>OY821777.1:13350000-23350000 GCA_963682175.1 Triglochin maritima | reverse complement strand
TCGTCAATTGGTTGTCCAAGACCGATGATTGGCGGTCGGGTTGTCTCCGGATCCGACAATTTTGGCAGGTCATGTATTAGAGTGTTTTACGTCTATTTTTAGTAGTGCATTAGTCCCATATGGGGGATTGTCTTGGGTTACCTTTTTCTATGTCTATAAATAGAACTCTTCCTCCTCCTTTGTAATGCATCTCCTGTCTTGGTGCCCATCCTCTCTACTAGGAGTAAAGCCTTGGAGGAAAACTCTGGTGGAGAGAGGATACTTGTAATGTGAGTGAGTAATAAAAGATGTTTTGTTAGTTTTTTCATATTGTCTCTTTTCAATTCTTGCATGCTTAGTTAACTTTGTTTGCTTTAATCATAGACATAATTAGCATGTTTTCTTTCCTTAATAGTCATGTTAGTCTAATAATGTGTGAGTACTTCCACCCCCCTTTGGGGGCTGGAGATGATGTTTATACATGCAATAAAGAATGGAAATGAATGTTTTATTTTGAAATGTGTTGATAAATGTGAATGTATGCTTGCTTGTTTAGAGTAGAACACTTCACTTGATGGGTTTGCCACAACTATTAGACACCTCCCATACTTGTTTAGGTTCTAAAATAACAAACTTGTGTATGTGAATGTTAATCAACTAGGTAGTGATTGGATTGATAGGTTTTGCCATAATCATTAGACACTTCCTATACATGAAAACACTTCTTACATTTGTGCCTATTGAATGCATTCTTCTCCATCTTCTTGCATGTGTGCACTCACTCCACCCCTTAGGGGTCTCTCTTCCTGACTTTCAACTTGCTTTTATTAGACATTTAGTTTAGTTTTATTTCGTATCGTGCTTTCGTCTTCTTTGATTGTTTCACACTAGTTTAGTGTAGTTTAGTTAGTGTAATCAATTCCTGCTCCCCTCTTTCCTCCACTTGATTTTGTTAAAACTAGAATCTACTCACCTACCCGAAGATCGACCCGTATTTGCCAAGTCTTCACCAACGTCGTGCATTTACGGTAAATATAAACAATTAAACAAGTTTTTGGCATCATTGCCATGGAGGTACTCAGTCCAGATTCTGGTTTGGACGATTCGAGTGGAATTAATCTTTTGGTTGTAGTTTCTTGTTGTTTTAGGAGATTCTAAATATCAAGGGAAGTCACCAGGAGAAGTTTAGAGGCAAACAGAGCATCACTGATTGCCAATCAGCGGCCTGAAACCACCAACTAGTGGTCTGGTGAGCTCCGTTTTCCTTGTTCTTTCTCTGGTTTACTTATATAGTTGATATAGTTGTTTGGGGCTCAATTGGGCATGTTTTGGCTAGTATTTTTTCCACAGATCAATAATCAATCCCCTTTTAATCAATTTTGCCACTAAAACCCAAAGCAAAAGATTAGGCATTCTTGCTTGTTTAGGTCATGCATCATATACTCGACTTAGGCACGTAGTTTATCTTTTATTTTAGCTTTACTATCAGTTGTTGAGCGCTGGTGTGAGGTACTTATTTCCTACTCTCATTCATGCATTTTGTATGACCATGCATTAGTTAGTAGGAATTGCATTGAACCAAGTGTGAGTTGAGCGTTTGTTTGGAGAGTTGCTTTCTAGATTTAGAATCCAAAATGCTACTGAGGGGTTGTCCCATATAAAATAAGGTGGGTGATTTCATCACCCTTTCCTTGGCCCCAAAAATCACACTAATCAAGGCGTAACTTTAAAATCAAGTAGACATTGGCCCCTAAGGATCTCGGGTGCATTAGGAGAGTGATCCGGTCACGACCGTCATGATCTGATCGACGTCGCCCACTCTGTCGATAGTAGGAGACACGAGGTCTCTGGATCCTGACTCACTTCCTGGGCTTTGTGGTCTTCTTCGTAGGGAGGTGAGGCGTGTTGTCGTCTGGCTGTAAAGACCTATAGCAACCTTAGATTGTTTGAGCCTTTCTTGCTTGTGTGCTTCTACAAGTACCTACCTACCGTAGCGTAAGGACTTCCTCCCTTCTCTTCTAAAACATTCCCTCTCATCTGTATCTTCCCATTTTCTCCTCTACGCACATTCAGCTTTAGTTGCATAAAAGTTTTCTTTATTTTTTCGTCTTACTCATGTGGGTGTGCATCCTTGTGCATGCCAGTATGGTCACGAAACGTTGTGGGTCATTTGACGAGATATGAAATCGATTTCTCTTCGATTGTCGAATTTACAGACACATCCCCGTCCCGTGTTTTAGTGAGTGATTGATTCATTTTATATTAAACCGCAAGTGCACGGCCACGTTGAAGCGGTGACAAATACGGGCCGATCCACAGGGAGGTGTGTCGACTTTTGGTTTGTGCGAAGGCGAGTGGGAAAGAAAGGAGACAAAGATTGATTACACTAAACTACACTAGAATGCAAAAGGAAATGAAGATAAGCAATAAAACTAAACCCCATAGGGGGTAAACAAATAATGTGAATATAAAGATGTGTGTGTGTGTGTGTGTGTGTTCAATTATGCTCCTCACAACATGTAGTGCATGAAATCATAAAACTAAATCCAACTTTGCCTCCACATGAAATAAGATAAGACTACATCATTAAAACATACAAGACAATAATTGGAATGAAGCTAAATGAACTCATGTATAAAGACTACACCCTACTATGCCTCCACATGAATTAAGATAAGACTATATCATTAAAACATACACGACATTAACCAAGGCCAAGGCAACAAGAGCACATACACTACAAGTCATGTTTCCCATATGAGTTCCATCCATATCCTCACCTTATCATTCCCTATAAAATAGGTCCACTAATCTATGCATAAGCTAAGCTTCATTCAAGAGCATTAGCATATCAAAGATAAGAGTGAAATCCCATTAGATGGCTATGGAAATCATATAAGGCTCAAGGGTTTAAGATAACACACCTAATAGACTACATTATCATATCACATATTTCTCCACCCCACAAATGGGGATGGAACTACTCACTACTCATTACACTAACTACATTAACAAAATGAAACATATTACTGAAAAGAAATTCAACTAAGCAAGAAAGGAACATTAAAGAAGCTAATTGAAAGACTTTTTTTTCACGAGTGCCACAAAGGCTGATGCCCGCGCGCTGAAAGAGGTGCTGGATAGTTCTCACGATACTCGGGGCTGCAACTAAACAACTCTAAGAGCCAAGTATTCGTGGGAGGGAGCACACCGGACGGGGAGTGGATTTGCAGCCATCTTCGAATGCAGCAGAGCACCTTCCCGGTGACATATCTTGGGTTGCCACTTTTTTCATCGAGGTTTGCGAAGATGCATTGTGAAGCACTCCTGGACAAGGTACGGGCGAGGCTGACCTCATGGAAGGGCAAGCTCCTCTCCATGGCGGGGCGAGTGGAGCTAGTGCGTAGTGTGCTTACGTCCTTTAGCATTTATTGGATTTCGGCCTTTCTCGTACCACAGAGTGTGCTTCGCGGAATAGAAAGATTGATGACGCACTTTGTTTGGGGGGGAATGAAGCGGTTGGCTGCTATCTCGTGGCAGGACATATGCACTCCGAGGCGGGAAGGAGGCCTCAGTTTGCGTCGATTGGTGGATTGTAATGATGCTGGCCTTCTACGCTTATTTTGGATCATTGCGTCACATGATACATCCCTTTGGGCCTCTTGCTTGTGGAGTAAGTACCTAAGGAGGAAGACCATATGGATAATGTGGCCTCCAGCAAATTGCTCTTGGGCGTGGCGAGGTCTCATGCGAGTTCGGAATATTGCGAGGGAGAAAATGATTTTCAGACTAGGTGATGGGCGGAGGGTGAAGTTCTTTGAGGATCCGTGGTGTGGCCCGCCACTTCTAACCTTACCAGAGGGGGAGAGAATGAGGTATGATCTAGGGGTTCCATAAGATATCACTGTGTCCCACTTCCACGAAGATGGTAGGTGGAGAGTGCCTCGACTACGCTCCCGAGCTCTCACACAACTTTGGGCCCGACTGCCTACCATCCAGGTGGGCCGGGGGGGGATGAGCCCTCATGGATGGGTGCCTCCCGAAGCACACTTACCTTGAGGGATACGTGGAAGTGGGTCAAGCTGGAACGACCCGTCGTTAGGTGGGGGACAATGGTGTGGCACAAATGGGTTGTCCCAAAGCATGCATTAACATTATGGAGGACAATGCATGGGAAGCTACCTACTCATGATATGATGAGACGGAGGGGGCTAAAGCTATGCATGGTGTCAAGGTGTGCGCTATGTAAGAATGCATACGAGGAGTTAAAGCACCTGTTTTGGGAGTGCTCCTTCGTACAGAGTGAATGGGAAGCAATCCTGAGGATCAGAGGAGATATGGGTCACATGGTTGCAGCTACTTTCAAGGAGATCTATAGGATTCAGACATGGATTACACCTACAAAGCATAGGGTACTAACGCTGAAGTGAGCTTTGGGAGCTGTGGTGTTCGAGTGCGGGGCTGAAAGGAATAGGCAATGTATGGAGGGTGAGGAACGACGAGTGGAGTCCATTATTCAGCATGTGAAGGATGTGATTCGGATAAAAGGGCTTGGTATGCTAGAAGGAAAGGGAGACGAGCATGAGAGGGTGACTTTTGAGACAACATGGAGGTAGCAATGGGTCTCTTTCGTTAGTGTAGCTTTAAGTCGGTAATTGCTAAGCAATGCGGGGCATGCTGTAATTCATTGTCGTAGACGGTGGAACTTGTGATAGAAATGTGCTAGATAAGAATCTGAGCTTGTACCCAGCAAGTTCCGAATGCTTTGGGTGTTTGTTGGGTTGGTTTGTATGTAAGTCCGTTTACACAAATCAATAAATTTCGAGGTTGCGCCTCTCTTTTGCTTTGAAAAAAAAGAAGCTAATTGAAAGAAACATAAACTAAAGAAACATGCAAGAATTAAAAGACAAGATTAAAAGAAACTAAAACAATTATTTTATTAACAATGACTCACATTGAAGGTAGCATTCTTCTCCACCTTGAGTTTTTGCTTCAAGGCTCACTCCTTAGTAGAGAGAATGCCACCAAGCAATGGGTAGTTACAATGGAAGGTGAAGAGTTCTATTTATAGGCATGAAAAAAGCTAATCCGGGACAATCCCCCGATGTGGGACTAAACAAATACCAAAAATAGACTAAGCATACTGATTGATCGTTTTATTTAAACCGCAAGTGCACGGCCGCGTTGAAGCGGTGGCAAATACGGGTCGTCCACTGGGAGGTGTGTCGACGTTTGGTTTGTGCGAAGGCGAGTGGTAAATAAAGGAGAGAAAGGTTGATTACACTAAACTACACTAAGATGCAAAAAGAAATGGAAGAGAAGCAAGAAAACTAAACCCCAAAGGGGGTAGAGAAATAATGTGAACATAAAGAAGTGTGTGTGTGTGTGTGTTCATTTAAGCTCCTCACAACATGTAGTACATGAAATCATAAAACTACATCCAACTTTGCCTCCACATGAATTAAGATAAGACTACATCATTAAAACATACAAGACAATAATTGGAATGAAGCTACATGAACTCAAGTATAAAGACTATACCCTACTATGCCTCCACATGAATTAAGATAAGACTACATCATTAAAACATACAAGACATTAGCTAAGGTGAAGGCAACAAGAGCACATACACTACAAATTGTGTTTCCAATATTAACTTCATCCATATCCTAACCTTATCATTCCCCATAAAATATGTCCACTAATCAAAGCATAAGCTATGCTTCATTCAAGAGCATTAGCATATCAAAGATAAGAGTGAAAACCTATTAGATGGTTATGGAAATCATATAAAGCTCAAGGGATAAAGATAACACACACTTAATACACTATATGATTATATCACATATTTCTCCACCCCACAAGTGGGGATGGAACTACTCACACATATTTAAACTAACTACTCTAATAAAATGAAGCATTATACTGAAATGAAACTATACTAATCAAGCAAGAAATATTAAAGAAACATAAAACTAAACAAGCACCAAAGCAAACACATTAAAGGAAATTAACTAAGGAAGAATTAACAAGCTAATGAAAACATCTATTATTAACTCACTCAAATTACAAGTAGCACTTCCTCCACCAGAGTTTTGCTTCAAGGCTTCACTCTTAGTAGGGAAGATGCCACCAAAGATAGAGATGGATACAATGGGAGGTGAAGAGTTCTATTTATAAGCATGGAAAAAGCTAATCCGGGACAATCCCCCGATGTGGGACTAAACCAATACCAAAAATAGCCTAAACGAACATTAATACAAGTCCAGGAGAAGTTTGGGCGGATCTGGCATGATCCAGACCGCCAATTGGCGGTTCCAGACCGCCAATTGGCGGCCCATAAAGCCCAGATCCGTCTGGGTTTTCTGTTGGGCTTTGCTGGAAGTGTTTCTTGGTCTTGGATGCATGTACTTGGTCTGTTGGAGCTTCGACCAGAATCGAATTGCAAAAATACTCCCCATGATGGTGTGGAGTTTCCTGTTTTTCTCTTAGAACTTTCGGTCTTACGATCAGGTCCTTCTGTAGGATTTCATGTTTAATTGTACATATTTATTTTCGAAATTTTTATGCACAATAGGGATCAATTTACAATTTTCTATGATTTATTTCATGCATGCATCAATTTGTTTCAATAACTAGTTTCAAAACTTTATTAAAACAAATATGGGCTCCGAAATTCAAACCTGGAAGTTCTCTAAAACTTCTTGAAGATTCGGAGACGTTGGGGATGCTCCTCGCTGCGCCGGATGCCTCCGACTATTCACCAAACTCTAAACTAGATCGGAGAGAGGGAAGCTAGTCTCTCAATCTCCGATAGGGTTTAGAATCCAATTACTAACCCCTCTTTAATTCCCTTGAGAAGATGATCTCTTAAGAACTAAAACTAAACTTAAGAATTAAGGAATTTTCGTGGAGAATTATGGAGAGAGAATTTTTGCATGAGAAAGCAATGAATGAATTATTGAGGTAATGAGATAAACTTGTATTTATAAGTTCTCTCCAAATTACCTATTCATGTGCAACCTCTTGCCCATGATTTCTTACAAAATTCCATGTAACCATCCATTATTTAATAATAAATAATATTAGCCACGAATTAAATCAATTATGGACCAATTCCATGCATGATCTAATTAATTCTTAAATTAATTCTGCATTAACCGTCTGGACCGGTCGACCGTTTGGAGGTTCGGTCGACCGCTCGAACCTGGTTTCGGTTGACCGTTCAATAACTCGGTCGACCGTTCGTAATAGTGAATTATTCCATCTCGATGTTCGGTCGACCGACCGATTACTTTCGGTTGACCGTTCGAACAGATGAAAATTCCCTGTTATCGGTCGAGACATGTTCGGTCGACCGTGCCCGATCGGTCGACCGTGTACTGCTAACCGGTCGACCGTTTGAGCACTATTCTGCAGAGTTGTCAAATTTCGGTTTAACCCCTACAAAATTTGACATTTTGGGATTAGTAGTAAATTCACAACTTATGTAACATATTATCCTATGCAATGATCAATCATTACACCCCATAATATTTACATCACATATGAATTTTATTTAGATTCTAATTATGTTATTAATCACAACATAATTTTGATTTTGCTTGTTCACCCCATGTGTCATATTTTCTACATGAGACCCGACACATCTTATGAACTCAAAATCCCCATTTTTTGTTTCCCAGTTTTGCGGTGTGACCTATGGGAGGATCTAAACTAAGTTGGCAGTGATATTAAGAGCTTAATATCACAAGCTATAAGCGGTATCTAGGTACACATTATAGCTCCCAATTAGTTAGATGTCTTAATTCCACTCGAACCAAAACCCGATCCATTTAGTGATGGAGTGCACCACTTGTGTCCGTCCCTTGCCTCATGATATTAAGAATACACACAAAGTAGTATTGTGTCATCTTTGTCTTAGTATTAATTTCTTGATCTCTTTAAGCTAGTTATAAATATGTGACTTAACTAAAATCACATTGTGCACATTATAACTTTGCTTTATCAAGGGGCCCACTAATATCATTACTCTACTAAGAGGGGCAATGATAGTCTTTTGACTAACTATCTTCTCCAACAAAAGTTGAACTTAACCAACCAATGCCTTTACACTACACTTATCGATAGTTCAACACACTGATCTAATTAAGTATTCCTTAAGTGATCAGATATAAGTCTCATATCAAAGGACCAAAGACACAGTAAAATATTAATGACACAGAAACACATTTCTATAATATTTTACTTATTAGGTCTATTCAGTATACAAAAGTAATATTTTCCTCTTTTGCATACCCGTGTTGTCACTCACTTGTAGAGATACAATGATCTATGACCAACACGACAATCTTAACCCGGTAATCAATGTCCCATGTTAATTACCATGATTGTGAATATCTTTTGTTTTATGTAAACCAATATCTTTTAGAGCTCTACGGTTAAGGACCAAGAACCTCTTCCTTAAAACTTCTAAAAGACGAATAACATAAATAATGAACAAAATGATTTCTCATTCAATTCATAATAATTGGCATTTAAAAGTAAAACTTTTAGAACACATTCCCTTCAATCTCCCACTTGTTAATAATTGGCATTAACCCTTTTTTCACGCACGTGATAGTGCATCACAAAGTCCTTGAAGGACGGGGCTAGAGAGCCAAGAATCATATCTTCAGCAATGTCCTCGGGCATTGGTGAAGAGAGCTTTGCCAACTTCTCAAGGTACCCTTGCATCGTGAGAAAATGCATGTATACCGATGTTACCTCCGCCATATGGCACCTTGTGAGTGCGATAGTGGTCTTATAGCGCTCCTTTCGGGCACTATCCGTGAACATCTTTGATAAAGCCTCCATGGTCTTCTTGGGTTTTGAGTCCAAGTATTTCGCTTGAAGCGAGTCACCCATGGATGCTAGCATAAGACCGTGAACTTGGTTCTCTTGGTCTTCCCACTTGACTTTAGCCTCTTTCTCTTCATCAGTTAATCTCTCATTCTAGTTTGGGATTGGACCTTCCAAAATGTGAGATAGTTTCTCAAACTTTAACACGATGTTGAGTTTGAGTTGCCAACTAATGAAGTTTGAGCCATCATTTGCTAAAGGGTGTTTTTCTATCATGGATTGTACCATAGGTTGGATGTTCGACATTTTTCTACAAAATAAATCATATAGGATTTTTAATGCCAATTTTATGTTTTAATACACATGCATACATATATTGAATATAAATGTAAATGTTGCAAATAAAAATTTTGCCCATAAATGCAACAATCCAAGATCCCATCAATCGTAATATAGACTAGCTAAGGGCTATCGAATACATTACAATATCAAGGTAAGAAAACATTTTCTAATCACAATCTTTTTGAATTTTAGCAACATTTAGCATCTTCAAACTCTTGTGACTCTTGTCGTTTTAATTATGAGGGAATACGACCTATCCTCGTAAGAAAAACCTTTTCCAAAAACCGAGCGAGGGCTCTAGGTAATGTTAAGAAAACTTATTTTCATTTGATACGAGATACGTTTATCCATTGTATTCACAACTAAACATACTTGGGGTTCACTAGGGTGAAACACACCTCATATATTTAATTGTGGCACAACAACAGACAACCATTATATCTCCCACTATTCCCAAAGATGGAGGGAGCTATCTCCCGCTAAGGGCGAGCAGAGTATCCCTCGATCAATGGCTGCTAGTGGATGAAATAAGAAGGAAATTTATTCTTAATTTTCGTTTGGACAATTTAACATGTGATTTAGAATTTTAGGTTATCATGCATATTATTAATCATACACATCCTAACATTCAACACATTCATCACATGCATAGCAAGATAAAAACAGAAATTAAACATTCACACAATCCACATCGTGTGAGTTTATATGTTCCCTTCGATCCTCGATCCCTGATCTTCGATCCTCGAACGATGCGCTATAGAGGCGACTTCCTCTTGCACCGGAGATGTAGATTTTACAGAAAATAAACATGCTCCTCACATTCGATAAAAAACGACTAGTGCAAGTCCTATGTAAAAACCTCTCATATGCAAATGCAACTATCTAAAAGACGGAAAGAGAGAGAATTTTGGCTTTTACATACATAAGTCCCTGTATAATAATGATTACATACATTCATAACTTCTGATTTGGAACATATAAACCCACAATTCCTGCAAAGACAACTCGAGCATCCATGCACGCAATATCGCTATAAACTATCCATCCTAGTTTATCAAGCATCTAGAATCCCAAACAATTCTTTGAAAAACATTTTGAAATCCAAAAAACGTTTTTCATGCATCCATAGTTCAAAAATTAATTATGAACCGCTATCCATCCAATTTCCAATGGAAAGATGAATCGCAGTTTTTCGGTTTTGTTGATTCTCTTACAAAATAATCGTTTATACTTAAAACGAAATTATTGCAAGTTAGACAAATGTCTAAATCTTAATTCTAATAATTACATGGCATGTTTTAAAACACTTAAAACATTCAGAACGAATTATTATGGAGAATTACATAACAAACATTCATAGACCAAAAAAACCGGTAAATCGAATTGTTTAAATCCTAGATGGTAAACTAAATTCGTTTACAGCCTTAAATCATGAGAAAATTGAACCCTAAGCTCTGATACCACTGTAGGATTTCATGTTTAATTGTACATATTTATTTTCGAAATTTTTATGCACAATAAGGATCAATTTACAATTTTCTATGATTTATTTCATGCATGCATCAATTTGTTTCAATAACTAGTTTCAAAACTTTATTAAAACAAATATGGGCTCCGAAATTCATACCTGGAAGTTCTCTAAAACTTCTTGAAGATTCGGAGACGTTGGGGATGCTCCTCGCTGCGCCGGATGCCTCCGAGTATTCACCAAACTCTAAACAAGATCGGAGAGAGGGAAGCTAGTCTCTCAGTCTCCGATAGGGTTTAGAATCCAATTACTAACCCCTCTTTAATTCCCTTGAGAAGATGATCTCTTAAGAACTAAAACTAAACTTAAGAATTAAGGAATTTTCGTGGAGAATTATGGAGAGAGAATTTTTGCATGAGAAAGCAATGAATGAATTAATGAGGTAATGAGATAAACTTGTATTTATAAGTTCTCTCCAAATTACCTATTCATGTGCAACCTCTTGCCCATGATTTCTTACAAAATTCCATGTAACCATCCATTATTTAATAATAAATAATATTAGCCACGAGTTAAATCAATTATGGACCAATTCCATGCATGATCTAATTAATTCTTAAATTAATTCTGCATTAACCGTCTGGACCGGTCGACCGTTTGGAGGTTCGGTCGACCGCTCGAACCTGGTTTCGGTTGACCGTTCAATAACTCGGTCGACCGTTCGTAACAGTGAATTATTCCATCTCGATGTTCGGTCAACCGACCGATTACTTTCGGTCGACCGTTCGAACAGATGAAAATTCCCTGTTATCAGTCGAGACATGTTCGGTCGACCGTGCCCGATCGGTTGACCATGTACTGCTAACCGGTCGACCGTTTGAGCACTGTTCTGCAGAGTTGTCAAATTTTGGTTTAACCCCTACAAAATTTGACATTTCGGGATTAGTAGTAAATTCACAACTTATGTAACATATTATCCTATGCAATGATCAATCATTACACCCCATAATATTTACATCACATATGAATTTTATTTAGATTCTAATTATGTTATTAATCACAACATAATTTTGATTTTGCTTGTTCACCCCATGTGTCATATTTTCTACATGAGACCCGACACATCTTGTGAACTCAAAATCCCCATTTCTTGTTTCCCAGTTTTGCGGTGTGACCTATGGGAGGATCTAAACTAAGTTGGCAGTGATATTAAGAGCTTAATATCACAAGCTATAAGCGGTATCTAGCTACACATTATAGCTCCCAATTAGTTAGATGTCTTAATTCCACTCGAACCAAAACCCGATCCATTTAGTGATGGAGTGCACCACTTGTGTCCGTCCCTTGCCTCATGATATTAAGAATACACACAAAGTAGTATTGTGTCATCTTTGTCTTAGTATTCATTTCTTGATCTCTTTAAGCTAGTTATAAATATGCGAGTTAACTCAAAACACATTGTGCACATTATAACTTTGCTTCATGAAGGGGCCCACTAATATCATTACTCTACTAAGAGGGGCAATGATAGTCTTTTGACTAACTATCTTCTCCAACAAAAGTCATACTTAACCAACCAATGCCTTTACCCTAAACTTGTTGCATACCCGTGTTGTCACTCACTTGTAGAGCTACAATGATCTATGACCAACACGACAATCTTAACCCGGTAATCAATGTCCCATGTTAATTACCATGATTGCGAATATCTTTCGTTTTATGTAAACCAATATCTTTTAGAGCTCTACGGTTAAGGACCAAGAACCTCCTCCTTAACACTTCTAAAAGACGAATAACATAAACAAGGAACAAAATGATTTATCATTCAATTCATAATAATTGGCATTTAAAACTAAAACTTTTAGAACACATTCCCTTCACCTTCTCCATTGCATCTCAGTCCCTAGGTGTCACAATTAAGTCCTTTTTTCCTGCTTTTGGGTTCTTTCATGGCTCTTCTCTTCAAACCTCTTTATTCCTGAAAACTAAACATAAAACTCGTCACGTAGCATTGCTTAGGTGTAAGATAATGGATATAAGATACAAATATGAGCATGAAATGATGTCAATCAAATACCCCCACACCTAAGTTTTTGCTAGTCCCGAGCAAAACAAAGAAAAAGAAAAGCAAACGAGAAACAAGAAATCCTAACTCACTTTCGTAGGAATCACGGTTGCACTTAGCATGTGCAACAAGCCGTTAAACCTCCTTGTTGCCAAGAAGGAGGAGTGTTGTCACCTGAGGGTTTTCAGCGGATATACCCACAAAATCCGAACAAGATGCATTATTCAATCTAGACCTCGACTCGTTGGACAAATTTTGTCGATCAATGGACGCGTTAATGCTACGGGCCGACTCTATATAGGTGATCAGTCCACACCTAGTCTAATGAACCATTCGTGCAAGTGAAATAAGGAATTAAGTGAAAGACAAGGACAACCTAAACATCCTCAAGTGCTACAAAGTGTAAAGTCCACTTAGGTTCTTATTTGCATTACCATTTTTTTTCTTTTTGTTTCTTTTCACACATTTTTTTCTTTTTCTTTTTATTAGTTGGAGCTTCATTCTGCCAGGGTCAGGTTTCGTGCATCATTGCCCATGAGGACTTACAATATCACGTACACCTTTCCCCACATCTCCACATAGGGCAATCCCTACCACCCGTGTAACGAGAGTTCGGTCGGCGCATCCCAAGTCAGATGACTCGAAAGCACCAGGGACAAAGTCCCCTTAGACCTACTTTCCCAAGTGATAGGAGCGGTGCGAGAAGAAAGAACACCTACTCACTTATTTCTTATCTACACATGAACCAAAACCCCTACACTAATGTCTCACAACAAGATTTAGAGGGTCCTTGACTACCACAAACTTCCTTAAGTTAACAGACACGAATTATTGGCTCACTAGGTTTAGGGTGGACTTCATTAAATGTTTGAGCACTGAAACCCAATGATTACTCACCCCCAAAGGATAACTGGGGTGCATCCTAACGACTCGATAAATCCTAAAGCCACAGTACTAGATATCCTAATGCATCAAGTTCAAGACAATTTTGGGATCTTTCTTTTTACTTTGCCTCTCAACGGTTTTGCACATGCTAAACACACGGAAAACCCACAAAAAATTTTCTTTCGAAAACACTTGAAGATTTTGAAGGAAATGTGAAAATTTTGAAGCACTAGGCAAGCAAAAGAACACACGTCACCCGAGGATCATGGCAAGAAGATATATCGATATCAAATGCAGCACACTAACATGACCCTAAAAATGCAAACAAAAGAAAACAAAATCAAAAGAAAAGACTCGACTATGTACATACGTAAAACACCCCCCACACCTACTTCATGCATTGTCCTCAATGAATGCGAGCAAAATACTACATGGATTTATGCATGAAAAAGGAGAGATCTCACCAACGTGAAGTACACAGGGAAGTTTCGGGCTATGTTGATGGACAAAACCCAACTTCCCTCAAAACATGTGAGATGCTAAGGAAGTGATACAAATACGTGAAAGAATTGGAGCCCAAATACTCAAGGGTTGGGGCCCACAACAAACAATGCTCACTGAAGGAGTCTTTTATTGTACTTTTTTTTCTTTTTTTTGAAAACTGAAAGCACAACCACTCATGCAGGAGCATGAATGGTTGAGTGTGAGAGAGGTTCATGAAGGAACATGACCTCCTCGACTTCGGCTGGTGCCCCCTCCAAGTAGGGTTTGAGGCGTTGTCCATTAACTTTAAACACATCCCCATTCCCTGGGTTCAAGATGTCAACCACTCCATGAGGATAGACAGTTTGGACAATAAACGGTCCAGACCAGCGACTACGGAGCTTACTCGCAAACAGATGAAGCTGGGAATTGTAGAGCAACACCTTCTGCCCGGCCGTAAACACCTTTCGCATAATCCTGCGACCGTGAAACATCTTGGCACGAGACTTATGAATTTTGGCATTCTCGTATGCATCATTGCGTAGCTCTTCTAATTCCACAATGTCGAGCTTACGTTGTACTCCTGCTTGATCAAGATCCATATTCAGGTTCTTGATCGCCCAGAAAGCACGATGCTCAAGCTCGACGGGTAGGTGGCAACCCTTGCTGTACACTACCCGATATAGGGACATACCCAAATTGGTCTCGTACGCGGTGCGGAAGGCCCACAACGCGTCATTCAACTTTGTTGACCAATCCTTCCTCGAGGAACTAACCGTCTTCTCAAGAATTTGCTTTAATTGACGGTTAGAGATTTCGACCTGCCCACTAGTTCGCGGATGATATGGGGTCGCAAGCTTGTGGGTGATCGAATATTTCCTCATAAGCACTTCAAAGGAGCGATTACAAAAGTGGGTACCCGTATCGCTGATTATGGTACGAGAAGTACCAAATCGTGCAAAAATGTCCCTCAAGAATTTGGTGACCACCTTGTTGTCATTGGTCTTTGTGGGTATAGCCTCAACCCACTTAGACACATAGTCAACGGCCACCAGAATGTAAACATTCCCGAACGAGTTCGGGAAGGGACCCATGAAATTGATGCCCCACACATCGAAGATGTCGATCACAAGGACATTTTGCAAAGGCATCATGTCACGTCGACCAATCCTGCCAAGGCGCTGGCACCTATCACATTGCTTACAAAAGTCGTAAGCATCCTTGAAAAGAGAGGGCCAGTAGAATCCAGATTGGAGTAACTTGGCAGCAGTTCTCTTTGCTCAAAAGTGTCCTCCACATGCCTTGGAATGGCAGAAGTGGAGCACACTTTGGAACTTGGTATCTGGGATGCACCGCCTAAAAATTTGGTCAGAGCAGTATTTGAATAGGTAGGGGTCGTCCCAGTGGAAGAATCTGACATAAGATCTAAATTTGGTTTGGTCAGATTTTGACCAACCCACAGGAAGTTGCTTGGTCACGAGGTAGTTCACGATGTCGGCAAACCAAGGGTTTTCTTCGATCGTGAAAAACTGCTCGTCAGGAAATTTGTCATCAATGATTTGGTCCTGTGGGTTGGTTGTCTCTAGACGAGACAAGTGGTCAGCTACAACATTTTCACACCTTTTTTTGTCCCGAATCTCGAGATCGAATACTTGTAACAACAAGATCCATCTCAAGAGTCGGGATGTTGCATCTTTCTTCGCCATGAGGTGCTTGATGGTTGTGTGATCAGAATAGATAATCACGTGGGAGCCAATCAAGTATGACCGAAATTTCTCCAAAGCAAATATGATCGTTGAAAATTCCTTCTCGGTCACAGTGTAGTTCAATTGGGCATCATTGAGTGTTCTACTGGCATAGTAAATCACATGAGGCATTTTGTCCAATCGTTGCCCAAGCACTGCTCCCACAGCGAAGTCAGATGCATCACACATTAACTCAAAGGGTTCAGTCCACACCGGTGCCTTAATAATGGGAGCTCAAGTCAACTATTTCTTCAAGGTCAAAAAGGCATGGTGGCAATTCGGTGTGAACTCAAAAATGGCATCCTTAGCCAACAAGGCGGTGAGAGGTCGAGCAATTTTGCTAAAATCCCGAATGAACCGCCGATAGAATCCAGCATGCCCCAAAAAGGCACGGATATCCTTCACATTACGTGGTGGTGGGAGATTAGCAATGATACCTACTTTGGCGGGATCGACCTCAATTCCCCTACTTGAGACCACATGTCCAAGTACAATCCCTCGATTCACAATGAAGTGACATTTCTCCCAATTGAGACCGAGGTTCTTCTCACGGCATCGCTTGAGGACAAGGCTCAAGTTATGAAGGCACTCATCAAAGGAAGCGACAAGTATGGAAAAGTCGTCCATGAAGATCTCAAGGAAATGCTCAACCATATCGGAGAAGATGCTGATCATACACCTTTGAAACGTTGCCGGCGCATTACATAACCCAAAGGGCATGCGACGGTAGGCAAACGTGCCAAATGGACAAGTAAATGTGGTTTTCACTTGATCCTCGGGGGCGATGGGAATTTTGTTGTAACCGTAGTATCCATCAAGAAAACAATAATAGTCATGTCCAGCCAACCTTTCCAACATCTGATCAATGAATGGCAATGGGAAATGATCTTTCCGCGTTGCCGCATTGAGCTTGCGATAATCAACGCAAAGTCGCCAGCCAGTTTACAGGCGTGTCGGGATAAGCTCATTATGCTCATTCTCCACAACCGTCACGCCTGACTTCTTGGGAACGACATGGACAGGACTCACCCACGAACTATCAGAGATAGGATAGATTATGCCATGATCCAAGCACTTAAAAACCTCTTTTCGGACGGTTTCTTTTAGTACAGGATTCAATCTCTGTTGTGGGTCCCTGCGGGGCCTAGAATCCTGTTCCATGTGGATCCGATGCTGAACAATACCATGGCTAATTCCCTTGATATCCTTCAAGGACCACCCGATTGCCTCTTTGTTTTCAAAGAGTACTCTTTTGAGGGCAACCTCTTGATCTTGTGCAAGATCAGAAGCAATAATGAGTGGGAAGGTCACGTTATCCCCTAAAAAGATGTACTTTAGGTTATCGGGGAGCGGTTTAAGCTCGACCAGATGTGGGTCCTTGTCGGATTCAGAGTTACTTTCAAGTGGCTCAAGGGCCACGGGGTAAGAGGAACAAGCACCCAGATGTGCCTCCTCGTCCCAAGAAATGCTGGCGGATTCCTCAAGATTCTCTTCACTCGCAACCTGGTCCTTAGGCACCTCAAATATATGTCGATGTGAGTCGAACATGCCTAATGACTCGGGCTCATCCGTGTCCTGGATGAAATTGGCTCCGACAGTGTCGTCGAAGAATCCGGGTTGCTTACCAAGAGTGAAGATGTTGAAATCCGCCGTGAGGTTTCCAAAAGACAACCTCATCAAGCCATTGCGACAATTGATCAAAGCATTAGATGTCGCGAGAAATGGCCTCCCAAGGATCACAGGAATTTGTCCTTGTGGGTTGGACACGGGTTCAGTATCCAAGATGATGAAATCAACTGGAAATACGAACTCACCCACTTTGATAAGGACATCCTCCACACTCCCTCGTGGAATTTTGACAGATCTATCAGTCAACTGGAGTGTTGTCCTCGTTGGTTTAAGATCGCCTATTCCAAGGTTGACATAGACTGAGTAAGGCAGGAGATTCACAGATGACCCCAAATCCAATAAAGCTTGAGAGATTGTCACATTCCCAATCATGCAAGAGACAGTTGGACAACCTGGGTCCTTGTATTTGACTTGCATGGGCTGTGTCAATATGGAGCCCACATTGGCGGCCAAAAAGGCCTTTTTAGGCACATTTGTTTTTCTCTTGGTGGTGCAAAGGTCCTTGAGGAACTTGGCATACGGTGACATTTGTTGAACAACGTCCAACAACGGGATGTTAACATTTACTTGCCTAAGTTCCTCAACGATCTTATCCCAATGCTCATCTCGTTTTTTAGTCAACAGATGAGGGAATGGTGCCTTGGGGACATAAGAATCACGAGGAGGAGTCTCAGAATTAGGTTCCTTGACAGGCTCAAGACTCTCCTCGGAAGTCTCGCCAACAGGGTTGGCTTCCGGAATTTTCACATTGTTGTCAACGACCCTTCCCGATCTCAAGGTATGAACAACATTGGCATGTTGGGAAGGGTCACTTTCAACATTGTGTACATTTTGCCTGGTATGAGCAGGCTGACCCCTGGGATTAACCACAGGTTGATTCGGTAACTGACACTTCTCACGTTCATGGAGGTGATGAGCCAACTGGCTAACTTGCATTTCCATGCTTTGACCGAATTATTGCTGGCCGCAAACATGGATTGAGTGCTCTGCATGAACGTTTGAAGGGTTTGTTCAAGGGTAGAGTTCTTAGGGTCAACCCGCTGGGGTGGTGGTGTCTGGTTAGAATAACCCGACGAAGAGGCCTGACCAGGTTGGTAATTATGGTGCTGAGACCTTTGATGTGGGGGTTGGTAGGTCGCCGATGGGCGTGGAGGTTGATAAGGTGGAGGTTGAGGTTGAGCGTGCGAGCTCTGACCGTGGCCTCCACTAGACCCCCAAGAGAAGTTAGGATGATTACGCCATCCCGGGTTGTAGGAGTGACGGTACGGGTCGTTACGAGGACTTGGTTGATACATCGCATTTGCATGCTCAGTATCTCTTGGAGCTTAAGCGCATTCCAAGTCATCATGTCCCGACAGTCCACACCTACTACACCCGGGAGTAGCGACCTGAGCTACAGGAACTCGGTCCATCTCCAAACTCTCAATCCTACGCATGAGAGCAGCCATTTTCGCCTCAGACGCGATAGTTGACTCAACATGATAAGATCCAGCTCGACCAGAAGACCTGGCGGCTGGTGGTTCTCTCATGGTATCCCACTCGAAGGTACGCTCAGCCATAGCCTCAAAAGTGTCACATGCCTCCTCGATGGGTTTCATTTGGAAGTCACCCTGACACATCGACTCCAACAATGTGCGGGTATTGTAGTTAATGCCCTCATAAACAATTTGGCACAGCTGCCATAGCTCAAGTCCATGATGAGGGCACTGCTGGAGAAGGTCCTTGAACCTCTCAAAGAAACCATGAAACGATTCGGTCTCGGTCTGATACATTTCATGTATCTGGTGCCGTATCTGTTGAGTCTTCCTTTGAGGGAAAAATCTCTTCAGAAAGATGGTCACAAGGTCATCCCATGACCGAATCGAGCTCGCCGGGAGGCTATACATCCATTTCTTCGCATTATCCTTCAATGCGAAAGAAATCATCCTCAACCAGACTGAATCCTTGTCAAGCTGTTGAAGCTTGAACATGGAGCATACTTCCTCGAATTCGCGTATAAAGATATACAGATCCTCCTTATTGGCAGTAAAGGTTGGAAGCATGCTCACATATTGAGGTCTCAGCTCATAGTTGTTCCCGCGAGCAGGGGGAACAACTATGCAAGAAGGCTGCGCGGCCCGAACAGGATGGGTCTACTCCCACAAGGTCATTGATCTATCATGTCAAGCTAAAGGTGGTGGTGCACCAAGAATTCGATCTTGACCGAATCTCCCTTCCTCTCGAGTCAGAGGAGGAGGAGAAGGAGGTCTACGTGGTGGTGGGAGCGGACCGAGGTACTCCATGTATGGAACCCGGTCTCCCCCGCCACCATGAGACGACTTGACCTCTTGCTCCAAAGGAGCACGAGGCGGAGATGGTCGATCACCCAGACCGTCGATCTCAGAAAGATGCACTCTATCTAGTCGAGCGGTCTAGCCAGAACGAGCCCAACCTCGCATAAAAAAGCTTGACTCGACTCTAAACAACACACAACAGATGGTGTACTAGAGGAGGAGACTACACGTAGAGAATAGATGAGGAGAGGACTCAGGTGAGGAGGGAAGAATCCCTAGAGCTAGCGTGGGTAGTGGGATCAGGAAGAAGCCTAACTAGCAAGCATGACTCAAACAATGTAAGGCAATGAGTCCTTAGGCTAGACGACGCCTAACTTCAAGGTCACTAGCCTCGACACGCCTCACCTCCCTACAACGAGGACCACAATGCCCAGCAAGTGATACCAGATCTGGAGATCCAGTACCTCCTACTATCGACAAGGTAGGCAATGCCGATCAGGTCATGACGGTCTCAACTAGATTACTCTCCTAGTGCGCCCACAATCCTAGGGCCAATGTCTACTTGCTTTTAGTTAAGGCTTTATTAAGAGTGATTTTTGGGGCCAAGGAAAGGGTGATGAAATCCCCCACCTTATCTTTTATGGGACAGCCCCTCCTTAGTAGCGTTTTGAGCTTAAATCTAGCAATCAATCACTCCAATCAAATGCTCGCTCACTCTTGTCCTGATGCAATTCCTACTAACTAATGCATGGGCATACGAGATGAATGAATGAGTGTAGGAAATTGCGTACCTCACGCCAGCACTCAACAACTGAAATTAAAGCTAAAAGAAAAGACAACTATATGCCTAAGTCAATACATGATGCGTGACCTAAACAAGTAAGAACGTCTAGTCTTTTGCTTTTAGATTTTAGGGCCAAGTTGATTAATGGGGGAGTGATTAATGATCTGGGAGCAAACGAGAAGTCATAGCATGCAAAATAGGCCTCCCAGATAACACAAATGACAGAATGAACTACCAGAAAAAATTTAAGAGCCAAACACCCTCACAAGGCCGCCAATTGGCGGTCTCCAACCACTGATGGGCGGTCTGTTTAGGTCCTCTGTTCCTCAAATTTGTCCAGTAGACTCCCCTTTATCTAATGGTTCCCTGAAACTAAGAAAATTGGAAACCAAAAATTAAAAACCCCTCGAATCGTCCAAACCAACGTCTGGACAGAGCACCTCCCCGGCAACGGTGTAAAAAACTTGATTGATCTCGTTTTATATTAACCGCAAGTGCACGACCGCGTTGAAGCAGTGGAAAATACGGGTCGTCCACTGGGAGGTGTGTCGACGATTGGTTCGTTTGAAGGCAAGAGGTAAAAAGAAGGAGAGAAAGGTTGATTACACTAAACTACACTAAGATGCAAAAAGAAATGGAAGAGAAGCAAGAAAACTAAACCCCAAAGGGGGTAGAGAAAAAATGTGAATATAAAGAAGTGTGTGTGTGTGTGTTCATTTAAGCTCCTCACAACGTGTAGTGTATGAAATGATAAAACTACATCCAACTTGGCCTCCACATGAATTAAGATAAGACTATATCATTAAAACATACAAGACATTAGCTAAGGTGAAGGCAACAAGAGCACATACACTACAAATTGTGTTTCCAATATTAACTTCATCCATATCCTAACCTTATCATTCCCCATAAAATAGGTCCACTAATCAAAGCATAAACTAAGCTTCATTCAAGAGCATTAGCATATCAAAGATAAGAGTGAAAACCTATTAGATGGTTATGGAAATCATATAAAGCTCAAGGGATAAAGATAACACACACTTAATACACTATATGATTATTTCACATATTTATCCACCCTCAAATAGGGATGGAACTACTCACACATATTTAAACTAACTACTCTAATAAAATGAAGCATTATACTGAAATGAAACTATACTAATCAAGCAAGAAATATTAAAGAAACATAAAACTAAACAAGCACCAAAGCAAACACATTAAAGGAAATTAACTAAGCAAGAATTAACAAGCTAATGAAAACATCTATTATTAACTCACTCAAATTACAAGCAGCTCTTCGTCCACCAAAGTTTTGCTTCAAGGCTTTCTCTTAGTAGGGAAGATGCCACCAAAAAGAGAGACGGATACAATGGGAGGTGAAGAGTTCTATTTATAAGCATGGAAAAAGCTAATCCGGGACAATCCCCCGATGTGGGACTAAACCAATACCACAAATAGCCTAAACTAACATTAATACAAGTCCAGGAGAAGTTTGGGCGGATCTGGCATGATCTAGACCGCCAATTGGCGGTTCCAGACCGCCAATTGGCGGACTATAAAGCCCAGATCCGTCTGGGTTTTCTATTGGGCTTTGCTGGAAGTGTTTCTTGGTCTTGGATGCATCTACTTCGTCTGTTGGAGCTCCGACCCGAATCGAATTGCCAAAATACTCCCCATGATGGTGTGGAGTTTCCTGTTTTGTTCTTAGGTCCTTCGGTCTTACGATCAGGTCCTTGTCCATTGCATCTCAGTCCCTAGGTCTCACAATTAAGTCCTTTTTTCTGCTTTTAGGTCCTTTCACGGCTCTTCTCTTCAAACCTCTTTATTCCTGAAAACTAAACATAAAACTCGTCACGTAGCATTGCTTAGGTGTAAAATAATGGATATAAGATACAAATATGAGCATGAAATGATGTCAATCACATACATAAATACACGTGCTCCACAAATCTTAGCGGATCCAGAGCTATCTGGACCGCCAATTGGCAGCCTATAAGCTCCAGATCCATTTGGATTTTGTGTTGGGCTTTGCTTGAAGTATTTCTTTGTCTTGGATGCATCTACTCTGTTTATTGGAGCTCCGACCCGAATCGAATTGCCAAAATACTCCCCATGATGGTGTGGAGTTTTCTGTTTTGCTCTTTGGTGCTTCGGTCTTACGTTCAGGTCCTTCTCCCTTGCATCTCAGTCCCCAGGTCTCACAATTAAGTATTTTTTCCTGCTTTTGGGTCCTTTCATGGCTCTTCTCTTCAAACCTCTTTATTTCTGAAATTCTAACATAAAACTCGTGACGTAGCATTGCTTAGGTGTAAGATAATGGATATAAGTTACAAATATAAGCATGAAATGATGTCAATCAAATACCCCCACACCTAAGTTTTTGGTAGTCCCGAGCAAAACAAAGAAAGAGAAAAACAAACGAGAAACAAGAAATCCTAACTCACTTTCGTAGGAATCACGGTTGCACTTAGCACGTGCAACAAGCCGTTAAACCTCCTTGTTGCCAAGGAGGAGGAGTGTTGTCTCCTGAGGGTTTTCAGCGGATATACCCACAAAATCCGAACAAGATGCATTATTCAATCTAGACACTCGACTCGTTGGACAAATTTTGTCGATCATTGGACGCGGTAATCCTACGGGCCGACTCTATATAGGTAATCAGTCCACATACCTAATCTAATGAACCATTCATGCAAGTTAAATAAGGAATTAAGTGAAAGACATGGACAACCTGAACATCCTCAAGTGATATAAAGTGTAAAGTCCATTAAGGTTCTTATTTGCAATTGTTTTTCATTTTTTTCTTTTCTTTTTATTAGTTTGAGCTTCATTCTCCAAGGGTCAGCTTTCGTGCATCATTGCCCATGAGGACTTACACTATTTCGTACACCTTTCCCTAAATCTCCACATAGGACAATCCCTACCACCCGTCTAACGGGAGTTCGGTCGGCGCATCCCAAGTCAGATGACTCGAAAGAACCAGGCACAAAGTCCCCTCAGACCTTCTTTCCTGAGTGATAGGAGCCGTGCGAGAATAGAGAACACCTACTCACTTATTTCTTATCTACATATGAACCAAAACCCCTACACTAATGTCTCACAACAGGATTTAGAGGGTCCTTGGCTACGTCAAACTTCCTTAAGTTAACAGACACGAATTATTGACTCACTAGGTTCACTGTGGACTTCTTTAAATGTTTGAGCACTGAAACCCTATGATTACTCACACCCAAGGGAAAACTGGGGTGCGTCCTAACGACTCGATAAATCCTAAAGTCAATGTAGTAGATATCCTAATGCATCAAGTTCAAGACAATTTTGGGAGCTTTCTTTTTACTTTTCCTCTCAACGGTTTTGCACATGCTAAACACACGCAAAACCCACAAAACTTTTTCTTTTGCAAACACATGAAGATTTTGAAAGAAATTTGGAAATTTTAAAAGCTCTAGGCAAGCAAAAGAAGACAAGTCACCCAAGGATCATGGCAAGCAGATATATCGATATTAAATGCAGCACACTAACATGACCCTAAAAATGCAAACAAAAGAAAACAAAATCAAAAGAAAAGACTCGACTATGTACACACATAAAACACCCCCCCCCCCACACCTACTTCATGCATTGTCCTCAATGAATGTGAGCAAGATACTACATGGATTTATGCATGAAAAAGGAGAGATCTCACCAACATGAAGTACAAAGGGAAGTTCAAGGTCATGTTGATGGACACAAACCCGAATTCCCTCAAAACCTGTGAGATGCTAAAGAAAGGATATAAATACGTGAAAGAAATGGAGCCCAAATACACAAGGGTTGGGGCTCACAACAATCGATGCTCACTGAAGGAGTCTTTTATTGTACTTTTTTTCTTTTTAATTTTTTAATTTTTTTCTCTTTTTATAACTATGTACAAACATAAGTTCCCATCTTCATTTGTCAAAAGACATCAAATGAGAACCTCAAGAGTGGGTCAATGCACTTGGAAAGGGAACATGACACCACGCGGGGCCAGAATACTCATGTTTGCCCCCCCCCCTCACAAAGAGCACAAGATGAAATGAGAGGTTCATGAATTGGACGTAAAGGCGTCTCATCCTGATTGACATAATTTCATGCTTATATTTGTATCTTATATCCACTATCTTTCACCTAAACAATGCTATGTAACGAGTTTTATGTTTAGTTTTCAGGAATAAATAGGTTTGAAGAGAAGAGCCATGAAAGGACCCAAAAGCAGGAAACATGACTTAATTGTGAGATCTGGGGACTGAGATGCAAGGGAGAAGGACCTGAACGTAAGACCGAAAGACCTAAGAGCAAAACAGAAAACTCCACACCATCATGGGGAGTATTTTGGCAATTCGATTTGGGTCGGAGCTTCAATAAACATAGTAGATGCATCCAAGACCAGCAAATATACCAAGAAAAGCCCACAACAAAACTGAGCGGGATCCGAACCATATAGACCGCCAATTGGCGGTCCAAGACCACTAATTGGCGGTCTGTTTTGGCCCAAATCCGCTCAAATTTCTCTAGCACATGTATTAGAGGATGTTTAGGCCATTTTTGGTATTTGCTTAGTCCCACATCGGGGGATTGTCCCGGATTGCCTTTTTCTTTGGCTATAAATAGAACTCTTCACCTTCTATTGTAATCACTCCATATTTTAAGTGGCTATTCTTCCTACTAGAAGTGAGGCCTTGAAGCACACACTAAAGTAGGAGGATGCTACTTGAAATGTGAGTCACTTTAATAAATGTTTCTTTATTACGTTGTTTGTTTTATGTTTTACTTTGCTTAATTTCATTTCATTAGTTTTTTAGTAGCTTAGTTAATATGCTCTCCTTTCTTAGTTTAATAATTAGTGTAATGTGTAGTGAGTAGTTCCATCCCCTTTGGGGGGTGGAGTAGATGTTCATACATGCATTAGAGAATGGAATGAATGCTTTATTTCCAATGTGTTGATAAAGCATGAATGTATGCTTGCTTGTTTAGGATAGAATTTATAAGTTGATGAGTTTTGCCAAAATGATTAGACACTTCTCATGCTTGTTTAGGTTCTGAAATAAACAACTTGTATATGTAAATGTTAATCAACTAGGTTGGTGAATAAATTGATAGGTTTTTCCATAACATTTAGACACTTCCTATGCATGATAACACCACCTTCATTTGTGCTTAAAGAATGTGTTCAACACCCACCTCTTTGCATGTGTGAACTCACTCCACCCCTTAGGAGTTTTTCCACTTCTGTATTCCATCACTCTTCTTTCAGTATTCCAGCACTCTTCTTTCATTCTTAGTTAAGTTTTAGTTAATCGTTTGTTGCTTTCTTTCACATTTCGCATTTCGTAGTGTAGCGTAGCGTAGAGTAGCATACTCAACTATCTTCTCCATTTTTGTCGCCACTTGATTTCGTGCAAACGAGAGGCTGCTCACCTCCCTGAGGACAACCTGTATTTTCCACCGCTTCAACGCGGTCGTACACTTGCGGTTTAATTAAAACGTTCAACAAGTTTTTGGCACCGTTGTCGCGGAGGTGCCAGTCCAGACTCTTGTTTGGATGATTCGAGTGGATTTTATTTGTGTTTTGTAGTTTTTCTTTATTTCAGGAGACTGGGAATAGCAAGGGGAGGCCACTGGAGAAATTTCAAAACGACCTGGGCACATTAGACCGCCAATCAACGATCCAGTGAGCTATGTTGATCCTCTACTTTCTTTGTGTTGTTTCTCTAATTGATTTAGTAATCTGGGACTCAATTTGGCATGTTCTGATTCTTAGATTGCTCCCACATTAATAATCAACTTCGCTTAAGCAACTTGGACCCTAAAACTCCAAGCAAAAGATTAGGTATTCTTTTTGTTTAGGTCATACATCATGTATGTGACTTAGGCATATAGATTGTCTTTCATTTTAGCTTTATTTTCAGTGTTGAGTGCTGGCGGGAGGTACGCACCTTCTACTGTCATTCATGCATTTCGTATGAACATGCATTAGTTAGTAGGAAGTGCATTGAAACAAGTGTGAGTTGAGCGTTTGTTTGGAGAGTTGATTGCTAGATTAGGACTCCAAAACACTACTAAGGAGGGGTTGTCCCATAAAAGATAAGGTGGGGGAATTTATCACCCTTTGCTTCGCCCCACAAACCACACTAATCAAGAGCCTAATTTTTAAAATCAAGTAGACATTGGCCCTAAGGATTTCGGGCGCATTAGGAGAGTGATCTGGTCCCGACCGTCATCACCTGATCGGCGTTGCCCACTTTGTCCATAGTAGGAGAGACGAGATCTCCAGATCTTGGCTCCCTTGCTGGGCTTTGTGGTTGATTGATCGTTTTATATTAACCGCAAGTGCAGGGCCGCGTTGAAGCGGTGGCAAATACGGGTCGTCCACTGGGAGGTGTGTTGACGATCGGTTTGTTCGAAGGCGAGAGGTAAAAAGAAGGAGAGAAAGGTTGATTACACTACACTAAGATGCAAATGAAAATGGAAGAAAAGCAAGAAAACTAAACCCCAAAGGGGGTAGAGAAATAATGTGAACATAAAGAAGTGTGTGTGTGTTCATTAAGCTCCTCACAACATGTAGTGCATGAAATCATAAAACTACATCCAACTTTGCCTCCACATGAATTAAGATAAGACTACATCATTAAAACATACAAGACGATAATTGGAATGAAGCTACATGAACTCAAGTATAGAGACTAGACCCTACTATGCATCCACATGAATTAAGATAAGACTACATCATTAAAACATACAAGACATTAGCTAAGGTAAAGCCAACAAGAGCACATACACTACAAATTGTGTTTCCAATATTAACTTCATCCATATCCTAACCTTATCATTCCCCATAAAATAGGTCCACTAATCAAAGCATAAGCTAAGCTTGATTTAAGAGCAATAGCATATCAAAGATAAAAGTGAAAACCCATTAGATGGTTATGGAAATCATATAAAGCTCAAGGGATAAAGATAACACACACTTAATACACTATATGATTATATCACATATTTCTCCAACCCCTAAATAGGGATGGAACTACTCACTACTCATTACACTAACTATATTAACAAAAGAAAGCATAATACTGAAATGAAAGTTAACTAAGAAAGCAAGAAGTATTAAAGAAGCTTAAAAGGTAAGGAAAGACTAAACAAACATGCACAAATTAAAAGACAAGATTAAAAGAAACTAGAAGAATTATTTTATTAACAAATGACTCACATTGAAGGTAGCATTCTTCTCCACCTTGAGTTTTTGCTTCAAGTCTCACTCCTTAGTAGAGAGAATCCCACCAAGCAATGGGTAATAACAATGGAAGGTGAAGAGTTCTATTTATAAGCATAGAAAAAGTTAATCGGGGACAATCCCCCGATGTGGGACTAAACCAGTACCAAAAATAACCTAAACGAACATTAATACAAGTCCAGGAGAAATTTGGGCGGATCCTGAGTAATATGGACCACCAATTAGCGGTCCAAACACTTCGGATAGCGTTGGAATTTGTTGTGGGCTTTTCTTTCTGGTATTGTTGGTCTTTGATGCGGTTACTTGACTTGTTGGACCTCCGACCCGAATCGAATTGGTAAAATACTTCTCATGATGGTGTGGAGTATTCTGTTTGGCTCTTAGGTCCTTCCCTTCTGTCTTACATTCAGGTCCTTCTCCCTTGCATCTTAGTCCCCAGATCTCACAATTCAGCCCTTTTTCCCAGCTTTTGGGTCCTTTTATGCTTCATCTCTTCAAACCTATTTATTCCTGAAAACTAAACATAAAACTCGTAACATAACATTGTTTAGGTGAAAGATTATGGATATATGATACAAATATAAACATGAAATGATGTCAATCAAATACCTCCACACCTAACATTTGCTATTCCCGAGCGAAACAAAGAAAGGAAAAAGCATACGAAAGACAAGAAATCCTAACTCACTTTCGTAGGAATCACGATTGCACTTAGCACGTGCAACAAGCCATTAAACCTCTTTGTTGCCAAGGAGGAGTGCTGTCTCCTGAGGGTTTTCAGCGGATATACCCACAAAATCCAAACAAGATGCATTATTCAATCTAGACACTCGACTCGTTGGAAATATTTTGTCGATCAATGGACGCAGTAATGCTACGGGCCGACTCTATATAGGTGATCAGTCCACACCTCTAACCTAATGAACCATTCGTGCAAGTTAAATTAGGAACTAAGTGAAAGACATGGACAACCTCAACATCCTCAAGTGCTACAAAGTGTAAAGTCCATTAAGGTTCTTTTTTGCATTACCATTTTTTTTGTTTCTTTTCATATATTTTTTTCTTCTTTTTCTTTTTATTAGTTGGAGCTTCATTCTCCCAGGGTCAGGTTTCGTGCATCATTGCCTATGAGGACTTACACTATTACGTACACCTTTCCCCAAATCTCCACATAGGGCAATCCCAACCACCCGTGTAACGGGAGTTTGGTCGGCGCATCCCAAGTCAGATGACTCGAAAGAACCAGGCACAAAGTCCCCTCAGACCTACTTTCCCGAGTGATAGGAGCCGTGCGAGAATAGAGAACACCTACTCACTTATTTCTTATCTACATATGAACCAAAACCCCTACACTAATGTCTCACAACAGGATTTAGAGGGTCCTTGGCTACAACAAACTTCCTTAAGTTAACAGACACGAATTATTGACTCACTAGGTTTAGTGTGCACTTCTTTAAATGTTTGAGCACTGAAACCCTATGATTACTCACCCCCAAGGGAAAGGTGGGGTGCATCCTAACGACTCGATAAATCCAAAAGTCAATGTAGTAGATATCCTAATGCATCAAGTTCAAGACAATTTTGGGAGCTTTCTTTTTACTTTTCCTCTCAACAGTTTTGCACATGCTAAACACACGCAAAACCCACAAAACTTTTTCTTTTGCAAACACATGAAGATTTTGAAAAAAAATTGGAAATTTTAAAGCACTAGGCAAGCAAAAGAAGACAAGTCACCCAAGAATCATGGCAAGCAGATATATCGATATTAAATGCAGCACACTAACATGACCCTAAAAATGCAAACAAAAGAAAACAAAATCAAAAGAAAAGACTCGACTATGTACACACATAAAACACCCCCCCCCCACACCTACTTCATGCATTGTCCTCAATGAATGTGAGCAAGATACTACATGGATTTATGCATGACAAAGGAAAGATCTCACCAACACGAAGTACAAAGGGAAGTTCAAGGTCATGTTGATGGACACAAACCCGAATTCCCTCAAAACCTGTGAGATGCTAAAGAAAGGATATAAATACGTGAAAGAAATGGAGCCCAAATACACAAGGGTTGGGGCTCACAACAATCGATGCTCACTGAAGGAGTCTTTTATTGTACTTTTTTTTTTTTTTTTATATAACTATGTACAAACATAAGTTCCCATATTCATTTGTCAAAAGACATCAAATGGGAACCTCAAGGGTGGGTCAATGCACTTGGAAAGGGAACATGACACCACGCGGGGCCAGAATACACATGTGTGGGCCCCCTTCACAAAGAGCACCAGATGAAATGAGAGGTTCATGAATTGGACGCAAATGCGTCTCATTCAAAGGATCAAACTGAAAGAGCTTCAACCTCTCAAGAGTTTAGGAAATGAGGGGCAACGGAAGAAGAGTTTCTTCCGTTGCGATGCTGAAGTTATGATCGTCAATCCAAACTCTCCAACCAACAGGCTGGTGCGTCGGAACGAGGTCAAGAACCTCGTTAGGCATGTCCGACATACCAGGCGAACAAAAAGTGGGTCTCATACCCAAGGTATCCTCCAAGGAACTCCTAATACCCTCATGAGCGTAGTTGTTTGATGTTCCATCATTTACAAGATGATCAGGAACAATAGTGAGAGGCAAACTCTCATCAGGTTGTTTGAAATTGAGGGGACTAGGGAGCTCTTGCTCCATTAGAGGAGAGTCCTTAGGAGGTACAACATTAAGGTCATGTGGCTCAAGGGCCACGGGACAAGAAGATAAGGCACAATCATGTGCAGACTCGTAATGAAGCTGATCCATGTTATTCTCAATTGGGATCGAATCGTCCACCAAGTGATCGTGAATTGAAACCCCAAAGTCCCTCAGACTGACTAGGAGTTTGACTTTGAAAGATTGTGCTTTAAATTTGTGGATGTGGTGGTGGCGGTTCGATATCAAAAGATGAATCCTCATGTTGACAAGAAAAGTTACTTTCCTCACGTTCACATAATTGCTGCGACATTTGACTCACTTGCAGTGCCATATTTTGTATGGACTGTTGAGTGGTTTCCATGAATGTAAGGAAAGTTTGTTTCAAGGAATCAGGTATGCGGTCAATGATTGATCGTTTTATATTTAACCGCAAGTGCACGGCCGCGTTGAAGCGGTGGCAAATACGGGTCGTCCACTGGGAGGTGTGTCGACACTTGGTTTGTTCGAATGTGAGAGGTGAAGAAAGGGAAGAAAGGTTGGCTACACTAAACTACACTAATGTGCAAATGGAAATGGAAGAAAAGCAATAAACTGAGCCCCAAAGGGGGTAGAGAAATAATGTGAACATAAAGAAGTGTGTGTGTGTTCATTAAGCTCCTCACAACATGTAGTGTATGAAATCATAAAACTACATCCAACTTTGCCTCTACATGAATTAAGATAAGACTACATCATTAAAACATACAAGACAATAATTGGAATGAAGCTACATGAACTCAAGTATAAAGACTATACCCTACTATGCCTCTACATGAATTAAGATTTCACTACATCATTAAAACATACAAGACATTAGCTAAGGTAAAGGCAACAAGAGTACATACACTACAAATTGTGTTTCCAATATTAACTTCATTCATATCCTAACCTTATCATTCCCCATAAAATAGGTCCACTAATCAAAGCATAAGCTAAGCTTCATTCAAGAGCATTAGCATATCAAAGATAAGAGTGAAAACCCATTAGATGGTTATGGAAATCATATAAAGCTCAAGGGATAAAAATAACACACACTTAATACACTACACGATTATATCAAATATTTCTCCACCCCCCAAATGGGGATGGAACTACTCACTACTCATTACACTACTGATTAGACTAAGTAAAGAAAACATTTAACTAAGATACTAAAATTACTAAACAAGAGATTAAACAAAGTAAAGCAACACACACAAAACAAGCAACATAACAAAACAAGATTAAAAGAAACAAATAAACTTTTATTAACAATGACTCACATTGAAGGTAGCATTCTTCTCCACCTTGAGTTATTGCTTCAAGGCTCACTCCTTAGTAGAGAGAATGCCACCAAGCAATGGGTAATTACAATGGAAGGTGAAGAGTTCTATTTATAAGCATGGAAAAAGCTAATCGGGGACAATCCCCCGATGTGGGACTAAACCAATACCAAAAATAGCCTAAACGAACATTAATATAAGTCCAGGAGAAATTTCGATGGATCCTGAGCAATATGGACCGCCAATTAGCGGTCCAAGACCGCCAATTGGCGGTCCAAAATCTTCGGATCGTGTTGGAATTTGTTGTGGGCTTTTCTTTCTGGTATTGTTGGTCTTTGAGGCGGTTACTTGACTTGTTGGAGCTCCGACCCGACTCGAATTGGTAAAATACTCCCCATGATGGTGTGGAGTATTCTATTTTGCTCTTAGGTCCTTCGGTCTTACGATCAGGTCCTTCTCCCTTGCATCTTAGTCCCCAGGTCTCACAATTAAGTCCTTTTTCCTGCTTTTGGGTCCTTTCATTGCTCTTCTCTTCAAACCTCTTTATTTCTGAAAACTAAACATAAAACTCGTCACGTAGCATTGCTTTGGTGTAAGATAATGGATATAAGATACAAATATAAGCATGAAATGATGTCAATCAGTCAACTATGAGGTCCAAGTCAGAGCTTGGGAAAGTTTGGGGTTGGGTGTTGATGGGCTGAGAATGAGTCCAACGATTTGAAGTGGGGTGTTGGTAGAATTCTGGGTATTCGGCAGGAGGATACTGGGGTGGAAATGATGTATAAGAATTTGAATAAGAATTGTCTCCCCTGAATCCATCCCTCTTGGGTTGTACGCGGATGCGTAATGGTCATAATGAACATTTTGGGAAAATGTGTGCTCATAGTCAGGCTGAGGGGCAATATAAGGACATTCCCCTATAACATGACCACTCAACCCCCAACAGTCACATGGTACGGCTACTGGAGCCATCGGTGCACCCATGTCATCTACCACATGCATGAAAGAGGCCAAAGGTTCTTGTAATGTCTCAGATTGATGACCAACATATGATCCAACGTAACTAGATGGTGGTCTAGCAGTCGGTGCCTCTCTCATACTACCCCAATATGAAGATTGCTCAGTCACACAATGAAGATTGTCCCAACCATACGAGGTGTTCGTCTGAACCACCCCAGGTTGCATGGGTCCGGAATACCAGGACGAATTGTCCTGGTCCCAACTATGATGTGGATGGTCGCCCATGTAACCATCCATCTCCACAAAGAACTCTAGAGTCGACCACTCTCACCACCACGAGGCCAACCTCGCAAAAAGTGCTCGACTCGACCCTAAAAACGCTACCAGAGAGTGTAAAGGGGAGGAGACTATAATGAAGAAGAAGGTGAGAAGAAGATGACTCGGAGGAGAAGGGAAGAATCCCTAAAGCTAGCGTGGGTAACGGAAGAGGGTAGAAGCCTAATCTAGCAAGCACGACTCAAACAATGTAAGGCAATGGGTCCTTAGGCTAGACGACGCCTAACTTCGAGGTCACTAGCCTCGACACGCCTCACCTCCCTACAACGAGGACCACAATGCCCAGCAAGTGATACCAGATCCGGAGATCCAGTACCTCCTACTATCGACAAGGTAGGCAACGTCGATCAGGTCATGACAGTCTCAACTAGATTACTCTCCTAGTGCGTCCGCAATCCTTAGGGCCAATGTCTACTTGCTTTTAGTTAAGGCTTGATTAAGAGTGATTTTTGGGGCCAAGGAAAGGGTGATGAAATCCCCCACCTTATCTTTTATGGGACAACCCCTCCTTAGTAGTGTTTTGAGCTTAAATCTAGCAATCAATCACTCCAATCAAACGCTCAACTCACTCTTGTCCCGATGCACCTTACTAACTAATGCATGATCGAAACATGCATGAATGAGAGATTTGGGTGCACGTACCTCACGCCAGCAATCAACAACAAAATGTAAAGCAAAGAAAAGACAAATGCATGTAAGGTCTACACATGATGCATGACCTAGATGGCAAGAAGTCTAATCTTTTGCTTTGAGTTTTATGGTCCAAGTTGATTAAAGGGGATTGGTTTAATGATCTCGGAACAAACTAGAGGTCATAGCATGCAAAATAGGGCTCCCAGATAACAATAATGAACTAATCAACTACCAGAAGAAAACTGAGAGTCAGAAACCCTCACCAGGCCACCAATTGGCGATCTGAGACCGCTCATTGGTGGTCCTTATTGAAGCTTAGGTGCTCCAACTCCTCCAGTAGCCTCCCCGTGAGCTCTAGGATCCCTGAAACTAAGAAAAGCTGAAAACAAAAAATTAAAAACCCCTCGAATCATCCAAACCAACGTCTAGACAGAGCACCTCCCCGGAAACGGCGCCAAAAACTTGATTGATCGTTTTATATTAACCGCAAGTGCACGGCCGAGTTGAAGCGGTGGAAAATATGGGTCGTCCACTGGGAGGTGTGTTGACGATTGGTTTGTTCAAAGGAGAGAGGTAAAAAGAAGGAGAGAAATGTTGATTACACTACACTACACTAAGATGCAAAAAGAAATGGAAGAGAAGCAAGAAAACTAAACCCCAAAGGGGGTACAGAAATAATGTGAACATAAAGAAGTGTGTGTGTGTGTGTTCATTAAGCTCCTCACAACATGTAGTGCATGAAATCATAAAACTACATCCAACTTTGCCTCCACATGAATTAAGATAAGACTCCATCATTAAAACATACAAGACAATAATTGGAATGAAGCTACATGAACTCAAGTATAAAGACTAGACCCTACTATGCCTCCACATGAATTTAGATAAGACTACATCATTAAAACATACAAGACATTAGCTAAGGTAAAGGCAACAAGAGCACATACACAACAAATTGTGTGTCCAATATTAACTTCATCCATATCCTAACCTTATCATTCCCCATAAAATAGGTTCACTAATCAAAGCATAAACTAAGATTCATTCAAGAGCATTAGCATATCAAAGATAAAAGTGAAAACCCATTAGATGGTTATGGAAATCATATAAAGCTCAAGGGATAAAGATAACACACACTTAATACACTATATGATTATATCACATATTTCTCCACCCCCCAAATTGGGATGGAACTACTCACTACTCATTACACTAACTACATTAACAAAAGAAAGCATAATACTGAAATGAAAGTTAACTAAGAAAGCAAGAAGTATTAAAGAAGCTTAAAAGGTAAGGAAAGACTAAACAAACATGTACAAATTAAAAGACAAGATTAAAAGAAACTAGAAGAATTATTTTATTAACAAATGACTCACATTGAAGGTAGCATTCTTCTCCACCTTGAGTTTCTTCTTCAAGGCTCACTCCTTAGTAGAGAGAATGCCACCATGCAATGGGTAATTACAATGGAAGGTGAAGAGTTCTATTTATAAGCATAGAAAAAGCTAATCGGGGACAATCCCCCGATGTGGGACTAAACCAATACCAAAAATAGCCTAAACGAATATTAATACAAGTCCAGGAGAAATTTGGGCGGATCGTGAGTAATATGGACCGCCAATTAGCGGTCCAAACACTTCGGATCGCGTTGGAATTTGTTGTGGGCTTTTCTTTCTGGTATTGTGGGTCTTTGATGCGGTTACTTTACTTGTTTGACCTCCGACCCGAATCGAATTGGTAAAATACTTCTCATGATGGTGTGGAGTATTCTGTTTCGCTCTTAGGTCCTTCTGTCTTACATTCAGGTCCTTCTCCCTTGCATCTTAGTCCCCAGATCTCACAATTCAGTCCTTTTTCCCAGCTTTTGGGTCCTTTTATGCTTCATCTCTTCAAACCTATTTATTCCTGAAAACTAAACATAAAACTCGTAACATAACATTGTTTAGGTGAAAGATAATGGATATAACATACAAATATAAACATGAAATGATGCCAATCAGTGGTCCTCGTCGTAGGGAGGTGAGGCGTGTTGAGGCCGTGTGACCTCGCAGTTAGGCGTCGTCTAGCTGTAAGGACCTATAGCGACCTTAGGATTGCTTGAGCCTTGTTTGCATGTGTGCTTCTACCTGTAACCATCCACCGTAGTATATGGACTTCTTCCCTTCTCTCCCGAGTCATTATTTCTCTCTTGTGTACCCCCGTCTTCTCCTCTACGCACATTCTTTGTTAGAAAAAAACCAAAAAAAAAGGTTTTGGTGTGTGTGCACCTTTGTGCATGCTTTCATTGACACGAGATGAGAGTGGTCGTTTGACGAGGCACGTTGTCAACCCTGCTTCAGTAGTCGATTTCTCGACACCTTCCTCCTCTCATGTCGCACGTAGTCTGGGTTCAATGGCTGCTAATTTCCGTGAGGGGGAGCAGTTGCTGGACCCACCTGCTCCACCAGTGCTTCCAGTTGTCGTGCCCATACCTCTACGTGATCGATGCTACCCGAGCCGTACGGCTCTACCCTCATGCATCGTATTACCAGAGGCTAATGTGAACCATTTTGAGGTTAAGCCTCAGTTTATTTCCAAGCTCCCTCGCTTCACTGGAAAGGGCGACCCCTATATCCTTCTCACAGAATTTGAGGAGGTCTGTGCTATGTTAAAGCTGCAACAACTTAGCACAGACTCCATCCATCTTAGGCTGGTTCCTTTTGCACTAAAGGATGACGCCAAGAAGTGGTTGTACAGCAACCAAGCGAATGCCTTTACGACTTGGAACGAGTTTTAATCTGCATTCCTCAAGAAGTACTTCGCAAATCATCGGGCTCAAAAATTGAGGAACGAAATCAATTCGTTCTATCAACATGAGACCGAACCATTCCATGCATACTTAGAGAGGTTCAAGGAGCTACTATCCGCATGCCCTCACCATGACATAGAGTTGTGGCACCTTTGTCAGATTGTTTACGAAGGTCTTCACATCCCGTCCCGAACGCTCCTTGAGTCCATGTGTCAAGGAGAGTTCTTGGGAAAGGATGAAAGGGAGGCATGGGCTTTCCTAGAAGACCTTGCTGAGAAAACAATGCAATGGGAGAGTGTAAGGGAACCAGCTGCATCATCTAGTAAATGAGCGAGGATCGCGAATGCAAACTCAACTAGATCGGGTGCCGCATTTGCTATCGATACCACTACGGCCACCGAGGTACGCATGGCGGCCTTAATGCGCCGTATGGATTCGATTGAGCTCCAAAACCAACAAGGTGCACCTCACATGTCCACATCTCGTCCAGTTCCCTGTCATTCATGTGGTAGTGTAGGTCATGTAGAAAGCGAGTGTGTGTCTATTCCTCCTGAGATGGAGCGTGTCAACGCCATCCATGACAGAGCTAGGAATGACCCATACTCATCATCTTATAATCCTGGATGGAGGAACCACCCCAATTTTTCATGGAACCAAACTGATGCCCCGAGTGGTCCTTCAAACTCCTCTAGACCGCCTTACCAATCACACCAACCTCCCATGCATGCACATTCTTTTCAGCAACCCCAAGCGCAAACCACTAATCAATCGGGTTTCCCAAATTCCAACAATATGGAAACCCGATTCAATTCGCTTGAGACCTTGACTCGTGGACTTGAAAACTCAATGAATTTTTTTATGTCAACAACGAGTCAAGATCTCACTTCAAATCAGCAGACAATCAAATCTCTACAGCATCAGATGGGCCAATTGGCTCAGTCTATACATGAGAGAGAGAGAGGGTATTTGCCTAGCCAGCCTGAGGCTAACCCCCGTATGTACCAGCAACAACACATACAAAATGAGAATGTGGTACCTCGGGGGAGGCAAGTGAACCATGTGGAGGAACCTTTCACCATGTCAATGCCATTGTTACCTTAAGGAATGGAAAACATGTTGACAATCACATTTCCTTGCCACACCCACCACCATCTATGCAGCCCCTCAGTGTGAATGGTGGTACAGAAGAGGCTGAGGGTGAGGGTAATACACCAACGCTTCTTTCTTCTCAGGCACCGCAGAAAACCTACCTATCAAAAGCTCCCTATACAAGTAGGTTAACCAAAAAGCAGAGTGACACCATGGATAAGATATTAGAGGTATTTAAGCAAGTAAAGGTTAACATCCCCTTGTTGGATGTGATCCAACAAATACCTCAATATGCCAAAGTGTTGAAGGATATCTGCACAACCAAGAGGAAGACCAATGTTCCTAAGAAAGCATTCTTGGCTGCAAATAGAAGCTCACTTTTGTCCAATCCCACCTACACAAAATACAAGGACCCTGGGTGTCCTACCATTCAGTATACGATAGGGGACACTAGAATGAACAATGTTTTGCTTGATTTAGGATAGGCGGTCAACCTCCTCCCATTCTCTGTTTATCAACAGTTGAACTTGGGAGAATTAAAACCAACTAAGATCACTCTCCAATTGGTGGATAGATCCATTCGTATTCCAAAGGGGATTATCGAGGACGTGCTCATCAAAGTTGGAGATTTTATATTTCCAATCGATTTTGTTGTCCTCGATACCAATCCTGTTGTGAACACCCACTCTCAAATACCTTTGATTTTGGGTAGACCATTTCTGGCAACCTCCAATGCCTTGATTAATTGTAGAAATGATCTCATGAAACTCTCATTCGGTAACATGAGTGCCGAGTTTCATGTGTTCAACTCTGGTAGGCAACAGAAGCCCATGGATGAACCTTTAAATCTCAATCTCATCCGCCAATTAGAGAAAGCACCGCAAAATCAACGAACACCCCTAACCCCAATGCAACCCATTGAGAATGTTTTTGGGGCCAGCGAAAACTCATTGCCTATCTTTGCAATGCAACAGAGTGAGCTGGCATCAAACATAAATGTCCAAAAGGAGTGTTCGTTGCATGATTCAGTTGAGAGTACTAGTGAGAGTGAGACACCTCATCATATGCCTATACCAGAACGTGTCTCTACCTCATGTCCCATGGTCATTGAGCCATTTGAGCATCATCTTGACTCCAACAAGGACCCACCTATGACCGAGCTTATGATGATCTAAATGATGGTGGGATGTCCTTGTTGGCTGACTTGGGGAGAAGCCCCATTCTTTGTGATGCAGGTCTGCTGCATCCATCGAATGAGCTTGAGGAACTCATTCTAATGCACCCGCGTATTGGTTGGAGGGTTTTGTTCGATGAGCAACTAAACCCTAGTGAGGCAATACAACTTCATTCTTTGTTTACCGCGTCCCATGATCGACATATGAGCCCAACGAGTCGTGTAGCTAGATTGATTAATGCATCTTGTTCGGATTTTGTGGGTATATCCGCTGAAAACCCTTAGGAGACAACACTCCTCCTCCTTGGCGACAAGGAGGTTTAACGACATGTTGCACGTGCTAAGTGCAATCGTGATTCCTACGAAAGTGAGTTAGGATTTCGTGTTTTTCGTATGCTTTTTCCTTTATTTGTTTTGCTCGGGACTAGCAAAAGTTAGGTGTGGGGGTATTTGATTGACATCATTTCATGCTTATATTTGTATCTTATATCAATTATCTATTACCTAAACAATACTATGTAATGAGTTTTATGTTTAGTTTTCAGGAAATAAATAGGTTTGAAGAGATGAAGCATAAAAGGACCCAAAAGCTCGGAAAAAGGACTGAATTGTGAGATCTGGGGACTGAGATGCAAGGAAGAAGGACCTGAACGTAAGACCAAAATACCTAAGAGCAAAACAGTCCACACCATTATGGGGAGTATTTTAGCAATTCAATTCGGGTCGGAGCTCCAACAAACCAAGTAAATGCATCAAGACCAGCAAATATAACAGGAAAAACCCACAACAAAACTGAGCGGGATCCGAACCATATAGACCGCCAATTGGCGGTCCAAGACCACTAATTGGCAGTCTGTTTTGGCCCAAATCCGCTCAAATTTCTCCAGTACATGTATTAGAGGATGTTTAGGCCATTTTTCGTATTTGTTTAGTCCCACATCGGGGGATTGTCCCGGATTGACTTTTTCTTTGGCTATAAATAGAACTCTTCACCTTCTATTGTAATCACTCCATATTTGAAGTGGCTATTCTTCCTACTAGAAGTGAGGCCTTGAAGCACACACTAAAGTAGGAGGATGCTACTTGAAATGTGAGTCACTTTAATAAATGTTTCTTTATTACGTTGTTTGTTTTATGTTTTACTTTGCTTAATTTCATTTCATTAGTTTTTTAGTAGCTTAGTTAATATGCTTTCCTTTCTTAGTTTAATAATTAGTGTAATGTGTAGTGAGTAGTTCCATCCCCTTTGGGGGGTGGAGTAGATGTTCATACATGCATTAGAGAATGGAATGAATGCTTTATTTCCAATGTGTTGATAAAACATGAATGTATGCTTGCTTGTTTAGGATAGAATTTATAAGTTGATGAGTTTTGCCAAAATGATTAGACACTTCTCATGCTTGTTTAGGTTCTGAAATAAACAACTTGTATATGTAAATGTTAATCAACTAGGTTGGTGAATAGATTGATAGGTTTTGCCATAACATTTAGACACTTCCTATGCATGATAACACCACCTTCATTTGTGCTTAAAGAATGTGTTCAACACCCACCTCTTTGCATGTGTGCACTCACTCCACCCCTTAGGGGTTTTTCCACTTCTATATTCCAGCACTCCTCTTTCATTCTTAGTTAAGTTACTCTTCTTTCATTCTTAGTTAAGTTTTAGTTAATCGTTTGTTGCTTTCTTTCACATTTCGTATTTCGTAGTGTAGTGATGAGAATTAAATTTATACCGCAAGTGCACGGCGTCTATGAAGACGTGACAAGTATGGGTCGAACACAAGGAGGGAGAGATTTGTTATTATTGTGATTTCGATTGGGGGAAAGAAGGAGAGAAGAAATAATTGGGTTTTGAGATTTTTGGATTTTAATTATCTAAAGCAAGAAACAAGAACAATTAAAACTAAAACAAGAACAAAGATGTGAATTCCGTCGGGTGGAGGTTTAGATTTAAGGTTTAGATTAGAGAATTCAGAAACTTATAATAAATCATATTAGTTATGAAGCATTACATGATAAATGATTTAACATAAACTCAAGTAATCAAAATAGACTAATACGAACTTAAAATAATAACATTTACTCGTCTTCTCTTCACCCTATATCCGTCACCTCCACCCTTTGGAAGGAGTTAGAAACTCATAGAGGGAGGAAGAAGGGGTCCTTGAGGCATTACAAAAGAAAACTAAAAGTAAGAAATAAAAGACAGAATTTTATTAATGAAAAGAAGAATACAAAACTAAGATTAAGAATAAAAACTAACACCAAAGACTAAGGGACCCTTCTAACATCGTTCTCGGGTCTATTTATAGTTGCTACAAGGGATCTAGGTATAATATTGGAAAGTACACGTGTCCAGACACGACTGGACGAAATTGGAGCACACGGATCGAAGCTTGGGCGGCGGAAACGCCGCATATTGCATGTGTGGTGCGGCGGAAACGCCGCACAATCTGGCCTGATTTTGTCCGGATTTTGGTTGAATGTTTATGGTATGATTTGATCCTTCTTTGCGCGTCTGGATTGATTCTTTCCAATCTTTTGAACTCCGGATTAATTCCTTCACATATTTGGAGATATACATTGATTTTTCTATATATTTTCTCCAAGAGAATAAAAGTTACTCGTGATTTGCAATTAGGTCCTTGACTTTTTGCAGTTAAGTCCCTAGTTACTTTTGTGCTTATGTCCTTGTTCTTTTTGCAATTAGGACTTGAATGCTTTTATGCTTGGATACATTTCCATTTGTACCCCGATAAACTTGAACTTGGTCTTTATGATAGAAATGAATCTTTTGCACGCGTTTATGCTCGGGATGTGGGTAAATTGCATTCAGGTCCCTGTATTCTGTAAATAAGACTAAACACATACCTTAGTAGCATTTATTGATGTAAAAGTAATCTAAATGAAAGACATATGATGCAATGTATGCAATGGATCAAATACCCCCACACCTAGATTTTGCTAGTCCCTAGCAAAACAGAAGATACGAAAAATAAAAACAGGGAAATCCTAACTCAATTTCGTAGGAATCACGGTTGCACTTAGCATGTGCAACAAGCCTTTAAACCTCCTTGTTGCCAAGGGGAACGAGTTTTGTCTCGTGAGGGTTTTCAGTTGACACACCCACAAAGTCTTAAATCAACATTTCCATTAATAGCTCTTAATATCTCCACCTTAACCTTATACATCTCACTTAGAATTCTTGTATGCTCATTATATGAATCTAACTCATTAAAAATATGACTTTGTCTTTATTCCGCCAACATTCACACCACTAACCCTTCTACACATGTTTATCACTTGAATTGTTTTGCACGCCTCCTCTGGTGGTGAAGTATCATTCGGATCAACCATGGTATGGATCATTCTTTTAGCTTTGGGCCTTGAGTATTATTATTTTTTTCTTTTCTTTTCTTCCGTGATTCAACACATTTGCTTTTTGACACTTTTACCCTTTTTGTATTCGTGTAGCGAGTTTGGTCGATAATCCCGAGCTGGTAGACTCAAGTTACCGGGTTTCAAGATACCCCTACGGACCAGTGACTCAAAGGCTTGGGCTTTTGTAATCATTTTGCAAAATGTGTTTTCTTCACTTTATTCCTTTATTTTTATTTTTTTATTTTTATTTTCCTCAAGGCTTAATTGCTATTAGAAGTCCACACTTCCCGGTATATTTTCCTCAACCTCTGCTTTTTATCAACCACTTCAAAGATTTGATTCATCCAATTTAAGTGCATACATGTCTTAAAGGGCAATGGGTTATTTCTTTGGAACTTAGATTTATGTCACAATTTCTACAAGCAGAACTATATAATAAGGAACAAAAACTCAATGCAATTTGTATACGGGTTTTAGCAGTTCAATCTTAAGCTATGTCATGAAACATTAATTTTTTTTTATAATAAAAGACAGAATATATAGATAAATATAGACATAAACACCCCCCCACACCTAAATCATGCATTGTCCTCAATGTATGCAAATATAAAGCAAATGCACTTATTACCTTGATGAACTACGGTGGAAGGGTGGAATTTGCTCAAAGTCAACCATAGTCCGAACTGGATTGAATGACACCATATTGGTGCATGTGTCCAGTTGAATTGTTCCCCATGTTGCAATGAGAGTCCTGAGTCACAGGTTCCACACCCCTCACATAAATAGGTTCTCTTATTTGCTCGAGTGATGGTGGGTGTGTAGATGAATTTCTCCCCTTTTTCTTACTTCCTTTTTGATTTTGTGATGATTCAGAAATATTATAGATTCGTGATTTCATCACAACGTCACTTTGATTGCATATTATTTCTGGCTCACTATCAATATGAAAGATATTAAATTCAGCTTTTAAGTTCCCAAAAGATAATTGCATGAGCCCATTACGACAGTTTATCAATGCTTCAGAAGTGGCTAAAAAGGGTCTGCCTAGAATTACAGGGATTTGTCGATTAGGATTTACAACAGGTGCGGTATCTAGTACGACAAAATCCACTGGGTAAATGAAGTCACCAACCTTGATCAAAACATCCTCTACTACACATCTTGGTTTCTTAATAGAGCAATCAGCAAATTGAAGGGTTATCCTAGAGGGTTTTAATGGACCAAGGTTCATTTGCTCATAGACAGAGTATGGGAGTAGGTTAACACTAGCACCAAGGTCTAGAAGGGTTTTGTTGATAAAAGTATCTCCTATTGAACATGAAATTGTGGGACATCCAGGATCCTTATATTTTATAGGAGATGTGTTGGACAAAATAGAACTTATGTTTGCAGTTAAGAATGCCTTCTTTGGTACGTTTGTTTTTCTCTTTTTAGTGCACAAATCTTTTAAGAATTTAGCATAAGCAGGTATTTGTTGAATCATGTCTAAGAGTGGAATGTTCACCTTAACTTGCTTAAATACTTCCAAGATTTTCTCTATTTGTGCACTTGAATTCTTTTTGAGTCTACTGGGGAATGGGGCTTTAGGAACATAGACTCGCTCAGGTTCAGGTTGAGCTATGGGTTCAGGTTGAGTAGGTGGGTTGGGCGTTTCAGATTGGACGTCAGGTTCAATGGTCAGGTCATATGTGGGTGCTTGATGGGTAGATTGATTGGACACTCTAGGATTTACCACATTATTATCAATCTGTCTTCCGGACCGTAATGACACTACTGCATTTATTTGTTGGAACGATCCTTCTTCATTAACCATTTGAACCGGTCTAGGGTTGTTATTTCCTGAAGGTGCTTGATAGGATTGATAGGAATTATTAGATCTAGGGTTCACCTCAGGTTGACTTGGAAACCGACCCTTTTCTCTTTCACCTAATATTTGTGCTAGTTGACTGACTTGTGTCTCTAGCCTTTGGAAGGTCTGGTTGGTTGTTTGTATAAAAGTTTTCATCAAATTTTCCAAGCTTGTCAACCTAACCTCATGATCGTTATTGTTACTAAACCCAGATGGTGTATTATTTTGGTTATACGGGTTTGGTTGTTGTCTAGGAGGTTGACCATGTTGGTTTGATGAGAAATTGGAATTATTACGCCAACCCGAGTTATAGGTTGATGCGTATGGGTCATTTCTAGCATGGTTATACATGGCGTTAACTTGGTCCCATTCCGCACAATCCTCCATTACATGACCAGTCTGACCACATCTAGAGCACGGGATAGTTGAGGCTTGATTCACTCGGTTTTGGGCTTGTAGCTCTAAACTTTCCATTCTGCACATAAGGGTAGCTAGTTTTGCTTCAGCCGCTATGTTAGCATCAACAGCTAAGACACCTGGTTTGGGTTGACTTGCTATTCTAGATCCAATACTCGGGTTAAGCGGTGTTCTAGCATTGTCCCATTGCATACTATTTTCAGCTAATTCCTCAAGAAAAGTCCAGGCATCATTTTCATTTTTCGACATAAAATTCCCTTGGCTTACGGATTCTACCATAACCCTAGATGTGGGTGTCAATCCCTCATAAATAATTTGGCATAATTGCCATCTCGGAATTCCATGATGAGGGCATTGGGTCAGAACACTCTTAAATCTTTCTAGATAGGAATAGAACGGCTCGCTCTCAGACTGAACGAATGCAACAATTTCATTCCTAATCCTCATAGTCTTATGGTTGGGGAAATATTTTTTTTGAAATACTTGAACAAACTCAGCCCAACTCCTAATAGATCTTTCGGCTAGACTATATAGCCATTTCTTAGCGTCATCCTTTAGTGCCAGAGGCACAAATTTCAGACGCACTGCCTCTTCAGGGATATGCTGGTATTGCATAAGAGAGTAGATTTCCTCAAATTCTCTAAGGAAGAGATATGGATCTTCCCTAGAGGTGAACTTAGGCAACATACTCATGTATTGTGCCTTAACTTCGAAGTCGCGACCCGGTATGGTGGGCATAACGATGCACGATGGCTGAGCAGCCATCGCTGGATAGCATCGATCCCTCAGAGTTATAGGTTGTGCAACAGGCGGGTCCACTACGTTCTCACCCATTGGATCCGGGTGAGGTGGTGCAACAGGTGGATTGGGGTTAAGTTCCAGGCTGGAATCTAGATGAACTCGTGAGAGTCGATTACTAAAGTCCCGAATCCAAATCTAAGTGCACCGGGTTGAATCAATTTTTTAATTCAAATTCGAAATTTAAATTCCAAATTTAATTTCAAGAATTAATTATAATTTTTTTTTCGTTTTTTTTATATAATAAAAAATGGGAACAAACAATAGAAAGGTAAAGATAAGAAGGGAAAGAAGACTCAGACTAGAAGGGAAACTTAACTCTAAAAGGTAAATTCAAGGGTTGGCCAGAAATTTCCTGAACAAGCACGGTTCAAACAATCCTAGACCTAGTGTCGCTTAGATCTAGACGACTCCTAACTGGTTGAGTCGAATTGATTCGCTTGATTCACCTCCCTCACTAATCAAACCAAATTGGCCAGGTAGTGTATAGCTAGTGGGGGCGCTTCCGACAGAGTCGGTGCCAATTAGACAACCACTTCGCTTGGAAGACTCTCGTCAACACAAAAACACTTCCTAGACACCAAATTGAATTCGATCGGCTTCAGGTCATAGCAAGTCAAACCAATTCTTCTCCTTAATTGAGTCCGAGTCCTTAGGGGCCAATGTCTAATTGATTTTAAATTTTAATGCTTGGGTGACACTTTAGGATTGTGATTTGTGGGCCACGGAAGGGTGATGAAATCCCCACCGTATATTTTCCTACGGAGTTGCCCTTAAGATAGTTTAACTTAGATCTAACAAAGATAGTCAAACAATGGTCTTTTTAATGAGGGCAATTGCAAGGTTGTATGCAAATTAAATTATATGTTTAAATGCAATCGTTAAAAACCGCGATACGTACCTTGCCTCCAGCACTCTTCAACAGAAATTGATTTGCAAGAATTTAGAAAGAATAATGCAAACAAAACATTATATGATGCATGCACTAAGGTCTTTCTAATTTTGCGAATTTTAGGTCAGAGTTGAAATATTGCCAATTATGGAATTTTAAACCCTAACACGTTCAATTCTACGAAAGGAAACTTTTCAACAATTCAGATTTTACGAGAAAGGCAAGAAAAGTTACCTCCGCAATGCTCAGACAGGTTCGCCGCCTGCTCTCAGAGATTCCAGTAGCTCAATACGACCACCCGAAGATGCAGACGACTCCCTCAAAATTTGAAGACCGGATCCCTAGGTTGTGCGGCGATTCCGCCGCAAATACTCTTGGTGGTGCGGCGATTCCGCCGCCTAGATGGCTCAGATTGCGGTCAGATTTCACCGCGCGCTCTGTTGTCTCCTGAAACGCAAATCCAAATAGTTAGATCGCGCACACGATAAACAGAAAATAATCGGAAATACAAAAACAACAAAATCTACGTCGCCTCCCCGGCAACGGCGCCAAAAACTTGATGAGAATTAAATTTATACCGCAAGTGCACGGCGTCTATGAAGACGTGGCAAGTACGGGTCGAACACAAGGAGGGAGAGATTTGTTATTATTGTGATTTCGATTGGGGGAAAGAAGGAGAGAAGAAATAATTGGGTTTTGAGATTTTTGGATTTTAATTATCTAAAGCAAGAAACAAGAACAATTAAAACTAAAACAAGAACAAAGATGTGAATTCCGTCGGGTGGAGGTTTAGATTTAAGGTTTAGATTAGAGAATTCAGAAACTTATAATAAATCATATTAGTTATGAAGCATTACATGATAAATGATTTAACATAAACTCAAGTAATCAAAATAGACTAATACGAACTTAAAATAATAACATTTACTCGTCTTCTCTTCACCCTATATCCGTCACCTCCACCCTTTGGAAGGAGTTAGAAACTCATAGAGGGAGGAAGAAGGGGTCCTTGAGGCATTACAAAAGAAAACTAAAAGTAAGAAATAAAAGACAGAATTTTATTAATGAAAAGAAGAATACAAAACTAAGATTAAGAATAAAAACGAACACCAAAGACTAAGGGACCCTTCTAACATCGTTCTCGGGTCTATTTATAGTTGCTACAAGGGATCTAGGTATAATATTGGAAAGTACACGTGTCCAGACACGACTGGACAAAATTGGAGCACACGGATCGAAGCTTGGGCGGCGGAAACGCCGCATATTGCATGTGTGGTGCGGCGGAAACGCCGCACAATCTGGCCTGATTTTGTCCGGATTTTGGTTGAATGTTCATGGTATGATTTGATCCTTGTTTGCGCGTCTGGATTGATTCTTTCCAATCTTTTGAACTCCGGATTAATTCCTTCACATATTTGGAGATATACATTGATTTTTCTATATATTTTCTCCAAGAGAATAAAAGCTACTCGTGATTTGCAATTAGGTCCTTGACTTTTTGCAGTTAAGTCCCTGGTTACTTTTGTGCTTATGTCCTTGTTCTTTTTGCAAATAGGACTTGAATGCTTTTATGCTTGGATACATTTCCATTTGTACCCCGATAAACTTGAACTTGGTCTTTATGATAGAAATGAATCTTTTGCACGCGTTTATGCTCGGGATGTGGGTAAATTGCATTCAGGTCCCTGTATTCTGTAAATAAGACTAAACACATACCTTAGTAGCATTTATTGATGTAAAAGTAATCTAAATGAAAGACATATGATGCAATGTATGCAATGCATCATGTAGCGTAGAGTAGCATACTGAACTATCTTCTCCATTTTTCTCGCCACTTGATTTCGTGCAAACGAGAGGCTGCTCACCTCGTTGAGGACGATCTGTATTTGCCACCGTTTCAACGCGTTCATGCACTTGCGGTTTAATTAAAATGTTCAACACATTCACAGGATCAAACTGAAAGAGCTTGAACCTCTCAAGAGTTTGGGAAATAAGGGGCAACGGAAGAAGAGTTTCTCCCGTTGCACTGTTGAAGTTATGACCGTCAATCCAAACTCTCCAACCAACAGGCTGGTGCGTCGGAACAAGGTCAAGAACCATGTTAGGCATGTCCGACACACCAGGCGAACAAAAAGTTGGTGTCATACCCAAGGTATCCTCTAAGGAACTCCTAATACCCTCATGAGCAATGTAGTTGTTTGATGTTCCATCATTTCCAAGATGATCAGGAACAATAGTGAGAGGCAAACTCTCATCGGGTCGTTTGAAATTGAGGGGACTATGGAGCTCTTGCTCCACCAGAGGTGAGTCCTTAGGAGGTACAACAATAAGGTCATGTGGCTCAAGGGCCGTGGGACAAGAAGATAAGGCACAATCCTGTGCCGACTCATAAAGAAGCTGGTCCATAGTATTCTTAATTGGAATCGAATCCTCCACCAAGTGATTATGAATTGAAACCCCCAAGTCCCTCAGACTGACTAGGAGTTTGACTTTGAAATATTGTGCTTTGAATTTGTGGATGTGGTGGTGTTCGATTTCAGAAGATAAATCCTCATGTTGACAAGAAAAATTACACTCCTAACGTTCACGTAATTGCTGCGACATTTGACTCACTTGCAATGCCATATTTTGTATGGACTGTTGAGTGGTTTCCATGAACGTAAGGAAAGTTTGTCTCAAGGAATCAGGTATGCGGTCAACTATGAGGTCTAAGTCTGAATTAGAGAATTTTTGGGGTTGGGTGTTGATGGGCTGAGAATGAGTCCAATGATTTCGAGTGGGGTATTGGTAGACTTCTGGGTATTCGGGAGGAGGATACTGGGGTGGAAAAGAATTTGAATACGAATTGTCTCCCCACGAATCCATCCCTCTCGGGTTGTACGCAGATGCATAATGGTCATAATGAGCATTTTGGGAAAATGTGTGCTCATACTCAGGCTCAGGGGCAACATAAGGACATTACCCGATAACATGATCACTCAACCCACAACAGTCACATGGTACGGCTACTGGAGCCACCGGTGCACTCATGTCATCTACCACATGCATGAAAGAGGCCAAAGGTTCTTGTAATGTCTCAGTTTGATGACCAACATATGATCCGACGTAACTAGATGGTGGTCTAGTAGTCGGTGCCTCTCTCATATTACCCCAATATGAAGAATGCTCAGTCACACAATTAAGATTATCCCAACCATACGGGGTGTTTGTCTGAGCTACCCAAAGATGCATGGGTCGGGAGTACCACGGAGAATTGTCCTGGTCCCAACAATGATATGGATGGTCACCCATGTAACCATTCATCTCAACAAAAACTCTCGAGTCGACCACTCTCACCACCACGAGGCTAAGCTAGCAAAAAGTGCTCGACTCGACCCTAAAACGCTAATAGACAGTGTAAAGGGCAGGAGACTATAACGTAGAAGAAGGTGAGAAGAAGATGACTCAGAAGAGAAGGGAAGAATCCTAAATCTAACGTGGGTAATGGGATCAGGTAGAACCCTAACTAGCAAGCACGACTCAATCAGCTTAAGGCTATGGGTCCTTAGGCTAGACGACGCCTAACATCGAGGTCACAAGCCTCGACACGCCTCACCTCCCTACATCGAGGACCACAATGCCCAGCAAGTGATACCAGATCCGGAGATGTAGTACCTCCTACTATCGACAAGGTAGGCAACGCCGATCAGGCCATGGCGGTCTCAACTAGATTACTCTCCTAGTGCGTCTGAAATCCTAGGGCGAATGTCTACTTGCTTTTAGTTAAGGGTTGATTAAGAGTGATTTTTGGGGCCAAGGAAAGGGTGATGAAATCCCCCACCTTATCTTTTATGGGCCAACCCCTCCTTAGTAGCGTTTTGATCCTAAATCTAGCAATCAATCGCTCCAATCAAATGCTCAACTCACTCTTGTCCTGATGCAATTCCTACTAACTAATGCATGGGCATACAAGATGCATGAATGAGTGTAGGAAATGCGTACCTCACGCCAACACTCAACAGCTGAAGATAAAGCTAAAAGAAAAGACGACTAAATGCCTAAGTCAAGTACATGATGCGTGACCTAAACAAGGAAGAATGTCTAGTCTTTTGCTTTGGATTTTAAGGCCAAGTTGATTAATGGGGATTGGTTTAATGATCTGGGAGCAAACTAGAAGTCACAGCAAGCAAACTAGTGCTCCCAGATAACTAAAGTGAACGCATCAACTACGAGAAGAAAATTGAGAGCCAAAAACACTCACCAGGCCACCAATTGGCGGTGTCAGACCGCTGATTAGCGGTCCCTATTGATGCTTAGGTGCTCCAACTGCTCCAGTAGCCTCCCCGTGAGCTCTTGGATCCCTGAAACTAAGAAAAACTGAAAACAAAAAATTAAAAACCACTTGAATCGTCCAAACCAAAGTCTGGACAGAGCACCTACCCGGCAACGGCGCCAAAAATTTGATTGATTCGTTTTATATTAAACCACAAGTGCACGGCCGCGTTGAAGCGGTGACAAATATGGGTCGATCCACAGGGAGGTGTGTCGACTTTTCATTTGTGCGAAGGCGAGTGGGAAAGAAAGGAGAGAAAGATTGAATACACTAAACTACACTAGAATGCAAAAGGAAATGAAGATAAGCAATAAAACTAAACCCCATAGGGGGTAGAGAAATAATGTGAATATAAAGATGTGTGTGTGTGTGTTCAATTATGCTCCTCACAACATGTAGTGCATGAAATCATAAAACTAAATCCAACTTTGCTTCCACATGAAATCAGATAAGACTACATCATTAAAACATACAAGACAATAATTGGAATGAAGCTAAATGAAATCATGTATAAAGACTAGACCATATTATGCCTCCATATGAATTAAGATAAGACTATATCATTAAAACATACAACGCATTAACCAAGGCCAAGGCAACAAGAGCACATACACTACAAGTCATGTTTCCTATATTAGTTTCATCCATATCCTCACCTTATCATTCCCCATAAAATAGGCCCACTAATCTAAGCATAAGTTAAGCTTCATTCAAGAGCATTAGCATATCAAAGATAAGAGTGAAATCCCATTAGATGGTTATGAAAATCATATAAGGCTCAAGGGATTAAGATAACACACACTTAATACACTACATCATCATATCACATATTTCTCCACCCCACAAATGGGGATGGAACTACTCACTACTCATTACACTAACTACATTAACAAAATGAAACATATTACCGAAAAGAAATTCAACTAAGCAAGAAAGGAACATTAAAAAAGCTAATTGAAAGAAACATAAACTAAAGAAACATGCAAGAATTAAAAGACAAGATTAAAAGAAACTAAAACAATTATTTTATTAACAATAACTCACATTGAAGGTAGCATTCTTCTCCACCTTGAGTTTTTGTTTCAAGGCTCACTCTTTAGTAGAGAGAATGCCACCAAGCAATGGGTAGTTACAATGGAAGGTGAAGAGTTCTATTTATAGGCATGGAAAAAACTAATCTGGGACAATCCCCTGATGTGGGACTAAACAAATACCAGAGATAGACTAAGCATACACAAATACACATGCTCCACAAATCTTAGCGGATCCAGAGCTATCTGGACCGCCAATTGGCGGCCTATAAGCTCCAAATCCATTTGGATTTCGTGTTGGGCTTTGCTTGAAGTATTTCTTGGTCTTCGACGCATCTACTCTGTTTATTGGAGCTCCGACCCGAATCAAATTGCCAAAATACTCCCCATGATGGTGTGGAGTTTTCTGTTTTGCTCTTAGGTCCTTCGGTCTTACGTTCAGGTCATTCTCCCTTGCATCTCAGTCCCCTGGTCTCACAATTAAGTCTTTTTTCCTGCTTTTGGGTCCTTTCATGGCTCTTCTCTTCAAACCTCTTTATTTCTGAAATTCAAACATAAAACTCGTCATGTAGCATTGCTTAGGTGTAAGATAATGGATATAAGATACAAACACAAGCATGAAATGATGTCAATCAGTGAGTCATGGACCACACGAGGATGACTCAGGTTTTGGATCTCCACCACGCTCTGGTTCAGAAGGTGGGGGTCCACAACCTCATCAATTGGTGTCCCAGGTTCCCATTCCCCTTCGCCAACGATGCTACCCGAGTCGTACTGCTCTACCTTCTTGCATCGTATTACAAGAGGCGAATGGGAATCACTTTGAGGTTAAGCCTCAGATTATTTCCATGCTCCCTCACTTCACTGGAAAGGGTGACCCCTATATCTTTCTCAAGGAATTTGAGGAGGTCTGTGCTACATCCCCTTTGCACTAAAGGATGATGCCAATAAGTGGTTGTACAGCAACCAGGCGAATGTCTTTAGGACTTGGGATGAATTTCAATCTGCATTCCTAAAGAAGTACTTTCCAAATCATTAGACTAAAAAATTGAGGAACGAAATCAATTCGTTTTATCAACATGAGACCGAATCATTTCATGCATACTTAAAGGTTCAAGGAGATACTATCCTCATGCCCTCACCATGGCATCGAGTTGTGGGACCTTTGTCAGATTATCTACGAGGGTCTTCACATCCCATCCCGAACGCTCCTTGAGTCCATGTGTCAAGGAGAGTTCATAAGAAAGGATGAAAGGGAGGCATGAGCTTTCCTAGAAGACCTCGTCGAGAAAACGATGCAGTGGGAGAGTGTGAGGGACCCACCAGTATCATCTAGCCTAGGATTGAGGATCGCAAACACAAACTCGACTAGATTTGGTGCCGCATTTACTGTCGACAACTACAACCACCGAGGCACGCATGGCGGCCTTAATGTGCCATATGGATTTAATTGAGCTCCAAAACCAACAAGGTGTGGCTCATGTGTCTGCATCTGGTCCGGTTCCTTCTTATTTGTGTGGTAGTATAGGTCATGTAGGAGGTGAGTGTGCATCCATTTCTTCTGAGATGGAACATGTCAACACCATCTATGATAGATCCAGGAATGACCCATACCCATCATCATATAATCCCGGATGGAGGAACCACACTAACTTTTCATTGAACCAAAACAATGTCCAGGGTGGTCCTTTAAACTTCTTTAGGCCACCAAATAGACCACACCAACCTCCCATGCATTCATAGTCTTTTCGGCCACCCCAAGCCCAGATAATAACCAACCAGGTTTCCCAAATTCTAACAACATGGAAACCCGATTTAATTCCCTTAAGAACTTGACTCGTGGACTTGCGAACTCAATGAATAACTTTATGTCATCCACAAGTCAAGTTCTCACTTCGAATCAGCAGACCATCAAATCTCTTGAGCTTCAAATGGGTCAATTGGCTCAGTCTGTACATGGGAGAGAACGAGGGACTCTACCTAGCCAGCCTGAGGCTAATCCCCGCATGTACCGATAAACACACTTGCAAAATGAGAGTTCGGTACCTCGAGGGTGGAAATGAACCATGTAGAGGAACATGTTACCTTAAATAGGTCTATATTTTCAGGTACAATCTTGATTATTTCCTGCATGTATCTCATAACGTAATACCCACATTCGGTATTTTCCGGTTTGCTTGTGGTACTACGTACATAGGGAGGTGAGTAGTCTCTAGTTTGTCCGAAATCAAGTGACGAAATAGGGGAGAAGAGATGTGATTAAACTAAACTAGATAACACTAAACTAGGAGTTAAGAAATGCAAAAGAAAGCAACTAAAGATTGACTAACACTAACTAACGACCTAATAAAGAGATTTGAATTGAGGAACAGAAACCCCTAAGGGGTGGAGTGTGTGCACATATGAAGTGAAATAAGTGATGAATGATGCCTGTAAGCATTTATGTGTGTGTGTCATGTGTGTGTCTTCATGCATAGGAACGGTAAAGATGTGGCAAAACCTATCAATCAATTCACACAACGTATAGGCAATTACTATTTGATTATCATGACACTAGGCTCAACATGAGAAGTGTCTAAGGATATGGCAAGACTCATCAAAAACCATGAATGCATGTGAAGAACAAAGCTAAGCATGGGAGGTGTGTACATCTTATAGTAAAACCTATCAAAACAAAGTTTTCTCAATCAATCAAGCAAGCAAACACAAATACAAACACATATCTAACATGTAGCATATTCAATAGGAAATTTCGGTCAATAAACATGAGGAAAGGAAGCTTGGGAAGTGTCTAAATCTTATGGCAAAACTCATCAAAAATCCCCCAACATGTATATGATAAAAATACCCCCGATGAACATACAAACAAGCAAGTCTACAAAATCAAAATTTATCAAACATCCAAACTTCACAACATATATGTACATCATTTCCAGCCCCAAAAGAGGATGGAACTACTCGATTGAATCAGTTATAAACCGCAAGTGGACAGCCACGTTGAAGCGGTGACAAATACGAGTCAGTCCACAACGAGCACGTGTGGGTCGAGTGCACGATACTCGAGTGGTGGAAAAGAAGAGAGAGATGTGATCAAAATTAAACTACAATGCGTTGGAAATCGGAAAAATGATCTATGAAAACTAAACCCCTTAGGGGGTAGAAAAAAACACGGAAATGAAAATGTATAGTGTAGTGTGTTCAAATGTGCACATCAAAACATGTCATACATGAAATCTATAAAACTAAACTCCAACATTGCCTCCATATAAAATAAGATAAAACCTTAATATTAAAACATAGAACACAATAATTGATATGAAACTAATATGTTCAATGCATCATGACTCAATTCCAACTATGTCTCCACATGAAATAAGATTTATTACAATCATTAAAGCATACAAGACATTAATTAATATAAAGACAACATGAGCACATGCATGCACATGTCTTGTTCCCTTCTTCCATTCCATCCTTATCCCCATAAATTAGGCTCACTAATCTAAGCATGTCCTAAGCTTCACACTAGAGCATTAGCATATATAAGATAAGAGTGAAATCCCATAAAATGGTTATGGAAATCATGTAAAGCTCAAAGGATTATGATTAACACACACTAATTCATCACATGATCGAATCACCTTCTTCTCCACCCCTAATGAGGATGGACTACTCTCTACTCATCTCTACACTAAAGAAAGTATGAAAAGAACATAAACCCATGAAAGAAATGTAGAAGACTAGATTAAACAAACAACAATAGAAAAGAAATTGCATCAAAGGAAAACATCAACATAATGAACAAGAACTAAACTAGATTAAGAAAGTTTACTCCTCTCGAACCCCCTTATTACACTACTAAAACAAGAAACTAAAAATAACTCTAATGGGGGAAGGAGGAAGAAGAAGCAAGGAGGTATTACAAGTGTATTTATAGAAGTTTAGAGTGTTTGGATGGATCTAGGCATAATTGGACGACTGTAAATCAGATCTGGAGGTCCTGGAATGCTGTGAACCGACAGCCCAACCCGCCGCCAATATTTGAGTGCCAAAATCTTAACCGGATCCGCCACTGGCAGATCAATTCTCTCTGATCGACTTCAAATTTTCACCACGGCTTTAGTTCACATAATAAACACGTGGGGTGCGCCTAGAGCTGTTGATTCAAGCCCATTTGATTTTAATTGTAGAATTACTCCTCAGGTTCAGAAGATTCTAGACTTTTGCAACCAACATATTTTCTTTAGGCTTAAGTCCCTCCGGGTTTTTACTTGAGTCCTTCCTGAGTTATGATTGACATCATATCATGCATACATTTGTGTCTTATAACTGTTATCTTTCACCTAAACAATTCTACATAATGAGTTTTATGTTTAAGTTTCAGGAATAAACATGTTTGAGGAGAAGAGGCACAAAAAGGACCTAAAAGCAAGAAAAAGGACTGAGTTGTAAGACTTATGGACTAAGAAGCAAGAGAGAAGGACTCAGATTTAAACCAAAAGGACCAATGAACAAATCAAGAAACTTCACACCATCATGAGAAGTATTTTGCCAATTCGATTCGGGCCTAAACTCCAACAACCAATTCGGGTGCATTACACACAAAGAAATGAAGCCAGACAACCACACTCCAAATCTAGACCCGATCTAGAGCCTATAGACCACCACTTGGCGGTTCTAGACCACGATTGGCGGTCAGGTCCTCTCCAGATCCGCTAACATTTAGGTTGGTCATGTCTTAGAGTGTTTTATGTCTACTATTAGTAGTGCTTTAGTCCCACGTTGGGGGATTATCCCTGACTACCTTTTTCTATGATTATAAATAGAACTCTTCCTCTTCGCATGTATTTAACTCATTTCTTGGGGGCATTCTCTCTACTTGTAATGTGAGTTATGTAAATAAAATAATTCTTCCTAGTTTGTTTTAATGTTGTCTTTGTTTTAATTTTGCATGTTTAGCTTGTTTTGTTTGTCTTAATCTTTGTAGAAGTAATTAGCATGTCTCCCCTTCATATATTAATTACCTTAATTTTGTTTGGTCTTCTTTTAATGAGTAGTGAGTAGTTCCATCCCCCTTTGTGGGTGGAGTTGATTTTTATACATGTCATGTAGAATGGAATGAATGGTAGATGTTGTTTTATGTGAGAAATGTGAGTATGCTTGTTTTAATTAAAGAGAATACTTAACTTGATGGTTTCTCCCATAATGCTCATATTAATGCTCATATTAATCACCTAGGTTAGTGGTTTGGATGATAGGTCTTGTCATTAGGTACTTCTTATGCATAGCAACACTACCTACACTTGTGCTCTATTGAATGCATTCATCACCTCTTATTTAATGTGTACACACACTCCACCCCTTAGGGGTTTCCATTCCTGATTTCCAGCTTCTTTTTCAAGTTACTTAGTTTAGTGACATTTCTTCTTGCACTTTCATCTTGTTTGTTGCTTACTCGTGTAGTGTAGTTTAGTTTAGGGTAATTACTTCTTCTTCCCCTCTTTTCTCATTTGCCTACGAAAGAACCAGAGTCAACACACCTACCTGTGGATGGACCCATACTTTCCACTGCTTCATCGTGGTCGTGCACTTACAGTATTTAAAACAAACAAATCATGTTTTTGGTGCCATTGCCGGGGAGGTGCTTTGTTCAAACTCTGGTTTGGACGCTTCAAGTGGGTTTAATCTTTTGTCTTTAGTTTTTGGTTGTAGCAGGGATTTGGCAGCATCAAAGGGAGGCAATAGGAGAAGTTTGGAGGCAAACAGAGAGAAACAGACAGCCAATCTGCGGTGGTGGACTGCGAATTGGCGGCGTGGTGAGCTCAACTTGCTCTCTCGTTTCTTCTAGTTGTTGTTGGTAATAATGTAGAGGTTTGGGGCTCAATTTGGTATGTTATGACTTATAGTTTGCCCCCAGATCAATAGTCAATCCCCATTTTAAGACAACTTGGACCCTAAAACTCAAAGCAAAAAACTAGATCATTTGTCATCTAGGACATGCATCATCTGTAGACCTTGCACGCATCTTGTCTTTCTTTTGCTTTAATTTCTCATGGTCGAACGCTGGTGTGAGGTACGCATTTCTTTCCCTCATTCATGCAGGGTTAGAGTATGCATTACTTGGTAAGGTGCATTGTAACAAGAGTGAGGTGAGTGCTTGCTTGGTGAGTTGCTTGCAAGCTTAAGACTTCAAAACATCTTTAAAGGGCATCACCTATAGTCTTCAAAGATAAGGTGGGGGATTTCATCACCCTACCTTAGCCCCAAACACCACACTCTTATAAAGCCTTAATCTAAAAGCAAGTAGATATTGGCCCTAGGACTCGGGCGCATTAGGAGAGTGATCCGGTCACGACCGTCATGGACTGATCGACGTCGCCCACTTTGTCAATAGTAGGAGAGACGAGATCTCCAGATCTTGACTCACTTTTTGGGCTATGTGGTCTTCATCGTAGGGAGGTGAGGCGTGTTGAGGCCGTGTGATCTCGCAGTTAGGCAACATCTAGTTGTAAGTACCTATAGTGACCGTAGGCTGCTTGAACCGTGTTTGCTAGCTTTAGGGATAATTCCCTTCTTCTCACCTACTTCTACATTCTAGTCTCCTCTCATTTACACTCTTTGATAGCGTTTTAGGGTCGAGTCGAGCACTTTTTGCGAGCTTGGCTTCGTGGTGGTGAGAGTGGTCGACTCGAGAGTTCTTTGGTGAGATGGATGGTTACATGGGCGACCATCCATATAATTGTTGGGACCTTGACAATTCTCCCTGGTATTCCGGACCCATGCAGCGTGGGGTGGCTCAGACAAACACCATGTATGGTTGGGACAATCTTAATTAGGTGGCTAAGAAATCTTCATATTGGGGTAATATGACAGAGGCACCGACTGCTAGACCACCATCTAGTTATGTCGGATCATATGTTGGTCAACAAATTGAGATATTACAAGAACATTTCGCCTCTTTCATGCATGTGATAGATGACATGAGAGCACTGGTAGCTCTAGTAGTTGTACCGTGTGACTATTGGGGCTTGAGTGTCATGGTTTCAGGGAATGTCTTTATGCTCCCCATAGACTTGAAGTTGGGAAAGGAATGACTCAAGAGATAAGAGATGAAGTCCTTAATCTAGCGTCGGAATAAGGAAGGTTAGAAACGTAACTAAACAATCAAGCCAAAAGCAAGCCTAAAGTCCACTATAGGTCGTTAGCACTAGACAACGCCTAGCTTCGAGGTCCCACCAAGGACCACTAGTCTTTAGTAAATCAAAAACCTGTAGGTTCCTAAAATCTCTATAAGCCTAGATAGGCAACGACGTTCAGGGAAAAACGGTCTTAAACAACAAGGACCACTAGTATGTAGGAAATCAAGAAGCCAGAGGTTCCTGAAATCTCAGGGAGACTAGATAGGAAACGACATTCAGGTCATCACGGTCTTAAATGGTTTCCTCTCCTTAATGCATCCGGAAATCCTAGGGCCAACGTCAAAATTGATTTTATTAAGGCTTTTAATTACGTGGTTTTTGGGCCAACGAAAGGGTGATGAAATCCCCCACCTCATCTCCTATAGGTAACTACCACCTAGGTGGTTTTCATACCTTAATATAACAAACAACACACCAAACAAACACTCACTCTCTTGTTTCAATACAATCCTACTAACTAATGTGTGCTTCCTATTGAATGATGAGTGAAAGAGATAACGTACCTTACGCCAGCAATCTACGATAGAAATTGTAAAATAAAAAATAAATACGATGATTACATGCATGGAAAAAGTCCTATATCCTGAATGACTTAGCAAATATTGTTTAATCTTTTGTTATAGGTTACTAAAGGCCAAGTTGCTTATGGGTAGATGAGTTACTAGAAACTAAACATAAATACACATTTAACTAAACAAAATAAGTTTTTCTCATCATAAATAAACATTTAACTAAACTAAACATAAATAAACATTTAACTAAACTAAATCATAAATGCAACACATGAATTAAGAGTATAATAGATGTTCTTAATAATAACATGGTCAATGCGATAGGTTTGTTAAGCTAGGATCAAATGTGTTACTTATAAGGTTGGACAAGGAATCAAGGAACCACTTGATGTTACACATTAGAGACATGCTCATATTTGAATATTCATTTCATACACCATGCAAGCAAGATATTTATTACAATCTTACATATTTTAAGATATCATCTGGATTTTTCTCTTTTAAAATGAAGAAAATTGCTAATCGAAGACTAATCTACCAAGTAAAAACAATGAACAAAACATCTAGAGTGAAACAAAAACAAAACAAAATCCCACCAAAACCAAACTTCATCCACACTAACTTCAATCAAAAATCAAATCCACAAAACATGTTTACTGCTATTAATCACCAATTAATAACCTCTAACTCTAGAAGCATATAAGCTTCACCAATTTGCATAAAAAACAATATATATATATGTTTTTGCTGAAAAAATATACATGTTATACACGTTTCTGCTGAATTTTACATTCATATACATGTTTTTGCTTAAAACAATATACATGTTTTTTTGCTGAAAACACATTCATACATGTAACGAAATCCAAATTAAACCTAATGAAAACACATTCACAATACTTATACATAATCATACATGAAGGAAAACCAAATTACGTATGAACCAGCAGAATCTTCTTATCAACAGCAAGCATGACGCGGGTCTTCAACCCAATCGTCGTAACCAAGCTGAAACACAACCAAAATCCACCTCAAACCACAACCAAAACTAACCCAAAACCGTTAACAAATTAAAACAGAACCTTGGGGGTCGTGGATCGGTCGGTGGTCGTCGCTACAGTGGCGGAGGAGGTTGGGGGTCTTGTGGGAGGGTGACCAAGGTCAAGGACGGGGCTGCCGTGGCGTAGGAGGTTACAGAGTTGGCAAGGGTTTGGTCACAGAAGGGTTTAGGGTGGAGGTTTTTGTCGGGATAAAAGTTAAAATGTAATTGTTTGCTAATTATATAAGCCCAACAAATGTCGGCTATAGAATACATACGACGTGTGTAAATAGACGTCGACTATACAAAAAATGTCACGTGTTGAACGTTTTATATTTCTACCGCAAGTGCACGGCCGCGATGAAGCGGTGGCAAGTACGGGTCGTCCTCAGGGAGGTGAGCAGCCTCTTGTTTATCAGAAATCAAGTGGCAAAAAGAGAGGGAAGAAAGTTGGTTACGCTACTCTACCCTAAACTACTCTAAGAAGTATGAAATGTGAAAGAAGCAAACAAACGATGAAATTAGAACTAAGCTAAGAACAAAACAAGAATGCTGGAATTTCAGGAATGGAAAAACCCCTAAGGGGTGGAGTGAGTGCACACATGCAAAGAGGTGGGTGTAGAATACATTCTTTAAGCACATGAAGGTGGTGTTTATCAAGCATAGGAAGTGTCTAAATGTTATGGCAAAACCTATCAATCTATTCACCAACTTAGTTGATTAACATTTACAAATGCAAGGTGTTTATTTCAGAACCTAAACAAGCATGAGAGGTGTCTAATCATTTTGGCAAAACTCATCAAGTTGTAAATTCTATCCTAAACAAGCAAACATACATTCATGTTTAATCAACACATTGAAATTAAAGCATTCATCCCATTCTCTAATGCATGTATGTACATTTACTCCACCCCCCAAAGGGGATGTAACTACTCACTAAACATTACACTAATTATTAAACTATGGAAAGAAAGCATATTAAAACTAAGCTAGAATTAAAAGACGATTAAACTAAAGCATGCACAAACAATAAAAGAAGCATAAAACAAACAACGAAATAAACACAAAACTTTATTGATAAAATGACTCACATTAAAAGTAGCATCCTCCTACTTTAGTGTGTGCTTCAAGGCCTCACTTCTAGTAGGAAGAATAGCCACTTAAAATATGGAGTGATTACAAAAGGAAGTGAAGAGTTCTATTTATAGCCATGGAAAAAGGCAAACCGGGACAATCCCCCGATGTGGGACTAAACAAACACCAAAAATAGCCTAAACGAACATTAATACAAGTCCAGGAGAAATTTGAGCGCAATTGGGCCAAAAGTGACCGCCAATTAGCGGTCTTGGACCGCTAATTAGCGGTCTACAGTGTCCGGATCGCTCTGGAATTCTTGTGGGTTTTTCTGGAAGGCTTTGTTGGTATTTGATGCATCTATTTTGCATGTTGGAGCTCCGACCCGAATAGAATTGCCAAAATACTCCCCATGATGGTGAGGAGTATTCTGTTTTGCTCTTAGGTCCTTCGGTCTTGCATTCAGGTCCTTCTTCCTTGCATCTTGGTCCACAGATCTCACAATTCAGTCCTTTTTCCCAGCTTTTGGGTCCTTTTATGCTTCATCTCTTCAAACCTATTTATTCCTGAAAACTAAACATAAAACTCGTAACATAGCATTATTTAGGTGAAAGATAATGGATATAAGATACAAATATGAGCATGAAATGATGTCAATCATCACGTCTATACTGTGACGTCCAAACCTGGGTAATAAATGTAACCTAATAGACGTCGGTTTATTTTTTTTAGAAAACCCATATTATAATAGCCGACATCTATAGGTACAGACGTTAGATTAGAATACCCGATGTCTACTAGGCGACGACTATTCACTATTCTGCACTGGTGTTTCCTTTACAAAAATAAATAAAATTTGGAGGGCAACCTCCCTTTTTTCTACCAAATTAAAAGCAGCATAGTATATTTGCCTATCTTAGCAAGCCCATAAACTCCAAGCTTCTTGTCACCAATAGCTATCAAGATCTCTATATCATTGAGTTATTTGGATTCTGTCATCAACAAACTCAACCTTGTAAGGTTAATCATTAATAATTTGACTAACAAACACTACTAGAGTACAGGGATACACCAACGGTAGCTATCTATCGCATTCTCGCCTCCGTCGGTGTTCTTCTTGACCGACGGATATGTGTCCGTCGGCGCAACTTACGTTGGTGTTGCTCAAGTCCGACGGATGTCCTCATGGGAATAAGTCGTCGGTGTTCATTTTGGCATGAAATTTCCCACCACTAAATTTCTCCTTGTTTTATCGCCTTGGACAACACCGACGGTTATGCATCGACAAACATTTTGTTGGTGTTCAGCACCGATAGTGGTATCCATCTCTGTCCATTACACTGACAAATATAGACTCTGATGGAATGACGTCTAGACCGAAGGAAACGTACCATCAGTGCATAATATTTGTAACCTCCACCGACGAAGACGTCCTATCGGTGTACATCTGTCATTACCGAAATCGACAGATAACATCCGTCAATATATACCAACCATAAAAAAACACCATGACCTACACTGATCAAAGGAAACGTCCCATCAGTGTATATCCATCGATGTAGATCCTATCCATAACCCAAAATAGCTTGTTTGCACTTTCCGAGTTCTAGTTTTTGCTTGTTCAAACAAAAATATCGCCGCAATTCAATGCAATCCTCATTCCCAATTCATTCATCACAACTCAAACATTCGTAACTCATAGCTCAATCATCACCAAAGATTTACACATCACAATTCAAACATTCATACATCACCAAACATATAAACTCAAAAGTAAAAGTTGTAGTTCATTGAACGTAACGTTTAACAATTCAAAAGTAGAAGTACTAAAAAAAACTTAACATTGACAACATCCAAAAAACACAAGACTAATCTCTGAAACCTCTAGTGCCTTCTCCGCCTGATGGACCGTCATCGTTAACTTGATTTGGTGGTGGAGGTGGTGTGCAAATGGATGTTACATTAAAATCCGGCACGATTTAAACATTATATATTAAGATTATAATGCATATTAACTAACATAGAAAATGTAAAACTTATTAAATTAGAAATAGAATACCAAAATATTATAACCTCCATTCGCCTCCACTAAGCTAATGAGGAGGAGGAAGAAGAGAAGAGGTAGGAGAAACATTGCTATTTATAGAAGAAATGTGTAGATGTATTTGGAAGCAATCTGACGATTGTAATTGATTTCTTTATGTTCTGGTGCACCCAATTAAATAGGTTCGAGCCACGGGATAAGTTAGGGAGTATTTGGAACAACAAGATCCGTATCGGGAAATTAAATGTTGAAGACCAGAAGTGTACAACCACATTAGAGTGGTGCTAAGTACCTATCATGTCCATGAGGAGTGAGTGTGAGTGGTTGTCGACAATACTCGAGTGTGGTTAGAAAATGAAAGTTGACTATATTTGAATTAACAAAACTAATGAGATTTGAGGTTCAAAAATTAACCTAATATAACTTGTCCCGTAGGAGGTGGAGAATGTGTGCAACAATGTAGATGTGTGACACGTGTGTATACAATTGCGCTCTAATGACATGAATTAATATAGACATCTATAAGGCCATTATCCTAAGAGTATTTCCCTATGGATTAAGATATATCACCATCTTTAAAACATACAAATTACTACTTAAGATAAGCCAAGCATAACCAATGATTGACATCATTTCATGTATTCATTTGTGTCTTATATCCATTATCTTGAACCTAAACAATGCTACGTAACGAGTTTTATGTTTGAGTTTCAGGAAATAAACAGGATTGAGGAGAAGAGGCATAAAAGGACCTAAAAACAACAAAAATGACTAAGTTACAAGACTTATGGACAAAGATGCACAAGAAAGGGACCCGAACGTAAAAACCGAAGGACCAATGTGAAAATCAAGAATTTCCACACCATCATGAGGAGTATTTTGGCAATTAGATTCAGGCCAACACTCCAATAACCGAACCGAGTGAACCTCATGTGAAGAATTGAAGAACTTAAAAACATATCCGAAAATGGGTCGGATCTAGGAAAACCTGACCCCCAATTAGCGATCCGTTTGTCTCCGAATCCGACCCGGTTTCTCGAGGACATGGGCTATGTGTTTATGTGTATTCTGGGAAGGTTTCCTTAGTCCCATACCGGGGATTGTCCCCGGTAACCTTTTTTTCATGCCTATAAATAGAATTTTTCATCCTCATTTGTATTCACCAATTTCTTGGTGGCATTCTCTCTAATTGGAGTAAAGCCTTAGAGCAAAAAGTCAAGGTGGAGAAGAATGTCACTTGTAATGTGTCATGTAAATAAAATAATTCTTCATAGTTTTGTTAGTTTGATATTGTCTTTATTTTGATGCTTGCATGTTTAGTTTGTTCGTTTTCTTTATCCTGGTATAATTTGAATGTCTTTCTTTCTTTATATGGTTGTTAGATTAATGATTAGTGGGTAGTTTCATCCCGCTTTAGGGGTGGAGATAATGTTCATACATGCAATAAGGAATGGAAAAGAATGCTTTATTTTGGAATGTGTTGATAAATGTGAATGTATTCTTGCTTGTTTAGAGTAGAATACTTCACTTGATGGGTTTTGCCACAACTATTAGACACCTCCCATACTTATTTATGTTCTGAAATAACCAACTTGTGTATGTAAATGTTAATCAACTAGGTTAGTGATTGGATTGATAGGTTTTGCCATAACCTGTAGACACTTCCTATACATGAAAACACAACTTACATTTGTGCCTATTGATGCATTCTTCACCTTTTTCTTACATGTGTGCACACACTCCACCCCTTAGTTGTTTGTCTTCTTTTTAGTAGTCTTGCGCTTTGATCTTTCTCCTTTGTTAGTTTCTAGTTTAGGGTAGCTTAGGTAAGCATAATCACATATCTTCTCCTTTATTTCCACTTGATTTCTGAAGAACTAGAGTCGACACACCTCTTCGTGGATTTGACCCGTACTTGCCGTGTCTTCACCGACGTCGTGCACTTGCATTTATTTTAAAATGTTTAAACAACCACATGCCCACATGTCAATCTTATCTCTTTATACACTCCAATCTTATCCTCACCTCATCATCCCCCATTAAGTGGGCCCACTAGCCAAAGCATGTGCTAAGCATCCATTATGACCATAACACACCAAAGGCAAGAGTGAGAAACCCTTTAAAATGGCTATGGAAATCATTTGAAGCTACAAGATTAAGATTAAAAGACACACAAATCTAACAACATTCACACTTCACATCATCCTCTACCCCTTAATGGGTATGGATTACTCACTAATCATATCCATAACAAAGAAAAGAACAAAAGAAAAACAACACATGAACAAGTAAAGGAAACTAAATATATCCAAAACAATGGAATAAAAATTGCATGAAATGAAAGACAACAACAGAAAGAACATGAAACTAAAACTTGATTATGAAAAAAGTTTACAAAATGATGTTTATCTTCTCGTCCACTACACTACTAAGCAAGTTACTACTAAGCAAAAAATAAAACCTTCTCTAAGCAAGACATAAGGAAGAAGCTAAGGTAGGAGAAACATTGATATTTATAGAAGAAAGAGAAGTGTAGATGAATCTTGGAATAATCCAAGGGCTGTAAATCAGATCAGGATGTTGTGTATTGCTCTGACCCAACAACCAAGGCCCAACCGATCAAATGGATCCTCCAGTGATGGATTTTAATCAGCCATTGGCCGACCATTTGTGTTTGATCGCCTCCAAATTTTGACAATGGCTTTAGTTAACATATTGATTATAGGGGATGCACCAGGACTTGTTGGTTCGAGCCCGTTTCATTTTAATTGTTGATTTACTCCTAAGGTTCAGGAGATTTTGGACTTTTGCAACCACTATATTTTTCCTTACACTTAAGTTTGTCTGGGTATTCACCCGAGTCTTTCGAAATTGCAGATGGTTCCTTGAGCATGAAAAGAAAGTTCAAGATGCTTCAATAAGGTCATTTCTTTTGATTGTGTGATGAAATCACCTACCTTATCTTGTATGGGACAACCCCCTATGGGTATTTTGATCCCTAAACTAGAAATTAAGCCTTCCAATCAAACACTCACTCACCTCACTCTTATTCCAATGGAACCTTACTAACTAATGCATGCAAGCTAATGCATGAATGAGCGAAGAAAGTGTCGTACACCATGCCAGCAATCGACAACAAGAAAGTAAAGCAAAGGAAAAACAATATATGTGCAAGGCCTGTGTATGGTGCATGACCTGGATGGCATTCATCTACTCTTTTGCTATGAGTTTTAAAGTCCAAGTTTTCATAAAAAAAGGGAAGCATGCATATTTAATGTGTTCTAATACAATAACTTGATTGACTTAAGTAAAATAATCATAAGTGCACGTCGTCGATGAAGACGCGGCAAGTACGAGTCGTGTCGACGAGGAGTCCACTATACTGGTGTCGGAGTCCACAATACTCGAGTGTAATTCTGGTGTTGGAGTCCACAATACTCAAGTGGGAAAGGAAAAGAGAGATATGAGATCAGAATTACACTACGATGCGTACTAAATCAGAACACAAACGACAAAAATAAACCCGTCAGGTGATAGAAAAAAAATGCGGAAATGAGAATATGTGTATGTGTGTGTTCATTGGTGCTCATCACAACATGTAATACATGAAATCCAAAAAAAACCAAAGCCAACTTTGTCTCCACATGAAATAAGATAAAACATTATCATTAAAACATACAAGACTATAATTGAGATGAGGCTAACATGAAATACTTAATGACCAATCCCAACTATGTCTCCACATTAAATAACATTTAACACAATCATTAAACCATACAAGACATTAATTAGGATGATGCCAACATGAGCCCATGCATGCACATGTTATGTTTCCTCCTTATCCACTCCATCCTTGTCCTCACCTCATCATTCCCCATAAAAAAGGCCCACTAATCTAAGCATCACTTAAGAGCATTAGCACATCAAAGATAAGAGTGAAAATCTCATTCAATGGCTATGGAACTCATGTGAGGATCAAAGGTTAGGATTAACACACACACTTAACACATCACATAATCACATCACGTTCTCCTCCACCACCACCCCCCCAATGGGGATCAACTACTCCCTACCCATCTCTAAACTCAAAAAAAACATAAAAACAACACAAAACCATAATGGAAATGTAGAAAACTAGATTAAGCAAAGACCAAACAATAAAGGAATTGCATCAAATGGAAGAAGACACAAATGTAAAGAACAAGAATTAAACTACATTGAAATGAAAGATTACAAGGTTTGCTCCTATTCTCTTCCCCTACACTACTAAGCAAGAAACTAAAACCTACTCTAATAAACAAGAAATAAAACCTACTCTACTAAACAAGAAAGGAAATTAACCTAAGGAGGAGAAGAAGGAAGAAGTAGAGATGAGACATTACAAGTCTATTTATAGAAGATTAAAGGGCTTGGATGGATCTGGGCGTAATCGGAGAGTTGTAACTCAGATCTAGATGTTGCATATTTCGCTACCCCGACCTGCCACCAAACTTAGAGCTCAAATGGAGCAAAACCATCCGCCAATGGCTAATCCGGTTTCTCTAATCGGTCTGTAATTTCTATAGCAGGTTAATGTTGCTTTGTTGCATGTGGGCTTGAGCTTTGGTACATTGTCTCGAGCCGATTTGATTTTAATTGTTGTCTTACTCCTCAGGTTATGGACTTTTGTGACACAATATATTTCTTTACACTTTGGTCCCTCCGGGTTTTCACTTGAGTCCCTCTGTGTTTTCAGTCCAGTACTTGGGCATTACAAATAGGTCCAAAAACCTTCCAAATCAGTCCATTCTTTTTGCATTAGCTTATTTTTTCTTCCTTTCTCTTCTTTATTGTCTAAACCCTGAAAACATCAAACAAACACTGGAGTAGCACAAATATGCGGTCAAATAAAGGATATATAGCATGAATGCAATACATGGCATGCTACTAATCAATGACATTCATCTACTCTTTTGCTTTGAGTTTTAAAGTCCAAGTCGTCTTAAAAAGGGGAAGCATGCATATTTAATGTATTCTAAAAATAGTGTGAAGTACGTATTGAGTATAGAAGAAGACTAGAACATACTAAAGCCAACCAAAAAGCAACACAAAAAAATTCAAAGTTCATATCCACACCTAATCTTCCACAGACATATGCAAAACCGTTATTAGCTGATTGGACTGGGTTTCTGGACTCCCAGTTTCTGCTTAATTCTCTTCTAGTTTTGGGTGCTCTCCTGCCACCCTTAGACCTTGCATAGGAAACAAACAAAAAACAAAACCAACAAAAAATTAAATAAAATTCCACCTATATGGTCGACCCGACAATTGAAACTCACTCCCCGACAACAGTGCCAAAATTTGTTGTGGAATTAAAGTTCAAAACGACAAGTGCATGGCCGCGTTAGAGTGGTGGCAAATACGGGTTATGTCCATGAGGAATGAGTGCGGTTCAACGATGACCATACTCGAGTGGGGCAAGAAAAAATGGTAATGAGGGTATTTAAACTAGGTGAGGAATGTAATGCGAATCAATAAAAATTAATAAAAAACTAGTCTCATAGGAGGTGGAGAATGAATGCCAAAGTGTAGATGCGTAAGTTGTGTGTGTATAAAATTTAGTGATCACGACATGCATAAAATTGAATCCATAATGACAAAAACCCCAACTACGTCTCCACATAAATTAAGATTTAACATCATCATTACAACATACAAGACATTAATCAAGATAAGGGCAACAAGAGCAATGCCGCCACATGCCATCCATATCCCTTTAACCACCCAATCTTGTCCTCACCTCATCATTCCCCATAAAGTAGGCTCACTAAGCAAAGCATGTGCTAAGCATCCATTAAGATCATTAGAACATCAAAGGCAAGAGTGGGGAACCCAACAAAATGGCTATGAAAAATCATGTGAAGCTGCAAAATTAAGATTAAAACACACACAAATCTCACAACATTCACACTTCACATCATTCTCCACCCCCCAATGGGGTTGTATTACTCACTAATAAATATATTAACCAAAGAGAAAACAACATAAAAACAACACATAACAAGTAAAGAAGACTAGATTAAAACAAGAAATAAACAACAACTTTGATTAATGAAAACAATATTACAAAGTTGCTTACCTATTCTCCTCCACTACACTACTAAGCAAGAAATCAAACCTAACCTAATGAGCAGAAGGAGGAGGAAGAAGAGAAGAGACGGAGAAACATTGCTATTTATAGAAGAAAGAAAGGTGTAGATGAATCTGGAAGCAATCCGACGACCGTAATTTATTTCTTTATGGTCTGGTGCACCCAATTAAACAAGTTCGAGCAATGAGAGAAGTTAGGGAGGATTTTGACCAACAAGTTCCACCACTAGAAGATTTGCATCCGCCATTTGCGGATTAGGTTGGTCTGATCCACCCTGATTATCTCAGAAGCCTAAGTGTTATATTTTGCACGTGGGGTGCACTCCAGGGTCGTTAGATCGAGCTCGTTTGTCCTTAATTTCCCAAATACTCCTCAAGATCATGGTATCGAGGGAATTTTTCTTCATAAATGTTTTCCTTGTATTCAGGTCGCTTCAGGTTGTAGGAATTTGTGCCCTATACTTGTGTATATATTTAATAAAAATAATAAGAATTTAGGATCCATTTTCATATTTTCAATAAATTTCATGTACAAAATATAGTCTATACATTTTAATATATGTATAAATATTAAATTGTATAGAAGAAAATCATACCCAAAAGGTTCTCTAAAAACTTTCCAAAATCTAGAGCTGTGTTGCTCTTGAATCGCCTCGGAATTCCTCCAAGTGTTCACCAAATACTAAACAAGATTTAGAGAGAAATGTGTTAGCCAATCAATCTCTAATTCAAGGCTAGACTCTAACTAATTACCCATTTGATGCTCCTGAGGATTTAATCTCTCAAACACTCAACTAACAAGAGAATTTTTGGATGGATTTGGTGGAGAAATATGGAGGAGAATTTTTAATTCATATGTCTATTAACAATGAGGAGAGGAGGTCCTTTTTGTTGGACTTCCTCAAAACCTATTCATGTGCAACCCACTTGTACATGAACCCTTGTTAATAGCTCCTCTAATCCAATCATATTTCGACATGTAATCATCTATTAACCTCCTCTGACCGAATTATAACAATTCCACCGATGATCAAAGAAATTCTCTTATTAATTCAGGCAAAACCGCACACAAACGGTTGACCGGAATCACCAATCGATCGATTGAATAGGTGAGTTTCTAATGATTTCGCCACATCAGGAAAAGTCCCTGATAATTTTCGGTAAAACCACGTCTTACTCCGGTCGACCGTTTCCTTATCAAAATTCTTCCTAATAATTTTCCGCCGACCGTGTCCTACACCAGTCAACCGTTATTTCACCAAGATTTTCTCTTGGAAATTTTCAATCGAACTGCACGTAACCCGATCTTTGTCTGGTCGAACGTTCCGAAGAATCTGGTCTACCGATCACAAAGTGGTCTACCACTTTTACCTGTTTTTTGCCTTTATCAAATTTTGGATTAAAATCCAATAAAATCTGACTTTGGGGTTTTATCACATTTATATTTTATAATGTTTAGGATCACATTATATCATGTAACATATTATCATATATATGGTAAAGCATTATACCCCATAATATATTTACATCTCATATAAATTTATTAATTCTAACCATGTTGCAATGACGACATATTTGATTTTAATATTTTACACATGTATCGCAATACATCATATAAAATGTCAAATCAAATTCTTTGTTTTCCTAGTTCTATGGTGTGGCCTATAGGAGGATCTAAGTTATGTTGGCAATGATATAGAATATATTCTATCATAAACTATAAGCGATATCTAGCTACACATTATAGTTACCAAAATAACAAAGATGTTTTGCTTACTCAAACCAAACACGATCCATTTACTGATATGTTATATCACTTGTGTATTTCCCTTGCCTCGTGATATTGAGAATATTGTACAAAGTAGAATTGTGTCATCTTTGTAATATATAATCATTTCTTGATCTCTTAAGCTAATTATAAATATGTAACTATACACAAGTTATATTGTACACATTATAATTTTCCTTTATCAAAGGGCCCAACAATATCATCACCCAAGTCAAGCGGGACAATGATAATCTTTTGACATTTCAACTTTTCCATCACAAGTTATGTATAACAAACTAATACATTTATCACTATATTCATTGATAGCTTTTGATAATAATCAAATTGTACTCTCCTAATGCGAAAAGATATAAATCTCATATCTTAGGATTCAAACACAATGAAACATTAATGACACAAACACAATTCCACAACGTTTCATCTGTTTGGTCAATTCAATATATGTAAGAACCATTTTCTATTTCAAATACTTGTGTTGTAAAATATTTGTAGAGCTACAATATTTCTCTTAACCATCATGACAATCTTAACTCGGTAATTAATGTTCCATGTTAATTACAATGATTGCGAATTACTTTTAGAGATTCTTCCTTAACTCTTCCAAAAGACGAATACATTAATCAAGGAACAAAATGTTCAATACATTCAATTCATAATAAAAGACATTTAAAAGTTAAACTTTTAGAACGTATTCCTTTCAATCTCCCACTTGTTATCAAAGTTTTCTATCACATACATTCTCAATGTAGAAAACTATAATAACTAGGGTAACTCTTTCATATCACTCATCAAGCGACTCTACATGGTTCTTCAAACCCATGGACTCGAAATGCATTTCGCCTTTGGCTTGGGATAAGAGCTTGGTGAATGGATCAACTGTGTTGTTGTTTATGTCCACCCATAATAAATTTATTTTGTCTTCATCGAAGAATCACTGGTAACAAAGTACTTGCGATCCTTGTACTCCACCTTGTGATGTGATTTAGGATCCTTGAATTGCGATAGAGACGCACTATTATCGCAAAATAGCTATATCGGGCCTTCGCTCGAAGGGACCACTCCAAGCTCTTCAAGAAACTTCTTGATCCACACTCCTTCCTTGCTCGCTTCACCGATAGCCATCACTTCTGAAAGCAGTGGTTGAGTCAGTCCTAGTGGTCTGCTTCCAACTAAGCCAACTCATGACTCCACCATTCAGAGTAAACACATTTCCTGACTGAGACCTCCTATCGTCTGGATCACTCATGAAACTCACATCCAAGTAGCCTTGGCTACTATTTCTCTTTGTCCTCCATAAACAAGAAACTTATCTTTGGTACGGTTAAGGTACCTCAGAATATTCTTGACTGCAGTCCAATGATCAGGACCTGTGTTGGATTGGTGACGACTTGTCACGCTTAAAGCATACGAGTCATCAGGTCTTGTGCAAGTCATCACGTACATGATCGGTCCTATTGCTGAAGCATAAGGAATATCTTTCATGTACTCTATGTCCTTACGTGATATCGCACGTTGAGACTTCTTGAGTTGCACACCCATACTTATTGGCACATTGCCCTTTTTGGAATTGTTCATACTGAACCTCTCTAAGACCTTGTCAATGTACGTACGTTGACTTACGCCAATGAGTCTACAAGGTCTATCTCTTTATATCTTGATTCCCAAGATGTTTTAAGACTCACCCATGTCTTTCATCGAAAACGTAGATTTCAATGAACTTCTCGTTTCCTCTAATAAAGAGACATGATTTCCCATGGGAAGTATGTCATCGACATATAAGATCAGAAACACTACGTGGCTACCACTGACCTTGTTGTATATACAAGGTTCTTCCTTACTTTAGACGAAGCCAATCTTTTTGACTTCTTCGTCAAAGCGTTTGTTCCAACTCCTCGATGCTTGCTTCAATCCATAAATGGTTCGTTTAAGCTTGCACACTTTCTCGTTAATCTTTGGATCTTCAAAACCATAGGTTGTACCATGTACACATCCTCCTCCAAATTCCCGTTAAGGAACGTTGTTTTGTCATCCATTTGCCATATTTCATAATCATGAAATGGGGCAATAGTACGCATAATCCGAATAGACTTGAACATGGCAACCAGTGAAAAAGTTTCATCATAATCAATTCCATGAATCTGAGTGAAACCCTTCGCTACAAGCCTTGCTTTGTAGGTTGTCAAGTTCTTATCCATGTCGATCTTGCTCTTAAAAACTCATTTATTTTGAACGACTTTCTTTCCTTGAGGAAGGTCAACCAAGTCCCATAATTGATTGTCATACATGGATGGTATTTTGGATTCCATGGCACTAAGCCATAGTTTGGAGTCTTTCCTTCCATTGCTTCTTCAAAGGTCAAGGGATCAGCGGTATCGAGTACTGATTGAATTGTTATAAATACCATAAGTGCACGCGTCAGTGAAGACGTGACAAAAAAGGGTCGAGTCCACTGGGAGGTGTGTCAACTCTGGGTTATTCGAAGTTAAGTGGAAAATGAGGGGCGAAGAAGTTGATTACAATAAACTAAATTACACTAAACTAGTAGTTAACAAATGAAAAAGAGAGCAACTAAAGATTGACTAAACTAAACTAAAGACTTAACAAAGAGGCTGGAATTCAGGAAGAGAAACCCCCAAAGGGTGGAGTGTGTGTACACATGAAATGAAGTGGTGAGGAATACATTCAATAGAGCACAAGTTAAGGTTGTGTTTTTATGCATAGGAAGTACCTAATGATTGTGGCAAGACCTATCATCCAAATCACTAACCTAGTTGATTAACATGAGTATAAACAACTTTGTTATAAAGAACCTAAACAAGCATGGGATGTACCTAATAATTATGGTAGAAACCATCAAGTTAAGTATTCTCTTTTATTCAAACAAGTGTACACCCACATTCATCACATAAAGCAAAAGATAACATTCATCCCATTCTTCATAAGATGTATAAACATCAACTCCACCCCAAAAGGGTGATGGAACTACTCTCTACTCATTAAGCTACAAACTATATTAAGAAATAAAGACATCTATAACTAACTATACTAAGATAAAGAAAACAAACAAGCTAAACATGCAAGCATTAAAACAAAGACAACATTAAAACAAACTATGAAGAAATATTTTATTTACATGACTCACATTACAAGTTGCATTCTTCTCCACTTCAGTTTTGCTCCAATGCTTACTCCAAGTAGAGAGAATGCCACCAAGCAATGGGTAGATTCCAAACAAGGAAGAAGCGTTCTATTTATAGGCATGAAAAAAGGAAACTGGGGACAATCCTCCGATGTGGGACTAATGAAACACTCCCAGAATAGACATAAACATAAAGCCCATATCCACGCGAAATCGAGTCGGATTCTGAGAAAAAACGACCGCTAATTGGCAGTCTTGGGCCACCACTTGGCAGTCATTTTTTGTCAGATTGGACCCATTTTCGGATATCTTCTTAAGTGCTTCAATTATTGACGTGGGGTGCACTCAGATTGGTTATTTGTGTCTGAGCCCGAATCTAATTGCCAAAAAACTCCTCATGATGGTGTGGAGTTTCTCGATTTGCTATTTGGTCCCCTCGGGCTTACGTCCAGGTCTTTCCCTCTAGTAGATGGGTCATTATGTATGACCGAGAGGTCTATTTTGCTTCATTTAAGTCATTTCTTCTTATGTTTCAGCCTTTTTTGTCTTCCCTTCTCTTCTTTATTAGCTAATACATGGAATATAACAACAAACACTCGAGTAGCAAAATATTTGGGTAAAATTAAGGATATATAGCATGAATATAATGCATTATATGCTACTAATCAAGTACCATGATTTCGTGAAGTCCCAAATACATATCGGGGTTCTTTTTCTCCCTCGTCAATATTCTAAGTGCTATTAGTTTCTTGTGGACCTCTTGAACTTCTTCTGCAATTTCTTGTGGAAATGGTTCATGTTCAATTCTTGAACGTACAATAGGTGGGGATGTAAGACCCCCTCTCCTACTATAATATTAATAAGTCCACTCTCCTCATTTATGTATAATTTAGTTCTTAGATTATCTAATTGTGTTTGGGGTATGTCTGTATGCTTATTTTTAATTAGTTTCCTTGTCGGTTAATCGAGTGTGACTCACCGGGCGAGTACGCATTTGCTGGCTTGATCGACTCAAACTGATCCGAGGGGGTGAATGGTGCGAGTTTGGGCTGAGCCCATATTGAGGTGGCATGGAATTGGAAGGGTGGCATTTGGGGTTTGGATGCACATTATTTCGTTGCTTTTGGATTCCTTTGGGATGGTGTCATTTTGGCATGCCTTGATGTGACTTGAATAGCCATGAAGGCTATGGAAGTTGGAGGGTTGTTTGCAAACAAAACACCCTCAACCCAAGCCATACCTACCCTCTCACTCCCTCACCCACGAAATTCAAACCCTCTCCATCTCCCTCTCCGGCGTGCTAGTGGTTGGAGCTCTGACGAGTCAAGTGGAGCAAGCTAGAGTGCATGTTTTGGAAGCAACTAGACAAAGATCCGGGTGGGCTGATCTCCGCTGATCTTGGGCAAAGCTTTTCATGAATTCAGGTATGCTCCTGACCCTTGAAGAGTTGTATGGGAGGGGTTGTTGGATGGAGGGCCAGCCAGCACCATGTTGGTGGTTGGTGCAATCGGTTGCACCATCAACCGAGTTCCCTTCTAGCGTGCGCATGGAGCATGCGCTAGATGGGGCTGGCTGTGGGACAGCCAAAGGGACCAGGGCTCCGGTGAGCTCTGGTGAGGTCCGACCAGGAGTGATGAGGTTTCTTCTGGGCTGAATTTTGGGGTGACACGGATCTGGTTGGGTGTGGCTGGTGCACCCAAGATCCGATTGGGATTTGTCTACAACCCTCTTGACTCTTTGTTTGAATCGGCTGGCTGGTCCAGCCCTTCTAGACGGTGGCAACGGTCAGGAAAAGGTCTTGAACAACCCTAGGGAGGCTAGGGGTGAGGGAGATCTAGATGGGCTAGCTCGGTCTGAGCAGGGTGCGCGGGAATGGGCTAGCCATGCGGTTAGTGCACCATGTGCATCAGCTTGCTCGGTTGTTGGGCTGGGCTGCTTGAATGGATCTCTAGTGACCCTCTCCCACCACAAACCGCCTGAGAGGGATACTCTAAGCATGTGGGTTGGAGTGATGAGGGGCTCATGCATCTGGTTGTGAGTCGATTGAACTTGTTAGCTTGCCTATTGTAAGTTATCGTGTTCTATGTGTTGTATGTGTTTTGCTCTATATGACTTGTTGTGTTTCAGTAGCAGATATAATGTGGTTATATGATCTGATGTGTGTGTATTCCTGATGTTGTAGTCATGGATGCACTTATGAATGTAAACGGGCTCTTTCATATCATGTGTTGATCGTGTCACATTCTATAGCAACATATTAACCCGTTGCACGCATGTATGCTAGTTTAGAGATCTATATTGTCTACTGATATTTTATGCATGTTCCAGCATGATTATCCTACTGATATACATGTAATCTATACCCATATCAACTCTGATCATGCTCTGAGATTTCAGTTATCATTGCATATACACTCTGAAATTAAGGATGCATGCTATCGATTATTGTGGAGTTTGATTTTGATATATCTAGCTGTAATGCATGATCCCATTGTGTCTTTCATGTCAATATGTTACTGAAGTGAAGTGTTATGATATGTTTATGTAAGACCCTTAGGATATCAGACCTTATAACATCCTTATCATGACCCGTAGATGACTATATTAGCTATTATCTTGATTTGCCGATCCGGTTATGATTGCTTGCTGTTGTGAGTTCCGTTTGATTCCTTATTGGGATGTTCCGATTTTGATTTGTTTAGGGGCTGTTAGGAGGGTATCCGGATACCTTTCCTTGAGCTTGTTCGACACACTATAGATTCATTAGATTTTAGATGCTTAAGTAGCTTGCATTGCATTTAATCTGATTAATAATTCTGGGCACATTCTGTTTTCTGGGCCGACGGGCCACGAGTGGGTCCTCTAGCTCCAGAGGCCATTCGCATAAGACCTTCACATTGGGAGGCCAGGCGTAAGATAAGTCCTGGGCAGGCGCGCTGCCATTCTGTCTCAGGGTAGGTGTTCCCAAGTTCACGATGGCACCATGTAGGTCACTTGCCACGAATTGGGACACTTATCTGGCACACCGTTTTCTGTCGAGCGGTGGGTCACGGTCGAGTGACCACCTATGACCAGCAAGGCTGGTGTTCTGGTTCCTTTCGAGGAATGGTTCGGGTGCGCCCGACCGGCACGACTTATGGAGTCGTAGCCTTCTGTTGCATTATGTGCTTTTCTGTTTCTGTTTCAGATGCTTTTGTCTTAGATAGATTTCATGCATTCTTCCATATAACTCCGATTGGGACAGGGGTATACTGGGTTTTGTTTATAGAAAACTCACGCATATGTTGATTCGGTGCTTGCAAGTACTTAGATTCCTACAGGGTAGACTGGACGAGTAGTCGAAGATTCTGTACACGAGGGACACGTCGACCAGATTCTTCAGTTGTTCTTTTGCTTCCGCATTATTTATGATGTATTTCCCTTTTGAACTCAGTGTAATTTATTTGACCTTGTCACCATATATGGATAATCTCTCACTTTTCAATTATGTTTTATGTTAGTCTATCCATGTATGATCTCTCTACGTATTGTCGAGTCGTTGTTTGGTCTGTCTTTTGTAACTCCTTCGGTCGTCGCGGTGGTCTTTGATCGCGACACTTGTAGTCTTTCCCAGTGTTCGTACCCGTGAGATCGGGGGTTACAGGGGATGATTGAGTTTCACTCACAATTGCTTGCAAGGGCTGCTCTCTCATACTCCCACTAACCAAAGGAACCTCGGTTGGACCTTCATGATCTCAAATGTCATCATTAACATCATGATCTTGTAGAGTATCTTGAGTTTCCTGAAGCACAACTCTACTCTCACTACTTCTTATTCTTTTGAGAAATTCATTCTCTAAGAATACAGCAACCCTCTCGACAATCACTCGATTGGCGGTTTTATGGCAAAAGTAGTATCCTCTAGTCTCACGGGGATAATCTATAAAGAAGTATTTATCCACTTTTGGTTGAAGTTTGGTCGACATCAAATTTTTAACGTAGGCCTCACAACCCCAAATCTTGAGAAATTTTAGCTTGGGTATTTTACCAATCCAAAGCTTATATGGTGTTTTCTCTACGGATTTGGATGGAACATTATTCAGTGCGTAGGCCTTAGCTTGTAGTGCAAAACTCTAAAAATAAAGTCGTAATTCAGCTTGACTCATCATCGCTCAAACCATGTCAAGTAATGTCCTATTTCTCCTTTCAGACACACCATTCCACTAAGGTGTTTCTGGTGGAGTGAGTTGTGGTATAATACCACACTCCTTTAGGAATGACTCGAATTAGACACTTAAGTACTCACCTCCACGATCGCTTCGTAGAGATTTGATCTTCTTATTGCATTGGTTGTCTACTTCATTCTTGAATTCCTTAAACTTGTCAAATGATTCACTTTTGTTTCTCATTAGATAAATATAATCGTAATGACTATAATCATCCGTGAACGTAATGAAGTATCTATAACCATCTCTTGCACTTGTACTCATTGGACAATGATTGACTTCATTTCATGTTTATATTTGTATATTATATCCGTTTTATGTTTGAATTTCAGAAATAAATAGGTTTGAAGAGAAGTGGCATAAAATGACCTAAAAGCATGAAAAATGACTGAATTGAGAGACTCAAGGACTAAGATGCAAGATCGAAGGACGTGAATGTAAGATCGAAGGACCAATGAGCAAACAAGAATACTTCACACCATCATGGGGAGTATTTTGGCAATTCTATTCGGGTCGGAGCTCCAGCAAGCAAAGTAGATGCAACAAAGACAAGAAAAGTCATCCAGAAAAGCCCAGAAGAAAATCCAGAGCGATATGAACACTGTAGACCGCCAATTGGCTGTCCAAGACCGCTAATTGGAGGTCTCTTTTGGTCTGGATCCGCTAAGATTTATGTGGAGCGTGTATTAGTGTGTATTACGTCTATTTCTGGTATTTGTTTAGTACTATACGGGGGATTATCCCGGATTACCTTTTCTATGGCTATAAATAGAACTCTTCACCTTTTATTGTATTCGCCCATTGCTTGGTGGCATTCTCTCTACTTGGAGTAAGCCTTGGAGCAAAATCTCAAGGTGGAGAAGAATGCTGCGAGTGATGTGAGTTATTTAATAAAATAATATTTCCATTGTTTTGTTCTTATGTTGTTTCTCTACGCATGCTTAGCTTAGTTTTATTTCTTTGATTGTAGGCTAAAGTGGTTAGAATGTTTCCTTTCTTATTTAGTTTAATTGTTAGAATAATGTGTAGTGAGTAGATCCATCCCCCTTTGGGGTGGAGATGATGTTCATAGATGCATTAAAGAATGGATATGAATGGTTTATATTTTGATTGTGTTGATAAATGTTGATGTATGCTTGCTTGTTAGAGTAGAATACTACACTTGATGGGTTTTGCCACACATCTTAGACACCTCTCATGCTTGTTTAGGTTCTGAAATAACCAACTTGTGTATATTAATGTTAATCAACTAGGTTACTGAATGGAATGATAGGTTTTTCCATAACCTTTAGACACTTCCTATGCATGAAAACACTACCTACATTTGTGCCTATAGAATGCATTCTTCACCATCTTTTTACATGTGTGCACACACTCCACCCTTAGGGGTCTTTCTCTTCTTGATTCCAGCTTAGTTTTTTATATTTTTTAGTTTTGATTCGAAGTAATCGTTAGTTGCTTTACTTTGCATTTTTCTTCTTAGTTGTTTAGTGTAGTGTAGATTAGCATAGACAAACTCTTCTCCGTTTTTGTTTCCACTTGATTTTTGAAAAACCAGAGGCTACTCACCTCCCTAAGGATGGACCGTACTTGTCACTGCTTCAACGCGGTCGTGCACTTGCGGCATTTAAAACGATTAAACAAGTTTTTGGTACCGTTGCCGGGGAGGTGCCAGTCCAGACTCTGGTTTGGAAAATTCGAGTGAATTTAATTTGTATTTTGTATTTTTCTTTGTTTCAGGAGACTCACATTGGGAAAGGGAAGCATCTGGGAAGTTTGGAGGCGATCTAAGACTCTGAGAACGCCAATCAGCGGTCTGGTAATCTCCTTTCACCTTTTTATTTATGTGGAGTGTTGCTATAACTGAAGTAGAAATCTGGGGATCAATTTGGCATGTTCTGACTTTTAGTTTGACCCCAGATCAATAATCAATCTCCTTTTAAGCAACTTCGACCTTAAAACCCAAAGCAGAAGATTAGGCATTTGATTGACATCATTTCATGCTTATATTTGTACCTTATATCCATTATCTTACACGTAAGCAATGCTACGTGACGAGTTTTATGTTTAGTTTTCAGGAATAAAGAGGTTTGAAGAGAAGAGCCATGAAAGCACCCAAAAGCAGGAAAAAGGACTTAATTGTGAGACCTGGGGACTAAGATGCAAGGGAGAAGGACCTGATCGTAAGACCGAAGGACCTAAGAGCAAAACAGGAAACTCCACACCATGATGGGGAGTATTTTGGCAATTTGATTCGGGTCGGAGCTCCAATAAACCAAGTAGATGCATCAAAGACCAAGAAATACTTCCAGCAAAGCCGAACACAAAACCCAGACGGATCTGGGCCTTATAGACCGCCAATTGGCTGTCTGGATCAGCCCAGATCCGCTCAGATTTCTCCTGGACTTGTATTAATGTGTGTTTAGGCTATTTTTGGTATTGGTTTAGTCCCACATCCGGGGATTGTCCCGGATTAGCTTTTTCCATGCTTATAAATAGAACTCTTCACCTTGCATTGTATCGATCTCTCTCTTTGGTGGGATCTTCCCTACTAAGAGTGAAGCCTTGAAGCAAAACTCTGGTGGAGGAATAGCTGCTTGTAATTTGAGTGAGTTAATAATAGATGTTTTCATTAGCTTGTTAATTCTTGCTTAGTTAATTTCCTTTAATGTGTTTGCTTTGGTGCTTGTTTAGTTTTATGTTTCTTTAATACTTCTTGCTTGATTAGTATAGTTTCATTTCAGTATAATGCTTCATTTTATTAGAGTAGTTAGTTTAAATATGTGTGAGTAGTTTCATCCCCATTTGGAGGGTGGAGAAATATGTGATATAATCATGTAGTGTATTAAGTGTGTCTTATCTTTATCCCCTGAGCTTTATATGATTTCCATAACCATCTAATGGGTTTTCACTCTTATCTTTGATATGTTAATGCTCTTGAATTAAGCTTATCTTATGCTTTGATTAGTGGAACTATTTTATGGGGAATGATAAGGTTAGGATGTGGATGAAGTTAATATTGGAAACACAATTTGTAGTGTATGTGCTCTTGTTGCCTTTACCTTAGCTAATGTCTTGTATGTTTTAATGATGTAGTCTTATCTTAATTCATGTGGAGGCATAGTAGGGTCTAGTATTTATACTTGAGTTCATGTAGCTTCATTCCAATTATTGTCTTGTATGTTTTAATGATGTAGTCTTATCTTAATTCATGTGGAGGCAAAGTTGGATGTAGTTTTATGATTTCATGCACTACATGTTGTGAGGAGCTTAATGAACACACACACACTTCTTTATGTACACATTATTTCTCTACCCCCTATGAGGCTTAGTTTTATTGCTTATCTTCATTTCCTTTTTGCATCTTAGTGTAGTTTAGTGTAACCAACCTTTCTCTATTTCTTTTTACCTCTCGCCTTCGAACGAACGAATCATCGACACACCTCCCAGTGGACGACCCATTTTTGTCACCGCTTCAACACGGTCGTGCACTTGTGGTTAATATAAAATGATCAATCAAGTTTTTGGCGCCATTGCCGGGGAGGTGCTCTGTCCAGACGTTGGTTTGGACGATTTGAGGGGTTTTTAATTTTTTGTTTTCAGTTTTTCTTAGTTTCAGGGATCCTAGAGCTCACGGGGAGGCTACTGGAGGATGTGGAGCACCCAAGCTTCAAAAAGGACCGCCAATCAGTAGTATTAGACCGCCAATTGGCGGCCTTGTGAGGGTTTCTAACTCTTAGTTTTCTTTTTGTAGTGGATTAGTTCATTGTTGTTATCTGGGAACCCTATTTGGCATGCTATGACCTCTAGTTTGCTCCCAGATCATTAAACCAATCCCCATTTATCAACTTGGCCTTAAAATCCAAAGCAAAAGACTAGACATTCTTACTTGTTTAGATCACGCATCATGTACTTGACTTAGGCACGTAGCTGTCTTTTCTTTTAGCTTTATTTTCAGTTGTTGAGCACTGGCGTGAGGTACACATTTCCTACATTCATTCATGCATCTTGTATGCTCATGCATTAGTTAGTAGGAATTGCATCACGACAAGAGTGAGCGAGCGTTTGATTGGAGCGATTGATTGTTATATTTAGGATCAAAACGCTATTAAGGAGGGGTTGTCCCATAAAAGATAAGGTGGGGGATTTCATCACCCTTTCCTTGGCCCTAAAAATCACTCTTAATAAAGCCTTAACTAAAAGGAAGTAGACATTGGCCCTAGGATTGCGAGCGCACTAGGAGAGTAATCTAGTTGAGACCGTCATGACCTGATCGGCGTTGCCTACCTTGTCGATAGTAGGAGGTACTGGATCTCCGGATCTGGTATCACTTGCTGGGAGGTGAGGCGTGTCGAGGCTTGTGACCTCGAAGTTAGGCGTCGTCTAGCCGAAGGACCCATTGCCTTACATTTTTTGAGCCGTGCTTGCAAGTTAGGCTTGTTCCTGATCCCACTACCCATGCTAGCTCTAGGGATTCTTCCCTCCTCACCTGAGTCATCTCCTCATCTATTCTCTACATTTAGTCTCCTCCTCTAGTACACCTTCTGTTGTGTGTTGTTTAGAGTCGACTCGAGCATTTTTATGCGAGGTTGGGCTCGTTCAGGTGAGGGCGCTCGACTCGAGAGAGTGCATTCTTCTGAGATGGACGGTCTTGGTGATCGACCATCTCTGCCTCTTGCTCCTTTGGAGCATGAAGCCGAGTCGTCTCGCGATGACAGGGGAGACCGGGTTCCATACATGGAATACCTCGGTTCGCTTCCGCCACCACGTAGACCTCCTCCTCCACTGACTCGAGAGGAAGGGAGATTCGGTCTGGATCGAGTTCTTGGTGCACCACCACCTTTAGCTCGACATGATAGACCGATGACTTTGTGGGAGCGGACCCATCCTGTTCGGGCCGCGCAGCCTTCTTGCATAGTTTTTCCCCTGCTCGCGGGAACAACTATGAGCTGAAACCTCAATATGTGAGCATGCTTCCAACCTTTACTGCCAATAAGGAGGATCCGTATATCTTTATACGCGAATTCGAGGAAGTATGCTCCATGTTCAAGCTTCAACAACTTGACGAGGATTCAGTCCGGTTGAGGATGATTTCTTTCGCATTGAAGGATAATGCGAATAAATGGATGTATAGCCTCCCAGCGAGCTCGATTTGGTCATGGGATGACTTTGTGACCGTCTTTCTGAAGAGATTTTTCCCTCAAAGGAAAACTCAACAGATACGGCACCAGATACGGCAAATGTATCAGACCGAGACCGAATCGTTTCATGGTTTCTTTGAGAGGTTCAAGGACCTTCTCCAGCAGTGCCCTCATCATGGATTTGAGTTATGGAAGTTGTGCCAAATTGTTTATGAGGGCATCAACTACAGCACCCGCACATTGTTGGAGTCGATGTGTCAGGGTGACTTCCAAATGAAACCCATCGAGGAGGCATGGGATACTTTTGAGTCTATGGCTGAACGTACCTTCGAGTGGGATACCATGAGAGAGCCACCAGCTGCCAGGTCTTCTCGTCGAGCTGGATCTTATCAAGTTGAGTCATCGATCGCGTCTGAGGCAAAAATGGTTGCTCTCATGCGTAGGATTGAGAGTTTAGAGTTGGACCGAGCTCCTGTAGCTCAGGTCGCTACTCCCGGGTGTGGTAGGTGTGGACTTACGGGACATGATGACTTGGAAAGCGCTTACGCTCGAAGGGATACTGAGCATGCAAATGCGATGTATCAACAGAGGCCCCGTAACGACCCGTACAGTCACTCCTACAACCCGGGATGGCGTAACCATCCTAACTTCTCTTGGGGGGCTAGTGGGGGTCACGGTCAGAGCTCGCACGCTCAACCTCAACCTCCACCTTATCAACCTCCACGCCCATCGACGACCTACCAACCCCCACATCAAAGGTCTCAGCACCATAATTACCAACCTGCTCATGCCTCATCTTCGGGTTATTCCAACCAGACTCCACCACCCCAGCGGGTTGACCCCAAGGACCCTTCTTGTGATCCGACCCTTCAAGCATTGCAAAGTACAGTCAAGGCTTTGGAAATGCAAGTTAGCCAGTTGGCTCATCAACTCCATGAACGCGAGAAGGGTCAGTTCCCGAGTCAACCTGAGGAGAATCCTCGGGGTACCCATTCTCAAGGAAGGACACCTTTACCTCATGCTACCTCTGAACCGACCCATCATATTAATTGTATTCATACTTTGAGGTCTGATAAGGAGGTGGATAACCACATTGGGGTGTCTTCTTTGTCATCACCATCTTTGAGGGAGCCGGATCCTGAGGCTCCCTCCACAAATACTTTCAGGAAGGAGCCAGATCCTGAGGTTCTTTCTACATTTCCTTCGACAAAGGGGCCGAACCCTGAGGTTCCCTTGTCTCCTCTTGTGTCGAAGGAACCAGATTCTGAGGTCCCCACTCATGTTTCTTTGGACCAGAATTATGGGGTTCCTTCACATCCTTATGCCCCGAAGGCGCCATTCCCTGAGCGCCTTAAAAAGAAAACCTCTGATCAGCATGACAAGATGCTTGAGATGTTTAGGCAAGTTAAGGTGAACATCCCTCTGTTGGAGGTGATTCAGCAAATGCCACCTTATGCCAAGGTTCTCAAGGACTTATGCACCAAGAAAAGAAAAACTCATGTTCCAAAGAAAGCTTTTCTTGCGGCTAACGTGAGTTCTTTGTTGGCACAACCCATGCAAGTCAAGTACAGGGACCCTAGCTGTCCTACTATCTCTTGTGTGATTGGTGATGTGCCCATACATCGAGCCTTATTAGGCCTTGGTGCATCTGTTAATCTTCTTCCATATTCTGTCTACGTCCACCTCGGTCTTGGAGACCTCAAACAAACAAAGACCACTCTTCAATTGGCTGATAGGTCTATGAAGAAACCGAGGGGTGTGGTGGAAGATGTGCTGATCAAAGTGGGAGAGTTCATTTATCCCGTCGACTTCTTTGTCTTGGATATTGAACCTGTGCCAAACCCACTTGGGCAAATTCCTGTCATTCTGGGGCGACCATTCCTTGCGACTTCCAATGCATTGATCAATTGTCGTAATGGTCTGATGCGCTTGACTTACGGTAGTCAATGCGCTAATTTCAACATCTTCACCATCGGCAAGAAGCCAGGTGCCTTCAATGACCCTGTTGGGGTCAACCTTATCCAGGGTTTGGATGAAATTTAAGTTGAGGGCACCTTCAAGTACTTCAGAGAATTGTTCGATGAAGATCCTAAAGGTGGTGAAGATGTTTCACCTGGGTTGGCACAAGAAGGTGCCTTAAGTTCTGATCATGTGGCCCTTGAGCCACATCCTTTTGATCTCGTGGCCCTTGAGCCACATTCTTCTGATCAGGTGGCCCTTGAGCCACTTCTTTTTGATCACGTGGCCCTTGAGCCACATCCTTTCGATCATGTGGCTTTTGGGCCACAAGATACCATTTTTATGGCCTCTGGGCGACATGATCTTCATTCTGTATCTGCAGAGGACCCCATGTGGGTTAAGAATCAACCACCTGATACCATTCAACCTGATAGAGGTTTACCTCTCATTCATACCTCTTATCTTGCTCACTCTCAAGAGGCATCAAACGACCACAACACTTATAAGGGTATCAGGTGGTCAAGCAATTATGATTTGTATGTCGCGAGCCCATGCATGTTCATCTTTGGCTCGAGAGATGGCGGGTTCCCATTTGATGTCCCTTGACATATGAAGATGGGAGCCCATTTTTGTACATAGTTATAAAAAAGACTCCTTCAGTGAGCATTTATTGTTGTGAGACCCAACGCTTGTGTATTTGGGCTCCATTTCTTTCACGTATTTGTATCCTTTATTAGCATCTCACAGGTTTTGAGGGAATTTGGGTTGTGTCCATCAACATGACCTTCCCTTTGTACTTCTTGTGGGTGAGATCTCACCTTTTTCATGCATAAATCCATGTAGTATTTTGCTCACATTCATTGAGGACAATGCATGAAGTAGGTGTGGGGGGTGTTTTACGTGTGTACATAGTCGAGTCTTTTCTTTTGATTTTATTTTCTTTTGTTTGCATTTTTTAGGGTCATGTTAGTGTGCTGCATTTAATATCGATTTATCTGCTTCCCATGATCCTTGGCTGACTTGTCTTCTTTTGCTTGCCTAGTGCTTCAAAAATTTCACATTTCTTTCAAAATCTTCATTTGTTTTCGAAAGAAAATGTTTTGTGGGTTTTGCGTGTGTTTAGCATGTGCAAAACCATTGAGAGGCAAAGTAAAAAGAAAGCTCCCAAAATTGTCTTGAACTTGATGCATTAAGATATCTAGTACAGTGACTTTAGGATTTATCGAGTCATTAGGATGCACTCCAGTTTTCCTTTGGGGGTGAGTAATCACAGGGTTTCAGTGCTCAAACATTCAAACAAGTCCACCCTGAACCTAGTGAGTCAATAATTCGTGTATGTTAATTTAAGGAAGTTTGTTGTAGTCAAGGACCCTTTAAATCTTGTTGTGAGACATTAAGTGTAGGGGTTTTGGTTCATGTATAGATAAGAAATAAGTGAGTAGGTGTTCTCTCTTCTCGCACGGCTCCTATCACTCGGGAAAGTAGGCTTGAGGGGACTTTGTGCCTGGTGCTTTCGAGTCATCTGACTTGGGATGCGCCGACCGAACTCTCGTTACACGGGTGGTAGAGATTGCCCTATGTGGAGATTTGGGGAAAGGTGTACTTGATAGTGTAAGTCCTCATGGGCAATGATGCACGAAACCTGACCCTGGGAGAATGAAGCACCAACTAATAAAAAGAAAAAAAAGAAGAAAAAAAAGTGAAAAGAAACAAAAAGAAAAAAAATGCTAATGCAAATAAGAACCTTAATGGACCTTACACTTTGTATCACTTGAGGATGTTTAGGTTGTCCATGTCTTTCACTTAATTCCTTGTTTAACTTGCACGAATGGTTCATTAGGCTAGGTGTGGACTGATTACCTATATAGAGTCGGCCCGTAGGATTACCGCGTCCAATGATCGACAAAATATTTCCAACGAGTCGAGTGTCTAGATTGAATAATGCATCTTGTTCGGATTTTGTGGGTATATCCGTTGAAAACCCACAGGAGACAACACTCCTCCTCCATGGCAACAAAGAGGTTTAACGGCTTGTTGCACGTGCTAAGTGCAACCGTGATTCCTACGAAAGTGAGTTAGGATTTCTTGTTTCTCGTTTGTTTTTCTCTTTCTTTGTTTTGCTCGAGACTAGCAAAAACTTAGGTGTGGGGGTATTTGATTGACATCATTTCATGCTTATCTTTGTACCTTATATCCATTATCTTACACCTAAGCAATGTTACGTGACAAGTTTTATGTTTAGTTTTCAGGAATAAAGAGGTTTGAAGAGAAGAGCCATGAAAGCACCCAAAAGCAGGAAAAAGGACTTAATTGTGAGACCTGGGGACTAAGATGCAAGGGAGAAGGACCTGATCGTAAGACCGAAGGACCTAAGAGCAAAACAGGAAACTCCACACCATCATGGGGAGTATTCTGGCAATTCGATTTGGGTCGGAGCTCCAACAAACCAAGTAGATGCATCAAAGACCAAGAAATACTTCCAGCAAAGCCGAACACAAAACCCAGACGGATCTGGGCCTTATAGACCGCCAATTGGCGGTCCGGATCAGCCCAGATCCGCTCAGATTTCTCCTGGACTTGTATTAATGTGTGTTTAGGCTTTTTTTGGTATTGATTTAGTCCCACATCGGGTGATTGTCCCGGATTAGCTTTTTCCATGCTTATAAATAGAACTCTTCACCTTCCATTGTATCGATCTCTCTCTTTGGTGGGATCTTCCCTACTAAGAGTGAAGCCTTGAAGCAAAACTCTGGTGGAGGAAGAGCTGCTTGTAATTTGAGTGAGTTAATAATCGATGATTTCATTAGCTTGTTAATTCTTGCTTAGTTAATTTCCTTTAATGTGTTTGCTTTGGTGCTTGTTTAGTTTTATGTTTCTTTAATACTTCTTGCTTGATTAGTATAGTTTCATTTTATTATAATGCTTCATTTTATTAGAGTAGTTAGTTTAAATATGTGTGAGTAGTTTCATCCCCATTTGGGGGTGGAGAAATATGTGATATAATCATGTAGTGTATTAAGTGTGTGTTATCTTTATCCCTTGAGCTTTATATGATTTCCATAACCATCTAATGGGTTTTGACTCTTATCTTTGATATGTTAATGCTCTTGAATTAAGCTTAGCTTATGCTTTGATTAGTGGAACTATTTTATGGGGAATGATAAGGTTAGGATGTGGATGAAGTTAATATTCGCAACACAATTTGTAGTGTATGTGCTCTTGTTGCCTTTACCTTAGCTAATGTCTTGTATGTTTTAATGATGTAGTCTTATCTTAATTCAGGTGGAGGCATAGTAGGGTCTAGTCTTTATACTTGAGTTCGTGTAGCTTCATTCCAATTATTGTCTTATATGTTTTAATGATGTAGTCTTATCTTAATTCATGTGGAGGCAAAGTTGGATGTAGTTTTATGATTTCATGCACTACATGTTGTGAGGAGCTTAATGAATACACACACTTCTTTATGTTCACATTATTTCTCTACCCCCTACGGGGCTTAGTTTTATTGCATATCTTCATTTCCTTTTTGCATCTTAGTGTAGTTTAGTGTAACCAACCTTTCTCTCCTTCTTTTTACCTCTCGCCTTCGAACGAACCAATCGTCGACACACCTCCCAGTGGACTACCCGTATTTTACACCACTTCAACGCGGCCGTGCACAGGCGGTTAATATAAAACGATCAATCAGCGGTCTGGTAAGTTTGGAGGCGATCTAAGACTCTGAGACCGCCAATCAGCGGTCTGGTAATCTCCTTTCACCTTTTTATTTATGTGGAGTGTTGCTATAACTGAAGTAGAAATTTGGGGATCATTTTGGCATGTTCTAACTTTTAGTTTGCCCCCAGATCAATAATCAATCTCCTTTTAAGCAACTTGGACCTTAAAACCCAAACCAGAAGATTAGGCATTCTTTCTTGTTTAGGTCATGCATCATGTACTCGACTTAGGCACGTAGATTATCTTTTCTTTTAGCTTTACTTTCAGTTGTTGAGTGCTGGTGTGAGGTACACATTTCCTACTCTCATTCATGCATTTCGTATGAACATGCATTAGTCAGTAGGAAGTGCATTGCAACAAGTGTGTGTTGACTGTTGAGTGTTTGTTTGGAGAGTTGATTGTTAGATTAGGACTCCAAAACACTACTAAGGAGGGGTTGTCCCATATAAGATAACGTGGGGGATTTCATCACCCTTTCCTTCACCACCAAAAACCACACTAATCAAGAGCCTAATTTTAAAATCAAGTAGACATTGGCCCTAAGGATTTTGGGCGCATTAGGAGAGTGATCCGGTACCGACCGTCATGGCCTGATCGGCGTTTCCCACTCTGTCGATAGTAGGAGAGACGAGATCTCTAGATCTTGACTAACTTGCTGGGCTTTGTGGTCCTTGTCGTAGGGAGGTGAGGTGTGTTCAGGCCATGTGACCTCGCAGTTAGGTGTCGTGTAGCTGTAAGGACCTATAGCGACCTTAGGACTGTTTGAGCTTGTTTGCTTGTGTGCTTCTACCTGTACCCACCCGTCGTAGCATAAGAACTTCTTCCCCCTCTCCTGAGTCATTCCCTCTCTTCTGTGTCCCTCCGTCTTCTCCTCTACGCACATTCTTTGTTTAAAAGAAAAGAAAAAAAAATTCATTTTTGTGTGTGCACCTTTGTGCATGCTTGTATGGGCACGAGACGAGAGTTGTCGTTTGACGAGGCATTTCGTCAACCCTACTTCGGTAGTCGATTTCTCGATGGCTCCCTCCTCTCGTGTCGCACACAATCCGGGTTCCATTGCTGCTAATTTCCGCGAGGAGGAGCAGTTGCTGGACCCACCTTTCCCACCTGTTCTACCTGTTCGTCCTGTTATGGCTCTCATACCTCTCCGTGATCGATGCTACCCGAGTCGTACCGTTCTACCCACATGCATCGTATTGCCAGAGGTAAATGGGAACCACTTTGAGGTTAAGCCTCAGTTTATTTCCATGCTCCCTCACTTCACTGGGAAAGGTGACCCCTATATCTTTCTCAGGGAATTATGTCTACCACAAGTCAAGTTCTCACTTCAAATCAATAGACCATTAAATCTCTAGAGCTTCAGATGGGCCAATTTACTTAGTCTGTACATGAAAGAGAGAGAGGGTCTCTGCCTAGCCAACATGAGGTTAACCCCGCATATACCAGCAACAACACATGCAAAATGAGAATATGGTACCTCGGGGGCGGCAAGTGAACCATGTCGAGGAAACTATTCACCATGTCAATGCCATTGTAACCTTAAGGAATGGAAAGCAGGTTGACAATCACATTTCCCTGCCACCACCACCATCTATGCAGTCCCTCAGTGGGAATGGTGGTGAAGAAGAGGATGAGGGTGAGGGTAATACACCAACGCCTCCTTCTCAAGCACTGCAGAAAACCTACCTGCCAAAATCTCCCTATCCCAGTATGTTAACCAAAAATCAGAGTGACACAATGGACAAGATGTTAGAGGTATTTAAGCAAGTGAAGGTTAACATCCCCTTGTTGGATGTCATCCAACAAATACCTCAATATGCGAAAGTGTTAAAAGATCTCTACACAACCAAGAGGAAGACCAATGTTCCTAAGAAAGCATTCTTGGCTGCAAATGTAAGCTCAAATTTTGTCCAATCCGACCTACACAAAATACAAGGACCCTGGGTATCCGACTATTCAGTGTACGATAGGGGACACTAGCATGGGTAATGTATTGCTTGATTTAGGATCGGCGGTCAACCTCCTCCCATTTTCTGTTTATCAACAGTTAAATTTGGGAGAATTGAAACCAACTAAGATCACCCTCCAATTGGCGGATAGATCCATTCGTATTCCAAAGGGGATTATCGAGGACGTGCTTATCAAAGTTGGAGATTTTATATTTTCAGTCGATTTTGTCATCCTCGATACCAATCCTGTTGCAAACACCCACTCTCAAATACCTTTGATTTTGGGTAGAACATTTTTGGCGACCTCCAATGCCTTAATTAATTGTAGAAATGGTCTCATGAAGCTATCATTCGGTAACATGAGTCCCGAGTTTCATGTGTTCAACTCTGGTAGGCAACATGAGCCAATGGATCAACCTTTAATTCTCAATCTCATCCGCCAATTACAGAAAGCACCGCAAAATCAACGAACACCCCTAACACCAATGAAACTTATTGAGAATGTTTGTGGGCCCAGCTCAAAATCATTGCATGTCTTTGCAATGCAACAGAGTGAGCTGGCATCAAACATGAATGTCCAACGGGAGTGTTCGTTGCATGATTCAGTTAAGACCATTAGTGAGGGGGACACACCTCATCATATGCCCATTCCAGAAGGTGTTTTCACCCCGTGTCCTAGGGCTATTGATCCCTTTGAGCTTCAGATTGACTCCAACAAGGACCAACCTACGACCGAGCTTATGCTTGATGATCTAAATGATGGTGGGAGGTCCTTGTTGGATGACTTGGGGAGAAGCCCCATTCTTAGTGATGCAGGTCTGCTGCATCCATCGAGTGAGCTTGAGGAACTTATTCCGAAGCACCCACCTATTGGTTGGAGGGTTTTGTTCGATGAGCAACTAAACCCTAGTGAGGCAACACAACTTCGCTCATTCATGTTGCCTACACCCAACCAATATCATGAGGGGTTCGAGCCTTTCAACTTTTACCTTTCACCCCTCATGACACCTCAGAGTACCAGTGAAGTTTGCCCATCTCGGCAAGTCTCTGGTCCTCATAACTCATGATTCTCATTTGATGTTCGTTGATCAAATGATTATGAGAATATCTTTGTTGTTGTATATATCTTGTAAAAGCGAAAGACTCCATGAGAGAGCATTGATTGTTGTGGGCCCCAACCCTTGTGTACTTGGGGCCCATTTCTTTCACGTATTTGTATCCCTTCTTTAGCATATCACAGGTTTTGGTGGAATTTGGGTTTGTGTCCATCCGCATAACCATGAACTTCCTTTTACGCTTAATGTTGGTGACATCTTCCATTTTTCATGCATAAATCCATGTAGTTTCATGCTCACATTCACTGAGGACAATGCATGAAGTAGGTGTGGGGGGGTGTTTTACGTGTGTACATAGTCGAGTATTTTTCCTTTGATTTTGTTTTCTTTTGTGTGTTTTGATAGAGTCATGATAGAGTGTTGCATTTAATATCGATATATCTGTTTTCCATGATCCTTGGGTGACTTGTCTTCTTTTGCTTCCCTAGTGCTTTAAAATTTTCACATTTCTTTCAAAATCTTCATGTGTTTGCGAAAGAAAATGTTATGTGGGTTTTGCGTGTGTTTGGCATGTGCAAAACCATTGAGAGGCAAAGTAAAAAGAAAACTCCCAAAATTGTCTTGAACTTGATGCATTAGGATATCTAGTTTACTGGCTTTAGGTCTTATCAAGTTGTTAGTATGCACCCCAGTTTTCCCTCGGGGGGGGGGGGGGGGGGGGGGGGCGAGTAATCATAGGGTTTCAGTACTCAAACAAATAAAAAAGTCCACCCCAAACCTAGTGAGTCAATAATTCGTGTCAATTAATTTAAGGAAGTTTGTTGTAGTGAAGGACCCTTTAAATCTTGTTGTGAGACATTAAGTGTCGGGGTTTTTATTCATGTGTAGATAAGAAATAAGTGAGTAGGTGTTCTCTCTTCTTGCACAACTCTTATCACTCGGGAAAGTAGGTCTGGGGGGACTTTGTACCTTCTGCTTTTGAGTCATCTGACTTGGGATGCGCCGACCGAACTCTCGTTATGTGGTGATTTTGGGAAAGGTGTACGTGATAGTGTAAGTCCTCGTAGGCAATGATGCACGAAACCTGACCCTGTGAGAATGAAACTCCAACTAGTAAGAAAAAGAAAAAGTAAGAAAAGAAACAAAAAGAAAAAGAAAATATATAATGCAAATAAGAACCTTAATGGACCTTACACTTTGTATGACTCTAGGATGTTGAGGTTGTCCATGTCTTGCACTTAAGTCCTTCATTAACTTTCATGAATGATTCATTAGGCTAGGTGTGTGGACTGATTACATATATAGTGTCGGCCCGTAGAATTACCGCGTCCAATGATCGATAAAAATGAGTCCAACGACTCGTGTAGCTAGATTGAATAATGCAACTTTGTTCGGATTTTGTGGGTGTATCCGCTGAAAACCCTCAGGAGACAACACTCCTCCTCCTTGGCGAGAAGGAGGTTTAACGGCTTGTTGCACGTGCTAAGTGCAATCGTGATTCCTACGAAAGTGAGTTAGGATTTCCCTATTTTACGTATGCTTTTCCTTTCTTTCCTTTTTCTCTTTCTTTGTTTTGCTCGGGACTAGCAAAAGTTAGGTGTGGGGGTATTTGATTGATATCATTTCATGCTTATATTTGTATCTTATATCCATTATCTTTCACCTAAATAATGCTACGTGATGAGTTTTATGTTTGAATTTAAAAAATAAATAGGTTTGAAGAGAAGAGGCAAAAAAGGACCTAAAGGCATGATAAAGGACCGAGTTGAGAGACTCAAGGACTAAGATGCAAGATCGAAGGACCTGAACGTAAGATCGATGGACCAATGAGCAAACAAGAATACTTCACACCATCATGGGGAGTATTTTTGCAAATCTATTCGTGTCGGAGCTCCAGCAAGCAAAGTAGATGCATCGAAGACAAGAAAAGCCATCGAGAAAAGCCCAGAAGAAAATCCAGAGCGATCCTAACACTGTAGACTGCCAATTGGCAGTCCAAGACCGCTAATTGGCGGTCTCTTTTGGTCCGGATCCGCTAAGATTTATGTGGAGCGTGTATTAGTGTGTATTTAGTCTTTTTTTGGTATTTGTTTAGTCCCATACTGGGGGATTGTCCCAGATTACCTTTTTTATGGCTATAAATAGAACTCTTCACCTTCTATTCTTTTCACCCATTGCTTGGTGGCGTTCTCTCTACTTGGAGTAAGTTTTGGAGCAAAATCTCAAAGTGGAGAAGAATGCTTCTAGTGATGTGAGTCATATAATAAAATAATATTTCCATTGTTTTGTTCTTATGTTGTTTCTCTATGCATGCTTAGCTTAGTTTTATTTCTTTGATTGTAGGCTAAAGTAGTTAGAATGTCTCCTTTCTTTTTTAGTTTAATTGTTAGAATAATGTGTAGTGAGTAGATCCACCCCCTTTGGGGTTGGAGGTGATGTTCATACATGCATTAAAGATTGTATATGAATGGTTTATATTTTGATTGGGTTGATAAATGTGAATGTATGCTTGCTTGTTAGAGTAGAATACTACACTTGATGGGTTTTGCCACACATCTTAGACCCCACCCATGCGTGTTTAGGTTCTGAAATAACCAGCTTGTGTATATGAATGTTGATCAACTAGGTTAGTGAATGGATTGATAGGTTTTGCCATAACCTTTAGATACTTCCTATGCATGAAAACACTACCTACATTTGTGCCTATAGAATGCATTCTTCACCATCTTTTTACATGTGTGCACACACTCCACCCCTAGGGGTCTTTCTCTTCTTGATTCCAGCTTAGTTTTATATTTTTTAGTTTTGATTCGAAGTAATCGTTAGTTGCTTTACTTTGCATTTTTCTTCGTAGTAGTTTAGTGTAGTGTAGATTAGCATAGACAAACTCTTCTCCCTTTTTGTTGCCACTTGATTTTTGAAAACCAGAGGCTACTCACCTCCCAAACGATCGCCCCGTACTTTCCACCACTTCAACACGGTCGTGCACTTGCGGTATTTAAAACGATTAAACAGATAACATACATCGGAATGTATCAAATCCAACAAGTCGCTTGCTCTCGGACCTTTCTTTTTGAAAGGCCTCTTGGTCATTTTTCTTGTAAGACAAGGTCTGCATGTCTCTAATTATTGAAAATCAATAGGACCAAGAAGGTTAGCTTCCAACAATTTCTTGATGCATTTTTCATTGATGTGACCAAGGCGATTGTGACATAAGATTGTATCATTCACGTGAGTTGTCTTAAATCTTTTGTTATTGATGTTTAAAATTTGTCTATTATTCAATTAAGGCAAATAGAGTCCATTTTTAATGAAAGCATTTGCATAAAAATTACAATCTTCGATAAAGACATGCAAGAATCTGACATATTTATTATAAAGTGATCATTATCTAAACACGATACAAATATAATATTCTTGCTAATCGAATGTATATAATAGATATTCTTAGAACTTAAAATTAAACCACTAGACAAAAGAAGATCCACGGAGCCTTGTGCAACCGCAACGACGCTTGCACCATTTCCGACCTTCAAAATAATTTATCCTCTTGCGAGGTCCTTCCTATCCTTTAGTTGCTGCACATTAGAAACTATGTGAGGACAAGATCCGGTATCAAGTACCCAATAATGGACAGAGGTGGCTAAATTTATTTCAATAACAAATATACCTTTAGCCTTTTTGGGGCACTTACACTCAATCACTCCATTGTCAAGGTCTTCCTTGTACTTGTGGCAATTTGGCCGGATGTGTCCCTTTTCACCGAATGTTGGGAGTTGAAGATTTTGAAGAATTCTCTTTCGAGGCACTTCCATGAGCACCTCCTACTCCCTTGCTCTTGATTGGTGTCTTTTTGGTTAATTTGCCTTTTTCTTTATTCTTGGCGATCTTTCTACATCCACCATGGATGGCTAGGACATTCTTGTCCTTACCTTTCCCCATATCAATTCAGCCATTTTGAGAGTGTTTTGAAGCTCCTCAAGACTCACCCATTTCTCATGTACATGGTATTGCATGATGAAATCCTTATAGGACGGGCTACAGAGCCAAGAATCAAATCTTTTGTAATGTCATTCGGCATCGGGGAAGAGAGATTTTCTAACTTCTCAAGATATCCTTACATCGTGAGAAAATGCAGGGACACAGATGTTCCCTCCGTTATGTGACACCTTGCAAGTGTTATGGTGGTCTTATAGCGTTCCTTTCGAGCACTATCCGTAAACAGCTTCGTGAGAGCTTCCATGGTCTTCCTGGGTTTTGAGTCCAAGTATTTCAGTTGAAACGAGTCACTGATGGAGGTCAACATGAGACTGTGAACCTGGTTCTCTAGGCATCCAACATTGCTGCAGCCTCTTTCTCTGCATCAGTTGCCTTCTCACTTAATTTTGGGATTTTACCATCCAAAATATGAGATAGTTCATCAAACTTCAACACGATGTTAAGATTGAGTTGCCAGCTTATGAAGTTGGAGCCACCATTTGCCAATGGATGTTTTTCAATCATAGATCGCACAATAGGTTGAATGTTCGACATTTCTACAAAATAATTTATAAGGGTTTTTATGTCAATTTTATGTTTATAAAAATTGTACCGTAAATAAATATGTCCAAAAATGCAGTAATACAAGATCCTATCATTTATAACATAGACTAGCTAAGGGATATCGAATATTTCACAAATTCAAGGTAACAAACATTTTCTAGTCATAACCATTTTGAAAATTTGCAAACTTTTACATTATTCAAACTCTTATCATTTTTGTCATTTTAATTAAGAGGGAATTTAACCAATCCTCCTAAGAAAAACTCCCTTTCTCAAAACAAAGCGGGGGCTTCGTGTTTTGTTAAGAAAAAATATTTCATATGATATAAGATACGATTGTCCATTGTATTCACGAGCAAATACACTTAGTCTTCATTAAGGGTGAAACTCACTTCATGTACTTATTCATGCCACAACAATGAATATCCTTATATCTCCTACTATTTCGAAAGATGGAGGAAGCTATCTCCCGCTAAGGGCGAGAAGAGAATATCCATCGATCGATGACTTCTAGTGGATGAATAACAAAGAAAGAACTACTTAATTTATAGTTTGGACATTAACATTTTACATGTGATTTCAAAATTTAAGGTTTCATGCAAGCATACATTCATACCTATCATAAACAATCATTCAATCACAAACATGTCAAGCACACAAACATAAATAAATCCATTCACACATTGGTGTGAGTTTATATGCATAATATAAACATAGTTTCGATGCAAATATTGCACAATATAAACATGCATCTCTCAATTTGAAAATTGTCTAGTGCAAGTCCTATATATAATAGTCCTCTAATATCCATGTATATAAAATAAATGGCTTTTACATATACATAAGCCCCTGTTATAATAATAATAATAATAATAATAATAATAATAATAATAATAACAATGATATACACATATCATTCATTCACATATGGTTTCGATTGGAACATATAAACTCACTTATTCCTGTAATACCGAACAAGTGCAACAATATGTACATATACTATTCTACATTATTCAGTTGATCCTTCATCTCTCAATTTAAATAATTCAAAATTATTTCAAATCCTTTAAAATAAATCATGCATCCATAGTTCAACATATTAAAATATTTGAACCGAAGTTTATCTAAATTCCCAAGAACACTTCAAGGAAAAATAAACTTATTTGCATTATTTTGTTTCATTGATTTCAAGTAAAATAATCACTTCAAATAAACATTTTTTTTATAAAATTAGACAAAAGTGTAAAACTTGATTTTAATAATCCTATGACATGTTTTATAACATTTAAAACTCTCAAAAGAAAAATTAAAATCAAAATCAACAAAACAGTCCAATTTTTTCGGTTTTCTTTGTTTCACCTTAAAATCAGAATTAATCTATTGATTTTAATGGTTAAAATATTTTCTAACATTATAAACTAATTTAGGCAATTAAGAAACAAAAAAATATATGATTATAATTTGATGCATCCATCAAAAATCAAAAGGGACTCGAAAAATGACAAATACCAAATTATTCAATTAAGACATGACAAACTAAATATTTAAAATAGTCTATATTTTAAATATGAACAAAAATTAACAAGAATGTAGGATCCATTTTCATACTTGTGTATATTTTAAAAAAATTAACAAGCATGTAGGATCCACTTTCATATTTCCAATAATTTTCACGTACAAATATAGTCTATACATTTTAATATATGTATCCTACAAAAATATTAAATTTTATAGAAGCAAAAAATACCCAAAAGGTTCTCAAACACCTTTTCAAAGATCCGGAGTCGTGTTGCTCTTGAATCGCTTCAGAATTCCTCCAATTGTTCACCAAACTCTAAACAAGATTTAGAGAGAAATGTGCTAGTCAATCAATCTCTAATTCAAGGCCAGACTCTAGCCAATTACCCTTTTTAATGCTCCTGAGAATTTAATTTCCCAAACACTCAACTAATAAGAGAATTTTCGGATGGATTTGGTGGATAAATATGGAGAGGAGAGTTTTTAATTCATATCTCTATTAACAATGAGGAGAGTAAGGTCCTATTTATAGGACTTCCTGAAAACCTATTCATGTGCAACCCACTTGCACATGATCCCTTGTTAATAACTCCTCAAATCCAATCATAGTTCTATTGACTTTTAGGCCTTAATCTATGTTTTGATGATTTAATCAACCTAATCTTAATAATAATCAATGTAGAATAGCACACATATTGCATAGCATATATATTGTTTTTTTCTAACATCTACAGGTGATCAAGACTCAAGGAAAAAAGGAACTCAAGTCAAGACATGTAATCAAGCTGATGAAGACCTGTAATTTTGTATTTCTTTTGAGTCTTAGGCACTTGTGTATACTTGAGCATACTAGAGTTAAATAACTACTCACACATACACTAGATTTCTTGTAGAAGTCACATACAAAATCTCAGATCATTTAGACGTCAATAGGTCACCTAAACGTAGACCGAAAATGACTAAACCAAACTTGCACTGCCTGTGCTATTTCGGTCGACCGAACCACTTTCGTTCGATCGATTGTTCATTTAACCAATAGTTATTTTAACAGCTCGACTGGTCGACCGTGACCTTTTTCGGTCAATCGTCTAAACGTGTCATTTAACTGTTAGACTTGTCGTATTATAGCAATAGTCATATTCACATTTTTATCCATACCCTAGAAATACATCTGACCACCGGTCGACTGTGGACCTAATTTTGGTCGACCGAACTTAAACATCTATTGAACCCCGTAGAGCCTAGAAGTTTCCGGTCGATTGTTCCCTAGTTTATGGTTGAACGTTTGTCCCTGGAATTTCCAAGACAATATAAAATGGACTGCCAAATTGGTCGACCGTCCCACTCTTCGTTTGACCGATCACTTAAGTTATAGCCGTGTTCGTTCGACCACCCCTTGTTTGGTCAACCGTTTGTTTCTGAAACTGTCTAGATGCCTTTTCTGGACATATTCTGGTAGACCGTTTTACCCGTTTCGGTCGACCAAACTTAACTAGAACTGTAACTTGTGCTTTTCTGTTTTGTGGTTTTCACACATTCTTCTACCACTTTTGCCACAACGTCTATAACACCTTAGGAGATTATAAATAGAGGATTGCACACATTGTTTAGATAATTCTCCCACACACAATTGTCCAACACATTAGAGAGAAGCCTGCCAATCCTCAAAGCCCTAAAACATACTCTCCAAGCCTTAAACTTCCACATCTTTGATCATATCCAAATCCTACTCAAAGTGTGCTCAAGATAGAGAGCGTTGTTCCACTCAAGTTCATTTGTCAAAAGAGTAAACGCTCCAGTGAAAGCCCGAAGCATCCTTCTCGGATTGTGAGAAAAGGATTCCAAGTTAGGCGAGGGTTGTTTGCGAGCTTCAAGATTGTAAAGGTGTTGTCTCCCGGCCCCAAACGGGGAACACATAGTGAAGTCGTGAGCGGAGCTTGCAAGAGAGGAAATAGGCGGGAGGCCAAATCTCTATAAAAATCCTCATGTCCATTGTGGTTTGTTTGTTTCTCCTTCTTTCCTTGCCTGCTTGTTTAAATTCCGCTGTGCATTTTTGTTTGCTAAGCAAGTAGGCATAAAATTAATTAGATTTAGCAACCCACATCGATACTATAATTTCACCCATGATCATCCCTTAACCTCTTATGAGCAAATTGGATCAATTCCACCCATGATCAAAGAAATTCTCTTATTAATTCAGGCAAAACCGCACACAAACGGTCAATCGATCTACTAAACGAGTGAGTTTCTAACAATTTCGGTCAGACCGTAAGCCACACGGTCGACTGAATCCCCATTTGGAAAAGTCCTAGATAATTTTCGGTCAAACCACGTCTCACTCTGGTCGACCGTTTCCTTATCAAAATTGTTCCTGATAATTTTTGGTCGACCATGTCCTGCGCCGGTGGTTGGTTAAATTGTTCTCCTGGAAATTTTCGATCGAACAACGTGCAACCTGATCTCTGTCCGTCGACTGTTCCGAAGAATCTGGTCGACTGATCACAAAATAGTCTACCATTTTGGTTAGGATCTATGGCCCTCTAATCACTAGATAAATGTGGAATAAAAAATCCAAATCGAAGGATTAAGGGAAGAAACAATGCAAACAAAAAACCAACGACAACGGAGTTTAGAGAGGTTCGACAGCTGATTGATCTCGTTTTATATTTCTACCGCAAGTGCACGGCCGCGTTGAAGCGGTGGCAAATACGGGTCGTCCACTGGGAGGTGTGTCGACACTTGGTTTGTGCGAAGGCAAGGGGTAAAGAAAGAAGACAAGGATTGGTTACACTAAACTACACTACAATGCTAAACTAGAATGCAAAAGGAAATGAAGATAAGCAATAAAACTAAACCCCAAAGGGGGTAGAGAAATAATGTGAACATAAAGAAGTGTGTGTGTGTGTTCACTAAGCTCCTCACAACATGTAGTACATGAAATCATAAAACTACATCCAACTTTGCCTCTACATGAATTAAGATAAGACTAAATCATTAAAACATACATTACAATAATTGGAATGAAGCTACATGAACTCAAGTATAAAGACTATACCCTACTATGCCTCCACATGAATTAAGATGACTACATCATTAAAACATACAAGACATTAGCTAAGGAAAAGGCAACAAGAGTACATACACTACAAATTGTGTTTCCAACATTAACTTCATCCATATCCTAACCTTATCATTCCCCATAAAATAGGTCCACTAATCAAAGCATAAGCTAAGCTTCATTCAAGAGCATTAGCATATCAAAGATAAGAGTGGAGACCCATTAGATGGTTATGGAAATCATATAAAGCTCAAGGGATAAAAATAACACACACTTAATACACTACATGATTATATCACATATTTCTCCACCCCCCAAATGGGGATGGAACTACTCACTACTCATTACACTAACTATATTAGCAAAAGAAAGCATAATACTGAAATGAAAGTTAACTAAGAAGGCAAGAAGCATTAAAGAAACATAAAAGGAAAGGAAAGACTAAACAAACATGCACAAATTAAAAGACAAGATTGAAAGAAACTAGAAGAATTATTTTATTAACAAATGACTCACATTGAAGGTAGCATTCATCTCCACCTTGAGTTTTTGCTTCAAGGCTCACTCCTTAGTAGAGAGAATGCCACCAAGCAATGGGTAATTACAATGGAAGGTGAAGAGTTCTATTTATAAGCATGGAAAAAGCTAATCGGGGACAATCCCCCGATGTGGGACTAAACCAATACCAAAAATAGCCTAAACGAACATTAATACAAGTCCAGGAGAAATTTCGATGGATCCTGAGCAATATGGACCACCAATTAGCGGTCCAAGACCGCCAATTGGCGGTCCAAAATTGTCGGATCGTGTTGGAATTTGTTGTGGGCTTTGCTTTCTGGTATTGTTGGTCTTTGATGCGGTTACTCGACTTGTTGGAGCTCCGACCCGAATAGAATTGGTAAAATACTCCCCATGATGGTGTGGAGTATTCTGTTTTGCTCTTAGGTCCTTCTGTCTTACATTCAGGTCCTTCTCCCTTGCATCTTGGTCCCTAGATCTCACCATTCAGTCCTTTTTCCCAGCTTTTGGGTCCTTTCATGGCTCTTCTCTTCAAACCTCTTTATTCCTGAAAACTAAACATAAAACTCGTCACGTAGCATTGCTTAGGTGTAAGATAATGGATATAAGATACAAATATGAGCATGAAATGATGTCAATCAAATACCCCCACACCTAAGTTTTTGCTAGTCTCGAGCAAAACAAAGAAAGAGAAAAACAAACGAGAAACAAGAAATCCTAACTCACTTTCGTAGGAATCACGGTTGCACTTAGCACGTGCAACAAGCCGTTAAACCTCTTTGTTGCCAAGGAGGAGGAGTGTTGTCTCCTGAGGGTTTTTAGCGGATATACCCACAAAATCCGAACAAGATGCATTATTCAATCTAGACCTCGACTCGTTGGAAATATTTTGTCGATCAATGGACGCGGTAATGCTACGGGCCGACTCTATATAGGTGATCAGTCCACACCTCTACCCTAATGAACCATTCGTGCAAGTTAAATAAGGAATTATGTGAAAGACATGGACAACCTCAACATCCTCAAGTGCTACAAAGTGTAAAGTTCATTAAGGTTCTTATTTGCATTATCATATTTTTTTTCTTTTTGTTTCTTTTCACATTTTTTTTTCTTTTACTTTTTATTAGTTGGAGCTTCATTCTCCCAGGGTCAGGTTCCGTGCATCATTGCCCATGAGGACTTACACTATCACGTACACCTTTCCCCACATCTCCACATAGGGCAATCCCTACCACCCGTGTAACGGGAGTTCAGTCGGCGCATCCCAAGTCAGATGACTCGAAAGCACCAGGCACAAAGTCCCCTCAGACCTACTTTCCCGAGTGATAGGAGCCGTGCGAGAAGAGAGAACACCTACTCACTTATTTCTTATCTACACATGAACCAAAACCCCTACACTAATGTCTCACAACAGGATTTAGAGGGTCCTTGACTACAACAAACTTCCTTAAGTTAACAGACACGAATTATTGACTCACTAGGTTCAGGGTGGACTTCATTAAATGTTTGAGCACTGAAACCCTATGATTACTCACCCCCAATGGAAAACTGGGGTGCATCCTAACGACTCGATAAATCCTAAAGCCACGTACTAGATATCCTAATGCATCAAGTTCAAGACAATTTTGGGAGCTTTCTTTTTACTTTGCCTCTCAACGGTTTTGCACATGCTAAACACACGCAAAACCCACAAAATATTTTCTTTCGCAAACACATGAAGATTTTGAAAGAAATGTGAAAATTTTGAAGCACTCGGCAAGCAAAAGAAGACAAGTCACCCAAGGATCATGGCAAGCAGATATATCGATATTAAATGCAGCACACTAACATGACCCTAACAATGCAAACAAAAGAAAACAAAATCAAAAGAAAAGACTCGACTATGTACACACGTAAAACACCCCCCCACACCTACTTCATGCATTGTCCTCAATGAATGTGAGCAAAATACGACATGGATGTATGCATGAAACAGAAGAGATCTCACCAACGTGAAGTACAAAGGGAAGTGCAAGGTCATGTTGATGGACATAACCCGAATTCCCTCAAAACCTGTGAGATGCTAAAGAAGGGATAAAAATACGTGAAAGAAATGGAGCCCAAATACACAAGGGTTGGGGCTCACAACAATCAATGCTCACTGAAGGAGTCTTTTATTGTACTTCTTTTTTTTCCTTTTTCGTTTTCTTTTTTCTTTTTTTTTCTTTTTTTTAATATAACTATGTACAATCATAAGTTCCCATCTTCATTTGTCAAAAGACATCAAATGGGAACCACAAGAGTGGGTCAATGCACTTGGAAAGGGAACATGACACCACGCGGGGCCAGAATACGCATGCGTGGGCCCCCTTCACAAAGAGCACCAGACGAAATGAGAGGTTCATGAATTGGACGCAAAGGCGTCTCATTCAAAGGATTAAACTGAAAGAGCTTGAACCTCTCGAGAGTTTGAGAAATAAGGGGCAACGGAAGAAAAATATCTCCCATTGCGGAACTGAAGTTATGATCATCAATCCAAACTCTCCAACCAACAGGCTGGTGGGTCGGAACGAGGTCAAGCACCTCGTTATGCATGTCCAACTCACCAGGAGAACAGGAAGTGGGTCTCATACCCAAGGTATCCTCCAAGGAACTCCTAATACCCTCATGAGCAATGTGGTTGTTTGATGTTCCATCATTTCCAACATGATCAGGAACAATAGTGAGAGGCAAACTCTCATCAGGTTGTTTGAAGTTGAGGGTACTAGAGAGCTCTTGCTCCACCAGAGGTGAGTCCTTAGGAGGTACAACAATAAGATCATGTGGCTCAAGGGCCACAGGACAAAAAGGTAAGGCACAATCCTGTGCCGACTCATAATAGAACTGGTCCAAGTTATTCTCAATTTGAATCGAATCCTCCACTAAGTGATCGTGAATTGAAACCCCACGTCCCTCAGACTGACTAGGAGTTTGACTTTGAAAGGTTGTGCTTTGAATTTGTGGATGTGGTGGTGGTTCGATATCAAAAGAAGAATCCTCATGTTGACAAGAAAGGTTACTCTCCTCACATTCACGTAATTTCTGCGACATTTGACTCACTTGCAGTGTCATATTTTGTATGGACTGTTGAGTGGTTTCCATGAACGTAAGGAAAGTTTGTTTCAAGGAATCAGGTATGCGGTCAACGATGAGGTCCAAGTCAGAGCTTGGGAAATTTTGAGGTTGGGTGTTGATTGGCTGAGAATGAGTCCAATGATTTGGAGTGGGGTGTTGGTAGAATTCTGGGTATTCGGGAGGAGGATACTGTGGTGGAAATGAAGTATAAGAATTTGAATATGAATTGTCTCCCCACGAATCCATCACTCTCGGATTGTACGCGGATGCGTAATGGTCATAATGAGCATTTTGGGAAAATGTATGCTCATACTCAGGCTCTGGGGGAACATAAGGACATTCCCCTAAATCATGACCACTCAACCCACAATAGTGACACGGTACGACTACTGGAGCCACCGGTGCACCCATGTCATCTACCACATGCATGAAAGAGGCCAAAGGTTCTTGTAATGTCTCAGTTTGATGACCAACATATGATCCGACGTAACTAGATGGTGGTCTAGCAGTCGGTGCCTCTCTCATGTTACCCCGATATGAAGATTGCTCAGTCACACAATGAGGATTATCCCAACCATACGGGGTGTTCGTCTGAGCCACCCCAGGTTGCATGGGTCCGGAGAACCAGGGAGAATCGTCCTGGTCCCAACAATGATATGGATGGTCGCCCATGTAACCATCCATCTCAAGAAAAACTATCGAGTCGACCACTCTCACCACCACGAGACTAAGCTCGCAAAAAGTGCTCGACTCGACCCTAAAACGCTACCAGAGAGTGTAAAGGGGAGGAGACTATAACGTAGAAGAAGGTGAGAAGAAGATGACTCAGAGGAGAAGGGAAGAAACCCTAAAGCTAGCGTAGGTAACAGGATCAGGAAGAAGCCTAACTAGCAAGCACGGCTCAAACAATGTAAGGCAATGGGTCCTTAAGCTAGACGACGCCTAACTTCGAGGTCACTAGCCTCGACACGCCTCACCTCCCTACAACGAGGACCACAATGCCCAGCAAGTGATACCAGATCCGGAGATCCAGTACCTCCTACTATCGACAAGGTAGGCAACACCGATCAGGTCATGACGGTCTCGACTAGATTACTCTCCCAGTGCGTCCGAATTCCTTAGGGCCAATGTCTACTTGCTTTTAGTTAAGGCTTTATTAAGAGTGGTTTTTGGGGCCAAGGAAAGGGTGATGAAATCCCCCACCTTATCTTTTATGGGGCAGCCCCTCCTTAGTAGCGATTTGATCCTAGATCTAGCAATCAATCGCTCCAATCAAACGCTCTCTCACTCTTGTCCCGATGCACCTTACTAACTAATGCATGAAATAAACATGCATGAATGAGGGATGTGGGTGCACGTACCTCACGCCAGCAATCAACGACAAAATGTAAAGCAAAGAAAAGACAAATGCATGCAAGGTCTACCAATGGTGCATGACCTAGATGGCAAGAAGTCTAATCTTTTGCTTTGAGTTTTATGGTCCAAGTTGATTAATGGGGGAGTGATTAATGATCTGGGAGCAAACCAGAGGTCAAAGCATGCAAAATTGGGCTCCCAGATTACACAAATTTCCAGACTAACTACTAACAAAAATTTCAAGTAAATCAACGCTCACCAGGCCGCCAATTGGCGGTCTTCCACCGCTGATTGGCGGTCTATTTAGGTCTTCGCTTCCTCAAACTTCTCCAGTAGCCTCCCCTTGACCTTGTGGTTCCCTGAAACTAAAAAAAAACTAAAAATAAAAAATTAAAAACCCCTCGAATCGTCCAAACCAAGGTCTGGACAGAGCACCTCCCCGGCAACGGCGCCAAAAACTTGATTGATCTCATTTTATATTTCTACCGCAAGTGCATGGCCGCGTTGAAGCGGTGGCATATACGGGTCGTCCACTGGGAGGTGTGTCGACACTTGGTTTGTGCGAAGGCAAGGGATAAAGAAAGAAGACAAGGATTGGTTACACTAAACTACACTACAATGCTAAACTAGAATGCAAAAGGAAATGAAGATAAGCAATAAAACTAAACCCCAAACGGGGTAGAGAAATAATGTGAACATAAAGAAGTGTGTGTGTGTTCATTAAGCTTCTCACAACATGTAGTACATGAAATCATAAAACTACATCCAACTTTGCCTCTACATGAATTAAGATAAGACTAAATCATTAAAACATACAAGACAATAATTGGAATGAAGCTACATGAACTCAAGTATAAAGACTATACCCTACTATGCCTCCACATGAATTAAGATGACTACATCATTAAAACATACAAGACATTAGCTAAGGAAAAGGCAACAAGAGTACATACACTACAAATTGTGTTTCCAACATTAACTTCATCCATATCCTAACCTTATCATTCCCCATAAAATAGGTCCACTAATCAAAGCATAAGCTAAGCTTCATTCAAGAGCATTAGCATATCAAAGATAAGAGTGGAAACCCATTAGATGGTTATGGAAATCATATAAATCTCAAGGGATAAAAATAACACACACTTAATACACTACATGATTATATCACATATTTCTCCACCCCCCAAATGGGGATGGAACTACTCACTACTCATTACACTAATTATATTAGCAAAAGAAAGCATAATACTGAAATGAAAGTTAACTAAGAAGGCAAGAAGCATTAAAGAAACATAAAAGGAAAGGAAAGACTAAACAAACATGCACAAATTAAAAGACAAGATTGAAAGAAACTAGAAGAATTATTTTATTAACAAATGACTCACATTGAAGGTAGCATTCATCTCCACCTTGAGTTTTTGCTTCAAGGCTCACTCCTTAGTAGAGAGAATGCCACCAAGCAATGGGTAATTACAATGGAAGGTGAAGAGTTCTATTTATAAGCATGGAAAAAGCTAATCGGGGACAATCCCCCGATGTGGGACTAAACCAATACCAAAAATAGCCTAAACGAACATTAATACAAGTCCAGGAGAAATTTCGACGGATCCTGAGCAATATGGACCGCCAATTAGCGGTCCAAGACCGCCAATTGGCGGTCCAAAATTGTCGGATCGTGTTGGAATTTGTTGTGGGCTTTGCTTTCTGGTATTGTTGGTCTTTGATGCGGTTACTCGACTTGTTGGAGCTCCGACCCGAATAGAATTGGTAAAATACTCCCCATGATGGTGTGGAGTATTCTGTTTTGCTCTTAGGTCCTTCTGTCTTATATTCAGGTCCTTCTCCCTTGCATCTTGGTCCCTAGATCTCACCATTCAGTCCTTTTTCCCAGCTTTTGGGTCCTTTCATGGCTCTTCTCTTCAAACCTCTTTATTCCTGAAAACTAAACATAAAACTCGTCACGTAGCATTGCTTCGGTGTAAGATAATGGATATAAGATACAAATATGAGCATGAAATGATGTCAATCAACAGCCACACCCGGGTCCTAGTCCTCCTCGCAAGCCTCAGTCGATCCCCCGAGCCTTGCTTACAGTTCAACTAATCGATCTCCGTTCTGGGCCGAGATAAACACCATTTACAACCACCGAGCCTCACAAACAACCTCACCTCGCTCGTGTCTCCTCTCACAACCCGAGAGGGGAGCTTCCTCGAAGCATTACAACTCTTTGGTGATTCTTGAATATGGAGATGGAATCACAATGTAAATAACAATTTATACTTGAGCACACTTGGATATTGATATGGAATTGGATATGCAAGTGGTGAAGTTTTGGCTTGAGTGTTGAGGATTTAGAGCTCGAAGATGAAGATGATTTGGCTTTGAGTATGAGATTGATAGAGAGTGTTCAAGAGACTCGAAACCAACAAATGAGATCCTATTTATAAGCCTTTAAGCTCTACTAGCCGTTTGGGAGTTGGTGGGGAAATGGACCAATGAGAATAAGATGTGACTTAAGCTCGGGTTGATTTCTATGCACATTCGGTCGACTGTTAACATAACGATTGTCCAAAGAATTGCTCTGAATTAAGCATACAGTTGATCGAATAGGGTTCAGATCGTCGTTCACCAACTTCCAGTAGCTTTTCACAATTTAGCCATAATTAAGTTCGGTTAACCGAATTCCATTCGGTTCACCGTTCCAAGGTGGATAGTAAGATTGGTTGGTCTCTGATCAACTCAAGTTCGGTTGACTGTGTACACTTTGGTAGACCGAAGTTAGCGTTGGTTTTGCGCTGACAGTTATAGCTCAAATAGACGTTGGGTACAACGGTCAAGTGACACGTATAAATAGCCGTTAGGCACCTAAAACCAAGAAGGACTTGGTTGACCGATAGATATTCGGTTGTTCGAATTACGACAAATCAATTGGGCTCTAAGGACTCGATTCAAAAGCAACCATTGGAGCAAAGTCCAAAACCGGTCCAAGGCTATTCGGTCGACCGAAGGTGGTTCGGTCTTCCGTTGGGCCTAAGTTTTACTGGTGAGAAGAATTCAGATTACCGATAGGTGTTCGGTGAACCGAACTAGAGGGTTTCGGTTGACCGTCTGGGGTTCAGTTTATCGAATCTTGACGGGATAGAATCTTAGTGCTCAAGTTTACATTAAAGCTTATGGACTCAATAAATACAAAATTACATGTCTTGGTCCAAAGTTTTGATTACAAGTCTTGATGTCTTTCAACCAATGCTCCATTTGTTGATTATCTTGATCAACCTATTAAGATGATTCTAGTATACAAATATGTATGCAATGCATGTAATCGTGTTAGCTCACTTTGATTGATTAGGTTGGTTGATCAAGATTATTTTTATTAATCATCAAAATAAATCTAGATTAAGGCGAAAAAACCAACATTTTTGACCTATTTTTTGCCTTTATCAAATTTTGGATTAAAATCCAACAAAATCCGATATTCGGCGTTTTAACAAATTTATATTTTATAATATTTAGGATCACATTATACTATGTAACATATTATCATATATAATGTCAAACACTATACCCTATAATATATTTATATCTCATATAAATTTATAATTCTAACAATGTCGCAATTACGACATATTTGTTTTTAATATTTTACCACATGTATCACAATACATTGTATAAAATGTAAAATCAAATTCCTTGTTTCTCAATTCTGTGGTATGACCTGTAGGAGAATCTAAGTTATGTTGACAAAAATATAAAACATATTATATCGTAAACTATAATGAATATCTAGCTACATATTATAGTTACCCAACTAACAAAGATGTTTTGCTCACTCGAACCAAACACAATCCATTTAGTAATATGTTATATCACTTGTGTTTATCTCTTGCCTCATGATATCGAGAATATTGTATAAAGTAGAATTGTGTCATCTTTGCAATATATATTCGTTTCTTGATCTCTTAGGATAATTCTAAATATGTAACTATACACAAGTTACATGGTGCACATTATAATTTTGCTTTATCAAGGGGCTCAGTAATATCATCACTCAAGTAAAGAGGGCAATAATAATCTTTTGACATATCAATTTTTCCATCACACGGTATGTATAACTAACTAATACATTTATCACTATACTCATTGATAGCTTTTGATAATAATCAAATCATACATTTCTTGTGCGAAAAGATATGTCTCATATCTTAGGATTCAAAGAAACAATGAAACATTAATGACACAAACATAATTCCACAATGTTTCATTTGTTAGGTCAATTCAATATATGAAAGTACCATTTTCTATTTCATATACTCATGTTGTTAAATATTTGTAAAACTACAATATTTCTCTTAGCCAACACGACAATTTTAACTCTGTAATTAATGTTCAATGTTAATTACCATTATTGTGAATTACTTTTGATTTATGTAAACTATTACATTTTTGAGCTCTACAGTTAAGGATCAAGAGTCTATTTCTTAACTCTTCCAAAAGACGAATACATTAATTAAGGAACAAAATATTCAATACATTTAAGTCATAATAAAAGACATTTAAAAGTAAAACTTTTAGAACATATTCATTTAACGGGTTTTTTCGGGGTCCTTCCTAAATTGCAGATAGATCTTTCAACATGACAGACAAGTCCAATATGCTTCAATAAAGTCTTTTTCTTTTTGCATTTCATTCGTTTTCTCTTCATTTCTCTTCTATATTACCTAAAACCTGAAACACATCAAACAAACACTCGAATAACATAAAATTAGGATAATATAAAATATATATAACATGAATGCAATCTATGATATTATAATATTTAGAGAGGCCAATGAGATTGCTAATCATCTAGCCAATATGGGGATTCAAAATCATAATTACCATGTGTACATGTCTTATGATGACTTGCATCAGCAAAGCAAGGGATTTCTCATCACAGATAAAAACATCTACCTTTTGTCAGATTTTGTTGATCTTTGAATTCTATTAGTTTTGCAGTCAGTAACTCACCTACTCACAATGCATCTTCATGATTTTTGAGGGATGATATTTGATGACAGGTTCCACAATCAAGCCAGTACTTCTGCGAGCTTAGTCTCCAATTACATTATCTTACTTTTTCACTCACCCCTTTCGTTATTGGCTGGCTTGATTAAGGTTTTTTATTTCTTGGAGGCACAAGTTTTGCACTGCATTGGCTAGACATCTAAGATACTGACCAAATCAATCTTTGAATTGGTTTGGTGGGTAATGGGATGTCACTCTCCTTCCTTTGCGTTATCTTTCCTTCCTGTTTGGACTTTTACTGGTTGCATGGATCATCTTCTTTGCAGCATTGGATATATGGATTGGTTTAGGATGTCATGAGCTTCCTTGTGGCACTATTATTGGCACATGTTTTGCATTACATCTGCTGGCCAGTCATAGTCCTGGTCAAATCAATCCTACGATTGATTTGATCGGAAACGTTGGTTCTTATGCTGGACTGGACTACGACTTCGAGCCCAGTTGCAGCTCGATTCCTAATCTCCTTAGGCACTTGGTGGGCTGGATTAATATTAGAAACATTTTTGGGCCCTGGAAGCAAAATTAGACGACTGGGCAGGAATGACTATTATGGCAGTTGGCACAATTTTGTCAGTTATGGCAGTTGGAGCATTGGATTCTCTCTTGCATTATCAAATGGGCGGGCATCATGATGAGAAGTTGGAGACCAAGCCCACCATTTAACCAAACTTACATCGTTGGGAACAATAGTTTCCTAATACTAGGGGTGTAAACGGGGCGGGTAATACCCGTATACCCGGTCACCCGCCCCGGGCGGGTACGGGTATGGGTACAAAAATCCATACCCGTTTAAAAATTCAAACCCGTATACCCGTACCCGTTTACCCGCTTAATAAACGGGTCGGGTACGGGTATACGCATTACCCATACCCGTTTACCCGTATACCCGTTAAGATATATTATATTATATATATAATATTTTTTTAATATTTTATATGTTATATATTATATATTTTTTATATATAATATATATTTTATGAAAAAAACCTCCCCCTCATCTTTAGGCTAATACCCTCCTAGGTTTTTTTCATTGTCTCTTGGTTTGGTTAGCCTTATGGCTTTTATTTTGAACCACAGATGTTTTAACTCACATCAATCAAACAATTTGTATTTTGTTTCATTAAGAAATATATAAATAGGTGGTTGGGGGAAAAATTGTTTTCAAAATGTTGAAATTGATTCGTAAAAGGATAAATGTTAACAAGTAGTAATACTAGAATTCATGGACAATGAATTAATAATGCCTTCAATTCAATTACCTCCCCCTCATCTTTAAGACCCATTTGGATACCCGCTAAATATCAAAGTTTTGCGAACTTTACTATAGTGTTCGGATTGATAAAAAGCCAGTTTCTAATTAGCGGGGGGTTTCTATACTCAGAATCCAATGGAAACGAAAACAAACCCCTTTTGACCGACAACATGGCATGCTAGCTTGGATAGTGACTAGGACTGGGTCATTTATGGGTCACAAAATTGGTCCCCCTCTCAAGACTCCTTTATTATATTTGAGAAAGAATTTCATGAGGAGATAGAAACTAGAAGCTGAAGCTGATTTGATCCTAAACGTAGGATGGGTTTTCTTTCCGTTCTACGAAAACCAAATAAATATATTTCTTTCTGAATAAAAGCGAATGTATATAAGCACAACTTAAATATACAACCTATCCCTTCCAATTGAACATACACCAATATAGCGTCACAATCAAACCAATGTCAAATTCTAGCTAAAATTAGATTTTCTGAACGATTCTTTACTCTTCTCTCAACAAACCTACCTAGCAGTACTTGTTGACAAGGTGGATGATGACAAGGAGCACCACTGGCCCAACAAGTACATCTCGAAGAACGAAAGACGCAAGAAGGAACGCCAGGGGCACTGTAATAACCTAATCTAAAACATCTTAATTAACTAAACCTAAACTTAATTAACCCTAATTAATCCTGCATGGAGAGGTGGAGGTGTTGGACATGTGGAGATTGAGGTGGATGGCTTTGGTTGGTTAGGTTTTAGGTTAAGTGTGATTGGATGAGGTGTAGGTGGATTTGTCTATTTAAGGTGATGTTGTAAAGAGATAAGGGTTTGGACGTTTTCTTCATCATTGCCTGTTATCAGAGAGTGAGAGGAGTGATTCGGAGCAGAAGAAGGAAGAAAGAAGAAGGTGAAGTAGAAGAAGAGGAGAAGAAGGAGAAGAAGGAAGAAGAAGAGGAGTGAAGTGATTCAAGCTCGGGAGACTTCCACAACCGTCAAAAAGGTATGCCAAATCTTCATTATAACTCACATAAGCCTTGTGAGAGTTGGGGATCGACGTTGGTGTCGAATTCCCCGTCGGAATTCAACCAATTCAGAGGTTGAAGACGACGATCGGTCGACCGGTGCCTGTGGGCAGTCGACCGATCCTATTATTATATTGATATTTACCCGCGAACGGTCGACCGTTATGCCAGATTTGTGCGGGAAAAAGGGGATATACTGTTATCGGTCGAACGGGACCACTTAGCCGGTCGACCGAATAACGATGAGAATGGGTCGGTTGGGGATTTTGACTTATTAAACGGTCGAACGTCCTTTACCTTGTTCGACCGATCCATTCGATGCTAAGTCGGTTGGGAGCTTTGACCATCAAAACGGTCGACCGCTCTTTAACTCTCGGTCGACCGACTGAGCATTTAATTAAGCGGTAGAGTGCTTGTGTTGATTCGGTCGAACTGTATTTCAGTTCCGGTCGACCGAACGAGACTTGAGCAAATTATTGAAATCCCTGTTATCGGTCGAACGGCCCCTTGGTTCGACCGGTCGGATATATATATTATATAAAATTGTATAGCGTAGACCTTCCAAACGGTCGACCGCTAGATGACTTTTGTTCGACCGATTGGTCGGTAATTCGGTTGGCGTGGTTCGACCGGTAGATTTGTTTGTACAGTACTGTGTACTGTGTGGGGGACCGGTCGACCGGTGTGCTTGTAGCGGTCGACCGATCTGCCGCAGGTTGGTGGATTTATCCACACGCGATCCGTCGATGTCAGGTCGACTACCGGCTCCGAGGCGACGGTTGATTACCGGCTTTGAGAGCTACGGATTTCACCTTCGACGAAGGCGTATTATTGTTGTACTTTTTCCTCTCTTACCGAGCGGGGTGTGAGGGATGTGTACCGTAAACCTTGGGCTGTTTGCGAGGGTTTAGCGGTAGGCCGAGGATGTTCCGGCAGGGTGCGCGCTAGGCGACTCTTGGGGGAGCAGTGGCTGTCGTCTGACCCGAGTTGTGTATTCGGCGGGCTGACTCGCTCTTTGGGTGCGGCGTGTACCAGGGGTTCCTTCCTGCACTTTTTGGGGAGCAGTGGTGTCGACTGACCCTTGTGAGGCAGCGGTGGACTGACTTGACCCTAGTGGCAGGAGTGGTTCAGTGCCGCGGAGGCGGTGAGGGCATTATTGTGGGCCCGAGGCGGATGATCATGTGCATAGCATTGCATTGTCTTTAATTTCTTTTTGTATTTTAGGAGGTTTGGTATACGGGGTTCCTGCAGGGAACTCAGGCATGTTTGTTGTTTGCATTTCAGGTAGCGAGCAGGGTTAGAGTTTGAGGTGGTGACCGAGGACGGTGCCCCCGAGATCAGATCCTGTAGTTGTCAGTTTCTTTCTTTTGAGGTGATTACATATTGTATAGCTTTTGTCGTAATCACAGTCAGTTTGTATATTTGACTTCCACGTGGATCATATTATATTATATATGTTGGTTTGTTTTCCGTGACGTGCCCAGTGCTGACCGTTGACGGTCTTTATTATTGTTTAAATTTTCCGCTGTTTTCGGGTACGTTACAATTTGGTATCAGAGCGTTGATCTCGGCGTACTTGTCCAAAGAAACCACCTTTGAGTTAGGAGTTAGGTCTAGAGGATCATGCATGCATAGATTATATTGATATTGTCTTGTTTCCTTTGGCAGATGCCTCCTAGACGGCGGAAGGCGGTTGCCCATACTCGCGGTGAGAGTGAGACTGCGAGGGATGAGGCTTGGGAGGATGAGCGTCGGACGTTGTTCGATACGGTCGGACGTCTGACGGAGATGCTACAGCAGCAGACGGCACAGACTGGGCAGACGGGGACTGGTGCTATGCATGACCGGTTTATGCGCCAGCATCCGCCTACCTTTCTGGGGCAGTACGACGCAGGGGCTGCGGAGGAGTGGATCTTCACGATGCAGAAGATCTTCAGTGCTATTGGTTGTCCTCCAGAGGCGAGAGTGGGCCTGACTACATATGTTTTGGGCGGTGCTGCGTCCAACTGGTGGAGGTCCACATCTGCAGTAGTGTTTGCGGACAGAGATGATATAGCCTGGGAGGAGTTCGTTGGCGAGTTCAACGAGCAGTATTTTCCGCAGCATGTCCAGGATGCGAAGAGGGAGGAGTTTCTGAGTCTTCAGCAGGGAGACATGACCTTGGCAGGCTACATCGGGAAGTTCAACGCCCTTGAGCGTTACTGTCCCGAGATGTATGTTACACAGGAGCAGAGGGCTGGGAAGTTCGTCCGGGGGCTCCGAAAGCAGTTGAGGACGAAGGTGCTGACACACATGCCGAGCACGTTGGCCGATGCAGTGAAGAGTGCCTCTGTTCTTGATCGTGACTACAGGGAGAACTACCAGGATGAGAGGAGGCCATCAGGTAGGTTCTCTAGGAGGCCAGGAGGTCAGACTGGAGGGAATCCGGGCAAGAGGCCCCGATACGAGGGAGCAGGAGTTGCAGTACCACGACCAGAGTACTTGTGGGAGGTTTCACTCCGGGCCGTGCTTCACCCCCGGAGCATGTCATGGGTGTGGCCAGCTGGGTCACTTTATCAGGAGCTGTCCGAGCCGAGGAGCTGGGCCGAGCAGACCACCGGGTTTACCCGCACCAGGCAGAGGAGGAGGCGGAGGTAGACCACCTTTCCGACCACAGCAGGGGCAGCGCACTGGCAGGGTTTTCACCATCCAGGCAGAGGAGGCTCGGGATGGAGGCGCTGTCGTGGAAGGTACACTTCTTGTCGCAGGTTCAGTAGCTAGGGTGTTATTTGATTGTGGCGCGACACACTCGTTCATCTCAGAGCGATTTGCGGGAGTGTTGGGTTGTACCCTTGCGATGTTGACTGCCACTTTGGAGGTCAGCACACCCCTGGGTCTGGTGGGCACTGTGGGGAGATTTGTCCCCGGCGCCACGGTTGTTTCGGGAGATCAGGAGTTTCCGGCAGACCTGGTCTTGCTACCGATGGAGGACTTTGATGTCATACTTGGGATGGATTGGCTGTCCCAATATGATGTTCGAGTCTTGTGCCGTGAGAAGAAGATTTTGATCCCGAGGAAGGGTTTGCCTGATATTCTGATTAGAGGGATCAGAAGCAGAGGGGGTCGCATTATTGTATCTGCTGTGAGAGCTCAGAGACTGTTACAGCAGGGATGTGCAGCATTTCTGGCGACGCTTGTGGTTGCGGAGGCAGAGTCCCAGAGGCTAGAGGACATTGAGGTGGTGCAGGAGTTCGCGGATGTTTTTCCAGCGGAGATTCCAGGTTTACCACCACACCGGGAGTTGGAGTTCGGCATTGAGTTGGTAGCCGACACTACACCACAGTCGAAGGCTCCATACCGGATGGCACCTGCTGAGTTGACAGAGTTGAAGAAGCAGTTGCAGGAGTTGATGGACTCTGGATTTATCAGACCGAGCGTCTCACCTTGGGGTGCACCAGTTTTGTTTGTGAAGAAGAAGGACGGATCCTTGAGGATGTGCATAGACTACAGGATGCTGAACCAGGTGACGGTGAAGAATAGGTATCCCTTACCTAGGATTGAGGATCTCTTTGACCAGCTGCAGTCAGCGAAGGTTTTCTCGAAGATTGACCTGCGTTCAGGATATCACCAGTTGAGGATCCGAGATGAGGACATCCAGAAGACAGCCTTCAGGACGAGATATGGACACTATGAGTTCTTGGTGATGCCATTTGGATTGACGAATGCTCCGGCAGCATTCATGGATCTGATGCACCGGACGTTCAGGCAGTATATTGATATATTCGTGATTGTCTTCGTGGATGACATTCTGATCTATTCATCAGATGTGGAGCAGCACAGAGAGCATTTGAGGATTGTACTCAGCATCTTGAGAGCTCAGCAGTTATATGCTAAGTTCTCAAAGTGCGAGTTTTGGCTGGACAGAGTGGCATTCCTCGGACACATTGTATCGGCAGAGGGGATATCAGTGGATCCGGCGAAGGTGGAGGCAGTGACACAGTGGAGGACCCCTACGAGCGTGACGGAGATTAGGAGCTTTGTTGGACTGGCGGGTTATTACCGTCGCTTCATCAAAGACTTCTCGAGATTGGCAGCACCACTGACGGCTCTGACGCAGAAGGGAGTCACTTTTGTTTGGTCGCAGAAGTGCGAGGACAGCTTTCAGGAGCTGAAGAGACTGTTGACCACAGCACCAGTTTTATCATTGCCGAGTGGCACGGGTGGATTCGTGATTTATAGCGACGCTTCAGGTGTTGGCTTAGGATGTGTACTTATGCAGCACGGGAGGGTGATCGCGTACGCATCCAGACAGCTGAAGGTCCATGAGAGGAATTACCCGACACATGATTTGGAGTTAGCAGCAGTGGTTCACGCACTGAAGACCTGGAGACACTATCTTTATGGCGAGCAGTTCGAGGTGTTTACAGATCATCAGAGTCTGAAGTACCTGTTCTCGCAGAAGGAGCTGAATATGAGGCAGCGCAGATGGCTTGAGTTCATTAAGGACTATGACTTCACTATCTCTTACCATCCGGGGAAGGCGAACACGGTTGCAGACGCTTTGAGCCGGAAGGTGGAGGTATCAGTAGCAGGCCTATGTATTCAGGAGTGGAGACTGCTAGAGTCCTTGGCAGAGTGGAGGCCATTTGCTGATAGCTCTGAGGGCGCAGTGATTGCAGGATTGAGAGTAGAGCCTCAGACAGTATCAGCAGTGATTCATGCTCAGACTACAGATGAGGAGTTGAGCAGTTTGTTACAGTTAGCTGCCAGAGATGGGTCAGACTTCAGAGTTGGAGTGGATGGAGGTCTGAGATTCAGAGACCGTATCTGGGTGCCGAAGACAGAGGACCTGAGACATGATATCATGGAGGAGGCACACAGATCGAGATATTCCATTCATCCAGGGAGCACCAAGATGTACAAAGATCTGCAGCGGAACTTCTGGTGGCGAGGTATGAAGAAGGACGTTGCAGACTTCGTATCGAGGTGTTTGGTCTGTCAGCAGGTGAAGATCGAGCACCAGAGACCAGCAGGGCAGATGCAGAGGATTGAGTTGCCCGAGTGGAAGTGGGAGCACGTGACGATGGATTTTGTTACGGGGCTACCGAAGACACGGAGATTCCACGATGCGATTTGGGTTATAGTCGATCGACTGACCAAGTCGGCGCATTTCTTAGCTATTAAGACCACTCTTGCTCTGGAGGGTCTAGCTAAGTTATATATTGAGGAGATTGTCAGACTTCATGGCGTGCCGGTCAGTATCATTTCAGATAGAGATCCCAGATTCACTTCGAGATTTTGGGAGAGTCTACACAGAGCACTGGGGACACGTCTGAAGTTTAGCACAGCTTTCCACCCACAGACAGATGGCCAGTCAGAGCGGACGATACAGACATTGGAGGACATGCTGAGAGCGTGCACACTTGACTGGGCAGGGCATTGGGATGAGCATTTGCCGTTGATCGAGTTCGCCTACAACAACAGCTACCACTCGAGTATTGGGATGGCACCCTATGAGGCATTATACGGGAGACCGTGTAGATCGCCGGTATGCTGGAGTGATGTGGGCGAGAGACAGCTAGTTGGACCTGACATTATTCAGTTGTATTCAGAAAAGGTCGACGTGATTCGGAGACGACTAGCTACGACGCAGAGCAGGCAGAAGAGTTATGCTGATATGCGGAGACGTGAGCTGACTTTTGATGTAGGAGATCATGTCTTCCTGAAGATCTCGCCTTCCAGAGGGGTGATGAGATTCGGGAAGAAGGGGAAGTTGAGTCCGAGATATGTCGGACCGTTTGAGATATTGGATCGGGTTGGTGAGGTGGCATATAGGATTGCACTACCACCACAGTTTGCAGGACTTCACAACGTCTTCCATGTTTCTATGCTGAGGAAGTACGTGGCCGATCCAGCTCATGTGATAGAGATATCAGTACCGGAGATCCAGCAGGATTTGTCATTAGATGAGAGACCAGTTGAGATTGTGGATCAGATGGTACATCAGCTCAGGAGGAGAGCGATTCCGATGGTGAAAGTCAGGTGGCAGCATCACACTGACAGAGAGGCTACCTGGGAGATCGAGGAGGATGTCAGGAAGCAGTATCCAGAGTTGTTCCGGTAAGTCAGTTGTTTCGAATTTCGCGGACGAAATTCTTTAAGGAGGGTAGATTGTAATAACCTAATCTAAAACATCTTAATTAACTAAACCTAAACTTAATTAACCCTAATTAATCCTGCATGGAGAGGTGGAGGTGTTGGACATGTGGAGATTGAGGTGGATGGCTTTGGTTGGTTAGGTTTTAGGTTAAGTGTGATTGGATGAGGTGTAGGTGGATTTGTCTATTTAAGGTGATGTTGTAAAGAGATAAGGGTTTGGACGTTTTCTTCATCATTGCCTGTTATCAGAGAGTGAGAGGAGTGATTCGGAGCAGAAGAAGGAAGAAAGAAGAAGGTGAAGTAGAAGAAGAGGAGAAGAAGGAGAAGAAGGAAGAAGAAGAGGAGTGAAGTGATTCAAGCTCGGGAGACTTCCACAACCGTCAAAAAGGTATGCCAAATCTTCATTATAACTCACATAAGCCTTGTGAGTGTTGGGGATCGACGTTGGTGTCGAATTCCCCGTCGGAATTCAACCAATTCAGAGGTTGAAGACGACGATCGGTCGACCGGTGCCTGTGGGCAGTCGACCGATCCTATTATTATATTGATATTTACCCGCGAACGGTCGAACGATGTCGTTAGACGGTCGACCGTTATGCCAGATTTGTGCGGGAAAAAGGGGATATACTGTTATCGGTCGAACGGGACCACTTAGCCGGTCGACCGAATAACGATGAGAATGGGTCGGTTGGGGATTTTGACTTATTAAACGGTCGAACGTCCTTTACCTTGTTCGACCGATCCATTCGATGCTAAGTCGGTTGGGAGCTTTGACCATCAAAACGGTCGACCGCTCTTTAACTCTCGGTCGACCGACTGAGCATTTAATTAAGCGTTAGAGTGCTTGTGTTGATTCGGTCGAACTGTATTTCAGTTCCGGTCGACCGAACGAGACTTGAGCAAATTATTGAAATCCCTGTTATCGGTCGAACGACCCCTTGGTTCGACCGGTCGGATATATATATTATATAAAATTGTATAGCGTAGACCTTCCAAACGGTCGACCGCTAGATGACTTTTGTTCGACCGATTGGTCGGTAATTCGGTTGGCGTGGTTCGACCGGTAGATTTGTTTGTACAGTACTGTGTACTGTGTGGGGGACCGGTCGACCGGTGTGCTTGTAGCGGTCGACCGATCTGCCGCAGGTTGGTGGATTTATCCACACGCGATCCGTCGATGTCAGGTCGACTACCGGCTCCGAGGCGACGGTTGATTACCGGCTTTGAGAGCTACGGATTTCACCTTCGACGAAGGCGTATTATTGTTGTACTTTTTCCTCTCTTACCGAGCGGGGTGTGAGGGATGTGTACCGTAAACCTTGGGCTGTTTGCGAGGGTTTAGCGGTAGGCCGAGGATGTTCCGGCAGGGTGCGCGCTAGGCGACTCTTGGGGGAGCAGTGGCTGTCGTCTGACCCGAGTTGTGTATTCGGCGGGCTGACTCGCTCTTTGGGTGCGGCGTGTACCAGGGGTTCCTTCCTGCACTTTTTGGGGAGCAGTGGTGTCGACTGACCCTTGTGAGGCAGCGGTGGACTGACTTGACCCTAGTGGCAGGAGTGGTTCAGTGCCGCGGAGGCGGTGAGGGCATTATTGTGGGCCCGAGGCGGATGATCATGTGCATAGCATTGCATTGTCTTTAATTCCTTTTTGTATTTTAGGAGGTTTGGTATACGGGGTTCCTGCAGGGAACTCAGGCATGTTTGTTGTTTGCATTTCAGGTAGCGAGCAGGGTTAGAGTTTGAGGTGGTGACCGAGGACGGTGCCCCCGAGATCAGATCCTGTAGTTGTCAGTTTCTTTCTTTTGAGGTGATTACATATTGTATAGCTTTTGTCGTAATCACAGTCAGTTTGTATATTTGACTTCCACGTGGATCATATTATATTATATATGTTGGTTTGTTTTCCGTGACGTGCCCAGTGCTGACCGTTGACGGTCTTTATTATTGTTTAAATTTTCCGCTGTTTTCGGGTACGTTACAGGCACAATAATCATCTCGTCCATATAGTGAATTATCATTAGAATGACGATAGGAACCAAAACGAACGTTAAGAGAACACCGATATTTTCGATCTCCGGAATGAGTTGTGATACATCCGTTAGCGTTGGACGTAGTAGAATCAACCCCATTGCTCCAAGCAAAAGCAAGGGGATCACCGGAGATGGTCCTCTGTCGCTCATTCTACCTCGGTGGATAATACTAAGGTGATGAATGCATTGTGGTTGGAGTTATAGGAAGAGAAGATGTGAGTTGAGCTAATTTTAACCAATCTTTGTCTGCATGTTGTACTAGTTTTGTTCTTGACTTATTTGGTCATTGGTGTTGGTTGATGCGTGATCTGATGATGATTGAAGCATCTGCTTTAACGTATTGGTGGTTGATTTGTCCCCATTTTTTATTTTTATAGATCATAGTGGTTGATTATTTGTTGATGAGTGACGCATTGATAAGACTTCTGAGGAATTAATCTTGTTTTATTTATAACTTATTTGCTACCTGACTTAAGAATAGCGGTCAAGAAATATACATGGAATAATTTTAGGAAAGTATGCATATCTATAAAATTTTAGAATAATGTTTTCAATCAATACAAATAAAAAATACATATTAGCTTAACAAAGTCAATATTATTATATGATAGCATTAATACAAATACTAATTTTATAGTTACGATGTTATCTTACAACAGCAATATGCATATGCTGCAACAAAAAACTTTAATTGGATGAACTCAATAATTTAAATTTGAATTCATCAGTAACACATTTTATTTCTATATATTTGGCAGTCTATCTGCAAAAAATGTCATAAACTGTGTTAAGAATTCTTTTTGCAAGTTTACGTCACGTACAATCTTCGTATACAATGGTGTCACGAATTTAGGTCAAGATAGTTGGAATTTCTAAGGACATCGTCAAAACAATTTGAAATTTGTTGCTTGGTTTGATTTGTAATTTTATTGAGTTTGATCAGGTTTTTTCACTTATAAGTGCAATATTGCATACTTGTATACTTTGTACTAGACTAACTGCGTATTATTTTCTCTACCTGATTTGCTACTAGAATCTAAAAAATTCAGGGAGGTTGGAATTGTAAGAAATAAAAACAAAATCACAGGAGTCGAAATCCAAAAGTACCGATACGAAGCTGGGCAAATTCCAAAATTCAGGGGAGCCACCCCCTCCCCCCAACCCCAACCGTCCTCGATAACGTAAGTACTTTCAGGATAACTCTGTTTTAAAGATTGGGTGGTCAAGTGATCCCTTGGATATTACAAATTGGGTACTTCATTTAGAAAAAATTGGCATTCAACCTTGTGAAATTTAGATTTTCCGCTCTACTGATTTCAGAACTTGACTCACTGGATTTTGGATTTTGAACCCTGGATTTTATTCTCAACTTATTGTTTTTGTTTTTAACTACCTTGAGTTTTAGATTTTTTGTTTAGATTTTAGAATATTATTTCACAATTACTTTACCAAATTGATTACATAAAAACGTAAAAATTGATTAATAAACATATGAGCAAAATACCCAATTTTAGAATATGTGTAGTCAGAAAAAGGAAATTGTAGATTTCTAGTACTTTATGTACTTTACTTGAAACAAGAAACAATTTTTGGACATTCTTATTTTTTATGCTTGGTAATATAAATTTCTGACTTCCTAATACAACTAATTCCAAAACCTATATCCTAATTGCTAGAAAATAGGTTTACCATGTCACCTGATTACGTCAGATTCAAGAATCTAAATTAGTATTTGGTGAAGCACGTCAGCAGCTGAAAGTCCAACATGATGTTAGACTTACCATGTTGGTCGTATTATGTTCGACTTGCACTGAGGTGATTTTAGGCTTATCACGTCGAACAGGCTACAATCGACGTGAATGTTCACGTTACCACGTCGGAGGTAATATGTTCGACGTGCAACAACGTGGTTTTAGGCTTATCATGTCGGTGCATTGGAAATCGGCGTGGTCTATATTGACCATCGTAACATAATATTTCCCAAGCATGTCTTTTATTGACCGAATACATTTCAGTTGTCCAAACTGGTGATTCTAGTTAGTGGTTTCGATGAATCGAATTATGTTCGTTGTCTGGTTAGTACGTTGCGTCCAGATAGGGATTAACCAAACTTTAATTTTGTTGAGTAAATTGTAATGTGTTGTCATATTTAATATTCAACCGAAAATCAAACACACAAGCTGACAAACCTAATTACGAGCTAAGCAAGCCTCCATTTGGTTTCCCCGTCTGCCTTGTCAGCTCCACTAGACCGATTGGACCATTCAGACCAACCAACCCCAACTGATCACCCATGTTCAACCATGCCCACCCTACTAGCCCTAACCATCTTTTAAATCTAGCACTTGCTCACGAATGTGCGATCAATGCTTCCATTTGCAACGAAATTTAATGACTCTAATTAAAAGGTCAGTTTTAATTGTAGGGTCGTGAATGCGGCTTAGTTCTAATCAATTTTAAGTTAATTACCTACTTGTTTAAGCAATCAAAAAATACACAGCGGAATTAAAACAAATAAACAAGCAAGCAAAGCAAATATGCAAACCAACAAGAAGGCACCAGATTTTTATACAGGTTCGGCCTCCCGCCTACTTCCTCTCTTGCAAGCTCCACTCGAACTACCTCAAGCTCCGGTCGCGTCTTCATTATCAACCTCGTTCCAGGCCGAGATTAAGACTTTACGCCACAAGCACCGTGAACACCCTCGCTTGCTTGATTTCCTCTCAAAATCCGAGAGGGACACTTTGGGCTTTCACCAAAGTCCTTGCTTCTTTACAACAGTGGGTTGAGCGGACTCACTCTCTTACTTGAGCACACTTAGCTTATGATATGGAATTGATCTAAGATGTGGAAGTGTAAGCTTGGAGAGTAGGATTTGGGGGAATTGGAGACTTGGAGCTTTCTCTTAGATGTATATGACAATAGGAAGTATAAGAGTTGTGTCATGGGAACACCTATTTATAAGCTCTTAAGGTGTTATAGCCGCTAGGGTTAAGTTGGGGAGGTTTGAGTGAGATACACAAAATAAAAACCTACATGACCCAAATCAGAAAATGTTCAGTCGACCGAATCAGGCAGAACGGTCGTCAGGTTGGCAGTTTTGAACAATGTTCGGTCGACCGATAATGGAACAGTCGAATCAAACATGCTATAACTTAGGTACACTTAAGTTAACGGTCGAACACCGAATAAGATTCCGTCTACCGTAAGCTTCCAGACTCTACAGGGTTGACAAAAATAATGATATTCGGTCGACCGAAACAATGTCCACGGTCGACCGAAAACTTCGAGGCAGTTTGGGTTTGTCGAGACATTTATGTTCGATCGACCAAAACAGGTCCACGGTCGACCGATAAGCAATTGTATTTTGGGGTATGGTCAATAATTAGAATACGACCGTTGGTATAATATGACAAGTCTAACAGTCAAAAAAATAAGTTTACACGGTCGATCGAAAATGTCAAACGGTCGACCGTGGTAGAAAACACTATTTATTTAAAGGAACAAATGGTCAACCGAATAGGTTCTGGCTGTTCAATATTGGTTTAAGTGTTTTCCGGTTCTAGTTTGGGTGATCTATTGAAGTTCAATGGATGTGAAATGTTGTGTGTGACTTCTATAAGGAACCTAGTGTATATGTGAGTGGATTTTTCTCAAGTATGCTCAATTACACATAGTTCCTAAGACTCAAAATATATCAATTTTACATGTCATTAAATGAGCTTTATTACATGTCTTGACTTTATTTCCTTTCTGTCTTGAGTCTTGATCACTTGTAGAGGTTAGCACAATGCAATATATATGCAATGAAATATGTGTGCTACTCTACATTGATTACAATTAAGATTAGGTTGATTAAATCATCAAAACATAGATTAAGGCCAAAAGACCAACATTAATTAGTTCCCAAAGAGCATATATCAATGTTTTGTTTGTTTCAAATTTATAATGGAATGATATTTTATGAACACGAATGTGTCAAGTTTTAGAGGACTAATAACCAATATTTGTATCTATCTTTGCATTGAGATTTCTTCTCTTGAAGTGTAGAAAATTATAGATTAAAAATGGATTTTCATTAGTAGATTGAGTGATGAGTATGAGGCTGGTTGATGAATTTCTATAATTTTCTCTGAAGAATGTGATAGCTAGAAATAAGAGAAAGGACTTATGTCAATGTTGGAGTTGTTTTAACATGTTGTTACAAGATGTAAAAGAGATACACGCTCATTTGTTCGAGAAAGGTTTTGATGAAGGATATGTTAGGATCTATGACCCTCTAATCACTAGATAAATACGGATTTAAAAATAATAATCGAAGGATTAAGGGAAGAGATAATGCAAACCACAAAATCGACGACACCGGAGTTTAGAGAGGTTCGGCACCCACACCCGGGTCCTATTCCTCCTCGCAAGCCTTGCTTGATCCCCCGAGCCTCGCTTACGGTTCCACTAACTGATCTACTTTCCGGGCCGAGATCAACGTCGTTTACAACCACCGACCCTCGCGTACAACCTTGCCTAGCTCGTGTCTCCTCTCACAACCCGAGAGGGAGCTTCCTCGAAGCTTTACATCTCTTTGGTGATTCTTGAATATGGAGATGGAATCACAGTCTAAATAACACTATACTTGAGAACACTTGGATATTGATATGGAATTGGATATGCAAGTGGTGTTGTTTTGGCTTGAGTGTTGATGATTGAGAGCTTGAAGATGAAGAGGATTTGTCTTTGAGTATTGGATTGATAGAGAGTGTTCAAGAGACTCGAAACCAACAAATGAGGCCCTATTTATAAGCCTTCAAGCTCTAATAGTTGTTTGGGAGTTGGTGGGGGAAATGGACCAATGAGAATGCAAGATGTGACTTAAGCTCGGGTTGATTTCTATGCACATTCGGTCGACCGTTAACATAACGATAGTCCGAAGAATTGGTCTCAATTAAGCATACGGTGGACCGAATAGGGTTTGGATCACCATTCACCAACTTCAAGTAGCTTTTAACAATTTAGCCATAATTAAGTTCGGTTAACCGAATTCCATTCGGTTCACCATTCCAAGATGGACAGTAAGATTGGTTGGGTTCTGATCTACTAGAGTTTGGTTGACCGTGTACACTTTGATAGACCAAAGTTAGCACGGGTTTTGCGCTGACAGTTATAACTCAAATAGTCGTTGGGTACAACAGTCAAGTGCCACATATAAATAGTCGTTAGGCACCTAGAGCCAGAAAGGACTCGGTTGACCGATAGATATTTGGTTGTCTGAATTATGACAAATCAATTGGGCTCTAGGGACTTGATTCAAAAGCGACCGTTGGAGCAAAGTCCAAAACCGGTCCAGGGCTATTCGGTCGACCGAAGGTGGTTAGGTCTTTCGTCGGGGCAATTCCAGATAACACCTAAGTTTTACTAGTGGGAAGAATTTGGGTTACCGATAGGTGTTTGGTGAACCGAACTTGAAGGTTTCGGTTGAACGTCTGGGGTTCGGTTTACCGAATCTTGACGGGACAAAATCCTAGTGTTCAAGTTTACATTAAACCTTATGGACTCAATAAATACAACATTACATGTCTTGGTCCAAAACTTTGATTACAAGTCTTGAGTCCTGATGTCTTTGTCCTAATGCTCCTTTTGTGGATTTCTTGATCAACCTATTATGATTGCAGGTATACAAGTATGTAGCAATGTCTTTGTCCGAATTGATTGATTAGGTTGATTGATTAAGATTAGTTTAATTAATCATCAAAATTAATATAGATTAAGTCCAAAAAGCCTACAGGATATACTCGTTAGATATGGCACGGTGAAAATGAAATATGCACCAAAAAATAATTGAAGATATATGGTTGTTGAACTTCACCCAATTCGATGTGGCAGTATTTTAATGCAAGTGGCTAAACAATAACAACAACCTTTGGGTGGATGAGGTGGGATTCACCTTGGTGGACCTTAACAAACTAGGATTCAATGACGAACCTTTTATTGTGGCATCTCAAGCAAAACTTTTTTTGTTGCAAACCCTTATGATAATCAATGGTTGGTCATTTCAGAAGGAAAATGACAAATTATTTCTTAAAAAGATGTCAATGATATTGAAGAAATTCCCCCATTTTCAACACAAGTGCATGAATTGAAGCCAAACAATGATAAAGCCAGACAACTTACTTATTCGGGAGTATCCCTGTGAAGGAATGTGGATTGAAGATCATGAGATCAAAAAATTAAAAATTTAATCTTAAATGTTAACCTAGTGTTTTATTAGTTTATGTTAAGAACTCATGAGTAAATTGTGTTTATGAACTGACCCAACTTACAATGTACGTTGAGTTAATTGTTTTTGCAGGTGAATGTCCTGCTTCCAAGGATACATTTGCTTTTGACCAAACACTTGCTATATAATGACCTATTGTGCTACAAGGTTTTTGAATTGCAGGAGATTAATTGAGAAATTTACGAGAAAACATATTTTTGCCCATAAATCAATTTTTAAAAATAACACATCGGTTTTAAGGCTATATTCCAACGTGTCATGTCCCTTTTATTTGTGGCCTTAAAGGACATTTGTATGTTAAATGGAATAAGTACCCTTTAAAGGAACCAATCCTTTAACAGACTCGTGCTTTAAAGAACGTGTCCTTTAACGGACATACTTCTCCATTAAGGGACATAAGTGTCCTTTAAGCGTAAAGGACCCTTTTGGGTTTAGAGAACAGACAAGTATGTGCTTTAAAGGACATATGTGTCCTTTAAAGGACACCTTTTTTGCAAGTAGAAAGACTTTGAACCGTCTTCCAAGTTTCAAGGATAGATTGGTGCTTTAAAAGACAAACTAAACCTTTAACACACACACCTGTCCTTTAAAGGACACACATGTTCTTTAAGCCGAAGACTTGGACTCGTACCCTCTACAGGAATTCCAATTGGTTTAAGGACCCTTTCTAGATAAAGAATAGACAAGTACGTTAAAGGACATACATGTACTTTAAAGGATATATGCGTCCTTTAAAGCGCATGCTTGTTGTTTAAAAGACCCTTTCGAGTTTAAAGAATAGAATAGACTGTGCTTTAAAATTTATTGCCTTAATTTAATATTTCAAATAATTACAATTTCAATAGTTGTATACAAAAGAATGTATATAATTATAATTGAAAATATACAAAAAATGCATATAATTACAATTAATCTTAACCAATCAACCTAGTCAATCAATGTAGGGAAACATGATACCCGCATTGCATATACACTTGTATATACTTGCCAACCATCTTAATAGATTGATCAAGATATTCAAGAGAAGAAACATGGCAAAGACTCGAGATTGTAACAAAGTTTAGGACAAAGACATGTAATATTCCATTTATTGAGTCCATACCAAGTTCTGTAAATTGAGCACTAAGATTCTGTCCAGACAAAGTTTGTTAACCGAACACCTAACAAATAATTGAACTCTTCTAATCAGTAGCTGTTAGGATGATCTCTTGTCGGACGACTGAATGACATTCGGTCAACTAAATCACCGTGGACCGGTTATGGATTTTACTCCAAATGTCGCATTTGGATTTTATATTAAAACCCAACTATTTGTCCAACGGTCGGCCAAACCAGCCTAGAAATCTACCCGAGCTTAAATCAAACTCTTTCTTCTCATGGGTTCCTAACTCCACCAACTCCCCAATGGATCTATTAGTTTTGAAGTCTAAATAAGCCTCATTTAAGAGACACAAACCATAACTCTACACTCTGAATTCATATATACTCTTTGTGCTCTCAATTCCGAATCCTTCAAAGCTCAAACACACTCAAAGCTTCATCTTCACCACTTGCATATCAATTCCATATCCATATCTAAGTGTGCTCAAGTTAGAGTATTTAGAATGTGATTGGATTTCCATATTTAAGAATCACCCAAGTGTTGTGAAGTGTTGAGGAAGCTCCCCCTCGGGTTGTGAGAGGAGACACGAGCAAGCCTAGAATTGTTTGCTAGGCTCGGTGTTTGTAAAGGCATTAATCTCGGCCCAAAAGGGAGATGGGTTAGTGGTGTTGGATCGTGTGGGTTATGGGTCCACTAATCACTATTAATCTAATCACCTACTTGTTTAAGCAATCAAGATGCGCATCGAAATTTAAAGCAAACATGCAAGTAGAGGAAGAATAAATGCAAACCACAAATACACGTCGGTTTTTATAGAGGTTCGGCACCCCCTCCGGTTCCTAGTCCTCTCTTGTAAGCTCCGCTCGACTTCGCGAGCTCCGCCTACGGCTTCACTAACCACTCCCCGTTCCGGGCCGGGCGAGAACGCCTTTTACAAAACAAACTCCGCGAACAACCTCGCGAGCTTGACTTTCTTCTATCACAATCCGAGAGGAACACTTCGGGCTTTCACCGAAGTCCTTGCTTCTTGAACAAAGGTTGAGTGGACCAACACTCTCTAAATCTTGAGCACACTTGAGTAGGATTAAGGAATTGATCACTAAAGTGTGGAATTTGAGGTTTGGAGTGTTTGGGATTCTCTCTAAACTTTGGGACAAGTTTGTAGTGGGAGAGTTGTATTAAAATGTGTTTTACAACTCCTTATATAGGCATTAGAGAGAATAGAGTCGTTGGGATTTATTGGGTAAGAGTTGATGTGTGATTACACAAAACAGAACCTGCAGGACCCAATTCTGGCCAAAATTGGTCGACCGGATCGGGACGAACGGTCGACCGTTAGGCAGTTTTGCACTAAGTTCGGTCGACCAGTTAAGCAACGGTCTACCGCCCAACGCTACGACTTCGGTACACTTAAGTCATCGGTCGAATACCTAAAGGGGAACGGTCGACCGATTTGTACCAGGCACATTGGGGTTGACAAACAAATAGATATTCGGTCGACCGAAACAGGTCTAGCGGTCGACCGATTTTCAACAGGAGATTCGGGTTTGTCAAGAGATGGACAAACGGTCGACCGATCGTGGTCCTCGGTCGACTGATACATGAAATGTATTTGAGGTATTTTTGGTTTAATACGAATACGACCGTTGGGTATATACGACAAAAGTAACAGTCGGAAAATTAAGCTCAAACGGTCGACCGAAAGGTAAAACACGGTCGACCGAAACTAGACAGGGAAACACAAAATGGAATACTTGATCATCCGGTCGACCGATCGGCATATTTCGGTCGACCGAATGTGGGCAGATAGTTAAGGTTCAGGTTTAGTGTTTTCCGGTCTAAGTTTGGGTGATCTATGGAAGTCCAAATAATGTGAATTTTTGTGTGTGACATCTATAGGGAACCTAGTGTGTGTTTAAGTTGATTTTATCTCAAGTATGCTCAAAATACACAACTTCCTAAGTCTCAAATAAATACAAAATACATGTCTTCAATGAGCTTGATTACATGTCTTGACTTGTTTTCCTTTCTTCATTGAGTCTTGATCACCTGTAGAGGTTAGCACAAAGCAAATATATATGCAATGCAATATGTGTGCTACTCTACATGATCATAATTAAGATTAGGTTAATTAAATCATCAAAACATAGATTAAGGCAAAAAGGCAACAATCTCCCCCGTTTTGATGATGACAACCTATATCTGAACTATATCTTAATACATGGAATTTGAGTATGTAAACTATGCATATTAATGCTCCGCCTATGGATGTGCATAGTTTTTGTTCAATTTTATGCCAAATTCCAAGTTACCCCCTTACTTATCCCCCCCCTTTGCATCCATCAAAGACTAAAATAATAATGACTTTAAGCATAGAATTTGGATGTCTTGTAATGAAGTTGCTCCCCCTAAATTTTGCACTTCATTACACTAATAAAAGATATAATAATTAAGCTTCCCCTATCAATAAGGCTAGATGAAAACTATGAAAAAGATTCAAGTTTATTTCATTAAAGTTTCAATTTAGGCCTCATTCTACCATCCATTTAAAATTTGACATTTATAATCAATGGATGGGATAGATGATTTGCAATGAATAGGGTTAATGATTTGCAATGAATTAAACTCTAAATGTATGATTTGGGGGGTGTTTGGATTTTGAAAAACATCCAATACTTAAGGTCATTAGAAATTAGGAAAATTTTCATCCTATTCTTCCAATAATCATAATTTGACCCATTTAGCAAAGGAGGCCGAGTTGTGCATAATCCCACTACGTGATTAGATGTACTAGCCATACTAAAAATACGATTAAGTATGCAATTTAGCTAACAAGGCTCTGATACCAAATGTTGGATCGTGTGGGTTATGAGTCCACTAATCACTATTAATCTAATCACCTACTTGTTTAAGCAATCAAGATGGGCAGCGGAATTTAAAGCAAACAAGCAAGTAGAGGAAGAATAAATGCAAACCACAAATACGTGTCAGTTTTTATAGAGGTTCGGCACCCCCTCCGGTTCCTAGTCCTCTCTTGTAATCTTCGCTCGACTCCGTGAGCTCCGCCTACGTCTTCACTAACCACTCCCCGTTCCGGGCCAGGAGAGAACGCCTTTTACAAAACAAACTCCGCGAACAACCTCGCGAGCTTGACTTTCTTCTCTCACAATCCGAGAGGAACACTTCGGGCTTTCACCGAAGTCCTTGCCTCTTAAACAAAGGTTGAGTGGAACAACACTCTCTAAATCTTGAGCACACTTGAGTAGGATTAAGGAATTGATCACTAAAGTGTGGAAATTGAGGTTTGGAGTGTTGGGATTCTCTCTAAAATTTGGGACAAGTTTGTAGTGGGAGAGTTGTATTAAAATGTGTTTTACAACTCCTTATATAGGCATTAGAGAGAATAGAGCCGTTTGGATTGATTGGGTAAGAGTTGATGTGTGATTACACAAAACAGAACCTGCAGGACCCAATTCTGGCTAAAATCGGTCGACCGGATCGGGACGAACGGTCGACCGTTAGGCAGTTTTGCACTAAGTTCGGTCGATCGGTTAAGCAATGGTCGACCGCCCAACGATACGACTTAGGTACACTTAAGTCATCGGTCGAATACCTAAAGGGGAACGGTCGACCGATTTGTACCAGGCACATTGGGGTTGACAAACAAATAGATATTCGGTCGACCGAAACAGGTTTAGCGGTCGACTGATTTTCAACAGGAGATTCGGGTTTGTCAAGAGATGGACAAACGGTCGACCAATCGTGGTCCTCGGTCGACCGATACATGAAATGTATTTGGGGTATTTTTGGTTTAATACGAATACGACCTTTGGGTATATACGACAAAAGTAACGGTCAGAAAATTAAGCTCAAACGGTCGATCGAAAGGTAAAACACGGTGGACCGAAACTAGACAGGGAAACACAAAATGGAATACTTGATCATCCGGTCGACCGATCAGCATATTTCGGTCGACCGAATGTGGGCAGATAGTTAAGGTTCAGGTTTAGTGTTTTCCGGTCTAAGTTTGGGTGATCTATGGAAGTCCAAATAATGTGAATTTTTGTGTGTGACATCTATAGGGAACCTAGTGTGTGTTTAAGTTGATTTTATCTCAAGTATGCTCAAAATACACAACTTCCTAAGTCTCAAATAAATACAAAATACATGTCTTCAATGAGCTTGATTACATGTCTTGACTTGTTTTCCTTTCTTCATTGAGTCTTGATCACCTGTAGAGGTTAGCACAAAGCAAATATATATGCAATGCAATATGTGTGCTACTCTACATGATCATAATTAAGATTAGGTTAATTAAATCATCAAAACATAGATTAAGGCCAAAAAGCCAACAAGTGGAACTGTAAGCAGGGCTTGGAGGACCAAGAGAGGCTTGCGAGGAGGACTACGACCGGGTGTGGTGTTGAACTTCTCTAAATCTGGTGTCTTCATTTGTGGTTTGCTTACTATTTTCTTAATCCCTTATTTATTATTTAGCTCCACATTTAGTTTGAGATTAGAGGGACATTAATTCTAACAGATATTTGTTGTCCATTTCAGCTATGGAATGTACATTTAACGTTAAACATTTTATCCGGTGACAGACACTCACTCCACAATCGTTGCTATTGGGTGTTTGGCGTTAACACTTTTCCCTTACATAGGGCAATTTCCAATCAATGTTTAGGTAGGATCTCCAGAATTCTGCCATTATTGTTGCTGCATGTTCATGGACTACCATTGTAGTTGGATTATCATGGTCTCCAACAACCTGAGAAAGGTTCTTAAGTTGTTGCTTGTTTAGTTATCTTGTCCACAGTTAGAAGTGTCCAGTGCTCTGAGGTGCTATCTATGTCCTTTGGGTCCTGATCTTCTAGTTTGTTTGCACTATCGATGAAAATAAATCATGGTAGTGGTCCTCGATAATAGCGGTGGCCGTGTAGGGGATCAAAATCACATTCCTTTCGTAGCATCCCAACTTCTGTGTTTGCTCCAACACAACAAGCAATGCATCTTCTAACTGTCCATTAAAATAAGTACAATTAACTTGTCATTTCAGTGGATTAAACCAAAACTTGTTCACAAAATGAAATATACTTATGCCCGTTGATAGACATTAGTCTTTAGTTATTAGATCTTTTAGGTTTACTGAGTCCCGTCTTTGCACCACATGACATTTTCCACGTTTTCTCTGGTGATGTTAAATTAAGAAGCACTTTTTTCTCATTCGTCAACCCAGCAATGGATTTAATGTCGATCTATATATTTTGTTGTGTGCGTCAGTTGGCTAGCTAGTTTTTTATTGGGGAATTCAATTCTTGTTTGTCTGAAATTTGATTTCCATCATATTTCAACCTCTTCAGCACAATTTACTATTCTCTGATTTGTTCTCTTTCTCTTTTCTGTCAGGTTCTTCTTTTGAACATCTTTTTTCTTATTCGTAGTTCTTAGTCTTCATCAAACCTCCCTCTCCTTTTTCTATTTTTCTGATTCTTTTTCAGGGGAGCTCTTCTTTTCCTTTCTTTTTAGATCCCCCATTCCATGTTCTCCTCTTCTTATTTCTTTTCTTCCTCTTCTTCTTACATCTTCTTCCTTTTCTTTCTTTCTTTCTTTCTTTCTTCCTCTTCTCTTTCTTTTTTTCTTCGTCTTCTTCTTCATCTTCTCTTCTTTAATCTATTCTTCCTCTTATTTTCTTCTTTTTTCTTCTTCTTTTTTGATTTTCTATCTTCTTCATCTTTTTTCTTTTTCTTGTCCTATTCTTCTTCCTTTCTTCTTCTTCTTCTCCAGCCTCCTCCTCTTCTTCTTCTTTATGTTTTTCCTCTTCTTTTCTTCTATTTTCTTCTTCATTTTTTTCTTCTCCATTTCTTCCTTTCTTCTTTCTTCCTCGACTTTTTTGGCCTTTTCTCTTCATCCTTCTATTTCTCCTACTTCCTCCCTGCTTCTTATTTTCCACCAAAGAAGGACAGATTCATCATTTTCTTCTAGTAAATATCATGTAAGATTATTACTATTAGAGTCATGGTTAAAAGGACATAGGTGTCCTTTTTAGGAATTTTTAACAGAAAAATTGGATTTATTTTGACAATAATAATTTAAAGGACAAAACATATAAAGGACACTAAGAGCTTAAATGATTAGCATTATATCATGCAAATTTTTGTGTCTTGTATTCTCTATTTTTAACCTAAGCAATGCTACGTAATGAGTTTTATGTTGAAGTTTCAGGAATAAAACAAGTGAAGAAGAGACACAAAAAGGACCTGAAAACAAGAAAAAAGACTGAATTGTGAGACTTATGGACTGATATGTAAGAGGGAAGGACTCGGATGTAAACCAAAAGGACCAATAAGCAAATCAAGAAACTCCACACCATCATGAGGAGTATTTTGGCAATTAGATCCGAGCATAAATTCAAATAACCGATATGAGTCTACCCCATGTGACAAATTGAAGAACTAAAGAAGATATCCAAAAAGGGGTCGGATCCGGGAAAAAGTGATCACCAATTGGCGGTTTGGTTTACTCACAATTGGACCCAGTTTTGCCCGGATATGAGTTATGTGTTTATGTCTATTATGGGAATGTCTCATCAGTCCCACATCAGGGGATTGTCCCCAGTTTCCTTTTTTCATGCCTGTAAATAGAACTCTTCATCCTCCCTTGTAATCTACTACATGCTTAGTGGACAATCCCTCTACTTAGAGTAAAGCCTTGAAGAAAAAACTCAAGTTGGGAGATGCTGCTTGTAAAGTAAGTCATTTAATAAAAGAAATCTTTGGTAGTTTAATATTGTCTCTTTTATATTCTTACATGTCTAGCCTAATTTCATTTCATTAATATTAGTAGACTTAGTTAATATGTTTTCCTCTTTTAACATAATAGTTAGGTTAATGATTAGTGAGTAGTTCCATCCCTTTTGGGGGTGTGGAGATGATGTACATATATGTTGTGATGTTTGGATGTTTGAATTTTTTTGGATTGTGTAAACTTGCATGTTTGTATGTTCATTGGGGGTATTTTAATCATCTACATGTTGGGGGATTTTGATGAGTTTTGCCATAAGATTTAGACACTTTCCATGCTTAGTTTCCTCATGTTTATTGACTGAAATTTCATGTTGAATATGCTACATGTTAATTAAGTGTTTCTATTTGTGGTTGCTTGCTTGATTGATTGAAGAAACTTTGTTTTGATGGGTTTTGCCATAAGATTTAGACACCTCTCATGCTTAGTTTTGTTCTTCACATGAGTTTATGGTTTTTGATGAGTCTTGCAATATCTTTAGACAATTCTCATGCTGAGCCTAATCTTATGATAATCAAGTAATAATTGTCGATACATTGTGTGAATGGATTGATAGGTTTTGCCACATCTTTAGACACTTCCTATGCATGAAAACACACACACGACATACACACATACATGCTTACATGTGTCATTCATCACTTATTTCACTTCATATGTGCACACACTCCACCCCTTAGGGGATTTGCTTCCTGAATTCCAATCTATTTGTTAGCTTTTTAGTTTAGTTTTAATCAATCATTAGTTGCTTTCATTTGCATTTGTTACTTACTAGTTTAGTGTAATTTAGCTTAGCATAATGAAATCTCTTTCCCGTTTTTTGCCACTTGATTTTGGACAAATCAGAGGCTACTCACCTTCCCGTGGATCGACCCGTACTTGCCATTGCTTCATCGCGACAGTGCACTTATGGCTAATCAATCAAACATTTAATATTAAACGACACTAATAGCATAAAGGGCATATGTGTTCTTTGAAGGACACATATGTGCTACAGAAGATTGGACTGTTATCTAAGGACACTTTCTTATTTTTAATGACCAAAAAATTCATTAACAGATAGACTTTGTTTTGGAAGAATACTACGAGCTTAACGGACACCATGAGTGTAAAGGACATATGTGTCCTGTAAAGGACTTGGTCGTGGTTTTAAAAGAACTTACCACTACTTTGATCTAGAATTTTGTGGCTTCAAACTACGATGTTGAGGCACCTTCCATAGGTGTTCTCAACCTCTCATCTCCAAGTTCTTCAGTTTTTTTCCTACTGGAGAAGGTGGATCTGCTCGTGTGTATTGGGTACACTTTGGTAAGACATCTTTTGCGTTCTTTGTTGCCATATCTCTTCATATTTCTTTTGCATTGTCCATTGCTCTATCTTTTGAGAACTATAATTCTTTTGTGTTCAAAGCCAATTTTTGATTGAGCTTTTTGTTTTTCTGCTTTGCCTTCAGCCACCTTAATTTCATTTCCCTGAAGTCCACCTCATATTGTAGTGGATATCTTGGGATTTGGTGGGCTCCAACGATTATTCTTTGAGGTTCTGTGTATCGCGGAAAGTTGTCCATCCTTTGCTCGTTGGTGGTACAAGCGTGAACCTATTCGCTAACCTCACATGCATGTACATATTCAGGTTGTTCCAACTCTTTTAAATGTCTGACTTCTACTTATCCATTGGTTATTTTTTGGATGGTGATGCCCTACATTTCTAGTGTTTATGTCTCTACCTGACCCAAGCAAAGAATTCCATCTATTGAATCTTGGAATGCAAGGTGGTGATGAATTCTCAATTGTTAAGTTCTCAGAAAGGCATACCTACATCACATGTCGATATTTGGTGTCATGAAAACAACTTAAAAACATAAAATGTTCTAGAATTGTTCAAATCTTAATTTTTTTACCTGAAGTACAGTTACGCATCCATCTATGTTCCCATGTTTTGGGGTGAGTTTTCTTGAACATTTCCTCCTTTTTACTTTTTGACTTGCTTTTTTCATGCTAGCATCTACGTACTCAAAACCCACATAAGTCTAGACCTACTTTCTCATGTCTTCATGTCTTTCAATAGAATACATGTACCATTCTTCACTTTATATGTGACGTCACAAAATAGGAATGTAGTAAAAAGTAGACAAATAAGCAAATACGGGTCGATCCACAGGGAGGTGTGTTGACTTTGGTTAGTTTGAAGGCGAGTGGGAAAGAAAGGAGACAAAGATTGATTAAACTAAACTACACTAAACTAGTAGCTACAATGAAGGAAATGAAAGCACAAAACGGACTAAAACTAAGCGACTAATAAAAGAAGATAGAAATTAGGAATGGAAAACCCCTAAGGGGTGGAGTGTGTGTACACGTCAAATAAGAAGTGATGAATGCATACAATAAGCTCAAGTGTAGTTAGTGTTTGTAATGCATAAGAAGTACCTCATGGCAAGACCTATCATTCAAAGCACTAACCTTAGTGATTAATATGAGCATGACAAGTTTGTTATTAAGAACCTAAGCAAGCATGGAATGAACCTAAACATTATGGCAGAAACCATCAAGTTAAGTGTTCTCATTAATTCAAACAAACATACTAATATTTCTCACATACAACACTATTTAGCATTCATTCCATCTACATAACATGTATAAAGATCTACTCCACCCCCAAAGGGGATGGAAGTACTAACTAATCATTAAACTACAAACTACATTAACAAAACAAAACATTCTAATGAAAGGCAATTAAACTAAGCAAACAGGAAATATTAAAGAAGCTAAATGAAAGGAAACTAAATAAGCATGCAAGAATTAAAAGACAAGACAATATAAAAAGAAACTAAGAAAAATTATTTTATTAACATGACTCACATTGTAAGTGGCATTCTTCTTTACCTTGCGTTTTTGCTTCAAGGCTTTTACTCCAATTAGAGAGAATGTCACCAAGCAATGGGTGATTACAAATGAGGAGGAAAAGTTCTATTTATAGCCACATAAAAAGGTAATCCGGAACAATCCCCCGGTACGGGACTAAATGTATACCTAAAATAGACTAAACACAACCTGATACATGATCCGCCAAAGTCTTAGCGGATCCGGACCAAAACCGACCGCCAATCATCGGTCTATATTGTCTGGATCCGGCCTGGTTTTGGTGTGTAGTTGTCTGGCTTCATTTCTTCATGTTTGATGCATCTGAGTAGGTTGTTGGAGCTCAAGACCGAATTGAATTGCCAAAATACTCCTAATGATGGTGTGAAGTTTCTTGATTTGCTCCTTGGTCCTTTGGGCTTACATCCGGGTCCTTCCCTCTTGCATCTCAGTCCCCAAGTCTTGCAACTCAGTCATTTTCCTTGCTTCTAGATCCTTTTATGCCTCTTCTCCTCAATCCTGTTTATTCCTAAAACTCAAACATAAAACTTGTTACGTAGCATTGTTTAGGTTCAACATAATGGATATGAGACACAAATATATGCATGATATTATGTCAATCAACATGCATAATCTATAATGATAAAAACCCAACTGTCTCCACATGAATTAAGATTTAACATTATCATTAAAGTATACAAGGCATTACTTAAGATGAGACTAACAAGGGCACATGCTCCCACATGCCATCCTTATCTTTTTACCCACTCCAACCTCATCCTCATCTAATCATTCCCCATAAAATGGTCCCACTAACAAAAGAATGTGCTAAGCATCAATTAACACCATTAACACATCAAACATAAGAGTGAGAACCCCAACAAAATGGTTACGGAAATTATGTGAAACTCCAAGATTAAGATTAAAACACACCCCAATCGCACAATATTCACAATGCACATCATTCTCCACCACCTAGTGGGGATGGATTACTCACTAATCAACATATTAACCAAAGATAACAGCAACATAAAAACAACACATGAACAAGTAAAGGAACTAAATATAACCAAAGTAATTGAATAAAAAATGCATTAAATAAAAGATAAGAACATGAAGAACATGAAATTAAAACTTGATTAAGAAAGAAATATTACAAAATATTGTTCCTCTTCTCCTCCACTACACTACGAAGAAAGAAATAAAGCTTACTCTACTAAGCAAGAAACAAAACCTACTCTAATAAACAAGAAATAAAACTAACCTAAGGCGGAGAGGAAGGAAGAAGAAGAAGGAAAGGATTACAAGTGTATTTACAGAAGAGTAGTGGATCTAGATGAATATGGGTGCGATCAGACGACTGTAAATTAGATCTGGATGTTGTGTATTGGTCTACCTGACAACCTGACCCGCCAGAGAAATTTGGAGTCGAACCGACCAACTAGATCCGCCAGTGGCAGATTTTAATCGCCCACTGGTGGGTCGTTTGGGTCAGATTGACCTCTAATTTCACTAGTAGCTTAAATGTACCCTTTTAGCACGTGGGGTGCACCCGGATTCGTTGGTTCAAACCTTCTTGGTTTTAATTGTTGAATTACTCCTCATGTTCATGACATTATGGTCTTTTATGCCCAACTTACTTTTCTTTACACTTAGGACCCTCCAGATTTTTGCTTGGGTCCCTCCCTATCTTAGTCCAGTCCTTGAACATTACAAACAAATTCAAAAGTCTTCAAATCAATCGTTTCTTCTTGCATTTAGGTCTTTTTCGCTTCCTTTCACTTTTTTAATACCTAAAACCTGAAATAATTCAAACAAACACTCGAGTAAAACATAATTGGGGTAAAATAAACGATATATAGCATGAATGCAATGTATGATATGCTATTGATCACATACTCAGTAATTGAGCAAACAATGTCTTTTGGAATATCGCTTGTTGGTTGCAGTAGTGAGCGAAATCTCCTTCTCCAATGATGCCCACACACACTTTGAAAGTTCAAAGTAATTGAAAGTATGTAATCTAAACATTTTCATATAATAACGCTAAAGGGCTGAAAAGGACATACTAGACCCTAAGGGTGTTTGTGCACAAGAACAGGTGGAAATTGGCTCTTGGAAGTCAAAAGGCAAACAATGGACAATAGAATCAAGGGGAATTTCGATTATGTTGGACAAAATTCTTCCATTTGTGCATGTAACTGGAATATGATGGAATTTAAATAATGTTGTTTGTGCAATATATCACTAGAATTTAACATAAAATGTAAAAAAATGTATTTTTGTAATTGGTACTTACAAATGATGAAGGAGATAAATAAACATTAATAAAATACAAATAACTAATATAAGATCATAGACATAAATATTTGAGAAGTTGATTTCCTTGAGATCCTTAATTACAATCATCCGCTTTGGAATAGGGTTGGCACTACTAATCGATATGAAGTGCCTCTCCACCTTTTGGTGGATGGAGATGTGGGATGGCGAGTAAAGGAAGAGCTCTTTGGGAATTTATTCCACTGGTGCCATCAAGGTTGATGGGATGTCGGGATTATGATTACTTTTATTCGCCGGAGGGACCAACTTCTTGCCATTGTTCTCGATCGATTCCTTAGTTGGAGTCACCACTTTCTTTGAGGCAAGAATCCTTCTTAGGAATCGTTGAAAAGTGCTAAAGATAGTAGGAATTCTAAGAATTTGAGTAGAATGTTTGTAGAAAGGATCGATGAAAAAGAGTGAATAGGGACTTATTTATATAGAAAACATGAAGGGCGAAGTTGCACATTTGCGTCCAACAGTCATCCACTAATGGGTGGGTATGACCATTGGAATGCTCTAACTGCTAAATTCCATTTGGATCCCCCAAAATCCCTTACTAGAATCACAAGTTCGAACAACAAAAACGTATGCGGTCAATATAAGACAAATGCTTGAGAAATATAGTACTAGAATAAGACAAGACATGATTATATGCAACAAGAAGTCAAAGTAGAATATTAATTTTTAGGGAAGGAAGAAATTTAGGAATATGATTAGAAAAATTCTACATGATTAAGTTTTTAGTGTAAGGTTGTAACACAATTAATAAATTGATGTCTAATATAGATGTAATGGACAAATACTGTAGGATCCTAATCCTAATCCTAATTGGGTTTTGTGTTGTTTAGGTGGTGATTAAGGGAGATGAGTGGAGATGAGATGAGTGGTGGAGATGGATTGGATTGGATTGGATGGTGAGGATTTGATTGGAGGAGGTATTTGGGGGTTTCTCTCTCTCCCTAAACCTCACTCTCACTCACATCTCTCTCTCTCCTAGGTTGACTCCAGCGTGAGTTTGTGATCCGGCGAGGAAGGTGGTGGAGATCTCCGGCAAGGTGAAGATCGGCTCCGGGGAGTTGGTGGTTTGAGGCGAGTGTTACTCTCTCGGTTCGTTTCCGGCTCGTTTTGGGTTCTCTCTCTTGACCTCACCCGTGTTTCGGTGGTTGTGGTTGGCTTGTGGAGGTTGCCGGAGGTAGTGTGGTGTTGTGGATCATCGAGGAGACGATTGATCATCGTTTGGACGCGAGGTTCGTCGACGGATCGTGATTTGGGGAGACGTGCTCGTGGAGGCGTCGTCGCGGTTCTTCAAAGGTCTCTTCAGACCTTCCGGTATGTCAAGCTCGCTCACTTAATTACCGTGAGTATTTGGAAGTCGACGGTAGGCCGTTCGGCTCGTCGCGAGTAAATGTGCAGCAGATTTCACTGCCTGATCGGTCGACCGAATGGTGCAAACGGTCGACCGTTCGTGAAGAGAATTCGGGTTCTGCCTCAAATTGGTCGAACGATGCATGTGGGGCGGTCGACCGATTGTGCATTGGAGGCAAGCCTGGTGAGTTTCGGTCGACTGTGTGCACTGTCTTAAGTCGGTTGGGGGCGCAGACTATATAAACAGTCGACCGCTCTTTGATCTCGTCCGACCGTGACTTAAGTGGACTGAGTGGTCTGTTCGACCGAATGTGGTTTTGGTCGACCAGACTGGTGCACTGAGCGTGGGGAACGCTCTGGTGGAATTCGGTCGACCGAGGTGAGCTCGGCGTTTGACTGGATTCGTGGGGAGTGTGAGGGATATTTCCCTGGACAGATTCGGTCGACCGAGATGTGCACGGCGTTCGACCGAATTCGTTGTGGACTTGTGGGATTTTGTTCCCTGGTGACTTTCGGTCGACCGGGACCCCTTTGTCGGTCGACCGATTGGTCGTTTTGTTCGTTGAACCAGGAGTTGACCTTCTAAACGGTCGGCCGTCCCTTGATTTGGGTTCGACCGAACGAGTGTGGTGTTGGGAATCGGTCGACCGATGGAGTGCCGGTCGAAGTGGATTGCCCTGTATTTGCTTGATTCGGTCGACCGGGACTTTTGGTTCGGTCGACCGTTTGTGTCCTGTTTTGCACTATGGAGGTGTTGTTGTCGTGGTCGTCCGTGTGGGGCGAGTTGTGGTACCGATGTTCTTCCGGCAAGTGTGCTAGGTGCACGAGGGTTGCGGTGGTTGGTTGAGATTAGACCTGGAGCCCCGTAACCGTGTGTGAGCTTGGGATTGGCTGAAATAGGCCTGAGGCCCAGCTTAGAATTGTGGTGTTGCGGCGGTTGGTTGAAAGAGACCTAGAGCCCCGTGACTGTGTGAGAGCTGTGGTTGGTTGAAAATAGACCTGGAGCCCAGCTAGTCTGTGCGGGGTTGATTGAAAAAGACCTGGAACTCCGTAGTGCGTTCGGGTTGGTTGAAAAAGACCTGGAGCCTGAGCAGGGACCGCGTGTAGGGGTTGGATGAAAATAGACTTGGAGCCCTTAGACGTTTGGGTTGGTTGAAAAAGACCTGGAGCCCTTGGTCATGTCGTGGTTGCTGCGGTTGGTTTAAAATAGACCTGGAGCCCAGCTTGGCGACGAGTGTGTGTCGCGGCGGTTGGCTGAAAAAGACCTGGAGCCCCGTGACTGTGGTGTGTGCGGCGGTTGGTTGAGATTAGACCTGGAGCCCCGTACCTCTGGTGTGTGCTGTGGTCGGGTGAGAGAGGCCTGGAGCCCAGCCAGGTTGTGATGCTTTTCTTGTTTAGTAGAATTGCATGCTAGGGGGCCTTTTCATTTCATACATTTAGAGTTTGGCATACGGGGTTTCCTTCTGGAAACTCAGGCATTGTTGCACGTTTACTTTCAGGCCGGGATCGGCGTTAGGCGGTGGTGACCGAGGAGAGGAGCGCTGCTACCGGATCCAACTTTCTCTCGTTTGAGGTCGTGTGATTACTGTTTCCTTTGTTTATGCTTTTGATGTAATCACAACTTTTGTATACTCTGATGTTTATATATATATATATGTTATATATGTTGGTGCACCTGTGTCCCTTTATTGCGTAATATCCTATGTTGATTGAGTGTTTATAAATTTTAAAATTTTCCGCTGCTTTGAGGATGTTACAACTTGGTATAAGAGCGGTCGGTTCCAGTGTCCTTATCCAAAGAAAGCACCCTTAGATTTTTAGAGTCTGCATTAGTTCGTGCATTCATGGTTTTGATGTGTGCTGTTCTTTGTGTGTAGATGCCTCCGAGATGCGTGAGACCTCCCCTACGGGACCGTGACACCAGTGGGGATACTGGGAGTACAGATTGGGCTGAGGAGCGGCGGATGCTCTATGACACGGTGGGTCGACTGGGAGCATTATTGGATCGCCAGTCAGGTAGAGGAGAGCCAGCGGCGGCAGGAGCGATGCTCGACCGCTTTATGAGACAGCACCCGCCTACCTTTGACGGCAGAGGAGAGTCTGAGGCTGCGGAGGACTGGTTCCTGAAGATTCAGGAGATCCTTCGGGCGATTGAGTGCCCGCCTGAGAGGCAGACAGGCTTGGCAGTTTATGTGTTCGGAGGAGACGCGTCCAACTGGTGGAGGACCACATCTGCAGTGGTGTTTGAGGGCAGGATTGAGATCAGCTGGGACGAATTCCTGCGGGAGTTCAACGAGCAGTATTTCCCAGACCATGTCAGAGATGGGAGGCGAGAGGAGTTTATGGCTATCGAGCGGCGAGATGCGACCATGGCTGAGTATACCCGGAGGTTCAACGCGCTGGAGCGTTACTGTCCGGAGATATGTGTGACGCCGCTGCAGAGGGCGAGGAAGTTTATACGAGGGCTGAGGAAGCACCTCCGTACTCAGGTGACCTACAGTATCTAGCAGATACGGTGAGATTTGCGACGCTCATTGATCAGGATTACCAACAGAATTATGTTGAGGCCAGGAGAGCTCCGAGGAAGGTCAGTGGACGTCCGGGTGCTCCGCTAGCAGGGAACCCGGGCAAGAGGCCCCGGATAAAAGGAGGTGGGCCACGCCAGCCTGAGGCGTGCAAAGGTTGTGGCAGAGTTCACTCTGGTGAGTGTTGGGGTCGTGGGGTTTGCCACGGGTGTGGCAAGCCAGGCCACTTTGTGCGTGATTGTCCGAGCGGGCCAGGTGGGTCCAGCAGGCAGTCGGGACAGCCGGCGAGTGGCAGAGGCGGAGGTCGCCGGCCGTTTGCGCCACAGCGACAGTAGGGTCAGAGGACTAGACGGGTCTTTACCATCCAGGCGGATGAGGCGAGAGATGCCAGCACGGTGGTGGAAGGTACGCTTTTTGTTGCTGGGTTGAGTGCGAGAGTGTTGTTTGATTGTGGGGCCACTCACTCGTTCATCTCGGAGCGATTTGCGAGCGTGTTGGGTCGTACCCCTGCGATGTTGACTGCCACGTTGGAGGTCAGCACACCCTTGGGTCTGGTGGGCATTGTGGGGAGCTTCCTCCACAGCGCCACGATTGTTTCGGGAGATCAGGAGTTTCCGGCTGACCTGATCAGTCATACTGGGGATGGATTGGCTGTCCCAGTACGATGTGCGAATTTTGTGCCAGGAGAAGAAGATTCTGATCCCGAGGAAGGGTCTACCTGATGTGTTAATCGGGGGGGGGGGGGCAAAAGATAGAGGAGGCAGAGTGATTGTATCAGCAGTGAGGGCACAGAAGTTGTTGCAGCAGGGTTGCAGAGCTTTTGTGGCCACTTTGGTAGTTCCAGATCCAGAGGCAGAGAGATTGGCGGACATCGAGATTGTTCGGGAGTTCCCCGATGTATTTGCAGATGATGTCACTGGGTTGCCGCCTCACAGAGAGATTGAGTTTGGGATCAATTTGGTAGCTGGGACTACGCCGCAGTCGAAGGCGCCGTATCGGATGGCACCTGCGGAGCTGGCAGAGCTGAAGAGGCAGTTGCAGGATCTGATGGATGCGGGGTTTATCCGACCCAGTGTCTCGCCTTGGGGAGCACCAGTACTCTTCGTGAAGAAGAAGGATGGATCACTGCGGATGTGTATAGATTACAGGATGTTGAGCAAGGTTACCGTGAGGAATCGGTATCCCTTGCCCAGGATAGAGGACCTGTTTGACCAGTTGCAGTCAGCGCAGGTGTTCTCGAAGATTGATCTGCGATCCGGTTATCATCAGCTGAGGATCAGAGAGGCAGATGTGCAGAAGACAGCATTCAGGACGAGGTACGGGCATTACGAGTTTCTGGTGATGTCGTTTGGGTTGACGAACGTGCCTGCAGTGTTTATGGATTTGATGAACAGGACGTTCAGTCAGTACCTCGACCGGTTTGTGATCGTCTTCGAGGACGATATTTTGGTTTACTCGCCAGATGTGGAGCAGCATCGAGAGCACTTGAGAGTGGTACTTGGCATTTTGCGGGATCATCAGTTGTATGCCAAGCTATCGAAGTGCGAGTTCTGGGTGAGCAGTGTCGCCTTCTTGGGACACATCGTGTCAGGTGACGGGATTTCCGTAGATCCAGCGAAGGTCGAGGCCGTTACACAGTGGAGAGCCCCGACGAGTGTTGCAGAGATCAGGAGCTTTGTGGGTCTGGCAGGTTATTATCGCCGTTTCATCCAGGATTTCTCGAGGTTGGCTTCGCCGTTGATGATTGATTTCGTTTTATATTTAACCACAAGTGCACGGCCGCGTTGAAGCGGTGGCAAATACGGGTCGTCCACTGGGAGGTGTGTCGACACTTGGTTTGTGCGAAGGCGAGAGGTAAAGAAAGGGAAGAAAGGTTGGTTACACTAAACTACACTAAGGTGCAAATGGAAATGGAAGAAAAGCAAGAAAACTAAACCCCAAAGGGGGTAGAGAAATAATGTGAACATAAAGAAGTGTGTGTGTGTTCATTAAGCTCCTCACAACATGTAGTGCATGAAATCATAAAACTACATCCAACTTTGCCTCTACATGAATTAAGATAAGACTACATCATTAAAACATACAAGACAATAATTGGAATGAAGCTACATGAACTCAAGTATAAAGACTATACCCTACTATGCCTCCACATGAATTAAGATTTCACTACATCATTAAAACATACAAGACATTAGCTAAGGTAAAGGCAACAAGAGCTCATACACTACAAATTGTGTTTCCAATATTAACTTCATCCATATCCTAACCTTATCATTCCCCATAAAATAGGTCCACTAATCAAAGCATAAGCTAAGCTTCATTCAAGAGCATTAGCATATCAAAGATAAGAGTGAAAACCCATTAGATGGTTATGGAAATCATATAAACCTCAAGGGATAAAGATAACACACACTTAATACACTACATGATTATATCACATATTTCTCCACCCCCCAAATGGGGATGGAACTACTCACTACTCATTACACTAACTATATTAGCAAAAGAAAGCGTAATACTGAAATGAAAGTTAACTAAGAAGGCAAGAAGCATTAAAGAAACATAAAAGGAAAGGAAAGACTAAACAAACATGCACAAATTAAAAGACAAGATTGAAAGAAACTAGAAGAATTATTTTATTAAAAAATGACTCACATTGAAGGTATCATTCATCTCCACCTTGAGTTTTTGCTTCAAGGCTCACTCCTTAGTAGAGAGAATACCACCAAGCAATGGGTAATTACAATGGAAGGTGAAGAGTTCTATTTATAAGCATGGAAAAAGCTAATCGGGGACAATCCCCCGATGTGGGACTAAACCAATACCAAAAATAGCCTAAACGAACATTAATACAAGCCCAGGAGACATTTCGACGGATCCTGAGCAATATGGACCGCTAATTAGCGGTCCAAGACCGCCAATTGGCGGTCCAAAATCTTCGGATCGTGTTGGAATTTGTTGTGGGCTTTTGTTTCTGGTATTGTTGGTCTTTGATGCGGTTACTTGACTTGTTGGAGCTCCGACCCGACTCGAATTGGTAAAATACTCCCCATGATGATGTGGAGTATTCTGTTTTGCTCTTAGGTCCTTCGGTCTAACGATCAGGTCCTTCTCCCTTGCATCTTAGTCCCCAGGTCTCACAATTAAGTCCTTTTTCCAGCTTTTGGATCCTTTCATGGCTCTTCTCTTCAAACCTCTTTATTCCTGAAAACTAAACATAAAACTCGTCACGTAGCATTTCTTAGGTGTAAGATAATGGATATAAGGTACACATATAAGCATGAAATGATGTCAATCAAATACCCCCACACCTAAGTTTTTGCTAGTCCCGAGCAAAATAAAGAAAGAGAAAAGCAAACGAAAAAACAAGAAATCCTAACTCACTTTCGTAGGAATCACGGTTGCACTTAGCATGTGCAACAAGCCGTTAAACCTCTTTGTTGCCAAGGAGGAGGAGTGTTGTCTCCTGAGGATTTTCAGCGGATATACGCACAAAATCCGAACAAGATGCATTATTCAATCTAGACCTCGACTCGTTGGACAAATTTTGTCGATCAATGGATACAGTAATGCTACGGGCCGACTCTATATAAGTGATCAGTCCACACCTACCCTAATGAACCATTCGTGCAAGTTAAATAAGGAATTAAGTGAAAGACATGGACAACCTCAAGATCCTCAAGTGATACAAAGTGTAAGGTCCATCAAGGTTCTTATTTGCAATTTTTTTCTTTTCTTTTTGTTTCTTTTCACATTTTTTTTTCTTTTTATTAGTTGGAGCTTCATTCTCCCACGGTTAGGTTTCGTGCATCATTGCCCATGAGGACTTACACTATCACGTACACCTTTCCCCAAATCTCCACATAGGGCAATCCCTACCACCCGTGTAACGGGAGTTCGGTCGGCGCATCCCAAGTCAGATGACTCGAAAGCACCAGGCACAAAGTCCCTTCAGACCTACTTTCCCGAGTGATAGGAGCCGTGCGAGAAGAGAGAACACCTACTCACTTATTTCTTATCTACACATGAACCAAAACCCCTACACTTATGTCTCACAACAAGATTTAGAGGGTCCTTGACTACAACAAACTTCCTTAAGTTAACAGACACGAATTATTGACTCACTAGGTTCAGGGTGGACTTCTTTGAATGTTTGAGCACTGAAACCCTATGATTACTCACCCCCAAAGGAAAACTGGGGTGCATCCTAACGACTCGATAAATCCTAAAGCCACTGTACTAGATATCCTAATGCATCAAGTTCAAGACAATTTTGGGAGCTTTCTTTTTACTTTGCCTCTCAACGGTTTTGCACATGCTAAACACACGCAAAACCCACAAAACATTTTCTTTCGCAAACACATGAAGATTTTGAAAGAAATGTGAAAATTTTGAAGCACTAGGCAAGCAAAAGAAGACAAGTCACCCAAGGATCATGGCAAGCAGATATATCGTTATTAAATGCAGCACACTAACATGACCCTAATAATGCAAACAAAAGAAAACAAAATCAAAAGAAAAGACTCGACTATGTACACACGTAAAACATCCCCCACACCTACTTCATGCATTGTCCTCAATGAATGCAAGCAAGATACTACATGGATTTATGCATGAAAAAGGAGAGATCTCACCAACGTGAAGTACAAAGGGAAGTGTATGGCTATGTTGATGGACACAACCCAAATTCCCTCAAAACCTGTGAGATGCTAAAGAAAGGGTACAAATACGTGAAAGAAATGGAGCCCAAATACACAAGGGTTGGGGCTCACAACAATCGATGCTCACTGAAGGAGTCTTTTATTGTACTTTTTTTTCTTTTTTTTATATAACTATGTACAAACATAAGTTCCCATCTTCATTTGTCAAAAGACATCAAATGGGAACCTCAAGAGTGGGTCAATGCACTTGGAAAGGGAACATGACACCACGCGGGGCCAGAATACGCATGCGTGGGCCCCCTTCACAAAGAGCACCAAATGAAATGAGAGGTTCATGAATTGGACGCAAAGGCGTCTCATTCAAAGGATCAAACTGAAAGAGCTTGAATCTCTCGAGAGTTTGGGAAATAAGGGGCAACGGAAGAAAAATATCTCCCGTTGCGGAACTGAAGTTATGATCATGAATCCAAACTCTCCAACCAACAGGCTGGTGGGTCGGAACGAGGTCAAGCACCTCGTTATGCATGTCCAACTCACCAGGAGAACAGGAAGTGGGTCTCATACCCAAAGTATCCTCCAAGGAACTCCTAATACCCTCATGAGCAATGTAGTTGTTTGATGTTCCATCATTTCCAAGATGATCAGGAACAATAGTGAGAGGCAAACTCTCATCAGGTCGTATGAGATTAAGGGTACTAGGGAGCTCTTGCTCCACCAAAGGTGAGTCCTTAGGAGGTACAACAATAAGATCATGTGGCTCAAGGGCCACGGGACAAAAAGGTAAGGCACAATCCTGTGCCGACTCATAATAGAACTGGTCCAAGCTATTCTCAGTTTGAATCGAATCCTCCACTAAGTGATCGTGAATTGAAACCCCAAGTCCCTCAGACTGACTAGGAGTTTGACTTTGAAAGGTTGTGCTTTGAATTTGTGGATGTGGTGGTGGTTCGATATCAAAAGAAGAATCCTCATGTTGACATGAAATGTCACTCTCCTCACGTTCACGTAATTGCTGCGACATTTGACTCACTTGCAGTGCCATATTTTGTATGGACTGTTGAGTGGTTTCCATGAACGTAAGGAAAGTTTGTTTCAAGGAATCAGGTATGCGGTCAACGATGAGGTCCAAGTCAGAGCTTGGGAAATTTTGAGGTTGGGTGTTGATTGGCTGAGACTGAGTCCAATGATTTGGAGTGGGGTGTTGGTAGAATTCTGGGTATTCGGGAGGAGGATACTGTGGTGGAAATGAAGTATAAGAATTTGAATACGAATTGTCTCCCCACGAATCCATCACTCTCGGATTGTACGCGGATGCGTAATGGTCATAATGAGCATTTTGGGAAAATGTATTCTCATACTCAGGCTCTGGGGGAACATAAGGACATTCCCCGAAATCATGACCACTCAACCCACAATAGTGACACGGTACGACTACTGGAGCCACCGGTGCACCCATGTCATCTACCATATGCATGAAAGAGGCCAAACGTTCTTGTAATGTCTCAGTTTGATGACCAACATATGATCCGACGTAACTAGATGGTGGTCTAGCAGTCGGTGCCTCTCTCATGTTACCCCAATATGAAGATTGCTCAGTCACACAATGAGGATTATCCCAACCATACGGGGTGTTCGTCTGAGCCACCCCAGGTTGCATGGGTCCGGAGTACCAGGGAGAATCGTCCTGGTCCCAACAATGATATGGATGGTCGCCCATGTAACCATCCATCTCAAGAAAAACTCTCGAGTCGACCACTCTCACCACCACGAGACTAAGCTCGCAAAAAGTGCTCGATTCGACCCTAAAACGCTACCAGAGAGTGTAAAGGGGAGGAGACTATAACGTAGAAGAAGGTGAGAAGAAGATGACTCAGAGGAGAAGGGAAGAAACCCTAAAGCTAGCGTAGGTAATGGGATCAGGAAGAAGCCTAACTAGCAAGCACGACTCAAACAATGTAAGGCAATGGGTCCTTAAGCTAGACGATGCCTAACTTCGAGGTCACTAGCCTCGACACGCCTCACCTCCCAACAACGAGGACCACAATGCCCAGCAAGTGATACCAGATCCAGAGATCCAGTACCTCCTACTATCGACAAGGTAGGCAACGCCGATCAGGTCATGACGGTCTCGACTAGATTACTCTCCTAGTGTGTCCGAATTCCTTAGGGCCAATGTCTACTTGCTTTTAGTTAAGGCTTTATTAAGAGTGATTTTTGGGGCCAAGGAAAGGGTGATGAAATCCCCCACCTTATCTTTTATTGGACAGCCCCTCCTTAGTAGCGATTTGATCCTAGATCTAGCAATCAATCGCTCCAATCAAATGCTCTCTCACTCTTGTCCCGATGCACCTTACTAACTAATGCATGATCGAAACATGCACGAATGAGAGATTGGGTGCACGTACCTCACGCCAGCAATCAACAACAAAATGTAAAGAAAAGAAAAGACAAATGCATGCAAGGTCTACAAATGATGCATGACCTAGATGGCAAGAAGTCTAATCTTTTGCTTTGAGTTTTATGGTCCAAGTTGATTAAAAGGGGATTGAAATTAAATCTGGGAGCAAAGTAGAAGTCACAGCATGCAAAATTGTGCTCCCAGATAAATAACATCAAAAATATAACAACTGGAACAAATTTGAGAACAATTGAGGCTCACCAGGCCGCCAATTGGCAGTCCCAGACCGCTGATTGGCGGTCTTTTTGTAGCTTCTGGTCATCAAACTTCTCCAGTAGCCTCCCCTTGATCCTTAGGTTCCCTGAAACTAAACAACACTGGAAACAAAAAATTAAAAACCCCTCGAATCGCCCAAACCAACGTCTGGACAGAGCACCTCCCCGGCAACGGCGCCAAAAACTTGATTGATTTCGTTTTATATTTAACCGCAAGTGCACGGCCGCGTTGAGGCGGTGGCAAATACGGGTCGTCCACTGGGAGGTGTGCCGACACTTGGTTTGTGCGAAGGCGATAGGTAAAGAAAGGGAAGAAAGGTTGGTTACACTAAACTACACTAAGGTGCAAATGGAAATGGAAGAAAAGCAAGAAAACTAAACCCCAAAGGGGGTAGAGAAATAATGTGAACATAAAGAAGTGTGTGTGTGTTCATTAAGCTCCTCACAACATGTAGTGCATGAAATCATAAAACTACATCCAACTTTGCCTCTACATGAATTAAGATAAGACTACATCATTAAAACATACAAGACAATAATTGGAATGAAGCTACATGAACTCAAGTATAAAGACTATACCCTACTATGCCTCCACATGAATTAAGATTTCACTACATCATTAAAACATACAAGACATTAGCTAAGGTAAAGGCAACAAGAGCTCATACACCACAAATTGTGTTTCCAATATTAACTTCATCCATATCCTAACCTTATCATTCCCCATAAAATAGGTCCACTAATCAAAGCATAAGCTAAGCTTCATTCAAGAGCATTAGCATATCAAAGATAAGAGTGAAAACCCATTAGATGGTTATGGAAATCATATAAACCTCAAGGGATAAAGATAACACACACTTAATACACTACATGATTATATCACATATTTCTCCACCCCCCAAATGGGGATGGAACTACTCACTACTCACTACACTAACTATATTAGCAAAAGAAAGCATAATACTGAAATTAAAGTTAACTAAGAAGGCAAGAAGCATTAAAGAAACATAAAAGGAAAGGAAAGACTAAACAAACATGCACAAATTAAAAGACAAGATTGAAAGAAACTAGAAGAATTATTTTATTAACAAATGACTCACATTGAAGGTAGCATTCATCTCCACCTTGAGTTTTTGCTTCAAGGCTCACTCCTTAGTAGAGAGAATACCACCAAGCAATGGGTAATTACAATGGAAGGTGAAGAGTTCTATTTATAAGCATGGAAAAAGCTAATCGGGGACAATCCCCCGATGTGGGACTAAACAAATACCAAAACTAGCCTAAACGAACATTAATACAAGCCCAGGAGAAATTTCGACGGATCCTGAGCAATATGGACCGCCAATTCGTGGTCCAAGATCGCCAATTGGCGGTCCAAAATCTTCGGATCGTGTTGGAATTTGTTTTGGGCTTTGTTTCTGGTAATGTTGGTCTTTGATGCGGTTACTTGACTTGTTGGAGCTCCGACCCGACTCGAATTGGTAAAATACTCCCCATGATGGTGTGGAGTATTCTGTTTTGCTCTTAGGTCCTTCGGTCTAACGATCAGTTCCTTCTCCCTTGCATCTTAGTCCCCACGTCTCACAATTAAGTCTTTTTTCCTGCTTTTGGATCCTTTCATGGCTTTTCTCTTCAAACCTCTTTATTCCTGAAAACTAAACATAAAACTCGTCACGTAGCATTGCTTAGGTGTAAGATAATGGATATAAGATACAAATATAAGCATGAAATGATGTCAATCATGGCTCTGACGCGGAAGGGCGTTGAGTTCGTGTGGTCCCAGAAGTGTGAGGACAGTTTTCAGGAACTGAAGAGTCAGCTGACGACTGCTCCAGTTCTGACACTTCCCAGTGGCAGTGGTGGATTTGTGATTTACAGTGACGCGTCAGGCGTTGGACTGGGATGCGTACTCATGCAGCACGGGCAGGTAGTTGCATATGCTTCGAGGCAGTTGAAGGTGCACGAGAGGAACTACCCCACTCATGATTTGGAGCTGGCGGCAGTGGTGCACGCTCTGAAGACTTGGAGGCATTATTTGTATGGCGAGCGATTCGAGGTGTTCACAGACCATCAGAGCCTGAAGTATCTGTTTTCGCAGAAGGAGCTGAATATGAGGCAGCGCAGATGGCTCAAGATGATTAAGGATTATGATTTCACCATCTCGTACCATCAGGGGAAGGCAAATTCGGTTGCTGATGGTTTGAGCAGGAAGGTGGAGGTCACCGCAGCAGGTCTTTGTATCGAGGAGTGGAAGCTTCTTGAGGTGTTGACCGAGTGGAGACCGTTCACCGATGAGTCGCGAGGTGCAGTGATCACCGGGCTGAGAGTGGAGCCTCAGTTGGTCTCGAGCATTGTTCAGGCTCAGAGTACTGATGATGAGTTAGCTGGGTTGCTGCAGTTAGCTGCCAGAGATGGATCAGACTTCAGTATTGGAGTTGATGGGGGGCTGTGGTTCAGAGGCCGTGTCTGGGTGCCGAAGGGAAGAGATCTGAGGCAGGACATTCTGGAGGAGGCGCATAGATCCCGTTATTCGATCCACCCGGGCAGCACGAAGATGTTTAGAGATCTTCAGAGGAATTTCTGGTGGAAGAGGATGAAGACGGAGATCGCAGAGTTTGTTGGCAGATGTCTGATTTGTCAGCAGGTGAAGATTGAGCACCAGAGACCTGCAGGGCCGATGCAGAGGATTGAGCTTCCAGAGTGGAAGTGGGAGCACGTGACGATGGATTTTGTCACTGGGCTGCCGAAGACGAGAGGATTCCACGACGCGATTTGGGTTATAGTTGATCGACTGACCAAGTCGGTGCACTTCTTAGCTATTCGGACCACTTTACGTCTGGAGGGTCTAGCTAAGTTGTATAATGAGGAGATCGTCAGACTGCATGGGGTGCCCGTAAGTATTATTTCGGATCGAGATCCGAGGTTCACTTCCAGATTCTGGGGGAGTTTGCAGCAGGCCTTAGGGACACGGTTGAAGTTCAGTACGGCATTTCATCCCAGACAGACGGTCAGTCTGAGAGGACCATCCAGACGCTAGAGGATATGTTGCGAGCATGTACTCTGGATTGGGTAGGTCATTGGGATGAGCATCTGCCATTGATCGAGTTCGCCTACAACAACAGCTACCATTCGAGCATTGGGATGGCACCGTACGAGGCCCTGTACGGGAGGTCGTGTAGATCACCGGTATGCTGGAGTGATGTAGGCAAGAGACAGCTAGTTGGTCCAGAGATTGTGCGGATGTACTCTGAGAAGGTAGATGTGATCAGGCAGAGATTAGCGACAGCTCAGAGCAGGCAGAAGAGCTACGCGGATAGGTGTAGGCGAGAGCTGAGGTTTGAGGTAGGTGACCATGTCTTCTTGAGGATTTCGCCATCTCGAGGAGTGATGAGATTCGGGAAGAAGGGGAAGCTCAGTCCGAGGTATGTCTGGCCGTTTGAGATTCTCGATCGGGTTGGAGAGGTCGCCTACAGGGTTGCGTTGCCGCCACAGTTTTCGGGTCTTCACAACGTCTTCCATGTTTTGATGTTGAGGAAGTATGTAGCAGATCCTTCTCATGTGATTCAGTTGGAGGTTCCAGAGATCCGTCAGGATTTGTCTCTTGAGGAGAGATCGGTGGAGATTGTGGATCGGATGGAGCATCAGTTTAGGAGGAGGAGCATTCCGATGGTGAAGGTCAGGTGGCAGCACCACAGTGAGCGAGAGGCCACTTTGGAGATTGAGGAGGAGGTCCGGAAGGAGTTCCCGGAGTTATTTGGTAAGCTTCAGTCTTAATTTTGGGGACGAAATTCTTTTAGGAGGGTGGTTTGTAGGATCCTAATCCTAATCCTAATCCTAATTGGGTTTTGTGTTGTTTAGGTGGTGATTAAGGGAGATGAGTGGAGATGAGATGAGTGGTGGAGATGGATTGGATTGGATTTGATTGGAGGAGGTATTTGGGAGTTTCTCTCTCTCCCTAAACCTCACTCTCACTCACATCTCTCTCTCTCTCCTAGGTTGACTCCGGTGTGAGTTTGTGATCCGGCGAGGAAGGTGGTGGAGATCTCCGGTAAGGTGAAGATCGGCTCCGGGGAGTTGGTGGTTTGAGGTGAGTGTTACTCTCTCGGTTCGTTTCCGGCTCATTTTGGGTTCTCTCTCTTGACCTCACCCGGGTTTCGGTGGTTGTGGTTGGCTTGTGGAGGTTGCCGGAGGTAGTGTGGTGCTGTGGATCGTCGAGGAGACGATTGATCGTCGTTTGGACGCGAGGTTCGTCGACGGATCGTGATTTGGGGAGAAGTGCTTGTGGAGGCGTCGTCACGGTTCTTCAAAGGTCTCTTCAGACCTTCCGGTATGTCAAGCTCGCTCACATAATTACCGTGAGTATTTGGAAGTCGACGGTAGGCTGTTCGGCTCGTCGCGAGTAAATGTGCAGCAGATTTCACTGCCTGATCGGTCGACCGGTTGGTGCAAACTGTCGACCGTTCGTGAAGAGAATTCGGGTTCTACCTCAAATCGGTCGAACGATGCCTGTGGGGCGGTCGACCAATTGTGCATTGGAGGCAAGCCTGGTGAGTTTCGGTCGACCGTGTGCACTGTCTTATGTCGGTTGGGGGGCTCAGACTATATAAATGGTCGACCGCTCTTTGATCTCGTCCGACCGTGACTTAAGTGGACTGAGTGGTTGGTTCGACCGAATGTGGTTTCGGTCGATCGGACTTGTGCGCTGAGCGTGGGGAACGCTCTGGTGGAATTCGGTCGACCGAGGTGAGCTCGGCGTTCGACCGGATTCAAGGGGAGTGTGAGGAATATTTCCCTGGACAGATTCGGTCGACCGAGATGTGCCCGGCGTTCGACCGAATTCGTTGTGGAGTTGTGGGATTTTGTTCCCTGGTGACTTTCGGTCGACCGGGACCCCTTTGTCAGTCGACCGATTGGTCGTTTTGTTCGTTGAACCGGGAGTTGACCTTCTAAACGGTCGACCGTCCCTTGATTTGGGTTCGACCGAACGAGTGTGGTGTTGGGAATCGGTCGATCGATGGAGTGCCGGTCGAAGTGGATTGCCCCTTTATTTGCTTGATTCGGTCGACCGGGACTTTGGTTCGGTCGGCCGTTTGTGTCCTGTTTTGCACTATGGAGGTGCTGTTGTCGTGGTCGTCCGTGTGGGGCGAGTTGTGGTGCCGATGTTCTTCCGGCAAGTGTGCTAGGTGCACGAGGGTTGCGGTGGTTGGTTGAGATTAGACCTGGAGCCCCGTAACCGTGTGTGAGCTTGGGATTGGCTGAAATAGGCTTGAGGCCCAGCTTAGAATTGTGGTGTTGCGGCGGTTGGTTGAAAGAGACCTGGAGCCCCGTGACTGTGTGAGAGCTGTGGTTGGTTGAAAATAGACCTGGAGCCTAGCTAGTCTGTGCGGGGTTGGTTGAAAAAGACCTGGAACTCCGTAGTGCGTTCGGGTTGGTTGAAAAAGACCTGGAGCCTGAGCAGGGACCGCGTGTAGGGGTTGGTTGAAAATAGACCTGGAGCCCTTAGACGTTTGTGTTGGTTGAAAAAGACCTGGAGCCCTTGGTCGTGTCGTGGTTGCTGCGGTTGGTTGAAAATAGACCTGGAGCCCAGCTTGGCGACGAGTGTGTGTCGCGGCGGTTGGTTGAAAAAGACCTGGAGCCCCGTGACTATGGTGTGTGCGGCGGTTGGTTGAGATTAGACCTGGAGCCCCGTACCTCTGGTGTGTGTTGTGGTCGGGTGAGAGAGCCCTGGAGCCCAGCCTGGTTGTAATGCTTTTCTTGTTTAGTAGAATTGCATGCTAGGGGGCCTTTTCATTTCATACATTTAGAGTTTGGCATACGGGGTTTCCTTCTGGAAACTCAGGCATTGTTGCACGTTTACTTTCAGGCCGGGATCAGCGTTAGGGGGTGGTGACCGAGGAGAGGAGCGCTGCTACCGAATCCAGCTTTCTCTCGGTTGAGGTCGTGTGATTACTGTTTCCTTTGTTTATGCTTTTGATGTAATCACAACTTTTGTATACTCTGATGTTCATATATATATATATTATATATGTTGGTGTACCTGTGTCCCTTTATTGCGTAATATCCTCTGTTGATTGAGTGTTTATAAATTTTAAAATTTTCCGCTGCTTTGAGGTTGTTACAAATACAATTAACACAATAAAGATACATATGTCCTTTAAAAGCACACGAGTTTGTCCTTTGAAACTCAAAAGGGTCCTTAAACAACGATGTTGCCCTATACATGAGCTGATACAAACAAATGTTTGCAAGACGATTGATACATGTACACCGCGTGTCACCACTCAAAAGCCACGTCAACAAATTTTGGGAATTTTTTTGGATTTTTTAAAGCAATTCAAAATTTATTTTCCGATAGAGTAGGAAACAGTTGGTTTCCCAAAATAGTAGTGGGAATTCTTTCCATAACAACAAAACAGGCCAAACCGATCCTTTTCAAAGAACTGTATTTTTCAAACAAATCGTAAATCTTCCTCTACTACGTCGAGTCAGTAACGATGATAAAAAAACTAAAATGGAAAAGATGACAACAAACATGGAAGTCCCAAACATTGAAGTCCAAACCCTGGAAGTCCCGAGTACCAGTGGTAGAAACCAAGTAAGGTGGTCGTCGTCAAAACACCGTCGTCGTTTTCACTGGTCTAGGGTTTTCTTGATTTTGTTTGAATCAAGCTTTATGACCACTAGGTTGTGGTCGTGTTAAGTTTGCCGGGGTCTATCCTTTAAACAATAGAGGTTGTGTCCTATAGGGGGTTTGCGCAGTTGGAATCCAATGGAAAATAAAATGTTTTCCTTTGACCCAATATTTCCTTATGTTTGTGCATATCTTGGAAAATTGAAAATTTTCGCTTGGATTCCCTAGTATAAAATGATTTCCCCAATGAATTTCCTCACCCCCAAGGAAACCAAAGGGAAATCCCCAAACCACCGGTGAGATGGCCCTTTCTGACCCCCTCCCACTTGTTCAACCCTCTCCATCCCTGCCGCATCCTCTCCTGTGATGCCTCCTCTGCAGACCTCTCAATCCCCCACCCCACCGTCTTAGACCCTCTCCAACCTTGCCTCATCCCGTCAACACCACCTCCGGTGGTCTCCTTCGGTTGGTATAAACCTTTGTTTATCTACATTATAAAATAGTGTATTTAGGCTATTGCAAGCCAAAGCTTTGTTGGTTGAGGTATGTCTATATTCTTGAACAAATAACAAGAAGCGTATTGGTATTTTTCTTGTGAAGAAGACTGAATACGCATGTGACATATTACCTTCCTAAAATTCCCCTTAATATATGTATTTATATTGATGTGTTTAATATGTTCCTTTGGAGTTAATTTTCTGTGTTCTCTTTTCGCATAATGCCCAATGACAGCACTCCTCAAAAAATGTTGGTATATTAAACAATATATGTTAATATGCCTTTGCTGATATATCCTTGTATCATGTCATTCCTTAAATCTTGTTGTTTTGTACTTCCTTTAGTTGAATTTGGGTTGGTGTGAGAATTTTTAATCACCTTCGCTGCTTCCATAAAAAATATAGAAAATATTGAAAAGATTTACAACATGTAATGAGATCTCCAACAACTCCTACACGCATTGCAGTATTTGTAAAAATAACACATTTGCCCACTGAAATAGGCATTTAATATGCTATGTCCACACTTGTGTACATATGCTCATTTCATCCCATTAATATTTTTCCTGCATCATCCTATGCTCATTTGAAACTCCCTTATAACCGCATTTGAAACTCCCTCCAAAACAGAATATCTCCCACCTTAAACACAATAAACCAAACATTTACTCTTACTTGGTAAAAAACTACAACCCTTCCACACTCCCATGGGATCATCCTCCCCCCGGGACGGGGGTCCCATTGTTTCCCATAAATATCCTCGAAGCAAGAAATTCCTCGTTACTTGTACACGCAAATCAAGTTTAAGTACGCGGATGAGGATGCGATGTGGCAAGGTACCACATCAAGCATATGGGACATGTAGGGGATTATGCGAATCAGGAATTTTATAAAAAAATTAAATTACATATTAATGGTAAATTAAAAATATTTATTGTTTAAATAGATTTTATGCGTATTATTTCACAAGCATGGTGGATCTTGATCCTCAATTGGTTGATGGTTACCAAAACACTATAGTCACAATTTGGTGATTCGGATGAGGAGATCTAGATCTCATCACACTTGTTCTCCTTATTTGCTTCACATTTAATTTTGAAATTTATTCATGTTTCATTCTTTAACTTTCTGAACATATCATTGCCCTTAGTGTGTCTGACACAGTGGGACGTTTTTCCTTACAACGTAGGAACCCGTGGCAATGCTCACTCATATTAGACGTGGTTTAAAGTAGCAATGCTATGTCAGACTAAGTAAAAGTCACGAAACGAGAAATGAGTCAACATAATATGCACCAATGGGGAGGAATATGGTACGAATAATAGGGAGTATCAATCGAGTCCCAAAGACATTCAATATACCAAATAAGACTCAAGTTTCTCGAGCAAGAGAGGTAAATGAGTAAGATCAAAAGATGGAAATCTCACATCATATTTACTGTTTTAATTTGTTTGCAGGTGCAAGCATGGAAAATATTGGTCATCTGGAAGTGCTCTAGATCTTGAAGTGCATCATCCGGCCTGAAAGGCTGTGGTTTTTTTGAAACTAAGGACAATATAGGATCTTAATCTGAAAGATCAGTCGACTGGGACAATTTTTAACAAGTTTTGAAGCATAAAGCTCTAAAGAATTGGTTAACCCAAGCACAAAGATAACGACTGGGACATGCTTTTAGACTCAAGTGTACATAATATCTTATGGACTCAATAAACGGGAAAGTAGAAGTATAAGTTCACGCTTAGCTACATATCTTCGTTATCTTTGTTAGGCTTGCAAAAAACAGTGCTATATGCAATTGATTCGCTATTTAATATTAAGATGAAGTGTGAATCAATTGAAGATTGGTCGAAATTGTTAACAATAATCGTCAAAACAAAACAAGATTTAGGCGTAAAATAATCGAAATGCTCTTTCATTGTCAAGTTACTGAACCTACTTAGCTATATTATATGTCAACACGTCCTCAGTCAATAAAAAGTTAAAATCATCATCGAGATGTTAACAACAAAAATGAAAACGAAGATAAGGTGTAACATCCCGAAATAGTAGAAAATTTGAAATTTCAAACAATAACAGAGATCTCAAGTCAAGCGGGAATGTTACTCAAATCATAACCAGTCGGTGCACCGAATACAATCGAGTTTGTCAAAAATACATGATTACAACAATACAACTAAAAAAATAAAGGTAATCATGACGACCTAGAATAGTACGAAGAGGATCTTGGCCCCAAAATGTGTGCGCCCGCTGTCACCACCCCCACAGAACCTACTGCGGTCCTGAAACATGAATTAAACATCAATGTCTGAGTTTCCCATTAGGAAACCCCGTATGCCAAGCTAACATATATGAATGGAACAATACAATAGTGAACCTATCATACTATTAGGATGTCACGCCATCATCAGCAATGCAACAAAATCCCCTCCAAGGGTAAAACAGGACCTCACTCCTACAATAGCAATAAGACCTCTGAGGGTGAACAAGGACATCAGTCCAACAAACAACAACAGGTCTCCCTAGGAGACCTACCTTAGGCACATACGGTCTCACGGACTGTACGCGGCGCACCCCCACACGCGATTACTTGAGTCAAAGGATCGGTGAGGAGTGCACACACTTCTGCACCAAACGAAACCACGTGGTCTACACCATACCAACGGAGCCGTAGCCCGGTCAGTCCAACCATCCCCCAATAGGTGCCCAATCGAGGAGTCATCGCCGGAATAACACCGGCAGCATCGCCGACACAACCTCGACAGTACAACATACGTCCCCGCACACCATCTGTTGAACATTTTATTTTAAACCGCAAGTGCACGGCCGCGATGAAGCGGTGGAAAGTACGGGTCGTCCTCAGGGAGGTGAACAGCCTCTTGTTTGCACGAAATCAAGTGGCGAAAATAATGGAGAAGAGAGTTGGTTACACTACTCTACACTAAACTACGCTAAGAAGTACGAAATGCGAAAGAAAGAAATAAACGATCAAATAAAAACTAAGCTAAGAACAAAATAGAAGTGCTGGAATTTCAGGAATGGAAAACCCCTAAGGGGTGGAGTGAGTGCACACAAGCAAAGAGGTGGGTGTAGAATACATTCTTTAAGCACATGAAGGTGGTGTTTATCAAGCATAGGAAGTGTCTAAATGTTATGGCAAAACCTATCAATCTATTCACCAACTTGGTTGATTAACATTTACATATGCAAGTTGTTTATTTCAGAACCTAAACAAGCATGAGAGGTGTCTAATCATTTTGGCAAAACTCATCAAGTTATAAATTCTATCCAAAACAAGCAAGCATACATTCATGTTTAATCAACACATTGAAATTAAAGCATTCATCCCATTCTCTAATGCATGTATGTACATCTACTCCACCCCCCAAAGGGGATGAAACTACTCACTAAACATTAGACTAATTATTAAACTATGGAAAGAAAGCATATTAAAACTAAGCTAGAATTAAAAGACGATTAAACTAAAACATGCACAAACAATAAAAGAAGCATAAAATAAACAATGAAAGAAACACAAAACTTTATTGATAAAATGACTCACATTAAAAGTAGCATCCTCCTACTTTAGTGTGTGCTTCAAGGCCTCACTTCTAGTAGGAAGAATAACCACTTAAAATATGGAGTGATTACAAAAGGAGGTGAAGAGTTCTATTTATAGGCATGGAAAAAGCTAGTCCGGGACAATCCCCCGATGTGGGACTAAACCAATACCACAAATAGCCTAAACAAACATTAATACACGTCCACGAGAAAACTTGGTGGATTTGGGCCAAAAGTAACCGCCAATTAGCGGTCTTGGATCGCCAATTGGCGGTCAAAAAGATCCGGATCCAGTTGAATCTTCATCTGGGCTTTGCTTTGTGTATTTGGTGGTCTTGGATGCATCTACTTCGTTTATTGGAGCTCCGACCCGAATAGAATTGCCAAAATACTCCCCATGATGGTGTGGAGTTCTCTGTTTTGCTCTTAGGTCCTTCTGTCTTGCATCTTGGTCCCCAGATCTCACAATCCAGTCCTTTTTCCCAGCTTTTGGGTCCTTTTATGTTTCATCTCTTCAAACCTATTTATTCCTGAATACTAAACATAAAACTCGTAACATAGCATTGTTTAGGTGAAAGATAATGGATATAAGATACAAATATAAGCATGAAATGATGTCAATCAAATACCCCCACACCTAACTTTTGCTAGTCCCGAGCAAAACAAAGAAAGAGAAAAGCATACGAAAAAACAAGAAATCCTAACTCACTTTCGTAGGAATCACGGTTGCACTTAGCACGTGCAACAAGCCGTTAAACCTCCTTGTCGCCAAGGAGGAGGAGTGTTGTCTCCTGAGGGTTTTCAGCGGATATACCCACAAAATCCGAACAAGATGCATTAATCAATCTAGCTACACGACTCGTTGGACTCATTTTGTCGATCATGGGATGCGGTAATACTACGGGTCGACTCTATAAATGTAATCGGTCCACACACCTAGCCTAATGAGTTATTCGTGAGAGTTAGTGAAGGACTTAAGTGACAGACATGGGCAACCTTAACTTCTGAATGTGATACAATGTGTAAAGTCCATTTTGGTTCTTATTTGACTCTTTTTTTTCTTTTTCCTTTTCCTTTTCTTTTCTTTTTTTTTCTTTGGAGCATTTTATTGGTTGGTGTTTGATTCTCCCAGGGTTAGGTTTCGTGCATGATTGCCTATGAGGACTTACACTATCACGTACACCTTCCCCCAAATCTCCACATATGGCGATCCCTACCACCCGTGTAACGAGAGTTCGGTCGGCGCATCCCAAGTCAGATGACTCGAAAGCACCAGGCACAAAGTCCCCTCAGACCTACTTTCCCGAGTGATAGGAGCCGTGCGAGAAGAGAGAACACTACTTATTTATCTATATGGGAACCAAAACCCCTACACTTAAGTTTCACAAAAAGAGATTAAGGGCCCTCGACTACGACAAACTTCCTTATACTCACAAACACGAATTATTTGACTCACTAGGTTCAGGGTGGACTTCTTTAAATGTTTGAGTACTGAAACCCTATGATTACACGCCCCCCCGAGGGAAAACCGGGGTGCATCCTAACGACTCGATAAGACCTAAAGGCAGTAAACCAAAAATCCTAATGCATCAAGTTCCAGACAATTTTGGGAGCTTTCTTTTTACTTTGCCTCTCAACGGTTTTGCACATGCTGAACACACGCAAAACCTACAAAACATTTTCTTTCGCAAACACATGAAGATTTTGAAAGAAATGTGGAAATTTTAAAGCACTCGGCAAGCAAAAGAAGGCAAGTCACCCAAGGATCATGGCAAGCATATATATCAATGTTAAATGCGGCACACTAACATGACCCTAGCAGTACACACAAAAGAAAACAAAACGAAAGGAAAAAGACTCGAATATGTACACACGTAAAACACCCCCCACACCTACCTCATGCATTGTCCTCAATGAATGTGAACCAGATACTACATGGATGCATGCATGAAAAAGGAACGATCTCACCAACATGAAGTACAAAGGGACGTTCGGGGTCATGTTGATGGACACAAACCCAAATTCCCTCAAAAACTGTGAGAAGCTGAAGAAGGGAGATAAATACATGAAGAGATTGGGCCCAAGTACACAAGGGTTGGGGCCCACAACAATCGATGCTCACTGAAGGAGTCTTTTATTACACACTTCTTCTTTTTTTGTTGTTTTTTTGTTGTTTTTTTTCTTTTTTTTAAAGATATATACATCAACCAAGATATTCTCATAATCATTTGGTCAAGGAACATCAAATGAGAACATCAAGTCAGGAGGACCAGAGACTTGCCGAGATGGGCAAACTCCACTGGTACTCTGAGGTGTCATGAGGGGTGAAAGGTCAAAGCTGAAAGGTTCGAACCCCTCATGATATTGGTCGGGTGTGGGCAACAAACAATGAAGTTGTGTTGCCTCACTAGGGTTTAATTGCTCATCGAATAAAACCCCCAACCAATAGGCGGGTGCATCGGAATGAGTTCCTCAAGCTCATTCGATGGATGCAGCAGACCTGCATCACTAAGAATGAGCCTTCTCCCCAAGTCATCCAACAAGAACCTCCCACCATCATTTAGATCATCAAGCATAAGCTTGGTCATAGGTGGGTCCTTGTTGGAGTCAATATGAAGCTCAAATGGCTCAATGGCCATGGGACATGAGGTAGAGACACCTTCTGGTATAGGCATATGATGAGGTGTCTCACTCTCACTAGTACTCTCAACTGAATCTTGCAACGAACACTCCCTTTGGACATTCATGTTCGAGGCCAGCTCACTCTGTTGCATTGCGAAGACAGGCAATGAGTTTTCGCTGGGCCCATGAACATTCTCAATGGGTTGCATTGGGGTTAGGGGTGTTCGTTGATTTTGTGGTGCTTTCTCCAATTGGCGGATGAGATTTAGATTTAAAGGTTCATCCATGGGTTCCTGTTGCCTACCAGAGTTGAACACATGAAACTCGGCACTCATGTTACCGAATGAGAGCTTCATGAGACCATTTCTACAATTAATCAAGGCATTCAAGGTTGCCAGAAATGGTCTACCCAAAATCAAAGGTATTTGAGAGTGGGTGTTCGCAACAGGATTTGTATCGAGGACAACAAAATCTACTGGAAATATAAAATCTCCAACTTTGATAAGCACGTCCTCGATAATCCCCATGGGAATACGAATGGATCTATCCGCTAGTTGGAGGGTGATCTTAGTTGGTTTCAATTCTCCCAAGTTCAACTGTTGATAAACAGAGAATGGGAGGAGGTTGACCGCTGATCCTAAATCAAGCAAAACATTGCTCAATCTAGTGTCCCCTATCATACACTGAATAGTAGGACACCACGGGTCCTTGTATTTTGTGTAGTTAGGATTGGACAAAAGTGAGCTGATATTTGCAGCCAAGAATGCTTTCTTAGGAACATTGGTCTTCCTCTTGGTTGTGCAGAGATCCTTCAACACTTTGGCATATTGAGGTATTTGTTGGATGACATCCAACAAAGGGATGTTAACCTTCACTTGCTTAAATACCTCTAATATCTTGTCCATGTTGTCACTCTGCTTTTTGTTTAACCTACTTGGATAGGGAGCTTTTGGCAGGTAGGTTTTCTGCTGTGCCTGAGAAGAAAGCTTTGGTGTATTACCCTCACCCTCAGCTTCTTCTTCACCACCATTCCCACGGAGGGGCTGCATAGATGGTGGTGGGTGTGGCAAGGAAATGTGATTGTCAACCTGTTTTCCATTCCTTAAGGTCACAATGGAATTGACATGGTGAACAGGTTCCTCCACATGGTTCACTTGCCTCCCCCGAGGTACCACATTCTCATTTTGCATTTGTTGTTGTTGGTACATACGGGGGTTAGCCTCAGGCTGGCTAGGAAAAGACCCTCTCTCTCTCTCATGTACAGACTGAGCCAATTGGCCCATCTAAAGCTCTAGAGATTTCATGGTCTGCTGATTTGAAGTGAGAACTTGACTTGTGGTAGACATAAATTTTTTCATTGAGTTTTCAAGTCCACGAGTCAAGGTCTTAAGCGAATTGAATCGGGTTTCCATATTATTGGAATTTAGGAAACCCGATTGATTGGTGGTTTGTGCTTGGGATGGCTGATAGGAATGTGCATGCATGGGAGGTTGGTGTGATTGGTAAGGTGGTCTAGAGGAGTTTGAAGGACCACCTGGGGCATTATTTTGGTTCCATGAAAAATTGGGGTGGTTCCTTCATCCAGGGTTATAAGATGATGAGTATCGGTCATTCCTAGCTCTGTCATAGATGGCGTTGACACGCTCCATCTCAGGAGGAATGGATTCACACTCGCTCTCTACATGACCTATCCTACCACATGAATGACAGGGAACTGGACCAGATGTGGACATGTGAGGTGCACTTTGTTGGTTTTGGAGCTCAATCGAATCCATACGGCGCATTAAGGCCGCCATGCGTGCCTCGGTGGCCGTAGTGGTATCGATAGCAAATGCGGAACCCGATCTAGTTGAGTTTGCATTCGCGATCCTCGCTCCTATACTAGATGATGCAGGTGGTTCCCTCACACTCTCCCATTGCATGGTTTTCTCAGCGAGGTCTTCTAGGAAGGCCCATGCCTTCCTTTCATCCTTTCCCAAGAACTCTCCTTGACACATGGACTCAAGGAGCGTTCTGGACGGGATGTGAAGACCCTCATACACAATCTGACAAAGACGCCACAACTCAATGCCATGGTGAGGGCACGAGGATAGTAGCTCTTTGAACCTCTCAAGATATGCATGAAATGGTTCGGTCTCATGTTGATAGAACGAATTGATTTCGTTCCTCAATTTTTGAGTCCGATGATTAGGAAAGTACTTCTTGAGGAATGCAGATTGAAACTCATCCCAAGTCCTAAAGGAATTCGCCTGGTTGCTGTACAACCACTTTTTGCCGTCATCCTTTAGTGCAAAAGGAACGAGCCTAAGATGGATGGAGTCTGTGCTAAGTTGTTGCAGCTTGAACATAGCACATACCTCCTCAAATTCCCTGAGAAAGATATAGGGGTCACCTTTCCCAGTGAAATGAGGGAGCATGGAAATGAATTGAGGCTTAACCTCAAAATGGTTCTCATTAGCCTCTGGTAATACGATGCATGAGGGTAGAGCAGTACAGCTCGGGTAACATCGATCACGAAGAGGTATGGGAACGACAATTGGATGAACAGGTGGAGCAGGCGGGTCCAGCAACTGCTCCTCCTCACGGAAATTAGCAGCCATTGGACCCGAACTACGTGCGACACGAGAGGAGGGAGGTGTCGAGAAATCGATGACCGAAGCTGGATTGACAACGCTCCTCGTCAAACGACCACTCTCGTCTCGTGTCCACGAAAGCATGCACAAAGGTGCACACACACAAAACAAAAACTTTTTTTTTCTTTTTTTTTAACAAAGAATGTGCGTAGAGGAGAAGACGGGGGAACACAGTAGAGAAAGAATGACTCAGGAGAGAAGGAAAGAAGTCCTTATGCTACGGCGGATGGGTACAGGTAGAAGCACACAAGCAAACAAGGCTCAAGCAATCCTAAGGTCGCTATAGGTCCTTACAGCTAGACGACGCCTAACTGCGAGGTCACGCGGCCTCAACACGCCTCACCTCCCTACGACGAGGACCACAAAGCCCAGCAAGTGAGCCAAAATCCGGGGATCTCGTCTCTCCTACTATCGACAAAGTGGGCAACGCCGATCAGGTCATGACAGTCGAGACCGGATCACTCTCCTAATGCGCCCGAAATCCTTAGAGCCAATGTCTACTTGATTTTAAAAATTTGGCTCTTTATTAGTGTGGTTTGTGGGGCGAAGGAAAGGGTGATGAAATCCCCCACCTTATCTTTTATGGGACAGCCCCTCCTTAGTAGCGTTTTGAAGTCCTAATCTAGCAATCAACTCTCCAAACAAACGCTCAACTCACACTTGTTTCAATGCACTTCCTACTAACTAATGCATGTTCATACGAAATGCATGAATGAGAGTAGAAGGTGCGTACCTCACGCCAGCTCTTAGCAACAGAAAATAAAGCTAAGATAAAAGACAATCTAAGTGCCTAAGTCACATACATGATGCATGACCTAAACAACAAGAATGCCTAATCTTTTGCTTTGAGTTTTAGGGTCCAAGTTGCTTAAAGGAGGTTGATTATGGATCTGGGAACAAACTATAAGTCAAAACTTTCCAAATTAAATCCTAGATCACTACATCAATTATGAAAACCAACCAAAGAAATACGAGACAAAACCGAGCTAAACAGACCGCCAATTGGCGGTCCCAGGCCGCTGATTGACGGTCTGAAATGCTCAGATTCACTCAAAACTTCTCCTGACGTTCCTCCTGATTACTCCAAGTCTCCTGAAACAAGGAAAAATTACACAACACAAATTAAATCCACTCGAATCGTCCAAACAAGAGTCTGGACTGGCACCTCCCCGGCAACGGCGCCAAAAACTTGTTGAACGTTTTATTTTAAACCGCAAGTGCACGGCCGTGATGAAGCGGTGGAAAGTACGGGTCGTCCTCAGGGAGGTGAGCAGCCTCTTGTTTGCACGAAATCAAGTGGCGAAAATAATGGGGAAGAGAGTTGGTTACACTACTCTACACTAAACTACGCTAAGAAGTACGAAATGCGAAAGAAAGAAATAAACGATCAAATAAAAACTAAGCTAAGAACAAAATAGAAGTGCTGCAATTTCAGGAATGGAAAACCCCTAAGGGGTGGAGTGAGTGCACACAAGAAAAGAGGTGGGTGTAGAATACATTCTTTAAGCACAAGAAGGTGGTGTTTATCAAGCATAGGAAGTGTCTAAATGTTATGGCAAAACCTATCAATCTATTCACCAACTTGGTTGATTAACATTTACATATGCAAGTTGTTTATTTCAGAACCTAAACAAGCATGAGAGGTGTCTAATCATTTTGGCAAAACTCATCAAGTTATAAATTCTATCCTAAACAAGCAAGCATACATTCATGTTTAATCAACACATTGAAATTAAAGCATTCATCCCATTCTCTAATGCATGTATGTACATCTACTCCACCCCCCAAAGGGGATGGAACTACTCACTAAACATTAGACTAATTATTAAACTATGGAAAGAAAGCATATTAAAACTAAGCTAGAATTAAAAGACGATTAAACTAAAACATGCACAAACAATAAAAGAAGCATAAAATAAACAATGAAAGAAACACAAAACTTTATTGATAAAATGACTCACATTAAAAGTAGTATCCTCCTACTTTAGTGTGTGCTTCAAGGCCTCACTTCTAGTAGGAAGAATAGCCACTTAAAATATGGAGTGATTACAAAAGGAGGTGAAGAGTTCTATTTATAGGCATGGAAAAAGCTAATCCGGGACAATCCCCCGATGTGGGACTAAACCAATACCACAAATAGCCTAAACAAACATTAATACACATCCACGAGAAAACTTGGTGGATTTGGGCCAAAAGTGATCGCCAATTAGCGGTCTTGGACCGCCAATTGGTGGTCAAAAAGATCCGGATCCAGTTGAATCTTCTTCTGGGCTTTGCTTTGTGTATTTGGTGGTCTTGGATGCATCTACTTCGTTTATTGGAGCTCCGACCCGAATAGAATTGCCAAAATACTCCCCATGATGGTGTGGAGTTCTCTGTTTTGCTCTTAGGTCCTTATGTCTTGCATCCTGGTCCCCAGATCTCACAATCCAGTCCTTTTTCCCAGCTTTTGGGTCCTTTTATGTTTCATCTCTTCAAACCTATTTATTCCTGAATACTAAACATAAAACTCGTAACATAGCATTGTTTAGGTGAAAGATAATGGATATAAGATACAAATATAAACATGAAATGATGTCAATCACCATCGGATGACACTACAAGCTGGAACATTGTCGACAACATCATTGCCGACACAACATCGACGACATCTCCGGCACGACATCAACGTTACAACATACGTCCGACACAACATCAGACGGATCCAGACCCTACTCCGCAGGGTCATCATGCTCCAAGAGCCATGCATCGACATTCATCGGGATCCATGATTCCTCACGTTTGCTACTCTACAGTGAGTCAAGACAGTAAAACAACACACCAAAGTCTAACAACAGGGGTGGCTCGTCTCAAGTACCCACACTCTTCCACTCGACGGTCCCTAGGCAGGAGCGATCTCGCACCCACTGTCACCTCCTTGCTCATGCGCTAGGCGAGGACACATGTTTCCGTGAACAGTGTTGGCACAACACAAGGACTGGAGATCGGGTTCTGGGCACAAACGGTCAACCGGAATAGGCAATCCGATCGACCGTTCCCATGGGGTTCGGTCGACTAAAAGTTTGAAATGGTTGAACACTCTGCGCATCACCTAAGTCCCAATGGTTGGACCAAAGTCTAAAACCGGTGGACCGAACGTAGTCAAAATCTGGAGTCTGGACAAAAACAATAGAAGTCCAACGGTCAACCGACTCAGGGGTCCTGGTCGACCGGAAACTGCCAGGGCAACCTAGCATTTCTAAGTCATCTATCGGTCGAACAACATACAAGATACATAAGTTCACTTAAGTTCCGGTCAGACTCAAGGTTCAGAACGGCGATCGTTTGGATGGTCAACGTCCGATCCGAGCGAAACACAAAGCAACGGTCGAACGACTCAGGGGCCCCGTCCGACCGAAAACTCCCAGTACAAGCATGATTGATCGATCGACACAAGGCATTCTTCGACTGGTGTTGGTTATAGTCATAAACGGACCCCTTATCCTACTTTTTTAATTACATGCATAATTCTCTCTCCCTTAACAACCACAAAAATATCTTAATAGTTTTATGTTTTGGAGATAGAAATCTCAGATGCTTAAAGAGGGGTTATTACCAAGATTGTAAGCTTAATTAGAAATTGATTGGCTAGCTCCTTTCTCTCTAATCTTGTTTAGAGTTTGGTGAACACTTGGAGGCGAATCGGAGGGCGATTCAACGAGCAACGGAACCAGATCTTCTGAAAGGATTTAGAGAACCTTTGGGTATGATCCTCCCACTTTTTCTTATTTTAATATGTGTAGGAATGCATGATATTAAAATAAACATATACATGTACATAAATCAATGAAAATATGAAATTGATCATGTATGCTTGTATTAATTTTTTAAAATATACACATACATAGGGACACGAAATCCTATAGTGGTATCAGAGTATCTAGTTCATATTTTCAATGGTTAGACTATATAATTAATTTTAGTTTACCATTTACAATCGAAACAATTCATGTTCTTGTCTTTTTCGAGTTTTCTGATAGTTTTGTTGATTTAATTCTAATTGATTCTTTCGATAGTTTGAAATGTTTTGAAACACATCATGTGAGTGTTAGAATTAAAATTTAGACTCATGTCTAATATATTAAATTTTCGTTTCTAATTAAATGATTATTTTATAAGGAATCGACAAAAACGAAAAAGGCATATGTTTATCTATCCTTGAAAAAAAAAAATGGAAATTGGATAAACATCGGTTCAAATATTTTGTATTTTGAACTATGGATGGATAATATCATTTTTAAAGGATGGAAATGGTTTTAGAATTGTTTGATTTAGAGATGCATGATAAACTAAATCGAGTAATTTATAGTATATGTACATGCGTTGATCGAGTTCCTTAATGCAGGGATATGTGAGTTGTATGTTCCGATGAAGCCACGTATGAGTGAATGTGTATGTTATTATTATTCAATCATATGGGCTTATGTATATGTAAAAGCAAAATTTTTATTTCTATGTATATGCATGCATATGAGAGAGTTTTTACATAGGACTTGCACTAGACAATTTTCGAAATTGTGAGATGCATGTTTATATTTTTGCAATATCAACATCATGGTGTAAGAGGAAGTCGCGGAGAAGGCGCAAAAGTCAAGGACGCGAGAAACATCCAAACTCACACAAATGTATGTGTGAATGGATATATTTATGTTTGCGTGCTTGACATGCATGTGATTGTATGAATGAATGTTAGCATGTCTGTAGATGATAAATATGCATGATCATCTAAATTCTAAAATCACATGTAAATGTTTAAATTGTCCAACCAAAAATTAAGAACATTTTTCTTTCTTATTTCATCCACTAGGAGCCATCGATCGAGGTATATTTTGCTCACCCTTAGCGGGAGATATCTTCCTTCATCTTTGGGAATAGTGGAAGATATAAGGTTGTCTATTGTTCTGCCATAAGTAGATGTACAAGGTGTGCTTCACCCTTAGTGAACACCGAGTGCATTTATTTGTGAATACAATGGATAAACATATACCCGGAGCCCTAGCTCGGTTTTGAGCGAGGTGTCTTCAGAATGGTCAACCGAACGGGGAACAAATAGTGCATTTGGTTGACCGAAACTGTCTGGAGTGCCTGGAAAATTGGGATCGGTCAACCGGGCTTGAACGGTCAACTGAGAGAAAATATCCAGGAGCTATCTTGAGATATTTTTGGTAGACCAAACGTGACACGGTCCTCCGAAGAAATTCACCAGGAGATATTTTGGTGGGTCAATGGTCGGCTGGAGTGAGACGCGGATCGTCCGAATTTTTCCAGGGAATTTTTCTCATGTATATTTGGTCGACCGTCTAGCTCACGGTCATCCGAGACATGTGTTAAAACCGAATGGTTCGGTTGACCGAGAATAATTCTCGGTTAACCGAACAACACAATTTTTGCCTGAATTATTAAGAGAATAATTAGATCATGGGTTGGATTAATTCCAGATTTGATGAAACGTTTTTTAGGATGGTTATGTGGCAATTTGGGATTAATTTTAGGAGAGAAAAGGCAAGAGATTATGACTAGAGAATAGTTTTTGATATGGATGTTTTGGGAGCCTATAAAAGGACCCCTTATCCTACTTTTTTAATTACATGCAAATTCTCACTCCCTTTAATCTCTCCCTTAACAACCCCGAAAATCTCTTAATAGTTTTATGTTTTGGAGATAGAAATCTCAAGAACTTAAAAAGGGGTTAGTAGCTAGATTCTAAGCTTAATTAGAGATTGATTGGCTAGCTTCTTTCTCTCTAATCTTGTTTAGAGTTTGGTGAATACATGGAGGAGAATAGTTTTATGTTTTGGAGATAGAAATCTCAGGAACTTAAAGAGGGGTTATTAGCTAGATTCTAAGCTTAATTAGAGATTGATTGGCTAGCTCATTTCTCTCTAATATTATTTAGAGTTTGGTGAACACATGGAGGAGAATCGGTGTGCGATTCGACGAGCAACGGAACACCGGATCTTTGGAAAGGTTGTAGAGAACCTTTGGGTATGATCTATCTCTTTTGTTTATTTTAATATATGTAGGAATGCATGATCTTAGAATAAACATATACATGTACATAAAATCAATGAAAATATGAAATCGATCTTGTATGCTTGTGTTAATTTTTTTTAAATATACATATACACAGGGACACGAAATCCTACAGTGGACCGGTTGAGTTGGGAAAACTCACTTTTGGAGTTAATGATTAACTGATAGAAACGGTCGTAGGAAAACTTGATTAGGTCGACCGTTTTGCACAAACAGTTTAGGTTTGGATTAAGTGATTTTCCGACTAAGGTTTGGGTTATCTATTGAAGTCCAAATAATGTGAAATTGGGTGTGTGACTTCTACAAGGAACCTAGGGTTTATGTTAATAGGTTACACCTCTTGTATGCTCAAGATCACATAAATTTCATCTAATCGACTGCCAAAAAGGCATCGTTCGACCGGTGACCAAATAAACTAAAGGAGTAAGGAAAAAAATATGAATACGACCATTATAGAATACGACAAGAATAACGATGATATACGAATACAAGAAACGGTCGACCGAAAATTCAAAAGCAGTCGACCGATTGAGTTGGGAAAACTCACTTTTGGAGTTAACGATTAACTGATAGAAACGGTCGTAGGAAAACTCGATTCGGTTGACCGTTTTGCACAAGCAGTTCAGTTTGGATTAAGTGATTTATGGACTAAGGTTTGGGTGATCTATTGAAGTCCAAATGATGTGAAATTTGGTGTGTGACTTCTACAAGGAATCTAGTGTTTATGTGAATAGGTTACACCTCTTCTATGCTCAAGTTCACATAAATTCCTAAGATTCAAATAAACGCAAAATTACATGTCTTCAAATAGCTTGATTACATGTCTTGACTTCATTCAATTCTTCCTTGAGTCTTGATCACATGTAGATGTTAGCACAATATAATATATATTCTATGCATAATGTGTGCTGCTCTACTTTTGATTGTGATTAAAATTAGGTTAGTTAAATCATCAAAATATAGATTAAGGCCTAAAAGCCAACACAAACGACTGTGTAGATCGCCTTCATGTTGTGGTGAGGTGGGCGAGACACAACTAATAGGACCATAGATTGTGCAACAGTACGCAGAGAAGGTGGATGTTATCAGGCAGAGATTAACCATAACATAGAGCAGACAAAAGAATTATACAGATCGACACCGATGAGAGTTGACTTTTGCAGTAGGAGATCATATGTTTTTGAGAACCTCTCCCGCCAAGGGAGTTATGAGGTTTGGTCACAAAGGGAAACTGAGTCCGAGATACATAGGGCCATTTGAAGTTTTCGGGATTGCACAACGTTTTCCATGTTTCGATGCTGAGGAAGTATGTTGTCGACCCTTCACATGTGTTGGAGACGTATATGCCAGAGGTGCAGCCAGATTTGTCATTGGAGGAGCGACCAGTGGAGATAATCGATCGGATGGAGCACCAGTTGCGTAAGATGGTCATCTCAATGGTTATGGTTCAATTATCTTCATTTTCTGTGTCAGGCTTGCAAAAAATAATGCTATATGGAATTGATTGGCTATGTAATATTAAGATGAAGTATGAGTCAACTGAAGATTGATCAAAATGGTTAACAATAATCATCAAAACAAAACAAGATTTAGGGGTAAAACAACCGAAATGTGCTTTCATCGTCAAGTTAGCGAACCTACTTAGCTATATTATAAGTCAACACATCCTCAGTCAATTAAAATTTAAAACTAGGGGTGTCAATGGATCAGATATATATATATATCCATATTCGTATCCACATGAAATTTACGGATTCGAATACGGATTCAGATTGTTTGCGGATATGAAAAGTCTATATGAGTTCAGATATTTGACTAATTCAGAGCGGATACGGATAAAATCCGGATCCGTAAACATAATTCCTCACCTTATAACATTTTTCATTTTCACTTGACAAATTCTTATAAATAGTCACATTTATAACTTTATTTGGTTTCAAATCTTAATTTACTTTATCTTAACTTCTAACTCTATATTCTGAAAATGATAACGATATTCAATGCTTGAATAAATGTGATCAGTAGATGTATTTTTATTTGAATAAATAAATTTAAATTATATATTCAAAATATAATCACACAAGGTTGAAATATGAATACTTCTAGGTATAATAATGTATTGCATAAGTATATGATACAAATATGGATGCAGATCTTATAATATAGATATTCAATCTCGGATTGCATGTTAATCGGCTCGAATGTAAAAATATCCATATTCGCATTCGCATGTCCCGAATATTACACGAATCGAATATTATTCGGATCGGATATTGTTCGGACTGAATATTTTTCGGACCGAATATTTTTCGAATCGGATGCGAACGAATTTCCAAATTTCAGACATCCATTGACACCCCTAGTTAAAACCATCATCCAGAAGTTAACACCAAAAATGAAGAAAGAGATAAGGGACTTATTGGGACGAGTACGATAGATTAGCAGTATGATCCCTCTACTCTAGCTAACATCTAAAACAAAAAAAAGAGATTATGGGTTTGTTTATCTTGCTTTCGTTTCTTTATAAGTGTAGTTGAATTTTTTTATTATTGGGTGGGTCCTACAAAAGAGGGGTAGTTACTAATTAACTTTCACTTGATGGTGTTGAATAACGACAGTCAGTGGCATGGTATAAAAGTATTGTCCAGAGTTTATAGTGAGTACAAATACAAAAAATAGAATGACATATTAGCAATTAAGTTATTTGCACTGACACGTAAGCAAAATCATTTATATTAATTATTGGCTTTTTGGCCTTAATCTATATTAGTTTTGATGATTAATTAAACTAATCTTAATCAATCAACCTAATCAGTCAAAGTGAGCAAACATGATTACATGCATTGCATATATATTTGTGTACTTGCAATCATCTTAATAGGTTTATCAAGACAATCAAGGAAATGAGCATTGGGACAAAGACATCAAGACTCAAGACTTGTAATCAAAGCTGTGGACCAAGACATGTAACTTTGTATTTTATGAGTCCATAAGGTTTTATGTAAACTTAAGCACTAGGATTCGGTCCCGTCATTCATCGGTAAACCGAACCTATTTCGGTTAATCGATTCCTGTCTATTTCGCTCCAACGAACACCTTTCGGATACCCGAATACTTCCAACCAGTAAAACTTAGGTGTTCTCTGGAATTGCCCCAACGGAAGACCGAACCACCTTCGATCGACCGAATAGCCCTGGACCGGTTATGGACTTTGCTCGGTTTTGTGGTTTTACATACGCATTATAATTTTACTGAGGTTAAGTTGTAATGACTGTTCGCCTTTGTGAGTGGCATGTGAATTTGGTTGTCACCATGATGTGGAAAAATATGTTTATATAACGAAAATGAAAAGAACTTTTTAATGTGGAAAGATGGAGTAAAACCTTTAGGATTGCGAGATGATCACGCTCGCATCGGACATGATACCAATGATCCAGCTACATTGTCTTGCAATCATTTACAACAAGTGAATTAAGATGGGCGGGAGACGAAACAACGTCCCTCTATTTGAACTTTGATATGACCACTCCTGACTTACCATAACCACGACAACTAAAATTCATCATTACCCTACCAAAAGGATGTTAACTTTCCCAAAACATAAACCCAAAATCTTTTCTTCCATTTCGTAAAGCTTAAAGAGAAAACCTGCATCTTTCCCTAACCCTAAATCAAAGTAGAAGATCATCATCCCTAAACAAATGCAAAATGGGCAAACCCAAGAGGTTGTTCTATTAGACGTTTCATTTGTATATTAATAAGGCAAGGTGTTGGTTTTAAAAGGTTTTCCATTTTGTTGTCATGGTAGAGAATGTGGAAAGGCAGTCATACGACTCTAGGGGACAATCATTGTATGGTTCAAGGAGACAGAGAGAGTGAAGGAGGAACACCAAAACCTCTTCCTGCAAATCCCTTTCGGGTAATTGCGTGAAATGCCATCATTCACTGTTGATAATTTGTTCCTCGAAGGACTGGAAAAGTAGTATAATGAATTAAAAGGAGGATTCGTGATAGCTAAGAAATGGTTCTTGTTTCCTGAGAAAGAGGTTGCCGTTATTTTGGGATTGGCAGTACGGGGAGGGCCATCGATATGGAGTTGGATATATGTCCGCTCCTTAACAATTATTTGGTGGGGTAGTACAATTTAACACACATAATGGCATTGGAAGACAACCTCAAAGATTTTGACGATGAGGTCCATAGGGTCGACTTCAGGAAGCTTTTGGTTGACCATCTAGTCATGACGTTTATGGTCCCAAGTTCAAAATCAATGGCGAGACCATGGGTGGTTTGCTTGGCCAATGAGCATGATTGTTTGGCCAATTATACATGGGCAATGGAGGTCTGCACGTTGCTCCAATATGAAATCTATTATATCCCTAAACCCAATTAGGGTGCTAATTGGTGTTAGGAGGAGAGAAGTGGTGATTAGGTGGAGGTTTGACTTGAAGTGAGAGGGAGAGAGAGGTATAATTTGAGGTATGAGTGAGGTGATGGGGTGGGGAGTGTAGGGGATGGTTGGGTGGTGTGGGATTTGGGTTTAAAAGCAACCCAACCCCTCTTCTCCATCTTCTTTTCTTCTTCTACTTCCTTCTTCCTCACACACATTCCTCACCTTCTTCTCCCTATTCCGATGAGCAACGACGGAGACAGTGACCCCGGTGTGCGAGCAAGTGTGGTCCTGAGGAGTGAGGCATGCGGAGTTCGGCGTGCGAGGAGGATTTCCGGAGGTTTCGTGCATTTATTTGTATCTTATATCCATTATCTTTCACCTAAACAATGCTATGTGACGAGTTTTATGTTTAGTTTTCAGGAATAAATATGTTTGAGGAGATGAAGCATAAAAGGACCCAAAAGCAAGGAAAAAGGATTGAATTGTGAGACATGGGGACTAAGATGCAAGGGAGAAGGACCTGAACGTAAGTCCAAAGGACCAAAGAGCAAAACAAAATACTCCACACCATCATGGGGAGTATTTTGGCAATTCTATTCGGGTCGGAGCTCCAGCAAGCAACGTAGATGCATCAAAGATCACCAAAGACATCCAGAAAAGCCCAGAAGAAAACTTAGCGGGATCTGAACCATATAGACTGCCAATTGGCGGTCCAAGACCGCCAATTGGCGGTCTGTTTTGGCCCAAATCCGCTAAGAGTTTGGTGGGTCGCGTATTAGTGTGTATTTAGTCCATTTCTGGTATTTGTTTAGTCCCACATCGGGGGATTGTCCCGGATTGCCTTTTTCTTTGGCTATAAATAGAACTCTTCACCTTCTATTGTAATCACTCCATATTTTGAGTGCCTATTCTTCCTACTAGAAGTGAGGCCTTGAAGCATACACTAAAGTAGGAGGATGCTACTTGAAATGTGAGTTACTTTAATAAAAGTTTCTTTATTATGTTGTTTGTTTCATATTTTTTGCTTTACTTTGTTTAATTTCATTTCATTAGTTTTAGTAGCTTAGTTAATATACTTTCCTTGCTTTGTTTAATAATTAGTCTAATGAGTAGTGAGTAGTTCCATCCCCTTTGGGGGGTGGAGTAGATGTACATACAAGCAAATAAGAATGGAATGAATGCTTTATTTCCAATGTGTTGATAAAACATGAATGTATGCTTGCTTGTTTAGGATAGAATTTATAACTTGATGAGTTTTGCCAAAATGATTAGACACCTCTCATGCTTATTTAGGTTCTGAAATAAACAACTTTTATATGTAAATGTTAATCAACTAGGTTGGTGAATAGATTGATAGGTTTTGCCATAACATTTAGACGCTTCCTATGCATGATACCACCACCTTCATTTGTGCTTAAAGAATGTGTTCAACACTCACCTCTTTGCATGTGTGCACTCACTCCACCCCTTAGGGGTTTTCCATTTCTGAATTCCAGCACTCGTCTTTCGTTCTTAGTTTAGTTTTAGTTAATTGTTTGTTGCTTTCTCTCGCATTTCATACTTCATACTTTGTAGTGTAGCGTAGCGTAGCATAATCAACTCTCTTCCCTATTTTGCCACTTGATTTCGTGCAAACGAGAGGCTGCTCACCTCCCTGGGGACGACCCGTATTTGCCACCGCTTCAACGCGGCCGTGCACTTGCGGTTTGATTAAAACGTTCAACAGTATGTCGATTCATTAGTGCGATTTTATTGCTCACCCGCATTGGGGTGATATGGTGGTCAGTCACGGGAGGTCGGAGATCTCACGGGCGACGAGTGCGGAGTAAATCCTTGGCTAGTGCAAGGTTGCAGACGACCAACGGTCGACCGGTTCCTTTGGGTGATCGACGGATTTAATGCATTTTTGCCCGACTTTAACCAACACCGGTCGAACGATGCCTTGTAGCGGTCGACCGGTAGTGCATGTGTTGGTGGGTCGGGTGGTTGTCTGTTGGATTTCAGTCGACCGATTCTTTAGTTTGTTCGACCGGAAAATATGTGGACTTATGTATGGTTCGACCATTTTTATGCATGTTCGACCGTGGATGAATTAGAACTGCTAGGATGCCCTAGTAGTATTTGGTCGACCGGGACCATTGAGTCGGTCGACCGTTAGTATTGATTGATTTTGACCAGACTTCGGATTTTGATCACGTATTGGGTGACCGGTTTTAGACTCTTGTTCAACCGTTGGGACTTAGGTTTTGCGCAGAGAGTTCGACCGTTGCAGACTTTTGGTCGACCGAACCTCATGGGAACGATCGATCGGATTGCCTTTTTCGGTCGATCGTTTGTGCGCAAAACTAAATTCCTGATGCTTGTATGATGCCAACTCTGTCCACGGAAACCCGTATACTTTCCTAGTGCGTTAGATGGGATCGCCGTGGGGAAGAGTGTGGGTATTTGGGACATGTCACCTCCATGTATGGATCGTGATGTAATTTGATGGATTGATGTACTCAGATTAGAGTAGCAAACCTGAGGGATCATGGATGCCAATGTATGATGATGTGTGGCTCATGGAGCTTGATGACCTGGCGAACTTCACTCTGAAACCGTCCGATGTTGTGCCGGACGTATGTTGGACCACTGATGTTGTGCCGGTAATGCCGCCGATACTGTTCCATCGATGATAGGCCGATGTTGTTCCGGCTGTGATGTTCGATGGACCGATCTTGTTCCGGCTATGTTTTCGTCAGCTGGGCACCTACTGAGATGATGATTGATGAACCAACCGAGCAACAGATCCATTGAGGTTGTTTAACCACGAAGTTACAGATCTATTTCTTATGGCGCAGACCTGGCGGACGCTTCTTGCCGAACCCCTTGATTACGATATCCGCGTGTGGGGAGTGTCACGTCTTGTTCCGTTAGACCGTATGTGCCTACGGTAGATCTCCGAGGGAGACCCGATAATGATTGTCAGACTGATGACATGTTTTACCCTTCGGGGGAGTTATTTTCCTTACTGTTAATGACATGACATGCTACTAGTATGATAGGTTCATTGTACTACTGTATTCATATAGGTGAGCTTGGCATACCGGGTTTCCTGATGGAAACTCAGGCATTGTTGTTGCATGTTTTATTGCAGGACCGCAGTAGGTCCAGTTGGGTGGTGACGGTGGGCATGCGCATTTTGGGATCGGATCCTCTCGTTTGGACCACTGAGGTCGACATGATTACTTGTACTTCCATTTGTTATATCTGATGTAATCATGTAGCTTTGTGACAAACTCTAATGTAATATGGTGCATCGCTTGGATGTTCTATTAGAAGTAACAGTCCCGTCTTTTGATTATTGATCTCTTGTATCTTGATGATAAATTTTAAATATTTTGCTGTTTCGGGATTTTACAACTTGATATCCGAGCAGTCGATTCCTATGTGGCTCCCAAAGAAATCACCCTTGTTGTAATAGGACATATGCATTTTATCTTTTAGCATGCAGTCATGGCTAAAGTTGTGATTGTTTCTTCTGTCAGATGCCTCCTAGACGCGGGACGAGTGCCAACTAGGACACGTTGGGCGAGTTTCTGGAGTGCCAGGCAGCCCAGAATGTGCAGGACGGGATGGGCGCTGAGCATGATCCTTTTTATGCGTCAGCACCCACCGAGTTTTGACGTATGTGGTGCTCCCGATGTAGCAGAGGACTGAGTCTTCAAGATGCAGATGATATTCCGAGTGATTGGTGTTGCACCGGAGAGGAGGGTGGACATGGCCACCTATGTGTTTTATGGCAAGGCAGCCAACTAGTGGAGGACCATGTCCACGGTGGTGTTTGAGGACCGTAAGGACGTCAACTGCGAGGAGTTTTTGGAGGTGTTTCATGACATTATTTTACCCAGCACGTCAGAGACCAGAAGGGGGAGGAGTTCATGTCGCTGGAGATGAGCCTGGTGAGTTACATCAGCAGGTTCAACGCATTGGAACGTTACTGCCCGGAGATCTGTGACACCTGAGTAGCGGGCGAGGAAGTTCTTGAAGGGACTGAGGTAGCCACTCCGATCGCGTGTGATCAACAGCATGCCGCAGACCCTTGCAGACGCTGTGAAGCATGCTATCATCATAGAACAGGACCAGAGGGAATGTCTTCAGGAGGCGAGCAAGGCACTAGTGAGCACCGGTAACTGAGCAGTTGGTCGTGTAGCAGGGAACCCGGGAAAGACGCCCAAGTTTGATGTTGGAGGAGCACGTCAGTCTAGAGCATACACTTTCTGTGGGGGGTTTTACCCAGGTCAGGAGTGCTTCAAGCGCACGGGCGCTTGCATGGGGTGCGGGTAGATGGGCCACTTTATTCAGGAGTGCTTCAAGCGCACGGGCGCTTGCATGGGGTGCGGGCAGATGGGCCACTTTGTTCAGGAGTGCCTGAATAGGCAAGGAGAGCCTAGCAGGAAGTTTGGAGCACCAATAGTAGGGAAGAGTTAAGGCAACTGATCCGTTATTTCACCAGGACAGGGCAGGAAGACATGGCGAGTCTTCACCATCTAGGCTAAGGAGGCGAGGGACTCCAACACCATGGTGGAAGGTACTCTTTATGTTTCTGGTTTGGTTGCTCGTATGTTGTTTGATTGCGGCGCCACTCTCTCCTTCATTTTGGAGAAGTTTGCTGGCGAGTTGGGTCGGACCCATGTGTTGCTGACTGATTGTTTGGATGTCAGCACACCCATAAGTGAGGTGGGCACTATGGGGAGCTATTTCCCCGACACCACAATTGTTTCGGGAGACCACGATTTTCCGGCAGATCTGGTCTTGTTGCCGATGGAAGACTTCGACGTCATACTGGCGATGGACTGGCTGTCACAGTACGACGTGCGAGTCTTTTCCCGTGATAAGAAGATCATGATTCCTAAGAAGGACTTGCCTGATGTTTTGATCAGAGGGACGAGGAGCAGAGGAGGTCGCTTGATTGTGTCTGCAGTCAAGGCACAAAGCGTTTGTGACCACGTTGGTAGTTCTTGATCCTAGGATGAGGAGGCTTGAGAACATAGAAGTAGTGCAGGAATTCCCAGATGTGTTTCCAGCAGATATTCCTGTATTGCCGCAGCGCCGAGATATTAAGTTTTGCATTGAGTTAGTAGCAGGAATGGCACCTCAGTCGAAGGCTGCGTACCGGATGGCACCTACTGAGTTGAACAAACTGAAGGAGCAGTTGCAGGAGTTGATGGACTCCAGGTTTATTCGGCCAATTGTTTCACATTAGGGAGCACCTGTGTTGTTTGTGAAGAAGAAGGACGGGTCGTTGCGGATGTGCATCGACTATAGGATGCTGAATATGGTTACAATTAGGGATCGATACCTTTTTCTTAGGATCAAGGACCTATTTGATCAGTTGCAGTCGGTGAAGGTCTTCTCGAAGATTGATCTGCGATCAGGATACCATCAGTTGAGGATCAGAGAGGCAGACGTCCAGAAGACAACTTTCCAGACACGGTACGGGAACTACAAGTTCTTGGTGATGCCCTTTGGACTGACGAATGCCCCTGCAACATTCATGGATTTGATGAACAAGACACTCCGGCCGTACCTTGACAAATTTTTCATCATCTTCGTGGACGACATTTGGTGTACTCCGCAGACGGAGAGTAGCATCGACAGCACCAGAGGATTGTTCCTGACATCTTGAGGGATCAACAACTCTATGCCAAGTACACGAAATGCGAGTTTTAGTTGGATAAGGTGGCTTTTCTAGGGCATATTGTGTCAGCGGGTGGGATTTTGGTGGATCCGGCAAAGGTTGATGTTGTGACTCAATGGAGGGCCTCGATGAGCATGACAGAGATCAGGAGCTTCATCGGACTAGCTGGGTATTACAAGAGGTTTATTCAGGATTTCTCCAGACTTGCTTCACTGTTGACTGCGTTGACGCAGAAGTCCGTCACGTTCCTTTGGCCCTAGAAGTGCGAGGAAAGCTTTCAGGAGTTGAATAGGCGACCGACGACAATACTGATTCTGATGCTATCGAGTGGCAGTGGAGGCTATGTGATTTACAGTGATGCGTCAGGGATTTCATGGGCCGTGTACTGATACAGGATGGGAAGGTGGTCATGTATGATTAGAGGTAGCCGAAGGCGCACGAGAAGAACTACCCTACCCAGGATTTGGAGTTAGCAGCGATGGTTCATGCGTTGAAGACCAGCGTGATTATCTTTATAGAGAAAAGTTCGAGCTCTTAACAAATCATCAGAGCTTGAAGTATTTTTTCTCGCAGAAGGAGCTGAATATGAGGCAACGCAGATGGCTCAAGTTAATTAAGGATTATGACTTCACCATCTCCTATCATCCGGGGAAGGCGAATTCTGTTGCAGATGCACTGAGCAGGAAGGTGGAGGTGTCAATTGTCAGAGTGGAGGTCCTTCACAGAGGGCTCTGAGGGAGCAGTGATTGTTAGGCTTCAAGTGGAGCCGCAGAACATTTCTTGAGTCATTCAGGCTCAGCAAGATGATGAAAAGTTAGCTGGGCTGCTACGGTTAGCTTCCAGAGATGGATCACACTTCAGTGTGGGTGTTGATGGTGGTCTGAGGTTCAGGAGTCAGATCTGGGTGCCGAAGGTCGATGGGCTGAGAGATGACATCATGGAGGCACACAGAGTGAGATATATCATTCACCCTGGGAGCACGAAGATGTATAAGGACCTACAATAGAACTTCTGGTGGAAGGGTAAGAGGAAGGACATTGCAGAGTTTGTGGACCGAGGATTAGACTGTCAGCAGGTGAACATGACCGATGTAGTGTATTGAGCTACCATAGTGGAAGTGGAAGCACGTGACGATGGATTTCGTCACAGGTCTGCCAAAGATGAGGAGATTCCACGATGCGATTTGGGTGATAGTCGATCGACTGACCAAGTCAGCGTACGTCTTAGCGATTAAGACCACGTTGCTGTTGGAGGGTCTAGCTAGGTTGTACATGGAGGAGATAGTTAGGCTACACAGAGTGCATGTGAGCATCATCTCTGATCGAGATCCCAGTTTACTTCCAGATTTTAGGGGAGTCTGCAGCAGGAATTAGGGACGCGGCTGAGGTTTAGTACAACGTTCCACCCACAGACAGATGGTCAGTCAGAGAGAACGATTCAGACCGTGGAGGATATGCTGAGGCCATGCACACTGGATTGGGCAGGACAGTGGGACGAGCTCTTGTCGCTGATAGAGTTTGCCTACAAGAACAACTACCATTCTAGTATTGGGATGGCCCGGTACGAGGCGTTGTACGGGAGGCCTTGCAGATCACTGGTATGCTAGAGTGTTGTGGGCGAGAGGCAGTTAGTGGGTCCAGAGATCGTGCAGATGTATGCAGAGAAGGTTGATGTGATCCGAAGGAGACTGGCCACGACACAGAGCAGGCAGAAGAGTTTTGCTGATCGACACAGACGGGTGTTGAGTTTTGAGGTGGGTGACCATGTTTTCTGAAGATTTCCCCAGCCCGAGGAGTGATGAGGTTTGGGATGAAGGGGAAGCTCAGTCTGAGGTATGTTGGCTCGTTCGAGATTCTCGACCGAGTTGGAGAGGTTGCCTACCGGATTGCATTGCCACTGCAGTTTTTGGATCTTCACAACGTCTTCTACGTGTCGATGCTGAGGAAGTACGTTGCAGATACAACTCATGTGATTGAGATAGCAGTGCCAGAGATTCAGCAAGACTTGTCTCTTGAGGAGAGACCAGTTGAGATTGTTGATTGTATGGATCATCAGCTCAGGAGGAGGACCATTCTGATGGTGAAGGACAGGTTGCAGCATCACAGCGAGTGCGAGGCCACTTGGGAGATCGAGGAGGAAGTTTGGAGGAAGTATCCGAAGCTTTTCGTTGAATATCTCGTTTTGATTTCGGGATGAAATCATTTTAAGGTTGCTGGATTATTATATCCCTTAACCCAATTAGGGTGCTAAATGGTTTTAGAAGGACAGAAGTGGTGATGAGGTGGAGGTTTGACTTGAAGTGAGAGGGAGAGAGAGAGCGGTATAATTTGAGGTATGGGTGAGGTGATGGGGTGGGGAGTGTAGGGGATGGTTGGGTGGTGTGGGGTTTGGGTTTAAAAGCAACCCAACCCCTCTTCTCCATCTTCTTCTCCTTCCATCTTCCTCACCTTCTTCGCTCTTTTCGGGAAGTAGCGGTGTAGGTAGTGACCACAGTGTGCAGAGGTCGGCGTGCGAGGAGGATTTCAGGAGGCGGCCTTACGCGAGCGAGGCTCTGGCAGTTTTGTCATGTTTGAAAGGTATGCCAGTTCATTAGTGTGATTTTATTGCTCACCCATGTTGACGTGATATGGTGGTCGGTCGCGGGAGCTCAGAGACCTAACCGACGACAAGTGCGGCGTAAATCCTGGGCTGGTGCAAGGTTGCAAACGACAGACAATCGACTGATTTAATGCATTTTTTCCTGACTTTAACCAACACCGGTCGGACGATGCCTTGTGGCGGTCGACCGGTAGTGCATGTGCTGATGGGTCGTGGGTTTGTCTGTTGGATTTCGATCGACTGATTCTTTAGTTGGTTGGACAAGAACTTAAGTGGACTTATGTATGGTTTGACTGTTTTTATGCACTGTTCGACCGTCGATGACTTAGAACTACTAGTTTTCCCCTAGTAGTATTCGGTCGATCGGGACCTCTGTATCGGTCGACCGGTTTTAGACTTTTGTTCGACCATTTGGACTTAGGTTTTGCGCAGAGAATTTGACCGTTGCAGACTTTCAGTGTACCGAACCCCATGGGAAGGGTCGACTCGATTGCCTCTTTCGGTCGTCCGTTTGTGCGCAAAACTGGATTTCCGGTCCTTGTATGAAGCCAACTCTATGCACGGAAACCTGTGTCCTCACCTAGTGCATGAGCCGGGAGGTGAAAACAAGCGGGTTACGAGTGCTGCCCATGGACCGCCGTGTTGAAGAGTGTGCGTATTCGGGACATGCCTGTAACGCCCCCGATCTCGCGGGTACGCACACTGGGAAAGGAACACTAGTGTCGCGATCAGAGACCTCCACGACGACCGAAGGAGTTACAAAAGACAGACCAACAACGACTCGATAAAGCGAAACAGACATACATGGATAGACGATAAGGGTATAAAACTTAACCAAATGATTATCAATGTATACATAAATGATCCAATTACAATACATCGAGTTTCAAAGGAAATACAATGACATAAGCGGAAGCAACAGATAACTGAAGAATATGGTCGACGCGTCCCTCGTGTACAGAATCTTCGGAACTCGTCCAGTTTGCCCTGTGGAACCTAAGTACCTGCAAGCACCGCATTTAACAATGCGTGAGTTTTCAATTAAGAAAACCCAGTATGCCTCAGCCGAACAATAATAAAATAGCATGAATGCAAATATGGCAAGCTTCAGAAACAGAACAGAACAGAAGCATCAAATGCAACAGAAGGCTACGACTACACAAGTCGTGCCGGTCGGGCGCACCCGAATCGTTCCTCCATAGGAACCAGAACACCAGCCTAGCTGGTCAAAGGCGGTCACTCGTCAGTGACCACCGCTCGGCACAAAGCGGTGTGCCGGATAAGCGTCCCAATCCGCGGAAAATAAACTTACATGGTGTCATCGCAAACTGAGAAACACCTACCCTGAGACAGAATGGCAGCGCGCATGCCCAAGACTTATCTTAGGCCTGGCCCCCCATAGGGGTCTTAACCGAGTGGCCTCTGAAGCTAGAGGACCCACCCGTGGCCCGTCGGTCCAGAAAACAGAACGTGCCCAGAATTACTCCATCAGATTAGATGCAATGCAACTACTCTATAGTCTAATGCAACTAAATTATTCAGAATGAGTTCAAAGGAGAACATACAATATCTCCCTCAAGCTCTAAGCAAAACAGAATTTTAATCCAGCCAAACCACACCAAATTCAACAACAAGAATCATGGTTGTTTCCTAAATTCGACAAGCACAAAAATCCGGAAATAAAGGCATGTGATAAGCGTTCCATATAATATATAGCCACTAAAATAAAGCATGCAAGTTGAACACCAATCAGCTAGTAAATTTCGGAATAAGTGAAGAAACAGGAAACAAGTGTGTGTATGGTTATAAAACGCATTTGGTAATGTCTTGCCTTGAACCTTCCTGATTCTAACTTCCTAATGCTGCATGAACCTCCATCCCCTTAGCAACCACGAGATAGGAAATAAACCTTATATTTAGCAACTAATGACGCATGAAAGTGCAACCTTCTCCAGCTAGCAAATCCGGATCCACATGTTTTAAATCCAGCAATAATCCGAATGAATAATTATGCAATGTTTTTGGTAACAATCCAATCATGTGGTCTTTTGATTTCCAGCACCTATTAAGGTATGAATTTTGCGGCTTATGACCAACACTAAAATCAGGAAATAACTCATGTGTCCAGCAACCAAAGATGTCTAGATATCCGTCCCTATGGCAGAAACTAAGGTGAAGGGCCATGCAAATCCAGTAGCTAATTAGGCATATCCGAGTAGCATCACAGCAACCACTTGATCATGGGGAAACTGATGCATGAATTCAACTATATAAAGTAGACACAAGCATAGGGTATCTTAACAGCAAGGTGGACCACAAAATAACCCAGAGATCCAACATTAGAACACATCTATAATTTGCAACAACCACAAATCCGGTGACGTCTATGGTGCAACACACAACCAAACATATTATTCAATCCGACCAGGCTGACCTCCACTCCCATGTGTGCCCTAGATGCCCCTTGGTGCTGGACGAACCATCATTCAACACCCCCACTTATCATCTAAAATCTACTACCAAAACATGGGGAACGATCTAAACCTTTCACTACGAAATGCATGATCATTTGTTATCAAAACCGCAGACAATCATAGAAGAATAGGGTCTGAATATGGCTACCGAAAAACACAAGAACATGGCAACTACATGCCTAGATTCAATCGTAACAAGAACTAAAATCATACAAGGGTTGCAACATAATTTTAATATCCGACCAGCAGCATACAAAATACTACAACATACTATGTTAGCAATAATCAAGACCCTCACCCGCCTCATAGTTTGAGTTGCAACTCTAGCCACGTGAATTATTCAATCAAACCCGAGATCATTGATGCTGGACGGCCTCCTCCCAGCCCCAAGCCTTATGCTACACTAATGGCTAGAGACATACCTGAAAAAGGAAGATGCTGAACTTCACCGGATGCACCAGGATTTCCCCTTAGCCGCACGCAAGAAACACCTCCGGATCTCTTCTTCCAAGTTGCTGGAATTGCTGGGGAGATTTTCGGTGGCTGTGGGTGGAGAAAGGGTTTGGGGAAGTCGGCTGGAAGGTGGGCTTATAAAGGTGCAAGATGAGAAGAGCAACTAGCAAAAAGGCAAGAGATAATTTTGCTTTGATGGCCAATCAGCACTTTCCTTTAGGCAACCAATTTAGATATTTTGCAAATCTCAAGAGATTTGCTCTTGCTGATGTGGCATCCACGTCACCCAGCCTTCACACCTCAGCCCTAAATGCCTACTTCAAAGCACAAGCCAAACCGCACACATGAATTCCACTCGATCGACCCGGTTAAGTCAATCGATTGGAAAATCTGCCTGACGGTCGAACCCGTCCACGAGTCGCATTGACTCGCCCAAAAAGGAAACTTTTCCCCGAAAGGAAGCTTTTCCAAAACAAAGCATAAAATCACACAACTAACATCATTCATCAAGAAAACACAAACTCGGGCGTAAGGATGGATAAGACTTAATAAGGTACCGGAGAGCGGGTCTTACAACCTACACCCCTTAAACGAAATTTCGTCCTCGAAATTTGCTATCCCTAACTCTCATCCAAAAACTTGGGATACAAATCCTCACATCAACCCCACACTCAAACAACGGTAATAAAAGTTACAAGATGATGAAATACATGTGCCATAATAGCCAAAGATTCTGAGAACAAATCATGAACCAATCACATGAAATCCAGCAAGTAATAATGTATGAACCTATGGTATATTGACAATCATAAAATTTATAGCAGCTAATATATACATACATATGCGACATCTTGACAGTAATTATCCATGAGGATCATATAATTTCCAGCAACCAATTAATACATGCATATGTGACGTCTTAGCAGCAACAAAACGTAAATAACATATGGTATTTAACAACAACCTAATCGTGAGGTCGTATAGTTCCAGCAACTAAATAGTAGATATCATACATGTCATGTATCAAGATCGCAATTAAATGAAGAAGGAATAACAATCTCTCTATAGATAATATACGTGAACATGATGTATTTAGGCAGCAATTAAATCATGGAAATAATTACAAGATCTTAATAGACAATACTCATGCACGAGATATATCTAGGCAACCATTAAATCGTGTCATAATAACAAGATCTCCATGGATTTCTATATTTACATGTACATGAGTTATGAGGACAACAATTCAACTGCGTAATTATAATAAAATTTCGATGGTTAAATATACATGTGCATGATGTAACTAGGCAACAACTAAATCATGAAATCGTAGTCATATCATCACGACATGAACTTACTTGCATGCACTTACACCATCATACCCATAACAGTAACATGAACAATTAAAATAAATTTGGTAAAGCACATGCTATAGTAATCATGGATCATGGAAACGAATATGCAACCAGTAGGAGATATGGGTCATGATGAGATGATTATACAACATTCACTTCAATCTATAGTAACGCATTCATGGGTTTTAAATTTATTCAAGCACGAATCTAATTATAATTAGGAGAAATATGAGACTATAACGTGACTGATTCCAGGGCTCATCATGCAAGACATCGAGGCTGTAAACTCAACCTCTACTCGCATATAAACACCTGAAATTTGCATTAGTTGCACTATGTATTAAACATACTAAGATTGAGACTATATGAATAATATAAGATCCCACGATGCAATCATCACAATACAGGGGATAGGCATGTATGCATGAATGGATGGTAAGTTACTTCTGATTTCAACATTTCCGGGCATAGCATCATGGACATTGTAGAATCAAAACTATTTGGTTAACCTTTTCACATAGTGCAATTTCTTGTTTCCAACAACTATGTCATGCGTACCAATATAACTTCCTAACAGCAATCTAAACATGAAATGAGTAATGGAATGTGTAAAAGGCGTCGTAGTAAAATACTACCAGCATTCGATAGTATGAGTCATAAATTTCAGGACATATATGTGTTACAATCTTGCAAATCAGACCATGATCAGAGATTATATCGACATAAAACAATCTAAGTATCAGTAGTACAACCTGGTGAACATGCACATGAGATCAGGAGTCTACATATATCCATAAATAATATACATGCATGCATTCGGATTCACACATTACATTAAGTCATGGAATGAGTTGCATATGTCATGGATGAGTACATATTTTATTCTCAAAGAAAGCATAACGATAACATCAGAGAAGGTATACCAAATCAGATCATGAATGTGGTATGCTTACTACTGGAATGAAATCAACTCAATAACAAGTCACCACAACAACACCTATAATCCAACTGATTGCACCAATCATAATTTTAGAACGTACATGCATTAGAAGATAGCGATTCAGAAAATGGCCCGAGATCATATGAACATGAATTAATATATGAATATATCAGTGATCTAACATGGAAAGCATATATATAGAAATCAGAAGTCGGAGCATATTCATGATCGATATAAATCTACATGCATAAGGATTTGCACAAAACTAGACGGCATAGGATGAATAGCATAACTCATAAATTCTGATATAGTATTCATGTGAGAGCATAACAAGTCATAGCAGAGAAGGTTTATGGAAATCAGATCATACACGTAAACTGAACATGGTGGGGTTAAAATCAGACTTGAGAAACTCATAGCAACATTAGAGTCAATACATGCATTTATACCAATGGCATCAACATTTAAATTAAAATTTATAACTTATGCTCAGATGTTGTAAAGAATATATCTCAGAGGGATTACAAATCAGAGCATATTCATTGATTAGTCATGACTGGGATAAAATCACACATTTAATCCATCTTAACATTCCAATCGATAAATGCAGCATTCCTTCAACATAAAATCAGATCACCATAGAAACTAGATTTGAAATTAATAACATGTCATGACGCCTGATCCAAATCAAAAAAAACATGTGATTATGACATCTAACATCAGTAAGCATATCATGCGAGAAAATCCGGACTTGATCACAATATCATGCAAGAACATAACATCTAAAAGATCACAAGATTCTACACCACAAGGTTATTAACACATCACTCAACATGAAAGCAAAACCCCTTGCCCAACTAGCTTTCCACGATCGAGCCCACTTCCTCTGGTTTCTCCAGCAAACCACCAAGGAAGACTGAGGCCCAAGTCATAGTAGAGATGGAGGTGCTTAGCCACCTCTGAAATTCGGATGGTGCACCACAGTCCACACAATCGGTGGATCTCCACTAGTGCATACCAAACCTCAGATCGGAAAACACAATGGTGCTGGACCAAACTTTGTCCAACACGCACTCTACCTCCTCTTAAACTAAAGGCGTAGAAGCATACCTGAAACTGATGGAGAAGGATCCTAGAGTTTGCTGGAATTCAGCTACAACCGCCTCCCATGCTTGCTAGCTAGTCATCTCTTGCACTTGCACTTCTTGCTTGTTTGACCGGTGGGGCTTGTTGGAGATCTCAGCACCAAAACGTAGCAGGAGGTGAGGGAACTGATAAAGACAGATAGGGTTGGGTGGTTCGGTCTCCCAGCACACGAGGTAATCCACAAGAAGCAATTTAACTAATGCAAACATGATCTATCACTATCAGAAAGAAATTCTAAAAGATAAGAAATTACCGACAGGGTTTGGGCAAGATGCCCCACTGGAGAGTCTTTAGATTCTGTACACTTTTGAGACCGACCCGCTCAAATACCAAGTTGTAACGCCCCCGATATCGCGGGTACGCACACTGGGAAAGGAACACTAGTGTCGCGATCAGAGACCTCCACGACGACCGAAGGAGTTACAAAAGACAGACCAACAACGACTCGATAAAGCGAAACAGACATACATGGATAGACGATAAGGGTATAAAACTGAACCAAATGATTATCAATGTATACATAAATGATCCAATTACAATACATCGAGTTTCAAAGGAAATACAATGACATAAGCGGAAGCAAAAGATAACTGAAGAATATGGTCGACGCGTCCCTCGTGTACAGAATCTTCGAAACTCGTCCAGTTTGCCCTGTGGAACCTAAGTACCTGCAAGCACCGCATTTAACAATGCGTGAGTTTTCAATTAAGAAAACCCAGTATGCCTCAGCCGAACAATAATAAAATAGCATGAATGCAAATATGGCAAGCTTCAGAAACAGAACAGAACAGAAGCATCAAATGCAACAGAAGGCTACGACTACACAAGCCGTGCCGGTCGGGCGCACCCGAATCGTTCCTCCATAGGAACCAGAACACCAGCCTAGCTGGTCAAAGGCGGTCACTCGTCAGTGACCCACCGCTCGGCACAAAGCGGTGCGCCGGATAAGCGTCCCAATCCGCGGAAAATAAACCTACATGGTGTCATCGCGAACTGAGAAACACCTACCCTGAGACAGAATGGCAGCGCGCATGCCCAGGACTTATCTTAGGCCTGGCCCCCCATAGGGGTCTTAACCGAGTGGCCTCTGAAGCTAGAGGACCCACCCGTGGCCCGTCGGCCCAGAAAACAGAACGTGCCCAGAATTACTCCATCAGATTAGATGCAATGCAACTACTCTATAGTCTAATGCAACTAAATTATTCAGAATGAGTTCAAAGGAGAACATACAATATCTCCCTCAAGCTCTAAGCAAAACAGAATTTTAATCCAGCCAAACCACACCATATTCAACAACAAGAATCATGGTTGTTTCCTAAATTCGACAAGCACAAAAATCCGGAAATAAAGGCATGTGATAAGCATTCCATATAATATATAGCCACTAAAATAAAGCATGCAAGTTGAACACCAATCAGCTAGTAAATTTCGGAATAAGTGAAGAAACAGGAAACAATTGTGTGTATGGTTATAAAACGCATTTGGTAATGTCTTGCCTTGAACCTTCCTGATTCTAACTTCCTAATGCTGCATGAACCGCCATCCCCTTAGCAACCACGAGATAGGAAATAAACCTTATATTTAGCAACTAATGACGCATGAAAGTGCAACCTTCTCCAGCTAGCAAATCCGGATCCACATGTTTTAAATCCAGCAATAATCCGAATGAATAATTATGCAATGTTTTTGGTAACAATCCAATCATGTGGTCTTTTGATTTCCAGCACCTATTAAGGTATGAATTTTGCGGCTTATGACCAACACTAAAATCAGGAAATAACTCATGTGTCCAGCAACCAAAGATGTCTAGATATCCGTCCCTATGGCAGAAACTAAGGTGAAGGGCCATGCAAATCCAGTAGCTAATTAGGCATATCCGAGTAGCATCACAGCAACCACTTGATCATGGGGAAACTGATGCATGAATTCAACTATATAAAGTAGACACAAGCATAGGGTATCTTAACAGCAAGGTGGACCACAAAATAACCCAGAGATCCAACATTAGAACACATCTATAATTTGCAACAACCACAAATCCGGTGACGTCTATGGTGCAACACACAACCAAACATATTATTCAATCCGACCAGGCTGACCTCCACTCCCATGTGTGCCCTAGATGCCCCTTGGTGCTGGACGAACCATCATTCAACACCCCCACTTATCATCTAAAATCTACTACCAAAACATGGGGAACGATCTAAACCTTTCACTACGAAATGCATGATCATTTGTTATCAAAACCGCAGACAATCATAGAAGAATAGGGTCTGAATATGGCTACCGAAAAACACAAGAACATGGCAACTACATGCCTAGATTCAATCGTAACAAGAACTAAAATCATACAAGGGTTGCAACATAATTTTAATATCCGACCAGCAGCATACAAAATACTACAACATACTATGTTAGCAATAATCAAGACCCTCACCCGCCTCATAGTTTGAGTTGCAACTCTAGCCACGTGAATTATTCAATCAAACCCGAGATCATTGATGCTGGACGGCCTCCTCCCAGCCCCAAGCCTTATGCTACACTAATGGCTAGAGACATACCTGAAAAAGGAAGATGCTGAACTTCACCGGATGCACCAGGATTTCCCCTTAGCCGCACGCAAGAAACACCTCCGGATCTCTTCTTCCAAGTTGCTGGAATTGCTGGGGAGATTTTCGGTGGCTGTGGGTGGAGAAAGGGTTTGGGGAAGTCGGCTGGAAGGTGGGCTTATAAAGGTGCAAGATGAGAAGAGCAACTAGCAAAAAGGCAAGAGATAATTTTGCTTTGATGGCCAATCAGCACTTTCCTTTTGGCAACCAATTTAGATATTTTGCAAATCTCAAGAGATTTGCTCTTGCTGATGTGGCATCCACGTCACCCAGCCTTCACACCTCATCCCTAAATGCCTACTTCAAAGCACAAGCCAAACCGCACACATGAATTCCACTCGATCGACCCGGTTAAGTCAATCGATTGGAAAATCTGCCTGACGGTCGAACCCGTCCACGAGTCGCATTGACTCGCCCAAAAAGGAAACTTTTCCCCGAAAGGAAGCTTTTCCAAAACAAAGCATAAAATCACACAACTAACATCATTCATCAAGAAAACACAAACTCGGGCGTAAGGATGGATAAGACTTAATAAGGTACCGGAGAGCGGGTCTTACAACCTACACCCCTTAAACGAAATTTCGTCCTCGAAATTTGCTATCCCTAACTCTCATCCAAAAACTTGGGATACAAATCCTCACATCAACCCCACACTCAAACAACGGTAATAAAAGTTACAAGATGATGAAATACATGTGCCATAATAGCCAAAGATTCTGAGAACAAATCATGAACCAATCACATGAAATCCAGCAAGTAATAATGTATGAACCTATGGTATATTGACAATCATAAAATTTATAGCAGCTAATATATACATACATATGCGACATCTTGACAGTAATTATCCATGAGGATCATATAATTTCCAGCAACCAATTAATACATGCATATGTGACGTCTTAGCAGCAACAAAACGTAAATAACATATGGTATTTAACAACAACCTAATCGTGAGGTCGTATAGTTCCAGCAACTAAATAGTAGATATCATACATGTCATGTATCAAGATCGCAATTAAATGAAGAAGGAATAACAATCTCTCTATAGATAATATACGTGAACATGATGTATTTAGGCAGCAATTAAATCATGGAAATAATTACAAGATCTTAATAGACAATACTCATGCACGAGATATATCTAGGCAACCATTAAATCGTGTCATAATAACAAGATCTCCATGGATTTCTATATTTACATGTACATGAGTTATGAGGACAACAATTCAACTGCGTAATTATAATAAAATTTCGATGGTTAAATATACATGTGCATGATGTAACTAGGCAACAACTAAATCATGAAATCGTAGTCATATCATCACGACATGAACTTACTTGCATGCACTTACACCATCATACCCATAACAGTAACATGAACAATTAAAATAAATTTGGTAAAGCACATGCTATAGTAATCATGGATCATGGAAACGAATATGCAACCAGTAGGAGATATGGGTCATGATGAGATGATTATACAACATTCACTTCAATCTATAGTAACGCATTCATGGGTTTTAAATTTATTCAAGCACGAATCTAATTATAATTAGGAGAAATATGAGACTATAACGTGACTGATTCCAGGGCTCATCATGCAAGACATCGAGGCTGTAAACTCAACCTCTACTCGCATATAAACACCTGAAATTTGCATTAGTTGCACTATGTATTAAACATACTAAGATTGAGACTATATGAATAATATAAGATCCCACGATGCAATCATCACAATACAGGGGATAGGCATGTATGCATGAATGGATGGTAAGTTACTTCTGATTTCAACATTTCCGGGCATAGCATCATGGACATTGTAGAATCAAAACTATTTGGTTAACCTTTTCACATAGTGCAATTTCTTGTTTCCAACAACTATGTCATGCGTACCAATATAACTTCCTAACAGCAATCTAAACATGAAATGAGTAATGGAATGTGTAAAAGGCGTCGTAGTAAAATACTACCAGCATTCGATAGTATGAGTCATAAATTTCAGGACATATATGTGTTACAATCTTGCAAATCAGACCATGATCAGAGATTATATCGACATAAAACAATCTAAGTATCAGTAGTACAACCTGGTGAACATGAACATGAGATCAGGAGTCTACGTATATCCATAAATAATATACATGCATGCATTCGGATTCACACATTACATTAAGTCATGGAATGAGTTGCATATGTCATGGATGAGTACATATTTTATTCTCAAAGAAAGCATAACGATAACATCAGAGAAGGTATACCAAATCAGATCATGAATGTGGTATGCTTACTACTGGAATGAAATCAACTCAATAACAAGTCACCACAACAACACCTATAATCCAACTGATTGCACCAATCATAATTTTAGAACGTACATGCATTAGAAGATAGCGATTCAGAAAATGGCCCGAGATCATATGAACATGAATTAATATATGAATATATCAGCGATCTAACATGGAAAGCATATATCTAGAAATCAGAAGTCGGAGCATATTCATGATCGATATAAATCTACATGCATAAGGATTTGCACAAAACTAGACGACATAGGATGAATAGCATAACTCATAAATTCTGATATAGTATTCATGTGAGAGCATAACAAGTCATAGCAGAGAAGGTTTATGGAAATCAGATCATACACGTAAACTGAACATGGTGGGGTTAAAATCAGACTTGAGAAACTCATAGCAACATTAGAGTCAATACATGCATTTATACCAATGGCATCAACATTTAAATTAAAATTTATAACTTATGCTCAGATGTTGTAAAGAATATATCTCAGAGGGATTACAAATCAGAGCATATTCATTGATTAGTCATGACTGGGATAAAATCACACATTTAATCCATCTTAACATTCCAATCGATAAATGCAGCATTCCTTCAACATAAAATCAGATCACCATAGAAACTAGATTTGAAATTAATAACATGTCATGACGCCTGATCCAAATCAAAAAAAACATGTGATTATGACATCTAACATCAGTAAGCATATCATGCGAGAAAATCCGGACTTGATCACAATATCATGCAAGAACATAACATCTAAAAGATCACAAGATTCTACACCACAAGGTTATTAACACATCACTCAACATGAAAGCAAAACCCCTTGCCCAACTAGCTTTCCACGATCGAGCCCACTTCCTCTGGTTTCTCCAGCAAACCACCAAGGAAGACTGAGGCCCAAGTCATAGTAGAGATGGAGGTGCTTAGCCACCTCTGAAATTCGGATGGTGCACCACAGTCCACACAATCGGTGGATCTCCACTAGTGCATACCAAACCTCAGATCGGAAAACACAATGGTGCTGGACCAAACTTTGTCCAACACGCACTCTACCTCCTCTTAAACTAAAGGCGTAGAAGCATACCTGAAACTGATGGAGAAGGATCCTAGAGTTTGCTGGAATTCAGCTACAACCGCCTCCCATGCTTGCTAGCTAGTCATCTCTTGCACTTGCACTTCTTGCTTGTTTGACCGGTGGGGCTTGTTGGAGATCTCAGCACCAAAACGTAGGAGGAGGTGAGGGAACTGATAAAGACAGATAGGGTTGGGTGGTTCGGTCTCCCAGCACACGAGGTAATCCACAAGAAGCAATTTAACTAATGCAAACATGATCTATCACTATCAGAAAGAAATTCTAAAAGATAAGAAATTACCGACAGGGTTTGGGCAAGATGCCCCACTGGAGAGTCTTTAGATTCTGTACACTTTTGAGACCGGCCCGCTCTGATACCAAGTTGTAACGCCCCCGATCTCGCGGGTACGCACACTGGGAAAGGAACACTAGTGTCGCGATCAGAGACCTCCACGACGACCGAAGAAGTTACAAAAGACAGACCAACAACGACTCGATAAAGCGAAACAGACATACATGGATAGACGATAAGGGTATAAAACTGAACCAAATGATTATCAATGTATACATAAATGATCCAATTACAATACATCGAGTTTCAAAGGAAATACAATGACATAAGCGGAAGCAAAAGATAACTGAAGAATATGGTCGACGCGTCCCTCGTGTACAGAATCTTCGAAACTCGTCCAGTTTGCCCTGTGGAACCTAAGTACCTGCAAGCACCGCATTTAACAATGCGTGAGTTTTCAATTAAGAAAACCCAGTATGCCTCAGCCGAACAATAATAAAATAGCATGAATGCAAATATGGCAAGCTTCAGAAACAGAACAGAACAGAAGCATCAAATGCAACAGAAGGCTACGACTACACAAGCCGTGCCGGTCGGGCGCACCCGAATCGTTCCTCCATAGGAACCAGAACACCAGCCTAGCTGGTCAAAGGCGGTCACTCGTCAGTGACCCACCGCTCGGCACAAAGCGGTGCGCCGGATAAGCGTCCCAATCCGCGGAAAATAAACCTACATGGTGTCATCGCGAACTGAGAAACACCTACCCTGAGACAGAATGGCAGCGCGCATGCCCAGGACTTATCTTAGGCCTGGCCTCCCATAGGGGTCTTAACCGAGTGGCCTCTGAAGCTAGAGGACCCACCCGTGGCCCGTCGGCCCAGAAAACAGAACGTGCCCAGAATTACTCCATCAGATTAGATGCAATGCAACTACTCTATAGTCTAATGCAACTAAATTATTCAGAATGAGTTCAAAGGAGAACATACAATATCTCCCTCAAGCTCTAAGCAAAACATAATTTTAATCCAGCCAAACCACACCATATTCAACAACAAGAATCATGGTTGTTTCCTAAATTCGACAAGCACAAAAATCCGGAAATAAAGGCATGTGATAAGCGTTCCATATAATATATAGCCACTAAAATAAAGCATGCAAGTTGAACACCAATCAGCTAGTAAATTTCGGAATAAGTGAAGAAACAGGAAACAAGTGTGTGTATGGTTATAAAACGCATTTGGTAATGTCTTGCCTTGAACCTTCCTGATTCTAACTTCCTAATGCTGCATGAACCTCCATCCCCTTAGCAACCACGAGATAGGAAATAAACCTTATATTTAGCAACTAATGACGCATGAAAGTGCAACCTTCTCCAGCTAGCAAATCCGGATCCACATGTTTTAAATCCAGCAATAATCCGAATGAATAATTATGCAATGTTTTTGGTAACAATCCAATCATGTGGTCTTTTGATTTCCAGCACCTATTAAGGTATGAATTTTGCGGCTTATGACCAACACTAAAATCAGGAAATAACTCATGTGTCCAGCAACCAAAGATGTCTAGATATCCGTCCCTATGGCAGAAACTAAGGTGAAGGGCCATGCAAATCCAGTAGCTAATTAGGCATATCCGAGTAGCATCACAGCAACCACTTGATCATGGGGAAACTGATGCATGAATTCAACTATATAAAGTAGACACAAGCATAGGGTATCTTAACAACAAGGTGGACCACAAAATAACCCAGAGATCCAACATTAGAACACATCTATAATTTGCAACAACCACAAATCCGGTGACGTCTATGGTGCAACACACAACCAAACATATTATTCAATCCGACCAGGCTGACCTCCACTCCCATGTGTGCCCTAGATGCCCCTTGGTGCTGGACGAACCATCATTCAACACCCCCACTTATCATCTAAAATCTACTACCAAAACATGGGGAACGATCTAAACCTTTCACTACGAAATGCATGATCATTTGTTATCAAAACCGCAGACAATCATAGAAGAATAGGGTCTGAATATGGCTACCGAAAAACACAAGAACATGGCAACTACATTCCTAGATTCAATCGTAACAAGAACTAAAATCATACAAGGGTTGCAACATAATTTTAATATCCGACCAGCAGCATACAAAATACTACAACATACTATGTTAGCAATAATCAAGACCCTCACCCGCCTCATAGTTTGAGTTGCAACTCTAGCCACGTGAATTATTCAATCAAACCCGAGATCATTGATGCTGGACGGCCTCCTCCCAGCCCCAAGCCTTATGCTACACTAATGGCTAGAGACATACCTGAAAAAGGAAGATGCTGAACTTCACCGGATGCACCAGGATTTCCCCTTAGCCGCACGCAAGAAACACCTCCGGATCTCTTCTTCCAAGTTGCTGGAATTGCTGGGGAGATTTTCGGTGGCTGTGGGTGGAGAAAGGGTTTGGGGAAGTCGGCTGGAAGGTGGGCTTATAAAGGTGCAAGATGAGAAGAGCAACTAGCAAAAAGGCAAGAGATAATTTTGCTTTGATGGCCAATCAGCACTTTCCTTTAGGCAACCAATTTAGATATTTTGCAAATCTCAAGAGATTTGCTCTTGCTGATGTGGCATCCACGTCACCCAGCCTTCACACCTCAGCCCTAAATGCCTACTTCAAGGCACAAGCCAAACCGCACACATGAATTCCACTCGATCGACCCGGTTAAGTCAATCGATTGGAAAATCTGCCTGACGGTCGAACCCGTCCACGAGTCGCATTGACTCGCCCAAAAAGGAAACTTTTCCCCGAAAGGAAGCTTTTCCAAAACAAAGCATAAAATCACACAACTAACATCATTCATCAAGAAAACACAAACTCGGGCGTAAGGATGGATAAGACTTAATAAGGTACCGGAGAGCGGGTCTTACAACCTACACCCCTTAAACAAAATTTCGTCCTCGAAATTTGCTATCCCTAACTCTCATCCAAAAACTTGGGATACAAATCCTCACATCAACCCCACACTCAAATAAAAGTTACAAGATGATGAAATACATGTGCCATAATAGCCAAAGATTCTGAGAACAAATCATGAACCAATCACATGAAATCCAGCAAGTAATAATGTATGAACCTATGGTATATTGACAATCATAAAATTTATAGCAGCTAATATATACATACATATGCGACATCTTGACAGTAATTATCCATGAGGATCATATAATTTCCAGCAACCAATTAATACATGCATATGTGACGTCTTAGCAGCAACAAAATGTAAATAACATATGGTATTTAACAACAACCTAATCGTGAGGTCGTATAGTTCCAGCAACTAAATAGTAGATATCATACATGTCATGTATCAAGATCGCAATTAAATGAAGAAGGAATAACAATCTCTCTATAGATAATATACGTGAACATGATGTATTTAGGCAACAATTAAATCATGGAAATAATTACAAGATCTTAATAGACAATACTCATGGAAATAATTACATGAATTCCACTCGATCGACCCGGTTAAGTCAATCGATTGGAAAATCTGCCTGACGGTCGAACCCGTCCACGAGTCGCATTGACTCGCCCAAAAAGGAAACTTTTCCCCGAAAGGAAGCTTTTCCAAAACAAAGCATAAAATCACACAACTAACATCATTCATCAAGAAAACACAAACTCGGGCGTAAGGATGGATAAGACTTAATAAGGTACCGGAGAGCGGGTCTTACAATGCCACTTCCATTTATGGATCATGACGTAATGTGATGGATTGATTGACTCAGAGTAGAGTAGCTGACTTGAGGGATCGCGGCTCCCAATGTATGATGATGTGTGGCTCATGGAGCCTGATTACCTGGCAGACATTAGTCCGAAACCGTCCGATGCTGTAACGGACGTATGTTGGACAACCGATGTTGTGCCGGTGATGCCGCCGATGTTGTTCCGGCGATGATGAGCCGATGTTGTTCCGGCTGTGATGTTTGATGGGCCGATGTTGTTCTGGCTATGTGTTTGATGGGCTGCTTGATTGAACATTTTAATTATACCCGCAAGTGCATGGCCGCGCTGGAGCGGTGGCAAATACGGGTCGATCCACAGGGAGGTGTGTCGACTTTAGTTTGTTCGAAGGCGAGTGGGAAAGAAAGGAGAGAAAGGAGTTAAGATCAAACTATACTAAAATGCAAAAGGAAATGGAAAATAAGCAATAAAACTAAACCCCATAGGCGGTAGAGAAAGAAGGTGAATACAAAAATATGTGTATGTGTGTGTTCAGTTGTGCTCCTCACAACATGTAGTGCATGAAAATCATAAAACTAAATCCAACATTGCCTCCACATGAAATAAGATAACACAATATCATTAAAACATACAAGACAATAATTGGAATGAAGCTAAATGAACTCATGTATAAAGACCAGACCCCACTATGCCTCCACATGAAATAAGATAGCACAATATCATTAAAACATAAAAGACATTAATCAAGGTAAGGGCTACAAAAGCACATGAAACTACAAGCCATGTTTCCTTTATCAACTCCATCCTTATCCTCACCTCATCATTCCCCATATAATAGGTCCACTAGTCTATTCATATGCTAAGCTTCATTCAAGAGCATTAGCATATCAAAGACAAGAGTGAAATACAATTAGATGGCTATGGAAATCATATAAGGCTCAAAGGATGAAGATAACACACACCTAATACATCACATTATCACATCACATTTTTCTCCACCCCCAAATGGGGATGGAACTACTCACTAATAATTACACTAACTACATTGACAAAATAAAATATTCTAATGAAAGGAAATTAAACTAGTCAAAAAGAAATATTAAAGATGCTAAATGAAAGGAAATTAAACTAAAGAAGCATGCAAGAATCAAAAGACAAGACAATATTAAAAGAAACTAAGAAAAATTATTTAACTAACATGACTCACATTACAAATGGTATTCTTGTCCACTTTGAATTTTTGCTTCAAGACTTTTGCTTCAAGTAGAGAGAATGTTACCAAGCAATGGATGAATACAAAGGACAATGAAGAGTTCTATTTATAGTGTTAGAAAAAGGTAATCGGGGACAATCCCCCGATAAGGGACTAAACGCATACTATAAATTGACATAAAACAACATAATACACAACCTGACTCAACCATGGAACATTTGGATCAATTTGGACTGCCAATTCGCGGTCTGGGACAACCAATTGGTTGTCCAGATTGCTTGGATTGAGCCTGGATTTCGGTGGTTCGTTTCTGGCTTGATTTCTTGATGTTTGATGAACCCTATTTGATTGTTGATGTTTGGGCCCGAATCTTACTGCCAAAATGCTCCTCATATTGGTGTGGAGCTTCTTGATTTCCACATTAGTCCTTTTCGCGTTACATCCGGGTCCTTCTCTCTCGCACCTTGATTGATCGTTTTATATTTAACCGCAAGTGCATGGCCGCGTTGAAGCGGTGGCAAATACGGGTCGTCCACTGGGAGGTGTGTTGACACTTGGTTTGTGCGAAGGCGAGAGGTAAAGAAAGGAAAGAAAGGTTGGTTACACTAAACTACACTAAGACGCAAATGGAAATGGAAAAGAAGGAAGAAAACTAAACCCCAAAGGGGGTAGAGAAATAATGTGAACATAAAGAAGTGTGTGTGTGTTCATTAAGCTCCTCACAATATGTAGTGCATGAAATCATAAAACTACATCCAACTTTGCCTCCACATGAATTAAGATAAGACTACATTATTAAAACATACAAGACAATAATTGGAATGAAGCTACATGAACTCAAGTATAAAGACTATACCCTACTATGCCTCCACATGAATTAAGATAAGACTACATCATTAAAACATACAAGACATTAGCTAAGGTAAAGGCAACAAGAGCACATACACTACAAATTGTGTTTCCAATATTAACTTCATCCATATCCTAACCTTATCATTCCCCATAAAATAGGTCCACTAATCAAAGCATAAGCTAAGCTTCATTCAAGAGCATTAGCATATCAAAGATAAGAGTGAAAACCCATTAGATGGTTATGGAAATCATATAAAGCTCAAGGGATAAAGATAACACACACTTAATACACTACATGATTATATCACATATTTCTCTACCCCCCAAATGGGGATGGAACTACTCACTACTCATTACACTAACTATATTAGCAAAAGAAAGCATAATACTGAAATGAAAGTTAACTAAGAAGGCAAGAAGCATTAAAGAAACATAAAAGGAAAGGAAAGACTAAACAAACATGCACAAATTAAAAGACAAGATTAAAAGAAACTAGAAGATTTATTTTATTAACAAATGACTCACATTGAAGGTAGCATTCTTCTCCACCTTGAGTTTTTGCTTCAAGGCTCACTCCTTAGTAGAGAGAATGCCACCAAGCAATGGGTAATTACAATGGAAGGTGAAGAGTTCTATTAATAAGCATGGAAAAAGCTAATCGGGGACAATCCCCCGATGTGGGACTAAACCAATACCAAAAATAGCCTAAACGAACATTAATACAAGTCCAGGAGAAATTTCGACGGATCCTGAGCAATATGGACCGCCAATTAGCGGTCCAAAATCTTCGTATCGTGTTGGAATTTGTTGTGGGCTTTTCTTTCTGGTATTGTTGGTCTTTGATGCGGTTACTTGACTTGTTGGAGCTCCGACCAGACTCGAATTGGTAAAATACTCCCCATGATGGTGTGGAGTATTCTGTTTTGCTCTTAGGTCCTTCGGTCTTACGATCAGGTCCTTCTCCCTTGCATCTTAGTCCCCAGGTCTCACAATTAAGTCTTTTTTTCCTGCTTTTGGGTCCTTTCATGGCTCTTCTCTTCAAACCTCTTTATTTTTGAAAACTAAACATAAAACTCGTCACGTAGCATTGCTTAGGTGTAATATAATGGATATAAGATACAAATATGAGCATGAAATGATGTCAATCACACCTCAGTCCATAAGTCTTTCTACTTAGTCTTTTTTCTTGCTTTTATGTTCTTTTTTAGTCTCTTCTTCTTAAACTTGTTATTCCTGAAACTTAAACATAAAACTCGTTACGTAGCACTGTTTAGATTTAACCTAAAACTCATTACGTATCCGGGATTTTACATGATCTTCATGATTAAATTGCTATCAATATATCACACGTTCATGTAATATTAGTTACTGGATTTTACATGATCTTCATGATTAAATTGCTGCCAATAATATATTCATGTATTATTAGTTGCTGGACTTAGGTTATCCTCATAACTAGTTTTGCTGTCAATATGCCATATATTCATGTATTATTAGTTTCTAAAATTATGTGATCTTCGTGGTTAATTTGGTGTCAATATGTTATATATTCATGTATTAGTAGTTGTTGTATTCGTGTGAACGGTTCATGATTAGTTCTCCGACTCTATGGCTGTTATGGCACTTGTATTTCATAGTCTCATAACTGTTGTTGCTTCTATCATGAGTGTGATGATGTGGATGAATGTATATAGGTCAAGAACACGATGCTATGACTATTGTTTCATGACCTGTGGATAGGACTGCTTAGTGTTGTGCTTAATTGTGTCGATTTGATAGAGTCAATTGATTGTGTGCTTGCTGCCTATTAGCTGGTTGCGCATGTGTTAGCTTCTGTTATATTACGCTTAATAGCCTTGTGGAAGTTCTGTTGCTCATTGTGTGGGCATGAGTTGACTTCTATCTTTAGATGGAATGTAGTCCTATAGATAACTTGCATTCGTATAAAGGTTAATAAAATAAATCTGGGAACTGATGTTGAGGCACCAACAAGCCTGGTTGAAAGACTTCTATGTAGAGAGGCCAGGCGTAAGATAAGACGTGGACAACACGCTGTCATTTGCTACAAGATGGGCATTCCCAACTTCTCGATGGAATCATGTAGGTCACTTGCCACGAGTTGGGGTGTCAATACGGAAGACCACTGTATGCCGAGCGGTGGGTCACTTTTGGGTGACCCTCTTGTGGGTTCGACCAGCAGGATTGGTAGTCGGTTCCTAGGCAGTGGAACCATTTTCGGTGGAACCCCGAGCGGTGCAGCCATGTAGAGTTGTTGCCTGGCACAACTACGTAGAGTTGTGGCTGTTTTGCTTTGCATGTGTGGTAGATAGGTTCCATGCATAACTTCTTATCCTGTTTTTGGACCCATGGCAAACAAGGTTTTCTTATTGAAAACTCACGTATATTTGTTGTTGTTTTTGCCTCAGGTACTTAAGTTTTTCCAATAGGGGTTAGACTGGAGGAGTTTCAGAGGATTCTGTATACGAGGGGCACGTCGACCAGATTCTTCCACTTATCGTTTTGATTCCGCATTTTTTATGAACTTTTTCCTTTTGAACTCGATGTAATGTCATTGATATTATTTTCATATATGGATAATTTTCTATTTGAGTTTATGTCCCATTTTTAGTCTATCTATGTTTGTTTTTATTCGGTACGTCGTGTATTTGTTGTGTTTAATTGTAACTCCTTCGGTCTTCGTGGATGACTCTGGTCGCGATAATTTGCATGGTTTTCCCAACGTGTGTCCCCACAAGATTGGGGGTTTACAACTTGGTATTAGAGTTGTTTGGTCTCAACCCTAGAGCTCTAAAAGATAATGCCTTACATTAATCAAAAGTAATTCACAATCATGGTGATTAACATGGGACATTGATTACTGAGTTAAGATTGTCGTGTTGGTTAAAGGATATTGTAGCCCTACAAGTATTTAACAACATGAGTATATGAAATAGAAAATGTTTATTTGATATATTGAATTGACCTAATAAATGAAGATATTATGGAATTGTGTTTGTGTCATTAATGTTTTCATTGTGTCTTTAAATCATAAGATATGAGACCTATATCTTTTCACATGAGAACTGTATAATTTGATTATTGTAAAAAACTATCATTTCGGTGTAGTGATAAAGATAATAGTTGGTTATACATGACTGGTGCCGGAAAAGATGACATGTCAAAAGATAATCATTACTTTTTTTGACTTGAGTGATGATATTGCTGGGCCACTTGACAAAGGGAAATTATAATGTGAACAATGTAACTTGTGTATAGTTACATATTTATAATCAGCTTAATAGATCAGGAAATGAATATATAATACAAATATGACACATTTCTACATTGTATAATATTCTTAATATCATGAGGCAAGGGATAGACACAATTGATATTACATATCACTAATTTGATATTGTTTAATTCGATTGAGCAAAACATCTTTTTATTTGGGTAACTATAATTTGTAGCTACTTAGTGCTTATAGTTTCTGATATTAAATGTTTAATATCATTGCCAACATAATCTAGATCCTCCTATAGGTCACACCACAAAACTATTAAACAAGAGATGTGATTTTATGTTTTATATGATGTATTAAGTTTCATGTGTTATGAAATAATATACATGTGGTAAAATAATTAAGTCAATATGTCGTAATAATGGCGTGGTTAGAATATCAAATAAATTTGTGGCAGGTATGTATATATTATGTGGTATAATGCTTGACATTATATATTATAATATACATGATTTAATGTGATCCACAACATTATAACATATGAATTTGCTAAAACCCCAAAGCCCAAATTTTGTTGGATATTAATCCACAATTTGGTGGAGTCAAAATAGTTAAAAAAAGTCCAACCGGTTGCCCACTTTTTCCATATATTAATAAGATAATTTTATTGATTAATGACTAGATTTAATCCACCTTGGTCAAAGGTAGTTATGGGATGATGATGTAGCAAAACAAACAAGAGATCACGTGCGAAGTGGTCTGCACATGATGTGGTTTAGTGGAAAAATAAAGAGATCATGTGCAAACTGGTTTGCACATGATGTGGTTTAGTGGAGAGAGTAACAAAGGATTATGTGTAAGTGGTTAGCACGTTATGTGCGTTACAGGAAACCCTATAAATAGGTCCCTTCTCCCTTCCTTGTTTACACAAATGCAAAATTGTTCTCTCTCCAATTTTCTCCATTATTCCATCCGAAATTCTCTTAGTTTTAATTGTGTGCTAGATATTAATATCTTTGGAACATAGAGTGGGTTATTAGCTAGATTCTAGCCTCGTACTAGAGATTGATTGACTAGTTTCGATCTCTCTAATCTTTTTTAGAGTTTGGTGAACACTTGGAGGTCATTCCGAGGCGATCCAATGTACAATCCAACTTCCGATTGTTAAGAGTGATTTGATAATCCCCTAGGTATGATCGAATCCATGTATTTCAATATTAAATAGTTTATTATATATATTGAAATACAATTAGGAAATTCTGTACATAAAATTATTGAAAAATATGAAAACCGTTCTTAATTTCTTGTAAAATTTTAAAATTTTAAATACAAGTATAGGGGCACGAAATCCAACACTAGTTACCATCAATTGAGGATGAGGGACGAGCAAGTTCAGAAGACGGCATTCAGAACGTGCTATGGTCACTTCGAGTTTCTGGTGATGCCCTTCAAATTAACCAACGCGCCTACACCATTTATAGATCTGATGAACTAAGCGTTCAAGCTCTTTCGGGACCAATTCATGGCTGTTTTTGTGGACGATATCCTGATCTACTCTCCTGACAGGGAGCATCTGAGGACAGTGCTAGAGATTCTAAGGACAGAGCAGTTGTTGGCGAAGTTCTCGAAGTGTGAGTTCTAGTTGCACTAGGTGTCTTTCCTCAGGCATGTCGTGTCAAAGGACAGCATTATGGTGGACCCTACGAAGGTTGAGGCAGTTTTGGAGTGCAAGGTGCCGACCAATGTGTTGGAGATTAGGTGTTTTGTTTGACTGGGGGTTATTATCGGCAATTGATCCCAAATTTCTCCAAAATCACCACACCGTTGACGATGCTAACTAGGATGGGAGTGAAGTTCGAGTGGTCTCGAAAGTGCAAGGAGGGTTTCCAGGAGCTGAAGAGGAGGTTGAATTTAGCACCGATGTTGACATTTTTGAGTGGATCAGGAGGCTTTCTGATTTACAATGATGCATCGTGAACTGGTTTAGGTTGTGTGCTTATGCTACATGAGAAGGAGGTGGCTTACGCTTTGAGGCGGTTGAAGGTGCATGAGACGAACTACCCCATGCATGACTGGGAGCTTGCAGCGGTGGTCTTTGCCCTAAAGATTTGGAGGCATTACTTCTATGGGGAGCAATTTGACGTGTTCACTGATCATCAGATCCTGAAGTACATGCTCTTAGAAGGAGCTTAATATGAGGTAGTTTTGGTTGTTGGAGTTCATTAAGAACTACGATTTCACCAACTCTTACCATCTGGGGAAGGCGAATTTGGTGGCGGATTCTCTCAGCAAGAAGTGGGAAGGCATAGTTGCTCACTTGAGGGTTCATGAGTGGAAGCTATTGAAGGAGCTAGTAGATTGGCGTCCTTTTGTAGATGAGCCCGGTCGAGTGGAGTTGGCTAGCTTATCAGTTGAGCCAACCATCATCCATAGGATCGTAACGAAGCAGAGTGAGGATTCAGAGTCGAGTTCCTTACTTCAGGCGGCCATGGCAGAGTGTTGTAAGTTCCAGATTGCGTGGATGGATGTCTGAGATATCGGAATTAGGAGTGGATCGAAGTACACGGTTCATCCGGTGAGCATGAAGATGTACAAGGATATGCAGTGGGGCTTCTGGTGGAAGTGGGAGCAATGTGACGATGGATTTCGTCACGAGTTTGTCAAGGACCAGTCGTTCGCATGATACTATTTGGGTGATCATGGATCGTTGGACCAAATAAGCTCATTTTCTGGCGATACAGGTGACTATATCTTTGGAGACTTTGACTAATCTCTACATCTCGGAGATAGTCAGGCTTCATGGAGTTCCGGGGTCCATCATCTCAGATTGCTATCCCCCTTTAACTTCGAGGTTTTGGGAGAGCTTGCACAAGGCATTGGGGACGAAGTTGAAGTTTAGCATGGCGTTTCACTTGCAGACTTATGGGCAGTCAGAGAGGTTGATTCAGACTATGGAGGACAAGCTTAGAACCTACCATTGGATCTTTCTGGGAGCTGGGTTGACCACTTACCATTGGTTGAGTTTGCTTACAGCAACAACTATCATGCAAGCATTTACATGGTACCGTACAAGACTCAATATGGAGGACCGTGTCATTCACCTCTGTTCTGGAGCGAGGTGGGAGAGAGACAACTATTGGGACCAGAGATTGTGCAATTGTGTGCAGACCAAGTGGATATGATTCGGCGCAGATTGGTGGTAGCTCACGACAGACAAAAGAGTTATGCTGATAGGAGGCGTCGCGAGATGCAGTTCAGATTGGAGATCACGTCTTTTTGAAAGTTTCACTTGGAAAAAGTGTGATGAGATGAAGGGAAAGCTAAGTCCGAGGTAAGTCGGGTTGTTCAAGATTCTGGAGCACGTTGGTATAGTGGCCTAACGTGTGGCCTTGCCGCCACAGTTTGCTGGGTTGCAAAACATGTTTCACATCTCCCTGCTAAGGAAGTATGTTGGGGACCCATCGCACGTGATTTCACACGAGCTACCAGAGATTCAGAGCGACATGATCTTGGAGGATCGACCGAAAACTAAGGGGTCGGACCATTCCAATGGTGAAGGTCCCTTGGCAGCACCACAATGTGAGTGAGGCCACCTGGGAGTGTGAGAATGATGTGAGGAATTTGTATCTTGGACTTTTTGTCGAGTGATTGATTCAGTTATAATATTGTAAGTGCACGGCTGCGATGAAGCAGTGGCAAGTACGGGTTGGGTCAATAACGAGCGTGTGCGAGTTGGAATCCACCATACTCGAGTGGGAAAAGAAGAGAGAGAAATGAGGTCCAATTACACTACGATGCGTATGAAACTAGAAAACAAATGATGAAAATAAATCCCTTTCGGGGTAGAGTAAGAATGTGGAAATTAAAATATGTGTATGTGTGTGTTTATTTGTGCTCATCACAACATATAATAGATGAAATCCATAAAACTAAATCAAACTTTGCCTCCATGTGAAATAATATAAAACATTATCATTAATACATACAAGACAATAATTGAAATGAGGCTAATATGAGAACATGCATAATGACCAAACTCCACTATATGCCCACGTGAAATAAGATTTAACACAATCATTAAAACATACAAGACATTAATAAGGATAAGGCCAACATGAGCACATGCATGCACATGTCATGTTTTCTTCTTCCACTCCATCCTTATCATCACCTCATCATTCCCCATAAAATATGTCATCTAATCTATGTGCTAAGCATTAGTCAAGAGCATTAACACAATAAAGATAATAGTGAAATCCAATTAGATGGTTATGGAACTCATGTGAGGTTCAAAGGTTAGGATTAACACACACTTAATACATCACATAATCACATCACCTTGTTCTCCACCCCCCAATGGGGATGAACTAGTCCCTACTCATCTCTAAACTCAAGAAAGCATAAAAACAACCCCAAAAAATTGAAAATTCAGAAAACTAGATTAGGCAGACATGATGGAAATTGCATCAAAATAGAAAACATCAATGTAAATAACAAGAATACTAGATTGAAATGAAATATCACAAGGTGCTTGTTGTTATATTTCAGGTATTAGGTAATAAGGAAGAGTGGAGAAAAATGGCTGAAACATAAGAATACTTATTAGTCTGATGTAAGGATATATCGCAATATTGTGGTAAAAGTAGAGATATATAACATGAATATGATGCATGATATGCTACTGATCGAATACCCCCACACCTACCTTTTTCTAGTCCCGAGCAAAACAATGAAATAGAAAAATGAAAGAATGGAAAAACATACGAAAAATGGGAAATCCTAACTCACTTTCGTAGGAATTACGGATACACTTAGCACGTGCAACAATCCGTTAAACCTCCTTGTCGTGAAGGAGGAGCAGTGGTGTCTCCTGAGGGTTTTCAACGGATATACCCACAATGACATTAAGGTTCATTTTTGTAGTAGCATTGTTTTCTTTTTTTCCTTTCATATATTTTTACTTGGTGTCTAATTTTCCCAGGGTCAAGTTCTGTTCATCATTGCCTATGAGGACTTACACTATCACGTACATGTTCCCCCAAATGTCCATATAGGGAGATCCCTACCACCCATGTAACGAGAGTTCAGTCGGTGCATACCAAGTCAGATGACTCGAAAGTACCAGGTATTAAGTCCCCTCGGACTAATTTCTTGAGTGGTAGGAGCCATACAAGAAGAGAGAACACCATACTCAATTATATATTATCTACACATGAACCAAAACTCCTACACTTACGGTTTCACAAAAGGAGTTTAAAGGTCCCTGACTATGACAAACTTTGTTATACTAACATACACGAATTATTTGACTCACTAGGTTCAGGGTGGACTTCTTTATTTGTTTGAGAAGTGAAACCCTATGATTACTCTCCCCTGAGGGAAAACCGGGGTGCATCCTTATGACTAGATAGGACCTAAAGCTGGTGTACTAGATATGCATCAAGTTCAAGTCACGTTTGGGAGCTTCCTTTTTACTTTTCCTCTCAATGGTTTTGAACATGCTAAACACACGCAAAACCCACAAAACATTTTCTTTCGTAAATACATGAAGATTTTTAAGGAAATGGAAAATTTAAAACACTAGGCAAGCAAAAGAAGGCAAGTCACCCAAGGATCATGGCAGGCAAATAGATCAATGTAAATTGCAGCACACTAACATGACCCTAAAAATACACACAAGAGAAAACAATAAACAAAGTGAAAAGGACTTGACTCCACCTATATACAAATGTAAAGCACCCCCACACTTCATGCATTGTCCTCAATGTATGCAAGTATGATACTACATGGATTCATGCATGAAAAATGTATGATCTCACCAAACTTTGATGCACAAGGAAAATTTCTTGGTCATGTTGATGGACAAACCCGAATTTCCCTCAAAACCTGTGAAATAGTTAAGAAGGGAGATAAATTCGTGAAACAAATGGGGCCAAAATACACAAGTGTTGGAGCCCATAACAAGCTGTGCTCACTCTTGGAGTTTTCTTTCTTTTTTCCTTGTTTTTCTTGGTTTTTACATTTTTCCCGAATATAACTATGTACAAAAATAAGTTTCAATCATCATTTTTCAAAGGACATCAAATGCAAACCTCAAAAGTGGGTCAATGTACTTGGAATGGGAACATGACATCACGTGGGGGCAAAATACTCATATGTAGCCCCCCCTCACAAAGTGCACAATATGCATGGAGAGGTTCATGAATTAGACGCAAATGCGTCTTATTCAATGGATCAAATTTAAAAAGCTCGAACCTCTAAAGAATTTGGGAAATAATGTGAAACGGAAGAAGAGTTTCTCTGGCCCGTTGCAGTACTAAAGTTATGATCGTCAATCCAAACTCTCCAACCAACACGACTGGTGGGTCGGAACGAGGTCAAGAACCTCGTTATGCATGTCTGACTCACCGGGCGAACAGAAAGTGGGTCTCTTACCCAAGGTATCCTCTAAGGAACTCCTAATACCCTTATTGGCAATGTAGTTGTTTGATGTTCCATCATTTCCAAGATGATCAGGAACAACTGTGAGAGGCAAACTCTCATCAGGTCGTATGAAATTAAGGGTAATAAGGAGCTCTTTCTCCACGACTGCTGAGTCCTTCAAAGGTACAACAATAACATCATGTGGCCAAAGGGCCACGGGAAAAAATATAAGGCACAATCTTGTGCCGACTCATAATGTAGTTGGTCCGTGCTATTCTCAATTCGAATCAAATCTCCTACCAAGTGATTGTGAATTGAAACCCCAAGTCTCTCAGACTGACTAGGAGTTTGACATTGGAGTATTGTGCTTTGAATTTGTGGATGTGGTTGTGGTTCGATATCAAAAGATGAATCCTCATGTTGATGAGAAAGACCATCCTCATCACGTTCACTTAATTGTTCTGCCATTTGACCCACTTTCATTTTCATAGTTTGCAAGGAATTCAAGTTGGACTTCAATAATTTTTGAGTGGTTTCCATTAACAATTGAAGGGTTTGTTTTTGGGAAGCGTGTTTGGGGTCAACAGTGAGGTTCATGTCAGAATTTGGGAAATGGATGGGTTGGGTGTTCGTAGACTGAGAATTAGTCTACGTGGTCATGGGTGGTGGCTAGTAGGGATGTGGGAATTCGGGAGGAGAATAATGGGGTGGGTATGATGTATAAAAATTTGAATCAATATTGTCTCCCCAAGAATCCATCCATCTTGGGTCGTACACGGATGCGTAAAGGTCACATTGAGCATTTTGGCAAAATGTATCATAGTCAGGCTCTGGGGAACATAAGGAGATTCCCCGATAAGGTGACCACTCAACCAATAACAGTCACATGGTAAGTGTCACACCCTTAAAGTCTTCTGCAGGGGGTGTTGATGCGTGCAGAATGTTTGGGGAACATCGGGTGGCCATATGAGCATAGATGTTATATGGGGGAGAGCGCCTACGGGACTTCACTTATATGCAGTTGGGAACGTAGGGATGGTTGGGAGCTGAAGCCACTTCCTTGACGAGCCCAAGGCAGGACGAAACCAGTCGATGTTGTCACGCACGCAGAATAGCTAACTATGTGTGCGTGTATATGCGTGCGTGTACAGTGTTGTGCGGGCGTGTGAGACTGTCACCGCACAACTCCGTAATAATTAGAATCAGAGCCAAACCTATACATCCTGAGATGTCCCGTGAAAGACTTACAAGAGGCGAGTAGCAGGGGAGCTTGTACATCTAAGGTGTATCGGACGGTTTGGGAAACTCCCAAGCTCCAGTCCATAAGCTACGTAGTTGGCTATGCATTTGTGGGCGAACGTAAGTAGCCAGGAAACCTCAGAGAGAAATGAGGGGGCATATATTCCCACTCGCAGAATACTTAGATAGTGATAAGTAAGTTGTGCACGAGGACGTGCACAATTTTAAAGGGAGGAGAGTTTGTCACACCCTTAAAGTCTTCCGCCAGGGGGTGTTGATGCGTGCAGACTATTTGGGGAACATCGGGTGGCCATATGAGCATAGATGGTATATGGGGGAGAGGCTTCAACTCGAAGGTGAGCGCCTACAAGACTGCACTTGTATGCAATTGGGAGCATAGGGCTTGTTGGGAGCTGAAGCTGCTTTCCTGATGAGCCCAAGGCAGGGCAAAACCAGTCGATGTTGTGCATGTATATGCGCACGGAATAGCTGACCGTGTGTGCTTGTATATGTGCGCGCGCACAGTGTTGTGCGGGCGTGTGCGACTGTGACCGCACAACTCCATAATAGTAAGGTTGCTGGAGCCACCAGTGCACTCATGTCGTCTACCGCACATATGAAAGAGGCCGAATATTGTTGTAATGTCTCAGTTTGTTGACCAGCATATGATCCGACAAAACTAGATAGTGGTCTAGCAGTCGGTGCCTCTCTCATATTACCCCAATCTGAATATTGCTCAGCCACATCATTAAGATTGTCCCAACCATACGTGGTGTTTATCTGACGCACCCCAGGATGCATGGGTTAAGAATACTATGTAGAATAGTCCTGGTCCCAACATTGAAATGGATGGTCACCCATGTAACCACCCATCTCGATAAAGATTTCTTGAGTCGACCACTCTCACCACCACGAGGCCAAGCTCACAAAACGTTCTCGACTCCACCCTAAAACGCTTACAGACTAGAATGAAGAAGTATGTGAGAAGAAGATGACTCAGACGAGAAGGGAAGAATCCCTAAAACTAGCGTGCGTAGTTGGTGAGGGTGGAATTCTAATCTAGCAAACATGGCTCAAGCAGCCTAAGGTCACTATAGGTCCTTACAACTAGATGACGGGTAACTACGAGGTCACACAGTCTCAACACGCCATACCTCCCTACGACAAAGACCACAAAGCCTAGCAAGTGAGCAAAGATCCAGAGATGTCATCTCTTATGCTATCGACAAAGTGGGCGACGTTGATAAGGCTATGACGGTCGTGACTGAATCACTCTCTTAATGCGCCCATGTCCTAATGGTCAATGTCTACTTGATTTTAGATTAAGACTTCATGTGAGTGTTGTTTGTGGGACTAAGGGAGGGATGATGAAATCCACAACCTTATCTTTAAGACTATAGGTGGTGCCCCTAAAAGATGTTGTGAGATCTTAGGCTAGCAAGCAACTCACCAAACAAGCACTCACCTCACTCTTGTTACAATGCACCATACAAACTAATGCATGCTCGAACCATGCATGGATGAGAGAACAAGTGCACGTACCTCACACCATCAATCGACAACAAGAATTTAAAGCAAATGAAAGACAATGTGTATGCAAGGTCTACAAGTGATGCATGACCTAGATGGCAGTTAGTCTAATCTTTTGGTTCAAGTTTTATTGTCCAAGTTGTCTTAAAATGGGGAATTTATTTGTTTGTTGATTGATCTTGGAGTAATATAGAGGTCAAAACATGGAAAATTACTCCCAGATAACTATATTAACATGACCAACCCATAGAAAAAATTGTGGGGTAAAAGGAACTCACCAGGACACCAATCAGCGGTCCCAGACTGCTAACTAGAGGCCTTGTTAGCTCCAATTGTTCCCAGATTTGTCTAGCTAATTCCCTAATGCAGTGTGAACATCTTGAAATAAAAAAAACTAAAAACAAAAGATAAAATCCACTCGAATCGTCCAAACCAGTCTTGAGTGAAGTTGATAACCTCCCCAGCAACGACACCAAAAAATTGATTGAAATTAAGAAACTGCAAGTGAACGACCGTCAGTGAAGACGGGGCGAGTATGAGTCGATCCACTGGGAGGTGTGTCAACTCTGGTTCTTCAGAAGTAAAGTAGAAGATAAGGGGAGAAGAAGAGATTATTATGCTACTAGTAAAAAGACAATTACACTAGAATGCAAAACAAACTAGATTACGATGCAAATGAACACTAATAAAATGTAGCAAACGATATGGAACAAAATATGGATGAACTCCTAAGGGGTGGAGTGTGAACACATATGAGGTGAGAGAAGTGATGAATGACTCATGTAAGCATGTAAGTGTATGTGTGTCATGTGTGTGTCTTCATACATAGAAAGTGTCTGAAGATTTGGCAAGATATATTAATACATTCACACACCATATTAGCAATGACTGCTTGATTATCATGAGGCTGAGCATGAGAAGTGTCTAAAATTATGACAAAACTGATCAAAAACTAGGAACTCATGTGAAGAACAAAGCTAAGCATGGGAGGTGTCTGAAATTTATTGCAAAACCCATCAAAAGAAAATATCTTCAATCAATCAATGAAATAAACGCTAATACAAGCACATGACTAAAATTTAGCATATCTAAAAGGAAATTTCAGACAATAAACATGAGGAAACCAAGCATGGTAAGTTTCTAAATCTTGTGCCAAAACCCATAAAAAATCCCCCAACATGTAGATGAATAAAACAAACCCGATGAACATACAAACATTCAAGTCTACACAATCTAAATTTGTCAAACATTCAAGACCTAAAACCATAAATGTACATGATCTCCACCTCCCAAAAGGGGATGAAACTACTCACTACACATTAGGATACAAACTATATTAAGAAAGAAAGACATTTATAACTAATTATACTAAGATGAAGAAAACAAAACTAAGTTAAACATGCGAGCAAGAAAAAAGACAACATTAAAACAAAACTAGGAAGAATTATTTTATTTACATGACTCACATAACAAGTAGCACTCTTCTCCACTTGTGTTTTGCTCCAATTTTTACTCCAAGTAGAGAGAATGGCCACCACGCAATTGGTAGATTACAAAGGAGGAAGAAGAGTTCTATTTATAGGCATGAAAAAACGAAACTGGGGTCAATCCCCCGACGTGGGACAAAATAAATATTGTCAGAATAGACATAAACATATAACCCATATCCACGCGAAATCGGGTCGGATTCTTGGAAAAATTGACCGTTAATTGACAGTCTTGGACCGCAATTGGCGGTCACTTTTTGTCGTATCGTATCCATTTTCAGATATCTTCTTACGTGCTTCAAATCTTCATGTGGGGTGCACTCGGATCGATTATTCGAGTCTGAGGCCAAATCTAATTGCCAGAACACTCCTCGTGATGGTGTGGAATTTCTTGGTTTGCTATTTGGTCCCTTCGGGCTTACGTCCAGGTCCTTCCCTCTTGCAGATGGGTCCTTGTGTATGACCGAGAGGTCCATTTTGCTTCATTTAAGTCCTTTCTTCTTACGTTTCAGTCCTTTTTCTCTTCCCTTCTCTTCTTTATTACCTAATACTTGAAATATAACAACAAACACTCAAGTAGCACAATATTAGGGTAAATTAATGATATATAGCATGAATATGATGCATGATATGCTACTAATCAGTAGTTTAATCAACTTCTTGTCCCCTTTATTTTCCATTCGATTTCTAAAAAATCCAGAGTTGGCACCCCCCTTGTGGACTCGACCCATACTTGCCACTACCTCATCGCAACCGTGCACTTGCAGTATTAAACTGAATCAATCAGTTACCTTCATGATTAATTTTGGTGTCAATATGCCACATATTCATGTATTTTTAGTTGCTAAAATTATGTGATCTTTGTGGTTAACTTGCTGTCAATATGTTATATATTCATGTATTAGTAGTTTTTTGGATTCGTATGAACGGTTCATGATTCGTTCTCAGACTCTATGGCTATTATGGCACTTGTATTTTATAGTCTCATAATGTTTGTTCATGCTGTCACGAGTGTGATGATGTGGATGGATGTATATAGGACAAGAACACAATGCTATGACTATTGTTTCATGACCCGTGGATGAATGGATAGCAATGCTTAGTGTTATGCTTAATTGTGTCGATTTCATAGAGTCAATTGATTGTGTGTTTGCTAATTGATTCATTTTAATTAAACCGCAAGTGCACGGCCGCGTTGAAGCGGTGGCAAATACGGGTCGATCCACAGGGAGGTGTGTCGACTTTATTTTGCGAGAAGGCGAGTGGGAAAGAAAGGAGAGAAATGAGTTATGATCTACACTACACTACAATGCGAAAGTAAATGGAAAATAAGCAATAAAACTAAACTCCATAGGGGTAGACAAATAATGTGAATATAAAGATGTTTGCGCGTGTGTGTTCAATTATGCTCCTCACAACATGTAGTGCATGAAATCATAAAACTAATTCCAACTTTGCCTGCACATGAAATAAGATAAGATCATATCATTAAAACATACAAGACAATAAGTGGAATGAAGTTAAATGAACTCATGTATAAAGACTAGGCCCTACTATTCCTCCACATGAATTAAGATAACACATTATCATTAAAACATACAAGACATTAACCAAGGTAAAGGCAACAAGAGTACATTCACTACAAATTGTGTTTCCATTATTAATTCCATCCATATCCTCACCTTATCATTCCCCATAAAATAGGTCCACTAATCTAAGCATAAGCTAAGCTTCATTCAAGAGCATTAGCATATCAAAGATAAGAGTGAAATGCCATTAGATGGTTATGGAAATCATATAAGGCTCAAGGGATTAAGATAACACACACCTAATACACCACATGATCATATCACATATTTCTCCACCCCCCAAATGGGGATGGAACTACTCACTAATCATTAAACAATAACCTACACTAAAATGAAACATTCGACTGAAATGAAATTAAACTAAGCAAGCAAGGAATATTAAAGAAGCTAAAAGGAAAGGAAAGTAAAACTAAAAAAACATGCAAGACTTAAAAGACAAGATTAAAAGAAACTAAGAACAATTATTTTATTAAAATGACTCACATTGAAGGTAGCACTCTTCTCCACCTTGAGTTTTGCTTCGAGGCTTACTCCAAGTAGAGACAATGCCACCAAGCAATGGGTAGAATACAATGGAGGAGGAGGAGTTCTATTTATAGCCATAGAAAAAGGTAATCCGGGACAATCCCCCGGTATTGGACTAAACACATACCATAAATGGACTAAATACATGCTAATACAACACCCGACCAAGTCTTATCGGGTTTGGATCCATATGGACCACTAATTGGCGGTCTATACGTGTTGGATCGAGTCTGGATTTTGGTGGCTCGGTTCTGTGATTGATTTCTTGGTGTTTGATGAACCCCATTTGGTTGTTGATTGTTGGGCCAGGATTTAATTGCCAAAATACTCCTCATGATGGTGTGGAGTTTTCTAATTTGCTCATTGGTCCTTTAGGGTTTCATCTGGGTCCTTCCCTCTTGCATCTCAGTCCTCAAATCTTGCAACTCAGTCCTTTTCCTTGCTTCTAGGTGCTTTTATGCCTCTTCTCCTCAATCCTGTTTATTCCTAAAACTCAAACATAAAACTCGTTACGTAGCATTGTTTAGGCTCAAGATAATGGATATAAGACACAAATATATGCATGATATGATGTCAATCAAATACCCCCACACCTAACTTTTGGTAGTCTCGAGGAAAAGAAAGAAAGAGAAAAATAAAAGAAAGGAAAAAGCATACGAAAAATAGGGAAATCCTAACTCAATTTCGTACGAATCACGGTTGCACTTAGCACGTGCAACAAGCCGTTAAACCCCTTGTCACCAAGGAGGAGTGTTGTCTCTTGAGGGTTTTCAGCGGATACACGCACAAAATCCAAACAAAGATGAATTATTCAATCTAGCTACACTACTCGATGACTCATTTTGTCGATCATTGGACGCGGTAATGCTACGGGCCAACTCTATATATGTAATCAGTCCACACACCTAGCCTAATGAATCATTCGTGAAAGTTAATTAAGGAATTAAGTGAAATACATGGACAACCTCAACATCCTCAAGTGAGACAAAGTGTAAGGTCCATTAAGGTTCTTATTTGCATTACCAATTTTTTTTCTTTTTGTTTCTTTTCTTATTTGTTCTTCTTTTCTTTTTATTAGTCGGAGTTTCATTCTCTCAGGGTCAGGTTTTGTGCATCATTACTTATAAGGACTTACACTATCACGTACACCTTTCGTCAAATCTCCACACAGGGCAATCCCTACCACCCGTTTAATGGGAGTTCGGTCGGCGCATTCCAAGTCAGATGACACAAAAGCACCAGGTACGAAGTCCCCTCAGACCTACTTTCCCGAGTGATAGGAGTCGTGCGAGAAGAGAGAACACCTACTCACTTATTTCTTATCTACACATGAACCAAAACCCTTACACTTAATGTCTCACAACAAGATTTAAAGGGTCCCCGACTACAACAAACTTACTTAAATTAACACACACAAATGATTGACTCACTAGGTTCAGGGGAGACTTTTTTAATTGTTTGGGTATACTAACGAAAAACCGAGGTGCATCCTAACGACTAGATAAACACTAAAGCCACTATACTACATATCCTATTGCATCAAGGTCAAGACAATTTTGGGAGCTTTTTTACTTTGTCTCACCCCCCGAGGGAAAACCCTAAAGCCACTATACTACTAGATAAACCCTAAAGCCACTTTACTTTGTCTCACCCCCCGAGGGAAAATCCTAACGACTAGATAAACCCTAAAGCCACTATACTACATATCCTATTGCATCAAGGTCAAGACAATTTTGGGAGCTTTTTTACTTTGTCTCACAACGGTTTTGCACATGCTAAACACACGCAAAACGCACAAAACATTTTCTTTCACAAACACATGAAGATTTTGAAAGAACTGGGAAAATTTTGAAGCACTAGGCAAACAAAAGAAGACAAGTCATCCAAGGATCATGGCAAGCAGATATATCGATATTAAATGCAGCACACTAACATGACCCTAACAATGCACACAAAAGAAAATAAAAGAAAAGGAAAAAGACTCGACTATGTACACACGTAAAACACCCCCACACCTACTTCATGCATTGTCCTCAATGAATGGGAGCATGATACTACATGAATTTATGCATGAAAAAGGAAAGATCTCACCCATATGAAGAGCAAAAGGAAGTTGAATGTTATGTTGATGGACAAAAACCCGACTTCCTCAAAACCTGTGAGATGCTAAAGAAGGGATACAAATACGTGAAAGAAATGAGGCCAAAATACACAAGTGTTGGGACCCACAACAATCAATGCTCGCTGATGGAGTCTTTTATTGTACTTTTTTTCCTTTTTTTGAATATAATTATGTACAAACATAAGTTCCCATCTTCATTTGTCAAAAGACATCAAATGGGAACTTCAAAAGTGGGTCAATGCACTTGGAAAGGGAACATGACACCATGCGGGGCCAGAATACACATGTTTGGGCCCCCTCACAAAGAACACAAGATGAAAAGAGAGGTTCATGAATTAGACGCAAAGGCATCTCATTCAAAGGATCAAACTAAAAGAGCTTGAACCTCTCAGGAGTTTGGGAAATAAGGGGCAACGGAAGAAGAGTTTCTCCCGTTACAGTACTGAAGAGTCTCTCCAACCAACAGGCGGGTGCGTCGGAACGAGGTCAAGAACCTCGTTAGGCATGTCCGACTCACTAGGTGAACAAAAAATGAGTCTCATACCGAAGGTATCCTCCAAGGAACTCGTAGTACCCTCATTAGCAATGTAGTTGTTTGATGTTCCATCATTTCCAGAATGATCAGGAACAATAATGAGAGGCAAACTCTCATCAGGTTGTCTAAAATTAAGGGTACTAGGGAGCTCTTGCTCCACCAGAGGTGAGTCCTTAAGAGGCACAACATGAAGATCATGTGGCTCAAGGGCCACGAGAAAAAAAGATAAGGCACAATCCTGTGCCGAACTCATAATGAAATTGGTCCATGTTTTTCTCAATTGGAATCGAATCCTCCACCAAGTGATCATGAATTGAAAGCCCAAGTCCCTTAGACTGACTAGGAGTTTGACTTTGAATAATTGTGCTTTGATTTTGTGGATGTGGTGGTGGTTCGATATCAGACGATAAATCCTCATGTTGGTAAGACAGGTTACTCTCCTCACGTTCACGTAATTGCTGCGTCATTTCACTCACTTGCAGTGCCATATTTTGTATGGACTGTTGAGTGGTTTCCATGAACGTAAGGAAATTTTGTTTCAAGGAATCAGGTATGCGGTCAACTATGATGTCCAAGTCAGAGCTTGGGAAATTTTGGGGTTGGGTGTTGATGGGCTGAGAATGAGTCCAATGATTTGATGTGGGGTGTTGGTAGAATTCTGGGTATTCGGGAGGAGGATACTGTGGTGAAAATGATGTATAAGAATTTGCATAAGAATGGTCTCCCCACGAATCCATCCCTCTCGGGTTGTACGCGGATGCGTAATTGTCATATTGAGCATTTTGGGAAAATGTATGCTCATACTCAGGCTCAAGGGGAACATAAGGACATTCCCCGAAAACATGACCACTCAACCCACAATAGTGACACGGTACGGCTACTGGAGCCACTGGTGCACTCATGTCTTCTACCACTTGCATGAAAGAGGCCAAAGTTTGTTGTAATGTCTCAGTTTGTTGACCAGTATATGATCCGACGTAACTAGATAGTGGTCTAGCAGTCGGTGGCTCTCTCATATTACCCCAATATGAAGATTGCACAGTCACATAATTAAGATTGTCCCAACCATACGGGGTGTTAGTCTGAGCCACCCCAGGTTGCATGGGTCTGGAATACCAGGAAAAATTGTCCTGGTCCCAACAATGATATGGATGATCACCGATGTAACCATCCATCTCAACAAAAACTCTCGAGTCGACCACTCTCACCACCACGAGGCTAAGCTTGCAAAAAGTGCTCGATTCGACACTAAAATGCTACCAGAGAGTGTAAAGGGGAGGAGACTAGAACGTAGAAGTAGGTGAGATGAAGATGACTCAGAGGAGAAGGGAAGAATCCGTAGAAACTAGCGTGGGTAGTGGGAGAGGGTAGAGGCCTAATCTAGCAAGCACGGTTCAAACAATGTAAGGCAATGGGTCCTTAGGCTAGACAACGTCTAACTTCGAGGTCACTAGTCTCGACACGCCTCACCTCCCTACAATGAAGACCACAATCCCCAGCAAGTGATATCAGATCCGGAGATCCAGTACCTCCTACTATTGACAAGGTAGGCAACGCCAATCAGGCCATGACGGTCTCAACTAGATCACTCTCCTAGTGTGTCCAAAATCCTTAGGGCCATTGTCTACTTCCTTTTAGAATTAAGGCTTTCTTAAGAGTGATTTTTGGGGCCAAGGAAAGGGTGATGAAATCCCCCACCTTATCTTTTATGTGACAACCCCTCCTTAGTAGCGTTTTGATATTAAATCTAGCAATCAACACTCCAATCAAATGCTCAACTCACTCCTGTCCCGATGCACCTTACTAACTAATGCATGATCAAAACATGCATGAATGAGAGATTTGGATGCACCTACCTCACGCCAGCAATCAACAACAAAAACGTAAAGCAAAGAAAAGACAAATGCATACAAGGCCTACAAATGATGCATGACCTAGATGGCAAGAAGTCTAATCTTTTGCTTTGAGTTTTATGGTCCAAGTTGATTAAAGGGGACTGATTGTTAATATGGGAGCTAGCTACAGGTTAAAACATGCAAAATAGAACTCCCAGACCACTAATATGAAAGCATAAACTACGAGAACAAAATTTGGGAAGAACATAACTCACCAGGCCGCCAATTGGTGGTTTCAGACAGCTGATTGGCGGTCCCTGTTGCGCAATTCTTCCCCCAGTTTCTCCAGTAGCCTCCCCTTGCTTCTTACAACCCCTGCAACAAACCAAAACTAAAAACAAAAAAATTAAAACCTCTTGAATTGTCCAAACGAAAGTCTGGATAGAGCACCTCCCCAGCAACGACGCCAAAAACTCGATTGATTTGTTTTAATTAAACCGCAAGTGCACGGCCGCATTGAAGTGGTGGAAAATACGGGTCGATCCACAGGGAGGTGTGTTGACTTTAGTTTGCAAGAAGGCGAGTGGGAAAGAAAGGACAGAAATGAGTTATGATCTATACTACACTACAATGCAAAAGTAAATGGAAAATAAGCAATAAAACTAAACCCCATAGGGGGTAGAGAAATAATGTGAATATAAAGATGTGTGTGTTCAATTATGCTCCTCACAACATGTAGTGCATGAAATCATAAAACTAAATCCAACTTTGCCTCCACATGAAATAAGATAAGATCATATCATTAAAACATACAAGACAATAAGTGGAATGAAGCTAAATGAACTCATGTATAAAGACTAGACCCTACTATGCCTACACATGAAGTAAGATCACACATTATCATTAAAACATACAAGACATTAACCAAGGTAAAGGCAATAAAAGTACATACACTACAAATTGTGTTTCCAATATTAATTCCATCCATATCCTCACCTTATCATTCCCCATAAAATTGGTCCACTAACCTAAGCATAAGCTAAACTTCATTCAAGAGCATTAGCATATCAAAGATAAGAGTGAAAACCCATTAGATGGTTATGGAAATCATATAAGGCTCAAGGGATTAACATAACACACACCTAATACACCACATGATCATATCACATATTTCTCCACCCCCAAATGGGGATGGAACTACTCACTCATATTTAAACTAACTACTCTAACAAAATGAAGCATTATATTGAAATGAAACTACACTAATCAAGCAAGAAATATTAAAGAAGCATAAAAGGAAAGGAAAGACTAAACAAACATGCACAAATTAAAAGACAAGATTAAAAGAAGGGAAATGTTTTATGAACGCAGCGCGTCACGGACGCGCTCTACGTGGACATCCATGTCAGCCCTTACGTGGGCAAAAGCATGAATGTTTTTTTGTTTTTTCTTCCTGATGTCCACTCAAATCACATTAAATGCGTTTCAACTCAGCACGTTCTCTCTCTCCACCCAAATACAAATATGATGACACTCTTTCTTTCTTCTTCATTCTTTCTCTCCAGAATAAATCACCATTTCGAGCAAAATATTAGGTCGAAGAAGCGTCTGATGCCGACTCCCAGGATTCTTCACAATGTAAGCAGCGTGAATGGGACGGTGCGAAGACTTCCCGATGTTCTACATAAATAGGAAATCTGAGATGCTATTTTTTTCCTAAACGTAATTCTTGTGGGGTAAAATATACAGTGGGAGGTTTGTTGAGTTTGTGCGGGGGTGGCAGGGGGCGGCAGCATATTATTGCATTCCATATATTGATTCGTTTATTCCGACAATAATGAAGTCATATATTATTCCGGACTGCAAATACACTTATTCCGGACTGCAAATACACTTATTCCGATTCCGGACAGCAAATACACTTATTCCGGACAGCAAATCCACTTATTCCGGACAAACTTTATGTTCCATTTCTGGACACACTTTATTCTTAAACCGGACAACAAATACACTTATTCCGGACAAAAAATACACTTATTCCGGACAAACTTTCTGTTCCGTTTCTGGACACACTTTCTTCTTATTCTGGTCAACTACACTTATTCCGGACTGCAAATACACTTATTCCGGACAGCAAATACACTTATTCCGGACAAGAAATCAACTTATTCCGGACAAACTTTATGTTCCGTTTCTGGACACACTTTATTCTTAAACCGGACAACAAATACACTTAGTCCGGACAACAAATACACTTATTCCGGACAGCAAATACACTTATTCCGGACAAACTTTCTGTTCCGTTTCTGGACACACTTTCTTCTTATTCTGGACAACTACACTTATTCCGGACTGCAAATACACTTATTCCGGACAGCAAATACACTTATTCCGGACAAGAAATCAACTTATTCTGGACAAACTTTATGTTCCATTTCTGGACACACTTTATTCTTAAACCGGACAACAAATACACTTAGTCCGGACAACAAATACACTTATTCCGGACAGCAAATACACTTATTCCGGACAAACTTTCTGTTCCGTTTCTAGACACACTTTCTTCTTATTCTGGACAACTACACTTATTCCGGACTGCAAATACACTTATTCCGGACAACAAATACACTTATTCCGGACAAGAAATCAACTTATTCCGGACAAACTTTATGTTCCGTTTCTGGACACACTTTATTCTTAAACCGAACAACAAATACTCTTATTCCAACGTAAAACTTAAAAACAAATATTTTATTATGATAAGTGTGGGCTCTGCACGAATAATGAGACTGCACGATGTCCTAGGGTCTGCACACTGTCTTATCTGTGTATTGGGAAATGAATCATTCAACTTAAAGAACCGGCGTTTTTTAAAAAGACCAAAACGCGCGAAGAGAAATTTCGCTGACTGGACGCTGACTCAAAGAAAAATATCTGAGCTGTAAAGATCCACGTAAGGTGCGTCCGTGACGCGCGCATCCGTCTATCACGGCTCTTAAAAGAAACTAGAAGAATTATTCTATTAACAAATGACTCACATTGAAGGTAGCATTCTTCTCCACCTTGAGTTTTTGCTTCAAGGCTCACTCCTTAGTAGAGAGAATACCACCAAGCAATGGTTGATTACAATGGAAGGTGAAGAGTTCTATTTATAGGCATGGAAAAAGCTAATCCGGGACAATCCCCCGATGTGGGACTAAACCAATACCAAAAATAACCTAAACAAACATTCATTCAAGTCCAGGAGAAATCTTAGCGGATCTGGGATGATCCAGATCGCCAATTGGCGGTCTATAAGGCCCAGATCTGTCTGCTTTTTGTGTTGGGCTTCGCTTGAAGTATTTCTTGGTCTTGGATGCATCTACTTGGTTTGTTGGAGCTCTGACCCGAATCGAATTGCCAAAATACTCCCCATGGTGGTGTGGAGTTTCCTGTTTTGCTCTTAGGTCCTTCGGTCTTACGATCAGGTCCTTGTCCCTTGCATCTTAGTCCCCAGGTCTCACAATTAAGTCATTTTTCCAGCTTTTGGGTCCTTTCATGGCTCTTCTCTTCAAACCTCTTTATTCCTGAAAACTAAACATAAAACTCATCACGTAGCATTGCTTAGGTGTAAGATAATGGATATAAGATACAAATATAAGCATGAAATGATGCCAATGAAATACCCCCACACCTAAGTTTTTGCTACTCTCGAGCAAAACAAAGAAAGAGAAAAGCAAACGAGAAACAAAAAACCCTAACTCACTTTCGTAGGAATCACGGTTGCACTTAGCACGTGCAACAAGCCGTTAAACCTTCTTGTTGCCAAGGAGGAGGAGTGTTGTCTCCTGAGGGTTTTCAACGGATATACCCACAAAATCCGAACAAGATGCATTATTCAATCTAGACTCTCGACTCGTTGGAAATATTTTGTCGATCATTGGACATGGTAATCCTATGGGCCGACTCTATATAGGTAATTAGTCCACACACCTAACCTAATGAACCATTCATGCAAGTTGAATAAGGAATTAAGTGAAAGACATGGACAACCTTAACATCCTCAAGTGATACAAAGTGTAAAGTCCATTAAGGTTCTTATTTGTATTTGTTTCTTTTCTCATTTTATTTTTTTTATTAATTGGAGCTTCATTCTCCCAGGGTAAGGTTTCGTGCATCATTGCCCATGAGGACTTACACTATCACGTACACCTTTCCCCCAAATCTCCACATAGGGCAATCCCTACCACCCGTGTAACGGGAGTTCGGTCGGCGCATCCCAAGTCAGATGACTCGAAAGCACCAAGCACAAAGTCCCCTTAGACCTACTTTCCCGAGTGATAGGAGTCGTGCGAGAAGAGAGAACACCTACTCACTTATTTCTTATCTACACATGAACCAAAACCCCTACACTTAATGTCTCACAGCAAGATTTAAAGGGTCCTTGACTACAACAAACTTCCTTAAGTTAACAGACACGAATTAGTGACTCACTTGGTTCAGGGTGGACTTCTTTAAATGTTTGAGCACTGAAACCCAATGATTACTCACCCCCAAGGGAAACTGGAGTGCATCCTAACTGTTGGATTTTTGGCCTTAATCCTTGTTTTGATGATTTAATCAACCTAATCTTAATCATAAGTAATGTAGAGTAGCACACATATTGCATTGCATATATATTGCATGTGCTAACCTCTACAGGTGATCAAGACTCGTGGAAGGAAGGAAATCAAGTAAAGATTTGTAATAAAGCTATATGAAGACTTGTAATCTTGATTTTATTTTGAGTCTTAGGAACATATGTAAATTGAGCATACAAGAGCTAAAAACATATCACATACACACTAGGTTCCTTAGAGAAGTCACACACAAAATTTCACCTTATTTGGACTTCATTAGATCACCCAAACATTAGTCGGAAATCACTTAAAACCTAAACCCGAATTCCTGTGTGAAACGGTCGACTGAACCAGTTCTCAGTTTGACCGGTTTATAACAGACTCTCCACAGTGATTTTACCGAACTCTACCGGTCGACCGGTTCTACCTTTTCGGTCGACCGATCCCGGATTTTATTATGGCCGTTACCTTTGTCATATTCCTATAACGGTCGTATTTGCATAAAACAAACTTAACCCCAAAATACATTCGGTAACCGGTCGAACGACGAACTTGTTTCGGTCGACCGGTTAACACTTATAATATCCCAGCTATTGGTCGACACACTCTTCGTTCGACCGATCCAACTTTGTCTCAACCGAATCCCCTTAACGGTCGACCGCCCCATACTTTGGTTCGACCGATCCACTTAAGTAGAGTAAAGTTCTAGCTCGTTTGTTTGACCGAATATTCTTTTGTTCGACCGTTCTCCTTGAAATCAAGTGAACGGTCGACCGGTTTATTAGTTTCGGTCGACCGGTTCTGGACAGATTTGCAGCCCGATTTTCTGCTTTGTGTATCTTACACAAAACCCAACCAAATCTATCCCCAACGGCTAGAATACCTTAGGAGCTTATAAATAGAGGATCTAGACGTGTTGTTAACACAACTCTCCAACTCCAATTGTCCCAATACATTAGAGAGAAACCTCAATACTCAAAGCTCCTATTTCTACACTTCATAATCCTAAACTACACACACTTGATCAATCACTCATCCTACTCAAAGTGTGCTCAATTAGAGAGTGAATCCCACTCAGTTACAAAGGTTGTCAAAAGAGTATAGACTTCGGTGAAAGCCCGAAGTGATCCTTCTCGGATTGTGAGAAGAGGATTCCAAGCTCGACGAGGGTTGTTCACGAGTTTGACGATTGTAAGGCGTTGTCTCCCGGCCCGGAATGGGGAGCGGATAGTGAAGTCGTAGGCGGAGCTCGGTGATCCGAGCGAAGCTTGCAAGAGAGGACTAGGACCCGGGTGGGGTGCCGAACCTCTATAAAAATGTCGAGTCGATTTGTGGTTTGCTTGTTCCTTTTCCCTACTAGTCTTTAAATTGTTTTTGCTGCGTTTATTGTTTGATTAGTTAGGGATTAGCGTAAAAGTGATTAGATTAACCCAACCCACACGATCCTACACTAACGACTCGATAAATCCTAAAGCGACTGTACTAGATATCCTAATGCATCAAGTTCAAAACAATTTTGGGAGCTTTCTTTTTACTTTGCCTCTCAATGGTTTTGCACAAGCTAAACACACGCAAAACCCACAAAACATTTTCTTTCGCAAACACATGAAGATTTTGAAAGAAATTTGGAAATTTTAAAGCACTAGGCAAGCAAAAGAAGACAAGTCACCCAAGGATCATGGCAAGCAAATATATTGATATTAAATGCATCACACTAACATGAACCTAACAATGCACACAAAAGAAAATAAAATCAAAGGAAAAAGTCTCAACTATGTACACACGTAAAACACCCCCCACTCCTACTTCATGCATTGAACTATGAGAGTCTTCTTTTTTTTCTTTTTTTTAAACTATGTACAACAATGGGTCCCATCTTCATATGTCAAGTGATATCAAATGGGAACCCGCCATTTCTCGAGTCAGAAATGCACCTGCATGGGCTCGCAACATACAAAATAGAATTGCTTGACCACCTAACACCCTTATAAGCACTGTGGTCGTCTGATGCCTGTTGAGAGTGAGCAAGATAGGAGGCATGAATGAGAGGTGAGCCTCTGTCTAGTTGTTTGAAATGTAGGGTAACAGGTGGTTGATGCTTAACCCACATGGGGTCCTTAGCAGACAGAATGAAGAGCATGCGGCCCAGAGGCCTCAAAAATGGTATCCTGTGGCTCAAGAGCCATGTGATCAAAAACTTGGTGAGAAATTAAGTTTATACCGCAAGTGCACGGCGTCTATGAAGACGTGGCAAGTACGGGTCGAACACAAGGAGGGAGAGATTTGTTATTATTGTGATTTCAATTGGGGGATAGAAGGAGAGAAGAATTAAGTTGGTTTTGAGATTTTTGGGTTTTAATTATTTAAAGCAAGAAACAAGAACAAATAAAACTAAAACAAGAACAAAGAGATGAATTCCGTCGGGTGGAGGTTTAGATTTAAGGTTTAGATTAGAGAATTCAGAAACTTATAATAAATCATATTAGTTATAAAGCATTACATGATAAATGATTTAACATAAACTCAAGTAATCAAAATATACTAACACGAAATTAAAATAATAACATTCATTCATCTTCTCTTCACCCTAATCCGTCACCTCCACCCTTTGGAAGGAGTTAGAAACTCATAGAGGGAGGAAGAAGGGGTCCTTGAGACATTACAAAAGAAAACTAAAAGTAAGAAATAAAAGACAGAATTTTATTAATGAAAAGGAAGAATACAAAACTAAGATTAAGAATAAAAACTACCACCAAAGACTAAGGACCCTTCTAACATCGTTCTCGGGTCTATTTATAGTTGCTACAAGGGATCTAGGTATAATATTGGAAAGTACACGTGTCCAGACACGACTGGACGAAATTGGAGCACACGGATCGACTAGGGGGCGGCGGAATCGCCGCATGGTGTGTGTGATCTGCGGCGGAATCGCCGCACATCATGCTCTGATTTGGTCCAGATTTTGGTTGGATGTTTATGGTATGATTTGATCCTCCTTTACGCGTCTGGATTGATTCTTTCCATTCTTTTGAGCTCCGGATTAATTCCTTCACATATTTGGAGATATACATTGATTTTTCTATATAATTTCTCCAAGAGAATAAGAGCTACTCGTGATTTGCAATTAGGTCCTTGACTTTTTGCAGTTAAGTCCCCGGCTACTTTTGTGCTTAAGTCTTTGTTCTTTTTGCAATTAGGACTTGAATGCTTTTATGCTTGGATACATTTCCATTCGTAACCCGATAATCTTGAACTTGGTCTTTATGATAGAAATGAGTCTTTTACATGCGTTTATGCTCGGGATGTGGGTAAATTGCATTCAGGTCCCTGTATTTTGTAAATAAGACTAAACACATACCTTAGTAGCATTTATTGATGTAAAAGTAATCTAAATGAAAGACATATGATGCAATGTATGCAATGCATCAAATACCCCCACACCTAGATTTTGCTAGTCCCTAGCAAAACAGAATATAAGAAAAAATGAAAACAGGGACATCCTAACTCACTTTCGTAGGAATAACGGTTGCACTTAGCATGTGCAACAAGCCTTTAAACCTCCAAGTTTCCTAGGAGGAGGAGTGTTGTCTCCTGAGGGTTTTCAGCGGATATACCCACAAAATCCTAAATCAACGTTTCATTAATAGTTCTCAATATCCCTACCTCAACCTTATACATCTCACTAAGAATTTTTGCATGCTCATTATATAAATCTAACTCATTAAAAATATGACTTGGTCTTTGTTCCTCCAACATTCACACCACTAACCCTTCTACACATGTTTATCACTTGAATTATTTTGCACGCCTCCTCTGGTGGTGAAGTATCATTCGGATCAACCATGGCATGGATCATTCTTTTAGCTTTGGGCCTTGAGTATTAATTTTTTTTCTTTTCTTTTCTTCCGTGATTCAACACATTTGCTTTTTGACAATTTTACCCTTTTGCATTAGTGTAGCGAGTTTGGTCGATAATCCCGAGCTGGTAGACTCAAGTTACCGGGTTTCAAGATACCCCTACGAACCAGTGACTCAAAGGCTTGGGCTTTTGTAATCATTTTGCAAAATGTGTTTTCTTCACTTTATTCCTTTATTTTTATTTTTATTTTCCTCAAGGCTTAATTGCTATTAGAAGTCCACACTTCCCGGTATATTTTCCTCAACCTCTGCTTTTTATCAACCACTTCAAAGATTTGATTCATCCAATTTAAGTGCATACATGTCTTAAAGGGCAATGGGTTATCTCTTTGGAACTTAGATTTATGTCACAATTTCTACAAGCAGAACTATATAATAAGGAACAAAAACTCAATGCAATTTGTACACGGGTTTTAGCAGTTCAATCTTAAGCTATGTCATGAAACATTGATGATTTTTTTTTAGAAATAAAATACAGATCTATAGATAAATATATACATAAACACCCCCCACACCTAAATCATGCATTGTCCTCAATGTATGCAAATATAAAGCAAATGCACTTTTTACCTTGGTGAACTGCGGTGGACGGATGGAATTTGCTCAAAGTCAATCATAGTCAGAACTGGATTGAATGACACCATATTGGTGCATGTATCCAGTTGAATTGTTCCCCATATTGCAATGAGCGTCCTGAGTTACAGGTTCCACACCCCTCACATAAATTGGTTCTCTTATTTGCTCGAGTGACGGTGGGTGTGTAGATGAATTCGTCCCCTTTTTCTTACTTCCTTTTTGATTTTGTGACGATTCAGAAATATTATAGATACGCGATTTCATCACAACATCACTTTGATTGCATGTTATTTCTGGCTCACTATCAATATGAAAGATATTAAATTCAGCTTTTAAGTTCCCAAAAGATAATTGCATGAGCCCATTTCGATAGTTTATCAATGCTTCAGAAGTGGCCAAAAAGGGTCTGCCTAGAATTACAGGGATTTGTTGATTAGGATTTACAACAGGTGCGGTATCTAGTACGACAAAATCCACTGGGTAAATGAAGTCACCAATCTTGATCAAAACATCCTCTACTACACCTCTTGGTTTCTTAATAGAGCAATCAGCAAATTGAAGGGTTGTCCTAGAGGGTTTTAATGGACCAAGGTTCATTTGCTCATAGACAGAGTACGGGAGTAGGTTAACACTAGCACCAAGGTCTAGAAGGGCTTTGTTGATAAAAGTATCTCCTATTGAACATGAAATTGTGGGACATCCAGGATCCTTATATTTTATAGGAGATGTGTTGGACAAAATAGAACTTATGTTTGTAGTTAAGAATGCCTTCTTTGGTACGTTTGTTTTTCTCTTTTTAGTGCACAAATCTTTTAAGAATTTAGCATAAGCAGGTATTTGTTGAATCATGTCTAAGAGTGGAATGTTCACCTTAACTTGCTTAAATACTTCCAATATTTTCTCTATTTGTGCACTTGAGTTCTTTTTGAGTCTATTGGGAAATGGGGCTTTAGGGACATAGACTCGCTCAGGTTCAGGTTGAGCTACGGGTTCAGATTGAGTAGGTGGGGTGGGCGTTTCAGATTGGACGTCGGGTTCAATGGTTAGGTCATATGTGGCAGTTTGATGGCTAGATTGAGTAGACGTTCTAGGATTTACCACATTATTATCAATCTGTCTTCCGGACCGTAATGATACTACAACATTTATTTGTTGGAACGGTCCTTCCTCATTAACGATTTGAACCGGTCTAGGGTTGTTATTTCCTGAAGGTGCTTGATAGGATTGATATGAATTATTAGATCTAGGGTTCACCTCAGGTTGACTTGGAAACCGACCCTTTTCTCTTTCACCTACTATTTGTGCTAGTTGGCTGACTTGTGTCTCTCGCCTTTGGAAGGTCTGGTTGGTTGTTTGTATAAAAGTTTTCATCAAATTTTCCAAGCTTGTCAACCTAACCTCATGATTGTTATTGTTACTAAACCCAGATGATGTATTATTTTGGTTATACGGGTTTGGTTGTTGTCTAGGAGGTTGACCATGTTGGTTTGATGAGAAATTGGAATTATTACGCCAACCCGAGTTATAGGTTGATGCATATGGGTCATTTCTAGCATGGTTATATATGGCATTAACTTGGTCGCATTCCGCACAATCCTCCATTACATGACAAGTCTGACCACATCTAGAGCACGGGATAGTCGAGGCTTGATTCACTCGGTTTTGGGTTTGTAGCTCTAAACTTTCCATTCTACGCATAAGGGTAGCTAGTTTTGCTTCAGCCGCTATGTTGGCATCTACAGCTAAGACACCTGGTTTGGGTTGACTTGCTATTCTAGATCCAATACTCGGGTTAAGAGGTGTTCTAGCATTGTCCCATTGCATACTGTTTTCAGCTAATTCCTCAAGGAAAGTCCAGGCATCATTTTCATTTTTCGACATAAAGTTCCCTTGGCTTACGGATTCTACCATAACCCTAGATGTGGGTGTCAATTACTCATAGATAATTTGACATAATTGCCATCTCGGAATTCCATGATGAGGGTATTGGGTCAGAACACTTTTGAATCTTTCTAGATAGGAATAGAACGGCTCGCTCTCAGACTGAACGAATGCAACAATTTCATTCCTAATCCTCATAGTCTTATGGTTGGGAAAATATTTTTTCAGGAAAACTTGAACAAACTCAGCCCAACTCCTAATAGATCTTTCGGCTAAACTATATAGCCATTTCTTAGCGTCATCCTTCAGTGCTAGAGGCACGAATTTCAGACGCACTGCCTCCTCAGGAATATGCTGGTATTGCATAAGAGAGCAGATTTCCTCAAATTCTCTAAGGAAGAGGTATGGGTCTTCCCTAGAGGTGAACTTAGGCAACATACTCATGTATTGTGCCTTAAGTTCGAAGTCGCGACCCGGTATGGTGGGCATAACGATGCACGATGGCTGAGCAGCCATCGCTCGATAGCATCGATCCCTCAGAGTTATAGGTTGTGCAACAGGCGGGTCCACTACGTTCTCACCCATTGGATCCGGGTGAGGTGGTACAACAGGTGGATTGGGGCTAAGTTCCAGACTGGAATCTAGATGAACTCCTGAGAGTCGATTACTCAAGTCCCGAATCCAAATCTGAGTGCACCGGGTTGAATCAATTTTTGAATTCAAATTCGAAATTTAAATTCCAAATTTAATTTCAAGAATTAATTACAATTTTTTTTTAATTTTCGTTTTTTTTATGTTTTTTTCTTCAGAAGGAAACAAACAATAAAATGGGGCAAGATGAGAAAGGAATCCTAATCTAGAGAATTTAGGTGAGAAGAGAAAGAAGACTCAGATGAGAAGGGAAACCTAACTCTAAAGATAGAAAGAGGGTTGGTCAGAAAATTCCTAAGAAAGCACGGTTCAAACAATCCTAGACCTAGTGTCGCTTAGATCTAGACGACTCCTAACTGGTTGAGTCGAATTGATTCGCTTGATTCACCTCCCTCACTAATCAAACCAACTTGGCCAGGCCATGTATAGCTAGTGGGGCGCTTCCGACAGAGTCGGTGCCAATTAGACAACCACTTCGCTTGGAAGACTTACGTGAACACAAAAACACTTTCTAGACACCAAATTAAATTCAATCGGCTTCAGGTCATAGCAAGTCAAACCAATTCTCCTCCTTAAATGAGTCTGAGTCCTTAGGGGTCAATGTCTAATTGATTTTAATTTAAGGCTTGGGTGACACTTTGGGATTGTTATTTGTGGGCCACGGAAGGGTGATGAAATCCCCACCGTATCTTTGCCTACGGAGTTGCCCTTAAGATAGTTTAACTTAGATCTAGCAAATATAGTCAAACAATGGTCTTTAGTGGGGGGCAATTGCAAGGTTGTATGCAAACTAAATTATATGCCTAAATGCAATCGATAAAAACCATGATACGCACCTTGCCTCCAGCACTCTTCAACAATAAAAATAATTGGCAAGAATTTAGCAAGAATAATGCAAACAAAACATTATATGATGCATGCACTAAGTTCTTCTAGTTTTGCCAATTTTTAGGTCAGAGTTGAATTATTGCCAATTATGGAATTTAAGCTTAACACGTGCAATTCTAATAAAAGGAAATTTTCTGAAACTAGAAATTACGAGGAAAAAGGCAACAAAGGTTACCTACGCAATGCTCAGTCGGGTTCGCCGCCCGCTCTCGAAATTTCAGTAGCTCCACGCGTCCACCCAGAGATGGTGCTAACCCCAGAAAAATTTGAAGCCCAGATGCTTCACTTGTGCGGCGATTCCGCCGCAGGTTACTCTTGATGTGCGGCGATTCCGCCGCTCGTTTAGCTCAGACTGTGCTCGGATTTCACCGTGCACTCTGTTGTCTCCTGAAACACAAATCCAAATAGTTAGATCGCGCACAAGATAAACAGAATAAAATCGAAATCAACAAAAAACAAAATCTGCGTCGCCTCCCCGGCAACGGCGCCAAAAACTTGGTGAGAAATTAAGTTTAAACCGCAAGTGCACGGCGTCTATGAAGACGTGGCAAGTACGGGTCGAACACAAGGAGGGAGAGATTTGTTATTATTGTGATTTCAATTGGGGGAAAGAAGGAGAGAAGAATTAAGTTGGTTTTGAGATTTTTGGGTTTTAATTATTTAAAGCAAGAAACAAGAACAAATAAAACTAAAACAAGAACAAAGAGATGAATTCCGTCGGGTGGAGGTTTAGATTTAAGGTTTAGATTAGAGAATTCAGAAACTTACAATAAATCATATTAGTTATAAAGCATTACATGATAAATGATTTAACATAAACTCAAGTAATCAAAATATACTAACACGAAATTAAAATAATAACATTCATTCATCTTCTCTTCACCCTAATCCGTCACCTCCACCCTTTGGAAGGAGTTAGAAACTCATAGAGGGAGGAAGAAGGGGTCCTTGAGACATTACAAAAGAAAACTAAAAGTAAGAAATAAAAGACAGAATTTTATTAATGAAAAGGAAGAATACAAAACTAAGATTAAGAAAAAAAACTACCACCAAAGACTAAGGACCCTTCTAACATCGTTCTCGGGTCTATTTATAGTTGCTACAAGGGATCTAGGTATAATATTGGAAAGTACACGTGTCCAGACACGACTGGACAAAATTGGAGCACACGGATCGACTAGGGGGCGGCGGAATCGCCGCATGGTGTGTGTGATCTGCGGCGGAATCGCCGCACATCATGCTCTGATTTGGTCCAGATTTTGGTTGGATGTTTATGGTATGATTTGATCCTCCTTTACGCGTCTGGATTGATTCTTTCCATTCTTTTGAGCTCCGGATTAATTCCTTCACATATTTGGAGATATACATTGATTTTTCTATATATTTTCTCCAAGAGAATAAAAGCTACTCGTGATTTGCAATTAGGTCCTTGACTTTTTGCAGTTAAGTCCCCGGCTACTTTTGTGCTTAAGTCCTTGTTCTTTTTGCAATTAGGACTTGAATGCTTTTATGCTTGGATACATTTCCATTCGTAACCCGATAATCTTGAACTTGGTCTTTATGATAGAAATGAGTCTTTTGCATGCGTTTATGCTCGGGATGTGGGTAAATTGCATTCAGGTCCCTGTATTCTGTAAATAAGACTAAACACATACCTTAGTAGCATTTATTGATGTAAAAGTAATCTAAATGAAAGACATATGATGCAATGTATGCAATGCATCAGGCACCTTCTAGTGCCAGCCCAGGTGAAACATCTTCACCACCTTCAGGATCTCCATCGAACAATTCCCTGAAATACTTAAAGGTGCCTTGAAGTTCAATCTCATCCATGCCCTGGATAAGGTTGACCACAACAGGGTCATCGAAGGCACCAGGCTTCTTGCCGATGGTGAAGCTGTTGAAATCTGCGCACAGACTACCATATGTCAATCACATCAGACCATTGCGACAATTGATCAAGGCATTGGAAGTCGGTAGAAATGGTCGCCCTAGAATAACAAGAATTTGTCCAAGTGGGTTTGGCACAGGTTTAGTATCCAAAACAAAGAAGTCAACTAGATAAATGAACTCTTCAACTTTTATCAGCACATCTTCCAGCACGCCCCTCAGTTTCTTCATAGACCTATCAACCAATTGAAGAGTGGTTTTTGTTTGTTTGAGGTCTCAAAGACCGAGGTGGACAAAGATTGAATATGGCAGAAGATTAACAGATACACCAGGTCCAATAAAGCTTGATATATGGACACATCACCAATCACACAAGAGATAGTAGGACAACCACGGTCCTTGTATTTGACTTGCATGGGTTGTGCTAACAAAGAACTCACGTTAGCCGCAAGAAAAGCTTTCTATGGAACATGAGTTTTTCTCTTCTTGGTGCATAAGTCCTTGAGAACCTTGGCATAAGGTGGCATTTGCTGAATCACCTCTAACAGAAGGATGTTCACCTTAACTTGCCGAAATATCTCAAGCATCTTGTCATGCTTATCCGACGTTTTCTTTTTAACACACTCAGGGAATGGCGCATTTGGGGCATAAGGGTTTTGTGAAGGAACCTCAGAATTGTGGTCCAAAGAACCATGAGTGGGGACCTCAAAATCTGATTCATTCGACACAAGAGGAGACAAGGGGACCTCAGGGTTCGGCCCCATTGTCGAAAGAAATGTAGAAGGAACCTCAGGATCAGGCTCCTTCCTGGAAGTATTTGTGGAGGACCTCAGGATCCGGATCACTCAGAGATGCAAGTATCACCGCAGCTCTGGTGACACCAAGAGATGGTGATTGCAAGGAAGGCACCCCAATGTGGTCGTCATATGATGGGTCGGTTCAGAGGAAGCATGAGGCACTAGTGGCCTTCCTTGCGAAGAGTACCCCGGGGATTCACCTTGGGTTGACTTGGCAACTGACCCTTCTCACGTTCATGAAACTAATGAGCCAACTGGCTAACTTGCATTTCCAAAGCTTTGAAAGAACTTTGCATGCTCTGCATGAACGTTTGAAGGGTTTGATCAGTAGAGGGGCCTTTGCATAAACCCGTTGGAGTAGTGTAGTTTGCTTAGAATAACCCGACAATGAGGCTTGAGGAGGTTGGTAATTATGGTGTTGAGACCTTTGATGTGGGGGTTGGTAGGTCACCGATGGGCGTGGAGGTTGATAAGGTGAAGGTTGAGTGTGTGTGCTGTGTCCGTGACCCCCACTACGGCCCCAAGAGAAGTTAGGATGGTTACGACATCCCAAGTTGTAGGAGTGACTCTACGGGTCGTTACGGGGCCTCTGTTGATACATCACATTTGCATGCTCAGTCCCTTGAGTGTAAGCACATTCCAAGTCATCATGGCCCGTAAGTCCACACCTAATACACCCGGGAGTAGCAACCTGAGCTACAGGAGCTCGGTCCAACTTTAAACTCTCAATCCTATTCATGAGAGCAACCATTTTTGCCCCAGACGCGATGGCTAACTCAACTTGATATGATCCTGCTCGATCAGAAGACCTGGTGGTTGGTGGCTCTCTCATGGTGTCCCACTCAATGTTACGTTCAGCCATCAATTCAGAAGTGTGTCATGCCTCATCGATGGGTTTCATTTGGAATCACCTTGACACATTGACTCCAACAATGTGCCGGTGTTGTAGTTGAGCCCCTCATAAACAATTTGGCATAACTACCACAACTCAATTCCATGATGAGGGCACTGGAAGAGAAGGTCCTTGAACCTCTTAAAGAAAGCATAAAATGATTCTGTCTCAGTCTGATACATTTGGTGTATCTGGTGCCGTATCTGTTGAGTCTTTCGTTGAGGGAAGAATCTCTTCAGAAAGACAGTCACGAAGTCATCCCAGGACCGAATCAAACTTGTCGGGAGGTTGTACATCCATTTCTTTGTGTTAGCCTTCAACGCGAAAGAAATCATCCTCAACCAGACTGAATCCTCATGAAGTTGTTGAAGCTTGAACATGGAGCCTACCTCCTCGAATTCCTGTATAAAAATATACGGATCCTCCTTATTGGAAGTGAAGGTTGGAAGCATGCTCACATACTGAGCTTTCAGTTCATAGTTGTTCCTCGTGAGCTAGGGGAGAACTATGCAAGAAGGTTGCGCGACCCGAACAGGATGGGTCCGCTCCCACAAAGTCATTAGCCTATCATGTCGAGCTAAAGGTGGTGGTGCACCAAGAACTCGATCCCGATCAAATCCCACTTCCTCTAGAGTCAGAGGAGGAGAAGAAGGTCTACGTGGCGGTGGGAGTGGACAGAGGTAATCCATGTATGAAACCCGGTCTGCCCCATCACCACGAGAAGACTCGGCCTCATGCTCCAAAAGAGCACGAGGCGGAGATGGCCGATCACCAAGATCGTCCATCTCAGAAAAATGCATTCTCTCAGGTCGAGCGTTCTCACCAGAACGAGCCCAGCCTCGCATAAAAATGCTCAAATCGACTCTAAAATAACACACAACAGAAGGTGTACTCAGAGAAGGAGACTACTCGTAGAATTTAGATGAGGAGAGTGTTGGCTTTTTAGCCTTAATCTTTATTTAGTTTTGATGATTAAGTAATCTAATCTTAATCTATATTTAATCAATCAACCTAGACAATCAAAGTAAGCAAACATGAATACATGCATTGCATATATATTCGTGTACTTGCGATATTCTTAATAGGTTGATGAAGAATCAAGCTAAGGAGCTTGAGGACAAGAAGATAAAGACTCAAGACATGTAATCAAGCTTTGGACCAATATGTAATGTAGTATAATTTGAGTCCTAAGGATTAATGTAAACTTGAGCACATTAGGATTCTGTTCCGTATCCCCACGGTTAACCGACCCCTTCTCGGTAAACCGAATCTTGTAGAGTTAGGTCCACCGAACACCTTGCGGTCAACCGTGTAGAATCCTTTAGGTGTTCCATGGAATAACCACCTCGGTATACCGAACCGCCTTCGGTAGACCGAATTAGCCTGGACCAGTTTTGGACTTTGCTCCAACGGTCGTATTTAAATCTTGACCTAAAGCCAAATTGACTTATCCATATTCGGTACACCGAACTTCATTCGGTCAACCGAAAGATATTGCTTTAGGAGACCAACGGCTACTTAACTTGACCGTTATTGGTAAACCAATCTCCCACACTTTGTCAGCGCAATTCCCGTGCTACTTCGGTATACCGAAGTATACACGGTCAACCGAACTTGAGTAGATCAGAGCCCAATCAATTCTGCTGTCCACCTTGGAATGGTGAACCGAATGGACTTCGGTGAACCGAATTTAATTAGGGCTAAATAGATAAAAGCTACTGGAGGTTGGTGAACGGTGATCCGATACATAATCGGTCAACCGAGTTCTTTGTTCAGACCAATGTTTCGGACTACCGTGTGGATAACGGTCGACCGAATCTGTCTTGATTTCTGGCCGAGCTTAAGTCACATCTTGCTTTCTCATTGGTCCATTCCCCACCAACTCCCAAACGGCTAGATGAGCTTGAAGGCTTATAAATAGGACCTCATTTGGTTGCTTTGGACATCTTGAACACTTCCTATCTATCCAATACTCAAAGCCAAATCCTCTCTATCTTCAAGCTCTCAATCCACAACACTCAAGCCTAAACTTCACCACTTGCATATCCAATTCCATATCATATCCAAGTGTGCTCAAGTATAGAGTGTAAGTTAGATTGTGATTCCAATTCCTTATTGAAGAATCACCAAGTTGTAAAGCTTCGAGGAAGCTCCCTCTCGGGTTGTGAGAGGAGACACGAGCGAGGCGAGGTTGTTCGCGAGGCTCGGTGTTGTAAACGGCGTTGGTCTCGGCCCGGAACGGAGATCAGTTAGTGGAACCGTAAGCGAGGCTCGGGGGATCGAGCGAGGCTTGCGAGGAGGACTAGGACCCGGGTGTGGGTGCCGAACCTCTCTAAACTCCGATGTCGACGAATTTGTGGTATGCAATTGTCTCTTCCTTAATCCTTCGATTAGTATTTTTAATTCCGCATTTTTCTATCGATTAGAGGGCCATAGATCCTAACAATTGGTATCAGAGCATTAGGTTGCTAATTTCATTTACTTAATCGTAATTTTGCATGACATCTACTTCTAATCATTGTGAAGGATTATCCACATCTAAGCCACCTTTGTTTAATGGGTTAAATTACGACTATTGGAAGAAAAGAATGAGAATATATTTGCAATCAAATGATTTGAAATATTGGACATTCATATTAAACTCATATACACCTCCTAATGATAATGAAATTGTATCCTTAACAAAACCCAAAATTAAGGAAGCGGAGATGAATTCCCGCATTATGAATATCTTGTATTGTGGGTTAAATGAAGGGGAATACAATAGGGTAAGAGGTTGTCAAAGTGCTTATGATATTTGGCATACATTAGAAATGCATCATGAGGGTTCAAATAGATTGAAAGAAACTAGGATTAATTTGTTCATGCATAAATATGAATTATTTCGTATGCAATCCGGTGAAAACATAAGTGAGATGCACACTCGCTTCACCGAGATAATTAACTCTCTTAAAGCACTTGGCAATGATTTTAGCAAGGGAGAGATTACTCGAAAGATTCTCCGATCACTCACCGACGATTGGGAGGAGAAGACGACCGCCATCGAAGAAGCACAAGATCTCACAAAATTATCGATCGAGGAGCTAATGGGTAGTCTCATGACATATGAGATACAAATGAAAGACCGCATTGAGAAGAGAGTCAAGAAATCCTTAGGGCTACACGCCGTCGCCAATTCGATAAAAGGAGATAGTGATATCAAGGAACAATTGGCGACACAACAATTTAAGGAATTTCTCAAAGAAGAGAAAGAAAGAAGAAAAGAGAAGAAGAAGAAGAGCAAGAGAAAAGAGAAGAAGAAGAAAGCTCTTAAAGCTACTTGGGACACTTCATCATCTTCATCAATTGAAGGAGAATTCGCCTCAATGTGCTTCATGGCAATAGAAGACAATGATAGTGAGGTATCTTGTTGCTCTAGTCATGATTCAAACGATTCAAATGCATATAATGAACTTCAATGTGAATTCAATGAATTGCTTGAAAATTTTGAGAAAATTTGTCAAAAGAATAAACTAGCAAGAAAGAAAATCAATGAGCTACAATCTCAAATTGAATCTATCATGAATGATAAGAATGAATTACTTGCTAGTCATGATAAAATTGCATTAGAGAACACTCAATTAATTGATGAAATTGCAACTCTAAATGCAAAACCTTCGTGTAGTGTTGATATTCAAGATCTAATTGCTAAGAATGTTCTATTACAAAAAGATCTTGAAAAATTCACAAGTGGAAAGAAAATGCTTGAAATGCTTATTGGTAGTCAAAGACAATCACTAGATAAACATGGTATAGGTTTTTATGCTAATAACTTTAAGAACCATGTTATTCACACTACTTTGAATGGAAAGCATTTTGTAGTGAATAAAACTTCCTCAAGTATTTGGGCACCTAAAACCAAAATTGTTTGGGTTCCAAAAACTAACATGATTGGACCCAAGCAAAAATGGGTACCAAAATCTTCAATTGTAAGTACTTGAAGGAGGAAATCGGTGGTGACCGGATGAGCTTCAAAGAAAAATTTAAAGCCGGTTGCATCACGGAATACGGGTTGAGTCAATTCAAAGCGCCACGACGGTATAAATTTTGATTAATTCTAATCTAAATTTTAGAGCTTAATAGACATATCTTATGCTATAATTCATTGCATATCTTATACCCTATTCATTGCATATCGTATAACAACATCCACAATCATAAATGTAAAATTGTAAAATGGATGTTAAATAGGCTAAGAGGGAGAATAGAAATGCACTTAATTGTTAATACTCATTGTTGCTATTTAGCCTAATTGATAGGGGGAGCCTTAAAGTACAAAATCGTATAATTAAGGGGGAGAGTTAGATATCTCTTACCTTTGCATCAAATGCTTAATGTTTGCTTTTTGATTGATGTCAAAGGGGGAGAAGAATTAAGATGAGCTTCAATTTTAAATAAACTATGGATGTTGTTAGGGGGAGAAATCTTGTAAATGCATAGATTACATATATGTTAAGAAACAAAACATATAGAAAGGGGAGAAATACAATTGAACTCAAAATATTAAGATATAGATTTGCCATCATCAAAAAAGGGGAGATTGTTGGCTTTTTAGCCTTAATCTTTATTTAGTTTTGATGATTAAGTAATCTAATCTTAATCTATATTTAATCAATCAACCTAGACAATCAAAGTAAGCAAACATGAATACATGCATTGCATATATATTCGTGTACTTGCGATATTCTTAATAGGTTGATGAAGAATCAAGCTAAGGAGCTTGGGGACAAGAAGATAAAGACTCAAGACATGTAATCAAGCTTTGGACCAATATGTAATGTAGTATAATTTGAGTCCTAAGGATTAATGTAAACTTGAGCACATTAGGATTCTGTCCCGTATCCCCACGGTTAACCGACCCCTTCTCGGTAAACCGAATCTTGTAGAGTTCGGTCCACCGAACACCTTGCGGTCAACCGCGTAAAATCCTTTAGGTGTTCCCTGGAATAACCACCTCAGTATACCGAACCGTCTTCGGTAGACCGAATTAGCCTGGACCGGTTTTGGACTTTGCTCCAACGGTCGTATTTAAATCTTGACCTAAAGCCAAATTGACTTATCCATATTCGGTACACCGAACTTCATTCGGTCAACCGAATCATATTGCTTTAGGAGACCAACGGCTATTTAACTTGACCGTTATTAGTAAACCAATCTCCCACGCTTTGTCAGCGCAATTCCCGCGCTACTTCGGTATACTGAAGTATACATGGTCAACCGAACTTGAGTAGATCAGAGCCCAATCAATTCTACTGTCCACCTTGGAACAGTGAACCGAATGGACTTCGGTGAACCGAATTTAATTAGGGCTAAATAGATAAAAGCTACTGGAGGTTGGTGAACGGTGATCCGATACATAATCGGTCAACCGAGTTCTTTGTTCAGACCAATGTTTCGGACTACCGTGTGGATAACGGTCGACCGAATCTGTCTCGATTTCTGGCCGAGCTTAAGTCACATCTTGCTTTCTCATTGGTCCATTCCCCACCAACTCCCAAACGGCTAGATGAGCTTGAAGGCTTATAAATAGGACCTCATTTGGTTGCTTTGGACATCTTGAACACTTCCTATCTATCCAATACTCAAAGCCAAATCCTCTCTATCTTCAAGCTCTCAATCCACAACACTCAAGCCTAAACTTCACCACTTGCATATCCAATTCCATATCATATCCAAGTGTGCTCAAGTATAGAGTGTTAGTTAGATTGTGATTCCAATTCCTTATTGAAGAATCACCAAGTTGTAAAGCTTCGAGGAAGCTCCCTCTCGGGTTGTGAGAGGAGACACGAGCGAGGCGAGGTTGTTCGCGAGGCTCGGTGTTGTAAACGGCGTTGGTCTCGGCCCGGAACGGAGATCGGTTAGTGGAACCGTAAGCGAGGCTCGGGGGATCGAGCGAGGCTTGCGAGGAGGACTAGGACCCGGGTGTGGGTGCCGAACCTCTCTAAACTCCGGTGTCGACGAATTTGTGGTTTGCAATTGTCTCTTCCTTAATCCTTCGATTAGTATTTTTAATTCCGCATTTTTCTATCGATTAGAGGGCCATAGATCCTAACAGAGAGGACTCAGATGAGGAGGAAGAATCCCTATAGCTAGTGTGGGTAGTGGGAGAAAGTAGAAGCCTAATCTAGCAAGCATGGCTCAAACAATGTATGGGTATGGGTCCTTAGGCTAGACGACGCCTAACTTTGAGATCCCTAGTCTCAACATTCCTCGCCTCCCTACAACGAAGACCACAATGCCCAGCAAGTGATACCAGATTCGGAGATCAAGTACCTCCTACTACCGACAAGGTAGGCAACGCCGATCAGGCCATGGCGGTCTCAACTAGATCACTCTCCTAGTGCGTCCGAAATCCTTAGGGCCAATGTCTACTTGCTTTTAGAATTAAGGCTTTATTAAGAGTGATTTTTTGGGCTAAGAAAAGGGTGTTGAAATCCCCTACCTTATCTTTTATGGGACAACCTCTCCTTAGTAGTGTTTTAATCCTAAATTTAGTAATCAACTCTCCAATCAAACACTCAACTCACTCTTGTCCCGATGCACCTTACTAACTAATGCATGATCTAAATATGCATAAATGAGAGAATTGGATGCATGTACCTCACGCCAACAATCAAAAACAAAAATGTAAAGCAAAGAAAAGACAAATGTGTGCAAGGTCTACAAATGATGCATGATTCTTTTTCTTTGAGTTTTAAGGTCCAAGTTGATTAAAGGGAATTGATTGTTAATCTGGGAGCAAACTAAATATCAGAACATGCAAGAATGCGCTCCCAGACAACTAATATGAAAGCACAAACTACCAGAACAAAACTTGAAGCGAAAGACGCTTACTAGGCTGCCAATTGGCAGTCACTTTAGTGGAGTTCTTCCTCCAATTCTTCCTGTGGCCTCCCCTTGATCCTGAGAATCCTTGAAACAAAACTAAACTAAAAACAAAAAATTAAAAACCACTCGATTCATCCAAACTAAAGTCTGGACAGAATACCTCCCCAGCAACGGCGCGAAAAACTTGATTGATTCATTTTAATTAGCCGCAAGTGCAAGACCGCGTTGAAGTGATGGCAAATATGGGTCGATCCACTGGGAGGTGTGTCAATTTTAGTTTGTTCGAAAGAGAGTGGGAAAGAAAGGAGAGAAAGGAGTTATGATCTAAACTATAGTGCAATGTGAAAGGAATTGGAAATACGCAATAGAACTAAACCTCATATGGGGTAGAAAATGAATGTGAATACAAAGATATGTGTATGTGTGTGTGTTCAATTATGCTCCTCACAACATGTAGTGCATGAAAATCAGAAAACTAAATCCAACTTTTCCTCCACATGAAATAAGATAACACAATATCATTAAAACATACCACACAATAATTGGAATGAAGCTAAATGAACTCATGTATAAAGACCAAACCTCACTATGCCTCCACATGAAATAAGATTTAGACAATCATTAAACCATACAAGACAATAACCAAGGTATAGCCAACAAGAGTACATGCAACTACAAGTCATGTTTCCTTTATCAATTCCATCCATATCCTCACCTCATCATTCCCCATAAAATAGGTCCACTAATCTAAGCATATGCTCAGCTTCATTCAAGAGCATTAGCATATCAAAGACAAGAGTGAAATCCCATTAGATGGTTATGGAAATCATGTAACGTTCAAAGGATTAAGATAACACACACCTAATACATCACATAATCATATCACATATTTCTCCACCCACCAAATGGGGATGGAACTACTTACTAATCATTACACTACAACCTACATTAACAAAATGAAACATTCTAGTGAAAGGAAATTAAACTACACAAACAAGAAATATTAAGGAAGCTAAAAGGACATAAAACTAAAGAAGCATGCAAGATATATGAAAGGAAATTAAACTAAGAAAGAAGCAACATAACTAAAGGAAACATTATTAATTTCAAACTCACAATACAAGTAGCCTCTCTCCACCATGGTTTTTGCTTCAAGGCTTTTACTCCTAGTAGAGAGTATGACAACCAAAAGATTGATCAATGCGAGGGAGGAGGAGGACTTCTATTTATTGTTAAAGAAAAAGGCAATCGGGGACAATCCCCCGGTATGGAACTAAACATATACCAAAAATGGACTAAATACACCCTAATACATGACCTGACTAAACCGCATCGGATCTGGAGCAACCGAGACCACCAATTGGTGGTCTGTATGGTTCAGATCGGGTTCTGGGTCGGAGTGTCTTTTCCTGGCTCGATTTCTTCATGTTTGATGCATCCTAATCGGTTGTGTAGCTTGAGACCCGAATCCAATTGCAAAAATACTCCTCATGATGGTGTGGAGTTTCTTCATTTGCTCATTGGTCCTTTGGTTTTGTATTTGAGTCCCTCTCTCTTGCATCATATTCCATAAGTCTTGCAACTTTGTCCTTTTTCTTGCTTTTAAGTCCTTTTATTGTCTCTCCTTCTCAAACCTACTTATTCCTGAAACTGAAACATTAAACTTGTTACATAGCATTGTTTACGTGAAAGATAACGGATATAAGACAAAAATGTATGCATGATATGATGTCAATCATAAACCTACAAACTATATGGTATATTGTTTAATTAAGATGTTTTGGCTGATGCCTAAATGATTCATACAACTCCAAATAGGACATAAGAAACCATCTATAGATGCATGCCAATAGAAGAATTGACTTCAGCAAACCCTTAAACTTCAAGGAATCAACAAGGATGAATCCTCGAAACAATCTCAAAATAACTGTAACGAAGATATCAGGTTCGGTTGATAGGAAAGAAATAACAACCCTAAAATGAGAAGAGGTGGAGGAACTCATGTTTGTCGTTCACCCTGCCAAAGATAAAGAGCATGTGTTGTGGAAGGGAGACTATGAACCAATCAAGAGAACTAGCTTCAAAGAGATGTTGATGTAGGGGAAGGGTGTAATGAACGAGATACTAGCCTTAACACTCAATGTTTAGAATTTTATTATATTATGATATAAACAATTCCCAATAACTACTTATCGTGTTTACCAGACAATGATAGGTTCCTAGAAATCACGGAGAACAAACACGAGGGTGGACACTACCAAAATCAATGTGCATACTTGTTTCAATATACTCGCAGGAGTTGATGTGCATACTGACAAACGAACACTTGCATATGCTGGTGGTCAACCCAGAAAAAAGAATGATAAAGTATTACAACAACCTTAAGTGATCAGAGTGTAAGTCGATATAGGTCAGGCATTGGAGGGTGACCAAGAGATTGCAACTTCTAGGTGTGTAGAGTATTGGAATTGATGGCCAAGAGTGAATGGGGAACTGAAGTTTGAAAGGGATAGAGAACTACAACAATATGGTACCAAGGACTGCAGTATCTTTGTTATCCAATGGATAAACTGTCCATTGGAGAACGATGCACCAACTACTTACACACAGGAAAAGGAAGGCAGCTCGTCAATATCCTCCTAGACAAGCAAGCATTCGTCAACAACATTCGGCAATGAATGCCTTTTCTATGTTTTAAAAGCAAGACTATGCTATACTTTTATATTTTTTGGGAACTAATAACAATCTATGGTGGTATATAATTAGTAGACTACCATACAACACATAATATTTATCTTATATATCCTTTATTTTACCCCATATTTGTTCTATTTGGTTTGTTGCATGTATTTCAGGTTTTAGGTAATAAAGAAGTGAAATGAAGCGAAAAGGACTTAGATGCATGAAGAAATGACTTATTTGGAAGCATTTTATATTTGTCTACTTGTCAATGGGTTGCTTTTACTTCGTTGTTTATCTTGTTGTTTATATGATTAGTGAGTAGTCCATCCCCATTGGGGGGTGGAGGACGATGTGAAGTGTGGATGTAGTAAGATTAGTGTTTGTATTGAATCTTAATCTTGGAGCATTAAATAATTTCCATAGCCATTTTGATGGGTATTCTACTCTTGCCTTTGATGTGTTAATAGTCCTAATGGATGCTTAGCACATGCTTTGGTTAGTGTGCCCACTTCATGGGAATGATGAGATGAAGATATGATTTAAGTGGATAAAGAGATAAGATTGACATGTGAGCATGTGGTCACCTTTGGCTTTATCTTGAGTAGTGTTTTGTATGTTTTAATGATAGTGATAAATTTTAATCCATGTGGAAACACACTTCGGATTATGGTCATGATAGATTTACATTTTAATTCATGTCGTGAGACTGCAATTGTAGACACACGCATCACACATCTATACTGTTACACGCATTCTACACCTCCTACGGGATTAGTCACATTTATTTTACAAATTGTAATTAGTGTAATTTAGTGTAGATATATGATTGACATCATTTCATGCTTATATTTGTGTCTTATATCCTTTAATTTAGCCTAAGCAATGCTACGTAATGAGTGTTATGTTTATGTTTCAGGAATAAATAGGTTTAGGAAGAAGAGGCTCAAAAAGGACTCAAATGCAAGGAAAAGGACTAAGTTGCAATACTTATGGACTGAGATGAAAGAGAGAAGGACCCGAATGTAAAACCAAAAGGATTAATGAGTAAATAAAGAAGCTCCACACCTTAATGAAGAGTATTTTTGCTATTAAATCCGGGCCCAACTATGGGATTGTCCCGGATTAGCTTTTTCCATGCCTATAAATAGAACTCTTCACATTCCTTTGTATTCACTCATTGCTTGGTGGCATTCTCTCTACTTGGAGTCAAAGCCTTGAAGCAAAAACTCAAGGTGGAGAAGAATGCCACTTGTAATGTGAGTCATGTAAATAAAATAATTATTCTTAGTTTCTTTCAATCTTGTCTTTTAAATCTTGCATGCTCCTTTAGTTTTATTTTCCTTTCAATTAGATTCTTTAATATTCCCTTCTTGCTTAGTTTAATTTCCTTTCAGTACAATGTTTCATTTTGTTAATTTAGTTAGTGTAATGATTAGTGAGTAGTTTCATCCCCATTTGGGGGGTGGAGAAATATGTGATGCGAATATATATTAGGTGTGTGTTATCTTAATCCTTTGAACCTTATATGATTTCCATCACCATCTAATGGGATTTCACTATTGTCTTTGATATGCTAATGCTATTGAATGAAGCTTAGCATATGCTTTGACTAGTGGACCTATTTTATGGGGAATGATGAGGTGAGGATATGGATGGAATTGATAAAGGAAACATGACTTGTAGTGTATGTGCTCTTGTTGCCGTTACCTTTATTAATGTCTTGTATGTTTTAATGATTGGGTAAATCTTATTTCATATAGAGGCGTAGTGGGGTTTGGTCTTTATACTTGAGTTCATCTTGCTTCATTCCAATTATTGTCTTGTATGTTTTAATGATATGATATTATGTTATTTCATGTGGAGGCAAAGTTGGATTTAGTTTTCTGATTTTCATACACGACATGTTGTGATGAGCATAATTGAACACACACACATACACATATATTTGTATTCACATTCTTTCTCTACCCCCTTTGGGGTTTAGTTTTGTTGCTTATCTTCCATTTCCTTTTTGTATTGTAGTGTAGTTTGACCATAACTCCTTTCTCTCCTTTCTTTCCCACTCGCCTTCGAACAAACTAAAGTCGACACACCTCCTTGTGAATCGACCCGTATTTGCGACCGCTTCAACACGGTTGTGCATTTGCGGTTAATTAAAACATATCAATCAATACACAAACTCACCCTTCATTTCTTTCCTCACTTCAACAACGACCCGCTCTACCTCTATATTGATCGACCGGTACTTGCCACTGCTTTAACGTGGTCATGCACTTGCGGTTATAAACTTCACATCCGATCAACATATATCATTAGTAGTAAAGGAAGGCTAATTACAGAAGATGTGTAGAAGGATTCTCCATTCTCTCTGAGGGTACGAGAATAAAAATACAAGGTCTTCTGAATAGTATGTATATGCAACAAGGTAGTATCCCAAAATGGAAGTGTTCGGTGTCTTATCTATAGTGTACATGGTTCAGGGTTTAAGATTTCGACAACACCATGCTAGGCTATGTTAATTCACAATCAAGAGAACTTGAAAACAAGAAGAACAAATGAAAAGAACACTTAATAACATTGTGTATATATATTAAATAAAAATATAATACTTGCAAAGTATACCACAAAGTATATATATTAAATATCAAAGTATACGAGGTTCACGAAGGGGTCTCACACTTAAAACTAACAAAATGAAAAGAACACTTTAAATGGAACGAATCAAGGAAATAAGAATAATTCAGGACCACAAGGTATACAACAATAACTACACCAACACAAATGCTGGGCACGAACAGGTTATGGTGCATAAGATAAAAGATTCATTTCCCTGTACACAAAGTATGGTGGAAGACTTTGGCTTTGGCCGATAACTACAATGTATGTTGTAAAAATTAGATGGAGATTGATTACTGATGAGTTTTTAAATTTAACCACAAGCATACGGTGTTGTAGCATATGGGTCGAACACGGGGAGCCAAAGGTCTAATGCCCCCGATATCGTAGGTCCGCACACTGGGAAATGAACACAAGTGTCGCGATCAGAGACCTCCTCCACGACCGAAGGAGATACAAAGAAAGACTGACAAGACTGACCAACTCGACAATATATGAAGACATAAATGGATAGCTGACGAATAAAAGTAACTGAGGTAACCGAATATCCATATATGAAAGATTGATTACAAAACTCGAGTTTCAAAAGGAAATACATCAATAAAGCAGAAGAAAGAGATAACTGAAGACTCTGGTCGACGTGTCCCTCGTGTATAGAATCTTCAACACTCGTCCAGTCTGCCCTATGGAAACCTAAGTACCTACAAGGACCGCATCAACATATGCATGAGTTTTCTATAAAGAAAACCCAGTATGGCCCTGGCCCAATCACAGTTTTATAGAAGAATGCATGCAGTCTATCTAAGACAAAAACATCAGAAATAGAAAAGCACAAAATGCATCAGAAGGCTACAACTATATTAGTTGTGCCAATCAGGTAACACTCGCAGAAATCCCTCTGAGGGAACCAGAATACCAGCCATGTTGGTCAGAAACAGAACAGAAAAGCATCAAATGAAACAGAAGGCTACGACTCCATAGGTTGTGCCAGTCGGGCGCACCCGAACACATTCCTCGAAAGGAACCAAAACAACAGCCTCGCTGGTCACAGGCGGTCACTCAACAGTGACCCACCGCTCGGCACAAAGCGGTGCGCCGGATAAGTGTCCCAATTCGCGGCAAGTGACCTACATGGTGCCATCGCGAACTTGGGAACACCTACCCACAGACAGAATGACAGTGCGCCAGCCCAAGACTTATCCCAACGTGAAGGTCTTATGCGAATGGCCTCTGAGCTAGAGGACCCAGTCGTGGCCCGTCGGTCCAGAAAACAAAACGTGCCTAAAATTATTAATCAGATTAAATGCAATGCGAGCTACTTAAGCATCTAAAATCTAATGCAGCTACAGTGTATGGAACAAGCTCAAGGAGGAGTATCCTGATACCCTCCTAGCAGCCCTGAACCAACTCAGAAATCAGACATAGCAATCAGGAACAAACGAAACTCACAATAGAAAACAAACATTACCGAATTGATAAATCGATAGAACAACTAATTTAGTCATCTACGGGTCATGATAAGGACATTATGAGGTCTGACATCTTAAGGGTCATACACGAGCACAACAGAACACATCACATCAGACATAGATCAGTATGAACAGAGTAACATAACCATGCAAATAGTTGAAGATATCAAAATTTGCACCACACTACAATCGACGATATGAATTATCAATTTCAAAGCATACATGGAGTCGACTTAAAATCTCAGAATATGATCAGATCATATGTGGCATGAAAATAGCATATATATCAGTAATACAACATGGTGGAACATGCACATAAAATCAGAAGACTCAATCTATCCAATATCATTATCTATGCGTACATTCGAAAGCACGTGTCGCATTAAGATATAGTATGAATAACATATTACAAGAAGGAGTCCAATTTAGTTCCTGAGTGCATGCATATCAAAAATATCAGAGAATATAACCAAAATCAGATCATGAATGTATCATATGTGCTGCTGGATCAGAAATGACTCAAACCACAAATCACAACAACCATCACACACAATGCAACCGATAGCATCAGATAAATCACAGAAAAATACAAACCTCACGGCCATGCATATGGATCCCTGACCCCTCTAAACCACGTGCTCAGAGCATCCTTCTCAGGCGGTCTGAGGTGGGAGAAGGTCAGAGGAAGTCTGTCGAAGCCGTTCGGTCCAGCAACCGAGCAAGAAGCGCACAAGATGCACCAACCTCATGGTTAACATAACTCTAGTGCACCATGCACAGAAAACAAGCCAATCCGACTCCTCTCACCCCTAGCCTTCCTAAGGTCCGTCCTTACCCCCCTCCTGACCCCAGCCACCATCTGGAATGGCAGCACTAGGCAGCCGTTATTGGATTAATCTAACGATTAAGATGATGTTTGCCCAAAGCACTGACACGTGGCGCACTCTCATTGGCTGCGCATTAGGGTTTAGGGTGGGGCCATCTATATAAGGAGGGGAGCCTCCCATTTGATGGACTAAATATTGTGTGCAAACCCTAGCCTCCACCCTAACCCTAGCCGCCCTCTCCCTCTCTCTACCATTCGTCCCTCCACATCCACCAAGCCAATCCGTGGACTCTTGGGTTGTGGACTCGTGCTTCTTCTCCAAGAGAGTAGAAGACCGATCGGTGCTCGAGAGGATTCCGTGTGGTGATCGTCGATCCATTCCGCTGCCACAGGTTCTCTCCACCAAAGGTAATTCTGAACCTGTAGATTCAATCGTAGATTGCTAACATTGGTACCAGAGCCAGGTTGGTCACCTCCTAATTTTTTGAGCACTTTCTTATTTCATATATGTTGAAATAATTTCGGTTGTTGTTGAGAGAAATCGCATACATGTGTAGTTTTTTTCTCTTCATCATGCGCCTAGGGTTTGATGGCATATTTCTCACCCTTGCGCATGTTTTTTCTTGATTCATTTCATTACATGCGAATTGTATTACAAGTTTCATCATTATTTCATTCTTGAGCATAGCTTAGATTTCACTTTATGCATGTACTTAGGGTTACACGTTAATCTATGTTTGTTGCGCATATTTCTTTCAACCAAAGCTTGCGGCTAGAGTTAGTTTATTCTTGATTATTTGCGCATATATGTTGTTTGAAATATGATGATAATTTTACAAGAGTTAATTATTGCTTGTATCATATAATGTGACCATATATTTTGGATGGTATGATTTGATTGTGCATTTTTTTAAAAACTCTTGTACATACATCTAAGGTTAGATGCTTGTTGCCTTATTCATGTATATGTAATGTTTTAATCTCATGTGCATGCATCTAGCATTAGATGTTGATAGCAAAATCATGCACATACATGAATATTGAATGCACATATATGTTAATCTCATTAAGGATATTTCGGATTTCTTTTGGAATAATTGCATGCATTTCATTTGAAATATTTCCTTAATGATTGAATTCACATATATGTTAATCTCATTAAGGATTTTCGGATTTCTTTTGGAATGATTGCATGCATTTCATTTGAAATATTTCCTTTTCATCAAATGTGCATATATGTGATGCCATCCACCAAAGAATTTCGAATTTTTCTTTCCATTACAAGTAGCATAATTATTGTTGATTGCATGCTTATATTGATTATGGAAAAATTGGCTAATTCTGAAATTTTTGGGAGATATTATGGGCTGTAATTTTATTGCCTTAAAATATGTTTGGATGCTTTCCTTTGATGCAAAAATATGTGTTGCTCTCCACCATATAATTTCGGATTTTTCTTTCCTAATCAAAGTAGGATAATTTTGTGCTATCATGATTATATTGATTAAGGAAAGAAGAAAAAAATTCTGTTTTGAGAATGATTATTGTGGAGATTGGTTGTCATTACCTAACACGTTTTTTTTCCTATTTTCGTGCCCCATTCATGCATTGTTTCCTTATGCATTACTTCCTTATTGTTTGAATGAGGTGCACACTTTATGGTAATTTTTTCATACGTCAGATTGTGCTTACGTATGGAAAGATTGTGGCTATGTGGAATGAATGATTGCTGATTTTATTTACTGCCTTTTTGAGAGATGAGCGTAATTTCATTCATTTATTTCATTTGCAATAGTTATCGCAATGGGCTGTAATGTTTATGGACTGTAATAATTATGGACTGTGGACTGTTTATTGCCCTAAGGAGACGAGGGGCTCCTTTATTTTTATTATTGCGATATTATTGCTATAAGACTCATGCAGGTTCCCGTCGACGATGCTAAATCCCTAATGTGGATCATTAGCTCGATATGGAAGTAATGTAGTAGTAATCATATCTGTGTGATGTTGATTGTTTTTTTTTTGAAAACCGTTTTTGGGAACTCGCATGCCTAGTGGGAGTTGCAAGGTTGAAGGGTTTTGTGTAAACCACCTTGCAACCGGCGGCAAATATATTTTTTATTTGCTGATTTACCATGATCTAAAACGTTTTTTTGGGTCATTAAATCATGATGGAGCTCAATATCTAGATTAGTAAAATAGCTTTATTAACTATTGCATGAGGATTTGATTGAATGCTTTATGTTTTCTTTTGGTCTGAATGCTATAGCTATTAAGTCAGTTTATTCTTTATTATTATTGTAGCTCGTTATATTTTATCCTAGAACTCATGTATCGCTATGTATTTTGATTGTCCTAGATTCTTTATGGCTGCTTCCAAAAGCATTGTCGCTGATCTGACTCGAGGAGATAAACTCAATGAAAGAAATTACGATCTGTGGCATCGTAAAATTGAGTATCTCTTAGAGGATCAGGACAAGTTAGAAAACATAAACCAATCTATGTCTCCCCCCGAGGAGGGGAATACTGCGCAACATCGCAGAAACTTGGATGTTTATAATGCATGGAAAAAGAAAGACCGAATTGCTCGAATCACAATTCTAAGTTCAATGAGGGACGATCTGTTACTGCGGTTCGAAAAGTTTCGAACTGCAAAGGCCTTGTGGGAAGCTGTGAAGTTTCAGTACGGATTGACCTCCGTCACAAGGGCCCGCCAGCTTGGGCTCATGTTTGATGGGTATAAAATGCGTCAAGGTCACACGATAAGGCAGCATATTACCGCAATTTCAAACATGATAAGCGAGCTGAGCGCTGCCGGTCGTGCTAAGACCGATGAGGAGCAAGTGTCTGCTCTCATCAGATCGTTGCCTTCAAAGAATTGGGAGCATATGAAGGTCCATCTGACTCATGCTGATGACATCAGGACATTTGACCAGGCCGCAAAACACCTAGAGCTGGAGGAGGACCACATGCTTGCGGAAGCCCCTCTAACTGAAGTACTTGCTGTTGAGGTTGGCGCTCCTCGGAGGAGCGCAGGTTTTAAGCGCAAAAGAGATAGAGCTCAGGGTTTTAAAGGCAAGAAGGGTGCAAATGCAAACAAAACAGAAAACAAAGCTGGAAAGAAACGACCTTGAGGATCCAGAGGTGGGAAAGATAAGTCTAATGTGACTTGTTTTAACTGCCGAAAGACTGGACATTTTGCTCGTGAGTGCACTGAGCAAAAGATAATTACTGTGTGTAATCCCTCGAATTGTAACGTGACTAAATCTGTGATGCTCACTGATCATTCTCCTGTGCGGATTGTGGATTCAGGTACCACAGACCACGTAACAAAGGACCGTTCTGCCTTCGTGGAATATCGTCGTGTTCCAAGTAGGAGGCGAATAAACATGGCAAACAACACTAGCATTGAAGTTCTTGGCGTTGGCACATGCAAAGTGGCTTTGCGAAGTGGCCGGATCCTATTACTTCACGACGTGTTGTATGCACCAGCTATACGGCGAAATATTATTTCTGTTGTTGTCTTGATGAGACATGGTTTTAAAGTTGTTTTTGAGAACAATGATATGGGTTTATAGCTTTCTAAAATTTATTATGGACATGCTTTTGTTTCTGACGGTGTTATTGTGTTGGACGCAATTTATGATTTCAATCATAATGCTAGTGCCTTTATGAGCCAAAGTTCCATGAATAATGATTCAATTATGTGGCATGCTAGACTAGGTCATATTGGTGTTGACCGGATGAACAGGTTGGCAAAGGAGGGGATATTAGGAGAATGCTCCAAATTTGAATTGTCGACCTGTGAACCTTGTCTAGCTGGAAAGGCAACTAGAAAACCGTTCGAAAAAGCCATTAGGGCTACTTCTCCTTTAGAACTAATTCACTCAGATATTTGTGGACCTTTGAATATGCGTACTAGACATGGACAAAGTTACTTCATCACATTCATTGATGACTTCACGAGATATGGTCATATTTATCTTATTTCTCACAAGTCAGAAGCTCTAGAATGTTTTAAGAAATTCATGAGTTTAGTTGAGAATCAGTTGGATATAACTCTTAGAACGGATAGAGGTGGTGAGTATCTCTCCATAATGTTCAAGGAGTTATGTGATGAAAAGGGGATATCTAGACAACTCACTATGCCTTATACTCCTCAGCAAAAGTGTGTTGTCGAGAGAAGGAATAGAACGTTGCTAGACATGGTTAGATCCATGATGGCGCATGCGAGCTTACCAATTTCGTTTTGGGGAGATGCTCTAATGACTGCTGCCTATATCCTGAATAGAGTTCCAACAAAATCGGTTCCCTCAACTCCATATGAGTTATGGACAGGACGGAAGCCTGATTTTAGTCTGCTGCGTCCTTGGGGATGCGCGGCATACATTCATTCTACTAGTCACCGATATGGAAAACTAGGACCTAGAGGGAAAAAGTGTATCTTTGTAAAATACAGTGATTTCTCCCAAGGTTATGTTTTTATCGGGGTAGACAAGAATCAATGAATGACGGAACTGGAGTCAAGGGATGCCACATTCTTGGAAAATGATTTTCCAACCCTTGCTGGAGCTATCAAAGAGTCAGTGGACTTCTTTGAACAACAAGATGAGGACATTGCCACTCCACGGGATCAGGATCTGGAAGTTGAACATGAGGTTCCACCAGTCGATCCTAGTGGGAGCAGCAATGCTGAGGATCCGATAGCTCTCACGGAGGATGAGGCATCAGAAACCCATCTGCGTCGAAGTAAACGCGGGCTCATTCCTCATAGGCTATTTTGCTTAGAGGAAGAGGCCCTCATGATAGCTCAAGAAGAAATTGATTATGAATCATCCGGGATGACAGTTATCGATGAGCAAGAACCGGAGACCTTGAAAGAGGCTTTGGAAGGTCCAAATGATAAAGAGTGGTTATAAGCTATAAAGGAAGAGTTGGAGTCGATGAAAGTTAATCGAGTTTGGGACTTGGTCGACTTACCGCCGAACCGAAAGGTCATTGGGGCTAAGTGGATCCTCAAAATTAAGAGGAAGGTGGATGGATCTATTGATAGATTCAAGGCTAGACTGGTAGCTACAGGCTACACCCAAAGAGAAGGCGTGGATTTTGAGGAAACCTTTTCACCCGTGGTTAGGTTTTCCTCCATCCGCCTTCTACTAGCTATTGTAGCTAAGATGGACTTAGAGCTTTACCAAATGGATGTAAAGATTGCTTTTCTCAATGGATTACTTGAGGAGGAGATCTATATGGATCAACCTCAAGGTTTTGAAGTCAAAGGACAAGAGCGCAAAGTGTGCAAGCTCAATAAGTCCTTATATGGCTTAAAACAAGCGTCTAGACAGTGGAACATTCGCTTCCATCAAGCTATATCAGAGAATGCGTTCTCTATGCTTGAGGAAGATCACTGTGTGTACGTTAAGAGATCCAATGGTAAATTTGTCATTCTGACCTTGTATGTTGATGACATACTCATGGCTGACAATAGCAAAGAGTTGCTGAAATCCACTAAAGAGTGGTTGTCCTCCACATTTGATATGAAGGACATGGGTGAAGCTAGCTACGTCCTTGGTGTCAAGATAGTTAGAGATAGGTCCAAGAGACTTCTGGGATTGTCTCAAGAGATTTACATTAACAACGTCTTGAAGAAATACCACATGGACAAATGCAAACCAATCGACACTCCTGTTGAGAAGGGCTTACACTTAAGCCTTGATAAGCATCCTGAGACTCCTGAAGAGAAGGCCAAAATGAGCAAGGTTCCATACTCCAATGCTGTGGGAAGCCTTACGTACGCTATGATGTGTACTAGGCCAGACATTTGTTATGCTATTGGCATGGTGAGTCGATACCAGTCCAACCCAAGCATGGAGAACTGGAAGGCGGTCAAGAGAATCATGAGATACCTCAGATGAACGAGTAACTACATGTTGTGTTACCAAGCATCAGATCTCCGCCTGATTGGCTATAGTGACGCCGATTGGGCTGGAGAGATTGATGAAAGGAAGTCTACCTCTGCTTACACTTTCTTACTAGCTAATGGGGCCATCTCGTGGTCCAGCAAGAAGCAAACTTGTATAGCCCTGTCGACTATGGAAGCAGAGTATGTTGCATGCTCTGCAGCAGTGTAGGAGGCAGTTTGGTTGAGGAGGTTCTTACAACACACTGGGCTTGTAGAGACAACTGATGAGCCTGTTGTTGTCTATTGTGACAGCGTGGCTGCCATTTGTTATGTGAAAGACCCCAAATATCATGGAAAGACCAAACATATACAGGTTAGGTATCATTTTGTGAAGGACATCATAGCGAGAAAGGAAGTTGTGTTAAGACATGTATCTACTAGTCTTATGGTAGCTGACCCTCTTACCAAGGCTATAGCTAAGGACTCGTTTGTGTCTCATGTGAAGTCATTAGGCTTACGCAAACTTTGATGTATTAGCATGTCTAACTTCCTTTTATGAGTGATTGTGTTTTTCGTTTTGACTATATCTGTTTGGTTGATGTAGTTGTTCTAGCATAAAATATTATTCTGTCAATACGTTGAAGAATGCTTACTCACACGAGCATTCGCCTCCAGCGCTTTTGGTAGCGAACAGAGATGAGACTGATCATGAGGAGATCTTGTATGATAGATCCATAATAGTTCATGATAGGACAGTCGCCTTGATTAGGAATCAAGATGAGATCCTCTATGTTGGTGAGGATTGACATGAATGTTCCCACGATTCATGTGACCTATAGAAGCCAAGTGCGAGCAACGCATGTGGCGCCAGGTGACACATGTATGGTGTTAAGGTGACAATGATGAAGCTCGGGTCAGGTGCAGAGGGGGTGCGACTGGACTAAGACTTGTATGCTGTTGAGAGACAAACATACTGTTGTGTACAGTATGATCCACCATAGCATGTTTGTCATACAACTTGTGTTCTACGACCATTTGGAAGTGAAAGGATGGATCCCTGCTCCTTCACTATGTGAGTCTAAGACTTGATTGTCATTTAGTTGCCCTCAGTGACCTTCGACGACACCATGAGGCAAAGAGTTGATGTGGCTACTTTGGGATGTTTTCTATGACCATGAGAGATTCGGTCTAAAGAGGCATCTTCGGGAAAGGAGTCAAGTCTGAGTGTAATGGTGGTCTGGGGCGAAGGGAAAGGTTTGACTCGACTGCACTAAAAGTATTTGCTGGGCCCAACTGTATTGGATACAGTAGCAAGTACCTTGACGACAAGAAGGTATTCTCTCCGAGGGATCGAGATACCGTTCATGTCAAGTGAGTTTCTGAGTAAACCTGGGGAACAGTGAGGTGCATTTGACTGCTTAATTGTTATTTTTGTGAGGATGTTGTCATTCTGGCCTTCTAGTAAGGTTTCTAGTTTGAGACTCCTAAATTGCAGGTGCATCACTGGTCGCACGACCCATTTGTCCGTATGATCGGAAGAGTACATGTGTCGGGGACACATATGGTCTTGTATCAGGGATACATGATCAGAGACTTGCGTATTGTGGATGCATTCTTGGAAGAGAGAAATAGTTGTATATATCAGGGATGTATACATACGTGTCAGGGACACATGAAGAGGTGACACATTGCCATCTTATGATTGTATGTATCGGGGATATATACGTATGTGTCAGGGACACAAAAGAAGATGACGTATTGTTGACGTGCTGTTGTGCAAATGGGAGACATTAGATTAATCTAAGGATTAAGATGATGTTTGCCCAAAACACTGACACGTGGAGCACTCTCATTGGCTGCGCAATAGGGTTTAGGGTGGGGCCATCTATATAAGGAGGGGAGCCTCCCATTGGATGGACTAATTCTTGTGTGCAAACCCTAGCCTCCACCCGAACCCTAGCCGCCCTCTCCCTCTCTCTCCCATTCGTCCCTCCACATCCACCAAGCCAATCCGTGGACTCTTGGGTTGTGGACTCGTGCTTCTTCTCCAAGAGAGTAGAAGACCGATCCGTGCTCGAGAGGATTCCGTGAGGTGATCGTCGATCCATTCCGCTGCCACATGTTCTCTCCACCAAAGGTAATTCTGAACCTGTAGATTCAATCGTAGATTGCTAACAGCCGTCCAAAGCTTGGAGTCAAAAGGGTTGAAGCCAAAACTTAGTTGATCTTGTGTGCGCCAGCCACACCAAACCAGAAGAAACACCTTCACCTCTGGTTGGACCTCACTGGAGCTCGCTGGAGATCTGGTTCCTTTGGTTGCCCCATAGCCAGCCCCATCTGGCGTATGCTCCATGAGCACGCTAGAAGGGAACCCAGTTGTTGTGCAACTGATTGCACCAACCACCAACATGGTGTTGGACGGCCCTCCAGCTAACACCCCCTCCCATAAAACTCTTCAAGGGTCAGGAGCATACCTGAGTTGGAGGTTGCTAGTTCTAGAAGATCGCCGGAGAGGAGCTGTTGCAGCCTTCTACACGCCTAGCCTTCTTGCGTGTTGCACTCATGGCTGCCCAGAGTGTTGCTGGTCAGAACGTGGGAGAGGGAGGAGAAGGGTTGAATTTCGTGTGGGAGGAGGTGGGGAAACAGGAAGGGGTGGCTAGGGTAGAGAGGGTTTTCGTAACAAGCAACAAAAGAAAAGGAAACTAGTGATTGCAAATATCCTCCCATTAAAACATGCCTTAAACATGATAATTCAAATGTTTGCACACCAATATAAGCACCAGAAATTTGCATTACTTGCACTAATTATTAAACATACTAATATTGAGCCTATGTGAATAATATAAGAACGACAATGCAATCATGATAATACAAGTGACAGGCACGCAAGCATGAATTGATGGCAACTTACTTCTAATATCAACATTTCACGGCATAGTATCATGCACATAGCAGAAACAAACTATTCGGTTAGCCTTATCATGTAGTGCAATTTTTTGTTTCCAACAACTATGTCATGTGTACCGGTATAACTTCCTAACCGCAATCTAAACATGGAATGAGTAATAGAATGTGTACAACCGTGAAAGGTATCATAGTAAAATACTACAAGCATTCGGTAGCATGAGTCATAAATTCCAAGACATGAAGACGTTTGAATCTTGCAACTCAGGACATGATTAGAGATTTAAATGGACATGGAACAATATACATATTGGTAATATGACATGGTGAAACATGCATACGTTCGGGTTCACACATTACAATAAGTCATGGAATGAGTTGCATACGTCATGGATGAGTACATATTTTGTTTTCACATAAAGTATAATGATAACATCAAAGAAGGTATAAAAAATCAGATCACACTCATGAGCTAACACCATTGGGATAAAATCAGACTTTATAAACTCATAGCAACAATCAAGTCGATATTGTTGGCTTTTTGGCCTTAATATATGTTTTGATGATTTAATCAACCTAATCTTAATTATAATCATGTAGAGTAGCACACATATTTCAATGCATATATATTGCTTTGTGCTAAGCTCTACAGGTGATCCAGGCTCAAGGAAGAAAGAATAATCAAGTCAAGACATGTAATCAAGCTCTTTTGAAGACATATATTTTGTATCTTCTTTGAGTCTTAGGAACATTGTGTAATTGAGCATAATTGACCTAAAATCAACTCAAGCACACACAAGGTTCCTTATAGAAGTTACACACAAAATTTCACATGATTTGGACTTCAATAGATCACCCAAACTTAGACCGGAAAACACTAAACCTGTACCCAAATAGTCTGCCCACATTCGGTCGACTGATACAGACCGTTCAGTCGACCCTTCCAGACCATTTCGGTCGATCGAGTCCCAATTATTTTCCGACCGTTAGTTTTGTTGTATACACCCAACGGCCGTATTCGTATAAACCAAAAATACACCAAATACATTTTCATGTATCAGTCGACCGAGGACCTAGTTCGGTCGACCGCATATCTGTCTCTTGACAAACCCGAACTTCCTGCTGGAATTCGGTCGACCGTGTACCTTGTTTCGGTCGACCGAATATAACTTTATTTATCAACCCCTTAGAGCCTGTTGTGAATCGGTCGACCGAACCCTTTGCGGTGTTCGACCGATCACTTAAGTGTACCTAAGTCGTAGTGTTGGGCGGTCGACCGTTCCTTAATCGGTCGACCGAACTGAGTTCTAAACTGCCAAACGGTCGGCCGAACGACCCGATCCGGTCGACCGAATTACCTCAGAATTGGGTCCTACGAGTTTTTGTTTTGTGTATCCTACATCAACACTAACCCAATAAATCCCAACGGTTATATTCTCTCTAATGCCTATATAAAGAGTTGTAAGACACATTTTAACACAACTCTCCCACACATACTTGTCTAATACATTAGAGAGAAACCCAACACTCTCAAAGCCTCAAACCTTCCACACTTTAGTCATAAATACTATCTCACTCAAGTGTGCTCAAGTTTTGAGAGTGTTGATCCACTCAAGATTCGTTTGTAAAGAAGCAAGGACTTCGGTGAAAGCCCGAAGTGTTCCTCTCGGATTGTGAGAGAAGAAAGTCAAGCTCAAGTTTTGTAAAAGGCATTCTCTCTCGGCCCAGAATGGGGAGTGGATAGTGAAGACGCGAGCGGAGCTCGTAGTGTCGAGCGGAGCTTGCAAGAGAGGACGTAGGCGGTGGCCGAAGCTCTGTAAAATCCCCCGAGTCCATTGTGGTTTGCATTATTCCTTCCTTGCTTGCTTGTTTGTTTAAATTTCCCTACGCATAACTTGATTGCTTAAACAAGTAGGTAATTAGCTTAAAAGTGATTAGAATTAGAGACCCTCACGATCCTACATTTGGTATCAGAGTATTGTGAGCTAAATTCGTTACTTAATCGTATTTTTAGCATGACTTCTATGTCATCTAATAACATAGAAGGATTATGCACTACTAGACCTCCTTTTCTTAATGGGTCTAATTATTATTATTGGAAGAATAGGATGAAGATTTTCCTTATTTCGAATGACCTTAAGTATTGGATGTTTCTTCAAAATCCATACACACCCCCAAATGAAGATGAATTAGATTCACTCACTAGGCCCAAAATAAAAGAAATTGAGATGAACTCAAAAATAATGAACATTCTATATTGTGGGCTTAATGAGGGTGAATATAATAGGATTAGGGGTTGTGAAAGTACATATGAAATATGGCATAGATTGCAAATGCATCATGAGGGCGATAACAAAACTAAGGAAACCCGCATTAGTCTCCTCATGCATAAATATGAAAATTTTTCTATGCAAATCGGTGAGAACATAAGCGACATGAACACTCGCTTCACCGATATAATTAACTCTCTTTTGGTTCTTGGAAGAAAATTAAATGAAGGAGAGATGACCAGAAAATTCCTCCGGTCATTCAGCCCCAATAGGGAAGATAAGGTTGTTGCAATTGAAGAAGCACACGATCTTTCCCAACTCAAGATGGAGGAATTAATTGGAAACTTGATGCCGTATGAACCCCAAATCAACCATCGAAAAGAGAATGAAGCTTCAAGGAACAAACCCTTCTTGTCATTACAGGCAAATATTGACCAACCAATAAGGAGTGTCGAAGATGAGGACATTGAAGTCCTAGCCATAGACTTCTTCAAATACCTCACGAAGGATAAGGGAGAAAAGAATGAAAGAAGAGGTAGAAGAAGTGAGAAAAGAGATAAAGAAAAGGAGAAGGAGGAGAGTGAAAATGAAAGAAGAGAAGGGGAGACGAAAAAGGAGAGACGGGAGAGGAGAAGAGAAAAGGAGAAGAGAAAGAGAATAGAAAGGAAGGAGGTAGTTCACAAGGCTACATGGGATGATTCTTCATCACCATCATCATCGTCGTCTTCCTTGCAAAGTAGAAGAGAGGTGGCTCACTCATGCTTCATGGCTATTGAAGATGATCAAAGTGAGGTAGAATCTAACTCTTGTTCTAGTAAGTCATGCCCAACTAAGTCATATTATAGTGATAGCTCACATTCTAGTGCTAATAATGAAACCTATACACATGATTAGCTTCAAAATGCCTTTCATGACTTAGTTAAACAATATGAGTTCATTTGTGAAAAGAACAAAAGTGCTAGAAAGCTAATCAAAGATCTCCAAAGTCAAATTGAAACATGCATGAATGAGAAAAATGAGGTGCTTGCTAAATTTGAAAATAATGCATCAAATCTTGATAAATTAAAAGCAACACCTATAGATGTTGAACAATTAGATCTTCATGCTTGCAATGTGCAATTAAGAAAAGATCTAGAAAAGTTCACACATGGAACTAAGATGCTTAACATGCTATTAGGAAGTCAAAGGCAATCTTTGCAAAAATATGGTTTAGGATATAATGCTAAATTGAAAACCATGCATCTTATACAACTTTAAATGGAAAGCACTTAGTTGTAAAGCATAGTTCCTCAAGTGTGTGGGCTCCTAAAACCAAAATGGTTTGGGTTCCCAACGCTAACATTCAAGGACCCAAAGTTGTTTGGGTACCTAAATCTACACTAGTAGGTGCTTGAGGAAGGAATCGGTGGTGACCGGGTAAGCTCAAGAGTCAAATTCAAAGCCGGTTGCATCACCAAATGAGATTGGAACCAATTTAAGCTTCAAGTTGGTATAATTTTCTTATCCTCTAAAATTTTCAATCAAATTGGTTCTAGTCTAGGTTTTGACATGCCTAATTGACATATCATTTATTCATTCATTGCAAATCTTAAATGTTTGAATAACATCGATAGTTTTAGAGTCAAATTTTCTAAATGGATGTAAAAAGGGGAAATGAAAACATCACATGCTTAATTGTAGTATTTGCTTGATGTTAATAGGGGTGAAATAGAAATGAACAAAATTGACAAATCATATTCATATCAATGGGGGGAGCTTATTGAATATCATTTTCTTGGAGTAATGAAGTGCAAAATTTAGGGGAGAGACTTCATTACAAGACATCAACATTGAACTTAAATCGTATTTGTTTTTTTGATAAACATCATTTTTTGATGGATGTCAAAGGGGGAGAGATAATTAAGGGGGTAACTTGGAATTTGATTACTAAATGAACAAAATCTATGCACATCCATAGAGTGAGAATTAATATGCATAGTTTACATATAAAAATTCCATGTATTAAGATATAGTTAAGATATAGGTTGCCATCATACAAAAGGGGGAGATTATTGGCTTTTTGGAATTAATCTATGTTTTGATGATTTAATCAACCTAATATTAATTATAATAATGTAGAGTATCACACATATTGCATTGCATATATATTGCTTTGTGCTAACCTCTACAGGTGATCAAGACTCAAGGAAGAAAGAAAAATCAAGTCTAGACATGTAATCAAGCTCTTTTGAAGACATGTACTTTGTATCTTGTTTGAGTCTTAGGAACTTTGTGTAATTGAGCATACTTGACCTAAAATAAACTCAAACACACACTAGGTTCCTTATAGAAGTCACAGACGAAATTTCACATAATTTGGACTTCAATAGATCACCCAAACTTAGACCGAAAAACACTAAACTTGTACCCAAACAGTCTACCCACATTCGGTCGACTGATACTGACCATTCGGTCGACCGACTGATCAATTGTTATGTTATGTGTTTAACTGGCTAAGTTCGGTCGACCGAGTCCCAATTATTTTCCGACCGTAAGTATATACCCAACGGTCGTATTCGTATAAACCAAATATACCCCAAATACATTTTCATGTATCAGTCGACCGAGGACCTAGTTCGGTCGTCCGAATATCTGTCTCTTGACAAACCCGAACTTCCTATAGGAATTCAATCGACCTTGTACCTTGTTTCGGTCGACCGAATATAACTTTGTTTGTCAACCCCTTGTAGCCTGTTGTGAATCGGTCGACCGAACCCTTTGCGGTGTTCGACCGATCACTTAAGTGTACTAAGCTGACAAACGGTCGATCGTTCCTTAACCAGTCGACCGTTCCTTAACAGGTCGACCGAACTGTGTTCTAAACTACAAAACGGTCGACCGAACGACCCGATCCGGTCAACCGAATTACCTCAGAATGGGGTCCTGAGAGTTTTTGTTTTGTGTATCCTACACCAACACTCACCCAATCAACCCCAACGGCTATATTCTCTCTAATACCTATATAAAGAGTTATAAAACACATTTTAACACAACTCTCCCACACATACTTGTCCAATTCATTAGAGAGAATCTCAACACACTCAAAGCGTCAAACCTTCCACACTTTAGTCATAAATTCTATCTCATTCAATTGTGCTCAAGTTTAGAGAGTGTTGTTCCACTCAAGATTTGTTTGTAAAGAAGCAAGGACTTCGGTGAAGGTCCGAAGTGTTCCTCTCGGTTTGTGAGATAAGAAAGTCAAGCTCACGAGGTTGTTCGTCGAGCTTGTTTTATAAAAGGCGTTCTCTCCCGGTCTGGAACGGGGAGTGGATAGTGAAGACGCGAGCGGACCTCAAAGTGTCGAGCGGAGCTTGCAAGAGAGGACGTAGGCAGTGGCCGAAGCTCTGTAAAAATCCCCGACTCCATTGTGGATTGCATTATTCCTTTCTTACTTGCTTGTTTGTTTAAATTCCGTTGTGCATAACTTGATTGCTTAAACAAGTAGGTAATTAGCTTAAAAGTGATTAGATTTAGAGACCCTCACGATCGTTGAAGCTTGCATACTTTTTCACTATTCTTTGGATCTTCAAAGGCTTGAGGTTGTATCATGTACATGTCTTCCTCCAACTTTCCATTAAGGAATGTTGTTTTGACATCCATTTTCCATATTTCATAATCATGAAATGCGGAAATAGCAAGCATAATCCGAATAGATTTGAACATGGCAACCGGTGAAGAGTTTCATCATAGTCAATTCCTTTAATTTGAAAGAAACCCTTTGCTACCAGCCTTGGTTTGTAGGTTAAGTTCCAATCCATGTCCATCTTCCTCTTAAAAACCCATTTGTTTTGACGACTTTCATTCCTTGAGGACGGTCAACCAAATTCCATATTTGATTGTCATACATGGATTGTATTTCAGATTCCATGGCCGTAAGCCATAATTTTGAGTCTTTCCTTTCCATTGCTTCTTGAAAGGTCAAGGGATCATCAGTATCAAGTACCATGATCTCATGAAGTCCCAAATACATTTCAGACTTCTTTCTTTGCCAGGTCGACCTTCTAAGTTATAATGGTTCTATGTGTACTTCTTGAACTTTTTCCATAATTTTCTTCTGGAATTGGTTCATCTTAATTTCTTGAACATAAACTAGATGGGGATGATTGAGTTTCACTAACAATTGCTTGCGAGGGTTGCTCACTCATACTCCCACTAACCAAGGTTACCTGGGTTGGGTTAAAGATCTTGAACGTTATCATTTATATCATGATCTTGTGGAGTATCTTATGTTTCCTCAAACACGATTCTACCCCAACTAGTTTTTATTCTTTCGAGAAACTCTTTCTCTTAGAACACGACATTCCTCTAGACAATCACTCGATTGGACGTTTTATTCCAAAAGTAGTATCCCTTTGTCTCACGAGGATAACCTATAAAGAAGTATTTTTTCGTTTCTGGTTGAAGTTTGGTCGACATCAATCTTTTGACATAGGCCTCACAAACCTAAATCTTGAGAAACTTGAGCTTGGGTATTTTACCACTCCACATCTCATATAGCGTTTTCTCTACGGATTTGTATGGAACATTGTTCTGTGTAAGTTGCCGGTTGTAGTGCATAACTCTAAAAATAAAGTGGTAATTCAGCTTGACTCATTATTCATCCAACCATGTCGAGCAACATCCTATTCCTCCATTCGGATACACCATTCCACTAAGGTGTACCAGGTGGAGTGAGTTGTGGTATAATACCACATTCCTTTAGGAAAGAGTCGAATTCGGTACTTACGTACTGACCTCCACAATCGGTTCGTAGAGATTTGATCTTCTTATTGAGTTGGTTCTCTACTTCATTCTTGAATTCTTTGAACTTGTCAAGGGATTCACTTTTGTTGTTCGTTAGATAAATGTAACCGTAACATCTATAATCATCCATGAACGTTATGAAGTACCTATAACCATCTCTTGCACTTATACTCATTGGACGAAATACATCGGAATGTATCAAATCCATCAAGTTTTTTACTCTTGGTCTTTTCTTATTGAAAGGTTGCTTGGTCATTTTGTCCATAAGGCAAGGTTTGCATGTCTCCAATGATTTAAAATCAATTTGACCAAGAATGTTAGCTTCCTGTAATTTCTTGATGCATTTTTCATTGGTGACCAAGGTGATAAAGCCGTAAGATTATATCATTTATGTGACTTGTCTTAAGCCTTGTGTTGTTGATGTTTAAGATTTGTCTATTATTCAATTCAAGCAAATAGAGTCTATTTCTTATGAAATCATTTGCGTAGAAAAATCCATTATTCGATAAAGACATGCATGATTTTGAAATGTTTATCACAAAGTCATCCATATCTAAACTTCATACGGATATGTTATTCTTGCTAATCTAAGGCATATAATAGATATTCTTTAAACTTAAAATTAAACCACTAGATAATTGAAGATCCACAGAGTCTTGTGCAATTCTAACGACGCTTGCACCAATTCCGACCATGAAAATCATCTCGCCTTTTCAAGTTCCTTCATATTCTTTAGTAACTACACATTGGAAATTATTTGAGCACAAGATCCGGTATTGAGTACCCAATCATGGATATAGGTGGTTAATTTGTCTCAATAACAAATATACCTTTAACCTTTTTAGGGCACTTGCGCTCAATTACTCCATTGTAAAGATCCTCCTTTTACTTGGGGCAATTGGGGTGGATGTGTCCTTTTCCACAGCAGTCCAAACATTCTGTGTTAGGAGTCAGAGATTTCAAAGATTTCCCCTTGAGGTGCTCGTATGAGCCTCTCCTACTCCACTTCCCGTGAATGACGTTTTTTTGGCTAATTTGTTATTTTCTTTGCCTTTACCTTTGGCGATCTTTTTGCTTCCACTAAAGATGCCTAGGACATTCTTGTCCATGACTTTCCCTATAACAACTTTAGTCATTTTGAGAGTGTTATGAAGCTCCCCTAGATTCACCCCATGCTCACGCACATTGTAAAGCATGATGAAGTCCATGTAGGATGGGGCTACAGATCCAAGAATTAAATCTTCCGCAATGTCCTTAGGCATCGGAAAAGAGAGCTTCTCTAACTTCTCAAGATATTCTTGCATTGTGAAAAAATGCATGGACACAGATATTCCCTCCGTCACGTGGCACGTTGTGAGTGCTATGGTGGTCTTATAACGCTCTTTCCTAGCCCTATCCATAAACATCTTTGTGAGCTTCCATTGTCTTCTTAGGTTTTGAGTCCAAGTATTTTTCTTGAAGTGAGTCACCCATGGAGGCAAGCATTAGACCATGAACTTGGTTCTCTTGGTCCTCCTACTTGGCGACAACCTCACAACCAACATCAGTTGTCTTCTAACTTAATTTTGGGATTTTGCTGGATGCATACATCGATCAATGACTTCTAGTGGATGAAATAAAAAGAAAAATCTTCTTAATTTTTAGTTTGGACAGCTAAACAACTTTTCATGTGATACTAGAATTTAGTTAGTCATGTGTTCATTCATTCATACTTATTCTAACCATTCAATTACTCAATCCCATACAAGTCAAGTGCATAAACAAAAAATAAATCCATTCACACATATTTGTGTGAGTTTATATGTTCCCGCATCCTTGACCTTCACTTCATCTTCTCGCACCATGGATGTAAATATTGCATAATATAAACATGCATATCTGAAGTTGAATCTTATCAAATTAAACTAAATTGGCTAGTGCAAGTCCTATATATAAAATCCTCTCATATGCATCCATACCAAATAAATGAATTTTACAAATACATCATGGGCCTGTGATGAATTACTAACAAAAATGATATACATAGATCATACATTCACATATGGCTTTGATGGGAACAAATAAACTCACATAAAATCCTGCAAAACATAACAAGAGCAACAATTGTACATATACTATTTTATATTATTTAATTGATCATTCATCTCTCAATTAAATAATTCAGAAATCATTTGAAATCCATTAAAATGATTCAATAATCCATAGTTTAAAATACAAAATATTTGAACCGAAGTATATCTAATTTCCCAAATTAAACACCTTCCTAGTAGAATAATCATTTAAAATAAACGAAAATTCCACAAAATTAGACACAAGTCTAAAAGTTGATTCTAACATTCATATGACATATTTTAAAACATTTAAAACCTTCAAAAGAACAATTAGAATCAAAATCGACAAAACATTACTATTTCCCCAATTTTCTTTATTTCTCCTTAAAAAATCAGAATTTATCCTTTGATCTTAATGGACAATATTTTTTCTAACATTACAAACAAATGTAGAAAAATTTCAAAAACAAAAATCTAGTGTTCCGTCTTGATGTATGCATCAAAATGCAAAAAAGGCTTAAAAATGGAAATCAATGAATTATTTGATCATGAGATCATAAGCTAACTATAATTATATATCGAAATTATTAAAATATGAACAAAATCTCTGATACCACTGTCGGATTTTGTCAAATGGTTATGTGTATATTTTTGAAAAAAATTATACGCAAGGAATATCATTTTCATATTTTTCAACAATTTTATGTACATGACTTCCTAATTATATTTCAATAGATATATAGTATACTATATAATATCAAAATATATAGATTGGATCATACTTAAAGGATTGCTAAACCCTTTTAACCAATCAGAATTCGAGTTGCACGTCAGATCGCCTAGGAATTTCATCCAAGTGCTCACCAAACTCTAAACAAGATTAGAGTGATCAAAGCTAGCCAATCACTCTAATACAATGTTAGAATCTAGCTAATAACCCCTTGAATGCTCCAAAGAACTTAATCTCCAACACCTTAATTAACTAAGATAATTTTGTAGAAAGGATAGAGAAAATACGGAGAGAGTGAATTTTTGTATGAATCATTCAATTCATAATAAAAGACATACAAAAGAATAATTTTAGAACACACATTATTTTAAACTTTCTTATGTCTTCCAGTTTTCAACAGAAGACATGAACTATTCCTTCTCTTTATTTGTGTTGTCGGAAAACAAGAATGTAGTAAAAAGAAGACAAATCAATAGTTTGACGTATCCAATGTCATCTCCTCTTTCCCTGGCCTCCTTTAGTTGAAACTTTAATTCCTTCTTATCCAGTCTCCGACCAGATCATTTGGTGGATTGCTTTTTACTCGTGTCGACTGATATTCCTCCCTTTTCCAGTCCTAATATGATTGCCACATTGGTGGTCTTGAAATTCAGGAGTTTATTCCCAATCCTGAACCCACCTTCTTCCACCTCAAACTTTTCAATCATGAAGTCAAGGATGTCATTGTCTACAATGATTCTTTTCATACTCAGGAATTTAGCGAAACAGTGTCTTCTAGAATATCATCTGTTGGTTGTCAGTAATGAGTGACAGCTCCTTCTCGAATGATTTCCACGTACCCGTCGTCGGTTGAAAGTAATTGAAAGTTTGCAAGGGCTTAAAAGGACAGACCAGACCCTAATAAGGTGTTTGTGCACAATAATCAGGTGGAAAGTGGATTTCGGGAGTCAAAAGGAAAGCAATGGAACGTAGAATCTAGCGGAATTTAAATTCCATTTGACCAAATTCCATCGTTTGTGGCTCTCTTTGGAATTGAGGAACTCAAATTCTATTGTTTGTGGATATCACTGGAATTTACTATAAAATGTGAAAACAAAGTAATTTTGTTATCGGTATGTACAAATAGTGAAGGAGATAAATAAACATTACACCAAATACAAATAAATAAAATAAGAACACAAACATGAATAATTAAGGATAATGTTTTAATCCAGTCAAGTGTAACAAAAATTAAAAATACAATTCAATAATTTTTTATCAGTTTGCTACTTCAAGAAGAGTTTTCTTTCTGTCGCCTGCAATTTAGATAAACGAGAGGGTTAGTCTCACAAAACTCAGCGTAAAAATGAAAAAAATACAATTCAAATTCTTGCACCAACCCATATTCAACTTAAGGTAGTACCAAACACAGAAAAATTAACTCTAGAGGAACATATAAAAGTATTAAACACATCAATACAAATACCTATATTAAAGGGAATTTTAGAAAGGTAATATGCCACATGCGTAATCAGCCTTCTTCACAAGAAAAGTACCAATACGCCTCTTTTTATTTGTTCATGAATATAGACATACCCCAACGAAATACACTCATTGTAGAAAAACAAAGGTTTATACCGACCGAAGCACGTCGCCGTAGACTTTGGGGTCGAAGGGACATTCCCTTCCTCCACGTTCCAAATGATTATTCTCTCCTGAAACATACGTGGCACGAATAAACCTGGGCAGGCGTGTATGGTGAGAGACAAAATCACAAGGGCACATGTGCCCATTGCGGGAATATTAGAACACAAACTAAAGTTACAGAAGGTACAATCTTTTGCTGGCCGAAGGCGACTTGGGCATCTAATTGTGCTGCAGACATTGGTGGCCTAATTCTTGTTGCATGAGTTGAAAACCTTGTCGACCTCAAACCATTTCTCACATGCGGACAACTCATCCACATGCGAGGGGTATGGAAAACTCTCTTGCCCCTTTCCTTGTGACCTATGTGTACGCCTCTAATGATGCTAAGGAGCGGCAAGAACTCTAGGAGGAACTTGTGTGTCTTGCGAAGAGCACGATCCCTTAGCTAGTGGTGGGTTATTTTAATATCGTGTGCCACCCCCACGAGGAGGGAGGAATAGGAATCCCGGTGCTGGTGGTGAAGGAGTTTCACGAATGTATCAACCAGGCAATGTGTTTGAAGGTGCCAACCACGGGTGGTTCATTCACTTACACGAACTCCTCTCAAGGACCTGGCTGTATTGCAACTAGGATTGATCGTGCGCTCATCTCAGGGGAATCATTGAACCAATTTTGGGACTCATCGTGCGCTCTGGTTGAACGTGATGTTAGTGACACTGGGCCGGGTGGTGTAGGTTGAAGTGGAGGTGCGACCTATGTTGGCTTTTTTGCCTTAATCTATGTTTTGATGATTTAGTCAACCTAATCTTAATTATGATCATGTAGAGTAGGACACATGTTGCATTGCACATATATTGCTTTGTGCTAACCTCTACAAGTGATCAAGAGTCAAGGAAGAAAGGAAAATCAAGTCAAGACATGTAATCAAGCTCTTTTGAAGACATGTATTTTGTATTTTCTTTGAGTCTTACGAACTTGTGTAAATTGAGCATACTTGAGCTAAAAACTACTTAAACACACACTAGGTTCCTTATAGAAGTCACACACGAAATTTCACATAATTAGGACTTCAATAGATCACCCAAACTTAGACCGGAAAACACTAAACCTGAACCCTAACAGTCTGCCCTCATTCGGTCGACCGTAACAGACCGTTCGGTCGACCGAGTGATCAATTACCCTGTTTGTGTTTTCATTGCCCAGTTTCGGTCGACCGTATATGCCCTTTCGGTCGACCGTATGAACTAATTTTTCGACAGTCGATTTTGTCGTATTATACCCAACGGTCGTATTCGTATTAACCAAATGTACCCCAAATACATTTCATGTATCGGTCGACCGAGGACCTTGTTTGGTCGACCGAATATCTGTCTCTTGGCAAACCCGAACCTCCTGGACAAAAGCGGTCGACCGCAAGACCTTAGCTTGGTCGACCGAATTGATCATTGTTTGTCAACTCCAAAGTGCCTGGTGCAAATCGGTCGACCAAACCCTTTTCGGAGTTCGACCGATCACTTAAGTGTACCTAAGTTGTAGTGTTGGGCGGTCGACCGTTACCTAACCGATCGACCAAACTGAGTTCAAAACTGCCAAACGGTCGACCGTTCATACCGATCCGGTCGACCGAATTAACTCAGAATTGGGTCCTGCTGGTTTCTATTTTGTGTATCTTACAGCAACTCATACCCAATCAACCCCAACGGCTATATTCTCTCTAATGCTTATAAATAGAGTTGTAAAACACATTTTAACACAACTCTCCCACTACATACTTTTCCAAAACATTAGAAAGAATCCCAAACACTCCAAGCCTCGAATTTCCACACTTAAGATCAATTCCACATCATAAGCTAAGTGTGCTCAAGTTAGAGAGTGTATTCCACTCAAGTTTTCGTTTGTGAATAAGCAAGGACTTTGGTGAAAGCTCGAAGTGTTCCTCTCGGATTGTGAGAGAAAAAAGTCAAGCAAGCGAGGGTGTTCGCGGTGCTTGTTTTGTAAAAGGCGTTCTCTCTCGGCCCGGAATGGGGAGTGGATAGCGAAGTCGTGAGCGGAGCTCGAAGTGTCAAGCGGAACTTGCAAGAGAGGTTGTAGGTAGTAGCTGAACCTCTGTAAAAGCCCCGTGTCCATCGTGGTTTGCATTTCTAGTCTTTACTTGCTTGTGTTGTTACCTTAATTCCGCTGCATATCTTTGATAGATCAAACAAGTAGGTAATTAGCGTAAAATTGTGATTAGTATTGTGGACTCATAACCCACACGATCCAACATTTGGTATCAGAGCCTTGTTAGCTAATTCTCATACGTAATCATATTTTTAGCATGACCTCTACTTCATCTAATCACATAGAAAGATTATGCACAACTCGAGCTCCTTTGGTAAATGAGTCAAATTATGATTATTGGAAGAATATGATGAAGATTTTCGTAATTTCTAATGACCTTAAGTACTGGATCTTTCTTCAAAATCCATACACACCCCCAAATGAAGATGAATTAGATTCACTTACAAGACCCAAAATGAAAGAAATCGAAATGAATTCGAAAATTATGAATATCTTGTATTGTGGCTTAATGAGGGTGAATATAATAGGATTCGGGGTTGTGTAAGTGCATATGAAATATGGCAGTGATTGCAAATGCATCATGAGGGAGACAACAAAACTTAGGAAACCCGCATTAGTCTCCTCATGCATAAATATGAAATTTTTTCTAGGCAAATCGGTGAAAACATAAGCGAAATGAACACTCGCTTCACCGATATCACTAACTCTCTTTTGGTTCTTGAAAGAATATTAAATGAAGGAGTGATGACAAGGAAATTCCTCCGGTCTCTAAGTTACAATTGGGAAGATAAGGTGGTCGCAATTGAAGAAGCACACGACCTTTCCCAACTCAAGATGGAGGAGTTAATTGGAAATCTCATGGCTTATGAGCTCCAAATTAACCATCGAAAGGAGAAGGAAGCCTCCAAGAACAAACCAACCTTGGGATTACATGCAAATATTTACCAACCAAGGAGGAGTATAGAAGATGAGGACATTGAAGTCCTAGCCAAATACTTCTTCAAATACCTCCAGAAGGATAAAAAAAGAATGAAAGAAGAGGTAGAAGAAGTGAAAAGAGACAAAAGAAGAAGGAGAAGGAAGAGAGTGAGAATGAGAGGAGAGAAGGGGAGAAGAAAAAGGAGAGAAGGGAGAGGAGAAGAGAAAAGGAGAAGAGCAAGAGAAGAGAAAGGAAGGAGGAAGCACACAAGACTACATGGGATGACTCTTCATCACCATCATCATCGCCGTCTTCCTTGCAAAGTAGAAGAGAGGTGTCTCACACGTGCTTCATGGCAATTGAAGATCAAAGTGAGGTAGAATCTAACTCTTGTTCTAATAATTAATGCTCAACTAAGTCATATTATAGTGATATCTCAAACTCTAGTGCAAATAATGATAATTATACACATGATGAGCTTCAAAATGCATTCCATGACTTAGTTAAACAATATGAGATCATTTGTGAAAAGAATAAAAGTGCTAGAAAGCTAATCAAAGATCTCCAAAGCCAAATTGAAACATGCATGAATGAGAAAAATTAGGTGGTTGCTAGACTTTAAAATAATGCATCAAATCTTGATAAATTAAAAGCAACACCTATAGATTGTGAACAACTAGATCTTCAAGCTTGCAATGTGCAATTAAGAAAAGATTTAGAAGGGTTCACACATGGAACTATGATGCTTAACATGCTATTAGGAAGTCAAAGACAATCTTTGCAAAAACATGGTTTAGGATTTAATGCTAAATTGAAAAACCATGCATCTTATACAACTTTAAATGGAAAGCACTTAGTTGTAAAGTATACTTCCTCAAATGTGTGGGCTCCTAAAACCAAAATGGTTTGGGTTCCCAAAGCTAACATTCAAGGACCTAAAGTTGTTTGGGTACCTAAATCTACACTTGTAGGTGCTTGAGGAAGAAATCGGTGGTGACCGGGCGAGCTTTAGAGTCAAATTGAAAGTCGGGTGCATCACCGAATGAAGTGTAGAACCAATCCAAGCTTCAAGTTGGTATATTTTCATATCCTCTAAATTTTTCGATAAAATTGGTTCTAGTCTAGGATTCATGCTCAATTGACATATCATTTACCCATTCATTGCAAATCCTAAATGTTTGAATAACATCCATAGTTTTTAGAGTCAAATTTTCTAAATGGACATAAAAAGGGGAAATGAAAACATCAAATGCTAAATTGTAGTATTTGCTTGATGTTAATAGGGGAGAATTAAGAATTGAACTTAATTAAAAAATCATATTCATATCGATAGGGGAAGCTTATTGAATAACATTTTCTTAGAGTAATGAAGTGCAAAATTTAGGGGGAGCAACTTCATTACAAGACATCCACATTGAACTTAAATCGTATAATTTTTTTTAATAGATATCATTTTTTGATGGATGTCAAAGGGGGAGAGAAAATTATGGGGGTAAAACTTGGAATTTGAGTTAAATTGAACAAAAACTATGCACATCCATAGGGGGAGCATTTATATGCATAGTTACATATATAAATTCCATGTATTAAGATATAGTTAAGATAGAGGTTGCCATCATCAAAAAGGGGGAGATTGTTGGGTTTTTGGCCTTAATCTATGTTTTGATGATTTAATGAACCTAATCTTAATTATGATCATGTACCGTAGCACACATGTTGCATTGCACATATATTGCTTTGTGCTAACCTCTACAGGTGATCAAGAGTCAAGGAAGAAAGGAAAATCAAGTCAAGACATGTAATCAAGCTCTTTTGAAGACATGTATTTTGTATTTTCTTTGAGTCTTAGGAACTTGTGTAAATTAAGCATACTTGATCTAAAAACTACTTAACACACACTAGGTTTCTTATAGAAGTCACACATGAAATTTCACATAATTTGAACTTCAATAGATCACCCAAACTTAGACCGGAAAACACTAAACCTGAACCCTAACAGTTTGCCCACATTCGGTCGACCGTAACAGACCGTTCGGTCGACTGAGTGATCAATTATCATGTTTGTGTTTTCACTGCCCGGTTTTGGTCGACTGATGCATTGCATACATTGCATCATATGTCTTTCATTTAGATTAATTTTATATCAATAAATGCTACTAAGGTATGTGTTTAGTCTGATTTACAGAATACAGGGACCTGAATGCAAATTACCCATATCCCGAGCATAAACGCGTGCAAAAGATTCATTTCTATCATAAAGACCAAGCTGAAGATTATCGGGTTTCAAATGGAAGTTCATCCAAGCATAAAAGCATTCAAGACCTAATTACAAAAGGAGCTAGGGACTTAATTGCAAAAAGCCAAGGACCTAATTGCAAATTACGAGTAGCTTTTATTATTATGGAGAAAGTCTAAAGAAAATCAATGTGGATCTGCAAATATATAAAGAAATAAAGTCGGAGATCAAAAGAAAGGAAAGAATCAATCCAGACGCGCAAAGGAGGATTAAATCATACCACAAACACACAGCAAAAATCCGGATCCAATCAGAGCATAATTTGCGGCTATTACGCCGCAGCTTACATACAACTTGCAGCGATTCCGCCGCCCCCCTTGCGATCCGTGGCCTCAACTTTTGTCCAGTCGTGTCTTGACGCGTGTACTTTCTTATTTTATATTTAGGTCCCTTGTATCGTCTATAAATAGCCCCGTGAACGATGTTTTGAGGAGTTCTTGTTTTGACCCATTATTTAGCAATAAAATTCTGTTGGTTTATTTTGTGTTTTGAGTTTTCTTTTGTAGTTTCTCTAGGACCCCTTCTCCTTCCCTCCATCCATGAGTTTCTAACTCGCTCCAAAGGGTGGGGGTGACGGATTTAGGGTGATGAGAAGAAGAATCAAGTTATTATTTTAATTTCGTATTAGTATATTTTGATTACTTGAGTTTATGTTGAGTCATTTATCATGTAATGCTTTATATAACTAATGTGATTTATTATAAGTTTCAGAATTCTCTAATCGAAACCCGACATCTAAACCTCCACTCGCTGGACTCCCATTCATAGTTGTTTTCTTCTTAGTTTGTTTTGTTGTTCTTGCTTTAGATAATTAAAAGGACCAAAAATCTCAAACCAACCTCATTATTGTTCTCTCTTTCTCTCCTTAATCGAAAACCACAAAAATAACAATATCTCTCCCTCCTCGTGTTTGACCCGTACTTGCCACCGCTTCATCGCGGTCGTGCACTTGCGGTATAAATTTTATTCTCATCAAGTTTTTGGCGCCGTTGCCGGGGAGGCGACGCAGATTTTGTTTATTGTTGTGTTCTCGATTCTATTCTGTTTATCTTGTGCGCGATCTAAGTATTTGGATTTGTGTTTTAGGAGACCACAGAGTGCGCGGTGAAATCTGAACGCATCCGGAGGAAGCAGGGCGGCGAAATCGCCGCATATCAAGCACAAGCTGCGGCGGATCCGCCGCACAACAGAGTTCTGGGCTTCAAATTTTTCTGGGGTTAGAGCCATCTCTGGGTGGACGCGTGGAGCTACTGAAATTTCGAGAGCGGGCGGTGAACCCGACTGAGCATTGCATAGGTAACCTTTGTTGCCTCTTTCTTCGTAATTTCTAGTTTCGGAAAATTTCCTTTTGTAGAACTGCACGTGTTAAGCTTAAATTCCATAATTGGCAAAAATTCAACTCTGACCTAAAAATTGGCAAAACTAGAAGAACTTAGTGCATGCATCATATAATGTTTTGTTTGCATTATTCTTGCTAAATTCTTGCAAATTAAGACTTGTTGAAGAGTGCTGGAGGCAAGGTACGTATCGCGGTTTTTATCGATTGCATTTAAGCATATAATTTAGTTGCATACAACCTTGTAATTGCCCCCCATTTAAAGACCAATGTTTGACTATCTTTGCTAGATTTAAGTTAAACTATCTTAAGGGCAACTCCGTAGGAAAAGATATGGTGGGGATTTCATCACCCTTCCGTGGCCCACAAATAACAATCCTAAAGTGTCACCCAAGCCTTAAAATTTAAAATCAATTAGACATTGGCCCCTAAGGACTCCGACTCAATTAAGGAGGAGATTGGTTTGACTTGCTATGACTTGAAGCAGATCGAATTTAATTTGGTGTCTAGAAAGTGTTTTTGTGTTGACGTAAGTCTTCCAAGCGAAGTGGTTGTCTAATTGGCAACAACTCTGTCGGAAGCGCACCCACTAGCTATACACTGCCTGGCCAAGTTGGTTTGATTAGTGAGGGAGGTGAATCAAGCAAATCAATTCGACTCAACCAGTTTGGAGTCGTCTAGATTTAAGCGGCACTAGGTCTACGATTGTTTGAACCGTGCTTGTTTAGGAAACTTCTGACCAACCCTCTTTTCTATCTTTAGAGTTAAGTTTCCCTTCTCATCTGAGTCTTCTTTCTCTTCTCACCTAAATTCTCTAGATTAGGATTCCTTTCTCATCTTTCCCCATTCTATTGTTTGTTTCCATTTTTGAAAAAAAATTTAAAAAAAAATTTTAAACGAAAAAAAAATTTAATTAATTCTTCAAATTGAATTTGGAATTTAAATTTCAAATTTGAATACAAAAATTGATTCAAACCGGTGCACTCAGATTTGGGTTCGGGACTTGAGTAATCGACTCTCACGAGTTCATCTAGATTCCAGTCTGGAGCTTAGCCCGAATCCACCTGTTGCACCACCTCACCCAGTCCAATGGGTGAGAATGTTGTGAACCCGCCATAACTTTGAGGGATCGATGCTACCCAGCGATGGCTGCTCAGCCATCGTGCATCGTTATGCCCACCAAACAGGGTCGCGACTTCGAACTTAAGGCACAATACATTAGTATGTTGCCTAAGTTCACCTCTAGGGAAGACACATATCTCTTCCTTAGAGAATTCGAGGAAATCTGCTCTCTTATGCAATACCAGCATATCTCTGATGAGGCAGTGCGTCTGAAATTTGTGCCTTTAGCACTGAAGGACGATGCTAAGAAATGACTATATAGTCTAGCCGAAAAATCCATTAAAAGTTGGGCTGAGTTTGTTCAAGTATTCCTAAAAAATATTTCCCCAACCATAAGACTATGTGGATTAGGAATCAAATTGTTGCCTTCGTTCAATCTGAGAGCGAGCCGTTCTATTCCTATCTAGAAAGATTTAAAAGTGTACTGACCCAATGCCCTCTTCACAGAATTCCATGATGGCAACTGTGCCAAATTATTTATGAGGGATTGACACCCACATCTAGGGTTATGGTAGAATCCGTAAGCCAAGGGAACTTCATGTCAAATAATGAAAATGATGCCTGGACTTTTCTTGAGGATTTAGCTGAAAACAGTATGCAATGGAACAATGCTAGAGCACCGCTTAACCCGAGTATTGGATCTAGAATAGCAAGTCAACCCAAACCTGGAGTCTTAGCTGTAGATGCCAATATAGCGGCTGAAGCAAAACTAGCTACCCTTATGCGCAGAATGGAAACTCTAGAGCTACAAACCCGACCCCGAGTGAATCAAGCCTCGTCTATCCCTTGCTCTAGATGTGGTCAGACAGGTCATTTAATGGAGGATTGTGCGGACTGGGAACAAGTTAATGCCACGTTTAACCATGCTAGAAATGACCCATACGCATCAACCTATAACTCAGGTTGGCGTAATAATTCCAATTTCTCATCAAGCCAACAAGGTCAACCTCCTAGACAACAACCAAACCCGTATAACCAAAATAATACATCATCTGGGTTTAGTAACAATGGAGATTATGATGTTAGGTTGACAAACTTGGAAAATTTGAGGAAGACTTTTATACAAACAACCAACCAGTCCTTCCAAACGCTAGAGACACAAGTCAGCCAACTCGCACAAATTGTAGGTGCAAGAGAAAAGGGTCAGTTTCCAAGTAACCCTGAGGCGAATCCTAGATCTAATAATCAATATCAGCCCTATCAACCACCTCTAGGAAGTAACAACTCGAGACCAGTTCAAATGGTTAATGAGGAAGGATTGTTCCAACAAATAAATGCAGTAGTATCGTTACGGTCCAGAAGACAAGTCGATAACAATGTGGTAATCCCTAGAACGTCTAATCAATCTAGCCATCAAGGAACCACATATGACCTAACCATTGAACCTGACGTCCAATCTGAAACGCCCAACCCACCTACTCAACCTGAAGCCATAGCTCAACCTGAGCGAGTCTATGTTCCTAAAGCTCCATTCCCCAATAGACTTAAGAAGAACTCAAGTGCACAAATGGAGAAAATCCTGGAAGTATTTAAGCAAGTTAAGGTGAATATTCCACTCCTGGATATGATTCAACAAATACCTGCTTATGCTAAATTCTTAAAAGATCTGTGCACTAAAAAGAGAAAAACAAACGTACCAAAGAAGGCTTTCTTAACTGCAAATATAAGCTCTATCCTGTCCAACTCATCTCCTATAAAATATAAGGAACCTGGGTGTCTCACAATTTCATGTGCAATAGGAGATACTTTTATCAACGAAGCCCTTCTAGACCTTGGTGCTAGTGTTAACCTACTCCCGTTCTCTGTCTACGAGCAACTCAACCTTCGTCCACTAAAACCCTCTAAGACAACTCTTCAATTTGCTGACTGCTCTATTAAGAAACCAAGAGGTGTAGTCGAGGATGTTTCGATCAAGGTGGGTGACTTCATTGACCCAGTGGATTTTGTCGTACTAGATACTACACCTGTTGTAAATCGTAATAGACAAATCCCTGTAATACTAGGCAGACCCTTTTTAGCAACTTCTGAAGCATTGATAAACTGTCGAAATGAGCTCATGCAATTATCTTTTGGGAACTTCAAAGCTGAATTTAATATCTTTCATGTTGAGAGTGACCCAGAAATAATATGCAATCAAAGTGATGTTGTGATGATAGCACGTATCTATACGATTTCTGAATCAAATAAATCATCACAAAATCAAAAAGAAAGTGCAAAAAAGGGAGTAATTCTTCGACACACACACCATCACTCGAGCAAACAAGAGAATCAGTACATGTGAGAGGTATGGAACATTTACCTCAAGGCAACATGGGGAACAATTCAACTGGATACATGCACCAACATGGTGACATTCAATCCAATTCTGATTACGGTTGACTCTGAACAAATTCCATCCCTCGACCGCAGTTCACCCAGGTAATAAGTGCATTTGCTTTATTAATATTGAGAGTTATTAATGAAATGTTGAATTAAGACTTTGTGGGTGTGTCAACTGAAAACCCTCAAGAGACAAAACTCGTCCTCTAAGGAAACTTGGGGGTTTAAAGGCTTGTTGCACATGCTAAGTGCAATCGTGATTCCTACGAAAGTGATTTAGGATTTCCCTGTTTTCTTTTTTTCTTATATTCTGTTTTGCTAGGAACTAGCAAAATCTAGGTGTGGGGGTATTTGATGCATTTCATACATTGCATCATATGTCTTTCATTTAGATTAATTTTATATCAATAAATGCTACTAAGGCACGTGTTTAGTCTGATTTACAGAATACAGGGACCTAAATGCAAATTACCCATATCCTGAGCATAAATGCGTGCAAAATACTCATTTCTATCATAAAGACCAAGCTCAAGATTATCAGGTTTCAAATGGAAGCTCATCCAATCATAAAAGCATTCAAGACGTAATTACAAAAGGAGCCAGGGACTTAATTGCAAAAAGCCAAGGACCTAATTGCAAATTAGGAGTAGCTTTTATTATTATGGAGAAACTCTAAAGAAAAATCTATGTGGATCTCCAAATATATAAAGAAATAAAGTCGGAGCTCAAAAGAAAGGAAAGAATCAATCCAGACGCGCAAAGGAGGATTAAATCATACCATAAACACACATCGAAAATCCGGATCCAATCAGAGCATAATTTGCGGCTATTCCGCCGCACCTTACATACAACTTGTGGCGATTCCGCCGCCCCCCTTGCGATCCGTGGCCTAAACTCTTGTCCAGTCGTGTCTTGACGCGTGTACTTTCTTATTTTATATTTAGGTCCCTTGTATCGGCTATAAATAGCCCCGAGAACGATGTTTTGAGGAGTTCTTCTTTTGACCCATTATTTAGCAATAAAATTCTGTTGGTTTATTTTGTGTTTTGAGTTTTCTTTTGTAGTTTCTCTAGGACCCCTTCTCCTTCCCTCCATCCATGAGTTTCTAACTCTCTCCAAAGGGTGGGGGTGACGGATTTAGGGTGATGAGAAGAAGAATCAAGTTATTATTTTAATTTCATATTAGTATATATTTATTACTTGAGTTTATGTTGAGTCATTTATCATGTTATGCTTTATATAACTAATGTGATTTATTATAAGTTTCAGAATTCTCTAATCGAAACCCGACATCTAAACCTCCACCCGCTGGACTCCCATTCATAGTTGTTTTCTTCTTAGTTAGTTTTGTTGTTCTTTCTTTAGATAATTAAAAAGACCAAAAATCTCAAATGAACCTCATTATTGTTCTCTCTTTCTCTCCTTAATCGAAAACCACAAAAATAACAATATATCTCCCTCCTTGTGTTCGACCCGTACTTGCCACCGCTTCATCACGGCCGTGCACTTGCAGTATAAATTTAATTCTCATCATCGATCGTATGAACTTATTTTTCTGACAATTTATTTTGTTGTATTATACCCAACGGTCGTATTTGTATTAACCAAATATACCCCAAATACATTTCATGTATCGGTCGACCGAGGACCTTGTTCGGTCGACCGAATTTTTGTCTCTTGACAAACCCGAACCTCCTGGACAAAATCGGTCGACTGCAAGACCTTAGCTCGGTCGACCGAATTGATCATTGTTTGTCAACTCCAAAGTGCCTGGTGCAAATCGGTCGATCGAACCCTTTTCGGAGTTCGGCCGATCACTTAAGTGTACCTAAGTTGTAGTGTTGGGCGGTCGACTGTTACCTAACCGATCGACCGAACTAAGTTCAAAACTGCCAAACGGTCGACCGTTCATACTGATATGGTCGACCGAATTAACTCAGAATTGGGTCCTGCAGGTTTCTGTTTTATGTATCTTACAGCAAGTCATACCCAATCAACCCCAATGGCTATATTCTCTCTAATGCTTATAAATAGAGTTGTAAAACACATTTAACACAACTCTCCCACTACATACTTTTCCAAATCATTAGAGAGAATCCCAAACACTCTAAGCCTCCAATTTCCACACTTAAGATCAATTCTACATCATAAGCTAAGTGTGCTCAAGTTAGAGAGTGTATTCCACTCAAGTTTTCGTTTGTGAAGAAGCAAGGACTTCGGTGAAAGCCCGAAGTGTTCCTCTCGGATTGTGAGAGAAGAAAGTCAAGCAAGCAAGGGTGTTCGCGGTGCTTGTTTTGTAAAAGGCGTTCTCTCCCGGCCCGGAACGAGGAGTGGATAGTGAAGTCGTGAGCGGAGCTCAAAGTGTCGAGCGGAGCTTGCAAGAGAGGACGTAGGCGGTGGCCGAACCTCTGTAAAAACCTTGTGTCCATCGTGGTTTGCATTTCTAGTCTTTACGTGCTTGTTTGTTACCTTAATTCCGCTGCATATGTTTGATAGATAAAACAAGTAGGTAATTAGCATAAAATTGGGATTAGTATTGTGGGCCCATATCCCACACGATCCAACAACCTAGGCGTGGACACTTCCGATTTATAAATTCTTGGTCGAAGCAAGATACTTTTCTAGCCATGGTAAAGGACGGATGGAGTTTACAAGTGGATGGGTTGCCTATGGCTCGACTTTCCCATCGCATTAATAGGACAAGGGAAACGTTCACCTTATGGAGTCAGGTTAATTTTGGTCCTATGGACTCTCTTGCCTCTCGTGCCCATGCTGACTTCGAACTCGCCCGTGTCGATGTGGTCAACCACCTGGATGATCCTGCGCGCAACAAGATAATGCAGTAGAAACAACGCTTCCTCGAAGATGCTTTGGTTATGGAGGGATCCCTAGCTAGGCAATGATCTCGTGTTTGATGGTTTACTGAGGGTGATTCCAACACTGGCTTTTGCACGCTTAAGTGTGAGAATGGCATGCCATCAACACGATTCGCTTGGGGGAGATGGATGGTGTCATTTTTGAGGGGGAAGATAATATTCGTGATGGATTTCGGTGCCACTTTTCTAATCTCTTTTCGAATAAGGTACAGGTGCTACCCCTTTATCCAACACTTTATCTCCCACAACACACTAAGGAGGGAGCCGAGGGTGCCTTGCTGGATGCCCCGATTTCTATGGAGGAGCTAGAACACATGGTGTTGCACATAAACGCCGATAAGGCACCGAGACCCGATCTTTTCAGTTCTATGTTCTTCCGGTCCGCATGGGTGATTTTCAAGTTTGATGTTTTCCGTGCAGTACAAGCTTTCATGACCGTAAAGGCCTCCACAAGTAGTTCAATAAGACGAGCATAACTATCATTTCGAAGAAGAGAGTCCACCAGACCATAATTGACTATGGTCCCATCTAGCTTTGCAACCACATCTACTGCATCATAACTAAGATACTCACGAATAGGCTGAAGCTGGTCCTTGGACACCATGTGGGGTTGTATCAAAGTGCATTTCTTGCAGGCAGGTACATATCTGATAATATCATGCTTGCGCATGAGCATTGCCATCACTTGCATCTTTTTGCGGGGTGAAGAACACATGTGTATGAAGCTTGATCTCAGGAAAGTGTACGATTCTCTCTCGTGGGAGTCTTATTCCAAATGGTTGACCGGTTGGGCTTCTCAGCGAAATGGTGTAGAGGGATCCGCACTTGTGTCCAAGCTACATTCTTCGTCTTGGTTAATGGGTCTTTTTTAGATCGTTCTGGGCAGGCAACATGCTAAGACAGGGGGATCCGATCGCACCATACCTCTTTGACCTATGTATGGAAATACTGAGTTCCTCCTTTCATAAGGTTGTCAATGATGGTGTGCTTGAGCCTATGTTCATGGGCAAGGTGGCTATTTTGGATCTTCTTTTGCCGATTTCGTGATGGTTTTTGCCAAAGCCTCGAAGCAAAATGCGATGGCGATTAGAAGTATAATGGAGATCTTCGCAAGTCTGTCCGGGCTTCATCTAAACTCTGAAAAACCAACTATTTTTTGCTGGTAGAGTCCCCCATAAGGCGTTGATTGGTGCGTAGCTCCGCATGCAGGAAGCAAGCCTCACAGTCACTTATAAGGGTCTCGCCCTCTTTCCTTCACGTATCTCAAAGCTGGTTTGTGAGGATCTTATTGAGAAGGTTTGAGTGCGATTTGGTAAGTAGGAGAGAGCACCACGCTCCATTGTCGGACGAGTTGAGCTTGTAGGCTCGGTTCTAGCCTCATACAGTTGGAACTCCTCTTTCTTGCTCCCGAGGAAGGTGCTCCACGAGATTGAGAGAATTATGTGCCACTTTATTTGAGCTCATAGTACATCAAAGCCTGTGGTGATGGTCTCCTGGTGTGAGAGTCAAGTGGGCTTGGTTTACATAGCTTAATCAAATGGAATGATGAAGGGATGCCTCGTGTTTTCTGGACCCTTGTCTCCGACGATGATTCGCTTTGGGAAAGATGGATGCGAAGTTAGTATCTACAAGGCAAGAGTATTTGGATGGTGCACTGCCCATCGCTCGGCTCGTGGGCTTGGTGGGGCATTCTCCGAGTTTGGGAGATTGCTCAGACGAAGTTTCGCTACTGCATCAGATCTGGTGATTTAGTGAGCTTCTTTGAAGATGCTTGTTTAGGACAACCTCTTATTTGTGAGGAATTTGGTGACCAACTTAGATATGATATGGGCGGTAATTCATTGGACACTGGAGTATCATTCTTTATACATGATGGGTGATGGACTCTTCCTTCCCCCGCTCTTTGCAGATGGAACAACTCTGGCTGAGGATTAAAGAAATCACACCTACTAGGATTGTCGATGTTCTAACTTGGGATGGGAACACTGGTTGGTAGAAATGTTCAATGAAGCATGCTTGGTCTCTTGTCTCCAACCCTCCCTCTCCAAATGCTTGGCATGGTTCTGTGTGGTACAAGGACCGCATCCCAAAGCACTCCATGACTCTTTGGAAGGCTACCCATGGGTGTCTCCTTACCCATGACCTAATGCAGTAGCATAACATGCACATCATGAGGAACCTAGTTTGTCCTCTTTACGAGTAGGAAGGTGAGATGAATAGTCACATACTTCTGGGTGTGAGTTTGCTCAACGTATCTGAGCGGAGATCTACTCCCGACCACAAATCATAGCTAATTGTCAAGACACCATTGCAAGGGAGATTGAGCACATTGGGCATGATTTCATGAATCCCGGAAAGGTCATGAAGGCCTGGACAAGGATGGCATTTGTAGGTATGGTAGACGAACTTTGGGTTGAGTGAAATTGTAGATTTTTTGTGGTGACAGGATAGGTTATAGAGATGTTTGCATGACTAATCACAGATCATGCGGTTACGTGGACTACGAGTGAGGAAGGCTACTAAATCACCAGAATTCTCCTTATTTGAGAGTGTTTGGACATAGCGTGATGATTGAATCACTTATAATAACTGCAAGTGCATGACCACGTTGAAGCGGTGGAAAATACGGGTCGATCCATAGGGTGGTGTGTCGACTTTGGTTAGTTCGAAGGCGAGTGGGAAACAAAGGGGAGAAGAGATTGATTAAACTAAACTACACTAAACTAGCAGCAACAATGAAGGAAATGAAAGCACAAAACAAACTAAAACTAAGCTAAGAAACTACTAAAAAGAAAGGTAAAATTCAGGAATGAAAAAACCCCTAAGGGGTGGAGTGTGTGTACACATGAAATAAGTGTGGTGAATGCATACAATAAGCTCAAGTGTAGTTCGTGCTTGTTAATGCATAAGAAGTACCTAATGGCAAGACCTTTCATTCAAAGCACTAACCTAGGTGATTAATACGAGCATGGAAAGTTTGTTATTAAGAACATAAACAAGCATCGAATGTACGTAAACATTATGGCAAAAACCATCAAGTAAGAGTTCTTATTAATTCAAACAAGCATACTAACAATTGTTACATACAATAATGTTTATCATTCATTCCATGTACATAACATGTATAGACATCTACTCCACTCCCAAAGGGGGATGAAACTACTCACACATATTTAAACTAACATTATACTAAGGAAAGAAAACATGCTTAAACTAATTTTAAGAAGACTAAAACAAACAAGTTAACTAAGTATGCAAGAATTGAAAAGAGGCAATATAAAGAAAACATAGCAAAACATCTATTATTACTCACTCAATTACAGGTAGCCTCTCTCCACCAGAGTTTTGCTTCAAGGCTTTACTCCTAGTAGAGAGGATGGCCACCAAGAGAGGAGATGGATACAAAGGAGGGGGAAGAGTTCTATTTATAGCCATAGAAAAAGGTAATCCGGGACAATCCCCCGGTATGGGACTAAACATATACCAAACATTGACTAAATACACCATAATACATGACCCGACAATGTTTTATCGGATCCGGACCAACACAGACCGCCAATCAGTGGTCTTGGACTGCCAATTGGCGGTCTACATTGTTTGGATCCGTCCTGGTTTTGGAATGTGGTTGTCTGGCTTGTTTTCTTCATGTTTGATGCACCCAAGTCGTTTGTTGGAGCTCAGGCTCGAATCGAATTGCCAAAAGACTCCTCATGATGGTGTGGAGTTTCTTGATTTGTTCATCGGTCCTTTGGGCTTACATCCGGGTCCTTCCCTCTTGAATCTCAGTCCCCAAGTCTTGCAACTCAGTTCTTTTTCTTGCTTTTAGGTACTTTTATGCCTCTTCTCTTCAAACATGTTTATTCCTGAAACTCAAACATAAAACTCATTACATAGCATTGTTTAGGTTCAAGATAATGGATATAAGATGCAAATGAATGCATGAAATAATGTTAATCACGTGACATGACTCTTGTAAACTGCCTTGCCTCCTAAACCTAATGTACAAGTGGACCAAATGCTCAGTAAATGCTCTGTATAGGGCCTTAGAGTGGTGATCGGGCGGGAATCTAGGGATTACCCCTCTATAGCTGGTGCTCGTTGCACTAGCGTGGCATTTCTCATATTGTTTTTCTTCTTGTCCTTTTTAGATTTGTTGACTCTATAGTTAGCTTCTTTTTTCTTTTTGTTGTATGTATCTTACAAAGCATGTATTACTTTACTAAAAATTAATAAAATTCTGGAGGGCAACCTCCCATTTCTGTGCAAAAAAGGACGTCACCACCGGTGGTCGAAGGAAGTGAGATAGGGCTAGAGAGGGTGTGGGTGGGAGGTCGAGAGGGCTGAAGAGAAGGCATTGCCGGAGGGAATGAGGTAGGGCTAGAGAGGGTGGACAGGGGGTGGGGCAGTTTACCCTAAACCCTAATTATTCTATTTTCCTAAATTTAAACCCCAAACTCTCCTAACCTTAGGCTTTTTGTGAATTTTTCCTCCGAAAAGTGCCAACAATTTTATGCCAACCTTGTAGAAATCACCGCTCAAGTTGGTACTCAAAAGGCCCTCACACACAAAATCAATGATGTTTCTTTCACTCTTACTGCCTCACTACTTGGAGATCACTAGTCTCCCAAGCACTGGAGACGACATCTACAACTTGTCTTGGGAGAAGGTATGTGTCTCCATTGATAAATTTGTCAATGTTACCAAACCAAGGGTGCCACCACAACAAAAGCTATATGTCACTCATCTACTTGTCATTGGTAAAGTCCTTTACCGATTCATCTCCTACAATTATTATGTTTGCAAAGGTCATCATGAACTCGGTCATCAAATGATGAAATTCTTATTCAATCTTTGCACCAAATCTAGCACAAATCGTCCCTTCATCATCAATACCATGTGCTATGTCTCTCGCTGCAAGCTTAATTTTCTTCTTTCTCAATGTTCATCTCCCTCATTGGCGAATACTTCAAAGTAGGCTTTGACTCCGATTTGTTCAAATCATCCAGAACTGTCATCAATAAATACATGCTCAAACGGATGAAAATTTAGGAGTAAAAAGCCACTAGGGAACCACCTCCCAGAAATGAAGGAGATGACACAACCAATGATTACCCATACCCGAAAAACAAAGAAATGGCTGACACTCAATCTTTATCTCCCACTACAACTCAAACCCGCGATTGACCCAAGATGAGATCCATAATTGGCTAATGGTCCTCGACTCTACACTCACCCAGAGTGGCCATCCGGTTCGGATGCTCAATGGAATCAACCCTCGTGGGCTTATCGGCTTGAGAGGATTGTGGATAGAAATGCCATGAGATCCAAGAAGTTCGTGGTTTAGTGGATTACATCTAGAAAGGACTAAAGAGCTCACCGATGATTTCCATGCTTTCTAGTTGATGACATAGAATTCGCTTAACGAAATCAATAACCAAATTCGGGTGGTTGGAGTTTCTCGCTAATCGTTCATCGATTCTCAAAATCCGATCATGGATTTCCTTTGCAATATGAACAAGTCTGACAACTAGCACATTTGTTCATTCGGTGAACCGATATGTGTTCGGTTGTCTAATTTGCACATGGGTTTGAGAAAGAAAAATGAAAATTGCTCATGGATTCGGATGGGCTTCGTCGATTCCACATCTTACGGTCACAGCATGCCCTGACACTATTGCTAGTGGAGGGCGTCATTTGGTTAACCGTTAGGAGAGGCTCACTGGCGGATAAGATTTGGTGGGTGGTTGAAGTTGCACCGACCGTTGTTCGGTCTACCACATACCTAACACCCTCAACGGTGCTCTATCCCACGATCTCTAAAGATGATGGGATTAAAAATGTTTTTATAATCGGAGTTGCATACGATCCACGCAGTGAGACACACAGATCGTGTGATTTTTTTATTTTTTAATATTTCTTTAATATTAATGGGACCCACTCGTATTTGAATTGAATAAAATAAAGAAAGTTAATTTATTGTTTTAAAATAAAAGTAAAAAACATAATTCTTATCCCCTCATGTTCTACGGAAAGACACCCATTAATGCTATATAAATATTGTATTTTTGAAATATTATATTTTCGGTGGTAACATGGGTTGTAGTCTGTATTTTAACTATTTCCCAGATAATTCCTCATTTCCATCTTGACAACCTTTTCCATTCCAACAATAATTTCCAACTCCATTAAATCATGTCACTATTATCCTTTTGTAGTTAATAAATTAATTATTGTACAACCATTTGTTGAACAATTATTTTTAAAAAATAAAAATGAAAATAATTGGAATCAAATTTCAGTAATATTAATTATATGTTACTAAAATGATAATATATCCATTAATTAATTTGTAAAATATAAGAAATGAGTTGGACGAAAGAGAAGTTTGGATTTGATAACAGGATCTTTTTTTAAAGATCATGGTTGAGAAGACGAAAGAAAAAGATATTGTGGATTAAACGTTGTGAAATGGAAAAGCTCACGTGGTATAGAGAGAAAACTGGGATGATTTTTTTACTCATGGCTACGTAGAATCTGAAAGGTTTCCATTGCTTTTCGTTTCCGACCACAAATGATGAGAAAGGAAAATGATCACAAAATGAGAGCAAATCTTATGGATTTGGCGGGTTCTCAATTTTAGCATATCCCTTTGGGTTATGTTATGACATGACACAAAATTTATTAATTACTCATTACACGACCTACAATGTCATAGGTTGTATTGTATTTAATTCATAGATCTTACCGTAGAAGGGACATCTATATCCATTGTTCCATATCCACTTTTCCATGAGAAAGGATTTGTGTCCTTTAAAGTATCTAAGTGTCCTTTAAAAGAACTGTATTCTGGTCACTCCTTGGAAATTTCAAAATCAGAATACATGCACAATTTAAACCTTACAGTTAAGCGGTCGACCAAACCAATCTCGGCTCATGAAAATGTGCTACACGGACAACAAGACACATCTCGGACACCAAAATCCCTCATTAAGAAAGATACACATTATTTAGAGGGTAGACATGAAGTTTAATGGACAAACATGAGGTTTAAAGTTTAGCATCGTGTTTAAGAGGACAAAGTTGTCCGTTTGAAGGGAGGTTGTCATTTAAGGACCCTTCGAGTTTTGAGGACAGACTTTGGCTTCAAAGGACACATTGGTGCTTTGATGGACAAGCCCACCCTTTAAAGGTTAATGGACAGACATCAGTTTAAAGGACAAATTTGTGCTTTAAATCGTATGAAATGAAACATCGCAAAAATATCCAAGAAATGGAAAGTCGCACAAAAGACAAATAAAACCGACATATCACTTGACGACATCCAATTAATAAAATGTGATTCGACGTGTCCTTTTAGTTATGGGTTCTATAAATTCCTCTCGTCGTTGGCCATATTTCGGTGTTCCCTAACTTTCTTTGTGTCACACTTCTAGTACTATTTCAATTTATTTCCATCACAAACAAATAGCATTCCAACACTACAATGATCAATACTCCAGCGGCGATGTGGATTATATAATGCACCTGACGCTAGAGACTAGACAACAAACTGTCGAGCTTAACCGTATTATCTATTGGGCCTGTAGACAACATGTCATTGGAGCACTCACTTCCAATGGATTTGGCGTTAGATTGGGTTGATAGAAAACCCTGTTGACGTTAGATTGGGTTGCTAGAAAACCCTTTTCACGTTAGATTGGTTTTGCTTGAAAACCAATATGTGTTAATTAGATTGGTTTGCTTGAATAGTTTGGTCAAAAATCAAAACCATCTTCCTCCACACCAATCTACTGAGCCCCTTTTTGTGAAGGGCTCCTGCACATGTTTGTTTTGCACAAGTGAATTTGTTTTTCATCTAATTATTTGTCGTCCAAAGCCATGTTCTGCAAACTAATCACGCCGAGCCCCTTCTGATGGAGAAAATCAATACATGGATTCATGGACATGGAATTCAATATTTTTTTTGTACAATGAAAATTTATTGTCATCTCTCTGTTTCCAGCCAACACGACATTCTTGCATACCAATCGACCGAGATGAAGATAATGTTTCTGTTGTTCAAAACCCTTCTAATTCTGTCGAAACCCTTTTGAAGAACTCAATCAAGACATGGCTCACGGACATCGAATTCAGTCCCGTTCTTTTTCACAAGTTGTTCTCATCTCTTTGTTTTTGTCGTCGGCTGATGTAACCTGAAGATTTAAATTGTACTTTTGGAATGTTATTTGTCTTCTACTCTGAAATCTTATTAATAAATTTTCATGAATGAAGAGAGTCAAAATAAATAGAATTAACAAGTCCCGCAAGAATATCCGGTGAAATTTATGTGATTCAAGTAAAAATTGTCGTCAAAAATCCAAACGAAAGACCATCTTACGTCATAATTTTCTGTGTTTTTGTGTCATCCATCGAGAAACAATCATATTTAAAAATATTAATCTATATGAGTGTCTTCAAATACCATGACAATATGTTACAAAATTATACCATAAACTATAAAGATTAACCATGAAAATAGATCTTGTTAAATTAGATTTCTAAAATAAATTTTAATCATTTCTAAAGATCATATTTGAGAAGATGAAAGAGAGAGAGATTGTGGGATACTCAATTACCTCTCCGTGTCACAACACAACCTTTGAGGGATACCCAATTACCTCTCCGTGTCGGTGGTCGTATTTCGATGTTCCCTGACCTTCTTAGTCCCACACATCTAGTACCACTTAAATTCGTTCCTATAACAAACAAATGGCCTTCCAACACGACAATGATCACTACTCGATGATGGTAGGGATTATATAATCAGAGGATCCTTGGTAGACATAACCCACTCAGTGCTAGCGAGAAGCCGACAGACTATGAACCTGAACCGTATTATCTGGTGGGCTTGGAGGTGACATATTATTGGAGGACTCACTTCCAATGGATTCTGCGTTACTTTGGTTTGCACGAAAAACATTTTGATGCTATATTGGGTTGCTAGAAAACCCTTTGGATGTTAGATTGGTTTGGTAGAACTACCGTACCAATCTGCGTTAATTAAATTTGTCTGCTTGAAAGGGTTCAAAACCATATTCGAGAACTTTGTCTTGCAAACAAATCTATTGCTTCTGGTCATGACAATCAACAAATGGGCTCCAGCACATGGAATTAAGTCCTATTTTTTGTACAAATTGTTGTTGTCATCTTTATGTTCTTTGTACAAGTTGTTGTCATCTTTTGGTTTTTGTAGTCGGGTATATGTAACATGAAGATTTAAATTAATTGAAATTGTACTATTGGATTGTTATTTGTCTTCTACTCCGAGATGCTTATCAACACAATTTCATGAAATTAATCAGAATAAATAGAATTAACAAGTCGCGCAAGAATATCTAGTGGAATTTCTATAATTCAAGTGAAATTTAATAAATAATCATTCCTAACTATTATTTTTGAAAATTTGAAAATAAAAAAAATGGTACCACATAATTCATACATACAATTATATATATGACAATATATAAATTTATTTAGTTATTGGTAAAATGTAAGTAATGAGTGGGACGAAAGAGAGCAATTGTTACACGAACGCCAGAGCCGCCAGCAACGTCGCGCTAGCGCGCTCTGGAGTTGCTTGCGACTCATGAATGCTGCCGGGTCGGATGAGCCAATAATTCGACGAAGGCCTTCGGTCCGTTTTTTGAGCAAGAATCACTACCTAACTTTTGCTAGTCCCGAGCAAAACAAAGAAAGGAAAAAGCATACGAGAAAAACAAGAAATCTTAACTCACTTTCGTAGGAATCACGGTTGCACTTAGCACGTGCAACAAGCCGTTACACCTCCTTGTCGCCAAGGAGGATGAGTGTTGTCGCCTGAGGGTTTTCAGCGGATATACCCACAAAATCCGAACAAGATGCATTAATCAATCTAGCTACACGACTCGTTGGACTCATTTTTGTCGATCATGGGACGCAGTAATACTACGGGTCGACTCTATATGGGTAATCAGTCCACACACCTAGCCTAATAAACCCTTTGTGAAAGTTAGTTAAGGACTTAAGTGAAAGACATTGGCAACCTTAACTTCTGAATGTGATACAATGTGTAAAGTCCATTTTGGTTCTTATTTGACTTTTCTTTTTCTTTTTCTTTTTTCTTTTTCTTTGGAGCAATTTATTGGTTGGTGTTTGATTCTCCCAGGGTCAGGTTTCGTGCATCATTGCCTATGAGGTCTTACACTATCACGCAGACCTTCCCCCAAATCACCACATAGGGTGATCCCTACCACCCGTGTAACGGGAGTTCGGTCGGTGCATCCCAAGTCAGATGACTCGAAAGCACCAAGCACAAAGTCCCCTCAGACCTACTTTCCCGAGTGATAGGAGCCGTGCGAGAAGAGAGAACACCACTTATTTATTTATCTACATGGGAACCAAAACCCCTACACTTAAGTTTCACAAAAAGAGATTAAGGGCCCTTGCCTATGACAAATTTCATTATACTAACAGACACGATGTATTGACTCACTAGGTTCAGGGTGGACTTCTTTAAATGTTTGAGTGCTGAAACCCTACGATTACACGCCCCCCGAGGAAAAACCGGGGTGCATCCTAACGACTCGATAAGACCTAAAGCCAGAAAACTAGATATCCTAATGCATCAAGTTCAAGACAATTTTGGGAGCTTTCTTTTTACTTTGCCTCTCAACGGTTTTGCACATGCTAAACACTCGCAAAACCTACAAAAACATTTTCTTTCGCAAGCACATGAAGATTTTGAAAGAAATGTGAAAATTTTAAAGCACTAGGCAAGCAAAAGAAGACAAGTCACCCAAGGATCATGGCAAGAAGATATATCGATATTAAATGCGGCGCACTAGCATGACCCTAACAATGCACACAAAAGAAAACAAAAATCAAAAGACAAGACTCGACTATGTACACACGTAAAACACCCCCCACACCTACTTCATGCATTGTCCTCAATGAATGTGAACAAGATACTACATGGATATATGCACGAAAAAGGAAAGATCTCACCAACATGAAGTAGCAAGGGACGTTCAGGGTCATGTTGATGGATACAAACCCAAATTCCCTCAAAACCTGAGAGGAGCTGAAGAAGGGAGATAAATACGTTAAGAAATTGGGCCCAAGTACACAAGGGTTGGGGCCTACAACAATCAATGTTCACTGAAGAAGTCTTTTATTACTCGTTTTTTTAACATGATATATACAGCAGCAATGATATTCTCATAATCATTTGGTCAAGGAACATCAAATGAGAACATCAAGTCATGAGGACCAGAGACTTGCCGAGATGGGCAAACTTCAATGGTACTCTGAGGAGTCATGAGGGGTGAAAGGTCAAAGCTGAAAGGCTCGGACACCTCATGATATTGGTTGGGTGTGGGCAACAAAGAATGAAGTTGTGTTGCCTCACTAGGGTTTAGTTTCTCATCGAACAAAACCCTCCAACCAATAGGCGGGTGCATCGGGATGAGTTCCTCAAGCTCATTCGATGGATGCAGCAGTCCTACATCACTAAGAATGGGGCTTCTCCCCAAGTCGTCCAACAAGGACTTTCCACCATAATTTAGATCATCAAGCATAAGCTCGGTCATAGGTGGGTCCTTATTGGAGTCAAGATGAAGCTCAAATGGCTCAATGGCCACGGGACATGAGATAGAGACACCTTCTGGTATAGGCATATGATGAGGTGTCTCACTCTCACTAGTACTCTCAACTGAATCATGCAATGAACACTCCTTTTGGACATTTATGTTTGATGTCAGCTCACTTTGTTGCATTGCAAAGATAGGCAATGAGTTTTCGCTAGCCCCACAAACATTCTCAATGGATTGCATTGGGGTTAGGGGTGTTCGTTGATTTTGCGGTGCTTTCTCTAATTGGCGGATGAGATTGAGATTTAAAGGTTCATCCATGGGCTCCTGTTCCCTACCAGAGTTGAACACATGAAACTCGACACTCATGTTACCGAATGAGAGCTTCATGAGAGCATTTCTACAATTAATGAAGGCATTGGAGGTTGCCAGAAATGGTCTACCCAAAATCAAAGGTATTGGAGAGTGGGTGTTCGCAACAGGATTGGTATCGAGGACAACAAAATCGACTGGAAATATAAAATCTCCAAATTTGATAAGCACGTCCTCGATAATCCCCATGGGAATACGAATGGATCTATCCGTCAATTGAAGGGTGATCTTAGTTGGTTTCAATTCTCCCAAGTTCAACTGTTGATAAACAAAGAATGGGAGGAGGTTGACCGCTGATCCTAAATCAAGCAAAACATTGCTCATTCTAGTGTCCCCTATCCTACACTGAATAGTAGGACACCCAGGGTCCTTGTATTTTGTGTTGGTGGGATTGGACAAAAGTGAGATGATATTTGCAGCTAAGAATGCTTTCTTAGGAACATTGGTCTTCCTCTTGGTTGTGCAGAGATCCTTCAACACTTTAGCATATTGAGGTATTTGTTGGATGACATCCAACAAGGGGATGTTAACCTTTACTTGCTTAAACACCTCTAATATCTTGTCCATGTTGTCACTCTGCTTTTTGGTTAACCTACTTGGATAGGGAGCTTTTGCCAGGTAGGTTTTCTGCGGTGCCTGAGAAGACAAAAGCGTTGGTGTATTACCCTAACCCTCAGCCTCTTCTTCACCACCATTCCCACTGAGGGGCTGCATAGATGGTGGTGGGTGTGACAAGGAAATGTGATTGTGAACCTGTTTTCCATTCCTTAAGGTAACAATGGCATTGACATGGTGAACAGGTTCCTCCACATGGTTCACCTGCCTCCCCGAAGTACTACATTCTCATTTTGTATGTGTTGTTGCTGGTACATATGGGGGTTAGCCTCAGCCTGGTTAGGAAAAGACCCTCTCTCTCTTTCATGTACAGACTGAGCCAATTGGCCCATCTGAAGCTCTAGAGATTTGATGGTCTGTTGATTTGAACTGAGAACTTGACTCGTAGTTGACATAAATTTTTTTATTGAGTTTTCAAGTCGACGAGTCAAGGTCTCAAGTGAATTAAAATGGGTTTCCATATTATTGGAATTTGGGAAACCCTATTGATTGGTGATTTGTGCTTGGGGTGGCTTATAGTAATGTGCATGCATGGGAGGTTGATGCGATTGGTAATGTGGTCTAGAGGAGTTTGAAGGACCACCCGGGGCATTAGTTTGGTTCCATGAAAAAATGACGTGGTTCCTCCATCCAGGATTATAAGATGATGAGTATGGGTCATTCCTGGCTCTATCATAGATGGCGTTGACACGCTCCATCTCAGGAGAAATGGACTCACACTCGCTTTCTACATGACCTATCCTACAACATGAATGACAGGGAACTGAACCAGATGTGGACATGTGAGGTGCACCTTGTTGGTTTTGGAGCTCAATCGTATCCATACGGCGCATTAAGGCCTCCATGCGTGCCTCGGTGGCTGTAGTGGTATCGATAGTAAATGCGGCACCCGATCTAGTAGAGTTTGCATTCGCGATCCTCGCTCCTATACTAGATGATGCAGGTGGTTCCCTTACACTCTCCCATTGCATTGTTTTCTCAGCAAGGTCTTCTAGGAAAGCCCATGCCTCCCTTTGATCCTTTCCCAAGAACTCTCCTTGACACATGGACTCAAGGAGCGTTCGGGACGGGATGTGAAGACCTTCGTAAACAATATGACAAAGCCGCCACAACTCGATGCCATGGTGAGGGCATGAGGATAGTAGCTCCTTGAACCTCTCTAAGTATGCATGGAATGGTTCGGTCTCATGTTGATAGAACAATTTATTTCGTTCCTCAATTTTTGAGTCCGATGATTTGGGAAGTACTTCTTGAGGAATGCAGATTGAAACTCATCCCAATTCCTAAAGGCATTCCCCTGGTTGCTGTACAACCACTTCTTGGCGTCATTCTTCAGTGCAAAGGGGACAAGCCTAAGATTGATGGAGTCTGTGCTAAGTTGATGCAGCTTGAACATAGCACAGACCTCCTCAAATTCCCTGAGAAAGATATAGGGGTCACCTTTCCCAGTGAAGTGAGGGAGCATGGAAATAAACTGAGGCTTAACCTCAAAATGGTTCCCATTAGCCTGTGGTAATACGATGCATAAGGGTATAGCTTTACGGCTCGGGTAGCATCGATCGCGTAGAGGTATGGGACCGACAACTGGAAGCACTAGTGGAGCAGGTGGGTCCAGCAACTGCTCCTCCTCACGGAAATTAGCACCCATTGAACCCGGACTACGTGCGACACAAGAGGAGGAAGGTGTCGAGAAATCGATGACCGAAGCCGGATTGACAACGCTCCTCGTAAAACGACCCCTCACGTCTCGTGTCCACGAAAGCATACACAAAGGTGCACGCACACAAACCAATTTTTTTTCTTTTTCAAAGAATGTGCGTAGAGGAGAAAACGGGGGAACACAGGAGAGAAAGAATGACTCAGGAGAGAAGGGAAGAAGTCCTTATGCTACGGCGGATGGGTACAGGTAGAAGCACACAAGCAAACAAGGCTCAAGCAATCCTAAGGTCGCTATAGGTCCTTACAGCTAGACGACACCTAACTGCGAGGTCACACAACCTCAACACGCCTCACCTCCCTTCGACGAGGACCACAAAGCCCAGCAAGTGCGCCAAGATCCGGGGATCTCGTCTCTCCTACTATTGACAAAGTGGGTAGCGCCGATCAGGTCATGATGGTCGGGACAGGATCACTCTTCTAATGCGTCCGAATTTCTTAAGGCCAATGCCTACTTGATTTTAAAATTAGGCTCTTGATTAGGTGGTTTTTGGGGCGAAGGAAAGGGTGATGCAATCCCCCACCTTATCTTTTATGGGACAACCCCTCCTTAGTAGTGTTTTGTAGTCAAAATCTAGCAATCAACTCTCCAAACAAACGCTCAACTCATACTTGTTTCAATGCACTTCCTACTAACTAATGCATGTTCATACGAAATGCATGAATGAGAGTAGAAGGTGCGTACCTCACGCCAGCTCTCAGCAACAGAAAATAAAGCTAAAATGAAAGACAATCTATATGCCTAAGTCACATACATGATGCATGACCTAAACAAAAAGAATGTCTGATCTTTTGCTTTGGGTTTTAGGGTCCAAGTTGCTTAAGGGAAGTTGATTATTAATCTGGGAGCAATCTAAGTGTCAGAACATGCAAAATTGAGTCCCAGATTACTAGATCAATTAGAGCAACAGCACAAAGAAAATAGAAGATGAACAAAGCTCACCAGACCGTTGATTGGCGGTCTGAAGTACCCAGTTCGTCTTGAAATTTCTCCAGTGGCCTCCCCTTGCTATTCCCAGTTTCCTGAAACAAAGCAAAACTACAAAACACAAATAAAATCCACTCGAATCGTCCAAACAAGAGTCTGAACAGGCACCTCCCCGGCAACGGCGCCAAAAACTTGTTGAACGTTTTAATTTAAACCGCAAGTGCACGGCCGCGTTGAAGCGGTGGCAAATACGGGTCGTCCTCAGGGAGGTGAGCAGCCTCTCGTTTGCACGAAATCAAGTGGCGAAAAAAGGGAGAAGAGGGTTGATTATGCTACGCTACACTACATTACGAAGTATGAAATGCAAAAGAAAGCAACAAACGATTGACTAAAACTTAACTAAGAACGAAAGAAGAGTGCTGGAATTCAGAAATGGAAAAACCTCTAAGGGGTGGAGTGAGTGCACACATGCAAAGAGGTGAGTGTTGAACACATTCTTTAAGCACAAATAAAGGTGGTGTTATCATGCATAGGAAGTGTCTAAATGTTATGGCAAAACCTATCAATCAATTCACCATCCAAGTTGATTAACATTTATATATACAAGTTGTTTATTTCAGAATCTAAACAAGCATGAGAGGTCTCTAATCATTTTGGCAAAACTCATCAAGTTATAAATTCTATCCTAAACAAGCAAGCATACATTCATGTTTTATCAACACATTTGAAATAAAGCATTCATTCCATTCTCTAATGCATGTATGAACATCTACTCCACCCCCCAAAAGGGGATGGAAATACTCACTACACATTACACTAGTTATTAAACTAAGAAAGCAAAGCATATTAACAAAGCTACGAAAAAAAACTAATGAAATGAAATTAAGCAAAGTAAAGCAAGAAATATGAAACAAACAACATAATAAAGAAACTTTTATTAACAAATGACTCACATTTCAAGTAGCATCCTCCTACTTTAGTGTGTGCTTCAAGGCCTCACTTCTAGTAGGAAGAATAGCCACTCAAAATATGGAGTGATTACAATAGAAGGTGAACAGTTCTATTTATAACCAAAGAAAAAGGCAATCCGGGAAGTTCCCCCGATGTGGGACTAAACAAATACCGAAAATAGCCTAAACATCCTATAATACATGTTCTGCAGAAATTTGAGCGGATTTGGGCTAAAATAGACCGCCAATTAGCGGTCTTGGACCGCCAATTGGTGGTCGATATGGTTCAGATCCTGCTCATTTTTGTTGTGGGTTGTTCTTGGTATATTTGCTGGTCTTGAATGCATTACTTGGTTTGTTGGAGGTCCGACCCGAATCGAATTGCTAAAATACTCCCCAAGATGGTGTGGAGTATTCTGTTTTGCTCTTAGGTCCTTTGGTCTGACGTTCGTGTCCTTCTCCCTTGCATCTCAGTCCCCAGATCTCACAATTCAGTCCTTTTCCCAGCTTTTGGGTCCTTTTATGCTTCATCTCTTCAAACCTATTTATTCCTGAAAACTAAACATAAAACTCGTTAGATAGCATTGTTTAGGTGAAAGATAATGGATATAAGATGCAAATATGAGCATGAAATGATGTCAATCAACAATCGAAGGTGAAGAGTTCTATTTATAGCCAAAGAAAAAGGCAATCCGGGACAATCCCCCGATGTGGGACTAAATAGATACCAAAAATAGCCTAAACATCCTCTAATACATGTGCTGGAGAAATTTGGGCAGATCCAGATTGATCTGGACCGCCAATTGGCGGTCCATAAAATTTGGATTGAGTTGGAATTTGTTGTGGGATTTTCTTGGTATATTTTCTGGTCTTGGATGCATTTACTTGGTTTGTTGGAGCTCCGACCCGAATCGAATTGCTAAAATACTCCCCATGATGGTGTGAAGTATTCTGTTTTGCTCTTAGGTCCTTCTGTCTTACATTCAGGTCCTTCTCCCTTGCATCTTAGTCCCTAGATCTCACAATTCAGTCCTTTTTCCCAGCTTTTGGGTCCTTTTATGCTTCATCTCTTCAAACCTATTTATTCCTGAAAAGTAAACATAAAACTCGTCACGTAGCATTGCTTAGGTGTAAGATAATGGATATAAGATACAAATAGAAGCATGAAATGATGTCAATCAACTACCCACACACCTAAGTTTTTGCTAGTCCCGAGTAAAACAAAGAAAGAGAAAAACAAACGAGAAACAAGAAATCCTAACTCACTTTCATAGGAATCACGGTTGCACTTAGCACATGCAACAAGCCATTAAACCTCCTTGTTGCCAAGGAGGAGGAGTGTTGTCTCCCGAGGGTTTTCAGCAGATATACCCACAAAATCCGAACAAGATGCATTATTCAATCTAGACACTCGACTCGTTGGACATATGTTGTCAATCATTGGACGCGGTAATCCTACGGGCCGACTCTATATAGGTAATCAGTCCACGCACCTAACCAAATGAACCATTCGTGCAAGTTAAATAAGGAATTAAGTGAAAGACATGGACATCCTCAACATCCTCAAGTGATACAAAGTGTAAGGTCCATTAAGGTTCTTATTTGTATTACCATTTTTTTTCTTTTTTTCTTTTCTCATTTTTGTTTCTTTTCTTTCTTTTTATTAGTTGGAGCTTTATTCTCTCAGGGTCAGGTTTCGTGCATCATTGTCCATGAGGACTTACACTATCACGTACACCTTTCCCCAAATCTCCACATAGGGCAATCCCTACCACCCGTGTAACGAGAGTTCGGTCGGCGCATCCCAAGTCAGATGACTCGAAAGCACCAGGCACAAAGTCCCCTCAGGCCTATTTTCCCGAGTGATAGGAGCCGTGCGAGAAGAGAGAACACCTACTTACTTATTTCTTATCTACACATGAACCAAAACCCCTACACTTAATGTCTCACAACAAGATTTCAAGGGTCCTTGACTACGACAAACTTCCTTAAATTAACAGACACAAATTATTGACTCACTAGGTTCAGGGTGCACTTCTTTAAATGTTTGAGCACTGAAACCCTATGATTACTCACCCCCAAGGGAAAACTGCGGTGCATCCTAACGACTCGATAAATCCTAAAGCCACTGTACTAGATATCCTAATGCATCAAGTTCAAGATAATTTTGGGAGCTTTCTTTTTTACTTTGCCTCTCAACGGTTTTGCACATGCTAAACACACACAAAACCCACCAAACATTTTCTTTCGCAAACACAAGAAGATTTTGAAAGAAATGTGAAATTTTTGAAGAACTAGGCAAGCAAAAGAAGACAAGTCACCCAAGGATCATGGCAAGCACATATATCGATATTAAATGCAGCACACTAACATGACCCTAATAATGCACACAAAAGAAAAAAAAATCAAAGGAAAAAGACTCAACTATGTACACACGTAAAACACCCCCCCCCCACACACCTACTTCATGCATTGTCCTCAATGAATGTGAGCAAGATACTACATGGATTTTTGCATGAAAAAGGATAGATCTCACCAACATGAAGTACAAACGGAAGTTCAAGGTCATGTTGATGGACACAAACCCGAATTGCCTCAAAACCTGTGAGATGCTAAAGAAAGGATACAAATACGTGAAAGAAATGCAGCCCAAATACACAAGGGTTGGAGCCCACAACAATCGATGCTCACAGAAGGAGTCTTTTATTGTATTTTTTTATTATTATTTATAACTATTTACAAACATAAGTTCCTTTCTTCATTTGTCAAAAGACATCAAATAGGAACCTCAAAAGTAAATCAATGCACTTGGAAAGGGAACATGACACCACGCGGTGCCAGAATACTCATGTGTGGGCCCCCTTCACAAAGAGCACAAGATGAAATGAGAGGTTCATGAATTGGACGCAAAGGCGTCTCATTCAAAGGATCAAACTGAAAGAGCTTGAACCTCTCAAGAGTTTGGGAAATAAGGGGCAACGGAAGAAGAGTTTCTCCCATTGCGCTGCTGAAGTTATGATCATCAATCCAAACACTCCAACCAACAGGCTGATGCATCGGAACGAGGTCAAGAACGTCGTTAGGCATGTCCGACACACCAGGCGAACAAAAAGTGGGTCTAATACCCAAGGTATCCTCCAAGGAACTCCTAATACCATCATGAGCAATGTAGTTGTTTGATGTTCCATCATTTCCAAGATGATCAGGAACAATAGTGAGAGGCAAACTTTCATCAGGTTGTTTGAAATTGAGGGTACTAGGGAGCTCTCGCTCCACCAGAGGTGAGTTCTTAAGAGGCACAACATGAATATCATGTGGCTCTAGGGCCACGGGACAAAAAGGTAAGGCACAATCATGTGCCGACTCGTAATGACGTGGGTCTATGTTATTCTCAATTGGGATCGAATCGTCCACCAAGTGATCGTCAATTGAAACCCCAAGTCCCTCAGACTGACTAGGAGTTTGACTTTGAAAGATTGTGCTTTGAATTTGTGGATGTGGTGGTGGCGGTTCAATATCAAAAGATGAATCCTCATGTTGACAAGAAAAGTTACGCTCCTCATGTTCACGTAATTGCTGCGACATTTGACTCACTTGCAGTGCCATATTTTGTATGGACTGTTGAGTGGTTTCCATAAACGTAAGGAAAGTTTGTTTCAAGCAATCAGGTATGCAGTCAACTATGAGGTCCAAGTAGAGCTTGGGAAATTTTGGGGTTGGGTGTTGATGGGCTGAGAATGAGTCCAATGATTTGAAGTGGGATGTTGCTAGAATTTTGGGTATTCGGGAGGAGGATACTGGGGTGAAAATGAAGTATAAGAATTTGGATATGAATTGTCTCCCCACGAATCCATCACTCTCGGGTTGTACGCGGATGTGTAATGGTCATATTGAGCATTTTGGGAAAAGGTATGCTCATACTCAGGCTTTGGGGGAACATAAGGACATTCCCCGAAAACATGACCACTCAACCCACAATAGTGACACGGTACGGCTACTGGAAGCACTGGTGCACTCATGTCTTCTACCACATGCATGAAAGAGGCCAAAGGTTCTTGCAATGTCTCAGTTTGATGACCCACATATGATCCGACGTAACTAGATGGAGATCTAGTAGTCGGTGCCTCTCTCATACTACCCCAATATGCAGATTGCTCAGTCACACAATTAAGATTGTCCCAATCATACGGGGTGTTAGTCTGAGCCACCCCAGGTTGCATGGGTCCAGAATAGCAGGACGAATTGTCCTGGTCCCAACAATGATATGGATGGTCGCCCATATAACCATCCATCTCAACAAAGAACTCTCGAGTCGATCACTCTCAGCACCACGAGGCCAAACTCGCAAAAAGTGCTTGACTCAACCCTAAAACGCTACCAGCGAGTGTAAAGGGGAGGAGACTATAATGTAGAAGAAGGTGAGAAGTTGATGACTCAGAGGAGAAGGGAGGAATCCTACAGCTAGCGTGGGTCATGGGATCAAGTAGAAGCCTAACTACCAAGCACGACTCAAACAATGTATGGCAATGAGTCCATAGGCTAGACGTTGCCTAACTTCGAGGTCACTAGCCTCGACATGCCTCACCTCCCTACAATGAGGACCACAATGCCCACCAAGTGATACCAGATCTGTAGGTCTAGTACCTCCTACTATCGACAAGGTAGGCAATGCCGATCAGGCCATGGCGGTCTCAACTAGATTACTCTCCTAGTGCGTCCAAAATCCTAGGGCCAATGTCTACTTGCTTTTAGTTAAGGCTTGACTAAGAGTGATTTTTGGGGCCAAGGAAATGGTGATGAAATCCCCCACCTTATGTTTTATGGGACAACCCCTCCTTAGTAGCATTTTGATCCTAAATCTAGTAATCAATCGGTCCAATCAAATGCTCAACTTACTCTTGTCCTGATGCAATTCCTACTAACTAATGCATGGGCATACAATATGCATGAATGAGTGTAGGAAATGCGTACCTCACGCCAGCGCTCAACAACTGAAAATAAAGCTAAAAGAAAAGACAACTATGTGCCTAAGTCAAGTTCATGATGCGTGACCTAAACAAATAAGAATGTCTAATCTTTTGGTTTGGATTTTAAGGCCAAGTTGATTAATGGGGTTGTGATTAATGATCTGGGAGCAAACTAGAAGTCACAACATGCAAAATAGGGCTCCCAGATAACGAAAATGACAGAACTAACTACCAGAAGAAATTGGAAAGCAAGAAACCCTCACCAGGCCACCAATTGGCGGTCCAAGACCGCTTATTGGCGGTCCTTCTTGATGCTTAGATGCTCCCACTTCTCCAGTATCCTCCCCGTGCGCTTTAGGATCCCTGAAACTAATAAAAACTGGAAACAAAAAATTAAAACCACTCGAATCGTCCAAATCAAGGTCTAGACAGAGCACCTCCCCGGCAACGGCACCAAAAACTTGATTGATTCGTTTTGTATTAAACCGCAAGTGCACGGCAGCGTTGAAGCGGTGGAAAATAATGGTCGATCCACAGGGAGGTGTGTCGACGTTTGGTTTGTTCGAAGGCGAGTGGTAAAGAAAGGAGAGAAAGATTGATTACACTAACTACACTAGAATGCAAAAGGAAATGAAAGATAAGCAATAAAAACTAAACCCCATAGGGGGTTGAGAAATAATGTGAATATAAATATGTGTGTGTGTGTGTTCAATTAAGCTCCTCACAACATGTAGTGCATGAAATCATAAAACTACATCCAACTTTGCCTCCACATGAATTAAGATAAGACTACATCATTAAAACATACAAGACAATAATTCGAATGAAGCTAAATGAACTCATGTATAAAGACTAGACCCTACTATGCCTCCACATGAATTAAGATAACCCAATACCATTAAAACATACAAGACATTAACCAAGCTAAAGGCAACAAGAGTACATACACTACAACTTGTGTTTCGAATATTAACTTCATCCATATCCTAACCTTAGCATTAGCATATCAAAGATAAGAGTGAAAACCCATTAGATGGTTATGGAAATCATATAAAGCTCAAGGGATAAAGATAACACACACTTAATATACTACATGATCATATCACATATTACTCCACCCCTAAAATAGGGATGGAACTACTCACACATATTTAAACTAACTACTCTAACAAAATGAAGCATTATACTGAAATGAAATTACCCTAAGAAAGCAAGAAATATTAAAGAAGCTTAAAAGGAAAGGAAAGACTAAACAAGCATGCACAAATTAAAAGACAAGATTAAAAGAAACTAGAATATTATTTTATTAACAAATGACTCACATTGAAGGTAACATTCTTCTCCACCTTGAGTTTTGCTTCAAGGCTTACTCCTTAGTAGAGAATGCCACCAAGCAATGGGTAATTACAATGGAAGGTGAAGAGTTCTATTTATAGCCATAGAAAAAGATAATCCGGGACAATCCCCCGATGTGGGACTAAACAAATACATGAAATAGAATAAACACACTTTAATACACATTTCTGCCAATGATTAGCGGATCCGGAGCCAAACAGACCGCCAATTGGCGGTCTATTGGTTCTGGATCGTGCTCATTTTTGTTGTGGGCTTGTCTTGATGTATTTGTTGGTCTTGGATGCATATACTTTGCTTGTTGGAGCTCCGACCCGAATAGAATTGCCAAAATACTCCTCATGATGGTGTGGAGTTTCCTGTTTTGCTCTTTGGTCCTTCGATCTTACGTTCAGGTCCTTCTCCTTTGCATCTTAGTCCCCAGGTCTCACAATTAAGTTATTTTTCCCTGCTTTTGGGTCCTTTCATGCTATAGGGGTGATGAAATCCCCCACCTTATCTTTAAGACTATAGGTGGTGCCCCTTAAAAATGTTTTGAAATATTAGGCTAGCAAGCAACTCACCAAACAAGCACTCACATCACTCTTGTTACACTGCAGCTTACTAACTAACGCATGATCTAAACATACATGAACGAGAGACCGGGTGCACGTACCTCACGTCCGCAATCAACAACACGAATGTAATGAAAAGAAAAAACAAATGAGTGCAAGGTCTACAAATGATGCATGACCTAGATTGCAAGAAGTCGAATCTTTTGCTGTGAATTTTATGGTCCAAGTTGTCTTAACAAGGGGTCATGCAAGCCAAATTCTTTTTAACACTTAAACAGAGCATGCATGGCATCAACAGTGGTAGTAAACAACTAGAAATAGGCAAAGGAAGATACTGTGAAAAAAGAAAGCACAAATAGCGTACCTGATCTGCCAGTGGCGGATACAAATCCATTTCTGGCAGATTGTGTAGGGATTCGGATCCCCAGACTTCACAAGAATCCTCCCACGCTAGAGTGAGTCCCTTTGTCCACTTATGGCCCCTTCCAGTAACCAAAAGAGAGAAAAAACACGAAAAATCAAAGGAAAAACCCACCGAAATGGTGATCTCGACTACGAAAACGAAGCTCCCCGGTAACGGCGCCAAAAACGTGATTGAATCAATTAAAATAACCACAAGTGCATGACAACGTTGAAGCAGTGACAAGCATGGGTCGATCCACAAGGAGAGTGCGCGAGTCGAGTTCCCAATACTCGAGTGGGGAAAGGAAAGGATAGAGATGTGATCGGAATCAAACTAAAACAAAGAATAAAACTAGACCCCTAGGGGGTAGAGAAAGAACATGGAATTGAACATGGAATCGAAAACATAAAATTGGCCCACTAATCTAAGCATGTGCTAAGCTTCATTCAAGAGCATTAGCACATCAAATATAATAGTGAAATCCTATTAGATAGTTGTGGAAATCATGTAAGGCTCAAAGGATAGGATTAACACACTAATACATGACATAATCATAACACTTTCTTCTCCACCGCAATGGGGATGGACTACTCTCTACTCATCTCTACACTAAAGAAAGCATAAAAGCAACAAGAACCCATAATGGAAATTACTGAAAACAAGATTAACCGAACAACAATATAACGGAAATTGAATAAAGTAAAGAACAAGAATAAAACTAGAATAAGAAACAAAAATACAAAGTTTGATCCTCTCCAACACCCTTATTACACTACTAACACAGGAAACTAAAACCAACTCTAATGGAGTAAGGAGGAAGAAGAGGTGGAGAGGAGGAATTACAATGGTATATATAGAAGAAATAAGGCTTTCCATGGATCTGGGAGCAATCCGACGGTTGAAATGTATTTCTATAAGTACTGGTGCACCCAATTTAGCAAGTCCAAGCCACTTTTCAAATTCGAGAGCATTCAGAGAAATTGATCCGCCAATGGCGGATGTTTTGCCTCCGATCCACCCCATTTTCTCCCAAAAGCTTAAGTTATGTATTTTGCACGTGGGGTGCACTCGTGGTCCACTGGTTTGAACCCGTTTGTCTTTAATTTCTTAAATACTCCCCAAGATCATGGTTTTGAGGGCTTTTTGCTTTTGAAATGTTTTCCACGCGTTCAGGTCCCTCTGGATTTCATCTGAGCCCTTCCTGATTTGCGATCCAGTCCTTGTGCATTACAAATGGGTCCAAAAGTCTTCAATTCAGTCCATTCTTGTGGCATTCAGGTCCTTTTTGTTCCATTTTCTCTTCTTTATTACCTAACACCTGAAACACTACAACAATATTTAATCGTTTAAGCTACCGCAAGTGTGTGGCATCGGTGAAGACATGGCAAATACGGGTCGATCCACGGGGATGAGAGAACTCTCTTGTTTTTCAGAAATCAAGTGGCAACAAAAAGGGGAAACAATTTTGTTTATGTTAATCTACGCTACACTAAGCTACTAAGAAGAAAATGGAAAGGAAAGTTACGAATGATTACTTCGACAAAACTAAAGGAATTTAACACTAAGATGGAATCAGGAAGAGAAAGACCCCTAGGGGGTGGAGTGTTTATACATATACAATAAGAAGGTAAGAATGCATTCCAATGGGCACAAGTTGAGGTAGTGTTTTCATGTATAGGCGGTGTCTACTTATCATGGCAAAACCCATCAATTCAATCACTAACCTATTTGATTAACATTCATAAACACAAGCTGGTCATTTCAGTAACTAAACATGCATGGGAGGTGTCTTAAGATTTGTGGCAAAACCCATCAAGTGAAGTATCCTATTCCAACAAGCAATCATACATTCATATTAATCAACACATTTCAAAATAAAGCATTCTTCCATTCTTAATTGCATATATAAGTATCATCTCCATCCCCTCAAAGGGGAGTGGTTTTACTCACTAAACATTAAACTTACTATTACACTAAGATAAGAAAACATATTAACTAAGCTAGATTTAGTAAAAGACAATTAAGCCAAGCATGCAAGAACTATAAACGAAGCACAAAACAAAGAAAACTTTATTGATTTCAAACTCACAATACCAGTAGCATCTCCCCACTTGAGTTTCTTGCTTCAAGGCTTTCACTTCAAGTAGAGAGAAAGGCCACTAAGCATGGAGTGATTACAATAGAAGGTGAAGAGTTCTATTTATAGCCATAGAAAAAGGGAATCTGGGAAAATCCCCCGGTATGGGACTAACCATATACCATAATTAGACTAAATACACTCTAATACAAGCCCCACAGAAATCTTAGCGGATTCGGAGCAACCCGGACCGCCAACCAGCGGTCAATTTGCGGTCTACAAGTTTTGGATCGTGCTGGGTTTTCCTCTGGGCTTTTCTGGATGTCTTTGTTTGTCTTTGATGCATCTACTTGCTTGCTGGAGCTCCGACCGAATAGAATTGGCAAAATACTCCCCATGATGGTGTGGAGTATTCTTGTTTGCTCATTGGTCCTTCGATCTTACATTCAGGTCCTTCGATCTTGCATCTTAGTCCTCGAGTCTCTCAACTCAGTCCTTTTTCCTGCTTTTGTGTCCTTTTATGCCTCTCCTCTTCAAACCTATTTATTTCTGAAATTCAAACGTAAAACTTGTTACGTAGTATTGTTTAGGTGAAAGTTAATGTATATAAGATACAAATGTAAGCATGAAATTAAGGGTTGAGTCTCTTCGCATACCATAATGGCATAATGGTAGGTTGTACCTATCAGTATGACTCCTAATAGACGTCAAAAAAATTAGTATTTCTAAGTGTTCACACGACTTTAATAGGACAATCGTGTCTCCGACGGATCATGTCCTTCGCAGGACACTCGTGTCTCTCGAAGGACACTTATGCATGCCTGCATGACTTGGTTGGCTAGTTGGAGGCTTGGAGCCATTGGTATGTTTTTTTGTGATTTAAAAATTAAAACTACCACCGACTTGAGTTCAAAGGGCAGATCATTGCATTAAAGAACATACCAAACTATATTGCGTGGGACGCACACCAATCCCTCGTGGGACAGTGGACACACACCAATTCCTCACAAGACACACCCTAAATTATTTTCCTATTATAACATACCATGTCTATTTTTTGGTCTAAGTTCGACATTAATGGGTTAGGTTTTTTTTACTTGGGTCCAACTGTCGAAGTAGCCCTTGCCACAGAGGCACAGATATAGAACTTCCAATGCACTTTTCCCTGTGCTCAATTACTTTCTAAACGTTTGAGGTTGCAAAGAAACAAAAACTCATCGTATACGGTCGATGGAACACATTACGGGACACCGATATGTGATACATAGACGACTGAAATACATTCGGTCAATATAAGACAAAGGAAACAAATGTTTGAACTATTGTTAAGTGTTAACAGTTAACACACCTTTAATTGGACACTCATGTCTTCGACGGACCATGTCCATCAAAGGATGCTCGTGTCTCTAGAAGCACACTAATGCAGCTATGCGTCCTTTTGTAATTGGTAAGTTTGAAGCCATTGTTATTTTTTTGTGATTTAAAACTACCACCAACTTGTTTTCAAAGGACAAATCATTGCATTAAAGAACATACTCAACTATCTCGTGCAGGAACACCAATCCCTCGTGGGATACACAACCATCTGGGACAGTGGACATACACCAGCCCCTCGCAGGACACACTGGTGCCTAAATTATTTTTCTATTATGACATACCATGTCCATTTTTTGAATTAAGTTTGACATTAATGGGTTAGGTTATTTTACTTGGGTCACTATCAAAGTAGCCATTGCCACAGAGGTACATATATAGAACTTCCAATGCACTTTTCCCTTTGCTTAATTACTTTCTAAACGTTTGATGTCGGAAAGAAACAAAAACTCATCGTGCACAATCGACGGAACACATTACAGTACCCCGATATGTGATACACGGATGATCGAAATAAATTCGGTCAATATAAGACAAAGAAAACAAATGTTTGGCCTGCTGTTAAATGTTAAAAGTTAACACGCCTTTAATAGGATACCCATGTCTTCGACCAACCGTGTCTAGCAAAGGATGCTCGTGTCTCTCGAAGCACACTGATGCAGTTATGCGTCCTTTGGTAATTGGCAAGTTTGGAGCCAATGTTATTTTTTGTGCTTTAAAAATACCACTGACTTGGGTTCCAAGGATAGATCCTTGCATTAAAGAATATACTCAACTATCCCGTGCGGAACACACACCAATCCATCATGGGGCACACACCCATGTGGGACAGTGGACACACACCAGTCCCTCGTAAGACACACTTGTCCCTAAATTATTTTCCTATTATGATATACCATGTCAAATTTTTGGATTAAGTTGGACAATAATGGGTGAGGTTTTTTATACTTGGGTCCAACAATCAAAGTAGCCATTGCCACAGAGGCACGAATAAAGAACTTCCGATGCACTTTTCCCTTTGCTTAATTACTATTTAAACGTTTGAGGTCGGAAAGAAACAAAAACTCATCGTACACGGTCGATGGAACGTATTACGGTACACCGATATGTGATACATGGATGATCGAAATACATTCGGTCAATATAAGACAAAACAAATTGATGTTTGGACTACTGTTAAGTGTTAACAGTTAACACGCCTTTAATAGGACACCCGTGTCTTCAAAGGACCGTTTCCAACAAATGATACTCGTGTCCCTCGAAGGACTGCCACAGACTTGAGTTCAAAGGACAAATCCTAGCTTTGATGAATATACTAACCTTTCCAATGCAAGACACAAACCAATACCTCACGAGATACATACCCATGTGGGACAGTGAGCACGCACAAGTCCCGCGTGGGACACGCAAGTTCCGTGCGGGAACACCTGTCCATAAATTATTTTCCTATTAGGATATACCACGTCGAGTTTTCGATTTATAAACAAAAATGGGTGGATTTTTTTTACTTGGGCCAAATTGTCGAAGTAGTCATTGCCACAGAGGCACAGATATAAAACTTCCTACACACTTTTCCCTATCCTTACTTCCTTTCAAAACGTTCGAGTTTGGAAAGAAACAAAACCCATCGTAGACGGTCGATCGAACACATTACGCTACACCGATATGTGGTACACAGACGATCGAACACATATCTTACACCAAAATCACTAACAACAATCACCATTTCGGACAACAAAAATACATTCGGTCAAAATAAGACAAAGCAAACTGATGTTTCGACTCCTGATAAGTGTTAACATTTAACACACCTTAAATAGGACACTCGTGTCTCTGACAGGCCATGTCCAGCAAAGATAGTCGTGTCTCACAAAAGGACACTGATGCAGTTATGTGACCCTTGGTAATTGGCAAGTTTGTAGCCATCGTTATTCTTTTGTGATTTCAAACTAACACAGACTTGAGTTTAAAGGATAGATCGTTGCTTTATAGAACATACTAACCAATTCAACGTAGGACACAAACCAATCCCTCGTGGGACACATACCCGTGCGGGACAATGGACATAGACCAGTCCCTCACGGGATGGACAAGTTTCGTGTGGGACACACACTAGTCCACAAATCATTTTCCTATTACGACATACCACATCGACTTTTGGGTTTATGTCCGACAATAATGGGTTGGTCTTTTTTACTTGGGTCCAACTGTTGATGTAGTCATCACCACAGAGGCACAAATATAGAAGTTCTTGCACACTTTTCCCTTTCCTTAATTCCTTTCTAAACATTTGAGGTCAGAAAGAAACAAAAACCAATCATAGATGGTGATGTGTTCAATTTAAATACCGCAAGTGCACGATGTCGGTGAAGACGTGGCAAATACGGGTCGATCCACAGGGAGGTGTGTCGACTCTGGTTCGTTTGAAGGAAAGTGGGAAAAAGAGGGGACAAGAAATTGATTATGCTAAACTAAACTACGCTAAACTATCACGAAACAAACAAAGAAGATGAAAGCACGAGACGAAATAAAACTAAACTAAGTGAGTAATCGAAGCAAGCTGGAAATCAGAAATGGGAACCCCTAAGGGGTGGAGTGCGTGTACACATGAAATAAGTTGTGATGAATGCGTTCAATAGAGCACAAGTGTAGGTAGTGTTGCTCTGCATAAGAAGTACCTCATGGCAAGATCTATCATCCAAATCACTAACATAAGTGATTAATATGAGCAAAAACAAGTTTGATATTAAGAACCTAAACAAGCATGGAATGTACTTAAAGATTATGGCAGAAACAATTAAGTTAAGTATTATCTTTAATTCAAACAAGCATACTCACATTTATCACATAAAACAACATATATCATTCATTCCATTCTACATGACATGTATAAACATCAAGTCGACCTCCAAAACGGGATGGAACTACTCACACCTTATTAATCAAATATTCATATTAAGGAAAAGAAACATGTTAATTAATTCTAAAAAGATTAAAACAAACAAAGTTAACTAAGTATGCAAGAATTATAAGAAACAACAAGAAACTAACAAAACATTCTTTATTGCTCACTCACTTACAAGTAGCATCTCTCCACTAGAGTTTTGCTCCAAGGCTTTACTCCTACTAGCGAGAATGGCCACCAATAGAGTAGATGGTTACAAGGGAGGAGGAAGAGTTCTATTTATAGTCATAGAAAAGGTAACCGGGGACAATCCCCCATTGTGGGACAAACACATACTATAAATGTACATAAAATAACATAATCGAACACCCGACTAAACCATTAATAATTTGGAGTCATTTGGACCACCAATTGGCGGTCGGGACTGCTTGGATCGACTTTGGATTTGAATAACTCGTTTCTGGCTTGATTTCTTGATGTTTGGTGAACCCGATTTGGTTGTTGATGGTTAGGCTTGCATATAATTGCCAAAATACTCCTCATGATGGTGTGGAGCTTCTTGATATGCTCATTGGTCCTTTTGGTTTTACATATGGGTCATTCTCTCTTGCATCTCAGTCCATAAGTCTTGCAACTTAGTCTATTTTCTTGCTTTTATGTCCTTTTTGAGTCTCTTCTTCTCAAACTTGTTTATTCTTGAAACTTAAACATAAAACTCGTTACATAGCATTGTTGAGGCTAAAAATAAACGATATAAGACACAAATATATGCATGATATGATGTCAATCAATGGTCGACCGAATGCATTACGTTACACTGATATGGGATAGACGGACGCCCAAACACATATCGGTCCACCAAAATTACTAACTAGAATCACCATTTCAGACAACCAAAATACATTTGATCCATATAACATAAAGCAAATTCATGTTTCGACTCCTGTTAGGTGTTAACACTTAGCACATCTTTAATAGGACACTCGTGTCTCCGACGGACCTTGTCCAACAAAGGATACTCATGTCTCTTGAAGGACACTTATGCAGGTATGCGTCCCTTGCTAATTGGCAAATTTGGAGCCATTGTTATTTCTTTGTGATTTAGAACTGACACGGACTTGAGTTTAAAGGCTAGATCCTTGCTATAAGTAGCATACTAACCTATCCAGCACGGGACACAATCAAATCCCTCGTGAGACCTAAACCCGCACGTGACAGTGGACACACAAGTCCCATGCGGGACAGGCGAGGTCCGCGCGGGACACACACCAGTTAATAAATCATTTTCCTATTAGGACATACCACATTGAATTTTCGGTTTATGCCCGACAATAATGGGTTGGATTTTTTTTACTTGGGTCCAACTATCGAAATAGAACTTCCTACGCACTTTTCCCTTTCCTTAATTCCTTTGTAAATGTTTGAAGTTGGAAAGCAACAAAAACCCATCAACGTTGGTCGATAGAACGCACTACGCTATATCGATACGTGATAGACGGACGACTTGACACATGTCGGTCCATCGAAACCACTTAAGACAACTGAAATACACTGGTGAATAAGACAAAGGAAAATGACGTTTGGTGTAAGACCCGCTCTGATCGGTTAATAATAAGTCAATTCTCTGAAAGGAATGTGTTGTAAAAGTTTTACTTTTATATGTCAATTATTATGAATTGAATGTGCAAACATTTTGTTCCTTGATTATGGTATTCGTCTTTTGGAAGTGTTAAAGAAGAGGCGCTTGGTCCTTAACCGTAGAGCTCTAAAAGATAATGGTTTACATAAATCAAAAGTTGTTCACAATCATGGTAGTTAACATGGAACATTAATTACCGAGATAAGATTGTCGTGTTGGTCATCGATTGTTGTAGCTCTACAAATAATTGACGGCATGAGTATATAAAAGAGGAAAATATTACTTTTATATATTGAATAGACCTAACAAGTAAAACACTATGGAATTGTGTTTCGTGTCATTAGTGTTTTATTGTGTCTTGGATCATAAGATATGAGACTTATATCTTTTCACTCAGGAAGTGTTTAATTTGATTAGTGTCAAAAACTACCAATGAGTGTAGTGATAACGACAATAGTTGATTGAACATGACTAGTCAAACGATTATCATTGCCCCTCTTAATTGAGTGATGATATTAGTGGGCCCCTTGATAAAGCAAAATTATAATGTGCACAATGTGACTTGAGTTAAGTCACATAGTTATAATTAGCTTAAAGAGATCAAGAAATGAATATAATACAAAGGTGACGCATTTCTACTTTGTATATGTTCTTAATATCATGAGGCAAGGGACGGACAGAAGTGGTGCACTTACATCACTAAATGGATCATGTTTTGGTTCGGGTTGAACAAAGACATCTATGCTAATTGGGTGACTATAATGTGTAGCTAGATACCGCTTATAGTCTGAGATATTAAGTGTTTAATATCACTGGCAATTTGGCTTAGATCCTCCTATAGGTCACACCACAAAACTGGGAAACAAGAGGGTTGATTTTAAGATTCATAAGATGTGTCGGGTTTCATGTGAAAATGGTACACATGTGGTGAATTAATTAAAATCAGTATGTCATGAGAATTGACATAATTAGAATCATAATAAATTCATATGAGATGTAAATATTATGGGGTGTAATAATTAATTATTACATAGGATAATATATTACAAAAGATATGAATTTGCTAAAAACCCCAAAAAATCAAATTTTGCTGGAAATAATCCAAAATTTGACAAAGGCAAAATCGGGGTCAAACACGGTGAACCGTTCATGGTTCGATCGACCAGGGCATCTTCGGATCGGTTAACCGAATAGGGAACAGGTAAGCGCAATTGGTTGACCGAGATTGCCCAGAGTGCCTGGACACTCGGGTTCGGTTAACCGATTGGAAATGGTCAACCGAGAAATAGTATTATCGGTAGACCGAAGGTGAACCGGTCATCCGATGACTATGTCCCAGGAGCGATTTTGGTGGGTCAACGGTAGACCAATTAAAAGACGTGGTTCGTCCGAATTCTTCCAGGCATTTTTTTCTCATAAAGAATCGGTTGACCGTCTGGCTCACGGTGCACCGAACACATGTTATAACCGAATGGTTCGGTTGACCGACTAATTCTCGGTCTACCGAACAAGAACGATTCTGCCTGAATTATTAAGAGATTAATTAAATCATGGGTGGAATAATTCCAAATTTAATTAAAACGTTTTTTGTGGGTGATTATGTGAAATTTGGAGATTAATTTTAGGAGAGAAAACAAGGGATCATGGCTAAATAATAGCTCTTGATAAGGATATTTTGGGAGCCTATTAAAGGGCACCTATTCCTATTTGTTTTAAAACTAATGCAAAATTCTTTCTCTCATTAATCTCTCCCAAATCACCATGAAATCGCTGTGTAAAATTAAGTTTTAGAGATAAGATTCTCAGGATCTTAAAGAGGGGTAATGAGCTTGATTCTAAACCTTGTTAGAGATTGATTGACTAGTTCCTTTCTCTCTAACTTTGTTTAGAGTTTGGTGAACACTCGGAGGCAATTCCGTGGACGAGTCAGCGGGCAACGCGACTCCGGATCATCAAAAAGGTTTTAGAGAACCTTTAGGTATGATTCTATCTTTGTGGATTATTTTAATAAATGTAGGTTCCATGTTATTAGAATAAAACACAAATAGATGTACATAAAATTGCTGAAAATATGAAAATGATCTTGTATGATGTATTAATTTTTTAAATATATACATATATGGGGACACGAAATCCTACAGTGGTATCGGAGCTTTTAGTTCATATTTTCAACAATTAGACTATATAATTAATTTTAGTTTACCATCTACAATCAAAACAATTCATGTTCTATGCCTTTTTCGAGTATTCGATAGTTTTGTTGATTTAATTCTAATTGATTCTTTTGATAGTTTTAAATGTTTTAAAACACATCATGTGAATGTTAGAATTAAGATTTAGACTTATGTCTAATTTATAGAATTTTCGTTTTAATTAAATAATTATTTTATAAGGAATCAACAAAACGAAAAAGGCATATGTTTATCTTTCTTTAAATGTTTAATTTTAGAAATTGGATAAACAGCGGTTCAAATATTTTATGAATTGAACTATGGATTTCAAATGATTTTAGAATTGTTTGATTTAGAGATGCATGATAAACAAAATCGAGTAATATATAGTATATGTACATGCGTTGCTCGAGTTCTCTAATGCAGGGATAAGTGAGTCTATATGTTCCATCGAAGCCATGTGTGAATGAATGAATGAATGAATGTGTATGTTATTATTATTCAATCACCGGGGCTTATGTATGTAAAAGCCAAATTTTATTTCTATGTATATGCATGCATATGAGAGGATTTTTACAGAGGACTTGCACTAGACAATTTTCATAATTGAGAGATGCATGTTTATATTTTTGCAATATCAACATCCATGGTGCAAGAGGAACACGCTGCAGAAGCGCAAGGATCAGGGATCAAGGATCAAGGACGTGGGAATATATAGACTCACGCAATGTTTGTGTGAATGGATTTATTTATGTTTGTGTGCTTGATATATATGTGATTGTATGGATGAATGTTAGGATGTGTATAGATGATAAATATGCATGATCACCTAAATTCTAAAATCACATATAAATGTTTAAATTGTCCAACCAAATATTAAGAGTATCTTTCTTTCTTATTTCATCCACTAGCAGCCATCAATCGTGGGAAATTCTGCTCGCCCTTAGCCGGAGATAGCTTCCTCCATCTTTGGGAATAAGTGGGAGATATAAGGTTGTCTATTGTTGTGCCACGAATAGATGTACGATGTGCGATTAACCCTTAGTGGACACCGAGTATATTTTTTTGTGAATACCATGGATAAACGTATCTCGTACTGATTGATCGTTATATATTAACCGCAAGTGCACGACCGCGTTGAAGCGGTGGCAAATACGGGTCATCCACTGGGAGGTGTGTCGACGTTTGGTTTGTGCAAAGGCGAGTAGTAAAGAAAAGAGAGAAAGGTTGGTTACACTACACTACACTACACTAATCTAAACTAGTAAATTAACAAAGCTGAAATGAAATCACTAACAAACTAAGCTAAACAACTAATGAAGAAGAAAAAACCTCAGGAATGAAAACCCCTAAGGTGTGGAGTGTGTGTGTGCACATGAAATAAGTGTGGTGTGGAATGCATACAAGAAGCTCAAGTTAGTTAGTGTTTGTTAATGCATAAGAGGTACCTAATGGCAAAACCTATCATTTACAACACTAACTTATGTGAATAATATGAGTAATGCAAGGTTGTTATTAAGACACTAAGACAAGCATGGAATGTACCTAAGCTATGGCAGAAACCATCAAGTAATGTTCTTAATAATTCAAGCAAGCATACTAATATCTCTCACAAAACATTCATATTAAGCATTCATACCATCTACATAACATGTACATACATCTACTCCACCCCTAAAGGGGATGGAACTACTCACACATATTTAAACTAACTACTCTAATAAAATGAACCATTATACTGAAATGAAACTATACTAATCAAGCAATAAATATTAAAGAAGCTGATTGACATCATTTCATGCTCATATTGGTATCTTATATCCATTATCTTACACTTAAGCAATGCTACGTGACGAGTTTTATGTTTAGTTTTCAAGAATAAAGAGGTTTGAAGAGAAGAGCCATGAAAGGACCCAAAAGCAGGAAAAAATGACTTAATTGTAAGACCTGGGGACTAAGATGCAAGGGAGAAGGACCTGATCGTAAGATCGAAGGATCTAAGAGCAAAACAGGAAACTCCACACCATCATGGGAAGTATTTTGGCAATTCGATTCGGGTCAGAGTTCCAACAAACCAAGTAGATGCATCCAGGACCAAGAAACACAGCAAGAAAAGCCCACAACCAAAACCAAAGCGATCTGGGCCTTATAGGTCGCCAATTGGCGGTCTGGATCAGTCCAGATGCGCTATGCTTTCTCCTGGACTTGTATTAATGTGTGTTTAGGCTATTTTTGGTATTGGTTTAGTCCCACATTGGGGGATTGTCCCGGATTAGCTTTTTCCATGCTTATAAACAGAACTCTTCACCTCCCATTGTATCCATCTCTCTCTTTGGTGGCATCTTCCCTACTAAGAGTGTAGCCTTGAAGCAAAACTCTAGTGGAGGAATAGCTGCTTGTAATTTGAGTGAGTTAATAATAGATGTTTTCATTAGCTTGTTAATTCTTGCTTAGTTAATTTCCTTTAATATGTTTGCTTTGGTGCTTGTTTAGTTTTATGCTTCTTTAATATTTCTTGCTTGATTAGTATAGTTTCATTTCAGTATAATGCTTCATTTTATTAGAGTAGTTCGTTTAAATATGTGAGTAGTTCCATCCCCATTTGGGGGGTGGAGAAATATGTGATATAAGCATGTAGTGTATTAAGTGTGTGTATCTTAATCCTTTGAGCTTTATATGATTTCCATAACCATCTAATGTGTCTCCACTCTTATCTTTGATATGCTAATGCTCTTGAATGAAGCTTAGCCTATACTTATTTTATTGGGAATGATAAGGTTAGGATATGGATGAAGTTAATATTGGAAACACAATTTGTGGTGTATGTGCTCTTGTTGCCTTTACCTTAGCTAATGTCTTGTATGTTTTAATGATATAGTCTTATCTTAATTCATGTGGACACATAGTAGGGTCTAGTCTTTATACTTGAGTTCATGTAGCTTCATTCCAATTGTTGTCTTGTATGTTTTAATGATGTAGTCTTATCTTATTTCATGTGGAGGCAAAGTTGGATGTAGTTTTATGATTTCATGCACTACATGTTGTGAGGAGCTTAATCAACACACACACACACACACTTCTTTATGTTCACATTATTTTTCTACCCCCTTTGGGGTTTAGTTTTCTTGCTTTTCTTTCATTTCCATTTGCACCTTAGTGTAGTGTAGAGTAATACATCTTTCTCTCCTTCTTTTACCTCTCGCCTTCGAACAAACCAAGCGTCGACACACTTCCCAGTGGACGACCCGTATTTGCCACCGCTTCAACGCGGCCGTGCACTTGCGGTTAATATAAAACGTTCAATCAAGTTTTTGGCGCCGTTGCCGGGGAGGTGCTCTGTCCAGACGTTGGTTTGGACGATTCAAGGGGTTTTTAATTTTTAGTTTCCATTTTTTCTTAGTTTCAGGGAACCATCAGATCAAGGGAGGCTACTGGACAAATTTGAGGAACAGAAGACCTAAAAGGACCACCAATTGGCGGCCTGGTGAGGGTTTCGTGCTCTCAAATTTTTTCTGGTAGTTAGTTCTGTAATTTTTGTTATCTGGTAGCCCTATTTTGCATGCTATGACTTATCGTTTGCACCCAGATCATTAATCACTCCTCCATTAATCAACTTGGCCCTAAAATCCAAAGCAAAAGACTAGACGTTCTTACTTGTTTAGGTCACGCATCATGTATTGACTTAGGCATATAGTTGTCTTTTCTTTTAACTTTATTTTCAGTTGTTGAGTGCTGGCGTGAGGTACACAATTTCCTACACTCATTCATTCATTTCGTATGCCATGCATTAGTTAGTAGGAATTGCATCAGGACATGAGTGAGCGAGCGTTTGATTGGAGCGATTGATTGCTAGATTTAGGATCAAAACGCTATGAAGGAGGGGTTGTCCCATAAAGGATAAGGTGTGGGATTTCATCACCCTTTCCTTGGCCCCAAAAATAACTCTTAATAAAGCCTTAACTAAAAGCAAGTAGACATTGGCCCTAGGATTGCGGGCGCACTAGGAGAGTAATCTAGTTGAGACCGTCATGGCCTGATCGGCGTTGCCTACCTTGTCGATAGTAGGAGGTACTGGATCTCCAGATCTGGTATCACTTGCTGGGCATTGTGGTCCTCTGTTGTAGGGAGGTGAGACGTGTCGAGGCTTGTGACCTCGAAGTTAGGCGTCGTATAGCCTAAGGACCCTTTGCTAGTTAGGCTTCTTGCTGATCCCACTACCCACGCTAGCTCTAGGGATTCTTCCCTCGTCACCTGAGTCCTCTCCTCATCTATTCTCTACGTTTAGTCTCCTCCTCTAGTACACCTTCTGTTGAGTGTTTGTTAGAGTCGAGTCCAGCATTTTATGCGAGGTTGGGCTCGTTTTGGTGAGAGCGCTCGACTTGAGAGAGTCCATTCTTCTGAGATGGACGGTCTTGGTGATCGACCATCTCCGCCTCGTGCTCCTTTGGAGCAAGAGGCGGAGTCGTCTTGTGGTGGCGAGGGAGACCGGGTTCCATACATGGAGTACCTCGGTCCGCTTCCGCCACCACGTAGACCTCCTTCTTCTCCTTCTCCTCTGACTCGAGAGGAAGGGAGATTCGGTGAGGATCGAGTTCTTGGTGCACCACCACCTTTACCTCGATATGATAGACCGATGACTTTCTGGGAGCGGACCCATCCTGTTCGGGCCGCGCAGCCTTCTTGCATAGTTGTTCCCCCTGCTCGCGGGAACAACTATGAGCTGAAACCTCAATATGTTAGCATGCTTCCAACCTTTACTGCCAATAAGTAGGATCCGTATATCTTTATACGTGAATTCGAGGAAGTATGCTCCATGTTCAAGCTTCAACAACTTGACGAGGATTCAGTTCGGTTGAGGATGATTTCTTTCGCATTGAAGGATAATGCGAAGAAATGGATGTATAGCCTCCCGGCGAGCTCGATTGGGTCATGGGATGACTTTGTGACCGTCTTTCTGAAGAGATTTTTCCCTCAAAGGAAAACTCAACAGATACGGCACCAGATACATCACATGTATCAGACCGAGACCGAATCGTTTCATGGTTTCTTTGAGAGGTTCAAGGACCTTCTCCAGCAGTTGCCTCATCATGGATTTGAGTTATGGCAGTTGTGCCAAATTGTTTATGAGCGCATCAACTACAACACCCGCACATTGTTGGAGTCGATGTGTCAGGGTGACTTCCAAATCAAACCCATCGAGGAGGCGTGGGACACTTTTGAGGCTATGGCTGAGCATACCTTCGAGTGGGACACCATGAGAGAGCCACCAGCCGCCAGGTCTTCTGGTCGAGGTGGATCTTATCATGTTGAGTCAACTATTGCGTCTGAGGCGATAATGGCTACTCTGATGCGTAGGATTGAGAATTTGGAGATGGACCGAGCTCCTGTAGCTTAGGTCGCTACTCCCGGGTGTAGTAGGTGTGGACTGTCAGGACATGATGACTTGGAATGTGCTTACGCTCCAAGGGATACTGAGCATGCAAATGCGATGTATCAACTAAGGGCCCGTAACGACCCGTATAGTCACTCCTACAACCTGGGATGGCGTAACCACCCTAACTTCTCTTGGGGGTCTAGTGGAAGCCACGGTCAGAGCTCGCACGCTCAACCTCAACCTCCACCTTATCAACCTCCACGCCCATCGGCAACCTACCAACCCCCACATCAAAGGTCTCAGCACCATAATTACCAACCTGGTCAGGCCTCTTCGTCGGGTTATTCTAACCAGACTCCACCACCCCAGCGGGTTGACCCTAAGGACTCTACCCTTGAACAAACTCTTCAAACGTTAATGCAGAGCACTCAATCCATGTTTGCAGCCAGCAATAATTCGGTCAAAGCATTGGAAATGCAAGTTTGCCAGTTGGCTCATCAGCTCCATGAACGTGAGAAGGGTCAGTTACCGAGTCAACCTGTGGTTAATCCTAGGGGTCAGCCTGCTCATACCAGGCAAAATGTACACAATGTTGAAAGTGACCCTTCCCAACATGCCAATGTTGTTCATTCCTTGAGATCGGGAAGGGTCGTTGACAACAATGTGGAAATGCCTGAAGCCAACCCTGTTGGCGAGACGTCCAAGGAGAGTCTTGAGCCTGTTAAGGAACCTAATTCTGAGACTCCTCCTCGTGATTCTTATGTCCCCAAGGCACCATTCCCTCACCGGTTGACGAAACAACGTGATGAGCATTGGGACAAGATCGTTGAGGTACTTAGGCAAGTAAAGGTGAACATCCCGTTATTGGACGTTGTTCAACAAATGCCACCGTATGCCAAGTTCCTCAAGGACCTTTGCACAACCAAGAGAAAAACAAATGTGCCCAAAAAGGCTTTTTTGGCCACACATTTGTGAGCTCCATATTGACACAGCCCATGCAAGTCAAATACAAGGACCCAGGTTGTCCAACTGTCTCTTGCATGATTGGGAATGTGACAATCTCTCAAGCTTAATTGGATTTGGGGGCATCTGTGAATCTCCTGCCTTACTCAGTCTATGTCAACCTTGGAATAGGCGATCTTAAACCAACGAGGACAACCCTCCAGTTGGCTGATAGATCTGTCAAAATTCCACGAGGGAGTGTGGAGGATGTCCATATCAAAGTGGGTGAGTTCGTATTTCTAGTTGATTTCATCATCTTGGAGATCGAACCCGTGTCCAACCCACAAGGACAGATTCCTGTGATCCTTGGATGGCCATTTCTTGCGACATCTAATGCTTTGATCAATTGTCGCAATGGCTTGATGAGGTTGTCTTTGGAAACCTCACGACGGATTTCAACATCTTCACTCTTGGTAAGCAAACCGGGCTCTTCGACGACACTGTCGGAGCCAATTTTATGCAGGACACGGATGAGCCCGCTTCATTAGGCATGTTCGACTCACATTGACATTTTATTGAGGTGCCTAATGATCAGGTTGCGAGTGAAGAGGATCTTGAGGAATCCGCCAGTGTATCTCTGGACGAGGAGGCACATCTGGGTGCTTGCTCCTCTTACCCTGTGGTCCTTGAGCCACTTGAAAGTAACTCTGAATCCGACAAGGACCCACCTCTGGTCGAGCTTAAACCTCTCCCCGATAACCTAAAGTACATCTTTTTAGGGGATAATGAGATCTTGCCACTCATTATTGCTTCTGATCTTGCACAAGATCAAGAGGTTGCCCTCAAAAGAGTACTCTTTGAAAACAAGGAGGAAATCGGCTGGTCCTTGAAGGATATCAAGGGAATTAGCCCTGGTATTGTTCAACATTGGATCCACATGGAAGAGGATTCTAGGCCCCGCAGGGACCCACAACGGAGATTGAATCCTATACTGAAAGAAGTCGTCCGAAAGGAGGTTCTTAAGTGCTTGGATCATGGCATAATCTATCCTATCTCTGATAGTTCGTGGGTGAGTCTTGTCCATGTGGTTCCCAAGAAGTCAGCCGTGACGGTTGTGGAGAATGAGCATAACGAGCTTATCCCGACACGCCTGCAAACTGGCTGGCGAGTTTGCGTTGACTATCGCAAGCTCAATGCGGCACCGCGGAAAGATCATTTCCCGTTGCCATTCATTGATCAGATGTTGGAAAGGTTGGCCGGACATGAGTATTATTGTTTTCTTGATGGATACTCCGGTTACGACCAAATTCCCAACGCCCCTGACGATCAAGAGAAAACCACATTTACTTGTCCCTTTGGCACATTTGCCTACCGTCGCATGCCCTTTGGGTTATGTAATGCGCCGGCAACGTTTCAAAGGTGTATGATCAGCATCTTCTCCGATATGGTCGAGCGTTTCCTTGAGATCTTCATGGACGACTTTTCCATATTTGGCGCTTCCTTTGATTAGTGCCTTCATCACTTGAGCCTTGTCCTCAAGCGATGCCGTGAGAAGAACCTCGCTCTTTATTGGGAGAAATGTCACTTCATGGTGAAGCGAGGGATTGTACTTGGACATGTGGTCTCAAGTAGGGGAATTGAGGTCGATCCTGCCAAAGTGGGTATCATCGCTAATCTCCCACCGCCACGTAATGTGAAGGATATGCGTGCCTTTTTGGGTCAGCTAGATTCTATCGGCGGTTCATTCGGGATTTTAGCAAAATTGCTCGACCTCTCACCACCTTGTTGGCTAAGGATGCCATTTTTGAGTTCACACCGGATTGCCACCATGTCGTTTTGACCTTGAAGAAAGAGTTGACTTCAGCTCCCATTATTAAGGCACCGGTGTGGACTGAACCCTTTGAGTTAATGTGTGATGCATCTGACTTCGCTGTGGGAGCATCTTGGGCAACGATTGGACAAAATGCCTCATGTGATCTACTATGCCAGTAGAACACTCAATGATGCCCAATTGAACTACACTGTGATCAAGAAGGAATTCTTAGCGATCATATTTGCTTTGGAGAAATTCCGATGGTACTTGATTGGCTCCCACGTGATTATCTATTCTGATCACACAGCCATCAACCACCTCATGGCGAAAAAAGATGCAAAATCCCGACTCTTGAGATGGATCTTGTTGTTACAAGAATTCGATCTCGAGATTCGGGAAAAAAATGGTGTGAAAATGTTGTAGCTGACCACTTGTCTCGTCTAGAGACGACCAACCCACATAACCAAATCATTGATGACAAATTTCCTGACGATCAGTTGTTCACGATCGAAGATAACCTTTGGTTTGCCGACATCGTGAAATACCTCGTGACCGAGCAACTTCCTGTCGGTTGGTCAAAATCTGACCAAACCAAATTTAGATCTTATGTCATATTCTTCCACTGGGACGTCCCCTACCTATTCAAATATTGCTCTGACCAAATTGTCAGGCGGTGCGTCCCAGATACCGAGTTCCAAAGTGTGCTCCACTTCTACCATTCCAAGGCATGTGGAGGACACTTTGGAGCAAAGAAAACTGCTGCCATGGTGCTCCAATCTGGATTCTACTGGCCCTCTCTTTTCAAGGATGCTGACGACTTTTGTAAGCAATGTGATAGGTGCCAGCGCCTTGGCAGGATTGGTCGACGTGACATGATTCCTTTGCAAAATGTCCTTGTGGTCGACATCTTCGATGTGTGGGACATCGATTTCATGGGTCCCTTCCCAAACTCGTTCGGGAATGTTTACATTCTGGTGGCCGTTGACTATGTGTCTAAGTGGGTTGAGGCTATACCCACAAAGACCAATGACAACAAGGTGGTCACCAAATTCTTGAGCGACATTTTTGCGCGATTTGGTACTCCTCGTACCATAATCAGCGATAAGGGTACCACTTCTGTAATCGCTCCTTTGAAGCGCTTATGAGGATATGTTCGATCACCCACACTTCCCAACTTCCCAACTTCCTGTGGGTACCGAAACTTCCCTGTGTACTTCACGTTGGTGAGATCTCTCCTTTTTCATGCATAAATCCATGTAGTATTTTGCTCGCATTCATTGAGGGCAATGCATGAAGTAGGTGTGGGGGGGTGTTTTACGTATGTACATAGTCGAGTCTTTTCTTTTGATTTTGTTTTCTTTTGTTTGCATTTTTAGGGTCATGTTAGTGTGCTGCATTTAATATCGATATATCTGCTTGCCATGATCCTCGGGTGACTTGTCTTCTTTTGCTTGCCTAGTGCTTCAAAATTTTCACATTTCTTTCAAAATCTTCATGTGTTTTCGAAAGAAAATGTTTTGTGGGTTTTGCGTGTGTTTAGCATGTGCAAAACCGTTGAGAGGCAAAGTAAAAAGAGAGATCCCAAAATTGTCTTGAACTTGATGCATTAGGATATCTAGTACAGTGGCTTTAGGATTTATCGAGTCGTTAGGATGCACCCCAGTTTTCCTTTGGGGGTGAGTAATCATTGGGTTTCAGTGCTCAAACATTTAATGAAGTCCACCCTGAACCTAGCGAGTCAATAATTCTTGTCTGTTAACTTAAGGAAGTTTGTGGTAGTCAAGGACCTTCTAAATCTTCTTGTGAGACATTAGTGTAGGGGCTTTGATTCACGTGTAGATAAGAAATAAGTGAGTAGGTGTTCTCTTTTCTCGCATGGCTCCTATCACTCGGGAAAGTAGGTCTGAGGGGACTTTGTGCCTGGTGCTTTCGAGTCATCTGACTTGGGATGCGCCGACCGAACTCCCGTTACACGGGTGGTAGGGATTGCCCTATGTGGAGATTTGGGGAAAGGTGTACGTGATAGTGTAAGTCCTCATGGGCAATGATGTACGAAACCTAACCCTGGGAGAATGAAGCTTCAACTAATAAAAAGAAAAAAAGAACAAAAAAATGTGAAAAGAAACAAAAAGAAAAAAATTGGTAATGCAAATAAGAACCTTAATGGACTTTACACTTTGTAGCACTTGAGGATGTTGAGGGTGTCCATGTCTTTCACTTAATTCCTTATTTAACTTGCACGAATGGTTCATTAGGCTAGGTGTGGACTGATCACCTATATAGAGTCGTCCCGTAGCATTACCGCGTCCATTGATCGACAAATTTTTTCCAACGAGTCGAGTGTCTAGATTGAATAATGCATCTTGTTCGGATTTTGTGGGTATATCCGCTGAAAACCCTCAGGAGACAACACTCCTCCTTGGCAACAAGGAGGTTTAACGGCTTGTTGCACGTGCTAAGTGCAACCGTGATTCCTACGAAAGTGAGTTAGGATTTCTTGTTTCTCGTTTGCTTTTCTCTTTCTTTGTTTTGCTCGGAAATACCAAAAACTTAGGTGTGGGGGTATTTGATTGATATCATTTCATGCTCATATTGGTATCTTATATCCATTATCTTACACTTAAGCAATGCTACCTGACGAGTTTTATGTTTAGTTTTCAGGAATAAAGAGGTTTGAAGAGAAGAGCCATGAAAAGACCCAAAAGCTGGAAAAAAGGACTTAATTGTGAGGCATGGGGACTAAGATGCAAGGGAGAAGGACCTGATCGTAAGACCGAAGAACCTAAGAGCAAAACAGGAAACTCCACACCATCATGGGGAGTATTTTGGCAATTCGATTCGGATCGGAGCTCCAACAAACCAAGTAGATGCATCCAGGACCAAGAAACACAGCAAGAAAAGCCCACAACCAAAACCAAAGCGATCTTGCCCTTATAGGCCGCCAATTGGCGGTCTGGATCAGCCCAAATGCGCTAAGCTTTCTCCATGACTTGTAGGGAAGATGGCCACCAAAGAGAGAGATGGATACAATGGAAGGTGAAGAGTTCTATTTATAAGCATGGAAAAAGCTAATCCGGGACAATCCCCCGATGTGAGACTAAACCAATACCAAAAATAGCCTAAACAAACATTAATACAAGTCCATGCAAAATCTTAGTGGATCTGAGATGATCCAGAACGCCAATTGGCGGTTCCAGACCGCCAATTGGCGGTCTATAAGGCCCAGATCCGTCTGGTTTTTGTGTTGGGCTTTGCTTGAAGTATTTCTTGGTCTTGGATGCATCTACTTGGTTTGTTGGAGCTCCGACCCGAATCGAATTGCCAAAATACTTCCCATGATGGTGTGGAGTTTCCTGTTTTGGTCTTACGATCATGTCCTTCTCCCTTGCATCTTAGTCCCCAGGTCTCACAATTAAGTCCTTTTTCCTGCTTTTGGGTCCTTTCATGGCTCTTCTCTTCAAACCTCTTTATTCCTGAAAACTAAACATAAAACTCGTCATGTAGCATTGCTTACGTGTAAGATAATGGATATAAGATACAAATATAAGCATGAAATGATGTCAATCACGTACCAAATGAAATAAGTTTTCTTAACAAGACCCGGAGCCCTAGCTCGGTTTTGAGAAATAGAGTTTTTCTTACAAAGATTGGTCAAATTCTCTCCTAATTAAAATGACAAGAATCATAAGAGTTTGAAAATGCAAATGTTGCGAAATTTCGAAATAGTTATGATTAGAAAATGTAAGTTTATGTTATAAATGATAGGATCTTGGATTCCTGCATTTATGGACAAATTTTTATTTGCGGTATTGTTTTTTAAAACATAAAATTGACATTAAATCCCATATAATAAATTTTGTAGAAATGTCGAATATTCAACCTATTGTGCCATCTATGATTGAAAAACATCCTTTGGCAAATGATGCCTCAAACTTCATAACCTGGCAACTCAAGCTCAATATCGTGTTGAAGTTTGAGAAACTATCTCATATTTTGGATGGTGAAATCCCAAAATTAAATGAGAAGGCAACCGATAGTGAGAAAGAGGCAAAAGCCAAGTGGGAAGACCAAGAGAACCAAGTTCACGGTCTAATGTTGGCCTCCATGGGTGACTCGCTTCAAGTGAAATTCTTGGATTCAAAACCCAAGAAGACCATAGAGCTTTAACAAAGATGTTCATGGATAGTGCTAGAAAAGAGCGCTATAAGACCACCATCGCACTCACAAGGTGCCACATGGCGGAGGGAACATCGGTATCCATGCATTTTCTCACGATGTAAGGATACCTTGAGAAGTTGTCGAAGCTCTCTTCCCCGATGCCCGATGACATTGCGGAAGATTTGATTCTTGGCTCTCTAGCCCCGTCCTACAAGGACTTCATTATGCACTATCATGTGCGTGAGAAAGAGGTGAGTCTTGAGGAACTTCACAACGCTCTGAAAACGGCTGAAGTTGACATGGGCAAGGGTCGGGACAAGCACCTCCTAGCCGTCCATGAGAGGAGCAAGAAGATCACCAAAGGTAAGGGCAAATTCACCAAAAATACGTCAATCAAGAGCAAGGGAGTAGGTGGTGCTCGTGGGAGTGCCTCGAGGGGGAATTCTTCGAAATCTCCGACTCCCAACAAAACGTGCTTTCACTGCGGTGAAAAGGGACACATCCAGCCAAATTGCCCTAAGTACAAGGAAGACCTTGACAATGGAGTGATTGAACATAAGCGCCCCAAAAAGGCCAAAGGTATATTTGTTATTGAGATAAATTTAGCCACCTTTGTCCATGATTGGGTAATTCATACCGGATCTTGTGCTCACATAATTTCTAATGTGCAGCTACTAAATGATTGGAAGGAACTCATAAAGAACGAGATGATTTTGAAGGTCGGAAATGGTGCGAGCGTTGCTGCGATTGCACAAGGTTCTGTGTAGCTTCAATTATCTAGTGGTTTAAATTTATGTTTATAGAATGTTTATTATGTGCCTTCGATTAGCAAGAATATTATTTGTGTATCATGTTAGGATATGGATAATTTTAATATAAATATTTCAAACTCTTGCTTGTCTATATCGAAGAATGGTATTTTCTATGCAAATGCATTCGTGAGGAATGGTCTCTATTTGCTTGAATTAAATAATAAACAAATTTTAAACATCAATAACGAAAGGCTTAAAATTACTCACGTGAATGATACACTCTTGTGGCACTATCGTCTTGGTCACATAAATGAAAAACGCATCAAGAAATTGCAAGAAGCTAACCTTCTTGGTCAACTTGATTTTAAATCATTGGAGACGTGCGAACCTTTTCTAATGGGCAAAATGACCAAGAGGCCTTTCAATAAGAAAGGACCGAGAGCGAATGACTTGTGTAATTTGATACATTCCGATGTATGTGGTCCGATGAGTACTAGTGCAAGAGACGGTTTTAGGTACTTCATTACGTTCACGGATGACTATAGTCGTTATGGCTATATTTATCTAATGAGAAACAAAAGTGAATCCCTTGACAAGTTCAAGGAATTCAAGAATGAAGTAGAGAACCAACTCAACAAGAAAATCAAGTCTCTACGAACGGATCATGGAGGTGAGTACTTAAGTATCGAATTTGACTCATTCCTAAAGGAGTGTGGTATTGTACCACAGCTCACCCCTCCCGGTACACCTCAGTGGAATGGGGTATCCGAAAGGAGTAATAGGACATTACTCGACATCGTTCGATCAATGATGAATCAAGCTGAATTGCCGCTGTACTTTTGGAGTTATGCACCAGAAGTTGCGGCTTACATACTAAATAATATTCCATCCAAATCCGTAGAGAAAACGCCTTATGAGCTATGGAGTGGTAAAACACCTAAGATCAATTTTCTCAAGATTTGGGGTTGTGAGGCCTACGTCAAGAGATTGATGTCGACCAAACTTCAACCAAAAGCGGATAAGTGCTTCTTTATAGGTTATCCTCGTGAGATAAGAGGATACTACTTTTGGCATATAACCTCCAATCGAGTGATTGTATCGAGGGGTGCCGTATTTCTAGAAAAGGAATTTCTGGAAAGAATAATAAGTAGTGGGAGTAGAGTTGTGCTTGAGGAGACTCAAGATATTCTACAAGATCATGATATGAATGGTGGCATTCAAGATCATGAAGGCCCAACCGAGATTCCTTTGGTTAGTGGGAGCGTGAGTGAGAGACATTCGCAAGAAATTGTGAGAGAAACTCAATCCTCCCCACCTAGTGTACGTTCGAGAATCGAACACGAACCAATTCCATAAGAAATTGTGGTAGAAGTTCGAGAAGTACACGTAGAACCGAAAGAACTTAGTAGGTCAACGAGGGAAAGAAGAAGCCCGATATGTATTTGGGACTTCATGAGATCATGGTACTAGATACCGATGATCCCTCGACCTTTCAAGAAGCAATGGAAAGAAAGGACTCCAAACTATGGTTCAAGGCCATGGACTCCGAAATAGAATCCATGTATGATAATCAAGTGTGGAACTTGGTTGACCTTCCTCAAGGGAAAAAGGTCATCCAAAATAAATGGGTTTTCAAGAGGAAGATGGACATGGATGGGAACTTGACAACCTACAAAGAGAGGCTTGTAGCAAAAGGTATCACCCAAGTTCAAGGAATTGACTATGATGAAACTTTTTCACCGGTCGCCATGTTCAAGTCTATTCGGATTATGCTCGCTATTGCCGCATTTCATGATTATGAGATATGGCAAATGGATGTCAAAACGGCGTTCCTTAATCGTAACTTGGAGGAGGATGTGTACATGGTACAACCTCAAGGTTTTGAAGATCCAACGAATAGCGAGAAAGTATGCAAGCTTCAAAGATCCATTTATGGATTGAAGCAAGCATCAAGGAGTTGGAACAAGCGCTTTGACGAAGAAGTCAAAAAGATTCACTTCGTACAAAGTAAGGAAGAGCCTTGTATATACAAGAAGGTTAGTGGGAGCCACATAGTGTTCTTGATCTTATATGTCGATGACATACTCCTCATGGGAAATCATATACCTTTGCTTGAGCAAACGAGAAGTTCATTGAAATCTGCATTTTCGATGAAAGATATAGGTGAGGCTCAATACATCTTGGGAATCAAGATATATAGAGATAGATCCCGTAGACTCATTGGCCTAAGTTAACGTACATACATTGACAGGGTCTTGGAAAGGTGCCGCATGAACAACTCCAAAAAGGGCAGTGTGCCAATGAGTATGGGTGTGTAACTCAAGAAGTCTCAACGTGCTGAATCACGTAAAGACTTGGAGTAAATGAAAGATATCCCTTATGCTTTGGTAATAGGATCGATCATGTACGTGATGACTTGCACAAGACCCGATGTCTCGTATGCTCTAAGCGTGACAAGTCGTCACCAATCCAACGTAGGTCCTGAGCATTGGACTGCGGTCAAGAATATTCTGAGGTACCTTAACCGGACCAAAGATAAGTTTCTTGTTTATGGAGGACAAAGGGAATTAATAGCCGAGGGCTATTCGGATGCGAGTTTCATGAGTGATCCCAACGATAGAAGGTCGCAATCAGGATACGTCTACCTTCTAAATGGTGGAGTTGTGAGTTGCCGTAGTTGGAAGCAAAGCACTACGACCGACTCAACCACCGCTTCTGAAGTAATGGTTGTCGCTGAAACGAGCAAGGAAGGAGTGTGGATTAAGAAGTTCCTTGAAGAGCTTGGAGTTGTTCCCTTGAGCGAGGGACCAGTAGAGCTATTTTGCGATAATAGTGCATCTATCTCGCAAATCAAGGATCCCAAATCAAACCACAAAGTGAAGTACATGGATCGTAAGTACTTTGTCACACATGACTTCATCAACGAGGGCAAAATAAATCTGTTATGGGTGGACACAAACCGCAACACAACTGATCCATTCACCAAACCCTTATCCCAAGCCAAGGGCGAAATGCATTTCGAGTCCATGGGTCTAAGGAACCATGTAGATTGGCTTGATGAGTGATCAGAGAGGGTTACCCTAGTTATTATTGTTTTATACATTGAGAATGTATGTGAGAGGAAACTTTGATAACAAGTGGGAGATTGAAAGGAATGTGTTCTAAAAGTTTTGCTTTTATATGTCAATTATTATGAATTGAATGTGCAAACATTTTGTTCCTTGATTATGGTATTCGTCTTTTGGAAGAGTTAAGGAAGAGGCGCTTGGTCCTTAACCGTAGGGCTCTAAAAGATAATGGTTTACATATATCAAAAGTTATTCACAATCATGGTAATTAACATGGAACATTAATTACCGAGATAAGATTGTCGTGTTGGCCATCGATTGTTTTAGCTCTACAAATAATTGACGACAAAAGTATATAAAAGAGGAAGAGATTACTTTTATATATTGAATAGACCTAACAAGTAAAACACTATGGAATTGTGTTTCGTGTCATTAGTGTTTTACTGTGTCTTGGATCCTAAGATATGAGACTTATATCTTTTCACTCAAGAAGTGTTTAATTTGAATATTGTCAAAAGCTACCAATGAGTGTAGTGATAACGGCAATAGTTGATTGAACATGACTTGTGCTGGAAAAGATAGCTAGCCAAACAATTATCATTGCCCCTCTTAATTGAGTGATGATATTAGTGGGCCCCTTGATAAAGCAAAATTATAATGTGCACAATGAGACTTGAGTTAAGTCACATAGTTATAATTACCTTAAAGAGATCAAGAAATGAATATAATACAAAAATGACACATTTCTACTTTCTATATATTCTTAATATCATGAGGCAAGGGACGGACACAAGTGGTGCACTTACATCACTAAATGGATCATGTTTTGGTTCGGGTTGAACAAAGACATTTATGTTAATTGGGTGACTATAACGTGTAGCTAGATACCGCTTATAGTCTGAGATATTAAGTGTTTAATATCACTGCCAATTTGGCTTAGATCCTCCTATAGGTCAAACCACAAAACTGGGAAACAAGAAGGTTGGTTTTAAGATTCATAAGATGTGTCGGGTTTCATGTGAAAATGGGACACATGTGGTGAATTAATTAAAATCAGTATGTCATGAGAAATGACATAATTAGAATCATAATAAATTCATGTGAGATGTAAATATTATGGGGTGTAATATTTAATTATTACATAGGATAATATATTACATAAGATATGAATTTGCTAAAAATCCCAAAAGATCAAATTTTGCTGAAATGAATCCAAAATTTGACAAAGGCAAAATCGGGGTCAAACACGATGAACCGTTCATGGTTCAGTCGACCAGGGCATCTTCGAATCGGTTAACCGAATAGGGAACGGGTAAGCGCAATTGGTTACCGAGATTGCCCAGAGTGCCTGGACAATCGGGTTCGGTTCACCGATTGGAAACGGTCAACCGAGAAATAGTATTTTCGGTAGACCGAAGGTGACCCGGTCATCCGATGACTATGTCTCAGGAGCGATTTTGGTGGGTCAACGGTAGACCGATTAAAAGACGTGGTTCGTCCGAATTCTTCCAAGGAATTTTTCTCATAAAGAATCGGTCGACCGTCTGGCTCATGGTGCACCGAACACGTGTTATAACCGAATGGTTCGGTTGACCGAATAATTCTCGGTCTACCGAACAAGAACGATTCTGCCTGAATTATTAAGAGATTAATTAAATCATGGGTGGAATAATTCCAGATTTAATTAAAACGTTTTTTGTGGGTGATTATGTGGAATTTAGAGATTAATTTTAGGAGAGAAAAACAAGGGATCATGGCTAAATAATAGCTTTTGATAAGGATGTTTTGGGAGCCTATAAAAGGGCACCTATTCCTACTTGTTTTAAAAGTAATGCAAAATTCTTTCTCTCATTAATCTCTCCCTAATCACCACGAAAATCTCTTAGTAAAATTAAGTTTTAGAGATAATATTCTCAGGAGCTTAAAAAGGGTAATTAGCTTGATTTTAACCTTGTTAGAGATTGATTGGCTAGCTTCTTTCTCTCTAACTTTGTTTAGAGTTTGGTGAACACTCGGAGGCAATTCCGTGGACGATTCAGCGGGCAACGCGACTCCAGATCATCAAAAAGGTTTTAGAGAACCTTTAGGTATGATTCTATCTTTGTGGATTATTTTAATAAATGTAGGTTGCATGTTATTAGAATAAAACACAAATAGATGTACATAAAATTGCTGAAAATATGAAAACGATCTTGTATGATGTATTAATTTTTTTAAATATATACATACATGGGGACACGAAATCCTACATTCTCACCTTTCATGCTTGTATGTGTATATGTTTGTTGTATGATTGTTGTGTGGCATGGTTATATTTTGTTTCGCAGAAGTTTCCATTTTCGGGAAAGTTTCCTTTTGGGTCAAGCAGGTGCGACTCGCCGGGCGGGTGTGCATTAGACTTGATCAATTCAGCCTGGGGTGCGTGTGGCATAGTAGTTAATCTCTCTTGGCCACTTGGATGGTGTGTGGGGAGGCTTGGTGGGCCAGCATGGTTAAGCTGGTGTCCACCTCAACAAGCAAACGTTGGAATTTGCATGGTTTTGACAAGAGGCAATCTTGGGAGATATTTGCCCAATCGGATGCAATCTCTTGGTGCGGTTTTGGGAAGGTTGTGCTAGCATACTTAAAGACGTTTTTATCATTGATTGCTCTCTCCCTCTCCCACATGAAATTCCCTTCTCCCCTCCTCTCCAACGTCTGGTGGCTGGGAACTCTGGGAAGTCAAGCGAGCAAAAGTGCAAGAGGTGTTTAGCTGGCTAGAAAAGCAGGCGGCAACAGCTAATTTCAGGCAATCTCCGGGCTTGTTCATCTCCGATTCAGGTAGGCTTCTGTTCCAAAAGGAGGGTAACAAGTGGGGGTATTGGATGGAGGTTCATCCAGAACCGAAGGGGTTGTCCAGTCATGCATCTAGGGCACACATTCAAGCTGCAAACTCAGCCTAGTCAGGTTGGTGTTGAGTGAACCCTGGATTGTTGTGGCAGGCTGGGACGTCCTCCCCTTCAAGATGACTTCAATCACACGATTCCTAGGTGGTTTGAGGAGAGGAACCAGGGAGGTTGTGGTTGGGTCGTGGGGGACCACGTCGGGTGCATTGCATGCATGATTTTCTTGGTGTTGTGTGTTGCACCTGGGTTGTTGATTGCTAGATTTGTGGCTGCTTGTATGTTGTGGACTATGTTGTGGATGTGACTTTCATGCTGGATTTTCATTATTTATACAATGTTAATGTCGTACTTTGGCAAAACATCAAGAAATCATCAATATAAGTTTAATTTTTTGTCTTTATAGGATCATCTCATACCAAAGCTTTGGTATTGTTTCTTTGAGCACACTAATTTCTTCAAAGTAACAGCGCCGAAGGCACGTCCCGACCAATTAAGACCAGGATCACATCGCCAGCCGAAGGAACTTGACAGCCGATACACACCATAGGCATATTGACTGTCTCGAACCAAGGTCCAACTACGTGCTTTTTAACTATAACAACTAAAATATACGCCATTGGATTAGTTTGTTGTTAAGATACCATACGTTTATGCATATTTTAGTTGCTGGATTTCACAATTAATTTCAGGACTAGTCGTAGTTAAGATGCCACATGGTTACGAATATTTTAGTTGCCTGGATTTCGTAATTTATTTCATGATTAGGTTTCTGTTAAGATACAATATTTCAGTTAGGATGTCCTAACATATTGTTTGTTACGGAGCTAAAATATACATAAACATATTGTATCTTAACAGAAACCTAATCATGAAATAAATCACGAAATCAAGAAACTAAAATATACGTAACCATGTGGCATCTTAACAACGACTAGTCCTGAAATTATAACATTGTATCGGACACTAATGTCTATGTATATTTAGTTGCGGGAAATACAATAGATTGCTCCAATAGATTGCAAGTCTGTGTCAGTTCAAAATAACAAGGAAATAACAATCATTGACACATGATAGACGGACGACTAGACTCATATCGGTCCACCGAAATCACTAACTAGAATCACCACCTCATACAACTGAAATACATTGGTGAATAAGACAAAGGAAAATGATGTTTGGTGCAAGACCCGCTCAGCTGGGTTAATAATAAGTCCATTCTCACCTATACGATATTGGATTAGTTTTAGGACTAGTCATTTATTGTAAATCCCGCAAATAAATATACATAGACATGTGGCATCTTAACAACAAACTAATTATGAGATTGATCACGAATTGAAGAAGCTAAATTACATAAACATATTGTATCTTCATATTCGAATTAATATGTTTATGTATATTTATGAAGAAATAACATTATCTTTAGTTGCAGGATTTACAATAGATGGTACCAATAGATGACATGTCTGTGTCAGTTCTAAACCACAAAGAAATACCATTGATTTGTGATAGACGGACGACTGGACACAAATCGGTCCACTAATGTCTATGTATATTTAGTCACGGGATTGTTATTGTAACCATGTGGTATCTTAACAACGACTAGTCCTGAAATTATATCACACAAATCGGACACCTATCGACCCCAATAGATGACATATTGTTCGTTATCGTAACTAGTCCTGAACCAATCCAATAGCGTACAATCATGATTAATTCCTTTTAGGATGTCACATCTTAACAACAACTAATCATGAAGATCATGTAAATCCCACAACTAAATATACATAGACATGTGGCATCTTAGCAACAAACTAATTATGAGATTAATCACGAATTGAAGAAGCTAAAATATACATAAACACATTGTATCTTCATCTTCGAATTAATATGTTTATGTATATTTAAGAATAAATACCATGATCTTTAGTTGCGGAATTTACAATAGATGGCTCCAATAGATGACAGGTCTGTGTCAGTTCTAAATCACAAAGAAATAACAATCACCGATACGTGATACACGGACGACTAGACACAAATCGGTCCACTAATGTTTATGTATATTTAGTTGCAGGATTTTATTGTAACCATGTGGTATCTTAACAACGACTAGTCCCGAGAGAAGAAGTAGAGAGAGGGTGATTTTTTTGTTCCTTCAAGAGAAAAATGAGAGGAGAGAGAAGGAGTGGTGACAAGCATGGAGGACCTTGGGTTCTCTAGGGTTCTCAACCTCTTTCACCATCAAAGCTTTGGTTTTTTCGCAGCAAAATGGACACCAACCCTTGCCCTACTCGTGGGCAGCAAGGACATGGAGAGTATGGCAGCAAAGATGCTCTCCATCCACCGCCATTGCATGCTTCATTCCCAGCCTTAGGGGATGAAGTGCATACACCACCTCTAGGGAGTGCTGAAACTCCCCCAAGGAAGTGGAGCGAGTTGTTTGTGGCTGGCCCAAAGGCATCCACAGCCCTTGAGTTCATCCAGCCGGCCATAAAAGGAGGAGAGAAGGTGGCAAAATGCTCCCATGAAGTGGTTGAAGCCTTCAAGAGGTGGGATAATGTCTTAGTTGGTTATTTCATTGCTTTTAGACCACACTTGCCGACTTTAGAGAAGCACCTCCATAAGATGTGGAGTTTGGTTGGAGGTGTGGAGGTCATTAAAAGAAGTCAAGGGTTTCTCCGATTTCGTTTCACTCTTGGAGAGGATAGAAAGCGTGTGTTAGAGGGGGACCATGGTTCATTCGTAGTTCTCCACTTGTTATCCAAGAGTGGGCACCAGATGTGGTCTTGACAAGGGCAAACATCACCACCGTTCCAATTTGGATTCGTCTACCAGAGCTTGACCTCCGATTCTGGTCACAAAGAGTTTTGAGCAACATTTCTAGTGTCCTTGGGAGACCCTTATACATGGATGAGAACACGGCCTCGGGGAGAAGGCTGGCCTATGCAAGCCTTCTCCGAGTTGGGTGGAGGTCGAAGTGGTAGGCACTGGCACACATCGAGTTCTAGTGGAGTATCAATGGAGGCCCGGGTATTACAAGGACTCCTTGGAGTTCGGTCAGGAGGTGGAGAAATGTCCAAAGAGGAGGATAATCAACAAGCAAGGAGAGGAGCACAAAGGAAAAGCTGAGAAGTAGGTGGTTGTATCTAGGAAGAGTGCTGGAAATGGGCTTGTAAGGAGTATGTCCAAGGGTGCTGAGGGAGAGACCCTTGGAAGTGGGGAGGAATCAAGTAAAATGGGCATCCCGGAGGTGATGAGAGAGGCTGGTCGGATTGGAGGGGAGAGAGGGGTGAGAGAGGCTACTGGAGGAGATGATGATGTGGACACTACAGGTGTTGAAGTGGATGGGAGGACAAGTGAGGAGGTGCCATGTGGAGAGCAAGTTAAGATAAATCTCATGGAGAAAAATTGCTTGGCTAAACCACTCTCTTGCTCTCCTAATTCCTTAGAGGCAACCAATGAGGGGAGGCCTTGTCACATGAAAGGGAGTAGATTAGGAGACAAAGGGGAAGGCTCTAAAGTGGACAAACTGAATTCTGCTGTTGCAAGTGGGAGTGACTCTATTGGTGTCCAAGAAGGTAAAGGTGGAGTGGAGCAGGAAAGTGATGCTTCCACTTTGGGACAAGCCAATGGGATGGGCTTTGAGTGCTCTAGGTGTGAAGAGGCTGCTGTGGAAGGACCAAGTCAGCATAAAGAAGACAAAATAGAAGCAACCATGTTTCAAATCAAGGGACACAACTTAGAGGGCTCCTCTCATGAAGTGGGGGATGGGGTGCATGTAGTAAAAGACCCATGCATGGGGATACACTAGATGTGCATGAGGAGGAAGACTTTTATGAAGGAGAATTTCCATGCAAAACATTCCAGCAAGATCATGAGGCATTAGGTGTAAGAATTGAGAAGGAGAACGACACCTTGAAAGGAGAGCATGGGAAGCTATGTGGACTAACCTCTTTGGTGCAAAAGGAGGCGGGTTGGGCTTCACCTTCTAAAGTGGCACGCACAAAGGAGAGTAAAGAGAAATTCAGCCATCAAAGTGAGGGAATGTTTGAGGTCCTCCGAAATTCAGAAAACCAAGACAAGGAGAGAGCTGAAGAAAGGCGACAACAAGAGTGTGAGGGCTCGTGCTCAAAGAAGGTATACTCGCCACCACCACTTAGACGATCTGGGAGGAAAAATAGTTGGAGCAAAAACACGCGTACGGAAGGGAAGGGGGGTCACCCCGTACCTTAAACCCATGAATGTCTTAGTGTGGAATGTGCGGGGTGCAAACGGACCCGACCGTGCACTCATGATCAGGGGTCGAATAAGGGAGGTAAATCCGGATGTGGTTTGCCTTGTGGAGCACAAGGTTAAGTACAACAAAACTTGAGCGATTCAAGCGAGCAATTTGGCCTAATGTTTGGACGTCAAATTGCATGGTTGTAGACTCGGGGCACATTCTAGTTTTATGGAATGACTAGCTACTGGACTTAAGAATTACTTTCGAATCAACTCAATTGCTCCACTTCCTAGGGAGCTTAAGGAAGGACGGCACTGAATTTGCTCTTACAGCAATATTTGGTGAAAATGGACATGTGCAGAGGAGAGCATTGTGGAGGGACTTAAATGAAGTGGCACCACATGGGCAGCGACCGTGGCTGGTTGGTGGGGATTTTAATTGCATTCGGAAGGCTACCGCAAAGCGAGGGGGAGCTGCTGGAAATGAGGTGGCAATTCAGGAGTTTAATGAGTGTCTTGACACCATTCAACTACTTGAGATTCCCTCAACCGTCTTCACTTGGTCCAACTCGCCGGAGGGAACTTCATGCATCGAGACAAAGCTTTATCGAATATTAATGAACAATGCATGGGTCGAGGTGTTCCCCAATTCCTTCTACATTATTGGTGAGAAGGACTTGAGTGATCACACCATGCTTGTCACAAAAACGGAAGGAAACGAAAGGAGGAAAAAGAAGATTTTCAGATTCGAGAACCAATGGGCGGATCACGAGGAGTTTGGAGGAAAAAGAAGATTTTCAGATTATTGAGGAAGCTGACTGAAGTCAGGAAAGCATTAATTAAGTGGAGTTGGAGCACCTTTCAAAATGTTACAAACAAGGTGGGAGAGGCTAGGGACTCTTTTGCGCAAGTGAGGAGGCAAAGGCTTATTGACCCGAGTAGTGGCGAGCTAGCTGAAGTTGAAAACGCAGCAAAGGATACCCTTGCCCGGGTCCTTGCTTGGGAGGAGTCCATTATACCACAAAAATCCAGAGTAAATTGGTTGAAAGAGGGGGACCAAAACACTAGGTTGTTCCATGCGCATCTTAGAGTGAGGAGAGCCACCAATCAAGTGAGGTGAGTGGGAGAGGGGGAGAATCTAGGGGAGGATGAGAATGACATTCGGGAAGCGTTCTGGTCTTTTTATGCTAACTTGTTTGCTCATGGTTTTCAGGTGCAACCCCTTGAAAATTCCATTATTCTACCACAAATTACAGCGGAGGAGGGGTTTGTTTTAACACGGAAGTTTGACCCAAAAGAACTGCAAGATGTCATGTTGAATGCCAATATTGATAAAGCGCCAGGGCCCGATGGTTTCAATGCAAAGTTTTTCAAGGCAGCATGGAGCATAATTCAGAGGGACATGGTAAAGGATGTCGCGTCTTCTTTGGATAGTGGAAGGGTCCTCAGACAACGGAACAACACATCCATCACGATAATCCCAAAGAAAAAGGCACCGACGGTGGTGGAGGACTTCCGGCCCATTGCTCTATGCAATATGACGTATAAGTTCACATCCAAAGTCCTTGCAAACCGCTTGAAGAGGATATTACCACGGCTGATAGGGGAAAATCAGAGTGCATTCGTCAAACGACGAAGAATTAGTGATAACATCCTTCTCGCACACGAGCTCTGCCACAAGCTACATCTTGAGAAGGGGAAAGGACGCATGTGCAATAAGCTCGATATCAGGAAAGCCTATGACTCAATCTCTTGGGAGTTCCTCGACCAAGATTTTGGCTTGTGTGGAGGCATCGTTTGTGGTGACAGTAAATGCAGCAAACTCCACACCGTTTCGAGCCAGAAACGGTCTACGACAAGGTGATCCCCTAGCCCCCTACTTGTTTGTGATGTGCATGGAGGTGCTGAGTGAAATGGTGAAGATAACGGTCATGGACAAGAAAATTGAGTCATTATATTGTGGAGATGTCATCGTGTCACACCTCTTGTTTGCCGACGACGTCTTACTCTTCGCAAGGGATACCAAAGCAAACACTCGAGCCATTAGAATCATTCTCGAGGAATTTACAGCAAGCTCGGGTCTGAAATTTAACGCCTCGAAAAGTCAGGTCTTAATGGGGGGAGATGGGACGCATGGAGCTTGGATCGAGGCACACCTTGGGATGGAGCGCAAGGTTTTCCCGGTGGTGTATCTTGGGCTGCCATTATTTTCTGGAAGAATGGGGATATCCCATTGTGTACCACTCATAAACAAGCTAAAGGCTCGCCTCTCAACATGGCGACAAAGGCTCCTTTCTATGGTTGGGCGAGTGGAGCTAGAACGGAGTGTCCTCACCTCGTTCAGCATTTATTGGACTTTAGCGTTTCTTCTACCAAGAAGCATCTTGCATGAATTGGACAACATTATGTGCCATTTTATTTGGGGAGGGGAGAAAAAGTGGGTGGCGGTGGCTTGGAAGGACGTATGTACTCCAAAAGACGAAGGATGACTCGGATTAAGGTGGCTAACGGAATGGAATGATGTGGGCCTTCTTCGGGAGTTTTTGGCTTGTGGTGGCGGACAACAGTTCCCTTTGGGCCAAGTGTGTCCGGCAAAAATACCTAAGGAACCGCTCCATTTGGCTTGCAAGTCCACCACCTACCTCCTCATGGGCATGGCGAGGGCTGCTACGAGTCCGAGATATTGCTAGGAGACACATACAATATGAGGTGGGAGATGGGGAAGCGCTTTGGTTTTTCCAATTTCCTTGGTGTGGTGAACTGTTTCAATGCACAAGCTGGGGTGACCAGCTTCACTACGAGATGGGGGTTCCTTGGGATGTTAAGGTGTCGTACTTCATCAGAGAAGGGTCGTGGTACCTCACCCCCCCCACGATCCAGCAGGATGGAAGAAGTTTGTTCAAGGATAAACCAAGTACGCAAACATAGAGGAGAGGATAGACCGGTTAGACGAAATGGGATGGGTGCAACACTTGGGATGAAGGAAGTATGGAGTTGGGTGAGGAAACCGGGCAAGAAAGTCCCTTGGGCGGGGATGGTATGGCACAAACTTGCTGTCCCGAAGCACACACTCACAGCTTGGCGAGCATTGAAAGGGCATTTGCTCACAAAGCGGCGAATGATAAAGTGAGGCGTAAATCTAGACCCAACATGCATGCTATGTGAAGACCAAGAGGAAGACATGGAGTATCTTTTCTGGATTTGTCAATACACAAAGGAGGTTTGGAGGTGCCTCCTCAACCTTATGAAGCTCCACCAAACTGTCGCAAGCAGTCTAGAAAGTGAGGTGTTGCGACTTTCACATGCAAGTGGAAGCCGACTTGAGAGAGTGGTCCGAAAGTGGGTGTTAAGTGCAACGATATATGAATGCTGGCATGAGCGGGACCGTAGGATTTTTTAGGGCGAGAGGCAGCAACCGAGAGCTACCATTGCTGTAGTCAAAGATATAATCCGGAGCATGAGTTATCAAGCATCCAAACTCGCCAAAGATGATGGAGAAGCGAGACATTTTCAGGACACTTGGAGCTAATTCAAACTTCTGAAATTTGATGAGATGTAATTATTTCCTTATACTACTTGACCTTAACGTGAATACAAATAGGTGGTAGGGAGAAGCTGGTTATGCATGTGGCATACGCCCGCGAACTAAACGAACAAATTTTGGTAGATGTAAACAGGTCCTTACTAATTAAGTATTCCTTAAGTGATTAGATATAAGTCTCATATCAAAGGACCAAAGACACAGTAAAATATTAATGACACAGAAACACATTTCTATAATATTTTACTTATTAGGTCTATTCAGTATACAAAAGTAATATTTTCCTCTTTTGTGTACCCGTGTTGTCACTCACTTGTAGAGCTACAATGATCTATGACCAACACGACAATCTTAACCCGGTAATTAATGTCCCATGTTATAATTACCATGATTGCGAATATCTTTTGTTTTATGTAAACCAATATCTTTTAGAGCTCTACGGTTAAGGACCAAGAGCCTCTTCCTTAACACTTGTAAAAGACGAATAACATAAACAAGGAACAAAATGATTTCTCATTCAATTCATAATAATTGACATTTAAAAGTAAAACTTTTAGAACACATTCCCTTCAAGGGTGTCAATCTGGAAGACCGTTGTGTGCCGAGCAGTGTGTCAATTTCGGGTGACCTGCTTATCAATTAGACTAGCAAGGCTGATGGTTGGTTAATTGACATCATATCATGCTTATATTTGTGTCTTACATCCTCTATTTTGAACCTAAGCCATGCTACGTAACCAGTTTTATGTTTAAGTTTCAGGAATAAACAAGTTTGTGAAGAAGAGACACAAAAGTATATGAATGCAAAAAAAGGATTGAATTCTGAGACTTATTGACTGATATGCAAGAGGGAAGGACCCGGATATAAACCAAAAGGACCAATAAGCAAATCGAGAAATTCCACACCATCATGCGGTATATTTTGGCAATTTGATTTAGGTCTAGACTTTAACAATTGATTCGGGCGCACAACATGTGGAGAATTGAAGAAATAAAGATTCGGTTGTCGTCTTGGTTTATATCCGGGTCCTTCCCTCTTGCATATCAGTCTTTATTTCTTCAATTCTCCACATGTGTAATATGTTGTTAGGACCCAGATTGTTAGGACCCAGATTTTAGGAGACTGGGTAATATTTTAAGCGATATCTTAACAGCAAACTAATCTAAAAGTGTATATTTTAAGCGATATCCCACATGTGTAATATGTTGTTAGGACCCAGATTGTTAGGACCCAGATCTCCAAAAGAAATAAGAGACTTTAACAACCGACCAAAAGTGACCGCCAATTGGCGGTCCTAGACAGCCAATTGGCAGTCTATAATGCTTAGGATCCGATCCGACTTCTTGTAGTTGTGTAATATGTTGTTTGTGTAGGATCGTGAGGGTGTCTAATTCTAATCACTTTTAATCCAAATTACCTACTTGTTTAATGATCAAAGATGTACAACGGACTTTAAAACTAAACAAGCAAGTAAAGGAATGGAAAATGCAAACCGCAATGAAAACAAGGGATTTTTATAGAGGTTCGTCACCCCATCTGGTCCTAGTCCTCTCTTGCAAACTTCCCTCGGATCACCGAGCTCCGGTCACGACTTCACTAACCACTCCCCGTTCTGGGCCGGGAGAGAACGCCTCTACAATCTTCAAGCTCGCGAACAACCCTCTCCGAGCTTGGCTCCAACTCTCACAATCGGAGAGGGACACTTCGGGCTCTCACCGAAGTCTATACTATTGTCTTGGGCTTTCACCAAGACCCTTGCTTCTTTGACAACAATGGAGTGGAACAATACTCTCTAATCTTGAGCACACTTGAGTGAGAATAGGATTTACGACTAAGTGTGGCAGGTTTTGAGCTTTTGAGTGTGTGGAGCTTTCTCTCTAATGTAGGGGACAAATAGTAGTGGGAGAGTTGTGTTAAAATGTGTTTTACAACTCTATTTATAAGCTCCTAAAGAGTAATAGCCGTTGGGGATTAAATGGGTAAAGATTGTGTAAGATACACAAAATAGTAATTAACAGGACCCAATTCTGATAACGTTCGGTCGACCGAATCGGGCTGAACGGTCGACCGTTTGGCAATATTGACCAAGGTTTGGTCGACCAGTTAAGGAACGGTCGACCGCCAAAGGCTATGACTTAGGTACACTTAAGTGATCGGTCGAACACCTAGATAGGTTTTGTCGACCGATTCATAACATGCTCTTTGGGGTGACAAATAAGATCAAATTCGGTCGACCAAAACAAGGTTCACGGTCGACCGAAAACCAACTGCAACTTTGGGTTTGTCGAGATGTCTTAGTTTGGTTAACCAAACAAAGTCCTCAGTCGACCGATACACCAAATGTATTTGGGGTATTTAGGACTAATACGAATACGACTGTTGGGTATATACGACAAAACCAATGGACGGAAATATGTTGTTACTCGGTCGATCGAAAAGGCTTGGACGGTCAACCGAACTTGGGCAGTAAAACACTAACAATATATATGATCACTCGGTCAACCGAACGGTCTGTTTTGGTATGTGTTTAGGTGATCTATTGAAGTCCATATTATATGAAATTTTGTGTGACTTCTATAAGGAACCTAGTGTGTATGTGAGTTCATTTTAGCTCATGTATGCTCAATTTACACAATGTTCCTAAGACTCAAAGAAATGGAAATTATATGTCTTGAAATGAGCTTGATTTCATGTCTTGACTTGAATTCTTTCTTTCTTGAGTTTTGATCACCTGTAGAAGTTAGCACATAGCAATATATATATGCAATGCAATATGTGTGCTACTCTACATGATCACAATTAAGATTAGGTTGATTAAATCATCCAAACATAGATTAAGGCCGAAAAGCCAACAATCTCCCCATTTTTGATGATGGCAGCCCATATCTTAATACTTGAATTTTTTTATTGTAAACTATGCATAAAAATGCTCCCCCTAAGGATGTGCTTAGTTTTTGTTCAATTATAATCAAATTTCCAGTTACCTCTTTAATTATCTCTCCCCCTTTGACATCCATAAAAAATTATATGATTTAAGCATAGAATTGTGGATGTCTTGTAATGAAGTTGCTCCCCTAAATTTTGCACTTCATTATATTAAGAAAATGATATTCATTAAGCTCCTCCTATCAATATGAATATGATTTTTTGATTAATTTCGATTCTTAATTCTCCCCTATTAACATCAAGTAAATATTACCATATAGCATGTGATGTTTCATTTCCCCTTTTTGACATCCATTTATAAGTTTGACACTAAAAAATTGGATGTGATTCAAATTTAAAGATTTCCATTTAAGGAATATAAGATTTTTCAATTAAGCATATAAAATCTAGACTAGAACCAATTGATTCATGAAATTTAGAGGATAAGAAATTATACCCACTTTGAAGCTTTGAATTTTGTTCTAATCTCCATTCGGTGATGCATTCGGTGTTGAATTTGACTTTCAAGTTAGCCCGGTCACCACCGATTTCCTCCTCAAGCACCTACAAGTGTAAATTTAGGTACCCAAACAACTTTGGGTCCTTGAATGTTAGCTTTGGGAATCCAAACCATTTTGGTTTTAGGAGCCCACACACTTGAATACCTATGCTTTACAACTAAGGTGCTTTCTATTTAAAGTTGTATGAGATGCATGGTTTTTCAATTTTGCATTATATCCTAAACCATGTTTTTTGCAAAGATTGCCTTTGACGTCCTAGTAGCATATTAAGCATCTTATTTCCATTAGTGAATCTTTCTAAATATTTTCTTAATTGCACATTGCAAGTTTGAAAATCTAGTCGTTCACTATCACTAGGTGTTGGTATTAGACTATCAATAGTTGATGCATCGATTTCAAGCCTAGCAAGCACCTCATTCTTCTCATTCGTGCATGTTTCAATTTGACTTTGGAGATTATTGATTAGCTTTCTAACATTCTTGTTCTTTTCACAAATAATCTCATATTGTTTGACTAAGTCATGAAATGCATTTTGAAGTTCATCATGTGAATATGTTTCTTCTTTACAACAAGAACTATCACTTGCATATGACTTAGATGAGCAAGAATGTGTTCTAGTAGAGTAAGAGTTAGAGGATATCTCACTTCCTTCATTTTTATTTCCCATGAAACACATATGTGCATATTCCTTTGTTGATGAAGGTGTGGTTTATTTGGATGAAGATGATGACGATGAATCGTCTCAAGTAGCCTTGTGAGCTTCCTCCTTCCTTTCTCGTCTCTTGTTCTTGTCCTTTTCTCTTCTCCTCTCCCTTCTCTCCATTTTCTTCTCCACTTCTCTTCTCTCATTTTGTCTCTCCTCCTTCTCCTTTTCATTTTTTCTTTTCTTACTTCTTCTACCTCTTATTTCATTCTTTTCTCCTTTATCCTTCTTGAGCTATTTGAAGAAGTCTTTGGCTAGGACTTCAATGTCCTCATCTTCTACACTCCTCCTTGGTTGCTCAATATTTACATGTAATCCCAAGGTAGGTTTGTTCTTGGACACTTCCTTCTCCTTCCGATGGTTAATTTGGAGCTCATAAGACATGAGATTTACAATTAACTCCTCCATCTTGAGTTCGGAAAGGTCGTGTGCTTCTTCAGTTGCGACCACCTTATCTTCCGAATCGTTGCTTAGCGACCGGAGGAATTTCCTTGTCATCTCTCCTTCATTTAATTTTCTTCCAAGAACCAAAAGAGAGTTAGTAATATCGGTGAAGCGGGTGTTCATTTGCTTATGTTTTCATCGATTTGCATAGGAAAAATCTCATATTTATGCATGAGGAGACTAATGCGGGTTTCCTTAGTTTTGCTATCCCCCTCATGATGCATTTGCAATCTATGCCATATTTCATATGCACTTTCACAACCCCTAATTCTACTGTATTCACCTCATTAAGGCCACAATAAAGAATGTTCATGATTTTTGAGTTCATCTCAATTTCTTTCATTTTGGGCCTAGAAACAGAATCTAATTCATCTTCATTTTGGGATGTGCATGGATTTCGAAGAAACATCCAATACTTTAGGTCATTAGATATTAGGAATATTTTCATCATATTCTTCCAATAATCATAGTTTGACCAATTAAGTAAAGGAGGTCTAGTTGTGCATAATTGTTTAATCGTTTAAACTATCGCAAGTGCACTGCGTCGGTGAAGACGTGGCAAATACGGGTCAATCCACGCGGAGGAGAGACCACTCTGGTTTTTCAGAAATCAAGTGCCAACAACAACGGAGAAGAGTTTATCTAAGCTAATCTATGCTACACTAAACTACTAAGAAGAAATTGCAAAGGAAAGTGACTACGATTACATCAAACTAAACGAAGAGAGCTAAAACTAAACTGGAATCAGGAAGAGAGAGACCCCTTAGGGGGTTGAGTGATTACACATACACAATAAGAAGGTAAGAATGTCTTCCGATGGGCACAAGTGAAGGTCGTGTTTTCATGTATGAGAGGTGTCTACTTATCATGGCAAAACCCATCAATTCAATCACTAACCAATTTGATTAACATTCATAAACACAAGCTGGTTATTTAAGAAACTAAACAAGCATGGGAGGTGTCTTAAGATTTGTGGCAAAACCCATCTAGTGAAGTGTTCTATTCTAACAAGCAAACATACATTCATATTAATCAACACAATTCAAAATAAAACATTCTTCCATTCTTAATTGCATATATAAGTATCATCTCCACCCCCCAAATAGCGGAGTGGTTTTACTCACTAAACATTAAACTAACTATTACACTAAGATAAGAAAACATATTAACTAAGCTAGATTTAATTAAATACAATTAAACTAAGCATGCAAGAACTATAAAAGAAGCAACAAAACAAGGAAAACTTTATTGATTTCAGACTCACAATACCAGTAGCATCTCCCCACATGAGTTTCTTGCTTCAAAGGTTTCACTTCAAGTAGAGAGAATGGCCACAAAGCATGGAGTGATTACAATAGAAGGTGAAGAGTTCTATTTATAGCCATAGAAAAAGGTAATACGGGACAATCCCCCGGTATAGGACTAAACAAATACCAGAAATAGGCTAAAGACACACTAATACAAGCCCCACAAAAACATTAACTGATTCAGAGCTACTAGGACTGCCAATTAGCGATCCCAGACTGCTAATTAGCGGTCTACAGAGTCTGGGCTTTGCTGGATGTCTTTGTTTGTCTTTAACGCATCTACTTGGCTTGCTGAAGCTCTGACCCTAATAGAATTGCCAAGATACTCCCCATGATGGTGTGAAGTATTCTTGTTTGCTCATTGGTCCTTTGATCTTGCATTCAGGTCCTTCAATCTTGCATCTTAGTGCTTGAGTCTCTCAACTCAGTTCTTTTTCCTGCTTTTGTGTCCTTTTATGCCTCTTCTCTTCAAACCTATTTATTTCTGAAATTCAAACATAAAATTCGTCACATAGCATTGTTTAGGTGAAAGATAATGGATATAAGATACAAATATAAGCATGAAATGATGTCAATCAAATACCCCCACACCTAACTTTTGCTAGTCCTGAGCAAAACAAAGAAAGAGAAAAGCATACGAAAAATAAGAAATCCAACTCACTTTTGTAGGAATCACGGTTGCACTTATCACGTGCAACAAGTCGTTAAACCTCCTTGTCGCCAAGGAGGAGAAGTGTTGTCTCCTGAGGGTTTTCAAGCCCTAGAAACCAACAACACTTGGACTCTCATCCCTAGACCAAATAAAACAAAACCCGTTGGATGCAAATGGGTTTACAAAATAAAATATAATAGTGATGGTACTATCGAAAGGTATAAAGCTCGCCTTGTAGCAAAAGGGTATACTCAAACCTATGGGTTTGACTACCTAGAAACCTTCACACCAGTAGCAAAAATGAATATTGTTCGGGTTCTTCTTTCCATAGCAGTTAACAACGGATGGAAGCTTTATCAAATGGATGTCAGAAATGCTTTTCTTCAAGGCACCCTTGAAGAAGAAGTATACATGGTACCCCCTCCAGGTTACAACACTTCTCCCAACCAGGTATGCAAACTCAACAAAGCCATCTATGGCCTAAAGCAATCACCCCGCGCATGGTATGCAAAACTTAGTCACTTCCTTCTTGCTTATGGTTTCTTTAAATCATCTGCTGACGCATCTATGTTCACTAGGCATCATAAAGGAGAGATTATCATAGTCTTGGTCTACGTAGATGACATCATCATTACTGGTGATAATAATGAACAAATTAATCAAGTTAAACACTATCTAAAAACCAAATTTGATATAAAAGATCTAGGATTCCTAAAATATTTCTTAGGAATAGAAATTGCATACTCAAAAAGGGGTCTATTTTTATCACAAAGAAAATATGCCCTAGACCTCTTAAAAGAAACAGGAAAACTTGGGGCTAGACCAGCTAATACACCCATTGAGGTAAATCTCAAAACCAGTCCAACCAACGGTGAACCTATTAGAGACATTCACCAATACCAAAGACTTGTAGGAAAACTTATATATTTAACCGTAACCAGACCCGACATTACCTTTGCTGTTAGTATAGTAAGTCAATTCATGCATGCACCTCGAACATCACATTTAGATATTATTGATAGAATTCTGAGGTACATAAAACAAACACCAGGAGAAGTGTTGTCTCCTTCGCCTTCCATTGTACATATCTCCCTCTTTGGTGGCCATCTTCCCTACTAAGAGTGAAGCCTTGAAGCAAAACTTTGGTGGAGGAAGGGCTGCTTGTATTGAGTGAGTTAATAATAGATATTTTTCCTTTGTTGCTTCTCTCTTAGTTTCATTTCCTTTCATATGCATGCTTGCTTGTTTGTTTTGTTTTATGCTTCTTTAATATTTCTTGCTTGATTAGTGTAGTTTCATTTCAGTATAATGTTTTATTTTGTTAGAGTAGTTAGTTTAAATATGTGTGAGTAGTTCCATCCCCATTTAGGGGGTGGAGTAATATGTGATATGATCATGTAGTGTATTAAGTGTGTGTTATCGTTATCCCTTGAGCTTTATATGATTTCCATAACCATCTAATGAGTTTTCACTCTTATCTTTGATATGCTAATGCTCTTGAATGAAGCTTAGCTTATGCTTTGATTAGTGGACCTATTTTATGGGGAATGATAAGGTTAGGATATGGATGAAGTTAATATTGGAAACACAAGTTGTACTGTATGTACTCTTGTTGCCTTTACCTTGGTTAATGTCTTGTATATTTTAATGATATTGGGTTATCTTAATTCATGTGGAGGCATAGTAGGGTCTAGTCTTTATACATGAGTTCATTTAGCTTCATTCCAATTATTGTCTTGTATGTTTTAATGATGTAGTCTTATCTTAATTCATGTGGAGGCAAAGTTGGATGTAGTTTTATGATTTCATGCACTACATGTTGTGAGGAGCTTAATTGAACACACACACACACACACATCTTTATATTCACATTATTTCTCTACCCCCTATGGGGTTTAGTTTTATTGCTTATCTTCCATTTCCTTTTTTGCATTGTAGTGTAGTCTAGTGTAACCAACATTTCTCTCCTTTCTTTACCACTCGCCTTCGCACAAACCAAAAGTCCACACACCTCCCTGTGGATCGACCCGTATTTGCGACCGCTTCAACGCGGACGTGTACTTGCGGTTAATATAAAATGAATCAATCAAGTTTTTGGCGCCGTTGTCAGGGAGGTGCTCTGTCCAGACCTTGGTTTGGTCGATTAGAGTGGTTTTTAAATTTTTTTTTCCAGTTTTGCTTAGCTTCAGGGATCCTAGAGATCACGGGGAGGATACTGGAGGAGTTGGAGCATCTGAACATCAAAAGGGACCGCACTTGGCGGCCTTGTGAGGTCTTCTTGCTTCCATTTTTCTTCTGGTAGTTTTGTTCTTCATTTTCGTTATCTGGGAGCCCTATTTTGCATGTTGTGGCTTCTAGTTTGCGCCCAGATCATTAATCACTCCCCCATTAATCAACTTGGCCTTAAAATCCAACGCAAAAGACTAGACGTCCTTACTTGTTTAGGTCACGCATCATGTACTTGACTTAGGCATATAGTCGTCTTTTGTTTTACCTTTATGTTCAGTTGTTGAGCGCTGGCGTGAGGTACGCATTTCCTACACTCATTCATGCATCTTGTATGCCCATGCATTAGTTAGTAGGAATTGCATCAGGACAAGAGTGAGTTGAGCGTTTGATTGGAGCAATTGATTGCTAGATCTAGGATTAAAACGCTACAAAGGAGGGGTTGTCCCATAAAAGATAAGGTGGGGGATTTCATCACCCTTCGCTGGCCCCAAAAATCACTCTTACTCAAGCCTTAACTAAAAGCAAGTAGACATTAACCCTAAGGATTGTGGACGCACTAGGAGAGTAATCTAGTTGAGACCGTCATGACCTGATCGGCGTTGCCTACCTTGTCGATAGTAGGAGGTACTGGATCTCCGGATCTGGTATCACTTGCTGGGCATTGTGGTCCTCGTTGTAGGGAGGTGAGGCGTGTTGAGGCTAGTGACCTCGAACTTAGGTGTCGTCTAGCCTAAGGACCTATAGCCTTAAGTTGTTTGAGTTGTGCTTGCTAGTTAGGCTTCTACCTGATCCCACTACCCACGTTAGATCTAAGGATTCTTCCCTCCTCATCTGAGTCCTCTCCTCATCTATTCTCTACGTGTAGTCTCCTCCTCTGAGTACACCTTCTGTTGTGTGTTGTTTAGAGTCGAGTCGAGCATTTTTATGCGAGGTTGGGATGGTTCTGGTGAGAGCGCTCGACTAGAGAGAGTGCATTTTTCTGAGATGGGCGGTCTTGGTGATCGACCATCTCCGCCTTGTGCTCCTTTGGAGCAAGAGGCCGAGTCATCTCGTGGTGGCGAGGGAGACCGGGTTCCATACATGGATTACCTCGGCCCGCTGCCACCACTACGTAGACCTCCTTCTCCTCCTCCTCTGACTTGAGAGGAAGGGAGATTCGGTCAGGATCGAGTTCTTGGTGCACCACCACCTTTAGCTCAACAGGATAGACCGATGACTTTGTGGGAGCCGACCCATCCTGTTCGGGCCACGCAGCCTTCTTGCATAGTTCTTCCCCCTGTTCGTGGGAACAACTATGAGCTGAAACCTCAATATGTGAGCATGGTTCCAACCTTTACTGCCAATAAAGAGGATCCATATATTTTTAAATGCGAATTCGAGGAAGTATGCTCCATGTTCAAGCTTCAATAACTTGACGAGGATTCAGTCCAGCTGACGATGATTTCTTTCGCGTTAAAGGATAACGCGAACAAATGGATATATAGCCTCCCGGAGAGCTCTATTCGGTCTTGGGATGACTTCGTGACCGTATTTCTGAAGAGATTTTTCCCTCAAAGGAAAACTCAACAGATACGGCACCAAATACATCAAATGTATCAGACTGAGACCGAATCTTTTCATGGTTTCTTTGAGAGGTTCAAGGACCTTCTCCAGGGAGCTGTGCCAAATTGTTTATGAGGGCCTCAACTACAACACCCGCACATTGTTGGAGTCGATGTGTCAGGGTGACTTCCAAATGAAACCCATCGATGAGGCATGGGACACTTTTGAGTTAATGGTTGAACGCACCTTTGAGTGGGACACCATGAGAGAGCCACCAGCCGCTAGGTCTTCAGGTCGAGCTGGATCGTATCATGTTGAGTCATCGATCGTGTCTGAGGCGAAAATGGCTGCTCTCATGCGTAGGATTGAGAGTTTAGAGTTGGACCGAGATCTTGTATCTCAGGTCGCTACTCCCGGGTGTGGTAGGTGTGGACTCACGGGCCATAATGACTTGGAATGCGCTTACGCTCCATGGGATACTGGGCATGCAAATGTGATCTATCAACAGAGGCCCAGTAACGACCTGTACAGTCACTCCTACAACCCGGGATGGCGTAACCATCCTAACTTCTCTTGGGGGCCTAGTGGGGGTAACGGTCAGAGCTCGCACGCTCAACCTCAACCTCCACCTTATCAACCTCCACGCCCATCGGAGACCTACCATCCTCCACATCAAAGGTCTCAGAACCATAATTACCAACCTCCTCATGCCTCATCGTCGGGTTATTCTAACCAGACTCCACCACCCCAGCGGGTTGACCCCAAGGACCCTTCTTGTGATCCGACCCTTAAAGCGTTGCAAAGTATAGTCAAGGCTTTGGAAATGCAAGTTAGCCAGTTGGCTCATCAATTCCATGAACGCGAGAAGGGTCAGTTCCCGAGTCAACCTGAGGTGAATCCTCGGGGTACCCATTCTGAACCGACCCATTACATTAATGTGATTCATACTTTGAGGTCTGGTAAGGAGGTGGATAACAACATTGGGGTGTCTTCCTTGTCATCACCATCTCTTGGTGTCACCAGACCTGCGGTGATACGTGCATCGCTGAGGAAGACTGATCCTGAGGTTCCCTCCACCAATACTTCTAGGAAGGAGCCAGATCCTGAGGTTCCTTCTACATTTCCTTCGACAATGGGGACAAACCCTGAGGTACCTGTAGGATCGTGTGGGTTATGGGTCCACTGATCACTTTTACGCTAATCACCTACTCATTTTATCGATCGAGTTATATGCAGTGGAATTTAAACAACTAAACGAGCAAGTAAGAAATATGCAAACCACAATGGACGCTGGGGGTTTTTACAGAGGTCCGGCCACCGCCTACGTCCTCTGTTGCAAGCTCCGCTCGACACTTTGAACTCCGCTCACGACTTCACCATCCACTCCCCGTTCCGGGCCGGGAGAGAACACCTTTTACAAAACAAGCTCCACGAACACCCTCGTGAGCTTGACTTTCTTCTCTCACAATCCGAGAGGAACACTTGGGGCTTTCACCGAAGTTCTTTCTTCTTTTACAACTGAGAACTTGAGTGGAATACACTCTCTAACTTTAGCACACTTGAATGAGATTGAAATTGATTATAAGTGTGGAAATTTGAGGCTTTGAGTGTTTGGGATTCTCTCTAATGTTTGGGACAAGTTTGTAGTGGGAGAGTTGTGTTAAAATGTGTTTTAAAACTCTATTTATAAGCATTAGAGAGAATAGAGCCGTTGTGATTGATTGAGTATCAGTTGTTGTGTGATTACACAAAACAGAACCTGCAGGACCCAATTCTGGATGAAATCGGTCGAACGGATCGGGATGAACGGTCGAATGTTAGGCAGTTTTGCACTAAGTTCGGTCGACCGGTTACGCAACGGTTGACCGCCCAACCATTCGACTTAGGTACACTTAAGTGATCGGTCAAACACCTAAAGGGAAACGGTCGACCGATTTGTACCAGGCACTTTGGGGTTGACAAACAAATAGATATTCGGTCGACCGAAACAAGTCTAGCGGTCGACCGTTTTTGTCTAGGAGATTTGGGTTTGTCAAGAGATGAACAAACGGTCGACCGATCTTGGTCCTCAGTCGACCGATACATGAAATGTATGTGGGGTATTTTTGGTTTAATACGAATACGGCCGTTGGGTATATACGACAAGAATATCGGTCGGAAAATTAAGTTCAAACGGTCGATCGAAAGAGATGGTGCGGTCGACCGAAACTAGACAGGGAAACACAAAACAGAATACTTGATCATCCGGTCGACCGAATGTGGGCAGACAGTTAGGGTTCAGGTTTAGTGTTTTCCGATCTAAGTTTGGGTGATCTATTGAAGTCCAAATAATGTGAAATTTCGTGTGTGACTTCTATGATGAACCTAGTGTGTGTTTAAGTTGATTTTAGCTCAACTATGCTCAAAATACACAAGTTCCTAAAGACTCGAAGAAATACAAAATACATGTCTTCAAAAGAGCTTGATTACATGTCTTGACTTGTTTTCCTTTCTTCCTTGAGTCTTGATCACCTGTAGAGGTTAGCACAAAGCAATATATAAGCAATGCAATATGTGTGCTACTCTACATGATCATAATTTAGATTAGGTTAATAAAATCATCAAAACATAGATTAAGGCAAAAAGCCAACAATCTCCCCCTTTTCGATGATGACAACCTATATCTTAACTATATCTAAATACATGGAATTTGTATTTGTAAACTATGCATATTAATGCTCCCCCTATGGATGTGCATAGTTTTTGTTCAATTTTATGCTAAATTCCAAGTTACCCCCTTAATTATCTCTCCCCCTTTGACATCCATCAAAAACAAAAATAATTATGACTTTAAGCATAGAATTTGGATGTCTTGTAATGAAGTTGCTCCCCCTAAATTTTGCACTTCATTACACTAATAAAAGATATAACATTTAAGCTCCCCCTATCAATAAGGCTAGATGAAAACTATGAATATGATTCAAGTTAATTTCATTTAAGTTTCAACTTTATTTTATTTAAATTTCAAGTTAATTTCATTTAAATTTCATTCAAGTTAAAAGATATAACATTTAAGCTCCCCCTATCAATAAGGCTAGATGAAAACTATGAATATGATTTAAGCTCCCCCTAAATTTTGCACTTCATTACACTAACAAAAGATATAACATTTAAGCTCCCCCTATCAATAAGGCTAGATGAAAACTATGAATATGATTCAAGTTAATTTCATTTAAGTTTCAACTTAGGCCTTATTCTAACATCCATTTAAAATTTTACATTTATAAACAATGGATGTGATAAATGATTTGCAATAAATAGGGTTAATGGTTTGCAATGAATTAAACATCTAAGGATATGAAAATTAAGCATATTAACTAGATTGGAGTTAATGTTTCAGAAAATTTAAAGATAGAAAATTTATACCAAACTTGAATTTGATTAGCTCCAATCTTGACTTGGTGATGCAACCGGATTCGAATTTGACGCTTTGGCTCACCCGGTCACCACCAATCTCCTCCTTAAGCACCTACAAGTGTAGATTTAGGTACCCAAACAACTTTGGGTCCTTGAATGTTAGTTTTGGGAACCCAAACCATTTTGGTTTTAGGAGCCCACACACTTGAGGAACTATGGTTAATGAACATATGCTTGCCATTTAGTGTAGTGTGAGATACATGGTTTTTCAATTTTGATTGTAACCTAAACCATGTTTTTGCAAGGATTGCCTTTAACTACCTAATAACATGTTGAGCATATGAGTTCCATTTGTGAATCTTTCTAAATCTTTTCTTAATTGCAAATTACAAGCTTGAAGATTTAGTTGATCACAATCTATGGGTGTTGCTCTTAATTTATCAATATTTGAGGCATTCTTTTCAAATTTAGCAATCACCTCATTCTTCTCATTCATGCATTTTCAATTTGGCTTTGGAGATCTTTGATTAACTTTCTAGCACTTTTATTTTTATCACAAATGATCTCATATTGTTTAACTAAGTCATGAAATGCATTTTGAAGCTCATCATGTGTATAAGTTTCTTCATTAACACTAGAATGTGAGCTATCACTATAATATGACTTAGTTAAGCATGAATTACTAGAGCAAGAGTTAGATTCTACCTCACCTCCTTCATCTTGAATGGCCATGTAGCACATGTGTGCATATTCTTTTGTTGATGAAGGTGTGGTTGATTTGGATGACGATGAAGACGATGAATCGTCCCATGTAGCCTTGTGAGCTTCCAACCTCTTTTCTTTTCTCTTACTCTTCTCCTTTTCTCTCCTTGTCTCCCTCCTCTCATTTTTCTTCTCCTTCTCTTTTCTCTCATTTCCACTCTATTCCTTCTCCTTCTTTTCTCTCTTTTCACTCCTTCTACCTCTTCTTTCATTCTTTTCTTCTTTATCATTCTTGAGGTATTTGAAGAAGTCTTTTGATAGGACTTCAATGTCCTCATCTTCTACACTCTTCCTTGGTTGGTCAATATTTGCATGTAATCCGAAGGTGTGTTTATTCTTCGAGGCTTCCTTCTCCTTTCGATGGTTGATTTGGAGTTCATACGCCATGAGATTTCCAACGACTTCCTCCATCTTTAATTTAGAAAGATCATGCGCCTCTTCAATTGCGACGACTTTATCTTCCCAATCGATGCTAAGTGACCGGAGGAACTTCCTTGTCATCTCTCCTTCATTGATTTTTCTTCCAAGAACCAAAAGAGAGTTAGTGATATCGGTGAAGCGAGTGTTCATTTCGCTTATGTTTTCACCGATTTGCATAGAAAAAATCTCATATTTATGCATGAGGAGACTAATGCGGGTTTCCTTAGTTTTGCTATCCCCCTCATGATGCATTTGTAGTCTATGCCAAATCTCATATGCCCTAACACAACCTCTAATCCTATTATATTCACCCTCATTAAGGCTACAATACAAGATGTTCATGAATTTCGAATTCATTTCAATTTCTTTCATTTTGGGTCTTATAAGTGAATCTAATTCATCTTCATTTGGGGGTGTGTATGGATTTTGAAGAAACATCAAATACTTATGGTCATTAGAAATTTGGAAAATCTTCATCCTATTCTTCCAATAATCATAATTTGACCCATTAAGCAAAGGAGGTCGAGTTGTGCATAATCCCTCTACGTGATTAGATGTACTAACCATGCTAAAAGTACGATTAAGTATAGAATTTAGCGCACAAGGCTCTGATACCAAATGTAGGATCGTGTGGGTTATGGGTCCACTAATCACTTTTACGCTAATCACCTACTCGTTTTATCGATCGAGTTATATGCAGCGGAATTTAAACAACTAAACACGCAAGTAAGAAATATGCAAATCACAATGGACGCTGGGGGTTTTTACAGAGGTTCGGCCACCGCCTACGTCCTCTCTTGCAAGCTCCGCTCGACACTTCGAGCTCCGCTCACGACTTCACTATCCACTCCCCGTTCCGGGCCGGGAGAGAACACCTTTTACAAAACAAGCTCCACGAACACCCACGTGAGCTTGACTTTCTTCTCTCACAATCCGAGAGGAACACTTTGGGCTTTCACCGAAGTTCTTGCTTCTTTTACAACTGAGAACTTGAGTGGAATACACTCTCTAACTTGAGCACACTTGAATGAGATTGAAATTGATTCTAAGTGTGGAAATTTGAGGCTTTGAGTGTTTGGGATTCTCTCTAATGTTTGGGACAAGTTTGTAGTGGGAGAGTTGTGTTAAAATGTGTTTTACAACCCTATTTATAAGCATTAGAGAGAATAGAGCCGTTAGGATTGATTGAGTATGAGTTGATGTGTGATTATACAAAACAGAACCTACAGGACCCAATTCTGGATGAAATCGGTCGACCGGATTGGGATGAAAGGTCGACCGTTAGGCAGTTTTGCACTAAGTTTGGTCGACCGGTTAAGCAACGGTCGACCGCCCAACGTTACGACTTAGGTACACTTAAGTGATCGGTCGAACACGTAAAGGGAAACAGTCGACCGATTTGTACCAGGCACTTTGGGGTGGACAAACAAATAGATATTCGGTCGACCGAAACAGGTCTAGCGGTCGACCGTTTTTGTCCAGGAGATTTGGGTTTGTCAAGAGATGAACAAACGGTCGACCGATCCTTGTCCTCGGTCGACCGATACATGAAATGTATGTGGGGTATTTTTGGTTTAATACGAATACGACCGTTGGGTATATACGACAAGAATAACGGTCAGAAAATTAAGTTCAAACGGTCGACCGAAAGAGATGGTTCGGTCGATCGAAACTAGATAGGGAAACACAAAACAGAATACTTGATCATCCGGTCGACCGAATGGCCTGTTGCGGTCGACAGAATGTGGGCAGACAGTTAGGGTTCATGTTTAGTGTGTTCCGATCTAAGTTTGGGTGATCTATTGATGTCCAAATAATGTGAAATTTCGTGTGTGACTTCTATGAGGAACCTAGTGTGTTTAAGTTGATTTTAGCTCAAGTATGCTCAAAATACTCAAGTTCCTAAAGACTCATAGAAATACAAAATACATGTCTTCAAAAGAGCTTGATTACATGTCTTGACTTGTTTCCCATTCTTCCTTGAGTCTTGATCACCTGTAGAGGTTAGCACAAAGCAATATATATGCAATGCAATATGTGTGCTACTCTACATGATCATAATTAAGATTAGGTTAATAAAATCATCAAAACATAGATTCAGGCCAAAAATCCAACAGTACCCTTGTCTCCTTTTGTGTCAAAGGAATCAGATTCTGAGGTCCCCACTCATGCTTCTTTCGACCAGAATTCTGATGTTCCTTCGCACCCTTATGCCCCGAAGGTGCCATTCCCTGAGCGCCTTAAAAAGAAAACCTCTGATCAGCATAACAAGATGCTTGAGATGTTTCGGCAAGTTAAGGTGAACATCCATCTATTGGAGGTGATTCAGCAAATGCCACCTTATGCCAAGGTTCTCAAGGACTTATGGACCAAGAAGAGAAAAACTCATGTTCTAAAGAATGCTTTTTCTTGCGGCTAACGTGAGTTCTTTGTTGGCACAACCCATGCAAGTCAAGTACAAGGACCCTGGTTGTCCTACTATCTCTTGTGTGATTGGTGATGTGTCCATACATCGAGCCTTATTGGACCTTGGTGCATCTGTTAATCTTCTGCCATATTCTGTCTACGTCCACCTCGGTCTTGGTGACCTCAAACAAACAAAACCCACTCTTCAATTGGCTGATAGGCCGATGAAGAAACTGAGGGGTGTGGTGGAAGATGTGGTGATCAAAGTGGGAGAGTTCATTTATCCAGTCGACTTCTTTGTCTTGGATACTGAACATGTGCCAAACCCACTTGGACAAATTCCTGTCATTCTGGGGTGACCATTCCTTGCGACTTCCAATACATTGATCAATTGTCGCAATGGTCTGATGCGCTTGCCTTATGGTAGTCAATGCGCTGATTTCAACATCTTCACCACCGGCACGAAGCCAGGTGCCTTCAATGACCCTGTTGGGGTCAACCTTACCCAGGGTTTCGATGAAATTGAAGTTCAGGGCACCTTCAAGTAGTTCAGAGAATTATTCGATGGAAATGTTGAAGGTGGTGAAGATTTTTGACCTGGGATGGCACAAGAAGGTGCCTTATGTGCTGATCACGTGGCCTCAGTGCCACCTCCTTTTGATCTTGTGGCCCTTGAGCCACATTCTTCTGATCTCGTGGCCCTTGAGCCACATTCGTCTGATCATGTGGCCCTTCAGCCACTACTTTTTGATCACGTGGCCCTTGAGCCACATCCTTTTGATCACGTGGCTTTCGAGCCACAAGATACTATTTTTAGGGCCTCTGGGCCACATGCTCTTCATTCTGTATCTGCTGAGGACCCCATGTGGGTTAACAATCAACCACCCGATACCCTTCAACCTGGTAGAGGTTCAGCTCTAATTCATGCCTCCTCTTTTGCTAGCATACATTCATATTAATCAACACATTTCAAGATAAAACATTCTTCCATTCTTAATTGCATATATAAGTATCATCTCTAGCCCCCAAAAAGGGGAGTGGTTTTACTCACTAAACATTAAACTAACTATTACACTAAGATAAGAAAACATATTAACTAAGCTAGATTTAATAAAAGTCAATTAAATTAAACATGCAAGAACTATAAAAGAAGCAACAAAACAAGGAAAACTTTATTGATTTCAGACCCACAATAGCAGTAGCATCTCCCCACGTGAGTTTCTTGCTTCAAGGCTTTCACTTCAAGTAGAGAGAATGGCCACAAAGAATGGAGTGATAGCAATAGAAGGTGAAGAGTTCTATTTATAGCCATAGAAAAATATAATCTGGGACAATGCCCCGGTATGGGACTAAAAAATACCAGAAATAGACTAAAGACACACTAATACACGCCCCACATAAAGATTAACGGATTCGGAGCTACCAGGACCGCCAATTAGCGGTCTACAGAGTCTGGATCCGTCTGGGCTTTCTTCTGGGCTTTGCTGGATCTCTTTGTTTGTCTTTAACGCATCTATTGGGCTTGGTGGACCTCCGACCCGAATAGCATTGCCAAAATACTCCCCATGATGGTGTGAACTATTCTTGTTTTATCATTGGTCCTTTGATCTTACATTCACGTCCTTCGATCTTGCATCTTATTCTTTGAGTCTCTCAACCCAGTTTTTTTCATGCTCTGAGGTCCTTTTATGCCTCTTCTCTTCAAACCTATTTATTTCCGAAATTCAAACATAAAACTCGTCACGTAGGATTGTTTAGGTGAAAGATAATGGATATAAGATACAAATATAAGCATAAATGATGTCAATCCAATGTCTTTCTGTGTGATTATTTGATGTAGAACCATGCTAAAATATAATTAAGTATGTGATTTAGCTCACAGGCTCTGATAACAAATGTAGGATCGTGAGGGTCTCTAATTCTAATCAGTTTTAATCCTAGTTACCTACTTTTTTAACGATAAAAAATGTGCAGCGGAATTTAAAACTGAACAAGCAAGTTGATTGACATCATTTCAGGCTTATATTTGTATCTTATATCCATTATCTTTCACCTAAACAATGTTATGTTATGTGTTTTATGTTTAGTTTTCAGGAATAAGTAGGTTTGAAGAGATGAAGCATAAAAGGACCCAAAAGCAGGGAAAAGGACTGAATTGTGAGACCTGGGGACTAAGCTGCAAGGGAGAAGGACCTGAACGTAAGACCAAAGGACCAAAGAGCAAAACAAAATACTCTACACCATCATGGGGAGTATTTTGGCAATTCTATTCGGATCGGAGCTCCAGCAAGAAAAGTAGATGCATCAAAGATCACCAAAGACATCTAGAAAAGCCCAGAAGAAAACATAGCGGGATCCGAACCATATAGACTGCCAATTGGCGGTCCAAGACCGCTAATTGGAAGTCTGTTTTGGCTCAAATCCGCTAAGATTTTGGTGGGTCGCGTATTAGTGTTTATTTAGTCCATTTCTGGTATTGTTTTAGTCCCACATTGGGGGATTGTCCCGGATTACCTTTTCTATGGCTATAAATAGAACTCACCTTCTATTGTAATCACTCCATATTTTGAGTGGCTATTCTTCCTACTAGAAGTGAGGCCTTGAAGCACACACTAAAGTAGGAGGATGCTACTTGAAATGTGAGGCACTTTAATAAATGTTTCTTTATTATGTTGTTTATTTTATGTTTCTTGTTTTACTTTGTTTAATTTCATTTCATTAGTTTTAGTAGCTTAGTTAATATGCTTTCTTTGCTTAGTTTAATAATTAGTGTAATGTGGAGTGAGTAGTTACTTCCCTTTTGGGGGGGTGGAGTAGATGTTCATACCTGCATTAGAGAATGGAATGAATGCTTTATTTCCAATGTGTTGATAAAACATGAATGTATATTTTCTTGTTTAGGATAGAATTTATAACTTGATGAGTTTTGCCAAAATGATTAGACACCTCTCATGCTTGTTTACGTTATGAAATAGACAACTTGTATATGTAAATGTTAATCAACTAGGTTGGTGAATAGATTGATAGGTTTTGCCATAACATTTAGACACTTCCTATGCATGATAACACCACCTTTATTTGTGCATAAAGAATGTGTTCAACACCCACCTCTTTGCATGTGTGCACTCACTCCACCCCTTAGGGGTTTTCCTTTTCTGAATTCCAGCACTCTTCTTTTGTTCTTAGTTAAGTTTTAGTTAATCGTTTGTGGCTTTCTTTCGCATTTCGTATTTCGTAGTGTAGTGTAGCGTAGAGTAGCATAAAAAACTCTCTTCTCCATATTTTTGCCACTTGATTTCGTGCCAACGAGAGGCTGCTCACCTCCCTGAGGACGACCCGTATTTTCCACCGCTTCAACGCGGCCGTGCACTTTCGGTTTAAATTAAAACGTTCAACAAGTTTTTTGCACCGTTGCTGGGGAGGTGCCAGTCTAGACTCTTGTTTGGACGATTCGAGTGGATTTAATTTGTGTTTTGTAGTTTTTCTTTGTTTCAGCAGACTGGGAATAGCAAGGGAAGGCTACTGGAGAAATTTCAAGATGAACTGGGCACTTCAGACCGCCAATCAGCGGTCTAGTGAGCTTTGTTCATCTTCTATTTTCTTTGTGTTGTTGCTCTAATTGATCTAGTAATCTGGGACTCAATTTTGCATGTTCTGACTCTTAGATTGCTCCCAGATTAATAATCAACTTCCCTTAAGAAACCTGGACCCTAAAACTCAAAGCAAAAGATTAGGCATTCATTTTGTTTAGGTCATGCATCATGTATGCGACCTAGGCATATAGATTGTCTTTCATTTTAGCTTTATTTTCAGTTGCTGAGTGCTGGCATGAGGTACGCACCTTGTACTTTCATTCATACATTTCGTATGAACATGCATTAGTTAGTAGGATGTGCATTGAAACAAGTGTGAGTTGAGCGTTTGTTTGGAGAGTTGATTGTTAGATTTAGACTCCAAAACGTTACTAAAGAGGGGCTGTCCCGTAAAAGATAAGGTGGGGGATTTCATCACCCTTTCCTTCGCCCCACAAACCACACTAATAAAGAGCCTAATTTTTAAAATCAAGTAGACATTGGCCCTAAGGATTTCAGGTGCATTAGGAGAGTGATCCGGTCCCGACCGTCATGACCTGATCGGCGTTACCCACTTTGTCGATTGTAGGAGAGACGAGATCCCCGGATCTTGGCTCACTTGCTGGGCTTTGTGGTCCTCGTCGTAGGGAGGTGAGCTTGTTGAGGCCGTGTGACCTCGCAGTTAGGCGTCGTCTAGCTGTAAGGACCTATAGCGACCTTAGGATTGCTTGAGCCTTGTTTGCTTGTGTGTTTCTACTTGTACCCATCCGCCGTAGCATAAGGACTTCTTCCCTTCTCTCCTGAGTCATTCTTTCTCTCCTGTGTCCCCCCGTCTTCTTCTCTAAGCACATTCTTTGTTAAACAAAACCAAAAAAGAAAAAAAAAATTTGTTTTGTGTGTGTGCACCTTTGTGCATGCTTTCGTGGGCACGAGACGAGAGTGGTCGTTTGACGAGGCGCGTTGTCAACCCTGCTTCGGTAGTCGACTCCTCGACGCCTTCCTCCTCTCGTGTCACACATAGTCTGAGATCAATGGCTGCTAATCCGTGAGGACGAGCAGTTACTGGAGCCACTTGTTCGACCTGTGCTTCCAGTTGTCGGTCCCATACCTCTACGTGATCGATGCTACCCGAGCCGTACTGCTCTACCCTCATGCATCGTATTGCCAGAGGCTAATGGGAACCATTTTGAGGTTAAGCCTCAGCTTATCTCCATGCTCCCTCATTTCACTGGGAAAGGTGACCCCTATATCATTCTCAGGGAATTTGAGGAGGTATGTGCTATGTTCAAGCTACAACAACTTAGCCCAGAATCCGTCCATCTTAGCCTTCTCCCCTTTGCACTGAAGGATGATGCCAAGAAGTGGTTGTACAGCAACCAGGCGAATTCCTTTAGGACATGGGATGAGTTTCAATCTGCATTACTCAAGAAATACTTTCCAAATCATCGGACTCAAAAATTGAGGAACGAAATCAATTCGTTCTATCAACTTGAGACTGAAACATTTGATGCATATCTAGAGAGGTTCAAGGAGCTACTATCCTCATGCCCTCACCATGACATTGAGTTGTGGCGTCTTTGTCAGATTTTTTACGAGGGTCTTCATATCCCGTCCCAAACGCTCCTTTAGTCCATGTGTCAAGGAGAGTTCTTGGGAAAGGATGAAAGGGTGTCATGGGCTTTCCTAGAAGACATTGCTGAGAAAACAATGCAATGGGAGAGTGTAAGGGAACCACCTGCATCATCTAGTATAGGAGCGAGGATCGCGAATACAAACTCGACTAGATCGGGTACCGCATTTGCTATCCATACCACTTCGGCCTTCGAGGCACGCATGGCGGCCTTAATTCTCCGTATGGATTCGATTGAGCTCCAAAACCAACAAAGTGCACCTCACATGTCCACATCTGGTTGAGTTCCCTGTCATTCATGTGGTAGGATAGGTCATGTAGAGAGGGAGTGTGCGTCCATTCCTCCTGAGATGGAACATTTCAACGCCATCTATGATAGAGCTAGGAATGACCCATACTCATGATCTTATAATCCTGGATGGAGGAACCACCTCAATTTTTCATGGAACCAAAATAATGCCCCGGGTGGTCCTTCAACCTCCTCTCGACCACCTAATCAACCAAACCAACCTCCCATGCATGCTCATTCATATCAGCAACCCCAAGTTCCAAGCACCAACCAACCAGGTTTCCCAAATTCTAACAACTTTGAAACCCGGTTTAATTCGCTTGAGAACTTGACTCGTGGACTTGAGAACTCTATGAAAAATTTTATGTCATCCACAAGTCAAGTTCTCACTTCAAATCAGCAGATCATCAGATCTCTAGAGCTTCAGATGGGCCAATTGGCTCAGTCTGTACATGAAAGAGAGAGAGGGTCTTTTCCTAGCCAGCCTGAGGCTAACCCTCGCATGTACCAGCAACAACACAAGCAAACTGAGAATGTGGTACCTCGGGAGAGGTAAGTGAACCATGTGGAGGAACCTGTTCACCATGTCAATTCCATTGTGACCTTAAGGAATGGAAAACAGGTTGACAATCACATTTCCTTGCCACCACCACCATCTATGCAACCCCCTTGTGGGAATGATGGTGAAAAAGAGGCTGAGGGTGAGGGTAATACCCCAAAGCTTTCTTCTCAGGGACCGTAGAAAACCTACCTGCCAAAAGCTCCCTATCCAAGTAGGTTAACCAAAAAGCAGAGTGACACAATGGACCAGATATTAAAGATGTTTAAGCAAGTTAAGGTTAACATGCCATTGTTGGATGTCATCCAACAAATACCTCAATATGCCAAAGTGCTGAAGGATCTCTGTACAACCAAGAGGAAGACCAATGTTCCTAAGAAAGCATTCTTGGCTGCAAATGTAAGCTCACTTTTGTTCAATCCCGCCTACACAAAATACAAGGACCATGGGTGTCCTACTATTCAGTGTACGATAGGGGACACTATCATGAGTAATGTTTTGCTTGATTTAGGATCAGCGGTCAAGCTCCTCCTATTTATTGTTTGTTAACAGTTAAATTTAGGAGAATTGAAACAAACTAAGATCACCCTCCAATTGGCGGATAGATCCATTCGTATTCCAAAGGGGATCATCGAGGACGTGCTTATCAAAGTTGGAGATTTTATATTTCCAGTCGATTTTGTTGTCCTCGATACAAATCCTGTTGCGAACACCCACTCTCAAATACCTTTGATTTTTGGTAGGCCATTTCTGGCAACTTCCAACGCCTTAATTAATTGTAGAAATGGTCTCATAAAGCTCTGATTCGATAACATGAGTGCCGAGTTTGATGTGTTCAACTCTGGTAGGCAACATGAGCCCATGGATCAACCTTTAAATCTAAATCTTATCCGCCAATTGGAGAAAGCACCACAAAATCAACGAACAACCCTAACCCCAATGCAACCCATTGAGAATGTTTGTGGGGCCAGCGAAAACTCATTGCCTGTCTTTGCAATGCAACAGAGTGAGCTGGCATCAAACATAAATGTCCAAAAGGAGTGTTCGTTGCATGATTCAGTTGAGAGTACTAGTGAGAGTGAGACACCTCATCATATGCCTATACCAGAAGGTGTCTCTACCTCATGTCCCATGGCCTTTGAGCCATTTGAGCTTCATATTGACTCCAACAAGGACTCACCTATGACAGAGCTTATGTTTGATGATCTAAATGATGGTGGGAGGTCCTTGTTGGATAACTTGGGGAGAAGCCCCATTCTTAGTGATGCAGGTCTGCTGCATCCATCGAATGAGCTTGAGGTACTCATTCCGATGCACCCACCGATTCGTTGGAGGGTTTTGTCCGATGAGTAACTAAACCCTAGTGAGGCAACACAACTTCATTCTTTGTTGCCCACACCCAACTAATATCATGAGGGGTTCGAGCCTTTCAGCTTTGACCTTTCACCCTCATGACACCTCAGAGTACCGGTGAAGTTTGCCCATCTCGGCAAGTCTCTGATCCTCATGACTTGATGTTCTCATTTGATGTTCCTTGACCAAATGATTATGAGAATATTGTTGTTGCTGTATATAACATTTAAAAAAAGAAAAAAGAAAAAAGAAAAAAAGAGAGCGAGTAATAAAAGACTCCATGAGTGAGCATTGATTGTTGTGGGCCCCAACCCTTGTGTACTTGGGCCCAATTTCTTCACGTATTTGTCTCCCCTCTTCAGTATCTCACAGGTTTTGAGGGAATTCGGGTTTGTGTCCATCACTATAACCATGAACTTCCTGTTGCGCTTTATGTTGGTGAGATCTTTCATTTTCATGCATAAATCCATGTAGTATCTTGTTCAAATTCATTGAGGACAAGGCATGAAGTAGGTGTGGGGGGTGTTTTACGTGTGTACATAGTTGAGTGTTTTTCCTTTGATTTCTTTTGTGTGTATTGATAGGGTCATGTTAGTGTGCTGCATTTAATATCGATATATCTTCTTGCCATGATCCTTAGGTGACTTGTCTTCTTTTGCTTGCCTTGTGCTTTAAAATTTTCACATTCTTTCAAAATCTTCATGTGTTTGCGATAGAAAATGTTTTTGTAGGTTTTTTGTGTGTTTAGCATGTGCAAAACCATTGAGAGGCAAAGTAAAAAGAATGCTCCCAAAATTGTCTTGAACTTGATGCATTAGGATATCTAGTTTACTGGCTTTAGGTCTTATCGAGTCATTAGGATGCACCCCGGTTTTCCCTCGGGATTCGTGTAATCATAGGGTTTCAGTACTCAAACATTTAAAGAAGTCCAGCCTGAACCTAGTGAGTCAATAATTTGTGTCTATTAGTATAATGAAGTTTGTCGTAGTCAAGGGCCCTTAATCGCTTTTTGTGAAACTTAAGTGTAGGGGTTTTGGTTCCCATGTAGATAAATAAATAAGTGATGTTCTCTCTTCTCACACGGCTCCTATCACTCGGGAAAGTAGGTCTGAGGGGACTTTGTGCCTGGTGCTTTCGAGTCATCTGACTTGGGATGCACCGACCGATCTCTTGTTACACGGGTGGTTGGGATCGCCCTATGTGGAGATTTGGGGGAAGGTGTGCATGATAGTGTAAGTCCTCATAGGCAATGATGCACGAAACCTGACCCTGGGAGAATCAAACACCAGCCAATAAACTGCTCCAAAGAAAAAGTAAAAGAAAAAAAAACAAAGAGTCAAATAAGAACCAAAATGGACTTTACACATTGTATCACATTCAGAAGTTAAGGTTGCCCATGTCTTTCACTTAAGTCCTTAACTAACTTTCACGGATGGTTCATTAGGCTAGGTGTGTGGACTCATTACCTATATGGAGTCGACAAGTAGTATTACCGTGTCCCATGATCGACAAAATAAGTCCAACAAGTCGTGTAACTAGATTGATTAATGCATCTTGTTCGGATTTTGTGGGTGTATCCTCTGAAAACCCTCATAAGACAACACTCCTCCTCCTTGGCAACAAAGAGGTTTAACGACTTGTTGCACGTGCACCGTGATTCCTACGAAAGTGAGTTATGACTTCTTATTTTTTTCGTATGCTTTTCTCTTTCTTTGTTTTGCTAGGGACTAGCAAAAGTTAGGTGTGGGTGTATTTGATTGACATCATTTCATGCTTATATTTGTATCTTATATCCATTATCTTTCACCTAAACAATGCTATGTTACGAGTTTTATGTTTAGTTTTCAGGAATAAATAGGTTTGAAGAGATGAAGCATAAAAGCACCCAAAAACAGGGAAAAACGACTGAATTGTGAGACCTGGGGACTAAGATGCAAGGGAGAAGGACCTGAACATAAGACCAAAGGACCAAAAAGCAAAACAAAATACTCCACACCATCATGGGGAGTATTTTGGCAATTCTATTCGGGTCGGAGCTCCAGCAAGCAAAGTAGATGCATCAAAGATCACCAAAGACATCCAGAAAAGCCCAGAAGAAAACTTAGCGGGATCCGAACCATATAGACCGCCAATTGGCCCAAATCCGTTAAGATTTTGGTGGGTCGCGTATTAGTGTGTGTTTAGTCCATTTCTGGTATTTGTTTAGTCCCACATTGGGGGATTGTCCCGGATTACCTTTTTCTATGGCTATAAATAGAACTCTTCACCTTCTATTGCAATCACTCCATATTTTGAGTGGCTATTCTTCATACTAGAAGTGAGGCCTTGAAGCACACACTAAAATAGGAGGATGCTACTTGAAATGTGAGTGACTTTAATAAATGTTTCTTTATTATGTTGTTTGTTTTATGTTTCTTGTTTTACTTTGTTTAATTTCATTTCATTAGTTTTAGTAGCTTAGTTAATATGCTTTCTTTGCTTAGTTTAATAATTAGTGTATGTGTAGTGAGTAGTTCCATCCCCTTTGGGGGGTGGAGTAGATGTTCATACCTGAATTAGAGAATGGAATGAATGCTTTATTTCCAATGTGTTGATAAAACATGAATGTATGCTTGCTTGTTTAGGATAGAATTTATAACTTTATGAGTTTTCCCAAAATGATTAGACACCTCTCATGCTTGTTTAGGTTCTGAAATAGACCACTTGTATTTGTAAATGTTAATCAACTAGGTTGGTGAATAGATTGATAGGTTTTGCCATAACTTTTAGACACTTCCTATGCATGATAACACCACCTTTATTTGTCCTTAAAGAATGTGTTCAACACTCACCTCTCTGCATGTGTGCACTCACTCCACCCCTTAGGGGTTTTCCATTTCTAAATTCCAGCACTCTTCTTTTGTTCTTAGTTAAGTTTTAGTTAATCGTTTGTTGCTTTCTTTTGCATTTCGTATTTCGTAGTGTAGTGTAGCGTAGAATAGCATAAACAACTCTCTTCTCCATATTTTTGCCACTTGATTTCGTGCAAACGAGAGGCTGCTCACCTCCCTGAGGACGACCCGTATTTGCCACCGCTTCAACGCGGTCGTGCACTTGCGGTTTAAATTATAACGTTCGTCACAAGTGAAGGAATGGAAAATGCAAACCACAATGAAGATGAGGGATTTTTATAGAGGTTCGGCACCCCACCCGGTCCTAGTCCTCTCTTGCAAGCTCCGCTCGGATCACCGAGCTCCACTCATGACTTCACTAACCACTCCCCATTCCGGGCCGGGAGAGAACGCCTTTACAATCTTCGAGCTTGGCTCCTCCTCTAACAATCGGAGAGGGACACTTCGGTCTCTCACCGAAGTATATACTCTTGTCATGGGCTTTCACCAAGACCCTTGCTTCTTTGACAACAATGGAGTGGAACAACACTCTCTAATCTTGAGCACACTTGAGTGAGAATACGATTTAAGACTAATTGTGGAAGGTTTTGAGTGTGTAGAACTTTCTCTCTAACGTAGGGGACAAATAATAGTGGGAGAGTTATAGCCGTTGGGGATGAAATGGGAAATATTATGTAAGATACACAAAATAGCAATTGACAGGACCCAATTCTGATAACGTTCGGTCGACAGAATCGGGCTGAACGATCGGCCGTTTGACAATATTGACCAAGGTTTGGTTGACTGATACACTAAATGTATTTGGGGTATTTAGGACTAATACGAATACTACCGTTGGGTATATACGACAAAACCAATGGTCGGAAATATGTTGTTACTCGGTCGACCAAACTTGGGCAGTAAAACACTAACAGTATATATGATCACTCGGTTGACCCAATGGTCTAATGCAGTCTCAGTTTGGGTGATCTATTGAAGTCCAGAATATATGATGTTTTGCGTGACTTCTATAAGGAACCTAATGTGTATGTGAGTTTATTTTAGCTCAAGTATGCTCAATTTACACAATGTTCCTAAGACTCAAAGAAATGCAAATTACATGTCTTCAAATAAGCTTGATTACATGTCTTGACTTGAATCCTTTCTTTTTTGAGTCATGATCACCTGTAGAACTTAGTACATAGCAATATATATGCAATGCAATATGTGTGCTACTCTACATGATCACAATTAAGATTAGGTTCATTAAATCATCAAAACATAGATTAAGGTCGAAAAGCCAATAGTTTGTATTCATTTGTAGAATTTCATTTGTCCCACATCGGGGGATTTTCCCCGATTACCTTTTTCCATGAATATAAATAGAACTCTTCTTCCTCCTTTGTAATTACCCATTGTTTGGTGGCATTCTCTCTGATTGGAGTAAGCCTTCGAGCAAAACTCAAGTGGAGAAGAATGCTACTTGTAATGTCAGTCGTGTAAATAAAAAAATAGTTTACTTTAATGTTGTCTTCTTTTTTAATTCTTGCTTGCTTAGCTTAATATTGTTTTATCTTAGTAGAAGTAATCAAATTGTTTCATTTTCTTAATGTAGTTTGTAGTTTAATGAGTTGTGAGTAGTTCCATCCCCTTTTGGGGGTGGAGTTGATGTTTATACATGTCATGTAGAATGGAATGAATGCTATATGTTGTTTTATGTGAGAAATGTGAGTATGCTTGTTTGAATTAAAGAGAATACTTAACTTGATGGTTTCTGCCAAAATCTTTAGGTACATTCCATGCTTGTTTAGGTTCTTAATAACAAACTTGTTCATGCTCATATTAAACAATTAGCCTAGTGATTTGGATGATACGTCTTGTCATGACGTACTTCTTATGCATAGCAACAGTACCTACACTTATGCTCTATTGAATGCATTCATCACCACTTATTTCATGTGTACACACACTCCACCCCTTAGGGGTTTCTCTTCCTGAATTCCATCCTTCTTTATTAGTTAGCTTAGTTTCATTGTTGCTTGCTTTCATCGTGTTTGTTTGTTGCTTACTAGTGTAGCGTAGCATAGTTTAGTTTAGTATAATCACTTCTTCTCCTCTCTTTTTCCCACTTGTCGTTGAACGAACAAGAGTCGACACACCTCCCTGTGGATCGACCCGTATTTGCCACATCTTCACCGACGTCGTGCAGTTGCGGTATTTAAAATGAACACATCATTGGTTCCTATGCAGAGGAACCACTTCGGGTGGAATCCCTTGGCGCAACTATGTAGAGTTGTCACCCAGTGCAACTGTGTTGAGTTGTTGCCTGGTTCCTTGTCAAGTATGGTAGATAGGTTGTATGCATAAGTTCTTATCATGTTTTTGGTCCCAGGGTATACGGGGTTTTCTTGTTGAAAACTCAAGCTTATTCATTGTTTTTTTTTTCCTCAGGTACTTAGGTTTTTCCCACAGGGTTAGACTGGAGGAGTTTTGGAGGATTCTGGACACGAGGGGCACGCCGACCAGAATCTTCCAGTTATCATTTTGCTTCAACATTATATTATGATGTATTTCCTTTTTGAACTCGATGTAATGTCGTTGATATTCTTTCCACATGAATAATTTCCCGTTTCAATTTATATCCCGTTCTTAGTCTATCCATGTATGTTTTTATTTAGTATGTCGCGTATGTGTCGTCTTTTACTATAACAACTTTGATCGTCGTGGATGACTCTGATCGTGATAGTTCACTTGGTTACCCTAGAGTATGTACCAGCGAGATCGGGGGTGTTATACTTGGACTCTTGTTAACTGTTAAAAGTTAACACGACTTTAAGAAGACACCCATGTCTCTCGAAGGACAATTATGCGTCGATTGGTAATTGGCAAGATTGTAGTCATGTTTTTGTGATTTTAAACTACCACAGACTTGAGTTCAAAGGAAAGATCCTATCATTAAAGAACAAACTAACCTATGAAGCGCCGAACACAAATGAATCCCTCACAGGACATAAACACGCTCGAGTGTGGAGACAAAAGTCCTACGCAGGACAGACAAGTTCCTTGCCGGACACACTCCAATCCATAAATCATTTTCTTATTAGGATATACCACGTAAAATTTTTGGTTTATGGCTGATAATAATTGGATGGGGTTTTTACTTGGGTCCAAGTGTCAAAGTAGCCATTGCCACAGAGGCATCGATATAGAACTTCCGACACACTTTTCCCTTTCCTTAATTCCTTTCTAAATGTTTGACATCGGAATGAAATAGAAACCCATTGTAGATGGTAGACCAAACGCATTACGTTACACCGATTGTGATATATGGTCGACCGGACACAAATCGGTCCATCAAAATCACTAACAAGAATCACCAGTTCGGACAACCGAAAAACATTCAATCCATATAAGACAACAAAAAATTGATCTTTGGACTCTTGTTAAGTGTTAAAAGTTAACACACCTTTAATAAGACACCTGTGTCTCCGACGGAATGTGTCCATTGAAGGACACTTGCGTCTCTCAAAGGACATTATGCAGTTATGCGACCCATGGTAATTGCCAAGTTTGGAGCCATTGTTATATTTTTTGTGATTTAAAACTACCACATAGTTGAGTTCAAATGACGGGTCCTTGATTTAAAGAACAAACTAACCTGTCCAGCGCGAGACACAAACAAATCCTTCGCAAGACAGAAACCCGTGTGGGACAGTGGACAGACTAGTGCCTCATGGGACACACACCAGTCTATAAATCATTTCCTATTACGATATACGACCTCAAATTTCTTTTCAGTCCAACAATAATGGGTTGGGCTTTTTACTTGGGTCCAAGTGTCAAAGTTGATCCATTGCGACAAAGGCATCAATATAGATCTTCTGGCATACTTTTTGTTTCCATATTTCCTTTCTAAACGTTTGAGGTTGGAAAGAAACAAAAAAAATCATAGATGGTCGACCGAATGCATTACGTTACACTGATATGTCATACACGGACGACCAGACACATATTGGTCCTCCGAAATCACTAACTAGAATCACCACTTCGGACAACTGAAATACATTGGGCAATATAAGACAAAGGAAAATGATGTTTGCACTCTTGTTATGTGTTAATAGTTAACACGACTTTAAGTGGACACTCGTGTCTCCGACGGACCATGTCCAGAAAAGGACACTCGAGTGTCTCGAAGGACACTTGCAGTTTTTTTTTGTAATTGGCAAGATTGAAGTCATTGTTTTTGGTGATTTAAAACTACCACAAACTTGAGTTTAAAGGGTAGATCCTAGCCTTAAAGAACAAAGTAGCCTTATATTTGTATCTTATATCCATTATCTTACACCTAAGCAATGTTACGTGACGAGTTTTATGTTTAGTTTTCAGGAATAAATAGGTTTGAAGAGATGAAGCATAAAAGGACCCAAAAGCTGGGAAAAGGACTGAATTGTGAGATCTGGGGACTAAGATGCAAGGGAGAAGGACCTGAATGTAAGATAGAAGGACCTAAGAACAAAACAGAATACTTCACGCCATCATGGGGAGTATTTTAGCAATTCGATTCGGGTCGGAGCTCCAACAAACCAAGTAAATGCATCCAAGACCAGAAACTATACCAAGAAAAGCCCACAACAAATTCCAACTTGATCCAAAGTTTAGGGACCGCCAATTGGTGGCTAGGGACCGCTAATTGGCGGTCCCGATCACTCTGGATCTGCCCAAATTTCTCCAGCACATGTATTAGAGGATGTTTAGGCCATTTTTGGTATTTGTTTAGTCCCACATTGGGGGATTGTCGCGGATTGCCTTTTTCTTTGGCTATAAATAGAACTCTTCACCTTCCATTGTAGATATCTCTCTCTTGGTGGCCTTCTTCCCTACTAAGAGTGAAGCCATGAAGTAAAACTCTGGTGGAGGAAGGGCTTCTTGTAATTTGGAGTGAGTAATAATAGAAGTTTTGTAGTTAATTGTTGTTTACATTGCTTAGTTAATTTCAATTTACATGTCTTGCATGTTTCTTTAGTCTCATGTTCTTTTAGTTTCTTTAATGTTTCTTGCTTGCTTAGATTAATTTCATTTCAGTATTAATGCTTCATTTTGTTAGAGTAGTTAGTTTAAATATGTGTGAGTAGTTTCATACCCATTTGGGGGGTGGAGAAATATTTGATATAATCATGTAGTGTATTAAGTGTGTGTTATCTTAATACCTTGAGCTTTATATGATTTCCATAACCATCTAATGGGTCTCCACTCTTATCTTTGATATGGTAATGCTCTTGAATGAAGCTTAGCCTATGCTTTGATTAGTGGACCTATTTTATGGGGAATGATAAGGTTAGGATATGGATGGAATTAATATTGGAAACACAAGTTGTAGTGTATGTAATCTTGTTGCCTTTACCTTGGTTAATGTCTTGTATGTTGTAATGATATAGTCTTATCTTAATTCATGTGGAAGCATAGTAGGGTCTAGTCTTTATACACGAGTTCATTTAGCTTCATTCCAATTATTGTCTTGTATGTTTTTATGATGTAGTCTTATCTTAATTCATGTGGAGGCAAAGTTTGATGTAGTTTTATGATTTCATGCACTATATGTTGTGAGGAGCTTAATTGAACACACACACATCTTTATGTTCACATTATTTCTCTACCCCCTATGGGGTTTAGTTTTATTGCTTATCTTCCATTTCCTTTTTGCATTGTAGTGTAGTTTAGTGTAACCAACATTTCTCTCAATTTTTTACCACTCGCCTTTGCACAAAGCAAACGTTGACACACCTCCCTGTGGACGACCCGTATTTGCCACCGCTTCAACGCGGTCGTGCACTTGCGATTTAAATAAAACGATCAAACACTATGCAGTGCAGGATACAAACAAATCCCTCATAGGACACAAATAAGTGTGGACAATGGAGACACACAAGTCCCTCGCGGGACACGCAAGTTCTGCGCAGGACACACCAGTCCCTAAATCATTTTCCTATTCGGATATACCATGTCAAATTTTAGATTTAACTCCGACAATATTGGGATGGGTTTTTTTAGTTGGGTCCAACTATCGGAGTAGTCATTGTCATAGAGGCACAGATACGTAAAGAAATAAAAACCCAACGTAAACGATCGATCGATTCTTCCCTTTCCTTAATTCTTTAATTCCGACAAACGTTTCCCTTTCCTTAATTCCTCTCTAAATATTTGAGGTCGGACAAAAAAACCCAACGTAGACGGTCGACCGAATGCATTACGATACAAATATACGTGATACATAGATGGATAAGGCTCTGTAGTGGATCTTCTGGTGGAATGGGATTAAGCGACACATTGTGGAGTTTGTCTTGAACTGTTTGGTCTGTTAGCAGGTTAAGATCGTGCACCAACGTCCAGTAGGCACGATGCAAAAGATCGAGCTTCCAGAATGGAAGTGGGAGCACGTGGCAATGGACTTTGTCACTAGTTTACCGAGGACCAGTCGTTCGCACGATGCTATTTGGGTGATTATCGATTGTCTGACCAAGTTTCCTCATTTCTTGGTGAATCGGGTGAGTGCATCCTCGAAGAATTTTTGACTAAGCTCTACACTTCAAAGATAGTTAGGCTTCATGGAGTACCGATGTCAATTATCTCATATTGAGATCCCCGTTTAACTTTGAGGTTTTGGGAGAGCTTGCAGAAGGCGTTGGGGATGAAGCTAAAGCTTAGCATGACATTTCACCCTTAGACAGATGGGCAGTTAGAGAGGATGAATCAGACCTTGGAGGATATGCTCAGAGCTTGCGCATTGGACCTTTTTGGGAGTTTGGATGATCAATTGCCATTGGTGGAGTTTGCTTACAACAACAACTATCCTGCGAGCATTGGCATGGCACCATATGAGTTTCTGTATGGGAGACTGTTACCCTCTCCTCTATGTTGGAGTGAGGTTGGAGAGAGACGGCTATTGGGGCCAGATATTGTGTCGTTCTATGCCGATAGAGTGGATCTAAGTCGGAACAGATTGGTAGTAACTCAAGAGACGTAGAAGAGTTACGCGGAACGTAGGCGTCACGAGCTACAGTTTGAGGTTGGAGATCATGTCTTCTAGAAGGTCTCACTTGCGAAAGATGTGATGAGGTTCATAGGGAAAGAGAACCTGAGTCTGAGGTATGTTGGATTGTTCGAGAATCTGGAGCGCGTTGGGGCAGGGGCATATTGATTAGTAGCATATCATACATCGTATTCATGCTATATATCCTTTATTTTATCCCAATTGTGTGATACTCGAGAGTTTGTTTGTAGTGTTTCAGGTATTAGGTAATAAAGAAGGAAAAGGAAGAGAAAGTGACTGAAATGTAAGAAGAAATGACTCAAATGAAGCAAAGTGGACCTATTTGTCATGCACAAAGACCCATCTGCAAATCAGAAAGGACTCAAAAGTAATCCGAATGGACCTGAACGCACGAAAAACATTTTGGGCGCAAAAATCCCTCAATACCACGATCTTCATGAGTATTTGAGAAATTAAAGGCAAACATGCTCGAACTAGCGGACCAAGGGTGCACCCCAAGTGTGAAATACAACATACAAGATGATGGAGAAAAACGGGGTGGATCAGAATCAAATGATTATTTCGTCTTTATTCGCCATTGGCGGATAAAGTTGCCCCAGTTTGGACCCAATTTCTCCCATGGCTTCGTCTTCATTATTTGAGTACACCAGACTCTAGAGAAAGTTATTAAATCCATTGGATTGCTTCAATATCCATCCAAACCCTTATTTCTTCTATAAATAGCAATATTTTTTCTACCTTTCTTCTTCTTAGCCTCTACCATTAGAATAACTTAGGTTTACCCATTTGGGCAGTAGAGAAGGTGGGCTTGGAGGCTTGTAATATTACTTCTTTGATAATCTAAAGGTATATTTTGATTCCTCTTGTCATTTACTTCCTTTCTATCCAATTTGTTTGTGATTTTGTTGGTTTGATTTCTACTTAGAGTTTTATGTCATGTTTAGTCTTAATCTCTTGATTTTCATGCTTGTTCTTATGATTAGTGAGTAGATCCACCACATTTGGGGTGGACGTAATGTAGTTGTTGGTCAAGTGTATGATGGGTTCCTAAGTTTGTGTCATTTCCATGTGCTTAATGTTAGATCTATAACTTGTAGCATGTTAATCTTTTATAGATGAGATAATGGCCACACTAGGTACTTATTTCAAGCTTGATCAATTTTTGACATGTTGCTTGTGATGAGTTTTATTTGATGATGGAATTCACTTGAAATGAATGGTTGCTTGATTTGGTTTATGTTGCTTGAATGAACTAGGTTATGTGTAGGATTGATTGATGCTCTAATGGCCATACTAGATGCTTATTGCATACATCAGAATCCATAAAATTGATCTTAACTTCAATCTAACCTATCCTAGTCGTGTATACCATGTAATTGTATGTGTTTCACACTTAGGTTCCACACAAACTCCTACTTGTAAACACATACTCCTACACATATGCTTAATGGTGGACACCCTTTTGCACACACACCTCACGGTTGGACCTCCACTCCAAGATGTTTTGTTAGATTGTTTTCTTATATCGTAGTTTAGTTTAGTTAGTTTAGCCCAAATCTCTCCATCTATTTCTCTTCGCACTTGGGTATTCTGATAACAACAATGCGCATAACTCCTCGTGGTACGACCCATACTTGCCGCATCTTCACCGATGTCGTGAACTTGCGGTATTATAACTGAATCAATCAAGTTTTTGCCGCCGTTGCCAGGGAGTGCCATTTGCCTAGTCAAGTTCACCATTTTGGTGGGGTTGTTCTTTTATTTTGTTTTTACATTTTCTTTTCTATTTTGGTTACTGGAAGGTGTTACAAGTTGACGGAGTGACCTACAGAGGCTTAGGAGCATTCTGGTAAATTCTGAGGACCAGAATCCCAGAATATCCGTCAGTAGTGGATTTTCATGCACCACTGACGGCTCCGGTGCGCCATATTTCAAATCTGTTTTTACAGTAGCTTCCTTTGCGTATTTTAGGAAGTTTACTTCCACTATTTATGCCATGTATTCCATGTTCAAGTGTCAGTAATTAATTTGGCTTGCATGGCCCTTTGCTTAGACAACTTGGACCCTAAAATTCAAAGCAAAAGATTACACCTTGCACGCACATTGTCTTTCCTTTACCTTAATTTCTTGTTGTTGATTGTTGGCATAAGGCATGTGCACCCATTCTCTCGTTCATGCACAAGTTGAGAATGCATTAGTTAGTAAGGTGCATCATGACAACAGTGAGGTGAGTGATTTATTGATGTGTTGATTTCTAGCTTAGGATTCAAAACAACCCAAGGGGGGTCGTCACGATCACTCCTAAGGTGTGGGATTTCATCACCCTTTCCTTAGCCCCAAAAATCACTCCTAATTAAGAGCTTTAATCTAAAATCAAGTAGACATTGACCCCTAAGAACCTCAGGCGCTGATTGAATCAATTTAATTACCGCAAGTGCATAACCACATTGAAGTGGTCGCAAGCATGGGTCGGTTCACAAGGAGTGTGCTTGAGTCGGATTCACGATACTCGAGTGTGGAATGAAAACGAGATTAAGGTCAAAACTACACTACAATGCGAAAGAAATCAGAAAACAAGCAATAAAACTAAACCCATTAGGGGATAGAGAGAGAAAGCAAATGCGAAAACATGTGTATGTACACATGCATCATGACTCAAATCCATAAAAACATTATCATTGAAACATGCAAGACAACAATTGAAATGAAGCTAATATGATCACATGCATCATGACTCAAATCCAATTTTGTCTCCACATGAAATAAGATTTATCACATTCCTTAAAACGCACAAGACATTAATTAGGAAAAAGCCAACATGAGCACATGCATTCACATGTCTTGTTTCCTTCTTCCACTCCATCCTTATCTTCACCTCATCATTCCCGATAAAATAGACCCACTAATCTAAGCATGTGCTAATCTTCACTCAAGATTATTAGCACATCAAAGATAAGAGTGAAATCACATTAGATGGTTATGGAAATCATATGAAGTTCAAAGGTTGGTTTAACACACACAATATGCATCACATAATCCCATCACCTTCCTCTCCACCCCCCGTGGGAATGAACTAGTCTCTACTCATATCTAAACTAAAGAATATTAAAAACAACATAAAACCATAATGGAAATGATTAAAAACAAGATTAAACAAACAACAACATCAAAGAAATTGCATGAAAGTAAAAGACATTAATGAAAGAGAAAGGTTCCACTAAATTAAAATGAAAAGATTACGAAATTCCTCCTTCTTCTCCTCCAACACTAATCAACAGCAAAACAAAACCTAAAAATAATGGAGCAAGAAGAAGTGGGGGAGGAGGGGATACAATGGTATATATTGACTAATACATGGTTAGTATTAATCTGGGAATAATATGATGGCTCTAAATCACATCTGATGGTCCGGGAATGTTCTTACCCGAATACACGACCCACGACCAAAATTAGACCATTGGACCCTTTTGATCCGCCACTGGCGAATAAAATATGTCTGATCGAGCAGCGATTTTGGCTGCTACTTTGTTTCTTCATTTGGCATGTGGGGTGAAGTCCTAGTTCACTGGCTCGAATCACTTTGATTTTACTTTGAGAAAACTGATTTGATACAAGTCATGTGGCACAACAGTTTGTCCTTTACCATCAGGTCCCTCTGGGTTTTCACTTGGATCATTCCTGATTTGAAATCCAATCCTTGTGCATTACAAATTGGTCCAGAACCTTCCAAATCAGTCCATACTTGTTACATTTAGATCTTTTTTGCTCCTTTCCTTTTCTTTATTACGTAACTCCGGAAACACTACAAACAACAACTCGAGTAGCATAGCACTGGCATAAAACAAAGGATATATAGCATGAATATGATGCATGATATGCTACTAATCCTGCGCATTAGGAGAGTGATTTGGTCGCGACCGTCATAGCCTGATTGGCGTCGCGGACATGGTCGATAGTAGGTGAGACGAGATCTCCGGATCTTGGCTCACTTGCTGGGCTCTGTGGTCTTCATCGTTGGAAGGTGAGACGTGTTGAGGCCATGTGACCTCAAAGTTTGGCGACGTCTAGCTGTAAGGACCTATAGTGATTGTAGGCTATGTGAGCCTTGTTTACTAGATAGGCTTCTACCCTCACCTTTACCTAGCTAGTTTTAGGGATTCTTCCCTTCTCCTTTGAGTCATCTTCTTCTCACCTTCCTCTACGTTCCAGTCTCCTCCCTTTTACACTCTTTGTTAGCATTTTAGGGTCAAATCGAGCACTTTTTGCGAGGTTGGCCTCATGGTGGTGAGAGTGGTCGACTCGAGAGTTCATTGTTGAGATGGGTGGTTACATGGGTGACCATCCATTTCATTGTTGGGACCAGGATATTCTCCTTGGTACTCCGAACACATGCATCCTGGGGTGCCTCAGACTAACACCCCGTATGGGTCGGACAATCTTTATTGTGTGACTATGTAGTCTTCAAATTGGGGTAATATGAGAGAGGCACCGACGGCTAGACCACCATCTAGTTATGTCGGATTATATGTTGCTCAACAAACTGAGATGACATGAGTGCAGCGGTAGCTCCAGTACTTGTATCATGTGACTATTACGGCTTGAGTGGTTATATTGTCGGGAAATGTCTTTTTGTTCCTCTAGAGCCTGAGTATGAGCCCATATTTTCCCAAAATGCTTATGTGACCTTTAAGCATCCGCGTACAACCCAAGAGGGATGGATTCGTGGGGCGACAATTCTGATTTAAATTCTTATACATCATTTTCACCCCATCATCCTCCTCCTGCATACCCAGAATTCTACCAACACCCTACTCCCAATCATGGGACTCATTCTCAGCCCATCAATTCCTAGCCCCAAAATATCCCAAGCTCTGACTTGAGCCTCACAATTGACCACATACATGATTCCTGAAACAAATTCTCCTTACGTTGTGGAAATCACTCAACAGTCCATGCAAAATATGGCAAAGCAAGTGAGTCAAATCACGCAACAATTATGTGAACGTGAGGAGCGTAACTTTTCTTGTCAACATGAGGATTTATCTTCTAATATAGAACCACCACCACATCCACAAATTCAAAGCACAATCTTTCAAAGTGAAACTCCTAGTTAGTTTGAGGGACTTGGGGTTTCAATTCATGATCACTTGGTGGAGGTTTAGATTCCAATTGAGAATGACATGGACCAGTTATATTATGAGTCTGCAAAGGAATGTGCCTTATCATGTTGTCCCGTGGCCCTTGAGCCATACGATTTTATTGTTGTGCCTCCTAAGGACTCACCTATGGTTGAGCTAGAGCTCCCTAGTACCCTTAATCTCATACTGGCTGATGAGAATTTGCCTCTCACTATTGTTCCTGATCACCTTGAAAATAATGGGACATCAAATAAGTACATTGCCAACAAGGGTATTGGGTGTTCCTTAGAGGATACCTTGGGTAAGAGACCCATTTACTTTTTGCATGGTGAGTCACACATGCATAACGACGTTCTTGACCTCGTTGCGACCCATCAGCCTTGTGGTTGGAGAGTTTGGATTGATAATCTTAACTTCAGTACCGCAATGGGGGAAACTCTTCTTTCGTTGCACAATTGTTACCAAACTCTTGAGTGGTTGGAACTCTTTCAGTTTGATCTTTGAATGAGACGCATTTGCGTCTAATTCATGAACCTCTCCATACATCTTGTGCTCTTTGTGAGGGGCCCAATGCTGACTATTCTGGTCCTGCGTGGTGTCATATTCCGATTCCAAGTGCATTGACCCACTTTTGAGGTTCCCATTTGATGTCCTTTGACAAATGAATATGGGAACTTATTTATGTACATATTTATATTTCAAAAAAAAAATAAAAAAAGGAAAAAAAGTAAAGAAAGAAGACTCCAAGAGTGAGCACTGATTGTTGTGGGCTCCAACTGTGCTGTATTTGGGTCTCATTTCTTTCACGTATTTGCATCCCTTCTTTAGTATTTCACAGGTTTTGAGGGGAATTTGGGTTTGTGTCTAATAACATAACCATGAACTTCCCTTTGTGCTTCACGTTGTTGAGATGTTTTTCTTTTTCATGCATAAATCCATGTAGTATCATGCTCACAATCATTGGGGACAATGCATGATCTAAGTGTTGGGGGGGGGGGGTTTACGTGTGTACATAGTCGAGTACTTCTCTTTTTGTTTTTGTTTTTGTTTTCTTTTATTGCATTGTTAGAGTCATGTTAGTGTGTTACATTTAATATCAATATATCCGTTTGCCATGATCCTTGGGTGACTTGTCTTCTTTGGCTTGCCTAATGCTTTAAATTTTGACATTAACTACAAAATCTTCATGTATTTGCGAAAGAAAATATTTTGTGGGTTTTGCGAGTGTTTAGCATGTGCAAAACCATTGAGAGGCAAATTAAAAAGGAAGCTCCCAAAATTGACTTGAACATGATGCATTAGGATATTTAGTACACAGGTTTTGGGCCTTATCTAGTCGTTACGATGCACCCCGGTTTTCGCTCGGGGGGAGAGTAATCATAGGGTTTCAGTACTCAAAAAAATTAAAGAAGTCCACCCAGAACGAAGTGAGAGAAATAATTTGTGTCTGTTAGTATAAGGAAGTTTGTCGTAGTCAGGGACCCTTAAAATCTAGTTGTGAAACTTTAAGTATAGGGAATTTGGTTCCCACGTAGATATGAAATAAATAAGTGGTGTTGTCTCTTGTCGCACGACTTCTATCACTCGGGAAATTAGGTCCAAGGGGACTTGGTGCCTGGTGCTTTCGAGTCATCTAACTTTGGATGCACCGACCGAACTCCCGTTACACGGGTGGTAGGGATCACCCTATGTGGAGATTTAGGGGAAGGTGTACGTGATAGTGTAAGTCCTCACAGGAAATGATGCACGAAACCCAACCCTAGGTGAATCCAACACCATCCAGTGTAAATCATAATGCGACAAGGGGGTTTAACGTCTTGTTGCACATGCTAAGTGCAACCGTGATTCATATGAAAGTGAGTTAGGATTTCACTTTTTTACGAAATTTCTTTCTTTTTCTCTCTTTATTTCTTTTGCTCGGGTCTAGCAAAAGTTAAGTGTGAGGGTATTTGATTGACATTATATCATGCATATAATTGTGTCCTATATCCTTTATTCTTAACCTAAGCAATGATACGTAACGAGTTTACTTTTTAAGTTTCAGGAATAAAACAAGTGAGAAGAAGAGACACAAAAATGACCTAAAAGCAAGAAAAATGATTGAATTGCAAGACTTATGGATTGCGATGTAAGAGAGAAGGACCCGAATGTAAACCAAATGGACCAATGATCAAATCGAGAAGCTCCACACCATCATGTGGAGTATTTTGGCAATTAGATTTGGGCGTAAACATCAACAACCAAATCGGCTTCACCAAACGTAAAGAAATTAAGCTAGAAAAGAGCCATTCAAATCCAAACTCGATCCAACCAATCCACACCGCCAATTGGATGTCCCAGACCGCCAATTGCCCGTCCAAATAACTCCAAATGGTTCATGGTTTAGTCAGGTGTTCTATTATGTTGTTTTATGTCCATTTATAGTATGTGAGTAGTCCCACATCGGTTTTTTTGTTCAGAAACGAAATATTCCAAATGTTCCTGGAAATTCTTGCTCTTATTGGACCATTTGTATCTATATGCATCAGGATCCCGATTCATGGATCTCTTGGTTCGAGAAATCAGAGGATCGAACCATTTTTTCTGATTCTTTTTCAAATTTGATAAATGTTGATTGATCGTATATTTCATTATAGTTATATAATTCAGAGTATCATTTCCTATTTGATCCCTTTGAATTCCATATTCAAAATTGCGATCGGAAACTAAATAGAACTCTTCCTCGTCCCTCGTAACCATCTCCTCTCTTGGTGGCCATTCTCTCTGCTAGGACTAAAGCCTTGGAGCAAAACTCTGGTGGAGATAAGCAACTTCTAACGTGAGTGAGAAATAAAGAATGTTTTGTTAGTTCCTTGTTGTTTCTTTTAGTCTTGCATGCTTAGTTAATTTCGTTTGTTTTAATATTCGTAGAATTAATTAGCATGTTTTCTTTCCTTAAAATGAATGTTAGCTTAATAATGTGTGAGTAGTTCCATCCCGTTTGGGGGTGGAGATGATGTACGTATATGTTGTGAAGTTTGGATGTTTGATGAACTTTTTGATTGTGTAGACTTGCATGTTTGTATGTTTATTGGGGGGTATTTTAATCATCTACATGATGAGGGATTTTTTATGGGTTTTGTCATAAGATTTAGACAGTTCCCATGCTTAGTTTCCTCATGTTTATTGACTGAAATTGCCTGTTGAATATGCTACATGTTAGTTATGTGTTTGTATTTGTGTTTGCTTGCTTGATTGATTGAATAAACTTTGTTTTGATGGGTTTTGCCATAACATTTAGACACTTCCCATGCTTAGCTTTGTTCTGCACATGAGTTCTTTTTTTTGATGAGTCTTGCCATAACATTTAGACACCTCTCATGCTGAGCCTAGTCTTATGTCAATCAAGTAGTAATTGTCGATAAGTTGTGTGAATGGATTGATTGGTTTTGCCACATCTTTAGACAATTCCTATGCATGAAGACACACAGATGACACACACACATACATGCTTACATGTGTAATTCATCACTTATTTCACTTCATATGTGCACACACTCCACCCCTTAGGGGTTTCCATTCCTGAATTCCTGCTTGTTGTCTTAGTTAGTTTAGTTTCATTGTTGTGTGCTTTCATTTCCTTGTTTGTGCTTACTAGTTTAGTCTAGTTTAGCGTAATCAACTTCTTCTCCTCTCTTTTCCCACTTGCCTTCGAATGAACCAGAGTCGACACACCTCCCCGTGGATTGACCCGTATTTGCCATATCTTAACCAACACCGTGAACTTGCGGTATTTAAAACTAGCACAACAGTTGCGCATGTCTTTCACTTAAGTCCTTAATTAACTTGCACGAATGGTTCACCATGCTAGGTGTGTGGACTGGATACATATATAGAGTCGGCCCATAGGATTACCTTGTCCAATGATCGACGAAAGTAGGTCAATCGAGTCATGTTGATAGGTTGAATAACGCATCAATGGTTGGATTTTGTGGGTCTATCTGCTGAAAACCATTGGGAAACACCACTCCTCATTCTTGGCAACAAGGAGGTTTAACGGCTTGTTGCACGCGCTAAGTGCAACCATGATTCCAATGAAAGTGAGTTGGGATTTTTTTTTTCGTATGTCTTATTTTCTTTCATTTTTCTCTTTCTTTCTTTTCCTCTGGACTAGCAAAAGGTACGTGATGGGGTATTTGATTAGTAGCATATCATACATTGCATTCATGTTATATATTCTTTATTTTATCCCAATTGTGTGCTACTAGAGTGTTTGTTTGTAGTATTTCCGGTATTAGGTAATAAAGAAGAGAAGGGAAGAGAAAAAGACTGAAATCTAAGAAGAAAGTAATCAAATGAAGCAAAGTGGACATGTTTATCATGCACAAGGACACATCTGCAAATCAAGAAGGATTTAGGGGGACCTAAATGCAGAAAAAACGTATCGGGCACAAAAAACCTTCAATACCATGATCTTGAGGAGTATTTGGGAAATTAAAGACAAACATGCTCGAATCAGCGGACCAGGAGTGCACCCCACGTGCAAAATTCAACATTTAAGTTGTTGGAGAAAAACATGGCAGATCAGAAACAAATGACTCGCCAGTGGCGGATTTTAACTTGGTGGCGGATCAAGTTGCCCCAATTTGGCCCCAATTTGTCCCGTGGCTTCGTCTCTATGCTTTGGGTGTACCAGACTATAGTGAAAGTGATTAAATCGTCGCATTGCTTACAAATCCATCCAAACCTTTATTTCTTCTATAAATAGCAATGTTTCTTCTACCTTTCTTCTTCTTCTCAGCCTCCTCCATTAGAGTAGCTTAGGTTTACCTATTTTGTGCAGTTGAGAAGGTGGGCTTCGCAGCTTGTAATGTTACTTCTCTTATAATCTTTAGGGATATTTTGATTCTTGTTGTCATTTACTTCCTTTCTATCCAATTTGTTTGTGATTTTGTTGGTTCTAGTTAAAGTTTTATGCCATGTTTAGTATTAATCTCTTAGTTTTCTTGCTTGTTATGATGATTAGTGAGTATATCCACCCTATTTGGGGTGGAGGTAATGTAGTTGATGGTGAAGTGTATGATGGGTTCCAAAGTTTATGTCATTTCCATGTTCTTAATGTTAGATCTAAAACTTGTATCATGTTAATCTTGTTATAGATGAGATAATGGCCACACTAGGTACTTGTTTCAAGCTAGGTCTATTTTTGACATGTTGCTTATGATGAGTTTTATTTGATGATAGAATTGACTTGAAATGAATGGTTACTTGATTTGGTTTATGTTGCTTGAATGAACTAAGGTTATGTTTCGGATTGATTGAAGCTCTAATAGTCACACTTGGTGCTTATTGCATACTTGATAATCCATAAAATTGATCTTAACTTCATGCTAACCTATCCTAGTCTTGTCTACCATGTAATTGTATGTGTTTCACACTTTTGTTCCACATTAGCTCCTACTTGTAAACACACACTCTTACACATATGCTTATGGTTGGACACCCTCATGCACACACACCTCACTATTGCACCTCCACTCCAAGGGGTTTAGTTAGATTGTTTTCTTATATCATAGTTTAGTTTAGTTAGGTTAGCCAAAATCTCTCCATCTATTTTTCCCCACTCAAGTATGGTGACAACAACAACGCGCACAACTCCTCGTGGTATGACCCATACTTGCTACATCTTCACCGACGTCGTGCACTTGCGGTATTGAGTGACTTTACATCACAATTCGCTGGCCAGCACAACATATTCCACATCTCCATGCTGAGGAAGTTTTTGGGAGCCCATCACATGGGATTTTGCACGAGCTACTGGAGATTCCACATGACATGACCTTGAAGGAGTGACCCGTGGGATCTTGGAGCATGTTGAGCGGCAGCTGAGGTGTCAAACCATCCTAATGGTGAAGGTCCCCTGGCAGCATCCCAATGCAAGCGAAGCCACTTGGGAGTGTGAGAATTATGTAAGGAGTTTGTATCCTGAAGTCTTCGTCGAGGGTTAGGGATAGTAAATTTCGAGGACAAAATTTATTTAAAAGGGTTGGGATGTAAGACCCATTTATCTGATACTATAATAAACTACATTTTCATCCTTCATACTTGTGTGATGCTTTGTTATGTTGTTTGGTTGTGTTCGTGTGTTTTTCCTTGTTTTCGAAAAGTTTCCATTTTTGGGGAAGGTGTCTTTTACAGGAAAACTTCCTCTCGGGGAAAATCCCTGTTCAGGGAAAGTATCCTTTTTAGTGGAAGATTCCTTTTGGGGAAAAGTTTCATTTGGGCTCCCATCTTCATATGTACAAGTTTCATTTTAGGGGAAGATTCCTTTTTGAAAGAGTTTTTTTTTACTATGTACAACAATGGGCTCCAATCTTCATATGTCAAGGGACATCAAATGGGAACTCGCCATCTCTCGAGCCAGAAATGCATCTGCACGGGCTCGCAACATACAAAACAGAATTGCTTGACCACCTGACACCTTTATAAGCATTGTGGTCGTTTGATGCCTCTTGAGAGTTAGCAAGATAGGAGGCATGAATTAGAGGTGAACCTCTGTCTTGTTATTTGAAAGGTAGGGTATCAGGTGGTTGATCCTTAACCCACATGGGGTCCTCAGCAGATACATAATGAAGAGCATGTGGCCCAAAGGACATAAAAATGGTATCTTGTGGCTCAAGAGCCACATCATCGAAAGGATGTGGTCAAAGGCCACGTGATCACAAGATAAAGCACCTTCTTGTGCCAGCCCAAGTGAAACATCTTCACCACCTTCAGGATCTCCATCGAACAATTCTCTGAAATTCTTGAAGGTGCCCACAACTTAAATCTCATCCATGCCCTGGATAAGGTTTACCCCGACAGGGTCATCGAAGGCACCTGGCTTCTTGCCGATGGTGAAGATGTTGAAATCTACGCATTGACTACCATAAGTCAAGTGCATCAGACCATTGCAACAATTGATCAAGGCATTGGAAGTCGCTAGAAATGGTCATCCCAGAATAACAGGAATTTGTCCAAGTGAGTTTGGCACATGTTCAGTATCCAAAACAAATAAGTTGACTGGAAAAATGCACTCTCCCACTTTGATCAGCACATCTTCCACCACGCCCCTCGATTTCTTCGTAGACCTATCAGCCAATTTAAGAGTGGTTTTTGTTTGTTTGAGGTCTCCAAGACCGAGGCGGACGTAGACTGAATATGGCTGAAGATTAACAGATGCACCAATGTCCAATAAAGCTCGATGTATGGACACATCACCAATCACACAAGAGATAGTAGGACAACCAGGGTCCTTGTATTTGACTTACATAGGTTGTGCCAAAAAAGAACTCATGTTAGCCGCAAGCAAAGCTTTCTTTGCAACATGAGTTTTTCTCTTCTTGGCGCATAAGTCCTTGAGAACCTTGGCATAAAGTGGCATTTGCTGAATCACCTCCAACTGAGGGATGTTCACCTTAATTTGCCAAAATATCTCAAGCATCTTGTCATGCTGATCCGAAGTTTTCATTTTAAGGCGCTCAGGGAATGGTGTCTTCGAGGCATAAGGGTTTTGCGAAGGAACCTCAGAATTCTGGTCCAAAGAAGCATGAGTGGAGACCTTAGAATCTGATTTCTTTGACGCAAGAGGAGACAAGGGGACCTCAAGGTTCGGCCCCATTGTCAAAGGAAATGTAGAAGGAACCTCAGGATCAGGCTCCTTCGTGGAAGTATTTGTGGAGGGAACCTCAGGATCCGACTCCCACAGAGATGCAGGTATCACCGCAGGTCTGGTGACCCCAAGAGATGGTGATTTCAAGGAAGGCACCCCAATGTGGTTGCCCACCTCCTTACCAGACCTCAAAGTATGAATCACACTAATATGATGGGTCGGTTCAGAGGAAGCATGACGCACTGGTGGCCTTCCTTACAAATGGGTACCTCGAGGATTCACCTCGGGTTGACTTGGAAACTGACACTTCTCACGTTCATGAAACTGATGAGCCAACTGGCTCACTTGCATTTCCAAAGCTATGAAAGAACTTTGCATGCTCTACATGAACGTTTGAAGGGTTTGATCAGTAGAGGGGTGCTTTGCGTCAACTCATTGGGATAATGGACTTTGGTTAGAATAACCCGACGATTAGGTCTGAGGAGGTTGGTAATTATGGTGCTGAGACCTTTGATGTGGGGGTCGGTAGGTCGCCGAGAGGCATGGAGGTTGATATGGTGGAGGTTGAGGTTGAGCGTGCGAGTAGGCCCCCAAAAGAAGTTAGGATGGTTACACCATCCCTGGTTGTAGGAGTGACTGTACTGGTCGTTACGGGGCCTCTGTTGATACATCACATTTGCAAGCTCAGTATCCCTTGGAGCGTAAGCGCTTCCAAGTCATCATGGCCCGTAAGTCCACACATACTACACCCGGGAGTAGTGACCTGGGCTACAGGAGCTCGGTCCAACTCTAAACTCGCAATCCTACGCATGAGAGCAACCATTTTCGCCTTAGACGCAATAGTTGACGCAACTTAATTTGATCCAGCCCAACCAGAAGACCTGGCGGCTGGTGGCTCTCTCATGGTGTCCCACTCAAAGGTACGTTCAGCCATTAATTCAAAAGTGTCCCATGCCTCATCGATGGGTTTCATTTGGAAATCGCCTTGACACATTGACTCCAACAATGTGCGGGTGTTGTAGTTGAGGCCCTCATAAACAATTTAGCATAGTTGCCACAACTCAATTCCATGATGAGGGCACTGCTAGAAAATGTCCTTGAACCTCTCAAAGAAAGCATAAAAGATTCGGTCTCAGTCTGATACATGTGTTGTATCTACTGCCGTATATGTTGAGTCTTCCGTTGAGGGAAGAATCTTTTCAGAAAGACAATCATGAAGTCATCCCAGGACCGAATCGAACTTGTTGGGAGGCTGTACATCCATTTCTTCACGTTATCCTTCAACGCAAAAGAAATCATCCTCAACCGGACTGAATCCTCCTCAAGTTGTTGAAACTTGAGCATGGAGCATACCTCCTCAAATTCACATATAAAAATATACGGATCCTCCTTATTGGCAGTAAAGGTCGGAAGCATGGTCACATACTAAGGTTTCAGCTCATAGTTGTTTCCACGAGCTGGGGAACAACTATGCAAGAATGTTGCGCGGCCCGAACAGGATGTGTCCGCTCCCATAAAGTCATCGGCCCATCCTGTCAAGCTAATGGTGAGGCGTGTCGAGACTAGTGTCCTCGAAGTTAGGTGTAGTCTAGCCTAAGGACCCATAGCCTTAAGTTGTTTGAGTCGTGTTTGCTAGATTAGGCTTCTACCTTCACCCACTACCCACGCTAGCTCTAGGGATTCCTCCCTCCTCATCTGAGTCATCTCCTTATCTATATTCTATGACTAGTCTCCTCCGAGTGCGTCAGAAATCGTTAGGTCCAATGTCTACTTTCTTTTAGATTAAAGGCTTTTATTAACAGTGATTTTTGGAGCCAAGGAAAGGGTGATGAAATCCCCCACCTTATCTTTTATGGGACACCACTCCTTAGTAGCGTTTTGATCCTAAATCTGGCAATCAACTCTCCAATCAAACGCTCAACTCACTCTTGTCCCGATGCACCATACTAACTAATGCTTGATTGAGCCATGCATGTACCTCACGCCAGCAATCAACAACAAAAATGTAAAGCAAAGAAAAGACAAATTCGTGCAAGGTCGACAAATGATGCATGACCTAGATGGCAATCAATCTACTCTTTTGCTTTGCGTTTTAAGGTCCAAGTTGACTAAAGGGGATTGATTGTTAATCTAGGAGCAAACTACAAGTCACAACATACAAGATTGAGCTCCCAGACCACTAAAATGAACAAACGGACAACCAGAATAAATATTGGAGAAAACAGAGCTCAGCATGCCGCCAATTGGCGGTCCCAGACCGCGAATTGGTGGTCACTATGGTGGGTTTCTGCCTCCAATTCCTCCAGTAGCCTCCCCTTGATCCTAAGGATCCCTGAAACAAACCAAAACTAAAAAAAGAAAAATTAAAACACTCGAATCGTCCGACCCAAGGTCTGGACAGAACACCTCCCCAGGAACAGCGCAAACAACTTGATTGATTCGTTTTAATTAACCGCAAGTGCACGGCCGAGTTGAAGCGGTGACAATATGGGTCGATCCACAGGGAGGTGTGTCGACTTTAGTTTGTTCGAAGGCGAGTGGGAAAGAAAGGAGAGAAAAGAGTTATGATCAAACTACACTACAATGCGAAAAGGAAATGGAAGATAAGCAACAAAACTAAACCCCATGAGGGGTAGAGAAAGAACGTGAATACAAAGATATGTGTATATATGTGTGTTTAATTATGCTCATCACAACATGTAGTGCATGAATATCATAAAACTAAATCCAACTTTGCCTCCACATGAAATAAGATAACACAATATCATTAAGACATACAAGACAATAATTGGAATGAAGCTAAATGAACTCATGTATAAAGACCAAAGCTCCCTATGCCTCCACACGAAATAAGATTTAGACAATCATTAAACCATATAAGACATTAACCAAGGTAAAGGAAACAAGAGTACATGCAACCACAAGTCATGTTTCGTATATCAATTCCATCCATATCCTCACCTCATCATTCCCCATAAAAAGGTCCACTAATCTAAGCATATGCTAAGCTTCATTCAAGAGCATTAGCATATCAAAGACAAGAGTCAAATCACATTAGATGGTTATGGAAACCATGTAAGGTTCAAACGATTAAGATAAAACACACCTAATACATCACATAATCATATCACATATTTCTTTACCCCCAAATGGGGATGGAACTACTCACTAATTGTTGATCATTTTAATTAAAACCGCAAGTGCACGGCCGCGTTCAAGCGATGGCAAATACGGGTCGTCCTCAGGGAGGTGAGCAGGCTCTCGTTTGCACGAAATCAAGTGGCAAAATAGGGAAGAGAGTTGATTATGCTACGCTACGCTACACTACAAAGTATGAAGTATGAAATGCAAAAGAAAGCAACAAACGATTAACTAAAAACTTAACTAAGAACGAAAGAAGAGTGCTGGAATTCAGAAATGGAAAACCCCTAAGGGGTGGAGTGAGTGGACACATGCAAAGAGGTGGGTGTTGAACACATTCTTTAAGCACAAATAAAGGTGGTGTTATCATGCATAGGAAGTGTCTAAATGTTATGGCAAAACCTATCAATCCATTAACCATCCAAGTTGATTAACATTTACATATACAAGTAATTTATTTCAGAATCTAAACAAGCATGAGAGGTGTCTAATCATTTTGGCAAAACTCATCAAGTTATAAATTCTATTCTAAACAAGCAACCAGACATTCATGTTTTATCAACACATTGGAAATAAAGCATTCAATCCATTCTCATTTGCATGTATGTACATCTAGTCCACCCCCAAAGGGGATGGAACTACTCACTAAACATTACACTAATTATTAAACTAAACAAAGAAAGCATATTAACTAAGCAAATAAAACTAATGAATTGAGATTAAGCAAAGCAAAAACAAGAAACATAAAACAAACAACATAATAAAGAAAACTTGTATTAAAATGACTCACATTAAAAGTAGCATCCTCCTACTTTAGTGTGTGCTTCAAGGCCTCACTTCTAGTAGGAGGAATAGCCACCTAAAATATGGCGTGATTACAATAGAAGGTGAAGAGTTCTATTTATACCCAAAGAAAAAGGCAATCTGGGATAATCCCTCGATGTGGGACTAAATAAATACCAAAAATGACCTAAACATCCTCTTATACATGTGCTGGAGAAATTTGAGCGGGTTTGGGCCAAAACAGACCGCCAATTGGCGGTCTATATGGTTCGGATCCTGCTAAATTTTGTTGTGGGCTTTTCTTGATATATTTTCTGGTCTTGGATGCATTTACTTGGTTTGTTGGAGCTCCGACCCGAATCGAATTGCTAAAATACTCCCCATGATGGTGTGGAGTATTTTGTTTTGCTATTAGGTCCTTCTGTCTTACGTTCAGGTCATTCTCCCTTGCATCTCAGTCCCGAGATCTCACAATGTTTTCCCAGCTTTTGGGTCATTTTATGCTTCATCTCTTCAAACCTATTTATTCCTAAAAACTAACCATAAAACTCATAATATAGCATTATTCAGGTGAAAGATAATGGATATAAGATACAAATATAATCATGAAATGATGTCAATCAAATACCCCCACACCTAACTTTTGCTAGTCCCACGCAAAACAAAGAAAGAGAAAAGCATACGAAAACAAGAAATCCTAACTCACCTTCGTAGGAATCACGGTTGCACTTAGCACGTGCAACAAGCCGTTAAACCTCCTTGTCGCCAAGGAGGAGGAGTGTTGTCTCTTGAGGGTTTTCAGCGGATATACCCACAAAATCCGAACAAGATGCATTAATCAATCTAGCTATACGACTCGTTGGACTTATTTGGTCGATCATGGGACGCGGTAATACTACGGGTCGACTCTATATATGTAATCGGTCCACACACCTAGCCTAATGAGTTATTCGTCAGAGTTAGTGAAGGACTTAAGTGAAAGACATGGGCAACCTTAACTTCTGAATGTGATACAATGTGTAAAGTCCATTTTGGTTCTTATTTGACTCTTTTTTGTTCTTTTTCTTTTCTTTTTCTTTTTTTTCTTTTTCTTTGGAGTAGTTTATTGGTTGGTGTTTGATTCTCCCAGGGTTAGGTTTCGTGCATCATTGCCTATGAGGACTTACACTATCACGTACAGCTTCCCCCGAATCTCCACATAGGGCGATCCCTACCATCCATGTAATGGGAGTTCGGTCGGTGCATCCCAAGTCAGATGACTCGAAAGCACCAGGCACAAAGTCCCCTCAGACCTACTTTCCCGAGTGATAGGAGTCGTGCGAGATGAAAGAACACCACTTATTTATGTATCTACATTGGAACCAAAACCCCTACACTTAAGTTTCACAAAAAGAGATTAAGGGCCATTGACTACGACAAACTTCTTTATACTAACAGACACGAATTATTTGACTCACTACGTTCAGGGTGGACTTCTTTAAATGTTTGAGTGCTGAAGCCCTATGATTACACGCCCCCGAAGGAAAACCGGGGTGCATCCTAACGACTCGATAAGACCTAAAGCCAGTAAACTAGAAATCCTAATGCATCAAGTTCAAGACAATTTTGGGAGCTTTCTTTTTACTTTGCCTCTCAACGGTTTTGCACATGCTAAACATACGCAAAACCTACCAAAACATTTTCTTTCGTAAACACATGAAGATTTTGAAAGAAATGTGAAAACTTTAAAGCACTAGCCAAGCAAAGGAAGACAAGTCACCCAAGGATCATGGCAAGCAGATATATCGATATTAAATGCGGCACACTAACATGACCCTAACAATGCACACAAAAGAAAACAAAAATCAAAAGAAAAGACTCGACTGTGTACACACTTAAAACACCCCCTACACCTACTTCATGCATTGTCCTCAATGAATGTGAACAAGATACTACATGGATATATTCCTGAAAAAGGAAAGATCTCACCAACATGAAGTACAAAGGGACGTTCAGGGTCATGTTGATGGACACAAACCCAAATTCCCTCAAAACCTGTGAGAAGCTGAAGAAGGGAGATAAATACATGAAGAAATTAGGCCCAAGTACACAAGGGTTGGGCCCACAACAATCGATCATCACTGAAGGAGTTTTTTTAACATGATATATACAGCAGCAATGATATTCTCATAATCATTTGGTCAAGGAACATCAAATGAGAACATCAAGTCATGAGGACCAGAGACTTGCCGAGATGGGCAAACTTCACTGGTACTCTGAGGAGTCATAAGGGGTGAAAGGTCAAAGCTGAAAGGCTCGAACCCCTCATGATATTGGTTGGGTGTGGGCAACAAAGAATGAAGTTGTGTTGTCTCACTAGGGTTTAATTGCTCATCGAAGAAAACCCTCCAACCAATAGGCGGGTGCATCGGAATGAGCTCCTCAGGCTCATTTGATGGATGCAGCAGACTTGCATCACTAAGAATGGGGCTTCTCCCCAAGTCATCCAACAAGGACCTCCCACCATCATTTAGATCATAAAGCATAAGCTCGGTCATAGGTGGGTCCTTGTTGGAGTCAATAAGAAGCTCAAATGGCTCAATGACCATGGGACATGAGGTAGAGACACCTTCTGGTATAGGCATATGATGACGTGTCTCACTCTCACTAGTACTCTCAACTGAATCATGCAACGAACACTTCCTTTGGACATTCATGTTTGAGACCAGCTCACTTTGTTGCATTGCGAAGACATGCAATGAGTTTTCGCTGGGCCCACGAACATTCTCAACGGGTTGCATTGGGGTTAGGGTGTTCGTTGATTTTGTGGTACTTTCTCCAATTGGCGGATGAGATTTAGATTTAAAGGTTCATCCATGGGTTCATGTTGCCTACCAGAGTTGAACACATGAAACTTGGCACTCATGTTACCGAATGAGAGCTTCATGAGACCATTTCTACAATTAATCAAGGCATTGGAGGTTGCCAGAAATGGTCTACCCAAAATCAAAGGTATTTGAGAGTGGGTGTTCGCAACAGGATTGGTATCGAGGACAACAAAATCGACTGGAAATATAAAATCTCGAACTTTGATAAGCACATCCTCGATAATCCCCACGAGAATACGAATGGATTTGTCCGCCAATTGGAGGGTGATCTTAGTTGGTTTCAATTCTCCCAAGTTCAACTGTTGATAAACAGAGAATGGGAGGAGGTTTACCGCTGATCCTAAATCAAGCAAAACATTGCTCATTCTAGTGTCCCCTATCGTACACTGAATAGTAGGACATCCAGGGTCCTTGTATTTTGTGTAGGTGAGATTGGACTAAAGTAAGCTGATATTTGAAGCCAAGAATGCTTTCTTAGGAACAATGGTCTTCCTCTTGGTTGTGCAGAGATCATTAAACACTTTGGCATATTGAGGTATTTGTTGGATGACATCCAACAAGGGGATGTTAACCTTTACTTGCTTAAATACCTCTAATATCTTATCCATGGTGTCACTTTGCTTTTTGGTTAACCTACTTGTATAGGGAGCTTTTGGCAGGTAGGTTTTCTACGGTGCCTGAGAAGAAAGAAGCGTTGGTGTATTACCCTCACCCTCAGCCTCTTCTTCACCACCATTCCCACTAAGGGGCTGCATATATGGTGGTTGTTGTGACAAGGAAATGTGATTGTCAACTTGTTTTCCATTCCTTAAGGTCACAATGGAATTGACATGGTGAACAGATTCCTCCACATGGTTCACTTGCCTCCCCCGAGGTACGACATTCTGATTTGGCATGTGTTGTTGTTGGTACAGACGGGGGTTAGCCTCAGGCTGGCTAGGAAAAGACCCTCTCTCTCTTTCATGTACAGACTGAGCCAATTGGCCCATCTGAAGCTCTAGAGATTTGATGGTCTGCTGATTTGAAGTGAGAACTTGACTCGTAGTTGACATAAAAAAATTCATTTAGTTTTCAAGTCCACGAGTCAATGTCTCAAGCGAATTGAATCGGGTTTCCATATTATTGGAATTTGGGAAACCCGATTGATTGGTGGTTTGCGCTTGGGGTGGCTGATAGGAATGTGCATGCATGGGAGGTTGGTGTGATTGGTAATGTGGTCTAGAGGAGTTTGAAGGACCACCCCGGGCATTAGTTTGGTTCCATGAAAAATTGGGGTGGTTCCTCCATCCAGGATTATACGATGATGAGTATGGGTCATTCCTGGCTCTATCATAGATGGCGTTGACACGCTCCATCTCAGGAGGAATGGACTCACACTTGCTTTCTACATGACCTATCCTACCACATGAATGACAGAGAGTAGGACCAGATGTGGACATGTGAGGTGCACCTTGTTGGTTTTGGAGCTCAATCGAATCCATACGGCGCATTAAGGCCGCCATGCGCGCCTCGGTGGCCGTAGTGGTATCGAAAACAAATGCGGCACCCGATCTAGTCGAGTTTGCCTTCGCGATCCTCGCTCCTAAGCTAGATGATGCAGGTGGTTCCCTCACACTCTCCCATTGCATGGTTTCTCACCAAGGTCTTCTAGGAAAGCCCATGCCTCCCTTTCATCCTTTCCCAAGAACTCTCCTTGACACATGGACTCAAGGAGCGTTCTTGACAGGATGTGAAAACCTTCGTAAACAATCTGACAAAGGTGGCACAACTCGATGCCATGGTGAGGGCATGAGGATAGTAGCTCCTTGAACCTCTCTAAGTATGCATGGAATGGTTCGGTCTCATGTTGATAGAACGAATTGATTTCGTTCCTCAATTTTTGAGTCCGATGATTTGGGAAGTACTTCTTGAGGAATGCAGATTGAAACTCGTCCCAAGTCTTAAAGGCATTCTCCTGGTTGCTGTACAACCACTTCTTGGCGTCATCCTTTAGTGCAAAAGGAACGAGCCTAAGATGGATGGAGTCTGTGCTAAGTTGTTGCAGCTTGAACATAGCATAGACCTCCTCAAATTCCCTGAGAAAGATATAGGGGTCACCCTTCCCAGTGAAACGAGGGAGCAAGGAAATAAACTGAGGCTTAACCTCAAAATGGTTCCCATTAGCCTCTGGTAATATAATGCATGAGGGTAGAGCCGTACGGCTCGGGTAGCATCGATCACGTAGAGGGATGGGAACGACAACTGGAAGCACTGGTGGAGCAGGTGGGTCCAACAACTTCTCCTCCTTAAGGAAATTAGCAGCCATTGAACCCAGACTGTGTGCGGCACGAGAGGAGGAAGGTGTCGAGAAATCGATGACCGAAGCCGGATTGACAACGCTCCTCGTCAAACGACCCCTCTCGTCTCGTGTCCACGAAAGCATACACAAAGGTGCACGCACATAAACCAAAACTCTCTTTTTTTCTTTTTTTCAAAGAATGTGCGTAGAGGAGAAGACGGGGGAACACAGGAGAGAACAAATGACTCAGGAGAGAAGGGAAGAAGTCCTTATGCTACGGTGGATGGGTACAGGTAGAAGCACACAAGCAAACAATGCTCAAGCAATCCTAAGGTCGCTATAGGTCCTTCCAGCTAGACGACGCCTAACTGCGAGGTCAGACGACCTCAACACTCCTCACCTCCCTACGACGAGGACCACAAAGCCCAGCAAGTGAGCCAAGATCTGGGGATCTCGTCTCTCCTACTATCGACAAAGTGGGCAACACCGATCAGGTCATGACGGTCGGGACCGGATCACTCTCCTAATGCGTCCGAATTCCTTAAGGCCAATATCTACTTGATTTTAAAATTAGGCTCTTGATTAGTGTGGTTTTTGGGGGCGAAGGAAAGGGTGATGAAATCCCCCACCTTATCTTTTATGGGACAACCCCTCCTTAATAGCGTTTTGGAGTCCTAATCTAGCAATCAACTCTCCAAACAAACGCTCAACTCACACTTGTTTCAATGCACTTCCAACTAACTAATGCATGTTCATACGAAATGCATGAATGAGAGTAGAAGGTGCGTACCTCACGCCAGCTCTCAGCAACATGAAAAAGGCAATCTAAATGCCACAGAAAAAAAGCTAAGATAAAAGTCACATACATGACGCATTACCTAAACAACAAGAATGCGTAATATTTTGCTTTGAGTTTTAGGGTCCAAGTTGCTTAAAGGAGGTTTGATTATGGATCTGGGAACAAACTATAACTCAAAACATGCCAAATCAAGTCCCAGATCACTACATTAATTATGTAAACACGCCACAGAAATAAGAGAGTAAAATGAGCTCACCAGACCGCCAATTGGCGGTCTCAGGCCGCTGATTGGCGGTCTAAAGTGCCCAGAATGCCTCCAAATTTCTCTAGGTGTTCCTCCTGGTGACGCCAAGTCTCCTGAAACAAAGAACAACTACAAAACACAAATTAAATCCACTCGAATCGTCTAAACAAGAGTCTGGACTGACACCTCCCCGGCAACGGTGCCAAAAACTTGTTGATCGTTTTAATTAAAACCACAACTGCACGGCCGTGTTGAAGCGGTGGCAAATACGGGTCGTCCTCAGGGAGGTGAGCAGCCTCTCGTTCGCATGAAGTCAAGTGGCAAAATAGGGAAGAGAGTTGATTATGCTACGCTACGCTACACTACAAAGTATGAAGTTTGAAATGCAAACGAAAACAACAAACGATTAACTAAAAACTTAACTAAGAACGAAAGAAGATTGCTGGAATTCAGAAATGGAAAACACCTAAGGGGTGGAGTGAGTGCACACATGCAAAGAGGTGGGTGTTGAGCACATTCTTTAAGCACAAATAAAAGTGGTGTTATCATGCATAGGAAGTGTCTTAATGCTATGGCAAAACCTATCAATCCATTCACCATCCCAGTTGATTAACATTTACATATACAAGTTGTTTATTTCAGATTCTAAACAAGCATGAGACGTGTCTAATCATTTTGGCAGAACTCATCAATCTATAAATTCTATTCTAAACAAGCAAGCATACATTCATGTTTTATCAACACATTGGAAATAAAGCATTCAATCCATTCTCATTTGCATGATGTACATCTACTCCACCTCCAAAGGGGATGGAACTAGTCACTAAACATTACAGTAATTATTAAACTAAACAAAGAAAACATATTAACTAAGCTAATAAAACTAATGAAATGAGATTAAGCAAAGAAAAACAAGAAACATAAACAAACAACATAATAAAGAAAACTTGTATTAAAATGACTCACATTAAAAGTAGCATCCTCCTACTTTTGTGTGTGCTTCAAGGCCTCACTTCTAGTAGGAGAAATAGCCACCTAAAATATGGCGTGATTACAATAGAAGGTGAAGAGTTCTATTTATACCCAAAGAAAAAGGCAATCTGGGATAATCCCTCGATGTTGGACTAAACAAATACCAAAAATGACCTAAACATCCTCTTATACATGTGCTGGAGAAATTTGAGCGGGTTTGGGGCAAAACAGACTGCCAATTGGCGGTCTATATGGTTCGGATCCTGCTAATTTTTGTTGTGGGCTTTTCTTGATATATTTTCTGGTCTTGGATGCATTTACTTGGTTTGTTGGACCTCCGACCCGAATCGAATTGCTAAAATACTCCCCATGATAGTGTGGAGTATTCTGTTTTGCTCTTAGGTCCTTCTGTCTTACGTTCAGGTCCTTCTCCCTTGCATCTCAGTCCCCAGATCTCACAATTCAGTCCTTTTTCCAAACTTTTGGGTCATTTTATGCTTCATCTCTTCAAACCTATTTATTCCTGAAAACTAACCATAAAACTCGTAACATAGCATTGTTTAGGTGAAAGATAATGGATATAAGATACAAATATAAGCATGAAATTATGACAATCACTAATCATTACACTACAACCTATATTTACAAAATCAAACGTTCTACTGAAAGGAAATTAAACTAAGCAAGCAAGAAATATTAAAGAATCTAAAAGTACATAAAACTAAAGAAGCTTGCAAGATATATGAAAGAAAATTAAACTACGAAAGAAGCAACATAAGTAAAGAAAACTTTATTAATTTCATACTCACAATACAAGTAGCGTCTCTCCACCATGGTGCTTGCTTCAAGGCTTTTACTCCTAGTAGAGAGTATGACCACCTAGAGAGTGATGAATACGAGGGAGGAGGAGGAGTTCTATTTATAGTCAAAGAAAAAGGCAATCAGGGATAATCCCCTGGTATTAGACTAATCCTTCTACTTAGAGTAAAGCCTTGGAGCAAAAACTCAAGTGGGGAGATGCTACTTGTCATGTGAGTCATGAATAAAATAAATCTTTTTTGTTCATGTTGTGCCTCTTTTATTGTTTGCAGGTTAGCTTGTTTTCTACTCTTAACATAATAGTTAGCTTAATGATTAGTGAGTAGTTCCATCCCCTTTGGAGGTGGAGATGGTGTACATATATGTTGTGAAGTTTGGACGTTTGATGAATTTTTGATTGTGTAGACTTGTATTTGTTCATCGTGGGTCTTTTAATCATCTACATGTTGGGGATTTTTGATGGGTTTTGCCATAAGATTTAGATACTTTCAATGTTTAGTTTCCTCATGTTTATTAAATGAAATTTCCTGTTGAATATGTTACATGTTAGTTATGTGTTTGTATTTGTGTTTTCTTAATTGAGGAAACTTTGTTTTGATGAGTTTTGCCATAAGATTTAGACACCTCCCATACTTAGCTTTGTTCTTCACATGAGTTCATGGTTTTTGATGAGTCTTGCCATATCCTTAGACACTTATCATGCTGACCCTAGTCTCATGATAATGAAGTTGTAATTGTCGATACGTTGTGTGAATGGATTGATAGGTTTTGCCACATCTTTAGACACTTCCTATGCATGAAGACACACACACATAAATGCTTACATGCATCATTCATCACTTATTTCACTTCATATGTGCACACACTCCACCCCTTAGGGGTTTCTTTTCCTTGATGCAAATCTCGTTATAAGGTCTTTAGTTAGTTTAAGTCAATCTTTAGTTGTTTTCTTTTGCATTTGTTAACTACTAGTTTTGTGTACTCTACTTTCGTGTAACCATATCTCTTCTCCCCTATTTTGCCACATGATTTCTGACAAACCAGAGACTACTCCCCTCCCTATGGATCGACCTGTACTTTCCCTGTCTTAACGGATTGTTGTGCACTTGCGGTTAAGTAATAAAACGTTTAACAAGTTTTTGGCACCGTTGTCGGGGAGGAACTCAGTCCAGACTCTGGTTTGGACGATTCGAGTGGATTTATTTTTTTGTTTGTAGTTTTTCATTGTTTCAGGAGGCTCTAAAATCAAGGAAAGTACCCAGGAGAAGTTTGGACGAGAAGAGAGACTCACAGACCACCAATCAGCGGCCTGAGACCGCTAACTGGCTGTCTGGTGAGCTCCATTTTCCTCCTTTTTTCTTTGGTCTGTTTATACACGCAATATACTGGTCTTGGGCTCAATTTGTCTTGTTTTTACCTGTAGTTTGTGAAGGATTTCTTGTCCCTATGTATGTGTATATTTTTTAAAAATTATACATGCATACAATATCGATTTCCATATTTTCAACAATCTCATGTACATTGTTTTATATTTATTCTAATATCATATAATCTACATATATATTAAAAAAAAGAGGATCATACCCAAAGGTTCTCCAAAACCTTTATGAAGATCTGGAGTTGTGTCGCATGTCGAATCGCCGGTTGTTTCGCCTCCAAGTGTTCTCCCAACTCTAAACAATATTAGAGAGAAATGAGCTAGCCAATAAATCTCTAATTAAGCTTAGAATCTAGATAATAACTCGTCTAAGCTCCCTTAGATTTAATCTCCAAATGTTGAAATAATCAAGGGAAATTTGGATGGATTTGTTGGGAGGTTAGGGAGAGAGAGAATTTTGCATTCACGTGAAACAAGTATGGAGAGGAGACCTATTTATCAACTCTCCCAAACCCACATCATGGGCTACGTATTAACCCATTATCTCTTGGCTTTGTCTCCCTAAAACCAATCACAAATTGACACATAATCATCCTCAAATACGTTTGACCACAATTGGAATAAATCCAGCTCATGATCAATGATTGACATCATTTCATGCTTACATTTGTATCTTAAATCCATTATCTTTCACCTAAACAATGCTACGTAACGAGTTTAATGTTTGAATTTCAGAAATAAATAGGTTTGAAGACAAGAGGCATAAAAGGACCTAAAAAGCTGGAAAAAAGGACTGAGTTGAGAGACTCGAGGATTAAGATGCAAGATCGAAGGACCTGAATGTAAGATCGAAGGACCAATGAGCAAACAAGAATACTCCACACCATCATGGGGAGTATTTTGGCAATTCTATTCGGGCCGGAGCTACAAGAAGCGAAGTAGATGCATCAAAGACAAACAAAGACATCCAGAAAAGCCCAGCGCGATCCAAACCCTGTAGACCGCCAATTACCGGTCTGGGACCACTGATTGGCAGTCCGGGTTGGTCCGGATCCGCTAAGATTTCTGTGGGAAGTATTAGAGTGTATTTAGTCTATTTCTGGTATATGTTTAGTCTGATACCGCGGGATTCTCCCGGATTACCTTTTTCTATGGCTATAATAGAACTCTCCCTCCTATCTTGTATCCGTTCACTCTTTTGGTGGCCATCCACTCTACTAGGAGTAAAAGCCTTGAAGCAAAAACCCCTTGTGGAGAGAGGCTACTTGTAATTGAGTGAGTAATAATAGATGGTTTCCTTTGTTTATGTTGTTTCCTTCTTCGTTTAATTTCCTTTCATATGTATTGCAAGCTTCTTTAGTTTTATGTCCTTTTAGCTTCTTTAATATTTCTTGTTTGCTTAGTTTAATTTCCTTTCAGTGGAATGTTTCATGTTGTTAATGTAGGTTGTAGTTTAAATATGTGTGAGTAGTTCCATCCCCATTTGGGGGCTGGAGAAATATGTGATATGAATATGTGATGTATTAGGTGTGTGTTATCCTAATCCTTTGAACCTTACATGATTTTCATAACCATCTAATGGGATTTCACTCTTGTCTTTGATATGCTAATGCTCTTGAATGAAGCTTAGCATATGCTTAGATTAGTTGACCTTTTTTATGGGGAATGATGAGGTGAGGATATGGATGGAATTGATATAGGAACATGGCTTGTAGTTGCATGTACTCTTGTTGCCTTTACATTGGTTAATGTCTTGTATGGTTTAATGATTGTCTAAATCTTTTTTCATGTGGAGGCATAGTGAGGTTTGGTCTTTATATATGAGTTCATTTAGCTTCATTCTAATTATTGTCTTGTATGTTTTAATGATATTGTGTTATCTTATTTCATGTGGAGGCAAAGATGGATTTAGTTTTATGATATTCATGCATTACATGTTGTGATTAGCTTAATTGAACACACACACACATACACATATCTTTATATTCACATTCTTTCTCTACACTCTATGGGGTTTAGTTTTATTGCGTATTTCCCATTTCCTTTCGTATTGTAGTGTAGTTTAGATCATAATTCGTTTCTCTCATTTCGTTCGCACTCGCCTTCGAACAAACTAAAGTTGTCACACCTCCCTATGGATCAACCCGTATTTGCCACCGCTTCAATGTAGTCGTGCACTTGCAGTTAATTAAAACGAATCAATCAATCACCATCAATCCCTTAATTAATTCTGGCAAAAACGTGCTCACCGGTCGACCAAATCTTGCACACCGGTCAACTGATTGGTAGTTAATTGCAATTTCGGTTGGACCTTGAAACCAGGTGGTCGACCAATCACACGCTACCAAAGCAACTGTGATTTTATGGTCGAACAGAATGCATAAATGGTCAACCAATTCAACACGAGAAACGACTACTGGATGTTTTTGGTCGGACTGAGCCACAAGTCGGTCGACAGATTACTAACAAGAAGAGTTTGCGGAATCTCCTAGAAGTTTTTGGTTGAACCACGACTTCAACCAGTCGACCGCTCAATCCCAGAAACAGTTCCTGGAATTTTTTGCTCGACCCAAGCGTCATTCTGGTCCACCGTTCACATACCCAACAACTACTGTGAATTTCTGGTCTACTGGTCTCTGAAAATGTTCGACCATTTTTTCCGATTTTTGCCTTTATCAAATTTTGGATTTAAATCCAACAAAATTTGATCTTTGGGGTTTTAGCAAATTCATATTTCACGTAATATATTATCATATGTAAAACATTACACCACATAATACATACATCTCATATGAATTTATTCATGATTATAATTATGTCAATTTTCATGACATATTGATTTTATTGATTCACCATGTGTATCCCATTTCACATGAAACCCGATACACCATATGAATACAAAATCAAGTTTTTTGTTTCCCAGTTTTGTGGTGTGACCTAAAGGAGGATCTAAGCTATATTGGCAATGATATTAAATACTTAATAACACAAACTATAAGCGGTATCTAGCTACACATTATAGTTACCCAATTAGCATAGATGTCTTGTTCACTCGAACTAAACACGATCCATTTAGTGATGTTCACACATCACTTGTGTCTACCTGTTGCCACATGATATTAATATATACAGGGTAGAAATGTGTTACCTTTGTATTATATATTCATTTCTTGATCTCTTAAGCTAATTATAAATATGTAACTTAACTCAAGTCACATTGTGCACATTATAATTTTGCTTTATCAAGTGACCAACTAATATGATCACTCAAATTAAGAGGGGCAATGATAATCTTTTGGCTAGCTATCCTTTCCAGCACAAGTCGAGCGCAACCAACTTTTGCTTTTATCACTATGCTCATTGATAGCTTTTGACAATAATCAAATTGAACACTTCTTATGTGAAAAGACATAAGTCTCGTATCTTAGGATTCAAGACACAATAAAAACATTAATGACACATAACACAAATCTATAATGTTGCACTTTTATATAAAAGTAACAATTTTCCTCTTTTATATACTCGTGTCGTCAATATTTGTAGTGCTAAAATAATCGTTGACCAACACGACAATCTTTTCTCGGTAATTACTGTTCCATGTCAATTACCATGATTGTGAATAACCTTTGATTATTGTAAACAATTATCTTTTAGAGCTTTACAATTAAGGACCAAGAGCCTCTTCCTTATCACGTCCAAAAGACAAATAAATTAATCAAGGAACAAAATGTTTGCACTTCCAATTCATAATAATTAACATATAAAAATAAACTTTTTGAACACATTCCTTTAAGGTTGGCTCCAGATCAATAATCAATCCCATTTTAATCAACTTGGCAACAAAAACTCAAAGTAAAAGATTAGGCATTCTTGCTTGTTTAGGTCATGTATCATATACTTTTATTTTAGCTTTACTTTCAGTTGTTGAGCGCTGGCGTGAGGTACGCATTTCCATATCTAATTCCGTATTTTATTTGACCACGCATTAGTTAGTAATAATTGAATTGAAATAAGTGTGAGTTGAGCGTTTATTTGGAGAGTTGATTTCTAGATTAAGACTCCAAAACGCTGCTAAGGAGGGGTTGTCCCATATAAGATAAGGTGGGGGATTTCATCACCCTTTCCGTTGCCCCAAAAATCACACTAATCAAAATCTTAATTTTAAAATCAATTAGACATTGGCCCTTAAGGATCTCGGGTGCATTAGGAGAGTGATCCGGTCACGACCGTCATGGCCTGATTGGCGTCGCCCACTCTGTCGATGGTAGGAGAGACAAGATCTCCGGATCTTGGCTCACTTTTTGGGCTTGGTAGTCTTAGTCATCAGGAGGTAAGGCGTATTGAGGCCGCATGACCTCGTAGTTAGGCGTTCTCTAGCTGTAAGGACCTATAGTGACCTTACGTTCTTTGAGCCTTGTTTGCTTGTGTGCTTCTACTATTACCTACCCGTCGTAGCATAAAGACTGCTTCCCTTCTCCCTGAGTCATTCCTTCTCATCTGAGTCTTCCCATCTTCTCCTCTATGCACCTTGATTGACATCATTTCACGCTTACATTTGTATATTATATCCATTATCTTTCACCTAAACAATGCTACATAACGATCTTTATGTTTGAATTTCAGAAATAAAGAGGTTTCATGAGAAGAGGCATGAAAGGACCTAGAAGAAGGAAAAATGACTGAGTTGAGAGACTCGGGGACTAAGATGCAAGATCAAAGGACCTGAATGCAAGATAGAAGGACCAATGAGCAAACAAGAATACTCCACACCATCATGGGGAGTATTTTGGCAATTCAATTTGGGTTGGAGCTCCAACAAGCAAGGCAGATGCATCAAAGACAAACAAACACATACAGAAAAGCCCAGAAGAACATCCAGAGCGATCCGAACATTGTAGACAGCTAATTAGCGGTCCAAGACCGCTAATTGGCGGTCACTTTTGATCTGGATCCGCTAAGATTTATGTGGGGCGTGTATTTGTGTGTATTTAGTGTATTTCTGGTATTTGTTTAGTCCCATACCGGGGGATTGTCCTGGATTACCTTTTTCTATGGCTATAAATAGAACTCTTCACCTTCTATTGTAATCCCCCATTGCTTGGTGGCATTCTCTCTACTTGGAGCAAAAGCCTTGAAGCAAAAACTCATGGTGGAGAAGAATGTCACTTGTAATGTGAGTCATGTAAATAAAATAATTGCTCTTAGTTTCTTTTAATCTTGTCTTTAAATTCTTGCATGTTTCTTTACTTTTATGTTCATTTCAATTAGCTTCTTTAATATTCCTTTCTTGCTTAGTTGAATTTCCTTTTAGTATAATGTTTCATTTTGTTAATGTAGTTAGTGTAATGAGTAGTGAGTAGTTCCATCCCCATTTGGGGGTGGAGAAATATGTGATATCAATAATGTGATGTATTAGGTGTGTGTATTATCTTAATCCATTGAACCTTACATGATTTCCATAACCATCTAATGGGATTTCACTCTTGTCTTTGATATGATAATGCTCTTGAATGAAGCTTAGCATATGCTTAGACTAGTGGACCTATTTTATGGGGAAATAAGGTTAAGATATGGATGGAATTAATATTGGAAACACAATTTGTAGTTGCATGTACTCTTGTTGCCTTTACCTTGGTTAATGTCTTGTATGTTTTATTGATATTGTGTTATCTTATTTCATGTGGAGGCAAAGTTGGATTTAGTTTTATGATTTTCATGCACTACATGTTGTGATGAGCATAAATTGATTACACACACTTACACACTTCTTTGTATTCACATTATTTCTCTACCCCCTTTTGGGTTTAGTTTTATTTCTTATTTGCCATTTCCTTTCGCATTTTAGTGTAGTGTAGATCGTAAGTCCTGTCTCTCCTTTCTTTCCCACTTGCCTTTGAACCAACCAAAAGTCGACACACCTCCCTGTAGATCGACCCGTATTTTCCACCGCTTCAACGCGGTCGTGCACTTGCGGTAAATTAAAACATATCAATCAAGTTTTTGGCGCCGTTGTCGGGGAGGTGCTCTGTCCAGACGCTGGTTTGGACGATTCGAGTGGTTTTAATTTTTGTTTTTTAGTTTTGGTTTGTTTCAGGAGTTACAAGAAGAAAGGGGAGGCTACTGGAGAAACTGGGGGAACAATTGCGCAAAAAGGACCGCTAATCAGCGTTCTGGTGAGCTTCAATTTCTCCCAATTTTATTCTGGTGGTTACTTATCTCATTATAGTTATCTGGGAGCACCATCTTGCATGCTGTGACTTTTAGTTTGCTCCCAGATTAAAAATAAATCCTCTTTAATCAACTTGGACCATAAAACTCAAAGAAAAAAATTAGACTTCTTGCCTTCTGGGACGTACGTCATTTGTAGACCTTGAACGCATTTGTCTTTTCTTTGCTTTACATTTTTGTTGTTGATTGATAGCGTGAGGTACGTGCACCCAAATCTCTCATTAATGCATGTTTCGATCATGCATTAGTTAGTAAGGTGCATGGGGACAAGAGTGAGTTGAGCGTTTGATTGGAGTGTTGATTGCTAGATTTAGGATCAAAACACTACTAAGGAGGGGTTGTCCCATAAAAGATAAGGTGGGTAATTTCATCACCCTTTCCTTGGCCCCAAAACTCACTCTTAAGCAAAGCCTTAATTCTAAAACCAAGTAGACATTGGTCCTAACGATTTCAGACGCCCTATGAGAGTAATCTAGTCGAGACAGTCATGACCAGATCAGTATCGTCTGCCATGTCGATAGTAGGAGGTACTGGATCTCCGGATCAGGTATCACTTGTTGGGCATTGTGGTCTTCGTTGTAGGGAGGTTAGGCGTGTCGAGGCTAGTGACCTCGAAGTTAGACGTCGCCTAGCCTAAGGACCCATTGCCTTACATTGTTTCAGCTGTGCTTGCTATATTAGGCTTCTACCTTCACCCACTACCCACGCTAGCTCTAGGATTCTGCCCTCCTCATCTGAGTCCTCTTCTCATCTATTTTCTACGAGTAGTCTCGTCCTCTGAGTACACCTTCTGTTGTGTGTTTTTTTAGATTCGAGTCGAGCATTTTATGCGAGGTTGGGCTCGTTCTGGTGAGAGCGCTCGACTTGAGAGAGTGCATTTTTCTGAGATGGACGGTCTTGGTGATCGGCCATCTCCGCCTAACGCTCCTTTGGAGCGTGAGGCCGAGTCTTCTCATGGTGACGGGGGATACCAGGGTCCATAAATGGATTACCTCGGTCCGATCCCACCACCACGTAGACCTCCTTCTCCTCCTCCTCTGACTCGAGTGGAAGAGGAATTCGGTCAGGATCGAGTTCTTGGTGCACCACCACCTTTAGCTCGACAGGATAGACCGATGACTTTGTGGGAGCGGACCCATCCTATTAGGATCGTGCAACCTTCTTGCATAGTTCTTCCCCCAGCTCGCGGGAACAACTATGAGCTGAAACCTCAATATGTGAGCATGCTTCCTACCTTCACTTCCAATAAGGAGGATCCGTATATTTTTATATGTGAACTCGAGGAAGTATGCTCCATGTGCAAGCTTCAACAGCTTGATGAGGATTCCGTCCGGTTGAGGACGATTTCTTTTGCGTTGAAGGATAACACGAAGAAATGGATGTACAACCTCCCGACGAGCTCTATTTGGTCTTGAGATGACTTTGTGACTATCTTTATGAAGAGATTTTTCCCTCAAAGGAAAACTCAACAGATACGGCACCAGATACATCAAATGTATCAGACTGAGACTGAATATTTTCATGCTTTCTTTGAGAGGTTCAAGGACCTTCTCCAGCAGTGCCCTCATCATGGACTTGAGCTATGGCAGTTGTGCCAGATTGTTTATGAGGGCCTCAACTACAACACCTGCACATTGTTGAAGTCGATGTGTCATGGTGATTTCCAAATGAAACCCATCAATGAGGCATGGGACACTTTGAGTTAATGGCTTAACGTACCTTTGAGTGGGACACCATGAGAGAGCCACCAGCTGCCAGGTCTTCTGGTCGGGCTGGATCATATCAAGTTGAGTCAACTATCGCGTCTGAGGCAAAATTGGCTGCTCTCATGTGTAGGATTGAGAGTTTAAATTTGGACCGAGCTCCTATAGCTCAGGTCGCTACTCATGGACGTACGGGCCATGATGACTTGGAATGCGCTTACGCTCCAAGGGATACTGAGCATGCAAATGCGATGTATCAATAGAGGCCCCGTAACGACCCGTACAGTCACTCCTACAACCCGGGTTGCCATAACCATCCTAACTTCTCTTGGGGGCCTAGTGGCGGCACGGTCGCATCCTCAACATCAACCTCCACCTTATCGACCTCCACGCCCATCGGCGACCTACCAAGCCCCATATCAAAGGTCTCAACACCATAATTACCAACCTTCTCAGGCCTCATCGTCGGGTTATTCTAACCAAACTCCACTACCCCAACGGGTTGACCCGAAGGACCCCACTCTTGAACAAACCCTTCAAGCGTTCATGCAGAGCACACAAACCATGTTTGCGGCCAACAATAATTCGGTCAAAGCATTGGAAATGCAAGTTAGACAGTTGCCTCATCAGCTCCATGAACGCGAGAAGGGTCAGTTACCGAGTCAACCTGTGGTAAATCGCAGGGGTCAACCTGCCCATGCTAGGCAAAATGTACACAATGTTGAAAGTGACCCTTCCCAACATTCTAATGTTGTCCATACCTTAAGATCGGGAAGGGTTGTTGACAACAATGTGGAAATGCCTGAAGCCAACCCTGTTGGCGAGTCTTCCGAGGAGGGTCGTGAGTCTGTCAAGGAACCTAATTCTGAGACTCCTCCTCGTGATTGTTATGTCCCCAAGGCACCATTCCCTCATAGGTTGACTAAAAAACGTCATGAGCATTGGGACAAAATCGCTGAGGTACTTAGGCATGTAAAGGTGAACATCCCGTTGTTGGATTTTGTTCAACAAATGCCACCATATGCCAAGTTCCTTAAAGACCTTTGCACCATTAAGAGAAGAAACCATGTTCCCCAAAAGGCATTTTTGGCCGCCAGTGTGAGCTCGATATTGGCACAACCCATGCAAGTCAAATACAAGGACCCAGGTTGTCCAACCGTCTCTTGCATGATCTGTAATGTGACAATCCCTAAAGTTTTATTGGATTTGGGAACATCTGTGAACCTCCTACCCTACTCCGTCTATGTCAACCTTGGAATAGACGATCTTAAACCAACTAGGACAACCCTCAAGTTGGATGACAGATCCGTCAAGATTCCACGAAGGAGTGTGGAAGACGTCCTTATTAAAGTGGGTTAGTTCATATTTCCAGTTGATTTCATCATCTTGGATACTGAACCTTTGTCCAACCCACAAGGACAAATTCCGGGGATCCTTGGAAGGCCTTTTCTTGCGACATCTAATGCTTTGATCAATTGTCGCAATGGCTTGATGAGTTTGTGTTATGGAAACCTCACCGCGGATTTCAACATCTTTACTCTTTGTAAGCAACACGGGCTCTACGACGATGTTGTTGGAGCCAATTTCATCCAAGACACATATGAGCCCGAGTCATTAGGCATGTTCGACTCACATCGACATATTATTGAGGTGCCTAATGACCAGGTTGTGAGTGAAGAGGAATCTTGAGGAATCCGCCAGCGAATCTCTGGATGAGGAGGCACAACTGGGTGCTTGCTCCTCTTACCCCGTGGTCCTTGAGCCACTTGAAAGTAACTCTGAATCCGACAAGGACCCACCTCTGGTCGAGCTTAAACTGCTCCCCGATAACCTTAAGTACATCTTTTTAGGGGATAATGAGACCTTACCACTCATTATTGCTACTGATCTTGCAAAAGATCAAGAGGTTGCCCTCTAAAAAGTGCTCTTTGAAAACAAGGAGGTTATCGGGTGGTCCTTGAAGGATATCAAGGGAATTAGACTTGGTATTGTTCATCATCGGATCCACATGGAAGATGATTCTAGGCCCCGTAGGGACCCACAATGAAGATTGAATCCTGTACTGAAAGAAGCCATCCGGAAGGAGGTTCTTAAGTGCTTGGATCATGGCATAATCTATCCTATCTCTGATAGTTCGTGGGTTAGTCCTGTCCATGTGGTTCCCAAGAAGTCAGGCGTGCAAGCTTGGATCATGGCATAATCTATCCGGAAGGAGGTTCCCAAGAATGAGCATAATAAGCTTATCCCGACACGCCTGCAAACTGGCTGGCGAGTTTTCGTTGATTATCGCAACCTCAATGCAGCAACACGGAAAGATCATTTCCCGTTGCTATTCATTGTTCAAATATTGGAAAGGTTGGCTGGACATTAGTATTATTGTTTTCTTGATGGATACTCCGATTACAACAAAATTCCCATCGCCCCTGAGGATCAAGAGAAAACCACATTTACTTGTCCCTTTGGCATGTTTGCCTACCATTGCATGCCCTTCCGGTTATGTAATGCGCCGGCAACGTTTCAAAGGTGTATGATCAGCATCTTCTCCGATATGGTAGCGCGTTTCCTTGAGATTTTCATGGATGACTTTTCCATATTTGGCGCTTCCTTTGATTAGTACCTTCGTCACTTGAGCCTTGTCCTCAAGCGATGTCGTGAGAAGAACCTCGCTCTCAATTGGAAGAAATGTCACTTCATGGTGAAGCGAGGGATTGTACTTGGACATGTGGTCTCAAGTAGGGGAATTGAGGTGAATTGATTGGCATCATTTCATGCATATCTTTGTGTCTTATATCCATTATCTTTCACCAAACAATGTTATGTAACGCGTTTTATGTTTAGTTTTCAGGAATAAGTAGGTTTGAGAAGGAGAGACTATAAAAGGACCTAATAGCAGGGAAAAGGACTGAGTTGCGAGACTCGAGGACTAAGATGCAAGATAGAAAGACCTGAATGTAACATCGAAGGACCAATGAGAAAACAAGAATACTCCACACCATCATGGGGAGTATTTTGGCAATTCTATTAGGGTCGGAGCTCCAACAACCTACTTGGATGCATCAAACATGAAGAAATAAAGGCAGACAAAAACACACAAACTCCAGGCCGGATCCGAACCATATAGACCGCTAATTGGGGGTCCAAGACCGCTGATAGGCGGTCGGTTTGGGTCTGAATCCGCTAAGACTTTGGCGGGTCGTGTATTAGGGTGTCTTTAGTCTAGTTTTGGTATATGTTTAGTCCCATACCGGGCAATTGTCCTGGATTACCTTTTTCTATGGCTATAAATAGAACTCCTCCTTTTGTATTTACCCATTGCTTGGTGGCATTCTCTCTACTAAGGAGTAAGCCTTGAAGCAAAACTCAAGGTGGTGAACAATGCTACCTTCAATGTGAGTCATTGTTAATAAAATAATTGTCCTAGTTTCTATTAATCTAGTCTTTTAATTTGTGCATGCTTCTTTAGTCTTTCCTTTCCTTTTAAGCTTCTTTAATGCTCCCTTCTAGCTTAGTTAAATTTCATTTCAGTGGAATGTTTCATTTTAATGTAGGTTGTAGTGTAATGATTAGTGAGTAGTTCCATCCCCATTTGGGTGGTGGAGAAATATGTGATATGATCATGTAGTGTATTAGATGTGTGATATCTTAATACCTTGAGCCTTATATGATTTCCATAACCATCTATGGGGATTTGACACTTAGCTTATGCTTAGATTAGTGGACCAATTTTATGGGGAATGATAAGGTGAGGATATGGATGGAATTAATATTGGAAACACAATTTGTAGTGTATGTACTCTTGTTGCCTTTACCTTGGTTAATGTCTTCTATGTTTTAATGATATTGGGTTATCTTATTTCATGTGGAGGCATAGTAGGGTGTAGTCTTCATACATGAGTTCATATAGCTTCATTCCAATTATTGTCTTGTATGTTTTAACGATACAGTCTTATCTTATTTCATGTGGAGGCAAAGTTGGATTTAATTTTATGATTTCATGACTAAATGTTGTGAGGAGCATAATTGAACACACACACATCTATATATTCACATTATTTCTCTACCCCCAATGGGGTTTAGTTTTATTGCTTATATTCCATTTTCTTTTGGCATTGTAGTGTAGTTTAGTGTAACCAACCTTTCTCTCCTTTCTTTCCCACTCGCCTTCGCACAAACTGAAGTCGACACACCTCCCTGTGGATCGACCCGTATTTGCCACCGCTTCAATGCGGCCGTGCACTTGCGGTTAATTAAAACGTATCAATCAAGTTTTTGGCACCGTTGTCGGGGAGGTGCTCTGTCCAGACTTTAGTTTGGACGATTCGAGTGGTTTTAATTTTTTGTTTTTTTAGTTTTGATTTGTTTCAGGGATCCTTAGGATCAAGGGGAAGCGACTGGAGTAATTTGAGAGCAAAACAGTCAACAATGACCGCCAATTAACGGTATGGGACCGCCAATTGGCGGCCTGGTGAGCTTAGCTTTCTCTCAATTTTGTTCTCGTTGTTGTTTATTTCATTGTCGTTATCTGGGAGCACCATCTTGCATGCCGTGACTTCTAGTTTGCTCCCATATTAAAAATCAATCCCCTTTAATCAACTTGGACCATAAAACTCAAACCAAAAGATTAGACTTCTTGCCATCTAGGTCATGCATCATGTGTAGACCTTGCACGCATTTGTCACTTCTTTGCTTTACATTTTTGTTGTTGATTGCTGGCGTGAGGTACGTGCACCCAAATCTCGCATTCATGCATGTTTCGATCATGCATTAGTTAGTAAGGTGCATCGGGACAAAAGTGAATTGAGCGTTTGATTGGAGTGTTGATTACTAGATTTAAGATCAAAACCCTACTAAGGAGGGGTTGTCCCATAAAAGATATGGTGGGGGATTTCATCACCCTTTCCTTGGCCCCAAAAATCACGCTTAATCAAAGCCTTAATTCTAAAAGCAAGTACACATTGGCCCTAAGGATTTTGGACGCACTAGGAGAGTGATCTAGTTGAGACCGTCATGGCCTGATCGGCGTTGCCTACCATGTCGATAGTAGGAGGTACTGGATCTCCAGATCTGGTATCACTTGCTGGGCATTGTGGTCTTCGTTGTAGGGAGGTGAGGCGTGTCGAGACTAGTGACCTCGAAGTTAGGCGTCGTCTAGCCTAAGGACTCATTGCCTTACATTGTTTGAGTTGTGCTTGCTAGATTACGCTTCTACCCTTTCCCACTACCCACGCTAGTTTCTAGAGATTCTTCCCTTCTCCTTTGAGTCGTCTTCTTCTCACCTACTTCTACGTTCTATTCTCCTCCCCTTTACACTCTCTAGTAGCATTTTAGGGTCGAGTCAAGCACTTTTTTGCGAGCTTAGCCTCGTGGTGGTGAGAGTGGTAGACTCGAGAGTTTTTTTTGAGATGGATGGTTTTATGGGCGACCATCCATATCATTGTTGGGACCAGGACAATTCTTCTTGGTATTTCGGACCCATGCAACCTGGGGTGGCTCAGACTAACACCCCGTATGGTTGGGACAATCTTAATTGTGTGACTGAGCAATCTTCATATTGAGGTAATATGAGAGAGCTACCGACTGCTAGACCACCATCTAGTTACGTCGTATCATATGCTGGTCAACAAATTGAGACATTAAAACAAACTTTGGCCTCTTTCATGCGTGCGGTAGACGACATGAGTGCACCGGTGGCTCCAGTAGTCGTACCGTGTGACTGTTGTGGGTTGAGTGGTCATGTTATCGGGGAATGTCCTTATGTTCCCCTTGAGCCTGAGTATGAGCATACCTTTTCCCAAAATGCTCAAAATGAGCATTACGCATCCGCGTACAACCCGAGAGGGATGGATTCGTGGCGAGACAATTCTTATGCAAATTCTTATACATCATTTTCACCCCAGTATCCTCCTCCCGAATACCTAGAATTCTACCAACATCCCACTTCAAATCATTGCACTCATTCTCAGCCCAACAACACCCAACCCCAAATTTCCCAAGCTCTGACTTGGACCTCATAGTTGACCGCATACCTGATTCCTTGAAACAAACTTTCCTTACGTTCGTGAAAACCACTCAACAGTCCATACAAAATATGGCACTGCAAGTGAGTGAAATGACACAGCAATTACGTGAACGTGAGGAGAGTAACCTTTCTTGTCAACATGAGGATTTATCGAACCACCACCGCATCCACAAATTCAAAGCACAATCATTCAAAGTCAAACTCCTAGTCAGTCTGAGGGACTTGGGGTTTCAATTCATGATCACTTAGTGGACGATTCGATTCAAATTGAGAATAACATGGACCAACTTCATTATGAATCGGCACAGGATTGTACCTTATCTTTTTGTCCCATGGCCCTTGAGCCACATAATCTTCATGTTGTGCCTATTAAGGACTCACCTTTGGTGGAGCAAGAGCTCCCTAGTACCCTCAATTTCAAACACCTGATGAGAGTTTGCCTCTCACTATTTTTCCTGATCATCTTGGAAATGATGGAACATCAAACAATTACATTGCTAATGAGGGTATTAGGAGTTCCTTGGAGGATACCTTGGGTATGAGACCCACTTTTTGTTCGCCTGGTGAGTCGGACATGCCTAACGAGGTCCTTGACCTCGTTCCGACGCACCAGCCTGTTGGTTGGAGAGCTTGGATTGACGATCATAACTTCAGTACTGCAACGGGAGAAACTCTTCTTCCGTTGCCCCTTATTTTCCAAACTCTTGATAGGATCAAGCTCTTTCAGTTTGATCCTTTGAATGAGATGCCTTTGCGTCTAATTCATGAACCTCTCTTTTCATCTTGTGCTCCTTTTGAGGGGGTCCAAACATGAGTAGTCCGGCCCCGCGTGGTGTCATGCTCTCTTTCCAAGTGCATTGACCAACTTTTGAGGTTCCCATTTGATGTCTTTTGACAAATGAAGATGGGAACTTATGTTTGTACATAGTTATATTCAAAAAAAAAGAAAAAAAAAGAAAACGTACAATAAAAGACTCCATGAGCGAGTATTGATTATTGTGGGCCCCAACACTTGTGTATTTGGGCCCCATTTCTTTCACATGTTTGTATCCCTTCTTTAGAATCTCACAGGTTTTGAGAGAATTCGGGTTTGTGCCCATCACTATAACCATGAACTTCCTGTTGCGCTTTATGTTGGTGAGATCTTTCCTTTTTCATGCATAAATTCATGTAGTCTCTTGCTCACATTCATTCAGGACAATGCATGAAGTAGGTGTGGGGGGTGTTTTACTTGTGTACATAGTCGAGTTTTTTTCCTTCGATTTTGTTTTCATTTGTGTGTATTGATAGGGTCATATTAGTGTGCTGCATTTAATATCGATATATTTGCTTGCCATGATCCTAGGGTGACTTGTCTTCTTTTGCTTGCCTGGTGCTTCAAAATTTTCACAAATTTTTCACAATCTTCATGTGTTTGCGAAAGAAAATGTTTTTTGGATTTTGTGTGTATTTAGCATGTGCAAAACCGTTGAGAGGCAAAGTAAAAAAAAAGATCCCAAAATTGTCTTAAACTTGTTGTATTAGTATATCTAGTACAATGGCTTTAAGACTTATCGAGTCGTTAGGATGCACCCTAGTTTTCCCTCGGGGGTGAGTAATCATAGGGTTTCAGTGCTCAAATAATTATAGAAGTCAATCCCGAACCTAGTGGGTCAATAATTCGTGTATGTTAATTTAAGAAAATTTGTTGTAGTCAAGGACCCTTTAAATCTTGTTGTGAGACATTAAGTGTAGGGGTCTTGGTTCGTGTGTAGATAAGAAATATGTGAGTAGGTGTTCTCTCTTCTCGCACGGCTCATATCACTCGTGAAAGTAGGTCTGAAGGGACTTTGTGGCTGGTGCTTTCAAGCCATCTGACTTGGGATGCACCGACCGAACTCCCGTTATACGGGTGGTAAGGATTGCCCTCTGTGGAGATTTGGGGAAAGGTGTACGTGATAGTGTAAGTCCTCATAGGCAATGATGCACAAAACCTGACCCTGGGACAATGAAACTCCAACTAATAAAAAGAAGAGAAGACAGAAAAAAAACAAAAAAACAAAAAAATTGTAATGCAAATAAGAACCTTAATGGACTTTACACTTTGTATCACTTGAGAAAGTTGAGGTTGTCCATGTCTTTCACTTAATTCCTTATTTAACTTGCACGAATGGTTCATTAGGCTAGGTGTGTGGACTGATTACCTATATAGAGTTGGCCCGTAGGATTACCACGTCCATTGATCGATAAAAATGTGTCCATCGAGTCGAGTTTCTAGATTGAGTAATGCATCTTGTTCGGATTTTGTGGGTATTTGATTGACATCATTTCATGCTCATATTTGTATCTTATATCCATTATCTTACACCTAAGCAATGCTACGTGACGAGTTATACGTTTGAATTTCAGAAATAAAGAGGTTTGAAGAGAAGAGCAATGAAAGGACCCAAAAGCAGGAAAAATGACTTAATTGTGAGACCTGAGGACTGAGATGCAAGGGAGAAGGACCTGAACGTAAGACCAAAGGACCTAAGAGCAAAACAGAAAACTCCACACCATCATGGGAAGTATTTTGGCAATTCGATTTGGGTCGGAGCTCCAACAAGCAAAGTAGATACATCCAAGACCAACATATCCATCAAGAAAAGCCCACAACCAAAACCAACTCGATCTGGATCATATAGACCTCCAATTGGCGGTCTTGGACCGCTAATTGGCGGTCCATATTGCTCTGGATCCACTAAGATTTGTGGAGCACCTGTATTAGTGTATTCTTAGTCTATTTTTGGTATTGGTTTAGTCCCACATCGGGGGATTGTCCCGGATTAGCTTTTTCCATGCCTATAAATAGAACTCTTCACCTTCTATTGTAATCACCCATTGCTTGGTGGCATTCTACTAAGGAGTGAGTCTTGAAGCAAAAACTCAAGGTGGAGAAGATGCTACCATCAATGTGAGTCATTTGTTAATAAAATAATTCTTCTAGTTTCTTTTAATCTTGTCTTTTAATTTGTGCATGTTTGTTTAGTCTTTCCTTTCCTTTTAAGCTTCTTTAATACTTCTTGCTTTCTTAGTTAACTTTCATTTCAGTATTATGCTTTCTTTTGTTAATATAGTTAGGGTAATGAGTAGTGAGTAGTTTCATCCCCATTTGGGGGTGGAGAAATATGTGATATAATCATGTAGTGTATTAAGTGTGTGTTATCTTTATCCCTTGAGCTTTATATGATTTCCATAACCATCTAATGAGTTTTCACTGTTATCTTTGATATGCAATGCTCTTGAATGATGCTTCTCTTATGCCTTGATTAGTGGACCTATTTTATGGGGAATGATAAGGTTAGGATATGGATGAAGTTAATATTGGAAACACAATTTGTAGTGTATGTGCTCTTATTGCCTTTACCTTAGCTAATGTCTTGTATGTTTTAATGATGTAATCTTCTCTTAATTCATGTGGAGGCATAGTAGGGTCTAGTCTTTATACTTGAGTTCATTTAGCTTCATTCCAATTATTGTCTTGTACATTTTAATGATGTTGTCTTATCTTAATTCATGTGGAGGCAAAGTTGGATGTAGTTTTATGATTTCATGCACTACATGTTGTGAGGAGCTTAATTGAACACACACACACACACACACATCTTCATATTCACATTATTTCTCTACCCCCTATGGGGCTTAGTTTTATTGCTTATCTTCATTTCCTTTTTGCAACTTAGTGTAGTTTAGTGCAACCAACCTTTCTCTCCTTCTTTTTACCTCTTGCCTTCGAACAAACCAAGCGTCGACACACCTCCCAGTGGACAACCCGTATTTGCCAATGCTTCAACGCGGCCGTGCACTTGCGGTTAATATAAAATGATCAATCAGAATATCCCCTGAAAACCACCAGGAGACAACACTCCTCCTCCTAGGCGACAAGGAGGTTTAATGGCTTGTTGCACGTGCTAAGTTCAATCTTGATTCCTACAAAAGTAAGTTAGGTTTTCCCTGTTTTTGTATGTTTTTTCCTCTCTCTCATTTTTCTCTTTCTTTGTTTTGCTCGGGTCTAGCAAAAGTTAGGTGTGGGGGTATTTGATTGGCATCATTTCATGCATATCTTTGTATCTCATATCCATTATCTTTCACCCCAAACAATGCTATGTAGCGTGTTTTATATTTAGTTTTCAGGAATAAGTAGGTTTGAGAAGGAGAGACTATTAATGGACCTAATGGGAGGTAAAAGGACTGAGTTGAGAGACTCGAGGACTAAGATGCAAGATCGAAAGACCTGAATGTAAGATCGAAGGACCAATGAGCAAACAAGAATACTCCACACCATCATGGGGAGTATTTTGGCAATTCTATTCGGGTCGGAGCTCCAACAACCAACTCGGATGCATCAAAGATGAAGAAATAAAGCCAGATGACAACACACCAAAACCAGGCCGGAAATAAGTGTGTGTGTGCACATGAAATAAGTGTGGTGTAGAATGCATCCAATAAGCTCAAGTGTGGTTAGTGTTTGTTCATGCATAAGAAGTACCTTATGGCAAGACCTATCCTTTACAACACTAACCTAAGTGATTAATATGAGCAATGCAAGGTTGTTATTAAGAACATAACGAGCATGGAGTGTACCTAACTATGGCAGAAACATCAAGTAAAGTTCTTATTAATTCAAGCAAGCATACTAATATCTCTCACAAACAATAAAATCTAGCATTCATACCACCTACATAACATGTACATACATCTACTCCACCCCAAAGGGGATGGAACTACTCACACATATTTAAACTAACTACTCTAACAAAATGAAGCATTATACTGAAATAAAACTACACTAATCAAACAAGAAATATTAAAGAAGCATAAAAGGAAAGGAAAGACTAAACATGCACAAATTAAAAGACAAGATTAAAAGAAACTAGAAGAATTATTTTATTAACAAATGACTCACATTGAAGGTAGCATTCTTCTCCACCTTGAGTTTTTGCTTCAAGGCTCACTCCTTAGTAGAGGGAATGCCACCAAGCAATGGGTGATTACAATGGAAGGTGAAGAGTTCTATTTATAGGCATGGAAAAAGCTAATCCGGGACAATCCCCCGATGTGGGACTAAACCAATACCAAAAATAGCCTAAACAAACATTAATACAAGTCCAAGCGAAATCTTAGCGGATGTGGGATGATCTATAAGGCCCAGATCCGTCTGCTTTTTATGTTGGGCTTTGCTTGAAGTATTTCTTGGTCTTGGATGCATCTACTTCGTTTGTTGGAGCTCCGACCCGAATCGAATTGCCAAAATACTCCCCATGTTGGTGTGGAGTTTCCTGTTTTGCTCTTAGGTCCGGTTTTACGATCAGGTCCTTCTCCCTTGCATCTTAGTCCCCAGGTCTCACAATTAAGTTTTTTTTCCTGCTTTTGGGTCCTTTCATGACTCTTATCTTCAAACTACTTTATTCCTGAAAACTAAACATAAAACTCATCACGTAGCATTACTTTGGTGTAAGATAATGGATATAAGATACAAATATAAGCATGAAATGATGTGAATCAAATACCCCCACACCTAAGTTTTTTCTAGTCCCGAGCAAAACAAAGAAAGAGAAAGCAAACGAGAAACACGAAATCCTAACTCACTTTCGTAGGAATCACGGTTACACTTAGCACGTGCAACAAGCTGTTAAAGCTCTTTGTTGCCAAGGAGGAAGAGTGTTGTCTCCTGAGGGGTTTTACCGGATATACCCACAAAATCCGAACAAGATGCATTATTCAATCTATACTCTCCACTCGTTGGAAATATTTTGTCGATCATTGGACGCCGTAATCCTACGGGCCGACTCTTTATAGGTAATTAGACCACACACCTAACCTAATGAACCATTCGTGCAATTTAAATAAGGAATTAAGTGAAGGACATGGACAACCTTAACATCCTCAAGTTATACAAAGTGTAAAGTCCATTACGGTTCTTATTTGCATTACAATTTTTTTTTCTTTTCTCATTTTGTTTTATTTTTATTAGTTTGAGATTCATTCTCCCAGGGTCAGGTTTCGTGCATCATTGCCCATGAGGACTTACACTATCACGTACACCTTTCCCCAAATCTCCACATAGGGCAATCCTTACCACCCGTGTAACGGGAGTTCGGTCGGCGCATCCCAAGTCAGATGACTCGAAAGCACCAGGCACAAAGTCCCCTTAGACCTACTTTCCCGAGTGACGAGCCGTGCGAGAAGAGAGAACACCTACTCAATTATTTCTTATCTAGACATGAACCAAAACCCCTACACTTAATGTCTCACAACAAGATTTAAAGGGTCCTTGACTACAACAAACTTCCTTAAGTTAACAGACACGAATTAGTGACTCACTAGGTTCAGGGTGGACTTCTTTAAATGTTTGAGCACTGAAACCCTATGATTACTCACCCCCAAGGGAAAACTGGGGTGCATCCTAACGACTCGATAAATCCTAAAGTCACAGTACTAGATATCTTAATGCATCAAGTTCAAGACAATTTTGGGAGCTTTCTTTTTACTTTGCCTCTCAACCGTTTTGCACATGCTAAACACACACAAAACCCACAAAACATTTCCTTTCGCAAACACATGAAGATTTTTGAAAGAAATGTGAAAATTTTGAAGCACTAGGCAAGCAAAAGAAGACAAGTCACCCAAGGATCATGGCAAGCAGATATATCGATATTAAATGCAGCACACTAACATGACCCTACAAAAGAAAATAAAATCAAAGGAAAAAGACTCAACTATGTACACACGCAAAACACCCCCACACCTACTTCATGCATTGTCCTCAATGAATGTGAGCAAGATACTACATGGATTTATGCATGAAAAAGGAGAGATCTCACCAACATGAAGTACAAAGGGAAGTTCAAGGTCATGTTGATGGACACAAACCCGAATTCCCTCAAAACCTGTGAGATGCTAAAGAAAGGATACAAATACGTGAAAGAAATAGAGCCCAAATACACAAGGGTTGGGGCTCACAACAATCGATGCTCACTGAAGGAGTCTTTTATTGTACTTTTTTTATATAACTATGTACAAACATAAGTTCCCATATTCATTTGTCAAATGAGATCAAATGGGAACCTCAAGAGTGGGTCAATGCACTTGCAAAGGGAACATGACACCACGTGAGGCCAGAATACTCATGTGTGGGCCACCTTCACAAAGAGCACAAGATGAAATGAGAGGTTCATGACTTGGACGCAAAGGCGTCTCAGTCAAAGGATCAAACTGAAAGAGCTTGAACCTCTCAAGAGTTTGGGAAATATGGGGCAACGGAAGAAGAGTTTCTCCCGTTGCGGAGCTGAAGTTATGATCGTCAATCCAAACTCTCCAACCAACAGGCTGGTGCGTCGGAACGAGGTCAAGAACCTTGTTAGGCATGTCCGACACACCGAGCGAACAAAAAGTGGGTCTCATAGCCAAGGTATCCTCAAAGGAACTCCTAATACCCTCATTGGCAATGTAATTATTTGATGTCCCATCATTTCCAAGGTGATCAGGAACAATAGTGAGAGGCAAACTCTCATCAGGTTGTTTGAAAAATAGGGGACTAGGAAGCTCTTGCTCCACCAGAGGTGAGTCCTTAGGAGGTACAACAATAAGATCATGTGGCTCAAGGGCCACAGGACAAGAAGATAAGGCATAATCTTGTGCCGACTCATAAAGAAGCTGGTCCATAGTATTCTCAGTTGGAATCGAATCTTCCACCAAGTGATCGTGAATTGAAACCGCAAGTCCCTCAGACTGACTAGGAGTTTGACTTTGAAAGATTGTGCTTTGAATTTGTGGATGTGGTGGTGGTTCGATTTCAGAAGATAAATCCTCATGTTGACAAGAAAAATTACCCTCCTCACGTTCACGTAATTGTTGTGTCATTTAACTCACTTGCATTTCCATAGTTTGCAAGGAATTCAAGTTGGACTTCAGTAAATTTTGAGTGGTTTCCATGAACGTTTGGAGAGTTTGTTTCAAGGAATCAGGTATGCGATCAACTATGAGATCCACGTCAGAGCTTGGGAAATTTTGGGGTTGGGTGTTGATGGGCTGAGAATGAGTCCAATGATTTGAAGTGGGGTGTTGGTGGAATTCTAGGTATTCGGCAGGAGGATACTCGGGTGGAAATGATGTATAAGAATTGGAATACGAATTGTCTCCTAACGAATCCATCCCTCTCGGATTGTACGCAGATGCGTAATGGTCATACTGAGCATTTGGGGAAAAGGTATGCTCATACTCAGGCTCTGAGGGAACATAAGGACATTCCTCGAAATCATGACCACTCATCCCACAATAGTGACACGGTACGGCTACTGGAGCCACTGGTGCACTCATGTCTTCTACCACATGCATGAAAGAGGCCAAAGGTTCTTGCAATGACGCAGTTTGATGACCAACATATGATCCGACGTAACTAGATGGTGGTCTAGCAGTCGGTGTCTCTCTCATGTTACCCCAATATGAAGATTGCTCAGTCACACAATGAGGATTATCGCAACCATACGAGGTGTTCGTCTGAGCCACCTCAGGCTGCATGGGTCTGGAATACCAGGACGAATTGTCCTGGTCTCAACAATGATATGGATGGTCGCTCATGTAACCATCCATCTCCACAAAGAACTCTAGATTCGACCACTCTCACCACCACGAGGCTAAACTCGTAAAAAGTGCTCGACTCGGCCCTAAAAACGCTACCAGAGAGTGTAATGGGGAGGAGACTAACGTAGAAGAAGGTGAGAAGAAGATGACTCAGAGGAGAAGGGAAGAATCCCTAAACCTAGCGTGGGTAACGGGAGAGGGTAGAAGCCTAATCTAGCAAACACATCTCAAACAATGTAAGGCAATGGGTCCTTAGGCTAGACGACGCCTAGCTTTGAGGTCACTATCTCCACACGCCTCACCTCCCTACAACGAGGACCACAATGCCCAGCAAGTGATACCAGATCCGGAGATCCAATACCTCCTCCTATTGACAAGGTAGGCAACGCCGATCAGGTCATGACGGTCTCAACTAGATTACTCTCCTAGTGCGTCCACAATCCTTAGGGCCAATGTCTACTTGCTTTTAGTTAACGCTTGATTAAGAGTGATTTTTGGGGCCAAGGAAAGGGTGATGAAATCCCCCACCTAATCTTTTATGGGACAGCCCCTCCTTAGTAGCGTTTTGATCCTAGATCTAGCAATCAATCACTCCAATCAAATGCTCAACTCACTCTTGTCCTGATGCACCTTACTAACTAATGCATGATCGAAACATGCATGAATGAGAGATTTGGGTGCACGTACCTCACGCCAGCAATCAACAACAAAATGTAAAGCAAAGAAAAGACAAATGCATGTAAGGTTTACAAATGATGCATGACCTAGATGGCAAGAAGTCTAATCTTTTGCTTTGAGTTTTATGGTCCAAGTTGATTAAAGGGGATTGAAATTAAATCTGGGAGCAAACTAGAAGTTACAGCATGCAAAATGGTACTCCCAGATAACTAAAATGAACCAAACAGAAACCAGAATAAAATTGAGAGAAAATGAGGCTCACCAGGCCGCCAATTGGCGGTCCCAGATTTTGTACTCAAACTTGTCCAGTATCCTCCCCTTGTTCTAAAGGTCCCCTGAAACCAACAAAAACAAAAAACAAAAAAATTAAAATCACTCGAATCGTCCAAACCAAGGTCTGGACATAGCACCTCCCCGGCAACGGCGCCAAAAACTTGATTGATCGTTTTATATTAACTGCAAGTGCACGGCCTCGTTGAAGCGGTGCCATTACGAGTTGTCCACTGGGAGGTGTGTCGACACTTGGTTTGTGCGAAGGCGAGTGGAGAGAAAGGGAAGAAAGATGTATTACACTACACTAAACTAATCTAAACTAGTAAACAAGCAAGCTGAAATGAAATCACTAAACAACTAATGAAGAAGATAAAAACACAGGAATGAAAACCCCTAAGGGGTGGAGTGTGTGTGTGTGCACATGAAATAAGTGTGGTGTTGAATGCATACAATAAGCTCAAGTGTGGTTAGTGTTTGTTCATGCATAAGAAGTACCTCATGGAAAGACCTATCATTTACAACACTAACCTAGGTGATTAATATGAGCAATGCAAGGTTGTTATTAAGAACATAACGAGCATGGAGTGTACCTAACTATGGCAGAAACATCAAGTAAAGTTCTTATTAATTCAAGCAAGCATACTAATATCTCTCACAAACAATAAAATCTAGCATTCATACCACCTACATAACATGTACATACATCTACTCCACCCCCAAAGGGGATGGAACTACTCACACATATTTAAACTAACTACTCTAACAAAATGAAGCATTATACTGAAATAAAACTACACTAATCAAGCAAGAAATATTAAAGAAGCATAAAAGGAAAGGAAAGACTAGACATGCACAAATTAAAAGACAAGATTAAAAGAAACTTGAAGAATTATTTTATTAACAAATGACTCACATTGAAGGTAACATTCTTCTCCACCTTGAGCTTTTGCTTCAAGGCTCACTCCTTAGTAGAGAGAATGCCGCCAAGCAATGGGTGATTACAATGGAAGGTGAAGAGTTCTATTTATAGGCATGGAAAACGCTAATCCGGGACAATCCCCCGATGTGGGACTAAACCAATACCAAACTAGCCTAAACAAACATTAATACAAGTCCAGGAGAAATCTTAGCAGATGTGGGATGATCCAGACCGCCAATTGGCGGTCTATAAGGCCCAGATCTGTCTGTGTTTTGTGTTGGGCTTTGCTTGAAGTATTTCTTGGTCTTGGATGCATCTACTTCGTTTGTAGGAGCTCCGACCCGAATCGAATTGCCAAAATACTCCCCATGATGGTGTGGAGTTTCCTGTTTTGCTCTTAGGTCCGTCGGTCTTACGATCAGGTCCTTCTCCCTGGCATCTTAGTCCCCAGGTCTCACAATTAAGTCGTTTTTCCTTCTTTTGGGTCCTTTCATGGCTCTTATCTTCAAACCTCTTTATTCCTGAAAACTAAACATAAAACTCATCACGTAGCATTGCTTAGGTGTAAGATAATGGATATAAGATACAAATATAAGCATGAAATGATGTCAATCAGCAGTAGAACACTCAATGATGACCAATTGAACTACACTGTGACCGAGAAGGAATTCCTAGCGATCATATTTGCTTTGGAGAAATTCTAGTCGTACTTCATTGGCTCCCACGTGATTATCTATTCTGATCACACAACCATCAAGCACCTCATAGCGAAGAAAGATGCAAAATCCCGACTCTTGAGATGGATCTTGTTGTTACAAGAATTCGATCTCGAGATTCAGGACAAAAAAGGGTGTCAAAATGTTGTAGCACACCACCTGTCTCGTCTAGAGACGACCAACCCACAGGACCAAATTATTAATGACAAATTTTCTGACGAGCAGTTGTTCACGATCGAAGATAACCTTTGGTTTGCCGACATCGTTAACTACCTCGTGACCGCGCAACTTCTTGTGGGTTAGTCAAAATCCGACCAAACCAAATTTAGATCTTATGTCAGATTCTTTCACTGGGACGACCCCTACCTATTCAAATACTGCTCTGACCAAATTTGCAGGCGGTGCGTCCGAGATATTGAGTTCCAAAGTGTGCTCGATTTCTGCCACTCTAAGGCATGTGGAGGACACTTTGCATCAAAGAAAACTGCCACCAAGGTGCTCCAATCTGGATTCTACTAGCATTCTCTTTTCATAGATGCTTACGACTTTTGTAAACAATGTGATAGGTGCCAGCACCTTGGCAGGATTAGTCGACGTGACATGATGCCTTTGCAAAATGTCCTTGTTGTCGACATCTTCGATGTGTGGGGCAACGACTTTATGGGTACCTTCCCAAACTTGTTCGGGAATGTTTACATTCTGGTGGCCGCTGACTATGTGTCTATGTGGGTTGAGGTTATACCCACAAAGACCAATGACAACAAGGTGGTCACAAAATTCTTAAGGGACATTTTTGCACGATTTGGTACTCCTCGTACCATAATCAGCGATAGCGGTACCCACTTCTGTAATCACTCCTTTGAAGCGCTTATGTGGATATATTCGATCATCCACAAGCTAGTGGGCAGGTCGAAGTCTCTAACCGTCAATTATAGAAAATTCTTGAGAAGACGGTTAATTCCTTGAGGAAGGATTGGTCAACTAAGTTGAATGACGCGTTGTGGGCCTTCCACACTATGTACAAAACTAATTTGGGTACGTCCCCATATCGGGTAGTGTAAGGCAAGGCTTGCCACCTACCCGTAGAGTTTGAGCGTCGTGCTTTCTGGGCGATCAAGAACTTGAATATGGATCTTGATCAAGAAGGTGTGCAGTGTAAACTCGACACTATGGATTTGGAAGAGCTACGCAATGATGCGTATGAAAATGCCAAAATTCATATGTCCCGAGCCAAGTTGTTTCACGATCGCATGATTATGCGAAAGGTGTTTACGGCCGGGCAGAAGGTATTGCTCTACAATTCCCGGCTTCATCTGTTTGCGGGTAAGCTCCGCAGTCGCTGGTCTGGCCCTTTTATTGTCCAAATCGTGTTTCCTCATGGAACGGTTGACATCTTGAACCCAGGGAATAGGGACGTGTTCAAAGTTAATGGACAACGCCTCAAACCCTTCTTCGAGAGGGCACCGGCCGAAGTCGAGGAGGTCATGTTCCTTCATGAACCTCTCTCGCACTCAACCATTCATGCGCTTGCATGAATGGTTGAGCTTTTATGTTTGTATAAATTTAAAATTGAAAAAAAGAAAGAAAAGAAAAGAAGAAGACTCCTTCAGTGAGCATCAATTGTTGTGGGCTCCAACTTTTGAGTATTTGGGCCCCATTTCTTTCACGTATTTGAATCCCTTCTTTATCATCTCACGGGTTTTGAGGGAATTCGTGTTTGTGTCATTAACATAACCATGAAGTTTTGTTTATACTTCACGTTGGTGAGATCTTTTCTTTTTCATGCATAAATCCATGTAGTTTCATTCTCACATTCATTGAGGACAATGCATTAAGTAGGTGTGGGGGGTGTTTTACGTGTGTACATAGTCGAGTCTTTTTCCTTTGATTTTGTTTACTTTTGTGTGTGTTGATAGGGTCATGTTAGTGTGCTGCATTTAATATCGATATATCCACTTGCCATGATCTTTGGGTGACCTGTCTTCTTTTGCTTGGGTGATTTGTCTTCTTTCACATTTCTTTCAAAATTTTCATGTGTTTGTAAAAGAAAATATTTTGTGGGTTTTGTGTGTGTCTAACATGTGCAAAACCGTTGAGAGGCAAAGTAAAAAGAAAACTCCCAAAATTGTATTGAACTTGATGCATTAGGATATCTAGTAGAGTGGCTTTAGGACTTATCTTGTCATTAGGATGCACCCCAGTTTTCCCTCGGGGGTGAGTATTTTATCATAAGGTTTTAGTGCTCAAACATTTAAAGAAGTCCACCCCGAACCTAGCGAGTCAATAATTCGTGTATGTTAATTTAAGGAAGTTTGTTGTAGTCAAGGACTCTTTTAATCTTGTTGTGAGACATTAAGTGTAGGGGTTTTAGTTCATGTTTAGATAAGAAATAATGGAGTACGTGTTCTCTCTTCTCGCACGGCTCCTATCACTTGGGAAAGTAGGTCTGAGGGGACTTTGTGCCTGGTGCTTTCGAGTCATCTGACTTGGGATGCGCCGACCGAACTCTCGTTACACGGATGGTAGGGATTGCCCTATGTGGAGATTTGTGGAAAGGTGTACGTGATAGTGTAAGTCCTCATAGGCAATGATGCACGAAACCTGACCCTGGGAGAATGAATCTCCAACTAATAAAAAAAATAAGAAAAGAAAAAAAATGGTAATGCAAATAAGAACCTTAATGGACTTTACACTTTGTATCACTTGTGGATGTTGAGGTTGTCCATTTCCTTCACTTAAGTCCTTAGTTAACTAGCACGAATGGTTCTTTAGGCTTGGTGTGTGGACTGAATACCTATATAGTGTTGGCCCGTCGGATTATCGCGTCCAATGATCGATAAAAATGAGTCCATCGAGTCTAGTTTCTAGATTGAATAATGCATCTATGTTCGGATTTTGTGGGTATATCTGCTGGAATCCCTCGGGAGACAACACTCCCCCTCCTTGGCGACCGGATGTTTAACGGCTTGTTGCACGTGCTAAGTGCACCCGTGATTCCTACGAAAGTGAGTTAGGATTTCTTGTTTTTCGTATGCTTCTCTTTCTTTGTTTTACTCGGGACTAGCAAAAGTTAGGTGTGGGCGTATTGGATTGACATCATTTCATGCTTACATTTGTATCTTATATCCATTATTGTTCACCTAAACAATGTTACGTAATGAGCTTTATGTTTGAATTTCAGAAATAAAGAGGTTTGATGAGAAGAGGCATGAAAGGACCTAAAAGAAGGAAAAAGGATTGAGTTGAGAGACTCGAGGACTGAGATGCAAGATCAAAGGACCTGAATGCAAGATAGAAGGACCAATGAGCAAACAAGAATACTACACACCATCATGGGGACTATTTTGGCAATTTTATTCGGGTCGGAGCTCCAGCAAGCAAGGTAGTTGCATCAAAGACAAGCGAAGCAATCCAGATAAGCCAGAAGAAAATCCAGAGCGATCCGAAAATTGTAGACCGTTAATTGGCAGTCAATTTTGATCTGGATCCGCTAAGTTTTTTGTGGGGGCATGTATTAGTGTGTATTTTGTCTATTTCTGGTATTTTGTTAGTCCCATACCGGGGATTATCCTGGATTAACTTTTTCTATGGCTATAAAGAGAACTCTTCACCTTCTATTGTAATCACCCATTGCTTGGTGGCATTCTCTCTACTTGGGGTAAAAGCCTTGAAGCAAAAACTCAAGTTGGACAAGAATGTCACTTGTAATGTGAGTCATGTAAATAAAATAATTTCTCTTAGTTTCGTTTAATCTTGTCTTTTAATTCTTGCATGTTTCTTTAGTTTTATGTTCATTTCAATTAGTTTCTTTAATATTCCTTTCTTCCTTAGTTGAATTTCCTTTCAGTATAATGTTTCATTTTGTTAGTGTAATTAGTGTAATGAGTAGTGAGTAGTTCCATCCCCATTTGGAGGTGGAGAAATATGTGATATCAATAATGTGATGTATTAGGTGTGTGTTATCTTAATCCATTAAATCTTACATGATTTCCATAACCATCTAATGGGATTTCACTCTTGTCTTTGATATGCTAATGCTCTTGAATGAAGCTTAGCATATGTTGAGACTAGTGAACCTATTTTATGGGGAATAATAAGGTGAGGATATAGATGGAATTAATATTGGAAACACAATTTGTAGTTGCATGTACTCTAGCTGCCTTTACCTTGGTTAATGTCTTGTATGTTTTAATGATATTGTGTTATCTTATTTCATGTGGAGGCATAGTAGGGTGTAGTCTTTATACATGAGTTCATTTAGCTTCATTCCAATTATTGTCTTTTATGTTTTAATGATATGATCTTATCTTATTTCATGTGAAGGCAAAGTTGGATTTAGTTTTATGATTTTTATGCAATACATGTTGTGAAGAGCATAAATTGAATACACACACTTACACTCTTCTTTGTATTCACATTATTTGTCTAACCCTTTGAGGTTTAGTTTTATTTCTTATTTTCCATTTCCTTTCGCATTGTAGTAGAGTGTAGATCGTAACTCCTTTATCTCCTTTCTTTCCCACTCGCCTTCAAACAAACCAAAAGTCGACACACCTCCCTGTGGATCGACTCGTAATTGTCACCGCTTCAACGTGGTCGTGCACTTGCGGTTAATTAAAACATATCAATCACACCTTCTGTTTTAATTGTTTGAAAAAAATAAAAAGAAAAGTTTTTTTTACTTTTTCGTGTGACTCGTGTGGGTGTGCAACTTTGTGCATGCCAGTGTGGTCACGAGACGCTGAGGGTCGTTTGAGGAGATATGAAATCGATATATCCTCGATTGTCGACTTTTCAAACGCATCCCCGTCCTGTGTCCTACACAGTCCTGGGACCATGACGAGTCGTCAACCACACGAGGGAGACCCTGATTTTCGATCCACACCACCTTCTGATCCAAAACGTAGGGTACACAATCTCATTGATTGGTTCCCTAGGACCTGATCCCCTCCACGATCGATGCTACCCGAGTCGTACAACTCTAACTTCTTGCATCGTATTGCCAGAGGCGAATGGGAACCACTTTGAGGTTAAGCCTCAGTTTATCTAAATGCTCCCTCACTACACTGGGAATGGTGACCCGTATATCTTTCTCAGGGAATTTGAGGACGCATGTGCGATTGAGTCCATGTGTAAGGAGAGTTCTTAGGAAAGGATGAAAGGGAGGCATGGGCTTTACTAGAAGGCCTTTCTGAGAAAACCATGCAGTGCGAGAGTGTGAGGGAACCATCACCATCATCTACCATAGGAGTGAGGATCACAACTGCAAACTTTACTAGATCGGGTGTGGTATTTGTCGTCGATACCACTACGGCCACCGAGGCACTCATGGAGGCCTTAATGCGCCATATGGATTCGATTGAGCTCCAAAACCAACAAGATGCGTCTCATGTGTCTGCATATTGTCTGGTTTTGTGTTATTTATGTGATAGGATAAGTCATCTAGGAGGTGAGTGTGTGTCAATTCTTCCTGAGATGGAACATGTCAATGCCATATATGATAGACCCAGGAATGACCCATATTCTTCATCATACAACCTTGCATGTAGGAGGCACCCTAACGTTTCCTGGAACCAAAACAATGCCTAGGGTGGTCCTTCAAACTTCTCTCGACCACCTAACCAACCACACCAACCTACCATGCATTCACAATCTTATCAGCCACCCCTAGCTCAAATCACTCACGAATCCGGTTTCCCAAATTCTAACAACATGGAAACCCATTTTGATTTCTTGAGAACTTGACTCATGTACTTGAGAACTCAATGAAAAACTTTATGTCATCCATCATTCAAGTTCTCACTTTGAATAAGCAGACCATCAAATCTCTTGAGCTTCAGATGGGTTAATTGGCTCAGTCTGTCCATGAGAGAGAATGAGAGACTCTGCCTTGTTAGCCTGAGGCTAATCCCCGTATGTACTGACAACTACACTTGCAAAATGAGAGTTCGGTAACTCAGGGGAGGCAAGTGAACCATGTGGAGGAACTTGTTCACCATGTCAATGTCACTGTAACCTTAAGGAATGGAAAGTAGGTTGACAATCACATTTCCTTGCCACGACCATCATTTGTGCATCCCCTCGGTGGGAATGATGGTGAGGAAGAGGTTGAGGTGAGGGTAATACACCAACGCCTCCTGCTCAGGCACCGTAAAAAACCTACTTGCCAAAAGCTCCCTATCCTAGAAGGTTAACCAAAAAAGCAGAGTAACACAATGGATAAGATATTAGAGGTCTTCAAAAAGTGAAGTTTAAAATCCCCTTATTGGATGCCATCAAATAAATACCTCAATATGCCAAAGAGGATGACCAATGCTCCTAAGAAAGCATTCTTAGTAGAGAGTGTGAGCTCACTTTTGTCCAATCCCACATACACAAAGTACAATGACCCTAGTTCTCCTACTGTTCATGTATGATAAGGGACACTAGCATGAGTAATGTATTGCTTGATTTCGGATCAACGGTCAACCTCCTCCCATCTTTTGTTTAACAATGATTGAACTTGGGAGAATTGAAACCAACTAAAATCGCCCTCCAATTGGTGGATAGATCCATTCGTGTCCCAAAGGGGATTTTTGAGGACATGCACATCAAAGTTGGAGATTTCATATTTCCAGTAGATTTTGTCGTCCTCGATACAAACCCTATTCCGAACACCCACTCTCAAATACCTTTGATTTTGGGTAGACCATTTCTGGCAACCTCCAACGCCTTAATTAATTGTAGAAATCGTCTCATGAAGATCTCATTTGGTAACTTGAGTGCCGAGTTTCATGTGTTCAACTAAGGTAGGCAACGAGAGACCTTAGACCAACCTTTAAATCTCAACCTCACCTGCCAATTAGAGAAAGTACCACAAAATCACACAACCACCCCCAAGACCAATGCAACCCGTTGAGAATGTTTGTGTGCCTAGCAAAAACTCGTTGCCTGTCTTTGCATTGTAACACATTGAGCTGACATCAAACATGAATATAAGAAGGGAGTATTTATTGGATGATTCAGTTGAGACTATTAGTGAGGGGGACACACCTCATCATATGCTCGTACCAGAAGGTTTCTTTACCCTATGTCCTATGACCATTGAACCTTTGAGCTTCATCTTGACTCCAACCAAGACCCACCTACGACCGAGCCTATGCTTAATAATATAAAGGAGGTTGGGTGGTCCTTGTTGGATGACATGGGAAGAAGCCCCATTCTTAGTGCGACAGGTGTGTCACGTCACATGAATGAGACTGAGGAACTCATTCCGATGCACCCGCCTACTGGTTGGAGGGTTTTGTTCGATGAGCAACTAAACCCTAGTGAGGCAACACAACTCCATTCAATTACGTTGCCTACACCCAACCAATATCATGAGGTATTTGAGTTATTCAGTTTTAACCTTTCACCCTTCATAATACCTCAGAGTACCAATGAAGCGGGCCCATCATGACAGATTTCTTGTCTACATGACTCGATGTTCTCATTTGATGTTCCTTGAGCAAATCATTATGAGAATATCTTTGTTGATGTATATATCTTCTCTATAACAAAGAAAAAACCAAAAAGAAAACAAAAAAACACTCCACAAGTGGTCGTTGGTTGTAGTGGGCTCCAACCCTTGTGTATTTTAGCCACATTTGTTTCACGTGTTTTTCTCCCTTCTTAAGAATTTCAAAGGTTTTGGGAATTCGGGTGTATGTCCATCCACGTTGGTGAGATCTTTTCTTTTTCATGTAATGCAGGCATTGTAGTATCATACTCACATTCATTGAGGACAATGAATGAAGTAAGTGTGGGGGGTGTTTTACGTGTTGTTTAAATCGTTTAAAATACCACAAGTGCACTGTGTCATTGAAGACGCGACAAATAAGGGTCGATCCGTGGGGAGGTGAGTAGATTCTGGTTTTAACGAAATCAAGTGGCAAAAATAGGGGAGCAGGAATTGATTACACTAACTATAAAAATCACGGTTGCACTTAGCAAGCTGTTAAACCCCATTGTTGCCAAAGAGGAGGAGTGTTGTCTCCTCCGGGTTTTTAGTGGATACACCCACAAAATCCGAACGTAGATGCATTATTCAACCAAGCAACACGACTCGTTGGACTCATTTTCGTCGATCATTGGACACGGTAATTCTACGCGCCGACTCTATATATGTAATCAGTCCACACACCTAGCCTAATGAACCATTCATGCAAGTTAATTAAGGACTTAAGTGAAAGACAAGGGCAATCTTAACATCCTAAAGTGACACAAAGTGTAAAGTCCATTAAGTCTTATTTGCATTACCATAACGATTTCCTTTTCTTTCTTTATTTTTCTCTTTTTTGCTATTTTTTTATAGTTAGTGTAATCATTTCCTGATCCCCTCTTTCTTCCACTTGATTTCTTTTACGTGTGTACATAGTCGAGTCTTTTTCCTTTGGTTTTATTTTCTTTTGTTTGCATTGTTAGGGTCATGTTAGTGTGCCGCATTTAATATCGATATATCTGCTTGCCATGATCCTTGGGTGACTTGTCTTCTTTTGCTTGCCGAGTGCTTTAAAATTTTCAAATTTCTTTCAAAATCTTCATGTGTTTGCGAAAGAAAATGTTTTTGTGGGTTTTGCGTGTGTTTAGCATGTGCAAAACCGTTGAGAGGCAAAGTAAAAAGAAAGCTCCCAAAATTGTCTTGAACTTGATGCATTAGGATTTTTGGTTTACTGGCTTTAGGTCTTATCGAGTCGTTAGGATGCACCTCGGTTTTCCCTCGGGGGGCGTGTAATCATAGGGTTTCAGTACTCAAACATTTAAAGAAGTCCACCCTGAACCTAGTGAGTCAAATAATTCGTGTCTGTTAGTATAAGGAAGTTTGTCGTAGTCAAGGGCCCTTAATCTCTTTTTGTGAAACTTAAGTGTAGGGGTTTTGGTTCCCATGTAGATAAATAAATAAGTGGTGTTCTCTCTTCTCGCACGGCTCCTATCACTCGGGAAAGTAGGTCTGAGGGGACTTTGTGCCTGGCGCTTTCGAGTCATCTGACTTGGGATGCACCGACCGAACTCCCGTTACACGGGTGGTAGGGATCGCCCTATGTGGAGATTTGGGGGAAGGTGTACGTGATAGTGTAAGTCCTCATAGGCAATGATGCACGAAACCTGACCCTGGGAGAATCAAACACCAACCAATAAATGCTCCAAAGAAAAAGAAAAAAAAAAGAAAAAAAAGAAAAAAAGAGAAAAAAGAGAGTCAAATAAGAACCAAAATGGACTTTACACGTTGTATCACATTCAGAAGTTAAGGTTGCCCATGTCTTTCACTTAATTCCTTAGTTAACTCTCACGAATAACTCATTAGTCTAGGTGTGTGGACCGATTACATATATAGAGTCGACCCGTAGTATTACCGCATCCCATGATCGACAAAATAAGTCCAACGAGTCGTGTAGCTAGATTGATTAATGCATCTTGTTCGGATTTTGTGGGTATATCTGCTGAAAACCCTCAGGAGACAACACTCCTCCTCCTTGGCGACAATGAGGTTTAACGGCTTGTTGCACGTGCTAAGTGCAACCGTGATTCCTACGAAAGTGAGTTAGGATTTCTTATTTTCTCGTGTGCTTTTTCCTTTCTTTGTTTTGCTCGGGACTAGCAAAAGTTAGGTGTGGGGGTATTTGATTGACATCATTTCATGCTCATATTTGTATCTTATATCCATTATCTTTCACCTAAACAATGCTATGTCACGAGTTTTATGTTTAGTTTTCAGGAATAAATAGGTTTGAAGAGATGAAACATAAAAGGACCCAAAAGCTGGGAAAAAGGACTGAATTGTGAGATCTGGGGACTGAGATGCAAGGAAGAAGGACCTGAATGTAAGACCAAAGGACCAAAGTGCAAAATAGAGAACTCCACACCATCACGGGGAGTATTTTGGCAATTCTTCTCGGGTCGGAGATCCAACAACTCAAGTAACCGCATCCAAGACAACAAATACCAACATGGAAAGCCCAGAAGAAAGCCCAGGACGATCTGGAGTTTATAGACCGCTAATTAGCGGTCTTGGACCGCTAATTGGCGGTCCAAGTTGCTCCAAATTCTCTTAGCTTGTTATGGCCTGTGTATTAGAGCATTCTTAGTCCATTTATGGTATCTGTTTAGTCCCACATCGGGGGATTGTCCCGGATTAGCTTTTTCCATGGCTATAAATAGAACTCTTCACCTTCTTATGTAAACCACTCCATATTTTAAGTGGCTATTCTTCCTACTAGAAGTGAGGCCTTGAAGCACACACTAAAGTAGGAGGATGCTACTTTTAATGTGAGTCATTTTATCAATAAAGTTTTATGTTTCTTTCATTGTTTGTTTTATGCTTCTTTTATTGTTTGTGCATGTTTTAGTTTAATCGTCTTTTAATTCTAGCTTAGTTTTAATATGCTTTCTTTCCATAGTTTAATAATTAGTGTAATGTTTAGTGAGTAGTTCCATCCCCTTTGGGGGGTGGAGTAGATGTACATACATGCATTAGAGAATGGGATGAATGCTTTAATTTCAATGTGTTGATTAAACATGAATGTATGCTTGCTTGTTTAGGATAGAATTTATAACTTGATGAGTTTTGCCAAAATGATTAGACACCTCTCATGCTTGTTTAGGTTCTGAAATAAACAACTTGCATATGTAAATGTTAATCAACTAAGTTGGTGGATAGATTGATAGGTTTTGCCATAACATTTAGACACTTCCTATGCTTGATAAACACCACCTTCATGTGCTTAAAGAATGTATTCTACACCCACCTCTTTGCATGTGTGCACTCACTCCACCCCTTAGGGGTTTTCCATTCCTGAAATTCCAGCACTTCTATTTTGTTCTTAGCTTAGTTTTTATTTGATCGTTTATTTCTTTGTTTCGCATTTCGTACTTCTTAGCGTAGTGTAGTCTAGATTAGCGTAACCAACTCTCTTCTCCATTTTTTTCGCCACTTGATTTCGTACAAGCAAGAGACTACTCACCTCCCTGAGGACGACCCGTACTTGCCACCGCTTCATCGCGGTCGTGCACTTGCGGTTTAATTAAAACGTTCAACAAGTTTTTGAACTTTTTAATTTAAACCGCAAGTGCACGGCCGCGATGAAGCGGTGGCAAGTACGGGTCGTCCTCAGGGAGGTGAGAAGCCTCTTGTTTGCACGAAATCAAGTGGCGAAAATAATGGAGAAGAGAGTTGGTTACGCTACTCTACACTAAACTACGCTAAGAAGTACGAAATGCGAAACAAAGAAATAAACGATCAAATAAAAACTAAGCTAAGAACAAAATAGAAGTGCTGGAATTTCAGGAATGGAAAACCCCTAAGGGGTGGAGTGAGTGCACACAAGCAAAGAGGTGGGTGTAGAATACATTCTTTAAGCACATGAAGGTGGTGTTTATCAAGCATAGGATGTGTCTAAATGTTATGGCAAAACCTATCAATCTATTCACCAACTTAGTTGATTAACATTTACATATGCAAGGTGTTTATTTCAGAACCTAAACAAGCATGAGAGGTGTCTAATCATTTTGGCAAAACTCATCAAGTTGTAAATTCTATCCTAAACAAGCAAGCATACATTCATGTTTAATCAACACATTGAAATTAAAGCATTCATCCCATTCTCTAATGCATGTATGTACATCTACTCCACCCCCAAAGGGGATGGAACTACTCACTAAACATTACACTAATTATTAAACTATGGAAAGAAAGCATATTAAAACTAAGCTAGAATTAAAAGACGATTAAACTAAAACATGCACAAACAATAAAAGAAGCATAAAACAAACAATGAAAGAAATATAAAACTTTATTGATAAAATGACTCACATTAAAAGTAGCATCCTCCTACTTTAGTGTGTGCTTCAAGACCTCACTTCTAGTAGGAAGAATAGCCACTTAAAATATGGAGTGGTTTACATAAGAAGGTGAAGAGTTCTATTTATAGCCATGGAAAAAGCTAATCCGGGACAATCCCCCGATGTGGGACTAAACAGATACCATAAATGGACTAAGAATGCTCTAATACACAGGCCATAACAAGCTAAGAGAATTTGGAGCAACTTGGACCGCCAATTAGCGGTCCAAGACCGCTAATTAGCGGTCTATAAACTCCAGATCGTCCTGGGCTTTCTTCTGGGCTTTCCATGTTGGTATTTGTTGTCTTGGATGCGGTTACTTGAGTTGTTGGATCTCCGACCCGAGAAGAATTGCCAAAATACTCCCCATGATGGTGTGGAGTTCTCTATTTTGCACTTTGGTCCTTTGGTCTTACATTCAGGTCCTTCTTCCTTGCATCTCAGTCCCCAGATCTCACAATTCAGTCCTTTTTCCCAGCTTTTGGGTCCTTTTATGTTTCATCTCTTCAAACCTATTTATTCCTGAAAACTAAACATAAAACTCGTGACATAGCATTGTTTAGGTGAAAGATAATGGATATAAGATACAAATATGAGCATGAAATGATGTCAATCAAATACCCCCACACCTAACTTTTGCTAGTCCCGAGCAAAACAAAGAAAGGAAAAAGCACACGAGAAAATAAGAAATCCTAACTCACTTTCGTAGGAATCACGGTTGCACTTAGCACGTGCAACAAGCCGTTAAACCTCATTGTCGCCAAGGAGGAGGAGTGTTGTCTCCTGAGGGTTTTCAGCAGATATACCCACAAAATCCGAACAAGATGCATTAATCAATCTAGCTACACGACTCGTTGGACTTATTTTGTCGATCATGGGATGCGGTAATACTACGGGTCGACTCTATATATGTAATCGGTCCACACACCTAGACTAATGAGTTATTCGTGAGAGTTAACTAAGGAATTAAGTGAAAGACATGGGCAACCTTAACTTCTGAATGTGATACAACGTGTAAAGTCCATTTTGGTTCTTATTTGACTCTCTTTTTTCTCTTTTTTTCTTTTTTTTCTTTTTTTTTTCTTTTTCTTTGGAGCATTTATTGGTTGGTGTTTGATTCTCCCAGGGTCAGGTTTCGTGCATCATTGCCTATGAGGACTTACACTATCACGTACACCTTCCCCCAAATCTCCACATAGGGCGATCCCTACCACCCGTGTAACGGGAGTTCGGTCGGTGCATCCCAAGTCAGATGACTCGAAAGCGCCAGGCACAAAGTCCCCTCAGACCTACTTTCCCGAGTGATAGGAGCCGTGCGAGAAGAGAGAACACCACTTATTTATTTATCTACATGGGAACCAAAACCCCTACACTTAAGTTTCACAAAAAGAGATTAAGGGCCCTTGACTACGACAAACTTCCTTATACTAACAGACACGAATTATTTGACTCACTAGGTTCAGGGTGGACTTCTTTAAATGTTTGAGTACTGAAACCCTATGATTACACGCCCCCCGAGGGAAAACCGAGGTGCATCCTAACGACTCGATAAGACCTAAAGCCAGTAAACCAAAAATCCTAATGCATCAAGTTCAAGACAATTTTGGGAGCTTTCTTTTTACTTTGCCTCTCAACGGTTTTGCACATGCTAAACACACGCAAAACCCACAAAAACATTTTCTTTCGCAAACACATGAAGATTTTGAAAGAAATTTGAAAATTTTAAAGCACTCGGCAAGCAAAAGAAGACAAGTCACCCAAGGATCATGGCAAGCAGATATATCGATATTAAATGCGGCACACTAACATGACCCTAACAATGCAAACAAAAGAAAATAAAACCAAAGGAAAAAGACTCGACTATGTACACACGTAAAACACCCCCCCACACCTACTTCATGCATTGTCCTCAATGAATGTGAACAAGATACTACATGGATACATGCATGAAAAAGGAAAGATCTCACCAACATGAAGTACAAAGGGACGTTCAGGGTCATGTTGATGGACACAAACCCAAATTCCCTCAAAACCTGTGAGAAGCTGAAGAAGGGAGATAAATACGTGAAGAGATTGGGCCCAAGTACACAAGGGTTGGGGCCCACAACAATGGATGCTCACTGCAGGAGTCTTTTATTTCTCTTTTTTTTCTTTTTTTTTTCTTTTCTTTTCTTTTTTTTTTTGATTTTTTTTTTGATTTTTTTTTATTTTTAACATGATATATACAGTAGCAACGATATTCTCATAATCATTTGGTCAAAGAACATCAAATGAGAACATCAAGTCATGAGGACCAGAGACTTGCTGAGATGGGCAAACTTCACCGGTACTCTGAGGTGTCATGAGGGGTGAAAGGTCAAAGCTGAAAGGCTCGAACCCCTCATGATATTGGTTGGGTGTGGGCAACAAAGAATGAAGTTGTGTTGCCTCACTAGGGTTTAATTGCTCATCGAAGAAAACCCTCCAACCAATAGGCGGGTGCATCGGAATGAGTTCCTCAGGCTCATTCGATGGATGCAGCAGACCTGCATCACTAAAAATGGGGCTTCTCCCCAAGTCATCCAACAAGGACCTCCCACCATCATTTAGATCGTCAAGCATAAGCTCGGTCATAGGTGGGTCCTTGTTGGAGTCAAAATGAAGCTCAAATGGCTCAATGGCCATGGGACATGAGGTAGAGACACCTTCTGGTATAGGCATATGATGAGGTGTCTCACTCTCACTAGTACTCTCAACTGAATCATGCAACGAACACTCCCTTTGGACATTCATGTTCGAGGCCAGCTCACTCTGTTGCATTGCGAAGACAGGCAATGAGTTTTCGCTGGGCGCACGAACATTCTCAATGGGTTGCATTGGGGTTAGGGGTGTTCGTTGATTTTGTGGTGCTTTCTCCAATTGGCGGATGAGATTTAGATTTAAAGGTTCATCCATGGGTTCCTGTTGCCTACCAGAGTTGAACACATGAAACTCGGCACTCATGTTACCGAATGAGAGCTTCATGAGACCATTTCTACAATTAATCAAGGCATTGGAGGTTGCCAGAAATGGTCTACCCAAAATCAAAGGTATTTGAGAGTAGGTGTTCGCAACAGGATTGGTATCGAGGACAACAAAATCGACTGGAAATATAAAATCTCCAACCTTGATAAGCACGTCCTCGATAATCCCCATGGGAATACGAATGGATCTATCTGCCAATTGGAGGGTGATCTTAGTTGGTTTTAATTCTCCCAAGTTCAACTGTTGATAAATAGAGAATGGGAGGAGGTTGACCGCTGATCCTAAATCAAGCAAAACATTGCTCAGTCTAGTGTCCCCAATCGTACACTGAATAGTAGGACACCCAGGGTCCTTGTATTTTGTGTAGGTGGGATTGGACAAAAGTGAGCTGATATTTGCAGCCAAGAATGCTCTCTTAGGAACATTGGTCTTCCTCTTGGTTGTGCAGAGATCCTTCAACACTTTGGCATATTGAGGTATTTGTTGGATGACATCCAACAAGGGGATGTTAACCTTCACTTGCTTAAATACCTCTAATATCTTGTCCATGTTGTCACTCTGCTTTTTGGTTAACCTACTTGGGTAAGGAGCTTTTGGCATGTAGGTTTTCTGCTGTGCCTGAGAAGAAGGAAGCGTTGGTGTATTACCCTCACCCTCAGCTTCTTCTTCACCACCATTCCCACTAGGGGGCTGCATAGATGGTGGTGGGTGTGGCAAGGAAATGTGATTGTCAACCTGTTTTCCATTCCTTAAGGTCACAATGGAATTGACATGGTGAACAGGTTCCTCCACATGGTTCACTTGCCTCCCCCGAGGTACCACATTCTCATTTTGCATTTGTTGTTGTTGGTACATGCGGGGGTTAGCCTCAGGCTGGCTAGGAAAAGACCATCTCTCTCTTTCATGTACAGACTGAGCCAATTGGCCCATCTGAAGCTCTAGAGATTTGATGGTCTGCTGATTTGAAGTGAGAACTTGACTCGTGGTTGACATAAAATTTTTCATAGAGTTCTCAAGTCCACGAGTCAAGTTCTCAAGCGAATTAAACCGGGTTTCGAAGTTGTTAGAATTTGGGAAACCTGGTTGGTTGGTGCTTGGAACTTGGGGTTGCTGATAAGATTGTGCATGCATGGGAGGTTGGTGTGATTGGTAAGGTGGTCTAGAGGAGTTTGAAGGACCACCCGGGTCATTAGTTTGGTTCCATGAAAAATTGGGGTGGTTCCTCCATCCAGGATTATAAGATGATGAGTATGGGTCATTCCGGGCTCTATCATAGACGGCGTTGACACGCTCCATCTCAGGAGGAATGGACTCACACTCGCTTTCTACATGACCTATCCTACCACATGAATGACAGGGAACTGGACCAGATGTGGACATGTGAGGTGCACTTTGTTGGTTTTGGAGCTCAATCGAATCCATACGGCGTATTAAGGCCGCCATGCGTGCCTCGGTGGCCGTAGTGGTATCGATAGCAAATGCGGTACCCGATCTAGTTGAGTTTGCATTCGCGATCCTCGCTCCTATACTAGATGATGCAGGTGGCTCCCTCACACTCTCCCATTGCATGGTTTTCTCAGCGAGGTCTTCTAGGAAGGCCCATGCCTCCCTTTCATCCTTTCCCAAGAACTCTCCTTGACACATGGACTCAAGGAGCGTTCTTGACGGGATGTGAAGACCCTCATACACAATCTGACAAAGACGCCACAACTCAATGCCATGGTGAGGGCACGAGGATAGTAGCTCTTTGAACCTCTCAAGATATGCATGAAATGGTTCGGTCTCATGTTGATAGAACGAATTGATTTCGTTCCTCAATTTTTGAGTCCGATGATTAGGAAAGTACTTCTTGAGGAATGCAGATTGAAACTCATCCCAAGTCCTAAAGGAATTCGCCTGGTTGCTGTACAACCACTTCTTGGCGTCATCCTTTAGTGCAAAAGGAACGAGCCTAAGATGGATGGAGTCTGTGCTAAGTTGTTGCAGCTTGAACATAGCACAGACCTCCTCAAATTCCCTGAGAAAGATATAGGGGTCACCTTTCCCAGTGAAATGAGGGAGCATGGAAATAAACTGAGGCTTGACCTCAAAATGGTTCCCATTTGCCTCTGGCAATACGATGCATGAGGGTAGAGCTGTACGGCTCGGGTAGCATCGATCACGTAGAGGTATGGGAACGACAACTGGAAGCACAGGTGGAACAGGTGGGTCCAGCAACTGCTCCTCCTCACGGAAATTAGCAGCCATTGGACCCGAACTACGTGCGACACGAGAGGAGGAAGGTGTCGAGAAATCGATGACCGAAGTCGGATTGACAACGCTCCTCGTCAAACGACCACTCTCGTCTCGTGTCCACGAAAGCATGCACAAAGGTGCACACACAAACCACAACTCTCTTTTTTTTCTTTTCTTTTTTTTTTTTTTTTTAAAGAATGTACGTAGAAGAGAAGACGAGGGAACACAGGAGAGAAAGAATGACTCAGGAGAGAAGGGAAGAAGTCCTTAAGCTACGGCGGATGGGTACAGGTAGAAGGACACAAGCAAACAAGGCTCAAACAATCATAAGGTCGCTATAGGTCCTTACAGCTAGACGACGCCTAACTGCGAGGTCACACGGCCTCAACACGCCTCACCTCCCTACAACGAGGACCACAAAGCCCAGCAAGTGAGCCAAGATCCGGAGATCTCGTCTCTCCTACTATCGACAAAGTGGGCAACGCCGATCAGGTCATGACGGTCGGGACCGGATCACTCTCCTAATGCGTCCGGGATCCTTAGGGCCAATGTCTACTTGATTTTAGAATTAGGCTCTTTATTAGTGTGGTTTGTGGGGCGAAGGAAAGGGTGATGAAATCCCCCACCTTATCTTTTATGGGACAGCCCCTCCTTAGTAGCGTTTCTGAGTCCTAAATCTAGCAATCAACTCTCCAAACAACGCTCAACTCACACTTGTTGCAATGCACTTCCTACTAACTAATGCATGTTCATACGAAATGCATGAATGAGAGTAGAAGGTGCGTACCTCACGCCAGCTCTCAGCAACAGAAAATAAAGCTAAGATAAAAGACAATCTAAATGCCTAAGTCACATACATGATGCATGACTTAAACAAGAATAATGCCTAATCTTTTGCTTTGAGTTTTAGGGTCCAAGTTGCTTAAAGGAGGTTTGATTCTTGATCTGGGAACAAACTATAGGTCAAGACATGCTAAATCGAGTCCCAGATCACTATAACAGATAAAGAAATACTCCACAAAAATTTAGAGGCGAAATGAAGCTACCAGACCGCCAGTTGGCGGTTGAAGACCGCTGATTGGCGGTCTTCTTCTCTCAGATCACCTCCAAACTTGACCAGATGCTTCCCCTTCTCAATGTGAGTCACCTGCGACAAAGAAAACTACAAGAACAAAAATTAAATCCACTCGAATCGTCCAAACAAGAGTCTGGACTGGCACCTCCCCGGCAACGGCGCCAAAAACTTGTTGAACGTTTTAATTTAAACCGCAAGTGCACGGCCGCGATGAAGCGGTGGCAAGTACGGGTCGTCCTCAGGGAGGTGAGAAGCCTCTTGTTTGCACGAAATCAAGTGGCGAAAATAATGGAGAAGAGAGTTGGTTACGCTACTCTACACTAAACTACGCTAAGAAGTACGAAATGCGAAACAAAGAAATAAACGATCAAATAAAAACTAAGCTAAGAACAAAATAGAAGTGCTGGAATTTCAGGAATGGAAAACCCCTAAGGGGTGGAGTGAGTGCACACAAGCAAAGAGGTGGGTGTAGAATACATTCTTTAAGCACATGAAGGTGGTGTTTATCAAGCATAGGATGTGTCTAAATGTTATGGCAAAACCTATCAATCTATTCACCAACTTAGTTGATTAACATTTACATATGCAAGGTGTTTATTTCAGAACCTAAACAAGCATGAGAGGTGTCTAATCATTTTGGCAAAACTCATCAAGTTGTAAATTCTATCCTAAACAAGCAAGCATACATTCATGTTTAATCAACACATTGAAATTAAAGCATTCATCCCATTCTCTAATGCATGTATGTACATCTACTCCACCCCCAAAGGGGATGGAACTACTCACTAAACATTACACTAATTATTAAACTATGGAAAGAAAGCATATTAAAACTAAGCTAGAATTAAAAGACGATTAAACTAAAACATGCACAAACAATAAAAGAAGCATAAAACAAACAATGAAAGAAATATAAAACTTTATTGATAAAATGACTCACATTAAAAGTAGCATCCTCCTACTTTAGTGTGTGCTTCAAGACCTCACTTCTAGTAGGAAGAATAGCCACTTAAAATATGGAGTGGTTTACATAAGAAGGTGAAGAGTTCTATTTATAGCCATGGAAAAAGCTAATCCGGGACAATCCCCCGATGTGGGACTAAACAGATACCATAAATGGACTAAGAATGCTCTAATACACAGGCCATAACAAGCTAAGAGAATTTGGAGCAACTTGGACCGCCAATTAGCGGTCCAAGACCGCTAATTAGCGGTCTATAAACTCCAGATCGTCCTGGGCTTTCTTCTGGGCTTTCCATGTTGGTATTTGTTGTCTTGGATGCGGTTACTTGAGTTGTTGGATCTCCGACCCGAGAAGAATTGCCAAAATACTCCCCATGATGGTGTGGAGTTCTCTATTTTGCACTTTGGTCCTTTGGTCTTACATTCAGGTCCTTCTTCCTTGCATCTCAGTCCCCAGATCTCACAATTCAGTCCTTTTTCCCAGCTTTTGGGTCCTTTTGTCTTGCGTTCATCTCTTCAAACCTATTTATTCCTGAAAACTAAACATAAAACTCGTGACATAGCATTGTTTAGGTGAAAGATAATGGATATAAGATACAAATATGAGCATGAAATGATGTCAATCAATTTCGTTAAAACCAGAATATACTCACCTCCCCGCGGATCGAGCCGTATTTGCCATGTGTTCAACAACACCGTGCAGTGGCGGTATTTTAAACGATTTAAACAAGTTTTTGGTGTTGTTGCCGGGGAGGTGCTTAGTGCACACTCTAGTTTGGACAATTCGAGTGGAATTAATCTTTTGTTTGTCGTTTGTCTTTCCTTCAGGAGGCTCTAAATATCAAGGGAAGTCACCAGGAGAAGTTGGGAGGAAAATAGAGCAGCATTGACCGCCAATCAGCGGTCTGGTGAGCTCTCTTTTCCTTGTTCTTTCTCTGGTTTACTTATACAGTTGATATAGTTCTCTAGGGCTCAATTTGGCATGTGTTGAGCTGTAGTTTGTCCCCAAATCAATAATAAATCCCCTTTTAATCAACTTGGCCCCTAAAACCCAAAGCAAAAGTTTAGGCATTCTCGCTTGTTTTGGTCATGCATCATATACTCAACTTAAGCACGTAGTTTGTCTTTTATTTTAGCTTTACTTTCAGTTTTTGAGCATTGGCGTGAGGTACGCATTTCTTACTCTCATTCATGCAGTGTGCATGATCATGCATTAGTTAGTAAGAATTTCATTGCAACAAATGTGAGTTGAGCATTTGTTTGGAGAGTTGCTTTCTAGATTAAGACTCCAAAACACTACTAAGGAGGGGATGTCTTATATACGATAAGGTAGGGGACTTCGTCACCCTTTCCTTGGCCCCAAAAATCGCACCTATCAAGAGCCTAACTTTAAAATCAAGTAGACATTGACCCCTAATGATCTCGTGTGCATTAGGATAGTGATCCGGTCACGACCGTCTTGTCCTGGTAGGCATCACCCACTCTGTCGATAGTAGGAGAGACGAGATATGCGAATCTTGATTCACTTGCTGGGCTTTGTGGTCTTCGTTGTAAGGAGGTGAGGCGTGTTGAGGTCACGTGACCTCGCAGTTAGGCGTCGTCCAGCTGTAAGGACATATAGCGACCTTAGGTTGTTTGAGCCTTTCTTGCTTGTGTGCTTCTACCAGTACCTATCAGCCGTAGCATAAGGACTTCCTCCCTTTTCTCCATAGGCATTCCCTCTCGTCTGAGTCTTCCTGTCTTCTCTTCTACGCACATTTTGCTTTAGTTGCTTAAAAAAGGTTTTCTTTATTTTTCGTCTGACTCGTATGGGTTCACATCTTTGTGCATGCCAGTGTGGTCACGAGACGTTGAGGGTCATTTGACGAGATACGACATCGATTTGTCTTCGATTGTCGACTTTATCAACACATCCCCGTCCCGTGTCCTACAAAGTCTCGGGACACTGGCTAGTCGTGGACCACACGAGGATGACTCAGGTTTTGGCCCTCCACCACCCTCTAATCCAGAAACTGGGGTCCACAACCTCATCAATTGGTGCCCCAGCTTCCCAGAGGCGAATGGGAACCACTTTGAGGTCAAGCCACAGTTTAACTTCATGCTCCATCACTTCACTAGGAAGGGTGACCCCTATATCTTTTTCAGGGAATTTGAGGAGGTTTGTGCTATGTTCAAGCTGCAAAAACTTAGCACAAACTCCATCCATGTTAGGCTTGTACCCTTGGCACTAAAGGATGATGCCAAGAAGTAGTTGTACAGCAACCAGGCGAATGCCTTCAGGACTTTTGATGAATTCCAATCTGCATTCCTCAAGAAGTACTTTCCAAATCATCAGACTCAAAAATTGAGGAACAAAATCAATTAGTTTTATCAACGTGAGATCGAATCATTTCATGCATACTTAGAGAGGTTCAAGGAGCTACTATCCTCATGTCGTCACCATGGCATCGAGTTGTGGAGCCTTTGCCAGATTGTCTACGTGGTGATTATTTCATCGACGTTGATTGAGGATCAGGAAGAATGTCTGATTCAAGTCCTAAAGAAGCACAAATCATCCACTGGGTGGTCCTTGAAAGACATTAAATGGATAAGTCCCGACGTCATGCAACACCACATGTTTATGGAGGATGAGGCACGACCCCGTCATCACCCCCAAAGGTGTCTAAATCTAGCCATGGGAGAAGTAGTTAAGAAAGAGATCATCAAGTGTTTAGATCATGGCATCATTTTTCCCATTTCGAACAGTGCTTGGGTAAGTCCTGTCAAGGTTGTGCCCAAGAAGTCGGATATCACTGTTGTCTAGAATGACAACAACGAGCTTGTACCCACATGACTTCAAACTGGGTGGTGAGTCTGCATTGACTATAGGAAGTTGAACGTGGTCACACGTAAGGACCACTTCCCTCTACCTTTCATTGACAAGATGTTGGAGAGACTCGCCGGGTACGCCTATTACTGTTTCCTCGATGGTTATTTGGGGTACAATCAAATCCTAGTGTCCCCCTGAAGGCCAAGAGAAAACCACGTTCACCTGTTCTTTTGGGATGTTTGCTTATAGACGTATGCCTTTCGGATTATGCAATCCACCAGTAACATTCCAATGTGGCATGTTAAGTATTTTTCCGACATGGTCGAGAACTTCCTTGAGATTTTCATGGATGACTTATCGGTTCATGGCACCTCCTTTGAGGAGTGCTTGCACCAGCTGAGCCTTGTTCTCAAGAGGTGTTCGGAAATGAAATTAGTCCTTAATTAGGAAAAGTGTCATTTCATGGTTACAAAAGGCATCGTATTGGGTCATGTGGTATCTCGTGAAGGTATCGAAGTGGACAGGGCAAAGATTGAGCTTATTTCTAAAAGCTTATTTCTAAGGTATCCCATCATTCCTTGGACATGCTGGTTTTCACCGGCATTTTATTAAAGATTTCAGCAAGATAGCTTGTCCCTTGACGAGCTTTCTTGCTAAAGGCACACTTTTTGAGTTTACACCCGAGTGCATGATTGCTTTTGAGTTTTTCAAGCATGAGTTGACCTCCTCTCCAATTATTAAGGCTCCGGTGTGGACTCTACGTTTTGGGCTGATGTGTGATGTATCTGATTATGTGATAGGAACAATGTTGGGTCAAAAAGTCTACAATTGCCAGCTTAACTACTTCGTTTCTATTATGAAAGTCATACTCTCAACGACGCCCAGCTTACCTACTCCGTTTCTGAGAAAGAGTTGCTCGCGATCATATTTGAGTTGGAAAATTTTTGTTTGTACCTAATTGAATCAAATTGAGAAAATACTCCTTATAATGGTGTAGAGTTTCTTCATTTGCTCGTTGGTCCTTTTGGTTTACATTCGGGTCCTTCTCTCTTGCATCCCAGTCCATACGTCTTACAACTCAGTCTTTTTTCTTGCTTTTAGGTCCTTTTTGTGCCTCTTCTCCTCAAACTTGTTTATTCCCGAAACTTAAACATAAACCTCGTTATGTAGCATTGTTAGGTGAAAGAAAATGGATATACGACACAAATGTATGCATGATATAATGTCAATCACGTGTGTACATAATCGAGTCTTTTCCTTTGATTTTGTTTTCTTTTGTGTGCATTGTTAGGGTCATGTTAGTGTGCTGCATTTAATATCGATATATCTGCCTAACAAGATCCTTGGGTGACTTGTTTTCTTTTGTTTGCCTAGTGCTTTAAATTTCACATTTCGTTCAAAATCTTCATTTGTTTGCGAAAGAAAATGTTTTGTGGTTTTTGCGTGTGTTTAGTATGTTCAAAACCATTGAGAGGCAATCAAAAAAGAAACTCCCAAAAAGGACTTGAACATGAAGCATTAGGATATCTAGTGTACCGGCTTTAGTTCTTATATAGTCATAAGGATGCACCCCCGGTCTTCCCTCGGGGGGCGTGTAATCATAGAGTTTTAGTACTCAAAAAAATAAAGAAGTCTACCCTGAACCTAGTGAGTCAAATAATTCGTGTCTGCTAGTGTAAGAAAGTTTGTCGTAGTTAGGGACCCTTAAAATATTGTTGTGAAACTTTAAGTGTAGGGGTTTTGCTTCCCATGTAGATAATAAAGAAGTGGTGTTCTCTCTTCTTGCACGACTCCTATCACTTGTGAAATTATGTCCGACGAGACTAAGTGGCTGGTGCTATTGAGTCATCTGACTTTGGATGCACCGACCAATCTCCCATTACACGGGTCGTAGGCATCGCCCAATGTGGAGATTTGGGGGATGGTGTACGTGATAGTGTATGTCCTCATAGGCAATGATGCACGAAACCCGATCACGGGAGAATCAAACACCAACTAGTGTAAATCATAATGCTCTAAAAAGAAGAAAAAGCAAAGGTAAAAAAGAAGACAAATAAGAACCATAATGGACTTTACACGATGTAGCACTTTAAGAAGTTAATGTCGCCCATGTCTTTCACTTAAGTCCTTAATTAACTTTCATGAATGGTTCATTACGCTAGGTGTGTGGACTGATTACATATAGAGTTGGGTCGTAGAATTACCGTGTCCAATGATCGACGAAAATGAGTCCATCGAGTCGTGTTGCTTGGTTGAATAATGCATCTATGTTCGGATTTTATGAGTGTATCCGTTGAAAACCCTTAGGAGACAACACTCCTCCTCCTTGGCCACAATGGGGTTTAACAGCTTGCTGCACATGCTAAGTGCAACCGTAATTCCTACAAAAGTGATTTACGATTTATCTTTTTTCCATTTTGTTTTCATTTCGTAGTTTTTTTTTCTTTTCATTGTTTTGCTTAGGACTAGCACAAACTAGGTGTATGAATATTTGATTGACATCATATCATGCTTATATTCATGTCTTCTATCCTCTATTTTGAACCTAAGCAATGCTACGTAAAGAGTTTTATGTTTAAGTGTTAGGAATAAACATGTTTGAGAAGAAGAGACACAAAAAGGACCTGAACGCAAGAGAAACGATTGAATTGTGATACTTATGAACTGACATGCAAAAGGGAAGGACCCGGATGTAAACCAAAAGGACCTAAAACCAAATCAAGAAACTCCACACCTTCATGAGGAGTATTCTCGCAATTCGATTTCGCCTGAATTCCAACAACAACCTCGCACGCACGACACATGAAGAAATCAACCCAGCAAAACACTCTCCAAACCAGGACGTGATCCAAGCCTCATAGACCGCCAATTGGCGGTACCAGACCACTAGTTGTAGTCTGCTTTTCTCCAAACCCGATATATTTAGGCGGGTCATGTATTGGAGTGTTTTATGTCTATTTTTACTAGTGTATTAGTCCCACATCGGGGGATTGTCCCCGATTACCTTTTTCTATGATTATAAATAAAAATCTTCCTCTTCCATTCTAATCTACTACAGGCTTGGTGTCTAATACTTCTACTTAGAGTAAAGGCTTGGAGCAAAAACTCAAGTGGGGAGATGCTACTTGTCATGTGAGTCATGAATAAAATAAATCTTTTTTTGTTCATGTTGTGCCTCTTTTATTGCTTGCATGCTTAGCATAATTTCATTTCATTCTTAGTAGACTTAGTTAACATGTTTTCTTCTCTTAACATAATAATTAGCTTAATGATTAGTGAGTAGTTTCATCCCCTTTGGGGGTGGAGATGATGTACATATATGTTGTGAAGTTTGGATATTTGATGAATTTTTGATTGTGTAGACATGCATCTTTGTATGTTCATCGGGGGTCTTTTAATCATCTACATGTTGCGGATTTCTGATGGGTTTTGCCATAAGATTTAGACATTTTTCATTGTTTAGTTCCCTCATGTTTATTGAATGAAATTTCCTGTTGAATATGTTACATGTTAGTTATGTGTTTGTATTTGTGTTTGGTTGCTTGATTAAGGAAACTTTGTTTTGATGGGTTTTGCGATAAGATTTAGACACCTCCCATGCTTAGCTTTGTTCTTCACATGAGTTCATTGTTTTCGATGAGTCTTGTCATATCCTTCAACACTTCTCATGTTGAGCCTAGTCTCATGATAATCAAGTAGTAATTGCCAATACGTTGTGTGAATGGATTGATAAGTTTTGCCAGATCTTTAGAGACTTCCTATGCATGAAGACACACACACATAAATGCTTACATGCATCATTCATCACTTATTTCACTTCATATGTGCACACACTCCACCCCTTAGGGTTTTCTTTTCCTTGATTCAAATTTCTTTATTTGGTCTTTAGTTAGTTTTAGTCAATCTTTAGTTGCTTTCTTTTGAATCTCTTCGCCCATATTTTTCCACTTGATGTATAAAAAACTAGAGACTACTCACCTCCCTGTGGATCAACCTGTACTTGCCCCGTTTTCACCGACAGTTGTGCACTTGAGGTTAATTAATAAAATCTTTAACAGCTGGACCAATAGCCCTTGTCAAGGTCTAGTTTTCTCAGGCTTTGTTGGGGCCAGCAACTAGAGAGGTTGGGGGAGGCTAGGGTTTGGGTTGCGGCTAATGCAAGCAAGTGTGTCTCCACGTGTGTGAGCTCCTTGGCGTTTGAGGCAAGGTTAATGCTGGTTGATGGAAGCAGGGCTGGTGCCTGCTGTTTAAATGTGTTAAATACCGCAAGTACACGGCGTCAGTGAAGATGCGGCAAGTATGGGTCGAATCCACAAGGAGGTGTGTCGACTCTTGTTCTTCTGAAATCAAGTGGCAAACAAAAGGGGAGAAGAGATATGATTACGCTAAGCTACACTAGACTAGTAACACATGCAAAAGAAAACAACAAAGGATGGACTAAAACTAAACTAAGAAATGTGATAAGTAAGCATGCAATCAGAGATGGAAAACCCCTAAGTAGTGGAGTGAGTGCACACATGTAATAAGATGGTGAAGATTGCATTCAATAGGAACAAATGTAGGTAGTTTTTCATGTATAGGAAGCGTCTAAAGGTTATGGCAAAACCTATCAATCCAATCACTAACCTATTTGCTTAACATTCACATACACAAGTTGGTTATTTCAGAACCTAAACAAGGATAAGAGGTGTCTAATAGTTGTGGCAAAACCCATCAAGGGAAGTGTTATACTCTAATCAACCAAGTATACTCCATATTATTCAACACATTTCAAAATCAAGCATTCATTTCCATTCTTTAATGCGTGTATAAAGTGTATTCACTAATCATTAATCTAACAACCATATAAAGAAAGGAAGTCATTCTAATTATACTATGATAAAGAAAACAAACAAAGTAAACATGCAAGCATCAAAATAAAGACAATATAAACTATCAATACTATGAAGAATTATTTTATTTACATGACTCACATTACAAGTGGCATTCTTCTCCACCTTGAGTTTCTTCTCCAAGGCTTTACTCCAAGTAGAGAGAATGCCACCAAACAATGGGTGAATACAAATGAGGAGGAAGAGTTCTATTTATAGGCATGAAAAAAGTTAACCGGGGAAATCCCCCGGTATGGAACTAATGAAACCTTCCTAGAAAACACATAAACACATAAACCATGTCCTGGAGAAACTGGGTCAGATTCGGAGAAAAACGGACCGCTAATTGGTGGTCACTATTTCCCAGATCGGACCCATTTTTGGATATGTTCTTTAGTTCTTCAATTCTTTACATGGGGTGCACTCGGTTTGGTTATTGGAGTGTCGGCCCAAATCTAATTGCCAAAATACTGCTCATGATGGTGTGGAGTTTCTTGATTTTCACATTGGCGCTTTGGTTTTACATTCGGGTCCCTCTCTTGTGCATCTTAGTCTATAAAACCTACAACTTAGTCCTTTTTCTTCCTTTTAAGTCATTTTATGCCTCTTTTCCTCAATCCTGTTTATTTCCTGAAACTCAAACATACTCGTTATGTAGCATTGTTTAGTTTCAAGATAATGGATATAAGAAACAAATGAATGCATGAAATAATGTCAATGACCTGCTGTCTGAAGTGGTTGTTTCAAAGGTGGTGCACGGGAGTAAGTCCCCATAGGCACCTCTAGCTATCCCATACCATGTCCGCCCAAGCCACAAACTTCATGCACATGGCTTGGGCAATGTGCTCCTATTGGTGCACTCTCCTCAACGTGTCGGGGTTGGTGATTGAACGCGTGGCTTGGGCATGTTTTGGAAGTGTGCAAGACGTAGGTCTGGCATGACCCCCATGCTATTGACCACGCATCCGGGAAAGGTTGGCTGACCCGCGGTGAGCATGGGACGTGGCTCAAACATCTCGTGTTGCTTACATGTTTTTGCTGATTTCACTACTTCCTATATTGAATGACTATATTTTGTTGCTTCATGATATTTGCCACTGATTTTATTGGTTTAATAAGGGTCTGAAACTTGGGTGCATATATGCATTTATATTACTGCTGTATATTTTGATGTCTTGTGAAAATATTCGCATGACCATAGCAAGTCATTTATCAACATCATGTCTTGTATACTTGCCTTATATGTGCATGCCATAATCATGATCGTCTTGCCATATAGATGTACATGCATGTTATCTCTTGTGGATGTTATGATGTGTATGGGTTTATGTGGATGCTCATAGCATGGTCATTGCATTAATTGTATTATCCATGTTTGTATATGTATGTGTGCATTATATGCCTTGTATATTAATTTCCCACCCTTTGGAGAGAGTTATAAACTCATGGATGGAGGGAAGGAGAAGGGGTCCTAGAGAAACTACAAAAGAAAACTAAAAACAAGAATTAAAGGATAAGAATTTTATTACTAGATTATGGAATAAAAATTAAGAACTCCTTTACAACAACGTTTCGGGGCTATTTATAGCCGATACAAGGGACTTAAGTATACAATAGTAAAGTACATGTGTCAAGACACGACTGGACAAAATCCGGAGCCACGGATCGCAAGGGGTGCGGCGGAAGCGCCGCATTTTACATGTATGGTGCGGTGGAATCGCCGCACTTTTGACTCAGATTTAATCCGGATTTTTCCTGTGTGTTTATGGTATGATTTAGCTGTCATTTGCGCGTCTGGATTGATTCTTTCCTTTCTTTTGAGCTCCGACTTTATTTCTTCATATATTTGGAGATCCAAATTGATTTTTCTTTAGAACTTCTCCAAAATAATATTTTGGTACTTTAATTTGGAGTCGGGTCCTTGGCTTTTTGCAATTAAGTCCTTGGCTACTTTTGTGCTTATGTCCTTGGCTTTTTTGTAATTAGGTCTTTGAATGCTCTTATGCTTGGATGGACTTCCATTTGCATCCCGATAATCTTGACTTGGTCTTTATGATAGAAATGAGTCTCTTGCACACATTTATGCTCGGGATATCGGTAATTTGCATTCAGGTCCCTGTATTATGTGAATAAGACTAAACACATACCTTAGTAGCATTTATTGATATAAAATTAATCTAAATGAAAGACATATGATGCAATGTATGCAATGCATCAAATACCCCCACACCTAGATTTTGCTAGTCCCTAGCAAAATAGAATATAAGAAAAATGAAAACATGGAAATCCTAACTCACTTTCGTAGGAATCACGGTTGCACTTAGCATGTGCAACAAGCCTTTAAACCCCCAAGTTTCCTTAGAGGACGAGTTTTGTCTCGGGAGGGTTTTCAGTTGACACACCCACAAAGACTTAATTCAACATTTCATTGATAGCTCTAAATATCTCCACCTCAACCTTATACATCTTACTTAGAATTCTTGCATGCTCATTATACAAATGTAACTTATAAAAAGTCTGACTTGGTCTTTGTTCCTCCAACATTCACACCATTAACCCTTCTACACATGTTAACACTTAAATTATTTTGCACGCCTCTTCTGGTGGTGAAGTATCATTCGGATCAACCATGGCATGTATCATACTTTTAACTTTGGGCCTTGAGTATCTTAAAGTATATATTTTCCCCGTGATTCGACACATTTGCTTGTTTTGACACTTTTACCCTTTTTGCATTCGTGTAACGAGTTTGGTCGATAATCCCGAGCTGGCAGATTCAGTTACCGGGTTTCAAAATACCCCTACGGACCAGTGACTCAAGGGCTTGGGCTTTTGTAATCATTTTGCAAAATGTGCTTTCCTTACTTGATTCCTTTATTATTATTTTTTTCTTTTATTTTCCTCAAGGCTTAATTGCTATTAGAAGTCCACATTTCCCGGTATATTTTCCTCAACCTCTGCTTTTTATCAACCACTTCAAAGATTTGATTCATCCAATTTAAGTGCATACATGTCTTAAAGGGAAATGGGTTATTTCTTTGGAACTTAGATTTATGTCCTAATTTCTACAAGCAGAATTATATAATAAGGAACAAAAACTCATGCATTTTGTACATGGGTTTTGGCAGTTCAATCTTAAGCTATGTCATGGGACATTGAATTTATTAAATTTTTTTTGAATAATAACAAAACTAATAGAATATATAGATATATAGATAAACACCCCCCCCCCCACACCTACATCATGCATTGTCCTCAATGTATGCAAATATAAAGCAAATGCATTTATTACCTGGGTGAACTGCGGTGGAGGAATGGAATTTGTTCAGAGTCAACCATAATCAGAACTGGATTGAATGTCACCATGTTGGTGCATGTATCCAGTTGAATTGTTCCCCATGTTGTCCTGAGGTAAAGGTTCCACACCTCTCACATGTATTGATTCTCTTGTTTGTTCAAGTGATGGTGGTTGGGTAGATGACTTACTCCCCTTTTTCGCACTTTCTTTTTGATTTTGTGATGATTTATTTGATTCAGAAATCTTATAGATATGTGCTCTCATCACAACATCACTTTTATTGCATATTATTTCTGGTACACTCTCAACATGAAAGATATTAAATTCAGCTTTTAAGTTCCCAAAAGATAATTGCATGAGCCCATTTCGACAGTTTATCAATGCTTCAGAAGTGGCTAAAAAGGGTCTACCTAGTATTACAGGGATTTGTCTATTAGGATTTACAACAGGTGCAGTATCTAGTACAACAAAATCCACTGGGTAAATGAAGTCACCCACTTTGATCAAAACGTCCTCGACTACACCTCTTGGTTTCTTAATAGAGCAGTCAGCAAATTGAAGAGTTGTCTTAGAGGGTTTTAGTGGACCAAGGTTGAGTTGCTCGTAGACAGAGAACGGGAGTAGGTTAACACTAGCACCAAGGTCTAGAAGGGCTTTGTTGATAAAAGTATCTCCTATTGCAGATGAAATTGTCGGACACCCAGGGTCCTTATATTTTAATGGAGATTAGTTGGACAGAATAGAGCTTATGTTTGCAGTTAAGAAAGCCTTCTTTGGTACGTTTGTTTTTCTCTTTTTCGTGCATAGATCTTTTAAGAATTTAGCATAAGCAGGTATTTGTTGAATCATATCGAGGAGTGGAATATTCACCTTAACTTGCTTAAATACTTCCACGATTTTCTCCATTTATGCACTTGAGTTCTTCTTAAGTCTATTGGGGAATGGAGCTTTAGGAACATAGACTTGCTCAGGTTGAGCTATGGGTTCAGGTTGAGTAGGTGGGTTGGGCGTTTCAGATTGGATGTCAGGTTCAATGGTTAGGTCATATGTGGTTGCTTGATGGCTAGATTGATTACACGTTCTAGGATTTACCATATTGTTATCAACTTGTCTTCCGGACCGTAATGATAATACTGCATTTATTTGTTGGAACGGTCCTTCCTCATTAACCATTTGAACTGGTCTCGAGTTGTTACTTCCTAGAGGTGGTTGATAGGGCTGATATTGATTATTAGATCTAGGATTCACCTCAAGTTGACTTGGAAACTGACCCTTTTCTCTTGCACCTACAATTTGCGCGAGTTGGCTGACTTGTGTCTCTAGCCTTTGGAACGACTGGTTGGTTGTTTGCATAAAAGTCTTCATAATCTCCATTGTTACTAAACCCAGATGATGTATTATTTTGGTTATACGGGTTTGGTTGTTGTCTAGGAGGTTGACCTTGTTGGCTTGATGAGAAATTGGAATTATTACGCCAACCCGAGTTATAGGTTGATGCGTATGGGTCATTTCTAGCATGATTTAACGTGGCATTAACTTTTTCCCAGTCCGCACAATCCTCCATTAAATGACCAGTCTGACCACATCTAGAGCAAGGGATATACGATGCTTGATTCACTCGGGGTCGGGTTTGTAGCTCTAGACTTTCCATTCTGCGCATAAGGGTAGCTAGTTTTGCTTCAGCCGCTACATTGGCATCTACAACTAAGACACCTTGTTTGGGTTGACTTGCTATTCTAGATCCAATACTCGGGTTAAGCGGTGCTCTAGCATTGTCCCATTGCATACTGTTTTCAGCGAAATCCTCAAGAAAAGTCCAGGCATCATTTTCATTTTTTTGACATGAAGTTCCCTTGGCTTACAGATTCTACCATAACCCTAGATGTGGGTGTCAAACCCTCATTTATAATTTGGCACAGTTGTCATCTTGGAATTCCGTGATGAGGGCATTGGGTCAGCACACTTTTAAATTTTTCTAGATAGGAATAGAATGGCTCTCTCTCAGATTGAACGAATGCAACAATTTCATTCCTAATCCTCATAGTCTTATGGTTGGGTAAATATTTTTTTAGGAAAACTTGAACAAACTCAACCCAACTTTTAATGGATTTTTCGGCTAGATTATATAGCCATTTCTTAGCGTCATCCTTCAGTGCTAGAGGCACGAATTTCAGATGCACTGCCTCCTCAAAGATATGCTGGTATTGCATAAGAGAGCAGATTTCCACAAATTCTCTAAGGAAGAGATATGGGTCTTCCCTAGAGGTGAACTTAGGCAACATACTCATGTATTGTGCCTTAAGTTCGAAGTCGTGACCCTGTATGGTGGGCATAACGATGCACGATGGCTAAGCAGCCATCGCTGGGTAGCATCGATCCCTCAGAGTTATGGGCGGGTTCACAACATTCTCACCCATTGGATCCGGGTGAGGTGGTGCAACAGGTGGATTGGGGCTAAGCTCGAGACTGGAATCTAGATGAACTCGTGAGAGTCGATTCCTCAAGTCCCGAACCCAAATCTGAGTGCACCGGTTTGAATCAATTTTTGAATTCAAATTCGAAATTTAAATTCCCAATTCAAATTCAAGAATCAATTGATAATTTTGTTTTATTTTTTTTTTAAATTTGTTTTTTCAAAAAAGGAAACAAACAATAGAATGGGGAAAGATGAGAAAGGAATCCTAATTTAGAGAATTGAGGTGAGAAGAGAAAGAAGACTCAGATGAGAAGGGAAACTTAACTCAGATGAGAAGAAGACTCAGACTCAGATAGAAAAGAGGGTTGGTCAGAAGTTTCTTGAACAAGCACGGTTCAAACAATCCTAGACCTAGTGTCGCTTAAATCTAGACGACTCCTAACTGGTTGAGTCGAATTGATTTGCTTGATTCACCTCCCTCACTAATCAAACCAAATTGGTCAGGCAGTGTATAGCTAGTGGGGGCGCTTCCGACAGAGTCGGTGCTAATTAGACAACCAATTCGCTTGGAAGACTTACCTCAACACAAAAACACTTTCTAGACACGAAATTAAATTTGATCAGCTTCAGGTCATAGCAAGTCAGACCAATCTTCTCCTTAATTGAGTCTGAGTCCTTAGGGGCCAATGTCTAATTGATTTTAAATTTTAAGGCTTGGGTAACACTTTAGGATTGTGATTTGTGGGCCACGGAAGGGTGATGAAATCCCCACCGTATCTTTTCCTACGGAGTTGCCCTTAAGATAGTTTAACTTAAATCTAGCAAAGATAGTCAAGCAATGGTCTTTAGTGGGGGGCAATTGCAAGGTTGTATGCAAATTAGATTATATGCTTAAATGCAATCGATAAAAACTGTGATACGTACCTTGCCTCCAGCACTCTTCAACAAGAATTATTTTGCAAGAATTTAGCAAGAATAATGCAAACAAAACATTATATGATGCATGCACTAAGTTCTTCTAGTTTTGCCAATTTTTAGGTCAGATTTGAATTATTGCCAATTATGGAATTTAAGCTTAACACGTGCAGTTCTACAAAAGGAAATTTTCTGAAACTAGAAATTACGAGGAAAGAGGCAACAAAGGTTACCTATGCAATGCTCAGTCGGGTTCACCGCCCGCTCTCGAAATTTCAGTAGTTCCACGCGTTCACCCAGAGATGGCGCTAACCCCAGAAAAATTTGAAGCCCAGAAGCCTCTGTTGTGCGGCGGCTCCGCCGCAGCTTGTGCTTGATATGCGGCGATTTCGCCGCCCTGCTTGCTAAGGCTGCGTTCAGATTTCACCGTGCATTCTGTTGTCTCCTGAAACACAAATCCAAATACTTAGATCACGCACAAGATAAACAGAATAGAATCGAGAACACCACAATAAACAAAATCTGTGTCGCCTCCCCGGCAACGACGCCAAAAACTTGATGAGAATTTAATTTATACCGCAAGTGAACGACGTTAATGAAGACGTGGGAAGTACGGGTCGAACACAAGGAGGGAGATATATTGTTATTTGTGTGATTTTTGATTAAGGAAAGAAAGAGAGAAATAAGTTTGGTTTGAGATTTTTGGTTTTTAATTAATTTCTAAAGCAAGAACAACAAAAACAAATTAAAAATAAAGTAAAGATGGATGGGAGTCCTGTGGGTGGAGGTTTAGATATCGGGTTTAGATTAGAGAATTCTGAAACTTATAATAAATCATATTAGTTATAAAGCATGACATGATAAATGACTCAACATAAACTCAAGTAATCAAAATATACTGACACGAAATTAAAATAATAACTTTATTCTTCTTCTCATCACCCTAAATCCGTCACCCCCACCCTTTGGAGAGAGTTAGAAACTCATGGATGGAGGGAAGGAGAAGGGGTCCTATAGAAACTACAAAAGAAAACTAAAAACAAGAATTAAAGGAACAGAATTTTATTACTAGATTATGGAATAAAAAATAAGAACTCCTTTACAACAACGTTTCGGGGCTATTTATAGCCTATACAAGGGACCTAAGTATACAATAGGAAAGTACATGTGACAAGACACGACTGGACAAAATCTGGAGCCACGGATCGCAAGGGGTGCGGCGGAAGCGCCGTATTTTACATGTATGGTGCGGCGGAATTGCCGCACTTTTGACTCAGATTTTTCCTGTGTGTTTATGGTAAGATTTAGCTATCCTTTGTGCGTCTGGATTGATTCTTTCCTTTCTTTTGAGCTCCGACTTTATTTCTTCATATATTTGGAGATCCAAATTGATTTTTCTTTAGAACTTCTCCAAAATAATATTTTGGTACTTTAATTTCCAGTCGGGTCCTCGACGTTTTGCAATTAAGTCCCTGGCTACTTTTGTGCTTAAGTCCTTGTCGTTTTTGTAATTAGGTCTTTGAATGCTTTTATGCTTGGATGGACTTCCATTTGAATCCCGATAATCTTGACTTGGTCTTTATGATAGAAATGAGTCTCTTGCACGCATTTATGCTCGGGATATGGGTAATTTGCATTCAGGTCCCTGTATTATGTAAATAAGACTAAACACATACCTTAGTATAATTTATTGATATAAAATTAATCTAAATGAAAGACATATGATGCAATGTATGCAATGCATCAGCCTTAAAAAGAAAACCTCAGATCAGCATGACAAGATGCTTGAGATGTTTCGGCAGTTAAGGTGAACATCCCTCTGTTGGAGGTGATTCAGCAAATGCCACCTTATGCCAAGGTTATCAAGGACTTATGCACTAAAAAGAGAAAAACTCATGTCCCAAAGAAAGCTTTTCTTGCGGCTAACGTGAGTTCTTTGTTGGCACAACCCATGCAAGTCAAATACAAGGACCCTGGTTGTCCTATTATCTCTTGTGTGATTGGTGATGTGTCCATTCATCGAGCCTTTTTGGACCTTGGTGCATCTGTTAATCTTCTGCCATATTTTGTCTACGTCCACCTCAGTCTTGGAGACTGATTGATCGTTTTATATTTAACCGCAAGTGCACGGCCGCGTTGAAGCGGTGGCAAATACGGGTCGTCCACTGGGAGGTGTGTCGACACTTGGTTTGTGCGAAGGCGAGAGGTAAAGAAAGGGAAGAAAGGTTGGTTACACTAAACTACACTAAGGTGCAAATGGAAATGGAAGAAAAGCAAGAAAACTAAACCCCAAAGGGGTAGAGAAATAATGTGAACATAAAGAAGTGTGTGCGCGTTCATTAAGCTCCTCACAACATGTAGTGCATCAAATCATAAAACTACATCCAACTTTGCCTCTACATGAATTAAGATAAGACTACATCATTAAAACATACAAGACAATAATTGGAATGAAGCTACATGAACTCAAGTATAAAGACTATACCCTACTATGCCTCCACATGAATTAAGATTTCACTACATCATTAAAACATACAAGACATTAACTAAGGTAAAGGCAACAAGAGCTCATACACTACAAATTGTGTTTCAATATTAACTTCATCCATATCCTAACCTTATCATTCCCCATAAAATAGGTCCACTAATCAAAGCATAAGCTAAGCTTCATTCAAGAGCATTAGCATATCAAAGATAAGAGTGAAAACCCATTAGATGGTTATGGAAATCATATAAAGCTCAAGGGATAAAGATAACACACACTTAATATACTAGATGATTATATCACATATTTCTCCACCCCCCAAATGGGGATGGAACTACTCACTACTCATTACACTAACTATATTAGCAAAAAAAGCATAATACTGAAATTAAAGTTAACTAAGAAGGCAAGAAGCATTAAAGAAACATAAAAGGAAAGGAAAGACTAAACAAACATGCACAAATTAAAAGACAAGATTGAAAGAAACTAGAAGAATTATTTTATTAACAAATGACTCACATTGAAGGTAGCATTCATCTCCACCTTGAGTTTTTGCTTCAAGGCTCACTCCTTAGTACAGAGAATACCACCAAGCAATGGGTAATTACAATGGAAGGTGAAGAGTTCTATTTATAAGCATGGAAAAAGCTAATCGGGGACAATCCCCCGATGTGGGACTAAACCAATACCAAACATAGCCTAAACGAACATTAATACAAGTCCAGGAGAAATTTCGACGGATCCTGAGCAATATGGACCGCCAATTAGCGGTCCAAAATCTTCGGATCGTGTTGGAATTTGTTGTGGGCTTTTCTTTCTGGTATTGTTGGTCTTTGATGCGGTTACTTGACTTGTTGGAGCTCCGACCCGACTCGAATTGGTAAAATACTCCCCATGATGGTGTGGAGTATTCTGTTTTGCTCTTAGGTCCTTCGGTCTTACGATCAGGTCCTTCTCCCTTGCATCTTAGTCCCCAGGTCTCACAATTAAGTCCTTTTTCCTGCTTTTGGATCCTTTCATGGCTCTTCTCTTCAAACCTCTTTATTCCTGGAAACTAAACATAATACTCGTCACGTAGCATTGCTTAGGTGTAATATAATGGATATAAGATACAAATATGAGCATGAAATGATGTCAATCAAATACCCCCACACCTAAGTTTTTGCTAGTCCCGAGCAAAACAAAGAAAGAGAAAAGCAAACGAGAAACAAGAAATCCTAACTCACTTTCATAGGAATCACGGTTGCACTTAGCACGTGCAACAAGCCGTTACACCTCTTTGTTGCCAAGGAGGATGAGTGTTGTCTCCTGAGGGTTTTCAGCGGATATACCCACAAAATCCGAACAAGATGCATTATTCAATCTAGACCTCGACTCGTTGGAAATATTTTGTCGATCAATGGACGCGGTAATCCTACGGGCCGACTCTATATAGGTAATCAGTCCACACCTAGCCTAATAAACCATTCGTGCAAGTTAAATAAGAAATTAAGTGAAAGACATGGACAACCTCAAGATCCTCAAGTGATACAAAGTGTAAGGTCCATTAAGGTTCTTATTTGCATTACAATATTTTTTTCTTTTTGTTTCTTTTCACAATTTTTTTTCTTTTTTTTTTCTTTTTATTAGTTGGAGCTTCGTTCAACCAGGGTCAGGTTTCGTGCATCATTGCCCATGAGGACTTACACTATCACGTACACATTTCCCCAAATCTCCACATAGGGCAATCCCTACCACCCGTGTAACGGGAGTTCGGTCGGCGCATCCCAAGTCAGATGACTCGAAAGCACCAGGCACAAAGTCCCCTCAGACCTACTTTCCCGAGTGATAGGAGCTGTGCGAGAAGAGAGAACATCTACTCACTTATTTCTTATCTACACATGAACCAAAACCCCTACACTAATGTCTCACAACAAGATTAAGAGGGTCCTTGACTACAACAAACTTCCTAAATTAACAAACACGAATTATTGACTCACTAGGTTCAGGGTGGACTTCTTTGAATGTTTGAGCCCTGAAACCCTATGATTACTCACCCCCAAAGGAAAACTGGGGTGCATCCTAACGACTCGATAAATCCTAAAGCCACGTACTAGATATCCTAATGCATCAAGTTCAAGACAATTTTGGGAGCTTTCTTTTTACTTTGCCTCTCAACGGTTTTGCACATGCTAAACACACGCAAAACCCACAAAACATTTTCTTTCGCAAACACATGAAGATTTTGAAAGAAATGTGAAAATTTTGAAGCACTAGGCAAACAAAAGAAGACAAGTCACCCAAGGATCATGGCAAGCAGATATATCGATATTAAATGCAGCACACTAACATGACCCTAACAATGCAAACAAAAGAAAACAAAATCAAAAGAAAAAACTCGACTATGTACACACGTAAAACACCCCCCCACACCTACTTCATGCATTGTCCTCAATGAATGCAAGCAAGATACTACATGGATTGATGCAAAAAAAGGAGAGATCTCACCAATATGAAGTACAAAGGGAAGTGCAAGGTCATGTATAACCTGAATTCCCTCAAAACCTGTGAGATGCTAAAGAAGGGATACAAATACGTGAAAGAAATGGAGCCCAAATACACAAGGGTTGGGGCTCACAACAATCGATGCTCACTGAAGGAGTCTTTTATTGTACTTCTTTTCTTTTCTTATTCTGTTTTTCCTTTCTTTTTCTTTTTTTCTTCTTTTTTTTTGTTTTTTTTGTTTTTTTTTTTGTTCTTTTTTATATAACTATGTACAAACATAACTTCCCATCTTCATTTGTCAAAAGACATCAAATGGGAACCTCAAGAGTGGGTCAATGCACTTGGAAAGGGAACATGACACCACGCGGGGCCAGAATACGCATGCGTGGGCCCCCTTCACAGAGAGCACCAGATGAAATGAGAGGTTCATGAATTGGACGCAAAGGCGTCTCATTCAAAGGATCAAACTGAAAGAGCTTGAACCTCTCGAGAGTTTCGGAAATAAGGGGCAACGGAAGAAAAATATCTCCCGTTGCGGATCTGAAGTTATGATCATCAATCCAAACTCTCCAACCAACAGGCTGGTGGGTCGGAACGAGGTCAAGCACCTCGTTATGCATGTCCAACTCACCAGGAGAACAGGAAGTGGGTCTCATACCCAAAGTATCCTCCAAGGAACTCCTAATACCCTCATGAGCAATGTAGTTGTTTGATGTTCCATCATTTCTGTTGAACGTTTTATTTTAAACCGCAAGTGCACGGCCACGATGAAGCGGTGGCAAGTACGGGTCGTCCTCAGGGAGGTGAGCAGCCTCTTGTTTGCACGAAATCAAGTGGCGAAAATAATGGAGAAGAGAGTTGGTTACACTACTCTACACTAAACTACGCTAAGAAGTACGAAATGCGAAAGAAAAAAATAAACGATCAAATAAAAACTAAGCTAAGAACAAAATAGAAGTGCTGGAATTTCAGGAATGGAAAACCCCTAAGGGGTGGAGTGAGTGCACACAAGCAAAGAGGTGAGTGTAGAATACATTCTTTAAGCACATGAAGGTGGTGTTTATCAAGCATAGGAAGTGTCTAAATGTTATGGCAAAACCTATCAATCTATTCACCAACTTGGTTGATTAACATTTACATATGCAAGTTGTTTATTTCAGAACCTAAACAAGCATGAGAGGTGTCTAATCATTTTGGCAAAACTCATCAAGTTATAAATTCTATCCTAAACAAGCAAGCATACATTCATGTTTAATCAACACATTGAAATTAAAGCATTCATCCCATTCTCTAATGCATGTATGTACATCTACTCCACCCCCCAAAGGGGATGGAACTACTCACTAAACATTACACTAATTATTAAACTATGGAAAGAAAGCATATTAAAACTAAGCTAGAATTAAAAGACGATTAAACTAAAACATGCATAAACAATAAAAGAAGCATAAAACAAACAATGAAAGAAACACAAAACTTTATTGATAAAATGACTCACATTAAAAGTAGCATCCTCCTACTTTAGTGTGTGCTTCAAGGCCTCACTTCTAGTAGGAAGAATAGCCACTTAAAATATGGAGTGATTACAATAGGAGGTGAAGAGTTCTATTTATAGCCATGGAAAAAGCTAATCCGGGACAATCCCCCGATGTGGGACTAAACAGATACCACAAATAGCCTAAACATCCTCGAATACATGTGTTGGAGAAATTTGAGCGCATTTGGGCCAAAAGTGACCGCCAATTAGCGGTCTTGGACCGCTAATTAGCGGTCTACAGTGTCCGGATCGCTCTGGAATTTCTTGTGGGCTTTTCTGGAAGGCTTTGTTGGTATTTGATGCAACTATTTTGCATGTTGGAGCTCCGACCCGAATAGAATTGCCAAAATACTCCCCATGATGGTGAGGAGTATTCTGTTTTGCTCTTAGGTCCTTCGGTCTTGCATTCAGGTCCTTCTTCCTTGCATCTTGGTCCACAGATCTCACAATTCAGTCCTTTTTCCCAGCTTTTGGGTCCTTTTATGCTTCATCTCTTCAAACCTATTTATTCCTGAAAACTAAACATAAAACTCGTAACATAGCATTATTTAGGTGAAAGATAATGGATATAAGATACAAATATGAGCATAAAATGGTGTCAATCAAATACCCCCACACCTAACTTTTGCTAGTCCCGAGCAAAACAAAGAAAGAGAAAAGCATGCGAAAAAACAAGAAATCCTAACTCACTTTCGTAGGAATCACGGTTGCACTTAGCACGTGCAACAAGCCGTTAAACCTCCTTGTCGCCAAGGAGGAAGAGTGTTGTCTCCTGAGGGTTTTCAGCGGATATACCCACAAAATCCGAACAACATGCATTAATCAATCTAGCTACACGACTCGTTGTACTCATTTTGTCGATCATGGGACGCGGTAATACTACGGGCCGACTCTATGAATGTAATCGGTCCACACACCTAGCCTAATGAGTTATTAGTGAAAGTTAGTTAAGGACTTGAGTGAAAGACATGGGCAACCTTAACTTCTGAATGTGATACAATGTGTAAATTCCATTTTGGGTCTTATTTGACTCTTTTTTTTTCTTTTTTTCTTTTTGTTTTCATTTTTTTTTCATTGGAGCATTTTATTGGTTGGTGTTTGATTCTCCCAGGGTCAGGTTTCGTGCATCATTGCCTATGAGGACTTACACTATCTCGTACACCTTCCCCCAAATCTCCACATAGGGCGATCCCTACCACCCGTGTAACGAGAGTTCGGTCGGTGCATCCCAAGTCAGATGACTCGAAAGCACCAGGCACAAAGTCCCCTCAGACCTACTTTCCTGAGTGATAGGAGCCGTGCGAGAAGAGAGAACACCACTTATTTATCTACATGGGAACCAAAACCCCTACACTTAAGTTTCACAAAAAGAGATTAAGGGCCCTTGACTACGACAAACTTCCTTATACTAACAGATACGAATTATTTGACTCACTAGGTTCAGGGTGGACTTCTTTAAATGTTTGAGTACTGAAACCCTATGATTACACGCCCCCCGAGGGAAAACCGGGGTGCATCCTAATGACTCGATAAGACCTAAAGCCAGTAAACTAGAAATCCTAATGCATCAAGTTCAAGACAATTTTGGGAGCTTTCTTTTTACTTTGCCTCTCAACGGTTTTGCACATGCTAAACACACGCAAAACCCACAAAAACATTTTCTTTCACAAACACATGAAGATTTTGAAAGAAATGTGAAAATTTTAAAGCACTAGGCAAGCAAAAGAAGACAAGTCACCCAAGGATCATGGCAAGCAGATATATCAATGTTAAATGCGGCACACTAGCATGACCCTAGCAGTACACACAAAAGAAAAGAAAACCAAAGGAAAAAGACTCGAATATGTACACACGTAAAACACCCCCCCACACCTACTTCATGCATTGTCCTCAATGAATGTGAACAAGATACTACATGGATACATGCATGAAAAAGGAAAGATCTCACCAACATGAAGTACAAAGGGACGTTCAGGGTCATGTTGATGGACACAAACTCAAATTCTTTTGTGTACCTGTGAGAAGCTGAAAAAGGGAGATAAATACGTGAAGAAATTGGGGCCCAAGTACACAAGGGTTGGGGCCCACAACAATCGATGCTCACTGAAGGAGTTTTATTACACACTTTTTTTGTTTTTTTTGTTTTTACAAGATATATACATCAACCAAAATATTCTCATAATCATTTGGTCAAGGAACATCAAATGAGAACATCAAGTCATGAGGACCAGAGGCTTGCCGAGATGGGCAAACTCCACTGGTACTCTGAGGTGTCATGAGAGGTGAAAGGTCAAAGCTGAAAGGGTCGAACCCCTCATGATATTGGTTGGGTGTGGGCAACAAAGAATGAAGTTGTGTTGCCTCACTAGGGTTTAATCGCTCATCGAAGAAAACCCTCCGACCAATAGGCGGGTGCATCGGAATGAGTTCCTCAGGCTCATTCGATGGATGCAGCAGACTTGCATCACTAAGAATGGGGCTTCTCCCCAAGTCATCCAACAAGGACCTCCCACCATCATTTAGATCATCAAGCATAAGCTCGGTCATAGGTGGGTCCTTGTTGGAGTCAATATGAAGTTCAAATGCCTCAATGGCCATGGGACATGAGGTAGAGACACCTTCTGGTATAGGCATATGATGAGGTGTCTCACTCTCACTAGTACTCTCAACTGAATCATGCAACGAACACTCCGTTTGGACATTCATGTTCGAGGCCAGCTCACTCTGTTGCATTGCGAAGACAGGCAATGAGTTTTCGCTGGGCCCACAAACATTCTCAATGGGTTGCATTGGGGTTAGGGGTGTTCGTTGATTTTGTGGTGCTTTCTCCAATTGGCGGATGAGATTTAGATTTAAAGGTTCATCCATGGGTTCCTGTTGCCTACCAGAGTTGAACACATGAAACTCGACACTCATGTTACCGAATGAGAGCTTCATGAGACCATTTCTACAATTAATCAAGGCATTGGAGGTTGCCAGAAATGGTCTACCCAAAATCAAAGGTATTTGAGAGTGGGTGTTGGCAACAGGATTGGTATCGAGGACAACAAAATCGACTGGAAATATAAAATCTCCAACTTTGATAAGCACGTCCTCGATAATCCCCATGGGAATACGAATGGATCTATCCGCCAGTTGGAGGGTGATCTTCGTTGGTTTCAATTCTCCCAAGTTCAACTGTTGATAAACGGAGAATGGGAGGAGGTTGACCGCTGATCCTAAATCAAGCAAAACATTGCTCAATCTAGTGCCCCTATCGTACACTGAATAGTAGGACACCCAGGGTCCTTGTATTTTGTGTAGGTAGGATTGGACAAAAGTGAGCTGAAATTTGCAGCCAAGAATGCTTTCTTAGGAACATTGGTCTTCCTCTTGGTTGTGCAGAGATCCTTTAACACTTTGGCATATTGAGGTATTTGTTGGATGACATCCAACAAGGGGATGTTAACCTTTACTTGCTTAAACACCTCTACTATCTTGTCCATGTTGTCACTCTGCTTTTTGTTTAACCTACTTGGATAGGGAGCTTTTGGCAGGTAGGTTTTCTGTTGTGCCTGAGAAGAAAGCTTTGGTGTATTACCCTCACCCTCAGCTTCTTCTTCACCACCATTCCCACTGGGGGGCTGCATAGATGGTGGTGGGTGTGGCAAGGAAATGTGATTGTCAACCTGTTTTCCATTCCTTAAGGTCACAATGGAATTGACATGGTGAACAGGTTCCTCCACATGGTTCACTTGCCTCCCCCGAGGTACCACATTCTCATTTTGCATTTGTTGTTGTTGGTACATGCGGGGGTTAGCCTCTGGCTGGCTAGGAAAATACCCTCTCTCTCTTTCATGTACAGACTGAGCCAATTGGCCCATCTGAAGCTCTAGAGATTTCATGGTCTGCTGATTTGAAGTGAGAACTTGACTTGTGGTAGACATAAAAATTTTCATTGAGTTTTCAAGTCCACGAGTCAAGGTGTCAAGCGAATTGAATCGGGTTTCCATATTATTGGAATTTAGGAAGCCCGATTGGTTGGTGGTTTGTGCTTCGGGTGGCTGATATGAATGTGCATGCAAGGGAAGTTGGTGTGATTGGTAAGGTGGTCTAGAGGAGTTTGGAGGACCACCCGGGGCATTAGTTTGGTTCCATGAAAAATTGGGGTGGTTCCTCCATCCAGGATTATAAGATGATGAGTATGGGTCATTCCTAGCTCTGTCATAGATGGCGTTGACACGCTCCATCTCAGGAGGAATGAACTCACACTCGCTCTCTACATGACCTATCCTACCACATGAATGACAAGGAACTGGACCAGATATGGACATGTGAGGTGCACTTTGTTCGTTTTGGAGCTCAATCGAGTCCATACGGCGCATTAAGGCCGCCATGCGTGCCTCGGTGCCCGTAGTGGTATCGATAGCAAATGCGGTACCCGATCTAGTCGAGTTTGCATTCGCAATCCTCGCTCCTATACTAGATGATGCAGGTGGTTCCCTCACCCTCTCCCATTGCATGGTTTTCTCAGCGAGGTCTTCTAGGAAGGCCCATGCCTTCCTTTCATCCTTTCCCAAGAACTCTCCTTGACACATGGACTCAAGGAGCGTTCTGGACGGGATGTGAAGACCCTCATACACAATCTGACAAAGACGCCACAACTCGATGCCATGGTGAGGCCACGAGGATAGTAGCTCTTTGAACCTCTCAAGATATGCATGAAATGGTTCGGTCTCATGTTGATAGAACGAATTGATTTCGTTCCTCAATTTTTGAGTCTGATGATTAGGAAAGTACTTCTTGAGGAATGCAGATTGAAACTCATCCCAAGTCCTAAAGGAATTCGCCTGGTTGCTGTACAACCACTTCTTGGCGTCATCCTTTAGTGCAAAAGGAACGAGCCTAAGATGGATGGAGTCTGTGCTAAGTTGTTGCAGCTTGAACATAGCACAGACCTCCTCAAATTCCCTGAGAAAGATATAGGGGTCACCTTTCCCAGTGAAATGAGGGAGCATGGAAATGAATTGAGGCTTAACCTCAAAATGGTTCCCATTAGCCTCTGGCACTACGATGCACGAGGGTAGAGCTGTACGGCTCGGGTAGCATCGATTACGTAGAGGTATGGGAACGACAACTGGAAGCACTGGTCGAACAGGTGGGTCCAGCAACTGCTCCTCCTCACGGAAATTAGCAGCCATTGAACCCGGACTGCGTGCGACACGAGAGGAGGGAGGTGTCGAGAATTCGATGACCGAAGCCGGATTGACAACGCTCCTCGTCAAACGACCACTCTCGTCTCGTGTCCACGAAAGCATGCACAAAGGTGCACACACAAACCACAACTCTCTTTTTTCAAAGAATGTACGTAGGGGAGAAGACGGGGGAACACAGGAGAGAAAGAATGACTCAGGAGAGAAAGGAAGAAGTCCTTATGCTACGGCGGATGGGTACAGGTAGAAGCACACAAGCGAACAAGGTTCAAGCAATCCTAAGGTCGCTATAGGTCCTTACAGCTAGACGACGCCTAACTGTGAGGTCACACGGCCTCAATACGCCTCACCTCCCTACAACGAGGACCACAAAGCCCAGCAAGTGAGCCAAGATCCGGGGATCTCGTCTCTCCTACTATCGACAAAGTGGGCAACGCCGATCAGGTCATGACGGTCGGGACCGGATCACTCTCCTAATGCGCCCGAAATCCTTAAGGCCAATGTCTACTTGATTTTAAAATTAGGCTCTTGATTAGTGTGGTTTTTGGGGCGAAGGAAAGGGTGATGAAATCCCCCACCTTATCTTTTATGGGACAGCCCCTCCTTAGTAGCGTTTTGGAGTCCTAAATCTAGCAATCAACTCTCCAAATAACGCTCAACTCACACTTGTTGCAATGCACTTCCTACTAACTAATGCATGTTCATACGAAATGCATGAATGAGAGTAGAAGGTGTGTACCTCACTCCAGCTCTCAGCAACAGAAAATAAAGCTAAGATAAAAGACAATCTAAATGCCTAAGTCACATACATGATGCATGGCCTAAACAAAAAAAATGCCTAATCTTTTGCTTTGAGTTTTAGGGTCCAAGTTGCTTAAAGGAGGTTTGATTATTGATCTGGGAACAAACTATAAGTCAAAACACGCCAAATTAAGTCCCCGACCACTATATCAGATAAAGTAAACAGACCAAAGAAATAAGAGAGCGAGCTGAGCTTACCAGACCACCAATTGGCGGTCCCAGGGCGCTGATTGGCGGTCTACAGTGCCCAGCTTGCTTCAAAACTTCTCCAGGTGCTCCCCCTGACGACTCCAAGTCTCCTGAAAGAAAGCAAAACTACAAAACAAAAATTAAATCCACTCGAATCGTCCAAACAAGAGTCTGGACTGGCACCTCCCCGGCAACGGCGCCAAAAACTTGTTGAACGTTTTATTTTAAACCGCAAGTGCACGACCGCGATGAAGCAGTGGCAAGTACGGGTCGTCCTTAGGGAGGTGAGCAGCCTCTTGTTTGCACGAAATCAAGTGGCGAAAATAATGGAGAAGAGAGTTGGTTACACTACTCTACACTAAACTATGCTAAGAAGTACGAAATGCGAAAGAAAGAAATAAACGATCAAATAAAAACTAAGCTAAGAACAAAATAGAAGTGCTGGAATTTCAGGAATGGAAAACCCCTAAGGGGTGGAGTGAGTGCACACAAGCAAAGAGGTGGGTGTAGAATACATTCTTTAAGCACATGAAGGTGGTGTTTATCAAGCATAGGAAGTGTCTAAATGTTATGGCAAAACCTATCAATCTATTCACCAACTTGGTTGATTAACATTTACATATGCAAGTTGTTTATTTCAGAACCTAAACAAGCATGAGAGGTGTCTAATCATTTTGGCAAAACTCATCAAGTTATAAATTCTATCCTAAACAAGCAAGCATACATTCATGTTTAATCAACACATTGAAATTAAAACATTCATCCCATTCTCTAATGCATGTATGTACATCTACTCCACCCCCCAAAGGGGATGGAACTACTCACTAAACATTACACTAATTATTAAACTATGGAAAGAAAGCATATTAAAACTAAGCTAGAATTAAAAGACGATTAAACTAAAACATGCATAAACAATAAAAGAAGCATAAAACAAACAATGAAAGAAACACAAAACTTTATTGATAAAATGACTCACATTAAAAGTAGCATCCTCCTACTTTAGTGTGTGCTTCAAGGCCTCACTTCTAGTAGGAAGAATAGCCACTTAAAATATGGAGTGATTACAATAGGAGGTGAAGAGTTCTATTTATAGCCATGGAAAAAGCTAATCCGGGACAATCCCCCGATGTGGGACTAAACACATACCACAAATAGCCTAAACATCCTCTAATACATGTGCTGGAGAAATTTGAGCGCATTTGGGCCAAAAGTGACCGCCAATTAGCGGTCTTGGACCGCTAATTAGCGGTCTACAGTGTCTGGATCGCTCTGGAATTTCTTATGGGTTTTTCTGGAAGGCTTTGTTGGTATTTGATGCAACTATTTTGCATGTTGGAGCTCCGACCCGAATAGAATTGCCAAAATACTCCCCATGATGGTGAGGAGTATTCTGTTTTGCTCTTAGGTCCTTCGGTCTTGCATTCAGGTCCTTCTTCCTTGCATCTTGGTCCACATATCTCACAATTCAGTCCTTTTTCCCAGCTTTTGGGTCCTTTTATGCTTCATCTCTTCAAACCTATTTATTCCTGAAAACTAAACATAAAACTCGTAACATAGCATTATTTAGGTGAAAGATAATGGATATAAGATACAAATATGAGCATAAAATGGTGTCAATCAATTTCCAAGATGATCAGGAACAATAGTGAGAGGCAAACTCTCATCAGGTCGTATGAGATTAAGGGTACTAGGGAGCTCTTGCTCCACCAAAGGTGAGTCCTTAGGAGGTACAACAATAAGATCATGTGGCTCAAGGGCCACGGGACAAAAAGGTAAGGCACAATCCTGTGCTGACTCATAATAGAACTGGTCGAAGCTATTCTCAGTTGGAATTGAATCCTCCACCAAGTGATCGTGAATTGAAACCCCAAGTCCCTCAGACTGACTAGGAGTTTGACTTTGAAAGATTGTGCTTTGAATTTGTGGATGTGGTGGTGGTTCGATTTCAGAAGATAAATCCTCATGTTGACATGAAATGTCACTCTCCTCACGTTCACGTAATTGCTGCGACATTTGACTCACTTGCAGTGTCATATTTTGTATGGACTGTTGAGTCGTTTCCATGAACGTAAGGAAAGTTTGTTCAAGGAATCAGGTATGCGGTCAACGATGCGGTCCAAGTCAGAGCTTGGGAAATTTTGGGGTTGGGTGTTGATTGGCTGAGAATGAGTCCAATGATTTGGAGTGGGATGTTGGTAGAATTCTGGGTATTCGGGAGGAGGATACGGGGGTGAAAATGAGGTATAAGAATTTGGATAAGAATTGTCTCCCCACGAATCCATCACTCTCGGGTTATACGCGGATGCGTAATGGTCACATTGAGCATTTTGGGAAAATGTATGCTCATACTCAGGCTCAGGGGGAACATAAGGACATTCCCCGATAACATGACCACTCAACCCACAACAGTCGCACGGTACGACTACTGGAGCCACCGGTGCACTCATGTCGTCTGCCATACGCATGAAAGAGGCCAAAGTTTGTTGTAATGTCTCAGTTTGTTGACCAGCATATGATCCGGCATAACTAGATTGTGGTCTAGCAGTCGGTGCCTCTCTCATGTTACCCCAATATGAAGACTGCTCAGTCACAAAATTGCGATCATCCCAACCATACGGGGTGTTCGTCTGAGCCACCCCAGGTTGCATGGGTCCGGAGTACCAAGGAGAATCGACCTGGTCCCAACAATGATATGGATGGTCGCCCATGTAACCATCCATCTCAAGAAAAACTCTCGAGTCGACCACTCTCACCACCACGAGACTAAGCTCGCAAAAAGTGCTCGACTTGACCCTAAAACGCTACCAGAGAGTGTAAAGGGGAGGAGACTATAACGTAGAAGAAGGTGAGAAGAAGATGACTCAGAGGAGAAGGGAAGAATCCTTAAAGCTAGCGTGGGTAACGGGATCAGCAAGAAGCCTAACTAGCAAGCACGGCTCAAACAATGTAAGGCAATAGGTCCTTAAGCTAGACGACGCCTAACTTCGAGGTCACTAGCCTTGACACGCCTCACCTCCCTACAACGAGGACCACAATGCCCAGCAAGTTATACCAGATCCGGAGATCCAGTACCTCCTACTATCGACAAGGTAGGCAACGCCGATCAGGTCATGACGGTCTCGACTAGATTACTCTCCTAGTGTGTCCGAATTCCTTAGAGCCAATGTCTACTTGCTTTTAGTTAAGGCTTTATTACGAGTGATTTTTGGGGCCAAGGAAAGGGTGATGAAATCCCCCACCTTATCTTTTATGGGACAGCCCCTCCTTAGTAGCGATTTGATCCTAGATCTAGCAATCAATCGCTCCAATCAAACGCTCTCTCACTCTTGTCCTGATGCAAATCCTACTAACTAATGCATGGGCATACGAGATGCGTGAATGAGTGTAGGAAATGCGTACCTTACGCCAGCACTCAACAACTGAAATTAAAGCTAAAAGAAAAGACAACTATATGCTCAAGTCAATACATGATGCGTGACCTAAACAATTAAGAACGTCTAGTCTTTTGCTTTGGATTTTAGGGCCAAGTTGATTAATGGGGGAGTGATTAATGATCTGGGAGCAAACCAGAAGTCAAATCATGCAAAATAGGGCTCCCAGATAACACAAATTACAAAACTAACTACCAGAAAAAGTTGAAAGAAGGAAGCCCTCACCAGGCCGCCAATTGGCGGTCTCCAACCGCTGATTGGCGGTCCTTTTAGGTCTTCCGTTCCTCAAATTTGTCCAGCAGCCTCCCCTTGATCCAGTGGTTCCCTGAAAATAAGCAAAACTGAAAACAAAAAATTAAAAACCCCTCGAATCGTCCAAACCAAGGTCTGGACAGAGCACCTCCCCGGCAACGGCGCCAAAAACTTGATTGATCGTTTTATATTTAACCGCAAGTGCACGGCCGCGTTGAAGCGGTGGCAAATACGGGTCGTCCACTGGGAGGTGTGTCGACACTTGGTTTGTGCGAAGGCGAGAGGTAAAGAAAGGGAAGAAAGGTTGGTTACACTAAACTACACTAAGGTGCAAATGGAAATGGAAGAAAAGCAAGAAAACTAAACCCCAAAGGGGGTAGAGAAATAATGTGAATCTAAAGAAGTGTGTGTGCGTTCATTAAGCTCCTCACAACATGTAGTGCATGAACTCATAAAACTACATCCAAATTTGTCTCTACATGAATTAAGATAAGACTACATCATTAAAACATACAAGACAATAATTGGAATGAAGCTACATGAACTCAAGTATAAAGACTATACCCTACTATGCCTCCACATGAATTAAGATTTCACTACATCATTAAAACATACAAGACATTAGCTAAGGTAAAGGCAACAAGAGCTCATACACTACAAATTGTGTTTCCAATATTAACTTCATCCATATCCTAACCTTATCATTCCCCATAAAATAGGTCCACTAATCAAAGCATAAGCTAAGCTTCATTCAAGAGCATTAGCATATCAAAGATAAGAGTGAAAACCCATTATATGGTTATGGAAATCATATAAAGCTCAAGGGATAAAGATAACACACACTTAATACACTACATGATTATATCACATATTTCTCCACCCCCCAAATGGGGATGGAACTACTCACTACTCATTACACTAACTATATTAGCAAAAGAAAGCATAATACTGAAATGAAAGTTAACTAACAAGGCAAGAAGCATTAAAGAAACATAAAAGGAAAGGAAAGACTAAACAAACATGCACAAATTAAAAGACAAGATTAAAAGAAACTAGAAGAATTATTTTATTAACAAATGACTCACATTGAAGGTAGCATTCATCTCCACCTTGAGTTTTTGCTTCAAGGCTCACTCCTTAGTAGAGAGAATACCACCAAGCAATGGGTAATTACAATGGAAGGTGAAGAGTTCTATTTATAAGCATAGAAAAAGCTAATCGGGGACAATCCCCCGATGTGGGACTAAACAAATACCAAAAATAGCCTAAACAAACATTAATACAAGTCCAGGAGAAATGTCGACGGATCCTGAGCAATATGGACCGCCAATTGGTGGTCCAAAATCTTCGGATCGTGTTGGAATTTGTTGTGGGCTTTTCTTTCTGGTATTGTTGGTCTTCGATGCGGTTACTTGACTTGTTGGAGCTCGACCCGACTCGAATTGGTAAAATACTCCCCATGATGGTGTGGAGTATTCTGTTTTTCTCTTAGGTCCTTCGGTCTTACGATCAGGTCCTTCTCCCTTGCATCTTAGTCCCCAGGTCTCACAATTAAGTCATTTTTCCTGCTTTTGGATCCTTTCATGGCTCTTATCTTCAAACCTCTTTATTCCTGAAAACTTAACATAAAACTCGTCACGTAGCATTGCTTAGGTGTAATATAATGGATATAAGATACAAATATGAGTATGAAATGATGTCAATCAGAGACCTTACACAAACAAAAACCACTCTTCAATTGGCTGATAGGTCTTTGAAGACACCGAGGGGTGTGGTGGAAGATGTGCTGATCAAAGTGGGAGAGTTCATTTATCCAGTCGACTTCTTTGTTTTGGATACTGAACCTGTGCCAAACCCACTTCGACAAATTCCTGTCATTCTGGGGCAACCATTTCTTGTGACTTCCAATGCCTTGATCAATTGTCGCAATGGTCTGATGTGCTTGACTTATGGTAGTCAATGCGCTGATTTCAAGATCTTCACCATCGGCAAGAAGCGAGGTGCCTTCAATGACCCTGTTGTGGTCAACCTTATCCAGGGCTTGGATGAGATTGAAGTTGAGGGCACCTTCAAGTACTTCAGAGAATTGTTCGATGGAGATCCTGAAGGTGGTGAAGATGTTTCACCTGGGCTGGCACAAGAAGGTGCCTTATCTTCTGATCACGTGGCCTTAGAGCCACATCCTTTTGAGCACGTGGCCTTAGAGCCACATCCTTTTGATCACATGGCCATTGAGCCACATCCTTTTGATCATGTGGCTCTTGAGCCACAGGATACCATTTTTATGGCCTCTGGGCCACATGCTCTTCATTCTGTATCTGCTAAGGACCCCATGTGGGTTAAGAATCAACCACATGACACCCTACAATTCAAACAACCAGACAGATGTTCACCTCTCTTTCATGCCTCCTATCTTGCTCACTCTCAAGAGGCATCAAACGACCACAACCTTTATAAGGGTATTAGGTGGTCTAGCAATTCTACTTTATATGTTGCAAGCCCATGCATGTGCATTTTTGGCTCGAGAGATGGCAGGTTCCCATTTGATGTCCCTTGACATATGAAAATAGGTGCCCATTTTTGTACATAGTTAAAAAAACTCATTTAGTGAGCATCGATTGTTGTGGGCTCCAACCCTTGAGTATTTGGGCCCCCTTTCTTTCACGTATTGGTATCCCTTCTTTAGCATCTCACAGGTTTGAGGAAATTCGGGTTGGTGTCCATCAACATGACCTTGAACTTTCCTTTGTACTTCTTGTTGGTGAGATCTCTCATTTTTCATGCATAAATCCATGTAGTATTTTGCTCACATTCATTGAGGACAATGCATGAAGTAGGTGTGGGGGGGTGTTTTTACGTGTGTACATAGTCGAGTCTTTTCCTTTTATTTTTGTTTTCTTTTGTGTGCATTGTTAGGGTCATGTTAGTGTGTTGCATTTTAATATCGATATATCTGCTTGCCATGATCCATGGGTGACTTGTCTTCTTTTGCTTGCCTAGTGCTTCAAAATTTTCACATTTCTTTCAAAATCTTCATGTGTTTGCGAAAGAAAATGTTTTGTGGGTTTTGTGTGTGTTTAGCATGTGCAAAACCGTTGAGAGGCAAAGTAAAAAGAAAGCTCCCAAAATTGTCTTGAACTTGATGCATTAGGATATCTTGTAAGTGACTTTAGGATTTATCTAGTCGTTAGGATGCACCCCAATTTTCCCTCAGGGGTGAGTAATCATAGGTTTTCAGTGCTCAAATAGTTAGAGAAGTCCATCCCGAACCTAGTGAGTCAATAATTCGTGTTTGTTAAATTAAGGAAATTTGTTGTAGTCAAGGACCCTTTAAATCTTGTTGCGAGACATTAAGTGTAGGGGTTTTGGTTCATGTGTAGATAAGAAATAAGTGAGTAGGTGTTCTCTCTTCTCGCACGGCTCCTATCACTCGGGAAAGTAGGTCTGAGGGGACTTTGTGCCTGGTACTTTCGAGTCATCTGACTTGGGATGCGCCGACCAAAATCCTGTTACACGGGTGGTAGGGATTGCCCTATGTGGAGATTTGGGGAAATGTGTACGTAATAGTGTAAGTCCTCATGAGTAATGATGCACCAAACCTGACCCTGGGAGAATGAAACTCCAACTAATAAAAAGAAAAGAAAAAAATATAAGAAAAGAAACAAAAAGAAAAAAAGGTAATGCAAATAGGAACCTTAATGGACTTTACACTTTGTATCACTTGAGGATGTTGAGGTTGTCCATGTCTTTCACTTAATTCCTTATTTAACTTGCACGAATGGTTCATTAGGCTAGGTGGGTGGACTGATTACCGATATAGAGTCGGCCCGTAAGATTACCGCGTCCAATGATCGATAAAAATAAGTCCATCGAGTCAAGTCTCTAGATTGAATAATGCATCTTGTTCGGATTTTGTGGGTATATCCGTTGAAAACCCTCAGGAGACAACACTCCTCCTCCATGATGATAAGGAGGTTTAACGACTTGTTTCACGTGCTAAGTGCAACCGTAATTCCTACGAAAGTGAGTTAGGATTTCTTGTTTTTCGTTTGCTTTTTCCTTTCTTTGTTTTGCTCGGGACTAGCAAAAGTTAAGTGTGGGGTATTTGATTGACATCATTTCGTGCTTATATTTGTATCTTATATCCATTATCTTTCACCTAAACAATGCTACGTAACGAGCTTTATGTTTGAAATAAAGAGGTTTGAAGAGAAGAGGCATGAAAGGACCTAAAAGAAGGAAAAATGACTGAGTTGAGAGACTCAAGGACTAAGATGCAAGATCGAAGGACCTGAATGCAAGATAGAATGACCAATGAGCAAACAAGAATACTCCACACCATCATGGGGAGTATTTTGGCAATTCTATTCGGGTCGGAGCTCCAGCAAGCGAGGTAGATGCATCAAATACCAACAAATCCATCCAGAAAAGCCCACAAGAAATTCCAGCCGGATCCAGAACTTATGGACAGCCAATTGGTGGTCTGGGACCGCTAATTGGCGGTCCGGATCACTCCGGATCCGCTAAGACTTTGCGGGCACATGTATTAGTATGTGTTTAGGCTATTTTTGGTATTTGATTAGTCCCATACCGGGGGATTGTCCCGGATTACCTTTTTCTATGGCTATAAATAGAACTCTTCCTCCTCTCTTGTACCCCATCTCTCTCTTGGTGGACATCCTCTCTACTAGGAGTTCATGCCTTGAACCAAAAACCCTGGTGGAGAGAGGCTACTTGTAATTGTGTGAGTAATAATAGATGTTTTCCTTTAGTTATGTTGTTTCTTTCTTCGTTTTATTACCTTTCATATGATTGCATGTTTCTTTAGTTTTATGTCATTTTAGCTTCTTTAATATTCCTTGCTTGCTTAGTTTAATTTCATTTCAGTAGAATGTTTCATTTTAATGTAGGTTGTAGTGTAATAATTAGTGAGTAGTTCCATCCCCATTTGGGGGTGGAGAAATATGTGATATGAGCATATGGTGTATTAGGTGTGTGTTATCTTAATCCCTTGAGCCTTATATGATTTCCATAACCATCTAATGGGATTCAACTCTTATCTTTGATATGTTAATGCTCTTGAATGAAGCTTAGCTTATGCTTAGATTAGCGGACCTATTTTATGGGGAATGATAATGTGAGGATATGGATGGAATTAATATTGGAAACACAATTTGTAGTGTATGTACTCTTGTTGCCTTTACCTTGGTTAATGTCTTGTATGTTTTAATGATAATGTGTTATCTTAATTCATGTGGAGGCGTAGTAGTGTCTAGTCTTTATACATGAGTTCATTTAGCTTCATTCCACTTATTATCTTGTATGTTTTAATGATATGATCTTATCTTATTTCATGTGGAGGAAAAGTTGGATTTTGTTTTATGATTTTCATGCACTACATGTTGTGATGAGCATAAATTGAATACACACACTTACACACTTCTTTGTATTGACATTATTTCTCTACCCCCTTTGGGGTTTAGTTTTATTGCTTATTTTCCATTTCCTTTCGCATTGTAGTGTAGTGTAGATCGTAACTCCTTTCTCTCCATTCTTTCCCACTCGCCTTCGAACAAACCAACAGTCGACACACCTCTCTGTGGTTCGACCCGTATTTGCCACTGCTTCAACGTGGTCGTGCACTTGCGGTTTTATTAAAACGAATCAATCAACCATGTTCTATCTGTGCCTGGGTTTACAGATATGATTTCAGAATCTCCTATAGAACCTAAGGCAGTCCTTCTGACACTCAACCTACAGGACCAAGTGTTGAATCTTCTTCAGTTCAATTATCTACAAGAGAGAAATTACTAAGAGCTTTGGTGAGGACTTTGTCACTTACCATTTAGAGGGTGCTTCCATTCTCCTATCACGAAGCAATAAGATCTAGGGAATCTCTGGTGTGGATAGAAGCCATTGATAAAGAAATGAGCTCTCTACTACAAAACCACACTTGGTAGTTAGTCGATTTGCCAAAAAGGGCTAAGACTTTAGGTTGTAAGTGGGTACTAAAGAAGAAACTGAATAGTGATGGATCAACAACCAGGTATAAAGCACGTTTAGTAGCTAGAGGCTATAAGCAATAGAGTGGAATAGACTACTTTGATGTTTATTCACTTGTGTGTCATCTATCAACTATAAGAATTCTTTTAGCTTTGACATCTATTGAACACTTTGTAGTGCACCAAATGGATGTGAAGACAACTTTCTTAAATGGTGAGTTGAATGAAGAAATTTACTTGAATTAACCCGAAGGCTATGTTGTAAAAGGCCTTGAGAACAAAGTGTGTAAATTAAACAAATCATTATATGGCCTTAAATAAGCACCTAAGATGTGGCATCTTAAATTTGACGAAGTGGTAATGAGCTTTGGATTTTAATCCAGTTATTTAGATAAATGCCTTTATCATCAGTTTTTGTCAAATAAGATAGTCATCATTTGCTTGTATGTTAATGACATGTTAATTTTGTAGTGAGTGATGTGAAAGTTATTTTAGCTAACCAATTTAGAGTTTTTTGCTAAAGTACACCCCAGATGTGTCCAAATTGGCAATTTACACTTGGTTTTTGGTATTGCCGCATATGGACCTACAAGTCGATCTTATTTGGGCAAATGCACCCGTGCCATTTGTGGACCCCACACCAGACCGAGGACATGAGCATGTCGTTAACGGTCATCCAACTCTGTGCGTTATCCTTTACTAATCATGTCCAAAAATACGTCCAAAAATCTTGTCCACAAATACGTCCAGAAATCATGCCCAACACTTTTTGTCCATTAGCAGACGTTCGTCCAGCAATTTCCGTCCATCCATCCATCCAGAAATTCGTCCAGCATTTTGGACAATTCTGGACACAATTCCGAACATATTCTGGATACAATATGGACAATTCTGGTGTGGGCAATTCTGGACACAATTCTGGACATATTCGGGACACAATATGGAATTCTGTTGTAGACAATTCGGGACACAATTCTGGACACATTCTGGACAATTCCAGACACAATGTTGACTATTTGGATGGACACATTCTGAACAAATGTGGACACGAATAGACACAATTCTGGGCACGAACGGACACAATTCTAGACACATATGCTTTTACATGAAATTTTTATTCACAAAAGCTTAAGGATTAAATTGCAAATTTTTCAAATAAAATAGTAAACAAACATGTCACTCACAGCTTGCTGGCTTTATAATGCCCTACAACCACATGAACCTCCATACATAAAGCGAATCATGTAACGAACAACGTTAAGAGAATCCAAGAGAAATTAATGTAGGAAAGTGAACAACAACATGTTAAGTTACAATTTTCACATTAAGTCTCTCATATGATAGATGGCCACTTATCATCATGTAACCTTCCTTGCACTCCTCCAATTGATTGAAGGAGGTCCAACATAGAACCGTAGGTACTTTGGTTAGATTGTGGATCAGTGGTAGTAGGTACTGTTGTTTGACTAAGTGAATGTGGTGATTGGGAGGCAAGTACACCCACATCCTCCAACCTAGTTTTCCTCCTGTTCCCACTTATTATATCCTTGAAAATGTAAGAACCACAAAACATTAATGCATGAATAATTACATCTGAAAGTGATTAAAGTAAAATGGAGTTCTCTTGTTTGGAGTGAACCTTGTTGTGCCTCGATATTCAGTTTGGGATCCAATTGGCTCCTTGCATCTGGTAGCATGGTGACCAAGTAGACCATACCTAGTGCATTTCTTCTACCTCCTACTACAGCTTGGGTCCATTATGCCTTTATATCTTACCTACCTCGGCCTTCCGGGTTGTCTCTTCACTGCTAGAGTTGATACTGTGAACCCTTCTACATGTTCCCACTCCGATATATCTGCCATTGGATTAATACCCACATTATAAGATTGATCATACCCTACCTTGGAATACCAGGAACTAACATAATCCTCCCAACATTGCTAGAAAAAAGGTCTATAACGTTGGATATTAAGGGGGTACAATGTTGGGTTAACCACCTTCAATGACAAATGTGGTAAGTTGGGGACGTTATCCAGGGGTACCTTGTCACGTCGGTCGTCACAACCAATGTGGTAGTGGCTCCTCTATAACGTCGATCATAGTTTTAACCACGACCGACGTGGTAAATCGACGTGCAAGTGGGCTCCTCAATATCCTACCACGTCAGCCTACAAGAACACCGACATGGTAGCATCGTTAATAATAATGAAAAAAAATATCCTACAACGTCGGTCGTATTGACACCCGACGTGGTAGGGTCGTTAAAAAAAGAAATATCCTACAACGTCGGTGGTATTTACAACCGACGTGGTAGGGTCGTTAATAAAAATGAAATAAAGAAAGAATTATCCTACAACGTCGGTGGTTTTAACAACCGACGTGCTAGAGTGTCTACAACACCGGTTCTTTATAAAGGCCGACGTTGTAGGATATTTATTTTGTTTTTTTTATTTGTTTGATACCTGTATTTTAGACTCAAACCCTTGTAGTTAATATTCAATCAAGCAATTCACAACATTCATATCTATCAAACAAGTAATTAATTCTCACAATATTCATATTTAGTCCAACAATAACAACAATATTTATCAAATGCACAACATTCATATCATGTGTAACATACAATTGAATCTACTTAATACTACAAATATCTATCAAATGCACAACATTCATATCATGTGTAACATATAAATGCATCTACTTAATACTACAACTAAAATTGGTGATCAAATTTAGAACAAATGCCGCACAAGATAGTAAGATATTAGCAAGAATTAAGGATCAAATGCAGCTAATTCAGCAGATAAAATTCTTTCGAACAGTAGCCTCAATTTAGTTTCTAGTAGCTACTATATTTACATGCTTTTCTGAATGTAAACATGATCTTTACATGCCATTCTAATTGACTTGTTAATTTACTTTTAACTAACCAAAGCCATCGTTTTCGATTTGATTTCTTACTTCCACCAACCAAAGTATTAACTCTTAATTAGGACAACAAAATCACAACTTTCACTTTTAACAACAATATATAAACTAGATGTCATGTATATATCAATTTTGTGATATAAAAACTTAATACTATGGAAATGGATTTTATGATTTATATATACCTGAAGGTCAGAAGGGGAAGGGGACATCACACAGTTAAGGGGGTGGACGGAAGGGGAGGTCGCGTGGGCAAGGAGGTTGCTGGAAGGGGAGGTTGCCTGTTTGATACGTTTTAATTAATCACAAGTGCACGGCCGCATTGAAGCGGTGACAAATACGGGTCGATCCACAGGGAGGTGTGTCGACTTTAGTTTGTGCGAAGGCGAGTGGGAAAGAAAGGAGAGAAAGATTGATTACACTAAACTATACAAATCTAAACTAGTAAACTAGAAAGGAGGAAATGAAATCACAAAACAAACTAAACTAAGCAACTAATAAAGGAAGATAGAACTCAGGAATGGAAAACCCCTAAGGGGTGGAGTGTGTGTGTGCACATGAAATAAGTGTGGTGAATGCATACAAGAAGCTCAAGTGTAGTTAGTGTTTGTTAATGCATAAGAAGTACCTAATGTCAAGACCTATGATTTAAAACACTACCTAGGTGATTAATATGAGCATGACAAGTTTGTTAAACAAGCATGGAATGTACCAAGAACTATGCAGAAATCATCAAGTAAAAGTTCTTATTAATTCAAACAAGCATAATAACATCTCTCACAAACAATAATGTCTATCATTCATACCATCTACATAACATGTAGACACATCTACTCCACCCCCAAAGGGGATGAAACTACTCACTCATATTTAAACTAACATTTATACTAAGGAAAGAAAACATGCTTAAACTAATTATAAGAAAATTAAGCAACAAGTTTAACTAAAAGGACATAAAACAAAAGAAGCATGCAAGCATATGAAAAAGAAATTAAACTAATAAACAAACAACATAACTAAAGAAACCATCTATTATTACTCACTCAATTACAAGTAGCCTCTCTCCACCTGGGTTTTTGCTTCAAGGCTTTTAACTCCTATTAGAGAGGATGTCCACCAAGAGAGAGATGGGGTACAAGAGAGGAGGGAGAGTTCTATTTATAGCTATAGAAAAAGGTAATCCGGGACAATCCCCCGGTATGAGACTAAACAAATACCAAAAATAGCATAAACACACTCTAATACACGCTCCAAAGAAATCTTATCGGACCCGGGCCAACCCGCACCGCTAATCATAGGTCCCAGACCGCCAATTGGCGGTCTACAGGGTTTGGATCCGCCTGGTTTTTGTTTTGGATTTTTCTGGATGGATTTGTTGATCTTTGATGCATCTACCTCGCTTGCTGGAGCTCCGATCCGAATAGAATTGCCAAAATACTCCCCATGATGGTGTGGAGTATTCTTGTTTACTCATTGGTCCTTCTATCTTGCATTCAGATCCTTTGGTCTTGCATCTTAGTCCTTGAGTCTCTCAACTCAGTCATTTTTCCTTCTTTTAGTTCCTTTCATTAATCTTCTCTTCAAACCTCTTTATTTCTGAAATTCAACCATAAAGTTCATTACGTAGCATTGTTTAGGTGAAAGATAATGGATATAAGATACAAATATAAGCATGAATGATGTCAATCATTGCCCATCAGAGTTGTTAATCTGACGTGGTAGTGTATAAATTATCGAAACTCTCACGTCAGTTATCATGACAGCCGACGTGGTAAGTTGTCTTTCACGTCGATTGGTAATGTCCGACTTGGTAAAGTGTCTTCCATATCAGTTTGGTAATGGCCAACGTGGTAAGGGGTCTACCACGTCGGTGTGACAATATCCGACGTGTTAGGGTCAACGTGGTAGACCAACTTTCCACCAGTACAACGAGCCCCTCTAATTGTCCCAATAAAAGTGAAGGCATGCTGACATGGCATCCCTGTTAATTGCCAAACTCTACAGGTGCAGGACTTCTCAAGCAAGTCAACAATGCATCTTTTGGTTTTGGAAGACACTTATACCTTGGAATTAGGACATCTTATGATAGAAAAGTGGCCTAACTGCGTACTCATTTCAGTTAACCATGATCTGGCTTTTGGCACTACAACATCTGTCCAACCTCTGCTATATTTTTTTCCTTTTGAACATGGTCTGCATCAATTTCTATCTCAATTTATCCACCATAGTTGTTTAAGGACTCACTTAGGTTCTTCATAACATAATCAAACTTGGCCTAGACCCAAATTGACTCCTTGACCAAATTCTGTCATTGTTGTCCACCTTCAGTAACCAATCATATGCACTCTCATTAATCTCCCTTATAGTCCGTACTTTTCTTCCCATATCACTGGTTGTATAGGCAGATGCGGCATCCCACATCAGACTAAGCAATAAAGCACTCTTGATTATATTTGGAAGTTTTGGTAAAGGTGCCTAGTACAAGCTCTGTTCTCACACCCACCAAACACTTCTCTTACACCCTCCTCCAATCCCTTTCACATGTCACTGATAAAAACCAAACCACTCTTGTGTCACGTTGCCAGTTTGAGATGATCTAGAAACCATACCCAACTGTTGTAATTCTCAGATTCAACTACGGCAAATGCTACAGGGAAAAGTTGGTGATTTCCATCCACTGAAGTGGCAGATAAAGAGTACTATTGTACTTCCTTTTCAGATGACAACTATCTAGGCCTAGAAGAGGTTTACAACCATTCACAAAACCATCTTTGCATCCTTTCAGACATACAAACAATATGTAGAATGAATGATGCATTGCATACATTGCATCATATGTCTTTCATTTAGATCACTTTTATATCAATAAATGCTACTAAGGTATGTGTTTAGTCTTATTTACAGAATACAGGGACTTGAATGCAAATTACACACATCCTGAGCATAAACGCGTGCAAAAGACTCATTTCTATCATAAAGACCAAGCTCAAGATTATCGGGTTACGAATGGAAATGTATCCAAGCATAAAAGCATTCAAGATCTAATTACAAAAAGAACAAGGATTTAAGCACAAAAGTAGTCGGGGACTTAATTGCAAAAAGTCAAGGACCTAATTGCAATTCACGAGTAGCTTTTATTATCTTGGAGAAAATCTAAAGAAAAATCAATGTGAATCTCCAAATATATGAAGGAATTAATCCGGAGCTCAAAAGAATAGAAAGAATCAATCCAGACGCGCAAAGGAGGATCAAATCATACCATAAACATTCTGCCAAAATCCAGAGATAATTCGACCAGATTGTGCAGCGTTTCCGCCGCACAACACACACAATGTGCGGCGTCCGCCGCACCAGAGGCGATCCGTGGGATCAAATTTCGTCCAGTCGTGTCTGGACACGTGTACTCTCCAATTCTATACTTAGGTCTCTTGTAACAACTATAAATAGCCCCGAGAACGATGTTAGAAGGGTCCTGGGCCTTAGACCTAGTTTTTAGTTGTTGTTTTTATTTGTCTTTATTTTAGTAATAAAATTCTATCTTTTATTTCTTGTTTTTACTTTTCTTTTGTAATGCCTCTAGGACCCCTTCTTCCTCCCTCCATGAGTTTCTAACTCTCTCCAAAGGGTGGGGGTGACGGATCTAGGGTGAAGAGAAGAGAATAAATGTTATTATTTTAAGTTCGTGATTAGTATATTTTGATTACTTGAGTTTATGTTAAATCATTTATCATGTAATGCTTCATAACTAACATGATTTATTATAAGTTTCTGAATTCTCTAATCTAAACCCTAAATCTAAACCTCCACCCAACGAAATTCACTTCTTTGTTCTTGTTTTAGTTTAATTGTTCTTGTTTCTTGATTTAGATAATTAAAACCCAAAAATCTCAAAACCCAATTTATTCTTCTCTCCCTCTTTCCCCCAATCGAAATCACACTAATAACAAATCTCTCCCTCCTTGTGTTCGACCCGTATTTGCCACGTCTTCATTGACGTCGTGCACTTGCGGTATAAATTTAATTCCCATCAATGAACCATCTTGAGGTTTGACTTCAAAACTAATCACACTACCAAGGTTGGTCTTGCTCATCTCCTAAACTAAAGATGGGATCAGAGCGTATTGTTGATCCTAGCCACCCCCCCCCCCCCCCCCCCACATACACACACATAACTTCTTAATTGCAATCTCCCTACCCCTCCAAACTCAATGGTAAGGCAATGTTAAATGAAATGATAGTGAGTCTATCATCTAGTGCAAACCACTCCCTAGTGGCCATATTGGAGGCACAATTGTTTACAGATGAGCAAGTATGTGGCAACCTCAAAGTCTTGATTTCGAAAACTCTCCCATTATTTAACCTAGAGGCATGGATTCTCCAGTGACATTGAAAATCTCTACACCTGGTTGTGACCCTATCTGGTTGGCTCTTCAAGTAGGTTATCTCAAGTAGGTTATCTCACATTCAGTCGAAATGCACTGGGTTAAGAAACACATTCTGAAGGATTTCACATTAGAAAACTTCTTTCCCACAACTATTTCTACGTTGGATTGCTTCACATCCTAACACTCAGATCTATCATCAAGTGGATTGAAATTAATTCCATAGTCACCATGGTTATCAAAATCAACTGCATCACTGTCCTCACTATAATCAAGGTCATCAGTAGAGAGAACATACCTGGAGTCTGTACCACTACTTCCTTTGGAGACCAAGGTGTCTTCCCTATGAAATGGGAGGGTACCACTACCATGGTGTTCAGAAATAACTGCCACAAGGGGTTCACAGGGTAGGGGTTCAGAGGGTGCAGATAAAGGTCCTGAGCCTACACTCCCCACCACACTAGACACTATGAATTGGTTGTGGAGTATGATCAACATATACTGCCTGTACTTCTTTCTCAACACATACATATGCTTCTGATTGCCTTTCATGGGTAGTATAGATGTGCAACTCACTTTGCTGATTGGGATGTTTAAGTGTCTCCTCTATGTCTCCACTAGTATTCTAAGGTCTGTAGTCTTTCCTAACCTTACTTGGAATCATATGGTGCATTTGCACAATCATTTCAGTTGATGCCCACTTCATTAAATTGCATATCTAGTTCCTTACCAACTCAATTGTCCATTCCTCATCCAGAACAAATGATGCTACATCTTCAAAATCCACAACCATAACCCTACCCTAGCACTTAACCCATCGACCACCACAATGCAACCTAATTCTCACACTACCTTCCAAATCAGACACACTGCTTGGATAACAAACATGCACAAACAAAAAACAAATAAATATAAGCAAAAAATATAAAATAGATTACGGGGTCATGACAGATAAAAGTTTGCATACAATGTTATGACAAATAAAATCTGGCATATAGGGTTATGATTTTAGGATTTTTGTCTATAATCAAATTGCATACATAACTTTAGGAAAAAAACCACTATCCGTCTTCATTTCCCAATCAAACCGATTCTTGTGTGTACCATCTTCTACGTCGTTGTCATGCTCGAAGCTTCCTCTGCTCGATTAGCTAGTGGTGATGTCACCCTCCAGTTTGTGCATATTGGGGAAATGGGGTTACAAAATGTTTGGGGGAAGAGGGGAGATCGGGTTACGAACGGCTGGACGAATGGACGAAAACTGTTGGACGAACGTTTGGATGGAAAGTGCTGGACAAATTTTTGGTCAGAAGGACAAAAACTACTGGACGAACGTCTAGACGAATGGACAGAAGTTGTTGGACGAATGGACGGAAACTACTGGATGAAACATTTGGGAATGGACGAAAAGTGTTGAACACGATTTTTGGACAGACTTCTGGACAAGATTTCTGGACAAGATTAGTAAAGGATAACGCACAGAGTTGGATGGTCGTTAATGGCTTGCTCATGTCGTCGCTCTGGTGTGGGGTCCACAAACGACAGAGGTGCATTTGCGCAAATAAGATAGACTTGTAGGTGTATATGCGGCAATACCAAAAATCGGGTGTATATTGCTAATCTAGACACCTGCGAGGTGTACTGTAGCAAAAAACCCATGAAATTGACATGAAAAATCTTGGTGTTCTTAACACCATACTTGGTATGAAACTATGCTTTGAAAGGCAAGTAATCTCCCTTAGCTAGTCTTATTACGTTGAGCATCTATTTTCTACCTGTGGATATAGTGAGTGCAAATCGATTGACACCTTGTGATTATAGTAAAAGACTGAGACCAAATGAAGGAACCAACTTGGATCAATTACAATATTATAAACTGATTGGTAGTCTCATGTATGCTCTAAATTGCAGTAGACCAGATATAGCCTTTACAGTTTGCATGCGGAGTTATTTTACTAGTAATCCTAGTAACGAGCATTTGGATGCCCTCGATAGGCTGATGAGATATCTTAAAGGTACTAAGTATTATGCTCTATGTTATTCTGGTTTTTCTCAAATTGTGGATGTATATTCTGATGCCTCTTGGTACTAAAAAATAGGCAATAGTAAGTCTACCAATGGATTTGTATTCACTTTGGGTGGAGCTACTATTACATGGAAATCCAAGAGACAGACTTGTATCACATTGTCATCTATGGAATCAAAATTATATGCTCTAGCGTCAGCCGACGAAGAAGCATAATATAATGAATCTGATTATGGATATTCCTTCGACCAGACTAAAGATTAATTCTTTAAGTTTATTTTGTGATAATCAAGCAACGGTCCAAGTCGTCAATAATGCTCTTTTTAATTCAAAAAAGAAGACATGTGAGACTGAGACATGCTTTGTTGAATTATCTTAAAGAAAATGGAGTTATCACTTTGGTTGTTGTGCTATCGAAGGGTAACATGGCCGATGCTCTTACAAAGGGTATGCGTAAAGATCGTTTACTCAAAATAGTGAGGGAAATGGAGTTAAGGACTTTGACATATAGGTCTTAATCATCATTATTCTACTTGTCATTGTGTATTTTGAATTATCGAATCTACCATTTGTTGGCTAAAATGATAAACACAATGTTATGTTTCATCAATTCTCATAGTTGCTAACATATTGGATAGAGAAATTGTCTCATTCCAAATCTGATGTAGATGACTCTCACTTGACCAATCTGTTAAACCTCGGAAAGCTTGTGTCATTCCAAATCTGATGATACAACCAACCAACTTGAACTAATCTTGGTTAAATAGTCACATTCCGAATTTATGTTTGACTGTTTGATTTTAAGGGATTGGTAACTGTGACATTCCAAATTGAAACATGAATAATTGTTTTGCATAAGAAGCCTATTGGTCTTGTTCTTAATTGAAACTTGACATTATATGTTTGGCTATTGTAAGGTGAGTGACTATTGGTCATTATAATCATTACATTACTAATAAGCTTAAGTGGATGACTCTTTGTAATTCAAATTGTTACGACCTTGTTCATTGTATATGAAACTGGTTTGATGCTTATAAACATGATATCTGTTTAAGACCGTGATACATGTTTTGTCTACTTGATGTTGTGCTAAGTTCATCTGTTAGAATTAGACACTATTGGTAGAATTAAATTGATTGGATTCATACCTACATGAAATTCATGTTTTTACATTCTAAGTGGATGATAGAGATCGAGGAGAGCTTGAGTGGGATCCTGACCAGGATGACCTGCTTGGTGAATGATCATATCATTTACAATGTGTGAGGAACTTTGAAATTCACTTGCAATGTCCACTTTTGATGGAATCTATTTTATTCCAGACTTACATATATGTTGTGTATGCTTTGTGAACACTAGGCATATCTAATATTTGTAAGACTATGGTTTGTTTGACATGTCTACTTATATTGTCATGATATGCATATGTTGGTTGTGAACTGATTTCGAGATATTTTCTTTGATGTTGGGATTGGAGGAGTTTAGATCGATTCTAAAACTTTTCATATATATTTATTTGATCTTGAAACAGATTCATGACGGTTGTTATGCACTTATATGTATTATGATGTATAGTGAACATAGGAGAAGATTGTTGAATATATTGATATATATTATTTAGATATTTAGTGTTATATCTAATTATTATGTTCACATACAAGTTTATAGGTGACAACATGCGTATTGGGCCTAATTGGGCTGGAGCCCGGTAACATGTATTTATACTCTAGGGTTTGTCCCGGTGGGAATTCCAAAACTTGATCTCCCACAATGTAATACTTTAAGCATTAGAAAATCGTGCATAATATTGCAAAGTCATTTATCTTAATGTTGAGAAAGCATTACGATCAACAAAATAAATATACATTTATTAATTAATCTTATTTAATTTTATGATCCGGCCACTTTGGTGAGAATAGACCAAACATAATATAGATGTAAATTGGTAAATGATATTGCAACTAATTATACTTATAAACGCATTTGGTCAAATTAATAATATAAAAATACCAAATTTATTCATTATAGACACATCAAAATTGTTCAATATAATATAATTGAGACATCTAATATATAATATAATTGCACAATATAATATATTATTGCAGAAATAATAATACATACATGATACATAAACCGATTGAAGACAATAACTCATGCAATAATATAATTGACCAACTCAACAAAAACGTCATGTGAATTGTTTTAACTATAACAATGATTTGGTGTAAATTAGTAGGAATATTCGGTTCTTAGAATATGCAATTAAACGTGAGTAACATGAATAATATGTATGATATATATAGAAAAAATATTCGGTCTGAGAACCAACAAATTTAGTTGTCACGGTGAGAACCAATCTTTTTTTTTTGATTTTCGAAATGCCAAAACTACTCTCACCCCTCCCCAACTAACCCACATCCCATGATTCCGGCGACCTCATCATCTCTCCTTTTTTTTTATCCAACCGTCACCTCCACCTACTTTCTCACCGACAACCTCCCATGATTCCGGCGACCTCATCATATCTCCTTGTCAGCGACCTTATTGTCTCTCCTCGCCTACGACCTCCCATGACTCCGGGGACCTTATTGTCTCTCCTCGCCTACGACCTTGCACATGCCTTAGCTCATCGCGTCTTCAAAGGGAAAGACTACGTGTAACGCCCCGAGCCCGGACAACTGCTCACCCGCCCGAACCCGGTGCGTTAAGATACGATCCGCGATCCTGACCGTTGCGCACTCTGATATTTAAATCCATCCGATAAGCTCATAATTAATCTGAAAAATATAATCAACAATTTGTGAGCTCGACAGCCCGCAAGTACCAACCATCAATCAATCAGAATCATAATCATGTGGAAAATAATACAGAATATGACATTCAGTCAATAAGCACAATCAAGAGACATGCATCACAAATAAAATGCATGCATATCAATTTGAAACCCCCATTCAGATTCGACCACATCCTGTGCTTCTGAAATCTATCAATCTGTCAGACGCACACCTGGTAGCTCCACACTAACGACAGGCAGCCCTTTCCTCTCTCGGGTGGCTCCACGCTGTCCGTTAGGCAGCTCTTTCCTAAGTTGCTCTGCCAGAAACATACACACAGCCACAAGACATGTCGACCGAAACACCACCATGCAATCATATGCATATCCATAAAATCAATATTAATGCTCAACATGCATGCAACTACGAATATCAAGACAGACAGACATGATATGAAACTGAAGAATAACGAATCAGTACTTGCCTCAAAATCTCCATCTTTTTCTTCTCAATATTCTTCTCAAAATTTCATCTTCTCCTAAAACCACACAATCATCCAACAATCTTAATTAGTCCATTAAGATATTTGATTATTACCTCAACTAAAAAATTGAGGATATTACATTCTACCCTCCTTAAAAGAAATTTCGTCCTCGAAATTTAATCTCAATACTGTCTCAATCCAAACAAATCAATACAAAATTTTCAACTCATTATTTATCAAATCTAAAAACCTAACACCACTTATCGCTCATAATTTGGATAATCAATCCAACCAAATCCAAATTCACATTTGAACTCAAGTCCAAATATCTCTAAATTCATCTTTCATTATTTATTAATAATTTGGTAGCAAATCCAACAAAGTCAAAATTCACATTTAAATCAATAGTCAATACTTCTAAATTCAATTTCTCAAATTCCAATCCAATCAAATTTTTATTTCAAATCCAAATCCCGACTAATTCCGAGGATCGTATTGCTCTGATACCATTTGTAACGCCCCGAGCCCGGACAACTGCTCACCCGCCCGAACCCGGTGCGTTAAGATACGATCCGCGATCCTGACCGTTGCGCACTCTGATATTTAAATCCATCCGATAAGCTCATAATTAATCTGAAAAATATAATCAACAATTTGTGAGCTCGACAGCCCGCAAGTACCAACCATCAATCAATCAGAATCATAATCATGTGGAAAATAATACAGAATATGACATTCAGTCAATAAGCACAATCAAGAGACATGCATCACAAATAAAATGCATGCATATCAATTTGAAACCCCCATTCAGATTCGACCACATCCTGTGCTTCTGAAATCTATCAATCTGTCAGACGCACACCTGGTAGCTCCACACTAACGACAGGCAGCCCTTTCCTCTCTCGGGTGGCTCCACGCTATCCGTTAGGCAGCTCTTTCCTAAGTTGCTCTGCCAGAAACATACACACAGCCACAAGACATGTCGACCGAAACACCACTATGCAATCATATGCATATCCATAAAATCAATATTAATGCTCAACATGCATGCAACTACGAATATCAAGAGAGACAGACATGATATGAAACTGAAGAATAACGAATCAGTACTTGCCTCAAAATCTCCATCTTTTTCTTCTCAATATTCTTCTCAAAATTTCATCTTTTCCTAAAACCACACAATCATCCAACAATCTTAATTAGTCCATTAAGATATTTGATTATTACCTCAACTAAAAAATTCAGGATATTACACTACGCATGTTCTTGTTGACAACAATCTATTGCTACAAATATGCTTGGGGGATCCTTTCAAACTCTTACACTTATTTTTGTTTAATTTGTCCTGAATTGGTTTGCTGCGATGTAGTGTATTGTGGTTTTTTTTATGTAGTTTTCTTTGTAGGGTTAATTAGAATTTGTCCTTCTGAACTATACATTAATATCATTTTTCACTCTTTAATTTTAAAAGTTGACAGTTATCTCTCTTTAACTTTCGTTTTGTAACATTTACCCACTGAATATTAAAAATCTATTATTTAAACACAAATTAACAGTTTTTTATAATTTTTTGCGTTGTATCCCTAATACACTTATAAACTAAGTTTTACGTGAAAGTTCGGATGGAATTGGAAGCTACATATGATCCGAATTTAGGTCAGATTAAATATCAATCCAACCCAAATTTCCATAATATCTGACATCCAATTCAATCTGAACATTCACGTAAAATTAGGTTAATGAGTGTATTAAGAATAGAACGCAAAAAATTACAAAAAAATGACAAATGTGTTTAAATAATTGATTTTTAAAGTGCAGGTGGACAAATTGTTACAAAATGAATATTCAGGAGAGATAATTGTCATCTTTTGAAGTTAAGGAATGCAAAGTGATATTAAAGTATAGTTCACAGGAACAAATTGAAATTAATCCTTCTTTTTATTTTTAACAAACAAAGTGGATCCTAGTTTTGGTTTTGTTCATCCTTGATGGATGTTTGAGAATTTGGCTACATGAACTCAAACTTGCTAAAAAGAAAGTGCTTCTAAATGATGAGTTCATAGAGGAGGCCAAAATGTTGTTCGACGAAATGCCACAAAGATCTTTGTAGCACTTTGGCTTTAGAACGAGTGTCACTACGCCCGCCGTTGCAGTCACCCAGTCATTTGGACTGAAATTAGACTTCCTATTATTTTCTTGTTATTGTTAAGGAGAATGGTACCATCTTTGGATGTGTGTGAGTGTATGACTATTTTATTTATTGTGATTTTGTGTTGTTTGAAGTTTTGATTGAGTGGGTTGTGACAGCGCATAGTTCTATATCCAGCCGACCTAGCTTGAGAAATAATCCTGATTAAGATGGTGCTTCTAAACGGTGGATATAGGAGGCCAACATGGGGTTCGACGAAATGCGATAAAGAAATACCACAAATGCTTTTATACAACTTAATTGAGTTATGGATTTAAATTCCATCACTTCCTGGGTTCCTTTCCAAATATTATTGGGATTATCAAAACTTCTTACCTTTTTTGTTTAATGTGGTGGGAATTAGTTTGCTATTGTGCAATTGTTCTTTTTGGGTGGTGTGAATTGTTTTTTATCGGTGATGATCTATTTTTAGGATTTTGGGTCTTGTCTCATTGTCTGTAGGCTTTATTGCTAGACTCTCTTTGCAAATGAATTAGAATTATAATTACAAGTTTTATGTTTTAGTAGCGAACTTCAATTAGTAGCAAAGTTGTTGATTTAATAACCAAAAATGTAGCAAATAAACTACCACTACTAGCAAACTTAGTAATATACTTCTATGTTTTTGTATCACGCTAATCATTATTAGTATCAAATCTCTAGTTATCAGTAGTAAACTTCTATTTTTTTGCATCACCTTAATCATTATAAGCATCAAATGTCTAATTATTAGTAGCGAATACAAAGTGATGATTTCATAGTCAAGCCCAGCTTTATTCTTCCACTTTCGTTATCGTCTAAGTCTAGCTCCCCCACCAGATAACTACCTATTGCCCAGAATCCACGACAAACTCATAGCCAACCTCTACCATGTCGTCGGCAAGGTCAAAGAACAATAACAACGACAACATGGGAATAACTTGAGTCTTGTTGATGTGCAAACCCATGACTCTATACATAACTTCTACAAGCTTTCATGTTCAAGACCCCCAACGAACGTTTAGCAATATAAACCACAACAGGACACTAGAGGGAGACATTGAGGAGCTTTTATCACGCGAAGCATTTTTTAGCTCGTGTGTCGTGGCTGAAAAGCAAGCACTGGTTTGGTTGGCATTGGGGTGATTGGGGAGCAAGAACTGATGTTGGATTGAGTTTATTGATGTATGAAAGTGGCATGACGGAGAATTGTGCTTAATTAGATGATGTACTTAATTGAAATTGCTAGAATTTGAAGAAAAAATCCAACTTTATATTAGAAGTTATAGCGAAGTCAGGTCACCATAACATGTCATAGCATGAAGTCATAGTTAGTTGAAACAAATCACAAGAGACTCTCTTTCCGAATAAATTGCAGTAACTATTATCTATGATTTAGTAGCAAATTGTCAATAATTAGTAGCATTAGTAACAAATGAATGATTTAGTAGCAGATAAGTTGGGGATTTTTAAATTGATAATTTATTGGTTCTCACTGTAAGAACAATTTTTGTTGGTTCTTACTGGATGGCTTCCCTATATATTTTATAAATGTTCATCGGGGGTGTTTTAATCATCTACATGTTGGGAGATTTTTGATGGGTTTTGCTATAAGATTTAGATACTTCCCATGCTTAGTTTCCTCATGTTTATTGACTGAAATTTCATGTTGAATATTGTTGAACATTTTAATTAAACCGCAAGTGCACGACTGCGTTGAAGTAGTGGCAAATACGGGTCGTCCTCAGGGAGTTGAGCAGCCTCTCGTGTGCACGAAATCAAGTGACAAAAAATAGGGAAGAGAGTTTGATTATCTTAATTTACGCTACACTACACTACGAAGTACGAAATGCGAAAGAAAGCAACAAACGATGAACTACCAAACTAAAGTAAGAACTAAATAAGTGCTGGAATTCAGAAATGGAAAACCCTAAGGGGTGGAGTGAGTGCACACATGCAAAGAGGTGGGTGTTGAACACATTCTTTAAGCACAAATGAATGTAGTGTTATCATGCATAGGAAGTGTCTAATTATTATGGCAAAACCTATCAATCAATTCACCAACCTAGTTGATTAACATTTACATATACAAGTTGATTATTTCAGAACCTAAACAAGCATGAGAGGTGTCTAATCATTTTGGCAAAACTCATCAAGTTATAAATTCTATCCTAAACAAGCAAGCATACATTTATGTTTTATCAACACAATGTAAATAAAGCATTCATTCCATTCTCTAATGCATGTATGAACCTCAACTCCCCCCCCCCCCCCAAAGGCGATGGAACTACTCACTTCACATTAGACTAATTATTAAACTAAGAAAGGAAAGCATATTAACTAAGCTACTAAAACTAATGAAATGAAATTAAACAAAGTAAAACAGGCAACATGAAACAAACAACATAATAAAGAAACTTTTATTAAAATGACTCACAATTCAAGTAGCATCCTCCTACTTTAGTGTGCTTCAAGACCTCACTTCTAGTAGGAAGAATAGTCACTCAAATGTGAAGTGATTACAATGAAAGGTGAAGAGTTCTATTTATAGCCATAGAAAAAGGCAATCCGGGATAATCCCCCGATGTGAGACTAAACAAATACCAGAAATGGACTAAATACACACTAATACGCGACCCACCAAAATCTTAGCGGATTTGGGCCAAAACATACCGCCAATTAGCGGTCTTGGACCGCTAATTGACGGTCTATATGCTCCGGAACACGTTGGATTTTATTCTGGGCTTTTCGGGATGTCTTTGTTGGTCTTTGATGCATCTACTTCACTTGTTGGAGCTCCCACCCGAATAGAATTGCCAAAATACTCTCCATGATGGTGTGGAGTTTTCTATTTTTCTCTTTCTTACGTTCAGGTCCTTCTCCCTTTCATCTTAGTCCCCAGGTCTCACAATTCGGTCTTTTTTCCCAGCTTTTGGGTTCTTTTATGCTTCATCTCTTCAAACCTATTTATTTCTGAAATTCAAACATAAAACTCGTCACATAGCATTGTTTAGGTGAAAGATAATGGATATAAGATACAACTATAAGCATGAAATGATGTTAATCAAATACCCCCACATCTAACTTTTGTTAGTCCCGAGCAAAACAAAGAAAGGAAAAAGCATAGGAAAAACAAGAAATCCTAACTCACTTTCGTAGGAATCACGGTTGCACTTAGCACGTTCAACAAGTCGTTAAACCTCCTTGTCGCCAAGGAGGAGGAGTGTTGTCTCCTGAGGGTTTTCAGTGGATAAACCAACAAAATCCGAACAAAGATGCATTAATCAATCTAGCTACACGACTCATTGGACTTATTTTGTCGATCATGGGACGCGGTAATACTACGGGTCGACTCTTTATATGTAATCGGTCCGCACACCTAGCCTAATGAATTATTCGTGAAAGTTAGTCAAGGATTTAAGTAAAGACATGGGCAACTTTAACTTCTGAATGTGATACAATGTGTAAAGTCCATTAAGGTTCTTATTTGACTCTCTTTTTTCTTCTTTTTTTTCTTTTTCTTTGGAGCATTTTATTGGTTGGTGTTTGATTCTCCCAGGGTCAGGTTTCGTGCATCATTGCCTATGAGGACTTACACTATCACGTACACCTTCTCCCAAATCTCCACATAGGGCGATCCCTACCACCCGTGTAACGGGAGTTCGGTCAGTGCATCCTAAGTCGGATGACTCGAGAGCACTAGGCACAAAGTCCCCTCAGACCTACTTTCCCAAGTGATAGGAGCCGTGCGAGAAGAGAGAACACCACTTATTCACTTATCTACATGGGAACCAAAACCCCTACACTTACAGTTTCACAAAAAGAGTTTAAGGGCCCTTGACTACGACAAACTTCCTTATACTAACAGACACGAATTATTTGACTCACTACGTTCAGGGTGGACTTCTTTAAATGTTTGAGTGCTGAAACCCTATGATTACACGCCCCCTAGGGAAAACCGGGGTGCATCCTAACGACCCGATAAGACCTAAAGCCAGTAAACTAGACATCCTAATGCATCAAGTTCAAGACAATTTTGAGAGCTTTCTTTTTACCTTGCCTACAACAGTTTTGCACATGCTAAACACACGCAAAACCCACAAAAAACATTTTCTTTCGCAAACACATGAAGATTTTGAAAGAAATGTGAAAATTTTGAAGCACTAGGCAAGCAAAAGAAGACAAGTCACCCAAGGATCATGGCAAGCATGTATATTGATATTAAATGCGGCACACTAACATGAACGTAACAATGCACACAAAATAAAACAAAATCAAAGGAAGACTCGACTATGTACACACGTAAACCACTCCCCCACACCTACTTCATGCATTGTCCTCAATGAATGTGAGCAAGATACTACATGGATTTATGCATGAAAAATGAAAGATCTCACCAACATAAAGCGCAAAAGGAAGTTTGTGGTTATATTGATGGACACAAACCCGAATTCCCTCAAAACCTGTGAGATACTGAAGAAGGTAGACAAATACGTGAAGAAATGGGGCCCAAGTACACAAGGGTTGGGGCCCACAACAATCAATGCTCGCTCATGGAGTCTTTTATTACACACTTTTTTTTAATATATTTTTTACAAGGTATATACATCAACAAAGATATTCTCATAATCATTTGGGCAAGATGAGAATATCGAGTTATGAGGACCAGAGACTTGCCGAGATGGGCGAACATCACTAGTACTCTGAGGTGTCATGAGGGGTGAAAGGTCAAAGCTAAAAGGCTCGAACCCCTCATGATATTGGTTGTGTGTGGGCAACATGAATGAAGTTGTGTTGCCTCACTAGGGTTTAGTTGCCCATCGAACAAAACCCTTCAACCAATAGGTGGGTGCATCAGAATGAGTTCCTCGAGCTGATTCGATGGATGCAGCAGACCTGCATCACTAAGAATGGAGTTTTTCCCCAAGTCATCCAACAAGGACCTCCCACCATCATTACGATCAAGCATAAGCTCGGTCGTAGGTGGGTCCTTGTTGGAGTCAAGATGAAGCTCAAATGACTCAATGGCCAAGGGACATGAGATAGAGACACCTTCTGGTATAGGCATATGATGAGGTGTCTCACTCTCACTAGTAATCTTAACTGAATCATGCAACGAACACTCCTTTTGGACATTCATGTTTGATGCCAGCTCACTGTGTTGCATTGCAAAGACAGACAATGAGTTTTCGCTGGGCCCACAAACATTCTCAATGGGTTGCATTGGTGTTAGGGGTGTTCGTTGATTTTGCGGTACTTTCTCTAATTGGCAGATGAGATTGAGATTTAAAGGTTGGTACATGGGCTCCTGTTGCCTACCAGTGTTGAACACATGAAACTCGGCACTCATGTTACCGAATGAGAGCTTCACGAGACCATTTGTACAATTAATTAAGGCATTGGAAGTTCCCAGAAATGGTCTACCCAAAATCAAAGGTATTTGAGAGTGGTTGTTCGCAACAAGATTGGTATCGAGGACAACAAAATCGACTAGAAATATAAAATCTCCAACTATGATAAGCACGTCCTCGATAATCCCCTTTGGAATACGAATGAATCTATTCGCCAATTGGAGGGTGATCTTAGTTGGTTTTAATTTTCCTAAATTCAAATGTTGATAAACAGAAAATGGGAGGAGGTTGACCGCTGATCCTAAATCAAGCAATACATTACTCATTCTAGTGTCCCCTATCGTACACTGAATACTAGGACAGCCAGGGTCCTTGTATTTGGTGTAGGCGGGATTGGACAAAAGTGAGCTTACATTTGCAGCCAAGAATGCTTTCTTAGGAACATTGGTCTTCCTCTTGGTTGTGCAGAGATCCTTCAACACTTTGGCATATTGAGGTATTTGTTGGATGACATCCAACAAGAGGATGTTAACCTTCACTTGCTTAAACACCTTTAATATCTTATCCATTGTGTCACTCTGCTTTTTGGTTAACCTACTTGGATAAGGAGCTTTTGGTAGGTAGGTTTTCTGCGGTGCCTGAGAAGGAGGCATTGGTGTATTACCCTAACCCTCGGCCTCTTCTTCACCACCATTCCTACTGAGGGGCTGCATAGATGATGGTGGTTGCAAGGAAATGTGATTGTCAACCTGCTTTCCATTCATTAAGGTCACAATGGACTTGACATGGTAAACAGGTTCGTCCACATGGTTCACTTGCCGCCCCCGAGGTACCACATTCTCATTTTGCATGTGTTGTTGTTGGTACATGCGGGGGTTAGCCTCAGGCTGGCTAGGCAGAGACCCTCTCTCTCTTTCATGTACAGACTGAGCCAATTGGCCCATCTGAAGCTCTAGAGATTTGATGGTCTGCTCATTTGAAGTGAGAACTTGACTTGTGGTTGACATAAAATTTTCATTGAGTTTTCAAGTCCACGAGTCAAGGTCTCAAGCGAATTGAATCGGGTTTCCATATTATTGGAATTTGGGAAACCTGATTGATTGGTGATTGGAGCTTGGGGTGACTGATAAGATTGTGCATGCTTGGGAGGTTGGTATGATTGGTTAGGTTGTCGAGAGGAGTTTGAAGGAACATTTGGGGCATTATTTTGGTTCCATGAAAAATTGAGGTTGTTCCTCCATCCAGGATTATACGATGTTGAGTATGGGTCATTCCTAGCTCTATCATAGATGGCGTTGACATGTTCCATCTCAAGAGGAATGGACGCACACTCTCTTTCTACATGACCTATCCTACCACATGAATGACAGGGAACTCAACCAGATGTGGACATGTGAGGTGCACCTTGTTGGTTTTGGTGCTCAATCGAATCCATACGGCGCATTAATGCCGCCATGCGTGCCTCGGTGGCCGTAGTGGTATCGACAGCAAATGCGGCACCTGATCTAGTCGAGTTTGCATTTGCGATCCTCATTCCTATGCTAGATGATGCTGGGGGTTCCCTCACACTCTCCCATTACATGGTTTTTTCAGCGAGGTCTTCTTGGAAAGCTCATGCCTCCTTTTCATCCTTTCCTAAGAACTCTCCTTGGCACATGGACTCAAGGAGTGTCCGGGACGGGATGTGAAGATCCTCGTAAACAATCTGACAAAGACGCCACAACTCAATGCCATGGTGAGGGCATGAGGATAGTAGCTCCTTGAACCTCTCTAGATATGCATGAAATGTTTCGGTCTCAAGTTGATAGAACGAATTGATTTCGTTCCTCAACTTTTGAGTCCGATGATTTGGAAAGTATTTCTTGAGGAATGCAGATTGAAACTCATCCCAAGTCCTGAAGGCATTCTCCTGGTTGTTGTACAACCACTTCTTGGCGTCATCCTTTAGTGCAAAAGGAACAAGCCTAAGATGGATGAAGTCTATGCTAAGTTGTTGCAGCTTGAACAGAGCACATACCTCCTCAAATTCCCTAAGAAAGATATAGGGGTCACCTTTCCTAGTGAAGTAAGGGAGCATGTAAATAAACTGAGGCTTAACCTCAAAATGGTTCCCATTTGCCTCTGGCAATACGATGCATGAGGGTAGAGCAGTACGGCTCGGGTAGCATCGATCACGTAGAGGTATGAGAGCGACAACATGAAGAACATGTGGAATAGGTGGGTCCAGCGACTGCTCCTTCTCACGGAAATTAGTAACCATTGAACCAAGACTGTGTGCGACACGAGAGGAGGAAGGCGTCGAGAAATCGACTACCGAAGCAGGGTTGATGACACGCCTCGTCAAACGACCACTCTCGTCTCGTGGCCACGAAAGCATGCACAAAGGTGCACAAAGGTATGAGAGCGTCTTGTGTGTACAAACCTAAACTTTTTTTTAACAAAGAATGTACGTAGAGGAGAAGACGGGGGAAAACACGAGAGAAAGAATGACTCAAGAGAGAAGGGAAGAAACCCTTATGCTACGGCGGATGGGTACAGGTAGAGGCACACAAGCAAACAAGGCTCAAGCAATCCTAAGGTCGTTATAGGTCCTTACAACTAGACGACGCCTAACTGCGAGGTCACACGGCCTCAACACGCCTCACCTCCCTACGACGAGGACCACAAAGCCCAGCAAGTAAGCCAAGATCCGGAGATCTCGTCTCTCCTACTATCGACAGAGTGGGCAACGCCGATCAGGTCATGACGGTCGGGACCGGATCACTCTCCTAATGCGTCTGAGATCTTTAGGGCCAATGTCTACTTGATTTTAAAAATTAGGCTCTTGATTAGTGTGGTTTTTGGGGCGAAGGAAACGATGATGAAATCCCCCACCTTATCTTTTATTGGACAACCCCTCCGTAGTAGCGTTTTGGAGTCTTAATCTAACAATCAACTCTCCAAACAAACGCTCAACACACACTTGTTTCAATGCACTTCCTACTAACTAATGCATGTTCATACGAAGTGCATGAATGAGAGTAGAAGGTGCGTACCTCACGCCAGCACTCAGCCACTGAAAGTAAAGCTAAAATAAAAGACAATCTATATGCCTAAGTCACATACATGATGCATGACCTAAACAAGACAGAATGCCTAATCTTTTTCTTTGGGTTTTAGGGTCCAAGTTGCTTAAAGGAAGTTTGATTATTAATAAGGGAGCAATCTAAGAGTCAGAACATGCCAAATCGAGTCCCAGATTCCTAAATGAATTATGGTAACAACACAATGAAATAAGAAGACAAACAGATCTCACCAAACCACTGATTGGCGGTCCAAAGTGCACAGGTTGGCCTCCAATTTCTCCTGCTACCTACCCTTGCGACTCCAAGTCTCCTGAAAGAAAGAAAATTCACTCGAATCGTCCAAACAAGAGTCTGGACTGTCACCTCCCCGGCAACGGCGCCAAAAACTTGTTGACCATTTTAATTAAACCGCAAGTGCACACATGCAATGAGGTGGGTGTTGAACACATTCTTTAAGCACAAATGAATGTAGTGTTATCATGCATAGGAAGTGTCTAAATATTATGGCAAAACCTATCAATAATTCACCAACCTAGTTGATTAACATTTACATATACAAGTTGTTTATTTCAGAACCTAAACAAGCATGAGAGGTGTCTAATCATTTTGGAAAAACTCATCAAGTTATAAATTCTATCCTAAACAAGCAAGCTTACATTCATGTTTTATCAACACATTGTAAATAAAGCATTCATTCCATTCTCTAATGCATGTATGAACATCAACTCCACCCCCCAAAGGGGATGAAACTACTCACTACACATTAGACTAATTATTAAACTAAGCAAGGAAAGCATATTAACTAAGCTACTAAAACTAATGAAATGAAATTAAACAAAGTAAAACAAGCAACATGAAATAAACAACATAATAAAGAAACTTTTATTAAAATGACTCACAATTCAAGTAGCATCCTCCTACTTTAGTGTGTGCTTCAAGGCCTCACTTCTAGTAGGAAGAATAGTCACTTAAAATGTGAAGTGATTACAATGGAAGGTGAAGAGTTCTATTTATTGCAATAGAAAAGGCAATACGGGACAATCCCCCGATGTGAGACTAAACAAATACCAGAAATGGACTAAATACACACTAATACGCGACCCAACAAAATCTTAGCGGATTTGGGCCAAAACATACAGCCAATTAGCGGTCTAATTGACGGTGTATATGGTCCGGAACACGCTGGATTTTATTCTGGGCTTTTCGGGATGTCTTTGTTGGTCTTTGATGCATCTATTTCACTTGTTGGAGCTCCCACCCGAATAAAATTGCCAAAATACTCCCCATGATGGTGTGGAGTTTTCTATTTTGCTCTTTGTTACGTTCAGGTCCTTCTCCCTTGCATCTTAGTCCCCAGGTCTCACAATTCGGTCATTTTCCCAGCTTTTGGGGTCCTCTTATGCTTCATCTCTTCAAACCTATTTATTTCTGAAATTCAAACATAAAACTAGTCACATAGCATTATTTAGGTGAAAGATAATGAATATAAGATACAAATATAAGCATGAAATGATGTCAATCAAATACCCCCACATCTAACTTTTGTTTAAATAATTGATTTTTAAAGTTCAGGTGGACAAATTGTTACAAAATGAATGTTCAGGAGAGATAATTGTCATCTTTTAAACTTAAGGAATGCAAAGTGATATTAAAGTATAGTTCACGGGAACAAATTGAAATTAATCCTTCTTTTTATTTTTAACAAACAAAGTGGATCCTAGTTTTGGTTTTGTTCATGCTTGATGGATGTTTGAGAATTTGGCTACATGAACTCAAACTTGCTAAAAAGAAAGTGCTTCTAAATGATGAGTTCATAGAGGAGGCCAAAATGTTGTTCGACGAAATGCCACAAAGATCTTTGTAGCACTTTGGCTTTAGAACGAGTGTCACTACGCCCGCCGTTGCAGTCACCCAGTCATTTGGACTGAAATTAGACTTCCTATTATTTTCTTGTTATTGTTAAGGAGAATGGTACCATCTTTGAATGTGTGTGAGTGTATGACTATTTTATTTATTGTGATTTTGTGTTGTTTGAAGTTTTGATTGAGTGGGTTGTGACATGCAAAGAGGTGGGTGTTGAACACATTCTTTAAGCACAAAGGAATGTAGTGTTATCATGCATAGGAAGTGTCTAAATATTATGGCAAAACCTATCAATCAATTCACCAACCTAGTTGATTAACATTTACATATACAAGTTGTTTATTTCAGAACCTAAACAAGCATGAGAGGTGTCTAATCATTTTGGCAAAACTCATCAAGTTATAAATTCTATCCTAAACAAGCAAGCATACATTTATGTTTTATCAACACATTGTAAATAAAGCATTCATTCCATTCTCTAATGCATGTATGAACATCAACTCCCCCCCAAACGGGATGGAACTACTCACTTCACATTAGACTAATTATTAAACTAAGAAAGGAAAACATATTAACTAAGCTACTAAAACTAATGAAATGAAATTATACAAAGTAAAACAAGCAACATGAAACAAACAACATAATAAAGAAACTTTTATTAAAATGACTCACAATTCAAGTAGCATCCTCCTACTTTAGTGTGTGCTTCAAGACCTCACTTCTAGTAGGAAGAATAGCCACTCAAATGTGAAGTGATTACAATGAAAGGTGAAGAGTTCTATTTATAGCCATAGAAAAAGGCAATCCGGGATAATCCCCGATGTGGGACTAAACAAATACCAGAAATGGACTAAATACACACTAATACGCGACCCACCAAAATCTTAGCGGATTTGGGCCAAAACATACCGCCAATTAGCGGTCTTGGACCGCTAATTGACGGTCTATATGCTCCGGAACACGCTGGATTTTATTCTGGGCTTTTCGGGATGTCTTTGTTGGTCTTTGATGCATCTATTTCACTTGTTGGAGCTCCCACCTGAATAGAATTGCCAAAATACTCCCCATGATGGTGTGGAGTTTTCTATTTTGCTCTTTGTTACGTTCAGGTCCTTCTCCCTTGCATCTTAGTCCCCAGGTCTCACAATTCGGTCATTTTTCCCAGCTTTTGGGTCCTTTTATGCTTCATCTCTTCAAACCTATTTATTTCTGAAATTCAAACATAAAACTCGTCACATAGCATTGTTTAGGTGAAAGATAATGGATATGAGATACAAATATAAGCATAAAATGATGTCAATTAAATATGCTCCATGTTAGTTATGTGTTTGTATTTGTGTTTGCTTGCTTGATTGATTAAGGAAATGTTGTTTTGATGGGTTTTTCCATAAGATTTAGACATCTCTCATGCTTAGCTTTGTTGTTCACATGAGTTCATGGGTTTTGATGAGTCTTGCCATATCCTTAGATACTTCTCATGCTGAGAGTAGTCTCATCATAATCAAGTAGTAATTGTTGATACGTTGTGTAAATGGATTGATAGGTTTTTCCACATCTTTAGACACTTCCTATGTATGAAGACACACACATGACACACACACATAAATACTTACAAGCATCATTCATCACTTATTTCACTTCATATGTGAGCCACACTCCACCGCTTAGGGGTTTATCTTCCCACATTCAAATCTCTTTGTTAGGTCTTTAGTAAGTTTTAGTCAATCGTTAGTTGCTTTCATTTGCATTTGTTACTTACTAGTTTAGTGTAGTTTAACTTTGCATAATCAAATCTCTTTCCCCTTTGTCTCCACTTCATTTCTGACAAACCAGAGACTACTCACCTCCCTGTGGATCGACCCGTCCTTCCCCGTCTTCACCGACAGCTGTGAAAATGCGGTTTGTAAACTTAGATACAATCAAGTTATTGGTGTCGTTACCGGGGAGGTGCATAGTCCAGACTCTGGTTTGGACGATTTGAGTAGATTCAATCCTTTATTTGTCATTTGTCTTTATTTCAGAAGGCTCGATATATCAAGGGAAGTCACCAGGAGAAGTTTGGTGTCAAACAGAGCCACACTAACCGCCGATCAGCGGCCTGAGACCGCCAAATGACGGTCTGGTGAGCTCCATTTTCCTTCTTCTTTCTCTGGTTTACTTTTACATTTGATATAGTTGTCTGCTGCTCAATTTGGCATGTTTGGACCTATAGTTTGTCCCCAGATCAATAATCAATCCATTTTTAATCAACATGGCCACTAAAACCCAAAGCAAATGATTAGGCATTCTTGCTTGTTTAGGTCATGCATGATATACTTGATTTAGGCACGTAGTTTGTCTTTTACTTTAGCTTTACCTTCAGTTGTTGAGCGCTGGCGTGTGGTACGCATTTCCTACTCTTATTCATGCATTTCGTATGACCCCGCATTAGTTAGTAGGAATTCCATTGCAACAAGTGTGAGTTGAGCGTTTGTTTGGAGAGTTGCTTTCTAGATTAAGACTCGAAAACACTACTAATGAGGGGCTATCGCATATAAGATAAGGTGGGGGATTTCATCAACCTTTCCTTGGCCCCAAAAATCACACTAATCAAGTGCCTAACTTTAAAATCAAGTAGACATTGGCCCTTAAGGATCTCGAGCGCATTAGGAGAGTGATCCGGTCATGACCGTCATGGCCTGATCGGCGTGACCCGCTCTATCGATAGCAGGAGAGACAAGATATCCGGATCTTGGCTCACTTACTGGGTTTTGTGGTCTTCGTCGTAGGGAGGTGAGGTGTGTTGAGGCCGCATGAACTCGTAGTTAGGGGTCGTCTAGCTGTAAGGACCTATATCGACCTTAGGTTGTTTGAGTCTTGCTTGCTTGTGTGCTTCTACCTGCCATAGCATAAGGACTTCTTCTTTTTTCTTCTGAGTCATTCCCACTAATCTGAGTCTTCCCATCTTCTCCTCTATGCGCCTTCTATTTTAATTGTTTAAAGAAAACATTTTCATTATTTTCCATCTGACTCGTGTGGGTGCGCTGTTTCTGCATGCCAGTGTGGTCATGAGACGTTGCACGTCATTTGTCGATATACGACATCGATTTGTCTTCGATTATTGACTTTTCGAACACATCCCCGTACTTGCCCCGTCTTCACCGACGACTGTGCACTTGCTGTTTGTACACTTATATATCAATCATGCGTGCAAATTCTACTCAGTACATAATTCTGGAACAACATTGATAAATCCCTTTGTGCCTCACAACCTATAGTTGAAGTACTTCTCTTAGTGGATGGAGATGAGAAATTAGCCATGGGATACATTTATGAGGCTATAGAGAGAGCAAAAGCAAAAATCAAGAAGCTCTTCCACAAACGCCCTTCACAATACACACCCATTATTGAGAAGATTGACAAGAGGTGGGGAAGTCACATATCTTCACCCCTCTACTTTGTTGTATTTCTCCTAAATTTGGATTTGTACTTCAACTCCTAGGGCCCTATAACTTCCGAACAAAGACATACAGCTGGGTCTTTGGATGTGGTAGAGGTGTCAGTTCATGATAGAGATGGACTAGACCTAATCAACCAACAATTAGACTTGTATAAGAAGGAAATCGGTATTATGACATATGAATTCGCTAAAAACCCCAAAAATCAAAATTTGTTGGATATTGATCCAAATTTTGATAATGGCAAAATTGGGTCAAAACGATAAACCATTTCGTCATCGGTCGACCGAATGCTTTCAAACAATCGACCTGACAAAGATCAGATGATGTGTGGTTTGACCGAAATTATCAGGATGTATCTTGGTAATAGGAACGGTCGACCGGGTGTAGGACACTGTCGACCGTAATTATCAGGACGTGTCTTGATAGTCGAACGGTCGACCAGAGTCGAATATGGTTTCGACCGAAAAATATCAGGGTGTTTCCTGATGAAAATTCGATCGACTGTTTGGCTCACGGTCTGACTAAGATAGTCAGAAACCCAACCATTTGGTCGACCGATTGATAATTTTGGTCTACCGTTTGCTGCGATTATGTTTGGATTGATTAAGAGATTAGTGCTGATCATGGTTTGGATTTATTGCAATTTGGTAAAACATGGATATGGAATGATTATGTGTCAATTAGAGATTAGTTTTAGAGAGAGAAAAGCAAGAGATCATAGGTCAGTAGATAGCCCACTATGTGGGTGTGGGGAGAGTCTATAAATTGGTCTCATTTCCCTCATTGTTTTAATTAATGCAAAAATATTCTGTCTCCCTAACCTCTCCACTAATCTATCCAAAAATATCTTAGTTAATTAAGATTTTGGAGATTAAATTCTCAGGGAGCTTTAGATGGGTTATTACCTAGATATCAACCTTGATTTAGAGATTGATTGACTAGCTTCTCTCTCTAATCCTATTTAGAGTTTGGTGAACACTTGGAGGCGAATCAACAGACGATTCAACGGGCAACGCAACTCCGGATCTTCATAAAGGTTTTAGAGAACCTTTGGGTATGATCTCCTTCTATTTATTTTAATATATATGTAGATTACATGATATTATAATAAATAGAAAATAATGTACATGAAATCGTCTAAAATATGGAAATCGATCTTGTATGCATGTATAATTTTTTTAAATATATACATACGTAGGGGCACGAAATCCTACAATTACATGTGCCCAAACATGCCGTTACGTTTCCAAAGGCAAAGAGGAGGAGGCTCGTGACCACCACGTTCCTCAATACTCAGGGTTCCAGTTCGATCTGAGGTGTCGCCCGTGCAGCCAGTGATGGATATTAAAGTTTAACCGCAAGTGCACGGTCGTCGGTGAAGATGGGGCAAGTATGGGTCGATCCATAGGCAGGTGTGTCGACTTCTAGTCCTTTGGAAATCGAGTGGAAAATAAATGGGAGAAGAAGTTGATTATACTCAACTAAACTACGATAAACTAGCAAGCATCAAACAAGGCAAACGAAAATGAGATAAATCGAAAGCGAGATAACATTCAGGAATAAAAACTCCCAAGGGATGGAGTATGTGTACACATGAAATAAAGTGGTGAGGAATGCATTCAATAGAGCACAAATTTAGGTTGTGTTTTTATGTATAGGAAGTACCTAATGATTGTGGCAATACCTGTCATCCAAATCACTAACCTACTTGATTAACATGAGCATAAACAAGTTTTTATAAGAACTTAAACAAGCATGTGATGTACCTAATGATTATGGTAGAAACCATCAAGTTAAGTATTCTCTTTTATTCAAACAAGCATACCCACATTCATCACATAAAGCCAAATATAGCATTCATTCCATTCTTTATGACATATACAAACATTAACTCCACCCCCAAAGGGAGATGAAACTACTCACTACTCATTAAGAAAAGGAGACAAAACGAAATTAAGCTAATTAAGCTAGGAAAAGAAAATATGCTAGTTAATTTTACTAAGATTAAGACAAACAAAATTAACTAAGCATGCAAGATTTAAAAGAAACAACAAGAACTAACAAAACATTCTTTATTGCTCACTCACATTACAAGTAGCATCTCTCCACTAGAGTTTTTCTTCAAGGCTTTGCTCCAAGTAGAGAGAATGGCCACCAAGAGAGGAGTACATTACAAGGGACGAGGAATAGTTCTATTAATAGTCATAGAAAAAGGTAATCGGGGACAATCGCCCGATGTGGGACTAATGACATACTATAAATGGTGATGCATTGCATACATTGCATCATATGTCTTTCATTTAGATTAATTTTATATCAATAAATGCTACTAAGGTATGTGTTTAGTCTTATTTACAGAATACAGGGACCTGAATACAAATTACCCATATCCCGAGCATAAATGCGTGCAAGAGACTCATTCCTGTCATAAAGACCAAGTTCAAGATTATCGGGTTTCAAATGGAAATGCATTCAAGACCTAATTACAAAAAGGACAAGGACTTAAGCACAAAAGTAGACAAGGACTTAACTGCAAAAAGCCAAGCACCTAATTGCAAATTACGAGTAGCTTTTATTATTATGGAGAAAATCTAAAGAAAAATCAATGTGGATCTCCAAATATATAAAGAAATAAAGTCGGAGCTCAAAAGAAAGGAAAGAATAAATCCAGACGCGCAAAGGATATTGAAATCATACCATAAACACACAGGAAAAATCCAGATTAAATCGGAGCTAAAAAGGTGGCGAATTCGCCGCACCTTATGTACAAAATGCGGCGAACCCACCGCACAAAATTAGATCCATGCTCTAAATTTTTTACCGGTTGCGTGTTGACGCGTGTACTTTCCTATTTTATACCTAAGTCCCTTGTATCGACTATAAATAGCCCTGAAACGATGTTGTAGAGGATCTTCTAAATTTAACCTTAGTTTTTAATTCTTAGTCTTACTTTTGTATTCTTCTCTTTAGCAATAAAATTCTGTTATTTTATTTCTTGTTTTTAGTTTTCTTTTGTAATTCCTCTAGGACCCCTTCTCCTTCCCTCCATCTATGAGTTTCTAACTCTTTCCAAAGGGTGGAGGTGACGGATTTAGGGTGATGAGAAGAGAATAAAGTTATTATTTTAATTTTGTGATTAGTATATTTTGATTACTTGAGTTTGTGTTAAATCATTTATCATGTAATGCTTTATAACTAATATGATTTATTATAAGTTTCTGAATTATCTAATCTAAACCCGATATCTAAACCTCCACCCAACGGAATTCACCATCTTTGTTCTTATTTTAGTTTTATTTGTTCATGTTTCATGCTTTAGAAAACTAAAAACCAAAAATCTCAAAACCAAACTTATTCTTCTCTGCTTCTTTCCCCTACTCCAAAATCACACAAATAACAAATCTCTCCCTCCTTGTGTTCGACCCGTACTTGCCACGTCTTCATTGACGCCGTGCACTTGCGGTATAAACTTAATTCTCATCAAATGGATATAAAACTCACTAATACAACACTGACAAGTGGATCTGAGGCAAATCCAACCGCCAATTGGTTGTCTGGATTGCTTGGATCCAGTCCTGCTTTGGATGAGGCTTTGGTGAGTTGATTTCTTCATGTGTAGAGCTCCCGAGTTTGTTGTTGGAGTTTAGGCCCGAATCAAATTGCCAAAATACTCCTCATGATGGTGTGGAGTTTCTCGATTTGCTTCTTTGTCCTTTTGGTTTAAATCTGGGTCATTCCCTCTTACATGTCAATCCATAAGTCTCACAAGTCAGTCATTTCTCTTACGTTCAGGTCCTTTTTGTGACTCTTCTTTCTATCTTGTTTATTCCTGAAACTTAAACATAAAACTCGTTACATAGCATTGATTAGGCTTGAAATAGATGATATAAGACACAAATATATGCATGATATGATGTCAATCAGCCAGGCTGATAATGACGCAGACCATCTACTGGGAGTGTGCCCATTTGCAAGATAGATATGGGGCCCATCTGATACCACCTTCAGATTACTGGGACCCCGAAGCATGAGTTTTTAGATGAAGTAGACCACATCGCTTGTAAGATCAGGAGGCGGGATATTCTACAACAGAAGCTAGCCTTCGGGTCGGCAGTCTACGAGATATGGATGGAGCAAAATCGTCGAACTTTTGACGGGCAAATGGGTAGCACCTCCCAGGTGATGCAGTGGATAACCGATGCCATGACAATTACGGGACGTGTTTGGGGACCAAACTGATACGAGAGACGAGTTCAAGAGGATTTGGGCCTATCTAGGCCATTTTTGTGTGCACCCCTCACGCTCTGATGCACTAACAGACTGTGTATTGGTAAAGGCCTTGGTGTGGGTCGTAGTGGTTCAATCGGGAGGGGACTTTGGATTGACCCCTGCAACTAGTACCTGGATCGTGTAAGCTTGGATGTTAGCCTTCTTGGAGAGCACATTTTGTAGCTTAGCTTCTTTTGGTAGCATAGATTTATGCATCTTGTAGCATAGCTCATACTTTTCTTTCATTTCCCTATTTGTAGTGCATGTCTGACTAGTTTGTAAATCCCTTTTACTATAGAAATGAAATACTGGAGGCCCGACCTCCTTTTTACTTGCAAAAAAACAAAGATGATGAAAACATGACAAGATTGTACGAGAATGAGGATCATGTAATCCCTGGTGAATCCTTGACATGGATAGTTTGAAGAAGCCACTTTTTGTGGCGCTATGGACACATAAAGGGAAAGAAAACAAGTTCAAAGAGGTGGAGCGTCAACTTTAGGTGCGAGTGGGGACAACGAAGAAGATATCGTCGTGGTTGAAGTACACATGGCAGAAGTGATCAGAACACTTAATGAGCAATATTTGGGAACAAACGACGACGACGCGGAGCCAGAGGGGGAGAGTATGTAGACGAACTTGAGACCTCTAGTGATTGAGGGGTAGCTAATCTGGATGCGGCGATCAGTGTGCAATTTACAAAATAGTTGCCAGCCAAAATCAATGAAGAACTAGACCAACAAGACTAGAGATAGATGATTAGTAGTATATCGGGCATCATATTCATGCTATATATCCTTCATTTTACACCAATATTGTACTACTCTAGTGTTTGTAGTTATATTTCAGGTATTGGGTAATAAAAAGAGAATGGAAGAGAAAAATGACTGAAACGTAAGAAGAAAGGACCTCTATGTCATGCACAAAGACCCATCTGCAAGAGGGAAGGACCTGGACGTAAACCCGAAGGGACCAAATAGCAAACTGAGAAACTCCACACCATCATGACGAGTATTTTGGCAATTAAATTTGGGCCCAGACTCTAATAACTGATCCGGGTGCACTCCACGTAAAGAATTGAAGCATGTAAGAAGATATCCGAAAGAGGATCACATAAGACAAAAAGTGAACACCAAAAAAAGAAAAAAATAAAAAAAGAAGAAGAAAGAAGACTCTAAGAGTGAGCATTGATGGTTGTTGGCCCCAACCTGTGAGTATTTGGGCCCCATTTGTTTCACGTATTTGTCTCTCTTCTTAATTATCTCACAGGTTGGAGGGGAATTTGGGTTTATGTCCATCAACATAACCATGAACTTCCATTTATGATTCACGTTGGTGATAATTTTTATGTTTCATGCATGAATCCATGTAGTATCATACCTACATTGATTGAGGACAATGCATGAAGTAAGTGTGTGTGTGTGGGGGGGGGGGGGTGTTTTACTTGTGTACATAGTCGAGTCTTTTCCTTTTCTTTCGTTTTATTTTGCTTGTATTGTTAGAGTCATGATAATGTGCTGCATTTAATATCGATATATCTGCTTACCATGTTCCTTGAGTGACTTGCCTTCTTTTGCTTGCCTAATGCTTTAAAATTTTCATCTTTCAAAATCGTCATGTGTTTGCGAAAGAAAATGTTTTGTGGATTTTGCGTGTGTTTAGCATGTGCAAAACTGTTGAGAGACAAAGTAAAAATGGAAACTCCCAAAATTGACATGAACATGATGCATTAAGATATCTAGTGCACCAACTTTAAGTCTTATCTAGTCGTAAGGATGAACCCCAGTTTTCCATTGAGGGGAGAGTAATCATAGGGTCTCAGTACTCAAATAAATAAAGAAGTCCACCCTGAACCTAGTGAGTCGAATAATTCGTGTGTGTTAGTATAAGAAAGTTTGTCGTAGTCAGGGACCCTTAAACTCCTGTTGTGAAACCTTAAATGTAGGGGTTTTCGTTCATGTGTGGATAAGAAATAAGTGAATACGATGTTCTCCCTTCTCAGATGCTTCCTATCACTTGGGAAATTAAGTTCGAGGGACTTTGTGCCTGGTGCTTTCGAGTCATCTGACTTGGGATGCACCGATCGAACTCCCATTATACGGGTGGTAGGGATCGCCCTATGTGGAGATTTGGGAGAAGGTGTACGTGATAGTGTAAGTCCTCATAGGCAATGATGCACGAAACTCAACCTTGGGAGAAAATTAAACACCAACTAGTATAAAAAATGGAAAAAATGGTAATACAAATAAGAATCTTAATGGACTTTACAATTTGTATCACTTGAGGATGTTAAGGTTACCCATGTCTTTCACTTAAGTCCTTAATTAAGTGGCACAAATGGTTCCCTAGGTTAGGTGTGTGGACTGGATACATATATAGGATCAGACTGTAGGATTATAGTGTCCAACGATCGACAAAAGTAAATTCATTGAGTCGTGTTGCCAGGTTGAATAATGCATCAATGTTCAGATTTTGTGGGTATATTAGCTAAAAACCCTATAGAGACACCACTCTTCCTCCTTGGCCACAAGGGGGTTTAACGACTTCTTGCACGTGCTAAGTGCAATCATGATTCCTACGAAAGTGAGTTAGTTTTTTTCTGTTTTTCGTATGTTTTTTTTCTTTCATTTTTTTATTTCTTTGTTTTGCTCGGTACTAGCAAAAGGTAAGTGTGGGGGTATTTGATTAGTAGCATATCATGCATTATATTCATGTTATATATCTTTAATTTTACCCCAATATTGTGTCACTCGAGTGTTTGTTGTTATATTTCAGGTATTAAGTAATAACGAAGAAAAGGGAAGAAAAAAAGACTGAAACGTAAAAAGAAAGGACTTAAAAGAAGCAAAATGGACTTATCTATCACGCACAAGGACCCATATGCAAGAGGAAAAGACCTAGACGTAAGCCTGGATGTACCAAATAGAAAACCGAGAAATTCACACCATCATGAGGAGTATTTTGGCAATTAGATTCGGGCCTAGACTCTAATAACCGACCCAGTTGCACCCCACGTAAAGAATTGAAGCACGTAAGAAGACTTCTGAAAGCAGATCACATCAAACAAAAAGTGACCGCCAATTGGCGGTTCCGTTTTCAGATGAAGAGTGAAGGATAAGGAGATTGAAGATGAAGAGTGAAGGATAAGGAGAGAGAAAATAGAAGGGAAGAGGGAGGAGGGGGAAGCATGGGGGTTCCTAAGGGTTTCCTAGGTCATCCCTACCATTTTTCCACCTAAAAACCTCGATTTTCTACTCAAGTGGAGTGTGAGGAGCGCTCCTTCACTGCAGCAACACCGATTGGAGAGAGTGGCGCTCTAGAGGCTCTCTAATTGGCCAAACCAACTCATGATGGTGCAAGAGAGGAAGATGTTCTTCGTGACCCGCCTCTAGAGGGCAAAGTGCCCCCAACTCGGAAGTGGTCAGACTTGTTCCAGTCCTAAGGCCTTAATGGCGTTAGAGTATGTAAAACCAGAAGTGAAGCAAGGTGTTAGAGTTGTGGTTTGTTCGAGGCAAGAGGTGAGTGAAGCTTTGCAATGGTGGGACAATGTTTGGTTGGTTATTTGGTTGATTTTAAGCCTCACTTCCCAATGCTTGAGAAGTTCTTGTCCATGCTGGGGGGAATCGCCACGGGTGTGGAGGTTATACGAAGGAGGCATGGGTTTCTCCTCTTTCGTTTCAAGTTGGCGGAGGATGGAATGCATGTGCTGAAAAATAGACCTTGTTTCGTGAAGGGGTCGCCCTTGGTAGTGCAAACCTGGATATGGGAGACGGTGTTGTGAAAGGCTGATATCACCTCCATTCCACTATGGATGTGTTTTTCAGATTTGACTTGAGGTTCTAGTCGGCAAAAAACTTAAACACGATTGCAAGCGTCCTAGGGAAGCCTTTCTACATGGATGATAACACAACCTTAGGCCGGAGGATGGCCTATGCAAGGGTGTGTGTGGAAGTGGATTGTGACTTTGACTACCCAACCACCATGGACGTTCAGTTAGAAGGGGTCAGCACGGAGGAGGTAAGCATCGAGTATGAGTGGCGTCCCGGGTACTGCAGGGATTTTGTGGAGTTCGGACACACACCGACTAATTGTCCAACAAAGCCTACCATGAAGAAAAGAGAACAAGGGGGTCGAGCTCAGAAGGAGTGGGTTGAGGTAAGTAAAGGGCGTGGAAAGGAGAAGAAAGTGGAGGCACGTAGGGGTGAACGAGAAACTAGAATTGTGTGTGAGAAGACAGCTGCTCCGGAAAACACATAAGAGATGGTGTGAAGGAGTTTTATTGTGCATATGTTGGAGCACTAAAGGGAGAAGATGGAGCTCCTGAAACAGGGATGGATGCAACGGTAACGGAAACGAGGTCAACAAAAGAAGGGGGACAAAAAGAGAAAAGCAAAAGTTGCTCCCCGACAGCACGAATCAGAGGAGGGGGTGATTATCCTTTGGCTCCACTTGTTTTCTTAGTTGGAGAGAAGGACACCACTCAGACAACATCATGTGGAAAGGAGGGGAGAAAAGAAAAGGGACCAGCTACAACATGCCATGTGTGAAGGCAGTACACATTAGTGTGCCCAAGGAAGTGGTGTCCCATGCTAGTGAGAAAAATGCCTTGTACCAAAGCGAGCCAAATAATAGATTGGCTCTCTCCAAAACATGTGGTGCGTGAACCTGGAAGGGCCATCTTGGATGCAAGAATAGTCCAAAGTGAAGGATGCTCGAGACTGGGGCATTTTGAAATTTTAAAGAGTCTAGTGGATGTCGCAAATGATGATGCCAAAGGCCACCCATGTGAAGACAATGATGCGGTGGGACGTGATGAGGATTCTCCACAACCTTTGATGGCTAGTATCCCACAGATGGAGACAATCAAGCGTGTGTCACTGAGAATGGAGCAATAAAGAGCCAACCGAGGATGCAAGGGGACCTGATCCCCTCTTCCAAAACCATGATTATCCTTGAGTGGAATGTGCATGGCGCAAACCTCCTCGGACACACACACATGAGTAGGGGATGAATAAAGGAGGCCAAGGTTGACATTGTATGCCTCGTGGAACATAAGGTCAAGGTTAAGAAGCTCGAGCATTTTTGGAAACTAATTTGGGCGAATAGTTGGGCAGCAAGTAGCGTGATACTGGATTCAGGGTGTATTCTTGTGATGTGGAACAAACAGCAAGTCGATTTTCGGGTCACCTATGAAACACCACAACTACTACACCTGGATGGGATTGACCGAGGAAGTGGGAAAACAGATGCTATGGCAGCTATTTACAGAGAAAATGGGCACTTGGAGCGGCGTAGATTGTGGGCGGACCTTGAACAACTAACGCCAAACACATCCATTCCGTGGTCTCTTTGTGGATACTTCAATTGTATTTGACGCTGCCATGAGAAGTGAGGGGGCTTGGGGTTTAATTGAATGGCAATGGAGGAGTTCAATGCTTGCATTGATAGGTTGCAAGTGGTCGAAGTGCCATCCGGAGGGAGTGAGTTCACTTGGTCTAACTCACCACAAGGCGACGCATGTATAGAAACCCGGATCGATATGTCCCTCGCTTGGCTTCATATATACCCGGAATCCTTCTATGTTGTTGGGGACAATGATCTTAGTGACCACGCCACACAAACGATGAGAAACAAACAGGACAACACGTGCAAGAAGAGGATGTTCAGATTTGTAAATTTCTAGAGTGAGCACGAGAAGTTTTCCGAAGTAGTCCGCAATGCATGTGCCACACTCATTGATGGAAAGCCTATGTTCCGAGTGGTGGCAAATCTGCACAAGGTCAAGATGGCACTCAAACAATGGAGTGAGGAGAAATTTGGGCGTTGAAAATAGGGTGTCTGAGGCCCAACAACGACTAGCGCAAGTGAGACACGATCGACAAGCTGCCCTGGGGGATTCCTCCCTCTATAATCTGGAACAAAGTTGTAAGGATGAGCTAAAACTGGTCTCGTCAAGAGAACAATCGCTCGTGAGGCAGAAATTGAGGGTGCAGTGGTTGCGGAATGCTTCCCTTCGAGCGTGACATTCGTGAGGTGTTTTAACGTTGTTTTTCTAACTTGTTTGCTAATAATTTTCAGGTTACACAGATACCCACTACTACCCACCTTCCTCAACTCAATCCTGACGAGTCAAGGAGCCTTGTTGCAGCACTTGATATGAAGGAACTTAAGGCGGTAGAACTCCATTCAAATGTTGACAAGGCGCTTGGGCCCAATGGCTTCAATGCAAAGTTGTTTAGGGCATCTTGGGGTGTGGTGAAGAAGGATATGTTCAAGGCAGTTGATAATTTTATGAGAACTGGAAAGCTCCTTACCCAAGTAAACTATACGTCTATCACGTTGATTCCCAAGAAGGCTATGTCGTCTACGGTCGATGACTACCGGCCAATCTCCCTTTGTAATATGCTCTACCGTTACATCTCCAAGGTTTTGGCAAATCAGTTGAAGGTTGTCCTACCCTGGTTGATTGGAGAGGAGCAAAGTGCACTCATCCGCGGAAAACGAATCAGTGACAACATTTTGCTTGCCCACGAGATCTCCACAACATGCACGTTGAACGTGGCCCAACAAGGATGTGTTTGAAACTTGATTTGAGGAAAGCATACGATTCATTATCATGGGGCTTCCTCTTTGTGGTACTCAAGCGGTTTGGCTTCTCAGACCACTGGCAACGCTTGATTATGGCTTGTGTACGGGCGTCCTTTGTTGTGATAGTGAATGGAGCAAACGTGACCGTTTAAGGCATCAAATGGCCTACAACAAGGTGATCTGATAGCTCCCTATCCTTTTGTCCTTTGTGTTCAGGTACTTAGCTTAATGATAAGGGAGACTGCTGAAAATAGGAGGCTCGAATTGCTCATGTGTGGTGGTATTTCGGTATCACAACTTTTGTTTGCTGATGATGTTATGTTGTTTGCAAAGGCTACCAAGAAGAATGCACGGGAAATCAATAAGATACTCACCATATTCTCTGAGTGCTCGGGGTTGCACCTAAATACAACCAAGAGTCAAGTGTTCTTGGGAGAAACGCGACTCACGGTAGGTGGATATGTGACTATTTAGGGATGGCAAGTGTCACACCCTTAAAGTCTTCCGCCAGGGGGTGTTGATGCGTGCAGACTGTTTGGGGAACATCGGGTGGCCATATGAGCATAGATGCTATATGGGGGAGAGGCTTCAACTCGAAGGTGAGCGCCTACGGGACAACACTTATATGCAGTTGGGAGCGTAGGGCTGGTTGGGAGCTGAAGCCGCTTCCCTGACGAGCCCAAGGCAGGGCGAAACCAGTCGATGTTGTCTGGCGCGCAGAATAGCTGACTGTGTGTGCATGTGAATGCGCGTGCGCACAGTGCTGTGCGGGCGTGTGCGACTGTGACCGCACAACTCCGTAATAATTGGTATCAGAGCCAAACCTATACATCCTGAGATGTCCCGCGAAAAGACTTGCAAGAGGCGAGTAGCAGGGGAGCTTGTACATCTAAGGTGTATCAGACGGTTTGGGAAACTCCCTAGCTCCAGTCCAGAAGCTGCGTAGGTGGCCATGTGCTTGTGGGCGAACGTAAGTAGTCAGGAGACCTCAGAGAGGAATGAGGGGGCATATATTCCCACTCGCAGAATACCTGGATGGTGATAAGTAAGATGTGCACGAGGACGTGCACGATTTTAAAGGGAGGAGAGTTTGTCACACCCTCAAAGTCTTCCGCCAGGGGATGTTGAGGCGTGCAGACTGTTTGGGGAACATCGGGTGGTCATATGAGCATAGATGCTATATGGGGGAGAGGCTTCAACTCGAAGGTGAGCGCCTACGGGACTGCACTTATATGCAGTTGGGAGCGTAGGGCTGGTTGGGAGCTAAAGCCGTTTCCCTGACGAGCCCGAGGCAGGGCGAAACCAGTCGATGTTGTCTCGCGCGCAGAATAGCTGACTGTGTGTGCATATATATGCGCGTGCGCACAGTGTTGTGCGGGAGTGTGCGACTGTCACCGTACAACTCAATAATAGCAAGGGTGAATTTTCCAGTGACATACCTCAGTCTCTCATTGTTTACCTGCCGCCTTGGGAAGAACCACTGTGCGGGGCCAATGGAAAAGCTGAGATTGAAGCTTAGCTCTTGAAAGAAGAGTTTTCTGTCCATGGTGCAAAGCGTGTTGGTGTCTTATAGCCTCTATTGGACGTCCTCCTTTCTTCTACCAAGATCGGTGCAGAAGGAGATGGAGAGTATTATGATCCAGTTCACTTGGGGAGAGCCAAAGAAGTGGGTGGCGGTTGCATGGAAGAATATTTGCATGCGAAAAAGTAAGGGTGGTTTGGGATTGCGACGGCTAGAATATTGGAATGATGTTGGCTTGCGAGGCTGCTATGGTTGGTTGTGTCCGACGATGAGTCTTTACAGGTCAGATGCATGCGAAGAAAGTACCTAAGCAACCACACAATTTGGATAGCACGCCCACCAACGGTGTGCTCGTGGGCGTGTGATTGGCATCATTTCATGCTTATATTTGTATCTTATATCCATTATCTTTCACCTAACCAATGCTATGTTACGAGTTTGTTGTTTAGTTTTCAGGAATAAATAGGTTTGAAGAGATGAAGCATAAAAGAACTCAAAACCTGACAAAAAGGACTGAATTGTGAGATCTAGGGACCAAGATGCAAGGGAGAAGGACCTGAATGTAAGACAGAAGGACCTAAGAGCAAAATAGAATACTCCACACCATCATGGGGAGTATTTTACCAATTCGATTCGGGTCGGAGCTCCAATAAACGAAGTAGATGCATCCAAGACCACCAAATATACCAAGCAAAGCCCAGAACAAGATTCAACTGGATCCAGACTTTTTAGACCGCTAATTGGCGGTCTGGATCAGCCCAGATCCGCCAAGATTTCTCCTGGACTTGTATTAATGTTTGTTTAGCGTATTTGTGCTATTGGTTTAGTCCCACATCGGGGGATTGTCCCGGATTAGCTTTTTCTCTAGCTATAAATAGAACTCTTCACCTTCCATTGTAAGGACTCCATGCTTGTGGCCATTCTCCCTAATTGAAGTGAAAGCCCTGAAGCAAGAAACTCAATAGGGGAGATGCTACTGGTATTGTGAGTCTTTCAATCAATAAAATTTCCTTTGTTTTGTGCTTCTTTTATTGTTGGTGCATGTTTTAGTTTAATTGTCTTTTATTAAATCTAGCTTAGTTAATATGTCTTCTTAGCTTAGTGTAATCGTTAGTGTAATGTGTAGTGAGTAAAACCACTCCCCTTTTGGGGGGTGGAGATGATTATCATATATGCAATTAAGGAAGGAAGGATGTTTATTTTGAAATATGTTGATTAATATGAATGCATGCTTGCTTGTTAGAATAGAACACTTCACTAGATGGGTTTTGCCACAAGTTTTAAGACACCTCCCATGCTTGTTTAGTTTCTTAAATAACCAGCTTGTGTTTATGAATGTTAATCAAAATAGGTTAGTAATTTAATTGATGGGTTTTGCCATGATAAGTAGACACCTCCCATACATGCAAACACTACCTACACTTGTGCCTATAGGAAGATATGCTTGCCTCCTTATTGTGTATGTGTAGTCACTCCACCCCCTAAGGGGTCTCTCTCTTACTGATTCCTGCATAGTATCAAGTTCTCTAGCTTAGTGAAGTATATGTTAATCTCTTTCTTTCGCATTTGCTTCTTCGTAGTTAGCACAATTTAGATTAGCATAAACAACTTTCTTCCACCTTTTTTGCCACTTGATTTCTGATAGACAAAAGGCTGCTCACCTCCCTGAGGATGACCCGTACTTGCCACTGCTTCATCACGGCCGTGCACTAACGGTTCTAAATAAAACGTTCAACAAGTTTTTGGCGCCGTTGCCGGGGAGGTGTCAGTCCAGACTCTTGTTTGGACGATTCGAGTGGATTTAATTTGTGTTTTGTAGTCTTTCGTTGTTTCAGGAGACTGGGAATAGCAAGGGGAGGCTTCTGGAGAAATTTCAAGGCAAACTGGGCACTTCTAGTGAGCGTTGTTTACCTTCTTTTTTCTTTGTGTTGTTTCCCTAATTGATTTAGTAATCTGGGACTCAATTTCGCATGTTCTGATTCTTAGATTGCTCCCAGATTAATAATCAACTTCCCTTAAGCAACTTGGACCCTAAAATTCAAAGCAAAAGATTAGGCATTCTTTTTTGTTTAGGTCATGCATCATGTATGTGACTTAGGCATATAGATTGTCTGTCATTTTAGCTTTATTTTCAGTTGCTGAGTGCTGGCGTGAGGTACGCACCTTCTACTCTCATTCATGCATTTCGTACGAACATGCATTAGTTAGTAGGAAGTGCATTTGAAACAAGTGTGAGTTGAGCATTTGTTTGGAGAGTTGATTGCTAGATTAGGACTCCAAAACGCTACTAAGGAGGGCTGTGATTGACATCATTTCATGCTTATATTTGTATCTTATATCCATTATCTTTCACCTAAACAATGCTATGTTACGAGTTTTATGTTTAGTTTTCAGGAATAAATAGGTTTGAAGAGATGAAACATAAAAGGACCCAAAAGCTGGGAAAAAGGACTGGATTGTGAGATCTGGGGACCAAAATGCAAGGGAGAAGGACCTGAACGCAAGACAGAAGGACCTAAGAGCAAAACAGAATACTTCACACCATCATGGGGAGTATTTTAGCAATTGGATTCGGGTCGGAGCTCCAATAAACAAAGTAGATGCATCCAAGACCACCAAATACACAAAGAAAAGCCCAGCACAAATTCCAGATGGATCCGGACCTTTTTGACCGCCAATTGGTGGTCCAAGACCGCTAATTGGCGGTCTGTTTTGGCCCAAATCCACCAAGTTTTCTCCTGGACGTGTATGTTTTAGTTTAATCGTCTTTTATTTCTAGCTTAGTTTTAATATGCTTTCTTTGCTTATTTTAATAATTAGTGTAATGTTTAGTGAGTAGTTCCATCCCCTTTGGGGGGTGGAGTAGATGTACATACATGCATTAGAGAATGGGATGAATGCTTTATTTTTGATGTGTTGATAAAACATGAATGTATGCTTTTTTGTTTAGGATAGAATTTATAACTTGATGAGTTTTGCCAAAATGATTAGACACCTCTCATGCTTGTTTAGGTTCTGAAATAAACAACTTGCATATATAAATGTTAATCAACTAAGTTGGTGAATAGATTGATAGGTTTTGCCATAACATTTAGACACTTCCTATGCTTGAAAAACACCACCTTCATCTGCTTAAAGAATGTATTCTACACCCACCTCTTTGCATGTGTGCACTCACTCCACCCCTTAGGGGTTTTCCCATTTCTGTATTCCAGCATTCTTCCTTTGTTCTTAGCTTAGTTATTATTTCATTGTTTGGTTCTTCCTTTCGCATTTCCTACTTCTTAGCGTAGTATAGAGTAGAGAAGCATAAACATCTTTCTCCCCCTATTTTTTCCACTGGATTTCTGATAAACAAGAGGCTGCTCACCTCCCTAAGGATGACCCGTACTTGCCACCGCTTCATCGCGGCCGTGCACTTGCGGTTTTAAATAGAACGTTCAACAAGTTTTTGGCGCCGTTGCCGGGGAGGTGCCAGTCCAGACTCTTGTTTTGACGATTCGAGTGGATTTAATTTGTGTTTTGTAGTTTTTCTTTGTTTCAGAAGACTTGGAATAGCAAGTGGAGGCTACTGGAGAAATTTCCAGACGACCTGAGCACTTTGGACCGCCAATCAGCGGTCTGGTGAGGTCTGTTCATCTTTTAATTTTTTTTGTTGTTGCTCTAAATGATCTAGTTATCTGGGACTCAATTTGGCATGTTTTGACTTATAGTTTGTTCCAGATCAATAATCAAACCTCCTTTAAGCAACTTAGTCCCTAAAACTCAAAGCAAAAGACTAGGCATTCTTTCTTGTTTAGGTCATGCACCATGTATGTGACTTAAGCATTTAGATTCTCTTTTATTTTAGCTTTATTTTCAGTTGCTGAGTGCTGGCGTGAGGTACGCACCTTCTACTCTCATTCATGCATTTCGTATGACATGCATTAGTTAGTAGGAAGTGCATTGCAACAAGTGTGAGTTGAGCATTGTTTGAAGAGTTGATTGTTATATTTAGGACTCCAAAACGCTACTAAGGAGGGGCTGTCCCGTAAAAGATAAGGTGGGGGATTTCATCACCCTTTCCTTCGCCCCAAAAACCACACTAATCATAGACATTGGCCTTAAGGAATTCGGACGCATTAGGAGAGTGATCCGGTCCCGACCGTCATAACCTGATCGGCGTTGCCCACTTTGTCGATAGTAGGAGAGACGAGATCCCCGGATCTTGGCTCACTTGCTGGGCTTTGTGGTCCTCGTTGTAGGGAGGTGAGGCGTGTTGGGGCCACGTGACCTCGCAGTTAGGCGACGTCTAGCTGTAAGGACCTATAGCGACCTTAGGATTGCTTGAGCCTTGTTTGCTTGTGTGCTTCTACCTGTACCCATCCGCCGTAGCATAAGGACTTCTTCCCTTCTCTCCTGAGTCATTCTTTCTCTCCTGTGTTCCCCAGTCTTCTCTTCTACGTACATTCTTTGTTTGAAAAAAAAAGTTTTGGTGTGTGCACCTTTGTGCATGCTTTCGTGGACACGAGACGAGAGTGGTCGTTTGACGAGGAGCGTTGTCAATCCGGCTTCGGTCATCGATTTCTCGACACCTTCCTCCTCTCGTGTCGCACGTAGTTCGGGTCCAATGGCTGCTAATTTCCGTGAGGAGGTGCAGTTGCTGGACCCGCCTGCTCGACCTGTTCTTCCAGTTGTCGTTCTCATACCTCTTCGTGATCGATGCTACCCGAGCCGTACCGCTCTACCCTCGTGCATCGTATTACCAGAGGCTAATGGGAACCATTTTGAGGTTAAGCCTCAGTTTATTTCCATGCTCCCTCGCTTCACTGGGAAGGGTGACCCCTATATCTTTCTCAGGGAATTTGAGGAGGTATGTGCTATGTTCAAGTTGCAACAACTTAGCACAGACTCCATCCATCTTAGGCTCATTCCTTTTTCACTAAAGGATGACGCCAAGAAGTGGTTGTACAGCAACCAGGCGAATGCCTTTAAGACGTGGGACGAGTTTCAATCTGCATTCCTCAAGAAGTACTTTCCAAATCATCGGACTCAAAAATTGAGGAAGGAAATCAATTCGTTCTATCAACATGAGACCGAACCATTCCATGCATACTTAGAGAGGTTCAAGGAGCTACTGATGAGAATTAAATTTATACCGCAAGTGCACGGCGTCTATGAAGACGTGGCAAGTACGGGTCGAACACAAGGAGGGAGAGATTTCGTTATTTTTGTTATTTTCGATTAGGGGAAGAAGGGAAGAAGAAATAAATTGGGTTTTTTGGGATTTTTGGTTTAATTATCTAAAGTACGAAATAAGAACAATTAAAATTAAAACAAGAACAAAGAGGAAAATCCGTGGGGTAGAGGTTTAGATTTAGGTTTAGAGTAGAGAATTACTGAAACTTATTGTAAATCATGTTAGTTATGAAGCATTACAAGATAAATGACTTAACATAAACTCAAGTAATCAAAATACACTAATCATGAACTTAAAATAATAACATACATTCATCATTCTCTAACCCTAATTCCATCACCTCCACCCTTTGGAGAGAGTTAGAAACTCATGGAGGGAGGAAGAAGAAGGGGTCCTAGAGGAAGTAGAAAAGAAAAACAACACAAAACAAAAATCAGAATTTTATTACTAAGGTAAAAATAAGAACAACCACCAAGGACCCTATTTACATCGTTCTCGGGTCTATTTATAGTTGCTACAAAGGACTTAAGTATAGAATTGGATAGTACACGTGTCCATACACGACTGGAAGAAATTGGGACACACAGATCGACCAATGGGCGGCGGAATCTCCGCACATCATGTGTATTGTGCGGCGGATTCGCCTCACACGTTGGTCGGATTTAATCAGGATTTTTGTCACGCGTTTATGGTATGATTTGATCCTCCTTTGCGCGTCTGGATTGATTCTTTCCATTGTCTTGAGCTCCGGATTAATTCCTTCCATTGTTGGAGATTTATATTTGATTTTTCTTTTGACTTTCTCCACACAATAACTTGGTCCTTTTATTTTGCAATCAGGTCCTTGGCATTTTGCAATTAAGCCCTTGACCTTTTTGTAATTAGCTCCTTGAATGCTTTTATGCTTGGATGCATTTCCATTTGAAACCCGATAAACTTGAACTTGGTCTTTATGATAGAAATGAATCTTTTGCATGCGTTTATGCTCGGAATGTGGGTAATTTGCATCCAGGTCCCTGTATTCTGTAAATACGACTAAACACATACCTTAGTAGCATTTATTGATATAAAAGTAATCTAAATGAAAGACATATGATGCAATGTATGCAATGCATCAAATACCCCCACACCTAGATTTTGCTAGTCCCTAGCAAAACAAAATATAAGAAAATGAAAACAGGGAAATCCTAACTCACTTTCGTAGGAATCACGGTTGCACTTAGCATGTGCAACAAGCCGTTAAACCTCCTTGTTGCCAAGGGGGAGGAGTGTTGTCTCCTGAGGGTTTTCAGCGGATATACCCACAAAATCCTGAATCAACATTTCATTAATAGTTCTCAATATCCCTACCTCAACCTTATACATCTCACTGAGAATTCTTGCATGCTCATTATATAAATCTAACTCATTAAAAATATGACTTGGTCTTTGTTCCTCCAACATTCACACCACTAACCCTTCTACACATGTTTATCACTTGAATTATTTTGCACGCCTCCTTTGGTGGTGAAGTATCATTCGGATCAACCATGGCATGGATCATTCTTTTTTTTAGCTTTGGGCCTTGAGTATTATTATTATTATTTTCTTTCCTTTTCTTCCGTGATTCAACACATTTGCTTTTTGACACTTTTACCCTTGTGCATTCGTGTAGCGAGTTTGGTCGATAATCCCAAGCTGGTAGACTCAAGTTACCGGGTTTCAAGATACCCCTACGGACCAGTGACTCAAAGGCTTGGGCTTTTGTAATCATTTTGCAAAATGTGTTTTCTTCACTTTATTCCTTTATTTTTATTTTTATTTTCCTCAAGGCTTAATTGCTATTAGAAGTCCACACTTCCCGATATATTTTCCTCAACCTCTGCTTTTTATCAACCACTTCAAAGATTTGATTCATTCAATTTAAGTGCATACATGTCTTACAAGGGTCATGGGTTATTTCTTTGGAACTTAGATTTATTTCATAATTTCTACAAGCAGAACTATATAATAAGGAACAAAAACTCAATGCAATTTGTACACGGGTTTTGGCAGTTCAATCTTAAGCTATGTCATGGAATATTGATTTTTTTTTTTTTAAATAAACAGAACAGAAAATCAAATAGATAGATATGTACATATATAAACACCCCCCCACACCTAAATCATGCATTGTCCTCAATGTATGCATAGATAAAATAAATGCACTTATTACCTGAGTCGGCTTGCGGTAGAGGGGTTGAGTTTGCTCAAAGTCAACCATAATCAGAACTGGATTGAATGACACCATGTTGGTGCATGTATCCAGTTGAATTGTTCCCCATGTTGACTCGAGGAAAAGATTCCACTCTTCTCACTTGAATTGGTTCGCTTGTTTGCTCGAGTGATGGTGGTTGGGTAAATGAATTACTCCCTTTTTTCTTGCTTCCTTTTTGCTTATGTGATTATTTATTTGATTCAGAATTCTGATAAATACGTGCTCTCATCACAACATCACTTGGGTTGCATATTAGTTCTGGCTCATTATCATTATGGAAGATATTAAATTCTGCTTTTAAGTTCCCGAAAGATAATTGCATGAGCCCATTTCGACAGTTTATTAATGCTTCCGAAGTGGCTAAAAAGGGTCTACCTAGAATTACAGGGATTTGTCGATTAGGATTTACAACAGGTTCAGTATCAAGTACGACAAAATCCACTGGATAAATGAAGTCACCAACCTTAATCAAAACGTCCTCTACTATACCTCTCGGTTTCTTAACAGAACAATCAGCGAATTGGAGGGTTGTCCTAGAGGGTTTCAGCGGACCAAGGTTGAGTTGCTCGTAGACAGAAAATGGGAGCGAGTTAACGCTTGCACCAAGGTCTAGAAGGGCTTTATTGATAAACGTATCTCCTATTGAACATGAAATTGTGGGACACCCCGGGTCCTTATATTTTATAGGAGATGTGTTGGAAAGAATTGAGCATATGTTTGCAGTTAAGAATGCCTTCTTTGGTACATTCGTTTTTCTCTTTTTAGTGCACAAATCTTTCAAGAATTTAGCATAAGCAGGTATTTGTTGAATCATATCTAAGAGTGGAATATTCACCTTAACTTGCTTAAATACTTCTAAGATTTTCTCTATTTGTGCACTTGAGCTCTTCTTGAGTCTATTGGGAAATGGGGCTTTAGGAACATAGACTCGCTCAGGTTCAGGTTGAGCTATGGGTTCAGGTTGTGTAGGCGGGTTGGGCTTTTCAATTTGGACGTCGGGTTCAATGGTCAAGTCATATGTGGGTGCTTGATGGTTAGATTGATTAGTCATTCTAGGGTTTACCACATTATTGTCAATTTGTCTTCCGGACCGTAATGATACTACAGCATTGATTTGTTGGAACGGTCCTTCCTCATTAACCATTTGAACCGATCTAGGATTGTTATTTCCTGAAGGTGGTTGATAAGATTGATATTGATTATTAGTTCTGGGGTTCACCTCAGGTTGACTTGGAAATTGGCCCTTTTCTCTTTCACCTATTATCTGTGCTAATTGGCTGACCTGTGTCTCTAGCCTTTGAAATGATTGGTTGGTTGTTTGTATAAAAGTTGTCATTAAATTTTCTAATTTTGTCAACCTAACCTCATGATTTCCATTATTACCCCCAGATGATGTATTATTTTGGTTATATGGGGTTGGTTGTTGTCTAGGAGGTTGTCCTTGTTGGGTCCACGAAAAATTGGGATGATTACGCCAACCTGGGTTATAGGTTGATGCGTAAGGATCATTTCTAGAATTGTTATATGTGGCATTAACATGTTCCAGGTTCACACAGTCCTCCATTAAATGACCAGTCTGACCACATCTAGAGCAGGGGATAGACAAGGGTTGATTCATTCGGGGTTGATTTTGTAGCTCTAGACTTTCCATTCTACGCATTAGGGTAGCTAGTTTTGCCTCAGCCGCTATGTTGGAGTCTATAGCTAAGACACCTGGTCGGGGTTGACTCGCTATTCTAGATCCAATACTCGGGTTGATGGGTGTTCTAGCATTGTCCCATTGCATACTATTTTCAGCTAAATCCTCAAGAAAAGTCCAGGCATCATTTTCATTTTTGGACATAAAGTTCCCTTGGCTCACAGATTCTAGCATAACCCTAGATGTGGGTGTCAATCCCTCATAAATAATTTGGCATAATTGCCACTTCGGAATTCCGTGATGAGGGCATTGGGTCAAGACACTCTTAAATCTCTCAAGATAGGAATAGAACGGCTCGCTCTCAGACTGAACGAATGCAACAATTTCATTCCTAATCTTCATAGTCTTATGGTTGGGGAAATATTTTTTTAGGAAAACTTGAACAAATTCGGCCCAACTTCTAATAGTTCTTTCGGCTAGACTATATAGCCATTTCTTAGCGTCGTCCTTCAGTGCTAGAGGCACGAATTTCAGACGCACTGCCTCTTCAGGGATATGCTGGTATTGCATAAGAGAGCAGATTTCTTCAAATTCTCTAAGGAAGAGATATGAGTCTTCCCTAGAGGTGAACTTAGGCAGCATACTCATGTATTGTGCCTTAAGTTCGAAGTCGCGACCCGGTATGGTGGGCATGACGATGCACGATGGCTGAGCAGCCATCGTTGGGTAGCACCGATCCCTCAAAGTTATAGGTTGCGCAACAGGCGGGTCCACTACGTTCTCACCCATTAGATCCGGGTGAGGTGGTGCAACAGATGGGTTGGAGTTAAGCTCTAGACTGGAATCTAGATGAACTCGTGAGAGTCGATTGCTTAAATCCCGCACCCAAATCTGAGTGCACCGGTTTGAATTAATTTTTGAATTTGAATTCGAAATTTAAATTTCAAATTCAATTCCAAGAATCAATTACTCTTTTTTTTGAATTTTTGAATTTTAATTTTTTTTCTTTTTTTTTCTTTTTTTTTAAAGGAAACAAACAATAGAAAGGTAAGGATGAGAAGGGAAAGAAGACTCAGATGAGAAGGGAAACTTAACTCTAAAGGATAAAAATTAGGGTTGGTCAGAAATTTCCTGAACAAGCACGGTCAAAACAATCCTAGACCTAGTGTCACTTAGATCTAGACGACTCCTAACTGGTTGAGTCGAATTGATTTGCTCGATTCACCTCCCTCACCAATCAAACCAAGTTGGCCAGTTAGTGTATAGCTAGTGGGGGCGCTTCCGACAGAGTCGGTGCCAATTAGACAACCACGTCGCTTGGAAGACTTTCGTCGACACAAAAACACTTTCTAGACACCAAATTGAATTCAATTAGCTTCAGGTCATAGCAAGTCAAACCAATCTCCTCCTTAATTGAGTCCGAGTCCTTAGGGGCCAATGTCTAATTGATTTTAAATTTTAGGCTTAGGCGACACTTCAGGATTGTGGTTTGTGGGCTACGGGAGGGTGATGAAATCCCCACCGTATCTTTTCCTACGGAGTTGCCCTTAAGATAGTTTAACTTAAATCTAGCAAAGATAGTCAAACAATGGTCCTTTTAATGGGGGCAATTGCAAGGTTGTATGCAACTAAATTATATGCTCTAATGCAATCGATAAAAACCTCGATACGTACCTTGCCTCCAGCAATTTTCAACAAGTATTAATTTGCAAGAATTTAGCAAGAATAATGCAAGCAAAACATTATATGATGCATGCACTAAGGTCTTTCTAATTTTGCCAATTTTAGGTCAGAGTTGAATTATTGCCAATTATGGAATTGTAACCCTAACACGTGCAATTCTACGAAAGGAAACTTTTCAACTATTCAGATTTTACGAGAAAGGCAAGAAAAGTTACCTCCGCAATGCTCAGTCGGGTTCGCCGCCCGCTCTCGGAGATTCCAGTAGCTCAATGCGACCACCCAGAGATGTCGACGATGCCCCAGAAAATTGAAGACCAGATTCCAACCCTGTGCGGCGTTTCCGCCGCACTTTACCTTGTTGGTGCGGCGATTCCGCCTCCCACTTGGTTCAGAATGCGGTGAGATTTTACCGCGAGCTCTGTCGTCTCCTGAAACGCAAATCCAAATAGTTAGATCGCGCACACGATAAACAGAAAAAAATTCGAAAATACAAAAACAAACGAAATCTTCGTCGCCTCCCCGGCAACGGCGCCAAAAACTTGATGAGAATTAAATTTAAACCGCAAGTGCACGGCGTCTATGAAGACGTGGCAAGTACGGGTCGAACACAAGGAGGGAGAGATTTCGTTATTTTTGTTATTTTCGATTAGGGGAAGAAGGGAAGAAGAAATAAATTGGGTTTTTTGGGATTTTTGGTTTAATTATCTAAAGTACGAAATAAGAACAATTAAAATTAAAACAAGAACAAAGAGGAAAATCCGTGGGGTGGAGGTTTAGATTTAGGTTTAGAGTAGAGAATTACTGAAAGTTATTGTAAATCATGTTAGTTATGAAGCATTACAAGATAAATGACTTAACATAAACTCAAGTAATCAAAATACACTAATCATGAACTTAAAATAATAACATACATTCATCATTCTCTAACCCTAATTCCATCACCTCCACCCTTTGGAGAGAGTTAGAAACTCATGGAGGGAGGAAGAAGAAGGGGTCCTAGTGGAACTAGAAAAGAAAAAACAACACAAAACAAAAATCAGAATTTTATTACTAAGGTAAAAATAAGAACAACCACCAAGGACCCTATTTACATCGTTCTCGGGTCTATTTATAGTTGCTACAAAGGACTTAAGTATAGAATTGGATAGTACACGTGTCCATACACGACTGGACGAAATTGGGACACACAGATCGACCAATGGGCGGCGGAATCGCCGCACATCATGTGTATTGTGCGGCGGATTCGCCTCACACGTTGGTCGGATTTAATCAGGATTTTTGTCACGCGTTTATGGTATGATTTGATCCTCCTTTGCGCGTCTGGATTGATTCTTTCCATTGTCTTGAGCTCCGGATTAATTCCTTCCATTGTTGGAGATTTATATTTGATTTTTCTTTTGACTTTCTCCACACAATAACTTGGTCCTTTTATTTTGCAATCAGGTCCTTGGCATTTTGCAATTAAGCCCTTGACCTTTTTGTAATTAGCTCCTTGAATGCTTTTATGCTTGGATGCATTTCCATTTGAAACCCGATAAACTTGAACTTGGTCTTTATGATAGAAATGAATCTTTTGCATGCGTTTATGCTCGGAATGTGGGTAATTTGCATCCAGGTCCCTGTATTCTGTAAATACGACTAAACACATACCTTAGTAGCATTTATTGATATAAAAGTAATCTAAATGAAAGACATATGATGCAATGTATGCAATGCATCAGCTACTATCCTCACGCCCTCACCATGGCATCGAGTTGTGGCGCCTTTGTCAGATTGTTTACGAAGGTCTTCACATCCCGTACGGAACGCTCCTTGAGTCCATGTGTCAAGGAGAGTTCTTGGGAAAGGATGAAAGGGAGGCATGGGCCTTCCTAGAAGACCTCGCTGAGAAAACCATGCAATGGGAGAGTGTGAGGGAACCACCTGCGTCATCTAGCATAGGAGCAAGGATCGCGAATGCAAACTCGACTAGATCGGGTGCCGCATTTGTTGTCGATACCACTACGGCCACCGAGGCGCGCATCACGGTCTTAATGCGCCGTATGGATTCGATTGAGCTCCAAAACCAACATGGTGCACCTCACATGTCCACATCTGGTCCAGTTCCCTGTTATTCATGTGATAGGATAGGTCATGTAGAACAGAAGTGTGAGTCCATTCCTCCTGAGATGGAGCGTGTCAACGCCATCTATGATAGAGCCAGGAATGACCCATACTCATCATCTTATAATCCTAGATGGAGGAACCACCCCAATGTTTTATGGAATCAAACTAATGCCCCGGGTGGTCCTTCAAACTCCTCTAGACCACATTACCAATCACATCAACCTCCCATGCATGCACATTCCTATCAGCCACAACAAGCGCAAACCACCAATCAATCGGGTTTCCCAAATTCCAATAATATGGAAACCCGATTCAATTCGCTTGAGACCTTGACTCTTGGACTTGAGAACTCAATGAAAATTTTTATGTCAACTACGAGTCAAGTTCTCACTTTCAATCAGCAGACCATCAAATCTCTAGAGCTTCAGATGGGCCAATTGGCTCAGTCTGTACATGATGAAAATTAAATTTATACTGCAAGTGCACGGCGTCTATGAAGACGTGGGAAATATGGGTCGAACACAAGGAGGGAGAGATTTGTTATTAATGTGATTTCGATTGGGGGAAAGAAGGAGAGAAGAAATATGTTGGTTTTGAGATTTTTGCGTTTTTAATTATCTAAAGCAAGAAACATTAACGATTAAAACTAAAACAAGAACAAAGAGGTGAATTCCGTCGGGTGGAGGTTTAAATTTAGGGTTTAGATTTGAGAATTCAGAAACTTATAATAAATCATGTTAGTTATGAAGCATTACATGATAAATGATTTAACATAAACTCAAGTAATCAAAATATACTATTCACGAACTTAAAATAATAACATTCATTCATCTTCTCTTCACCCTAAATCCGTCACCTCCACACTTTGGAAAGAGTTAGAAACTCATAGAGGGAGGAAGAAGGGGTCCTAGAGGTATTACAAAAGAAAAGTAAAAACAAGAAATAAAAGACAGAATTTTATTAATCCAAAGAAAAGACTACAAATAAAAACAACAACTAAAAACTAGGTCTAAGGCCAAGGACCCTTCTAACATCGTTCTCGGGGCTATTTATAGTTGTTACAAGAGACCTAAGTATAGAATTGGAGAGTACACGTGTCCAGACACGACTGGACAAAATTGGAGCACACGGATCGCAAGGCGGGCGGCAGAATCGCCGCATGGTGTATGTGTTGTGCGGCGGAAACGCCGCACAATATAGTCAGATTAATTCTGGATTTTTGCTGAGTGTTTATGGTATGATTTGATCATCCTTTGCGCGTCTGGATGATTTCTTTCCATTCTTTTGAGCTCCGGATTAATTCCTTTATATGTTTGGAGATTTATATTGATTTTTCTTTAGATTTTATCCAAGATAATATTTCGGTGCTTTAATTGCAATTAGGTCCTTGTCTTTTTGCAATTAAGTCCCCGACTACTTTTATGCGTAAGTCCTTGTTCTTTTTGTAATTTGGTTTTGAATGCTTTTATGCTTGGATACATTTCCATTTGAAACCCGATAAGCTTGAACTTGGTCTTTATGATCGAAATGAGTCTTTTGCACGCGTTTATGCTCGGAATGTGGGTAATTTGCATTCAGGTCCATGTATTCTGTAAATAAGACTAAACACATACCTTAATAGCATTTATTGATATAAAAGCAATCTAAATGAAAGACATATGATGCAATGTATGCAATGCATCAAATACCCCCACACCTAGATTTTGCTAGTCCCTAGCAAAACAAAATATAAGAAAAATGAAAACAGGGAAATCCTAACTCACTTTCGTAGGAATCACGGTTGCACTTAGCATGTGCAACAAGCCTTTAAACCTCTTTGTTGCGAAGGAGGAGGAGTGTTGTCTCCTGAGGGTTTTCAGCGAATATACCCACAAAATCCTAAATCAACATTTCATTAATAGTTCTCAATATCCCTACCTCAACCTTATACATCTCACTAAGAATTTTTGCATGCTCATTATATAAATCTAACTCATTAAAAATATGACTTGGTCTTTGTTCCTCCAACATTCACACCACTAACCCTTCTACACATGTTATTACTTAAATTATTTTGCACGCCTCCTCTGGTGGTGAAGTATCATTTGGATCAACCATGGCGTGGATCATTCTTTTAGCTTTGGGCATTGAGTATTTTTTTTTTCTTTTCTTCCGCGATTCAACACATTTGCTTTTTGACACTTTTACCATTTTTGCATTCGTGTAGCGAGTTTGGTCGATAATCCCGAGCTGGTAGACTCAAGTTACCGGGTTTCAAGATACCCCTACGGACCAGTGACTCAAAGGCTTGGGCTTTTGTAATCATTTTGCAGAATGTGTTTTCCTCACTTTATTCCTTTACTTTTAATTTTATTTTCCTCAAGGCTTAATTGCTATTTAGAAGTCCACACTTCCCGGTATATTTTCCTCAACCTCTGCTTTTTATCAACCACTTCAAAGATTTGATTCATCCAATTTAAGTGCATACATGTCTTAAAGGGGAATGGGTTATTTCTTTGGAACTTAGATTTATGTCATAGTTTCTACAAGCAGAACTATATAATAAGGAACAAAAAATTCAATGCAATTTGTACTTAGGTTTTGGTAGTACAATCTTAAGCTATGTTATGAAACATTGAAATATATATATATATATTTTTTATTTTTTTAAAGACAAAAGAACAGATATATAGATAAATATATACATAAACACCCCCACACCTAAATCATGCATTGTCCTCAATGTATGCAAATATAAAGCAAATGCACTTATTACCTTGGTGAACTGCGGTGGAAGGATGGAATTTGCTCAAAGTCAACCATAGTCGGAACTGGATTGAATGACACCATATTGGTGCATGTATCCAGTTGAATTGTTCCCCATGTTGCAATGAGAGTCCTGAGTCACAGGTTCCACACCCCTCACATAAATTGGTTCTCTTATTTGCTCGAGTGATGGTGGGTGTGTCGAAGAATTATTCCCCATTTTCTTACTTCCTTTTTGATTTTGTGATGATTTATTTTATTCAGAAATCTAATAGATACGTGCTCTCATCACAACATCACTTTGATTGCATATTATTTCTGGCTCACTATCAACATGAAAGATATTAAATTCAGCTTTTAAGTTCCCGAAAGATAATTGCATGAGCCCATTCCGACAGTTTATCAATGCTTCAGAAGTGGCTAAAAAGGGTCTGCGTAGAATTACAGGGATTTGTCGATTAGGATTTACAACAGGTGCGGTATCTAGTACGACAAAATCCACTGGGTAAATGAAGTCACCAACCTTGATCAAAACATCCTCTACTATACCTCTTGGTTTCTTAATAGAGCAATCAGCAAATTGAAGAGTTGTCTTAGAGGGTTTTAGCGGACCAAGGTTCATTTGCTCATAGAAAGAGTACGGGAGTAGGTTAACACTAGCACCAAGGTCTAGAAGGGCTTTGTTGATAAAAGTATCTCCTATTGCACAAGAAATTGTGGGACATCCAGGATCCTTATATTTTATAGGAGACGAGTTTGACAGGATAGAGCTTATGTTTGTAGTTAAGAATGTCTTCTTTGGTACGTTCGTTTTTCACTTTTTAGTGCACAGATCTTTTAAGAATTTAGCATAAGCAGGTATTTGTTGAATCATGTCTAAGAGTGGAATGTTCACCTTAACTTGCTTAAATACTTCCAAGATTTTCTCTATTTGTGCACTTGAGTTCTTTTTGAGTCTATTGGGGAATGAGGCTTTAGGAACATAGACTCGCTCAGGTTCAGGTTGACCTATGGGTTCAGGTTGAGTAGGTGGGTTGGGCGTTTCAGATTGGACGTCGGGTTCGATGGTTAGGTCATATGTGGTAGCTTGATGACTAGATTGATTAGATGTTCTAGGATTTACCACATTGTTATCAATTTGTCTTCCGGACCGTAATGATACTACAACATTAATTTGTTGGAACGGTCCTTCCTCATTAACCATTTGAACCGGTCTAGGGTTGTTATTTCCTGAAGGTGCTTGATAGGATTGATATGAATTATTAGATCTTGGATTCACCTCAGGTTGACTTGGAAACCGACCCTTTTCTCTTTCACCCACTATTTGTGCTAGTTGGTTGACTTGTGTCTCTAGCCTTTGGAAGGTCTGGTTGGTTGTTTGTATAAAGGTTTTCATCAAATTTTCCAAGCTTGTCAACCTAACCTCATGATCGTCATTGTTACTAATCCCAGATGACGTATTATTTTGGTTATACGGGTTTGGTTGTTGTCTAGGAGGTTGACCTTGTTGGCTTGATAAGAAATTGGAATTATTACGCCAACCCGAGTTATAGGTTGATGCGTATGGGTCATTTCTAGCATGGTTATACATGGCATTAACTTGTTCCCAGTCCGCATAATCCTCCATTACATGACCAGTCTGACCACATCTAGAGCAAGGGATAGACGAGGCTTGATTCACTCGGGTTTTTGTTTGTAGCTCTAAACTTTCCATACTACGCATAAGGGTAGCTAGCTTTGCTTCAGCCGCTATGTTGGCATCTACAGCTAAGACACCTGGTTTGGGTTGACTTGCTATTCTAGATCTAATACTCGGGTTAAGCGGTGTTCTAGCATTGTCCCATTGCATACTGTTTTCAGCTAAATCCTCAAGAAAAGTCCAGGCATCATTTTCATTTTTCGACATGAAGTTCCCTTGGCTTACGGATTCTACCATAACTCTAGATGTGGGTGTCAATCCCTCATAAATAATTTGGCATAATTGCCATCTTGGAATTCCATGATGAGGGCATTGGGTCAGTACGCTTTTAAATCTTTCTAGATAGGAATAGAACGGCTCGCTCTCAGACTGAACGAATGCAACAATTTCATTCCTAATCCTCATAGTCTTATGGTTGGGGAAATATTTTTTCAGGAATACTTGAACAAACTCAGCCCAACTCCTAATAGATCTTTCGACTAGACTATATAGCCATTTCTTAGCGTCGTCCTTTAGTGCTAGAGGCACAAATTTCAGACGCACTGCCTCCTCAGGGATATGCTGGTATTGCATAAGAGAGCAAATTTCCTCAAATTCTCTAAGGAAGAGATATGGGTCTTCCCTAGAGGTGAACTTAGGCAGCATACTCATGTATTGTGCCTTAAGTTCGAAGTCGCGACCCGGTATGGTGGGCATAACGATGCATGATGGCTGAGCAGCCATTTCTGGATAGCATCGATCCCTCAGAGTTATAGGTTGTGCAACAGGTGGGTCCACAACGTTCTCACCCAATGGATCCGGGTGAGGTGGTGCAACAGATGGATTGGGGCTAAGCTCTAGACTGGAATCTAGATGAACTCGTGAGAGTCGATTACTCAAGTCCCGAATCCAAATCTGAGTGCACCGGGTTGAATCAATTTTTTAGTTCAAATTCGAAATTTAGATTCCAAATTTAATTTCAAGAATTAATTACATTTTTTTTCGTTTTTTATATATATATTTTTTATGTTTTTTTTTCAAAAGGGAAACAAACAATAGAATGGGAAAAGATGAGAAAGGAATCCTAATCTAGAGAATTTAGGTGAGAAGAGAAAGAAGACTCAGATGAGAAGGGAAACCTAACTCTAAAGATAGAAAGAGGGTTGGTCAGAAAATTCCTAAGAAAACACGGTTCAAACAATCCTAGACCTAGTGTCGCTTAGATCTAGACGATTCCTAACTGGTTGAGTCGAATGGATTTGCTTGATTCACCTCCCTCACTAATCAAACCAACTTGGCCAGGTAGTGTATAGCTAGTGGGGGCGCTTCCGACAGAGTCAGTGCCAATTAGACAACCACTTCACTTGGAAGACTTACGTCAACACAAAAACACTTCCTAGACACCAAATTAAATTCGATCAGCTTCAAGTCATAGCAAGTCAAACCAATCTTCTCCTTAATTGAGTCTGAGTCCTTAGGGGCCAATGTCGAATTGATTTTAATTAAGGCTTGGGTGACACTTTGGGATTGTTATTTGTGGGCCACGGGAGGGTGATGAAATCCCCACCGTATCTTTGCCTACGGAGTTGCCCTTAAGATTGTTGAACTTAGATCTAGCAAAGATAGTCAAACAATGGTCTTTAGAGGGGGGCAATTGCAAGGTTATATGCAACTATATTATATGCTTAAATGCAATCGATAAAAACCAGGATACGTACCTTGACTCCAGCACTCTTCAACAGAAATTGATTTGCAAGAATTTAGCAAGAATAATGCATACAAAACACTAAATGATGCATGCACTAAGGCCTTTCTAATTTTGCCAATTTTAGGTCAGAGTTGAATTATTGCAAATTATGGAATTTTGCCCTAACACATGCAGTTCTACGAAAAGGAAATTTTCTAAAAATAGAAATTATGAGGAAAAAGGCAACAAAAGCTACCTACGCAATGCTCAGTCGGGTTCGCCGCCCGCTCTCGAAATTTCAGTAGCTTCACGCGTCCACCCAGAGATGAGTCGCGTCCCAGAAAAATTTGAAGCCCAGATGCTTCAGGTGTGCGGCGATTCCGCCGTAGGTTGTTCCATAGGTGCGGCGATTTCGCCGCTCGATTAGCTCAGATGGTGCTCGGATTTCGCCGTGCACTCTGTTGTCTCCTGAAACACAAAACCAAATATTTAGATCGCGCACAAGATAAACAGGATAAAATCGAAATCAACAAAAACAAAATCTGCGTCGCCTCCCCGGCAACGGCGCCAAAAACTTGATGAGAATTAAATTTATACCGCAAGTGCACGGCGTCAATGAAGACGTGGCAAATACGGGTCGAACACAAGGAGGGAGAGATTTGTTATTAATGTGATTTCGATTGGGGGAAAGAATGAGAGAAGAAATAAGTTGGTTTTGAGATTTTTGGGTTTTTAATTATCTAAAGCAAGAAACATGAACGATTAAAACTAAAACAAGAACAAAGAGGTGAATTCCGTCGGGTGGAGGTGACGGATTTAGGGTTTAGATTTGAGAATTCAGAAACTTATAATAAATCATGTTAGTTATGAAGCATTACATGATCAATGATTTAACATAAACTCAAGTAATCAAAATATAGTATTCACGAACTTAAAATAATAACATTCATTCATCTTCTCTTCACCCTAAATCCGTCACCTCCACCCTTTGAAAAGAGTTACAAACTCATAGAGGGAGGAAGAAGGGGTCCTAGAGGCATTACAAAAGAAAAGTAAAAACAAGAAATAAAAGACAGAATTTTATTAATCCAAAGAAAAGACTACAAATAAAAACAACAACTAAAAACTAGGTCTAAGGCCAAGGACCCTTCTAACATCGTTCTCGGGGCTATTTATAGTTGTTACAAGAGACCTAAGTATAGAATTGGAGAGTACACGTGTCCAGACACGACTGGACAAAATTGGAGCACACGGATCGCAAGGCGGGCGGCGGAATCGCCGCATGGTGTATGTGTTGTGCGGCGGAAATGCCGCACAATATAGTCAGATTAATTCTGGATTTTTGCTGAGTGTTTATGGTATGATTTGATCCTCCTTTGCGCGTCTGGATGATTTCTTTCCATTCTTTTGAGCTCTGGATTAATTCTTTTATATGTTTGGAGATTTATATTGATTTTTCTTTAGATTTTCTCCAAGATAATATTTTGGTGATTTAATTGCAATTAGGTCCTTGTCTTTTTGCAATTAAGTCCCCAGCTACTTTTATGCGTAAGTCCTTGTTCTTTTTGTAATTAGGTCTTGAATGCTTTTATGCTTGGATACATTTCCATTTGAAACCTGATAAGCTTGAACTTGGTCTTTATAATAGAAATGAGTCTTTTGCATGCGTTTATGCTCGGAATGTGGGTAATTTATAATCAGGTCCCTGTATTCTGTAAATAAGACTAAACACATACCTTAGTAGCATTTATTGATATAAAAGCAATATAAATGAAAGACATATGATGCAATGTATGCAATGCATCAGTACATGAAAGAGAGAGAGGGTCTTTTCCCTGCCAGCCTGAGGCTAACCCCCGTATGTACCAACAACAACACATGCAAAATGAGAATGTGGTACCTCGGGGGAGGCAAGTGAACCATGTGGAGGAACCTGTTCACCATGTCAATTCCATTGTGACCTTAAGGAATGGAAAACAGGTTGACAATCACATTTCCTTGCCACAACAACCACCATCTATGCAGCCCCTCAGTGGGAATAGTGGTGAAGAAGAGGCTGAGGGTGAGGGTAATACACCAACGCTTCCTTCTTCTCAGGCACCGCAGAAAACCTACCTGCCAAAAGCTCCCTATCCAAGTAGGTTAACCAAAAAGCAGAGCGACAACATGGACAAGATATTAGAGGTGTTTAAGCAAGTAAAGGTTAACATCCCCTTGTTGGATGTCATCCAACAAATACCTCAATATGCCAAAGTGTTGAAGGATCTCTGCACAACCAAGAGGAAGACCAATGTTCCTAAGAAAGCATTCTTGGCTGCAAATATCAGCTCACTTTTGTCCAATCCTACCTATACAAAATACAAGGACCCTGGGTGTCCAACTATTCAGTGTACGATAGGGGACACTAGAATGAGCAATGTTTTGCTTGATTTAGGATCAACGGTCAACCTCCTCCCATTCTCTGTTTATAAACAGTTGAACTTGGGAGAATTGAAACCAACTAAGATCACCCTCCAATTGGCGGATAAATCCATTCGTATTCCCATGGGGATTATCGAGGATGTGCTTATCAAAGTTGGAGATTTTATATTTCCAGTCGATTTTGTTGTCCTTGATACCAATCCTGTTGCGAACACCCACTCTCAAATACCTTTGATTTTGGGTAGACTATTTCTGGAAACCTCCAATGCCTTGATTAATTGTAGAAATGGTCTCATGAAGCTCTCATTCGGTAACATGAGTGCCGAGTTTCATGTGTTCAACTCTGGTAAGCAACATGAACCCATGGATGAACCTTTAAATCTAAATCTCATCCGCCAATTGGAGAAAGCACCACAAAATCAACGAACACCCCTAACCCCAATGCAACCCATTGAGAATGTTTGTGGGCCCAGCGAAAACTCATTGCCTGTCTTCGCAATGCAACAGAGTGAGATGGCCTCGAACATGAATGTCCAAAGGGAGTGTTCGTTGCATGATTCAGTTGAGAGTACTAGTGAGAGTGAGACACCTCATCATATGCCTATACCAGAAGGTGTCACTACCTCATGTCCCAAGGCCATTGAGCCATTTTAACTTCATATTGACTCCAACAAGGACCCACCTATGATCGAGCTTATGCTTGATGATCTAAATGATGGTGGGAGGTCCTTGTTGGATGACTTGGGGAGAAGCCCCATTCTTAGTGATGCAAGTCTGCTGCATCCATCGAATGAGCCTGAGGAACTCATTCCGATGCACCCGCCTAGTGGTTGGAGGGTTTTCTTCGATGAGCAATTAAACCCTAGTGAGGCAACACAACTACATTCTTTGTTGCCCACACCCAACCAATATCATGAGGGGTTCGAGCCTTTCAGCTTTGACCTTTCACCCCTCATGACACCTCAGAGTACCAGTGGAGTTTGCCCATCTCGGCAAGTCTCTGGTCCTCATGACTTGATGTTCTCATTTGATGTTCCTTGACCAAATGATTATGAGAATATCTTGGTTGATGTATATATCTTGTAAAAAAAAGAAAAAAAAGTGTGTAATAAAAGACTCCTTCAGTGAACATCGATTGTTGTGGGCCCCAACCCTTGTGTACTTGGGCCCAATCTCTTCACGTATTTATCTCCCTTCTTCAGCTTCTAACAGGTTTTGAGGGAATTTGGGTTTGTGTCCATCAACAAGACCCTGAACGTCCCTTTGTACTTCATGTTGGTGAGATCTTTCCTTTTTCATGCATGTATCCATGTAGTATCTTGTTCACATTCATTGAGGACAATGCATGAAGTAGGTTTGGGGGGGGGGTGTTTTACGTGTGTACATAGTCGAGTCTTTTTCTTTTGATTTTGTTTTCTTTTTGTGTGTATGTTAGGGTCATGCTAGTGTGCCGCATTTAACATTGATATATCTGCTTGCCATGATCCTTGGGTGACTTGTCTTCTTTTGCTTGCCTAGTGCTTTAAAATTTTCACATTTCTTTCAAAATCTTCATGTGTTTGCGAAAGAAAATGTTTTTGTGGGTTTTGCGTGTGTTTAGCATGTGCAAAACCGTTGAGAGGCAAAGTAAAAAGAAAGCTCCCAAAATTGTCTTGAACTTGATGCATTAGGATTTCTAGTTTACTGGCTTTAGGTCTTATCGAGTCGTTAGGATTGAAGGGAATGTGTTCTAAAAGTTTTACTTTTAAATGCCAATTATTATGAATTGAATGAGAAATCATTTTGTTCCTTGTTTATGTTATTCGTCTTTTAGAAGTGTTAAGGAAGAGGCTCTTGGTCCTAAACGTAGAGCTCTAAAAGATATTGGTTTACATAAAACAAAAGATATTCGCAATCATGGTAATTAACATGGGACATTGATTACCGGGTTAAGATTGTCATGTCGGTCATAGTCATTGTAGCTCTACAAGTGAGTGACAACACGGGTATGCAAAAGAGGAAGATATTATTTTTGTATACTGAATAGACCTAATAAGTAAAATATTATAGAAATGTGTTTCTGTGTCATTAATATTTTACTGTGTCTTTGGTCCTTTGATATGAGACTTATATCTGATCACTTAAGGAATACTTAATTAGATAAGTGTCTTGAACTATCGATAAGTGTAGTGTAAAGGCATTGGTTGGTTAAGTACAATTTTTGTTGGAGAAGATAGTTAGTCAAAAGACTATCATTGGCCCTCTTAATTGAGTGATGATATTAGTGGGCCCCTTGATAAAGCAAAGTTATAATGTGCACAATGTGATTTGAGTTAAGTCACATATTTATAACTAGCTTAAAGAGATCAAGAAATGAATACTAATACAAAGATGACACAATACTACTTTGTGTGTATTCTTAATATGATGAGGCAAGTGACGGACACAAGTGGTGCACTCCATCACTAAATGGATCGAGTTTTGGTTCGAGTGGAATTAAGACATCTAACTAATTGGGAGCTATAATGTGTAGCTAGATAGCGCTTATAGCTTGTGATATTAAACTCGTAATATCACTGCCAACTTGGTTTAGATCCTCCCATAGGTCACACCGCAAAACTGGGAAACAAGAAATCGGGATTTTGAGTTCATAAGATATGTCAGGTTTCATGTAGAAAATATGACACATGGGGTGAACAAGAAAAATCAAAATTATGTTGCGATTAATAACATAATTAGAATCTAAATAAAATTCATATGTGATGTAAATATTATGGGGTGTAATGATTGATCATTGCATAGGATAATATGTTACAAACGTTGTGAATCTACTACTAATCCCGAAATGTCAAATTTCGTAGGGGTTAAACCGAAATTTGACAAGTCTGCAAAACAGTGCTCCAACGGTCGACCGGTTAGCAGCGAACGGTCGACCGATCGGGCACGGTCGACCGGACGTGTCTCGACCGATAACAGGGAATTTTCATCTGTTCGAACGGTCGACCGAACATTGCGATGGAATAGTTCCTGTTACGAACGGTCGACCGAAACCTGGTTCGAGCGCTCGACCGAACCTTGAAACGGTCGACCGGTCCAGACGGTTTTCAGCAGAATTAATTTTAGAATTAATTAGATCATGCATGGAATTGGTCCATAATTGATTTAATTCGTGGCTAATATTATTTATTATTAAATAATGGATGGTTAGATGGAATTTTGCATGAAATCATGGGCAAGAGGTTGAACACGAATAGGTAATTTTGAGAGAACTTATAAATACAAGTTTATCTCATTACCTCATTAATTTTATTCATTGCTTTCTCATGTAAAAATTCTTTCTCCATAATTCTCCACGAATATTCCTTAATTCTTAAGTTTAGTTTTAGTTCTTAAGAGATTATCTTCTCAAGGGAATTAAAGAGGGGTTAGTAATTGGATTCTAAACCCTATCGGAGATTGAGAGACTAGCTTCCCTCTCTCCGATCTTGTTTAGAGTTTGGTGAATACTCGGAGGCATCCAGCGCAGCGAGAAGCATCCCCAACGTCTCTGAATCTTCAAGAAGTTTTAGAGAACTTCTAGGTATGAATTTTGGAGCCGATATTTGTTTTAATAAAGTTTTGAAACTAGTTATTGAAACAAATTTATGCATTCATGAAATAAATCATAGAAAATTCTAAATTGATCCTTATTGTGCATAAAAATTTCAAAAATAAATATGTACAATTAAAAATGAAATCCAACAGTGGTATCAGAGCTTAGGGTTCAATTTTCTCATGATTTAAGGCTGTAAACGAATTTAGTTTTCCATCTAGGATTTAAACAATTCGATTTACTGGTTTTTTCGGTCTATGAATGTTTGTTGATGTAATTCTCCATAATAATTCATTCTGAATGTTTTAAGTGTTTTAAAACATGCCATGTAATTATTAGAATTAAGATTTAGACATTTGTCTAACTTGCAATAATTTTGTTTTAAGTATAAACGATTATTTTGTAAGAGAATCAACAAAACCGAAAAATTGCGATTCATCTTTCCATTGGAAATTGGATGGACAGCGGTTCATAATTAATTTTAAAACTATGGATGCATGAAAAACGTTTTTAATGGATTTCAAAATGTTTTTCAAAGAATTGTTTGGGATTCTAGATGCGCTATAAACTAGGGTGGATAGTTTATAGCGATATTGCGTGCATGGATGCTCGAGTTGTCTTTGCAGGAATTGTGGGTTTATAGGTTCCAAATCAACAGTTATGAATGTATGTATTCATTATTATACAGGGGCTTATGTATGTAAAAGCCAAAATTCTCTCTTTTTCCGTCTTTTAGATAGTTGCATTTGCATATGAGAGGGTTTTACATAGGACTTGCACTAGTCGGTTTTTATCGAATGTGAGGAGCATGTTTATTTTCTGTAAAATCTACATCTCCGGTGCAAGAGGAAGTCGCCGCTGTAGCGCATTGATCGAGGATCGAAGATCAGGGATCGAGGATCGAAGGGAACATATAAACTCACACGATGTGGATTGTGTGAATGTTTAATTTCTGTTTTTATCTTGCTATGCATGTGATGAATGTGTTGAATGTTAGGATGTGTATGATTAATAATATGCATGATAACCTAAAATTCTAAATCACATGTTAAATTGTCCAAACAAAAATTAAGAATAAATTTTCTTCTTATTTCATCCACTAGCAGCCATTGATCGAGGGATACTCTGCTCGCCCTTAGCGGGAGATAGCTCCCTCCATCTTTGGGAATAGTGGGAGATATAATGGTTGTCTGTTGTTGTGCCACAATTAAATATATGAGGTGTGTTTCACCCTAGGGAACCCCAAGTATGTTTAGTTGTGAATACAATGTATAAACGTATCTCGTATCAAATGAAAATAAGTTTTCTTAACATTACCTAGAGCCCTCGCTCGGTTTTGGGAAAATGTTTTTCTTACGAGCATAGGTCGTATTCCCTCATAATTAAAACGACAAGAGTCACAAGAGTTTGAAGATGCTAAATGTTGCTAAAATTCAAAAAGGTTGCGATTAGAAAATGTTTTTTTTACCTTGATATTGTAATGTATTCGATAGCCCTTAGCTAGTCTATATTATGATTGATGGGATCTTGGATTGTTGCATTTATGGGCAAAATTTTTATTTGCAACATTTACATTTATATTCAATATATGTATGCATGTGTATTAAAACATAAAATTGGCATTAAAATCCTATATGATTTATTTTGTAGAAAAATGTCGAACATCCAACCTATCGTACGATCCATGATAGAAAAACACCCTTTAGCAAATGATGGCTCAAACTTCATTAGTTGGCAACTCAAACTCAACATCTTTTTAAAGTTTGAGAAACTATCTCACACTTTGGAAGGTCCAATCCCAAAGTGGAATGAGAGATTAACCGATGAAGAGAAAGAGGCTAAAGCCAAGTGGGAAGACCAAGAGAACCAAGTTCACGGTCTTATGCTAGCATCCATGGGTGACTCGCTCCAAGTGAAATACTTGGATTCAAAACCCAAGAAGACCATGGAGGCTTTGTCTAAGATGTTCATGGATAGTGCCCGAAAGGAGCGTTATAAGACCACCATCGCACTCACAAGGTGCCACATGGCGGAGGGAACATTGGTATCCATGCATTTTCTCACGATGCAGGGGTACCTTGAGAAGTTGGCAAAGCTCTCTTCACCAATGCCCGAGGACATTGCTGAAGATATGATTCTTGGCTCTCTAGCCCCGTCCTTCAAGGACTTTGTAATGCACTATCACGTACGTGAAAAAGGGGTGAGTCTTGAGGAGCTGCACAACGCTCTCAAAACTGCTGAAGTTGACATGGGCAAGGGTAGGGACAAGCATGTCCTTGCTGTCTATGGGAGGAGCCAAAAGATTGGTAAAGGATAGGGTAAATCTACCAAAAGTGGTTCAATCAAGAGTAAGAGAGTAGGAGGTGCTCGTGCGAGTGCCTCGAGGGGGAAATCTCAGAAATCTCCAACTCCCAATACGGAGTGCTTTCACTGCGGTGAAAAAGGACACATCCGGCCAAATTGCCTCAAGTACAAGGAAGACCTTGACAACGGAGTGATTGAACGTCGGCGCTCCAAAAAGGCCAAAGGTATATTTGTTATTGAAATAAATTTAGCCACCTCTGTCCAGGATTGGGTAATTGATACCGAATCTTGTGCTCACATAGTTTCTAATGTGTAGCTACTCATGGATAGGAAGGAACTCGTAAGGAACGAGGTAGAATTGAAGGTCGGAAATGGTGCGAACGTGTCTGCGGTTGCACAAGGTTTTGTGGTGCTTCAATTATGTAGTGGTTTAAATTTATGTCTAAAGAATTTTTATTATGTGCCTTCGATTAGCAAGAACATTATTTCTGTATCATGTTTAGATATGGATAATTTTAATATAAATATTTCAAATTCTTGCTTGTCTATATCGAAGAATGGTGTTTTCTATGCAAATGCATTCATAAGGAATGATCTCTATTTGCTTGAATTGAATGATAAACAAATCTTTAATAGCAATAAAAAAAGACTTAAAACCACTCACGAGAATGATACTCTCTTGTGGCACTATCGTCTTGGTCACATGAATGAAAAGTGCATTAAGAAATTGCAAGAAGCTAGCCTTCTTGGTCTACTTGATTTTAAATCATTGGAGACGTGCCAACCATGTATAATGGGAAAAATGACCAAAAAGCCCTTCAAGAAGAAAGGCCCAAGGGCGAGTGGCTTGTTGGATTTGATACATTTCGATGTATGTGGTCCAATGAGTACTAGTGCACGAGATCGTTTCAGGTACTTCATTACGTTCACGGATGATTATAGTCATTATGGCTATGTTTATTGTTTGATCGTTTAATATTTAACCGCAAGTGCACGGCCGCGTTGAAGCGGTGGCAAATACGGGTCGTCCACTGGGAGGTGTGTCGACACTTGGTTTGTGCGAAGGCGAGAGGTAAAGAAAGGGAAGAAAGGTTGGTTACACTAAACTACACTAAGATGCAAATGGAAATGGAGATAAGCAATAAACTAAGCCCCAAAGGGGGTAGAGAAATAATGTGAACATAAAGAAGTGTGTGTGTGTTCATTAAGCTCCTCACAACATGTAGTACATGAAATCATAAAACTACATCCAACTTTGCCTCTACATGAATTAAGATAAGACTACATCATTAAAACATACAAGACAATAATTGGAATGAAGCTACATGAACTCAAGTATAAAGACTATACCCTACTATGCCTCTACATGAATTAAGATTTCACTACATCATTAAAACATACAAGACATTAGCTAAGGTAAAGGCAACAAGAGCACATACACTACAAATTGTGTTTCCAATATTAACTTCATCCATATCCTAACCTTATCATTCCCCATAAAATAGGTCCACTAATCAAAGCATAAGCTAAGCTTCATTCAAGAGCATTAGCATATCAAAGATAAGAGTGAAAACCCATTAGATGGTTATGGAAATCATATAAAGCTCAAGGGATAAAGATAACACACTTAATACACTACATGATTATATCACATATTTCTCCACCCCCCAAATGGGGATGGAACTACTCACTACTCATTACACTAACTATATTAGCAAAAGAAAGCATAATACTGAAATGAAAGTTAACTAAGAAGGCAAGAAGCATTAAAGAAACATAAAAGGAAAGGAAAGACTAAACAAACATGCACAAATTAAAAGACAATATTGAAAGAAACTAGAAAAATTATTTTATTAACAAATGACTCACATTGAAGGTAGCATTCATCTCCACCTTGAGTTTTTGCTTCAAGGCTCACTCCTTAGTAGAGAGAATGCCACCAAGCAATGGGTAATTACAATGGAAGGTGAAGAGTTCTATTTATAAGCATGGAAAAAGCTAATCGGGGACAATCCCCCGATGTGGGACTAAACCAATACCAAAAATAGCCTAAACGAACATTAATACAAGTCCAGGAGAAATTTCGACGGATCCTGAGCAATATGGACCGCCAATTAGCGGTCCAAAATCTTCGGATCGTGTTGGAATTTGTTGTGGGCTTTTCTTTCTGGTATTGTTGGTCTTTGATGCGGTTACTTGACTTGTTGGAGCTCCGACCCGACTCGAATTGGTAAAATACTCCCCATGATGGTGTGGAGTATTCTGTTTTGCTCTTAGGTCCTTCGGTCTTACGATCAGGTCCTTCTCCCTTGCATCTTAGTCCCCATGTCTCACAATTAAGTCCTTTTTCCTGCTTTTGGATCCTTTCATGGCTCTTCTCTTCAAACCTCTTTATTCCTGAAAACTAAACATAAAACTCGTCACGTAGCATTGCTTAGGTGTAATATAATGGATATAAGATACAAATATGAGCATGAAATGATGTCAATCAAATACCCCCACTCCTAAGTTTTTGCTAGTGCCGAGCAAAACAAAGAAAGAGAAAAGCAAACGAGAAACAAGAAATCCTAACTCACTTTCGTAGGAATCACGGTTGCAGTTAGCACGTGCAACAAGCCGTTAAACCTCTTTGTTGCCAAGGAGGAGGAGTGTTGTCTCCTGAGGGTTTTCAGCGGATATACCCACAAAATCCGAACAAGATGCATTATTCAATCTAGACCTCGACTCGTTGGAAATATTTTGTCGATCAATGGACGCGGTAATCCTACGGGCCGACTCTATATAGGTGATCAGTCCACACCTCTACCCTAATGAACCATTCGTGCAAGTTAAATAAGGAATTATGTGAAAGACATGGACAACCTCAACATCCTCAAGTGCTACAAAGTGTAAAGTCCATTAAGGTTCTTATTTGCATTATCATATTTTTTTTTCTTTTTGTTTCTTTTCACATTTTTTTTTCTTTTACTTTTTATTAGTTGGAGCTTCATTCTCCCAGGGTCAGGTTCCGTGCATCATTGCCCATGAGGACTTACACTATCACGTACACCTTTCCCCACATCTCCACATAGGGCAATCCCTACCACCCGTGTAACGGGAGTTCAGTCGGCGCATCCCAAGTCAGATGACTCGAAAGCACCAGGCACAAAGTCCCCTCAGACCTACTTTCCCGAGTGATAGGAGCCGTGCGAGAAGAGAGAACACCTACTCACTTATTTATTATCTACACATGAACCAAAACCTCTACACTAATGTCTCACAACAAGATTAAGAGGGTCCTTGACTACAACAAACTTCCTAAATTAACAAACACGAATTATTGACTCACTGGGTTCAGGGTGGACTTCTTTAAATGTTTGAGCACTGAAACCCTATGATTACTCACCCCCAAGGGAAAACTGGGGTGCATCCTAACGACTCGATAAATCCTAAAGCCACGTACTAGATATCCTAATGCATCAAGTTCAAGACAATTTTGGGAGCTTTCTTTTTACTTTGCCTCTCAACGGTTTTGCACATGCTAAACACACGCAAAACCCACAAAACATTTTCTTTCGAAAACACATGAAGATTTTGAAAGAAATGTGAAAATTTTGAAGCACTAGGCAAGCAAAAGAAGACAAGTCACCCAAGGATCATGGCAAGCAGATATATCGATATTAAATGCAGCACACTAACATGATCCTAAAAATGCAAACAAAAGAAAACAAAATCAAAAGAAAAGATTCGACTATGTACACATGTAAAACACCCCCCACACCTACTTCATGCATTGTCCTCAATGAATGTGGGCAAGATACTACATGGATTTATGCATGAAAAAGGAGAGATCTCACCAACATGAAGTACAAAGGGAAGTTGAAGGTCATGTTGATGGACACAAACCCGAATTCCCTCAAAACCTGTGAGATGCTAAGGAAGGGATACAAATACGTCAAAGAATTGGGGCCCAAATACTCAAGGGTTGGGGCTCACAACAATCGATGCTCACTGAAGGAGTCTTTTATTGTACTTTTTTTGTTTTTCCTTTCTTTTTCTTTTTCTTTTTTTTCTTTTTTTTTCTTTTTTATATTACTATGTACAAACATAAGTTCCCATCTTCATTTGTCAAAAGACATCAAATGGGAACCTCAAGAGTGGGTCAATGCACTTGGAAAGGGAACATGACACCACGCGGGGCCAGAATACGCATGCGTGGGCCCCCTTCACAAAGAGCACCAGATGAAATGAGAGGTTCATGAATTGGACGCAAAGGCGTCTCATTCAAAGGATCAAACTGAAAGAGCTTGAACCTCTCAAGAGTTTGGGAAATAAGGGGCAACGGAAAAAAAATATCTCCCGTTGCGGAACTGAAGTTATGATCATCAATCCAAACTCTCCAACCAACAGGCTGGTGGGTCGGAACGAGGTCCAGCACCTCGTTATGCATGTCCAACTCACCAGGAGAACAGGAAGTGGGTCTCATACCCAAGGTATCCTCCAAGGAACTCCTAATACCCTCATGAGCAATGTGGTTGTTTGATGTTCCATCATTTCCAAGATGATCAGGAACAATAGTGAGAGGCAAACTCTCATCAGGTTGTTTGAAGTTGAGGGTACTAGGGAGCTCTTGCTCCACCAGAGGTGAGTCCTTAGGAGGTACAACAATAAGATGATGTGGCTCAAGGGCCACGGGACAAAAAGGTAAGGCACAATCCTGTGCCGACTCATAATAGAACTGGTCCAAGTTATTCTCAATTTGAATCGAATCCTCCACTAAGTGATCGTGAATTGAAACCCCAAGTCCCTCAGACTGACTAGGAGTTTGACTTTGAAAGATTGTGCTTTGAATTTGTGGGTGTGGTGGTGGTTCGATTTCAGAAGATAAATCCTCAAGTTGACAAGAAAGGTTAATCTCCTCACTTAATTGTTGCGTCAGTTGACTCACTTGAAGTGTCAGATTTTGTATGCCGTAAACGAGGAGGTCCAAGTCAGATCTTGGGAAATTTTGGGGTTGGGTGTTGATGGGCTGAGAATGAGTCCAATGATTTGAAGTGGGGTGTTGGTAGAATTCTGGGTATTCGGGAGGAGGATACTGGGTAGAATATGAAGTATAAGAATTTGAATAAGAATTGTTTCCCCATGAATCCATCACTCTCGGGATGTACGCGGATGCGTAATGGTCATATTAAGCATTTTGGGAAAATGTATGCTCATACTCAGGCTCTGGGGGAACATAAGGACATTCCCCGATATTATGACCACTCAACCCACAACAATCGCACGGTATGGCTACTGGAGCCACTGGTGCACTCATGTCGTCTACCGCATGCATGAAAGAGGCCAAAGTTTGTTGCCCAGAGTATGATCCAACATAACTAGATGGAGATCTAGCCGTCGGTGCCTCTCTCATATCACCCCTATATGAGGATTGCTCAGTCACATAATGAAGATCATCCCAACCGTACGGGGTGTTCGTCTGAGCCACCCCAGGTTGCATGGGTCCGGAATACCAGGGAGAATCATCCTGGTCCCAACAATGATATGAATGGTCGCCCATGTAACCATCCATCTCAACAAACAACTCTCGAGTCGACCACTCTCACCACCACGAGACTAAGCTCGCAAAAAGTGCTCGACTCGACCCTAAAACGCTACCAGAGAGTGTAAAGGGGAGGAGACTATAACGTAGAAGAAGGTGAGAAGAAGATGACTCAGAGGAGAAGGGAAGAATCCCTAAAGCTAGCGTGGGTAACGGGATCAGGAAGAAGCCTAACTAGCAAGCACGGCTCAAACAATGTAAGGCAATGGGTCCTTAAGCTAGACGACGCCTAACTTCGAGGTCACTAGCCTTGACACGCCTCACCTCCCTACAACGAGGACCACAATGCCCAGCAAGTGATACCAGATCCGGAGATCCAGTACCTCCTACTATCGACAAGGTAGGCAACGCCGATCAGGTCATGACGGTCTCGACTAGATTACTCTCCTAGTGCGTCCGAATTCCTTAGGGCCAATGTCTACTTGCTTTTAGTTAAGGCTTTATTACGAGTGATTTTTGGGGTCAAGGAAAGGGTGATGAAATCCCCCACCTTATCTTTTATGGGACAGCCCCTCCTTAGTAGCGTTTTGAGCTTAAATCTAGCAATCAATCACTCCAATCAAACGCTCAACTCACTCTTGTCCCGATGCACCTTACTAACTAATGCATGATCGAAACATGCATGAATGAGAGCTCGGGGTGCACGTACCTCACACCAGCAATCAACAACAAAATGTAAGGAAAAGAAAAGACAAATGCATGCAAGGTCTACAAATGATGCATGACCTAGATGGCAAGAAGTCTAGTCTTTTGCTTTGAGTTTTATGGTCCAAGTTGATTAAAGGGGATTGAAATTAAATCTGGGAGCAAAGTAGAAGTCACAGCATGCAAAATTGTGCTCCCAGATAACTAACATGAACAATATAACAACTGGAAAAAATTTGAGAACAATTGAGGCTCACCAGGCCGCCACTTGGCGGTCCCAGACCGCTGATTGGCGGTCTTTTTGTAGCTTCTGGTCCTCAAACTTCTCCAGTAGCCTCCCCTTGATCCTTAGGTTCCCTGAAACTAAACAACACTGGAAACAAAAATTTAAAAACCCCTCGAATCGCCCAAACCAACGTCTGGACAGAGCACCTCCCCGGCAACGGCGCCAAAAACTTGTTTGATCATTTTATATTTAACCGCAAGTGCACGGCCGTGTTGAAGCGGTGGCAAATACGGGTCGTCCACTGGGAGGTGTGTCGACACTTGGTTTGTGCGAAGGCGAGAGGTAAAGAAAGGGAAGAAAGGTTGGTTACACTAAACTACACTAAGATGCAAATGGAAATGGAGATAAGCAATAAACTAAGCCCCAAAGGGGGTAGAGAAATAATGTGAACATAAAGAAGTGTGTGTGTGTGTGTTCATTAAGCTCCTCACAACATGTAGTACATGAAATCATAAAACTACATCCAACTTTGCCTCTACATGAATTAAGATAAGACTACATCATTAAAACATACAAGACAATAATTGAAATGAAGCTACATGAACTCAAGTATAAAGACTATACCCTACTATGCCTCTACATGAATTAAGATTTCACTACATCATTAAAACATACAAGACATTAGCTAAGGTAAAGGCAACAAGAGCACATACACTACAAATTGTGTTTCCAATATTAACTTCATCCATATCCTAACCTTATCATTCCCCATAAAATAGGTCCACTAATCAAAGCATAAGCTAAGCTTCATTCAAGAGCATTAGCATATCAAAGATAAGAGTGAAAACCCATTAGATGGTTATGGAAATCATATAAAGCTCAAGGGATAAAGATAACACACACTTAATACACTACATGATTATATCACATATTTCTCCACCCCCCAAATGGGGATGGAACTACTCACTACTCATTACAGTAACTATATTAGCAAAAGAAAGCATAATACTGAAATGAAAGTTAACTAAGAAGGCAAGAAGCATTAAAGAAACATAAAAGGAAAGGAAAGACTAAACAAACATGCACAAATTAAAAGACAAGATTGAAAGAAACTAGAAGAATTATTTTATTAACAAATGACTCACATTGAAGGTAGCATTCATCTCCACCTTGAGTTTTTGCTTCAAGGCTCACTCCTTAGTAGAGAGAATGCCACCAAGCAATGGGTAATTACAATGGAAGGTGAAGAGTTCTATTTATAAGCATGGAAAAAGCTAATCGGGGACAATCCCCCGATGTGGGACTAAACCAATACCAAAAATAGCCTAAACGAACATTAATACAAGTCCAGGAGAAATTTCGACGGATCCTGAGCAATATGGACCGCCAATTAGCGGTCCAAGACCGCCAATTGGCGGTCACAAATCTTCGGATCGTGTTGGAATTTGTTGTGGGCTTTTCTTTCTGGTATTGTTGGTCTTTGATGTGGTTACTTGACTTGTTGGAGCTCCGACCCGACTCGAATTGGTAAAATACTCCCCATTATGGTGTGGAGTATTCTGTTTTGCTCTTAGGTCCTTCGGTCTTACGATCAGGTCCTTCTCCCTTGCATCTTAGTCCCCAGGTCTCACAATTAAGTCCTTTTTCCTGCTTTTGGATCCTTTCATGGCTCTTCTCTTCAAACCTCTTTATTCCTGAAAACTAAACATAAAACTCGTCATGTAGCATTGCTTAGGTGTAATATAATGGATATAAGATACAAATATGAGCATGAAATGATGTCAATCTAATGAGAAACAAAAGTGAACCCTTTGACAAGTTCAAAGAATTCAAGAATGAAGTAGAGAACCAACTCGACAAGAAAATCAAGTCTCTACGAACGGATTGTGGAGGTGAGTACTTAAGTGCCGAATTTGACTCATACCTAAAGAAGTTTGGTATTGTACCTCAACTCACCCCTCCCGGTACACCTCAGTGGAATGGGGTATCCGAAAGGAGGAATAGGTCATTGCTCGACATGGTTCGGTCAATGATGAGTCATGCGGAATTACCTCTTTACTTTTGGAGTTATGCACTACAAACTGCGGCTTACACACTAAATAATGTTCCATCCAAATCCGTGGAGAAAACTCCTTATGAGCTATGGAGTGGTAAAACACCTAAGCTCAGTTTTCTCAAGATTTGGGGTTGTGAGGCTTACGTCAAGAAATTGATGTCGACCAAACTTCAACCAAAAGCAGATAAGTGCTTCTTCATTGGTTATCCTCATGAGACAAGAGGATACTACTTTTGGCATATCACCTCCAATCGAGTGATTGTAGAGAGGGATGCCACATTTCTGGAAAAGGAATTTCTAGAAAGAGTAAAAAGTAGTGGGAGTAGGGTTGTCCTTGAGGAAACTCAAGATACTCTACAAGATCATGACACGAATGATGACGTTCAAGATAATGAAGGCCCAACCGAGATTTCTTTGGTTAGTGGGAGCGTGGGCGAGAGACCATCACAAGAAATTGTGAGAGAATCTCAATCATCCCCACCAAGTGTACGTTCAAGAATTGAACGTGAACCAACTCCTCAAGAAATTGTGGAAGAAGTTCGAGAGACACGAGAAGAACCAAAAGAACTAAGAAGGTCAACAAGGGAAAGGAAGAAACCCGACTTGTATCTGGGACTTCATGAAATCATGGTACTAGATACCAATGATCCCTTGACCTTCCAAGAAGCAATGGAAAGGGAAGACTCCAAACTATGGCTTAAGGCCATGGAATCCGAAATAGAATCCATGTATGATAATCAAGTGTGGAACTTGGTTGACCTTCCTCAAGGGAAAAAGGCCATTCAAAATAAATGGGATTTCAAGAGGAAGATGGACATGGATGGGAACTTAACAACCTACAAAGCGAGGCTTGTAGCGAAGGGTTTCACTCAAGTTCAAGGAATTGACTATGATTAAACTTTTTCATCGGTTGCCATGTTCAAGTCTATTCGGATAATGCTCGCTATTGCTGCATTTCATGATTATGAAATATGGCAAATGGATGTCAAAACGGCGTTCCTTAATGGGAACTTGGAGGAGGATGTGTACATGGTACAGCCTCAAGGTTTTGAAGATCCAAAGAATAGCGAAAAGGTATGCAAGCTTCAAAGATCCATTTATGGATTGAAGCAAGCATCAAGGAGTTGGAACAAACGCTTTGACAAGGAAGTGAAAAAGCTTCACTTCATTCAAAGTAAGGAAGAACCTTGTATATACAAGAGGGTTAGTGGGAGCCATGTAGTATTCCTAATCTTATATGTCGATGACATATTGCTTATGGGCAATCATATTCCTTTGCTTGAGCAAACGAGAAGTTCATTGAAATCTGCATTTTCAATGAAAGATATGGGTGAGGCTCAATACATCTTGGGAATTAAGATATATCGAGATAGATCTCGTAGACTCATTGGCCTCAGTCAACGTACATACATTGACAAGGTCTTGGAAAGGTTCAATATGAACAACTCCAAAAGGGGCAGTGTGCCAATGAGTATGGGTGTGCAACTCAAGAAGTCTCAACGTGCGCAATCACGTAAGGACTTAGAGTACATGAAGGATGTCACTTATGCTTCGGCAATTGGGTCGATCATGTACGCGTTGACTTGCACAAGACCCGATGTCTCGTATGCTCTATGCGTGACAAGTCGTCACCAATCCAACGCAGGTCCTGAGCATTGGACTGCGGTCAAGAATATCCTGAAGTACCTTAACCGGACTAAGGATAGGATTCTTGTTTATGGAGGACAAAGGGAATTGATAACCGAAGGGTACTCGGATGCGAGTTTCATGAGTGATCCAGACGATAGAAGGTCGCAATCAGGATACGTCTTTCTTCTGAATGGTGGAGCTGTGAGTTGGCGTAGTTGGAAGCAAAGCACTACGGCCGACTCAACCACTGCTTCCGAAGTAATGGCTGTCGCTAAAGCGAGCAAGGAAGGAGTGTGGATTAAGAAGTTCCTTGAAGAGCTTGGAGTAGTTCCCTCGAGGGAGGGACCAATAGAGCTATTTTGCGACAATAGTGCGTCTATCTCGCAAATCAAGGATCCCAAATCACACCACAAAGTGAAGTACATGGATCGTAACTACTTCGTGACGCGTGACCTCATCGACGAAGGCAAAATAAATCTGTTATGGGTGGACACCAACAACAACACAGCTGATCCATTCACAAAACCCTTATCCCAAGCCAAGGGCGAAATGCATTTCGAGTCCATGGGATTGAGTAACCATGTAGATTGGCTTGATGATTGATATGTAATGGGGTTTACCGTACGTGTCTCGACCGATAACAGGGAATTTTCATCTGTTCGAACGGTCGACCGAATGTGATCGGTCGGTCGACCGAACATTGCGATGGAATAGTTCCTGTTACGAACGGTCGACCGAGTTATTGAACGGTCGACCGAAACCTGGTTCGAGCGGTCGACCGAACCTTGAAACGGTCGACCGGTCCAGACAGTTTTCAGCAGAATTAATTTAAGAATTAATTAGATCATGCAAGGAATTGGTCCATAATTGATTTAATTCGTGGCTAATATTATTTATTATTAAATAATGGATGGTTAGATGGAATTTTGCATGAAATCATGGGCAAGAGGTTGCACATGAATAGGTAATTTTGAGAGAACTTATAAATACAAGTTTATCTCATTACCTCATTAATTTTATTCATTGCTTTCTCATGCAAAAATTCTATCTCCATAATTCTCCACGAAAATTCCCTAATTCTTAAGTTTAGTTTTAGTTCTTAAGAGATTATCTTCTCAAGGGAATTAAAGAGGGGTTAGTAATTGGATTCTAAACCCTATCGGAGATTGAGAGACTAGCTTCCCTCTCTCTGATCTTGTTTAGAGTTTGGTGAATACTCGGAGGCATCCGGCGCAACGAGAAGCATCCCCAACGTCTCCGAATCTTCAAGAAGTTTTAGAGAACTTCTAGGTATGAATTTCGGAGCCGATATTTGTTTTAATAAAGTTTTGAAACTAGTTATTGAACAAATTTATGCATGCATGAAATAAATCATAGAAAATTCTAAATTGATCCTTATTGTGCATAAAAATTTCGAAAATAAATATGTACAATTAAACATGAAATCCAACAAGGATGCACCCCGGTTTTCCTTCGGGGGACGTGTAATCATAGGGTTTCAGCACTCAAACATTTAAAGAAGTCTACCCTGAACCTAGTGAGTCAAATAATTCGTGTCTTTTAGTATAAGGAAGTTTGTCGTGGTCAAGGGCCCTTAATCTCTTTTTGTGAAACTTAAGTGTAGGGGCTTTGGTTCCCATGTAGATAAATAAATAAGTGGTGTTCTCTCTTCTCGCACGGCTCCTATCACTCGGGAATGTAGGTCTGAGGGGACTTTGTGCCTGGTGCTTTCGAGTCGTCTGACTTGGGATGCACCGACCGAACTCCCGTTACACGGGTGGTAGGGATCACCCTATGTGGAGATTTGGGGGGAAGGTATACGTGATAGTGTAAGTCCTCATAGGCAATGATGCACGAAACCTGACCCTGGGAGAATCAAACACCAACCAATAAAATGCTCTAAAGAAAAAAAGAAAAGAAAAAAAAGAAAAAAAGAGTCAAATAAGAACCAAAATGGACTTTACACATTGTATCACATTCAGAAGTTAAGGTTGCCCATGTCTTTCACTTAACTCCTTAACTAACTCCCACGAATAACTCATTAGGCTAGGTGTGTGGACCGATTACATATATAGAGTCGACCCGTAGTATTACCGCATCCCATGATCGACAAAATGAGTCCAACGAGTCGTGTAGCTAGATTGATTAATGCATCTTGTTCGGATTTTGTGGGTATATCCGCTGAAAACCCTCACGAGACAACACTCCTCCTCCTTGGCGACAAGGAGGTTTAACGGCTTGTTGCACGTGCTAAGTGCAACCGTGATTCCTACGAAAGTGAGTTAGGATTTCTTGTTTTTCGTATGCTTTTCTCTTTCTTTGTTTTGCTCGGGACTAGCAAAAGTTAGGTGTGGGGCTATTTGATTGACATCATTTCATACTTATATTTGTATCTTATATCCATTATCTTTCACCTAAACAATGCTATGTTACGAGTTTTATGTTTAGTTTTCAGGAATAAATAGATTTGAAGAGATGAAACATAAAAGGACCCAAAAGCTGGGAAAAAGGACTGGATTGTGAGATCTGGGGACCAAAATGCAAGGGAGAAGGACCTGAACGCAAGATAGAAGGACCTAAGAGCAAAACAGAATACTCCACACCATCATGGGGAGTATTTTAGCAATTGGATTCGGGTCAGAGCTCCAATAAACAATGTAGATGCATCCAAGACCACCAAATACACAAAGAAAAACCCAGCACAAATTCCAGATGGATCCGGACCTTTTTGACCGCCAATTGGCGGTCCAAGACCGATAATTGGCGGTCTGTTTTGGCCCAAATCCGCCATGTTTTCTCCTGGACGTGTATTAATGTTTGTTTAGGCTATTTTTGGTATTGGTTTAGTGATGAGAATTTTATTTTATACCGCAAGTGCACGGCGTCAATGAAGACGTGGCAAGTACGGGTCAAACACAAGGAGGGAGAGATCTGTTATTAGTGTGATTTCGATTGGGGGAAAGAATGAGAGAAGAATAAATTGGGTTTTTGAGATTTTTGGTTTTTATTATCTAAGGCAAGAAACAAGAACAAATAAAACTAAAAACAAAAACAAAGAGGTGAATTCCGTTGGGTGGAGGTTTAGATTTAGGGTTTAGATTAGAGAATTCAGAAACTTATAATAAATCATGTTAGTTATGAAGCATTACATGATAAATGATTTAAGATAAACTCAAGTAATCAAAATATACTAATCACGAAATTAAAATAATAACATTTATTCATCTTCTCTTCACCATAAATTCGTCACCTCCACCCTTTGGAAAGAGTTAGAAACTCATGGATGGGAGGAAAGAGAAGGGGTCCTAGAGGAATTACAAAAGAAAATTAAAAACAAACAAGAAATAAAAGACAGAATTTTATTACTAAAACTAAGGAACAAAAATAAGAACAACCACCAAGGACCAAGGACCCTTTTTACATCGTTCTCGGGGCTATTTATAGTTGCTACAAGGGACCTAAGTATAAAATTGGAAAGTACACGTGTCCAGACACGACTGGACAAAATTGGAGCACACGGATCGACTCTGGTGCGGCGGAAACGCCGCATGGTATGTGTGATTTGCGGCGGAATCGCCGCCAATCATGCTCTGATTAGGTCCAGATTTTGGTCGAATGTTTATGGTATGATTTGATCCTCCTTTGCGCGTCTGGATTGATTCTTTCCATTCTTTTGAGCTCCGGATTAATTCCTTTATATATTTGGACATCTAAATTGATTTTTCTTAAGATTTTCTGCATAATAACTCATGAATTGCAATTAGGTCCTTGGCTTCTTGCAATTATGTCCCCGGCTACTTTTGTGCTTAAGTCTTTGTTCTTTTTGTAATTAGATCTTGAATGCTTTTATGCTTGGATACATTTCCATTTGTAACCTGATAATTTTGAGCTTGGTCTTTATGACAGAAATGAGTCTTTTGCATGCGTTTATGCTCGGGATGTGGGTAATTTGCATTCAGGTCCCTGTATTCTGTAAATAGGACTAAACACATACCTTAGTAGCATTTATTGATATAAAATCAATCTAAATGAAAGACATATGATGCAATGTATGCAATGCATCATTTAGTCCCTCATCGGGGAATTGTCCCGGTTTGCCTTTTTCCATGGCTATAAATAGAACTCTTCACCTTCCATTGTAATGAGTCCATATTTTAAGTGGGCTTTGAGTATATATTTTTTTCTTTTTCCGTGATTCAACACATTTGCTTTTTCTTGACACTTTTACCCTTTTTGCATTCGTGTAGCGAGTTTGGTCGATAATCCCGAGCTGACAGACTCAAGTTACCGGGTTTCAAGATACCCCTACGGACGAGTGACTCAAAGGCTTGGGCTTTTGTAATCATTTTGCAAAATGTGTTTTCCTCACTTTATTCCTTTATTTTTACTTTTATTTTCCTCAAGGCTTAATTGCTATTAGAAGTCCACACTTCCCGGTATATTTTCCTCCACCTCTGCTTTTTATCAACCACTTCAAAGATTTGATTCATCCAATTTAAGTGCATACATGTTTTAAAGGGTAATGGGTTATTTCTTTGGAACTTAGATTTATGTCATAGTTTCTACAAGCAGAACTATATAATAAGGAACAAAAACTCAATGCAATTTGTACTCGGGTTTTGGTAGTTCAATCTTAAGCTGTCATGAAACATTGAATTGTTTTTAAAAAAGAACAGATATATAGATAGATATATACATAAACACCCCCCCCCACACCTAAATCATGCATTGTCCTCAATGAATGTGAATATAAAGCAAATGCACTTATTACCTTGGTGAACTGCGGTGGAAGGATGGAATTTGCTCAAAGTCAACCATAGTCAGAACTGGATTGAATGACACCATATTGGTGCATGTATCCAGTTGAATTGTTCCCCATGTTGCAATGAGAGTCCTGAGTCACAGGTTCCACACCCCTCACATAAATTGGTTCTCTTATTTGCTCGAGTGATGGTGGGTGTGTAGATGAATTCCTCCCCTTTTTCTTACTTCCTTTTTGATTTTGTGATGATTCAGAAATCTTATAGATACGCGATTTCATCACAACATCACTTTGATTGCATATTATTTCTGGCTCACTATCAATATGAAAGATATTAAATTCAGCTTTTAAGTTCCCAAAAGATAATTGCATGAGCCCATTTCGACAGTTTATCAATGCTTCAGAAGTGGCTAAAAAGGGTCTGCCTAGAATTACAGGGATTTGTCGATTAGGATTTACAACAGGTGTGCTATCTAGTACGACAAAATCCCCTGGGTAAATGAAGTCACCAACCTTGATCAAAACATCCTCTACTATACCTCTTGGTCTCTTAATAGAGCAATCAGCAAATTGAAGGGTCGTCTTAGAGGGTTTTAGTGGACCAAGGTTCATTTGCTCATAGACAGAGTATGGGAGTAGGTTAACACTAGCACCAAGGTCTAGAAGGGATTTGTTTATAAAAGTATCTCCTATTGCACATGAAATGGTGGGACATCCAGGATCCTTATATTTTATAGGAGACGAGTTTGACAGGATAGAACTAATGTTTGCAGTTAAGAATGCCTTCTTTGGTACGTTCGTTTTTTTTGCTTTTTAGTGCACAGATCTTTTAAGAATTTAGCATAAGCAGGTATTTGTTGAATCATGTCTAAGAGTGGAATGTTCACCTTAACTTGCTTAAATACTTCCAAGATTTTCTTTATTTGTGCACTTGAGTTCTTTTTGAGTCTATTGGGGAATGGGGCTTTAGGAACATAGACTCGCTCAGGTTCAGGTTGAGCTATGGGTTCAGGTTGAGTAGGTGGGTTGGGCGTTTCAGATTGGACGTCGGGTTCAATGGTCAGGTCATATGTGGGTGCTTGATGGCTAGATTGATTAGACGCTCTAGGATTTACCACATTGTTATCAACTTGTCTTCCGGACCGTAATGATACTACTGCATTTATTTGTTGGAACGGTCCTTCCTCATTAACCATTTGAACCGGTCTAGGGTTGTTATTTCCTGAAGGTGCTTGATAGGATTGATATGAATTATTATTAGATCTAGGGTTCACCTCAGGTTGACTTGGAAACCGACCCTTTTCTCTTTCACCTACTATTTGTGCTAGTTGACTGACTTGTGTCTCTAGCCTTTGGAAGGTCTGGTTGGTTGTTTGTATAAATATTTTCATCAAATTTTCCAAGCTTGTCAACCTAACCTCATGATCGCCATTGTTACTAAACCCAGAAGATGTATTATTTTGGACATACGGGTTTGGTTGTTGTCTAGGAGGTTGACCTTGTTGGTTTGATTTGAAATTGGAATTATTACGCCAACCAGAGTTATAGGTTGATGCGTAGGGGTCATTTCTAGCATGGTTATACATGGCATTAACTTGTTCCCAGTCCGCACAATCCTCCATTACATGACCAGTCTGACCACATCTAGAGCAAGGGATAGACGATGCTTGATTCACTCGGGTTTGGGCTTGTAGCTCTAGACTTTCCATTCTGCGCATAAGGGTAGCTAGTTTTGCTTCAGCCGCTATATTGGCATCTACAGCTAAGACACCTGGTCTGGGTTGACTTGCTATTCTAGATCCAATACTCGGGTTAAGAGGTGTTCTAGCATTGTCCCATTGCATACTGTTTTCAGCTAAATCCTCAAGAAAAGTCCAGGCATCATTTTCATTTTTCGACATGAAGTTCCCTTGGCTTACGGATTCTACCATAACCCTAGATGTGGGTGTCAATCCCTCATAAATAATTTGGCATAATTGCCATATCGGAATTCCATGATGAGGGCATTGGGTCAGAACACTCTTAAATCTTTCTAGATAGGAATAGAACGGCTCGCTCTCAGACTGAACGAATGCAACAATTTCATTCCTAATTCTCATAGTCTTATGGTTGGGGAAATATTTTTTTAGAAATACTTGAACAAACTCAGCCCAACTCCTAATAGATCTTTCGGCTAGACTATATAGCCATTTCTTAGCGTCATCCTTTAGTGCCAGAGGCACAAATTTCAGACGCACTGCCTCGTGAGGGATATGCTGGTATTGCATAAGAGAGCAGATTTCCTCAAATTCTCTAAGGAAGAGGTATGGGTCTTCCCTAGAGGTGAACTTAGGCAACATACTCATGTATTGTGCCTTAAGTTCAAAGTCGCGACCCGGTATGGCGGGCATAACGATGCACGATGGCTGAGCAGCCATCGCTGGATAGCATCGATCCCTCAGAGTTATACGTTGCGCAACAGGTGGGTCCACTACATTCTCACCCATTGGATCCGGGTGAGGTGGTGCAGCAGATGGATTGGGGCTAAGCTCTAGACTGGAATCTAGATGAACTCGTGAGAGTCGATTACTCAAGTCCCGAATCCAAATCTGAGTGCACCGGGTTGAATCAATTTTTGAGTTCAAATTCAAAATTTAAATTTCAAATTTAATTTCAAGAATTAATTACAATTTTTTTTTCGGTTTTTTTAATGGAAACAAACAATAGAATGGGGAAAGATGAGAAAGGAATCCTAATCTAGAGAATTTAGGTGAGAAGAGAAAGAAGACTCAGATGAGAAGGGAAACCTAACTCTAAAGATAGAAAGATGGTTGGTCAGAAAATTCCTAAGAAAGCACGGTTCAAACAATCCTAGACCTAGTGTCACTTAAATCTAGACGACTCCTAACTGGTTGAGTCGAGTTGATTTGCTTGATTCACCTCCCTCATTAATCAAACCAACTTGGCCAGGTAGTGTATAGCTAGTGGGGGCGCTTCTGACAGAGTCGTTGCCAATTAGACAACCACTTCGCTTGGAAGACTTACGTCAACACAAAAACACTTCCTAGACACCAAATTAAATTCAATTAGCTTCATGTCATAGCAAGTCAAACCAATCTTATCCTTAATTGAGTCTGAGTCCTTAGAGGCCAATGTCTAATTGTTTTTAATTTAAGTCTTGGGTGACACTTTAGGATTGTGATTTGTGGGCCACGGAAGGGTGATGAAATCCCCACCGTATCTTTTCCTACGGAGTTGCTCTTAAGATAGTTTAAATTAGATCTAGCAAAGATAGTCAAACAATGGTCTTTAGAGGGGGCAATTGCAAGCTTGTATGCAAACTAGATTATATGCTTAAATGAAATCGATGAAAATCACGATACGTACCTTGACTTTAGCACTCTTCAACAGAAATTGATTTGCAAGAATTTAGCAAGAATAATGCATACAAAACACTAGATGATGCATGCACTAAGGCCTTTCTAATTTTGCCAATTTTAGGTCAGAGTTGAATTATTGCCAATTATGGAATTTTTGCCCTAACACGTGCAATTCTAATAAAAGGAAATTTTCTGAAAATAGAAATTACGAGGAATAGAGGAAACAAAGGTTACCTATGCAATGCTCAGTCGGGTTCACCGCCCGCTCTCGAAATTTCAGTAGCTTCACGCGTCCACCCAGAGATGAGTCGCGTCCCAGAAAAGTTTGAAGCCCAGAAGCTCCAAGTGTGCGGCGGATTCGCCACAAATTGCTCTATAAATGCGGCGATTTCGCCGCTCACTTAGCTCAGAATGTGCTCGGATTTCGTCATGCACGCTGTTGTCTCCTGAAACACAAATCCAAATACTTAGATCGTGCACAAGATAAACAGGAAAAAATTCGAAATCAACAAAAAAAAACAAAATCTGCGTCGCATCCCCGGCAACGACGCCAAAAACTTGATGAGAATTTTATTTTATACTGCAAGTGCACGGCGTCAATGAAGACGTGGCAAGTACGGGTCGAACACAAGGAGGGAGAGATCTGTTATTAGTGTGATTTTGATTGGGGGAAAGAATGAGAGAAGAATAAATTGGGTTTTTGAGATTTTTGGTTTTTATTATCTAAGGCAAGAAACAAGAACAAATAAAACTAAAAACAAAAACAAAGAGGTGAATTCCGTTGGGTGGAGGTTTAGATTTAGGGTTTAGATTAGAGAATTTAGAAACTTATAATAAATGATGTTAGTTATGAAGCATTACATGATAAATGATTTAACATAAACTCATGTAATCAAAATATACTAATCACGAAATTAAAACAATAACATTTATTCATCTTCTCTTCACCCTAAATCCGTCACCTCCACCCTTTGGAAAGAGTTAGAAACTCATGGATGGGAGGAAGGAGAAGGGGTCCTAGAGGAATTACAAAAGAAAATTAAAAACAAACAAGAAATAAAAGACAGAATTTTATTACTAAAACTAAGGAACAAAAATAAGAACAACCACCAAGGACCAATGACCCTTTTTACATCGTTCTCGGGGCTATTTATAGTTGCTACAAGGGACCTAAGTATAAAATTGGAAAGTACACGTGTCCAGACACGACTGGACAAAATTGGAGCACACGGATCGACTCTGGTGCGGCGGAAACGCCGCATGGTATGTGTGATTTGCGGCGGAATCGCCGCCAATCATGCTCTGATTAGGTCCAGATTTTGGTCGAATGTTTATGGTATGATTTGATCCTCCTTGGCGCGTCTGGATTGATTCTTTCCATTCTTTTGAACTCCGGATTAATTCATTTATATATTTGGAGATCTACATTGATTTTTCTTAAGATTTTCTGCATAATAACTCGTGAATTGCAATTAGGTCCTTGACTTCTTGCAATTATGTCCCCGGCTACTTTTGTGCTTAAGTCCTTGTTCTTTTTGTAATTAGATCTTGAATGCTTTTATGCTTGGATACATTTCCATTTGTAACCCGATAATCTTGAGCTTGGTCTTTATGAAAGAAATGAGTCTTTTGCATGCGTTTATGCTCGGGATGTGGGTAATTTGCATTCAGGTCCCTGTATTCTGTAAATAGGACTAAACACATACCTTAGTAGCATTTATTGATATAAAATCAATCTAAATGAAAGACATATGATGCAATGTATGCAATGCATCATTTAGTCCCTCATCGGGGAATTGTCCCGGTTTGCCTTTTTCCATGGCTATAAATAGAACTCTTCACCTTCCATTGTAATGAGTCCATATTTTAAGTGGCTATTCTTCCTACTAGAAGTGAGGCCTTGAAGCACACATTAAAGTAGGAGGATGCTACTTGAAATGTAAGTCATTTTATCAATAAAGTTTTGTGTTTCTTTCATTGTTTGTTTATGTTTCTTTTATTGTTTGTGCATGTTTTAGTTTAATCGTCTTTTATTTCTAGCTTAGTTATAATATGCTTTCTTTGCTTAGTTTAATAATTAGTGTAATGTTTAGTGAGTAGTTCCATCCCCTTTGGGGGGTGGAGTAGATGTACATACATGCATTAGAGAATGGGATGAATGCTTTATTTTTGATGTGTTGATAAAACATGAATGTATGCTTGCTTGTTTAGGATAGAATTTATAACTTGATGAGTTTTGCCAAAATGATTAGACACCTCTCATGCTTGTTTAGGTTCTGAAATAAACAACTTGCATATGTAAATGTTAATCAACTAAGTTGGTGAATAGATTGATAGGTTTTGCCATAACATTTAGACACTTCCTATGCTTGATAAACACCACCTTCATCTGCTTAAAGAATGTATTCTACACCCACCTCTTTGCATGTGTGCACTCACTTCACCCCTTAGGGGTTTTCCCATTTCTGTATTCCAGCATTCTTCCTTTGTTCTTAGCTTAGTTATTATTTCATTGTTTGGTTCTTCCTTTCGCATTTCCTACTTCTTAGCGTAGTATAGAGTAGAGTAGCATAAACATCTTTCTCCCCCTATATTTGCCACTAGATTTCTGATAAACAAGAGGCTGCTCACCTCCCTGAGGAAGACCCGTACTTGCCACCGCTTCATCGCGGCCGTGCACTTGCGGTTTTAAATAAAATGTTCAACAGGTTGTCCCATAAAAGATAAGGTGGGGGATTTCATCACCCTTTCCTTCACCCCACAAACCACACTAATCAAGAGCCTAATTTTTAAAATCAAGTAGACATTGACCCTAAGGATTTCGGGCGCATTAGGAGAGTGATCTGGTCCCGACCGTCATGACCTGATCGGCGTTGCCCACTTTGTCAATAGTAGGAGAGACGAGATCCCCGGATCTTGGCTCACTTTCTGGGCTTTGTGGTCCTCGTCGTAGGGAGGTGAGGCGTGTTGAGTCCGTGTGATGTCGCAGTTAGGCGTCGTCTAGCTGTAAGGACCTATAGCGACCTTAGGATTGCTTGAGCCTTGTTTGCTTGTGTGCTTCTACCTGTACCCATCCGCCGTAGCATAAGGACTTCTTCCCTTCTCTCCTGAGTCATTCTTTCTCTCCTGTGTTCTCCCGTCTTCTCCTCTACGTACATTCTGTGTTAAAAAAAAGGAGTTTTGTTTTGTGAGTGTGCACCTTTGTGCATGCTTTCGTGGACACGAGACGAGAGTGGTCGTTTGACGAGGAGCGTTGTCAATCCGGCTGCGGTCGTCGATTTCTTGACGCCTTCTTCCTCTCGTGTCACACACAGTCCGGGTTCAATGGCTGCTAATTTCCGTGAGGAGGAGCAGTTGCTGGACCCACCTGTTCGTCCTGTTCTTCCAGTTGTCATTGCCATACCTCTTCGTGATCGATGCTAGCCGAGCCGTACAGTTCTACCCTCATGCATTGTATTGCCAGAGGCAAATTGGAACCATTTTGAGGTTAAGCCTCAGTTTATTTCCATGCTCCCTCACTTCACTGGGAAAGGTGACCCCTATATCTTTCTCAGGGAATTTGAGGAGGTCTGTGCTATGTTCAAACTGCAACAACTTAGCACAAACTCCATTCATGTTAGGCTTGTCCCCTTTGCGCTTAAGGATGATGCCAAGAAGTGGTTGTACAGCAACCAGGCGAATGCCTTTAGGACTTGGGATGAGTTTCAGTCTGCATTCCTCAAAAAGTATTTTCCAAATCATCGGACTTAAAAATTGAGGAACGAAATCAATTCGTTCTATCAACATGAGACCGAATCATTCCATGCATACTTAGAGAGGTTCAGGGAGCTACTATCCTCATGCCCTCACCATGGAATTGAGTTGTGGCGCCTGTGTCAGATTGTTTACGAGGGTCTTCCCATCCCGTCCCGAACGCTCCTTGAGTCCATGTGTCAAGGAGAGTTCTTAGGAAAGGATGAAAGGGAGGCATGGGCCTTCCTAGAAGACCTCGCTGAGAAAACCATGCAATGGGAGAGTGTGAGGGAACCACCTGTATCATCTAGCATAGGAGCAAGGATCGCGAATGCAAACTCGACTAGATCGGGTGCCGCATTTGTTGTCGATACTACTACGGCCACCGAGGCGCGCATGGCGGCCTTAATGCGCCGTATGGATTCGATTGAGCTCCAAAACCAACATGATGCACCTCACATGTCCACATCTGGTCCAGTTCCCTATTATTCATGTGGTAGGATAGGTCATGTAAAAATCGAGTGTGCATCCATTCCTCCTGAGATGGAACATGTAAATGCCATCTATGATAGATCAAGGAATGACCCATATTCATCATCATATAACCCTGGATGGAGGAACCACCCTAATTTTTTGTGGAACCATAACAATACCTCAGGTGGTCCTTCAAACCTTTCTCGACCACCTAACCGACCACACTACCCTCCTATGCATTCACAGTCTCATCAGCCACCCCAAAGTCAGAACACCAACTAACCAAGTTTCCCAAATTCAAACAACTTGGAAACCCGGTTTAATTCGCTTGAGAACTTAACTCGTAGACTTGAGAACTCTGTAAAAAACTTTATGTCATCCACGAGTCAAGTTCTCACTTCGAATCAGCAGACCATCAAATCTCTCGAGCTTCAGATGGGTCAGTTGGCTCAGTATGTACATGAGAGAGAGAGAGGGAGCCTGCCTAGCCAACCTGTGGCTAACCCCCGTGCTCACCAGCACTCGAACATGCAAAATGCAAGTTCAAGACCACAGGGGGCAAGTGAACTACGTGGAAGAACCTGTGGACCATGTTAATGCCATTGTGACCCTGAGAAATGGGAAGCAGGTCAACAACCACGTGTCCTTGCCAAAAAATCCATCTGCATTGCCCCTTGTGGGAATGATGGTGAGAAAGAGTCCGAGGGTGAGAGTAATACACCAAAGCCTCCTTCTCCGGCTCTGCCCAAGACATACCTACCAAAAGCTCCTTATCCGAGCAGGTTGTCTAAGAAACAGAGTGACAGTTTGGATAAAATGCTGGAGATATTTAAGAAAGTGAATGTCACATACCTTTGTTAGACATGATTCAACAAATACCTCCCTATGCAAAATTCCTGAAGGATCTCTGTACAACTAAGAGGAAAACCAACGTCCCTAGCAAAGCCTTTTTTGCGGCTAATGTGAGTTGTATCATCTCGAACCCTACGTACGTGAAATTGAAGGACCCGAGCAGTCCAATAATTTGATTTATCATTGGGGATTCTCGCATTAACAATGTTTTGCTAGATCTAGGGTCGGCAGTTAACCTCTTACCTGCTTCTGTGTATCAACGATTAAGCCTAGGCACTCTCAAGCCTACGAAAACAACTTTGCAGTTGGCTGATCGTTTGATCAAAGTCCCGTTGGGGGTCATTGAAGATGTCCTAATCAAGGTCAGTGATATCATATTTCCTGTTGATTTCGTCGTCCTTGAGACCGAACCAATTAAGACCACCCACTCTCAGATTCCATTGATTTTGGGTAGACATTTTTTGGCAACGTCAAATGCCTTGATCAATTGTCGTACTAGACTCATGAAATTGTCGTTCAGGAATTTGACCGCGACATTCCATGTGTTCAATATGGCTAGGCAGCCGGCATCTTTCAGGGACCCCATGGAAGTCAATCTTATCCGGGACTTGGAAGAAGAATTGGAAGAAGAGTACCCCCTGATTCATGAGAATTTAAATGATTACTTCATGGATGACTCCGATCATGAAGAGGATGGGGGTGAGTTGAGCAATGATGTGTATGTTGTTCAGTACATGCGAGCTCCTCCTATCTTACATCTCGAGCTAGATATCACGCCTCGCCTTGGGGAGCCACCCACGCCTGAGCTCAAAGGACTCCCCAAGGAATTGAAACACGTTTTTCTTCGTCCCAAAAGGTCATTTCCGGTGATTATTTCATCGACGTTGACTGGTGATCAGGAAGAACGTTTAATGCAAGTCCTAAAGGAGCACAAATCAGCCATTGGGTGGTCCTTGAGGGACATCAAAGGGATAAGTCCCGACGTCGTGCAGCACTACATCTTTATGGAGGATTAGGCACGAACACGTTGCGACCCACAGAGGCGTTTAAATCCAGCCATGACAGAAGTAGTTAAGAAAGAGATCATCAAGTGTTTAGATCATGGCATCATTTTCCCCATTTCGGACAGTACTTGGGTAAGTCCTGTCGAGGTTGTGCCCAAGAAGTCGGGTATCACTGTTGTCCAGAATGACAACAATGAGCTTGTACCCACACGACTTCAAACTGGGTGGCAAGTTTGTATTGACTATAGGAAGTTGAACGCGGTCACGCGTAAGGACCACTTCCCTCTACCTTTCATCGACCAGATGTTGGAGAGACTCGCCGGGCATGCCTATTACTATTTCCTTGATGATTATTCGGGGTACAATCAAATCCCAGTCGCCCCTGAAGACCAGGAGAAAACCACATTCACTTGTCCTTTTGGGACGTTTGCCTATAGACGGATGCCTTTTGGACTATGCAATGCACCTGCAACATTCCAACATTGCATGTTAAGTATCTTTTCCGATATGGTCGAGAACTTCCTTGAGATCTTCATGGATGATTTCTCGGTTCATGGCACCTCCTTTGATGAGTGCTTGCACCACCTGAGCCTTGTTCTCAAAAGGTGTTCAGAAACGAACTTAGCCCTTAATTGGGAAAAGTGTCATTTCATGGTCATAAAAGGCATCGTGTTGGGTCACGTGGTATCTCGTGATGGTATCGTGGTGGATAGGGCAAAGATTGAGCTTATTTCTAAGCTTCCGCCACCCACCTTGGAAAAAGAAATCCGTTCATTCCTTGGACAAGCCGGTTTTTACCGGCAATTTATTAAGGAATTCAGCAAGATAGCTCGTCCTTTGACGAGCTTGCATACTAAAGGAACCTCCTTTGAGTTCACACCCGAGTGCCTGACTGCTTTTGAGTTTCTGAAGCGTGAGTTGACCTCCGCTCCTATTATTAAGGCACCAGTGTGGACTCTACCCTTCGAGCTGATGTGTGATGCTTCTGATTACACGATAGGAGCAGTTTTAGGTCAAAAAGTCGACAAATTGCCTCATGTGATCTATTATGCGAGTCATACTCTCAATGACGCCCAACTCAACTACTCCGTTACTGAGAAAGAGTTCCTCGCGATCATATTTGTGTTGGAAAAATGTCGCCAGTACCTCATAGGGTCGCATGTCATCATCTACACTGATCACTCAGCTCTTCGCTAGCTTTTGTCTAAAAAGGAGGCGAAACCCCATCTCCTACGTTGGATCTTGTTGTTACAAGAATTCAACCGTGAAATACGGGACAAGAAGGGATGTGAGAATGTCATGGCTGATCACCTATCTCGCATCCCCATTGATCTTTTACCGGATCCACCGGTGAACGAGTTTTTTCCTGATGAGAATCTTATGGCAATAGCCTCACCCCCTGGTTCGCTGAAATTGTGAACTACTTAGCAACCGGGGAGGTGCCGGCTCATTGGAGACACAGTGAGACAGCGAAATTCAAGTCATTAGTCAAGCACTTCTACTGGGATGATCCATACTTTTTTAAGTATTGTGCTGATCAAATCATAAGGAGGTGCATTCTTGACGACGAGATTCAGAGTGTCTTGTCCTTTTGCCATAAGGAGGCATGTGGTGGGCACTTCGGTGCCAAGAAAACCGCTGCCAAAGTACTCCAATGCGGTTTCTACTGGCCCACGTTGTTCCAAGACGCTTTTGCATTTTGCAAAGCATGCGATAGGTGCCAAAGTGTGGGCCGCATTGGTAGACGAGATATGATGCCACTCAATCCCATCTTAGTGGTTAACATCTTTGATGTTTGGGGAATTGACTTCATGGGTCCTTTCCCCGTGTCCCATGGTCACACTTACATCCTGGTGGCGGTCGATTATGTGTCAAAGTGGGTTGAAGCAATCCCCACTCGCACTAACGATCGCAAGGTTGTGATCAAATTTCTTAAAGAACACATCTTCGCGAGGTTTGGGACACCTCGTTGTATCATAAGTGATCGGGGGACACACTTTGTGAACTGATCCCTTGAGGCAGTGCTGAGGAAATACTCCATCACGCATAAGTTGGCCACACCTTATCATCCTCAAACCTGTGGCCAGGTGGAAATTTCCAACCATCAACTCAAGCAAATTCTTGAGAAAACGGTTAATGCTTCAAGGAAGGATTGGTCGGTCAAGCTTAATGATGCATTGTGGGCTTTCCGCACTGCATTTAAAACCGACCTTGGCATGTCCCCCTACCGGCTAGTTTATGGCAAAGCTTGCCATCTTCCGGTAGAACTTGAGCACCGGGCATTATGGGCAATCAAACATCTTAACATGAGTCTTGATGTTTCCGGTGCCAATCGCAAGTTAGATCTCAACGATTTGGAGGAGTTGAGAAATGAAGCTTATGAGAATGCCAAGATCTGCAAGTCCCGTACAAAAAGTTTCCATGATCGCTTGGTGCGAATCAAAACCTTCGAGGTGGGACAAAAGGTCTTGTTGTATAATTCTCGCCTCCACTTGTTTCCGGGGAAACTTCGGAGCCGTTGGTCGGGGCCCTTCATTGTTTTAACCGTCTCCCCTCATGGGGCGGTTGAGATTCAAAATCCTAGGAATGGGGACGTGTTCATGGTTAATGGACAATGCCTCAAACCATACTTGGAAGGGACCACGGTAGAGGACAAGGTGGAAGTCGTGCCTTTGCACAAACTCCCTATGGATGTGGTCACTTAATGTGATCCATCCATCCATTTGTTTGTACATATCAGTGTTTTGTTGAAAAAAAAGAACAAAATGATAAAAAGCAAAGAATTGGAAGGCCTATGTGATATTTTCCCTTTCCCTTGTTAATAACGCGTTTTTCCCTTGCCCTACCCGTTCTTCCAGCAGACGAAAACGCGTTAGTCTTTGTTTTCTCTCCTCCACCCAAAGTTAGGCCCTAGATCCAAAGAATGGACCGCTAAATAGTGGTTTAGAACCGCCAATCAGCGGTCGGTTTGTCCTTTTTGTCTTTGTTTCTTCGTCTGGGTGTTTGATTTGGGGTTCTCTGTTGGGTGCGTGGTTTTGGGTCTGGGTTGCTGCTGGAGTCGGCGTGCGGTGGCCTTCTCTCCGCTCGTTCCGTGTTCGTCTTCGCCGTCGTGTGCCTCACCGCTAAAGCTCGCCAAGGTAGGTTCAGGTATGGCCAGCCATCATTTCATTCCAGAACTCAATTTTGCCTCCCCGATTCGTGAATTCGGAGAACCCTTCTACTATCAAATCGTAGATAAAAGGTGGTACCAATTATTGTATGAGGGTGATGAATCCATGTACGTAGAGCGTCTCGTACATGAATTCTTTACTAAACTCGAGCGTGACCAGACCGGTCCACTCGAGTTCAGTATCACTCTTAGAGGGGTGAAGCACACCATGCCACCCCAACTCATCTCCGACGCGACTGGGATCCCTTTGGTTGATGAGCTCACACCTACCCACGATATCAATTTCTATCGATCTATGCTTGGGCGTGGGCAACCTGTATCATCACATGGGGGAGTACCTAATGCGCATATTTACTCCAATGTGCACATTGTAGCCAGGTGGGTGTGTAGAAATGTGTTGGGCCAAGAGCGGACCTCCACATTTTTCACACGTAGTTTGCGCATCGTGTATAGTCTGATGGACGGTTCACCACACTGCATTTGTCGAACATTGTTCGACGTTTTGGTGAACGCTAGGCTGAAAGATATACACTGTTTGCCGACTCTGGTTACCAAATTGTGTGGCATGTTGGACATCCCACGATTTGAGCGCATGCTAAGTCGCCATGGCACCGACCTTGAGGTAGCGACGATGACCCCGTCATTTCGCCATTGCCTTGTTGAGGCATGGGTGCCTGACTTTATGGAGGAGGATGTTAGAGCCAGTTCCTCAAGCTCGTCTGTGAGCTCAGGAACACTCTTTAACACCGACATTTCTGAGATGACGGTCGAGCAGCAGAACGTCATCTTAGCCAGGAAAAATCGGAAGATCTATAGGAAGTTGTTGGCTCTTGAGAAAGGTGCCTCTTCGGGCACTTCTGGCCACCGTCTTTAGTCCGGTACACCCTATCCATGCATTGGCACCATTTTGCCATACATTGAGGACAATGCATGGATTAGGTGTGGGGGGTGTTTTCACGTTTGTACACAGTTTGTGTTTTTTCTGTTTTTTTGTTGTTTTCTTTTTTTTGTTGTTTTCTTTTGGTTGTACTGCTAGGGTCATGTTAGTGTGCTGCATTTAATATCGATATATTTGTTTGCCATGATGCTTGGGTGACTTGTCTTCTTTTGCTTACCTAGTGCTTTAAAATTTTCACATTTCTTTCAAAACCTTCATGTGTTTGCGAAAGAAAATGTTTTTGTAGGTTTTGCGTGTGTTTAGCATGTGCAAAACCGTTGAGAGGAAAAGTAAAAAGAAAGCTCCCAAAATTGTCTTGAACTTGATGCATTAGGATTTCTAGTTTACTAGCTTTAGGTCTTATCGAGTCGTTAGGATGCACCCCAATTTTCCCTCGGGGGGCGTGTAATTATAGGGTTTCAGCACTCAAACATTTAAAGAAGTCCACCCTGAACCTAGTGAGTCAAATAATTCGTGTCTTTTAGTATAAGGAAGTTTGACGTGGTCAAGGGCCCTTAATCTCTTTTTGTGAAACTTAAGTGTAGGGGTTTTGGTTCCCATGTAGATAAATAAATAAGTGGTGTTCTCTCTTCTCGCACGGCTCCTATCACATGGGAAAGTAGGTCTGAGGGTCCTTTGTGCCTGGTGCTTTCGAGTCATCTGACTTGGGATGCACCGACCGAACTCCCGTTACACGGGTGGTAGGGATCGCCATATGTGGAGATTTGGGGGAAGGTGTACGTGATAGTTTAAATCCTCACAAGCAATGATGCACGAAACCTGACCTTGGGAGAATCAAATACTAACCAATAAAATGCTCTAAAGAAAAAGAAAAAAAAAGAAAAAGAAAAAGAAAAAAAACAGTCAAATAAGAACCAAAATGGACTTTACACAATGTATCACATTCAGAAGTTAAGGTTGCCCTTGTCTTTCACTTAAGTCCTTAACTAACTCTCACGAATAACTCATTAGGCTAGGTGTGTGGACCGATTACATATATAGAGTCGACCCGTAGTATTACCACATCCCATGATCGACAAAATAAGTCCAACGAGTCGTGTAGCTAGATTGATTAATGCATCTTGTTCAGATTTTGTGGGTATATCCGCAGAAAACCCTCAGGAGACAACACTCCTCCTCCTTGGCGACAAGGAGGTTTAACGGCTTGTTGCACGTGTTAAGTGGAACCGTGATTCCTACGAAAGTGAGTTAGGATTTCTTGTTCTTCGTATGTTTTTCTCTTTCTTTGTTTTGCTCGGGACTAGCAAAAGTTAGGTGTGGGGGTATTTGATTGACATCATTTCATGCTTATATTTGTATCTTATATCCATTATCTTTCACCTAAACAATGCTATGTTACGAGTTTGTTAATTAGTTTTCAGGAATAAATAGGTTTGAAGAGATGAAGCATAAAAGAACTCAAAAGCTGAGAAAAAGGACTGAATTGTGAGACAGAAGGACCTAAGAGCAAAACAGAATACTCCACACCATCATGTGGAGTATTTTACCAATTCGATTCGGGTCGAAGCTCCAATAAACGAAGTAGATGCATCCAAGACCACCAAATATACCAAGCAAAGCCAAGAACAAGATTCAACTGGATCCGGACTTTTTAGACCGCTAATTGGTGGTCTGCAACCGCCAATTGGCGGTCTGGATCAACCCAGATCCGCCAAGATTTCTCCTGGACTTGTATTAATGTTTGTTTAGCGTATTTGTGGTATTGGTTTAGTCCCACATCGGGGGATTGTCCCGGATTAGCTTTTTCTCTAGCTATAAATAGAACTCTTCACCTTCCATTGTAAGGACTCCATGCTTGTGGCCATTCTCCCTAATTGAAGTGAAAGCCCTGAAGCAAGAAACCCAATAGGGGAGATTCTACTGGTATTGTGAGTCTTTCAATCAATAAAATTTCCTTTGTTTTGTGCTTCTTTTATTGTTGGTGCATGTTTTAGTTTAATTGTCTTTTATTAAATCTAGCTTAGTGAATATGTCTTCTTATCTTAGTGTAATCGTTAGTGTAATGTGTAGTGAGTAAAACCACTCCCCTTTTGGGGGTGGAGATGATTATCATATATGCAATTAAGGAAGGAAGGATGTTTATTTTGAAATATGTTGATTAATATGAATGCATGCTTGCTTGTTAGAATAGAACACTTCACTAGATGGGTTTTGCCACAAGTTCTAAGACACCTCCCATGCTTGTTTAGTTTCTTAAATAACCAGCTTGTGTTTATGAATGTTAATCAAAATAGGTTAGTGATTTAATTGATGGGTTTTGCCATGATAAGTAGACACCTCCCATACATGCAAACACTACCTACACTTGTGCCTATAGGAAGATATGTTTGCCTCCTTATTGTGTATGTGTAGTCACTCCACCCCCTAAGGGGTCTCTCTCTTACTGATTCCTGCATAGTATCAAGTTCTTTAGCTTAGTGAAGTATTTGTTAATCTCTTTCTTTCGCATTTGCTTCTTCGTAGTTAGCGCAGTTTAGATTAGCATAAACAACTTTCTTCCACCTTTTTGTGCCACTTGATTTCTGATAGACAAGAGGTTGCTCACCTCCCTGAGGACGACCCGTACTTGCCACCGCTTCATCGCGGTCGTGCACTTGCGGTTTTAAATAAAACGTTCAACAGCGTGGATAGGCATACTGAGTGTGTGGGACATTGCTCATGAACATGTCTGGTTCCAAGTGGGAGATGGCAGCAACATACTCTTCTTTCATGACCCATGGTGTGGCCAACCGTTCTTGTGTGAGGAGTGGGGTGCACAGCTGCACTACGATGTTGGTATGCCAAAGGAGACACATGTGGCACACTTCATCCGAAATGGTACTTGGAACCTTCCTCCTCGACGATCCATGAAGATGTTGAAGTTATGGCCGAAGATTATGGAGACAAATACATGGAGGTCCGGATAGGCCTAGTAGTTTGACTTCCAGGAAGGATTTTTTTCCTTGAAAAGATGCATGGGCATGGGTTGCCCCAAGGAACACACTCGTGGGGTCGAGTAAGCTCATATGGTTCATCATGTCCCAAAGTTGGCCATTACAGTGTGGCACACGATGCGAGGACGTTTGATGACAAAGAAGTTGATGAAGGCACGGGGCACAGCTCATGACCTGGATTGTGTACTATGTAATGAGGATGAGGAGGATATGGGACACCTCTTTTGAGCATGCCCCTTCACGAGGGAGGTCTGGACGCGAGTCCTACAAGTGTTAAAGTTGGGCGCTGGCATCATAAATACACTTGATGCGGTGGTGAAACGCATGGTACGAGTGAGGGGTGGGCGACTGCACATGACAACAATGAAGCTAGCCTTTAGTGCGGACATATATGAGTGTTTGTTGGAGCGGAACAGAAGAGTGTTTGACCATGACAAGAGGCGCCCATCAAATATCATTAGATTAGTTAAAGACACGGTTTGGGTAGTGGGACCAACGCTGAAAGACCTTATAGAAGACCCGACGGCGATGCAAGCCTTCAAATACGTATAGAGTTAGAAGTATACGTGTGCTAGAGTAGCTAGGGGACTATTTGTAATGGGTCGGTGAATCATGGGGTTTTGTAGGCTGGGCATGTAGATAGCATGTCCCGTGGGTGTTTATTTGAAAATATTTGTAGGATGTAAATCATAGTTTACACATTAATGGAATTTCAAGCCTATGCCTCCCTTTTGTTTTGCAAAAAAAAATTTGAGAGTGTAGGAAGTTAATGTCGGATTTCATGTCCCTATGTATGTGTATATTTTAAAAAATTTATACATGCATACAAGATCGATATTCATATTTTCAGTGATTTCATGTACATTATTTTGTGTTTATTCTAATATCATGCAAATCTACATATAATAATAAACAAAGAAGAGAGGATCATACCCAAAGGTTCTCTAAAATCTTTATGAAGATCCGGAGTTGCGTTGCTCGTTCAATCGCCCACCGATCCGCCTCCAAGTGTACACCAAACTCTAAACAAGATTAGAGAGAAATGAGCTAGACAATTCAATCTCTAAATGAAGCTTAGAATATAGCTAATAACCCCTTTTAAAGAATCTCCAAAAGCCCTAACTAATTAAGAGAATTTCGGATGGATTAGTGGAGAGATTAGGGAGAGGATACCTATTTATAGGATTTTCTCTTCCTTAAACCAATCATAAATTGACACATAAATATCTTTAAAAATGTTTGAGCATAATTATTCGAACAAATCCAGCCCATGATCAATATTAATCTCTTAGTAATTCAAGCAAAATCGTGTAAAACGGTTGAACAAAATGGCCAACCAGTCGACCGTTTCGTTATCTAGAAAAGCTCATGATACTTTTTGGTTGAACGGAACTCCAAATCGGTCAACCGTTGTGCAACAAGAAAGTCCTTGTTATTTTTCGGTTGAACTGAATGTCAAACCGGTTGACCGTTTTCAAAATGTTTTCAAAACGAACCCTAAAATTATTGTTCACCGATCAAATGTTTTAGCAAAATGTTCAACCGTTTTGTACTATTTTTGCCTTTGTCAAATTTAGGATCAATATCCAACAAAATTTGATCCTTAAAGTTTTAGCAAATTCATATATCATGTAACATATTATCTTATACAATGTCAAGCTATTACACCCCATAATACATACATCTCATATTAATTTATTCATGATTCTAATTATGTCAATTTTCATGACATATTGATTTTATCGATTCACCACGTGTATTTCGTTTCCCATGAAACCCGATACAACACATGAATACAAAATCAAGCTTCTTGTTTCCCAGTTTTGTGGTGTGACCTATAGGAGGATCTAAGAGATTGACAATGATATTAAACACTTAATACCATAAACTATAAGTGGTATCTAGCTACACATTATATTTACCCAATTAGCATAGATGTCTTGTTCACTCGAACTAAACACGATCCATTTAGTGATGTAAGTGCACCACTTGCGTCTATCCCTTGCCTCATGAAATTAAGAATATATACAAAGTAGATATACGTCACCTTTGTATTATATATTCATTTCTTGATCTCTTAAGTCAATTATAAATATGTCACATTGTGCACATTATAATTTTTCTTTATCAAGGGCCTAACTAATATCATCACTCAGTTAAGAGGGCAATGATAATCTTTTGACTAACTATCTTTTCCAGCATAAGTCATGTTCAACCAACCATTGTTTTTATCACTATACTCATTGATAGCTTTTGACAATAATCAAATTAAACACTTCCTACGTGAAAAGATATAAGTCTCCTATCTTAAGATTCAAGACACAATGAAAACATTAATGCACATAACACAATTCCATAATGTTTCACTTGCTAGGTCTATTCAATATATAAAAGTGTAAGCAAATAACGATTCTACAGGTTCAGGAGTACCTTTCTTGGAGAGAACCTGTGGCAGCGGAAGGAAGATCAGAGGTCACCTTACGGAATCCTTCTCACCGGTCGGTCTCCTACTCTCTTAGAGAAGGAGCGCGAGTCCACAACCCAAGAGTCCACGGAATGAGCTTGGTGGAGGTGGAGGGACGAAATGGGAGGGAATAGGAGGTGGCGGCTAGGTTAGGGTGGAGGCTAGGGTTTTGCACATGAGATCAATCTATTCAAAGGGAGGCTCCCCTCCTTATATAGACGGCTCCACCCTAAACCCTAAATGAGTTGTCCAATAGGGACGCGCCATGTGTCAGTGCTTTGGGCAAATTGCTTATTAATCCCTGATTAATCCAATATCTCCCACTTGCACAACAGCACGATAACAACATGTCATCTGCTTTTGTGTCTCCGACACATATGCATATATCCCTGATACATACAATCACACAATGGCAATATGTCACCTCCCTATGTGTCCCCGACACATACGTATACATCCCTGATATATACAACTATTCCTTTCTCCAAGAACGCATCCACAATACGCAAGTCTCCGATCATGTATACCCGATACAAGATCATCTATGTCCCTGACACATGCACTCTTCCGATCATACGGACAAATGGGTCGTGCGACCGGTGATGTACCTGCAATTTGGAGTCTCAAACTAGAAACCTTACTAGAAGGCCAGAATGACAACATCCTCAAAAACCAATAAATAAGCAGTCAAATGCAAATCACAGTTCCCCAGGTTTACTCAGAAACTCACTTGACACGAACGGTATCTCGATCCCTCGGAGAGAATACCTTCTTGTCCTCAAGGTACTTGCTACTGTATCAATACAGTTGGGCCCAGCAAATACTTTTAGTGCATTCGAGTCAAACCTTTCCCTTCGCCCCAGACCACCATTACACTTAGAGTTGACTCCTTTCCCGAAGATGCCTCTTTAGACCGAATCTCTCATGGTCATAGATAACATCCCAAAGTAGCCACATCAACTCTTTGCTTCATGGTGTCGTCGAAGGTCACTGAGGGCAACTAAATGACAATCAAGTCTTGGACTCACACAGTGAAGGAGCAGGGATCCATCCTTTCACTTCCAAATGGTCGCTCAGCACATGTTGTATGACAAACATGCTATGGTGGATCATACTGCACACAATAGTATGTCTGTCTCTCAACACCATACAAGTCTTAGTCCAGTCGCACCCCCTCTGCACCTGACCCGAGCTTCATCATTGTCGCCTTAACACCATACAGGTGTCACCTGGCGCCACATGTGATGCTCGTACTTGGCTTCTATAGGTCACATGAATCGTGGGAACATTCATGTCAATCCTCACCAACATAGAGGATCTCATCTTGATTCCTAATCAAGGCGACTATCCTATCATGAACTACTATGGATCTATCATACAAGATCTCTTCATGATCAGTCTCATCTCTGCTCGCTATCAAAAGCGCCAGAGGCGAATGCTCGTGTGAGTAAGCATTCTTCAGCCTATTGACAGAATAATATTTTATGCTAGAACGACTATATCAAGCAAACAGATACAGTCGAAAGGAAACAACACAATCACTCATAAAAAGAAGTTAGACATGCCAATACATCAAAGTCTGCGTAAGCCTAAGGACTTCACATGACACGCAAACGAGTCCTTAGCTATAGCCTTGGTTAGAGGGTCAGCTACCATAAGACTAGTAGACACATGTCTCAACTCAACTTCCTTTCTCGCTATAATGTCCTTCACAAAGTGGAACCTCGTCCATTTTGGTCTTCTCTTCAGGAGTCTCAGGATGCTTATCAAGGCTTAAGTGCAAGCCTTTCTCAATAGGAGTGTCGATTGGTTTGCATTTGTCCATATAACATTTCTTCAAGATGTTGTTAATGTAAGTCTCTTGAGACAATCCCAGAAGTCTCTTGGACCTATTTCTAACTATCTTGACACCAAGGACGTAGCTAGCTTCACCCATGTCCTTCATATCAAACGTGGAGGACAACCACTCCTTAGTGGATTTCAGCAGCTCTTTGCTATTGCCAGCCATGAGTATGTCATCAACATACAAGGTCAGAATGACAAATTTACCATTGGATCTCTTAACGTACACACAGTGATCTTCCTCAAGCATAGAGAATGCATTCTCTGTTATAGCTTGATGGAAGCGAATGTTCCACTGTCTAGACGCTTGTTTTAAGCCATACAAGGACCTCTTGAGCTTGCAAACTTTGCGCTCTTGTCCTTTGACTTCAAAACCTTGAGGTTGATCCATGTAGATCTCTTCCTCAAGTTCTCCATTGAGAAGAGCAGTCTTTACATCCATTTAGTAAAGCTCTAAGTCCATCTGAGCTACAATAGCTAGTAGAAGGCGGATGGAGGCAAACCTAACCACGGGTGAAAAGGTTTCCTCAAAATCCACGCCTTCTCTTTGGGTGTAGCCTTTAGCTACCAGTCTAGCCTTGAATCTATCAATAGATCCATCCGCCTTCCTCTTAATCTTGAGGATCCACTTGGCCCCAATGGCCTTTCGGTTCGGCGGTAAGTCGACCAAGTCCCAGACTCGATTCACTTTCATCGACTCCAACTCTTCCTTTATAGCTTCTAAGCACTCTTTAGCATTTCGACCTTCCAAAGCCTCTTTCAAGGTCTCCGGTTCTTGCTCATTGATTACTGTCATCCCGGATGATTCATAATCAATTTCTTCTTGAGCTATCATGAGGGCCTCTTCCTCTAAGCGAAACCGCCTACGAGGAATGAGCCCGCGTTTGCTTCGACGCAGATGGATATCTGATGGCTCATCCTCCGTGAGAGCTATCGGATCCTCAACATTGCTGCTCCCACTAGGATCGACTGGTGGAACCTCATGTTCAACTTCCAGATCATGATCCCGTGGAGTGGCAATGTCCTCATCTTGTTGTTCAAAGAAGTCCACTTACTTTTTGATAGCTCCAGCAAGGGTTGGAAAATCATTTTCCAAGAATGTGGCATCCCTAGATTCCAGTTCCATCCTTCTTTCATTCTCGTCTACCCCGATAAAAACAAAACCTTTGGAGAAATCACTGTATTTTACAAAGATACACTTTTTCCCTCTAGGTCCTAGTTTTCCATATCGGTGACTAGTAGAATGAATGTATGCCGCACATCCCCAAGGACGCATCAGACTAAAATCAGGCTTCGGTCCTGTCATATAGGCAGCAGTCATTAGAGCATCTCCCCAAAACGAAATTGGTAAGTTCGCATGCGCCATCATGGATCTAACCATGTCTAGCAACGTTCTATTCCTTCTCTCGATAACACCATTTTGCTGAGGAGTATAAGGCATAGTGAATTGTCTAGATATCCCCTTTTCATCACATAACTCCTTGAACATTATGGAGAGATACTCACCACCTCTATCCGTTCTAAGAGTTTTTATCTTATTATCCAACTGATTCTTAACTAAGCTCATGAATTTCTTAAAACATTCTAGAGCTTCTGACTTGTGAGAAATAAGATAAATATGACCATATCTAGTGAAGTCATCAATGACTGTGATGAAGTAACTTTGTCCATGTCTAGTACCCACATTCAAAGGTCCACAAATATCTGAGTGAATTAGTTCTAAAGGAGAAGTAGCCCTAATGGCTTTTCCGAACGGTTTTCTAGTTGCCTTTCCAGCTAGACAAGATTCACAGGTTGGCAATTCAAATTTGGAGCATTCTCCTAATACCCCCTCCTTTGCCAACTTGTTCATCCGGTCAACACCAATGTGACCTAGTCTAGCATGCCACATAACTGAATCATTATTCATGGAACTTTGGCTCATAAAGGCACTAGCGTTATGATTGAAATCATAAATTGCATCCAACACAATAAAACCATCAGAAAGAAAAGCACGTCCATAATAAATGTTAGAAAGGTATAAACCCATATCATTGTTCTCAAAAACAACTTTAAAACCATGTCTCATCAAGACAACAACAGAAATAATATTTCACCGTATAGCTGGTGCATACAACATGTCGTGAAGTAATAGGATCCGGCCACTTCGCAAAGCCACTTTGCATGTGCCAACTCCAAGAACTTCAATGCTAGTGTTGTTTGCCATGCTTATTCGCCTCCCACTTGGAACACGGCGATATTCCACGAAGGCAGAACGATCCTTTGTTACGTGGTCCGTGGCACCTGAATCCACAATCCACACAGGAGAATAATCACTGAGCATCACAGAACTAGTCACGTTACAATTCGAGGGATTACACACAGTAATTACCTTTTGCTCAGTGCACTCACGAGTAAAATGTCCAGTCTTTCGACAGTTAAAACAAGTCACATTAGACTTATCTTTCTCACCCCTAGATCCTCGAGGTCGTTTCTTTCCAGCTTTGTTTTCTGTTTTGTTTGCATTTGCACCCTTCTTGCCTTTAAAACCCTGAGCTCTATCTCTTTTGCGCTTAAAACCTGCACTCCTCCGAGGAGCGCCAACTTCAGCAGCAAACACTTCAGTTAGAGGGTCTTCCGCAAGCATGCGGTCCTCCTCCAGCTCTAGGTGTTTTGCGGCCTGGTCAAATGTCTTGATGTCATCAGCATGGGTCAGATGGACCTTCATATGCTCCCAACTCTTCGAAGGCAATGATCTGATGAGAGCAGACACTTGCTCCTCATCGGTCTTAGCACGACCGGCAGCGCTCAGCTCGCTAATCATGTTTGACATTGCGGTAATATGCTGCCTCATTGTGTGACCTTGGCGCATTTTATACCCATCAAACATGAGCCCAAGCTGGCGGGCCCTTGTGACGGAGGTCACTCCGTACTGAAACTTCACAGCTTCCCACAAGGCCTTTGCAGTTCGAAACTTTCCGAACCGTAGTTTCAGATCGTCCCTCATTGAACTTAGAATTGTGATTCGAGCAATTCGGTCTTTCTTTTTCCATGCATTATAAACATTCAAGTTTCTGCGATGTTGCGTAGTATTCCCCTCCTCGGGGGGAGACATAGATTGGTTTATGTTTTCTAACATGTCCTGATCCTCTAAGAGATACTCAATTTTACGATGCCACAGATCGTAATTTCTTTCATTGAGTTTATCTCCTCGAGTCAAATCAGCGATGATGCTTTTGGAAGCAGCCATAAAGAATCTAGGACAATCAAAATACATAGTGATACATGAGTTCTAGCATAAAATATAACAAGCTACAATAATCATAAAGAATAAACTGACTTAATAGCTATAGCATTCAGACCAAAAGAAAACATAAAGCATTCGATCAAATCCTCATTCAATAGTTAATAAAGCCATTTTACTAATCTAGATATTGAGCTCCATCATGATTTAATGACAAAAAAAAACGTTTCAAATCATGGTAAATCAGCCAATAAAAAAATATTTGCCGCCAGTTGCAAGGTGGTTTACACAAAACACTTCAACCTTGCAACTCCCACTAGGCATGCGAGTTCCCAAAAATGGTTTTCAAAAAAAAAATCCAATCAACATCACACATATATGATTACTACATTACTTCCATATCGAGCTAATGATCCTCATTAGGGATTTAGCCTCGTCGACGGGAACCTGCATGAGTCTTATAGCAATAATATCGCAATAATAAAAATAAAGGAGCCCCTCGTCTCCTTAGGGCAATAAACAGTCCACAGTCCATAATTATTACAGTCCATAAATATTACAGTCCATTGAGATAACTATTGCAAATGGAAATAAATGAATGAAATACGCTCATCTCTCAATAAGGCAGTAAATAAAATCAGGAATCATTCATTCCACATAGCCACAATCTTTCCATATGTTAGCACAATCCGACGTATGAAAAAATATACCATAAAGTGTGCACCTCATTCAAACAATAAGGAAGTAATGCATAAGGAAACAATGCATGAATGGGGCACGAAAATAGGCAAAAAAACGTGTTAGGTAATGACAACCAATCTCCACAATAATCATTCTCAAAACAGATTTTTTTTTCTTTCCATAATCAATATAATCATGCAATCAATAATAATTATGCTACTTCTAATGGAAAGAAAAATTTCGAAATTATATGGTGGAGAACAACACATATTTTTTGCATCAAAGGAAAGCATCCAAACATATTTTTAAGGCAATAAAATTCCAGCCCATAATATCTTTCCAAAATTTTCAGAATTAGCCAATCTTTCCATAATCAATATAAGCATGCAATCAACAATAATTATGCTACTTGTAATGGAAAGAAAAATTCGAAATTCTTTGGTGGATGGCATCACATATATGCACATTTGATGAAAAGGAAATATTTCAAATGAAATGCATGCAATCATCCCAAAAGAAATCCGAAATATCCTTAATGAGATTAACATATATGTGCATTCAATCATAAAGGAAATATTTCAAATGAAATGCATGCAATTATTCCAAAAGAAATCCGAAATATCCTTAATGAGATTAACATGTATGTGCATTCAATCATAAAGAAATATTTCAAATGAAATGAATGCTCTCATTCCAAAAAGAAAACGAAATATACAATATGGTAACTCAATATTCATGTATACATGCTCAAAGATTAGAATAAATAATATCTAACCCTAATTCGTAAAAATCAGGAAAAATAGACATATTATTTCATGTATACATGTGCATGATTTAGAAGAATCAACATGGAAAATAACTTCTGATTTTATCTAATACATGCACAAAGAATAGAGGTAACAACACAGAAAAAATAGAATTCTGGTCACATCTATGTATGTGCAATGATAGGAGAGCAACATATCATATTGACTCGAAATAAAATCAGGAAAAATCCATCTTAAACCATGCACATATGCGCAAGAATGGAGGAGCAAAATCTAACCCTAGATGCATGCTCTAATGAACCATAACATGCGCAACATGTTGAAACTAGTCTAAACCCTAATTGCACGTTAGAAAGAAATCAGCAAACATGCACCACTTATATCTCTAAATGAATGATCATATTATTTCATTTAAAGATCAAAAACCTCTGAGTTTTTCATTTCCAGAATATGAAAAACGAATTTGAAAGAAAAAAATTCATGAACAATCAACATATATAACATGCGCATCATGTAAATAAGCAATGCTGATTTTCTGTTTTCTTTCTTTCTCCAAAAACATAACCACCGAATATTTTGTTTTTATCTCAAATCAGATTATCATGAAACAAAAATTCGTCAAGCATGGTGAGGATTCGAAGGTAACCGAGATGGCTCTGGTACCAATGTAAGCAAATAACGATTCTACAGGTTCAGGAGTACCTTGCTTGGAGAGAACCTATGGCAGCGGAAGGAAGATCGAATGTCACCTTACGGAATCCTTCTCACCGGTCGGTCTCCTACTCTCTTGGAGAAGGAGCGCGAGTCCACAACCCAAGAGTCCACGGAATGAGCTTGGTGGAGGTGGAGGGACGAAATGTGAGAGAATAGGAGGTGGCGGTTATGTTAGGGTGGAGGCTAGGATTTTGCACATGAGATCAATCTATTCAAAGGGAGGCTCCCCTCCTTATATAGACGGATCCACCCTAAACCCTAAATGAGTTGTCCAATAGGGACGCGACATGTGTCAGTGGTTTGGGCAAATTGCTTATTAATCCCTGATTAGTCCAATAAAAAGTAATCATTTCCTCTTTTATATACTCGTGTCGCAAATATTTGTGGAGCTACAATAATCGATGATCAACACGACAATCTTATCTCAGTAATTAATGTTCCATATCAATTACCATGATTGTGAATAACTTTTGATTTATGTAAATTATTATCTTTAAAAACTCTATGGTTATGGACCAAGAGCTTCTTCCTTAACACTTCCAAAAGACAAATACATTATTCAAGGAATATAATATTTGCACATCCAAGTCATAATAATTGACATATAAAAGTAAAACTTTTAGAACACATTCATTTCAATCTCTCACTTGTTATCAAAACTTTCTTTCACATACATTCTCAATGTATTCAAAGAGATTACGACCTAGGACCTGGATGTTTTACCAAATCCGTATTGTTGATATATTTTCAAAGCTCAACTATTATGTGATTTCCCATTTCCCTGTGAAAATATCCCATTTCCCATGCACAATCGCACACAAGCATTGTGCTAAAGTCTGATTAGTGGTGTGACCTCTATAAACTTTATTTGACTTCTTCAGACACTGAATATTTATTGTCGATGAATGTGGAGAGTGTCAATAATGATAAACGCAGAATTAAGAGAAATCGTTATAGTGGACACTCATCAAAATTATGACACTATCTTGTAGGCCATATGTCAAGAGATAAAATGGAACATCTCGTTAAGGATGAAATTCTCTCTACATAGGAGTTTTTGGATTTTGATAATTACATTGAACGTATTAAAACACATGTTAAAGGAACTAACAAGAGGCTACTTGAAGTGGGGGACTATTGGACATTATCCACATTGACTAAGCAAGGGTCTACTTGAAGTGAAGAACTTCCAAAAATTGGAGAACTTAACTTCCAAACTGACTTTTGGGTCATTGTTTAAGGACATGTTTGTGCCAAAGAAAACATTGGAAAGTGAATCTCATGATCGAAGGGAGAATAATAGAAAACGAATCATGTTATATATTATCAAATATATATAATTAGAGTAACTACAGGTCTCTAGCAATGCATGTTAGAAAATGAATCATGTTATATATTATCAAAAATATATAATTAGACTAAAGAAAATATATCAAAATATATAATTAGAATAATAGAATAATATTTTCTTTAGTCTCGTAAAAAAATTCGTTAAGAAATGTTTTACCTTGTTAGTGCAGTTTGATCGAAAGATATATCAAATGAATGAAAAACTTCTTAATATAAGACGATGGTGTAGGTCGCCATACACGGTTTTAAAGTATTAAACAAATGTTAAACCAGTAGACCTGAACATGACTTAGGCTACACGAAATCATTGACCACACTGATTGAAGTCGTTCGGACAACATTACCGACACGTAACAAGCTTGAAACGACTGATCTAATGAGGCTCAGAGAAAATAGATATCAAAAATAAATTATCCGTAACGGTTCTGTTCTTAAATACATTAATCAACCCATTAACATGGTAAGTCGACGTATCCACGAGTTCTAACATGAATTGCTAGTGCCCGGATTACACAGTGCTCATCCCCACATGGCCATACTATACGTACCTATATTATTTAATTCTGAACTTCAGATCGACAATGACATTTTGTATCCGAGAAATAGACATTGTGGTGTTCCCATTTTCTATTGGACATTGCAACAAGTAGGTTACAAGAAACCATTGACCAATTCCATTCAACACCAAGCACCGTAACACTCATATCTTAACGCCTATTCTTCCCACGTTTTGTCAAGTCAAACTAAACCAACTTCTCCCCCTCTTTCCCTATATAAGCATACGTCCAGAAAATGTTATATCTATATATTTGATCTACATAACACCACTTCTCGGCATCTCATCCTCTTCTATTACAACACACACCACAAAAAACCCTCTTCAATTACGCAACATGGGGTGTAACATCCTCAAAGCAGCGGAAAATTTAAAATTTATACACTCAATCAACAGAGGATATTACGCAAATAAAGGAACACAGGTGCACCAACACACACACACACACATATATATATATATATATATATATATGTGTGTGTATATATATATATATATATATATATATATATATATATATCCGAACATCAGAGTTTACAAAAGTTGTGATTACATCAAAAGCATAAACGAAGGAAACAGTAATCACACGACCTCAACCGAGAGAAAGTTGGATCCGGTAGAAGCACTCCTCTCCTCGGTCACCACCCCTTAACGCCGATCACAGCCTGAAAGTAAACATGCAACAATGCCTGAGTTTCCAGAAGGAAACCCCGTATGCCAAACTCTAAATGCATGAAATGAAAAGGCACCCTAGCATACAATTCTACTAAACAAGAAAAGCATCACAACAGGCTGGGCTCCAGGGCTCTCTCACCCAACCACAGCACACACCGCAGGTACGGGGCTTCAGGTCTAATCTCAACCAACCTCCGCACCCACCACAGTCACGGGGCTCCAGGTCTAATCTCAACCAACCGCCGCGACACACACTCGTCGCCAAGCTGGGCTCCAGGTCTAATCTCGACCAACCGCAGCTACCACGACACGACCAAGGGCTCCAGGTCTTTTTCAACCAACCCAAACGTCTAAGGGCTCCAGGTCTTTTTCAACCAACCCCTACACGCGGTCCCTGCTCAGGCTCCAGGCCTTTTTCAGCCAACCTGAACGCACTACGGAGCTCCAGGTCTTTTTCAACCAACCCCGCACAGACTAGCTGGGCTCCAGGTCTTTTTCAACCAACTGCAGCTCTCACACAGTCACGGGGCTCCATGTCTCTTTCAACCAACCGCCGCAACACCACAATTCTAAGCTGGGCCTCAGGCCTATTTCAGGCAATCCCAAGCTCACACACGGTTACGGGGCTCCAGGTCTAATCTCAACCACACACCGCAACCCTCGTGCACCTAGCACACTTGCCGGAAGAACATCGGCACCACAACTCGCCCCACACGGACGACCACGACAACAGCACCTCTATAGTGCAAAACATGACACAAACGGTCGACCGAACCAAAAGTCCCGGTCGACCGAATCAAGCAAATACAGGGCAATCCACCTCGACCGACACTCCATCGATCGACCGATTCCCAAAACCACACTCGTTCGGTCGAACCAAAATCACGGGACGGTCGACCGTTTAGATGATCAACTCCCAGGTTCAACGAACAAAACGTCCGATCGGTCGAACTCCGAGAATCCTTCGGTCGACCGATCCCACAGGGGATAATCCCTCTCTCGCGACCTGAAACCGGTCGAACGCCGAGACCTCCTCGGGCGGCCGATTTCATCCAGAGCGTTCCTCACGCTCAACACGCAGGTCCGGTCGACCGAACCCACATTCGGTCGAACCGACCCCCAAACTCACTTAAGTCACGGTCGAACAAAGTCAAAGAGCGGTCGACCATTTAGATGGTCAACGCTCCCGACCGACTTAAGACAGTACACACGGTCGACCGGCAAAGGGGACCCGGTCGACCGAAACTAACCAGGTTTGTCTTTTATGCACAATCGGTCGACCGCCACAAGGCATCGTTCATTCGATTTCAGGCAGGACCCGTATTTTCTTCACGAACGGTCAACCGTTTGCACCAACTGGTCGACCGATCAGGCAGTGAAATCTGCTGCACATTTACTTGCGACGAGCCGAACGACCTACCGTCGACTTCCAAATACTCACGGTAATTAAGTGAGTGAGCTTTACATACCGGAAGGTCTGAAGAGACCTTTGAAGAACCGCGACGACGCCTCCACGAGCACGTCTCCCCAAACACGATCCGTCGACGACTCTCGCGTCCAAACGACGATCAACTCCTCCTCGACGATCCACACTCACGAATCCACCTCCGGCAACCTCCACCAATCACCCACGACCACAGGAAAAGAGTGAGGTAGAGAGAGAGAGAACCAAATGTGCGGAAAGGTTAAAGAACCACCCCCTCACCTCAAGCCACCGACAAACGACCACCACCACCGCTTGCCCGAACACAACTCCACGCTGGAGCACCAACTCGCCGGAGCTCACTGCAGGAGGGAGAGAGGGAATCGTGAGAGAGAGCAACTGAGAGAGAGAGAGAGAGAACCCAATAATATCTCCTCCCAATCCAATCCTCACCATCCATTCCAATCCACTCCATCTCCACCACTCATCTCATCTCCACTCCATCACAACCCTCCATCCAACCATCTTCAATCCAAGTCATCCATCTTCATCTCCCTCTAATCACCACCTAAAACATGATTAAGGCACAATTAGGATTAGGATCCTACATGGGGCGAGTTTCCAAAATATTTCTTGTGTTCTGTGTGCTTATTTTTCTCATTCTGGAGGTGCCGGTTTCGAAGGCTAGGCCTCTTAGCATACTACAGGAAAACAATCCAACAAAAATTATGTTTCTCAACGAACAGAGGGATGGTTTGGGAGAAGTGGGATGTTGCTTCTCCAGATGTTGCCAAAAGGGTCTGGTAATTCGTCACCCGGAAGCTCAGGGTGCACGAATGGATCCGCGAGAAATGGTCGGTCGTGCCCCAGCCGTCGATCATGAGTTGAAGATGGAAAATTACCAATGCTAACTTGTTGATTTTAGGAGGAATATTCACACAGTCAATTATAGTAATTGAATTGATAGTTATTTATTTGTTAATTTTGTGTATAAACTTCTTAACATTTTGTAATGAATGAAAGTAATTTTTTGGAAGTTTAAAAGATCAAAGAAGAACAATGGCATGTAGTGACTAAAATTTTGGCCCTTTCTGTAATTAGTTAGTTTTATTTGGTTTCCAATTGCAAAGCTAATCGTAGTTATGATTATATGAAGAAATGGTAAATAAATAAATAAAAAGAACTAAATGAGAAGACAAGACTGAGTTCCTTTTCGTTATTTGGCCTGTAAAACGGGAAAACAGATCTTTGCGGAATTAATTGAAAAAAGTGTTTGAGATCCTTCTTGTTTTTGGTTAACTACCTTCGTCGCGTGCCTTCTATGGATTATTTTTGAAAACATGTATAAATAGGGTTGTAAACGAGCCGACTTCGAGCGAGCGAGGCTAGCTTGAACTCGGCTCTGTTATTTTTTTATCTGCTTGTCGCTCGCTCGACACTCTGTTCGAGCACCAAAATTTTGCTCATGCTCGACTCACTACTTGCTTAGTATTATGAATTTGTTTTATCTGCTCATGCTTAGAGTTGTTTGACTCAACTCATTTGCTCGTGAGTTAGGCTCGGCTCGTTAGTATTATGAATTGTTTTCCCCTCCAAGGCTCAAACTTTTACATGTCGAGTTTGCATGTGCTCAACCACGCCAAAACATGTGTTCTTCCATATTTATACAAGGATTGAGTTGCATTTCACAAACAGCCAATGTGAGACTAAAGTTCCACATCAACATGCTAGGAAACTCTCAATATAATATTTTACTTTGATATTACATATTGTTTGTTGACTTTTGTCACATGGTTGTGTTGGTTATTTTTAGGGATATCAATTTCGATTTGTACAACAATCTTTATTATTTTTTTGAAAATATATAACAAAGTTTTTTTTTGAATTCCACTTTTTCTACATTTTTTTAATTGTTAATATGTAATTGGGTATTTCATTAATCACAAGTGTAGTGTGATTTGGTATTTCAAATAAGTCTAGTTAGTGTTAAATAAAATAAGATGATTAAATAGTTGGGGATCTGATGTGTGTTCAGAATACTTGTAAAACATTTGGGTTTTCTATGTAAGCTGATTTCTGTATGAATTAAATGGATATGCACGGAACATTAAAACTATAAAAGATATCATGATTCTATTAGCATACATATACACATACATGCATTTAATAGTACACACATATATAAATAATTTGGATACTCTTAACAATTAACACCATACATGTTATCATAAACTCATTAACATATACATACATAATATATAATATAATAGCCGAGCGTAAGAGCGAAGTGAGCGAGTGATCTAACAAGCGAATATCGAGCGAGCAAGGCATGTACAACGCATAGAGGTATGAATTTTACAAATAACCCGATGATTATTAATTAAATTTTACAAATAAAATGTTGTTAAGTGGATTTAAGCATCTAAATTAATAATTTTATTAATTATTTTTAACTAATTATCAATTAATAATAATAATTTCTATAAAAAAGGGCATCTTCGGCAGATGCGCACCCCTTGGGGCGCCTGCCCGCGGGGTGGGGTTGCTCCAGCGGACGCCCCACTCCAAAAAAATTAAACTTAAATTAAATGAGACATTTTACCAGATTCGAATATGTCGTGACGTCCGCTGACTCTTTTCCTAGTCTCCAAGACATTCTTTTCGATGATTATGAGAGAAAGGTGAAGAGAGTGTGGTGAAAGGAGAGTAAAATGAGGAGTTATATAGGTAGAAATGAGAGAAGGGCAAAATGGTATTTCACATGGGCAATTTAAGTAGTTTTCCGACGATGAATAACAATTTAGTAAAAAAAGTATGAAAAAAAGTACGAGGAAGATCAAGTTTTAAGTATACTATATATTATGGCTTTTTTGACGGTGTGTCATTAGAAAGTTACTAGAATCGTGTCATTATGAAATGCCATTGACTTCCAACTATTTCATCTCATGTGATTTAATCTAGGATTAGAAAACATAATTTTCCTTTATATATTTAAATTTTGCAAAAACTCGTTTGAATAATCTATGAAATTTTTTCACCTATGTATTTACTCTCTCTCTCGTTTCACTCCCTCATCAATCACATTTCTTCTCACTCACCTTCTCTTCTCTCTCGCTCACCTATCTTCTCTCTCTCGCTAAAATTAAATACTCAGTTCTTAAACTGTTCAAATTCGTTAACATTTATATTTTAGAATTTTAAAATAAAAATATATTTAATCGTGTACTCTTGATGGCTTGACCTTGCTAGAGGAATAACATGAATCACGCGCCATCCACTCTCCTCCTACTTGACCTCCCATGGATCTGGTTGATCACCATGCAATTGACTAGTACGTCCGCCTTGCCAAAGCAAAACGTATTCTCGATAGAAAATGTTGGTATTTTTGCTCCACTTTATAATAATTTTAATGGTTGACGAACAAATTAGACAATTCTCAATTACAAGCCACTTAAGTCATATAGTCAAATTGCATACATTAGATATTTTATTTAGTTACCCAAGGTGTTCATTCCTAATGTAGTCAAAGATTTAGTTATTTTTTGACTTTTGGGTTACAATGGACTAAACCAATGTGTTTCTTATAAGCTTTCTACGATTCTTATTTATTATGAATTAGCAAAAAGTTATCTAGGCATTAGATCATGGGTCTATTGGAAACAACATCTTTGTCACAAGGTGACAGGGTATAGTTGTGATTAGTAGCATATCATACAATGCATTTCATGCTATATTTTCTTTATTGTACCACATATTTGTGTTACTCGAGTTACGTGTTATGCGTTTTAGAGTTTAAGTAATAAAGAAGAGAAACGAAGCAAAAAAGACCAAAATGCAAGAAGAAATGTCTGACTTGCAAGCTTTTTGGACATGTTTGTAATGGCCAATGACCTGATTGCAATCCTGGAGGGACCTGATTGTAAAGAAAATATCTTGGTTACAAAACATCCACAATCTCAAGAGTTTATGGAGAAATTCTATAAAGCAGACTAAACAAGCTCGACCCAACGGATCTGAGTGCACTTGACGTGCTTACACTAGTGCAGAATATGGAATAAGTATCGCCAAATATACGTCGGTCTCCCGTAAACGCGACGTCTATAGGTATATACGTTGCGTGTAAGGGAGGCTGATGTCTATAGTTATGTATAGGCGTCAGTTGTAGAATAATTGACGTCTATGTTATATATAGACGTCGGTTGTTGTATAGTCTTCGTCTATTGCAATATATATTGTCAATGAGAGTTGGGTACCATACTACAATAGGTTATTCCAATATATTTATTTAATGGTAAAAATATTGGCACTTGGGGTACTTCGGAAACTTGAGCATCAGATGGTTGGGAATGTACTTAGAAATATAGTAGTATTGCAATGTATTTTTGGATTATTTAAAAGTATAGACGTCAGTTTTACAGGGTAGCCAACGTCTACAGGTTGTAATGTATTTTTTGGGTTATTTAAAAGTATAGACGTCGGTTTTACAGGATAGCCGACGTCTACAGGGTGTAATGTATTTTTTTGGATTATTTAAAGGTATAGATGTCGGTTTTATAGGGTAGACGATGTTTATAGACCGTATTGTATTTTTTGGGATTGTTTAAAGGTATAGACATCGGCTACCCTATATAGCTGACGCCTAATGTAGGTGTTGTAATTTAGTCCCACATCAGAGAATGATTTTTGGTTTGTGAGGTTGTTGTACTCCATCACTCCTTTACTTATAAATGGGAGTTGGGTACCATACTACAATAAGCAAGTGGGATTAATGTACTTTGGCTTGATTAATGGTCAAAAGATGGGCACTTGGACAACTTGGGCTTGATTAATGTACATGTTGAATGCCTGACCGTAATCTATTTTTGGGGGGCTATTTAAAGGGTATAGACGTCGGTCGTATATAGCCGACGTCTATACACCAGGGCATAGGCGTTGGGGACATATACGATGGTCGTTGGACCGCCAAAATCTGTCGTATATACCCCTGTATAACTAACGTATATGAGGTTTTCTGCACTAGTATCAATTGGTGAACATAGGCCGTTGTTGAACTTTGAGGCAGATTTGGCCCAAAACATCCATCAATAGTGGATTCAAATCCGCTCGTAGCGGATCTAATTATTCAACGAAGGCCCGAATTTTCGGAGTCGAATTGGTATTTGGGTATAGGAGCACTCTGGAGCATCCAAATCTGATTTGAAGTTGTCCGATTGCGTCCAAATTAATCCATACCTTCTAATCTTCTATAAATACACTTGTAACTCGTCCATTTCCCTTCTTCTTGCTCTTTCTCCTTCTTCGAGTATGTTGATTGACATCATTTCATGCTTACATTTGCATCTTATATCCATTATCTTTCACCTAAACAATGCTACGTGACGAGTTTTATGTTTAAATTTCAGAAATAAAGAGGCTTGAAGAGAAGAAGCATAAAAAGACCCAAAAGTAGGAAAAATGACTGAGTTGAAAGACTCGAGGACTAAGATGAAAGATCAAAGGACCTGAATGAAAGATCGAAGGACCAATGAGCAAACAAAAATACTTCACACCATCATAGGGAGAATTTTTGCAATTCTATTTGGGTCAGAGCTCCAACTCAAGTAGATGCATCAAAGACAAACCATATCATCATGGAAAGCCTAGACGAAAGCCCAGGCCGATCCGGATCCTGTTGACCGCTGACTGGCATTCCGGGGTTGCTCCGGATCCACTGAGCTTTTTGTTGGTTGTGTATTAGAGCGTATTTAGTCTATTTTTGGTATTTGTTTAGTCCCATACCGGGGTATTGTCCCGGATTATCTTTTTCTATGGCTATAAATAGAACTCTTCACCTTCTATTGTAATCACTCCATGCTTTGTGGCCATTCTCTCTACTTGAAGTGAAAGCCTTGATGCAAGAAACTCAAGTGGGGAGATGCTACTGGTATTGTGAGTCTGAAATCAATAAAGTTTTCTTTGTTTTGTGCTTTTTCTATAGTTCTTGCATGTTTAGTTTAATTGTCTTTTATTAAATCTAGCTTAGTGAATATGTATTCTTATCTTAGTGTAATAGTTAGTTTAATGTTTAGTGAGTAAAACCACTCCCCTTTTGGGGGGTGGAGATGATAGTTATATATGCAATTAAGAAAGGAAGAATGTTTTATTTTGAAATGTGTTTATTAATATGAATGTATGCTTGCTTGTTAGAATAGAACACTTCACTAGATGGGTTTTGCCACAAGTTTTAAGACACCTCCCATGCTTGTTTAGTTTCTTAAATAACCAGCTTGTGTTTATGAATGTTAATCAAATAAGTTAGTGATTTAATTGATGGGTTTTGCCATGATAAGTAGACACCTCTCATACATGAAAACACTACCTCCACTTGTGCCTATAGGAAGGCATTCTTACCTCCTTATTGTGTATGTGTAGTCACTCCACCCCCTAAGGGGTCTCTCTCTTACTGATTCCAGCATACTTATCAAGTTATTAGTTCAGTTTTGTAGTTCATCGCTTGTTGTTTGCGTGTGCATGTGTTACTTCCTAGTTTAGTGTAGGGTAGATTAGTATAATCAAACTCTATTCCTTTTTTGTTGCCACTTGATTTCGTGCAAACGAGAGGCTGCTCACCTCCCCGTGGATCGACCCGTATTTGCCACCGCTTCAACGCGGCCGTGCACTTGCGGTATTTAAAACGATTAAATATATGTTTAATTCTTGCTTAGTAGAGTAGTAGTGGAGAGGAGAAGACAATAATCTTCTAAAGTTCTTTCATTAATTAAAGGTTGGTTGTTATTTGCATTCTTGTCATGATTAGATTTAGTTTTCTTCACTTGTTCATGTGGTGTTTTCACTTTGTTGTTTTCTTTGTTGATGAGATGATTAGTAAGTAATACATCTCATTGGGGGTGGAGAATGATGTGAAGTGTGTACGTAGTAGGTTTTTGTGCGTGTTTTAATCTTAATCTTTGAACTTCATATGATTTTCATAGTCATTTGATGGGTTTTCTCACACTTGCCTTGGATGAGTTAATGGTCCTAATGAATGCTTAGCACATACTTTAGATAGTGATCCCACTTAATGGAGAATGATGAGGTGACGATAAGATTTGAATGGATAAAAATATAAGATTAACATGTAAGCATGTGGTTATCTTTGGCCTTATCTTGAGTAGTGTTTTGTATATTTTTAATGATTGTGATATATCTTTTGTAGAGACACACTTATGATTATGGTTATTATAAGATTTTCATGTTATGCATGTCATTAGCATTTAATTTTACACACACATGTATCACACATCTACATTTTTGTATGCATTCTTCACCTCCTACAAGACTAGTTATATTCAGTTTCTTTAGTCGATTTGTGTCGCATTAGTTACTTAGTTTGATACACTTAATCTTTATTTTATTCCCTCACTTGAGTATGGTTGACGACAACCCGCACTCTCTCCTCGTGGACATGACTCGTACTTCCTACCACTTCAACGCAATCGTGCACTTGCGATTTTGAACTTCACATTCCAAACTCGTTGCGTACACCTGATCCCCCTACCCTGCTTAATGTGGAAGCCTGTTTGAGGTTTTTGCGTGATGTTGATGTATTTAGGTACCTAATATTGAAGATCAAGACCCAAGATTAAAGACTCCAAACTTTTAACAAAGTTGGGGATGAAGACATGTACTTTACATTTTTTGAGTCCTAGGATCACATGTAAACTTGATGCGCAAATAAGAAAACTCATAAAAAAGGATGATCAATACTTAAGCAATAAATAGTTTTTGAATCCCTTTTAAAATCTTTGCTCGTGTTTTTCATTCAAACAGACGACTGAAAACTTTTGGAGACCGAATCTCTTTGACTTTGAACAAATTTTAGAACTCGTTATTGGGCGTTAGATCTCTCCTCGAATGATCGATGTGTTATCCTATTAAAAAACTTATAATGAACTCAATGGATATATAAAATAGCCATTGGCACAAGTTCTAGCAATTTGTGATTCAGACAACCAATTAGTCATCGGGCGGCCATTCGGCCTTGAAGTCTCCCAACACAAATCTTACATATATCTCCAAACGAAAAACTGGTGTATCAGTCGACCATATAAATAACTCTTTTTGACAATTGAAATTCTACTGAGTTTGGTGACCAGTTGATTGATCCTTTTATGGACAACCGCTAAGATAATTTTAATTAGAGTCAACACTCGGAATAGATGTTTGTTGTCAAAATAGCTGACCGGTTCTGATTGATTTTCTAACCAAGTTTTGTGATTTGTTAACATCAAACTACTCCAACATCTAACAACTATTTTGAGTCTCTAGCTTATTAGTACCCCCATTCAAGAGGCACACCTGCACAACCATCACTTGCTCTATTCATTGTTATACTTATGATCTTAATTCCCAAACTCAAAAGCTCTCTCTTTCTCTACATCCAATTCCACTTCAAAGCTTCATTCAATATCTTTCAAGTGCAATCAAGTTAAAGTTGATAACAATCTTCCCATCAACAAGGTTTTCAAACCATCGTTGAAGCACTCTCTCAGTTTGTGAGGGAGATTCAAGGAAGACGAGGGTGTTTGTTACTTTCATGCTTAATTTATAAGGACGTTTGATCTCAACCTGGAATGATGTTGAATAGTAGATACTTGGGTGGGGCTCAAAGGTCAAGCAAGACTGAAAGACAAGATTAGATAAAGGTAGTGATCAAACCTCCATAATTCTTCAATCTCCGTTGTGGTTCACGAATTTCCTATTAGATACTTTTAAATTCTGCATTAAATGCATTTTTAGCTAGATAATCTATTTAATCCCTCTCGATTAGTCATGATCCATTTTCAGGATAATCATTATGGCTCACTTCATCACCTACGAACTGGATCGAGTAATATCTGACTACAGACTAGCTTTGTCATTTCTTTGAAGGTATAAATTCCTGATTCCATGTTTCCCATATCTTTATCGTTATTTTTATGCTAATCTTTGCCTGACTGCTGACAATGAGGGTGTCCAAACCACGCTCTTGGATTGAGGGTGTATGCCACCACTGTCATACTCAGTGCCAGTAAATCCTCAACATCTCTGATGAAGGCACCAACATCTTCAACAAATAAATCATTCCTTAATATTTGTGTAAGTTTTAAATTTATGGTGCAACTTATGTAAATCTATCCTCTGAATAGGAGGAAATGCGTCAAAACAACATGCTCAACCTCGTCAAAATACTTTTTTTGGCAAAGCAAAAATGGTGTCTTAGTCGTTATATTTTATTGAGATATCAATAAAATACGGTGTCAAAAAGGAAGTTGAGTTACAAAGCCATTAGCCTAAAATAACACAATGAAGCTATTCGTGGAACCAAACACGTACTGCTCCGCGCAATCTAACATATAGTTCCTAATCTTATGTGTCACTGTTGATCTGTCACTACGGATATCTATGTATATAGTATATGGGTATCGTATAAACTATTAGCTATATCCACCTTTTCGACTCACGCAAATGCACCCCATATCCTAGATCATTACGAAGCAAATGAATCCAAACAACCTAGTTAGCAAAATGAGATGAATTCATTTTGCACTCGGTTTTGCACTTGGTTTTCGCATTCATGTGGACCATCGTCGAGGCGGTAGTTCTCCTTGCCTCGAACTTATCTTGCTCTAGGATTTCCCATTTCAAACTAAATATCAGTCAAAATAAGATCGGATAACTCCTCTATATCGTACATACTCGACCACCACCATCTCGTAGTGCTTTTGCTCATCACACAATTGCTCATAGTGGACGGAAAATCAAATTCCTGTTTCCAACTCTAGACCCATCATCTTCGTCAATCATATGTTGTATGTCACCATATTGCAGACATGTTTACGAAGCCACTCTCCATAGCCCACTTCCAGAAGAATCTAACTTTCAAGCTTGGAGTTTATAATGTGCACACTCCAGCTTGAGGGGGACTAAAAAATATGTGTGATATAAGCTCAAGTATTAGGCCAATATATTATCTAGGATTTGTTGTTTGGTTTCTTTACCTTGAAGAAGTAGGCCGAGCAGACTCCCTTGTATTGGGTTAATCAGATCCTACTGATAACCCAAACACTGACCAACCCATTCCCATATAAAAGAAAACCTAACATCGTTCTTCTTCCTCCTAATCTTGCTCAAATCCTTCACCCTCCTCTCTCTGATTCAGAACAGAATAGATCCGATCATGTTTTCTTTCAAGCACCTTGTGTAAGGAAGAGAGTGACTATAGTTACCTTGGCTATTTCAATGTGCTTTGTCCTTTCGTGAAACACAGGATTTGGTGCAATGTGCATTGCTGATTTATTGTCGTACAAGAGCATTGCTGGTGTGTTGTCTTGTATCATGAGGTCTTTTAGTAGATTCTGCAACCAAGTGATTTCACATGAAGCATTAACCATTTCTCTATATTCTACTTCAGTCGAGGAGCGTGAAATGGTTGCTTGCTTCTTTGTTATCCATGAAATAAGTGAATTCCCCATAAATATGTGGTATCCTGTAGTAGATCTTCTAGTGATTGGGTAGCTTGCCCAATTTGAATCGCAGTATCTGTAATAACTTAATCTAAGCAACCTAATTAAATTAAACTAAACTTAATTAACTCTAATTAATCATGCATGGAGAGGTGGAGGTGTTGGACATGTGGAGATTGAGGTGGATAGTTTTAGTTGGATAGGTTTTAGGTTAAGTGTGATTGGAGGAGATGGAGGTGATGAGTTGATATATATAGTTAAGATAGGATTTTGTTGAAACGTTTTCTTCATCATTTGCCTTTACCAGAGAGTGAGAGAGAGAGACTTTCGGAGCAGAAGAAGGAGGAGAGAAGAAGTAAAGAAAAAGAAGAAGAAGAAGAAGAAGAAGAAGAAGGGAAGAAGAAGAGAAGAGGTGTTGAAGGGAGCTCGGGAGGCTTCTTCACTCGACCAAAGGTATGCCAAATCTTCAATATAACTCACTTATGCCTTGTGAGTGTTGGGGATCGACGTTGGTGTCGAATTCCCCGTCGGAATTCAACCAATTCAGAGGTTGAAGACGACGATCGGTCGACCGGTGCCTGTGGGCAGTTGACCGATCCTATTATTATATTGATGTTTACCCGCGAACGGTCGAACGATGTCTTAGGACGGTCGACCGTTATGCCAGATTTGTGCGGGAAAAAGGGGTTATGCTGTTATCGGTCGAACGGGACCACTTAGCCGGTCGACCGAATAACAATGAGAATGGGTCGGTTGGGGATTTTGACTTATTAAACGGTCGAACGTCCTTAACCTTGTTCGACCGATCCATTTGATGCTTAGTCGGTTGGGAGCTTTGACCATCAAAACGGTCGACCGCTCTTTAACTTTCGGTCGACCGACTGAGCATTTTAATTAAGCGGTAGAGTGCCTGTGTTGATTCGGTCAAACTGTATAGCAGTTCCGGTCGACCGAATATCACTTAGGCAAAATGCGGAAAGTCCTGTTATCGGTTGAACGACCCCTTGGTTCGACCGGTCAGATATATATTATATAAAATTGTATAGCGTAGACCATCCAAACGGTCGACCGCTAGATGACTTTTGTTCGACCGATTGGTCGGTAATTCGGTTGGCGTGGTTCGACCGGTAGACTTGTTTGTATAGTACTGTGTACTGTGTGGGGGACCGGTCGACCGGTGTGCTTTTAGCGGTCGACCGATCTGCCGCAGGTTGGTGGATTTATCCACACGCGAGCCGTCGATGTCAGGTAGACTACCGGCTCCGAGGCGACGGTTGATTACCGGCTTTGAGAGCTACGGATTTCACCTTCGACGAAGGCGTATTATTGTTGTACTTTTTCCTCTCTTACCGAGCGGGGTGTGAGGGATGTGTACCGTAAACCTTGGGCAGTTTGCGAGGGTTTAGCGGTAGGCCGAGGATGTTCCGGCAGGGTGCGCGCTAGGCGACTCTTGGGGGAGCAGTGGCTGTCGTCTGACCCGAGTTGTGTATTCGGCGGGCTGACTCGCTCCTTGGGTGCGGCGTGTACCGGGGGTTCCTTCCTGCACTTTTGGGGAGCAGTGGTGTCGACTGACCCTTGTGAGGCAGCGGTGGACTGACTTGACCCTAGTGGCAGGAGTGGTTCAGTGCCGCGGAGGCGGTGAGGGCATTATTGTGGGCCCGAGGCGGATGATCATGTGCATAGCATTGCATTGTCTTTAATTCCTTTTTATATTTTTTGGAGGTTTGGTATACGGGGTTCCTGCAGGGAACTCAGGCATGTTTGTTGTTTGCATTTCAGGTAGCGAGCAGGGTTAGAGTTTGAGGTGGTGACTGAGGACGGTGCCCCTGAGATCAGATCCTGTAGTTGTCAGTCTCTTCCTTTTGAGGTGATTACATATTGTATAGCTTTTGTCGTAATCACAGTCAGTTTGTATATTTGACTTCCACGTGGATCATATTTATATTATATATGTTGGTTTGTTTCCCGTGACGTGCCCAGTGTTGACCGTTGACGGTCTTTAGTATTGTTTAAATTTTCCGCTGTTTTCGGGTACGTTACAATTTGGTATCAGAGCGTTGATCTCGGCGTACTTGTCCAAAGAAACCACCTTTGAGTTAGGAGTTAGGTCTAGAGGATCATGCATGCACAGATTATATTGATATTGTCTTGTTTCCTTTGGCAGATGCCTCCTAGACGGGGGAAGGCAGTTGCCCATACTCGCGGTGAGAGTGAGACTGCGAGGGATGAGGCTTGGGAGGATGAGCGTCGGACGTTGTTCGATACGGTCGGACGACTGACAGAGATGCTACAGCAGCAGACAGCACAGACTGGGCAGACGGGGACTGGCGCTATGCATGACCGGTTTATGCGCCAGCATCCGCCTACCTTTCTGGGGCAGTACGACGCAGAGGCTGCGGAGGAGTGGATCTTCACGATGCAGAAGATCTTCAGTGCTATTGGTTGTCCTCCAGAGGCGAGAGTGGGTCTGGCTACTTATGTTTTGGGCGGTGCTGCGTCCAACTGGTGGAGGTCCACATCTGCAGTGGTGTTTGCGGACAGAGATGATATAGCCTGGGAGGAGTTCGTTGGCGAGTTCAACGAGCAGTATTTTCCGCAGCATGTCCAGGATGCGAATAGAGAGGAGTTTCTGAGTCTTCAGCAGGGAGACATGACCTTGGCAGGCTACATCGGGAAGTTCAACGCCCTTGAGCGTTACTATCCCGAGATGTATATTACACAGGAGCAGAGGGCTGGGAAGTTCGTCCGGGGGCTCCGGAAGAAGTTGAGGACGAAGGTGCTGACACACATGCCGAGCACGTTGGCCGATGCAGTGAAGAGTGCCTCTGTTCTTGATCGTGACTACAGGGAGAACTACCAGGATGAGAGGAGGCCATCAGGCAGGTTCTCTGGGAGGCCAGGAGGTCAGACTGGAGGGAATCTGGGCAAGAGGCCCCGATTCGAGGGAGCAGGAGTTGCAGTACCCCGATCTGAGCCTTGTGGTAGATGTGGGAGGTTTCACTCCGGGCCGTCCTTCGCTCCCGGAGCATGTCATGGGTGTGGTCAGCTGGGTCACTTTATCAGGAGCTGTCCGAGCCAGGGAGCTGGGCCGAGCAGACCACCGGGTTTACCCGCACCAGGCAGAGGAGGAGGCGGAGGTAGACCACCTTTCAGACCACAGCAGGGGCAGCGCACGGGCAGAGTTTTCACCATCCAGGCAGAGGAGGCTCGGGATGGAGGCGCTGTCGTGGAAGGTACACTTCTTGTCGCAGGTTCAGTAGCTAGGGTGTTATTTGATTGTGGCGCGACACACTCGTTCATCTCAGAGCGATTTGCGGGAGTGTTGGGCTGTACCCTTGCGATGTTGACTGCCACGTTGGAGGTCAGCACACCCCTGGGTCTGGTGGGCACTGTGGGGAGATTTGTCCCCGGCGCCACGGTTGTTTCGGGAGATTAGGAGTTTCCGGCAGACCTGGTCTTGCTACCGATGGAGGACTTTGATGTCATACTTGGGATGGATTGGCTGTCCCAATATGATGTTCGAGTCTTGTGCCGAGAGAAGAAGATTTTGATCCCGAGGAAGGGTTTGCCTGATATTCTGATTAGAGGGATCAGAAGTAGAGGGGGTCGCATTATTGTATCTGCTGTGAGAGCTTAGAGACTGTTACAGCAGGGTTGTGCAGCATTTCTGGCGACACTTGTGGTTACGGAGGCAGAGTCTCAGAGGTTAGAGGACATTGAGGTGGTGCAGGAGTTCGCGGATGTTTTTCCAGCGGAGATTCCAGGTTTACCACCACACCGGGAGTTGGAGTTCGGCATAGAGTTGGTAGCTGGTACTACACCACAGTCGAAGGCTCCATACCGGATGGCACCTGCTGAGTTGACAGAGTTGAAGAAGCAGTTGCAGGAGTTGATGGACTCTGGATTTATCAGACCGAGCGTCTCGCCTTGGGGTGCACCAGTTTTGTTTGTGAAGAAGAAGGACGGATCCTTGAGGATGTGCATAGACTACAGGATGCTGAACCAGGTGACGGTGAAGAATAGGTATCCCTTACCTAGGATCGAGGACCTCTTTGACCAGCTGCAGTCAGCGAATGTTTTCTCGAAGATTGACCTGCGTTCAGGATATCACCAGTTGAGGATTCGAGATGAGGACATCCAGAAGACAGCCTTCAGGACGAGATATGGACACTATGAGTTCTTGGTGATGCCATTTGGATTGACGAATGCTCCGGCAGCGTTCATGGATCTGATGCACCGGACATTCAGGCAGTATATTGATATATTTGTGATTGTCTTCGTGGATGACATTCTGATCTATTCATCAGATGTGGAGCAGCACAGAGAGCATCTGAGGATGGTACTCAGCATCTTGAGGGCTCAGCAGTTATATGCTAAGTTCTCAAAGTGCGAGTTTTGGTTGGACAGAGTGGCATTCCTCGGACACATTGTATCGGCAGAGGGGATATCAGTGGATCCGGCGAAGGTAGAGGCGGTGACACAGTGGAGGACCCCTACGAGCGTGACGGAGATTAGGAGCTTTGTTGGACTGGCGGGTTATTACCGCCGCTTCATCAAAGACTTCTCGAGATTGGCAGCACCACTGACGGCTCTGACGCAGAAGGGAGTCACTTTTGTTTGGTCGCAGAAGTGCGAGGACAGCTTTCAGGAGCTGAAGAGACTGTTGACCACAGCACCAGTTTTATCATTGCCGAGTGGCACGGGTGGATTCGTGATTTATAGCGACGCTTCAGGTGTTGGCTTAGGATGTGTACTTATGCAGCATGGGAGGGTGATCACATACGCATCCAGACAGCTGAAGGTCCACGAGAGGAATTACCCGACACATGATTTGGAGTTAGCAGCAGTAGTTCACACACTGAAGACCTGTAGACACTATCTTTATGGCGAGCAGTTCGAGGTGTTTACAGATCATCAGAGTCTGAAGTACCTGTTCTCGCAGAAGGAGCTGAACATGAGGCAGCGCAGATGGCTTGAGTTCATTAAGGACTATGACTTCACTATCTCTTACCATCCGGGGAGGGCGAACACAGTTGCAGACGCTTTGAGCCGGAAGGTGGAGGTATCAGTAGCAGGCCTATGCATTCAGGAGTGGAGACTGCTAGAGTCTTTAGCAGAGTGGAGACCATTTGCTGATAGTTCTGAGGGCGCAGTGATTGCCGGATTGAGAGTAGAGCCTCAGACAGTATCAGCAGTGATTCATGCTCAGACTACAGATGAGGAGTTGAGCAGTTTGTTACAGTTAGCTGCCAGAGATGGGTCAGACTTCAGAGTTGGAGTGGATGGAGGTCTGAGATTCAGAGACCGTATCTGGGTGCCGAAGACAGAGGACCTGAGACATGATATCATGGAGGAGGCACACAGATCGAGATATTCCATTCATCCAGGGAGCACCAAGATGTACAAAGACCTGCAGCGGAACTTCTGGTGGCGAGGTATGAAGAAGGACGTCGCAGACTTCGTGTCGAGGTGTTTGGTCTGTCAGCAGGTGAAGATCGAGCACCAGAGACCAGCAGGGCAGATGCAGAGGATTGAGTTGCCCGAGTGGAAGTGGGAGCACGTGACGATGGATTTTGTTACGGGGCTACCGAAGACACGGAGATACCACGACGCGATTTGGGTTATAGTCGATCGACTGACCAAGTCGGCGCATTTCTTAGCTATTAAGACCACTCTTGCTCTAGAGGGTCTAGCTAAGTTATATATTGATGAGATTGTCAGACTTCATGGCGTACCAGTCGTTATCATTTCAGACAGTGATCCCAGATTCACTTCGAGATTTTGGGAGAGTCTACACAGAGCTCTGGGGACACGTCTGAAGTTTAGCACAGCTTTCCACCCACAGACAGATGGCCAGTCAGAGCGGACGAAACAGACATTGGAGGACATGCTGAGAGCGTGTACACTTGACTGGGCCGGGCATTGGGATGAGCACTTGCCGTTGATAGAGTTCGCCTACAACAACAGCTACCACTCGAGTATTGGGATGGCACCCTATGAGGCATTATACGGGAGACCGTGCAGATCGCCGGTATGCTGGAGTGAGGTGGGCGAGAGACAGCTAGTTGGACCTGACATTATTCAGTTGTATTCAGAGAAGGTCGACGTGATTCGGAGACGACTAGCTACGGCGCAGAGCAGACAGAAGAGTTATGCTGATACGCAGAGGCGTGAGCTGACTTTTGAGGTAGGAGATCATGTCTTCCTGAAGATCTCGCCTTCGAGAGGGGTGATCAGATTCGGGAAGAAGGGGAAGCTGAGTCCGAGGTATGTTGGACCTTTTGAGATATTGGATCGGGTCGGTGAGGTGGCATATAGGATTGCTCTACCGCCACAGTTCGCAGGACTTCACAACGTCTTCCATGTTTCTATGCTGAGGAAGTACGTGGCCGATCCAGCTCATGTGATTGAGATATCAGTACCGGAGATCCAGCAGGATTTGTCATTAGATGAGAGACCAGTTGAGATTGTGGATCAGATGGTACATCAGCTCAGGAGGAGAGCGATTCCGATGGTGAAGGTCAGGTGGCAGCATCACAGTGTCAGAGAGGCTACCTGGGAGATCGAGGAGGATGTCAGGAAGAAGTATCCAGAGTTATTCCGGTAAGTCACTTGTTTCGAATTTCGCGGACGAAATTCTTTTAAGGAGGGTAGATTGTAATAACTTAATCTAAGCAACCTAATTAAATTAAACTAAACTTAATTAACTCTAATTAATCATGCATGGAGAGGTGGAGGTGTTGGACATGTGGAGATTGAGGTGGATAGTTTTAGTTGGATAGGTTTTAGGTTAAGTGTGATTGGAGGAGATGGAGGTGATGAGTTGATATATATAGTTAAGATAGGATTTTGTTGAAACGTTTTCTTCATCATTTGCCTTTACCAGAGAGTGAGAGAGAGAGACTTTCGGAGCAGAAGAAGGAGGAGAGAAGAAGTAAAGAAAAAGAAGAAGAAGAAGAAGAAGAAGAAGAAGGGAAGAAGAAGAGAAGAGGTGTTGAAGGGAGCTCGGGAGGCTTCTTCACTCGACCAAAGGTATGCCAAATCTTCAATATAACTCACTTATGCCTTGTGAGTGTTGGGGATCGACGTTGGTGTCGAATTCCCCGTCGGAATTCAACTAATTCAGAGGTTGAAGACGACGATCGGTCGACCGGTGCCTGTGGGCAGTCGACCGATCCTATTATTATATTGATGTTTACCCGCGAACGGTCGAACGATGTCTTAGGATGGTCAACCGTTATGCCAGATTTGTGCGGGAAAAAGGGGTTATGCTGTTATCGGTCGAACGGGACCACTTAGTCGGTCGACCGAATAACAATGAGAATGGGTCGGTTGGGGATTTTGACTTATTAAACGGTCGAACGTCCTTAACCTTGTTCGACCGATCCATTTGATGCTTAGTCGGTTGGGAGCTTTGACCATCAAAACGGTCGACCGCTCTTTAACTTTCGGTCGACCGACTGAGCATTTTAATTAAGCGGTAGAGTGCCTGTGTTGATTCGGTCGAACTGTATAGCAGTTCCGGTCGACCGAATATCACTTAGGCAAAATGCGGAAAGTCCTGTTATCGGTTGAACGGCCCCTTGGTTCGACCGGTCAGATATAATATATAAAATTGTATAGCGTAGACCATCCAAACGGTCGACCGCTAGATGACTTTTGTTCGACCGATTGGTCGGTAATTCGGTTGGCGTGGTTCGATCGGTAGACTTGTTTGTACAGTACTGTGTACTGTGTGGGGGACCGGTCGACCGGTGTGCTTTTAGCGGTCGACCGATCTGCCGCAGGTTGGTGGATTTATCCACACGCGAGCCGTCGATGTCAGGTCGACTACCGAGCGGGGTGTGAGGGATGTGTACCGTAAACCTTGGGCAGTTTGCGAGGGTTTAGCGGTAGGCCGAGGATGTTCCGGCAGGGTGCGCGCTAGGCGACTCTTGGGGGAGCAGTGGCTGTCGTCTGACCCGAGTTGTGTATTCGGCGGGCTGACTCGCTCCTTGGGTGCGGCGTGTACCGGGGGTTCCTTCCTGCACTTTTGGAGAGCAGTGGTGTTGACTGACCCTTGTGAGGCAGCGGTGGACTGACTTGACCCTAGTGGCAGGAGTGGTTCAGTGCCGCGGAGGCGGTGAGGGCATTATTGTGGGCTCGAGGCGGATGATCATGTGCATAGCATTGCATTGTCTTTAATTCCTTTTTATATTTTTAGGAGGTTTGGTATACGGGGTTCCTGCAGGGAACTCAGGCATGTTTGTTGTTTGCATTTCAGGTAGCGAGCAGGGTTAGAGTTTGAGGTGGTGACTGAGGATGGTGCCCCTGAGATCAGATCCTGTAGTTGTCGGTCTCTTCCTTTTGAGGTGATTACATATTGTATAGCTTTTGTCGTAATCACAGTCAGTTTGTATATTTGACTTCCACGTGGATCATATTTATATTATATATGTTGGTTTGTTTCCCGTGACGTGCCCAGTGTTGACCGTTGACGGTCTTTAGTATTGTTTAAATTTTCCGCTGTTTTCGGGTACGTTACAGTATCCCTTCAGGTGGGGTTGAATTCTGCTCAGCAAAGTATAGGCCTTCACCTGGTGATGCTTTGTTGTACTTCACTATCCTTAAAGCTATCTGCATATGTCTTTGTCTTGGGTTGTTCAAAAACTGGCTGAGGAAATTGACTGAATATGTGATTTATGGCCTTGTTATTGTTAGGTATAGCAACCTGCCAATTAACCTTCTGTAGACAGTTGCATCATGAATGGGCTCTCCTGGATCTTCTGACAATTTTTGGTTCATTTCCATAAGAGTTTTTGTTTGTTTGCTTGCTTGCAGTCCTGCATCTTTCAGTGTCTCCAAAGCATATTTTCTTTCGTTCACAATGATTCCCTTGCTGGATCTAGCAATCTCCAATCCTAGAAAGTATTTTAGATTTCCAAGATCCTTAATGTGAAACTCTTGCTTGAGTCTGTCGTTCAGTCTGTTTATAGTGTTCAAGTTGTTGCCTACTATCAAAATATCATCGACATATATTAGTATGATATATGATAGTAATAATGTCCTTGGTCTTGCAAGAGAATAGAGAATAATCAGATTTTGATTGTTCAAAACCATGATTAACAAGAGGTTTAGACATCTTCTCGAACCAACATCTTGAAGATTGTTTTAAACCATAGATGATTTTTTTTAGTCCGCAAACAAGTTGGTTTCCCTCTTGAACAAGGTCGGGGGGGTTTCATATAAACCTCTTCTTGAAATTCACCATGCAGAAAGGCACTATATACATCAAGTTGATGTAAGCAGTAGATAGAACATTCCTAATTGTCACCATTTTTGTGACAGGGGCAAAAGTTTCATGAAAACCTATCCCTTCTCTCTGATTATTTCCCTTAGCTACTAGTCTAGCTTTATATCTTTTCAAATCATTATTAGGTCTATATTTTACCTTATAGACCCAACTACATCCTATAGCTTTCATATGTGGTGGCAGTTAAACAATTTCCTAAGTGTCATTTCTACTTAATGCTTCTATTTCATTATTCATGGCATGTACCTAGTTGTCATTGCTACATATGTCATTAAATGTTTTTGGTTCTTTCAAAGAGTCAATAGTCATTAGCAAATATTCTATGATAACTTAAAAAAGATTGGATATGATATCTAGTACATGTTCTACATTTTGTAGATAGTTCTCCACTTACTTGAATACGGTTCTCCTTAAGGTTGGACAGTGGAAGTCTCTCAGTGCAGCTGGTATTTGATGTTGCATGTTCGACCTTCTCACTTGGTTTTGAACATCTTGGTCATTTGCTTCATCCACTATTTGGTATTCTTGCTCACCAATGTCTTGATTGGCTTGATTAGTGTCTTGTTGTTCCTCATTTTGGTTGTTCTGGGTCTCATTGTCCTCATAGTTGTTTGTGCCTTGTGAGTTGTCATCTCCTAAAGGTGCAGATATCATAGTGATATTTACTCTTTCCCTTGACTTATGTTGCTGGAATGGAAAAATGTCTTCAAAGAAAATAATATCCCTGTTCACAGTAAATTTCTTGCAATGTAGGTTGTAGAGTTTATAACCCTTTTGTTTGTATAGGTACCCAATGAAAACACATTTGTGTGCTCTCTTCTGAAACTTATCCTTAGGTTGAAGATTTGTAGAATAGCTAAGACACCCAAAAACTCTTAAATGATCTTATATAGGGATCACATTCAACAATACTTCATATGGTGATTTGTACTTAAGAACCTTCGTTGGCATTCTATTAATTAAATAGGTGGCAGTTAAAATACATTCACCCAAAAATACATGGGTAGATTAGAATGAAACCTTAAGTCTCTTGCAACACTCAACAGATCTCTATGCTTTCTTTCTACAATGTCATTCTGTTGTGGTGTATAGGGGAAACTTTTTTCATGTATAATGTCTTTAGAAGATAAGAAATTTTGCATTTGATTAAACAAGAATTCTTGTCCATTATCATTTCTTATCCTAACATTGCTTTGTAACTGATTCTCTACCATAGCTACAAAGTTAACAACAATGTTGTAAATTTCTGATTTCAAGCTTATAAGAAAAACCCAAGTATTTCTACTATGGTCATCCACAATAGATAAATAATAGTAGAAACCACTATATGTAGCAGTAGAGTATTTACCCCATATATCAATGTGTATTAGTTCAAAAGACTTACAAGTAACAGAATTGCTCAAAGGAAAAGGAATTCTAGTTTGTTTTGCCAGAGGGCAAAATTCACAATGATTATTACAATTAATTCTAATATCACTAATATTTCTAGCTAGTATCTCCATTCTCTTGTGGGAAAGATGTCCCAGCCTCCTATGCCAATAACAAATATTCCTGCTAGCAGTCAAAGCAACATGATTATTCTAAAAATTAGCTAAGTCTTGGTCTTCACAGATGTAAAGATCTCCTACTTCCTTACCCATACCAATCATCTTCTTCAATGCAAGTTCCTAAATAATGCAAAATGTAGGGTAAAAAATAACAAAGCTATTGCATTGTTTAACCAATTTTGCTACCAATATAAGGTTGAGTTTAAACTTAGGAACATAAAGGACTTTAAGTAGATTAATATGGTCATTCAGTTTAATTTCACCTACAAACTTGGCTTTGACTATTTTGCTATTTGGAAGTCTTATAGGGATCTCTCTACTCAATTCTTTAATGTTAACCATCATAAGCTTGTTGAAGCACACATGGTCAGTAGAACCACTGTCAATGATCCAACTATTCTCATTAATGAGATAATAACACAAAATCATACATGTTGTGTTAGCATTTGCAACTTTTTCATTATGTATATTGTTAAGGATCTGCATGATTTGTTCATATTGACTTTGGCTGATGCTTGACTCAGCTGCTTTGTTCTCAACATTTGATGCTCTGGATTCTTTGTTGCTTCCCTTGTTGTATAGTTTGTTCTTCTTTTGGTTGTTATTGTTGCTTGACCTTGGAGGGAAGCCCACTATTCAGTAACACTTTTCAATAGTATGTCCTGGTTTCTTGCAATTTGTGCACATTGATTTGTATTTTCTCTCTTGACCATAGTTCTGCTTAGTTAGTGGTGGTGTGTACCCTTTGTTAGCTGCTAAGGCTGAGGCCTGTTGCATATTTCTATTTTTACCAGCAACAAATCTTTGTTTCTCTTCTTGCAGAAGAGAGAAAAGGCTTTAGTCACGGGTGGTAGTGGTGAGTTGAGCAGAAGTTGGCTCCTCACAACTGCATAAGTATCATTCAAACCCAATAGGAATTGGAGTGTCCTATCTTGTTGTTCCTTCTCAAGTATTTCTCTGAGTGCTCCACAAGTACATTTTGGATGATGAACCATATCTCCATATTCATCCCAGAGACCTCTCAACTTTGAAAAATAGTTTGTCACAGTGTCATCTCCTTGGTTATACATCGAAATGGCTTTCTTGATTTCATAAACCCTAGGACCATTGGTTTGAAAGAATTTCTCCTTCAGATCTTCCCACATGTCGACCGCATCATCATAATAAATAACAATGTTGATTAGTTGTAGATCTAAAGCACTGATTATCCAAGAACAAACCATGTCGTTGCACTTGTTCCATCAAGCATAGTAATTGTCAGATTCAGGTGGTTTCTTTAATGATCCATCTATGAACCCCAACTTGCTTTTGGAACTTAATGCTCTTCGCATGGCTTTCGCCCAAGATGAATAGTTTTCCCCATTCAAGACCTTCAAAACTAGGTTGATACATGGATTGTCCGAAGCATGTAGATGAAAGGGATTCTCAGCATCGATCTCCATTTGTGCAATCTTCGTTTGTTCCATGTGATGTCGAAATCACTTTCCTTTTCTTGATTTAATCTTTGCAACGTCCCTTTCTTTCAGATGTATAGAAGCTTTATCCCAAGCTCCAATGCACTGATACCATAAAAGAAAACATTATCAGATCTATTCAGATCTTAATCGGAGAGAGGAGGGTGAAGGATTCGAGCAAGATTAGGATGAAGAAGGAGGATGTGCGTTAGGTTTTCCTTTATTAGAGAGGTATAAATGTATATAGATTGTTACAATTGAGCCCCTTATAGGAAGGGGTTGGTCAGTGTTTGGGTTATCGGTTGGATCCGATTAACCCAATACAAGCGAGTCAGCTAATCCTCCATCTACAAGGTAAAGAAACCAAACAAGAAATCCTAGATAATATATATTGGCCTAATACTTGAGCCTATATCACACATATTTTTCAGTACGCAACATGATTTCTCTCGAAAGGATGCATTTTATTGAAGGAGTTGTAAAAGAAGGATCTGGGAGTGATGATGAAGAAATGGATGTTGATACACAAGCATAGCAACAACCTCAACCACAACCTCAAGTCAAAGCTGAAGATGTCCCCATTTGGTGTCAAACCAAAAAAGGCATCCACCTAGTCCTTATTGGGCTCCAGGTGTGGAACCTCATCGGAAGTCTCTTATGTAGGTGTTTTGGATGGAAAGGTGAGACCTTTCGTTCTAGTTCCAAAATTTTCAAGTGGAGGCACATGACTACTTTGCCACCAATCAACAACCAACTCCGACTTGTTAGTGAATCCGAACAAGTGGTTCAAGATTCCCACAATAATATATATTGTGGAATATCTTCACGACATGAACAAACCCTATCCCTACATTCTCCTTGTATTTGCTTGTCTTGTTGTTTACTTGTTTTCTTTGCTTATAAATGTTATTAATTTGGGCTTTGTATAAAATAGTTGTTAGCGCGAGCACGACAAAAATCACTTTAGACTACCACTTTATTATTGTGTTGCTTAATTCAGGGCAATCGAACGACAAAAAATGGTCTTTTCTAGCAGTGAAGGTTCATTGGACGTTGTTGTTTGGAAATTTCAAGTCAACCAAATTTTCTATTTTTATATACGCAAAAGTTCGGATGACCGGTGTATGATGGATTGATGGATCATCCGAGTTTGTAGTTCAGATTTTATTAAGGATGATATAATACGGGTACATGTGTCATGTTTGTGTCAAACTCATTACAACTCAACCTAATTTACGTAAACTCAAACCCTACTCATTTGTTATACAAATCGTGAAGGAAAACCAAAACTTAATATTTTTCAACCCGACATGAGTCACATTACCCATCTAACCCATTTAATCGAGTGTTCGTTACAAGTTAGACTTATATAAGTCTTATACATTTCATTACAAAAATCAATTGTAATTAAAAATTTATTTGATTAGGAGAAAATATGAAAATTACAAAAGCTAGTTATGCAATTGGTTGCTTATTGGTAATTAAAATAGTCTAAATAAAAGATCAAAAGTATGAAATTTCTTTACTGATTTGGTGATGAAGTGTAAATTTATACATACATACATACATACATATGTATATATTATAAACCTTTATAAACAAGTTGGGCATGGCAGGGCCATCTCGGGAATTTTCGAGATCAGGTGCGAAAATCAACCATGAGGCTCCTAAATTTGAAAAAAATTGTCCTTCTAGTTTAAATAATAAAAATTTCACTAACTTAGTGCAATACTACTTGATTTTTTTTCCTCCTAGCATTCTTTGAGACAAATTTATCAATGTTTATGTGTTATCTATGTGTTAACACTAATCTTCTTTGCAACCCAATAAGTCCATGTACATATTTTTTTTGAAGCCCCTCAAAATGAGGGCCGGAGCAGGAGCTCACCCTGCTCCTGCTATGGGCTGGGCCTGGGCATGGGTTACATGCGCAAACCTTAAAGTCGACCTATTTAATTACCAAGTCAATATTGTAAACTTTATCACGACCCAACTCAAATAGTATTTTTTGTATTGGATTATGGTGTCGTGATCCAAATTGCTACCCTAAATCACATCAATTTCTTGATTGGGTGCTCACCCAGTCTCCCACCTACCCACAACATTGGGTCTCAAACAACTAGTTGAAGATAGTATCAGGTTGTGAAAACGACCGACCCTATACCTATTAATACTATGCATTTTGTGGTTTCATTGTTCCTTTTTTATCTTGGTTTACTGCATTATGTGCATTAGTTTGCATTTATCTATTCACACGCTTCTACATAGACCAAAATCACTTTCAAATTGTAAGAGGCAGATTATATTCGATTATCTTTCAAATATCAATTGAACTACTTTTGAGATGTTTAATTAGTTGGGTTCCAAAGGGTAGTTAAGTAACCATGGGTTTTAGAATTGAGTAGTGGGTGGTTTAAAACCGTTTAAAAGTTATTAAGGATGTGTAAGATGGCTAAGAGCAATTTTAGGGTGATTAAGGCCATAAAATTTCCACTGATTCCAAAAAGCAAAATGACTATTAAAAGTCGAGCAGGAGGACCTACTCTAGGAACGTTATACTTTATGCATGATTCATGAAGTCTACAAATGAAACAAAACCGTAAAGAAAATAAACCGTCGTACATTAACGTTGAAACCTAGTTTTACAAGAACAAATGATTCCATAGATGAATTACACCACCACACTGTCATTAACGACATCACATGAAGATCAACTAAAGCAATGAACATGCTACATCCTAACCCCCTTGCTTACGGGTTTTATTGTGTTTTAGGTGGTGGATTAGAGGACGATGAGATGGTTTGAGATGGACGGCTGAGATTTGTTTGGTTTGAGTATAAAAGGTTGGATTCATCTCTCTCCCTCTCACTTCTCTCTCTTCACACTCGTCTCTCTCTCTCACGCCTCTCTCCCTCGATCCGTTTCTGATCCAGCTTGGGGGGAAATCGTGGAGGCGAGATCGACGACGCACGGAGGAGCTCAGTTGTTTGCTGGAGTCGAGGTGATCGTGTTCGGTTTTTCGCCGGAGAAGAAGAGTTTTGCGAGGAAGCGCTAACCGAGGTTCTTTGAAGGCTTCTTCAAGCCTTAAAGGTATGCCAAGCTTTAGTTTAATCCTCATTTTAGCCTTAGAGAGGATCAGAGTGGCCGACGGTAGGCCGAAAGGCTCGTCGAGAACCTTGCAGCAGCTTTTCTGCTCGGGAACGGTCGACCGGCGGGTTGGCGCGGTCGACCGGGCGTAGTGTAATTCGGGCAAAAACCCTTGCACCGGTCGGACGATACTGTAGGAGTGGTCGACCGGTGATACATTTTACCAAGGGGAAAAGGGTCTAGGTGTTTTCGGTTGAACGGGTCCCCTTTGCCGGTCGACCGAAAGCACTGTTGTAAGTCGGTTGGGGGCGTTGACCATCTAAACGGTCGACCGCTGGCTGACTTCGTCCGACTGGAACTTAAGTTAACTTAATGGCCGGTCGACCCGAAGAGTTGTTTCGGTCGACCGTGTAGTGCAGATTGTTGGTGAGTTTTACTAGTGGAAATCAGTCGACCGTGATTTTAGGATGGTTTGACCGTTGGTGCGTTTTGAGCAAGGGAGGATTTTCTCTGTTGGATTTCGGGCGAACGGGGCCCCTTTGCCGTACGACTGGTTGGACATTATTTCGGTTTTATTGCGGAATAGTGGTGGTGTTCGGTCGACCGTTTGTGGTCTTCTGTTCGACTGTTTGGCACAGTTTTGCATATGGATGCTTGTGATGTGTGGTTGGATCAGCCTCGAGGGAAACGGGTCCCTGGCCTCCTGGGGGTGACGGTACAGACATGCTGGCCTAAGAGGAGATCGTGGTTGTGGCTCTACGGAGCGGTGCCTTGTGTGCACGTTGTTGTGGCCGATGATTTTCCGGCGGTGCCTTGTGTGCACGTGTGATTGTGGGGTTGGGGTGAGAGGACCCTTGAGACCCGTGGCCAATGATTTTCCGGCGGTGCCTTGTGTGCACGTGTGATTGTGGAGTTGGGGTGAGAGAAACCTTGAGACCTGTGGCCGATGTTTTCTGGCAGTGCCTTGTGTGCACGAGAGTTAGTTATGATTTTAATGTATTTTTCATTTCATGTTTGATATACGCATGTTATGTTCATATTTAGGGGTTTGGCATACGGGGTTTCCCTATGGGAAACTCAGGCATTGTTTGTTTACATGTCAGGTCGTGCACGTCAGTAGGAGGTGGTGACTACGGGCAGGAGCACCCAGACCAGATCCTGTCCTTTTATCGTTCGAGGTGGATGATTTTCCCTTGTACATGTGTTGTATATCTTTTGTGTTGGGTTGTAATCATCCTTGACTCTTGTATTGTATAGTTTACCACTTTATATTATATATACTTGTGGTTTGGTGACGACCCCGGTGTTAATTCTTTTATCTGTTTAAAGTTTTTAATTTTCCACTGTTTCAGGGCGTTACAATTTGGTATCAGAGCTTTCGGTCCCGGTGTGCTTGTCCAATGCAACCACCTTAGAGGTATTGCATTTAATTGTCATTCGTCATGCATTCATTCATAATAATTAATTCACGGTCGTTTCCTGTCCTCTTGTGTAGATGCCTCCGAGACGTGTGAGGCCACCTTCACGTTATAGGGGCGCAAGTGAGGAGACTGGTAGGGAGGACAGGGAGGAGGAGAGGAGGACCCTTCAGGGGACTCTTCTTAGGGTGGGTGAGTTTCTCGAGCGCCAGTCTGCACAGTCTGAGCAGGCAGGGGCAGGGGCAGTGCTGGATCGGTTTATGCGACAACAGCCTCCTTCCTTTGACGGCAGTGGTGAGCCGGAGGCAGCTGAGGATTGGGTCTTCAAGATCCAGAAGATCTTCAGGGCGATCGGATGTCCTTCTGAGATGCAGGTGGATTTGGCCACCTATGTGTTGGACGGAGAGGCGGCCAACTGGTGGAGGTCCACGTCGGCTGTTGTTTTTGAGGACAGCGAGGAGGTGGGCTGGGAGGAATTCCTCGTGGAGTTCAACCAGCAATATTTTCCCCAGCATGCGCGGGATAGGAAGAAAGAGGAGTTCCTAGCACTGGAGCAGCGAGAGATGACGCTGGCGACTTTTATTAGCAGGTTTCACGCCTTGGAGCGTTAGTGCCCGGATACTTATGTGACAACGGAGCAGAGAGCTCGGAAGTTTATCCGAGGGTTGAGGCCGCAGTTCCAGTCTCGTATGACCACGAGCATGCCGCACACTTTAGCTGATGTAGTGAAGTTTGCGACGATTATGGATCAGGACTACCAGGAGACGGTAGAGGCCAGGAAGGTGCAGACGAAGGCCAATGTACGACTTGGAGATCAGACTTCCGGAAATCTGGGCAAGAGGCCGCAGATTGATAGTGGTGGATTTCACCAGTCAGGGCAGTGCAGACAGTGTGGTAGAGTTCACCCCGGGCGCGGGTGTGGGGCACGTTCAGGTGCATGCCATGGTTGTGGCCAGGTGGGTCACTTCATTCGTTCCTACCCGAGTAGGTCAGGTGGACCTAGTGGAATACCAGGTTCCTCCTCAGCTAGCGGAGTGGGACCGAGTAGACCAGCTGCACCACCTCAGCAGGGGAAGAGCGTTGGTCGTGTTTTGACCATCCAGGCAGAGGAGGCTAGAGAGGTCAGTGCTGTGGTGGAAGGTACGCTTTATGTTGATGGCTTGATAGATAGAGTGCTTTTCGATTGTGGGGCCACACACTCGTTCATCTCTGAGCAGTTTGCGAGCATGTTAGGCCGTACCCCTGCGATGTTGACTGCCACTTTGGAAGTCAGCACACCCTTGAGTTTGGTGGGCATTGTGGGGAGCTTCCTCCCCGGCACCACAGTTGCTTTGGGAAACCAGGAGTTCCCGGCAGACCTGGTCTTGTTACCGATGGTAGACTTCGATGTCATACTTGAGATGGATTGGCTGTCCCAGTACGATGTTCGAGTCTTGTGCCGAGAAAAGAAGATTTTGATCTTGAGGAAAGGTCTTCCTGATTTGCTGATCAGAGGGACTAAGTGTGGAGATGGTCGGATTTTGGTTTCGACAGTAAAGGCTCAGAAGATGATTCACCAGGGTTGTAGAGCGTTCTTAGCGACGTTTGTGGTACCAGACTTTGAGGTGAAGAAGTTGGAAGATATTGAGGTTGTTCAGGATTTTCCTGAGGTATTTTCTGATAAGATCATCGGGTTTCCGCCTCACAGAGAGATCGAATTGGGTATCGATCTGGTAGCAGAGACTACGCCATAGTCGAAGTCTCCGGTTAGGATGGCGCCCGTGGAGTTAGCCAAGCTGAAGAAGCAGTTGCAGGATCTGCTAGAATCATGTTTGAGCAGGCCCAATGTTTCACCCTGGGGAGCTCCAGTGCTCTTCGTGAAGAAGTGGGATGGCTCGTTGAGGATGTGTATTGATTATCGGATGTTGAATAAGGTTACCATTAGGAATCAGTATTCTTTACCCAGGATCGAGGATCTTTTCGACCAGTTGCAGTCAACGAGGGTCTTTTTGAAGATCGATCTGCGATCCGGTTATCATCAGTTGAGAATTCGGGATGCAGATATCCAGAAGACAACGTTCAGGATGAGGTACGGGCATTACGTGTTTTTGGTGATGTCGTTTGGACTGCCGAATGCACCTGCAGCGTTTATTGATCTGATGAATCAAACTTTTTAGTCGTATCTCGACAGATTTGTGATTGTCTTCGTGGACGATATACTAGAATACTCACCAGACAGAGAGCAACATCGGGAGCACCTGAGGATTGTGCTTAGCATCCTGAGAGATCAGCAGCTCTTTGCTAAGTACAAGAAGTGTGATTTTTGGCTAGATCAGGTGGCTTTTTTGGGACATGTTGTGTCAGCAGACGGGATATTTGTGGATCCAGCGAAGGTTGAGGCCGTTAATCAATGGAGAGCTCTGACCAGTGTGTCAGAGATCAGGGGTTTTGTGGGTTTAGCAGGTTATTATTGTCGGTTTATTCAGGACTTTTAAAGACTTGCTTCCCCACTGACAGCCTTGACACAGAAGGGTGTCAAGTTCGTTTGGTCCCAGAAGTGTGAGTTCGGTTTCCAGGATCTGAAGAGGTGACTGACTACAACACTGATTTTGACGTTACCGAGTGGTAGCGGAGGCTATGTGATTTACAACGACGCTTTTGGCATTGGTCTGGGTTGCGTGTTGATGCAGCACGGGAAAGTGGTTGCTTATGCTTCGAGGCAGTTGAAGGTTCATGAGACGAATTACCCAACTCATGATCTGGAGTTGGCAGCAGTGGTTCACGCGTTGACGACCTGGAGGCATTACCTTTATGGAGAGCAGTTCAAGATCTTCACAGATCATCAGAGTCTGAAGTATCTGTTCTCGCAGAAAGAGTTGAATATGAGGCAGCGCAGATGGCTCGAGTTCATAAAGGATTACGACTTCACCATTTTGTATCATCCAGGGAACGCAAATTCTGTCGCAGATGCCTTGAGTAGAAAGGTGGAGTTGTCAGCTGCTAGCTTATGCATTCAGGAGTGGAGGTTGCTTGAGGCCTTGACGCAGTGGAGACCTTTTACAGAGGACTCTGAGGGGGCAGTGATTGCGGGACTTCGAGTGGAGCCGCAGACAGTTTCGAGAGTTGTTCAGATTCAGAGAGCAGTTGATGAGATGGTCAGTCTGATGAAGCTAGCTGCTAAGGACGGATAGGACTTCGGTGTCGGAGTCGATGGGGGCTTGAGATTTAGGGGTCGGATCTGGGTACCGAGAGCAGGTGATCTGAGGGATGCTATCATGGAGGAGGCTCATAGAGCCAGATATTCCATTCACCCGGGGAGTACCAAGATGTATAAGGATTTACGGCGGAGTTTCTGGTGGAAGGGGATGAAGCGAGACATAGCGAGCTTCGTGTCTAGGTGTCTGGTTTATCAGCAGGTGAGGATTGAGCACCAGCAGTCTGCAGGGCAGTTGCAGAGTATAGATCTGCCAGAGTGGAAGTGGGAGCACGTGACAATGGATTTTGTCACCGGGTTGCCGAAGACGAGGAGATCTCACGACTGACCAAGTCGGCGCAATTTCTGGCGATCAGGACCACCTTACCTTTGGAGGTTTGGCGAAGTTGTACGTCGAGGAGATAATCCTGTTCGATGGTGTACCGGTGAGTATTATCTCTGATCGAGATCCAAGGTTCACCTCCAGATTTTGGGGTAGTCTGCAGAAGGCTTTGGGGACTCAGTTCAAGTTCAGCACAACTTTTCATCCGCAGACAGACGTGAAGTCAGAGAGGACTATTCAGACGCTAGAGGATATGCTGAGAGCGTGTACTCTGGATTGGGCAGGATTTTGGGATGAACACCTGTCGTTGATCGATTTCGCCTACAAGAACAGCTACCATTCGAGCATACGGTCGGCCTTGTAGATCACTGGTATGCTGGAGTGAGGTAGGCGAAAGGCAGTTGGTTGGACCAGAGATTTCTCAGATGTATGCTGAGAAGGTTGACGTAATCAGACAGAGGTTAGCGACGACTCAGAACAGACAGAAGAGTTACGCAGATAGGCGTAGACGAGAGTTGAGATTTGCGGTGGGCGATCACGTTTTCCTGAGGATTTCACCAGCTCGTGGAGTGATGAGATTCGGGAAGAAAGGGAAGCTCAGTTCGAGGTACGTCAGACCGTTTGAGATTCTTGATCGCATAGGAGAGGTTGCCTACCGTATTACTTTGCCGCCGCCTCAGCTTTCGGGTATTCACAACGTTTTCCACGTTTCTATGTTGAGGAAATACGTTGCCGATTCGTTGCATGTGATTGAGATCTGTGATCCGGAGATCAGTCATGACTTATCTCTCGAGGAGAGGCCCGTGGAGATTGTAGATCGGATGGAGCACCAGCTCAGGAGGAGAACCACTCCGATGGTGAAGGTCAGGTGGCAGCAGCATAGCGAGCAGGAAGCCACTTGGGAGATCGAGGACGAGGTCCGGAAGAAGTATCCGGATTTGTTCGGTGAGAATTCGGTTCTAATTTCGAGGATGAAATTCTTTAAGGAGGGTGGATTGTTACATACTAACCCCCTTGCTTATGGTTTTTATTGTGTTTTAGGTGGTGGATTAGAGGATGATGAGATGGTTTGAGATGGACGACTGAGATTTGTTTGGTTTGAGTATAAAAGGTTGGATTCATCTCTCTCCCTCTCACTTCTCTCTCTTCACACTCGTCTCTCTCTCTCACGCCTCTCTCCCTCGATCCTTTTCTGATCCAGCTTGGGGGGAAATCGTGGAGGCGAGATCGACGACGCACGGAGGAGCTCAGTTGTTTGCTGGAGTCGAGGTGATCGTGTTCGGGTTTTTGCCGGCTAAGAAGAGTTTTGTGAGAAAGCACTCGCCGAGGTTCGTCGAAGGCTTCTTCAAGCCTTAAAGGTATGCGAAGCTTTAGTTTAATCCTCATTTTAGACTTGGAGAGGATTAGAGTGGCTGACGGTAGGCCGAAAGGCTCGTCGAGAACCTTGCAGCAGCTTTTCTGCTCGGGAACGGTCGACCTGCGGGTTGGTGCGGTCGACCGGGCGTAGTATAATTCGGGAAAAAACCCTTGCACCGGTCGTACGATACTCTAGGAGTGGTCGACCAGTGATACATTTTATCAAGGGGAAAAGGCGCTGGGTGTTTTCGGTCGGACGGGTCCCCTTTGCCGGTCGACCGAAAGCACTGTTGTAAGTCAGTTGGGGGCGTTGACCATCTAAACGGTCGACCGCTCGTTGACTTTGTCCGACCGGAACTTAAGTTAGCTTAATGGCCGGTCGACCCGAACAGTTGTTTCGGTCGGCCGTGTAGTGCGGATTGTTGGTGAGTTTTACTGGTGGAAATCGGTCGACCGTGATTTTAGGATGGTTCGATCATTGGTGCTTTTTGAGTGATTGACATCATTTCATGCTCATATTTGTATCTTATCTCCATTATCTTACACCTAAGCAATGCTACGTGACGCGTTTTATGTTTAGTTTTCAGGAATAAAGAGGTTGAAGATAAGAGCCATGAAAGGACCCAAAAGAAGGAGAAAAGGACTTAATTGTGAGACCTAGGGACTGAGATGCAATGGAGAAGGACCTGATCGTAAGACCGAAGGACCTAAGAGAAAAACCGGAAACTCCACACCATCATGGGGAGTATTTTGGCAATTCGATTCGGGTCGGAGCTCCAACAGACCGAGTAGATGCATCCAAGACCAAAACACACTTCAAGAAAAGCCCACAAACAAATCCAGACGGATCTGGATCCTATAGGCCACTAATTGGCGGTCTGGATCATTCCAGATCCGATAAGTCTTCTCCTGGACGTGTATTATGGTTTGTTTAGGCTATTTTTGGTATTGGTTTTGTCCTACATCGGGGGATTGCCCCGGATTAGCTTTTTCCATGCTTATAAATAGAACTCTTCACCTCCCATTGTATCCATCTCTCTCTTTGGTGGCCATCTTCCCTACTAAGAGTGAAGCCTTGAAGCAAAACTCTGGTGGAGGAAGAGCTACTTGTAATTGAGTGAGTTAATAATAGATGTTTTCTTTAATTGTGTTGTTTCTCTCTTAGTTTAATTTTCTTTCACATGCATGCTTGTTTGTTTGTTTTGTTTTTGTGCTTCTTTAACATTTCTTGCTTGATTAGTATAGTTTCATTTCAGTATAATGCTTCATTTCATTAGTGTAGTTAGTTTAAATATGTGTGAGTAGTTCCATCCCCATTTTGGGGGTGGAGAAATATGTGATATAATCATGTAGTGTATTAAGTGTGTGTTATCTTTATCCCTTGAGCTTTCTATGATTTGCATCACCATCTAATGGGTTTTCACTCTTATCTTTGATATGCTAATGCTCTTGAATGAAGCTTAGCTTATGCTTTGATTAGTGGACCTATTTTATGGGGAATGATAAGGTTAGGATATGGATGAAGTTAATATTGGAAACACAATTTGTAGTGTACGTGCTCTTGTTGCCTTTACCTTAGCTAATGTCTTGTATGTTTTAATGATGTAGTCTTATCTTAATTCATGTGGAGGCATAGTAGGGTCTAGTCTTTATACTTGAGTTCATTTAGCTTCATTCAAATTATTGTCTTCTATGTTTTAATGATGTAGTGAAATCTTAATTCATGTGGAGGTAAGGTTGGATGTAGTTTTATGATTTCATGCACTACATGTTGTGAGGAGCTTAATTACACACACACCACACACACATCTTTATATTCACATCATTTCTCTACCCCTTTGGGGGTTTAGTTTTTCTTGCTTCTTTTCCATTTCCATTTGCATCTTAGTGTAGGTTAGTGTAATCAAACCAACCTTTCTTCCCTTTCTTTACCTCTCGCCTTCGCACAAACCAAGTGTCGACACACCTCCTAGTGGACGACCCGTATTTGCCACCGCTTCAACGCGGCCGTGCACTTGCGGTTAAATATAAAACGATCAATCATTGACCAAGAGAGGATTTTCACTGTTGGATTTTGGTCGAATGGGGCCCCTTTGTCGTTCGACCGGTTGGACGTTATTTTGGTTTTATTACGGAATAGTGGTGGTGTTCGGTCGACCGTTTGTGATCTTCAGTTCGACCGTTTGGCACAGTTTTGCATATGGATGCTTGTGTCGTGTGTGGTTGGATCTGCCTCAATGGCAACGGGTCCCCGGCCTCCTGGGGGCGACGGTACGGACATGCCGACCTAAGAGGAGATCGTGGTTGTGGCTCTACGGAGCGGTGCCTTGTGTGCACGTTGTTGTGGCCGATGATTTTCCGGCGGTGCCTTGTGTGCACGTGTGATTGTGGGGTTGGGGTGAGAGGACCTTTGAGACCCGTGGCCAATGATTTTCCGGCGGTGCCTTGTGTGGACGTGTGATTGTGGGGTTGGGGTGAGAGAAACCTTGAGACCCGTGGCCGATGTTTTCCGGCGGGGCCTTGTGTGCACGAGAGTTAGTTATGATTCTAATGCATTTTTCATTTCATGTTTCATATACGCATGTTATGTTCATATTTAGGGGTTTGGCATACGGGGTTTCCCTAGGGGAAACTCAGGCATTGTTTGTTTACATGTCAGGTCGTGCACGTCAGTAGAAGGTGGTGACTGTGGGCAGGAGCACCCAGACTAGATCCTGTCCTTTTATCGTTCGAGGTGGATGATTTTCCCTTGTACATGTGTTGTATATCTTTTGTGTTGGATTGTAATCATCCTTGACTCTTGTATTGTATAGTTTACCACTTTATATTATATATACTTGTGGTTTGGTGACGACCCCGGTGTTAATTCTTTTATCTGTTTAAAGTTTTAAATTTTCCGCTGTTTCGGGGCGTTACAGAACAAACCCTAACATGGACTTCAAAATCTCAAACCCTAAGTAATCACATTGCAACAATATCACTATATATACTTCTCCTTGTGAACTAACACTAATCTTTAACATCAAAGGAAACTCGATCCAAGAGTCTTGAAAGCAAACCACTTAAGAGAGAGTAGTACGATGGCCGAGAAGTCGATACTTCTCGATAGTCTTTCTTTGAAGAAAGTGAGGGTGGTAGGGATGACCGGGAGTAAAGAATCCCCACCTCTTGCGGTCTCCAGTGATGCGAAGCAGCCTTAGAAGCAAATCCTCGGCCGCCGAAGGATGAGGCGCCTCGCAGACCAGATAGTGGGAGACCTTGTTCATGTGTTGAAGATGTTTGCTAGTCGGCGTCTCAACGAGCCACGACCTTTTCATGTGTTGTTCGGTAGTCAGCGTCTCTTCGAGCCTCAACCTCTTCTTGATTGGCTTCTTGTCCTTTTCGTAACCTTCGGGTATATCCATTTCTTGCTCTTGAACTTGGGATGCGAATGAGAATATATATCTCACAGTACGTCGTAGGGATATATCTTGGAATGGGGGAACGTGAGAGGGTGGGTAAGGTATATATGTGTTGGTGTTATGGGTGTTGGAGGGTATTTATAAATAAAAGTGGAGGTGTGAAAAAACGGGAGTTATATTTGTTCTTTTTGTTGAGTGTGTGCTTAAATATTTTCTTACTGGACATTATATTTGTTGGTCAGATACTGTGTGTTGATTCATCTTATTTAAAACAAAATCAAATTAAGGAGTAGAACTTTAATTTTATTTAGTGCTCCTTAGGAAACTCGTTGTCTCTTCGAACTACCACTTGGGATTTTCGAAATAGATGGTAAAGTATTTGTCCAGGTATCTCATTTTATGGTCTCACATGGTCTCATCCTGGCCTCTCGATAGTTAATTTAGTAACTTTCTATTAAAAAGTGAGAGTATCTGTTAGAACCCTAAACCCATTTGGGGTGCTAATGGGTGTTTAGGGGGAGAATAGCATGTGGAAGAGGAGGAGCACAGTAGTATGCATGGGGATGGAGGAGAATAGGAAGTGTAGGTGATGGTGTGGGGGGCGTGCACTGTAGACGCGAGGAGAGGGTTGAATTTAAGAAGTTGTTGTGTTCTCTCTCTCTTTTGATATCTCTCTCACCATTCTATTTTCACTTCCGGTGACCAGAGGGAGTTGCGACGTGTGGTGTCGAGCTCGGAGTCGCGGAGGCGAGGACGTGAGGCGTGCGAAGGTGGTTGTGGTCGAAGAGGTGACGGAGGACCGAGCGAAGCTCCGGCGGATTTGTTTCTTCTACGAGGTATGCCGCTCCTTAGTGTGTTTTTGTTGTTAACCCTCGTGGGAGCGTTGTAATGGTCCGTCGGGGGAGGTCGGAGACCTGTCCGACGAAGAGTTTTGGTGAAAAACCTCGACTGGCGCGAGGTTGAAGATGACCCACGGTCGACCGAATGTAGTGTATTGTGTTTGTCTGTTGTGTTTCGGTCGACCAGTTCCTTGTGTTCGGTCGACCGGAACTTAAGGGTACTTGTTTTTATGCTTGTTTGCGGTCGACCGTTATATGACGTAGAAATACTAGGATGCCCTGTTAGTTTTCGGTGGACCGAGACCCCTGAGTCGGTCGACCGATAGTTTTAAATTGATGTTGACCAGACTCCGGATTTTGACCTCATTTTGGTCGACCGGTTTTAGACTTTCGGTAGACCATTGAGACTTAAGTTTTGCGCAAATTGTTCGACCGTTTCAGACTTTCGGTCGACCGATTCCCATGAGGAAACGGTCGACCGAGATGGCTCTTTCGGTCGACTGTTTTTGCACAGGACTGAATTCCTGGTTCCCTCTTTGAATGCCAACTCTGTCTATGGAAAGTCGTGTCCTCGCCTTGTGCGTGAGCCGGGAGGTGACGGTGGGCGCGTTACGCGTGCCTGCCCAGGGACCGTCCTGTGGAAGAGTGTGGGTGTTCGGGAGGTGCCACCTCCATGTATGGATCGTGACTAATATGATGGATTGATTGGACTCATTGTAGAGTAGCACTCCTGAGGGATCGCGGATCCCAATGTATGATGATTCTGCGGGCACGCAACTGTCATTGGGTGAGGTGACTACCGGCCCATGGGGCTACGGAGGTCGCTGCCCTGCTTTTATAGCAGCGCGGTTGGTGTTTGCGGCTCGTGGAGCCTGAGGACCTGGCAAACTTTGGTCTGGACCCGTCCGACGATGTGCCAGACGTATTGATGGATCACCGTTGCAGCGCCGGTGATGCCGCCGTTGTTGTTCTGGCGATGATGATTGATGGGCCGATGATGATGTTCCGGCTATGTTCCTCGGACAAGGCACCTACTGAGATGATGATTGATGGACCGACCGAGCGACGGCTCCGTTGGTCTGGTTTCGACCACGAAGTTACAGATCTGTTTCTTATGGCGCGGACCTGGGAGATGCTCCCTGCCGAACCCCATGTTTAGTGTAGCCGCGTGTGGGGGGTGTCGCGTCTTGTTCCGTTAGACCGTATGTGCCTACAGTAGGTATCCTCAGGAAACACGATGATTATTGTCGGACTGATGTCCCATGTTACCCTTCGGGGGAACTGTTTTCCTTACTGTTGATGACATGACATGCTACTAGTATGATAGGTTCATTTGTACTACTGCATGCATATATGTGAGCTTGGCATACGGGGTTTCCTTATGCAAACTCAGGCATTGTTATCGCATCTTTTTTAGGACCGTTGTAGGTCCAGTTGGGTGGTGATCAGCGGGCGCGCGTATCTTGGGATCAGATCCTCTATTCGGACCACTGAGGTCGAAATGATTACGTTTAGCTTCCTTTTGTTGTTCTGTTGTAATCATGTACCGTTTTGACAAACTCTGATGTAATATGGTGCACCGCTTATATGTTTTATGAGAAGTAACAGTCCCGTCTTTGATTATTGAGTTCTATTGCCTTGATTATAAATTTTTAAATTTCACTGTTTCGGGATGTTACAATTTGGTATCAGAGCGGTTGATTCCTATGCGGTTGCCAATGAAATCACCCTTGTAGTAATAGGATGCAAGCATTTTCTCTTTTAGCATGCATTCATGGCTGAAGTTTGTGATTATTTCTTCTGTTAGATGGCTCCAAGACGTGTGCGGAGTTCTCCGCGTGATCGCGATCCCAGCGACGACACTGGAGGCACCAACTGGGACAAGTTGGGCGAGTTTCTGAAGCGTCAGGCAGCCCAGAATGTGCAGGGCAGGGTGGGCGCTGAGCATGATCGGTTTATGCTTCAGCACCTACCGAGTTTTGATGGCAGGAGTGCTCCAGAGGTAGTAGAGGACTGGATCTTCAGGATGGAGAAGATCTTCCGAGCAATTGGAGTTGCACCTGAGAGGAGGGTGGATCTGGCCACCTATGTGTTCGATGGCGAGGTGGCCAACTGGTGGAGGACCACGTCCACGGTTTTGTTTGAGGACCGAGAGGACGTCAGCTGGGAGGCGTTTCTGGAGGTGTTTCATGAGCAGTACATCCCCAACATGTCAGGGATCGAAAGAGGGAGGAGTTCATGTCCCTAGAGCAGAAGGAGATGACTCTGGCGAGTTACATCAGCAGGTTCAACGCTTTGGAGCGTTACTGCCCCGAGATTTGTGTGACCCCAGAGTAGCGGGCAAGGAAGTTCGTGAAGGGACTCAGACAGCCGCTCCGATCACGTGTGATCAACAACATGCCGCGGACCCTTGCAGATGCGGTGAATCACGCTACTATCATTGAGCAAGACCAGAGGGAGTGTCTTCAGGAGGCGAGGAACACACCAGGGAGCACTGGTAGCCGACCAGTCGGTCGTGGAGCAGGGAACCCGAGCAAGAGGCCCAGGTTCGATGGAGGAGGGGCACGTCAGTCTGGAGCGTGCACGTTCAGTGGGAGGTATCACTCAGGTCAGGAGTGCTTCAGGTGCACTACAACTTGCATGGGGTGCGGGCAGTTGGGTCACTTTGTGCGGGAGTGCCCAACTAGGCCGGGCGAGCCTAGCAGGAGGTCTGGACCACCAGTGGCAGGGAAAGGCGGAGGCAGCCGATCAGTCATTTCACCAAGTCAGGGCAGGAAGGTCGGGCGAGTCTTCACTATTTAGGCTGAGGAGGCGAGGGACTCCAACACCGTCGTGGAAGGTACACTTTTTGTTTCTGGCTTAGTAGCGTGTGTGTTGTTTGATTGCGGCGCCACTCACTCCATCATTTCAGATAAGTTTGCTGGCGAGTTGGGTCGAACCCCTGTGCTGCTGACTGATGTTTTGGAAGTCAACACGTGTTGAACGATTTATTTTAAACCGCAAGTGCACGGCCGCGATGAAGCGGTGGCAAGTACAGGTCGTCCTCAGGGAGGTGAGTAGCCTCTTGCTTTGTACGAAATCAAGTGGCAAAAATAGGGGGAAGAAAGTTGTTTATGCTAATCTAGACTACGCTACACTAAGAAGTATGAAATGCGAACGAAACAAACAAACGATGGAATAACAACTAAACTAAGAACAAAGGAAGAATGCTGGAATACAGAAATGGAAAAACCCCTAAGGGGTGGAGTGAGTGCACACATGCAAAGAGGTGGGTGTAGAATACATTCTTTAAGCACATGAAGGTGGTGTTTATCAAGCATAGGAAGTGTCTAAATGTTATGGCAAAACCTATCAATCTATTCACTAGCTTAGTTGATTAACATTTACATATGCAAGGTGTTTATTTCAGAACCTAAACAAGCATGAGAGGTGTCTAATCATTTTGGCAAAACTCATCAAGTTATAAATTCTATCCTAAACAAGCAAGCATACATTCATGTTTTAATCAACACATTGAAATTAAAGCATTCATCCCATTCTCTAATGCATGTATGTACATCTACTCCACCCCCCAAAGGGGATGGAACTACTCACTAAACATTACACTAATTATTAAACTATGGAAAGAAAGCATATTAAAACTAAGCTAGAATTAAAAGACGATTAAACTAAAACATGCACAAACAATAAAAGAAGCATAAAACAAACAATGAAAGAAACACAAAACTTTATTGATAAAATGACTCACATTAAAAGTAGCATCCTCCTACTTTAGTGTGTGCTTCAAGGCCTCACTTCTAGTAGGAAGAATAGCCACTTCAAATATGGAGTGATTACAATAGAAGGTGAAGAGTTCTATTTATAGGCATGGAAAAAGCTAATCCGGGACAATCCCCCGATGTGGGACTAAACCAATACCAAAAATACACTAAGCATACACTAATACACGTGCTACAGAAAACTAAACGGATTCTGGGACATCTGGAATGCCAATTGGCGGTCTATATGGTTTAGATCCGTTTGGTTTTCTTTGTGGGCTTTGCTTGAAGTGTTTGTTGGTCTTGGATGCATCTGGTTGGTTTGTTGGAGCTCCGACCCGAATCCAATTGCTAAAATACTCCCCATGATGGTGTGAAGTATTATGTTTTGCTCTTATGTCCCTCTGTCTTGCGTTCAGGTCCTTCTCCCTTGCATCTTGGTCCCCAGATCTCACAATCCAGCCCTTTTTCCCAGCTTTTGGGTCCTTTTATGCTTCATCTCTTCAAACCTAATTATTCCTGAAGACTAAACATAAAACTCGTAACATAGCATTGTTTAGGTGAAAGATAATGGATATAAGATACAAATATGAGCATGAAATGATGTCAATCAGCACGCCCATGGGTGAGGTGGGCACTGTGGGGAGCTTTTTCCCCGGGACCACAGTTGCTTCGGGAGACCATGATATTCCGGGAGATCTGGTCTTGTTACAGATGGAGGACTTCGACGTCATACTAGGATGGACTGGCTGTCACAGTACGACATGCTGGTCTTTTGCCGCGAGAAGAAGATTCTGATTTCGATGGAGGGCTTGCCAGACGTTTTGATCAGAGGTACGAGGAGTATAGGGGGTCGCCTGATTGTGTCTGCAGTTAAGGCACGAAGACTGATACAGCAGGGATACAGAGCGTTTGTGGCCACATTGGTTGTTCCTGATCCTGAGACGAGGAGGCTGGAGGACATAGAGGTTGTGTAGGAGTTCCCGGATGTATTTCCAACGGAGATTCCAGCATTACCGCCGCCCCAAGAGATCAAGTTCGGCATTGAGTTGGAGGCGGGTATGACACCTCAATCGAAGGCCCCGTATCGTATGGCACCTGCTGAGTTGACAGAGTTGAGAAGCAGTTGCAGGAGTTGATGGACTCCGGGTTTATCCGACCGAGTGTCTCGCCGTGGGGAGCACCTGTGTTGTTCGTGAAGAAGAAGGATGGGTCGTTGCGGATGTGCATCGACTACAGGATGCTGAATAAGGTTACCGTTCGGAACCGGTACCCTTTGCCCAGGATTGATGACTTGTTTGATCAGCTGCAGAAGGTGAGAGTGTTCTCGAAGATCAATCTGTGTTCGGGTTATCACCAGTTGCGGATCAGGGAGGCAGATGTTCAGAAGACATCCTTCAGGACGCGGTACAGCCACTACGAGTTCTTGGTGATGCCGTTTGGACTGACGAATGCACCTGCAACATTCATGGATCTGATGAATAGGACCTTTCAGCCGTACCTCGACAGATTTGTCGTTGTATTCGTGGACGACATCTTGGTATACTCGCCTGACAGAGAGCAGCATAGAGAGCACCAGAGGATTGTGCTTGGCATCTTGAGGGATCAGCAGCTTTATGGAAAGTACACGAAGTGTGAGTTTTGGTTGGATTAGGTGGCTTTTCTAGGACATATTGTGTCAGCCGATGGGATTTCGGTGGATCCGGCAAAGGTCGAGGTTGTGACTCAGTGGAGAGCCCCGACAAGTGTGACGTAGATCAGGAGTTTTGTGGGAATGGTAGGGTATTGCAGACGGTTCATCCAGGATTTCTCCAGACTTGCATCGCCGCTGACAGCGTTGACGCAGAAGGGCGTCAAGTTCGTTTGGTCCCGGAAGTGCGAGGACACCTTTCAGGAGTTGAAGAGGAGATTGACGACAACACCTATTCTGACTCTTCCGAGTGGTAGTGGAGGTTAGGTGATATACAACGATGCGTCAAGGATTGGCTTGGGTTGTGTTTTGATGTAGCACCATGAAGGTGGTGGCGTACGCTTCGAGGCAGCTGAAGGTGCACGAGAAGAACTACCCTACTCATGATCTGGAGTTGGCAGTGGTAGTTCACGCATTGAAGACCTCGCGGCACTATCTTTATGGTGAGCAGTTCGAGGTCTTCACAGATCATCAGAGCGTGAAGTATTTGTTCTCGCAGAAGGAGCTGAATATAAGGCAGCGCAGATGGCTTGAGTTCATTATGGACTACGACTTCACCATTTCCTATCATCCGGGGAAGGCGAATTCGGTTGTAGATGCACTGAGCAGGAAGGTGGAGGTTTCAGTTGTGAGTCTGTGCATCCAGGAGTGGAGGCTACTCGAGGCATTGTCAGAGTGGAGACCGTTCACAGAGGGTTCAGAGGGAGCAGTGATTGCTGGGCTTCGGGTGGAGCCGCAGACAGTCTAACGAGTGGTGCAGGCTCAGCATGGGGATGAGGAGTTAGCTGGCCTGCTACAGTTGGGTTCCAGAGATGAGTCAGTCTTCAGTGTAGGGGTTCATAGTGGTTTGAGGTTCAGGAGTCGGATCTGGGTGCCGAAGGTCAATGAGCTGAGAGATGACATCATGGAGGAGGCACACAGAGCGAGATACACCATTCACCCGGGGAGCACGAAGATATATAAGGACCTGCAGTGGAACTTCTGGTGGACGGCATGAAGAGGGACATTGCAGAGTTTGTGGAGCGATGCTTAGTCTGTCAGCAGGTGCAGATGGAGCATTAGCAGCCAGCGGGATCGATGCAGTGTATTGAGCTTCCTGAGTGGAAGTGGGAGCACGTGACGATGGATTTTGTCACAGGATTGCCGAAGACAAGGAGATTCCACGACGTGATTTGGGTGATAGTCGATCGACTGACTAAGTCGGTGCACTTCTTAGCGATCGGGACCACGTTGCCTTTGGAGGGTCTGGCTAGGTTGTATGTGGAGGAGATAGTCAGGTTGCATGGAGTGCCAGTGAGCATCATCTCCGATCGAGATCCTCGTTTCACTTCCAGATTTTGGGGGAGTTTGCAGCAGGCTTTGGGGACGCGTTTGAGGTTCATTACAGCGTTCCACCCACATACAGATGACCAGTCAGAGAGGACGATTGATACCTTGGAGGATATGTTGAGAGCATGCACACTGGATTGGGCAGGGCACTGGGAGGAGCATTTTCCGCAGATAGAGTTCGCCTACAACAACAACTACTATTTGAGTATTGGGATGGCATCGTACAAGGCGTTGTACGGGAGGCCTTCTAGATCACTGGTATGGTGGAGTGATGTGGGCGAGAGGCAGTTAGTGGGGCCAGAGATTGTGCAGATGTATGAAGAGAAGGTTGATGTGATCAGGAAGAGACTGACCACGACACAGAGCAGGCAGAAGAGTTATGCTGATCGACACAGACGTGTGTTGAGTTTTGAGGTGGGCAACCATGTGTTTCTGAAGATTTCCCCAGCCCGAGGTGTGATGAGGTTTGGGAGGAAAGGGAAGCTCAGTCCGAGGTATGTTGGGCCGTTCGAGATCCTCGACCGAGTTGGAGAGGTTCCCTACCGAATCGCATTGCCATCGCCGTTTTCGGGTCTTCACAACGTCTTCCATGTATCGATGCTGAGGAAGTACGTTGCAAATCCAGCTCACATGATTGAGATTGCAGTGCCAGAGATCCAGCAGGACTTGTCGCTCGAGGAGAGACCAGTCGAGATTGTCGATCGCATGGACCATCAGCTCAGGAGGAGGACCATTCCGATGGTGAAGGTCTGGTGGTAGCATCACAGCGAGTGCGAGGCCACTAGGAAGATTGAGGAGGAGGTCAGAAGGCAGTATCTAGAGCTTTTCGGTGAGTAGTTCGCTTGATTTCGGGACGAAATCCTTTTAAGGAGGGAGTATTGTTAGAACCCTAAACCCATTTAGGGTGCTAATGGGTGTTTAGGGATATTAGCATGGGGAAGAGGAGGAGCACAGTAGTATGCATGGGGATGGAGGAGAATAGGAAGTGTAGGTGATGGTGTGGGGGGCGTGCACTGTAGACGCAAGGAGAGGGTTGGACCAGAGGGAGTTGCGACGTGTGGTGTCCATCTCGGAGTCGTGGAGGCGAGGACGTGAGGTGTGCGAATGTGGTTGTTGTCGAAGAGGTGACGGAGGCGCGAGCGAGGCTCCGGCGGATTTGTTGCTTCGTCGAGGTATGTCGTTCCTTAGTGTCTTTTTGTTGTTAACCCTCGTGAGAGGGTTGTGTTGGTCGGTCGGGGGAGGTCGGAGACCTCTCCGATGAAGAGTTTTGGTGAAAAACCTCGGTTGGCGCGCGGTTGAAGACGACCAACGGTCAACCGGGCCCTTCGGGCGGTCGACCGAATGTAGTGTATTGTGTCTGTCTATTGTGTTTCGGTCGACCGGTTCCTTGTGTTCGATCGATCGGAACTTAAATATACTGGTTTTTATGCATGTTTGTGGTCGACCGTTATATGACGTAGAAATACTAGGATGCCCTGTTAGTTTTCGGTCGACCGAGAACCCTGAGTCGGTCGACCGATAGTTTTAAATTGATGTTGACCAGACTCCAGATTTTGACCTCGTTTCTGTCGACCGGTTTTAGACATTCGGTAGACCGTTGGGACTTATGTTTTGCGCAAATAGTTCGACCGTTTCAGACTTTCGGTCAACCGATTCCCTTGACGAAACGGTCGACCGAGATGGCTCTTTCGGTCTACCGTTTTTTGCACAGGACTGAATTCCTGGTTCCCTTTTTGAATGCCAACTCTGTCCACGGAAACCTGTGTCCTCATCTTGTGCGTGAGCCGGGAGGTGACGGTGGGCGCATTACGCGTGCCTGCCCAGGGACCGCCGTGTGGAAGAGTGTGAGTGTTCGGGACGCGTCACCTCCATGTATGGATCGTGACTAATATGATGGATTGATTGGACTCATTGTAGAGTAGCAGGCCTGTGGGATCGTGGATCCCAATGTATGATGATTGTGCGGGCACGCAACTGTCGTTGGGTGAGGTGACTACCGGCCCATGGGGCTACGGAGGTTGCTGCCCTGCTTTTATAGCAGCGCGGTTGGTGTTTGCGGCTCGTGGAGCCTGAGGAGCTGGCAGACTTCGGTCTGGACCCGTCCGATGATGTGCCGGACATATTGATGGACCACCGTTGCAGTGCCGGTGATGCCGCCGATGTTGTTCTGGAGATGAAGATTGATGGGCCGATGATGATGTTCGGGCTATGTTCCTCAGATAGGTCACCTACTGAGATGATGATTGATGGACCGACCGAGCGACGGCTCCGTTGGTGTGGTTTCGACCACGAAGTTACAGATCTGTTTTTTATGGCGCGGACCTGGCGGATGCTCCCTGCCGAACCCCATGTTTAGTGTAGTCGCGTGTGGGGGTGTCGCGTCTTGTTCCGTTAGACCGTATGTGCCTACGGTAGGTCTCCTTAGGAAACCCGATGATGATTGTCGGACTGATGTCCCATGTTACCCTTCGGAGGAACTGTTTTCCTTATTGTTGATGACATGACGTGCTACCAGTATGATAGGTTCATTTGTACTATTGCATGCATATATGTGAGCTTGGCATACGGGGTTTCCTTATGGAAACTCAGGCATTGTTGTTGTATCTTTTTCAAGACCGCTGTAGGTCCAGTTGGGTGGTGATCAGCGAGCGTGCGTATCTTGGGATCAGATCCTCTATTCGGACCACTGAGGTCGACATGATTACGTTTATCTTCCTTTTGTTGTTCTGTTGTAATCATGTACCATTTTGACAAACTCTGATGTAATATGGTGCACCGCTTATATGTTTTATGAGAAGTAACAATCTCGTCTTTGATTATTGAGTTCTATTACCTTGATTATAAATTTTTAAATTTCCGCTGTTTCGGGATGTTACAGTATCGATCTCTAAGTACGTTTTTTCTCGAACCAGTAACGTGAGATCGAGAGAGTGAGGTATGATTTGGCGTAATAGGTATCAGAGAGTATATAAAAAAGTGGAGGAGCGAAATAATGGGGTTTAATTTCTTCAAAATTAAATTTGATTCAATACTTATATTTTCATACATCCTATTATAATTTTTAAAATTTATCCTATTAGGTTACCCTTGGATCTTGAGGTTGGGCACTATTGCTGGTTGGAGTTAGTTTTGATTTCAATTGTTATTTGCACCACATGTGATTATGTATTGTCAAAAAGATTCAACTGACATAACTAGCAGTACTTCAATTATTAGTCTCATAAGATTATATTAGAAGTTAGTTTTACTCTGAATGGTTGTTTGCTCCATATGTGTTCAAATTGTCAAGTTCTTTTGTAACATAACTAACAGTTCAATACATCAATATCTTTCCAAAATTACTCCTCATATAGTCATATACCTATCATATAAAATGGAATATGACGACGCATGGTAGTTACTGGATGAGAAAGTTTTGGCAAAGTCCTATTGAGCTTTAACCATCTATGTCAATGTAAATATCAAGAATCAAATTTAAGTTTTGACTTTTGAGAAACATGATTCCGGGGTGGGGATATAGTTTTCATACGTTTGTAATTTTATTTTATATGCTATTCAATCTAAAAATTTGTGTAGGCTAGTATACATAAGACTCAAATATCTAACGTTTTGGTCAGTTACTTTCTCAAGCACTTAATTATCCAAAATAATCAACCCAATAGATGTAAGACTGTCAATTTATAACATAATACGGTTACATGACACAAAAATGGCACCAAGTAATTAGCAAATATGGGCTACACAAATTTACACGAATAAATGAGTATAATTTTGTAGCACAGTTAATAAATGAATCGAATATAGATTTTACGAGTGAAACACAATCAACAAGATAGAGACAATATATACACAACAACCAATTAGGTACTGGAGTACATGAATACAAGTAATACATACATGATTACTACACATAATATACATGACTAATATTTATAAAATATCTACTTATTTACATAATACAATACTTAAAAACTAAAATTACATTCATGTTAGACTTTGAAAAAACAAATCCTATCAAGGTTTTTTCTCTTGCCATTTGTATAACAGTGAATATACAAATGACACGTTATTAATCGTGTTGAACAGGTTGGTTCTGGTGTGTACACGGAAGAATTTACTATTTGGGTTAAACTGGTTGTATGGTGTCTACACTATTATAAACAAATCGGTTATGAGTAATGTCCAGGTGATTAAATGGGTTAGATATGGATTATAATATAAATTCTATATATACAGGCACATATCATATAATTAGTCACAATTCTAAGTAGACAACGTAGTAATTACAAATTATTTTATTCTCAAGGCATTTTTAAACTGAATTGTTAAACGTCGCCCCAAAATTATTTAAATAGTCCGTCCGAATTACCATTTTGTCTTTATCTTATTTCTACTTATGTATCTCTTCATTTTACTCCTGTAGTATTATGTGTAGTAATCATGTATATTAACACGTATTAGACAACTTGTGGAGAGGTATAGAGAACAAAAGAAAGATCTACATGTGGTTTTTATTGATTTAGAAAAGACATATGATAGAGTTCCAAGAAATGTTATGTGGTGTGGCCTTGAGAAAAAGAAAGTATCAACAAAATATGTGAATTTAATTAAAGATATGTATAGAGGAGTTGAAAGTAGCGTTAGAATTTGTAATGGTGTGACTAAAGCTTTTCCGATTAAGATTGGACTTCATCAGGGTTCAACTTTAAGTCCATATCTATTTGCTTTAGTAATGGACGAGGTGACAAAAGACTTACAATGTGAGGTTCCATGGTGTATGTTTTGTGGATGATGTAGTATTAATTGACGAGAGTAGGGTAGGTGTGGAGAGAAAACTAGAGTTGTGGAGAAATACTTTAGAAACAAAAGGTTTTAAACTAAGTAGAACTAAAACTGAATATATGAAATGTTGTTTCAGTACCGCTAATACCGAGGAAGAGGAGATTATATTAGATGGGCAAGTGGTGCGTAGAAAAGATATTTTTAGATATCCTGGATCAATACTTCAAAAGATGGGGAGATAGATGAAGATGTTAACCATAGGATTATAGCAGGATGGATGAAATGGCGACAAGCCTCAGGTGTCTTATGTGACAAGAAAATTTCACTTTAGTTAAAGGGAAAGTTGTATAGAACCGCAATAAGACCTGCAATGCTATATGATGCGGAATGTTGGGCCACTAAAAGACAACATGTACAAAAAATGAGTGTATCTGAAATGAGGATGTTGAGGTGGATGTGTGACCATACGCGAATGGATCGGATTAGAAATGAAGACATTCGTGAGAGAGTTGGAGTTGCTCCAATGGAATAGAAAGTTATCCAACACAGACTGAGATGGTATGGACATGTACAAAGAAGACCTATGGAGGTAGCTATAAGAAGAGGGGTATTGAATCAGATCGAAGATATAAAAAGCAGAAGAGGTAGACCACGATTGACTTGAGAGGAAGCGGTCAAAAGAGATCTAAAAGATTGTAATGTTCCTCGAGAATTCGCATTGGATAGAAACGCGTGGAAGAAGGCAATTCACGTGCCTGAACCGTGACTCCTTAGAGTTTCATTTATAGTCTACCCCAACTAGTTAGAGATAAAAGGTTTTGTTGTTGTTGTTGTTGTTGTTACACTCCTACCACCATTATCTCTTCATCTTCCTCTCATAATCATCAAAAACAATGTCGTAGATGCCAGGAAAGGAGTCAGCGGATGCCCCAGTGCACTCGAATATGGTAAATATCTCATTTATTTCAAGTTTAAAAAAAACATTTTTTGGGGTGGGCGTCTGCGGGAGCCCCCCTCCAAACAGACGCCCCTACATTTAAAAAAAAAAGTTATAAGTTATAATTAGTAATTATAAGTAGTATTAATTGGTAATTAGTTAAAAATAATTAATAATTTTGTTAATTTAGATGCTTAAATCCATTTAACAAAATTTTATTTCTAAAATTTAATTAATTGTCATCGGGTTACCATGGAGGAAGAGGAAAGTCCATACTTTTACGTGCTATACATGCTTACGAAGAGGATTCAGCACCTCGTTATCCACGTAGATGAGGTATATCTGCTTAGATTCGGAGTGAGATGGATAGTTTACGTCGTCGTCAGACACGTGATGATTCTTTCGACGACGATGAGGATTCGGATGAGGTTGAGAGTGACGATGGGGGTCGGTATGGGTTGGAGTTGGAGCGGCAAGAGGAGGAGAGGCAGGGGGAGTATGGTAGCGGACGTGGGTGAGAGTAGCAGTATGGTAGTTCTTTTGCTGAGTGGGTAATTCGGAAGGGTAGAGGTGGTAGGTTTGTGACCGGTGATTCAAGTTCATGCACTGCAGATGCCCGAGCATAGAAGAAGAAGAGGGTTGAGGACGATTCTTGGATCGTGACTGATGTGATGCCCAGTGGTCCTTTAGATGGCACCGTCATTCTGAGTTTCAGGGGCCACATCGGCAGACGCATTTAGGAGGACGAGGATCATAAGGTTCTGAAGTGTCATAATCGGCACAGAGCATGTACTACATTGCAGGGTTGGTGCTCAATTTTAAGTGATGACTTCACAAGGGCCATTACTGATAGCGGATTTGGTCACTTGCCTTACAACATGTTCTCCTGCCTTGACATGTCGTTGATTTCTGCGTTTGTGGAGTGGTGCACTAGTGCAGAACAATGCATATTTGTCGCCCAATAGACGTCAGTCGTATTAACAACCGACATATATAGGTATACCAATAGACGTCGGCTGTTAATATGATCGACGTCTATTGGGTACGTTGTCGTGGTATAGACGTCAGTTGTTAATACGGCCGACATCTATTGGGTGTATAGACGTCAGTCTATTGGAACATGCATTGAACTCGATGTCTAAACCCCACCTATAGACGTCGGATATATTCTATAGCGACGTATATTGGTCTAATAATTCAACCAGGACTTCTGATTTTATCTTTTATCCCAACCAAAACCCGTGCAAAACCCTAGCCGCGCGTCTTCCTCCACTTCGACAACTTCGACAAATCTCCTACCAGCATAGCCTCCACGACTCCGGTCGTCTTCCTCCGCTTCCCCAACCACTGCAGCCTCCACGACCACCGTCCCCGTAGCCACGACCTCCGACCTCCTCCGCGATGTTGGCAGCAGCTTTCCTCTCCTCCTCTGGTTCGTGCTTAACCACCGCGATGTCACTCCCTTGTCTTGTTTTTGTTTGATTAGGTTGTTGATTGACATCATATCATGCATATATTTGTGTCTTATATCCTTTATGTTTAGCCTAAGCAATGCTACGTAACGAATTTTATGCTTAAGTTTTAGGAATAAACAGGTTTGAGAAGAAGAGACTAAAAATGACATAAAAGCAACAAAAAAAGACTAAGTTGCAAGACTTATGGACTGAGGTGCAAGAAAGAAGGACCCGGATGTAAAACCATAAGGACTAATGAGGAAATCAAGAATCTCCACACCATTATGAGGAGTATTTTGGCAATTAGATCCGGGTCCAAACATCAACAACAAAATCGGGTTCATCAAACATCAACAAATCAAGCCCAAAACGAACCACCAAAATCCAGACTCAATCAAAGCTATCTAGACCGCCAATTGGTTGTTCCAGACCACCAATTGGCGGTCCAAATTGGTCCAAAGGTTTCATGGTTGTAGGGTCGTGTATTATAGTGGTGTATATCCATTTATAGTATGTGTTTAGTCCCATACCAGGAGATTGTCCCCGGTTATCTTTTTTCATGCCTATAAATAGAACTCTTCTTCCTCATTTGTATTCACACATTGCTTGGTGGCATTCTGTCTACTTGGAGTAAGCCTTTGAGCAAATCTTGGGGGTGGAGTTGATGTTTATACATGTCATGTAGTATGGAATGAATGTTATATGTTGTTGTATGTGAGAAGTGTAAGTATGCTTGTTGAGTTAAAGAGAATACTTAACTTGATGGTTTATACCATGATCTTTAGGTACATTCCATGCTTGTTTAGATTCTTAATAACAAACTTGTCATGCTCATATTAATCAATTGGGTTAGTGATTTGGATTATAGGTCTTTCCATAAGGTACTTCTTATGCATAGAAAATTCTACCTACACTTGTGCTTATTGAATGCATTCATCACCTCTTATTTCATGTGTACACACACTCCACGCCTTAAGGTTTCCATTCCTGAATTTCATCTTTCTTATTAGTAGTTGCTTAGTTTAGTTTTAGTTCCTCTCATTCTTTCATTTCCTTCTTTGTTGCTTACTAGTTTAGTGTAGTTTAGTGTAATCACAACTTCTTCCCATCTTTTCCCACTTGCCTTCGAATAAACTAGAGTTGACACACCTCCGTGTGGATCGACCCGTATTTTCCACCGCTTCAACGCGGTCGTGCCTTGCGGTTATTATAACTGATTGAATCAAGTTTTTGGCACCGTTGTTGGGGAGGTGCCAGTCCACACTCTAGTTTAAACGATTCGGGTGGATTTAATTTTTATTTTGTAGTTGACTTTATTTTAGGAGACTCTGAGGCTCAAGGAAGGCATCTGGAGAAGTTTGGAGGAGAACAGAGCTAGTTGGACCGCCAATCAATGGCCTAAGACCGCCAAATGGTAGTCTGGTAAGCTCCATTTGCCTTCTTCTTTATTTGACTTTTTAATGTATCTGATATAGTGGTCTGGGGCTCAATTTGGCATGTTTTGACTTTTAGTTTGCCCCCAAATCAATAATCAATCCCCTTTTAAGCAACTTGGACCCTAAAACCAAAAGCAAAAGATTAGGCATTCTTGCTTGTTTAGGTCATGCATCATATACTTGACTTAGGCACGTAGTTTGTCTTTTGTTTTAGCTTTACTTTCAGTTATTGAGCGCTGGCGTGAGGTATGCATCTCCTACACTCATTCATGCATTGAGTATGACCATGCATTAGTTAGTAGGAATTGCATTGCAACAAGTGTGAGTTGAGTGTTTGTTTGGAGAGTTGATTTCTAGATTAAGACTCCAAGAATGCTACTAAGGAGGGTTGTCCCATATAAGATAAGGTGGGGGATTTCAACACCCTTTCCTGTGCCCAAAAACTACATTAATCAAGAGCTTAATTTTAAAATCAAGTAGACATTGGCCCTAAGGATCTCGGGGGCATTAGGAGAGTGATCTGGTCGCGGCCGTCATTGCCTTATCAGCGTCGCCCACTCTATCGATAGTAGGAGAGACAAGATCTCCGGATCTTGGCTCACTTTATTGGCTTTGTGGTCCTTGTCGTAGGGAGGTGAGGCGTGTTGAGGTTGCGTGACCTCACAGTTAGGCGTCGTCTAGCTGTAAGGACCTATAGCGACCTTAGGTTGTTTGAGCATTGTTTGCTTATGTGCTTCTACCGGTACCTACCTGCCATAGCATAAGGACTTCTTCCTTTCTCTCCTGAGTCATTCTCTCTTCTGTGTCCTCCCATCTTCTCCTCTATGCATATTCTGCTCCCTTGTTACAAAAAATGGTTTGTGTGTGTGCACCTTTGTGCATGTTTGTGTGGGCACGAGACGAGAGTGGTCGTTTGACGAGGTGTGTCGTCAATCCTGTCTCGGTAGTCGATTTCTTGACGCCTTCATCTTCTCGTGTCGCACACGGTCTGGGTTCCATGACTGCTCAGTACCGCGAGGAGGAGCAGTTGTTGGACCCACCTATTCCACATGTTCTTGTTCCCGTTTCTTTACGTGATCGATGCTACCTGAGTCGTACTGCTCTACCTTCTTGCATCGTATTACCATAGACGAATGGGAACCACTTTGAGGTTAAGCCTCAGTTTATCTCCATGCTCCCTCACTTCACTGGGAAGGGTGACCCATATATCTTTCTTAGGGAATTTGAGGAGGTATGTGCTATGTTCAAGCTGCAACAACTTAGCACAGACTCCATACATCTTAGGCTTGCCCCGTTTGCACTAAAAGATGATGTAAAGAAGTGGTTGTATAGCAACCAGGCAAATTCATTTAGGACTTGGGATGAATTTCAATCTGCATTTCTCAAAAAGTACTTTCCAAATCATCGGACTCAAAAATTGAGGAACGAAATCAATTCGTTCTATCAACTTGAGACCGAAACATTTCATGGATATTTAGAGAGATTCAAAGAGCTACTATCCTCATGCCCTCACCATGGCATCGAGTTGTGGAGCCTTTGTCAGATTGTCTACAAGGGTCTTCACATCCCGTCCCGAACGCTCCTTGAGTCAATATGTCAAGGAGAGTTCTTAGGAAAGGATGAAAAGGAGGCATGAGCTTTCCTAGAAGACCTCTCTAAGAAAACCATGCAATGGAAGAGTGTGAGGGAATCACCTGCATCATCTAGCATAGGAGTGAGGATCGCGAATGCAAACTTGACTAGATCGGGTGCCGCATTTGCGGTCGATACGACTACGACCGCCGAGGCGCGCATGGCGACGTTAATGCGCCGTATGGATTCGATTGAGCTCCAAAACCAACAAGGTGCACCTCACATGTCCACATCTGGTCCAGTTCCCTATTATTCTGGGTCATCTAGAAAGCGAGTGTGCATCTATTCCTCCTGAGATGGAACGTGTCAACGCCATCTAAGATAGAGCTAGGAATGACCCATACTCATCTTCTTATAATCATGGATGGAGGAACCACCCCAATTTTTCATGGAACCAAAATAATGCCCCGGGTGGTCCTTCAAACTCCTCTAGACCACCTAACCAACCACACCAACCTCCCACGCATGCATAATCTTATCAGCCACCCCAAGCTCAAATCACCAATCAATCGGGTTTCCCAAATTCCAACAATATGGAAACCCGATTCAAGATTTTTGAAATCCCTTGCATTTGACATTCAAGATCATGGATTTGCTCATTTTCTAATTGATTAGTCTTGTGAAGTTCTTTATATTTTTCAAATAATCTTTGAAATGCATTTTGTAGTTCATTAAAATCATAAGCATTATCTTTTGAACTACTACTTGAAGAAGAGCTAGAAGATACCTCATCTTCACTTACTCCATCGGATGAGCTTGACGATGATGAAGATGTTGAGTTAATCTCCATTTTCTTTGCTTGAGCTACATCCTTCGGATTTGCTTCTCCCTTCTTCCCGGTTGGTGAATCTCCTTCACCATAACTCCTTTCTAATGTTTTCCATATTGAATAAGCACTATCACATGAGCAAACAACATTAAAAAGTTCATCTCCTAATGCACAAAATATGACATTCATAGCCTTAGCATTTAGGGATGCATTTTTCTCATCTTCTAAACTCCATTTACTAAAATCATATCTAGGTGATTCATATGGAGTTTGAATCATAAACCACATGTTAATGTTCATGGATTTAATAAATGACATCATTTTACTTTTCCATGAAACAAAATTATTTCCATCAAAGTATGGTGGTTTACAAGATTCTAAAGGTGTGGATGCATTAAGAGCCATGCATTAAACAAATGTAGGATCGTGTTGGTTATGGGTTCACTAATCACATTTACGCTAATCACCTACTTGTTTAAGCAATCAAGATGCGCAGCGGAATTTTAAACAAAACAAGCAAGTAACGAAAGTGAAAATGCGAACCACAAAGACGCGTCCGTTTTTATAGAGGTTCGGCACCCCACCCGGGTCCTAGTCCTCTCTTGTAAGCTCCGCTCGACTCCGCGACCTCCGCCTACGTCTTCACTAACCACTCCCCGTTCCAGGCTGGGAGAGAACGCCTTTACACCACAAGCACCGTGAACAACCTCGCTTGCTTGAATTCTTCCTCTCACAATCCGAGAGGGACACTTCGGGCTTTCACCGAAGTCCTTGCTTCCTTTGACAAACAATTGAGTGGAGCAACACTCTCTAATTCTTGAGCACACTTGAGTAGGATTGGAATTATGACTAAAGTGTGGAAGGTTTGAAGCTTTGAGTGTTTGGGATTCTCTATAATGTATTAGACAAGTTTGTAGTGGGAGAGTTGTGTTAAAATGTGTTTTACAACTCCTTATATAGGTATTAGAGAAAATAGAGCCGTTGGGATTGAATGGGTAAGAGTTGATGTGTGATTACACAAAACAGAACCTGCAGGACCCAATTCTGGATGAAATCGGTCGACCGGATCGGGATGAACGGTCGACCGTTAGGCAGTTTTGGACTAAGTTCGGTCGACTGCCCAACGCTACGACTTAGGTACACTTAAGTGATCGGTCCAACACCTAAAGGGAAATGGTCGACCGATTTGTACCATGCACTTTGGGGTTGACAAACAAATAGATATTCGGTCGACCGAAACAGGTCTAGCGGTCGACCGTTTTTCAACAGGAGATTCGGGTTTGTCAAGAGATGAACAAACGGTCGACTGATCTTGGTCCTCAGTCGACCGATACAAGAAATGTTTATGAGGTATTTTTGGTTTAATATGAATACGACCGTTGGGTATATACGACAAAAATAACGGTTGGAAAATTAAGTTCAAACGATCGACCGAAAGAGATGGTGCGTTCGACCGAAACCAAACAGGGAAACACAAACAGAATGCTTGATCATCCGGTCGACCGAACGGCATGTTGCGGTCGACCGAATGTGGGCAGACAGTTAGGGTTCAGGTTTAGTGTTTTCCTGTCTAAGTTTGGGTGATCTATTGAAGTCCAAATAATGTGAATTTTTGTGTGTGACTTCTATAGGAACCTAGTGTGTGTTTAAGTTGATTTTAGCTCAAGTATGCTCAAAATACACAAGTTCCTAAAGACTCAAAGAAATACAAAATACATGTCTTCAAATGAGCTTGATTACATGTCTTGACTTGTTTTCCTTTCTTCCTTGAGTCTTGATCACCTGTAGAGGTTAGCACAAAGCAATATATATGCAATGCAATATGTGTGCTACTCTACATGATCATACTTAAGATTAGGTTAATTAAATCATCAAAACATAGATTAAGGCCAAAAAGCCAACACAATGTTCCTAAGAAACCATTCTTGGCTTCAAATATAAGCTCACTTTTTTTCCATTCCCACCTACACAAAATACAAGGACTCTTGGTGTCCTACTATTGCTTGATTTAGGATCGGCGGTCAACCTCCTCTCGTTTTCTGTTTATCAACAATTAAACTTGGGAGAATTGAAACCAACTAAGATTACCCTCCAATCGGCAGATAGATCCATTCGTATTCCATAGGGGATTATCGAGGACGTGCTTATCAAAGTTGGAGATTTTATATTTCCAGTTGATTTTGTTGTCTTCGATACCAATCCTGTTACGTACACCCACTCTCAAATACCTTTGATTTTGGGTAGACCATTTCTGGCAACCTCCAATGCTTTAATAAATCGTAGAAATGGTATCATGAAGCTCTCATTCGGTAACATGAGTGTCGAGTTTCATGTGTTCAACTGTAGTAGGCAACATGAGCCTATGGACCAACCTTTAAATCTCAATCTCATCCTCCAATTAGAGAAAGCAACACAAAATCAACGAACACCCCTAACATCAATGCAACCCATTGAAAACGTTTGTGGGCCCAGCGAAAGCTCATTGCCTATCTTTGCAATGCAACAGAGTGAGCTGGTGATTGATTTATTTTAAATAACCGCAAGTGCACGTCCGCGTTGAAGTGGTGGCAAATACGGGTCGATCCACTGGAAGATGTGTCGACTTTTGGTTTGTACGAAGGCGAGTGGAAAAGAAAGGAGAGAAAGATTGATTACACTAAACTACACTAGAATGCAAAGGGAAATGAAAGATAAGCAATAAAACTAAACCCCAAAGGGGGTAGAGAATTAATGTGAATAGAAAAGATGTGTGTATGTGTGTTCGATTATGCTCATCACAACATATAGTGCATGAAATCATAAAACAAAATCCAACTTTGCCTCCACATGAATTAAGATAAGATCATATCATTAAAGCATACAAGACAATAATTGGAATGAAGCTAAATGAACTCATGTATAAAGACTAGACCCTACTATGCCTCCACATGAACTAAGATAACACATTATCATTAAAACATACAAGACATTAACCAAGGTAAAGGCAACAAGAGTACATACACTATAAATTGTGTTTCCAATATAAATTCCATCCATATCCTCACCTTATCATTCCCCATAAAATAGGTCTACTAATCTAAGCATAAGCTAAGCTTCATTCAAGAGCATTAGCATATCAATGAAACTATACTAAGCAAGCAAGAAATATTAAAGAACTAAAAGGACATAAAACAAAACAAGCATGCAAGAATATGAAAGGAATTTAAACTAGGAAAGAAACAAAACTAAAGGAAAACATCGATTTATTACTCACTCAATTACAAGTAGCCCTTCCTCCACCAGAGTTTTACTTCAAGGCTTCACTCTTAGTAGGGAAGATGACCACAAAGAGAGAGATGGGGTACGTGAGAGGAGGGAGAGTTCTATTTATAGCCATATAAAAAGGTAATCCGGGACAATCCCCGATGTGGGACTAAACAAATACCAAAAATAGACTAAACATCCTCTAATACACGTGCTCCAGAAGTTGTAGCCGATCCGGGAAGATCCGGACCGCCAATTAGCCGTCTACAGGATCCAAACCAAGTTGGTTTTTATTCTGGGCTTTTCTTGATGTATTTGTTGGTCTTGGATGCATCTACTTCGCTTGTTGGAGCTCCGACCCGAATCGAATTGCCAAATACTCCCCATGATGGTGTGGAGTTTTCTGTTTTGCTCTTAGGTCCTTCGGTCTTACGTTCAGGTCCTTCTCCCTTGCATCTTAGTCCTCGAGTCTCTCAACTCACTCCTTTTTCCTATCTTTTAGGTCCTTTCATGCCTCTTCTCATCAAACCTCTTTATTTCTGAAATTCAACCATAAAACTCGTCACGTAGCATTGCTTAGGTGTAAGATAATGGATATAAGATACAAATATAGGCATGGAATGAAGTCCATCAAATACCCCCACACCTAAGTTTTTGCTAGTCCCGAGCAAAACAAAGAAAGAGAAAAGCAAACGAGAAACAAGAAATCCTAACTCACTTTCGTAGGAATCACAGTTGCACTTAGCACGTGCAACACGTCATTAAACCTCCTTCTTGCCAAGGAGGAGGAGCACTCAGTGGATATACCCATAAAATCCGAACAAGATGCATTATTCAATCTAGACACTCGACTCGTTGGACATATTTTGTCGATCATTGGACGCGGTAATCCTACGGGCCGACTCTATAAAGGTAATCAGTCTACACACCTAGCCTAATGAACCATTCATGCAAGTTAAATAAGGAATTAAGTGAAAGACATGGACAAACTCAACATCATCAAGTGATACAAAGTGTAAAGTCCATTAAGGTTCTTATTTGCATTTTTTTTCTTTTTGTTTCTTTTCTTATTTTTTTTCTTTTTCTTCTTCTCTTTTTATTAGTTGGAGCTTCATTCTCCCAGGGTCAAGTTTCATCATCATTGCCCATGAGGACTTGCACTATCACGTACACCTTTTCCCAAATCTCCACATAGGGCAATCCGTACCACCCGTGTAACGGGAGTTCGGTCGGCGCATCCCAAGTCAGATGACTCGAAAGCACCAGGCAATAAGTCCCCTCAGACCTACTTTCCCGAGTGATAGGAGTCGTACGAGAAGAGAGAACACCTACTCACTTATTTCTTATCTACACATGAACCAAAACCCCTACACTTAATTCTCACAACAAGATGTAAAGGGTCCTTGACTACAACAAACTTCCTTAAATTAACAGATACAAATTATTGACTCACTAGGTTCAGGGTGGACTTCTTTAAATGTTTGAGCACTGAAACCCTATGATTACTCACCCCCAAGGGAAAATTGGGGTGCATCCTAATGACTCGATAAGTACTAAAGTCACTGTACTAGATATCCTAATGCATCAAGTTCAAGACAATTTTGGGAGCTTTCTTTTTACTTTGCCTCTCAACGGTTTTGCACATCCTAAACACACGCAAAACCCACAAAACATTTTCTTTCGCAAACACATGAAGATTTTGAAAGAAATGTGAAACTTTTGAAGCACTAGGCAAGCAAAAAAAAGACAAGTCGCCCAAGGATCATGGCAAGCAGATATATCGATATTAAATCCAGCATACTAACATGACCCTAACAACGCACAAAAAAGAAAACAAAAATCAAATGAAAAGACTCGACTATGTACACACGTAAAACACCCCCCCACACCTACATGCATTGTCCTCAATGAATGCGAGCAAGATACTACATGGATTTATGCATGAAAAAGAAAAGATCTCACCAATGTGAAGTACAAAGGGAAGTTCATGGTTATGTTGATGGACACAAACCCGAATTCCCTCAAAACCTATGAGATGCTAAAGAAGGGATAGAAAACACATGAAAGAAATGGGGCCCAAATACTCAAGGGTTGGAGCCCACAACAATCGATGCTCACTGAATGAGTTTCTATTTCTTTTTTCTTTTTTTTAAACTATGTACAACAATAGGATTCCATCTTCATATGTCAAGGGACATCAAATGGGAACCCACCATCTCTCAAGCCAAAAATGCACATGCATGGGCTCACAACATACAAGACAGAATTACTTGACCACCTGACACCCTTATATGAATTGTGGTCGTTTGATGCATCTTGAGAGTTAGCAAAAGAGGAGGCATGAATGAGAGGTCAACCTCTATCAGGTGGTTGATTCTTAACCCACATGGGGTCCTCAGCAGATACAAAATGAAGGGCATGTGGCCCAGAGGCCATAAAAATGGTATCTTGTGGCTCAAACGCCACGTGATAAAAAAGAAGTGGCTCACGGGCCACGTGATTAGAATATAAGGCACCTTCATGTGCCAGCCCAGGTGAAACATCTTCACCACCTTCAGGATCTTCATCGAACAATTCTCTGAAGTACTTGAAGGTGCCCTCAACTGCAATCTCATCCAAGCCCTGGATAAGGTTGACCCCAACAGGGTCATTGAAGGCTCCTGGCTTCTTGCCAATGGTGAATATGTTGAAATCAGCGCATTGACTACCATAAGTCAAGCGCATCAGACCATTGTGACAATTGATTAAGGCATTGGAAGTGGCAAGAAATGGTCGCCCCTGAATGACAGGAATTTGTCCAAGTGGGTTTGGCACAGGTTCAGTATCCAAAACAAAGAAGTCGACTGGATAAATGAACTCTCCCACTTTGATCAGCATGTCTTCCACCACACCCCTCGGTTTCTTCATAGACCTATCATCCAATTGAAGAGTCATCTTTGTTTGCTTGAGGTCTCCAAGACCGAGGTGGACGTAGACAGAATATGGCAGAAGATTAACAGATGCACCAAGGTCCAATAAGGCTCGATGTATGGACACATCACCAATCACACAAGAGATAGTAGGACAGCCAGGATCCTTGTACTTGACTTGCATGGGTTGTGCCAACAAAAAACTCAAGTTAGCCGCAAGAAAAGCTTTCTTTGGAACAGGAGTTTTTCTCTTCTTGGTACATAAGTCCTTGAGAACCTTGGCATAAGGTGACATTTGCTGAATCACCTCCAATAAAGGGATGTTCACCTTAACATGCCGAAACATCTCAAGCATATTGTCATGTTGATCAGAGGTTTTATTTTTAAGGCACTCAGGGAATGGTGCCCTCGGGGCATAAGGGTGCGAAGGAACCTCAGAATTCTGATCCAAAGAAGCATGAGTGGGAACCTCAGAATTTGATTCCTTCGACACATGAGGAGAAAAGGGGACCTCAGGGTTCGGTCCCTTTGTCGAAGGAAATGTAGAAGGAACCTCAGGATCCGGCTCCCTCAGAGATGGTGATGACAAAGAAGACACCCCAATGTGGTTGTCCACCTCCTTACCAGACCTCAAACTATGAATCACATTAATATGATGGGTCGGTTCAGAGGTAGCATGAGGTACAGGTGGCCTTCTTTTGAGAATGGGTACCCCGAGGATTCACCTCGGGTTGACTCGGTAATTGACCTTTCTCATGTTCGTGGAGCTGATTAGCCAACTGGCTAACTTACATTTCCAATGCTTTGACTGAATTGTTGCTGGCCGCAAACATGGATTGTGTGCTATGAATGAATGCTTGAAGGGTTTGTTCAAGAGTGGGGTCCATCGAGTCAACCCGTTGGGGTAGTGGAGTTTGGTTAGAATAACCCGACGATGAGGTATGAGGAGGTTGGTAATTATGGTTCTGAGACCTTTGATGTGGAGGTTTGTAGGTTGCCAATGGGCGTGGAGGTTGATAAGGTGAAGGTTGAGGTTGAGCGTGTGAGCTCTGACTGGTTAGGATGGTTACGTCATCCCGGGTTGTAAGAGTGACTGTACGGGTCGTTACGGGGCCTCTGTTGATACATCACATTTGCATGCTCAGTATCCCTTGGAGCGTAAGCGCATTCCAAGTCATCATGGCCCGTAAGTCCACACCAACCACATCCGGGAGTAGTGACCTGAGCTATAGGAGCTCGGTCCAACTCTAAACTCTCAATCCTACGCATGAGAGTAACCATTTTCGCCTCAGACGTGATAGATGACTCAACTTGATATGATCCAGCTCGACCAGAAGACCTGGTGGCTGGTGGCTCTCTCATGGTGTCCCACTTAAAGGTGCGTTCAGCAATTAACTCAAAAGTGTCTCATGCCTCATCGATGAGTTTCATTTGGAAGTCACCCTGACACATCGACTCCAAGAATGTGCGGGTGTTGTAGTTGAGGCCCTTATAAACAATCTGGCAGAACTGTCATAGCTCAAGTCCATGATGAGGGCACTGTTGGAGAAGGTCCTTGAATCTCTCAAAGAAACCATGAAAAGATTCAGTCTCAGTCTGATACATTTGATGTATCTGGTGCCGTATCTGTTGAGTTTTCCTTTCAGGGAAAAATCTCTTCAGAAATACGGTCACAAAGTCATCCCAAGACCGAAAGGAGCTCACCAGGAGGTTGTACATCCATTCTTCGCGTTATCCTTCAACGCGAAAGAAATCATCATCAACCGGACTGAATCCTCGTCAAGCTATTTAAGCTTGAACATGGAGCATAGTTCCTCGAATTCGCGTATAAAAATACAGGGATCCTCCTTATTGGTAGTAAAGGTTTGAAGCATGCTCACATATTGAGGTTTCAGCTCATAGTTGTTCCCGTGAGCAGGGGGAAGAACTATGCAAGAAGGTTGCACGGCCCGAACAGGATGGGTCCGCTCCCACAAAGTCATCAGTCTATCATGTCGAGCTAAAGGTGGTGGTGCACCAAGAACTAGATGCTGACCAAATCTTCCTTTCTCCCGTGTCAGAGGAGGAGGAGAAGGAGGTCTACGTGGTGGTGGGAGCGGACCGAGGTAATCCATGAATGGACCCGGGTCTCCCCCGTCACCACGAGACGACTCGGCCTCATGCTCCAAAGGAGCACGAGGCAGAGATGGTCGATCACCAAGACCATCCATCTCATAAAAATGCACTCTCTCAAGTAGAGCGCTCTCACTAGAACGAGCCCAACCTTGCAAAAAATGCTCGACTCGACTCTAAAAACACACACAACAGAAGGTGTACTCAGAGGAGGAGACTACTTGTAGAGAATAGATGAGGAGAGGACTCAGATGAGGAGGGAAGAATCCTTAGATCTAGCGTGGGTAATGGGATTAGGTAGAAGCCTAACTAGCAAGCACGGCTCAAACAACTTAAGGCTATGGGTCCTTAGGCTAGACGACGCCTAACTTCGAAGTCACAAGCCTCGACACGCCTCACCTCCCTACAACGAGGACCACAATGCCCAGCAAGTGATACCAGATCCAGAGATCCAGTTCCTCCTACTATCGACAAGGTAGGCAACGCCGATCAGGCCATGGCAGTCTCAACTAGATTACTCTCCTAGTGCGTTCGGAATCCTAGGGCCAATGTCTACTTGCTTTTAGTTAAGGCTTGATTAAGAGTGATTTTTGGCACCAAGGAAAGGGTGATGAAATCCCCCAGCTTATCTTTTATGGGACAACCCCTCCTTAGTAGCATTTTGATCCTAAATCGAGCAATCAATCACTTCAATCAAACGCTCAACTCGCTCTTGTCTTGATGTAATTCCTACAAACTAATGCATGGGCATACAAGATGCATGAATGAGTGTAGGAAATGCGTACCTCACGCCATCGCTCAACAACTGAAAATAAAGCTAAAAGAAAAGACAACTACATGCCTAAGTCAAGTACATGATGCGTGACCTAAACAAGTAAGAATGTCTAGTCTTTTGCTTTGGATTTGAAGGCCAAGTTGATTAATGGGGATTGGTTTAATGATCTGCGAGCAAACTAAAAGTCACAGCATGCAAAATAGTGCTCCCAGATAACTAAAATGAAAGAACAAACTACCAGAAGAAAATTGAGAGCAGGAAACGCTCACCAGGCCGCCAATTGGCAGTCCAAGACCGCTGATTGGCGGTCCTTGTTGAAGTTCTTGTTCTCCACCTCATCCAGCAGCCGCCCCGTGAGCTCTAGGATTCCTGAAACTAAGAAAAAACTAGAAACGAAAAATTAAAACCACTCTAATCGTCCAAACCAAGGTCTGGACAGAGCACCTCCCCTGCAACGGCGCCAAAAACTTGATTGATTTGTTTTAAATAACCGCAAGTGCACGACCATGTTGAAGCGGTGGCAAATACGGTTCGATCCACAGGAAGGTGTGTCGACTTTTGGTTTGTACGAAGGCGAGTGGGAAAGAAAGGAGAGAAAGATTGATTACACTAAACGACACTAGAATGCAAAGGGAAATGAAAGATAAGAAATAAAACTAAACCCCAAAGGGGGTAGAGAATTAATGTGAATATAAAAGATGTGTGTGTGTGTGTGTTCAATTATGCTCATCACAACATATAGTGTATGAAATCATAAAACTAAATCCAACTTTGCCTCCACATGAATTAAGATAAGATCATATCATTAAAGCATACAAGACAATAATTGGAATGAAGCTAAATGAACTCATGTATAAAGACTAGACTCTACTATGCCTCCACATGAATTAAGATAACACATTATCATTAAAACATACAAGACATTAACCAAGGTAAAGGCAACAAGAGTACATACACTACAAATTGTGTTTCCAATATAAATTCCATCCACATCCTTACCTTATCATTCCCCATAAAATAGGGCCACTAATCTAAGCATAAGCTAAGCTTCATTCAAGAGCATTAGCATATCAAAGATAAGAGTGAATTCCCATTAGATGGTTATGGAAATCATATAAGGCTCAAAGTATTAAGATAACACACACCTAATATACTACATGATCATATCACATATTTCTCCACCCCGAAATGGGGATGGAACTACACACTACTCATTACATTAACTACATTAACAAAATGAAACATTCTACTGAAATGAAACTATACAAAGCAAGTAAGAAATATTAAAGAACTAAAAGGACATAAAACAAAACAAGCATGCAAGCATATGGAAGGAATTTAAACGAGGAAAGAAACAACACAACTAAAGGAAAACATCTATTTATTACTCACTCAATTACAAGTAGCCCATCCTCCACTAGAGTTTTGCTTCAAGGCTTCACTCTTAGTAGGGAAGATGGCCACTAAGAGAGAGATGGGGTACATGAGAGGAGGGAGAGTTTCATTTATAGCCATAGAAAAAGGTAATCTGGGACAATCCCCCGATGTGGGACTAAACAAATACCAAAAGTAGACTAAACATCCTCTAATACACGCGCTCCAGAAGTTTTAGCCGATCTAGGAAGATCCGGATCGCAAATTGGTGGTTCCAGACCTCCAATTAGCGGTCTACAGGATCCAGATCAAGTTGATTTTTATTCTGGGCTTTTCTTGATGTATTTGTTGGTCTTGGATGCATCTACTTCGCTTGTTGGAGCTCCGACCAGAATTGAATTGCCAAAATACTCCCCACGATGGTGTGGAGTTTTCTGTTTTGCTCTTAGGTCCTTCGGTCTTACGTTCAGGTCCTTCTCCCTTGCATCTTAGTCCTCGAGTCTCTCAACTCACTCCTTTTTCCTATCTTTTAGGTCCTTTCATGCCTCTTCTCATCAAACATCTTTATTTCTGAAATTCAAACATAAAACTCATCACATAGCATTGCTTAGGTGTAAGATAATGGATATAAGATACAAATATAAGCATGAAATGATGTCAATCAGATGGCATCAAACATGAATGTCCAAAGGGAGTGTTCGTTGTATTATTCAGTTGAGGCCATCAATGAGGGGGACACACCTCAGCATATGGCCATTCCAAAAGGTGTCATCACCCTGTGTCCTAGGGCTATTGAGCTCTTTGAGCTTCAGATTGACTCCAACAAGGACCCACCTACAACCGAGCTTATGCTTGATGATATAAATGATGGTGGGAGGTCCTTGTTGGATGACTTGGGGAGAAACGCCATTCTTAGTGATGCAGGTCTGCTGCATCCATCGAATGAGCTTGAGGAACTCATTCCGATGCACCCACCTATTGGTTGGAGGGTTTTATTCGATGAACAACTAAACCCTAGTGAGGCAACACAACTTCACTCATTCATGTTGCCTATACTCAACCAACATCGTTAGGGGTTCGAGCCTTTTAGCTTTGACCTTTCACCCCTCATGACACCTCAGAGTACCAGTGAAGTTTGCCCATCTCGGCAAGTCTCTGTTCCTCATAACTCGATGTTCTCATTTGATGTTCCTTGACCAAATGATTTTGAGAATATCTTTGTTGATGTATATATCTTGTAAAAAATAAAAAATAAAAAAAAGAAACAAAAAAAGAGTAATAAAAGACTCCATGAGCGAGCATTGACTTTTGTGGGCCCCAACCCTCGTGTACTTGGGTCCCACTTCTTCACGTATTTGTCTCCCTTCTTCAGTATCTCACAGGTTTTGAGGGAATTCGGGTTTGTGTCCATCACTATAACCACGAACTTCCTGTTGCGCTTCATGCTGGTGAGATCTTCCCTTTTTCATGCATAAATCCATGCAGTATCATGCTCACATTCATTGAGGATAATGCATGAAGTAGGTGTGGGGGGTGCTTTACGTGTGTACATCGTCGAGTCATTTTCCTTTGATTTCATATTCTTTTGTTTGTACTGCTAGGGTCATGTTAGTGTGTTGTATTTAATATTGATATATTTGCTTGCCATGATCCTTGGGTGACTTGTCTTCTTTTGCTTGCCTAGTGCTTTAAAATTTTGACATTTCTTTCAAAATCTTCATGTGTTTGCGAAAGAAAATGTTTTCTGGGTTTTGCATATATTTGGCATGTGCAAAACCGTTGAGAGGTAAAGTAAAAAGAAAGCTCCCAAAATTGTCTTGAACATGATGCATTAGGATATCTAGTTTACTGGCTTTAGGTCGTATTGAGTCGTAAGGATGCACCCCGTTTTTCCCTCGGGGGCCGAGTAATCATAGGGTTTCAGTACTCAAAAAATTAAAGAAGTCCACCCTGAGGCTGGTGAGTCAATACTTCGTGTATGTTAATATATGGAAGTTCGTTGTAGTCAAGGACCCTTTAAATGTTATTGTGAGACATCAAGTGTAGGGGTTTTGGTTGAAGTGTAGATAAGAAATAAGTGAGTAGGTGTTCTCTCTTCGTGCATGGCTCATATCACTTGGGAAATTAGGTCTGAGGGGACTTTGTGCATGGTGCTTTCGAGTCATCTGACTTGACATGCACCGATCAAACTCCCGTTACACGGGTGGTAGGGATTACCCTATGTGGAGATTTGGGGAAAGGTGTACGTGATAGTGTAAGTCCTCATAGGCAACGATGCACGAAACCTGACCCTGGGAGAATGAAACTGTAACTAGGAAGAAAAAGAAGAAGAAAAAGAGTACGAAAAGAAAAGAAAAATGGTAATGCAAAGAAGAACCTTAATGGACTTTACACTTTGTATCACTTGAGGATGTTAAGGTTGTCCATGTCTTCCACTTATGTCCTTAATTAACTTTCACGAATGATTCATTAGGCTAGGTGTGTGGACTGATTACATATATAGAGTCGGCCCGTAGCATTACCGCGTCCAATAATCGACAAAAATGAGCCATCGAGTCGTGTAGCCAGGTTAAATAATGCATCTTTGTTCGGATTTTGTGGGTGTATCCGCTGAAAACACTCAGGAGACAACACTCCTCTTCCTTGGTGACAAGGAGGTTTAACGGCATGTTGCACGTGCTAAGTGCAACCGTGATTCCTACGAAAGGGAGTTAGGATTTCCATGTTTTTCATATGCTTTTTCCTTTCTTTCATTTTTCTATTTCTTTGTTTTGCTCGGGACTAGCAAAAGTTCGGTGTGTGGGTATTTGATTGACATCATTTCATGCATTCATTTGTGTGTTATATCCATTATCTTTAACCTAAACAATGCTACATAACGAGTTTTATGTTTGAGTTTCTGGAATAAACAGGATTGAGGAGAAGAAGCATAAAAGGACCTCAAAGCAAGAAAAAAAATTGAGTTGTGAGACTTGGGGAGTAAGATGCAAGGGAGAAGGACCCGAATGTAACTCCAAAGGACCAGTGAGCAAAATAAGAAACTCCACACCATCATGAGGAGTATTTTGGCAATTAGATTCGGGCTGACCCTCCTATAACCTATCCGAGTGCACCCCATGTGAAGAATTGAAGAAATAAAGAACATATCCTAAAATGGGTCGGATCCAGGAAGAAGTGACCGCCAATTAGCAGACCGTTAGTATCCAAATCCGACCCAGTATCTCCAAGAGATGGGTTATGTATTTATGTGTATTCTGGGAAAGTTATATTAGTCCAACATCGGGGGATTGTCCACGATTACCTTTTTCTTTGGGTGTAAATAGAACTCCTCCTCTTCCTTTTGTATTCACCCTTTGCTTGGTGGCATTCTCTCTACTTGGAGTAAGCCTTGGAGCAAAATCTCAAGGTGGAGCAGAATGCTACATTCAATGTGAGTCATCTAATAAAATAATTTTTCCAATGTTTTGTTCTTACGTTTTTTCTTTATGCATGCTTAGCTTAGTTTCATTTCTTTGATTGTAGGCTAAAGTAGTTAGAATGTTTATTTTCTTCTTTAGTTTAATTGTTAGAGTAATGTGTTGTGAGTAGATCCATCTCCTTTTGGGGGTGGAGATGATGTTCATAAATGCATTAAAGAATGGATATCAATGCTTTATATTTTGATTGTGTTGATAAATGTGAATGTATGCTTGCTTGTTAGAGCAGAATACTACACTTGATGGGTTTTTCCACACATCTTAGACACCTCCCATGCTTGTTTAGGTTCTGAAATAACTAGCTTGTGTATATGAATGTTAAACAACTAGGTTAGAGAATGGATTGATAGGTTTTGCCATAACCTTTAGACACTTCCTATGCATGAAAACACTACCTACATTTGTGCCTATAGAATGCATTCTTCACCATCTTTTTACATGTGTGCACACACTCCACCCCTTAGGGGTTTTTCCATTTCTGATTTCCAGCTTTCAATTTCCCTCGCTTTCGTTTTCCTTGTTTGATGCTTACTCGTTTAGTGTAGTTAGTCTAGTTTAGTGTAATAACAACTTCTTCCCCTCTTTTCCTACTTGCCTTCGAACAAACCAGAGTCTACACACCTCCTTGTCGATCAACCCGTATTTTCCACCGCTTCAATGTGGTCGTGCACTTGCGGTATTTAAAACAATTAAACAAGTTTTTGGCGCCGTTGTCGGGGAGCTGTCAGTCCAGACTCTGGTTTGGACTATTCGAGTGGATTTAATTTGTGTTTTGTAGTTTTATTTGTTTCAAGAGACACACATTGGGAATGGGAAGCATCTGGTGAAGTTTGGAGGCAATCTGAGACTCCAAGACCGCCAATCAGCGGCCTGAGACCGCCAACTGGAAGTCTGGTAACTCCTTTCACCTTTTTATTTCTGTGGAGTGTTGCTATATCTGAAGTAGAAATCTGGGGATCAATTTGGCATGTTCTGACTTTTAGTTTTCCCCAGATCAATAATCAATCTCCGTTTAAGCAACTTGGACCTTAAAACCCAAAGCAAAAGATTAGGCATTCTTTCTTGTTTAGGTCATGCATCATGTACTCAACTTAGGCACGTAGATTGTCTTTTCTTTTTACTTTCAGTTGCTGAGTGTTGGCGTGTGGTACTTGTTTCCTACTCTCATTCATGCTTTTCGTATGAACATGCATTAGTTAGTAGGAAGCACATTGCACAAAGTGTGAGTTGAGCGTTTGTTTGGAGAGTTGGTTGTTAGATTATGACTCCAAAACGCTACTAAGGAGGGGTTGTCCCATATAAGATAAGGTGGGGGATTTCATCACCCCTTCCTTCGCCCCACAAACCACAATAATCAAGAGCCTAATTTTTAAAATCAAGTAGACATTGGTCCTAAGGAGTTCGGGCGCATTAGGAGAGTGATCCGGTCCCGACCGTCATGACCTGATCGGCGTTGCCCACTTTGTCGATAGTAGGAGAGACGAGATCTCTGGATCTTGGCTCACTTGCTGGGCTTTGTGGTCCTCGTTGTAGGGAGGTGAGGCGTGTTGAGGCCGTGTGACCTCGTTGTTAGGCGTCGTCTAGCTGTAAGGACCTATAGCGACCATAGGACTGTTTGAGCCTTGTTTGCTTGTGTGCTTCTACCTGTACCCACCCGCCATAGCATAACGACTTCTTCCCTTCTCTCCTGAGTCTTCTCTCTCTTTTGTGTCCCTCTGTCTTCTCCTCTACGCAAACTCTATATTTTGAAGAAAAAAATTGGTTTGTGTGTGTGCACCTTTGTGCATGCTTGTGTGGGCACGAGACGAGAGTGGTCGTTTGACGAGGCATGTCGTCAACCCTGCTTCGGTAGTCGATTTGTCGATGCCTCCCTCGTCTCGTGTCGCACATAGTTCGGGTTCAATGGCTGCTAATTTCCGCGAGGATGAGCAATTGCTGGACCCACCTGTTCCACCTGTGCTTCCTGTTCTTCCTGTCGTGGCTCTCATACCTCTACGTAATCGATGCTACTCAAGCCGTACTGCTCTACCCTCATGCATCTTATTACCATAGACGAATGGGAACCACTTTGAGGTTAAGCCTCAGTTTATTTCCATGCTCCCTCACTTCACTGGGAAAGGTGACCCCTATATCTTTCTCAGGGAATTTGAGGAGGTTTGTGTTATGTTCAAGCTGCAACAACTTAGCACAGACTCCATCCACCTTAAGCTTGCCCCTTTTGCACTAAAGGATGATGCCAAGAAGTGGTTGTACAACAACTAGGCGAATGCCTTTAGGACTTGGCATGTATTTCAATCTGCATTTCTCAAAAAGTACTTTCCAAATCATCGGACTCAAAAATTGAGGAACGAAATTAATTCGTTCTATCAAGTTGAGACCGAAACATTTCATGCATATTTAGAGAGATTCAAGGAGCTACTATCCTCATGCCCTCACCATGACATCGAGTTGTGGATCCTTTGTCAGATTGTCTACGAGGGTCTTCACATCCCGTCCCGAACGCTCCTTGAGTCCATGTGTCAAGGAGAGCTCTTAGGAAAGGATGAAATGGAGGCATGGGCTTTCCTAGAAGACCTCGCTGAGAAGACCATGCAGTGGGAGAGTGTGAGGGAACCATCACCATCATCTAGCATAGGAGCAAGGATCGCAAATGCAAACTCGACTAGATTGAGTGTAGCCTTTGCTATCGATACCACTACGGCCACCGAGGCACACATGGTGACCTTAATGCGTCATATGGATTCTATTGAGCTCCAAAACCAACAAGGTGTGTCACATGTGTCTGCTTCTGGTCCAGTTCCCTGTCATCTATGTAGTAGGATAGGTTTTTAGGAGGCGAGTGTGCATCCATTCCTCCTGAGATGGAATATGTCAATGCCATCTATGATAGATCCAAGAATGACTCATACTCATTATCATATAACGCTGGATGGAGGAACCACCCTAACTTTTCATGGAACCAAAACAAAGCCCCGGGTGGTCCTTTAACCTCCCATGCATGCACAATCTTTCAGCCACCCCAAGCTCAAATCACCAATCAATCGGGTTTCCCAAATTCCAACAATATGGAAACCCGATTCAATATGCTAGAGACCTTGACTCATGGACTCGAGAATTCAATAAAAAACTTTATGTCATCCATAAGTCAAGTTCTCACTTCAAATCAGCAGACTATTAAATCTCTAGAGTTTCAGATGGGCCAATTGGCTCACTTTGTACATGAGAGAGAGAGAGACTCTGCCAAGCCAGCCTGAGGCTAACCCCCGTATGTACCAGCAACAACACATGCAAAATGAGAGTTTGGTACCTCGGTGGTGGCAAGTGAACCATGTGGAGGAACTTGTTCACCATGTCAATGTCATTGTAACCTTAAGGAATGGAAAGCAGGTTGACAATCACATTTCCTTTCCACCACCATCATCTATGCAACCTCTCAGTGGGAATGATGGTGAAGAAGAGGCTGAGGGTAATACACCAACGCCTCGTTCTCAGGCACCGCAGAAAACCTACCTTCCAAAAGCTCCCTATCCTAGTAGGTTAACCAAAAGGCAGAGTGGCACAATGGATAAGATATTAGAGGTCTTTAAGCAAGTGAAGGTTAACATCCCCTTGTTGGATGTCATCTAACAAATATCTCAATATGCCAAAGTGTTGAAGGATCTATGCACAACAAAGAGGAAGACCAATGCATTCTTAGCTGCGAGTGTTAGCTCACTTTTGTCCAATCCCACATACACAAAGTACAAGGACCCTTGTTGTCCTACTATTCAGTGTATTATAGGGGACACTAGCATCAGTAATGTATTGCTTGATTTAGGATCAGCGGTCACCTCCTCCAATTTCTGTTTTTCAACAATAGAACTTGGGGAGAACTAAAACCAACTAAGATCACCCTTCAATTGGTTGATAGATCCATTCGTGTCCTAAAGGGGATTATTGAGGACATGCTCATCAAAGTTTGAGATTTTATATTTCCGGTAGATTTTGTCGTCCTCGATACCAACACTATTATGAACACTCACTCTCAAATACCTTTTATTTTGGCTAGACCATTTTTGGCAACCTCCAACGCCTTAATTAATTATAGAAATGGTCTCATGAAGCTCTCATTCAGTAACATGAGTGTAGAGTTTCATGTGTTCAACTCTGGTAGGAAACAGGAGCCCATGGACCAACATTTAAATCTCAACCTCATCTGTCAATTAGAGAAAGCATGGCAAAATCAACAAACACCCCTAACACCAATGCAACCCGTTGACAATATTTTTTGCCCAGTGAAAACTCATTATCTATCTTTGCAATGCAATAGAATGAGCTGGCATTAGACATGAATGTTTAAAGGGAGTGTTTGATCGATGATTCACTTGAGACTGTTAGTGAGGGGGGACACACCTCAGCATACGCCCATACCATAAGGTGTCTCTACCCTAGGTCCCACGGCCGTTGCGCCTTTTGAGCTTCATCTTGACTCCAACAAGGACCTATCTGCGATCAAGCTTATGCTTATGGGTAGTCCTTGTTGGATGACTTAGGGAGAAGTCCCATTCTTAGTGAAAGTGGTGTGCCACATCCTTCGAATGAGCCTGAGGAACTCATTTCGATGCACCCGCTGATTGACATCATTTCATGCTTATATTTGTATCTTATATCCATTATCTTTCACCTAAATAATGCTATGTTACGAGTTTTATGTTTGAATTTCAGAAATAAATAGGTTTTAAGAGATGAAGCATAAAAGGATCCAAAAGCTGGGAAAAATGACTGAATTATGAGATCTAGGACTGAGATGCAAGGGAGAAGCACCTGAACGTAAGACCGAAGGACCTAAGAGCAAAATAGAAAACTCCACACCATCATGGGGAGTATTTTAGCAATTCGATTCGGGTCGGATCTCCAACAAGCCAAATAAATGCATCCAAGACCAGCAAATATACCAAGAAAAGCCCCCAAAAAAATGAGCAAGATCCGGATCCTGTAGACCGCCAATTGGCGGTCCAGATCTTCCCGGATCCGCTGAGATTTCTGGATCATATGTATTAGTGTTTGTTTAGGCTATTTTTGGTATTTGTTTAGTCCCACATCAGGGGATTATCCCGGATTGCCTTTTTCTATGGATATAAATAGAACTCTCCACCTTCGAATGTAATCACTTCATATTTTAAGTGGCTATTCTTCCTACTAGAAGTGAGGCCTTGAAGCACACACTAAAGTAGGAGGATGCGACTTGAAATGTGAGTCACTTTAATAAAAGTCTCTTTATTATGCTGTTTGTTTTATGTTTCTTGTTTTACTTTGTTTAATTTCATTTCATTAGTTTTAGTAGCTTAGTTAATATGTTTTCCTTGCTTAGTTTAATAATTAGTCTAATGTGTAGTTAGTAGTTCCATCCCCTTTGGGGTGTGGAGTAGATGTTCATACATGCAAATGAGAATGGAATAAATGCTTTATTTACAATATGTTGATAAAACATGAATGTATGCTTGCTTGTTTAGGATAGAATTTATAACTTGATGAGTTTTGCCAAAATAATTAGACACTTCTCACACTTGTTTATGTTCTGAAATAAACAATTTGTATATGTAAATGTTAATCAACTAGGTTGGTGAATCGATTGATAGGTTTTGCCATAACAGTTAGACACCTCCCATGCATGATAACACCACCTTCATTTGGGCTTACAGAATGTGTTCAACACCCACCTCTTTGCATGTGTGCACTCACTCCACCCATAAGGGGTTTTTCCACTTCTGAATTCCAGCACTCTTCTTTCATTCACCAGACGCGCAAAGGACATTTAAATCATACCATAAACACACAGAAAAAATCCGGATCGAATCTGAGCCAAAAAGGTGGCGATTCCGCCGCACCCCATGTACAAAATGCGGCGGATTAACCGCACAAAAGTCGATGCGTGCGCTCAATTTTTTATGAATGCTGTATTGACGCGTGTACTTTTCTTTTATGTATTGGGATCCCCGGTTGAGGCTATAAATAAGGCTGAATCATGAAACAAGTCTTAGTTTTTATTCCATACTTTAGTAATAAATTCTGTTGGTTTATTTTTTGTGTTTTTAGTTTTGTTTTGTAGTTTCTCTAGGACCCCTTCTCCTTCCCTCCATCCATGAGTTTCTAACTCTCTCCAAAGGGTGGGGGTGATGGATTTAGGGTGATGAGAAGAAGAATGGTGTTATTATTTTAATTTCGTGTTAGTATATTTTGATTACTTCAGTTTATGTTGAATCATTTATCATGTAATGCTTTATAACTAATGTGATTTATTATAAGTTTCAGATTTCTCTAAACAAAACCCAACATCTAAACTTCCACCCGTCGGACTCTCATCCATATTTGCTTTATTTTCTTTTTAGTTTTTGTTGTTCCTGCTTTAGATAATTAAAAACCAAAAATCTCAAACCAAACTTATTTCTCTCTTTCTTTCCTTAATCGAAAATCACAAAAATAACAATATCTCTCCCTCCTTGTGTTCGACCCGTACTTGCCACGTCTTCATTGACGCCGTGCACTTGCGGTATAAATTAAATTCTCATCATCTAGCATAGGAGTGAGGATCGCAAATGCAAACTCAACTAGATCGGGTGCCGCATTTGCCGTCGATACCACTATGGCCACCGAGGCACGCATGGCGGCCTTAATGCGCCGTATCGATTCGATTGAGCTCCAAAACTAGTACGATGTTTCTCATGTGTCTGCATCTGGTTCAGTTCCATGTCATTTATGTGGTAGGATAGGTCATATAGGGGGTGACTGTGCATCCATTCCTCCTGAGATGGACCATGTAAATGCCATCTATGATAGATCCATGAATGATCCATATTCATCATCATATAACCCTGGATGGAGGAACCATCCTAATTTTTCATGGAACCATAACAATGCCTCAGGTGGTCCTTCAAACTTTTCTCGACCACCTAACCGACCACACTACCTCCCATGCATTCACAGTCTCATCAGCCACCCCAAAGTTAGAACACCAACTAACCAGGTTTCCCAAATTCAAACAACTTGGAAACTCGGTTTAATTCGCTTGAGAACTTAACTCGTGGACTTGAGAACTCTGTAAAAAACTTTATGTCGTCCACGAGTCAAGTTCTCACTTCGAATCAGCAGACCATCAAATGTCTCGAGCTTCAGATGGGTCAGTTGGCTCAGTTTGTACATGAGAGAGAGAGGGAGCCTGCCTAGCCAACCTGTGGTTAACCCCCGTGCTCAACAGCACTCGAACATGCAAAATGCAAGTTCAAGACCACAGGGGGGGCAAGTGAACTACATGGAAGAACATGTGGACCATGTTAATGCCATTGTGACCCTGAGAAATGGGAAGCAGGTCAACAATGAGCAGAATGACAACAATGTTGTGCCCAAGAAGTCGGGTATCACTGTTGTGCAGAATGACAACAATGAGCTTGTACCCACACGAGTTCAAACTGGGTGGCGAGTTTGTATTGACTATAGGAAGTTGAACGCGGTCACGCGTAAGGACCACTTCCCTCTACCTTTCATCGACCAGATGTTGGAGAGACTCGCCGGGCACGCCTATTATTGTTTCCTTGATGGTTATTTGGGGTACAATCAAATCCCAATCGCCCCCGAAGACCAGGAGAAAACCACGTTCACTTGTCCTTTTGGGACATTTGCTTATAAACGGATGCCTTTTGGACTATGCATTGCACCTGCAACATTCCAACGTTGCATGTTAAGTATCTTTTCCGATATGGTCGAGAACTTCCTTGAGATCTTCATGGATGATTTCTCGGTTCATGGCACCTACTTTGATGAGTGCTTGCACCACACCGGAAACGAACTTAGCCCTTAATTGGGAAGTGTCATTTCATGGTTACAAAAGGCATCGTGTTGGGTCACGTGGTATCTCGTGATGGTATCGAGGTGGATAGGGCAAAGATTGAGCTTATTTCTAAGCTTCCGCCACCCACTTCGGTAAAAGAAATCTGTTCATTCCATGGACACGCCGGTTTTTACCGGCGATTTATTAAGGATTTCAGCAAGATAGCTCCCCCTTTGACGAGCTTGTTTGCTAAAGGAACCTCCTTTGAGTTCACACCCGAGTGCCTGACTACTTTTGAGTTTCTAAAGCGTGAGTTGAGCTCCACTCCTATTATTAAGGCACCGGTGTGGACTCTACCGTTCGAGATGATGTGTGATGCTTCTTATTACGCGATAGGAGCGGTTTTGGGTCAGAAAGTCGACAAATTGCCTCATGTGATCTACTATGCAAGTCGTACTCTCAATGACGCCCAGCTCAACTACTCCGTTACTGAGAAAGAGTTCCTCGCGATCATATTTGCGTTGGAAAACTTTCGCGAGTACCTCATAGGGTTGCATGTCATCATCTACACTGATCACACAGCTCTTCGCTACCTTTTGTCTAAAAAGGATGCGAAACCCCATCTCCTGCGTTGGATCTTGTTGTTACAAGAATTCGACCTTGAAATACGGGACAAGAAGGGATGCGAGAATGTCGTGGCTGATCACCTATCTCGCATCCCCATTGATCTTTCACCGGATCCATCGGTGCACGAGTTTTTCCCTGATGAGAACCTTATCGCAATAGCCTCACCCCCCTGGTTCGCTGACTTGTGAACTATTTACCAACCGGGGAGGTGCCGGCTCATTGGAGACACAGTGAGACAGCGAAATTCAAGTCGTTAGTCAAGCACTTCTATTCAGATGATCCCTACTTATTTAAGTATTGTGCTGATCAAATCATAAGGAGGTGCATTCCTGACGACGAGATTCAGAATGTCTTGTCCTTTTGCCATAAGGACGCATGTGGTGGGTACTTCGGTGCCAAGAAAACCGCTGCCAAAGTACTCCAATGTGGTTTTTACTGGCCCACGTTGTTCCAAGACACTTTTTGCATTTTGCAAAGCATGTGATTGGTGCCAACGTGTGGGCCGCATTGGCAAACGAGATATGATGCCACTCAATCCTATCTTAGTGGTCAACATCTTTGATGTTTGGGGAATTGACTTCATGGGTCCTTTCCCCGTGTCCCATGGTCACACTTACATTCTTGTGGCGGTCGATTTTGTGTCAAACTGGGTTGAAGCAATCCCCACTCGCACTAACGATCGCAAGGTTGTGATCAAATTACTTAAAGAACACATCTTGGCGAGGTTTGGGACACCTCGTTGTATCATAAGTGATCGGGGGACACACTTTGTGAACCGATCCCTTGAGGCAGTGCTGAGGAAATACTCCATCACGCACAAGTTGGCCACACCTTATCATCCTGAAACCTGTGGCCAGGTGGAAATTTCCAACCGTCAACTCAAGAAAATTCTTGAGAAAACAGTTAATGCTTCAAGGAAAGATTGGTCGGTCAAGCTTAATGATGCATTGTGGGCTATCCGCACAACATTTAAAACCGACCTTGGCATGTCCCCCTATCGGCTAGTTTATAGCAAAACATGCCATCTTCCAGTAGAACTTGAGCACCGGGCATTATGGGCAATCAAACATCTTAACATGAGTCTTGATGTTTCCGGTGCCAATCGCAAGTTAGACCTCAACGAGTTGGAGGAGTTGAGAAATGAAGCTTATGAGAATGCCAAGATCTGCAAGTCCCGCACTAAAATTTTCCACGATTGCTTGGTGCGAATCAAAACCTTCGAAGTGGGACAAAAGGTCTTGTTGTATAATTCTCGCCTCCACTTGTTTTCAGGGAAACTTCAGAGTCGTTGGTCAGGGCCCTTCATTGTTTTAACCATCTCCCCTCATGGGGCGGTTGAGATTCAAAATCCAAGGAATGAGGACATCCTTCAAAGTTAATGGACAAGCCTCAAACCATACTTGGAAGGGACCACGGCATAGGTCGGGGAGGAAGTCGTGTCTTTGCACGAACTCCCCACGGATGTGGTCACTTGATGTGATCTGTACCTTCATTTGTTTGTACATATCAGTGTTTTGTTGAAAAAAAGAAAAAAAGAACAAAATGAAAAAAAGCAAAAAAATTGGAAGGCCTCTTTGATATTTTCCCTTTCCCTTGTTAATAACGCGTGATTTGCCAGCCGTACCCATTCGTTCCAGAGAGAAAACGCATCTTCCAGATCTGATTTCGCCACCACCCAAATCCCACCCTCCAGTCGCACCAACAGACCGCTAATCAGAGGTTGTGCACCGCTAATCAGCGGTCGTTTGTGCTTGGGTTGAGTTTTTTCTTCGTCGGGTGGCGTGCTTTTGTGTGTTCTACGGTTTTGTTGGTGGGGTGTCTGTTTGCTCCAGGGATCGGCGTGTGGTGGTTTCCTCTCCTCTCGCACTGTGTTCATCTTCGCCGTCGTGTGCTTCACCGTTAAAGCTCGCCAAGGTAGGTGCATGACGAGAATTAAATTTATACCGCAAGTGCACGGTGTAAATGAAGACGTGGAAAATACGGGTCGAACACAAGGAGGCAGAGATATTGTTATTTTGTGATTTTCGATTAAGGAATGAAAGAGAGAGACATAAGTTTGGTTTGAGATTTTTGGTTTTTAATTAATTTCTAAAGCAAGAACAATAAAAACAAATTAAAAATAAAGTAAAGATGGATGGGAGTCCAGTGGGTGGAGGTTTAGATATCGGGTTTAGATTAGAGAATTCTGAAACTTATAATAAATCATATTTGTTATAAAGCATTACATGATAAATGACTCAACATAAACTCAAGTAATCAAAATATACTAACACGAAATTAAACTAATAACTTTATTCTTCTTCTCATCACCCTAAATCCGTCACCCCCACCCTTTGGAGAGAGTTAGAAACTCATGGATGGAGGGAAGGAGAAGGGGTCCTAGAGAAACTACAAAAGAAAACTAAAAACAAGAAATAAAAGAACAGAATTTTATACTAAAATATGGAACAAAAACTAAGACTCTTTATAACAACGTTTCGGGGCTATTTATAGCCGATACAAGGGACCTAAGTATCAAATAGGAAAGTACATGTGTCAAGACACGACTGGACAAAATCTGGAGCCACGGATCGCAAGGGGTGCGGCGGAATCGCCGCATTTTACATGTATGGTGCGGTGGAATCGCCGCACTTTTGACTCAGATTTAATCCGGATTTTTCCTGTGTGTTTATGGTATGATTTAGCTGTCCTTTGCGCGTCTGGATTGATTCTTTCCTTTCTTTTGAGCTCCGACTTTATTTCTTCATATATTTGGAGATCCAAATTGATTTTTCTTTAGAACTTCTCCAAAATAATAAAAGCTACTCGTAATTTGCATTGGGTCCTCAGTTTTTTGCAATTAAGTCCCTGACTACTTTTGTGCTTAAGTCCTTGGCCTTTTTCTAATTAGGTCTTGAATGCTTTTATGCTTGGATGGACTTCAATTTGAATCCCGATAATCTTGAACATGGTAGAAATGAGTCTCTTGCACGCGTTTATGCTCAGGACATGAGTAATTTGCATTCAGAGCCCTGTATTCTGTAAATCAGACTAAACACATACCTTAGTAGCATTTATTTATATAAAATTAATCTAAATGAAAGACATATGATGCAATGTATGCAATGCATCAGTGCAGGTATGGCCAGCCACCATTTAATTCCAGAACTAAATTTTGCCTCCCTGATTCGTGAATTCTAAGAACCCTTCTACGATCGAATCGTAGCTAACGGGTGGTACCATTTGTTATATGAGGGCGATGAATCCATGTACGTAGAGCCTCTCGTACATGAGTTCTTTACTAAACTCGAGTGTGACCAGACCGGACCACTCGAGTTTAGTATCATCGTTACACCCCAATTAATCTCTGACGCGACTGGGATCCCCTTAGTTGATGAGCTCGCGCCTACCCATGACATTAATTTTATCGATCTATGCTTGGGCGTGGGCAACCTATATCATCGCATGGGGGAGTACCTAATGCCCACATTTACTCCAATGTGTACATTATAGCCAGGTGGGTGTGTCAAAATGTGTTGTGCCAAGAGCAGACCTTCACATTTTTCACGCCTAGTTTGCGAATCGTGTATAGTCTGATGGACGGTTCACCACACTGCATTTGTCGAACATTGTTCAACGTTTTGGTGAACGCTAGGCTAAAAGAAATACACTATTTGCCGACTCTGGTTACCAAATTGTGTGGCATGTTGGACATCCCACGATTTGAGCGCATGCTGAGGCGCCAAGGCACCGACCTCGAGGTAGCGAAGATGACCCCGCCATTTCACCATTGCCTTCATGAGGCATGGGTGCCTGACTTTATGGAGGAGGATGTTAGAGCCAGTTCCTCAAGCTGTTCTGTGAGCTCAGGAACGCTCTTTAACACCGACATTTCTGAGATGGTGGTCGAGCAGCATAACGTCATCTTAGCCAAGCAAAACCGGAAGATCTATAGGAAGTTGTCGGCCCTTGAGAGAGGTGTCTCTTCGGGCACTTCTGGCCACCGTCTTTAGTCTGGTACACCCTATCCATGAATTGGCACCATTTTCCCATACATTGAGGACAATGCATGGATTAGGTGCGGGGGGTGTTTTCACGTTTGTACATAGTTTGTGTTTTTTTTGTTTTTTTTGTTTTCTTTTGGTTGTACTGCTAGGGTCATGTTAGTGTGCCGCATTTAACATTGATATATCTGCTTGCCATGATCCTTGGGTGACTTGTCTTCTTTTACTTGCCTAGTGCTTTAAAATTTTCACATTTTTTCAAAATTTTCATGTGTTTGCGAAAGAAGATATTTTTGTAGGTTTTGCGTGTGTTTATCTTGTGCAAAACAGTTGAGAGGCAGAGTAAAAAGAAAGCTCCCAAATTTGTCTTGAACTTGATGCATTAGGATATTTAGTTTACTGGTTTTAGGTCTTATCAAGTCGTTAGGATTCACCCCGGTTTTTCCTCGGGGTATGTAATCATAGGGTTTCAACACTCAAATAATTCGTGTCTGTTAGTATAAGGAAGTTTGTCGTAGTCAATGGCACTTAATCTCTTTTTGTGAAAGTTAATTGTAGGGGTTTTGCTTCCCATGTAGATAAATAAATAAGTGTTGTTCTCTCTTCTTGCATGGCTCCTATCACTTGGGAAAGTAGGTCTGAGGGGACTTTGTGCCTGGTGCTTTCAAGTCATCTGACTTGGGATGCACCGACCGAACTCCCGTTACACTGGTGGTAGGGATCGCCCTATGTAGAGATTTGGGGGAAGGTGTACGTGATAATGTAAGTCCTCATAGGCAATGATGCACGAAACCCGACCCTGGGAGAATCAAGCACGAAACAATAAAATGCTCTAATGAAAGAAAAAAAGAGAAAAAAAGAAGAAAAAATTTGTCAAATAAGAACCAAAATGGACTTTACACATTGCATCACATTCAGAAATTAAGGTTGCCCATGTCTTTCACTTAAGTCCTTAACTAACTTTCACGAATAACTCATTAGGCTAGGTGTGTGGACCGATTACATATATAGAGTCGACCCGTAGTATTACCGCGTCCCATGATCGACAATATGAGTCCAACGAGTCGTGTCGCTAGATTGATTAATACATCTTTGTTCGGATTTTGTGGGTGTATGCGCTGAAAACCCTCAAGAGACAACACTCCTCCTCCTTGGCGACAAGGAGGTTTAACGGCTTGTTGCACGTGCTAAGTGCAACCGTGATTCCTACGAAAGTTAGGATTTCTTGTTTTTTCATATGCTTTTTCCTTTCTTTGTTTTGCTCGGGACTAGCAAAAGTTAGGTGTGAGAGTATGTCATTGACATCATTTCATGCTTATATTTGTATCTTATATCCATTATCTTTAACCTAAATAATGCTATGTTACGAGTTTTATGTTTGAATTTCATAAATAAATAGGTTTCAAGAGATGAAGCATAAAAGGATCCAAAACCTAGGAAAAAGGACTGAATTGTGAGATCTGGGGACTGAGATGCAAGGGAGAAGGACCTGAACGTAAAACCGAAGGACCTAAGAGCAAAACAGAAAACTCCACACCATCATGGAGAGTATTTTAGCAATTCGATTCGGGTCGGAGCTCTAACAAGCCAAATAAATGCATCCAAGACCACCAAATATACCAAGAAAAGCCCAAAACAAAAATGAGCGAGATCCGGATCCTATAGACCGCCAATTGGCGGTCTGGAACCTCCAATTGGCGGTCCGGATCTTCCTGGATCCGCTGAGATTTCTAGATCATATGTATTAGTGTTTGTTTAGGCTATTTTTGGTATTTGTTTAGTCCCACATCAGGGGATTCTCCCGGATTGCCTTTTTCTATGGTTATAAATAGAACTCTTCACCTTCTAATGTAATCACTTCATATTTTAAGTGGCTATTCTTCCTAGTAGAAGTGAGACCTTGAAGCACACACTAAAGTAGGAGGATGCTACTTGAAATGTGAGTCACTTTAATAAAAGTGTCTTTATTATGTTGTTTATTTTATGTTTCTTGTTTTACTTTGTTTAATTTCATATCATTAGTTTTAGTAGCTTAGTTAATATGCTTTCCTTGCTTAGTTTAATAATTAGTCTAATGTGTAGTGAGTAGTTCCATCCCCTTTGGGGGTGGAGTAGATGTTCATACATGCAAATGAGAATGGAATAAATGCTTTATTTACAATATGTTGATAAAACATGAATGTATGTTTGCTTGTTTAGGATAGAATTTATAACTTGATGAGTTTTGCCAAAATAATTAGACACTTCTCACACTTGTTTAAGTTCTGAAATAAACAACTTGTATATGTAAATGTTAATCAACTAGGTTGGTGAATGGATTGATAGGTTTTGCCATAACACTTAGACACCTCCCATGCATGATAACACCACCTTCATTTGGGCTTAAAGAATGTGTTCAACACCCACCTCTTTGCATGTGTGCACTCACTCCACGCCTTAGGGGGTTTTCCACTTCTGAATTCCAACACTCTTCTTTCGTTCTTAGTTAATCGTTTGTTGCTTTCTTTCGCATTTCGTATTTCGTAGTGTAGTGTAGCGTAGAGTAGGATAATCAAACTCTCTTCCCTATTTTTTCCACTTGATTTCGTGCAAGCGAGAGACTGCTCACCTCCCTGAGGACGACCCGTATTGGCCACCGCTTCAACGCGGCCGTGCCTTTGCGGTTTAATTAAAACGTTCAACACCCGCCTATTTGTTGGAGAGTTTTGTTCGACAAGCAACTAAACCGTAGTGAGGCAACACAACTCTACTCATTTACGTTTCCTACGCCCAACCAATATCATAAGGGGTTCGAGCCTTTCAGTTTTGACCTTTCACTCATCATGATACCTCAGAGTACCAATGAAGTGGGTCGTTCTTAGCAAATATCCTATCTGCATGACTCGATGTTCTCATTTGATGTTTCTTGCCCAAAAGATTATGAGAATATCTTTGTTGATGTATATATCTTTTTCAGGAAAAAAAAAACAAAAAAGATAAAAAGCAATAAAAGACTCCACCAGTGAGCAATGATTGTTGTGGGCCCCAACCCTTGTGTATTTGGGGCCCATTTTGTTTCACGTATTTGTCTCCCTTCTTAAGTATCTCACAGGTTTTTGGGAATTTGGGGTTATGTCCATCAACATGACGATGAAACTTTCCTTGTGCTTCACGTTGTTGAGATCTTTTCTTTTTCATGCATAAATCCATATAGTTTCATACTTATATTCATTGAGGACAATGGATGAAGTAAGTGTGGGGGTGTTTTACGTGTGTACATAGTCGAGTCTTTCTCCTTTTTTTTGCTTTCTTTTGTTTGTATTGTTACGGTCATGTTAGTGTGCTGCATTTAATATCGATATACCTGTTTGCCATGATCCTTGGGTGACTTGCCTCCTTTTGCTTGCCTAGTGCTTTAAAATTTTCCATTTATTTCAAAATCTTCATGTCTTTGCGAAAGAAAATATTTTGTGGGCTTTGCATGTGTTTAGCATGTGCAAAACCGTTGAGAGTCAAAGTAAAAGGAAAGCTGCCAAAATTGTCTTGAACATGATACATTAGGAAATCTAGTATACCGGTTTTAGGTCTTATCGAGTCGTAAGGTTGCACCCCGGTTTTCCCTCGGGGGGAGAGTAATCATAGGGTTTCAGTACTCACACAAATAAAGAAGTGCACCCTGAACCTAGTGAGTCAAATAATTTGTGCACACAATAATAAGGAAGTTTGTCGTAATCAGAGACCCTTAAACTCTTTTTGTGAAAACTTAAGTGTTGGGATTTTGATTCCTATATAGATAATAAATAAGTGGTGTTATCTCTTTTCGCACGGCTCCTATCACTCGGGAAATTAGGTCTGAGGGGGCTTAGTGCTTGGTGCTTTCGAGTCATCTGACTTGGGATGCACCGACCGAACTCCCGTTACACGGGTGGTAGGGATCGCCCTATGTGGAGATATGGGGAAATGTGTACGTGATAGTGTAAGTTTTCATAGGCAATGATGCACGAAACCTGACCCTGGGAGAATTACACACCAACTAGAAAAAAAACAGAAAAAAATACAAAAGAAAAAAACTGGTAATGCAAGTAAGAACCTTAATGGACATTACACTTTGTATCACTTGAGGATGTTGAGGTTGTCCATGTCTTTCACTTAAGTCTTTAACTAACTTGCATGAATGATTCATTAGGCTAGGTGTGTGGACTGAATACTTATATAGAGTCGGTCCGTAGTATTACTGCATCCTATGATCGACGAAAATAAGCCCATCGAGTCGTGTTGCTATGTTGAATAATGCATCTTTGTTCGGATTTTGTGGGTGTATCTACTGAAAACCCTCAGGAGACAACACTCCTCCTCCTTGGCGACATGGAGGTTTAATAGCTTGTTGCACATGCTAAGTACAACCGTGATTCCTACAAAAGTGAGTTAGGATTTCCCTATTTTACGAATGATTTTTCCTTTCCTTCATTTTTCTCTTTCATTGTTTTGCTAGGGACTAGCAAAAGTTAGGTGTGGGGGTATTTGATTGAAATCATATCATGCATATATTTGTGTCTTATATCTTTTATTTTTAGCTTAAGCAATGCTACGTAACGAGTTTTATGATTAAGTTTCAGGAATAAACATGTTTGAGAACAAGAGACTAAAAAGGACATAAAAGGAAGAAAAAAAGACTAAGTTGCAAGACTTATGGACTGAGGTGCAAGAAAGAAGGACCCGGATGTAAAACCAAAAGGACTAACGAGGAAATCAAGAATCTCCACACCATTATGAGGAGTATTTTGACAATTAGAATCGGGCCCAAACATCACCAACAAAATCGGGTTCATCAAAGATCAACAAGTCAAGCCAGAAACGAACCACCAAAATCCAGACTCAATCAAAGCTATTTAGACTGCCAATTGGCTGTCTTAGACTACCAATTGGTGGTCCAAAGGTTTCATGGTTGAGTCGGGTCGTGTATTATGTTGTTTTATATTCATTTATAGTATGTGTTTAGTCCCATGTGGGGGATTGTCCCCGGTTACCTTTTTTCATGCCTATAAATAGAACTCTTCTTCCTCATTTGTATTCACCCATTGCTTGGTAGCATTCTCTCTACTTGGAGTAAGCCTTGGAGCAAATCTAAAGGTGGAGAAGAATGTCACTTGTAATGTGAGTCATGTAAATAAAATAATTCTTCATAGTTTGTTTTAATGTTGTCTTTGTTTTAATGCTTGCTTGTTTTGTTTGTCTTAATCTTAGTAGAATTAATTAGCATGTCCCCATTTCCTATCTTAATTACCTTAATTTCGTTTTGTCTTCTTTTAATGAGTAGTGAGTAGTTACATCCCCCTTTGGGGGTGGAGTTGATGTTTATACATGTCATGTAGTATGGAATGAATGTTATATGTTGTTGTATGTGAGAAATGTAAGTATGCTTGTTTGAGTTAAAGAGAATACTTAAGTTGATGGTTTCTGCCATAATCTTTTGGTACATTTCATGCTTCTTTAGATTCTTAATAACAAACTTGTCATGCTCACATTAATCACTTGGGTTAGTGATTTGGATGATAGGTCTTGTCATGAGGTACTTCTTATGCATAGCAAACACTACCTACACTTGTGCTTATTAAATGGATTCATCACCTCATATTTCATGTGTACACACACTCCACCCCTTAGGGTTTCCATTCCTGAATTTCATCTTTCTCATTAGTAGTTGTTTAGTTTAGTTTTAGTTCGTCTCGTGTTTTCATTTCCTTCTTTGATGCTTACTAGTTTAGTGTAATCACAACTTCTTCCCATCTTTTCCCACTTGCCTTCGAATAAACCAGAGTTGACACACACCCCTGTGGGTCGACACGTATTTTCCACCGCTTCAACGTGGTCGTGCACTTCCGGTTATTATAACTGATTCAATCTTCCTCCGCTTCCCCAACCACTGCAGCCTCCACGACCACCGTCACCGCACCCTCCACCTCCACGACCACCATCCCCGTAGCCACGACCTCTGGCCTCCTCCACGATGTTGGCAGCAACTTTCCCCTCCTCCTCTGGTTTGTAATTAACTACCACGATGTCACACCCTTGTCTTGTTTTTGTTTGATAAGGTTCTCATATTTAATATGTTTAGATTGTGGTGTTTGGATTTGGATTGTTTAGTTGGTTGTAGAGATAGTGAATTTTAGATTTTTTTGGTTGACGAAAATGGAGTGTGAATGGAGATTGGTTTGGTTTGGTTGCCAAAGTGTGATTTTTGTTCAACTTCTTGACATGTTGTGTCAATGTTTAATTCATTTTTTATATGTTATCGCTATATGTTATGATGATGGATGCGGCCTTTATTAATGAGATATCATTTGATTTCATTCTTTCATTGGATTGGTTTGATTTAGATTGAGTTAGGTTGGTTGGATGATTTAAATGAGTATATATGTAGTTATATATGCAATAAGTAAGTAAGTGATGAGTGATGATTTACAAGGATAATTTCTAGGAGATAAATCCAAATTAAGGTCTTGATTAATTGCTTATCTGAAGGATATTTTTTGAGTTTTATGAAAATGCAAAATCCTTAATCGTGTGCTTGAATGCGAGAGAAATTGAGAGAAAAGATAAGAATATAAATTTCTCTTATTTAATTAAAAATTTATTTTAGTTTATGATTTAGTTTAGTTAAATATTTGTTTTAGTTAAATGTTTATTTATGTTAAAAGTTTATTTATGTTTAGTTAAATGTTTATTTATGCTGAAAAAAACTTATTTTATTTAGTTTAATGTTCAGTTTCTAATAACTCATTGACCCCTTAAGCAACTTGACATTTACTAACCTAAAGCAAAAGATTAGACAATATTTGCTAAGTCATTCATCATATAGGATTTCCATTCATCGTATTTATTATTTATTTTACAATTTCCTTCGTAGATTGTTGGCGTAAGGTACGTAATCTCTTTCACTCATCTTTCATTACAAAATACGCATTAGATAGTATGACTTGCATTGAAACAAGTGTGAGGTGAGTGTTTGTTTGGTGTGATGTTTGTTAGATTAAGGTATGAAAAACACTTAGGGGGCAGTCACCTATAGGAGATGAGGTGAGGGATTTCATCACCCTTTCCTTGGCCCAAAAATCACTTAATAAAAGAGCCTTAATAAAATCAATTAGACGTTGGCCCCTAGGATTTTTGGACGCATTAAGAAGAGGAAACCGTTTAAGACCGTTATGCCTTGAACGTCATTGCCCAACAAGTCTTCCTGAGATTTTAGGAACCCCTGGGTTCTTGATTTCCTACAGACTAGTGGTCCTTGATGTTTAAGACCATTTCGACCTTAACGTCGTTATCCTTCTAGTTTTCCTGAGATTTTAGGGGCCTCTAGGTTCTTAATTTCCTACAGACTAGTGGGACCTTGAAGTTAGGCGCCGTCTAGGGCTAAGGACCTATAGTGGACTTTAGGCTTGATTTGGCATTGATTGATTAGTTAGGTTTCTAACCTTCCTTATTCCCACGCTAGATTGAGGACTTCATCTCCTCTCTCCTTAGTCATTTTTTTCTCATCTTCATGTCTGGATCTTCTCATCTACGAACATCTTCTTTTAAATTGAAATTTTATTTATTTCCTTCAATAATGACTATCATTTTTCTTAATTTTTAGATTGAAATGGATCGAGAGTGGATTCTTTCAAACTAATTTAGTGATGAGTATGAGAACTGAGTGAATATGTTCTTAGAGGTTGCCAAAAAAACATTCAAAAAAACAAATGACAGCGACCTGGAGTATTGTCCTTGCAATACGTGTCATAATATGTCAGTGCTAACTTTTTGGAAAATAAAATATCATTTGTTTGAGAAAGGTTTAGACCCAAGTTACAAGAATCATTTAGTTGTTCCAAGAATGACAGAGACAATGTTAGTGTGGGAGATCACTTAGAGGAAATGGTTCAGGATATGGCTGAAAAGTTTTCGTTCAACCAGGATTTACTTGGTACTTTGTTGAGTGACAATGAGAATACGTTTTGTAAGGGTTGTACCAAATTTACTAGATTGTCAGTGGTGTTGAAGTTGTACAATTTAAATGGTTGGACCGATGTCAGTTTCACATCATTGTTGAAGCTATTGAAAGAGATGCTTCCAGATGATAATGAGCTGCCAGATAGAACTTATGATGCTAAGAAAGTGTTGTGTCCTATGAGAATGGAATATAGGAAGATACATGCATGCCCGAATGATTGTATATTATATAGGGGTGAGTTTGAAAACTTACATTCTTATCCCAGGTGTAATGTTTCACAATACAAAATGAAACGCAGTGGACTAGACCACAATGTAGAGGCTGATGAGATGAAAATCAAAGGACCTCCTGCTAAGATTTTGTGGTATCTTCCAATAATACCAAGGCTTAAACGTTTATTTATGGGTAAGGAGGATTCCAAGAACATGACATGGCATGCTGATCATGAGAAACCAAATGATCAGTTGCTACGTCATCCTGCAGATTCACCTCAGTGGAAAAAAATAGATTACGATTTTCCTGTGTTTGGTGAAGAATCCAGGAATGTACGACTTGGACTCTGTACAAACAAAATGAATCCTTTCCGTAGTTTTAGTAGCATTTACATTTCTTGGCTTGTTTTGCTTGTAATTTACAATTTGCCCCCGTGGTTATGCATGAAACGCAAATATATTATGTCGTCCTTAATGATTTCTGGTCCGAAACAACCTGGAAACGACATTTATGTGTATTTAAGACCCTTAATTGATGACGAAAAGAGATTGTGGGATGACGGAAAGCCATTTTTTATTCTTATCGTCAGGAGCCGTTTGTAATGCAGGTAATGATATTTTGCACGATTAGTTACTTTCCAGCTTTTGGTAATCTGTCTGGATATTCGCTCAAATGTCATAAAGCTTGTCCAATTTGCGAAAGTAATACATGCTCCTTGCAACTGATTAACGGTTCTAAGACAATATATCTTGGTCATTGGAGATTTTTGTTGAACTCTCATCCTTATCTTAGGTTGAAGAACACATTGAACGGAAAACAGTAGTGCCAGTTGAAATCAGCGTAGAAAAGGTGTATAAACTTGTAATGAAAGTTGAATGTGAATTTGGAAAGCCGTACAGACGAGCAAATGACAAAATCTTTGGGGAAAATCCATATTTTTTTATCTTCCTTACTGGAAAACTTTAGAAGTTAAGACATTGTATTGATGTGATGCACGTAGAGAAAAATGTTTGTGATAGTCTTGTTGGCACTCTGTTGAACATACTGAAAGGAATGCGTTCTAAAAGTTTTACTTTTATTTGTCAATTATTATGAATTGAATGTGCAAGCATTTTGTTCCTTGATTATGATATTCGTCTTTTGGAAGTGTTAAGGAAGAGGCGCTTGGTCCTTAATCGTAGAGCTCTAAAAGATAATAGTTTACATAAATCAAAAGTTATTCACAATCATGGTAATTAACATGGAACATTAATCACCGAGATAAGATTGTCGTGTTGGTCATCGATTGTTGTAGCTCTACAAATAATTGACAACACGAGTATATAAAAGAGGAAAAGATTACTTTTATATATTGAATAGACCTAACAAGTAAAACATTATGGAATTGTGTTTCGTGTCATTAATGTTTTACTGTGTCTTGGATCCTAAGATATGAGACTTATATCTTTTCATTCAAGAAGTGCTTAATTTTATTATTGTCAAAAGCTATCAATGAGTATAGTGATAAAGGCAATAGTTGGTTGAACATGACTTGTGCTGGAAAAGATAACTAGTCAAACAATTATCATTGCCCCTCTTAATTGAGTGATGATATTAGTGAGCCCCTTGATAAAGCAAAATTATAATGTGCACAATGTAACTTGAGTTAAGTTACATAGTTATAATTAGCTTAAAGTGATCAAAAAATGAATATAATACAAAGGTGACACATTTCTAATTTGTATATATTCTTAATATCATGAGGCAAGGGACGGACACAAGTGGTGCACTTACATCACTAAATGGATCGTGTTTTGGTTCAGGTGGAACAAAGACATCTATGCTAATTGGGTAACTATAATGTGTAGCTAGATACCGCTAATAGTTTGAGATATTAAGTGTTTAATATCAATGTCATTTAACTTAGATACTCCTATAGGTCACACCACAAAACTAGGAAACAAGAATCTTGATTTTGAGTTCATATGATGTGTCGGGTTTCATGTGAAAAAGGGACACATGTGGTGAACGAATAAAATCAATATGTCATGAGAATTGACATAATTAGAATCATAATAAATTCATATGAGGTGTGTATATTATGGGGTATAATAATTTAATATTACATAGGATAATATATTACATAAGATATGAATTTGCTAAAAACCCCAAAAGTTTAAATTTTATTGGAAATAAATCCAAAATTTGACAAAGGCAAAATCGGGGTCAAACACGGTGAACCGTTTAGGGTTCGGTCGACCGAGGTGTCTTCGGAACGGTAAACCTAACGGGGAACGAGTAAACACAATTGGTTGACCGAAGTTGTCTAGAGTGTCAAGATAATTGGGTTCGTGATTGACATCATTTCATGCTTATATTTGTATCTTATATCCATTATCTTTCACCTAAACAATGCTATGTCACGAGTTTTATGTTTAGTTTTCAGGAATAAATAAGTTTGAAGAGATGAAGCATAAAAGGACCCAAAAGTTGGGAAAAAGGACTGAATTGTGAGATCTGGGGACCAAGATGCAAGGAAGAAGGACCTGATTGCAAGACAGAAGGACCTAAGAGCAAAATAGAATACTCCACACCATCATGGGGAGTATTTTACCAATTTGATTCGGGTCGGAGCTCCAACAAGTCAAGTAATCGCATCAAATACCAAGAATACCATCCAGGAAAGCCTCCAAGAAAGCCCAGACGAATCCGGACCCTGTAGACCGCCAATTGGCGGTCTGGAACCGCTAATTGGCGGTCCAGGTGGATCCGAATCCGCTTAGCTTTTTCTGGCGTGTGTATTAGAGCGTGCTTATGCTATTTATGGTATTTGTTTAGTCCCACATCGGGGGATTGTCCCGGATTAGCTTTTTCCATGGCTATAAATAGAACTCTTCACCTTCCATTGTAATCACTCCATGCTTGTGGCCATTCTCCCTAATTGAAGTGAAAGCCTTGAAGCAAGAAACTCAATGGGGGAGATACTACTGGTATTGTGAGTCTTCAATCAATAAAATTTCCTTAGTTTTGTGCTTCTTTTATTGTTGGTGAATGTTTTAGTTTAATTGTCTTTTATTAAATCTAGCTTAGTTAATATGTTTTCTTATCTTAGTGTAATGTGTAGTGTAATGTGTAGTGAGTAAAACCACTCCCCTTTTGGGGGGTGGAGATGATTATCATATATGCAATTAAGGAAATGGGGATGTTTATTTTGAAATGTGTTGATTAATATGCATGCATGCTTGCTTGTTAGAATAGAACACTTCACTAGATGGGTTTTGCCACAAGTTTTAAGACACCTCCCATGCTTGTTTAGTTTCTTAAATAACCAGCTTGTGTTTATGAATGTTAATCAAAGTAGGTTAGTGATTTAATTGATGGGTTTTGTCATGATAAGTAGACAACTCCCATACATGCAAACACTACCTCCACTTATGCCTATAGGAAGATATTCTTGCCTCCTTATTGTGTATGTGTAGTCACTCCACCCCCTAAGGGTTCTCTCTCTCTTACTAATTTCTCCATAGTATCAAGTTTCTCTAGCTTAGTTGAAGTATTCGTTTGTTTTGTTTCCTTTGCATTTGCTTTTTCGTGTTAGCATAGTTTAGATTAGCATAAACAACTTTCTTCCATCTTTTTGTGCCACTTGATTTCTGATAAACAAGAGGCTGCTCACCACCCTGAGGACGACCCGTACTTGCCACCACTTCATCGCGGCCGTGCACTTGCGGTTTTAATTAAAACGTTCAACAGTTCGGTTAACCAAGCATGAACGGTCAACTGAGAAAGAATATTTTCGATAGACCGAAGGTGACATGGTCGTCCGATGAATTTTGGTGTGTAAACGGTCGACCGAACAAGACGCGGATCGTCCGAATTTTTCTAGAGAATTTTTCTCATGCATATTCAATCGACCGTCTAGCTCACGGTCCACCGAACATGTGTTATAACCGAATGGTTTGGTTAACCGAGAAAAATTCTCAGTCAACCAAACAATGCGATTTTTGCCTGAATTATTGAGAGAATAATTAGATCGTGGGTTAGATTAATTCTAGATTTATAAAATGTTTTTTAGGATGCTTATGTGGCAATTTGAGATTAATTTTAGGAGAGAATAAGCAAGCGGTCATGACTAAAGAACAGTTCTTGATGAGGATGTTTTGGGAGCATATAAAAGGACCCATCATCCTACTTGTTTATGTTAATGCAAAAAAAAAATCTCTCATTAATCTCTCCCTTAATCATCACGAAAATGTCTTAATAAATTTAACTTTTAGAGAATCTTAGGAGCTTAAAGAGGGGTTATTAGCTAGATTCTAAGCCTAATTAGATATTCCTTGGCTAGCTCCGTTCTCTCTAATCTTGTTTAGAGTTTGGTGAACACTTGGAGGCGAATCAGCGGGCGATTCAACGAGCAACGCGACTCCGGATCTTCAAAAGGTTTTAGAGAGCCTTTGGGTATGATTCTCTCTTTGTGATTTATTTTATTATATGTAGGATTGCATGATATTAGAATAAACACAAAGTAAAATTGTACATAAAATTGTTGAAAGTATGAAAACGATATTGTATGTTGTATTAAAAATTTTAAAATATATACATACATGGGGACACAAAATCCTACACATACCTGGTAAAACAAAAGATGGATATAATGCTAGACTTGTTCTTGTTTCCCTTGGTGTACGAGCAATGCCCACAGAGAAGAAAGGAGATCGGAATTACTTACCTCTAGCTAGCTATACATTGTGTAGAAAGGTTAAAAATATTTTCTGACAGTGTTTGCACGATCTAAGGGTTCCACAAGGTTATTCTTCAAATATCAGTAGTCTTGTTGTTATGAAGGATTTGAAACTTGTGGTGATGAAGTCTAACGATTGTCACACTCTAATTCAGCAGTTGTTACCTGTAGCACGGAGATCCATATTACCAAAAGATGTTAAACATGCAATAATAAAGTTGTGTTCCTTTTTCAACAAAATTTGCAGTAAAGTGGTCAAACCGTGCAGTTAGATAAGTTGCAGAATGAAATTGTGGTTACTTTATGTCAGTTGGAGATGATCTTCCCACCTGCTTTTTTCAACATTATGGTTCATATAGTTATTCATTTGGTTACAGAAGTTAAATTGTGTGGACCAGTTTTTTTGAGGTGGATGTAGCCTTTCGAGCGTTATATGAAAGTGTTCAAATGTTATTGTAAAAATCGTCAAAGTCGGATGCTAGTATTGTTGAAGGATACATAGCTGAGGAGGTAATCGAGTTTTGCACTAGATACTTAGCAAACACTAAAACTGTTGGACTTTTGAAGAATCATCATGCTGAACGTTCCCATGGTAAGGGACACGTGTGATGAAAATGTTAAATCTAAATGGCGAATACTTAATGACAACATATTTTTATGTGTTGTGCAATTCTAATGAAGTTCAACATTACCTAAATGAACACGTGAAGCTTCTAAAGGAAAGAAATCTTTTATGGAGTGATCAACAGGTAATAAATAGTCATAATAAGAATTTCATCTCTTGGTTGAAAAATGTGGCTTACCAGCGTGATGTTTCTGAGACAATACAATGGTTGGCCTACGGTCCGCATTCTGTTCTTATAAGTTATTGTGGTTATGGTATCAATGGATATTCATTCTACACAATCTATGAATGTTCCAAAAGTGTTGTTCAGAACAGTGGTGTCACCTTAATAGTAGAGTCTTAGCATGTGTCCAGCTCTAAAGACCATAATCTTGTATACGCTGACATGTCCTATTACAGTGTAATTGAAGACATATGGCAACTAGACTTTGTTAAATTCAAAGTACATGTATTTAGATGCAAGTGAGCTGATAATAAAAGTGGAGTTCGAGTGGATGATTTGGGGCTCACTTCAATTGATTTTTCAAAAGAAAGATATAAAGGAGAACATTTTATTGTAACGCACCCGATCTCGTGGGTACACACACTGGGAAAGACTACAAGTGTCGCGATCAGAGACCTCCGCGACGACCGAAGGAGTTACAAAGACAGACCAAACAATACTCGACAACACGGAACAAGAACATACATGGATAAACTAACATAAAATATAACTGAAAGGTGAGATATTATCCATATATCGTAATAAGGGCAAATGCATTACATCGAGTTCAAAAGGGAAATACATCAACAATGCGGAAGTAAAAGATAACTCGAGGACTCTAGTCGACGTGTCCCTCATGTACCAAAACCTCCGAACCTCGTCCAGTCTTTCCTTGAAGGAACCTAAGTACCTGAGACAAAACATCAACAAATATGCGTGAGTTTTCCAACAAGGAAAACCCATACGCCCCAGGTTTAACAGATAGAGTACAGAGTTATGCATGAGACCTATCTACCATACATGAAACAAAAGGGCAACTCTACATAGTTGTGTCAGACGACAACTCAACATAGTTGTGCCATTCGGGCTTCACCCGAAGTGATCCCTCTACATAGGAATCAAAACAGCAACCATGCTGGTCAGAGGAGGTCACTCGACAGTGACCCACCGCTCGGCACAAAGCGGTATGCCTAAGTGTCCCAATCCACGGAAATAAACCTACATGGTGCCATCGCGAACTTGGGAACACCTACCCTGAGACAGATTGGCTGCGCTCCTGCCCACGACTTATCTTACGCCTGTCCTCCCAACGTGAAGGTCTTTACGAATAGGTGTTTAATCGTTTTAAGTACCGCAAGTGCACGGCCGTGTTAAAGCGGTGGCAAATACGGGTCGATCCACAAGGAGGTGTGTAGACTCTGGTTTGTTTGAGGGCAAGTGGCAAAAGAGGGGAAGAAGTTGTGATTATACTAAACTAGACTAACTACACCAAACGAGTAAGCATCAAACAAGAAAAACGAAAGCAAGGGAAAAGATGGTGAAGAATGCATTCTATAGGCACAAATGTAGGTAGTTGATGAGAATTTAAGTTATACCGCAAGTGCACGGCGTCATTGAAGACGTGGCAAGTACGGGTCGAACAACAAGAACAAATTAAAAATAAAGCAAAGATGGATGAGAGTCCAGCGGGTGGAGGTTTAGATGTCGGGTTTTGTTTAGAGAAATCTGAAACTTATAATAAATCACATTAGTTATAAAGCATTACATGTAAATGATTCAACATAAACTCAAGTAATCAAAATAAACTAACACGAAATTAAAATAATAACATCATTCTTCTTCTCATCACCCTAAATCCATCACCCCCACCCTTTGGAGAGAATTAGAAACTCATGGATGGAGGGAAGGAGAAGGGGTCCTAGAGAAACTACAAAAGAAAACTAAAAACACAAAATAAACCAACAGAATTTTATTACTAAAGCATGGAATAAAAACTAGTCTCTTCACAACATCGTTTCGGGGCTATTTATAGCCGATACAAGAGACCCAAGTATGAAATAGGAAAGTACACGCGTCATGACACGACAGGGCAAAATCCGGGGCCACGGATTGAAAGGGGTGCGGCGTTTTCACCACAAGTTGTATGTGATGTGCAGCGGAATCACCGCAATTTTAGCTCTGATTGGATCCGGATTTTTCCTGTGTGTTTATGGTATGATTTAGCTGTCCTTTGCGCGTCCGGATTTATTTCTTTCCTTTCTTTTGAGCTCTGAAATTATTTCTTCGTATATTTGGAGATCCAAATTGAAATTTTCTTTAGAACTTCTCCAAAATAATATTTTGGTACTTGTAATTTGCAGTCGGGTCCTCGTTTTCTTGCAATTAAGTCCCTAGCTACTTTTGTGCTTAGGTCCTTGGCCTTTTTGTAATTAGGTCCTTAAATGCTTTTATGCTTGGATGGACTTCAATTTGAACCCTGATAATCTTGAACTTGGTCTTTATGACAGAAATGAGTCTCTTGCACGCGTTTATGCTCGGGATATGGGTAATTTGCATTTAGGTCCCTGTATTCTGTAAGTAAGACTAAACACATACCTTAGCAGCATTTATTGATATAAAGTTAATCTAAATGAACGACATATGATGCAATGTATGCAATGCATCAAATACCCCCACACCTAGATTATGCTAGTCGCTAGTAAAAGAAAATATAAGAAAAATGAAAACAAGGAAATCCTAACTCACTTTCGTAGGAATCACGGTTGCACTTAGCATGTGCAACAAGCCTTTAAACACCTAAGTTTCCTTAGAGGACGAGTTTTGTCTCATGAGGGTTTTCAGTTGACACACCCACAAAGTCTTAATTCAACATTTCATTAATAACTCTCAATATCTCCACCTCAACCTTATACATCTCACTTAGAATTCTTGCATGCTCATTATATAAATCTAACTCATAAAAATTCTGACTTGGTCTTTGTTCCTCCAACATTCACACTACTAACACTTCTACACATGTTTCACTTAAATTATTTTGCATGCCTCCTCTGGTGGTGAAGTATCATTCGGATCAACCATGACATGGATTATTCTTTTAACTTTGGGCCTTGAGTATCTTAAAGTTTTTTTCATGTTCAACACATTTGCTTTTTTCTGACACTTTTACCCTTTTTGCATTCGTGTAGCGGGTTTGGTCGATAATCCCGAGCTGGCAGACTCAAGTTACCGGGTTTTAAGATACCCTACGGACCAGTGACTCGAAGGCTTGGGCTTTTGTAATCATTTTGCAAGATGTGCTTTCCTCACTTTTATTACCCTTTTATTTTCCTCAAGGCTTAATTGCTATTAGAAGTCCACACTTCCCGGTATATTTTCCTCATGCTCTGCTTTTTATCAACCACTTCAAAGATTTGATTCATCCAATTTAAGAGCATACATGTCTTAAAGGGTAATGGGTTATTTCTTTGGAACTTATATTTATGTCATAGTTTCTACAAGCAGAACTATATAATAAAGAACAAAAACTCAATGCAATTTGTACACGGGTTTTGGCAGTTCAATCTTAAGCTATGTCATGGAGCATTGAATTTTTATTTTTTTAACCAACATAATATATATAGATAGATAGATAGTTAACACCCCCCACACCTAAATCATGCATTGTCCCCAATGTATGCAAAGATAAAGCAAATGAACTTATTACCTGAATCAACTTGCGGTGGAGGGATTGAATTTGCTCAGAGTCAACCATAGTCAGAACTAGATTGAATGTCACCATGTTGGTGCATGTATCCAGTTGAATTGTTCCCCATGTTGCCCTGAGAGTTCTCATGTAAAGATTCCACACCCCTCACATATGTTGGTTCTCTTATTTGCTCGAGTGATGGTGGTTTGGTAGATGAATTACTCCTCTTTTTCTCACATTCTTTTTGATTTTGTGATGATTTATTTGATTCAGAAATCTTATAAATACGCGATCTCATCACAACATCACTTTGATTGCAAACTATTTCTGGTTCACTATCAACATGAAAGATATTAAATTCAGCTTTTAAGTTTCCAAAAGATAGTTGCATGAGCCCATTTCGACAATTTATCAAAGCTTCAGAAGTGGCTAAAAATGATCTGCCTAGTATTATAGGGATTTGTCTCTTAGGATCGACAACAGGTTCAGTGTCTAGAACGACAAAATCCACTGGGTAAATGAAGAAACCAACCTTAATCAAAACATCCTCTACTATACCTCTTGGTTTCTTAACAGAGCAATCAGCAAATTGAAGGGTTGTCTTAGAGGGTTTTAGTGGACAAAGGTTTAGTTGCTCATAGACAGAGAACGGGAGTAAGTTAACACTAGCACCAAGGTCTAGAAGGGCTTTGTTGATAAAAGTATCTCCTATCGCACATGAAATTGTGGGACACCCAGGGTCCTTATACTTTATAGGAGACGAGTTGGACAAAATAGAGCTTATGTTTGCAATTAAGAATGCCTTCTTTGGTACGTTCGTTTTTCTCTTCTTAGTGCACAGATCCTTTAAGAATTTAGCATAAGCAGGTATTTGTTGAATCATATCTAGGACTGGAATATTCACCTTAACTTGCTTAATACTTCCAAGATTTTCTCCATTTGTGCACTTGAGCTCTTCTTGAGTCTATTGGGGAATGGGGCTTTAGGAACATAGACTCGCTCAGGTTGAGCTATAGGGTCAGGTTGAGTAGGTGGGTTGGGCTTTTCAAATTGGACTTCAGGTTCAATGGTCAGGTCACATGTGGGTGCTTGATGGCTAGATTGATTAGAAGCTCTAGGATTTACCACATTATTATCAACTTGTTTTCCAGACCGTAATGATACAACTGCATTTATTTGTTGGAACGGTTCATCCTCATTAACCATTTGAACCGGTCTAGGGTTGTTACTTCCTAGAGGTGCTTGATATGGCTGATATTGATTATTAGGTCTTGGATTCACCTCAGGTTGACTTGGAAACTGACCCTTTTCTCTTTCACCTATAATTTGTGCTAGTTGCCTGACCTGTGTTTCTAGCCTTTGGAAGGATTGGGTGGTTGTTTGCATAAAAGTTTTAACCAAATTTTCTAAGCTTGTAAACCTAACATTATAATCTCCATTGTTACTAAACCTAGATGATGTATTATTTTGGTTATACGGGTTTTAATGTTGTCTAGGAGGTTGACCTTGTTGGTTCCATGACAAATTGGGATGATTACGCCAACCCGGGTTATAGGTTGATGCGTATGGGTCATTTCTAGAATGGTTAAATGCGGCATTAACTTGTTCCAAGCCCGCACAATCCTCCATTGTATGACCAATTTGACCACATCTAGAGAAGGGATAGAAGAGGCTTGATTCACTAGGGGTCGGGTTTTTAGCTCTAGACTTTCCATTCTACGCATAAGGGTAGCTAGTTTTGCTTCAGCAGCTATAGTAGCATCTACAGCTAAGACACCTGGTTTGGGTTGACTTGCTATTCTAGATCCAATACTTGGGTTATTCGGTGCTCTAACATTGTCCCATTGCATACTATTTTCGGCTAAATCCTCAAGAAAAGTCCAAGCATCATTCTCATTTTTGGACATGAAGTTTCCTTGGCTTACAGATTCTACCATAACCCTAGATGTAGGTGTCAATCCCTCATAAATAATTTGGCACAATTGCCATCTTGGAATTCCATGATTAGGGCATTGGGTCAATAGGCTCTCAAATCTCTCTAAATAGGAATAGAACGGCTTGCTCTCAGATTGAACGAATGCAACAATTTCATTCCTAATCCTAATAGTCTTATGGCTGGGAAATATTTCTTTAAGAATACTTGAACAAACTCGGCCCAACTCGTAATAGATCATTCGGCTAGACTATATAGCCATTTCTTAGCGTCCTCCTTAAGTGCTAGAGGCACGAATTTAAGACGCACTGCCCCCTCAGAGATATGCTGGTATTGCATAAGGGAGCAGATTTCCTCAAATTCTCTAAGGAAGAGATATGAGTCTTCCTTAGAGGTGAACTTGGGCAACATACTCATGTGTTGTGCCTTCAGTTCGAAGTCGCGACCCGGTATGATGGGCATAACTATGCACGATGGCTGAGCAGCCATCGTTGGGTAGCACCGATCCCTCAGAGTCATAGGTGGTGCAACAGGTGGGTCCACTACATTCTCACCCATTGGATCCGGGTGAGGTGGTGCAACAGGTGGATTGGGGCTAAGCTCTAGACTGGAATCTAGATGAACTCGTGAGAGTCGATTGCTCAAGTCCCGAACCCAAATCTGAGTGCACCGGTTTGAATCAAAATTTTTTGAATTCAAATTCAAGAATCAGTTGATTTTTTTTATTTTTTTATTTTTTTTCAAAAATGGAAACAAACAATAGAAGGGAGAAAGATGAGAAAGGAATCCTAATCTAGAGAATTGAGATGAGAAAAGAAAGAAGACTCAGATGTGATGAGAAACTTAACTCTAAAAGATAGATAAGAGGGTTGGTCAGAAGTTTCCTAAACAATCACGGTTCAAACAATCCTAGACCTAATGTCACTTAAATCTAGACGACTCCAAACTGGTTGAGTCGAATTGATTCGCTTGATTCACCTCCCTCGCTAATCAGACAACCACTTCGCTTGGAAGACTTACGTCAACACAAAAACACTTTCTAGACACCAAATTAAATTCGATCGGCTTCAAGTCATAGCAAGTCAAACCAATCTTCTCCTTAATTGAGTCCGAGTCCTTAGGGGCCAATGTCTAATTGATTTTTAATTTTAAGGCTTGGGTGACACTTTAGGATTGTGATTTGTGGGCCACGGAAGGGTGATGAAATCTCCACCGTATCATTTCCTACGGAGTTTCCCTTAAGATAGTTTAACTTAAATCTAGCAAAGATAGTCAAACATTGGTCTTTAGTGGGGGACACTTGCAAGGTTGTATGCAACTAAATTATATGCTTAAATGCAATCGATAAAAACCGCGCACGTACCTTGCCTCCAGCACTCTTCAACAAAAAATAATTTGCAAGAATTTAGCAAGAGTAATGCAGACACTAAGTCTTTCTAATTTTGCCAATTTTTAGGTCAGATATGAATTATTGCCAATTATGGAATTTGAGCTTAACACGTGCAGTTCTACAAAAAGGAAATTTTCCGAAAATAGAAATTACGAGGAAAAAGGCAACAAAGGTTACCTACGCACGCTCAGTCGGGTTCGCCGCCCGCTCTCGAAAATTGCTAGTTGATCTACGCGTCCACCCAGAGATGGAGACGACCCCAGAAAAAATCGAAGCCCAGATGCTTCAGATGTGCGACGGATCCGCCGCAGATTGGTCTTTAGATGCGGCGATTTCGCCGCTCTTCTTGCTCCAACTGTGCCCGGATTTTGCCGCGCACTCCATTGTCTCCTGAAACGCAAACCCAAATAGTTAGATCGCGCACAAGATAAACAGTATAGAATCGAAATCACCAAAAATAAACAAAATCTTCGTCGCCTCCCCGGCAACGACGCCAAAAACATGATGAGAATTTAAGTTATACCGCAAGTGCACGGAGTCAATGAAGACGTGGCAAGTACGGGTCGAACACAGGGAGGGAGAGATATTGTTAGTTTTGTGATTTTCGATTAAGGAAAGAAAGAGAGAGAAATAAGGTTGGTTTGAGATTTTTGGAATTTTTTAATTTCTAAAGCAAGAACAACAAGAACAAATTAAACTTAAAACAAAGATGGATGAGAGTCCAACGGGTGGAGGTTTAGATGTCGGGTTTTGTTTAGAGAAATCTGAAACTTATAATAAATCACATTAGTTATAAAGCATTACATGATAAATGATTCAACATAAACTCAAGTAATCAAAATATACTAACACGAAATTAAAATAATAACATCATTCTTCTTCTTATCACCCTAAATAATAACTACTTTAGCCTACAACCAAAGAAATAAAACTAAGCTAAGCATGCATAAAGAAAACACGTAAGAACAAACAATGGAAAAATTATTTTATTAAATGACTCACATTGAAGGTAGCATTCTTCTCCACCTTGAGATTTTACTCCAAGACTTACTCCAAGTAGAGAGAATGCCACCAAGCAATGGGTGAATACAAAAGGAGGAGAAGGAGTTCTATTGACAGCCAAAGAAAAAGGTAATCGGGGACAATTCCCCAATGTGGGACTAATACAACTTTCCCAGAATACACATAAACACATAACCCATCTCTTGGAGAAACCGGGTCGGATTCGGACACAAACGGTCCACTAATACACATAAACACAAAACCCACCCTGTGTCTTGGACCGCCAATTGGCGGTCACTTGTTCTTGGATCCGACCCATTCAATGGATGCAACAGACCTACATCACTAAGAATGAGGCTTCTCCCCAAGTCATCCAACAAGGACCTCCCATCATACTTTATATCATCAAGCATAAGCTCGGTCGTAGATGGGTCCTTGTTGGAGTCAATCTGAAGCTCAAAGGGCTCAATAGCCCTAGGACACGGGGTGATGACACCTTTTGGAATGGGCATATACTGAGGTGTGTCCCCCTCATTGATGGTCTCAACTGAATCATGCAACGAACACTCCCTTTGGACAATCATGTTTGATGCCAGCTCACTCTGTTGCATTGCAAAGACAGGCAATGACTTATCGCTGGGCCCACAAACATTCTCAATGAGTTGCATTGATGTTAGAGGTGTTCGTTGATTTTGTGGTGCTTTCTCTAATTGGCGGATGAGATTGATTTTTAAATGTTGGTCCATGGGCTCATGTTGCCTACCAGAGTTGAACACATGAAACTCGACACTCATGTTTACGAATGAGAGCTTCATGAGACCATTTCTACAATTAATTAAGGGGTTGGAGGTTGCCAGAAATGGTCTACCCAAAATCAAAGGTATTTGAGGTGGGTGTGCGCAACAGGATTGATAAGCACATCCTCGATAATCCACTTTGGAATACGAAGGGATCTATCCGCCAATTGGAGGGTGATCTTAGTTGGTTTCAATTCTCCCAAGTTCAACTGTTGATAAACAGAAAATGGGAGGAGGTTGACCGCGGATCCTAAATCAAGCAATACATTACTCATGCTAGTGTCCCCTATCATACACTGAATAGTTGGACACTAGGGTCCTTGTATTTTGTGTAGGTGGGATTGGAAAAAAGTGAGCTTACATTTGCAGCCAAGAATGCTTTCTTAGGAGCATTGGTCTTCCTCTTGGTTGTGCAGAGATCCTTCAACACATTGGCATATTGAGGTATTTGTTGGTTGACATCCAACAAGGGGATGTTAACCTTCACTTGCTTAAACACCTCTAACATCTTATCCATTGTGTCACTCTACTTTTTGGTTAACCTACTGGGATAGGGAGGTTTTGGCGGGTAGGTTTTCTACAATGCCAGAGAAGGAGACGTTGGTGTATTACCCTTACCCTCAGCCTCTTCTTCACCACCATTCCCACTGAGGGGCTGCATAGATGGTGGTGGGTGTGGCAAGGAAATGTGATTGTCAACCTGCTTTCCATTCCTTAAGGTTACAATGGCATTGACATGGTGAACAGGTTCCTCCACATAGTTCACTTGCTGCCCCCGAGGTACTACATTCTCATTTTGCATGTGTTGTTGTTGGTACATGCGGGGGTTAGCCTCGGGCTGGCTAGGCAGAGACCCTCTCTCTCTTTCATGTACAGACTGAGCCAATTTGCCCATCTGAAGGTCAAGAGATTTGATGGTCTGTTGATTTGAAGTCAGAACTTGACTTGTGGTTGACATAAAAAATTTCATTGAGTTTTCAAGTCCACGAGTCAAGGTCTCAAGCGAATTGAATCGGGTTTCCATATTGTTGGAATTTGGGAAACCTGATTGATTGATGATTTGAGCTTGGGGTGGCTGATAAGATTGTGCATGTATGGGAGGTTGGTGTGGTTGGTTAGGTGGTTGAGAGGAGTTTGAAGGACCACCCGGGGCATTATTTTGGGTCCATGAAAAACTGGGGTCGTTCCTCCATCCAGGATTATAAGATGATGAGTATGGGTCATTTCTAGCTCTATCATAGATGGCGACACGTTCCATCTCAGGAGGAATGGATGCATACTCGCTTTCTACATGACCTATCCTACAACATGAATGACAGGGAACTGTACCAGATGTGAGGTGCACCTTGTTGGTTTTGGAGGTCAATCGAATCCATACGGTGCATTAACGCCGCCATACGCGCCTCGGTGGCCGTAGTGGTATCGACAGCAAATGCGGCACCCGATCTAGTCAAGTTTGCATTCGCGATCCTCTATCCTATGCTAGATGATACAGGTGGTTCCCTCACACTCTCCCACTCCATGGTTTTTTCAGCGAGGTCTTCTAGGAAAGCCCATGCCTCCCTTTCATCCTTTCCTAAGAACTCTCATTGACACATGGACTCAAGGAGCGTTCGGGACGGGATGTGAAGACCCTCGTAGACAATCTGACAAAGGCTCCACAACTCGATGCCATGGTGAGGGCATGAGGATAGTAGCTCCTTGAATCTCTCTAAATATGCATGAAATGTTTTGGTCTCAAGTTGATAGAACGAATTGATTTCGTTCCTCAATTTTTGAATCCGATGATTTGGAAAGTACTTTTTGAGAAATGCATATTGAAATTCATCCCAAGTCGTAAAGGCATTCGCCTGGTTGCTGTACAACCACTTCTTGGCGTCATCCTTTAGTGCAAAAGCGACAAGCCTAAGATGGATGGAGTCTGTGATAAGTTGTTGCGGCTTGAACATAGCACAAACCTCCTCAAATTCCCTGAGAAAGATATAGGGGTCACCTGTCCCAGTTAAGTGAGGGAGCATAGAAATAAATTGAGGCTTAACCACAAAGTGGTTCCCATTCGCCTATGGTAATACGATGCATGAGGGTAGAGCGGTATGGCTTGGAGCATCGATCACGGAGAGGTATGGGAGCCACGTCAGGAAGAACATAAGCACAGTTGGAACAGGTGGGCCCAACAACTGCTCATCTTCGCGGAAATTAGCAGTCATTGAACCCGAACTATGTGCAATAGGAGAGGAGGGAGGCGTCGAGAAATCGACTACCGAAGCAGGGTTGACGACACACCTCGTCAAACGGCCACTCTCGTCTCGTGCCCACACAAGCATGCACAAAGGTGCACACACAAACCAAAATTATTTTTTTCTTCAAAATAAAGAGTGTGCGTAGAGGAGAAGACGGAGGGACACAGAAGAGAGAGAAGACTCAGGAGAAAAGGGAAGAAGTCCTTATGCTACGGCGGGTTGGTACACGTAGAAGCACACAAGCAAACAAGGCACAAACAGTCCTAAAGTCGCTATAGGTCCATACAGCTAGACAACGCCTAACTGTGAGGTCACACGGCCTCAACACGTCTCACCTCCCTACGATGAGGACCACAAAGCCCAGCAAGTGAGTCAACATCCGGAGATCTCGCGTCTCCTACTATCGACAGAGTGGACGACGCCGATCAGGCCATGACGGTCGGGACCGGATCACTCTCCTAATGCGCCCGAAATCCTTAGGGCCAATGTCTACTTGATTTTAAAATTAGGCTCTTGATTAGTGTTGTTGTTGGGGTGAAGGAAAGGGTGATGAAATCCCCCACCTTATCTTATATGGGACAACCCCTCCTTAGTAGCGCTTTGGAGTCATAATCTAACAATCAACTCTCCAAACACACGCTCAATTCACACTTGTTGCAATGTACTTCATACTAATTAATGCATGTTCATACGAAATGCATGAATGAGAGTAGGAAACGCGTACCTCACGCCAGCACTCAGCAACTGAAAGTAAAGCTAAAAGAAAAGACAATCTACGTGCCTAAGTCGAGTACATGATGCATGACCTAAACAAGAAAGAATGCCTAATCTTTTGTTTTGGGTTTTAAGGTCCAAGTTGCTTAAAAGGAGATTGATTATTGATCTAGAGGCAAACTAAAAGTCAGAACATGCCAAATTGATCCCCATATTTCTATTTCAGTTATAGCAACACTCCACAGAAATAAAAAGGTGAAAGGAGATTACGAAGCCGTCAGATGGCAGTCTCAGGCCGCTGATTGGCGGTCTTGGAGTCTTAGATCGCCTCCAAACTTCACCAGATGCTTCCCATTCCCAATGTGAGTCTCCTGAAAGAAAGAAAACTACAAAACACAAATTAAATCCACTCGAATCGTCCAAACCAGACTCTGGACTGACACCTCCCCGGCAACGACACCAAAAACTTGTTTAATCGTTTTAAATACTGCAAGTACACGGCCGCGTTGAAGCGGTGGCAAATACACGTTGATCCACAAGGAGGTGTGTAGACTTTGGTTTGTTCATAGGCAAGTGGGAAAAGAGGGGAAGAAGTTGTGATTACACTAAACTAGACTGACTACACTAAACGCGTAAGCATCAAACAAGAAAAATGAAAGCAAGGGAAATTGAAAGCTGGAATCAGAAATGGAAAAAACCCTAAGGGGTGGAGTGTGTGCACACATGTAAAAAGATGGTGAAGAATGCATTCTATAGGCACAAATGTAGTTAGTGTTTTCATGCATAGTAAGTGTCTACCGGTTATGGCAAAACCTATCAATCCATTCTCTAACCTAGTTGATTAACATTCATATACACAAGCTGGTTATTTCAGAACCTAAACAAGCATGGAAGGTGTCTAAGATGTGTGGCAAAACCCATCAAGTGTAGTATTCTACTCTAACAAGCAAGCATATTCACATTTATCAACACAATCAAAATATAAAGCATTCATATCCATTCTTTAATGCATGTACGAACATCATCTCCACCCCCAAAAGGGGATGGATCTACTCACTACACATTACTCTAACAATTAAACTAAAGAAGAAAAGAAACATTCTAACTACTTTAGCCTACAAACAATGAAATAAAACTAAGCTAAGCATGCATGCATAAAGAAAAAACGTAAGAACAAAACAATGGAAAAATTATTTTATTAGATGACTCACATTGAAGATAGCATTCTTCTCCACCTTGAGATTTTGCTCCAAGGCTTACTCCAAGTAGAGAGAATGCCACCAAACAATGGGTGAGTACAAAAGGATGAGGAGGAGTTCTATTTATAACCAAAGAAAAAGGTAATTGGGGACAATCCCCCGATGTGGGACTAATACAACTTTCCCAGAATACACATAAACACATAACCCATCTCTTGGAGAAACCGGGTCGGATTCGGACACTAACGGTCCGCTAATTGGCGGTCTTGGACCGCCAATTGGCGGTCACTTGTTCCTGGATCCGACCCATTTTCGGATATGTTATTTATTTCTTCAATTCTTCACATGTGGTGCACTCGGATCGGTTATAGGAGGGTCGGCCCGAATATAATTGCCAAAATACTCCTCATGATGGTGTGGAGTTTCTTAATTTGCTCATTGGTCCTTTGGGGTTACATTCGGGTCCTTCTCCCTTGCATCTTAGTCCCCAAGTCTCACAACTCAATCTTTTTCTTGCTTTTAGGTCCTTTTATGCTTCTTCTCCTCAATCTTGTTTATTCCTGAAACTCAAACATAAAACCCATTACTTAGCATTGTTTAGGTTCAAGATAATGGATATAAGACACAAATGAATGCATGAAATGATGTCAATCAATAGGTCTCTCTACATAGTGGTCCTACTTGTGGCCTGTCGGCCCCAAAACATAAGTGCACAGGTTCATTTTATTAACAAATGCAATGCAAGCTATCTATAGATTTATCCATCTCTATAGATATACATTAACCAGAATGAGCCCAATATGATGAGTATATGCATACTCTCACCACAGCTCTAAATGCAACAAAAATAATACAATCACATCAGCAACTCCAAGATGTTGAATCAAACAAACCATCATAACCGAATTCAACTAGACAAGCATGACAATACAACCTCGATATCTACACGCCATGTATACAAGTCATGAGGTTGAACTCTAAATTTCAATATGCATCCACAAAAGGATGCATCAGATCAGCATGATATATACCCAATAAACGTTACAAAACATCCACGGCAGCAAAGGATATCATGATTAGAATGCTACAACAGTTACATGACATGATCGTCTAGATTAAGGACCTAGATACATTTAATTCTTACATGTTCAGGACATAATCAGATGTTATAAGAGAGTGCATAAACATATATCATTAACTCAATCATCATAGAACATGCATGTGAAATCACATATTCAAATACATCCATACATGACTATACATGAATGCATACCGATTAACATACAACAATATGGCATAGGTTGAGTTGCCTAATCTACATGTTGGTTCTAATTTCATTCTCATGTTAGTATATAAATATATATCAGAGTATATTCTTGAAATCAGATCATACACATCCAATAGTTACTGCTGGAACAAAATCAGAAACACCAACACACCAACATTCAGCATACACTACCATGGTCTATTGCATCAAGCACATCAAACAAATCACACAACACACATCCATGCACATGAACCCCCTGGTCCGTCCAACCACAATCTCAGACCACCCCTCCAAGGTGTCTTGGGGTGACGAAGGAATTGGAGAGATCGGGCTGAGCCATTCCAGCCAAGCCACCACATGCGAGGCGCGAGAGTTGCACCAACCCTCCAAATGGTCAGCTCACTCTTGCATCCCCAATCATGAACCGGTCAATCCAGTCCTGACCCCTATCATCCGTAGCCTCACTAGGGTTCATCCCCACTCCTCCTGATCCCAGCCACCACCTGAGATTGGCTGCACCAGCCAGCCACTCAATGCTAGGCGTCAAGAAGGTTGGAGAGACACCTAGTCGGCTTTAGTGTGCACCAGCCACACCAGCCAAGATCCTAATCCACCACCCCACCTCAGCCCTGGAGTGACAACCTCGAATATGGTCAGAGCTTTCCAGAGCACTGGCATGCCTGGCTGAGCCCACAGCCAGCCACTTCCAGCGCACCATCCTTGCGTGCTAGAGAGGAAGATCGGTTTAGTGGTGCTGGCCGGCCCTCCAGCCAACACCCCCACCCTCCACTGTACTCTTGGGTCTAAGGCATACCTGAATAGCAAGGAAGGTTGCCCAAGTTTTTCCGGAGATTCTGGCTACCAACTCTTCTTCTAGCCGCAAAAAGTTGCACTAGACATAGCTTTGCTCAACTCGTCGGAGATCAGCCCACCAATCAGCTGAAAAGGAACGGATAAGTGATATAAAGTGGTGCCTGAGGAAGGAGGGTAGAGGGAAGAGGATGGCTGGGTGGGATACTTATTTTCTTGCGCACAACCCTCCAACTTCCAAGTCTTCATGGCTAATCAAGGCACCTCAACACATCCCAAAAGCCACGAAAATGCACATCCAAACCATAATGTAACCCTTCTTCCAATTCCAGGCCACCTCGACGCGGGTTTAGCCCAAATCCGACCCTACACTCACTCAAACCCAAATTGAGTCGATCGAGTCAAACAACCGCGCGCTCGCCCGATGTGTCGCACCCGATCGACCAACGAGAATTCCGATCAAATCTACTCAAACAATCATGCCATAACACAATTTGACATTCCAAGAACTCAATTATACATAACCGAGGAGAATGGACTTATTCATATTATAGCAGGAGAGCGGGTCTTACAACCTATCCCCTTAAATAAATTTCATCCTCGAAATTTGCTACCCCTCACTCTCGACAAAAAGCTCGGGATACAACCTCCTCACATCATCCTCCGGACACAAACTTTGCAGTAACAACAAAAACAAGGGGCACTGCAAAAACATTGCCAACCACGGCCATGAAACAGTAAATATAGTATTGAATTCTCGACCTATAAACCTTCATCTACACCATCACATTAAAATAAAAGCAACAACAGCATAAGACAATGAAATACAAGTGTCATGATGGCCATAGACTCTGAGAACTAACCATGAACAAATCACATGAATCCAACAACTAACAACCTATATACGTATGACCTAACAACATCAAGCTAATCATACATAATCATAATGTCTGTTGACAACAAACTAATTAGGAAGGGCACACAAAAATATTTATATCTATATGCACAAGGTGTATGAGAACATCAAATAAAACATGAAATTAATGACAAGATCTCAATAGACAATACTCACGCACAAGATATATCTAGGCAACAATTAAATCATGTGCTAATAACAAGATCTCCATGCATTTATATATCTACTTGCACATGATGTATGACGACAGCAATTAAGACGTGTAATCGTAATAAGATCTCGATGGCTAAATATATATGGGCATGATGTATCTAGACAACCAATAAATCATGGAGTCATAGTCATAATATCACAACACTTCACTCTACTATAACGTATTTGTGGGTTTAGAATTCATTCATGCATGAATCTAAGTATATTTAGGAGATATATGAGACTATATGCATAATATAAGATCTCACGATGCAATCATGATAATACAAGTGATAGGCATGCATGCATGAATGGATGGAAATCACTTCTGATTTCAACATTTTAGAGTATAGCATCATGCACAAAGTTGAATTAAAATGTTTGGTTAGTGATTGACATCATTTCATGCTTATATTTGTATCTTATATCCATTATCTTACACCTAAGCAAAGCACGTGACGAGCTTATGTTTGAATTTCAAAAATAAATAGGTTTGAAGAGATGAAGCATAAAAGGACCCAAAAGCAGGGAAAACTGACTGAATTGTGAGACCTAGGGACTAAGATGAAAGGGAGAAGGACCTGAACGTAAGACCGAAGGACCAAAGAGCAAAACAGAAAACACCACACCATCATGGGGAGTATTTTGGCAATTCGATTTGGGTCGGAGCTCCAATAAACAAAGTATATGCATCAAAGACCAACAAAGACATCCAGAAAAGCCCACAACAAATTCGAGATGGATCCAGAACCGATAGACCGCCAATTGGCGGTCTGTTTGGCTCCGAATCTGCTAAGCTTTGGCGGGCACATGTATTAGTGTGTGTTTATTTTATTTCTGGTATATGTTTAGTCTCATATCGGGGGATTGTCCCGGATTACCTTTTTCTATGGCTATAAATAGAACTCTTCACCTTCTATTGTAATTACGCATTGCTTGGTGGCATTCTCTCTACTTAGAGTAAGCCTTGAAGCAAAACTCAAGGTGGAGAAGAATAATACCTTCAATGTGAGTCATTGTTAATAAAATAATTGTTCTTAGTTTCTTTAAATCTTGTCTTTTAATTTTTACATGTCTCTTTAGTTTTATGTTCATTTCAATTTGTTTCTTTAATATTCCTTTCTTGCTTAGTTGAATTTCCTTTCAGTATAATTTTTCATTTTGTTAATGTAGTTAGTGTAATGAGTAGTGAGTAGTTCCATTCCCCAAAGGGTGCAGAAATATGTGATATAATCATGTAGTGTATTAGGTGTGTGTTATCTTAATCCTTTGAGCCTTATATGATTTCCATAACCATCTAATGGGATTTCACTTTTATCTTTGATATGCTGATGCTCTTGAATGAAGCTTAGCTTATGCTTAGATTAGTGGACCTATTTTATGGGAAATGATAATGTGAGGATATGGATGGAATTAACATTGGAAACACAATTCGTAGTGTATGTACTCTTGTTGCCTTTACCTTGGTTAATGCCTTGTATGTTTTAATGATATTGGGTTATCTTATTTCATGTGGTGGCATAGTAGGGTCTAGTCTTATACATGAGTTCATTTAGCTTCATTCCAATTATTGTCTTGTATGTTTTAATGATATGATCTTATCTTATTTCATGTGGAGGCAAAGTTGTATTTCGTTTTACGATTTCATGCACTACATATTGTGAGGAGCATAATTGAACACACACACACACATCTTTATACTCACATTATGTCTCTACCCCTTATGGGGTTAAGTTTTATTGCTTCTCTTCCATTTCCTTTTTGCATTTTAGTGTAGTTTAGTGTAACCAACCTTTCTCTCCTTTTTTTCCCACTCACCTTCGCACAAACCAAAAGTCAACACATCCCCCTCTGGATCGACCCGTATTTGTCACCGCTTCAACGCGGCCGTGTACTTGCGGTTAATTATAAAACGTTCAATCAAGTTTTTGGCGCCGTTGTCGGGGAGGTACTCTGTCCAGACTTGCATGCTGTGACTTCTAGTTTGCTCCTAGATTAAAAATCAATCCCCTTTAATCAACTTGGACCATAAAACTCAAAGCAAAAGATTATACTTCTTGCCATCTAGGTCATGCATCATTTGTAGACCTTGCAGCATTTGTCTTTTCTTTGCTTTACATTTTGTTGTTGATTGCTGGCGTGAGGTACGTGCACCCAAATCTCTCATTCATGCATGTTTCAATCATGCATTAGTTAGTAAGGTGCATCGGGACAAGAGTGGGTTGAGCGTTTGATTGGAGTGTTGATTGCTAGATTTAATATCAAAACGCTACTAAGGAGGGGTTGTCCCATAAAAGATAAGGTGGGAGATTTCATCACCCTTTCCTTGGCCCCAAAAATCACTATTAATCAAAGCCTTAATTCTAAAATCAAGTAGACATTGGCCCTAAGGATTTCAGACGCACTAGGAGAGTAATGTAGTTGAGACTGTCATTGCCTGATCGGCGTTGCCTACCTTGTCGATAGTAGGAGGTACTGGATCTCCAGATCTGGTATCACTTGCTGGGCATTGTGGTCTTTGTTGTAGGGAGGTGAGGCGTGTCGAGGCTAGTGACCTCGAAGTTAGGCATCGTCTAGCCTAAGGACCCATTGCCTTACATTGTTTGAGTCGTGCTTGCTAGATTAGGTTCTACCTTCTCCCACTACCCACGCTAGTTCTAGGGATTCTTCCCTTCTCCTCTGAGTCATCTTCTTCTCACCTACTTCTACGTTCTAGTCTCCTCTCCTTTACACTCTCTGGTAGCGTTTTAGGGTCGAGTCGAGCACTTTTTGCGAGCTTAGCCTCATGGTGGTGAGAAGGGTCGACTCGAGAGTTTTTTTTGAGATGGATGGTTACATGGGCGACCATCCATATCATTGTTGGGACCAGGATAATTCTCCGTGGTATTCCGAACGCATGCAACCTGGAGTGGCTCAGACTAACACCCCGTATGGTTGGGACAATCTTAATTGTGTGGCTGAGCAATCTTCAGATTGGGATAATATGAGAGAGGCACCGACTGCTAGACCACAATCTAGTTATGTCAGATCATATGCTGGTCAACAAACTGAGACATTACAACAAACTTTGGCCTCTTTTATGCGTGCGGTAGACGACATGAGTGCACTGGTGGCTCCAGTAGCCATGTCGTGCGACTGTTGTGGGTTGAGTTGTAATGTTATCGGGGAATGTCCTTATGTCCCCTCAAAGCCTGAGTATGAGCATACATTTTCCCAAAATGCTCAATATGACCACTACGCATCCGCGTACAACCCGAGGGGGATGGATTCGTGGAGAGGCAATTCTTATTCAAATTCTTATACATCATTTTCACCCCAGTATCCTCCTCCCGAATACCCAGAATTCTACCAACACCCCACTTCAAATCATTGGACTCATTCTCAGCCCATCAACACCCAACCCCAAAATTTCCTAAGCTCTGACTTGGACCTCATAGTTGATCGCATACCTGATTCCTTCAAACAAACTTTCCTTACGTTCATGGAAACCACTCAACAGTCCATACAAAATATGGCACTGCAAATTAGTCAAATGACGCAGCAATTATGTAAACGTGGGGAGAGTATCTTTTCTTGTCAACATGCGGATTCATCTTTTGATATCGAACCACCACCACATCCACAAATTCAAAGTACAATCTTTCAAACTCAAACTCCTAGTCTTTCTGAGGGACTTGGGGTTTCAATTCACGATCACTTAGTGGAGTATTCGATTCGAATTGAGAATAACATGGACAAACTTCATTATGAGTCGGCACATGATTGTGCCTTTCCTTTTTGTCATGTGGCCCCTGAGCCACATGATCTTCATGTTGTGCCTTTTAAGGACTCACCTCTAGTAGAGCAAGAGCTCCCTAGTACCCTTAATTTGAAACGACCTGATCAAAGTTTGTCTCTCACTATTGTTCCTGATCATCTTGGAAATGATGGGACATCAAACAACTACATTGCCAATGAGGGTATTAGGAGTTCCTTAGAGGATACCTTGGGTAAGAGACTCACTTCTTGTTCGCCTGGTGAGTCGGACATGCCTAACGAGGTTCTTGACCTCGTTCCGACCCACCAGCCTGTTGGTTGGAGAATTTGGATTGACGATCATAACTTCAGCACTGCAACGGGAGAAACTCTTCTTCCGTTGCCCCATATTTCCCATACTCTTGAGAGTTTCAAACTCTTTCAATTTGATCCTTTGAATGAGACACCTTTGCTTCCAATTCATGAACCTCTCCTTTCATCTTGTGCTCTTTGTGAGGGGGGCCCAAACATGAGTATTCTGGCCCCGCGTGGTGTCATGTTCCCTTTCCAAGTGCATTGACCCACTTTTGAGGTTCCCATTTAATGTCTTTTGACAAATGAAGATGGGAACTTATGTTTGTACATAGTTATATTCAAAACAAAGGTACAATAAAAAGACTCCATGAGCGAGCATTGATTGTTGTGGGCCCCAACACTTGTGTATTTGGGCCCCATTTCTTTCGCGTATTTGTATTCCATCTTTAGCATCTCACAGGTTTTGAGAGAATTTGGGTTTTTGTCCATCAACATAACCTTGAACTTCCTTTTGCGCTTCATATTGGTGAGATCTTTCCTTTTTCATGCATAAATTCATGTAGTATTTTGCTCACATTCATTGAGGACAATACATGAAGTAGGTGTGTGGGGGGGTGTTTTACGTATGTACATAGTCGAGTCTTTTCCCTTTGATTTTTTTGTGTGTGCATTGTTAGGGTCATGTTAGTGTGCTGTATTTAATATCGATATATCTGCTTGCCATGATACTTGGGTGACTTGTCTTCTTTTGCTTACCTAGTGCTTCAAAATTTTCACATTTCTTTCAAAATCTTCATGTGTTTTCGAAAGAAAATGTTTTGTGGGTTTTGTGTGTTTAGCATGTGCAAAACTGTTGAGAGGCAAAGTAAAAAGAAAGCTCCCAAAATTGTCTTGAACTTGATGCATTAGGATATCTAGTACAGTAGCTTTAGGACTTATCGAGTCGTTAGGATGCACCCCAGTTTTCCCTCGGGGGCGAGTAATCATAGGGTTTCAGTGCTCAAACATTTAAAGAAGTCTACGCTGAACCATTTAAGGGAGTCAATAATTCGTGTCTGTTAATTTAAGGGAGTTTGTTGTAGTCAAGGACCATTTAAATCTTGTTGTGAGACATTAAGTGTGGGGGTTTTGGTTCATGTGTAGATAATAAATAAGTGAGTAGGTGTTCTCTCTTCTCGTACGGCTCCTATCACTCGGGAAAGTAGGTCTGAGGGGACTTTGTGCCGGGTGCTTTCGAGTCATCTGACTTGGGATGTGCCGACCGAACTCTCGTTACACGGGTGGTAGGGAATGCCCTATGTGGAGATTTTGGGAAGGTGTACGTGATAGTGTAAGTCCTCATGGGCAATGATGCACGAAACTTGACCCTGGGAGAATGAAGCTCCAACTAATAAAAAGAAAAGAAGGAGAAAAAATGAGAATGTTGAGGATGTTGAGGTTGTCCATGTCTTTCACTTAATTCCTTATTTAACTTGCGCGAATGGTTCATTAGGCTAGGTGTGTGGACTGATTACCTATATAGAGTCGGCCCGTAGGATTACCGCGTCCAATGATCGACAAAATATGTCCAATGAGTCGAGTGTCTAGATTGAATAATGCATCTTGTTAGGATTTTGTAGGTATATCCGTTGAAAACCTGATTGACATCATTTCATGCTTATATTTGTATCTTATATCCATTATCTTTCACCTAAACAATGCTATGCTACAAGTTTTATGTTTAGTTTTCAGGAATAAATAGGTTTGAAGAGATGAAGCATAAAAGAACCCAAAAGTTGGGAAAAATGACTGAATTGTGAGATCTGGGGACTAAGATGCAAGGGAGAAGGACCTGAATGTAAGACAGAAGGACCTAATAGCAAAACAGAATACTCCACACCATCATGGGGAGTATTTTAGCAATTCGATTCGGGTCGGAGCTCCAACAAACCAAGTGAATGCATCCAAGACCAGCAAATATACCAAGAAAAGGCCACAACAAAAATGAGCAGGATCTGAACCATATAGACCGCTAATTGGCGGTCCATTTTGGCCCAAATCCGCTAAAATATCTCCAGCACATGTATTAGAGGATGTTTAGGCTAGTTTTGGTATCTGTTTAGTCCCACATCGAGGGATTGTCCCGATTTGCCTTTTTCCATGGCTATAAATAGAACTCTTCACCTTCCATTGTAATCACTCCATATTTTAAGTGGCTATTCTTCCTACTAGAAGTGAGGCCTTGAAGCACACACTAAAGTAGGAGGATGCTACTTGAAATGTGAGTCATTTTATCAATAAAGTTTTGTCTTTCTTTCATTGTTTGTTTATGTTTCTTTTATTGTTTGTGCATGTTTTAGTTTAATCATCTTTTATTTCTAGCTTAGTTATAATATGCTTTCTTTGCTTAGTTTAATAATTAGTGTAATGTTTAGTGAGTAGTTCCATCACCTTTGCGGGTGGAGTAGATGTACATACATGCATTAGAGAATGGGATGAATGCTTTATTTTTGATGTGTTGATAAAACATGAATGTATGCTTGCTTGTTTAGGATAGAACTTATAACTTGATGAGTTTTGCCAAAATGATTAGTCACCTCTCATGCTTGTTTAGGTTCTGAAATAAATAACTTGCATATGTAAATGTTAATCAACTAAGTTGGTGAATAGATTGATAGGTTTTGCCATAACATTTAGACACTTCCTATGCTTGATAAACACCCCCTTCATGTTCTTAGAGAATGTATTCTACACCCACCTCTTTGCATGTGTGCACTCACTCCACCCCTTAGGGGTTTTCCCATTTCTGTATTCCAGCATTCTTTCTTTGTTCTTAGCTTAGTTATTATTTCATTGTTTGGTTCTTCCTTTCGCATTTCCTTCTTCTTAGCGTAGTATAGAGTAGAGTAGCATAAACATCTTTCTCCCCTATTTTTGCCACTTGATTTCGTATAAGCAAGAGGCTACTCACCTCCCTGAGGACGACCCATACTTGCCACCGCTTCATCGCGGCCGTGCACTTGCGGTTTAAATTAAAACGTTCAACAAGTTTTTGGCGCCGTTGCCGGGGAGGTGCCAGTCCAAACGTTTGTTTTGACGATTCGAGTGGATTTAATTTTTGTTTTGTAGTTTTTCTTTGTTTCAGGGGACTTGGAGTCGAAAGGAGAGGCATCTGAAAAAATTTGGAGGAAAGCTGGGCAGTTTGGACCGCCACTCAGTGGCCTGAGACCGCCAATTGGCGGTCTGGTGAGCTGCCTTTGCCTTTTTATTTCTTTGTCATGTTGCCATAATTGATCTAGTAATCTGGGACTCAATTTTGCGTGTTCTGACTCTTAGATTGTTCCCAGATTAATAATCAACTTCCCTTAAGCAACTTGGACCCTAAAACTGAAAGCAAAACATTAGGCATTCTTTTTGTTTAGCTCATGCATCATGTATGTGACTTAGGCATTTAGATTGTCTTTTATCTTAGCTTTATTTTCTGTTGCTGAGAGCTGGCGTGAGGTACGCACCTTCTACTCTCATTCATGCATTTCGTATGAACATGCATTAGTTAGTAGGAAGTGCATTGCAACAAGTGTGAGTTGAGCGTTTTGTTTGGAGAGTTGATTGTTAGATTAAGACTACAAAACGCTACTAAGGAGGGGTTGTCCGTAAAAGATAAGGTGGGGGATTTCGTCACCCTTTCCTTCGCCCCAAAAACCACACTAATCAAGAGCCTAATTTCTAAAATCAAGTAGACATTGGCCTTAAGGAATTCGGATGCATTAGGAGAGTGATTCGGTCCCGACCGTCATAACCTGATCGGCGTTGCCCACTTTGTCGATAGTAGGAGAGACAAGATCTCCGGATCTTGACTCACTTGCTGGGCTTTGTGGTCCTCATTGTAGGAAGGTGAGGCGTGTTGAGGCCGTGTGACCTCCCTGTTAGGCGTCGTCTAGCTGTAAGGACCTATAGCGACCTTAGGATTATTTGAGCCTTGTTTGCTTGTGTGCTTCTACCTGTACCCATCCGCCGTAGCATAATCACTTCTTCCTTTCTCTCCTAAGTCATTCTTTCTCTCCTATGTCCCCCCGTCTTCTCCTCTACATACATTCTTTGTTAAAAAACAAAAATTGGTGTGTATGCACCTTTGTGCATGCTTTCGTGGACACGAGACGAGAGTGGTCGTTTGACGAGGAGCGTTGTCAATCCGGCTTCGGTCATCGATTTCTCGACACCTTCCTCCTCTCGTGTCGCACATAGTTCGGGTTCGATGGCTGCTAATTTCCGCGAGGAGGAGCAGTTGCTGCACCGACCTGAGCGTCCTGTTGTCGTTCCCATACCTCTACGTGATCGATGCTACCCGAGCCGTACAGCTCTACCCTCATGCATCGTATTACCAGAGGCTAATGGGAACCATTTTGAGGTTAAGCCTCAGTTTATTTCCATGCTCCCTCGCTTCACTGGGAACGGTGACCCCTATATCTTTCTCAGGGAATTTGAGGAGGTTTGTGCTATGTTCAAGCTGCAACAACTTAGCACAGACTCCATCCATCTTAGGCTCGTTCCTTTTACACTCAAGGATGACGCCAAGAAGTGGTTGTATAGCAACCAGGTGAATGCCTTTAAGACTTGAGACGAGTTTCAATATGCATTCCTCAAGAAGTACTTTCCAAATCATCGGACTCAAAAATTGAGGAACGAAATCAATTCGTTTTATCAACATGAGACCGAACCATTCCACGCATACTTAGAGAGGTTCAAGGAGCTACTATCCTCATGCCCTCACCATGGCATCGAGTTGTGGCACCTTTGTCAGATTGTTTACGAAGGTCTTCACATCCCGTCAAGAATGCTCCTTGAGTCCATGTGTCAAGGAGAGTTCTTGGGAAAGGATGAAAGGGAGGCATGAGCTTTCCTAGAAGACATCGCTGAGAAAACCATGCAATGGGAGAGTGTGAGGGAGCTACCTGCATCCTCTAGTATAGGAGCAAGGATCGCGAATGCAAACTGGACTAGATCGGGTGCCGCATTTGTTGTCGATACCTCTACGGTCACCGAGGCGCGCATGGCGGCCTTAATGCGCCGTATGGATTCGATTGAGCTCCAAAACCAACAGGGTGCACCTCACATATCCACATCTAGTCCAGTTCCCTGTCATTCATGTGGTAGGATAGGTCATGTAGAAAGCGAGTGTGTGTCTATTCCTCCTGAGATGGAGCGTGTCAATGCCATCTATGACAGAGCTAGGAATGACCCATACTCATCATCTTATAATCCTGGATGGAGGAACAATCCCAAATTTTCATGGAACCAAACTAATGCCCAGGGTGGTCCTTCAAACTCCTCTAGACCACCTTACCAATCACACCAACCTCCCATGCATGCACAATCCTATCAGCCACCCCAAGCGCAAACCACCAATCAATCGGGTTTCCCAAATTCCAATAATATGGAAACCCGATTTAATTCGCTTGAGACCTTGACTCGTGGACTTGAAAACTCAATGAAATTTTTTATGTCAACCACGAGTCAAGTTCTCACTTCAAATCAGCAGACCATCAAATCTCTAGAGCTTCAGATGGGCCAATTGGCTCAGTCTGTACATGAAAAAAAAGTGTCTTTTCCTAACCAGCCTATGGCTAACCCCCGTGTGTACCAGCAACAACACATGCAAAATGAGAATGTGGTACCTCGGGGGAGGCAAGTGAACCATGTGGAGGAACCTGTTCACAATGTCAATGCCATTGTTACCTTAAGAAATGGAAAACAGGTTGACAATCACATTTCCTTGCCACACCCACCACAATCTATGCAGCCCCTCAGTGGGAATGGTGGTGAAGAAGAGGCTGAGGGTGAGGGTAATACACCAAGGCTTCTTTCTCAGGCACCGCAGAAAACCTACATGCCAAAAGCTCCCTATCCAAGTAGGTTAACCAAAAAGCAGAGTGACAACATGGACAAGATATTAGAGGTGTTTAAGCAAGTAAATGTTAACATCCCCCTGTTCGATGTCATCCAACAAATACCTCAATATGCCAAAGTGTTGAAGGATCACTGCATAACCAAGAGGAAGACCAATGTTCCTAAGAAAGCATTCTTGGCTGCAAATATCAGCTCACTTTTGTCCAATCTTACCTACACAAAATACACGGACCCTGGGTGTCCTACTATTCAGTGTACGATAAGGGACACTAGAATGAGCAATGTTTTGCTTGATTTAGGATCAGCGGTCAACCTCCTCCCATTCTCTGTTTATAAACAGTTGAACTTGGGAGAATTGAAACCAACGAAGATCACCCTCCAATTGGCGGATAGATCCATTCGTATTCCCATGGGGATTATCGAGGATGTGCTTATCAAAGTTGGAGATTTTATATTTCCAGACGATTTTGTTGTCCTCGATACCAATCCTGTTGCGAACACCCACTCTCAAATACCTTTGATTTTGGGTAGACCATTTCTGGCAACCTCCAATGCCTTGATTAATTGTAGAAATCGTCTGATGAAGCTCTCATTCGGTAACATGAGTGTCGAGTTTCATGTGTTCAACTCTGGTAAGCAACATGAACCCATGGATGAACCTTTAAATCTAAATCTCATCCGCCAATTAGAGAAAGCACCGCAAAATGAACAAACACCCCTAACACCAATGCAACCCGTTGGGAATGTTTGTGGGCTCAGCGAGACTCATTGCTTGTCTTTGCAATGCAACAGAGTGAGCTGGCCTCAAACATGAATGTCCAAAGGGAGTGTTCGTTGCATGAGTCACTTGAGAGTACTAGTGAGAGTGAGATACCTCATCATATGCCTATACCTGAAGGTGTCTCTACCTCATGTCCCATGGCCATTGAGTCATTTGAGCTTCATATTGACTCCAACAAGGACCCACCTTTGACCGAGCTTATGCTTGATGATATAAATGATGGTGGGAGGTCCTTGTTGGATGACTTGGGGAGAAGCCCCATTTTAGTGATGCAGGTCTGCTGCATCCATCGAATGAGCTTGAGGAACTCATTCCGATGCACCCGTTTATTGGTTGGAGGGTTTTCTTAGATGAGCAATTAAACCCTAGTGAGGCAACACATCTTCACTCTTTCATGTTGCCCACACCCAACCAATATCATAAGGGGTTCGAGCCTTTCAACTTTGACCTTTCACCCCTCATGACACCTCAGAGTACCAGTGAAGTTTGCCCATCTCGGTAAGTCTCTGGTCCTCAAAACTTGATGTTCTCATTTGATGTTCCTTGACCAAATGATTATGAGAATATCTTGGTTGATGTATATATTTTGTAAAAAAAGAAAAAAAAGAAAAAAAAGAAGTGTGTAATAAAATACTCCTTCAGTGAGCATCGATTGTTGTGGGCCCCAACCCTTGTGTACTTGGGCCCAATCTCTTCACGTATTTATCTCCCTTCTTCAGCTTCTCACAGGTTTTGAGGGAATTTGGGTGTGTCCATCAACATGACCCTGAACGTCCCATTGTACTTCATGTTGGTGAGATCTTTCCATTTTCATGCATATATCCATGTAGTATCTTGTTCACATTCATTGAGGACAATGCATGAAGTAGGTGTGGGGGGGTGTTTTACGTGTGTGCATATTCGAGTCTTTTCTTTTGATTTTTTGTTTTCTTTTGTGTGCATTGTTAGGGTCATGTTAGTGTGCCGCATTTAATATCGACATATCTGCTTGCCATGATCCCTGGGTGACTTGTCTTCTTTTGCTTGCCTAGTGCTTTAAAATTTTCACATTTCTTTCAAAATTTTCATGTGTTTGCGAAAGAAAATGTTTTTGTAGGTTTTGCGTGTGTTTAGCATGTGCAAAACCATTGAGAGGCAAAGTAAAAAGAAAGCTCCCAAAATTGTCTAGAACTTGATGCATTAGGATTTCTAGTTTACTGGCTTTAGGTCTTACCGAGTCGTTAGGATGCACCCCGGCTTTCCCTCGGGGGGCGTGTAATCATAGGGTTTTAGCACTCAAACATTTAAAGAAGTCCACCCTGAACCTAGTGAGTCAAATAATTCGTGTTTGTTAGTATAAGGAAGTTTGTCGTAGAGAAGGGTCCTTAATCTCTTTTTGTGAAACTTAAGTGTAGGGGTTTTGGTTCCCATGTAGATAATGAATAAGTGGTGTTCTCTCTTCTCGCATCTCTTCTCGCACGGCTCCGATCACTCGGGAAAGTAGGTCTGAGAGGCCTTTGTGCCTGGTGCTTTCGAGTCATCTGACTTGGGATGCACCGACCGAACTCCCGTTACACGGGTGGTAGGGCTCGCCCTATGTGGAGATTTGGGGGAAGGTGTACGTGATAGTGTAAGTTCTCATAGGCAATGATGCACGAAACCTGACCCTAGGAGAATCAAACACCAACCAATAAAATACTCTAAAGAAAGAAAAAAAGAAAAGAAAAAAAAGAGTCAAATAAGAACCAAAATGGACTTTACACATTGTATCACATTCAGAAGTTAAGGTTCCCATGTCTTTCACTTAAGTCCTTAACTAACTCTCACGAATAACTCATTAGGCTAGGTGTGTGGACCGATTACATTTATAGAGTCGACCTGTAGTATTACCGTGTCCCATGATCGACAAAATAAGTCCAACGAGTCGTGTAGCTAGATTGATTAATGCATCTTGTTCGGATTTTGTGGGTATATCCGCAGAAAACCCTCAGGAGACAACACTCCTCCTCCTTGGCGACAAGGAGGTTTAACGGCTTGTTGCACGTGCTAAGTGCAACCGTGATTCCTACGAAAGTGAGTTAGGATTTCTTGTTTTTCATATGCTTTTTCCTTTCTTTGTTTTGCTCGGGACTAGCAAAAGTTAGGTGTGGGGGTATTTGATTGACATCATTTCATGCTTATATTTGTATCTTATATCCATTATCTTTCACCTAAACAATGCTATGTTACAAGTTTTATGTTTAGTTTTCAGGAATAAATAGGTTTGAAGAGATGAAGCATAAAAGAACCCAAAAGTTGGGAAAAAGGACTGAATTGTGAGATCTGGGGACTAAGATGCAAGGGACAATGACCTGAATGTAAGACAGAAGGACCTAACAGCAAAACAGAATACTCCACACCATCATGGGGAGTATTTTAGCAATTCGATTCGGGTCGGAGCTCCAACAAACCAAGTGAATGAATCCAAGACCAGCAAATATATCAACAAAAGCCCACAACAAAAATAAGCAGGATCTGAACCATATAGACCGCTAATTGGCGGTCCATTTTGGCCCAAATCCGCTAAAATATCTCCAGCACATGTATTAGAGGATGATTAGGCTATTTTTGGTATCTGTTTAGTCCCACATCGAGGGATTGTCCCGATTTGCCTTTTTCCATGGCTATAAATAGAACTCTTCACCTTCCATTGTAATCACTCCATATTTTAAGTGGCTATTCTTCCTACTAGAAGTGAGGCCTTGAAGCACACACTAAAGTAGGAGGATGCTACTTGAAATGTGAGTCATTTTATCAATACAGTTTTGTGTTTCTTTCATTGTTTGTTTATGTTTCTTTTATTGTTTGTGCATGTTTTAGTTTAATCGTCTTTTATTTCTAGCTTAGTTTTAACATGCTTTCTTTGCTTAGTTTAATAATTAGTGTAATGTTTAGTGAGTAGTTCCATCCCCTTTGGGGGGTGGAGTAGATGTACATACATGCATTAGAGAATGGGATGAATGCTTTATTTTTGATGTGTTGATAAAACATGAATGTATGCTTGCTTGTTTAGGATAGAATTTATAACTTGATGAGTTTTGCCAAAATGATTATACACCTCTCATGCTTGTTTAGGTTCTGAAATAAACAACTTGGATATGTAAATGTTAATCAACTAAGTTGGTGAATAGATTGATAGGTTTTGCCATAACATTTAGACACTTCCTATGCTTGATAAACACCACCTTCATGTGATTAAAGAATGTATTCTACACCCACCTCTTTGCATGTGTGCACTCACTCCACTACTTAGGGGTTTTCCCATTTCTGTATTCCAGCATTCTTCCTTTGTTCTTAGCTTAGTTATTATTTCATTGTTTGGTTCTTCCTTTCGCATTTCCTACTTCTTAGTGTAGTATAGAGTAGAGTAGCATAAACGTCTTTCTCCTCCTATTTTTGCCACTTGATTTTGTATAAGCAAGAGGCTACTCACCTCCCTGAGGATGACCCGTACTTGCCACCGCTTCATCGCGGCCGTGCACTTGCGGTTTAAATTAAAACGTTCAACAAAACCCTCAGCAGACAACACTCCTCCTCCTTGGCAACAAGGAGGTTTAACGGCTTCTTGCACGTGCTAACTGCAACCGTGATTCCTACGAAAGTGAGTTAGGATTTCTTATTTCTCATTTGCTTTTTTCTTTCTTTGTTTTGCTCGGGACTAACAAAAACTTAGGTGTGGGGGTATTTGATTGACATCATTTCATGCTTATATTTGTATCTTATATCCATTATCTTACACCTAAGCAAAGCTATGTCATGAGTTTTATGTTTGAATTTCAGAAATAAATAGGTTTGAAGAGATGAAGCATAAAAGGACCAAAAAGCAGGGAAAAATGATTGAATTGTGAGACCTGGGGACTAAGATGCAAGGGAGAAGGACCTGAACGTAAGACCGAAGGACCAAAGAGCAAAACAGAAAACTCCACACCATCATGGGGAGTATTTTGGCAATTCGATTCGGGTCGGAGCTCTAATAAACAATGTATATGCATCAAAGACCAACAAAGACATCCAGAAAAGCCCACAACAAATTCAAGATGGATCCAGAACCGATAGACCGCCAATTGGCGGTCTGGGACTTAATTGGCGGTATGTTTGGCTCCGAATCCGCTAAGCTTTGGCGGCACATGTATTAGTGTGTGTTTATTTTATTTCTGGTATATGTTTAGTCCCATATCGGGGGATTGTCCCGGATTACCTTTTTCTATGACTATAAACAGAACTCTTCACCTTCTATTGTAATTACGCATTGCTTGGTGGCATTCTCTCTACTTGGAGTAAGCCTTGAAGCAAAACTCAAGGTGGAGAAGAATAATACCTTCAATGTGAGTCATTGTTAATAAAATACTTGTTCTTAGTTTCTTTAAATCTTGTCTTTTAATTTTTACATGTCTCTTTAGTTTTATGTTCATTTCAATTAGTTTCCTTAATATTCCTTTCTTGCTTAGTTGAATTTCTTTTCAGTACTATTCAATGTACGATAGGGGACACTAGAATGACCAATGTTTTGCTTGATTTAGGATCATCGGTCAACCTCCTCCCATTCTCTGTTTATCAACAGTTGAACTTGGGAGAATTGAAACCAACTAAGATTACCATTCAATTGGCGGATAGATCCATTCATATTCCCATGGGGATTATCGAGGATGTGCTTATCAAAGTTGGAGATTTTATATTTCCAGTCGATTTTGTTGACCTCGATACCAATCCTGTTGCGAACACCCACTCTCAAATATCTTTGATTTTGGGTAGACCATTTCTGACAACCTCCAATGCCTTGATTAATTGTAGAAATGGTCTCATGAAGCTCTCATTCTGTAACATGAGTGCCGAGTTTCATGTGTTCAACTCTGGTAAGCAACAGGAACCCATGGATGAACCTTTAAATCTAAATCTCATCCACCAATTAGAGAAATCACCGCAAAATCAACAAACACCCCTAACACCAATGCAACCCGTTGAGAATGTTTGTGGGCTCAGCGAAGACTCATTGCCTGTCTTTGCAATGCAACAGAGTGAGCTGGCCTCAAACATGAATGTCCAAAGGGAGTGTTCGTTGCATGAGTCAGTTGAGAGTACTAGTTAGAGTGAGATACCTCATCATATGCCTATACCAGAAGATGTCTCTACCTCATGTCCCATGGCCATTGAGCCATTTGAGCTTCATATTGACTCCAACAAGGACCCACCTTTAACCGAGCTTGTGCTTGATGATATAAATGTTGGTGGGAGGTCCTTGTTGGATGACTTAGGGAGAAGCCCCATTTTTAGTGATGCAGGTCTGCTGCATCCATCGAATGAGCTTGAGGAACTCATTCTTATGCACCCGCCTATTGGTTGGAGGGTTTTGTTCGATGAGCAACTAAACCCTAGTGAGGCAACACATCTTCACTCTTTCATGTTGCCTACAGCCGACCAATATCATGAGGGGTTCGAGCCTTTCATCTTTGACCTTTCACCCCTCAAGACACCTCAGCATACCGGTGAAGTTTGCCCATCTCGGCAAGTCTCTGGTCCTCATGACTTGATGTTCTCATTTGATGTTCCTTGACCAAATGATTATGAGAATATCGTTGTTGCTGTACATATCAAAAAAAAGTGTAATAAAAGACTCCTTCAGTGAGCATCGATTGTTGTGGGCTCCAACCCTTGAGTACGAGGGCCCCATTTCTTCATGTATTTATCTCCCTTCTTCAGCATCTCACAGGTTTTGAGGAAGTTCGGGTTCGTGTCTATCAACAAGACCTTGAACTTCCCTTTGTACTTCATGTTGGTGAGATCTCTCCTTTTTCATGCATATATCCATATACTATCTTGCTCGCATTCATTGAGGACAATGCATGAGGTAGGTGTGGGGGGTGTTTTACGTGTGTACATATTCGAGTCTTTTTCCTTTGGATTTGTTTTCTTTTGTGTGTACTGCTGGGGTCGTTAGTGTGCCGCATTTAATATCGATATATCTGCTTGCCATGATCATTGGGTGACTTGTCTTCTTTTGCTTGCCTAGTGCTTTAAAATTTTCACATTTCTTTCAAAATCTTCATGTGCTTGCGAAAGAAAATGTTTTTTGTAGGTTTTGCGTGTGTTTAGCATGTGCAAAACCATTGAGAGGCAAAGTAAAAAGAAAGTTCCCAAAATTGTCTTGACCTTGATGCATTTGAATTTCTAGTTTACTCGCTTTAGGTCTTATCGAGTCATTAGGATGCACCCCGGTTTTCTCTCGGGGGGCGTGTAATCGTAGGGTTTCAGCACTCAAACATTTAAACAAGTCCACCCTGAACCTAGTGAGTCAAATAATTCGTGTCTTTTAGTATAAGGAAGTTTCTCGTGGTCAAGGGCCCTTAATCTCTTTTTGTGAAACTTAAGTGTAGGGGTTTTGGTTCCCATGTAGATAAATAAATAAGTGGTGTTCTATCTTCTCGCACGGCTCCTATCACTCGGGAAAGTAGGTCTGAGGGGACTTTGTGCCTGGTGCTTTCGAGTCATCTGACTTGGGATGCGCCGACCGAACTCCCGTTACACGGGTGGTAGGGATCGCCCTATGTGGAGATTTGGGGGGAAGGTGTACGTGATAGTGTAAGTCCTTATAGGCAATGATGCATGAAACCTGACCCTGGGAGAATCAAACACCAACCAATAAAATGCTCCAAAGAAAAAGAAAAAAATTGATGATGAAAAAAAAGCAAATAAGAACCAAAATGGACTCTACACATTGTATCACTTTCAGAAGTTAAGGTTGCCCATGTCTTTCACTTAAGTCCTTAACTAACTCTCACGAATAACTCATTAGGCTAGGTGTGTGGACCGATTACATTTATAGAGTCGACCCGTAGTATTACCGCGTCCCATGATCGACATATGAGTCCAACGAGTCGTGTAGCTAGATTAATTAATGCATCTTGTTCGGATTTTGTGGGTGTATCTGCTGAAAACCCTCAGGAGACAACACTCCTCCTCCTTGGCAACAAGGAGGTTTAACGGCTTGTTGCACGTGCTAAGTGCAATCGTGATTCCTACGAAAGTGAGTTAGGATTTCTTGTTTTTCGTATGCTTTTCTCTTTCTTTCTTTTGCTCGGGACTAGCAAAAGTTAGGTGTGGGTGTATTTGATTGACATCATTTCATGCTTGTATTTGTATCTTATATCCATTAACTTTCACCTAAACAATGCTATGTTATGAGTTTTATTTTTAGTTTTCAGTAATAAATAGGTTTGAAGAGATGAAGCATAAAAGGACTCAAAAGCTGGGAAAAATGACTGAACTGTGAGATCTGGGGACCAAGATGCAAGGGAGAAGGACCTGGACGCAAGATAGAAGAACCTAAGAGCAAAATAGAAAACTCCACACCATCATGGGGAGTATTTTGGCAATTCTATTTGGGTCGGAGCTCAAATAAACGAAGTAGATGCATCCAAGACCACCAAATACACTAAGCAAAGCCCAGCACAAATTCCAGATCGATCCGGACATTTTAGACCGCACGGACCGCTAATTGGTGGTCCATTTTGGCCCAAATCCGCTAAAATATCTCCAGCACATGTATTAGAGGATGTTTAGGCTATTTTTGGTATCTGTTTAGTCCAACATCGAGGGATTGTCCCGATTTGCCTTTTTCCATGGCTATAAATAGAACTCTTCACCTTCCATTGTAATCACTCTATATTTTAAGTGGCTATTCTTCCTACTAGAAGTGAGGCCTTGAAGCACACACTAAAGTAGGAGGATGCTACTTGAAATGTGAGTCATTTTATCAATACAGTTTTGTGTTTCTTTCATTGTTTGTTTATGTTTCTTTTATTGTTTGTGCATGTTTTAGTTTAATCGTCTTTTATTTCTAGCTTAGTTTTAATATGCTTTTTTTGCTTAGTTTAATAATTAGTGTAATGTTTAGTGAGTAGTTCCATCCTTTCGGGGGGTGGAGTAGATGTACATACATGCATTAGAGAATGGGATGAATGCTTTATTTTTGATGTGTTGATAAAACATGAATGTATGTTTCCTTGTTTAGGATAGAATTTATAACTTGATGAGTTTTGCCAAAATGATTATACACCTCTCATGCTTGTTTAGGTTCTGAAATAAACAACTTGCATATGTAAATGTTAATCAACTAAGTTGGTGAATAGATTGATAGGTTTTGCCATAACATTTAAACACTTCCTATGCTTGATAAATACCACCTTCATGTGCTTAAAGAATGTATTCTACACCCACCTCTTTGCATGTGTGCACTCACTCCACCCCTTAGGGGTTTTCCCATTTCTGTATTTCAGCATTCTTCCTTTGTTCTTAGCTTAGTTATTATTTCATTGTTTGGTTCTTCCTTTCGCATTTCCTACTTCTTAGCGTAGTATAGAGTAGAGTAGCATAAACGTATTTCTCCTCCTATTTTTGCCACTTGATTTCGTATAAGCAAGAGGCTACTCACCTCCCTGAGGATGACCCGTACTTGCCACCGCTTCATCGCGGCCGTGCACTTGCGGTTTAAATTAAAACGTTCAACAAAACCCTCAGCGGACAACACTCCTCCTCCTTGGCAACAATTAGGTTTAACGGCTTCTTCCACGTGCTAAGTGCAACCGTGATTCCTACGAAAGTGAGTTAGAATTTCGTATTTCTCATTTGCTTTTTTCTTTCTTTGTTTTGCTCGGGACTAGCAAAAACTTAGGTGTGGGGGTATTTGATTGACATCATTTCATGCTTATATTTGTATCTTATATCCATTATCTTACACCTAAGCAAAGCTATGTCATGAGTTTTATGTTTGAATTTCAGAAATAAATAGGTTTGAAGAGATGAAGCATAAAAGGACCCAAAAGCAGGGAAAAATGATTGAATTGTGAGACCTGGGGACTAAGATGCAAGGGAGAAGGACCTGAACGTAAGACCGAAGGACCAAAGAGCAAAACAGAAAACTCCACACCATCATGGGGAGTATTTTGGCAATTCGATTCGGGTCGGAGCTCTAATAAACAAAGTATATGCATCAAAGACCAACAAAGACATCCAGAAAAGCCCACAACAAATTTAAGATGGATACAGAACCGATAGACCGCCAATTGGCGGTCTGGGACCACTAATTGGCGGTCTGTTTGGCTCCGAATCCGCTAAGCTTTGGCGGGCACATGTATTAGTGTGTGTTTATTTTATTTCTGGTATATGTTTAGTCCCATATCGAGGGATTGTCCCGGATTACCTTTTTCTATGACTATAAATAGAACTCTTCACCTTCTATTGTAATTACGCATTGCTTGGTGAAATTCTCTCTACTTGGAGTAAGCTTTGAAGAAAAACTCAAGGTGGAGAAGAATAATACCTTCAATGTGAGTCATTGTTAATAAAATAATTGTTCTTAGTTTCTTTAAATCTTGTCTTTTAATTTTTACATGTCTCTTTAGTTTTATGTTCATTTCAATTAGTTTCCTTAATATTCCTTTCTTGCTTAGTTGAATTTCTTTTCAGTATAATGTTTCATTTTGTTAATGTTGTTAGTGTAATGAGTAGTGAGTATTTTTATTCCCATTTGGGGGGTGCAGAAATATGTGATATAATCATGTAGTGTATTAGGTGTGTGTTATCTTAATCCCTTGAGCCTTATATGATTTCCTTAACCATCTAATGGGATTTCACTCTTATCTTTGATATGCTAATGCTCGTGAATGAAGCGTAGCTTATGCTTAGATTACTGGACCTATTTTGTGGGGAATGATAAGGCGAGGATATGGATGGAATTAATATTGGAAACACAATTCGTAGTGTATGTACTCTTGTTGTCTTTACCTTGGTTAATGCCTTGTATGTTTTAATGATATTGGGTTATCTTATTTCATGTGGAAGCATAGTAGGGTCTAGTCTCTATACATGAGTTCATTTAGCTTCATTCCAATTATTGTCTTGTATGTTTTAATGATCTTATCTTATCTTATTTCATGTGGAGGCAAAGTTGTATTTAGTTTTATGATTTCATGCACTACATATTGTGAGGAGCATAATTGAACACACACACACACATCTTTATACTCACATTATTTCTCTACCCTTTGTGGGGTTAAGTTTTATTGGTTCTCTTCTATTTTCTTTTTTGTATTTTAGTGTAGTTTAGTGTAACCAACATTTCTCTCCTTTCTTTCCCACTCGCCTTCACACAAAACAAAAGTCGACACACCTCCCTGTGGATCGACCCATATTTGCCACCGCTTCAACACGGCTGTGTACTTGCGGTTAATTATAAAACGTTCAATCAGTTAGCCTTTTCATGTAGTGCAATTTCCCGTTTCCAGCAACTATGTCATGCGTGCAAGCATAACTTCCTAACAATAATCTAAACATGAATAGTCCCATAAATTTAGTAGCTAAATAATACATAGGCATGCAGCATCTTAATGGCAACTTAGTTAGGAAAGAATCACATGTTTTAGCAAGTAAAGATACATCAACATGTAGCACCTTCACAACAATTAAATTATGGGATAAAAATAAAAAATATAAACCAGATCTCAAAGGATAATTATACATGTAAGCGATGTACCTAATTAGCAGAAAATGAAACTCACACAATAGCATCTATTCAGTATGGGAAACACATCCATAACAAAAAGAGGTATCACAAAAGAGATACAACAAGCATTATATAGCAAGAACATTAAATTTCAGACCTCGTGCACGTTAGTTCTAGCAACACCCAACATGATCAGAGATGATATGAACATGCACAAGTATATAACATTAACATAAGGTAATGAAACATGCTTGTGATATCAATTGTCCAAACCGATTTATAAATTGATATATATGTATGCATTCATATTTGCTTACTACTTATAAGTCATAGAATGAGTTGCATAAAATGTGGATGAGTTTTGATTTCATTTTCATGTGAGAGCATAACAAGACATATCAGAGGAGGTATACGAAAATCAAATTATATATGTGATATGGCTACTGCTGGAACGAAATCAAACTAGATTAGCAATCATAGCAATCGACACATAACAACCCTACCGATTGCATCAACATCACAATTGAAAATATGCAACTTATTCTCATGTGGTGTATAACGAGATCTCTTAGAGAATTCACCAAATCAGAGCATCCACATAGATTAATCATTGTTGGACATAAAATTAGACTTGATAAATACATCACAACATTCAAGCCGATACATGCATCTATACCGATTGCATTAACATCTATATGGAATTATGCAACTTATTCTCAGAAGAGATGTCATGAATATATCTTAGGAAATTGTCAAATCAGAGTGTATACTTGTATTGATCGTTACTAGACTAAAATCAGAATGAGTCATGTTGTATTATTTAGACCTATTACCTAGATTTAGATATAAGATCTGAAATCAGTGATGACTTATGAACTACTGACGTAACAAGTCATGAAATCATGCAAGATTAGGTGTTCTAAAATAGTAACACTTCATGTAACTAATGTCTGAACGAAATTATAAATCCATAAATGAATATAAGACCTAAATCAGCAAGCACCTCATGCAAGGAAATCTGGATAGAATTGCTAAGTAACGCATAGACATAGGATTTGTGATCAGTAATGATTAATGCAAATATCACCTGAGCAAAGTCATGAAATAATGAAGGAGCATGAGTTCTAAAATCAGTAACACACCCTAGAAAAACCACATGTTACAGCATGTTAAATACATTAACAGATCAACCAAAAAGTCATAATTTCTAACAACAAGAGGTGGTAGCAAATCACGCACAACATGCATGCAAACACAACCCCGACTTGCTCCCCACAGCCCAGCCTCATCCCTTCTAACTTTCTTTGTCAAACCAATAAGGAAAACATGAAGCCAGGGTCGTGCTAGTGGGAGAAAATCCAGCCAACCTCTGAAATTCGGATGGTGCAACACAGTCCACACTATCGGGTGGATCTCCACTTATGCACTCCGAACCTCAGATTGGATAACCCAATGGTGTTGGACTAAACTTCGTCAACACCCACTCTACATCCTTTTATGCTAAGGGGTTAGGAGAATACCTGAAACTGGAGTAGAAGAACCCTAGATTTTGTTTGAATCCCACTGCAACCACCTATATGGCTTGCTAGCTAGTAGCCTCTTGCACTGGCATTTCTTGATTGCTTGACCGGATGGACTTGTTGGAGATCTCGACACCAAAATGTTGGAGGAGAGGGAACTAAGAAATACTAATGGGGTTTGGTGGTTTTTGTCGCCACACCCACAAGGCAATCCACCAGAAGAAGTTTAACCAATGCGAAAATGATCTATAACTATCATAATTGAAAATTCTAGAAAGGAGAATTTGCCAACAGGGTATGGACCAGATGCCCCACTGGAGAGTCTTTAGATTCTGTACACTTTAAGTATCTACTTGCTTTGATACCAAGTTGTAATGCCCCCAATCTCGTGGGTACGCACACTGGGAAAGACTACAAGTGTCGCGATCATAGACCTCCACGATGACCGAACGAGTTACAAAGAAAAACCAAACAAGACTCGACAACAAGGAACAAGAACATACATGGATAGACTAACATAAAATATAACTGAAAGGAGAGAGATTATCCATATATGGTAATAAGGTCAAATGCATTACATCGAGTTCAAAAGGGAAATACATCAACAATGCGGAAGTAAAAGATAACTCGAGGACTCTGGTCGACGTGACCCTCGTGTACAGAATCCTCTGAACCTCGTCCAGTCTTTCCCTAAAAGAACCTAAGTACCTGAGACAAAACATCAACAAATATGCGTGAGTTTTCCAACAAGGAAAACCCTATATGCCCCAGGTCCAACAGATAGGGTACAGAGTATGCATGAGACCTATCTACCATACATGCAACAAAAGGGCAACAACTCTCCATAGCTATGTCAGGCGACAACTCTACATAGCTGCACCATTTGGGTTTCACCCGAAATGATCCCTCTACATAGGAATCAAACCAGTTGACATGCTGGTCAGAGGCGGTCACTCGACAGTGACCCACCGCTCCCACAAAGTGGTGCACCAGATAAGTGTCCCAATCCATGGAAATAAACCTACATGGTTCCATCGCAAACTTGGGAACACATACCCTGAGACAGAATGGCAATGCGCCTGCCCAGGACTTATCTTACGCCTAGCCTCCAAATGTGAAGGTCTTTGCGAATAGGCCTCTCTACATAGAGGTCCTACTCGTGGCTCGTCGACCCCAAAACATAAGTGCCCAGATTCATTTTATTAACAAATGCAATGTAAGCTATCTATAGATCTATCCATCTCTATAGCTATACATTAACCGGAATGAGCCCAATGTGATTAGTATATGCATACTCTCACCACAGCTCTAAATGCAACAGAAATAATACAATCACATCAGCAACTCCAAGATGTTGAATCAAATAAACCATCATAACCGAATTCAACTAGACAAACATGACAATACAACCTCGATATCTACAGGTCATGTATACAAGTCATGAGGTTGAGCTCTAAATTGCAATATGCATACACATAAGTATGCATCATATCAGCAAGATATATACCCAATAAACGTTATAGAACATCCACGGCAGCAAAGGATATCATGATTAGAATGCTACAACAGTTACATGACATCCGTCTAGATTAAGGACTTAAATACATTTAATTCTTACATGTTCAGGACATAATCAGATGTTATAAGAGAGTGCATAAACATATATCATTAACTCAATCATCATAGAACATGCATGTGAAATCATATATTCAAATACATCCATACATGACTATACATGAATGCATACCGATTAACATACAACAACATGGCATAGGATGAGTTGCCTAATCTACATGTTGGTTCTAATTCCATTCTCATGTGAGTATATAATGATATATCAGAGTAGATTCTTGAAATCAGATCATACACATGCAATAGTTACTGCTGGAACAAAATCAGAAACACGAACACACCAACATTCAACATACACTACCATGATAGATTGCATCAAGCACATCAAACAAATCACACAACTCACATCCATGCACATGAACCCCCTGGTCCGTCCAACCACAAGATAAGACCACCCCTCCAAGGTGTCTTGGGGTGACGAAGGAATTGGAGAGATCGGGCTGAGCCATTCCAGCCAAGCCACCACATGCGAGGCGCGAGAGTTGCACCAACCCTCCAAATGGTGAGCTCACTCTTGCGTCCCAAAGCACGAACCGGTCAAGCCAGTCCTGACCCCTATCATCCCTAGCCTCACTAGGGTTCATCCCCACTCCTCCTGATCCCAGCCACCACTTGAGATTGGCTGCACCAGCCAGCCACTCAAAGCTAGGCGTCAAGAAGGTTGGAGAGACACCTAGTCGGCTTTAGTGTGCACCAGCCACACCAGCCAAGATCTGAATCCACCACCCCACCTCAGCCCTGGAGTGACAACCTCGAATATGGTCGGAGCTTTCCGGAGCACCGGCATGCCTGGCTGATTCCACAGCCATTCCCTTCCAGTGCACCATCCTTGCGCGCTAGAGAGGAAGATCGGTTTGGTGGTGCAACCGATGGCACCACCAACCAAAGTGGTGCTGGCCGGCCCTCCAGCCAACACCCCCACCCTCCACTCTACTCTTGGGACTAAGGCATACCTGAACAGAAAGGAAGGTTGCCCAAGTTTTTCCGGAGATTCTACCCACCAACTCTTCTTCTAGCCGCACAAAGTTACACTAGACATAGCTTTGCTCAACTCGTCGGAGATCAGCCCACCAATCAGCTGGAGAGGGACAGATAAGTGATATAAAGTGGTGCCTGAGGAAGGAAATGTAGAGGGAAGAGGATGGCTGGGTGGGTGACTTATTTGCTTGCACACAACCCTCCAACTTCCAAGTCTTCATGGCTAATCAAGCCACCTCAACACATTCCAAAAATGTCACTTAGCAAGGCATCCCAAAAGCCACGAAAATGCACATCCAAACCCTAATGAAACCCTTCCAATTCCAGGTCACCTCGATGTGGGTTTCGCCCAAAACCGACCCTACACTCACTCAGACCCAAATTGAGTCGATCGAGTCAAACAACCACGCACTCGCCTGATGTGTCTCACCTAATCGACCAATGAGAATTCCAATCAATTCTACTCAAACAATCATGCCATAACAAAATTTGACATTCCAAGAACTCAATTATGCATAACCTAGGAGAGTGGACTTATTCATATTATGGCAGGAGAGTAGGTCTTACATTTATTCTCGCTTCCCAAGAGAAACAAGTTTTCTATGTGGCTGATCCATATGCTAAGAAATGGGCAGTAATTTTGGAAGGGAAGAAAAAAATTGTATCAAATGATAGTCTTATCGAGTATGAAGAGACACCATCATGCTCTAAGCAACCACCTGAGTTGAACTCAGTAGATGAGGAAATTAATGTTGAGACGTGTATGTTTAGAGATGACCACGGTGAAGGTATATGGATTGAATATCCATTAAGAAAAAACCCCCGTAAAGGTGCAAAAATTCTTGTAATACATTATAATAATCATTTAATGTCTTGATTTTTACTTGTTAATGTCTTGATTTTTACTTGTTAATGTCTTGAGTTTACCTTTTATAGTATCATGGCTCCGAAAACGAAACCAACTCCATCAGAGTCTGAAGGCTCGAAGACATATAGTTCACGAGGTCCTTGCCTCATGAAAGAATTCGTGGGGAGAAGAAACAGAGACGGTAGAGTTCCAATCCAGTTTGATGACCATCTTGAGCCGATAGGCATGCTGTCTGATAACTCAAAAAGTTATCTAGGTAGCCTAGCGATGGCCAAAGTTGACATTTGTTTGTCGAGTTGGGCCGATATTGATGAGAAGTTGAAGGGCAGAATATGAGATAACGTGCAGGTAATGAGTCCAATATAAAATTCTTTAGTTTTAGTTGAACTTTTGAGAGATATAAAGTCATTAACGTGTTTTAGGCAACTTTTGAATTCCAATCCACTGACAAGTTGAAGAGAAACTGGATGACATACATGTCGGTTCGTTGGAGGGATTTCAAAACAAATTTAACCATTAAGTACATATTTGGAGACTACCAGGATAGAAATTCATGTGATATCTATAACTTTATCACTCCGAATCAATAGGAGAATTTCAGAAAATCTAGAGATAGCCCGGAGTTTGAGGTAGCTGAGTTTAATTTAGAATAAGAACTTATTAAGTTATTGTTTTAAATGAGAATCTAATAAACTTGATTTTAGGCCATCCGAGCTAAAAACCAAAAGATTAGATCTTCTAACAAGTATACGCATCGTATGTCTCGAGCGGGGTACCAAAATTTAGAAGCACAAATGATGGCTGAAAAATTGCCCTTAAGAAACAAGAGGCAATTGACTCCGGTATAAGTGAGGAGCAAACAAGCAACTTGTCTCCTCCCTCTCCCGTAGCTCGTTGTGATTCTTGGAAGAGAACGAGGTTAAACTCCAGAGGGGAGTATGTAACAAACGAGTCACAAGCGATCGGCTCGAAGATAGTAAATTGTATCACTTGTATATGTTATTAAATCACATTCAGTAATTTTATATTTTTCAATTGTTGGTAGCATTTTTCGTGAAACTTTGGACTCTTTCAAGTTGAGAGAATCCCAAGGCGAATTTCCTTCTGATGGCCAGAATGACATTCTACGTGAAGCCTTGGGAAATGACGAACATCCCGGTCGTGTACGTGGTAGGGAGTAGGTTGGACTGCGACAATTTTAGGGAAAGACTCGACGGTCAACTTCGTCGACAACTCATACCAAATGTGAGCAATAAATTGCAAATTTACAAAATAAATTGCAACTTATTATGGAGAGATTGAATCGCGATTTGTGGGACACGGTAAAGTTTGGAAAGTTCGAGGATGGATCTAGATGTGCTCTATTTGTCGCAGACCCTGATCGAAGATTTTTGGGACACGGTAAAGTTTATAACATCTCCAGATACCACTTCACAGAGGTGGAAGAGGGAGAAGTGAAGGTTGCAGTGGGGAGTTGCTTAGATGTTGGTGCTCTGGTGCCAATTCCATAAGAAGAGGTTGTTACCCTCACGATGCTATCAGTGGGTTCGTTAGGTGGCCTAGTCATTTAGTAGAGCTTAATGACACACACGGTGTATACTTTAATTTTTAAAGACTGTAAATTTTAATTTTCTTAACAATTGTATTTTTAACGGTTGTATATATATTTGTAAGGTGTCAAGCCCCCAGAGAAAAGAGTCAAACAACCAACCTCCGATTAACATTAATTTGCTTAAAAGTAGGTGCAAAATGTTGTATCAATGTATGGTAGGTAAGGAATCACAATCCTCAAGTACCTGGGATTTGGAGGAGGGGGTTAAAACGGTTCCCTTCAGCTTTATACGTCACCAAAGAGGATGTTATGCAGTTCTTGGCGATGGATTCATTGTGCATCATGATTATCGACGTGCAAGTGAAGTAAGTGTTTTCTTTTATATAAGATGAAATGTATTGAATAATTTTATCCTAACTGTAATAAAATGTAATTTTTACTCTTATAGACACCTTTATGACGCCAGAAGTTCAGTCTTTCCCGACGATCAACTATTTGGATTTATCAATCCATCTACCTATATATACGGGAATGATAATAAATCAGGTCAGTTTGGGACTCTCGTGAAAAAAGAAGACAAAAAATATTATCTGCTCCCTTATCATGAGACGTAAACTTGTTAATTCAAAGTGGAATTTTATTTTGTAATAAACTTATAATTATATATAAACATGATTCATTGGATGCTTGTCGTTGTATGCCCGCGACTAATTCGAAATATTGGTTTGATCCATTTGGGTCGAATAAACCAAGGGACTCCATAAAGAAACTTGTAAATCTGTAAGTTCATTCTAATCATCGTGTTTGTAATCTATGAATTTTTATTAGTATTATTGAATTCATGTTCAATAACTTGTGCTACTCAGGACAATGAAGGTTTACAGAGCGTTAGGTGGCAGGAGAACAACACCAAAAGCTGGAGTAAGATGGCATGAAATGGAAGTAAGCTCTTTCTCCCATTTTTGTTAATTAAGTTAAGTAATGGAAGATATATTTAGCGAATTTATATGTTTGTAGTACCGTAAGCATACTGGAAATACGAAATGTGGTTATTACGTGATGAGATACATGGAGGAAATCCTCGATTTTGCAATTCAAGACATTTCCCTATCCGAGATAATATAGACCCGTTATTCAGTTGTACAGTTGTAGTTTCATTATCTAGATTTAATATTTTTAACTTGTATTTTTATAGGTCTTTCAAAAGAATAGCGATCCCTACTCACAACAGGAGCTCGATGATACTCACGACTGATGGGTTCGCTTATCAAAAACTTGTTAATGAACTAAGAGGTTCTCATATCACTAACACATTTTTGTAATTTATTTAGCTAGTTTACTTGTATCACAAACATACCATGATATGTCTTAATATAATCTCCTCTTTTTTGGAATGAGAATGTCAAGTGTGTTGAATGCGAATGCAAGTGTTTGGAATGATATGCCTTAATACAAGTATTTGGAATGAGAATGCCAAGTGTCTTGAATGATTGTGTATGTATTTGCGAATGAATTTGGTGCAGGATGAATGTTTTTCTTGTGCAGGTACAATGTGTTTGCTATACAGTATTTTTGGTGCAGGATAAATGTGGTTGCTTTTTTGGTTTAGCCTACCCGACATCTATTGTCTAGGTATAAACGTCGTTCGTATATAACAGCCGATGTCTATACCTTTTTTCAAAAGAATGGACATCGGCTAATACAAACAACCAACGTCTATTCCTAAACCTGGACACAAAAAATACGGCCGGCGTCTATTGTCTAGGTATAGACGTCGGTCGTATATCACAGCCGACGTTTACACCTAACTAATAGACGTTGGTAGTTAAGCGACCGACGTCGATGTATATATGACGTATACATAGACATCGGGTATGGGGAGCCTTATATCCGACGTATATACCCTTGTATATCCGACGTATATTCCTTTTTCTACAGTAGTAGTCGCAACCTGACACCAACTCTTCCCACTTGCCTTTCAGAGAGATGACGATCATGTTGCATGACGTGTTCCAGATTCTGCGCATTCCTGTTGAGGATCTTATGGTCATTGCACAGGCATCGACGCCTTAGCTAAAGAGTTATGTATCAGAGTTGCTCGGAGTGAGCGTCGATGGTCTTAGGAGAGATATCCCCTTTTGGAGTGGCGATTGTGTTAGCATCGACGTTGTTGACAACTTTTGCAGACGGGGATGATCACCACGGGTTGAGGATACGCAGTTGACTGCCTACCTGTTCTTACTGCTCGGATGTGTCTTGTTTGTCGACAAGAGCGGATGTAGAGTCAGACCTGTGACCTATTGGAGGCTAGGGACTGGTATATGATTGGTCAGTACTCATTGGGATCGGCGACATTGGCATACATGTATCGTCAATTGGGGATAGCTAGTCGTGCTGATTGTTCTGGTAATGCGGGTTGTCTTACGCAGCTGCAGGCTTGGATATATGAGTATTTTCCTCCTTTGCACCCACATCCGGAGCGGAAAATCATTGAGTCGGGCTATCCTCGTTCGCGTACATGGGCTGTACGGAGCAAGGATAAGAGCGAGGGGCGACTTCATTCTATTCGTAGACGACTAAATCAGATGACTGCATCGCAGGTATAATACTCTATACCTTTCACTTTTATTTAAATTTTATTTTTATTATTATTAACTTGTAAACATTTAGGTAGAGTGGTTGCCCTATGATCCTGAGCCAGTTGCGGCTGTGCCAAGGACTTTATTGATGGGTGTTATTCGTTATCGGGATATCATGGAGTCTTATTTGCCTGATCACGTCTTGCATCAGTTAGGATACGTTTAGGTTATCCCAGTTGACATCCCGACACCAGAGCATGCAATGCGGTCTGCGATTGCCACGACATACGACGTCAGGTACAATGCTTTGATGGCGGAATCGATTTGGAGGATATTTCCGAAGGGAGGCCGACTTCACCTTGGCGATCTCACACATAGCCACGACCCCTCCACGTGTGATGCAGATTATTTGGATTGGTTCGGTAGGTACTCACATCCATCTCTCGTGCGCAGTACCGCACCGAGACCTGAGAGACCACTGGATAGGACATGTGGCGATGTAGTAATGTTTTGTAAATTATATTTTATTTGTAATGTATATTTTATTTTTCTTCTTAATGTACACTAATTTTGATGTTATATACAATACATAAGTAAGGGGATATGGCTTGCGCAACTGTTTTTGGATTATAGGGACTAGATGTCGATCGAGTAGACGAGATCTACATGTGTAGGTTGGGATGACGTCATACATACGTGGAACAGTCAGTTGGGCTTTTCCGACCACGATTAAGATTTGAGTTGTAGTCGGCTTGTACATTATTTACTTTATTATATGTTGAACTCTTATTATTTGTATTTGTATTTGCTTACTTGTTGTACTCTTATTATTTATTTCCGACGAACATATCTTCTCCCTATTTGCTATATTTGATGCATTTGAAATTTGATTAAGAAACAACACGATAAGAAAGCAACACGAACAGATTACACATTAAAAGCACAATAATTTAACCAATACATTACAAATTACAATCAAAATCTACTACGTAACTGGTTGCCCTATCTGTCGTTGACCCTCTCGATAAACTGCAAGTCTTTCTTTTCATGTTCTTCCGTACTGCAATATACATATCCCGAGAACTCATTTCATTTCTGCGATCGCATATCAGATAACAATTCATCCGACTATCTGCTTGTGATTTATAAGATGATATTACCAAATAAAAATTCGGCTCTGATGGCAACTTTTTTCGCCCATTTATTCGCTTCATCGATTGTTGGAAATACTTGTGGATTTACAAAAATCTCACTGTAATATACTCCATCACCATCGAAATCTTGCAACGGAACTTGAAATGATTTAAAATAACACAACATAAATAATAAAAAATTGGGCGTCTGCTAGGACGCTCGGGACGGAAAAAAATATTGGGCTTACTTCGCCAGATCTAAACGTTTCGCCAGACATTTTCATGGTGTTAGTGCTGGTAAAGTGAGGAAAACTTAAACATAAATCTTAGTTTAAGAGACCAGACGAAATGAGTATTAAATGGATTGTGAAGGGCAAAATAGTAAATAAATGGGGATTTAAGTAAAACCAGGCAACGAATAGTAATTCCCTTTTTAAATCCTCTAATTCGACCAAATCCAATCTCTTGACAATCCAATAACAATTCATCTAAGAGTTATTTGCATAGTGCACTTGCAAGTAGTAGTGATATTGGAACAACGCATATTATTGTAACACACATTTGCTTAAGTGTACAAGTTATTTTTCAATTTTAGAAATTGACCAAAATAAATTTCATAGACTCGAGTGCATCGCTCAAATATCAATAGTTTGCAAGTACACCGAATCAATTTCTCAAGTTTAGAAGTGCACCAAAATAAATTTGATAAACTCAAATGTATTGCTAAAACATCACTCATTTACAAGTGCCCCTATGCAAATAACCCTTCATCTAAATAACTCAACCCAACCCAACCCGATAGATATTTTCCTCTATAACACAATAGACATAACTACTAGAAATATGGGCACCATCGATGGATAAATTCCCGTCGGTGTACTAATCGTCGGTGTTACGTATATAACACCGATAGATATATCCATCGGATAATTATATCTCCGATGGAGTAAATCAATACACCAACGGATATACTTGGTCGGATAAAGTTTTACCATCTGAATGTCTTACACCGACGGATACGTGTCGTCGTTGTAGGTCCCCCTCCCAAAAAAAGGCCGCCGTTAAAAACATTTCGTGCAAAAATATACGCCGACGGATCGAGTTGGTAACACGATGGATCAAATCCGTCAAAATTAGTTTTAAAATTGCCTATTTACTTAAAGTTACCTCTGACGGAACATAACATAATACCAACGACATTGTTGGAAAAATGGGTTTTCACATCGATTTTTTTTACCATATCACGTCGGTTTTACTGTTCTAATATACCGACATCGTAATTGGGAGACATAATAAGGAAGGTGATATCACGTCGGTTGTATAACCGACGTGATATATGGGCATATCACGTCGGTTATTGAGTGAAATATCCCACATAGTGAATATCAGCTACTGAATATATCGAGTATATCACGTCGGTTTTCAAAAAATCGACGTGATACGAGGACTTTCTGGTCGTTTTTCAGAAATCGGCGTAATATGAGGAATTTCTACGTTGGTTTTCAGAAAACCGACGTACTATGTGGGATTTCTACGTCGGTTTTTTGAAAACCGACGTGGTATGTCTACCTTATGAGTCGGTTTTCCAAAAAACGAACGTAGAAAGTCCTACTGAAACAAAAAAAATAATAATATATATGCCTTTTATTTATATATATATTATATCAATTCTTGTTTTTACATAACCAATAAATGCACGTAACATAATTGTGAAAAGAATGAAATTTCCATTTGAGAATCCAAAATTAACAACTACTATAAACAATTAGAATATTTGAACTTCATATTAAATTTGTTAACAAGCAACCAATACGTGCAAATTGGTGCACTAAGAACTACGTTGGTTTAAGAAGGAACTAGAATATGGAGCAAAATCCCAATACTAAATAAGAACGGATAAAATGCATATGTATCGATACGTAATGGATTTTGAGACGTAATGATACCTGAAAGGAACCAAAAGTGAGACCTTTCTTTCTGATTGTAAGTTGTGACATCAAAGAATTTGGACTTTGAAAGATTATAGTTATAAGTCAATTTCTAAGATTCAAAACATACCCAATTTTGAACTAATTTCACTAAAATAAGAGATTAGAAGCCTTTTGCGACTTACTTCTCTTTATGGCATCAGAAGAAGCAGCTGCAACGTGGTTCATTGCTGGTACAGAAAACAAATCGCTAAGTACAGAAATTGAAGTTACACTTCACATACAAGCTTACTTACGAAGGTATAAAACTTTCCAACTATATAGACTAATATGTAACATTCCTAATCCTATATCGAGAAATGAACAAATCCAACATAAAGTCCAGCTAAGTTTTCAGGAAACGAGGGAAACAAACAAAAACACTAAATCAGAACCAACCAAACTAAACCATGAATTGTTATCTCAATTCAACATATGGAAAAACTGGAAACAAAGGCAATGAAATGTTCTCTTTCCATCACCTTCTAGCAAGTGGTTTGTCAAACAATCGAGTTAGATTTAATAATTAGATGCATATAAACCTAAACATCATCAAACGACAAACAAAATCAGAAATCTCAGATCTAATAAATTCCAGATCCACGACATCTAAAAAACAACTTTCAGATCCACGCCTCCAATCAACAACAATCGGAACAAAATAAAATCTAAAAATAGAACCACAACAACAGATCAAAAGACGAATCGCAAAATGATCGGATCGGAGGAAGACCTTGCTTCTGCCCCGCCCCCTTCTCGACAGTGTGGCATTGGTCTTGAAGATATGGGCTCCGGTTGCAAGATTCCCTGCAGGAGCCTCCGCGAAACGACGCCATCGGAGAACGGAAATTTATGGCGAAATCAAAACTAGGGTTCCGGGTCGTGATCAAGATGGAGGAGTCGGGTTCCTTGTCGAAGTAGGATGGCCGGAGGAGTTGGGCTACAGGAGGTCTAAGGTGGTGGTGGTGGCGTGGATTTGGTATAGGTGGTGGCAGTGTGGGTTTGGGCGGAGGTCTGTGTTGTGATGAAAGTGACAGAGTGAGAGACAGGGCTGTGATAAAAAAAATTTAAAATAGACGAAACACGTCGGTTTGTACAAAATCGACGTGGTATGTTCTTTTCTACGTCGGTTTTTTAAACCCGACGTGAAAAGCCAATATGATATTCTTATTTTCTACTAGTGCGGATAAAAACGTCAATGTACATCTACTTCCTTCTTCGACGGATCATGACATACTAACACGTCGGTGTACCTGTGCTTCCCTACACTGACGGATACTATCCGTCGGTGATAACTTCAAAAATCAATCATCTCTTGGCCTACTACACCGACGTATAATTATATAATACCGACGGCTTCAGACCATCAGTGTACCCGTCCTTTACAGCACTGACGGATATTATCTGTCGGTGACAACTGTGAAAATCAACCGTTTCTTGGGCTACTACACTGACGTATAACTATATAACACCTACGGGTTAATGTCGTCGGTGTACCAGTCCTTCACTTCACTGACGGAAATCTGAATCCGTCGGCGATAAGTTCGAACATTGAACGTTTCTTCAGCCATTACACCGACATATATGGTCATACCACCGACGCATATATTTCGTCGGTGTATTGTTTTATTAGAAGCTGATTCAAGGTTTCCCTTCAATTTCCTTCATCTCCCAAAAAAAACCTTAACTACTCCAGCTCGCCGCCGCACGCCCATCGTGCGCACCTCCTTTCGTCGCTCTTCCGACGCGTGCTGCTAGTCGGTCGTCTTCTCCGTGCGCACCTCCTCCTCGTCACGCCTCCACGCTCGCCTCCTACTCCCTGCTCTTCCGCGCACACCTCCTTCGTGTCGTCCCTCCTCTCTAGTAACGGGCCTCCCTCTCCTACCTGAGCAAGTACCTCATCCACTGCTGACCCTCCTCCCCACCACCACCCTGACCTCCTCCATCCTCTGGTAACGCCTCCCAATCACCACTACCTGACCTCCTCCATCTCCATCCTCTGGTAACGCCTCCCAATCACCAGCCCCGAACCCCTTCCCCAACCACAGCCCTGAATCCCACCCCCAACCTCATCCCCAACCCCAACCCTGACCCCAAACCCGACCCACAAGCACCATCCCAACCCCAAACCCGAACCTCAGCCCTAAAACCCAACCCCAAATCCGACCCCTAACTCGACCCCCAACCATAAAACCCAACCCTAAACCTGACCTCATACCCGTATAGATTGTTTTTATCTGTATTTTTGTTAAGATTATTTGTTTTGATAAATATAGATTTTTTTAGTTTAGATTATAGTTTCAATGTTATAAATTTACATCAATTCTTGATTTGAATTTGATTATAGTTTGAATTCAATGTTATACTGTTGATTATAGTTACATTAATTGTTTTGATTATAGATTCGTTGGTGTATATTACCATACGTCGAATAAAATTATTGTTACTAATGGGTCGGTGTTCTTACACCGACGAACTGTTCCGTCGGACATAAACACCGACGGACGTGCCGTCGGTGTTAATCCGTCAGTGCTCGCTTCTTCCCTGAAATCACATAAAAAAGGCGGGAAAATTGCAGCAAAAAACAAGTCCAACGGGACTTGTCCGCTGGTGCATCTGTCGGTGTATATATACACCGACCGACGTAACACTGACGGAGAATCATCCGTCAATGTAATCAATCACCGACGGAACCTTATATACACCGACGATTAAGTTTCGTCGGTGAAGACTAGTTCTCCTGTAGTGATAAGAGGTAAAAGATTTTTATTTTACTTATAAATTAGAACCTTAAATGTATTTAGATAAGGGAAAAATGTGTGGGAGTACGAAGAAATCAGAGAAGGGAATCTTCGACGAAGTTCATAGGAATGAAACAATTTTTTAAGATACAAACTTTAAAGAACTGTACACGAAATCTTCAATCAGATAATGAAATGGGAATAGTCACCCACCTTGTAGGATATCTCCATGGGGAGTTGGGGGACTACATGGTGCAAAGAACAAAAAAACGATAACTGAATTTACTAAAATAAGTAAACAAGTAAGTGAGAACAGAAAAATAAAACAACGACCGTCGGTTCCATAAAAGGAAAATCAACAGATATTCTCGACTAGAATTAACTGGTCACGAGGAGAACAAGAAACAGTTCATCTGTTTGTTCACAAGTAAAATCTAAATGAACCCTTACATCAATAGAAAATGTACACCGCTAGGAGCACCAAAACTATACTCATCCACTATTTTCGTCGCCCTCTACTACTGTCAAATAATACATAAAATGAAAAAAAATGCAGTATGATCTAAAACATCTCGATTGCCAGAGCTGACATTGACTACAAATGAAGAACATGTCGTGTGTACAACTTAAAGCATTCTGCTACAGACAGAATGGTATATTTGATCTGGGTTGAAGGAGGTAAATGGAGTTCTGGGGAAATAAAATGTCATCGGTCTGTTCACAATTTGTAGATCAGCAATGTGAAATTGTTTTCCATCTAAACATTCTGAAAAGAGAAGATATCTAAATAAGTAAGCAACAATAAGTACAGTAAGCAGAAGTTTCGAATTCTTAACTAAACAACAAATAAGGACTCTTCTTATTTAGAAAAAATTGAAAATGGGAAACACAGGAACCAGTAACCACAAAGCAATATAAGAGAAATTTGCTTGAAATGAAACTATGACTGTTTTGTTAGAAATTTGTGGAAATACGATTGTGTTTCTGTTGAAAAGGTTTTGCACCTCGTGTTGCACACATTAATAAATGTTGTTATAACTCTGTAGTCAGGAACCTTAGAGACCTGGAAACCAGAACTATAAAAGAAATCCTCTCCAACTGAATTTAGAGTAATTTACATATCGAACTTTAAGATACCATTTTAACCCTATATACAATACGCAAAGCTACAACTTCGAAATAGATTGTCAGATGTCATATTTTCTAATGATTCCACAACAAGATCATTATGCTCAATGCTGTTACAGGTCTCCTTGGCCATTATAGAAAATAAAGAAGCAATGTTCATTTGACATCTAATACGATCCTTCAAGCCATAGGTGTTTTGTATTTGTTCAGCAAAAAAATGGACAAGTCTACGAGAAAATTGTCAGGGTACATTGGTACTAACTGCTTTAACAGAAATAGTTTTTTTTTCTTTGACATAAAATAGCCTAGATGACATAAACCATATCAATGATATGGCGACCCAAACAATAAACCTAGAATAAATATCATCTCTTTGTTAGTGCTTGTAGGAGTTTACTTCTGGTGGAAGTACTTGTTTTAAATTTCTAAGAAAAAAAGCTTTTTAAAGGATTGTCATTTACTAACTGAACATAACAGCTACTACCTTTATATTTGTACAAATCCGCACAAATATGATGATAAACACTAGGTATTTTTGTCAGCTAGTGATGTTATTTTTAAAAACAATTTCTCCAGGAGCTGATAATTTCCTAACTGAACCTTGTGACTATAAAACCAAATTGCCTTTGGGTGCATTTTCCTAGAGGAACAACAAAACAGTGAAAGCACTGAAATGCAAACACAAAATATAGATGATAAGAATTATATATTTTAAGACTGATGTAGTTACAATACGGCTGAATTTACAGACTGGTGGCTATGCGCATGGAGTCCAAATTGATCCAAAGATGAAAGAACTCTGCAATTTCAGTTTCACAAATAATTTAAAGAATAGAGATCAATTCGTGGGTTCGGTTGGGTTTAGTTTGACTAGTTAGGGACAAATCAACTTCAGTTTGGCAGTGAAACTTATTCCCGAGTACAAATCAAATGAATCATTATACACCTTGATCTAACCATTTCAAATTAAATAAAATGTAGCCATCCAAATTTGGACATTTTAGATCAACAGTAAATTAACTTGGATTGACCTAATAATTTAGTATGTTTGAGATTAGTACATAATGATGCATGTGATTTGGTTTGATTAGAAAAATATGACTTTAAAGTTGATAAAAATAAAGTTCCATAGCCAACATGGCTCTAAGTTACTCATAGCTATATTATTTCCTTTATATTATGCTATACTAAAATCCCGGTTTGACCAAGTTCTACAGATGTACTTAATAGTCTACACAAGCTCCACACATATGCTTCATAGTCCAAACATGTACTTGAAAAGAGCATAATCCATTTGTAAAAAATTAAGTGAATAACAATTTATACACATGAACTATATAAATTAAAATTGGAGAGAAAAAAGGGAAAAAAAGATAATTTAACTTACGTAAGGACTCCTGCATTTCTCTAACTAGAACAAATTCGGAAAGAGCCACTGCAAAGTTATAACAAGGATAACCAGTCAGAATTAAACCGCCAAAGGTTCATTGATCTATGTTAAACACCAGTGCAAGCTATGCTTAAAAAGAGATAAGAATATCACTTCTAAAATTAGTTTGAAACATCCAATGATGAAACCACTTGGAAAAAATAGCTTTTGTTCTCGCTGGGAAACTTTTCTACCATCATACAGGTTATAACAAGAATAGATCGTTACTGTAAGTTTATTCATGATGGAATATTCATGACATCTGTATAAGGCAATGGTCTTAATGCTCCAAATAGAACCTCTTATATCTCTGTTCCCTAATGGATTGGCAACTAGAGAACAGAAATTAATAAAAACTCAATCTAAGACTTAGTTAAGTATCTATCTACAGATACTATGGAAAATGCCAAGACCTAAATTATGTTATTAATTGACCATGCGTATGATGTCTAGTATATTTGCAGGACATGAAATATTTTTGCCAAAATTTCACAATTCCATGGACTTTTTATTTAAATACTAATAAAAAAGTAAATCATTTCAAGAAAGAAAAACCTATACAATCTGCTTAAAACCAAGAAGCATTTGTATCGAATATGGAACACCAAAAGACTTCTTAGAATAATTACCATTAGAAAAGCTAGCAACTGTTAATTAACCAGCCCATTGTTCTCTACATCTCTTCTTCTGGTTCCAACTTTTCTTAGTTCTCGTACATGACAAGCTACCTCTCGAACAAATTCCAAACCTTCTTTTCCATTTTGGAGTGAATTAATCATGTGCTCGAGAAGATTTTTATCTGCTTCAAGGGACTCCAACCTATCGGTTAACTGGGTAATTTCAGAAACAATATCAATGGCCACATTCTCTCTGCCACAAGGTGAAGAATGCTGGTCCAAACCATTCGTATCAGACTTGTGGTTGTCCACAACAGCACATTCAGCACCATTTTCTGGATTGCTATGTGAGTTTTCTCCAGAAACGGAGGAAGCATTTTCTGCATCGTTTTGAAGAGAACGCGCATCGTCAACATCATCTTCCTTTGTAAGAATCTGAGTGGCTTTGGTTTCATCATTTGGTAACTCTTTAGCTCTGTCAACATGAAGGATATGCTTAGGCAATAGCTGAAGTTTCTTTTCTAGCTTCTTCAAGCAGTCTGCAATAAATGCCTTCTCCTCTTCAAACTTCAGTAAAGAATCTCCCAGCACAATATTTTGCTCTCTATTAGAATTTAAAAGGAGTTTGGCAGCTCTTGGTGTGTTATTGTAGTCCACAGATTGTTCAGCAATACCTCTATTTATTGAACCATTCCGTAGTTCTATGTTATTACCTAATGAAGTTGGTGTTCTTTCATCCTCCATGTCGTTAAATTGACTTCTATAGCTAGCAAGTTCACCTTCAAGAGCTTCTATTTCCTTATTCCTTTGCGCGAGCAGATCAGTTGACCTTTGCAATGCTTCTTGGTCATACTCTGCTTGCTCTTCCATCATCCTTAGGTACTGCAAGGCTTCCATTTGCATGGCAGCTTTCTCCTCCTGCAACCTAGTGATCATAGCCATAGCTTGATTTGCTGCAATAGCAGAGGCACTTCTCTCTTCTTCTAGCTCTTTGTACAAAAGGCTTAATGACTTCTTATCAAACTCAGCACGTCGCTTAAGTTTTTCCCCAGGACCTTCACCCTCAATTTCACTAAAAACACTTCCATCGATTGACGATTCCAAACCAGATTCATTTCTCTCAAGGGAAAGTCGTCTGGTAAAGGTTGGTGGTCCACTTATTCCAGAAGCGTCTGAGGCTTTGGAATCTTGATGAACTAATCCACGTAATCTCGGACTTGCAGACATCTCATTCCAAGGGAACTCGAGTCCTTGAGATATTTGTGTGAGTAACAGTTTCAGATCTTCATGAACTTGGGATGAATCCTTGAAGGGTGGTTCATTCCCCTTGCTAACAATAACCAGCTTGTAGGCATCATTCAGATCCAAAACACCAGGGATGGACACAACCGGATCATTAAGGACTGAATTTGTTCTTGAACAATTTCCAGGCAGATTCAATGCCTTGGAGACTTCACTGGAAGGGTCTGATATCGAACAATGCTCAGGTAGATCCAATTGCTTGGAGACTACAACAGAAGGAACTGATCTTGAGCAAATTTCAGGTAGATCCAATGCCTTGGGAACTTCAGTTGGAGGGGGTAAAGTGCAGGTTATTTCACCAATATCCGCTACATTAGAACACAAAAGAAATTAATTTCGAACATGATGTTATCAGGAAAGGGAGGAAATAGAGAGACTTACTGTTTGAATTTGAAAATTCTGCAGCAGGATGTGCAGCTCCTTTGAGTTCATTCCAGTTAAGTTCTTCTAAACCATGCGACTTAAAAACATCTGTTTCCACTGATGGAGCAGCAGACTGTCCAGTCAAGTGAATGTGTTGCTCCATAATATCAAGCAGGCTATAAGATGTAGCAGGATCGGTTATCTTTCCTCGTAAAATACCATCTTCAGAAGGCTTTGGGACATTGCTTGCATCTGATAAAGAATTGGATTGCATAGAACGAGATACACATTCTTCCTTAGCATTAGCTAATCTCCTAAGAGTATTTCCATCATCATCATCTGAAGCTGGGATTTCAGACTCAGAATCAGATGTAATCTTAAGTTCTGTATATCCAATATGTGACATCTGACCCGAATCACTATGTCCTCCCTGAGAAACCATGGATGGGGCTACAACTGATTCTTTCCTTTTGTTGAAACTATCCCGCCTTAATGTACGAGCTAATGCATTTAATCCAAAGACAGGACTATCAGGTTCAGTAACATCCGCAGCAACACATTTAGTCTGGAGCAATCTCTGGGCATAAGATTTCATTCGGAATGGCTCGTTGCAGCAGGAGCAAGACTTTTTCCTTAGGAAACCAAATGTATTATCAGCTTTGAGCAGAGGTACTTGTGCCGCATCCTTTCCATGTATCTTGGCCTTCAACCCATCATACTCAACATTTTTGGGAGCCTTAGGAATTAGCTTTTCGTCGATAGTGTTCATCTCCAATTTCCCAACCAAAGATCTGTATGTATTTGAATTGGATTTCTTCTCCGTAGAAAACGAATGTAGGCAAGATTCACACATCTCACGAACATCAGCAAGTTTTTGTTCAATGTGACAGTACGCCAATGATGAGATTTCCAGTTTATGGGATTTACAGATTAAATTATCATAGAAGCATGGACTCTCACTGTCCAAGACATGATCCAATCTTGAGCAAAATAGACATGGGATTTGAAGATTGCAGTACCATGCAAACTTTGTAACCAGGTACGAGAAGAATCCATTAAGAAACAGTAGTAAAATCAGGAACCATTCTGACACAGCAGATGATATAGAAGCTGAGAATCTATAGACACCCTTTTCATCCTCAATAAGACCATCTGAAGCCATGAGGTAAACTGTAATGGTTTATCGTAGTTGAGCTGGGAGAAATTAGAGACGGTAGACTAAGCCAATGTCAAACTCCAATTCAGATTTCCCAGACAATTAAAAAGTTGCTCGTTCGATCCAAATATAAGCACTGGAGGGAGGAAAAAAGAGGTTCGTTTTAGCAATAATATATGATATAAAACCACAGATGGAACTAGTATATGTCAGTTCCTCATGCTACATAACCACATGACATAAACCATCTATGAAATTCGGAGCACTACTAAGATTAAATGCTATGTGAAACATGAGTTTCTATCTGTCTACGCAAAATGCACTGGAACAGGTAAAAGACATTCAACTCAAAATCAAACCCAAAGAAACTGCAATTCAATTAGCATTAGTGTAATGGACAAAATTGTCACCCCTAGACCACAATCAACAGAAATTCTATATCGGCACGCAGTTTTTGTTTTCGTCAAGGAACACAGGAACAACCTTGGCGAATGACATATAAATAAAAAATGAAACCTTTTCGAATGGTAAAAAACACCTCAGTTCCGTAAAAAAAACGCATGTGTTTAAATAAATAAAGAGATCCCAAAACCAATGGAACTTGCGTTGATCATCTGAGTACACTAAACATAATACCCGAGTCCACGCGAACCCGATTCCGGTAGGTTGCCTACGACTTCATTGTCCCCCAACAATCTCCCTGAATTTACCGCAAAAGCTTTAGCCAGTTAGGTGTTGTAGTAGTAGACTCATGTCATCATATCCCAAACTAATAATTTCTGATTAGCCAACATGGGACTAAACTTCGGAGTGTTACAGTAAGGATCAAAAATTGATGACTCAATTGTAGGAAAAAAAGAAGACACGACACCCCCTCCGAAATCACTCAATTCTAAGCCAAAATCACATATTCACAGGTCTTACCACAATTCCAAAGAAAACCAGTACGGAAACATAGATCCAATACCTGGAAACACAAAATCCAGAGGATTCCACACCCCAATAAATCTAACCCGTACGAACAAGAAAACCTCAAAAATCATCAACAAACCAAAGTTTAATAACCAACCAAAAAGATCACCTTTTTCCTCCTTTCCACCGCGAAGGGCACCCAAATGGAACGATCCAAACCGAAAGTGACCTAAAAACCGCACCTTTCCGCAGATCCGCCACCTCGCTCCTCGTCCGGATCCGATCTAGCTATTTCGCACCCCAATTCCGAGATAAAAGACACAGAGTAAGGCGAAATCGATACCAATCGGAGGAGATCGAGAAGGCGAGATACTAATACGGAAGATAATGGATAGAAGGAGAGCGGAAAAGGCATTATAAAGATGAGAATGGGAAATTAAATGAAATTCATGTTTGGTCGTTTTGAGCCCAACGGAATTTAAAACATGACCGAAATACCCCTGCATGAATGTTTGTTGTTTGTTTATAGGACTGCAATGCCCGTGCATGCAATGCATTTTGTAGGTGTTTTTTTTTTCTTTTTTTGGAGGGACTAATGTATCATGGGTGTCGTTCGAGCTTTTAGATTACATGCATTAAGCGAGATTAGTTGCTTATACAATTTTATTAAACACTGTGCCAAGTTAATGTAATTATCTAATAAAAAATAAAATCCTAAAAAAGTAATATAAATGAAATTGAACTAAATATTATATATAATATATATCAAGATTAATATAATATAAAGAAATTCATATTGGATATTGATGTTAAATAAAGATCCATTATATACAATGATATATTCTAGAGAATCAGATATTATATAATTGGAATATAATGATATATAGTAACATATAAAGAAAAAAATCGAGAGTTATTAATGGAAAAGTTATTAATAGAGAATTTTTAAAATAGAAAATTAGTTATTAATATGTTTAATAATTAATATGTATTATATAGTAATATATAAAAATGGAATATCTTACTAATTCTATGTATATAATAGCTAATATTATATATATAGAATTAGTAAGATGTTCCATTGAGTACTTAGATCACGTTGTTCCTACTTCGACTACATCGCCAATGGAAAACTAATCTACGTACTTAGATCACGTTGTTCCTACTTCGACTGACTACTTCCTTCAAGATAATCGTACATTTCAAACTAAGCCAACGGTAAGCAGAAGCTTGAAGACAACGACATGTACAATTTCTGCATTTTATTTGTGTTACTAGTTTAATGTAAAAATAGTCTGGAAATGGATAACTTCATGGTTATCTTTACGTTACTATTTTTGTCAAAAAAAAATTAAATATTAGTGTTTAGAACTAACGGTTTATGGTTTAGATGATTTTTCCATACTTTTGCAACTAAACCCAAGCAAAAGCATGTAAAAGGAGAGAGTTGACAGGGAAACGGTCCAAAGGAGGTGCAAAGAAGGCAACGATAAGGAAAGTGACGTGAGTTCTTTCGGTTGGCTTTGGGAGGAGTGGGGCAAAGGTTGGAAAGTGGTGGGTGGATAAGACAAATTATTTAAATTTAATACAAAACAAACATCGTGTTTCGAAATTGACTCGAGTTGGTGGGATGGTTTAATAAGAGAATCTCGTCCAACACATACAAAGACAATAAAGAATGTATTTATTTATAGATACTAAATTCAGATCGTCAATTTTGACTTGAGCTGGAGAAACAAAAAGGATAATTTAGATTTTAAATTCAGCTATGAACTTATAATCGTCGGATGCCCATGTGTTGCAAGTGAAGTGTGCGGATTGGTAAACAGAGTTTTGTTTCTTCTTCATACTTAAATAAAGGATCAGTTTTATCAGACCAAACTCGAGTCAAAATGTTGCTAAAAAATTACATGATCATGCATTACTACCTGCATGATATGTCCTTTTTTACATAAATTCTGGAGTTGTGAAGTAGGCTGGCATCCATTTGTAATTGTAGATACATCACTATCTTAATATGGCATGTTAATTATGTATTATTCTATTTAAGGAAGGGCGTATGAACTTCTCAATAATTTTGATTAAATCGGGTATGTGATAACATTCAAGCACATATACAAACCTAACCATATAACAATTTTATTTGGATATTTATCTTTTATTTGGTTATTCCTATGTGAAGTGATAATGCCATTGACTTTATTTTTACCAATTTTCAATCAATTATTGTAACGTCCCGAAACAGCGGAAGATTTAAAATTTCAAAATAACAAACATAACAGACAACTCACGCGGGAACGTCACTAATATATAAATATATAAATCCGGGTGCACCCAAAATACAAGGAGTTTTCCAAAAGAAATACAACTACAATACTGATACAATGGAATAGAATACAAGTAGTCGTACGGTCTAGCAACTGCCGAAGAGGATCCGACTCCAAAGCGCTCCGTCCTCGGTCACCACCCACCCAGACCTACTGCGATCCTGAAAAAGATGCAACAACAATGCCTGAGTTTCCAGAAGGAAACCCCGTATGCCAACTCACCTATATGCATGCATCATATAATGAACCTATCATACTAGTAGCATGTCATGGCATCAACAGAAATGGAAAACAGTTCCCCCGAAGGGTAACACAGGACATCAGTCCGACAATCAATCATCGGGTCTCCCGAAGAGACCTACTGCAGGCACATGCAGTCTAGCAGCCCGCGACATCGCAGCCCCCACACGCGGCTACACTACTCAAGGGTTCGGCAGGGAGCCTCTGTCACGTCTACGCGCCGATAGAAACAGATCTGTAAATCTCAGTGGTCGGGGCCACAGGGACCAACGGGGCCGTCGCCCGGAAGGTATAACAACATCATCTCGGTAGGTGCCCAGCCGAGGAAAACAACATAGCCGGCACAGCCTCGGCCCAACAATCATCATCGCTGGCACAACCTCGGCGGCATCACCGGCACAGCATCGGTGGTCCATCACAACGTCCGGCACAACATCGGACGGGTCCAGACCGAAGTCTGCCAGGTCATCGGGCTCCTCGAGCCGCGAACACCAACCGTGCCGCTATAAAAGCAGGGCAGCGACCTCCGTAGCCCGTGGGCCGGTAGTCACCTCACCCAACGCCAGTTGCGTGCCCGCACAACATCAACACTGGGATCCGCGATCCCTCAGGCCTGCTATACTACAAAGTGCCAACAATCATCTCAAAAGTCACGGTCCATACATGGAGGTGACGCGTCCCGAACACCCACACTCTTCCCAACGGCGGTCCCTGGGCAGGCACGCATCACGCGCCCACCGTCACCTCCCTGCTCACGCACAAGGCGAGGACACGGGTTTCCGTGGACAAAGTTGGCGTTCAAAAAGGGAACCAGGAATTCTGTCCTGGGCCCAAACGGTCGACCGGAAGAGGTGATTCGGTCGACCTGTTCCAGAAAGGAATCGGTCGACCGTACTCCTAAAACGGTCTACCGCTGCGCTCAAAACAGAACCCCCCCCAACGGTCGAACAAAGGTCTAAAACCGGTCGACCGAACGAGGTCAAAATCCGGAGTCTGGTCAACATTAAATTCAACTCTATCGGTCGACCGACTCAGGGGTCTCGGTCGACCGAAAACAGACAGGGTCAACCTATTATTCTAAGTCATATAATCGGTCGAACGCAAACCTCCAACGGTCGAACAACAAACGATCGGTCGAACGAATCATGCAAAACTAACAGGTACACTTAAGTTCCGGTCGAACACAACAAGGACCGGTCGACCGACAACAGGTAGAAAAATCCCAACTCACCAGCAATAATGCACTACCGGTCGACCGCCCAAGGCATCGTTCGACCGGTGAAGGTTAAAGTCGAGCCAACAGTGCTAAAACGGTCGACCGCCCGAAGGCTCCGGTCGACCGTTGGTCGTCTTCAACCTCGCGCCAGCCGAGGTTTTACGAAGAAACGCGTCGCCGGAGAGGTCTCCGACCTCCCCGACTCGACCAACGCATCCCTCACACGAGGGTCAACAAACAAACCACACTAAGGAGCGGCATACCTCAAAAGAAACGACGAAAATGCCGGAGCTCCGCTCGCGCACGTCGCCTCCGGTGATCTCCCCGCGCGCTCGACTCCGCACGCCTCACGCCGCGCGCTCTCCGGTCTCCTCCTCAGCTGCTCGCCGCCACACGCACCAGCAAGGAAGGGAAGGAATGAGGGAAAGGAAGAAGAAAAGAAGAAAGAAGAAGAAAAACTATGTTTTATAACCCTGTCTGCTACAGTGCCCGCCAACCTCACCATCACCCTACTCACCTCAGGCCACTGTAGCCCGCCTCTTCCCCATGCAAACCCAACTTCCCATGCAAAGCAAGCCCTAATCCTCCTCTAATCTCCATTAGCCTCCTAATCTCGGTTAGGGACATAACAATCCACCCAACTTAAAAGGATTTCGTCCCGAAATCAAAGCAAACCACTCACCGAACAGCTCTGGATACTGCCTTCTGACATCCTCCTCGATCTCCCAAGTGGCCTCGCGCTCGCTGTGATGCTGCCACCTGACCTTCACCATCGGAATGGTCCTCCTCCTGAGCTGGTGATCCATGCGATCAACAATCTCGACTGGCCTCTCCTCGAGCGACAAGTCCCGCTGAATCTCGAGCACTGCTATCTCAATCACGTGCGACGGATCTGCCACATACTTCCTCAGCATAGACACATGGAAGACATTGTGCAGACCTGAAAACTGCGGCAGCAATGCAATCCTGTAGGCAACCTCTCCAACTCGGTCGAGGATCTCAAACGGTCCGACATATCTCGGACTGAGTTTCCCCTTCTTCCCAAACCTCATCACACCTCTGGCTGGGGAAATCTTCAGAAACACATGGTCGCCCACCTCGAAACTCAGCACTCGTCTGCGTCGATCTGCATAGCTCTTCTGCCTGCTCTGCGCTGTGGCCAGTCTCCTCCTGATCACATCCACCTTCTCTGCATACATCTGCACGATCTCTGGCCCAACTAACTACCTCTCGCCCACATCACTCTAGCATACCGGTGATCTGCAAGGCCTCCCGTACAATGCCTCGTACGGTGCCATCCCAATACTCGAGTGGTAGCTGTTGTTGTAGGCGAACTCTATCAGCGGCAGGTGCTCATCCCAGTGCCCTGCCCAATCCAGTGTGCATGCTCTCAGCATATCCTCCAGGGTCTGAATCGTCCTCTCTGACTGACCATCGGTCTGCGGATGAAACGCTGTACTGAATCTCAGACGCGTCCCCAAAGCCTGCTGCAGACTCCCCCAAAATCTGGAAGTGAATCGAGGATCTCGATCGGAGATGATGCTCACTGGCACCCCATGCAACCTGACTATCTCCTCCACGTACAACCTAGCCAGACCCTCCAAAGGCAACGTGGTCCTGATCGCTAAGAAATGCGCCGACTTGGTCAGTCGATCGACTATCACCCAAATCGCGTCGTGGAATCTCCTCGTCTTCGGCAATCCCGTGACAAAATCCATCGTCACATGCTCCCACTTCCACTCAGGAAGCTCAATACACTGCATCGGTCCTGTTGGCCTCTGATGCTCAATCTTCACCTGCTGGCAGACCAAGCATCGCTCCACAAACCCTGCAATATCCTTCTTCATGCCCTTCCACCAGAAGTTCCGCTGCAGGTCCTTATACATCTTCGTGCTCCCCGGATGAATGGTGTATCTAGCTCTGTGTGCCTCCTCCATGATGTCATCTCTCAGCCCATCAACCTTCGGCACCCAAATCCGACTCCTGAACCTCAGACCACCATCAACCCCCACACTGAAATCTGATCCATCTCTGGAAGCCAATTGTAGCAGACCAGCTAACTCATCATCCCCCTGCTGAGCCTGAACCAACCGTGAGACGGTCTGCGGCTCCACCCGAAGCCCAGCAATCACTGCTCCCTCTGATCCCTTTGTGAACGGTCTCCACTCTGATTGAGCCTCGAGTAGCCTCCACTCCTGGATGCACAGACTCGCAACAGAAACCTCCACTTTCCGGCTCAGCGCATCTGCAACCGAATTCGCCTTCCCCGGATGATAGAAAATGGTGAAGTCGTAGTCCTTAATGAACTCGAGCCATCTGCGCTGCCTCATATTCAGCTCCTTCTGCGAGAACAAGTACTTCAGACTCTGATGATCGGTGAAGACCTCGAACTGCTCGCCATACAGATTGTGCCGCCAGGTCTTCAACGCGTGAACTACTGCTGCTAACTCCAGATCGTGAGTCGGGTAGTTCTTCTCGCGCACCTTCAGCTGCCTCGAAGCGTACGCGACCACCTTCCCATGTTGCATCAGAACACAACCCAAGCCTATCCCTGATGCATCGCTGTAAATCACGTAGCCTCCACTGCCACTCGGTAGCGTCAGAATAGGTGCTGTCGTCAATCGCCTCTTCAGCTCCTGAAAGCTGTCCTCGCACTTCTGGGACCAAACGAACTTGACGCCCTTCTGCGTCAATGCTGTCAGCGGCGATGCAAGTCTGGAGAAATCCTGGATAAACCGCCTGTAATACCCTGCCAGACCTATGAAGCTCCTGATCTCCGTCACGCTCGTCGGGGCTCTCCACTGAGTCACTGCCTCGACCTTCGCCGGATCCACTGAAATCCCATCTGCTGACACAATATGCCCCAGAAAAGCCACCTGATCCAACCAAAACTCACACTTCGTGTACTTGGCATAAAGCTGCTGATCCCTCAAGATGCCAAGCACAATCCTAAGGTGCTCTCGATGCTGCTCCCTGTCAGGCGAGTATACCAAGATGTCGTCTACGAATACAACGACAAATCTGTCAAGGTACGGCTGGAAGGTCCTATTCATCAGATCCATGAATGCTGCAGGTGCATTCGTCAGTCCAAATGGCATCACCAAGAACTCGTAGTGGCCGTACCGCGTCCTGAAGGCTGTCTTCTGAACATCCGCCTCCCTGATCCGCAACTGGTGATAACCCGAACGCAGATCGATCTTCGAGAACACTGTCGCCGTCTGCAACTGATCAAACAAATCATCAATCCTGGGCAAAGGGTACCGGTTCCGAACGGTAACCTTATTCAGCATCCTGTAGTCAATGCACATCCGCAATGATCCATCCTTCTTCTTCACGAAGAGCACAGACGCTCCCCATGGAGAAACACTCGGTCGAATGAACCCGGACTCCATCAACTCCTGCAACTGCTTCTTTAACTCTGTCAACTCAGCAGGTGCCATCTGATAAGGTGCCTTCGACTGAGGTGTCGTACCCGCAACCAACTCGATGCTGAACTCGATCTCTCGGTGTGGCGGTAATGCTGGAATCTCTGCTGGAAAAACATCTGGGAACTCCTGCACTACCTCTATATCCTCCAGCCTCCTCGTCTCAGGATCAGGAACTACCAGCGTGGCCACAAACGCCCTGCATCCCTGCTGTATCAGTCTCTGTGCCTTAACCGCAGACACAATCAGACGACCCCCTCTGCTCCTCGCACCTCTGATCAGAACATTTGGCACGCCCTCCATCGGAATCAGGATCTTCTTCTCACGGCAAAAGAATCGCACGTCGTACTGTGACAGCCAGTCCATCCTCAGTATGACGTCGAAGTCCACCATCGGTAACAAGACCAGATCTGCCAGAAAATCGTGGTCTCCCGAAGCAACTGTGGTGCCGGGGAAAAAGCTCCCCACAGTGCCCACCTCACCCATGGGCGTGCTGACCTCCAAAACATCAGTCAGCAGCACAGGGGTCCGACCTAACTCGCCAGCAAACTTCTCCGAAATGAAAGAGTGAGTGGCGCCGCAATCAAACAACACACGCGCTACTGAACCAGAAACTGAAAGCGTACCTTCCACGACGGTGTTGGAGTCCCTCGCCTCCTCAGCCTGAATAGTGAAGACTCGCCCGGTCTTCCTGCCCTGGCCCGGTGAAACAACTGATCTGCTGCCTCCACCTCTGCCTACTGCCGGTGGTCCTGGCCTCCTGCTCGGCTCACCCTGCCTCTGAGGACAATCACGGACGAAATGCCCCATCTGACCACAACCCATGCATGCTCCAGTCCGACGAGGACACTCCTGTCCTGGATGGAACCTCCCGCAGTAAGTGCACGCTCCTGACTGACGTGCTCCTCCTCCATCGAACCTGGGCCTCTTGCCCGGGTTCCCTGCTCCACGACCAGCTACTCTGCTGCCGGTGCTCACTGGCGCCTTCCGCGCCTCCTGAATACACTCCCTCTGGTCCTGCTCGATGATCGTAGCATGCTTCACTGCATCTGCAAGGGTCCGCGGCATGCTGTTGATCACCCGAGATCGAAGCGGTTGTCTCAGTCCCTTCACGAACTTCCTCGCCCGTTGCTCTGGGGTCACACAAATCTCAGGGCAGTAACGCTCCAAAGCGTTGAACCTGCTGATGTAGCTCGTCAGTGTCATGTCCTTCTGCTCCAGCGACATGAACTCCTCCCTCTTCTGATCCCTGACATGCTGGGGGAAGTACTGCTCATGAAACACCTCCAAGAACTCCTCCCAGCTGACATCTGCACGGTCATCAAACAGAACTGTGGACGTAGATCTCCACCAGTTGGCGGCCTCGCCATCGAACACATAGGTGGCCAGCTCTACCATCCTCTCAGGTGCTACACCAATAGCGCGGAAGATCTTCTCCATCCTGAAGACCCAGTCCTCTGCAACCTCTGGGGCCCTCCTGCCATCGAAAGTCGGCGGGTGCTGACGCATGAACCGATCGTGCTCAGCTCCCACTCCGCCCTGGGCGCTCTGAGCTGCCTGACGCTCCAGAAACTCGCCCAACCTGTCCCACTGAGCACCTGAAGTGTCGTCACTGGGATAACGATCGCGTGGAGAACTCCTCACGCGCCTAGGTGTCATCTGTCACCACAACAATCAACAGATAAGCAACAATGCATGCATGAGCTACGGAACTAATGCATGCCTCTAGCACTACTCCTAAGGGTGGTTCTTTAGACGAAGACACAGGAATCGACCGCTCTAATACCAAGTTGTAACGTCCCGAAACAGCGGAAGATTTAAAATTTCAAAATAACCAACATAACAGACAACTCACGCGGGAACGTCACTAATATATAAATATATAAATCCGGGTGCACCCAAAATACAAGGAGTTTTCCAAAAGAAATACAACTACAATACTGATACAATGGAATAGAATACAAGTAGTCGTACGGTCTAGCAACTGCCGAAGAGGATCCGACTCCAAAGCGCTCCGTCCTCGGTCACCACCCACCCGGACCTACTGCGATCCTGAAAAAGATGCAACAACAATGCCTGAGTTTCCAGAAGGAAACCCCGTATGCCAACTCACCTATATGCATGCATCACATAATGAACCTATCATACTAGTAGCATGTCATGGCATCAACAGAAATGGAAAACAGTTCCCCCGAAGGGTAAAACAGGACATCAGTCCGACAATCAATCATCGGGTGTCCCGAAGAGACCTACTGCAGGCACATGCAGTCTAGCAGCCCGCGACATCGCAGCCCCCACACGCGGCTACACTACTCAAGGGTTCGGCAGGGAGCCTCTGTCACGTCTACGCGCCGATAGAAACAGATCTGTAAATCTCAGTGGTCGGGGCCACAGGGACCAACGGGGCTGTCGCCCGGAAGGTATAACAACATCATCTCGGTAGGTGCCCAGCCGAGGAAAACAACATAGCCGGCACAGCCTCGGCGCAACAATCGTCATCGCCGGCACAACCTCGGCGGCATCACCGGCACATCATCGGTGGTCCATCACAACGTCCGGCACAGCATCGGACGGGTCCAGACCGAAGTCTGCCAGGTCATCGGGCTCCTCGAGCGGCGAACACCAACCGCGCCGCTATAAAAGCAGGGCAGCGACCTCTGTAGCCCGTGGGCCGGTAGTCACCTCACCTAACGCCAGTTGCGTGCCCGCACAACATCAACACTGGGATCCGCGATCCCTCAGGCCTGCTATACTACAAAGTGCCAACAATCATCTCAAAAGTCACGGTCCATACATGGAGGTGACGCGTCCCGAACACCCACACTCTTCCCAACGGCGGTCCCTGGGCAGGCACGCATCACGCGCCCACCGTCACCTCCCGGCTCACGCACAAGGCGAGGACACGGGTTTCCGTGGACAAAGTTGGCGTTCAAAAAGGGAACCAGGAATTCTGTCCTGGGCCCAAACGGTCGACCGGAAGAGGTGATTCGGTCGACCGGTTCCAGAAAGGAATCGGTCGACCGTACTCCTAAAACGGTCTACCGCTGCGCTCAAAACAGAACCCCCCCCAACGGTCGAACAAAGGTCTAAAACCGGTCGACCGAACGAGGTCAAAATCCGGAGTCTGGTCAACATTAAATTCAACTCTATCGGTCGACCGACTCAGGGGTCTCGGTCGACCGAAAACAGACAGGGTCAACCTATTATTCTAAGTCATATAATCGGTCGAACGCAAACCTCCAACGGTCGAACAACAAACGATCGGTCGAACAACAAACGATCGGTCGAACGAATCATGCAAAACTAACAGGTACACTTAAGTTCCGGTCGAACACAACAAGGACCGGTCGACCGACAACAGGTAGAAAAATCCCAACTCACCAGCAATAATGCACTACCGGTCGACCGCCCCAAGGCATCGTTCGACCGGTGAAGGTTAAAGTCGAGCCAACAGTGCTAAAACGGTCGACCGCCCGAAGGCTCCGGTCGACCGTTGGTCGTCTTCAACCTCGCGCCAGCCGAGGTTTTACGAAGAAACGCGTCGCCGGAGAGGTCTCCGACCTCCCCCGACTCGACCAACGCATCCCTCACACGAGGGTCAACAAACAAACCACACTAAGGAGCGGCATACCTCAAAAGAAACGACGAAAATGCCGGAGCTCCGCTCGCGCACGTCGCCTCCGGTGATCTCCCCGCGCGCTCGACTCCGCACGCCTCACGCTGCGCGCTCTCCGGTCTCCTCCTCAGCTGCTCGCCGCCACACGCACCAGCAAGGAAGGGAAGGAATGAGGGAATGGAAGAAGAAAAGAAGAAAGAAGAAGAAAAACTATGTTTTATAACCCCGTCTGCTACAGTGCCCGCCAACCTCACCATCACCCTACTCACCTCAGGCCACTGTTCCCCGCCTCTTCCCCATGCAAACCCAACTTCCCATGCAAAGCAAGCCCTAATCCTCCTCTAATCTCCATTAGCCTCCTAATCTCGGTTAGGGACATAACAATTATAAGTTGACATGCTATGAATTTTATTCTATGTTAGTATTATAATATGGAAAAGTTGAATTTTACCCAACAACCCACGCACATCTCACGCGTGATGATCTCGACAGGTTGACCTGGAGTGCCACACAAGCTAACATTGTTTGCTCAGCAAACCTAGTACAACAAACCTACTACCCAGTACCCAGATGATTGACATTATTTCATACTTATATTTGTATCTTATATCCATCATCTTTCACCTAAATAATGCTATGTTACGAGTTTTATGTTTAGTTTTCAGGAATAAATAGGTTTGAAGAGATGAAGCATAAAAAGACTCAAAAGCTGGGAAAAAGGACTGAACTGTGAGATCTGGGAACCAAGATGCAAGACAGAATGACCTAAGAGCAAAACAGAAAACTCCACACCATCATGGGAAGTATTTTGTCAATTCTATTCGGGTCGGAGCTCAAATAAACGAAGTAGATGCATCCAAGACCACCAAATACACTAAGCAAAGACCAGCACAAATTCCAGAAGGATCCGGACTTTTTAGACCACCAATTGGCGGTCCATTTTGGCCCAAATCCGCTAAAATTTCTCCAGCACATGTATTAGAGGATGTTTAGGCTATTTTTGGTATCTGTTTAGTCCCACATCGGGGGATTGTCCCGGTTTTCCTTTTTCCATGGTATAAATAGAACTCTTCACCTTCCATTGTAATCACTCCATATTTTAAGTGGCTATTCTTCCTACTAGAAGTGAGGCCTTGAAGCACACACTAATGTAGAAGGATGCTACTTGAAATCTGAGTCATTTTATCAATAAAGTTTTGTGTTTCTTTCATTGTTTGTTTATGCTTCTTTTATAGTTTGTGCATGTTTTAGTTTAATCGTCTTTTATTTTTAGCTTAGTTTTAATATGCTTTCTTTGCTTAGTTTAATAATTAGTGTAATGTTTAGTGAGTAGTTCCATCCCCTTTGAGGGTGGAGTAGATGTACATACATGCATTAGAGAATGTGACGAATGCTTTATTTTGATGTGTTGATAAAACATGAATGTATGTTTGCTTGTTTAGGATAGAATTTATACCTTGATGAGTTTTGCCAAAATGATTAGACACCTCTCATGCTTGTTTAGGTTCTGAAATAAACAACTTGCATATGTAAATGTTAATCAATTAAGTTGGTGAATAGATTGATAGGTTTTGCCATAACATTTAGACACTTCCTATGCTTGATAAACACCACCATCATGTGCTTAAAGAAAGTATTCTACACCCACCTCTTTGCATGTGTGCACTCACTCCACCCCTTAGGGGTTTTCCCATTTCTGTATTCCAGCATTCTTCCTTTGTTCTTAGCTTAGTTATTATTTCATTGTTTGGTTCTTCCTTTCGCATTTCCTACTTCTTAGCGTAGTATAGAGTAGAGTAGCATAAACATCTTTCTCCCCCTATTTTTGCCATTTGATTTCGTACAAGCAAGAGGCTACTCACCTCCCTGAGGACGACCCGTACTTGCCACCGTTTCATCGCGGCCGTGCACTTGCGGTTTAAATAAAACGTTCAACAAGTTTTTGGCACCGTTGCCGGGGAGGTGCCAGTCCAGACTCTTGTTTGGACGATTCGAGTGGATTTAATTTTTGTTTTGTAGTTTTTCTTTGTTTTAGGAGACTTGGAGTCGAAAGGAGAGGCATCTGGAAAAATTTAGAGGAAAGCTGGGCAGTTTGGACCGCCAATCAGCGGCCTGAGACTGCCAATTGGCAGTCTGGTGAGCTGCCTTTGCCTTCTTATTTCTTTGTCGTGTTGCCATAATTGATCTAGTAATTTGGGACTCAATTTTGCATGTTCTGACTCTTAGATTGTTCCCAGATTAATAATCAACTTCCCTTAAGCAACTTGGACCCTAAAACTCAAAGCAAAAGATTAGGCATTCTTTTTGTTTAGCTCATGCATCATGTATGTGACTTAGGCATTTAGATTGTCTTTTATCTTAGCTTTATTTTCTATTGCTGAGAGCTGGCATGAGGTACGCACCTTCTACTCTCATTCATGCATTTCGTATGAACATGCATTAGTTAGTAGGAAGTGCATTGCAACAAGTGTGAGTTGAGCGATTTGTTTGGAGAGTTGATTGTTAGATTAAGACTCCAAAACACTACTAAGGAGGGGTTGTCCCGTAAAAGATAAGGTGGGGGATTTCATCACCATTTCCTTCGCCCCAAAAATCACACTAATCAAGAGCCTAATTTCTAAAATCAAGTAGACATTGACCTTAAGGAATTCGGACGCATTAGGAGAGTGATCCGGCCCCGACCATCATAACCTGATCGGCGTTGCCCACTTTGTCGATAGTAGGAGAGACGAAATCTCCAGATCTTGACTCACTTGCTGGGCTTTGTGGTCCTCGTTGTAGGGAGGTGAGGTGTGTTGAGGTCGTGTGACCTCGCAGTTAGGCGTCGTCTAGCTGTAAGGACCTATAGCGACCTTAGGATTACTTGAGCCTTGTTTGCTTGTGTGCTTCTACCTGTACCCATCCGCCGTAGCATAAGGACTTCTTCCTTTCTCTCCTGAGTCATTATTTGTCTCCCGTGTCCTCCGTCTTCTCCTCCACGTACATTCTTTGTTAAAAATAAAAATAAAAAATAAAAAAAATTGTTGTGTGTGCACCTTTGTGCATGCTTTCGTGGACACGAGACGAGAGTGGTCGTTTGACGAGGAGCGTTGTCAATCCGGCTTCGGTCATCGATTTCTCGACACCTTCCTCCTCTCATGTCGCACATAGTTCGGGTTCAATGGCTGCTTATTTCCGCGAGGAGGAGCAGTTGCTGGACCCACCTGAGCGTCTTGTTGTCGTTCCCATACCTCTACGTGATCGATGCTACCCGAGCCGTACAACTCTACCCTCATGCATCGTATTACCAGAGGCTAATGGCAACCATTTTGAGGTTAAGCCTCAGTTTATTTCCATGCTCCCTCGCTTCATTGGGAAGGGTGACCCCTATATCTTTCTCAGGGAATTTGAGGAGGTCTGTGCTATGTTCAAGATGCAACAACTTAGCACAGAGTCCATCCATCTTAGGCTCGTTCCTTTTGCACTAAAGGATAACGCCAAGAAGTGGTTGTACAGCAACCAGGCGAATGCCTTTAAGATTTGGGACGAGTTTCAATCTGCATTCCTCAAGAAGTACTTTCCAAATCATCGTACTCAAAAATTGAGGAACGAAATCAATTCGTTCTATCAACATGAGACCGAACCATTCCATGCATACTTAGAGAGGTTCAAGGAGCTACTATCCTCATGCCCTCACCATGGCATCGAGTTGTGGCGCCTTTGTCAGATTGTTTACGAAGGTCTTCACATCCCGTCAAGAACGCTCCTTGAGTCCATGTGTCAAGGAGAGTTCTTGGGAAAGGATGAAAGTGAGGCATGGGCTTTCCTATAAGACCTCGCTGAGAAAACCATGCAATGGGAGAGTGTGAGGGAGCCACCTGCATCTAGTATAGGAGCAAGGATCGCGAATGCAAACTCGACTAGATCGGGTGCCGCATTTGTTGTCGATACCACTATGACCACCGAGGCGCGCATGGCGGCCTTAATGCGCCGTATGGATTCGATTGAGCTCCAAAACCAACATGGTGCACCTCACATGTCCACATCTAGTCCAGTTCCCTGTCATTCATGTGGTAGGATAGGTCATGTAGAAAGCAAGTGTGTGTCTATTCCTCCTGAGATGGAGCGTGTCAACGTCATCTATGACAGAGCTAGGAATGACCCATACTCATCATCTTATAATCCTGGATGGAGGAACCACCCCAATTTTTCATGGAACCAAACTAATGCCCAGGGTGGTCCTTCAAACTCCTCTAGACCACCTTACCAATCACACCAACCTCCCATGCATGCACAATCCTATCTGCCACCCCAAGCGCAAACCACCAATTAATCGGGTTTCCCAAATTCCAACAATATGGAAACCCGATTCAATTCGCTTGAGACCTTGACTCGTGGACTTGAAAACTCAATGAATTTTTTTATGTCAACCACGAGTCAAGTTCTCACTTCAAATCAGCAGACCATCAAATCTCTAGAGCTTCAGATGGGCCAATTGGCTCAGTCTGTAAATGAAAGAGAGAGAGGGTCTTTTCCTAGTCAGCCTGAGGCTAACCCCCGTGTGTACCAGCAACAACACATGCAAAATGAGAATGTGGTACCTCGGGCGAGGCAAGTAAACCATGTGGAGGAACCTGTTCACCATTTCAATGCCATTGTTACCTTAAGAAACGGAAAACATGTTGACAATCACATTTCCTTGCCACACCCACCACCATCTATGCAGCATCTCAGTGGGAATGGTGGTGAAGAAGAGGCTGAGGGTGAGGGTAATACACCAAGGCTTCCTTCTCAGGCACCGCAGAAAACCTACCTGCCAAAAGCTCCCTATCCAAGTAGGTTAACCAAAAAGCAGAGTGACAACATGGACAAGATATTAGAGGTGTTTAAGAAAGTAAAGGTTAACATCCCCTTGTTGGATGTCATCCAACAAATACCTCAATATGCCAAAGTGTTGAAGGATCTCTGCACAACCAAGAGGAAGACCAATGTTCCTAAGAAAGCATTCTTGGCTGCAAATATCAGCTCACTTTTGTCCAATCCCACCTACACAAAATACAAGGACCCTGAGTGTCCTACTATTCAGTGTACGATAGGAGACACTAGGATGAGCAATGTTTTGCTTGATTTAGGATCAACAGTCAACTTCCTCCCATTCTCTGTTTATCAACAGTTGAACTTGGGAGAATTGAAACCAACTAAGATCACCCTTCAATTGGCCGATAGATCCATTCGTATTCCCATGGGGATTATCGAGGACGTGCTTATCAAAGTTGGAGATTTTATATTTCCAGTCGATTTTGTTGTCCTCGATACCAATCCTGTTGCGAACACCCACTCTCAAATACCTTTGATTTTGGGTAGACCATTTCTGGCAACCTCCAATGCCTTGATTAATTGTAGAAATGGTCTCATGAAGCTCTCATTCGGTAACATGAGTGTCGAGTTTCATGTGTTCAACTCTGGTAGGCAACAAGAACCCATGGATGAACCTTTAAATCTAAATCTCATCCGCCAATTGGAGAAAGCACCACAAAATCAACGAACACCCCTAACCCCAATGCAACCCGTTGAGAATGTTCGTGGGCCCAGCGAAAACCCATTGCATGTCTTCGCAATGCAACAGAGTGAGCTGACCTCGAACATGAATGTCCAAAGGGAGTGTTCGTTGCATGATTCAGTTGAGAGTACTAGTGAGAGTGAGACACCTCATCATATGCCTATACCAGAATGTGTCTCTACCTCATGTCCCATGGTCATTGAGCCATTTGAGCTTCATATTGACTCCAACAAGGACCCACCTATGACCGAGCTTATGCTTGATGATCTAAATGATGGTGGGAGGTCCTTGTTGGATGACTTGGGGAGAAGCCCCATTCTTCGTGATGCAGGTCTGCTGCATCCATCGAATGAGCTTGAGGAACTCATTCCGATGCACCCACCAATTGGTTGGAGGGTTTTGTTCGATGAGCAACTAAACCCTAGTGAGGCAACACAACTTCATTCTTTCTTGCCCACACCCAACCAATATCATGAGGGGTTCGAGCCTTTCAGCTTTGACCTTTCACCCCTCATGACACCTCAGAGTACCGGTGAAGTTTGCCCATCTCGGCAAGTCTCTGGTCCTCATGACTTGATGTTCTCATTTGATGTTCCTTGACCAAATGATTATGAGAATATCGTTGTTGCTGTACATATCAAAAAAAAGTGTAATAAAAGACTCCTTCAGTGAGCATTGATTGTTGTGGGCTCCAACCCTTGAGTACTAGGGCCCCATTTCTTCACGTATTTATCTCCCTTCTTCAGCATCTCACAGGTTTTGAGGGAATTCGGGTTCGTGTCCATCAACATGACCTTGAACTTCCCTTTGTACATGTTGGTGAGATCTCTCCTTTTTCAGGCATATATCCATGTAGTATCTTGCTCGCATTCATTGAGGACAATGCATGAGGTAGGTGTGGGGGGGTGTTTTACGTGTGTACATATTCGAGTCTTTTTCCTTTGGTTTTGTTTTCTTTTGTGTGTACTGCTATGGTCATGTTAGTGTGCCGCATTTAACATTGATATATATGTTTGCCATGATCCTTGGGTGACTTGTCTTCTTTTGCTTGCCGAGTGCTTTAAAATTTCCACATTTCTTTCAAAATCTTCATGTGTTTGCGAAAGAAAAATGTTTTTGTAGGTTTTGCATGTGTTTAGCATGTGCAAAACCGTTGAGATGCAAAGTAAAAAGAAAGCTCCCAAAATTGTCTTGAACTTGATGCATTAGGATTTTTGGTTTACTGGCTTTAGGTCTTATCGAGTCGTTAGGATGCACCCCGGTTTTCCCTCGGGGGGCGTGTAATCATAGGGTTTCAGCACTCAAACATTTAAAGAAGTCCACCCTCAACCTAGTGAGTCAATAATTCGTGTCTGTTAGTATAAGGAAGTTTGTCGTAGTCAAGGGCCCTTAATCTCTTTTTGTGAAACTTAAGTGTAGGGGTTTTGGTTCCCATGTAGATATATAAATAAGTGGTGTTCTCTCTTCTCGCATGACTCCTATTACTCGGGAAAGTAGGTCTGAGGGGACTTTGTGCCTGGTGCTTTCGAGTCATCTGACTTGGGATGCGCCGACCGAACTCCCGTTACACGGGTGTAGGGATCGCCCTATGTGGAGATTTGGGGGAAGGTGTACATGATAGTGTAAGTCCTCATAGCAATGATGCATGAAACCTGACCCTGGGAGAATCAAACACCAACTAATAAAATGCTCCAAAGAAAAAGAAAAAAAATGATGATGAAAAAAAAGAAGCAAATAAGAACCAAAATGGACTCTACACATTGTATCACTTTCAGAAGTTAAGGTTGCCCATGTCTTTCACTTAAGTCCTTAACTAACTCTCACAAATAACTCATTAGTCTAGGTGTGTGGACCGATTACATATATAGAGTCGACCCGTAGTATTACCGCGTCCCATGATCGACAATGAGTCCAACGAGTCGTGTAGCTAGATTGATTAATGAATCTTGTTCGGATTTTGTGGGTATATCCGTTGAAAACCCTCAGGAGACAACACTCCTCCTCCTTGGCGACAAGGAGGTTTAACGGCTTGTTGCACGTGCTAAGTGCAACCGTGATTCCTACGAAAGTGAGTTAGGATTTCTTGTTTTTCGTATGCTTTTCTCTTGCTTTTTTTGCTCGGGACTAGCAAATGTTAGGTGTGGGGGTATTTGATTGACATCATTTCATGCTTATATTTGTATCTTATATCCATTATCTTTCACCTAAATAATGCTATGTTACGAGTTTTATGTTTAGTTTTCAGGAATAAATAGGTTTGAAGAGATGAAGCATAAAAGGACTCAAAAGCTGGGAAAAAGGACTGAACTGTGAGATTTGGGGACCAAAATGCAAGACAGAATGACCTAAGAGCAAAACAGAAAACTCCACACCATCATGGGGAGTATTGTGGCAATTCTATTCGGGCCGGAGCTCAAATAAACGAAGTAGATGCATCCAAGACCACCAAATACACTAAGCAAAGCCCAGCACAAATTCCAGAAGGATCCGGACTTTTTAGACCGCCAATTGGCGGTCCAAGACTGCTAATTGGCGGTCTATTTTGGTCCAAATCCGCTAAAATTTCTCCAGCACATGTATTAGAGGATGTGTAGGCTATTTTTGGTATCTATTTAGTCCCACATCGGGGGATTGTCCCAGTTTGCCTTTTTCCATGGCTATAAATAGAACTCTTCACCTTCCTTTGTAATCACTCCATATTTTAAGTGGTTATTCTTCATACTAGAAGTGAGGCCTTGAAGCACACACTAAAGTAGGAGGATGCTACTTGAAATGTGAGTCATTTTATCAATAAAGTTTTGTGTTTCTTTCATTGTTGGTTTATGCTTCTTTTATTGTTTGTGCATGTTTTAGTTTAATCGTCTTTTATTTCTAGCTTAGTTTTAATATGCTTTCTTTGCTTAGTTTAATAATTAGTGTAATGTTTAGTGAGTAGTTCCATCCCCTTTGGGGGGTGGAGTAGATGTACATACATGCATTAGAGAATGAGATAAATGCTTTATTTTTGATGTGTTGATAAAACATGAATGTATGCTTGCTTGTTTAGGATAGAATTTATAACTTGATGAGTTTTGCCAAAATGATTAGACACCTCTCATGCTTGTTTAGGTTCTGAAATAAACAACTTGCATATGTAAATGTTAATCAACTAAGTTGGTGAATAGATTGATAGGTTTTGCCATAACATTTAGACACTTCCTATGCTTGATAAACACCACCTTCATGTGTTTAAAGAATGTATTCTACACCCACCTCTTTGCATGTGTGCACTCACTCCACCCCTTAGGGGTTTTCCCATTTCTGTATTCCAGCATTCTTCCTTTGTTCTTAGCTTAGTTATTATTTCATTGTTTGGTTCTTCCTTTTGCATTTCCTACTTCTTAGCGTAGTATAGAGTAGAGTAGCATAAACATCTTTCTCCCCTATTTTTGCCACTTGATTTCGTACAAGCAAGAGACTACTCACCTCCCTGAGGATGACCCGTACTTGCCACCGCTTCATCGCGGCCATGCACTTACGGTTTAAATAAGACGTTCAACACCAGACTACAGTAAACTTTTAATGACCAATCAACTTCATCCTTCTTTCTCCAACAAACGTTTAATGAAAAGCCAATAACATCAAATCATCTAGATAACATTTAATGACTAGCCTTCATTTGTCTGTTGGGCAACTCGACCAAACTATATCGTTCCAGGCTTTTATTAGTTATCGGGATAAATTTAGCTTCTATGTGGGGTACATTCAGTTCATGTCAGCAGTAATTTAACAAAAACATAGCTGCCTACTCTTACATACAATATTCTCCTACTACCTAGTACCCAGTCTACAGTAAACATTTAATGACCAATCAACTTCATCCTTCTATTCCTCTCTTTTATGCAGCAAACACTCAATGTCTAGCCAATAACATCAAATCGACAGCAAAACACTCCATACTTCTCTTCCTCTCTCTGTTTCTGGTTCTGCTACATACTGTAGGGGAGGTCCAATTTAGTTGTCGGGGTAAAGTTAGCTTCCCTATGAGGTAACTGGGGACAAACAACCGTCTCTCTCACAATAATGTTAGAAGCTATAAAAATCTAATCAATATTGTCTTTTTCTTCACACAATAAAGCACAAATCCGTTAGACAATAACTCTAATACTAATAACCAAAGGATAATGGATGAAAGTTTTACAACTACCTTCATTTTGAATTTTTGAAACTACCATCAACTTCAACCCTACCCACAATCTTGAATCTACACCACCACTTTCCTGGCCTACAATGTCTTCCGGTAAATGTAAGCTATTCTCCTCCGTTAGTTTATAGTTTGGCAATCTTTCATGCATATTTCACTGCTAATAAATGTAACAAATCTCCTTACTTTTACGTTTTCCTATTTGCTTTTCCTACAATCAATGTACTCGTATTAAATGTCTATCAGTTTTAAATGAAGGTAACATGCATTAAATGAATGAAGGTTCAATAAATGAGTTTTTCAAACATGCATTCAACGAAGTTAACATGCATTAAATGAAGGATGCCCTCATCCATTGTTTTTTACAGCTCCCATCGAACTGGACTCCGACTCTAGTATCGAATGGTCTGAGCAGGAGGAGGCCTTCACTCCGCAACTTGCTCAAAATGAGACTCATGATACCAGTTCAGAAGTTGTCAAAACCACTATTCGAAAGGTCCAATGCTTTAATTTTTCCAATTATTCTAACAACACAAACTTACTAAGATTCAGAAAATTCTTTTTTACCAACTCAGGTGATATGTCACTGCTAATATTCAACTATTAATCCACCTTATTTTTCAAAATTAAATTAAACACTCACTTAGTTAGTCACCAATCTTATTACGTTTTACCCCATCATATTAACTGACAAGGTTACCCCACAAGTCTTCCAGTTTTACCCCGTAATGTATTTTATATTACCTCAGGACGGAAGTTGTGAACAACACTATTCGAAAGGTCTAATGCTTTAATTTTTCCAATTATTCCAACAACACAAACTTACTAATATTCAGAAAATTCTTTTTTACCAACTCAGATTATATGTCACTGCTAATATTCAACTATTAATCCACCTTATTTTTCACAATTAAATTAAGCACTCACTTAGTAGTCACCAATCTTATTACGTTTTATCCCATCGTATTAACTGACAAGGTTACCCCACAAGTCTTCCAGTTTTACCTCGTAATGTATTTTATATTACCTCAGGACGGAAGTTGTCAAAAACATTATTCGAAAGGTCTAATGCTTTAATTTTTCCAATTAATCTACCAACACAAACTTACTAATATTCAGAAAATTCTGATTTACCAACTCAGATGATATGTCACTGCTAATATTCAACTATTAATCCACCTTATTTTTCAAAATTAAATTAAACACTCACTTAGTTAGTCACCAATCTTATTACGTTTTACCCCATCGTATTAACTGACAAGGTTACCCCACAAGTCTTCCAGTTTACCTCGTAATGTTATTTATATTACCTCAGGACGAAACTGCGATAAAGATGAATACTGAACATACTACAAACGGAATAGTACAACTCACACTACAAGCCAACATAAAGGTATGTCATCTAATATATATAGGTAATAATGCATTTGCTGCATTTTTAAAACCACGAGAATATGTATGTCTTGCTAAAATCTTCTACGTAATAAACACAATCGGATATTCTTACCATGTATTCCTTTTTTTAAGTATCACAAAACAAACCAAAAAAAATGCAAACAGGAAAAGAACATCTATGCACCAAATTGCAAGGATCATGGATGCCAAGCAGTTAACGACAAACACGTCACATTACCAGAAAACAGTGCACCACAACCAAGTTTAACGTCGAATGGGGCAGAAGGAGGTAAATACCCTTCATGTCAATATCCTTTTATTTTAAAACCACATATTCATGTAATTTAGCATTTAATCAATGAATGTGGCAGACGGAATCAAGGACTTCGACGATGAGCAAACTCCAAAACCAGGAATGCATTTTCAAAAGTTCAACGATTTAATGGACTTCTTTGACAAATATGCCAATGATAAAGGTTTTGCAATTAACTAAACAAACTCAAATTACAACAACAATTATCTAGCCAGGGCTGTCATTGGATGTCATCGTGCAGGAACACCTCCACAGGTACTTGTTCGCACTGTCCTAAATTAGTTGTTTACATGAAACTCATGCACAAATTGGATTTCTAACAGGAACACAAAATAGCGTACTATTCTCACAAGTTAACATCACTAGTAAAATGCCCTGCTAGAATAACAGTTTCCGGTGACCCATGCTCCGGCTATGGTATCAACTCGGTCAACCTACAACACAACCACGATCTCCTGCAACAACCCAAACTTCGGTTTGTTAAACAAAAAAGAGCAATAAATGAATCCCAAAAACTAAGGATCATTAGGAACGAAAATGCTGGTATTGGTGTAGCACAAACAATGAACAACTTCCTTGCGAACGGGGTGGACATGACAGCTTGACATTCAATCAACAAGACGTCAGGTAAAACATAAAAAACAATGGTTTTCCTATATCGGTTAGTATCTTCCAAATTGCTTACCAATTAGTTAAAATCATGTAGAGATATGGTGAAGAAACCTTGTTCATCACTGCTTGTTGAGGGAGATTGTAACGCCCCCGATCTCGCGGGTACGCACACTGGGAAAGACTACAAGTGTCGCGATCAGAGACCTCCGCGACGACCGAAGGAGTTACAAAAGACAAACCAAACAACAACTCGACAATACGTAGAGAGATCATACATTGATAGACTAGCATAAAACATAACTGAAAAGTGAGAGAATATCCATATATGGTAAGAAGGTCAAATACATTACACCGAGTTCAAAGGGAAATACATCGTAAATAATGCGGAAGCAAAAGACAAACTGAAGAATATGGTCGACGTGTCCCTCGTGTACAGAATCTTCGACTACTCGTCCAGTCCGCCCTGTGGAAACCTAAGTACCTGCAAGCACCGCATTAATAAATGCGTGAGTTTTCAATTAAGAAAACCAAGTATGCCTCAGCCCATACAAATGAAATAAATATGACACATGCAAGAAGTCTAACTAAGACTAGCAGCAGTCGAACAGAAACAAGTGCACGGAATGCATCAGAAGGGCAATGACTCCACCAGCCATGCCTGCCGGGCGCACCCGACGCGTTCCTCATAAGGAACCAGAACACCAGCCTCGCTGGTCAGAGGTGGTCACCCGTCGGTGACCCACCGCTCGGCACAAAGCGGTGCGCCGGTTAGATGTCCCAACTCGCGGAAAATAACCTACATGGTGCTATCGCGACATTGGGTCCACCTAACCTGAGACAGAATGGCAGCGCGCATGCCCAGGACTTATCTTAGGCCTGGTCCTCACATAGGGGTCTTAATCGGGTGGCCTCTGAAGCTAGAGGACCCACCCGTGGCCCGTCGGCCCAGAAACAGAACGTGCCCAGAATTACTCCATTAGATTAGATGCAATGCAACTACCACAACGCATATAGTCTAGTACATCTAAAATATTCAGAATGAGTTCAATGGAGGGTATGCAATATCTCCCTCAAACTCTAAGCCAAAACAGAATTTAAATTCATCCACACCACACGAATTTTAAACAATTAGCATCATGGATTATCATGCAAGAATATATAGTCTGAAATCAGTAACAAATGGGGAACCATCCAGCAACTAAATGATGTATGATTATGCATGAATATATGGTCTGAAATCAGTAACAAATCGTCGATGATCATGCATGAATATATGGTCTGAAATCAGTAACAAATTATGGATGATCATGCAAGAATATATGGTCTGAAATCAGTAACAACTTGGGGAATAATCCAGCAACTAAATGATGTACGAATATGCAAAGTCTTAGCAGCAATCCGAGTCATGAACTTTCCTATTTCCAGCAACCTAATGATGCATGAACATGCGTCACCTTAACCTAAAATTAAATAGGACTTAAACCCTACATTCAGCAACTAAAGAGGAATGAAATATGCAACATCTACCAGCAAGCAAATCAGTAAGCACTGGATGAAATCCAACAACAATCCGGTTGACTGAATATGCAATGTTTTTGGTAATAATGCAGCCATGCAATATTCCTATTTCCAGCAACCTATTGATGCATGAAATATGCGGCTTGTAATCAACAAGAAAAATCAGGAAATAAACCTTGTGTCCAGAACTAAAGATGTTTAGATATACAACAACATAACAGCAACTAAAGATGAAGAATCATGCAAATCCCGCAGCTAAATAGGCATGCATATGTAGCATCACGGTAATAACAAAACATGGGAATTAATGCACGAAATTAACTATCTAAATCATACACAAACATAGGGTATCTTAACAGCAAGGTAAACCAGAGAATGATCATGAAATCCATCAATATAATCACATCTACAACTAGCAAGCAGCCAGAAATCTATTAGAATCTAAGGTAAAACACACAACCCAACCAGGCTGAGATTTCATCTCGCATGTGTGCCCCAGAAACCTGACCAGACATCCCCCTTGGTGCTGGATGAAGCTCCATCCGACACCCCCACCTATTATCCTACATTTGGACCAGAAGCATACAAGAGGTGCAACATACGTTAATACCCGTCCAGCAGCACACATAAACCACAACTTAATCAAGTTAATAAGGCAACAACCCCCAACCACCTCATTGTTTGAGTTACCACTTACTACCCGCATGGATTGTTCAATCAAACCCGAAGGTTGCTGATGCTGGACAGCCTCCAATCCAGCCCCCAAGCCTTATGCTACACTAATGGCTAGAGACATACCTGAAGGATAGAAGATGTTGAGCTAAACCGGATGCACCAAGATTTCCCCTAGCCGCACGCAAGGAGCTCCTCCGAATTCTTCTTCCAAGTTGCTGGAATTGCTGGGGAGATTTTTGGTGGTGGTGTGGAGAGGAGAGGGAGGTAGGGTCGGCTGGATGTGGGCTTAAATAGGTGCAAGTTTGGAAGGAGCAATTAACAATAAGGCAAGAGATAATTGGCTTTGATGGCCAATCAGCACTTTCCTTTAGGCAACAAATTCAAATATTTTGCAAATCTCAAGAGATTTGCTCTTGCTGATGTGGCATCCACGTCACCCAGCCTTCACACCTCAGCCCTAAATGCCTACTCAAAGCACAAGCCAAACCACACACATGAATTCCACTCGATCGATCCGGTTAAGTCAATCGATTGGAAAACTGCCTGACGGTCGAACCCGTCCATGAGTCGCATTGACTTGCCCAAAAAGGAAACTTTCCCCGAAAGGAAGCTTTTCCAAAACAAAGCATAAAATCACACAACTAACATCATTCATCAAGAAAACACAAACTCGGGCGTAAGGATGGATAAGACTTACTAAGGTACCGGAGAGCGGGTCTTACAGAGATGCTCAATCACTGCTAGCATATTTCAACAAGATGCAGCAGCGAGAACATAATTTGTTCTACACTATTGATCTTGACAACGAAGGGAGGGTACGAAATGTTTTCTGAGCAGACGCGAGATCCAGAGCTGCATACAAAGCATTTGTCGATGTCTTAATGATTGATTCATTTTATTTAAACTGCAAGTGCATGGTCGCGTTGTAGCGGTGGAAAATACAGGTCGTCCATTGGGAGGTGTGTCGGCATTTGGTTTATGCGAAGGCGAGTAGTAAAGAAATGAGAGAAAGGTTGGTTACACTAAACTACACTAATATGCAAAAGGAAATGAAGATAAGCAATAAAACTAAACCCCATAGGGGGTAGAGAAATAATGTGAATAGAAAGATGTGTGTGTGTTCAATTATGCTCCTCACAACATGTAGTGCATGAAATCATAAAACGAAATCCAACTTTGCCTCCACATGAAATAAGATAAGACTACATCATTAAAACATACAAAACAATAATTGGAATGAAGCTAAATGAACTCATGTATAAAGACTAGACCCTACTATGCCTCCACATGAATTAAGACCAGACTATATCATTAAAACATACAAGTCATTAACCAAGGCCAAGGCAACAAGAGCACATACACTACAAGTCATGTTTCCTATATTAATTCCATCATTATCCTTACCTCATCATTCCCCATAAAATAGGTCCACTAGTCTAAGCATATGCTAAGCTTCATTCAAGAGCATTACATATCAAAGACAAGAGTGAAATCTCATCAGATGGTTATGGAAATCATATAAGGCTCAAAGGATTAAGATAACACACTACTACATTACATAATCATATCACATATTTCTCCACCCCCAAATGGGGATGGAACTACTCACTACTCATTACACTAACTACATTAACAAAATGAAGCATTATACTGAAATGAAACTACACTAATCAAGCTAGAAATATTAAAGAAGCTGAAATGACATAAAACAAAACAAGCATCAAAGCAAGCACATTAAAGGAAATTAACCTAAGAGAGAAACAACACAATTAAAGGAAAACATATATTATGAACTCACTCGATTACAAGTAGCCCTTCCTCCACGAGAGTTTTGCTTCAAGGCTTTACTCTTAGTAGGGAAGATGACCACCAAAGAGAGATGAATTACATGAGAGGAGGGAGAATTCTATTTATAGCCATAGAAAAAGGTAATCCGGGACGATCCCCCGATGTGGGACTAAACAAATACCAAAAATAGCCTAAACATCATCTAATACACGCACTCCAGAAGTTTCAGCTGATCTGGGAAGATCTGGACCGCCAATTGGCGGTCTACAGGATCCGGATTGCGTTGAATCTTGTTGTGGGCTTTGCTTGATATATTTGTTCGTCTTGGATGCATCTACTTTCTTTGTTGGAGCTCCGACCCGAATTGAATTGCCAAAATACTTCCCATGATGGTGTGGAGTTTTTTGTTTTACTCTTAGGTCCTTCGGTCTTACATTCAGGTCCTTCTCCCTTGCATCTTAGTCCCCAGGTCTCACAATTAAGTCTTTTTTCCTGCTTTTGGGTCCTTTCATGGCTCTTCTCTTCAACCCTCTTTATTTCTGAAATTCAAACATAAAACTCGTCACGTAGCATTGCTTAGGTGTAAGATAATGAATATAAGATACAAATATAAGCATGAAATGATGTCAATCACTTAACCTTTGACACAACCTACCTTACAAACAAATTCAAGATGGCTTTTGCACCTTTTGTAGGAGTTATACTCACAATCACTCCACTCTATTTGGATGTGGCCTCCTTTATTCCGAGACTGCAGAAAACTATACATGGTTATTCCGTTTTGGCTGCAATGTATGGAAGGTAATTCTAAACAACATAATATGGTATTTAAATTCCATTCGCCTGCATAATATTGTAATTTTAATACATTGTTACTTTGTTTTCAAATTCTAATGACAATATCTTCTAGGTGTTCTACCCAAGCCCATCATTACATATCAATGTCCAGCAATTGGAAACGCAGTTAAAGAAGTATTCCCTAATGCAAACCATCGCCTATGTGTCTGGCATATTCTTCAAAAACTACCTAATAAATTTGGAGCGACAAAGTACGCCAAGATGAAATGGGAATTCAAAAATATTGTCTTTGATTCCCTGGCTGAACAAGAGTTTGAATACGAATGGAAAATGTGGGCCGAGAAATAGAACATCTCAAATCATCCTTGGCTGATGCAGCTATTCGAAATCAGAGCTAAGTGGGTACCGGCTTTTGTTAAAAAAACATTATGGGCAGGTGATCACCTTATTGCATTTTTTACATTATATAAATACAAATGTTTATAAATAAAATTTTGGCTTCTATTATGTTAGTATTTTAATCTTATAGTATGTTAGTTCTAGTATGTTATGTTGCTTCTAAATTTTAAAATAGTAGGCATAAAATACAGAATGTTGGTTCCATTATTTAACTATTTTACACATGTGAGTTATATTATGTGTGTTCTAAATTTTAATAAATACAAATGTGAGTTCTATTATGTTAGTATTAAACACATGTTGGTTCTACTATGTTAGTATTTATATGACAGCATCAACTAGGTACCAAACATAATAGCTTATGGTAGATGTATAGGGGTGGTACAAATATAATCGGGGTTCTAATTACTATTTTGGGGTTCTTTAGTGGTATATTTCATTTGAATCAACTACATCCCTGTTTATTCATTCTACATATACATACATTTTGAACGTCTCACATGATAAAACAGGAATGTCTACCACACAAAGATCAGAAGGCATGAACGCATACCTTAAGGATTACGTTGATTCTCAAACTACCTTAAATAACTTTGTTCAGAAATATGAGCAAGCTATAAGGAACAAATATGAAAAAGATGAGAAGGCTGATTACGATAGCTTGTACCGCACACCACAACTACAAACTACAATGCCTATGGAACAACAATGCAGGGATGCCTACACCATTGATATATTCAAGAAATGCCAAGAACAGTTACGGAAGATCTTGTCCTACGACATTGTCGTAGAATTTACTGATGGACTGCCCTATAAATTTGGAGTTAGAGAAAACAAGAATTACCATGGCACTCAAGTATGGCATCCATTTATGCACACCGTCTTGATGGATGACTTCCGTGGCGAAATCAGCTGCAATTGTCAAATGTTTGAATATGTTGGAATCTTGTGCTGCCACATACTAGCGGTCTGGAAACAGAAACAAATAAACAAGGAAGTCCCTCCCAAATTTGTAATTCAGCGTTGGAGAAAAGATGTGAACAGAAATCTAGGTGAACTGCCCAAGAAAGATGTCCCCTTGGTGATGGATGCTTTTGGTAGACAACAAGAAACAATAGAGTATTGTGCTTTCTTTGGAGAGGAGTCGTTTCATTCTCACGAAAGATCCTTGCAAGTGATGGAAGCCCTAAGGTCTTTAAAGTTGACCTTACTAGACACCAAGTTGGAAGACATAACATCTAGAAAAACAAAACTCAAAAGGTGTAACTCTTCCTCCCCTGCCATAATACTTCAAGATAGTCCAAGAACACCTGCTGCAAATGTTATCCATCTTAATGGATCACCTTCTAACTTAATGACAAAGACACCGCTAAAGGTATTAGACCCTAATTTGGTGAAGAGCAAAGGTCGCCCAAGTGATGCTAAAATGAAGTCTACTGTTGAAACGAAAAGAACACTGTATTTAAACACATTGAAAGGTAAATTGCTAGTGATCTATGAACAAGATACTACACACAACTACAATCTCACGCCGGTTACGATTAAATGGGATGTAAGCTAGCTATGTGTGGTTTACTGATGTGTGGTTTATAAACAACTGTGCTTTTGAACCATTCAGTGTTACCAGGCTATTGTAATTCATGAGCCATTCGTCCTTCAGGTTCTACTGACCTCGCTATTATATTCTACTCGCTTGTTGTTATAACTCACCCTTTTTATATATCTAAACTACCCTGGTTTTGTTTTTACCTTAACACGAATGTCAACCATTAAATCGAATGTAAACTATCTATGTGTGTTTTACAGTTTTGCGGTTTTGAAGCAATCGTGTGCCATTCGTCTTACATGTTCAACTTACCCCCATAATGTATATTAAACTTACCCCATATTTGTTTCGAACTTACCCCATTTGGTAATAAATTGTTACAGGCCAATATCCTCTTGTTAGTGATATTACGTTACCCACAAATTCCATAAGTTTAACCTCTTTGAACATTTGTTACCCCTTTTATCAATTGAATTTACCCCATTCATGTCGAAGAATTCACCTCAATAATTAATCCAAGCTATGATCTTCTGTTGCTCACAAACCTTAATTCGGGGCAGAGCATTAAAGGCGGAAATCTACTGTTAAAAAGAAAATAGCATCGTACGTTAACACAATACTAAACTACAATGCCACCACTGACACTTTTATACCCCAACAGTTAACCAAATTTACCCGTCCGTTAAGTCAATTTACCCCAACCATTACTCCAAAATCACCACATCCAACACATTAAATTTTCCGGACTACAAGTTTCCCCCCCAATAACAATCATATAATGCCTTCATAACACATTGTGGAATAAGGGATTTTAAACAACTTTGGTTTTGAAAACTTCAATGTTACCCTACTATTGTAATTCGTCTTTCAGGTTCTACTTACCCTGCCATTATATTCAACTTACCCTGATGATGTTTTTAAATTACCCGTCTTATGTATCGTAATTACCATGGTGTTGTTCATATCTTCACACGAATGTCAATGTAGGGGTTACTGATTCCAATGATAAGTTTTTTTTGCAATAATAAGGTTTTTGCAACAGTACATTCAAACAGAGCCTTAGTTAGGCAACGTTCTCATGTATCCTACTACATTCCAATGACAAGGTTTTTGCAACAATTAAATCGAATCTAAACTAGCTATGTGTGGTTTAATGATTTGTAGTTTATAAACAACTGCAGTTTTGAACCATTCGGTTGTGTGCCATCTGGTTGTTGTTTGGAACTTACCCAACCTGTAATAAGGGTTACAGACGGATATTGTCTTGTTATTGAATTTACCTAACCTAAAAAACTGATAAGTTTACCACCACGAACAATACTAACCCCACCATTGAACATTAGTTACCCCGTTTATCAATTGAATTTAGCCAAATCTTGTTATACAATTTATCTCGCCCAACACATTATTTATCCAAACTATCATGTTTTGTTTCCCCCACAAACTATTAAACCCTTACACTCAAAAAACATGGTTACAATGCTTACATTCCGTAAACGAACCATGCTTACAATCAAGTAAACCGATAAATCATGCTTACCATACCAACCTCCTAAATTAAAATTACCCCGGGAAAACATAAGATTGTCCTATATGAATGATGTAAACAATACTAGAGTTTAGCATCAAGTAAAAAATAGAAATAGTTGAACGACATTCAATAAATAAAATGTAACAAACATATTCATAAGGTCCTAAGTTCCTACATTACAAGTTAACAAACATTACAAACATATTCAATGTTTAATAAGTTCCTACAACAAAACAAATGTTGTAATCACTTCACCAAGTTCAGGGAGACTGTCATTTCAGACCTCATGATTCCCATTGCTATCTCCCCACGAATTTTGTGCACATGTTCTACATCTTCAGCACTATCTGGTCGTAGTCCAGTTAGTAACCTGCGAATCCAATGAATAACAAACAAGCCACTATCATTAACACCATCCAACTGTTGTGGGCAGTTTCACACAAATTCTAGAGGCCATAAACAATTCAGATATGATCTCCAGAAAATAGATGCCCTCGACGCAACCTCTTTATGGAATCCATCAGCCTCTCTTGAAGGCTCATCCAAGGCAACCTCCCTAGCCGAGCAATTATAGTGTTTTATTAATTTAGCTTCCGAGTAGATGACCAGCAGAGACCAATGATCATTGCCATAAATTGGATGGCATATAATGTTCAATTTCTCAGAGAATTGATCCATATGCATTTCAATTAAGTTAGTTGCAGCTTCAAATTTAGGTTTTTCTAGCAAACCTGATAAAGCAGTTGTCATGACATCAACCCAACTAGAGTAGCAAGCCTTAGAATACCTCGTGAAGAGAACTTCTGTGTAGGCATCGAAAATCTAGAAACAAGCATCATAAAAGTAATTACCAACCTTATCCTTATCGTTAAAAGTAATGATTTGTACATAAATGTATAACTCTGCACTTGTTGGACCAGCTTTGCTCATTAAGTTGATTAAATCGAATCTTCGGACAATGACGTATTTACTTTTAAAAATCACGTCTTCGGTGGCAACATTTTTCCGGGTTACCCATCGAATAACCTTTATCTCTTCGTCGGTAAGGCCACCCATAGCATATTCGTCAATTTTAGAACACTCCCCATTGAAGAATTTTGGGATCCCAGCCTGCGTTGGAGAAAACCTACCTTGAGACTCGAAGGGCCCACTTGGCTCGTAAAAATCCCGAACATCCAACACAGGTTTATTAAAGGAATGTATGTCCTGAATGAAAAAAAAATTGGGCATATGAAAATAGATAGGAAGTTATTTACAAATTAAAAACATCAATTTCCAAAAGCTTACAGCAGAACTACTGCACCCTCTTGTCAATTTGGCCCATTCAATCACTATTCCCGCATTTTCTCTAATAAGTTCCAGCTTACTCTTCCGATTAAGCTGAATAAATCAATTATATTATAGATTAACCCATACATTTAAGAACAACGATATGTAGCACTACATGTTACAATGTTACATCAACTCATGTTTTACTCATGGTACAATGTTCAAATGAAAACGGGCACGTTCTGCTAGCTTTGACAAAAAAAACATCAATTTATTACAATTGATAAATCATGCGTATACTCCAATCCACATTCTAAAGTACCCCCAGATGTAAATCCATCAACCCCAATATTGCCCGAAAAATCAAAGCTGAAAACTTGTTAAATGCCCAATAATGTTCTTCCACCGCATACTATTTCTCATGTTATAACTGAAATAAAACATGAAAGTACCCCATATTATAAATGAACAAACCCCTTATTTCCCAATATTAATGGGAAAAGCTTCAACCGCATATACAATTTGTCGTCCGATAATAACTACTATAACAACATTAGTTATCTTTCTTACGTGTTCCGTATTTCTCTTCCCTTTAGTAAAATGTGCTTCTGATCTAGCTTCACCAAGAACCTGTCCAACATCCGTAGAATTCCGATGTCATACATCAAACTATAAATGGAATATAACGGAAATTACCCAAATTATAACTGAACAAACCCGTTTTTTTCCATCATAAACAGATAATATATGAAAATACCCCAACTTATAACTGAACAAACCTCTAATTTCGCACTACTAACTCAACAAACAGTACGTCACTATTAACTCAAAAAGGACTATATTCAAAAAGGACTATATTTGCACTATTAACTCAAAAAGTCTATATTCATAAAAACAACACAGAAACGAAATATTTAGTTTTTTTCTGCATACACTAAATGCTAATACTACTACATTAACTACAATAATGAATTTTGTTCTCCTTTCTTACCTATTTAGTAGTTTCCTTAACACTAGGAGTGTACGCTTAGACATGCTAATATCACAAATTAAAAATGAAACAACAAATTGTATTAACATATTAAGAGGAATCAACCACAATGAAAGAATGCAGATGTTATATTTTGTAAGAGCTTATTTGTTAATTTAAATAAGTATTTGAGGTATATTCAATGCTTATAGGTGGTTGTTCAGACACACTACGAGTACATCTATCTAGTTAGTTATTTATATATCTAGTTAGTACATTATATTACAATAATGTAGGAAACAAAAAACAAAAAATAAATGAACAATTTATTCTTCACACACAACAACCTCAATGTCTATAAGAAAGAACAACAACCTCGTGATTCTCCGATTGAGTCTTTCCTTCTACTATCAATCCCTGAAAATTTATTCATAAACAAGTGTGTCAATAACGTTTTGTCGGTTTCGTGGTTATAAAAATTGAATGATTGATTACCGTTGACTTCATGTATTCCACAACATCTTTTGGTCTCTTACCACGAAACCAAGAACGTGTTGCTCGTTTCTGTCAAATATTACAAAGATTTTCTTTAAATCCAAATGTTAATTAATCTAGACAAAAATAATACTACTGAATAAATTTTTAATAAGAATGTTTTTAAGAGAACCAACCTTCAAACTACCATACTTTGCAACTCCACGACTACGAAGTTGATAAGGTGAAACCCCTCCTCTCCCACGTCTCAATGCGGTACTAGTAGTAGTAGTAGTATCATGTATTTGATGTAGCACACTTCGAATAACTTGATCCACATCCTTATAAGGGCACATTGCCTTTTCCGCAACTAACAAAGAGTCATAAGAAATGCGGGAAATCTGCGTTGTTTTTCCTTGGTTGTTGTGCCTTTTTCCTATTTCTATCTCCTCTATGTTTACTATTCCATCAGCAGTAACTTCTTCATCAACCTCGGCGACAACGTTCTCTTCCGGAATTTCCATTGAACGATCAAGAACCAAATCTTCATTTTCAAGACCACAACCCAAGTCTTCTGTAACCTGAACTGTCCTATTCGTTGACAGCCCAGAACAGGTATTAAATTCATTGTTCAGCATAGAACATGACATGTCAGACTCACCCACTATATGGTCTTCATCAGCTTCATTGATGTTTTCAGTTAGCTCTACCATCTTTTTCCCCTTGCTAGATGATGAATGTCTACCCTTCTGTGCCCTTTTCTTAAGGACACTAAGAGTGACAGAAATGGCCATGCTTTCCGATGGACTTCCTGGTAACTCATGCACGTATTCTAGGGGCTCATGCTTGTTCGAAGACAGGATGGTTGGATCAAGTGAACATTGTTCTGGGATTACGACTGGACTAGGTGCTACAAAGGTTGGAGATTGCGATGGTGGTCGGAATTGTTCAGTGAGAAGTACCTTCAACTGAGCACATTCATCTTCTTTACTATGCAACATTTCTTGTGTCTCACGAAGCTCATTACGTAGCGTGCCGCACCTCTAATTAGACTGAAATAGCATTTCCTCAAGCTCATTCACCCTCAACTGCAACTATTGGACAACCTCCCCACTAACTAGATTATTTGGTATGTGGTATTGCTCAATTTCAGTGGCCGTTGGCACAATCCTTTCCAACTTGAAGAATTTTGCATGTAAGTTGGTGAACTTCAAGCCCTTGACCTTCAAGCGTTTATCTAGATCACGCTTTACCAATGTACCCCCCCCAACGATTAATCCGCGGTGTACCACCAACCACCATACAAATGTTTAGGTGTTCGTATAGCCAAACCTGAAGATATATAAAACCAAATATTACATTAATTTAATGAGAAATACATATACAATGAGGCCACACAAAAAATACTTCATTTACCATAAGAACAACTGTGCATCCTTCAATGCGTCCTAGATGGATTTCTTCACCACTAGTCAATTCGTTGTATTTGAATCGAGCATTGTTTAGGGCTTTGGTTAAGTGGTGGTTAACACAGGCCCCCCAACCAACTGAATGTAAAGCATTCAGATATTCGACTATATAAGTCATCCATTTCTGCACACGCATTGACGTACCAACAAACAAAAATGCACAGAATAAGTGGACAATGTAGAGACGCACGCAATCAACAACGTCAATCGGATCATTTGAAGGGAGTAATTTCTGCTCCAAAGCATGAACATCAGAACGTGTTGGTAGTTTCTTACTGAAAAAACATTCGTGGAATTGGGTCTCCTCCGTGTTCGCTACAACGTTGTGGAAATTTTGACCTCCAAGAGGTAGTCCCAATATGCAAGCAACATCCATTTCTTCAAACTGCAACTTGTATTCTCCCATAATGAATGTTTTCCGTCTAGTAGAGTAACATCCTATTAGGTCCCGCACTATCTCATCGTTAACGACAATGTTCTCCATCTCTAGAAAATGCCCAAAAGGGGTTGCAGAAAAAAGTACTTTGTGAGGAGCTCGCATATTTTTGGCTGCTTTCATCCAATGAATGAGAGACAAATGACTGTGGGTGTACTCCTCCTCCATCACAATCTAAACAATATTATAACAGGAATTTAGGTTAAGATAAACACTTTTTGAACAAATTAACCCACATCCAACTATAAAAAAGTGTTATCAAACAATTTCCCAAAGATTATAACGACAATTTATTACAAGGTCTACCAAAATAAATAGCTACAACAAATACTATACAACACAAACAACAAATCTACCCCATATGTTACTGAATCTAACATACCCCAAGTCATCCTTAAATTTACCCCACCTTGTATAACTAAAGAACATATTGCTGGTTCAGTATTTGATTTAAATATACTAGATCTAACCCTGATATTTATTACAACTAACCTCGCTCTTTATTTCAACCAACCCCGAAAATATACCGGATCTAACTGGATCTGAAGAAAATACTCGATCTAAAGAACATAACGGTTCTAACTTACACCATCACAACCTACCCAACCTTTGAATTCAACTAACCTCGAAAATATAAAACCTTAACAACCACACCCCATTACAAATTTCTTAAAAAAACGGACAAATCAACACTTAAACTACACTTGCTTTCAATACGGATAACAATTCTATCTATGTAAATCCAAAAAAAGTAAAACTTTGAATAACCTAAAAAACTAAATATGTAAACAAAAGGTTTAACATTATTTCAGAAAAAAAATAAATATGGTTGAGGTATTATAAGAAAAGGTGAAAGTAATACGAAACGAATACAAAAAATACATAAAAAACGGTGCCAACAACTAATTTTTTAAAGTGATCTTATAAAATATCTCTGTTGTGTCCTTCAAGCTAAAATTTAAGAAAACCAAAAATAAAGTTGCTCACCAAAAAATTTAACAAATCTAGGTGGTTTACCGGGAAGAAAAAACAAAAAATGCCAAAAACCTTGCTGGAAGGAAATACTTCTACTGTGGGCTTTGTAACAAAAACATGTGGATAATCAGATAAAACCCAAATAAATAACCGATAATAAACAAAATAAAAGAACACATTAAAAAAATGATAATCAGTTCGTTTCAGTGGAGTTTATGTTGTGAATCTGATTGACATCATTTCATTCTTATATTTGTATCTTATATCCATTATCTTTCACCTAAACAATGCTATGTTACGAGTTTTATGTTTAGTTTTCAGGAATAAATAGGTTTGAAGAGATGAAACATAAAAGGACCCAAAAGCTGGGAAAAAGGACTGGATTGTGAGATCTGGGGACCAAAATGCAAGGGAGAAGGACCTGAACGCAAGACAGAAGGACCTAAGAGCAAAACAGAATACTCCACACCATCATGGGGAGTATTTTAGCAATTGGATTCGGGTCGGAGCTCCAATAAACAAAGTAGATGCATCCAAGACCACCAAATACACAAAGAAAAGCCCAACACAAATTCTAGATGGATCCGGACCTTTTTGACCGCCAATTGGCGGTCCAAGACCGCTAATTGGCGGTCTGTTTTGGCCCAAATCCGCCAAGTTTTCTCCTGGACGTGTATTAATGTTTGTTTAGGCTATGTTTGGTATTGGTTTAGTCCCACATCAGGGGATTGTCCCGGTTTGCCTTTTTCCATGGCTATAAATAGAACTCTTCACCTTCCATTGTAATCACTCCACATTTTAAGTGGCTATTCTTCCTACTAGAAGCGAGGCCTTGAAGCACACACTAAAGTAGGAGGATGCGACTTGAAATGTGAGTCATTTTATCAATAAAGTTTTGTGTTTCTTTCATTGTTTGTTTATGCTTCTTTTATAGTTTGTGCATGTTTTAGTTTAATCGTCTTTTATTTCTAGCTTAGTTTTAATATGCTTTCTTTGCTTAGTTTAATAATTAGTATAATGTTTAGTGAGTAGTTCCATCCCCTTTGGGGGGTGGAGTAGATGTACATACATGCATTAGAGAATGGGACGAATGCTTTATTTTGATGTGTTGATAAAACATGAATGTATGCTTGCTTGTTTAGGATAGAATTTATACCTTGATGAGTTTTGCCAAAATGATTAGACACCTCTCATGCTTGTTTAGGTTCTGAAATAAACAACTTGCATATGTAAATGTTAATCAACTAAGTTGGTGAATAGATTGATAGGTTTTGCCATAACATTTAGACACTTCCTATGCTTGATAAACACCACCATCATGTGCTTAAAGAAAGTATTCTACACCCACCACTTTGCATGTGTGCACTCACTCCACCCCTTAGGGGTTTTCCCATTTCTGTATTCCAGCATTCTTCCTTTGTTCTTAGCTTAGTTATTATTTCATTGTTTGGTTCTTCCTTTCGCATTTCCTACTTCTTAGCGTAGTATAGAGTAGAGTCGCATAAACATCTTTCTCCCCCTATTTTTGCCATTTGATTTCGTACAAGCAAGAGGCTACTCACCTCTCTGAGGACGACCCGTACTTGCCACCGCTTCATCGCGGCCGTGCACTTGCGGTTTAAATTAAAACGTTCAACAAGTTTTTGGCGCCGTTGTCAGGGAGGTGCCAGTCCAGACTCTTGTTTGGACGATTCGAGTGGATTTAATTTGTGTTTTGTAGTTTTTCTTTGTTGCAGGAGACTGGGAATAGCAAGTGGAAGCTACTGGAGAAATTTCCAGACGACCTGAGCACTTCAGACCGCCAATCAGCGGTCTGGTGAGATATGTTCATCTTTTAATTTGTTTATGTTGTTGCTGTAAATGATCTAGTTATCTGGGACTCAATTTGGCATGTTTGGACTTATAGTTCGTTCCCAGATCAATATTCAAACTCTTTTAAGCAACTTGGACCCTAAAACTCAAAGCAAAAGACTAGGCATTCTTTCTTGTTTAGGTCATGCACCATGTATGTGACTTAAGCATTTAGATTATCTTTTATTTTAGCTTTATTTTCAGTTGCTGAGTGCTGGCGTGAGGTACGCACCTTCTACTCTCATTCATGCATTTCGTATGACATGCATTAGTTAGTAGGAAGTGCATTGCAACAAGTGTGAGTTGAGCGTTGTTTGGAGAGTTGATTGTTATATTTAGGACTCCAAAACGCTACTAAGGAGGGGCTGTCCCGTAAAAGATAAGGTGGGGGATTTCATCACCCTTTCCTTCGCCCCAAAAAGCACACTAATCAAGAGCCTAATTTCTAAAATCAAGTAGACATTGGCCTTAAGGAATTCGGACGCATTAGGAGAGTGATCCGGTCCCGACCGTCATAACCTGATCAGCGTTGCCCACTTTGTCGATAGTAGGAGAGACGAGATCCCCGGATCTTGACTCACTTGCTGGGCTCTATGGTACTCGTCGTAGGGAGGTGAGGCGTGTTGAGGCCGCGTGACCTCGCAGTTAGGCGTCGTCTAGCTGTAAGGACCTATAGCGACCTTAGGATTGCTTGAGCCTTGTTTGCTTGTGTGCTTCTACCTGTACCCATCCGCCGTAGAATAAGACTTCTTCCCTTCTCTCCTGAGTCATTCTTTCTTTCCTGTGTTCCCCAGTCTTCTCTTGTACGTACATTCTTTGTTTGAAAAAAAAAAGTTTTTTTGTGTGTGCACCTTTGTCATGCTTTCGTGGACACGAGACGAGAGTGGTCGTTTCACGAGGAGCGTTGTCAATCCGGCTTCGGTCATCGATTTCTCGACGCCTTCCTCTTCTCGTGTCGCACGTAGTTCGGGTCCAATGGCTGCTAATTTCCGTGAGGAGGAGCAGTTGCTGGACCCGCCTGCTCGACCTGTTCTTCCAGTTGTCGTTCGCATACCTCTTCGTGATCGATACTACCCGAGTCGTACCGCTCTACCCTCGTGCATCGTATTACTAGAGGCTAATGGGAACCATTTTGAGGTTAAGCCTCAATTCATTTCCATGTTCCCTCGCTTTACTGGGAAAGGTGACCCCTATATCTTTCTCAGGGAATTTGAGGAGGTCTGTGCTATGTTCAAGCTGCAACAACTTAGCACAGACTCCATCCATCTTAGGCTCGTTCCTTTCGCATTAAAGGATGATGCCAAGAAGTGGTTGTACAGCAACCAGGCGAATTCCTTTAGGACTTGAGATGAGTTTCAATCTGCATTCCTCAAGAAGTACTTTCCAAATCATCGTACTAAAAAATTGAGGAACGAAATCAATTCGTTCTATCAACATGAGACTGAACCATTCCATGCATATCTAGAGAGGTTCAAAGAGCTACTATCCTCGTGCCCTCACCATGGCATTGAGTTGTGGCGTCTTTGTCAGATTGTTTACGAAGGTCTTCACATCCCGTCAAGAACGCTCCTTGAGTCCATGTGTCAAGGAGAGTTCTTGGGAAAGGATGAAAGGGAGGCGTGGGCCTTCCTCGAAGACCTCGCTGAGAAAACCATGCAATGGGAGAGTGTGAGGGAACCACCTGCATCATCTAGCATAGGAGCAAGGATCGCGAATGCAAACTCGACTAGATCGGGTGCCGCATTTGTTGTCGATACCACTACGGCCTTAATGCGCCGTATGGATTCGATTGAGCTCCAAAACCAACATGGTGCACCTCACATGTCCACATCTGGTCCAGTTCCCTGTCATTCATGTGGTAGGATAGGTCATGTAGAAAGCAAGTGTGAGTCCATTCCTCCTGAGATGGAGCGTGTCAACGCCATCTATGATAGAGCTAGGAATGACCCATACTCATCATCTTATAATCCTGGATGGAGGAACCACCCCAATGTTTCATGGAACCAAACTAATGCCCAGGGTGGTCCTTCAAACTCCTCTAGACCACATTACCAATCACATCAACATCCCATGCATGCACATTCCTATCAGCCACCCCAAGCGCAAACCACCAATAAATCGGGTTTCCCAAATTCCAATAATATGGAAACTCGATTCAATTCGCTTGAGACCTTGACTCGTGGACTTGAAAACTCAATGAAAAATTTTATGTCAACTACGAGTCAAGTTCTCACTTCCAATCAGCAGACCATCAAATCTCTAGAGCTTCAGATGGGCCAATTGGCTCAGTCTGTACATGAAAGAGAGAGGGTCTTTTCCTAGCCAGCCTGAGGCTAACCCCCGTATGTACCAACAACAACACATGCAAAATGAGAATGTGGTACCTCGGGGGAGGCAAGTGAACCATGTGGAGGAACCTGTTCACCATGTCAATTCCATTGTGACCTTAAGGAATGGAAAACAGGTTGACAATCACATTTCCTTGCCACAACAACCACCATCTATGCAGCCCCTCAGTGGGAATGGTGGTGAAGAAGAGGTTGAGGGTGAGGGTAATACACCAATGCTTCTTTCTTCTCAAGCACCGCAGAAAACCTACCTGCCAAAAGCTCCCTATCCAAGTAGGTTAACCAAAAAGCAAAGTGACAACATGGACACGATATTAGAGGTGTTTAAGCAAGTAAAGGTTAACATCCCCTTGTTGGATGTCATCCAACAAATACCTCAATATGCCAAAGTGTTGAAGGATCTCTGCACAACTAAGAGGAAGACCAATGTTCCTATGAAAGCATTCTTGGCTGCAAATATCAGCTCACTTTTGTCCAATCCCACCTACACAAAATACAAGGACCCTGGGTGTCCTGCTATTCAGTGTACGATAGGGGACACTAGAATAAGCAATGTTTTGCTTGATTTAGGATCAACGGTCAACCTCCTCCCATTCTCTGTTTATCAACAGTTGAACTTGGGAGAATTGAAACCAACTAAGATCACCCTCCAATTGGCGGATAGATCCATTCGTATTCCCATGGGGATTATCGAGGATGTGCTTATCAAAGTTGGAGATTTTATATTTCCAGTCAATTTTGTTGTCCTCGATACCAATCCTGTTGCGAACACCCACTCTCAAATACCTTTGATTTTGGGTAGACCATTTCTGGCAACCTCCAATGCCTTGATTAATTGTAGAAATGGTCTCATGAAGCTCTCATTCGGTAACATGAGTGCCGAGTTTCATGTGTTCAACTCTGGTAGGAAACAGGAAACCATGGATGAGCCTTTAAATCTAAATCTCATCCGCCAATTGGAGAAAGCACCAGAAAATCAACGAACACCCCTAACCCCAATGCAACCCGTTGAGAATGTTTGAGGGCCCAACGAAAACTCATTTCCTGTCTTCGCAATGCAACAGAGTGAGCTGGCCTCGAACATGAATGTCCAAAGGGAGTGTTCGTTGCATGATTCAGTTGAGAGTACTAGTGAGACACCTCATCATATGCCTATACCAGAAGGTGTCTCTACCTCATGTCCCATGGCCATTGAGCCATTTGAGCTTCATATTGACTCCAACAAGGACCCACCTATGACCGAGCTTATGTTTGATGATCTAAATGATGGTGGGAGGTCCTTGTTGGATGACTTGGGGAGAAGCCCCATTCTTAGTGATGCAAGTCTGCTGCATCCATCGAATGAGCCTGAGGAACTCATTCCGATGCACCCGCCTATTGGTTGGAGGGTTTTCTTCGATGAGCAATTAAACCCTAGTGAAGCAAAAGAACTTCATTCTTTGTTGCCCACACCCAACCAATATCATGAGGGGTTCGAGCCTTTCAGCTTTGACCTTTCACCCCTCATGACACCTCAGAGTACTAGTGGAGTTTGCCCATCTCGGCAAGTCTCTATTCCTCATGACTTGATGTTCTCATTTGATGTTCCTTGACCAAATGATTATGAGAATATCTTGGTTGATGTATATATCTTGTAAAAAAAGGTGTGTAATAAAAGACTCCTTCCGTGAGCATCGATTGTTGTGGGCCCCAACCCTTGTGTACTTGGGCCCAATCTCTTCACGTATTTATCTCCCTTCTTCAGCTTCTCACAGGTTTTGAGGGAATTTGGGTTTGTGTCCATCAACATGACCCTTAACGTCCCTTTGTACTTCATGTTGGCGAGATCTTTCCTTTTTCATGCATGTATCCATGTAGTATCTTGTTCACATTCATTGAGGACAATGCATGAAGTAGGTGGGGGGGGGGGGGTGTTTTACGTGTGTACATAGTCGAGTCTTTTTCTTTTGATTTTGTTTTCTTTTTGTGTGTATGTTAGGGTCATGCTAGTGTGCCGCATTTAACATTGATATATCTGCTTGCCATGATCCTTGGGTGACTTGTCTTCTTTTGCTTGCCTAGTGCTTTAAAATTTTCACATTTCTTTCAAAATCTTCATGTGTTTGTGAAAGAAAATATTTTTGTGGGTTTTGCGTGTGTTTAGCATCTGCAAAACCGTTAAGAGGCAAAGTAAAAGAAAGCTCCCAAAATTGTCTTGAACTTGATGCATTAGGATATCTAGTTTACTGGCTTTAGGTCTTATCGAGTCGTTAGGATGCACCCCGGTTTTCCCTCGGGGGGCGTGTAATCATAGGGTTTCAGGAGTCAAACGTTTAAAGAAGTCCACCCTGAACCTAGTGAGTCAATAATTCGTGTCTGTTAGTATAAGGAAGTTTGTCGTAGTCAAGGGCCCTTAATCTCTTTTTGTGAAACTTAAGTGTAGGGGTTTTGGTTCCCATGTAGATAAATAAATAAGTGGTGTTCTCTCTTCTCGCACGACTCCTATCACTCGGGAAAGTAGGTCTGAGGGGACTTTGTGCCTGGTGCTTTCGAGTCATCTGACTTGGGATGCACCGACCGAACTCCCGTTACATAGGTGGTAGGGATCGCCCTATGTGGAGATTTGGGGGAAGGTGTACGTGATAGTGTAAGTCCTCATAGGCAATGGTGCACAAAACCTGACCCTGGGAGAATCAAACACCAACCAATAAAATGCTCCAAAGAAAAAAAAGAAAAAAAGAAGAAAAGAAAAAAAAAGTCAAATAAGAACCGAAATGGACTTTACACATTGTATCACATTCATAAGTTAAGGTTGCCCATGTCTTTCACTCAAGTCCTTAACTAACTTTCACGAATAACTCATTAGGCTAGGTGTGTGGACTGATTACATATAGAGAGTCGACCCGTAGTGTTACTGCGTCCCATGATCGACAAAATGAGTCCAACGAGTCGTGTAGCTAGATTGATTAATGCATCTTGTTCGGATTTTGTGGGTGTATCCGCTGAAAACCCTCAGGAGACAACACTCCTCCTCCTTGGCGACAAGGAGGTTTAACAGCTTGTTGGACATGCTAAGTGCAACCGTGATTCCTACGAAAGTGAGTTAGGATTTCTTATTGTTCGTATGCTTTTCCCTTTCTTTGTTTTGCTCGGGACTAGCAAAAGTTAGGTGTGGGGGTATTTGATTGACATCATTTCATGCTTATATTTGTATCTTATATCCATTATCTTTCACCTAAACAATGCTATGTTACGAGTTTTATGTTTAGTTTTCAGGAATAAATAGGTTTGAAGAGATGAAACATAAAAGGACCCAAAAGCTCGGAAAAAGGACTGGATTGTGAGATCTGGGGACCAAAATGCAAGGGAGAAGGACATGAACGCAAGATAGAAGGACCTAAGAGCAAAATAGAATACTCCACACCATCATGGGGAGTATTTTAGCAATTGGATTCGGGTCGGAGCTCCAATAAACAAAGTAGATGCATCAAAGACCACCAAATACACAAAAAAGCCCAGCACAAATTCTAGATGGATCCGGACCTTTTTGACCGCCAATTGGCGGTCCAAGACTGCTAATTGGCGGTCTGTTTTGGCCCAAATCCGCCAAGTTTTCTCCTGGACGTGTATTAATGTTTGTTTAGGCTATTTTTGGTATTGGTTTAGTCCCACATTGGGGGATTGTCCCGGTTTGCCTTTTTCCATGGCTATAAATAGAACTCTTCACGTTCCATTGTAATCACTCCATATTTTAAGTGGCTATTCTTCCTACTAGAAGTGAGGCCTTGAAGCACACACTAAAGTAGGAGGATGCGACTTGAAATGTGAGTCATTTTTTCAATAAAGTTTTGTGTTTCTTTCATTGTTTGTTTATGCTTCTTTTATAGTTTGTGTATGTTTTAGTTTAATCGTCTTTTATTTCTAGCTTAGTTTTAATATACTTTCTTTGCTTAGTTTAATCATTAGTGTAATGTTTAGGGAGTAGTTCCATCCCCTTTGGGGGGTGGAGTAGATGTACATACATGCATTAGAGAATGGGATGAATGCTTTATTTTTGATGTGTTGATAAAACATGAATGTATGCTTGCTTGTTTAGGATAGAATTTATACCTTGATGAGTTTTGCCAAAATGATTAGACACATCTCATGCTTGTTTAGGTTCTGAAATAAACAACTTGCATATGTAAATGTTAATCAACTAAGTTGGTGAATAGATTGATAGGTTTTGCCATAACATTTAGACACTTCCTATGCTTGATAAACACCACCTTCATGTGCCTAAAGAAAGTATTCTACACCCACCTCTTTGCATGTGTGCACTCACTCCACCCCTTAGGGGTTTTCCCATTTGTGTATTCCAGCATTTTTCCTTTGTTCTTAGCTTAGTTATTATTTCATTGTTTGGTTCTTCCTTTCGCATTTCCTACTTCTTAGCGTAGTATAGAGTAGAGTAGCATAAACATCTTTCTCCACCTATTTTTGCCACTTGATTTCGTACAAGCAAGAGGCTACTCACCTCCCTGAGGATGACCCGTACTTGCCACCGCTTCATCGCGACCGTGCACTTGCGGTTTAAATTAAAACGTTCAACAGAATCCTTTACTCGGATTATAGTAGTTTTTTAATATTTGTCAGTAAAATGTAGATAAAATCGAGTTCTCCAAATACCAAAGATAACGTAGTATGCTGAGAATACCTTATTGCAAGGAAAAAAATGGAGTTTGAAGCAATGTGGTTGAGAAAACATACATAATCAAAGGGAAAAGGCGAGCGCAGAAGATCGGAGTGGAAAACGTGGGAGTTTGAAGCAATGTTGCTGATTTGGGGAGAAAGATGATAGGGGAAAATGGAGATTTGGGGAGAATATTGGGTTTGTCTGTCGGTTTGGGGGAGAATAATGGCTTCGTCAGTTTCAAGGAGCAAAAATCTAACCACGTCACATCAAAGGATATCTCTGTCATTGGTAAAAAAAACCAAAATACAATCTACCACACGAAAGTGCCAACTCGACGCCATTTTGCACACGTGTTCTCCACGTCAGACCCACGTGAGAAATAGGGTTGGGTATTGTGTGTGCCTCCCGGGATCCTTAGACTCAAATACAAAATTAAACTAGGAAAAGTACAACATTTTTTTATTTAAATTGTATTTAACAAATATATGCTACTCGTGCACCCACTTTAGACCCAAGTTTCATGTACAGTGTGTTAACTATCTCATGATGTGCGTAATCTATTTTGGTTTCTAGGAATTGGTGGAATCAGTTATAAAAATAGTCTACCTTTCTATCAAAAAAATAGTATGTCGTCTGCAACCTACTCCGTTTAGGTACTTGTTTTAAATTGTAATTCCCCCCTCCCTCGAAGTTCAAATTAGTAATGGGAATTGTGGAGGATTTTCCGTACTTGGTCATTTTAATTTATTTTTGTTCGACTCTTTCTCTTCAATATGTTCAAAGTGTATGTTGAATTTTTAACATAATGTCAAAGTAAATCTCTATTTAGACTTAAGGATTTAGCTTTCACAATCTAGTGCCCAATGTTTCCTCAATCGTTTTCTTATGCATTATGCATCTGTATGGATGTCTTTGAGTGCCAAGAGCAATTATGCAACTAAGTGTGTATTCTCCAAATGTAAATGCTAGGTTTGTGTCAGACTTTTACATAAAGGGCTCATATGTGTGGGTTTTAATTTAAAGAGTTGAAGACTTGAAGTTGTATATTTTGGGTGCGTTTGGTAAACGCATCTGTATGAAATCCAGAATTATTCATTTACGTTAGGCGGGCTGTTGTTCTAAACTGAAGATGGTCCACATCGTTTTCACCGGAACGTTTGACATGCAAAGTGGCGTTCGAACATGTGTCTTAACACACTCACCCCTAACCACTCCACTACGTCCCGGGGGACTTGGTAAATGCATCTGAAGCAGCTCTTGTGTGAAAAGTTACGATTAAAGCTCCTCTTACTCCTCATACATCAATTGAAATGAATGTGTTCTAAAGTTTTAGTTTTATATGTCTTTTATTGAACATTTTGTTTCTTGATTAATATATTCATCTTTTGGAAGTGTTAAGGAAGAGACTCTTGGTCCTTACTGTAGAGATCTAAAAGATAATGGTTTACATAAATCAAAAGTAATTTACAATCATGGTAATTAACATGGAACATTAATTACCGAGTTAGGATTGTCATGTTGGTTGAAAGAGATATTGTAGCTCTACAAATATTTAACAACATGAGTATATGAAATAGAAAATGTTTGTTTCATATATTGAATTGACCTAAAAAATGAAACATTATGGAATTATGTTTGTGTCATTAATGTTTCATTGTGTTTTTGAATCGTAAGATATGAGACTTATAGTTTTTCACATAAGGAGTGTATAATTTGATTATTATCAAAAACTATCAATGTGTATAGTGATAAATTATTAGTTGGTTATACATAACTTGTGGGAGAAATGTGATATGTCAAAAGATTATCATTGCCCCTCTTGACTTGAGTGATGATATTGTTGGGCCCATTGATAAAGTAAATTTATAATGTGCACAATATAACTTGTGTATAGTTACATATTTATAATTAGCTTGAGAGATCAAAAAATGAATATATAATACAAAGGTGACACATTTCTACTTTGTATAATATTTTCACTATCATGAGGCAAGGGATAGACACAAGTGATATTAAATATCACTGAATGGATCATGTTTAGTTCGAGTGAGCGAAACATCTTTGTTATTTGGGTAACTATAATGTGTAACTAGATACTGCTTATAGTTTGTGATATAAAGTGTTATATAGTTGCCAACATAACTTAGATCATCATGTAGGTCACACCACATAACTGGGAAACAATGAATTTGATTTTACATTTTATACGATGTATTGAAATTCATGAGGTAAGATATTAAAATCAAATATGTCGTGATTATGACATGGTTAGAATAATTAATAAATTTATATGAGATGTAAATATATTATGGGGTATAATGTCTAATATTATATATGATAATATGTTGCTATTATAATGCAGTTTGTAACATTATAAAATATAAAATTGCTGAAACCCCGAAGATCAGATTTTGTTGGATATTGATTCAAAATTTGATGAAGGCATAAATTGGTTAAACCGGTCGACCGTTTGGCAAACTTGGTTCGACCGAAATCAGGGATTTTCTTGATTGAGAGATGGTCGACCATTTTGGCTCGACCGTTTGGACGTGTTGCTCAACCGAAACTAGGGACTTTTGGCTGTGGTGAATTGGTCCATCGGTTGGACGTGTTGTCCGACCGAAAATTAACGATTTATAACTAATCGGTCGAACGGTTGACTATTTCGGTCAATCGTTTACGTATGGTTTATCTAAATTAATAAGAGAATTTCTTTGATCATGGGTTGGAATTGTTCCAATTCGGTCAGAGGAGGTTAATCGATGAATACATGTCAAAATATGATTGTTTTTTATGAGCTAAAACAAGGGATCATGTGTAAGTGTGTTACACATGATGTGGGATGGAGGAAGCCCTATAAATAGCTCTGATCTCTCTAATTTGCGATCACCTAGACCGTCGATCTCAGAAAAATGCACTCACTTTAGTCAAGCGCTCTCACTAGAACACACCCAACCTCGTATAAAACGCTCAACCCGACTCTAAAACAACACACAACAGAAGGTGTAATCAGAGGAGGAGACTATAATGAAGAATATAGATGAGGAGAAGACTCGGATGAGAAATGAAGAATTCATATAGATAGCGTGGGTAGTGGGAGAAGGTAGAAGCACACAAGCAAGCAAGACTCAAACAACTTATGGCTAAAGGTCTTTAGGCTAGACGACGCCTAACTTCAAGATCACTAGTCTCGACATGCCTCACCTCCCTACAACGAAGACCACAATGCCCAGCAAGTGATACCAGATCCAGAGATCCAGTACCCCCTACTATCGACAAGTCAGGCAATGCCGATCAGGTCATGACAGTCTCAACTCGATCCCTCTCTTAGTTCATCCGAAATCCTTAGGGTCAATGTCTACTTGCTTTTAGAATTAAAATTTTGATTAAGAGTGATTTTTGGGGCAAAAGAAAGGGTGATGAAATCCCCCACCTTATCTTGTATGGGACAACTCCTCCTTTGTAGTGTTTTGAGTCTTAGTCTAGCAATCAACTCTCCAAACAAACGTTCACCTCACTCTTATGCAATGCAATTCCTACTAATTAATGCATGCTCATACAAAATGCATGAATGAGAGTAGGAAGTGTATACCTCACGCCAGCACTCAATAACTTAAAGTAAAGCTAAAAACAAAAGGCAAACTACGTGCCTTAGTCAAGTATATGATGCATGACCTAAACAAGCAAGAATGCCTAATCTTTTGCATTGGATTTTAGTGTCCAAGTTGATTAAAGGGGGTTTATTGTTAATTTGGGAGCAAACTACAAGTCAAAACATTCCAAATTGAGCCCCCAGATGACCTAGTGAATGTAGAAACAACAAGAAAAAAGTAGAGGGAATATTAAGCTCACCAGGCTGCCAGTTGGCGGTCCACCACCGCTGATTGGCGGTCTGTTCACCTTGGTTCCCCTCCAAACTTCTCCTGGTCACGTCTCTTGATCTTTAGGGTCTCCTGAAACAAAGAAAAACTACAAACAAAAATTTAAAACCACTTGAACCGTCCAAACCAAAGTCTGGACAAAGCACCTCCCGGCAACGACGCCAAAAACTTGATTGATCGTTTATATTACCGCAAGTGCATGACGTCGGTGAAGACATGACAAATACTGGTCGTGTCCACGAGGAGGTGTGTCAACTTTGGTTCTTCAGAAATGGAGTGGGAAAAGAGGGGAAAAGTTGTTGACTATGCTAACTACACTAAACTATGAATGAACTAACAATTAAAATAAACCCCATGGAGTGGAGGTGTGGAGGTATGTGTGTGTGAGTGGGTCTTCATTTCAATTAGGAACAAGTGTAGTTTGTGTGGCATACAAGTAGACGCTATTGTAGAATCTAAGTGTAGGATACACAACACTACATGGCAAACCATGAACATGCATATCTCACATGAAGTTGAGGTTGATTTTAGATTATCAAGCATGCAACAAGTACCTAGTGTGGCTATTAGAGCATCAATCAATCCTACATGCAACCTAAATCATTCATGTGAATGTGCACCAAACATGGATCTATACATAACAAGTCATTCTCATCAAACCATTACAAGCAACAAGATAAACGCTAAAGCTAACATGAGATAAGTACCTAGTGTGGACATTATCCCATCTAATACAAGTTTAAGCATGCTACAAGTATAAATCTACATTAAGCATATAAAATGACACAAATAAAAGAACGCAACACTACGACATAATCTACATCACCTCCACCCCCAAAGGGGGATGAAACTACTCACTGCTCATTAAGAAAAATGAAATTAAACTAAGCATGCAAGAATTGAAAAGAGACAATATAAAACTAACAAAACATGCTTTATTGCCCACTCACTTACAAGTAGCCTCTCTCCACCAGAGTTTTGCTCCAAGGCTTTACTCCTCGTAGAGAGGATGGCCACCAAGAGAGGAGAGATGTGTTATAAAGGAGGAGGAAGAGTTCTATTTATAACCATAGCAAAAGGTAACCGGTAACAATCCCCGGTTTGGGACTAAACACATACTATAAATGGACATAAAACAACATAATCTATGACCCGACTAAACCATGAATTGTTTGGACCAATTTGGACCGCCAATTGGCGATCTGGAATGGTTGGATCGCATTTGGATTTCAGTCTCGTTTCTGGCGTAATTTCTTGATGTTTGATGAACCCAATTTGGTTGTTGATGTTTGAGCCCAGATCTAATTGCTAAAATACTCCTCATGCTGGTGTGGAGCTTCTTGATTTTCTCTTTGATCCTTTTGGTTTACATCCGAGTCCTTCTCTCTTGCATCTTAGTCCATAAGTCCTGTAATTCAGTCATTTTCCTTGCTTTTAAGTCCTTTTTGAGTCTCTTCTTCCCAAACCTTTATTCCTGAAACTTAAACATAAAATTCATTATGTAGCATTATTTAGGTTCAAGATAATGGATATAAGACACAAATATATACATGATATGATGTCAATCGACTTTTCCAAAGGATCCCCGTTGTTGTGCGTTTGGCCTGGATTCTTCTAGCTGAAGAATCAGGTAACAATACCTATTACCGAACACACCCTTTAGCTGGTGAGCTTTCAAAATAGGATTTTTGATTAATAGTATATCATACATCGTTTTCATGCTATATATTTTATATTTTACCTTATATTTGTGCTACTCTCGAGTGTTTATTATGATTGTCAATTCGGGTCATGACACAAAATTTGAACCCGAACTCGACGATAAAATTTTCGTGTTCGGGTTGACCCATTTCGGGTTCGTGTCAAGTTTGGGTTGAGGTTTCATGTTTCATATAATTCGGGTCGACAGAAATAACTCGAAATAAAAATCAATTGAAATAAACCTATATCGTGTCAGTTTGTGTTAGTGAGGTGTGTTTGAGTTAGTCGGGTTAATTCGTGTTAATCAAGTCAGTTTGAATTATTCAGGTTAATTCATGTTCGTGTTAACACGAACACGAAATAAAATCATGTCAATGTGTGTTGTGGTCAGGTTATTTAATTCATGTTCGAGTTTAAAATGAGGTTTTGGTAGTGCCTCAAGTTTTATATTATGGTGCAACAATTTGATTCAAAGTTTATTAGAACCTTTGAATCAGTCTCATATTCATCTAAAGCACTTATTCCTCCATATATAATCATGTTTCTTTAACATTTTCCCTTCATCTTCCACCTCCAAACCTAAAAGTTACCCAATTGGGCTTAGTAGGGTGCTCATGTGTGTGGAGATTGAAGCATTTTTTTCTAAGAACTTATTCTACTTGTTATTTTCTACATGTTGGTATGTTTTATTTCTCATTGGTGTGTTATAACTCCACATAGTAATTTGCTTCACGTATGCTTTAGGTTCATGTATTTTCTTGCTTATTTGCATGAGTTGGGAGTAGATCCACTTCCTATTTGGCGGTCGAGTTAATGGTTACATGAAGATTTTAGATATGATAATGTGTTCTCTTTCTTTGTCAGGTAGATTTGAATGTTAACATGTTGAATTCATGTGGATGTGATTAAATCTAGATTAATATTTGATGCTTGGTAGTTATTTTCTATTTCACCTTGCAAGCTTCAATAACTTGGATTATTCCTCGTATTGCTTGACTCCCTACATGTTAAGGTTGAATCTATGTATGATGTGTTATGTGAGTTGTGTTAAACCTTAATATATGTTAATTTTGATCATTAATCAAACTACTCTTAATCAATCAACCTAGTCAATCAAAGTGAACAAACATAATTACATGCATTGCATATATACTTGTATGTGTGTAAATCATCTTAATAGATTGATCAAGATTAATAACAAAACTTTGGACCAAGACTTGTAATTTTCCATTGATTGAGTTCATAGAATCAAATGTAAGCTTGAGCAAATTTTCCAACTTTTGCACATGGTCAAATACAATCGTTGAACTCTCAACGGATATATAAATTATAGTTGATAACGCAAAATATTATAATCCAGTCAACCAAATTGGTTCTGAACAATCGAACCAAACTTGACCAAGCCCAACCAAATCTTACTGGAAGTTGGAAATTGGTTGACCGGACTCCAAATTTTTAGGACTACCATTTTACAAATGGTCGACAAAATTGTGATAGTTTTCTGTTTAACCGTAAGTCACTACATGTATTTTCTTGCTTCAACTTTCTCCCACTCACTCAATTAGGAGTTCATACATGAGTTTTACATACCAATTGAACGTTTTATATTTAGACCGCAAGTGCACAGCCGTCGGTGAAGACGGGGCAAGTACGGGTCGTCCGTAGGGAGGTGAGCAGCCTCTGGTATAACCGAAATCAGATGGCGAAAAAGGGGAGAAGAGTTGTAGATTACGCTAAAGTTAAACTACACTAAACTAATAAGTACGAAATGCGAAAGAAAGTACGAAAGATTGGAAATCAGAAAGAGAAACCCCAAGGGGTGGAGTGTATGCACATATGAAGTGAATTAAGTGGTGAAAGATGCATGTAAGCATGTGTGTGTGTCTTCATGCATTGGAAGTGTCTAAACATGTGGCAAAACCTATCAATCCATTCACACAACGTATCGGCAATTACTACTTGATTAAAATAAGATTAGGCTCATCATGAGAAGTGTCTAAAGATATGGCAAGACTCATCATAAACCATAAACTCACGTGAAGAACAAAGGTAAGCATGGGAGGTGTCTAAATGTTATGGAAAAACCCATCAAAACAAAGTTTCTTCAATCAATCAAGCAAGCAAACACAAATACAAACACAACCAACATGTAGCAAATTCAACAGGAAATTCCAGTCAATAAACATGAGAAAACTAAGCATGGGAAGTGTCTAAATCTTATGGCAAAACCCATCAAAATTCCCCAACATGTAGATGATTAAAATACCCCCAATGAACATACAAAACATGCAAGTCTACACATTCAAAAATTAATCAAACATCCAAACTTCACAATATATATGAACATCATCTCCACCCCCAAAGGGGGATGGATCTACTCACTACACATTATTCTAGCAATTAAACTAAAGAAGAAAGGAGACATTCTAACTAATTTAGCCTAAGATCAAAGAAATAAGACGAACTAAGCATGCATAAAAAAGAACAACATGAGAACAAAACAATGAAAAATTATTTTATTAAATGACTCACATTACTAGTAGCATTCTTCTCCACCTTGAGTTTTTGATCCAAGGCCTACTCTAAGTACAGAGAATGCCACCAAGCAATGGGTGAATACAAAAGGAGGAGGAGGAGGAGTTCTATTTATAGCCATAGAAAAAGGTAATCAGAGACAATCCCCCGATGTGTGACTAATAAAACATCCCCGAATCCACATAAACACAACCCATGTTCTGGAGAAATCGGGTCAGATTCGGAGACAAACGGACAGCTAATTGGCGGTCTTGGACCGCCAATTGGTGGTCACTGTTTCCCGGAACCAACCCATTTTCAGATATGTTCTTTATTTCTTCAATGTTTCACATGGGGTGCACTCGGATCGGTTATAGGAGTGTCGTCCCAAATCTAATTGCCAAAATACTCATCATGATGGTGTGGAGTTTCTTCATTTGCTCATTGGTCCTTTAGGGTTACATTCGGGTCCTTCTCCCTTGCATCTTAGTCCATAAGTCTTGCAACTTAGTCTTTTTTTCTTGCTTTTATGTCCTTTTTTAGTCTCTTCTTCTCAAACTTGTTATTCCTGAAACTTAAACATAAAACTCGTTACGTATCATTGTTTAGGTTCAAGATAATGGATATAAGACACCAATGAATGCATGAAATGATGTCAATCACATACCATGAATACTTCATATTTATCCATTTTTACTGTCAAACTCTATACACTCAAGCTCTTATTCTCCCCTCTCAAAAATTTAAACTTCACCAGTTGCATCAAATCTTATAATATTCAATTGTGCTCAAGTGTAGAGTGTATATTGTGATTCCAACTTCAATATCAAGAATCACCAACGGTTGTACAAGCTTCGATTAGGATTAGCACTTAATATCTTTCGGTAAGGCAAGCTCAAAGATAGTCTCTCATCTTAATCCACCTAGATCTTAATTAAAGTCAATTACAGTCTCATTAGAATCCATTATAATCCAGGATTTATTCATATCCAATCATATACAACAAAATTCCATTCACATATAGTGAAAATGAGATCAACATCCAAACACATCTAGTAAGATTCATTCGAGATTCAATTATATCCAATCGAGATCCCATCACATTCAGTTAGGATTCAGTAACATCCAATTAAGATCCCAATAGATCTCATTAAGATCCAATTATAATCCGTCAAAATCAATCAAGATCAAAGAAGATTGGGTAGATTTGTACAAGTTGACCAGTCAAACAGATGGCCAGTCGAGCATTTTCAACGTTTGAAATTTCTACGTCCAAATATGGTTGCCTAGGTTGCAAAACAAGTAGGCTTGTCTTGGTTGTCAAACCGTAACAGATCGATCGGTCTAATATTTGAAATTTGAATTACTTCTGCCGAAACATACTTCTCATGGTAACTCTGTCAAATCTGGTTGGCAATCATTGTAGATTTCATGCTTATGTTTAGGGTTTTTTTATACACAAGCAAAATCATTTTATATTTATTCAATAATTTTATGTATAAGACTATACAAAACATTTTAATAGAGATGCACTATATACAATATTAAAATGCACTTGTTGAATCGTACCTAAAAGGATTGTCAAACCATTTTCGATGATCCGGGGTCGAGTTGCACCTTGAATCGTCTAGTGAGCTTTCTCTAAGTATTCACCAAACTCTAAACAATATTAGAGTGATCGAAGCTAATCAATCAACTCTAATGTAAGGTTAGAATCTAGCTAATAACCCTTTTATGCCACCAAGAATTTAATCTCGAGCACTTAAATAAGAATTTGATGGAGGGATGAGGAAAATATGGAGAGAATATTTTGTATCAATAAACAAAAGGACGGAGAGAGACCAATTTATAAGGTAGACCAATTTATAAGGTATTCTCCAACCCACTTCATGTGTAAAATCCACATGCACATGATCCTTGTTAATTTCTCCTATTCACCAATTATATTTTGACACATCATCACCCCTAACTTCCATCGACCAAGATGGATTAAATTCATTCATTAATCAGCAATAATCTAATATTAATGTAGGGAAAAACGTCAGCAAACGACCGACCGAAATACCTAGTCGGTCGTTCATTACCAAGAAAAATCCCTGATAATTTCGGTCAGACTATGTTTCATATCGGTTGACTGTTCCCTTACCAAGAAAGTTCTTGACAATTTCGGTTGAACGAAAAACCACACCGGTCAACTGTACCCTTTCCAGGAAAACTCCTGATAAATTTGGTCTGACGAAACACCACACCGGTCGACCGTTCCCTTACCAGGAAAACTCCTGATAAATTCGGTTGGCCGGTTGGACATGTTCAAAACAGTTCATATGTTATAGTTTCTGAACTGAAAAGAGTTCAGCCGCTCGGTTTCCGAGAAACGGTCAACCGTTTCCCTCTCTTTTATGCCTTTTACTAATTTTGGACAAATATCCAATATAATTTGTGCTTTGGGGTTTTAGCAAATTCATATGTTATAATGTTGCGGATCACATTATATCATGTAATATATTATCATATATATTGTCAAAATACTATATCCCATAGTATATACATCTCATACAATTTTATTTGTTGTTCTAACCATGTTGTTATCACGACATATTAATTTCATCATTTTATCATATGTATTTCATTTGATATGATATGAATTTTAATACATCACATAAAACAAAAAATTATATTTCTTGTTTCTCAGTTTTGTGGTCTGACCTATAGGAGAATCTAAATTATGTTGACAATGATATAATATCATAAACAATAAGCGGTATCTAGCTACACATTATAGTTACCCAAATAATAAAGTTGTTTTGTTCTCTAGAACATAACCCGATCAATTTAGTGATACGAAATAATATCACTCGTGTCTTTAATTTTCCTCATGATATTAGGAATATTATACAAAGTAGGAATGTGTCATCTTTGTATTATATATTCTTTTTCTTGATCTCATAAGTTAATTATAAATATGTAACTATACACAAGTTACATTGTGCACATTATAATTTTGTTTTATCAATGAGTCCAGTAATATCATCACTCAAGTCAAGAGAGACAATGATAATACTTTGACATATGATATTTTTCGTCAAAAATTATTTATAACCAACTAATATCTTTATCACTATACGTAATGATGAGTTTGATAATAATCAAATTATACACTTATTATGTGAAAAGATACATGTCTCATATCTTAAGATTCAAAGACACAATGAAAACATTAATGACACAAACACAATTCCATAATGTTTCATTTAGTAAGTTGATTCAATATATAAAAGTAAACATTTTCTCTTTTATATAGTAATGTTGTTAAATACTTGTAGAACTACAATATTCTTTAACCAATATGACAATCTTATCTCGGTAATTAATGTCTCATGTTAATGACCATGAATGTGAATTACTTTTGATATATGTAAATCATTATCTTTTACAAATCTACGGTTAAGAACCAAGAGTCTTTTTCTTTGTTTTTCTAAAAGAGGACTACATTAATCAAGAAACAAAATGCTTATACATTCAATTCATATAAAAGACATAAAAGAATACTTTTAGATCACGTTCCTTTCAATTACTTCCATATTACCCCAATGTTAGATGGAATAAGTAATTATGGAATGAATACCTCCCCAGCGAAATTTCCTTTCTCACTTGGCAGTGCATTCGGAACAAGCCTCCTCTGGATGATGGTATCCAAAAGATGCAGATAGATATGGTTTCTAAATGCAATTGTTGTCCCCAGCAAAATTTCCTTTCTCACTTGGCAGTGCATTAGAAACGTCATATTCTGCTTGCTTACCATGGTTTTTATGGATTTGGATCCAATTTGATAGCTGAATTCAAACGTTTGCTGCAAGGATTGAGACTTTGTGAGGTTCATAACTATAGTAACACTATAATAACTTCAATCATGTCCAGATGGTTCATCCTTCTTGTGCTAGATGGATCAATGAATTCAGAAACATTTGGAGAAAGAGAGTTCACTCTTCAGTTCACCATTTCGTGAAGCCAATGGCCCAGCTGATTTTCTGGCAAATATGGGTATTAGAAAAGGAAATAATGAGGTCTTTGACTCTTTTTCTGATCCTCCCATGCAGTTGAGGGGTTTGTTAAATTTAGAACGTCAGCGTATGCCCAATTTAAGAATAAGAAAGTTATTTGATGTTGAGTGAACACTTTCAGCAAGACCAGTGGCTGGAGTTGAGGGCTCTTCTCCTTTTACAATCTCCTTTCACCATTTCTTGTCCAACTTGTCAGGTTGTTAAATCTACTTTGGAGCTTACATGTCTGCCTAATGGCAGTGGCAAGGTGTTAGTGTAACATCCCGAAACAGCGGAAATTTAAAATTTTGAACAATCAAGAATACTCAGATAAAACTCATCAACAGGAATGTTACTCATATAAATCAACAGTCGGTGCCCAAGAATACAACAGAGTTTGTCAAAAGACATGATTACAACAATACTATAAAAGATGGTACAAGTAATCATGACGACCTTGAAGAGTCCGAAAAGGATCCTGGCCCCAAAATGTGTGCGCCCGCTGTAACCACCTGACAGAACCTACTACGGTCCTGAAACATGAATAAAAAAACGATGCCTGAGTTTCCCATTAGGAAACCCCATATGCCAAGCTCGCCTATATGAATGCAACAGTACGGTAAATGAACCTATCATACTAGTAGCATGTCATATCACGTCTACAATGCATCAAATCTCTCCCAGGGTAAACGGGACCTCAATTCAACAACAATAACGACCCTCAACAGGGTCCACACGGACATCAGTCTAGCAACAACAACAAGTCTCCCTCGGAAACCTACCGTAGGCACATACGGTCTTACGGACAGTACGCCACGCATCCCCCACACGCGACTACTCGAGCCAAAGGGATCGGTGAGGAGCATCCGCACTTCCGCACAGAGTAACCACGTGATCTACACCACCTCGACGGAGCTGTAGCTCAGTCGGTCAACATCCCAGGATAGGTGCCCAATCGGGGATCATCACCGGAACAACATCGGCGTTACAACATACGTCTGGCACAACATCGGACGATACAACCACAAGCCAGGACATAGTCGGCACCATCATCGCCGGCAAAAACCTCGACGGCATCACCGGCACAACCTCAGCGGTACAACATACGTCCGACACAACATCGGACGGGTCCAGACCGTAGTCTGCAGGGTCATCATGCTCCACGAGCCATGCGTCAACACGCATTGGGATCCACGATCCCTCAGGTCTGCTACTCTACAGAGAGTAAGGCAACAACACGTCACACCACGGTCCAACACGGAGGTGGCGCGACCCAAGTGTCCACACTCTTCCACATGACGGTCCCTGGGCAGGCACGAGCACGTACCCGCCGTCACCTCCCAGCTCATGCTCTAAGCGAGGACACGGGTTTCCGTTGACAGAGTTGACACAACACGAGGACCAGAAATTCAGTTCTGCACACAAACGGTCGATCGAAAAAGCAAACCAATCGACCGTCCCCAATAGGTTTGGTCGACCGAAAGTCTACAATGGTCGAACTATTCTCCGCGTCACTTAAGTCCAAACAGTCGAACAACAGTCTAAAACCGGTCGACCGAACACGAGGTCAAAATCCGGAGTTGGTCAAAATCAACAAGTTTATTCGGTCGATCGACTTAGGGGTCCCGGTCGACCGAAAACTACCAGGGTCATCCGAGCAACATATGAAAATTGATCGAACAACGTGCAATAATATCAAGTACACTTGAGTTCCGGTCGACCCGAAAACAAGGGACGGTCGACCGAACTTCGACAGTAAGCCTCCAACTCACAAGCACACATACAACAGGTCGACCTCCACATTGACATTGTTAGACCGGTGTTGGTTAAAGTCGGGCAAAAAGGTAAAACCGGTCGACAACCCGAAGGCACCGGTCGATCGTTGGTCGACAATAACCTTGCATCAGCCAAGGAATTTACGCCATTTCTCGTCGTCGAAGAGGTCTCCGACCTCCCACGACCGACCTCAACTTCCCACCAACGTGGGAAAACAACAAAACCACACTAAAATCCGACATACCTCAAAGCGAGACGGAGCACGTCGGAGAATTCAAGAACCCACCTCCGATCCACAACCTCACGCGCTTCTCCACGCACGCTGACCTCCCACCTGACGCCGGAGTCACCTCCACCACCTCTGGTCACCGGAAAAGAAGAGAGAAAGGGTGAGAGATGAGTGAGCAAGTGAGAGAGAGAGAGAGATTGATGGGTGCTTTTAAACACAACACAACCCACTCCCCGATACAGTAACTGGCCCCTACCATCACCATCACTATTCCTCCTTCCCTTCCCCATGCAAAGACTCCACTAATCACGGGATTAACCCACTAAGTGTGGTTAGGATCCTAACAGTTAGGACCCTAACCTTACTTAGGACTAAACCCCTTATTAGTGGATGCTTTGCATGGGAAGTTGGAGGAGATGAGGTGATGGGAGTGTAGTCTAGGGGGTCGCGTACTGTAGACGTGGAGAGGTTACTGTTGGGTTTTGGGTTTCTTAAACCAAAACATGTTTTCCTTCTCCCTTCCTTGACCTTCACTCATCTCTCACCATTTCTTCCTTCTCTTCCGGTGACCAGAGGGCGTGGCGACACCGGCGAGTGGGGACGAGAGCGGTGTTACGGAGGCCCGTGCGTGAGGTGCGTTGGAGCGGAGGTTGTTGTCGATTATCGACGTCGAGCAAATCTCTGGCGTGCTCCGTCTTCCTTTGGAGGTATGCCAGTTTTTAGTTTGATCTTGTTGCACACCCATGTCGGGGTAGTGTTGTGGTCGGTCACAGGAGGTCGGAGACCTTGCCGGCGACGTGAAACAGCATAAAATCGTGGGCAAGCGCGAGGTTGCTGTCGATCGGTCGAACGGTTTTACTTTTTTGCCCAACTTTAACCAACACCGGTCGAACAATGCCGTGTGGCGGTCGACCGGTTGCATGTGTGCTTGTGCGTTGGAGACTTTCTGTCGGATTTCGGTCGACCGTCCTTAGCTTTTGGTTCGACCGGTACTTAGGTTTACTTGATTATTATGCATGATGTTCGACCGATTTTGTTATGTTGTTCAACTGTTATATGACATAGACTATTAGGATGACCCTGGTAGTTTTCGGTCGACCATGACCCCGGAGTCAGTCAACCGAATAGTTTTATGTCATTTTGACCAACTCTGGATTTTGACATCGTATTTGGTCGACCGGTTTCAGATTGTTGTCCGACCGTTTGGACTTAAGTGATGCGTAGAAGAGTTCGACCGTTGCAGACTTTCTGTCGACCGAACCTATTCGGAACGGTCGACCGGTTAGGCTTTTTTGATCAACTGTTTGTGCGCAGAACTGAATTCTCGGTCCCTGTGTTGTGTCAACTTTGTCCACGGAAACCCGTGTCCTCGCTTAGAGCGTGAACCGGGAGGTGACGGCGGGTACGTTGCTCGTGCCTGCCTAGGGACCGCCATGTGGAAGAGTGTGGACACACGGGTCACGCCACCTGTGTTGCGGGAAGTGGTGTGATGTGTTGTTGCTTGACTCTCTGTAGAGTAGCAGACCTGAGGGATCGCAGATCCCAATGCATGTTGATGCATGGCTCGTGGAGCATGATGACCCTGCAGACTACAGTCTGGACCCGTCCGATGTTGTGCCGGACGTATGTTGTACCGCCGAGGTTGTGTCGGTGATGATGGTGCCGAAGATGTTCCCTCTTATGGTTGTGTCGTCCGATGTTGTGCCGGACGTATGTTGTACCTTTAATGTTGTGTCGGCGATGCCGCTTATGTTGTTCCGACGATGATCCCCGATTGGGCACCTATCTTGGGATGTTGACCGACCGGGCTACGGCTCCGTTGGGGTGGTGTAGACCACGTGGTTACCTTGCGCGCAAGTGCGGACGCTCCTCACCAATCCCTTGGCTCGAGTAGTCGAGCGTGGGGGTGTGTCACGTACATTCCGTAAGACAGTATGTGCCTACGGTAGGTTTCCGAGGCAGACTGATTGACATCATTTCATGCTTATATTTGTATCTTATATCCATTATCTTACACCTAAGCAATGCTATGTGACGAGTTTTATGTTTGAATTTCAGAAATAAAGAGGTTTGAAGAGAAGAGGCATGAAAGGACCTAAAAGATAGGAAAAAGGACTGAGTTGAGAGACTCGAGGACTAAGATGCAAGGGAGAAGGACCTTAACATAAGAAGGAAGGACCAAAGAGTAAAACAGAAAACTCCACACCATCATGGGGAGTATTTTGGCAATTCGATTCGGGTCAGAGCTCCAATAAACAAAGTATATGCATCAAAGACCGACAAAGAAATCAAGAAAAGCCCACAACAAATTCCATCCGGATCCAGAGTTTATGGACCGCCAATTGGCGGTCCGGATCTCTCCAGATCCGCTAAGATTTCACGTGCACATGTATTAGTGTTTGTTTAGGCTATTTTTGATATTTGTTTAGTCCCGTACCGGGGGATTGTCCCGCATTACCTTTTTCTATGACTATAAATAGAACCCTCCATCCTCTCTTGTACCATATCTCTCTCTTGGTGGCCATCCTCTCTACTAGGAGTTAAAGCCTTGAAGCAAAAACCCTGGTGCAGAGAGGCTACTTGAAATTCAGTGAGTAATAATAGATGTTTTCCTTTATTTAGTATGTTGTTTCTTTCTTAGTTTAATGTCCTTTGATATGCTTGCATGCTTTTTTTTCTTTATGTCATTTTAGTTTCTTTAATATTTCTTGCTTGCTTAGTTTAGTTTCATTTCAGTAGAATGTTTCATTTTAATGTAGGTTGTAGTGTAATGATAAGTGAGTAGTTTCATCCCCATTTGAGGGAGTGGAGAAATATGTGATGTGATTATGTGATGTATTAGGTGTGTGTTATCTTAATCATTTGAACCTTATATCATTTCCATAACCATCTAATGGGATTTCACTCTTGTCTTTGATATGCTAATGCTCTTGAATGAAGCTTAGTTTATGCTTAGATTAGTGGACCTATTTTATGGGGAATGATAAGGTAAGGATATGGATGGAATGGATGAAGGAAACATGATTTGTAGTTGCATGAACTCTTGTTGCCTTTACCTTGGTTAATGCCTCGTATGTTTTAATGATAATGTGCTATCTTATTTCATGTGGAGGCATAGTAGGGTCTAGTCTTTATACATGAGTTCATTTAGCTTCATTCCAATTATTGTCTTGTATGTTTTAATGATATTGTGTTATCTTAATTCATGTGGAGGTAAAGGTGGATGTAGTTTTATGGTTTTCATGCACTACATATTGTGATGAGCTTAATTGAACACACACACACATACACATATCTTTGTATTCACACTCTTTTCATGCTTATATTTGTATCTTATATCCATTATCTTACACCTAAGCAATGCTACGTGACGAGTTTTATGTTTGAATTTTAGAAATAAAGAGGTTTGAAGAGAAGAGCCATGAAAGGACCCAAAAGCAGGAAAAAAGACTTATTTGTGAGACATGGGGACTGAGATGCAAGGGAGAAGGACCTGAACGTAAGACCGAATGACTTAAGAGCAAAACAGAAAACTCCACACCATCATGGGGAGTATTTTGGCAATTCGATTCGGGTCGGAGCTCCAATAAACAAAGTAGATGCATCCAAGACCAAGAAATACTTCAAGCAAAGCCCAACACGAAATCCAAATGGATCTGAAGCGTATACGCCGCCAATTGGCGTTCTGGGACCGCTAACTGGCGGTCCAGATAGCTCTGGATCCGCTATGATTTGTGGAGCACGTGTATTTGTGTATGTTTAGTCTATTTTTGGTATTTGGAGCACGTGTATTTGGTATTTTCGGGGGATTGTCCCGGATTAGCTTTTTCCATGACTATAAATAGAACTCTTCACCTTCCATTGTAACTACCCATTGCATGGTGGCATTCTCTCTACTAAGGAGTAAGCCTTGAAGCAAAACTCAAGGTGGAGAAGAATGGTTCCTTCAATGCTTCTTTAATGTTCCTTTCTTGCTTAGTTGAATTTCTTTTCAGTATAATGTTTCATTTTTTTAATGTAGGTAGTGTAATGATTAGTGAGTAGTTCCATCCTCATTTGGGGGGTGGAGAAATATGTGATATGATTATGTAATGTAGTAGTGTGTGTTATCTTAATCCTTTGAGCCTTATATGATTTCCATAACCATCTAATGGGATTTCACTCTTGTCTTTGATATGCTAATGCTCTTGAATGAAGCTTAGCATATGCTTAGACTAGTGGACCTATTTTATGGGGAATGATGAGGTAAGGATAAGGATGGAATTAATATAGGAAACATGACTTGTAGTGTATGTGCTCTTGTTTTAGTAGCTCCATTTCCTTTTTGCATTTTAGTGTAGTTTAGTGTAACCAACCTTTCTCTCCTTTCTTTACCACTCGCCTTCGCACAAACCAAAAGTCGACACACCTCCCAGTGGACGACCCGTATTTGCCACCGCTTCAACGCGGCCGTGCACTTGCGGTTTAATATAAAACAAATTCAATCATGTTTTTGGCGCCGTTGCCGGGGAGGTGCTCTGTCCAAACCTTGGTTTGGACGATTCCAGTGGTTTTTAATTTTTTTTTCAGTTTTGGTTAGTTTCAGGGATCCTAAAGATCACGGGGAGGATACTGGACGAGTTTGAGCACAAGAACTTCAACAAGGACCGCCAATCAGCGGTCTTAGACCGCCAATTAGCGGCCTGGTGAGTGTTTTTGACTCTCAATTTTCTTCTGGTAGTTGATGCTTTCACTTTAGTTATCTGGGAGCACTATTTTGCGTGATGTGACTTCTAGTTTGCTCCCAGATCATTAAACCAATCCCCATTAATCAACATGGCCTTAAAATCCAAAGCAAAAGACTAGACATTCTTCCTTGTTTAGGTCACGCATCATGTACTTGACTTAGGCATGTAGTCGTCTTTTCTTTTAGCTCTATCTTCAGTTGTTGAGTGCTGGCGTGAGGTACGCAATTCCTACACTCATTCATGCATCTTGTATGCCCATGCATTAGTTAGTAGGAATTGCATCAGGATAAGAGTGAGTTGAGCGTTTGATTGGAGGGATTGATTGCTAGATTTAGGATCAAAACGCTACTAAAGAGGGGTTGTCCCATAAAAGATAAGGTGAGAGATTTCATCACCCTTTCCTTGGCCCCAAAAATTACTCTTAATCAAGCCTTAACTAAAAGCAAGTAGACATTGGCCCTAAGATTTAGGACGCACTAGGAGAGTAATCTAGTTGAGACCGCCCTGGCCTGATCGGCGTTGCCTACCTTGTCGATAGTGGGAGGTACTGGATCTCCGGATCTGGTATCACTTGCTGGGCATTGTGGTCCTCGTTGTCGGGAGGTGAGGCGTGTCGAGGCTAGTGACCTCGAAGTTAGGCGTCGTCTAGCCTAAGGACCCATAGCCTTAAGCTGATTGAGTCGTTGATTGATCGTTTTATATTTCTACCGCAAGTGCACGGCCGCGTTGAAGCGGTGGCAAATACGGGTCGTCCACTGGGAGGTGTGTCGACACTTGGTTTATTCGAAGGCGAGAGGTAAAAAGAAGGGAGAAAGAGGTATTACACTAATCTAAACTACAAAGCTGAAATGAAATGCAAAGGAAATGAAGATAAGCAATAAAACTAAACCCCAAAGGGGGTAGAGAAATAATGTGAACATAAAGAAGTGTGTGTGTGTTCATTAAGCTCCTCACAACATGTAGTGCATGAAATCATAAAACTACATCCAACTTTGCCTCTACATGAATTAAGATAAGACTACATCATTAAAACATACAAGACAATAATTGGAATGAAGCTACATGAACTCAAGTATAAAGACTAGACCCTACTATGCCTCTACATGAATTAAGATGACTACATCATTAAAACATACAAGACATTAGCTAAGGAAAAGGCAACAAGAGTACATACACTACAAATTGTGTTTCCAACATTAACTTCATCCATATCCTAACTTTATCATTCCCCATAAAATAGGTCCACTAATCAAAGCATAAGCTAAGCTTCATTCAAGAGCATTAGCATATCAAAGATAAGAGTGGAGACCCATTAGATGGTTATGGAAATCATATAAAGCTCAAGGGATAAAAATAACACACACTTAATACACTACATTATTATATCACATATTTCTCCACCCCCCAAATGGGGATGGAACTACTCACTATTCATTACACTAACTACATTAACAAAATGAAACATTCTACTGAAATGAAATTAGACTAAGCAAGAAAGGAAAATTAAAGAGGCTAATTGAAAGAAACATAAACTAAAGAAACAAGCAAGAATCAAAAGACAAGATTGAAAGAAACAAATAAACTTTTATTAACAATGACTCACATTGAAGGTAGCATTCTTCTCCACCTTGAGTTATTGCTTCAAGGCTCACTCCTTAGTAGAGAGAGTGCCACCAAACAATGGGTAATTACAATGGAAGGTGAAGAGTTCTATTTATAAGCATGGAAAAAGCTAATCCGGGACAATCCCCCGATGTGGGACTAAACCAATACCAAAAATAGGATAAGCACACACTAATACAAGCCCAGGAGAAGATTTGTTGCATTTGGGCCTAACAAGACCGCCAATTAGCGGTCCTAGACCGCCAATTGGCGGTCTATAGACTTCAGATCCGATTGGATCTTCTGGTGGGCTTTGCTTGTGTTGTTTCTTGGTCTTGGATGCATCCGGTTGGCTAGTTGGAGCTCCGACCCGAAGAGAATTGCTAAAATACTCCCCATGATGGTGAGGAGTTTCCTGTTTTGCACTTGGGTCCTTCGGTCTTGCAATCAGGTCCTTCTGTGTTTGCATCTCAGTCCCCAGGTCTTACAATTAGGTCCTTTTTCCTGTTTTTGGGTCCTTTCATGGCTCTTCTCTTCAAACCCCTTTATTCCTGAAAACTAAACATAAAACTCGTCACGTAGCATTGCTTAGGTGTAAGATAATGGATATAAGATACAAATATATGCATGAAATGATGTCAATCAAATACCCCCACACCTAAGTTTTTGCTAGTCCCGAGCAAAACAAAGAAAGGAAAAAGCATACGAAAAACAAGAAATCCTAACTCACTTTCGTAGGAATCACGGTTGCACTTAGCACGTGCAACAAGCCGTTAAACCTCCTTGTTGCCAAGGAGGAGGAGTGTTGTCTCCTGAGGGTTTTCAGCGGATACACCCACAAAATCCGAACAAGATGCATTATTCAATCTAGACACTCGACTCGTTGGACATATGTTGTCGATCAATGGACGCGGTAATCCTACGGGCCGACTCTATAAAGGTAATCAGTCCACACACCTAACCCAATGAACCATTCGTGCAAGTTAAATAAGGAATTAAGTGAAAGACATGGACAACCTCAAGATCCTCAAGTGATACAAAGTGTAAGGTCCATTAAGGTTCTTATTTGCATTACCATTTTTTTTTTTTTTTTTTTTTTTTTTCATTTTTTTTTTTTTCATTTTATTAGTTGGAGCTTCGTTCTCCCAGGGTCAGGTTTCGTGCATCATTGCCCATGAGGACTTACACTATCACGTACACCTTTCCCCAAATCTCCACATAGGGCAATCCCTACCACCCGTGTAACGAGAGTTCGGTCGGCGCATCCCAAGTCAGATGACTCGAAAGCACCAGGCACAAAGTCCCCTCAGACCTACTTTCCCGAGTGAAAGGAGCCGTGCGAGAAGAGAGAACACCTACTCACTTATTTCTTATCTACACATGAACCAAAACCCCTACACTAATGTCTCACAACAAGATTAAGAGGGTCCTTGACTAAAACAAACTTCCTTAAGTTAACAAACACGAATTATTGACTCACTAGGTTCAGGGTGGACTTCTTTGAATGTTTGAGCACTGAAACCCTATGATTACTCATCCCCAAGGGAAAACTGGGGTGCATCCTAACGACTCCATAAATCCTAAAGCCACAGTACTAGATATCCTAATGCATCAAGTTCAAGACAATTTTGGGAGCTATCTTTTTACTTTGCCTCTCAACGGTTTTGCACATGCTAAACACACGCAAAACCCACAAAACATTTTCTTTCGCAAACACATGAAGATTTTGAAAGAAATGTGGAAATTTTAAAGCACTAGGCAAGCAAAAGAAGACAAGTCACCCAAGGATCATGGCAAGCAGATATATCGATATTAAATGCAGCACACTATCATGACCCTAACAATGCAAACAAAAGAAAACAAAATCAAAGGAAAAAGACTCGACTATTTACACACGTAAAACACCCCCCCACACCTACTTCATGCATTGTCCTCAATGAATGCAAACAAGATACTACATGGATTGATGCATAAAAAGGAGAGATCTCACCAACATGAAGTACAAAGGGAAGTGCAAGGTCATGTTGATGGACATAACCCGAATTCCCTCAAAACCTGTGAGATGCTAAAGAAGGGATACAAATACGTGAAAGAAATGGAGCCCAAATACACAAGGGTTGGGGCTCACAACAATCAATGCTCACTGAAGGAGTCTTCTTTTTTTTCTTTTTTTTTCTTTTTTTTTCTTTTTTTTTTTCTTTTTTTTTTATATAACTATGTACAAACATAAGTTCCCATCTTCATTTGTCAAAAGACATCAAATGGGAACCTCAAGAGTGGGTCAATGCACTTGGAAAGGGAACATGACACCACGCGGGGCCAGAATACGCATGCGTGGGCCCCCTTCACAAAGAGCACCAGATAAAATGAGAGGTTCATGAATTGGACGCAAAGGCGTCTCATTCACAGGATCAAACTGAAAGAGCTTGAACCTCTCGAGAGTTTGGGAAATAAGGGGCAACGGAAGAAAAATATCTCCCGTTGCGGAACTGAAGTTATGATCATCAATCCAAACTCTCCAACCAACAGGCTGGTGGGTCGGAACGAGGTCAAGCACCTCATTATGCATGTCCAACTCACCAGGAGAACAGGAAGTGGGTCTCATACCCAAAGTATCCTCCGGGGAACTCCTAATACCCTCATGAGCAATGTAGTTGTTTGATGTTCCATCATTTCCAAGATGATCAGGAACAATAGTGAGATGCAAACTCTCATCAGGTTGTTTGAAGTTGAGGGTACTAGGGAGCTCTTGCTCCACCAGAGGTGGGTCCTTAAGAGGATCAAAATGAAGATCATGTGGCTCAAGGGCCACGGGACAAAAAGATATGGCACAATCCTGTGCCGACTCATAATAGAACTGGTCCAAGTTATTCTCAATTTGAATCGAATCCTCCACTAAGTGATCGTGAATTGAAACCCCAAGTCCCTCAGACTGACTAGGAGTTTGACTTTGAAAGATTGTGCTTTGAATTTGTGGATGTGGTGGTGGTTCGATATCAAAAGAAGAATCCTCATGTTGACAAGAAAGGTTACTCTCCTCACATTCACGTAATTTCTGCGACATTTGACTCACTTGCAGTGTCATATTTTGTATGGACTGTTGAGTGGTTTCCATGAACGTAAGGAAAGTTTGTTTCAATGAATCAGGTATGCGATCAACGATGAGGTCCAAGTCAGAGCTTGGGAAATTTTGAGGTTGGGTGTTGATGGGCTGAGAATGAGTCCAATGATTTGGAGTGGGGTGTTGGTAGACTTCTGGGTATTCGGGAGGAGGATACTGGGGTGAAAATGAAGTATAAGAATTTGGATATGAATTGTCTCCCCATGAATCCATCACTCTCGGATTGTACGCGGATGCGTAATGGTCATAATGAGCATTATGGGAAAATGTATGCTCATACTCAGGCTCTGGGGGAACATAAGGACATTCCCCGATAACATGACCACTCAACCCACAATAGTGACACGGTACGGCTACTGGAGCCGCCGGTGCACTCATGTCGTCTGCCATACGCATGAAAGAGGCCAAAGTTTGTTGTAATGTCTCAGTTTGTTGACCAGCATATGATCCGGCATAACTAGATTGTGGTCTAGCAGTCGGTGCCTCTCTCATGTTACCCCAATATGAAGACTGCTCAGTCACAAAATTGCGATCATCCCAACCATACGGGGTGTTAGTCTGAGCCACCCCAGGTTGCATGGGTCCGGAGTACCAGGGAGAATCGTCCTGGTCCCAACAATGATATGGATGGTCGCCCATGTAACCATCCATCTCAAGAAAAACTCTCGAGTCGATCACTCTCACCACCACGAGGCTAAGCTCGCAAAAAGTGCTCGACTCGACCCTAAAACGCTAACAGAGAGTGTAAAGGGGAGGAGACTATAACGTAGAAGAAGGTGAGAAGAAGATGACTCAGAGGAGAAGGGAAGAATCCCTAGAGCTAGCGAGGGTACAGGGTGAAGGTAGAAGCCTAACTAGCAAGCAACTCACCAAACAAGCACTCACCTCACTCTTGTTTCGATGCAAACCTTACTCACTAATGAATGTCCTAATGCGTGAATGAGTGATAAGGAATGCGTACCTCGCTCCAGCAATCAACGACAAAATGTAAAGCAAAGAAAAGAAAGATGCATGCAAGGTCTACATATGATGCATGACCTAGATGGCAAGAAGTCTAATCTTTTGCTTTGAGTTTTATGGTCCAAGTTGATTAAAGGGGATTGAAATTAAATCTGGGAGCAAACTAAAGATCACAGCATGCACAATTGGGCTCCCAGATAACTACAGTAAAGCAATAAACCACCAGAAGAAATTTGAGAGGAGGCAGACCTCACCAGGCCGCCAATTGGCGGTTTGCAACCGCTGATTGGCGGTCCCTTTGTCGATTCTTTTGCTCCAACTTTCCCAGTAGCTTCCCCTTGATGTTGTCGTTCCCTGAAACTAAACCAAACTGGAAACAAAAAATCAAAAACCCCTCGAATCGTCCAAACCAAGGTCTGGACAGAGCACCTCCCCGGCAACGGCGCCAAAAACTTGATTGATCGTTTTATATTTCTACCGCAAGTGCACGGCCGCGTTGAAGCGGTGGCAAATACGGGTCGTCCACTGGGAGGTGTGTCGACACTTGGTTTATTCGAAGGCGAGAGGTAAAAAGAAGGGAGAAAGAGGTATTACACTAATCTAAACTACAAAGCTGAAATGAAATGCAAAGGAAATGAAGATAAGCAATAAAACTAAACCCCAAAGGGGGTAGAGAAATAATGTGAACATAAAGAAGTGTGTGTGTGTTCATTAAGCTCCTCACAACATGTAGTGCATGAAATCATAAAACTACATCCAACTTTGCCTCTACATGAATTAAGATAAGACTACATCATTAAAACATACAAGACAATAATTGGAATGAAGCTACATGAACTCAAGTATAAAGACTAGACCCTACTATGCCTCTACATGAATTAAGATGACTACATCATTAAAACATACAAGACATTAGCTAAGGAAAAGGCAACAAGAGTACATACACTACAAATTGTGTTTCCAACATTAACTTCATCCATATCCTAACTTTATCATTCCCCATAAAATAGGTCCACTAATCAAAGCATAAGCTAAGCTTCATTCAAGAGCATTAGCATATCAAAGATAAGAGTGGAGACCCATTAGATGGTTATGGAAATCATATAAAGCTCAAGGGATAAAAATAACACACACTTAATACACTACATTATTATATCACATATTTCTCCACCCCCCAAATGGGGATGGAACTACTCACTATTCATTACACTAACTACATTAACAAAATGAAACATTCTACTGAAATGAAATTAGACTAAGCAAGAAAGGAAAATTAAAGAGGCTAATTGAAAGAAACATAAACTAAAGAAACAAGCAAGAATCAAAAGACAAGATTGAAAGAAACAAATAAACTTTTATTAACAATGACTCACATTGAAGGTAGCATTCTTCTCCACCTTGAGTTATTGCTTCAAGGCTCACTCCTTAGTAGAGAGAGTGCCACCAAACAATGGGTAATTACAATGGAAGGTGAAGAGTTCTATTTATAAGCATGGAAAAAGCTAATCCGGGACAATCCCCCGATGTGGGACTAAACCAATACCAAAAATAGGATAAGCACACACTAATACAAGCCCAGGAGAAGATTTGTTGCATTTGGGCCTAACAAGACCGCCAATTAGCGGTCCTAGACCGCCAATTGGCGGTCTATAGACTTCAGATCCGATTGGATCTTCTGGTGGGCTTTGCTTGTGTTGTTTCTTGGTCTTGGATGCATCCGGTTGGCTAGTTGGAGCTCCGACCCGAAGAGAATTGCTAAAATACTCCCCATGATGGTGAGGAGTTTCCTGTTTTGCACTTGGGTCCTTCGGTCTTGCAATCAGGTCCTTCTGTGTTTGCATCTCAGTCCCCAGGTCTTACAATTAGGTCCTTTTTCCTGTTTTTGGGTCCTTTCATGGCTCTTCTCTTCAAACCCCTTTATTCCTGAAAACTAAACATAAAACTCGTCACGTAGCATTGCTTAGGTGTAAGATAATGGATATAAGATACAAATATATGCATGAAATGATGTCAATCAGTCGTGCTTGCTAGTTATGCTTCTACCTGATCCCATTACCCACATTAGATTTAGGGATTCTTCCCTTCTCCTTTGAGTCATCTTCTTCTCACCTACTTCTACGTTCTAGTCTCCTCCCCTTTACACTCTCTGGTAGCGTTTTAGGGTCGAGTCGAGCACTTTTTGCGAGTTTAGCCTCGTAGTGGTGAAAGTGGTCGACTCTAGAGTTATCTGTTGAGATGGATGGTTACATGGGAGACCATCCATATCATTGTTGGGACCAGGACAATTCGTCCTCGTATTCCGAACCCATGCAACCTGGGGTGCCTCAGACAAACACCCCATATGGTTGGGACAATCTTAATTGTGTGACTGAGCAATCTTCATATTAGGGTAGTATGAGAGAGGCACTGATTGCTAGACCACCATCTAGTTATGTCGGATCATATCCTGGTCAACAAATAGAGACATTACAACAAACTTTGGCCTCTTTCATGCGTATGGCAGACGACATGAGTGCACCGGTGGCTCCAGTAGTCGTACCGTGTGACTGTTGTGGGTTGAGTGGTCATGTTATCGGGGAATGTCCTTATGTTCCCCCTGAGCCTGAGTATGAGCATACATTTTCCCAAAATGCTCAATATGACCATTACACATCCTCGTACAACCCGAGAGTGATGGATTCGTGGGGAGACAATTCATATCCAAATTCTTATACTTCATTTTCACCCCAGTATCCTCCTCCCGAATACCCAGAATTCTACCAACACCCCACTTCAAATCATTGGACTCATTCTCAGCCCATCAACACCCAACCCCAAAATTTCCCAAGCTCTGACTTGAACCTCATAGTTGACCGCATACCTGATTCCTTGTAACAAAATTTCCTTACATTCATGGAAACCACTCAACAGTCCATACAAAATATGGCACTGCAAGTGAGTCAAATGTCGTAGCAATTACGTGAACGTGAGGAGAGTAATTTTTCTTGTTAACATGAGGATTTATCTTCTGAAATCGAACCACCACCACATCCACAAATTCAAAGCACAATCTTTCAAAGTCAAACTCCTAGTCAGTCTGAGGGACTTGGGGTTTCAATTCACGATCACTTGGTGGAGGATTCGATTCCAATTGAGAATACTATGGACCAGATCTTTATGAGTCAGCACAAGATTGTGCCTTATCTTCTTGTCCCGTGGCCCTTGAGCCACGTGACCTTATTGTTGTACCTCCAAAGCACTCACCTCTGGTGGAGCAAGAGCTCCCTAGTCCCCTCAATTTCAAACAACCTGATGAGAGTTTGCCTCTCACTATTGTTCCTGGTCATCTTGGAAATGATGGAACATCAAACAACTACATTGCTCATGAGGGTATTAGAAGTTCCTTGGAGGATACCTTGGGTATGAGACCCACTTTTTGTTCGCCTGGTGTGTCGGACATGCCTAACGAGGTTCTTGACCTCGTTCCGACGCACCAGCCTGTTGGTTAGAGAGTTTGGATTGACAGTCATAACTTCAACAGCGCAACGGGAGAAACTCTTCTTCCATTGCCCCTTATTTCCCAAACTCTTGAGAGGTTCAAGCTCTTTCAGTTTGATCCTTTGAATGAGATGCCTTTGCATCCAATTCATGAACCTTTCATTTCATGTTGTGCTCTTTGTGAAGGGGGCCTACGCATGAGTATTCTGGCCCCGCGTGGTGTAATGTTCCCTTTCGAAGTGCATTGACCCACTCTTGAGGTTCCCATTTGATGTCTTTTGACAAATGAAGATGGGACTTATGTTTGTATATAGTTATAAAAAAAGTACAATAAAAGACTCCTTCAGTGAGCATCGATGGTTGCGGGCTCCAACCCTTGTGTATTTGGGCTCCATTACTTTCACGTATTTGTATCCTTTCTTTAGCATCTCACAAGTTTTGAGGGAATTCGGGTTTGTGTCCATCAACATGACCTTGAACTTCCCTTTGTACTTCATGTTGGTGAGATATCTCCTTTTTCATGCCTAAATTCATGTAGTATCTTGCTCACATTCATTGAGGACAATGCATGAAGTAGGTGTGGGGGGGGGTGTTCTACGTGTGTACAACATTGAGTCTTTTTCGTTTGATTTTATTTTCTTTTGTGTGCATTATTAGGGTCATGTTAGTGTGCTGGATTTAATATCGATATATCTGTTTGCCATGATCCTTGGGTGACTTGTCTTCTTTTGCTTGCCTAGTGCTTCAAAATTTTCATATTTCTTTCAAAATCTTCATGTGTTTGGGAAAGAAAATGTTTTGTGGGTTTTGTGTGTGTTTAGCATGTGCAAAACCGCTGAGAGGTAAAGTAAAAAGAAAGCTCCCAAAATTGTCTTGAACTTGATGTATTAGGATATCTAGTACAGTGGCTTTAGGATTTATCGAGTCGTTAGGATGCACTCCAGTTTTCCCTTAGGGGTGAGTAATCATAGGGTTTCAGTGCTCAAACATTTAAAGAAGTCCACCCTGAACCTAATGAGTTAATAATTCGTGTCTGTTCACTTAAGGAAGTTTGTTGTTGTCAAGGACCCTTTAAATCTTGTTGTGAGACATTAAGTGTAGGGGTTTTGGTTCATGTGTAGATAAGAAATAAGTGAGTATGTGTTCTCTCTTCTCGCACGGCTCCTATCACTCGGGAAAGTAAGTCTGAGGGGACTTTGTGCCTGGTGCTTTCGAGTCATCTGACTTGGGATGCGCCGACCGAACTCTCGTTACACGGGTGGTAGGGATTGCCCTATGTGGAGATTTGGGGAAAGTGGTACGTGATAGTGTAAGTCCTCATGGGCAATGATGCACGAAACCTGACCCTGGAAGAATGAAGCTCAAACTAATAAAAAGAAAAGAAAAAAATGAGAAAAAAAACAAAAAGAAAAAAAATGCAAATAAGAACCTTAATCGACTTTACACTTTGTATCACTTGAGGATGTTGAGGTTGTCCATGTATTTCACTTAATTCCTTATTTAACTTGCACGAATGGTTCATTAGATTACGTTTGTGGACTGATTACCTATATAGAGTCGGCCCGTAGGATTACCGCGTCCAATGATCGACAAAATTTGTCCAACGAGTCGAGTGTCTAGATTGAATAATGCATCTTGTTCGGATTTTATGGGTATATCCGTTAAAAACCCTCCGGAGACAACACTCCTTCTCCTTGGCAACAAGGAGGTTTAACGGCTTGTTGCACGTGCTATGTGCAACCATGATTCGTACGAAAGTGAGTTAGGATTTCTTGTTTCCCGTTTGTTTATCTCTTTCATTGTTTTGCTCGGGACTAGCAAAAACTTAGGTGTGGGGGTATTTGATTGACATCATTTGATGCTTATATTTGTATCTTATATCCATTATCTTACACCTAAGCAATGCTACGTGACGAGTTTTATGTTTGAATTTCAGAAATAAAGAGGTTTGAAGAGAAGAGCAATGAAAGGACCCAAAAGCAGGAAAAAAGACTTAATTGTGAGACCTGGGGACTGAGATGCAAAGGAGAAGGACCTGAACGTAGGACCGAGACGTGTAGGTCGCGAAGGATTCAATCCAGTGTTGCGTAGTAGAAGAAATTCCCCGCACACCTAAGAGCAAAACAGAAAACTTCACACCATCATGGGGAGTATTTTGGCAATTCTATTCGGGTCGGAGCTCCAATAAACAAAGTAGATGCATCCAAGACCAAGAAATACTTCAAGCAAAGCCCAACACGAAATCCAAATGGATCTGGAGCGTATACGCCGTGAATTGGCGTTCTGGGACCGCTTACTGGCGGTCCAGATAGCTCTGGATCCGCTATGATTTGTGGAGCACGTGTATTTGTGTATGTTTAGTCTATTTTTGGTATTTGTTTAGTCCCACATCGGGGGATTGTCCCGGATTAGCTTTTTCCATGCCTATAAATAGAACTCTTCACCTTCCATTGTAACTACCCATTGCTTGGTGGCATTCTCTCTACTAAGTAGTAAGCCTTGAAGCAAAACTCAAGGTGGAGAAGAATGCTACCTTCAATGTGAGTCGTTGTTAATAAAATAATTGTTTTAGTTTCTTTTAATCTTGTCTTTTAATTCTTGCATGTTTCTTTAGTTTATGTTTCTTTCAATTAGCTTCTTTAATGTTCCTTTCTTGCTTAGTTGAATTTCTTTTCAGTATAATGTTTCATTTTTTTAATGTAGGTAGTGTAATGATTAGTGAGTAGTTCCATCCTCATTTGGGGGGTGGAGAAATATGTGATATGATTATGTAATGTAGTAGTGTGTGTTATCTTAATCCTTTGAGCCATATATGATTTCCATAACCATCTAATGGGATTTCACTCTTGTCTTTGATATGCTAATGCTCTTGAATGAAGCTTAGCATATGCTTAGACTAGTGGACCTATTTTATGGGGAATGATGAGGTAAGGATAAGGATGGAATTAATATAGGAAACATGACTTGTAGTGTATGTGCTCTTGTTGCCTTGGCCTTGGTTAATGCCTTGTATGTTTCAATGAAATAGTCTTATCTTAATTCATGTGGAGGCATAGTAGGGTCTAGTCTTTATACATGAGTTCTTTTAGCTTCATTCCAATTATTGTCTTGTATGTTTTAATGATGTAGTCTTATCTTATTTCATGTGGAGGCAAAGTTGGATTTAGTTTTTTGATTTCATGCACTACATGTTGTGAGGAGCATAATTGAACACACACACACATCTTTATATTCACATTATTTTTCTACCCCCTATGGGGTTTAGTTTTATTGCTTCTCTTCCATTTCCTTTTTGCATTTTAGTGTAGTTTAGTGTAACCAACCTTTCTCCCATTTCTTTACCACTCGCCTTCGCACAAAGCAAAAGTCGACACGCCTCCCAGTGGACGACCCGTATTTGTCACCGCTTCAACACGGCCGTGCACTTGCGGTTTAATATAAAACGAATTCAATCACATGTACTCTTGTTGCCTTTACCTTGGTTAATGCCTTGTATGTTTTAATGATAATGTTCTATCTTATTTCATGTGGAGTTATAGTAGGGTCTAGTCTTTATACATGAGTTCATTTAGCTTCATTCTAATTATTATCTTGTATGTTTTAATGATATTGTGTTATCTTAATTCACGTGGAGGCAAAGTTGGATGTAGTTTTATGGTTTTCATGCACTACATATTGTGATGAGCTTAATTGAACACACACACACACATACACATATCTTTGTATTCACACTCTTTTCTCTACCAACTTTGGGGTTTACTTTTATTGCTTATCTTCGATTTTCTTTCTTAGTTTAATTTCCTTTCATATGCTTGCATGCTTCTTTTGCTTTATGTCCTTTTAGTTTCTTTAATATTTCTTGCTTGCTTAGTTTAGTTTCATTTCAGTAGAATGTTTCATTTTAATGTAGGTTGTAGTGTAATGATAAGTGAGTAATTCCATCCCCATTTGGGGGGTGGAGAAATATCTGATGTGATTATGTGATGTATTAGGTGTGTGTTATCTTAATCCTTTGAACCTTATATGTTTTCCATAACCATCTAATGGGATTTCACTCTTGTCTTTGATATGCTAATGCTCTTGATTGAAGCTTAGCTTAGATTAGTGGACCTATTTTATGGGGAATGATAATGTAAGGATATGGATGGAATGGATGAAGGAAACATGATTTGTAGTTGCATGTACTCTTGTTGCCTTTACCTTGGTTAATGCCTTGTATGTTTTAATGATAATGTGCTATCTTATTTCATGTGGAGTTATAGTAGGGTCTAGTCTTTATACATGAGTTCATTTAGCTTCATTCCAATTATTGTCTTGTATGTTTTAATGATATTGTGTTATCTTAATTCATGTGGAGGCAAAGTTTGATGTAGTTTTATGGTTTTCATGCACTACAATATTGTGATGAGCTTAATTGAACACACACACATACACATATCTTTGTATTCACGCTCTTTTCTCTACCCCCTTTGGGATTTAGTTTTACTGCTTATCTTCCATTTACTTTTGCATTTTAGTGTAGTTTAGTGTAACCAACCTTTCTCTCCTTTCTTTCCCACTCGCCTTCGCACAAACCAAATGTCGACACACTTCCCTGTGGATCGACCTGTATTTGCCACTGATTGACATCATTTCATGCTTATATTTGTATCTTATATACATTATCTTACACCAAAGCAACGCTATGTTATGAGTTTTATGTTTAGTTTTCAGGAATAAAGAGGTTTGAAGAGAAGAGTCATGAAAAGACCCAAAAGCAGGTAAGAGGACTTAATTGTGAGACCTAGGGACTAAGATGCAAGGGAGAAGGACCTGATCGAAAGACCGAAGGACCTAAGAGCAAAACAGGAAACTCCACACCATCATGGGGAGTATTTTGGCAATTCTATTCGGCTTGGAGCTCCAACAAGTGAAATAGATGCATCAAAGACTACCAAAGACATCCAGAAAAGCAACAATAAAATCCAGCGTGATCCGGACCATATAGACCGCCAATTGGCGGTCCAACACCGCTAATTGGCGGTCTGTTTTCACCCAAATCCGCTAAGATTTTGGTGGGTCGCGTACTAGTGTGTATTCAGTCTATTTCTGGTATTTGTTTAGTCCCACATCGGGGGATTGTCCCCGATTAGCTTTTTCCATGCCTATAAATAGAACTCTTCACCTTCCATTGTAATCTACTAAGGAGTGAGCCTTGAAGCAAAAACTCAAGGTGGAGAAGAATGCTACCATCAATGTGAGTCATTTGTTAATAAAATAATTCTTCTAGTTTCTTTTAATCTTGTCTTTTAATTTGTGCATGTTTGTTTAGTCTTTCCTTTCCTTTTATGCTTCTTTAATATTTCTTGCTTGATTAGTGTAGTTTTATTTCAGTATAATGCTTCATTTTGTTAGAGTAGTTAGTTTAAATATATGTGAGTAGTTCCATCCCCTTTGGGGGTGGAGTAGATGCATGTACATGTTATGTAGGTGGTATGAATGCTAGATTTTATTATTTGTGAGAGATATTAGTATGCTTGCTTGAATTAATAAGAACTTTACTTGATGATTTCTTCCATAGTTAGGTACACTCCATGCCTGTTATGTTCTTAATAACAACCTTGCATTGCTCATATTAATCACCTAGGTTAGTGTTGTAAATGATAGGTCTTGCCATGAGGTACTTCTTATGCATGAACAAACACTAACCACACTTGAGCTTATAGTATGCATTCAACACCACCCTTATTTCATGTGCACACACATACTCCACCCCTTAGGGGTTTCCATTCATGTCTTTTTATCTTCTACATTAGTTGTTTAGATTAGTTGTTTAGTTATTTCATTTCAGCTTGCTTGTTCACTAGTTTAGATTAGTGTAATGTAGTGTAATACATCTTTCTCTCCTTCTTTTACCTCTCGCCTTCGAACAAACCAATTGTCGACACACCTCCCAGTGGACGACCCGTATTTTCCACCGCTTCAACGCGGCCGTGCACTTGCGGTTAATATAAAACGATCAATCAAGTTTTTGGGGCCGTTGCTGGGGAGGTGCTCTGTCCAGACAATGGTTTGGACGATTCTAGGGGGTTTTAATTTTTTGTTTCCAGTGTTTCTTAGTCTCAGGGATCCTAGAGCTCACGGGGAGGCTACTGGAAGAGTTGGAGCACCAACACTTCAAAAGAGACCGCAAATAAGCGGTCTTGGACCGCCAATTGGCGGCCTGGTGAGGTCTTCCTGCTTTGATTTTTCTTATGGTGGTTTATTGCTTCACTTTCGTTATCTGGGAGCCTTATTTTGCATGCTGTGACTTCTAGTTTGCTCCCAGATCATTAATCACTCCCCCATTAATCAACTTGGCCTTAAAATCCAAAGGTCACGCATCATGTATTGACTTAGGCATATAGTTGTCTTTTCTTTTAGCTTTATTTTCAGCTGTTGAGCGCTGTCGTGAGGTACGCAAAATTCCTACACTCATTCATGCATCTCGTATGCCCATGCATTAGTTAGTAGGAATTGCATCAGGACAAGAGTGAGCGAGCGTTTGATTGGAGCGATTGATTGCTAAATTTAGGATCAAAATGCTATTAAGGAGGGGTTGTCCCATAAAAGATAAGGTGGAGGATTTCATCACCCTTTCCTTGGCCCCAAAAATCACTCTTAATCAAGCCTTCACTAAAAGCAAGTACACATTGGCCCTAGGATTGCGGGCACAGTAGGAGAGTAATCTAGTTGAGTCTGTCATGACCTGATCGGCGTTGCCTACCTTGTCGATAGTAGGAGGTACTGGATCTCCGGATCTGGTATCACTTGCTAGGCATTGTGGTCCTCATTGTAGGGAGGTGAAGCGTGTCGAGGCTAGTGACCTCGAAGTTAGGCGTCGTCTAGCCTAAGGACCCATTGCCTTACATTGTTTGAGTCGTGCTTGCTAGTTAGGCTTCTACCTGATCCCTTCACCCACACTAGCTTTAGAGATTCTTGCCTTCTCCTCTGAGTCATCTTCTTCTCACCTACTTCTACGTTTTAGTCTCCTCCCCTTTACACTCTCTGGTAGCGTTTTAGGGTCGAGTCGAGCACTTTTTTGCGAGCTTAGTCTCGTGGTGGTGAGAGTGGTCGACTCGAGAGTTGTTTGTTGAGACGGATGGTTACATGGGCGACCATCCATATCATTGTTGGGACCAGGACAATTCTTCCTGGTATTCCGGACCCATGCAACCGGGGGTGGCTCAGACGAACACCCCGTATGGTTGGGATAATCTTCATTGTGTGACTAAGCAATTTTCATATAGGGGTAACATGAGAGAGGCACTGATTGCTAGACCACCATCTAGTTACGTCGAATCATATGTTGGTCATCAAACTGAGACATTGCAAGAACCTTTGGCCTCTTTCATGCATGTAGTAGAAGACATGAGTGCACCAGTGGCTCCAGTAGTTGTACCATGTCACTATTGTGGGTTGAGTTGTCATGATTTCGGGGAATGTCCTTATGTTCCCCCAGAGCCTGAGTATGAGCATACCTTTTCCCAAAATGCTCAATATGACCATTACGCATCCGCGTACAACCTGAGAGGGATGGATTCGTGGGGAGACAATTTGTATTCAAATTCTTATACTTCATTTCCACCCCAGTATCCTCCTCCCGAATACCCAGAATTCTACCAACACCCCACTTCTAATCATTGGACTCATTCTCAGCCCATTAACACCCAACCACAAAATTTCCCAAACTCTGACTTGGACCTCATAGTTGACCGCATACCTGATTCCTTGAAACAAACTCTCCAAACGTTCATGGAAACCACTCAAAATTTATTGAAGTCCAACTTGTATTCCTTCCAAGCTATGGAAATGCAAGTGAGTCAAATGACACAGTAATTACGTGAACGTGAGGAGGGTAATTTTTCTTGTTAACATGAGGATTTATCTTCTAAAATCGAACCACCACCACATCCACAAATTCAAAGCACAATCTTTCAAAGTCAAACTCCTAGTCAGTCTGAGGGACGTGGGGTTTCAATTCACGATCACTTGGTGGAGGATTCGGTTCCTATTGAGAATACTATGGACCAGCTTCTATATGGGTTGGCACAGGATTGTGCCTTATCTTCTTGTCCCGGGGCCCTTCAGCCACATGATCTTATTGTTGTACCTCCTAAGGACTCACCTCTGGTGGAGCAAGAGCTCCCTAGTCCCCTCAATTTCAAACAACCTGATGAGAGTTTGCCTCTCACTATTGTTCCTGATCATCTTGGAAATGATGGAACATCAAACAACTACATAGCTCATGAGGGTATTAGAAGTTCCTTGGAGGATACCTTGGGTATGAGACCCACTTTTTTTCGCCTGGTGTGTCGGACATGCCTAACGAGGTTCTTGACCTCGTTCCGACGCACTAGCCTGTTGGTTGGAGAGTTTGGATTGACAGTCATAACTTCAGCAGCGCAACGGGAGAAACTCTTCTTCCGTTGCCCCTTATTTCCCAAACTCTTGAGAGGTTCAAGCTCTTTCAGTTTGATCCTTTGAATGAGATGCCTTTGCGTCCAATTCATGAACCTCTCATTTCATGTTGTGCTCTTTGTGAAGGGGGCCCACACATGAGTTTTCTGGCCCCACGTGGTGTAATGTTCCCTTTCGAAGTGCATTGACCCACTCTTGAGGTTCTCATTTGATGTCTTTTGACAAATGAAGATGAGACTTATGTTTGTATATAGTTATATAAAAAAAGAAATATAAAAAAAGTACAATAAAAGACTCCTTCAGTGAGCATCGATTGTTGTGAGCCCCAACCCTTGTGTATTTGGGCTCCATTTCTTTCACGTATTTGTATCCTTTCTTTAGCATCTCACAGGTTTTGGGGGAATTCGGGTTTGTGTCCATAAACATGACCTTGAATTTCCCTTTGTACTTCATGTTTGTGAGATCTCTCCTTTTTCATGCATAAATCCATGTAGTATCTTGCTCACATTCATTGAGGACAATGCATGAAGTAGGTGTGGGGGGTGTTTTACGTGTGTACATAGTTGAGTCTTTTTCCATTGATTTTAATTTCTTTTGTGTGCATTGATAGGGTCATGTTATTGTGCTGCATTTTATATCGATATATCTGCTTGCCATGAACCTTGGGTGACTTGTCTTTTTTTGCTTGCCTAGTGCTTCAAAATTTTCAAATTTCTTTCAAAATCTTCATGTGTTTGCGAAAGAAACCGTTGAGAGGCAAAGTAAAAAGAAAGCTCCCTAAATTGACTTGAACTTGATGCATTAGGATATCTAGTACAGTGGCTTTAGGATTTATCGAGTCGTTAGGATGCACCCCAGTTTTCCCTTGCGGATGAGTAGTCATAGGGTTTCAGTGCTCAAACATTTAAAGAAGTCCACCCTGAACCTAGTGAGTCACTAATTCGTGTCTGTTAACTTAAGGAAGTTTGTTGTAGTCAAGGACCCTTTAAATCTTGTTGTGAGACATTAAGTGTAGGGGTTTTGGTTCATGTGTAGATAAGAAATAAGTGAGTAGGTGTTCTCTCTTCTCGCACGGCTCCTATCACTCGGGAAAGTAGGTCTGAGGGGACTTTGTGCTTGGTGCTTTCGAGTCATCTGACTTGGGATGCGCCGACCGAAGTCCCGTTACACGGGTCGTAGGGATTGTAGGATTTCTAGTTTAATTGTACATATATATTTTCGAAATTTTTATTCACAATAAGGATCAATTACAAATTTTCTATGATATGTTTCATGCATGCATCGGTTTGTTTCAATAACTAGTTTTAAAACGTCATTAAAACAAACAAGGGCTCCGGATTTCATACCTAGAAGTTCTCTAAAACTTCTCGAAGATCCGGAGATGATGAGGATGCTTGTCGCTGCGCCGGATGCCTCCGAGAATTCACCAAACTCAAAACAAGATTGGAGAGAGAAGAGCTAGCCTCTCAATCTCCAATAGAGTTTAGAATCTAACTACTAACCCTTCTTTAGTTCTCTTGAGAAGAAGATCTCTGAAACTAAAAACTAAACTCAAGAATTAATGGAATTTCGTGGAGAATTATGGAGAGAGAAGTTTGCACAAGAAGATAATGAATTAAATTGATTAGGTAATTAGATAAACTTGTATTTATAAGTTCTCTCCAAATTACCTATTCATGTGCAATCTGTTGCCCATGATTTCATGAAAACTTCCATCTAACCATCCATTATTTGCTAACATATAATCTTAGCCACGAATTAAATCAGTTATGGACCAATTCCATGCATGATCTAATTAATTCTTAGATTTATTCTGCAGAAAACCGTCTGGTCCGGTCGACCGTTTGGAGGTTCGGTCGACCGTTCGAACCAAGTTTCGGTGGACCGTTCTACATTCGGTTGACCGTTCGCAACAATAAAATATTTCATCGCAATGTTCGGTCGACCGACCGATAGATTCGGTCGACCGTTCCGAACAGATGAAAATTCCCTGGTATCGGTCGATACGTGTCCGGTCGACCGTGAACCAACCGGTCGACCGTTTACTGTTGTTCGGTCGACCGTTGAGCATTGTTCTGCTGATTGGTCAAATTTTGGTTTTACCCCTACAAAATTTGACATTTCGGGATTAGTAGTAAATTCACAACTTATAGAACATATTATCCTATGTAACGATAAATCATTACACCCCATAATATTTACCTCACATATGAATTTAATTTAGATTCTAATTATGTTATTAATCATAACTTAATTTTGATTTTGCTTGTTCACCCCATGTGTCATATTTTCTACATGAAACCCGACACATCTTATGAACTCAAAATCCTCATTTCTTGTTTTCCAGTTTTGTGGTGTGACCTATGGGAGCATCTAAACTAAGTTAGCAGTGATATTAAGAGCTTAATACCACAAGCTATAAGCGGTATCTAGCTACACATTATAGCTCCCAATTAGTTAGATGTCTTAATTCCACTCGAATCAAAACCCGATCCATCTAGTGATGGAGTGCACAACTTGTGTCCGTCCCTTGCCTCATGATATTAAGAATACACACAAAGTAGTATTGTGTCATCTTTTTATTAGTATTCCTTTCTTGATCTCTTTAAGCTAGTTACAAATATGTGACTTAACTCAAATCACATTGTGCACATTATAACTTTGTTTTATCAAGGGGCACACTAATATCATCACTCAATTAAGAGGGGCAATGATAGTCTTTTGACTAACTATCTTCTCCAACAAAAATTGTACTTAACCAACCAATGCCTTTACACTACACTTATCGATAGTTCAAGACACTTATCTAATTAAGTATTCCTTAAGTGATCAGATATAAGTCTCATATCAAAGGACCAAGGACACAGTAAAATATTAATGACACAGAAACACATTTCTATAATATTTTACTTGTTAGGTCTATTCAGTATACAAAAGTAATATCTTCCTCTTTTGCATACCCATGTTGTCACTCACTTGTAGAGCTACAATGATCTATGACCAACATGACAATCTTAACTCGGTAATTATTGTCGCATGTTAATTACCATGATTGCGAATATCTTTTGTTTTATGTAAACCAATATCTTTTAGAGCTCTACGGTTAAGGACCAAGAGCATCTTCCTTAGCACTTCTAAAAGACGAATAACATAAACAAAGAACAAAATGATTTCTCATTCAATTCATAATAATTGAATTACCGCGTCCAATGATCGACAAAATATTTCCAACGAGTCGAGTGTCTAGATTGAATAATGCATCTTGTTCGGATTTTATGGGTATATCCGTTGAAAACCCTCAGGAGACAACACTCCTCCTCCTTGGTAACAAAGAGGTTTAACGGGTTGTTACACGTGCTAAGTGCAACCGTGATTCCTACGAAAGTGAGTTAGGATTTCGTGTTTCTCGTTTGCTTTTCTCTTTCTTTGTTTTGCTTGGGACTAGCAAAAACTTAGGTGTAGGGGAGTATTTGATTGACATCATTTCATGCTTATATTTGTATCTTATATCCATTATCTTACACCTAAGCAATGCTACGTGATGAGTTTTATGTTTAGTTTTCAGGAATAAAGAGGTTTGAAGAGAAGAGCCATGAAAGGACCCAAAAGCAGGAAAAATGACTTAATTGTGAGACCTGGGGACTAAGATGCAAGGTAAAAGGACCTGATCGTAAGAACGAAGGACCTAAGAGAAAAATAGGAAACTCCACACCATCATGGGGAGTATTTTGGCAATTATATTCGGGTCGCATCTCCAACAAGTGAAGTAGATGCATCAAAGACTACCAAAGACATCCAGAAAAGCCACAATAAAATCCAGCGTGATCCGGACCAAATAGACCGCCAATTGGCGGTCCAAGACCGCTAATTGGCGGTTTGTTTTGGCCCAAATCCGCTACGATTTTGGTGGGTCACGTATTAGTGTGTATTTAGTCTATTTCTGGTATTTGTTTAGTCCCACATCGGGGGATTGTCCCCGATTAGCTTTTTCCATGCCTATAAATAGATCTCTTCACCTTCTATTGTAATCACCCAATGCTTGGTGGAATTCTCTCTACTAAGGATTGAGCCTTGAAGCAAAAACTCAAGGTGGAGAAGATTGCTACCTTCAATGTGAGTCATTTGTTAATAAAATAATTCTTCTAGTTTCTTTTAATCCTGTCTTTTAATTTGTGCATGGTTGTTTAGTCTTTCCTTTCCTTTTATGCTTCTTTAATATTTCTTGCTTGATTAGTGTAGTTTTATTTCAGTATAATGCTTCATTTTGTTAGAGTAGTTAGTTTAAATATGTGTGAGTAGTTCCATCCCCTTTGGGGGTAGAGTAGATGTATGTACATGTTATGTAGGTGGTATGAATGCTAGATTTTATTATTTGTGAGAGATATTAGTATGCCTCCTTGAATTAATAAGAACTTTACTTGATGGTTTCTGCCATAGTTAGGTACACTCCATGCTCGTTATGCTCTTAATAACAACATTGTATTGCTCATATTAATCACCTAGGTTAGTGTTGTAAATGACAGGTCTTGCCATGAGGTACTTCTTATGCATGAACAAACACTAACCACACTTGAGCTTATAGTATGCATTCAACACCACACTTATTTCATGTGCACACACACACTCCACCCCTTAGGGGTTTCCATTCATGTCTTTTTATCTTCTTCATTAGTTGTTTAGCTTAGTTGTTTAGTTATTTCATTTCAGCTTTCTTGTTTACTAGTTTAGATTAGTGTAATGTAGTGTAATACATCTTTCTCTCCTTGTTTTACCTCTCGCCTTCAAACAAACCAATTGTCGACACACCTCCCAATGGACGACCCGTATTTTCCACCGCTTCAATGTGGCCGTGCACTTGCGGTTAATATAAAACGATCAATCAGCCACCGCTTCAACGCGGTCGTGCACTTGCGGTTAATTAAAACGTATCAATCAAGTTTTTGGCGTCATTGCCGGGGAGGTGCTCTGTCAAGACTTTAGTTTGGACGATTCGAGTGGTTTTAATTTTTCGTTTTTGTGTGTTTCAGGTATCCTAGAGCTCAAGGGGAAGTGACTGGAGGAATTGGAGAGTGAAAGACCCAACAGTGACCGCCAATCAGCGGTCTGGGACCGCCAATTGGCGGCCTGGTGAGTCTCAAAATTTCTCAATTTTGTTCTGGTTGTTGTTTTGTTCATTGTAGTTATCTTGGAGCACTATTTTGCATGCTGTGACTTGTAGTTTGCTCCCAGATGATTAAATCAATCCCCATTAATCAACTTGGCCTTAAAATCCAAAGAAAAAGATTAGACATTCTTACTTGTTTAGGTCACGCATCATCTACTTGACTTAGGCACGTAGTTGTCTTTTATTTTAGCTTTATTTTCAGTTGTTGAGTGCAAGCGTGAGGTACGCATTTCCTGCACTCATTCATGCATCTTGTATGACCATGCATTAGTTAGTAGGAATTGCATCAGGACAAGAATGAGTTGAGTGTTTGATTGGAGCGTTGATTGCTAGATTAAGGATCAAAACGCTACTAAAGAGGGGTTGTCCCATAAATGATAAGGTGGGGATTTCATCACCCTTTCCTTGGCCCCAAAAATCACTCTTAATCAAAGCCTTAATTCTAAAAGCAAGTAGACATTGGCCCTAAGGATTGCGGACGAAGTAGGAGAGTAATCTAGTTGAAACCATCATGGCCTGATCGGCGTTACCTACCTTGTCGATAGTAGGAGGTACTGGATCTCCGGATTTGGTATCACTTACTGGGCATTGTGGTCTTCGTTGTAGGGAGGTGAGGCGTGTCGAGGTTAGTGACCTCGAAGTTGGGCGTCATCTAGCCTAAGGATCCATAGCCTTAAGTTGATTGAGTCGTACTTGCTAGTTAGGCTTCTACCTGATCCCATTACCTACGCTAGATCTAAGGATTCTTCCCTCCGAATCTAAGTCCTCTCCTCATCTATATTCCACGAGTAGTCTCCTCCTCTGATTACACCTTCTCTTGTGTGTTGTGTTAGAGTCGAGTTGAGCGTTTTATGCGATGTTGGGCTCGTGCTGGTGAGAGCACTCGACTTGAGAGAGTGCATTTTTCTGAGGTGAACGTTCTTGGGGATCGGCCATCTCCGCCTCGTGCTCTTTTGGAGCGTCAGGCCGAGTCTTCTCGTGGTGACGGGGGAGACCGGATTCCATACATGGATTACCTCGGTCTGCTCCCACCCCACTTAGATCTCCTCCTCCTCTAACTCGAGAGGAAGAGGGATTCAGTCAGGATCGAGTTCTTGGTGCACCACCACCTTTAGCTCGACAGGATAGATTGATGACTTCGTGGGAGCGGACTCATCCTGTTCGGGCCGCCCAACCTTCTTGCATAGTTCTCCCCCCAGCTCGCGGGAACAACTATGATCTGAAACCTCAATATGTGAGCATGCTTCCTACCTTCACTGCCAATAAGGAGGATCCGTATATTTTTATACGTGAATTCGAGGAAGTATGCTCCATGTTCAAGCTTCAACAGCTTGATGAGGATTCAGTCCGGTTGAGGATGATTTCTTTCGCGTTGAAGGATAACGCGAAGAAATGGATGTACAGCCTCCTGGCGAGCTCTATTCGGTCTTGGGATGACTTTGTGACCGTATTTCTGAAGATATTCTTCCCTCAATGGAAGACTCAACAGATACGACACCAGATACACCAAATGTATCAGACTGAGACCGAATCATTTTAGGCTTTCTTTGAGAGGTTCAAAGACCTTCTCTTGCAGTGCCCTCATCGTGGAATTGAGCTTTGGCAGTTGTGCCAGATTGTTTATGTGGGCCTCAACTACAACACCCTCACATTGTTGGAGTCGATGTGTCAAGGTGATTTCCAAATGAAACCCATCGATGAGGCATGGGACACTTTTGAATTGATGGTTGAACGTACCTTTGAGTGGGACACCATGAGAGAGCCATCAGCCGCCAGGTCTTCTGGTCGAGCTGGATCATATCAAGTTGAGTCAATGATCACGTCTGAGGCGAAAATAGTTGCTCTCATGGTTAGGATTGAGAGTTTATAGTTGGACCGAGCTCCTATAGCTCAGGTCGCTACTCCCGGATGTGGTAGGTGTGGACTGACGGGCCATGATGACTTGGAATGCGCTTACGCTCCAAGGGATATTGAGCATACAACTACGATGTATCAACAGAGGCCCCGTAACGACTCGTATAGTCACTCCAACAACTTGGGATGGCGTAACCATCCTAACTTCTCTTGGGGGCCTAGTGGAGGTAACGATCAGAGCTCACACGCTCAACCTCCACCTTATCAACCACCACGTCCATCGGCGACCTACCAACCCCCACATCAAAGGTCTCAGCACTATACTTGCCAATCTACTCAGGCCTCATCGTCGGGTTATTCTAACCAAACTCCACCACCCCGGCGGGTTGACCCGAAGAACCCTTCTTGTAATCCTACCCTTCAAGCGTTCATGCAGAGCATGCAAAGTACTGTCAAGGCTTTGGAAATGCAAGTTAGCCAGTTGACTAATTGATTGATTCGTTTTATATTAAACCGCAAGTGCACGGCCGCATTGAAGTGGTGGCAAATACGGGTCGATCCACAGGGAGGTGTGTCGACTTTTGGTTTGTTCGAAGGCGAGTGGTAAAGAAAGGAGAGAATGGTTGCACTAAACTACACTAAGATGCAAAAGGAAATGAAGATAAGCAATAAAACTAAACCCCATAGGGGGTAGAGAAATGATGTGAATATAAAGATGTGTGTGTGTGTGTTCAATTATGCTCCTCACAACATGTAGTGCATGAAATCATAAAACTAAATCCAACTTTGCCTCAACATGAAATAAGATAAGACTACATCGTTAAAACATACAAGACAATAATTGGAATGAAGCTAAATAACTCATGTATAAAGACTAGACCCTACTATGCCTCCACATGAAATAAGATAACCCAATATCATTAAAACATACAAGGCATTAACCAAGGTAAAGGCAACAAGAGTACATACACTACAAATTGTGTTTCCAATATTAATTCCATCCATATCCTCAATTTTATCATTCCCCATAAAATAGGTCCACTAATCTAAGCATAAGCTAAGCTTCATTCAAGAGCATTAGCATATCAAAGATAAGAGTGAAATCCCATTAGATGGTTATGGAAATCATATAAGGCTCAAGGGATTAAGATAACACACACCTAATACACTACATGGTCATATCACATATTTCTCCACCCCCCAAATGGGGATGGAACTACTCACTAATCATTACACTACCTACATTAACAAAATGAAACATTATACTGAAAGGAAATTTAACTAAGGAAGAAAGGAGCATTAAAGAAGCTTAAAAGGAAAGGAAAGACTAAACAAGCATGCACAAATTAAAAGACATGATTAAAAGAAACTAGAACAATTATTTTATTAACAATGACTCACATTGAAGGTAGCATTCTTCTCCACCTTGAGTTTTGCTTCAAGGCTTACTCCTTAGTAGAGAGAATGCCACCAAGTAATGGGTAGTTACAATGGAAGCTGAAGAGTTCTATTTATAGCCATCGAAAAAGGTAATCCGGGACAATCCCCCGATGTGGGACTAAACAGATACAAAAAATAGCCTAAACAAACACTAATACACATACTCCAGAAAACTCAGCGGATCTGGGAAGATCCGGACCGGCAATTGGCGGTCTACAGGATCCAGATCGTGCTCAGATTTGTTGTGGGCTTTTTGTTGGTATATTTGTTGGTCTTGGATGCATTTACTTGGCTTGTTGGAGCTCCGACCCGAATCGAATTGCTAAAATACTCCCCATGATGGTGTGGAGTTTTCTATTTTGCTCTCATGTCCTTCGGTCTTACGTTCAGGTCCTTCTCCCTTGCATCTCAGTCCCAGGTCTCACAATTAGGTCCTTTTTCCCTGCTTTTGGGTCCTTTCATGCTTCATCTCTTCAAACCTATTTTTTTCTGAAATTCCAACATAAAACTCATCACGTAGCATTGCTTAGGTGTAAGATAATGGATACAAGATACAAATATAAGAATGAAATGATGTCAATCAAATACCCCCACACCTAAGTTTTTGTTAGTCCCGAGCAAAACAAAGAAAGAGCAAAACAAACGAGAAACAAGAAATCCTAACTCACTTTCGTAGGAATCACGGTTGCACTTAGCACGTGCAACAAGCCGTTAAACCTCCTTGTCGCCAAGGAGGAGGAGAGTTCTGTCCTTAGGGTTTTCAGCGGATATACCCACAAAATCCGAACAAGATGCATTATTTAATCTAGACACTCGACTCGTTTGACTAATTTTTTCGATCATTGGACGCGGTAATCCTACGGGCCGACTCTATATAGGTACTTAGTCCACACACCTAGCCTAATGAACCACTCGTGTAAGTTAAATAAGGAATTAAGTGAAAGCCATGGACAACCTTAACATCATCAAGTGGTACCAAGTGCAAAGTCCATTAAGGTTCTTATTTGCATTACCATTTTTTTCTTTTTGTTTCTTTTTTCTTTTTTTTCTTTTTTTTAGTTTGAGCTTCATTCTCCCAGGGTCAGGTTTCATGCATCGTTGCCCATGAGGACTTACACTATCACGTACACCTTTCCCCAAATCTCCACATAGGTCAACCCCTACCACCCGTGTAACGAGAGTTCGGTCGGCGCATCCCAAGTCAGATGACTCGAAAGCACCAGGCACAAAGTCCCCTCAGACCTACTTTCCCGAGTGATAGGAGCCGTGCGAGAAGAGAGAACACCTACTCACTTATTTCTTATCTACACATGAACCAAAACCCCTACACTTAATGTCTCACAACAAGATTTAAAGGGTCCTTGACTACAACAAACTTCCTTAACTTAACAAACACGAATTATTGACTCACTAGATTCACGGTGGACTTCTTTAAATGTTTGAGCAGTGAAACCCTATGATTACTCACCCCCAAGGGAAAACTGAGGTGCATCCTAACGACTAGATAACTCTTAAAGCCACTGCACTAGATATCCTAATGCATCAAGTTCAAGACAATTTTGGGAGCTTTCTTTTTACTTTGCCTCTCAACGGTTTTGCACATGCTAAACACACGCAAAACTCACAAAATATTTTCTTTCGCAAACACATGAAGATTTTGAAAGAAATGTGGAAATTTTAAAGCACTAGGCAAGCAAAAGAAGACAAGTCACCCAAGGATGATGGCAAGCAGATATATCGATATTAAATGCAGCACACTAACATGACCCTAACAATGCACACAAAAGAAAACAAAAAATAAAAGGAAAAGACTCGACTATGTACACACGTAAAACACTCCCCACACACCTACTTCATGCATTGTCCTCAATGAATGCGAGCAAGATACTACATGGATGTATGCATGAAATAGAAGAGATCTCACCAACATGAAGTACAAAGGGAAGTTCACGGTCATGTTGATGGACACAAACCCGAATTTCCTCAAAACCTGTGAGATACTTAAAAAGGGAGATAAAATACGTGAAAGAAATGGGTCCCAAATACATAGGGTTGGAGCCCACAACAATCGACGCTCACTGAAGCAATCTTTTATTGTACTTTTTTTTCTTTTTTCTTTTTTTTATATAACTATGTACAAACATAAGTTCCCATCTTCATTTGTCAAAATACATTTAATAGGAACCTCAAAAGTGGGTCAATGCACTTGGAAGGGAACATGACACCACGCGGGGCCAGAATACTCATGTGTGGGCCCCCTTCACAAAGAGCACAAGATGAAATGAGACGTTCATGAATTGGACGCAAAGGCGTCTCATTCAAAGGATTAAACTGAAAGAGCTTGAACCTCTCAAGAGTTTGGGAAATAAGGGGCAACGGAAGAAGAGTTTCTCCAGTTGCGCTGCTGAAGTTATGATCGTCAATCCAAACTTTCCAACCAACTGGCTGGTGCGTCGGAACAAGGTCAAGAACCTCGTTGGGCATGTCCGACACACCAGGCGAACAAAAAGTGGGTCTCATACCCAAGGTATCCTCCAAGGAACTCCTAATACCCTCATGAGCAATGTAGTTGTTTGATGTTCCATCATTTCCAAGATGATCAGGAACAATAGTGAGAGGCAAACTCTCATCAGGTTGTTTGAAATTGAGGGTACTAGGGAACTCTTGCTCCACCAGAGGTGAGTCCTTAAGAGGCACAACATGAAGATCATGTGGATCAAGGGCCACAGGACAAAAATATAAGGCACAATCTTGTGCCGACTCATAATGAATTTGGTCCTTGTTTTTCTCAATTTGAATCGAATCCTCCACTAAGTGATCGTGAATTGAAACCCCAAGTCCCTCAGACTGACTAGGAGTTTGACTTTGAAAGATTGTGCTTTGAATTTGTGGATGTGGTGGTGGCAGTTCGATATCAAAAGATGAATCCTCATGTTGACAAGAAAAGTTACTCTCATCACGTTCACGTAATTACTGCGTCATTTGACTCACTTGCATTTCCCTAGCTTGAAAGGAATTCAAGTTGGACTTCAATAAATTTTGAGTGGTTTCCATGAACGTTTGGAGGGTTTGTTTTAAGGAATCAAGTTTGGGATCAACAGTGAGGTCCAAGTCAGAATATGAGAAAATTTTGGGTTGGGTGTTGATGGGCTGAGAATGAGTCCAATGATTTGGAGTGGGGTGTTGGTAGACTTCTGGGTATTCGGGAGGAGGATACTGGGGTGGAAATGATGTATAAGAATTTGAATATGAATCCATCCCTCTCGGGTTGTACGCGGATGCGTAATGGTCATAATGAGCATTTTGGGAAAATGTGTGCTCATACTCAGGCTCAGGGGTAACATAAGAACATTCCCCGATAACAAGACCACTCAACCGACAACAGTCACACAGTATGGCTACTAGAGCCACCGGTGCACTCATGTCATCTACCACATGCATGAAAGAGGCCAAAGGTTCTTGTAATGTCTTAGTTTGATGACCAACATATGATCCAACGTAACTAGATGGTGGTCTAGCAGTCGGTGCCTCTCTCATATTACCCCAATATGAAGAATGCTCAGTCATACAATTAAGATTATCCCAACCATACGGGGTGTTTGTCTGAGGTAACCCAGGATGCATGGGTCGGGAGTACCAGGGATAATTGTCCAGGTCCCAACAATGATATGGATAGTCGCCCATGTAACCATCCATCTCAACAAAAACTCTCGAGTCGACCACTCTCACCACCACGAGGCTAAGCTCGCAAAAAGTGCTCGACTCGACCCTAAAACGCTAACAGAGAGTGTAAAGGGGAGGAGACTATAACGTAGAAGAAGGTGAGAAGAAGATGACTCAGAGGAGAAGGGAAGAATCCTAGAGCTAGCGTGGGTAATGGGATCAGGTAGAAGCCTAACTAGCAAGCACGGTTCAAACAATGTAAGGCAATGGGTCCTTAGGCTAGACGATGCCTAACTTCGAGGTCACTAGCCTCGTCATGCCTCACCTCCCTACAACGAAGACCACAATGCCCAGGAAGTGATACCATATCCAGAGATCCAGTACCTCCTACTATCGACAAGGTAGGCAACGCCGATCAGGCCATGGCGATCTCAACTAGATTACACTCCTAGTGCGTCCGAAATCCTAGGGCCAATGTCTACTTGCTTTTAGTTAAGGCTTTATTAAGAGTGATTTTTGGGGCCAAGGAAAGGGTGATGAAATCCCCCACCTTATCTTTTATGGGACAACCCCTCCTTAGTAGCGTTTTGATCCTAGATCTAGCAATCAATCGCTCCAATCAAAACACTCAACTCACTCTTGTCCTGATGCAATTCCTACTAACTAATGTATGGGCATACAAGATGCATGAATGAGTGTAGGAAATGTGTACCTTACGCCAGCGCTCAACAACTGAAGATAAAGCTAAAAGAAAAGACGACTATATGCCTAAGTCAAGTTCATGATGCGTGACCTAAACAAATAAGAATGTCTAATCTTTTGCTTTGGATTTTAAGGCCAAGTTGATTAATGGGGATTCGTTTAATAATCTGGGAGCAAACTAAAAGTCACAGCATGCAAAATAGTGCTCCCAGATGACGAAAATGAAAGAACCAACTACCAGAAGAAAATTAAGAGCAAGACACGCTCACCAGGCTGCCAATTGGCGGTCTCAGACCGCTGATTGGCGGTCCCTGTTGATGCTCAGGTCCTCCAACTCCTCCAGTAGACTCCCCGTGAGCTCTACGATCCCTGAAACTAAGAAAAACTGAAAACAAAAAATTAAAAACCACTCGACTCGTCCAACCCAAAGTCTGGACAGAGCACTTCCCCGGCAACGGCGCCAAAAACTTGATTGATTCGTTTTATGTTAAATCGCAAGTGCACGGCCGCATTGAAGCGGTGGCAAATATGGGTCGATCCACAGGGAGGTGTATCGACTTTTGGTTTGTTCGAAGGCGAGTGGTAAAGAAAGGAGACAATGGTTGGTTACACTAAACTACACTAAGATGCAAAAGGAAATGAAGATAAGCAATAAAACTAAACCCCATAGGGGGTAGAGAAATGATGTGAATATAAAGATGTGTGTGTGTTCAATTATGCTCCTCACTACATGTAATGCATGAAATCATAAAACTAAATCCAACTTTGCCTCGACATGAAATAAGATAAGACTATATCGTTAAAACATACAAGACAATAATTGGAATGAAGCTAAATAACTCATGTATAAAGACTAGACACTACTATGCCTCCACACGAAATAAGATAACCCAATATCATTATAACATACAAGGCATTAACCAAGGTAAAGGCAACAAGAGTACATACACTACAAATTGTGTTTCCAATATTAATTCCATCCATATCCTCACTTTATCAATCCCCATAAAATAGGTCCACTAATCTAAGCATAAGCTAAGCTTCATTCAAGAGCATTAGCATGTCAAAGATAAGAGTGAAATCTCATTAGATGGTTATGGAAATCATATAAGGCTCAAGGGATTAAGATAACACACACCTAATACACTACATGATCATATCACATATTTCTCCACCCCCCCAAATAGATGGAACTACTCACTAATCATTACACTACCTACATTAACAAAATGAAACATTATACTGAAAGGAAATTTAACTAAGGAAGAAAGGAGCATTAAAGAAGCTTAAAAGGAAAGGAAAGACTAAACAAGCATGCACAAATTAAAAGACATGATTAAAAGAAACTAGAATAATTATTTTATTAACAATGACTCACATTGAAGGTACCAATCTTCTCCACCTTGAGTTTTGCATCAAGGCTTACTCCTTAGTAGCGAGAATGCCACCAAGTAATGGGTAGTTACAATGGAAGGTGAAGAGTTCTATTTATAGCCATCGAAAAAGGTAATCCAGGACAATCTCCCGATGTGGGACTAAACAGATACAAAAAATAGCCTAAACAAACACTAATACACATACTCCAGAAAACTCAGTGGATCCAGGAAGATCCGGACCGCCAATTGGCGGTCTACAGGTGTAACATCCTCGAAAGTGGAAGAAATTTAAAATTTTAATAAAACACAACACGAGGATATTACCGAAGAAAGTGGACAACTGGTGCACCAACATATATACAATATATATCTGAGAGTTTTACAAAAGTGTGTTTACAACAAAAGCTAAGGAAAATATACATGTAATCACTCGGACCTCAAAACAAGGAAAGCAGCTCGAGCCATCTGCGCTGCCTCATATTCAGCTCCTTCTGCGAAAACAGATACTTCAGGCTCTGATGATCAGTGAAAACCTTGAACTGCTCGCCGTACAAGTAACGCCTCCAAGTCTTCAAAGCATGCACGACTGCCGCCAACTCCAAATCATGAGTGGGGTAATTCCTCTCGTGCACTTTCAGCTGCCTCGAAGCATATGAAACCACCTGCATGTGCTGCAAGAGTACACATCCCAGTCCAACGCCTGACGTGTCACTATAAATCACAAATCCACCACTGCTACTGGGAAGTGTCAGAATTGGAGCAGTCGTCACCCGACTCTTCAGTTCCTCGAAACTGTCCTTCCACTTTTGGGACCACACGAACTCAACACCCTTCCGTGTCAAAGTCGTCAACGGTGAAGCCAATCTCGAGAAATCCTGGATAAAACGGCGATAATAACTTGCCAGACCCACAAAGCTACTGACCTCTGCCACACTCGTCGGGGCTCTCCACTGCGTAACGGCCTCAACCTTCGCTGGATCTACTGAAATCCCCTCTCCTGATATGAAGTGCCCCAGAAAGGTGACACTGCTCAGCCAAAACTCGCACTTCGAAAAGTTGGCATACAACTCATGATCCCTCAAAATTCCAAGTACAACTCTCAAGTGCTCTCGATGCTGCTTCACATCTGGCGAGTAGACCAAAATATCATCCACGAAGACGATCACAAACCAGTCGAGGTACTGACTGAACGTCCTGTTCATCAGATCCATGAAAGTTGCAGGCGCGTTCGTCAATCCGAACGACATCACTAGAAACTCATAGTGACCGTATCTCGTCCTAAACGCAGTCTTCTGAATGTCTGCCTCTCTGATCCTCAACTGATGATACCCGGATCGCATATCAATCTTCGAAAATATCTTCGCTGACTGCAACTGGTCAAACGGGTCCTCAATCCTTGGTAAAGGATATTGATTCCTCACAGTAACCTTGTTCAGCATCCTGTAATCGATGCACATCCGCAATGAGCCATCTTTCTTCTTCACAAAGAGAACCAGAGCTCCCCAAGGAGAGACACTGGGGTGGACAAACCCAGTATCTAACAAATCCTGCAGCTACTTCTTCAGCTCAACCAACTCAGCTGGTGCCATGATATAAGGAGTCTTCAACTGTGGAGTGGTCCTCGCCACTAAATCAATACCGAACTCCAACTCCCTGTGAGGCGGCAGATCAGAAATGTCTGAAAATACATCACCAAACTCCTGGACAATCTCTATGTCCTCCAACGACCTCATCTCTGGATCTGGAACGACCAAGGTAGACACGAAAGCTCTGCAGCCCTGCTCAAGCAGCTTCCGTGCCCTCACTGCTGACACTACGACCCGACCACCACTGTCTTTCTTTCCTCTGATCAACAAATCAGGTAGCCCCTTCCTCGGCATCAGAATCTTCTTCTCCCGGCACAAAACCCGAACATCATACTGGAACAGCCAATCCATCCCTAGTATAACATCGAAGTCCTCCATCAGCAACAAGATCAGGTCAGCCGGAAACTCCTGATCTTCCGAAACAATCGTGGCGGCAGGGAGGAAACTCCCCACAATGCCCACCAGACCCAAGGGTGTGCTGACTTCGAACGTGGCAGTCAACATCACAGGGGTACGGCCCAACACACTCGCAAATCTCTCAGAAATGAACGAATGTGGGGCCCCACAGTCAAATAACACTCTGGCTACCAAACCAGCAATACAGAGCGTACCTTCCACCACAGTACTTGCGTCCTTCGCCTCCTCTGCCTGAACGGTGAATACACGCCCGGTCCTCTGTCCCTGCTGATGTGGTGCAACAGGACGACGACCTCCGTCTCTACCCACCATTGGGGGTCTCACTCGAGAATTGGACTTGCCTGGTCCGCTCCTGCAATCTCTAGCATAATGGCCTGACTGACCACAACTGAAACAAACTCCAGGACGGCTCCCACACTCTTGACCTGGGTGGACTCTGCCACACTTCCTGCACGGCTCAGGCTGGCGTGCACTGCTCCCCTCTATCTGGGGCCTCTTGCCCGGATTTCCTGTCAGTGGAACTCCCGGACGTCCACTGCTCTTCCCCTGAGACCTCCTAGACTCTGCATAATTTTCCTGATAGTCCTGGTCTATGAGAGTCGCGAACTTCACAGCATCTGCTAAGGTCTGAGGCATGCTGTAAGTCACGTGAGTACGGAGTGGCTTCCGAAGTCCCCGAATAAACTTCCTCGCTCTCTGAATCGGGGTCACAGAAAACTCTGGACAATAACGCTCCAAAGCGTTGAACTTCCGGACGTAATCCGCCAGTGTCATCTCACCCTGCTCGAGGCTCATGAACTCCTCTCTCTTCCCGTCCCTGACATGCTCTGGGAAGTACTGCTCATTGAATTCCCTGAGGAACCCATCCCAACTGATATCAGTCCTGCCCAGAAACACCACTGCAGACGTGGTGCTCCACCAGTTGGACCCCTCGCCGCCCAACACATATGTGGTCAAACCCACCATCCTCTCCGCTGGACTCCCAATCGCCTGGAAGATCTCCTGGATCTTAAAGACCCAGTCTCTGGCAGCCTCAGAATCTCCTCTGCCATCAAATGCAGGTGGGTGTTGGCGCATAAAACGGTCGTGCGCCGCTCCCACCCCTGCGGTCTCCTCTCTGCCAGACTGACGATCTAAAAGAACGCCCAACCTCTGCACAGTGTCGTAGAGCATCCGGCGCTCCTCAACCCAATCTGTGGCTCCAGTCTCCTCACTGGTACTCGGGCCACGTGGGGAAGTCTCTTGCGTCTCGGAGGCATCTACACACGAGACAACAAAACTGAAAATCAGATGATTATGGATGCATGCTCTAAAATGCAACTATCTAAAAGACATCTAAGGTGGCTTCTTTGGACAAGTGCGTCGGAACAGACCGCTCTGATACCAATTTGTAACATCCTCGAAAGCGGAAGAAATTTAAATTTTTAATAAAACACAACACGAGGATATTACCGAAGAAAGTGGACAACTGGTGCACCAACATATATACAATATATATCTGAGAGTTTTACAAAAGTGTGATTACAACAAAAGCTAAGGAAAATATACATGTAATCACTCGGACGTCAAAACAAGGAAAGCAGGATCGGGCCCCAAAAGCGCTCCTCCTCAGTCACCAACTCCTAATGCTGCCTATGACCTGACATAAAACATGAATATGCCTGAGTTTCCCGAGACGAAACCTCGTATGCCAAATCATAATAAATGAACTAGACAGCTAAAACATGTATGATATGAAATGCCATAACCATCCATCGTCCCACTGGGCCCCCGGGAACTCTCTCCCTACCACAGTAGACACCAAATAGTGACGGGTCTCGCGGGTCCTCTAGTCCAACCCTCACACGTGCCCCAGGCACCACAGCCGGAAACATCCTCGGCTAACACGCTGGATCACTCTCAGGTCGGTATCGTCTGTACCGCTACCATCTTGAGCTGCTCCAGAAGACCACTCTCAGGCCGGCACCGTCACCCCTCTAGAGCCGGAGATCCGTTTCCATCTTAAGTTGGCCCCACACACGAACCACCCTCAGGCCGGCACCGGTCACCCCTCTAGGGCCGGAGATCCGTTGCCATCTTGGACTGGCCCGACAACACTCATGAACCACTCTCAGGCCGACACTGGTCACCCCTCTAGGGTCGGTGATCCGTTGCCATCTCAAGCTGGCTCCACAACACAAAAACACTCAAAAACCGTACCAAACGGTCGAACAAAACCCCCCAACCGGTTGACCGAATCCTCTCCACAGGACCGGCCCAACCAACAAAACTGTCAACCGGTCGAACGGCAAAGGCGTCACGTTCGACCGAATTCGACCAGTGAAAACTCACTCCACAGTAAAACGCACCAACGGTCGACCGAAAACAGCCAGTACCAAATCCAAATCCATCAGAAAACTCCGGTCGACCGAACCAGCTCGCGGTCGAACAAACTTTAAGTTATTTTAATTCGTCGGTCATACGAGTCAACTAGGCGGTCGACCGTTTGGATGGTCAACGCCCCAACAGAACCTACAACAGTGCTTTCGGTCGACCGGAAAAAGGGTCCCGTTCGACCGAAAACAAGCAGAGTCTCCATCCCTCACTCAAAATGTACTACCGGTCGACCGCCACCAAGGTATCGTTCGACCGGTACAAGGGATTTCGCCCAATTTACCCTACGACTGGTCGACCGAACCATGCCACCGGTCGACCGTTCACAGTGCATAACGCAGCTGCATGGGTCCGACGAGCCCTCCGGCCTACCATCGACCACCCCAACACGCACCAAAGCATATGTGAGCATCAAAGTAAAGCTTGACATACCTTGAAGACGTGAAGAAGCCTTCGAAGACCCAACGGTGAGCTTCTCCTCACGAAACACCTTCTCCGACGAACTCCAACCGAGCAACGATTCTACCCTCTCCGGAGAACGTCCGATCCTGGCCTCGCCTTCAGAAACCCACAGCTCGAGCTCCTCCGCACACAGGAGATCTGATCAGAGAGAGGGAGAGGATTCGATCGGAAGAGAGGGAGAAAACGCGAGAGAGAGAGAGAGAGAGAGAGAGAGAGAGAGAGAGAGAGAGAGAGAGAGAGAGAGAGAGAGAGAGAGAGAGAGAGAGAGAGAGAGAGAGAAAGAGAGAGAGAGAGAGAGAGTAACACTCACCACATATACTCTTCTCTTCTAATCTCCACCATCCATCACTTCTCTTCCAAATCAATCCCAGCCCTCCATCTAAAACCACCAATTAAGCACCTAATCATGGCCAAAACACGATTAGTCCAAAGTAAGGATTTAGGATATTACAACAGGATCCAGATCGCGCTCAGATTTGTTGTGGGCTTTTCTTGGTATATTTGCTGGTCCTGGATGCATTTACTTGGCTTGTTGGAGCTCCGACCCGAATCGAATTGCTAAAATACTCCCCATGATGGTGTGGAGTTTTCTGTCTTGCACTTAGGTCCTTCGGTCTTACGTTCAGGTCCTTCTCCCTTGCATCTCAGTCCCAGGTCTCACAATTAAGTCTTTTTTCCCTGCTTTTGGGTCCTTTCATGCTTCATCTCTTCAAACCTATTTATTTCTGAAATTCCAACATAAAACTCATCATGTAGCATTGCTTAGGTGTAAGATAATGGATACAAGATACAAATATAAGAATGAAATGATGTCAATCACTAATCAGCTCCATGAACGCGAGAAGGGTCAGTTACCGAGTCAACTCGAGGTGAATCCTCGGGGTACCCATTCTCAAGGAAGGCCACCAATGCCTCATGCTTCCTCTGAACCGACCCATCATATTAATGTGATTCATACTTTGAGGTCTGGTAAGGAGGTGGATAACCACATTGGGATACGTTCCTTTTCATCACCATCTATTGGTGTCACCAGACCTGCGGTGATACTTGCATCTCTGAAGGAGCCGGATCCTGAGGTTCCCTCCACAAATACTTCTAGGAAGGAGCCTGATCCTGAGGTTCTTTCTACATTTCCTTCGACAATGGGGCCAAACCCTGAGGTCCCCTTGTCTTCTCTTGTGTCAAAGGAATCAGATTCTGAGGTCCCCACTCATGCTTCTTTGGACCAAAATTCTGAGGTTCCTTTGCAACACCCTTATGCCCCGAAGGCGCCATTCCCTGAGCGCCTTAAAAAGAAAACCTCGAGTCAGCATGACAAGATACTTGAGATGTTTCGGAAAGTTAAGGTGAACATCCCTCTGTTGGAGGTGATTCAGCAAATGCCACCTTATGCCAATGTTCTCAAGGACTTATGCACCAAGAAGAGAAAAACTCATGTTCCAAAGAAAGTTTTCTTGCGGCCAACGTGAGTTCTTTGTTGGCACAACCCATGCAAGTCAAATACAAGGACCCTGGCTGTCCTACTATCTCTTGTGTGATTGGTGATGTGTCCATACATCGAGTCTTATTGGACCTTGGTGCATCTGTTAATCTTCTACCATATTCTGTCTACGTCCACCTTGGTCTTGGAGACCTGAAACAAACAAAAACAACTCTTCAATTGGTTGATAGGTCTATGAAGAAACTGAGGGTGTGGTGAAAGATGTGTTGATCAAAGTGGGAGAGTTCATTTATCCAGTCGATTTCTTTGTTTTGGATATTGAACCTGTGCCAAACCCATTTGGACAAATTCCTATTATTCTGGGGCGACCATTTGTAGCGACTTCCAATGCCTTGATCAATTGTCGCAATGGTTTGATGCGCTTGACTTATGATAGTTGATTTACATCATTTCATGCTCATATTTGTATCTTATATCCATTATCTTTCACCTAAACAATGCTATGTTACGAGTTTTATGTTTAGTTTTCAGGAATAATTAGGTTTGAAGAGATGAAGCATAAAAGGACCCAAAAGCTGGGAAAAGGACTGGATTTTGAGATCTGGGGACCAAGATGCAAGGGAGAATGACCTGAACGCAAGACAGAGGGACCTAAGAGCAAAACAGAATACTTCACACCATCATGGGGAGTATTTTAGCAATTGGATACGGGTCGGAGCTCCAACAAACCAACCAGATGCATCCAAGACCAACAAACACTTCAAGCAAAGCCCACAAAGAAAACCAAACGGATCTAAACCATATAGACCGCCAATTGGCGGTCTGGAACCGCTAATTGGCGGTCTAGATGACCCAGAATCCGTTTAGTTTTCTGTAGCACGTGTATTAGTGTATGCTTAGTGTATTTTTGGTATTGGTTTAGTCCCACATCGGGGAATTCTCCCGGATTAGCTTTTTCCATGCTAATAAATAGAACTCTTCACCTCCTTTTGTAATCACTCCATATTTTAAGTGGCTATTCTTCCTACTAGAAGTGAGGCCTTGAAGCACACACTAAAGTAGGAGGATGCTACTTTTAATGTGAGTCATTTTAATACAAGTTTTCTTTATTATGTTGTTTGTTTTATGTTTCTTGTTTTGCTTTGCTTAATCTCATTTCATTAGTTTTATTAGCTTAGTTAATATGCTTTCTTTGTTTAGTTTAATAATAAGTGTAATGTTTAGTGAGTAGTTTCATCCCCTTTGGGGGGTGGAGTAGATGTACATACATGCAAATGAGAATGGATTGAATGCTTTATTTCCAATGTGTTGATAAAACATGAATGTATGCTTCCTTGTTTAGGATAGAATGTATAACTTGATGAGTTTTGCCAAAATGATTAGACACCTCTCATGCTTGTTTAGGTTCTGAAATAAACATCTTGCATATGTAAATGTTAATCAACTAAGTTGGTGAATAGATTGATAGGTTTTGCCACAACATTTAGACACTTCCTATGCATGATAACACCACCTTAATTTGTGCTTAAAGAATGTGTTCAAAACCCACCTCTTTGCTTGTGTGCACTCACTCCACCCCTTAGGGGTTTTCCCATTTCTGTATTCCAACATTCTTCCTTTCTTCTTAGCTTAGTTATTATTTCATTGTTTGGTTCTTCCTTTCGCATTTACTACTTCTTAGCGTAGTATAGAGTAGAGTAGCATAAACATCTTTCTCCCCCTATTTTTTCCACTTGATTTCTGATAAACAAGAGGATGCTCACCTCCCTGAGGACAACCCGTACTTGCCACCGCTTCATCGCGGCCGTGCACTTGCGGTTTTAATTAAAACGTTCAACAATGGTGAAAGATTGTTGGAAGATGTGTTGAAACCCACTGAGGGGTGTGGTGAAAGATGTGTTGATCAAAGTGGGAGAGTTCATTTATCCAGTCGATTTCTTTGTTTTGGATACTGAACCTGTGCCAAACCCACTTGGACAAATTCCTGTTATTCTGGGGTGACCATTTCTAGCGACTTCCAATGCCTTGATCAATTGTCGCAATGGTTTGATGCGCTTGACTTATAATAGTCAATGTGCTGATTTCAACATCTTCACCATCGGCAAGAAGCCAGGTGCCTTCAATAACCCTGTTGGGGTCAACTTTATCCAGGGCATGGATGAGATTGAAGTTGAGGGCACTGATTGACATCATTTCATGCTTATATTTGTATCTTATATCCATTATCTTACACCTAAGCAATGCTACGTGACGAGTTTTTTGTTTGAATTTCAGAAATAAAGAGGTTTAAAGAGAAGAGCCATGAAACGACCCGAAAGCAGGAAAAATGACTTAATTGTGAGACCTGGGGACTGAGATGCAAGGGAGAAGGACCTGAACGTAAGACCGAAGGACCTAAGAGCAAAACAGAAAACTCCACACCGTCATGGGGAGTATTTTGGCAATTCGATTCAGGTTGGAGCTCCAATAAACAAAGTAGATGCATCCAAGACCAATAAAAATACTTCAAGCAAAGCCCATCACGAAATCCAAATGGATTTGGAGCTTATAGGCCGCCAATTGGCGGTCCAGATGGCTCTGGATCCGCTAAGATTTGTGGAGCACGTGTATTTGTGTATTCTTAGTCTATTTTTGGTATTTGTTTAGTCCCACATCGGGGGATTGTCCCGGATTAGCTTTTTCCATGCCTATAAATAGAAGTCTTCACCTTCCATTCCAACTACCCATTGCTTGGTGGCATTTTCTCTACTAAGGAGTGAGCCTTGAAGCAAAATTCAAGGTGGAGAAGAATGCTACCTTCAATGTGAGTCATTGTTAATAAAATAATTGTTCTAGTTTCTTTTAATCTTGTCTTTTCATTTGTGCATGCTTGTTTAGTCTTTCCTTTCCTTTGAAGCTTCTTTAATACTCCTTTCTTGCTTAGTTAAATTTCCTTTCAGTATAATGTTTCATTTTGTTAATGTAGTTAGTGTAATGAGTAGTGAGTAGTTCCATCCCCATTTGGGGGGTGGAGAAATATGTGATATGATAATGTAGTGTACTAGGTGTGTGTTATCTTAATCCCTTGAGCCTTATATGATTTCCATAACCATCTAATGGACTTTCACTCTAATTTTTGATATGCTAATGCTCTTGAATGAAGCTTAGTTTATGCTTAGATTAGTGGACCTATTTTATGGGGAATGATTAGGAGAGGATATGGATGGAATTAATATAGGAAATATGACTTGTAGTATATGTGTTCTTGTTGCCTTGTCCTTGGTTAATGCCTTGTATGTTTTAATGATATAGTCTTATCTTAATTCATGTGGAGGCATAGTAGGGTCTAGTCTTTATACATGAGTTCATTAAGCTTCATTCCAATAATTGTCTTGTATGTTTTAATGATGTAGTCTTATCTTATTTCATGTGGAGGCAAAGTTGGATTTAGTTTTATGATTTCAAGCACTACATGTTGTGAGGAGCATAATTGAACACACACACATATTTATATTCACATTATTTCTCTACCCCCTATGGGGTTTAGTTTTATTGCTTATCTTCATTTCCTTTTGCATTCTAGTGTAGTTTAGTGTAATCAATCTTTCTCTCCTTTCTTTACCACTCGCCTTCGCACAAACCAAACGTCGACACACCTCCCAGTGGACGACCCGTATTTTCCAATGCTTCAACGTGGTCGTGCACTTGTGGTTAATATAAAATGAATCATCAAGTTTTTGGCGTCGTTGTCGGGGAGGTGCTCTGACCAAACTTTGGTTTGGACGATTCGAGTGGTTTTAATTTTTTGTTTTCGTTTTTGTGTGTTTCAGTCATTCTGAGGAACAAGGGGAAGCGACTGGAGGAATTTGAGAGCTAGAGACCCAAAAGGGACCGTGTGACCTCGCAGTTAGGCGTCGTCTAGCTGTAAGGACCTATAGCGACCTTAGGATTGCTTGAGCCTTGTTTGCTTGTGTGCTTCTACCTGTACCCATCCGCCGTAGCATAAGGACTTCTTCCTTTCTCTCCTGAGTCATTCTTTCTCTCCTGTGTTCCCCCTGTCTTCTCCCCTACGTACATTCATTGAAAAAAAACAAAGAAAAAAAAAGAGTTGTGGTTTGTGTGTGCACCTTTGTGCATGCTTTCGTGGACACGAGACGAGAGTGGTCGTTTGACGAGGAGCGTTGTCAATTCGGCTTCGGTCATCGATTTCTCGACACCTTCCTCCTCTCGTGTCGCACGCAGTTCGGGTTCAATGGCTGCTAATTTCCATGAGGAGGAGCAGTTGCTGGACCCACCTGCTCCACCAGTGCTTCGAGTTGTCGTTCCCATACCTCTTCGTGATCGATGCTACCCGAGCCGTACAGCTCTACCCTCATGCATCGTATTACCAGAGGCTAATCGGAACCATTTTGAGGTTAAGCCTCAATTCATTTCCTTGCACCCTCATTTCACTGGGAAAGGTGACCCCTATATCTTTCTAAGGGAATTTGAGGAGGTCTGTGCTATGTTCAAGCTGCAACAACTTAGCACAGACTCCATCCATCTTAGGCTCGTTCCTTTTGCACTAAAGGATGACGCCAAGAAGTGGTTGTACAGCAACCAGGCAATTTCCTTTAGGACATGGGATGAGTTTCAATCTGCATTCCTCAAGAAGTACTTTCCTAACCATCAGACTCAAAAATTGAGGAACGAAATCAATTCGTTCTATCAACATGAGACCGAATCATTTCATGCATATCTTGAGAGGTTCAAAGAGCTACTATCCTCGTGCCCTCACCATGGCATTGCGTTGTGGCGTCTTTGTCAGATTGTGTATGAGGGTCTTCACATCCCGTTCAGAACGCTCCTTGAGTCCATGTGTCAAGGAGAGTTCTTGGGAAAGGATGAAAGGGAGGCATGGCCCTTCCTAGAAGACCTCGCTGAGAAAACCATGTAGTGGGAGAGTGTGAGGGAACCACCTGCAGCATCTAGTATAGGAGCGAGGATCGCGAATGCAAACTCGACTAGATCGTGTGCCGCATTTGCTATCGATATCACTACGGCCACCGAGGCACGCATGGCGGCCTTAATGCGCCGTATGGATTCGATTGAGCTCCAAAACCGACAAAGTGCACCTCACATGTCCACATCTGGTCCAGTTCCTTGTCATTCATGTGGTAGGATAGGTCATGTAGAGAGCGAGTGTGAGTCCATTCCTCCTGAGATGGAGCGTGTCAACGCCATCTATGACAGAGCTAGGAATGACCCATACTCATCATCTTATAACCCTGGATGGAGGAACCACCCCAATTTTTCATGGAACTAAAATAATACCCCGGGTGGTCTGTTGAACATTTTAATTTAAACCGCAAGTGCACGGCCGCGATGAAGCGGTGGCAAGTACGGGTCGTCCTCAGGGAGGTGAGCAGCCTCTTGTTTGCACGAAATCAAGTGGCGAAAATAATGGAGAAGAGAGTTGGTTACGCTACTCTACACTAAACTACGCTAAGAAGTACGAAATGCGAAACAAAGAAATAAACGATAAAATAAAAACTAAGCTAAGAACAAAATAGAAGTGCTGGAATTTCAGGAATGGAAAACCCCTAAGGGGTGGAGTGAGTGCACACAAGCAAAGAGGTGGGTGTAGAATACATTCTTTAAGCACATGAAGGTGGTGTTTATCAAGCATAGGAAGTGTCTAAATGTTATGGCAAAACCTATCAATCTATTCACCAACTTGGTTGATTAACATTTACATATGCAAGTTGTTTATTTCAGAACCTAAACAAGCATGAGAGGTGTCTAATCATTTTGGCAAAACTCATCAAGTTATAAATTCTATCCTAAACAAGCAAGCATACATTCATGTTTAATCAACACATTGAAATTAAAGCATTCATCCCATTCTCTAATGCATGTATGTACATCTACTCCACCCCCCAAAGGGGATGGAACTACTCACTAAACATTACACTAATTATTAAACTATGGAAAGAAAGCATATTAAAACTAAGCTAGAATTAAAAGACGATTAAACTAAAACATGCACAAACAATAAAAGGAGCATAAAACAAACAATGAAAGAAACACAAAACTTTATTGATAAAATGACTCACATTAAAAGTAGCATCCTCCTACTTTAGTGTGTGCTTCAAGGCCTCACTTCTAGTAGGAAGAATAACCACTTAAAATATGGAGTGATTACAATAGGAGGTGAAGAGTTCTATTTATAGCCATGGAAAAATCTAATCCGGGACAATCCCCCGATGTGGGAGTAAACAGATACCACAAATAGCCTAAACATCCTCTAATACATGTGTTGGAGAAATGTGAGCGCATTTGGGCCAAAAGTGACCGCCAATTAGCGGTCTTGGACCGCTACTTAGCGGTCTACAGTGTCCGGATCGCTCTGGAATTTCTTGTGGGCTTTTCTGGAAGGCTTTGTTGGTATTTGATGCATCTATTTTGCATGTTGGAGCTCCGACCCGAATAGAATTGCCAAAATACTCCCCGTGATGGTGAGGAGTATTCTGTTTTGCTCTTAGGTCCTTTTGTCTTGCATTCAGGTCCTTCTTCCTTGCATCTTGGTCCACAGATCTCACAATTCAGTCCTTTTTCCCAGCTTTTGGGTCCTTTTATGCTTCATCTCTTCAAACCTATTTATTCCTTAAAACTAAACATAAAACTCGTAACATAGCATTGTTTAGGTGAAAGATAATGGAAATAGGATACGAATATAAGCATGAAATGATGTCAATCAAATACCCCCACACCTAACTTTTGCTAGTCCCGAGCAAAACAAAAAAGAGAAAGACATACGAAAAACAAGAAATCCTAACTCACTTTCGTAGGAATCACGGTTGCACTTACCACGTGCAACAAGCGGCTAAACCTCCTTGTCGCCAAGGAGGAGGAGTGTTGTCTCCTGAGGGTTTTCAGCGGATATACCCACAAAATCCGAACAAGATGCATTAATCAATCTAGCTACACGACTCGTTGTACTCATTTTGTCGATCATGGGATGCGGTAATACTACGGGTCGACTCTATATATGTAATCGGTCCACACACCTAGCCTAATGAGTTATTCGTGAGAGTTAGTGAAGGACTTAAGTGAAAGACATGGGCAACCTTAACTTCTGAATGTGATACAATGTGTAAAGTCCATTTTGGTTCTTATTTGACTTTTTTTCTTTTTTTTTTCTTTGGAGCATTTTATTGGTTGGTGTTTGATTCTCCCAGGGTCAGGTTTCGTGCATCATTGCCTATGAGGACTTACACTATCACGTACACCTTCCCCCAAATCTCCACATAGGGCGATCCCTACCACCCGTGTAACGGGAGTTCGGTCGGCGCATCCCAAGTCAGATGACTCGAAAGCACCAAGCACAAAGTCCCCTCAGACCTACTTTCCTGAGTGATAGGAGCCGTGCGAGAAGAGAGAACACCACTTATTTATCTACATGGGAACCAAAACCCCTATACTTAAGTTTCACAAAAAGAGATTAAGGGCCCTTGCCTACGACAAACTTCCTTATACTAACAGACACGAATTATTTGACTCATTAGGTTCAGGGTGGACTTCTTTAAATGTTTGAGTACTGAAACCCTATGATTACACACCCCCCGAGGGAAAACCGGGGTGCATCGTAACGACTCGATAAGACCTAAAGCCAGTAAACTAGAAATCCTAATGCATCAAGTTCAAGACAATTTTGGGAGCTTTCTTTTTACTTTGCCTCTCAACGGTTTTGCACATGCTAAACACACGCAAAACCTACAAAAACATTTTCTTTTGCAAACACATGAAGATTTTGAAAGAAATGTGAAAATTTTAAAGCACTAGGCAAGTAAAAGAAGACAAGTCACCCAAGGATCATGGCAAGCAGATATATCAATGTTAAATGCGGCACACTAACATGACCCTAACAATGCATGCAAAAGAAAACAAAAAATCAAAAGAAAAGACTCGACTATGTACACACGTAAAACACCCCCCCACACCTACTTTCATGCATTGTCCTCAATGAATGTGAACAAGATACTACATGGATACATGCATGAAAAAGGAAAGATCTCACCAACATGAAGTACAAAGGGACGTTCAGGGTCATGTTGATGGACACAAACCCAAATTCCCTCAAAACCTGTGAGAAGCTGAAGAAGGGAGATAAATACGTGAAGAGATTGGGCCCAAGTACACAAGGGTTGGGGCCCACAACAATCGATGCTCACTGAAGGAGTCTTTTATTACACATTTGGTTTTCTTTTTTTTTGTTGTTTTTTTTGTTGTTTTTGTTTTTTTTGTTGTTTTTTTACAAGATATATACATCAACCAAGATATTCTCATAATCATTTGGTCAAGGAACATCAAATGAGAACATCAAGTTTTGCGGACCAGAGACTTGCCGAGATGAGCAAACTTCACTGGTACTCTGAGGTGTCATGAGGGGTGAAAGGTCAAAGCTGAAAGGCTCGAACCCCTCATGATATTGGTCGGGTGTGGGCAACAAAGAATGAACTTGTGTTGCCTCACTAGGGTTTAATTGCTCATCGAAGAAAACCCTCCAACCAATAGGTGGGTGCATCGGAATGAGTTCCTCAGGCTCAAAAACTTGCTGAACGTTTTATTTTAAACCGCAAGTGCACGGCCGCGATGAAGCGGTGGCAAAGTGGCGAAAAAATGGAGAAGAGAGTTGGTTACGCTACTCTACACTAAACTACTCTAAGAAGTATGAAATGCGAACGAAAAAAACAATCAATGAACTAACAACTAAGCTAAGAACAAAGGAGGAATGCAGGAATACAGAAATGGAAAACCCCTAAGGGGTGGAGTGAGTGCACACATGCAAAGAGGTGGGTGTAGAATACATTCTTTAAGCACATGAAGGTGGTGTTTATCAAGCATAGGAAGTGTCTAAATCTTATGGCAAAACCTATCAATCTATTCACCAACTTAGTTGATTAACATTTACATATGCAAGGTGTTTATTTCAGAACCTAAACAAGCATGAGAGGTGTCTAATCATTTTGGCAAAACTCATCAAGTTGTAAATTCTATCCTAAACAAGCAAGCATACATTCATGTTGAATCAACACATTGAAATTAAAGCATTCATCCCATTCTCTAATGCATGTATGTACATCTACTCCACCCCCCAAAGGGGATGGAACTACTCACTAAACATTACACTAATTATTAAACTACGGAAAGAAAGCATATTAAAACTAAGCTAGAATTAAAAGACGATTAAACTAAAACATGCACAAACAATAAAAGGAGCATAAAACAAACAATGAAAGAAACACAAAACTTTATTGATAAAATGACTCACATTAAAAGTAGCATCCTCCTACTTTAGTGTGTGCTTCAAGGCCTCACTTCTAGTAGGAAGAATAGCCACTTAAAATATGGAGTGATTACAATAGGAGGTGAAGAGTTCTATTTATAGCCATGGAAAAAGGCAAACCGGGACAATCCCCCGATGTAGGACTAAAACGATACCACAAATAGCCTAAACATCCTCTAATACATGTACTGGAGAAATTTGAGCGCATTTGGGCCAAAAGTGACCGCCAATTAGCGGTCTTGGACCGCTACTTAGCGGTCTACAGTGTCCGGATCGCTCTGGAATTTCTTGTGGGCTTTTCTGGAAGGCTTTGTTGGTATTTGCTGCATCTATTTTGCATGTTGGAGCTCCGACCCGAATCGAAATGGTAAAATACTCCCCATGATGGTGTGGAGTATTCTGTTTTGCTCTTAGGTCCTTCTGTCTTACGATCAGGTCCTTCTCCCTTGCATCTTGGTCCACAGATCTCACAATTCAGTCCTTTTTTCCAGCTTTTGGGTCCTTTTATGTTTCATCTCTTCAAACCTATTTATTCCTGAAAACTAAACATAAAACTCGTGACATAGCATTGTTTAGGTGAAAGGTAATGGATATAAGATACAAATATGAGCATGAAATGATGTCAATCAAATACCCCCACACCTAACTTTTGCTAGTCCCGAGCAAAACAAAAAAGAGAAAGACATACGAAAAACAAGAAATCCTAACTCACTTTCGTAGGAATCACGGTTGCACTTAGCACGTGCAACAAGCCGTTAAACCTCCTTGTCGCCAAGGAGGAGTGTTGTCTCCTGAGGGTTTTCAGCGGATATACCCACAAAATCCTAACAAGATGCATTAATCAATCTAGCTACACGACTCGTTGGACTCATTTTGTCGATCATGGGACGCGGTAATACTACGGGTCGACTCTATATATGTAATCGGTCCACACACCTAGCCTAATGAGTTATTCGTGAGAGTTAGTCAAGGACTTAAGTGAAAGACATGGGCAACCTTAACTTCTGAATGTGATACAATGTGTAAAGTCCATTTTGGTTCTTATTTGACTTTTTTTCTTTTTTTTCCTTTTTCTTTTTTTTTCTTTTTCTTTGGAGCATTTTATTGGTTGGTGTTTGATTCTCCCAGGGTCAGGTTTCGTGCATCATTGCCTATGAGGACTTACACTATCACGTACACCTTCCCCCAAATCTCCACATAGGGCGATCTCTACCACCCGTGTAACGGGAGTTCGGTCGGCGCATCCCAAGTCAGATGACTCGAAAGCACCAAGCACAAAGTCCCCTCAGACCTACTTTCCTGAGTGATAGGAGCCGTGCGAGAAGAGAGAACACCACTTATTTATCTACATGGGAACCAAAACCCCTATACTTAAGTTTCACAAAAAGAGATTAAGGGCCCTTGCCTACGACAAACTTCCTTATACTAACAGACACGAATTATTTGACTCATTAGGTTCAGGGTGGACTTCTTTAAATGTTTGAGTACTGAAACCCTATGATTACACGCCCCCCGAGGGAAAACCGGGGTGCATCGTAACGACTCGATAAGACCTAAAGCCAGTAAACTAGAAATCCTAATGCATCAAGTTCAAGACAATTTTGGGAGCTTTCTTTTTACTTTGCCTCTCAACGGTTTTGCACATGCTAAACACACGCAAAACCTACAAAAACATTTTCTTTTGCAAACACATGAAGATTTTGAAAGAAATGTGAAAATTTTAAAGCACTAGGCAAGTAAAAGAAGACAAGTCACCCAAGGATCATGGCAAGCAGATATATCAATGTTAAATGCGGCACACTAACATGACCCTAACAATGCATGCAAAAGAAAACAAAAAATCAAAAGAAAAGACTCGACTATGTACACACGTAAAACACCCCCCCACACCTACTTCATGCATTGTCCTCAATGAATGTGAACAAGATACTACATGGATACATGCATGAAAAAGGAAAGATCTCACCAACATGAAGTACAAAGGGACGTTCAGGGTCATGTTGATGGACACAAACCCAAATTCCCTCAAAACCTGTGAGAAGCTGAAGAAGGGAGATAAATACGTGAAGAGATTGGGCCCAAGTACACAAGGGTTGGGGCCCACAACAATCGATGCTCACTGAAGGAGTCTTTTATTACACTTTTTTTTCTTTTTTTTTTGTTGTTTTTTTTGTTGTTTTTGTTTTTTTTTGTTGTTTTTTTACAAGATATATACATCAACCAAGATATTCTCATAATAATTTGGTCAAGGAAGATCAAATGAGAACATCAAGTTTTGCGGACCAGAGACTTGCCGAGATGAGCAAACTTCACTGGTACTTTGAGGTGTCATGAGGGGTGAAAGGTCAAAGCTGAAAGGCTCGAACCCCTCATGATATTGGTCGGGTGTGGGCAACAAAGAATGAACTTGTGTTGCCTCACTAGGGTTTAATTGCTCATCGAAGAAAACCCTCCAACCAATAGGCGGGTGCATCGGAATGAGTTCCTCAGGCTCATTCGATGGATGCAGCAGACCTGCATCACTAAGAATGGGGCTTCTCCCCAAGTCATCCAACAAGGACCTCGCACCATCACTTAGATCATCAAGCATAAGCTCGGTCATAAGTGGGTCCTTGTTGGAGTCAATATGAAGCTCAAATGGCTCAATGGCCATGGGACATGAGGTAGAGACACCTTCTGGTATAGGCATATGATGAGGTGTCTCACTCTCACTAGTACTCTCAACTGAATCATGCAACGAACACTCTCTTTGGACATTCATGTTCGAGGCCAGCTCACTTTGTTGCATTGCAAAGACAGGCAATGAGTCTTCGCTGGGCCCACGAACATTCTCAATGGGTTGCATTGGGGTTAGGGGTGTTCGTTGATTTTGTGGTGCTTTCTCCAATTGGCGGATGAGATTTAGATTTAAAGGTTCATCCATGGGTTCCTGTTGCCTACCAGAGTTGAACACATGAAACTCGGCACTCATGTTACCGAATGAGAGCTTCATGAGACCATTTCTACAATTAATCAAGGCATTGGAGGTTTCCAGAAATGGTCTACCCAAAATCAAAGGTATTTGAGAGTGGGTGTTCGCAACAGGATTGGTATCGACGACAACAAAATCGACTGGAAATATAAAATCTCCAACTTTAATAAGCACGTCCTCGATAATCCCCATGGGAATACGAATGGATCTATCCGCTAATTGGAGGGTGATCTTAGTTGGTTTCAATTCTCCCAAGTTCAACTGTTGATAAACAGAGAATGGGAGGAGGTTGACCGCTGATCTTAAATCAATCAAAACATTGCTCAATCTAGTGTCCCCTATCGTACACTGAATAGTAGGACACCCAGGGTCCTTGTATTTTGTGTAGGTAGGATTGGACAAAAGTGAGCTGATATTTGCAGCCAAGAATGCTTTCTTAGGAACATTGGTCTTCCTCTTGGTTGTGCAGAGATCCTTCAACACTTTGGCATATTGAGGTATTTGTTGGATGACATCCAACAAAGGGATGTTAACCTTCACTTCCTTAAACACCTCTAATATCTTGTCCATGTTGTCACTCTGCTTTTTGTTTAACCTACTTGGATAGGGAGCTTTTGGCAGGTAGGTTTTCTGATGTGCCTGAGAAGAAAGCTTTGGTGTATTACCCTCACCCTCAGCTTCTTCTTCACCACCATTCCCACAGAGGGGCTGCATAGATGGTGGTGGGTGTGGCAAGGAAATGTGATTGTCAACCTGTTTTCCATTCCTTAAGGTCACAATGGAATTGACATGGTGAACAGGTTCCTCCACATGGTTCACTTGCCTCCCCCGAGGTACCACATTCTCATTTTGCATTTGTTGTTGTTGGTACATGCGGGGGTTAGCCTCAGGCTGGCTAGGAAATGACTCTCTCTCTTTCATGTACAGACTGAGCCAATTGGCCCATCTGAAGCTCTAGAGATTTGATGGTCTGCTTATTTGAGGTGAGAACTTGACTCGTGGTAGACATAAAATTTTTCATTGAGTTTTCAAGTCCACGAGTCAAGGTCTCAAGCGAATTGAATCGGGTTTCCATATTATTGGAATTTGGGAAACCTGATGGATTGGTGGTTTGCGCTTGGGGTGGCTAATAGGAATGTGCATGCATGGGAGGTTGGTGTGATTGGTAAGGTGGTCTAGAGGAGTTTGGAGGACCACCCGGGGCATTAGTTTGGTTCCACGAAAAATTGGGGTGGTTCCTCCATCCAGGATTATAAGATGATGAGTATGGGTCATTCCTAGCTCTGTCATAGATGGCGTTAACACACTCCATCTCAGGAGGAATGGACTCACACTCGCTCTCTACATGACCTATCCTACCACATGAATGACAAGGAACTGGACCAGATGTGGACATGTGAGGTGCACTTTGTTGGTTTTGGAGCTCAATCGAATCCATACAGCGCATTAAGGCCGCCATGCGCGCCTCGGTGGCCATAGTGGTATCGATAGCAAATGCGGCACCCGATCTAGTCGAGTTTGCATTCGCGATCCTCGCTCCTATACTAGATGATGCAGGTGGTTCCCTCACACTCTCCCATTGCATGGTTTTCTCAGCGAGGTCTTCTAGGAAGGCCCATGCCTCCCTTTCATCCTTTCCCAAGAACTCTCCTTGACACATGGACTCAAGGAGCGTTCTGGACGGGATGTGAAGACCCTCATACACAATCTGACAAAGACGCCACAACTCAATGCCATGGTGAGGGCACGAGGATAGTAGCTCTTTGAACCTCTCAAGATATGCATGAAATGGTTCGGTCTCATGTTGATAGAACGAATTGATTTCGTTCCTCAATTTTTGAGTCCGATGATTAGGAAAGTACTTCTTGGGAAATGCAGATTGAAACTCATCCCAAGTCCTAAAGGAATTCGCCTGGTTGCTGTACAACCACTTCTTGGCGTCATCCTTTAGTGCAAAAGGAACGAGCCTAAGATGGATGGAGTCTGTGCTAAGTTGTTGCAGCTTGAACATAGCACAGACCTCCTCAAATTCCCTGAGAAAGATATAGGGGTCACCTTTCCCAGTGAAATGAGGGAGCATGGAAATGAATTGAGGCTTAACCTCAAAATGGTTCCCATTAGACTCTGGCAATACGATGCATGAGGGTAGAGCTGTATGGCTCGGGTAGCATCGATCACGTAGAGGTATGGGAACGACAACTGGAAGCACTGGTCGAACAGGTGGGTCCAGCAACTGCTCCTCCTCACGGAAATTAGCAGCCATTGAACCCGGACTGCGTGCGACACGAGAGGAGGGAGGTGTCGAGAAATCGATGACCGAAGCCGGATTGACAACGCTCCTCGTCAAACGACCACTGTCGTCTCGTGTCCACGAAAGCATGCACAAAGGTGCACACACACCAAAACTTTTTTTTTTGAAAAACAAAGAATGTACGTAGAAGAGAAGACGAGGGAACACAGGAGAGAAAGAATGACTCAGGAGAGAAGGGAAGAAATCCTTAAGCTACGGCGGATGGGTACAGGTAGAAGCACACAAGCAAACAAGGCTCAAGCAATCCTAAGGTCGCTATAGGTCCTTACAGCTAGACGACGCCTAACTGCGAGGTCACACGGCCTCAACACGCCTCACCTCCCTACAACGAGGACCACAAAGCCCAGCAAGTGAGCCAAGATCCGGGGATCTCGTCTCTCCTACTATCGACAAAGTGGGCAACGCCGATCAGGTCATGACGGTCGGGACCGGATCACTCTCCTAATGCGCCCGAAATCCTTAAGGCCAATGTCTACTTGATTTTAAAATTAGGCTCTTGATTAGTGTGGTTTTCGGGGCGAAGGAAAGGGTGATGATATCCCCCACCTTATCTTTTATGGGACAGCCCCTCCTTAGTAGCATTTTGGAGTCCTAAATCTAGCAATCAACTCTCCAAATAACGCTCAACTCACACTTGTTGCAATGCACTTCCTACTAACTAATGCATGTTCATACGAAATGCATGAATGAGAGTAGAAGGTACGTACCTCACGCCAGCTCTCAGCAACAGAAAATAAATCTAAGATAAAAGACAATCTAAATGCCTAAGTCACATACATGATGCATGGCCTAAACAAAAAAAATGCCTAATCTTTTGATTTGAGTTTTAGGGTCCAAGTTGCTTAAAGGAGGTTAATTATGGATCTGGGAACAAACTATAAGTCAAAACATGCCAAATTAAATCCCAGATCACTACATCAATTATGAAAACCAACCAAAGAAATAAGAGACAAAAACGAGCTTACCAAACCGCCAATTGGCGGTCTCAGGCCGCTGATTGGCGGTCTTAAATGCTCAGATTCACTCCAAACTTCTCCAGGCGTTCCTCCTGATGACTCCAACTCTCCTAAAACAAGGAAAAACTACACAACACAAATTAAATCGACTCGAATCGTCCAAACAAGAGTCTGGACTGGCACCTCCCCGGCAACGGCGCCAAAAACTTGTTGAACGTTTTAATTTAAACCGCAAGTGCACGGCCGCGATGAAGCGGTGGCAAGTACGGGTCGTCCTCAGGGAGGTGAGCAGCCTCTTGTTTGCACGAAATCAAGTGGCGAAAATAATGGAGAAGAGAGTTGGTTACGCTACTCTACACTAAACTACGCTAAGAAGTACGAAATGCGAAACAAAGAAATAAACGATAAAATAAAAACTAAGCTAAGAACAAAATAGAAGTGCTGGAATTTCAGGAATGGAAAACCCCTAAGGGGTGGAGTGAGTGCACACAAGCAAAGAGGTGGGTGTAGAATACATTCTTTAAGCACATGAAGGTGGTGTTTATCAAGCATAGGAAGTGTCTAAATGTTATGGCAAAACCTATCAATCTATTCACCAACTTGGTTGATTAACATTTACATATGCAAGTTGTTTATTTCAGAACCTAAACAAGCATGAGAGGTGTCTAATCATTTTGGCAAAACTCATCAAGTTATAAATTCTATCCTAAACAAGCAAGCATACATTCATGTTTAATCAACACATTGAAATTAAAGCATTCATCCCATTCTCTAATGCATGTATGTACATCTACTCCACCCCCCAAAGGGGATGGAACTACTCACTAAACATTACACTAATTATTAAACTATGGAAAGAAAGCATATTAAAACTAATCTAGAATTAAAAGACGATTAAACTAAAACATGCACAAACAATAAAAGGAGCATAAAACAAACAATGAAAGAAACACAAAACTTTATTGATAAAATGACTCACATTAAAAGTAGCATCCTCCTACTTTAGTGTGTGCTACAAGGCCTCACTTCTAGTAGGAAGAATAGCCACTTAAAATATGGAGTGATTACAATAGGAGGTGAAGAGTTCTATTTATAGCCATGGAAAAAGCTAATCCGGGACAATCCCCCGATGTGGGACTAAACAGATACCACAAATAGCCTAAGCATCCTCTAATACATGTGTTGGAGAAATTTGAGCGCATTTGGGCCAAAAGTGACCGCGAATTAGCGGTCTTGGACCGCTAATTAGCGGTCTACAGTGTCCGGATCGCTCTGGAATTTCTTGTGGGCTTTTCTGGAAGGCTTTGTTGGTATTTGATGCATCTATTTTGCATGTTGGAGCTCCGACCCGAATAGAATTGCCAAAATACTCCCCATGATGGTGAGGAGTATTCTGTTTTGCTTTTAGGTCCTTCTGTCTTGCATTCAGGTCCTTCTTCCTTGCATCTTGGTCCACAGATCTCACAATTCAGTCATTTTTCCCAGCTTTTGGGTCCTTTTATGCTTCATCTCTTCAAACCTATTTATTCCTTAAAACTAAACATAAAACTCGAACATAGCATTGTTTAGGTGAAAGATAATGGATATAGGATACGAATATAAGCATGAAATGATGTCAATCATGGTCCTTCAAACTCCTCTAGACCACCTTACCAATCACACCAACCTCCCATGCATGCACATTCCTATCAGCCACCCCAAACACAAACCACCAATCAATCGGGTTTCTCAAATTCCAATAATATGGAAACCCGATTCAATTCGCTTGAGACCTTGACTCGTGGGCTTGAAAACTCAATGAAAAATTTTATGTCAACCACTAGTCAAGTTCTCACTTCAAGTCAGCAGACCATCAAATCTCTAGAGCTTCAGATGGGCCAATTGGCTCAGTCTGTACATGAAAGAGAGAGAGGGTCTTTTCCTAGCTAGCCTGAGGCTAACCCCCGTGTGTACCAGCAACAACACATGCAAAATGAGAATGTGGTACATCGGGGGAGGCAAGTGAACCATGTGGGGGAACATGTTCACCATGTCAATGCCATTGTTACTTTAAGAAATGGAAAACAGGTTGACAATCACATTTCCTTGCCACACCCACCACCATCTATGCAGCCCCTCAGTGGGAATGTTGGTGAAGAAGAGGCTGATGGTGAGGGTAATACACCAACGCTTCTTTCTTCTCAGGCACCGCAGAAAACCTACCTGCCAAAAGCTCCCTATCCAAGTAGGTTAACCAAAAAGCAGAGTGACAACATGGAGAAGATATTAGAGGTGTTTAAGCAAGTAAAGGTTAACATCCCCTTGTTGGATGTCATCCAACAAATACCTCAATATGCCAAAGTGTTGAAGGATCTCTGCACAACCAAGAGGAAAACCAATGTTCCTAAGAAAGCATTCTTGGCTGCAAATATCAGCTCACTTTTGTCCAATCCCACCTACACAAAATACAAGGACCCTGGGTGTCCTACTATTCAGTGTACGATAGGGGACACTAGAATGAGCAATGTTTTGCTTGATTTAGGATCAGCGGTCAACCTCCTCCCATTCTCTGTTTATCAACAGTTGAACTTGGGAGAATTGAAACCAACGAAGATCACCCTCCAATTGACGGATAGATCCATTCGTATTCCCATGGGGATTATCGAGGATGTGCTTATCAAAGTTGGAGATTTTATATTTCTAGTCGATTTTGTTGTCCTTGATACCAATCCTGTTGCGAACACCCACTCTCAAATACCTTTGATTTTGGGTAGACCATTTCTGGAAACCTCCAATGTCTTGATTAATTGTAGAAATGGTCTCATGAAGCTCTCATTCGGTAACATGAGTGCTGAGTTTCATGTGTTCAACTCTGGTAGGCAACAGGAACCCATGGATGAACCTTTAAATCTAAATCTCATCCGCCAATTGGAGAAAGCACCACAAAATCAACGAACACCCCTAACCCCAATGCAACCCATTGAGAATGTTCGTGTGCCCAGCGAAAACTCATTGCCTGTCTTCGCAATGCAACAGAGTGAGCTGGCCTCGAACATGAATGTCCAAAGGGAGTGTTCGTTGCATGATTAAGTTCAGAGTAGTAGTGAGAGTGAGACACCTCATCATATGCCTATACCAGAAGGTGTCTCTACCTCATGTCTCATGGCCATTGAGCCATTTGAGCTTCATATTGACTCCAACAAGGACTCACCTATGACCGAGCTTATGCTTGATGATCTAAATGATGGTGGGAGGTCCTTGTTGGATGACTTGGGAAGAAGCCCCATTCTTAATGATGCAAGTCTGCTGCATCCATCGAATGAGCCTGAGGAACTCATTCCGATGCACCCGCATATTGGTTGGAGGGTTTTCTTCGATGAGCAATTAAACCCTAGTGAGGCAACACAACTTCATTCTTGGTTGCCCACACCCAACCAATATCATGAGGGGTTCGAGCCTTTCAGCATTGACCTTTCACCCCTCATGACACCTCAGAGTACCAGTAAAGTTTGCCCATCTCGGCAAGTCTCTGGTCCTCAAAACATGATGTTCTCATTTGATGTTCCTTGACCAAATGATTATGAGAATATCTTGGTTGATGTATATATCTTGTAAACAAAAAAAAACAAAAAGAGGAACAAAAAAAAAAAATAATAATAAAAGACTCCTTCAGTGAGCATCGATTGTTGTGGGCCCCAACCCTTGTGTACTTGGGCCCCAATTTCTTCACGTATTTATCTCCCTTCTTCAGCTTCTCACAGGTTTTGAGGGAATTTGGGTTTGTGTCCATCAACATGACCCTGAACGTCCCTTTGTACTTCATGTTGGTGAGATCTTTCCTTTTTAATGCATGTATCCATGTAGTATCTTGTTCACATTCATTGAGGACAATGCATGAAGTAGGTGTGGGGGGTGTTTTATGTGTGTACATATTCGAGTCTTTTTCCTTTGGTTTTCTTTTCTTTTGTGTGTACTGCTAGGGTCATGTTAGTGTGCCGCATTTAACATTGATATATCTGCTTGTCATGATCCTTGGGTGACTTGTCTTCTTTTGCTTACCTAGCTAGTGCTTTAAAATTTTCACATTTCTTTCAAAATCTTCATGTGTTTGTGAAAGAAAATGTTTTTGTGGGTTTTGCGTGTGTTTAGCATATGCAAAACCGTTGAGAGGCAAAGTAAAAAGAAAGCTCCCAAAATTGTCTTGAACTTGATGCATTAGGATTTTTAGTTTACTGGCTTGAGGTCTTATCGAGTCGTTAGGATACACCCTGGTTTTCCCTCAGGGGGCGTGTAATCATAGGGTTTCAGCACTCAATCATTTAAAGAAGTCCACCCTGAACCTAGTGAGTCAAATAATTCGTGTCTTTTAGTATAAGGAAGTTTGTCGTGGTCAATGGCCCTTAATCTCTTTTTGTGAAACTTAAGTGTAGGGGTTTTGGTTCCCATGTAGATAAATGAATAAGTGGTGTTCTCTCTTCTCGCACGGCTCCTATCACTCGGGAAAGTAGGTCTGAGGGGCCTTTGTGCCTGATGCTTTCGAGTCATCTGACTTGGGATGCACCGACCGAACTCCCGTTACACGGGTGGTAGGGATCGCCCTATGTGGAGATTTGGGGGAAGGTGTACGTGATAGTGTAAGCCCTCATAGGAAATGATGCACGAAACCTGACCCTGGGAGAATCAAACACCAACCAATAAAATGCTCCAATGAAAAAAAAGAAAAAAAAGAGTCAAATAAGAACCAAAATGGACTTTACACATTGTATCACATTCAAAAGTTAAGGTTACCCATGTCTTTCACTCAAGTCCTTAACTAACTTTCACGAATAACTCATAAGGTTAGGTGTGTGGACCGATTACATATAGAGAGTCGACCCGTAGTGTTACCGCGTCCCATGATCGACAAAATGAGTCCAACGAGTCGTGTCGGTAGATTGATTAATGCATCTTGTTCGGATTTTGTGGGTGTATCCGCTGAAAACCCTCAGGAGACAACACTCCTCCTCCTTGGAGACATGGAGGTTTAACGGCTTGTTGCACGTGCTAAGTGCAACCGTGATTCCTACGAAAGTGAGTTAGGATTTCTTGTTTTTCGCATGCTTTTCTCTTTCTTTGTTTTGCTCGGGACTAGCAAAAGTTAGGTGTGGGGGTATTTCATTGACATCATTTCATGCTCATATTTGTATCTTATATCCATTATCTTTCACCTAAACAATGTTATGTTATGAGTTTTATGTTTAGTTTTCAGGAATAATTAGGTTTGAAGAGATGAAGCATAAAATGACCCAAAAGCTGGGAAAAAGGACTGGATTGTGAGATCTGGGGACCAAGATGCAAGGGAGAAGGACCTGAACGCAAGACAGAGGGACCTAAGAGCAAAACAGAATACTTCACACCATCATGGGGAGTATTTTAGCAATTGGATTCGGGTCGGAGCTCCAACAAACCAACCAAATGCATCCAAGACCAACAAACATTTCAAGCAAAGCCCACAAAGAAAACCAAACGGATCTAAACCATATAGACCGCCAATTGGCGGTCTGGAACAGCTAATTGGCGGTCCAAATGGCCCAGAATCCGTTTAGTTTTCTGTAGCACGTGTATTAGTGTATGCTTAGTGTATTTTTGGTATTGGTTTAGTCCCACATCGGGGAATTGTCCCGGATTAGCTTTTTCCATGCTTATAAATAGAACTCTTCACCTCCTTTTGTAATCACTCCATATTTTAAGTGGCTATTCTTCCTACTAGAAGTGAGGCCTTGAAGCACACACTAAAGTAGGAGGATGCTACTTTTAATGTGAGTCATTTTAATACAAGTTTTCTTTATTATGTTGTTTGTTTTATGTTTCTTGTTTTGCTTTGCTTAATCTCATTTCATTAGTTTTATTAGCTTAGTTAATATGCTTTCTTTGTTTAGTTTAATAATTAGTGTAATGTTTAGTGAGTAGTTCCATCCCCTTTGGGTGGTGGAGTAGATGTACATACATGCAAATGAGAATGGATTGAATGCTTTATTTCCAATGTGTTGATAAAATATGAATGTTTGCTTCCTTGTTTAGGATAGAATTTATAACTTGATGAGTTTTGCCAAAATGATTAGACACCTCTCATGCTTGTTTAGGTTCTGAAATAAACATCTTGCATATGTAAATGTTAATCAACTAAGTTGGTGAATAGATTGATAGGTTTTGCCACAGCATTTAGACACTTCCTATGCATGATAACACCACCTTAATTTGTGCTTAAAGAATGTGTTCAACACCCACCTCTTTGCTTGTGTGCACTCACTCCACCCCTTTGGGGTTTTCCCATTTCTGTATTCCAGCATTCTTCCTTTCTTCTTAGCTTAGTTATTATTTCATTGTTTGGTTCTTCCTTTCGCATTTCCTACTTCTTAGCGTAGTATAGAGTAGAGTAGCATAAACATCTTTCTCCCCCTATTTTTTCCACTTGATTTCTGATAAACAAGAGGATACTCACCTCCCTGAGGACAACCCGTACTTGCCACCGCTTCATCGCGGCCGTGCACTTGCGGTTTTAATTAAAACGTTCAACAATGGTGAAAGATTGTTGGAAGATGTGTTGAAACACACTGAGGGGTGTGGTGAAAGATGTGTTGATCAAAGTGGGAGAGTTCATTTATCCAGTCGATTTCTTTGTTTTGGATACTGAACCTGTGCCAAACCCACTTGGACAAATTCCTGTTATTCTGGGGCGACCATTTCTAGCGACTTCCAATGCCTTGATCAATTGTCGCAATGGTTTGATGCGCTTGACTTATGATAGTCAATGCGCTGATTTCAACATCTTCACCATCGGCAAGAAGCCAGGTGCCTTCAATGACCCTGTTGGGGTCAACTTTATCCAGGGCATGGATGAGATTGAAGTTGAGGGCACTGATTGACATCATTTCATGCTTATATTTGTATCTTATATCCATTATCTTACACCTAAGCAATGCTACGTGACGAGTTTTATGTTTGAATTTCAGAAATAAATAGGTTTAAAGAGAAGAGCCATGAAACGACCCAAAAGCAGGAAAAATGACTTAATTGTGAGACCAGGAGACTGAGATGCAAGGGAGAAGGACCTGAACGTAAGACCAATGGACCTAAGAGCAAAACAGAAAACTCCACACCATCATGGGGAGTATTTTGGCAATTCGATTCAGGTCGGAGCTCCAATAAACAAAGTAGATGCATCCAAGACCAATAAAAATACTTCAAGCAAAGCCCATCACGAAATCCAAATGGATCTGGAGCTTATAGGCCGCCAATTGGCGGTCCAGATGGCTCTGGATCCGCTAAGATTTGTGGAGCACGTGTATTTGTGTATTCTTAGTCTATTTTTGGTATTTGTTTAGTCCCACATCGGGGGATTGTCCCGGATTAGCTTTTTCCATGCCTATAAATAGAAGTCTTCACTTTCCATTCCAACTACCCATTGCTTGGTGGCATTCTCTCTACTAAGGAGTGAGCCTTGAAGCAAAACTCGAGGTGGAGAAGAATGCTACCTTCAATGTGAGTCATTGTTAATAAAATAATTGTTCTAGTTTCTTTTAGTCTTGTCTTTTCATTTGTGCATGCTTGTTTAGTCTTTCCTTTCCTTTTAAGCTTCTTTAACACTCCTTTCTTGCTTAGTTAAATTTCCTTTCAGTATAATGTTTCATTTTGTTAATGTAGTTAGTGTAATGAGTAGTGAGTAGTTCCATCCCCATTTGGGGGGTGGAGAAATATGTGATATGATAATGTAGTGTATTAGGTGTGTGTTATCTTAATCCATTGAGCCTTATATGATTTCCATAACCATCTAATGGGCTTTTACTCTAATTTTTGATATGCTAATGCTCTTGAATGAAGCATAGTTTATGCTTAGATTAGTGGACCTATTTTATGGGGAATGATAAGGTGAGGATATGGATGGAATTAATATAGGAAATATGACTTGTAGTGTATGTGCTCTTGTTGCCTTGTCCTTGGTTAATGCCTTGTATGTTTTAATGATATAGTCTTATCTTAATTCATGTGGAGGCATAGTAGGGTCTAGTCTTTATACATGAGTTCATTAAGCTTCATTCCAATTATTGTCTTGTATGTTTTAATGATGTAGCCTTATCTTATTTCATGTGGAGGCAAAGTTGGATTTAGTTTTATGATTTCAAGCACTACATGTTGTGAGGAGCATAATTGAACATACACACACACATATTTATATTCACATTATTTCTCTACCCCCTATGGGGTTTAGTTTTATTGCTTATCTTCATTTCCTTTTGCATTCTAGTGTAGTTTAGTGTAATCAATCTTTCTCTCCTTTCTTTACCACTCGCTGTCGCACAAACCAAACGTCGACACACCTCCCAGTGGACGACCCGTATTTTCCACCGCTTCAACGTGGTCGTGCACTTGCGGTTAATATAAAATGAATCATCAAGTTTTTGGCGCCGTTGTCGGGGAGGTGCTCTGACCAGACTTTGGTTTGGACGATTGGAGTGGTTTTAATTTTTTGTTTTCGTTTTTGTGTATTTCAGGCATTCGGAGGAACAAGGGGAAGCGACTGGAGGAATTTGAGAGCTAGAGACCCAAAAGGGACCGCCAATCAGCGGTCTGGGACCGCCAATTGGCGGCCTGGTGAGCCTCAATCTCTCTCAATTTTGTTCTGGTTGTTGTTTTGTTCATTGTAGTTATCTGGGAGCACTATTTTGCATGCTGTGACTTCTAGTTTGCTCCCAGATTAAAAATCAATTCCCTTTAATCAACTTGGACCATAAAACTCAAAGCAAAATATTAGACTTCTTGCCATCTAGGTCATGCATCATTTGTAGACCTTGCATGCATTTGTGTTTTCTTTGCTTTACATTTTGTTGTTGATTGCTGGCGTGACGTACGTGCACCAAAATCTCTCATTTATGCATGTTTCAATCATGCATTAGTTAGTAGGAATTGCATCGGGACAAGAGTTAGTTGAGTGTTTTGATTGGAGCGATTGATTGCTAGATCTAGGATCAAAACGCTACTAAGGAGGGGTTGTCCCAAAAAAGATAAGGTGGGGGATTTCATCACCATTTCCTTGGCCCCAAAAATCACTCTTAATCAAGCCTTAACTAAAAGCAATTAGACATTGGCCCTAGGATTTCTGATGCACTAGGAGAGTAATCTAGTTGAGACCGTCATGGCCTGATCGGTGTTGTCTACCTTGTCGATAGTAGGAGGTACTGGATCTCCAGATCTGGTATCACTTGCTGGGCATTGTGGTCTTCGTTGTAGGGAGGTGAGGCATGTCGAGGCTAGTGACCTCGAAGTTAGGCGTCGTCTAGCCTAAGGACCCATTGCCATACATTGTTTGAGACGTGCTTGCTAGTTAGGCTTCTACCTGATCTCATTACCCACACTAGCTCTAGGATTCTTCCCTTCTCCTCTGAGTCATCATCTTCTCACCTTCTTCTACGTTATAGTCTCCTCCCCTTTACACTCTCTGGTAGCGTTTTAGGGTCGAGTCGAGCACTTTTTGCGAGCTTGGCCTCGTGGTGATGAGAGTGATCGACTCGAGAGTTCTTTGTTGAGATGGATGGTTACATGGGCGACCATCCATATCATTGTTGGGACCAGGACAATTCTTCCTGGTATTCTGGACCCATGCAACCTGGGGTGGCTCAGACTAACACCCTGTATGGTGGGACAATCTTAATTGTGTGACTGAGCATTCTTCATATTGGGGTAGTATGAGAGAGGCACCGACTGTTAGACCACCATCTAGTTACGTCGGATCATATGCTGGTCAACAAACTGAGACATTACAACAAACTTTGGCCTCTTTAATGCCTATGGCAGATGACATTTGTGCACCGGTGTCTCCAGTAGCCGTACCGTGCGACTGTTGTGGGTTGAGTGGTCATGTTATCGGGGAATGTCCTTATGTTCCCCCTGAGCCTGAGTATGAGCATACATTTTCCCAAAATGCTCAATACGACTATTACGCATCCGCGTACAACCCGAGAGTGATGGATTCGTGGGGAGACAATTCATATCCAAATTCTTATACTTCATTTTCATCCCAGTATCCTCCTCCCGAATACCCAGAATTCTACGAACACCCCACTTAAAATCATTGGACTCATTCTCAGCCCATCAACACCCAACCCCAAAATTTTCCAAGCTCTGACTTGGACCTCATAGTTGACTGCGTACCTGATTCCTTGAAACAAACTTTCCTTACGTTCATGGAAACCACTCAACAGTCCATACAAAATATGGCACTGCAAGTGAGTCAAATGTCGCAGCAATTACGTGAACGTGAGGTGAGTAATTTTTCTTGTCAACATGAGGATTTATCTTCTGAAATCGAACCACCACCACATTCACAAATTCAAAGCACAATCTTTCAAAGTCAAACTCCTAGTCAGTCTGCGGGACTTGGGGTTTCAATTCACGATCACTTGGTGGAGGATTCGATTCCAATTGAGAATATTATGGACCAGCTTCTTTATGAGTCGGCACAGGATTGTGCCTTATCTTCTTGTCTTGTGGCCCTTGAGCCACATGACCTTATTGCTGTACCTCCTAAGGACTCACCTCTGGTGGAGCAAGAGCTCCCTAGTCCCCCCCAATTTCAAACAACCTGATGAGAGTTTGCTTCTCACTATTGTTCTTGATCATCTTGGAAATGATGGAACATCAAACAACTACATTGCTCATGATGGTATTAGGAGTTCCTTGAAGGATACATTGGGTATGAGACCCACTTTTTGTTCGCCTGGTGTGTCGGACATGCCTAACGAGGTTCTTGACCTCGTCCCGACGCACCAACCTGTTGGTTGGAGAGTTTGGATTGACGATCATTACTTCAGCAGCGCAACGGGAGAAACTCTTCTTCCGTTGCCTCTTATTTCCCAAACTCTTGTGAGGTTCAAGCTCTTTCAGTTTGATCCTTTGAATGAGACGCCTTTGCGTCCAATTCATGAACCTCTCATTTCATCTTGTGGTCTTTGTGAAGGGGGTATTTGATTGGCATCATTTCATGCTTATATTTGTATCTTATATCCATTATCTTACACCTAAGCAATGCTATGTGACGAGTTTTATGTTTGAATTTCAGAAATAAAGAGGTTTGAAGAAAAGAGGCATGAAAGGACCCAAAAGCAGGAAAAATGACTTAATTGTGAGACCAGGGGACTGAGATGCAAGGGAGAAGGACCTGAACGTAAGACCGAATGACCTAAGAGCAAAACAGAAAACTCCACACCATCATGGGGAGTATTTTGGCAATTCGATTCGGGTCGGAGCTACAATAAATAAAGTAGATGCATCCAAGACCAATATATACTTCAAGCAAAGTTCATCACGAAATCCAAATGGATCTGGAGCTTATAGGCCGCCAATTGGCGGTCTGGGACCGCGAATTGGCGGTCCAGATGGCTCTGGATCCGCTAAGATTTGTGGAGCACGTGTATTTCTGTATTCTTAGTCTATTTTTGGTATTTGTTTAGTCCCACATCGGGGGATTGTCCCGGATTAGCTTTTTCCATGCCTATAAATAGAACTCTTCACCTTCCATTCTAACTACCCATTGCTTGGTGGCATTCTCTCTACTAAGGAGTGAGCATTGAAGCAAAACTCAAGGTGGAGAAGAATGCTACTTTCAATGTGAGTCATTGTTAATAAAATAATTGTTCTAGTTTCTTTTAATCTTGTCTCTTCATTTGTGCATGCTTGTTTAGTCTTTCCTTTCCTTTTAAGCTTCTTTAATACTCCTTTCTTGCTTAGTTAAATTTCCTTTCAGTATAATGTTTCATTTTTTTAATGTAGTTAGTGTAATGAGTAGTGAGTAGTTCCATCCCCATTTAGGGGGTGGAGAAATATGTGATATGATAATGGTGTATTAGGTGTGTGTTATCTTAATCCCTTGAGCCTTATATGATTTCCATAACCATCTAATGGGATTTCACTCTTATCATTGATATGCTAATGCTCTTGAATGAAGCTTAGTTTATGCTTAGATTAGTGGACCTATTTTATGGGGAATGATAAGGTGAGGATATGGATGGAATTAATATAGGAAACATGACTTGTAGTTTATGTGCTCTTGTTGCCTTGGACTTGGTTAATGCCTTGTATGTTTTAATGATATAGTCTTATCTTAATTCATGTGGAGGCATAGTAGGGTCTAGTCTTTATACATGAGTTCATTAAGCTTTATTCCAATTATTGTCTTGTATGTTTTAATGATGTAGTCTTATCTTATTTCTTGTGGAGGCAAAGTTGGATTTAGTTTTATGATTTCATGCACTACATGTTGTGAGGAGCATAATTGAACACACACACACATACATCTTTATATTCACATTATTTCTCTACCCCCTATGGGGTTTAGTTTTATTGCTTATCTTCATTTCCTTTTGCATTCTAGTGTAGTTTAGTGTAATTAATCTTTCTCGCCTTTCTTTACCACTCGCCTTCGCACAAACCAAACGTCGACACACCTCCCAGTGGATGACCCGTATTTGCCACCGCTTCAACGCGACCGTGCACTTGCGGTTAATATATAACGAATCAATCAAGTTTTTGGCGACCATTTCTAGCGACTTCCAATGCCTTGATCAATTGTCACAATGGTTTTATGCGCTTGACTTATGATAGTCAATGCGCTTATTTCAACATCTTCACCATCGGCAAGAAGCCAGGTGCCTGCAATGACCCTGTTGGGGTCAACCTTATCCAGGGCATGGATGAGATTGAAGTTGAGGGCACCTTCAAGTACTTCAGAGAATTGTTCGATTGATCCTGAAGGTGGTGAAGATGTTTCACCTGGGCTGGCACAAGAAGGTGTCTTATCTTCTGATCACGTGACCTTAGAGCCACATCCTTTTGATGCCGTGGCCGTTGAGCCACATCCTTTCGATCATGTGACTCTTGAGCCACAAGATACCATTTCTATGGCCTCTGGGTCACATGCTCTTCATAATGTATTTGCGGAGGACCCCGTGTGGGTTAAGAATCAACCACCTGATACCCTACATTTCAAACAACCAGACAGAGGTTCACCTCTCATTCATGCCTCCTCTTTTGCTAACTCTCAAGAGGCATCAAACGACCACAACGCTTATAAGGGTATCAGGTGGTCTAGTAATTCCGCTTTGTATGTTGCGAGCCCATGCATGTGCATTTTTGGCTCGAGAGATGATGGGTTCCCATTTGATATCCCTTGACATATGAAGATGAGAGCCCATTTTTGTACATAGTTAAAAAAAGAAAAGAAAAGAAAAGAAGAAGACTCCTTCAGTGAGCATCGATTGTTATAGGCTCCAACCCTTGAGTATTTGGACCCCCTTTCTTTCACGTATTTGTATCCCCTCTTTAGCATCTCGCAGGTTTTGACGGAATTCGGGTTTGTATCCATCACTATAACCATGAACTTCCTGTTGCGCTTCATGTTGGTGAGATCTTTCCTTTTTCATGCATAAATCCATGTAGTATCTTGCTCACATTCATTGAGGATAATGCATGAAGTAGGTGTGGGGGTGTTTTATGTGTGTACATAGTTGAGTCTTTTTCCTTTGATTTTGTTTTCTTTTGTGTGTATTGATAGGGTCATGTTAGTGTGCTGCATTTAATATCAATATATCTGCTTGCTATGATCCTTGGGTGACTTGTCTTATTTTGCTTGCCTAGGGCTTCAAAATTGTCACATTTCTTTCAAAATCTTCATGTGTTTAAGAAAGAAAATGTTTTGTGGGTTTTGTGTGTGTTTAGCATGTGCAAAACTGTTGAGAGCCAAAGTAAAAAGAAAGCTCTCAAAATTGTCTTGAACTTGATGCATTAGGATATCTAGTACATTAGTTTTAGGATTTATCTAGTCGTTAGGATGCACCCCAGTTTTCCCTCGGAGGTGAGTAATCATAGGGTTTCAGTTCTCAAACATTTAAAGAAGTCCACCCTGAACCTAGTGAGTCAATAATTCGTGTTTGTTAAATTAAGGGAGTTTGTTGTTGTCAAGGACCCTTTCAATCTTGTTGTGAGACATTAAGTGTAGGGGTTTTGGTTCATGTGTAGATAAGAAATAAGTGAGTAGGTGTTCTGTCTTCTCGCACAGCTCCTATCACTCGGGAAATTAGGTCTGAGGGGACTTTGTGCCTGGTGCTCTCGAGTCATCTGACTTGGGATGTGCCGATCGAACTCTCGTTACAAGGGTGGTAGGGATTGCCCTATTTGAAGATTTGGGGAAAGGTGTACGTGATAGTGTAAGTCCTCATGGGCAAAGATGCACGAAACCTGACCCTAGGAGAATGAAGCTCCAACTAATAAAAAGAAAAGAGAAACAAATTAAAAAATATCAGAAAAAAAAAACAAAAAGAAAAAAAATTGGTAATGCAAATAAGAACCTTAATAGACTTTACACTTTGTATCACTTGAGGATGTTGAGGTTACCCATGTCTTTCACTTAATTCCTTATTTAACTTGCACGAATGGTTCATTAGGCTAGGTGTGTGGACTAATTACCTTTATAGAGTCGGCCCGTAGGATTACCGCGTCCAATGATCGACAAAATTTGTCCAACGAGTCAAGTGTCTAGATTGAATAATGCATCTTGTTCGGATTTTGTGGGTATATCCGTTGAAAACCCTCAGGAGACAACACTCCTCCTCCTTGGCAACAAGGAGGTTTAACAGTTTGTTGCACGTGCTAAGTGCAACCGTGATTCCTACGAAAGTGAGTTAGGATTTCTTGTTTCTGGTTTGCTTTTCTCTTTCTTTGTTTTGCTCGGGACTAGCAAAAACATAGGTGTGGGGGTATTTATTTATATCATTTCATGCTTATATTTGTATCTTATATTCATTATCTTACACCTAAGCAATGCACGTGACGAGTTTTATGTTTGAATTTCAAAAATAAAGAGGTTTGGAGAGAAGAGGCATGAAAGGACCTAAAAGATAGGAAAAAAGACTGAGTTGAGAGACTCGAGGACTAAGATGCAAGGGAGAAGGACCTGAACGTAAGACCAAAGGGCCAAAGAGAAAAACAGAAAACTCCACACCACCATGGGGAGTATTTTGGCAATTCGATTCGGGTCGGAGGTCCAATAAGCAATGTATATTTATCAAAGACCGACAAAGTAATCCAGAAAAGCCCACAACAAATTCCATCCGGATCCAGAGATTATGGACCGCCAATTGGCGGTGCGGATCTTTTCGTATCCGCTAAGATTTCGCGTGCACATGTATTAGTGTTTGTTTAGGCTATTTTTGGTATTTGTTTAGTCCCATACCGGGGGATTGTCCCGGATTACCTTTTTCTATGGCTATAAATAGAACTCTCCCTCCTCTCTTGTACCATATCTCATTCTTGTTGGCCATCCTCTCTACTAGGAGTTAAAACCTTGAAGTAAAAACCCTGGTGGAAAGACGATACTTGTAATTGAGTGAGTAATAATAGATGTTTTCCTTTAGTATGTTGTTTCTTTCTTAGTTTAATTTCCTTTCATATGCTTGCATGCTTCTTTTGCCTTATGTCCTTTTAGTTTCTTTAATATTTCTTGCTTGCTTAGTTTAGTTTCATTTCAGTAGAATGTTTCATTTTAATGTAGGTTGTAGTGTAATGATAAGTGAGTAGTTCCATCCCCATTTGGGGGGTGGAGAAATATGTGATGTGATTATGTGATGTATTAGGTGTGTGTTATCTTAATCCTTTGAACCTTATATGATTTCCATAACCATGTAATGGGATTTCAATCTTGTCTTTGATATGCTAATGCTCTTGAATGAAGCTTAGCTTATGCTTAGATTAGTGGACATATTTTAAGGGGAATGATAATGTAAGGATATGGATGGAATGGATGAAGGAAACATGATTTGTAGTTTCATGTACTCTTGTTGCCTTTACCTTGGTTAATGCCTTGTATGTTTTAATGATAATGTGCTATCTTATTTCATGTGGAGTTATAGTAGGGTCTAGTCTTTATACATGAGTTCATTTAGCTTCATTCCAATTATTGTCTTGTATGTTTTAATGATGTTGTGTTATCTTAATTCATGTGGAGGCAAAGTTGGATGTAGTTTTATGATTTTCATGCACTACATATTGTGATGAGCTTAATTGAACACACACACACACACATACACATATCTTTGTATTCACACTCTTTTCTCTACCCCCTTTGGGGTTTAGTTTTATTGCTTATCTTCTATTTCCTTTTGCATTTTAGTGTAGTTAAGTGTAACCAACCTTTCTCACCATTCTTTCTCACTCGCCTTCGCACAAACCAAAAGTCGACACACCTCCCTGTGGATCGACCCATATTTGCCACCGCTTCAACACGGCCGTGCACTTGTGGTTAATTAAAACGTATCAATCAGAGACCTGTTGTTGTTGTTGGACTGATGTCCTTGTTGACCATTGGAGGGTACTTGTGTTGTTGGACTGAGGGCCCGTTTACCCTTTGAGGGATTCGATGCATTGCAGATGTTGATATGACATGCTACTAGTATGATAGGTTCATTTACCGTACTGTCGCATTCATATAGGCGAGCTTGGCATACGTGGTTTCCTAATGGAAAACTCAGGCATCATTGTTTGATTCATATTTCAGGACCGCAGTAGGTTATGTTCGGTGGTGACAGCAGGCGCAGACATTTTGGGTCTAGGATCCTCTTCGGACTCTTCGAGGTCGTCATGATTACTTGTACCTGTCTTTCGTTGTATTGTTGTAATCATGTCATTTGACAAACTCTGTTGTATTTTGGTACACCGACTGTTGGATTATATGAGTAACATTCCTGTTGATGAGTTTTATCTAGTGATCTCTTAGTTGTTTAAATTTTTAAATTTCTGCTGTTTCGGGATGTTACAAAAAGGCTCTTGGAACCGATCAAATCAGCTCATGCTTGAGTTTGATTCGATCGGAAATAGGAAGCACCAGTTCACCACATGTTGCAATTGACCGTGCGTTTTATAATGTTTGCCTTTATTAACACTTCTGGTTTCACTTGCTACAACTTCATAGTTTTTGGCATCAAACGGGAGATTTATTTTGGTGGGCACAAGTTTTGCAAATGCATCAGCAAACTCACCTTGGAACCGATCATGTTTTTCATTTTTGAAAAGCTTGATCGGAAATAAGTAATTTCTATCCTAACCTGCTTCTCCGTCACTGCCTTGATTACTAGTAATATCATTTGTCTTTTGCATGAGAGAACTACTACTAAGCATGTTGAGAAGGGATACCTAGGCGAGGTTAAATGGAGCTATTATGTTGTTTATCTCTATCTCTGGAATGTGATAGAAAACAAATTATGTTGTTTGTTGGAAGTTTCCTTCATGCTCAATGAGTAGGTGTTTTCCAAATATCGCCATTCACTACGGGATCTATGGGCCCAAGTTGCAGGAAGTTGGGCGTAGTTCGAGCACTAGGCCCAAGAGGACAGGAAAATGGAAGACTAGGGTTGGTTCGACTTTGAAGTCGGTTTTTTCTCAATGGCACATTGTTGATTGTGATGACTTCTGCTCGATGATTTTATTCAAACTTGTTGCATATAGGAATTGGTTTTTCCTAGGCTTCCTCACTAGGTTTTTTTACCGGTTCCTTGGTTTGAATGTAGCCTTTGAGGTGTTTCATATTACCACACTTGTTAAGCTTGTTCGGGATCTGAAGTTCAAAACTGTAAGTGCATGGTCGCGTTGAAATGATGAAAAATTAGGGTCGTATCTACGAGGAGAGAGTACGAGTCATCGTCGACCGTACTCGAGTGGGGGAAGAAAATGAAGAGTGAGTGTTGTAGGATCGTGTGGGTTATGGGTCCACAATCTCTAATCACAATTAAGTCTAATTACCTACTTGTTTGATTTATCAAAGATATGCAGCAGAATTAAACAAACAAACAAACAAACAAACAAACAAGTAAAGAATAGAAATATGCAAACCACAATGGAACACGGGGGGTTTTACAGAGGTTCGGCCACCGCCTACGTCCTCTCTTGCAAGCTCCGCTCGATCACCGAGCTCCGCTCGCGTCTTCACTATCCAGTTCCCGTTCCGGGCCGGGTGAGAATGCCTTTTACAAAACAAGCTTCGCGAACAACCTCGCGAGCTTGACTTTCCTCTCTCACAATCCGAGAGGAATGCTTCGGGCTTTCACCGAAACCTTTATTTCACTTTGGCAGCAACAAACTTGAGTGGAACACACTCTCTAAACTTGAGCACACTTGAATGAGATTGGATTTGTGATTAAAGTGTGGAAGGTTTGAGGCTTTGAGTGTGTTGGGTTTCTCTCTAATGTATTAGACAAGTAGTGGTAGGAGAGTTGTGTTAAAATGTGTTTTACAACTCTTTATATAGACATTACAGAGAATAGAACCGTTGGGATTGATTGGGTGTGAGTTGATGTGTGATACACAAAACAGAAAATCGCACGACCCAATACTGAGTTAATTCGGTCGACCGAAATGGGACGAACGGTCGACCGTTTGGCAGTTTAGAACTAAGTTCGGTCGACCGCCCAATGCTACGACTTAGGTACACTTAAGTGATCGGTCGAACTCCAAAAAGGAATCAGTCGACCGATTTGTACCAGGCACTTTGGGGTTGACAAACAATGATCTATTCGGTCGACCGAAACAAGTTCGGGCGGTCGACCGATTTTCAACAGTAGGTTTGGGTTTGTCAAGAGACGGATAGTCGGTCGACTGATACATGAAATGTATTTGGGGTATAATTGGTTTTATACGAATACGACTGTTGGCTATATACGACAAAACTAACGGTCGGAAAAATAAGTGGACACAGTCGACCGAAAGTAAATACGCGGTCGACCGAAACCAGGCAGTGAAAACAAAAACAGGATGATCGATCACTCGGTCGACCGAACGACCTGGTACGGTCGACCGAATGTGGGCAGACTTTTAGAGTTTAGGTTTAGTGTTTTCCGGTCTAAGTTTGGGTGATCTAATGAAGTCTAAATTATGTAAAATTTCGTGTGTGACTTCTATAAGGAACCTAGTGTGTGTATAAGTTGATTTTAGCTCAAGTATGCTCAATTTACACATGTTCCTAAGACTCATATGCACTAACACAACCTCTAATCCTATTATATTCACCCTCATTAAGGCCACAATACAAGATGTTCATGATTTTCGAATTCATTTCGATTTCTTTCATTTTGGGTCTTGTAAGTGAATCTAATTCATCTTCATTTGGGGGGTGTACGGATTTTGGAGAAACATCCAATACTTAAGGTCATTAGAAATTAGGAAAATCTTCATCCTATTCTTCCAATAATCATAATTAGACCCATTAAGCAAAGGAGGTCGAGTTGTGCATAATCCCTCTACGTGATTAGATGTACTAGCCATGCTAAAAATACGATTTAGCGCACAAGGCTCTGATACCAAATGTAGGATCGTGTGGGTTATGGGTCCACAATCTCTAATCACAATTAAGTTTAATTACCTACTCGTTTGATCTATCAAAGATATGCAGCGGAATTAAACAAACAAACAAACAAGTAAAGAATAGAAATATGCAAACCACAATGGAACACGGGGGGTTTTACAGAGGTTCGGCCACCGCCTACGTACTCTCTTGCAAGCTCCGCTCGATCACCGAGCTCCGCTCGCGTCTTCACTATCCACTCCTCGTTCCGGGCCGGGTGAGAACGCCTTTTACAAAACAAGCTCCGCGAACAACCTCGCGAGCTTGACTTTCCTCTCTCACAATCCGAGAGGAATGCTTTGGGCTTTCACCGAAACCTTTACTTCACTTTGGCAGCAACAAACTTGAGTGGAACACACTCTCTAAACTTGAGCACACTTGAATGAGATTGGATTTGTGATTAAAGTGTGGAAGGTTTGAGGCTTTGAGTGTGTTGGGTTTCTCTCTAATGTATTGGACAAGTAGTGCTAGGAGAGTTGTGTTAAAATGTGTTTTACAACTCTTTATATAGACATTAGAGAGAATAGAACCGTTGGGATTGATTGGGTGTGAGGTTATGTGTGATACACAAAATAGAAAATCGCAGGACCCAATACTGAGTTAATTCGGTCGACCGAAACGGGACGAACGGTCGACCGTTTGGCAGTTTAGAACTAAGTTCGGTCGACCGGTTAGGTAACGGTCGACCGCCCAATACTACGACTTAGGCACACTTAAGTGATCGGTCGAACTCCAAAAAGGAATCGGTCGACCGATTTGTACCAGGCACTTTGGGGTTGACAAACAATGATCTATTCGGTCGACCGAAACAAGTTCGGGCGGTCGACCTGATTTTCAACAGTAGGTTTGGGTTTGTCAAGAGACGGATAGTCGGTCGACCGATCAAGCTCCTCGGTCGACCGATACATGAAATGTATTTGGGGTATAATTGTTTTATACGAATATGACCGTTGGCTATATATGACAAAACTAACGGTCGGAAAAATAGGTGCACACGGTCGACCAAAAGTAAATACACGGTCGACCAAAACCAGGCAATGAAAACACAAACGGGATGATCGATCACTCGGTCGACCGAACGGTCTGTTACGGTCGATCGAATGTGGGCAGACTTTTAGAGTTCAGGTTTAGTGTTTTCCGGTCTAAGTTTGGGTGATCTAATGAAGTCCAAATTATGTGAAATTTCGTGTGTGACTTCTATAAGGAAGCTAGTGTGCGTATAAGTTGATTTTAGCTCCAGTATGCTCAATTTACACATGTTCCTAAGACTCAAAGAAAATACAAAATACATGTCTTCAAAAGAGCTTGATTACATGTCTTGACTTGATTTTCCATTCTTCCTTGAGTCTTGATCACCTGTAGAGGTTAGCACAAAGCAATATGTATGCAATGCAATATGTGTGCTACTCTACATGATTATAATTAAGATTAGGTGGATTAAATCATCAAAACATAGATTAAGGTCAAAAAGCCAACAATCTCCCCCTTTTTGATGATGGCAACCTATATCTTAACTATAACTCAATACATGGAATTTTTATATGTAAACTATGCATATTAATGCTCCCCCTATGGATGTGCATAGTTTTTGTTCAATTTTATACCAAATTCCAAGTTACCCCCTTAATTATCTCTCCCCCTTTGACATCCATCAAAAATTGATATTAATAAAACAAGGTTATACAATTGAAGGTCAATGTGGATGTCTTGTAATGAAGTTGTTCCCACTAAATTTTGCCCTTCATTACTCTAAGAAAATGATATTCATTAAGCTCCCCCTATCGATATGAATATGATTTTGCAATTAAGTTCAATTTTATTGCTCCCCTATTGACATCAAGCAAATACTACAATTAAGCATGTGATGTTTTAATTTCCCCTTTTTACATTCATTTAGACAATTTGACTCTTAAAACTATGGATGTTATTCAACCATTTATGATTTGCAATGAATGGGTATATGATACATCACTTAAGCATATAAAAACCTAGACTAGAACCAATTTTATTGACAAATTTAGAGGATAAGTAAATTATACCAACTTGAAGCTTGAATTGGTTCCAATCTCATTTGGTGATGCAACCGGATTTGAATTTAACTCTTAAGCTCGCCCAGTCACCACCAATTTCTTCCTCAAGCACCTACAAGTGTAGATTTTAGTACCCAAACAACTTTGGGTCCTTGAATGTTAGCTTTGGGAACCCAAACCATTTTGGTTTTAGGAGCCCACACATTTGAGGAAGTATGCTTTACAACTAAGTGCTTTCCATTTAAAGTTGTATAAGAAGCATGGTTTTTCAATTTGGCAGTAAATCCTAAACCATGTTTTTGCAAAGATTGTTGATTGGCATCATTTCATGTTTATATTTGTATCTTATATCCATTATCTTTAACCTAAACAATGCTATGTTACGAGTTTTTTGTTTAGTTTTCAGGAATGAATAGGTTTGAAGAGAAGAGCCATGAAAGGACCCAAAAGCAGGAAAAAGGGACTTAATTGTGAGACCTAGGGACTGAGATGCAATGGAGAAGGATCTGATCGTAAGACCGAAGGACCTAAGAGCAAAACAGGAAACTCCACACCATCATGGGGAGTAATTTGGTAATTCGATTTGGGTCGGAGCTCCAATAGACTGAGTAGATGCATCCAAGACCAAGACACACTTCAAGAAAAGCCCACAAACAAATTCAGACGGATCTGGATCCTATAGGCCACCAATTGGCGGTCTGGATCATTCCAGATCCGATAAGTCTTCTCCTGGACGTGTATTATGGTTTGTTTAGGCTATTTTTGGTATTGGTTTAGTCCCACATCGGGGGATTGTCCCGGATTAGCTTTTTCCATGCTTATAAATAGAACTCTTCACCTCCCATTGTACCCATTGCTTGGTGGCATTCTCTCTACTAAGGAGTGAGCCTTGAAGCAAAAACTCAAGGTGGAGAAGAATGCTACCTTCAATGTGAGTCATTTGTTAATAAAAATAATTCTTCTAGTTTCTTTTAATCTTGTCTTTTAATTTGTGCATGTTTGTTTAGTCTTTCCTTTCCTTTTATGTTTCTTTAATGCTTCTTGCCTTCTTAGTTAACTTTCATTTCAGTATTATGCTTTCTTTTGCTAATATAGTTAGTGTAATGAGTAGTGAGTAGTTCCATCCCCATTTGGGGGTGGAGAAAATATGTGATATAATCATGTAGTGTATTAAGTGTGTGTTATCTTTATCCCTTGAGCTTTATATGATTTCCATAACCATCTAATGGGTTTTCACTCTTATCTTTGATATGCTAATGCTCTTGAATGGAGCTTAGCTTATGCTTTGATTAGTGGACCTATTTTATGGGGAATGATAAGGTTAGGATATGGATGAAGTTAATATTGGAAACACAATTTGTAGTGTATGTGCTCTTGTTTCCTTTTCCTTAGCTAATGTCTTGTATGTTTTAATGATGTAGTGAAATCTTAATTCATGTGGAGGCATAGTAGGGTATAGTCTTTATACTTGAGTTCATGTAGCTTTATTCCAATTATTGTCTTGTATGTTTTAATGATGTAGTCTTATCTTAATTCATGTGGAGGAAAAGTTGGATGTAGTTTTATGATTTCATGCACTACATGTTGTGAGGAGCTTAATGAACACACACACTTCTTTATGTTCACATTATTTCTCTACCCCCTTTGGGGTTTAGTTTTTCTTGCTTCTTTTCCATTTCCATTTGCATCTTAGTGTAGTTTAGTGTAATCAGACCAACCTTTTTTTCCTTTCTTTACCTCTCTCCTTCGCACAAACCAAGTGTCGACACACCTCCCAGTGGACGACCCGTATTTGCCACCGCTTCAACGCGGCCGTGCACTTGCGGTTAAATATAAAACGATCAATCAAGTTTTTGGCGTCGTTGCCGGGGAGGTGCTCTGTCCAGACCTTGGTTTTGAAGATTCGAGGGGTTTTTGATTTTTTGTTTCCAGTTTTTCGTAGTTTCAGGGAACCATCAGAGCAAGGGGAGGCTACAGGACAAGTTTGAGGACCAGAAGCTCCAAAAGGACCGCCAATCAGCGGTTGGAGACCGCCAATTGGCGGCTTGGTGAGGGTTTCCTGCTTCAAAATTTGTTCTGGTAGTTAGTGTTGTACTTTGTGTTATCTGGGAGCCATATTTGGCATGCTGTGACTTCTCTTTTGCTCCCAGATCATTAATCACTCCCCCATGAATCAACTTGGACCATAAAACTCAAAGCAAAAGATTAGACTCCTTGCCATCTAGGTCATGCATCATGTGTAGACCTTGCCTGCATTTGTCTTTTCTTTTCTTTACATTTTGTTGATGATTGCTGGCGTGAGGTACGTGCACCCAAATCTCTCATTCATGCATGTTTCGATCATGCATTAGTTAGTAAGGTGCATCGGGACAAGAGTGAGAGAGCATTTGATTGGAGCGATTGATTGCTAGATCTTGGATCAAATCGCTACTAAGGAGGGGCTGTCCCATAAAAGATAAGGTGGGGGATTTCATCACCCTTTCCTTGGCCCCAAAAATCACTCTTAATAAAGCCTTAACTAAAAGCAAGTAGACATTGGCCCTAGGATTGCGGGCGCACTAGGAGAGTAATCTAGTTGAGACCGTCATGACCTGATCGGCATTTCCTACCTTGTCGATAGTAGGAGGTACTGGATCTCCGGATCTGGTATGACTTGCTGGGCATTGTGGTCCTCGTTGTAGGAAGGTGAGACGTGTCGAGGCTAGTGACCTCTAAGTTAGGCGTCGTCTAGCCTAAGGACCCATTGCCTTACATTGTTTGAGCTGTGCTTGCTAGTTAGGCTTCTTCCTGATCCCTCTACCCACGCTAGCTCTAGGGATTCTTCCCTCCTCACCTGAGTCCTCTCCTCATCTATTCTCTACGTATAGTCTCCTCCTCTAGTACACCTTCTGTTGAGTTTTTTTAGAGTTGAGTCGAGTATTTTATGCGAGGTTGGGCTCGTTCTGGTGAGAGCGCTCGACTCGAGAGAGTGCATTCTTCTGAGATGGACGGTCTTGGTGATCGACCATCTCCGCCTCGTGCTCCTTTGGAGCAAGAGGCCGAGTCGTCTCGTGGTGGCGAGGGAGACCGGGTTCCATACATGGAGTACCTCGGAACGTTCCCACCACCACGTAGACCTCCTTCTCCTCCTCCTCTGTCTCGAGAGGAAGGGAGATTCGGTCAGGATCGACTTCTTGGTGCACCACCACCTTTAGCTCGACATGATAGACCGATGACTTTGTGGGAGCGGACCCATCCTGTTCGGGCAGCGCAGCCTTCTTGCATAGTTGTTCCCCCTGCTCGCGGGAACAACTATGAGCTCAAACCTCAATATGTGAGCATGCTTCCAACCTTTACTGCCAATAAGGAGGATCCGTATATCTTTATACGCAAATTAGAGGAAGCATGATCCATGTTCAAGCTTCAACAGCTTGACGAGGATTCAGTCCGGTTGAGGATGATTTCTTTCGCATTGAAGGATAATGCGAAGAAATGGATGTATAGCCTCCCGGCGAGCTCGATTCGGTCATGGGATGACTTTGTGACCGTCTTTCTGAAGAGATTTTTCCCTCAAAGGAAAACTCAACAGATACGGCACCAGATACATCAAATGTATCAGATCGAGACCGAATCGTTTCATGGTTTCTTTGAGAGGTTCAAGGACCTTCTCCAGCAATGCCCTCATCATGGACTTGAGCTATGGCAGCTGTGCCAGATTGTTTATGAGGGCATCAACTATAACACCCGCACATTGGTGGAGTCAATGTGTCAGGGTGACTTCCAAATGAAACCCATCGAGGAGGCATGGGACACTTTTGAGTCTATGGCTGAGCGTACCTTCGAGTGGGACACCATGAGAGAGCCACCAGCCACCAGGTCTTCTGGTCGAGCTGGATCATATCATGTTGAGTCGACTATCGCGTCTGAGGCGAAAATGGCTGCTCTCATGCGTAGGATAGAGAGTTTGGAGATGGACCGAGCTCCTGTAGCTCAGGTCGCTACTCCCGGGTGTACTAGGTGTGGACTGTCGGGACATGATGACTTGGAGTGCGCTTACGCTCCAAGGGATACTGAGCATGCAAATGCGATGTATCAACAAAGGCCCCGAAATGACCCGTACAGTCATTCCTACAACCCAGGATGGCGTAACCATCCTAACTTCTCTTGGGGGTCTAGTGGAGGCCACGGTCAGAGCTCGCACGCTCAACCTCAACCTCCACCTTATCAACCTCCACGCCGATCGGTGACCTACCAGCCCCCGCATCAAAGGTCTCAGCACCATAATTACCAACCTGGTCAGGCCTCTTCGTCGGGTTATTCTAACCAAACTCCACCACCCCAGCGGGTTGACCCTAAGGACTCTACCCTTGAACAAACCCTTCAAACGTTCATGCAGAGCACTCAATCCATGATTACGGTCAGCAATAATTCGGTCAAAGCATTGGAAATGCAAGTTAGCCAGTTGGCTCATCAGCTCCATGAACGTGAGAAGGGTCAATTACCGAGTCAACCCGAGGTAAATCCTCGGGGCACCCATTCTCAAGGAAGAACACCTTTACCTCATGCTACCTCTGAACCGACCCATCATATTAATGTGATTCATACTTTGAGGTCTGGTAAGGAGGTGGACAACCACATTGGGGTGTCTTCCTTGTCATCACCATCTCTGAGGGAGCTAGATCCTGAGGCTCCCTCTACAAATACTTCCAGGAAGGAGCCAGATCCTGAGGTTCCTTCTACATTTCCTTCAACAAAGGGGCTGAACCCTGAGGTCCCCTTGTCTCCTCTTGTGTCGAAGGAATCAAATTCTGAGGTCCCCACTCATATTTCTTTGGACCAGAATTCTGGGGTTCCTTCGCACCCTTATGCCCCGAAGGTGTCATTCCCTGAGCGCCTTAAAAAGAAAACCTCTGATCAGCATGACAAGATGCTTGAGATGTTTCGGCAAGTCAAGGTGAACATCCCTCTTTTGGAGGTGATTCAGCAAATGCCACCTTATGCCAAGGTTCTCAAGGACTTATGCACCAAGAAAAGAAAAACTCATGTTCCCAAGAAAGCTTTTCTTGCGGCTAACGTGAGTTCGTTGTTGGCACAACCCATGCAAGTCAAGTACAAGGACCCTGGGTGTCCTAGTATCTCTTGTGTGATTGGTGATGTGTCCATACATCGTGCCTTATTGGACCTTGGTGCATCTGTTAATCTTCTGCCATATTCTGTCTACACCCACCTCGGTCTTGGAGACCTCAAACAAACAAAAACCACTCTTCAATTGGATGATAGGTCTATGAAGAAACCGAGGGGTGTGGTGGAAGATGTGCTGATCAAAGTGTAAGAGTTCATTTATCCAGTCGACTTCTTTGTCTTGGATACTGAACCTGTGCCCAACCCACTTGGACAAATTCCTGTCATTCTGGGGCGACCATTTCTTGCGACTTCCAATGCTTTGATCAATTGTCACAATGGTCTGATAAGCTTGACTTATGGTAGTCATTGCGCGGATTTCAACATCTTCACCATCGGCAAGAAGCCAGGTGACTTCACTGACCCTGTTGGGGTTAACCTTATCCAAGGCATGGATGAGAGTGAAGTTGAGGGCACCTTCAAGTACTTCCGAGAATTGTTCGATGATGATCCTGAAGGTGGTGAAGATGTTTCACCAGAGCTGGCACAAGAAGGTGCCTTATATTCTGATCACGTGGCCCTTGAGCCACATCCTTTTGATCACATGGCTTTTGAGCCACCAGATACCATTTTTATGGCCTCTAGGTCACATGCTCTTCATTCTGTATCTGCTGAGGACCCCATGTGGGTTAAGAATCAACCACCTGATACCCTTCAACCTGGTAGAGGTTCACCTCTCATTCATGCCTCCTCTTTTGATAACTCTCGAGAGGCATCGAACGACCACAATGCTAATAAGGGTGTCAGGTGGTCAAGCAATTCTGTTTTGTATGTTGCGAGCCCATACAGGTGCATTTCTGGCTCGAGAGATGGCGGGTTCCCATTTGATGTCCCTCGATATATGAAGATGGGAGCCCATTGTTGTACATAGTATTAAAAAAACAAAAACAAAAGAAAAAAAAACAAAAAGAAAAAAAGAAAAAAGAAAAAAGAAGAAGAAGAAGAAGAAAAAAACTCCTTCAGTGAGCATCGATTGTTGTGGGCCCCAACCCTTGTGTATTTGGGCCCCATTTCTTTCACGTATTTGTATCCCTTCTTTAGCATCTCACAGGTTTTGAGGGAAGTTGGGTTGTGTCCATCAACATAGCCATGAACTTCCTTGTGTACTTCATGTTGGTGAGATCTATTTTGTTTCATGCATACATCCATGTAGTATTTTGCTCACATTCATTGAGGACAATGCATGAAGTAGGCGTGGGGGGTGTTTTACGTGTGTACATAGTCGAGTCTTTTCTTTTTGTTTTGTTTTCTTTTGTTTACATTTTTAGGGTCATGTTAGTGTGCTGCATTTAATATCGATATATCTGCTTGCCATGATCCTTGGGTGACTTGTCTTCTTTTGCTTGCCGAGTGCTTCAAAATTTTCACATTTCTTTCAAAATCTTCATGTGCTTGCGAAAGAAAATGTTTTATGGGTTTTGCATGTGTTTAGCATGTGCAAAACCGTTGAGAGGCAAAGTAAAAAGAAAGCTCCCAAAATTGTCTTGAACTTGATGCATTAGGATATCTAGTACAGTGACTTTAGGATTTATCGAGTCGTTAAGATGCACCCCAGTTTTCCTTTGGGGGGGAGTAATCATAGGGTTTCAGTGCTCAAACATTTAAAGAAGTCCACCCTGAACCTAGTGAGTCAATAATTCGTGTCTGTTAACTTAAGGAAGTTTGTTGTAGTCAAGGACCCTCTAAATCTTGTTGTGAGACATAAGTGTAGGGGTTTTGGTTCATGTGTAGATAAGAAATAAGTGAGTAGGTGTTCTCTCTTCTTGCACGGCTCCTATCACTCGGGAAAGTAGGTCTGAAGGGACTTTGTGCCTGGTGCTTTCGAGTCATCTGACTTGGGATGCGCCGACCGAACTCTCGTTACACGGGTGGTAGGGATTGCCCTATGTGGAGATTTGGGGAAAGGTGTACGTGATAGTGTAAGTCCTCATGGGCAATGATGCACGAAACCTGACCCTGGGAGAATGAAGCTCCAACTAATAAATAGAAAAAGAAAAAAAATTGAGAAAAGAAACAAAAAGAAAAAAAATGGTAATGCAAATAAGAACCTTAATGGACCTTACACTTTGTAGCACTTGAGGATGTTGAGGTTGTCCATGTCTTTCACTTAATTCCTTATTTAACTTGCATGAATGGTTTATTAGGCTAGGTGTGCACTGATTACCTATATAGAGTCGGCCCGTAGGATTACCGCGTCCATTGATCGACAAAATATTTCCAACGAGTCGAGGTCTAGATTGAATAATGCATCTTGTTCGGATTTTGTGGGTATATCCGCTGAAAACCCTCAGGAGACAACACTCCTCCTCCTTGGCAACAAGGAGGTTTAACGGCTTGTTGCACGTGCTAAGTGCAACCGTGATTCCTACGAAAGTGAGTTAAGATTTCTTGTTTTTCGTTTGCTTTTTCCTTTCTTTGTTTTGCTCGAGACTAACAAAAACTTAGGTGTGGGGGTATTTGATTTGCATCATTTCATGTTTATATTTGTATCTTATATCCATTATCTTTCACCTAAACAATGCTATGTTACGAGTTTTATGTTTAGTTTTCAGGAATTAATAGGTTTGAAGAGAAGAGTCATGAAAGGACCCAAAAGCAGGAAAAAAAGGACTTCATTGTGAGACCTAGGGACTGAGATGCAATGGAGAAGGACATGATCGTAAGACCGAAGGACCTAAGAGCAAAACAGGAAACTCCACACCATCATGGGGAGTATTTTGGCAATTCGATTCGGGTCGGAGCTCCAACAGAACGAGTAGATGCATCCAAGACCAAGACACACTTCAATAAAAGCCCACAAACAAATCCAGACGAATCTGGATCCTATAGGCCGCCAATTGGCGGTCTGGATCATTCCAGATCCGATAAGTCTTCTCCTGGATGTGTATTATGGTTTGTTTAGGCTATTTTTGGTATTGGTTTAGTCCCACATCGGGGGATTGTCCCGGATTAGCTTTTTCCATGCTTATAAATAGAACTCTTCACCTCCCATTGTACCCATTGCTTGGTGGCATTCTCTCTACTAAGGAGTGAGCCTTGAAGCAAAAACTCAAGGTGGAGAAGAATGCTCCTTCAATGTGAGTCATTTGTTAATAAAATAATTCTTCTAGTTTCTTTTAATCTTGTCTTTTAATTTGTGCATGTTTGTTTAGTCTTTCCTTTCCTTTTATGTTTCTTTAATGCTTCTTGCCTTCTTAGTTAACTTTCACTTCAGTATTATGCTTTGTTTTGCTAATATAGTTAGTGTAATGAGTAGTGAGTAGTTCCATCCCCATTTGGGGGTGGAGAAATATGTGATATAATCATGTAGCGTATTAAGTGTGTGTTATCTTTATCCCTTAAGCTTTATATGATTTCCATAACCATCTAATGGGTTTTCACTCTTATCTTTGATATGCTAATGCTCTTGAATGAAGCTTAGCTTATGCTTTGATTAGTGGACCAATTTTATGGGGAATGATAAGGTTAGGATATGGATGAAGTTAATATTGGAAACACAATTTGTAGTGTTTGTGCTCTTGTTTCCTTTTCCTTAGCTAATGTCTTGTATGTTTTAATGATGTAGTGAAATCTTAATTCATGTGGAGGCATAGTAGGGTATAGTCTTTATACTTGAGTTCATGTAGCTTCATTCCAATTATTGTCTTGTATGTTTTAATGATGTAGTCTTATCTTAATTCATGTGGAGGCAAAGTTGGATGTAGTTTTATGATTTCATGCACTACATGTTGGGAGGAGCTTAATGAACACACACACACTTCTTTATGTTCACATTATTTCTCTACCCCCTTTGGGGTTTAGTTTTTCTTGCTTCTTTTCCATTTCCATTTGCATCTTAGTGTAGTTTAGTGTAATCAGACCAACCTTTCTTCCCTTTCTTTACCTCTCGCCTTCGCACAAACCAAGTGTCGACACACCTCCCAGTGGACGACCCGTATTTGTCACCGCTTCAACGCGGCCGTGCACTTGCGGTTAAATATAAAACGATCAATCAATTGTCTTTGACTTCCTAATAGCATGTTAAGCATCTTAGTTCCATTGGTGAACTTTTCTAGATCTTTTCTTAATTTCATATTGCAAACATGAAGATCTAATTGTTCACAATCTATGGGTGTTGCTTTTAATTTATCAAGATTTGATGCATTGTTTTCTAGTTTAGCAACCACCTCATTCTTCTCATTCATGCATATTTCAATTTGACTTTGGAGATCTTTGATTAGCTTTCTAGCATTCTTATTTTTATCACAAATCATCTCATATTGTTTAACTAAGTCATGAAATGCATTTTGAAGCTCAACATGTGTATAAGTGTCTTCATTAACACTAGAATGTGAGTTATCACTATAATATGACTTAGTTGAGCATGAATTACTAGAGCAAGAGTTAGATTCTACCTCACTTTGATCTTCAATAGCCATGATTCATGAGTGAGCCACTTCTCTTCTACTTTGCAAGGAAGACGACGATGATGATGGTGATGAAGAATCATCTCATGTAGCCTTGTGTGCTTCCTCCTTCCTTTCTCTTCTCTTGCTCTTCTCCTTTTCTCTTCTCCTCTCCCTTCTCTCCTCCTTCTTCTCCCCTTCTTTTCTCACATTTTCACTCTCCTCCTTCTCCTTTTCTTTTTCTCTCTTTTCACTTCTTCTACCTCTTCTTTCATTCTTTTTTCCCTTATCCTTCTTGAGGTATTTGAAGAAGTCTTTGGCTAGGACTTCAATGTCCTCATCTTCTACACTCCTTCTTTGTTGGTCAATGTTTGCATGTAATGACAAGAAGGGTTTGTTCCGTAAAGCTTCCTTCTCCTTTCGATGGTCGATTTGGAGTTCATACGCCATCAAATTACCAATTAATTCCTCCATCTTGAGTTGGGAAAGGTCGTGTGCTTCTTCAATTGCGACCACCTTGTCTTCCCAATCGTGGCTTAACGACCGGAGGAATTTCCTTGTCATTTCTCCTTCATTTAATCTTCTTCCAAGAACCAAAAGAGAGTTAGTGATATCGGTGAAGCGAGTGTTCATTTCGCTTATGTTTTCACCGATTTGCATAGAAAAAATCTCATATTTATGCATGAGGAGACTAATGCGGGTTTCCTTAGTTTTACTATCCCCCTCATGATGCATTTGTCGTCTATGCCAAATCTCATATGCACTAACACAACCTCTAATCCTATTATATTCACCCTCATTAAGGCCACAATACAAGATGTTCATGATTTTCGAATTCATTTCGATTTCTTTCATTTTGGGTCTTGTAAGTGAATCTAATTCATCTTCATTTGGGGGGTGTATGGATTTTGGAGAAACATCCAATACTTAAGGTCATTAGAAATTAGGAAAATCTTCATCTTATTCTTCCAATAATCATAATTAGAGCCATTAAGCAAAGGAGGTTGAGTTGTGCATAATCCCTCTACGTGATTAGATGTACTAGCCATGCTAAAAATACGATTTAGCGCACAAGGCTCTGATACCAAATGTAGGATCGTGTGGGTTATGGGTCCACAATCTCTAATCACAATTAAGTTTAATTACCTACTCGTTTGATCTATCAAAGATATGCAGCGGAATTAAACAAACAAACAAACAAACAAGTAAAGAATAGAAATATGCAAACCACAATGGAACACGGGGGGTTTTACAGAGGTTCGGCCACCGCCTACGTACTCTCTTGCAAGCTCCGCTCGATCACCGAGCTCCGCTCGCGTCTTCACTATCCACTCCTCGTTCCGGGCCGGGTGAGAACGCCTTTTACAAAACAAGCTCCGCGAACAACCTCGCGAGCTTGACTTTCCTCTCTCACAATCCGAGAGGAATGCTTCGGGCTTTCACCGAAACCTTTACTTCACTTTGGCAGCAACAAACTTGAGTGGAATACACTCTCTAAACTTGAGCACACTTGAATGAGATTGGATTTGTGATTAAAGTGTGGAAGGTTTGAGGCTTTGAGTGTGTTGGGTTTCTCTCTAATGTATTGGACAAGTAGTGGTAGGAGAGTTGTGTTAAAATGTGTTTTACAACTCTTTATATAGACATTAGAGATAATAGAACCGTTGGGATTGATTGGGTGTGAGTTGATGTGTGATACACAAAATAGAAAATCGCAGGACCCAATACTGAGTTAATTCGGTCGACCGAAACGGGACGAACGGTCGACCGTTTGGCAGTTTAGAACTAAGTTCGGTCGACCGGTTAGGTAACGGTCGACCGCCCAATGCTACGACTTAGGTACACTTAAGTGATCGGTCGAACTCCAAAAAGGAATCGGTCGACCGATTTGTACCAGGCACTTTGGGGTTGACAAACAATGATCTATTCGGTCGACCAAAACAAGTTCGGGCGGTCGACCTGATTTTTAACAGTAGGTTTGGGTTTGTCAAGAGACGGATAGTCGGTCGACCGATCAAGCTCCTCGGTCGACCGATACATGAAATGTATTTGGGGTATAATTGTTTTTATACGAATACGACCGTTGGCTATATATGACAAAACTAACGGTCGGAAAAATAGGTGCACACGGTCGACCAAAAGTAAATACACGGTCGACCAAAACCAGGCAATGAAAACACAAACGGGATGATCGATCACTCGGTCGACCGAACGGTCTGTTACGGTCGATTGAATGTGGGCAGACTTTTAGAGTTCAGGTTTAGTGTTTTCCGGTCTAAGTTTGGGTGATCTAATGAAGTCCAAATTATGTGAAATTTCGTGTGTGACTTCTATAAGGAAGCTAGTGTGCGTATAAGTTGATTTTAGCTCCAGTATGCTCAATTTACACATGTTCCTAAGACTCAAAGAAAATACAAAATACATGTGTTCAAAAGAGCTTGATTACATGTCTTGACTTGATTTTCCCTTCTTCCTTGAGTCTTGATCACCTGTAGAGGTTAGCACAAAGAAATATGTATGCAATGCAATATGTGTGCTACTCTACATGATTATAATTAAGATTAGGTTGATTAAATCATCAACACATAGATTAAGGCCAAAAGGCCAACAAGTGTATCTACACTAAATTACACTAATTACAATTTGTAAAATAAATGCGACTAATCTCATAGGAGTTGGAGAATGCGTGAAATAAGGTAGATGTATGACGCGTGTATACAATTGTGCTCGCATGACATGAATTAATATGGACATCTATAATAGTCATTATCCTATGTGTGTTTCCACATGGATTAAGATTTATCATCATCATTAAAACATACAAAACTCTACACAAGGTAAGGACAAAGACAACCACAAGCTCACATGTCAATCTTACCTCTTTATCTACTTCATCCTATCATCACCTCTGTTGGCTTTTTTGGCCTTGATCTATGTTTTTGATGATTTAATCAACCTAATCTTAATTGTAATCATGTAGAGTAGCATACATGTTGCATTACATATATATTGTTTTGTGCAAACCTCTACAGGTGATCAAGACTCAAGGAAGAAAGGAAATCAAGTCAAGACATGTAATCAAGCTCATTTGAAGACATGTATTTTGTATTTCTTTGTGTCTTAGAAACTTTGTGTAATTGAGCATACTTGAGCTAAAAACTGCTCAAACACATATTAGGTTCCCTATAGAAGTCACACACGAAATTTCATATAATTTGTACTTCAATAGATCACTCAAACTTAGACCGGAAAACACTAAACCAAAACCTAAACAGTCTGTCCACATTCGGTCGACCAAAATAGACCGTTTGATCGACCGAGTGATCATATATCCTATTAGTGTTTAACTGCCCAAGTTCGGTTGACCGTCCAGGCCTTTTTGATCGACCGAGTTTCAACAAATTTCTGACCGTTTGTTTTGTCGTATATACCCAACGGTCGTATTCGTATTATCTCAAAATACCCCAAATACATTTTATGTATCGGTTGACCGAGGACCTTGTTCGGTCGACCGAACTTAGAAGACTTGACAAACCCATAAGTGCCTGTCGGTTTTCGGTCGACCGTGGACCACGTTTCGGTCGACCGAACTTAATCTTGTTTGTCAACCCCAAAGTGACTGGTGTGAATCGGTCGACCAAACCTATCTCGGTTTTCTACCGATCACTTAAGTGTACCTAGATTATAGCCTTTGGCGGTCGACCATTTCTTAACTGGTCAAGCGAACCTTAATCTAAATTGCCCAACGGTCGACCGAACAGCCCGATCCGGTCGACCGAATTTACTCAGAATTGGGTCCTATCAGTTTCTATTTTGTGTATCATACACAATCTTTACCAAATTCATCCCCAACGACTATAATTCTTTTGGAGCTTATAAATAGAGTTGTAAAACACATTTTAACACAACTCTCCCACTACTATTTGTCCCCAACATTAGAGAGAAGCTCCACACGCTTAAAAGCTCAAAACCTTCCACACTTAGTAATCAATTTCATATTCTACTCAAGTGTGCTCAAGTTTAGAGAGTGTTGTTCCACTCAAACATTGTTCAAGAAGCAAGGGTCTTGGTGAAAGCCCAAGACACGAGTATAGACTTCGGTGAGAGCCTGAAGTGATCCCTCTCGGATTGTGAGAGGAAGAGCCAAGCTCGGCAAGGGTTGCTCACGAGTTTGAAGATTGTAAAGGCGTTCTCTCCCGGCCCGGAACGGGGAGTGGTTAGTGAAATCGTGAGTAGAGCTCGGTGATCCGAGCGGAGCTTGCAAGAAAGGACTGGGACCCGGGTGGGGTGCCGAACCTCTGTAAAATCCCCTGACTCCTTGTGGTTTGCATTATCTTCCTCTTTACTTGCTTGTTTAGTTTTAAATTCCACTGCATATCTTTGATAGATTAAACAAGTAGGTAATTAGCTTAAAAGTGATTAGAATTAGAGACCCTCACGATCCTACAACCTCGTCATTCCCGATTAAGTTGACCCACTAACCAAAGCATGTGTTAAGCATCTATTAGGACCATTAACACATCAAAGGCAAGAGTGAGAATACATATCAAAATGGCTATGGAAATCATTTGAAACTCTAAGATTAAGATTAAGATTAAACACACACATTAATCTAATTACATCCACACTTTACTTCATTCTCCATCCCCAATGGGGATGGACTACTTACTAATCATATAAACAACAAGATAAACAACAAAGTAAAAATAACTCATCAATATGTAAAGAAATCAAAATCTACTCAAGACAATGAAATATAAATGACATCAAACTAAAGACAAGAATGTAAAAAACATGATATCAAAACTTGATTAATGGATAAAAGATTACAAAATCTCTCCCCCCATCGACACTACTAAAATTAAAACCTACTCTAATGGGGGGAATAAGTGGAAGAAGGGAAATGGAAATATTACAAGTGTATTTATAGAAGATTAGAGGGTCGGGATTAATATGAGTGCAATCGGATGACTGCAAATCTAATCTGGATCTTCCAGAGTGCTCTAACCTGACTACCCGACACACTGGAGAAATTAAAGCTCAAACGGATCCAGGGGATCCACCAATAGCTGATATGGTTACCTTGATCCGTGTGGAATTTCTCCAGCAAGTTATGTTAACTTTAGTGCACGTCGGGTTGAGCCCTGGTCCATTGTCTTGAGCCGATTTGGTCTTAATTGTAGATTTAGTCCTCAGGTTGATGACTTTTTGGACTTTTGCGACCAACATGTTTTCTTTACAATCAAGTTGATTGATCGTTTTATATTTAACCGCAAGTGCACGACCGCGTTGAAGCGGTGGCAAATACGGGTCGTCCACTGGGAGGTGTGTCGACACTTGGTTTGTGCGAAGGCGAGAGGTAAAGAAAGGGAAGAAAGGTTGGTTACACTAAACTACACTAAGATGCAAAAAGGAAATGGAAGAAAAGCAAGAAAACTAAACCCCAAAGGGGGTAGAGAAATAATGTGAACATAAAGAAGTGTGTGTGTTCATTAAGCTCCTCACAACATGTAGTGCATGAAATCATAAAACTACATCCAACTTTGCCTCCACATGAATTAAGATAAGACTACATCATTAAAACATACAAGACAATAATTGGAATGAAGCTACATGAACTCAAGTATAAAGACTATACCCTACTATGCCTCCACATGAATTAAGATAAGACTACATCATTAAAACATACAAGACATTGGCTAAGATAAAGGCAACAAGAGCACATACACTACAAATTGTGTTTCCAATATTAACTTCATCCATATCCTAACCTTATCATTCCCCATAAAATAGGTCCACTAATCAAAGCATAAGCTAAGCTTCATTCAAGAGCATTAGCATATCAAAGATAGGAGTGAAAACCCATTAGATGGTTATGAAAATCATATAAAGCTCAAGGGATAAGGATAACACACACTTAATACACTACATGATTATATCACATATTTCTCCACCCCCCAAATGGGGATGGAACTACTCACTACTCATTACACTAACTATATTAACAAAAGAAAGCATAATACTGAAATGAAAGTTAACTAAGAAGGCAAGAAGTATTAAAGAAACATAAAAGGAAAGGAAAGACTAAACAAACATGCACAAATTAAAAGACAAGATTAAAAGAAACTAGAAGAATTATTTTATTAACAAATGACTCACATTGAAGATAGCATTCTTCTCCACCTTGAGTTTTTGCTTCAAGGCTCACTCCTTAGTAGAGAGAATGCCACCAAGCAATGGGTAATTACAATGGAAGGTGAAGAGTTCTATTTATAAGCATGGAAAAAGCTAATCGGGGACAATCCCCCGATGTGGGACTAAACCAATACCAAAAATAGCCTAAACGAACATTAATACAAGTCCAGGAGAAATTTCGACGGATCCTGAGCAATATGGACCGCCAATTAGCGGTCCAAGACCGCCAATTGGCGGTCCACAATCTTCGGATCGTGTTGGAATTTGTTGTGGGCTTTTCTTTCTGGTATTGTTGGTCTTTGATGCGGTTACTTGACTTGTTGGAGCTCTGACCCGACTCGAATTGGTAAAATACTCCCCATGATGGTGTGGAGTATTCTGTTTTGCTCTTAGGTCCTTCGGTCTTACGATCAGGTCCTTCTCCCTTGCATCTTAGTCCCCAGGTCTCACAATTAAGTCCTTTTTCCTGCTTTTGGATCCTTTCATGGCTCTTCTCTTCAAACCTCTTTATTCCTGAAAACTAAACATAAAACTCGTCACGTAGCATTGCTTAGGTGTAAGATAATGGATATAAGATACATATATGAGCATGAAATGATGTCAATCAAATACCCCCACACCTAAGTTTTTGCTAGTCCCGAGCAAAACAAAGAAAGAGAAAAGCAAACGAGAAACAAGAAATCCTAACTCACTTTCGTAGGAATCAAGGTTGCACTTAGCACGTGCAACAAGCCGTTAAACCTCTTTGTTGCCAAGGAGGAGGAGTGTTGTCTCCTGAGGGTTTTCAGCGGATATACCCACAAAATCCGAACAAGATGCATTATTCAATCTAGACCTCGAGTCGTTGGAAATATTTTGTCGATCAATGGACGCGGTAATCCTACGGGCCGACTCTATATAGGTAATCAGTCCACACCTAGCCTAATAAACCCTTCGTGCAAGTTAAATAACGAATTAAGTAAAAGACATGGACGACCTCAAGATCCTCAAGTGATACAAAGTGTAAGGTCCATTAAGGTTCTTATTTGCATTACCATTTTTTTTCTTTTTTTTTCTTTTCACACAATTTTTTTTTCTTTTTATTAGTTGGAGTTTCATTCTCCCAGGGTCAGGTTTCGTGCATCATTGCCCATGAGGACTTACACTATCACGTACACCTTTCCCCAAATCTCCACATAGGGCAATCCCTACCACCCGTGTAACGGGAGTTCGGTCGGCGCATCCCAAGTCAGATGACTCGAAAGCACCAGGCACAAAGTCCCCTCAGACCTACTTTCCCGAGTGATAGGAGCCGTGCGAGAAGAGAGAACATCTACTCACTTATTTCTTATCTACACATGAACCAAAACCCCTACACTTATGTCTCACAACAAGATTTAGAGGGTCCTTGACTACAACAAACTTCTTTAAGTTAACAGACACGAATTATTGACTCACTAGGTTCAGGGTGGACTTCTTTGAATGTTTGAGCACTGAAACCCTATGATTACTCACCCCCAAAGGAAAACTGGGGTGCATCCTAACGACTCGATAAATCCTAAAGCCACTGTACTAGATATCCTAATGCATCAAGTTCAAGACAATTTTGGGAGCTTTCTTTTTACTTGGCCTCTCAACGGTTTTGCACATGCTAAACACATGCAAAACCCATAAAACATTTTCTTTCGCAAGCACATGAAGATTTTGTAAGAAATGTGAAAATTTTGAAGCACTCGGCAAGCAAAAGAAGACAAGTCACCCAAGGATCATGGCAAGCAGATATATCGATATTAAATGCAGCACACTAACATGACCCTAACAATGCAAACAAAAGAAAACGAAATCAAAAGAAAAGACTCGACTATGTACACACATAAAACACCCCCCCACACCTACTTCATGCATTGTCCTCAATGAATGCAAGCAAGATACTACATGGATTTATGCATGAAAAAGGAGAGATCTCACCAACGTGAAGTACAAAGGGAAGTGTATGGCTATGTTGATGGACACAACCCAAATTCCCTCAAAACCTGTGAGATGCTAAAGAAAGGGTACAAATACGTGAAAGAAATGGAACCCAAATACACAAGGGTTGGGGCTCACAACAATCGATGCTCACTGAAGGAGTCTTTTATTGAACTCTTTTTTTCTTTTTTTTTATATAACTATGTACAAACATAAGTTCCCATCTTCATTTGTCGAAAGACATCAAATGGGAACCTCGAGAGTGGGTCAATGCACTTGGAAAGGGAACATGACACCACGCGGGGCCAGAATACTCATGCGTGGGCCCCCTTCACAAAGAGCACCAGATGAAATGAGAGGTTCATGAATTGGACGCAAAGGCGTCTCATTCAAAGGATCAAACTGAAAGAGCTTGAACCTCTCAAGAGTTTGGGAAATGAGGGGCAACGGAAGAAGAGTTTCTCCTGTTGCGCTGCTGAAGTTATGATCGTCAATCCAAACTCTCCAACCAACAGGCTGGTGCGTCGGAACGAGATCAAGAACCTCGTTAGGCATATCCGACACACCAGGCGAACAAACAGTGGGTCTCATACCCAAGGTATCCTCCAAGGAACTCCTAATACCCTCATGAGCAATGTAGTTGTTTGATGTTCCATCATTTCCAAGATGATCAGGAACAATAGTAAGAGGCAAACTCTCATCAGGTTGTTTGAAATTGAGGGTACTAGGGAGCTCTTGCTCCACCAGAGGTGAGTCTTTAAGAGGCACAACATGAAGATCATGTGGCTCTAGGGCCACGGGACAAAAAGATAAGGCACAATCCTGTGCCGACTCAAAGAAAGAGAAAAGCATACGAAAAACAAGAAATCCTAACTCACTTTCGTAGGAATCACGGTTGCACTTAGCACGTGCAACAAGCCGTTAAACCTCCTTGTCGCCAAGGAGGATGAGTGTTGTCTCCTGAGGGTTTTCAGCGGATATACCCACAAAATCCGAACAAGATGCATTAATCAATCTAGCTACACGACTCGTTGGACTTATTTTGTCGATCATGGGACGCGGTAATACTACGGGTCGACTCTATAAATGTAATCGGTCCACACACCTAGCCTAATGAGTTATTCGTGAAAGTTAGTTAAGGACTTGAGTGAAAGACATGGGCAACCTTGACTTCTGAATGTGATACAATGTGTAAAGTCCATTTTGGTTCTTATTTGACTTTTTTTTTTCTTTTCTTCTTTTTTTCATTTTTTTTTCTTTTCATTGGAGCATTTTATTGGTTGGTGTTTGATTCTCCCAGGGTCAGGTTTCGTGCATCATTGCCTATGAGGACTTACACTATCACGTACACCTTCCCCCAAATCTCCACATAGGGCGATCCCTACCACCCGTGTAACGGGAGTTCGGTCGGTGCATCCCAAGTCAGATGACTCGAAAGCACCAGGCACAAAGTCCCCTCAGACCTACTTTCCCGAGTGATAGGAGCCGTGCGAGAAGAGAGAACACCACTTATTTATTTATCTACATGGGAACCAAAACCCCTACACTTAAGTTTCACAAAAAGAGATTAAGGGCCCTTGACTACGACAAACTTCCTTATACTAACAGACACGAATTATTTGACTTACTAGGTTCAGGGTGGACTTCTTTAAATGTTTGAGTACTGAAACCCTATAATTACACGCCCCCCGAGGGAAAACCGGGGTGCATCCTAGCGACTCGATAAGACCTAAAGCCAGTAAACTAGAAATCCTAATGCATCAAGTTCAAGACAATTTTGGGAGCTTTCTTTTTACTTTGCCTCTCAACGGTTTTGCACATGCTAAACACACGCAAAACCTACAAAAACATTTTCTTTCGCAAACACATGAAGATTTTGAAAGAAATGTGAAAATTTTAAAGCACTAGGCAAGCAAAAGAAGACAAGTCACCCAAGGATCATGGCAAGCAGATATATCAATATTAAATGCAGCACACTAACATGACCCTAACAATGCACACAAAAGAAAACAAAAAATCAAAAGAAAAAGACTCGACTATGTACACACGTAAAACACCCCCCCACACCTACTTCATGCATTGTCCTCAATGAATGTGAACAAGATACTACATGGATATATGCATGAAAAAGGAAGGATCTCACCAACATGACGTTCAGGGTCATGTTTATGGACACAAACCCAAATTCCCTCAAAACCTGTGAGAAGCTGGAGAAGGGAGATAAATACGTGAAGAAATTGGGGCCCAAGTACACAAGGGTTGGGGCCCACAACAATCGATGCTCACTGAAGGAGTCTTTTATTACACACTTTTTTTGTTGTTTTTTTGTTTTTTTTTTCTTTTTTTTTGTTTTTACAAGATATATACATCACCCAAGATATTCTCATAATCATTTGGTCAAGGAACATCAAATGAGAACATCAAGTCATGAGGACCAGAGACTTGCCGAGATGGGCAAACTCCACTGGTACTCTGAGGTGTCATGAGGGGTGAAAGGTCAAAGTTGAAAGGCTCGAACCCCTCATGATATTGGTTGGGTGTGGGCAACAAAGAATGAAGTTGTGTTGCCTCACTAGGGTTTAATTGCTCATTGAAGAAAACCCTCCAACCAATAGGCGGGTGCATCGGAATGAGTTCCTCAGGCTCATTCGATGGATGCAGCAGACCTGCATCACTAAGAATGGGGCTTCTCCCCAAGTCATCCAACAGGGACCTCCCACCATCATTTAGATCATCAAGCATAAGCTCGGTCATAGGTGGGTCCTTGTTGGAGTCAATATGAAGCTCCAATGGCTCAATGGCCATGGGACATGAGGTAGAGACACCTTCTGGTATAGGCATATGGTGAGGTGTCTCACTCTCACTAGTACTCTCAACTGAATCATGCAACGAACACTCCCTTTGGACATTCATGTTTGAGGCCAGCTCACTCAGTTGCATTGCAAAGACAGGCAATGAGTCTTCGCTGAGCCTACAAACATTCTCAACGGCCTGCATTGGTGTTAGAGGTGTTCGTTGGTTTTGTGGTGCTTTCTCCAATTGGCGGATGAGATTGAGATTTAAAGGTTCATCCATGGGTTCCTGTTGCCTACCAGAGTTGAACACATGAAACTCGGCACTCATGTTACCGAATGAGAGCTTCATGAGACCATTTCTACAATTAATCAAAGCATTGGAGGTTGCCAGAAATGGTCTACCCAAAATCAAAGGTATTTGAGAGTGGGTGTTCGCAACAGGATTGGTATCGAGGACAACAAAATCGACTGGAAATATAAAATCTCCAACTTTGATAAGCACGTCCTCGATAATCCCCATGGGAATACGAATGGATCTATCCGCCAATTGGAGGGTGATCTTAGTTGGTTTCAATTCTCCCAAGTTCAACTGTTGATAAACAGAGAATGGGAGGAGGTTGACCGCTGATCCTAAATCAAGCAAAACATTGCTCAGTCTAGTGTCCCCTATCGTACACTGAATAGTAGGACACCCAGGGTCCTTGTATTTTGTGTAGGTGGGATTGGACAAAAGTGAGCTGATATTTGCAGCCAAGAATGCTTTCTTAGGAACATTGGTCTTCCTCTTGGTTATGCAGAGATCCTTCAACACTTTGGCATATTGAGGTATTTGTTGGATGACATCCAACAAGGGGATGTTAACCTTTACTTGCTTAAACACCTCTACTATCTTGTCCATGTTGTCACTCTGCTTTTTGTTTAACCTACTAGGATAGGGAGCTTTTGGCAGGTAGGTTTTCTGCTGTGCCTGAGAAGAAAGCTTTGGTGTATTACCCTCACCCTCAGCTTCTTCTTCACCACCATTCCCACTGAGGGGTTGCATAGACGGTGGTGGGTGTGGCAAGGAAATGTGATTGTCAACCTGTTTTCCATTCCTTAAGGTCACAATGGAATTGACATGGTGAACAGGTTCCTCCACATGGTTCACTTGCCTCCCCCGAGGTACCACATTCTCATTTTGCATTTGTTGTTGTTGGTACATGCGGGGGTTAGCCTCAGGCTGGCTAGGAAAAGTCCCTCTCTCTCTCTCATGTACAGACTGAGCCAATTGGCCCATCTGAAGCTCTAGAGATTTCATGGTCTGCTGATTTGAAGTGAGAACTTGACTTGTGGTAGACATAAAAATTTTCATTGAGTTTTCAAGTCCACGAGTCAAGGTCTCAAGCGAATTGAATCGGGTTTCCATATTATTGGAATTTGGGAAACCCGATGGATTGGTGGTTTGCGCTTGGGGTGGCTGATAGGAATGTGCATGCATGGGAGGTTGGTGTGATTGGTAAGGTGGTCTAGAGGAGTTTGAAGGACCACCCGGGGCATTATTTTGGTTCCATGAAAAATTGGGGTGGTTCCTCCATCCAGGGTTATAAGATGATGAGTATGGGTCATTCCTAGCTCTGTCATAGATGGCGTTGACACGCTCCATCTCAGGAGGAATGGACTCACACTCGCTCTCTACATGACCTATCCTACCACATGAATGACAGGGAACTAGACCAGATGTGGACATGTGAGGTGCACTTTGTTGGTTTTGGAGCTCAATCGAATCCATACGGCGCATTAAGGCCGCCATGCGCGCCTCGGTGGCCGTAGTGGTATCGATAGCAAATGCGGCACCCGATCTAGTCGAGTTTGCATTCGCGATCCTCGCTCCTATACTAGATGATGCAGGTGGTTCCCTCACACTCTCCCACTGCATGGTTTTCTCAGCAAGGTCTTCTAGGAAGGCCCATGCCTCCCTTTCATCCTTTCCCAAGAACTCTCCTTGACACATGGACTCAAGGAGCGTTCTGGACGGGATGTGAAGACCCTCATACACAATCTGACAAAGATGCCACAACTCAATGCCATGGTGAGGGCACGAGGATAGTAGCTCTTTGAACCTCTCAAGATATGCATGAAATGGTTCGGTCTCATGTTGATAGAACGAATTGATTTCGTTCCTCAATTTTTGAGTCCGATGATTAGGAAAGTACTTCTTGAGGAATGCAGATTGAAACTCATCCCAAGTCCTAAAGGAATTCGCCTGGTTGCTGTACAACCACTTCTTGGCATCATCCTTTAGTTGTTGCAGCTTGAACATAGCACAGACCTCCTCAAATTCCCTGAGAAAGATATAGGGGTCACCTTTCCCAGTGAAATGAGGGAGCATGGAAATGAATTGAGGCTTAACCTCAAAATGGTTCCCATTTGCCTCTGGTAATATGATGCATGAGGGTAGAGCTGTACGGCTCGGGTAGCATCGATCACGTAGAGGTATGGGAACGACAACTGGAAGCACTGGTCGAACAGGTTGGTCCAGCAACTGCTCCTCCTCACGGAAATTAGCAGCCATGGAACCCGGACTGCGTGCGACACGAGAGGAGGGAGGTGTCGAGAAATCGATGACCGAAGCCGGATTGACAACGCTCCTCGTCAAACGACCACTCTCGTCTCGTGTCCACGAAAGCATGCACAAAGGTGCACACACACACAAAACGAAACTTTTTTTTAACAAAGAATGTGCGTAGAGGAGAAGACGGGGGAACACAGGAGAGAAAGAATGACTCAGGAGAGAAGGGAAGAAGTCCTTATGCTACGGTGGATGGGTACAGGTAGAAGCACACAAGCAAACAAGGCTCAAGCAATCCTAAGGTCGCTATAGGTCCTTACAGCTAGACGACGCCTAACTGCGAGGTCACAAGGCCTCAATACGCCTCACCTCCCTACAACGAGGACCACAAAGCCCAGCAAGTGAGCCAAGATCTGGGGATCTCGTCTCTCCTACTATCGACAAAGTGGGCAACGCCGATCAGGTCATGACGGTCGGGACCGGATCAGTCTCCTAATGCGTCCGAATTCCTTAAGGCCAATGTCTACTTGATTTTAAAATTAGGCTCTTGATTGGTGTGCTTTTTGGGGCGAAGGAAAGGGTGATGAAATCCCCCACCTTATCTTTTACGGGACAGCCCCTCCTTAGTAGCGTTTTGGAGTCCTAAATCTAGCAATCAACTCTCCAAACAACGCTCAACTCACACTTGTTGCAATGCACTTCCTACTAACTAATGCATGTTCATACGAAATGCATGAATGAGAGTAGAAGGTGCGTACCTCACGCCAGCTCTCAGCAACAGAAAATAAAGCTAAGATAAAAGACAATCTAAATGCCTAAGTCACATACATGATGCATGACCTAAACAAGAATGAATGCCTAATCTTTTGCTTTGAGTTTTAGGGTCCAAGTTGCTTAAAGGAGGTTTGATTATTGATCTGGGAACGAACTATGAGTCAAAACATGCCAAATTAAGTCCCAGACCACTATATCAGCTAAAGTAAACAGACCAAAGAAATAAGAAAACGAGATAAGCTTACCAGACCGCCAATTGGCGGTCTCAGGCCGCTGATTGGCGGTCTACAGTGCCCAGCTTGCTTCAAAACTTCTCCAGGTGCTCCTCCTGACCACTCCAAGTCTCCTGAAACAAAGAAAAACTACAAAACAAAAATTAAATCCACTCGAATCGTCCAGCAAGAGTCTGGACTGGCACCTCCCCGGCAACGGCGCCAAAAACTTGTTGAACGTTTTAATTTAAACCGCAAGTGCACGGCCGCGATGAAGCGGTGGCAAGTACGGGTCGTCCTCAGGGAGGTGAGCAGCCTCTTGTTTGCACGAAATCAAGTGGCGAAAATAATGGAGAAGAGAGTTGGTTACGCTATTCTTCACTAAACTACGCTAAGAAGTATGAAATGCGAAACAAAGAAATAAACGACCAAATAAAAACTAAGCTAAGAACAAAATAGAAGTGCTGGAATTTCAGGAATGGAAAACCCCTAAGGGGGGGAGTGAGTGCACACAAGCAAAGAGGTGGGTGTAGAATACATTCTTTAAGCACATGAAGGTGGTGTTTATCAAGCATAGGAAGTGTCTAAATGTTATGGCAAAACCTATCAATCTATTCACCAACTTGGTTGATTAACATTTACATATGCAAGTTGTTTATTTCAGAACCTAAACAAGCATGAGAGGTGTCTAATCATTTTGGCAAAACTCATCAAGTTATAAATTCTATCCTAAACAAGCAAGCATACATTCATGTTTAATCAACACATTAAAATTAAAGCATTCATCCCATTCTCTAATGCATGTATGTACATCTACTCCACCCCCCCAAAGGGGATGGAACTACTCACTAAGCATTACACTAATTATTAAACTAAGCAAAGAAAGCATATTAAAACTAAGCTAGAAGTAAAAGACGATTAAACTAAAACATGCACAAACAATAAAAGAAGCATAAACAAACAATGAAAGAAACACAAAACTTTATTGATAAAATGACTCACATTAAAAGTAGCATCCTCCTACTTTAGTGTGTGCTTCAAGGCCTCACTTCTAGTAGGAAGAATAGCCACTTAAAATATGGAGTGATTACAATAGGAGGTGAAGAGTTCTATTTATAGCCATGGAAAAAGCTAATCCGGGACAATCCCCCGATGTGGGACTAAACAGATACCACAAATAGCCTAAACATTCTCTAATACATGTGCTGGAGAAATGTGAGCGCATTTGGGCCAAAAGTGACCGCCAATTAGCGGTCTTGGACCGCTAATTAGCGGTCTACAGTGTCCGGATCACTCTTGAATTTCTTGTGGGCTTTTCTGGAAGGCTTTTTTGGTATTTGATGCATCTATTTTGCATGTTGGAGCTCCGACCCGAATAGAATTGCCAAAATACTCCCCATGATGGTGAGGAGTATTCTATTTTGCTCTTAGGTCCTTCTATCTTGCATTCAGGTCCTTCTTCCTTGCATCTTGGTCCACAGATCTCACAATTCAGTCCTTTTTCCCAGCTTTTGGGTCCTTTTATGCTTCATCTCTTCAAACCTATTTATTCCTGAAAACTAAACATAAAACTCGTGACATAGCATTGTTTAGGTGAAAGATAATGGATATAAGATACAAATATGAGCATGAAATGATGTCAATCACCCAAGGTATCCTCCAAGGAACTCCTGATACCCTCATGAGCAATGTAGTTGTTTGATGTTCCATCATTTCCAAGATGATCAGGAACAATAGTGAGAGGCAAACTCTCATCAGGTTGTTTGAAATTGAGGGTACTAGGGAGCTCTTGCTCCACCAGAGGTGAGTCCTTAAGAGGCACAACATGAAGATCATGTGGCTCTAGGGCCACGGGACAAAAAGATAAGGCACAATCCTGTGCCGACTCATAATGAAGCTGGTCCAAGTTATTCTCAATTTGAATCGAATCCTCCACTAAGTGATCGTGAATTGAAACCCCAAGTCCCTCAGACTGACTAGGAGTTTGACTTTGAAAGGTTGTGCTTTGAATTTGTGGATGTGGTGGTGGTTCGATATCAAAAGAAGAATCCTCATGTTGACATGAAATGTCACTCTCCTCACGTTCACGTAATTGCTGCGACATTTGACTCACTTGCAGTGTCATATTTTGTATGGACTGTTGAGTGGTTTCCATGAACGTAAGGAAAGTTTGTTTCAAGGAATCAGGTATGCGGTCAACGATGAGGTCCAAGTCAGAGCTTGGGAAATTTTGAGGTTGGGTGTTGATTGGCTGAGAATGAGTCCAATGATTTGGAGTGGGGTGTTGGTAGAATTCTGGGTATTCAGGAGGAGGATACTGTGGTGGAAATGAAGTATAAGAATTTGAATACGAATTGTCTCCCCACGAATCCATCACTCTCGGATTGTACGCGGATGCGTAATGGTCATAATGAGCATTTTGGGAAAATGTATTCTCATACTCAGGCTCTGGGGGAACATAAGGACATTCCCCGAAATCATGACCACTCAACCCACAATAGTGACACGGTACGGCTACTGGAGCCACTGGTGCACCCATGTCATCTACCACATGCATGAAAGAGGCCAAAGGTTCTTGTAATGTCTCAGTTTGATGACCAACATATGATCCGACGTAACTAGATGGTGGTCTAGCAGTCGGTGCCTCTCTCATACTACCCCAATATGAAGATTGCTCAGACACATAATTAAGATTGTCCCAACTATACAGGGTGTTAGTCTGAGCCACCCCAGGATGCATGGGTCGGGAGTACCAGGGAGAATCCTCCTGGTCCCAAGAATGATATGGATGGTCGCCCATGTAACCATCCATCACAAGAAAAACTCTCGAGTCGACCACTCTCACCACCACGAGACTAAGCTCGCAAAAAGTGCTCGACTCGACCCTAAAACGCTACCAGAGAGTGTAAAGGGGAGGAGACTATAACGTAGAAGAAGGTGAGAAGAAGATGACTCAGAGGAGAAGGGAAGAATCCTTAAAGCTAGCGTGGGTAACGGGATCAGGAAGAAGCCGAAACTAGCAAGCATGGCTCAAACAATGAAAGGCAATGGGTCCTTAGGCTAGACGACGCCTAACTTCGAGGTCACTAGCCTCGACACGTCTCACCTCCCTACAACGAGGACCACAATGCCCAGTAAGTCATACCAGATCCGGAGATCCAGTACCTCCTACTATCGACAAGGTAGGCAACGCTGATCAGGTCATGACGGTCTCAAGTAGATTACTCTCCTAGTGCGCCCGCAATCCTAGGGCCAATGTCTACTTGCTTTTAGTTAAGGCTTTATTAAGAGTGATTTTTGGGGCCAAGGAAAGGGTGATGAAATCCCCCACCTTATCTTTTATGGGACAGCCCCTCCTTAGTAGCAATTTAATCCTAGATCTAGCAATCAATCGCTCCAATCAAACGCTCTCTCACTCTTGTCCCGATGCACCTTACTAACTAATGCATGAACGAAACATGCATGAATGAGGGATGTGGGTGCACGTACCTCACGCCAGCAATCAACGACAAAATGTAAAGCAAAGAAAAGACAAATGCATGCAAGGTCTACCAATGGTGCATGACCTAGATGGCAAGAAGTCTAATCTTTTGCTTTGAGTTTTATGGTCCAAGTTGATTAAAGGGGATTGAAATTAAATCTGGGAGCAAACTAAAGATCACAGCATGAAAAATTGGGCTCCCAGATAACTAAAGTAAAGCAATAAACCACCAGAAGAAATTTGAGAGCAGGAAGCCCTTACCAGGCCGCCAATTGGCGGTCTCCAACCGCTGATTGGCGGTCTCTTTGTGGCTTCTGTTGCTCAAACTTTCCCAGTAGCCTCCCCTTGATGTTCTGGTTCCCTGAAACTAAACTAAACTGGAAACAAAAAATCAAAAACCCCTCGAATCGTCCAAACCAAGGTCTGGACAGAGCACCTCCCCGGCAACGGCGCCAAAAACTTGATTGATCGTTTTATATTTAACCGCAAGTGCACGGCCGCGTTGAAGCGGTGGCAAATACGGGTCGTCCACTGGGAGGTGTGTCGACACTTGGTTTGTGCGAAGGCGAGAGGTAAAGAAAGGGAAGAAAGGTTGGTTACACTAAACTACACTAAGATGCAAAAAGGAAATGGAAGAAAAGCAAGAAAACTAAACCCCAAAGGGGGTAGAGAAATAATGTGAACATAAAGAAATGTGTGTGTGTGTTCATTAAGCTCCTCACAACATGTAGTGCATGAAATCATAAAACTACATCCAACTTTGCCTCCACATGAATTAAGATAAGACTACATCATTAAAACATACAAGACAATAATTGGAATGAAGCTACATGAACTCAAGTATAAAGACTATACCCTACTATGCCTCCACATGAATTAAGATAAGACTACATCATTAAAACATACAAGACATTGGCTAAGATAAAGGCAACAAGAGCACATACCCTACAAATTGTGTTTCCAATATTAACTTCATCCATATCCTAACCTTATCATTCCCCATAAAATAGGTCCACTAATCAAAGCATAAGCTAAGCTTCATTCAAGAGCATTAGCATATCAAAGATAGGAGTGAAAACCCATTAGATGGTTATGGAAATCATATAAAGCTCAAGGGATAAAGATAACACACACTTAATACACTACATGATTATATCACATATTTCTCCACCCCCCAAATGGGGATGGAACTACTCACTACTCATTACACTAACTATATTAACAAAAGAAAGCATAATACTGAAATGAAAGTTCACTAAGAAGGCAAGAAGTATTAAAGAAACATAAAAGGAAAGGAAAGACTAAACAAACATGCACAAATTAAAAGACAAGATTAAAAGAAACTAGAAGAATTATTTTATTAACAAATGACTCACATTGAAGATAGCATTCTTCTCCACCTTGAGTTTTTGCTTCAAGGCTCACTCCTTAGTAGAGAGAATGCCACCAAGCAATGGGTAATTACAATGGAAGGTGAAGAGTTCTATTTATAAGCATGGAAAAAGCTAATCGGGGACAATCCCCCGATGTGGGACTAAACCAATACCAAAAATAACCTAAACGAACATTAATACAAGTCCAGGAGAAATTTCGACGGATCCTGAGCAATATGGACCGCCAATTAGCGGTCCAAGACCGCCAATTGGCGGTCCAAAATCTTCGGATCGTGTTGGAATTTGTAGTGGGCTTTTCTTTCTGGTATTGTTGGTCTTTGATGCGGTTACTTGACTTGTTGGAGCTCTGACCCGACTCGAATTGGTAAAATACTCCCCATGATGGTGTGGAGTATTCTGTTTTGCTCTTAGGTCCTTCGGTCTTACGATCAGGTCCTTCTCCCTTGCATCTTAGTCCTCAGGTCTCACAATTAAGTCATTTTTCCTGCTTTTGGATCCTTTCATGGCTCTTCTCTTCAAACTTCTTTATTCCTGAAAACTAAACATAAAACTCGTCACGTAGCATTGCTTAGGTGTAAGATAATGGATATAAGATACAAATATGAGCATGAAATGATGTCAATCACAAGTCCCTCCACATTTTCACCTAGGTCCTTCTTGACTTGAAATCCGGTCCTCGAGCATTACAAACAAGTCTAGAAACCTTCTGAATCAATTTATTCCTCTTGCATTTAGGTCATTTTCGTTTCATTTTTATTCGTTATTACCTAAATCTTGAAATTTAAGAAACAAATACCCAAGTAACACAAATATGAGATAAAATAAATAATATATAGCATTAATGTCATATGTGATTTGCTACTAATCAAAACCCTCTTCGGATTTAACGTGCATGGTATTACTGTCTTTTTTATTGAATAAAGTGTGGTGTTTTGAGGATTAAATAAAGGATTTTTGAATAACTTAATGATTTAAACAGATATCCTCGTATTGTCTTCTGTACTAGTACTACTCAATTTGTCACGTGTCTATAAATAGAGGATCTTGACACTAGTTTTCAACCATGTTACAGAGACACAACAACAACAAAACTTTTAATCCCAAACTAGTTGGGGTCACAGGTACACAATAAAGAGAAAATTATTTTCTTCAATTCTTCTGATTAGTGTGTTGATGTGCTCAATATAAATTATCTGCTATAGAATTCTTAACGTGATCAAATCACTATCTTAATGCAATTACAAGATTCTGTAGACATTTGAAAGAAATACATAATTTTAGAAACAATGTTACATCACCTCCTTTAATAACTCAACGCTGACTTTGTGGGATGTAAATTCGACAAAAAAAAGAACGATAGTCGTCAACTTTTAAGACGCTCATGGTACATTGATTTAGCAAAAGCCAAACTATGTTACATTCTCCACTCATTAGTACCTTGATTTAGCAGCCGAACCAATGTTACATTTTCCTTAATCGAGGTTGAACGTATTGCAGCCGAGTGTTGCACAAAGTTGTGTGTATAAATATTTTGGATTAATTTTTCCCACCGTTAAAACCTTGCGAGATCATACTTGCACAATAAACTTATCAAAGAACCTCGTTCAACATTTTATTCCAACTTTTTCGAACCAATGATATTGAAGATTTTCATCATTTCCTTATAGATCATTCAGAGATTAGAACACTAATCAATACCGATAACCTTTGAAACTGACTTCCAAACAAATTTTAATTAATCATTAGTACCGTAGATACCAAAATCAATGTTGACCGCTTCCAAATATTTCATACATACCACTAGCAACCTACGGAAATGGATAAATATCAGATCACTCGTTGGAGGACAACGAACCAACCAAGGCCAATATTCTTTTCTCCCCGCTGCACTTTTCAAATCCAAGAATATCACAAATTTAGGAATGTTGTGAACTTGATTTATGCGCGAGCAGTTGCTAAAAACATCTACAAGGTAGAAAACTGGATGAAATAAAAGAACGGGCATAGGCAAATGGAAGAGTATATATAGTAAAATTCCTTGGATACATAGTTCGCAAACTTAAGCAAAAAAAAACATATTTTGGTGGAAAACAAGAGCACAAAATGCTCCAACACATGATGCCATATTTGTTCCACATAAGCAAGAACACCAGAAACAAACCAGACAAACAATAACATCCCTCATTCTTATTTACTTAAAGATGTATTTTATGAGGGTTCATGCATAACTGCTCATTCGTCGTCAGAGTATTTGCGGTAGTGATGTTTGTGACGACGATGCTTCTTTTCCTCATCATCAGAATCCTCAGAATCATCACCCTGTGAAATCAATTTCATGCAAGCAACATAAGATAATTGCCTTTATCTGGCATTACATGGCAATCTACAAATAATGAGTGAAAAAAACAGACAAAAAAGACTACAGGGACCACTAAAATGACCAAAATGCTGAACAAATTAACTTATTGAGGTTTAAACAGCTTTTATGGTCAGCCTGACAACATGTCTCAAGGATGACAAGGAAAAGTTACAAACAATATAACTAAAAAGAAATTCATTTAAAAAAATAATGAATTTTCTTCTTAGGATCTATGGTGCAGACTGCTGAAGGACTAAACAAGAGGAGCAGCATCAGATGAAATAAAGAGCAATGGTTTAGACAGTTTTTTTATCGGAATGCTTTAAACAGTTTCCAATCTCTAAATAAAGAAAATTTAATTGTTTTGGGACTGACAAGAGTGCTAGATTACATAAAGAGGTAATCATACTACATATACTAAGAAAATGACTTGCCCCAAAAGCAAAATGGTTAAGCTGGAAGAATAATATTCTTAAAAGGAATGAAGAGAGGATAAACATTTACTCATATCTTCAAAAAGAAAAACAGTTGTTAGCAAAAAGACCATACATTATAACACATTGGACCAGTTCATTTGGCTGGTCCAAGGCAGGTTTTAAAAACCAGAGCAAAAATAAAATGATAAGCTCATACATTATAATCCTTTTAGGAAATTAATTTGTTAATAAGTTTAATATTAATAGTTTAATGTCCTGAGACTACTTACATCATGTTTGGGGCGACTGTAACCTTCTTCCTCTCCACCTCCAGAGTAGCTTGGCTTCTGGTACCTTTCAGGTTCCCCTTCCTCCACAGTTCTCCTGTAACCGCCACCGCCACCAGATCCATATTCCTCAGACCTCCTGTAATCACCTTCACCTCCATACTCTTGCTCGCTGCGCCCGTATTTTGGTCTCTCACCCTCATACCCATAGGTTGCCTCCTCTCTTTTAGGCCTTCCACCATAACCATACTCTGGATTTGCCTCTTCAGTACGTCCATATCCACCACCACCGTATTGACCACCACCACCACCACCATACTGACCTCCACCTCCATACTCCTGCTCCTGTTGGGGCCTGAAACCAGATGCAGCCTGAGGTTGAGCACTGTAGGATGACCCATAACAACCGCCACCATAACCAGGTTGCTCTTCTCCTCCACCACCACCATACTCCTGCGCCTAGAAAAAGGAGTAATGCTAAAAATGTGGGAGAAAAGGTATTATAGCATGAACCGTACTACTGAAATAATTTCCTTTATTGAAGAATAAGACAAACACCTCAAGGTAGAAACTAAAATAAGAGATTTCACTAATTGTTTCATTAGACTTTAAGATCCTTAGTCCTATTATTCACTTACATTGTTTCATCTAACATTTACTTCCCCACGGCATTAAAAAATATTCAAATTTGTGCCAACTTGCTGTAAAGATAGTTTTCTAAATGATGGAAAAATCTTTTTAGCCTTTATTTACATTTCAGGTTTGGAATATATACAAATCAAGCTACTCCAGATTCTAACTATATGGAATATCTTTAGGTGTTGTTACATAATAAATATAGGGTTTATATTTAGGAAACAATTTCAAAATAATAAGTTAAAAAGAAAAATTGGAAAAATATGCACGTGAGAAACTTAATTGTCAAAGTATGCACCTTGAAAACGACACATGTGGTGTCGTTTTCATTAACTAAAAACGGCACTGTAGATGCCGTTTTTACCGTTAATGAAAACATCACTAATGCGGTTTTTACTTGGGCAAATTTGTTTTCTTGGTTTCGAGATGTCGTTTTTTGAAAGTGACGAAAATTCAAAAATTTCCAGATCAAACAATTTGAAGATTCAAAAAATTTCCAGGGACGCTACCCCTTGCCACCCCCGCCACCTCACCGGCGAGGTGGAACGTCGCTCGCTCACCGGGGAGCAAGACCCCCGACCGACCCGTTTCTAGTTCAACATGTCTTTAGATAAAACGGCATCTCGAAACCAAGAAAAATTTGTCCAAGTAAAAACGACATCAGTGATGTCGTTTTCATTAAGGGTAAAAACGACATCTACAGTGTCGTTTTTAGTTAATGAAAACGGCACCACAGGAACCGTTTTCAAGATGCATATTTTGCCAATTAAGTTTCTCACGTGCATATTTTTCCAATTTTTTCTTTTTAACTTATTATTTTGAAAACAAATCCTTATATTTATTCTTGATGTTCCAAAACAAAACAAAAAACTTATAATCATGCAGATTGTGATCAACCAAAACACTTTTAACATATACAAATTGTAATTGTATACCTTCCTTGGCACATATTCATGGTCCAGAGTAGTAATATGGTAAATGAACTGGTCCTTTTTCTAGGCACAGTCCAACTCCTGATCTAAAAGGCATCCAATCTATGATAGAAACTCATGCCGCAAACTACCAAAAGAAACTTCCTTTTTCAACAACAAATGCTTAATTCACCAAACAATTTCTTCAAGGCTCCAACGGAAACCAAACGCTTAAGAATTTATTTGACCTACACAAATCAAAGTATCAAAACTACCAACCTTTTCAATAAATCCCTCAATTTAACATGAGCTTACCTTCTTTTAGTACAGTTTTTGACCTCAAGCTCACTCAAGATATTCTCAGTAAAACATTATCCAACAAAATTGAGTCAATCCTACACAAGATAACTCCCAATGAAGACCCCGGTATTAAAGAACATTGACCACAAGAAATATCCATTGTTCCACACAAATTCAATCTCTAATCGTTAGAAAATAGTCCTACATCGTTTAATTTAGGAACTTTCTCCTGGATTATAAGTTGTAAGGTCTCTCAACTCATTACCAATTGATTTTGAGTTAGATACCCACACTTTAATATGATATCAGAGCCTAAAAGGTCCAACGGCCGGCTTGACACATCCACTTTTGTTGATGTTCATGCGTAGACATGGAGGGGAAAAATCTTGGTCACGTGTGCCGGGAAGTGTTAGAGAATAATCTTACATCGGTTAATTTATGAACTTTCTCTTATGTTATAAGTTGTTAGGTTCTCCACTCATTACAAATTGATTTTGAGTTGGATACCCACACTTTAATATGATATCAGAGCCTAAAAGGTCCAACGGCCTGCTTGACACATCCACTTTTGTTGATGTTCATGCGTAGACATGGAGGGGGGAAAATCTCGGTCACGTGTGCCGGGAAGTGTTAGAGAATAATCTTACATCAGTTAATTTATGGACTTTCTCTTAGGTTATAAGTTGTTAGGTCCTCCACTCATTACCAATTGCTTTTCAGCAATTTAATACTAACCTACCTTACCTACCAAAAGAGAACATCTTCCCACGAAAACCCAAAGTCAACCCAAAATTACGTTGTCTAAAGGGCCAACTTGTTTGACCTAAAACTGTTAAAAATATTGGCGGAAGCTCAAAGAGATCCAACCTTAAACACACGCTGACAGTCGAGATTACATCCCAAATACACAAAAGCTAAACTCTGTTGCGACCGAATCCGACAAAGCAAGCAGATCTTGACTAAAAAACGAAAATATTCTGGCACAAACTATCCTTTTTCTTACAACAAAAGCCTCTCAATTCACCATAAAAACCACATTTTCTCTCGAAAAGATCCATTTAACAGAAACCAAACATCTCCCAGCAAAACTCACCTCCACCAAACCTACCTTCTGTTTAAAAACAAAATCCGATAAAAACACACTCACCTCCGCCTGAGGCCGGAAGCCATACTCAGCCTGCGGCTTGGGGCGATACCCACCACCACCACCATACCGACCTCCCTCCTCACCTCCACCTCCGATGTAGGCGGTCGGATCCGCCCCGGATCCGTACCCGGAGTGGCCGTACTCCTCGCCGGAGGACGAGGTGACGGCGTAGCAGATATCCTCGGACGGCGGGAGCGAGCGGCCGTAGGTGATGGTGATCTCGTAGCCACCACCGTAGGGCGTCGAGTCGTAGTCGTCGAAGGGCCCGACCTCGTCGGAGTCGTCTTTTTCGTAGTACGCCATTTGGGATTCGATGTGGATATCAGATCGGATCTGGGGGATTTGGGGGGTTAAATACTTGAGTGGCAGAGGCGAGGGATGGGGATTTTGCAGGTTTGGGATGGGTTTGTTTGTTTGTTTCACTTGTGCGCTACTCGCACATTTTCCATATTTTCTCAATTGTCATCACGTTACTTTCTTGGAATGGGTCTTTTTTTAATTTTTTTATACTAAAATATCCCATCCTCCCTCTATAAACATTACAACATTTTCATTTTCTTCACACAAAATTTCTATCATTCTTCTAAATCTTTCCAAATCTTCTCAACTTTTTCTATAATTACTCTGATTTTGGTGGAAACGGGTTGAGTTTTAGCTAAAGTGTGAAACCTAAAGTTTTAAGCAGACCATTAACTGTCGATTTCGCGATCCTCCACTCTTCATTTCTCAAGCTTTTCTAATCTTTTGTAGTAGTTAATTTTAGTTCTTCAATCATTAATTCAACATCATGACTTTCTCATTTATGAAAAAAAATCACTTTTTGTTTGCATATTAAATTATTTTCGTGACTTTAACATCTGATTATGAAGATAATGATAACTCATCTCCCCCTTGTGCCAATCCACCAAGACCTGAGGGTAAAGGAACCAGGAAAAAAAACTCCAATATAGTATGATTTTCAAGAAGGACAAATTGTTGAGGGTAAATTAACTGCTAGGTGTATACATTGTGGTAAACTATATTCGGCTAAGTCAAGTGGAGGAACCAGTTATCTAGCTAAACATATAATTCATGTAAAGTTAAGAATAATCCATAATCGGTAGTGAATTCACGTTAATCGGTTTTAGACACAACTAATGGAATTTTAAATTTCAAAAGATATTGTCCAACTATAAAGATAAGAGATAATTGTTGATTTCATAATTAGAAATAAACTATTGTTTATCATATGTTAATCTAAATGCCTTAGGGAAGCAATTCTCTTCCATAATCCGTATTTAAACCATTTTTTAGAAGAATACTTAAAAATATTGAATTTGATAAATTCGGTAAAGAAAAAGAATGTATGATTAGTTATTTTTATCAATGAACCATAATGTAGTATTAACTAGTGATGTTTGAACCGGTCCAAATAATTATCCTTACTGTTGCGCAGCTACTCATTATATAGATGATTCATGGTGTTTAAATAAAAAATCAGTTCTTTTTTACCTATTTTGCATTCACACACTACCAAAGTTATATTTGATCATATTAAAGATGTCGTATAACTCATAATCTTGAAAATAAAGTTTGTACAATTGCATTTGATAATGCTACTAATAACAGTTGAGCAATACAAATTTGCATTACCCCAAATTTGTGCTACTTGAGTGTTTGTTTGTGGTATTTCAGGTATTAGGTAATAAAGAAAGAAATAAAGAAAAAAAGACTGAAATGCAATAAGAAATGACTTAAATGAAGCAAAATGGACTTGTTTGTCATGTACAAGGACCCATCTGCAAATCAGGAATGACCCAAATGAAATCCAAAAGGACCTGAATGCATGGAAAACATTTCAGTAGCAAAAATCCCTCAATACCATGATCTTGAAGAGTATTTGGGCAATTAAGACCAAACGGGCTTGAACCAGCGGACCATAAGTGCACCACACGTGCAAAATACAACACTCAAGCTTCTGGAAGAAATCGGAGCCGATTAGGCGCAAAAGATCCGCCAATGGTGGATTTTGATCCGCCACTGGTGGATCATTTTGGTCCAATTGGTCCTCAATTCCTCCCGTGGCTTCATCTCGATTACAAGGGTGCACCAGACTATAGAGGAAATTATTACAGCCGTCGGATTGCTTCCAGATCCATCAAAGTATTACATGTTGTTATGAGCACAAATGAACACACACACATACACATATTTTCATTTCCGTATTCTTTCTCTACCCCTTAAGGGGTTTATTTTATTGTTTGTTTTCTGATTTCATACGCATCGTAGTTTAATTCCGACCTCATTTCTCTCTCTTCTTTTCCCATTCGAGTATTGTGGATTTCGACTCGCACGTGCTCCTTGTCGACTCAACCTGTACTTGTCACCGCTTCATCGCGGTCGTGCACTTGCGGTATTATAACTGAATCAATCATTCACTTATAAATACATATCCTTTTGAGTGCCCTGAGTATATTATAAATATTCTCTTTTTACCTCTTGCACCAAACTTTCCATATTTATGTGAGGATTAGTAAGCATAAACATCACATCCCCAAGGTTTAAGAAAGTATAATTCAGGTTGTCCATAACTCATATGGAGTGGTGAAACTAATTTGGAAGGCACTCAATTAAGTATATATGTAGCAGTCAACATAGCATCATATTGATTCAGTTATAAACCGCAAGTGCACGACCGCGACGAAGCGGTGACAAGTATGGGTCCAGTCCGCAGGGAGGTGTCAACTCTGGTTTTTCAAAAATCGAGTGGAAAATAAAGGAGAGAAAAAGTTGATTAAACTACACTAAGCTACACTAAACTAGGAAGCAACAAACAAGAAAGATGAAAGCACAAGAAGATTTGAAACAAAACTAAGTAACTATCAAGCAAACTGAAATTCAGGAAGAAAAAACCCCAATGGGTGGAGTGTGTACACACATGTAATAATGTGGTGAATGATGCATTTAATAAGGCACAAGTTAGATTGTGTTTTCATGCATAGGAAATACCTAATGGATGTGACAAAACCTATCATTCCAATCACTAACCTAGTTGATTAACATGAGCATAAGCAAGTTGGTTATTAAGAACCTAAACAAGCATGTGAAATACTTAATGATTATGGCAAAACCCATCAAGTTAAGTATTCTCTTTTAAACAAACAAGCATACATTCACATTCATCAAGTATTGCATAATATAACATTTGTTCACATTCTTCATTATATGTATAAATATCATCTACACCCCCAGAGGGGTATGGAATTACTCACTACACATTAAGCCACAAACTATATTAAGAAAGAAAGACATTATAACCAATTATACTAAGATTAAGAAAACAAAACTGAGTTAAACATGCAAGCATTAAAAAAACATTAAAACAATACCAGAAAGAATTATTTTATTTACATGACTCACATTACATGTAGCATTCTTCTTCACTTGAGTTTTGCTCTGAGGCTTTACTCCAAGTGGGGAGAATAACCATCAAGCAATGAATAGTTTACAAAGAAGGAAGAAGAGTTCTATTTATAGACATGAAAAATGCAACTAGGGACAATCTCCTGATGTGAGACTAATGAAACATTCCCAGAGTAACAATAAACACATAACTCATATCCACGCGAAACCGGGTAGGATTCTGACAAAAAAGGACTGCCAATTGGCGGTCACCTTTTGTCGGATCTAATTCAATTTTGGAGAGATTCTTTAGTGCTTCTATTCCTCACGTGGGGTGTACTCGGATCAGTTATTGGAGTTTAGACCCAAGTCTAATTGTCAAAATATTCCTCATGATGATGTAAAGTTTCTCGATTTGCTATTTGGTCCCTCCAGACTTACGTTCAAGTCATTCTCTCTTGCAGATGAGTCATTGTGCATGACATAGAGATCCATTATGCTTCATTTAAGTCATTTCTTCTCACGTTTTAGTCATTTTTTCTCTTCCATTCTCTTCTTTATTACATAATGCCTGAAATATAACAACAAACACTCGAGTAGCATAATATTGAGGTAAAATTAAGGATATATAACATGAATATGATGCGTGATATGCTACTAATCACATCACCCCCAAGATGATTGGCAAATTCACATGTGCCATCATTACCTAACCATTTTGAGTAGGGTTCTATTTCGTCTCTCCGCAACACCATTAAGTTGTGGAGTTGTTGGAATACTTAATTGTCGCATTATTCCTTTTTCATCACAAAAAATTCTTAAGTGGGCAGATAAATATTCACAACCTTGGTCGGTTACCAAGGCTTATCTAATTGATTTTCCCCTAGGTTCAAAAACTTTTAAAGCAATTAAATGCTTCAAATTTGTGAGAAATCAAATAGACATAACCAAATCGAATGTACTCATATATAAATGTGATGAAATATAGAGCCTCGTGCCTTGCTCTGACATTCATTAGACCACATATGTCAGGTGGTTACTGAATCTATAGTCCACACAGGATAAGATTCAGTCAGAAAAATAGAACTGGAAACATTAAAAAACTGTTAAATGTACAAAGGTCGTATACCTTTCTAGATTCATTGCAGTCTTGTGCAAAGTGTCCCTTGTTTCCATAGTTAAAGCACTTAACTTTGGCCACGTTTATCTTCTTTTTTAAAGGACATTTTCCTTTTCCATGTTTTTTGAACTTTTGCCTTTTGTTTCCATTTCCTTTTCCTCAATTGTGCTGGGATGCACCTTGAAACTTTCATTTCTTTCAACTTGCACCGTTCGAGAACTTCGAGTTAGAGTCAGTCATGCACACATCATTACTTCGTTTGTTAGCTTTGAGGCCATCTTCCTCCAACTCAAGATGCTGCATTGCATCTCCAATAGTTTTGATGCTCTCTTTGTGGGTCAGATGCATTTTTATATGCTCCCACCTGTGAGGCGACGACCGAATAACAACATGGATTTGTTGCTCATTAGTTAGCATATGACAAACATTTAAGTTCATTAACCATGTTAGACATTTTTCTCAATTTGTTTTCATGGAATGTTCAGAACGCTTCTTATAAGTATCAAATTAATGGTTAGGATCGAAGTTTGGTAACAGATGTACCCCCAAACTCCTCTATCAGAGCGGACCACATGTCCTTGGCAATGTCGTACTTCCTAAACTATCGCATTATATCATCATCCATGCTACTAAGCAGAGTGATGCGAGCAACATTTTTTTCTTTTCCAAGCCTCGTAGGCCTCTCGATCCCCCTTGTGTTGGGGACCGTGAGCCCACTTTCAGGCTCTTCCATGAACATGTTCAGTACTTCAGAACCTCTTGCTCTTCCAACACATACTGGAGTTTCATGTTCCAGATTTCATAATTGTCGTCGTTCAATTTCTCGTCCTTATTGAGCTCAGCAATAATATTCTTAGATGCAGAAGTCATTTTGAATTTTCTACAGACAATATACATGCACAAAATATTAATGTCCAACATAACAATAAATGTTTATATTTAATAAATAATTTCTAACGTGATTTTGGATGAGAAAGTTCACTATGTTCCCAATCATCAACTAAAAATCAAATTAAAATTTAATTTCAATATAATCAATCACAACAAACAAATATAACAACAAATCCTTGAAAAGTTACACAATCTTTTAGGATTCCCCACTTGTTCAAATATAAATAAAGCATTCACAAATATATAAATTATACATGCAAATATTCAAATTTTTTAAACAATTAATATGTTCAACTATACATTTATATAAGAAAAGGTAGCGTTGTAGTAGTACTTACAAGTCATCGCACAAAGCTAAAAGAAAAAAAACACATTTTTCTACAATGATATTTTACACATAAATGCGCACAAGGATAGACTTTTCTATAACAATCTGTAACAAATACAGAAAAAAAAGTGTCTACTTAAAACACATTCATAATAAACTCCCTCTAATGGTTACTATGTGCAAAAAAAGAGGATATGACATGATATTTGATTTCTGAAAAATAAAAAATCTACATGTTAACAACTCTAAAAAGAATTGTGCGACTAACTCAAGGATGGGTATCCATGTATTATACATGTTATTAAACATGGGCATCATTAAACTCAAGTTGAACAAGAAGATGGATTATCACGCAAATAATTCTCTTTAATCCAATCAACAAACATCAATTATGAATAGTATTGGGTATCCATGTTATTAAAATAAAACTTGATAAAAAAACACATGGAAATATGTGAATATGGATCAAGATGTTATTATCTTAATATTTAATGTAGAAATGAAATTTACCCAAAACTAACCACGCAAAGTCCCAGATGGCACATGCTCAACAGTGGAACGTGATATATAGTATATACACACAAAATTGATTTGTTAATCATGCAAAACCTTCATTCAGCCGATTTGCATAAATCCAAAACAAATAAAAAACTCAGTCAAAGAAAGATTATCATTTTCAGTATATTTTTTATAAAAATATGAGCCAGGCCGAATGCAAGAACATATCCAGACACCCAGTCCATGAACAAGGGAGAATAAAATTTCAGAATAATTTTCGGGTTTTTTTTGTTTTTGTTTTGAAAGGTCGTAACTACACATGTAGCCAAGTCCCATTGGCCATGATCCCACGATTTGTTTATTATTATCACAAAAATCAACAAATGATTCATGCAGCGAAAGATTCCTCTGGTTTTCATGTAATGTGTTTTAGAGAATCAGTAAAAGAAAGATGCATGGAATAATGCACCGCATACAAAAACACTGTTGACGTACATCGATTGAACAATAACATTTGTTTTAAAATTAAAAAAACATTCTGGATAAAAAAATGCTCTGGAAACAATATAGGAATTTACTGAAAGTAAATGTAACACCGATAAAAACGGGTATTTGGAACATACTTTGTTTAGCCACAAAGTAAGTGTAACTCATTGATTAGCAATTCTTAATTGTCCACACCTTTATTTTCTCCCACACCTTTCGGGGTGTTTCTTTATTAATTATTTGGGTGTTTATCAATTGGAATATTTTGGTTCGAATAAGATACGGGCAAGAAATATAGGCTTCTTCAGTAAGAATGTAACCAATCTGGCAAATTGGCAATCTTGGACCTGAAGATGAGATTTGCTATTGAGTAATTAATTTCAGGATTATGAATTTTTACTTTGCTAAAGTTTCGAGTAATTTAGGACTAATAATCTTGCGATCCATTGAAATGTTCTTTGCTAAATTTCCGCTTACAAGAACGAGGACTTTCCGACAAGCGATTTTTCCATAACTAGAAGCCTTATTAATTGTTCGATACAGCTTACAACGTCACTTTCTAGGCCGAGTTCCGATAGAGGAAGAGATGAAAAAAAACCTTCGACGCCAACTACGGCTACAATTTCGAGGACGGAAGCCTCGTTGATGACCTCGTGTGCGACCTTGACGTCGAGGATGACTTCGACGTTCCAAAGTGGTTCGACTTCTCGAGGGAGGAGACGGTGCAAGAGGAGTTGGAAGCCGAGATTTGGTTCCGGACCGCGGAGCCTTGCCACGACTTGACTCGGTTCCAGCGCGCCCCACGGCTTAGTTTCTAGGGTTTTAGGTTTTGTTCTTTTTTGTGCTAATGTTGGCTGCTGTGGCGGTGGGGCGGACGGAGGTCTAACCTATTTACTTGCCTCTTAGGGGAAGTGTGGTTTGTCTAAATATATAGGTTGTAATCAATAACGAAAGAGTACAAGACTTTTATGTTTAATTAATTTCTCAACTCTTTTCGATCATCTTTAAGTTACCGTGTGCAGTCGAATTTTCAGTATTACATGTAGCTTTTATGTATCGTTCAATTATTTAATTAAGAGAAAATTAATTCAATGTCATTAAACCACGTCCACTTCAATGATAAATGTGTTGACTTTTCAACTCTATTTATTTGCATGTTCTGCGTTCTTTCTGCCGTGTCTAGTCAGTTCTTCAAGAAAATGCTTGTCTCAATTGATTTGTCAGACATGTTGTGTCTTTTCTCACTCAAGACTCACTTTCTTGTGTTAAATGCATACTTAAACGCCATAGTTGCCGCCAGAGGAGTTAGTAAATCGCGTGGTAATAAAGAAACTATTGGAAATCTAGTAGACTTAGATTTCCAACAGTCTAAAACATCAAAACATTTTTCTTCTGCAGGAGATAAGCATATCTCACTATTAAAAATTCTAGTTAATTCGTTATATGTTTCATTTTATACTAGTTTTTTTTTTGTTTAACCAATTCCATTGTGAGGTTTCATCATTTTAATCTTGATCCACTAATATATGTTGTTGGGATGATGATGAACTAACAATGTTTGAACCTATTTGATTAATATTTTGTAATCTTCCATAATCATTCAAAAAATTAGAAATGTGACTTGTAAGTTCTTTTAAATAATCTGCAAAATCATGATAATTATTTTTTTCAATTTTTTTTTCTAAATAAATCTATAAATCGATCATTTTAAATCTAGGATCCATAGAAAAAGTTAAACAAAAAATTACTCGAGGAGGTTTCCAATATATATTAACTTTAGCCTCTGTTACATTTATCCTAAACTATATTTTAGTAATTGGATGTAATTCAACAATAAATATGTTAGCAGTGATGTAATAGTTTCCACTTAATTTAGTAGTGAAGTTGAAAATAATATGGAAAAAATCTAGGGTTTTTTACTTGCATGCCATTATAAAATACTGTAATTCCAAACGATCATCACTCCACACATATTTGCCCATATGCCACTTGAAAATAGACATTGTATCCCAAATGCCACTAGTTTTTGGAACAACCACTTTGTTCGGCATCATCCGTTTTCCACCATTAGGTTGTGCCACGTGTAGTAGTAATCTCATTGGTAGAAGGATATTAATAAGTTACTCAGTATGTATTATGTGTTAATCGCACTAATTTCTCCTAAGCTAATTTTGCCTAAACCCGCCTAAAGCCATATCACCTGAAATCAGACGTGAAACCCTAATCCCTAAAATCAATCCCTTCCTGACTTTGAAAATCTCCATTCCCTCTCCTCACACAACTAAAGTCATCTCCGTCGGCCACATTGTTCCCATTGGTTGGTGTTGTGTCTTTGGAGGAGGCGTTCGAGCATAATGCAACCACTAAGGCGACCATTCATCTCGAGTAGAAAGTAATCAAACCATTTGAAACAAATAAATACATCTCAAACCCAAACCCATGACTCACAACGAACCCATGAATCGACCTGCCCAAATCAACCCACCTCAAACCCCCATCTTTTCCATAAACCGACGCCAACCCACCTCCCAAAATCCAACCTTTAGTCGACCCATCACTCAAAATCCAATCTTTAGGTGACCCATCAAACGTCTGTATGGAGGAAGAGAGGATGAGATAGGCGTGGAGAGGTCTGAAGTCATGGGCGTCCGAAGCAAAGATCTGAAATCGTCGGAGAAGGAAGAAGCCGACAGAGGAACGTGTAGCCGAGTCATCCATTCGAATTTGGGTTTCAAATTAAATCCAAATCTCATTTTAAGGTGTTTGCAACCGAACACATGCTCGGAGTAGTTCACCATTAATGGTGTTTTAATGCTACACTAAGACTTAATTGAACTACAAGTAACACTGATAGGGATGATGCCTAACAGAGTGACAATTGCAAAAAAGTAATGGCATTTGATGTCTGTTTTCGAGTGGCATATGAGCAAATATGTGTGAAGTTGTGGTCATTGAAAATTACAGTGTTTTATAATGGCATGTAAGCAAAACCCCAAAAAATCTAACATAATTCTACAATTTTCCCAATCTAGATTAGTTATACATTTTTTATTTTTTTAATTATAAAACTTGTAATTACAAGATTATAAGGATAACGATATTTTAACATTTCATGTGTAGAGTTTCATATATGAGGGACATCTAATTTTAATTTCTTATGTCTAATATCACTACTAAAGCAAAATTCCCTAAATTCTTGATATCTATATGTACTATTCATACCAATAAAGCCAACTACATGTCTAACATTTTGTAAATAAGGTTTAATTATTTCAAGTTCATCTTATACTACTACGTTTAAAGTATGATATAACACATCTAACACGACAAATAATATCACCTAAGAGTGTCTTACATAAAATTTTAAGTAATTCTATTGCTCTAGAGTTATTACTAGCATTGTCAAAAAAATTGCAAAAAAATAAATTTCTATTATATAAGTTTGCTATCCATCTCTTATATGGTTATATATAACCATAGTAGTGTGTGGATGCAAAATAGATTGAAAAGAAATAATTTATTTATGTAAAACCCACAAATTATCTAAAAAATGAGCAGTTACACAACAATATGAGAAAATATTGGGAGCGGTCCAAATATCACTAGTTAATGTTATCTTACGAGTTATTGATGCAAATTTACAAAATAATGTCATTTTCCGGTATCAAATTGTTTACCTATAACATTTTAAGTGTGCGTCGGGAAAATGATTTAAATTGTGGGTAATGGTAAGTAAATGCATTCCTAAGGTTTGTAGATTCACATTGGCTAAATGGTAATTCATCTCTAATTATATATTCACAAATTACTTCTCTACCTTTAATTGAATTGTATTTCCTCCTCTTAAAGTTCCATTACGAGAATCTAAAATTTATTGTTATGGACTTGATGATTCAACATTCCTAAGTTTACATCTTTCTGCATGTCGTGTTAAATGACCAGTTCCATTGCTACTAGATGCATTAAGTTTTGTACCACATATTTTACATATGGTGACTTCTTTACCATTAATATATTGGGGCAGGTCAAAATCTTCTCAAATGTGGTTAGTTCTTTTTCTAGTACCTTTGAATTTAGAATTTGTTTTTTTCTAATTAATGAAGTAATAACAGGGGGATTATTTTGGTTGATTTCATGTGATGAATTACCGAATGGTTTGATGCCACTGAAATTAAAAAAATGCAAACAACACTACTAGAAATTAGGTCTACAACCACGGGAGGTGTATCCGTGGTTGTAGCATCCGTTGCTGATTTATACCACTGCGACAAATATTGTTGAATCAGCCACGAATAACTACCATGGCTAAAAGATCCCTTTAAACGAAGAACCAAACCTGACCCCTCATCCCCAACTGCCTCAAATCCCTACTATGTGTTCTCCATATTTGCCCTCCCTTCTCCCGTTGACCCCCTCCTCGCCTTCTTCACACTCTCATCGTTCTCCCATCGTCCTCACCGTTCTCCCACTACCCTCGCCCGTCCCCCCTCTAGTCCTTCTCCATTAAACCCCACCTCTGACCCTCTCCTCCACCTCCTCCTTGCCTTCTTCACACTGTCTTTGTTCACCCATGACACATTGTTCATTCTCCAATCCACCCTGAAAGGAATGTGTTCTAAAAGTTTATTTTTATATGTCAATTTTTATGAATTGAATGTGCAAATATTTTTTTCCTTGATTATTGTACTCGTCTTTTAGAAGTGTTAAGGAAGAGACTCTTGGTCCTTAACCGTAGAGCTCTAAACGATAATGGTTTACATAAATCAAAAGTTATTCACAATCATTGTAATTAACATGGAACATTAATTACTGAGATAAGATTGTCGTGTTGATCATCGATTATTGTAGCTCTACAACTATTTGACGACATGAGTATATAAAAGAGGAAAATTGTTACTTTTATATATTGAATAGACCTAGCAAATAAAACATTGTGGAATTTTGTTATGTGTCATTAATGCTTTCACTGTGTCTTCAATCCTAAGATATGAGACTTATGTCTTTTCACATAAGAAGTGTTCAATTTGATTATTGTCAAAAGCTATCAATGAGCATAGTGATAAATGCAATAGTTGGTTGAGTTTGACCTGTGCTGGAAAAGATAGCTAGTCAAAAGATTATCATTGTCCCTCTTAATTTGAGTGATGATATTAGTGAGACCTTGATAAAGCAAAATTATAATGTGCACAATGTGACTTGAGTTAAGTTACATATTTATAATAGGCTTAAGAGATAAATAAATAAATATATGATACAAAATGACACATTTCTACTTTGTATATATTCTTAATATCATGAGGCAAGGGATAGACACAAGTGATATCTTTACATCACTAAATGGATCGTGTTTGGTTCGAGTGAACAAGACATCTATGCTAATTGGGTAACTATAATGTGTAGCTAGATACCGCTTATAGTTTATGGTATTAAGTGTTTAATATCATTACCAATTTGGCTTAGATCCTTCTATAGGTCACACCACAGAACTGGGAAACAAGAAACTTGATTTTGAGTTCATATGATGTATTGTATTTCGTGTGAAATAGAATACAAGTGGTGAATTGACAAAATCAATATATCGTGGGAAATGAGATAATTAGAATCATGAATAAATTTGTATGAGATGTATGTATTATGAAGTGTAATACTTTGACATTACACATGATAATATATAACATGATATATGAATTTGATAAAAACCCCAAAGATCAAAATTTGTTGGATGTTAATCCAAAATTTGATAATGGCAAAAAATCAGGCAAAACGGTTGAACACTTTCTGGAACCGGTTGACCGAATATTTACAATAACTTTTGAGTTCGTAAACGGTCGACCGGATGGATGTGTGGGTCGACCGAACATTCCCAGGAATTTTTCTTGGTTGTGAACGGTCGACCGACTTGTAGCACCGTCCGACCGAAAATTCACAGTAATTGTTATTGTGTTGAATTGGTCGACCGTTTGGGCATGTTTGTTCGATCGAAAAATCATAGTGATTTTGGTAACATGTGATCGGTCGACCGCCCGGTTTCATGGTCCAACCGAAACCGCAATTAACTGCCTATCGGACAAGTTTCGGTCGACCGGTGAACACGATTTTACTGGAATTAATTAAGGAATTAATGTTGATTATGGGCTGGATTTATTCAAATTGTGGTCAAACGTTTTTATGGATGATTATGTGTAATTTGTGATTGGTTTAAGGAAGAGAAAAACAAGAAATTATGAGTTAGTGGATAACCACGACGTGGGTGTTGTAATTTTATGTAAATATGGTAAGACACAATTAGTACAGATTGAAGTGAATGATAAATTAGAATTTATATCTTTCGTTTTTCTCTCTCAATGGAGTGTCATTTGAAGTTTTGAACTTTAAAATGTGCCAAATCAAATCTGTTGTGCTTTTGATTTAACACATTTTAAATGTGTTAAATCAATCAATAATTAATATGGTAACCTTACCTAACGATTAAAACTTACGAGAGGGTTAGAATACCAATACGTGAAAGTAGGATATAGAAAAGAGAAAAAGCAAACACCCAATTCCAAATGATTAAAAGATAGTAAAAGAAAACAAAAAATCGATCCATCCATGAAAATCTACATAAGTCAAGTATCTCATGCTTGACCACAATATGAATAATCAATGTCTATATTTCAATTCATTTTTACTTCCATTCTCATGATTTATTTGTACTTAGGTACTATTTGGTTAGATTGATGGAATCTAATAGAAGTTGGATGTACGGTCAAAGAAGTAGTTGCACATTTGGAGAACGACTTAATGATTTTCTAGATTTCGCGTTTGTATCTAGTCAAGTTCACATGTAGTCTGCCCTTGCTCTAACTGTGACAACTTCAAATGGAAGACACGGGAAGACGTCTATGAAGATGTTATTTGCCATGGTTTCACTCGTAATTACACATGTTGGATCTTTCATGATGAGAATTTTGGAACTTCAAATCCATCAAGCACTTCCAAATTTGACGGAGAGAATGTTTAGAATTTTGATGATATGCGTGTCATGGTCCATGATTTGTTACGCGATCGAATGAATTCAAACGACTTGCATGATGAAAACATGGAAAATTCAATTCTTGTGGGTGACCAAACAACAAAGCTTTACCATTATTTAGAAGATGCAGAAGAATTTTATCTTGGTTGTAAATTTGGCCTAACAAAATAGTCTTTCATCACAAGGCTATTTCACTTGTAGTGTGTAAGTAAGTGGACCATAGTTCATTTGATAAGGGAAATTTGACTTTCTATACCTCAAGTAGCCCAAGCTCTGAAAAATATGTTTATCTTTCAATTTCTTCCCAAAATACCCCTGCCTAAATCGTGGAACCACTAACATGGAACAACCTATGTCTGGAACTTTCTCTCTCTACGTCTCGATATAAGAGAGTCTTCTTTGTTGGGACTGATGACGCCGACATGTCATCTATACGATAATTTCGATATGTACTCTATTGTGGCTCGATAATTTACTCGACCCACAATGACACGATTACTGAGAACATTTTTGACGGTTTGGTTTCCTTCCCTCCAGACTTCGCGTCAGTAATTAAGAGCTAAGTGTGAAAACTACACAATGGCGGTACAATGTGCCCTCGATATGATGAAGCAAAAGAGTCGTCTTTGGTTGGATCGATGAGCTCGATATGCAGTCGATAGTTTACTCGACCAACAACGACACGATTATTGAAGACATTTTTGACGTTTCACTTACCTTATCACCAAACGTCAACTCAGCAATCAAGGGGGAAGCATGAAAACCGTACCAATGTGTGGTTCGAGGTGACGCTATGTTGGGATCGATGAGCTCGATATGTCTGTGGTGATGACAAATGAGGGTTTTTGGGGGATTCACTTGTTTTGTTTGCCTCTGTTCCTCTCACAAGTTGAGAATTTGGATTGGGTCACCTCTTGGTGATCCTTGTACCCTTCCAGTCATTAGATTTTTTTTCTTTTTTCCTTTTAGTATTTTCTTATAAGCTCAATAGCGTCATAGGTTGACCTCTGTCATCTAAGCTCAATAGTTTTACACGTCTGTCAATGGTACATTTTTAAGGTGTTTTTGACGGTTGGGTTTCCTTCTGTCGAAACGTCTCGTCAGTTATGAGCAAAGTTTGAAAACCATACCAGTGGGTGGCTCGATATAATGAAGAGATAAAGTTCTCTATGTTGGGATCGATTAGCTCGATATGTAGTCTCTAGGAGCTCGATAGGTTACACGACTGAAATGGTGCAGCATTCGAGGGTGTTTTCAACGGTTTTGATTACCTTCTCTCGAAATGTCGCGTATGTTATCAAGATAGTATAAAACACCTTTCCCTTCTTTTAGCCTTACACCATTACACTTCTCTTGCCAACGCCTAATTCTCTCAACCACATTCCAGTCCAAGAATGATGCGCAACGACGACATCGCCGAGGTCTCACCCATCGACAACATCCTCTGCTTCTGCGGTTACCCTGCAGGACGGGTGTGTGCCAGGACCCCGCAACTCCAGAAATGAACGTTTGACGTGCATGACGCCATGTCTCCAGTTGGACCACCCCCGAAACCACTAGAGGTGGTCAAGTAGACCATGGCAGAACTCCCCTGCATGATAGTCGATGTGGATCATCGTTTGGGCGTCGTTCAAGACACGGTCGTAGTCATTCTCATCGCAGTGGTAGGTTTTAATCGTTTCTTTCCTTATTTTTCAGTTACCTGTGGTTATAAGTTAATGTCCACTGATATTTTGTTATTTAGTTTTCGTAGTTTCCACCCCAAGGACATCGACCCCACGACCCCTCTTCCTGGAGCACACTTGCCCCAACTACGGGGTGACCTGCCTCGCCGAGACAACCATCCTGGACCACACGCCCACCCCACTGCGTGAAGTGCCTCCTGGCTTTGAAGAACACATCGGGTGGACTAGGAATCGGGTGAAGTTATTTTAGTTAATGTTTTATTCTATGATGTTTTGGTTTTTTGTGTGTATATGTTGTTGGCTTTATGGCTAATAATCGTTAATCCGTTTTGATGATTAATCAACTTCTCAATAAAAACATGTATCAATTGAAATATTATTACTTGCATATATATATGTGTCATCTAACATTTCAAGATTCAAGTTTGAGTTAAACTAAAGATGAAGATCGAAGAGTAGCTAAGTTTCAATTCCATGTATTTAGGCTCTAAATGTAACTTGGCACTTGAAACTCATGATTCATTGCATTACACATCACTTAGGATACTTATAGAAGTCTCACATTATCTTCCATATATCCTAGACTTCATTAGAACTCAACAGAACTCATAAGAACCAAAGAACAGAAAAACTGAACTAAAACGGTCGACCGGTAGAACCATTTGGTTCGACCGTTTTTCACCAGACCTTCCCAGTCAACAAAATTTGTCTCAAAACGGTCGACCCAATTACTTCTTTCGGTCGACCGTTCCGCCTATAAATTTTGCCTGTTAGAAATCGGTCGACAAAATTCCTTCATCCGTTCGACCGTTTCTTCATATCCTGTTTTACTGTTATATTTCGGTCGACCGAAATATATGTTCTGTTCGACCGTTTGACCTTGTCGAGTGAGAAATTATTTTACCAAATACAAATCCTTCAGCCTATCTCATTTCGACACGTGTCCTCTGGGTAGGACTTTCGGTCGACCGATAGTTCATCTCCGTTCGACCGATTGATTTCCGTATTTGTATTTATTATGACCGTTATACTTGTCGTATACTCCAACGGTCGTATACACATTTTTCTAACTAACCTAAGTTTGGATTTAGTATTCCGGTCGATCGGACCTCCCTGTACGGTCGACCGAATCATGTTTCTTCTCCGTCTCTTTGCTACTGGGCAGATTCGGTCGAACGTTGCACTTATCTCGTTCGACCGATTACATGTGTTATTATCGGGTCTCAAAGCAAACATGTCTACCGGTCGACCGGAACTCTTTGAAAGGTCGACCGAACCTTAAGTCTTTTCCAGACCCAGAGCTACTGTCTCTTTTCGGTCGAACTGGTATTCGAAACCGTTCGACCGATCACTTAAGTTCCAGCCCAGTTGGATCGACCGTTATCTTTTTCGGTCGACCGAATTAAGCACTGCCTTGAATAGGTCGACCGTGTAACTCGATCCGGTCGACCGTTAGTCGCCAGAAACCTGTGCTGTCTTTTCTGATTTGTGTTTTCTTACACAACTCTCCATCACTTAATCCCCAACGGCTAGAACTTGATTGGAGCATATAAATAGAGCTTAGAACACTCATTCAAGACCCACAATCTTTCTCTAAGCTCAAAATCTCATTACTACTTCCAAAGTGCTAAAAACCCTTGTGCTCACAAATCTTCTCACTTGAAACCATCCTCATTAGATTGCATCATCATTTTCAAGTGCCAAGATTAGTTGCTGAAGTTTTATTCTTCAAGAGTTGTACAAGCTTCCGGAGTGAAGCTTGATGAGAATTAATTTTATACCGCAAGTGCACGGCGTCAATGGAGACGTGGCAAATACGGGTCAAACACAAGGAGGGAGAGATTTTGTTATTAGTGTGATTTCGATTGGGGGAAAGAAGGAGAGAAGAAATAATTGGGTTTTGAGATTTTTGGATTTTAATTATCTAAAGCAAGAAACAAAAACAATTAAAATTAAAACAAGAACAAAGAGGTGAATTCCGTCGGGTGGAGGTTTAGATTTAAGGTTTAGATTAGAGAATTCAGAAACTTATAATAAATCATATTAGTTATGAAGCATTACATGATAAATGATTTAACATAAACTCAAGTAATCAAAATAGACTAATACGAACTTAAAATAATAACATTTACTCGTCTTCTCTTCACCCTAAATCCGTCACCTCCACCCTTTGGAAGGAGTTAGAAACTCATAGAGGGAGGAAGAAGGGGTCCTTGAGACATTACAAAAGAAAACTAAAAGTAAGAAATAAAAGACAGAATTTTATTAATGAAAAGAAGAATACAAAACTAAGATTAAGAATAAAAACTAACACCAAAGACTAAGGACCCTTCTAACATCGTTCTCGGGTCTATTTACAGTTGCTACAAGGGATCTAGGTATAATATTGGAAAGTACACGTGTCCAGACACGACTGGACGAAATTGAAGCACACGGATCGAAGCTTGGGCGGCGGAAACGCCGCACATTGTGTGTGTGGTGCGGCGGAAACGCCGCACAATCTGGCCTGATTTTGTCCGGATTTTGGTTGAATGTTTATGGTATGATTTGATCCTCCTTTACGCGTCTGGATTGATTCTTTCCATTCTTTTGAGCTCCGGATTAATTCCTTCACATATTTGGAGATATACATTGATTTTTCTATATATTTTCTCCAAGAGAATAAAAGCTACTCGTGATTTGCAATTAGGTCCTTGACTTTTTGCAGTTAAGTCCCCGGTTACTTTTGTGCTTAAGTCCTTGTTCTTTTTGCAATTAGGACTTGAATGCTTTTATGCTTGGATACATTTCCATTCATAACCCGATAATCTTGAACTTGGTCTTTATGATAGAAATGAGTCTTTTGCATGCGTTTATGCTCGGGATGTGGGTAAATTGCATTCAGGTCCCTGTAATCTGTAAATAAGACTAAACACATACCTTAGTAGCATTTATTGATGTAAAAGTAATCTAAATGAAAGACATATGATGCAATGTATGCAATGCATCAAAGCTCTTCTCGGGTTGTGAGAAGGTGGTCCAAGCGAGGCGAGGGTGTTCGCAAAGCTTGTGGTGTAAAGGCGTGATCTCGGCCCGCAACGGAGATCGGATTAGTGGAGATCGGATTTGAATGCTCATTATATAAATCTAACTCATTAAAAATATGACTTGGTCTTTGTTCCTCCAACATTCACACCACTAACCCTTCTACACATGTTTATCACTTGAATTATTTTGCACGCCTCCTCTGGTGATGAAGTATCATTCGGATCAACCATGGCAAGGATCATTCTTTTAGCTTTGGGCCTTGAGTATTTTTTTTTCTTTTCTTTTCTTCCGTGATTCAACACATTTGCTTTTTGACACTTTTACCCTTTTGCATTCGTGTAGCGAGTTTGGTCGATAATCCCGAGCTGGTAGACTCAAGTTACCGGGTTTCAAGATACCTGTTGAACGTTTTAATTTAAACCGCAAGTGCACGACCGCGATGAAGCGGTGGCAAGTACGGGTCGTCCTCAGGGAGGTGAGTAGTCTCTTGCTTGTACGAAATCAAGTGGCGAAAAAAATGGAGAAGAGAGTTGTTTACGCTACTCTACACTAAACTACTCTAAGAAGTACGAAATGCGAAACAAAGAAATAAACGATCAAATAAAAACTAAGCTAAGAACAAAATAGAAGTGCTGGAATTTCAGGAATGGAAAACCCCTAAGGGGTGGAGTGAGTGCACACAAGCAAAGAGGTGGGTGTAGAATACATTCTTTAAGCACATGAAGGCGGTGTTTATCAAGCATAGGAAGTGTCTAAATGTTATGGCAAAACCTATCAATCTATTCACCAACTTGGTTGATTAACATCTACATATGCAAGTTGTTTATTTCAGAACCTAAACAAGCATGAGAGGTGTCTAATCATTTTGGCAAAACTCATCAAGTTATAAATTCTATCCTAAACAAGCAAGCATACATTCATGTTTAATCAACACATTGAAATTAAAGCATTCATCCCATTCTCTAATGCATGTATGTACATCTACTCCACCCCCCAAAGGGGATGGAACTAATCACTAAACATTACACTAATTATTAAACTATGGAAAGAAAGCATATTAAAACTAAGCTAGAATTAAAAGACGATTAAACTAAAACATGCACAACAATAAAAGAAGCATAAAACAAACAATGAAAGAAACATAAAACTTTATTGATAAAATGACTCACATTAAAACTAGCATCCTCCTACTTTAGTGTGTGCTTCAAGGCCTCACTTCTAGTAGGAAGAATAGCCACTTAAAATATGGAGTCCTTACAATAGGAGGTGAAGAGTTCTATTTATAGCCATGGAAAAAGCTAATCCGGGACAATCCCCCGATGTGGGACTAAACAGATACCACAAATAGCCTAAACATCCTCTAATACATGTGCTGGAGACATTTGAGCGCATTTGGGCCAAAAGTGACCGCCAATTAGCGGCCTTGGACCGCTAATTAGCGGTCTACAGTGTCCGGATCGCTCTGGAATTTCTTGTGGGCTTTTCTGGAAGGCTTTGTTGGTATTTGATGCATCTAGTTTGCATGTTGGAGCTCCGACCCGAATAGAATTGCCAAAATACTCCCCATGATGGGGAGGAGTATTCTGTTTTGCTCTTAGGTCCTTTGGTCTTGCATTCAGGTCCTTCTTCCTTGCATCTTGGTCCACAGATCTCACAATTCAGTCCTTTTTCCCAGCTTTTGGGTCCTTTTATGCTTCATCTCTTCAAACCTATTTATTCCTGAAAACTAAACATAAAACTCGTAACATAGCATTGTTTAGGTGAAAGATAATGGATATAAGATACAAATAAGAGCATGAAATGATGTCAATCAAATACCCCCACACCTAACTTTTGCTAGTCCCGAGCAAAACAAAGAAAGCGAAAAGCATGCGAAAAACAAGAAATCCTAACTCACTTTCGTAGGAATCACGGTTGCACTTAGCACGTGCAACAAGCCGTTAAACCTCCTTGTCGCCAAGGAGGAGGAGTGTTGTCTCCTGAGGGTTTTCAGCGGATACACCCACAAAATCCGAACAAGATGCATTAATCAATCTAGCTACACGACTCGTTGGACTTATTTTGTCGATCATGGGATGCGGTAATACTACGGGTCGACTCTATATATGTAATTAGTCCACACACCTAGCCTAATGAGTTATTCGTGAGAGTTAACTAAGGAATTAAGTGAAAGACATGGGCAACCTTAACTTCTAAATGTGATACAATGTATAAAGTCCATTTTGGTTCTTATTTGACTCCTTTTTTTTTTCTTTTTTTTTTTCTTTTTTTTCTTTTTTTTTTCTTTGGAGCATTTTATTGGTTGGTGTTTGATTCTCCCAGGGTCAGGTTTCATGCATCATTGCCTATGAGGACTTACACTATCACGTACACCTTCCCCCAAATCTCCACATAGGGCGATCCCTACCACCCGTGTAACGGGAGTTCGGTCGGTGCATCCCAAGTCAGATGACTTGAAAGCACCAGGCACAAAGTCCCCTCAGACCTACTTTCCCGAGTGATAGGAGTCGTGCGAGAAGAGAGAACACCACTTATTTATCTACATGGGAACCAAAACCCCTACACTTAAGTTTCACAAAAAGAGATTAAGGGCCCTTGCCTACGACAAACTTCCTTATACTAACAGACACGAATTATTTGACTCACTAGGTTCAGGGTGGACTTCTTTAAATGTTTGAGTACTGAAACCCTATGATTACACGCCCCCCGAGGGAAAACCGGGGTGCATCCTAACGACTCGATAAGACCTAAAGCCAGTAAACTAGAAATCCTAATGCATCAAGTTCAAGACAATTTTGGGAGCTTTCTTTTTACTTTGCCTCTCAACGGTTTTGCACATGCTAAACACACGCAAAACCCACAAAAACATTTTCTTTCGCAAACACATGAAGATTTTGAAAGAAATGTGAAAATTTTAAAGCACTCGGCAAGCAAAAGAAGACAAGTAACCCAAGGATCATGGCAAGCAGATATATCAATGTTAAATGCGGCACACTAACATGACCCTAACAATGCACACAAAAGAAAACAAAAAATCAAAAGAAAAGACTCGACTATGTACACACGTAAAACACCCCCCCACACCTACTTCATGCATTGTCCTCAATGAATGTGAACAAGATACTACATAGATACATGCATGAAAAAGGAAAGATCTCACCAACATGAAGTACAAAGGGACATTCAGGGTCATGTTGATGGACACAAACCCAAATTCCCTCAAAACCTGTGAGAAGATGAAGAAGGGAGATAAATACGTGAAGAGATTGGGCCCAAGTACACAAGGGTTGGGGCCCACAACAATCGATGCTCACTGAAGGAGTCTTTTATTACACACTTTTTTCTTTTCTTTTTTTTTCTTTTTTTTCTTTTTTTGAAAGATATATACATCAACCAAAATATTCTCATAATCATTTGGTCAAGGAACATCAAATGAGAACATCAAGTCATGAGGACCAGAGACTTGCCGAGATGGGCAAACTCCACTGGTACTCTGAGGTGTCATGAGGGGTGAAAGGTCAAAGCTGAAAGGCTCGAACCCCTCATGATATTGGTTGGGTGTGGGCAACATCGAAGAATGAAGTTGTGTTGCCTCACTAGGGTTTAATTGCTCATCGAAGAAAACCCTCCAACCAATAGGCGGGTGCATCGGAATGAGTTCCTCAGGCTCATTCGATGGATGCAGCAGACATGCATCACTAAGAATGGGGCTTCTCCCCAAGTCATCCAATAAGGACCTCCCACCATCATTTAGATCATCAAGCATAAGCTCGGTCATAGGTGGATCCTTGTTGGAGTCAAAATGAAGCTCAAATGGCTCAATGGCCATGGGACATAAGGTAGAGACACCTTCTGGAATAGGCATATGATGAGGTGTCTCACCCTCACTAGTACTCTCAACTGAATCATGCAACGAACACTCCCTTTGGACATTCATTTTCGAGGCCAGCTCACTCTGTTGCATTGCAAAGACAGGCAATGAGTCTTCGCTGGGCCCACGAACATTCTCAATGGGTTGCATTGGGGTTAGGGGTGTTCGTTGATTTTGTGGTGCTTTCTCCAATTGGCGGATGAGATTTAGATTTAAAGGTTCATCCATGGGTTCCTGTTGCCTACCAGAGTTGAACACATGAAACTCGGCACTCATGTTACCGAATGAGAGCTTCATGAGACCATTTCTACAATTAATCAAGGCATTGGAGGTTGCCAGAAATGGTCTACCCAAAATCAAAGGTATTTGAGAGTGGGTGTTCGCAACAGGATTGGTATCGAGGACAACAAAATCGACTGGAAATATAAAATCTCCAACTTTGATAAGCACGTCCTCGATAATCCCCATGGGAATACGAATGGATCTATCCGCCAGTTGGAGGGTGATCTTAGTTGGTTTCAATTCTCCCAAGTTCAACTGTTGATAAACAGAGAATGGGAGGAGGTTGACCGCTGATCCTAAATCAAGCAAAATATTGCTCAAACTAGTGTCCCCTATCGTACACTGAATAGTAGGACACCCAGGGTCCTTGTATTTTGTGTAGGTAGGATTGGACAAAAGTGAGCTGATATTTGCAGCCAAGAATGCTTTCTTAGGAACATTGGTCTTCCTCTTAGTTGTGCAGAGATCCTTCAACACTTTGGCATATTGAGGTATTTGTTGGATGACATCCAACAAGGGGATGTTAACCTTTACTTGCTTAAACACCTCTACCATCTTGTCCATGTTGTCACTCTGATTTTTGTTTAACCTACTTGGATAGGGAGCTTTTGGCAGGTAGGTTTTCTGCTGTGCCTGAGAAGAAAGCTTTGGTGTATTACCCTCACCCTCAGCTTCTTCTTCACCACCATTCCCACTGGGGGGCTGCATAGATGGTGGTGGGTGTGGCAAGGAAATGTGATTGTCAACTTGTTTTCCATTCCTTAAGGTCACAATGGAATTGACATGGTGAACAGGTTCCTCCACATGGTTCACTTGCCTCCCCCGAGGTACCACATTCTCATTTTGCATTTGTTGTTGTTGGTACATGCGGGGGTTAGCCTCAGGCTGGCTAGGAAAAGACCCTCTCTCTCTTTCATGTACAGACTGAGCCAATTGGCCCATCTGAAGCTCTAGAGATTTGATGGTCTACTGATTTGAAGTGAGAACTTGACTTGTGGTAGACATAAAAAATTTCATTGAGTTTTCAAGTCCACGAGTCAAGGTCTCAAGCGAATTGAATCGGGTTTCCATATTATTGGAATTTGGGAAACCCGATTGATTGGTGGTTTGCGCTTGGGGTGGCTGATAGGAATGCGCATGCATGGGAGGTTGGTGTGATTGGTAAGGTGGTCTCGAGGAGTTTGGAGGACCACCCGGGGCATTAGTTTGGTTCCATGAAAAATTGGGGTGGTTCCTCCATCCAGGATTATAAGATGATGAGTATGGGTCATTCCTGGCTCTATCATAGACGGCGTTGACACGCTCCATCTCAGGAGGAATGGACTCACACTCGCTTTCTACATGACCTATCCTACCACATGAATGACAGGGAACTGGACCAGATGTAGACATGTGAGGTGCACTTTGTTGGTTTTGGAGCTCAATCGAGTCCATACGGCGCATTAAGGCCGCCATGCGTGCCTCGGTGGCCGTAGTGGTATCAATAGCAAATGCGACACCCGATCTAGTCGAGTTTGCATTCGCGATCCTCGCTCCTATACTAGATGATGCAGGTGGTTCCCTCACACTCTCCCACTGCATGGTTTTCTCAGCGAGGTCTTCTAGGAAGGCCCATGCCTCCCTTTCATCCTTTCCCAAGAACTCTCCTTGACACATGGACTCAAGGAGCGTTCTGGACGGGATGTGAAGACCCTCATACACAATCTGACAAAGACGCCACAACTCAATGCCATGGTGAGGGCATGAGGATAGTAGCTCTTTGAACCTCTCAAGATATGCATGAAATGGTTCGGTCTCATGTTGATAGAACGAATTGATTTCGTTCCTCAACTTTTGAGTCCGATGATTAGGAAAGTACTTCTTGAGGAATGCAGATTGAAACTCATCCCAAGTCTTAAAGGAATTCGCCTGGTTGCTGTACAAACACTTCTTGGCATCATCCTTTAGTGCAAAAGGAACGAGCCTAAGATGGATGGAGTCTGTGCTAAGTTGTTGCAGCTTGAACATGGCACAGACCTCCTCAAATTCCCTGAGAAAGATATAGGGGTCACCTTTCCCAGTGAAATGAGGGAGCATGGAGATAAACTGAGGCTTAACCTCAAAATGGTTCCCATTAGCCTCTGGCAATACGATGCATGAGGGTAGAGCTGTACGGCTCGGGTAGCATCGATCACGTAGAGGTATGGGAACGACAACTGGGAGCACTGGTCGAACAGGTGGGTCCAGCAACTGCTCCTCCTCACGGAAATTAGCAGCCATTGGACCCGAACTACGTGCGACACGAGAGGAGGGAGGTGTCGAGAAATCGATGACCGAAGCCGGATTGACAACGCTCCTCGTCAAACGACCACTCTCATCTCGTGTCCACGAAAGCATGCACAAAGGTGCGCACACACAAAACAAAACTTTTTTTCTTTTTTTCTTTTTTTTTTCTAACAAAGAATGTGCGTAGAGGAGAAGATGGGGGAACACAGGAGAGAAAGAATGACTCAGGAGAGAAGGAAAGAAGTCCTTATGCTACGGCGGATGGGTACAGTTAGAAGCACACAAGCAAACAAGGCTCAAGAAATCCTAAGGTCGCTATAGGTCCTTACAGCTAGACGACGCCTAACTGCGAGGTCACACGGCCTCAACACGCCTCACCTCCCTACAACGAGGACCACAAAGCCCAGCAAGTGAGCCAAGATCCGGGGATCTCGTCTCCCCTACTATCGACAAAGTGGGCAACGCCGATCAGGTCATGACGGTCGGGACCGGATCACTCTCCTAATGCGTCCGAATTCCTTAAGGCCAATGTCTACTTGATTTTAAAATTAGGCTCTTGATTAGTGTGGTTTTTGGGGCAAAGGAAAGGGTGATGAAATCCCCCACCTTATCTTTTACGGGACAGCCCCTCCTTAGTAGCGTTTTGGAGTCCTAAATCTAGCAATCAACTCTCCAAACAACGCTCAACTCACACTTGTTGCAATGCACTTCCTACTAACTAATGCATGTTCATACGAAATGCATGAATGAGAGTAGAAGGTGCGTACCTCACGCCAGCTCTCAGCAACAGAAAATAAAGCTAAGATAAAAGACAATCTAAATGCCTAAGTCACATACATGATGGATGACCTAAACAAGAATGAATGCCTAATCTTTTGCTTTGAGTTTTAGGGTCCAAGTTGCTTAAAGGAGGTTTGATTATTGATCTGGGAACGAACTATAAGTCAAAACATGCCAAATTGAGTCCGAGATAACTAGATCATTTAGAGCAACAACAGCAAGAAATTAAAAGATGAACAGAGCTCACCAGACCGCTGATTAGCGGTCTCAGACCGCTGATTGGCGGTCTGAAGTGCTCAGGTCGTCTGGAAATTTCTCCAGTAGCCTCCACTTGCTATTCCCAGTCTCCTAAAACCAAGAAAAACTACAACACACAAATTAAATCCACTCGAATCGTCCAAACAAGAGTCTGGACTGGCACCTCCCCGGCAACGGCGCCAAAAACTTGTTGAACGTTTTAATTTAAACCGCAAGTGCACGGCCGCGATGAAGCGGTGGCAAGTACGGGTCGTCCTCAGGGAGGTGAGTAGTCTCTTGCTTGTACGAAATCAAGTGGCGAAAAAAATGGAGAAGAGAGTTGTTTACGCTACTCTACACTAAACTACTCTAAGAAGTACGAAATGCGAAACAAAGAAATAAACGATCAAATAAAAACTAAGCTAAGAACAAAATAGAAGTGCTGGAATTTCAGGAATGGAAAACCCCTAAGGGGTGGAGTGAGTGCACACAAGCAAAGAGGTGGGTGTAGAATACATTCTTTAAGCACATGAAGGCGGTGTTTATCAAGCATAGGAAGTGTCTAAATGTTATGGCAAAACCTATCAATCTATTCACCAACTTGGTTGATTAACATCTACATATGCAAGTTGTTTATTTCAGAACCTAAACAAGCATGAGAGGTGTCTAATCATTTTGGCAAAACTCATCAAGTTATAAATTCTATCCTAAACAAGCAAGCATACATTCATGTTTAATCAACACATTGAAATTAAAGCATTCATCCCATTCTCTAATGCATGTATGTACATCTACTCCACCCCCCAAAGGGGATGGAACTACTCACTAAACATTACACTAATTATTAAACTATGGAAAGAAAGCATATTAAAACTAAGCTAGAATTAAAAGACGATTAAACTAAAACATGCACAACAATAAAAAAAGCATAAAACAAACAATGAAAGAAACATAAAACTTTATTGATAAAATGACTCACATTAAAAGTAGCATCCTCCTACTTTAGTGTGTGCTTCAAGGCCTCACTTCTAGTAGGAAGAATAGCCACTTAAAATATGGAGTCCTTACAATAGGAGGTGAAGAGTTCTATTTATAGCCATGGAAAAAGCTAATCCGGGACAATCCCCCGATGTGGGACTAAACAGATACCACAAATAGCCTAAACATCCTCTAATACATGTGCTGGAGACATTTGAGCGCATTTGGGCCAAAAGTGACCGCGAATTAGCGGTCTTGTGGGCTTTTCTGGAAGGCTTTGTTGGTATTTGATGCATCTAGTTTGCATGTTGGAGCTCCGACCCGAATAGAATTGCCAAAATACTCCCCATGATGGGGAGGAGTATTCTGTTTTGCTCTTAGGTCCTTTGGTCTTGCATTCAGGTCCTTCTTCCTTGCATCTTGGTCCACAGATCTCACAATTCAGTCCTTTTTCCCAGCTTTTGGGTCCTTTTATGCTTCATCTCTTCAAACCTATTTATTCCTGAAAACTAAACATAAAACTCGTAACATAGCATTGTTTAGGTGAAAGATAATGGATATAAGATACAAATAAGAGCATGAAATGATGTCAATCAATACCCCTACGGACCAGTGACTCAAAGGCTTGGGCTTTTGTAATCATTTTGCAAAATGTGTTTTCTTCACTTTATTCCTTTATTTTTATTTTTATTTTCCTCAAGGCTTAATTGCTATTAGAAGTCCACACTTCCCGGTATATTTTCCTCAACCTCTGCTTTTTATCAACCACTTCAAAGATTTGATTCATCCAATTTAAGTGCATACATGTCTTAAAGGGCAATGAGTTATTTCTTTGGAACTTAGATTTATGTCATAATTTCTACAAGCAGAATTATATAATAAGGAACAAAAACTCAATGCAATTTGTACACGGGTTTTGACAGTTCAATCTTAAGCTATGTCATGAAACATTATTTTTTTTTAATTTTTTTAATTTTTTTTAAGAAATAAAAGACAGATCTATAGATAAATATATACATAAACACCCCCCACACCTAAATCATGCATTGTCCTCAATGTATGCAAATATAAAGCAAATGCACTTATTACCTTGGTGAACTGCGGTGGAAGGATGAAATTTGTTCAAAGTCAACCATAGTCAGAACTGGATTGAATGACACCATATTGGTGCATGTATCCAGTTGAATTGTTCCTCATGTTGCAATGAGCATCCTGAGTTACAGGTTCCACACCCCTCACATAAATTGGTTCTCTTATTTGCTCGAGTGACGGTGGGTGTGTAGATGAATTCCTCCCCTTTTTCTTACTTCCTTTTTGATTTTGTGATGATTCAGAAATATTATAGATACGCGATTTCATCACAACATCACTTTGATTGCATGTTATTTCTGGCTCACTATCAATATGAAAGATATTAAATTCAGCTTTTAAGTTCCCAAAAGATAATTGCATGAGCCCATTTCGACAGTTTATCAATGCTTCAGAAGTGGCCAAAAAGGGTCTGCCTAGAATTACAGGGATTTGTCGATTAGGATTTACAACAGGTGCGGTATCTAGTACGACAAAATCCACTGGGTAAATGAAGTCACCAACCTTGATCAAAACATCCTCTACTATACCTCATGGTTTCTTAATAGAGCAATCAGCAAATTGAAGGGTTGTCGTAGAGGGTTTCAGTGGACCAAGGTTCATTTGCTCATAGACAGAGTATGGGAGTAGGTTAACACTAGCACCAAGGTCTAGAAGGGCTTTGTTGATAAAAGTATCTCCTATTGCACATGAAATTGTGGGACATCCAGGATCCTTATATTTTATAGGAGATGTGTTGGACAAAATAGAACTTATGTTTGCAGTTAAGAATGCCTTCTTTGGTACGTTCGTTTTTCTCTTTTTAGTACACAAATCTTTTAAGAATTTAGCATAAGCAGGTATTTGTTGAATCATGTCTAAGGGTGGAATGCTCACCTTAACTTGCTTAAATACTTCCAAGATTTTCTCTATTTGTGCACTTGAGTTCTTTTTGAGTCTATTGGGAAATGGGGCTTTAGGGACATAGACTCGCTCAGGTTCAGGTTGAGCTACGGGTTCAGATTGAGTAGGTGGGTTGGGCATTTCAGATTGGACGTCAGGTTCAATGGTCAGGTCATATGTGGGTGCTTGATGGCTAGATTGATTGGACACTCTAGGATTTACCACATTGTTATCAACTTGTCTTCCAGACCGTAATGATACTACATCATTTATTTGTTGGAACGGTCCTTCCTCATTAACCATTTGAACCGGTCTAGGGTTGTTATTTCCTGAAGGTGCTTGATAGGATTGATATGAATTATTAGATCTAGGGTTCACCTCAGGTTGACTTGGAAACCGACCCTTTTCTCTTTCACCTACTATTTGTGCTAGTTGGCTGACTTGTGTTTCTAGCCTTTGGAAGGTCTGGTTGGTTGTTTGTATAAAAGTTTTCATCAAATTTTCCAAGCTTGTCAACCTAACCTCATGATCGTTATTGTTGCTAAACCCAGATGATGTATTATTTTGGTTATACGGGTTTGGTTGTTGTCTAGGAGGTTGACCCTGTTGGTTTGATGAGAAATTGGAATTATTACGCCAACCAGAGTTATAGGTTGATGCGTATGGGTCATTTCTAGCATGGTTATACATGACATTAACTTGGTCCCATTCCGCACAATCCTCCATTAGATGACCAGTCTGACCACATCTAGAGCAAGGGATAGACGAGGCTTGATTCACTCGGTTTTGGGTTTGTAGCTCTAAACTTTCCATTCTGCGCATAAGGGTAGCTAGTTTTGCTTCAGCCGCTATGTTGGCATCTACAGCTAAGACACCTGGTCTGAGTGGACTTGCTATTCTAGATCCAATACTCGGGTTAAGCGGTGTTCTAGCATTGTCCCATTGCATACTGTTTTCAGCTAAATCCTCAAGGAAAGTCCAGGCATCATTTTCATTTTTTGACATAAAGTTCCCTTGGCTTACGGATTCTACCATAACCCTAGATGTGGGTGTCAATCCCTCATAAATAATTTGGCATAATTGCCATCTTGGAATTCCATGATGAGGGCATTGGGTCAGTACACTCTTAAATCTTTCTAGATAGGAATAGAACGGTTCGCTCTCAGACTGAACGAATGCAACAATTTCATTCGTAATCCTCATAGTCTTATGGTTGGGAAAATATTTTTTCAGAAATACTTGAACAAACTCAGCCCAACTCCTAATAGATCTTTCGGCTAGACTATATAGCCATTTCTTAGCGTCGTCCTTTAGTGCTAGAGGCACGAATTTCAGACGCACTGCCTCCTCAGGGATATGCTGGTATTGCATAAGAGAGCAGATTTCCTCAAATTCTCTAAGGAAGAGATATGGGTCTTCCCTAGAGGTGAACTTAGGCAACATACTCATGTATTGTGCCTTAAGTTCGAAGTCGCGACCCGGTATGGTGGGCATAACGATGCACGATGGCTGAGCAGCCATCGCTGGATAGCATCGATCCCTCAGAGTTATAGGTTGTGCAACAGGCGGGTCCACTACGTTCTCACCCATTGGATCCGGGTGAGGTGGTGCAACAGGTGGATTGGGGCTAAGTTCCAGACTGGAATCTAGATGAACTCGTGAGAGTCGATTACTCAAGTCCCGAATCCAAATCTGAGTGCACCGGGTTGAATCAATTTTTGAATTCAAATTCGGAATTTAAATTCCAAATTTAATTTCAAGAATTAATTACAATTTTTTTTATATTTTCGTTTTATTTTTATGTTTTTATATTTTTTTTGTTTTTTTTCAAAAGGGAAACAAACAATAGAATGGGGAAAGATGAGAAAGGAATCCTAATCTAGAGAATTTAGGTGAGAAGAGAAAGAAGACTCAGATGAGAAGGGAAACCTAACTCTAAAGATAGAAAGAGGGTTGGTTAGAAAATTCCTAAGAAAGCACGGTTCAAACAATCCTAGACCTAGTGTCGCTTAGATCTAGACGACTCCTAACTGGTTGAGTCGAATTGATTTGCTTGATTCACCTCCCTCACTAATCAAACCAACTTGGCCAGGCCGTGTATAGCTAGTGGGGGCGCTTCCGACAGAGTCGGTGCCAATTAGACAACCACTTCGCTTGGAAGACTTACGTCAACACAAAAACACTTTCTAGACACCAAATTAAATTCAATCGGCTTCAGGTCATAGCAAGTCAAACCAATTCTTCTCCTTAAATGAGTCCGAGTCCTTAGGGGCCAATGTCTAATTGATTTTAAATTTAAGGCTTAGGTGACACTTTAGGATTTTTTTTGTGGGCCACGGAAGGGTGATGAAATCCCCACCGTATCTTTGCCTACGGAGTTGCCCTTAAGATAGTTTAACTTAGATCTAGCAAAGATAGTCAAACAATGGTCTTTAGAGGGGGGGCAATTGCAAGGTTGTATGCAAACTAAATTATATGCCTAAATGCAATCGATAAAAACCGCGATACGTACCTTGACTCCAGCACTCTTCAACAAGAATTAATTTGCAAGAATTTAGCAAGAATAATGCATACAAAACACTAGATGATGCATGCACTAAGGCCTTTCTAATTTTGCCAATTTTTAGGCCAGAGTTGAATTATTGCCAATTATGGAATTTTTTTGCCCTAACACATGCAGTTCTATGAAAAGGAAATTTTCTGAAACTAGAAATTACGAGGAAAAAGGCAACAAAGGTTACCTACGCAATGCTCAGTCGGGTTCGCCGCCCGCTCTCGAAATTTCAGTAGCTCCACGCGTCCACCCAGAGATGGTGCCAACCCCAGAAAAATTTGAAGCCCAGATGCTTCAGGTGTGCGGCGATTCCGCCACAGGTTGCTCTTTGTATGTGGCGATTTCGCCGCTCGTTAAGCTTAGAAGGTGCCCGGATTTCGCCGTGCACTCTGTTGTCTCCTGAAACACAAATCCAAATATTTAGATCGCGCACAAGATAAACAGGATAAAATCGAAATCAACAAAAACAAAAACAAAATCTGCGTCGCCTCCCCGGCAACGGCGCCAAAAACTTGATGAGAATTAAATTTATACCGCAAGTGCACGGCGTCAATGGAGACGTGGCAAATACGGGTCGAACACAAGGAGGGAGAGATTTTGTTATTAGTGTGATTTCGATTGGGGGAAAGAAGGAGAGAAGAAATAATTGGGTTTTGAGATTTTTGGATTTTAATTATCTAAAGCAAGAAACAAAAACAATTAAAACTAAAACAAGAACAAAGAGGTGAATTCCGTCGGGTGGAGGTTTAGATTTAAGGTTTAGATTAGAGAATTCAGAAACTTATAATAAATCATATTAGTTATGAAGCATTACATGATAAATGATTTAACATAAACTCAAGTAATCAAAATAGACTAATACGAACTTAAAATAATAACATTTACTCGTCTTCTCTTCACCCTAAATCCGTCACCTCCACCCTTTGGAAGGAGTTAGAAACTCATAGAGGGAGGAAGAAGGAGTCCTTGAGACATTACAAAAGAAAACTAAAAGTAAGAAATAAAAGACAGAATTTTATTAATGAAAAGAAGAATACAAAACTAAGATTAAGAATAAAAACTAACACCAAAGACTAAGGACCCTTCTAACATCGTTCTCGGGTCTATTTACAGTTGCTACAAGGGATCTAGGTATAATATTGGAAAGTACACGTGTCCAGACACGACTGGACGAAATTGGAGCACACGGATCGAAGCTTGGGCGGCGGAAATGCCGCACATTGTGTGTGTGGTGCGGCGGAAACGCCGCACAATCTGGCCTGATTTTGTCCGGATTTTGGTTGAATGTTTATGGTATGATTTGATCCTCCTTTACACGTCTGGATTGATTCTTTCCATTCTTTTGAGCTCCGGATTAATTCCTTCACATATTTGGAGATATACATTGATTTTTCTATATATTTTCTCCAAGAGAATAAAAGCTACTCGTGATTTGCAATTAGGTCCTTGACTTTTTGCAGGTAAGTCCCCGGTTACTTTTGTGCTTAAGTCCTTGTTCTTTTTGCAATTAGGACTTGAATGCTTTTATGCTTGGATACATTTCCATTCGTAACCCGATAATCTTGAACTTGGTCTTTATGATAGAAATGAGTCTTTTGCATGCGTTTATGCTCGGGATGTGGGTAAATTGCATTCAGGTCCCTGTAATATGTAAATAAGACTAAACACATACCTTAGTAGCATTTATTGATGTAAAAGTAATCTAAATGAAAGACATATGATGCAATGTATGCAATGCATCAAAGCTCTTCTCGGGTTGTGAGAAGGTGGTCCAAGCGAGGCGAGGGTGTTCGCAAAGCTTGTGGTGTAAAGGCGTGATCTCGGCCCGCAACGGAGATAGGATTAGTGGAGAACGCGAAGTTGCTCGAGTAAGAGCAATTCGTAAGAGAGGACTAGGATCCGGTGGTTGGATCCAAACCTCTATACATCCGGAGTAGTGGTTTGTTTGTTCATCTCTTCTTCTTTATTGTCTCATATTTTGAATTTGGCATAGTTATCACCAATACCGTAATTAGTCTATTCACCCCCCCTTTAGACTAAGTTTAGGGGCTAGTAGATCCTACATTTGGTATCAGAGCCTTGTTAATTGCATTTACACAAATTCACGTTTGTAGCAATGGCCCAACAAAGAGAGGGATTTCACACCGGAAGACCTCCTTTGTTTGATGGAACAAACTATGCCTATTGGAAGAAACGTATGACCACATTCATACAATCTTATGATGTTAAATTATGGGTGTTCTTCCAAATACCTTATAAACAAGACAAACCATTAGAACGTATGGATGATGATGAATTAGCCATGATTCAAATGAATGCTAAACTCATGAACATAATTATGTGTGGCTTGACCGAAGAACAATATAGTAGAATTAATGCATGTGATTCCGCATTTGAAGCATGGCATATGTTAGAAAGTCACTTTGAAGGTCGATCATCCATTAAGGAAACTAGAATAGATTCATTTATGCAAAAATATGAAATGTTTGCTATGAAACCGAATGAATCCATTAGCGAGATGCATACTCGCTTTACTCTTATTACTAACTCTTTGAAGAACCTTGGTAAGGTTGTGATTGAAAGTGATAGGGTACGAAAGTTTCTTAGGTCTTTGACTTTGGATTGGGAGAAAAAGACTACGGCTATTGAAGAAGCCAAAGATCTCTCAAAGTTGAAGATGGAGGATCTCATTGGAAGCCTCATGGCGTATGAGATCCAAATGGAAGAAAGAAGAGAGAAGGAGAAGGAACGGGAAGGATATAAGCGTAAAGAAAAACAAATTGCCTTAAAAGCAACCTCGGATTCGGACGCAATAGAAGACGATGACTCCGATGAAGATGTTGCTTTCCTAACCCGCAACTTCAAGAAGTTTCTCTCCAAGAGAAAATTTGCAAAAGGAAGAGGAGAAACTTCTCGGACATTCACTTGCTATGAGTGCAACAAAACCGACCATATGAAGAAGGATTGCCCTTTCCTTAGGCCAAGGGATCGTGAACGAAGAGAAGAAAGGAGATATCCTCCTAGAAGAGAAAGGGATGAGAGACCAAGAAAAGATAGAGATGAAAGGCCACCCCGAAAGGAAAAGGAAGAGAGGCCTAAAAGACGTGACGATTACAAGAGAAGGGATCGTCGCGAAAAGGATGGGAAAAAGGATCTCAAAGCCACTTGGGATGACTCAAGTTCATCAAAGGACTCCGACTCCGAATACTCCCAAGAAGAAGAAGCACACATGTGTTTTATGGCATCCAATGTTGATTCCGACTCGAGTCCTCCTCCATCACCAAAGACAAGTGATCAACCTCACGTGGTGGAAATCGACGACGATGAGGTATCCCTAAACGAAACACCTCCTTATGATGATCTATTAGATGCTTTTCAAGAACTTGCCGAACGTTATGAAATGATTTGTCATAAAAACAAATTAGCTAGAAAAGTTAATCTAGATCAATCTATCAAATGTGATATGCTAACCAAAGAAATTGAGGTTCTAAATGATGAGATCACAATTCTAAAATCTACAAAAGATAATCATCTAAATGAAGATCTCATTGCCAAGAATATGCAACTCATGAAAGACTTAGAGAAATTCACCTTAGGTAGAAAAATGCTTGACATGCTTCTTGGAACTCAAACTCAATCTTTAACAAAACATGGTCTAGGCTATAAGGGAGGTAAACAAAAGAAACCCACTTCCTACTTTGTTAAAATGAATAACTCTTTTATTAGGAAAACAAATTATTCAAATGTTTGGGTACCTAAGACTACTCAAGTTTGGGTACCAAAAGCTAACCCTCAAGGACCCAAACAAATTTGGGTACCAAAGTCTTCACTTGTTTCTTTGATTGTAGATAAAAGCAAGGAGAAAGGGGAAGTGGATTCTCGATAGCGGGTGCTCGAGGCATATGACGGGAGACTCCCATGTTCTATCCAACTTAAAGCCTAAGAAGGGAGGAACCGTCACATTTGGAGATAATGCTAAAGGACACATTGTCGGCATCGGCAATGTTGGTAATTCTAATACTCCTAACATTGAAAAAGTTTTATTAGTAGATGGGTTAAAACATAGCTTACTTAGTGTTAGTCAATTGACCGATAAGAATTTTCTAATTGTATTTGACAAACACACTTTCCATATCATCTCTAAAAATGACATGAAAATTGTCTTTAATGGATATAGATCAAATAACATCTACATTGTTCATGTTGATAATCTTAGAAACCTAGGTGTTGAAACTTGTTTAGTTGCCTCACATGACGAAGCTTGGTTATGGCACAACCGCTTGGGACATATTAGTATGTCACAATTGCACAAATTATCCAAACTTGAATTGGTTAGAGGACTACCAAAAATTGATTTAAAAAAGGACAAACTTTGTGATGCATGCCAATTTGGAAAACAATTTAAATCTTCTTTTAAATCACTAAATGTGGTGTCAACTTCAAAACCTCTCGAGCTTTTACACTTAGATCTTTTTGGACCCTCAAGGACCGTAAGTCTAGGAGGGAAAAGATATGCATTTGTAATTGTTGATGACTTTTCGAGATTCACTTGGGTTTTATTTTTAGCTAACAAGTATGACGCTTTTGAAAAATTTAAAAGTTTTTGCAAGCGTGTTCAAAGAGAAAAAGATTCTAACATAATCACTATTCGTAGTGATCATGGAGGAGAATTTGAAAATGAATCATTTCAAAAGTTTTGTGAAAAGTATGGAATTGAGCACAATTTTTCGTTTCCTCGCACTCCTCAACAAAATGGGGTAGTTGAGAGGAAAAATAGAACTCTTCAAGAAATGGCAAGAACAATGCTTGTGGAAAAAGGACTTCCAAAATATTTTTGGTGCGAAGCCGTTAATACTTCTTGCTATGTGTTGAATCGTGTTCTCATTAGACCTATTTTGAAGAAAACTCCGTTTGAACTTTGGCATGACCGGACTCCTAAAATTTCATATTTTAAAGCTTTTGGTTCAAAATGTTTTGTCCTCAATACTAAAGACAACTTGGATAAATTTGATGCAAAATCTGATGAGGCTATCTTTTTAGGGTATTCCGATAGGAGTAAAGCATATAGAATCTATAATAAACGAACAAGTTGTGTTGAGGAATCTCTACACGTTAACTTTGACGAGTTAGCTTGTGTGGATAACTCCTCTCTTGATGATGATTGCATGGATATAATTAGACATGTATCATTACAAGATGCCCCTCTTGAGTCTCATCAAGAGTCTCCAAGTCTTCCACAAGAGGACGTGAAGGATCTTCCTAAGGATTGGACCTATAGAAAGGATCATCCGAAGGACTTTGTGATTGGAGAGGTTTCTCAAGGTGTGACGACACGATCTAAAGCACATGTAGTTTGTGATTCTTATGCATTTATCTCTTCATTAGAACCTAAGAAAGTTGATGAAGCATGTAATGACGAATTTTGGCTAATGGCTATGCATGAAGAGCTAAATCAATTTGTTCGAAATAATGTGTGGGAACTTGTTGAAAAACCTTCTAACCAATCGGTTATTGGAACTAAATGGATATTTCGAAAAAAACTTGACGAAGATGGGAATGTAATAAGAAACAAAGCTAGACTCGTCGCTCAAGGCTATCGCCAAGAGGAAGGTATAGACTTTGATGAAACTTATGCTCCCGTCGCTCGAATGGAAGCCATTCGCATGTTATTAGCTTATGCATCTTACATGGACATAAAATTATTTCAAATGGATGTCAAAATTGCTTTCCTAAATGGCTTTATAAATGAAGAAGTTTTTGTGGCACAACCCCCCGGATTTGTAAATGAAACTTACCCAAACCATGTGTTTAAACTTAAGAAGGCTCTTTACGGCCTCAAACAAGCTCCTAGAGCTTGGTATGAGCGATTAAAGAACTTCCTAATCGACAAAGGTTTTTGTGTGGGTAAAGTGGATACCACTCTTTTTGTTAAAACATATGATCATGATTTACTAGTGGTACAAATCTATGTTGATGATATAATTTTTTGTGCAAGTAACCCGCGTCTTTGCAAAGAATTTTCCAAGTCTATGCAGGGGGAGTTCGAGATGAGCTTAATTGGTGAACTAAACTTTTTCCTCGGACTTCAAATTAAGCAAACTAAAGATGGGAACTTCATACACCAAGCTAAGTACACAAGAGAGCTTTTAAAACGCTTTGGTCTTGAAGATAGCAAACCACATAACACTCCGATGAGCACTAGCACTAAGCTAGACAAAGATGAAAATGGCAAGGAGGTGGATATCAAGAAATATCGAGGTATGATCGGATCCTTGCTTTATCTTACCGCTAGTCGTCCGGATATTATGTTTTCCGTGTGTTTGTGTGCACGTTTTCAAGCTTGTCCTAAAGAATCTCATTTCAATGCTTTAAAACGTATTTTCCGCTATCTCAAAGGATCTCAAGAATTTGGTTTGTTTTACCCCAAAACTAGGGCTTTTGATCTTGTTGCCTATAGTGACGCTGACTATGCCGGTTACATTTTAGATCGTAAAAGTACTAGTGGCACTTGCCAATTCTTGGGAAAATCGCTTGTCTCTTGGTTTAGTAAGAAACAAAATAGTGTTGCATTGTCGACAACCGAGGCCGAATACATTGCTGTCGGTTGTGCATGTGCACAAGTCTTGTGGATGAGACAAACCCTCAAAGACTTGAAACTTGAGTTTCAAACTACTCCTATTTTATGTGATAATACTAGTGCAATAAATCTTTCGAAAAATCCCATATTGCATTCTAGAACTAAACACATTGAGGTTAGACATCATTTTCTAAGAGATCATGCAACAAAGGAAGACATTGAGCTTATATTTGTTCCCACTAATGATCAACTTGCGGATATCTTCACAAAACCTTTAAACGTTGATCAATTCATTCATATAAGGCTAAATCTAGGCATGTGCAACTTAAATGACGTATAACTTGAACATTTCATGTGACTCTGTCGTAGTTTCATTCTTGGTTGTGATTTCTTTCAAATTGCTTGCGGATTTATTGGGTGTTTATCAAATTTGGGCTTTTCAGACGTTTTTCGGTCGAACTGAAAGCAAGTTTCGTTCGACCGGATTACTGTTTTAATCTAGCAGTTTCTCAAATTTTCTCGGTTTCGGTCGACCGGTGTAGTTTGTTCGGTCGACCGGTCCCAATGATGTGTCGTTTTTGAGATCTCCTGGTGTGTTTCGGTCGACCACGTATTCCACTTAGTTCGACCGTTTCTCACTTGGTCGACCTGACTTAAGTTAACTTAAGTTTCGGTCGAACCTTTGTTGAATTGCGGTCGACCGTATAAGTTTTGCGTTCGACCATATGTGTGTTTTTTTAACCGAAAATCACCTAGCAACTTTCACGCATCATTCGGTCGACCGGCAGTCTCCTTCCGTCCTACCGAAATTCGTCAGTGTTTCCACCTTCTTTGAATATTCGTGTTTCGGTCGACCGACATACTCATTCCGTCCGACCGAAAATCTTCAGTAGCTTCCCTGGTTTTAAATTTTTGCTCGCGGTCGACCGTTTCGTAATACTCGTCCGACCGATTTTGACCAGTAGCTGTGCTGTCGTAGGTTTTCAAATTTTTTTTTAACGCACCGGTCGACCGAGTAATGAGAGCGGTCGACCGTTCGTGTTATTTTCTGTACATTTAGGGCTTCTGCGAGGTTTTCCCTCATTTCACCCATTTCCACTCCTCAAACCCTAAGTGTCGCCCCTCCCATTCCGGTCGACCGCCACCCTCTCCAGCCGTCCTCCTCCACTCGTTCTTCCATTTTTTCAACTCCCTTCAACCACTTTCCACCTTCTCCACCATTTTCTTCCAAAATGGGTCGCTCAAAGCTCACCATCTCCAAGAAACGTCCCTCTCAAGAGAAGGCTTCCGAGAGTCGCTCCAAGAAGAAACAAGACACTCAACCTTCCTCTTCTCGTGCTCCGGCTTGTCCGGTTCAACCTTTGCTTCAGTTCATTCTGGTTGATGATGATGCTAAAAAGTCGTGGGATGAATTTTTCTCGGTTGCTAACTTCATACCATGTCGCAAGGTTGAGGTAGCCGACTTTGATAACTTGTCTTTACAATCCGTTTTAGATGCAAACAAACTCACTTACTCTCACACTATTATTGCATCTAAACCCTATTATCCATTTCTTGTGCAACAATTCTATTGCAATCTTAGAAAAGTCCCTCATAAGCATGTCTTGACTACCTTAATCAATGGGATTGAATATAGGATCACACCCAAATTGTTGTCTAAGTCTCTAGGTTTTTCGTCAAGGGGAATAAACATTTATCGTGACTTTCCTCAAGGTGCTCTCCCCGACACCAATCTAGAGTCAATGGTTGATGAGTTATATGCTATTCCTCCTCCTCGAGTAAACGGTCGTTTCAAACACAATGCATCTCTTTTACACCCTCTACCCCGGATTCTTGCCCAAATCATATCTTACAACATCTTTCCTAAACTTGGTCACCGAAACGAGATATCTAATTTGGCTTTTATGTGCATCTATTGCATCTATAAGAAAAAGTTGGTAGATTGGCCTAGTTTCATTATCTCGCACATGTGTCATCGTAGTGGATCGTATCTTCCCTACCCTATGTGGATTACTGTGCTTCTTGAAACATGGAATATCGATGTCACTTCTTTTCCCTCTGTGGTCTACAAATTTCCTTTCTGTAAGACCACCCTTTTCAAAATGAAATCCATTCCTCTTCCTTCGCCACCTCATTCATCTTCTGAGGACTCAGCTCAAAATTCCGAAGAAGAAGGAGAAGAGGCAGAAGAAGTATCTGAAGATCCAAGGTGGATGCCTCGTTCCGTCCCTCGCGACTCCAGCTCCTGGTGGGGTGAGGGAGACTCTGCTGCTTGGGCTCAAGGGCAGTGGTCCTCTTCATCTTCCATTGATCAGTATCGTTTTCAACAACTTTCGGATCAAGTTCATTCCTTCGAGGCCTCCACTTCTGCTCGCTTCGATGCACTTGAGGCGTCCACTTCTGCTCGCTTCGATGCGTTTGAGGCGTCCACATCCTCTCAGCTTGGCCGGATTGAAGCCTCTCTTGACTCCCTTTCATCGCTGCTGCGTGATCAGAGGCTTGGGTGATTTGATGTTGTGTTTTGTGGAGCGTGTGTGTCGTTTTGTCGTTGTATTTCGGTTTATTATGTTGTTGGTTCAAACTTTGGTTTATTGATGTATTTTGTTTTGAACCTCTTTGTAGTATTTGCTTTCGACGTTGTTATTGATGTTTGTTGTGAATTCTAAGTTAATTGCATGGTTTATTGTTGTCTCTTCTATGTTTTGGCTTGGCTAAATAATCTCGCTTCCGGTACCATATCTTATTTGCTTAAAACGTTTATCACATTATCTTATGGGTCTTTTTGCTTATGCCAAAGGGGGAGAAATAAATACATGCTTATAGATAGGGGGAGCTATAAAATAGAGGGAGCTTTAGTCATTGATTGTGTATGATAAAAATCAAATCTAAACATGTATTTAGGTTGATAAGTTGTCATCATCAAAAAGGGGGAGATTGTTGGCTTTTTGGCTAATAATCGTTAATCCGTTTTGATGATTAATCAACTTCTCAATAAAAACATGTATCAATTGAAATATTATTACTTGCATATATATGTGTCATCTAACATTTCAGGATTCAAGTTTGAGTTAAACTAAAGATGAAGATCGAAGAGTAGCTAAGTTTCAATTCCATGTATTTAGGCTCTAAATGTAACTTGGCACTTGAAACTCATGATTCATTGCATTACACATCACTTAGGATACTTATAGAAGTCTCACATTATCTTCCATATATCCTAGACTTCATTAGAACTCAACCAAACTCATAAGAACCAAAGAACAGAAAAACTGAACCAAAACGGTCGACCAGTAGAACCATTTGGTTCGACCGTTTTTCACCAGACCTTCCCAGTCAACAAAATTTGTCTCAAAACGGTCGACCCAATTACTTCTTCCGGTCGACCGTTCCGCCTATAAATTTTGCCTGTTAGAAATCGGTCGACAAAATTCCTTCATCCGTTCGACCGTTTCTTCATATCCTGTTTTACTGTTATATTTCGGTCGACCGAAATATATGTTCTGTTCGACCGTTTGACCTTGTCGAGTGAGAAATTATTTTACCAAATACAAATCCTTCAGCCTATCTCATTTCGACACGTGTCCTCTGGGTAGGACTTTCGATCGACCGATAGTTCATCTCCGTTCGACCGATTGATTTCCGTATTTGTATTTATTATGACCGTTATACTTGTCGTATACTCCAACGGTCGTATACACATTTTTCTAACTAACCTAAGTTTGGATTTAGTATTCCGATCGACCGGACCTCCCTGTACGGTCGACCGAATCATGTTTCTTCTCCGTCTCTTTGCTACTGGGCAGATTCGGTCGAACGTTGCACTTATCTCGTTCGACCGATTACATGTGTTATTATCGGGTCTCAAAGCAAACATGTCTACCGGTCGACCGGAACTCTTTGAAAGGTCGACCGAACCTTAAGTCTTTTCCAGACCCAGAGCTACTGTCTCTTTTCGGTCGAACTGGTATTCGAAACCGTTCGACCGATCACTTAAGTTCCAGCCCAGTTGGATCGACCGTTATCTTTTTCGGTCGACCGAATTAAGCACTGCCTTGAATAGGTCGACCGTGTAACTCGATCCGGTCGACCGTTAGTCGCCAGAAACCTGTGCTGTCTTTTCTGATTTGTGTTTTCTTACACAACTCTCCATCACTTAATCCCCAACGGCTAGAACTTGATTGGAGCATATAAATAGAGCTTAGAACACTCATTCAAGACCCACAATCTTTCTCTAAGCTCAAAATCTCATTACTACTTCCAAAGTGCTAAAAACCCTTGTGCTCACAAATCTTCTCACTTGAAACCATCCTCATTAGATTGCATCATCATTTTCAAGTGCCAAGATTAGTTGCTGAAGTTTTATTCTTCAAGAGTTGTACAAGCTTCCGGAGTGAAGCTTGATGAGAATTAAATTTATACCGCAAGTGCACGACGTCAATGGAGACGTGGCGTGATCTCGGCCCGCAACGGAGATCGGATTAGTGGAGAACGCGAAGTTGCTCGAGTAAGAGCAATTCGTAAGAGAGGACTAGGATCCGGTGGTTGGATCCAAACCTCTATACATCCGGAGTAGTGGTTTGTTTGTTCATCTCTTCTTCTTTATTGTCTCATATTTTGAATTTGGCATAGTTATCACCAATACCGTAATTAGTCTATTCACCCCCCCCCCCCCCCCTTTAGACTAAGTGTAGGGGCTAGTAGATCCTACATATGTTAGTTTCCAACTTTGATAACCATGTTTGTTTGTGAATGTATAGTCAATACACAAGCATTTATGTTGTTTAAGTTTTTTTGTTAATATTTGAATGTTGTGAATGGTGTGATTGTTTCAATCTTCCTCATGCAAACAACGTAGTCAAAGAGGTAATAGAACAACCATCGACCAATGTCGAACAACCGTCAAGCTATTATCGAACTAATTTTTTGTAAACCCTGAACGCTAAAAAGATTCAACTAAAGATTGTTTGTTTAAGTCGTAGACCATCGATCAGTGATTTGGTCAAAAAAATCGACGTAAAAAAACTATTTTCTGGCATGGCGAGGTATTATCGAATTACTATCGAGTTACAATCGACGTACTAGGAGGGAACAATGAGAGAAACTCTAGACTGTTCGTTTGAAAAAAAATTAAAATAAATGATTGTTCGTTTAAGTCATAGACCATCGAGTTATTATCAAATTACTATCGAGGTACTAGGAGAGCAAGGAGAGAAACTTTAGACTGTTCGTTTGAAAAAATTCAAATAAATGATTGTTCGTTTAAGTTAGGAATAGACCATCGAGTTATTAAAGAGTTATTATCAAATTACTATGGAGGTACTAGGAGAGAACAAGGAGAGATCACAAAGACAGAAAAAACACAAACACACAAAAATTATAAATCTGTTTGAAGTCAATTGGAAGAGAATAATATGCTCAAATATCACATGCAAGCCCAAAAGATAGTTTTGTTTCTCTCTTGGCTCTGATTCAACTTAGCATCCTTCCAGAGAATCTTTCGCATCTCTGAGTCATTTATGCTCTGGTCGGGTTTATCCACCGGTGTTACCAGTTTTCCGTCGTCCCAGACAAAGTACTGACAGCGAAGGGTTGACTCCGACGAGCCACAGACATAGAACTTTTTGTTAATCTTGTTCGGAGTGTTGGACTATAGCTTTGTTGCCTTCAAACCACAACTACTTGTGCGATAGGGCAGAGGTAAAACTCCTGGTATTTCAACGTGGGAAAACCTCCTCATATTGGTCCACCGAGGATGTGCGCATCTTCGTTGGTATTGTGTTGGAAGGCCATTTTTTTCGGGGTGAGGGCGACAGATCAGTTACACAACTTAATGAGGGGGGGGGGGATTGAATACATATCTAAATGGAAGACACCCTAATCTCTGATTTTATAGACCCTGTAATGAAGGGTTGTGCCTCTTCAGCTCTTCGTGCAATAATGAAAGGTTGTCTCCTCAAAAGGAAGGAATGCCGAATAGTTGTGTCTCTTCTCATAATAATGACCCGTCCCTTGCCATAGTGAAACGTCTCATCATGGGACGACCCATCATAGGACGCTTTACTTCGACATGTAAACATTTATCATGGGGTGAACATTGAGCGCAATCGAGTCCAATCAAGCCCATATCGAGTTTCTATATAACACATATCTAGTTCAATCGAACCATAGCCAAGTATAACTATCGAGCATACACATCCACCCGCACTATCTATCGCGTACCGTCGAGTACCATCGAACCCGATCGATTTCCATCTAAAAAGATTTAAAAAATCGAGACGTAGAGACAGAAGAGAGAGAGAGAGAGAGAAAGTTCCAGACATAGGTTGTTCCATGTTAGTGGTCCCACGATTTAGGCAAGGGTATTTTGGAAAGAAGTGGAAAGATAAGCATATTTTTCAGAGGATGTCAAAGTTGGGGTTTTTTTAGAGGTTTGGCCACTTGAGACATAGAAAGTCAAATTTTCCTTTGATAAACTGTTGGAGGTTTTTGCGGATGTACCTCCAGATGGTGCACATATGCCTAAAAATCATTAGGAAACACAGAAAATGATGAACACCATAAGATTTGGTTGCAATAGGATACACGTTTGTCCTAATAATTGTATCATGTATTGGAAAGATCTGAGTGAAGCATTGCTGAATAATCGGTCTAACACATCGCCCATAGCACGTTGGATATTACCAAACTGAAGTGGTAGACCTCTTACCACGTTGGATATTACCAACCCGACGTGGAAGGGTCCATTCTTCAAACAAAAAAATTAATTTTTTTATACCCTACCACGTCGGCTTCGGAGACCACGTTAGTGGTTACGTAAACCAATGTGGAAGGGTCCATTTTTTAATTCTTTTTAAATAATTCATAGCCTACCACGCTAGTTTCGGAGACTGACGTGGTAGGGGGTCTTCCATGTCGGTAGTTACGTAAACCGACGTGGAAGAGTCTATTTTTCCAAAAAAATTAAATAATTCATACCTTACCACGTCGGTTTTTAATTAACCCAACATGGTAGGGGGTCTTCCACGTCAGTTTTTAATTTATCTAACGTGAAAGAGTATTTGTAAACCCAAACAAAACCCCCAACCCAGAATTCAACAAACACAAACCCTTGCTCTCCCTGATCACCAGAGGCTTCCTCTCTCCATGCTGCTCGACCTCCCCCTCCCGACAACTTCCTTCCCCGAACGACCTCCCTTTCCAGCAACATCGAAGTGTAAGTCTTTCTGTGTCATTTTATTTAGCTATAAACTCTTTTGTTGGTTGAAAAAAGTGTTTTTTTCCTCGAAAACGGTTGTTGGAAATCTGTTGTAGTATGGCAACTTCTTTCATGTCATGTTATTTGGCTACATGCATACATGGAAATGCAATACGAATTTCGTGTTTGGGCATGTTTTGGGTCATCCATGTCCATGTTTAATTAATCCAACGTGATAGGGGGTCTTCCATGTTGGTATTTAATTTATCCGACGTGGAAGGGTATTCGTAAACCCAAACCAAACCATGTTATTGGGATATTAGCTATCTAAGCATGGTGAGTTTCTTTCAAATATCAGTAAATGTAACATACCTGGAAATGTTATGATTGTTGAGTGGTTTTGTGGTGATTTTGTATGGTGTTTTGTTTTTGCTTTTTTAATGTCCAATAGTGGAAATGACTTACACTTGTTGTCGTAGTCAATTTCTAATTGTTTTGTCGTGATTGTCTTGTTTTGTCTTCTTTCAAGTTAATGGCTCCCAGTAAGAAGAACCATCCCCAAACTGTTGATGAAGGCCCGACGTCGGTTCCTCCATGTGGAGCAACACTTGTGTTAGAGTTGCAACAAAAAATCAAATGTGAAGGTCCATTGCCTTTGGACTATGATTGTGTCTTACAGCCGATCAGAGAGAATAATTTATTGACCTAGTTATTTGGGTACTCTCGCTAGAACCATTGTTGATATTTGTATTGAAAAGTTGTCACAAGTAGATTCTTCTCTAAAAGACAAATTTGGGGGGATGTAACGGTATGTCTTTGTTTATTAGTTTTATTTAAAATTTCCCCTCTTATTGATTCTAATTTACATTTTTTTATTGTAGGACAAATTCATTTTACAATTCACTAAAACATTTGAAGAAAAATTAGATTTCGTATGTTGGTAACCAGTGGAAAGACTTTAAAACAAAGCTCACGTACATGTTCATCTTTGGGGAATATAAGGATCGTAACCCTTGTGCTATTTACAATTTCATTTCGACGAGGTCATAGGCTGAGTTCTAAAGAACCAGACTTTCTCCATAATTTATTGTAATATATACTCATTTTTTAATACGTAGAATTTATTATGTTTATTTTTATAATTAATCGATTAATTTCTTTTTCAGGAAATAAAAGAGTTGAACAATAAACGACAATCTGGTAACAAGTTTCAGTTTATATTGTCCAGAGGCGGTTACCCAAACTTGAGGAAGATATGATGACGGAAAAAAATTCCAAAAAGAAGAAGAAGCTCTGGAAGCGGGTATGAGTGAAGAGAGAGGACAAGTAGTTTGTCGCCTCCATCTCCGATATGTAGAGAAGAGACGTGGAAGAAAGCACGTATTACTCCGGAAGGCAGCTACATTAGTTAGGAGTCTGTACTAGTTGCCTCCAAGATTGTATGATAACTTTAATTTTTATGCTTTGTGTATGTGGTTACTAATTAATGATAAATTTTAAAATTATTTTCGTATAGGATGAACTTTCAATGAAAGATTCCCAAGGAGAATTTTTTCAGATTGAAGAAATGATATATTGTCCACAACCTTGGGTAAGGAGGAGCATCCTCGGCGAATACGCGGTGTAGGTAGTCGAATAGGACTACGTTGGTATTTTTTGTCATCATCCTCACAACGTCATTCCAAAGGTGATCACATCAAATGCGACGAGCAGATCCATCACTTGGAAAACCTGGTGAAGAGTTTGCATAATCACCTGGGAGTTTCCACCGAGTACTGCTTCATGTGTACAACCTAGGGAGGTGTTCCTACAAGAAGGATTTGAGCAGGATATGCTTGGTCATTTTGAGGTAAAATTTCAATTTATAAGTATTTATTTTTCATTTTGCGTTGTAGTACATGTGATAAATTCGTTTTGATATTTACAGGATAGAGTTGAATGTGAACTCTTTGTCAATGATCCGGATATGTGACTTGTAGCATATGGGAAAGTGTACACGCTAAAGTTGCATCACGGTAAACAACTTGGATCACATAATTTGAAGGTGACTTTGGATACATCTGTCTATGGTGATGTTGTAGGATGGGTGTTGCAATGGCCTCGTTCATTGATTAAAATAAATGCGAATGCAAAGGTATCAACTTTAATTTTAATAATAACATAAATGGTTGATATATAGTAATCATGTAAATATGTTCTAATAATATAGTTTATTAATTTCATAAGGTTGAAGGTCCAACATCCAAGCAATTTGAAAATGAGATTTTATTCAAGAGACAATTTTATCCGAATTGTCAAATGTTATACAGTTTCATACGACATAAGGATGAAGATTCTACAGTTGAAAGTGTTATGAATAAAGTAATTGTAGGAGACCTGACTGATGATGGCATCAGACCTAAGTTGTATGTCGTAATAGGATGTCATGCAATTTTTGTGGATGAAAAAATTGTGTATAGTAATCATCCAAGTTCAATTAAAGTAAGTCATTTTTTCATTTTTATATATTTGATAACTAACTGTTTTAATATTAATTATAATATATTGATTTTTGAATAAGCTTCTCTACAAAGTGCCTTCTGGGAAAAAAATTGATTATTTGTGTCCCACAATATTCTTCAATCCACGCAATTCAAGTGATGACACTAGACCGTAAAAGATTGCTAAGGTTACGTGTGATTGCGAGAAGAAGATTTATCTAGCACCATAGTGGGAGGCGTATTAGTATTAAATGATTAATAAAGTTATTTTATATTACTTGTTATATTAGTATTAAATGATTAATAAAGTTATTTAACATAATTGATTTACAATGATCATTGGATGTTGGGCGTTTTAGTTTCGGATACGAATAGTGCATATCGGTTTGATCCTCTAGCATCAGATAAACCTAGGAAATCATTGAAGAATATTGTTCAGTTGTATGTTACTTTTAGTATACTTAATTTAAATTTGTTCACTAATTTTTCATTATTGTAGATTTGAGTAAAACTTTCGACCATTTGTGTAATTTTGACAGCACCATGAATATATATAAAATGATGGGTCGAAAAACGAGTCAGAAGAAGCTAACAACTTGGCATGCCATGAAGGTAATATTATTCATTATTAAAGTAAACCCATGAAGCCAAGTTGAAAAATTGTCAGTTTGGATTTAATAATGAATATATTTTTATTTGTAATTGTTGTAGTACCGTAGAGAAGTTGGAAATGTTGGCGTTTTGGCCTTAATCTATGTTTTGATGATTTAATCAACCTAATCTTAATTATAATCAATGTAGAGTAGCACACATATTGCATTGCATATATATTACTTTGTGCTAACTTCTACAGGTGATCAAGACTTAAGAAAGAAAGGATTCAAGTCAAGACATGTAATCAAGCTCAATTGAAGACATGTAAATTGTGTAAATTGAGCATACTTGAGTTAAAACCTACTCAAACACACACTAGGTTCCCTATAGAAGTCACAAAATTTCATATAATTTGGACTTCAATAAATCATCCAAACTTAGACTGAAAAACACTAAACAGTTAACCTGAACTATCTGCCCACATTCGGTCGACCGAAACAAACCGTTCGGTCAACCGAGTGATCAATTACCCAGTTAGTGTTTTACTGCCGAGTTTCGGTCGACCGTCCAGACCTTTTCGGTCGATCGAGTTAACATAATTTTCCGACCGTTTGTTTTGTCATTTTATACCCAATGGTCGTATTCGTATTTTTCCAAATACCCCAAAATTACATTTTCCTATCGGTCGACCGAGGACCTTGTTCGGTCGACCAAACATAAGGCGTCTCGACAAACCCAAACAACATGTTGGTTTTTGGTCGACCGTGGACCTTGTTTCGGTCGACCGAATTTGATCTTGTTTGCCAACCCCGTAGAGCATGTTATGAATTTGTCTACCGAACCCTATTCGGCATTTGACCGATCACTTAAGTGAACTTAAGTCATAGACAAAATTGACTAACCGGTCGACCGACATACCCGATTCGGTCGACCGATTTTGTTCTGAATTGGATCCTGCAGATTTCTGTTTTGTGTATCTTAAACAACCTTTACTCAATTCATCCCCAACGGCTATAATTGTCTTGTAGCTTATAAATAGAGTTGTAAAACGCATTTTAACACAACTCTCTCACTCCATATTGTCCAATACATTCGAGAGAAAACTCCAAACACTCCAAGCCTCAAACCTACCATACTTTAGTCATCAATCATATTCTTACTCAAGTGTGCTCAAGATTAGAGAGTGTTGTTCCACTCAAACATTGTCAAAGTAGCAAGGGTCTTGATGAAAGCCCATGACAAGAGTATAGACTTCGGTGAGAGCCCGAAGTGATCCATCTTGGATTGTGAGAGGAGGAGCCAAGCTCGGCGAGGGTTGTTCGCGAGTTTGAAGATTGTAAAGGCGTTCTCTCCCATCCCGGAACAGGGTGTGGTTTGTGAAGTCGTGAGCGGAGCACGGTTATCCGAGTGGAGCTTGCAAGAGAGGACTAGGACTCGAGTGGGGTGCCGAACCTCTATAAAAATCCCCCGTCTCATTGTGGTTTGCTTTATTTCCTTCCCTTTACCTTGCTTGCTTGTTTATTTGTTTTAATTCCACTGCATATACTTGATCGATTAAACAAGTAGGTAATTAGCCTAAAAATGATTAGAATTAGAGACCCTTACGATCCTACAAGAAATACTGAATGCGGTTACTACATAATGACTTATTTGAAACAAATTGTCAGTTTGGGATTGGAAGATAGAGATTTACGACAGGTATCTTCAATATGTAACTTACATGTTAGGTTATATCGGTTTTGTTATTTTAATTATTTAAGAATATATTGCTTTTTTGTAGATTTTTGAAGAAAACCCTCAACCGTTTTCGCAAGAGGAGATAGATTGAACACGTGAGAGGTGGTCTTCTTACTTTATTAGTCGTATGCTAAAAAAGGTGTAATTAATTGTTATTCAGAACTTGCATGTAAAAAATGGATGACTCAAAATTTGTAATCGATAGTTTGATAACTATGTCCGAATGTTGTGATTCTTTGTTAGGTGCATTTTTGTGTTGAACTGTGTTACATATGACTATATGAATGCATTTGAGTATATGAATGGTATATGAATTATATATGATGAATTGTTTATCAACTGTGTTATATTTGTTGGATTGTATATGAATTGTATATGAAATGTGTTACATTTGTTGGATTGTATATGAATATTGCAGGGTTTGAGTCTGAATTACAGCAATCAAAAATATCAAAACATCAAAAAATCCCTACAACGTCGGCTTTTATAGACAACGACATTGTTGGGTGTCTACAACGTCGATTGTCCAAGAAATCGACGTGGTAGTTGTTTAAAATTCGAAAATAACAAGGGTCTATTTTTCTAGTCCCCACTAACACGTCAGAAGTGACTTAAAACCGATGTGGAAGGGTCCATTTTTCAAAAAAAAATTAAAATAATTCATACCCTACCACGCCAGTGTTCAATTAATCTTATGTGGTAGGGGGTCTTCCACGTCGGTGTTTACTTTATCTGCCGTAGAAGGGTATTCGTAAACCCAAACAAAACCCCCAACCAAGAATTCAACAAACACAAACCTTCCTCTTCCCGACCAAAGCATTCCTCTCCCCTTCCCCGACCTCCCCTTCTGGCAACACCGAATTGTAAGTCTTTCTGTGTCATTTTAATATGCAACCCCTTAACCCTAGCCAACCCCTCAACCCCTCAACCCATACCACCACCCCATAACACAATCTCCGATCCAACCCACCCCGCACGCCCGCAGCGCAACATTCTCGAGCCTCACCACGCCGACCACCCCGCAGCCTAGCACGAACGAGCTGCAACATGTCGAGCACCCAGCAGCCCCGCACGCCCGTAAGCCTGCATCCTCGCACGTCGGTAGCCTGAACGAGGCACTCCAGCATCCCTCCATTGTCTTGTTGAAACCACATTTGTCAACATTTTTTTTTGTCAAATACATTTTTAGTTGCCGAAAGTACGCATTTGCATGTTGGGTTTAAGTTTTTCAGTGGTCAAATGTTGGACTCTCAATCAAAAGCATGTTTTTTGGTGCTGAAATTCATGTATATTTGGTTCATTTTATATTACGATTGTTTGTGTAGTTGTGTAGATAACAATGAATCGAAATTGGATTTTTGCAAGTCAATTGAGTGATGAGTATGAGCGTGGAGTTGACAAATTTCTAGAGTTTGCACAAAAGAATGTGCATATTAGAAATGAAGGAATGTCTTATGTCCATGTAGAAAGTGTATTAACATGTTCTTAAGAGATGTAAAAGAGATCAAGCTCATCTGTTTGAGAAGGTTTTCATGAAGGCTACACACGTTGGATATGGCATGGTGAGAATGAAATACGTACGAAGGATGAAAGTGATAGTTCTTCACAAAAAGATGTTAATGATGATGATCAGTTAGAGGATATGATACGAGATGTTGCCGATAAGTTTGATGACAAACCCCAAGTACTTAGTAGTTTGTTGTCTGACAATGAAGTGATGCATGTAAGCATGTATGAACCCTTGAAAAAAATCTTGTGTCTGATGGGTGTGCACATATGAAGTGAAATAAGTGATGAATGATGCATGTAAGCATGTATGTGTGTGTCGTGTATGTGTCTTCATGCATAGGAAGTGTCTAAAGATGTGGCAAAACCTATCAATCCATTCACACAATGTATCAACAATTACTACTTCATTATCATAAGATTAGGCTCAGCGTGAGAAGTGTCTAAAGATATGACAAAACTATCAAAAACTATAAACTCATTTGAAGAACAAAAGTAAGCATGGGAGGTGTTTAAATGTTATGGCAAAACCCATCAAAACAAAGTTTCTTCAATCAATCAAGCAAGCAAACACAAATACAAACACATAACTAACATGTAGTTTATTCAATAGGAAATTTTAGTCAAGAAACATGAGAAAACTAAGCATGGTAAGTGTCTAAATCTTATGGCAAAACCCATCAAAATTCCCCAACATGTAGATGATTAAAATACCCCCAATGAACATACAAAACATGCAAGTCTACACAATAAAAAATTCATCAAACATCCAAACTTCACAATATATATGAACATCATCTCCACCCCCCCCCAAAGGGATGGATCTACTCATTACACATTATTCTAGCAATTAAACTAAAGAAGAAAAGAGACATTCTAACTAATTTAGCCTAAGATCAAAGAAATAAGACTAAGCTGAGCATGCATAAAAAAGAAACAACATGTGAACAAAACAATGAAAAATTATTTTATTAAATGACTCACATTACTAGTGGCATTCTTCTCCACCTTGAGTTTTTGCTCCAAGGCTTACTCCAAGTAGAGAGAATGTCACCAAGCAATGGGTCAAATTAAAAGAGGAATTCTATTTATAGCCATATAAAAAGGCAATCGGGGACAATCCCCCGATGTGGGACTAATAAAACCTTCCCAAAATACACATAAACACATAACCCATGTTCTGGAGAAACCAGGTCGGACTCGGAGACAAACAGACGGCTAATTGGCAGTAACTTTTTCCTGGATCCGACCCATTTTCGGATATGTTCTTTAGTTCTTCAATTCTTCACATGGGGTGCACTCGGTTTGGTTATTGGAGTGTCGGCCCAAATCTAATTATAAAAATACTCCTCAGATGGTGTGGAGTTTCTTGATTTTCACATTGGCCCTGGTTTTACATTCGGGTCCCTCTCTTGTGCATCTTAGTCCACAAGTCTTTCAACTTAGTCATTTTTCTTGCTTTTAGGTACTTTTATGTCTCTTATCTTCAAACCTTTTTATTTATAAAACTTAAACATAAAACTCGTTATGTAGCATTGCATAGGTGAAAAATAAAGGATATAAGACACAAATATATGCATGATATGATGTCAATCACCTAAACTCCAACAACTTCCTTTGGTGCATCAAACATGAAGCAAACAACCCAGCAAGGCCCACCCAAAATCCAGAGCGGATCCAGACTCTGTAGACCGTCAATTGGCGGTCGGGTTTGCTCCGAATCTGACACACTTTGGGAAGATCATGTATTAGGGAAAATTAGATCTATTTCTGGTGTTGTATTTGTCCCATATCGGGGGATTGTCCCCGATTACCTTTTTCTATGACTATAAATAAAACTCTTCACCTTCCATTGTAATCACTACATACTTGGTGGCTATTCTTCCTACTTGAAGTGGAGCCTTGGAGCAAATACTAAAGTAGGAAGATGCTACTTGTATTGTGAGTATGAAGTAAATAAAAGTTTTCTTTGTTATGTTGTTTCTTTTATGTTGATTGCATGCTTAGTTTAATTTCATTTCAATAATCTTAGTAGACTTAGTTAATATGTTTTCCTTTCTTAGAATAATAATTAGTGTAATGGGTAGTGAGTAGTTCCATCCCCTTTGTGGGGGTGGAGTTTATGTTTTATACATGCAAAAGAGAATGGAATTGAATGCTTTGTGTAAAATGTGTTGATAAACATAAATGTATGCTTGCTTGTTTAGGATAGAACTTGTAACTTGATGAGTTTTGCCACAAATATTAGACACCTCTCATGCTTGTTTAGGTTATGAAATAACTAACTTGTGTATGTAAATGTTAATCAACTAGGTTAGTAATGAGATTGATAGGTTTTGTCATAAACATTAGACACTTCCTATACATGAAAATATGACCTGCATTTGGGCTTAATGATTGCATTTTTCACAATCTCTTTGCTTGTGTACACCCACTCCACCCCTCAGGGGTCCCTCTTCCTGATTTGCACTTCCACTTTAGGTTCTTTCGATTTAGTTTGCTTCGTTAGTTGTTTGTCTCCTTTACATTTTTGTTACTAGTTTAGCATATCCACAAATCTTCTCCCATTTTTTGCCACTTGGTTTCGGTCAAGCCAGAGGTTGCTCACCTTCCTGCGGACGACCTATACTTGCCCCGTCTTCACCGACGGCTGTGCACTTCCGGTCTAAATATAAAACGAACAAACAGGAACCGAACTGTATCTAGGTTGGTTCTGAAATTTAAAATCCCGATCCGACCCATATCCGTTTTATCCCGGTTCGATACCACCGGTTCCGGATATTCATTGCCACCCCTAGTTGTAATCGACTCCTTCCTTATGAGCATATCCCTTTGCCACCAACCTAGCCTTGTATTTTAACTCCTCATTCGGAGTTGAGCTTTCCTTCTTCCTGAAGATCCACTTGAACCCAATCGCGCGCTTTCCCCTTGGAAGCTTCGTTAACTCCCAAGTCTGATTCTTCTGAAGAGACTCCATCTCTTTGATTGCCATCCACTTGTTCCTATCCACCTGCTCAACGACTTCATTGAATGTGGAAGGGTCCCCACATTCACTTACAAGTGCAAACACAATACTAGCATCATCATGATCATACCTTTGCGGAGCCCTAGTGATCCTCCTTTGTCTCCCCTGAGCAATACTCTACTGCTCAGACTCTTCCTTTACTCATGAGTCAATTCTTTCCTGTTGAACTTCTTCATTCGATTCACCCTCTAAAGTTGTGGCCCTTACTTCAGTTTCGTTTCTCCGCGGAGCCATTTTGCAGCTCTTTCTCCTCAAGGCCTTTGAGTAAACTCGTCTCAACAAATACTACGTAACTCCACAAGAGCACCTTCTCGTACATTGGATACCAAAGCTTATATCCTTTCACTGACATATCGTAACCAAGAAAATACATTCCTTCGATTTCAAATCCAGCTTTGACTGTTGTATCTCATCAACCAACGCATAAGTCCGTGCGTTGATGGTGATATATTCTCAGCCTTGAATAATCATATGGCTCACCCGTCCACACTTCCTGAGGCATCTTCAATTCAAGTGCTGATGATGGTGAGATATTTACCAGATAGCAAGCAAAATCAACTGCCTTAGCCCAGAAATCCTTTGACAGATTCGCATGAAGCCTCGTGCTTCTTCCTCGTTTACACAGTGTCTTGTTCATCCTTTCAGCTACCCCATTCTACTCAGGACTTTGCAGTGTAGTGAAATGCCTCGTGATGCCTTCTTCTTCACAGAAACTCGTGAACTCCTTTGAGATGTATTCACCTCCATTATCTATCCTCAAGTACTTAACAAATTTTCCCGTACTTTTCTCTACTTGGACCTTCCATGCTTTAAACTTCTCAAACACATCACATTTACTTTTCAGAAAATAAACTCATACCTTCCTTGAGAAGTCATCAATGAATGTGATGAAATATTCGGCTCCACCTTTTGACCAAATCGGCACCGGTCCCCAAACGTCGTAGTGCACAAACTCCAATATACTTCTAGTCTTGTAGATGGCGGTCTTGAAACGAATCTTGTGCTGTTTCCCGAAGACACAATATTTGCAAATATCCAATTTGCAACTCTTAACACCCTTCAACAAACCTTGTTTGTGTACCTCACACAAACCCTTTTCTGACATATGACCAAGTCTCATATGCCAAAGTGTGGTGTTGTCTTCGTTGTCTTGTGCAACACTTTCTGCACCCTTTCCTGTTACTGCATTACCCTGCATCCAATACAAATTGCCCACTTCGGTTCCTTTTTCACTGTCATCGCCCCATGAGTGACCTTGATCTTTCCATCCGCACCGGACCATCTCCACCCGAGAGTACCCAACTCTCCTAGAGATATCAAGTCCTTCTTTAGCTGTGGAACATGACGCACACCCGTCAACGTGCGAATGCATCCATCGAACATCATGAACTGTATGGAACTAATCTCGATGGTAATACATGGTGCATCGTTGCCCATATCAATGATTCCTCCTTTTAGTGGTTCATACGAGGTGAGCCACTCTCTAACCGGGAACATATCATATGATGCTCCTGTATCCAAAATCCATCAAGTCGATGATTTGTCGATACCTCATGCATTGCATACATTGCATCATATGTCTTTCATTTAGATTGCTTTTAATTCAATAAATGCTACTAAGGTATGTGTTTAGCCTTGTTTACAGAATACAGGGACCTGAATGCTAATTACCCACATCCCGAGCATAAACGCGTGCAAAAGATTCATTTCTATCATAAAGACAAGTTCAAGTTTATCGAGTTTCAAATGGAAATGCATCCAAGCACAAAAGCATTTAAGGAGCTAATCACAAAAAGGTCAGGGGCTTAAGTGCAAAATGTCAAGGACCTGACTACAAAATAAAAGGGCAAAGTTATTGTGTTGGAGAAGTCAAAAGAAAAGTCAAAAATAAATCCCCAACAATGGAAGGAATTAATCCGGAGCTCAAGAGATTGGAAAGAATCCATCCAACGCGCAAAGGAGGATAAAATCATACCATAAACACATGACAGAAATCCGGGCGCAATATCTTCAACCTGGGCGGCGTTTTAGCCGCATATTGTACATAACAGGCGGCGAATTCGCCGCCCCTCTTAGGGTTTGAAATTTGAAATTCTGGCCTGTGGTGCGATGACGCGTGTACTCTCCTTTTATGTATTGGTATCCCTTGTATCGGCTATAAATAGCCTCGTAGGACGAATGTAACACATCTTTGAACCTTTGGTCTTGGATCATTAGTAATAAATTTTTGTTTTATTTTGTTTTGTTTCTCTTTTCTTTTAATGTCTCTAGGATCCATTCTTCTTCCTCCCTCCATGAGTTTCTAACTCTTTCCAAAGGGTGGAGGTGACGGATTTAGGGTTAGAGAAGATGGATTGCATGTTATTATTTTAAGTTCATGATTAGTATATTTTGATTACTTGAGTTTATGTTAAGTCATTTATCTTGTAATGCTTCATAACTAACATGATTTACAATAAGTTTCAGTAATTCTCTGATCTAAACCTAAATCTAAACCTCCATCCAACGGATTTCTCTCTTATTCCTTGTTTCAGTTTTATTTGTGCATGTTTAGCTACTTAATCCAAAAACCTAAAAACCCAAGTGATTCTTCTCTCCTTTTTCCTCTTAATCAAAAATAACATCAACTACAAAATCTCTCCCTCCTTGTGTTCGACCCGTACTTGCCACGTCTTCATAGACGCCGTGCACTTGCGGTATAAATTTAATTCCTCAACAAGTTTTTGGCGCCGTTGCCGGGGAGGCGACGCAGATTTTGTGTTTTTGTGTTTTCGATTTTATCCTGTCTACCTTGTGCGTGATCTAAGTATTTGAATTTGTGTAGCAGGAGACAACAGAGCGCGCGGCGAAATCCAGGAGCGTTCTGAGACACTTGGGCGGCGGAATCGCCGCATCTACAAGGTTGCTTGCGGCGGAATCGCCGCACCAGTGTGGGTTCTGGTCTTCAAATTTCTGGGGCATCGTCGGCATCTCTGGGTGGTCGCATTAAGCTACTGGAATCTCCGAGAGCGGGCGGCGAACCCGACTGCGCATTGCGGAGGTAACTTTTCTTGCCTTTCTCGTAAAATCTGAATTGTTGAAAAGTTTCCTTTCGTAGAATTGCACGTGTTAGGGTTTAAAATTCCATAATTGGCAATATTTCAACTCTGACCTAAAATTCGCAAAATTAGAAAGACCTTAGTGCATGCATCATATAATGTTTTTTTTGCATTATTCTTGCTAAATTCTTGCAAATCAATTTCTGTTGAAGAGTGCTGGAGGCAAGTTACGTATCGCGGTTTTTAACGACTGCATTTAAGCATATAATTTAATTTGCATACAACCTTGCAATTGCCCCCATTAAAAAGACCATTGTTTGACTATCTTTGTTAGATCTAAGTTAAACTATCTTAAGGGCAACTCCGTAGGAAAAGATACGGTGGGGATTTCATCACCCTTCCGTGGCCCACAAATCACAACCCTAAAGTGTCACCCAAGCCTTAAAATTTAAAATCAATTAGACATTGGCCCCTAAGAACTCGGACTCAATTAAGGAGAAGAATTGGTTTGACTTGCTATGACCTGAAGCCGATCGAATTCAATTTGGTGTCTAGGAAGTGTTTTTGTGTTGACGATAGTCTTCCAAGCGAAGTGGTTGTCTAATTGGCACCGACTCTGTCGGAAGCGCCCCCACTAGCTATACACTACCTGGCCAATTTGGTTTGATTGGTGAGGGAGGTGAATCAAGCAAATCAATTCGACTCAACCAGTTAGGAGTCGTCTAGATTTAAGTGACACTAGGTCTACGATTGTTTGAACCGTGCTTGTTCAGGAAATTTCTGACCAACCCTCTTTTCTATCTTTAGAGTTAAGTTTCCTTTCTCATCTGAGTCTTCTTTCTCTTCTCACCTAAATTCTCTAGATTAGGATTCCTTTCTCATCTTGCCTCATTCTATTGTTTGTTTCCCTTTTGAAAAAAAACATAAAAAAAAACGAAAATTAAAAAAAATTGTAATTAATTCTTGAAATTAAATTTGGAATTTAAATTTCGAATTTGAATTCAAAAATTGATTCAGCCCGGTGCACTCAGATTTGGATTCGGGACTTAAGTAATCGACTCTCACGAGTTCATCTAGATTCCAGTCTAGAGCTTAACCCCAATCCATCTGTTACACCACCTCACCCGGATCTAATGGGTGAGAATGTTGTGAACCCGCCTATGACTCTGAGGGATCGGTGCTACCCAACGATGGCTGCTCAGCCATCGTGCATCGTCATGGCCACCATACCGGGTCGCGATTTCGAACTTAAGGCACAATACATGAGTATGCTGCCTAAGTTCACCTCTAGGGAAGATCCATATCTCTTCCTTAGAGAATTTGAGGAAATCTGCTCTCTTATGCAATACCAGCATATCCCTGAGGAGGCAGTGCGTCTGAAATTCGTGCCTCTAGCACTGAAGGACGACGCTAAGAAATGGCTATATAGTCTAGCCGAAAGATCTATTAGGAGTTGGGCTGAGTTTGTTCAAGTGTTTCTAAAAAAATATTTCCCCAACCATAAGACTATGAAGATTAGGAATGAAATTGTTGCATTCGTTCAGTCTGAGAGCGAGCCGTTCTATTCCTATCTTGAAAGATTTAAAAGTGTCTTGACCCAATGCCCTCATCACGGAATTCCAAAATGGCAATTATGCCAAATTATTTATGAGGGATTGACACCCACATCTAGAGTTATGCTAGAATCTGTGAGCCAAGGGAATTTCATGTCGAAAAACGAAAATGATGCCTGGACTTTTCTTGAGGATTTAGCTGAAAACAGTATGCAATGGGACAATGATAGAACACCCATCAACCCGAGTATTTGATCTAGAATAGCAAGTCAACCCCGACCAGGTGTCTTAGCTATAGATGCCAACATAGCGGTTGAGGCAAAACTAGCCACCCTTATGCGCAGAATGGAAAGTTTAGAGCTGCAAAACCAAACCTGACAAGCATCCCCTACCCCTTGCTCTAGATGTGGTCAAACTGGTCATTTAATGGAGGACTGTGTAGACTTGGAACATGTTAATGCCACGTTTAACCATTCTAGAAATGATCCTTATGCATCAACCTACAACCCGGGTTGGCGTAATCATCCCAATTTTTCGTGGAACCAACAAGGTCAACCTCCTAGACAACAATCAAACCCATATAACCAAAATAATACATCATCTGGGGGTAATAACAATGGAAATCATGAAGTTAGGTTGACAAACTTGGAAAATTTAATGAAAACTTTTATACAAACAACCAACCAATCATTCCAAAGGCTAGAGACACAAGTCAGCCAATTAGCGCAAATAGTAGGTGAAAGAGAAAAGGGTCAATTTCCAAGTCAACCTGAGGTGAACCCAAGAACTAATAATCAATATCAATCTTATCAACCACCCTCAGGAAATAACAACCCCAGACCGGTTCAAATGATTAACGAGGAAGGACCGTTCCAACAAATCAATGCAGTAGTGTCATTACGGTCCGGACGACAAGTTGATAACAATGTGGTAAACCCTAGAATGTCTAATCAATCTAGCCATCAAGCAACCACATATGACCTGACCATTGAACCTGACGTCCAAATTGAAAAGCCCAACCCACCTACACAACCTGAACCCATAGCTTAACCTGAACCTGAGCGAGTCTATGTTCCTAAAGCCCCATTTCCCAATAGACTCAAGAAGAGCTCAAGTGCACAAATGGAGAAAATCTTAGAAGTATTTAAGCAAGTTAAGGTGAATATTCCACTCTTAGATATGATTCAACAAATACCTGCTTATGCTAAATTCTTGAAAGATTTGTGCACTAAAAAGAGAAAAACGAATGTACCAAAGAAGGCATTCTTAACTGCAAACATATGCTCTATTCTTTCCAACACATCTCCTATAAAATATAAGGACCCTGGGTGTCCCACAATTTCATGTTCAATAGGAGATACCTTTATCAATAAAGCCCTTCTAGACCTAGGTGCAAGCGTTAACTTACTCCCATTTTCTGTCTACGAGCAACTCAACCTTGGTCCACTGAAACCCTCTAAGACAACCCTCCAATTCGCTGATTGTTCTGTTAAGAAACTGAGAGGTATAGTAGAGGACGTTTTGATTAAGGTTGGTGACTTCATTTATCCAGTGGATTTTGTCGTACTTGATACTGAACTTGTTGTAAATCCTAATCGACAAATCCCTGTAATTCTAGGTAGACCCTTTTTAGCCACTTCGGAAGCATTAATAAACTGTCGAAATGGGCTCATGCAATTATCTTTCGGGAACTTAAAAGCAGAATTTAATATCTTCCATATTGATAATGAGCCAGAAATAATATGCAACCCAAGTGATGTTGTGATGAGAGCACGTATTTATCAGAATTCTGAATCAAATAAATCATCACATAAGCAAAAAGGAAGTAAGAAAAAAGGGAGTGATTCATTTACTCAACCACCATCACTCGAGCAAATAAGCGAACCAATTCAAGTGAGAAGAGTGGAATCTTTTCCTCAAGTCAACATGGGGAACAATTCAACTGGATACATGCACCAATATGGTGTCATTCAATCCAGTTCTGATTACGGTTGACTCTGAGCAAACTCAACCCCTCTACCGCAAGCCGACTCAGGTAATAAGTGCATTTATTTTATCTATGCATACATTGAGGACAATGCATGATTTAGGTGTGGGGGGGTGTTTATCTATGTATATATATATTTGTTTGTTTTCTTCTTCTAAAAAAAATCAATATTCCATGACATAGCTTAAGATTGAACTGCCAAAACCCGTGTACAAATTGCATTGAATTTTTGTTCCTTATTATATAGTTCTGCTTGAAGAAATTATGACATAAATCTAAGTTCCAAAGAAATAGCCCATTACCCTTTCAGACGTGTATGCACTTAAATTGGATGAATCAAATCTTCGAAGTGGTTGATAAAAAGCAGAGGTTGAGGAAAATATACCGGGAAGTGTGGACTTCTAATAGCAATTAAGCCTTGAGGAAAATAAAAGTAAAAAAAAAGAATAAAGTGAGGAAAGCACATCTTGCAAAATGATTACAAAAGCCCAAGCCTTCGAGTCACTGGTCCGTAGGGGTATCTTAAAACCCGGTAACTTGAGTCTTCCAGCTCGGGATTATCAACCAAACTCGCTACACGAATGCAAAAAGGGTATAAGTGTCAAAGCAAATGTGTTGAATCACGGAAAAAGAAAAAAATACTTTAAGATACTCAAGGCCCAAAGCTAAAAGAATGATCCATGCCATGGTTGATCCGAATGATACTTCACCACCAGAGGAGGCGTGCAAAATAATTTATGTGATAACATGTGTAGAAGGGTTAGTGGTGTGAATGTTGGAGGAATAAAGACCAAGTCAAACTTTTTATAAGTTAGAATTGTATAATGAGCATGCAAGAATTCTAAGTGAGATGTATAAGGTTGAGGTAAAAATATTGAGAGCTATTAATGGAATGTTGAATTAAGACTTTGTGGGTGTGTCAGCTGAAAACCCTCACGAGACAAAACTCGTCCTCTAAGGCAACTTGGAGGTTTAAAGGCTTGTTGCACATGCTAAGTGCAACCGTGATTCCTACGAAAGTGAGTTAGGATTTCCCTGTTTTCATTCCTTCTTATATTCTGTTTTGCTAGGGACTAGCAAAATCTAGGTGTGGGGGTATTTGATGCATTGCATACATTGCATCATATGTCTTTCATTTAGATTGCTTTTAATTCAATAAATGCTACTAAGGTATGTGTTTAGCCTTATTTACAGAATACAGGGACCTGAATGCTAATTACCCACATCCCGAGCATAAACGCGTGCAAAAGATTCATTTCTATCATAAAGACAAGTTCAAGTTTATCGAGTTTCAAATGGAAATGCATCCAAGCACAAAAGCATTCAATGAGCTAATCACAAAAAGGTCAGGGGCTTAAGTGCAAAATGTCAAGGACCTGACTACAAAATAAAAGGGCAAAGTTATTGTGTTGGAGAAGTCAAAAGAAAAGTCAAAAATAAATCCCCAACAATGGAAGGAATTAATCCGGAGCTCAAGAGATTGGAAAGAATCCATCCAACGCGCAAAGGAGGATAAAATCATACCATAAACACATGACAGAAATCCGGGCGCAATATCTTCAACCTGGGCGGCGTTTTAGCCGCATATTGTACATAACAGGCGGCGAATTCGCCGCCCCTCTTAGGGTTTGAAATTTGAAATTCCGGCCTGTGGTGCGATGACGCGTGTACTCTCCTTTTATGTATTGGTATCCCTTGTATCGGCTATAAATAGCCTCGTAGGACGAATGTAACACATCTTTGAACCTTTGGTCTTGGATCATTAGTAATAAATTTTTGTTTTATTTTGTTTTGTTTCTCTTTTCTTTTAATGTCTCTAGGATCCATTCTTCTTCCTCCCTCCATGAGTTTCTAACTCTTTCCAAAGGGTGGAGGTGACGGATTTAGGGTTAGAGAAGATGGATTGCATGTTATTATTTTAAGTTCATGATTAGTATATTTTGATTACTTGAGTTTATGTTAAGTCATTTATCTTGTAATGCTTCATAACTAACATGATTTACAATAAGTTTCAGTAATTCTCTGATCTAAACCTAAATCTAAACCTCCATCCAACGGATTTCTCTCTTATTCCTTGTTTCAGTTTTATTTGTGCATGTTTAGCTACTTAATCCAAAAACCTAAAAACCCAAGTGATTCTTCTCTCCTTTTTCCTCTTAATAAAAAATAACATCAACTACGAAATCTCTCCCTCCTTGTGTTCGACCCGTACTTGCCACGTCTTCATAGACGCCGTGCACTTGCGGTATAAATTTAATTCCTCAACAATACCTGCAGCACATACTGTAAGGACGTCTACAGTATCTCGTTCCTCCGCCACGCTGGCGAAATCAAGCCCAACAACTTTACCCTTCTTCTACGCTACCTTGAAGGCTCTACAGTCACACTTCATTGACCCATCTTCTTGCAAAAGAAATATTCAAAGGTTCTCCCCTTTGATTTAGACCCACCCCTGTTGTTTCCACTTCCTTTGTTACCCATCCTACCCTTTCCACTCGATGCGATGATCAATCTTTCACCCTTAATAGAAGAGCTTCTACTAGAATTCTTCTTTGAATCAAAAGAGATCAACGTGCCCTTGACCTCCTCTAGCACCAACGAATCCTTCCCATATATGATCATGTTCACGAAATTCTCAAAAGAGTATGGTAGTGATGTTAACAAAAGCATTACCTTGTCTTCATCTTCAAATTTGACACCCAGCTAGGTCAAATTTGCAATCAGTTTGTTGAACATCGATAGATGATCAATGAACAATGTGTTCTCCCTCATCCGATGCGTGTATATCTGGTGCTTCAAATTATACTTGTTGCCCAGGCTTTTCTTCATAAACCTATCCTCTAGAAGTTTCCAATATTTAGTCGTTGTCGTCGTCGATTCCTCGAAGAGAATATCATCGGAAAGACACAATTCGATGATCCCTATCGCCCGGAGATTCATCATCTCCCACTTCTCCTCGGTCATATTCGACGACTTCTTCTCCTCACTTCCCAAAGTGTTCAAGAGTCCATCCATTTGCGACATCAACGCACTGACCCTCCTTTGCCAGGTGGAAAAGTTCCCTTTTCTGGTGAATTTCTCCACACGGATGTTCTTTGCGTCCTCCGACATATCTAGCAGCATGGCTCTGATACCAGCTGTTGGGAGAGATTCTAACAATGTTACTACAAAAACAACGGATTTAACACACTAACTCTCTCAACTTCCATGTTAAAGATCCAACTACCTATGTGTATCCTACTATCATCAACTAGCTTCCTTACCCCTTGCACCCGTTGAGTAAAGTACGAGGACCCTAACTCCTTGTGCACTACATCTGGGCACCGATGCAGTGTGCCACTAAGGTGGTGGCACCCCTTGACTAGCTTCCTTATTGCTCGCACCCGTCGAGAATGATGCGTAGACCCTTGTTCACTTTGAATCACTACATCCGGGGCCCGATGTAGCACATCGTTAAGAGGGTGACGCCTCAAACACGATTCTCTTTTAAGTTTCATTTCCATGGGAGTAGCTAGTGTTTTACGCTGGCTCGCAACACCTATCGCAACCCTCCTCCTTTATCCTGATTTGGGACAGGCTATGTAAACGTACATAGGCGGAGTTGAAAGAAAAAAATTCAAAAAAAAACTGAAATCGTGATTTTCATTAACTTTGGGTCTTTGGAAAAAAACATAGTTTTCCAATTGATTTTTGTCTAAGCATTTGTTTAAACTGTTGAACCCAAAGTCCTAACGTTCAACTAAACATGACTTGACTAACCTAATCGAATAAGTAAACTAGCCTATTAGAGAACACATTAAGGTAAAGTGGCAATGAAGTATATTATAGCACGTTATATGGTGTACTATATAAAGAGTTCTAGCATTTTAATACAACATTACATCAGTCTTTTGTGTGATCTTCACCATCTCTGTGAGAGAGATACTCGACTCATAGGAGTCCGGAGACGGTGTTTGTGGGGATCGTGAGAAGAGTTCAACTGGGCACCGAGAAAAGCAATATGGTCTCGTCAAGTAAGTTTCATAAGGTTCCATCGTAAACAACTCAAACAAAATAAACTCAAGAAAATAGCATGGTCAAAAGCTTTGATATATCCTAGAAAATTAAGCACTTTGAGGCAAAATTACAAGCACTTTGTAAGCACAATATCTCACCACCCTTCACCACTTCACTTTCCACTCCAAACTCTTCACGCATATCTTTTTCTCCTATGACAATCTTCTGCTCCTCGAACGTCCATCTTTCTTTCTCTTCAATCATTCTCCCTTGTGCAATCATTACAAGCACTTTGTAAGCACAATATCTCACTACCCTTTCTTCCCAACCAACATACCCAAAACTTATACGTCTTTCTTAGAGCCATTATAAACAATAAATTAAAATTGATGTGTTATAAGTCATTAGGTTATCGAAGAACCCATAAGAATGTCAAGCTTTAAAGATTCGACGAATGGAGGCGAGGTGGAGACGAAGTCCCGATTGAGTGAGAAATCGACCAGACAGATATTAATTGAAGGCATTGATCATTGCAAACGAAGCAAAGATTGAAAGGAAACTCTAGATTGGTGGGGGGTTGACAAAGGGAGTTGGGTTGGTGGTGGAATGCTTTGGGGGGCCGAGAAAAGTGGCGTGAGAGAGAGGAATAACGTGAATCATTGTTTCCTGTGGAAAAAAGTAGTGGGACTTAATTTTCAAATTAATAGGTGTTGAATTTATGATGATGATGAGAAGTTTTGGTTTGGGAGGAAGAATAGAAAGTAGTGTATTATTGTATATTTGATTGTTTGATTAGATGAGTATTTATACAGATACTAGTAGTCGTTTGGCTTTATTTATTGTTTAACTGGGAGACTTCAATCGTCCTTCTTGGGTATGCCATTTGGTTGCTTTGGTAAACTTCCATCTTAAATTGTCTTCAACGGTCTTTTCTTTTAACACGTCCCCTCAAGTCGGGTCTGGAAAGGGTTGTTAGATCCTAACTTGAGAAGTATGTTGGAGAAGGTCTTGCGATCTAGAGCTTTGGTGAAGATATCAGCCAATTGATCTTTGCTTGGAACGTAGGGGACCTCTATTTGCTTTGACTGTATCTTTTCTCGAATAAAGTGACAATCGACTTCAATGTGTTTAGTCCTTTCATGGAAGACTGGGTTCATGGAGATGTGTCGTGCTGCATTATTATCACAAAACATCTTCATGGGGTTCTGAGTTGTGATCTTCATATCTTTAAGTAGTCGACTTAACCAAATTAGTTCGCTGATAGTTGATGTCATTGCACGGTATTCTGCTTCTGCACTAGATCTGGCGACAACATTTTGCTTTTTGCTTCGCCAAGTTACCAAGTTGCCTCCCACGAATGTGCAGAACCCAGAGGTTGATCTTCGATCATGACTTCCAGCCCAGTCTGCATCAGAATATCCAATTATCGAGTTAGAGTTGTTAGGTTTCATCCAGAGTCCTTGTTTGGGTGTCCCTTTAAGATAACATAGGATTCTTTTTACCAAATCTAAGTGGTGTGTGTGAGGAGCATGCATGAATTGACTTATTAAACTGACAGCGTATGTAATGTCTGGTCGGGTAACAGTAAGGTAAATAAGTTTCCCTACTAATCTCTGAAATTGCCCAATATTAGAAAGAGGGGTTCCATCTGTCGGTCCTAGTTTTTTGTTGATTTTTATAGGAGTAGTTGAGGGTTTTGATCCTATTTTTCCGGTTTCTTTAAGTAGGTCTAGGGTGTATTTTCGTTGGTTGAGAAATAAACCTTTCTTGGAGTATGCAATTTCTATTCCTAAGAAGTATTTTAAGTATCCTAGATCTTTTATGTCAAACTTTGATTTCAGATATTCTTTAACTAATGCTATTTGGTGATTATTATTTCCAGTTATGATAATGTCATCAACATAGATAAGTACAATGATAGTAGTGTTATGACTATGTTTTGTAAACATGGATGCATCAGCAAAGCTTTTAATAAATCCATAATTAATGAGAGAGAAACTAAGTTTTGCGTATCAGGCACGAGGTGATTGTTTTAGTCCATATATAGACTTGTGAAGCTTGCATACCTGGTTGGGACAAGTGGTGTAGCCAGGTGGTGGAATCATGTAAACTTCTTCTTCTAGATTTCCCTGTAAGAATGCATTTTTGACATCCATTTGAAACAAATTCCATCCTTGGTTTACAGTGATGGAGAGAAGAACACAGACTGTGTTCATTTTGGCTACATGGGCAAAAGTTTCTAGGTAATCAAGACCATAGGTTTGAGTGTAACCTTTGGCCACGAGTCTAGCCTTATATCTTTCTATTTTCCCATCGCTATGATATTTAATCTTGTAGATCCATCTACATCCAACAGGCATGGTACCTGGTTAGAGAGGAACTAGGGTCCAGGTGTGGTTATTTTCTAGGGCTCGTAATTCATCATTCATGGCTTTGACCCAATTCTGGTTGTTTATAGCCTCATGGTAATGTTTTGGTTCTTTATTTGTGTCTATTGTTCCTAGGAAGGCTTGATGTTTTTGTGAGATTTGTTGGTATGATAGAAAGTTTTGGATAGGGTTTGTGGTGTGTGAGAGATAATAATCATTGAATCTAATAGGATGGTGAGATGGACGCGTAGATCTTCTTGGAGGTTCTTCTCCCCTTGGATTTTCTCTTCCTTCATCTCTCCTTTCGTCTTCGTTTTCTCCTCCCTCGCTTTCATTTCCTCCTCCGTCTTCGTTTTCTCCTCCTTCTTCGTTTTCTCCTACTTCTGGGATTGCTGGTGGTGTTGTGGGTAGAAGGTTATTGTAGGCGATGTGAGGTACTGGGATGGCAGAAACATTTTCAGGACTGGGATTTTTGAAGAATGGGACACCTTCGAAGAAGGGGACACCTTCAAAGAAGGTAACATCTCTTGAGACATAGGTTTTTTTATTCTCTGGGTCATAGCATTTGTACCTTTTTTTCCTAATGGAATACCCTAAGACAATACATTTGATGGAGTTGTGATCAAGTTTATCTTCCCGTTTTTTGTTGACAAAACAGGTACAACCAAAAATTCTAAAATGGTCGATATTATTTCTTTATTATACAGGATTTCTAAAGGTTTTCTATTGTTTGTTGTGGGACTAGGAAGTCAGTTGATAATATAAGTAGCAGTGAGAATTGCATCAGACCAAAAAGATTTAGGAACATTGTTTAGAAAAAGGAGGGAGCGAGTGACATTTAATAGATGCCGGGTTTTTCGTTCTGAAATCCCATTTTGTTGCGGTGTATTAACGCATGAGGTTTGGTGAAAGATACATTTTTGTTGTAAAAGATTTTGAAATAGGTTGCTCATATATTCAGAGCCGTTATCAGATCTAAAAAATCAAATTTTTGCGTCAAACGTGTTTTCAATAAAATGGAGGAATTCGCAAAAAATAGAGTAAGCATCAGATTTGTTTTTCAAAAAATAACCCAGGTTGCCCGTGAAAAATCGTCAATAAAACTGATAAAATACCGAAAATTGTTGTAAGATTCAACAGGAGCCGGTCCCCAAATATCAGAATGTATTAGTTCGAAAGCCATATGAGTTTTGGTGCTAGAATTTTGAAAAGGTAATCGAGTTTGTTTAGCAAAACGACATACATCACATAATAATTCATTTTTAAAGGACGGAAAAAAACATCTTAATATACTTGATGATGGGTGGCCCATCCTTTTGTGCCAGAGAATATGGTTGTTTAGAGTATGGGTATGAAGTGCTTTTTCGTCTCTTTCTAGAACATAAAGACCATTCGTGAGGATGCCCTTACCAATCATCCTCCCTGAGATACGATCCTGAAAAACAACATCATTAGGAGCAAATATAACATTACAATTGAGATTTCTGGTGATTTTGGTTACAGATATAAGATTAGTATGTAGGTTGGGTACATATAAAACATCGTTAAGGGTGTTGTTAAGTAAGTTGATCTTTGATTGATCGTTTTATTTAAACCGCAAGTGCACGGCCGCGTTGAAGCGGTGGCAAATACGGGTCGTCCACTGGGAGGTGTGTCGACGCTTGGTTTATACGAAGGCAAGTGGTAAAAAAATGGAGAGAAAGGTTGGTTACACTAAATACACTAAGATGCAAAAAGGAAATTAAGATAAGCAATAAAACTAAGCCCCATAGGGGGTAGAGAACTAATGTGAATATGATGATGTGTGTGTGTGCGTGTATTCAATTAAGCTCCTCACAAGATGTAGTGCATGAAATCATAAAACTACATCCAACTTTGCCTCCACATGAATTAAGATAAGACTACATCATTAAAACATACAAGACAATAATTGGAATGAAGCTAAATGAACTCAAGTATAAAGATTAGACCCTACTATTCCTCCACATGAATTAAGATAAGATTACATCATTAAAACATACAAGACATTAGCTAAGGTAAAGGCAACAAGAGCACATACACTACAAATTGTGTTTCCAATATTAACTTCATCCATATCCTAACATTATCATTCCCCATAAAATAGGTCCACTAATCAAAGCATAAGCTAAGCTTCATTCAAGAGCATTAGCATATCAAAGATAAGAGTGAAAACCCATTAGATGGTTATGGAAATCATATAAAGCTCAAGGGATAAAGATAACACACACTTAATACACTACATGATTATATCCCATATTTCTCCACCCCCAAATGGGGATGGAACTACTCACTACTCATTACACTAACTATATTAACAAAAGAAAGCATAATACTAAAATGAAAGTTAACTAAGAAAGCAAGAAGTATTAAAGAAGCTTAAAAGGAAAGGAAAGACTAAACACACATGCACAAATTAAAAGACTAGATTAAAAGAAACTAGAAGAATTATTTTATTAACAAATAACTCACATTGAAGGTAGCATTCTTCTCCACCTTGAGTTTTTGCTTCAAGGCTCACTCCTTAGTAGAGAGAATGCCACCAAGCAATGAGTAATTACAATAGAAGGTGAAGAGTTGTATTTATAGCCATAGAAAAAGGTAATCCGGGACAATCCCCCAATGTGGGACTAAACGAATACTAGAAATGGACTAAATACACACTAATAAGTAACCCAGAGAAATCTTAGCGGATTTGGGCCCAACGTTACCGCCAATTAGCGGTCGTGGACCGCTAATTAGCGGTCTACAGTGTTTTGATTGGTCTGGATTTTCTTGTGGGCTTTTCTGGAAGTCTGTATTTGTCTTTGATGCATCTACTTCTCTTGTTGGAGCTCCAACCCGAATAGAATTGCCAAAATACTCCCATGATGGTGTGAAGTATTCTTGTTTGCTCATTAGGTCCTTCGGTCTTACATTCAGGTCCTACTCCCTTGCATCTTAGTCCCCATGTCTCACAATTAAGTCTTTTTTCCTGCTATTGAGTCCTTTCATGGCTCTTCTCTTCAAACCTCTTTATTTCTGAAATTCAAACATAAAACTCGTCATGTAGCATTGCTTAGGTGTAAGATAATGGATAGAATATACAAATATGAGCATGAAATGATGTCAATCAAATACCCCCACACCTAAGTTTTTGCTAGTCCCGAGCAAAACAAAGAAAGAGAAAATCAAACGAGAAACAAGAAATCCTAACTCACTTTCGTAGGAATCACGGTTGCACTTAGCACGTGCAACAAGCCGTTAAACCTCTTCGTTGCCAAGGAGGAGGAGTATTGTCTCCTGAGGGTTTTCAGCGGATATACCCACAAAATCCGAACAAGATGCATTATTCAATCTAGACACTCGACTCGTTGGACAATTTTTTGTCGATCATTGGACGCGGTAATCCTACGGGCCGACTATATATATGTAATCAGTCCACACACCTAACCTAATGAACCATTCCTGCAAGTTAAATAAGGAATTAAGTGAAAGACATGGACAACCTCAACATCCTCAAGTGATACAAAGTGTAAGGTCCATTAAGGTACTTATTTTGATTACCATTTTTTTTCTTTTTTTTTCTTTTCACATTTTGTTTCTTCTTTTTCTTTTTATTAGTTGGAGCTTCATTCTTATTTCTTATGCAAGTTAAATAGGAGCCGTGCGAGAAGAGAGAACACCTACTCACTTATTTCTTATCTACACATGAACTAAAACCCCTACACTAATGTCTCACAACAGGATTTAGAGGGTCCTTGACTACAACAAACTTCCTTAAGTTAACAGACACAAATTATTGACCCACTAGGTTCAGGGTGGACTTCATTAAATGTTTGAGCACTGAAACCCTATGATTACTCACCCCCAAGGGAAAACTTGGGTGCATCCTAACGACTCGATAAATCTTAAAGTCAATGTACTAGATATCCTAATGCATCAATTTCAAGACAATTTTGGGAGCTTTCTTTTTACTTTGCGTCTCAACGGTTTTGCACATGCTAAACACATGCAAAACCCACAAAACATTTTCTTTCGCAAACACATGAAAATTTTGAAAGCAATGTGGAAATTTTAAAGCACTAGGCAAGCAAAAGAAGACAAGTCACCCAAGGATCATGACAAGCAGATATATCGATATTAAATGCAGCACACTAACATGACCCTAATAATGCAAAAAAAGAAAATAAAATCAAAGGAAAAAGACTCAACTATGTACACACGTAAAACACCCCCCCACACATACTTCATGCATTGTCCTCAATTAATGTGAGCAAAATACTACATGGATTTATGCATGAAAAATGAGAGATCTCACCAACATGAAGTACAAAGGGAAGTTCAAGGTCAAGTTGATGGACACAAACCCGAATTCCCTCAAACTTGTGAGATGCTAAAGAAAGGATACAAATACGTGAAAGAAATGGAGCCCAAATACACAAGGGTTGGGGCTCACAACAATCGATGCTCATTGAAGGAGTCTTTTATTGTACTTTCTTTATTTTCTTTATTTTCTTTTTTTTATATAACTATGTACAAACATAAGTTCCCATCTTCATTTGTCAAAAGACATCAAATGGGAACCTCAAGAGTGGGTCAATGCACTTGGAAAGGGAACATGACACCACGCGGGGCCAGAATACTCATGCGTGGCCCCCCTTCACAAAGAGCACCAGATGAAATGAGAGGTTCATAAATTGGACGCAAAGGCGTCTCATTCAAAGGATCAAACTGAAAGAGCTTGAACCTCTCAAGAGTTTTGGAAATGAGGGGCAACGGAAGAAGAGTTTCTCCTGTTGCGCTGCTGAAGTTATGATCGTCAATCCAAACTCTCCAACCAACAGGCTGGTGTGTCGGAACGAGGTCAAGAACCTCGTTAGGCATGTCCGACACACCAGGCGAACGAAAAGTGGGTCTCATACCCAAGGTATCCTCCAAGGAAATCCTAATACGCTCATTAGCAATGTAGTTGTTTGATGTTCCATCATTTCCAACATGATCAGGAACAATAGTGAGAGGCAAACTCTCATCAGGTTGTTTGAAATTGAGGGTACTAGGGAGCTCTTGCTCCACCAGAGGTGAGTCCTTAAGAGGCACAACATGAAGATCATGTGGCTCTAGGGCCACGGGACAAAAAGATAAGGCACAATCCTGTGCCGACTCATAATGAAATTGGTCCATGTTTTCCTCAATTGGAATCGAATCCTCCACCAAGTGATCGTGAATTGAAACCCCAAGTCCCTCAGACTGACTACGAGTTTGACTTTGAAAGATTGTGCTTTGAATTTGTGGATTTGGTGGTGGCGGTTCGATATCAAAAGATGAATCCTCATGTTGACAAGAAAAGTTACTCTCCTCACGTTCACATAATTGCTGCGACATTTGACTCATTTGCAGTGCCATATTTTGTACGGACTGTTGAATGGTTTCCATGAACGTAAGGAAAGTTAGTTTCGAGGAATCAGGTATGTGGTCAACTATGAGGTCCAAGTTAGAGCTTGTGAAATGTTGGGGTTGGGTGTTGATGGGCTGAGAATGAGTCCAATGATTTGAAGTGGGGTGTTGGTAGAATTCTGGGTATTCGGGAGGAGGATACTGGGGTGGAAATGATGTATAAGAATTTGAATACGAATTGTCTCCCCACGAATCCATCCCTCTAGGGTTGTACGCGGATGTGTAATGGTCATAATGAGCATTTTGGGAAAATGTGTACTCATACTCAGGCTCAGGGGAAACATAAGGAAATTCTCCTATAACATGACCACTCAACCCACAACAGTCACATGGTACGGTTGGAGCCACCGGTGCAACCATGTCATCTACCACATGCATGAAAGATGCCAAAGGTTCTTGTAATGTCTCAGATTGATGACCAACATATGATCCGACGTAACTAGATGGTGGTCTAGCAGTAGGTGCCTCTCTCATACTACCCCAATATGAAGATTGCTCAGTCACAGAATTAAGATTGTCCCAACCATACGGGGTGTTAGTCTGAGCCACCCCAGGATGCATGGGTCGGAAGTACCAGGGAGAATCGTCCTGGTCCCAACAATGATATGGATGGTCGCCCATGTAACCATCCATCACAACAAAGAACTCTAGAGTCGACCACTCTCACCACCACGAGGCTAAACTCGCAAAAAGTGCTCGACTCGACCCTAAAACGCTACCAGAGAGTGTAAAGGGGAGGAGACTATAATGTAGAAGAAGGTGAGAAGAAGATGACTCAGAGGAGAAGGGAAGAATCCTAGAGCTAGCGTGGGTAATGGGATCAGGTAGAAGCCTAACTAGCAAGCACGACTCAAACAATGTAAGGCAATCGGTCCTTAGGCTAGACGACGCCTAACTTCGAGGTCACTAGCCTTGACACGCCTCACCTCCCTACAACGAGGACCACAATGCCCAGCAAGTGATACCAGATCCGAAGATCCAGTACCTCCTACTATCGACAAGGCAGGCAACGCCGATCAGGTCATGACGGTCTCGACTAGATTACTCTCCTAGTGCGTCTGAATTCCTTAGGGCCAATGTCTACTTGCTTTTAGTTAAGGCTTTATTAAGAGTGATTTTTGGGGCCAAGGAAAGGGTGATGAAATCCCCCACCTTATCTTTTATGGGACAACCCCTCCTTAGTAGTGTTTTGAGCTTAAATCTAGCAATCAATCACTCCAATGAAACGCTCAACTCACTCTTGTCCTGATGCACCTTACTAACTAATGCATGATCGAAACATGCATGAATGAGAGATTTGGGTGCACGTATCTCACGCCAGCAATCAACAACAAAATGTAAAGCAAAGAAAAGACAAATGCATGCAAGGTCTACACATGATGCATGACCTAGATGGCAAGAAGTCTAATCTTTTACTTTGAGTTTTATGGTCCAAGTTGATTAAAGGGGATTGAAATTAAATCTGGGAGAAAACTAGAACTCACAACATGCAAAATGATACTCCCAGATAACTAAAATGAAACAACAAGCAACCAGAACAAATCTGAGAGAAAATGAGGCTCACCAGGCCGCCAATTGGCGGTCCCAGACCGCTAATTGGAGATCACTTTTGCGTTATTGGCTCTAAAATTCCTCCAGTCGCTACCCCTTGATTCTAAGAATCCCTGAAACACACAAAAACTAAAAACAAAAAATTAAAACCACTCGAATCTTCCAAACCAAAGTCTAGACAGAGCACCTCCCCGGCAACGGCGCCAAAAACTTGATTGATCGTTTTACATTAACCGCAAGTGCACGACCGTGTTGAAGCGGTGGCAAATACGGGTTGTCCAATGGGAGGTGTGTCGACAATTGGTTTGTTCGAAGGCGAGAGATAAAAGGAGAGAAATGTTGGTTACACTAAACTACACTAAGATGCAAAAAGAAAATGAAGATAAACAATAAAACTAAGCCCCATAGGGGATAGAGAACTAATGTGAATATGATGATGTGTGTGTGTTCAATTAAGCTCCTCACAACATGTAGTGCATGAAATCATAAAACTACATCCAACTTTGCCTCCACATGAATTAAGATAAGACCATTAAAACATACAAGACAATAATTGGAATGAAGCTAAATGAACTCAAGTACAAAGACTAGACCCTACTATGCCTCCACATGAATTAAGATAAGATTACATCATTAAAACATACAAGACATTAGCTAAGGTAAAGACAACAAGAGCAAATACACTACAAATTGTGTTTCCAATATTAACTTCATCCATATCCTAACCTTATCATTCCCCATAAAATAGGTCCACGAATCAAAGCATAAGCTAAGCTTTATTCAAGAGCATTAGCATATCAAAGATACGAGTGAAAACCCATTAGATGGTTATGGAAATCATATAAAGCTCAAGGGATAAAGATAACACACACTTAATACACTACATGATTATATCACATATTTCTCCACCCCCAAATGGGGATGGAACTACTCACTACTCATTACACTAACTATATTAACAAAAGAAAGCATAATACTGAAATGAAAGTTAACTAAGAAAGCAAGAAGTATTAAAGAACTTAAAAGGAAAGGAAAGACTAAACAACATGCACCAATTAAAAGACTAGATTAAAAGAAACTAGAAGAATTATTTTATTAACAAATGACTCACATTGAAGGTAGCATTCTTCTCCACCTTGAGTTTTTGCTTCAAGACTCACTCCTTAGTAGAGAGAATGCCACCAAGCAATGGGTAATTACAATAGAAGGTGAAAAGTTGTATTTATAGCCATAGAAAAAGGTAATCCGGGACAATCCCCCAATGTGGGACTAAACGAATAACAGAAATGGACTACACTAATAAGTAACCCAGAGAAATCCTAGCCGATTTGGGCCCAAAGTGACCGCCAATTAGCGGTCTTCGACCGCTAATTAGCGGTCTACAGTGTTTTGATTGGTCTGGATTTTCTTGTGGGCTTTTCTGGAAGTAGGGCTGTTCGTGGGGCGGGTTTGACCCCCCGCCCCGCCCCGCGTAGGGCGGGTTGCGGTTGAAAATTTTCCTACCCGTGACCCGTTAACCCGCTACCCGTTAACCCGCCGAACTAATCGGGGCGGGTTGCGGTTAATGTGTTACCAACCCGTTAACCCGTTTACCCGCTACAAATATAAGTATTAAAAAAAATACATATTTATGTATTAAAATTTTCGTTATTTCATTAAACTTCTAACATTTCTTCTAAAATTAAAATTTTCCTACCCGTGACCCATTAACCCGCCACCCGTTAACCCGCCGGACTAAACGGGGCTGGTAGCGGCCCAAATTTTTTTTACCCGCCCCGTTTGCCCGCCTGACTTTGGTGGGGCGGGTAGCGGGCGGAGCCAAACCCGCCCCGCCCCGTTTGCAGCCCTATCTGGAAGGCTGTATTTGTCTTTGATGCATCTACTTCTCTTGTTGGAGCTCCAACCCGAATAGAATTGCCAAAATACTCCCCATGATGGTGTGAAGTATTCTTGTTTGCTCATTAGGTCCTTCGGTCTTACATTCAGGTCCTACTCCCTTGCATTTTAGTCCCCAGGTCTCACGATTAAGTCTTTTTTCCTGCTATTGAGTCCTTTCATGGCTCTTCTCTTCAAACCTCTTTATTTCTGAAATTCAAACATAAAACTCGTCACGTAGCATTACTTAGGTGTAAGATAATGGATAGAAGATACAAATATGAGCATGAAATGATGTCAATCAATCTTCCCGATTCCTTTAATTGGTATCTTGTTTCCATTTGCTACTGTTACAAATTTATTTACTAAACTTAGATTTTTAATATTACTAAGTATTGTTGGATCTCCAGTCATGTGGTCGGTAGCTCCGGTATCGATTATCCAAGATTTGTTATTGAATTTAGTTGTTAATCTAGAGAAAACAGTAAAATCAGAAAAAATTAATTTACCTGAGGAATTACCAGTTTCATGGGGGGTTTTCTGCAAAAGATCATTAAGCTGGCCCACCAGGCTTTTTAAATGAAGTGGGTTAATGGTAGAATCCGGATTACCATTACCGGATCCGAATAGGCTGGATTCGACCGAAGCTATATCTAAACGGGTCGGGTTGGAAGATCCGACAAGCTGCTGAGTATAAAAGGCGGAGTTATCCGCATATCTGGTAGGGTTTTGTGTTTTTTCTTTGTGTCAGTTGCTATTCTGGAGCGAGCTGGTGTTGCAGTCGCCGCCTCTGAGCAGGCGGGTGTTGCAGTTGCCGCCTCCGAGCAGGCTGGTGTTGCCACCGGCGACTCCTTCCACCAAGTTTGCTTTTGTGTTTTTCTCGTTTCTTTGTGGTATGAGATGGGGAAAGAGGAACCAACACTGATTTCTGTTGTGTCCTTTCTTTTTACAGTTGTCGCAGTGTTCAGTGTTTTTGTTTCTGAATCTTTTTTTATTCCTCCCTGAGCTTGGTTCCGACCGATGATGAGGGCTTGGTTGTCCGCGTTGTTGTTCTGATTTTTCATTGTGTTTATCCGCGTTTCTTCCCGCTGAATGAGACTCGTGATGTGTGGGAGACTGGGGAGATCCGGCGCCATGAGTATTTGAGACCGAATAGTCTCGTAGCTTGGATCTAAACCCACCAGAAACTGGTAGATTTGATTTTGTTCTTGCCGATTTTGGATGATTTTTGGGTCTGTGGTGGGTGGTTCGTATATTCTGAGCTCATCCTACCGTCTTCTGAGGGTACCGAGATACTCTGTGATTAAAGTCTCGTGTTGCTGTGTTTGTGCGATTTCTTGCTTGATCTTGAAGATGTGCGCGAATTTTCTGCCTTTCCGTAGTGATCTCGAACAGAGTCCCACAAATCTTTTGCGTTGTCTTTATATATGAAGATTTCGGTGATGTTTGCATGCATGGAGGCAATGAGCCACGACATCACCTGGTGATCCGTGGTTTGCCACTCCTTTTGAATTTTCTCATTCGCGTCTTCTTCTGGTTTTGGGGTTTTCCCGGAGATGTGGCCAAGCTTCCCCCTGCCATTGAGGGATAACGTGACCGCGCGAGACCATGACAAGTAGTTGGTCTCGTTTAGTGATGTCGTGACGAGGCGATGAGGATTCATCACTTCGGTTTGATTTCCGTTGTCGTCCGACATTCTGTTTTGTTCTCTTCCTCCTTGGGTTAGGATGTGGGTGTGTGGTGACCTTCAACCCTCTTGGAGGAGGTGAGGCCTATGATGAGTTTTGGGAAGGTCTGAGGCGTATAGATCAGTGCTCTGATACCATGTTGAATTTGTGACGATGATGAGAAGTTTTGGTTTGGGAGGAAGAAGAAAAAGTAGTGTATTATTGTATATTTGATTGTTTGATTACATGAGTATTTATACAGATACTAGTAGCCGTTTGGCTTTATTTATTGTTTAACTGGGAGACTTCAATCGTCCTTCTTGGGTATGCCATTCTGTTGCTTTGGTAAACTTCCATCTTAAATTGTCATCAACGGTCTTTTCTTTTAACGGGAGATATGAGATATCTTCGGATTAATGGAGAGAAAATGTCTATATATACAACTTTCTCTTAGATTTTGAAGCAAAATGGAGATAAAATCACTATTGTACTTTTATGACTATATATTACCCTATTATTTTAGAAAATAAACAATAACCCTTTGTTATGATTATGATACGTTAGTCAATTAACATCGATTTACGTAATTCCTCTCATGTCTGGATAGAAAATATAAGAGATATAACATTTGTTTTCTTTTCTTGCTTGTTCCTATCCCCAAGCAGACCATTCACGGAGAGAGAGATAGTATAGTTTTTGTGGCCAATCGCTCATTCCCTTCGTCGTCGTAGTCATTAGTATCCACATTTTTATTAACATTGCCACCAATAGGGGTGGACATCAGTCGAGTTGGGTCGGATTTGGACTAGAACCCAACCCAACCCAAATTCGAAAAAGTCGTGTTTGGGAAAATCCAACCCACACCTGAACTCGAATCGATTCGGGTTCAACCCAACCGGACCCAAAATTTTTGGGTTGGATTGGGTTGGATCGGGTTGGACCCGAATTTGTACACCATCTTAGCCCTCTTTCATCTTCAATATACCAATATCAGACATTTATTCCTTCAACCTCTCCTTTATCTGCCTCACCTTTTCTCAAATGACCATACATCAAATCACAAGAAGAAATTTTTAAAAAAAAAAATCATAAATGATGTTACGTTGGTAAAATACATGGTTCCATACATTTTTCACAAAAAATGACTTGAATGGAAATTTTCAGGAATTCCACGGAAGGATGCATCCAAGACCAAAAGGTTACAATGTCAATTAAATTGGGAATCAAGTAATCATTCCCAATTTGGACGGCAAAACGTGAGAACCAATTTCAGATCATGAAATCTATCCACCCAAATTCTTCTCCATGCCTTCATTATTCCAAGATTGTATGAACTTCCACGGACAAGCCCAACAAAACACAAAGAGATCAACAAACAAAAACAAGCACCAGAACCCACAATTAATTCCACCAACAGTATCAGAAACAACAAACTTCAAACAATCCAATACAATTCCCACCCATTAAAACCTTGAAAATCCAAAAACCCCCTAAGGAAGTGAGGGGAGGTCGTGAGGGGGAGGAGCCGAGGAGGGCAGGAGGGGGAGGAAGGCTGAGGGTGAGGACAAGCTGAGGGAATGAGGTGAGGGTCGTGAGGCCGTGAGGGGGTGGAAGGGAGGAGGGGGGTTGAGGGTGAGGAGAGGGCCGAGGGAGCGAGGTGAGGTCGTGAGGGGGAGGAGGGCTAGAGGCGAAGGCGGCGGCACTTGACTCGTGAGGGAGATGAGAATGAGTTCTTTTGTTAGGGTTAACCGGTTAGGTGTAGATGAATAGATCATCATGATGGACGGTCAGGATATATTGGGAAAGAATATTTTAAAAAAGAAAATCTTTGGTTTCAGTTTGAGGTTGGGTTAACCCAAATCCGACACGAAAATTCGGTTTTCAGATTTTTTTTCAACCCAACCCAACCCGAATTCCTTCCCAACCCGACCCCACCCGACTAGTCGGGTTATGGTCAATTTTCGGGTTTAACCCGACCCGTGTGCACCCTAGCCACCAAGACGTCTTGTCGTAGTCATAACTATCTACATCTTCACCATGCACAACGCCTACCCCACCCCTCGAACACCCATTAATCAGGAACAACTAAATACTCACCCCAGGTGCTTTCTCTTGGGAATGTTGAAAAACATCCTACGATTACAAGACGGTACCATTGCAAAACCATGGCCTGATGGACTTGCGTATCCCTTTGCAGGCAACGAGAAACCATGAACCATCTATTACCGACGTGCCTCTATACAAAGGAGCAACTACAACTATCGAGAATACAATCAACAACATCATTGAACCATCTGTACTACTGGACAATTGGGACCCCAACCATATACCATATTTGTGGTAGTGTATTTGTAAAGCACGATGCAAAAGGATGTTCCAGGATATACAAACTACACCACAACAAACAACACAACTCATCATAATCATGTTCGCAGACTACGATACCGTTAGCAGGGTTAGCTTCGTTGTGTCGTCCGTACGTTGGAATATAATCAGACCGAAACAGAATTGAAGTGGGAATTGAATCAAAGTGGGAATGGAGTGGAATTATATATGGTTCATTCTCTTGTGATTGGTTTCAAATTTAGGAGTTGACTTAAGAAAGAAATGATTTTTCTATAATTTTGTTTGGAATCACTTATTTTCAAAGTTGGAATCAATTTTTTTTATTTTTGATATTAAAATATTACATCTGCATTAATACTTGCCACTTACAAATGTAACAAATTATTTCCAACTTACAAGTACGACTTACAAAGCATCCAAAAAAGTACCACTACATAAATTATTAGTATTTAAAAATACTATAAAATATTATAAAAGAAGTTAAGCTTTAAAGCATCCAAAACAACACTTCCATAAAAGATAAATATCAATGTTCTAGAAAATTTTCGGGACAATGAACGAAAGCAGCAAAAACCTGAGTAATCTATCCATTCCATTAGGGCTGCAAACGGGGCGGGGCAGGGCGGGTTTGGCTTCGCCCGCTACCCGCCCCACCAAAGTCAAGCAGGCAAACGTGGCGGGGCGGGGCTGGTAAAAACAAATTGGGCCGCTACCCGCCCCGTTTAGTCCGGCGGGTTAATGGGTGGCGGGTTAACGGGTCACGGGTAGGAAAATTTTAATTTTAGAAGAAATGTTAGAAGTTTAATGAAATAACGAAAATTTTAATACATAAATATGTATTTTTTAATAATTATATTTGTAACGGGTAAACGGGTTAACAGGTTGGTAACACATTAACCGCAACCCGCCCCGTTTAGTCCGGCGGGTTAACGGGTCACGGGTAGGAAAATTTTCAACCGCAACCCGCCCTACGCGGGGAGGGGCGGGTTGGCGGGTCAAACCCGCCCCACGAACAGCCCTACATTCCATTTCTGCACGACCAATCATTTAATGTTGAGAAATTATTTACCTATAATTATATGATGAAGACCGTACCAGCCAAAAATTTCCATTAACAGTCGTAGATTGCGGGCCGATTGCTCTTTTCCCTATGTCGTCGCCCCACCAACACCAACACCAACACCAACACCAACACCAACACCCATTTCAACATCAATTCCCAAACATAACACCAAACCAACACCACCATAATTAATTGAGTCTCCAAATTAATCATGCACGAATAGATTTGTCGGCATGACATTTTATGATTAGCAGTTGTTAAGGTGGCAGAAGCAGTGGCTTAGGTATTGTGCTTGAAAGCGGCGACGAAAAGGCGTCAATAGCTGTAAAGCGACGATAGAGAGGAAAGGCCTGTCAACTATATATATACACACACTCGTAGGGTACCCATCAAGGCACCATTGATGCCCTAGTGTACATAGGTCCGACAATCATGTCATTTGTGTCAACCTTACAAACACGAAGTTAACTTCTGTACCACTATTTAGCATACAACTGCACTCATTTCGTGAAAACACGAAACAACTCGAAGGTAAACAAAAAATTATAAAAATCACGTATTGATTTCATTCAAACATCAACCCAATTGATATAAATTTTCTATCAATGCTGCCCCAACCTAATGAAGGGTAGAACTCACACAGTCGATTTGATTTGTTGGAATAGCCTCTGTTGATACTTTTATAACCAGAGCAGAAGACGAATGCTCAATTTACCCAATGTGGGATTAAATTTCTCACATTGTGGCACATATTTCAAATGAAATATATTTAGAACATTGGTAAATTACAATTTGCCTTTTCAACAATAGCCAAGTAAAACTTCAACTAGGTCTGTCAAATCGGGTCGTGACACGAAATTCGAACCCGAACACAACCCGAAATTTTCGTGTTCGGGTTGATCTATTTCGGGTTTCATGTAATTCTTGTCAACACGAACGACCCAAATTGTATTTCGGGTCATGTTCGGGTTTACCTTATTCGGGTTCGTGTAATTCGGGTCGACACGAAATACACGAAATACCCACCCATATATATATGTTTTAAAAAAAACCTAACCCTATCAAACTCCATCTCATCTTCTCGCAGCCGACACCAACCTCTCCCCTTCCAACACCAACATCTCCTCCTCCAACGCCACCATCTCCTCCTCCAACACCCATCTCCTCCTAGCCGTTGCGCCATCCCTTCTTCTCCTCAACACCCAGTCCAACACCCATCTCCTCCTCCTAGCCGTTGCGCCAGTGTTGCGATGAAGCCGGAGCAGCCTGCTGGAGCAAATGGGAGCCACCTTGTAGCTTGAAGCTTGAAGCTTGAGTGTCATCCGAGGAGATAGATCTCTTGGATTTGCTAGTCATAAAAGAATTCACTGGATGAGTCTACTTCATTTTATCATTTTACTTATGTTTGCACATTGGGAGCAGAAATAATAGTTTGATGAGTTAAGGGTATTGTACTTCTTCTGTCTTTGCATGTAGTGTCTTTTGGATGTCAATTTTTATTGTTGTTGAATGTTTATGAATGTTGGGATGTATCATTGTATAATTTTATCTTTTAAAAGAGTTTGTGATGATGAAATATGAATCATGAATTTCTATTTTATTTTCAGGTTGCCAGTTGGCACAAACAAAGAATTCGTGTCAATTTGTGTCGACACGAACACGACCCGAAACACGGATTGGACAAACACAAAAAGAAATTCGTGTCAACTCGGGTCGTGTTCGGGTTACTAATTTCGTGTTCGTGTTTAGGTGTACAATTTCGTGTTCGTGTTCGGGTCTATTTTTTTTTAATTTCGTGTTCGTGTTCGGGTTGACCAAAAATGAATTCGTGTCAATTCGTGTTGACACGAACACGACCCGAAACACGAATTTGACAGCCCTAACTTCAACCACCTAAATTTAAAATATCACACCCACTTAAACTTTGAATTTTGTAAAACTTTGACCCATCTCCATCCAGAATTACTTTTATTTATCTATATTATAAAGTTCAAATCAAATTGAAAGTCAGATTCACATCAATTTTGGGTCTAATTTGGTAACTATTGGTCCCGAATTCAAGCAAATTTTGACCTCCAATTTGTTCTAACTTTACCGTAAACATGGATTAGAAGTATGCTTAACAAACAACATCAAAAAATTGAGAAAAATGGTAAATATGTTAAAAATAGCATATTTCGGATGAAGAAAAGATTACGACATTAAAAAATTAAAATTTAAGAAACGTGAGTGTCACTTTTTAATGTCAAGGGGATCAAAGTATTTTTCGGCCGTAGTTGATAAGGGAAAATTGTAATTCAACCTTAAAAAAACTTGGATTAACTAATTTGTCTTTGTCCGCTGCACCTTGTGTTTGCTTGTTTTCCTGCAAAAGCAGTTTCGACCCTTGTGATTGCATTTTTTTGGATTTTAAATACTATATATTAAAATTTTAGATGGTTTCATAGGGATTTAAACCCACCCACGTGAAACCACTGGCCAACGTTCTCCAACCGTCTTTAATGTGTATAAACTTAATTATATTTTGTATATTCATGTGTTTTCGTGTACATGACATGTAAACACACGAACACAACTTTTGTCACTAATACACGACAAGAAACACGAAAATTCCTGACTAAATGTGATTTTTCCACGTAGTGTTTTCATGTGTCGTATAAAATGGTCAGACCTACTAATAAGTGTAAAATTAGGGTGGAATGTTATGATATAATGTGTCGTGCACATATAGGAAAGGCTAAATTACGAAATAATCCAGTAACTCGCAATCACAAGAGACTAATGTTGACATGGAAAAAGTTGCCAACATATTCATGCATAGGAGGGTAATTGTAATAGTTGTTTGACTTTTAGGTTATAACAATTTTCCTAACTTTAATTTAATTTATATCATGGTTTTCTTGCACAACTAAATATATTTGACCTATCAAAACGGGCATGACTTTTCCTTTTTAGTTTAACACTGAATAATTTATTTGGGTCATTAATAATCTACTGTTTCAAACATTTATGTACAACCAAGTCTCTACATATGAATAGTAACTATTACTTACCTGAATAAAAAAATAAAAATCAGTTACACCCGTTCCTAAAATCACACGACAAAGTTGCCGAAGTTTCCTTTCATGCATTTTCATAGATATTGCACATTCAAAATTGATTTAACTATTTGTAATTCTCTTTCATGAATTTAACGTATTCCAAATTTAGTTTTGCATATTCCCTTGAAAAATTCCTTTGAAGTTTTAGCTTAAGTTTTACACGTTATATACCTAGAATAATCAATAATATTATTGACGTTGTCTTCATTAATTTTACAAATTTGGGTTATTTTAAAGCAATTTTTTTGCCACAAATTTGGAGTTTTTCTATTTTTATTTTTTGCATTGTTGGTGGTAAGTCCAACAGTGACAAATCTAAAGGAATATTGATTGCTTAAAATTGCATCATTTTTGTTGCATTAACTGCCTGACGGACTATTCCTTTTCGGGCAACATGAAACTATGAACAATCTATTAATTCCATGCCCTTAGAGCACTAATTATGGTAAAAAAAATAGATGTTAAGATAAAATATCTTCTTACCCTAACATTTAGTAACCAATTTGTGGGTACGTTTTATTTGCCCAAAAGCAAAAGGCCGGAGGCGGGCTGTACGGTTGTTCTTTATTTGTTTTGTTGGATTCAAGACGGGAGTGTGCCACGTGGCACAACCTAGTTGGTTCATATGCCTTAGTATCATTTTGTACTTCTGATTGGTTCATGTCTTAGTATCACTTTACTCATCTTAACTTTCAAAGTTGACAATTAGTCTCCTGACCTTTCATTTTGTAACATTTTGTCTCCTAAACTTTAAAATTCCATTATTTAAACACACATTCGTCTTTTTTGGCAATTTTTTCATTGTATCCTTAATACACTCTTAAATATATATTTACGTGAAAGTTTGGATCAATATGGAGGTCAATTATTGTTGAATTTTGGTCGGATTGATACTAAATCTTACCCAAATTCCAACCAAATCCGACATCCATTTCGATCCGAACTTTCACGTAATTATAAGTTTAGGAGTGTATTAGAGATACAATAAAAAAATTATAAAAAAATGTGTTTAAATAATGGATTTCTAAAGTTCAAGAGGCGAAGTCTTACAAAACGAAAGTTCATATGAGATAATTGTCAACTTTAAAAGTTCAAGGGTATAAAGTGATATCAAGGTATAGTTCAGGGGACAAACTGTAATTAACTTTTTTTAAATTGGAGCTGAGAGAAACGATTAGTTGAAAAGATTGACAATTCGAAGATAAATTAATTGGTTGGGGATAAATATTAACTATCAAGTTTAGCGTGACGTGGAAGAAAGAGAAATGTAATTTCGATTCACTTGACATTTTTGAGTCGAGGAAGAGAAATATTGGTCTTATACAAAGGTTAAAGAAGCTTTTAGAAGTATTAGAATTAGGCGTGTAAACGGGTCGGGTATGCCCCTACCGGTACCCGTACCCGACTGAATTATATATACTCGACCAAAGACATTTATACCTGTACATGTTAAGTTAGCGGGTACAGGTGGGGTAAACGGGTGTGGCGGGTATAATATATAAAAAATATAATATATTATCTGAATTATTATTTATCGCCGGAAAACTACTTAAATCACCCGTGTGAATAACCATTTTGCCCTTTTGTCCCTTCTACTTATATAACTCTTCATTTCACTCTCTTAACACCACTCTCTTTTCATATTACTCTTGTATTCATAAAAAAGAATGTCTCGGAGGCCCGGAAAGGAGACAACGGACGTCCCGACGTACTCAAATTTGGTAAAATGTCTCGTTTAAATTTTTTTAAATAATTTTTTGGGTCGGGTGCCCGCCTGTTTCGGAGGGCTCCCGCGAACGCCCGACCCCTATAGGGAGCGTCTACCGTATCACCCTCTCAATGGAGACGCCCCTCCTTTTTTTAATAATTAATTTTATTATTTAAATTGATTTTAATATGTGATAATTGCTCAATAAATTGATTATTAAGTTAAAAATTGGTTATATCAGTTGAGTAATTAGTTAAATTGATTAATTATTAAAATTAGTTTCATTGATTGATCAATTTGGAAATTAAGTAATTTAAATCCATTAACGAATTTTTATTTCTAAAATTGAATTAATAGTCATCGGGTTACTGTGGATGAGTAGGGTGATACGGTATACGCAGTCGTTCTTACGACACAGGGACTGGATGCCGAACGAGGAGACGAGAGCTGCATGTACAGATTGGGATGACCTCATTGAGGAGTGGAACAGTCATTTGGGCATTTCGGACCAGGATTCGGATGATGAGTTGTAGTTGGCTTGCACGTTGCTTATTTTATTATATGTTGAACTATTACTAAATTTGTTGGTATTTGCTATTTGTTGTACTCTTATTATTTATTTCTGAAGAACATATCTTCTCCCTTTGTTTCTCTGTCGTATTTTTAGTACTTATTTCTCACGAGCATATCATAGACCTGTTTGGTATATGTAACGTAAATTAAATTTAAAATCTTATAAAAGATAACACGATATAAGTACAAATACACGATATAATCGTTGATATATTATACATTACAAATACATTACAAATTACAATCAAAATGTACTACGTCACCTGTCCCAATACACTCTCCTACTTTCATAATCTTCCTCCCATCCAGCAACACTCTCATCTCGTATTTGAAACCACAAAGTCGTTATAGGAGGTACTGGGAATCCCCTAGCTAATTCCAAGCGAATAAAATATCTGTAACTCCCTAAATGAGCAATTGCCAACTCTCTGATTGGCTTCGTCATGGAAGACAGACTCTCCCAAGGTAGCACTGTAAGACACGGGTACAATGATGTGAATTAAATTTATACCGCAAGTGCACGACGTCAATGAAGACGTGGCAAGTACGGGTCGAACACAAGGAGGGAGAGATTTGTTATTAGTGTGATTTCGATTGGGGGAAAGAAGGAGAGAAGAATAAATTGGATTTTTGAGATTTTTGGTTTTTATTATCTAAAGCAAGAAACAAGAACAAATAAAACTAAAACAAGAACAAAGAGGTGAATTCCGTTGGGTGGAGGTTTAGATTTAGGGTTTAGATTAGAGAATTCAGAAACTTATAATAAATCATGTTAGTTATGAAGCATTACATGATAAATGATTTAACATAAACTCAAGTAATCAAAATATACTAATCACGAACTTAAAATAATAACATTCATTCATCTTCTCTTCACCCTAAATCCGTCACCTCCACCCTTTGGAAAGAGTTAGAAACTCATAGAGGGAGGAAGAAGGGGTCCTAGAGGAATTACAAAAGAAAACTAAAAACAAGAAATAAAAGACAGAATTTTATTAATAAAAAGAAGAAATACAAAACTAAGACTAAAAATAAAAACAACAACTAAGAACTAAGGCTAAGGCCAAGACTCTTTTAACATCGTTCTCGGGGCTATTTATAGTTGTTATAAGAGACCTAAGTATAGAATTGGAGAGTACACGTGTCCAGACACGACTGGACAAAAATTGAGCACACGAATCGCCTCTGGTGCGGCGGAAACGCCGCATATATTGCTCTGATTTTGTCCGGATTTTGGTTGAATGTTTATGGTATGATTTGATCCTCCTTTGCGCGTCTGGATGTTTTCTTTCCTTTCTTTTGAACTCTGAATTAATTCCTTCATATATTTGGAGCTCCACATTGATTTTTCTTTAGATTTTCTCCAAGATAATAAAAGCTACTCGTGATTTGCAATTAGGTCCTTGGCTTCTTGCAATTATGTCCCCGACTACTTTTGTGCTTAAGTCCTTGTTCTTTTTGTAATTAGGTCTTGAATGCTTTTATGCTTGGATACATTTCCATTTGTAACCCGATAATCTTGAACTTGGTCTTTATGATAGAAATGAGTCTTTTGCACGTGTTTATGCTCGGAATGTGGGTAATTTGCATTTAGGTCCCTGTATTCTGTAAATAAGACTAAACACATACCTTAGTAGCATTTATTGATATAAAAGTAATCTAAATGAAAGACATATGATGCAATGTATGCAATGCATCAAATACCCTCACACCTAGATTTTGCTAGTCCATAGCAAAACAGAAGATACGAAAAATAAAAACAGGGAAATCCTAACTCACTTTCGTAGGAATCATGGTTGCACTTAGCATGTACAACAAGCCTTTAAACCTCCCAAGTTTCCTTAGAGGACGAGTTTTGTCTCGTGAGGGTTTTCAGTTGACATACCCACAAAGTCTTAAATCAAAATTTCATTAATAGTTCTCAATATCCCTACCTCAACCTTATACATCTCACTAAGAATTCTTGCATGCTCATTATATAAATCTAACTCATTAAAAATATGACTTGGTCTTTGTTCCTCCAACATTCACACCACTAACCCTTCTACACATAATATCACTTAAATTATTTTGCACGCCTCCTCTGGTGGTGAAGTATCATTTGGATCAACCATGGCATGAATCATTCTTTTAGCTTTGGGCCTTGAGTATTTTTTTTTCTTCCGTGATTCAACACATTTGCTTTTTGAAACTTTTACCCTTTTTGCATTCGTGTAGCGAGTTTGGTCGATAATCCCGAGCTGGCAGACTCAAGTTACCGGGTTTCAAGATACCCCTACGGACCAGTGACTCAACGGCTTGGGCTTTTGTAATCATTTTGTAGAATGTGCTTTCCTCACTTTATTCCTTTATTTTTACTTTTATTTTCCTCAATGCTTAATTTCTATTAGAAGTCCACACTTCCCGGTATATTTTCCTCAACCTCTGCTTTTTATCATCCACTTCAAAGATTTGATTCATTCAATTTAAGTGCATACATGTTTTAAAGGGTAATGGGTTATTTCTTTGGAACTTAGATTTATGTCATAGTTTCTACAAGCAGAACTATATAATAAGGAACAAAAAACTCAATGCAATTTGTACTCGGGTTTTGGTAGTTCGATGTTAAGCTATGTCATGAAACATTGAATTTATTTTTATTTTTATTGTAAGAGATAAAAGAACAGATATATAGATAAATATATACATAAACACCCCCCCACACCTAAATCATGCATTGTCCTCAATGAATGTGAGCAAGATACTACATGGATTTATGCATGAAAAAGGAAAGATCTCGCCAACGTGAAGTACAAAGGAAAGTTCATGGCTCTGTTGATGGACAAAAACCCGAATTCCCTCAAAAATCTGTGAGATGCTAAAGAAGGGATAAATACAACATATGATTTTTTTATTTTTTTTTATTTTTTTTATTTTTTATTGTTATACATATAAAACTATGTACAAACATAAGTTCCCATCTTCATTTGTCAAGAGACATCAAATGGAAACCTCAAGAGTGGGTCAGTGCACCTGAAAAGGGAACATGACACCACGTGGGGCCAGAAAATGCATGTGTGGACCGCCTTCACAAAAAGCGCTAGATGAAATGAGAGGTTCATGAATTGGACGCAAAGGCGTCTCATTCAAAGGATCAAACTGAAAGAGCTTGAACCTCTCGAGAGTTTGGGAATTAAGGGGCAACGGAAGAGGAGTTTCTCCCGTTGCGGTGCTGAAGTTATGATCGTCAATCCAAACTCTCCAACCAACTGGCTGGTGCGTCGGAACGAGGTCCAAAACCTCGTTAGGCATGTCCGACACACCATTCGAACAAAAAGTGGGTCTCATACCCAAGGTATCTTCTAAGGAACTTCTAATACCCTCATGAGCTATGTAGTTGTTTGATGTTCCATCATTTCCAAGATGATCAGGAACAATGGTGAGAGGCAGACTCTCATCAGGTTGTTTGAAATTGAGGGTACTAGGGAGACCTTGCTCCACCAGAGCTGAGTCCTTAAGAGATGCAACATGAAGATCATGTGGCTCAAGGGCCACGGGACAAGAAGATAGGACACAATCCTGTGCCGACTCATAATGAAATTGGTCCATGTTTTTCTCAATATAAATCGAATCCTCCACTAAGTGATCGTGAATTGAAATCCCAAGTCCCTCAGTCCGACTAGGAATTTGACTTTGAAAGATTGTGCTTTGAATTTGTGTATGTGGTGGTGGTTCGATACTAAAAGATGAGTCCTCATGTTGACACGAAAAGTTACTTTCCTCACTTAATTGCTGCGACATTTGACTCAATTGCAGTACCATATTGTCTACGGACTGTTGAGTAGTTGTCATGAACGTATGGAAAGCTTGTTCCAAGGTATCAGGTATGTGGTCAACTATGAGGTTCGAGTCAGAACTCGGGACATTCTTAGGTTGGGTGTTGGTAGACTGAGGATAAGTCCAATGATTTGAAGTGAGTTGTTGGTAGAGTTCTGGGTATTCGGGAGAAGGATATTGGGGCGAAAATGACGTATAAGAATTTGGATATGAATTGTTTCCCCACGAATCCATCACTCTTGGGTTATATGCGGATGTGTAACGGTCATATCGAGCATTCTGGGAAAAGGTATGCTCATACTCAGGCTCAGGGGGAACATAAGGACATTCCCCGATAACATGACCACCCAACCCACAGCAGTCGCCCTGTACGACTACTGAAGCCACCGGTGCACTCATGTTGTCAGCCCAACGCATGAAGGAGGCAAAAGTTTGTTGTAATGTGTCAGTTCGTTGAATAGCATATGATCAAACATAACTAGATTGTGGTCTAGCAGTCGGTGCTTCTCTCATGTTACCCCAGTATGAAGATTGCTCAGTCATACAATTAGGCTTGTCCCAACCATATGGGGTGTTAGTCTGAGCCAACCCAGGTTGCATGGTTTTAGAATACCAGGAAACATTGTCATGGTCCCAACAATGATATGGATGGTTTCCCATGTAACCATCCATCAAAACACTCTTGAGTCAAGCACTCTTACCCTTATGAGGCTAAGCAAGCACAAGTTCTCGACTCGACCCTAAAATGATAATAGAGAATGTAAAGGGGGGGGGGGAGAAGAAGATGACTCAGAAGAGAAGGGAAACTTAACTCTAAAGATAGAAAAGAGGGTCGGTCAGAGGTTTCCCAAACAAGCACGGTTCAAACAATCCTAGACCTAGTGTCTCTTAGATCTAGACGACTCCTAACTGGTTGAGTCGAATTGATTTGCTTGATTCACCTCCCTCACTAATCAAATCAAATTGGCCAGGCAGTGTATAGCTAGTGGGGGCGTTTCCGACAAAGTCGGTGCCAATTAGACAACCACTTCGCTTGGAGGACTTACGTTAACACAAAAACACTTTCTAGACACCAACTTAAATTCGATCGGCTTCAGGTCATAGCAAGTCAAACCAATTCTTCTCCTTAATTGAGTCCGAGTCCTTAGGGGTCAATGTCTAGTTGATTTTAATTTAAGGCTTGGGTGACACTTTAAGATTGTGATTTGTGGGCCCCGGAAGGGTGGTGAAATCCCCACCGTATCTTTGCCTATGGAGTTGCCCTTAAGATGGTTTAAGTTAAATCTAGCAAAGATAGTCAAACAATGGTCTTTAATTGGGGGCAATTGCAAGGTTGTATGCACACTAAATTGTATGCCTAAATGCAGTCGATAAAACTCGTGCACGTACCTTGACTCCAGCACTCTTCAACAAAAATTGATTTACAAGATTTTAGCAAGAATAATGCATACAAAACACTAAATGATGCATGCACTAAGGCCTTTCTAATTTTGCCAATTTTAGGTCAGAGTTGAATTATTGCCAATTATGGTTTTTTGCCCTAACACGTGCAATTCTACTAAAAGGAAATTTTCTGAAACTAGAAATTACGAGGAAAAGAGGCAACAAAGGTTACCTATGCAATGCTCAGTCGGGTTCACCGCCCTCTCTCGAAATTTCAGATGCTCTATGCGTCCACCCAGAGATTGTGCGCGTCCCAGAAAAGTTTGAAGCCCAGAAGCTCCAAGTGTGCGTCGATTCCGCCGCAGGTTGTTCTTCGTATGCGGTGATTCCGCCGCTCGTTAAGCTCAGAATGTGCCCGGATTTTTCCACGCACTCTGTTGTCTCCTGAAACACAAATCCAAATACTTAGATCGCGCACAAGATAAACAGAATAAAATCGAAATCAACAAAAAACAAAATCTGCGTCGCCTCCCCAGCAACGGCGCCAAAAACTTGATGTGAATTAAATTTATACCGCAAGTGCACGATGTCAATGAAGACGTGGCAAGTACGGGTCGAACACAAGGAGGGAGAGATTTGTTATTAGTGTGATTTCGATTGGGGGAAAGAAGGAGAGAAGAATAAATTGGGTTTTTGAGATTTTTGGTTTTTATTATCTAAAGCAAGAAACAAGAACAAATAAAACTAAAACAAGAACAAAGAGGTGAATTCCGTTGGGTGGAGGTTTAGATTTAGGGTTTAGATTAGAGAATTCAGAAACTTATAATAAATCATGTTAGTTATGAAGCATTACATGATAAATGATTTAACATAAACTCAAGTAATCAAAATATACTAATCACGAACTTAAAATAATAACATTCATTCATCTTCTCTTCACCCTAAATCCGTCACCTCCACCCTTTGGAAAGAGTTAGAAACTCATAGAGGGAGGAAGAAGGGGTCCTAGAGGAATTACAAAAGGAAACTAAAAACAAGAAATAAAAGATAGAATTTTATTAATAAAAAGAAGAAATACAAAACTAAGACTAAAAATAAAAACAACAACTAAGAACTAGGGCTAAGGCCAAGACTCTTTTAACATCGTTCTCGGGGCTATTTATAGTTGTTATAAGAGACCTAAGTATAGAATTGGAGAGTACACGTGTCCAGACACGACTGGACAAAAATTGAGCACACGAATCGCCTCTGGTGCGGCGGAAACGCCGCATGGTAAGTGTAATATGCGGCGGAAACGCCGCATATATTGCTCTGATTTTGTCCGGATTTTGGTTGAATGTTTATGGTATGATTTGATCATCCTTTGCGCGTCTGGATGTTTTCTTTCCTTTCTTTTGAACTCTGAATTAATTCCTTCATATATTTGGAGCTCCACATTGATTTTTCTTTAGATTTTCTCCAAGATAATAAAAGCTACTCGTGATTTGCAATTAGGTCCTTGGCTTCTTGCAATTATGTCCCCGGCTACTTTTGTGCTTAAGTCCTTGTTCTTTTTGTAATTAGGTCTTGAATGCTTTTATGCTTGGATACATTTCCATTTGTAACCCGATAATCTTGAACTTGGTCTTTATGATAGAAATGAGTCTTTTGCACGCGTTTATGCTCGGAATGTGGGTAATTTGCATTCAGGTCCCTGTATTCTGTAAATAAGACTAAACACATACCTTAGTAGCATTTATTGATATAAAAGTAATCTAAATGAAAGACATATGATGCAATGTATGCAATGCATCATACAACGAACCATCTGTTCCCATTGAGAAATACATAACTGCACACTTGTAAAAATTGGCAATCGGGAACAAGTCGGCCCAAGCCTCCATATAGTTATCCTCGTCAAAAGGTCCCCCGCCCCAATCAATTCGTTGACGAGTTTGTACCACACTTCCGTAATAGACGTGCTCATATCTCATTAGAAATCGCACGATGGGCGTACAACCAATTGTCTTGACCACCATGGAAGACATCGGCAACACATCAAAATCCATAGATGACATCAGCACGTACGTCATTCCACCTCTCTAGAAATGGTAAAATGATTCCTGGCAGTCTATCAACATATGGGAAGTTATCGTAGTCAATGTAGGATTTCATGTTTAAATATACATATATATTTTCGAGGTTTTTATGTATAATAAGGATCAATTACAATTTTCTTTGATTTATTTCATGCATGCATCAGTTTGTTTTAACATCTAGTTTCAAAACTCTATTAAAACAAACAAGGGCTCCGAAATTCATACCTAGAAGTTCTCAAAAACTTCTTGAAGATTCGGAGACGTTGGGGATGCTTCTCGCCGCGCCGGATGCCTCCGAGTATTCACCAAACTCTAAACAAGATCGGAGAGAGGGAAGCTAGTCTCTCGATCTCCGATAGGGTTTAGAATCTAATTACTAACCCCTCTTTAATTCCCTTGAGAAGATGATCTCTTAAGAACTAAAACTAAACTTAAGAATTAAGGGATTTTCGTGGAGAATTATGGAGAGAGAATTTTTGCTCAAGAAAATAATGAATGAATTAAGGAGGTAATGAGATAACCATGTATTTATAGGTTCTCTCCAAATTACCTATTCATGTGCAACCTCTTGCCCATGATTCCATGCAAAATTCCATCTAACCATCCATTATTTATTAACAAATAATCTTAGGCACGAATTAAATCAATTATGGACCAATTCCATGCATGATCTAATTAATTCTTAAATTAATTCTGCATAAAACCGTCTGACCGGTCGACCGTCTGCGAGGTCCGGTCGACCGTTTAGACCTGGTTTCGGTCGACCGTTTAGACACTCGGTCGACCGTTCGCAACATTAAAATATTTCATCACAATGTTCGGTCGACCGACCGATAAATTCGGTCGACCGAAAACGAACAAACGAAATCCCTGTTACGATGTGCACACATCCGGTCGAGTAAAGAGGTAATTCCGCATGACTCATCATTGACCGAACCATATCGAGCAATGTCCTATTCCTCCTTTCGGATACCCCATTCCACTGAGGTGTACCGGGAGGGGTGAGTTGAGGTACAATACCAAACTCCTTTAGGTATGAGTCAAATTCGGCACTTAAGTACTCACCTCCACGATCCGTTCGTTGAGACTTGATTTTCTTGTCGAGTTAGTTCTCTACTTCATTCTTGAATTCTTTGAACTTGTCAAAAGATTCACTTTTGTTTCTCATTAGATAAACATAGCCATAACGACTATAATCATCTGTGAACGTAATGAAGTACCTGAAACCATCTCGTGCACTAGTACTCATTGGACCACATACATCGGAATGTATCAAATCCAACAAGCCACTCGCCCTTGGGCCTTTCTTCTTGAAAGGCTTTTTGGTCATTTTTCCCATTGGACATGGTTGGCACGTCTCCAATGATTTAAAATCAAGTAGACCAAGAAGGTTAGCTTCTTGCAATTTCTTGATGCACTTTTCATTTATGTGACCAAGACGATAGTGCCACAAGAGAGTATCATTCTCGTGAGTGGTCTTAAGTCTTTTGTTATTGATATTAAAGATTTGTTTATTATCCAATTCAAGCAAATAGAGACCATTCCTTATGAACGCATTTGCATAGAACACACCATTCTTCGATATAAACAAGCAAGAATTTGAAATATTTATATTAAAATTATCCATATCCAGACATGATACAGAAATAATATTCTTGCTAATCGAAGGTACATAATAAACATTCTTTAGACATAAATTTAAACCACTACACAATTGAAGCACCACAGAACCTTGTGTAACCGCAGACACGTTCACACCATTTCCGACCTTCAATTCTACCTCGTTCCTTACGAGTTCCTTCCTATCCATGAGTAGCTGCACATTAGAAACTATGTGAGCACAAGATCCGGTATTAATTACCCAATCCTGGACAGAGGTGGCTAAATTTATTTCAATAAGAAATATACCTTTGACCTTTTTGGGGTGCCGACGTTCAATCACTCCGTTGTCAAGGTCTTCCTTGTACTTGGGGCAATTTGGCCGGATGTGTCCTTTTTCACCGCAGTGAAAGCACTCCGTATTGGGAGTTGGAGATTTCTGAGATTTCCCCCTCGATGCACTTTTATGAGCACCTCCTACTCCCTTGCTCTTGATTGAACCACTTTTGGTAGATTTGCCCTTTCCTTTACCAATCTTATGGCCCCTCCCATGGACGGCAAGGACTTGCTTGTCCCTACCCTTGCCCGTGTCAACTTCAGCAGTTTTGAGAGCGTTGTGAAGCTCCTCAAGACTCACCCCTTTTTCACGCACGTGATAGTGCATCACAAAGTCCTTAAAGGACGGGGCTAGAGAGCCAAGAATCATATCTTCAGCAATGTCCTCGGGCATTGGTGAAGAGAGCTTTGCAATCTTCTCAAGGTATCCTTGCATCGTGAGAAAATGCATAGATACCGATGTTCCCTCCGCCATATGGCACCTTGTGAGTGCGATGGTGGTCTTATAGCGCTCCTTTCGGGCACTATCCATGAACATCTTTGATAAAGGCTCCATGGTCTTCTTGGGTTTTGAATCCAAGTATTTCGCTTGAAGCGAGTCACCCATGGACGCTAGCATAAGACCGTGAACTTGGTTCTCTTGGTCTTCCCACTTGGCTTTAGCCTCTTTCTCTTCATCGGTTAATCTCTCATTCCACTTTGGGATTGGACCTTCCAAAATGTGAGATAGTTTCTCAAACTTTAACACGTTGAGTTTGAGTTGCCAACTAATGAAGTTTGAGCCATCATTTGCTAAAGGGTGTTTTTCTATCATGGATCGTACGATAGGTTGGATGTTCGACATTTTTCTACAAAATAAATCATACAGGTTTTAATGCCAATTTTATGTTTTAATACACATGCATACATATATCGAATATATAAATGTAAATGTTGCAAATAAAAATTTTGCCCATAAATGCAACAATCCAAGATCCCATCAATTGTAATATAGACTAGCTAAGGGCTATCGAATACATTACAATATCAAGGTAAGAAAACATTTTCTAATCACAACCTTTTTGAATTTTAGCAACATTTAGCATCTTCAAACTCTTGTGACTCTTGTCGTTTTAATTATGAGGGAATACGACCTATCCTCGTAAGAAAAACTTTTTTCCAAAACCGAGCGAGGGCTCTAGGTAATGTTAAGAAAACTTATTTTTATTTGATACGAGATACGTTTATCCATTGTATTCACAACTTAAACATACTTGGGGTTCACTAGGGTGAAACACACCTCATATATTTAATTGTGGCACAACAACAAACAACCTTTATATCTCCCACTATTCCCAAAGATAGAGGGAGCTATCTCCCGCTAAGGGCGAGCAGAGTATCCCTCGATCAATGGCTGCTAGTGGATGAAATAAGAAGGAAAATTTATTCTTAATTTTGTTTGGACAATTTAACATGTGATTTAGAATTTTAGGTTATCATGCATATTATTAATCATACACATCCTAACATTCAACACATTCATCACATGCATATCAAGATAAAAACAGAAATTAACATTCACACAATCCACATAGTGTGAGTTTATATGTTCCCTTCGATCCTCGATCCTCGATCCCTGATCTTCGATCCTCGATTGATGCACTACAGCGGCGACTTCCTCTTGCACCGGAGATGTAGATTTTACAGAAAATAAACATGCTCCCCACATTCGATAAAAAACCGACTAGTGCAAGTCCTATGTAAAAACCTCTCATATGCAAATGCAACTATCTAAAAGACGGAAATAGAGAGAATTTTGGCTTTTACATACATAAGCCCCTGTATTATAATAATAACATACATTCATAATCACTGATTTGGAACATATAAACTCACAATTCCTGCAAAACAACTCGAGCATCCATGCACGCAATATCGCTATAAACTATCCAACCTAGTTTATCAAGCATCTAGAATCCCAAACAATTCTTTGAAAAACATTTTGAAATCCATTAAAAAACATTTTTCGTGCATCCATAGTTCACAAATTAATTATGAACCGCTGTCCATCCAATTTCCAATGGAAAGATGAATCGCAGTTTTTCGGTTTTGTTGATTCTCTTACAAAATAATCGTTTATACTTAAAACGAAATTATTGCAAGTTAGAATTATGTCTAAATCATAATTCTAGTAATTTCATGACATTTTTTAAACATTCAAAACATTTAAAACGAATTATTACAAAGAATTATTTCAACAAACATTTAAAGACCGAAAAACCGGTAAAACGAATTGTTTAAATCCTAGATGGTAAACTAAATTTGTTTACAACCATAAATCATAAGAAAATTGAACCCTAAGCTCTGATACCACTGTAGGATTTCATGTTTAATTATACATATATATTTTCGAGGTTTTTATGTATAATAAGGATCAATTACAATTTTCTTTGATTTATTTCATGCATGCATCGGTTTGTTTTAACATCTAGTTTCAAAACTCTATTAAAACAAACAAGGGCTCCGAAATTCATACCTAGAAGTTCTCAAAAACTTCTTGAAGATTCGGAGACGTTGGGGATGCTTCTCGCCGCGCCGGATGCCTCCGAGTATTCACCAAACTCTAAACAAGATCGGAGAGAGGGAAGCTAGTCTCTCGATCTCCGATAGGGTTTAGAATCTAATTACTAACCCCTCTTTAATTCCCTTGAGAAGATGATCTCTTAAGAACTAAAACTAAACTTAAGAATTAAGGGATTTTCGTGGAGAATTATGGAGAGAGAATTTTGCTCAAGAAAATAATGAATGAATTAAGGAGGTAATGAGATAACCTTGTATTTATAGGTTCTCTCCAAATTACCTATTCATGTGCAACCTCTTGCCCATGATTCCATGCAAAATTCCATCTAACCATCCATTATTTATTAACAAATAATCTTAGCCACGAATTAAATCAATTATGGACCAATTCCATGCATGATCTAATTAATTCTTAAATTAATTCTGCATAAAACCGTCTGACCGGTCGACCGTCTGCGAGGTCCGGTCGACCGTTTAGACCTGGTTTCGGTCGACCGTTTAGACACTCGGTCGACCGTTCGCAACATTAAAATATTTCATCACAATGTTCGGTCGACCGACCGATAAATTCGGTCGACCGAAAACGAACAGACGAAATCCCTGTTACGATGTGCACACATCCGGTCGACCGTGTAATATTGCGGTCGACCGTCCCACATCCGGTCGACCGTTTACTGTTTAGAGGTCGACCGTTTGTGCACTGTACTGCAGACTTGTCAAATTTCGGTTTAACCCCTACAAAATTTGACATTTCGGGATTAGTAATAAATTCACAACTTTTGTAACATATTATCCTATGTAATGATAATACATTACACCCCATAATATTTACATCACATATGAATTCAATTTAGATTCTAATTATGTTATTAATCACAACATAATTTTGATTTTGCTTGTTCACCCCATGTGTCATATTTTCACATGAAACCCGACACATCCTATGAACTCAAAATCCCCATTTCTTGTTTCCCAGTTTTGTGGTGTGACCTATGGGAGGATCTAAACTAAGTTGGCAGTGATATTAAGAGCTTAATATCACAAGCTATAAGCGGTATCTAGCTACACATTATAGCTCCCAATTAGTTAGATGTCTTAATTCCACTCGAACCAAAACCCGATCCACTTAGTGATGGAGTGCACCACTTGTGTCTGTCCCTTGCCTCATGATATTAAGAATACACACAAAGTAGTATTGTGTCATCTTTGTATTAGTATTCATTTCTTGATCTCTTTAAGCTAGTTATAAATATGTGACTTAACTCAAATCACATTGTGCACATTATAACTTTGCTTTATCAAGGGGCCCACTAATATCATCACTCAATTAAGAGGGGCAATGATAATCTTTTGACTAACTATCTTTTCCAACGAAAGTTATACTTAACCAACCAATGCCTTTACACTACACTGATCGATAGTTCAAGACACTGATCTAATTAAGTATTCCTTAAGTGATTAGATATAAGTCTCATATCAAAGGACCAAAGACACAGTAAAATATTAATGACACAGAAACACATTTCTATAATATTTTACTTATTAGGTCTATTCAGTATACAAAAGTAATATTTTCCTCTTTTGCATACCCGTGTTGTCACTCACTTGTAGAGCTACAATGATCTATGACCAACACGACAATCTTAACTCGGTAATTAATGTTCCATGTTAATTACCATGATTGCGAATATCTTTTGTTTTCAGTGGGTTTTTGATAGTTCGACTGATCCGGGTGTAACTGTACGTATAACATACGAGTGACAATACAAATTACTGCAGGGTCGCTCCCCCAAATTACATCAACGAGCTTCTGAAAATGCTCGACGTCTTGTGCTGACTGATCCACAAACTCTGACATCTGGACTCCTTCTCCAATGACAAGTATTTTCCAAAATGGATGAATCTACTCTAAATAAATTGCATCACCTGACTCAAAATAATCGTACATGATACAGGCACAAGGAATCTCATGTGATCTCAGAAAAGCACACGCACAGTGATATTCAACTTGATTGCTTAAGACCTGCATTCTTTTCAACTCCTCACTCAATAATGACAAGCAGTGAAGCGAAATTCGATCATTTATATGTTGATACAAAGCACCTATGTAGTTAGTCAAATTTCCACTTCTCGACTCTTCAAGAAAGTTCCGAATATTTGTCAGCTGCATTTCAATAGTCGCGTTCACCCGTTCGAAAAGAGTGTCCAAAGCTGCAGTCGATGTAGTGATCCATTCTTTCAGAGCCAAATGAACGATTTCCACCCTACAGTTCGTAGTGTTGCCGAAATCAAGGACTTTATTTGTCCAATTTAACACAAACTTTTCTTTATGCACTAACCACGTGTTTTCCAAATAATCCGTGAAAACTGGCCAAGCCTGAAAACTATCTTTCAGATTACGGACTGCTTTATCGTACTCGGACTGTGAAGCAGAAAGCATGACTTTCCTCCACTCTCCACACTTCAAATTGTCTGTAAACTTCTTGTGTTTGCCGAATATGTGATATGTGTACTTGTACACGTCTTTGTTGATATGCCAGGTGCAAACTAAATGAGCAGACTCAGGAAAAATCTCTCCCACTGGTCGCATCAGGCCTAACTCCCAGTCCGTTATTATTGCAGTCGGGCTAACAATATCGAATAACAGATCTCGCAACTTCTCCAACATCCACCGGTAACTAGACTCGGTCTCATTTTTCATAATTGCATGGTTTATGAGGAAGTTCATGTTTGTTGGAGTCACTCCAACCATCTCGAACAAAGACATCTTGTACTTGTTCGTTTTGTATGTCAAATCCATGTAGATTACGAAAGGATATGTGCACAACAACTGAACTGACGTCAGATGTGCCAAAAATGCGTGAGTGAGGACATTAGTTTCTTCATCCGCCATAATCCAATGTAAGTACTGATACTACACCGCCTGATTAAGAAACTGTCGAGCGGGATTCTTGTCTTCAGATTTTGTCCTCCTCGTGTACTCTCTGAAGTTATAAATGTGTCTCTTATTGGGATTATCATTCGAGAATTTCTCTTTTATTGCAAACAATATGTTATGTGGTCTCGCTTGTGCCTCAGTCATATCACAAACAATTTTCTTGGCCCCAGAACTAAGACCGCTGATCTGTCGGTGACCCTCTGGATAAACTGCAAGTCTGTGGTTGTGTTACCCATGATTACTATTAGAAACTATGACCCATCCATCACGATCCCTTCGTTCGACTACCTTTATCACCTGCAACCCGTTCTTTTCGTGTTCTTCCTTAGTGCAATATCCATATCACGAGAACTCATTTTATTTTTGTGATCGCGTCTCAGATAACAATCTGTCTGATGATCTGCTTTTGATTTGTAAGTTGATATTACCAAAAAAAATCTGGATCCGATGGCAACTTGTTTCGTCCATTTCTACTCGTCCTCGATTGTTGGAAATACTTGTTTACTATCAAAACGCTTAGTGTAATCTACTCCATCACCACTGAAATCTTGCAACGAAACCTGAAATAATTTAAAATAACACAACATAAAAAATTAAAATAATTTTTTTTGGGGCGTATGTCTGAGACGCCCCACCTAGGAGTGGGGTGGCTTAGAGAGGCGTCGCCCTCATGAATGTGGCATCTGGATAAGCCTCCCCATCCAAGGAATGGGCGTCCCAGCCAGATGCCCCATCCTAGGGGAAGACGACTTAGCTAGACGTCCGAGACGAAAAAAAATTCCCCTGGCTTACCTTACCATATCTTGGAGCTTCACCAGACATTTTTGTGGTGTTGGTACTGGGAATGTGAGGAAACTCAGGCAAAAATCTTGTTTTAAGACAGGGGACGTAATGAGTATGAAATGAATTGTGAAGGGCAAAATAGAAATTGTTGGGGGCGATTTAAGTAGTTTTCTGGCGACGAATAGTAGTTCCCTATATTATGTATAAATATATATCATATAAAATATATAATATATATTGGCCAAGATCTAGTGAGCCCAAATCTCATCTTATTTGTTTAAGCCTCATACAATCTTATTGGTGGATTTAATTGCGGTTAATATCAACTATTAGATCATTTTCTTAGCATAACCGTCATCACATTAATCTACCTTACAATTTCAGATGAGTGGTGGATATGGTAGATGCTTAAAATAGGTAAATTAAGCCACTGGCTCACTGGAGAATTATTGATATATATAATATAATATATATATATATATCTTAACGGGTATACGGGTAAACATGTACGGGTAATGCATATACCCGTATCTGACCTGTTTATTAGCCGGGTAAATGGGTATGGATTTTTAAACGGGTATAATTTTTTGTACCTGTACCTAACTGGGGCAGATTATAGGATATACGGGTATTACTTGCCCGTTTACACGATCATTAGAATGAGTTTTTTTCTTGCGTCCCAATGCAAAGACAATAATTCAGTTTCTATTAATACTCCATAGTTATCTCTAGCAACGAAGCAAGTAAATTAATATTTTAATCGTGTAATTTATAATTTATACATTATATAATCTAACTGTTAATCCTAATTTCTCTGTCCTTTTTCCATAAGGGAAATGTTTGTTGAACGCTCGCGTCACAGACGCTGCTAACATAGTCAGCACACTGGCTGATGTGGGCAACCCAGTCAGCAGACGCGGCTGAGTGCGCACTCTCCCCAAAAACAATTTCCCTTTCTTTGTTTAGTTTATTCCTCGTTTCGTACAAATTTCTCCATCCCTCATTAATGCGTCTCAAATCACTCACTTCATTTTGGCGCTCCTACACAGACTGAAGACTAGTTACTCAACATTCGTCCTCCTATTTTTTTCCCTTCTCTTTATTAATAAATTCATTTTTTTCCGGATACACACATCAGTAATTTTCTTTAGTTTCTGGACAAGCGCATAACTTATTCCGGACACAGTTACTATTTATGTCGGACAGTTGGAACACATATTCCGGACAGACGTACTACTTACTCCTGAATTTTTTTGCTGTTGTTTTATTTTCCCGATGCGTCTACCATCGCATTTAATGCTTTTCAAATCAGCACGTCCTCCATCTTCTTTCTTATTCTTTGGCGCTTCACGGAGATACAAATATGAGTGTCTAGGTTATTCCGATCCTACGAACCATTCCTTCTTCTCTCCTTCCTCCATTTTTGTTGTACTGTAATGGCACTCGTAAATGTGTCCTCACAGCCGGCTCATGCCTCCAACGTCCCTCAAGTGATGATGAATTTTCCTTCCTTCGAAGAAGCCAAAGCATTTTACGTTTCATACGCCGATTCCTGTTGTTTTTGTGTGAAGATAAGGCAATCTCATTACGGTCATGGTGTTGTAATACGGGCCACTCTTACTTGCTCAAAGGAGGGTAATGCTCCCGGAAACCAAGGTGAAGGTAGACCGAAACATAGGTTATCCGGTAGGGTCGAATGCACTGCTCGGATTAGGGTCTCCGGTAATCCATCCAGAGGCTACGTAATTAACTACGTAGATCTCGAACATAATCACGCCATGCTGTCGGAAGACCAGATGCGCTTCCTCTGACAAAAATGATCCGTCCCGGAGTCCGCCAGAGCACGCATTTCGTGCAATGATGCTGCCAGTATATCTGCCGCCAAGACCATGCAATCTTTTGTGGTCGAAGCCGGAGGTCACGATAAATTGTCTTTCAACGAGCGGGACCTAAGGTTATTTATTCTCCACTTAACCTGGTTGAAATTACGCATTTAGCTTTGTCATAAAAATTATGTTTCGCAGGAATGTTGTGAACGAGGATAGAAACCTCAAAATAGGACCAGGAGATGCGCAAGCTATCCAAGATTATTTCATCAGGATGCAGAAGAATGATTCCCGCTTCTTTTACGTAATGGATATGGACGACGAAGGCAGACTACGAAATGTGTTCTGGGCCGACAGTCGTTCTCGAGCTGCTTACTCTTACTTTGGAGATGCAATATGTTTCGACACAACATACATAACAAACAAGTATGACATGCCTTTTGCCCCATTTGTGGGGGTAAATCACCACTACCAGTCCGTCCTACTCGGTTGCGCACTCCTCTCTTCCGAGACGACACAAAATTACATTTGGTTGTTCCAAACATGGTTGCCGTGCATGAACGGTACGTGTTTTATTTTGTCCGGCTTTGTTCGTTTTACGTTATGTGCCTGTAGGGTTACCCTTTACGTCTGTCCGGTTTACGTCTTTTGCTCGTCCGGTTTATCCCTTACGTCTGTCCGGTTTACGTTTTTTGCTCATCCAGTTTACCATTGACGTCTGTCCGATTTACGTTATTTCTGTCCGGATTAACATATGTTTTTATCTTGATCGCGTTGTGTGCAGATACAAGCCCCCCGACGATCATAACAGGCCAATGTGGCGCCATAGCTGCGGCTGTGAGGACTGTGTTCCCTGAAGCACGGCATAGATTTTGTATATGACACATAATGAATAAGGCCCCTGTGAAGCTGCCCACGAAGTACCGGGAGCATACGTTGTTTGACCTCAACAACTGTGTATTCGATTCCAAGACTCCGGCTGAATTCGAGCGGAATTGGCAGGGTTTTCTAGATGATTTCGAGTTCCACGACAATAATTGGCTCCGATCCATTTATGCAATTCGAGAGCACTGGGTACCTGCATTTTGGCGGGATTGTTTTTCCGCAGGAATGGCATCAACCCAGAGAAGTGAGGGTATGAACGCCTTCTTTGATAAGTACCTCACATCAAGGACGACACTTAAGCAGTTCGTGAAACAATACGAACTCGCAGTACGCCACAAGTATGAGAAGGAAGCTCAGTCTGATTTCGATTGTCAGCATAAGGCTCCGCAATTGATTTCGAAATGTCCATTCGAGAGGCAATTGAGCGAGTTGTATACGGTGGGTGTCTTCAAGAAGGTGCAGTTAGAAATTGGGAAGATGATGTACTGCGACATCAAGGATGAGTTCAACGAGGACGACACATTGCACTTCAACGTGACCGAACATGTATTGACACATATCCTCCCATTGTCGAAACGGTTCACAGTGCAAATTAGAGATGAGAAGTGGGTATGCGATTGCAGAGTGTTTGATCACGTCGGTATCCTATGTTGTCACGTTTATGTTGTTATTGCCCGAATACGTCCAAACGCGTTGCTCCCCGAGTCTTACATCGTCCACCGATGGAGGAATGATATCCGAAGGAGCTATGGAGTCAAGTTTCCCCTTCAAAGTGGCATAACGGGGAACGATGCGCTTCGTCGCCACGACGACATAATGGGTTGTGCGGTTTGGATCGCCGAGGCCGTTTTCGACTCAAACGACAGATATCTTCAGGCGGTAGAGGCACTTGAGTTGCTTAAGGAACGTATGCAACGACCTTATCCTGTGTTCGATGGTACATCCGTTCTCAATCCGGATAAGACAAGACGGAAAGGCAGACGGCCGAGCAAACGACGGATTTCTTTGTCTGAGAAAATAATTAAAAGTAACGTTAAGAAAATCATGAGGAAGAAGGTTCTACCCCCGTTACACCCTGCAGCACCCAAACCGGGGGATCACGATTTCGATTACTGGGACATGAATTTGCATTACGAGGGAGTTCCTCCTTGATTATTGTATTTGTCCTTGGTTGGAATTATTCCTATGTAATTTTGTTGAAAGTCATTGTATGTCTGTCCGTATTATTGCATAAGATTCAACCCTTTCTTTGCTTGTTCGTTTGTGAATTAATTTCTGATGGCGACAAATATATTTAAGTAATTTTGGTTTGTTGTATGTCTGTCCTGATTACGTTATATGTCCGTCCGGATTACGATTCATCAATGTCCGGATTACGTTTTATTTATGTCCGGATTAAGTGACCAGTATGTCCGGAAGACGTACTTAGGCTGTCCGGATTACATTGTTTGTCTGTCCGGATTACGTTAATTTCTGTCCGGAATAAGTTTTATTTATGTCCGGATTAAGTTACCAGTATGTCCGGATTACGTTATATGTCCGTCCGGATTACGTTTTATTTATGTCCGGATTAAGTGACCAGTATGTCCGGAAGACGTACTTAGGCAGTCCGGATTACATTGTTTGTCTGTCCGGATTACGTTATATGTCCGTCCGGATTACGATTCATCAATGTCTGGATTAAGTTTTATTTATGTCCGGATTAAGTGACCAGTATGTCCGGAATACGTAATTAGGCCGTCCGGATTACATTGTTTGTCTGTCCGGATTACATTATATGTCCGTCCGGAATAAGTTTTATTTATGTCCGGATTAAGTTACCAGTATGTCCGGATTACGTTATATGTCCGTCCGGATTACGATTCATCAATGTCCGGATTACGTTTTATTTATGTCCGGATTAAGTGACCAGTATGTCCGGAATGCGTACTTAGGTTGTCCGGATTACATTGTTTGTCTGTCCGGATTACGTTAATTTCTGTCCGGAATAAGTTTTATTTATGTCCGGATTAAGTTTTATTTATGTCCGGATTACGATTCATCAATGTCTGGATTACGTTTTATTTATGTCCGGATTAAGTGACCAGTATGTCCGGAATACGTATGATTGACATCATTTCATGCTTATATTTGTACCTTATATCCATTATCTTACACCTAAGCAATGCTACGTGACGAGTTTTATGTTTAGTTTTCAGGAATAAATAGGTTTGAAGAGATGAAGCATAAAAGGACCCAAAAGCTGGGAAAAAGGACTGAATTGTGAGATCTGGGGACCAAGATGCAAGGGAGAAGGACCTGAATGCAAGATAGAAGGACCTAAGAGCAAAACAGAATACTTCACACTATCATGGGGAGTATTTTAGCAATTGGATTCGGGTCGGACCTCCAACAAACCAACCAGATGCATCCAAGACCAACAAACACTTCAAGCAAAGCCCACAAAGAAAACCAAACGGATCTAAACCATATAGACCGCCAATTGGCGGTCCAGATGGCCCAGAATCCGTTTAGTTTTCTGTAGCACGTGTATTAGTGTATGCTTAGTGTATTTTTGGTATTGGTTTAGTCCCACATCGGGGGATTGTCCCGGATTAGCTTTTTCCATGCCTATAAATAGAACTCTTCACCTTCCATTGTAATCTCCCTCTTGGTGGCCATCTTCCCTACTAAGAGTGAAGCCTTGAAGCAAAACTCTAGTGGAGGAAGAGCTACTTGTAATTGAGTGAGTTAATAATATAAGTTTTCTTTTAATGATGCTGTTTCTCTCTTAGTTTAATTTCCTTTCCTTTGCATGCTTGTTTGTTTGTTTAGTTTTATGCTTCTTTAATATTTCTTGCTTAAGTAGTATAAATTTCATTTCAGTATTATGCTTTCCTTTGCTAAATTAGTTAGTGTAATGCGTAGTGAGTAGTTCCATCCCCATTTGGGGGGTGGAGAAATATGTGATATAATAATGTAGTGTACTAAGTGTGTGTTATTTTTATCCCTTGAGCTTTATATGATTTCCATAACCATCTAATGGGTCTCCACTCTTATCTTTGATATGCTAATGCTCTTGAATGAAGCTTAGCTTATGCTTTGATTAGTGGACCTATTTTATGGGGAATGATAAGGTTAGGATATGGATGAAGTTAATGTTGGAAACACAATTTGTAGTGTATGTACTCTTGTTGCCTTTTCCTTAGCTAATGTCTTGTATGTTTTAATGATGTAGTCATCTTAATTCATGTGGAGGCATAGTAGGGTCTAGTTTTTATACTTGAGTTCATGTAGCTTCATTCCAATCATTGTCTTGTATGTTTTAATGATGTAGTCTTATCTTAATTCATGTAGAGGCAAGATTGGATGTAGTTTTATGATTTCATGCATTACATGTTGTGAGGAGCTTAATTGAACACACACACACACACACACACACATCTTTATGTTCACATTATTTCTCTACCCCCTTTGGGGCTTAGTTTTATTGCTTATCTTCATTTCCTTTTGCATTTCATTTCAGCTTTGTAGTTTAGATTAGTGTAATACATCTTTCACCCTTCTTTTTACCTCTCGCCTTCGAATAAACCAAGTGTCGACACACCTCCCAGTGGACGACCCGTATTTGCCACCGCTTCAACGCGGCCGTGCAGTTGCGGTTAAATATAAAACTATCAATCAACGTACTTAGGCTGTCCGGATTACATTGTTTGTCTGTCCGGGTTACGTTAATTTCTGTCCGGAATAAGTTTTATTTATGTCCGGATTAAGTTACCAGTATGTCCGGATTACGTTATATGTCCGTTCGGAATACGATTCATCAATGTCCGGATTACGTTTTATTTATGTCCGGATTAAGTGACCAATATGTCCGGAATACGTAATTATGCTGTCCGGATTACATTGTATGTCCGGTTTACGTTTTATTTCTGTCCGGATTACATTGTATGTCTGTCCGGATTACGCTAATGGTCTGTCCGGATTACGTTATATGTCCGTCCGGAGTACGTATCATGTATGTCCAGAAACAAGAAAATAATTTTATAAAAGATAAAAACCCAACACCAAATGTCCTTGTATTGATAAATCATTCAAATAGTCTATGTAATTTTAACATGGATACATGTATAACTTTGGAAAAAAAATTGTTGAGTGCGCAATGGTGCAAAGTAAATTAAAATATTTTCAGGGCGTTTATTGTTGATCGCACATCCCAGAGTCTTCGAGTAAGAAATTGGCCAAATCGCCTCTAAAACGGTGAATAACCTTGCTCTGCTTCGGCTTCGTCGGATCAGCATTCTCCATCAAACGCTTCATCCAGTACAAAACGTATGGCCCGCAGTCGTTACTCCCCGGTTGTTGTCGTTGGCTACCCTTCCTCTCAACTCTCAGCGGCCACTCGACCTTCAACAACCCTTGCCAGAATCCCACTATCTTAGACGCGGTGCATTCATGAGTTCCGACAAAACGGTTAGGATTGTCACCTTTTTTAAGTGTGCGGGAGAGGCTGTTGTACTGAATGAACTCTGATCAAGGTCCGTGGGCAACGAACAGAGTCCAGTGGCCGGCCAAACAGCATGGCTGTGCGATGATGATTTCCTCCACATTTAGTCCTTCAATTTTTGGGAGTAAATAATCTTTCCTTATATCTTCTCCCTGTCCCTCCACAATCATTTCCGATTCGAAGGATGATAAGCAGACCACCTTTTGTTGCCCTCCTCTTCTGAGGAGTACCTCAATTAGGTCGTCAAGAGTTTCGTTGGTGAATTCTGTTTTTGGCGAAATTATTTCCTTGAGATTACCCCTGGTGATATTGCTCAGAACCCCCTCCAGATAATATCTTTTGCTTCTCGTTCGGGAGCCGTTGCATTCAATAAACGACGTACCTCATCATTGGTCAGCGTTCTCAAGGCGGTCGCATCCACATCGGGCCTTGTCGACGAAACATGGGCGGCCAGTTCATCTTTCGCTGTTTCGTCGGCCTCGTATATTTCTTCACTGGCTTCTTCGGCCCTTTTTGTTTTTGTGGTGGCTTCTTCGGCCTCCTTTATTTCTTCTTGTTTTTCTGCGGCATTCTTCTGTGCCTCATCTTTGCCAGATTTGCTTTGCGCTTCGTCTATATGTTCTGTGCGCAAGCGTGGTTTAATGGTCCGCATTTTTTGAGGGTGCAAAAGCGGTAGCGATACCACAACCTTCCTCTTTCTTTCCTGCTGTCTCCTCATATCTTCCTCCTTCTTCTTCTCATCCTCCTTCCTCTTCTCTCCCTCTTCCTGCTTTCTCTTCTTCCTCTCTTCCTCCTCCCTCTTCTTCCTCTCTTCCTCCTCCCTCTTATTCCTCTCATCCTCCTCCCTCCTCTTCTTCTCATCCTCCTCCCTCCTCTTCTTCTCTTCCTCCTCCCTCTTATTCCTCTCATCCTCCTCCCTCTTCTTCTTCTCTTGCTCCTCCCTCTTCTTCCTCTCTTCCTCCTCCCTCTTCTTCCTCTCTTCCTCCTCCCTTTTCTTCCTCTCTTCCTCCCTCCGTTTTTTTCTCTCTTCCTCCTCCCTCCTCATCCTCCTCTTCTTCTCATCCTCCTCCCTCCTCTTCCTCGCATCCTCCTCCCTCTTATTCCTCTCATCCTCCTCCCTCCTCTTCTTCTCATCCTCCTCCCTCTTATTCCTCTCATCCTCCTCCCTCCTCTTCTTCTCATCCTCCTCCCTCTTCTTCTTCTCTTGCTCCTCCCTCTTCTTCCTTTCTTCCTCCTCTCTCTTCTTCCTCTCCTCCGCCTCCCTCTTATTTCTCTCTTCCTCCCTCTTTTCCCTCTCCTCCGCCTCCCTCTTATTTCTCTCTTCCTCCTCCCTCTTTTCCCTCTCTTCCTCCTCCCCACGGACTCTCAGCCTACGACACTCTTCTTGAGAGATCTGGAGTTCTTCCTCCAGGTTGTTAATTTTAACGGTCGCCTCCCTAAGTGCTGCTTCGGCTCGCAGCCAATTCGTCTTCACCTCACTAAGTTCCAACTCTTGTAGGAGTGGGTCACATGGAATGCTGCATTCACTGAGTTATACCCTTGGTAGAGTGGATGTTGAAGGTGTTTCCTTCGAGGCGACCTTTGCTGCGGGAGTTGCTTCTGCAGGAGGAAATTGATCCTCTGACAACAGTGAATGCTCCCGTTCACTGAGTTTTGGGGTGCCCTTCAATTCAAATTGGCCCGAGTAAATCCGGGATAATTGATGCCTCGATCTTCCCATTTTCTAAGGATTTGGCATCTGCTAAACATTGTCGTCCAACACTTGAACCGTGGAAATGCTGACCGGGGATCCCCCAATTTGAACTTCTCGCAAACCCACACCTGAAAACAGGAATGAGTTAAAAACCAGAAACATAACTTCCCCAGGACAGACACAACTCTTATTCCGGACAGACGCAACACTATTCCAGACAGACAAAACTCTTATTCCGGACAGACACAACACTATTCCGGACAGACAAAATACTTATTCCGGACAGACACAATACGTATTCCGGACAGACAGGACAATCATTCCGGACATATACAGGACTATTCCGGACAGACAAAATACTTATTCCGGACAGACAAAATACTTATTCCGGACAAACACAATACGTATTCCGGACAGACAAAACTCTTATTCCGGACAGACGCAACACTATTCCGGACAGACAAAATACTTATTCCGGACAGACACAATACGTATTCCGGACAGACAAGACAATCATTCCGGACAAATGCAACACTATTCCGGACAGACAAAACTCTTATTCCGGACAGAGACAACACTATTCCGGACAGACACAAGACTTATCCCGGACAGACAAAACACTTATTCCGGACATAAACCAACACTACTCCGGACTGACACAACACTCATTCCGGACCAAGATGCTTACTTGTAATACGGCAACGCAACCATACACGTAGCCCTGCTTCATAGAGAAGTTCGCTGACAATCTCCTCCTCGAGAGGTCCCGTTGGGCTTTCTCCAGGCCTTCAACCAAGAAAGTGTGAACCGCATTTGCCCACGCATATCTCTTGAGGCGCTTCAGGTTCTTCAGGTGCTTCGTGTACCACGCTTTACTTCGCAGTGATCCATCGAAGAATGTGGTTGACACAACACCTGCGCGGCTACAATTTCAGGAGCGATGGAGGTTTTAGGTAGAGAAGGATCCATTTTCGCCTGGTTATAATTTTCGTTCGACTAAAACAGGAATGAAGGTTTTAGATGAGCGTATGGAAATGAACTCCGGGTGAAATGGGGAATGGAAAAGGAGAAGACTTGGGAGGAAAGTTTCTCGAATGCTCTACCGCCGCTACTGATGTACGTGAAGTCTAACCGTCTAATCGTGTTTTAGGGAAATGAACCGTCGCACCCAAAAATTCGTAATTTACTTTTCCCCGCGCAGAAGTTTTGGCTGACTGGACGCTGAACAGGCAGCTGACTGGTCCGTCCACGTAGGAAGCGTCACGGACGCGCGCGTCCGTGTATAACGACTCTTTCCATAATCCTATTTTCTCTGTCCTCTTTCTTCATTCTCTTCTCTCCCCCATTATTTTCTCTCTCCTCTCTTCATTTCTCTTTCTTTTCTCTCTTTTCCTTCTCTCCTCTTTCTGTTTTTACTCTTCTCTTTCTGTCCATCTCTCTCTACTCCGTTTACACATTCTGTCTATGCCAATCATGACCCACAATCCACCAACTTCAGTACTGAAATTGGCGTCAAAGACAACAACATTGGACTATCACGTCGCGCCACCGTGAGGAGGGATCTTCTATCACGTCGCACCATTAGAAGAGGAAGGTGAAGGCGACGGGAGAGGGGGAGAAGGGTGAGGAGGAGAAGGTGGGATAGGTTCAGAGAGGAAGGCTTTGACCCACCCTTGACTGAAGTAAGAGGAGAGGGAAAAAGAGTGAAAATTTGAAACAATAGAGAGATAAAGAAGGTCGAGAAAGAGGGGCAGAAAAAAGGAGTGAAAGAACTGAAAAAGTAGAGAGATAGAAAAGGTCGAGTAGGAGGGATGAAGAGAAAGAGTAGGACGGGCAATTAAAGAGAGAAGAGAAGATAGAAAAAGAGAGGTTATTACTAATTGTTAGCAAGTTTAGGAATTTTTTAGAAAATGTATAATTAAATAATATATTGTTCACAATATCGACGGAAAAATGACATCAATAGAAATCATTAACCGAGTGATATTTACAAAAAAATAATTGTATTTGTGAAAAGACAATGATTTTTTGTGCACTAATAAAAGTAGTTTTAGATGAAAATTTTGACTTTCTATGCCTTAAGTGGGCCAACCTCTGAATTAAAAACGTCAATTTCGACGTCATCTGAAAAATATGTTTATCTTTCCACTTCTTCCCAAAATACCACTGCGTATCTCGTGGGACCACTAACATCCTCAGAATCTCTCTCTCTCTCTCTCTCAATATTTTAAATTATTTTAGAAATCGATCGGATTCGATGGTACTCGACAGTACGCGAAACTTGCTTGATTTGTATGCTCAATAGTTATACTTGGTAATGGTTCGATTGAACTCGATATGTATTATGTAGAAACTCGATACGTGCTCGATTGCGCTCGATGGTCAACATGATAACTGTTCACATGTTGAAGAAACGTCCCATGATGGGACAAGTCATTATTATGCGAAGAACACAATCGTTCGACCTTCCTTCCTTATGAGAGGACACAACCTTTCATTATTGCATGAAGATAAGCAACCCTTCTTTACAGAGTCTATAAAATCAGAGGTTAGGGTGTCTTCCATTTTGTTTTGTATTCGACCCCCTCCCATTTACTTGTGTATTCGATTCGTCTCGTCTACCCAAAAAATGGTCTTCCAACACAATGCCTCAGACGACTACTCCAACGAAGCTAAGCACATCGTCGGTGGACCAATGTAGGGAGGTTGTCACCCATTGAAATACCAGGAGTTTTACCTCTACCCTATGGCACCTATAGGTGCGGTCTGAAGGCAACAGAGTTGTGGTCTAACACTCCGAACAAGATTTGCAAAAAGTTCTACGTTTGTGGCTCCTCGGAGCCAACCCTTCATTGTCGGTACTTCGTCTGGGAAGATGGAACACCGGTACCACCGTTGGATAAACCCGACCAGAGCGTAAATGACCCAGGGATGTGGAAGCTTCTCTGGAAAGCTGCTAAGTTGAGTCAGAGCCCAGAGATAAACAAAACTATCTTTTGGGCATGCAGGCGACATCTGAGCAGATCATTCTCTTCCAATTGACTGTGAAGAGTGTTGAACATTTTAATTTAAACTGCAAGTACACGACCGCGTTGAAGCGGTGACAAATACGGGTCATCCTCAGGGAGGTGAGCAGCGTCTCGTTTGCACGAAATCAAGTGGCGATAAAAATGGAGAAGAGAGTTGTTTATGCTACTCTACGGTACACTACACTACGAAATACGAAATGCGAAAGAAAGCAACAAACGATTAACTAAAACTTAACTAAGAACAAAAAAAAGTGCTGGAATTCAGAAGTGGAAAAACCCCTAAGGGGTGGAGTGAGTTCACACATGCAAAGAGGTGGGTGTTGAACACATTCTTTAAGCACAAATGAAGGTGGTGTTATCATGCATAGGAAGTGTCTAAATGTTATGGCAAAACCTATCAATCCATTCACCAACCTAGTTGATTAACATTTACATATGCAAGTTGTTTATTTCAGAACCTAAACAAGCATCAGAGGTGTCTAATCATTTTGGCAAAACTCATCAAGTTATAAATTCTATCCTAAACAAGCAAGCATACATTCATGTTTTATCAACACATTGTAAATAAAGCATTCATTCCATTCTCTAATGCATGTATGAACATCTACTCCACCCCCAAAGGGGATGGAACTACTCAATAAACATTAAACTAACTATTACACTAAGCAAGATAAGCATATTAACTAAGCTACTAAAACTAATGAAATGGAATTAAACAAAGTAAAACAAGAAACATAAAACAAACAACATAATAAAGTAACTTTTATTAAAGTGACTCACATTTCAAATAACATCCTTATACTTTAGTGTGTGCTTCAAGGCCTCACTTCTAGTAGGAAGAATAGTTACTTAAAATATGGAGTGATTATATTAGAAGGTGAAGAGTTCTATTTATAGCCATAGAAAAAGGCAATCCGGGACAATCCCCCGATGTGGGACTAAACAAATACCAGAAATGGACTAAATACACACTAATACGCGACCCACCAAAAGCTTAGCGGATTTGGGCCAAAACAGACCGCCAATTAACGGTCTTGGACCGCCAATTGGCGGTCTATATGGTTCGGATCCCGTTAAGGTTTCTTCTGGGCTTTTCTGGATGTCTTTGGTGATCTTTGATGCATCTACTTTGCTTGCTGGAGCTCCGACCCAAATAGAATTGCCAAAATACTCCCCATGATGGTGTGGAGTATTTTGTTTTTCTCTTTGGACCTTTGGTCTTATGTTCAGGTCCTTCTCCCTTGCATCTTAGTCCCCAGGTCTCACAATTCAGTCCTTTTTCCCTGCTTTTGGGTCCTTTTATGCTTCATCTCTTTAAACCTATTTATTCCTGAAAACTAAACAAAAAACTCGTTACATAGCATTGTTTAGGTGAAAGATATTGGATATAAGATACAAATATAAGCATGAAATGATGTCAATCAAATACCCCCACATATAACTTTTGCTAGTCCCGAGCAAAACAAAGAAAGGAAAAAGCATACGAAAAAAAACAAGAAATCCTAACTCACTTTCGTAGCAATCACGATTGCACTTAGCACATGCAACAAGCCGTTAAACCTCCTTGTCGCCAAGGAGGAGGAGTGTTGTCTCCTGTGGGTTTTCAGCGGATAGACCCACAAAATCCGAACAAGATGCATTAATCAATCTAGCTATACGACTCGTTGGACTCATTTTTGTCGATCATGGGACGCAGTAATACTACGGGTCGACTCTATATGGTAATCAGTCAACACACCTACCCTAATGAACCATTCGTGAAAGTTAGTTAAGGACTTAAGTGAAAAACATGGGCAACCTTAACTTCTTAATGTGAAACAATGTGTAAAGTCCATTTTGGTTCTTATTTGACTATCTTTTTTCTTTTTCTTTTTCTTTTTCTTTTTCCTTTTTCTTTGAAGCAGTTTATTGGTTGGTGTTTGATTCACCCAGGGTCAGGTTTCATGCATCATTGCCTATGAGGACTTACACTATCGTGTACACCTTCCCCCAAATCTCCACATAGGGCGATCCCTACCACCCGTGTAATGGGAGTTCGGTCTGTGCATCCCAAGTCAGATGACTCGAAAGCACCAGGCACAAAGTCCCCTCAGACCTACTTTCTCAAGTGATAGGAGCCGTGCGAGAAGAGAGAACACCACTTATTTATTTATCTACATGGGAACCCAAATCCCTAAACTTAAGTTTCACAAAAAGAGATTAAGGGCCCTTGACTACGACAAACTTCCTTATACTAACAGACACGAATTATTTGACTCACAAGGTTCATGGTGGACTTCTTTAAATGTTTGAGTACTCAAACCCTATGATTACACGCCCCCCGAGGGAAAACCGGGGTGCATCCTAACGACTCTATAAGACCTAAAGCCAGTAAACTAGATATCCTAATGCATCAAGTTCAAGACAATTTTGGGAGCTTTCTTTTTACTTTGCCTCTCAACGGTTTTGCACATGCTAAACACACGCAAAACCTACAAAAACATTTTCTTTCGCAAACACATGAAGATTTTGAAAGAAATGTGAAAATTTTAAAGCACTAGGCAAGCAAAAGAAGACAAGTCACCCAAGGATCATGGCAAGCCGATATATCGATATTAAATGCAGCACACTAACATGACCCTAGCAGTACAAACAATAGAAAACAAACTCAAAGGAAAATGACTCGACTATGTACACACGTAAAGCACCCCCCACACCTACTTCATGCATTGTCCTCAATGAATGTGAACAAGATACTACATGGAATTATGCATGAAAAATGAAAGATCTCACCAACATAAAGTGCAAAAGGAAGTTCGTGGTTATAGTGATGGACACAAACCCGAATTCCCTCAAAACATGTGAGATACTGAAGAAGGGAGACAAATACGTGAAGAAATGGGGCCCAAGTACACAATGGTTGGGCCCCACAACAATCAGTGCTCACTCATGGAGTCTTTTATTACTCTTTTTTTATTTTTTTAACATGATACATACAACAACAACGATATTCTCATAATCATTTGGTCAAGGAACATCAAATGAGAACATCAAGTCATGAGGACCAATGACTTGCCGAGATGGGCAAACTTCACCGGTACTCTGAGGTGTCATGAGGGGTGAAAGGTCAAAGTTGAAAGGCTCGAACCCCTCATGAAATTGGTTGGGTGTGGGGAACAAAGAATGAAGTTGTGTTGCCTCACTAGGGTTTAGTTTCTCATCGAACAAAACCCTCCAACCAATAGGTGGGTGCATCGGAATGAGTTCCTCAAGCTCATTCGATTTATACAGCAGACCTGCATCACTAAGAATGGGGCTTCTCCCCAAGTTATCCAACAAGGACCACCCACCATCATTTATATCATCAAGCATAAGCTCGGTCGTAGGTGGGTCTTTGTTGGAGTCAATATGAAGCTCAAATGGCTCAATGGCCATGGAACATGAGGTAGAGACACCTTCTGGTATAGACATATGATGAGGTGTCTCACTCTCACTAGTACTCTCAACTGAATCATGCAACGAACACTCCTTTTGGACATTTATGTTTGATGCCAGCTCACTCTGTTGCATTGCAAAGACAGGCAATGAGTTTTCGCTGGGCCCACAAACATTCTCAATGGGTTGCATTGGTGTTAGGGGTGTTCGATGATTTTGTGTTGCTTTCTCCAATTGGCGGATGAGATTTAGATTTAAAGGTTGATCCATGGGCTCTTGTTGCCTACCAGAGTTGAACACATGAAACTCGGCACTCATGTTACCGAATGAGAGCTTCATGAGACCATTTCTATAATTAATTAAGACATTGGAAGTTGGCAGAAATGGTCTACCCAAAATCAAAGGTATTTGAGAGTGGGTGTTCGCAACAAGATGGGTATCGAGGACAACAAAATCGTCTGGAAATATAAAATATCCAACTTTGATAAGCACGTCCTCGATAATCCCCTTTGGAATACGAATGGATCTATCCACCAGTTGGAGGGTGATCTTAGTTGGTTTCAATTTTCCCAAATTTAACTGTTGATAAACAGAAAATGGGAGGAGGTTGCCGCAGATCATAAATCATGCAAAACATTAGTCATGCTAGTGTCCCCTATCGTACACTGAATAGTAGGACACCCAGGGTCCTTGTATTTTGTGTATGCGGGATTGGACAAAAGTGAGCTTACATTTGCAGCCAAGAATGCTTTCTTAGGAACATTGGTCTTCCTCTTGGTTGTGCAGAGATCCTTCAACACTTTGGCATATTGAGGTATTTGTTTGATGACATCCAACAAGGGGATATTAACCTTCACTTGCTTAAACACCTCTAATATCTTGTTCATTGTGTCACTCTGCTTTTTGGTTAACCTACTTGGATAGGGAGCTTTTGGCAGGTAGGTTTTCTGTGGTGCCTGAGAAGGAAGTGTTGGTGTATTACCCTCACCCTCAGCCTCTTCTTCACCACCATTCCCACGATGGTGGTGGGTGTGGCAAGGAAATATGATTGTCAACCTGCTTTCCATTCCTTAAGGTCACAATAGAATTGACATGGTGAACAAGTTCCTCCACATGGTTCACTTGCCTCCCCCGAGGTACCACATTCTCATTTTACACGTGTTGTTGCTGGTACATGCGGGGGTTAGCCTCAGGCTGGCTAGGAAAATACACTCTCTCTCTTTCATGTACAGACTGAGCCAATTGGCCCATCTGAAGCTCTAGAGATTTTATGGTCTGCTGATTTGAAGTGAGAACTTGACTTGTGGTTGACATAAAAATTTTCACAGAGTTCTCAAGTCCACGAGTCAAGTTCTCAAGCGAATTAAATCGGGTTTCAAAGTTGTTAGAATTTGGGAAACCTGGTTGGTTGGTGCTTGGAACTTGGGGTTGCTGATATGAATGAGCATGCATGGGAGGTTGGTGTGGTTGATTAGGTGGTCGAGAGGAGGTTGAAGGACCACCCGGGGCATTATTTTGGTTCCATGAAAAATTGGGGTGGTTCCTCCATCCAGGATTATAAGATGATGAGTATGGGTCATTCCTAGCTCTGTCATTGATGGCGTTGACATGTTCCATCTCAGGAGGAATGGACGCACACTCGTTCTCTACATGACTTATCCTACCACATGAATGACAGGGAACTCGACCAGATGTGGACATGTGAGGTGCACTTTGTTGGTTTTGGAGCTCAATTGAATCCATACGGCGCATTAAGGCCGCCATGCGTGCCTCGGTGGCCGTAGTGGTATCGATATCAAATGCGGTACCCGATCTAGTCGAGTTTGCATTTGCGATCCTCGCTCCTATACTAGATGATGGAGGTGGTTCTCTTACACTCTCCCATTGCATTGTTTTCTCAGCAAGGTCTTCTAGGAAAGCCCATGCCGCCCTTTCATCCTTTCCCAAGAACTCTCCTTGACACATGGACTCAAGGAGCGTTCGGGACGGGATGTGAAGACCCTCGTAAACAATCTAACAAAGACGCCACAACTCGATGCCATGGTGAGGGCATGAGGATAGTAGCTCCTTGAACCTCTCTAGATATGCATGAAATGCTTCAGTCTCAAGTTGATAGAATGAATTGATTTCGTTCCTCAATTTTTGAGTCCGATGATTTGGAAAGTATTTCTTGAGGAATGCAGATTGAAACTCATCCCAAGTCCTAAAGGCATTCGCCTGGTTGCTGTACTATCACTTCTTGGCATCATCCTTCAGCGCAAAGGGGACAAGGCTAAGATGGATGGAGTCTGTGCTAAGTTGTTGCAGCTTGAACATAGCACAGACCTCCTCAAATTCCTTGAGAAAGATATAGGGGTCACCTTTCCAAGTGAAATGAGGGAGCATGGAGATAAACTGAGGCTTAACCTCAAAATGGTTCCCATTAGCCTCTGGCAATACGATGCATGATGGTAGAGCAGTACGGCTTGGGTAGCATCGATCACGTAGAGGTACGAGAGCGACAATTGGAAGCACAGGTCGAACAGGTGGGTCCAGCAACTGCTCCTCCTCACGGAAATTAGCAGCCATTGAACCCGGACTATGTGCGACACGAGTGGAGGAAGGCGTCGAGCGAGAAATTGATGACCGAAGCCGGATTGACAACGCTCCTCATCAAACGACCACTCTCGTCTCGTGTCCACGAAAGCATGCACAAATGTGCACACACACCAAAACTTTTATTTTTTTTTGGTTTTTTTAACAAAGAATGTGCGTAGAGGAGAAGACGGGGGGACACATGAGAGAAAGAATGACACAGGAGAGAAGGGAAGAAGTCCTTATGCAATGGCAGATAGGTACAGGTAGAAGCACACAAGCAAACAAGGCTCAAGCAATCCTAAGGTTGCTATAGGTCCTTACAGCTAGACGACGCCTAACTGCGAGGTCACACGACCTCAACACGCCTCACCTCCCTATGACGAGGACCACAAAGCCCAGCAAGTGAGCCAAGATCCGGGGATCTCGTCTCTCCTACTATCGACAAAGTGGGCAACGCCGGTCAGGTCATGACAGTCGGGACCGGATCACTCTCCTAATGCGCCCGAAATCCTTAGGGCCAATGTCTACTTGATTTTAAAAATTAGGCTCTTGATTAGTGTGGTTTGTAGGGTGAAGGAAAGGGTGATGAAATCCCTCACCTTATCTTTTATGGGACAACCCCTCCTTAGTAGCGTTTTGGAGTCCTAATCTAGCAATCAACTCTCCAAACAAACGCTCAACTCACACTTGTTTCAATGCACTTCCTACTAACTAATGCATGTTCATACGAAATGCATGAATGAGAGTAGAAGGTGCGTACCTCACGCCAACACTCATCAACTGAAAATAAAGCTAAAATGAAAGACAATCTATATGCCTAAGTCACATACATGATGCATGACCTAAACAAAAAGAATGCCTAATCTTTTGCTTTGAGTTTTAGGGTCCAAGTTGCTTAAGGGAAGTTGATTATTAATATGGGAGCAATCTAAGAGTCAGAACATGCAAAATTGAGTCCCAGATTACTAGAGCAATTAGAACAACAACACAAATAAAATAGAAGATGAACAGAGCTCACTAGACCGCTGATTGGCGGTCTGAAGTGCCCAGTTCGTCTTGAAATTTCTCCAGTAGCCTCCCCTTGCTATTCCCAGACTCCTGAAACAAAGAAAAACTACAAAACACAAATTAAATCCACTCGAATCGTCCAAACAAGAGTCTGGACTTGCACCTCCCCAGCAACGGTGCCAAAAACTTGTTGAACGTTTTAATTTAAACTGTAAGTACACTGCCGCGTTGAACCGGTGTCAAATACATGTCGTCCTCAGGGATGTGAGTAGCGTCTCGTTTGCACGAAATCAAGTGGCGAAAAAATGGAGAAGAGAGTTGTTTATGTTTCTCGACGCTACACTACACTACGAAATACGAAATGCGAAAGAAAGCAACAAACGATTAACTAAAACTTAACTAAGAACAAAAGAAAGTGCTGGAATTCAGAAGTGGAAAAACCCCTAAGGGGTGGAGTGAGTGCACACATGCAAAGAGGTGGGTGTTGAACACATTCTTTAAGCACAAATGAAGGTGGTGTTATCATGCATAGGAAGTGTCTAAATGTTATGGCAAAACCTATCAATCCATTCACCAACCTAGTTGATTAACATTTACATATGCAAGTTGTTTATTTCAGAACCTAAACAAGCATCAGAGGTGTCTAATCATTTTGGCAAAACTCATCAAGTTATAAATTCTATCCTAAACAAGCAAGCATACATTCATGTTTTATCAACACATTGTAAATAAAGCATTCATTCCATTCTCTAATGCATGTATGAACATCTACTCCATCCCCAAAGGGGATGGAACTACTCAATAAACATTAAACTAACTATTACACTAAGCAAGATAAGCATATTAACTAAGCTACTAAAACTAATGAAATGGAATTAAACAAAGTAAAACAAGAAACATAAAACAAACAACATAATAAAGTAACTTTTATTAAAGTGACTCACATTTCAAATAACATCCTTATACTTTAGTGTGTGCTTCAAGGCCTCACTTCTAGTAGGAAGAATAGTTACTTAAAATATGGAGTGATTATATTAGAAGGTGAAGAGTTCTATTTATAGCCATAGAAAAAGGCAATCCGGGACAATCCCCCGATGTGGGACTAAACAAATACCAGAAATGGACTAAATACACACTAATACGCGACCCACCAAAAGCTTAGCGGATTTGGGCCAAAACAGACCGCCAATTAACGGTCTTGGACCGCCAATTGGCGGTCTATATGGTTCGGATCCCGTTAAGGTTTCTTCTGGGCTTTTCTGGATGTCTTTGGTGATCTTTGATGCATCTACTTTGCTTGCTGGAGCTCCGACCCAAATAGAATTGCCAAAATACTCCCCATGATGGTGTGGAGTATTTTGTTTTTCTCTTTGGACCTTTGGTCTTATGTTCAGGTCCTTCTCCCTTGCATCTTAGTCCCCAGGTCTCACAATTCAGTCCTTTTTCCCTGCTTTTGGGTCCTTTTATGCTTCATCTCTTTAAACCTATTTATTCCTGAAAACTAAACAAAAAACTCGTTACATAGCATTGTTTAGGTGAAAGATATTGGATATAAGATACAAATATAAGCATGAAATGATGTCAATCAAATACCCCCACATATAACTTTTGCTAGTCCCGAGCAAAACAAAGAAAGGAAAAAGCATACGAAAAAAAACAAGAAATCCTAACTCACTTTCGTAGCAATCACGATTGCACTTAGCACATGCAACAAGCCGTTAAACCTCCTTGTCGCCAAGGAGGAGGAGTGTTGTCTCCTGTGGGTTTTCAGCGGATAGACCCACAAAATCCGAACAAGATGCATTAATCAATCTAGCTATATGACTCGTTGGACTCATTTTTGTCGATCATGGGACGCAGTAATACTACGGGTCGACTCTATATGGTAATCAGTCAACACACCTTCCCTAATGAACCATTCGTGAAAGTTAGTTAAGGACTTAAGTGAAAAACATGGGCAACCTTAACTTCTTAATGTGAAACAATGTGTAAAGTCCATTTTGGTTCTTATTTGACTCTCTTTTTTCTTTTTCTTTTTCTTTTTCTTTTTTCTTTTTCTTTGAAGCAGTTTATTGGTTGGTGTTTGATTCACCCAGGGTCAGGTTTCATGCATCATTGCCTATGAGGACTTACACTATCGTGTACACCTTCCCCCAAATCTCCACATAGGGCGATCCCTACCACCCGTGTAATGGGAGTTCGGTCTGTGCATCCCAAGTCAGATGACTCGAAAGCACCAGGCACAAAGTCCCCTCAGACCTACTTTCTCAAGTGATAGGAGCCGTGCGAGAAGAGAGAACACCACTTATTTATTTATCTACATGGGAACCCAAATCCCTAAACTTAAGTTTCACAAAAAGAGATTAAGGGCCCTTGACTACGACAAACTTCCTTATACTAACAGACACGAATTATTTGACTCACAAGGTTCATGGTGGACTTCTTTAAATGTTTGAGTACTCAAACCCTATGATTACACGCCCCCCGAGGGAAAACCGGGGTGCATCCTAACGACTCTATAAGACCTAAAGCCAGTAAACTAGATATCCTAATGCATCAAGTTCAAGACAATTTTGGGAGCTTTCTTTTTACTTTGCCTCTCAACGGTTTTGCACATGCTAAACACACGCAAAACCTACAAAAACATTTTCTTTCGCAAACACATGAAGATTTTGAAAGAAATGTGAAAATTTTAAAGCACTAGGCAAGCAAAAGAAGACAAGTCACCCAAGGATCATGGCAAGCCGATATATCGATATTAAATGCAGCACACTAACATGACCCTAGCAGTACAAACAATAGAAAACAAACTCAAAGGAAAATGACTCGACTATGTACACACGTAAAGCACCCCCCACACCTACTTCATGCATTGTCCTCAATGAATGTGAACAAGATACTACATGGAATTATGCATGAAAAATGAAAGATCTCACCAACATAAAGCGCAAAAGGAAGTTCGTGGTTATAGTGATGGACACAAACCCGAATTCCCTCAAAACATGTGAGATACTGAAGAAGGGAGACAAATACGTGAAGAAATGGGGCCCAAGTACACAATGGTTGGGCCCCACAACAATCAGTGCTCACTCATGGAGTCTTTTATTACTCTTTTTTTATTTTTTTAACATGATACATACAGCAACAACGATATTCTCATAATCATTTGGTCAAGGAACATCAAATGAGAACATCAAGTCATGATGACCAATGACTTGCCGAGATGGGCAAACTTCACCGGTACTCTGAGGTGTCATGAGGGGTGAAAGGTCAAAGTTGAAAGGCTCGAACCCCTCATGAAATTGGTTGGGTGTGGGGAACAAAGAATGAAGTTGTGTTGCCTCACTAGGGTTTAGTTTCTCATCGAACAAAACCCTCCAACCAATAGGTGGGTGCATCGGAATGAGTTCCTCAAGCTCATTCGATTTATACAGCAGACCTGCATCACTAAGAATGGGGCTTCTCCCCAAGTTATCCAACAAGGACCACCCACCATCATTTATATCATCAAGCATAAGCTCGGTCGTAGGTGGGTCTTTGTTGGAGTCAATATGAAGCTCAAATGGCTCAATGGCCATGGAACATGAGGTAGAGACACCTTCTGGTATAGACATATGATGAGGTGTCTCACTCTCACTAGTACTCTCAACTGAATCATGCAACGAACACTCCTTTTGGACATTTATGTTTGATGCCAGCTCACTCTGTTGCATTGCAAAGACAGGCAATGAGTTTTCGCTGGGCCCACAAACATTCTCAATGGGTTGCATTGGTGTTAGGGGTGTTCGATGATTTTGTGTTGCTTTCTCCAATTGGCGGATGAGATTTAGATTTAAAGGTTGATCCATGGGCTCTTGTTGCCTACCAGAGTTGAACACATGAAACTCGGCACTCATGTTACCGAATGAGAGCTTCATGAGACCATTTCTATAATTAATTAAGACATTGGAAGTTGGCAGAAATGGTCTACCCAAAATCAAAGGTATTTGAGAGTGGGTGTTCGCAACAAGATGGGTATCGAGGACAACAAAATCGTCTGGAAATATAAAATATCCAACTTTGATAAGCACGTCCTCGATAATCCCCTTTGGAATACGAATGGATCTATCCACCAGTTGGAGGGTGATCTTAGTTGGTTTCAATTTTCCCAAATTTAACTGTTGATAAACAGAAAATGGGAGGAGGTTGCCGCAGATCATAAATCATGCAAAACATTAGTCATGCTAGTGTCCCCTATCGTACACTGAATAGTAGGACACCCAGGGTCCTTGTATTTTGTGTATGCGGGATTGGACAAAAGTGAGCTTACATTTGCAGCCAAGAATGCTTTCTTAGGAACATTGGTCTTCCTCTTGGTTGTGCAGAGATCCTTCAACACTTTGGCATATTGAGGTATTTGTTTGATGACATCCAACAAGGGGATATTAACCTTCACTTGCTTAAACACCTCTAATATCTTGTTCATTGTGTCACTCTGCTTTTTGGTTAACCTACTTGGATAGGGAGCTTTTGGCAGGTAGGTTTTCTGTGGTGCCTGAGAAGGAAGTGTTGGTGTATTACCCTCACCCTCAGCCTCTTCTTCACCACCATTCCCACGATGGTGGTGGGTGTGGCAAGGAAATATGATTGTCAACCTGCTTTCCATTCCTTAAGGTCACAATAGAATTGACATGGTGAACAAGTTCCTCCACATGGTTCACTTGCCTCCCCCGAGGTACCACATTCTCATTTTACACGTGTTGTTGCTGGTACATGCGGGGGTTAGCCTCAGGCTGGCTAGGAAAATACACTCTCTCTCTTTCATGTACAGACTGAGCCAATTGGCCCATCTGAAGCTCTAGAGATTTTATGGTCTGCTGATTTGAAGTGAGAACTTGACTTGTGGTTGACATAAAAATTTTCACAGAGTTCTCAAGTCCACGAGTCAAGTTCTCAAGCGAATTAAATCGGGTTTCAAAGTTGTTAGAATTTGGGAAACCTGGTTGGTTGGTGCTTGGAACTTGGGGTTGCTGATATGAATGAGCATGCATGGGAGGTTGGTGTGGTTGATTAGGTGGTCGAGAGGAGGTTGAAGGACCACCCGGGGCATTATTTTGGTTCCATGAAAAATTGGGGTGGTTCCTCCATCCAGGATTATAAGATGATGAGTATGGGTCATTCCTAGCTCTGTCATTGATGGCGTTGACATGTTCCATCTCAGGAGGAATGGACGCACACTCGTTCTCTACATGACTTATCCTACCACATGAATGACAGGGAACTCGACCAGATGTGGACATGTGAGGTGCACTTTGTTGGTTTTGGAGCTCAATTGAATCCATACGGCGCATTAAGGCCGCCATGCGTGCCTCGGTGGCCGTAGTGGTATCGATATCAAATGCGGTACCCGATCTAGTCGAGTTTGCATTTGCGATCCTCGCTCCTATACTAGATGATGGAGGTGGTTCTCTTACACTCTCCCATTGCATTGTTTTCTCAGCAAGGTCTTCTAGGAAAGCCCATGCCGCCCTTTCATCCTTTCCCAAGAACTCTCCTTGACACATGGACTCAAGGAGCGTTCGGGACGGGATGTGAAGACCCTCGTAAACAATCTAACAAAGACGCCACAACTCGATGCCATGGTGAGGGCATGAGGATAGTAGCTCCTTGAACCTCTCTAGATATGCATGAAATGCTTCAGTCTCAAGTTGATAGAATGAATTGATTTCGTTCCTCAATTTTTGAGTCCGATGATTTGGAAAGTATTTCTTGAGGAATGCAGATTGAAACTCATCCCAAGTCCTAAAGGCATTCGCCTGGTTGCTGTACTATCACTTCTTGGCATCATCCTTCAGCGCAAAGGGGACAAGGCTAAGATGGATGGAGTCTGTGCTAAGTTGTTGCAGCTTGAACATAGCACAGACCTCCTCAAATTCCTTGAGAAAGATATAGGGGTCACCTTTCCAAGTGAAATGAGGGAGCATGGAGATAAACTGAGGCTTAACCTCAAAATGGTTCCCATTAGCCTCTGGCAATACGATGCATGATGGTAGAGCAGTACGGCTTGGGTAGCATCGATCACGTAGAGGTACGAGAGCGACAATTGGAAGCACAGGTCGAACAGGTGGGTCCAGCAACTGCTCCTCCTCACGGAAATTAGCAGCCATTGAACCCGGACTATGTGCGACACGAGTGGAGGAAGGCGTCGAGCGAGAAATTGATGACCGAAGCCGGATTGACAACGCTCCTCATCAAACGACCACTCTCGTCTCGTGTCCACGAAAGCATGCACAAATGTGCACACACACCAAAACTTTTATTTTTTTTTGGTTTTTTTAACAAAGAATGTGCGTAGAGGAGAAGACGGGGGGACACATGAGAGAAAGAATGACACAGGAGAGAAGGGAAGAAGTCCTTATGCAATGGCAGATAGGTACAGGTAGAAGCACACAAGCAAACAAGGCTCAAGCAATCCTAAGGTTGCTATAGGTCCTTACAGCTAGACGACGCCTAACTGCGAGGTCACACGACCTCAACACGCCTCACCTCCCTATGACGAGGACCACAAAGCCCAGCAAGTGAGCCAAGATCCGGGGATCTCGTCTCTCCTACTATCGACAAAGTGGGCAGCGCCGGTCAGGTCATGACAGTCGGGACCGGATCACTCTCCTAATGCGCCCGAAATCCTTAGGGCCAATGTCTACTTGATTTTAAAAATTAGGCTCTTGATTAGTGTGGTTTGTAGGGTGAAGGAAAGGGTGATGAAATCCCTCACCTTATCTTTTATGGGACAGCCCCTCCTTAGTAGCGTTTTGGAGTCCTAATCTAGCAATCAACTCTCCAAACAAACGCTCAACTCACACTTGTTTCAATGCACTTCCTACTAACTAATGCATGTTCATACGAAATGCATGAATGAGAGTAGAAGGTGCGTACCTCACGCCAACACTCATCAACTGAAAATAAAGCTAAAATGAAAGACAATCTATATGCCTAAGTCACATACATGATGCATGACCTAAACAAAAAGAATGCCTAATCTTTTGCTTTGAGTTTTAGGGTCCAAGTTGCTTAAGGGAAGTTGATTATTAATATGGGAGCAATCTAAGAGTCAGAACATGCAAAATTGAGTCCCAGATTACTAGAGCAATTAGAACAACAACACAAATAAAATAGAAGATGAACAGAGCTCACTAGACCGCTGATTGGCGGTCTGAAGTGCCCAGTTCGTCTTGAAATTTCTCCAGTAGCCTCCCCTTGCTATTCCCAGACTCCTGAAACAAAGAAAAACTACAAAACACAAATTAAATCCACTCAAATCGTCCAAACAAGAGTCTGGACTTGCACCTCCCCAGCAACGGTGCCAAAAACTTGTTGAACGTTTTAATTTAAACTGTAAGTACACTGCCGCGTTGAACCGGTGTCAAATACATGTCGTCCTCAGGGATGTGAGTAGCGTCTCGTTTGCACGAAATCAAGTGGCGAAAAAATGGAGAAGAGAGTTGTTTATGTTTCTCGACGCTACACTACACTACGAAATACGAAATGCGAAAGAAAGCAACAAACGATTAACTAAAACTTAACTAAGAACAAAAGAAAGTGCTGGAATTCAGAAGTGGAAAAACCCCTAAGGGGTGGAGTGAGTGCACACATGCAAAGAGGTGGGTGTTGAACACATTCTTTAAGCACAAATGAAGGTGGTGTTATCATGCATAGGAAGTGTCTAAATGTTATGGCAAAACCTATCAATCCATTCACCAACCTAGTTGATTAACATTTACATATGCAAGTTGTTTATTTCAGAACCTAAACAAGCATCAGAGGTGTCTAATCATTTTGGCAAAACTCATCAAGTTATAAATTCTATCCTAAACAAGCAAGCATACATTCATGTTTTATCAACACATTGTAAATAAAGCATTCATTCCATTCTCTAATGCATGTATGAACATCTACTCCATCCCCAAAGGGGATGGAACTACTCAATAAACATTAAACTAACTATTACACTAAGCAAGATAAGCATATTAACTAAGCTACTAAAACTAATGAAATGGAATTAAACAAAGTAAAACAAGAAACATAAAACAAACAACATAATAAAGTAACTTTTATTAAAGTGACTCACATTTCAAATAACATCCTTATACTTTAGTGTGTGCTTCAAGGCCTCACTTCTAGTAGGAAGAATAGTTACTTAAAATATGGAGTGATTATATTAGAAGGTGAAGAGTTCTATTTATAGCCATAGAAAAAGGCAATCCGGGACAATCCCCCGATGTGGGACTAAACAAATACCAGAAATGGACTAAATACACACTAATACGCGACCCACCAAAAGCTTAGCGGATTTGGGCCAAAACAGACCGCCAATTAACGGTCTTGGACCGCCAATTGGCGGTCTATATGGTTCGGATCCCGTTAAGGTTTCTTCTGGGCTTTTCTGGATGTCTTTGGTGATCTTTGATGCATCTACTTTGCTTGCTGGAGCTCCGACCCAAATAGAATTGCCAAAATACTCCCCATGATGGTGTGGAGTATTTTGTTTTTCTCTTTGGACCTTTGGTCTTATGTTCAGGTCCTTCTCCCTTGCATCTTAGTCCCCAGGTCTCACAATTCAGTCCTTTTTCCCTGCTTTTGGGTCCTTTTATGCTTCATCTCTTTAAACCTATTTATTCCTGAAAACTAAACAAAAAACTCGTTACATAGCATTGTTTAGGTGAAAGATATTGGATATAAGATACAAATATAAGCATGAAATGATGTCAATCAAATACCCCCACATATAACTTTTGCTAGTCCCGAGCAAAACAAAGAAAGGAAAAAGCATACGAAAAAAAACAAGAAATCCTAACTCACTTTCGTAGCAATCACGATTGCACTTAGCACATGCAACAAGCCGTTAAACCTCCTTGTCGCCAAGGAGGAGGAGTGTTGTCTCCTGTGGGTTTTCAGCGGATAGACCCACAAAATCCGAACAAGATGCATTAATCAATCTAGCTATACGACTCGTTGGACTCATTTTTGTCGATCATGGGACGCAGTAATACTACGGGTCGACTCTATATGGTAATCAGTCAACACACCTTCCCTAATGAACCATTCGTGAAAGTTAGTTAAGGACTTAAGTGAAAAACATGGGCAACCTTAACTTCTTAATGTGAAACAATGTGTAAAGTCCATTTTGGTTCTTATTTGACTCTCTTTTTTCTTTTTCTTTTTCTTTTTCTTTTTTCTTTTTCTTTGAAGCAGTTTATTGGTTGGTGTTTGATTCACCCAGGGTCAGGTTTCATGCATCATTGCCTATGAGGACTTACACTATCGTGTACACCTTCCCCCAAATCTCCACATAGGGCGATCCCTACCACCCGTGTAATGGGAGTTCGGTCTGTGCATCCCAAGTCAGATGACTCGAAAGCACCAGGCACAAAGTCCCCTCAGACCTACTTTCTCAAGTGATAGGAGCCGTGCGAGAAGAGAGAACACCACTTATTTATTTATCTACATGGGAACCCAAATCCCTAAACTTAAGTTTCACAAAAAGAGATTAAGGGCCCTTGACTACGACAAACTTCCTTATACTAACAGACACGAATTATTTGACTCACAAGGTTCATGGTGGACTTCTTTAAATGTTTGAGTACTCAAACCCTATGATTACACGCCCCCCGAGGGAAAACCGGGGTGCATCCTAACGACTCTATAAGACCTAAAGCCAGTAAACTAGATATCCTAATGCATCAAGTTCAAGACAATTTTGGGAGCTTTCTTTTTACTTTGCCTCTCAACGGTTTTGCACATGCTAAACACACGCAAAACCTACAAAAACATTTTCTTTCGCAAACACATGAAGATTTTGAAAGAAATGTGAAAATTTTAAAGCACTAGGCAAGCAAAAGAAGACAAGTCACCCAAGGATCATGGCAAGCCGATATATCGATATTAAATGCAGCACACTAACATGACCCTAGCAGTACAAACAATAGAAAACAAACTCAAAGGAAAATGACTCGACTATGTACACACGTAAAGCACCCCCCACACCTACTTCATGCATTGTCCTCAATGAATGTGAACAAGATACTACATGGAATTATGCATGAAAAATGAAAGATCTCACCAACATAAAGCGCAAAAGGAAGTTCGTGGTTATAGTGATGGACACAAACCCGAATTCCCTCAAAACATGTGAGATACTGAAGAAGGGAGACAAATACGTGAAGAAATGGGGCCCAAGTACACAATGGTTGGGCCCCACAACAATCAGTGCTCACTCATGGAGTCTTTTATTACTCTTTTTTTATTTTTTTAACATGATACATACAGCAACAACGATATTCTCATAATCATTTGGTCAAGGAACATCAAATGAGAACATCAAGTCATGATGACCAATGACTTGCCGAGATGGGCAAACTTCACCGGTACTCTGAGGTGTCATGAGGGGTGAAAGGTCAAAGTTGAAAGGCTCGAACCCCTCATGAAATTGGTTGGGTGTGGGGAACAAAGAATGAAGTTGTGTTGCCTCACTAGGGTTTAGTTTCTCATCGAACAAAACCCTCCAACCAATAGGTGGGTGCATCGGAATGAGTTCCTCAAGCTCATTCGATTTATACAGCAGACCTGCATCACTAAGAATGGGGCTTCTCCCCAAGTTATCCAACAAGGACCACCCACCATCATTTATATCATCAAGCATAAGCTCGGTCGTAGGTGGGTCTTTGTTGGAGTCAATATGAAGCTCAAATGGCTCAATGGCCATGGAACATGAGGTAGAGACACCTTCTGGTATAGACATATGATGAGGTGTCTCACTCTCACTAGTACTCTCAACTGAATCATGCAACGAACACTCCTTTTGGACATTTATGTTTGATGCCAGCTCACTCTGTTGCATTGCAAAGACAGGCAATGAGTTTTCGCTGGGCCCACAAACATTCTCAATGGGTTGCATTGGTGTTAGGGGTGTTCGATGATTTTGTGTTGCTTTCTCCAATTGGCGGATGAGATTTAGATTTAAAGGTTGATCCATGGGCTCTTGTTGCCTACCAGAGTTGAACACATGAAACTCGGCACTCATGTTACCGAATGAGAGCTTCATGAGACCATTTCTATAATTAATTAAGACATTGGAAGTTGGCAGAAATGGTCTACCCAAAATCAAAGGTATTTGAGAGTGGGTGTTCGCAACAAGATGGGTATCGAGGACAACAAAATCGTCTGGAAATATAAAATATCCAACTTTGATAAGCACGTCCTCGATAATCCCCTTTGGAATACGAATGGATCTATCCACCAGTTGGAGGGTGATCTTAGTTGGTTTCAATTTTCCCAAATTTAACTGTTGATAAACAGAAAATGGGAGGAGGTTGCCGCAGATCATAAATCATGCAAAACATTAGTCATGCTAGTGTCCCCTATCGTACACTGAATAGTAGGACACCCAGGGTCCTTGTATTTTGTGTATGCGGGATTGGACAAAAGTGAGCTTACATTTGCAGCCAAGAATGCTTTCTTAGGAACATTGGTCTTCCTCTTGGTTGTGCAGAGATCCTTCAACACTTTGGCATATTGAGGTATTTGTTTGATGACATCCAACAAGGGGATATTAACCTTCACTTGCTTAAACACCTCTAATATCTTGTTCATTGTGTCACTCTGCTTTTTGGTTAACCTACTTGGATAGGGAGCTTTTGGCAGGTAGGTTTTCTGTGGTGCCTGAGAAGGAAGTGTTGGTGTATTACCCTCACCCTCAGCCTCTTCTTCACCACCATTCCCACGATGGTGGTGGGTGTGGCAAGGAAATATGATTGTCAACCTGCTTTCCATTCCTTAAGGTCACAATAGAATTGACATGGTGAACAAGTTCCTCCACATGGTTCACTTGCCTCCCCCGAGGTACCACATTCTCATTTTACATGTGTTGTTGCTGGTACATGCGGGGGTTAGCCTCAGGCTGGCTAGGAAAATACACTCTCTCTCTTTCATGTACAGACTGAGCCAATTGGCCCATCTGAAGCTCTAGAGATTTTATGGTCTGCTGATTTGAAGTGAGAACTTGACTTGTGGTTGACATAAAAATTTTCACAGAGTTCTCAAGTCCACGAGTCAAGTTCTCAAGCGAATTAAATCGGGTTTCAAAGTTGTTAGAATTTGGGAAACCTGGTTGGTTGGTGCTTGGAACTTGGGGTTGCTGATATGAATGAGCATGCATGGGAGGTTGGTGTGGTTGATTAGGTGGTCGAGAGGAGGTTGAAGGACCACCCGGGGCATTATTTTGGTTCCATGAAAAATTGGGGTGGTTCCTCCATCCAGGATTATAAGATGATGAGTATGGGTCATTCCTAGCTCTGTCATTGATGGCGTTGACATGTTCCATCTCAGGAGGAATGGACGCACACTCGTTCTCTACATGACTTATCCTACCACATGAATGACAGGGAACTCGACCAGATGTGGACATGTGAGGTGCACTTTGTTGGTTTTGGAGCTCAATTGAATCCATACGGCGCATTAAGGCCGCCATGCGTGCCTCGGTGGCCGTAGTGGTATCGATATCAAATGCGGTACCCGATCTAGTCGAGTTTGCATTTGCGATCCTCGCTCCTATACTAGATGATGGAGGTGGTTCTCTTACACTCTCCCATTGCATTGTTTTCTCAGCAAGGTCTTCTAGGAAAGCCCATGCCGCCCTTTCATCCTTTCCCAAGAACTCTCCTTGACACATGGACTCAAGGAGCGTTCGGGACGGGATGTGAAGACCCTCGTAAACAATCTAACAAAGACGCCACAACTCGATGCCATGGTGAGGGCATGAGGATAGTAGCTCCTTGAACCTCTCTAGATATGCATGAAATGCTTCAGTCTCAAGTTGATAGAATGAATTGATTTCGTTCCTCAATTTTTGAGTCCGATGATTTGGAAAGTATTTCTTGAGGAATGCAGATTGAAACTCATCCCAAGTCCTAAAGGCATTCGCCTGGTTGCTGTACTATCACTTCTTGGCATCATCCTTCAGCGCAAAGGGGACAAGGCTAAGATGGATGGAGTCTGTGCTAAGTTGTTGCAGCTTGAACATAGCACAGACCTCCTCAAATTCCTTGAGAAAGATATAGGGGTCACCTTTCCAAGTGAAATGAGGGAGCATGGAGATAAACTGAGGCTTAACCTCAAAATGGTTCCCATTAGCCTCTGGCAATACGATGCATGATGGTAGAGCAGTACGGCTTGGGTAGCATCGATCACGTAGAGGTACGAGAGCGACAATTGGAAGCACAGGTCGAACAGGTGGGTCCAGCAACTGCTCCTCCTCACGGAAATTAGCAGCCATTGAACCCGGACTATGTGCGACACGAGTGGAGGAAGGCGTCGAGCGAGAAATTGATGACCGAAGCCGGATTGACAACGCTCCTCATCAAACGACCACTCTCGTCTCGTGTCCACGAAAGCATGCACAAATGTGCACACACACCAAAACTTTTATTTTTTTTTGGTTTTTTTAACAAAGAATGTGCGTAGAGGAGAAGACGGGGGGACACATGAGAGAAAGAATGACACAGGAGAGAAGGGAAGAAGTCCTTATGCAATGGCAGATAGGTACAGGTAGAAGCACACAAGCAAACAAGGCTCAAGCAATCCTAAGGTTGCTATAGGTCCTTACAGCTAGACGACGCCTAACTGCGAGGTCACACGACCTCAACACGCCTCACCTCCCTATGACGAGGACCACAAAGCCCAGCAAGTGAGCCAAGATCCGGGGATCTCGTCTCTCCTACTATCGACAAAGTGGGCAACGCCGGTCAGGTCATGACAGTCGGGACCGGATCACTCTCCTAATGCGCCCGAAATCCTTAGGGCCAATGTCTACTTGATTTTAAAAATTAGGCTCTTGATTAGTGTGGTTTGTAGGGTGAAGGAAAGGGTGATGAAATCCCTCACCTTATCTTTTATGGGACAGCCCCTCCTTAGTAGCGTTTTGGAGTCCTAATCTAGCAATCAACTCTCCAAACAAACGCTCAACTCACACTTGTTTCAATGCACTTCCTACTAACTAATGCATGTTCATACGAAATGCATGAATGAGAGTAGAAGGTGCGTACCTCACGCCAACACTCATCAACTGAAAATAAAGCTAAAATGAAAGACAATCTATATGCCTAAGTCACATACATGATGCATGACCTAAACAAAAAGAATGCCTAATCTTTTGCTTTGAGTTTTAGGGTCCAAGTTGCTTAAGGGAAGTTGATTATTAATATGGGAGCAATCTAAGAGTCAGAACATGCAAAATTGAGTCCCAGATTACTAGAGCAATTAGAACAACAACACAAATAAAATAGAAGATGAACAGAGCTCACTAGACCGCTGATTGGCGGTCTGAAGTGCCCAGTTCGTCTTGAAATTTCTCCAGTAGCCTCCCCTTGCTATTCCCAGACTCCTGAAACAAAGAAAAACTACAAAACACAAATTAAATCCACTCGAATCGTCCAAACAAGAGTCTGGACTTGCACCTCCCCAGCAACGGTGCCAAAAACTTGTTGAACGTTTTAATTTAAACTGTAAGTACACTGCCGCGTTGAACCGGTGTCAAATACATGTCGTCCTCAGGGATGTGAGTAGCGTCTCGTTTGCACGAAATCAAGTGGCGAAAAAATGGAGAAGAGAGTTGTTTATGTTTCTCGACGCTACACTACACTACGAAATACGAAATGCGAAAGAAAGCAACAAACGATTAACTAAAACTTAACTAAGAACAAAAGAAAGTGCTGGAATTCAGAAGTGGAAAAACCCCTAAGGGGTGGAGTGAGTGCACACATGCAAAGAGGTGGGTGTTGAACACATTCTTTAAGCACAAATGAAGGTGGTGTTATCATGCATAGGAAGTGTCTAAATGTTATGGCAAAACCTATCAATCCATTCACCAACCTAGTTGATTAACATTTACATATGCAAGTTGTTTATTTCAGAACCTAAACAAGCATCAGAGGTGTCTAATCATTTTGGCAAAACTCATCAAGTTATAAATTCTATCCTAAACAAGCAAGCATACATTCATGTTTTATCAACACATTGTAAATAAAGCATTCATTCCATTCTCTAATGCATGTATGAACATCTACTCCACCCCCAAAGGGGATGGAACTACTCAATAAACATTAAACTAACTATTACACTAAGCAAGATAAGCATATTAACTAAGCTACTAAAACTAATGAAATGGAATTAAACAAAGTAAAACAAGAAACATAAAACAAACAACATAATAAAGTAACTTTTATTAAAGTGACTCACATTTCAAATAACATCCTTATACTTTAGTGTGTGCTTCAAGGCCTCACTTCTAGTAGGAAGAATAGTTACTTAAAATATGGAGTGATTATATTAGAAGGTGAAGAGTTCTATTTATAGCCATAGAAAAAGGCAATCCGGGACAATCCCCCGATGTGGGACTAAACAAATACCAGAAATGGACTAAATACACACTAATACGCGACCCACCAAAAGCTTAGCGGATTTGGGCCAAAACAGACCGCCAATTAACGGTCTTGGACCGCCAATTGGCGGTCTATATGGTTCTGATCCCGTTAAGGTTTCTTCTGGGCTTTTCTGGATGTCTTTGGTGATCTTCGATGCATCTACTTTGCTTGCTGGAGCTCCGACCCGAATAGAATTGCCAAAATACTCCCCATGATGGTGTGGAGTATTTTGTTTTGCTCTTTGGTCCTTTGGTCTTACGTTCAGGTCCTTCTCCCTTGTATCTTTGTCCCCAGGTCTCACAATTCAGTCCTTTTTCCCTGCTTTTGGGTCCTTTTATGCTTCATCTCTTCAAAACTATTTATTCCTGAAAACTAAACATAAAACTCAATACATAGCATTGTTTAGGTGAAAGATAATGGATATAAGATACAAATATAAGCATGAAATGATGTCAATCAAAGAGATGTATAATTTTTGTGTGTTTTTTGTTTGTCTTTGTGTTTGTCATCTTCCTTGTTCTCTCCTTGTACCTCAGTAATAGTTACCATCAGTATCAATAATAACTCATTCTGAGCTCGATGTTTGTTTTCGTTTTTTTTGTTTCTGTCTATGTTTGTGTTTGTGATCTCTCCGTTTACCTCGATTGTGGTTCGATGGTAGTTCGATAATCACTCGACGGTCTAGGACTTTAATGAACCACCATTTATTTCAGTCTTTTCAAACAAAGTCTGAATGAAGTTTCTTTCTCTCCATGTTCTCCTTTTATATCGATTGTGGTTTGGTGGTAGTTCGATAATCACTTGATGGTCTAGGACTTAAACGAACCACCATTTATTTCACTCTTTTCAAACGAAGTTTGAATGAAGTTTCTCTCTCCTTGTGCTCTCCTTTTACCTAGATTTTGGTTCAATGATTTTTCGATAATCACTCGACGGTCTAGGACTTAAATGAACCACCATTTATTTCAATCTTTGTAGGGTTTAGGGTTTATGGCTTAAAAAAATTTAGTTTGATAATAGCTTGATGGTCATTATGCGGTTTCAAACGAACAACTTTGCCTGTCCAAGTCAATCCTGTCCTTAAACCTCAATTGAGCTCGATGGTTGCTTGACGTTGGTCGGTGGTTGTTCTATTACCTCTTTGAATACACTGTTTGCACATGAGGCAGACTAAAATAGTCACACCATTCACAACATTTGAATATTAACAAAAAAACAACGTAAACCATTCACAACATTGGAATATTAACAAAAAACAATGTAAACAACATAATTGCTTGTGTATTGACTACACATTTACAAAAAAATAGGGTTGTCAAAGTTTGCAACTAACACACACGCAACAAAAACCCAAAAGTATCACAGAATAAAAAATTAACTAGAATAACTAAAATAACTTTGCTCTTTTCCTATTCCACCCGGTGTGTTCTTCAAAGCTAGGAGGGACGTCAGGCAGTGGGGAGGGTGTTGGATCAAGGATGGGTGTGTTGGCGAGGCAGGTCACTCCGCAATTGGGGCAGTTGTGCTCCAGGAAGGGGGTCTTAGGGTTGGTGTCCTCGGGGTGGAAGTTATGCAAACAAAATAACAAAATATCAGTGGGCATTAACTTATAACCACAGGTAACTGAAAAATAAAGAAAGAAACAATCAAAACCTACCACCATCAATGAGGAGGTCCACCACTGTGTCTTGTACGGTGGCCAAACGACATTCCATGTCGGCTATCATGCAATGGAGTTCTACCAAGGTCTGCTTGACCTCCTCCAGTGGTTCCGGGGGTGGTCGAACTGGAGACATGACATCATGCACATAAAATGGGCATTTCTGGCATCGCCGGACCCCACATCTCCAGGTTTGTTGCACTACCCTGGTTGAGGACCCGACACAAACCTATCTTGCGGGGTAACCACAACAGGAGAGGATGTCATCGATGGGTGCGACCTCGATGATGTCGTCGTTGTGCATCATTCTGGGACTGGAATGTGGTTGAGGGAAGAAGGTGTTAGCAAGAGAAGTGCAATGGTGTAAGGCCGAAAGAAGGGAATGGCATTTTATACTATCTTGATGACAGACGAGACGTCTGGAGAGAATGTAACTGAATCATCGAAAATGCCATCGATTATCGCACGTTTCAGTCGCACTCATCTGGTTGAGAGAAGGTTGAGAGAATATTGATCTCATGTCGAGTAAATATCAAGCTCATTGATCCCAATATAGAGAAATTTCTTTCTTAATCATATCACGCGCATATCGAGCCCCCACTAGTATGGTTTTTCACACTTTGCTCATAACTGACGATACGTTTCGACAGAAGGAAACCCTATCGTCAAAAACATACATGCCTTAATGATAGCATTACTTATCGAGCTTCGATAAAGTACGTATCAAACTAATCGATCCCAACATAGAGTCACCTCGAACCACTAAATTATCGAGCAACTATCGCGTACCGTCGAATCCAACTGATTTCTAAAACAATTTAGAATATCAAGACAGAGAGAGGGATCCAGAGGATGTTAGTGGTCCCATGAGATAGGCAGGGGTATTTTGAGAAGAAGTGGAAAGATAGGCATATTATCAGAGGATGTTAAAATGGGGGCTTTTTCCATAGGTTTGGCCACTTGAGGCCTAGAAAGTCAAATTTTCCTTTGTGATCGATGTCAGAAACTGAATTATGGTCTTTTACAGTGTCACGTTAGCAAAACAACCCTATTAGAAGTGCTTTGTCAATATATATCTTATTAGTACATAGTAAATAACTACAAAAAAGTGAACCTTCCAGATTTTACCCTCACTTTGCTATATATATCACAAGCTATCGAATCTTGCCTTTTCATCACTAATCTCAACTTGTAAGATACCAACTTAAGAAAAGAAAAAAAATTGAGCTTTTGTTACTTGGATAACAAATTAATTGAAGAAATGGAGAGAAAGATGTCTATATATACAACTTTCTCTTCAAATTTGAAGCGGTATGGAGAGAAATTCATTGTTGTACTTTTATCACTATATATTACCCCAATTATTTTGGAAAATAAATAGTAACCCATTGATATGAGAAAGGATACATTAGTCAATTTATAGTGATTTCTGTAATTTCTCTCATGCCTATCCAGGCAAAAGAAAATTAGAGATAAGAAAAAAGAAGAGATATAAGATTTGTTTTCTTTCCTTGCATGTTCCTATTCACAAGTAGACCATTCATGGAGGGAGGGAGGGAGAGAGAGAGAGAAAGAGAAAGGGAATAGTATAGATTTTGTGGCCAATTATTCGTTCTCGTTGTCGTCATAGAAATTTGTATCGCCAATTAGGGTACCTGCGTGGTGCACCCAAGCAAAAAAATCATTTTCGAAACATCCTTCCATATTACAACTTCATTACTAAAACCTTGTTTTGGTTTGCTATCCAAATAGTTTAACCAATGTTTTCAAAACCTTATTTTCAGAAGCCATGTTTGATTAAAAAAACCATGGTATGGAGGGCTATCAAAACGGGGTCTTGTCTTGATACTCTCTACATCACAACACGACATTCTTGACTCCAGAGAATGCCTAATGATAACATTAAGTCTTGCACGGTCAAATGTTGGAGATATTGCTGAGTTGTCTCTTGTTGATAGCTCCTCAATTATGACATCCAACTGCTGGAAAAAAATGCATATAACGTCGGATACTAGGGGGTACAACGTCGAGTTAACCACCTTGGTTAACCGACGTGGTAGGTGGGGGACGTTATATGGGGATACTCTTTCACGTCGGTCTAACATTGTCATGGTAGTGGGAGTCTATCACGTCGGTTAAGAGGGAGGTCCACTAGGGTCGGGGTCGAGGTGGTCCGGGAGAGGTCGACGGCTAGGGTTTATGTTTGTTGATTTCCGGATTGGTGGGGTTTTGTTTTGGTTTGTGCGGCTTATACCAAAAAAAATAATCAACCCTTCCATATCCGATTATTTAAAAGCCGAGGAGGAAGACCACCCTACCACGTCGGTCCGACAAAACTGACGTGGTAGGGGTATGAATTATTTAATTTTTTAAATAAAAAAACCCTTCCACATTGGTCTATTTAAAAGCCGACGTGGAAGACCACCCTACCACGTCGGTCTGAAAAACCGACGTGGCAGATCGACATGCTAGGGTATGAATTTCTTAATTTTTTTTAAAGAGAATGCTTCCACGTCAGAATATTTAAAAGACAACGTGGAAGATCATCCTACCATGTCTGATTACTAAAACCGACGTTATATGGGTGACATGGTAGATCGATTTTCCAGTAGTGTCTCCATTGACAATAAACACGAACTTAAGAGAGATTTTGACAACAACGGCTTCAAATAAGGTTATAATCACTATTGTTTAAAGATGAAAAATTACAAATTTAGGTCTCGTGACCGAAAATGTAAAGGTAAAAAGATTAATAAGGCATGTTTGTTTTTTAATTTTTAATTAATTGGTTAACAATGTAATTAACATGAATGATCAAAAAGTAATTTTGTCAACAACGAATGGGAAGTGTACACCAAGGTAATTTCATGTCTTGGAAAGTGTATCCAAGATAAAACAAACCACTAAGGTGTAACGTTTTAATATCACTCTTTATCAAGTGTATCCAAGCAAATAACCATTTTTTATATATTTGTAACATGTTTGTAGAGTGCAGACTTTCAGTGTTCACTGTCTCAAACACCTGAGTTGTGTTAGGGCACTCACTACCCTAACCTCAAATCCAACCCAACCCAACATTTGTCTCTCTGTCACATGAGCAGAACCATTTATCCAACCCAACACAAAAAATCTCCGCTATCAAAACCCAACATTTCAACACTCTCTTTCTTCCACATCATTTCTTTTTACCTTCTTTTTTATTCTTTCACAACAATCCACAAACTACATAATAAATATTTTTTGCAATTACTTATTCTAATTAAATAACAAGTATTTTGATTAAAACTACCAAAAATTTATTGGTCAAAACCACAAAAAATGTACCGATGCAGTTGTTAGCACCAACCAAAAAGTTGCAGCATTATGGGGCAGAATCAAATGAGTATACGACGAGTCATGCTTAAGCAACACAGACATGGACAGTCATTGGAGAAGAATGACAGTAGCATTAACGAAGTGGTGTGGTTGTTATGATGAAGCTCTTCAATGGAAAAAGGAGTGGATTGAACGAGGAAGATGTCATCCGAGAAGCTCACAATATTTACGATCGCACTTTTCGATCAAAATTTGTACCCTTTCATGCTTAGGTAATGTTACACCGCTACCCAAAATGGGAGTCAATCATTCAACCTGGTAAGGTAAGTGTACCACGTGGACGTCGATTGAAGTGTCAACGGGAGGAAGTGGATAGTAGTCCCCAAACTAGAAGCTCCGACAAGAGAAAAAACACAAATGATTCTACGGGTCAGTCGACACCAACAAACGATGGGGCATCACAACCCTTTGTTCAAATTGAAGGTGTCAAAAAAGCCAAGAAAAAGGAAAAGGCTCTGATACAATTACTCAGGGAGATGATCAGATTTCCAAATTATGTGATAAATTGAATACAGTTCAAAAGTTAGAGAACAAGATATGAAGATCGGGAAAGAGTGAGGAGAACTTTCGGAGCGGATGTTGAAACTGAAGCTAGAAAATCATAAGTTGGATATGACAAATATTTTGCTGAAGAATCCATACCAAACATAGTTGTAAGAAAAAATGCTCGCGAATATGGTAGCTTGGGCGAAATCCAATGGGTTATTGTAGCCCAGTTCATTTCGCAATGAAATAGGTGTTATATTCTGTATTGTTTAAAGTGTCGTCGTTTATATTCCGTTGTCTATCATATTTTTTCGTATATTATCAGTGTTGTCGTTTATATTTCGTTGTTTATCAGTGTTGTTTAGTGTATTTGCTAATCAGTGTTGTTTAATGACGTAGTTCATCATTGTTGTTCAATGTATTTTCATTCTGTATAGTTTAGTATATTTGTTGAAGGATTGTAATTTAATTAATCTAATTTAAATTAAATGAATATTAATAGAAATTTAGATCAAGACAGAGTACGATTAATCAAGGGAAACTTTGAGAAAGGACTGAAATGAGAAATGAATTTAAAAATACCAAAAAATTGATGTTACAAAAATAGATACTAAAAATAGATATTAAAAAACCAATTTTAAAAAACATATTTAGAAATAAAACAATATTTTAAAAATATTTTAAAAAATCTAAAAAGCGTATTAAAAAATATTTATAAAACAGAATAAAACTAATTTTATAAAAAATAAAATCAAATTATGTATAAAATAAATTGGCATCAGTCTGGGGGCACGTGGACCCTGAGGCCCACTTGTTGGGTCGCGACCAGACCTAGGCTTGGCCCCTGTTAAGGGGCCAGATCCAGGTCACGACCCCTGTAAATAAGACCCCATATTGGGTGGCCTTACAAGTCAGTTGTAATGCTTCTCTATTCCTATAGGAAAATGATTGTTGAACGCACATGTCCCTAGACACGCAACCAAATCAGCAGCCATGTTAGCACCATTACTAAGTAGGTGGGTGGTTTCCCAATGAAAGATGATGTTTTTATTTGTTTCCAAATATATTGTGATTCCCAAAATTTTGAAATTTTCCTTCCAAACAAGGACATGATTATTCACATTCCGTCCATATTCAGTCAAGAATGGTTAGTCTCCGTTCAGAATCAGTCCAGACTCAGTCCAGAATGTACATGATTGTTCACATTATATCCATATTAATCCAGAATGGACACGGACTCCGTCCAGAATCAGTCCAGAATGGACATGACTATTCACATTCTGTCCATATTCTGTTCCGAATGGACACAATCTTTGTGTAGAATTAGTTTAGAATGGACACTGTTCTAAACATGAATGTCCAACTAAGTCCATAATTACTAGAATGGACATGATTGTTCACATTTTGTCTATATTCAGTCCAGAATGGACACAGACTCTACGTTGTTGTATTGTTAGTCTATGTTTTCATAACATGTTATCAGCACAACTTTGCTCGATATAATCAACTCAAACACGCATTGTTCCTTGTCTGATTAAGGTAGTCTACAACATAAGGTTGTATTCATCTTGAGGTTCTTTTACAATTTATAATATCATTATCTATTTATTTGTTGAATATACTCATACTATATTCTTAAATGTGATGATATATGTCTAGAAATTACTGTTGCAAAATCTTGATTTGAAATATCATATTTTGCATCTTTATATATATTCTTTGATGATGGACTATTAACTTTTGTTTTAGTATGATAGTAAAATTTAAATCATGCGCATGACAATTATAAATGCAAATGGGTATGTTATTTGATATATATGCATTAATACATGTTTATAAGCATTTTTGTAACCTTTTTTGCAAAAGGTTGTCATGTATTTGGAAGATCACTAGAAGACTTGACATTCCAAGGATAATGACACAATTTATTTGTGCATATGTTATATCTAATGCATGTTGTTTTGATAGAAACTATAAGTGTTTCTTTTTATCAGTTTTATTTGTGTAATCTTTTACATGATATTGATCATCTTGATTGTTGACAAAAGTTAAATATATGACTTTTGATAAAATTGACAAGAATTTTACTTGTCATGTTTTGGATGTTGAAATCCAACTTGATGCTCTTGGAAATACAAATGAGAAGAAAAAAACGTCAAATCAAGAAATTGATTTCGGAAATATCATGATCTAGTCTTGTGCCCGAGTATGGTTGAGTTGAATATCGAGTTATCGATGAAAAATGATGGAATCCGTCCAATTGATTTGCTCCATTCCATGAAATGAATGTATGAGTGCGTGAAAAGTCTTACAAAAGTCTAATATTATCATTTTGCGACCATGATTGTGGATGTCAATGTGGATGAGATAAACGACCAAATAATTGATGTCCTTATGGTATATAAATTCGACAATCAAAATGGGTTGTCAAAGTAACTCTCCACGAAACAAATATATTCTAGTTATGCGTGTTTTATTTGATATTTTATATAAGTAATATATATTCTATTTAGTGATATACATGACGTTATGGTGGAATATCAATATGACAATGGGCACTATATGCCATGATACAAATATTTTGTTTAATTTTCCTAATGTTCATTCGATTATCATATTTTCATAATTATTATCTTTAAGCTTTTGATTTAGTTGTTATTTCTATTGAGATTATATATTTTATATTGGTTAGTGCTCTCATTAGTCCAATATGTTTCTATACTTGTGATTTTTATTCACTTACGATGAGATTATTCTAGATATTAATAATACACATGCATATGTTGTTAGCATATCGATATTCAACATTTTTATGTTTGTCATTACTATTTATGTATATAATTATAATATGTCTTTTAATGTTCAATAGCAAAGATAGTATTTGCATTTACCATCTTAAAAGGGCAAAATATGCATGCATATGATAATATGTTGATATGCATAATTTCTATCTAAAACACTTATATCAAGTTGTGTTGAAATTAATTGACTTTGATATGATTTAATGCATGGTTCTTATTTTATTTATATTTTGTCAGTAGAAGAACCTTATCGTTTATTATGTAATAGTTACATAAATAATTTTATCTGCAACAAATATTTTATTTTGTTTGAAATGAAGAGTATGGATATTCTCCGGTCTCATGTTTGATTTAAGATCAAGAAAATGATTTATGCATCATGTATAGACTATAGTGTTGTCATGCACACTACATTAAGAGATATGTATTTCTCTAATTTGATAATGAGAAAAGCCAAAACCATTATTATACATGGTCGTATGAATTTAGTAGAAAACTCCAGAATAGTCATATCTAATTTTACATGTGGAATTATCTTGGTTTCAAATGATGCATTTTTAGTTGTCAAGTAGCTTATTAACTTTCAAATCGCCAGAATGGCTTGTTTTGAGACTACAATTGAAGTAAAGAAGAATATTTTATATTACTACAACCATGTCAAGCAAGAAAAATGCTATTGAGAAAATCACGTGATTTTTGAACGATGTGTCATTGCAAGTGGCTTCGTCAAAAGATTTGGACTACTGAATCAAATGAATATTGATTCTAATAATATATGGTGTGACCGATTGGGTCAATGATATAATGAAATGTTGTTGAAATTTCATATGACCATCAACTAAAGAATGAGAAGATTCTTCAACTAAGTGGGTATGCAAGGACTATATCTTTTTGTGGGATATTATGACTTGTGTTATGCATTACTTGTGATTGCATAAGCATAAGTTATTGCAAAATCACAATATGTGCTCTCATATTTTGGATCATCTGCCTGAAACACATGTTACAAAGCATTGGTAGAGAAAAGAGCATACGTTGTGGAAAAAAAGAATTGTGCAAATATGAAGTAATAAGAGATTTAAATGACTCTCAAACGAGTTAACTAAATATACCAACCTCGAAGTGCCTAAATGAAGTTATCATTTGTATTCATTATGGGTATTGGAAGTGATCCTGTATTTTTGATAACTTAATCAACCTTTACTAGTTAAACAAAAATGAGGTCATGTTTGTCGGCCAATTTGCACAATAAAATAAGAGTCCATCTGTTGATAAAATATCTCTTAGTATGGATCATTTTGGGATCATATCTACGATTTTTTTATATTAGAACAAGATCATATACTTGTATGATATTGAATGAAATGTTTCCCATCTACGATTCCTTTTACATATTTTTTTCTGGTTACCACCCCCACAATGTAATGGCCTCAAATTAAATTAGACGTTTCATCAGGATTCATATTCCTAATAATATTAAAATATTTGAAGCCCCTAAACGTCGATGTATATTATTGTCCGTTCCAACAATTATATATATACACATATTTTTTGGTATTAGAGGGAGAAAGCCATAAGCTTAAGGAATGTCAAGAAAATGTACTATATTGAACCTGAAGTTTATAAGAGAATATACATATAAGTATGATTGAATCTAAAGTTCATAAAATAATTAACTTGCAATATCTAGCAAGTAATTGTCATACGTATTTATGGATCACAAATGAGTGACCAAGTCTTGTATTAATTGAAATAAAGCGCATAATATAAAGTGGAGATCTCCAAATGATAAAATATGTTTGAGCTCAACCAACGCCAGAAGCATGGACTAGAACATATATTATTTGTTGAAACAAAAATAAAAGTTAGTCACTCATTACACCTCTTGAAGATGTTATTGCTGAAGAATATAAATCTGGTAAAATAAAAGTAGTTGCTGGCTAATGTAACAATTCTGGGAATACATAACAGTCAAATCCTAGTATTTTGAGAAACTACGAGGATTTGATTATTATAAAGTTGCAATCATCTGTATTGATACGAGAGAGAAACATAAAATAATTAAAGTTATCATCGACGACTAATTCGCCTTCTTAGTAGCATACTAATTCAACAGAAAACCTTGATGCATAATCTATAAGAATGCCAGAAGCATTCGTATTTGAAATGAATAAAAGAAGGTGAAGAATGTAGAACTACACCCACTTAATAAACATATTGTTTGGACTTGTAGTCCTGATTTCTGAAATTATATTCCTGAAGAATATGAACAGAAATCACATTACAATAACATGGTGGTACATTATAAAATGAGTAGTTGTAGAAAGTTTTTTTGCAGGACCCAACATCCATTATGATGTTACTCATTCTCCCAAAATGTATAATATTATGTTATGTTGATCAGTATGACATGTAAATGTAAATATAGAATAACATATGATATATATGTTGTGACTGCAAATTTATATGTCACTTGATATTTATATTTATATGAGTCCCAAAATGACTAAATTGCTCAAGGCAAATTATAATGAAGGGATCTATGAAAAGATCACCATATGAACAAACAAAGAGAATGTGCATATCATCTCAAAGAATAGGAAAGGAACTTCTGAAGAGATTAAATACACGTGAAATATTTGAATGATAATTTTTGAAATAAATAACTGGAGAAAAGTAAACTATTTTTTGACCTTCTATTTGAACATTCTCCAGAAGATAATTGGTACAATGATTCAAATAAATAAAGAGATATTATACAAAGAATGTTAACCAGGAAAATACAACAACGATAGATTGTCTATACTATGTAAACAGAGATCCAACTATGTCTAACTAAAGAGGTTGGAGTAGGACCTGAAGTTCATTTCCTAGAATGTCATAAAATATATTGCATATAATACATTCACAATGAGTGTTTATGTAGGCATAATTTTTTTCGGAAGCATTCAAATGACGTTCAACATATTTTCGTTACCTCTTTAGGGATCCATCAAATTTATTTACTATATTCATGAGATAAAGATTTACTTCAGTAAAGCCTCCTGTATATTTGATCCAGAACAACAACAAAAAGAATTGTGTTATTGTGAAGACGTTGCAATCTTTATGCAAGTTGGTGAACTACGAATCATGGGAAGTAGATTTCTAATTATCATCCCTGAAAGTTAATTTCATTATATGAAATTGGTCATGAATGTGTATGGTTGAGATCAATGATCCAACATATATAAGAAAAGTGTGGACTTCAAAATGACCAAAGTCAATCCGACACTGTTATATGAAGACAACACTGTATGTATTTCTCAAATAAAGGAAGGATTCATTAAATGGGACAAGATTAAACATTATACGGGAATTCTTTTCGTCACACAAGCTACAAAACTATGGTAAGATAGTGTGGGCTTTTTTTGCCTTAATCTACATTGATTTTGATGATTAATCAAACTAGTCTTAATCAATCAACCTAGTCAATCAAAATAGGCAAACACGATCACATGCATTGCATACATACAAATATATTTGCAATCATCTTAATAGGTTGATCAAGATTATTCAAGAGAGTGAACATTGGGACAAAGACATCAAGACTCATGACTTGTAATCAAAGCTTTGGACCAAGACATGTAATTTTATATTTATCAAGTCCATAAGATTTAATGTAAATTTGAGAACTAGGATTTTGTCCCGTCAAGATTCAGTAAACCAGAGCCTTAACGGTTAACCAAAACCTTTCCAGTTCGGTCAACCAAACACCTACCACACAACCGAATCATACTCATCAATAGACAATACGATGCTTTCTGGAATTGTCCCGACGGACGACCGAAACACCTTCGGTCGACCGAATAGCCCTAGACCATTTTTGGACTTTTCTCAAATGGTCGCATTTGAATTATGCCTTAGAGCCCAATTAACTTGTCCTATTTTGGACGACCGAATGATTGTCGGTCTACCGATTCATTCTTGGCTTTAGGCGCGCAACATCTATTTCCACGTGGCATATGACTGTTATCTTCAACCAACTTTTGAGCCACAATTCTCAGCGGAAAACCCACGCTAACTTCGGTCAACCGAAGTATACATGGTCTACCGAACTTGAGTAATCAGAGCCCAACCAATTTTACTGTCCACCTTGAAACGGTGAACCAAATGTAATTCGGTTCACCAAAATTAAATAGGGAAAAATTGAAAATAGTTACTGGAAGTTTGTGAACGGTGATCTAAAGCCTATTCCGTCAACCGATTGCCTTATTATGACCAGTCCATCCTTCATGTTTCGGACTACCATTCACTAAACTGTTGACCGAACCTCGTCTAAAATCTGCTTGAGCTAAAAGCAAATCATTGCTTCTCATTGGTCCATATCTCACCAACTACCAAACGTCTAGTAGAACTTAAAGACTTATAAATAGCGTCTCATATCTTAGTTTTAGCACACTTGAACACTCCCTATTGATCCCATACTCAAACCAAATCCTCTTTATCTTCAAGCTCTCATTCTTCTACACTTAAGACAAAACTTCACCATTTGCATATCTATTCCATATCAATCTCCAAGTGTGCTCAAGCATAGAGTGTTAGATTGTGTTTTCATTTTCATACCAAAAAATCACCAAGTTATAAAGCTTCGAGGAAGTTCCCTCTCGGTTGTGAGACGAGACACGAGGGAGGCGAGGATTGTTTGCGAGGCTCGGTGGGTTAAACGACGTTGATCTCGACTCGGAACAGAGATCGATTAGTGGAACCGTAAGCGATGCTCAGACGATCGAGTGATGCTTGTGAGGATGACTAGGACCAGGTGTCAGTGTCGAACCTCTCTAAACTCCGGTGTCATCGATTTTTTGATTTGCATTGTCTTCTGTCTTAATCCTTCAATTAGTGTTCTAATTCTGCATTTATCTAGTGATTAGATGGTCATCGATTCTAACAATTGGTATCAGAGCATTAGGTTGCTAATTTCATTTACATAATCTAATTTTGCATGGAATATACTACTAATCATTGTGAGGAATTGTCCACGACTAGGTTATATTTGTTTAATTTGTTAAATTATGATTATTGGAAGAAGAGAATGAGAATATATTTGCAATCAAATGGTTTGAAATATTGGACATTCATTTTAAACTCATACACACCTCCTAATGATGATGAGATTAAGTCCCTAACTAAACCCAAAATTAAGGAAGAGGAGATGAACTCCCGCATGATGAATATCTTTTATTGTGGGATAAATGATAGGGAATACAATAGGGTAAGAGGTTGTGATAGTGCATATGATATATGGCATACATTAGAAATGCATCATGAGGGTTCAAATAGAATGAAAGAAAATTATTAGTTTACTTATGCATAAATATGAATTGGAAAGTGTACTCAAAAGATTCTTCGGTAACTCACCAACGAATGAGAAGATAAATCGACCGCTATCGAAGAAGCGCAAGATCTCACAAAGTTGTTGGTCAAGGAGCTTATGGGTAATCTCATTACATATGAGATACAAGTGAAAGACCGTAAAGAGGAGGAAGCCAATAAATCCTTGGTACTTGATTGATCATTTTATATTAACCGCAAGTGCACGGCCGCGTTGAAGCGGTGGCAAATACGGGTCGTCCACTGGGAGGTGTGTCGACGATTGGTTTGTTCGAAGGCGAGAGGTAAAAAGAAGGAGAGAAAGGTTGGTTACACTAAACTACACTAAGATGCAAAAAGGAAATGGAAGAAAAGCAAGAAAACTAAACCCCAAAGGGGGTAGAGAAATAATGTGAACATAAAGAAGTGTGTGTGTGTTCATTAAGCTCCTCACAACATCTAGTGCATGACATCATAAAACTACATCCAACTTTGCCTCCACATGAATTAAGATAAGACTACATCATTAAAACATATAAGACAATAATTGGAATGAAGCTACATGAACTCAAGTATAAAGACTATACCTGATGCATTGCATACATTGCATCATAAGTCTTTCATTTAGATTGCTTTTACATCAATAAATGCTACTAAGGTATGTGTTTAGTCTTATTTACAGAATACAGGGACCTGAATGCAATTTACCCACATCCCGAGCATAAACGCGTGCAAAAGACTCATTTCTATCATAAAGGCCAAGTTCAAGATTATCGGGTTACGAATGGAAATGTATCCAAGCATAAAAGCATTCAAGTCCTAATTGCAAAAAGAACAAGGACTTAAGCACAAAAGTAGCCGGGGACTTAACTGCAAAAAGTCAAGGACCTAATTGCAAATCACGAGTAGCTTTTATTCTCTTGGAGAAAATATATAGAAAAATCAATGTATATCTCCAAATATGTGAAGGAATTAATCCGGAGCTCAAAAGAATGGAAAGAATCAATCCAGACGCGTAAAGGAGGATCAAATCATACCATAAACATTCAACCAAAATCCAGACCAAATCAGAGCATGATGTGCGGCGATTCCGCCGCAGATCACACACACCATGCGGCGATTCCGCCGCCCCCTAGTCGATCCGTGTGCTCCAATTTCGTCCAGTCGTGTCTGGACACGTGTACTTTCCAATATTATACCTAGATCCCTTGTAGCAACTATAAATAGACCCGAGAACGATGTTAGAAGGGTCCTTAGTCTTTGGTGGTAGTTTTTATTCTTAATCTTAGTTTTGTATTCTTCCTTTTCATTAATAAAATTCTGTCTTTTATTTCTTACTTTTAGTTTTCTTTTGTAATGTCTCAAGGACCCCTTCTTCCTCCCTCTATGAGTTTCTAACTCTTTCCAAAGGGTGGAGGTGACGGATTAGGGTGAAGAGAAGATGAATGAATGTTATTATTTTAATTTCGTGTTAGTATATTTTGATTACTTGAGTTTATGTTAAATCATTTATCATGTAATGCTTTATAACTAATATGATTTATTATAAGTTTCTAAATTCTCTAATCTAAACCTTAAATCTAAACCTCCACCCGACGGAATTCACATCTTTGTTCTTGTTTTAGTTTTAATTGTTCTTGTTTCTTGCTTTAGATAATTAAAATCCAAAAATCTCAAAACCCAATTATTTCTTCTCTCCTTCTTTCCCCCAATCGAAATCACAATAATAACAAATCTCTCCCTCCTTGTGTTCGACTCGTACTTGCCACGTCTTCATAGACGCCGTGCACTTGCGGTATAAATTTAATTCTCACCAAGTTTTTGGCGCCGTTGTCGGGGAGGCGACGCAGATTTTGTTTTTTTGTTGATTTCGATTTTATTCTGTTTATCTTGTGCGCGATCTAACTATTTGGATTTGTGTTTCAGGAGACAACAGAGCGCGCGGAGAAATCTGAGCGCAGTCTGAGCAACAAGGGCGGCGGAATCGCCGCACATCAAGAGTAACCTGCGGCGGAATCGCCGCACAAGTGAAGCATCTGGGCTTCAAACTTTTCTGGGACGCGCATCATCGCTGGGTGGACGCGTGGAGCTACTGAAATTTTGAGAGCGGGCGGCGAACCCGACTGAGCATTGCGTAGGTAACCTTTGTTGCCTTTTTCCTCGTAATTTCTAGTTTCAGAAAATTTCCTTTTATTAGAATTGCACGTATTAAGCTTAAATTCCATAATTGACAATAATTCAACTCTGACCTAAAAATTGGCAAAACTAGAAGAACTTAGTGCATGCATCATATAATGTTTTGTTTGCATTATTCTTGCTAAATTCTTGCAAATTATTTTTATTGTTGAAGAGTGCTGGAGGCAAAGTACGTATCGCGTTTTAACGATTGCATTTAAGCATATAATTTAGTTTGCATACAACCTTGCAATTGCCCCCCACTAAAGACCATTGTTTGACTATCGTTGCTAGATCTAAGTTAAACTATCTTAAGGGCAACTCCATAGGCAAAGATACGGTGGGGATTTCATCACCCTTCCGTGGCCCACTGATTGACATCATTTAATGCTCATATTTGTATCTTATATCCATTATCTTTCACCTAAATAATGCTATGTTACGAGTTTTATGTTTAGTTTTCAGGAATAAATAGGTTTGAAGAGATGAAGCATAAAAGGACCCACAAGCTGGGAAAAAGGACTGAATTGTGAGATCTGTGGACCAAGATGCAAGGAAGAAGGACCTGAATGCAAGACCGAAGGACCTAAGAGCAAAACAGAATACTCCTCACCATCATGGGGAGTATTTTGGCAATTCTATTCGGGTCGGAGCTCCAACATGCAAAATAGATGCATCAAATACCAACAAAGCCTTCCAGAAAAGCCCACAAGAAATTCCAGAGCGATCCAGACACTGTAGACCGCTAATTAGCGGTCCAAGACCGCTAATTGGCGGTCACTTTTGGCCCAAATGCGCTAAAATTTCTCCAACACATGTATTAGAGGATGTTTAGGCTATTTGTGGTATCTGTTTAGTCCCACATCGGGGGATTGTCCCGGATTAGCTTTTTCCATGGCTATAAATAGAACTCTTCACCTCCTATTGTAATCACTCCAGATTTTAAGTGGCTATTCTTCCTACTAGAAGTGAGGCCTTGAAGCACACACTAAAGTAGGAGGATGCTACTTTTAATGTGAGTCATTTTATCAATAAAGTTTTATGTTTCTTTCATTGTTTGTTTTATGCTTCTTTTATTGTTGTGCATGTTTTAGTTTAATCGTCTTTTAATTCTAGCTTAGTTTTAATATGCTTTCTTTCCATAGTTTAATAATTAGTGTAATGTTTAGTGAGTAGTTCCATCCCCTTTGGGGGGTGGAGTAGATGTACATACATGCATTAGAGAATGGGATGAATGCTTTAATTTCAATGTGTTGATTAAACATGAATGTATGCTTGCTTGTTTAGGATAGAATTTATAACTTGATGAGTTTTGCCAAAATGATTAGACACCTCTCATGCTTGTTTAGGTTCTGAAATAAACAACTTGCATATGTAAATGTTAATCAACCAAGTTGGTGAATAGATTGATAGGTTTTGCCATAACATTTAGACACTTCCTATGCTTGATAAACACCACCTTCATGTGCTTAAAGAATGTATTCTACACCCACCTCTTTGCTTGTGTGCACTCACTCCACCCCTTAGGGGTTTTCCATTCCTGAAATTCCAGCATTCTTGTTTTGTTCTTAGTTTAGTTTTATTTCATCGTTTGTTTGTTTCGTTCGCATTTCATACTTCTTAGTGTAGCGTAGTCTAGATTAGCATAAACAACTTTCTTCCCCCTATTTTTGCCACTTGATTTCGTACAAGCAAGAGGCTACTCACCTCCCTGAGAACGACCCGTACTTGCCACCGCTTCATCGCGGCCGTGCACTTGCGGTTTAAATTAAAACGTTCAACAAGTTTTTGGCGCCGTTGCCGGGGAGGTGCTCTGTCCAGACGTTGGTTTGGACGATTCGAGGGGTTTTTAATTTTTTGTTTTCAGTTTTTCTTAGTGGCAGGGAACCTGAGGATCAAGGGGAAGCGACTGGAGTAATTGGAGAGCAAAAGACCCCAAAGTGACCGCCAATCAGCGGTCTGGGACCGCCAATTGGCGGCCTGGTGAGCCTCAATTGCTCTCAAATTTGTTCCAGTTGTTATGTTGTTCACTTTAGTTATATGGGAGCCCAATTTTGCATGTTGTGATCTTTAGTTTGCTCCCAGATTTAATTTCAATCCCCTTTAATCAACTTGGACCATAAAACTCAATGCAAAAGATTAGACTTCTTGCCATCTAGGTCATGAATCATATGTAGACCTTGCATGCATCTTTCTTTTCTTTGCTTTACATTTTGTCGTTGATTGCTGGAGTGAGGTACGCATTCCTTATCACTCATTCATGCATTAGGACATTCATTAGTGAGTAAGGTTTGCATCGAAACAAGAGTGAGGTGAGTGCTTGTTTGGTGAGTTGCTTGCTAGCCTAAGATTTCAAAACATCTTTAAGGGGCATCACCTATAGACTTCAAAGATAAGGTGGGGGTTTTTATCACCCCTCCCTTAGCCCCAAAAAGCACACTCAAGTAAAGCCTTAACTAAAAGCAAGTAGATATTGGCCCTAGGAATTCGGACGCACTAGGAGAGTAATCTAGTTGAGACCGCCATGACCTGATCGGCGTTGCCTACCTTGTCGATAGTAGGAGGTACTGGATCTCCGGATCTGGTATCACTTGCTGGGCATTGTGGTCCTCGTTGTAGGGAGGTGAGGCGTGTCGAGGCTAGTGACCTCGAAGTTAGGCGTCGTCTAGCCTAAGGACCCATTGCCTTACATTGTTTGAGCCATGCTTGCTAGTTAGGCTTCTACCTTCACCCTGTACCCTCGCTAGCTCTAGGGATTCTTCCCTTCTCCTCTGAGTCATCTTCTTCTCACCTTCTTCTACGTTATAGTCTCCTCCCCTTTACACTCTCTGTTAGCGTTTTAGGGTCGAGTCGAGCACTTTTTGCGAGCTTAGCCTCGTGGTGGTGAGAGTGATCGACTCGAGAGTTTTTCTTGAGATGGATGGTTACATGGGCGACCATCCATATCATTGTTGGGACCAGGACGATTCTCCCTGGTACTCCGGACCCATGCAACCTGGGGTGGCTCAGACTAACACCCCGTATGGTTGGGATGATCGCAATTTTGTGACTGAGCAGTCTTCATATTGGGGTAACATGAGAGAGGCACCGACTGCTAGACCACAATCTAGTTATGCCAGATCATATGCTGGTCAACAAACTGAGACATTACAACAAACTTTGGCCTCTTTCATGCATATGGCAGACGACATGAGTGCCCCGGTGGCTCCAGTAGCCGTACCGTGCGACTGTTGTGGGTTGAGTGGTCATGTTATCGGGGAATGTCCTTATGTTCCCCCTGAGCCTGAGTATGAGCACACATTTTCCCAAAATGCTCATTATGACCATTACGCATCCGCGTACAACCCGAGAGTGATGGATTCATGGGGAGACAAATCTTATCCAAATTCTTATACCTTATTTTCACCCCCGTATCCTCCTCCCGAATACCCAGAATTCTACCAGCACCCCACTCCAAATCATTGGACTCATTCTCAGCCCATCAACACCCAACCCCAAAATTTCCCAATCTCTGACTTGGACCTCACTGTTGACCCCAAATTTGATTCCTTAAAACAAACCCTCCAAACATTCATGGAAACCACTCAAACTTTATTGAAGTCCAACTTGAATTCCTTGCAAAATATGGAATTGCAAGTGAGTCAAATGACACAACAATTCCATGAACGCGAGGAGGGTCACCTTTCTTGTCAACATGAGGATTCATCTTTTGATATCGAACCACCACCACATCCACAAATTCAAAGCACAACCTTTCAAAGTCAAACTCCTAGTCAGCCTGAGGGACTTGGGGTTTCAATTCACGATCACTTAGTGGAGGATTCGATTCAAATTGAGAATAACTTGGACCAGTTCTATTATGAGTCGGCACAGGATTGTGCCTTACCTTTTTGTCCCGTGGCCCTTGAGCCACATGATCTTATTGTTGTACCTCCTAAGGACTCACCTCTGGTGGAGCAAGAGCTCCCTAGTACCCTCAATTTCAAACAACCTGATGAGAGTTTGCCTCTCACTATTGTTCCTGATCATCTTGGAAATGATGGAACATCAAACAACTACATTGCTCATGAGGGTATTAGGAGTTCCTTGGAGGATACTTTGGGTATGAGAGCCACTTCATGTTCTCCTGGTGAGTTGGACATGCATAACGAGGTGCTTGACCTCGTTCCGACCCACCAGCCTGTTGGTTGGAGAGTTTGGATTGATGATCATAACTTCAGTTCCGCAACGGGAGATATTTTTCTTCCGTTGCCCCTTATTTCCCAAACTCTCGAGAGGTTCAAGCTCTTTCAGTTTGATCCTTTGAATGAGACGCCTTTGCGTCCAATTCATGAACCTCTCATTTCATCTGGTGCTCTTTGTGAAGGGGGCCCACGCATGCGTATTCTGGCCCCGCGTGGTGTCATGTTCCCTTTCCAAGTGCATTGACCCACTCTTGAGGTTCCCATTTGATGTCTTTTGACAAATGAAGATGGGAACTTATGTTTGTACATAGTTATATAAAAAAAAGAAAAAAAAAGAAAAAGAAAAAAAAGAAGTACAATAAAAGACTCCTTCAATGAGCATCGATTGTTGTGGGCCCCAACCCTTGTGTACTTGGGCCCAATCTCTTCACGTATCTATCTCCCTTCTTCAGCTTCTCACAGGTTTTGAGGGAATTTGGGTTTGTGTCCATCAACATGACCCTGAACGTCCCTTTGTACTTCATGTTGGTGAGATCTTTCCTTTTTCATGCATGTATCCATGTAGTATCTTGTTCACATTCATTGAGGACAATGCATGAAGTAGGTGTGGGGGGGTGTTTTACGTGTGTACATAGTCGAGTCTTTTTCCTTTGGTTTTATTTTCGTTTGTTTGTACTGCTAGGGTCATGTTAGTGTGCCGCATTTAACATTGATATATCTGCTTGCCATGATCCTCGGGTGACTTGTCTCCTTTTGCTTGCCGAGTGCTTTAAAATTTTCACATTTCTTTCAAAATCTTCATGTGTTTGCGAAAGAAAATGTTTTTGTGGGTTTTGCGTGTGTTTAGCATGTGCAAAACCGTTGAGAGGCAAAGTAAAAAGAAAGCTCCCAAAATTGTCTTGAACTTGATGCATTAGGATTTCTAGTTTACTGGCTTTAGGCCTTATCGAGTCGTTAGGATGCACCCTGGTTTTCCCTCAGGGGGCGTGTAATCATAGGGTTTCAGTACTCAAACATTTAAAGAAGTCCACCCTGACCCTAGTGAGTCAAATAATTCGTGTCTGTTAGTATAAGGAAGTTTGTCGTAGGCAAGGGCCCTTAATCTCTTTTTGTGAAACTTAAGTGTAGGGGTTTTGGTTCCCATATAGATAAATAAGTGGTGTTCTCTCTTCTCGCACGGCTCCTATCACTCGGGAAAGTAGGTCTGAGGGGACTTTGTGCCTGGTGCTTTCGAGTCATCTGACTTGGGATGCGCCGACCGAACTCCCGTTACACGGGTGGTAGGGATCGCCCTATGTGGAGATTTGGGGGAAGGTGTACGTGATAGTGTAAGTCCTCATAGGCAATGATGCACGAAACCTGACCCTGGGGAGAATCAAACACAAACCAATAAAATGCTCCAAAGAAAAAGGAAAAAGAAGAAGAAAAAAAGAGTCAAATAAGAACCAAAATGGACTTTACACATTGTATCACATTCAGAAGTTAAGGTTGCCCATGTCTTTCACTTAAGTCCTTGACTAACTCTCACGAATAACTCATTAGGCTAGGTGTGTGGACCGATTACATATATAGAGTCGACCCGTAGTATTACCGCGTCCCATGATCGACAAAATAAGTCCAACGAGTCGTGTAGCTAGATTGATTAATGCATCTTGTTCGGATTTTGTGGGTATATCCGCTGAAAACCCTCAGGAGACAACACTCCTCCTCCTTGGCGACAAGGAGGTTTAACGGCTTGTTGCACGTGCTAAGTGCAACCGTGATTCCTACGAAAGTGAGTTAGGATTTCTTGTTTTTTTCGCATGCTTTTCTCTTTCTTTGTTTTGCTCGGGACTAGCAAAAGTTAGGTGTGGGGGTATTTGATTGACATCATTTCATGCTCATATTTGTATCTTATATCCATTATCTTTCACCTAAATAATGCTATGTTACGAGTTTTATGTTTAGTTTTCAGGAATAAATAGGTTTGAAGAGATGAAGCATAAAAGGACCCAAAAGCTGGGAAAAAGGACTGAATTGTGAGATCTGTGGACCAAGATGCATGGAAGAAGGACCTTAATGCAAGACCGAAGGACCTAAGAGCAAAACAGAATACTCCTCACCATCATGGGGAGTATTTTGGCAATTCTATTCGGGTCGGAGCTCCAACATGCAAAATAGATGCATCAAATACCAACAAAACCTTCCAGAAAAGCCCACAAGAAATTCCAGAGCGATCCGGACACTGTAGACCGCTAATTAGCGGTCCAAGACCGCTAATTGGTGGTCACTTTTGGCCCAAATGCGCTAAAATTTCTCCAGCACATGTATTAGAGGATGTTTAGGCTATTTGTGGTATCTGTTTAGTCCCACATCGGGGGATTGTCCCGGATTAGCTTTTTCCATGGCTATAAATAGAACTCTTCACCTCCTATTGTAATCACTCCAGATTTTAAGTGGCTATTCTTCCTACTAGAAGTGAGGCCTTGAAGCACACACTAAAGTAGGAGGATGCTACTTTTAATGTGAGTCATTTTATCAATAAAGTTTTATGTTTCTTTCATTGTTTGTTTTATGCTTCTTTTATTGTTGTGCATGTTTTAGTTTAATCGTCTTTTAATTCTAGCATAGTTTTAATATGCTTTCTTTCCATAGTTTAATAATTAGTGTAATGTTTAGTGAGTAGTTCCATCCCCTTTGGGGGGTGGAGTAGATGTACATACATGCATTAGAGAATGGGATGAATGCTTTAATTTCAATGTGTTGATTAAACATGAATGTATGCTTGCTTGTTTAGGATAGAATTTATAACTTGATGAGTTTTGCCAAAATGATTAGACACCTCTCATGCTTGTTTAGGTTCTGAAATAAACAACTTGCATATGTAAATGTTAATCAACCAAGTTGGTGAATAGATTGATAGGTTTTGCCATAACATTTAGACACTTCCTATGCTTGATAAACACCACCTTCATGTGCTTAAAGAATGTATTCTACACCCACCTCTTTGCTTGTGTGCACTCACTCCACCCCTTAGGGGTTTTCCATTCCTGAAATTCCAGCATTCTTGTTTTGTTCTTAGTTTAGTTTTATTTCATCGTTTGTTTGTTTCGTTCGCATTTCATACTTCTTAGTGTAGCGTAGTCTAGATTAGCATAAACAACTTTCTTCCCCCTATTTTTGCCACTTGATTTCGTACAAGCAAGAGGCTACTCACCTCCCTGAGGACGACCCATACTTGCCACCGCTTCATCGCGGCCGTGCACTTGCGGTTTAAATTAAAACGTTCAACACCCACAAATCACAATCCTAAAGTGTCACCTAAGCCTTAAATTTAAAATCAATTAGACATTGGCCCCTAAGGACTCGGACTCATTTAAGGAGAAGAATTGGTTTGACTTGCTATGACCTGAAGCCGATTGAATTTAATTTGGTGTCTAGAAAGTGTTTTTGTGTTGACGTAAGTCTTCCAAGCGAAGTGGTTGTCTAATTGGCACCGACTCTGTCGGAAGCGCCCCCACTAGCTATACACGGTCTGGCCAAGTTGGTTTGATTAGTGAGGGAGGTGAATCAAGCAAATCAATTCGACTCAACCAGTTAGGAGTCGTCTAGATCTAAGCGACACTAAGTCTAGGATTGTTTGAACCATGCTTTCTTAGGAATTTTCTGACCAACCCTCTTTCTATCTTTAGAGTTAGGTTTCCCTTCTCATCTGAGTCTTCTTTCTCTTCTCACCTAAATTCTCTAGATTAGGATTCCTTTCTCATCTTTCCCCATTCTATTGTTTGTTTCCCTTTTGAAAAAAAAAACATAAAAAAATATATATTAAAAAAAACGAAAATATAAAATATATAAAAAAATAATAATTAATTCTTGAACTTAATTTGGAATTTAAATTCCGAATTTGAATTCAAAAATTGATTCAACCCGGTGCACTCAGATTTGGATTCGGGACTTGAGTAATCGACTCTCACGAGTTCATCTAGATTCCAGTCTGGAACTTAGCCCCAATCCACCTGTGGCACCACCTCACCCGGATCCAATGGGTGAGAACGTAGTGGACCCGCCTGTTGCACAACCTATAACTCTGAGGGATCGATGCTATCCAGCGATGGCTGCTCAGCCATCGTGCATCGTTATGCCCACCATCCCGGGTCACGACTTCGAACTTAAGGCACAATACATGAGTATGTTGCCTAAGTTCACCTCTAGGGAAGACCCATATCTCTTCCTTAGAGAATTTGAGGAAATCTGCTCTCTTATGCAATACCAGCATATTCCTGAGGAGGCAGTGCGTCTGAAATTCGTGCCTCTAGCACTTAAGGATGACGCTAAGAAATGGCTATATAGTCTAGCCGAAAGATCCATTAGAAGTTGGGCTGAGTTTGTTCAAGTATTCCTAAAAAAATATTTCCCCAACCATAAGACTATGAGGATTAGGAATGAAATTGTTGCATTCATTCAGTCTGAGAGCGAGCCGTTCTATTCCTATCTAGAAAGATTTAAGAGTGTACTGACCCAATGCCCTCATCATGGAATTCCAAGATGGCAATTATGCCAAATTATTTATGAGGGATTGACACCCACATCTAGGGTTATGGTAGAATCCGTAAGCCAAGGGAACTTTATGTCAAAAAACGAAAATGATGCCTGGACTTTCCTTGAGGATTTAGCTGAAAACAGTATGCAATGGGACAATGCTAGAACACCGCTTAACCCGAGTATTGGATCTAGAATAGCAAGTCAACCCAGACCAGGTGTCTTAGCTGTAGATGCCAACATAGCGGCTGAAGCAAAACTAGCTACCCTTATGCGCAGAATGGAAAGTTTAGAGCTACAAACCCAATACCGAGTGAATCAATCCTCGACTATCCTGTGCTCTAGATGTGGTCAGACTGGTCATGTAAAGGAGGATTGTGTGGAATGGGACCAAGTTAATGCCATGTATAACCATGCTAGAAATGACCCATACACATCAACCTATAACTCGGGTTGGCGTAATAATTCCAATTTCTCATCAAACCAACAGGGTCAACCTCCTAGACAACAACCAAACCCGTATAACCAAAATAATACATCATCTGGGTTTAATAACAATAACGATCATGAGGTTAGGTTGACAAGCTTGGAAAATTTGATGAAAACTTTTATACAAACAACCAACCAGACCTTCCAAAGGCTAGAGACACAAGTCAGCCAACTAGCACAAATAGTAGGTGAAAGAGAAAAGGGTCGGTTTCCAAGTCAACCTGAGGTGAACCCTAGATCTAATAATAATTCATATCAATCCTATCAAGCACCTTTAGGAAATAACAACCCTAGACCGGTTCAAATGGTTAATGAGGAAGGACCGTTCCAACAAATAAATGCAGTAGTATCATTACGGTCTGGAAGACAAGTTGATAACAATGTGGTAAATCCTAGAGTGTCCAATCAATCTAGCCATCAAGCACCCACATATGACCTAACCATTGAACCCGACGTCCAATCTGAAACGCCCACCCCACCTACTCAATCTGAACCCGTAGCTCAACCTGAACCTGAGCGAGTCTATGTCCCTAAAGCCCCATTTCCCAATAGACTCAAAAAGAACTCAAGTGCACAAATAGAGAAAATCTTGGAAGTATTTAAGCAAGTTAAGGTGAACATTCCACTCTTAGACATGATTCAACAAATACCTGCTTATGCTAAATTCTTAAAAGATTTGTGCACTAAAAAGAGAAAAACAAACGTACCAAAGAAGGCATTCTTAACTGCAAACATAAGTTCTATTTTGTCCAACACATCTCCTATAAAATATAAGGATCCTGGATGTCCCACAATTTCATGTTCAATGGGAGATACTTTTATCAACAGAGCCCTTCTAGACCTTGGTGCTAGTGTTAACCTACTCCCATACTCTATCTATGAGCAAATGAACCTTGGTCCACTAAAACCCTGTAAGACAACCCTTCAATTTGCTGATTGCTCTATTAAGAAACCAAGAGGTATAGTAGAGGATGTTTTGATCAAGGTTGGTGACTTCATTTACCCAGTGGATTTTGTCGTACTAGATACCGCACCTGTTGTAAATCCTAATCGACAAATCCATGTAATTCTAGGCAGACCCTTGTTAGCCACTTCGGAAGCATTGATAAATTGTCGAAATGGGCTCATGCAATTATCTTTTGGGAACTTAAAAGCTGAATTTAATATCTTTCATATTGATAGTGAGCCAGAAATAACATGCAATCAAAGTGATGTTGTGATGAAATCACGAATCTATAATATTTCTGAATCATCACAAAATCAAAAAGGAAGTAAGAAAAAAAGGGAGGAATTCATCCACACACCCACCGTCACTCGAGCAAATAAGAGAACCAATTTATGTGAGGGGTGTGGAACCTGTGAATCAGAACTCTCATTGCAACATGGGGAACAATTCAACTGGATACATGCACCAATATGGTGTCATTCAATCCAGTTCTGACTATGGTTGACTTTGAGCAAATTCCATCCTTCCACCGCAGTCCACCAAGGTAATAAGTGCATTTGCTTTATATTTGCATACATTGAGGACAATGCATGATTTAGGTGTGGGGGGTGTTTATGTATATATTTATCTATATAGCTGTCTTTTATTTCAAAAAAAAATCAATGTTTCATAACATAGCTTAAGATTGAACTGCCAAAACCCGTGTACAAATGACATTGATTTTTTGTTCCTTATTATATAGTTCTGCTTGTAGAAATTATGACATAAATCGAAGTTCCAAAGAAATAACTCATTACCCTTTAAGACATGTATGCACTTAAATTGGATGAATCAAATCTTTGAAGTGGTTCATAAAAAACAAAGGTTGAGGAAAATATACCGGGAAGTGTGGACTTCTAATAGCAATTAAGCCTTGAGGAAAATAAAATTAAAAATAAAGGAATAAAGTGAGGAAAGCACATTCTGCAAAATGATTACAAAAGCCCAAGCCTTTGAGTCACTGGTCCGTAGGGGTATCTTGAAACCCGGTAACTTGAGTCTACCAGCTCGGGATTATCGACCAAACTCGCTACACGAATGCAAAAAGGGTAAAAGTGTCAAAAAGCAAATGTGTTGAATCACGGAAGAAAAGAAAAGAAAAGAAAAAAATATATACTCAAGGCCCAAAGCTAAAAGAATGATCCATGCCATGGTTGATCCGAATGATACTTCACCACCAGAGGAGGCGTGCAAAATAATTTAAGTGATAACATGTGTAGAAGGGTTAGTGGTGTGAATGTTGGAGAAGCAAAGACCAAGTCAGAATTTTAATAAGTTAGATTTATATAATGAGCATGCAAAAATTCTTAGTGATATGTATATGGTTGAGGTAGGGACATTGAGAACTATTAATGAAATGTTGATTCAGGATTTTGTGGGTATATCCGCTGAAAACCCTCAGGAGAGAACACTCCTCCCCCTTGGCAACAAGGAGGTTTAAAGGCTTGTTGCACATGCTAAGTGCAACCGTGATTCCTACGAAAGTGAGTTAGGATTTCCCTGTTTTTATTTTTCGTATCTTCTGTTTTGCTAGGGACTAGCAAAATCTAGGTGTGGGGGTATTTGATGCATTGCATACATTGCATCATATGTCTTTCATTTAGATTGCTTTTACATCAATAAATGCTACTAAGGTATGTGTTTAGTCTTATTTACAGAATACAGGGACCTGAATGCAATTTACCCACATCCCGAGCATAAACGTGTGCAAAAGACTCATTTCTATCATAAATACCAAGTTCAAGATTATCGGGTTACGAATGGAAATGTATCCAAGCATAAAAGCATTCAAATCCTAATTGCAAAAAGAACAAGGACTTAAGCACAAAAGTAGCCGGGGACTTAACTGCAAAAAGTCAAGGACCTAATTGCAAATCACGAGTAGCTTTTATTCTCTTGGAGAAAATATATAGAAAAATCAATGTATATCTCCAAATATGTGAAGGAATTAATCCGGAGCTCAAAAGAATGGAAAGAATCAATCCAGACGCGTAAAGGAGGATCAAATCATACCATAAACATTCAACCAAAATCCGGACCAAATCAGAGCATGATGTGCGGCGATTCCGCCGCAGATCACACACACCATGCGGCGATTCCGCCACCCCCTAGTCGATCCGTGTGCTCCAATTTCGTCCAGTCGTGTCTGGACACGTGTACTTTCCAATATTATACCTAGATCCCTTGTAGCAACTATAAATAGACCCGAGAACGATGTTAGAAGGGTCCTTAGTCTTTGGTGGTAGTTTTTATTCTTAATCTTAGTTTTGTATTCTTCCTTTTCATTAATAAAATTCTGTCTTTTATTTCTTACTTTTAGTTTTCTTTTGTAATGTCTCAACGACCCCTTCTTCCTCCCTCTATGAGTTTCTAACTCTTTCCAAAGGGTGGAGGTGACGGATTAGGGTGAAGAGAAGATGAATGAATGTTATTATTTTAATTTCGTGTTAGTATATTTTGATTACTTGAGTTTATGTTAAATCATTTATCATGTAATGCTTTATAACTAATATGATTTATTATAAGTTTCTAAATTCTCTAATCTAAACCTTAAATCTAAACCTCCACCCGACGGAATTCACATCTTTGTTCTTGTTTTAGTTTTAATTGTTCTTGTTTCTTGCTTTAGATAATTAAAATCCAAAAATCTCAAAACCCAATTATTTCTTCTCTCCTTCTTTCCCCCAATCGAAATCACAATAATAACAAATCTCTCCCTCCGTGTGTTCGACTCGTACTTGCCACGTCTTCATAGACGCCGTGCACTTGCGGTATAAATTTAAATCTAACTTTTTGCTAGTGTCGAGCAAAACAAAGAAAGAGAAAAGCACATAAGAAACAAGAAATCCTTACTCACTTTCGTAGGAATCACGGTTGCACTTAGCACGTTCAACAAGCCGTTAAACCTCCTTGTTTCCAAGGAGGAGGAGTGTTGTCTCCTGAGGGTTTTCAGCGGATATACCCACAAAATCCGAACAAGAAGCATTATTCAATCTAGACCTCGACTCGTTGGACAAATTTTTGTCGATCAATGGACACGGTAATCCTACGGGCCGACTCTATAAAGGTAATCAGTCCACACCTAGCCTAATGAACCATTCGTTCAAGTTAAATAAGGAATTAAGTGAAAGACATGGACAACCTCAAGATCCTCAAGTGCTACAAAGTGTAAAGTCCATTAAGGTTCTTATTTGCATTACCATTTTTTTTCTTTTTGTTTCTTTTCGTCATTTGTTTTTATTTTTATTAGTTGGAGCTTAATTCTCCCAGGGTCAGGTTTCGTGCATCATTGCCCATGAGGACTTACACTATCACGTACACCTTTCCCCAAATCTCCACATAGGGCAATCCCTACAACCCGTGTAATGGGAATTCGGTCGGCGCATGCCAAGTCAGATGACTCGAAAGCACCAGGCACAAAGTCCCTTCAGACCTACTTTCCTGAGTGATAGGAGCCGTGTGAGAAGAGAGAACACCTACTCACTTATTTCTTATCTACACATGAACCAAAACCCCTACACTAATGTCTCACAACAGGATTTAGAGGGTCCTTGACTACAACAAACTTCATTAAGTTAACAGACACGAATTATTGACTCACTAGGTTCAGGGTGGACTTCATTAAATGTTTGAGCACTGAAACCCTATGATTACTCATCCCCAAGGGAAAACTAGGGTGCATCCTAACGACTCGATAAATCCTAAAGTCACTGTACTAGATATCCTAATGCATCAAGTTCAAGACAATTTTGGGAGCTTTCTTTTTACTTTGCCTCTCAACGGTTTTGCACATGCTAAACACACGCAAAACCCACAAAACATTTTCTTTCGCAAACACATGAAGATTTTGAAAGAAATGTGGAAATTTTAAAGCACTGGCAAGCAAAAGAAGACAAGTCACCCAAGGATCATGGCAATCAGATATATCGATATTAAATGCAGCACACTAACATGACCCTAAAAATGCAAACAAAAGAAAACAAAATCAAAAGAAAAGACTCGACTATGTACACATGTAAAACACCCCCCCCCCCACACCTAGTTCATGCATTGTCCTCAATGAATGTGAGCAAGATACTATATGGAGTTATGCATGAAAAAGAATAGATCTCACCAACGTGAAGTACAAAGGGAAGTTTCGGCTATGTTGATGGACACAACCCAAATTCCCTCAAAACCTGTGAGAAGCTAAAGAAGGGATACAAATACGTGAAAGAAATGGGGCCCAAATACACAAGGGTTGGAGCCCACAACAATCGATGCTCACTGAAGGAGTCTTTTATTGTACTTTTTTTGTTTTTTATATATATATAACTATGTACAAACATAAGTTCGCATCTTCATTTGTCAAAGACATCAAATGGGAATCTCAAGAGTGGGTCAATGCACTTGGAAAGGGAACATGACACCACGCGGGGCGAGAATACGCATGTGTGGGCCCCCTTCACAAAGAGCACCAGAAGAAATGAGAGGTTCATGAATTGGACGCAAAGGCGTCTTATTCAAAGGATCAAACTGAAAGAGCTTGAACCTCTCGAGAGTTTGGAAAATAAGGGGCAACGGAAGAAGAATCTCTCCCATTGCGGAACTGAAGTTATGATCATCAATCCAAACTCTCCAACCAACAGGCTGGTGGGTCGGAACGAGGTCAAGCACCTCGTTGTGCATGTCCAACTCACCAGGAGAACAGGAAGTGGGTCTCATACCCAAGGTATCCTCCAAGGAACTCCTAATACCCTCACGAGCAATGTAGTTGTTTGATGTTCCATCATTTCCAAGATGATCACGAACAATAGTGAGAGGCAAACTCTCATCAGGTTGTTTGAAATTGAGGGTACTAGGGAGCTCTTGCTCCACCAGAGGTGAGTCCTTAGGAGGTACAACAATAAGATCATGTGGCTCAAGGGCCACGGGACAAGAAGATAAGGCACAATCCTGTGTCGACTCATAAAGAAGCTGGTCCAAGTTATTCTCAATTTTAATCGAATCCTTCACTAAGTGATTGTGAATTGAAACCCCAAGTCCCTCAGACTGACTAGAAGTTTGACTTTGAAAGGTTGTGTTTTGAATTTGTGGATGTGGTGGTGGTTCGATATCAAAAGAAGAATCCTCATGTTGACATGAAATGTCACTCTCCTCACGTTCACGTAATTGCTGCGACATTTGACTCACTTGCAGTGCCATATTTTGTATGGACTATTGAGTGGTTTCCATGAACGTAAGGAAAGTTTGTTTCAAGGAATCAGGTATGCGGTCAACTATGAGGTCCAAGTCAGAGCTTGGGAAATTTTGGGGTTGGGTGTTGATGGGCTGAGAATGAGTCCAATGATTTGAAGTGGGGTGCTGGTAGAATTATTGGTATTCGGGAGGAGGATACTGGGGTGGAAATGATGTATAAGAATTTGAATACGAATTGTCTCCCCACGAATCCATCCCTCTCGGGTTGTACGCGGATGCGTAATGGTCATAATGAGCATTTTGGGAAAATGTGTGCTCATACTCAGGCTCAGGGGCAATATAAGGACATTCCCCTATAAAATGACCACTCAACCCACAACAGTCACATGGTACGGCTACTGGAGCCACCGGTGCACCCATGTCATCTACCACATGCATGAAAGAGGCCAAAGGTTCTTGTAATGTCTGAGATTGATGACAACCATATGATCCGACGTAACTAGATGGTGGTCTAGCAGTCGGTGCCTCTCTTATACTACCCCAATATGAAGATTGCTCAGTCACAGAATTAAGATTGTCCCAACCATATGGGGTGTTAGTCTGAGCCACCCCAGGTTGCATGGGTCCAAAATACCAGGACGAATTGTCCTGGTCCCAACAATCATATGGATAGTCGCCCATGTAACCATCCATTTCAACAAACAACTCTCGAGTCGACCACTCTCACCACCACGAGACTAAGCTCGCAAAAAGTGCTCGACTCGACCCTAAAACGGTACCAGAGAGTGTAAAGGGGAGGAGACTAAAATGTAGAAGTAGGTGAGAAGAAGATGACTCAGAGGAGAAGGGAAGAATCCCTAAAGCTAGCGTGGGTGAAGGGATCAGGTAGAAGCCTAACTAGCAAGTAAGGCTCAAACAATGTAAGGCAATGGGTCCTTAGGCTAGACGACGCCTAACTTTGAGGTCACTAGCCTCGACACGCCTCACCTCCCTACAACGAGGACCACAATGCCCAGCAAGTGATACCAAATCCGGAGATCTAGTACCTCCTACTATCGACAAGGCAGGCAACACCGATCAGGTCATGACGGTCTCGACTAGATTACTCTCCTAGTGCGTCCGAATTCCTTAGGGCCAATGTCTACTTGCTTTTAGTTAAGGCTTTATTAAGAGTGATTTTTGGGGCCAAGGAAAGGGTGATGAAATCCCCCACCTTATCTTTTATGGGACAACCCCTCCTTAGTAGCATTTTGATCCTAAATCTAGCAATCAAACGCTCGCTCACTCTTATCCTGATGCAATTCCTACTAACTAATGCATGAGCATACGAGATGAGTGAATGAGTGTAGGAAATTGCGTACCACACGCCAGCACTCAACAACTGAAAATAAAGCTAAAAGAAAAGACAACTATATGCCTAAGTCAATACATGATGCGTGACCTAAACAAGTAAGAACGTCTAGTCTTTTGCTTTGAATTTTAGGGCCAAGTTGATTAATGGGGGCGTAATTAATGATCTGGGAGCAAACTAGAGGTCATAGCATGCAAAATAGTGCTCCAAGATAACAATAATGAACTAATAAACTACCAAAAGAAAACTGAGAGTCAGAAACCCTCACCAGGCCGCCAATTGGCGGTCTGAGACCGCTGATTGGCGGTCCGTTTTGGAGCTTGGGTGCTCCAACTCCTCCAGTAGCCTCCCCGGGAGCTCTAGGATCCCTGAAACTAAGAAAAACTGAAAACAAAAAAATTAAAAACACCTCGAATCGTCCAAACCAACGTCTGGACAGAGCACCTCCCCGGCAACGGCGCCAAAAACTTGATTGTACTTTTTTTTCTTTTTTTTATATATATTTGATACAAATATAAACATGAAATGATGCCAATCAGTACTACACACTGTCGCCAATTCCAACAAAGGAGATAGTGACAATGAAAAAGAATTGGTGACACAACAATTCAAGGAGTTCCTTAAGGAAGAAAAGAAAAGAAAAGAAGAAAAGAAAAGAAGAAGAAAAACAGAAAAGAGAAGAAGAAGAAGAAGAAGAAGAAGAAGAAGAAGAAGAAAGCTCTCAAAGCAACTTGGGATGATTCAACATCTTCCTCATCAATTGAAGGTGAATTCGCCTCAATGTGCTTCACGGCAATAGGAGATGACGATAGTGAGGTATCTTCTTGCTCTAGTAGTGATTCAAATGATTCAAATTCATATAATGAACTTCAAATTGAATTCAATGCATTGCTTGATAACTTTGAACAAATTTGTCAAAGTAACAAACTAGCTAGGAAGAAAATCAATGAGCTACAATCTCAAATTGAATCTATTATGAATGAGAAAAATGATTTGATTGCTAGTCATGATAAAATTGCATTTGATAACTCTCATTTGATTGATGAAATTGCAACTCTAAATGAAAAACCTTCATGTAGTGATGATACTCAAGATTTAATTGCTAAGAATGTTCAATTACAAAAAGATCTTGAAAGATTCACTAAAGGAAAGAGATTGTTTGATATGCTTATAGGTAGTCAAAGACAATCTTTAGATAAACATGGTTTAGGCTATTATGTTCTTAATTACAAAACCATGTTATTCACACTATCATGAATGGAAGGCATGTCTTTGTGAATAAAAGTTCCTCAAGTGTTAGGGCACCTAAGACCAAAATGGTTTGGATACCAAAAATTAATGTCAACAGACCGAAGGTTGTTTGGGTACCGAAATTTTCACTTGTAAGTACTTAGAAGAAGAATGATTGGTAGTGATCGGCTCAAGAAAGAAAAGATCGAACCAAGCTTCAAAGAAAACATCTGGATCGAATTCATAAAGTCGACGTCGCTATCGAAAGGAGATTTGAATTAATACCAAATTGAGGATCAAAAGTTAGGTGACTTTTTTATCCTCCTAACTTTAACAATTAGTTCTAATATAGGGTTATTGCATGCTTAATTGATATCATACATCATTACTTTTTAGGCCTTAGTGATAAGAGAGAATATAATGTTATATCATCTAATTAATGGGGGAGAATTATGAAATCCTAATCTTTGCATCTTATGCTTTATTGTTTGCATTTGATTGATATCAAAGAAGGAGAATGATAAGGATTAAGCTTCAATTAATTCATACTATGCATATTGATAGGGGGAGCAATATTTACATGCATAGTTTACATATACGAACAATGACTAATCAGATAGAAAATGAGAGAATTTAAATTGAATTTCAAGTATTAAGATATAGGTTTGTCATCATTAGAAAGGGGGAGATTGTTGGCTTTTTGGCCTTAATCTATATTGGTGTTGATGATTAATCAAACTAATCTTAATCAATCATCCCAGTCAATCAAAGTAGGCAAACATGATCACATGCATTGCATACATACAAATATACTTACAAACATATTAATAGGTTGATCAATATTATTCAAGAGAATAAGTATTGGGACAAAACATCAAGACTCAAGACTTGTAATCAATTTTTTGAACCAAGACATGTAATTTTATATTTATTAAGTCCATAAGGTTTAATGTAAACTTGAGAACTAGGATTCTGTCCCGTCAAGATTCAGTAAACCGGAGCCTTAACGGTTAACCAAAACCTTTCCAATTCGGTCAGTCGAACACCTACCGCACAACTGAATCATACTCATCAATAGACAATACGATGCTTTCTAGAATTGTCCTGACGGACGACCGAAACACATTCGGTCGACCGAATAGCCCTAGACCATATTTGGACTATTCTCAAATGGTCGCATTTGAATTACGCCTTAGACCACAATTGACTTTTCCCATTTTGGACGACCGAATGATTGTCGGTCTACTGATTCATTCTTGGCTTCAGGCGCGCAACAACTATTTCCACGTGGCATATGATTGTTATCTTCAACCAACTTTTGAGCCACAATTCTCAGCGAAAAACTCACGCTAACTTCGGTCAACCAATGTATATACGGTCTACCAAACTTGAGTAATCAGAGCCCAACCAATTTTACTGTCCACCTTGAAACGGTGAACCGAATGCAATTCGGTTAAGTGAAATTAAAAAGGGCAAAATTGAAAATAGTTACTGGAAGTTTGTGAACGGTGATTGATTGAACGTTTTAAAAGAACCGCAAGTACACGACCACGTTGAAGCGGTGGCAAATACGGGTCGATTCACAGGGAGGTGTCTCGACTTGGGTTAGTTAGAAGGCGAGTGGGAAAGAAAGGGGAGAAGAGATGTGATTATGCTAACCTAAGCTACATTAAACTAGAAACTAACAAAGGATAAAGATTAAAGCACAAGACTACTAAAACTAAGATAAACAACTAACAAAAGAAAGATGGAATTCAGTAAGGAAAAGACTTAACGGGTGGAGTCTGTGCACACATGTAATAAGATGGTGAATAATGCATTCAATAGGCACAAATGTAGGTAGAAATTTCATGTATAGGAAGTGTCTAAAGGTTATGGCAAAATCTATCAATCCATTCACTAACCTAGTTGATTCACATTCACATATACAGGTTGGTTATTTTAGAACCTAAACAAGCATGAGAGGTGTCTAATATTTGTGGCAAAACTCATCAAGTGAAGTGTTCTACTCTAAACAAGCAATCATACATTCACATTTATCAACACATTCCAAAATAAAGTATTCATTTTCATTCTTTAATGCATGTATGAACATCATCTCCACCCCCAAAGGATGATGGAACTACTCACTAATCATTACACTACAAACTACATTAACAAAACGAAACATTCTAATGAAAGGCAATTAAAACAAGCAAACAAAAAATATTAAAAAAGCTAAATGAAAGGAAACTAAACTAAAGAAGCAAGCAAGAATTAAAAGACAAGACAATATTAAAACAAACTAAGAAAAATTATTTTATTAACATGACTCACATTGCAAGTAGCATTCTTCTCCACCTTGAGTTTTTGCTTCAAGGCGTTTACTCCTAGTAGAGAGAATGCCACCAAGCAATGGGTGAATACAAATGAGGAGGAAGAGTTCTACTTATAGGCATGAAAAAAGATAACCGGGGACAATCCCACGGTATGGGACTAGTGAAACCTTCCCACAATACACATAAACACATAACCCATGTCATGGAGAAACTGGGTCAGATTCGGAGACAAACGGACCGCTAATTGGCGGTCACTTTTTCCAGGATCCGACCCATTTTCGGATATGTTCTTTAGTTCTACAATTCTTCACATGGGGTGCACCCGGTTTGGTTATTGGAGTGTCGGCCCGAATCTAATTGCCAAAATACTCCTCCTGATGGTGTGGAGTTTCTTGATTTTCATATTGGCCCTTCGGTTTTACATTCAGATCCCTCTCTTATGCTTCTTAGTCCATAAATCTTGCAACTTAGTCCTTTTTCTTGTTTTTATGTCCTTTTATGCCTCTTCTCTTCAAGCCTGTTTGTTTCCTGAAACTCAAACATAAAACTCGTTACGTAGCATTGTTTAGGTTCAAGATAGTGGATATCAGTCACAAATGGATGCATGAAATGATGTCAATCAATGATCTAAAGCCTATTCCTTCAACCGAGTGTCTTATTGTGACAAGTCCATCTCTCATGTTTTGGACTACCATTCATTAAACGGTTGATTGACATCATTTCATGCCTATCTTTGTGTCTTATATCCATTATCTTTCACCAAAACAATGCTATGTAATGAGTATAATGTTTAGTTTTCAGGAATAAGTAGGTTTGACAAGGAGAGACTATAAATGGACCTAATAGCAGAGAAAAGGACTGAGTTGAGAGACTCGAGGACTAAGATGCAAGATCGAAGGACCTAAATGTAAGATCGAAGGACTAATGAGCAAACAAGAATACTCCACACCATCATGGGGAGTATTTGGTAATTCTATTCGGGTCGGAGCTCCAGAAAGCGAAGTCGATGCATCAAATACCAACAAAAACATCCAGACAAAACCCACACGAAACAACGGTCGGATCCAAACAATATAGACCGCCAATTGGCGGTCCAAGACCGCTGATTAGCGGTCTGTTTGGATCCGGATCCGATAAGATTTCTTAGGGTCGCGTATTAGTGTGTATTTAGTCTATTTCTGGTATTTGTTTAGTCCCATACCGGGGGATTGTCCCAGATTACCTTTTTCTATGACTATAAATAGAACTCTCCCTTGAGCCTTATATGATTTCCATAACCAACTAATGGGATTTCACTCTTGTCTTTGATATGCTAATGCTCCTGAATGAAGCTTAGCTTATGCTTAGATTAATGGACCTATTTTATGGGGAATGATAAGGTGAGGATATGGATGGAATTGATGAAGAAAACATGATTTGTAGTTGCATGTACTCTTGTTGCCTTTATCTTGGTTAAAGTCTTGTATGTTTTAATGACTGTGTAAATCTTATTTCATGTGGAGGCATAGTGAGGGTTTGGTCTTTATACATGAGTTCATTTAGCTTCCTTCCAATCATTGTCTTGTATGTTTTATTGAAATTGTGTTATCTTAATTCATGTGGAGGCAAAGTTGGATGTAGTTTTATGATTTTCACGCACTACATGTTTTGATGAGCTTAATGGATCACACACACATATACACATATCTTTGTATTCACACTCTTTTCTCTACCCCCTATGAGGTTTAGTTTTATTGCTTATCTTCCATTTCCTTTTTGCATTGTAGTGTAGTTTGGCCATAACTCCTTTCTCTCCTTTCTTTCTCACTCGCCTTCGAACAAACTAAAGTCGACACACCTCCCTGTGGATCGACCCGTATTTGTCACCATTTCAACGTGGCGGTGTACTTGCGGTTATAATTAAAATGTTCAACGAAGTTTTTGGCACCGTTGTCGGGAGGTGTTCTGTCCAGACTTTAGTTTGGACGATTCGAGTGGTTTTAATTTTTATTTTTATTTTAGTTTTCATCTGTTTCAGGGATCCTCAGGATCAATTGGAAGAATTGGAGGCAGAAACCCACCACACTGACCGCCAATTAGCGGCCTGGTGAGCTCTGTTTTCTCCAATATTTGTTTGGTTGTTTGTTTGTTCATTTTAGTTGTCTGGGAGCTCAATCTTGCATGTTGTGACTTGTAGTTTGCTCCCAGATTAACAATCAATCCCCTTTAATCAACTTGAACGTTAAAACTGAAAGCAAAAGAGTAGATTGATTGCCATCTAGGTCATGCATCATTTGTAGACCTTGCACGCATTTGTCTTTTCTTTGCTTTACATTTTTTGTTGTTGATTGCTGGCGTGAGGTACGTGCACCCAATTCTCTCATTCATGAAAGTTTCGATCATGCATTAGTTAGTAAGGTGCATCGGGACAAGAGTTGAGCGCTTCATTGGAGAGTTGACTGCTAGATTTAGGATCAAAATGCTACTAAGGAGGGGATGTCCCATAAAAGATAAGGTGGGGGATTTCATCACCCTTTCCTTGGCCCCAAAAATCACTCTTAATAAAAGCCTTAATTCTAAAAGAAAGTAGACATTGGCCCTAAGGATATCGGACGCACTAGGAGAGTTAGGGGTGAGCATTCGGACCGGACTTGGTCCGAATTTTTGTCCGGGGTCCGGACCGAAGACCAGACCGGACCGATTCGGTCCGGTCCGGTCAAAAACCGATTTTTTTAAATAAAAAACAAAAAAAAGACCGGTCCAGACCGGACCGGACCAAACCCGAAATTTTAAAATGGACCGGACCGAAACTCAGACCGGACGGGACCGAACGAAACCAAAACTTCCCTGACCGAAACTAAGGAGAGTAATCTAGTCGAGACCGTCATGATCTGATATGGTATCACTTGTTGGGCATTCTGGCCTTCGTTGTAGGGAGGTGAGGTGTGTCGAGACTAGTGACCTCGAAGTTAGGCGTCGTCTAGCCTAAGGACCCATAGCCTTAAGTTGTTTGAGTCGTGCTTGCTAGATTAGGCTTCTACCTTCACCACTACCCACGCTAGCTCTAAGGATTCTTCCCTCCTCATCTGAGTCCTCTCCTCATCTATTTTCTATGAGTAGTCTCCTCCTCTGAGTGAATCTTCTGTTGTGTGTTATTTTAGAGTCGAGTCGAGCGTTTTATGTGAGGTTGGGCTCGTTTTGGTGAGAGCGCTCGACTTGAGAGAGTGCATTTTTCGGAGATGGACGGTCTAGGTGATCGTCCGTCTCCGCCTCGTGCTCCTTTGGAGCGTGAGGCCGAGTCTTCACGTAGTGACGGGGGGATCGGGTTCCATACATGGATTACCTTGGTCCGCTCCCACCACCACATAGACCTCCTTCTCCTCCTCCTCTGACTCGAGAGGAAGAGGGATTCGGTCAGGATCGAGTTCTTAGTGCACCACCTCCTTTAGCTCGACAGGATAGACCGATGACTTTGTGGGAGCGGACACATCCTGTTCGGGCCGCGCATCCATCTTGCATAGTTCTTCCCCGAACTCGTAGGAACAACTATGAGTTGAAACCTCAATATGTGAGCATGCTTCCTACCTTCACTGCCAATAAGGAGGATCCGTATATTTTTATACGTGAGTTCGAGGAAGTATTCTCCATTTTTAAGCTTCAACAGGTTGATGAGGATTCAGTCCGGTTGAGGATGAATTCTTTCGCGTTGAAGGATAACACGAAGAAATGGATGCACAGCCTCCAGGCGAGCTCTATTCGATCTTGGGATGACTTTGTGACTATATTTCTGAAAATATTTTTCCCTCAAAGGAAAACTCAACAGATACGTCACCAGATACATCAAATGTATCAGACTGAGACCGAATTTTTTCATGCTTTCTTTGAGAGGTTCAAGGACCTTCTCCAGCAGTGCCCTCATCATGGACTTGAGTTATGGCAGTTGTGCCAGATTATTTATGAGGGCCTCAATTACAACACCCGCATGTTGTTGGAGTCGATGTGTCAAGGTGATTTCCAAATAAAACCCATCAATGAGGATGGGACACTTTTGAGTTAATGGTTGAACGTACATTTGAGTGAGACACCATGAGCGAGCCACCAGCTGCCAGGTCTTCTGGTCGGGCCGGATCATATCAAGTTGAGTCAACTATCGCGTCTGAGGCAAAATTGGTTGCTCTCATGCATAGGATTGAGAGTTTAGAGTTGGACCGAGCTCCTGTAGCTCATGTCACTACTCCTGGGTGTAGTAGGTGTGGACTTACGTGCCATGATGACTTGGAATGCGCTTACGCTCCAAGGAATACTGAGCATGCAAATGCGATGTATCAACAGAGCCCCCGTAAGGACCCGTACAATCACTCCTACAACCCGGGAAGTCGTAACCATCCTAACTTCTCTTGGGGGCCTAGTGGGGGTCACGGTCAGAGCTCGCACACTCAACCTCAACCTCCACTTTATCAACCTCCACACCCATCGGCGACCTTCCAACCCCCACATCAAAGGTCTCAACACCATAATTACCAACCTGCTCAGGCATCATCATCGGATTATTCTAACCAAACTCCACTACCCCAACAGGTTGACTCGAAGGACCCCACTCTAGAACAAACCCTTCAATCGTTCAGGTAGAGCACACAAACCATGTTTGCGGCCAGCAATAATTCGGTCAAAGCATTGGAAATGCAGGTTAGCCAGTTGGTTATCAGCTCCATGAACGCGAGAAGGGTCAGTTACCGAGTCAACCTGTGGTAAATCCTAGGGGTCAACCTGCTCATGCTAGGCAGAATGTATACAATGTTGAAAGTGACCCTTCCCAACATGCTAATGTTGTCCATCCCTTAATATCGGGAAGGGTTGTTGACAACAATGTGGAAATGCCTGAAGCCAACCCTGTTGGTAACTCTTCCAAGGAGGGTCGTGAGTCTGTCAAGGAACCTAATTCTGAGACTCCTCCTCGTGATTGTTGTGTCCCCAAGGCACCATTCCCTCATAGGTTGACTAAAAACGTGATGAGCATTGGGACAAAATCGTTGAGGTCCTTAGGCAAGTAAAGGTGAACATCCCGTTGTTGGACGTTGTTCAACAAATGCCACTGTGTGCCAAGTTCCTTAAGGACCTTGGTACCGTTAAGAGAAGAACAAATGTTCCCAAAAAGGCATTTTTGGCCGCCAATGTGAGCTCGATATTGACACAACCCATGCAAGTCAAATACAAGGACCCAGGTTGTCCAACTGTCTCTTGCATGATCGGTAATGTAACAATTCCTCAAGCTTTATTGGATTTGGGAGCATCTGTGAACCTCCTGCCGTACTCTGTCTATGTCAACCTTGGAATAGGCGATTTTAAACCAACGAGGACAACCCTCCAGTTGGCTGACAGATCCATCAAGATTCCACGAGGGAGTGTGGAGGATGTCCTTATTAAAGTGGGTGAGTTCGTATTTCTAGTTGATTTCATCATCTTGGATACTGAACATGTGTCTAACCCACAAGGACAAATTCCAGTGATCCTTGGGATGCCTTTTCTTGCGACATCCAATGCTTTGATCAATTGTCGTAATGGCTTGATGAGGTTGTCTTTTGGAAACCTCACGGCGGATTTCAACATCTTTACTCTTGGTAAGCAACCCGGGCTCTTCGACGATACTGTCAGAGCCAATTTCATTTAGGACACGGATGAGCCTGAGTCATTAGGCATGTTCGACTCACATCGACATATTATTGAGGTGCATAATGACCAGGTTACGAGTGAAGAGGATCTTGAGGAATCTGCTTGTTCCTCTTACCCCGTGGCCCTTGAGCCACTTGAAAGTAACTCTGAATCCGACAAGGACCCACCTCCAGTCAAGCTTAAACCGCTCCCTGATAACCTGAAATACATCTTTTTAGGGGATAATGAGACCTTGCCACTCATTATTGCTTCTGATCTTGCACAAGATCAAGAGGTTGCCCTCAAAAAAGTGCTCTTTGAAAAAAAGCTATCGGGTGGTCCTTGAAGGATATCAAGGGAATTAGCCCTGGTATTGTTCAGCATCGGATCCACATGGAAGAGGATTCTAGGCCCCGCCGGGACCCACAGCGAAGATTGAATCCTGTACTGAAAGAAGTCGTCCGAAAGGAGGTTCTTAAGTGCTTGGATCATGGCATAATCTATCCTATCTCTGATAGTTCATGGGTGAGTCTTGTCCATGTGGTTCCCAAGAAGTCAGGCGTGACGGTTGTTGAGAATGAGCATAATGAGCTTATCCCGACATGCCTGCAAACTGGCTGGCGAGTTTGCGTTGATTATCGCAAGCTCAATGCGGCAACGCAGAAAGATCATTTCCCGTTGTCATTCATTGATCAGATGTTGGAAAGTTTGGCTGGACATGAGTATTATTGTTTTCTTGATGGATACTCCGGTTACAACCAAATTCCTATCGCCCCCGAGGATCAAGAGAAAATCACCTTTACTTGTCCCTTTGACACGTTTTCCTACCGTCGCATGCCCTTTGGGTTATGTAATGCGCCGACAATGTTTTAAAGGTGTATGATCAGCATCTTCTCCGATATGGTAGAGTGTTTCCTTGAGATTTTCATGGACAACTTTTCCATATTTGGCGCTTCCTTTGATGAGTGCCTTCGTCACTTGAGCCTTGTCCTCAAGTGATGCCGTGAGAAGAACCTCGCTCTCAATTGGGAAAAATGTCACTTCATGGTGAAGCGAGGGATTGTACTTGGACATGTGGTCTCAAGTAGGGGAATTGAGGTCGATCCCGCCAAAGCGGGTCTCATTGCTAATCTCCCACCGCCACGTAATGTGAAGGATATCCGCACCTTTTTGGGGCATGCTGGATTCTATCGGCAGTTCATTCGGGATTTTAGCAAAATTGCTCGACCTCTTACCGCCTTGTTGGCTAAAGATGCCATTTTTGAGTTCACACCGGATTGCCACCATGCCTTTTTGACCTTGAAGAAAGAGTTGACTTCAACTCCCATAATTAAGGCACTAGTGTGGACTGAACCATTCGAGTTAATGTGTGATGCATCTGACTTCGCTGTGGGAGCAGTGCTTGGGCAACGATTGGACAAATTGCCTCATGTGATCTACTATGCCAGTAGAACACTCAATGATACCCAATTGAACTACACTGTGACCGAGAAAGAATTCTTTGCGATTGTATTCGTTTTGGAGAAATTCCGGTCGTACTTTGGCTCCCACGTGATTATCTATTCTGATCACACAACCATCAAGCACCTCATGGCGAAGAAAGATGCAAAATCCCGACATGAGATGGATCTTGTTGTTACAAGAATTCAATCTCGTGATTCGGGACAAAAAAAGGTGTGAAAATGTTGTAGCAGACCACCTGTCTCGTCTAGAGATGACCATCCCATGAGACCAAATTATTAATGACAAATTTCCTGATGAGCAGTTGTTCACGATCGAAGATAACCCTTGATTTGCCGACATCGTGAACTACCTCGTGACCGAGCAACTTTAGATCTTATGTTAGAGTCTTTCACTGGAACAACCCCTACCTATTCAAGTACTGCTCTGACAAAATTTTCAGGCGGTGCGTCCTAGATAACGAGTTCCAAAGTGTGCTCCATTTCTGCCACTCTAAGGCATGTGGAGGACACTTTGGAGCAAAGAAAACTGCCGCCAAGTTGCTCTAATTTGGATTCTACTGGCCTTCTCCTTTCAAAGATGCTTACGACTTTTGTTAGCAATGTGATAGCTGCCAGTGCCTTGGCAGGACTAGTCGACGTGACATGATGCCTTTGCAAAATATTCTTGTTGTTGACATCTTCGATGTGTGGGGCATCGACTTTATGGGTCCCTTCCCAAATTCGTTCGGGAATATTTACATTCTGGTGGCCGTTGACTACGTGTCTAAGTGGGGTTGAGGCTATCCCCACAAAGACCAATGACAACAAGGTTGTCACCAATATCTTAAAGCGATTTGGTACTCCTCGTACCATGATCAGCGATAGGGGTACCCACTTCTGTAATCGCTCCTTTGAAGCGTTTATGAGGAAATATTCGATCACCCACAAGCTTGCGACCCCATATCATCCGCAAACTAGTAGGCAGGTCAAAGTCTCTAACCGTCAATTAAAGCAACTCCTTGACAAGACGGTTAATTCCTCAAGGAAGGATTGGTCAAATAAGTTGAATGACGCATTGTGGACCTTCCGCACCGCGTACAAGACAAATTTGGGTATGTCCCCATATCGGGTAGTGTACGGCAAGGCTTGCCACCTACCTGTCGAGCTTAAGCATCGTGCTCTCTGGGCGATCAAGAACCTGAATATGGATCTTGATCAAGCAAGGGTGCAGCGTAAACTCAACATTGTGGAGTTGGAAGAGCTATGCAATGATGCGTATGAAAATGCCAAAATTCATAAGTCCCGAGCCAAGTTATTTCACGATCGCATGATTATGCGAAAGGTGTTTACGACCGGGCAGAAGTTGTTGCTCTACAATTCCCAGCTTCATCTGTTTGCGGGTAAGCTCCGCAATCGCTGGTCTTGCCCTTTTATTGTCCAAGCCGTGTTTCCTCATGGAGCGGTTGACATCCTGAACCCAGGGAATGGGGACGTGTTCGAAGTTAATGGACAACACCTCAAACCCTACTTGGAGGGGGCACCAGCCGAAGTCGAGGAGGTCATGTTACTACATGAACCTCTCTCGCACTCAACCATTCATGTTCTTGCAAGAATGATTGAGCATTCATGTTTGTATATAGTTAACTCTTCAAAACAAAACAAAAACAAAAAAAAGAGAAGAAGACTCCTTCAGTGAGCATTGATTGTTGTGGGCTCCAACCCTTGAGTATTTGGGCCCATTTCTTTCACGTAATTGTATCCCTTCTTTAGAATCTCATAGGTTTTGAGGGAATTCATGTTTGTGTCCATCAACATAACCATGAACTTCCTTTTACGCTTCACGTTGGTGAGATCTTTCCTTTTTCATGCATAAATCTATGTAGTTTCATGCTCACATTCATTGAGGACAATGAATGAAGTAGGTGTGGGGGTGTTTTACGTGTGTAAATAGTTGTGTCTTTCCCTTTGATTTTGTTTTCTTTTGTGTGCATTGATAGGGTCATGTTAATGTGCTGCATTTAATATCGATATATTTTGCCATGATCCTTGGGTGAGTTATCTTCTTTTGCTTTCCTAGTGCTTTAAAATTGTCATATTTCTTTCAAAATCTTCATGTGTTTGCGAAAGAAAATGTTTTATGGGTTTGCGTGTGTTTAGCATGTGCAAAACCGTTGAGTGACAAAGTATAAAGAAAGCTCCCAAAATTGTCTTGAACTTGATGCATTAGGATATCTAGTACAGTGGCTTTAGGACTTATCTAGTCGTTAGGATGCACCCTAGTTTTCCCTCTGAGGGCGAGTAATCAGAGGGTTTCAGTACTCAAACAATTAAATAAGTCCACCCCGAACTTAGTGAGTCAATAATTTGTGTCTGTTAATTTAAGGGAGTTTGTTGTAGTCAAGGACCCTTGAAATCTTGTTGGAGACATTAAATGTAGGGGTTTTGGGTCATGTGTAGATAAGAAATAAGTTAGTAGGTGTTCTCTCTTCTCGCACGGCTCCTATCACTCGGGAAAGTAGGTTTGTGCATGGTGCTTTCGAGTCATCTGACTTGGGATGCGCCGACCGAACTCCTGTTACACGGTTGGTAGGGATCGCCCTATGTGGAGATTTGGGGAAAGGTGTACGTGATAGTGTAAGTCATCAAGAGCAATGATGCACGAAACCTGACCCTGGGAGAATGAAACGCCAACTAATGAAAAGAAACAAAAAGTAAGAAAAGAAACAAAAAGAAAAAATGGTAATGCAAATAAGAACCTTAATGGACTTTACACTTTGTATCACTTGAGGATGTTAATGTTGTCCATGTCTTTCACTTAAGTCCTTAGTTAACTTGCACGAATGGTTCATTAGGTTAGGTGTGTGGACTGAATACATCCATAGAGTCGGCCCGTAGGATTACCGTGTCCAATGATCGATAAAAATGAGTCCATCGAGTCGAATTTCTAGATTGAACAATGCATCTATGTTCGGATGTTGTAGCTATATCCGTTGAAACCCTCAGGAGACAACACTCCTCCTCGGCGACAAGGAGGTTTAACGGCTTCTTGAACGTGCTAAGTGCAACCGTGATTCCTACGAAAGTGAGTTAAGTTTTTCCTGTTTTTCGTATGATTTTTCTTTCTTTCATTTTTCTCTTTCTTTGTTTTGCTCAGGACTAACAAAAGTTAGGTGGGGGTATTTGATTGACATCATTTCATGCATATCTTTGTGTCTTATATCCATTATCTTTCACCCAAACAATGCTATGTAACGAGTATAATGTTTAGTTTTCAGGAATAAGTAGGTTTGAGAAGGAGAGACTATAAATGGACCTAATAGCAGGCAGGGAAAAGGACTGAGTTGAGAGACTCGAGGACTAAGATGCAAGATCGAAGGACCTAAATGTAAGATCGAAGGATCTAAATGTAGGATCGAAGGACCTATAAGCAAACAAGAATACTCCACACCATCATGGGGATTATTTTGGTAATTCTATTATGGTCGGAGCTCCAGCAAGCGAAGTAGATGCATCAAAGACCAACAGAGACATCCAGAAAAGCCCACACGAAACAACGGCTGGATCCAAACAATATAGACCGCCAATTGGTGGTCCAAGACCGTTGATTAGCGGTCTGTTTGGATCCGGATCCGCTACGATTTCTTGGGGTCGCGTATTAGTGTGTATTTAGTCTATTTCAGGTATTTGTTTAGTCCCATACCGGGGGATTGTCCCAGATTACCTTTTTCTATGGCTATAAATAAAACTCTCCCTCCTCTCTCGTACCCCATCACTCTCTTCACTACTACAGAAAAGGGAATATACGTCGGATGTAAGGGGTTATACACGTCGGATATCAGCACACCCCAATCCGACGTATATGTGTGCGTCGTCTATACATAGACGTCGGTCATAGTATAGCCGACGTCTATACCTAACGGATATACGTCGGCTTTAATTAGACTCCGACGTGTATTCTTTAATGTATACACGTCGGTTAACTAACATACGACGCCTATACTTTAGGTATACACGTCGGTTAACTAACATACGACGCCTATACTTTAGGCATACACGTCGTTTAACTAACATACGACGCCTATACTTTAGGGATAGACGTCGGATTACATAGAAAGCCGACGTCTATTCCTTTCTTCAGAGGAATAGACGTCGGCTTATAGAGACAGCCGACGTCTATTCCCAAACGTGGACAAAAAAAAAATAGGATCCGACGAAATTGTTTTTAGTCATCATTGTCGTGTACATACAACTGCACCAAATTCGTTCACCTATAAATTTCATCCACATACATCCATATACATCCCACATACATCCATACAATTGACATTCACAAGCATACATCCACAAGCATACATGCACAAACACAAACACAAAAATACAACCACACAATTGACATTCAACACACTTGCAATTAATTCATTCTAAAATTAAGGCGATTATATTAAGGCATAAAGTGTAGGTTTGTAATACAAGTGCACTTGTTAACTAAATTACAAAAAATATAATTGGCAGTAGAACCTCTTAGTTCGTCAGCATGTTTCTGATGAAATAGCGAGCCCATCGGTCGCGAGTTTCATCGAGCTCTTGTTGCGAGAATGGATCACTACTTTTTGGGAAAACCTATCAAAAAATTACAAGTGTGTTGAATATTAATAACTAAATATTGAAACTACAATTGAATATACAATTGAATAACGATCTACATTACCTCGGTTAGACATACGTCTTGAGTTGCCACATCGAGGATTTCCTCCATGTATCTCATCACGTAGTAACCGCATTCCGTATTTCCAACCTGCTTCCGGTACTACAAACATAGGAATTCGCTAAATATTTGTTCCTAACTTAATTAACAAAAATGGGATAGAACGTACTCTCATTCCATGCCATGTTATTCCTGATTTTGTGGTTGTTCTCCTACCACCTAAAGCTCTGTAAACCTTAATTGCCCTGAGTAGCACAAGTTAAAATATCAATCAATAATACTAATAAAAATCCACGAATTACTTTATTCACGACTAAACGAACTTACATATTTAGAAGTTTCTTTATTGAGTCCCTTGGTTTATTCGACCCCAACGGATCAAACCAATATGCCGAATTAGTCGTTGGGCATACAACGACAAGCATCCAATGAGCCTTGTGTTATATATATAATTAGAAGTTTATTACAAAATAAAATTTCACTTTGAATTACAAAGTTTACCTCTCATGATAAGGGAGCAGATAATATTTCTTGTCTTCTTCTTTAAAGAATGTCCCTAGTTGACCCGATTTATCGTCATTCCCGTATATATATGTAGATGGACTGATAAATCCAAATACTTGATCCTCGGGAAAGATTGACCTTCTGGCGTCGTAAAGATGTCTACAAGTATAAAAATTATAATTTATTACAGTTTTGATAAAATTATTCAATACTTTTCATTGTATACAAAAGAACACTTACTTCACTTGCACGTCGATAATCATGATACACAACGAATCCATCGCCATGAACTGCATGATATCCTCTTTGGTGACGTACAAAGCCGGAGGCAACCCTTTATCCCCCTCCAACTCCAAGGTACTTAACGATTGTGCCTCCCTACCTACCATACATTGATACAACATTTTGCACCTACTTGGAAGCGAATTAATGTTGATCGGAGATTGGTTGTTTGACCCTTTGCTCCGGGGGCTTGACACCTTACAGAGATGTATAGAACCGTTAAAATACAATTGTTAACAAATTTGAAGTTTAAAGTCTTTCAAAGTTAAACTATACCTCATGTTTGTCGTTTAGCTCTACTAAATAACTAGGCCAACGCACGAACCCACCGATAGCATCACCGAGAGTAACAATCTCTTCTTCCGGAAATGGCACAAAAACACTAGGATCTAAGCAACTCTCAACTGCAACCTTCAATTCTCCCTCTCCTACCTCTGTGAAGTGGTGTCTGGAGATGTTATAAACTTTCCCGTGTCCCACCAATCTTCGATCAGGGTCTTCGACAAATAAAGCACATCTAGATCCATCCACGAACTTTCCAAACGAGGGACCGTCGACGAGGGCCAATTCTCGAGAATGAGACACGAAATCATCATGTCGATGATGGTGGAACACTGACAGAACTGGAGTAGTCTCCATGGAAGAACCGGTCTTACGACGGGTAGGAGAAGTAGGCAAAGCACGATCCAATCTCTCCGTAAGAAGCTGCAAAGACTTCTTCAAATCTGCAATCTCCTGCTGGCATTTGGTATGACCAGTCGTCGAAGTAGACCGTTGAGTCTTCCCAAAATATTGTCGAAGTCCAACTCTACTCCCTACCCCTCGCACACGACCGGGGTGTTCGTCGTTTCCCAAGGCCTCGCGTAGAATATCATTCCGACCATCGGAAGCAAATTCGCCTTGAGATTCTCTCAACTTCAGAGAGTCCTAAGTTTAAAACAATATTTACTATCATTTGAGCAATATAAAATTAATGATTCTGAATTAATAACATATATATAAGTGATGCAACTTACTATCTTCGAGCCGATAGCTTGCGACTCGTCTGTGACGTACTCCCCTCTGGAGTTTACTCTCGCTCTCTTCCAAGAATCACAACAAGCTATGGGAGAAGGAGGAGATAGGTTACTTGCTTGCTCCTCACTCATACCGGAGTCAATTGCCTCCTGTCTCTTCTGAGCAATTTTTTCAGCCATCATTTGTGCTTCTAACTTGTGGTACCCCGCTCGAGACATACGATGGGTATACTTGTTAGAAGATCTAATCTTTTGGTTTTTTGCTCGGATGGCCTAAAATCAAGTTTATTAGATTGTCACTAAAATCAATAACTAACAAGTTTGTTTTGAAACTCAGTTACTATATTATAAATTAAACTCAGTATACCTCAAACTCTGGGCTATCTCTGGATTTTCTGAATAGCTCCCATTGATTCGGAGTGATAAAGTTATAGACATCGCATGGATTTCTATCCTGGTAGTCTCCGAATATGTACTTGTTCGTTAAATTTGTTTTGAAATCCCTCCAACGAACTGACATGTATGTCATCCACTTCTTCTTCAACTTGTCAGTGGATTGGAACTCAAAAGATTCCTACAACACGTTAACTTTATATATATCAAAAGTTCAACTAAAACTATAGAAATCTATAATGGAACCATTACCTGCACATTATCCCATATTGTGTCCTTCAACTTCTCATCTACATCAGCCCAACTGGATAAACAAATGTCAACTTTGGCCCTCGCTAAGCTACCCAGAAAACTTTTCCAATTATCAGACAGCATGCCTAAGGGCTCAAGACGGTCATCAAACTGGATTGGAATTCTACCGTCTCTAGTTCTTCTGCCCACGAATTCTTTCATGAGACAAGGACCTCGTGTACTGTATGTCTTCGAACCTTCAGACTCGGAGGAAGTGGGTTTCTTTTTCGGAGCCATTATACTATAAAAGATAAATTCAAGTGATTAAATAAGGTAAAGACATGGATTAAATGTCTATTACAATGTGTTACAACAGAAAATTTGCACCTTTACTGTTTTTTTTCCTTAATGGATTTTCAATCCATATACCTTCACCGTGGTCATCTCTAAACATACAAGTCTCAACATTTATTTCTTCATCTACTGAGTTCAACTCAGGTGCTTGCTTAGAGAAAGGTGGTGTTTCTTCATACTCGATCAGACTATCATCCGATACAATTTTTTTCTTCCCTTCCAAAATTACTGCCCATTTCTTATCACACGAATCAGCCACATAGAAGACTTGTTTCGCTTGGGAAGCTAGAATAAAAGGTTCTCCTTTATACCCTTGTTTTGAAAAATCAATTAAAGTGAAGCCATAGTCATCCACTCGAACTCCTGTTTTATTATCAGCCCACTTGCATCTAAATATAGGTACTTTGAATTTAACAAAGTCTAGCTCCCATATATCTTCAATTACACCGTAATAGGACATGTCGGCGTATACAGGATTCTTGTCTTTAGAACTAGACACATGCAAAGACTCTGCTATTAAGGTGACGCCACTGTTCTGAACAGCACTTTTCGCATCTTCACAAACTGTGTAGAAAGAATATCCATTGATATCATAACCACTGTAACTTATAACAACAGAATGCGGACCGTAAGCCAACCACTGTATTGTCTCAGAAACATCACGCTTGTATGCTAGATTTTTGAACCAAAAGATGAAATTCTTATTGTGACTATTAATTACTTGTTGATCACTCCACAAAGGATTTCTTTCCTTTAGAAACTTCATGTGTTCATTTAGGTATGGTTGAACTTCATTTGAATTGCACAACACATAAAAATATGTTGTCATTAAGTCATCGCCATTTGGATTTAACATTTTCATCCCACGTGTCCCTTTACCATCGACACGATTATCATGACGATTCTTCGGAAGTCCAACAGTTTTGGTGTTTGCTAGGTATCCAGTGCAAAACTCGATAACCTCCTCAGCTATGTATCCTTCAACAATACTAGCATCTGGTCTTTGACGATTTTTGCAATAACCTTTCAACACTTTCATATAACGCTCGAAAGGATACATCCACCTTAAGAAAACTGGTCCGCACAATTTAACTTCTCTAACCAAATGAATAACAAGATGAATCATAATGTCGAAAAAAGTCGGGGGGAAGAACATCTCCAACTGACATAATGTGACCACAATTTCATTCTGTAACTTGTCTAACTGCACAGGATCGACCACCTTACTGCAAATCTTATTGAAAAAGGAACACAACTTTATTATTGCTTGTCTAACATCTTTCGGTAATATGGATCTCAGTGCTACAGGTAACAACTGCTGCATTAAAGTGTGACAATCGTGAGACTTCATCCCCACAAGTTTCAAATCCTTCATAACAACAAGATTACTGATATTTGAAGAATAACCTTGTGGAACCCTTACATCGTGCAAACACTAACAGAGAATTCTTTTCTCCTTTCTAGACAATGTATAACTAGCTGGAGGTAAGTAATTCTGATCTCCTTTCTTCTCTGGTGCCAACATTGCTCGTATACCAATATCAACAAGATCTAGTCTTGCATTATATCCATCTTTGGTTTTACCAGGTATGTTCAACAGAGTGCCAACAAGACTATCACAAACATTTTTCTCTACGTGCATCACATCAATACAATGTCTAACTTCTAAAGTTTTCCAGTAAGGGAGATCAAAAAATATTGATCTTTTTTTCCAACTACTTTTGTCGTTTGCTCGTTTGTACGGTTTTCCAAATTCACATTCAATGTTCCTTACACGTTCATACACCTTTTCGACGCTGATTTCAACTGGCGGATTCTGAAACTCCTGTTTTCCGTTAAATGCCTTCTTCAACCTATGATAAGGATGAGAGTTCGGCAAAAATCTCCGATGACCGAGATAGACAGTCTTAGAACCATTAACTAGTTGCAAAGAACATGTATTTTCCTCGCAAATTGGACAAGCTTTATGACCTTTAACTGAATATCCAGACAGATTACCATAAGCTGGAAAGTCATTAATCGTGCAAAATATCATTGCCCGCATTACGAACGACTCCTGACGATAAGAATCAAAAACTGACTCTCCGTCACCCCACAATTTCTTTAGGTCATCAATTAAAGGTCTTAGATACACATCGATGTCGTTTCCAGGTTGTTTCGGACCAGAAATCATTAAGGACAACATGATATATTTGCGTTTCATGCATAACCACGGGGGCAGATTGTAAATTACAAGCAGAACGGGCCAAGAACTGTGAATGCTACTCAAACTACCAAAAGGATTCATTCCGTCAGTACAGAGCCCAAGTCGTACATTCCTCGATTCTTCACCAAACACAGGAAAGTCGACATTTATTTTTTTCCACTGAGGTGAATCTACAGGGTGACGTAGCAACTGATCATTTGGTTTCTCACGATCAGCATACCATGTCATGTTCTTGGAATCCTCTTTACCCGCAAACAAACGTTTAAGCCTTCGTATTATCGGAAGATACCACAAAATCTTAGCAGGAGGTCCTTTGATTTTCATCTCATCAGCCTCTTCATTGTGGTTTGGTCCACTACGTTTCATTTTGTATCTTGAAACATTACACCTGGGACAGGAATGTAAGTTTTCAAACTCACCCCTATACAATATACAATCGTTCGGGCATGCGTGTATCTTCCTATATTCCATTCCCATAGGGCACAACACTTTCTTTGCATCATAAGTTCTATCTGGCAACTCATTGTCATCTGGAAGCATCTCTTTCACTAACTTCAACATTGATGTGAAACTCACATCGGACCAACCATTTCCAGCTTTTAAATTGTACAACTTCAACACCGCTGACAATCTAGTGAATTTGGTACAATTCTTATACAACGGCTTCTCATTGTCACTCAACAAATTACCAACTAAATCGGGGTTGGACGAAAACTTTTCAGCCATATCCTGAACCATTTCCTCTAAGTGATCTTCCACACTAACATCTTCTCCATCATTCTTGGAATGACTACATGATTCATTTTCGCCGTGCCATATCCACCGTCTGTAATTTGGGTCGAAACCTTTCTCAAACAAATGATCTTTCATTTTCCGAAAAGTCAACACTGACATATTATGACACTTATTGCACGGACAATACGCTATGTCGCTGTCTTTCATTTTCTTAGAATGTTTTTTGGCAACCTCTAAGAACATATTCACTCCGTTCTCATACTCATCACTCAATCTGTTTGAAACTATCCACTCTCGATCCATTTCAATCTAAACAGAGGCAAAAATGATAGTTATTATTGCAGAACATAAATAAAATTTCAATTTAAAAGAATGTGTACGTAGATGACAAGATTCGGAGACATTAAGATGTGAAAAGAATGACTCAGAGGAGAAGAGATGAAGTCCTTAATCTAGCGTGGAATAAGGAAGGTTAGAAATCTAACTAAACAATCAAGGCGAAAACAAACCTAAAGTCCACTATAGGTCCTTAGTAATAGACGACGCCTAACTTCGAGGTCCCACCGAGGACCACTAGTCTGTAGGAAATCAAGAACCCGGAGGTCCTTAATATCTCAGGGAGACTAGATGGGCAACGACGTTCAGGCCGAAACGGTCTTAAACATCGAGGACCACTAATCTATAGGAAATCAAGAACCCGGAGGTTCCTAAAATCTCAGGGAGACTAGATGGGCAACGACATTCAGGCCATAACGGTCTTAAACGGTTTCCTCTCCTTAATGCGTCCGAAAATCCTAGGGGCCAACGTCTAATTGATTTTATTAAGGCTCTTTTATTAAGTGGTTTTTGGGCCAAGGAAAGGGTGATGAAATCCCCCACCTCATCTCCTATAGGTGACTGCCCCCTAAGTGTTTTTCATACCTTAATCTAACAAACAACACACCAAACAAACACTCACCTCACTCTTGTTCCAATGCAAGTCCTACTAACTAATGCGTGCTTTCTAATGAATGATGAGTGAAAGATAGTACGTACCTTACGCCAGCAATCTACGACAGAAATCGTAAATAATAGAAAAATACAATGCATGCAAATCCTATATGATGAATGACTTAACAAATATTGTCTAATCTTTTGCTTTGGGTTATTAAAGGCCAAGTTGTTTAAGGGGGCAATGAGTTATTATCATAATATTAAAAATTCAATAAATTAAGGCAATAAACATTTAAAATATTAAAATTATGTATTAAAACTAATTACTTGAATTGACAGAAAAACATTTTAAACACAAACTATCATGTTATTAATAATAATTGGGAATAAAATTTTATTGAAATTTTGGCAGAACCTCCACTTAAAATTTGATATGTAAAATTCTTCAAATCCTGAAATCAACAAGAAAATGTATATCTAGTTATCTAATCACATTCACATTATGTATTTCTCTACTCAATCCAAACCAAATTCTTAACATAATCCAAACCAAATCAATCCAATGAAAACAAAGTTTGGTTAAATCATCCAACCAACCCAACTCAATCCAAACTAAATCAATCCAATGAATATGTTTATCAAATATCAACACATAACACACATGCAAAAAAACTCCGAGAAGAAGTTGCTTATCACGTCTACATGTCAAGAGTGTACATCCACATCAAGACCATACAACTCATGCCATTACACATCATCAATCCATAATTTTGATTTCTTTTTTTCTACTTTGGAAACCATTTGCTACACACCAACAAATTGAATCATTAATTAACTTGGAAAATAAAAGGAATTCTAAATGTTGATATTTGCATCAATACACTTAGATTATCACATTAACCAATATTTGCATCAATACGTTATTATTGTGAACTAATCCTAATTTGGCGTTGGATTCTTGGTCTAAACTAATCCTAAATTAAGGATCTAAAATTGAGCACGAACCAGAGGAGGGAAAAGTTGTGATGCGGGAGGAGCTCTTTGTGGTTCCCGAAGACGTCGCGGAGGAGACGGATGTAAATGACACGAGGAAGCTACATACGGAGGAGGCTAAGTTAGAGAGAATATGTGGAGAAAGATGAACTTAAAACAAGCAAAAACGAACTTAAAACCTACATGTGGAGAGAGACGGAGGAAGACGGAGGAAGAAGGAGAAGAGGGCCGGAGAAGTGGAGGAGCGCTTGGGAGCTCGCTGCGGTGCCGGAGACGGTGCGGATCGGTCGGAGGATGGTCGCAGGACGGCTAGGGTTTGGGTGGGTTTCGACTGAAATGAATGAAAGAAAGCGCGTCTGTCCGATTTCTTTAAGACCTATATACGTCGGATATTCCATAACGCCGACGTCTATACCTCGACGTCTATATGGTTGGCGTATAGACGTCGGCCTTACATTACGTCCGACGTCTATAGGCCGACGTCTATACCCTATAGACGTCGGATTCACAAGGTACTAAAACACCGACGTCTAAAGGTCGACGTCTATACACTATAGACGTCGGTTAAATGTGTTATTCCTACACCCGACGTCTATAGTGTCGCATAGACGTCGGCTTCCATTCCAGCCGACGTCTATTCTGTCCTCTCCACACTAGACGTCGGTTGTTATAACGGCCGACGTCTATTTGGCGACGAGTAAAGCCAATTCTGCACTAGTGCTTGGTGGCCATCCTCTCTACTAGGAGTAAAAGCCTTGAAGCAAAAACTCCTGGTGGAGAGAGGCTACTTGTAATTGAGTGAGTAATAATAGATGTTTTCCTTTAGTTATGTTGTTTCTTTCTTAGTTTAATTTCCTTTCATATGCTTGCATGCTTCTTTAGTTTTATGTCCTTTTAGCTTCTTTAATATTTCTTACTTGCTTAGTTTAATTTCATTTCAGTAGAATGTTTCATTTTAATTTAGGTTGTAGTGTGATGATTAGTGAGTAGTTCCATCCCCATTTTGGGGGTGGAGAAATATGTGATATGATCATGTGGTGTATTAGGTGTGTGTTATCTTAATCCCTTTAGCCTTATATGATTTCCATAACCATCTAATGGGATTTCACTCTTTTCTTTGATATGCTAATGCTCTTGAATGAAGCTTAGCTTATGCTTAAATTAGTGAACTTATTTTATGGGGAATGATAATGTGAGGATATGGATGGAATTGATGAAGGAAACATGATTTGTAGTTGCATGTACTCTTGTTGCCTTGATCTTGGTTAATGTCTTGTATGTTTTAATGATTGTGTAAATCTTATTTCATGTGGAGGCATAGTGAGGGTTTGGTCTTTATACATGAGTTCATTTCGCTTCCTTCCAATTATTGTCTTTTATGTTTTAATGATATTGTGTTATCTTAATTCATGTGGAGTCAAAGTTGGATGTAGTTTTATGATTTTCACGCACTACATGTTTTGATGAGCTTAATTGAACACACACACACACATATATACACATATCTTTGTATTCACACTCTTTTCTCTACCCCTTATGGGGTTTAGTTTTATTCTTTATCTTCCATTTCCTTTTTGCATTGTAGTGTAGTTTGACCATAACTCCTTTCTCTCCTTTCTTTCCCACTCGCCTTCAAACAAACTAAAGTCGACACACGTCCCTATGGATCGACCCGTATTTGCCACCGCTTCAACGTGCCAGTGCACTTGCGGTTATAATTAAAGCGTTCAATCAACGGTCGATCGAACTTTGTCTGAAATATGCCTGAGCTTAAAGCAAATCATTGGTTCTCATTGGTCCATATCTCACCAACTACCAAACGGCCAGTAGAGCTTGAAGGCTTATAAATATGGTCTCATATCTTAGTTTTAGGACACTTGAACACTCCCTATTGATCTCATACTCAAAGCCAAATCCTATTTATCTTCAAACTCTCATTCTTTTACACTTAAGTCAAAACTTCCCCACTTGCATATTCATTTCATATCAATATACAAGTGTGCTCAAGTATAGAGTATTAGATTGTGATTTCATTTTCATATCAAAGAATCCCCAAGTTGTAAAGCTTCGAGGAAGCTCCCTCTCGGGTTGTGAGAGGAGACACGAGCGAGGCGAGGATTGTTCACGAGGCTCGGTGTTGTAAACGACGTTGATCTCGGCCCAGAATTGTAATCGGTTAATGGACTCGTAAGCAAGGCTCAGAGGATCGAGTGGACTTGCGAGGAGAACTAGGACCAGGTGTCGGTGCCGAACCTCTCTAAGCACCGGTGTCGTCGATTTTGTGGTTTGCATTGTCTTCTCTCTTAATCCTTCAATTACTGTTTTAATTCCATCTATCTAGTGATTAAAGGCTCATCGATCCTAATAGATAGATGTTCGTCAAATCCAATCAAGTGACAACCTTGCAGATCTATTCACCAAGTCGTTGTCTATCAAAGTTTTTTAAAAACTTGTTTTTAAAGATTGGTGTTCGACATTTGAAAAAGGTATGTTGAAATAAGGGGGAGGATTATACATTTTCCACTCTTTTTCCCTTCACTATGTTTTTATCCCAATGAGTTTTTCTTAGTAAGGTTTTTAATAAGAAATACGAAATAGAGTATAAGTGAATATCCAATGGGAAGTGTTGTGAAATATTACACAATGGATGCTTCACATTTCTCCTCCCACAACCCCCCCCCCCCCCCCCCCCGAAAGGAATGTGTTCTAAAAAATTTACTTTTATATATCAATTGTTATGAATTGAATGTGCAAACATTTTGTTCTTGATTATTGTACTCGTCTCTTGGAGGTGTTAAGGAAAAGGTTCTTGGTCCTTAACCGTAGATCTCTAAAAGATAATGGTTTACATAAAGCAAAAGTCATTCACAATCATGGTAATTAACATGGAACCTTAATTACCGAGATAAGATTGTCGTGTTGGTCATTGATTATTGTAGTCTACAAATATTTGACGACACGAGTATATAAAAGAAGAAAATGGTTACTTTTATATATTGAATAGACCTAGCAAGTGAAATATTGTGGAATTGTGTTATGTGTCATTAATGTTTTCATTGTGTCTTGAATCGTAAGATATGATGAGACGTATGTCTTTTAACATAAGTGTTCGATTTGATTATTGTCAAAACATATCAATGAGCATAGTGATAAAGGCAATAGTTGGTTGAGCTCGGCTTGTGCTGGAAAAGATAGCTAGTCAAAAGATTATCGTTGCCCCTCTTAATTTTAGTGATGATAATAGTGGGCCCCTTGATAAAGCAAAATTACAATGTGAACAATTTGACTTGAGTTAAGTTACATATTTATAATTAGCTTAAGAGATCAAGAAATGAATATATAATACAAAGATGACATGTTTCTACTTTGTATATTCTTAATATCATGAGGCAATGGATAGACACAAATGATGTCTTTACATCACTAAATGGATCGTGTTTGGTTCGAGTAAACAAGACATCTATACTAATTGGGTAACTATAATGTGTACCTAGATACCGCTTATAGTTTATGGTATTAAGTGTTTAATATTATTGTCAATTTGGTTTATATCCTCCTATAGGTCACACCACAAAACTGGGAAACAAGAAGGTTGATTTTGAGTTCATATGATGTATCGGGTTTCGTGTGAAATAGGATACATGTGGTGAATCGACAAAATCAATATGTCGTGAGAAATGACATAATTAGAATCATGAATAAATTCAATTGAGATGTATGTATTATGAGGTGTAATAGTTTGGCATTACATAGGATAATATATAACATGATATATGAATTTGCTAAAAACCTCAAAGATCAAATTTTGTTGGATGTTAATCCAAAATTTGATAAAGGCAAAAAAATCAGGCAAAACAGTCGAACATTTTCGAGAACCGGTCCACCGAATATTTACAGTAACTTTTGAGTTCGTAAATGGTCGACCAAATGGACGTGTGGGTCGACCGAACGTTCCTAGGAATGTTTCTTGGTTGTGAACGGTCGATGATTGAATCAGTTTAATATACCCTAAGTGCACGGCCACGTTGAAGCGGTGGCAAGCACGGGTCGATCCACAAGGAGCGTGAGTGAGTTGAATTCACGATACTTGAGTGGGAAAAGAAGAGGAAAGAGATGTGATCAGTATCAAACTACAACACGTAAGAAATCGAAAATAAACCATAAAACTAAACACCTCGGGTGTAGAGAAAGAATGTGAATATGAAAAAGTGTGGTGTAGGGTGTGTTCAAATGTGCTCATCAAAACATGTCATACATAAAATCCACAAAACTCAATTCCAACTTTGCCTCCACATGTAATAAGATAAAACCTTATCATTAAAACATACAAGACAATAATTGAAATGAAGCTAATATGTTCACATGCAAAATGACTCTAATCCAACTATGTCTCTGATTGATTCGTTTTATATTAACCGCAAGTGCACGGCCGCGTTGAAGCGGTGGCAAATACGGGTCGTCCACTGGGAGGTGTGTCGACGTTTGGTTTGTGTGAAGGCGAGTGGTAAAGAAAGTAGAGAAAGGTTGATTACACTAAACTACACTAAGATGCAAAAGTAAATGAAGATAAGCAATAAAACTAAACCCCATAGGGGGTAGAGAAATAATGTCAATATAAAGATGTGTGTGTGTGTGTTCAATTAAGCTCCTCACAACATGTAGTGCATGAAATCATAAAACTACATCCAACTTTGCCTCCACATGAATTAAGATAAGACTACATCATTAAAACATACAAGACAATAATTGGAATGAAGCTAAACGAACTCATGTATAAAGACTAGACCCTACTATGCCTCCACATTAATTAAGATAACCCAATATCATTAAAACATACAAGACATTAACTAAGGTAAAGACAACAAGAGTACATACACTACAAATTGTGTTTACAATATTCATTCCATCCATATCCTAACTTTATCATTCCCCATAAAATAGGTTCACTAATCAAAGTATAAGCTAAGCTTCATTCAAGAGCATTATCATATCAAAGATAAGAGTGAAACCCCATTAGATGGTTATGGAAATCATATAAAGCTCAAGGGATTAAGATAACACACACTTAATACACTACATGATCATATCACATATTTCTCCACCCCCAAGTGGGGATGAAACTACTCACTCCTCATTACACTAACTATATTAACAAAATGAAGCATAATACTGAAATGAAAGTTAGCTAAGAAAGCAAGAAGTATTAAAGAAGCTTAAAAGGAAAGGAAAGACTAAACAAGCATGCACAAATTAAAAGACAAGATTAAAAGAAACTAGAAACAATTATTTTATTAACAATGACTCACATTGAAGGTAACATTCTTCTCCACCTTGAGTTTTTGCTTCAAGGCTCACTCCTTAGTAGAGAGAATGCCACCAAGCAATGGGTAGTTACAATGGAAGGTGAAGAGTTCTATTTATAGTCATGGAAAAAGCTAATCCGGGGCAATCCCCCGATGTGGGACTAAACAACTACCAAAAATAGACTAAGCATACACAAATACACGTGCTCCACAAATCTTAGCAGATCCAGAGCTATCTGGACCGCCAATTGGCGGTCTATAAGCTCCAGATCCATTTCGATTTCGTGTTGGGCTTTGCTTGAAGTATTTCTTGGTCTTCGATGCATCTACTTTGTTTATTGGAGCTCCGACCCAAATCGAATTACCAAAATACTCCCCATGATGGTGTGGAGTTTTCTGTTTTGCTCTTAGGTTTTTTGGTCTTACGTTCAGGTCCTTCTCCATTGCATCTCAGTCCCCAGGTCTCACAATTAAGTTTTTTTTCCTGCTTTTGGGTCATTTCATGGCTCTTCTCTTTAAACCTCTTTATTTCTGAAATTCAAACATAAAACTCGTCACGTAGCATTGCTTAGGTGTAAGATAATGGATATAAGATACAAATATAAGCATGAAATGATGTCAATCGAATACCCCCACACCTAAGTTTTTGCTAGTCCCGAGCAAAACAAAGAAAGAGAAACGCAAACGAGAAACAAGAAATCCTAACTCACTTTCATAGGAATCACAGTTGCACTTAGCACGTGCAACAAGCCGTTAAACCTCTTTGTTGCCAAGGAGGAGGAGTGTTGTCTCCTGAGGGTTTTCAGCAGATATACCCACAAAATCCGAACAAGATGCATTATTCAATCAAGACACTCGACTCGTTGGACAAGTTTTGTCTATCATTGGACGTGGTAATCCTATGGGCTGACTCTATATAGGTAATCATTCCACAGACCTAATCTAATGAACCATTCGTGCAAGTTAAATAAGGAATTAAGTGAAAGACATGGACAACCTCAAAATCCTCAAGTGATACAAAGTGTAAAGTCCATTAAGGTTCTTATTTGCATTTTTTTTCTTTTTGTTTCTTTTTTCTTTTTTTTCTTTTCTTTTTATTAGTTTGAGCTTCATTCTCCCAGGGTCAGGTTTTGTGCATCATTGCCCATGAGGACTTACACTATCACTTACACCTTTCCCTAAATCTCCACATAGGGCAATCCCTACCACCCGTGTAACGAGAGTTCGGTCGGCGCATCCCAAGTCAGAAGACTCGAAAGCACCAGGCACAAAGTCCCCTCAGACCTACTTTCCCGATTGAAAGGAGACATGCGAGAAGAGAGAACACCTACTCACTTATTTCTTATCTACACATGAAACAAAACCCCTACACTTAATGTCTCACAACAAGATTTAAAGGGTCATTGACAACAACAAACTTCCTTAAGTTAACAAACACGAATTGTTGACTCATTAGGTTCAGGGTGGACTTCTTTAAATGTTTGAGCACTGAAACCCTATGATTACTCATCCCCAAGGGAAAACTGGGGTGCATCCTAACGACTCGATAAATCCTAAAGCCACTGTAGTAGATATCCTAATGCATCAAGTTCAAGACAATTTTGGGATCTTTCTTTTTACTTTGCCTCTCAACGGTTTTGCACATGCTAAACACACACAAAACCCACAAAACATTTTCTTTCGCAAACACATGAAGATTTTGAAAGAAATGTGAAAATTTTGAAGCACTAGGCAAGCAAAAGAAGACAAATCACCCAAGGATCATGGCAAGCATATATATCGATATTTAATGCAGCACACTAACATGACCCTAATAATGCACACAAAAGAAAATAAAATCAAAGGAAAAAGACTCAACTATGTACACACGTAAAACACCCCCCACACACCTACTTCATGCATTGTTCTCAATGAATGTGAGCAAGATACTACATGGATTTATGCATGAAAAATGAGAGATCTCACCAACATGAAGTACAAAGGGAAGTTGAAGGTCATGTTGATGGACACAAACCTGAATTCCCTCAAAACCTGTGAGATGCTAAAGAAAGGATACAAATACGTGAAAGAAATGGGGCCCAAATACTCAAGGGTTGGAGCCCACAACAATCGATGCTCACTGATGGAGTCTTTTATTGTACTTTTTCTTCTTCTTTTTTGAATATAACTATGTACAAACATAAGTTCCCATCTTCATTTGTCAAAAGGCATCAAATGGGAACCTCAAAAGTGGATCAATGCACTTGGAAAGGGAACATGACACTACGCGGGGCAAGAATACGCATGTGTGGGCCCCCTTAACAAAGAGCACCAGATGAGATGGGAGGTTCATGAATTGGACGCAAAGGCGTCTCATTCAAAGGATCAAACTGAAAGAGCTTGAACCTCTCGAGAGTTTGCGAAATAAGGGGCAACTGAAGAAGATTTTCTCCCGTTGCGGTGCTGAAGTAATGATTGGCAATCCAAACTCTCCAACCAACTGTCTGTCCAACTCACCAAGAGAACAGGAAGTGGATCTCTTACCCAAGGAATCCTCCAAGGAAATCCTAATACCCTCATGAGCAATGTAGTTGTTTGATGTTCCATCATTTCCAAGATGATCAGGAACAATAGTGAGAGGCAAACTTTCATCACGTTGTTTGAAATTGAGGGTACTAGGGAGCTCTTGCTCCACCAGAGGTGAGTCCTTAAGAGGTACAACATGAAGATCATTTGTCTCTAGGGCCACGGGACATAAAGGTAAGGCACAATCATGTGCCGACTCGTAATGAAGCTGGTCCATGTTATTCTCAATTGGGATCGAATCGTCCACCAAGTGATCGTAATTGAAACCCCAAGTCCCTCAGACTGACTAGGAATTTTACTTTGAAAGATTGTGCTTTGAATTTGTGGATGTGGTGGTGGCGGCTCGATATCAAAAGATGAATCCTCATGTTGACAAGAAAAGTTACTCTCCTCACGTTCACGTAATTGCTGAGACATTTGACTCACTTGCAGTGTCATATTTTGTATGGACTGTTGAGTGGTTTCCATGAACGTAAGAAACGTTTGTTTCAAGGAATCAGGTATGCGGTCAACTATGAGGTCCAAGTCAGAGCTTGGGAAATTTTGGGGTTGGGTGTTGATGGGCTGAGAATGAGTCCAATGATTTGAAGTGGGGTGTTGGTAGAATTCTGGATATTCAGGAGGAGGATACTGTGGTGAAAATGAAGTATAAGAATTTGGATATGAATTGTCTCCCCACGAATCCATCACTCTCGGGTTGTACGCATATGCTTAATGGTCATATTGAGCATTTTGGGAAAAGGTATGCTCATACTCAGGCACAGGGGGAACAAAAGGACATTCCCCGATAACATGACCACTCAACCCACAACAGTCGCACGGTACGGCTACGGGAGCCACCGGTGCACTCATGTCGTCTGTCATACGCATGAAAGAGGCCAAAGATTGTTGTAATGTCTCAGTTTATTGACCAGCATATGATCCGACGTAACTAGATGGTGGTCTACCAGTCGGTGCCTCTCTCATACTACCCCAATATGAAGATTGCTCAGTCACACAATTAAGATTGTCCCAACCATACAGGGTGTTAGTCTGAACCACCTCAGGTTGCATGGGTCCAGAATACCAGGAAGAATTGTCCTCGTCCCAACAATGATATGGATGGTCGCCCATGTAACCATCCATCTCAACAAAGAACTCTCGAGTCGATCACTCTCACCACCACGAGGCCAAGCTCGCAAAAAGTGCTCGACTCGACCCTAAAACGCTACCAGAGAGTGTAAAGGGGAGGAGACTATAACGTAGAAGAAGGTGAGAAGATGATGACTCAGAGGAGAAGGGAAGAATCCTAGAGCTAGCGTGGGTAATGGGATCAGGTAGAAGCCTAACTAGCAAGCACGGCTCAAACAATTTAGGGCAATGGGTCCTTAGGCTAGACGACGCCTAACTTCGAGGTCACTAGCCTCGACACGCCTCACCTCCCTACAAGGAGGACCACAATGCCCAGCAAGTGATACCATATCCGGAGATCTAGTACCTCCTACTATCGACAAGGTAGGCAACGCCAATCAGGCCATGGCGGTCTCAACTAGATTACTCTCCTAGTGCGTCCGAAATCCTAGGGCCAATGTCTACTTGCTTTTAGTTAAGGATTGATTAAGAGTGATTTTTGGGACCAAGGAAAGGGTGATGAAATCCCCCACCTTATCTTTTATGGGACAACCCCTCCTTAGTAGCGTTTTGATCTTAGATCTAGCAATCAACACTCCAATCAAACGCTCAACTCACTCTTGTCCCGATGCACCTTACTAACTAATGCATGATTGAAACATGCATGAATGAGAGATTTTGGTGCACGTACCTCACGCCAGCAATCAGCAACAAAATGTAAAGCAAAGAAAACACAAATGCATGCAAGGTCTACAAATGATGCATGACCTAGATGGCAAGAAGTCTAATCTTTTGCTTTGAGTTTTATGGTCCAAGTTGATTAAAGGGAATTGATTTTTAATCTGGGAGCAAACTAGAAGTCACAGCATGCAAAATAGTGCTCCCAGATAACTACAATGAACAAAACAACAACCAGAACAAAATTGAGAGCCAAAAACACTCACCAGGCCGCCAATTGGCGGTCCTTGTTGAAGTTCTTCTGCTCCAACTCGTCCAGTAGCCTCCCCATGATCTCTAGGATCCCTGAAACTAAGAAAAACTGGAAACAAAAAATTAAAAACCACTCGAATCGTCCAAACCATGGTCTGGACAGAGCACCACCCCGGCAACGGCGCCAAAAACTTGATTGATTCGTTTTATATTAACCGCAAGTGTTGATTGTGTGCACGACCGCGTTGAAGCGGTGGCAAATACGGGTCGTCCACTGGGAGGTTTGTCGACGTTTGGTTTGTGTGAAGGCGAGTGGTAAAGAAAGGAGAGAAAGGTTGATTACACTAAACTACACTAAGATGCAAAAGTAAATGAAGATAAGCAATAAAACTAAACCCCATAGGGGGTAGAGAAATAATGTCAATATAAAGATGTGCGTGTGTGTGTTCAATTAAGCTCCTCACAACATGTAGTGCATGAAATCATAAAACTACATCCAACTTTGCCTCCACATGAATTAAGATAAGACTACATCATTAAAACATACAAGACAATAATTGGAATGAAGCTAAATGAACTCATGTATAAAGACTAGACCCTACTATGCCTCCACATTAATTAAGATAACCCAATATCATTAAAACATACAAGACATTAACTAAGGTAAAGGCAACAAGAGTACATACACTACAAATTGTGTTTACAATATTCATTCCATCCATATCCTAACTTTATCATTCCCCATAAAATAGGTTCACTAATCAAAGCATAAGCTAAGCTTCATTCAAGAGCATTATCATATCAAAGATAAGAGTGAAACCCCATTAGATGGTTATGGAAATCATATAAAGCTCAAGGGATTAAGATAACACACACTTAATACACTACATGATCATATCACATATTTCTCCACCCCCAAGTGGGGATGAAACTACTCACTACTCATTACACTAACTATATTAACAAAATGAAGCATAATACTGAAATGAAAGTTAACTAAGAAAGCAAGAAGTATTAAAGAAGCTTAAAAGGAAAGGAAAGACTAAACAAGCATGCACAAATTAAAAGACAAGATTAAAAGAAACTAGAACAATTATTTTATTAACAATGACTCACATTGAAGGTAACATTCTTCTCCACCTTGAGTTTTTGCTTCAAGGCTCACTCCTTAGTAGAGAGAATGCCACCAAGCAATGGGTAGTTACAATGGAAGGTGAAGAGTTCTATTTATAGTCATGGAAAAAGCTAATCCGGGACAATCCCCCGATGTGGGACTAAACAACTACCCAAAATAGACTAAGCATACACAAATACACGTGCTCCACAAATCTTAGCAGATCCAGAGCTATCTGGACCGCCAATTGGCGGTCTATAAGCTCCAGATCCATTTCGATTTCGTGTTGGGCTTTGCTTGAAGTATTTCTTGGTCTTCGATACATCTACTTTGTTTATTGGAGCTCCGACCCAAATCGAATTGCCAAAATACTCCCCATGATGGTGTGGAGTTTTCTGTTTTGCTCTTAGGTTTTTTGGTCTTACGTTCAGGTCCTTCTCCCTTGCATCTCAGTCCCCAGGTCTCACAATTAAGTTTTTTTTCCTGCTTTTGGGTCCTTTCATGGCTCTTCTCTTCAAACCTCTTTATTTCTGAAATTCAAACATAAAACTCGTCACGTAGCATTGCTTGGGTGTAAGATAATGGATATAAGATACAAATATAAGCATGAAATGATGTCAATCGAATACCTCCACACCTAAGTTTTTGCTTGTCCCGAGCAAAACAAAGAAAGAGAAACGCAAACGAGAAACAAGAAATCCTAACTCACTTTCATAGGAATCACGGTTGCACTTAGTACGTGCAACAAGCCGTTAAACCTCTTTGTTGCCAAGGAGGAGGAGTGTTGTCTCCTGAGGGTTTTCAGCAGATATACCCACAAAATCCGAACAAGATGCATTATTCAATCAAGACACTCAACTCGTTGGACAAATTTTGTCGATCATTGGATGCGGTAATCCTATGGGCTGACTCTATATAGGTAATCATTCCACAGACCTAATCTAATGAACCATTCGTGCAAGTTAAATAAGGAATTAAGTGAAAGACATGGATAACCTCAAAATCCTCAAGTGATACAAAGTGTAAAGTCCATTAAGGTTCTTATTTGCATTTTTTTCTTTTTGTTTCTTTTTTCTTTTTTTTTCTTTTCTTTTTATTAGTTTGAGCTTCATTCTCCCAGGGTCAGGTTTTGTGCATCATTGCCCATGAGGACTTACACTATCACTTACACCTTTACCTAAATCTCCACATAGGGCAATCCCTACCACCCATGTAACGAGAGTTCGGTCGGCGCATCCCAAGTCAAAAGACTCGAAAGCACCAGGCACAAAGTCCCCTCAGACCTACTTTCCCGATTGAAAGGAGACGTGCGAGAAGAGAGAACAGCTACTCATTTATTTCTTATCTACACATGAACCAAAACTCCTACACTTAATGTCTCACAACAAGATTTAAAGGGTCATTGACAACAACAAACTTCCTTAAGTTAACAGACACAAATTATTGACTCATTAGGTTCAGGGTGGACTTCTTTAAATGTTTGAGCACTGAAACCCTATGATTACTCATCCCCAAGGGAAAACTGGGGTGCATCCTAACGACTCGATAAATCCTAAAGCCACTGTAGTAGATATCCTAATGCATCAAGTTCAAGACAATTTTGGGAGCTTTCTTTTTACTTTGCCTCTCAACGGTTTTGCACATGCTAAACACACACAAAACCCACAAAACATTTTCTTTCGCAAACACATGAAGATTTTGAAAGAAATGTGAAAATTTTGAAGCACTAGGCAAGCAAAAGAAGACAAATCACCCAAATGAAACTACACTAAGCAAGCAAGAAATACTAAATAAACTTAAAAGGAAAGGAAAGACTAAACAAGCATGCACAAATTAAAAGACAAGATTAAAAGAAACTAGAACAATTATTTTATTAACAAGGACTCACATTGAAGATAGCATTCTTCTCCACCTTGAGTTTTTGCTTCAAGGCTCACTCCTTAGTAGAGAGAATGTCACCAAGCAATGGGTAGTTACAATGGAAGGTGAAGAGTTCTATTTGTAGTCATGAAAAAAGCTAATCCGGGACAATCCCCCGATGTGGGACTAAACAACTACCCAAAATAGACTAAGCATACACAAATACACGTACTCCACAAATCTTAGCGGATCTAGAGCTATCCGGACCACCAATTAGCGGTCCTAGACCGCCAATTAGGGTCTATAAGCTCCAGATCCATTTGGATTTCGTGCTGGCTTTGCTTGAAGTATTTCTTGGTCTTGGATGCATCTACTTTGTTTATTGGACCTCCGAACCGAATCGAATTGCCAAAATACTCCCCATGATGGTGTGGAGTTTTCTGTTTTGCTCTTAGGTCCTTCGGTCTTACGTTCAGATCCTTCTCACTTGCATCTCAGTCCCCATTGTTGGCTTTTTGGCCTTAATCCTTGTTTTGATGATTTAATCAACCTAATCTTAATCATAAGTAATGTAGAGTAGCACACATATTGCATTGCATATATATTGCATGTGCTAACCTCTACAGGTGATCAAGACTCATGGAAGGAAGGAAATCAAGTCAAGATTTGTAATAAATCTATATGAAGATTTGTAATCTTGATTTTATTTTGAGTCTTAGGAACATGTGTAAATTGAGCATACAAGAGCTAAAAACTTATCACATTCACACTAGGTTCCCTGTAGGAGTCACACACAAAATCTCATATCATTTGGACTCTATTAGATCACCCAAACCTTAGTCGGAAATCACTTTAAACCTAAACCCAGTTTTCCTGTGTGAACCGGTCGACCGAACTAGTTCTCAGTTCGACCGGTTTATAACAGACTCCACAGTGATTTTTCCGAACTCTACCGGTCGACCGGTTCTACCGTTTCGGTCGATCGATCCCGGATTTTATTATGGCCGTTACCTTTGTCGTATTCCTTAAACGGTCGTATTCGTATAAAACAAAATACACCCCCATATACTTTAGAACCGGTCAAACCATTTGCCCTTTCCGGTCGACCGGTTGATCCAGTCAAAAAATTCCTGCTATCGGTCGATACTATTTCGTTCAACCAATCAAAGTTTCCTTCTACCGAACCTTAAGTTCGGTCGACCGGTAACCTAGTTCGGTCGACCGTTTCATTAACAAACTTAAGAGTTCGGTCGACCATTCCATATTTCGGTCGACCGTGTCTTTGATGAACCTAAGAGTTCGGTCGACCGTTGCACCTTTCGGTAGACCGTTTCTGGACAGATTTGCAGCCCGATTTTCTGCTTTGTGTACTTTGCACAAAACCCAACTAAATCTTGTCCAAACGGTAAGAAATCTTTAGGAGCTTATAAATAGAGGATCAAACTTAGTTTTACACAAAAAAACTCTCCAACTCCAATTGTCCCAATTCATTAGAGAGAAAACTTCAATCCTCCAAGCTCCAAATTAGCTACCCAAAGCCTAATTTACATCATTCATCACTCAAACATCTAGCAATTGTTGTGCTCAATTAGAGTGTGAATCCCACTCAGTTACATTTGTTGTCAAGAGAGCAAGGGTCTTGGTGAAAACCCAAGACACAAGTATAGACTTCGGTGAGAGCCCGAAGTGATCCTTCTCGGATTGTGAGAAGAGGATTCGAAGCTCGGCGAGGGTTGTTCGCAAGTTTGATGGTTGTAAGGCGTTGTCTCCCGGCCCGGAACGGGGAGCGGATAGTGAAGTCGTAGGCGGAGCTCGCGGAGTCGAGTGGAGCTTACAAGAGAGGACTAGGACCCGGGTGGGGTGCCAAACCTCTATAAAATCCCTCGTATCATTATGGTTTGCATTATCTTCCTCTACTTGCTTGTTTAGTTTTAATTTCTGTTGCATTTCTTTGATTGTCTAAGCAAGTAGGTAATTAGCATTAAATTGTTAATTAGAGTTTGTGGACCCATAACCCACACGATCCAACACCCATGTCTCACAATTAAGTCTTTTTTCCTGCTTTTGGGTTCTTTCATGGCTCTTCTCTTCAAACCTCTTTATTTCTGAAATTCAAACATAAAACTCGTCATGTAGCATTGCTTAGGTGTAAGATAATGGATATAAGATACAAATATAAGCATGAAATGATGTCAATCAGTCTCCACAAGAAATAAGATTTATCACAATCATTATAACATACAAGACATTAATTTTGATAAAGCCAACATGAGAACATGCATGCACATGTCTTGTTCCCTTCTTCCACTCCATCTTTATCCTAACCTCATCATTCCCCCATAAAATAGGCACATTAATCTAAGCATGTGTTAAGCTTCATTCAAGAGCATTAGCACATCAAAGATAAGAGTGAAACCCATTAGATGGTTATAGAAATCATGTAAGGCTCAAAGGATTAAGATTAACACACACACTAATCCATCACATGATCAATCACCTTCTTCTCCACCCCCCCCCCCCCCCCCCACCCAATGGGGATGGACTACTTTCTACTCATATCTACACCAAAGAAAGCATAAAAACAACAAGAACCCATAATGTAAATAACTGAAAACAAGATTACTAAACAACAACATCAAAGAAATTGCATCAAAGTAAAAGACATGTATTTAAAGAACACAACTCACTATTAATTGAAATGAAAGGATTACAAAGTGTGCTTCTTCTCCTGCAACTACACTAAGCAGCAGCAAAATAAAATCTAAAACTAATGGAGAAGCAACAAGAAGAGGGATAAGAGGGATTACAACGGTATATATAGACTAATACATGGTTAGGATTAATCTGGGAATAATCGGACGGCTCTAAATCACATCTGATAGTCCAAGAATTCTTTGACCCGACAACGCAAACAACGACAAAAATTTCAACCGCATTGGAGCATTTTGATTCGCCAATGGCGGATCAAATGTGTCTCATCCGGTTGAAATTTTGCGTCCCACTTTATATCTTCATTTGGCACGTGGGGTGAAGTCCTAGTCTTCTGGCTCGAATCACATTGAGTTTAATTGGCGAAATACTTATTTGATTCAAGTCGTGTGTCACCATATTTTGTACTTCACAATCAGGTCCCTCCGAATTTGCACTTGGGTCCTTCCTGGTTTGCGATCTAGTCCTTGTGCATTACAAATAGGTCCAGAACCTTCCAAATCAGTCCATATTTTTACATTTAGGTCCTTTTTTATCTCTTCCTCTTCTTTATTACCTAATTCCTGAAACATTATAAACAACTACTCGAGTAGCGCAATATTGGGGTAAAATAAAGGATATATAGCATGAATATGATGAATGATATGCTACTAATCAGTCGACCGACTTGTAGCACCTTCCGACCAAAAATTCACAGTAACTATTATTGTGTTGAATCGGTCAACCGTTTGGGCATGTTTGTTCGAGCGTTCGGTTTCATGGTCTAATCGAAACCGCAATTAACTGCCTATCGATCGATTGTGAGGCAAGTTTTGGTCGACCGGTGAACACAATTTTGCTGGAATTATTGAAGGGATTAATGTTGATCATGGGCTGGATTTATTGTAATTGTGGTCAAATGTTTGTAAGGGTGATTATTGGTCAATTTGTGATTGGTTTAAGACCACCATTAACAGCGCCCGGGCACATCCCGGGCGCCTTGTTTTCTCTCTCAGCCACATTGGTTTTTCTCTCTGTCACGTCAGCACGGACCAACCCCCTCATATTTTCCTTAACCACACCGAAAAATAACTCAAGCACCCTACATTCTCTCCCCGCCACATCATTTGGGGATCAATTCTGGGTAAAACACACCAAACATATTACAAAATATAAACAAATAAAAAACATATTTTCATATAAAAAAAATGAAAAAACGATTTAAAATATTTTTTAAAGTAATTTTTAACATATTTTTATATTAAAAAACAAAAACTAATCAGGCCCGATTTTCCACCCGGGTGGGGGACGTGACCCCTAATAGTATCGACGTGGTCGGGCGGTGGGTGAAGCGCCTGGAAAATTTGCACCATTAAGGGTGCTCTAAGGAAGAGAAAAGTAAGAGATCATGGGTTAGTGGATAACCTATGATGTGGGTGTTGGGAGAGCCTATAAATAGGTCTCCTCTCCCTACTTGTTTAAAAAGAATGCAAAAAAATTCTCTCTCCCTAACCACCCCATTATTCCATCCGAAAATTCTCTTAATTATTCAAGTTTTTGGAGATTAAATTCTCAGTAGCTTTAGATGGATTATTAGCTAGATTCTAAGCTTAATTAGAGATTGAATTGGCTAGCTTCTTTCTCTCTAATATTGTTTAGAGTTTGGTGAACACTTGGAGGCGAATCAGTGGGCGATTCGACGAGGAACGCACTCCGGATCTTCATAAAGGTTATAAAGAACCTGTGGGTATGATTATCTCTTCTTTGTTTATTTTAATATATGTAGATTTGCATGATATTAGACTAAACACAAAATAATGTACATGAAATCGCTGAAAATAAGAATATAGATCTTGTATGCATGTATAAAAAATTTAAAATATATACATACATAGGGGCACGAAATCCTACACCCCTATCAACATCTCACTTTCTCATTTGTAACTCTTGTAACATACACCCTCTTCGTTTGCTTCATTTAGCCTGTAAACAGAGACATTGTAAAACATCGTGTGGATATAGAAAAGGCAAAACATATCATTAGCCTTCTTCGTAAGGTTTGTCTCTACGTTATTGTATTGTTAGTCTATGTTTTCATAACAATCTTAAAATTTTACAATAATAAAATTAAAAAAACACAATTTTATCAACATTTAAAGATTTTATCCTCAACTTTTTCTTTTTTAGAGTTTTTATTCTCACACCAACTTTTCCAATGATTTTGTTCTAAACTTTCAATTTTTCAGAGATTTTATTAATAATTCATTTGTAAAAAAATATCAATGATATATATATATATATTTGTAAAATGTAAGAAATGAGTTCGATGGAAGAGAAAAAAAGTTAACTTGATATCATGATTTTTTAATAAAATGTTATACTTAAGAAGATGAAACGAAATAATCATGTGATTAAATGTTGTGCACTGAAAAAGACGATTAGATAGACAAAAAAAACTAAGATCACAATTCACAACTATCAATATTATCCCATTAAGAATGGAAAGAATCTATTCCAACCCATAAAGAAACAAATCAAAGCAATTACTCTCTCAAACCTCCAATATCTTTCAATCCTATCCGATCTCCCCAAAGACGATAAGTCAAACCCCACCTATAAAACAAGTCCCTCCACAACCATTCCCTTCATGTCCTATACAATAATCTTAACAACACAGACACCAAAATCAGAACTCGGCTGATCCCGCATGGTTCATATTCTTGTATTACCCTACCCAATGCAAGGCCACATCAACCCAATGCTCCAATTCGCCAAACGCCTCTCCTCCAAGGGCCCGAAGACCACTTTGGTCACCACCCATTTCATCCTTAGCTCCACCACAGCTGTACGCCTCGGGCGTAGCCTTCAAGCCCATCTCTGATGGCTACGACGAGGGAGGAGTTTCGTCTGCACCGAGCATGGAAGACTACTTTAAGACCCTTGAAACCGTCGGTTCGAGGTCCCTAAGGGAACTTATCGAGCGATATCGTAGTTCCTGTTCGCCTTTTACGTGCATTGTGTTCGATACGTACGTGCCTTGGGCTAAGGAGGTGGCTCGAGAGACTGGACTTCTGAAGGTGGCGTTCTCCACCCAGTCAACTGCGGCAAGCGCAACGTACCATTACGTGAATAAGGGTTTGTTGGGCGTCCCTGGGGACTCAGAGCCTTCGATTGCAGCTTTTGGCATGGGCTGCCGTCTATATTAAGAACGGAGTTCCCATCGATGGCGCTTGGGGACGGGCCGTTACTGACGCTTATGAGGATGTCATTGACGCAATTTGAGGGGCTGACAGAGGCGGATTGGGTGATTTTCAATAGCTTTGAGGAGTTAGAGGAGGAGGTAAGACATGTTTTTGGAAGAAGAAAAAAACGATACACGTCGTTCTTGACGTTAACGTAATGCATAGAATATCCATGGATGAAATGATGAATGGTTTTAATTAATTCTCATGAGTTTATTAAGGTTTATTGCATATGGCTTACATGATATATGCTCTAATATGTGGATCAAAACATTATCACCTTTTTTGAATTGTCTACTTAGTTTAATGAATCTGTATGTCAACCGAATAGCAATTTGTTACTCTTTAAAATTATTAAAACGAATTTGAACTTATGAGTACAGATGTGGAGTGTGGTTGACAAAAAAAATGCAATTTTTACTCAACAGGTGGTAGCTGGTCTGAGATCCCACTGGCGGGTCGTGCCGATCGGTCCAACTGTCCCCTCAATGCTCGTCGATAAACGCTTAGACGACGATAACTCCTACGGATTTAACTTCTTGAAGCCCGAAGAAGAGACATGCATGAAGTGGATGTCAGACAAAGAAAACAACTCCGTCATATATGTCTCCTTTGGGAGTTTCGCAACGCTTCGAGTTGCAGAAATGGATGAAATAGCCGGAGGACTTGCGCTAACCAAGCGACCGTTCCTCTGGGTGGTCCGGGACTAAGAGTTGAGTAAACTTCCTACGAATTTTGTCGAGGAGACGAAAGAGAAGGGGCTTGTGGTGACCTGGTGTCCTCAACTAGCAGTACTGGGACACCAGGCCGTAGGGTGTTTTGTAACACGTTGCGGTTGGAACTCGACACTGGAGGCATTGAGTTTGGGGGTCCCAATTGTGGCAATGCCGCAGTGGACTGACCAACGTACCAACTAACGCGAAGTTCGTGGAAGAGGTGTGGGGGGTTGGAGTTAGGGTCACGGTTGATGGGAGGGACAAAATGGTGAAGAGAGAGGAGATGGAGAGGTGTGTGAAGAGTGTCTTGGAAGGGGAAAGGAGGAAAGTGATCATAGGGAATGCTAAGAAGTGGAAGGAGTTGGTGAAGAAGGCTTTGAGTGAAGGTGGGAGTTCAGATAAAAATTTGGATGGGTTTGTAGAGTTCGTTAATGTTATTGCTAAGTCTAATGTGGGGGTTAAATATCGTACTCGTTCGTTTTGAATCTATGTTTTAGCTGTGAAGGTTGTAAATAATATTAAAATCGATAATATTTTCTGTAAAACTATAAATCGTGAAAAGAGTTTTGAGTGAAACTATTAATGATATATTCCTAAGGTCTCAGATCTCATTTTGCCAATGAATATAAAACAGACATGTATATGTTAATATTTATGCATAAAACAGAAAAGGTAAAGATTCATTTGGGAATTGGTTCTGGGCCACATTAATATTGATGAAGCAAAGGTACGATTATAAGCTAAAGTTGTAATAACCTAATCTAAACACCTAAATTAAACTAAACTAAACCTAATTAACCTAATTAAGCCTTGATTAGTGAAGCATGAGGTGACTTGCTATGGTTGGAAGCTTTGGAGGTGAAGTGAAGATAAGATTTGGTTTTTCCTATAAATAGAGGTGTTAGGTTTTAACTAAAACGTTTCTTCATTGTTTGGATTATCAGAGAGTGAGAGAGGCGTTTTCTTAGGAGAGAAGAAGTGAAGAAGAAGAAGAAGAGGAGAAGAAATGAGTTGGGTTTGCCAAAGCTTGGGAGACTTCCACGAACGTCAATAAGGTATGCCAAATCTTCATTATAACTCACATGAGCTTTGTGAGTGTTGGGGATCGACGTTGGTGTCGAATTCCCCGTCGGATTGCAACCAATTCAGAGGTTGAAGACGACGATCGGTCGACCGGTGCCTGTGGGCAGTCGACCGATCATATTATTATATTGTTTTGCACCCACGAACGGTCGAACGATGTCTATGGACGGTCGACCGTTATGCCAGATTTGTGCGGGAAAAGGGTTGATGCTGTTATCGGTCGAACGGGTTCACTTAGCCGGTAGACCGAAAAACAATGAGAATGGGTCGGTTGGGGATTTTGACTTATTAAACGGTCGAACGTCCTTAACCTTGTTCGACCGATCTATTCGATGCTAAGTCGGTTGGGAGCTTTGACCATCAAAACGGTCGACCGCTCTTTAACTTTCGGTCGACCGACTGAGCATTTTAATTAAGCGGTAGAGTGCATGTGATGTTTCGGTCGAACTGTATAGCAGTTCCGGTCGACCGAATACCACTTAGGCAAAATGCTGAAATCCCTGTTATCGGTTGAACGGCCCCTTGGTTCGACCGATCGGATATATATATTATATAAATTGGAATAGCGTAGATCATCCAAACGGTCGACCGCTAGATGACTTTTGTTCGACCGATTGGTCGGTAATTCGGTTGGCGTGGTTCGACTGGTAGACTTGTTTGTACAGTACCGTGTACTGTGTGGGGGACCGGTCGACCGGTGTGCTTTTAGCGGTCGACCGATCTGCCGCAGGTTGGTGGATTTATCCACACGCGAGCCGTTGAGTACAGGTCTGCTACCGGCTCCGAGGCGACGGTCGATTACCGGCCTTGAGAGCTACGGATTTCACCTTCGACGAAGGCGTATTATTGTATTATTGTTGCCTCTCTTACCGAGCGGGGTATGAGGGATGTGTGTCGTAAACCTTGGGCAGTTTGCGAGGGTTTAGCGGTAGGCCGAGGATGTTCCGGCAGGGTGCGCGTCTGGCGGCTCTTGGGGAGCAGCGGCTGTCGTCTGACCCGAGTTGTGTATTCGGCGGGCTGACTCGCTCCTGGGGTGGCGGCGTGTGCCGGGGGTTCCTTCCTGCACTTTTGGGGAGCAGTGGTATCGACTGACCCTTGTGAGGCAGCGGTGGACTGACTTGACCCTAGTGGCAGGAGTGGTTCAGTGCCGCGGAGGCGGTGAGGGCATTATTGTGGGCCCGAGGTGGATGATCATGTGCATTGTATTGCATTGTCTTTAATTCCTTTTTGTATTTTAGAAGGTTTGGTATACGGGGTTCCTTCAGGGAACTCAGGCATGTTTGTTTGTTTTCATTTCAGGTAGCGAGTAGCATTAGAGTCATGTGGTGACCGATGAGGGTGCCCCCGGGATCAGATCATGTCCTCTTTTGTATATCTTTTGTTGAGGTAGTGATTACATGTATATTCACTTTTGTTGTAATCACAGTTGACTCATTTGTATAGTTTGACTTCCACGTGGGTCTATATCTTATATATTATATATATATGTTGGTTTGTTTTCCCGTGACGTGCCCTGTGTTGACCGTTGACGGTCTTTATTATTGTTTAAATTTTCCGCTGTTTTCGGGTACGTTACAATTTAGTATCAGAGCGTTGATTCCGGCGTACTTGTCCAAAGAAACCACCTTTGAGTTAGGATTTAGGTCTTAGAGGATCATGCATGCATATTTTAAATTGACAATTGTTTTGCTTCCTTTGTCAGATGCCTCCTAGACGGGGGAAGGTTGTCGCTCATACTCGCGGTGAGAGTGAGACCGCGAGGGATGAGGCTTGGGAGGAGGAGCGTCAGACGTTGTTCGATACGGTCGGACGTCTGACTGAAATGTTACAGCAGCAGTCAGCACAGACTGGGCAGACGGGGACTGGTGCTATGCATGACCGGTTTATACGCCAGCATCCGCCTACCTTTCTGGGGCAGTATGACGCAGAGGCTGCGGAGGAGTGGATCTTCACGATGCAGAAGATCTTCAGTGCTATTGGTTGTCCTCCAGAGGCGAGAGTGGGGCTGGCTACATATGTGTTGGGCGGTGCTGCGTCCAACTGGTGGAGGTCCACATCTGCAGTGGTGTTTGCGGACAGAGACGATATAGCCTGGGAGGAGTTCGTTGGCGAGTTCAACGAGCAGTATTTTCCGCAGCATGTTCAGGACGCGAAGAGGGAGGAGTTTCTGAGTCTTCAGCAGGGATACATGACTTTGGCAGGCTACATCAGGAAGTTCAACGCCCTTGAGCGTTACTGTCCCGAGATGTACATCACACAGGAGCAGAGAGCTGGGAAGTTCGTCCGAGGGCTCCGGAAGCAGTTGAGGACGAAGGTGCTGACACATATGCCGAGCACGTTAGCCGATGCAGTGAAGAGTGCTACTGTTCTCGATCGTGACTACAGAGAGAACTACCAGGATGAGAGGAGGCCATCGGGTAGGTTCTCTGGGAGGCCAGGAGGTCAGACTGGGGGGAATCCGGGCAAGAGGCCCCGATTCGAGGGAGCAGGAGCTGCAGTACCACGACCTGAGCCTTGTGGTAGTTGTGGGAGGTTTCACTCTGGGTCGTGTTTTCCCACCGGAGCTTGTCATGGTTGTGGATAGCTGGGCCACTTTATTAGGAGTTGTCCGAGCCGAGGAGCGGGGCCGAGCAGACCACCGGGATTACCAGCACCAGGCAGAGGTGGAGGCGGAGGTAGACCACCTTTCAGACCACAGCAGGGGCAGCGCCCTGGCAGAGTTTACACCATCCAGGCAGAGGAGGCTAGGGATGGAGGCGTTGTAGTGGAAGGTACGCTTCTTGTCGCTGGTTTGGTAGCTAGGGTGCTCTTTGATTGTGGCGCGACACACTCGTTCATCTCAGAGCGATTTGTCGGAGTGTTGGGTTGTACCCTTGCGATGTTGACTGCCACTTTGGAGGTCAGCACACCCCTGGGTCTGGTGGGCACTGTGGGGAGATTTGTCCCCGGCGCCACGGTTGTTTCGGGAGATCAGGAGTTTCCGGCAGACCTGGTCTTGCTACCGATGGAGGACTTTGATGTCATTCTTGGGATGGATTGGCTGTCCCAATATGACGTTCGAGTCTTGTGCCGTGAGAAGAAGATTTTGATCTCGAGGAAGGGTTTGCCTGATATTCTGATCAGAAGGATCAGAAGCAGAGGAGGTCGCATTATTGTGTCTGTCGTAAGGGCTCAGAGGCTGTTACAGCAGGGTTGTGCAGCATTTTTAGCGATACTTGTGGTTGCGGGGGCAGAGTCTCAGAGGCTAGAGGACATTGAGGTGGTGCAGGAGTTCGCGGATGTTTTTCCAGCGGAGATTCCAGGTTTACCACCTCACCGGGAGTTGGAGTTCGGCATAGAGTTAGTAGCTGGCACTACACCACAGTCGAAGGCTCCATACCGGATGGCACCTGCTGAGTTGACAGAGTTGAAGAAGCAGTTGCAGGAGTTGATGGACTCTGGATTTATCAGACCGAGCGTCTCGCCTTGGGGTGCACCGGTTTAGTTTGTAAAGAAGAAGGACGGATCCTTGAGGATGTGCATAGACTACAGGATGCTGAACCAGGTGACGGTGAAGAATAGGTATCCCTTACCTAGGATCGAGGACCTCTTTGACCAGCTGCAGTCAGCGAAAGTTTTCTCGAAGATTGACCTGCGTTCAGGATATCACCAATTGAGGATTCGAGATGAGGACATCCAGAAGACAGCTTTCAGGACGAGATATGGACACTATGAGTTCTTGGTAATGCCATTTGGATTGACGAATGCTCCGGCAGAGTTCATGGATCTGATGCACCGGACATTCAGACAGTATATTGATATATTTGTGATTGTCTTCGTGGATGACATTTTGATCTATTCACCAGATGTGGAGCAGCACAGAGAGCATCTGAGGATTGTACTCAGCATCTTGAGGGCTCAGCAGTTATATGCTAAGTTCTCAAAGTGCGAGTTTTGGTTGGACAGAGTGGCATTCCTCGGACACATTGTATCGGCAGAGGGGATATTAGTAGATCCGGCGAAGGTAGAGGCAGTGACACAGTGGAGGACCCCTACGAGCGTGACGGAGATTAGAAGCTTTGTTGGACTGGTGGGTTATTACCGTCGCTTCATCAAAGACTTCTCGAGATTGGCAGCTTCACTGACGGCTCTGACGCAGAAGGGAGTCACCTTTGTATGGTCACAGAAGTGCGAGGACAGCTTTCAGGAGCTGAAGAGACTGTTGACCACAGCACCAGTTTTGTCATTGCCGAGTGGCACGGGTGGATTCGTGATTTATAGCGACGCTTCAGGTGTTGGCTTAGGATGTGTACTTATGCAGCACGGGAGGGTGATCGCGTACGCATCCAGACAGCTGAAGGTCCATGAGAGGAATTACCCGACACATGATTTGGAGTTAGCAGCAGTGGTTCACGCACTGAAGACCTGGAGACACTATCTTTATGGCCAGCAGTTTGAGGTGTTTACAGATCATCAGAGTCTGAAGTACCTGTTCTCGCAGAAGGAACTGAACATGAGGCAGCGCAGATGGCTTGAGTTCATTAAGGACTACGACTTCACTATCTCTTACCATCCGGGGAAGGCGAACACAGTTGCAGACGCTTTGAGCCGGAAGGTGGAGGTATCAGTAGCAGACCTATGCATTCAGGAGTGGCGACTACTGGAGTCTTTAGCAGAGTGGAGACCATTTGCAGATAGCTCTGAGGGTGTAGTGATTGCAGGATTGAGAGTAGAGCCTCAGACAGTATCAGCAGTGATTCATGCTCAGACTACAGATGAGGAGTTGAGCAGTTTACTACAGTTAGCGGCTAGAGATGGGTCAGACTTCAGAGTTGGAGTTGATGGAGGTCTGAGATTCAGAGACCGTATCTGGGTGCCGAAGACAGAGGACTTGAGACATGATATCATGGAGGAGGCACACAGATCGAGATATTCCATTCATCCAGGGAGCACCAAGATGTACAAAGACCTGCAGCGAAACTTCTGGTGGCGAGGGATGAAGAAGGACATCGCAGACTTGGTGACGAGGTGTTTGGTCTGTCAGCAGGTAAAGATCGAGCACCAGAGACCAGCAGGGCAGATGCAGAGAATTGAGTTGCCCGAGTGGAAGTGGGAGCACGTGACGATGGATTTTGTTACGAGGCTACCGAAGACACGGAGATTCCACGACGCGATTTGGGTTAGAGTCGATCGACTGACCAAGTCGACACATTTCTTAGCTATTAAGACCACTCTTGCTCTGGAGGGTCTAGCTAAGTTATATATTGAGGAGATTGTCAGACTTCATGGCGTACCAGTCAGTATCATTTCAGATAGAGATCCCAGATTCACTTCGCGATTTTGGGAGAGTCTACACAGAGCACTGGGGACACGCCTGAAGTTTAGCACAGCTTTTCATCCACAGACAGATGGCCAGTCAGAGCGGACAATACAGACATTGGAGGACATGCTGAGAGCGTGTACACTTGACTGGGCCGGGCATTGGGATGAGCATTTGTCGTTGATAAAGTTCGCCTACAACAACAACTACCACTCGAGTATTGGGATGGCACCATATGAGGCATTATACGGGAGGCCGTGTAGATCGCCGGTATGCTGGAGTGATGTGGGCGAGAGACAGCTAGTTGGACCTGACATTATACAGTTATATTCAGAGAAGGTCGACGTGATTCGGAGACGACTAGCTACAGCACAGAGCAGGCAGAAGAGTTATGCTGATACGCGGAGGCGTGAGCTGACTTTTGAGGTAGGAGATCATGTCTTCCTGAAGATCTCACCTTCCAGAGGGGTGATGAGATTTGGGAAGAAGGGGAAGCTGAGTCCGAGGTATGTCAGACCTTTTGAGATATTGGATCGGGTCGGTGAGGTGGCATACAGGATTGCACTACCACCACAGTTCGCAGGACTTCACAACGTCTTCCATGTTTCTATGCTGAGGAAGTACGTGGCCGATCCAGCTCATGTGATTGAGATAGCAGTACCAGAGATCCAGCAGGATTTGTCATTAGATGAGAGACCAGTTGAGATTGTGGATCAGATGGTACATCAGCTCAGGAGGAGAGCGATTCGATGGTGAAGGTCAGGTGGCAGCATCACAGTGTCAGAGAGGCTACCTGGGAGATCGAGGAGGATGTCATGAGGCAGTATCCAGAGTTGTTCCGGTAAGTCTGTTGCTTCGAATTTCGCGGACGAAATTCTTTTAAGAAGGGTAGATTGTAATAACCTAATCTAAACACCTAAATTAAACTAAACTAAACCTAATTAACCTAATTAAGCCTTGATTAGTGAAGCATGAGGTGGCTTGCTATGGTTGGAAGCTTTGGAGGTGAAGTGAAGATAAGATTTGGTTTTTCCTATAAATAGAGGTGTTAGGTTTTAACTAAAAAGTTTCTTCATTGTTTGGATTATCAGAGAGTGAGAGAGGCGTTTTCTTAGGAGAGAAGAAGTGAAGAAGAAGAAGAAGAGGAGAAGAAGTGGGTTGGGTTTGCCAAAGCTTAGGAGATTTCCACGAACGTCAATAAGGTATGCCAAATCTTCATTATAACTCACATGAGCTTTGTGAGTGTTGGGGATCGAAGAAGAAGAAGAAGGAAAAATTAATCTTAATTTTTGTTGGACAATTTCATTTATCAACATGTGATTTTGAATTTTAGTTTATCATGCATATTAAAATTTATACACATCCTAACATTCACCATTCATCACATGCATAACAGAAATTATAAAAACAGAAATTAAACATTCACACAATCCATATCGCGTGAGTTTATATGTTCCCTTTGATCCTTGATCTTCGATCCCTGATCCTCGATCCTCGATCAATGCGCTACAGCGGCGACTTCCTCTTGCACCGGAGATGTAGATTTTACAGAAAATAAACATGCTCCTCACATTCGATAAAACCGACTAGTGCAAGTCCTATGTAAAAACCTCTCACATGCAAATGCAATTCTAAAGATAGAAAATAGAGAATATGGCTTTTACATACATAAGCCCCTGTATAATAATAATTACATACATTTGTAGTGTCTGATTTGGAACATATAAACTCACAATCCTGCAAAGCAACTCAAGCATCCATGCACGCAATTGCTATAAACTACAGAATCTAATTTATCAATCATCTAGAATTCTCAACAATTCTTTGAAAAATATTTTGAAATCCATTAGAAACATTTTTCATACATCCATAGTTCACAAATCAATTATGAACCGCTGTTCATCCAATTTCCAATGGAAAGATGAATCGCAGTTTTTCGATTTTGTTGATTCTCTTACAAAATAATCGTTTATACTTAAAACGAAATTTATTGCAAGTTAGACTTATGTCTAAATCATAATTCTAATAATTATATGCCATGTTTTAAACATTCAAAACATTTAAAACGAATTATTATAAAGAATTATTTCAACAAACATTTAAAGACCGAAAAACCGGTAAAACGAATTGTTTAAATCCTAGATGGTAAACTAGATTTGTTTACAACCATAAATCATGAGAAAATTGAACTCTATGCTCTGATACCACTGTAGGATTTCTAGTTTAATTATACATATATATTTTCGGAATTTTTATGTATAATAAGGTTTTTTACAATTTTCTACGATTCGTTTCATGCATGCATCGGTTTGTTTCAATAACTAGTTTTAAAACTTTTATTAAAACAAACATGGGACTCCGAAATTCATACCTAGAAGTTCTCTAAAACTTCTTGATGATCCGAAGACGTTGGGGATGCTCCTCGCTGCGCCGGATGCCTCCGAGATTTCACCAAACTCTAAACAAGATTGGAGAGAGAAAAGCTAGTCTCTCAATCTCCAATAGGGTTTAGAATCCAATTACTAACCCCTCTTTAGTTCCCTTGAGAAGATGATCTCTAGAACTAAAACTAAACTTAAGAATTACTGGAATTTCGTGGAGAATTATGGAGAGAGAATTTTGCTCAAGAAAATAATGAATTAATTAAGGAGGTAATGAGATAACCTTGTATTTATAGGTTATCTCCAAATTACATATTCATGTGCAACCTCTTGCCCATGATCCCATGCAAAATTCCATCTAACCATCCATTATTTATTAATAAATAATATTAACCACGAATTAAATCAATTATGGACAAATTCCATGCATGATCTAATTAATTCTTAAATTAATTCTATAGAAAACCGTCTGGACCGGTCGACCGTTACTGTTCATCGGTCGACCGGTACTGTTCATCATGGACCGGTTACTGTTCATCGGTCGACCGGGTACTGTTCATCGGTCGACCGGGTACTATTCATCGGTTGACTTTTGCACAGTACTGCAGACTGGTCAAATTTTGGTTTAACCCCTACAAAATTTGACATTTCGGGATTAGTAGTAAATTCACAACTTATGTAACATATTATCCTATGTAATGTCAACTCATTACACCCCATAATATTTACATCACATATGAATTTAATTTAGATTCTAATTATGTTATTAATCACAACATAATCTTGATTTTGCTTGTTCACCCCATGTGTCATATTTTCTACATGAAACCCGACACATCCTTATGAACTCAAAATCCCCATTTCTTATTTCCCAGTTTTGTGGTGTGACCTATGGGAGGATCTAAACTAAGTTGGCAGTGATATTAAGAGCTTAATATCACAAGCTATAAGCGGTATCTAGCTACACATTATAGCTCCCAATTAGTTAGATGTCTTAATTCCACTCGAACCAAAACCCGATCCATTTAGTGATGGAGTGCACCACTTGTGTCCGTCCCTTGCCTCATGATATTAAGAATACACACAAAGTAGTATTGTGTCATCTTTGTATTAGTATTCATTTCTTGATCTCTTTAAGCTAGTTATAAATATGTGACTTAACTCAAATCACATTGTGCACATTATAACTTTGCTCTATCAAGGGGCCCACTAATATCATCACTCAATTAAGAGGGGCAATGATAATCTTTTGACTAACTATCTTCTCCAACGAAAGTTGTACTTAACCAACCAATGCATTTACACTACACTGATCGATAGTTCAAGACACTGATCTAATTAAGTATTCCTTAAGTGATCAAATATAAGTCTCATATCAAAGGACCAAAGACACAGTAAAATATTAATGACACAGAAACACATTTCTATAATATTTTACTTATTAGGTCTATTCAGTATACAAAAGTAATATTTTCCTCTTTTGCATACCCGTGTCGTCACTCACTTGTAGAGCTACAATGATCTATGACCAACACGACAATCTTAACTCGGTAATTAATGTCCCATGTTAATTACCATGATTGCGAATATCTTTTGTTTTATGTAAACCAATATCTTTTAGAGCTCTACGGTTAAGGACCAAGAGCCTCTTCCTTAACACTTCTAAAAGACGAATAACATAAACAAGGAACAAAATGATTTCTCATTCAATTCATAATAATTGACATTTAAAAGTAAAACTTTTAGAACACATTCCCTTCACAGTACCGTGTACTGTGTGGGGGACCGGTCGACCTGTGTGCTTTTAGCGGTCGACCGATCTGCCACAGGTTGGTGGATTTATCCACACGCGATCCGTTGAGTACAGGTCGACTACCGGCTCCGAGGCGACGGTCGATTACCGGCCTTGAGAGCTACGGATTTCACCTTCGACGAAGGCGTATTATTGTATTACTGTTGCCTCTCTTACCGAGCGGGGTGTGAGGGATGTGTGTCGTAAACCTTGGGCAGTTTGCAAGGGTTTAGCGGTAGGCCGAGGATGTTCCGGCAGGGTGCGCGTCTTGCGGCTCTTGGGGGAGCAGCGGCTGTCGTCTGACCCGAGTTGTGTATTCGGCGGGCTGACTCGCTCCTGGGGTGGCGGCGTGTGTCGGGGGTTCGTTCATGCACTTTTGGGGAGCAGTAGTATCGACTGACCCTTGTGAGGCAGCGGTGGACTGACTTGACCCTAGTGGCAGGAGTGGTTCAGTGCCGCAGAGGCGGTGAGGGCATTATTGTGGGCCCGAGGTGGATGATCATGTGCATTGTATTGCATTGTCTTTAATTCCTTTTTTGTATTTTAGAAGGTTTGGTATACGGGGTTCTTTCAGGGAACTCAGGCATGTTTGTTTGTTTTCATTTCAGGTAGCGAGTAGCATTAGAGTCAGGTAGTGACCGAGGAGGGTGCCCCCGGGATTAGATCCTGTCCTCTTTTGTATATATTTTGTTAAGGTAGTGATTACATGTATATTCACTTTGTTGTAATCACAGTTGACTCATTTGTATAGTTTGACTTCCACGTGGGTCTATATCTTATATATTTTATATATATGTTGATTTGTTTTCCCGTGACGTGCCCTGTGTTGTACGTTGACGGTCTTTATTATTGTTTAAATTTTCCGCTGTTTTCGGGTACGTTACAAAAATACAGTTTACAATTCCAAACCCTTCACAGAAGTAGCAGTTTACAATTGGATTATGAAGCAAAAACAGACTACACATTGCCATCATCATCACAACTTGAAATGAACACCAAAACAACCATATCCTATCACACTGCACAAGCAACACAGCCCTACAATCATCATGTGCTTTGCTCCTCGCTTTTGTCCTCCTCTGCAGCAACCACACGCTCGGTCTTGGAGGCTTTAGAAGCGATCATCAAGTCATTGAAATTTTCTGTCTTCCCCAGCAATATCTCAATCTGCAACAAAATGAGCAGTACAATAGTCAATCACTGTTCTTTCTGAATTTGAAAATTTCTAATAAGAAAACAAACCTTTGGTTTGTGAATGAGGCGACCCCGTGCTTCATCCTTGGCATCAACAGTCGATGTCAAGATCTCTGCATTGACAGTAAGTCGGTTTTCAGTTAGCAGTTAACGGCAAGTTAAATAGTAAGTATATAAATTAGTCATCTAGGACTCACGCTTCTCAGTGGCCAACCCAGCATTCTTCAGAATCTCAGAAATAACTACAACTGTGCTGATAGCTGCACATAAAAAGCTCATATATTATATATTTTCTGAAACAGATAGAGATAGTAGACCAAATTATGCGAAATTTACATTTTTGGGGTTTTTGGTTCATCACACAGAATTAAAGGCAAGTCCTACCAAGACCAAATCTGTAACTCTCACTTGTTACACAAGGTTTGCTCCTTCGGACATGTGGTGACAGATGTATTATACTTCAAACATGAAAATGAGTAGTGTATACTTCAAGGGACGAAAGTTATATCAATATGGTTGTTAACTTGAACAATGTACCTTCTAGTCTATGATAACATCTAATGAAGGATGATTTCTACTTTAGGTACGAAAAAATAGCCAATTCAATTGTAAATGGGAACTTATGGATTTGAACACTGATTGCGAATTTGAATTAAATCCCAAATATGAATTGTTGGTGAAATTCAGGAAAGTAGCCATACCCATCCCCAAGGCAGAGAGCACCACCTCATTCTGCTGCTGCATGATCCTCTGCATTATGTAACAACATTGTTCAGAACAAAACCATACATCCCACACAGCATATCACTAAAAAATCTTACAATATCAACAAGTTTTCGTGAAACTCAACATAAAATAAACTATCAGTTTTCTAGGCAGAACTCTTAAAGAAACAATAAGGGTCAGAGAAAGAAACACAGAGAATTAAGCCCCCAAAGAGCAACAGAAACATGATTGCATCAGTAATTGGTAGAAAGACCTTGACATTTCAATGAAATGAAAGCTTTAACTTAAGGAAAATAGTGCAAAAATATCAAAATGTACTTGTAAAACCAGACCCTCTTATACAATACCGTACTATTAGGACGATAACGACCAAGTCAAAACCTGCACGTCATGAATGGTGTAACACAGCCCAAACGAAACCCTACAAATAAGACCTTGTAAACTTTCCAACACTACAAAAAAAAATCATAACAAACAAACTCCAAATCCGAACTACCGTAACACAGCCCAAACGAAACAAACACATTGGTTTGTTTCCAATTAAGGTAAAAGTAACAAACTCGAGAATCAACAAAATGATCCTACGAAAGCATAGGTAAACCCCTCTTTTCATCAAAGAAGGCATAGAACCGAAAGAAACCCTAAAACTTGATACAAAACCGAATGAATTCAAAACCTTTTCCAACGAAAAAAAACAGTATTAACCCTAAACTCTAACTTCAAATCAGATCTTTTCTCCACAAAGTCCACACCAAACCCTACAAACTCCACAAACAGGTACAATATCAACAACAACTTCAAAACCTTAATCCACAGAAGAAGAAGAAGAAAAACATAAATCCAAAAAATGAACTCCAAACCAACAAATGATGCCAAGAACCTTCAAACAAACCAATCTTCTCCACCAAAAACTCCAATCGAGTCCAAAACCATTTCCACACCAAAAAACGAACTACAAACCAACAAAAGATCCGAAAACCAACCAAGAACCGATCATTCCTCCAAAAAACACCCAAACGAAACCCTAAACCTCCCCTAGAAACTGAGATCGGACCTTGGCGAGGTTTACGTAGAAGTAGAGGGGCTTCTTGTTGGTGGAGACCTGGATCCTGTTCCTCCTCCTCCTTCCTCCAGCCACCACCGCCGCCTCCGGCCTCAGCTCCGCCTCCACTTCTCCCCCAACTACAACTTCCACTGCCATCTCTCTCTTCAATCTCTCTCTCTCTAGAACTTTTTTTCTCTCTCTGAACTTCTCTCTCGGGTGGGTATATATAGGACGGGAGGGGTGGCCCCACGTGGCGGGACGGGGTTGGTGGGGGCGGTTTGTGGATTTTGTCGCGAGGCGTAACTAACTAACGGTTTCGATGGGGGGCACTTGGTGCGTTAAGGTGGGGACCGCTTGGAGGGGTTTGGAAGGTGTACACGTGGTGGGTGTGGTCCTGCGTTGAGAATAATTGAGATGAGTCTTCTCTTGGTTCGTTGGTGCTATTTTGCAGTCAACCCCTTGTAGAATTTATATTTTGTTTTTTGTTCCGGATGCTATTCTGGGGTGATTAGGATTTTTGGATAATGACTTGAGTTGTGCTTACTTGGGAATGGTTTTGGACTAATTCGGTTGACTCAATTATGGTTATGGTATGTCGATTTGTTGCTTTCCCCAACCAAATTATGGTGGAAGCATTTAGCCCAAAAGTGGTTGTGCTTCTATGAGTTGTTTGGATGGGGTTTATTTTAGGGTTAATTACAGTTTGCCCCTCTGAATTATGTCTTGGTATCACTTTGTCCCCTGAAGTTTCAAAGTTAACAGTTACCTCCCCTGAACTTTAATTTTGTAACATTTTGCTCCCTTGAACTTCAAAAACTCATTATTTAACACACATTCGACGTTTTTTTCCTAATGTTTTTTGTTGTATCTCTAATACACTCTTAATCACCCTAGACTCAATCCGACCCAAATTCCAACCATATCCGACCTCCGTTTTGATCCAAACTTTCACGTAAATACAGGTTTAGGAGTGTGATACAACAAAAAAAATTAGGAAAAAAAACGTCGAATGTGTGTTAAATAATGAGTTTTTGAAGTTCAAGGGGGCAAAGTGTTACAAAATTAAAGTTTAGGGGAGGTAACTGTTAACTTTGAAACTTCAGGGGAGCAAAGTGATACCAAGGCATAGTTCAGGAGGCAAATTGTAATTAACCCTTTATTTTAAGACTCAAATACCAACTAAGAATTATGAATACGGTTTGTTTGGTATGTAGCTTCCTCAACTACTATACGATTCAATATAAGATTCAAAATGATTAGTATTGTTCATAACTAATTAATTTGGCAATTATCGCAAATTAAGAGCTTCGTCTGGGAGAGCCTTGGGCATGCCGAAACACCAATGACGGTAGAGATTGTGGTCCATGTAGGTAGACGGACATTGTGGATTTGCCGGCCGAATCCAAGGACATCCAGCTAAGCGAATCTGAAGCACCTAGGCTAGCAGAGCGTCAAAGTCACATGGGGCCGCAATACGCTGGGGAGCTACGGAATTGTCTATCGTGTAGTGTTCATGTACTATCGTGTTACACAGTTCTGTAGTCGTGTCACGATTTCGTGTTATCGTGTTTAGCACAATTTGAAGAAGATTTATTATGTTTACATTGAAAATAGAAGTGACATATTATATTGATATTTTTCTTTTTAAATAACATATTAATTGACCCTTATGAAATATAAAAAAATGATTACCTAACAAAAGATGTTATTTTTGTCGGTTTTGTGTAAAAAACATCATATCGTGTAATTGTGTCGTGTTCATATCAAATTGCGTACAACTTATTTTATATTTATATCTTCACACATTATCATAACAAACTATTTCAACCACACAAAATTCGTATAATGTTGTCTTAATTGTGTCATCATATATATTGTGTCGTGCTCGTGTCGTATAATATTATCATGTCAGAAATTGGCATGCCTAGAGTCACTGCAAGTTGTGAAATACCACCACATGGAAGGAGCTTCGATAGGTAACTACACGTTACAAATGCTACACGATCCACAATGAGGAGGCGTGGCCGGCGGCTTTCATATGCAACCAAGAGAGACTTCACTAAGGTGAATCTGACTCGAGGTTCACCTGATGAAATGTTAACACTCACATTGTACTTGTGTATTTCTTTCATATGGAACTTGGGAGTGTGCAAACACAAGAACGCTGAGATTCAAAGTTCTAACAGACACCGTAGATAATGAGAAAATTTTGCAATTTAGAAGGACGAAGTTCCTTGCAAGATATAAGAGGACCCACATTAATTTAGTGCTAGGGGATGAGAAAATTTCTCAACACAGCACAGTGAAGTAGGTCGAATGCAGCAGTAGTAGAAGTACTGGAACTTAAAGGTATCTATATTGTTTTGCTAACAAAGGACAAACAGGACACTTCGGGTACAAGAAGCTGCTTCTCAACAATTACAAAATACCAAGATCAAGCAAACGTAGATAATAAATTACAAATTAACTTTATCCGGCTTCATTGACAAATAATACGTTATAAAGAACCTGATCAATAGTTCATTACGTTCTTTATTTGCAGGTGTGGTGACACTACGACTATCAGACAATCACGTTCTAAAGCATAAATATCATCGACCATATCAGAACAATGTCAAACATGAAAATTAGATTAATACGTTAGGTAGACACAAAACCAAAGAGTGTTGTGCTGCCATTGCCAACTGGTCATCACTTAAATACAAATCAACAAAAGCCTCAATTATAACACTCCTCAATCGCCAGTTTCATAAGTTTAGACATTACACGAATTTCTGTAGATTCACTCACCTTGTAAAAAGGATTGTTCAACTCAACGATTATATTAAATATACAATTTAATACCGCATAGATGAAGCAATCTGTAAACGGCATAAAACATAGTATACAACATGAAGCCAGAAAAGGAAGAAATGAGCTTCCCTTTATATTTAGATTTGAAGAAGACACTTCATTGCACTGTAATATCATCACTTCTTCTCGAGAGGTGCTTCAACGGGAACAGACTTTGGGCTTTCGGTTACAGGTTTTTCGGTCTCTTTAGAGACAGCACTGGTGTCTTTAGCACGAATCTTGGGTCTAAAATTTTCATCTTTGAAATTTCCAAGACTGTGCCAATTCATCGGATCACCAACACCACCGTTTTTTCCTGATGTTCTAGTACTTGCATCACTGAAGCTCCTTCTTCGAGAGAATTTCGGAGATTTGGCACGGGTAGGTGGTGGCTGTTCCCAATGGAAAGAGATTTAGAATAGCTAAATAATCATGTGGCTAAATCATAGTTATAAGGAGTTCCTGAATGAAGATGCCATTCATATAGATAAATCATTTATAAGTTCGTCCTCAGATTTCACAGATGTAATATTGGCCTGATGTAATTTAAAATCAGGCAGAAAAAGATATTATCTACGTAGGAAGAGAGATATGCCCTTGTGAGTAAGTGATGTTATAAATATTGTCGCACCATTTTGAACAAGCAATACACATAAAAAGAGAGATGCATCGCGGCAGGAGATTGCTAAATATTGGTAAGTAGTGTACAAGCGAAAGTAAGACGTAGCCCTGGGAGTTGGTACCTTTTTTCGCTCAACCTTTGCTGGTGGTCCCTCATAATAAAAACTAGGAATGGGGTTTGCCCTGAAAATCAAGTTTCTTCGAAGTTCTTTCAAAGCAGCTTCACGCTCCTCCTGATTAGGTAAAACATAGAGAATCGTTGGTACTAAATGTAGATGATAAGGTTTAATTTGCTAAAATCAGTAACAAGCTTTTATTAAGTAACAAAAATGGCATTGACGAATCACATCACATTGTTGTGACTTGTGACTAAACCTCTTATGCTGAAGCGAAGAGATTGATTTTTTGTGAATAGCAAGCAATATTAACAGAAAAAAAAAACTCCACCTAAGAAACTTAGATGCTATTCACAGAAAGGAACATAATGCTGAGTATTTTAAATTGCAAGAAGCGCTCTAATGAGTTGACCATTTAGTATCTACTTGTTAAACTTCACTGGAAACAGAGATTTAGTTGAATCAATAGCATTTCAACAGGCAATAGTCAAGACTGAACACCATTTCAATTTTTTTAATGTAAATTCATTGACTAAAGGAGTACCGAAAATTTAACATTGACGAACAATTTTCTTGTCAGCATGGAATCATGTTCCAGTAAATCTTCTTCGTCTAACTTGTGATCAGCCTTGTTGAGCAAAACTGGATTACAGAAATTGGGAGAAAATCCCCATGTCTTTTATCACATTGATTTAAAAACCAAAGCCCCAGCATAACAACTAGCAAAAGCATGCACAACAGCATACTGTCTAGCATGTGAGAATTATAACAGTGCAGACGGCATGACCTACCAAAGCACCAAGTGCCACCAAGTCCACCTCAGGCAGACCTGGAAATCAAGAATTAAGTCCAAACAATTTACTTGTCCCTCTTGATTCCCAGGAGAATCAATTAACCACAAAATTTTGAATATAGACATCCTAACATCACATAAGTATTTTTTTTTCAATTTAAAAAAGGTCACAAAACATCATGCAAGTAGAACAGAACCTGCTTGAGATATGGACTACTTAAATTGGATTAAAGGAGAACGCAACAAATGTGTATAAAAAAAAGGTATGCACATAAAATGGTTTTTTAGGAAGAGTCAAACCTTAGCCCTAGCTTCATTTTGAGCTCTCTCAGCCTCCATAGCTTGGTGTTTCTCTTCCAACTTTGTATAGAACTGAAAATAAATAATGGAAATATGTAATTCTATCTAGTAGGTCAAAAGGTATCAGCTAAGCATTATTAAAAAGGAATTACCTCCCTCCGCTTTTCGGCTCGCTCACCACATCTAAAGACGGGAGCAGAGGGAACAGTAACTTTTGCAACTTTTACGGACATTGTATTGCTACAAAGACGCTAAGGAAAATATAACACCAATTACTAGAGAAGAAACAAAATAAGTAGATGAGTGTGCATGCTGCATACTTATCCAAAGATTCATTGTGAGGATACGATGAAGAAACAGAGCTCTCATATTCCTCATCAGAAGGCTTTGCAACATGAGCATTTACCTGGAAAAAAGAAATATATATATTTCAATTATTGTGCATAGATAAAAGTAAAACAGTAAGGCGGCTCTTGCACAAAAACAGGTTACATATTGAAAGCAAACAGATACACTGAAGTATTTACCTGGGTTTTCTTTAGATTGTCTGAATGCTGGGGACTCTCTGCAGATACCGGCCGACTTCCATGTTTAGCAATACCTGTACCAATGGAAGATTGAGTACAGACAACATGTTTATCGGTTGTAGGGGAAACTGTGTGAGAAGTAGTTCGACGAGATCCATTGCCAGAATGAGAAGCTTTTGATACTGATCTGGCGGATTTCTGACGAGTATTTTGCTTTCTAGATCCATTATGTGCTTTATCATCTCCAGATGACACATTTATACTTGACATTTGAACACTTAGCCGTTCTTGCCCTTCTTTACAGTTCTTGTCATCACTGAGACCTCCAGATTCAACAGTTTTGTCCAAGATAGAAGAACTAGGGATGCCATTTCTGTTTTGAGATTCTAATAGATCATCATTCTTATTTACATTGTTGCTATCGGAAGCAATCATGACAAAATCAGTGTCCTCTTCTGCTGACATGCCTATAACCTCCTTATCTGTTGATTACACAAGAACCTAGGGAGACCGAACAATATAACATTGCAAAATAAACCAGCCCATTACAAACAAGGTATATTGCTCAGATATTCGGAAATTCAATCTTTTAAATATTACCAATCAACAAGTAAAGAAAGATAATTTAATTATGTATCTGGAGATGTTAACATGATCAAAATTATTTCATAAATCTTATAGGATTTTGAAGATCTACAATCTACGTGCTAGAAGAACAAAAATGTCCTGAGATCATCATATAGGATAAGAAAGGAGAGCTTCAGAAATCTTGAACTCTAATAACGAATAGACTTATAAAGTTAACTAATATTTCTAAGGATCTGATATTCATAAAAATTATGTTGCGTAAATTGAATATGAGAGCATGCTTCTCCTATGCAATCAAATAATCACAGCAAACAAGCCATGGGACTAAACCGACGAAATTCAACCAGAAATTCTCTTAAGATAATCATATTTCACATAAAGCATAATAACAAAGGGAAATAAGATACAATCGTTGAATTCCATTGTTCTTGAGATCATATCTTCGTGTCTCCTTTCTGAACCCAGAAGTTTAAAACTCCATAAGTAAAAGAGTCAATCCTCCTGATTTTTTCCCCACAAATATATCTTCAAAATTTATAAATTCAAAGGAAGACATGACACTGTCACAGATGTGATCATTTTCTTTAGTTGTTTAGACGTTGACCATGAACAATCAACAACATGTAAACAGTACCCACAATCATCCTTAACAAGACCACGAATTCGCACCAACGAAAAATACAAAAAAGAAAAATCCAACCAACAAAAGGGTTATATTTTTTTCCCATCCAAACAAAAACATCTAAATCAACAAATTAATAAAACACCTACCTACACCTACACCTAATTCCCTCAGAAAAAAGTCCTCTCTTGTCCCATTAGAACCGAATTCACAAAAACACCTACCTAAGACAGATTCCTCTAAACCCTTCCCGAGCACCGAATTCCGATCATCACACAACCAAAACACACCATACAATAAGACCTCAACAAAAAAACCCTTCGAAATTCGAAATTCCTCAAAGTCCAAACATTTTCCCTACCACAGAGTCAAAAGAATCTCAATCCCGAATCTCGACTACACCACTAGTCAACGCCACCATCCCAAACCCAACTGACCCTAAGAACCTCCCAAAAACAACCCACATTACGTCAGATCGGAGAACACTTACGCCACGATCCGGAGATTCAACTTCTTCTTCTTCTCTCTCTTTCTCTCTCTAGGTTTGTTCGGTCCTCCTCTCTCTACATTTCCTCCCCATCTCTCTCTCTGGTTTTGGCGTTGGAGGGTCGGGTTTTGCGGGGAGACGCGGGCAGATACTATTTATAGCTCCGACGGTGACGCCGTCAACTAACGGCGTGGCTTCCAGCGTCTTGCGCGCACATCGTTCCAACCTCTCGGCCCCACCGCGACAAGTGGAGGGTCGGTGTTGGTTCTGGTGGGACCCGTGGGTATTACTTACTCTAATAACCCTTTGTGTTTGAATTTTATTAAGGAATATGTTTTAAAAAAAATTATAAAAAATCAAATGAAACCACGCGAAGTAGTGATATAGTCTAATTTGAAAAATATTTTCCAGACGTTATTAATTTAGAATTTATTTTAAAAATAATTTTATTTCAAAAAAAATCGTTTTATTAGTTGCTTGAGTTTGGACTTCATAAGAGAGGAGACGGGAGGAAAGAATAAGAGAAGAGAATATCTTCTCTTTGTTCTTGTTATAAATAAATAAATAATGCATTTGTCTCTATCGGTTGATGGAGTTGATCGGTATGAATGTTTTTGAGATATGGATCGCCTAAAGGTACGCTCTGATTTAAATTCTGCATTCAGGTGACTGACCTAAATAAATTCAAAAAATAGATGCTAATTTTTTCGTATTTTCTATAGGAACTTCGAAACAAGATGCTTAAATTTTAGATGTCTATTGTCCTGTGACCCCATATATGCCAAAGAAACGCATGAACGAAGAGTTTCAAAGAACAAATACAAATAGTTTGTTTAGCGAATGGATCATGAAATGGCTCAACTATGTGATATTTGAATTATCTAATATTTAGACCGTGTAACACTTGGATTCTAGTGTAATACGATGTGACACTTGGATTATGATGATTTGTTTTTAAAAAATGACAATAATAAGTACTGCTGAGTTGTAAATTATACCTAACATGTCAAGTCGTCTAAATATTTACCAAACCAAGTTGGATCCAGATTTGTTGGATTTAATAGTTAGTTTCAGCTTAAGCGAAGCTAACCCGTCCATTCTGCACCCATATTGTGATGTTCATATATGCATACAATGATTACAATCTCTTTTGATAGGTGTAGTCAGATCCTTTCTCTTTTTGGTAATAAATGCCACTTTCAGATATCTTCGTTCATAGAAAAATTATTTTAATATCTAAACATAATTTTATGCTAAGAAAAATAATTTTAATACTATCATAAAGGCCCCCGCAAGTTATCAAAATCTTCTCCGGTCACCATCAATTCACCGTATGTAATATAAGACCATCATTTATCATGACCTGGACGATCCGGTCATCAACTCTCTCTCTTCAAAATCAATTTTCTCTTTCTTCCACATAAGCTTTCTCTTTTCTTAACCCACTTTCTTCTCTTTCCTATACTATTCACCTCTTAACCACAACCTACAACAACCTATTTCTCTCATCCACATCATTTCGGGATTCATCTTGGTAAAAAATTTAAAAAAAATCTAAAAAATCAAAACAATTATAAAACGTATTTTCAAAAAAAAAAGCTCAAACAAAAAATTCAAAAAATCAAAACAAAAATAAAACAAAAAAAAATCAGAAATGAATAAAATAATGGACGACCGGGTCGACGACCCGGTCGTTCACAACCTCAGATTTTCAGTCGTTAAGGAAAAAAATCACGATCATCCATGACCGGTTAAGAACAACCGAGAAAAAAGTCTCGTTAAGGGATGCTCTAAGGGAGCATAAGAAAAGCGGTTGATTTGCATTAATATAAATAAGGGAGCATAAGTTTATCGAATATTTATATGATCGAATTTCAAAAATAAGATAGATTTATTGAAACGAATGAGAGCTTAAGAAATTATTAAGATTAATATCAATAAGATAATACCACTTGTTTATTTTCATAATCTCCTTTATTTGAAGGGTCATGTCACAAGGATGAGAAATTTGAAATTGGGGGGTGTTAGTGGCGCGGAAAGCTCCGGAAAGTGATTTCCGGAGTCAACGGGAAAGCAGAGGAAAACAGAATCCAGTGGAAAACAGTTTCCCTTTGACTGAATTCTGTTGTTTGTGCATGCGTCGGGAAGTAATTTGGACAATGGGAAATTCTGTTGTTTACTCATACTTCTTATGTCCACTACGACAGGTCGGTCGGGGTCCGAACCAAGATCGGTCGTCCGAACGGGTCATTCCAGTTACGAATTCGGTGAACCGACATATGTTCGGTCGTCCGTTAAAATCATTTCAGTGGACCGAATGGTTGACGGTCGACCGATAAAAGTCGATCTTCGTTGCAATTAAGTCTCCGGTCTGGTGCTTAGTTTTGAAGTTGGAAAGTGAAGTCTCTGATCTGGTTTTTCATTCTTCAACCGCCAAAATCAAGTGCACTCTTTCTAACTTCTCTTTAGAATTAATATTTCATTTTCATATCAGTCTAAATTTTTATATTAGTCTAGTTTTAAGATATGGCATACGTACCTGGTACTAGTCTCCCCATGCATCACAAGAGTTACGATGACCTAAGACCTACCCGTACAAATGACCCCGGTTGGAATACTGCCCATTACATTAGTGCTAATGATAAAAACTGCATTGTCTGTGAGTTATGTGGTAACGAAACTAGATGTGGTATAGCCCGTCACAAACAACACCTTGCACACACACCCGGTAGCAATGCTAGACCTTGTGATAAAGTTCCTGACTCTGTTAAACAAGACATAACTGCATACATGATTAGAAACAATAGGACATTACAAAACGAAAAATGTATGTCATGATGATTATGTAGACAGAGAAAACATAGAATTTGATCTGGAAATCGGGTCGGGTTCCGATTCTGCTCGGACCTCAACCTCCCGTCCTCGCCCCATTACTGCTCGAAAGAGACAAAAACAACGTTTGTGGGGACCATTTTGCGTACGTAGAAAGGACGTGGCTTCCGACGCCCAACAAACAACCATCGAAAGAAACTTTAAAAAGAAGATAGGAAAACAATTAATCAAAAATGGTCTAGGATTTTCTATAGATGTGGTATATCATTCAACACTGTAAGGACGTCTGAGTGGAAGGAATCAATATCCGCTACTTGTACTTACGGACTCAGACTTAAACCCATGTCGTATCATGAAGTTAGTGAGTCGTGCCTTAAACAAGAAATTGACTACACTAGAGATATACTAGAGTCGTACAGACAAGATTGGGCAACATACGGGTGCACGTTGATGACAGATGGCTGGACTGATAGGTCCGGTAGGAATATAATCAATTTTCTAGTAAATTGTCCAACAGGTACCATGTTCATGATGCTTCCGGTCACTCTCACACCGCAGACTACCTGTACAAGCTGATGGACAAGGTAGTTGGCGAGATTGGCAAAGAACACGTTGTTCAGGTGGTCACCGACAACGCCGCCGCGTACGTACTTGCTGGTAGTATGTTGAAGCAAAAAAGAAGGAGATTGTTTTTGACTCCCTGTGCAGCGCATTGCATCGATCTCATCTTGGAGGATATTGGCAAGTTGTTTTTGAAGACTATTGCTTTAGCTCGTAAGATCATCAAACATTTGAACAACCATTCCATGTTGTTGAAGAGGATGCGAATTGTCATTGAAGTGAACCTGCTACGCCCTGCTGTCACGAGATTTGCCACCGCCTTTCTGACTTTGCAAAGGTTGTTTCTGAAGAAAGACAGACTCCGAGGCTTTGTTGTTTCCCCGGAGTACAATGATCCTAATGCAAGTTGGATAAGGAACAAGAAAATGAAGGAAATCTCTACTGAAGTTGTCGAGACCATTCTACAAAGTGGCTTCTGGACCAACGTCGTGAAGGCACTAAAGGCCTCACAACCGATGGTCCAGGTTCTTAGACTTGTTGACGGCGATGAGAAACCACCGATGGGATATCTACATGACGTAATGGAGAAAGCCAAATAACAAATCATTAGGAACTTTGAAGGAAACCCGAGGTTGTACAAGCAAGTCATTGACCTCATCGACACTAGGTGGGGTCCAGGGAAGATGATGTCCTCACTGCTACACTCAGTTGGTTTCTTACTCAACCTTGGTACCTTCTTCTCCATCCCACCTCAAGATCGAAATGTAGCTTTCAATGAGCATATGCATGGATTCATGGATGTCGTAGAGCGTCTTGTCCCCACTCCTGAAGAACAAGACAAGATTTGTGGTTTACTTGATCGTTACAAGAACTCACTTGGAATGTTCTCTAGGGATATGGTCGCCAGACAAAGGACGGAAAGAAGACCTATAGATTGGTGTCTTCGAGCAGTTACACTGAACGAGAAGGAACAAGTTTGCTGTGAAGAAGATGACTGACTTGGTGTATGTAAACTACAACCAAAAATTAAGGCAAAGGTTTCAGCAAAGGATGGAGAAGCCCGGATTTTATGACCCCATCAGTGTGGACTACGATCTCTTTGATGAGCATCCATGGTTGGTAGAAACTGAAGATCCGATCTTCGCTGGAGAGGAGCTTACATGGGTCGATGCCGAGGAAGCAGTTTTAGGACATTCTTCTTCACGGAGACGCTTTGGTCGATCCACGTCCACTGCATCTGACGTGCCGTTATTAGGTGCTGGCATGGATGATGTCATCGTTCACATTAGTTCTGGAGATCCAGGTGCATCGAGTTCTCAACCACCGATGGACATCGACGAGCAATATGTCCAATCCGACGATGAAGAAACTGAAAAAGATGATGCCTACGTCGACAATCCGAACGAGAACCACTCCGACGACTCTGATGGTGGTGGAGGATTTGATATGGTTCCCAGTTGGACATTAGATCAATGTGTCCAATGGAATTAGTTAGTTAGCTTGTAATTCTAATTTCTCTCTTATCTGCTATTGTATGAACTTTGAGTTAGTTAACTACCTTTGTAATCGTACTACTAAGCAATAAATTGTATACCTAAGTGTTTAGGTGGGTAGAGGGTGTGCCTAGTGAGGCCTTGGTCGAGAAACTATGTGTCTTTTTAAAGCCTAAACATGTATGGTATTTTAGATAATATTTGTGCATTTGTTCCTATTTTTCCCAATTTTTCCTGATTTTTTTATCTATTTTATCAAATTTAATTGAATTAAAAATAAAAAAATAACCGCCCAGAGCTGGAAGGTCGCACAAACGCCTAAGCGATCGCCCAGGCGACAGGACGCACCCGGTCGCCTAGGCGTTCCCTGAACACTACCTTATTGTACTACTCAGGTTGTTATTGTGTATATTTCAGGTTTTAGATACTAAATAAAGGAACGAGAGAAATTTTGACATAATAGCAACACATAAGGACCTTTCTGTAATGATTTTGGATTGATTTGCCAATGCTAGGGACCTGTTTGCAAACCCAGAGGGACCAACATGCAAGACAACATAAAAAGCCCACTTAATTACGATCGCGAACCAACTCAGATCCACATTTTTGCAATTCGACTTCAATCCAGGACCGACCAAGTTATCTGAGTGTACTAACATCACAACTTAAGGAGATTATTGAAATCAGAACCAAATCGAGTGGACTTGACCTAGGGTTCTGCATCGGTTTGAATCTGAACCAGACCGAAACCCAGTCTGTTGCTAGGATGCAGACTGAATATCGGACCGTCTGGATCCGGGTTTGGACAAGACCAGTGAGGTCACTGTTGGACTGAAGATCGGACTAGATCGGTCGGTCCAGGACTAGTCCGGTTTGGTTTGATCCAATTAAACCAAAGGCCATCAGGGTTACATATGTGTAGCACAAGGGATACGGTTCGGTCTGGTCATCATCGGGTTTTGTCGAGTTCGATTTAGTCCAGACCGGAACCCAGAATTTTCAAATCACCCTACCTGAAACCTGGACCGACTCCATGTTCGATTTGGACCGACTCGGACCAGACTTTGCTCTCCCCTAACTTGACCCATCAATGGCAGATTTGGATTCTCCTATGGCGAGTCCAGTGAGCCCGATCGAGTCTAAAATTCAATTGAAGCTTGTTCGACCTAATTAATCAGACTTCACCTTCTCTCTTAGAAGTTGCTTTGAAATAATTTCCTGTTTTCGTAAATAAGATTTTCGATCGTAATTGATCATGTAACATCTCGGAACAACGATTTTTTTGAAATTTAATCAATAAAAGCTCACATGAAATCGATCATCAAGGCGGGAGTGTTACTCAAATACATAACCAATCGGTGCACCAAAATACAACAGAGTTTGCCAAAATACATGATTACTTCAATACAATGAAACATAAATGTGGGTAATCATGGAGACCTCAAATAGTCTGAAGAGAATCCTTGTCCCAAAATGTGGGCACCCGCCGTCACCACCCAACAGAACCTACTGCGGTCCTGAAACATGAATGCAACGACAATGTCTGAGTTTCCATAAGAAAACTCCGTATGTCAAGCTCACCTATATGAATGCAACAATACAATATAATGAATTTATTATATTAGTGGCATGTCATGTCATCAACAGTAAGGAAATAGTTCCCCTCTAAGGGTAAATCTGGACACCAGTCACACAATCAACATCGGGTCTCCATCGGAGACCTACCGTAGGCACATACGGTCTTACAGACCATGCGCAACGCACCCCACACGCGACTATACTAAACATGGGGTTCGGTGAGGTACGTTCACATGTCCGCGTCAGTAGAATCAGATCTGAATCATCGTGGTCAACACCACACAGACGGAGTCGTCGCTCAGGTCGGTCCAATCAATTGCTCAGTAGGTGCCTAGCTAAGGTAACAAGCTGGAACAACATCAGCAGCAACAGTAGCCGGAACAACATCGGCAACACAACATACGTCTGACACAACATCGGACGGTTCCGGACTGAAGTCCGCCAGGTCATCATATTCCATGAGTTGTGCAACATTGTGCAATGGGATCCGCGATCCCTCAGGTCTACTACTCTAATAATGAGTCCAGTAAAGCATCAATTACGCCATAGTCCATAAACCAGACGTGGCATGTCCTGAGTATCACACTCTTCCACACGACGATCCCTGGGCAGACACGATCAACGCACCCATCGTCACCTCCCGACTCACACGCTAGGCGAGGACACGGGTTCTGTAGACAGAGTTGACACTCCACTAGGATAAATGATTCAGTTCTGGGCCCAAACGGTCGACCAAAAAAAGTATGTCGGTCGACCGCTCCTCCCGAAAACGATAGAACATGAATTAATTGAACTTAAGGTATCGGTCGCACAAGGTCAAGAGTGGTTGACCGTTTAGATGGTACACGCTTAGTCCAGACCAGTTCAACAAACAACGGTCGACTGACTCAGAGGCCCTGATCGACCAAAAACAATAATCATTCCCGACCCACCAGCACAAGCACAACCGGTCGACCGCCGCAAGGTATCGTTCGACCAGTGTTGGTTGAAGTTGGGCATTTACACTACATCTGGTACACCGCCCAGAGTACCCGGTGGACCGTTGGCCGGTAACTACCTAGCCGAACTAGGTTTAACCTGTTGCCCAAACTTTGCCGACGAGGTCTCCGACCAGCCAACACTTAACACCAATGTGTGAGCAAATAAAACATCTATCTATTGAACCGACATACTTTCTTCGTGAAGCGCTCCAACGCCAACACGCCTCGAAACCGCACGTGCTCACCTCGTCGCATCGTGCGTCGCCCCCACCGCCTTGTTGCTGTTTGTTGGAGTTCTACTCATCAGGGGCCGAGGCATAGAGGAAGAGAGGGTGAGTGAGAGTTGTGTGAGGGAGGGAGAGAGAGATGAGTGCATCTCTTTAAAAATACCAACTCGTCAACACCCCATCCCCTGCACCATCACCCTACTCACCCTGTAAGAACCCAAACCCTAGATTAGGGTTAAGCTTGGATTAGAGGAGGTTTAGGGCTTGATTTGCATGGGGAAGGGGAAGGAGGCGTGAACAGTGGTCGTGAGGGAGAGTGATGGGTTGGCTTGGTGTAGGCTACTGTTGGGGTGTTGGGTTTATATTGCTTTTTTCTCTCTCTCTCTCTTCACCCTCATTTGGATCTCTCATTTCTTCCTCTCTTCTTCTCCTGGTGCGCGAGTGCAGCTGCGGAGGCGACCACGGTGGAGTGAGGCGCGTGGAGGAGGCGCGCGGGGAGATCACCGGAGGCGGCGTTGCGCGAGCGTTGCTCCGGCATTTTCGTCGTTTCGTTGAGGTATGCCGCTCATTAGTGTGATTTTGTTGCTCACCCTTGTGGAAGGGTGTTGTTGGTCGGTCGGGGGAGGTCGAGGACCTCTCCGGCGACGCGTTTCTTCGTAAATCCTCGGCTGGCGCGAGGTTGAAGACGACCAACGGTCGACCGGATCCTTCGGGCGGTCGACCGTTTTAGCACTGTTTGCCCGACTTTAACCTTCACCGGTCGAACGATGCCTTGGGGCGGTCGACCGGTAGTGCATTATTGCTGGTGAGTTGGGATTTTCTACCTGTTATCGGTCGACCGGTCCTTGTGGCGTTCGACCGGAACTTAAGTGTACTGATTATTATTGTTTGATTGTTCGACCGATTTTATATTGCGTTCGACCGATTGCATGTTTGTTCGACCGGTAGTATGTTTACGTTCGACCGTTTGATGACGTAGAATACTAGGTTGACCCTGTTAGTTTTCGGTCGACCGGGACCCCTGAGTCGGTCGACCGATAGAGTTGAATTTAATGTTGACCAGACTCCGGATTTTGACCTCGTTCGGTCGACCGGTTTTAGACCTTGGTTCGACCGTTGGGGGTTCTGTCTTGAGCGCAGCGGTAGACCGTTATAGGAGTACGGTCGACCGATTCCTTTATGGAACCGGTCGACCGAATCACCTCTTTCGGTCGACCGTTGGGGCACAGAACAGAATCCCAGGTTCCCTTTTTGAACGCCAACTTTGCCACGGAAACCCGTGTCCTCGCCTTGTGCGTGAGCCGGGAGGTGACGGTGGGCGCGTGATGCGTGCCTGCCCAGGGACCGCCGTTGGGAAGAGTGTGGGTGTTCGGGACGCGTCAGCTCCATGTATGGACCGTGACTTTTGAGATGTTTGTTGGCACTTTGTAGTATAGCAGGCCTGAGGGATCGCGGATCCCAGTGTTGATGTTGTGCGGGCACGCAACTAGCGTTGGGTGAGGTGACTACCGGCCCTTGGGGCTACGGAGGTCGCTGCCCTGCTTTTATAGCGGCGCGGTTGGTGTTCGCGGCTCGAGGAGCCCGATGACCTGGCAGACTTCGGTCTGGACCGTCCGATGCTGTGCCGGACGTTGTGATGGACCACCGATGCTGTGCCGGTGATGCCGCCGAGGTTGTGCCGGCGATGATGATTGTTGGGCCGAGGCTGTGCCGGCATGTTGTTTTCCTCGGCTGGGCACCTACCGAGATGATGTTGTTATACCTTCCGGGCGACGGCCCCGTTGGTCCCTGTGGCCCCGACCACTGAGATTTACAGATCTGTTTCTATCGGCGCGTAGACGTGACAGAGGCTCCCTGCCGAACCCTTGAGTAGTGTAGCTGCGTGTGGGGGGTGCGATGTCGCGGGCTACTAGACTGCATGTGCCTGCAGTAGGTCTCCTCGGGAGACTCGTTGTTGATTGTCGGACTGATGTCCTGTTTTACCCTTCGGGGGAACTGTTTTACCTTCTGTCGATGCCATGACATGAATACTAGTATGATAGGTTCATTTGTGCAATGCATGCATTTAGGTGAGTTGGCGTACGGGGTTTCCTTTCTGGAAACTCAGGCATCGTTGTTATATATTTTCAGGATCGCAGTAGGTCCAGTTGGGTGGTGATCGGCGGGCACGCGCATTTGGAGTCGGATCCTCTAGTCAGACCACTGAGGTCAACATGATTACGTTTATCTTCCCTTGTCGTTTTGTTGTAATCATGTATTCATTTGGCAAACTCTGATGTAATTTTGGTGCACCACTTTTATGATTTATGAGAAGTAACAGTCCCGCCTTTGTTTATTGAGTTGATTGCCTTGACTTTTATTTTTTAAAATTTCCGCTGTTTCGGGATGTTACACACCCCCACCCATACCCCATCACGTCACCTTTACTTTCCCATGCAAATCCCAACCAAAACAAGATTAGCATCCTAATGAGGATTAGGGATTTAACAGATCAACTCAGTTTCCATTAAGTCTTATTTACTAATCTTGGCTATTCTAACATATTATAATTTTAGGAATTTAAGAACTGAATTTCCCCGACAAGGTTGATTTCGTGCTGTTTTTGTATTTATTTATAGCATAATAAATGAATCCCATCTCCTCAAGTTGAAGTTGAAGTTGAGTTTGAGTTTGGCAGTTTAGTTATTCCCTATTATATATATCTAAGAAAATGAGCTTCACGTGAAGTACTATTTATGTCTACGGAGGGAAAGGAAGGAGACAAGCTCTGCCTCTTATGTCTGGTTCGGGTATCACGTGAGGGAATGAGTTCTAATAATTGGTGGTAAAAGCTTGTGAAATAACTGAAGCTCGGTTCTAATTATCATATTAATGATTGTACACTTATTCGAGGGGCAGTATGTATAGAGCTACATAGATACGTTGAGATTCTTGGATTTTGTAATTTCACACAGTTGGTATAAATATTTCAGGATTCAACCATTTCAAAATATTGTTCCTTGAAATTCTGACTTGTTTGGATTTTTCCAGATATCAATAGCAACATAGGTAAATAAAATAAAGCATAATTAATCTAGTACGAGAATACGTATTTATTTACCCACATATAGGTCAAATATTTAATCATATCCCAAACTGAACCAAGACCCTATTTTTCAGTTTTTCCGACGTGATCTTTACGATTTCAATCCCTGTCCTAAATTTCTGTCTGAAGGTCATGTATTTAAAATTGGAAACTACTTCCTCAATTCTCATGTTATATCTTGACTGTAGGAATTAAAAATAGAAGCGTGGGTAGATCAGAACTTATGCTAAGATCTACATTTAGTGTTTGCAGCGGAAGAGAACTGAGTGTTGTTCACAATAAGGAGGCTTCTACATTGGCTGGATTTTAACCCTTTTGGAGAAGAAATGAGACGTCACGATCTAAATATCCTATTTGGTGCGATCGGAGAGGAAGAAGAGGGAGGACATATTTGGTGTTTTGAAGAAGAGAACACAAATGCATCAACTTTTGAATAAAAAACCCCAAGTCGAGTTTATATAAGTCAAACACCCTGATGACCGTCATGCACCATGATCCTTACAATAGCCAACCACATAGCGCCACGTGCCACCCATAATCTATGTTCTGCAGCATGTGTTTTTAAAGTTTTTCGTTTTTCGTTTTGATTTTTTGATTTTTTTTGTTTGAATCTTTTTTAATTTTTTTTTCAAATACGTTTTATAATTGTTTTGATTTTTTTTTAAATTTAATTTTTTTTTAATTTTTTCCAAGAGGGACCCCGAAATGATGTAGTTGAAAGAAATATATTGTTGTGGGTTGTGGTTAAGATGTGGATAATGTAGGAAATAGAAGAAAGTGAGTTGGAGAAAAAAATTGATGTGGAAAAAAGAGAGAAGAGAGCATGATCAGGTCGTCCGAGTCATGGTTAGTAATGACCTAATCACTTCATAACCCACCTCCGACTACCAATTTTGTAGGTAACGTACCTAACAACCACCTAATCTTTCAGAATCACCTAAGGATTAGATTTTAAGATTTCAATTGTGACATTCTGATGTTATGATCAATTTAACCAAAAAACATTGCCAACAGAGGTATATGAAAGTATACAAGCATGACTCACCTAAAACGTACTACCTTCCATGATTGTGAAATGTAAGTGAGAATTTAGTTTCCGAACAGAAAAGAATCATATCAGATGCTGGTTTTGATGAAGTTCATAGAGAAAGTGGAAGCCAACAACCTCAAGTTCAATGTGTGGTAGATTAACAAATGAAATTCTCATGGAGAAACCAACAACCTTAATAATCTTTATCTAAAAAAAAAAGACAACCTTAAAAAACTAAGATGTAACACATCATCAATCTTTTGGTACAAAAACAAGTACCGTCACATTCGCAAAATTAAGATTTCCATAAAAGCTACTTGTCGAGTTGAACTACTTACTAATGACTTTTGTTTCGATCTCCTCTAGGTAATGTTGGTTGGAACATCAAATTTCGCTCGAACAGACATGTGCTGCTCTAATCAAAACTGAATATATATATTGTACTTGAGTGCAATCTCAACTTCAAGGGACCTTATTATGGTACTAAATATAGCTAAATCACATTCGCAAAATTAAAATTTCCATAAAAGCCACTTGTCAAGTTCAACTACTCTGTAATGATTTTTGTCTTCCATCGTTTTTATGTAATGTTTGTTGGAACATCAAATTTCGCTTGAATAGACATGTGCTCTTATCAAAACTGAGAATCAATTGTTCTTCAGTGCGATCTTAAATTCAAGACAATAAACTTACAAATCATTTAGATTAATTCTTATTAATATGTCAAACATTTTAGTAAAAATATGTTAAACATCAATTCTCCAATAATATTCGAGAATCAACTTACTTCCGAAGATATATATAGATGCCATTCTCATTTGAATCGGATGAAATCCTGGGTCATTCTACCTTTTAATGCTAATTGTGTATTAATTACTAAAAAAATTGATATTCATAAATCTCTAAAGTGTATTTAAATTAGTTTATTAATTATTACGCAATGTCTGTGATGTGATGTCTTCCTCCGTTATGTACCCGTTGGGTCTTCCGAATTCTCTAAAGTTTCTTCTACCAAATCTAACCAAATTGTAAGATGTAGTGCCCACTTCATTGGTGTACATTTTCCGATCGTGGTTAATTTAAAACTAACTTGTGTTCTAGCCTAATCCTAATCCTAATTGTGCCTTAATCTTGTTTAGGTGGTGATTAGAGATGGATGGCTGAGATTGAGAGGGATGGATGGAGGGCTTTGATGTGTTGTGGTTGAGATGTGTGGTGGAGATTGAGTGGAGGGATTGGATGGTTGAGATTAGAGGAGGAGGAGGAGATATTAGGTGAGTTTCCCTCTCTCTCTCTCTCTCTCTCGTTTCTCTCTCGTGCCCACTCTCTCTCTCTCTCTTCCGCAGCTGTGTGCTGGCGAGGAAGGTAGTGGTGATCTCCGGCAAGGTGAAGAGCGGCTCCGGGGAGTTGGTGGTTTGAGGTGAGTGTTGGGTTTAACCCTTTCCGTGCGGTTGTTTCTCTCTCCCTCAACCTAACTTGTGTTCTGGGGTCGTGGTTGATTGGTTGAGGTTGCCGGAGGTGGATTCGTGAGTGTGGATTGTCGAGGAGGAGTTGATCGTCGTTTGGACGCGAGATTCGTCGACGGATCGCATTTTGGGGAGACGTGCTCGTGGAGGCGTCGTCGTGGTTCTTCAAGGGTCTCTTCAGACCTTTAGGTATGTCAAGCTCACTCACTTAATTACCGTGAGTATTTGGAAGTCGACGGTAGGCCGTTCGGCTCGTCGCGAGTAAACTTGCAGCAGATTTCACTGCCTGATCGGTCGACCGGTTTGTGCAAACGGTCGACCGTTCGTGAAGAGAATTCGGGCTCTGCCTCAAATCGGTCGAACGATGCCTGTGGGGCGGTCGACTGATCGTGCATAGGAGGCAAGTCTGGAGAGATTCGGTCGACCGGGTCCCCTTTGCCGGTCGACCGTGTGCACTGTCTTAAGTCGGTTGCAGGATCTGATGGATACGGGGTTTATCCGCCCCAGTGTCTCGCCTTGGGGAGCGCCGGTACTCTTCGTGAAGAAGAAGGATGGATCACTGTGGATGTGTATTGATTACAGGATGCTGAACAAGGTTACCGTGAGGAATCGATATCCCTTGCCCAGGATCGAGGACCTGTTTGACCAGTTGCAGTCAGCACAGGTGTTCTCGAAGATTGATCTGCGATCCGGTTATCATCAGCTGAGGATGAGAGAGGCAGATGTGCAGAAGACAGCTTTCAGGACGTGGTACGGGCATTACGAGTTTCTGGTGATGCCGTTTGGGTTGACGAACGCACCTGCAGCGTTTATGGATTTGATGAACAGGACGTTCAGTCAGTACCTCGACCGGTTTGTGATCGTCTTCGTCGACGATATTTTGATTTACTCGCCAGATGTGGAGCAGCATCGAGAGCACTTGAGAGTTGTACTTGGCATTTTGCGGGATCATCAGTTGTATGCCAAGCTATCGAAGTGCGAGTTCTGGCTGAGCAGTGTCGCCTTCTTGGGACACATCGTGTCAGGTGACGGGATTTCCGTCGATCCAGCGAAGGTCGAGGCCGTTACACAGTGGAGAGCCCCGACGAGTGTAGCAGAGATCAGGAGCTTTGTGGGTCTGGCAGGTTATTATCGCCGTTTCATCCAAGATTTCTCGAGGTTGGCTTCGCCGCTGACAGCTCTGACGCGGAAGGGCGTTGAGTTCGTGTGGTCCCAGAAGTGCGAGGACAGTTTTCAGGAACTGAAGAGTCGGCTGACGACTGCTCCAGTTCTGACACTTCCCAGTGGCAGTGGTGGTTTTGTGATTTACAGTGAGGCGTCAGGCGTTGGACTGGGATGCGTACTCATGCAGCACGGGAAGGTGGTTGCATATGCTTCGAGGCAGTTGAAGGTGCACGAGAGGAACTACCCCACTCATGATTTGGAGCTGGCGGCAGTGGTGCACGCTTTGAAGACCTGGAGGCATTACTTGTATGGCGAGCGATTCGAGGTATTCACCGATCATCAGAGCCTGAAGTATCTGTTTTCGCAGAAGGAGCTGAATATGAGGCAACGCAGATGGCTCGAGCTGATTAAGGATTATGATTTCACCATCTCGTACCATCCGGGGAAGGCGAATTCTGTTGCTGATGCTTTGAGCAGGAAGGTGGAGGTTACCGCAGCAGGTCTTTGTATCGAGGAGTGGAAGCTGCTTGAGGCGTTGACCGAGTGGAGACCATTCACCGATGAGTCGCGAGGTGCAGTGATTGCCGGGCTGAGAGTGGAGCCTCAGCTGGTCTCGAGTATTGTTCAGGCTCAGAGTACTGATGATGAGTTAGCCGGGTTGCTGCAGTTAGCTGCCAGAGATGGATCAGACTTCAGTGTTGGGGTTGATGGTGGACTGAGGTTCAGGGGCCGTGTCTGGGTGCCGAAGGGAGGAGACCTGAGGCAGGACATTCTGGAGGAGGCACATAGATCCCGTTATTCGATCCACCCGGGCAGCACGAAGATGTATAGAGATCTTCAGAGGAACTTTTGGTGGAAGAAGATGAAGACGGAGATCGCAGAGTTTGTTGGCAGATGTCTGATCTGTCAGCAGGTGAAGATTGAGCACCAGAGACCTGCAGAGCCGATGCAGAGGATCGAACTTCCAGAGTGGAAGTGGGAGCACGTGACGATGGATTTTGTCACCGGGCTGCCGAAGACGAGGGGATTCCATGACGCGATTTGGGTTATAGTCGATCGACTGACCAAGTCGGCGCACTTCTTAGCTATTCAGACCACTTTACCTCTGGAGGGTCTAGCTAAGTTGTATATTGAGGAGATTATCAGGCTTCATGGAGTGCCCATGAGTATTATTTCAGATCGAGATCCGAGGTTCACTTCCAGATTCTGGGGGAGTTTGCAGCAGGCCTTGGGGACTCGGTTGAAGTTCAGTACGGCATTCCATCCGCAGACAGACGGTCAGTCTGAGAGGACCATCCAGACGCTAGAGGATATGTTGCGAGCGTGTACTCTGGATTGGGCAGGTCATTGGGATGAGCATCTGCCATTGATCGAGTTCGCCTACAACAACAGCTACCATTCGAGCATTGGGATGGCACCGTACGAGGCCCTGTACGGGAGACCGTGTAGATCACCGGTATGCTGGAGTGATGTAGGCGAAAGACAACTAGTTGGTCCTGAGATTGTGCAGATGTATGCCGAGAAAGTTGATGTGATCAAACAGAGACTAGCGACTGCGCAGAGCAGGCAGAAGAGCTACGCAGATAGGCGTAGGCGTGAGCTGAGATTTGAGGCTGGTGCCCATGTCTTCCTGAGGATTTCACCATCTCGAGGAGTGATGAGGTTCGGGAAGAAGGGGAAGCTCAGTCCGAGGTATGTCGGGCCGTTTGAGATTCTCGATCGGGTTGGAGAGGTCGCCTACAGGGTTGCGTTGCCGCCGCAGTTTTCAGGTCTCCACAACGTCTTCCACGTGTCGATGTTGAGGAAGTACGTAGCGGATCCTTCTCATGTGATTCAGTTGGAGGTTCCAGAGATTCGTCAGGATTTGTCTCTTGAGGAGAGACCGGTTGAGATTGTGGATCGGATGGAGCATCAGTTGAGGAGGAGGACCATTCCGATGGTGAAGGTCAGGTGGCAGCACCACAGTGAGCGAGAGGCCACTTGGGAGATCGAGGAGGAGGTCCGGAAGGAGTTCCCGGAGTTGTTTGGTGAGCTTCAGTTTTAATTTCGAGGACGAAATTCTTTTAGGATGGTGGATTGTAGGATTCTAGCCTAATCCTAATCCTAATTGTGCCTTAATCTTGTTTAGGTGGTGATTAGAGATGGATGGCTGAGATTGAGAGGGATGGATGGAGGGCTTTGATGTGTTGTGGTTGAGATGTGTGGTGGAGATTGAGTGGAGGGATTGGATGGTTGAGATTAGAGGAGGAGGAGGAGATATTGGGTGAGTTTCTCTCTCTCTCTCTCTCTCTCTCTCTCTCTCGTTTCTCTCTCGTTTCTCTCTCGTGCCCACTCTCTCTCTCTCTTCCGCAGCTGTGTGCCGGCGAGGAAGGTAGTGGTGATCTCCGGCAAGGTGAAGAGCGGCTCCGGGGAGTTGGTGGTTTGAGGTGAGTGTTGGGTTTAACCCTTTCCGTGCGGTTGTTTCTCTCTCCCTCAACCTAACTTGTGTTCTGGGGTCGTGGTTGATTGGTTGAGGTTGCCGGAGGTGGATTCGTGAGTGTGGATGGTCGAGGAGGAGTTGATCGTCGTTTGGACGCGAGATTCGTCGACGGATCGCATTTTGGGGAGACGTACTCGTGGAGGCGTCGTCGTGGTTCTTCAAGGGTCTCTTCAAACCTTTAGGTATGTCAAGCTCGCTCACTTAATTACCGTGAGTATTTGGAAGTCGACGGTAGGCCGTTCGGCTCGTCGCGAGTAAACTTGCAGCAGATTTCACTGCCTGATCGGTCGACCGGTTTGTGCAAACGGTCGACCGTTCGTGAAGAGAATTCGGGCTCTGCCTCAAATCGGTCGAACGATGCCTGTGGGGCGGTCGACCGATCGTGCATAGGAGGCAAGTCTGGAGAGATTCGGTCGACCGGGTCCCCTTTGCCGGTCGACCGTGTGCACTGTCTTAAGTCGGTTGGGGGCGTAGACTATATAAACGGTCGACCGCCCTTTGATCTCGTCCGACCGTGCTCGGCGTTCGACTGAATTCGTTGTGGTGTTGTGGGATTTGTTCCCTGGTGACTTTCGGTCGACCGGGACCCCTTTGTCGGTCGACCGATTGGTCGTTTTGTTCGTTGAACCGGGAGTTGACCATCTAAACGGTCGACCGTCCCTTGATTTTGGTTCGGTCGACCGTTTGTGTCCTGTTTTGCACTATGGAGGTGTTGTGGTCGTGGTTGCCCGTGTGGGGCGAGTCGTTGTGCCGATGTTCTTCCGGCAAGTGTACAAGGTGCACGAGGGTTGCGGTGGTTGGTTGAAAATAGACCTGGAGCCCCGTAACCGTGTGAGAGCTGCGGTTGGTTGAAAATAGACCTGGAGCCCAGCTAGTCTGTACGGAGTTGGTTGAAAATAGACCTGGAGCTCCGTAGTGCGTTCGGGTTGGTTGAAAATAGACCTGGAGCCTGAGCAGGGACCGCGTGTAGGGGTTGGTTGAAAATAGACCTGGAGCCCTTATACGTTTGGGTTGGTTGAAAATAGACCTGGAGCCCTTGGTCGTGTCGTGGTAGCTGTGGTTGGTTGAGAATAGACCTGGAGCCCAGCTTGGCGACGTGTGTGAGTCGCGGCGGTTGGTTGAGATTAGACCTGGAGCCCCGTGACTGTGGTGGGTGCGGCGGTTGGTTGAGATTAGACCTGGAGCCCCGTACCTGTGGTGTGTCCTGTGATGGGGTTGAGAGCCCTGGTGCTGGGCGTGTTGTGATGCTTTTCTTGTTGAGTAGAATCGCATGCTAGGATGCTTTTATTTCGTACATTTAGAGTTTGGCATACGGGGTTTCCTTCTGGAAACTCAGGCATTGTTGCATGTTTACTTTCAGGCCGTGATCGGCATTAGGGGGTGGTGACCGAGGAGAGGAGCACCGCTACCGCATCCAGCTTTCTCTCAGTTGAGGTCGTGTGATTACTGTTTCCTTTGTATATGCTTTTGATGTAATCACAACTTTTGTATATTCTGATGTTCACATATATATATATGATATATGTCGGTGCACCTGTGTTCTTTTATTGCGTAATATCCTCTGTTGATTAAGTGTTTAAAATTTTAAATTTTCCGCTATTTTGAGGATGTTACATGCAGAATGGGTCAACCTCAGTTAATAGTTCAGCAAACATATATATACTGACCAAACCTTCTGTGAAACCAGAAAATTTCAGTTTTTCTAATATTGTTACGGTTGAAAAGTTTGTCACCTTACAATCTTCCTTTCTAGTTTGTTTTTACATATGAAAGGAGAAAAATGACGTGACTTGTTTTAGCTTATGTTTTTCGGAGGCCAATCTCATTTGTATTTTTCTTGGAATTGGAAATATCACGTATAAATCTTGAACCCTTCAATCATAATCTTTACTTGCCGTTTTGCTGATAGGTGAGATATAGTCATGTTGTAGTGGTCTTGGCAGGGTATTGTCGTGTTGGTGGGTTGAAGCCGCGCGAAACTAATGGGTGGCATGGTGAGCCTGTCGTTTCCTAGCAATGATATTTTTTTTGGAGGATTGGACTTTTCAATTGCTAGTTTGTGTACAGTATCATAGACATATTTTTATTTTGAGGAATTGTAACGGGATCTTTTTGCGTGGTTAATTAACTTAATTTTGTAACTCTTCAACTGTGAATAATATATACGGGAAAATATATCTTATGTGGCAAAAAAACCTTTATAAGTCTAAGAATCTACTTTTTTTTACACAACTCATTATTTTTCCAAATATGCCATTACTGTGATGAATTCTCTACTCACTTGGATATACGTATTTTCATTTGTTTTTCATTTCACAATAAAAATTAGGAGAATAATTAGGGTCATATGTAGGTCAAAAAACAAAACAAGAATAAGTAGTGTATATTGGAAGGAATTTACCTGAAAACATTAACGGTGCAATCACGTACCATGTTTAAAATATGAAAACCCAAGGTAAATTTGTTGGGAGGGGATCTAATATGCACTAGCACGACTACGGATTAAACGCACCACAAAAATAGAATATTGATTACGGAAAATAACTTCGGACCCTCTTCCAATCTTAATGCAACAAGTAAACACGAATAAGATGGAAATATCAAGCAATCACACAATACACCTAAAGCAAACCACGACACACGCGATTTTACAATGTTCGGCAAGATGCCTACGTCCTTAGGGGGTCTCCTGTGGGTTTCCTTTTCTTAAAGTTCTTCTCCAACAAGAAAATTCTCCGACATTACAAACGATTGGAAACAATATGTCTCCCAAAGCACTCTAGATCTCTCTCAAGCCTAATCTTTCTCAAGGAAATAAGTATTGTATGTTGTGTTACAAGATTAGGGCGAAAATCCTATTTATAATGGGCTAAACCGTACAATAAATCATTCAGATCGTGTATAACCGTCGGAAAATGGTCGACCAGAATTCTCCATTGGTCGACCGGTTTTCGGTTAGTTTGCATAACTACCATTATTCGGTCGACCGCTCACCCTGAGTTGTTCAACCGTTCCACGTTTCTGTACAACGCCTGAAGCTCCTGGACATTTTCCGTCGACCGCGTGTCCAACACCGGTCGACCGATCTGCATATTGATTCTTATCTTGCAGCTCCTGTCGCTTTTCGGTCGACTGTGTGCCCAACACCGGTCGACCAAATCTCGATCAATCCTGAGCCCTAAACCTCCTGGCATTTTTCGGTCGACCGTGTTCCTAGAACCGGTCGACCGAATCTTGATCTGATCCGAACCCAATGGCTCTTGGAGTTATTCGGTCGACCGAATGCCCCGCACCGGTCAACCAATTCTCCCTGATTTTCTGTACTTAACAATTCTATAAACCAATTCCAACAATCTCCACCTTGGTTTAGAATTGTTACCTTAGCCATCTCTGACCCACATCCTTTGTGCTTCCTAGAAGAACCTTTAGCGCTACCCCCCAGAGCGCTCCTCCTTATCAGTTTCTGAGGATGTTGAGAAGCTTCGAGCACAACTCGAACTTCTCCCGATTGACCACCTTGGTCATCATGTCTGCAGGATTCTCACTTGTCTCAATTTTCTGGAGAACAACCTGCCCTTCTTCGATCCATTCTCGGATCTTATGGTACCTTACTTCAATATGTTTGGTCCTTGAATGGAACGTCTGATCCTTGGCTAGATAAATTGCACTTTGACTATCGCAATGCAATTTGGTCACTTCCTGTTCCATTCCCGAAGAGCTAACCAAACCCTTCAACCATATAGCTTCTTTTTCGGCATCGACAACTGTCATGTACTCCGCTTCCGTCGTAGACAATGCGGTAGTATGCTGGAGAACTGATCTCAAACTCACTGGACTTAGATCCAAAATGAACACGTACGCTGTTGTGGACCTCCGTTTATCCATATCTCCAACATAATCTTAATCAATGTACCCCTCCACCTGCCTTTGTGCCCTATCTTTGGTGAACTTCAAGCTAACATTCATGGTTCCCTTCAGGTACCTCAACAACCACTTCAACACTTCCCAATGCTCTTTTCCTGGGTTAGCCATATAACGACTCACGAGGCTAACTGCGTTTGAAATCTTTGGCCTAGTGCAGATCATAGCATACATAACGGATCCGACTGCACTAGCATATGAAACTCTCCCCATATCTCTCCTTTCCTTTTCAGTAGAGGGTATGCACTTCAACGAGAGCTTGAAATGAGCACTAATAGGTGTGGCCACCTGCTTGGCGTTCTCGAGATTATACCTCTCGAGTATCTTCCGGATATAGCTCCTTTGAGTGAGCAGAATTTCACCATTCTCTGTATCCCTGGAGATCTCTATACCGAGAATCTTCTTTGCACTCTCGAGGTCTTTCATCTCAAACTCCCCGTGAAGCTTCAGTTTGAGATCATCTATATGCTTCATATCCTTAGCCGCGATCAACATATCATCGACATATAAAAGCAAGAACACGTGTGTTCCGTCTCCAAGACTCCGCAAGTATACAGAACTATCATAATCGCAACGTACAAAACCATTATTAATCATAAATAAATCGAACCTTTTGTACCACTGCCTCGGCGATTGCTTAAGTCTATAGAGGGACTTCTTCACCTTGCATACTTGTCCTTCATTGCCTCGTGCGATGAACCCATCCGGCTGCCTCATATAGATCTCTTCCTCTATGTGCCCGTGAAGAAAAGCTGTCTTCACGTCCATCTGCTCTAACTCCATGTTATCCATAGCCACCATGGCTAACAACACTCGAATAGAGGTATGCTTTACAACGGGTGAGAAGATCTCGTTGTAATCGACCCATTCCTTCTGAGCATATCCTTTTGCCACCAACCTTGCTTTATACTTTACCTCCTCCATAGGAGATGACCCTTCCTTCTTCCTGAAGATCCACTTGCACCCAATCACGCGCTTTCCCTTGGGAAACTCCGTTAACTCCCAAGTTTGATTCTTATGAAGAGACTCCATCTCTTCGGTCATGGCCACCATCCACTTGTTCATGTCCTCCTGCTCAATAACTTCTTCGAATGTGCAAGGGTCCCCACATTCGGTAACAAGTGCAAACGCAATACTAGCATCATCGTGACCATACCTCACCGGTGCCTTTGTGATCCTCCTTTGTCTTCCTTGAGCAATACTCTCTTGCTCAGCTTCCTCATCTACTCGTGAGTCAATTGTTTCCTGCTAAACTTCTTGATTAGATTCTCCTCTTGAAGTCGTGACCTCAACTTCAATTTTGTCTTCCCATATGGGATTCCCTTGCTGCTCTTTCTCCTCAAGGCCTTTGAGCAAACTTGTCTCATCAAAGACCATATTACTCCGTAGGAGTACCTTCTTGCTCACCAGATCCCAAAGCTTATATTCTTTCACCGTCCTATCGTAACCAAGGAATATGCACTCCTTTGATTTTGAATCCAGCTTCGACCATTGTGTCTCATCAACCAACACATAGGCTTTGCATCCAAATGTCCTAAGCCTTCAGTAATCAAATATCTCACCCGTCTACACTTCCTGAGGCGTCTTTAATTCAAGTGCTGATGATGGTGAGATATTTACCAAGTAGCATGCAAGATCTACTGCTTCCTCCCAGAAATCCTTCGACAGATTCGCATGAAGCCTCATGCTCCTTGCCCGTTCACATAGTGTCTTGTTCATCCTTTCAGCTACGTCGTTTTGTTCCGGACTCCGCGGTGTAGTGAAATGCCTCGTGACGCCTTCTTTCTTACAGAAACTTGCGAACTCGCTTGAGGTGTACTCACCTCCGTTATCTGTCTGTAAGTATTTAACAAATTTTCCTGTACTTTTCTCTACTTGGGCCTTCCATGCTTTAAACTTATCAAAGACATCAAATTTATTTTTCAGAAAATAAACTCATACCTTCCTTGAGAAGTCGTCTATGAATGTGACGAAATATTTGGCTCCACCTTTTGACCGAACCTGAGCCGGTCCCCAGACGTCTGAGTGCACATACTCCAAAATTTCCTTCGTCTTGTGGATAGTCGTCTTGAATCGAATCCTGTGTTGTTTACCGAAGACACAATACTTGCAAAAATCCAATTTGCAGCTCTTAACACCCTTCAGCAGTCCCTGTTTGTGTAGCTCACACAAAACCTTTTCCGACATATGACCAAGCCTCATATGCCAAAGTGCAGTGCTGTCTTCGTCGCGTGCGACATTTGCTACATCTTTTTCTGTTACTGCATTCCCTAGCATCCAATACAAGTTACCCACCTTGGTTCCCTTTATCACTGTCATCGCCCCATGAGTGACCTTGATCTTTCTGTCCCTACTGGAACATCTCCACCCAAGAGTATCAAGCTCTCCTAGAGAAATCAGATTCTCCTTCAACTCCGGTACGTGACGCACACCCGTCAGCGTTCGAATGCACCCATCGAACATCTTGAACTGTATGGAACCAATCCCGACGGTAGTACATGGTGCATTGTTGCCCATAACAACGATCCCTCCTTTCAGTGGCTCATAGGATGTGAACCACTCCTTTACCGGGCACATGTGAAAAGATGCTCCTGTTTCCAAAATCCATCTAGATGATGATTTGTCGATACCTGCAGCACAAACTGTTAGAACGCCGACTTCGTTCTTCTCCTCCACTACGCTAGCGGAGTTATACCCGTCTTTCCCTTTCTACAGCGACTCCTTGAAGGCCCTACATTCACGCTTCATATGACCAACCTTCTTGCAGAAAAAAACATTCAAAGGATCTTACCTTTGATTTGGACCGCCCTCTTTTGTTGTTTCTTCATTTGTTACCCGTCCTGCCCCCTTCCGGTGCTGCGATCAATCCTTCACCCTTCTCGAAAGAGCTACTACTCGAATTCTTCCTTGTGTCGTAAGAGATCAGCGTGCCATTGACCTCCTCCAACACCAACGAATCCTTGCCATATATGATCGTATTCACCAAGTTCTCATACGAGTCCGACAGCGACGTCAATAACAACATTGCTTTGTCCACATCCTCCATCTTGTCATCTAGCTGAGTTAGATCAGCTGTCAACTTATTGAACACCGAGAGATGCTCGATGAACGACGTGTTCTCCTTCATCCGAAGCATGTACAGCTGACGCTTCAGATTCAACTTGTTGCTAAGGTTCTTCTTCATGAACCTCTCCTCCAGAAGTTTCCAATATTCTACCGCGGTCTTCGCTGATTCCTCGAAAAGCAAATCATCCGAGAGGCACAACTTGATGATCCCAATAGCCCAGAGATTCAAACTCTCCCACTTTTTGTCGGTCATCATAGATGGTTTCTTTTCAACTCCATCCAACGTCAGCAATAACTCGTCCGTCTGAGACATCAATGCATGAACCCTCCGTTGCCATGTCGAAAAGTTCCCCTTCCCGGTGAATTTCTCCACCCAAAAGTTCCGCGCTTCCTCCGCCATCGAAAGTGCAACCAAAGCTCTGATACCAACTGTTGGGAGGGGGATCTAATATGCACTAGCACGACTACGGATTAAACACACCACAATAATAGAATATTGATTGCGGAAAATAATTTCGGACTCTCTCCCAATCTTAATGCAACAAGTAAACACGAATAAGATGGAAATAACAAGCAATCACACAACACACCTGAAGCAAACCACGACAAACGCGATTTTACAAGGTTCGGCAAGATGCCAACGTCCTTGGGGGGGTCTTCTGCGAGTTTCCTTTCCTTGAAGCTCTTCTCCAACAAGAGAAGTCTCCGAGATTACAAACGATTAGAAGCAATATGTCTCCCAAGGCACTCTAGATCTCTCTCAAACCTAATCTCTCTCAAGGAAATAAGTATTGTATGTTGTGTTACTAGATTAGGGTGAAAATCCTATTTATAATGGGCTAAAACAGTACAATAAATCATTCAGATCGTGTATAACCGTCGGAAAACGGCCAACCTAAATTCTCCATCGGTCGACCGGTTTTCAGTTAGTTTGCATAACTGCCATTATTCGGTCGACCGCTCACCCTGAGCCGTTCGACCGTTCTGCGTTTTTGTACAGCACCTGAAGCTCCTGGACTTTTTCGGTCGACCGCGTGTCCAACACCGGTCGACTAATCCGCATGCTGATTCTCATCTTGCAGCTCCTGTCGCTTTTCGGTCGACTATGTGCCCAATACCGGTCGACCGAATCTCGATCAATCCTGAGCCCTAAATCTCCTGGCATTTTTGGTTGACCGTGTTCCCAGAACCGGTCGACAGAATCTTGACCTGATCCGAACCCAATGGCTCCTGGAGTTATTCGGTCGACCTAGTGCCCTGCACCGGTCAACCAATTCTCCCTGATTTTCTGTACTTAACAATTATATAAACCAATTCCAACACAATTGTAATTTTTATGGAGATACAGAGGGTGTGTCTGGATGCCTTTGTTTTTTTAGAAAATTGGGTTTTCCAATTTTTTGGCATCCAAACAGTTTTTGTCAAACCTTGGTTGCGTGAAAAATCCTGTCCTATTTTTCGTCATTTACACTGCATTTCAAAAATGGAAAATATGAGTTTTTCCAGTTTTGGGTGGGACCCACATAAAATGTTTGTTGTTGGGATATCGTTTTCTTTACAATTACATATTTTGCCACTAATTTTTTTATTGTTATACCCCTGACTTTATTAGATTATTTCATTGAATATCTTGTTAGAAACTAATCCACCATCCCAAAATTAAACTTTCCCTTAAGACCAACAAACAATCCACCATTTTCTCCAAAAATATGTGTGATTAAAGCCAGCATTAGTCCATTCTTCTCAATTGAAGATCAACATTTATAACCAATTTTTTTAACACGAAGGGAATGACTAATGTGTCTTTTGATCCCGATTAGACACCCAAAAACTAAAACTCGGTTTTGACACCTAAACGGTCAGAATGCAAATTGTCAAAAACTCCATCAAAATCGTGTCATGAACAATTGCATTTTTTTTCAAAAATTGTGGGTGTTTCTTGACATCCAAATGCACCCAGAGTCATTTTCAGGTGATCAGGTCAACCTCATTTGAAGCTAAATGAGGTTGCCTAGTATGAACTATCAAATTTCAATCCAATGGATTTCTTGCAACGGTCTAATTTGAAAATGATTTAATGTGACAAACAATTGAATTCAACGTAAAACCTTAAATGTATTGTCTTCAATTTGTAAAATTTTCAGCAAATTTAAATAGCAAAAATGTCTCACACATGGAGGAACATTCTTTATTATTTCATCATTCCTTTTAATAAATAAGTGCATTTTATGATGAATGTTGTATCAATTCAAAAAAAAGTGATGGGAATTTGAGATACGCATTTTTTTTGTATTAAAAGAATGTAAAATTTATTTATCAAAAATTTACAATTTTAATGAAATCAATACATGCATATTTAATTAAAAATCATATATAAAAAATATATTATGTTAAAATAATTACAAAATTGCATAATTTTAAGAAAATTGCAAATTTAATAATGAAATCACTTAAAAATGCATATATTAACAAAATAATTATATTAAATATTAACAAAAATGCAAGGATTGCAAATTTCAATAATGCAATTACTTAAGAACACCATTTTCAATCATAGAATTTTGAAATCAAATTATAACAATTTGAAAAATACAAACGTCACAAAAATATAGACTTCACAAAGTGCATTTTGTATTTTGACAAGACTCGTACAATTATCGATTATAAAATATAAAAATAAAAATTAAGTAAGAAAGCATCCTCCATTCATTTTGTATCACAATTCAGAATAACTACATGAGAAAATAGAAAAACATAATTATTTCTCAAACATAATGCACTTCCCTAAATTAACCATTACAAATCGAGAAAGAAGGTGTAATGACATGGATGAACAAATATGTAAAGTTGTATGTCAAGTCAAATTTTGAATAATTTGAAAACCAAATACTATGTTTTTGCATATTGTAATGTACCAAATTACCTAATTTGCTTTATCGTTAATTAATGTTAATCTAACATGGTATTGTTCGAATATAGAGATAAGATTAAACAACCTCACTTACCTTTCGTGACCTCACCTCAAAAATCACCTCTCTCTCTCTCTATATATATATATAATGATTTTTCTTTAATTTATATATTTCGCCCCCTCGATGATATTGTTGGTTACACGTGAAGCTATTGAGATAGTTTAAGGTTGTAGTCAATTTCAACTGTTCATTAAAAAGTTAGTTTTGCACCCAAAAACTATACAAGTTATTTTGCCCATCTTGCTGATTCATTTCAGAAATTGACTTAGTTTAACTTCTTCGTTTTGTACAATTACGTTGAACTCGTTGTAGGTAGTGAAGTGCATTGTCTACGATGGTTACTTCTTTAAGAAAAGTTCCATTCTTAAGTTCCAGTTCCAGGAAGAATCTAATCTGAAGAAGCAATTAAACCAATTAGTAAAACCAAACTTGGAGAAGTTGAAACATATATGGGAAATGAATCCAATTAGCATTGCATGACGCAATTAGTCGGATACATTATATACCTAACCGTGCAAATGTGCAATCGTAAAAAGCATGCTTGTTGCGGGTCGGACCATGTAACATGTTGATATTTGACGTGCCTGATACTTTATTTCCGTCTTATTAAACAATAAATATAGTTTTCATTTTTGAGAGCTGTGACGGGGACCTCTTATTTTACATTAGTTTTTTCATCATGACAATATTGAAATAATCTTTGAGACCCGCACGTCTTTACAAGCTTAGATACTTCTAATTGCTTATTATCCACCTTGCAAGTAATCTTCAATTTTCCAATAAATAATTAAAGAGCTTCATTCTACTTAGGTAAGCGTCATGTTTTGGAAACTTGACCCGATTCTAGCATTTTTGTACCTGAAACATCTTTAAACCCAGATTACATTTCGTTCGCAGTTTTGGAATATCTATGTTTCATTTTCCTTATTTTATTTTGGTTACATATTTTCTTGTTATGTTTTCATTGAAGAAAATAAATTTCGAAACCAAAAAACAAAGAAAAAGTAATTACAATTTGTTTTCTTCCTAAGCTTCGTTCCTTCCTACTACGAGAAAGGAGTACAACTTTGTAGCGAAAACACTTAATCTAAGCTCCAATTAAAGATGGAGATTATGAAAATGGCTCTTCTTGTCAATCAAGTTCTGCTTTCAATACTTACACTTTGGAAGTTCATATACAAATATTTAATGAAAACGAAATATTAAGCAAAAGCTATCAAAAGGAATATTAATCATCAAAGTCTAAAGATACGCAATATTTTATTTATTTTAATATCAAAAGAGGAGAACTTTTGTTTGCACAAGTTTGTGGAGTGCAAAGTCAAGTTGGGCACTTGTCAAAACACAAAAGGCACATCCCCCCCCCCCCCCCCCCCCCCCCCCCATCTAAGCTTTGTTCCTTTTTGTTCTCTCTTTAGAAGTTGGAAAAAGCTAGTTGACATCAACGTTCCAATACCTTGACGTGGACATGTTCATTTCTCTTAAAGGCTTGTTTTTTTTAAAGAAAACATGTCTCCAAGTTAGAATGTTGGTGGTTGACTCCTCTACCTATAGAGTTCTTGGCCTTCAGGAATCAGGGATTCCCTATCAACATAGTGAAAATTAAATTTTCAGATTTTTTCTCAATTAAATATATATAAAATGGTTAGAGTGGTATAGTTTTGATACCGATTTGGCATGGTTCATACATCTTATATATGTTCGTTTAGTAAGGTCAACTTCGGTCATGACATCATAAATGTCAACCTAGTCAAATCAATTCTCTCTATCTTCGTCACATCAGCTTGATATTTTTCTTCTACTCTTTTCTACTATTCACCTCTCAACCACAACTCACTCATAAATATCAACATAGTCACATCAACACCCTCTCACTTTACAATTCCAATTAATTATATCACATAACTTATTTATCATACATTATTATAATAAAATGTGAAAAATTACAGATAAATGAAAATAAATTTTATTAAATATTAAACGTGCGTTACAATGACTAGACTTCGAAATTAAATAAAACACAATTAATAAAAAACATTCTCATTCCCCATGTTGTCCATAACGTTGTTAGATGTTCTCCATCAAGTCTTTTTTGAGTTGCAAATGTGTTACGATCTTGAACGCGATATCTATTGTCCAAATATTTGTTGATATCAACAATGCGACCGAAGTAAAATTGAAAGGGGTGATCATCAGAATTTCTATTGGACGAATTCGGTTGATCCTGGACGAATTCGGTTGTATCTCCGAAAATAGCATATGTCTCGCTCATCCTCCACTATCATGTTGTGCATTATGATGCACGTCATCATGACATTGTTTAAAATATTAGGATTTCAGGCGAGTGATGACCTCCTAACAATTACAGAGCGTGCTTGAAGCACTCTGAACACTCGTTCCACATCCTTACGGTCATGATGCTTAGCAAATAATCTATCTCGTGGTGTTTGTGGAAGAATGACAGATTGGATGATGCAACCCATTGCGGATATATACCATCAGTGAGATAATACCCCATATCATACGTATGGTTGTTCATCTCAAAATTCACAGAGGGTGCATGTCCTTCTAGAACGTCGGTAAAAATAGGAGATCGATGAAGGACATTGAGTCATTACACGACCCCAAAATACCAAAAAAAGAATGTCATATCCACAGGTTGTAGGCGGCAACGAGTTCAATGACAAGTGTTGTCTTCCCGCTCCGCCCTCGATATTGTGCCTTCCAAGAAGCTGGACAGTTCTTCCACTCCCAGTGCATGCAATCAATGCCCCACATCATACCTGAAAAACCACGTCGCTCACCAACGTCAAGTAGCCTAGTTAGGTCTGCCAGTGTAGGCCTTCTTAGGTATTCCGCTTCGAAGTTGTTAATGACACCTTCTGTGAACTTCTGAAGGGAGTTTCTTGCCGTTCCTTTGCTTAGATGTAGGTACTCATCTACCGCATCAACCAATCGTCCGTACACAAACATTTGCAAAGCTACATTGCATTTTGAAAGCCCGATATCCTGAATTTACAAATTGCATCCGGTCGGCGTTGGAAGAAGGCATCAGACGACTCAATGACATTTACTATTCGAAGAAACACATGCCTTCACATTCTAAATCTTCTTCTAAAAACTTGGTCAGATACACAGGATTTTTAGAAAAATATTCGAAAAACAGACAGTTGCACCCTTGATCATGATCACGAGGTTGGTTGCAAGGTCTAGTAGAGGGTCACCATCGCCTCGGTTGGTTTGACCGGAACAGTTGAGGCAGTACATATGGAATCATCCCAATGAGTTGTCCGACCTCGTCGTTCGAGTCCGCAAGAAGGAGTTCATCCTCTAATTTGGAAGATCAGTCAGTATTTGAGTCAAAATTATTACCTTCTCCAACAAACTCTGTCATGCTCGATGAGTATTGGGAATGAATGGAATGAATGGAATGAATGTTGTGAGGTGAAGTTACATATTTATGCCGTCGAGATTCGCTCTCCGACATGAAGGACCCGATTTGATTTAAAGCTAGACCGACTTGATTTAAAGCTAACACGATTTGAATTAAAGCTGCACATAATCGCCTACGAGATTCGTTATCCGACATGAAGAACCCGATTTGATTTTAAGCTTGACCGACTTGATTTAAAGCTAATACAATTTGAATTAAAGCTACACATATTCACCCTTGAGATTTGTTATCTGATGAAGGACCCTATTTGAATTAAAGCTAGACCAATTTGATTTCAAGCTAACGTGATTTGAATTAAAGCTCGACAGATTCACCCTCGTGATTCATTGTCCTACGTTATATAAGTCCTCTAACTACATCACTTGTAACTTGTTAGAATGTCTTCCCCTGGCCACAATACTGACCTTCGTTGTGGGAATAACCAACGTCAGTTGTTTCCAAGTGGAGATGTGCACCAACATCCGTATGGACATCCATATTTTCTTCAGCATTCCGGAGAACCGTCAAACTACTTGAACTACCAACACTACCAATCTCCATTTCCACAATTCCTTCCTCAAACCCATCTCAGACATACAATATGTACTCCCAATTCCTCCGTGGGGAAGGTAGTAGTGTGTACAACAATCCAGTTGAGGACTACACAGAAGAAAGTATAGCAGGTGGAAGTGACGAGGAGGACCTATGCCCAAAACCGATCACCTCCTAAGTCATGTGGAAAGTTGAAAAAAGTATTTCAACGAAAAGGCCCTAGCAACATACGAAGATGAGGCCCTCACACCCTCCTTTATGGGCGTTAGTTGTGATGTTGTCGTGAGCACCAACCAGAAAAACAATCAACTGTAGAGAAAAATAAAGGACACGTACGACATGGTTTGTGAAACAAACCCAAACGTCGGACCTCAAAACATGGACTCGCTGAAGGGCTGTTGGCAAAGAATCAGGTCAGCGGTTTCAAAGTGGACGAGCTGCTATGATGAGGTGGTTGCATATTGTCACAACAGCATGAACGACGAGGACGTCATAAGGGAAGCTCACGTCATTCACGAGCGAATGCATCATGGAAAATTCTATTTTTATCGTGCTTGGGTCATGTTGTGCAGGTAGGCCTGACAATTGTGTCGTTTCGTGTACTTTCGTGTCATATAATTTTGTGTGTATTAGACGTTTTGGGTGGACACGAACATGACACGGTTAGATTTCGTGTCTCGTTTTGGAGTCACGAACATGACACAGTTGTAACCGTGTCAACACGACACGACACGATTGGTACACAATTTGTTTCGTGTACATATCATGTACCAATGACACGACACGATATACGATTATACATGAAACCTGCACTTGAAGATTGTACATGAAAATACACGATTTCACTGTAATATGCATATGCTTCATTTTAAAGTTTGAACACCTAAAAATTAAAACACATTCATCAAATCTAAAAAATAAAACATGCACTTGTAAAGTTAACCATAATTTGAGCTTCAAAATCATCACATTTTGGCATCCAATGATCCAATCATCATCCTCCAACAAAAAAAACAGTAGTCCCGTACGAGTTAAGTTTGTCACTTAAGAGAAAATACTATCATAGTATAAAAGTAGAGAGTAGATTAGTCAATCGAATAACAGCAACAATAGTACACTATTCTCTTTGCAAGTTCGCATCTACGGTGCTTTGGAAGAATTTGTTTGTGGGCGAATGCAATCTACCAAAAGAGAACAAATACTCCATCGAAGTCATGACCGGACATAAGGATTTGAACCTTGACCTGAATCATCCTCAAGTATCGCTTCCATAATGTCTTCTGTAAGTTCTTCCCAAGTAAAACCACAAGCATCTGTGATAGGAAAGATATTAAGTGTAAATAAATCATGTCAAGTTGAAATGGAATTTTGAATAAGAAATGTATTACCTTGACCAGTGAACTTCCAATCTCTTGTGCAATCAAACTCTCAACAACATTATGAGCTAACGAACTACGGTATTGATCGAGCACTCTTCCTCCAATACTAAAAGCCGACTCAGAAGCCACAGTTGATATTGGAATGGACAACACATCTTGAGCCATGACTACGAGATTGGGGTACCTATACTGGTTTGTTTGTGTCGTGTTATTGTGTTTCGTGTCAAATTGTGGGTGTGTCACGTGACTCAAAGGCAAACTAACGAAACACGAAATCAGTAAACCAAGACACAGATTTTTCTTGTCGTGTTTGTGTCATGTTATCGTGTTTCGTGTCAAATTGTCAGGCCTATGTGCAGGTATCCGAAGTGGCAACCAATGATGTCGTCTTCGTGCTTGAACGTTGAATGTGGCTGTCCGAAGATGTTTTCCACCACCGCACCAAGCCCAGAATCCAATAGTAGCGGGAAAAGAACAACAACGGATGACTCTAGTGACTTCCCAACACTACCTGTACATATGGTGGATAGTGACCCTCCACCTTATGTTCGATCGGAGTGTGTCAAGAAAGCCAAAAGGAAGGGAAAAGTTGTCCATGAATCTTTCGATAGTGTGGACACTCTTGAGCGAGAGCATTCACTATAGTCGAGACCAAAAGTGTCTGTTGGAGAAGAAAAAAATTGATTTTCTCGAACGAAAATTGAAAATGTGGGAACCCAAAATGAAGTTCGAGTGACTGAAGAGTTTGTGGGGAAATCCTTCGTTGATTGAGGAGTAAAAGAAACTAAAGAAAATATTGGCTGACGAGCTCAACGAAGAATGAGGTCATAAATTATTGTGGATTTTAGTATTGTAATGTAATCTACTATTAGACTTAATATTTCCTTCCGTTGCTTGTATGTCAGTTATGTACTTCCTATGTGTTGGTTAATTACATTTTATTAATGTTATTGTTGCTCTACTTGTGGTAATTTTAATTTAGTTGTCTTGTGTGTTGTATATCTATTGAAATGTTTAGTTGCTGTTTTTTTTAATTATTTATATCAAATAATTATTTTTTGTAACTACTTCTATAAAATAAAATACTCAACCAAAGAAACTAACAAAATTTAAAAAAAATTAATTAAGCAAATGTAATTTCTAATTAAATTTGTCAAACTAATCAACATTATTAAAGTAATTAACAATACAAATTTAATTAAACTAATAATTTTAATTAACAAAAAAATAATATTCATCAATTATACTAATTCTCTAATAAAAATTAAATCAAAAATAAAAAAATAACAAATATATATATTTCCAACATAATAAATTATTTACAACTAAATATAAAACTAAAACTAATTAATAAAACAAAATTAAAAAAACCAATGGGTGGGGGCCATGTGGCCTCCACCCTGGTCTCACGACTTGGCAGTCTACCCGCCAAGTCTTGCACCCCTATTGAGGGGTTATGTCGGCATTTTGCTGAGCCCTAAGTAATATCTTCCGAAAGTTTAAAAAAACCCAAGACATCTAACGCAAACTATGATAAGAATGTTCCTGGAGTTGAAAGAAATACACCATGCCTTCCTCATTGTACAAATGATATATCATTACAAGGCTATAGCTATCAATAAATAGTAATATCATGTCCCCATAATTGAAGACAAATGAAAGAGATAGTTGACCATGATTTGGAAAATTCGAAGTGCTAAATGTAAATTTTGAATTTCCTTCTAGTTTACTAACCAGATATAAACTCAATTAAAATATTTCTAGTTTTGTCATAGTTAAAACCAAAAATCGGATTATAACAATCTCATTTACATGTTTAGGTTCTTTGATATTTTAAAAATAAAGTGGGATTAGGGCACATAAAAAAAGCTTCTCGTTTTCTTAAGGTGGTGATGGTTTCCTATCAAGAGCTTGATATAGATATGTTACTTTTGTAACATCCCAGAACAACGAAAAATTTAAAATTTAAACAATAGAGAGATCTCAAGATAACGACAATCCAAGCGGGAATGTTACTCATAAATATAACTAGTCGGTGCACCAAATACGATAGAGTTTGTCAAAATACATGATCACGACAATACAACGAAAGACAAATACAAGTAATCATGACGACCTCAAAGAGTCCGAAGAGGATCCTGACCCCAAAATGTGTGTGCCACTGTCACCACCCGACAGAACCAACTACGGTCCTGACACATGAATCAACAACAATGCATGAGTTTCCCATTAGGAAATTCCGTATGCCAAGCTCGCCTATGCGAATGCAACAATACGGTAAATGAACCTATCATACTAGTAGCATGTCATGTCATCATCAGCAATGCAACAAATCCCCTCCAAGGGTAAAACATGACCTCAGTCCCACGACAACAACAAATATCCTCAAAAGGTCAACAAGAACATCAGTCCAGCAACAACATGGGGTCTCCCTCGGAAACCTACCGTAGGCACATACGGTCTTGCAGACAGTACGCGACGCACCCCCATACGCGACTACTCGAGCCAAAGGGATCAGTGAGGAGCGTCTACACTTACGCGCAAAGCGAACCACGTGGTCCAGACCACCCCAACAGAGTCGTAGCCTGGTCGGTCAAACCATCCCTTGATAGGTGCCCAATCGAGGAATCATCGCCAGAACAACATCGTCGGCACAAAATACGTCCGGCACAACATCAGACGACACAACAAGCTGGAACATCATCACCGGTAGAAACCTCGACGGCATCGTCGACACAACCTCGGAGGTACAACATACGTCCGACACAACATCGGACGGGTCCAGACCGTAGTCTGCAGGGTCATCATGCTCCAAGAGTCAAGCATCAACATGCTTTGGGATCCACGATCCCTCAGGTCTGCTACTCTACAGAGAATCAAGCAACAACACGTCACACCAAAGTCCATCAACGGAGGTGGCACGACCCAAGTATCAACACTCTTCCACACGACGGTCTCTGGGCAGGCACGAGCAACGTACCCGCTGTCACCTCCCGACTCACGCTCTAAGCGAGGACACAAGTTTCCGTGGATAGAGTTGATATAACACAAGGACCAGAAATTTAGTTCTGCGCACAAACGGTCGAACGAAAAAGGCAATCCAGTCGACCGTTCCCAAGGGGTTCGGTCGACTGAAAGTCTGAAACGGTTGAACTCTCTGCGTATCGCTTATGTCACAACGGTCGAACACCAATCTAAAACCGGTCGACCGAATACGGGGTCAAAATCCAAAATCTGGTCAAAATCATACAAGTCTAATCGATCGACTGACTTAGGGGTCCCGATCGACCTAATACTACCAGGGGGATCCTAAGTCATATATCCGTCGAACAAGATATACAATCGGTCGAACAGAAAACAATATAATTAAATTCACTTAAGTTCCGGTCAGACCAAATGTTAAGAACGGTCGACCGAAAACTACCAGCACATGCACAACCGGTCGACTGCCACAAGGCATGGTTCGACCGATGTTAGTTAAAGTCGGGCAAATACATTAAACTGGTCGACGCTCGAAGGCACCGGTCGACCGTTGGTCGACAGCAACCTCGTGTCAGTCGAGGATTTTAAGTCATTTCTCGTCGCCGGTGAGGTCTCCGACCTCCCGCGACTGACCACAGCTCCCCAACATCGTGGTGAACAACCGCCTGAGCCTCGCGCACGTCCTCCTCTCGAGTCAAGCTTCACCTGAGCACGCTCGTCGCATCTACTTCCTCCATTGCTAGTGACCAAGGATTTGATGTTGAGAGAGAGAGAGTGAGCTGTGAAGAGAGGTGAGGAAGAGAGAGACGTAAGGGAGAGAGAATGGGTGTGGGTTTTTTTGCTCCAAAAACCCACCAAACCAAATCAATCACCCCAATCGCCCAACAGTACCTCTCCACCCACAACATCACCCCTACCACACCTACCCCCATACCCCATCACCTCAACAAATTCTCCATCCCGGTGCAAAACCCTCCCAAACCGGGGTTAGCACTAACAGGGGTTTAGGATCTTACAACTTTTTTCCCTTCTTGCTTTCTAAACAAAAAAAGTCATTTCTTGAATGATACCATGAATATGCTACATCTTCTTTTAAATGATCTTCAATATCTGGTGGGAGTTGTATGCCTACAAGTTGCAGATTGATTTATTAAATTGTCATCGAAAAGGTATGATGTGAAATAAATGCTTTGGGCTGACTGATTTAAAAGATGGCTGTCAAATTTCTTATCATTTTATTATATGTTCGATATATCTTCCTAAAAAATGCTTTGATTTCATAACGAGATATATGTACAATTATGGTGTTAACCGTGAAGTTTAATTTTATGTACTAATTATTAGCATATCTATATTTCAAAGTCTCATAAAGCACAGTCGTTTTTGTGTTCTGCTACTTCAATCGGCGGGCCTAGAAGTCTTCCTATGTTCTACGTTGCTTTTTTTTAAAAAGTTTTACTCTTTAACTTTTTTGTGCGTAATTTGATCGAGGTGCACTCAATGTGTATTGGTTTCAAATTTCTTACTAGTTATACAAATCTAAACCTCTCAAAATTTATGAGCGCCATGCTGCAACACTTAATCAAAATCGTAATCGTAAAATTTTCATAATCATGTACGTTTTTAAGCAATTGTGAATCCAACAGTCATATCCGCGATTTTAGGTTTTCTATGTGCCCCTTATTAGATTCTCATTGAGCTAGACCCCAACCCAAACCCCACCAAATTGCATCAGCCCATAATAAAATTTTACGGGCACTTGCATAAATACCCCTTTACACAAAAAAATGAACTAATTTGGACTGAGCAATTGCAAACATGCATGCGTTATGTCAGGTGTTCATTTTTCTTGCACAAAAATCACTGGTAGAAGTTTCGGATAAAGTGGAAGTCTAATTTACCAAAGCACTCTAGTTATCATACACATTTATCAAACCCAGCGTCTTAATTTTGTTTGAAATGATTTTTAAATTTTATGATTTCGACGTGCATAGATAACATGATTCATCAATCTAGATCTACCATGAAATTTTGATTTCAAGTTTAAATATAAAGTTAATAAATTATGACTCGGCCTTGTTTCCCAATCTAACCTAGACATTCCGTTCTAAATTTGTACCCATTTAAATGGCGGCAAACCCAAGTCCATGAACTGAGGCCATTTTTAGTTCTTCGTAATGAGATAACATGGAATCCAGTTTCATGTAATCATATTACGTTCCCATGAAATCCTTTGTAATCAAATTGCGTCGTATAGTGCTAAATTTCAACACATAGATCTCAATGCAATTGAAAAAAAAAACGTTTAGTAATTCAAAAATTGTTCGGTAAGGTCCTTGGTGCTATGGTAGATTTCAGGAATGGTCAAGGTTGAGTTTTAACGATATCACAAGCTTTGGGTGGATTTTTAAATTGTTAATGATAGTATAACGTAATTAAATTACAACTTCCACTAAGATAATCCAATTAGCTTGAGGTAATGCTTGGTTGCGTGCAGTTTGATTTCATGAAAGTCAACTCCATCTAATTAGATTATATTGTCGTGAATTCCTATGAATGGTATTTCTTGTAATCTATTAATAATGTTTGTTAACATTGTAATTTAGCATCAATCTCAATGTAATTAAAACATAGTTTAATATTTCTAAAGGTCGAACGAATTTTTAGTGAGGTTGTCAATCCTAGGGCTGCACCGGAATTCAAAGAATTTTTCCGAAATTTGGGATCAGTTCGGCCCCTCGGTTTGGGTTTTATTTTGTTTTTTATTGCTGTGCATTTACTTAACTTTATATAATATATACCTTAAATTTGAAAAAAATTACAAATTAATAAGTAATAAGTAATGACAACTTTTCAGATGATTTTATACCATAATGTTTTATACTTCAAATAAAAATATAATAGTATATGTTAGTAATAAAAGTAAAACAAATCAGCGAGAACCGACAATAATAATTGAAAACAATCCCCTGAGAATGAACTCCGGGAAGATATAATAATGGTAGATTAAGAATTAAGAGAAATAAGTAGTTGTTTCAATAAAAAAATATTTATTTCTTCTTTCTTCTTTTTTCTTAGTACACAACAATCCAATTCAGATTCCACTCTTTTTTGGAACAAAACTTTAATATTATATTGAGTTTAGATTGGAGTTTTGAATCAATTCAAAAGTATGATTATTTACTTCTGGTTTTAAAACTAATCTTTCTTGGAATCGACTATGCTCTCTCAAATTGTTTCTCATTGTTAAGAAAATATAACAAAGATAAAATATGAGTTTGTTTTATAGCGATAGTAATTAATCGTTGTTGTTTCAATGTCAATCTATTTAGTCACAACCGTACCTGACCAGTTCGTTTCTGACCAGACCAAATTGATTTGGTTTAGTTTGCAATACGTAGGTAGATAAATTTTGATCTCAGTCCAGTTCGATTCGATCTGATTTCTTACTAATGCTCAGGCCTAGTCAAAGTTGTTACTAGAAATAAGCATAATTAGGTCGGGAAGGGACTGGGTAGTCTACAAGGTCAGTATTCAGTCTTTGAATTTAACAATTTCGGTATCGGTCCACGTATGGTCCTCCAATCCAAACCGGAAAAAACCCCGACCGTGGACCGAACCCACTTGTTTTTTTTCAAAAAACTTCTATCCAACCAATACAATTACTTTCCTTTTCCAATTACCCTCGATCGTGAAAAAGTAAAACTCACACAAAACTACACCCATCCAAACAAACCCCAATTGTTCAATCAAATTGTATTTCTAATGGTGTTTGGCCATGTCACTTCAAATCATTGAAAGTGCTGAAATGTATCCGGCGAAAGCTTATGTCACGTCGTCGCTAACATCATTAATTAAATATTATTTTATTTGCAATTTTGCAAAACCAACCTGAACTATCTAAAAATTACTCATTATCTTTATTTGGTTGGAAATATGGCAAAATTTTACTCTCTCTTTTTCTCTATGCAATCACATTTATGGTGTAATCGAGCCAAGTCCGAGCGACCATGCTCTGCTCGAGCTCACATCGTTAAGGAAACTTTTGGGCTCTCAGCTCCTCGGAACTCGAGTCAAGCCACCAATCACAATCAAGTTTGACTCACCGATAACTCACAAGCCGCTCAACTTGCGAATCTACACGCCAGTGAATTCAGCACGTGACTTGCTATTTGTAAGCCAAACCTAACTAGAGAGATGTAGGCTTTCTAGTTTAATTGCACATATTTATTTTCGAAATTTTTATGCACAATAAGAATCAATTACAATTTTTCTATGATTTGTTTCATGCATGCATCGGTTTGTTTCAATAACTAGTTTCAAAACTTTATTAAAACAAACATGGGCTCCGAATTTCATACCTAGAAGTTATCTAAAACTTCTTGATGATCCGGAGACGTTGAGGATGATTGTCGTTGCGCCGGATGCCTCTGAGTATTCACCAAACTCTAAACAAGATTGGAGAGAGAAGAGCTAGCCTCTCAAGCTCCAATAGGGTTTAGAATCTAACTACTAACCCCTCTTTAGTTCCCTTGAGAAGAAGATCTCTGAAAACTAAAACTAAACTCAAGAATTAATGTGAAATTCGTGGAGAATTATGGAGAGAGATGTTTGCATAAAAAGATAATGAATTAATTAATAAGGTAATGAGATAAACTTGTATTTATAAATTCTCTCCAAATTACATATTCATGTGCAACCTCTTGCCCACGATTTCATGAAAACTTCCATCTAACCATCCATTATTTGCTAACAAATAATCTTAGCCACGAATTAAATCAGTTATGGACCAATTCCATGCATGATCTAATTAATTCTTAAATTTATTCTGCAGTAGCGTCTGAATCGGTCGACCGTGTTTGGGGTTCGGTCGACTGTTTAGACCAAGTTTTGGTCGACCGTTCATAAACTCGGTCGACCGTTCGTAACAAAAATATTTCATCGCGATGTTCGGTCGACCGACCGATTATACTCGGTCGACCGAAAACGAACAAACGAAATTCTTGTTACGATCGATGCACATCCGGTTGACCATGCAACATTTCGGTCGACCGTTCCATATTCGGTCGACCGTTTATTGTTTAACGTTCGACCATTTTTGCACAGTATTGCAGACTAATCAAAATTCTGTTTAACCCCAACAAAATTTGACATTTCGGGATTAGTAATAAGTTCACAACGTATGTAATATATTATCTTATGTAATGATAAATCATTACACCCCATAATATTTACATCACATATTAATTTAATTTAGATTCTAATTATGTTACTAATCACAACATAATTTTGATTTCGCTTGGTCACCACATGTGTCATATTTTCTACATGAAACCCGACACACCTTATGAACTCAAAATCCTCATTTCTTGTTTCCCAGTTTTGTGGTGTGACCTATGGGAGGATCTAAACTAAGTTGGCAGTGATATTAAGAGCTTAATATCACAAGCTATAAGCGGTATCTAGCTACACATTATAGCTCCCAATTAGTTAGATGTCTTAATTCCACTCGAACCAAAACCCGATCCATTTAGTGATGGAGTGCACCACTTGTGTCCGTCCCTTGCCTCATGATATTAAGAATACACACAAAGTAGTATTGTGTCATCTTTGTATTAGTATTCATTTCTTGATCTCTTTAAGCTAGTTATAAATATGTGACTTAACTCAAATCACATTGTGCACATTATAACTTTGCTTTATCAAGGGGCCCACTAATATCATCACTCAATTAAGAGGGGCAATGATAATCTTTTGACTAGCTTTCTTCTCCAACAAAAGTCATACTTAACCAACCAATGCCTTTACACTACACTCATCGATAGCTCAAGACACTAGTCTAATTAAGCAATTCTTAAGTGATCAGATATAAGTCTCATATCAAAGGACCAAAGACACAGTAAAACATCAATGACACAGAAAACACAATTCTATAATGTTTTACTTATTAGGTCAATTCAGTATACAAAAGTAATATTTTCCTCTTTTGTGTACCCGTGTTGTCACTCACTTGTAGAGCTACAATGATATATGACCACCACGACAATCTTAACTCGGTAATTAATGTCCTATGTTAATTACCATGATTGCGAATATCTTTTGTTTTATGTAAACCAATATCTTTTAGAGCTCTAGATTAAGGACCAAGAACATCTTCCTTAACACTTCTAAAAGACGAATAACATTAAAAAGGAACAAAATGATTTCTCATTCAATTCATAATAATTGACATTTAAAAGTAAAACTTTTAGAACACATTCCCTTCAATCTCCCACTTGTTATTAAAGTTTTCATTAACATACCTTCTCAATGTATAAAACAATAATAACTAGGGTAAACCCCATTACATATCAATCATCAAACCAATCTACATGGTTCCTCAATCCCATGGACTCGAAATGCATTTCGCCCTTGGCTTGCGATAAGGGTTTTGTGAATGGATCAACTGTGTTGCTGTTGGTGTCTACCCATAAAAGATTTATTTTGCCTTCGTCGATGAGGTCACGTGTCACGAAGTACTTACGATCCATGTACTTCACTTTGTGGTGTGATCTAGGATCCTTGATTTGCGAGATAGACGCACTATTATCGCAAAATAGCTCAACGGGTCCGTCGCTCGTGGGAACTACTCCAAGCTCTTCAAGGAACTTCTTGATCCACACTCCTTCCTTGCTCGCTTCAGCGACAACCATTACTTCTGCAGCGGTGGTTGAATCGACCGTAGTGGTTTGCTTCCAGCTACGCCAACTCACAACTCCACCATCCAGAAGAAAGACATATCCTGATTGCGACCTTCTATCGTCTGGATCACTCATGAAACTCGCATTCGAGTACCCTTCGGCCATCAACTCCCTTTGTCCTCCATAAACAAGAATCTTATCCTTAGTCCGGTTAAGGTACTTGAGGATATTCTTGACCACAGTCCAATGCTTAGGACCTGCGTTGGATTGGTGACGACTTGTCACACTTAGAGCATACGAGACATCGAGTCTTGTGCAAGTCATCGCGTACATGATCGACCCAATTGCCGAAGCATAATGGACATCCTTCATGTACTCTAACTCCTTACGTGATTGCACACGTTGAGACTTCTTGAGTTGCACACCCATACTCATTGGCACACTGCCCTTTTTGGAGTTGTTCATCTTGAACCTTTCCAAGACCTTGTCAATGTATGTACGTTGACTGAGGCCAATGAGCCTACGGGATCTATCTCTATATATCTTGATTCCCAAGATGTATTGAGCCTCACCCATATCTTTCATTGAGAATGCAGATTTCAATGAACTTCTCGTTTGCTCAAGCAAAGGAATATGATTGCCCATAAGCACTATGTCATCAACATACAAGATTAGGAATACTACATGGCTCCCACTAACCTTCTTGTATATACAAGGTTCTTCCTTACTTTGAACGAAGTGAAACTTCTTCACTTCCTCGTCAAAGCGTTTGTTCCAACTCCTTGATGCTTGCTTCAATCCATAAATGGATCTTTGAAGCTTGCATACCTTCTCGCTATTCTTTGGATCTTCAAAACCTTGAGGTTGTGCCATGTACACATCCTCCTCCAAGTTCCCATTAAGGAACGTTGTTTTGACATCCATTTGTCATATCTCATAATCATGAAATGCAGCAATAGCGAGCATTATCCGAATAGACTTGAACATGGCAATTGGTGAAAAGGTTTCATCATAGTCAATTCCTTGAACTTGAGTGAAACCTTTTGCTACAAGCCTCACTTTGTAGGTTGTCAAGTTTCCATCCATGTCCATCTTCCTCTTGAAAACCCATTTATTTTGAATGACCTTTTTCCTTTGAGGAAGGTCAACCAAGTTCCACATTTGATTATCATACATGAATTCTATTTCGGATTCCATGGCCTTAAGCCATAGTTTGGAGTCTTCCATTTCCATTGCTTCTTGGAAGGTCAAAGGATCATTGGTATCAAGTACCATGATTTCATGAAGTCCCAGATACAAGTCGGGTTTCTTCCTTTCCCTCGTTGACCTTCTTAGTTCTTTTGGTTCTTCTTGTGTCTCTCGAACTTCTTCCACAATTTCTTGAGGAGTGGGTTCACGTTCAACTCTTGAACGTACACTAGGTGGGGATGATTGAGATTCTCTCACAATTTCTTGTGAGGGTCTCTCACTCATGCTACCACTAACCAAAGGAATCTCGGTTGGGCCTTCATGATCTTGAATGTCATCATTCATGTCATGATCTTGTAGAGTATCTGGAGTTTCCTCAAGCACAACCCTACTCCCACTACTTTTTACTCTTTCCAGAAATTCTTTTTCCAGAAATGTGGCATCCCTCTCTACAATCACTCGATTGGAGGTGATATGCCAAAAGTAGTATCCTCTTGTCTCACGAGGATAACCAATAAAGAAGCACTTATCCGCTTTTGGTTGAAGTTTGGTCGACATCAATTTCTTGACGTAAGCCTCACAACCCCAAATCTTGAGAAAATTGAGCTTGGGTGTTTTACCACTCCATAGCTCATAAGGAGTTTTATCCACGGATTTGGATGGAACATTATTTAGTGTGTAAGCCGCAGTTTGTAGTGCGTAACTCCAAAAGTAAAGAGGTAATTCCGCATGACTCATCATTGACCGAACCATGTCGAGCAATGTCCTATTCTTCCTCTCGGATACCCCATTCCACTGAGGTGTACCAGGAGGGGTGAGTTGAGGTACAATACCAAACTCCTTTAGGTATGAGTCAAATTCGGCACTTAAGTACTCACATCCACGATCCGTTCGTAGAGACTTGATTTTCTTGTTGAGTTGGTTCTCTACTTCATTTTTGATCTCTTTGAACTTATCAAAGGATTCACTTTTGTTTCTCATTAGATAAACATAGCCATAACGACTATAATCATCCGTGAACGTAATGAAGTACCTGAAACCATCTCGTGCACTAGTACTCATTGGACCACATACATCGGAATATATCAAATCCAAGAAGCCACTCGCCCTTGGACCTTTCTTCTTGAAAGGCTTTTTGGTCATTTTTCCCATTAAACATGGTTGGCACGTCTCCAATGATTTAAAATCAAGTAGACCAAGAAGGTTAGCTTCTTGCAATTTCTTGATGCAATTTTCATTTATGTGACCAAGACGATAGTACCACAAGATAGTATCATTCTCATGAGTGGTCTTAAGTCTTTTGTTATTGATATTAAAGATTTGTTTATTATTCAATTCAAGCAAATAGAGACCATTCCTTATGAATGCATTTGCATAGAAAACACCATTCTTCGATATAGACAAGCAAGAATTTAAAATATTTATATTGAAATTATCCATATCTAAACATGATACAGAAATAATGTTCTTGCTAATCGAAGGCACATAATAAACATTCCTTAGACATAAATTTAAACCACTACATAATTGAAGCACCACAGAACCTTGTGGAACCGCAGAAACGTTCGCACCATTTCCGACCTTCAATTCTACCTCGTTCCTTACGAGTTCCTTCCTATCCATGAGCAGCTGCACATTAGAAACTATGTGAGCACAAGATCCGGTATCTATTACCCAATCCTGGACAGAGGTGGCTAAATTTATTTCAATAACAAATATACCTTTGGCCTTTTTGGGGTGCCGACGTTCAATCACTCCGTTGTCAAGGTCTTCCTTGTACTTGGGGCAATTTGGCCGGATGTGTCCTTTTTCACCGTAGTGAAAGCACTCCGTATTGGGAGTTGGAGATTTCTGAGATTTCCCCCTCGAGGCACTCTTATGAGCACCTCCTACTCCCTTGCTCTTGATTGAACCACTTTTGGTAGACTTGCCCTTTCCTTTACCAATCTTTTGGCTCCTGCCATGGACGGCAAGGACATGCTTGTCCCTACCCTTGCCCATGTCAACTTCAGCAGTTTTGAGAGCATTGTGCAGCTCCTCAAGACTCACCCCTTTTTCACGCACGTGATAGTGCATCACAAAGTCCTTAAAGGACGGGGCTAGAGAGCCAAGAATCATATCTTCAGCAATGTCCTCGGGCATTGGTGAAGAGAGCTTTGCCAACTTCTCAAGGTACCCTTGCATCGTGAGAAAATGCATGGATACCGATGTTCCCTCCGCCATATGGCACCTTGTGAGTGCGATGGTGGTCTTATAGCGCTCCTTTCGGGCACTATCCATGAACATCTTAGACAAAGCCTCCATGGTCTTCTTGGGTTTTGAATCCAAGTATTTCGCTTGAAGCGAGTCACCCGTGGATGCTAGCGTAAGACCGTGAACTTGGTTCTCTTGGTCTTCCCACTTGGCTTTAGCCTCTTTCTCTTCATCGGTTAATTTCTTATTCCATTTTGGGATTGGACGTTCCAAAATGTGAGACAATTTCTCAAACTTTAACACGATGTTGAGTTTGAGTTGCCAACTTATGAAGTTTGAGCCATCATTTGCTAAAGGGTATTTTTCTATCATGGATCGTACGATAGGTTGGATGTTCGACATTTTTCTGCAAAATAAATCATACAGGAATTTACTGCCAATTTTATGTTTATCATACATACATACAAATGTAAATGCTGCAAATAAAAATCTTGCCCATAAATGCAACAATCCAAGATCCCATCAATTGTAATATAGACTAGCTAAGGGCTATCGAATACATTACAATATCAAGGTAAGAAAAACATTTTCTAATCACAACCTTTTTGAATTTTAGCAACATTAGCATATTCAAACTCTTGTGATTCTTGTCGTTTTAATTATGAGGGAATATGACCTATCTTCGTAAGAAAAACTTTTTCCCAAAACGGTGCGAGGGCTCTAGGTAATGTTAAGAAAACTTATTTTCATTTGATACGAGATACCTTTATCCATTGTATTCACAACTAAACATACTTGGGGTTCACTAGGGTGAAACACACCTCATATGTCTAATTGTAGCACAACAATAGGTAACCATTATATCTCCCACTATTCCCAAAGATAGAGGAAACTATCTCCCGCTAAGGGCGAGCAGAGTATCTCTCGATCGATGGCTGCTAGTGGGAGAAATAAGAAGGAAAATTGCTTTTAATTTTGTTGGACAATTTCATATATTAACATGTGATTCAGAATTTTAGGTTATCTTGCATATTATCATTCATACACATCCTAACATTCAGCACATTCATCACATGCATAGCAAGATTCAAAACAAAAATTAAACCATTCACACAATCCATATCGTGTGAGTTTATATGTTCCCTTTGATCCTTGATCCTCGATCCCTGATCTTCGATCCTCGATCGATGAGCTACAGCGGCGACTTCCTCTTGCACCGGAGATGTAGATTTTACAGAAAATAATCATGCTCCCCACATTCGATAAAAAACCGACTAGTGCAAGTCCTATGTAAAACCTCTCAAATGCATGCAATTATCTAAAGATAGAAAGAGAGAATTTGGTTTTTACATATAAACAAACCCATGTATAATAATAATTACAAACATTCATAGGCGCTGATTTGGAACATATAAACTCACAATTTCTGCAAAGACAACTCGAGCATCCATGCACACAATATTCCTATAAACTATACAACCTAGTTTATCAATCATCTAGAATCCCAAACAATTCATTGAAAAACATTTTGAAATCCATAAAAAGGTTTTTCATTCATCCACAAGTTCAAAAAACAATTTTGAACCGCTGTCCATCCAATTTCCTAAAAGGAAAGACGAACCGCAGTTTTTCGGTTTTGTTGATTCTCTTGCAAAACAATCGTTTATACTTAAAACGAAATTATTGCAAGTTAGACTTATGTCTAAATCATAATTCTAATAATTACATGACATGTTTTAAACCACTTAAAACATTCAAAATGAATTATTACAAAGAATTATTCCAACAAATCATTTAAAGACCGAAAAACGGAAAATCGAATTGTTCGAACCCCAGATGGTAAACTAAATTTATTTATAGTTTCAAATCATTAGAAAATTGAACCTAGCTCTGATACCACTGTAGGATTTCTAGTTTAATTGCACATATTTATTTTCGAAATTTTTATGCACAATAAGGATCAATTACAATTTTTCTATGATTTGTTTCATGCATGCATCGGTTTGTTTCAATAACTAGTTTCAAAACTTTATTAAAACAAACATGGGCTCCGAATTTCATACCTAGAAGTTCTCTAAAACTTCTTGATGATCCGGAGACGTTAAGGATGATTGTCGCTGCGCTGGATGCCTCCGAGTATTCACCAAACTCTAAACAAGATTGGAGAGAGAAGAGCTAGCCTCTCAATCTCCAATAGGGTTTAGAATCTAACTACTAACCCCTCTTTAGTTCCCTTGAGAAGAAGATCTCTGAAAACTAAAACTAAACTCAAGAATTAAGGTGAAATTCGTGGAGAATTATGGAGAGAGATGTTTGCACAAAAAGATAATGAATTAATTAATAAGGTAATGAGATAAACTTGTATTTATAAATTCTCTCCAAATTACATATTCATGTGCAACCTCTTGCCCATGATTTCATGCAAACTTCCATCTAACCATCCATTATTTGCTAACAAATAATCTTAGCCACGAATTAAATCAGTTATGGACCAATTCCATGCATGATCTAATTAATTCTTAAATTTATTTTGCAGTAACCGTCTAAATCGGTCGACCGTGTTTGGAGTTCGGTCGACCGTTTAGACCAAGTTTCGGTCGACCGTTCATAAACTCGGTCGACCGTTCGTAACAAAAATATTTCATCGCAATGTTCGGTCGACCGACCGATTATACTCGGTCGACCGAAAACGAACATACGAAATTCCTGTTACGATCGATGCACATCCGGTCGACCGTGCAACATTTCGGTCGACCGTGCCATATTCGGTCGACCGTTTATTGTTTAACGTTCGACCATTTTTGCACAGTATTGCAGACTAGTCAAAATTCGGTTTAACCCCTACAAAATTTGACATTTCGGGATTAGTAGTAAGTTCACAACGTATGTAATATATTATCTTATGTAATGATAAATCATTACACCCCATAATATTTACATCACATATGAATTTAATTTAGATTCTAATTATGTTATTAATCACAACATAATTTTGATTTCGCTTGTTCACCACATGTGTCATATTTTCTACATGAAACCCGACACACCTTATGAATTCAAAATCCCCATTTCTTGTTTCCCAGTTTTGTGGTGTGACCTATAGGAGGATATAGACTAAGTTGGTAGTTATATTAAGAGCTTAATATCACAAGCTATAAGCGGTATCTAGCTACACATTATAGCTCCCAATTAGTTAGATGTCTTAATTCCACTCGAACCAAAACCCGATCCATTTAGTGATGGAGTGCACCACTTGTGTCTGTCCCTTGCCTCATGATATTAAGAATACACACAAAGTAGTATTGTGTCATCTTTGTATTAGTATTCATTTCTTGATCTCTTTAAGCTAGTTATAAATATGTGACTTAACTCAAATCACATTGTGCACATTATAACTTTGCTTTATCAAGGGGCCCACTAATATCATCACTCAATTAAGAGGGGCAATGATAATCTTTTGACTAGCTTTCTTCTCCAACAAAAGTCATACTTAACCAACCAATGCCTTTACACTACACTCATCGATAGCTCAAGACACTAGTCTAATTAAGCAATTCTTAAGTGATCAGATATAAGTCTCATATCAAAGGACCAAAGACACAGTAAAACATCAATGACACAGAAAACACAATTCTATAATGTTTTACTTATTAGGTCAATTCAGTATACAAAAGTAATATTTTCCTCTTTTGTGTACCCGTGTTGTCACTCACTTGTAGAGCTACAATGATCTATGACCACCACGACAATCTTAACTCGGTAATTATGTCCCATGTTAATTACCATGATTGCGAATATCTTTTGTTTTATGTAAACCAATATCTTTTAGAGCTCTACGGTTAAGGACCAAGAGCCTCTTCCTTAACACTTCTAAAAGACGAATAACATAAACAAAGAACAAAATGATTTCTCATTCAATTCATAATAATTGACATTTAAAAGTAAAACTTTTAGAACACATTCTCTTCAAGAGATCCATAAGACCATCCTTACCCGTAAAAAAATACCAGGCACCCGAAACACGTCAACACATCCAAACACATCTCACATCCACGTCTTCTGTCTGTGCATAAAATTGGGCGGGAAACCACCCAATTTTCCACCCGGGCGGGTGGATCAGGGGGTACATGGTGCCCCCAGGTTGGATTTTATTTTTTTTAATATATAAAATGTTTTAAAAATTATTATAAATCATTTTTTCAAAAAAGTTTTTTTTTGAAAATATATTTTAATTTGTTTATATTTTTTAAATTTAATATATTTTTGTGTTTTACCCAGAATTGATCCCCAAATGACGTGGAGGGGAGAGAATGTATGACACTTAGGTTGTTTCTAGGTATGGTTAAGGAAAATTGGGGGGTTGGTTTGTGCTGACATTGTAGAGAGAAAAACTGATATGTTTGAGAGAGAAAATAGGGCACCCGGGCACTGCTAAAGATGGTGTGAGCACCCATCTTGCTTTATTAGGGGGCACGAGACGTGGGTTTTGTGACTCGACGATGTGGGACTAATCTCACTCACATAAATAAAGATACTAAATTTATTGTTGCAGAAAAAATACCCCATGGGAAGCTTTCAACCCACGACCTCTGCTTCTTAGAGTCACTCCCATTGACTACAACGTCAACTACTTGATTGCTCATTTTGTACACCAACAAAAATATATACAAAATTAATAGTGACTTAATATGTTGAAAAATGAACAGCAATATTCTACTAAAACTAGGGGTGAGCAGAAAAATCCAAATAACTGGATAGCCATATTTCCAATCCGGCATCCAGTTTATTAAATCCGAATAATCGGATATCCGATCTGTTTTTCTACACACATTTTCAGATTGAAAACACAAAAATGTGTGTAGAAAATGTGGTAAATTAGAGTTTGGAAAAATTCGGATACCCGAATCTAAATTCTAACCCAAATAAACCCTAAATCAATATCATCCTGAATCAAAACCGAAAAGGCAAAAGCCAAATCCCCTCTCAAGTCTCAACACTCAACAATCGCCATTTCTCAAAACCCAAATCCCCTCTCAACCTCAAAACCCAAATCCCCTTTCGCCCGCTCCTCGTCCCTCCGGCGAGCACACCTTCCCTCCGACGACCTCCGCAACTCCGACGGTACCATTCTCTCTCCCTTTTACGCCTTCGAACTGTCGTTTTTGGTCGCGTTTGGGTCGTTTCGAATAAGGTTTGGGGTTCAGAGAGTTTAGATCGGGAAGAGAAGAGGAGGAGAAGGATTTTAGGGTGAGGTTTTGGGTTTCGTTTTCTTGTTCTTTCTGGTTGGTTTTGTGTTCTTTTTAATAGAAATTTTATACGATAAGAAATAAAGTCACATGTAACATGATTCAGAAAACCACACTGAAACTTCTTCAACAGAGTTTTCAGACATTTTACAAATGTTTTGCAACAGGTCGTTATATTTGAAATTTCAAATTATTGGATGTTGACCCCTTTGATTATCACGTAGAAACCAATTACGAAATGCAAAATAACATGAATGTGAAGAAGGTAAAGTTTAATATGCTAAAATGGCGATGAGCTCGACAGTCTCAACATTAATGATGAGTGTCCTACCTACTCACATTCTTCAGCTATTCAGAAAAGAAAAGACATTTTTTCTTTGATGGTCAAATTCAGAATAGAAAACGGGATTAAGGGTCTGTGACGTTTGGCATAAAACTAGAATGTCCTTTATTGCATATTCCATTTCTACTTTACACCCTTCACACTGTTTCTTAGATGTTTGAACTTTAAACATGCTTGGCATATCCCTCACATACCTACTCACATCCTTCAGCTACATTCTCTTTGTAAATTAGAGATTAAGATATTAAATTATTATGCAATACTAGGTTGATAGGCTTTACAAACTTTTTGTTGATAATGGTTTATGATTTTTTGTAAGTTGAAATAATGTCATCAAATTTAAATGACAATCATGAAAGGGTTGAGGATGATATAATGGATGATACTTTCATTGAAGCTAGTGACATTCAAATCATTGAAGAAGAGCAAATTTCTCGAAAGGAAAAACCACCACGTGCCCCCAAGTCCAAGTCCAAATCCAAAGTAAGTGATAACAACTCTTCTATTGGTAAAAGAAAGAATGAATCTCCATGGTGGTCTCACTATAACAAAGTAAAGGATTCACTTTTTTCTGAGTGCAAGTATTGTAAAGTTATGATAAGTTGTGATTCAAAAAATGGGACTAGTGTGTTAGCAAATCATACAAAGATGTGTAAGAAGTTTCCTGCAAATCTAGATAAAAAACAAAAAACTCATTTCCGTTGATGCAAAAACTGTTGTTAACAAAGATGACACTCTTGAAACTGTTCATATTCCAAAACTGTGGCAGTATGATCAAGATTTTATTAGAAAACAACTTGCAAGAATGTTGATATTGGTGTAGGATTTCATGTTTAATTATACTTATATATTTTCAAAAAATTTATGTATAATAAGAATCAATTACAATTTTCTTTGATTTATTTCATGCATGCATCGGTTTGTTTTAACAACTAGTTTGAAAAACCTTATTAAAACAAATACAAGGGACTCCGAAATTCATACCTAGAAGTTCTCTAAAACTTCTTGAAGATTCGGAGACATTGAGGAAGATGATCATCGCTTCCCGTTGCGCCGGATGTCTCCGAGTGTTCACCGAAACCCTAAACAAGGTTGGAGAGAAAGGAGTTAGCCAATCAATCTCCAAGCAAGCTTAGAATCTAGCTACAAACCCCTTCCTTAGCCTCTGAGATTTCTCCTTCCAAAGACTTAGAAAACTAAGAGAATTTTCATGGGTTTTAGTAGTGAATTAGGAGAGAAAATAATTTCTGAATTGTGTGTCCCAATTAGGGAGAATAAGGACCTATTTATAGGTTCCAATCTTACTCTTAATCATGGCTATTCTTAAGCCACGGTTTTATGACAATTTCTCTCACAAACTAATTCCATAATGCATTATATGCACCCACAAAACGTTTGACCAAATTTGGAGCTAATCCAACCATCGATCAAATTAATCTCTTAATAATCAAAGGCAGAAAATCGACCGTTGTTCGGTTTACCGAGTCCCACTCGGTTAACCGAATTTGTCACGATCGTTTAACCGAGTACGTGACGGATGACCGAATCTTAAGGAGAAAAATTCTCCTTAACCGATCGGACCTATTCACGTCTAAAACCGAGTGCTATTCGGTTAACCGAAAATATCGGAACTTGACATTGTTCGGTCGACCGTTTCTGGTTCGGTACACCGTACCAAAGATCCAGGCACTTTGGTCAAGTTCGGTCAATCAATCACGATTATCCATTCCACGTTCGGTTGATCGATCCATAGATCCTTCGGTCGACCGAACCATAACGGATTACCAAACTTCCACCCGATTTTGCCTTTTCAAATTTTGGATTTATTTCCAACAAAATTTGAACTTAAGGGGGTTTTAGCAAATTCACAACTTATGCAATATATTATCCTATGCAACAATAAATTATTGCACCCCATAACATATGCATCTCATATGAATTTATCATGATTCTAATTATGTTTATATACAACATAATTGATTTTACTTGTTCACAACATGTGTCATATTTTCTATAAGAAACCCGACACATCATATGAAAAAATCAAGCTTCTTGTTTCACGGTTTTTGCGGTGTGACCTATGAGAGGATCTAAACTAAGTTGACAGTGATATTAAGAGCTTAGTATCAAAAGCTATAAACGGTATCTAGCTACACATTATAGCTCCCAATTAGTTAGATGTCTTAATTCCATTCGAACCAAAACCCGATCCATTTAGTGATGGAGTGCACCACTTGTGTCCGTCCCTTGCCTCATGATATTAAGAATACACACAAAGTAGTATTGTGTCATCTTTGTCTTAGTATTCATTTCTTGATCTCTTTAAGCTAGTCACAAATATGTGACTTAACTCAAATCACATTGTGCACATTATAACTTTGCTTTATCAAGGGGCCCACTAATATCATCACTCAATTAAGAGGGGCAATGATAGTCTTTTGACTAACTATCTTCTCCAACAAAAGTTGTACTTAACCAACCAATGCCTTTACACTACACTTATCGATAGTTCAAGACACTGATCTAATTAAGTATTCCTTAAGTGATTAGATATAAGTCTCATATCAAAGGACCAAAGACACAGTAAAATATTAATGACACCGAAACACATTTCTATAATATTTTACTTATTAGGTCTATTCAGTATACAAAGGTAATATTTTCCTCTTTTGCATACCCGTGTCGTCACTCACTTGTAGAGCTACAATGATTTATGACCAACACGACAATCTTAACTCGGTAATTAATGTCCCATGTTAATTACCATGATTGCGAATATCTTTTGTTTTATGTAAACCAATATCTTTTAGAGCTCTACGGTTAAGGACTAAGAGTCTCTTCCTTAACACTTCTAAAAGACGAATAACATAAACAAGGAACAAAATGATTTCTCATTCAATTCATAATAATTGACATTTAAAAGTAAAACTTTTAGAACACATTCCCTTCAATTGGATGAGCTACCTTTTATGTTTGTAGAGCGAGAGGGTTTTCTTGGTTTTTGTGAGGTATTTATGGGAACAAGAACTGGATATCCGGTTTTGGAATCTAGTTTAATTCGGATCAGATTCGGAATGATTTTTAGGTGATCCGGAAATCCAGATATCCATATTTCAGGTATCCGAAAATTCGGATATCCGGTTTTGCTCACCCCTACCTAAAACCTCACCATTGGTCTCTTGATCCGCATGGTGGTAGTCACTCGGTCCAACACTGCCCGAGTAGTTTGGTCAAATAATTATAGCAAGTTATATTAGGTCTTTTGTCGGACTTAGGAGGTAAGTTATATTAGGTCTTTTGTAGTACTTATGTGTTAATATGTTGTCAAATATTATTAATATTTGTTGTAATATTCTTATATATTGGTTTTTTTGGGAAAAATACATTAAATGGTTCTAAATTTGGTTACTACCATTTGTGAATGGGTACAAAGCTATGATAAATTAAATATCTAGTTAAAGCTCTACATAAATACACCATATATGTATGATAATATGATGATCACATATGCACACAAAAGTTATTATTGTTATAAAATAATAGAACAAAGAAGATGATGATTTGAGGACGAATAATTGTTTTGTATTTCCATCCACAAAGTATTACAATGGTCTCCTATGGCTATAGGAGGCAAATGAAAGGGTGTATGTTTAAGAGTTTACAAATGAGAATGTGATAGGTTGATGGAGTTATAAGAGGAGAAGGTGAATCATCCAATGACCTTTGAATTTCATAACAATTATACTATTAAGCTAGTATTATTACAAAATATTACCTATAAATTAATGGACATGAAATGTAACATATATTAATAACATATAAAAATATGTATATATTTAAGTAACCAAGCAACTGAGCGAGCCACTGAGTGAGTATCGAGCAAGTATGGTGTAGCTCATGCTCAACTCGTTTAATTAACTAAAAAAAATTTTGTGCTCCTTCTCGACTCCTTAGGAACTGATTGATAACTTTAATTTACCACAAGTGCACGACGTCGGTGAAGATGCGACAAATATGGGTCATACCATAAGGAGTTGTGCGCATTGTTGGTATCACCATACTCGAATGGAAAGAGAAATAGATGGAGATATTTAGGCTAAGCTAACTAAACTAAGATAGAAGAAACCAATCTAATTAAAGCCCTTGGAGATATTTAGGCAATCATAACATCCTCAAGTGATACATCGTGTAAAGTCCATTAAGATCTTTATTTGTATTCATTATTATTTTTTCTCTGTTTTTTAACTAGTTGGTATTTAATTCTCCTAGGGTCGGGTTTCGTTCATCATTGCTTACGAGGACTTACACTATCACGTACACATTCCTACAAATTTCCACAATAGGGCAATCCCTACCACTCGTGTAACGGGAGTTCGGTCAGTACATCCCAAGTCAGATGACTTGAAAGCACCAGGTACTAAGTCATCTCAGACCTAATTTCTCTAGTGATTGTAGTTGTACGAGAAGAGAGAACACCCTACTAAATTATTTCTTATCTACTAAATCCAATTGATGCAACTAAGATATCAGAACAAAATGCTCAGCTTCCTACTAGAAACACTTTCCAAGCTCTAGACTCTGAAATAGATGAAGAAATCGTTGTTGAATTTCAATCACCGCCCAGAAAAAGCCAGATAACAACTCAGTATAAATCTGATAAACCAGAATTTGTTGAGTCAGACCATGTTTCAGTTCAACTGCAACAACAGATTAGTAGTCACTTAACTGAGAATATTATTCAGCAAGACTATAATGATACAACTTTGCAAGCTAAAAAGGAAACGGTAGAACAAATTCAAAGTACACCCCAAAAATTTCATGAAGAAGCCACTACTTCCAAGTTTTTGACTCCCAGAAGCAGCAATTCATCCAAGGCCAGGAAAAAAAGAACATCTCCACGAACTCTTACATTATTAGAAGAATCTGAAGACCATATGCAGATCATCAAAATGAATGGTGGTCTCCATCAAGTCAACCTCAAAGAGGATATTCAAAGATACATTGATGCAGACCATTCAAAAGTTGACGCCATCACTAAAGCTAGAAAAAATTATAAAAGCAGTTACAAAGAACAAAATCCTAAAGTCAATGATGAAATCATCGTTCCACGTGGAGACACTACAAAACAATCTACACAAGAAGAGGACGCTGAATTTGAAACTGGGGATGGTAATTTCTTGAAGATGAGGAGACCACTAATGATGATTCTAGAGAAGATCACTCATTCTCTCCTGATACCCATTAAAACATTTATTATCTCCTCCAACCACTGATGCAGCTGTTATGTCCCTAACCTTATTTAGGGCTAATCCCATGATTAGAGGAGGTCTTGCATGAGGAAGGAGAGTGGTTAACAGTGGGCGGCATAGTGGTGTGATGGTGTAGGGGGTAGGGTGATGGGTTGAGTTGGGTTATGTGAGGAGAAAACCATAACTCCCTTTCTATTTTCTCTCTCTCACACTCATTCTCTCCCTCTCCCCAGCTTTCACGTCCTTCGACGAAGGAAGCTCCAGCCTGTAGCAGCAAGGAGGTGGAAGAGAAGCACGGTGTGGAGATGTGCGTGTGCGTGGTTTCGAGGTGTGACGACGTTGAGTGATCTCTGACGTGCTCTGTCAAACTCCAAAGGTATGCCCGTTCATTCGTCTGATTCTTTTTCTCACACAAGTCGTGTGATGGGTTGGCTGGTCGGAGACCTCGCCGGCGTTGAGCGTGTAGCAAGTTAAACCTAGTTCGGCTAGGTTGCTGTCGGCCAACGGTCGATCGGTTCCTTCGGACAGTCGACTAGTTGTAGTGTTTTGCTTGATCTTAACCAACATTGGTCGAACGACGCCTTGTGGTGTTCGACCGATCGTGCTTGTGCTGGTGGATCAGAGGAGCCTCTGGAAGTTTTCAGTCGGACGATACCTTTGAACCGTTTGACCGTTGCTTCATGTTTCGCTCGGACCAGATGTTGACCACCTAAACGGTCGACCGTTCCAGACTTTTGGTCCGACCAGAACTTAAGTAACTTAATGTGTTGTTCGACCGTTAATGACTTGTTCGACCGATAGATGACTAGAACTGCTAGGTTTCCCCTGGTAGTTTCCGGTCGACTTGGACCCCTAAGTCGGTCGACCGTTGGTCTTGTATGTTTTTTTACCAGACTCTGGATTTTGACCACGTAATGGTCGACCGGTTTTAGACTTTTCTTCGATCGTTGGGACTGAGGTTATGCGTAGAGAGTTCAACCATTGCAGAGTTTCGATTGACCAAACCTCATGGGAACAGTCGACCAGATTGCCTATTTCGGTCGACCGTTTGTGCGCAGAACCGAATTCTCAGTCCTAGTGAAGTGTCAACTCTATTCACGAAAACTTGTGTCCTCTCCTAGTGCGTGAGCTAGGAGGTGACGGTGGGTGCGTGATCGCGCCTGCCCAGGGACTGCCGGGTGGAAGAGTGTGGGTACTTGGGGACGAGCCACCTCTTGTGATAGACTGTGGCGTGTTGTATTGTTGTCTTGAGTCACAGTAGAGTAGCAGGCCTGAGGGATCACGGATCCCAATGCATGATGATGCATGGCTCTTGGAGCATGATGACCCTACGGACTACGGTCCAGAACCGTCCGATGTTGTGTTGGACGTATGTTGTATCGTCGATGTTGTGTCGGCGATGATGTTGTCGACGATGTTCCGGCTTGTGGCCGTCCGATATTATGTCGGACATATGTTGTACTGCTGATGTTGTGTTGGCGATGTCGTCGATGTTGTTCCGACGAGGATACCTCAGCTGGGCACCTACTGAGTGATTGTTGAACCAACTGGGCGACGACTCCGTCGGTGTGGTGCAGTGATTGACATCATTTCATGCTTATATTTGTATCTTATATCCATTATCTTACACCTAAGAAATGCTACGTGACGAGTTTTATGTTTGAATTTCAGAAATAAAAAGGTTTGAAGAGAAGAGCCATGAAAGGACCCAAAAGCAGGAAAAAGGAATTAATTGTGAGACCTGGGGACTGAGATGCAAGGGAGAAGGACCTGAACGTAAGACCGAAGGACCTAAGAGCAAAACAGAAAACTCCTTACCATCATGGGGAGTATTTTGGCAATTCGATTCGGGTCGGAGCTCCAATAAACAGAGTAGATGCATCCAAGACCAAGAAATACTTCAAGCAAGGCCCAGCACGAAATCCAAATGGATCTGGAGCTTATAGGCTGGCAATTAGCGGTCTGGGACCGCTAATTGGCGGTCCAGATAGCTCTGGATCCGCTAAGATTTGTGGAGAACGTGTATTTGTGTATGCTTAGTCTATTTTAGGTAGTTGTTTAGTCCCACATCGGGGGATTGTCCCGGATTAGCTTTTTCCATGCCTATAAATAGAACTCTTCACCTTCCATTGTAACTACCCATTGCTTGGTGGCATTCTCTCTACTAAGGAGTGAGCCTTGAAGCAAAAACTCAAGGTGGAGAAGAATGTTACCTTCAATGTGAGTCATTGTTAATAAAATAATTGTTCTAGTTTCTTTTAATCTTGTCTTTTAATTTGTGCATGCTTGTTTAGTCTTTCCTGCTTAGTGTAGTTTCATTTCAGTATTATGCTTCATTTTGTTAATATAGTTAGTGTAATGAGTAGTGAGTAGTTCCATCCCCATTTGGGGGTGGAGAAATATGTGATATGATCATGTAGTGTAAGTGTGTGTTATCTTAATCCCTTGAGCTTTATATGATTACCATAACCATCTAATGGGTTTTCACTCTTATCTTTGATATGCTAATGCTCTTGAATGAAGCTTAGCTTATGCTTTGATTAGTGGACCTATTTTATGGGAATGATAAGGTTAGGATATGGATGGAATTAATATTGGAAACACAATTTGTAGTGTATGTACTCTTGTTGCCTTTACCTTAGTTAATGTCTTGTATGTTTTAATGATATTGGGTTATCTTAATTCATGTGGAGGCATAGTAGGGTCTAGTCTTTATACATGAGTTCATTTAGCTTCATTCCAATTATTGTCTTGTATGTTTTAATGATGCAGTCTTATCTTAATTCATGTGGAGGCAAAGTTAGATGTAGTTTTATGATTTCTTGCAATACATGTTGTGAGGAGCTTAATTGAACACACACAGACACACACACACACACACATTGTTGAACGTTTTAATTTAAACCGCATGTGCACGGCAGCGATGAAGCGGTGGCAAGTACGGGTCGTCCTCCGGGAGGTGAGTAGCCTCTTGCTTGTACGAAATCAAGTGGCAAAAATAGGGGGAGAAAGATGTTTATGCTACTCTACTCTATACTACGCTAAGAAGTAGGAAATGCGAAAGGAAGAACCAAACAATAAAATAATAACTAAGCTAAAAACAAAGGAAGAATGCTGGAATACAGAAATGGGAAAACCCCTAAGGGGTGGAGTGAGTGCACACATGCAAAGAGGTGGGTGTAGAATACATTCTTTAAGCACATGAAGGTGGTGTTTATCAAGCATAGGAAGTGTCTAAATGTTATGGCAAAACCTATCAATCTATTCACCAACTTAGTTGATTAACATCTACATATGCAAGTTGTTTATTTCAGAACCTAAACAAGCATGAGAGGTGTCTAATCATTTTGGCAAAACTCATCAAGTTATAAATTCTATCCTAAACAAGCAAGCATACATTCATGTTTTATCAACACATCAAAAATAAAGCATTCATCCCATTCTCTAATGCATGTATGTACATCTACTCCACCCCCCCAAAGGGGATGAAACTACTCACTAAACATTACACTAATTATTAAACTAAGCAAAGAAAGCATATTAAAACTAAGCTAGAAATAAAAGATGATTAAACTAAAACATGCACAAACAATAAAAGAAACATAAATAAACAATGAAAGAAACACAAAACTTTATTGATAACATGATTCACATTTCAAGTAGCATCCTCCTACTTTAGTGTGTGCTTCAAGGCCTCACTTCTAGTAGGAAGAATAGCCACTTAAAATATGAAGTGATTACAATGGAAGGTGAAGAGTTCTATTTATAGCCATGGAAAAAGGCAAACCGGGACAATCCCCCGATGTGGGACTAAAAAAATACCAAAAATAGCCTAAAACTCCTCTAATACATGTGCTGGAGAAATTTTAGCGGATTTGGGCCAAAATGGACCGCCAATTAGCGGTCTTGGACTGCCCATTGGCGGTCTAAAAAGTCCGGATCCATCTGGAATTTGTGCTGGGCTTTGCTTAGTGTATTTGGTGGTCTTGGATGCATCTACTTTGTTTATTTGAGCTCCGACCCGAATAGAATTGCCAAAATACTCCCCATGATGGTGTGGAGTTTTCTGTTTTGCTCTTAGGTCTTTCCGTCTTGCGTTCAGGTCCTTCTCCCTTGCATCTTGGTCCCCAGATCTCACAGTTCAGTCCTTTTTCCCAGCTTTTGAGTCCTTTTATGCTTCATCTCTTCAAACCTATTTATTCCTGAAAACTAAACATAAAATTCGTAACATAACATTGTTTAGGTGAAAGATAATGGATATAAGATAACAAAAAAAAGCATGAAATGATGTCAATCAAATACCCCCACACCTAACTTTTGCTAGTCCCGAGCAAAACAAAGAAAGAGAAAAACATACGAAAAACAAGAAATCCCAACTCGCTTTCGTAGGAATCACAGCTGCACTTAGCATGTGCAACAAGCCGTTAAACCTCCTTGTCGCCAAGGAGGAGGAGTGTTGTCTCCTGAGGATTTTCAGCGGATATACCCACAAAATCCGAACGAGATGCATTAATCAATCTAGCTACACGACTCGTTGGACTTATTTTGTCGATCATGGGACGCAGTAATACTACGGGTCGACTCTATATATGTAATCGGTCCACACACCCAGCCTAATGAGTTATTCGTGAGAGTTAGTTAAGGACTTAAGTGAAAGACATGGGCAACCTTAACTTCTGAATGTGATACAATGTGTAAAGTCCATTTTGGTTCTTATTTGACTCTTTTTTTTCTTTTTCTTTGGAGCAGTTTATTGGTTGGTGTTTGATTCTCCCAGGGTCAGGTTTCGTGCATCATTGCCTATGAGGACTTACACTATCACGTACACCTTCCCCCAAATCTCCACATAGGGCGATCCCTACCACCCGTGTAACGGGAGTTCGGTCGGTGCATCCCAAGTCAGATGACTCGAAAGCACCAGGCACAAAGGACCCTCAGACCTACTTTCCCCAGTGATAGGAGCCGTGTGAGAAGAGAGAACACCACTTATTTATTTATCTACATGGGAACCAAAACCCCTACACTTAAGTTTCACAAAAAGAGATTAAGGGCCCTTGACCACGACAAATTTCCTTATACTAAAAGACACGAATTATTTGACTCACTAGGTTCAGGGTGGACTTCTTTAAATGTTTGAGTGATGAAACCCTACGATTACACGCCCCCCGAGGGAAAACCGGGGTGCATCCTAACGACTCGATAAGACCTAAAGCCAGTAAACTAGAAATCCTAATGTATCAAGTTCAAGACAATTTTGGGAGCTTTCTTTTTACTTTGCCTCTCAACGGTTTTGCACATGCTAAACACACGCAAAACCTACAAAAACATTTTCTTTCGCAAACACATGAAGATTTTGAAAGAAATGTGGAAATTTTAAAGCACTCGGCAAGCAAAAGAAGACACGTCACCCAAGGATCATGCCAAGCATATATATCAATGTTAAATGTGGCACACTAACATGACCCTAGCAGTACACACAAAAGAAAACAAAACCAAAGGAAAAAGACTCGAATATGTACACACGTAAAACACCCCCCCACACCTACCTCATGCATTGTCCTCAATGAATGCGAGCAAGATACTACATTGATATATGCATGAAAAAGGAGAGATCTCACCAACATGAAGTACAAAGGAAAGTTCAAGGTCATGTTGATGGACACGAACCTGAATTCCTCAAAACCTGTGAGATGCTGAAGAAGGGAGATAAATACGTGAAGAAATGGGGCCTTAGTACTCAAGGGTTGGAGCCCACAACAATCGATGCTCACTGAAGGAGTCTTTTATTACACTTTTTTGATATGTACAGCAACAAAGATATTCTCATAATCATTTGGTCAAGGAACATCAAATGAGAACATCAAGTCATGAGGACCATAGACTTGCCGAGATGGGCAAACTTCACCAGTACTCTGAGGTGTCATGATGGGTGAAAGGTCAAAGTTGAAAGGCTCGAACCCCTCATGATATTGGTCGGGTGTAGGCAACATGAAAGAGTGAAGATGTGTTGCCTCACTAGGGTTTAGTTGCTCATCGAACAAAACCCTCCAACCAATAGGCGGGTGCATCGGAATGAGTTCCTCAAGCACATTCGATGGATGCAGCAGACCTGCATCACTAAAAATGGGGTTTCTCCCCAAGTCATCCAACAAGGACCTCCCACCATCATTTATATCATCAAGCATAAGCTCGGTCGAAGGTGGGTCCTTGTTGGAGTCAATATGAAGTTCAAATGGCTCAATGGCCATGGGACATGAGGTAGAGACACCTTCTGGTATAGGCATATGATGAGGTATCTCACTCTCACTAGTACTCTCAACTGACTCATGCAACGAACACTCCCTTTGGACATTCATGTTTGAGGTCAGCTCACTTTGTTGCATTGCAAAGACAGGCAATGAGTCTTCGTTGAACCCACAAACATTCACAACAGGTTGCATTGGGGTTAGGGATGTACATACATGCATTAGAGAATGGGTGGAATGCTTTTTTTTGATGTGTTGATAAAACATGAATGTATGCTTGCTTGTTTAGGATAGAATTTATAACTTGATGAGTTTTGCCAAAATGATTAGACACCTCTCATGCTTGTTTAGGTTCTGAAATAAACAACTTGCATATGTAAATGTTAATCAACTAAGTTGGTGAATAGATTGATAGGTTTTGCCATAACATTTAGACACTTCCTATGCTTGATAAACACCACCTTCATGTGCTTAAAGAATGTATTCTATACCCACCTCTTTGCATGTGTGCACTCACTCCACCCCTTAGGGGTTTTCCCATTTCTGTATTCCAGCATTCTTCCTTTGTTCTTAGCTTAGTTATTATTTCATTGTTTGGTTCTTCCTTTCGCATTTCCTACTTCTTAGCGTAGTATAGAGTAGAGTAGCATAAACATCTTTCTCCCCCTATTTTTGCCACTTGATTTCGTACAAGCAAGAGGCTACTCACCTCCCAGAGAACGACCCGTACTTCCCACCGCTTCATCACGGCCGTGCACTTACGGTTTTAATTAAAACGTTCAACAAGTTTTTTGCGCCGTTGCCGGGGAGGTGCCAGTCCAGACTCTTGTTTGGACGATTCGAGTGGATTTAATTTGTGTTGTAGTTTTTCTTTGTTTCAGGAGACTGGGAATAGCAAGTGGAGGCTACTGGAGAAATTTCCAGACGACCTGAGCACTTCAGACCGCCAATCAGCGGTCTGAGACCGCCAATCAGCGGTTTGGTGAGCTCTGTTCATCTTTTAATTTCTTTGTGTTTTTGCTCTAAATGATCTAGTAATCTGGGACTCAATTTGGCATGTTGTGACTTATAGTTCGGTCCCAGATCAATAATCAAACCTCCTTTAAGCAACTTGGACCCTAAAACTCAAAACAAAAGACTAGGCATTCTTTCTTGTTTAGGTCATGCACCATGTATGTGACTTAAGCATTTAGATTGTCTTTTATTTTAGCTTTATTTTCAGTTGCTGAGTGCTGGCGTGAGGTATGCACCTTCTACTCTCATTCATGCATTTCGTATGACATGCCTTAGTTATTAGGAAGTGCATTGCAACAAGTGTGAGTTGAGCGTTGTTTGGAGAGTTGATTGTTATATTTAGGACTCCAAAACGCTATTAAGGAGGGGATGTCCCGTAAAAGATAAGGTGGGGGTATTTGATTGTTTCATCACCCTTTCCTTCGCCCCAAAAACAACACTAATCAAGAGCCTAATTTCTAAAATCAAGTAGACATTGGCCTTAAGGAATTCGGACGCATTAGTATAGTGATCTGGTCCCGACTGTCATAACCTGATCAGCGTTGCCCACTTTTTCGATAGTAGGAGAGACGAGATCTCCGGATCTTGACTCACTTGCTGGGCTTTGTGGTCCTCGTTGTAGGGAGGTGAGGCGTGTTGAGGCCGTGTGACCTAACACAATTGCAACCCGTTGAGAATGTTTGTGGGCTCAGCGAAGACTCATTGCCTGTCTTTGCAATGCAACAGAGTGAGCTGACCTCAAACATGAATGTCCAAAGGGAGTGTTCGTTGCATGAGTCAGTTGAGAGTACTAGTGAGAGTGAGATACCTCATCATATGCCTATACCAGAAGGTGTCTCTACCTCATGTCCCATGGCCATTGAGCAATTTCAGCTTCATATTGACTCCAACAAGGACCCACCTTTGACCGAGCTTATGCTTGATGATATAAATGATGGTGGGAGGTCCTTGTTGGATGACTTGGGGAGAAGCCCCATTCTTAGTGATGCAAGTCTGCCGCATCCATCGAATGAGCTTGAGGAACTCATTCTGATGCACCCGCCTATTGGTTGGTGGGTTTTCTTCGATGAGCAATTAAACCCTAGTGAGGCAACACAACTTCATTATTTGTTGCCCACACCCAACCAATATCAAGAGGGGTTCGAGCCTTTCAGCTTTGACCTTTCACCCCTCATGACACCTCAGAGTACCAGTGAAGTTTGCCCAGCTCGGCAAGTCTCAGGTCCTCAAAACTTGATGTTCTCATTTGATGTTCCTTCACCAAATGATTATGAGAATATCTTGGTTGATGTATATATCTTGTAAAAAAAGAAAAAAAAGAAAAAAAAAAGTGTGTAATAAAAGACTCCTTCAGTGAGCATCGATTGTTGTGGGCCCCAACCCTTGTGTACTTGGGCCCAATCTCTTCACGTATTTATCTCCCTTCTTCAGCTTCTCACAAGTTTTGAGAGAATTTGGGTTTGTGTCCATCAACATGACCCTGAACGTCCCTTTGTACTTCATGTTGGTGAGATCTTTACTTTTTCATGCATATATCCATGTAGTATCTTGTTCATATTCATTGAGGACAATGCATGAACTAGGTGTGGGGGGTGTTTTACGAGTGTACATAGTCGAGTCTTTTCTTTTGATTTTTTTTGTTTTCTTTTGTGTGCATTGTTAGGGTAATGTTAGTGTGCCGCATTTAATATCGATATATCTGCTTGCCATGATCCTTGGGTGACTTGTCTTCTTTTGCTTACCTAGTGCTTTAAAATTTTCACATTTCTTTCAAAATCTTCATGTGTTTGCGAAATAAAATGTTTTTGTAGGTTTTGCGTGTGTTTAGCATGTGCAAAACCGTTGAGAGGCAAAGAAAGCTCCAAAAATTGTCTTGAACTTGATGCATTAGGATTTCTAGTTTACTGGCTTTAGGTCTTACCGAGTCGTTAGGATGCACCCCGGTTTCCCTCGGGGGGCGTGTAATCATAGGGTTTCAGCACTCAAACATTTAAAGAAGTCCACCCTGAACCTAGTGAGTCAAATAATCCGTGTCTGTTAGTATAAGGAAGTTTGTCGTAGTCAAGGGCCCTTAATCTCTTTTTGTGAAACTTAAGTGTAGGGGTTTTGGTTCCCATGTAGATAAATGAATAAGTGGTGTTCTCTCTTCTCGCACGACTCCTATCACTCGGGAAAGTAGGTCTGAGGGGACTTTGTGCCTGGTGCTTTCGAGTCATCTGACTTGGGATGCGCCGACCGAACTCCCGTTACACGGGTGGTAGGGATCGCCCTATGTGGAGATTTGGGGGAATGTGTACGTGATATTGTAAGTCCTCATAGGCAATGATGCATGAAACCTGACCCTGGGAGAATCAAACACCAACCAATAAAATGCTTCAAAGAAAAAGAAAAAAATGATGATGACAAAAAAAGAAAAAAAAGAAGCAAATAAGAACCAAAATGGACTCTACACATTGTATCACTTTCAGAAGTTAAGGTTGCCCATGTCTTTCACTTAAGTCCTTAACTAACTCTCACGAATAACTCATTAGGCTAGGTGTGTGGACCGATTACATATATAGAGTCGACCTGTAGTATTACCTCGTCCCATGATCGACATATGAGTCCAACGAGTCGTGTAGCTAGATTGATTAATGCATCTTGTTCGGATTTTGTGGGTATATCCGGTGAAAACCCTCAGGAGACAACACTCCTCCTCTTTGGCGACACGGAGGTTTAACGGCTTGTTGCACGTGCTCAGTACAACCGTGATTCCTACGAAAGTGAGTTAGGATTTCTTGTTTTTCGCATGCTTTTCTCTTTCTTTGTTTTGCTCGGGACTAGCAAAAGTTAGGTGTGGGGGTATTTGATTGACATCATTTCATGCTCATATTTGAATCTTATATCCATTATCTTTCACCTAAACAATGCTATGTCACGAGTTTTATGTTTAGTTTTCAGGAATAAATAGGTTTGAAGAGATGAAGCATAAAAGCACCACAAAATCAACGAACACCCCTAACCCCAATGCAACCCGTTGAGAATGTTTGTGGGCTCAACGAAGACTCATTGCCTGTCTTTGCAATGCAACAAAGTGAGCTGGCCTCAAAGTGAGTTGGCCTCAAGTAGCATCCTCCTACTTTAGTATGTGCTTCAAGGCCTCACTTCTAGTAGGAAGAATAGTCACTTAAAATATGGAGTGATTACAATGGAAGGTGAAGAGTTCTTTTTATAGCCATGGAAAAAGGCAAACCGGGACAATCCCCCGATGTGGGACTAAACAGATACCAAAAATAGCCTAAAAATCCTCTAATACATGTGCTCCTAACAGATAACATTGTGTAGGTGAAAGATAATGGATACAAGATACAAATATAAGCATGAAACGATGTCAATCACACATCTTTCTATTCACATTATTTCTCTACCCCCTATGGGGTTTAGTTTTTATTGCTTATCTTTCATTTCCTTTTGCATTCTAGTGTAGTTATTGTAAGCAATCTTTCTCTCCATTTTTTTACAACTCGCCTTCGCACAAACCAAACGTCGACATACCTCCCAGCGGAAGTGCAGACGCTCCTCACCAATCCCTTGACTAGTTTAGTGGCGTGTGGGGGTGCGTGACGTACTATCCATAAGACCGTATGTGCCTACAGTAGGTTGTTGAACGTTTTAATTTAAAACGCAAGTGCACGGCCACGTTGAAGCGGTGGCAAATACGGGTCGTCCTCAGGGAGGTGAGCAGCCTCTCGTTTGCACGAAATCAAGTGGCAAAAATATGGAAGAGAGTTTTATTATCCTACTCTACACTATACTACACTACGAAGTACGAAATGCAAAAGAAAGCAACAAACGATTAACTAAACTCTAACTAAAAATGAAATAAGAGTGCTGCATTCAGAAATGGAAAACCCCTAAGGGGTGAAGTGAGTGCACACATGCAAAGAGATGGGTGTTGAACACATTCTTTAAGCACAAATAAAGGTGGTGTTATAAAGCATAGGAAGTGTCTAAATGTTATGGCAAAACCTATCAATCCATTCACCATCCTAGTTGATTAACATTTACATATACAAGTTGTTTATTTCAGAACCTAAACAAGCATGAGAGGTCTCTAATCATTTTGGCAAAACTCATCAAGTTATAAATTCTATCCTAAACAAGCAAGCATACATTCATGTTTTATCAACACATTGGAAATAAAGCATTCATTTCATTCTCTAATGCATGTTTGAACATCTACTCCACCCCCCAAAGGGGATGGAACTACTCACTACACGTTACACTAATTATTAAACTAAGGAAAGAAAGCATATTAACTAAGCTACTAAAACTAATGAAATGAAATTAAACAAAGTAAAACAAGAAACATAAAACAAACAACATAATAAAGAAACATTTATTAAAGTGACTCACATTTCAAGTAGCATCCTCCTACTTTAGTGTGTGCTTCAAGGCCTCACTTCTAGTAGGAAGAATAGCCACTTAAAATATGGAGTGATTACAATAGAAGGTGAAGAGTTCTATTTATAGCCATAGAAAAAGGTAATCTAGGACAATCCCCCGATGTGAGACTAAACAAATACCAGAAATGGACTAAATACACACTAATACGCGACCCACCAAAATCTTAACGGATTTGGGCCAAAACAGACCGCCAATTGGCGGTCTATATGGTTCGGATCCCGCTAAGTTTTCTTCTGGGCTTTTCTGGATGTCTTTGGTGATTGTTGATGCATCTACTTTGCTTGCTGGAGCTCCGACCCGAATAGAATTGCCAAACTACTCCCCATGATGGTGTGGAGTATTTTGTTTTGCTCTTTGGTCCTTTGGTCTTACGTTCAGGTCCTTCTACCTTGCATCATAGTCCCCAAATCTCACAATTCGGTCCTTTTTCCCAGCTTTTGGGTCCTTTTATGCTTCATCTCTTCAAACCTATTTATTTCTGAAATTCAAACATAAAACTCGTAACATAGCATTGTTTAGGTGAAAAATAATGGATATAAGATGCAAATATGAGCATGAAATAATGTAAAGCAAAATACCCCCACACCTAACTTTTGCTAGTCCCGAGCAAAACAAAGAGAGGAAAAAACATACGAGAAAAATAAGAAATCCTTACTCACTTTCGTAGGAATCACGGTTGCACTTAGCACGTGCAACAAGCCGTTAAACCTCCTTGTCGCCAAGGAGGAGGAGTGTTGTCTCCTGAGGGTTTTCAGCGTATATACCCATAAAATCCGAACAAGATGCATTAATCAATCTAGCTACACGACTCGTTGGACTCATTTTTGTCGATCTTGGGACGCGGTAATACTACGGATCGACTCTATATGGGTAATCAGTCCACACACCTAGCATAATAAACCATTCGTGAAAGTTAGTTAAGGACTTAAGTGAAAGACATGGGCAATCTTAACTTCTGAATGTGATACAATGTGTAAAGTCCATTTTGGTTCTTATTTGACTCTTTTTTTCTTTTTCTTGTTTTTTCTTTTTGTTTGGAGCAGTTTATTGGTTGGTGTTTGATTCTCCCAGGGTCAGGTTTCGTGCATCATTGCCTATAAGGATTTACATTATCATGTACACCTTCCCCTAAATCTCCACATAGGACGATCCCTACCACCCGTGTAATGGGAGTTCGGTCGGTGCATCCCAAGTCAGATGACTCGAAAACACCAGGCACAAAGTCCCCTCAGACCAACTTTCCCGAGTGATAGGAGCCGTGCGAGAAGAGAGAATAGAACGTATTTATTTATCTACATGGGAACAAAAACCTTTACACTTAAGTTTCACAAAAAGAGATTAATGGTCATTGACTACGACAAACTTCCTTATACTAACAGACACGAATTATTTGACTCACTAGGTTCAGGGTGGACTTCTTTAAATGTTTGAGTGCTGAAACCCTATGATTACACTCCCCCCGAGGGAAAACCGAGGTGCATCCTAACGACTCTATAAGACCTAAAGCCACTAAACTAGATATCCTATTGCATCAAGTTCAAGACAATTTTGGGAGCTTTCTTTTTACTTTGCCTCTCAATGGTTTTGCACATGCTAAACACATGCAAAACCTACAAAAACATTTTCTTTAACAAACACATGAAAATTTTGAAAGAAATGTGAAATTTTAAAGCACTAGGCAAGCAAAAGAAGACAAGTCACCCAATGATCATGACAAGCAGATATATCGATATTAAATGCAGCACACTAACATGACCCTATCAATATACATATTAAGCGCAACAGGAAGTTCATGGTTATAGTGATGGACACAAACCCGAATTCCCTCAAAACCTGTGAGATACTGAAGAGGGGAGACAAATACGTGAAGAAATCGGGCCCAAGTACACTAGGGTAGGGCCCACAACAATCAATGCTCTCATGGAGTCTTTTATTACTCGCTCTCCTTTTTTAAATGATATATACAGCAACAACGATATTCTCATAATCATTTGGTCAAGGAACATCAAATGAGAACATCAAGTCATGAGGACCAGAGACTTGCCGAGACGGACAAACTTCACTGGTACTCTGAGGTGTCATGAGCGGTGAAAGGTCAAAGCTGAAAGGCTCGAACCCCTCATGATATTGGTTGGGTGTGGGCAACAAAGAATGAAGTTGTGTTGCCTCACTAAGGTTTAGTTGCTCATCAAACAAAACCCTCCAACAAATAGGTGGGTGCATCGGAATGAGTTCCTCAAGCTCATTCGATGGATGCAACAGACCTACATCACTAAGAATGGGGCTTCTCCCCAAGTTATCCAACAAGGACCTCCCACCATCATTTATATCATCAAGCATAAGCTCGGTCATAGGTGGGTCCTTGTTGGAGTCAAGATGAAGCTCAAATGGCTCAACGGCCATTGGACATGAGGTAGAGACACCTTCTGGTATAGGCATATGATGAGGTGTCTCACTCTCCCTAGTACTCTCAACTGAATCATGCAACGAACACTCCTTTTGGACATTTATGTTTGATGCCAGCTCACTCTGTTGCATTGCAAAGACATGCAATGAGTTTTCGCTGGGCCCACCAACATCTCAATGGGTTGCATTGGTGTTAGGGGTGTTTGTTTATTTTGTGGTGCTTTCTCCAATTAGCGGATGAGATTTAGATTTAAAGGTTGATCCATGGGCTCCTGTTGCCTACCAGAGTTGAACACATGAAACTCGACACTCATGTTACCGAATGAGAGCTTCATGAGACCATTTCTACAATTAATTAAGGCGTTGGAAGTTGCCAGAAATGGTCTACCCAAAATCAAAGGTATTTGAGATTGGGTGTTCGCAACAGGATTGGTATCGAGGACAACACAATCGACTGGAAATATAAAATCTCCAACTTTGATAAGCACGTACTTGATGATCCCCTTTGAAATACGAATGGATCTATCCGCCAATTGGAGGGTGATCTTAGTTGATTTCAATTCTCCCAAATTTAATTGTTGATAAACAGAACATGGGAGGAGGTTGACCGCTGATCCTAAATCAAGCAAAACATTACTCATGCTAGTGTCCTCTATCGTACACAGAATAGTAGGACACCCAGGGTCCTTGTATTTTGTGTAGGCGGGATTGGACAAAAGTGAGCTTACATTTGCAGCCAAGAATGCTTTCTTAGGAATATTGGTCTTCCTCTTGGTTGTGCAGAGATCCTTCAACACTTTGGCATATTGAGGTATTTGTTGGATGACATCCAACAAGGGGATGTTAACCTTCACTTGCTTAAACACCTCTAATATCTTGTCCATTGTGTCACTCTACTTGTTGGTTAACCTACTTGGATAGGGAGCTTTTGGCAGGTAGGTTTTCTGCAGTGCCTGAGAAGGAGGCGTTGGTGTATTACCCTCACCCTCTGCCTCTTCTTCACCACCATTCCCACTAAGGGGCTGCATAGATGGTGGTGGTGGTGGCAAGGAAATGTGATTGTCAACCTGCTTTCCATTCCTTAAGGTCACAATGGAATTGACATGGTGAACAGGTTCCTCCACATGGTTCACTTGCGTCCCCCGAGGTACCACATTCTCATTTTGCATGTGTGGGTGTTGGTACATCTGGGGGTTAGCCTCAGGCTGGCTAGGAAAAGACCCTCTCTCTCTTTCATGTACAAACTGAGCCAATTGACCCATCTGAAGCTCTAGAGATTTGATGGTCTGCTGATTTGAAGTGAGAACTTGACTTGTGGTCGACATAAAAAAATTCATTGAGTTTTCGAGTCTACGAGTCAAGGTCTCAAGCGAATTGAATCGGATTTCCATGTTATTGGAATTTAGGAAACCTGATTGATTGGTGATTGGAGCTTGGGGTGGCTGATAAGATTGTGCATGCATGGGAGGTTGGTATGATTAGTTAGGTGGTCGAGAGGAGTTTGAAGGACCACCCGGGGCATTATTTTGGTTCCATGACAAATTGGGGTGGTTCCTCCATCCAGGATTATAAGATGATGAGTATGGGTCATTCCTAGCTCTGTCAAAGATGACGTTGACATGTTCCATCTCAGGAGGAATGAACGCACACTCTCTTTCTATATGACCTATCCTACCACATGAATGACAGGGAACTCGACCAGATGTGGACATGTGAGGTGCACTTTGTTGGTTTTGGAGCTCAATCGAATCCATACGGTGCATTAAAGCCGTCATGCGTGCCTCGGTGGCAATAGTGGTATCGATAGCAAATGCGGCACCCGATCTAGTCGAGTTTGCATTCGCGATCCTTGCTCCTATACTAGATGATGCAGGTGGTTCCCTTACACTCTCCCATTGCATTGTTTTCTCAGCAAGGTCTTCTAGGAAAGCCCATACCTCCCTTTCATCCTTTCCCAAGAACTCTCCTTGACACATGGACTCAAGGAGCGTTCGGGACGGGATGTGAAGACCCTCGTAAACAATCTGACAAAGACGCCACAGGTCAATGCCATGGTGAGGGCATGAGGATAGTAGCTCCTTGAACCTCTCTAGATATGCATGAAATGTCTCGATCTCAGGTTGATAGAAAGAATTGATTTCGTTCCTCAATTTTTGAGTCCGATGATTTGGAAAGTATTTCTTGAGGAATGCAGATTGAAACTCATCCCAAGTCCTAAAGGCATTCACCTGGTTGCTGTACAACCACTTCTTGGCGTCATCCTTCAGCGCAAAGGGGACAAGCCTAAGATGGATGGAGTCTGTGCTAAGTTGTTGCAGCTTGAACATAGCACAGACCTCCTCAAATTCCCTGAGAAAGATATAGGGGTCACATTTCCCAGTGAAGTGAGGGAGCATGGAAATAAACTGAGGCTTAACCTCAAAATGGTTCTCATTTGCCTCTGGCAATACGATGCATGATAGTAGAGCAGTATGGCTCGGGTAGCATCAATCACGTAGAGGTATGTGAGCGACACCTAGAAGCACATGTCGAACAGGTGGGTCCAGCAACTGCTCCTCCTCACGGAAATTAGCAGCCATTGAACCCGGACTGTGTGCGACACGAGAGGAGGAAAGCGTCGAGAAGTCGACTACCGAAGTAGGGTTGACAACGCGCCTCGTCAAACGACGACTCTCGTCTCGTGCCCACGAAAGCATGCACAAAGGTGCACACACACAAAACAAAACTTTTTTTTTTCTTTTTTTTAACAAAGAATGTGCGTAGAGGAGAAGACGGGGGAACACAGGAGAGAAAGAATGATTCATGAGAGAAAGGAAGAAGTCCTTATGCTACGGTGGATGGGTACAGGTAGAAGCACACAAGCAAACAAGGCTCAAGCAATCCTAAGGTCGCTATAGGTCCTTACAGCTAGACGACGCCTAACTGCGAGCTCACACGGCCTCAACACGCCTCACATCCCTACTATGAGGACCACAAAGCCCAGTAAGGGAGCCAAGATCCGGAGATCTCGTCTCTCCTACTATCGACAAAGTGGGCAACGCCGATCAAGTCATGACGGTCGGGACCGGATCACTCTCCTAATGCGCCCGAAGTCCTTAGGTCCAATGTCTACTTGATTTTAAAATTAGGCTCTTGATTAGTGTGGTTTGTGGGGTGAAGGAAAGGGTGACGAAATCCCCCACCTTATCTTTTATGGGACATCCCCTCCTTAGTAGCGTTTTGGAGTCCTAATCTAGCAATCAACTCTCAAAACAAACGCTCAATTCACACTTGTTTCAATGCACTTCATACTAACTAATGCATGTTCATACGAAATGCATGAATGAGAGTACAAGGTGCGTACCTCACGCCAGCACTCAGCAACTGAAACTAAAGCTAAAATGAAAGACAATCTATATGCCTAAGTCAAATACATGAAGCATGACCTAAACAAAAAGAATGCCTAATCTTTTGCTTTGAGTTTTAGGGTCCAAGTTTCTTAAGGGAAGGTGATTATTAATCTGGGAGCAATCTAAGAGTCAGAACATGCAAAATTGAGTCCCAGATTACTAGATCAATTACAGCAACAACACAAAGAAAATAGAAGATGAACAAAGCTCACTAGACCGCTGATTGGCGGTCTGAAGTGCCCAGTTTGTCTTGAAATTTCTCCAGTAGTCTCCCCTTGCTATTCCCAGTCTCCTGAAACAAAGAAAAACTACAAAACACAAATTAAATCCACTCGAATCATCCAAACAAGAGTCTGGACTGGCACCTCCCCGGCAACGGCGCTAAAAACTTGTTGAACGTTTTAATTTAAACCGCAAGTGCAAGGCCGCGTTGAAGCGGTGACAAATACGGGTCGTCCTCAGGAAGGTGAGCAGCCTCTCGTTTGCACGAAATCAAGTGGTAAAAATATGGAAGAGAGTTTGATATCAAGTAGGAAGAATAACCACTTAAAATATGGAGTGATTACAATAGAAGGTGAAGAGTTCTATTTATAGCCATAGAAAAATGTAATCCAGGACAATCCCCCGATGTGAGACTAAATAAATACCAGAAATGGACTAAATACACACTAATACGCGACCCACCAAAATCTTAGCGGATTTGGGCCAAAACAGACCGCCAATCGGCGGTCTATATGGTTCGGATCCCGCTAAGTTTTCTTCTGGGCTTTTCTAGATGTCTTTGGTGATCTTTGATGCATCTACTTTGCTTGTTGGAGCTCCGACCCGAATAGAATTGCCAAAATACACCCCATGATGGTGTGGAGTATTTTGTTTTGCTCTTTGGTCATTTGGTCTTACGTTCAGGTCCTTCTCCCTTGCATCTTAGTCCCCATATCTCACAATTCAGTCTTTTTTCCTAGCTTTTGGGTCCTTTTATGCTTCATCTCTTCAAACCTATTTATTTCTGAAATTCAAACATAAAACTCATAACATAGCATTGTTTAGGTGAAAGATAATGAATATAAGATGCAAATATGAGCATGAAATGATGTCAATCATAGGTCTCCGAGGGAGACCCGATGTTGTTTTCTGGACAGATGTCCTTGTTAACCCTTAGAGGGTGTTTATTGTTGTTGTAGGATTGAGTTCATGTTTTACCCTTGGAGGGGAATTGTTTTCCTTGTTGTTGATGACATGACATGCTACTAGTATGATAGGTTCATTACTGTATTGTTTCATTCATATAGGCGAGTTGGGATATGAGATTTCCTAATGGGAAACTCAGGCATTGTTGTTTAATTCTTGTTTCAGGACCGTAGTAGGTTATGTGGGGTGGTGACAATGGTCACACACATTTTGGGGTCAAGATACTCTTCGAACTATCCGAGGTCGTCATGATTACTTGTATTCCTTCTGTTGTATTGATGTAATCATGTATTTTGTCAAACTCTGTTGTATTTGGTGCACCGACTGGTTATTTAATTGAGTAACATTCCTGCTTGATGATCATTATCTTGAGATCTCTTTTATTGTTAAAATTTCAAATTTCCCGCTGTTTCGGGATGTTATAGCAACAACTACTGCTATTGTTATGAAAAACCCCTCAGAATAAAAAAAAACCTCTCTTAGAACCTCTCTCATAATCAAAAAAGAAAAAGAAAAACCCCTTGTTATGAATTATAAAACTATGATATGGAATATAAGGGGTATTGCTAATTATCCTACTCTTCGTTATCTCACGAAAAACATTAGAAGCCACAAAATCAAAATTCTGGGCATCATTGAACCTAAATCTACTGCTAGGAGGATGGAGAAAATCAGGCTCATGCTTTTTCTTCTCAAATATCATTCTAATAACAAGAATAATATCTGGATTTTCTGGGATTCCTCTCTTAATCTTACTATTGATCCTGACTCAGAGCAACATATCAACTGCCATCTTAAAGAAGAGTCAGGTATGATTCAACTTACAATTATTTCTGGAGATCATGATTATATTACCGCAGGTCTTTATGGCAGAACATTATTCAAATGGGTGAAACTACAAATATCCCTTGGATTATTGGAGGTGATTTCAATGCAATGCTCTCTTCTGAGAATAAAATTGGAGGCACATCTTTTGATTTAAGGGCATCTAGGGAGTTCAATAATTGTATTAATTCAGTTGGCCTTCTTAATATTAACAATGTGGGAGAGCATTTTTCTTGGTGTAACGGCAGGAAAGCTTGTGACAAGCTTACTGAGAAGATTGACTGGGTTTTCATTAATTCAGAATGGCTTTCTAGCAATTCTAAAACTACTGTTCATTATGATGAAAGAAGTTGTTTAGACCACTCCTCTATGTTAATCTATAATGATGAAAATACTGTCAAAAGACCAACTTGTTTTAAATTTCAAAATATTGGGTGCAACACAAGGATTTTCTTCATTTTGTTGCTATTCACTGGGTTGGAAATTATGGTAAGAATCCTATGGATAATCCGAGTGTTAAGCTGATTATTCTGAAACATAAGTTGAAAGAATGGAACAAAAATGTTTTTGGAAACATTGAAGATAGAGTAAAAAATGAGCAACAAAGGATTTCTCAACTTGAACATCAACTTACTGAAAACTGGGATGATCACATATGGGATGCTCTCATGCAACATAAGAGTGATCATCTCACCACCTTGTCCCAACAGGAATTTTTTTTATGGAAAAGGCTAGAAGTAATTGGTTGCAGGAAGGTGATAGAAACACAATGTATCACTCTCTTGCCAATTATAGACAGAAGGAATCTTGTGCTACCCTCTTGCTGGAAAATGTTACTTATAGGGGCGATATTCAATATTTGGAAAATTGTGGAGTGTTTTATTATAAAAATCTTCTCAATGAGACTCCTATAGATGAATTACCTGAGGATCTTCTTGAACTTATCCCTACTATTATTACTGAAGCTGACAACAATATGCTCACTTCCATTCCTAATGACGTTGAGATCAAGAATATCGTTTTTTCATTCCTGCTGAAAGTGCTCCAGGCCCGGATGGCTTTTCTAGTCAATTTTATCACACTTGCTGGGACATCATTTCTGAGGATGTTATCAAGACCGTGAGGTATTTCTGTTAACCCCTCTCTCTCACCTCTCTTCCCCAAATCTCTAACCCTAACCCATCTTTTCCTCTTTCCAGCAGCTCCGGTGACGACGACGACCCCGACGACGAGCTCCGGCGACCGCGTGTAGGCACGGAGAGGAATCGTCCTCTTCTCCGGTCTTCTTCTTCTCGTGAGGTACGCCAACCCTCCCTCGTGCGTAGAGTTAAGGACGTTGGGGAGGTTGGAGGGGGAGTTGGAATCACACGTGGGTTGGCGCCACGAGCAACCGGTCGGAGTTGTGCAGGTGGGCAGCCGCGCGCGAGGTTGGAGTTGCTTGTGCGGCTGGGTGAGCCGCGCCATCAAGCGGGGATGGTGGCTATCGGCTGCTGCAGCTTTGCCCGACCATTTTACGGTGAGGGCGTGGCTGGAGGAGCGACGTCCGACGGACGGTGGGCTGGATTTGGTGGGTTTAGGCGATGGAAGGGATGGAGATGGGAAATTGCATATAGTTGATGCATGTTTTGATTATTTGAGTTGATATGAGTTAAGTGGAGCAATTACAAAATAAACCAGTAAGTTAAAGTAATTGTTTAATTAAAAATAACTGGGAGAATTGCAGAATAAACTAAAGACTTCTGAATAATTGGTAAAATAAGTTAATCTGGGTGAATTGCATAAGAGATCTTGTGGTTTAAGGGTATTTGAATTAAATGTGAATACCTAGGTTAATTGCTTTGAGAACCCTGAAAATTGATCGTATTTGTTTAATTGATTTAATTTAGAGAAATTGTTTCATTCTCCCTAGGATTTTTATATAATTGCATAAAATTCTATTAATTGTGAAATTTACTGTTCTTCCCTTGGGCTTGTGAGAATTACGCTTTGTACAGAAAGTTGGGGTAAATTACACTTATACTCTTGTACCTTGATTTGTGGACTTAGAGCTATAGTTTCACCACGTTGCTTACATGATTTTATGGTCTTGTTTATTCTTTATTGTTCTATGCCTTGTTGGGGTTGTGGACCCGTGCAGTTGGGGTAAATTGCTTTTACTCCATTGTCTTGTGAGATTGCAATGTGAGAGATTTGTGGAACCAATGGTTCACCCACGTTGTTACGAGTGGACGTTGGAGTGTTGCTCACGGACTCGGGCTTGTGGTCGAGTAGTGGAAATGACGCGTGAGGCATGTATGACTAGATGTAAGGTGTTCCCTTGTTGGGGCGGTCCAGGATGGTTTACCAGCGTTGTTGCGAGTGACCGTTAGGGGGCGTTGCTCGCGGGCTCGGGCGTTGTGGTTGGATTGCCGGAGTCGGTTTCCCCCATGTGTTGTTGCGGTTCGGAAGGTTCCACCCACGTTGTGGCGAGTGACCGTTAGGGAGCGTTGCTCACGGGCTCGGGCATGTGGTCGGCTTCCGAAGTCGGATGCGGAACTGGTCAGCTCACCAGAGTTGTGACGGGTGGCCGTTTGGGAGCGTTGCTCACGGGCTCGGGCGCGTGGTTGGAGTAGGGCGTTGCCTTGTGGGACGGATGCGCAGTCTGGTCGAGGGTGCACACTCGGCATGGCTGGGTGCGTGGTCGCCTTGCGACGTATGACAGTTCTGCCGTGAGAGCGGGTTGAGTGTTGCCTTGTGGGTTGGATGCGCGGTGGGGGTAGAGGTGCACGCTCGACCTTACTGGGCGCGTGACTGCCTTGGAACACGAGACCAGTGTGAGCCGTCAGGGACGGCTAGACCTTGTTCGGTGTCGGTTGGGGTGGTGTACTGGGTCTTTATTTGAGACTCAGGCGTGCCTGTTCGTGCACAGGTGGGGCGCGTTAGGTGGCTGGAGGCGACTTGGGTTTGTGACGCGTGGACTGGATCTGTTGAGTTCAGTGTCATGTATTTTTCCTACTTCTCTCAGTAGTTGTATAGTAGGATTCAGAGTTCTTGTATTTTGCTTCGGCATTGTACCTTCACTTTGAACTTATTATAAATTTTAATTGAGAGCTCGAGTTGGTTATTTCAGTTAATGTCCCTTTTTCGCCTCCTTGTAGTGTTGTGATTATTGCTGTGTCCCGTGTACGGATAAGGGGCGTTACAGCTTGGTATAAGAGCTCAGGTCAGTCCATTCGCGTACAACCCAAGTAGGACCTTTTAGCGCAGTCCTGTTAGTTTTGTGTGTCCAAAAAAAAATTTGCTTGGGAGATGTCGCCCCGTCGAGGTGCTAGTTTGAGGTGTGTAGACTCCTCCGCACCTATTTTCTCAAGAGGAGGAACAACGAGTGATGCGAGACCAGCTTGAGCGTTTATGCGCGTTTATCGAGGAGAATGCAGGAGGCCCCAGTTTGAGGACAGGGGCGAGGTTCTTGTCCGCTTTATGCGCCAGCACCCGCCGACTTTCGTTCAGAGGAACAACCCCAGAGGTAATTGATAATTGGATTTTCAGGATGGAGCAGATCTTCAAGGCGATTGCTTGTCTGTCTGAGTGCCGAGTAGAGTTGGCCACATACGTATTCAGTTGTTTAGCGATCAATTGGTGGAGGTCTACTATTGTGGTGGTCTCTGGAGCCGCGACCGTGATCAGCTGGGAGGACTTTCTAGGGGAGTTCAAGAAAAAGTATTTTCCACAGCATGTTCGTGACCGTCTGAGATGCGAGTTTCTGACACTCCAGCAGGGCGATCTGAGCTTGGATCAGTATATCTACAAGTTCATCTCTTAAGAGAGATACTGTGCGGAGATCTTTAGTACGCCCGAGCAGAGGGCGATGAAGTTCACTTACTAGTATGCCTCGAACACTGGATGTTGAGTACCCCGAGTCGCACTGAGGAGAGCAGGGGGTTTGGCGGTCGTATGATCAGTTCATTGGGGGTGGAGGCGGTAGTCGCCGCGATAGGAGTTAGCCCAGGCCAGATTTGGGGGTCGTCGTGAGAAAAAGTAGCGATCAGCTGAAGAGAGTGTCAGTGATGTTGTGGACGTTGTCTTCGTTAACACCCGAGACGAGAGTGCGGCTGGATACTGGTTGAGTGGTGGATGCCTATAGTGTAGACAGTTTGGTCACAGGGTACGTGATTTCCCCGGGCAGAGAGGGACAGGTAGCGGCAGTGGCAACATTGGTAGCGACGAAGCAGCGAGGTCCTGTTTCACCTGTGGGAAGCCGGGGCACGTTGCACGTGACTGCATGACACGAAGACTGGGTACCGAGGGTACCAATTCTGCAGTTGGGTCGTCGAGGACCGCTGGACGTGTTTTTTGAGGCACGCTTGGAGGATTCTGCAGTTGTGTGTGCTGACGTGGTGGTTGGTACGTTTGATCTTGCCGGTCATGTGGCCCGGATTTTATTTGATAGCGGTGCTAGCATCCCTTCATTGTTGAGAGATTTGCGAGTATAGTGGACTTTTGCCCCCTGAGTCTGGCGTCCCGCCTCGAGGTCAGCACCCCTGTAGGAGAAACGCATGTGCTTGGGAAGTTTCTAGTTGGCGTGCCGATGGTGTCGGGCGACGAGAGCTTCCCGGTTGACTTGGTGTTGTTGCCGATAATGGACTTTGATGCGATACTCATGCTAGACTGGTTGTCCCATTATGACATGCTAGTTCATTACGAAGAGGGGGAGATTTGAATTCGATGGCAATGGGTCAGTGTGTATTGTATGTGGCGTGCGTAGCAGGGCGAGTCGTATCATCATTTCTACACTATAGGTGCAGAATCTTTTGAGTCAGGGGTGTGCAGCATTTCTTGCGAGCGCAGTATTGACAGAGAGTTGGTGACCCGAATTAGCAGATGTGTGTCAACTACCAAATGTGGGACAACGTGACTGTTAGGAACCATCATCAGTTGCCGAGGATTGATGACCTTTTTGATCAGTTGAAGTCTACGAGGATCTTCTCGAAGATTGACTTGAGATCCAGATGACATCAGTTGATGACCAGTTTGTGATGGTGTTAGGGGGTGATATCCTGACTTAATAACCGGATCATGAGACGCAGAGAACACATTACGGACCGTACTAGAGGTGCTGAAAGAGCTGCAGTAGTATCCCAAGTATTGAAATTGAGTTTTGGTTTGATAACATGACATTCCTTAGGCACGTCATGTTAAAGGACAATACCTATGTGAACCAGCGAAGATTGAGACAGTGACGTAGTGACGGACAACCACATCAGTGTCAGAGATCAGAAGCTTGTGGGATGGACAAGTTATTACCAATGCTCGAAATTAGAAGGGGGAAAGTTCAGTTGCTTGTATGCTACCCTATGAGCGGAGACTGTGGGAGGACCTAGTTCAGAGGAGGCCGTTTTTAGCAGCAACAAGCGGGGTTATGTTGGTCAGTGTACGGGTTGAGCCAGACATAGGGGAGCGCATTGTCCGCGCACAGGCAGAGGATCCAGATAGGGCCACCTTGATGCAGTCAATAGAGATTGAGAAGTTAGATTTCTGGATAGCACCAGATGAGGGCCTTAAGTTCAGGAGTTGGTTGTGGGTGCCAGTGACAACAAACCTGCAGAGAGGAGTCATGGAGGGGAGTCATCGTGTTCAATACATGATCCATCAGGGGAGTACGAAGATGTATAGGGATCTCCAGAGGCATGACTAGTGGCGATGCATGATGAAGGATATCGCGGAGTTTATGTGATGATGTTTAGTCTATCAGCAGGTGAAGATCGAGCATCAGAGTCATGTAGCGTGTTGCAGAGGATTGAGATTCCAGAGTGGAAATGAGAGTACGTGACAATGGATTTCGTTACGGGACTACCGAAGACGAGACGTTTCCACAATAGATCTGGGTGATTGTGGACCGACTGACCAAGTTGACACTTTTTGGCGATACATATGACATCACCGTCGAGCATCTTGTCGCAGTTATACGTGGATGAGATAGTAAATTGCACAGAGTTGCAGTATACATCATCTCGGACTGAGATACGCGGTTCACGTCTGGAATCTGGGGTCGATACAGAGGGTGCTAGGAACGAAGCTGAAGTTCAGTCCTACTTTTCACACTCAAATGGATGGTCAGTCAGAGAGGACCATACAGACGATCGATGACGTGTTGAGAGTGGGTGCCTTGAACTGGGGAAACAATCGGGATGAGCACCTATCGCTAATCAATTTCGCATACAACAACAGTTTTCATGCCAGTATAGGGATAGCATTCTTTGATGTGTTGTTTGGACGACCGTGTAGATCTTCCTCGTTATAGGACGAGAGAGAGCAAGTCATACCAGAGATCGTCCTGCAGTGTGCAAAGAAGATGGATGTGATCGGACAGAGATTTACCACAACGCTGAATGGACATAAGAGTTATGCAGACCAGCGCAGGCAAGAGTTGACTTTTGCAGTGGAAGACCACGTGTTCTTAAGAATTTCTCCTGCTAAAAGAGTAGTGTTGTTTGGTTACAGAGGAAAGTTGAGTCCGAGCTATGTGGGGTTGTCTGAGGCTTTAGACAAAGTTGGTATTGTGGCGTATCAGATCGCGTTGTCGACCCTTTGTACGTGTTAGAGGAGGTTATGCCCGGAGTGCAGGCTTATTTATCAATGGAAAAATGACCACTGGGAATAGTCGATTGGAGGAAGCACCAGTCGAGTATGAGGGTCATCCCGATGGATATGGTGCAGTGATAGGACCACACTCTAGAAGAGGCTACGTGGGAGATCAAGCGGATGTCCAGAGAAGTACCTAGAGTTTTTGGTTGTGTAACATGTTTTATTTCGCAGACGAAATTCTTTTTGGTGGGGTGATTGTTAACCCCTCTCTCTCACCTCTCTTCCCCAAATCCCTAACCCTAACCCATCTCTTCCTCTTTCCAGCAGCTCCGGTGACGACGACGACCCCGACGACGAGCTCCGGCGACCGCGTGTAGGCACGGAGAGGAATCGTCCTCTTCTCCGGTCTTCTTCTTCTCGTGAGGTACGCCAACCCTCCCTCGTGCGTAGAGTTAAGGACGTTGGGGAGGTTGGAGGGGGAGTTGGAATCACACGTGGGTTGGCGCCACGAGCAACCGGTCGGAGTTGTGCAGGTGGGCAGCCGCGCGCGAGGTTGGAGTTGCTTGTGCGGCTGGGTGAGCCGCGCCATCAAGCGGGGATGGTGGCTATCGGCTGCTGCAGCTTTGCCCGACCATTTGACGGTGAGGGCGTGGCTGGAGGAGCGACGTCCGACGGACGGTGGGCTGGATTTGGTGGGTTTAGGCGATGGAAGGGATGGAGATGGGAAATTGCATATAGTTGATGCATGTTTTGATTATGAGTAGTTATATACGGACGCGAGCGTCCGTGACGCGTCCTACGTGGAATAACACGTCAGCTGCCAGTTCAGCGTCCAGTCAACCAAAACTTCTGCGCGGGGAAATGTAAATTACGAATTGTTGGGTGCGACGGTTCATTTCCCTAAATCACGATTTGTTGGGTGCGACGGTTCATTTCCGTGCGACGGTTCATTTCCCTAAATCACGATTAGACGGTTCGACTTCACATACATCAGTAGCGGCGGTACAGCATTCGAGTAACTTTCCCCATTTCACCCGGAGTTCCTTTCCATACGCTCATCCAAAACCTTCATTGCTCCAAAACCTTTCCATTCCAGTAACGAAAACCAAGACAGGCGAAAATGGATCCTTCTCTACCTGAAACCTCCATTGCTCCTGAAATTGTAGCCGCGCAGGTGTTTTGTCAACCATGTTCTTTCTGGTTCATTTTAAGGTTCATTATTGGCCTCTAACAATTTTTTTTGTGTGGTTTAAGGGAAGCACGTACTACTTCCGCGAAACCAAGTGCGGTTTCGCGGCCCTTCACAAGCAGTTCGACCGGATGAAGGAGGAGGAGAAAAATGTCTTCCAACGGACGCCTTTCGGTCACTTCCTCAGCTTTCCTCACGTCACAACTGACAACGAGATACTGGGTTGGTTCGTCGAACACTTCGACGCCAATGAAGTCGGTCTGAGAATAGTCACTGGGGTGGTCCCATTTACGGTAGAAGACGTCGCCCTTCTACTTGGACTAAGAGTACATGGGCAGAGAGTGGATATGGATGCCATGTACGTAGAGAAACGTGACGGGGTTAACCTCGACAACACCCAGCTACTGGGTTATCTTACCGCCACGAGCAAGATGGGCGAGGAGGAGGAGCACGTCCGACTCCTTATTTCTATGATTTTCAATCATTTTTTGTTCTTCGATGGATCACTGCGAACTAAAGCATGGTACACGAAACACCTTAAGAACCTCAAGCGCCTCAAGAGATATGCGTGGGCAAATGCGGTTCACACTTTCTTGGTTGAAGGCCTGGAGGAAGCCCAACGGGACCTCTCGAGGAGGAGATCGTCAGCGAACTTCTCTATGAAGCAGGGCTACGTGTCTGGTTGCGTTGCCGTATTACAAGTAAGCATCTTGGTCCGGAATGAGTGTTGTGTCAGTCCGGAGTAGTGTCGGTTTATGTCCGGAATAAGTGTGTTGCCTGTCCGGAATAGTCCTGTATGTGTCCGGAATGACTGTCTTGCTTGTCCGGAATACGTCTTGTGTCTGTCCTGAATAGTGTTGTCTCTGTCCGGAATAAGTGTCTTCAGGTTGTCCGGAATGAGTGTTGTGTCAGTCCGGAGTAGTGTTGGTTTATGTCCGGAATAAGTGTGTTGCCTGTCCGGAATAGTCCTGTATGTGTCCGGAATGATTGTCTTGTCTGTCCGGAATACGTCTTGTGTCTGTCCGGGATAAGTCTTGTGTCTGTCCTGAATAGTGTTGTCTCTGTCCGGAATAAGTCTTGTGTCTGTCCGGGATAAGTTTTGTGTCTGTCCTCAATAGTGTTGTCTCTGTCCGGAATAAGTGTCTTGAGGTTGTCCGGAATGAGTGTTGTCTCTGTCCGGAATAAGTGTGTTGCCTGTCCGGAATAAGTGTGTTGCCAGTCCGGAATAGTCCTGTATGTGTCCGGAATGAGTGTCTTGTCTGTCCGGAATACGTCTTGTGTCTGTCCGGAATAAATAATTTGTATGTCCGGAATACGTCTGCGTCTGTCCGGAATAAGAGTTGTGTCTGTCCGGAATTAGTGTTTGGTCTTTCTGATTAACGTTATGAGACTGTCCTGGGGATGTTATGTTTCTGTTTTTTAACTCATTCCTGTTTTCAGGTGTGGCTTTGCGAGAAGTTCAAATTAGGGGATCCCCGGTCAGCATTTCCACGGTTCAAGTGTTGGACCGAAATGTTTAGCAGACGCCAAATCCTTAGAAAATGGGAAGATTGAGGCATCAACTTGTCCCGGATATACTCGGGCCAATTTGAGTTGAAGGGCACCCCAAAACTCAGTGCACGGGAGCATTCACTGTTGTCAGAGGATCAATTTCCTCCTGCAGCAGCAACTCCCGCAGCGAAGGAAACACCTTCAACTCCTGCAGAAGCAACGGTCGCCTCGAAGGAAACACCTTCAACATCCACTCTACCAAGGATACAACTCAGTGAATGCAGCATTCCATGTGACCCACTGCTACAAGAGTTGGAACTTAGTGAGGTGAAGACGAAATGGCTGCGAGCCGAAGCAGCACTTAGGGAGGCGACCGTTAAAATTAACAACCTGGAGGAAGAACTCTGGATCTCTCAAGAAGAGTGTCGTGAGCTGAGAGTCCGTGGGGAGGAGGAAGAGAGGGAAAAGAGGGAGGAGGAAGAGAGAAATAAGAGGGAGGCGGAGGAGAGGGAAGAGAGGGAGGAGGAAGAGAGAAATAAGAGGGAGGCGGAGGAGAGGGAAAAGAGGGAGGAGGAAGAGAGAAGTAAGAGGGAGGCGGAGGAGAGGGAGAAGAGAGAGGAGGAAGAAAGGAAGAAGAGGAACGAGGAAGAGAGGGAGAAGAGGGAGGAGGAAGAGAAGAAGAAGAGGGAGGAGAATGAGAGGAATAAGAGGGAGGAGGATGAGAAGAAGAAGAGGGAGGAGGATGAGAAGCATAAGAGGGAGGAGGAAGAGAGGAAGAGGAGGGAGGAGGAAGAGAGGAAGAGAAGGGAGGAGGAGGATGAGAAGAAGAGGAGGGAGGAGGATGAGAGGAATAAGAGGGAGGAGGAAGAGAGGAGGAAGAGGAAGGAGGAAGAGAGAAAAAAGAGGAGGGAGGAGGAGGATGAGAGGAATAAGAGGGAGGAGGAAGAGAGGAAGACGAGGAAGGAGGAAGAGAGAAAAAGGCGGAGGGAGGAAGAGAGGAAGAAAAAGGAGGAGGAAGACAGGAAGAAGAGGAAGGAGGAAGAGGGAGAGAAGAGGACGGAGGAAGAGAGAGAAAAGTGGAGCGAGGAAGAAGGAGAGAAGAGGAAGGAGGAAGAAAGGAAGGAGGAAGTTATGAGGAGACAGGAGGAAAGAAAGAGGAAGGCTGGGGTTGCGCTTCCGCTTTTGCACCCTCAAAAAATGCGGACCATTAAACCACGCTTGCGCACAGAACACATAGACGAAGCGCAAAGCAAATCTGGCCAAGATGAGGCACAGAAGATTGCCGCAGAAAAACAAGAAGAAATAAAGGAGGCCGAAGAAGCCACCACAAAAACAAAAGGGCCCGAAGAAGCCAGTGAAGAAACAACGAAAGATGAACTGGCCGCCCATGTTTCGTCCACGAGGCCAGATGTGGATGAGACCGCCTTGAGAACGCTGACCAATGATGAGGTACATCGTTTATTGAATGCAACGGCTCCCGAGCGAGAAGCAAAATATATTATCTGGAGGGGGGTTCTCAGCATTATCAGCAGGGGTGATCTCAAGGAAATAATTTCGCGAGGCACAGAAATCACCAACGAAACTCTTGACGGCCTAATTGAGGTACTCGTCAGAAGAGGAGGGCAAAAAAAGGTGGTCTGCTTATCAACTTTCGAATCGGAAATGATTGTGGAGGGACAGGGAGAAGATATAAAGAAAGATTATTTACTCCCAAAAATTGAAGGACTTAATGTGGAGGAAGTCGTCATCGCACAACCATGCTGTTTGTCCGGCCATTGGACTCTGTTCGTTGCCCACGGACCTCGATCAGAGTTCATTCAGTACAACAGCATCTCCCGCACGCTTAAAAGAGGTGAAAATCCTAACCGTTTAGTCGGAACTCATGAATGCACCGCGTCTAAGATAGCGGGATTCTGGCGAGGGTTTTTGGCGGTCGAATGGCCACTGAGAGTTGACAGGAAGGGTAGCCAACGACAGCTAGCGGGGAGTAACGACTGCGGGCCATACGTTTTGTACTGGATCAAACGTTTGATGGAGAATGCTGATCCGACTCAGCCGAAGCAGAGCAAGGTTCTTCACCGTTTTAGAGGCGATTTGGCCAATTTCTTACTCGAATACTCTGGGATGTGCGATCAACAATAAACGACTCTGGATGTTTTAATTTTTTTTACAAAGTTATACATGTATACATGTTAAAATTACATAGACTATTTGAATGATTTATCAATACAATGACATTTGGTGTTGGGTTAAATTATCAATACAAGGACATGTATAAATTATCAATACTCTTAAACCGGACAACAAATACACCTATTCCGGACAGCAAATACACTAATTCCGGACAACAAATACACTTATTCCGGACAGCAAATACACTTATTCCGGAAAAACTTAATGTTTCGTTTCTGGACAAAATTTATTCTTAAACCGGACAACAAATACACTTACTCCGAACAACAAATACACTTATTCCGGACAGCAAATACACTTATTCCGAACAACAAATACACATATTCCGGACAACAAATACACATATTCCGGACAGCAAATACACTTATTCCGGACAACAAATACACTTATTCCGGACAGCAAATACACTTATTCCGGACAAACTTTTTGTTCCGTTTCGGGACACACTTTATTCTTAAACCGGACAACAAATACACTTATTCCGGACAACAAATACACTTATTCTGGACAGCAAATACACTTATTCCGGACAAACTTTTTGTTCCGTTTCGGGACACACTTTATTCTTATTCCGGACAGCAAATACACTTATTCCGGACAACAAATACACTTATTCTGGACAACAAATACACTTATTCCGGACAAACTTTTTGTTCCGTTTCGGGACACACTTTATTCTTATTCCGGACAGCAAATACACTTATTCCGGACAGCAAGTACACTTATTCCGGACAGCAAATACACTTATTCTGGACACACTTTATTCTTAAACCGGACAACAAAAAAACATTTATTCCGGACAACAAATACGCTTATTCCGGACAACAAATACACTTATTCCGGACAGCAAATACACTTATTCCGGACAAACTTTTTGTTCCGTTTCGGGACACACTTTAGTCTTAAACCGGACAACAAATACACTTATTCCGGACAACAAATACACTTATTCCGGACAAACTTTTTGTTCCGTTTCGGGACACACTTTATTCTTAAACCGGACAACAAATACACTTATTCCGGACAACAAGTACACTTATTCCGGAATGATTTATCAATACATGTATACATGTTAAAATTACATAGACTATTTGAATGCTTTATCAATACAAGGACATTTGGTGTTGGTTTTTTATATATAAATGATTTTCTTTTTTCCGGACATACATGATACGTAATCCGGACGGACATATAACGTAATCCGGACAGACAAACAATGTAATCCGGACTGCCTAATTACGTATTCCGGACATACTGGTCACTTAATCAGGACATAAATAAAACGTAATCCGGACATTGATGTAACGTAATCCGGACATACTAGTAACTTAATCCGGACATAAATACAACTTATTCCGGACAGAAATTAACGTAATCCGGACAGACAAACAATGTAATCCGGACTGCCTAATTACGTATTCCGGACATACTGGTCACTTAATCCGGACTTTGATGTTACGTAATCCGGACGGACATATAACGTAATCCGGACATACTGGTAACTTAAGCCGGACATAAATACAACTTATTCCGGACAGATATTAACGTAATCCGGACAGACAAACAATGTAATTCGTACAACCTAAGTACGTCTTCCGGACATACTGGTCACTTAATCCGGACATAAATAAAACATAAACCGGACATACTGTTAACTTAATCCGGACATAAATAAAACTTATTCCGGACGGATATATAACGTAATCCGGACAGACAAACAATGTAATTCGGACGGCCTAATTACGTATTCCGGACATACTGGTCACTTAATCCGGACTTAAATAAAAAATAAACCGGACAGACATATAACGTAATCAGGACAGACATACAACAAACCAAAATTACTTAATATATTTGTCGCCATGAGAAATTAATTCACAAACGATCAAGCAAAGAAAGGGTTGAATCTTATGCAATAATACAATGACTTTCAACAAAATTACATACAATGACTTTCAACAAAATTACAATGACTTTCAACAAAATTACATAGGAATAATTCCAACCAAGGACAAATATAATAATCAAGGAGAAACTCCCTCGTAATGCAAATTCATGTCCCAGTCATCGAAATCGTGATCCCCCGGTTTGGGTGTTGCAGGGTGTAACGGGGGTAGAGCCTTCTTCCTGTTGATTTTCTTAACGTTACTTTTAATTATTTTCTCAGACAAAGAAATCCGTCGTTTGCTCGGCGGTCTGCCTTTCCGTATTGTCTTATCCGGATTGAGAACGGATGTACCAGCGAACACAGGATCAGGTCGTTGCATACGTTCCTTAAGCAACTCAAGTGCCTCTACCGCCTGAAGATATCTGTCGTTTGAGTCGAAAGCGGCCTCGGCGATCCAAAGCGCACGACCCATTATGTCGTCGTGGCGACGAAGCGCATCGTTCCCCGTTATGCCGCTTTGAAGAGGAAACTTGACTCCATAGCTCCTTCGGATATCCTTCCTCCATCGGTGGACGATGTAAGACTCGGGGAGCAACGCGTTTGGACGTATTCGGGCAATAACAACATATTCGTGACAACATAGGATACCGACGTGATCAAACATTCTGCAATCGCATACCCACTTCTCATCTCTAATTTGCACTGTGAACCGTTTCGACAATGGGAGGATATGTGTCAATACATGTTCGGTCACGTTGAAGTGCAATGTGTCGTCCTCGTTGAACTCATCCTTGATGTCGCAGTACATCATCTTCCCAATTTCTAACTGCACCTTCTTGAAGACACCCACCGTATACAACTCGCTCAATTGCCTCTCGAATGGATATTTCGAAATCAATTGCGGAGCCTTATGCTGACAATCGAAATCAGACTGAGCTTCCTTCTCATACTTGTGGCGTAGTGCGAGTTCGTATTGTTGAACGAACTGCTTAAGTGTCGTCCTTGATGTGAGGTACTTGTCGAAGAAGGCGTTCATACCCTCACTTCTCTGGGTTGATGCCATTCCGGCGGAAAAACAATCCCGCGAAAATGCAGGTACCCAGTGCTCTCGAATTGCATAAATGGATCGGAGCCAATTATTGTCGTGCAACTCGAAATCATCTAGAAATCCCTGCCAATTCCGCTCGAATTCTGCCGGAGTCTTGGAATCGAATACACAGTTGTTGAGGTCAAACAACGTATGCTCCCGGTACTTCTTGGGCAGCTTCACAGGGGCGTTATTCATTATGTGCCATATACAAAATCTGTGCCGCGCTTCAGGGAACACAGTCCTCACAGCCGAAGCTATGGCGCCACATTGGTCTGTTATGATCGCCGGGGGGCTTGTATCTGCACACAACGCGATCAAGATAAAAACATATGTTAATCCGGACAGAAATAACGTAAACCGGACAGACGTCAAGGGTAAACCGGACGAGCAAAAGACGTAAACCGGACAGACGTAAGGGATAAACCGGACGAGCAAAAGACGTAAACCGGACAGGCGTCAAGGGTAAACCGGACAGACGTAAGGGATAAACCGGACGCGCAAAAAACGTAAACCGGACAGACGTAAGGGATAAACCGGACGAGCAAAATACGTAAACCGGACATACGTAAGGGATAAAATGGACGAGCAAAAGACGTAAACCGGACAGACGTAAGGGATAAACAGGACGAGCAAAAGACGTAAACATGACAGACGTAAGGGATAAACCGGACGAGCAAAATACGTAAACCAGACAGACGTAAAGGATAAACCGGACGAGCAAAAGACGTAAAACGGACAGACGTAAGGGAGTAATCGGACAGGCACACAACGTAAAATGGACAAAGCCGGACAAAATAAAACACGTACCGTTCATGCACGTCAACCATGTTTGGAACAACCAAATGTAATTTTGTGTCGTCTCGGAAGAGAGGAGTGCGCAACCGAGTAGGACGGACTGGTAGTGGTGATTTACCCCCACAAATGGGGCAAAAGGCATGTCATACTTGTTTGTTATGTATGTTGTGTCGAAACATATTGCATCTCCAAAGTAAGAGTAAGCAGCTCGAGAACGACTGTCGGCCCAGAACACATTTCGTAGTCTGCCTTCGTCGTCCATATCCATTACGTAAAAGAAGCGGGAATCATTCTTCTGCATCCTGATGAAATAATCTTGGATAGCTTGCGCATCTCCTGGTCCCATTTTGAGGTTTCTAACCTCGTTCACAACATTCCTGCGAAACATAATTTTTATGACAAAGCTAAATGCGTAACTTCAACCAGGTTAAGTGGAGAATAAATAACCTTAGGTCCCGCTCGTTGAAAGACAATTTATCGTGACCTCCAGCTTCGACCACAAAAGATTGCATGGTCTTGGCGGCAAATATACCGGCAACATCATTGCACGAAATGCGTGCTCTGGCGGACTCCGGGACGGATCGTTTTTGTCGGAGGAAGCGCATCTGGTCTTCCGACAGCATGGCGTGATTATGTTCGAGATCTACGTAGTTAATTACGTAGCCTCTGGATGGATTACCGGAGACCCTAATCCGCGCAGTGCATTCGACCCTACCGGATAACCTATGTGATTGACATCATTTCATGCTCATATTTGTATCTTATATCCATTATCTTACACCTAAGCAATGCTACGTGACGAGTTTTATGTTTAGTTTTCAGGAATAAAGAGGTTTGAAGAGAAGAGCCATGAAAGGACCCAAAAGCTGGGAAAAAGGACTGAATGGTGAGATCTAGGGACCAAGATGCAAGGGAGAAGGACCTGAATGTAAGACAGAAGGACCTAAGAGCAAAACAGAATACTCCACACCATCATGGGGAGTATTTTACCAATTCTATTCGGGTCGGAGCTCCAACAAGTCGAGTAACCGCATCAAAGACCAACAATACCAGAAAGCAAAGCCCACAACAAATTCCAACACGATCCGACAATTTTGGACCGCCAATTGGCGGTCTTGGACCGCTAATTGGCGGTCCATATTGCTCAGGATCCGTCGAAATTTCTCCTGGACTTGTATTAATGTTCGTTTAGGCTATTTTTGGTATTGGTTTAGTCCCACATCGGGGGATTGTCCCCGATTAGCTTTTTCCATGCTTATAAATAGAACTCTTCACCTTCCATTGTAATTACCCATTGCTTGGTGGCATTCTCTCTACTAAGGAGTGAGCCTTGAAGCAAAAACTCAAGGTGGAGAAGAATGCTACCTTCAATGTGAGTCATTTTGTTAATAAAATAATTCTTCTAGTTTCTTTAAATCTTGTCTTTTAATTTGTGCATGTTTGTTTAGTCTTTCCTTTCCTTTTATGTTTCTTTAATGCTTCCTGCCTTCTTAGTTAACTTTCATTTCAGTATTATGCTTTCTTTGCTTAGTCTAATCAGTAGTGTAATGAGTAGTGAGTAGTTCCATCCCCATTTGGGGGGTGGAGAAATATGTGATATAATCATGTAGTGTATTAAGTGTGTGTTATTTTTATCCCTTGAGTTTTACATGATTTCCATAACCATCTAATGGGTCTCCACTCTTATCTTTGATAGGCTAATGCTCTTGAATGAAGCTTAGCTTATGCTTTGATTAGTGGACCTATTTTATGGGGAATGATAAGGTTATGATATGGATGAAGTTAATGTTGGAAACACAATTTGTAGTGTATGTGCTCTTGTTGCCTTTACCTTAGCTAATGTCTTGTATGTTTTAATGATGTAGTGAAATCTTAATTCATGTAGAGGCATAGTAGGGTATAGTCTTTATACTTGAGTTCACGTAGCTTCATTCCAATTAATGTCTTGTATGTTTTAATGATGTAGTGAAATCTTAATTCATGTAGAGGCAAAGTTGGATGTAGTTTTATGATTTCATGCACTACATGTTGTTAGGAGCTTAATGAACACACACACACTTCTTTATGTCCACATTATTTCTCTACCCCCTTTGGGGTTTAGTTTTCTTGCTTTTCTTCCATTTCCATTTGCACCTTAGTGTAGTTTAGTGTAACCAACCTTTCTTCCCTTTCTTTACCTCTCGCCTTCGAACAAACCAAGTGTCGACACACCTCCCAGTGGACGACCCGTATTTGCTACCGCTTCAACACGGCCGTGCACTTGCGGTTAAATATAAAACGATCAATCACTATGTTTCGGTCTACCTTCACCTTGGTTTCCGGGAGCATTACCTTCCTTTGAGCAAGTAAGAGTGACCCGTATTACAACACCATGACCGTAATGAGATTGCCTTATCTTCACACCAAAACCACAGGAATCGGCGTATGAAACGTAAAATGCTTTGGCTTCTTCGAAGGAAGGAAAATTCATCATCACTTGAGGGACGTTGGAGGCATGAGCCGGCTGTGAGGACACATTTACGAGTGCCATTACAGTACAACAAAAATGGAGGAAGGAGAGAAGAAGGAATGGTTCGTACCTAGACACTCATATTTGTATCTCCGTGACGCGCCAAACAATAAGAAAGAAGACGGAGGACGTGCTGATTTGAAAAGCATTAAATGCGATGGTGGACGCATCGGGAAAATAAAATCAGGAGTAAGTGGTTCGTCTGTCCGGAATAAGTGTTCCGTCTGTCCGGAATAAGTATTCCAACTGTCCGGAATAAATAGTAACTGTGTCCGGAATAAGTTACGTGCTTGTCCAGAAACTAAAGAAAATGAATGATGTGTGTGTCCGGAAAAAAATGAATTTAATAAAGAGAAGGGAAGAAATAGGAGGACGAATGTTGAGTGTAGGAGCGCTAACATGATGAAAGAATGGAGTGATTTGAGACGCATTAATGAGGGATGGCGAGGGATGGCGAAATTTGTACGAAACGAGGAATAAACTAAACAAAGAAATTGTTTCTGGGGAGAGAGCGAACTCAGCCGCGTCTGCTGACTGGGTTGCCCACATCAGCCATTCTGCTGACTGGGTTTGCAGCGTCCGTGACGCGAAGCGTTCAACAAACATTTCCCTTTGATTATTTGAGTTGATATGAGTTAAGTGGAGCAATTACAAAATAAACCAGTAAGTTAAAGTAATTGTTTAATTAAAAATAACTGGGAGAATTGCAGAATAAACTAAAGACTTCTGAATAATTGGTAAAATAAGTTAATCTGGGTGAATTGCATAAGAGATCTTGTGGTTTAAGGGTATTTGAATTAAATGTGAATACCTAGGTTAATTGCTTTGAGAACCCTGAAAATTGATCGTATTTGTTTAATTGATTTAATTTAGAGAAATTGTTTCATTCTCCCTAGGATTTTTATATAATTGCATAAAATTCTATTAATTGTGAAATTTACTGTTCTTCCCTTGGGCTTGTGAGAATTACGCTTTGTACAGAAAGTTGGGGTAAATTACACTTATACTCTTGTACCTTGATTTGTGGACTTAGAGCTATAGTTTCACCACGTTGCTTACATGATTTTATGGTCTTGTTTATTCTTTATTGTTCTATGCCTTGTTGGGGTTGTGGACCCGTGCAGTTGGGGTAAATTGCTTTTACTCCATTGTCTTGTGAGATTGCAATGTGAGAGATTTGTGGAACCAATGGTTCACCCACGTTGTTACGAGTGGACGTTGGAGTGTTGCTCACGGACTCGGGCTTGTGGTCGAGTAGTGGAAATGACGCGTGAGGCATGTATGACTAGATGTAAGGTGTTCCCTTGTTGGGGCGGTCCGGGATGGTTTACCAGCGTTGTTGCGAGTGACAGTTGGGGAGCGTTGCTCACGGGCTCGGGCGTTGTGGTTGGATTCCCGGAGTCGGTTTCCCCCATGTGTGGTCGGCTTCCGAAGCCGGATGCGGAACTGGTCAGCTCACCAGAGTTGTGATGGGTGGCCGTTTGGGAGCGTTGCTCACGGGCTCGGGCGCGTTGTTGGAGTAGGGTGTTGCCTTGTTGGACAGATGCGCGGTCTGGTCGAGGGTGCACACTTGGCCTGGCTGGGTGCGTGGTCGTCTTGGGACGTGTGACAGTTCTGCCGTGAGAGCGGGTTGAGTGTTGCCTTGTGGGTTGGATGCACGGTGGGGGTAGAGGTGTACGCTCGACCTCATTGGGCGCGTGACCGCCTTGGAACACGAGACCAGTGTGAGCCGTCAGGGACGGCTAGACCTTGTTCGGTGTCGGTTGGGGTGGTGTACTGGGTCTTTATTTGAGACTCAGGCATGCATGTTCATGTGCAGGTGGGGCGCGTTAGGTGGTTGGAGGTGACTTGGGTTTGTGACGCGTAGACTGGATCTGTTGAGCTCAGTGTCATGTATTTTTCCTACTTCTCTCAGTAGTTGTATAGTAGGATTCAGAGTTCTTGTATTTTTCTTCGGCATTGTACCTTCACTTTGAACTTATTATAAATTTTAATTGAGACCTCGAGTTGGTTATTTCAGTTAATGTCCTTTTTTTGCCTCCTTTTAGTGTTGTGATTATTGCTGTGTCCCGAGTGCGGATTAGGGGCGTTACAATTTCTTTGTCAATCCTTCCTTGCCAAGATCCTACATGTCTACTTTTATTGCTCTCATACCCAAGAAGAACAAAATCACCAGCTTTTCTGAAACTAGACCTTTAGGCCTTTTTAATGTTACTTACAAAATCATTGCTAAGCTTCTTACAGAAAGACTGGGTTCTACCCTTCATAAACTCATCTCTCCTAATCAAGGGGCCTTTGTTGAGGGTAGAGTTATCCGAGAAAACATTGGTCTTGTTCAAGATCTTGTTCAACATATTGACAAGTCCTGAGTAGAGGATTAATTAAGCTCAATGCAGATCATCATGTCATGAGATACAAAAGTCACTTCAAATGTGCAAGTATTAGTCACTTATTCTTTGTTGATGATACCATCATTTTTACTAGAGGAAGGCAGGATGGGCTTAATATTCTTTTCTCCTTTCTTGAACAATATCAAAAATTCTCTGGTTAGAAGATTAGTAAAGACAAGAGCAGATTCGAAATATCTTCTAAAGCTACTGTCCCAGAATTAAAAATATTCATCGCATTTCTGGTATTATCAAAGGAGCTCTGCCTTTCACTTATCTTGGTTGTCCCATCTTCAAAGGACTGAACAACATTGCTTATTATGAAGATTTGGTGATGAAGATTCAAAAGAAGTTAGTTGGTTGGCAATAAAAATTGTCTCCTGCTGGAAGGAAGGTTCTTATTCAATTTGTGTTGTGTAGCATGCCCATTCATATCCTTTCAGTTCACAATGTTCCTGTAAGATCCTAAACCCAATTAGAGGGCTAATCCCGGTTTAGGAGGGGCTGGAGCGGGTGGTTCTCCGACAAGCATCGTCAACCACAAATAAAGGTATGCCAAGTTCTTTGCACTAGTTTTACTCACACGAGATGTGAGGGTTTCTTGCCGTCGGCTGGCCGGGGGCCTCACCGACGACGAGCGATGGTTGGTGGACCACCGGAGTTGTTTGTCCTTTGCGGACGTCGGTTTAGCTAGCGGTCCGGGCAAGGGTGACCAGGCCTCATGTAGTGTGTTGCTGGACAAACTGCTGGACTGCTTGACGTGGACATGGACATTTCTCGACTGTTGGACTGCTGGACGTGGAGATTTTTGGACGGAATTCTAGATAGATGTTTGGACAGATTTCTGGACAACTTTCTCAACGAATTTCTGGACAGATGTTTGGACAAATTTCTGGACAGCTTTTTGGACGAATTTCTGGACAATGTTTGGACAGATTTCTGGACAGCTTTCTGGACGGAATTCTAGATAGATGTTTGGACGTGTTTATGGATAGATTTCTGAACAGAGATTCTGGACAACGTGGATAGACTTTCTGGGCAGACTTTCGGGACAGATTTTTGGATAGAGTTTCTGGACATCTTTATAGACAACTTGCTGGACTTATTGCTTGACAGAGCTACTGGACTTCGTTGCAAGTATCACCCTTGGTTCCTGCCTTTATTTAATGTCAACTTTGTCCACGGAAACCCGTGTCCTCTCCTAGAACGTGAGCCGAGAGGTGGCGGTGGGTGCGTTGCTCGTGCCTACCCAAGGACTGCCGTGTGGAAGAGTGTGGATACTTGGGGAGTGCCACATCTTTGTTATGGACTGTGACGTAGTATATGTGTTACTTGACTCATTATTAGAGTAGTATGTTTTCTTTTTTGCCTTAATCTATATTAATTTTGATGATTAATTAAACTAATCTTAATCAATCAACCTAGTCAATCAAAGTGAGCAAACATGATTACATGCATTGCATACATACTTGTATACTTATAAACATCTTAATAGGTTGATCAAGACAATCAAGGAAATGAGCATTGAGACAAAGACATCAAGACTCAAGACTTGTAATCAAAGGTTTGGACCAAGACATGTAATTTTGTATTTATTGAGTCCTTAAGGTTTAATGTAAACTTGAGCACTAGGATTTTGTCACGTCCCTCATCGGTAAACCGAACTACATTCGGTCAACCGAATTCTATCTAGTTCGGTCTATCGAACACCTTTCGGATACCCGAATACTTCCCACCAGTAAAACTTAGGTGTTCTTTAGAATTGCCCTAATGGAAGAACGAACCACCTTCAGTCGACCGAATAGCCTTGGACCGGTTTTGGACTTTGCTCCAACGGTCGCATTTGAATCGAGTCCCTAGAGCCTAATTGACTTGACCCACTTTGGACGACTGAATATCTATCGGTCAACCGAGTCCCTCTTGGCTTTAGGTTCACAACGGCTATTGACACGTTACACTTGATCGTTGTACCCAACAACTATTTGAGTTATAACTGTCAGCGCAAAACCCGTGCTAACTTCGCTCTACCGAAGTGTACACGGTCAACCGAACTTGAATAGATCAGAGCTTAACCAATCCTACTGTCCACCTTGGAACGGTGAACCTAATGGAATTCGGTTAACCGAACTTAATTAGGGATAAATTGAGAAAAGCTACTGGAGGTTGGTGAACGGCGATCTGATACATAATCGGACAACCGAGTTCTTTATTCAGACCAATTCTTCGGACTTCCGTTTGGATAACGGTCGACCGAATATGCCTCGATTTCTGCCCGAGCTTAAGTCACATCTTGCATTCTCATTGGTACATTTCCCCACCAACTCTCCAACGAATATCTAAGTTTGAAGCCTATATAAACACCACTCTAGAGACACACAAAAACTCTCAACACCCTCTATTCATCAACTATCTTTGTGCTCTCAATTCTCAGACCTTCAAATCTTATTCTTCAACACTCAAGCTTAAACTTCACCACTTGCTTATCCAATTCTAGAGTGATATCGAAGTGTGCTCAAGTATAGAGGGTTAGATTGTGATTCCATCTTCATATTCAAAGAATCACCAAGTTGTAAAGCTTCGAGGAAGCTCCGTCTCGGATTGTGAGAGGAGACACGAGCGAGGCGAGGATTGTTCGGGAGGCTCGGAGTTGTAAACGACGTTGATCTCGGCCCGGAACGGAGATCGGTTAGTGGAACCGTAATCAAGGGTCGGGGGATCAAGCGAGGTTTCGAGGAGGACTACGACCCGGGTATGGGTGTCGAACCTCTCGAAACTCTGGTGTCGTCGATTTTGTGGTTTTCACGTCTTATCTTTTAATCCTTCGATTAGTATTTTTAATTCCGCATTTATCTAGCGATTAGAGGGTCATAGATCCTAACATAGTAGACCTAAGGGATCGCGGATCCCATTGCATGATGATGCATGACTCTTGGAGTATGATGACCCTGCGGACTACGATCCGAAACCGTTCGATGTTGTGTCAGACGTATGTTCTACCGCCGATGTTGTGCCGACGATGATGTTGCCGACGATGTTCTGGCTTGTTGCCGTCCGATGTTGTGTCAGACGTAAGTTGTACCGCTGATGTTTTTCCGACCATGTTGTTCCGGCGATGATACCTCAGTTGGGCACCTACTGAGTGTTTGTTGGACTGATCGGGCGACGGCTCCGTTTGTGTGGTGTAGACCACGTTGTTTTAAGATCTAATTCGTTTAGGCACGGAAGTGCGGACTCCCCTCACCGATCCCTTGGCTAGATTAGCCGCGTGTGAGGGTGTGTTGCATACTGTCTGTAAGACTGTATGTGCCTACGGTAGGTCTCCGAGGGAGACCCGATGTTGCTGCTGTACAGATGTCCTTGTTGACTCTTAGAGGGTATTTGATGTTGTTGTAGGACTGAGGTCTAGTTTTACCCTTAGAGGGGATTTGTTTTCATTGTTGTTGATGACATACTACTAGTATGATATGTTCATTACCGTATTGTTGCATTCATATAGGTGAGCTTGGCATATGGGGTTTCCTAATGGAAAACTCAGGCATTGTTGTTTAATTAATGTTTTAGGACCGCAATAGGTTCTGTAAGGTGGTGACAACGGGCACACACATTTTGGTGTCAAAATACTCTTCGGACTATTCGAGGTCGTCATGATTACCTGTATTTGTTTCGTCGTATTGATATAATCATGGATTTTGACAAACTCTGTTGTATTTGGTGCACCGAATGGTTATTTATTGAGTAACATTCCCGTTGATTATTATTATTTTGAGATCTCTTTATTGTTAAAATTTTCAAAATTTCTACTATTTCGGGATGTTAGGATTCCTCAAAAAAATCCTCACTCACATTAATAGCATCTTATCTAGTTTTTATTGGGGAACTACTAGTCAAAAGCAAAAAAACATTGGATATATTGGGAGAAGCTTTGCAAGCCACTTGAAGAGGGAGGATTAGGGATTAAGTCTTTATATGAAGTGATGACTGCTTTGCGTATGAAAATGGCTTGGCACGTTCAATTTCATGATAGCTTGTTCTCTAACCATATGAGAAATAAATATGGAGACCTTCAAGCTGTTCAGGGAAGATATCCAGCTTCTTGGAACCACTTGAAGAAAGCTTGGAGTCTTGTCATGCCACACATTAAGTGGTCGATAGGCAGAGGGGATATTAATTTTTGGAATCAACACTGGCTGGATAGAGGCATTCTTCACAATGAGGTAGATGTTCCTCCTTCTCTTTCTAGTGTGACAGTCAAAGAGGCTCTCAAGGATAAATATTTTCTTAATATGTTGCCTATATCTTCTGACTATATGCAAGATATAACTTATGGAGGTTATTTTCTTACTGCAAATAATGAAAGCCTATCTGGAATCTCTCTGTTAATGGTAGATTCACTGTTAAAAGTGCATATAACATTATTAGAAAGAGAACAAATCTCAAGTTGTGGGGTTTGGGCATCTGGCATGTTAATCTCCCTCCCAGAATTTCTCATTTTATGCTCAAATTCTGCTGGAAGAGACTGCCTCTAGATGATCAATTGCACAGATTTCAAATCTCTAATGTCTCTAAGTGCAACTGCTGTCAAAATTCTGATATTGAGACCTTTAATCATCTTTTCTTTGAGAGTGATCTGAGTAAGCACACCTGGGAATGGTATACAATCATTTTGCACAGAATAGAGTTACCTTTACAACTATTATTGATGATATTCTTCCTATTCTTTCAAGGCCCAACAAATACACTATCTTGAGAAGACTTTTTTGTTGTGCTTTGTGGGAAATTTGGAAAGCTAGGAATGAAAGTCTTTGGTGGTAAAAAGATCTCTCCAACTAGCATGAATCACAAAATCCCTAGTTGAGGTATTATTCTTACTCGAAACCTGAAGGCAAAGTACTCTTGAAATAGAGCTGAAATTGTTCATCTTTGTAATTTAAGGATTCCTGTAGCTGAAACTGATTATTTTCATCCAAATTACAAAAAAATTCACTGGGTTAAGCCACCTGATGGTTATTTCAAATTAAACACTGATGGAGCTTCTAAAGGGAATCCAGGGCTTTCATGAGGTGGAGGAGTTCTTAGAGATCATAATGGCTCCATCATATTTGCTTATTATTCATTCTATGGTTTGTGCACTAACATGGTTGCTGAATTCAGAGCCATGGTGGATGGTCTCAAGCTCTGCAAGTACCACGACACTCAAAATATAATTGTTGAAATTGATTCTGCTAGTTTGGTTGAAGTGGTCTTTAATCAATCCAACTATCATTGTGCTATTCAACGATTTTGGCACTCTTTTATTGATCACAAGACTTCCAATCTTCATGTTCAGCATCAATATAGAGAGGCCAATGGCATTGCTGATTATTTAGCTAACAAAGCTATACAGGAAAAAGACAATCATGTTTATTATGCTTATAATGAGTTCGATAGACAAAGCAAAGAATTCATCAACACTGGCAAACAAAATCTGCCTTGTGTTAGATTTTTTTAATCTCACACCCTTTAGTTTTGCAGATTCATAATTTGTGGCACATGTCTTGCGAAGCATTGGCGCGCCACTGTAGGAACCAATCAAATTACTCACTTTTTATGAGTGATTTGATCAGTAATGGGAAGTTGCTCTCCATATCTCTAAATCCTCATTTTTTCTCCTCGCTTATGGCGCTATACTTTGCAGCTACCAGGGAGGAAAGAATTCCCAACTTGCAGTCCAACATTTTGTATACTCATGATGAGAATTACAAGCCTTGTGGCAGCAACAATTCTTTGGGGAGCCGACCAATTCGACTCATTTTTGAGTTGCAATTGGTCGGAAATAGGGGAGTTCTCTTTCAGTCATTGCTACCTAATAATATTTCAAATTGTCGTTCCTCCTTTGCATAAGCAATTTATTTGGAGGAAATTTTCAGATATGAGCATATTTATTTCTTGAAACCAGGTGCTTCTTGGATGAATATTAAATGGGAATATGCACTTAGGAGTTGGCACAAGTTTCGGCAAGACAACGATGGAACCGATCAAACCAATTCTTTGAGTTGGTTTGATCGGAATTGGGAAATTCCATTCCCTCGTTTTTGTTATCCTTTCAATACTTTCTTTGATTACTTGTGCATATCATACCCAGATATAGTTACAAATTACACGCTCATGTTGCTTCTCCTTTGGTTCTTGACTACCTCTTCTGAATTCTATTATGATCTCGGCATTATGCGGCTTAGAAAGATTTATGTGAGTGATTTATGTACATACAAAGGCAGGAGCATATCCCACATTCAAGCCATGGCGACTCAGGATTTTACTCCACCCCAAGACAGTTTGAATGGGGAAGAGAAATTAGGAATTTGCAGTTGTGCTGGTTTGAAGACTTCGGTAGCAGCTGAATCCGAGATGAAAATCATTTTGAATGATCTCATATGCATGATTGAGGATGCCAAACTCAGTACATTTTGGAGTTGGTTTTTTCCTAGATCCCCGTAGGTTTTTTTTATAACTCCTAGGGTTTGGCTAGCCCCTTATGACTTTTATATGTATAGTACTAACTCTAGCTCGTCCATGAGCTACACTTATTGTATTTTTGTTGTTTAGCATGATATAAAAGAAGAGATATATTGTGTGTGTGTGTGGGGGGGGGGGGGGGGGGGTATTTCTTATCTACATATGAACTAAAACCCCTACACTTAGAGTTTCACAACAGTAGTTTAAGGGTTCCTAACTACGATAAACTTTCTTATACTAACAGACACGAATTATTCGACTCACTAGGTTTAGGGTGTACTTATTTATTTGTTTTAGTACTGAAACCCTAAGATTACCCTCCCTCCGAGGGAAAATCGAGGTGCATCTTGTAAGATCGTTATGGGTCGCTTAATTCTAATCACTATTAAACTTAATCTCTACTGCATTGAACAATCAAAGATGCAGCGGAATAAACAAACAACCAAGTAGAGAATTTTTTTAAACAATGAAAACCAAAATGGCACCGGAAGAATTTTATAGAGGTTTGGCATCCCGTTTACTTCATCTCTTGCAAGCTCTGCTCGACCCCACGAGTTTCGTCTGCGTCTTAACTATCAATCTCGTTCCGGGCTGAGATTTGGCCTTTACACCACAAGTCTCACCAACAATCCTCGCCAAGCTTGATTTCTTCCTCTCACAAACCGAGAGGGAACACTTCAGGCTTTCACCGAAATCATTGCTTCTTGACAGACAATTGTTGAGTGGAACAATCACTCTCTAACTTGAGCACACTTAGAGTATGATTGGAATTGATCTAAAATGTGGAAAGTTTGGCTTGGAGAGTAGGATTGGGGATTCAAGGTTTGGGAGCTTCATTTTGCACTTCATTACCCTTTCTAGATAAAGATTTTTATTAAGCTCCCCCTATCAATATGGTTGGTCTATTAAGAACAATTTCTCCCTTTTTGACATTAATTAAAACATGTGACAATAAAGCATATAATGTTCTACTCCTAAATTTGTAAGATTGCAATAAATGATATAAAAGATATGACAATATTAGCATTCAAAATCCTATTGGAACCAATTCTATATGCTTAGGATGATAAACGAATGTTACCCAATTTGCATTCCTCAAAAGTGGTTCCAATTTTCCTTTCGATAGTGCAACCGACTTTGAATTCGACTTTCCAATCTTGCCCCGTCACTACCGATCTCCCAACCTTCTTCAAGTACCTACAAGTGTAGATCTAGGTACCTTAACAACTTTAGGTCCTTGAACATTAGCTTTAGGAACCCAAACCATTTTGGTTTTGGGAGCCCACACACTTGAAGAACTTTGATTAACAAACACATGCTTTCCATTTAAAGTAGTGTGAGATACATGGTTTTTCAATTTAGCTTTGTATCATAAGTCATGTTATCTAAAGATTGTCTTTGACTACCTACAAGCATGTCAAGCATTTTGGTTCTATTTGTGATCCTTTCTAGAGATTTTCTTAATTGTTCATTACAAGTTCTAAGATCTAGTTGTTCGTCATGTATAGGTGTTCCTTTTAGACTAGCATGTTTTAATGCATGTTTTTCATGTCTAGCAATGACCTCATTTTTCTCATTCATGATTATCTCAATTTGGCATTGTAGATCATTTATCAACTTTCTAGCATTTTTGTTCTTTTCACAAATGATCTCATATTGTTTAACTAAATCATGAAATGCATTTTGAAGCTCATCATATGGATATGTTTCTTCTTTAGAGTATGAGCTAGCACTAGTGTATGATTTAGTAGAACAAGAAATTGATCTAGTAGAGTAAGAGTTAGAAGCTACCTCACTTTGTTCATCCTCAATAGCCATGAAGCATGAGTGAGCAACAGTGCCAAAAACTTGTTTAAATCAATTAAGTTTCGACCGCAAGTACACGACGTCGGTGAAGACGCGGTAAGTATGGGTCGATCCACGGGGAGGTGAGTAGCTTCTAGTTTGTTCGAAATCAAATGACGAATAAAGGGAGAAGATATTTGATTATGCTACGTTGACTACATTAAACTAGTAAGTAACAAATGAAAAGAAGGCAACTAGCGATGGATTAAAACTAAACTAAGAGAGCTTAATAACTAGGCTGAAAATCACGAAGAGAAGCCCCTGAGAGGTGGAGTGAGTGTGCACATGCAATAAGATGATGAAGAATGCATTCAATAGGCAGAAATGTAGGTTGTGTTTTCATGCATAGGAAATGTCTAATGGATATGGCAAAACCTATCAATCCAATCACTAACCTAGTTGATTAACATTCACATACACAAGTTGGTTATTTTAGAACCTAAACAAGCATGGGAGGTGTCTAATAGTTGTGGAAAAACCCATCAAGTGAAGTGTTCTACTCTAAACAAGCAAGCATACATTCACATTTATCAACACATTTCAAAATAAAACATTCATTTCCATTCTTTATTGCATGTATAAACATCATCTCCACCCCCAAATGGGATGTAACTACTCACTACTCATTAAAGTATAAACTACATTAAGAAAATGAGACATTCTAATTATACTACGATAAAGAAAACAAACAAGCTAAATATGCAAGCATTAAAACAAAGACAACATTAAAACAAACTATGAATAATTATTTTCTTTATATGACTCACATTACAAGTAGCATTCATCTCCACCTTGAGTTTTGCTCCAAGACATACTCCAAGTAGAGAGAATGCCACCAAGCACGTGAGACTAATGAAACATTCTCAGAATAGACATAAACACATAACCCATATCCGAGCGAAATCGGATCGGATTCTGAGAAAATCGGACCGTTAATTAACGGTCACTTTTTCCCAGATCAGACCCATTTTTGGATATCTTCTTTAGTTCTTCAATTCTTCACATGAGGTGCACTCAAATCGGTTATTGGAGTTTAGATCCGGATTTAATTGTCAAAATACTCTTCATGATGGTGTGGAGTTTCTTGATTCCCTTATTGGTCCTTTTGGTTTACATCCTGGTCCTTCTCTCTTGCATCTCAGTCCATGAGTCTCACAATTCAGTCCTACTCTCTTACATCTCAATCCATGAGTCTCACAATTTAGTCTTTTTTCTTGCTTTTAGGTCCTTTTTGTGCCTCTTCTCTCAAACTGTTTATTCCTAAAACTTAAAGATAAAACTCGTTACATAATATTTTTTAGGTGAAAGATAACGGATATAAGACACAAATGCATGCATGATATAATATCAATCAATGATTATGATGGTGATGGTGATGAAGAGTCATCCCAAGTGGTTTTTCTCCTCTCTCATTTTTACTCACTTCATTCTTCTTTTCTTTTTCTCTCTTCTCACTTCTTCTTCCTCTTCTTTCTCTCATTTCTTCCTTATCCTTCTTGAGGAATTTGAAAAAGTCTTGAGCAAGGACTTCAATATCCTCATTCTCCTCTCTTCTCCTTGGCTCAATTTATTTTGCATATAATACCAAGGTTGGTTTCTGTAGGATCCTGAGGGTCTCTAATTCTAATCACTTTAAGCTAATTACCTACTTGTTTAATCAGTCAAGATATGCACAGCGGAATTTAAGCAAATACAAGTAAGTAAGGCAAACCACAACGATGACACTGGATTTTTATAGAGGTTTGGCCTCCCGCCTACTTCCTTTATTGCAAGCGCCGCTCGATCTCCCTCGAGTTCCGCTCGCGTCTTCACTATCAACCTCGTTCCAGGCCGAGATTAAGCCTTTTACAAAACAAGCTCCACGAACACCCTCGTGAGCTTGACTTTCTTCTCTTACAATCCGAGAGGAACACTTTGGGCTTTCATCGAAGTCTTTGCTTCTTCACAACTGAGATCTTGAGTGGAACACACTCTCTAACTTGAGCACACTTAGCTTAGGATGTGGAATTGATGCTAAAATGTGGAAGTTTAAGCTTGGAGAGTAGGATTTGGGGAATATGAGACTTGGGAGTTTCTCTTAGGTGTATTTGACAAATGGAAGTGTAAGAGATATGTAATTGTGTCAAGGGAACACCTATTTATAAACTCCTAAGGTATTATGGCCATTGGGGATGAATTGGGTAAAGATTGTGTAAGATACACAAAACAGAAATTGACAGGACCCAATTCTGGGTAAGTTCGGTCGACCGGATCGGGCTATTCGGTCGACTGTTTGGCAATTTAGATTAAGGTTCGATCGACCGGTAAAAGAATGGTCGACTGCCAAAGGCTATAATCTAGGTACACTTAAGTGATTGGTCGAACACCAAGATAGGTTCGGTCGACCGATTCACACCAGGCACTTTGGGGTTGACAAACAAGATCTTATTCGGTCGACCGAAAACTGACAGGCACTTTGGGTTTGTCAAGGAACATAAGTTCGGTCGACCGAACAAGGTCCTCCGTCGACCGATACACAAAATGTATTTGGGGTATTTGGAGATAATACGAATACGACCGTTGGGTATAATACGACAAAACAAATGGTCGGAAAAATATGTTATCTCAGTCGACCGAAAAGGTCTGGACGGTCAACCGAACTTGGGCAGTTAAACACTAACAGAATATATGATCACTCGGTCGACCGAACAGTCTGTTTTGGTTGACCGAATGTGGGCAGATTGCTCAGGTTTGATTTAGTGTTTTCCGGTCTAAGTTTGGGTGATCTATTGAAGTCCAAATTATATGAAATTTCGTGTGACTACTATAGAGAACCTAGTGTGTGTTTGAGTAGTTTTTAGCTCTAGTATGCTCAATTACACAAAGATCCTAAGACTCAAAGAAATACAAATTACATGTCTTCAAATGAGCTTGATTACATGTCTTGACTTGATTTCCTTCTGTAGAAGTTAGCACAAAGCAATATATATGCAATGCAACATGTGTGATACTCTGCATGATCACATTTAAGATTGGGTTGATTAAATCATCAAAACATAGATTAAGGCCAAAAAACCAACAGTTTCTTGGAGGCTTCCTTCTCCTTTCGATGATTTATTTGGAGCTCATAAGCCATGAGGTTTCTAATTAGCTCCTCAATCTTTAGTTGGGAAATATCATGTGCTTCTTCAATTGCAATGACCTTGTCTTCCAATTCGTTGCTTGGTGACCGGAGGAACTTCCTTGTCATTTCTCCTTCATTTATCTTTCTTCCAGGAACACAAAGAGAGTTACTGATATCGATGAAGTAGTGTTCATTTTGCTTGTGTTCTCACCGATTTGCATAGTGAAAATTTAATATTTATGCATAAGGACACTAATTCTAGTTTCTTTTATTTTGCTATCACCATCATGATGTATTTGAATTCTATGTCATAGTTCATATGCACTTTCACATCCTCTAATCCTATTATATTCGCCCTCATTTAAGCCACAATAAAGGATATTTATGATAGTTGAGTTCATTTCATATTCCTTCATTTTAGCCCTAGTCAATGAGACTAGTTCTTCTTCATTTGGGGGTGTATAGATTTTGGAGGAAGATCTAAAACTTGAGGTCACTAGATACTAAGAAAATTTTCATTCTATTCTTCCAATAATCATAGTTTGCCTCATTAAGTAGTGGAGGCCTAGTTGTACACAATCCTTCTACATAATTAGATGAAGTAGATGTCATGCTAAAATATGGTTAAGTATATGAACTATTAAACTTAATCTCTACTGGATTGAACAATCAAAGATGCAGCGGAATAAACAAACAACCAAGTAGAAAAAAGCAATGCAAACCACAATGGCACAAAAAGATTTTTATAGAGGTTCGGCCTCCCACCTACTTTCTCTCTTGCAAGCTCCGCGAACATCACCTATGTCTTCACAATCAATCTCGTTGAGGGGCGAGATTAAGTCTTTACACCACAAGACTCGCAAACAATCCTCGTCGAGCTTCATTTCTTCCTCTCACAACTCGAGAGGGAACACTTTGGGCTTTCACCGAAATCCTTGCTTCATGTCAGACGTGAGTGGAACAATCTCTCTCTAACTTGAGTAGTCTTAGAGTATGATTGGAATTGATCTAAAATATGGAAAGTTTGGCTTGGAAAGTAGGATTTGGGATTCAAGGTTTAGGAGCTTTCTCTTAAATGTGTATGACAATATAGTGTAAGAGTTGTTGAATTGTGTCTTGGTAACATCTATTTATAATCTCCAAAGGGGTTATAGCCATTGTGATTAATAAGGTAAAGGTTTGTGTAAAAACCACAATAAACATAAAAGTACAGGGCACAGTTCTGGATAATTTTGGTCGACTAAAGCGTGTCTTACAATCGACCGGAGTCTGTCCAGACATGGAGTCCAGAAATAAACGGTCGACCAAACAAGGGGTGGTCGAACGAATAGGGCTATAACTTAAGTGAATGGTCGAACCAAAGGTGGGACGGTGGACCGATGAGACAGTCCAGAATTATTGTCCAGGAAAGTCCAGGGACAAACTATCGAACAAAATAGTGTATTCGGTTGACCGAAAAAAGTTAGCACTACGGGGTTCATGAGATGTTTATGTTCGGTCGACCGAAACTAGGTCCACGGTCAACTGGTGGTCAAAGGTATTTCTAGGGTATGGATAAAAATGTGAATATGATTGTTGGTATAATAGGACAAGTCTAACGGTCAAATGACACGTGTAGACGACCGAACAAAATGTTCAAAACGGTCGATCGGTTTAACACTATTGGCTAACAAATTAACTGATCCAATCAGTCGAACAGAGAACTCGTTCGGTCGACCGATTTTGCTTAGACAATTCTGGTTTAGGTTTAAGTTTTTTTGGGTCTAAGTTTAGGTGACCTATTGAAGTCCAAATGATCTGAGATTTTGTGTGTGACTTCTACAAGGAACCTAGTGTGTATATAATTAGTTATATACTCTAGTATGATCAAGTGTACACAAGTTCCTAAGACTCAAAAGAATTACATGTCTTCACAGAGCTTGATTACATGCCTTGACTTGGATTACTTTCTTCCTTAAGTCTTGATCACCTATAGATGTTAGCACAAAGCAATATATATGTTATGCAATATGTGTGCTACTCTACATTGATTATTATTAAAATTAGGTTGATTAAATCATCAAAACATGGATTAAGGCCAAAAAGTCAACACATCTTTACGATAAGATAAGACCTAAAGCCGATGTACTAGATATCCTAATACATCATGTTCAAGACGATTCTGGGAGCTTCCCTTTTACTTTTCCCCTCAACGGTTTTGCACATGCTAAACACACGCAAAACCCACAAAAAATTTTCTTTCGCAAACACATGAAGATTTTGAAATAAATGGAGGAATTTTAGCATTAGGCAAGCAAAAGAAGGCAAGTCACCCAAGGATCATGGTATAGTAGATATATAAATGTAAATAGCAGCACACTATCATGACCCTAGCAATACAAACAAAAGAAAACAAAAAAGACTCGACTATGTACATACGTAAAGTACCCCCCACACTTACTTCATGCATTGTCATCAATGTATGTGAATATGATACTACATGGATTTATGCATGAACAAAAAAAGATCTCACCAACGTGAAGCCCAAACGGGAGTTTTCATAGTCATATTGATGGACACAAACCCAAATTCCCATAAACCTGTGAGATACTTAAGAACGGAGACAAATACGTGAAACAAATGAGGCCCAAATACTCACGGGTTGGGGCCACAACAATCAATGCTAACTTCTTTTCTTTCTTCACTTTTTTTTTGAGAACTATGTACATTAATGGGCACCCATCTTCATTTGTCAAGGGACGTCAAATAGGAACCCGTCATCTCATAAGCCAGAAATGCACATGCATGGGCTCGCAATATGAGAAATAAGGAAATTGTTCAGAGGTTTATGAACCAAGGATGATGATCCATGCCTCTCAAAACTTGGGGTTGTGAAAGGAAATGGAAACAAATATGTTTCCATTCCGTAACAAAGCTGAGGGTCGTTAATATACCCTCCAATTGACATTTGGGTGCACAGGGATCATTTGATCCACATAAAGTGACACCCTGGACCTATTACCTAGATGGCGAAGTTCGGAAATAGAATAGCTTGACCACCTCACAACTTAAAAGCATTAATGTGGTCATTTGATGCCTCTTGAGAATAGGCAAGATGGGGGCATGAATGAGAGGTGAATCTTCGTCCAGTTGTTTGAATTGTAGGGTATCAGGTGGTTGATTCTTAACACACATTGGGTCCTCAACAAATACAGAGTGAAGAGCAGGTGGCCCAAAGGCCACAAAATGGTATCTTGTGGCTCAAGAGGCACATGATCAAAAGGATGTGACTCACAGGCCATATGATCACAAGATAAGGCACATTTTTGTGTCAGCACAGTTGAAACATCTTCACCATCATCGGGATCTCCATCAAACAACTCTCTGAAATACTTGAAGGCACCTTCAACTTTGTTTTCATCTGTGACATTGATAAAATTGACCTCTATAGGGTCATCGAAGGAACCTGGCTTCTTCCCGATGGTGAAGATGTTGAAATCAGTGCACTGAGTTCCATATGTCAAGCACATCCGACCATTACAACAATTGATCAACGCATTGGAAGTGGCTAGAAATGGTCGCCCCAAAATAACAAGAATTTGTCCAAGTGGGTTTGACACAAGTTCAGTATCCAAAATAAAGAAATTGACTGGATAAATGAACTCGCCCACTTTGATTAGAACATCTTCCACTAGGCCCTTCAGTTTCTTCATTGACCTATCAACTCGTTGATGAGTGATTTTTATTTGTTTGAGGTCTCGAAGACTAAGGTGGACGTAGGTAGAATACGACGAAAGATTGACAGATGCACCTAAGTCCAATAAAGTTCGATGTATTGACACATCACCAATCACACAAGAAATAGTAGGACAATCGGGGTCCTTGTATTTGAGTTTTGTGGGTTGTGCCAACAATGCACTCACGTTTGCCGCAAAAAAAACTTTCTTGAGAACATTTATTTTTCTATTGTTGGTGCATAAATCCCTGAGAACCTTGACATAAGGTCGTATCTGTTGAATCACCTCCAACAATGGAATGTTCACCTTAACTTGCCTAAAGATCTCAAGTATCTTGTCATATTGATCTGAAGTTTTCTTTTTAAGATGCTCAAGGAATAGCCTTCAGGGCATATGGGTCTTTCGAAGTAACCTCAGCATCCAATTCCATAGGAACATGAGTGGGGAACTCATATGGACCCATGAATGTGGACTTTTGCGAAGGAACCTCAAACTTTGGTTCGGCCCCATTGTCAAAATAAAAGTAGAAGGAACCTCATAATCAAGCTCCTTCTTGGAGGTATTCGTTAAGGGAACCTCATGATCCAGCTCCCTCATAGATGTGGGTATCACCGCAGGTCTAGTGACACCAAAAGATGGTGATTGCAAGGAAAACAACCTAATTTGGTTGTCCACCTCCTTACCAAACCTCAAAGTATGAATCACATTAACAAGATGGGTCGGTTCAGAGGTAGCTCGAGGTACTAGTGGTCTTCCTTGAGGTTGGGTACCCCGGCGATTCACCTCCGGTTGACTCGACAACTGACCATTCTCACGTTCATGGAGCTCATGAGCCAACTAGCTGACTTGCACTTACAATGCTTTGACTGAATTGTTGTTGGCTGCAAGTATGGTTTGTGTGCTTTGCATGAACACTTGAAAGGTTTGTTCAAGAGTGGAGTCCTTTGGGTCAACCCGCTGGGGTGGAGTCATGCTAGAATAACCCAAAGATGAGGCCTGAGGAGGTTAGTGAGTATGGGGCTGAGACCTTTGATGTGGTGTGATTAGTAGCATATCATGCATCATATTCATGCTATATATCCTCTATTTTACCCCCAATATTGTGCTACTCGAGTTGTTGTTTGTAGTGTTCCAGGAGTTAGGTAATAAAGAAGAGGAAGAGAGCAAAAATGACCTAAATGTAACAAGTATGGACTGATTTGGAAGGTTCTGGACCTATTTGTAATGCACAAGGACAGAATCACAAATCAGGAAGAACCCAAGTACAAACCCGTAGGGACCTAATTGTGAAGTGCAAAATATGGTGACACGTGACTTGAATCAAATCAGTATTTCTCCAATTAAACTTAAAGTGATTCGAGCCAGCAGCCCAGAACTTCACCCCACGTGCCAAATGAAGAAATAAAGGTGGACACAAAATTTCAGACCGATCAGATCCATTTGATCTTCCACTGGCGGATCAACATGACCCAAATGGTCTCCAATTTTGGTTGCGGTTCGGGTTGTCGGGTCAGAGCATTATTTGACTATCAGATGTGATTTAGAGTCGTTCAATCATTCCCAGATTAATCCTAACCATGTATTACTCTATATGTAACATTGTATTCCCTCCTCTCCAACTTCTGCCTCCTTCCCCATTAGAGTAGGTTTTAGTTTCCTGTTTTAGTAGTGTAGTAAGGGGGTTATAGAGGAGCAAACTTTGTATTTTTGTTTCTTAATCTAGTTTTGTTTTTGTTCTTGTTGTTTACTTAAGTGTCTTTACTTTGATGCAATTTCTTTTATATTGTTGTTTGCTTAATCTTATTTTGCTTCATTTCTATTTTGAGTTTATGTTTTTCTGCTTTTTTTAGTGTAGAGATGAGTAGAGACTAGCCCATCCCCATTGGGGGGTGGAGAAGAAGGTGATTTGGTCATATGATGGATGAGTGTGTGTTAATCTAATCCTTTGAGCTTCACATGATTTCCATAACCATATAATGGGATTTCATTCTTATCTTTGATGTGCTAATGCTCTTGAATGAAGCTTAGCACATGCTTAGATTAGTGAGCCTATTTTATGGGGAATGATGACGTTAGGATAAGGATGGAGTGTAAAAGGGAACAAGGCATGTGCTCATGTTGTCTTTATTCAAATTAATGACTTGTATGTTTTAATGATTGTGATAAATCTTATTTCATGTGGAGAAACTGTTGGATTGGAGTCATTATGCATGTTAACATATTTGTTTCATTTCAATTATTATCTTGTACGTTTTAATGATAATGTTTTATCTTATTTCATGTGGAGGCAAAGTTGAATTTGAGTTTTATGGATTTCATGTATGACATGTTTTGATGAGCACAAATAAACACACTACACCACACATCTTCATTTCCATGTTCTTTCTTTCGCATTGTAGTGTAGTTTCGACCTTCATCTCCTTTTCGTTTCCCACTCGAGTATTGTGAACTTGACCCACACAAGCTCCATATGGACCGGCCTGTATTTGCCACTGCTTCAACGCGGTCGTGCACTTGCGGTATTATAACTGATTCAATCATGGTGGTTGGTAGGTCGTTGATGGGCGTGGAGGGTAATAAGGTGGGGTTGAGCGTGCGAGCTCAGACCATAGCCCCTTCTTGGCCCCCAAGAGAAGTTAAGGTGGTTTCGTCATCCCGGGTTGTAGGATTGATTGTATAGGTCATTACAGGTCCGCTGTTGATACCACGCATTTGCATGCTCAGTGTCGCTTGGAGCATAAGAACATTCCAAGTCACTATGTCCTGTAAGTCTACACCTACTACAAGCGGGAGTAGTGACCTGAGCTACAGGAGCTCGGTCCAACTCTAAACTCTTTATACTACGCATGAGAGCAACCACTTTTGCCTCAGACGTGATAGTTACTCAACTTGGTATGATCCAGCTCGACCAGAAGAACTGCGGCTGGTGGCTCTCTTGTGGTGTCCCACTCAAGGGTACGTTCAACCATTTATTCAAAAGTATCTCATGCCTCGTCAAAGAGCTTCATTTAGAAATCACCCTGACACATCGACTCCACCAATGTGTGGGTGTTGTAGTTGAGGCCATGATGCATTGCATACATTGCATCATATGTTTTTCATTTAGATTAATTTTATATCAATAAATGCTACTAAGGTATGCGTTTAGTCTTATTTACAGAATACAGGGACCTGAATGCAAATTACTCATATCCCGAGCATAAACGCGTGCAAGAGACTCATTTCTGTCATAAAGACCAAGTTCAAGATTATCGGGATTCAAATGGAAGTCCATCCAAGCGTAAAAGCATTCAAAGACCTAATTACAAAAAGGCCAAGGACTTAACCACAAAAGTAGTCAGGACCTATTTGCAAAAGTCAAGGACCCGACTGCAAATTAAAGTACCAAAATATTATTTTGGAGAAGTTTTAAAGAAAAATCAATTTGAATCTCCAAATATATGAAGAAATAAAATTCGAAGCTCAAAAGAAAGGAAAGAAATCAATCCAGACGCTCAAAGGACATTTAAATCATACCATAAACACACAGGAAAAATCTGGATCGAAGCTGAGCCAAAAAGGTGGCGATTCCGCCGCACCCCATGTACAAAATGCGGCGGATTAGCCGCACAAAAGTCGATCCGCGCGCTCAAATTTTTACCAATACTATATTGACGCGTATACTTTTCTTTTATGTATTGGGATCCCCGGTTGAGGCTATAAATAAGGCTGAATCATGTATTGAAACGAGTCTTAGTTTTTATTCCATTCTTTGGCAATAAAATTCTGTTGGTTTATTTCTTGTTTTTAGTTTTCTTTTGTAGTTTCTCTAGGACCCCTTCTCCTTCCCTCCATCCATGAGTTTCTAACTCTCTCCAAAGGGTGGGGGTGATGGATTTAGGGTGATGAGAAGAAGAATGATGTTATTATTTTAATTTCGTGTTAGTATATTTTGATTATTTGAGTTTATGTTGATTCATTTATCATGTAATCTTTTATAACTAATATGATTTATTATAAGTTTCAGATTTCTCTAAACAAAACCCGACATCTAAACCTCCACCCGCCGGACTCTCATCCATATTTGCTTTATTTTCTTTTTAGTTTTTGTTGTTCTTGCTTTAGATAATTAAAAACCAAAAATCTCAAACCAAACTTATTTCTCTCTATTTTTTCCTAAATCAAAAATCACAAAAATAACAATATCTCTCTCTCCTTGTGTTCGACCCGTACTTGCTACGTCTTCATAGACATCGTGCACTTGCGGTATAAATAAAATTCTCATCAAGTTTTTGGCGCCGTTGTCGAGGAGGCGATGAAGATTTTGTTTATTTTTTGTGATTTCGATTCTATTCTGTTTATCTTGTGCGCGATCTAACTATTTGGGTTTGCATTTCAGGAGACAACAGAGTGCGCGGCGAAATCCGGGCAGATTCGGAGCTAGAAGGGTGGCGAAATCGCCGCATCTAAAGCACAACCTGCGGTGGATCCGCCGCACGTCTGAAGCATCTGGGATTCAATTTTTTCTGGGGTTGTCCCCATCTCTGGGTGGACGCGTAGAGCGGCTGGAAATTTTCGAGAGCGGGCGGTGAACCCGACTTAGCGTGCGTAGGTAACCTTTGTTGCCTTTGTCCTCGTAATTTCTAGTTTCGGAAAATTTCCTTTTTGTAGAACTGCACGTGTTAAGCTTAAATTGCATAATTGGGAATAATTCAACTCTGACCTAAAAATTGGCAAAATTAGAAAGACTTAATGCATGCATCATATAGTGTTTTTTTTTTTGCATTATTCTTGCTAAATTCTTGCAAATTATTTTTTGTTGAAGAGTGCTGGAGGCAAGGTATATGTGCGGTTTTTATCGATTGCATTTAAGCATATAATTTAATTTGCATACAACCTTGCAATTGTCCCCCAACTAAAGACCAATGTTTGTCTATCTTTGCTAGATTTAAGTTAAACTATCTTAAGGGCAACTCCATAAGAAAAGATACGGTGGGGATTTCATCACCCTTCCATGGCCCACAAATCACAATCCTAAAGTGTCACCCAAGCCTTAAAATTAAAATCAATTAGACATTGGCCCCTAAGGACTCGGACTCAATTAAGGAGAAGATTGGTTTGACTTGCTATGACTTGAAGCTGATCGAATTTAATTTGGTGTCTAGAAAGTATTTTTGTGTTGACGTAAGTCTTCCAAGCGAAGTGGTTGTCTAATTGGCACCGACTCTGTCGGAAGCGCCCCCACTAGCTATACACTGTCTGGCCAATTTGATATGATTAGTGAGGGAGGTGAATCAAACGAACCAATTCGACTCAACCAGTTAGGAGTCGTCTAGATTTAAGCGACATTAGGTCTAGGATTTTTTGAATCGTGCTTGTTTAGGAAACTTCTGACCAACCCTCTTATCTATCTTGTAGAGTTAAGTTTCCCTTCTCATCTGAGTCTTCTTTCTCTTCTCATCTCAATTCTCTAGATTAGGATTTCTTTCTCATCTTTCCCCTTTCTATTGTTTGTTTCCATTTTTTAAGGGAAAAAATTCTTGAATTTGAATTTGGAATTTAAATTTTAAATTTGAATTCAAAAATTGATTCAAACCGGTGCACTCAGATTTGGGTTCGGGACTTGAGCAATCGACTCTCACGAGTTCATCTAGATTCCAGTCTGTATCTTAGCCCCAATCCACCTGTTGCACCACCTCACCCGGATCCAATGGGTGAGAATGTAGTGGACCCACCAGTTGCACCACCTATGACTCTAAGGGATCGGTGCTACCCAACGATGGCTGCTCAGCCATCGTGCATCGTTATGCCCACCATACCGGGTCGCGACTTCGAACTGAAGGCACAATACATGAGTATGTTGCCCAAGTTCACCTCTAGGGATGACTCATATCTCTTCCTTAGAGAATTTGAGGAAATCTGCTCCCTTATGCAATACCAGCATATCTCTGAGGAGGCAGTGCGTCTTAAATTCGTGCATCTAGCACTGAAGGACGACGCTAAAAAATGGCTATATAGTCTAGCCGAAAGATCTATTAGGAGTTGGGCCGCGTTTGTTCAAGTATTCTCACAGAAATATTTCCCCAACCATAAGACTATTAGGATTAGGAATGAAATTGTTGCATTCGTTCAATCTGAGAGCGAGCCGTTCTATTCCTATTTAGAAAGATTTAAGAGCTTGTTGACCCAATGCCCTCATCATGGAATTCCAAGATGGCAATCGTGCCAAATTATTTATGAGGGATTGACACCTACATCTAGGGTTATGGTAGAATCTGTAAGCCAAGGAAACTTCATGTCCAAAAATGAAAATGATGCTTGGACTTTTCTTGATGATTTAGCCGAAAATAGTATGCAATGGGACAATGCTAGAGCACTGAATAACCCGAGTATTGGATCTAGAATAGCAAGTCAACCCAAACCAGGTGTCTTAGCTGTAGATGCTACTATAGCTCCTGAAGCAAAACTAGCTACCTTTATGCGTAGAATGGAAAGTCTAGAGCTAAAAACCCGACCCCTAGTGAATCAAGCATCTTCTATCCCTTGCTCTAGATGTGGTCAAACTTGTCATACAATGGAGGATTGTGCGGACTTGGAACAAGTTAATGCCGCATTTAACCATTCTAGAAATGATCCATACGCATCAACCTATAACCCGGGTTGGCGTAATCATCCCAATCTTTCATGGAACCAACAAGGTCAACCTCCTAGACAACAACCAAACCCGTATAATCAAAATAATACATCATTTGGGTTTAGTAACAATGGAGATTATGATGTTAGATTGACAAGCTTGGAAATTTTGGTTAAAACTTTTATGCAAACAACCACCCAATCCTTCCAAACGCTAGAAACACAAGTCAGCCAACAAGCACAAATAGTAGGTGAAAGAGAAAATGGTCAGTTTCCAAGTCAACCTGAGGTGAATCCAAGACCTAATAATCAATATCAGCCCTATCAACCACCTCTAGGAAGTAACAACCCTAGACCGGTTCAAATGGTTAATGAGGAGGGACCATTCCAACAAATAAATGCAGTTGCTTCATTACAGTCCGGAAACAAGTTGATAACAATGTGGTCAATCCTAGAGCTCCTAATCAATCTAGCCGTCAAGCACCCACATATGACCTAACCATTGAACCTGAAGTCAAATCTGAAAAGCCCAACCCACCTACTCAACCCGAACCTATAGCTCAACCTCAGCGAGTCTATGTTCCTAAAGCCTCATTCCCCAATAGACTCAAGAAGAACTCAAGTGCACAAATGGAGAAAATCTTGGAAGTATTTAAGCAAGTTAAGGTGAATATTTCACTCCTTGATATGATTCAACAAATACCTGCTTATGCTAAATTCTTAAAGGATCTGTGCACTAAGAAGAGAAAAACGAACATACCAAAGAGGGCATTCTTAACTGCAAACATAAGCTCTATTCTGTCCAATTCATCTCCTATAAAGTATAAGGACCCTGGGTGTCCCACAATTTCATGTGCGATAGGAGATACTTTTATCAACAAAGCCCTTCTAGACCTTGGTGCTAGTGTTAACCTTCTCCCGTTCTCTGTCTATGAGCAACTAAACCTTGGTCCACTAAAACCCTTTAAGACAACCCTTCAATTTGTTGATTGCTCTATTAAGAAACCAAGAGGTATAGTAGAGGATGTTTTGATTAAGGTTGGTGACTTCATTTACCCAGTGGATTTTGTCGTTCTAGACACTGAACATGTTGTCAATCCTAAGAGACAAATCCCTGTAATACTAGGCAGACCCTTTTTAGCCACTTCTGAAGCTTTGATAAATTGTCGAAATGGGCTCATGCAACTATCTTTTGGAAACTTAAAAGCTGAATTTAATATTTTTCATGTTGATAATGAACCAGAATTAGTATGCAATCAAAGTGATGTTGTGATGAGATCGTGTATCTATAAGATTTCTGAATCAAATAAATCATCACAAAATTAAAAAGAAAGTGAGAAAAGGGGGAGAAATTCATCTACCCAACCACCATCACTCGAGCAAATAAGAGAACCAACACATGTAAGGGGTATGGAATCTTTACCTCAGGCCAACATGGGGAACAATTCAACTGGATACATGCACCAACATGGTGACATTCAATCTAGTTCTGACTATGGTTGACTCTGAGAAAAAATCAATCCCTCTACCGCAAGTTGACTCAGGTAATAAATGCATTTGCTTTATCTTTGCATACATTGAGGACAATGCATGATTTAGGTGTGGGGTGTTTATCTATCTATCTATCTATCTATATATTCTGTTATTCAAAAAAAAAATCAATGCTCCATGACATAGCTTAAGATTGAACCGCCAAAACCCGTGTACAAATTGCATTGAGTTTTTGTTCTTTATTATAAAGTTCTGCTTGTAGAAATGATGACATAAATCTAAGTTCCAAAGAAATAACCCATTACCTTTTAAGACATGTATGCACTTAAATTGGATGAATCAAATCTTTGAAGTGGTTGATAAAAAGCAGAGGTTGAGGAAAATATACCGGGAAGTGTGGACTTCTGATAGCAATTAAGCCTTGAGGAAAATAATAAAGGAATAAAAGTGAGGAAAGCACATCTTGCAAAATGATTACAAAAACTCAAGCCTTTGAGTCACTGGTCCGTAGGGGTATCTTAAAACCGGTAACTTGAGTCTGCCAGCTCGGGATTATCGACCAAACTCGCTACACGAATGCAAAAAAAGGTAAAAGTGTCAGAAAAAGCAAATGTGTTGAATCACGGGAAAAAAATATATACTCAAGGCCCAAAGTTACAAGAATGATTCATGCCATGGTTGATCCGAATTATACTTCACCACCAGAGGAGGCGTGCAAAATAATTTAAGTGATAACATGTGTAGAAGGGTTACTGGTGTGAATATTGGAGGAATGAAGACCAAGTCAGATTGTTTATGAGCTAGATTTATATAATGAGCATGTAAGAATTCTAAGTGAGATGTATAAGGTTGAGGTGGAGATATTGAGAGTTATTAATGAAATATTGAATTAAGACTTTGTGGGTGTGTCAACTGAAAACCCTCACGAGACAAAACTCGTCCTCTAAGGAAACTTAGGGGTTGAAAGGCTTGTTGCACAAGCTAAGTGCAACCGTGATTCCTACGAAAGTGAGTTAGGATTTCTTGTTTCTCGTTTGTTTTTCTCTTTCTTTATTTTGCTCGGGACTAGCAAAAACTAAGGTGTGGGGGTATTTGATTGACATCATTCCATACTTATATTTGTATCTTATATCCATTATCTTACACCTAAGCAATGCTACATGACGAGTTTTATGTTTGAATTTCAGAAATAAATAGGTTTGAAGAGATGAAGCATGAAAGGACCCAAAAGTTGGGAAAAATGATTTAATTGTGTGACCTGGGGACTAAGATGCAAGGGAGAAGGACCTGAACGTAAGACTGAAGGACCAAAGAGCAAAACAGAAAACTCCACACCATCATGGGGAGTATTTTGACAATTCTATTCAGGTCGGAGCTCCAACAAGTGAAGTAAATGCATCAAAGACCAACCAAGACATCCAGAAAAGCCCAGAATAAATTCCAACGTGATCCAGACCATATAGACCGCCAATTAGCGGTCCAAGACCGCTAATTGGCTGTCGGTTTTGGCCCAACACCGCTAAGATTTTGGTGGGTCGCGTATTAGTGTGTATGTAGTCCATTTCTGGTATTTGTTTACTCCCACATCGGGGGATTGTCCCGGATTGCATTTCTTTGGCTATGAATAGAACTCTTCACCTTCTATTGTAAATCACCCATTGCTTGGTGGAATTCTCTCTAATAAGGAGTAAGCCTTGAAGTAAAACTCAAGGTGGAGAAAAATGCTACCTTCAATGTAAGTCATTGTTAATAAAATAATTGTTCTAGTTTCTTTTAATCTTGTCTTTTAATTTGTGCATGCTTGGTTAATCTTTCCTTTCCTTTTAAGCTTCTTTAATGCTCCTTTCTTGCTTAGTTAAATTTCCTTTCAGTATAATGTTTCATGTTGTTAATGTAGGTAGTGTAATGATTAGTGAGTAGTTCCATCCCCATTTGGGGGTGGACAAATATGTGATATGATCCTGTAGTGTATTAGGTGTGTGTTATCTTAATCCCTTGAGCCTTATATGATTTCCATAACCATCTAATGAGATTTCACTCTTATCTTTGATATGCTAATGCTCTTGAATGAAGCTTAGCTTATGCTTAGATTAGTGTACCTATTTTATGGGGAATGATAAGGTGGGGATATGGATGGAATTAATATTGGAAACACAATTTGTAGTGTATGTACTCTTGTTGCCTTTACCTTGGTTAATGCCTTATATGTTTTAATGATATTGGGTTATCTTATTTCATGTGGAGGCATAGTAGGGTCTAGTCTTTATACATGAGTTCATTTAGCTTCATTCCAATTATTGTCTTTTATGTTTTAACGATATAGTCTTATCTTATTTCATGTGGATGCAAAGTTGGATTTAGTTTTATGATTTCATGCACTACATGTTGTGAGGAGCGTAATTGAACACACACACACACACATCTTTATATTCACATTATTTCTCTACCCCCTATGGGGTTTAGTTTTATTGCTTATCTTCCATTTCGTTTTTGCGTTGTAGTGTAGTGTAGTTTAGTGTAACCAACCTTTTTGTCCTTCTTTTTACCTCTCGCCTTCGAACAAACCAAGCGTCGACACACCTCCCAGTGGACGACCCGTATTTTCCACCGCTTCAACGCGGCCGTGCACTTGCGGTTTAAATAAAACGATCAATCAAGTTTTTGGCGCCGTTGCCGGGGAGGTGCTCTGTCCAGACGTTGGTTTGGGCGATTCGAGGGGTTTTTAATTTTTTGTTTCCAGTTTTTCTTCATTTCAGGGAACCATAGGATCAAGGGGAGGCTACTGGACAAGTTTGAGGACCAGAAGCTCCAAAAGGACAACCAATCAGCGGTTGGAGACCGCCAATTAGCAGCCTGGTGAGAGTTCCGTGCTTCCAAATTTTTTCTGGTTGTTAGTTCTGTAATTTGTGTCATCTGGGAGCCCTATTTTGCATGCTGTGACTTGTAGTTTGCTCCCAGATTTAATTTCAATCCCCTTTAATCAACTTGGACCATAAAACTCAAAGCAAAAGATTAGACTTCTTGCCATCTAGGTCATACATCATGTGTAGACCTTGCATGCATTTGTCTTTTCTTTGCTTTACATTTTGTTGTTGATTGCTGGCGTGAGGTACATGCACCCAAATCTCTCATTCATGCATGTTTCAATCATGCATTAGTTAGTAAGGTGCATCAGGACAAGAGTGAGTTGAGCGTTTGATTAGAGTGATTGATTGCTAGATTTAAGGTCAAAACGCTACTAAGGAGGGGTTGTCCCATAAAAGATAAGGTGGAGGATTTCATCACCCTTTCCTTGGCCCCAAAAATCATGCTTAATCAAAGCCTTAATTCTAAAAGCAAGTAGACATTGGCCCTAAGGATTTGGGACGCACTAGAAGAGTGATCTAGTTGAGACCGTCATGGCCTGATCGGCGTTGCCTACCTTGTCGATAGTAGGAGGTGTTGGATCTCCGGATCTGATATCACTTGCTGGGCATTGTGGTCTTCGTTGTAAGGAGGTGAGGCGTGTCGAGACTAGTGACCTCGAAGTTAGGCGTCGTCTAGCCTAAGGTCCCATTGCCTTACATTGTTTGAGTCGTGCTTGCTAGATTAGGCTTCTACCCTCTTCCGTTACCCACGCTAACTTTAGGGATTCTTCCCTTCTCCTCTGAGTCATCTTCTTCTCACCTTCTTCTACGTTATAGTCTCCTCCCCTTTACACTCTCTAGTAGCGTTTTAGGGTCGAGTCGAGCACTTTTTGCGAGTTTAGCCTCGTGGTGGTGAGAGTGGTCGACTCTAGAGTTCTTTGTTGTGATGGATGGTTACATGGGCGACCATCCATATCATTGTTGGGACCAGGACGATTCTCCCTGGTACTCCTAACCCATGCATCCTGGGGTGGCTCAGACTAACACCCCGTATGGTTGGGACAATCTTAATTTTGTGACTGAGCAATCTTCATGTTGGGGTAGTATGAGAGAGGCACCGACTGCTAGACCACCATCTAGTTACGTCGGATCATATGTTGGTCGTCAATCTGAGACATTACAAGAACCTTTGGCCTCTTTCATGCATGTGGTAGATGACATGGGTGCACCGGTGGCTCCAGTAGCCGTACCATGTGACTGTTGTGGGTTGAGTGGTCATGTTATAGGGGAATATCCTTATATTTCCCCTGAGCCTGAGTATGAGCACACATTTTCCCAAAATGCTCATTATGACCATTACGCCTCCGCGTACAACCCGAGAGGGATGGATTCGTGGGGAGACAAATCGTATTCAAATTCTTATACATCATTTCCACCCGAGTATCCTCCTCCCGAATACCCAGAATTCTACCAACACCCCACTTCAAATCATTGGACTCATTCTCAGCCCATCAACACCCAACCCCAAAATTTCTCAAGCTCTGACTTGGACCTCATAGTTGACCGCATACCTGATTCCTTGAATCAAACTTTCCTTACGTTCATGGAAACCACTCAACAGTCCATACAAAATATGGCACTGCAAGTGAGTCAAATGTCGCAGCAATTACGTGAACGTGAGGAAAGTAACTTTTCTTGTCAACATGAGGATTCATCTTTTGATATCGAACCGCCACCACCACATCCACAAATTCAAAGCACAATCTTTCAAAGTCAAACTCCTAGTCAGTCTGAGGGACTTGGGGTTTCAATTCACGATCAGTTGGTGGACGATTCGATCCCAATTGAGAATAACATGGAGCAGCTTCATTACGAGTCGGCACATGATTGTGCCTTATCTTCTTGTCCCGTGGCCCTTGCGCCACATTGCCTTATTGTTGTACCTCCTAAGGACTCTCCTCTAGTGGAGCAAAAGCTCCCTAGTCCCCTCAATTTCAAACAACCTGATGAGAGTTTGCCTCTCACTATTGTTCCTGATCATCTTGGAAATGATGGAACATTAAACAACTACATTGCTCATGAGGGTATTAGGAGTTCCTTGGAGGATACCTTGGGTATGAGACCCACTTTTTGTTCGCCTGGTGTGTCGGACATGCCTAACGAGGTTCTTGACCTCGTTCCGACGCACCAGCCTGTTGGTTGGAGAGTTTGGATTGACGATCATAACTTCAGCAGAGCAACGGGAGAAACTCTTCTTCCGTTGCCCCTCATTTCCCAAACTCTTGAGAGGTTCAAGATCTTTCAGTTTGATCCTTTGAATGAGACGCCTTTGCGTCCAATTCATGAACCTCTTATTTCATCTGGTGCTCTTTATGAAGGGGGCCCACACATGCGTATTCTGGCCCCGCGTGGTGTCATGTTCCCTTTGCAAGTGCATTGACCCACTCTTGAGGTTCCCATTTGATGTATTTTGACAAATGAAGATGGTAACTTATGTTTGTACATAGTTATTTAAAAAAAGAAAATAAAAGAAAAAAAAGTACAATAAAAGACTCCTTCAGTGAGCATCGATTGTTGTGAGCCCCAACCTTTGTGTATTTGGGCTCCATTTGTTTCACGTATTTGTATCCTTTCTTTAGTATCTCACAGGTTTTGAGGGAATTTGGGTTTGTGTCCATCAACATGACCTTGAACTTCCCTTTGTACTTTATGTTGGTGAGATCTCTCCTTTTTCATGCATAAATCCATGTTGTATCTTGCTCACATTCATTGAAGAAAATGCATGAAGTAGGTGTGGGGGGGGTGTTTTACGTGTGTACATAGTTGAGTCCTTTTCCTTTGATTTTATTTTCTTTTGTGTGCATTGTTAGGGTCATGTTAGTGTGTTGCATTTAATATCGATATATCTGCTTGTCATGATCCTTGGGTGACTTGTCTTCTTTTGCTTGCCTAGTGCTTTAAAATTTCCACATTTCTTTTAAAATTTTCATGTGTTTGCGAAAGAAAATGTTTTGTGGGTTTTGCGTGTGTTTAGCATGTGCAAAACCGTTGAGAGGCAAAGTAAAAAGAAAGCTCCCAAAATTGTCTTGAACTTGATGCATTAGGATATCTAGTACTGTGGGGGTGAGTCAATAATTCGTGTCTGTTAACTTAAGGAAGTTTGTGGTAGTCAAGGACCCTCTAAATCTTGTTGTGAGACATTAGTGTAGGGGTTTTGGTTCATGTGTAGATAAGAAATAAGTGAGTAGGTGTTCTCTCTTCTCGCACGACTCCTATCACTCAGGAAAGTAGGTCTGAGGGGACTTTGTGCCTGGTGCTTTCGAGTCATCTGACTTGGGATGCGCCGACCGAACTCTCGTTACACGGGTGGTAGGGATTGCCCTATGTGGAGATTTGGGGAAAAGTGTACGTGATAGTGTAAGTCCTCATGGGCAATGATGCACGAAACCTGACCCTGGGAGAATGAAGCTCCAACTAAGAAAAAGAAAAAGAAAAAGAAAAAGAAAAAGAAAAAGAAAGAAAAAAATGAGAAAAGAAACAAAAAGAAAAAAATGGTAATGCAAATAAGAACCTTAATGGACTTTACACTTTGTAGCACTTAAGGATGTTGAGGTTGTCCATGTCTTTCACTTAATTCTTTATTTAACTTACACGAATGGTTCATTAGGCTAGGTGTGGACTGATCACCTACATAGAGTCGGATCGTAGCATTACCGCGTCCAATGATCGACAAAATATTTCCAACGAGTCGAGGGTCTAGATTGAATAATGCATCTTGTTCGGATTTTGTGGGTATATCCGCTGAAAACCCTCAGGAGACGACACTCCTCCTCTTTGGCAACAAAGAGGTTTAACGGCTTGTTGCACGTGCTAAGTGCAACCGTGATTCCTACGAAAGTGAGTTAGGATTTCTTGTTTCTCGTTTGCTTTTCTCTTTCTTTGTTTTGCTCGGGACTAGCAAAAACTTAGGAGTGGGGGTATTTGATTGACATCATTTCATACTTATATTTGTACCATATATCCATTTTCTTACACCTAAGCAATGCTACGTGACGAGTTTTATGTTTGAATTTCAGAAATAAAGAGGTTTGAAGAGATGAAGCATAAAAGGACCCAAAAGCAGGGAAAAAGGACTGAGTTGAGAGACCTGGGGACTGAGATGCAAAGGAGAAGGACCTGAACATAAGACCGAAGGACCTAAGAGCAAAACAGAATACTCCACACCATCATGGGGAGTATTTTACCAATTCGATTCGGGTCGGAGCTCCAACAAGTCAAGTAACCGCATCAAAGACCAACAATACCAGCAAGAAAAACCCACAACCAATTCCAACGCAATCCGAAGTGTTTGGACCGCCAATTGGAGGTCTTGGACCGCTAATTGGCGGTCCATATTACTCAGGATCCGCCCAAATTTCTCCTGGACTTGTTTTAATGTTCATTTAGGCTATTTTTGGTATTGGTTTAGTCTCACACCGGGAAATTGTCCCCGATTAGCTTTTTCTATGCTTATAAATAGAACTCTTCACCTCCCATTCTAATGACCCATTGCTTGGTGGCATTCTCTCTACTAAGGAGTGAGCCTTGAAGCAAAAACTCAAGGTGGAGAAGAATGCTACCTTCAATGTGAGTCATTTGTTAATAAAATAATTCTTCTAGTTTCTTTTAATCTAGTCTTTTAATTTGTGCATGTTTGTTTAGTCATTCCTTTCCTTTTAAGCTTCTTTAATACTTCTTGCTTTCTTAGTTAACTTTCATTTCAGTATTATGCTTTCTTTTGTTAATATAGTTAGTGTAATGAGTAGTGAGTAGTTCCATCCCCATTTGAGGGGGTGGAGAAATATGTGATATAATCATGTAGTGTATTAAGTGTGTGTTATCTTTATCCCTTGAGCTTTATATGATTTCCATAACCATCTAACGGGTTTCACTCTTATCTTTGATATGCTAATGCTCTTAAATGAAGCTTAGCTTATGCTTTGATTAGTGGACCTATTTTATGGGGAATGATAAGGTTAGGATATTGATGAAGTTAATATTGGAAACACAATTTGTAGTGTATGTGCTCTTGTTGCCTTTACCTTAGCTAATGTCTTGTATGTTTTAATGATGTAGTTTTATCTTAATTCATGTGGAGGCATAGTAGGGTATAGTCTTTATACTTGAGTTCATGTAGCTTCATTCCAATTATTGTCTTGTATGTTTTAATGATGTAGTCTTATATTAATTCATGTGGAGGCAAAGTTGGACGTAGTTTTATGATTTCATGCACTACATGTTGTGAGGAGCTTAATGAACACACACACACACTTCTTTATGTTCACATTATTTCTCTACCCCCTTTGGGGTTTAGTTTTCTTGCTTCTCTTCCATTTCCATTTGCACCTTAGTGTAGTTTAGTGTAACCAACCTTTCTCTCCTTTTTACCTCTCTTCTTCGAACAAACCAAGCGTCGACACACCTCCCAGTGGACGACCCGTATTTTCCACCCTTCAACGCGGCCGTGCACTTGCGGTTTAAATAAAACGACCAATTAGTGGGAGAACTATGTTAGATGGTTGCACGGTCCGAACAGGATGGGTCCACTCCCACAAAGTCATTGGTCGATCCTATCGAGCTAAGAGTGGTGGTACTCCCATAACTCGATCCCGACCGAATCCCTCTTCCTCTCAAGTCGGAGGAGGAGACGGTCTATGTGGTGGTAAAAGTTGACCGAGGAACTCCATGCATGGAACTCGATCTCCCCTACCTCTATGAAACGACGAGGCCTCGTGCTCCAACGGAGTTGGAGGCGGAGAGGGACATTCACCTAGACCATCCATCTCAACAGCAGGATCAACTCTCTCAAGCCAACCACCCTCACTAAGGCGAGTCCAACCTCGCATAAAAATGATCAATCGACCCTAAAACACTACGAGAAGATGTAGTAGAAGAGGAGAATAAATGATAGAATGTAGATGAGAAGAAGACTCAGAAGAGAATGGAAGAATCCTTAGAGCTAGCACAGGTAATGGGATTGGCAAGAAGCCTAAGCTAGCAAACACGGCTCAAACAATCCTAAGACTGACTATAAAACCTTAGGCTAGACGATGCCTAACCGTGACTCCTCACACTCTCAAATGCCTCACCTTGGCTGAAGGTCACAAAGCCGAATGAGAAAGTCATCAAGACCCGGAAGGTCCCAAAAATCTCAATGTAACTAAGCAAATGACGATGTTCAGGCCATGACGTCAAGAATGAGATTGTTTCCTGAGTGCGCACGAATCCTAGCGGACAATGTCCACTTGATTTTAATTAGGTCTTCAAATTAGTGTCAATTTTTAATCAAAGGAATGGGTGATGAAATCCCCCACCTTATCTTGTATGAGACAACCCCTCCTTAGTATTGTTTTGAGTCTTAATATAACAATTAGCTCTCCAAACAAATGCTCACCTCACACTTGTCCTGATGCCCCTTACTAACTAATGTATGCGTAAAACAATGCAAGTAGAAGAGAAGAGTGCATGTACCTCACGCAAGCTATCGACAACAAAAATGTAAAGAAAAGAAAAGATGAATGTGTGCAAGGTCTACAAATGATGCATGACTGAGGCATTGCATACATTGCATCATATGTCGTTCATTTAGATTAACTTTATATCAATAAATGCTACTAAGGTATGTGTTTAGTCTTATTTACAGAATACAGGGACCTGAATGCAAATTACCCTTATCCCGAGCATAAACGCGTGCAAAAGACTCATTTCCTCGGGTCGCGCTTTTGTCCAGTTGCGTGTTAACGCGTGTACGTTCCTATTTTGTGCTAGGGTCCCTTGTATTATGTTGTAAAAAAACGAATTTTTATTCCATTCTTTAGCAATAAAATTCTGTTGGTTTATTTCGTGTTTTTTAGTTTTCTTTCGTAGTTTCTCTAGGACCCCTTCTCCTTCCCTCTATCCATGAATTTCTAACTCTCTCCAAAGGGTGGGGGTGACGGATTTAGGGTGACGAGAAGAAGAATGATGTTATTATTTTAATTTTTTGTTAGTATAATTTGATTACTTGAGTTTATGTTAAGTCATTTATCATGTAATGCTTTATAACTAATGTCATTTATTATAAGTTTCAGATTTCTCTAAACAAAACCCGATATCTAAACCCCCACCCGCTGGACTCTCATCCATATTTGCTTTATTCTTAGTTTGTTTTTGTTGTTCTTGCTTTAGAAAATTAAAAATCCAAAATCTCAAACCAACCTTATTTCTCTCTCTTTCTTTCCTTAATCGAAAATCACAAAAATAACAATATCTCTCCCTCCTTGTGTTCGACCCGTACTTGTCACGTCTTCATTGACGCTGTGCACTTGCGGTATAAATAAAATTCTCATCAAGTTTTTGGCGCAGTTGTTGGGGAGGCAACGAAGATTTTGTTTATTTTTGGTGATTTCGATTCTATTATGTTTATCGTGTGCGTGATGTAACTATTTGGGTTTGCGTTTCAGGAGACAATGGAGTGCGCGGCGAAATTCGGGCACAGTCGGAGCAAGAAGGGCGGCGAAATCGCCGCACCTAAAGAACAATCTGCGGCGGATATGCCGCACGTCTGAAGCATCTGGGCTTCAATTTTTTCTGGGGTCGTCTCCATCTCTGGGTGGACGCGTAGAGCAACAGGAAATTTTCGAGAGCAGGCGGCGAACCCGACTGAGCGTGCGTAGGTAACCTTTGTTGCATTTTTCCTCGTAATTTCTATTTTCGGAAAATTTCCTTTTAGTAGAACTGCACGTGTTAAGCTCAAATTCCATAATTGGCAATAATTCAACTCTGACCTAAAAATTGGCAAAATTAGAAAGACATAGTGCATGCATCATATAGTGTTTTGTTTGCATTATTCTTGCTAAATTCTTGCAAATTATTTTTTGTTGAAGAGTGCTGGAGGCAAGGTACGTGCGCGGTTTTTATCGGTTGCATTTAAGCGTATAATTTAGTTTTCATACAACCTTGCAATTGTCCCCCAACTAAAGACCAATGTTTGACTATCTTTGCTAGATTTAAGTTAAACTATCTTAAGGGAAACTCCATAGGAAAAGATACGGTGGGGATTTCATCACCCTTCCATGGCCCACAAATCACAATCCTAAAGTGTCACCCAAACCTTAAAATTAAAATCAATTAGACATTGGCCCCAAAAGACTCGAACTCAATTAAGGAGAAGATTGGTTTGACTTGCTATGACTTGAAGCTGATCGAATTTAATTTGGTGTCTAGAAAGTGTTTTTGTGTTGACGTAAGTCTTCCAAGCGAAGTGGTTGTCTAATTGGCACCGACTCTGTCGGAAGCGCCCCCACTAGCTATACACTGCCTGACCAATTTGATTTGATTAGTGAGGGAGGTGAATCAACCCAACCAATTCGACTCAACCAGTTAGGAGTCGTCTAGATTTAAGCGACATTAGGTCTAGGATTGTTTGAATCGTGCTTATTTAGGAAACTTCTGACAAACCCTCTTATCTATCTTGTAGAGTTAAGTTTCCCTTCTCATCTAAGTCTTCTTTCTCTTCTCATCTCAATTCTCTAGATTAGGATTCCTTTCTCATCTTTCCCCCTTCTATTGTTTGTTTCCATTTTTTAAGAAAACAAATTCTTAAAAAAAGAAAAAGTAATTGATTCTTGAAATTGAATTTGGAATTTAAATTTGAATTTTGAATTCAAAAATTGATTCAAACTGGTGCACTCAGATTTGGGTTCGGGACTTGAGCAATCGACTCTCACGAGTTCATCTTGATTCCAGTCTAGAGCTTAATCCACCTGTTGCACCACCTCACCCGGATCCAATGGGTGAGAATGTAGTGGACCCGCCTAGGACTCTGAGGGATCGGTGCTACCCAACGATGGCTGCTCAGCCATCGTGCATCGTTATGCCCATCATACCGGGTCGCGACTTCGAACTAAAGGCACAATACATGAGTATGTTGCCCAAGTTCACCTCTAAGGAAGACCCATATCTTTTCCTTAGAGAATTTGAGGAAATCTGCTCCCTTATGCAATACCAGCATATCACTGAGGAGGTAGTGCGTCTTAAATTCATGCCTCTAGCAATGAAGGACGACGCTAAGAAATGACTATATAGTCTAGCCGAAAGATCTATTAGGAGTTGGGCCGACTTTGTTCAAGTATTCTTAAAGAAGTATTTCCCCAACCATAAGACTATTAGGATTAGGAATGAAATTGTTGCATTCGTTCAATCTGAGAGCGAGCCGTTCTATTCCTATTTAGAAAGATTTAAAAGTCTGTTGACCCAATGCCCTCTTCATGGAATTCTAAGATGGCAATTGTGCCAAATTATTTATGAGGGATTGACACCTACATCTAGGGTTATGGTAGAATCTGTAAGCCAAGGAAACTTCATATCCAAAAATGAGAATGATGCTTGGACTTTTCTTGAGGATTTAGCCGAAAATAGTATGCAATGGGACAATGCTAGAGCACCGAATAACCCGAGTATTGGATCTAGAATAGCAAGTCAACCCAAACCAGGTGTCTTAGCTGTAGATGCTACTATAGCTACTGAAGCAAAACTAGCTGCCCTTATGCGTAGAATGGAAAGTCTAGAGCTAAAAACCCGACCCCTAGTGAATCAACCCTCTTATATCCCTTGCTCTAGATGTGGCCAAATTGGTCATATAATGGAGGATTGTGCGGACGTGGAACAAGTTAATGCCGCATTTAACCATTCTAGAAATGACCCATACGCATCAACCTATAACACGGGTTGGCGTAATCATCCCAATTTTTCATGGAGCCAGCAAGGTCAACCTCCTAGACAACAACCAAACCCGTATAACCAAAATAATACATCATTTGGGTTTAGTAACAATGGAGATTATGATGTTAGATTGACAAGCTTGGAAAATTTGGTTAAGACTTTTATGCAAACAACCACCCAATCCTTCCAAAGGCTAGAAACACAAGTCAGCCAACTAGCACAAATAGTAGGTGAAAGAGAAAAGGGTCAGTTTCCAAGTCAACCTGAGGTGAATCCAAGACCTAATAATCAATATCAGCCTTATTAACCACCTCTAGGAAGTACAACAACCCTAGACCGGTTCAAATGGTTCATGAGGAGGGACCGTTCCAACAAATAAATGCAGTTGTATCATTACGGTTCGGAAAACAAGTTGATAACAATGTGGTCAATCCTAGAGCTCCTGATCAATCTAGCCGTCAAGCACCCACATATGACCTAACCATTGAACCTGAAGTCCAATCTGAAAAGCCCAACCCACCTACTCAACCTGAACCTATAGCTCAACCTCAGCGAGTCTATGTTCCTAAAGCCCCATTCCCCAATAGACTCAAGAAGAGCTCAGGTGCACAAATGGAGAAAATCTTGGAAGTATTTAAGCAAGTTAAGGTGAATATTCCACTCCTAGATATGATTCAACAAATACCTGCTTATGCTAAATTCTTAAAGGATCTGTGCACTCAGAAGAGAAAAACGAACGTACCAAAGAAGGCATTCTTAACTACAAACATATGATCTATTCTGTCCAACTCATCTCCTATAAAGTATAAGGACCCTCGGTGTCCCACAATTTCATGTGCGATAGGAGATACTTTTATCAACAAAGCCCTTCTAGACCTTGGTGCTAGTGTTAACCTTCTCCCGTTCTCTGTCTATGAGCAACTAAACCTTGGTCCACTAAAACCCTCTAAGACAACCCTTCAATTTGTTGATTGCTCTATTAAGAAACCAAGAGGTATAGTAGAGGATGTTTTGATTAAGGTTGGTGACTTCATTTACCCAGTGGATTTTGTCGTTCTAGACACTGAACATGTTGTCAATCCTAAGAGACAAATCCCTGTAATACTAGGCAGACCCTTTTTAGCCACTTCTGAAGCTTTGATAAATTGTCGAAATGGGCTCATGCAACTATCTTTTGGAAACTTAAAAGCTGAATTTAATATCTTTCATGTTGATAGTGAACCAGAAATAGTATGCAATCAAAGTGATGTTGTGAAGAGATCGTGTATCTATAAGATTTCTGAATCAAATAAATCATCACAAAATCAAAAAGAAAGTGAGAAAAAGGGGAGTAATTCATCTACCCAACCACCATCACTCGAGCAAATAAGAGAACCAACACATGTGAGGGGTGTGGAATCTTTACCTCAGGACTCTCAGGGCAACATGGGGAACAATTCAAATGGATACATGCACCAACATGGTGACATTCAATCCAGTTCTGACTATGGTTGACTCTGAGCAAATTCAATCCCTCTACCGCAGTTGACTCAGGTAATAAGTGCATTTGCTTTATCTTTGCATACATTGAGGACAATGCAAGATATAGGTGTGGGGGTGTTTATCTATCCATCTATATATTATGTTCGTTAAAAAAAATTATTCAATGCTCCATGACATAGCTTAAGATTGAACTGCAAAAAGCCGTGTACAAATTGCATTGAGTTTTTGTTATTTATTATATAGTTCTGCTTGTAGAAACTATGACATGAATCTAAGTTCCAAACAAATAACCCATTACCCTTTAAGACATGTATGCACTTAAATTGGATGAATCAAATCTTTGAAGTGGTTGATAAAAAGAAGAGGTTGATAAAAATATACCGGGAAGTGTGGACTTCTAATAGCAATTAAGCCTTGAGTAAAAAAAGTGAGGAAAACACATTTTGCAAAATTATTACAAAAACCCAAGCCTTCGAGTCATTGGTCCGTTTGGGTATCTTAAAACCCGGTAACTTGAGTCTGGCAGCTCAGCATTATCGACCAAACTCGCTACACGAATGCAAAAAGGGTAAAAGTGTCAAAAAAAAGCAAATGTGTTGAATCACTTTAAGATACTCAAGGCCTAAAGTTAAAAGAATGATCTATGCCATGGTTGAACCGAATGATACTTCTCCACCAGAGGAGGCGTGCAAAAATAATTTAAGTGATAACATGTGTAGAAGGGTTAGTGGTGTGAATATTGGAGGAATGAAGACCAAGTCAGATTTTTTATGAGTTAGATTTATATAATGAGAATGCAAGAATTCTAAGTGAGATGTATAAGGTTGAGGAGGAGATATTGAGAGTTATTAATGAAATATTGAATTAAGACTTTGTGGGTGTGTCAACTGAAAACCCTCACGAGACAAAACTCGTCCTCTAAGGAAACTTAGGGGTTGAAAGGCTTGTTGCACAAGCTAAGTGCAACCGTGATTCCTACGAAAGTGAGTTAGGATTTCCCCGTTTTCATTTTTCTTATATTTGTTTTGCTAGGGACTAGCAAAATCTAGGTGTGGGGGTATTTGATGCATTGCATACATTGCATCATATGTCGTTCATTTAGATTAATTTTATATCAATAAATGCTACAAAGGTATGTGTTTAGTCTTATTTACAGAATACAGGGACCTGAATGCAAATTACCCATATCCCGAGCATAAACGCGTGCAAAAGACTCATTTCTGTCATAAAAATCAAGTTCAAGATTATCAGGGTTCATCCAAGCATAAAAGCATTCAAAGACCTAATTACAAAAAGGCCAAGGACTTAAGCACAAAAGTAGCCAGGGACTTAATTGCAAAAAACCGAGGACCCGACTGCAAATTACGAGGACCAAAATATTATTTTGGAGAAATTTTAAAGAAAAATCAATTTGTATCTCCAAATATATGAAGAAATTAATTCGGAGCTCAAAAGAAAGGAAAGCAATCAATCCGGACGCGCAAAGGACAGCTAAATCATACCTTAAACACACAGGAAAAATCCGGATCAAATCTGAGCCAAAATTGCGGCGATTCCGCCGCACATTACATGCAAATTGCGGTGTTTCCGCCGCACCCCTTTGGATGCTCCAGTTGCGTTTTGACGGTGGTACGTTCCTATTTTGTGCTAGGGTCCCTTGTATCGGCTATAAATCGCCACAAAATTATGTTGTAAAAAAACAAATTTTTATTCCATTCTTTAGCAATAAAATTGTGTTGGTTTATTTCGTGTTTTTTAGTTTTCTTTCGTAGTTTCTCTAGGACTCATTCTCTTTCCCTCCATCCATGAGTTTCTAACTCTCTCCAAAGGGTGGGGGTGACGGATTTAGGGTGACAAGAAGAAGAATGATGTTATTATTTTAATTTCGTGTTAGTATATTTTGATTACTTGAGTTTATGTTAAGTCATTTATCATGTAATGCTTTATAACTAATGTGATTTATTATAAGTTTCAGATTTCTCTAAACAAAACCCGATATCTAAACCCCAACCCGCTGGACTCTCATCCATATTTGCTTTATTCTTAGTTTGTTTTTGTTGTTCTTGCTTTAGAAAATTAAAATTCCAAAGTCTCAAACCAACCTTATTTCTCTCTCTTTCTTTCCTTAATCGAAAATCACAAAAATAATAATATCTCTTCCTCCTTATGTTTGACCCGTACTTGTCACGTCTTCATTGACGTCGTGCACTTGCGATATAAATAAAATTCTCATCAATGACTTAGATGACAATCAATCTACTCTTTTGCTTTGAGTTTTAAAGTCCAAATTGTCTTAAAAAAGGGAATATGCATATCAAATTAATTTCTGACATTAACACATAGCATATATGAAGTGGAAAGTTGCATATATCTACTAGGAATAACAAGAATGAGCTTCAGGTGAAACAGAAAGGTAATTGGGCTCACCCAACCCGCCATTGGCGGATGAAAATCCACCACTAGCGGATGGTTTGGGGATTCGGCTCCCCATACTGCTTCAGGTGCCTTCGATCCCCCAGCTAAGCTCCCCAGTCCACTAAGTTCCCTCTCTAGTAACAAAACTAAAAGGAAATTGTAAGAAAAACCCACCAAAATAGTGGAAACAACAACGACAACGACCAACTCGCCGGAAAAGGTGCCAAAAACTTGATTGATAGTTTTAATTTACTGCAAGTACACGGCGTCAGTGAAGACGTGGAAAGTATGGGTCGTACCACAAGGAGTTGTGCGCGTTGTTATTATCACCATACTCGAATGGGAAGAGAAATAGATAGAGATATTTAGGCTAAGCTAACTAAACTAAGATAGAAGAAAACAATCTAATTTAAACCCCTTGGAGTGGAGGTGCAATAGTGCGGTATGTGTGCATGAGGGTAGATCAATTTTATGGATTCTCAAGTATGCAATAAGCACCTAGTGTGGCCATTAAAGCATCAATCAATTCTAAGCATAACCTTAGTTCATTCATGCAACATAAACCAAATCAAGTAACCATTCATTTCAAGTCAATTTCATCATCAAATAGAACCCATCACAAGAAACATGCTAAACATAGATCTAGCATGAAACAAATACCTAGTGTGGACATTATCTCATCTAAAACAAGGTAAACATGCTACATGTTTTAGATCTAACATTAAGCACATGGAAATGACACAAATAAGAAGAACCCATCATACACTTCATCACCAACTACATTGCCTCCACCCACAAATGGGGAGGATCTACTCACTGATCATAATAACAAGCATGGAAAGCAAGAGATTAAGACTAAATTGTAAGGATCGATGACTCCTAATTAATATCTAATCACTTAGTTAATTCTCTATTTGATTAATCAATATACACAGCGGAAACTAAAACAACAAAAACAAGTAAAGAAGAATCAATGCAAACCACAAGAACGTAATGAGATTTTTATAGAGGTTCGGTCTCCCGCCTACTTCCTCTCTTGCAAGCTTTGCTCGACTCTACGAGCTCTGCTCATGACTTCACTATCGACTTCCCATTACAAGTCGGGAGAAAACGCCTTTACAAAGCAAGCTCCGCGAACAACCTCGCGAATTTGGTTTCTTCCTCTCACAATCCGAGAGGGTTGTTTCGGGCTTTCGTTGAAACCTCTACTTCTTTTGACAATAACTTGAGTGGATCAAACACTCTCTAAATTGAGCACACTTTGAATATAATATGGAATTGATCAAAGGTGTGAAAGTTTTAGGCTTGGAGTATAGGATTTGGGGATTTGAGAATTGGGAGATTTTCTTAGATGTATAAGACAATTGGAAGTGTGAGAGGTGTGTAAATAAGGTGTATGGACATCTATTTATAAGCTCCTAGAAAGATATAGCCATTGGGGAAGAATTGGATGAGTTTTGTGAAAGATACACATATCAGAAACTTAGGATCAACAATTATGTCCCTCAACGGTCGACCGGATTGGGTAGAACGGTCGACCATTTCTTTGAGAATAAAGAAACGTTCGAATGAACAAGTGAATAGTCAAACCCCTTAGGCTTTAACTTAATTCATCGATCGAACCAGGAAAAGGGTTCGGTCGAACGATCTAAGGGTTTTGGTCAGGGTAAAGGTATAACGGTCGACCACAACTATTGGTTACGTTCGATCGAAAATATCATGCACTTTGGGTTCAAGAAAAAGTGTTCAACCGATCGACCTTTTCTGGGTCAACGTTCAACTGGTGGCTAAATGTATTTTAGGGGTAGGAAAAATTTATACGAATACGGTCATTGTATAATACGACAAAGTTAACTGTCATCAGAAAATGCGACAACGGTCGACCGAAAGGTCAAGGGCGATAGACCTATGGAACTAGGAAAGTACACTTGGAACATTTGTTATAATTGGTCGAACAGAGGGCTAAAGCCGGTCGACCGATTGGCACAGGAAGATTAGGAATTGCTTTAAGTGTTTTTCGGCTAAGGTTTGGGTGATCTATTGAGGTCCAATTGATGTGAGATTTTGTGTGTGACTTCTACAATTAATCTAGTGTATATGTGAGTGAGTTTTAACTCTTGTATGCTCAAGTTTACACAAGTTCCTAAGACTCAAAATAAAGTTAAAATACATGTCTTCAAGAGCTTGATTACATGTCTTGACTTCAATTTCATTCTTCCTTGAGTATTGATCACCTGTATATGTTAGGACAATACAATATATCTTTTATGCATTATGTGTGCTACACTACAGTTTATTGTGATTAAGATTAGGTTGATTAAATCATCAAAACACGGATTAAGGCCAAAAAGCCAACATAAACATGGCATAAAACTCTAACTAGAAAATAACCAACAAAATCAAAGACTAATTGGATAGAAAGAAAGTAAATGACAAGAGAAATCCAAATCTACATTTAGATTAGCAAAAGAGTAGCATTACAAGCTTCAAAGTCCACCTTCTCTACTACCTAAATTGGGTAAACCAAAGTTATTCTAATGGTGGAGGCTGAGAAGAAGAGGGAAGGAAGAAGAAACCATGCTATTTATAGAAGAAAGTATGGTGTAGATGATTCTGCGAGCAATTCAACGACTGAAATTGATTTGTCTAAGTTTTGGTGCACCCAATTAAGCAAGTCTGATCTACGTATGAAATTTGAGAGGATTTGGAACAATTGATCCGCCAATGGTAGATAAAAATCCACCACTGGTGGATCAGATTGGTCTGATCCGCCCCAAACTCACTTTGTGTCTTAGGTGATGTATTTGGCATGTGGGGTGCACTCCTGGTCCGTTGGTTTTAGTTTGTTTGGTCTTAATTGCCCAAACTAGAGAAAGTAGGTTGTTGAATAAAATATGGCCAGATCATGCACCAAATACCCACCAATGGCATATTTTAATCCGCTACTGAATGATCATTTTGGCCCAAACGTGCCCCTATTTCTCCCATGTCTCGAGCTTTTTTATTTGGGTGCACGAGACCATTCAGAAAGTGATTATAACCATTCGATTGTTCCCATATTTATTTACACCACTCTTTCTTCTATAAATAGCAATGTTTCTCCTACATTTTTTCTTCTTATCAGCCTCCACCATTCGAATAGCTTAGGTTTTACCCAATTTAGGTAGTAGAGAAAGGTGGGCGTTTTGAAGCTTGTAATGTTACTCTTTTGCTAATTTAAAGGTAGATTTGGACTCCTCTTCTTAAGAGCTTTCTTTCTATCTAATTAGTTTTTCGATTTTGTTGGTTAGTTTTCTGTTAGAGTTTTATGTCATGTTTGGTCTTAATCTCTTGCTTTCCATACTTGTTATTATGATTAGTGAGTAGATCCACCCCATTTGGGGTGGAGGTGATGTAGATTATGTGATGTGTTACTGATGGGTACTTTTTATCTTATGTCATTTAATCTACTTAATGTAGATCGTTGCTTGTAACTTGCTAAAACTTGTATTAGATGGGATAATAGTCACACTAAGTACTTGTCTCATGCTAGATTTAGAGTTTATCTTGTTGCTTGTAAAAATGATCATCTTGTTATGGTAAATAATTTGTTATGTATGGATGCTTAATTAGTAGAGAATGCATGAATGTATTGAGTTGTATGCATGTTTAATTGATGTCCTAATGTCCACGCTAGGTATTTAGTTCATTCTTGAGAATCCAAAGTGCATCTTAACTTCATTTCTAACTTGATTAGTCATGTATTCATGTAAATGTAGTTGATGTTAATTACACTTCATACTAGTTTCTAGTTGATTTCACATACTTTACACAGTTATGCATCATGTAATCAAGAATCACTCACACACACATACCTACACACCTCTACTCCATGAGGGTTTAGTTTGATTGGGTTATTGATTCATCGTTTAGTGTAGTTAGTTTAGCATAATCCCTTAGTTCTCCTTTCATTTCCAACTCGAGTATGGTAGTCACAACAACACTCACAACTCCTTGAAGTTCGACCCGTATTTGTCACGTCTTCACCGACGTTGTGCACTTACGGTTATTAAAACGATCAATCAATTTTTTGGCGCCATTACTGGGGAGTTGGTCGTAGTTGTTGTTTCCACCATTTCATTGGGTTTTTCTTACATTTTCCTTTTAGTTTTGTTACTGGACAGGTGACTAAGTGGACAGGGGACTGCAAGAAGGAACATGAGCACACAGGAGGAGTTTGGTGACCCGAATCCCCAAACAATCCGCCAGAAGCGGATATTGTGAGGAATTTTGTTGTTCTGTTTCAATAGTAGCTCCCTATTGCTATTTATTGACATCATATCATGCATATATTGGTGTCTTATATCCTCTATTTTTAACCTAAGCATTGCTACGTAATGAGTTTTATGTTTAAGTTTCAGGAATAAAACAAGTGAGAAGAAGAGAAACAAAAAGGACCTAAAAGCAAGAGAAATGACTGAATTGTGAGGTTTATGGACTGAGAAGCAAGAGGGAATGACCCGGATGTAAACCAAAAGGATCAATGAGCAAATCTAGAAGCTCTACACCATCATGAGGAGTATTTTGGCAATTAGGTCCATGCCTAAACATCAACAACCAAATCGGATTCACCAAACATCAAGAAATCAAGCCAGAAACCGATAATCAGCAGTTGGGATTGCTCCATATGAAATATGCTTTAGTCGGGTATTAGATTAGGATGTTTTATGTCCATTTAGGGTATGTGTTTTAGTCCCACATCAGGGGATTGTCCCCGATTACCTTTCTCTATGATTATAAATAGAACTTTTCCTCTTCCCTTGTAATCTACTACATGCTTGGTGGCTAATCCCTCTACTTAGAGTAAAGCCTTGGAGCAAAAATTCAAGTGGATAGATGCTACTTCTCATGTGAGTCATGAATAAAATAAATCTTTTCTTAGTTCATGTTGTGACTCTTTTATTGCTTGTATGCTTAGCGTAATTTTGTTTCATTAATCTTAGTAGACTTAGTTAACATGTTTTCTTCTCTTAACATAATAGTTAGCTTAATGATTAATGAGTAGTTTCATCCCCTTTGGGGGTGGAGATGATGTACATATATGTTGTGAAGTTTGATTGTTTGATAAAAAAATTATTGTGTAGACTTGTATGTTTGTATGTTCATTGGGGGTGATTTAATCATCTACATGTTGAAGGTTTTTTGATGGATTTTGCCATAAGATTTAGACACTTCTCATGCTTAGTTTCCTCATGTTTATTGATTGAAATTTCATGTTGAATATGCTACATGTTAGTTATGTGTTTGCTTGATTGATTGATTAAGGAAACTTTGTTTTGATGGGTTTTGTCATAAGATTTAGACACCTCTCATGCTTAGCTTTGTTCTTCACATGAGTTCATAGTTTTTGATGAGTCTTGTCATATCCTTAGACACTTCTCATGTTGATCCTAGTCTCATGATAATCAAGTAGTAATTGCCGATACATTGTTTGAATGGATTGATAGATTTTGACACATCTTTAGACACTTCCTATGCATGAAGACACACACATGACACATACACATAAATGCTTACATGCATCATTCATCACTTATTTCACTTATGTGTACACACTCCACCTCTTAGGGGTTTCTTTTCCTGAATTCAAATCTCTTTATTAGGTCTTTAGTTAGTTTTAGTCAATCTTTAGTTGCTTTCTTTTGCATTTGTTAACTACTAGTTTAGTGTAGTCTAGTTTAGTGTAACAAAATCTCTTCTCCCCTATTTCTCCACTTGATTTCTGACAAACCAGAGACTACTCACCTCCCTGTGGATCGACCCGTACTTGCCTTGTCTTTACCGACAGCTATGCACTTGCGGTTAATAAATAAAATGTTTAACAACTATACCTAGTTGATATATGTCATTGTCCACTTCGTATATGCTATGTTCTGATGCCAGAAATTAATTTGACATGCATATTCCCCTCTTTAAGACAACTTGGACATTAAAACTCAAAGCAAAAGAGTAGATTGATTGTCATCTAGGTCATGCATCATTTGTAGACCTTGCACGCATTTGTCTTTCTTTTCTTTACTTTTTTGTTGTTGATTGCTGGCGTAAGGTAAGTGCACTCTTCTCTTCTACATGCATTCTTAAAGCATGCATTCGTTGGTAAGGTGCATCGAGACAAGTGTGAGGTGAGCGTTTGTTTGGAGAGTTGATTGCTAGATTAAGACTCAAAATGCTACTAAGGAGGGGTTGTCCCATACAGTATAAGGTGGGGAATTTCATCACCCATTCCTTTACCCCAAAAATCACACTAATCATTTTCCTTAATTAAAATCAAGTAGACACCCTAAGGACTTTGGGCGCACTTAGGAGACAATCACATTCTCGACACCATGACCTGAACGTCGTTGTTCACTTAGTAGCATTGAGACTTTTGGGACCTCCGGGTCTTGACTTTCTCATTCGGCATTGTGACATTCGGCCAAGGGAGGTGAGGCATTCGGGAGTGTGAGGAGTCGTGGTTAGGCTTCATCTAGCTTAAGGACCCATAGCCTGCCTCCGAGTCCTCTTTGCGACCCCGTCACCCTTGCATGTCCTCCTCCTGCACCTCTCTCCACCTTCCTCGACGACCTCCGCACTCAACCTCCTCTGCTCCCACCTCCTCTCCAACGTTGGCGCCGTCAGACCCCTCGTCCACCGTGCCGCTGCAATGATCTAAAGGTTGTTTGTTAGTTTTGCAAAATTTATTTTATTTTTAAAGACTGAATTGTGATGTTTGTTGTGAGGTTGTTGTTGGATAATAAGGTTTCATCACATAATACTTGAGTATATTTTTGAAAGTAGTAAATCCCTTCGTATTCTATTGACTAGCAACGTTGTGGTAGGAATATAAACAAAAAATGAAAAGATAAATCATGTTTATCACTTTATCTTCTCTATTCAGAAACTTGAGGTGAAAGAAAAAAGAAATTGCAGAGAATTTGATGATGTAAATTGTTAACTAATTTTCTCTTCAAGTATCAAGTAATGCAGAGTATTTACATTTTAATATTCTTTGAAGAAATTCAAATTGAGTACCAAGGTCAACTCTTCACAAATATTTGTGTAAATGATGCAATATTACATCCAAGATGCTACGTAGATTTACTTGTAGTTGATTAATCCAAATATACAAGGAGAAAAGTGCATATAAATTAAAGGTGATCACATGAAAGAAGGTTCACAAAAACAATTGGATAAACCATACAGGTTCAAAGATTGAAATTATTGAGTTCGATAAGGATGATTCAACCATAAGCTTAGAATAATTCTGATTGAGAACTTTTAAGTGCCATAAGATTAATCTATTTACACATGAATCCATTAAACTATGACATATGTGGTTTTTGTCTTTTAACTTTTAAAGATGAGTTATTAGCAAATCTTTGACGACGTTCAAATAACAATCATTTTTCATGCCCAACAAAACGAATGACGTTAAATTAGGAAAAACTAAAAAAAAAAGATCTTGGTGGAGAAAACTACATGCATAAGTTTTAAATCCAAAACTCACTTAAAACTTCAAAAGAGTCATAAAAATTTCTACTTTAATTTGAACTTCAATTACTTTCTTCCAAATTATTTTTCATAATCAGTGCTTTGTGATAATCTAGGCAATTTGGAAATGAACTAAACCCTAAGTACTAATTAATCTTAACTATTCAAAGACCAAACAATAATTCTTACAAGGTTAATCCTAACATGTACCTCTAAATAACTATCATTGAAGTTAATCTCACATTAAGTTGGATTTTGCTATGGTAGATTTATGCCAAGTGTAGTTTGTACACAATTTCTTACTTTGGTATTGGAATGATAGACTATAATGCTACGGTATGTTGTTTTTTATCTCAATATTTATTGTATCCGTAACAATGAATGTAAATGTGATGATGTAGAAAAATGTGTTTTTTTCTTGTCAAACTAGGATTTCGAAGATTTTTTATTACTAAAAATACATGAGAGATTATGTCAATTTTTTTGTAAAATTATAATATAATTTGTTAGTTGACAATGACCAAGTGCTTAGGGTAAGATTTAGGATTGGATTTAGAATCACATTTTGGAATGGATTTTGAATTCAGAACTTTGGATTTAGGATTTAGGATTGGATTTAAAATTATATTTTGGATTGGATTTTGGATTTAGGACTTTGGATTTTTGATTGGGTTTAGGATTTAGAATTGGATTTTGGATTCATGATTGGATTTAGAATTGAATTTTGGAATTAGGATTGGATTTAGTATTTAGGATTGGATTTAGGGATTTGGGCAAAGATTAGTCCTAGGATTTGTTGAAAACAATATTTGGGATAAGGGGTGAAATAGTCTGATTTTGGGGTAAGATTGGATTATAAGCGAGTTTTGGGTTGGTGGTGGTGGTGTTAATTCCACTTTAAGAAATGTAGTGGTGATTAGGATTTAGGAGAAGGTGAGGTCCGGAGAAATAGGATTTTGGATGGGTTAGGTGACATTTTTGTTTGAAATGTAGGGTTTAGGTGATGGTGTATATTTGTAACATTATAATACAAATTGATAGTTGACAATGAGTTGGAGGTGCCTGGGAATGCATGATATAAATGTAAAATTGATGGATATCAAAAATTATGGTTTTTCTTGTCAATCCAGGATTTCGAAGAATTTTCATTAATGAATTTTTAAATTAGAGGAGGTTCTACCAAAATTTCTATAGAATTGTTGTTTTAGGTGTAATTGACGTGTTTTTCCATTTTATATCAATAGAATCATGGTCTTAGAAAGAAGTTGAATGTTTCGACAAGTATTAGTCAGATATTCACTGAGAATGTGAAGTAATTCTTGAACCTTGCCTTTGGTCCTCACAAGGAATACCTTCATGATGGGAAGATCTTATGTCAATGCAAGAAATGTTGTAACAACAAGTCAACGATGAGAGGCGACGTCATCGATGATGTCGTCGTAAATGGCTTTGCTCGTAATTACGAGTAGTGAGTTTTTCATGGGGAAAGTATTGCAAGTTTGAGTGCCAAACTAGTCACGATAATGACAACACAACAAACAAATATTGAGTCAGAAGATGATAACATTGACGACATAGAGGGGATAATACACGATGTGGTAAAAAGTGGTAAAGTCACAACCGATTCGTCAAGACCGAGGATCACAAAATATGCTTAGAAGTTTCTCGCCTACGTGAAGGATGAAGATCAACCATTGTATCATGGGTGCAAACCAGAATTGCCAAAATTATCCTTTGTCATCAAAGTGTTTTACATAAAGTGCACAAGTAGATGGCCGAACACTTCGTTTTATAAGTGGTTAGCGTACCAAGCAAAAGGATTCTCCAATGGCACTCTTACGACACTTTCCACTCAAACCAAGGCTCCGCAAGTTTATATCGCACCACTGATATTGCCAAGTCGATGAGATTGATTTCGTGCAAAGGAATGACAAAAAAATGGGAAATTGCGTCATCCGGCTGATTATGAATGTTGGGCCGAGTTGGACAACAAACATTCCTCTTTCGCTTAAAAATTAAGAAATGTGATGCGAGGTTTGGCCTCAGATGAGTTTCAACCCTTTAGTCAGATGCAACACAGTATTTTCCATGTAAAACTTGTGCCTTATAATCCCCATCATAGATGAGCATAAAACACCATTTTTTCATGATGTCGCTCATCATTCTCGATTATCCTGGCAACAAGCTAGATGTTTATTTACAACCACTTATCGAAGAGCACGAATAACTTTGGGAAGAGGGTTTGATACTTATGATGCTTATACTCATTCATGTTTCACACTGCGAGCTGCTTTGTTGTGGACAATAAATGACTTTCTTGTGTATGCTAATTTGAGTGGTTGAATGACTAGAAGTATATGGCATGTTCCTACTGAATGAAAGATACTCATTCCATTTATTTGAAACATAGTGACAAGGATTGTTATTTGGGTCACCGTCGGTGGCTAGACAAATATCACTATTGAAGAAAAATAAGAGAGCATTTGATGGCAAAGAGGAACACAAGGATCCACCAGAATACAAATCTGGGAAAGATGTTCTTGAATATTTACAAAATTGTTTTCTGGGTGATGACAATAACTGGACCAAGAGAAGTATATTTTTCGAGCTGTCTTACTGGAAATATCTTCTAATTCGGCACAATACTGATGTGATGGCACGACCTTCACCTAGTATAATTGGGTGTTGACATATTTGGTTCTTGTATTATCGGCACAAAATGGTTGAGATACTTAGGCTTCCTATTACGTTGTTAGCTTGTATCTTTTCGTCTTGGATTAGCCGTGGTTATGACCATTCATCTATTAATGTAATACCTACGTTATCGAGAGAGAGAGAGAGAGATTAAGAAGAGAAATGATGTGATTGTAGTTACATACCTACGTTATAGAGAGAGAGAGAGAGAGATTAAGAAGAGAAATTATGTGATTGTAGAGAGAAAAAAGGAAGAGAGAAAGCAAATTTTACAGCGTTACAACTAAATAAAGATAACTATGAATTTGTAGATAGTTTAGGGTTGAATTTGTAACATTACTCGTCCTTACATTTATTTGTGACCACATAGGAGCCAGTTGATACGCCTCTCACTGAAAACACAGAGTGAGCTTAAAATTATAATATATAATTAATAGTGTTAGTGACGGAGTGACATGAGTTTTCGCTAGAGTGACGTACAAGCAAATAAGAGTTTTGAAAAAAAGTGACAAACTAAAAAGAGATTTGAAAAACATAAAGCATGCAGTTCATAATTGCAATGAAGAAAGTCAATGTTTAGGTAGGAAATCTTTAGATATAATAAGTTAGATATTGAAAGAGTTTTCAAATTTGGAAGAAAAAATAACAATTAGCAGTTAGTTAGTATTTTAAGATAAGCATGTAATTGCATCAGGAAGTAAGTTGATGGGTTTGGATGTGTGTCTTAGAGAGAAAAAATTAAGTTCATTAATTTTTTTAGTAGAAGAGTTGAATTAGAGTTTTTTTAATAGATTGTAATTAGTTTTTACAAAGTAATGTAGAGATGGGTAGATGAATCCATCAACGTACGGTTGAAATCGATTGAAAATGCCTAAAAATAGAATTAATCATAATCATGTTATATTTCAAGTTAAGTAACGAATGATGAAATCAAAGAACTATCAAAAGTCGTATTCTTAAGTCCGGTCAGTCAAAACTATATTATTATTATTATTATTAAGTTGTAGCGTTGAAATAGAAATCTTAGAAACCCCAAAAAATAATGACGGTTTTAGAAATGAAATGTAAGTTAGGTTAAAGTTGACCAAATAAAGAAAATGATAAATATGAGTTTTAGTGATCAATCAATAAATAATGAGGACCAAACATAGAATTATTTTATAAGAATGAAATCAGTCTTCATATGTTATTTTTAATTAAATCGAAAATATAAATTTAGCTGTTACGGAAAATCGAGAAATCAATTATCTTCAAAATTGTATATTTTATTATATTAATTAGTTAACCTATGACTAATCCTCGACATTAAATTATATTTAGTTATTCCTGATTTTCCAAAAATAGTTTGAAAAAAGTAAAATGCCATTTCAAAACTGCTGAATAACAAATAATGAAAATTTGTGGATTTAAAAGAAAATCGAGGGTTAGTTAGTGGCTTGATTTTAAAAATCAAAATCATATCTTCCAAGAACCTATCAAATTGTGATTTTATTTTATTGGTTTTTCTTTTGAAGAAAATTTGAATCAAATATTCAGAGTACAAATAAAATGTATTTCTTAATCATAATTATCATACTTTCAAGTATGCCAAGCAAGAATTATACTTTATGAAGAATTTAATTTTTCTAAGTTGTGATGAAATTGATGCGAATGTGATTGAACTTGTATGAATTTAGTTGTAGATTTAAAAATAATTAAGCGTAAAATCTTTGGTTCAAGAATTGAACGTGTTAATGTATCAAACCTAAATACTAAAAATTATTTTTTATCAAAGGTGGGGATATATTTGAGAGACCAAAATCGAATAAATTTTTTGCTTCTTAGTTGATGGTGAAAACACTAAAATCTATTAGAATTTTGCAGATTAAAATGATTTAATCAAACCAAAATCGTAATTTTTGTTTTTTTTAGTTTTATCACTCTAAACTAGAAAAAAGCGAACCAATCTGTTTTAGTGAAAAAAATTAGTAGAAACATACATACATACATACATACATTTAGTCTTTCATTTTTTAATCTCTATTTAGTTATTTGTTCTAATACTAAAAAAGATCAGATTTTTTGTATATTTACGTGGATATTTAATTACCACGGTTGTTTGTTGAACTTAATATTTTATAAAAAATTACTATCCAATCATGTATAGTTTCCTTCCACACACATAAGATCTTCAACAATTTAATCATCCAATTTATATTTTAAATTAATTAAACTTATATGAAATCCAGCCATTGTACACGAAATACACTCAATGATATACCCAATCATGTTTAAGATTAATCATGAAATTGTTTTTATATTGTTTAGTTTTATAGAATTTGTAGGGTGGAATATTCGGCAATTTCGGACATCCAACCCATTCCTCGGCCTATAAATCTGGAGAAGCACGCGAGCCTAATCGTAATCCATGTGAGCGTCTTTGGTTAGTTAGCCTCTCCGTTGTGGAGGTAGTTTGATTTTGTTAACTCCGTACATTGAATTGATTAATTTTCTATTTGTGAGTATGTAGATTTAGCAAGTTTTTGCGCGCGTGCAGCTCGTCAGTCCGGCACACGAGTTGAGTTGAGCTTGGCTTATTTGGACATGACTTGTTCGCACAATTGCACCCTTGGTAGTAATTGAGGGGAATATCTTAAACAACATGGTTGCTATATTTAAGCCCCTTTTTCGGACTAAGATTTCGTGCTCTTTTAAAGTTTCCATTTCGAAATTTCTGGATGGTTTAGATTCTTAACTGTGCCTAAATTATAGGGAAATATTTTGACCAACCGAAAAATGAGGCTTATTAATTAACATCGTAATTTTTGGCTTAAGAATTTGTGGTCCTCGATATGTGCTTTGCTAAATTCCAGCGTACTTTTAGGACTATTAATTATGAGTTCCTTTTAAATGTTCTTTGCTATATTTCCGCTTTGAAGAGTAAGATTTCTTAATTTATTTTTCCCAATAAATTCGCCCATGGTCGTGGCTATAAATAGGAGAGAAGGCTCAATATCAACAGAACGAAAAATAAAATCCAGGGTCTGTTTGTACAAAATATGCAAGTCTTTTATGCTTCATTTTCTGACAACTTTTCGATGGTCGTGTACTAGCAATGTTTAGTCACATTACATGTAGATTTTGTGTCTCATTTCGCTCATCATGTTCGTTATGTCTTGCACATGCAGACTAGTTCGGATGTTTGGTCATTCATTTCCCATAATTATTACGAAAAATGTCGTAAATAGCTCAAATTACCATTTTTTATCTCAAATATTCCAAATGCCATAATTAATCAATTGATCTAACAAAACTTTGATAGATGATTTGTTTTGTTGTCTCATTTGTTAATTGCTTGCGGATACCAATCAAGAATATAATTACGGTTAATTCAACATTGGAGTTAGACTAATCGTCATTTTTCCAAATCAATCAGGTGCTACCAGTGGTCCTATTGAACTACCTGATATCCCACTTGTTATGCTTGTCGAAATAAAAAGATGACCCACTCTTTACCGGTTGATATATTAATTGCAGGTTTGATGCATGGATACGCTGATGTGGTATCAATTACGAAATAATCACTAAATTGGCAGAGATCACACATTATGTACAATCCCAAAGAAGGGGTTTTACGGATATTTATGTTGTATCCCAGTTCAGATATCTCGAGCTTGAAGACGATATAAATATCTTTAAAATCCCTTCATAAGGGCGTACACCTTAGAGAGGTACAAGTTGTTAAGGCTTCGCTCCGCTGACGGTAACTCATGCAACCAAATTTTGTTTAAACATTTCATGATTCTTCTTACTTAATTGTCACCTTCCCTTCTGTACGTGGGTCAATTTCATAATTGCCTACTATCTTATTTCACCGACCGAAGGGCATGAATCAGGATTTGTTAAATGTAATTTCTGTTTTCATTTGAAATTTATCTAATATTACCTATATATTTTGTTCTTCATTGACTTCTTGTGACTTGACTCAGTCACCTAGGTGTTGCCTTATATTCAATCGATATTCAGTTTTTGACAAGGGATATGGAGGAGAACGTAGAAAACAAAACATTTAAAATATATACAAATAATCTGTGATTACTCCGGTTGTAATATAAAGGCTTAGAAAACACACCATACATACCCAAGAAAGCCCAAAAAACGAGCAAATAGACGGAAAATAAGATAAACGTGCCACCAAAGAAGTTGCAGTTGTTTGTGAATCACCAGGTAAAGTATCTTACTTCCCCATGTGGGTCAAGATCCTACTGATCAGCGCCTCTTTCTTACCAGTAAGTGGAAGGTTGTGGGTAGTCAAGTAGTACTTCAACTCCACCACGGTCAAATCTTTCATCTGAAAACAAGAACGAAATGAGATTCATATGTGAAACTAAAAGATGTAAACCATTAGCACATGATCGTTTGTTAATTTTAGGAAAGAGAGGTTCTTTAGCTAAAGTAATGCTAGGCTTCAGCATTTTCAGATGCATGGATGAAATCGATACATATTTCTAAATTAAGCTGCAGAAATATTTGAATAATCTAGAGAATGATCGAAAAAGAATCACCTTTCCGCTTTCAGCAAGACCAGCCCAATCATAAGAAGCAGATCCCTTTAACGCATTTTCAGCCATAACTTTACGCCTTTTGGAAGCCTGGGTACCTGCAACTTTTGATACAAGAGAATCGGCTTCTTCCTGATCATGGTTTTCACCATACACTGCATTCTTGAAATCTTCAAGCGCACCGAGGATTCCAGGTCTGAAAGAGAGGAAAACAATATCTAACCTGATTATGTGTTCTACCTATCATTACCATTCACTAAACATGTGTTTTTTATCACTCAGATTCATATTTGCCTTGCACAATATTAACAATTTTTTATCAGCTACCAAAACTTGGAACTTGACTAAAACTAACAAGATTGAGAAAATCAAATAGATTAGAAGAGGGAATGTGATGCAGTTCAGTTTCTAGACAACTTTCTTGATTCTACTCTGGCCTAGTTTCATGCATTTCCTAGGCAATAATAGAAGTACAGATAGGAAGACGAAGTGAACCACACATAGTAGGCTCTATATGTCTACCTAGATAGGCCTTCCAAATCAGGAAGTGTTTCATCATTTATCTCTGGCATTTCATCTTCATCCAAGGCTATGGCCTGCAATACACCATAGTGTCTTTGCAAGGCTGCGAAAGAAAAATAAAATCAGGAGTGCTCAAAAAGACAATGCAAGAGTAAATATGATATATAAATGTTGTTACATTTCTCATGAAATTGTTTTTTGTCATCTCAAGAAGGCATGATTCACCTGAGTTTTTATTTATCTATCATAACTGATCCAACACGAATTACTGTCTTCAGTTGTCCATCTTTTTTTTCAGATATACGCTAAGTATTTATATTGATTATGTTTATCATGTATTAATTACATTAACTTTGAAATTTCATATGGATGCAAGATGTTCATGAACATTAATTTATTCCAAACAAGGAGAAATACGATATTGTCAATGCCACAATTGATTTTAATTCATGCGCACTAGTAAATCAAAGGTCTGAATTAGTGTTGTGTTTCTAATGTGTGCCAATGAGTACATCGGGAAGCAATTTGAGACCAATGTCAACTGGAAAGGTACCAGTAACTAGCTTGATGAGGCATTTGCCATTATCTTATGTTACAGTATGTAGCTTACCGGGATTAGCAAACTGGCAGACTGAAAAATCTTTCCAATCAATTCGCCTCAACAAAGCAGAAGCTTTCTTTACTTGATCATCTGTGACTTGAGGCAGGACATCATCAACATTTATGTGGCTCTGCATGCCAAAGTTAAGGTCATGATTGAAACTGTTTAGATATCATTGAAACAGAAATATACTTGCCTCCTCAGGATGTCTAATGTCATCAGAATATGGTAGATGAATCATATGCATTCCAGGAGGCTCAACCTGACCACTTGAAGATACTATCTCATCCTGACAATGAAATTTACAGAGTTGATAAAATATGATACAGAAATTCACAACCCCAAGAGGTTCAAATTTCACTGCACTTATTCACCTTGGACTACTAAATTTCAGTTGAGTAAGACAAATAAGCAGCAACTGATAAAACTATCTTCAGAACTTAGAGGTGGTATTGTTTGGAGAGAGAGGGGGGAGGGGGAGGTGCCTATACATACTTGCGCAACCAATGCAACAATTCGTGAGTTAGCTGCACTGCCCAGAAATGCAACTGCAAACCTGAAAAATCGCAGAATTATTTACTCTTGCGTGAATAAACTTCAGTGCATCCACGTGGTTCGCAAGAGAAAATAAGTTTCTTGAAGTTACCAACAAAATCACTAGTTCGTTGAAATAAATAAGCAGTCCACATATATGAGGTTGCTGTTGATAACATTCGAGACAAGATTTATCAGAGAAAACAATAAACAAGATATTCACAAGGTACCAACCTCCCAAGGCGCAGCATTGACCTGTGCAGAGCAATGAAAAGGCAAGTGCTTCCGACAATGTCCTGCAGAAGAAAAGCAACAATAATCAATAGAAAATAAGAATAAAAACGCTAAGCATATACCAAAATACATGTTTCAAGATGTACATTCTTTTTATCATCTGAAAATTTTAACTAATTAGTAATCAAGATGACAAACTCAAACACTAATAGGTAGAATTTAATAAAATTGTATATTGGTCTTCATCCTGCTATTTGAGTTGAGGTGGCTGTTGAACTCTATGCATGCCCAGTACTACGAGGAGAAAACAGAGAAGGCATTTGTTCATGTAACGGCTTTCTACAGAAATTCTGGTTCAAGGATGATTTTCAGTAGCATGAAAAAGCTAAAATTTGTTCAGGTATTCATAATTTCAGTGCAACAGCCAAAGCTATACATTAAGGGGGGAAACACTTGTTCAGATTTCTTAGAGAAAGACATGTGACAGCACACAAAAATACCTACAAGACTTCATAATTCATGCTTCTCACCTCATCACTTGGAAAAACAAATGTTGATGGTCTTAAATTGTGATAGTCTTTCAGACAGCTCATAGGCTTGAATCCTAAGAGACGAAGCTGACTGGTAGTAATTCTTTTCAGTTCAGATAATTCATCTACGGAAAAGATGATGTTTCCGCTGCAAAACAAGAAATGAATGAGTACATAAAGCAAGTGAAATGGTAAGCTGAAATTGATAATACAAGCATTAAAATTGCAATAAACATTAATAAGTATGTGAGAGCATGTGAAACAGCAAGCTGAATTTGCTAGTGTGGGTTCTCAACTAAAAACCAATTGTTGATGAGTAAGTAACCCAATGGCAATATCTTATAAGCTACAAGAATTCTTCAAATAGTTCAATGCAGGACTGTGCTTAACCTCATTTTTTTGTGCGGTCAAAATAAGCCATCCACAATCCCTAAAATCATAATTTCCATGTCCCTGCAAAAGCTATATTGCCATCTCCAAATGCCTAACTAAAAAAAAAATATTCTTAAAGGATAAGTAGCACTTAAGCTTCTAGAAAACAGGGAATGGGATCTAGATCACTCAAGGAGTTGTGGAAGAAAGGCACGATATCTTCGTGACATTAAACTACTAAATTATGTCCACACAAATCCTTCAATAAAATGAAAAATTCAACTATTCTTTATAAAAATCGCAGCATCACCTGTTCCTCTGTAACCAAGGGTTAATTTCCCTAAAAGGCTTTATCATTTATCAAACACCCTTTAATTGAAGTGCGGAATTTCCTTCTTATAGTAAGGATGGAGATATACGGAATTCTGCAGGAGATCGGACTCCAAGCATGATGATCTACTCGCATGTAGTAACCATCATGCTCAGCCACCTCATAGTTGTTGACGTGCCTGTTGATGTTAGTTTTCAATAGTTAGAGGTTTGCCTTCTTCAGAACTGATATTCGGTCCACGAAGGTCAGGAGATATTTGTAAGTAATTAGTTTTTTATGACAGACATTTTGAGGCCCCAAGGGTCTTGGCTTACTAGACCCAAAAAAGGATGGAGATGTCATCTATGATAAAGTTTGAGGTTATATCCCTAGTTCCCATAGTCAAGATATAATTTCGCTATAATTAATGCCTAATTATTTGATACAAAATTGATTGTATACTATTGTTTCTATAAGTAAGACATTATTTCGTAGTCTCAAATAGTTTGTGGAGTGTGTTCTTCCGAAAATGAAGAGCTCTAGCATAAGAAGGTATTAATTTCTTTGGTTATTGGAGTCAATGAAGAAGCTCTTTGTGAGGACATACAGCAACAATTTATCCTCTATCGAGGCATGTTGTTCAATATAAGATACAAATGAGAAATGATATTGAAGATTTTATCGTCGCAAAGATCAGCATGTCTGACACATAGCACATGCATCTAATATTTAGAATGTAATTGTTAGCCGTAGAAGAAATACTGTAGTCGCAAAAAAGAGCATAAACAGCTGACCTTTTGTATGTGCAAAACTTCTTGAGTTGATGAACCAGTGCTCCAGTGTCACCACAAATGAAGGATCTTTCTGACTGTGAAGATAAGCAAATAGATATTCAAAAGGGCCTTGCAACAAACTAAATGGCATGAAAGAGGAAACAAAACAAAAGAACAAGACATCAACAGATTCGTTTAAGTGTAGTTGACAAACTTAGTTGTTGGTTCTGTAATACTGAAATAAAAGCATCACAAGAGAGTGATAGGTACATCAAGGCATTACACCAAAGCTTGAGCAATTGAACATTGGTGGTGGTGGTAGAAGTATCACAGAACTGCAGGGCAGCACATTCTGCTAACATAAGCTTCAAGCTATGTATTAAGAAAATTTTCAACCAGCACAGCCAATGTGATGCCAATTAAGATGGAATGAATTCACCAACCATGTAACGTATATTTGTTGCTTTGTCCTACACTCTGCACACATCAAGCCCAGACTAAAGGACAGATACAACAGAAAGGGGCTTGGTGGATATCATATGAGTGAGGGTGTGAAACTAATAAAAGAAATGGACAGCAAAGCTACAAATTTTAGTTTACAAAACAAATATGAAATATCTACAGAAAGAGTGAGCGTTAGATGGTATCTTTGTTAACATAGCAATACCTTTGTATAATTTTTACCTATTTAAAACTTTTTGCTATTGCCTATAGTTAATGAAATTTCCAATTCCTTTTGCCATATTCTACTTTCAGAAACTCTCATGTTGCCAAGTCAGTAATTTTTTGTGTTTATACTTGTAACTTCCACAAGCTTTTGGAATGTAATGTGTGCTTTGAATTCTTGCCTTCCTGATTTCACTTTTTTGCACTTAATGCAGAAAGCTCCCACTAGCCAAACCAATGGAGAGGAATCATGGAAGGATTGAAATTTAGTTAATAAAAGACGAATTTCCCAACCACAGTCTTGAGATTTGAAAAGCAAACATCAGCCATAGTTGTATACCATGAATGCTATGTTAAAAATCATGACATCTCATCGGTTTCATTTACTTTGCTTATTCTTATTTAAGATTCTCTACTTGGAATACAATCACATTTAATACTTCACTTTAAAATAGAGCCTTCAAATAACTTTGAAACGTTAGAACTGACACCAATGATAGAAAACATCCAAATGTTGGATCTTTTGCCAATGGTTAAGCCCACTAAAAATGGGGGAAAAGGACTTTAGAATCATGCGTATGTAGAGTAGGCACCCTTTTAGATTAATGGATAGAAGAAGAAAAAAGTTAAAGAAGAAAAAAGTTAGCAATGAAACGCAACACTAAAAAATATGTACAAACAACTACATGATTTCTTTAAAAAATGCAAGTAATTTTTTTTCCAATACCGATAGAATCGAAGATTTACTATTTTCTGGGTTATATTATAGTGGACCAATCAAAATAGTATATTAAACTGTCCATACTTCTTTTTGAAGAATACTAGACTGTCATCGAACTTCAGGTCAATGATCAATGGGAAAACCATCTCCCCACCACAATAGGGGTGATTGGGCAAGGCTACATATTTCTGACCCCCTTACCCTTCCTAGGCAGGAACCTCTTAACGGGCAATGAGGTAACGCTAACATTGACAAGTGGCAGATTTTTACTGAAACAAATGTCCAGAAAAGTATAAAATAAATAGAAGTGTTGTCACACCGTAAGTGAGCATATTCATAAGTTCTGGCAAATGAACATTTTCTCAGTTATGATATCTAATATTTTGTAAAACAAAGCGCATTTTGATCAAAGTTCAGGATTTTTTTTTTGAAATTTTTAGAGAAGCATAGTCCACGATCAAATCATAGTGCATGTTAAACACAACACAAAGGCCTCCGTTAGACTCCTAGTTTATATTTAGATTATATTTCAAATTTAATTCAGTATTCATAACAGTTCCATATAGACACAATAAACCTATGGTTCTTGGACCATGTTCTAATAGTTTTAGGCCGCAAATGGATGGGTACATGGTTGGATTATGGGTTTTTTTAGTGTTCCCATTTGTTCATGTAATCTTTTCTTCATGAATCACGTTCATGTGGCATCTCTATCAGGAGGTTTAGTATGACTCTCTAGTTGTAACTATCAGGTTTCAAGAGAAAATTATTGGCTTTCCTTGTCTTGGTAAATCTTTATTTGTGTCAGCCTCTAGACGCGGTCTAGACATTGTTGAACCACTTAGTTACTTTCCAGCTTATTTTGACCTTTGTGTGGGTTCTAGTTATGGAAACTACAAAAACATTTTCACAGATGGGCACTCCAGAAATTTCAACTGCTTACTAGAAACATGGGAATACCACTAACAAAAATGACTTTTGCCCAAGAATTTTGAGGAATAAGATTGAAAAAAAAAATCAATGAAGTGAAACTTTTTTACCAAAATTGTGAAATTAGAATACACATAAAACTGTGCCTTATTAAACATTTTACACATAGGCATTTGAACTATGGATCATGGGTTAGATGGAAACAACCTCTATGTTAGCTCAAGAAAGGCCACTAACAGAGTAAGGTTTAGTACATTTGTCACCACTTATCCCACCCAAGGTTGGAGCCTTTTTGAAAGCTCTGGGGTAACACTGAGCTTCTAATAATGCACATTTTTTAATTTTTTCATAGTAACTACGGCTTTTTTGGTACTAAATAATAAAGCACATGATTCTAAAACATGTATCGATCAATAAAAGAGAGAGACCATTTTTTGACAATACAACCAATCTAATTTGTATTTGATCAATTACAGCACCACAAAAAGATTATAGAGGATTTATGGTGATAATGATAAAGCGTAGATGAAAATAAGGTCACGAGTTAATTTGCCATCTCTTTGCAAACAAATCTTAGGGCATTAATTAGGGCCATAAGGCCATTTGACTAGTGCACTGCTACCTTTAAAGGGAGATTTGTAACTGAATTAAGCCATGTAATACTTCCTGGCAAAGAAAAAAATAATACGTCAAGAAGATTTAGGTGTAGCATCTCAATGAAACATAGTTACTATTTTATAAGATGAGAGTTGATGATAGCATGCCTGGCATCGTCGGTCGGACTGAAGCATAAGTATTCACTTCAATGCATATTCCCTTTGCTATATGAAATGAAAGTGTCTTTACTTTGCGCTTTTTAAACATTCGTTTTCTCAACTGATCTGTCATGTCTTCTAGCCTGAAATATTAATAAAATGCAGTACCATGTCAGAACTTTATTTTAACTTTCAACTGCCGAATGTGTAAATATTTGTAGCAGTCTACCAAAGAGGAAAGGACAGTAAGTGTTAGATCCCTGACCTAGGGTTAGTGGACTAATGATGGTTAAAGTGTGGTTTGCATGGGGAAGTGAGTGTGCAGGAGTTGCATGGGAAGGTGAAGGGTTGGGGTTACTGTAGCATCCGAGTTTAAATTAGGCTCTTCTCTCTTCTTCTTCTTTCATCTCCTTCCTCATTTCTTCTTCCTCCATTCTCACCAAACACATACCTTCTTCCTCAGTCGCTCAAGCTCAGGCGGAGGAGGCTGCGTCGGCGTGAGGTGTGAGGCGGTCCAGGCGGGAGAGGTGCGGAGTTGAGCGCACGAGGAGATCACCGGAGGCGACGTGCGCGAGCGGAGCTCCGGCATTTCGTCGTTTCTTTTGAGGTATGCCGCTCTCTAGTGTGGTTTTGTTGTTGACACTCATGAGAGGGTCGTGTTGGTCGGTCGGAGGAGGTCGGAGGCCTCTCCGACGTCGCGTTTGGGCGAAGAAACCTCGGCTGACGCGAGGTTGAAGACGACCGGACGGTCGACCGGCCCTTGGGCGGTCGACCGATTGCATGTATATCTTTACTGCCTGTTGCGTTTCGGTCGACCGAGACCTTGTGTTCGGTCGACCGGAACTTAAGTTTATTTGTGTATATTGCATGTTGTTCGGACGTAGGCTTGAGTTCGGTCGACCGTTATATGACGTAGAAATATAGGTTGACCCTAACTGTTGTCGGTCGACCGAGACCCCTGAGTCGGTCGACCCATGGATTAAAAGATTGAAAATGTTGTACTGTTAGTTTTCGGTCGACCGGGACCCCTGAGTCGGTCGACCGATAGGATGTTTTGAATGTTGACCAAACTCCGGATTTTGACCTCATTCGGTCGACCGGTTTTAGACCTTCGGTAGACCGTTGGGGGGATTGTGTTCTGTGCGCAGCGGTAGACCGTGTTAGGGACGGTCGACCGATTCCTTTCTGGAAACGGTCGACCGATTCCTTTCTGGAAACGGTCGACCGAATCACCTCTTACGGTCGACCGTTTGGGCCCAGGGCAGAATTCCTGGTTCCCTTTTTGAACGCCAACTTTGTCACGGAAACCCGTGTCCTCGCCTTGTGCGTGAGCCGGGAGGTGACGGTGGGCGCGTGATGCGTGCCTACCCAGGGACCGCCGTTGGGAAGAGTGTGGGTGTTCGGGACGCGTCAGTTCCAGGTATGGAGCGTGACAAATGTGATGGATTGATTGGACTTATTGTAGTATAGCATGCCTGAGGGATCGCGGATCCCAGTGTTGATGTTGTGCGGGCACGCAACTGGCGTTGGGTGAGGTGACTACCGGCCCACGGGATACGGAGGTCGCTGCCCTGCTTTTATAGCGGCGCGGTTGGTGTTTGCGGCTCGAGGAGCCTGATGACCTGGCAGACTTCGGTCTGGTTTTGTCCGATGTTGTGCCGGACTGTTGTGATGGACCACCGATGCTGTGCCGGTGATGCCGCCGAGGTTGTGCCGGCGATGGTGATTGTTGAGCCGAGGCTGTTCCGGCTATGTTGTTTTCCTCGGCTGGGCACCTACCGAGATGTTGTTGTTATACCTTCCGGGCGACGGCCCCGTTGGTCCCTGTGGCTCCGACCACTGAGATTTGCAGATCTGTATTCTATCGGCCCGCAGGCGTGACAGAGGCTCCCTGCCGAACCCTTGAGTAGTGTAGCTGCGTGTGGGGGGTGCGATGTCGCGTGCTGTAAGACTGCATGTGCCTGCAGTAGGTCTCCTCGGGAGACTCGTTGTTGATTGTCGGACTGATGTCCTGTTTTACCCTTCGGGGGAACTGTTTTCCATTTCTGTCGATGTCATGACATGCTACTAGTATGATAGGTTCATTGTGTAATGCATGCATATATAGGTGAGTTGGCATATGAGGTTTCCTTCTGGAAACTCAGGCATTGTTGTTATATATTTTCAGGACCGCAGTAGGTCCAGTGGGGTGGTGATCGGCGGGCGCGCGCGTTTGGAGTCGGATCCTCTAGTCAGACCACTGAGGTCCACATGATTACATTTATCTTCCCTTATCGTTTTGTTGTAATCATGTATTCATTTTGGCAAACTCTGATGTATTATGGTGCACCGCTTTATTGTTTATGAGAAGTAACAGTCCCGCCTTGATTATTGTGCTCTTTGTCTTGATTATGAATTTTTAAATTTTCCGCTGTTTCGGGATGTTACAATAAGTCAATGACAATAACTAAACCATCGAAAGCAATTAAAACAAAGACAATTGCACAGCAAGTGGAGAGTCAAAGCAAGACTTTGGGTTCAAGATGCAACATGAGATGGTTCAATTCATCAAAAGTAGTTGATAAAAATCTCAACATTTTAATGGCTTTGCCTAAGCTACACAAGATTTTGACAATAGCCATTACACCACCACCACAACAACAACAACAAAGTGATCTCAAACTAGTTTGGGTATACTGGACATGAAGTTCCTCGAGAGGTAAGGTTAATTGCGTGAAAGTAACAAACTGCTGACACTAGGTGCAATGAATATCCATGAAACTTTCCTTTTCTGTCCTTTCAAAGTGAATGATCCCTAGAAATGAAACAGAATTTTGATATTAAAGGGTTGCTCATGCATGTCTTATAGGAGCATATCTATCAAATTGTTTTTACCATGGCAGCCAGTTCCCTGACTTGATCATCAATAAAGGCTTTCCTGAATCAAAGATGGGATTTTACTTTATTTCGTCAGACTTGGAGTTTGCAGCATGATATAGAAAACAAGACAACAATCTGTTTGTAAAGAGTTGACAATAAAATAATATAAAACCAAAATTTAGAATTCCAACATGAATTTTTGATATGTTAATCAATAATTATTGTCCAGTGCTGCTGTAGCTTCTCAAAGAAATGAACATCGTGTCGCCTAAGTTACATACATTGATTCTTAAAAATATATGTTTCATGCAACTTTTGTTCAAAACAACGAGGATATAGATGAAAACTGTGTGACTGGGATCATTACACCTTTTTTTCCAACTAAAGTGTTTTATTTTAGGTTTTATTTATATTTTTTGTTTAACTTGAACATCTATTATATATACTATTAGATTTCCATTCTATATTGCATTTATCACCCTTTTACGGACACTATTTAGTTCCTCAACAAGTTATATTGTAATAACCTAATCTAAGCACCCTAATTAAATTAAACTAAACCTAATTAACCCTAATTAATCCTGCATGGAGAGGTGGAGGTGTTGGACATGTGGAGATTGAGGTGGATGGCTTTGGTTGGTTAGGTTTTAGGTTAAGTGTGATTGGATGAGGTGTAGGTGGATTTGGCTATTTAAGGTGTTGTTGTAAAGAGATAAGGGTTTGGACGTTTTCTTCATCATTGCCTGTTATCAGAGAGTGAGAGGAGGTGAACGTTGGAGAAGAAGAAGAAGGTGAAGTAGAAGAAGAGGAGAAGAAGGAGAAGAAGGAAGAAGAAGAGGAGTGAAGTGACTCAAGCTTGGGAGACTTCCACAACCATCAAAAAGGTATGCCAAATCTTCATTATAACTCACATAAGCCTTGTGAGTGTTGGGGATCGACGTTGGTGTCGAATTCCCCGTCGGATTTCAACCAATTCAGAGGTTGAAGACGACGATCGGTTGACCGGTGCCTGTGGGCAGTCGACCGATCCTATTATTATTTGGATTTTTTACCCGCGAACGGTCGAACGATGTCTTAGGACGGTCGACCGTTATGCCAGATTTGTGCGGGAAAAAGGGGTTATGCTGTTATCGGTCGAACGGGACCACTCAGCCGGTCGACCGAATAACGATGAGAATGGGTCGGTTGGGGATTTTGACTTATTAAACGGTCGAACGTCATTTACCTTGTTCGACCGATCCATTCGATGCTAAGTCGGTTGGGAGCTTTGACCATCAAAACGGTCGACCGCTCTTTAACTCTCGGTCGACCGACTGAGCATTTATTTAAGCGGTATAGTGCTTGTGTTGGTTCGGTCGAACTGTATTTCAGTTCCGGTCGACCGAACGAGACTTGGGCAAAATATTGAAAGTCCTGTTATCGGTCGAACGGCCCCTTGGTTCGACCGGTCGGATATATATATTATATAAAATTGTATAGCGTAGACCTTCCAAACGGTCGACCGCTAGATGACTTTTGTTCGACCGATTGGTCGGTAATTCGGTTGGCGTGGTTCGACCGGTAGATTTGTTTGTACAGTACTGTGTACTGTGTGGGGGACCGGTCGACCGGTGTGCTTTTAGCGGTCGACCGATCTGCCGCAGGTTGGTGGATTTATCCACACGCGATCCGTCGATGTCAGGTCGACTACCGGCTCCGAGGCGACGGTTGATTACCGGCTTTGAGAGCTACGGATTTCACCTTCGACGAAGGCGTATTATTGTACTACCATTTTCCTCTCTTACCGAGCGGGGTGTGAGGGATGTGTACCGTAAACCTTGGGCAGTTTGCGAGGGTTTAGCGGTAGGCCGAGGATGTTCCGGCAGGGTGCGCGCTAGGCGACTCTTGGGGGAGCAGTGTTGGCTTTTTGGCCTTAATCTATGTTTTGATGATTTAATTAACCTAATCTTAATTATGATGATGTAGAGTAGCACACATATTGCATTGCATGTATATTGTATTGTGCTAACCTCTACAGGTGATCAAGACTCAAGAAAGAAGGAAATGAAGTCAAGACATGTAATTAAAGCTAAATCGAAGACATGTAATGTTGATTTATTTTGAGTCTTAGGAACATGTGTAAATTGAGCATACAAGAGTTAAAAACCAATCACATACACAATAGGTTCCCTATAGAAGTCACACACGAAATTTCACATTATTTGGACTTCAATAGATCACCCAAACTTAGACCGGAAAAACACAAAACCTGAACCCTAACTGTCTGCCCACATTCGGTCGACCGCAACATGCCGTTCGGTCGACCGGATTATCAAGTAATCCAATTTGTGTTTTCCTGCCTAGTTTCGGTCGACCGCACCATATCTTTCGGTCGACCGTTTGAACTTACTGTTCCGACCGTTATTCTTGTCGTATATGCCCAACGGTCGTATTCGTATTAAAACTATATACACCTCCATATACTTAACCAATCGGTCGAACCATGTGCCAAGTTCGGTCGACCGGTTAACCTTGTCAAGAATTCCCTGCTATCGGTCGATACGATTTCGTTCGACCGATCCAGTTTTCCCTCTACCGAAACGCTTATTCGGTCGACCGGTAACCCTGTTCGGTCGACCGTTTTCTTAATTGACTTAAGTGTTCAGTCGACCGATTCATATTTCGGTCGACCGTATCCCTATCGAACCCAAGCGTTCGGTCGACCGTTGCACCTTTTCGGTCGACCGTTTCTGGACAGATTTGCAGCCCGAATTTTCTGCTTTGTGTGCTTTGCACAAAATCCAATCAAATCTGGTCCCAACGGATCTATTCTCTCTAATGCTTATAAATAGAGTTGTAAAACACATTTTAACACAACTCTCCCACTACAAACTTGTCCCAAACTTTAGAGAGAATCCAAAACACTCAAAGCTTCAAACCTCACACACTTAGTGATCATTTCTTCATCCTACTCAAGTGTGCTCAAAGTTTAGAGAGTGTTGTTCCACTCAAGTTCTCAATTGTTGTAAAAGGAAGCAAGGACTTCGGTGAAAGCCCGAAGTGTCCCTCTCGGATTGTGAGAGGAAGATTCCAAGCTCGGCGAGGGTTGTTCGCGAGTTTGACGGTTGTAAGGCGTTGTCTCCCGGCCCGGAACGGGGAGCGGATAGTGAAGTCGTAGGCGGAGCTCGGTGATCCGGGCGGAGCTTGCAAGAGAGGATTAGGACCCGGGTGGGGTGCCGAACCTCTATAAAAATCGACGCGTCTTTTGTGGTTTGCATTGTATTCCTTCCCTACTTGTATTTGTTTTAAATTCCGCTGCATTTACTCGATTGTTTAAAACAAGTAGGTGATTAGATTAAAAGTGATTAGTGGACCCATAACCCACACGATCCTACATTTGGTATCAGAGCCTTGTTAGCTAAATTCTATACTTAATCGTATTTTTAGCATGGCTAGCACATCTAATCATGTAGAAGGATTATGCACCACTAGACCTCCTTTGCTTAATGGGTCAAATTATGATTATTGGAAGAATAGGATGAAGATTTTCCTAATTTCTAATGACCTTAAGTATTGGATGTTTCTACAAAATCCATACACACCACCAAATGAAGATGAATTAGATTCACTCACTAGGCCCAAAATGAAAGAAATTGAGATGAACTCAAAAATCATGAACATTCTATATTGTGGGCTAAATGAGGGTGAATATAATAGGATTAGAGGGTGTGTTAGTGCACATGAAATATGGCATAGACTACAAATGCATCATGAGGGGGATAGTAAAACTAAGGAAACCCGCATTAGTCTCCTCATGCATAAATATGAGATTTTTTCTATGCAAATCGGTGAAAACATAAGCGAAATGAACACTCGCTTCACCGATATCACTAACTCTCTTTTGGTTCTTGGAAGAAAAATCAATGAAGGAGAGATGACAAGGAAGTTCCTCCGGTCACTTAGCATCGATTGGGAAGATAAGGTCGTCGCAATTGAAGAGGCGCATGATCTCTCTAAATTAAAGATGGAGGAGCTCATTGGAAACTTGATGGCTTATGAACTTCAAATCAACCATCGGAAGGAGAAGGAAGCCACCAAGAACAAATTCACCTTGGGATTACATGCAAATATTGACCAACCAAGGAGGAGTGTAGAAGATGAGGACATTGAAGTCCTAGCAAAAGACTTCTTCAAATACCTCAAGAAGGACAAAGAAGAAAAGAATGAAAGAAAAGGTAGAAGAAGTGAGAAAAGAGAAAAAGAAAAAGAGAGTGGAAATGAGAGAAGAGAAGGGGAGAAGAAAAAGGAGAGAAGAGAGAGGAGAAAAGAAAAGGAGAAGAGCAAGAGAAAAGAAAGGAAGGAGGAAGCACACAAGGCTACATGGGATAATTCTTCATCACCATCTTCATCGTCGTCTTCCTTGCAAAGTAGAAGAGAAGTGGCTCACTCATGCTTCATGGCTATTGAAGATCAAAGTGAGGTAGATTCTAACTCTTGTTCTAGTAACTCATGCTCAACTAAGTCATATTATAGTAATAGCTCACATTCTAGTGTTAATGAAGAAACTTATACACATGATGAGCTTCAAAATGCATTTCATGACTTAGTTAAACAATATGAGATCATTTGTGACAAAAACAAAAATGCTAGAAAGTTAATCAAAGATCTCCAAAGCCAAATTGAAACATGCATGAATGAGAAGAATGAGGTGATTGCTAAATTTGAAAAGAATGCATCAAATCTTGAAAAATTAAGAGCAACACCAATAGATTGTGATCAACTAAATCTTCAAGCCTCTAACTTGCAATTAAGAAAAGATTTAGAAAGATTCACTAATGGAACTCATATGCTTAACATGCTATTAGGTAGTCAAAGGCAATCTTTGCAAAAACATGGTTTAGGTTACAATTTTAAATTGAAAAACCATGTATCTCACACTACTCTAAATGGTAAGCATATGTTCATTAACCATAGTTCCTCAAGTGTGTGGGCACCCAAAACCAAAATGGCTTGGATCCCAAAAGCTAATGTTCAAGGACCCAAAGTTGTTTGGGTACCCAAATCTACTATTGTAGGAGCTTGAGGAGGAGATTGGTGGTGACCGGGTGAGCTCAAGAGTCAAATTCAAATCCGGTTGCATCACCAAATGAGATTGGAGCTAAATTCGAATTCAACATTGGTATAAATTCCTATCTATACAATTCATGTTATATTAGCTCTAATCTAGCTTCACATGCTTAATTGACATATCATATAGTTCAATTCATTGAAAATCATTATCCCTATTCATTGCAAATCATTTATCACATCCATTGATTCTAAATGTCAAATTTTAAATGGATGTTAGAATAAGGCTTAAGTTGAAACTTAAATGAACTTAACTTGAATCATACTCATTGTTTCCATTTAGCCTTATTGATAGGGGGAGCTTAAATGTTATATCTTTTATTAGAGTAATGAAGTGCAAAATTTAGGGGGAGCAACTTCATTACAAGACATCCAAATTCTATGCTTAAAGTCTTAAATATTTATTATTTTTGATGGATGTCAAAGGGGGAGAGATAATTAAGGGGGTAACTTGGAATTTGGCATAAAATTGATCAAAAACTATGCACATCCATAGGGGGAGCATTAATATGCATAGTTTACATATACAAATTCCATGTATTTAGATAGAATTAAGATATAGGTTGCCATCATCAAAAAGGGGGAGATTGTTGGCTTTTTGGCCTTAATCTATGTTTTGATGATTTAATTAACCTAATCTTAATTATGATGATGTAGAGTAGCACACATATTGCATTGCATGTATATTGTATTGTGCTAACCTCTACAGGTGATCAAGACTCAAGAAAGAAGGAAATGAAGTCAAGACATGTAATTAAAGCTAAATCGAAGACATGTAATGTTGATTTATTTTGAGTCTTAGGAACATGTGTAAATTGAGCATACAAGAGTTAAAAACCAATCACATACACAATAGGTTCCCTATAGAAGTCACACACGAAATTTCACATTATTTGGACTTCAATAGATCACCCAAACTTAGACCGGAAAAACACAAAACCTGAACCCTAACTGTCTGCCCACATTCGGTCGACCGCAACATGCCGTTCGGTCGACCGGATTATCAAGTAATCCAATTTGTGTTTTCCTGCCTAGTTTCGGTCGACCGCACCATATCTTTCGGTCGACCGTTTGAACTTACTGTTCCGACCGTTATTCTTGTCGTATATGCCCAACGGTCGTATTCGTATTAAAACTATATACACCTCCATATACTTAACCAATCGGTCGAACCATGTGCCAAGTTCGGTCGACCGGTTAACCTTGTCAAGAATTCCCTGCTATCGGTCGATACGATTTCGTTCGACCGATCCAGTTTTCCCTCTACCGAAACGCTTATTCGGTCGACCGGTAACCCTGTTCGGTCGACCGTTTTCTTAATTGACTTAAGTGTTCAGTCGACCGATTCATATTTCGGTCGACCGTATCCCTATCGAACCCAAGCGTTCGGTCGACCGTTGCACCTTTTCGGTCGACCGTTTCTGGACAGATTTGCAGCCCGAATTTTCTGCTTTGTGTGCTTTGCACAAAATCCAATCAAATCTGGTCCCAACGGATCTATTCTCTCTAATGCTTATAAATAGAGTTGTAAAACACATTTTAACACAACTCTCCCACTACAAACTTGTCCCAAACTTTAGAGAGAATCCAAAACACTCAAAGCTTCAAACCTCACACACTTAGTGATCATTTCTTCATCCTACTCAAGTGTGCTCAAAGTTTAGAGAGTGTTGTTCCACTCAAGTTCTCAATTGTTGTAAAAGGAAGCAAGGACTTCGGTGAAAGCCCGAAGTGTCCCTCTCGGATTGTGAGAGGAAGATTCCAAGCTCGGCGAGGGTTGTTCGCGAGTTTGACGGTTGTAAGGCGTTGTCTCCCGGCCCGGAACGGGGAGCGGATAGTGAAGTCGTAGGCGGAGCTCGGTGATCCGGGCGGAGCTTGCAAGAGAGGATTAGGACCCGGGTGGGGTGCCGAACCTCTATAAAAATCGACGCGTCTTTTGTGGTTTGCATTGTATTCCTTCCCTACTTGTATTTGTTTTAAATTCCGCTGCATTTACTCGATTGTTTAAAACAAGTAGGTGATTAGATTAAAAGTGATTAGTGGACCCATAACCCACACGATCCTACAAGCAGTGGCTGTCGTCTGACCCGAGTTGTGTATTCGGCGGGCTGACTCGCTCCTTGAGTGCGGTGTGTACCGGGGGTTCCTTCCTGCACTTTTTGGGGAGCAGTGGTGTCGACTGACCCTTGTGAGGCAGCGATGGACTGACTTGACCCTAGTGGCAGGAGTGGTTCAGTGCCGCGGAGGCGGTGAGGGCATTATTGTGGGCCCGAGGCGGATGATCATGTGCATAGCATTGCATTGTCTTTAATTCCTTTTTGTATTTTAGGAGGTTTGGTATACGGGGTTCCTACAGGGAACTCAGGCATGTTTGTTGTTTGCATTTCAGGTAGCGAGCAGGGTTAGAGTTTGAGGTGGTGACCGAGGACGGTGCCCCCGAGATCAGATCCTGTAGTTATCAGTCTCTTTCTTTTGAGGTGATTACATATTGTATAGCTTTTGTCGTAATCACAGTCAGTTTGTATATTTGACTTCCACGTGGATCATATTTATATTATATATGTTGGTTTGTTTCCCGTGACGTGCCCAGTGTTGACCGTTGACGGTCTTTATTATTGTTTAAATTTTCCGCTGTTTTCGGGTACGTTACATATATCGCTATGGCTTAAAACTTAAAAGTGAATTAAGTTGATTAATTGAGTAAAGAAAGTGAGGTGTTTACCCTCCACCTCATGTTAGGCATGAAAGAATGTAAGATAATCTTTGCACGAATGGTGATCCAAGTCAAAGTGATGATGAAAATGAGAAATTATCAAGTTAGATGAACCACAGTTGAGCAATAATGCTATCATAACCAGACAATATTGGTAAGAAATTAGGAAGCACATAAACTCTAAAATATACAAGGTGTGGGTATTGAATAAGAACGTCTAACGCTAGGTTCAATCTCTAGGATGACATGGTCATTTAACTAGTACATACATTACTCTAACACGCAAGGACAATGGTCGCATACTAGGGATACGTAAATCCATCCCTTTTAGGATCTTTTCTGTATTTTTTAAGATTAAATATGCTATATATATTATATTAAGTAATCGTTTCATAAGTGATGGTCAAAGTCAACGTGTGATGAAGATAAGAAACTACTAAGGTAGGAGGACCACAATTGGATAATAATGTCATCGTAACCAGACAATATTGGTAAGAATTAGGAAGCATGTGTTGGTATTGGATAAGGATATGACAATAATGCTGAGATCAATCTCTAGCATGACACAGGAACACTATCTTATGGTTTGCAGGTTTATCGATGAAACTTTCGGTAAGTTTCAATTATTACATTTTTGGCTCCATAGGTTCAAATAAATATTTATTAATAGCAGTATCGATCCCCCACTGTTATCTTTTGTTAAGAAAAATGTCATATTCCCATATCCCTATAATATTGTATCCATATCCTATTTCAATGTTGTATTGTTTAGAAAGTAGCTTTTCCCTTCCTCCTAGATGTTGGTAAAATGTTGTAGCCCTACATTGCCTACATCCTCCCAGACCTGAATTTTTAATGTGAATACTTGGAGCTGAAAGTGGCAGGAGTGATAATTCAGACTTCAGCATAAATGGGATTGCAACTGGGTAAAGAACTTTAGCAGCCTGAAAACCTAGCTCTTTGCTGTGTATTCTTGGAGGTGAATGTGGTAGGAGTGGATAATTTAGTATAAATGAAACTGACGCAATTGCTTGAAGAAAGTAGCAATCTGTGCATTGAAAGGTATTATAACATGGCAGAACCCAAACTACATATACTACTGAAATACAGATGTAAGTAAATTTGTACCTTTCACCTGCACAAGTCAGAAAGTGAGATACCTCCTCATTTTCTAAGCCAAGCATATCCTGTTGTTAACATTCATAACTTCATAAGCATGAATAAGTTTCTGATGAAGATATAAAAAGTGAAAACAAAGAGCTAACCAAGAGCTAGCAAGAACGAGCACATACAGCATAAAATGTAGAAACATTGAACTCCTCATCCACCCTACTAAGTGGCAAAAGCTCAATGGAGATGCCCAAATCCCGAGTGTCCTGCCACAAAAGAAATGATAAAGTGATCCCTGTTCTGGTGCAAGGAGATACTATACAAAATGCAAATTACATATAAGTTGTACTTTAGCACGTTGCAATGTTGTCCTGATCATGTCTGCCTTTATTGGTCCAGTTATACTGCTAAAGGGATCATCTTCATTTGTAAACAGAACTATACGTTTGCTAACAGTTTTCAATGATCTGTACATGGGAAATATGAAATGCTATCAAATAAAACGTACATGCTAGATGATTCAAATATGTAAAATAAGTGGAACATGATAATGATCAACAGTTACCCTTTACGGAGTAGAGCTTGGGCAACCCAAAGAGCATTATATAATGAATTCTCCCTAGAGTCAGAAATTATAACATAGCGGCTTCCTATTTGGCTCATAAACTTGTCTGCAATATCCATCATCATTCATCAGGTGGTGATGGGGATGTTATAGACTTAGAGAAGCAAAAATAATACCAAACCTTGAAGTGAGAGAAATAATGAATCAAATTAAATCATTATATCTGCTCAGTGAAAATTCCAAAACTGCAAGAATGAAACAGCAGCACAACCAAGTCCCAAGCATGGACAAATATGATTAGGAAGTTGCAGAACAATGGCAGAGAAATGAAAACATAATGGCTATGTAGGATAACATAAAATGAACGAGAAGAGTTTAAAACTTCAAATGAATAAGAGGCCCAAGAGTGTCCCTGTCCCTGAGTTAGCTTTGTACAATATCAAGAAGTATAATGCCATTAGTGGGCAAGTTTGGAGAAACTAGTCATCCTCTGTTCTCATTATGCGCAGCATTAAATGCCAAATTGTAATGAGTAAACTGGTACTGGGCTACAACATTAGCAACTTTTTTTAAGTTCAAACTTCCAATCCTAATTAAATCTCATCCTGAGAAAGATGTGACATATGCTAAGAAACATATTGGTTAGCTAATGAGGAAGCATTTTTGTAGTTGAACTCGTGTCCCCCCAAAGATTATCAGAAACTACTAAAGAAGTACAGTATGGCTTAACCATCCTGCTAGCCTTAACCTGATTTGGCTTGTACTTCCTGGCTACTTGGTTGTGCTTGATACCTACTAATAATCAGAATTACTAATGTGGATATGTGCTTGTGAACATCTTCAAATTTGATTTTAAAAAATTACGTACTTTTATAATCTGGATGCCATAAGGAATGTGCATGTTCAGTTAAATGCCTGCCATGGAAAGTACGATCTTTGTGTCACGCTTAGTGACAACATCAGTAATTCATGCATCATTGCCTTTAGGAATTCCAAGAACTTTATCTTATCAGGATTGACATTGACCTTATTTCAAGAAAACGTTCTTAAAGGCACCTGGGGTGTGTTCCTCTGAAAACAAGGTTTAACTAGTTTATTAAACATAAATGCTGCAAAACGAAGCCTGACAAACAAATTGATGACAAGGTTCGGATAATTATTCACAACTCGATGGAAACACTGTAGCATCACTATTTTACACTTTGAAACAGATCATATCAAGTTGTCACCTTCCAAGCTGCTGAATTCCTTGATTAACCTTGCAGTGGGTCTGTCAAGGAACTCCCGCTCCACAACATTGAAAACATATACACCGTTAAGATTCTGTAAATTTTGCTTTTCCTTCTGCAAAGAAAAAATATTTAATACATAAACCCCTCGAGGCAAGATCATTGAAATAAATGACTGAATAAAGCTCATGAATAGATCATAAAAGTCTAAAACCCAAGCAGAAATGAGATGCTAGTCAACCTCAATATGGTGCTAGACTGCTAGCATAATAACTTCGGTCTTTCATGGCTTCCCGGTTAGTTATTCCATCCACCACATCATAAACACGAGCTTAGCCTTCTAGCACTTTTTGAAAAGTCACACGTATACATCTTTATTTCCACATTGCTGTGACTTTGTTAAAAAATAATTATACTCCCAAATTAATTGGGCTTTCATAGAAACATCTGGTTTAGAAATAAGTAAGAAATCTGTGCTCAATAAAATGATATGTGACCTCGTATCATGGATACCCTGCTATCTTGAGTTCAACTGCGCAAGAGAAATTAAAAGCAAGTTTAAGATTTTTTCAGTTACATCCTAACCCTTGATTAATGGGTTGTTTGTGTTTTAGGTGGAGGATTAGAGGAGGTTGAGATGGAGGGCTGAGATTGATTGGGAGTTGAGGTGGTGGATGGTGGAGATTGAAGGAGGAAGGGTTTATAAGGTGGGATTTCTCTCTTCTCTCTCTCTCTCTTCACTCTCTCTCACTCGTCTCACGTCCTCACCCTCTCAACTCTCTTCCTCCCTCTCAGCTGCCGGTGTGGAGGTGTGGATCGGCGAGGAGACGATTCAGTAGAGCGCGAGGATCGTGTTCATCGGTGGCTCGGTTGGATTCGTCGGAGGTGAAGAGTTTGCGAGGAGGCGCTCGCCGGGATTCTTCAAAGGCTTCTTTAAGCCTTAAGGTATGCCAAGCTTTAGTGTAGACCTCCTTTTAGCCTTTGCGAGGGTTGGAGTGGCCGACGGTAGGCCGGAAGGCTCGTCGAGAACCTTGCAGCAGCATTTCTGCTCTACAACGGTCGACCGGCGGGATGACGCGGTCGACCGGTCGTAGTGTATTTTGGGCGGAAAACCCTTGCACCGGTCGAACGATACTCTTCGAGTGGTCGACCGGTGGTGCGTTTTACCAAGGGAGAAATGCTCTGTGTATTTTCGGTCGAACGGGTCCCCTTTGCCGGTCGACCGAAAAGCACTGTTGTAGGTCGGTTGGGGGCGTTGACCATCTAAACGGTCGACCGCTCATTGACTTCGTTCGACCGACGTTTAAGTTAACTTATTGGCCGGTCGACCGAGAGTGTGGTTTCGGTCGACCGTGTAGTGCGGTTTTGTTAGGGAATTTCCCTGGTTGGTTTCGGTCGACCGTGACCTGAGGGTCGTTCGACCGTTGGTGCTTTTGAGCGAGAGAGGATTTTCCCTGTTGGATTTCGGTCGACCGTGATTTGAGAGTCGTTCGACCGGTTGGACGTTAATTCGGTTTTTCTGAGGAATAGTTGTGGTGTTCGGTCGACCGTGTGGGTTCTTTCGTTCGACCGTTTGGGCACTGTTTTGCATATGGATGCTTGTGCCGTGTGTTGTTGGATCCGCCTCGAGGGCAACGGGTCTCCGACCTTTTTTGGTGCGACGGTACAGACATTGCCGGCCTGAGAGGTGGATCGTGTTGTGGCTCTGAGGAGCGGGTGCCGTGTGTGCACGTTGTTGTTGTGGCTCTGAGGAGCGGTGCCTTGTGTGCACGTGTGATTGTGGGGTTGGGGTGAGAGGACCCTTGAGACCCGTGGCCGATGATGTTCCGGCGCTGCCTTGTGTGCACGTGTGATTGAGGGGTTGGGGTGAGAGGACCCTTGAGACCCGAGGCCGATGTGTTCCGGCGGTGCCTGGTGTGCACGGGATATTGTTGTGTTTTACTGCATTTCATTTCATGTTTCATTACGCATTTTATGTTCATAATTTAGGGGTTTGGCATACGGGGTTTCCCACGGGAAACTCAGGCATATTCATGTTTTATGTCAGGTCGTACACGTCAGTAGGAGGTGGTGACTGCGGACAGGAGCACCCAGACCAGATCCTGTCTCTTTTGGTCCTTCGAGGTGGATGATTTTTCCCTTGTACATGTGTTGTATATCTTTTGTGTTGGGTTGTAATCATCATTGACTCTTGTATTGTACAGTTTCCCTATTATATATATCTGTACTTGTGGTTTGGTGACGTCCCCTGTGTTAATTCTTTATCTGTTTAAAGTTTTAAATTTTCCGCTGTTTCGGGGCATTACAATTTGGTATCAGAGCCTTCGGTCCCGGTGTGCTTGTCCAATGAAACCACCTTAGAGGTCTTGCATTAGTTTCCATTCATCATACATTCATTCATAATCATTAATTCATTGTCGTTTCCTGTCCTCTTGTGTAGATGGCTCCGAGACGTGTGAGGCCACCTTCACGTTTTAGGGACGCCAGTGAGGAGACTGGTAGGGAGGACAGAGAGGAGGAGGAGAGGACCCTTCAGGGGACTCTTGGTAGGCTGGGCGAGTTTCTTGAGCGCCAGTCTGAGCAGGCCAAGCAGGCAGGGGCAGGGGCAGTGCTGGATCGGTTTATGCGACAGCACCCTCCTTCCTTCGATGACAGTGGTGAGCCGGAGGTAGCTGAGGATTGGGTCTTCAAGATCCGGAAGATCTTCAGAGCGATTGGGTGTCCTTCTGAGAGGCAGGTGGATCTGGCCACCTATGTGTTGGACGGTGAGGCGGCCAACTGGTGGAGGTCCACGTCGGCTGTTGTGTTTGAGGACAACGAGGAGGTGGGCTGGGAGGAATTCCTCGCGGAGTTCAACCAGCAGTATTTTCCCCAGCATGCGCGGGATAGGAAGAAGGAGGAGTTCCTGGCACTCGAGCAGCGAGATATGACGCTGACGGCCTATATTAGCAGGTTTCACGCCCTGGAGCGTTACTGCCCGGATACTTATGTGACACCGGAGCAGAGAGCTCGGAAGTTTATCCGAGGGTTGAGGCCACAGTTCAGGTCACGTATGACCACGAGTATGCCGCAGACTTTAGCTGATGCAGTGAAGTTTGCGACGATTATGGAGCAGGACTACCAGGAGACGGTAGAGGCCAGGAAGGTGCAGACGAAGACCAGTGTGCGACCTGGAGATCAGATTTCGGGGAATCCGGGCAAGAGGCCCCGAATTGATAGTGGTGGATCTCAGTACTCAGGGCAGTGCAGGCAGTGCGGTAGAGTTCACCCCGGGCGCGGGTGTGGGGCTAGATCTGGTGAGTGCCATGGTTGTGGCTAGATGGGTCACTTTATTCGTTCCTGCCCGAGTAGGTCAGGTGGACCTAGTGGACGACCGGGTTCCTCCTCAGCTAGCGGAGCGGGACCGAGTCGACCAGTTGCACCCTCCTAGCAATGGAAGAGTGTGGGACGTGTCTTCACCATTCAGGCGGAGGAGGCTAGAGATGCCAGCGCTGTGGTGGAAGGTACGCTTTATGTTGATGGTTTGATTGCTAGAGTGCTTTTCGACTGCGGGGCCACACACTCGTTCATCTCTGAGCAGTTTGCAAGCGTGTTAGGCCGTACCCCTGCGATGTTGACTGCCACGTTGGAAGTCAGCACACCCTTGGGTTTGGTGGGCATTGTGGGGAGCTTCCTCCCCGGCGCCACAGTTGCTTCGGGAGACCAGGAGTTCCCGGCAGACCTGGTCTTATTACCGATGGTAGACTTCGATGTCATACTTGGGATGGATTGACTGTCCCAGTACGATGTTCGGGTCTTGTACCGAGAGAAGAAGATTCTGATCTCGAGGAAGGGTCTTCCTGATTTGCTGATCAGAGGGACTAGGAGTGGAGATGGTCGGATTTTGGTTTCGGCAGTGAAGGCTCAGAGGATGATTCACCAGGGTTGTAGAGCGTTCTTAGCGACGCTTGTGGTACCAGATTTTGAGGTGAAGAAGTTGGAGGATATCGAGGTTGTTCAGGATTTTCCTAAGGTATTTTCTGATGAGATCACCGGGTTACCGCCTCACAGAGAGATCAAGTTTGGTATCGATCTGGTAGCAGAGACTACACCACAGTCGAAGGCTCCGTATAGGATGGCGCCTGTGGAGTTAGCTGAGCTGAAGAAGCAGTTGCAGGATCTGCTGGATTCAGGTTTGATCAGGCCCAGTGTTTCACCCTGGGGAGCTCCAGTGCTCTTCGTGAAGAAGAGGGATGGCTCGCTGAGGATGTGTATTGATTATCGGATGTTGAATAAGGTTACCATTAGGAATCGATATCCTTTACCCAGGATCGAGGATCTTTTCGATCAGTTGCAGTCAGCGAGGGTCTTTTCGAAGATCGATCTGCGATCTGGTTACCATCAGTTGAGGATTCGGGATGCAGATATCCAGAAGACAGCGTTCAGGACGAGGTACGGGCATTATGAGTTTTTGGTGATGTCATTTGGACTGACGAATGCACCAGCAGCGTTTATGGATCTGATGAATCGGACCTTCCAGCCGTATCTCGACAGGTTTGTGATTGTCTTCGTGGATGATATACTGGTATACTCACCAGACAGAGAGCAGCATCGGGAGCACCTGAGGATTGTGCTTAGCATTCTGAGAGATCAGTAGCTCTATGCTAAGTACAAGAAGTGTGATTTCTGGCTAGATCGGGTGGCCTTTCTGGGACATGTAGTGTCAGCAGACGGGATTTCTGTGGATCCAGAGAAGGTCGAGGCTGTGACTCAGTGGAGAGCTCCGACCAGTGTGTCTGAGATCAGGAGTTTTGTGGGCTTAGCAGGTTATTATCGTCGGTTTATTCAGGACTTTTCCAGACTTGCTTCCCCACTGACGGCTTTGACACAGAAGGGTGTCAAGTTCGTTTGGTCCCAGAAGTGCGAGGACAGTTTCCAGGAGCTGAAGAGGCGACTGACTACAGCACCGATTTTGACGTTACCGAGTGGTAGCGGAGGCTATGTGATTTACAGTGACGCTTCTGGTATCGGTCTGGGTTGCGTGTTGATGCAGCACGGGAAAGTGGTCACTTATGCTTCGAGACAGTTGAAGGTTCATGAGAAGAATTATCCGACACATGATCTGGAGTTGGCAGCGGTGGTTCACGCGCTGAAGACCTGGAGGCATTACTTATATGGAGAGCAGTTTGAGGTTTTCACAGATCACCAGAGTCTGAAGTATCTCTTCTCGCAGAAAGAGTTGAATATGAGGCAGCGCAGATGGCTAGAGTTCATAAAGGATTATGACTTCACCATTTCGTATCATCTGGGGAAGGCGAATTCTGTCGCGGATGCCTTGAGTAGGAAGGTGGAGTTGTCAGCTACGAGCTTGTGCATTCAGGAGTGGAGGTTGCTTGAGGCCTTCACGGAGTGGAGACCTTTTACGGAGGGCTCTGAGGGGGCAGTGATTGCGGGACTTCGAGTGGAGCCGCAGACAGTTTCGGGAGTTGTTCAGGCTCAGAGAGCAGATGATGAGTTGGTCAGTCTGATGCAGTTAGCTGCTAAGGACGGATCAGACTTCAGTGTCGGAGTCGATGGGGGCTTGAGGTTCAGAGGTCGGATCTGGGTACCGAGAGCAGGTGATCTGAGGGATACTATCATGGAGGAGGCACATAGAGCCAGATATTCCATTCACCCGGGGAGTACCAAGATGTATAAGGATTTACAGCGGAGTTTCTGGTGGAAAGGGATGAAGCGAGACGTAGCAGACTTCGTGTCCAGGTGCTTGGTTTGTCAGCAGGTGAGGATTGAGCACCAGCGGCCAGCAGGGCAGTTGCAGAGTATAGATCTGCCCGAGTGGAAGTGGGAGCATGTGACTATGGATTTCGTCACAGGGTTGCCGAAGACGAGGAGATCTCACGACGCGATTTGGGTCATAGTTGATCGACTGACCAAGTCGGCGCATTTTCTGGCGATCAGGACCACCTTACTGTTAGAGGGTTTGACGAAGTTGTACATCGAGGAGATAGTCCGGTTACATGGTGTACCTGTGAGTATTATCTCTGATCGAGATTCGAGGTTTACCTCCAGATTTTGGGGCAGTCTGCAGAAGGCTTTGGGGACTCAGTTGAAGTTCAGCACAGCTTTTCATCCACAGACGGACGGGCAGTCAGAGAGGACTATCCAGACGCTAGAGGATATGCTGAGAGCGTGTACTCTGGATTGGGCAAGGTTTTGGGATGAACACCTGCCGTTGATCGAGTTCGCCTACAACAATAGCTACCATTCGAGCATTGGGATGGCACCGTACGAGGCTCTGTACGGTCGGCCTTGCAGATCGCCGGTATGCTGGAGTGATGTAGGCGAGAGGCAGTTGGTTGGACCAGAGATTTCTCAGATGTATGCTGAGAAGGTTGGCGTGATCAGACAGAGGTTGGCGACGGCTCAGAGCAGACAGAAGAGTTACGCAGACAGGCGTAGACGAGAGTTGAGATTTGAGGTGGGCGATGACGTTTTCTTGAGGATTTCACCAGCTCGTGGAGTGATGAGATTCGGGAAGAAAGGGAAGCTCAGTCCGAGGTACGTCGGACCGTTTGAGATTCTTGATCGTGTCGGAGAGGTTGCCTACCGTATTGCTTTGCCGCCGCAGCTTTCGGGAATTCACAACGTTTTCCATGTTTCTATGTTGAGGAAATACGTTGCCGATCCGTCGCATGTGATTGAGATCTGTGTTCCGGAGATCGGTCAGGACTTATCTCTCGAGGAGAGACCCGTGGAGATTGTAGATCGGATGGAGCATCAGCTCAGGAGGAGAACCATTCCGATGGTGAAGGTCAGGTGGCAGCACCATAGCGAGCGTGAAGCCACTTGGGAGATCGAGGATGAGGTCCGGAAGAAGTATCCGGAATTGTTCGGTGAGCATTTGGTTCTAATTTCGAGGACGAAATTCTTTGAGGAGGGTGGATTGTTACATCCTAACCCTTGATTAATGGGTTGTTTGTGTTTTAGGTGGAGGATTAGAGGAGGTTTAGATGGAGGGCTGAGATTGATTGGGAGTTGAGGTGGTGGATGGTGGAGATTGAAGGAGGAAGGGTTTATAAGGTGGGATTTCTCTCTTCTCTCTCTCTCTTCACTCTCTCTCACTCGTCTCACGTCCTCACCCTCTCAACTCTCTTCCTCCCTCTCAGCTGCCGGTGTGGAGGTGTGGATCGGCGAGGAGACGATTCAGTAGAGCGCGAGGATCGTGTTCATCGGTGGCTCGGTTGGATTCGCCGGAGGTGAAGAGTTTGCGAGGAGGCGCTCACCGGGATTCTTCAAAGGCTTATTTAAGCCTTAAGGTATGTCAAGCTTTAGTGTAGACCTCCTTTTAGCCTTTGCGAGGGTTGGAGTGGCCGACGGTAGGCCGGAAGGCTCGTCGAGAACCTTGCAGCAGCATTTCTGCTCTGCAACGGTCGACCGGCGGGATGGCGCGGTCGACCGGTCGTAGTGTATTTTGGGCGGAAAACCCTTGCACCGGTCGAACGATACTCTTCGAGTGGTCGACCGGTGGTGCGTTTTACCAAGGGAGAAATGCTCTGTGTGTTTTCGGTCGAACGGGTCCCCTTTGCCGGTCGACCGAAAAGCACTGTTGTAGGTCGGTTGGGGGCGTTGACCATCTAAACGGTCGACCGCTCATTGACTTCGTTCGACCGACGTTTAAGTTAACTTATTGGCCGGTCGACCGAGAGTGTGGTTTCGGTCGACCGTGTAGTGCGGTTTTGTTGGGGAATTTCCCTGGTTGGTTTCGGTCGACCGTGACCTGAGGGTCGTTCGACCGTTGGTGCTTTTGAGCGAGAGAGGATTTTCCCTGTTGGATTTCGATCGACCGTGATTTGAGAGTCGTTCGACCGGTTGGACGTTAATTCGGTTTTTCTGAGGAATAGTTGTGGTGTTCGGTCGACCGTGTGGGTTCTTCCGTTCGACCGTTTGGGCACTGTTTTGCATATGGATGCTTGTGCCGTGTGTTGTTGGATCCGCCTCGAGGGCAACGGGTCTCCGACCTTTTTTGGGGCGACGGTACAGACATTGCCGGCCTGAGAGGAGGATCGTGTTGTGGCTCTGAGGAGCGGGTGCCGTGTGTGCACGTTGTTGTTGTGGCTCTGAGGAGCGGTGCCTTGTGTGCACCTGTGATTGTGGGGTTGGGGTGAGAGGACCCTTGAGACCCGTGGCCGATGATGTTCCGGCGCTGCCTTGTGTGCACGTGTGATTGAGGGGTTGGGGTGAGAGGACCCTTGAGACCCGAGGCCGATGTGTTCCGGCGGTGCCTGGTGTGCACGGGAGATTGTTGTGTTTTACTGCATTTCATTTCATTTCATGTTTCATTACGCATTTTATGTTCATAATTTAGGGGTTTGGCATACGGGGTTTCCCACGGGAAACTCAGGCATATTCATGTTTTATGTCAGGTCGTACACGTCAGTAGGAGGTGGTGACTGCGGACAGGAGCACCCAGACTAGATCCTGTCTCTTTTGGTCCTTCGAGGTGGATGATTTTTCCCTTGTACATGTGTTGTATATCTTTTGTGTTGGGTTGTAATCATCCTTGACTCTTGTATTGTACAGTTTCCCTATTATATATATCTGTACTTGTGGTTTGGTGACGTCCCCTGTATTAATTCTTTATCTGTTTAAAGTTTTAAATTTTCCGCTGTTTCGAAGCGTTACATTTTCTCTACAAGGTTTCATGTCAAAAGATGGAGAATGATGTAGTAAATGCATCTAAAAGTCGGGAGACCAGTTGAGCAGAACAGGACTATGGACCAACAAGAACGCAGCTGGTTCACTTGTTTTTTATTTTTCAACAGTAAATAATTATCTTGGGAATCTTTTTCTGTTGATCTACACTAACATATTTTGCTCCTACTTGATCAAAATAGAGCCAAAATCAAAATTTTCCATTTTTTCACGTTCTTGTATATTCTGATAATTTAATACAAACTTATGACATCACAATTCAAACATTAACAAAGCAAGTTCAACAGTATGATGACCCTTTAGGTTTGCAGATCTTTGAAAGTGGTACGATAGTAAGGGCTCGATATGGGGCTTCAAAAGGACAAGAGCAGGGGCGGATCTAGAAAATTATAGTTGTGGGGACCAAGTTGTAAAGGATTAATGACAAGTAGACAAAACTAATATTAAATTTAAGGAAATTAATTTTTGCAGAACCATTTCTTGTAGAACTATTGTAGAATGGGTTGTAATCGATTTTTTACGAAATTTAAATACCTCGTATTAATATACTTTCTACAAAAATCAAGCCATACAAAGTTTTACAATTTTTTTCTGTGGCTTTTCATATTCTAAAACAACTGGATTATAGTATTATTATCTATAGTAAAACATACATCTCTTTCAATGTACATAATCAAACAATCATTCATAAGTTCATATTCCATAATCCACCATGTTACGTAGTGGACTCTTGATGATCTTTACTGCTAAAAATGCTCTTTGAAAGATAAAATGGAATATGGAATATGGAAATATGGGAATAAAGAAAGAAGGTTTTGACCTTTTGGGTTCTCGAAGTTTTGATTTTGGGTTTTGGCACAATGATGGAAGATAGGACTAGAAGGAGGTCAAATAGTGTTTTAATTTTTTTTAACCGATGGCAGTTTTCCCTAAAACTTTGATTGTGTTTCTTTTATCATTTTTATAAAAAAAATATAAAAGTTAACGAAATTTGTATGGGGGGCATGGCCGCCACACATGACCATGTAGGTTGCCGCATAACGGCATGAGAATCATCAAAGTAGATCACTCTACACTTCTCTGAATCCCTAACTCAAACATGTCACTTTGGTTACTCAATCTAAAGATTATATTTTAACAACACCAACAACATTGCTAAACCCAAGGCCGTGTTGACTATAAAGAAGTAATTTTTGGATAAAACTGCAATTTGAGATTTTAGGAAGTGATTAATCAGTAAGGAAAGAGATCAGATACAACTTCAATCTCAATTAAGGGTTATTTTATTTTTTTAACTTCCCAATAGTTTCATACAACAACAACAACAAAGCATTTTATCCCAAACTAGTTGGGTAGGCTTCCCAATAGTTTCATAAATGTCAAAAAGAATTCACACAAGGGTAGTATTGATGAAATGAAACATGCACACCATATCACCATCACATCAATTTCTAGAACCGAACTACCAAAGGCGTCCCCTCAGATAGATGCAGACATGTCAGTCATTCAACAGCTTAAGAACTTACAGTATTGAAGAAACAAATAGAAACTTCATCATTGGAACCACCAATTATTTGAGTCTTCAGTTGTAGGATTCTAGCCTAATCCTAATCCTAATTGTGCCTTAATCTTGTTTAGGTGGAGATTAGATGGAGATGGAGATGGATGGCTTGGATTGAAGGTGGATGAGGTGAAGGGTTGAGATGGTTTGGAGAGGAGATGAATGGTGGGGATGGAGTGGAGATGGATGGATGGATGAGATTGAAAGGTGAGTGTTATTTGTGGGTTTCTCTCTCCCTCTTCCTCTCTGTTGCTCTCCCTCTCTCACGGTTCTCTCTCTCTCTCCCTCAGTTGATCGCCGGTGCGGAGGCGTGGTGCTCCGGCGTGTGGTGGAGGAGTGCTTCGGAGTCGTTGTGGTGGCCGGAGGTGAGTTGTGGTTTTGCTAACCCATCTCTCGCGTTTCCTTTTCTCTCTCTCGACCTCACGTGTCCTGTGATCGTGGTGGTAGGATTGGTGGAGGAGTTGGAGTGCTCGAGTGTGTCGAGGTGGTGTTTGATCGTCGTTTGGACGCGAGAGTCGTCGACGGATCGCATTTTGGGGAGACGTGCTCGTGGAGGCGTCGTCGTGGTTCTTCAAGGGTCTCTTCAGACCTTTAGGTATGTCAAGCTCGCTCACTTAATCACCGTGAGTATTTGGAAGTCGACGGTAGGCCGTTCGGCTCGTCGCGAGTAAACTTGCAGCAGATTTCACTGCCTGATCGGTCGACCGGTTTGTGCAAACGGTCGACCGTTCGTGAAGAGAATTCGGGCTCTGCCTCAAATCGGTCGAACGATGCCTGTGGGGCGGTCGACCGATTGTGCATAGGAGGCAAGTCTGGAGAGATTCGGTCGACCGGGTCCCCTTTGCCGGTCGACCGTGTGCACTGTCTTAAGTCGGTTGGGGGGCGTAGACTATATAAACGGTCGACCGCCCTTTGATCTCGTCCGAACGTGACTTAAGTGGACCTTGAGGTCGGTTCGACCGAATGAGGGTTCGGTCGACCGGACTTGTGCGCTGAGCGTGGGAAACGCTCTGGTGGAATTCGGTCGACCGAGGTCAGCTCGGTGTTCGACCGGATTCGTGGCGCATGTGAGGGATTATTCCCTGGACAGATTCGGTCGACCGAGGTGTGCTCGGCGTTCGACCGAATTCGTTGTGGTGTTGTGGGATTTGTTCCCTGGTGACTTTCGGTCGACCGGGACCCCTTTGTCGGTCGACCGATTGGTCGTTTTGTTCGTTGGACCGGGAGTTGACCATCTAAACGGTCGACCGTCCCTTGATTTGGGTTCGACCGAACGAGTGTGGTGTTGGGAATCGGTCGACCGATGGAGTGCCGGTCGAAGTGGATTGCCATGTATTTGCTTGATTCGGTCGACCGGGACTTTTGGTTCGGTCGACCGTTTGTGTCCTGTTTTGCACTATGGAGGTGTTGTGGTCGTAGTTGCCCGTGTGGGGCGAGTCGTGTGCCGATGTTCTTCCGGTAAGTGTGCGGGGTGCACGAGGGTTGCAGTGGTTGGTTGAAAATAGACCTGGAGCCCCGTAACCGTGTGAGAGCTGTGGTTGGTTGAAAATAGACCTGGAGCCCAGCTAGTCTGTACGGAGTTGGTTGAAAATAGACCTGGAGCTCCGTAGTGCGTTCGGGTTGGTTGAAAATAGACCTGGAGCCTGAGCAGGGACCGCGTGTAGGGGTTGGTTGAAAATAGACCTGGAGCCCTTATACGTTTCGGTTGGTTGAAAATAGACCTGGAGCCCTTGGTCGTGTCGTGGTAGCTGTGGTTGGTTGAGATTAGACCTGGAGCCCAGCTTGGCGACGTGTGTGAGTCGCGGCGGTTGGTTGAGATTAGACCTGGAGCCCCGTGACTGTGTGGGTGAGGCGGTTGGTTGAGATTAGACCTGGAGCCCCGTACCGGTGGTGTGTCCTGTGTTGGAGTTGAGAGCCCTGGTGCAGGGCGTGTTGTGATGCTTTTCTTGTTGAGTAGAATTGCATGCTAGGATGCTTTTATTTCGTACATTTAGAGTTTGGCATACGGGGTTTCCTTCTGGAAACTCAGGCATTGTTGCATGTTTACTTTCAGGCCGTGATCGGCATTAGGGGGTGGTGACCGAGGAGAGGAGCACCGCTACCGGATCCAGCTTTCTCTCAGTTGAGGTCGTGTGATTACTGTTTTCTTGTATATGATTTTGATGTAATCACAACTTTTGTATACTCTGATGTTCGCATATATATATATGATATATGTCGGTGCACTTGTGTTCTTTTATTGCGTAATATCCTCTGTTGATTGAGTGTTTAAAATTTTAAAATTTCCGCTGTTTTGAGGATGTTACAACTTGGTATCAGAGCGGTCGGTTCCAGTGTTTTTATCCAAAGAAACCACCCTTAAAGTTTTAGAGTCTGCATTAGTTCATGCATTCATGGTTTTGATGTGTGCTGTTCTTTGTGTGTAGATGCCTCCGAGACGCGTGAGACCTCCCCCACGGGACCGTAGCACCAGCGATGAGACTGGGGACACGGACTGGGCAGAGGAGCGGCGGATGCTCTATGACACAGTGGGGCGACTGGGAGTGATGTTGGATCGCCAGTCAGGCAGGGGAGAGCCAGCAGCGGCAGGAGCGATGCTCGACCGCTTTATGAGACAGCACCCGCCTACCTTTGACGGTAGAGGAGAGTCTGAGGCTGCGGAGGATTGGGTCCTGAAGATTCAGGAGATCCTGCAGGCGATTGAGTGCCCGCCTGAGAGACAGACAGGCTTGGCAGCTTATGTGTTGGGCGGAGTCGCGTCCAACTGGTGGAGGACCACATCTGCAGTGGTATTTGAGGGCAGGACTGATGTCAGTTGGGAGGAATTCCTACGGGAGTTCAATGAGCAGCATTTCCCCGAGCATGTCAGAGACGGGAGGAGAGAGGAGTTTATGGCTCTCGAGCAGGGAGAGGCGCCCCTGGCTGAGTATACCCGGAGGTTCAACGCGCTGGAGCGTTACTGTCCGGAGATCTGTGTGACGCCGCTGCAGAGGGCGAGGAAGTTCATACGGGGGCTGAGGAAGCACCTCCGTACTCAGGTGACCTACAGTATGCCGCAGACGCTGGCAGATGCGGTGAGATTCGCGACGCTCATTGATCAGGATTACCAGCAGAATTATGCTGAGGCCAGGAGAGCACCGGGGAAGGTCAGTGGACGTCCGGGTGCTCCACTAGCAGGGAACCCGGGCAAGAGGCCCCGGAACGGAGGAGGTGGATCACGCCAGCCTGAGGCGTGCAGAGGTTGTGGCAGAGTTCACTCTGGTGAGTGTTGGGGTCGCGCAGTGTGCCACGGGTGTGGCAAGCCAGGCCATTTTGTGAGAGATTGTCCGAGTGGGCCAGGTGGGTCCAGCAGGCAGTCGGGACAGCCGGCAGGTGGCAGGGGCGGAGGTCGCCGATCTTTTGCGCCGCAGCGACAGCAGGGTCAGAGGACTGGGCGGGTCTTTACCATCCAGGCGGATGAGGCGAGAGACGCTAGCACGGTGGTGGAAGGTACGCTCTTTGTTGCTGGGTTGAGTGCGAGAGTGTTGTTTGACTGTGGGGCCACACACTCGTTCATCTCGGAGCGATTTGCGAGCGTGTTGGGCCGTACCCCTGCGATGTTGACTGCCACGTTGGAAGTCAGCACACCCTTGGGTCTGGTGGGCATTGTGGGGAGCTTCCTCCCCGGCGCCACGATTGTTTCGGGAGATCAGGAGTTTCCGGCTGACCTGATCTTGTTGCCGATGGAGGACTTCGACGTCATACTGGGGATGGATTGGCTGTCCCAGTACGATGTGCGAGTTTTGTGCCGGGAGAAGAAGATTCTGATCCAGAGGAAGGGTCTACCTGATGTGTTGATCAGGGGGGCGAAAGATAGAGGAGGCAGAGTGATTGTGTCAGCAGTGAGGGCACAGAAGTTGTTGCAGCAGGGTTGCAGAGCTTTTGTGGCCACTTTGGTAGTTCCAGATCCAGAGGCGGAGAGATTGGAGGACATCGAGATTGTTCGGGAGCTTCCAGATGTATTTGCAGATGATGTCACTGGGTTGCCGCCTCACAGAGAGATTGAGTTTGGGATCGATTTGGTAGCTGGGACTACGCCGCAGTCGAAGGCGTCGTATCGGATGGCACCTGCGGAGATGGCAGAGCTGAAGAGGCAGTTGCAGGATCTGATGGATACATGGTTTATCCGCCCCAGTGTCTCGCCTTGGGGAGCGCCGGTACTCTTCGTGAAGAAGAAGGATGGATCACTGCGGATGTGTATTGATTACAGGATGCTGAACAAGGTTACCGTGAGGAATCGGTATCCCTTGCCCAGGATCGAGGACATGTTTGACCAGTTGCAGTCAGCGCAGGTGTTCTCGAAGATTGATCTGCGATCCGGTTATCATCAGCTGAGGATCAGAGAGGCAGATGTGCAGAAGACAGCTTTCAGGACGAGGTACGGGCATTACGAGTTTTTGGTGATGCCGTTCGGGTTGACGAACGCGCCTGCAGCGTTTATGGATTTGATGAACATGACGTTCAGTCAGTACCTCGACCGGTTCGTGATCGTCTTCGTGGACGATATTTTGGTTTACTCGCCAGATGTGGAGCAGCATCGAGAGCACTTGAGAGTTGTACTTGGCATTTTGCGGGATCATCAGTTGTATGCCAAGCTATCGAAGTGCGAATTCTGGCTGAGCAGTGTCGCCTTCTTCGGACACATCGTGTCAGGTGACGGGATTTCCGTCGATCCAGCGAAGGTCGAGGCCGTTACACAGTGGAGAGCCCCGACGAGTGTAGCAGAGATCAGGAGCTTTGTGGGTATGGCAGGTTATTATCGCCGTTTCATCCAGGATTTCTCGAGGTTGGCTTCGCCGTTGACGGCTCTGACGCGGAAGGGCGTTGAGTTCGTGTGGTCCCAGAAGTGCGAGGACAGTTTTCAGGAACTGAAGAGTCGGCTGACGACTGCTCCAGTTCTGACACTTCCCAGTGGCAGTGGTGGTTTTGTGATTTACAGTGACACGTCAGGCGTTGGGCTGGGATGCGTACTCATGCAGCACGGGCAGGTGGTTGCATATGCTTCGAGGCAGTTGAAGGTGCACGAGAGGAACTACCCCACTCATGATTTGGAGCTGGCGGCAGTGGTGCACGCTTTGAAGACCTGGAGGCATTACTTGTATGGCGAGCGATTCGAGGTATTCACCGATCATCAGAGCCTGAAGTATCTGTTTTCGCAGAAGGAGCTGAATATGAGGCAGCGCAGATGGCTCGAGCTGATTAAGGATTATGATTTCACCATCTCGTACCATCCGGGGAAGGCAAATTCGGTTGCTGATGCTTTGAGCAGGAAGGTGGAGGTTACCGCAGCAGGTCTTTGTATCGAGGAGTGGAAGCTGCTCGAGGCGTTGACCGAGTGGAGACCGTTCACCGATGAGTCGCGAGGTGCAGTGATCGCAGGGCTGAGAGTGGAGCCTCAGTTGGTCTCGAGTATTGTTCAGGCTCAGAGTACTGATGATGAGTTAGCCGGGTTGCTGCAGTTAGCTGCCAGAGATGGATCAGACTTCAGTGTTGGGGTTGATGGTGGACTGAGGTTCAGGGGCCGTGTCTGGGTGCCGAAGGGAGGAGACCTGAGGCAGGACATTCTGGAGGAGGCACATAGATCCCGTTATTCGATCCACCCGGGCAGCACGAAGATGTATAGAGATCTTCAGAGGAACTTTTGGTGGAAGAAGATGAAGACGGAGATCGCAGAGTTTGTTGGCAGATGTCTGATCTGTCAGCAGGTGAAGATTGAGCACCAGAGACCTGCAGGGCCGATGCAGAGGATCGAGCTTCCAGAGTGGAAGTGGGAGCACGTGACGATGGATTTTGTCACCGGGCTGCCGAAGACGAGGGGATTCCATGAAGCGATTTGGGTTATAGTCGATCGACTGACCAAGTCGGCGCACTTCTTAGCTATTCGGACCACTTTACCTCTGGAGGGTCTAGCTAAGTTGTATATTGAGGAGATTGTCAGGCTTCATGGGGTGCCCGTGAGTATTATTTCAGATCGAGATCCGAGGTTCACTTCCAGATTCTGGGGGAGCTTGCAGTAGGCCTTGGGGACTCGGTTGAAGTTCAGTACGACATTCCATCCGCAGACAGACGGTCAGTCTGAGAGGACCATCCAGACGCTAGAGGATATGTTGCGAGCGTGTACTCTGGATTGGGCAGGGCATTGGGATGAGCATCTGCCATTGAACGAGTTCGCCTACAACAACAGCTACCATTCGAGCATTGGGATGGCACCGTACGAGGCCCTGTACAGGAGACCGTGTAGATCACCGGTATGCTGGAGTGATGTAGGCGAGAGACAGCTAGTTGGTCCTGAGATTGTGCAGATGTATGCTGAGAAGGTTGATGTGATCAGACAGAGACTAGCGACTGCGCAGAGCAAGTAGAAGAGCTACGCAGATAGGCGTAGGCGTGAGCTGAGATTTGAGGCTGGTGACCATGTCTTCCTGAGGATTTCACCATCTTGAGGAGTGATGAGGTTCGGGAAGAAGGGGAAGCTCAGTCCGAGGTATGTCGGGCCGTTTGAGATTCTCGATCGGGTTCGAGAGGTCGCCTACAGGGTTGCGTTGCCGCCGCAGTTTTCAGGTCTTCACAACGTCTTCCACGTTTCGATGTTGAGGAAGTACGTAGCAGATCCTTCTCATGTGATTCAGTTGGAGGTTCCAGAGATCCGTCAGGATTTGTCTCTTGAGGAGAGACCGGTTGAGATTGTGGATCGGATGGAGCATCAGTTGAGGAGGAGGACCATTCCGATGGTGAAGGTCAGGTGGCAGCACCACAGTGAGCGAGAGGCCACTTGGGAGATCGAGGAGGAGGTCCGGAAGGAGTTCCCGGGGTTGTTTGGTGAGCTTCAGTTTTAATTTCGAGGACGAAATTCTTTTAGGAGGGTGGATTGTAGGATTCTAGCCTAATCCTAATCCTAATTGTGCCTTAATCTTGTTTAGGTGGAGATTAGATGGAGATGGAGATGGATGGCTTGGATTGAAGGTGGATGAGGTGAAGGGTTGAGATGGTTTGGAGAGGAGATGAATGGTGGGGATGGAGTGGAGATGGATGGATGGATGAGATTGAAAGGTGAGTGTTATTTGTGGGTTTCTCTCTCCCTCTTCCTCTCTGTTGCTCTCCCTCTCTCACGGTTCTCTCTCTCTCTCCCTCAGTTGATCGCCGGTGCGGAGGCGTGGTGCTCCGGCGTGTGGTGGAGGAGTGCTTCGGAGTCGTTGTGGTGGCCGGAGGTGAGTTGTGGTTTTGCTAACCCATCTCTCGTGTTTCCTTTTCTCTCTCTCGACCTCACGTGTCCTGTGATCGTGGTGGTAGGATTGGTGGAGGAGTTGGAGTGCTCGAGTGTGTCGAGGTGGTGTTTGATCGTCGTTTGGACGCGAGAGTCGTCGACGGATCGCATTTTGGGGAGACGTGCTCGTGGAGGCGTCGTCGTGGTTCTTCAAGGGTCTCTTCAGACCTTTAGGTATGTCAAGCTCGCTCACTTAATCACCGTGAGTATTTGGAAGTCGACGGTAGGCCGTTCGGCTCGTCGCGAGTAAACTTGCAGCAGATTTCACTGCCTGATCGGTCGACCGGTTTGTGCAAACGGTCGACCGTTCGTGAAGAGAATTCGGGCTCTGCCTCAAATCGGTCGAACGATGCCTGTGGGGCGGTCGACCGATTGTGCATAGGAGGCAAGTCTGGAGAGATTCGGTCGACCGGGTCCCCTTTGCCGGTCGACCGTGTGCACTGTCTTAAGTCGGTTGGGGGGCGTAGACTATATAAACGGTCGACCGCCCTTTGATCTCGTCCGACCGTGACTTAAGTGGACCTTGAGGTCTGTTCGACCGAATGAGGGTTCGGTCGACCGGACTTGTGCGCTGAGCGTGGGAAACGCTCTGGTGGAATTCGGTCGACCGAGGTGAGCTCGGTGTTCGACCGGATTCGTGGCGCATGTGAGGGATTATTCCCTGGACAGATTCGGTCGACCGAGGTGTGCTCGGCGTTCGACCGAATTCGTTGTGGTGTTGTGGGATTTGTTCCCTGGTGACTTTCGGTCGACCGGGACCCCTTTGTCGGTCGACCGATTGGTCGTTTTGTTCGTTGGACCGGGAGTTGACCATCTAAACGGTCGACCGTCCCTTGATTTGGGTTCGACCGAACGAGTGTGGTGTTGGGAATCGGTCGACCGATGGAGTGCCGGTCGAAGTGGATTGCCATGTATTTGCTTGATTCGGTCGACCGGGACTTTTGGTTCGGTCGACCGTTTGTGTCCTGTTTTGCACTATGGAGGTGTTGTGGTCGTAGTTGCCCGTGTGGGGCGAGTCGTGTGCCGATGTTCTTCCGGCAAGTGTGCGGGGTGCACGAGGATTGCAGTGGTTGGTTGAAAATAGACCTGGAGCCCCGTAACCGTGTGAGAGCTGTGGTTGGTTGAAAATAGACCTGGAGCCCAGCTAGTCTGTACGGAGTTGGTTGAAAATAGACCTGGAGCTCCGTAGTGCGTTCGGGTTGGTTGAAAATAGACCTGGAGCCTGAGCAGGGACCGCGTGTAGGGGTTGGTTGAAAATAGACCTGGAGCCCTTATACGTTTGGGTTGGTTGAAAATAGACCTGGAGCCCTTGGTCGTGTCGTGGTAGCTGTGGTTGGTTGAGATTAGACCTGGAGCCCAGCTTGGCGACGTGTGTGAGTCGCGGCGGTTGGTTGAGATTAGACCTGGAGCCCCGTGACTGTGTGGGTGCGGCGGTTGGTTGAGATTAGACCTGGAGCCCCGTACCGGTGGTGTGTCCTGTGTTGGAGTTGAGAGCCCTGGTGCAGGGCGTGTTGTGATGCTTTTCTTGTTGAGTAGAATTGCATGCTAGGATGCTTTTATTTCGTACATTTAGAGTTTGGCATACGGGGTTTCCTTCTGGAAACTCAGGCATTGTTGCATGTTTACTTTCAGGCCGTGATCGGCATTAGGGGGTGGTGACCGAGGAGAGGAGCACCGCTACCGGATCCAGCTTTCTCTCAGTTGAGGTCGTGTGATTACTGTTTTCTTGTATATGTTTTTGATGTAATCACAATTTTTGTATACTCTGATGTTCACATATATATATGATATATGTCGGTGCACCTGTGTTCTTTTATTGCGTAATATCCTCTGTTGATTGAGTGTTTAAAATTTTAAAATTTCCGCTGTTTTGAGGATGTTACATCAGTGATTGAGCAATTGAAGTCATGGCTGCATGAAAATGGGATCCCTGCTTCTCATCTAACTGCACAACATCAATAATAATAATAATAATAACTACATGGAAATCTCCGATCGTCGATATGAACCTAATTACTTACCATAAATTACTTTCGAAAAATCAAAACTGCTTATAGAACTTTCAAGCAACGGGTCGATTCCTATAGTTAAAGTTTGTGTTCTTCAAACGTCAAAGTTTCTGAAAGATTGCAGCAAATATAACATTTAACGCTGGATTTCAAGTGACCTACCAAGAGCACTCACCACTGAAAATATAAATCCATGCTTTTTGAGAAAACAGTCGCAGCTTGATTAAGCATGTAACTTAGGGAAATGATCTAGAGAGAACCACTTCTAGTGCCACATAACAGATTCAAAAACCATACAATAATTTTCACCGATCAAAAAGTAACAAACAAGAATTTTCAGTATTAGATTCGATAAATAGTAATGTTACGTTCTTTTTGTACTGACCTCAAATTCAACATTTATAAGAACCCATTAAAAGCAGCAAACACAAGAATATCATGTCTGGATCGAGAAATGAAGACCAAGTTTCTGATAAAAAGATGCTGCATCAACTTCTCACCAAAATCAGCGTGCAAAGATCTCCCAATAGGGATGTTAAAAGACTGAATTTCTAGTTCTAATTTCAATTCAAGTCCGTCCATGTACTTTTGTAGAGCTTTGGGTATGTTCAATCTCAAAGAAAGTTCCTTAATCTTAATTTGAGTTCAATTTGATGATATTATCAAAACAATTTCATTCCATTTATCCTTCAAATCCTTTGGCTGGGATGCGTCGAGTATAATAATAATTTGGGAAAAAATTCCAAAAAAATCAAAAAATTAGAAAAAAATATGCTCGACAGAAACTTATTTGGCAAAATATGCATATTGAAAAACGGCACCCGAAATACCGTTTTTATTAAGTAAAAACGCCACTTTAGATGTCATTTTTAAACTAAGTAAAACACGGCACCATCGGTACCGTTTTTAACCTAAGTTAAAACGACACCAGTGGTGCCGTTTATAACCAAGTTAAAAACGACATCCGAGATGTCGTTTTTTACTTAGGGTTTAAGTGACCTGGCCAGCCACCATCTTCATTCTCTCACTCCCAAAATTTTCCCCACTCCCCATTAGTGCCTCTCTTCGACGACCAACACCGTTGAGGTTTGGTTTTTATTTTATTTTTGGTTTTTATTGATTTTGACATGAAATACAATGCATGTATAGTTAATGTATTTGTTATTATGTTCATGTATGTATGAAATGTAGATTTTCTAAACTCGAAGTAATGAGCTCCGGTACCGGATTGGTTATGGGTTTTTTCGATGGAATTGTTACATTCGTAGATGGGGTACCAGAATATGAATGTGGTTACAGACGAATGCTTAATGTTAATACACAAATATGATATGATGATATCTGTGAAACAGTTTGTCAAGTTTGCGGTTTCCAAGAAGGAGAGTTTGATCTAAAGTTAACCTGCAAATGACCACCGTATGAAAAGTATACATATGCTGAAGTTTTTGATGATCAGAGCACGGCTACAATGCTATCTCTATTTAACTTCATGAATACGGTGTATTGTTTGTTGAGAAACAACTCAAGCACTATACTACTGTCCACCACAGTCAGTTGAATGCAGATTATCAACAAATGACACAAACATATAGCCAATATGAAGCAGGTCATTCGTCGACAGTTCCTCAATCCTATTTTAGATCGTATGAGCACACACCAATGAATATTGGTAATTATGAAGCAGACGTAGTTTAATCACATTCTCAAGGAAGACAGGTTGAAAATGCAGATAGTGATGAGACAGATGATGATAAGGCAGATGGTCAGATGGATGGTGATGAGATAGACATTGTTGATGTACATTCAACCCTACTTCCGGAGCTGCAGAACATGTTTCATCATATGGCAAACGCAGTGAATCGAGAACCTCGTACATGAAGTCATCGTTAGTAATGAATTGTCACCATTACCATACTACCAGATTTGAGGCATTTGCCAGACATAGAGCCTGACGAGAACTAGATTGGAGATTCAGTCATTGGAAATGTCGATGGGCGTATTGCTGCCTACACTGAATACGATAACTTAGAAGATGGACGAAGTTATTGGTTGCATAGAATTTTCTCAACAAAAAAAGATTTGTTGCATGAGTTGAAGGAATGACATTTGCGAAAAAGTGTCCAATTCAAAGTGTTAACGTGTGGGCCAAAAAAATTTAAAATTGGTTGTTTGAAAAAAGAGTGTGAATGGAAGATACATGCCTCTTACAGTCAGAGCAAAGAATATTTTCAAGTTAAGAAGTACAAGTCTGAACACACCTGTAGTAACGAAGGACTTTTGCATGACCACGTGCAATGTGACGCCGGTTTAATTTCTAACATGATTCTTGTCACCATTCGAACAAACATAATCATTACTCCTGCAGAAATTCAAGCTTTAGTGAAGACTCATTACTTCATAGATATCAAGTATGACAAAGCTTGGTACGCCCGCACGAAAGCATTGGAACAAGTATACGAAGTTGACAAGGCTTCTTATCGTAACTTAAGACGTTTTATGTCTAATATTTGCACCACCAATCTTGGCACCGTGGTCGAGATTCAGACACAGAGGATAAGTCACAATATTGAGCAGTTTCAAAGAATTTTTTGGTCATTCGCAGCCTCAATTGAAGGTTTTCAGTAATGTAGCCCTGTGTTGAGCATTGATGAGACTCATTTGTTTGGCAAGTTTGAGGGGACTCTTTTAATTGCTATGGGTACGGATGCGAACTCCGGTTTGTTTACTTTGGCGTTTGCTGTTGTTGAAAAAGAATCGGGCAGCTCATGGCAGTGGTTCTTAAGTATTTTGGCCAGTAGAGTACGCACACAAGATAGATTGTGTATTATTAGTGACTGATTTCCGGGTCTTACAAATATTGAACGTCGAACTCATTTCTGTAAAATTCAATCTGAGCCGTCTTCACATTGTTCGCCCAAGACGTAGGAGTCCTCCAACGTAAACCTAAAGGACACAATGGAAGTTGCACACCGGGAATTCTAGATGGTCGTCCGACATGAAGATGTTCCCAACACCATATCTGTAACAATGTAAGGAAATCAACTAATTGTTTCCCTTTTTCAGACATGCCTGATCCAAATATTGATAGAAAACAGCTAAGGATGCAACTCCTCAACTGTAGTTTCCACATTCAAATATGTTTTCCAATAACAATAAATATCTAAGGTGGACTTTGTTTCCACTCTTATCGCCTACTATCCCGGATCCTAACTGAAACAAAATGTACGCTCTCGTGTGCTGCATAACCTGCTCATCTCTTGCATCTTGCTCAACAACCTGATAATTTTGCTGCAACCACTGCAATGACACGTATCCACCTTTCACTGCAGTTATCGCTTCTTCTTCTTCAGCACCCAACAGATTCATGCAAACCTGAGTCCAATCGTGATCTAATGTTGCACACACTGCCAAATCTGTAGGATCGTGTGGGTTATGAGTCCACTAATCACTTTTACGTTAATCCCTAACTAATCAAACAATAAACACAGCGGAAACAATTTAAAGACTAGTATGGAAAAGGAAATGCAAACCACAAATCGACTCGGCGTTTTTATAGAGATTCGGCACCCCACCCGGGTCCTAGTCCTCTCTTGCAAGCTCCGCTCGACTTCGCGAGCTCCGCCTACGACTTCACTAACCGCTCCCCGTTCCGGGCCGGGAGACAACGCCTTACAACCGTCAAACTCGCGAACAACCCTCGCCGAGCTTGGAATCCTCTTCTCACAATCCGAGAAGGATCACTTCGGGCTTTCACCGAAGTCTATGCTCTTTTGATAACCTTTGAAACTGAGTGAGATTCACTCTCTAATTGAGCACACTTTGAGTAGGATGAGTAATTGATCAAGTGTGTGTAGTTTAGGCTTATGGAGTGTAGAAATGGGAGCTTTGAGGATTGAGGTTTCTGTCTAATGTATTGGGACAATTGGAGTTGGAGAGTTGTCTGTAAAACTGAGTTTGATCCTCTATTTATAAGCTCCTAAAGATTTCTAGCCGTTTGGACAATATTTGATTGGGTTTTGTGCAAAGCACACAAAGCAGAAAATCGGGCTGCAAATCTGTCCAGAACCGGTCGACCGAAACTAATAGACCGGTCGACCGTTCACTTGATTTCAAGGAGAACGGTCGAACAAAAGAATATTTGGTCGGACAAACGAGCTAGAACTTAACTCTACATAAGTGAATCGGTCGAACCAAAGTATGGGGCGGTCGACCGATAAGGGGATTCGGTTGAGACAAAGGTGCAACGGTCGAACGAAGAATGTGTCGACCGATAACAGGGAAATATTAAGTGTTCAATCAATCGACCGAAACAAGGTCGTCGTTCGACCGGTTACCGAATGTATTTTGGGGTTAAGTTTGTTTTATAGGAATACGACCGTTATAGGAATACGACAAAGAAAACGGCCATATTAAAATCCGGGATCGGTTGACCGAAAAGGTAGAACCGATCGACCGGTGTAGTTCGGTAAAATCACTGTGGAGAGTCTGTTATAAACCGGTCGAACTGAGAACTGGTTCGGTCGACCGTTTCACACAGGAATTCTGGGTTTAGGTTTTAAGTGATTTCCAACTAAGGTTTGGGTGATCTAATGAAGTCCAAATAAGGTGAAATTTTGTGTGTGACTTCTCTAATGAACCTAGTGTGTATGTGATAAGTTTTTAGCTCTTGTATGCTTAATTTACACATGTTCTAAGACTTAAAATAAAATCAAAATTACAAGTCTTCATATAGCTTTATTACAAATCTTGACTTGATTTCCTTCCTTCCATGAGTCTTGATCACCTGTAGAGGTTAGCACATGCAATATATATGCAATGCAATATGTGTGCTACTCTACATTACTCATGATTAAGATTAGGTTGATTAAATCATCAAAACAAGGATTAAGGCAAAAAAGCCAACAAAATCGTCAACACGAAGACCACTAAGCATAGCTACGTCTTGTAGCGTGATGGTCATCTCCCCGTGTCTAAAATGGAAGGTGTGTGTCTCAGGCCTCCACCTCTCCACAACAACCTGAATCAGATTCCAATCCAGTTGCAATCGAGACACAGTGCCAAATCCCGCAATCACTAACAAATCTCACATCCTTTTCATCTTGCACATTCCACGTGTTGAACTGAATGACGTGCTCGACACATTTAATATCCGTCAAAGGCTCCTGAAAAATAAAATTAATTATTTTACGTCAAATAAAAATCAATACCGATACACAAAAATTAAAAATTAAAAATCAAACATTTACATTTCTAAGAATCGAAGATGATCTATGATCTTTCTGTAGTACTAACACCGAAGGGTCAACATGACTGTGGCAATCGTGTGAAGTCGACATTTTGGAAACTGTAAAACATAATTAACAAAAAAAAATTACATATTATTCGGTTAAAATAATACAATCCAAACAAATTCAATACATTATCCACAATCAATCTAATTTCAACAACTACAACATTGATCATTAAATTTAATTGGTTTAACACAAATCCACACAATGCGAAACTCACCAAACAATATAAACTTATTAAATTGGGACTTCGGAGATTAATTGATCTATTAATCAAATCATCAAATCCACACAAGATTAATAATCATAACAATATAACATCATCCACACAAGATTAATTAAACAAAGTAGGGTAAACTCATCAACCAAATATCAATCAATCGAATTCAATTCAAATCAAACAATCCACACAAATCCTAACCAAACCAATCAAATGCACATAAATACACACTAATAAAGCAAAACCTTAACAAAAAATGATCTAAAAATATCTGAAATCGCAGGAGAGAGTGAGAGGAAAAAACACAAAACGGATTGGGAAGATTGGAGAAAATGTGACTTTGGTACCGTTTTTAACCCTAGGTTAAAAACGGCATCTCGGATGTTGTTTTTATTTAGGGTGAAAATGGCATCTCGGATGCCGTTTTTAATTTGGTTAAAAACGGTACCAGTAGTGTCGTTTTTTACTTAGTTTAAAAATGGCACCTGAAGTGCATTTTTCACTTAATAAAAACGGTATCTGAGATGCCGTTTTTCAATGTGCATATTTTGCTAATTAAGTTTCCGATGTGCATATTTTCCCAATTTTTTATTTTTTTTATTATTTTGAAAACATTTCCTAATAATTTTGATTGTTAAAAGTCTATGTTTTTGAAGGTACGAATCGTTTTTGTTTTTTAATAATCATGGTATTATTTCTATTTTGTAATAAATATAATTAAGAAAGAATTGATTGTATGAAAAAAAATTAAAAATTGTCAAAATAAACCTACTGATTTTTTTTCACACTAAACTTGCTGTCACCACGTGGTGACACGTGGCGACGGTGGGTTTTATTTTTTAGTGTCTAGAGAACTCGGCATCACCAGTGCCGAGTTCTGCTTGAGAGAACTCGACACTGGTGTTGTCGAGTTCTTCTTTAGAGAACTCAACATCCCCAGTACCGAGTTCAGTTTGGTTTTTATTGCACGACACTTGTCATATTTCTCTCGAATTGAGTTGTCAGGAGAACAGTTCAAATAGAACTCGGCATCACAAGTGTCGAGTTCTATTTGAACTATTCTCCTAGCACTCAGATCGTGCATAAGACGGTTGGCGCGCCAGGAGAACATTTTCTTAAATAGAACTCCACATCCTAGATGCCGAGTTCTAAAGGCAGAACTCAAAGTTTGTAACGTCGAGTTCACTTAAAAAAAGCGAACTCAACATTACAAACGCCGAATTTCGTCGGGCTACAAGACCAACCCGACCCCCCTCCCCTACGTTGAGTTCTCGCGATTTTAAGGTTATGGTTTCGATTTTTTTCGTTTTCCACCGTTTTCTTGCATTTTTATGTATTATGATGATATACATTGTTGTTTTAGGTATGATTGTAGTATTTTTGTTGGTTTAGGAACTTGTTTTGGTTAGATTTAGATTTAGATTTTGGGTGTTTAGGCCAAACTATTTATTTCTTGTTTCTTAGTTGATTATTCATTTCATTTTTGTTGATTGTAGGCCTACGATAGTAATCTTAAAAATAGTTGAATTTAAGTTTGATTATTGTGATTGAAATTATATTTTTTGTTGTTACTTTGGTTTGAATGTATGTTAGTTTTAACGAATGTAAACTTAAAAATGATTTATTTGGGTTTGAATGTATGTGGGTTTGAATGTTTGTGGGAATTTAAGTTTGATTATTGTAATAGAGTAATGATATACATGTGAGATTTAATGGAAAAATGTGTTGAAGTTGAGAACTATGTGTTTTAAATATGTCGTGATTTGTATGTTGTTTGAATGTATGTCGTTTGAATTTGTGAAATATGTCGTTATTTAGATGTTTGCAAGTTGAGAATGTTATTTGTAGTATCGTTAGTTCCTTTTACACATGTTTAAATTTTACGAATTTGAAAATATAAGGCAGGTTTTGTCAAATTTAAATAAAAAAATCTAACATTAATCGTAACATTGTTTATTGTAGTTGATTTTGCTACTACACTCATTGCTCGACGTTTACAGCTGTTTACACTCGATTGAGGTAATTTTTAAAAAAAAATTAGTACTTTCAATTTTTTAACTAATTAGTAATAGAAGAACAACCATCTCACTTAAACACATTTTCAAATTTAATTAATATATGTTAGGAATTGATAAAAAAGATGAAGGATATTTGTTGGTCATGTATAATGAGAAATTAGAATGTAACGGATATGTGACAGAGTATACAGGATCTGACCGCAAATTGGTAGTTATTCTGTTGAACATAAAATATGAGGATTTAATGAATGTCATAAGATCTGAATGTTGTTATCCACATAGTATGTTTGATGTGAAGTTGACGACGAAATTGTCATTAAACAATGATTGGACATACGCGCTATTAACTAATGATAGGTCGGTTTATGGAATGATGTGTTTGTTTAAAAAAATGTATGTAGTTGGAGTGTATGTGGAAGCTGAAGCTGAACCTAAAGTGCATGACCCTACGCGGACAACCAACACTCATTCGTCGGAGTATGGTATAGTAAGGTCGACCGGTTGGGAATGTGGAATAGATTTGAATATATGACTAATTCCTACAACCGAAGTTTTGGCATACCAGCAAATTCCATTTTTCCAATCGCAGAACTACCAGCAAACAGGCAATGAATGACCAAAAAATGCATGTGACATTCCGTCTAGCAGTGCAAATCATTATCTTGGTATGTCGCAATTTGAACTCATGCATTACAGTCATGATAAGTTTGCTGGTATGGCTGGACCGTCTACCTCATATCCCTCAATTGGGCTTGATTTGTCAGTTGTTGACCCAATTCATTTTAGTCGACCATAATGCACGCAAGAGATGCATAGTATTGAAGATGATGACACTGAGGAATTAGGGGATTACAATACACCATTCGTTGTAGAAGATGAACCTGAAGGTATTTCTGCTAATGAAGTCATTCCGGAAACACATGATGTCATATATGCGATGAGTCAATCCATAAACCGTGAAGACGACGACGTTGTTGATGATGCAGTTGCTAACAACGACATGGTTCCAACTCTTAATGAACTTCCCGATATCTTCGAGGATGACAACTTGATAGAGAATTCTGTAATTGAACACTTATTCTTCAATGATGCGAACAATTTGGAACGGGGTGATTGGCGTACGGAAGATGGTCGTTCTTTTTGGGATAAACGAATTTTTCCAACGAAAGATGATTTGGTTCATGATCTGCAGTTGTGGCACATTAAAAGGTTTGTTCAGTATTCAGTTGTGGTTTCTTCAACGAAACAATATACTGTTCATTGTCTTCGTCGTTATGAGGATAACTGCAAATGACGTCTACATGCGTCTGTCCCAAAAGACTGCATATATTTTCAAGTGAAATCGTACGACGCCGAGCACACTTGTTCCAATCTGATGTTGCTAAACGACAACAAATAATGCATTGCTAATTTTGTTTGCAACTTAATAATGTCATCTGTTAGAACTAAGTTCAAATTACTCATGCTGAGATAATGGAAAGGGTGAAGACCAAATGCTCACTTGAAATCGGTTACGCTAAAGCATGACATGCCAGGCAAAAAGCGTTGAACCAAATTTATGGTGCCGAAGAAGACAGTTTTAGGGATTTGCGAAGGTTCCTCACAAATCTTTGTCAAAACAATGAAGGATCTGTTGTCGAAATATAGACCGTATAGGTAAATCCAGACGAGGAGATGTTAAAACGTGTGTTTTGGGCGTTTGGGCCATCAATTAGTGGGTTTCAATATTGCAGACCTGTTGTCAGTGTGGATGGAACTCACCTCTATGGCAAATATAGAGGTTTATTGCTAATTGTTGTGGGCACGGATGCAGACAACAGAATTGTATTTAAACATTTCTAGGTGCACGGAGTTTATGAGTTTGTGGGTAAGATCCAAACATTTATTTAAACAATTACCACGTTTTAAAATTGTGTTTAGTGTTTGATGAACTGTTTGATTATCTGTAGGTGCACACAGTTTATGAGTTCCACGAAGAACTCCATCAAATTCACGAGGCGATCAGAGATCACAAGACAAGTTCTTTGATGGTTGGAAAATTAAAGGAAAAAATGAAGACTTGACTCATGTGTTTTGGTGCTGAAGAACCAACATTACATTTGAGTCAGGATCGCGTCGTTGAAGAGGAAGATCAACACACACAAGAAGATGGTGACGGTCTTTGTGTTGACCTAAAGGAAAAAATGAAGGTTTGACTCATGTGTTGTGATGATTGTGTTTGTTGAATTTTTTGTAATTGGAATAATTGTCTTTGTTGTCAAAATGTTTTAAAACAGGAAATGAAATTGTAGACTTCTAAAATTAAATGAATTTGCACTCTTCAATAAAACTCAGCATCACCACTACCGAGTTCTCTTGATGAGAACTCAACATTTGTGATGCCGAGTTCTATTTGACAATTTTCTTTTAAAAAATATTATTTTGATTTTTTTTCTTTTAAAAAAATATTATTTTGAATTTTTTTTTCCTTGATTGTATTGTTTTAAATGGTGATGTTTTAGAAAATAAAGTTTTAAAAAATCACCAAAATTATTACTTTCTCATATTCTACGTGGATAAACACTCATATTACTATAAAAATTGTATTTTTGAATTACTAGAATTTTGGTGGTTAATTCAAACCGAGCAATTGTCAAATTTGAAACAGTTATATTCTCATATTACATTTTTCAAACAGTTATACTTTCAACTATCTTTAAAAAATATTCTCAATTTTCACTTTTTAGGTTTTTTATTCTCACAACTTCAGTTTTCCAATTCATGATATTCTCAATTTTCGTTTTTGCAGAGAATTTATTTTTCACTTTTACTTTTCCAGAGATTTTATTCTCGATTTTCTATCTTCTAGAGATTTTATCCTCAATTTTATCCAACAATTATTTTTGAAAAATTAAATATGAAAAACATTTATACCAAATTTTATTAATAATTTATAAATATATAAAAGGGATAAATGATAAAAAAAATTAAATGTAAGAAATTTATTGGAGGAAAGAGAACAATTAATTTGACAGTAAGATTTTTTTATGATGTGTTATGGTTGAGAAAATAAAAAATAAAGAGATGATGGATAAATATTATGAAGTAGAAAATATGACACGACATATACAGAAAATTAGAATGATCTTTTTAAAGATCATTGGCGTTAGTGCTCTTAGAGCACCATTTTTCCAATCCAAAAAAAAAAGTTTGAGACCAGAACATTCTTTTCCCTTCCACGTTCGTTAGTTTCCTGCCAAACATCCCTGAGACTTAACAGTTTCCCAAATCTATCGATTCATGCTCCATTTTCCAACTCACTAGGTCTATCCTACAAAATAAAATGAACTAATTACAAGACGTCACGTGCCCCACTAGATATCATTCACTAATAGCATCACGTCACGCATCTCACTGCATATCATCCACTACAAAGTAAAATACAAAAAATTTGGCCTGGTGCCCGCGAAAGTTAGTTTTTCTAACATGTTTCTGCACCCCTATCTTTTCCAATCGGTTGGAACTAAGACTGTCAATTTTGATCGACTTGATAGTTCGAATCGAATTCGACTTGAAAAACGTTCGATTCTAGTTTAACTTGAAAATAAAGGATCTTGATGAAAAATAAAAAAAATCTCCCAACTTAGTTCGGTAAACGAGTCTCTAGAATTCGAAAAAAATTAAGGTTCGGTTCAATAGCTCGCTCATTCTTTTATTACTCTATTTATAATTTTTTTTTGTATTTGGTAAATACACAAGATAATACATTCGCTCGACTCGACTCGTTTACACCCCTAATTAGAACCATATGGACCAAAAATGTTAAGCAAATAAGACTTTTGTCAATGACATTTTCAAATGGCCCATAAATGATGTTCTTAATGTTAAAACCTAAAAGTATTAGGTAAGTGAGACAGGTTCAAGTTCGACCGGCCAACCCAACTATTTAGACCGACGGGTGGCGGTCAAAAAATTCAACGCATGATTTGGTATCACGTCAAACAATCATCTTAGAATTAGAAAACAACAAGACTTCATGTATGGTAAAGTTGGAAGAATATTTCCATCGATAAACATTAGAATATCATTCTTTCTTTTATGCAATGCAGTTGGACGCGAGGAGTTGATCACCAACATATTTTAGGAGTTTATCACCAACATATTTTAGACTAATGCAAGAATGCTCGTATATTATGTACTTTTGGAAGTGTTATTACTTTGACAACATACGACGCAGTAGAGAGAGTATCAACCACTAGGTGTGCGTACAAATTGTAATCATCGTAGAGGAGCAATCATATTTGGCGTTATATTAATATATGATGTGACATCAGAATCACTTTAGTGGTTGATGGGGAAAAAATCAAGATGCACCGGTGGTTTAGAGACTTAACACGGTTTGTGCATTCGACGTATAATGCAACATGGAATAAAACAGTGGATGCAGTATTTCAAATTTCCATGAAATTTGCAATTGACGTGATTTACAAATCTCAAGATTTATAATGACGTGATTTATATTTATAATGTTTGGATAAATATATTATTTTGAAATTACAACTATAAATTTATATAATATTTTATTAGTTTTTCAATTTCGAATCGTCTCCAAATCATAATATATTTTATTGCTTCCGTACCGATCAAAATATTGTAAATTGACAACGTACCCATGGTTCGGAGAAAATTGGACGTGTACCTATCAAAAACAATGTAATTGACATCATACCAATCTGTCACGGTGGAGCCCACAATCATCTCACATCGTTTACGTTTTCCATGATGTGTCGTGATTTATCATCGTTTGCCTCCTAACAACACCTTAAAACTAAAATTAATATCCCGACCCAATCCTAGTTTGAACTTCGAATCCTGACCCGGTGTTGCACCCAACCTGACCCCAATTCCCCAGCCAAATCCCTAGCCGCCCTTACCCGACCGACCGACCCCAAATCCATACCCCACTATAGCCAAATCAGAACCGACCACTTCCCAACCCGACATCTCTCCCTCAACATCGCGATTTAAGGTTTGTCACCCCTCTCATTTCCCCACTACAATTGTTATATGATCTTATGTAACATTTGTTTGGTCAAGTTCAATGTGATGCCCGTTAACCTCTTCTTGTATTGATTGTTTGGAGAGTTCTTGTAGGATCCTAATCTTAATTGGGTTTTTGTTGTTGATTAGGTGGTGATTAGGGGAGATGGAGATGGACGGTTGGGATTGGAGATGAGATGAGTGGTGGAAATGGAATGGATTAGGAATGGATGGTGAGGATTTGGTTTGGGGGAGATATTATTTGGTGACCTCTCTCTCTCTCTCTCTCTCTCTCTCACTCTCGCGACTCTCTCCCTCACGTTTCTCTCCCTCTCTCAGTGCACCGGTGAGGTGGTGGTGTTCTCCGGAGAGATTGGGGGTGATCGGAGTCGTTGGTGGTCGGAGGTGAGTTCGTGGTTTTGCTAACCCATCCCTCGTGTTTCCCTTTCTCTCTCTCAACCTAACACGGGTTCTGTGGTTGTGGTTGGAGGTGGAAGGAGGAGTTGGAGTGCTTGAGTATGTCGAGAGGCAGTGATCGTCGTTCGAGTGGGAGTTTCATCGACGAATCGTGTTTTTGGGGAGACATGCTCGTGGAGGCGTCGTCGTGGTTCTTCAAAGGCTTCTTCAAGCCTTCCGGTATGTCAAGCTCGCTCACTTATTTATCGTGAGTATTTGGAAGTCGACGGTAGGCCTTTCGGTTCGTCGCGAGTAAACGTGCAGCAGATTTCACTGCCTGATCGGTCGACCGGTTGGTGCAAACGGTCGACCGGTCGTGAAGAGAATTTGGGTTCTGCCTCAAATCGGTCGAACGATGCCCTTGGGGTGGTCGACCGATCGTGCATAGGAGGCAAACCTGGAGGAATTCGGTCGACCGGGTCCCCTTTGCCGGTCGACCGTGTGCACTATCATAGGTCGGTTGGGGGCGTTGACCATCTAAATGGTCGACCGCTCGTTGACTTCGTCCGACCGTGACTTAAGTGAGAATAGTGGTCGGTTCGACCAAAGGTGGTTTCGGTCGACCAAACTTGTGTGCTGAGCGTGGGGAACGCTTTGGAGGAATTCGGTCGACTGAGGAGGGCTCGGCGTTTGACCGGATTCGTGGTGAGTGAGAGGGATTATTCCCTGGAGGAAATCGGTCGACCGAGGAGTGCTCGGAGTTCGACCGATTGATCGTTTTGTTCGTTGAACCTGGGAGTTGACCATCTAAACGGTCGACCGTCCCGTGATTTGGGTTCGACCGAACGAGTGTGGGTTGGGGAAATCGGTCGACCGAGGGAGTGCCGGTCGAGGTGATTTGCCATGTATTTGCTTGATTCGGTCGACCGGGACTTTTGGTCCAGTCGACCGTTTGTGTCCAGTTTTGCACTATGGAGGTGTTGTTGTTGTGGTCGTCCGTGTGGGGCGAGTTGTGGTGCCGATGTTCTTCCGGCAAGTGTGCTTGGGTGCACGAGAGTTGCGGTGGTTGGTTGAAAAAGACCTGGAGCCCCGTAACGGCGTGAGAGCTTGGGATTGGCTGGAAAAGGCCCGAGGCCCAGCTTAGAATTGTGGTGTTACGGTGGTTTGTTGAAAGAGACCTGGAGCCCCGTAACTGTGTGAGAGTTGCAGTTGGTTGAAAAAGACCTGGAGCCCAGCTAGTCTGTGCGGAGTTGGTTGAAAAAGAGCTGGAGCCCAGCTAGTCTGTGCGGAGTTGGCTGAAAAAGACCTGGAGCCTGAACAGGGACCGCGTGTAGGGGTTAGTTGAAAAAGACCTGGAGCCCTTGGACGTTTGGGTTGGTTGACAAAGACGTGGAGCCCTTGGTCGTGTCGTGGTAGCTGTGGTTGGTTGAAAAAGACTTGAAGCCCAGCTTGCTGACGAGTGTGTGCTGTGGTTGGGTGAAAAAGCCCTGGAGCCCAGCTTGGCGACGAGTGTGTGCTGTGGTTGGGTGAAAAAACCCTGAAGCCCAGCCGTTTGAGATGCTTTTCATGTTTAGTAGAATTGCATGCTATGGTGTCTTTCATTTCATGCACTGTACACTTTGGCATACAGGGTTTCCTTCTGGAAACTCAGGCATTGTTGCATGTTTACTTTCAGGTCGTGATCGGCGATAGGGGGTGGTGACCGAGGAGAGGAGCACCGCTACCGGATCCAGCTTTCTCTCAGTTGAGGTCGAGTGATTACTGCTTTCTTTGTATAGACTTTTGATGTAATCACTACTTTTGAAATACTCTGATGTTCATATATATATTATATATATCTTGGTGCACCTATTTCCTTTATTTTCGTAATATCCTCTGTTGATTGAGTGTTATAAATTTTTTAAATTTTCCGCTGTGTTGAGGATGTTACAGTTCTCAAGTTCAATGTGATGCTCGTTAACCTCTTCTTGTATTGCTTGTTTGGAGAGTTCAGTTATATGAAGCTTGTTTGTTGGTCAACATATTGCATATACCTGAGCAAAATTCAGACATAATGCATAACAAATTGATCAGTATTTTGCAGTCAAACATTACTGGTAAAATGCAGCAAATTTTCATTGGTAATACAGGACAGAATGACACCCAAATTGTCATGGCAAATGCAGGTTCATATCTTAAATGAGATGACAAATAGCATAACAAATTGACCCAAAAAATGGCAGTCATACATTAGTAGTAAAATGCAACCAAAATAACTAAAAATTGCAGGTTGACATGCAACCAACTTTGAGCCTTAAAATGCATCCCACATCGACCCAAATTGTAGCCAATCTTCAACCACGAAAACCTTTAGAATTTAGCCCTAATTGCTTCCAAGAATTGCACCCAAAATGGCATGGCTAATGCAGGTTCATATATGAAATGAGATGACAAATAACATAACAAATTGACCATAATATGGTAGCCAAACATTAGTAGTAAAATGCAGCCAAAAAAAATTAAAATTGCAAGTTGACATGCAACCAAATTTGAGCCTTAAAATGCATCCCACATTGACCTAAATTGCATCCAAACATTAGTAGTAAAATGCAGCCAAATAACTTGAAATTGCAGGTTGACATGTAGCCAACTTTGAGCCTTAAAATGCATCCCACATTGACCTGAATTGCAGCCAAATATTAGTAGAAAAAACAGCCAAAATAACTTAAAATTGCAGGTTGACATGCAACCAACTTTGAGCCTTAAAATGCATCCCACATTGACTATATTGCAGCCAAAAAGTAGTAGTAAAATGCAGCCAAATTAACTTACAATTGCAAGTTGACATGCAACCAACTTTTAGCCTTGAAATGCATCCCACATTGACCTAAATTGCAGCAAAAAAGTAGCCTTAAAATGCAGCCAAATTAACTTAAAATTGCAGGTTTACATGTAACCAACTTTCAGTCTTGAAATGCATCCCTCGTTGACCTAAATTGCAGCAAAAAAGGTAGCCTTAAAATGCAGTCAAATTAACTTAAAATTGCAGGTTGATATGCAACCAACTTTCAGTCTTGAAATGCATCTCACATCGACCTAAATTGCAGCCAAAAAGTAGCCTTAAAATGCAGCCAAACAACAGCCAAGAATTTGCGGCACAATACACTTAAGAATATAACCATTAAGTCCCGAAAATACAATATGAAAACCAACACTCTTTGCACTTTCATAATACCAAAACATGCAAATGACACATCATTCACAAAAAGACTCCAACTACATTTGCTTACTACATTGTCGTCTGCCTTCTACATTTTACAGAATTCACCTAGATTGTGTCTGACTTGCTTGAGGAGGAATGTGCTCTCTACATTTCTTCAAATGATGACCATAATTCCCACACGTCTTGTATTTATGTCTCCTTTGACTTGGATTGGGTTCATCAATTGGTCTCAGCCTCTTCTTCTCTTGTCTTCCAGCCTCTCTAACTGAAAGGGTCTTTGACCACTTCAATTTGCTCATGATCAGCCACCCAAGTAGACTTATCTGGAAGTGGAGTAATGTTCAACTCATAAGTAGCTAGATATGATTCATTGGTGTATCACTTGCTTACATAGTTCTCCCATACAAGCTTTCTGAATGTGTCTATGAAGGCAGTGGCATGTTTGCATGGCAGACCCACCACTTGCCAGTACCTACATGTACATGTCTGCTCTCCCAGATGTACAACCGACACTCATATTCACTTGTAACCTCAACCACATATTCTGTTGACCTAATCACCATATACCCTCCTAATGTTCTTGTAATTGCTTTCAATCATTCCCTCCCAATCTTAAAGGTCCCCACACATTTTTTCAGATTACTCCACCCTGCTTATTCTTAATGTGACAACCATCCAAACCAATAAGTGGTCTGCAACCTCTCAGGAAACCCTTGTTTGCAAGCCTCAAGAAGCAAAAATAAACCTACAAATGTTCCATCTATGCTTCACTTGTAGGTCAATAACACTGTTGGGATTCCTCTTTCTGAGTTCACTAACCAATGCAAGTAGTAGTTGGTACTGTTGTTCATTTGAACATGTATACTAGTGCAGAATAGGGAATAGACGTCACAACTCATGCATATTTATAGGGTAGCCTACGTCTATAGGCCGTAATGTATATTTTTATTATTATTTAAAGGTATAGACGTCGGTTTTATAAGGTAACCGACGTCTATAGGTCGTAATGTATTTTTATCATTATTTGAAGGTATAGACTTCGGTCACCCTATATAGCTGATGGCTATTGTAGGTGTTAAGTTTAGTCCTACATCGGAATTTTTTTGTTTGTTGGTGTAGTTGATATACTCAACCACTCCTTTACTGACGAAAGAGATTGACTTGGGACACTTGGGTATCTTGGGCTTGGTGTACTTGGTTAATACTTGGTTAATGGTCAAAAGATTGGCACTTGGGCATCATGGGTTTGATTACTGTGCATGTTGAATGCATGGTAATATGTTCTAATGTATTTTTTTGCATTATTTAAAGGTATAATAGACATCGGTCGTATATAGCCGATGTCTATACACCATGGCATAAGCATCGGGGACATATACAACGGTCGTTGGTCCCGACAAAATCCGTCATATATACCCCTATATATCTATATCCAACGTATATTGACTTTTCTGCACTGGTGGTATTTGAGTGAAAGCTAACTCTTTCCCTCTCCAAACTTTATGATAAGGCAACACCACATGATATTTTCTAGTCAGCTGATCTCTGATGTGTTTAATGGTAGAACTGTCATCTTGAATCAACCATGACTTACATTTACTTGAACCCAATATTTTTTAGACATTTGAGAACCAGACATGTTGACTAAACAACATGTGTGGGGACCTTTAAGAGTTCTAATCTGAAAAAATGACTCCATCTCTTTCTCTAGATGCATAAATCCTCCATTTGCACTTGATATGTTTACATATGGCAGTTACATACTCAGGCTGACTCCTCTTGTAAGTCAAAGCACATTCATTTAGTATACAATACTAAATGAGGGCTAACTTGAACATCTTGACATTAGGAAATCTCCTCCCAACTTCCATAACTGGATTCTCCATGTCAACTTGAGTGCTACCTGGGCCTTCATATTGGGCTTCCATATCTTCTATGACACTAACATCCTTATCCACTAGGTCCTCTATGTGATCTTTTGAGTCATCATTCAGAGGTGCTTCATTGTCAGAATCATCGGCTTCACTATCTTCACTTAAATTGGAATCCATGTTGTCATCGTCATGATCTGCAATGGTTGGACTGTTTGCATCACTAAACTCATGCATTAATCCTTTGAATTATGTAGTTCTTCTTTCAACTGAAGGTCACATATACCTTAGAGGAGTGCTACTCATTCTTGAAGTATTTTCCCTTTCTACTGATACTGACCTCTAACTTGAAGAATAATCTTCTAAAGTAGTTGCACTATGACTTGGTGATCCCTTATTTGACCCCAAAATTGTGCTACTCGAGTGTTTGTTGTAGTATTTCAGGTGTTAGGTAATAAATAAGAGAAAAAGGAGCAAAAAGGACCTGAATGCAACAAGAATGGACTGAATTGAAGAATTCTGGATCTATTTCTAATGCACAAGTACCAGATCGCAAATCAGGAAGGACCCAAGTGAAACCTGGAGGGACCTGATTGTGAAGTACAAAATATTGTGACACATGACTTGAATCAGATCAGTATTTTGCCAATTAAAACCAAATTGGTTTGATACAGTGGACCAGGGCTTCAACCCACGTGCCAAACAAAGACACTTAAGTGTTGGACAAATTGGAGTCAGATCAGAGCATCCGGATCCGCCATTGGCGGATCACTATGATCCATTTGCTCTTAGATTTTGGCCATCGGTTGGGTTATCGGGTCAGAGCATTCCAGGACTATCAGATTCGATTTAGAGTCGTCCAATTACACCTAGATGAATCCTAACCATGTACTACTCTATATAAATACCATCGTAATCCATCCTCTCCCTCTCCTCTTGTTGCTTCCTCCATTAGCTTAGGTTTATATTTGCTGCTCATTACTGTAAGAGGAGAAGGAGGAAAACCATGTAATCTTTCATTTCAATCTAGTATTCTTGTTCTTTACATTGATGTTTTCTATTTTGATGCAATTTCCTTCATGTTTGTTGTTTGCCTAATCTAGTTTTCTGAATTTTCCGTTATGATTTTGGATTGTTTTTATGCTTTCTTGAGTTTAGAGTTGAGTAGGGAGTAGTCCATCCCCATTGGGTGGTGGAGAAGAATGTGATGTATTAAATGTGTGTTAATCCTAACCTTTGAACCTCACATGAGTTCCATAACCATCTAATGATATTTTCACTCTTATCTTTGATGTGCTAATGCTCTTGAGTGATGCTTAGCACAACTTAGATTAGTGAGCATATTTTATGGGGAATGGTGATGTGAGGATAATGATGAAGTGGAAGAAGGAAACATGACATGTGCATGCATGTGCTTATGTTGGTCTCACCTTATTAATGTCTTGTATGTTTTAATGATTATGTCAAATCTTATTTCATGTTGAGACATAGTGGGGTTTGGTCATTATGCATGTGCTCATATTAGCCTCATTTCAATTATTGTCTTGCATGTTTTAATGATAACGCTTTATCTTATTTCATGTGGAGGCAAAGTTGGATTTGGTTTTATGGATTTCATGTATAACATGTTGTGATAAGCACAAATGAACACACACACCTACACATATTTTCATTTCCGTATTATTTCTCTACCCATTAAGGGGTTTATTTTTATCGTTTGTTTTCTAGTTTCATATGCATCGTAGTATAATCCAACCTCATTTCTCTCTCTTCTTTTGCGCTCCCTGTGGACTCGACTTGTACTTGCCACAACTTCATCGCGGTCGTGCACTTGCGGTATTATAATCGATCAATCAATCACCAATTCATTAAAAGTATTTAAGTGACTATACATCAAATTGGTGCATCCAAGTTGTTGCTTATGTGCTATCATTTCATGGCCATGTTTTCTATGTGTTTATCATGTTAAGCATGGAACTTCCATAAATTTCGTTGATGCTTCTAAAGGCCACACATTTCGTGGCACGATGGTATTCTTTGAATCATATGAGAATAATTTGGTGAATAATTTTTTATTATTTGTGTACAATTTTACAACAGAACCTTGCTCCTGTGATCCTTTAAATTTGCCAAAGTATCCCCCAAGCAAATGTGTGTCAAACCACCTTTCATCAGTTTGAAACATGAACCACAATTGGGTTATGGAAATTAAGAGTACAAAGACAGAGGAGACTTACTAGGTGCGAATCCTGACCAATCTGCTACAAGTGTGCATCTTGGTGGCAATGTGGGGGCAGAGAGTGAGTCGATTGTGACGGGAACGAAGCGGCGATCATTCGGCCCCACTAGTGTTTGCCAGAGTTTTGGGGATTTCGTCATGTGAAATTGGGTTGGAAGTGGTCGACTCTGATTTGGCTGCAGTGGGGTATGGATTTGGGGTCGGACGGTTGGGTAAGGGCGACTAAGGATTTGACTGGGAATTGGGGTCGGGTTTGGTGCAACACCGAGTCGAGATTTTAAGTTGAAATTGGGGTCGGGTTGGGATACTAATTTGAGTTTTAAGGTGTTGTTTGGAGGCAGACAATGATAAATCACGACACGTCACATAAACGTAAATAGTGCGAGACGATTATGGGACTCGACGTGATGGATGGGTATGAAGTCAATTACATTGTTTTTTGATAGGTACATGTCTAATTTTCTCCGAACCATGGGTACGTCACCAATTTACAATATTTTGATTGGTATAGAAGCAAAAACCCATACTATTTTGCATTAATATTTTGTATTAATTTAAAAGACTAAAGTTAAATAAGTTATGCAAAACTTTGAAATTCCACCTTTCATCATGGAAATAAGGTTTGACAAATTTTGTATAGATGTGAATGTCAAAATACCCCGAGCGATTTGTTAATTTCAGCCCAAAGTTAGTCAGACATGATATTTGCAAACGTGACACTTTGAAATTCCATGCTCGAATGAAATTTCAGGTTGAAATGACGCATTCAAATACACCCTTAGGTTACTCGTTTAAAGAAAAGTTAGTTTGTTTAAAGATTTCAAGTCGCGTGATTGTCTGCCAACCATGAAGTCAGGATTAGGATAGTCACACGCAAGCGGTCATGCCAATGAGACAAGCCATACTTTGCTTGTAGGATTGTGCACAAGTCCAAACCTGGACCGGGCTGGAACCGGTTGGATCGGTGGACCGGAATCTGCATTTTTTGTGGACCGAGGACCAGACCTGAATAATTCCGGACCACACCGGTCCAGACCCGATTATTGTTTGGACATGCTTCATGTTTTCCAACATTTGCAAATTACAAATCGTAAAAGGGATGGCTAATATGGAAGTGTTTGGCCCTATAAAACATATCCAAATTCAATAGTTTAACAATAAAAACAAATACAAATATATGATTACACAAAGCTTCACCAAATACAAGTTTTTAACATGAAATTTGATAATAAGAGTTTAATATGACATTCTTTCTTGCTCCACCAAACATAAGAAATCATATCATGGAGTCCACATATACGACGTCGTCGCCATCCAAATTTGTTATTTTGAAAATCTGTGAACAAAGGGAAAAATAGATTATTAATGAAAAATAATAACTTTATGAGTTGAAAAATATAATAAAAATTAAACAAAGTCATTATTACCTTTCTCAATTTCCTCTAACTTTGGCAAATTTTCCTCCATATTGATTCCCGACATTCCCTTTGCTCGAAGCCAATCTTGTGTACATATGAGAGCTTGTATCATCTTTCATGAACATGAAATTAAAATCCAACACATTAAAGTTTAATGCATAAAAAATGTATTTGTTAAATAAAAAATGCATTACCTTAGGAGTCGATGAACTCCTAAATGGATCAAGATGACGACCTCCCACGCTAAAAGCGGATTCTGATACAACCGTAGACAATTGGATGGCTAGTATGTCTCGTGCCATGTTTGAAACAATGGGAAATCGATGCCCATTAATACCCCCACCAAGACATTGCATCCATCTCTTCTTCCTCCACCCCTAATTGTTCGTTTAAGTACCTCTTAAACTCACTCCTTACATATCCACTTGTTCCCTTCAACCTTTTACCTCTATCTTTAAGACTTTTCATGTAGTCGATTCCCCCTCCCATATAATCATCCTCATTTGAGTCAATTTCCATAACATCATTACTTTTCCCACTTTGAGGAACAACAGAAAAATACAAACTTCTATACTTATCAAATAAAGAGTAAGCAAAGTCCTTGACATCATTAGCAAGTTTCATGCCAGTTTCCTTACCATACATGTTGGTAAGTGTCAATTCAACAACTAAAAATTGGGAATGAAGATCAAGTATTGCGGCAATATAAATCAACCAATTCATTTTCTCCACATTCCCCCAATATTTATGATACGTTTTTCATTGAAATGGTTGTAGCTGTAAAATTTGCATCCAAACTTTTCTCCCACTTATTCAACATATCATATATGGCAGCGATCTCAAACAAACCTTTATTACTCGTCACATAAAGAGAACTAGAAATACGACAAGTTAAAAGGTAAAACCCTTTTAAAAACACTACCAACCTCTCCCCTTTTTTCCAATCATTAGTTTCAGGGGGCTTTCATTATCCTTCAAACCCTCCCCATCATGTAGAGATAACCCATTAGAAACACGTTGAAATTTCAAAGTCGTGTCCAACATTGTAAAGGTTGAGTTCCACCGGGTGGGGACATCAAAAGACAAGGAAGATTTGCTTTCTATATTAGCTTTTTGAACAAGATCTTTAAACCTTTGTATTATTGCAGGAGAATTCTTAACATACATAACAACATTTCTAACCCTATCAATGCACACGCCATGCTCTTTAATGCCATCCCACACAATAAGGTTTATAATATGAGCAATACATCTAATGTGGAGAAGTTTTCCCTCACTATGACATCTAGTTCGTTGAACCATTCTTCTTAAGTGTGCACAAGCAAGATCATTAGAACTAGCATTATCAACTGTGACAGTAAAAAGTTTATCCTCAATGCCCCAAGATTCCAAACATGCCTCGATTGCTTTTCCAATAGCCTCACCTTAATGACTAGAAATTGGACAAAAAATTATGATATTTTTATGCAATTTCCAATCACTGTCAATGAAATGAGCAGTGAGATACATGTAATTAATTCTTTGAATTGATGTCCAAGTATCAGTTGTCACACAATTTTTTGGCAATTTTTTAGCATATCTTTGAACTTTGTCTTTTCACTATAATAAAGTTGAAGACAATTACGAGCAATAGTGGTACGTGATGGAATGTGAAATCTAGGGCAAGCAACACCCGTCAAAAACTTGAAGCCAACTTTCTCTACAAATCTAAAAGGAAGCTCATCAACAATGATCATATGAATTAATGCTTCCCTAACATCCTTTAAATTCACAGTTCCATATTTTAATTTGTTGTCACCATCCTCATTATCCTTGTCTCCTTCCCCAGGTTGAAAATACAATTCAGTTTGCTTTCCTTTACACTGATTTTTGTTAGCAGGATTACCAAGGCATTTTTCTGCATGATTCTTGACATTTTTTGATCCATTGAGATTACCATCAATAGCAAATGTTTTGTCCCAAAACTTACATTCAACCCGTAGTTTTCCATCTTCTATGTACTCGAGGTAGTAATCCCAATAAGTTGCGTTCCTCTTACTTTTTTTAACCAAATATTGGCGTCCCTCTGTTAGCTTCTTACCCGAAGGCAAGGACTTACGCAACTCTTCAATATTTGTCTTGCTAGCAGCATCCGATAGTGTTTGTGCACTTTTGGATTAAGGGCTCTCCATCAACAAAAAATTGCATGAGCATTATAACATATACATAAATAAAGTAATAATTGACTAAGTGCCATCACATATTCACAATGCATGACATATTGCAAAAGAATCTTACATTGCAAGAAAATGAATCTGTTGTTGGTACTGGCCAAGCCCCAAATTGACTTAATCAAGGAATCGAACTCTATGATTTGCAGTTTGCCCCTGTCCAAATGTATTTGTTGCGAACCTAAAGAGGCAAAATCAGAAGAACATTGCAACCGAAATACCATAGGTTCACAACACTGATTTATTATGAGAAAACACGAAAATACAATGGAAATAATTAGAAGAGATGGGGAAATACCGAGCGATGGCTAGTGGTGACGGGCCGACGACGGCGTTGGGCTGACAAAAGAAAGAAGGGGTCGGCGAAATATTCAGGTCCTAGCCTCCTAGGTGTGTTGCGTTGCCTAGCCCCTAGGGAAGAGATGGAGGATTGGCTGGCCCGGAAAAATGTTTCAAGTCCCGTGTGCACATGAAAAAAATTTATTTTAAAAGACCGGCTCACCGGTCCAGAATATTCTGGGTTTTGCACGGACCGGACCAGACAGGAAGCCCGGAATCAGAGATTTCCATGGACCTGAGACCGAACCTGAATCCTCTGGTCCGGTCTGATTCAGGTACGAATTCAGGTTGGGACCGGATTGTGCACACTCCTATTTGCTTGGAAAGGACTAGCAAGACATAGGAGGATCGAGATTCGAGAAATTGTATTCCCATTTTGATTGTCATATTATATCCTTGTAGTAGCCACTTTTTATGTAACACTTGTAGTTGTTCTAGCTTTCTATACCCATTTATTTGGGTTTTTTTGTTTTTTTGAGGTAATTTAGGATGCATTAAGATTTAAAGCCACACACGATGAACCACAACGGAGAATCCAAAATACATGTAGTCTTAAGAAAACATAAAGCAACACATATTGTCCATAGTTGGATAATAAAAAAAAAACAAAACACTCCACATTTAGCCTTTAGTGCACATCCACTAAGACTGAGGTGATCGACTTTCTGAGTCACGAGGGCATCGGTGTTGGCGTGTCCTCGGCTCCCTCACCGTTGCCTCCAACCACATCTTGGTCAGCAATTGAGTCCTCCATCAGTGGGAGTGTTGGTCTGTCAATGCCTTGGATGGTGACCCCAATCGCTTTCAAAGGTGAGTCAAGATTCATTATGGTCACCTGAGTGGGTGAGGTCTCGACAAGGGCAGTGTGGGTGCATTTGATTCCAGAGGTAGGAGGGAGATCCCCCCTGCCTTTTAAGGGTGCATGTCCATAGTTCAAATAAGTCAAGACAATTGCGGAGCAACAAAGTGTTAGTTGTAGATAGGGGAGAGCAACTTCCGGTCCGGGTTCGGTCCGGACCGAAACCAACCGGTCCGGGTTTCGGTCCAGCCCACTGGAGCGATTCGGGTTTCGGTCCGGTCCGGTTCCGGACCAAAACCCAAAAATCCCCACAAAAGTTCGGTCCGGGTTTGGTCCAGACCGAACCTGACAGGTCCGGTCTTCGGTCCGGACCCCGGAGAGAATCCGGGTCCAGTCCGGGTCCGGACCGATGCTCACCCCTAGTTGTAGAAGTTTGTCTAAATATTTAGTTGTTTGTTTCTATCCAAAGACAACAAATTAAAATATTTATTAGTGAAGTCCATTGTGTTTTCCTTAAATCAAGGCAGTTTTGGATCAACAATCAAAGAAAATATTGTTATTTCTAGCTATATTGAGATCTAGGATTCAAGTTTTATCCCAAATTTTTTATGCAATTTCACATTCAAAGAATCGGTGGTCAATTGTCTCTATTTAAATGCCATACACCACACAGAGGGGATTGGTCTGGATTACCCTTCGGATTAGTCTTCTCTTGTTTATAATTTTTCTTCTACGAAAAGCCAATTGCAGATTTTGACTTTTGAGAGAACGAGAGAGTGACAAATTTGCTTGTTCAAGGGGTATCTCAACCCACCGTTCATTAACAATTTATAGAAGCTTTTGGAAGTAAAATTTCGATTTTTGGTGAACCTCCAACTTTTACTATCATGTTGTTCACGTGGAGAAAAGAGGAGAAAAGCTTGCTAAAGTCTGAAGATTTGGTCCCCATCAAGCGTCCTCTGAAAGCGATGCTTGAACCATTGCAAGTGAAAGGTATTGCCTTGAAAAAAATTGTGGATAGATATCGTCTTGTGTTTGCTTATGACAAATAAATCTGGTTAAATGTACCTAAGGTGTTTCCATTGAGCTAGGAGTCTAGCCAAAAGATGGTGTTTTGCCATTTCAGTATTGGTTTTACTAAACTTGCAAATGGTTAGGAGCCATTCTTGGAGGTCTCTGAAAAAAGGTGAGGTATTTCCTCTAGAGTCAGGTAACATGCCTACCTCCAATATGTTTTTAGAGTATTTTGAAGCTATAATAATATCTTGGCAGATTCCAGGTTTGGATGTTAAGAGATCCGAAACCTTTTTCATACGTAGACTAAAGCCCATGAGATTGGATGTTTAGGATCCCCACTCCACCTAGAATTTTAGGTCTACGCACCATTTTCCATTTTATCAGATTTTTAATGCTTGCATTCTCTAAGGAATTGTTCCATAAGATTTTTTTTTCATAATTTGGTTTACTTTTTTTATTTTAGCCGACATTTTTTGAATCCGAAGTGCTAAGTTGTCAAAGTTGTTAGGATCGCTTTGATTAGTGTGATGTCCCTCCAATGAGAGATTTTTTTGTTTTCCATGAGCTAACTTTTCTTTCGATCATGGAGAGAATTGGTTGCCACGATCCTGTCGGACCTTGTTTGTGAGAAAAAGTGATTCCAAGATAATCAATTGGTAATTTTCCACTGACATCCCAATATTTGTCTAAAGTGTTCTAAGTTTGATGTCTCGTAGAATGTGCCTAGACTTAAACAACCAACCGTGAGGAGCTAGATGAGGAGCATTTTTGACAATTAGATTCGGACAATTAGATTCGGGCCTAGACTTAAACAACCAACCAGGGTGCACCCCATAGGTATAATTGAAGCGTTTAAGAAGACAGACAGAAATGGGTTGCATCAGACCAATAATGACTGCCAATTGACGGCCCTAGACCTCCAAATGGCGATCCATTTTAGTTAAACTCCAACACAGTTTTGTGTGGTTGTGGTTTATGTTGTTTATGTATGTTTTAGAATGTTTCATTAGTCTTACAGCGGTGAATTGTCTTCAGTTGTCTTTTTCATGTCTATAAATAGAACTCATCTTCTTCCTTTGTGTAACCTACCCATTGCTTGATGATCATTCTCTCTACATGAAGTAAGCCTTTGGAGCAAAACTCAAGTGGAGAGAATGCTACTTGTAACGTGAAACATTAATAAAATAATTTCTTGTTAGCTTCATGTTGTCTCTTTTAATGTGTGCATGTTGAGTTTAGTTTTGTTTTCTTAATCTTAGATAATTAGTTAGAATGTCTTTCTTCCTTAATATAATTGTTAGTTTAATGTGTAGTAAGTAGTTCCATCATCCTTTGGGGTGTAGATGATGTTTATACATGTATGAAGAATGAGAATAAATGTTATCTTATGCAATATGTGATGAATGTGGATGTATGCTTGTTTTTTTAAATTAGAATACTCAACTTGATAGGTTTTGCCACAATTTTTAGACACTTACGATGATTGTTTAGGTTCTTAATAATTAACTTGTTTATTCTCATGTTAATCAACCTCGAACGCCTTAATTAATTGTAGAAATGGTCTCATGAACCTCTCATTCGGTAACATGAGTGTCGAGTTTCATGTGTTCAACTCTGATAGGTAACATGAGCCCTTAGACCAACCTCTAAATCTCAACCTCGTCCACCAATTAGAGAAAGCACCGCAAAATCAACAAACACCCCCAAGACCAACGCAACTCATTGAGATTGTTTGTGTGTGAAAACGTATTGCCTATCTTCGCAATACAACAGAGTGAGCTGACATCAAACATGAATACGGAAAAGGAGTGTTTGTTGGATAATTTAGTTGAGACTGTTAGAGAGAGGGACACACCTGATCATATGCCCATACCATAAGGTGTCTTTACCCCATGTCCTGTGGCTGTTGAGCCTCATGAGCTTCATTTTGACTCCAACAATGACCCACCTGCGACCAAGCTTATGCTTGATAATATAAAGGAGGTCGGGTGGTCCTTGTTAGAAGACTTGGGGAGAAGTCTCATACTTAGTGCGACAAGTGTGTCACATCACACGAATGAGCCTGAGGAACTCATTCTGATGCACCCGCCTATTGGTTTTGGAGGGTTTTGTTCGATGAGCAACTAAACCCTAGTGAGGAAACACAACTCCACTCATTCATGTTGCCTACACCCAATCAATATAATGAGGGGTTCGAGCCTTTCAGTTTTGACCTTTCACCCATCATGATACCTCAGAGTCCCAATGAAGTGGGACCATCACGACAGATCTCTGGTTCGCATAACTCGATGTTCTCATTCAATGTTCCTGAACTAAATGATTATGAGAATATCTTCGTTGATGTATATATCTTGTTTTTTTAAAAAGAACAAAAGACTCCACAAGTGAGCGTTGATTGTTGTGGGCCCTAACCCTAGTGCATTTGGGCCCCATTTGTCAGGAAACTTTAAACTCCTGTTGTGGAACCTTAAGTGTAGGGGTTTTGGTTCATATGTAGATAAAAATAATTTAGTATGGTGTTCTCTCTTCTCGTACTGCTCCTATCACTCAGAAAATTACTCTGAGGGGACTTAGTACCTGGTGATTTCGAGTCTACTAACTTGGGATGCACCGACCAAACTCCCGTTACACGGGTGGTAGGGATCACCCTATGTGGAGATTTGGGGGAATGTGTACGTGATTGTGTAAGTCCTCACAGACAATGATGCACGAAACCCAATCCTGAGAGAATTAAACACCAACTAGTTTTAAAAAAAGTAAAAGAAGAAGAAAAGAGAATAAAATAGTAATACAGATAAGAACTTTAATGGACTTTACACTTGTATCACTTGAGGATGTTAATGTTGCCCGTATCTATCACTTAAGTCCTTAATCATCTTGCACGAATGGTTCCCTAGGCTAGGAGTGTGGACTGGATACATATAGAGAGTCGAACCGTAGGATTACTATGTCCAATGATCGACAAAAGTAGGTTCATCGAGTTGTGTTGCTAGGTTGAATAATGCATCAATGTTTGGATTTTGTGGGTATATCCGCTGAAAACCCTCAGGAGACAACACTTCTCCTCCTTAGCGACAACAAGGTTTAACAGCTTATTGCACGTTCTAAGTGCAACCGTGATTCCTATGAAAGTGAGTTAGGACCTATCTTTTGTTTCGTTTGTTTTTCTGTTTGTTGTTTTTCTTGGGACTAGCAAAAACTAGGTGTAGGGGTATTTGATTAGTATCATGTCATGCTTATATCCAGGTCATATATCCTCTTTTTTGAGCAATGCTATGTAACGAGTTTTATGTTTAAGTTTTAGGAATAAACAAGTTTAAGAAGAAGAAGACACAAAAATACTAAAACACGAGAAAAAAGACTGATTTGTGAGACTTATGGACCTATCTGCAAGAAGGAAGGACCTGAACGTAAGCTAGAAGGACCAAATTGCAAACTGAGAAACTCTACGCCATCATGAGGAGTATTTTGGAAATTTCATTCGGGTTCATGCTAAAAAAACCAACCAATGTGCACCCCACGGGAAGGATAAAAACGTTTAAGAAGACAACCAAAAACGAGTTGCATCAAACCAATAATGACCTCCAATTGACGGCCCCATACCTCCAATTGGCGGCCCATTTTAGTCAAACTCCAACCTAGTTTCATCACATAGTTTCGTTTTAGAATGTTGCAATAGTCTCACACAGGGGGATTGTCCCCATTTGCCTTTTTCATGTCTATAAATAGAACTCATCTTCTTCCTTTGTGTAACCTACCCATTGCTTGGTGGTCATTCTCTCTACATAGAGCAAGCCTTTGGAGCAAAACTGATTGACATCATATCATGCATATATTTGTGTCCTATATCCTTTATTTTTAGCCTAAGCAATACTACGTAACGAGTTTTATGGTTATGTTTCATGAACAAAGAGGTTTGGGAAGAAGAGACTCAAAAAGGCCTCAAAAGCAAGGAAAATGACTAAGTTGCAAGACTTATGGAATGTGATTAAAGAGAGAATGACCTGGATGTAAAACTGAAAGGATCAATGAGCAAATCGAGAAGCTCCACACCATCATGAGGAGTATTTTGGCAATTAGATCCGGACCCAAACATCAACAACCAAATCGGGTTCACCAAACATGAAGAAATCAAGCCACCCAAAACCAGACGCGATCAAACCCATCCAGACCGCCAATTGGCTGTCCCAAACCGCCAATTAACGGTCCATTTGGCCCCAAATGACACGTGCTTCAATCAAGTGTTAGATTAGGTTGTATTTAGTCTATATATGGTATGCATTTTAGTCCCATACCGGGGGATTGTCCCCGGTTACCTTTTTTCATGTCTATAAATAGAACACTTTCTTCTTCTTTGTATTCACCCATTGCTTGGTGACATTCTCTCTACTTGGAGTAAGCATTAGCGCAAAACTCAAGGAAGAAAAGAATGTTACTTGTAATGTGAGTCATGTTAATAAAATAATTCTTCATTGTTTGTTTTAATGTTGTCTTTGTTTTAGTGCTTGCTTGTTTAACTTGTTTTGTTTGTCTTAATCTTAGTTGAAGTAATTAGCTTGTCTCCACTTCCTATCTTAATTACGTTAATTTCGTTTTGTTTTTTATTGAGTAGTGAGTAGTTTCATCCCCCTTTGGGGGTGGAGATGATGTTCATACATGCATTAAAAAATGGAAATGAATGCTTTATTTGGACACGTGTTGATAAATGTGAATGTATGCTTGCTTGTTTAGAGTAGAACACTTCACTTGATTGTTTAGGTCTGAAATAACCAACTTGTGTATTAGACAAATCCCATGCTTGTTTAGGTATGAAATAACCAACTTGTGTATGTGAATGTTAATTAAATAGGTTAGTGATTGGATTGATAAGTTTTGTCATAACCATTAGGCACTTCCTATACATGAAAACATTACCTACATTGTGCCTGAATGCATTCTTCACCATCTTATTACATGTGTGCACCCACTCCACCCCTTACGGGTCTCTCTTCTTGATTTACAACTTTGCATTAAGTTCTCTTAGTGTAGTTTGAATCACTCGTTAGTTGCTTTCTTTCGTATTTCTTCTTACTAGTTTAGTGTATCTTAGATTAGCATACTGAAATCTCTTCTCCCTTTATTCACCACTTAATTCGTACGAACTAGAAGCTACTCACCTCCTCGTGGACACGACCCATACTTGCCGCGTCTTCACCGACGCCGTGCACTTACGGTAAATATAAATGATTAAACAAAAACTCAAGTGGAGAGAATAGTACTTTTAACGTGAGTCATTAATAAAACAATTTCTTGTTAACTTCATGTTGTCTCTTTTAATGCGTGCATGCTTAACTTAATTTTGTTTTCTTAATCTTAGTATAATTAGTTAGAATGTCTTTCTTCCTTAATATAATTGTTAGATTAATGTGTAGTGAGTAGTTTCATCCTCCTTTGGGGGTGCAAATGATGTTTATACATGTATGAAGAATGAGAATGAATGTTATCTTATGCAATATGTGATGAATGTGGATGTATGCTTTTTTGTTTAAATTAGAATACTTAAGTTGATAGGTTTTGCCACAACGTTTAGACACTTCCTATGGTTGTTTAGGTTCTTAATAATCAACTTGTTTATGCTCATGTTAATTAATTAGGTTAGTAATTGGATTGATAGATTTTGCCACAACCATTAGACACTTCCTATGCAAAAAAACACAACCTATACTTGTGCCATATCGAATGCATTCTTCCACCTTATTACATGTGTACACACATTCCACCCTTTAGGGGTTTTCCTTATTGAATTTCATCTCGCTTTGTTAGTTGCTTAGTTTACTTTTTAATTAATCTTGAGTGTTATCTTTGTCATTTGTTAGTTGCTTGTTTAGTGTAGCCAAACATCTTCTCCCCTTATTTGCACTGATTTCTGAAGAACCAGAGTTGACACACCTCATTGTGGATTCGATCCATACTTGCCACCGCTTCATCGCTAGTCTTGTTTATGCTTCTTACTCCTTGTTTATATTGGGATTGTGTGACCCGTACTTTTGGGGGTAAATTGTGTTTACTCCTTTGCCTTGTGAGATTGTGAGAGATTCGTGGAACCGGTTGTCCACCCACGTTGTGATGAGTGGTCATTGGAGAGTGTTGCTCACGGGCTCGGGCGTGTGGTCGGCTCCCGAAGCCAGACGCGGAACTTGTCAACTCTCCTGTGTTGTTACGAGTGACCATTGGAGCCTAGCTCGCGGTCTCGGGCGTATGATTGGAGTAAGTCATTGCCTTGTGGGCCGGATGCACAGTCTTGTCGAGGGTGCAAGCTCAGCCTGGTTGGGAGGCGTGGTCGCCTTGAGACGTGTGACAATTTTACCGTGAGTGTAGGTTGAGTGTTGCCTTGTGGATCGGATGCACGGTGGGGTCGAGGAGCACGCTCGATTTCGTAGGGACGCATGGTCACCTTGGGACACGAGACCATTGTGAGCCGTTTAGATTGTGTGACCTAGTTTTGTGAGTCGTGTCGACAGTGTGTCCTAGTTTTGTGCCATCAGGGACGGCTAGACCTTGTTCAGTGTCAGGTTGGGGTGGTGTACGGGGTCTTGATTCAAGACTCAGACCTGATTTGTGTGTGTGCAAGTGAGACACAATAGGTGGTTGGAGGCGACTGTAGGATCGATGACCTCTAATTATTTCTAATCAATTTCAATTAATCTCTAGTTAATTATGCATCAGAAATTAACAATAAAAACAAGTAGAGAAAGACACGAAAATAACAAGGAAGTCTCAACAATTTTACAGTGGTTCTACACCCACAACACGGTATCTAGTTCTCTCTTGCAAGCTCTACTCGATCCCACGAGCTTTGCCTACGTCTTCACTAAACCGATTTACGTTCCGGGCCAAGATCAAGCATTTACAAAGCAAGCTCACGAACACCCTCGTTGAGCTTGATTTCTTCCTCTCACAATCTGAGAGGGATGATCATCATTACAGGTCGTGACCACGCCTCACAACTTTGATAATGAAAGTAACCAAGAGTATTAGACACTCTAACTTTGAGCACACTTGAGTAAGATAGGATTTGAGATCTAAAGTTGGGAAGTTGTAGCTCTTGAGTGTGTGGTTTGAGATTCTTGAGATTGGAGGATTCTCTCTCATGTAGGAGGCAAATAGAAGTTTGAGACTTGTGTAAATAAGCTGTGGGAACCTCTATTTATAAGCTTATATATATATCCTTTATTTTACCTCAATTTTATGGTACCCGAGTGTTAATGATGTGTTTCAGGTTTCAGGTAATAAAGAATAGAAATGAAGTGAAAATGACCTAAATGCAAGAAGAAATGACCGATTTGGAAGCTCTCTCGATCTATTTGTAATGCCTAAGGACCAAATTGTAAGTCAGGAATGACCTAAGTGAAAATCCGAAGGGACCGAAGTGTAAAGAAAAATATGTTGGTTGCAAAAGTACGTAATCTCTTGAACCCGATGAGTAATTCAACAATTAAAACCAAAAACGTTCGAACCAACGGTTTCAGATGCACCCCACGTGCTAAAATGGTGCATTAAAAATACTGGTGAAATTAGAGGTCGATTCGACCAAAACGATCTGCAAATGGCAGATTAAAATAAACCCTGGCGGATCTGGTTGGTTTGTTCAACGCCAAAGTTCTTGGGTAGGTCGGGCTTTTGGTCGGAGAATTATGCAATATCCAGATTTGATTTACAGCCGTCCGATTGCGCCCAGATTAATCTAGACCCTCTAATCTTCAATAAATACATTTGTAAACCTTCCTCCCCCTCTTCCTTCTTCCTTCCTCTCCTCCTTATGTTAGTTTTATTTCTTGTTTAGTAGAGTATGTTTTATTTCTTGCCTAGTAGTGTAGTGTTGGAAAAGATACACATTTTGTAATCTTTCTTTCTTAATCAAGTTTTAGTTTCTTGTTCTTTATATTCTTGTCTTTCGTTTGATGCAATTTTTATTCTATTGTTTTGGTTAGATCTTATTTTCTTTACTTTCATGTGTTGTTTTTATTTTGTTATTTTCTTTATTTACATGATGATTAGTGAGCAATCCATCCCCATTGTGGGGTGGAGAATGATGTGAAGTGTGAATGTTGTGAGATTGATGTGTGTTTTAATCTTAATCTTGGAGATTCACATAATTTTCATCACCATTTTGTTGGGTTCCTCACTCTTGCCTTTGATGTGCTAATGATCTTAATTGATGTTTAGCACATGATTTGGCTAGTGGGCCAACTTTATGGGAAATGATGAGGTGAGGATAATGTTGGGGTGGGTAAAGAGATAATGATGGCATGTGAGAGCATGTGCTCTTGTTCGCCTCATCTTAATTGATGTCTTGTATGTTTTATTGATAATGTTACATCTTAATTCAGGTGGAGACATAGTTGGGTTTTGGTCATTTTGAATTCCATGTTCTTTTATGTCATTAAACATGTTGTAGGATTTCGTGTCCCTGTGTATGTATATATTTTAAAAAAATTAATACAACATACAAGATCGATTTCATACTTTCAATAATTTTATGTACATTACTTTGTGTTTATTCTAATATCATGCAATCCTACATATATTAAAATAAATCACAAATAGAGAATCATACCCAAAGGTTCTCTAAAACCTTTCGAAGATCCAGAGTCGCGTTTCCCGTTGAATCGCCTGCCGATTCGCCTCCAAGTGTTCACCAAACTCTAAACAAAATTAGAGAGAAAGGAGCCAGCCAATCAATCTCTAATTAGGCTTAGAATCTAGCTAATAACCCCTCTTTAAGCTCCTGAGATTTTCTATCTCCAAAACTTAAATTACTAAGAGATTTTCGTGGTGATTAAGGGAGACATTAATGAGAGATTTTTTTTTGCATTAACATAAACAAGTAGGATGATGGTTCCTTTTATAGGCTCCCAAAACATCCTCATCAAGAACTATTCTTTAGTCATGATCTCTTACTTATTCTCTCCTAAAATTAATCTCAAATTACCACATAAGCACCCATAAAAATGTTTGATTAAATCTGGATTTAATTCAACCCATGATCTAATTATTCTGTTAATAATTCAGGCAAAAATCGCACTGTTCGGTTGACCGAGAATTTTTCTCGGTTAACCAAACCATTCGGTTATAACACATGTTCGGTGGACCGTGGGATAGACGGTCGACCGAATTTGCATGAGAAAAATTCTATGGAAAAATTCGGATGATCCGCGTCTTGCTCGGTCGACCGTTGACCCACCAAAAATTTCTCGTGGCGAGCATGCATCAGACGACCGTGTCACCTTCGGTCTATCGAAAATATCCTTTCTCGGTTGACCGTTCACACTCGGTTAACCGAACCCAATTGTCCAGGTACTCCAGACAATTTTGGTCAACCAATTGTGTTTACCCGTTGCCCGTTCGGTTGACCATTCTGAAGACACCTCGGTCGACCGAACCCTAAACGGTTCACCGTGTTTGACCCCGATTTCGCCCTTGTCAAATTTTGATTTTTTTTTTCAAGAAAATTTGATCTTTTGGGGTTTTTAGCAAATTCATATCTTATGCAATATATTATTCTATGTAATATTAAATTATTACACCCCATAATATACACATCTCATATGAATTTATTATGATTCTAATTATGTCAATTCTCATGACATATTGATTTTATTCGTTCACCACACGTGTCCCTTTTTCACATGAAACCTGACACATCATATGAACTCAAAATCAAGCTTCTCGTTTCCCAGTTTTGTGGTGTGACCTATAGGAGGATATAAGCTAAATTGACAACGATATTAAACACTTAATATCTCAAACTATAAGCGGTATCTAACTACACATTATAGTTACCCAATTAGCATAGATGTCTTTGTTCCACCTGAACCAAAACACGATCCATTTAGTGATGTAAGTGCACCACTTGTGTCCGTCCATTGCCTCATGATATTAAGAACATATACAAAGTAGAAATGTGTCACCTTTGTATTATATTCATTTCTTGATCTCTTTAAGCTAATCATAATTATGTAACTTAACTCAAGTTACATTGTGCACATTATAATTTTGCTTTATCAAGGGGCCCACTAATATCATCACTCAATTAAGAGGGGCAACGATAATCATTTGACTAGCTATATTTTTCAGCACAAGTCATGTTCAACCAACTATTTCCTTTATTACTATACTCATTGATAGCTTTTGACAATAATCAAATTAAGCACTTCTTGAGTGAAAAGATATAAGTCTCATATCTTAGGATCCAAGACACAGTAAAACATTAATGACACGAAACACAATTCCATAATGTTTTACTTGTTAGGTATATTCAATATATAAAAGTAATCTTTTCCCTCTTTTATATACTTGTGTCGTCAATTATTTGTAGAGCTACAACAATCGATGACCAACACAACAATCTTTTAGAGCTCTACTGTTAAGGACCAAACGCCTCTTCCTTAACACTTCCAAATGACGAATACCATAATCAAGGAACAAAATGTTTGCACATCCAATTCATAATAATTGACATATAAAAGTAAAACTTTTAGAACACATTCCTTTCACATGTAATCATGTGGTTGTCTTTGTCCACATCTTGAGTAGTGTTTTGTATGTTTTAATGATGGTTATAAATCTTAATCCATGTAGAGACGCACTTAGATTTTGGCATTATAAGATTTCCATGTTATGCGTGTCATGAGCACTAAATGTTACACACATACGAATACACATCTACACTTTCACAACCATTCTCCACCTCCTACGGGATCCGTTTTTTATTATTGTTTTTGAATTCCATCGCACATGTTGGGTAGTTAGTTTAGCATAATCCCCTCATTCTCCTTTCCTTTCCCACTCGACCCGTATTTCTCACGTCTTCACCGACGCCGTGGACTTGCTGTAATTAAAACGATCAATCAATAATCTATTAGAGAGATATAATCGTTGGTATTAATTTGGTAAAAGTTTGTGTAAGATACACAAAATAGAAAACTAAGTTAAGCAAATCTGTCCACAATCGGTCGACCGACACGGGATAAACGGTCGACCGTTGCTATGAAAATAAGGAAACATTCGACCCAACTTATAATACGGTCGAACAAACAAGGCTATAACTTAAGTTAACTTAAGTTAGCGGTCGAACTAAATGTAGGGGCGGTCGACCGTTCTAATGGTTTTGAACACACGAATTGATTCGTTCGATCGTAACAGGAAGTTTGGGCACACAATTTAGTCTACATCCGGTCGACCGTTTTCTTGGCAACATTCGACTAGTGGCCAAATACGTTTTAGGGGTTAGGTGAAATATACGAATATGACCTTTGTAATATACGACAAGAATAACGGTCATATGAAAATACAGGTAATTGGTCGACCGAAAGGTCAAAATAGGTCGACTGGTTGAATTAGGAAAAATCACTTAAGAGAAATTGATTTACTGTTATAAATAGTCGAACAGAAAACCTATTACGGTCGACCGTTCTGCATAGACAGATTAAGGTTTAGTTTGAGTGATTTTCCGACTAAGGTTTGAATGATTTATTGAAGTCCAAGTGATGTGAAATTTGGTGTGTGATTTCTACAAGGAATCTAGTGGGTTTGTGAATAGGTTTCAACTCTTGTATGCTCAAATTCACATAAATTCCTAAGATTCAAATAAAAGAAAGATTAATTGTCTTCAAATAGCTTGATTACATGTCTTGACTTCATTCCATTCTTCCTTGAGTCTTGATCACCTGTAGATGTTAGCACAATACAGTATATATTCTATGCATAATGTGTGCTACTCCACATTTGATTGTGATTAAGATTATGTTAGTTAAATCATCAAAACACAGATTAAGGTCTAAAAGCCAACAACCTCCTCTTTTGATGTTGTCAAACCTATTCTTAATACCTTGAAATTTTAATTTGATTTATAAATTTCGTTAGTTAATGTCTCTTTTTCACTTTTTATAATTATGATTGATTGTTGCGTCCCGAATGCAGATTAGGGGTGTTACAGAAAGACACAACAGTTCCGGTGAGGAGAAAGGAGTAAATCCTAGTATGATGTTACAACGATTGAGAAGGGATAGAACAAGAAAAGAAAGGGAAGCACGATACAAGCTTCACAGAGGGAGGGTAGTTGCAACAAATACCATTAAATCTAGGGTTTTCAAGACAATTTATCCAGTTATTAGTTATTTAACCAAATAAATTAAATCCAACGTTTATTCCGAATTTCTCCCAAATAATTATCAACTAATCAAATACGATTAAATTCTAGTTTTATTCCTCAAATATTCCAATATTAAATAACTAACCAAATACAAATAAACTCAATGGATATAATGCAAAATACCTAAACATCCTTTATTAAACTAAATCCAATAAAATTCAGGGCTTATGCAAATTTTCAACTCATCCTTATCCCACTCCACCGACACAACCCTCTACCCCAACCAATCGTCGGCCGTTGCCACCGCCCACTGACTCCGCCCACACCTTCGTGGACTAACCCTGGCTGCAATTTGCGTCAACTCTAGCCGCACCTCCGTGGCCTCAATTCCAGTCGCAACCCACGACCCCCAAGTCCGGTCGCACTCCCACGGCCGTCGGAGCTACTTCATCCGGCCTTACCTCTCCCTCCCGACCTCGTGGACTCGAAATGGAGAAGATGGGTGGCGTACCTCGCCGAAATTCGCCACCGCGATGTCGTCGATGCTTCTCGCTGCCGTAAGAGTGCTCGTAGGAGGTCGGGTTGAGGGTTTGGGTCGAAGAAGAAGAAGGGGAAGGAAGGAAGTGGAGGTGATAGGTTTGGGTTAGGAATGAGGGAGGGGAGAGGTGAGAGAGAGTCAGTGTAACACATGGTGATAGCGAGAGCCAAAAGATACTTGTTGGGGGGGGGGGGGGTTGGGAACTATTTATTGTCATTGTGAGATTAATATGTCCTTTTTGTATGGAAAAAACTTATATTTACCATTTTGGAACGTTACCATGGTAGGATTCACTTAATAAAAAAAGTTATCTAATTACACACTTACAAGGTAATTGGATTACCTCACTAGGGTCGTAATCCCATTGTCTTGCAATGCAATCAAGTAATTTCAATTTACTTAAACATTGTCAAAGCACAAACCTCGATCTTGTCAGAAGTAGTATTTATCAAATTTAAATTGTAACTTTATTTTTCGAATTATATTGCAAATCTTATGTTGAGTTCCAACGTTATTATACAATGTAATTTGAATCCCTGAAATAGAATTCATGAGAATGTAATCTAATTACATGAAATTAAAGTCTACGTATTAAAATGGAATTACTATTCGTCGTCCGCGAACTACTTAAATCGTTCACACCAATTACCATTTTGCCTTTCACATTCTATTTAATACCCATTTCGTCCCGTCTATTAAAATAAGGTTTTTGTCTCAGTTTTCCTCAATCTACCACTACCAACACCAAGGAAATGTAAGGAAATATCTGGCGAAACGTCTGAATCCGGCGGGGTTAGTTACTAAAAAATCAACTGGGGCGTCTGAAAAAAACACCTCCCCTATGGTGGTGTGGGCGGGTGTCCTAACCAGACGCTCCATTTCTTTTTATACAGTGTGTTATTTCAAATTATTTCAGGTTCCGTTCCAAGATTTCGGTGGTGACTGGGTGGAAAAAACGCAAACATAAATAATAAATAATCGGGTAAACGGATCAATATCCGGAGTATAATAATAGGATGTCGCTCCTGCCACCCCCGCATTCCTACTCCGATTTTATTTTTATGGTTATTTTTTGTTATAGTAGGAACAGATGAGAGCTCATTGAGGGCAGAAATAAGTAAAAATGAGAGAATGACAAAATGATAATTGACGATGACAATTTAAGTAATTCAGGAGTGACGTTTAACAATTCAGTATTAAAATTATGACGTCGTGTAAGAGTAACATAAATTATTAAAAATCATACCACGATTACAAAATAAAATGACAATTTTTTCCGACAACTGATTAGCAAATAACAGAAAACTTACTACAAAACGCCAATTGAGGCATTTCACGTCTCAACATAAGCAAAACACAACCCATTTGAATACTGCAACCAATGAATCAAATAGCCAAATTGGGCATTAAAAAATCCGATGACTACGCCGACGTTACTAATCCCACAAAACCGAAACTCACACCACAAATCCTTACTTGAACTTCCACGGAAACATCATGACGATCTTCTCCCCGTCCGACTCCACCTCCAGCAAGGCCTGGATCCACGGCCTCGTCCTCGCCGGCGCCGCCGCGGCGGTGACGGCGGCCGCCCTTGCCCTCCGGCGGGGCAGGTCACGAAGCCGCGTCGTCGGGATCATCCCCGCCCGCTTCGCCTCGTCCAGATTCGAGGGCAAACCCTTGGTCCACATCCTCGGGAAACCCATTATTCAGGTCCAGATCTCACATTTCTTTCATTTTTTATTTCTTTTAAATTTTTACTGTGTTTGAAGTGCAAAATAATATTGATTTGGTCTTTTTTTTTAATTTAATATTTTTTTGGTGATTTTCCTGCAGAGGACGTGGGAGAGAGCTAAGATGGCGGCCACGTTGGAACACCTCGGTATGACCTTCGCCTTTAGGGTGTCGTTGGATGCGCGATATTTGTATCTTATATGGAATTTTCCATTGACATGATTTACAAATCTAAAATTTACAAGTGTCACGATTTTGAATTACCGTGTTTGGATAAACATGTTACTTTGAATTGAAAAGTGGTATATGATATCTTATCGGTAGCATTTATGGAATTTGGGGTTGCATTTGAATCATAAAAAGCATATTAATGTGCATAAGATCATATTAATGTAACATAAGATCATATTCACATGAATGAGCTGTCAAAAAGGTGCCACCAATGATTTGTAAATTCCAATTGGATTTCATCCAAACACCGATCAAGAAAAAAAGTATTTCAGCTAAACATGTCACTTGTAAATGACGAGTTTTGAAATTTCAAGTTTATGTGATACATTCAACACACCCTAGTGATATTGCGTATGTTCGTGAATATTGTGGTTATCATTGTTTTGTCTGAAAATAAGTAGGTATTAGTGAATCGAAGAGTTGTGTGAGTGTGTGTATTATTATCCTCAAAATCAAGCGGAAATTTAGAACCAATTTGTGATGAACAAACTATATATTATCTTTTTAAGTCAATCCTGGCTTCATATTTTTACTTTGATTGTCATGGATTACGGCCAAGAAGCCCGAACAAGTTAATATAGTTTGTAGCCCCCAAAAAGTGATAGTGGAAAAGTTGATAAATATGCGACGCCTTGCATCTTGGAATCACATTTACTTTCATTTGTGGGTTGCCTTTCGTAGTATATGATCAAGGTCAAATATCTACGGGAAATTTTCTTATCCCATTTGGAAGGACACGACACATCCACACCAATAAGATACTCAACTGTGGGCTTCTGACAAAAAATAATTTCAACTTATCCATTTTTTATGATGTCTTGTTGGAGAAAAAACAAAGGGGCATCAGATCTTTAAGAGAAATCGTTTGAGTCATTTAATTGAGAGTGCTAATGGCTTCCTGTTCTTCGATTTTACATGTCTTTCCTTTTTGTATCAGTTGTTGCCACAGATGATGAAAGGATAGCAGAATGCTGTCGTGGTTTTGGTGCAGATGTAATTATGACATCAGAATCCTGCCAAAACGGTAGCATTTTTTTCCTTTTTTGTTTCTTTTGTGGTTTGCTTTAACTCCTTTTTTCTGCTGATACTTGCCAACGGTTACAGGTACTGAGCGGTGTAATGAAGCACTGCAGAAGCTTGGGAAAAAGTATGATATAGTTGTGAACATACAAGGAGATGAACCTCTTATTGAACCTGAGATTATTGATGGCATTGTTAAAGCCCTTCAGGTGATAAATCTTTTATTTAAATTGTTAACTTTAGCTCATATCATCTAAATTCTCCTTCCCCGGGAACAATGCTGGCTGATTAAAGTCATTAGACTGTTAGTTTGTCGTTCTTCCTTACTTTCCTACATCACTTCAGTTTCTTCATCTATCTTGGAAGTTGAATATGATTTTTACATTTGGAGAAATGAAAATGTATTATGTTTCTTCAAAACATCGTCCTACAATATTCTAATGTTGGAACTTCAACACCAATTTTACTGCTGCTGTTTGACAATCTCCAACCATCCTTTCATCTTTACTGTCCAATGAAATAGTCCACCTGATTTTATTTTGCTGTTCAAGTTTTCATCAAAACTAAAACACATGGTCGGCATCTAATGCTGCTTACTGATCCCATGCGGCTTTTTAGGCAGCTCCTGATGCTGTATTCAGCACTGCAGTCACAGCCTTAAAACCTGAAGATGGATTTGATCCCAACAGAGTGAAGTGCATTGTGGACAATCACGGCTATGCAATATATTTCTCCAGGGGGTTGATTCCTTTCAACAAGTAAGTCTAATGTTGGGGTCTTATAAAATTTCTGTTTCTACAAAGCATGCCTAAAACCCATTATCTTGGTATGCAGGTCAGGCAAAGTGAATCCCAACTTCCCTTACATGCTTCATCTTGGTATACAGGTGCAGTCCATCATTGCTTTTCCATATAATAATTTTTTTGCGTTGTAATTATCATATATGGGTATTTCATGAATTTTGGAGTAAACTAATGCTGATATTTCTATTATGAGCAGAGCTATGACTCGAAGTTTCTCAAACTTTATCCACAATTGCCACCTACTCCGTTACAGTTAGAGGAAGATCTGGAGCAGCTAAAGGTTCTTGAAAGTGGATACAGAATGAAGGTAAACTTCCAATGTTTATGAAGATGCACTTGTAAGTCAACGCATGATAATGACTTCTTCTAGGAGTATGTATGACTTTTGATGTAATGGTTAGTTGCTCCTTGACTCTTTGTTTAGTTAGAGAAAGAACAGAGATAAAAAAATGTAGGATATTTCTTTTCAAATTATTTAGGATGAACTGCTTCTACACATCTTTCTTTTCAGTTGCTCTAGTTTCGAAGAAAATCAATTGTGTGTCAGACCTGACCTTTGGCAGCTTCTTCCCATGCCGAGCATAGTACGAGCACACAACACTACATTGATGCAGTGAAGACTGTTCAACTTTAGAATAGATGGTTTGTCTTTGAGAAAGCTATGATAGGATGCACAGTCCATCCTAGATGTTGCACTCCTAGGTGTGAGGAATTCTGGGTCCTGTGCATTTTTCCCATTCAAAATTAGGGAAGAGAGGACTATCTTATTTATTTTCTTCTTTCGTAATTAATGCTAAACTTACTAGTTGATAAGCACACATTATTGATACAATGACAACTTGCTGTTACGAGTTTATCACAGTTTAATGCGAAATAACTTGCGATGAAGTTGAAAGGCTTCATGTAAAGCTCATAGAGGGTTGTAACGTTGTTGCACTGTAAGAAAACTGCCTTTGCACGTCGGGTGGGTGGGGGTGGTAGGGTAGATGAATATTATCAACACAGTACAATATGTTTCATAAACCATGAAACCAACACCATGTGGATGGAGGTGATTATGATCCACTAGGTGATCGATAATATGAAATTTTTGTTGGTTAGTTGTCACTTGTCAGTTGTAGTTCATAATATCTTGACGTCATTTAAATTGGAAGAATAGGATAACATCTATGAACCTAACTAATAGAGTATCTATCTGTCTGACCATGTAGCAAGTATGTTATCCTAAATTTAAGTTGCCGAGAGAATAAACAGGAAAATTAACTGTAAATGCTAAATTCCAAAAAAAGTAGTGGGAGTTCCATTGGGCATGAATTCACGTTCTCGAATGTAGTGGAGACTGGAGGGTAGGCTTTTGATGATTGGATTGAAGAAACATTCTTGTGAACATTTTAAAATTTCTCGCAAACCAGACATGAAATTCAGATTGTGCCATGATTCTTTTCATGCATTGATCTGGTGTTATCCTTCTTTTTTATTTGTATTGTCAGTGATCATGGTGAGATTGTTTCAATGCAGGTGATAAAGGTTGATCATGAAGCCCATGGAGTAGATACCCCACAAGATGTCGAAAAGATCGAAACATTAATGCGAGAAAGAAATATGGTTTAGTTAGAGGTGCAGTCTTGGTTATGCATCATGCATGTTTATAAGTGTTTTACCTTCGCACAGAGCTGGGTGTGTTTGTTTTCATTATTTTATGGCTGAAGTAGCATTAGCTTCTTGAATGAATCTCACTTTGTTATCCAATTTGTAACTTGTATTGTTGTATTGTACATTTGCCTTGAGATCCTTACGAAGCTGAGAGCAAGATAAACTTTGAGTTTTACTGTGCTATATAGAGAGAGGATTACCTTTGTAGCAAGATGCTGTATAGAGAGAAGATTTCCTTTGTTTGGTAAGTTTTGTAATTGCGAATTGCTTAAAAATCAAACTAAATGCTGCTCTTGTTATCATTTAGACTATTTTCTTTTGCAATGTTCTCCTATGTACTATTTTGTTTCAACGAAAGGTAGTTTTCATTTAACTGATAGGGTATTTGATCCAAATTCTGAACAATTTGTTAGATAAAAATTAAATCTATTAGAAACACCCTCATTGATCATTCTTATATGAATTTAGCCAGTGTTTCAAGAGTCCTGTTTGACTTTATATCATGGCCTTGCATCACTGCATCAGTAATGACTTTATATCAGTGTAAGTATTTCTATACAAATATAAGCCCGTGTTTCAAAAGGATTCACTTTGTATTATGGCTTGCATTAGTGTAATATAATTTGTTTCGACCAGTTGCGAAAAAAGTCGTCCATAGATGTTCATTGAGTTTGTCATGTCTTAATCCGTCTTGACTCAAAATTAATTGATTCACAACTTCATAAGAGACCTTAAGTAATGTGCCGTTAAAATGCTTACTCATGTTATCATAGTAGAAGTAGACTACAAAACATTTTATTATGGATAAAGAGAGCGCCCAGCAAAGCCCATCAATGGAACCCCATAACTCAAGCCTAACATACATACCCCATCTAACTTTGACTTTTTCTATTACAAGCTAAATAACGCCACTTGGGACTGTTCGGCTTGAGCTAATGGTTCCACTTAGGGGAGCATTTTTTGGTCCGGACCGAATCCAACCGGTCCGGGTTTCAGTCAGGTCTGAACTCGGTCCAAAACCCAAAATTCCCCACAAAAATCCGGTCCGGACCCTAAAGAGCATCCGGATCCGGACCGATGCTCAACCCTAGTTCCACTAATGGGCATTGCATATACTGCACTTAAAGTTATCACATAAAAGACATGAAGGTTCATTGAGATTAACACGAAGATCTTTAAGAATATGGCAACCAAGAATATATTGCACTTGATCTTGCAATAGTAGGTTTCTTCTTTGTCTTCCAAGCGATGCAATTTGACCCTTAAAACATGCAATATCCTGTGGTTGACCTTTGAGTGGTTTGACACCACCCCAGTCAGTATCAGAGAATGCACTTAGGGTTAATGAATTTGACCTGTGCAGCAAAATTCCCAAGGATGAAGTACCACTGGGACACCTCATAATGCGCTTGACTAGCTTACAATGAAGACCATAGGGCTATTCAAGAACTGTCATGCATAACTAATTGAGTACTGTATATCTAGTCTTGCAAAATTTAGATGTTGGAAAGAGCTCACATCTTCAGACTCCGTACAAGTCAACCGCAACTTGTTTTTGGGCAGAGGATTAACCACTGGAGTTTCGACGGGTTTGACATTTAGCATATTATTACATTTCTTGCAAGGATAAGATATACCTCGCTTAATGAGAACAAATTCATCTTTAGTTGTTGTAGCCTCAACTCAAAGAAAGAAGTGAAGGTCTTCAAGATTCTTTGTTGCAAATCCTGCTGAGATCTCGTAAACAAACTCTATTCAACCAATGTTGAGTTGCTTCCTGTAACGACTATATCATCTACAAATAGTAGAACTAATATGTCATCAGAAGAGTTAGCTACAAAGAGAGAGCAATCTAGTGAGCTGCAAATGAAGTCTTCGGTTAGTAGAAAGATCTTGAACTTGTCAAACCAAGCTCTAAGAGCTTGCTTGAAGCCATATAATGTCATATTGAGTCTGCACACATGTAAAACCCCAATGTAGTCCCCCATCGCCTACCAAGAGATTGTTGGGATGAGTTATAAGGACATGAGTCTACTACAATAACACCAACCGACTTAAGTTTTGTGACACCCAAGGTGGGTATTATCGAACATTGGACTCATGGGTAACATACCAGACTTGGACTTGATGTGATCGAGCCCTGAGATGGGACGTTGCAACATGTAATATCCCTAAACCCAATTAGGGGTTAAGTGGAGGTTTGACTTGGGAGAGAGAGGTACGATTGGGGTGTTGAGGAATGGGCTGAGACGTGGGAAGTATGGGAGGGGTGTTGGGTGAGGATTGGTTTGGCTTTAAAATAAACCATCCTCCTTCATTCTTCTTCTTCTTCTTCACTTCTTCCTTCCTTGCACTCACCATCATTTCCATCTCTTCCTTTTCCGGCACGGTAGAGGAGGTCGCAGGAGCTCTGGTGGTCGGTGGCGAGTGTTGGCGAGATGCTTGAGGCGCGTGGTGTTGACGCGAGGATGAGGGTGAGCATTCGGGGTTGCGGACCGGAGGTGGAGGGGCGTGATCTTCGGCGTGTGACGGCAACCGCGAGAGGAAGGTATGCCGGCTCTTTAGTTTGATTTGTGGATCACCCATGTTGGGGTGGAGTTGTGGTCGGTCGCAGGAGGTCGGAGACCTCACCGGCGGCGAGAAACAACGTAAAATCCTTAGCTGGTGCGAGGTTGCCGTCGACCATCGGTCGATCGGTGCCTTCGGGCGGTCGACCGGTTTAGTGTTTTTGCCTGACTTAAACAACACCGGTCGAACGATGCAATGTGGCGGTCGACCGATTGTGCTTGTGCTGGTGGGTGGGAGGATTGCTTAGTAGTTTTCGGTCGACCGTTCCTTTGTTTGGTCCGTTCAACCGGAACTTAAGTTAACTTAATGAACTGTTCAACCGTTTTATGTATTGTTTGACCAATTGATGACTTAGAACTGATAAACTGCCCTGGTAATGTTCGGTCGACTGGGACCCCTGAGCCGGTTGATCATTAGACTTGTATGATTTTGACCAGACTCCAGATTTTGACCACATATCGGTCGACCGGTTTTAGACTCTTGTTCGACCGTTGGGACTTAGGTTAGGCGCAGAGAGTTCGACTGTTGCAGACTTTTGGTCGACCGGACCCCATGGGAACGATCGACCGGATTGCCTATTTTGGTTGACCGTTTGTGCGCAGAACTGAATTCCCGGTCCTAATAAAGTGTCAACTCTGTCCACGGAAACCTGTGTCCTCGCCTTGTGTTAGCCGGGAGGTTACGACGGGTTCGTTACTCGTGCCTGCCCAGGGACCGCCGTGTGGAAGAGTGTAGGCACTTGGGACGTGTCACCTCCGTGTATGGATTGTGGCTTAACGTGATAGATTTATGGACTCATAGTAGAGTAGCAGACCTGAGGGATCGCATATCCCAATGTATGATGATGTGCGGCTCGTGTAGCCTGATGACCTGGCAGACTTCGGTCTGGAACCGTCCGATGCTGTACCAGATGTATGTTGGACCACCGATGTTGTTCTGGTGATGCCGCCGATGTTGTTCCGGCGATGATGTTGCCGATGTTGTTCCGACTATGATTCCTCAGCTGGGCACCTACTGAGATGATTGGTGGACTGACCGAGCGACGACTCCATTGGTGTGGTTTGACCACTATAGATACAGATATGTTTCTCATGACTCGGACTTTGCGGACACCCCTTACCGAACCCCATGATTAGTATAGTCGCGTGTGGGGAGCGTCATGTATTGTTCCGTAAGACCGTATGTGCCTACGGTTGGTCTCTGAGGGAGACCCGATGATGTTTGTCGGACTGATGTCCCGTTTTACCCTTCGGGGGAACTATTTTCCTTACAGTTGATCACATGACATGCTACTAGTATGATAAGTTCATTTGTACTACTGCATTCATATAGGTGAGCTTGACATACGAGGTTTCCTTATGGAAATTTAGGCATTTTTATTTCATGTTTTATTTCAGGACCGCAGTAGGTTCAGGACGGGTGGTGACAGCGGGTGCGTGCATTTTGGGATCGAGATCCTCTCCTTAGGACCATTGAGGTCGTCATTATTACTTGTATTTTCTTTTGTTATATCTGATGTAATCATGTAGTTTTTGACAAACTCTGATGTAATATGGTGCACCGTTTGGATGTTTTATTGGAGTAACAGTCCTGCCTCTTGATGATCTGTCTCTTGTGTCTTTGATTATCAATTTTAAATTTTCTGCTATTTTCGGGATGTTACTTGAAGGAACGGGGAGTTGTTGGCTGGTTACATATGCAACTTCTTGAAACTCTCTATCAAGAAAAGTATTTTTTACATGAAGTTGCTTTTATGAGCCACTCTATCCATTTCAACAATGCTTAAAACAATTCCCATAATTTTCGAAATCACTACTAGAAAAAATGTTTTCCCATTCCACACCTTCAATTTGTTTCAACTCTTTGGCCAATAGTTTGACTTCAAGTTTTTCTAGTTTTCCATTTCCATCAATTTTGACTTTGAACACCCATTTAGTCCTATGACATTCATCTCTTTTTCTAGAGACAAGCTCTCATGCCTCATTATTTTGCAATGGATCTAACTCATAAGCATGGCCAATTTCCATCCTTTGTAAGCAAGAGCTTGCTTATTCGTAGTTGGCTCCTTTGGAAGAATGTGTTATCATGAAGTTGAAGCATAATTTGGATTTGGTTTAACCACTTTTGGTAATCGCTTGGTAACCACCTTGAACCCATGTTCTTTGCGATAGCCAACCAGATAGTGTACGTGTCACCCATGATCTTATGCACATCTTGGCCATATTAATCCAATATCTCCCACTTACACAAGGGGAGCATTGACAACTCGTCGCTTCCTCATGTGTCCCTCACAGTATGTATATATACTATATATATACACCTCATTTTTTCATCACGTATCCCAGATACATGAACATTAGTGTCCCAAACTACAAACCTCAATAAAAGGAGAGAATCATATGACAAATGGATCATGCGAGCCGTGATATACCTACGATCGGGAGCCCTAAACAACAAACCTCACTAAAAGGCGAGAATGGTAGCATCATTTCAAAGAACACAAAATCAAGCAGTTAGTATATATCAAAGTTCCCTAGGTTCACCGAGACTCACTAGATTGAGGATATCTCGATCCCTCACAAAGATCATCTTCCCGTCCTTAAAGTACTTGCTATTGTATCCAATACAACTGAGCTTCGTAAGCACTCTTAGTGAAGTCAAATCAAACATTTCCCTTCGTCCTAGACCATCACTAAACTCAAAGTTGACTCCTTTCCCGAAAATGCCCCTTTAGATCGAATCAAACAAGATTATAGGTAACATCCCAAAGTAGCCACATCAACTCCTTACTTTATGATGTCGTTGAAGGTTACAGAAGGACAACTAATTGAGTCTTGGACTCACACAACAAAGAAGCAGGGATCCATCATTCCACTTCTAAATGGTCATTAAGCACATGTAGTATGATATACATGCTACGTACGGTGGAGCGTTCCATACACAACATAATGTATGTCTCTATAAAAAACACCATACATGTCTTAGTCTAGCCGCACCCCCTTTGTGCCTAACTCGAGCATCCCTATTGTCGCCGGTACAACGTCCATTGGCAAACGAGAAGGCATAACTAGAGGTCGACTTCCAATCATTTATTTCTCCAACTCAATCAACATCACTATAGCTGACAAAGTGAAAATCCAGAGTTTGGTAACACAACATGTAGTTACTCGTGCCTCTCAGATACCTCATGATCCTCTTAATTACTTTTCAATGCTCCATGCTTGGGTTGGATTGATATCAACTCACCATTCCCAGTGCATAGCAAATATCTGGCCTAATACAAATCATAACGTACATAAGCCTTCCATAACACTAAAGTATGGAAACCTTACCATTTTTGCCTTCTCTCCTAGAGTCTTAGGATCCATATCAAGACTTAAATGAAAACCCTTCTCAACCGAAGTATCGATTGGTTTGCAATTTTCTATATGCCATCGTTTCAAGATTTTGTTAATATAGGTTTCTTGAGACAATCCCAGAAGTCTCTTTGACCTATCTCTAACGATCTTGACACTAAGGATGTAATTAGCTTAACCTATGTCCTGTAGGATTTCGTGCCCCTATGTATGTATGTATGTATTTTAGAATTTTTACCCATGCATACAAGATCGATTTCCATATTTTCGACGATTTTATGTACATTATTTTTTATATTTATTCTAATATCATATAATATACATATATATTAAAATAAATAGAAGGATATCATACCCAAAGGACAAAAACCTTTATGAAGATCCGGAGTTGCGTGCCCGTTGAATCGTCCGCCGATTCACTCCAAGTGTTCACCAAACTCTAAACAAGATTAGAGAGAAATGAGCTAGCCAATCAATCTCTAAATCAAGGTTAAAATCTAGCTAATAACCCCTCTAAAGCTCCCTGAGAATTTAATCTCCAAAAACTTAATTAACTAAGAGATTTTCGGATGGATTAGTGGAGAGGTTAGGGAGAGAGAGAATTTTTGCATTAATTAAAACAAGTAGGGAGATGAGACATATTTATACTCTCCCAACACCCACATCATCAACTATCTACTAACCCATGATCTCTTGCTTTTCTCTTCCTAAAATCAATTACAAATTGACACATAATCATCCTCATACACGTTTTACTACAATTAGAATAAATCCAACCCATGATCAACACCAATCCCTTAATTAATTATGGCAAAATCGTGCTCACTGGTCGACCGAAACTTTCCTATCGGTCGATCTATTGTCAGTTAATTGTAGTTTTGGTTGGACTATGAAACCGGGTAGTCGACCCATCACACACTACCAAAGCTACTATGATTTTTTGGTTGAACAAACACGCCCAAACTGTCAACTAATTTGACACAGTAAAAGTTACTGTGAATTTTCGGTCGGACGATGCTTCAAGTTGGTCGACCGATCAAGACCAAGAAAAGTTCCTGGGATTTTTCGGTCGAACCACGACTTCAATCGGTCGATCGTCCACTACCAAGAAAAGTTCCTGGAAGTTTTCGATCGACCCACACATCCGCTCGGTTGATCGTTCAGAAACAAAAATGGTTACTGTTAATATTCGGTCGACAGATTCTCGAAAACATTCAACCGTTTTGCCCGATTTTTGCCTTTATCAAATTTTGGATTAATATCCAACAAAATTGGATCTTTATGGTTTTTAGAAAATTCACATATCATGTAATATATTATCATATGTAATGTCAAAACAACACACCCCATAATACATACATCTCATATGAATTTATTTATGATTCTAACTATGTCATTTTCACGACATATTAATTTTATCGATTCACCACATGTATGTTAATTCACATGAAACCCGATACACAATATGAACATAAAATCAAACCTTTTGTTTCCCAGTTTTGTGGTGCGACCTATAGGAGGATCTAAGTTATATTGACAATGATATCAAACACTTAATATCACAAACTATAAGCGGTATCTAGCTACACATTATGGTTACCCAATTAACAAAGATGTCATTTTCACTCGAACTAAACACGATCCATTTAGTGATGTAAGAACATCACTTGTGTCTATCCCTTGCCTCGTGATATTAAGAATATTATACAAAGTAGAAATGTGTCATCTTTGTATTATATATTCATTTCTTGATATCTTAAGCTAATTATAAATATGTAACTTAACTTAAGTCACATTGTGCACAATATAATTTTGCTTTATAAAAGGGCTCACTAATATCATCACTCAAATTAAGATGAGTAATGATAATCTTTTGACGAACTATCTTTTCAGCATAAGTCATGTTTAACCAACTATTGCCTTTATCACTATACTCTATGATAGCTTTTGACAATAATCAAATTAAACACTTTCTATGTGAAAAGACAAGTCTCATATCTTAGGATTCAAGGACACAATGAAACATTAATGACACAAACACAATTCCATAATGTTTCATTTGTTAGGTCAATTCAATATATGAAATAAATATTTTCCATTTCATATACTCTTGTTGTTAAATATTTGTAAAACTACAATATCTCTCTTAACCAACATGACAATCTTATCTCAGTGATTAATGTTCCATGTCAACCACCATGATTGTGAATTAGTTTTGATTTATGTAAACCATTATCTTTTAGAGTTCTACAGTTAATGACCAAGAGTCTCTTCCTTAACTCTTCCAAAAGACGAATACCTTAATCAAGGAATAAAATATTTGCTTATTCAATTCATAATAATTGACATATAAAAGTAAAACTTTTAGAACACATTCTTTTCATGTCCTTCATTTCAAATACAGAGAACCACCACCCCTTGGTGGATTTTAGCAACTCTTTGCTATTGCCAACCATAAGTATATCATCAACATACAAAGTCAAAATGATCTTATAACTTGATGAAAATGAATATTCCACTGTCTAGATGCTTGTTTTAAGCCATATATGGACTTTTTTTAGCTTGTACACTTTGTGTTCTTGTCGTTTGGCTTTAAACCCTTGAGGTTGAATCATGCATATAAATTTCCTCCTCAAGTTATCCATTGAGAAAAGGTCATCTTTACTTCCATTTGGTGAAGTTCTAAATCCACCCGAGCCACTATGGCTAGTAGAAGGCATATTAAGGCAAACCTGACCACCAGTGAAAAAGGTTTCCTCGAAGTCAACACATTCCCTTTGGGTGTAGGCATTAACTACCAATCGAGCCTTAAATCTATCCACAGATCCATCCACCTTTCTCTTTATTTTGAGGACCCATTTGACTCCAATAGCCTTTCGGTCAAGCATTAGGTCAACCAAGTCCCATACATGGTTAACTCTCATAGACTCCAACTTCTCCATGTCTTTTAACCATTCATTTGCATTTAGACCTTCCAAAACCTCTCCAAGAGTCTTTGGCTCTTACTCATTGATATGAGTCGCAACAGACAAGTCATTACCGACCTCGCTTAAAGGTACCATAAGCTCCAAGTCAAATCATCAATGTCGAACAAGCCCACGTGCACTACAAGGTTGATGGGGATTTGATTGTTCACCCTCTGTGGGAGCTATCTGATCATTAACATTAATACTCCCACTAGGATCAACCGGTGGAACCTCATGTTCACTATCCAAATTCTCATATCATGGAGTAGTAGTTTCACATTTTTGTTCTTCAAAGAAGTCCACTGACTCTTTGCTAGCTGTTGCAAGAGTTGGAAATCATTTTCTAAAAACCATCACATCTCTATACTCAAGTTTCGTCATTCTCTCATTCTCATCTAACCCTATAAAAACATAACTTTTGGAGCAATCCGAGTATCTTACAAAGACACTTGTCTCCCTCTAGGTCCTAGTTTTCCATACCAGTGCAAAGAAGAGTGAATGTAAGTCGTGCATCCCGAAGGACGCAGCTGGCTAAAATCTGGCTTCTTTCTAGTACACAACTCATATGGAGTTGAAGGGGTCGATTTGGTTGGAACTCTGTTGAGGATATAGGTAGTCAGCAATGCATCTCCCCAATAGGAGATCTGCAAACTTGCCTACGTTATCATGGATTTGACCATGTCTAGCAATGTTCTATTCCTTCTCTTAGCAATGCCATTTTGCTGAGGAGTATAAGGTATAATGAGTTGTCTAGATATCCCCTTTTCATCATACAACTATTTGAACATATCAGAGAGAGACTCTCGACCTTTATTCGTTCTAAGAGTTTTTATCTTATGATCCAATTTGTTCTGAACAAAGCTCATGATTTTTAAAGCATTCTAAAGCCTCTAATTTGTGAGAAATAAGATAAATATGACCATATCTAGTACAATCATCAATAATTGTGATGAAATAGCTATATCCATGTCTATTGTGGACATTCATAGGTCCACAAATATCTGAATGTAAAAGTTTTGAAGGACAAGTAGCTCTTACAAGTTTCCAAATGTTTTTCTAGTTGCTGTACTTGCTAGACAAGACTCACAAGTTGGCAATTCAAGTTTAGAGCGTTCAGCCAATACCCTCTCCTTTGCCAACTTGTTCATCCGATCAGTCCCAATATGACCAAGTGATGTGAATTAAATTTGTACCACAAGTGCACGGCGTCAATGAAGACATGGCAAATACGGGTCGAACACAAGGAGGGAGAGATCTTGTTATTTTTGTGATTTTCGATTAAGGGAAAGGAAGAGAGAGAGAAATAAGTTGGTTTTGAGATTTTTGGGTTTTAATTATCTAAAGCAAGAAACATGAACAATTAAAACTAAAATAAGAACAAAGATGGTGAATTCCGTTGGGTGGAGGTTTAGATACCGGGTTTAGATTAGAGAATGCAGAAACTTATAATAAATCATATTAGTTATAAAGCATTACATGATAAATGATTCAACACAAACTCAAGTAATCAAAATATACTAATCACGAAATGAAAACAATAACTTTATTCTCTTCTCATCACCCTAAATCCGTCACCTCCACCCTTTTGAAAGAGTTAGAAACTCATAGATGGAGGGAAGGAGAAGGGGTCCTAGAGAAACTACAAAAGAAAACTAAAAACAAGAAATAAAATAACAGAATTTTATTGCTAAAGAGAAGAACAAAAACTAAGACTAAAATTAAGAACATAAAACTAAGAACATCCTCTACACAACGTTTCGGGGCTATTTATAGCCGATACAATGGACTTAGGTATCAAATAGGAAAGTACACGCGTCAACACGCAACCGGTAAAAATTTTAGAGCATTGATCTACTTTTGTGCGGCGGATTCGCCGCATTTTGTACATAAGGTGCGGCGGATTCGCCACCTTTTTAGCTCCGATTTAATCCGGATTTTTCCTGTGTGTTTATGGTATGATTTCAATATCCTTTGCGCGTCTGGATTGATTCTTTCCTTTCTTTTGAGCTCTGACTTTATTTCTTTATATATTTGGAGATCCACATTGATTTTTCTTTAGATTTTCTCCATAATAATAAAAGTTACTCGTAATTTGCAATTAGGTCCTTGGCTTTTTGCAATAAGTCCTTGTCGAATTTTGTGCTTAAGTCCTTGTCCTTTTTGTAATTAGGTCTTGAATGCTTTTATGCTTGGATGCATTTCCATTTGAAACCCGATAATATTGAACTTGGTCTTTATGACAGGAATGAGTCTCTTGCACGCATTTATGCTCGGGATATGTGTAATTTGCATTCAGGTCCCTGTATTCTGTAAATAAGACTAAACACATACCTTAGTAGCATTTGTTGATATAAAATTAATCTAAATGAAAGACATATGATGCAATGTATGCAATGCATCAAATACCCCCACACCTAGATTTTGCTAGTCCCTAGCAAAACAAAATATAAGAAAAATGAAAACAGGGAAATCCTAACTCACTTTCGTAGGAATCACGGTTGCACTTAGCATATTCAACAAGCCTTTAAACCCCCAAGTTTCCTTAGAGGACGAGTTTTGTCTCGTGAGGGTTTTCAGTTGACACACCCACAAAGTATTAATTCAACATTTCATTGATAACTCTAAATATCTCCACCTCAACCTTATACATCTCACTTAGAATTCTTGTATGCTCATTATATAAATGTAACTCATAAAGAATCTGACTCAGTCTGTGTTCCTCCAACATTCACACCACTAACCCTTATACACATGTTATCACTTAAATTATTTTGCACGCCTCCTCTGGTGGTGAAGTATCATTCGGATCAACCATGACATGAATCATTCTTTTAGCTTTGGGCCTTGAGTATCTTAAAGTATATATTTTTTCCGTGATTCAACACATTTGCTTTTTCTGACACTTTTACCCTTTTTGCATTCGTGTAGCGAGTTTGGTCGATAATCACGAGCTGGCAGACTCAAGTTACCGGGTTTCAAGATACCCCTACGGACCAGTGACTCGAAGCTTGGGCTTTGTAATCATTTTGCAAAATGTGCTTTCCTCACTTTATTCCTTTATTATTAATTTTTTTATTTTTATTGTTCTCAAGGCTTAATTGCTATTAGAAGTCCACACTTCCCGGTATATTTTCCTCAACCTCTGTTTTTTATCAACCACTTCAAAGATTTGATTCATCCAATTTAAGTGCATACATGTCTTAAAGGATAATGAGTTATTTATTTGGAACTTCGATTTATGTCACAATTTTTACAAATAGAACTGTATAATAAGGAACAAAAACTCAATGCAATTTGTACTCGGGTTTTGGTGGTTCAATCTTAAGCTATGTCATGGAACATTGAATTTTTTTTAAAAGAACAGAAATATATATAGATAGATAGATACATAAACACCCCCCACACCTACATCATGCATTGTCCTCAATGTATGCAAATATAAAGCAAATGCACTTATTACCTGGGTCAACTGCGGTGGAGGGATGGAATTTGTTCAGAGTCAACCATAATCAGAACTGGATTGAATGTCACCATGTTGGTGTATGTATCCAGTTGAATTGTTCCACATGTTGCCCTGAGGTAAAGGTTCCACACCTCTCACACGAATTGATTCTCTTGTTTGTTCGAGTGATGGTGGTTGGGTAGAAGAATTACTCCCCTTTTTCTTACTTCCTTTTTGATTTTGTGATGATTTATTTGATTCAGAAATCTTATAAATACGCGATCTCATCACAACATCACTTTGATTGCATACTATTTCTGGCTCATTATCAACATGAAAGATATTAAATTCAGCTTTTAAGTTTCCAAAAGATAGTTGCATGAGCCCATTTTGGCAATTTATCAAAGCTTCAGAAGTGGCTAGAAATGGTCTGCCTAGTATCACAGGGATTTGTCTCTTAGGATCGACAACAGGTTCAGTGTCTAGAACGACAAAATCCACTGGGTAAATGAAGTCACCAACCTTAATCAAAACATCCTCTACTATACCTCTTGGTTTCTTAATAGAGCAATCAACAAATTGAAGGGTTGTCTTAGAGGGTTTTAGTGGACCAAGGTTGAGTTGCTCGTAGACAGAGAACGGGAGTAAGTTAACACTAGCACCAAGGTCTAGAAGGGCTTTGCTGATAAAAGTATCTCCTATTGCACATGAAATTGTGGGACACCCAGGGTCCTTATATTTTATAGGAGATGAATTTGACAGAATAGATCTTATGTTTGCAGTTAAGAATGCCTTCTTTGGTACGTTCGTTTTTCTCTTTTAGTGCACAGATCTTTTAAGAATTTAGCATAAGCAGGTATTTGCTGAATCATATCTAAGAGTGGAATATTCACCTTAACTTGCTTAAATACTTCCAAGATTTTCTCCATTTGTGCACTTGAGTTCTTCTTGAGTCTATTGGGGAATGGAGCTTTAGGAACATAGACTCGCTCAGGTTGAGCTATGGGTTCAGTTTGAGTAGGTGGGTTGGGCGTTTCAGATTGGACGTCAGGTTCAATAGTTAGGTCATATGTGGTTGCTTGATGGCTAGATTGATTAGACGTTCTAGGATTTACCACATTGTTATCGACTTGTCTTCCGGACTGTAATGATACTACTGCATTTATTTGTTGGAACGGTCCTTCCTCATTAACCATTTGAACCGGTCTAGGGTTGTTATTTCCTAGAGGTGGTTGATAGGGCTGATATGAATTATTAGATCTTGGATTCACCTCAGGTTGACTTGGAAATTGACCCTTTTCTCTCGCACCTACAATTTGCGCGAGTTGGCTGACTTGTGTCTCTAGCCTTTGGAAGGACTGGTTGGTTGTTTGTATAAAGGATTTCATCAAATTTTCCAAGCTTGTCAACCTAACCTCATGATCGCCATTGTTACTAAACCCAGATGATGTATTATTTTGGTTATACGGGTTTGGTTGTTGTCTAGGAGGTTGACCCTGTTGGTTTGATGAGAATTTGGAATTATTACGCCAACCCGAGTTATAGGTTGATGTGTATGGGTCATTTCTAGCATGGTTAAATGTGGAATTAACTTCTTCCCAGTCCGCACAATCCTCCATTAAATGACCAGTCTGACCACATCTAGAGCAAGGGATAGACGATGCTTGATTCACTCGGGTTTCGGGTTTGTAGCTCTAGACTTTCCATTCTGCGCATAAGGGTAGCTAGTTTTGCTTCAACCGCTACATTGGCATCTACAGCTATGACACATGGTTTGGGTTGGCTTGCTATTCTAGATCCAATACTTGGGTTAAGCGGTGTTCTAGCATTGTCCCATTGCATACTGTTTTCAGCTAAATCCTCAAGAAAAGTCCAGGCATCATTTTCATTTTTTGACATGAAGTTCCCTTGGCTTACGGATTCTACCATAACCCTAGATGTGGGTGTCAATCCCTCATAAAAAATTTGGCATAATTGCCATCTTGGAATTCCATGATGAGGGCATTGGGTCAGCACACTTTTAAATCTTTATAGATAGGAATAGAATGGCTCGCTCTCAGATTGAACGAATGCAACAATTTCATTCCTAATCCTCATAGTCTTATGGTTGGGGAAATATTTTTTTAGGAATACTTGAACAAACTCAGCCCAACTTCTAATGGATCTTTCGGCTAGACTATATAGCCATTTCTTAGCGTCGTCCTTCAGTGCTAGAGGTACGAATTTCATACGCACTGCCTCCTCAGGGATATGTTGGTATTGCATAAGAGAGCAGATTTCCTCAAATTCTCTAAGGAAGAGATATGAGTCTTCCCTAGAGGTGAACTTAGGCAACATACTCATGTATTGTGCCTTAAGTTCGAAGTCGCGACCCTGTATGGTGGGCATAACGATGCATGATGGCTGAGCAGCCATTGCTGGGTAGCATCGATCCCTCAGAGTTATAGGTTGTGCAACAGGTGGGTCCACTACATTCTCACCCATTGGATCCGGGTGAGGTGGTGCAGCAGATGGATTGGGGCTAAGTTCTAGACTGGAATCTAGATGAACTCGTGAGAGTCGATTACTCAAGTCCCGAATCCAAATCTGAGTGCACCGGGTTGAATCAATTTTTGAGTTCAAATTCCAAATTTAAATTCCAAATTTAATTTCAAGAATTAGTTACAATTTTTTTTGTTTTTTTGTTTTTTTTTTGAAAATGGAAACAAACAATAGAATGGGGAAAGATGAGAAAGGAATCCTAATCTAGAGAATTGAGGTGAGAAGAGAAAGAAGACTCAGATGAGAAGGGAAACTTAACTCTAAAGATAGAAAAGAGGGTCGGTCAGAAATTTCCTGAACAAGCACGGTTCAAACAATCCTAGACCTAGTGTCGCTTAAATCTAGACAACTCCTAACTGGTTGAGTCGAGTTGATTTGCTTGATTCACCTCCCTCACTAATCAAACCAACTTGGCCAGGCCGTGTATAGCTAGTGGGGGCGCTTCCGACTGAGTCGGTGCCAATTAGACAACCACTTCGCTTGGAAGACTTACGTCAACACAAAAACACTTTCTAGACACCAAATTAAATTCGATCAGCTTCAGGTCATAGCAAGTCAAACCAATCTTCTCCTTAATTGAGTCTGAGTCCTTAGGGGCCAATGTCTAATTGATTTTAATTTTAAGGTTTAGGTGACACTTTAGGATTGTGATTTGTGGGCCACGGAAGGGTGATGAAATCCCCACCGTATCTTTTCCTACGGAGTTGCCCTTAAGATAGTTTAACTTAAATCTAGCAAAGATAGTCAAACAATGGTCTTTAGTGGGGGGCAATTGCAAGGTTGTATGCAAATTAGATTATATGCTTAAATGCAATCGATAAAAACCGCGATACGTACCTTGCCTCCAACACTCTTCAACAAGAATTAATTTAAAAGAATTTAGCAAGAATAATGCAAACAAAACATTATATGATGCATGCACTAAGTTCTTCTAGTTTTGCCAATTTTTAGGTCAGAGTTGAATTATTGCCATTTATAGAATTTAAGTTTAACACGTGCAGTTCTACAAAAGGAAATTTTCCGAAACTAGAAATTACGAGGAAAGAGGCAACAAAGGTTGCCTATGCAATGCTCAGTCGGGTTCGCCGCCCGCTCTCGAAACTTCCCAGATGCTCTACGCGTCCATCCAGAGATGGAGACGACCCCAGAAAAAATTGAAACCCAGATGCTTCAAATGTGCGGCGATTCCGCCACAGGTTCTTCTTGGTATACGGCGATTCCGCCGCCCTTGTTGCTCAGACTGCGTTCAGATTTCACTGCACGCTCTATTTTCTCCTGAAACACAAATCCAAATACTTAGATCGCGCACAAGATAAACAGAATAGAATCGAAATCAACAAAAACAAAATCTGCGTCGCCTCCTCGGCAACGGCACCAAAATCTTGATGTGAATTAAATTTGTACCGCAAGTGCACGGCGTCAATGAAGACGTGGCAAATACGGGTCGAACACAAGGAGGGAGAGATCTTGTTATTTTTGTGATTTTCGATTAAGGGAAAGGAAGAGAGAGAAATAAGTTGGTTTTGAGATTTTTGGGTTTTAATTATCTAAAGCAAGAAACATGAACAATTAAAACTAAAATAAGAACAAAGATGGTGAATTCCGTTGGGTGGAGGTTTAGATATCGGGTTTAGATTAGAGAATGCAGAAACTTATAATAAATCATATTAGTTATAAAGCATTACATGATAAATGATTCAACACAAACTCAAGTAATCAAAATATACTAATCACGAAATGAAAATAATAACTTTATTCTCTTCTCATCACCCTAAATCCGTCACCTCCACCCTTTGGAAAGAGTTAGAAACTCATAGATGGAGGGAAGGAGAAGGGGTCCTAGAGAAACTACAAAAGAAAACTAAAAACAAGAAATAAAATAACAGAATTTTATTGCTAAAGAGAAGAACAAAAACTAAGACTAAAATTAAGAACATAAAACTAAGAACATCCTCTACACAACGTTTCGGGGCTATTTATAGCCGATACAATGAACTTAGGTATGAAATAGGAAAGTACACGCGTCAACACGCAACCGGTAAAAAGTTTAGAGCATGGATCTAATTTTGTGCGGCGGATTCGCCGCATTTTGTACATAAGGTGCGGCGGATTCGCCACCTTTTTAGCTCCGATTTAATCCGGATTTTTCCTGTGTGTTTATGGTATGATTTCAATATCCTTTGCGCGTCTGGATTGATTCTTTCCTTTCTTTTAAGCTCCGACTTTATTTCTTTATATATTTGGAGATCCACATTGATTTTTCTTTAGATTTTCTCCATAATAATAAAAGCTACTCATAATTTGCAATTAGGTCCTTGGATTTTTGCAATTAAGCCCTTGTCTACTTTTGTGCTTAAGTCCTTGTCCTTTTGTAATTAGGTCTTGAATGCTTTTATGCTTGGATGCATATCCATTTGAAACCCGATAATATTGAACTTGGTCTTTATGACATGAATGAGTCTCTTGCACGCATTTATGCTCAGGATATGGGTAATTTGCATTCAGGTCCCTGTATTCTGTAAATAAGACTAAACACATACCTTAGTAGCATTTGTTGATATAAAATTAATCTAAATGAAAGACATATGATGCAATGTATGCAATGCATCACCAAGTCTTGCATGCTATGTTACCGAATCAACATACAAAAAATTTTGGCACACATAAGCACTAGCAATATTATTACACAAATCATCAACTGTGTCAAACACAATAAATCCATCATTTAGAATGTGACAACCATAATAAGTATTATATAAGTACAATCCCACATCATTGTCATAAAAACAATTTTAGAACCATTTGTGTTAGGTCCTAATCCTTTTTAACTTTGACTAATCTTGTTTAGGTGGCTAATGGGGGTTTAGGGAAGGTATTGGGGTTGATGAGGTGGTGGTTTGTGATTGGTGGAGGTTTTTGAGGGGTATTAAAGGTATCTCTCTCTCTTTCACTCGTCACTTTCCTTCTCTCTCTAATCTTCTCTCTCACAGCTCTCTTAGAACGCTGACGACATGGAGTGATTGGCGAACAAGGAGTGGCGGTTGTGGTTGCCGGGGGAGTGGTGATCATTGCTCGGGTGAAGTTCGTCGGAGCTAGGGTTAATTGTGCGGTGGTGTTCGTGGTTGACCTTCAAAGGCTTCTTGAAGCCTTAGATGTATGTCAAGCTTCTCTTTAATACTCACCCAAGGTGTGTGAGTGGTTGGTTTAGTCGACGGTAGTAGTTAGGCTCGTCGGAGGTTGTTGTATAGCAGAAGTTCTGCTGATAACGGTCGACCAGTCTGTGCATTGGTCGACTGATGCTAGTGTAATTATGGGTTTTTGCCTTGCACCGATCGAACGATGCCATTGGTCAGTCAACCAGTTGTGTGTTTTAGGTATGCCATGTTGTTTTTCGGTCGAACGTGACCCTTTTGCCATTCGATCGACTGCACTGTGGTAGTCGATTGGGAGCATAGACCATCAGAACGGTCGACCACATTTTCGATTTGTTCGACCGATTGTACCTGTAGCTAAGTCGGTTGCGGCCTAGACCACTAAATGGTCGATCGACTTTTTTGTTTGTTCGACCGATAGCTTAAGTTAACTTAAAGTTTGTTCGACCGATGCGTGCCTTGTTCGACCGGTCTTGGGCGTTGAGGAAACGTGAAGTCCTTGGTATTTTTCGGTCGACCGGGTCCCCTTTGCCGTTCAACAGTTGGGATGTTTATTTTAATAATACTTTGGGCGTAGACCTTCAAACGGTCGACCACCCATGACTTTTGGTTCGACCGATGTATTTTGTTTCGTTCTACCGACTAGGTGACAGTCGAACCTAGGTTGTTTCTGGAGGGAATCAGTCGACCGAGGTGTTGTTATCGGTCAACCGTTATTGCCCTGTTGTGTGTTTGTGGCGTGAGTGATCGGCTTTGAGGGCAACGGGTTCTCCGGCCCTACTGGGGCAACGGAAAGGACATACCGGCCTGATAGCGATCGAGGGTGGCTCTACGGAGCGAGTTGTGGCTCTATGGAGTGAAGCGGGGTTTGTTGGCCAACGTATTTCCGGCAGGTACCTCGTGTACACGTGTGTTGTAAGGGTTGGGGTGCGAAGACCCTAGAGCCCATTGTGGATCGTGTCTGTTGTGGTTGGGAGAGAGGTCCCTGGTGCCCACTATTGACGACGATGTTATTTTCTATTGCAGTTGTACCATGCCATGTTTGATGCCTTGTTCATATATGTGTTAGGGGTTTGGCATACAGGGTTTTCTTATGGAAACTCGAGTATAGTCGTGTGTTTACTTTTAAGGTCGTGAGCGGCGTTAGGAGGTGGTGACGACGGAGGAGCACCTGGGACCGGATCCTGCTGTTTATCTTTTTAGGTAGTTTATGAGTACATGTGTTGTATATACTCGTAGTTGATATCTTTGATGTAATTGATTGAATCAATTTGATTACCGCAAGTGCACGACCACGTTGAAGCGGTGGAAAACACGGGTCGATCCACAGGGAGCGCGTGTGAGTCGAGTTCACGATACTCGAGTGAGGGAAAAGAAGAGAGAGATGTGATCCAAATTAAACTACAATGCGTTGGAAATCGGAAAAACTATCAATGAAAACTAAACCCCTTGGGGGGTAGAGAAAGAACATGGAAATGAAAATGTGTAGTGTAGTGTGTGTTCAAATGTGCTCATCAAAACATATCATACATGAAATCCATAAAACTCAAATCCAACTTTGCCTCAACATGAAATAAGATAAAACATTATCATTAAAACATATAAGACAATAATTGAAATGAAGCAAATATGTTCACATGCATAATGACTCAAATCCAACTATGTCTCCACATGAAATAAGATTTATCACAATCATTAAAATATACAATACATTAATTTGGATAAAGCCAACATGAGCACATGCATGCACATGCCTTGTTCCCCTCTTCCACTCCATCCTTATCCTAACATTGTCATTCCCCATAAAATAGGCCAACTAATCTAAGCATGTGCCAAGCTTCTTTAAAGAGCATTAGCACATCAAAGATAAGAGTGAAATCCCATTAGATGGTTATGAAAATCATGTAAAGCTCAAAGGATTAAGATTAACACACACTAATCCATCACATGATCAAATCACCTTCTTCTCCACCCCCAATGGGGATGGACTACTCTCTACTCATCTCTACACTAAAGAAAGCATGAAAATAACATAAACCCATGAAAGAAATGTAGAAGACTAGATTAAACAAACAACAACATAAAAGAAATTGCATCAAAGGAAAACATCAACATAATGAACAAGAACTAAACTAGATTAAGAAAATAAAATACAAAGTTTGCTCCCCTCCAACCCCCTTATTACACTACTAAAACAGGAAACTAAAACGTACTCTAATGGAGGAAGGAGGAAGAAGATGGAGATGAGGGATTACAATGGTATTTATAGACTAATACATGGTTAAGATTAATATGGGAATAATCAGACGACTCTAAATCACATCAGATAGTCCAGGAATGCTCTGACCCGACAACCCGAACAACAACCGAAATCGGAGACCACTTGGATCATTTTGATCCGCCAGTGGCGGATCCAAATCGGCCACTGGCAGATCAAATGGATCCGATCGGTCTGAATTTTTGTGTCCCACTTTATTTCTTCAATTGACACGTGGGGTGAAGTCCTGGTCTGCTGGCTCGAATCACTCTGAGTTTAATTGGTGAAATACTGATCTGATTCAAGTCATGTCCACCATATTTTGCACTTCACAATCAGGTCCCTCTGGGTTTGCACTTAGGTCCTTCCTGATTTGCGATCCAATCCTTGTGCATTGCAAATAGGTCCAGAACCTTTCGAATCAGTCCATACTTGTTATATTTAGGTCATTTTGCTCCCTTCATCTTCTTTATTACCTAACTCCTGAAATACTACAAACAACAACTCAAGTAGCACAATATTGAGGTAAAATAAAGGATATATATCATGAATATGATGCATGATATGCTACTAATCAGTAATCATACTTTTGACAAACTCTATTGTATATTGGTGCACCTTGGGTGATAATTGGAGTAGTGGTCCCACTCTTTTGGATTGTAATCCTGTTGTTATTTGTTTTAATTTTTTTCCCGCTATTTTGGGATGTTACAATGTGTCCATAACACAATAATGTAAATGATATTTTGACATGTAGATGGCTCATACAACACATCATGAAGTAACAATGTTCAGCCACCTCGCAAAGCCACTTTGCATCTGCCAATCCCAATGATTTCTATGCTTGAGTTCTTTGGCATGCATATATGATTGATCGTTTTAATTTCGCAAGTGCATGTGAGATTCAAAGGTAGGATTAACAACACACACACACACTAATCCATCACATAATCACAACACCTTCTTCTCCACCCCCAATGGAGATGAACTACTTTCTACTCACATCTAAACTAAAGAAAACATAAAAACAACATAAACCCATAATGGAAATGGAGAAAAACCAGATTAAACAAACAACAACATCCAAGAAATTGCATCAAAGGAAAGACATGTATTTAAAGAACAAAACTCACACTTGATTGAAATGAAAAGATTACAAAGTATGCTTCTTCTCCTCCAACTACACTACTGAAAACGTGAATTAAACCTAAAGTAATCAAGGCTGGAAAAAGAAGTGGGAGAGGAGGGATTACGAATGTATATATAGACTAATACATGGTTAAGATTAATCTGGAAATAATCTGATAGCTCTAAATCACATCTGAGGTCCTGGAATGCTCTGACCCGACAACCCGAACCACGACCAAAATCGTAGATCCATTTGACCTATTTGATCCGCTAGTGGTGGATCAAATAGATCCGATCGGGTTGAAAATTTTGTTGCTGTTGTATTTCTTTTATTGGCACGTGGGGTGAAGCTTTGGTTCACTTTCTCGACCCGTTTTGGTTTTAATTGGAGAAATACTGATATGGTTCAAGTCATGTGTCACAACATTTTATTCTTTACCATTAGATCCCTCCGGGTTTTCACTTGGGTCCTTCATGATTTGCGATCCAGTCCTTGTACATTACAAATAGGTCCAGAAGTCTTCAATTTAGTCCATTCTTGTTACATTCTAGTCCTTTCTGCTCCATTCCACTTTTTTTATTCAACACCTGAAATACTACAAACACCAACTCAAGTAGCACAATATCGAGGTAAAATAAAGGATATATAACATGAATATGATACATGATATGCTACTAATCAATATACACTTTCTAATTGGAACAAGATGATATTCCACAAAGGCGAAGTGATCCCTTCATGTGTGGTTGGTTGCACCTGAATCCATAATTCACACAAGAGAAGGTTCAATAAGCATCACACTGCTCGTCACATAACAAAATGAAGGATTCCACACAGTAATTACCTTTTGCTTAGCACAATCGCAAGCAAAAATGTCCAACTTTGCGACAATTGAAACAAGGCACCTTGACTTATCCTTGCCACCTCGGGATCCACGGGGTCGTTTCTTCTCATTCCTGTTTCCATCACCACCTTTCTTGCCGTTAGCTATTTGAGTGTTGTTCCATTACTGCTTGAAACCTACCCTCACTTTAACGCTAGTTTTAACAGCAAACACTTCTGCTTGAGGAGCTTCCGCAAACATGCGGTCACCTCAAGCTCAAGGTTCTTCATAGTCTGGTCGAAGGTCCTAACATCATCTGCATGAGTCTGACCCTGACACATTTTATAATGTTTGACATCGTAGTTATATGCTGCCTCATGGTGTGACCCTCACACATTTTATAATTGTCAAACATTAGCCCGAGTTGCCTAGTTCTTGTGACATAGGTCATACCATATGGAAGATTAATAGCTTCCAATAAGGACTTGGCAGAACGGTACTTTTTGAATTGGAATAACAAGGCATCCCTCATCGAGCTGAATATTGTTATACGAGCTACTCGGTCCTTCTTCTCGTAGGTGTTGTAAGCTTCAAGGTCCCTGTGATGTTGTGCAATGTTACCTTCCCCAGGTGGAGTCTTGGTCTAGGAAATGGTCTACAACTTTTTTTTTTGCAAAGCAAAAGGGAGATGCAGCCTCGAATTTTATAGATTTGTGTAAACGAACTTACATACAAACAAACCCAACAAACACCCAAAGCATTCGAAACTTGCTGGGTACGAGCTCAAATTCTTATCTAGCACATTACTATCATAAGTTCCACTGTCTGCGAAAATGTATTACAGCATGCCCCGCATTGCTTAGCTATTACTACTTTAAAGCTACACTAACGAAGGAGACCCATTGCTACCTCCATGTTGTCGCAAATGTCACCCTCTCATGCTCGTTTCCCTTTCCTTCCAGCATACCAAGCCCTTTATCCGAACCACATCCCTCACTTGCTGAATAATGGACTCCACTCGTCATTCCTCACCCTCCATACATCGCCTATTCCGTTCAGCCCAGCACTCGAACACCACAACTCCCAATGCTAACTTCAGTGTTAGTGCCCCATGCTTTGTAGGTGCAATCCATGTCTGAATCCTATAAATCTCCTCGAATGTAGCTACAACCATGTGGCCCATATCACCCTCTGGATTGCTTCCCATACAACCTGTACGAAGGGGCACTCCCAAAAAAAGTGCTTTAACTCCTCGTAGGCATTCATACATAGCGCACACCTTGACACCATGCATAGCTTTAGTCCCCTCCGTCTCATCATATCATGAGTAGGTAGCTTCCCATGCATTGTCCTCCATAATGTTAACGCATGCTTTGGGACAACCCATTTGTGCCACCTAACGACAGGTCGGTCCAGCTTGACCCGCTTCAACATATCTCTCAAGGTAAGTGTGCTTCGAGATGCCCCCATCCATGAGAGCTCGTCCTCCCCCCGGCCCACTTGGATGGTATGTTCCTCTAGGAGATACTGAATTTACGATGTCATAGATCGTAATTTCTCTAGTTCAATTTATCTCCATGAGTGAGATGAGCGACAATGCTCTTGGAAGCAACCATCTTGAATCAAAGACATATAGCAAGGAATAAGTCCTATCATAAAACTAAAAAAATGGAAAAATTCTCATCAATATAAATAGTTTATAAGCATATGCACTCACACCAAAAGAAGACATTACGTAATCAATCAAATCCTTATGCAAATGCTATATAAAAATTTATATTAATACAATTCTACGCTACAAAAATGATTACATATCAATTAACCCAGTGACATATATATTAAATATAAATCATATTTCACAAGCAAGACATAACTATATATGTAACGTCCTCAAATACAACGGAAAATTTAAAATTTAAAACATACAATCAAGCGAGGACATTACGAGAAGACATACACACACGGTGCACCAACATATAATATATATATATGTGATCGAGTTTACAAAAGAATGTGATTACATCAAAAGCTCATAACATAAAATATACACGTGTAATCACAACCACCTCAAAAAGGAAGGAATGTAGGATCCGGTCCCGAACGCCCCCTCCGCAGTCACCACCCGCCTACTGATTGATCGTTTTATTTAAACCGCAAGTGCACGACCGCTTTGAAGCGGTGGAAAATACGGATCGTACACTGGGAGGTGTGTCGACGTTTGGTTTGTGCGAAGGCGAGTGGTAAAAAATGGAGAGAAAAATCGATTACGCTAACTACACTAGAATGCAAAAGAAAATGAAAGATAAGCAATAAAAACTAAACCCCATAGGGGGTAGAGAAATAATGTGAATCTAAAGATGTGTGTGTGTGTGTGTGTTCAATTAAGCTCCTAACAACATGTAGTGCATGAAATCATAAAACTACATCCAACTTTGCCTCCACATGAATTAAGATAAGACTACATCATTAAAACATACAAGACAATAATTGGAATGAAGCTAAATGAACTCATGTATAAAGACTAGACCCTACTATGCCTGCACATGAATTAAGATAACCCAATATCATTAAAACATACAAGACATTAACCAAGCTAAAGGCAACAAGAGTACATACACTACAACTTTTGTTTCCAATATTAACTTCATCTATATCCTAACCTTATCATTCCCTATAAAATAGGTCCACTAATCAAAGCATAAGCTAAGCTTCATTCAAGAGCATTAGCATATCAAAGATAAGAGTGAAAACCCATTAGATGGTTATGGAAATCATATAAAGCTCAAGGGATAAAGATAACACACACTTAATACACTACATGATCATATCACATATTACTCCACCCCCCAAATGGGGATGAAACTACTCACACATAGTTAAACTAACTACTCTAACAAAATGAAGCATTATACTGAAATGAAACTACACTAATCAAGCAAGAAATATTAAAGAAGCATAAAACAAAACAAACAAGCAAACAAGCATGCATATGAAAGGAAATGAAACTAAGAGAGAAACAACACAATTAAAGGAAAAACATCTATTATTAACTCACTCAATACAAGCAGCCATTCCTCCACCAGAGTTTTGCTTCAAGGCTTCACTCTTAGTAGGTATGATGGCCACCAAAGAGGGAGATTCATACAATGGAAGGTGAAGAGTTCTATTTATAGCCATAGAAAAAGGTAATCCGGGACAATCCCCCGATGTGGGACTAAACAAATACCAAAAATAGCCTAAATGTCATCTAATACATGCTCTCCAGAAGTTTCATCGGATCCGGACCGCCAATTGGCGGTCTACAGGATCCAGATCCGTCTGGTTTTGATGCTGGGCTTTGCTTGATGTGTTTGTTGGTCTTTGATGCATCTACTTTGTTTATTGGAGCTCCGACCCGAATCGAATTGTCAAAATACTCCCCATGATGGTGTGGAGTTTTCTGCTTTGCACTTAGGTCCTTCGGTCTTACGTTCAGGTCCTTCTCCCTTGCATCTCAGTCCCCAGGTCTCACAATTAAATCATTTTTCCTGCTTTTGGGTCCTTTCATGGCTCTTCTCTTCAAACCTCTTTATTTCTGAAATTCAAACATGAAACTCATCACGTAGCATTGCTTAGGTGTAAGATAATGGATATAAGATACAAATATAAGCATGAAATGATGTCAATCACCTACTGATGCTCTCGGCCTGAAAAGCAGACATGAAACATGTCTGAGTTTCCAAAAGGAAACCTCGTATGCCAAGCCCTAACACATATATGAACAATAATGAAACATGCTATGCAAAATAAACATCACAACAGACACAACCGCTAAGTTCCCGAGACCTCTCTCCCGGCCATAGCTGAACCGACAACCTGGGTCTCAAGGGTCATCTCACCCCAACCCACCAACACTCGTGCACACACGGCATCGCCCATCCAAACCACAACCAAACAACCACACCATTGCCTCTGTGTTACCGGAGCCACGATTTTGCATCAATTGCCGGAGCCATGACGACAAATAAAACATGCCTCATTCGCCAGAGCCACGGCTTTGCCTCAATTGCCGGAGCCACGACGACAACAATCACAATCCCCTTCCACGTGTCACCACTGATTGCTATAGGGCCGACCTGTCCGTCTGTTTCCCCAAAAAGGCCAGTGAACCCGTTGCCTTCTAGCCAATCAACACCAACACAAAAACACCAAACTGTGTAAAAACGGTCGAACAAAATCTGTCTTTCGGTCGATGGATCCTCACCTAGAGAACTGACCCAACCGAAAACCCCGCCAATCGGTCGAACGGCAAAGGGGACCCAGTCGACCGAAAAGCACCAGTAAGAAATTCATTTTCGCAAACCATGATCAAACGGTCGGACGACCCAAGACTTCCGGTCGACCGAAAACCTCCAGTAGAACTCACCAACAGTCCACACTACACGGTCGACCGAAATCACACTTCCGGTCGACCGGCCATTAAGTTAACTTAAGTTGTCGGTCAGACGAGTCAAATAGGAGGTCGACCGTTTGGATGGTCAACGCCCCAACCGACCTACAACAATACTTTCGGTCGACCGACAAAAGGGTCCCGTTCGACCGAAAATACCCAAAGCATCCATCTCTCGCTAGAATTGCACAACCAGTCGACCACCCAAAGGGTATCGTTCGACCGGTACGAGGGATTTTGCCCAAAATACACTATAACCAGTCGACCGAACCCAGAACACCGGTCGACCGTTTATAGTGCAGAAACCAGCTGTGCAGGTCCGACGAGCCATTCGGCCTACCGTCGACCGCTCCCAGTCCCACTCCCACACTAATAATAGGTGAGCGCAAAAGCAAGCTTGACATACCTTAAGGCTTGAAGAAGCCTTAGAATAAACAACGGCGAGTGTTTTCCTCGAGAACTCCTCGCAACCGGAGCTTCTCCGACGAACACCTCCACTCTGACCACCGATCAAGCTCCTCCCAGCCACTCCAAACCAGGTCCTCTGGCTCGCCTAAGGGAGAGAGAGAATGCGCGGGAGAGAGAGAGAGAGAGAGAGTGAGAGATGAGATCGTGAGAGAGAGAGTAAAAACCCAAACCTTATATACTCTTTCCACACTCGATCTCAGCCGTCCATCTCAATCCTTCACTAATCCACCTCCTAAACACCATTAAAACAAAAGTAAGGTTTAGGATATAACAATATATCTCAAACTTATATCATATGTTACAAGGTGGTTCACATAGAACTCTTCTACGCTTATAACTCCCACTAAGAAAATTACATAGTTTTGTACCAAAAGAAATAATATCCCAACATGACGTGTTAGGTTTACACAGAACTATTTATTTCCACAAATTCAAAAAACCAACCAAAATTATTGAAGGATTTCACAATGTATTGATATTAAAAGGTACAAAACCTATTTAAATCACAAAATTTAAATTACTAAACATATTTTATGGTTGAAGAATGATTTTAATCAGTGAAACAAGACTAATGTAATAGGAACACAAAATCAAGCATATATTAACAAATAATGCCCTGCAACACCAAATTGCATTGGGACGCGGGTGCACCTCGAAAAAAAATTCTCGAGATAGTAGACTACTTGATCGTTGCATCGAAAATGTGTCCAACCAATTTCCCCTCCTATGACCAAGATCCTTACTGGTCCCCGTGTATATCACAGTCCGAATTGATAATTACACATGTCCGCCCCCTGGGTGTACACATTGCAACAGACAAATAGGAACCTCAACTAAGTCGACGTTTCATCAAACCGTTATCGTTAGACCGGTCGACTGATCGCACCGACAAGGCATTTGGACTGTGGAATTGCATTTCTTCTCCACGAGAATCGAATACGGACGGTAAAGAAGATTCTACATTGTGAACGTCGCTCTGATTCTCTCCTTTGCAAATCCGTATAGGTAGATCTTACATAAGGTATGATCTACCCATGTTTCTGTTGTTTAAATCCAACATATGTTAATTAATTCTCACTAGTTCTCCATATCTAGTTAGCATAGGATCAATAACTTCCTCATGTTGGACACACTAGCTGGAGAATTGACAACTTCAGACAATGCAGTAATTGAAAGAGATGGAGAGGTAATACCAACAGTAGGAGACATAATAGCATGATACACAACATTACGTTCCCATTGTTGAAACAATTACAAATAGATTCATGTAATATAACGGGTTACATATGTCGAATAAAATTCCAAAAGGATCCAGATAAAGCAAACGTACAAAAACATGTATAGGAAAACAACAAAAGAAGGAACAGTGATCAGAGACGACCTCAAAGAGCGAGCCGTCGGAAGGCGACTTGCCTCAGAGAAAATATCGGCCCACATACCAATGCCTTTGATGGTCTGCCGTTTTTCTCCCAGGGTAGAACAGTCTCACCATCGATCAGGCGCACACCAGAGTCGATGGACCACGAGTACATCGCGGAACCTCGCAAGAATCGATCGCAGAAGAACTCTGGATTTGGAGATCAAAAATCGCCGAAGAGGGACGATTTTCGTAGAGAGAGAATGAGAATAAAAACGTGTATCATGGAAGAAACCAACTGTGATATATATATATATATATATATATATATGTATATAATTTTGTAAACGTCAAGGACTTAATTGCAAAAAGAAATTAACATGAGGTCCAAAAAGATACGCCCATCGCCCTGAGGCTAAAACCTCTAATTTCCCCCAAAACCCCCTCTGCCACACCACGCCTCACTTCGCCCGCATTGGACGGGACAGGCGGGTGCGTGTGTGGAGAATTCTCTCCTCCTCTCATTCCACCTACAAAGGGTCATGGTGAAGAGGATGTTTTTCAACATCCTCCAACATTTTAGATTTACCAATGTGGGACTAAAAGTGAGGTGAACACATGGCACATGGGGCAATAGTTCTCATCTTCAACTCAACATTGGATTTACTCAATTGAGTTATTCATGAGCCTAGCCAAAACTCAATAATCCAACAATCCCCCACAAATCCATTGTTGATCGAGTTACCAAACCTGGCAACCTAGTGCTTTCAGTAATGGTACCTTTCGGGCTTGAACCATAACCTGAGTCCTTCAACTTTACCTCCACAAGAACTAAGTGAAACAATGTCTTGAACTTAAACATTTTGTGTGGAGATTCCATTGAGAACAACACTAAGCAAGTTATGCTGCAATCTACATGGTTGATGCTTTATGGCCATGCATCCGTATCCTGTTTCATGAATGCTTTCAAGGAATGACCCTCATTCCTCTAATTGCGGCAACACAATTGCATTCACACAGTTGGGCTTATATAAAGATGCACTGCTAACATCTTGTCTCATAGACTTGAACTCATTCAGAGTCTACACTCTTACTAAACTTGCAATTCAGTAGCATATTCATTCTTTGGAGTATTGACACAGATACAATGTATGACCTACAATGTATCACCAATTAGTTGCACTCAACTCATTCAAGAACTTGTTATTACCACATTGAATCAACTTCATGAGATCTCCACTCAGATTGGTTGGATTGCCATTCTAGATGAGTCATGAAATGAGTCTCAGTTCCATCCCCAACTTGGATTTCAGAACTTGAGCTAGATCAAGTCCTTTGGTGAAAGGATCAACTATATTATTGTCTTTGGTACCAACAAAATCAACAACTATCACCCTTTCTGAGACTAACTCCCTTACAGACTTCTGTCTGACTCGGATGTGTCTTCATTGTTTGTTATTATAATTTGAGATTCTCAGCTTTGCAATAGTAGTCATACTATCACAATGCACAGAAATTACAAGAACCGGTTTGCTGGTCATTGACAATTCAAAAATGAGTGCTTTCAACCATTCAGCTTCCATTCCACTTGTATCTAAAGCACAAAGTTCAACATCAAATGTAGATCGAGACAATATGGTCTATTTTGAAGACCTCCAGGAGACTGCACCTCCACCCAGAGTAAAAATATATCATGTAACACCATTACTCCCAGAGTTCTTGGCTATCCAGCTTGCATCACTGTACCCTTCCAGTACAGCTGAGAATTTCCCATAATACAGCTAAAGGGTAGAAGTACCCTTCAAGTACTTAAGTACTCTATCCAAAACCTCCCAATGAGTACGATGAGGACAACTTGTGTATCTACTAAGTTTGCTCACCGAGAATGAAATATCTAGGCATGTGCAATTTGCAAGATACATCAAGTTACCTATAATCTGAGAATATCTCAGTTGTAAAACTGGAACACCACTCCTGTTCTTGTACAAAGGTTTTGATGAATCATATGGAGTTTTCATAGATCTTTAATTTATAGTAGCCAAATATCTCAAGAATCTTCTCAACATAGTGAGATTGAGATATGGAAATACCATTAACTGACCTAGTCAGTTTGATACCCAAGATCACATTTGCAACATTCATAATCTTCATCTCAAACTTAGTACACAAGGACTTTGTTTCATGTATTATATTATGGTTAGAGCCAAATAGCAATATGTCATTGACATATAAACACAATGCAATACATGCATTACCTTGAACCTTGCAATAGACACATTTGTCAGAATCAATAACTTGAAATCCAAATGATAGTATAATTTTTTTCAAATTTCTCATGCCAAGCTTTTGGGACTTGTTTAAGTCCATAAAGATACTTAACAAGTTTACAAACTTTGTTCTCGTTTCCAGAAGCTAAAAATCCTTTAGGTTGGTCCATATAAATTTCTTCTTCAAGATCACCATGAAGAAAAACAGTTTTTACATCTATTTGATGGATCATAAAATCAAATACAAATGCCAATGCTAAAAGCACTCAGATAGTAGTCATACGAGACACTGGAGAATATGTATCGAAATAGTCTATTCCTTCCTTTTGTTTAAACCCATTGGCAACTAATCTGACCTTATACTTATCGATGGAACCATCTGGTTTTAATTTCTTCTTAAATATCCATTTACAACCGATTGTTGAACAACGTAGAGGAAGATTTACCAACTCCCATGTCCCATTAGAGACAATAGAGTCCATTTCAATCTTAACTGCATCTTTCCAATGCTTTGCTTCGGATGAAGCCATAACATCCTTGAAAGTGTTAGGATCACCCTCGATGTGGTTTGTAATAAAATCACTTCCCAAATCCTTGGCAATTCTAGAGCGTTTGCTTTTCCTTGGTTCAATTTCAACTTGAGTTTGAGAAGACTCAAAATTGGCAATGGACAAATCTGCCCCCACGTTGTCATCCTTTCCACATGCTCGTGGATGGAACCAGACGTAGACGGATCAACTGAAGAAGAAACTTGTTGAGGAACTCCAGATTTCGTGGGAAATACATCCTAAAAAAATTTGGCATCACGAAATTCAACAACTGTGTTAATATCTATGCCAGATATCTCGGACTTGATTACAAAAAATCTATACGCATAGCTATTAATCACATATCCGATAAATATTGCATCAACAGTCTTGGGACCAAGTTTTTCCTCTTATGTTCACGGATTAACACTTTTGCAAGATAACCCCAAACTCTAAGATATTTAAGGCTAGGTTTTCGACCACCCCAGAGTTCGAATGGACTATCCTCCTTATGTTTCTGAGGAGCTTTATTCAGAATATGGCAAGTCGTATTCAAAGCTTCTCCCCACATATATTTGGGTAATCCTGAACTCTCCAATAATGCATTAATCATATCAGATAATGTTCTATTTTTCTGTTCAACAATTCCGTTAGATTGTGGAGAATACGACGCTGTCACCTCATGAACTATGCCAGAATCCCGACACACTTAGTCGAACAACTTAGACATATATTCACCACCTCTATCGGATCTCAACATCTTAAGTTTATTTTCAGTTTATGTCTCTGCTTCATTCTTAAAAACAAGGAACTTAGACAACGATTCATCCTTACTTTTCAAAAGATAAACATAGCAATACTTTGAACTATCATCAATGAAAGTGATAAAATATTTCTTTTTATCCTTAGTTAACATGCCATTAAATTCACAAGTATCAGTGTGTACTAAATCTAAAATACTATTATTTCTAGTCACATAATGAAACAATCTTTTTGGTTGTTTAACCTGTACACACACTTGACATTTTTTATTCTCAATAGCATACTTAGGAATCATGTTTAAATTCATCATTCTTTTCAAACATTGATAATTCGCATGTCCTAAATGTTTATGCCAAACATCACGATATTCAATGGAATAAATAGCAGGAGAAGACACATCTTTAACAAAAATAACATTGCGATTATAAAAAACATGTTCAACATGAATTAAAAAAACATCACAAGACAAATACCCATTGCCAATAAAAGTACCAGAAAGAGTAATCACAAATTTGTTACATTTAAAACTCACTTCATAACCCTCGATTATCAGACACGGAACACTAATAATATTACAACGAATTGCAGGCACATGATGCATCCTGTGCAGCGAAAGAACTCGTCCTGAAGGTAACTTCAAGTCGATACGTCCAATTCCAAGCACCTTTGCAACATTTCCATTGGCCATCGCCACAGATCTACGATCAACGGGCTGGTAAGAGACAAACATGGACTTGTCAGCACATACATGCACATTAGCCCCAGTGTCAACCAACCCCTCATACGGTTCATAAATGGAAAAAAAACTTGAGGATTAACAGAAACAAACTTACTGTTGGTCTCATCCACCCCAGTCAATACATTGACCTATGTAGTCGATTCAATGGTACCTTGTTGGCATTTGGCTCTTGTGCTGCTTTGATTTTGGGATTTTTAGTTTCAGAAAGTGGATAAGCCTTTTCAATTACATCAACCAAACCAATAGCGGTCAACCAGATTTTCATACATTGTTGCCAACGTTTGAAATTCTACCTGAATTTTTTTTCTGGCATGCCTGATGATTGATACGTTTCAATTAACCGCAAGTGCACGACCGCGTTGAAGCGGTGGAAAATACGGGTCAATCCACAGGGAGGTGTGTCGACTTTAGTTTGTGCGAAGGTGAGTGGGAAAGAAAGGAGAGAAAAGAGTTATGATCTACACTACACTACAATGCGAAAGTAAATGGAAAATAAGCAATAAAACTAAACCCCAAAGGGGGTAGAGAAAAGAGTGTGAATACAATAATATCTGTATGTGTGTGTTCAATTAAGCTCATCACAATATATAGTGCAAGAAAATCATAAAACTACATCCAACTTTGCCTCCACATGAATTAAGATAACACAATATCATTAAAACATACACGACAATAATTGGAATGAAGCTAAATGAACTCATGTATAAAGACTAGACCCTACTATGCCTCTACATGAAATAAGATATCACATTATCATTAAAACATACAAGGCATTAACCAAGGTAAAGCAACAAGAGTACATGCAACTACAAATCATGTTTCCTTCATCAATTCCATCAATATCCTCACCTTATCATTCCCCATAAAATAGGTCCACTAATCTAAGCATAAGCTAAGCTTCATTCAAGAGCATTAGCATATCAAAGATAAGAGTGAAATCACATTAGATGGTTATGGAAATCATATAAGGCTCAAGGGATTAAGATAACACACACCTAATACACCACATGATCATATCACACATTTCTCCACCCCCAAATGGGGATGGAACTACTCACTTATCATTATACTACAACCTACATTAAAATGAAACATTCTACTGAAATGAAACTAAACTAAGCAAGCAAGAAATATTAAAGAAACTAAAAGGACATGACACAAAAGAAGCATGCAAGCATATGAAAGGAAATTAAACTAAGAAAGAAACAACATAACTAAAGGAAAATATCTATTATTACTCACTCAATTACAAGTAGCCTCTCTCCACCAAGGTTTTTTCTTCAAGGCTTGAACTCCTAGTAGAGAGGATGGCCACCAAGAGAGAGATGGGGTACAAGAGAGGAGAGCGAGTTCTATTTATTTCCATAGAAAAAGGTAATCCGGGACAATCCCCCAGTACGGGACTAAACAAATACCAAACATAGACTAAACACACTCTAATACATGCCCCATAGAAATCGTAGGGGACCCGGACCAACCCAGACCGCCAATCAGCGGTCCCAGACCGCCAATTGGCGGTCTACAGGGCTGGGATTCATCTAGGTTTTGTAAAGGGCTTTTCTGGATGGATTTGTTGGTCTTTGATGCATCTACCTTGCTTGCTGGAGCTCCGACCCAAATAGAATTGTCAAAATACTCCCCATGATGGTGCAGAGTATTCTTGTTTGCTCATTGGTCCTTCTATCTTGCATTCAGGTCCTTTGATCTTGCATCTTAGTCCTCGAGTCTCTCAACTCAGTCCTTTTTCCTTCTCTTAGGACCTTTCATGCCTCTTCTCTTCAAACCTCTTTATTTCTGAAATTCAAACATAAAGCTCGTTACGTAGCATTGTTTAGGTGAAAGATAATGGATATAAGATACAAATGTAAGCATGAAATGATGTCAATCACCTGACATGTCCACTTTTGGTGCAAATGAATTATTGCTCGACATAATTAATATTTTCTCTGAGATTGTTGAAACAATTACAAATAGATTCATGTAATATAACAAGTTACATATGTCAAATAAAAACTCCGTAACGATCCAGATAAAGCCAACATATAAAAACATGTCTAGGATAACAACAAAAGTAGGAACAATGATCAGAGACGACCTCAAAGACCAAGCCGTTGGAAGGCGACTTGCCTCAGAGAAAATATGGGGCAACATACCAGTGTGTTTGATGGTATGTCGGTTTTCTCCTAGGGTAGAATGGTCTCATCATCGATCAGGCGCACACCGGAGTCGGTGGACGACGAGAACAACGTGGAACGTCGTAAGAATCGATCGCAGAAGAACTCTGGATTTGGAGATCAGAAATTGCCAGAGAGGGAAGGTTTTCGTTGAGAGAGGATCAAAATAAAAATGTGTGTATCATGGAAGAAACCAACTGTGATATATATGTATATAATTTTGTAACTATCAAGGACTTAATTGCAAAAGGCAATTAACATGAGGTCCAAAAAGATACACCCATCACCCTGAGGCTAAAGTCTCTAATTTCCTCCACAAGCCCCGTTGCCACCACACACCGGACGGGGCGTGCGGGCACGCACGCGTGTGGAGAATTCTCTCCTCTCTTTCCATCTACAAAGGGTCAATTGAAGAGGATGTTTATCAACATCCTCCATCTTTTTAGATTTACCAATGTGGGACTAAAAGTGAGGTGAACACATGGCCCATGGGTCAATAGTTCTCTTCTTCAACTCAACATTGGATTTACTCAATTGAGTTGTTCAAGAGCCTAGCCCAAACTCAATAATCCAACACCCCTTTCAGACCATTATCATCTGGTGTTGCACACCTTAGAGTTCATGCATTGACTTCAAAGTGGTTGATGTTGCATGATCTTCAGTTGTTGAATGAGTCTAGCAGCAGATCGAAGATAAAGATACACCTAAGTGTGGAGCTGTGTATATTATTTGATTCGAATTTGATTCTTGATTGTGTAAAACATGCATCAACCATTCTAGGAAGGTTGTAATACAAGAATTAACAACAACAATAGTGTGAAGACCACCAAATTTAAGATAAGGAGTTCATCAAAGAGTACATGTCTAAAAATGAAGATCCTTCTTCTAGTGGGAAATTAACATTTATGACCGTTAAATGTGGAGCTTTATCATCATTTTGAGATCTTCTCTCCTGTTACTAAACTCCATATAGTTCGAGTGATTATATCTCTAGCAGCTCTTTGGTATAGCAGTGCGTCTCTGGGTTCGGTATTTCCCGATGGGGGGAGCATGCGGGAGACTATCGCTGCCGATGTCGAATTCACAAGGGTATTCACTAAGCAAAAGAGTGACAAACATACACGTGTTATCCCATCTCCAACGGAGATCTCGCGACCGATCTCAGTAAGCGAAAAAGTAACAGAGGACAAGATTTCCCTCAAAACCATCATTCACATAAGCCCAAGTTCTGAAAAGTAAAAAAGAAAATAGACATGTTGTCTCGCCTTGACAGAGAAAAGAAGCAAAGAGAGGAAAGTTACTCGACATCAAATTGCGTGGAGGATCGGTAGGATGAAGACATAGGTATACATCCGGAAGAGTAACTAAGACCAATTGAGTATGAAAACATGGCAATAACGATAATTCAAATCATCAAATCTCGGTCCTGACAACTCGGTTTCACTATGAAGGAGACTAGGGTTGGGTACCGATGGTAGGTGTGGTCTAAAGCTAGAACAAGAAAGCAACATGTTGACAAAGCCACAAAAAGGACAAGAGAGATTATGTTAGCTTATCCAATTGCTAGGCCGGACAACAATAAGTGGATGCTACGTACTAGATTCAATGCAAGATGGATGAATCGAGAATCCAATACCCTAAGCCTAATTGGATTATCCTACTCTTTCACTAGGAAGGGAGAAAGAGATCAACATCTATATATGCCCTATCCAATTTTCCTGGAATGACATTTATTCAAAGGCTGGGTCTAGTTGAGGGTTAATGTAACCACTGGGCTAAACCATCAATTGCAATAGTGCTAGCCCGGGTGTACCTCCTGGACATTGTGCAGTTCAGCTACAACATTCAAAAGACTTCAACGACGGGACTTAATCCCTTTGAGGTGGCTACGAGGCGACAACCCTTAACACCACAGGAGCTAGCCAAGTAGGATGAAGGCAATTGTCCCACGACCTACTAGTTTGAGTGGGAGGAGAACGTGATCTTTGATCGTGTGCTTGTTGAAGAGAATGAGTCGGAGCTTATTTTGATTTAGTTTCTCAAGAACAGTCGTTTGAACTTAATTCAACCATTGAACTTTAGAGCTATTTAGAGAGGGTTGTCGTACAAAATTTAGTTTTTATTTCATGCATGACTTCAAATACCTATGTAAAGTAGGAACGACCGAATGAAACAGTGTCAGGTCCCTAATACGTGAAAGAAATTTTTCGCCCCCTAAGATGGGTTTAAAGGTCTAACTAATAACTCGATGCACTACATCAAAGAGATGTTTTTGATCAGATTAGTGATGAAGGTTTAGCTGAAGGAGATAAAAAAAAGTCCAAGCAAAGCTCAGGCATTGCTCGCATTCTTCACCGACACTCTCGGAATGTATCATTACGTAAAGGAGCTTTCTGTCTTTCGTGGTTCGGTATGAGTTTTGGATTTTCTCTACGGTAATCAAGCCGAAAATCATTTTTTATTTTGTTTTTTACATGCTAGTTTGTGAACAATATTTAAAAGGATTTTTTTCGAAATAATATTATTTTTTAAAAAAAATCCAAAATAAACCTCTTTCAAAACAATTGTTCAAAGTAGACCTGTTGTCACCACGTGTTTACACGTAGGGCTCCAAACGGGGCGTGGCAGGTTTGGCTCCGCCTACTACCTGCCCCGCCGAAGTTAGGCGTGCAAATGAGGCAGGGCGGGTTAAAAAAACTTTGACCGCTACCCGCCCCACATAAGGGTGGGTTACGTGGGGCGGGGCGGGTTAAGTGGGCGAAACAGGTTAAGTTAGAAATGTAGTATATATGTTTGCTTCAAGCTTCAACAACAAACAAAAAACCATCCACGCAATTGCGAAGTGATTATGATGTTATTTATAGAAAGATACGTAGATAAAATATGATTATGATTTTATTAGTGCGGAGATTATGTCAGTTATCGGTTTCTATTTGTAGAGTGAGAATGAGAAATTGAAGAAAAAGAAAAGTAGAACGACACATCCGTTAAGACAGGAAAAGGAAATAAAACAAATACAAAATCAACTTTGTTTGTTATTTTTGTTATAAAGAAACGAAATTGGGATCACTAAAAATAACAAAATCATAAATCAAGGAAATTGGGATCACTAAAATATGTATATTTTTAATTTTATAATTATATTGTAAAGGGTAACACATCAACTGCAACCCGACCCGTTTAGTCCGACGGGTTAACGAGTGACGGGTTAACGTGTCACGGGTAGAGAGAAATCCCACCGCAACCCACCCCACGTAGGGCGGGTTGGCGGGTCAAACCCGCCCCGCGAACAACCCTATTGACACGTTGCGACGACAGGTCTTGTTTTTTAGTGTAAAGAGAACTCGACGTCTGTGACGTTGAGTTCTTTAGCAATTTTTGTTTGGAGAACTCGACGTTGCCGAGTTCTTAGTAGGGCACAACGGTTGTGCAAATGCCGAGTTCTATACAGGCAGCACTTGGCCCACGAATTTTCCAAAATTGAACTCGGCAACACAAGTGCCGAGTTCTCTTGAAGTGAACTCGACACTGGTGTTGCCGAGTTCATTTCACGAGAACTCCAGATTAAAATTAGTATTCCCCACACGTTTGACAGGAGAACATGGTTTTAAATAGAACTCGGCATCCTCGATGTCGAGTTATAAAGGCAGAACTCTGCATCCAAAATGCCGAGTTCCGTCAGGCTATATAAGTTGCCCGACAACCATCCCTCTCCCCCACGCCGAGTTCTCCCAATTTTGAGGTTAGGGCTTCGATTTTTCTTTGTTTTCCACGATTTGTTTCCTTATTTTATGTATTAGGATCATATACATTGTTGTTTTAGTTATGATTGAAGTGTTTTTGTTAGTTTAGGAAGTCGTTTAGGTGCAAACCTGATTCTACTTTTGGGTTTTTACGTCAAACTTTTTTTTGCCTTCTTAGTAGATTATTGATTTATTTTTGTTGATTATATGTTACAATGGTAATCTTAAAAGTTGTGGAATTTAAGTTTGATTATTGTGATTGAAATTTTAGTTGTTGTTGTTTAAAGTTAATATTTTGACTTGTATTAAATTATTTTCCCAAATATGTTATGATTTGCATGTTGTTCGAATGTATGCCATTTAAAGTTGTGAAATATGTTGTCATTTAGAATGTTGTTTGTTTTATAGTTAGTTTCTTTTACAATGCATGTTTAAATTTTTTGAATATGAAAATGCAGGGGATGTTATGTTAAAGTTTTAAAAAAATTCTGACATTATTCGTAACGTTATTTATTGTAGTTGATTTTGTTGGAGTGATTGTTCGACGTTTACAGTCGTTTGCTAGTACACCTGACTGAGGTAATATCTAAATCATTTTAGTATTTTCAAAATTTTAATTATTCTGGAATAGAAAACAACCATTTAAGTTGAATACATTTTCAAATTTAATTAATATAGGTTAGGAATGGATCAAGATGATGAAAGATCTTTGTTGGTCTTTTATGATGGGAAATTAGAATGTAATGGAGATGTGGCAGAATATACAGGGTCCGAGCGTAAATTAGTAGTAGTTCCGTTGATTTAGTTGATGTCATAAGATCAGAATGTTATTATCCAGAAAGTATGTTTGATGTCAAGTTGACGACGAAATTGCGTTTAAACAAGGACATGACATTGATTGATTCGTTTAATATTAAATCGCAAGTGCACGGCCGCGTTGAAGCGGTGGCAAATACGGGTCGAACCACAGGGAGGTGTGCCGACTTTTGGTTTGTTCGAAGGCGAGTGCTAAAGAAAGGACAGAAAAGTTGGTTACACTAAACTACACTACACTACAATGCAAAAAGGAAATGGAAGATAAGCAATAAAACTAAACCCCATAGGGGGTAGAGAAATAATGTGAATATAAAGATGTGTGTGTGTGTGTGTTCAATTACGCTCCTCACAACATGTAGTGCATGAAATCGTAAAACTAAATCCAACTTTGCCTCCACATGAAATAAGATAAGACTATATCGTTAAAACATAAAACACAATAATTGGAATGAAGATAAATGAACTCATGTATAAAAACTAGACCCTACTATGCCTCCACATGAAATAAGATAACCCAATATCATTAAAACATACAAGTCATTAACCAAGGTAAAGGCAACAAGAGTACATACACTACAAATTGTGTTTCCAATATTAATTCCATCCATATCCCCACCTTATCATTCCCCATAAAATAGGTCCACTAATCTAAGCATAAGCTAAGCTTCATTCAAGAGCATTAGCATATCAAAGATAAGAGTGAAATCCCATTAGATGGTTATGGAAATCATATAAGGCTCAAGGGATTAAGATAACACACTACAGGATCATATCACATATTTCTCCACCCCCCAAATGGGGATGGAACTACTCACTAATCATTACACTACCTACATTAACAACATGAAACATTATACTGAAAGGAAATTTAACTAAGCAAGAAAAGAGCATTAAAGAAGCTTAAAAGGAAAGGAAATACTAAACAAGCATGCACAAATTAAAAGACAAGATTAAAAGAAATTAGAACAATTATTTTATTAACAATGACTTACATTGAAGGTAGCATTTTTCTCCACTTGAGTTTTGCTTCAAGGCTTACTCCTTAGTAGAGAGAATTCCACCAAGCAATGGGTGATTTACAATAGAAGGTGAAGAGTTCTATTTATAGCCAAAGAAAAAGCAATCCGGGACAATCCCCCGATGTGGGACTAAACAAATACCAGAAATGGACTACATACACACTAATACGCGACCCACCAAAATCTTAGCGGATTTGGGCCAAAACCGACAGCCAATTAGCGGTCTTGGACCGCAAATTGGCGGTCTATATGGTCTGGATCACGCTGGAATTTATTCTGGGCTTTTCTGGATGTCTTTGTTGGTCTTTGATGCATCTACTTCACTTGTTGGAGCTCCGACCCGAATAGAATTGTCAAAATACTCCCCATGATGGTGTGGAGTTTTCTGTTTTGCTCTTTGGTCCTTCAGTCTTACGTTCAGGTCCTTCTCCTTTGCATATTAGTCCCCAGGTCACACAATTAAATCCTTTTTCCCAACTTTTGGGTCCTTTCATGCTTCATCTATTCAAACCTATTTATTTCTGAAATTCAAACATAAAACTCGTCATGTAGCATTGCTTAGGTGTAAGATAATGGATATAAGATACAAATATAAGCATGGAATGATGTCAATCAAATACCCCTACACCTTAGTTTTTGCTAGTCCCTGAGTAAAACAAAGAGAAAAACAAACAAGAAACAAGAAATCATAACTCACTTTCGTAGGAATCACGGTTGCACTTAGCACGTGCAACAAACCGTTAAACCTCCTTGTTGCCAAGGAGGAGAAGTGTTGTCTCCTGAGGATTTTCAGCGGATATACCCACAAAATCCGAACAAGATGCATTATTCAATCTAGACACTCGACTCGTTGGACAAATTTTGTCGATCATTGGACGCGGTAAACCTACGGGCCGACTCTATATAGGTAATTAGTCCACACAGCTATCCTAATGAATCATTCGTGCAAGTTAAATAAGGAATTAAGTGAAAGACATGGACAACCTCAACATCCTCAAGTGATACAAAGTGTAAAGTTCATTAAGATTCTTATTTGCATTACCATTATTTTCTTTTTGTTTTTTTCTCATTTTTCTTCTTCTTTTTATTAGTTGGAGCTTCATTCTCCCAGGGTCAGGTTTCGTGCATCATTGCCCATGATGACTTACACTATTACTTACACCTTTCCCCAAATCTCCACATAGGGCGATCCCTACCACCCGTGTAACGGGAATTCGGTCGGTGCATCCCAAGTCAGATGACTCGAAAACACCAGGCACAAAGTCCCATCAGACCTACTTTCCCGAGTGATAGGAGCCGTGCGAGAAGAGAGAACACCTACTCACTTATTTCTTATCTACACATGAACCAAAACCCCTACACTTAATGTCTCACAACAAGATTTAAAGGGTCCTTGACTACAACAAACTTCCTTAAATTAACAGACACAAATTATTAATTCACTAGGTTCAGGGTGGACTTCTTTAAATGTTTGAGTACTGAAACCCTATGATTACTCGCCCCCTGAGGGAAAACTGGGGTGCATCCTAACGACTAGATAAGTCCTAAAGCCACTGTACTAGATATCCTAATGCATCAAGTTCAAGACAATTTTGGAAGCTTTCTTTTTACTTTGCCTCTCAACGGTTTTGCACATGCTAAACACACACAAAACCAACAAAACATTTTCTTTCGCAAACACATGAAGATTTTGAAAGAAATGTGAAAATTTTTAGGCACTAGGCAAGCAAAAGAAGACAAGTCACCCAAGGATCATGACAAACAAATATATCGATATTAAATGCAGCACACTAACATGACCCTAATAATGCACACAAAAGAAAACGAAAATCAAAGGAAAAGACTCGACTATGTATACACGTAAAAACACCCCCCACACCTACTCCATGCATTGTCCTCAATGAATGCGAGCAAAATACTACATGAATTTTACATGAAAAAAGAAAGATCTCACAAATATGAAGCGCTAAAGGAAGTTCAAGGTTATGTTGATGGACACAAACCCGAATTCCCTCAAAACCTGTGAGATGCTAAAGAAGGGATACAAATACGTGAAAGAAATGAGGCCCAAATACTCAAGGGTTGGAGCCCACAACAATCGATGCTCACTGAAGGAGTCTTTTATTGTACTTTTTTTTAATATAACTTTATACAAACATAAGTTCGCATCTTTATTTGTCAAAAGACATCAAATGAGAACCTTAAGAGTGGGTCAATGCACTTGGAAAAAGAACATGACACCACGCGAGGCCAGCATACTCATGTAATAAATAGGTAATACAAGATCGAGGACTTAACTAAATAACAAGCTATAAATTAGAAACTTGGAATTTTCAAAATAGGAGGAATTGACTATAGTTGTGATATCAACATGGTTGACTTGTTCATGAAGTCCTTGAAGGTGACTGCTAGATGTTGGTAGAAGTAATTCACTCAATCACGAGGACTTTATCTTAAAATTTGTAAGAAAATGTTTCTCATTTCTTATGTATATATATATATATATTGCACTGAATGAAAATCACAACAAGTGTAGTTTGCAACAGTCGCCAAAACTAAATACTGATTTTTTTATTAATTCTGAATCGTTACAACATCGTAATCTTCTTTTCTAGTTTATGCAAATACATGTGATATAAATTAGGGACATGTCAATGTGTCAACAACACGTTAATGATGAGAAATAATTAAAATTTCAAAATCCGGACACTAAAGCAACCCAATACAAAATGCAGAAAAACCAAATACCAATTCAAAAACGCAAAATATTACCATCAAAAGTTTGCAAGATTAAAATTAGAGTTTAAATAACCTTGTTCTCATCTATTACATGGAAGTACCAAAAAGTGGAATGAATAAAACAAATCCATGTTGGATAACAGATTAGGCAAACTAATTGTATCAGCTAAGCATCATTAGCCATTAGAAACAACAAACTATTCCAATTTCAGCACTACAAACTTTAATAAAAACAATAAGTTCTAACCACAAAATAAAATTCCTAATAAAACCACATATTTAAAATCTTAAGGATAGAAAAACAAACATAATCACCTCTAACTCTAAGCATCATAAGAAAACGAAAAAACGTTCCAATTTCTGCACCCCAAACTTTAAGAAAATAATTTATTCTAATTACGAAAATAAAATAAAATCCTAATATAAACAGAAAAACAAACATAATTACCCTTTTATTAAATTAAATCACAGAAAATGAGAAAAGGAAAAGGAAAAGAAACAATTTTTCTCCTCTCATGTAAACTCTCAAACTTGTTGTCTTGTTGATGTTCTTCTTCTTATTATTATTATTATTGATTGTTATTATTATTACTTCCTTCCATTCAAAATTCCAATTCCATCGATCGATCGATAGATTCGGAACAAACCCAAGTTCAGTTCCCTAAACCAGAACCCAATTCTTCTCCTTGTGAATGGAAATCCCAATGCCAAATGGAGCTGCAACCACAGTTTCCTCCACAAACTGCACTTCATCTAGTCCCGTTTCATCCAATTCCTGCAGAGGCCTCGACCTTCTCCTAATGGCGGCGGCCAAAGTAGAGGGCAATTGGGTTCTTGGGTCGTCCCACAAACCTCAAATGGGTCGAGAGAAAGAACAAAAATAGAAGAGCAAGAAGAGGAAGGTGGAGGAAGAGGAGAGGAATGGTGAGGTTGAGAGGAAGAAGAGGCAGTTGGCAATGCCCACCAAGTTCCAGGACTCTGTTCTCCAGCCTTGGAAGCGCCAGACTCGGAGACCCAACAATCCCAATGCTTAATTAAAGGTGCCAATTATACATCTGGCTCTTTTTTTTCATGTCTTTTCGGGGCTTGAATCAGTGTGTTTTGAGTGTTTGGAATGCAATCAGTGCCTTTTCGAAATTTGAAATTTTGTGTTTGATTTGTTTGATGTGTGGTTTGTTGGTTTTGACAATCCCTTGTTTCCCCTGAGTTTGTGCTTTTGGTGATTGAATAAGCGTGTTTTAGCATTCAGAATACGATTAACGGTGACGTACTATTGAGGTTTTGTTTGTGATTGGCTTGATGGGTGGATGGACTGGTTATGTATGTTGCTTAATAAAAGGGATATGATAAAATCTGAATTTCTGCATTGCACTGGCTTGCTTCATTGAGTTGATTTTGTTGTCTTTGAATGGAGAGTTAACCTTACTTCTGAATTGGAGGTAATGGAATTTACACATTTTGCTTCTGCAAATAAGGTGTAAATTTTATGTTGAGCAGGGGTGTTTGCTGAATATATGTTGGCTTGTTGCTTAATCAGTTGCAATTATTCGGATATAATGAGAATTGGATTTTATTTTGTGTTGGTATGGGGACAACATTTGTAGCTGGATTAATTTCGGTTATGACGTCTTTTGGATGGAGACTATCTTATTTGAATTCAGGTAATGTAGTTTATGGATTTTGCTTTAACAAGAACTTCGATGTTTGTTCAGGGAGTCTTTGTGAGATATCTCTTTTTCGTGAACGGTAGTTAATAAGGTATATATGATTATGTTTCTCAAGTTTCATTGCACAGCTGTACCTACATTGGTTAGCTTATGTTAGATTGAGATTTTTATTTGATTTGAGCTCATGTAATTCAATTTTGAGTTTCACTTGGGCTAGAATGATTTGTATTTTTTCTGGTTCTGGTGTCCCTGCGTTAGATTATATATGGCCTAAAACTATATAGATTCTTGGGCAATTTCAATTGTTCAGATAAGTTGGCGGGGAGATCTATTTGGTTGTTTCTTTTGGTTTGAGAGTTACAAAGTCGATCTCAAATCTTGTTGAATCATGGATTCATGGATCAAATTGCTTTATGATGTGTTGAGTCTGAAATTTCAAAAGCTTTATCAATTACGACATGGTCTTTATGTTTTTCTAGCTATCCTTCGCAGTTAGCTGAAGTACTTGATCAATAATATCGACAGAAAAAAAGGTTTTTCGTTGTCTATGTGATTTAGAGATACGTCATCAGCTAACGCCCTTCACAAGTACAATTTAGCAGCAAGAGATACATGACATTATATGTTTGAGTCATCATTTGTAATCATTCTTTTTTTTACGAAACCACTTTCAAACGATTTTCTGGCAATGATATTCGTGCCGATTTATATTTGTTACTTAAGGAGATCTTCTGGTTTTAATAATTGTATTGCTTACAAAAATGTTCAGTCGCTCTTTCAATACGTTCCACCTCGAAAATTTCTCTTACAGCTAACGATGCTACAATTTCTAACACATGTCAAGAACCAATAGTTTTCATTGGGTATCAAATTTCACACTGGTTCAACTATGACATTTTTCTGCTCAAATCTGTCCTTGGTTCCTGAAAAAACTGCTTGTGTTCTAATATAATCTTTTTTTTGTTCTCGTATCGGCAGATTCTGCTGGAGTATGGCGTTGTGATAATTTTGAGTGACTTCATTGCAACTCGATGTTCAATAGAAGTCAGAAAATCTACAAGTGCAGCAGATGTATTTTCTAGATCGCAGTCTGTCTCACAAAATCAGCAAACGTTTTGATTTTTGCAAAAATGTAGCTTTCAGAAAGTCTGTACATATGTAGTGATCAAGCTCACCGTTTTACCTTATCATGTCTGTCTCAAACTTTCACATTGTGTACTTAGACAAAGAAGGAACATATATATATATATATATATATAATTTTCTGATACTTTAAAGAGGTTATAAAACAACAGCTGGAAGTTGGGTGCATCATTTTTCTTCTGTTCTTCCTATCCATCGATCAGTTATTGAACGAATTGCTAGTGTGGACTCATTCTTGATTCTACCTTCATAGTGAAGTGGAGCATCTTGCTTATTTAGTAATCAGCTTTGAGCTTAATAATAGTAGTTGTTTTCAGAAAGTGGATTGACACCACTGTTGCTAAATGGGCGTGCTTTTTCCTCTTTTTTTACCAGTTGAAGTGTTTTCCTGCAAAGAATGATTTTCATTCTTTGGATAAATCTGGGTAATTCAGCTTGCTTCTTTCTCTCCCACAAAAACCATTAATATTTATATATTGAAAGTTTAAAGAAAGCTTGAGTCTTATTTTTGTAAATTTAATCACCCTATGCGAGATGTAATAGAATGTAATTTAAGTTATTGAGCTGTAATATAAATTGTTCGAGATTAATAGCACTAACTTACTGTAATATTGTTAGATCCTAACCCTTGCTTACTGTTCTTAATTGTGTTTTAGGGGAGGTTTAGTGATGGATTGAGGACGGCTGAGATCGAGTGGGAGAAAAGTATATAAAGGTTGGTTTTACTCTCTCTCCTCACACTCTCTCTCGCGTTCTCTTCTCTCTCACTCACTCACTCTCTCTCTAGACGCGTCTCTCTCTCCATCAGAGTTTCGTCGGCATTTGTGGAGGCGAGGGGGCTGTTGGAGACGCCGGAAGTGCGGGGATCGTCGTTGTGTTCGCCGGAGTTCGAGTTTATCGTGGAAAAGCTCGCCGTCGTTTCTTCAAAGGCTTCTTCAAGCCTTAAGGTATGTCAAACTTGCTTTCAAGCTCACCTAGTGTTAGTGTGGGAGTGGGAGCGGTCGACGGTAGGCCGTTTCGGGCTCGTCGGACCTGCACAGCCGTTGCTGAACTATAAACGGTCGACCGGTGTTTTGGTTCGGTCGACCGGTTATAGTGTATTTTGGGCGAATCCCTCGCACCGGTCGAACGATGCCCTTTTGGGCGGTCGACCGGTTGTGCAATTTTTAGTGAGAGAAAACGTCCTGTGTATTTTCGGTCGAACGGGACCCCTTTGCCGGTCGACCGAAAGTACTGTTATAGGTCGGTTGGGGCGTTGACCATCTAAACGGTCGACCGCCTGCTTGACTCGTTCGACCGACGTTTAAGTTAACTTAATGGCCGGTTGACCGGAAGTGTGGTTTCGGTCGACCGTGATGTGAGGACTCTGGGTGAGTTCTACTGGTGGTTTTCGGTCGACCGATAGGGTTCGGTTGTTCGACCGTTTTACTGTTGATTGCGAAAATGGATTTCTACTGGGGCTTTTCGGTCGACCGGGACCCCTTTGTCGGTCGACCGTTTGGCGGGTTTTTCGGTTGGGCCAGTTCTCTGGGTGAGGATCGGTCGACCGGAAGCCATGTTTTGTTCGACCGTTTTACACTGTTTTTGTGTGTGTGTGTGTGTTGCTACTGATTGGCTAGAAGGCAACGGGTCTCCGGCCCTTTTGGGGCGACGACACAGACATTCCGGCCCTATAGCGATTAGTGGTGACACGGGTTGTGATTTGTGGCCGTGGCTCCGGCGAATGAGGCAAAGCCGTGGCTCCGGCAAATGATGCAAAACCGTGGCTCCGGTAACACTGAGGCAATGAGGGGGTTGTGTGGCCGTGTTTTGGACCGGCGTTGCCTTGTGTGCACGTGTGTTGGTGGGTTGGGGTGAGAGGACCCTTGAGACCCGTGTTGTTGGGCTATGGCCGGGAGAGAGGTCCCGGGAACTTAGCGGGTGTTTCTGTTGTGGTGTTTTATGTTTCCTTGCACATTTCTTTTCTGTCCATATATGTGTTAGGGTTTGGCATACTGGGTTTCCTCCTGGAAACTCAGGCATTCATTGTCTGCTTTCAGGCCGAGAGCGACGTTAGGTGGGTGGCATCGGCGGAGGGAGCACTCGAGACCTGATCCTGGTTCCCTACATTTTGAGGTGGTTGTGATTACTCGTGTATATTCTCTGTATATGATCTTTTGATGTAATCACATTCTTTTGTAAACTCGTTCACATATATATATTATATGTTGGTGCACCAGTGTGTGTATTTCTTTCGTAATGTCCTCGTTGATTGTATGATTTAAATTTGAAATTTTCCGCTGTGTTTGAGGACGTTATACCTTGGTATCAGAGCGGTCAGTTTCAGTGTCTTCGTCCAATGGAACCACCCTTAGAGTTGTGTCAATCATGCATGCATTGTTCTCATTCATGTTTTGTGTCTCCTGTGTAGATGGCTCTGAGGCGTGTGAGACCTTCTCCCCGAGACCGTAGCACCAGTGATGAGGTGGGTGAGGGGAGTAGAGGTGAGGAGCTGAGGATGCTCCAGGGCACGCTGGGTAGATTGGGCGAGATTCTCGAGCGCCAATCCACCCAGACTGATCAGGGAGGAGCAGGCGCAGTGTTGGATCGGTTTATGCATCAGCATCCCCCATCCTTCGATGGTAGCGGCGACCCTGAGGCAGCAGAGGACTGGGTCTTTAAGATCCAGAAGATATTTCGGGCGATTGGGTGTCCTCCTAAGAGGAAGGTGGATCTGGCCACTTACGTGTTGGACGGCGGCGCAGCCAACTGGTGGAGATCCACTTCTGTTGTGGTGTTCGAGGACAGTGAGGAGTTAAGCTGGGAGGAGTTCCTGGTGGAGTTCAACCAGCAGTACTTTCCGCAGCACGCCCGCGACAGGAAAAGAGAGGAGTTCCTGGCTTTAGAGCAGAGGGACATGACTCTGGCTGCCTACATCAGCAAATTTCACGCTTTGGAGCGATATTGTCCAGAGATTTATGTGACGCAGGAGCACAGGGCTCGGAGGTTTGTGCGCGGTCTGAGGCCGCAGTTCAGGGCCCGTGTTACCACGAGCATGCCACAGACGTTAGCAGACGCTGTGAAGTTCGCGACCATCATGGATCAGGATAGCCAGGACATTGAGGAGGCTAGGAGGTCGCAGGTGAAGACCGGAGTGCGTCCGGGGAGTCAGTTGTCAGGGAATCCGGGCAAGAGGCCTCGGATTGACGGAGGTGGACCACCACAGGCTGGGCAGTGCAGGCAGTGTGGTGGAGTTCATCCGGGACGCGGTTGCGGGCCCCGTTGTGGCGCGTGTCATGGTTGTGGCCTGCTGGGTCACTTTGTTCGTTCTTGCCCGAGTAGGCCGGGTGGGCCTATTGTTCGGCCGGGATCATCCACAGCTGGTGGAGCTGGACCGAGTCGTTCTGCAGCACCACCCCAGCAGGGGAAGAGAGCAGGTCGCGTATTCACTATCCAGGCGGAGGAGGCTAGGGATGCGAGCACGGTGGTGGAAGGTACGCTACTTGTTGCAGATTCGGTGGCTAGGGTGTTGTTTGACTCTGGGGCCACACACTCGTTTATCTCTGAGCAGTTTGCGAGCGTGTTGGGCCGTACCCCTGCGATGTTGACTGCCATTTTGGAAGTCAGCACACCCCTGGGTTTGGTGGGCACTGTGGGGAGATTTCTTCCCGGCGCCACGATTGCTTCGGGAGACCAGGAATTTCCGGCTGACCTGGTCTTGCTACCGATGGTGGACTTCGATGTTATACTCGGGATGGATTAGTTGTCCCAGTACGACGTCCGAGTCTTGTGCCGTGATAAGAAGATATTGATTCCGAGGCAAGGTTTGCCTGATCTCCTGATCAGAGGATTGAAGGACCGCGGGAGTCGGTTGATTGTTTCTTCGTTTAGAGCTCGGAAGTTGATTCAGCAGGGTTGCAGGGCTTTTGTGGCCACCTTGGTAGTTCCAGACCCAGAGATGAGGAGACTGGAGGACATCGAGATTGTTCAGGATTTTCCCGAGGTGTTTGCTGATGATGTCTCCGGTCTACCACCTCACAGAGAGATAGAGTTCGGCATTGATTTGGTAGCTGGGGCTGCACCGCAGTCGAAGGCTCCGTACAGGATGGCGCCTGCAGAGTTGTCGGAGCTGAAAAAGCAGTTACAGGTTCTGATGGATACTGGGTTTATCCGACCCAGTGTCTCACCGTGGGGTGCGCCGATTCTTTTTGTGAAGAAGAAGGACGGCTCGTTGCGGATGTGCATAGATTACCGGATGCTGAATAAGGTTACTGTGAGGAATCAGTATCCTTTGCCCAGGATCGAGGACCTGTTTGACCAGTTGCAGTCAGCGAAGGTGTTCTCGAAGATTGATCTGCGATCCGGGTACCATCAGTTGAGGATCAGAAAGGCAGATGTCCAGAAGACAGCTTTTCGGACGAGGTACGGGCACTTTGAGTTTCTGGTGATACAGTTCGGGTTGACGAACGCGCCTGCAGCATTTATGGATCTGATGAATAGGACTTTCAGTCAGTATTTCAACCGTTTCGTGATTGTCTTCGTGGACGGTATTTTAGTCTATTCACCAGATATGGATCAGCACCGGGAGCATCTGAGGATTGTACTTGGCATTCTGAGAGATCAGCAGCTGTATGCCAAGTTTTCGAAGTGCGAGTTCTGGCTTCACAGTGTTGCATTTTTGGGGCACATCGTGTCGGGAGCTGGGATATCAGTGGATCCAGCGAAGGTCGAGGCAGTGACGCAGTGGAGAGCCCCGACGAGTGTGACTGAGATTAGGAGTTTTGTTGGATTGGCGGGTTACTACCGCCGGTTCATCAAAGACTTCTTGAGACTTGCTTCACCACTGACAGCGCTGACGAAGAAAGGAGTGAAGTTTGTTTGGTCCCGGAATTGCGAGGACAGTTTTCAGGAACTGAAGAGTCGGTTGACGACTGCTCCAGTTCTGACTCTTCCCAGCGGTAGCGGAGGTTATGTGATTTACAGCGACGCCTCAGGTGTTGGTTTGGGCTGTGTACTGATGCAGCACAGGCAGGTGGTGGCGTATGCTTCGAGGCAGTTGAAGGTGCACGAGAAGAATTACCCCACTCACGATCTAGAGTTGGCAGCCGTGGTTCATGCTCTGAAGATTTGGCGTCACTATTTGTATGGTGAGCGGTTCGAAGTCTTCACGGATCATCAGAGTCTGAAGTACTTGTTTTCACAGAAGGAGCTGAATATGAGGCAGTGCAGGTGGCTTGAGCTGATTAAGGATTTTGATTTCACCATCTCCTATCATCCGGGGAAGGCGAATTCAGTTGCAGACGCGCTGAGCAGGAAAGTGGAGGTGTCAGCTGCGAGTTTGTGTATTCAGGAGTGGAGGCTACTCGAGACATTGTCAGAGTGGAGGCCGTTCACCGAGAGCTCGGGGGGAGCAGTGATTGCGGGTCTTCGAGTGGAGCCGCAGACCGTCAGTCGAGTTGTCCAGGCTCAGCACAGGGATGAGGATTTGACTAGTCTGCTACAGTCAGCTGCCAGAGATGGGTCGAACTTCACTGTGGGAGTGGATGGAGGTCTGAGGTTCAGGAGTCGGATCTGGGTGCCGAAGATCGATGCGCTAAGAGATGACATCATGGAGGAGGCACACCGAGCCAGATATTCCATTCACCCGGGGAGTACGAAGATGTATAAGGATCTACAACGGAACTTCTGGTGGCGAGGGATAAAGCGTGATGTGGCTGATTTTGTGGCTAGGTGTTTGGTTTGTCAGCAGGTGAAGATCGAGCACCAGAAACCAGCAGGACCGATGCAGAGTATAGAGCTACCTGAGTGGAAGTGGGAGCACGTGACGATGGATTTCGTCACCGGGTTGCCGAAGACGAGGAGCTCTCATGACGCGATTTGGGTTATAGTCGATCGACTGACCAAATCGGCACATTTTCTGGCCATCCGGACTACTCTACCTTTGGAGGGTCTTGCGAGATTGTATATTGAGGAGATCGTCAGACTGCATGGGGTGCCAGTGAGTATCATTTCAGATCGAGATCCGAGGTTCACTTCCAGATTCTGGGGGAGTTTGCAGCAGGCTCTGGGTACTCGTCTGAATTTCAGTACAACATTTCACCCGCAGACAGACGGTCAGTCAGAGAGGACCATTCAGACGTTAGAGGACATGCTGAGTGCGTGCACTCTGGATTGGGCAGGGCACTGGGATGAGCACTTGCCATTGATCGAGTTCGCCTACAACAATAGCTACCATGCGAGTATTGGGATGACGCCGTACGAGGCTTTGTACGGGAGGCCGTGCAGATCACCGGTGTGCTGGAGTGAGGTAGGCGAGAGGCAGTTAGTCGGGCCTGAGATTATACAGGCGTATGCTGAAAAGGTTGATGTGATCAGGCAGCGACTAGCGACAGCTCAGAGCAGGCAGAAGAGCTACGCGGATCGGCGTAGGCGAGTTTTGATTTTTGAGGTCGGCGATCATGTCTTTCTGAAGATCTCACCGTCGCGGGGTCATGAGATTCGGGAAGAAGGGGAAGCTCAGTCCGAGGTACATTGGGCCGTTCGAGATTTTGGACCGAGTTGGAGAGGTCGCCTACCGGATTGCGTTGCCGCCACAGTTTTCTGGTCTTCATAACGTCTTCCACGTTTCGATGCTGAGGAAGTACGTGTCAGATCCTTCTCATGTGTTTCAGATTGAGGTTCCAGAGATCCAGCAGGATTTGTCTCTCGAGGAGAGACCGGTTGAGATTGTGGATCGGATGGATCACCAGCTCAGGAGGAGGACGAATCCTATGGTTAAGGTCAGGTGGCAGCATCACTCTGAGCGAGAGGCTACTTGGGAGGTTGAGGAGGAAGTTCGGAAGTCGTATCCGGAGCTGTTTGGTAAGCACTGGATTTTAATTTCGTGGGCGAAATTCTTTTAAGGAGGGTGGATTGTTAGATCCTAACCCTTGCTTACTGTTCTTAATTGTGTTTAGGGGAGGTTTAGTGATGGATTGAGATGGACGGCTGAGATCGAGTGGGAGAAAAGTATATAAAGGTTGTTTTTACTCTCTCTCCTCACTCTCTCTCGCGTTCTCTTCTCTCTCTCACTCTCTCTCTCTCTCTAGATGCGTCTCTCTCTCCATCAGAATTTCGTCGGCATTTGTGGAGGTGAGGGGGCTGTTGGAGACGCCGGAAGTGCGGGGATCGTCGTTGTGTTCGCCGGAGTTCGAGTTTATCGTGGAAAAGCTCGCCGTCGTTTCTTCAAAGGCTTCTTCAAGCCTTAAGGTATGTCGAACTTGCTTTCAAGCTCACCTAGTGTTAGTGTGGGAGTGGGAGTGGGAGCGGTCGACGGTAGGCCGTTTCGGGCTCGTCGGACCTGCACAGCCGTTTCTGAACTATAAACGGTCGACCGGTGTTTTGGTTCGATCGACCGGTTATAGTGTATTTTGGGCGAATCCCTCGCACCGGTCGAACGATGCCCTTTTGGGCGGTCGACCGGTTGTGCAATTTTTAGTGAGAGAAAACGTCCTGTGTATTTTCGGTCGAACGGGCCCCCTTTGCCGGTCGACCGAAAGTACTGTTGTAGGTCGGTTGGGGCGTTGACCATCTAAATGGTCGACCGCCTGTTTGACTCATTCGACCGACGTTTAAGTTAACTTAATGGCCGGTCGACCGGAAGTGTGGTTTCGGTCGACCGTGATGTGAGGACTCTGGGCGAGTTCTACTGGTGGTTTTCGGTCGACCGATAGGGTTCGGTTGTTCGACCGTTTTACTGTTGATTGCGAAAATGGATTTCTACTGGTGCTTTTCGGTCGACCGGGACCCCTTTGTCGGTCGACCGTTTGGCGGGTTTTTCGGTTGGGCCAGTTCTCTGGGTGAGGATCGGTCGACCGGAAGCCATGTTTTGTTCGACCGTTTTACACTGTTTTTGTGTGTGTGTGTTGCTATTGATTGGCTAGAAGGCAACGGGTCTCCGGCCCTTTTGGGGCGACGGCACAGACATTCCGGCCCCATAGCGATTAGTGGTGACACGGGTTGTGATTTCTGGCCGTGGCTCCGGCGAATGATGCAAAACCGTGGCTCCGGTAACACTAAGGCAATGAGGGGGTTGTGTGGCCGTGTTTTGGACCGGCGTTGCCTTGTGTGCACGTGTGTTGGTGGGTTGGGGTGAGAGGACCCTTGAGACCCGTGTTGTTGGGCTATGGCCGGGAGAGAGGTCCCGGGAACTTAGCGGGTGTTTCTGTTGTGGTGTTTTATGTTTCCTTGCACATTTCTTTTCTGTCCATATATGTGTTAGGGTTTGGCATACTGGGTTTCCTCCTGGAAACTCAGGCATTCATTGTCTGCTTTCAGGCCGAGAGCGACGTTAGGTGGGTGGCATCGGCGGAGGGAGCACTCGAGACCTGATCCTGGTTCCCTACATTTTGAGGTGGTTGTGATTACTCGTGTATATTCTCTGTATATGATCTTTTGATGTAATCACATTCTTTTGTAAACTCGTTCACATATATATATTATATGTTGGTGCACCAGTGTGTGTATTTCTTTCGTAATGTCCTCGTTGATTGTATGATTTAAATTTGAAATTTTCCGTTGTGTTTGAGGACGTTACAAATATGATGTCATGTGTTGTAACGAACGTGAATATCGTGAATTGATCTGACGTTTGTAACGGTTGTTAAACCGTAATATGAATTATTTGTTAGTAATATGATTAAGTTGTCGTGATATGATATCATGTCTTAGATTGATTGTGAATCCCATATTCTCGTATTTCTCTTCAAATTAATGTATCTTTTCACATGAATTAGCAAATCCTTCGGGTTTTGATCTGCTTATTTAACTCACATTGTACATAAAATCAATGGTCAGATTGGTCATGTGGTGGTTGGATTTTAAGAAACATGAGATCATTACCTTAATATTGTGGTAAGTATTCGTGTTTTTAGCAATGTTGTGTTGTTAAGAACACTTTAGCAAATTGATTTGGTCCATGGTCTGTTTACCCATTCTTAAACATAGCAAAATCGCATATCTACCTTTGCAACGACGGCTTGTTGGGCACATACTATTGTTTGAATCTTCTGTTAGGTAGAGACAAATATGCAATTTCAATGTCAAAATAAAACATGAAATCATCAATGTGGTTATTCGGTTGGTAGAATTTTATATTAGAAATAACCAAAATGTTGGAAGAATCTTAATTTCAGAATAGATAAGATGAACAATCCAAAAGTCATGTCCTGAGTTTAATCACCATTTCAGCATAATGTCGAACATCTTCGGAAAAGCAAAGAAATAGAGAGTTCCAATATTGCAATCATACTTCTGGATGACTGTAGGGTTTGCCAAGGTATTAGAGGAGAGAATGGTTTTAGCCATAGCAAAAGCATAGTTAAAAGGAACAAAGATATTAAAATGTGGGTATGCAATTCAATTGGTTTAAAAGTCACAATTTTTTTCTAAATTGTTCAATGTGAGATTATTCTAAACATTTCCAACCACATAAAGGGCGCCTCATGAATCACAAAACGAACATGTGTATGTTTAATATTGGATGAACGTGTTGGGGTTGTTGGGTCTTCTTGACAAGTGCATACACTATTAAATTGTGAATGTTAATTCAAAATCAATTGGTGAGAGATGAAAGAATGTATGTTCTTATAAGTTATAAGAATAGTCTGAATTCTTTGATGTGAACTATTCTCAACAAAGGGGAAATCACAATATTATTTTCTACTAAAACTTATAATGTACCAAGAAATAACAGAAACAACCTCCACAACATCATCAAATTTTCAATATTGTTGCATAAATTATCTTAGTGGATGGTTTCGAAAGAAGATTTGTCAATGTGCTCAAATCCCTCTAAAAAAAAAAGTGTTGACACATGAAGCACTTCTAATCAAAATATTTGCAGGCGCAACATGTGACTTAATTTAAAGACACATCCTAGTCAGTATCCCATGTGGCTACCTTGAAATTTTCACCTCGATATGTTTCCAAAATATTTTCACCTCAACATGATACGCATTAGGTTTCCTTTCTCTCTCTCCCAAGCGGCAATTCCACTCGCCACTCTCTCTTCAAACCGCCCTCCTCCCAACCCTAGAAAACCATTCCGGCTCTCCCAACCCACAAAACCAACTTCTCACCAAAAATGTCATTTTCCCCACCCACAAAAATTGTTCCTGCCCTCTCTCCCTCTCCCAACCCACTAAACCACCTCCTCACCAAAAACGTCATCTTCCCGAGCACCCACGAAAGTCGTTTCGGCCCTCTCAACGGAGCACTTGTCCGCACCTCTCTGGCACTTGTTCAAGTAAGCACCTATTATCCTTTGGTGCCCGCAATGCCCCTACTTTGTGCTAAGCAGATTTTTTTATGTTTATGTTAAAAAATAAGTGTTATTTTTTCTGTCATTCCATTTTAGAGTATTTTCCTTCATATTTCGGAGTCCTTCCACTTTTGACAATGTCCCTTGCATAAGAATAATAGTAGATAATCACCTTTTATAAAAAAGAGGCTGGGTTTCCGATGAAGTTCGAAACAAAGCCAATTTTTGGTGCGAAATTTGGGAGGGGAGTGAGTTTGGTAGAGAAAGATCACATTTTGACACCAATTGATTAATAGTATATCATACATCGTATTCATGTTATATATCATTTATTCACCACAATTTTGTGCTACTCAAGTGTTTGTTGTTATATTTCAGGTATTACGTAATAAAGAAGAGAATGGAAGAATAAAAAGACTGAAACGTAAGAATGACTTAAATGAAGCAAAATGGACCTATCTGTCATACACAATGACCCACCAGCAAGAGGGAAGGACTTGGATGTAAGCCCGGATAAACCAAATAGCAAACTGAGAAACTCCACACGATCATGAAGAGTATTTTGACAATTAGATTAGGTACCAGACTCAAACAACCAATCATGGTACACCATACGTAAAAGATTGAAAAATTTAAGAAGAAATCTGAACACGGGTTGCATCCTATGAATAGTGATCGCCAATTGGCGGCCTTAGACCTCCAATTGGTGGTCCATTTTCATCTGGTTCGGACCCGAGTTCTTGTGGTTGTGTATTATGTTGTTTATGTCCATTTTAGACATGTTACAATAGTCTCACTCCGGGAGAGTGTCCCCAGTTGACCTTTTCATGTCTATAAATATAACTCATCTTCTTCCTTTGAAAGGAACCCAATTGCTTGGTGCTCATTTTCTCTACTTGAAGTAAGCCTTTGAAGCTGTAACGTCCTCAAACACAGCGGAAAATTTCAAATTTAAATCATACAATCAACGAGGACATTACGAAAGAAATACACACACTGGTGCACCAACATATAATATATATATGTGAACGAGTTTACAAAAGAATGTGATTACATCAAAAGATCATATACAGAGAATATACACAAGTAATCACAACCACCTCAAAATGTAAGGAAGCAGGATCAGGTCTCGAGTGCTCCCTCCGCCGACGCCACCCACCTAACGTCGCTCTCGGCCTGAAAGTAGACAATGAATGCCTGAGTTTCCAGGAGGAAACCCAGTATGCCAAACCCTAACACATATATGGACAGAAATGAAATGAGCAAAGAAACGTAAAACACCACAACAGAAACACTCGCTAAGTTCCCGGGACCTCTCTCCCGACCATAGCCCAACAACACGGGTCTCAAGGGTCCTCTCACCCTAACCCACCAACACACGTGCACACAAGGCACCACCGGTCCAAAACACGGCCACACAACCCCCTCATTGCCTCAGTGTTACCGGAGCCACGATTTTGCATCATTCGCCGGAGCCACGACTTTGCCTCATTCGCCGGAGCCACGGCCACAAATCACAACCCTTGTCACCACTAATCGCTATAGGGCCGAAATGTCTGTGCCGTCGCCCCAAAAGGGCCGGAGACCCGTTGCCTTCTAGCCAATCAATAGCAACACACACACACACACACGAAAACAGTGCAAAACGGTCGAACAAAACATGGCTTCCGGTCGACCGATCCTCACCCAGAGAACTGGCCCAACCGAAAAACCCGCCAAACGGTCGACCGACAAAGGGGTCCCGGTCGACCGAAAAGCACCAGTAGAAATCCATTTTCGCAATCAACAGTACAACGGTCGAACAACCGAACCCTATCGGTCGACCGAAAACCACCAGTAGAACTCACCCAGAGTCCTCACATCACGGTCGACCGAAACCACACTTCCGGTCGACCGGCCATTAAGTTAACTTAAACGTCGGTCGAACGAGTCAAACAGGCGGTCGACCGTTTAGATGGTCAACGCCCCAACCGACCTACAACAGTACTTTCGGTCGACCGGCAAAGGAGTCCCGTTCGACCGGAAATACACAGGACGTTTTCTCTCACTAAAAATTGCACAACCGGTCGACCGCCCAAAAGGGCATCGTTCGACCGGTGCGAGGGATTCGCCCAAAATACACTATAACCGGTCGACCGAACCAAAACACCGGTCGACCGTTTATAGTTCAGAAACGGCTGTGCAGGTCCGACGAGCCCGAAACGGCCTACCGTCGACCGCTCCCACTCCCACACTAACACTAGGTGAGCTTGAAAGCAAGTTTGACATACCTTAAGGCTTGAAGAAGCCTTTGAAGAAACGACGGCGAGCTTTTCCACGATGAACTCGAACTCCGGCGAACACAACGACGATCCCCGTGCTTCCGGCGCCTCCAACAGCCCCCCTCGCCTCCACAAATGCCGACGAAACTCTGATGGAGAGAGAGACGCGTCTAGAGAGAGAGAGAGTGAGTGAGAGAGAAGAGCACGCGAGAGAGAGAGTGAGGAGAGAGAGTAAAACCAACCTTTATATACTTTTCTCCGACTCGATCTCAGCCGTCCATCTCAATCCATCACTAATCCTCTCCTAAACACAATTAGCACATAAGCAAGGGTTAGGATTTAACAATCCACCCTCCTTAAAAGAATTTCGCCCACGAAATTAAAATCCAGTGCTTACCAAACAGCTCCGGATACGACTTCCGGACTTCCTCCTCAACCTCCCAAGCAGCCTCTCGCTCAGAGTGATGCTGCCACCTGACCTTAACCATAGGAATCGTCCTCCTCCTGAGCTGGTGATCCATCCGATCCACAATCTCTACCGGCCTCTCCTCAAGAGACAAATCCTGCTGGATCTCTGGAACCTCAATCTGAATCACGTGAGAAGGATCTGACACGTACTTCCTCAGCATCGAAACGTGGAAGACGTTATGAAGACCAGAAAACTGTGGCGGCAATGCAATCCGGTAGGCGACCTCTCCAACTCGGTCCAAAATCTCGAACGGCCCAATGTACCTCGGACTAAGCTTCCCCTTCTTCCCGAATCTCATGACCCCACGCGACGGTGAGATCTTCAGAAAGACATGATCGCCGACCTCAAAAATCAATACTCGCCTACGCCGATCCGCGTAGCTCTTCTGCCTGCTCTGAGCTGTCGCTAGTCGCTGCCTGATCACATCAACCTTTTCAGCATACGCCTGTATAATCTCAGGCCCGACTAACTGCCTCTCGCCTACCTCACTCCAGCACACGGTGATCTGCACGGCCTCCCGTACAAAGCCTCGTACGACGCCATCCCAATACTCGCATGGTAGCTATTGTTGTAGGCGAACTCAATCAACGGCAAGTGCTCATCCCAGTGCCCTGCCCAATCCAGAGTGCACGCTCTCAGCATGTCCTCTAACGTCTGAATGGTCCTCTCTGACTGACCGTCTGTCTGCGGGTGAAATGTTGTACTGAACTTCAGACGAGTACCCAGAGCCTGCTGCAAACTCCCCCAGAATCTGGAAGTGAACCTCGGATCTCGATCTGAAATGATACTCACTGGCACCCCATGCAGTCTGACGATCTCCTCAATATACAATCTCGCAAGACCCTCCAAAGGTAGAGTAGTCTCGGCAACCCGGTGACGAAATCCATCGTCACGTGCTCCCACTTCCACTCAGGTAGCTCTATACTCTGCATCGGTCCCGCTGGTCTCTGGTGCTCGATCTTCACCTGCTGGCAAACCAAACACCTAGCCACAAAATCAGCCACATCACGCTTCATCCCTCGCCACCAGAAGTTCCGCTGCAGATCCTTATACATCTTCGTACTCCCCGGGTGAATGGAATATCTGGCTCGGTGTGCGTCCTCCATGATGTCATCTCTCAGCGCATCGACCTTCGGCACCCAGATACGACTCCTGAACCTCAGACCTCCATCCACTCCCACAGTGAAGTCCGACCCATCTCTGGCAGCTGACTGTAGCAGACTAGTCAAATCCTCATCCCTGTGCTGAGCCTGGACAACTCGACTGACGGTCTGCGGCTCCACTCGAAGACCCGCAATCACTGCTCCCCCCGAGCACTCGGTGAACGGCCTCCACTCTGACAATGTCTCAAGTAGCCTCCACTCCTGAATACACAAACTCGCAGCTGACACCTCCACTTTCCTGCTCAGCGCGTCTGCAACTGAATTCGTATTCCCCGGATGATTGGAGATGGTGAAATCAAAATCCTTAATCAGCTCAAGCCACCTGCGCTGCCTCATATTCAGCTCCTTCTGTGAAAACAGGTACTTCAGGCTCTGATGATCCGTGAAGACTTCGAACCGCTCACCATACAAATGGTGACGCCAAATCTTCAGAGCATGAACCACGACTGCCAACTCTAGATCGTGAGTGGGGTAATTCTTCTCGTGCACCTTCAACTGCCTTGAAGCATACGCCACCACCTGCCCGTGCTGCATCAGTACACAGCCCAAACCAACACCTGAGGCGTCGCTGTAAATCACATAACCTCCGCTGCCGCTGGGAAGAGTCAGAACTGGAGCAGTCGTCAACCGACTCTTCAGTTCCTGAAAACTGTCCTCGCAATTCTGGGACCAAACAAACTTCACTCCTTTCTTCGTCAGCGCTGTCAGTGGTGAAGCAAGTCTCGAGAAGTCTTTGATGAACCGGCGGTAGTAACCCGCCAATCCAACAAAACTCCTAATCTCAGTCACACTCGTCGGGGCTCTCCACTGCGTCACTGCCTCGACCTTCGCTGGATCCACTGATATCCCAGCTCCCGACACGATGTGCCCCAAAAATGCAACACTGTGAAGCCAGAACTCGCACTTCGAAAACTTGGCATACAGCTGCTGATCTCTCAGAATGCCAAGTACAATCCTCAGATGCTCCCGGTGCTGATCCATATCTGGTGAATAGACTAAAATATCGTCCACGAAGACAATCACGAAACGATCGAGATACTGACTGAAAGTCCTATTCATCATATCCATAAATGCTGCAGGCGCGTTCGTCAACCCGAACGGTATCACCAGAAATTCAAAGTGCCCGTACCTCGTCCGAAAAGCTGTCTTCTGGACATCTGCCTCTCTGATCCTCAACTGATGGAACCCGGATCGCAGATCAATCTTCGAGAACACCTTCGCTGACTGCAACTGGTCAAACAGGTCCTCGATCCTGGGCAAAGGATACTGATTCCTCACAGTAACCTTATTCAGCATCCGCTAATCTATGCACATCCGCAACGAGCCGTCCTTCTTCTTCACAAAAAGAATCGGCGCACCCCACGGTGAGACACTGGGTCGGATAAACCCAGTATCCATCAGAACCTGTAACTGCTTTTTCAGCTCCGACAACTCTGCAGGCGCCATCCTGTACGGAGCCTTCGACTGCGGTGCAGCCCCAGCTACCAAATCAATGCCGAACTCTATCTCTCTGTGAGGTGGTAGACCGGAGACATCATCAGCAAACACCTCGGGAAAATCCTGAACAATCTCGATGTCCTCCAGTCTCCTCATCTCTGGGTCTGGAACTACCAAGGTGGCCACAAAAGCCCTGCAACCCTGCTGAATCAACTTCTGAGCTCTAAGAGCAGAAACAACCAACCGACCTCCGCGGTCCTTCAATCCTCTGATCAGAAGATCAGGCAAACCCTGCCTCGGAATCAATATCTTCTTATCACGGCACAAGACTCGGACGTCGTACTGGGACAACTAATCCATCCCGAGTATAACATCGAAGTCCACCATCGGTAGCAAGACCAGGTCAGCCGGAAATTCCTGGTCTCCCGAAGCAATCGTGGCGCCGGGAAGAAATCTCCCCACAGTGCCCACCAAACCCAGGGGTGTGCTGACTTCCAAAGTGGCAGTCAACATCGCAGGGGTACGACCCAACACGCTCGCAAACTGCTCAGAGATAAACGAGTGTGTGGCCCCAGAGTCAAACAACACCCTAGCTACCGAATCTGCTACAAGTAGCGTACCTTCCACCACCGTGCTCGCATCCCTAGCCTCCTCTGCCTGGATAGTGAATACGCGACCTGCTCTCTTCCCCTGCTGGGGTGGTGCTGCAGAACGACTCGGTCTAGCTCCACCAGCTGTGGATGATCCCGGCCGAACAATAGGCCCACCCGGCCTACTCGGGCAAGAACGAACAAAGTGACCCAGCTGGCCACAACCATGACACGTGCCAGAACGGGGCCCGCAACCGCGTCTCGGATGAACTCCACCACACTGCCTGCACTGCCCAGCCTGCGGTGGTCCACCTCCGTCAATCCGAGGCCTCTTGCCCGGATTCCCTGACAACTGACTCCCCGGACGCACTCCGGTCTTCACTTGCGACCTCCTAGCCTCCTCAATGTCCTGGCTATCCTGATCCATGATGGTCGCGAACTTCACTGCGTCTGCTAACGTCTGTGGCATGCTCGTGGTAACACGGGCCCTGAACTGCGGCCTCAGACCGCGCACAAACCTTTGAGCCCTCTGCTCCTGCGTCACATAAATCTCTGGACAGTATCACTCCAAAGCGTGAAATTTGCTGATGTAGGCAGCCAGAGTCATGTCTCTCTGCTCTAAAGCCAGGAACTCCTCTCTCTTCCTGTCGCGGGCGTGCTGCGGAAAGTACTGCTGGTTGAACTCCACCAGGAACTCCTCCCAGCTCAACTCCTCACTGTCCTCGAACACCACAGTAGAAGTGGATCTCCACCAGTTGGCTGCGCCGCCGTCCAACACGTAAGTGGCCAGATCCACCTTCCTCTCAGGAGGACACCCAATCGCCCGAAATATCTTCTGGATCTTAAAGACCCAGTCCTCTGCTGCCTCAGGGTCGCCGCTACCATCGAAGGATGGGGGATGCTGACGCATAAACCGATCCAACACTGCGCCTGCTCCTCCCTGATCAGTCTGGACGGATTGGCGCTCGAGAATCTCGCCCAATCTACCCAGCGTGCCCTGGAGCGTCCTCAGCTCCTCACCTCTACTCCCCTCACCCACCTCATCACTGGTGCTACGGTCTCGGGGAGAAGGTCTCACACGCCTCGGAGCCATCTACACAGGAGACACAAAACATGAATGAGAACAATGCATGTATGATTGACACAACACTAAGGGTGGTTCCATTGGACGAAGACACTGAAACTGACCGCTCTGATACCAAGTTGTAACGTCCTCAAACACAGCGGAAAATTTCAAATTTAAATCATACAATCAACGAGGACATTACGAAAGAAATACACACACTGGTGCACCAACATATAATATATATATGTGAACGAGTTTACAAAAGAATGTGATTACATCAAAAGATCATATACAGAGAATATACACAAGTAATGACAACCACCTCAAAATGGAGGGAAGCAGGATCAGGTCTCGAGTGCTCCCTCTGCCGACGCCACCCACCTAACGTCGCTCTCGGCCTGAAAGCAGACAATGAATGCCTGAGTTTCCAGGAGGAAACCCAGTATGCCAAACCCTAACACATATATGGACAGAAATGAAATGAGCAAAGAAACGTAAAACACCACAACAGAAACACTCGCTAAGTTCCCGGGACCTCTCTCCCGGCCATAGCCCAACAACACGGGTCTCAAGGGTCCTCTCACCCCAACCCACCAACACACGTGCACACAAGGCACCGCCGGTCCAAAACACGGCCACACAACCCCCTCATTGCCTCAGTGTTACCGGAGCCACGGTTTTGCATCATTCGCCGGAGCCACGGCTTTGCCTCATTCGCCGGAGCCACGGCCACAAATCACAACCCGTGTCACCACTAATCGCTATAGGGCCGGAATGTCTGTGCCGTCGCCCCAAAAGGGCCGGAGACCCGTTGCCTTCTAGCAAATCAATAGCAACACACACACACACGAAAACAGTGCAAAACGGTCGAACAAAACATGGCTTCCGGTCGACCGATCCTCACCCAGAGAACTGGCCCAACCGAAAAACCCGCCAAACGGTCGACCGACAAAGGGGTCCCGGTCGACCGAAAAGCACCAGTAGAAATCCATTTTCGCAATCAACAGTATAACGGTCGAACAACCGAACCCTATCGGTCGACCGAAAACCACCAGTAGAACTCACCCAGAGTCCTCACATCACGGTCGACCGAAACCACACTTCCGGTCGACCGGCCATTAAGTTAACTTAAACGTCGGTCGAACGAGTCAAACAGGCGGTCGACCGTTTAGATGGTCAATGCCCCAACCGACCTACAACAGTACTTTCGGTCGACCGGCAAAGGGGTCCCGTTCGACCGAAAATACACAGGACGTTTTCTCTCACTAAAAATTGCACAACCGGTCGACCGCCCAAAAGGGCATCGTTCGACCGGTGCGAGGGATTCGCCCAAAATACACTATAACCGGTCGACCGAACCAAAACACCGGTCGACCGTTTATAGTTCAGAAACGGCTGTGCAGGTCCGACGAGCCCGAAACGGCCTACCGTCGACCGCTCCCACTCCCACACTAACACTAGGTGAGCTTGAAAGCATGTTTGACATACCTTAAGGCTTGAAGAAGCCTTTGAAGAAACGACGGCGAGCTTTTCCACGATGAACTCGAACTCCGGCGAACACAACGACGATCCCCGTGCTTCCGGCGTCTCCAACAGCCCCCCTCGCCTCCACAAATGCCGACGAAACTCTGATGGAGAGAGAGACGCGTCTAGAGAGAGAGAGAGTGAGTGAGAGAGAAGAGCACGCGAGAGAGAGAGTGAGGAGAGAGAGTAAAACCAACCTTTATATACTTTTCTCCGACTCGATCTCAGCCGTCCATCTCAATCCATCACTAATCCTCTCCTAAACACAATTAGCACATAAGCAAGGGTTAGGATTTAACAGAAGCAAAACTCAAGGTGGAGAGGATGTCACTTTGTAATGTGAGTCATGTAAATAAAATATTTTCTTCTTAGTTAGATATTATTTCCTTTAGTTTTGCATGCTTTGTTTCCTTAAATCTTAGTATAGTTAGTTAGGTTAATGAGTAGATAGTAGATCCACCCAATTTGGGGTGGAGGTGATGCAAATTATGTGATTTATTAGTGATGGGTTCTTTTATTTGTGTCATTGCATGTGCTTAATGTAGATCTATACTCGTACCATGCTTAAACTTCTATTAGATGAGATAATGTTCACACTAAATACTTATCTCATGCTAGCTTTAGAGTTTATCATGTTGCTTGTAATGGTTTTATGGAAATGACTTGCTATGTATGGATGCTTGATTAATAGAGAATGCATGAATGGATTAAGTTGTATAAAGAGGTTAATTGATATTCTAATGTCCACACTAGGTACTTAGTTCATGCTTGAGAACTCATAGTTCATCTTACCTTCATGTCTAACTATATTAGTCATGTATTCATGTAAATGTAGTTGATGTTAATCAGACTCCGCACTAGTTTTTAATTGATTTCACATACTTTACACACTTATGCCTCATGTAATGAAGACACACTCTCACACACACCTCCACTTCATGGGGGTTTAGTTTAACTGTTAATTCACTCAAAGTTTAGTGTAATTACTTAGCATAATCCACTCATTCTCCTCTCATTTCCCACTTAAGTATGGTTGGAACAACAACACAACTCCTTGAGGTTTGACCCGTACTTGCCGCGTCTTCAAAAACACCGTGCACTTACGGTTATTTAACACGATCAATCAAGTTTTTGACGTCGTTGCGAGGGAGTTGGTCGTAGCCGTTGTTGTTTCCACCATTTCGGTGGGCTTTTTCTCACATTTTCTCTTTAGTTTTGTTACTAGACAGGGAAACAAGTGGACAGAGGAGCCTACAGGAGTAAGGGAGCACACTAGTGAAGTCTGGGGATCAGAATCACCAGACCATCCGCGGATCTGGTGAGGAGTTTCTGATTTCTAATTCACTAGTAGCTTTCTATGCTCATTTCTAGTTGATACCTTCCTTTGTTGATTCCATGTATGCTCTATTTTGATGTCAATAATTAATTTAATTTGGATGCTCCCCTCCTAATACAACTTGGACCTTAAAAGTCGAAGTAAAATATTAGTGGATTGTCATCTAGGTCATGCATCATTTCTAGACCTTGTACGCATTTGTCTTTTCTTTCCTTTATTTTTGTTGTTGAGTGCTGGTGTGAGGTATGTGCACTCAATCTCTCATTCATGCATGGTTAAAGCATGCATTAGTTAGTAAGGTGCATGATTTTTTTTGGTGTGTGCATATTTTGGTTTGATACAAGTTCAAGAAAAATCATGAGTTTGGGTGGTGATTCTTGATTTGTGGCATTTTGATATGAGTAATTGGTGACTTTATGGGAGTAGCTTGGTTTTTATTGGTTTGTATAGATCATATTTTCATGATTTATGTCAATATAAGTTTCGGAAAGACTATTGGTTTGGATGATGTTTTTTTGTTAATACTTAATATTTTGAGGTTGTTGTTATGTTTGTTGTTCTTGGGTTATAGCACTTTGATTTAGGTGGTTGGTGTGATGACTTGTTGTTTGCATAGTATGGTTTGATGGAGATCAAACTTTCTTTGATATAAATATAAACAATAATAATAAGAAATAAAAGTTCGTTGAATAGAAATATGAGAAAGCACCAAGTATATGGTCTGATTTTTTGGTTTTTGGACTTTCGGTTTGTAGCTCATTTACCCGGGTATCTAATTATATAATGTTTTTCTTGGTATTTGTTGTGAATAAAATGTGACAAATATTTGGTTTTGTGATTATTCTTCGATCGGTGTCATAGTTAAGGTGCTTTTTCTGGTTTTCTTGGTTCTTGTAATTTTGTTTTATATAGATTTAAGACTTTGAAGATTTTTGTAGTACTTCGCTTCTTTTGTTGCATTATTCGAGTGGTTAGTTCCACAGACTACCCTAAAAAATATTTGTTGGTTAACCTCGATTTTTTTAGTTGGTTTCTAATCTTAAGTTTATAACATTTCGATTTGAACACTCACTACTACAAAAATGGATGGCAAAAGGCCACCTTTCCGTCCGCGAAGGTCCACCACGAAAAATCTCGTCGGCAGGCTCTCTACCGACAAAAAAATGTCGGCAGGAGCAATTTCGCACGCCAAAAATGGCATGTCAAAAAATGCCGATGGAATTTCCGTCGTCCAATTTAGTAAGACATTACTATTGCCGGCGGAATTTCTGTCGGCAAAAAGTAACACCTACTACAAAAAAAACCCAATTAATATATATACATTACGATTCAACCACATATCGGGTTTAGAGATCCTGCAATAAAAGCAAAACCATGATATCCATTCGAAACCCATGTTCATTCGCATACATTCACACAATCATATATAATCACATACACTCGCAACGATTCAACACAAACGAAGTCATACAATCACGTCTAATTTTATAAGTCGAAGTCATACATTCACATAAGTCGAAGTCATATAATCACATTAGTCAAAGTCATAAATTATGTCGAAGTCTTATAATTACATAAGTCGAAGTCATAAACAAAGTCATATATTATTCTAAGTGTAATTCATACTTAAGTCATAAGTCGTACAACTCAAATAACAACCACGGCTCAGAAGAAGTCGGATCCGTCAATGGTTCATCCTCGTGTAAAGGTGGGTATCGGGTCGAGCCGGTCCGAGCCCTTGGGCCCGTTAAGTTAAACGGATTGGTCCTGGGTTTTTTTATAGTTTTTTTAAACAAACGGGTCGGCCGCCTGGCCCACCCGTTTCCTTTAACGGCCCAGCCTGAAAGCCCGACCCGTTTATTTTGGGTAGGACGGGTTGGGCCCAAACAGGGCTGGGCCAGCCCGGTACCCAGCTTTATCCTCGTGCTGAGAAGACGTATCAATGTCATCACTGTAAAAAAATTAGATTTCGATTGCTTGAACAATCTAAAACATATATATTATTTTAGGAAATTAAAACAATAAATTACATATTCATCATACATATACCTGATGTCCTCCAAACCGAGTCACCATCAATTTGGTGACTTGAGTCTTCAACTTCTCGTGTTCCTCCTGCAATTCATTTTAATATTATACTACATACAATATACTTGCAAAATAAACCTACAATGTTAAGTATACACTTACAATGGACACACACTGTGAAATCTTTGTCCGAAGATGATTCATGTGAGCGCTGCTATGTCAACCAGTCGAGGTCTTGCCTATCTTGTAGGCTCCAATACCAGCACCACGCATACTGTATGTCTTCTCTTTTCCCAAGACTTCTTCTAGTACCTCCTTCTCGATCACCTCACGAGCTTTAGAACTCTCTCCTTGCTCTTGAGACAATGTGTACTATGTCAATTTTTGACTGACTAATTCTTGTATCTCAACCAAAAAAGATTTCCAAGAGTTACGAATATCGTAAAGTTTCAAATTAACAATTAATTTGAACTTGTAAATAGTTAAAACGTACCATTTTTGATTGACTTGTATAACACAGACTCATCTTCTCAATTTTGGTGAGAGGGGTGCTGATTTGGTTTTCATCCATCTAATTATTTAATAAAAATCAAACAATGTGTATTAATTAGGATACAATAATAAATATCGTGAAAAATCTATATTTGTCTAACAACGTATTATAACCAAAAAATTAAAACAACTACATAACACTAAAACTTACATGAAGTTTTGCCTTGTTCGGAAAGGTTTTGGATCACGTCTTGTGGTTTATCTTCTTGCGGCAGCGATTGATGTTGTTTGTTATTAATTATTTAAATAAAAATAAAAATCAAACAATGCGTATTAATTAGGATACAATAATAAAGATCGTGAAAAATCTATATTTGTCTAACTTCATCTAATTATTTAATAAAAATCAAACAATGTGTATTAATTAGGATACTATAATAAAGATAGTGAAAAATGTGTATTTGGGTCTAACTACGTATTATAGACAAAACATTAAAACAACTACATAACACTAAAACTTACTTGAAGTTTTTCCTTGTTCGCAAAGGTTATGGATCCCGTCTTGTGGTTCATCTTCTTGAGGCCCGATTGATGTTGTTCATTAAGGAAGTTTTCTACAATTAACGAAAAGAGTTTAAGGGTAAGATGTGATATTATAAATACAAAATCAAATGTTTAAATACCAAAAATGTTAATACCATTGCATTTTCAGGGTTCCATTCATCACACTAAATGATGAATTGGTCAGGATGAACACGTGGATCACCTCTCGAGCTCAAAATATGCAACACGCTCTTCATTGGTCTCAAAAGGCGTGTAGTATCTCTTCTTTATTGAATATCGGCAATCTCTGAAAAAACCCTGATCTTTTTGAAGCAACAGTGTCAAGCGTTTACACAATTCCTCATATCGAAACGATCCTACGAATAACATATAAATATTTGTTAGTACATCGTATTAACGTTCATGTATTAAATTTAAAAGAAATAAACGAAGACGTACCACAAGAATATCCCACGAATCTACAAATGCTTGATGACTTTGATGTGGCATCTTAATTTGTAGTTGCCACAACTCAGGCTTCTTGGCTAACAAAGCTAATGTCGCGTTTATCTTTTCTCCACACGGTTTGACTTGGACGAAGTACTCATTCCATTGTACTTGAAACCGGTGACCGACAAAAGGAATAAAAACAACACCTCTAGTTGTCCCTCGACCTCTCTTCGTAGATGGCTCAGCCTCAGTCATTTGTCCTACAAAACAAAACATAATATTTATTAAATTTACATGAAATTAGATTTTAATGTAAAATTTAACACAATGTTACCTTCAATGTCGTCGACAAGACATGCTCCAGAGTGGCCACGAGGACCACTGGTGTGTCCAGGTCTCCTATCAAGTTCACATTGAACCTCTGTTGGTATACCCTCCACTTCGTGAGGCCTAACCACCTCAACAATATTACGATGTGGATCGAGTGCTTGCGGTTCCTCTTCAACTTGATCTGTCGCCTGTTGGGTACGAACAATGCGCCTATGTGGAGACATAACTGTATAACATATACAAATATTGTTTGCAAACATACGATTATAATGGACATAATAGATAACATATAACATACCATTTCTTCCAAAAAGAGAACATATAACATATATCAAACACAATTAATACATTACCTAATCACTAAAGTTATCTCTAGGTCGATATTTCAATACAACATGTCAAATAGGTTGAACAAGATCTTGAACATAGAAGTACTGTTCCCATGACATGCTAAGATGAATGGATCTTTCTCGTGCTTCATCTGGGAAATGTTGACGGAGTCAATCCGTTTTTATCAACTTGTATCCCATCTTTTCTTGACTCGTCAAACCATGTGCATTTAAACAACACTATCTTCAACTTGGGGCCATAAGATAACTCAATCACTTCATCCAAAGTACCATAATATGTAATGACATAAAATATGGGATTTTGATCCCTACTACTTGAATAACTAGATGTTTTGGATGACATGGTACTGCCACTATGTTGGGTTTTTCGTGTACTCTCCAGACTTTTCGTATGAAACTTGTATCCATTCACACAATATCCATCATAAGATGTAACCATAGTTGTTGGACCTCTTGCCAACCATTTCAAGTCTTCTGTAACATATGGACTCTCTTGAACACACATCTCATTCACGAACTCACAAAACCAACACTCAAACAAATCACTATGTATTTTTTTCTAGTTGATGATGATTCAAATTTCTTTCACATGACGATATTTCTTCCAAATGCAGATCTAGATATGGTGCCCGATGAGCTTGATTAGATAGTACTTAACGATGAGCTTGCTCCAACAAAACCCGATCTAAAAATGAGTTTTCCATGCACCAATTGGTCTACCAATGTACCGCTCTTAATGTGTTAATTTGATCTCCACCTCATCCAAATATTGAGAACAAAATGTCATACACTCCTCTGCCAAGTACCCTTCGACGATGGATCCTTCAGGTTTACTTTGTTTCGAACATAACGTTTCAATGTTAACAAGTAACGCTCTATAGAATACATCCATCTGTAAAACACTGGTCCACCTAATAAATTTCATCAACTAAGTGTATAGGTAGATGCATCATGATCGTGAAAAATCCTGGGGGAAAGATACGCTTGAGCTCACAAAGAGTAACATGTATTTTACCCTTCAAGTTTTCCATTTCTGGTACATCAATCACTTGACTACAAATCCCCCTGAAAAATGAAGAGAGTGACACAATAACAACATAAATATCTTCATCCAATGTTTTTCGAAGAGCAAGAGGAAGGATCTGTTGCATAAGTATGTGACAATCGTGGTTTAAACCAGAAATCTTTATCTCTTTCAACTGTACGCTTGCCTTGATATTTGACGAAAATCCATCAGGATCCTTTAGGATATGCAACACCTTAAAGAATATATCTTTCTATTGATTCGGCAAGACGAATCAAATTTCTGGATCCTTGCCTTTACTTGATTCCCGAAGATGTAACTCTGGACGAATACTCATTTGTTGTAGATCCATCCAAGCTTTCCCATCATCTTTTGATTTGTCTATTTTCAACACAATATTTAATATGTTGTCACAGACATTCTTCTATATATGCATGACATCTACATTATGTCGAAGAAGAAGATTCTTTCAATATGGTAGTTGAAAACAAATTGATTTTTTCTTCCAACCATAAGGAAGTTTCACTTCCTCCACATTTTTTTCCATTTTACCTGCCCAAACGGTAATGGTTTTCCAAACTGAATGACTTTGTAATTGGCAAGCTACAACAACATTTCATTTACTGATAAGGCAGATGGCGCAGTACGGAACTCTTGGTTTCCATAAAAAAATTCTTATCCTGACGCCATCGATAATCATCCGGAAGCCATCTTCTGTGACCCATGAAGGATTCTTTTTGTCCGTGCTTCAATCAAAAACTGTATGTATCCTTATTGCATGCCAGACAAACAAATTTTACTTTGGTGCTCCAATCAGGAAGATTAGCGTATGCTGGAAAATCATTTATTGTCCACAACACACTTGCGTGCATCTTGAAATTTTATTTCAAATGTGAATCATATGTAGGAACTCCTTGATTCCATATTATTTTCAAGTCTTCAATTAACAGTTGTAATACACATCGATGTCATTTGCCGATGTTTGAGGACCAATAATTAACAAAGAAATGATGAAATAAGGTTGTTTCATTCACAACCAAGGTGGTAGATTATGAGGCATCAAAATCACTAGCCATGTGTCGTGACTTGATGACATTGTACCAAAAGGACTAAACTCATTGCTTGCCAAACCGAACCTAATATTTCTTGGTTATGCAGTAAAATCCGGATAGGTTTTGTCCATGTGCTTCACGCAAGTGCATCAGTAGGATGACGAAGAAAACCATCATCTTTTTGCTCTTCAGAATACCAAATCATGTTTCTCGCCACGTCCTTATCCATGTACAACCTACGTAGTCTTGGGATCAATGGGAAATACCTCAGAACCTTAGCTGGAATTGTTTTCCGGATTACACCTTCTCATCTACTACTTGTGACCATCTCGACGACCCACATCGGTGACAAATGTCTTTCCTTGCATCTTTTTTCCAGTACAACATGCATTCTTTAGGACAAACATCAATCTTCTTATAACTAAGCCTAGCTCTTTCACAATTTTCTTAGCTTCATAATATGACGATGAAATATTTATGCCGCCATTTGGAATAGTTTCTCGAAGCAAAGCAAGAAACATTGAGAAAGACTTATTGGTCCAACAGTTCAAGATTTTCAAAAGAAATAAACAAACCAAGCTAGAACGACAACTTTGTGAACTTCTTACATCCTCCGTACAACTGTTCTTCAATGTCTTTCATAAGTTCCGACAGACGATCTGGGTCACCAACAAGTTCAACTTCTTCCATTTCATATTCGTTGTCCGCAACATCTTCATATATACTACCGTCATCTTCCGCATTAACTTCTTCGCCTCCAACATCTCCGCAAATGTCTTGCAACATTCCTTGCATGTCATCAACCACATTTGAAGTTGAAGTGACGTCGGATAAATGAAATTCCATGTTCCTTCTAGGTAGTTTTTCGCCATGACGTACCCATGTAGGATAATCCGGCATAAAACCCTTGATGAGAACATGTTCACGAATTTGGGGTTGTTAAAGAAGTGCTTGATCTTTGCATTTCTTGCATGGGAAAGGGATAAGGCCACCCAGTTTTTCTGAATTTGCACTTGCAAAATTCAAGAACTCATCCAACCTTTTTTTGTATTCAAGTGTGAATCTATTATCAATCTGTAACTATGATTTGTCTGGTACCATTGACATTCTATAAAAATCACACCAAAAACCAATTAAATTTATTAATAATTTAGGCACAACCTCTCCTAAAATTGTAAATATGAAATTATTTTTCAACCTGCATTTCAACACAAACTCAATCCAACTCTTACAAAACTTGAGATCGAAAACAAAATCTTTTCAAAGAATCATAAGCATTAGATAGCCTTTCACGAATCAAAGTTTTTAATTTCCAAGTATATCCAACATACTTCTAATCCACGTGCATGCTTAAAGGCACCTTATTATTCTAGTGAAATGTAGTGCTGGCCAATGTGATAAGCCTCGTGTTCCATTTTATGTTTGCCAAACTACCCCAGTTTTAAAGCAATTAAGCTAAGATATTTGGTAAAATTAAAATAACAAGTATTACTTGAGGAGATCATGACAACTGATGTAGTTTAGCATTTTTAAATGAAGCAAACAAATATCTGAATCAAACTAACGAGACATGCATATAATGTAGGTTGAATATAAAGAAAATGTAAGATAACTGAAAGTACAAAATGGGACAAGTCACTATCATGTATTAAATTAAATTTCTATTTTGGGTGGAAAGCAAGATTAATTGGTTTTCTATTCTTATGGAGTGCAAAAGGCTGGTGAACTTACTTAATTTTGACCGTTTTCTTGAAATTGACCAAAGAAAGTTTTCTTCTAGATTACATGATAACCTATTTCTTAACAAAAAACATATGTGACTGGCAAATTTAATGACCTACTTTGCGTCCCAGTTGTTTCGAACTTCTGATATTTTTTTATGAAATCTTTATTTTCCCTCTTTCCTCTTAATCTTTATTCAAATGGAGGTGGGATCCACTTTCAAAATCCATTCAACAAAATAGGGCGATAATGTATTAATATGTTTTATTTTTATGGGGTTTTGCTTGGTGTCGTTACAAAACAGTTTATCACTTTTATGTCATCAATTCACAAGTATCTGTCCTAATTCTATTATTTTTTATCATTAAAATAATGTCATTGTAACGGTAGGTTCTACTTTTTCACACAAAAAAATTCGTGCGCTGGCAACATCTTGCCACTTACTTGCCAGGCATTTAAAGAACAGCAATTATTGTGACGTTAAGAGGCAAATTTCATATAGTCGTGAAAAAATCAATTAAACTCAAGTTGATAGCATATAATATATTGAGTTGAAAATGGAAGAAGTTAGTTGTGCAAAAGCACATAACTCCGAGTGTGTTTGGTTATAGCTCCCCAGTACCCAACTTCTTCTTGAATCCAACTTCACGTAATGATGATAAAAAAGTTGTTCTTCACTCTGAGCTCGTGGAGATGTTTGACTGGGAGAAGAGTGTGTAGAGGAGATGATCCCCAATCCAAAGACAATACCTGAAATACCCCCATACAAATTTTCTTATTCCAAAGCTTTTGCCTGTTATAATCATTCTGTTAAATAGTAAAAAGATATATTAAAAAAACTATATGTGATCGAATTAAACTATATATATTAAAAAAATCAATATCATGTTGAACTTTTGTATTTTCTCTCATTCAAACTGCAACCTTGAGAAACACACATGAATATTTGTTGAACGTTTTAATTTAAACCATAAGTGCACGGCCGCGTTGAAGCGGTGACAAATACGGGTTGTCCAGGGAGGTGAGCAGCCTCTCGTTTGCACGAAATCAAGTGGCAAAAATATGGAAGAGAGTTTATTATCATACTCTACGCTACACTACAAAGTATGAAGTATGAAATGCGAAAAAAAGCAACAAATGGTTAACTAAAATAAACTAAGAACGAAAGACGAGTGCTGAGATTCAGAAATGGAAAACCCCTAAGGGGTGGAATGAGTGCACACATGCAAAGAGGTGGGTGTTGAACACATTCTTTAAGCACAAATGAAGGTGGTGTTATCATGCATAGGAAGTGTCTAAATGTTATGGAAAAACCTATCAATCCATTCACCAACCTAGTTGATTAACATTTACATATGCAAGTTGTTTATTTCAGAACCTAAACAAGCATGAGAGGTGTCTAATCATTTTGGCAAAACTCATCAAGTTATAAATTCTATCCTAAACAAGAAAGCATACATTCATGTTTTATCAACACATTGTAAATAAAGCATTCATTCCATTCTCTAATGCATGTATGAACATCTACTCCACCCCAAAGGGGATGAAACTACTCACTACACATTATACTAATTATTAAACTAAGCAAGGAAAACATATTAACTAAGCTACTAAAACTAATGAAATGAAATTAAACAAAGTAAAACAAGCAAAATGAAACTAATAACATAACAAAGAAACTTTTATTAACAAATGACTCACATTTCAAGTAGTATCCTCATACTTTAGTGTGTGCTTCAAGGCCTCACTTCTAGTAGGAAGAATAGCCACTCAAAATATGGAGTGATTACATTAGAAGGTGAAAAGTTTTATTTATAGTCATAGAAAAAGGCACTCTGGGACAATTCCCCGATGTGGGACTAAACAGATACGAAAAATAGCCTAAACATCCTCTAATACATGTGCTGGAGAATTTGGGGCGGATCCAGAGTGATCTGGACCGCCAATTGGCGGTCCATAAACTTTGGATCGGGTTGGAATTTGTTGTGGGCTTTTCTTGCTGGTATTGTTTGTCTTTGATGCAGTTACTTGACTTGTTGGAGATCCGACCCGAATCGAATTGCTAAAATACTCCCCATGATGGTGTGGAGTATTCTGTTTTGCTCTTAGGTCCTTCGGTCTTACGTTCAGTTCATTCTCCCTTCAGTCCCTAGATCTCACAATTCAGTCCATTTTCCCAGCTTTTGGGTCCTTTTATCCTTCATCTCTTCAAACCTATTTATTCCAGAAAACTAAACATAAAACTCGTTACATAGCATTATTTAGGTGAAATATAATGGATATAAGATGCAAATACATAGCATTACATCATTTCATGATGTCAATCAAATACCCACACACCTAACTTTTGCTTGTCCCGAGCAAAACAAAGAAAGGAAAAAACATACGAGAAAAACAAGAAATCCTAACTCACTTTCGTAGGAATCACGGTTGCACTTAGCACGTGCAACAAGCCGTTAAACCTCCTTGTCGCCAAGGAGGAGGAGTGTTGTCTCCTGAGGGTTTTCAACGGATATACTCACAAAATCCGAACAAGATGCGTTAATCAATCTAGCTACACAACTCGTTGGACTTATTTTGTCGATCATGGGACGCGGTAATACTACGGGTCGACTCTATATGGGTAATCAATCCACACACCTGGCCTAATGAACCATTCGTGAAAGTTAGTTAAGGACTTAAGTGAAAGACATGGGTAACCTTAACTTCTGAATGTGATACAATGTGTAAAGTCCATTTTGGTTCTTATTTGACTCTTTTTTTTTCTTTTTTCTTCTTCTTTGGAGCAGTTTATTGGTTGGTGTTTGATTGTCCCAGGGTCAGGTTTCGTGCATCATTGCGTATGAGGACTTACACTATCACGCACACCTTCCCCCAAATCTCCACATAGGGCGATCCCTACCACCCGTGTAACGGGAGTTCGATCGGTGCATCCCAAGTCAGATGACTCGAAAACACCAGGCACAAAGTCCCCTCAGACCTACTTTCCCGAGTGATAGGAGCCGTGCGAGAAGAGAGAACACCACTTATTTATTTATCTACATGGGAACAAAAACCCCTACACTTAAGTTTCACAAAAAGAGATTAAGGGCCATTGACTACAACAAACTTCATTATACTAACAGACACGAATTATTGGCTCACTAGGTTCAGGGTGGACTTCTTTAAATGTTTGAGTACTGAAACGCTATCATTACACGCCCTCCGAGGGAAAACCGGGGTGCATCCTAACGACTCGATAAGACCTAAAACCACTAAACTAGATATCCTAATGCATCAAGTTCAAGACAATTTTGAGAGCTTTCTTTTTATTTTGCCTCTCAACGGTTTTTGCACATGCTAAACACAAGCAAAACCCACAAAAACATTTTCTTTCGCAAACACATGAAGATTTTGAAAGAAATGTGAAAATTTTAAAGTACTAGGCAAACAAAAGAAGACAAGTCACCCAAGGATCATGACAAGCAGATATATCGATATTAAATGCAGCACACTAACATGACCCTAGCAGTACAATCAAAAGAAAACAAACTCAAAGGAAAACGACTCGACTATGTACACACGTAAAGCACCCCCCACACCTACTTCATGCATTGTCCTCAATGAATGTGAGCATGATACCACATGGATTTATGCATGAAAAAATGGAAGATCTCACCAACATGAAGCACAAAAGGAAGTTCGTGGTTATGTTGATTGACACAAACCCAAATTCCCTCAAAACCTGTGAGATACTGAAGAAAGGAGGCACATACGTGAAGAAATGGGGCCCAAGTACACAAGGGTTGGGGCCCACAAATCAATGCTCGCTCAAAGAGTCTTTTATTACTTTTTTTAAATGATATATATAGCAACAACGATATTCTCATAATCATTTGGTCAAGGAACATCAAATGAGAACATCAAGTCATGAGGACCAGAGATTTACCGAGTTGGGCAAACTTCACCGGTACTCTGAGGTGTCATAAGGGGTGAAAGGTCAAAGCTGAAAGGCTCGAACCCCTCATGATATTGGTGGGGTATGGGCAACATAAATGAATGAAGTTGTGTTGCTTCACTAGGGATTAATTGCTCATCCAACAAAACCCAACCAATAGGTGGGTGCATCAGAATGAGTTCCTCAAGCTCATTCGATGGATGTAGCAGACCTGCATCACTAAGAATGGGGCTTCTCCCCAAGTCATCCAACAAGGACCTCCCACCATCATTTAGATCATCAAGCATAAGTTCGGTCATAGGTGGGTCATTGTTGGAGTCAATATGAAGCTCAAATGGCTCAATGGCCACGAGACATGAGGTAGAGACACCTTCTGGTATAGACATATGATGAGGTGTCTCACTCTCACTAGTACTCTCAATTGAATCATGCCACGAACACTCTTTTTAGACATTTATGTTTGATGCCAGCTCACTCTGTTGCATTGCAAAGACAGGCAATGAGTTTTCGCAGAGCCCACAAATATTCTCAATGGGTTGCATTGGTGTTAGGGATGTTCCTTGATTTTGTGGTGCTTTCTCCAATTGGCGGATGAGATTTAGATTTAAAGGTTGATCCATGGGCTCCTGTTGCCTACCAGAGTTGAACACATGAAACTCGGCACTCATGTTACCGAATGAGAGCTTCATGATACCATTTCTACAATTAATTAAGGTGTTGGAAGTTGCCAGAAATGGTCTACCCATAATCAAAGGTATTTGAGAATGGGTGTTCACAACAGGATTGGTATCGAGGACAACAAAATCGAATGGAAATATAAAATCTCCAACTTTGATAAGCACGTCCTCGATAATCCCCTTTGGAATACGAATGGATCTATCCGTCAGTTGGAGGGTGATCTTAGTTGGTTTCAATTCTCCCAAATTTAACTGTTGATAAACAGAAAATGGTAGGAGGTTGACTGTTGATCCTAAATCAAGCAAAACATTACTCATCCTAGTGTCCCCTATCGTACACTGAATAGTAGGACACCCAGCCTCCTTGTATTTTGTGTAGGCGGGATTGGACAAAAGTGAGCTTACATTTGCAGACAAGAATGCTTTCTTAGGAACATTGGTCTTCCTCTTGGTTGTGCAGAGATCCTTCAACACTTTGGCATATTGAGGTATTTGTTGGATGACATCCAACAAGGGGATGTTAACCTTAATTTGCTTAAACACCTCTAATATCTTGTCCATTGTGTCACTCTGCTTTTTGGTTAACCTACTTGGATAGGGAGCTTTTGGCAGGTTGATTGACATCATTTTATGCTTATATTTGTATCATATATCCATTATCTTACACCTAAGCAATGCTACGTGACGAGTTTTATGCTTAGTTTTCAGGAATAAAGAGGTTTGAAGAGAAGAACCATGAAAGGACCCAAAAGCAGGAAAAATGACTTAATTGTGAGACGTGGGGACTAAGATGCAAGGGAGAAGGACACGATCGTAAGACCGAAGGACCTAAGGCAAAACAAGAAACTCCACACCATCATGGGAAGTATTTTGGCAATTCGATTCGGGTCGGAGCTCCAACAAACCAAGTAGATGCATCCAAGACCAAGAAATACTTCAAGCAAAGCCCAACACAAAAAACAGACGGATCTGGGCCTTATAGACCGCCAATTGGCGGTCTGGATCATCCCAGATCCGCTAAGATTTCGCCTGGACTTGTATTAATGTTTGTTTAGGCTATTTTTGGTATTGGTTTAGTCCCACATCGGGGGATTGTCCCGGATTAGCTTTTTCCATGCCTATAAATAAAACTCTTCACGTTCCTTTGTAATCACCCATTGCTTGGTTGCATTTTCTCTACTAAGGAGTGAGCCTTGAAGCAAAAACTCAAGGTGGAGAAGAATGCTACCTTCAATGTGAGTCATTTGTTAATAAAATAATTCTTCTAGTTTCTTTTAATCTTGTCTTTTAGTTTGTGCATGTTTGTTTAGTCTTTCCTTTCCTTTTATGCTTCTTTAATATTTCTTGCTTGATTAGTGTAGTTTTATTTCAGTATAATGCTTCATTTTGTTAGAGTAGTTAGTTTAAATATGTGTGAGTAGGTCCATCCCCTTTGGGGGTGGAGTAGATGTATGTACATGTTATGTAGGTGGTATGAATGCTAGATTTTATTGTTTGTGAGAGATATTAGTATGTTTGCTTGAATTAATAAGAACTTTACTTGATGGTTTCTGCCATAGTTAGGTACACTCCATGCTCGTTATGTTCTTAATAACAACCTTGCATTGCTCATATTAAATCACCTAGGTTAGTGTTGTAAATGATAGGTCTTGCCATGAGGTACTTCTTATGCATGAACAAACACTAACCACACTTGAGCTTATTGTATGCATTCAACACCACACTTATTTCATGTGCACACACACTCCACCCCTTAGGGGTTTTCATTCCTGAGGTTTTATCTTCTTCATTAGTTGTTTAGCTTACTTTGTTAGTGATTTCATTTCAGCTTTGTTAGTTTACTAGTTTAGATTAGTGTAGTGTAGTGTAATCAATCTTTCTCTCCTTTCTTTACCACTCGCCTTCGAACAAACCAAGCGTTACTTGTCCACAAATTCAAAGCACAATCTTTCAAAGTCAAACTCCTAGTCAGTCTGAGGGACTTGGGGTTTCGATTCACGATCACTTGGTGGAGGATTCGATTCCAATTGAGAATACTTTGTACCCGCTTCTTTATGAGTCGGCACAGGATTGTGCCTTATCTTCTTGTCCCGTGGCCCTTGAGAAACATGATCTTATTGTTGAACCTCCTAAGGACTCACCTCTTGTGGAGCAAGAGCTCCCTAGTCCCCTCAATTTCAAACAACCTGATGAGAGTTTGTCTCTCACTAGTGTTCTTGATCATCTTGGAAATGATGGAACATCAAACAACTATATAGCTCATGAGGGTATTAGAAGTTGCTTGGAGGAGTTGACCTCGTTCCGACGCACCAGCCTGTTGGTTGAAGAGTTTGGATTGACGACCATAACTTCAGCAACACAACAGGAGAAACTCTTATTCCGTTGCCCCTCATTTCCCAAACTCTTGAGAGGTTCAAGCTCTTTCAGTTTGATCCTTTGAATGAGATGTCTTTGCGTCCAATTCATGAACCTCTCATTTGATCTGGTGCTCTTTGTGAAGGGGGCCCACACATGCGTATTCTGGCCCCGCGTGGTGTCATGTTCCCTTTCCAAGTGCATTGACCCACTCTTGAGGTTCCCATTTGATGTCTTTTGACAAATGAAGATGGGAACTTATGTTTGTACATAGTTATATAAAAAAAGAAAAAAAAGAAAGTACATTAAAAGACTCCTTCAGTGAGTATCGATTGTTGTGAGCCCCAACCCTTGTGTATTTGGGCTCCATTTCTTTCACGTATTTGTATCATTTCTTTAGCATCTCACAGGTTTTTAGGGAATTCGGGTTTGTGTCCATCAACATGACCTTGAACTTCCCTTTGTACTTCATGTTGGTGAGATCTCTCCTTTTTCATGCATTATTAGGGTCATGTTAGTGTGCTGCATTTAATATAGATATATCTACTTGCCATAATCCTTGGGTTACTTGTCTTCTTTTGCTTGCCTAGTGCTTCAAATTTTCACATTTCTTTCAAAATCTTCATGTGTTTGTGAAAGAAAATGTTTTGTGGGTTTTGTGTGGGTTTAGCATGTGCAAAACCGTTGAGAGGCAAAGTAAAAAGAAAGCTCTCAAAATTGTCTTGAACTTGATGCATTAAGATATCTAGTACAGTGACTTTAGGATTTATCGAGTCGTTAGGATGCACCCCAGTTTTCCCTTGGGGGTGAGTAATCATAGGGTTTCAGTGCTCAAACATTTAAAGAAGTCCACCCTGAACCTTGTGAATCACTAATTGATATCTGTTAACTTAAGGAAGTTTGTTGTAGTCAAGGACCCTTTAAATCTTGTTGCGAGACATTAAGTGTAGGGGTTTCGGTTCATGTGTAGATAAGAAATAAGTGAGTAGATGTTCTCTCTTCTCGCACGGCTCCTATCACTCCGGAAAGTAGGTCTGAGGGGACTTTGTGCCTGGTGCTTTCGAGTCATCTGACTTGGGATGCGCCGACCGAACTCCCGTTACACGGGTGGTAGGGATTGCCCTATATGGAGATTTAGGAGAGGTGTACATGATAGTGTAAGTCCTCATGGGCAATGATGCACGAAACCTGACCCTGGGAGAATGAAGCTCCAACTAATAAAAAGAAAATGAAAAAAAAGAAAAAAGAAACAAAAAGAAAAAAAATGGTAATGCAAATAAGAACCTTAATGGACCTTACACTTTGTATCACTTGAGGATGTTGAGGTTGTCCATGTCTTTCACTTAATTCCTTATTTAACTTGCACGAATGGTTCATTAGGCTAGGTGTGGACTGATTACCTATATAGAGTCGGCCCGTAGGATTACCGCGTCCATTGATCGACAAAATATTTCCAACGAGTCGAGAGTCTAGATTGAATAATGCATCTTGTTCGGATTTTGTGGGTATATCCGCTGAAAACCCTCAAGAGACAACACTCCTCCTCCTTGGCAACAAAGAGGTTTAACGGCTTGTTGTACGTGCTAAGTGCAACCGTGATTCCTACGAAAGTGAGTTAGGATTTCATGTTTCTCGTTTGCTTTTCTCTTTCTTTGTTTTGCTCGGGACTAGCAAAAACTTAGGTGTGGGGGTATTTAATTGACATCATTTCATACTTATATTTGTATCTTATATCCATTATCTTACACCTAAGCAATGCTACGTGACGAGTTTTATGTTTAGTTTTCAGGAATAAAGAGGTTTGAAGAGAAGAGCCATGAAAGGACCCAAAAGCTAGAAAATGACTTAATTGTGAGACCTGGGGACTAAGATGCAAGGGAGAAGGACATGATCGTAAGACATAAGGACCTAAGAGCAAAACGGGAAACTCCACACCATCATGGGAAGTATTTTGGCAATTCGATTCGGGTCGGAGCTCCAACAAACCAAGTAGATGCATCCAAGACCAAGAAATACTTCAAGCAAAGCCCAACACAAAAAACAGACGGATCTGGGCCTTATAGACCGCCAATTGGCGGTCTGGATCATCCCAGATCTGCTAAGATTTCGCCTGGACTTGTATTAATGTTTGTTTAGGCTATTTTTGGTATTGGTTTAGTCCCACATCGGGGGATTGTCCCGGATTAGCTTTTTCCATTCCTATAAATAGAACTCTTCACATTCCTTTGTAATCACCCATTGCTTGGTGGCATTCTCTCTACTAAGGAGTGAGCCTTGAAGCAAAAACTCAAGGTGGAGAAGAATGCTACCTTCAATGTGAGTCATTTGTTAATAAAATAATTCTTCTAGGTTCTTTTAATCTTGTCTTTTAGTTTGTGCATGTTTGTTTAGTCTTTCCTTTCCTTTTATGCTTTTTTAATATTTCTTGCTTGATTAGTGTAGTTTTATTTCAGTATAATGCTTCATTTTGTTAGAGTAGTTAGTTTAAATATGTGTGAGTAGTTCCATCCCCTTTGGGGGTGGAGTAGATGTATGTACATGTTATGTAGGTGGTATGAATGCTAGATTTTATTGTTTGTGAGAGATATTAGTATGTTTGCTTGAATTAATAAGAACTTTACTTGATGGTTTCTGCCATAGTTAGGTACACTCCATGCTCGTTATGTTCTTAATAACAACCTTGCATTGCTCATATTAAATCACCTAGGTTAGTGTTGTAAATGATAGGTCTTGCCATGAGGTACTTCTTATGCATGAACAAACACTAACCACACTTGAGCTTATTGTATGCATTCAACACCACACTTATTTCATGTTCACACACACACACTCCACCCCTTAGGGGTTTTCATTCCTGAGGTTTTATCTACTTCATTAGTTGTTTAGCTTAGTTTGTTAGTGATTTCATTTCAGCTTTGTTAGTTTACTAGTTTAGATTAGTGTAGTGTAGTGTACTCAATCTTTCGCTCCTTTCTTTACCACTCGCCTTCGAACAAACCAAGCGTCGACACACCTCCCAGTGGACGACCCGTATTTGCGACCGCTTCAACACGGCCGTGCACTTGCGGTTTATATAAAACGAATCAATCACAGGTAGGTTTTCTGCAGTGCCTGAGAAGGACGCGTTGGTGTATTACCCTCACCCTCAACCTCTTCTTCACCACCATTCCCCCTAAGGGGCTGCATAGATGGTGGTGGGTGTGGCAAGGAAATGTGATTGTCAACCTGTTTTCCATTCCTTAAGGTCACAATGGAATTGACATGGTGAACAGGTTCCTCCACATGGTTCACTTGCCTCCCCGAGGTACCACGTTCTCATTTTGCACGTGTTGTTGCTGGTACATGCGGGGGTTAGCCTCAGGCTGGCTAGGAAAATACCCTCTCTCTCTTTCATGTACAGACTGAGCCAATTGGCCCATCTGAAGCTCTAGAGATTTGATGGTCTGCTGATTTGAAGTGTGAACTTGACTTGTGGATGACATAAAAAAATTCACAGAGTTCTCAAGTCCACGAGTCAAGTTCTCAAGCGAATTAAACCGGATTTCAAAGTTGTTAGAATTTGGGAAACCTGGTTGGTTGGTGCTTGGAACTTGGGGTTGCTGATATGAATGAGCATGCATGAGAGGTTGGTTTTGTTGATTAGGTGGCCGAGAGGAGGTTGAAGGACCACCCGGGGCATTATTTTGGTTCCATGAAAAATTGGGGTGGTTCCTCCATCCAGGATTATAAGATGATGAGCATGGGTGATGCATTGCATACATTGCATCATATGTAATATCCTGAATTTTTTAGTTGAGGTAATAATCAAATATCTTAATGGACTAATTAAGATTGTTGGATGATTGTGTGGTTTTAGGAGAAGATGGAATTTTGAGAAGAATATTGAGAAGAAAAAGATGGAGATTTTGAGGCAAGTACTGATTCGTTATTCTTCAGTTTCATATCATGTCTGTCTCTCTTGATATTCGTAGTTTCATGCATGTTGAGCATTAATATTGATTTTATGGATATGCATATGATTGCATGGTGGTGTTTCGGTCGACATGTCCTGTGGCTGTGTGTATGTTTCTAGCAGAGCAACATAGGAAAGAGCTGCCTAACGGACAGCGTGGAGCCACCCGAGAGAGGAAAGGGCTGGCTGTCGTTAGTGTGGAGCTACCAGGTGTGCGTCTGACAGATTGATAGATTTCAGAAGCACAGGATGTGGTCGAATCTGAATGGGGGTTTCAAATTGATATGCATGCATTTTATTTGTGATGCATGTCTCTTGATTGTGCTTATTGACTGAATGTCATATTCTGTATTATTTTCCACATGATTATGATTCTGATTGATTGATGGTTGGTACTTGCGGGCTGTCGAGCTCACAAATTGTTGATTATATTTTTCAGATTAATTATGGGCCTATCAGATGGATTTAAATATCAGAGTACGCAGCGGTCAGGATCGTGGATCGTATCTTAACGCACCGGGTTCGGGCGGGTGATCAGTTGTCCGGGCTCGGGGCGTTACATCATATGTCTTTCATTTAGATTAATTTTATATCAATAAATGCTACTAAGGTATGTGTTTATTCTTATTTACAGAATATAGGGACCTGAATGCAAATTACCCATATCCCGACCATAAACACGTGCAAAAGACTCATTTCTATCATAAAGACCAAGTCAAGATTATCGGGATTCAAATTAAAGTCCATCCAAGCACAAAAGCATTCAAAGACCTAATTACAAAAAGGCCAAGGACTTAAGCACAAAAGTAGTCAGAGACTTAATTGCAAAAAGCCGAGGACCCGACTGCAAATTAAAGTACCAAAATATTATTTTGGAGAAGTTTTAAAGAAAAATCAATTTGGATCTCCAAATATATGAAGAAATAAATTCGGAGCTCAAAAGAAAGGAAAGAAATCAATCCAGACGCGTGGAGGCCATCTAGAACATACCAAAAACACACCCGCAAAAGAACAAAACAATCCGAGCCAACCAGGCGGCGATTTCGCCGCATCTGATGGTCAATGTGCGGCGGAAATGCCGCATGGGGTGCGATCCGTGTCTCTAAATTTTGTCCATTCGTGTAATAGCACGTGTCCTTCCTTATTCATACTTAGGGTTCCTTGTATCGGCTATAAATAGCCCCGAAACGATGTTGTGAAGGGTCCTAGGCTTGTTTTTTAGTTCTTCTTTTTAGCAATAAAATTATGTTATTTTATTTTCTTGTTTTTAGTTTTCTTTTGTAGTTTCTCTAGGACCCCTTCTCCTTCCCTTCATCCATGAGTTTCTAACTCTCTCCAAAGGGTGGGGGCGACAGATTTAGGGTGATGAGAGGAAAAATGATGTTATAATTTTAAGTTCGTGTTAGTATATTTTGATTACTTGAGTTTATGTTGAATCATTTATCATGTAATGCTTTATAACTAATGTGATTTATTATAAGTTTCAGATTTCTCTAAACAAAACCCGACATCTAAACCTCCACCCGTTGGACTCTCATCCATCTTTGCTTTATTTTTAATTTGTTTTTGTTGTTCTTGCTTTAGAAATTAATTAAAAAACCAAAAATCTCAAACCAAACATATTTCTCTCTCTTTCTTCCTTAATTCGAAAATCACAAAAATAACAATATCTCTCCCTCCTTGTGTTCGACCCGTACTTTCCACGTCTTCATTGACGCCGTGCACTTGCGTTATAAATTTAATTCTCATCAATGGGTCATTCCTAGCTCTGTCATAGATGGCGTTGACACATTCCATCTTAGGAGGAATGGACACACATTCACTTTCTATATGACCTATCCTACCACATGAATGACAGGGAACTCGACCAGATGTGGACATGTGAGGTGCACTTTGTTGGTTTTGGAGCTCAATCGAATCCATACGGCGCATTAAAGCCGCCATGTGTGCCTCGGTGGCTGTAGTGATATCGATAGCAAATGCGGCACCCGATCTAGTCGAGTTTGCATTCGCGATCCTTGCTCCTATACTAGATGATGCAGGTGGTTCCCTTACACTCTCTCATTGCATTGTTTTCTTAGCAAGGTCTTCTAGGAAAGCCCATGCCTCCCTTTCATCCTTTCCCAAGAACTCTCCTTGACACATGGACTCAAGGAGCGTTCGGGACGGGATGTGAAGATCCTCGTAAACAATCTGACAAAGACGCCACAACTCAATGCCATGGTGAGGGCATGAGGATAGTAGCTCCTTGAACCTCTCTAGATATGCATGAAATGTCTCGGTCTCAAGTTGATAGAACAAATTGATTTCGTTCCTCAATTTTTGAGACCGATGATTTGGAAAGTATTTCTTGAAGAATGCAGATTGAAACTCATCCCAAGTCCTAAAGGCATTCGCCTGGTTGCTGTACAACCACTTCTTGGCGTCATCGTTCAACGCAAACGGGACAAGCCTAAGATGGATGGAGTTTGTGCTAAGTTGTTGCAGCTTGAATATAGCACAGACCTCCTCAAATTCCTTGAGAAAGATAAAGGGGTCACCTTTCCCAGTGAAGTGAGGGAGCATGGAAATAAACTGAGGCTTAACCTCAAAATGGTTCCCATTTGCCTCTGGCAATACGATGCATGAGGGCAGAGCAGTACGGCTCGGGTAGCATCGATCACAGAGAGGTATGGGAACGATAACAGGAAGAACAGGTCGAACAAGTGGGTCCAGCAACTGCTCCACCTCACGGAAATTAGCAGCCATTGAACCCGGCCTGTGTGCGACACGAGAGGAGGAAGGTGTCAAGAAATCGATTACCGAAGCCGGATTGACAACGCTCCTCGTCAAACGACCTCTCTCGTCTCGTGTCCACGAAAGCATGCACATAGGTGCACACACACAAACCAAAACCTTTTTTTTACAAAGAATGTGCGTAAAGGAGAAGACGGGGGAACATAGCAGAAAAAGAATGACTGAGGAGAGAAGGGAAGAAGTCCTTATGCTACGGCGGATGGGTACAGGTAGAAGCACACAAGCAAACAAGGCTCAAGCAATCCTAAGGTCGCTATAGGTCCTAACAACTAGACGACGCCTAACTGCGAGGTCACACGGCCTCAACACGTCTCACCTCCCTACGACGAGGACCACAAAGCCCAGCCAGGGAGCCAAGATCCAGAGATCTCGTCTCTCCTACTATCGACAAAGTGGGCAACGCCGATCAGGTCATGACGGTCGGGACCAGATCACTCTCCTAATGCGCCCAAAGTACTTAGGGCCAATGTCTACTTGATTTTAAAATTAGTCTCTTGATTAGTGTGGTTTTTGGGGTGAAGGAAAAAGTGATGAAATCCCCTACCTTATCTTTTATGGGACAACCCCTCCTTAGTAGCGTTTTGGAGTCTAAATCTAACAATCAACTCTCCAAACAAACGCTCAACTCACACTTGTTTCAATGCACTTCCTACTAACTAATGCATGTTCATACGAAATGCATGAATGAGAGTAGAAGGTGCGTACTTCACGCCAACACTCAGCAACTGAAAATAAAGCTAAAATGAAAGACGATCTATATGCCTAAGTCACATACATGATGCATGACCTAAACAAAAAGAATGCCTAATCTTTTGCTTTGGGTTTTAGGGTCCAAGTTGCTTAAAGGAGGTTTGATTATTGATATGGGAACAAAATATAAGTCAAAACATGCCAAATCGAGTCCCAGATCACTATATCAGATAAAGAAATACTCCACAGAAATTTAGAGGTGAACAGAAATTACCAGACCGCTGATTAGCGGTCTTCTTCTCTCAGCTCGCCTCCAAACTTCACCAGATGCTTCCCCTTCTCAATTTGAGTCTCCTGAGACAAAGAAAACTACAAGACAAAAATTAAATCCACTCGAATCGTCCAAACAAGTGTCTGGATTGGCACCCCCCTGCAACGGCGCCAAAAACTTGTTGAACGTTTTAATTTAAACCGCAAGTGCACGACCGCGTTGAAGCGGTGGCAAATACGGGTCGTCCTCAGGGAGGTGAGCAGCCTCTCGTTTGCACGAAATCAAGTCGCAAAAATATGGAAGAGAGTTTGATTATCCTACTATACGCTACACTACAAAGTATGAAGTATGAAATGCGAAAGAAAGAAACAAACGATTAACTAAAACTAAACAAAGAACGAAAGACGAGTGCTGGGATTCAGAAATGGAAAACCCCTAAGGGGTGGAGTGAGTGCACACATGCAAAGAGGTGGGTGTTGAACACATTCTTTAAGCACAAATGAAGGTGGTGTTATCATGCATAGGAAGTGTCTAAATGTTATGGAAAAACCTATCAATACATTCACTAACCTAGTTGATTAACATTTACATATGCAAGTTGTTTATTTCAGAACCTAAACAAGCATGAGAGGTGTCTAATCATTTTGGCAAAACTCATCAAGCTATAAATTCTATCCTAAACAAGAAAGCATACATTCATGTTTTATAAACACATTGTAAATAAAGCATTCATTCCATTCTCTAATGCAAGTATGAACATCTACTCCACCCCCCAAAGGGGATGGAACTACTCACTACACATTATACTAATTATTAAATTAAGCAAGGAAATCATATTAACTAAGCTACTAAAACTAATGAAATGAAATTAAACAAAGTAAAACAAGCAAAATGAAACTAATAACATAACAAAGAAACTTTTACTAACAAACGACTCACATTTCAAGTAGCATCCTCCTACTTTAGTGTGTGCTTCAAGGCCTCACTTCTAGTAGGAAGAATAGCCACTCAAAATATGAAGTGATTACATTAGAAGGTGAAGAGTTCTATTTATAGCCATAGAAAAAGGCACTCTGGGACAATTCCCCGATGTGGGACTAAACCGATACGAAAAATAGCCTAAACATCCTCTAATACATGTGCTGGAGAATTTGGGGCGGATCCGGAGTGATCTGGACCGCCAATTGGCGGTCCATAAACTTTGGATTGGGTTGGAATTTGTTGTGGGTTTTTCTTGCTGGTATTGTTTGTCTTTGATGCGGTTACTTGACTTGTTGGAGCTCCGACCCAAATCGAATTGCTAAAATACTCCCCATGATGGCGTGGAGTATTCTGTTTTGCTCTTAGGTCCTTCGGTCTTACGTTCAGGTCCTTCTCCCTTGCATCTCAGTCCCTAGATCTCACAATTCAGTACTTTTTCCCAGCTTTTGGGTCCTTTTATGCCTCATCTCTTCAAACCTATTTATTCATGAAAACTAAACATAAAACTCGTTACATAGCATTGTTTAGGTGAAAGATAATGGATATAAGATGCAAATATGAGCATTAAATGATGTCAATCAATATTCTACATGCATACCTTTTCCCAACAAAATAGTGGGACAAAATGAGGAATTACATCAAAAGACCAGGGGTATTACGGTCCAAAAGTCAAAATTATTACAACTACAGTAAACCGAAGCTGCTCAAAGCAGACCCAACCTAGCTTCAAAATTCCACCTTGATATCCGTGTTGGATCCTCTGATTTTCAAAGAATATATCCTATTTGGATCGATCTTCAACAGCGTTTTAGCTTCAGGGTGGTGGAGGAGCTGACTTCTACACCAACCAAACGGACCTTCCACATTCTGGACGGTAGATGTACCTTTGCATATTCAATTTTTTTCTTCTTTCTTTCTCTTTCATATTTGTTGGCTGCCGAGGCAAGTGAGGATGGTTTAAATTTCTTCACTTTCCATCATATTTCGAAAAAATATTTGTATGCCGGATAAAATTTAAGTAAAAACACGCTGAATTAAAATATATGACTTACTTTTTTATATTACATAGTTAAGGAGTTTCTTTCTGGGCAATCAATTCCCAAAATAAAAATATACAAAAATCATTCACCAAAATATTAAAATCAAAATCAAACCAAAAATTACTTGTGTCATGTGGACGTGGAGGCGGCAAGGAGGAGGCATGGCGGACTTGGGGACGCGCAGAGGTGGCCGATGGAAATGTGTGGGCGGCGAGAGGGTGAGAGGGCACCCGATCGACGACGACACAAGGGGATGACGGTGTGGAGTCGACAATGAAGAGGAGAGACGCGTGTGGCGGCTGAAGGCAAGTTGGGGCGACACGAGCGACAATTTTGGCAATTGATGGAGACAATGGGAGGAATAAGGGTTTCGTCGGGTGGGTAGAACTCAGGATTTTCCCCATTAAATATCTAGCTTGCATCGTGCCACGTGCATGCGACCATTAATCGTGCGCAGTTGGGATTTTTCCGCATGCGGACCTGACAGAGTAGACTTATTGCCGACGGATATTCCGTCGGTACGCTAATTTTTGCATATACGTTGCACATGCCAAATTAATCGTGTGCGAACTAATTTTTTGCTCTCGACACGACAAAAATGTTGTTATTTGGCCTCGCCTGCTTACGGAATTTCCGTTAGGAGGTGTCCGTTGGGAAAGCCCAATTTTGTAGTAGTGACTTCTTTGCTTTCTTGCTACTTTCCGTTGCTTTGAACGAAGAAAACAACAAATTCTGCACAATATTTCATGTTGTGATAGCATTACACAACAAATAACATAAGTGTGGACAAATAAGTTGTAGACACTTCATACCAACATTTTCCATACATTAAATGAATGAAAGATTCATTTAATATATATACAACAAATTGGAACAACAAACTAAGAAGAGTGAAAGCAAACACAAAACAATAAATATGCAGACATCTGAAAAATAGTAAAGAGGAAATAACAGTTAATGTTAAAACATTCCACACCAAACAACAAAAATTGCGTACTTGTCTTCTGTATCAACATTACACAATACATTAAATGGAAAATATATTCATTTAATAACTAGACAACAAAATGTAAGAGCAAACCAACAAGAATGAATGTAAACACAAAACAACAAATATGCAAACATCTTCCACATAAAATGAAAAAGTGTCAGTAAATGGAAGCTCTGTTGAAGAAGAGTTACGGACTTGAACCAAGGAGAGGGAAGGGGAATTGGCTTTCACTGAGAAAAAGACCCTACTATGTTCTCCATTTTGAATTTCTTTAATCTCCTCTTCTCTAGCCAGACATGTCTTGAATGATCACATTTCCGGATGTCCCTCCCTTCATTGGCTTGCCTCACCTTTTTCTCTATCCGTCACTGTCTTTTCCGCTTCTTCACACCATCGAAAGCTGATATGACATGCACACTTTGACCCCCCGATTGCATACATATGCACACACGACACGCGTGTTGATGCCTCATCTTCTCATCATTTTATTCCTTCTGATTGCATCTCCACTACCCCATCATGTCTGGATTTTCCGTCTAATCAATACTTGCATGCTTTTCCTACTAGATGAATTGAATCCGTCCTCATCCACCAAAAGAATCTTATCATTCAGGTGGATACCCAATATCTTAAATAATGTCTTCCCCATACCTCTCTTCAGATTCCCTTGGCTGCATTTAAAGTTGAAGATTCATGTTATATGTGTTTTTGGCTATAACAATCTTGGCCCCAATCCCAATCCCAATCCCACCTCACCTCAACCATCCATCCTTTTCATCACCAAGGCCTCTTGCAATCTGGCTCCTCTATTCACAGATCCACCCTTCCTTCCTTCTACTTCTACTTCTACTACTACTACTACTGCTGAGCAATTGAAGAGCCTTAATTGTCGCTAGATTTCATCACATATCCTTCCATCCACACCCTTCTACCACCCATAGTCACTTTAATCATTGCTCCAACACACCATCAGCTCACAAACCATACCTATAGTCTCTTGATGCTTTACATAAACGACCGATGACCAACAATTCAATCTTTTTTTGAAAATATTTTTTGACAAATGGAATGATATTTTCTAGTTTTGGAAATTCCAAATCTTCACATTCCTCCTTCTTTATACAACATCAACTGTGTTTCAATGATTATCCAGCTACATATTTTCCAAAAGCTTATTTAACATCGGATGTTATTATTTCCATTGTGAAAAATGTTGGAGATGTTAACATAAATATTAATAATATGCATAACAATGGGGTATACAGTTCGATTATCAAGTTTGTTACAATCCAAATAAATTAACAAATCCATGCATGTAAAATAACAAAAACAAACAAAGTTAAGTACAAAGAATAATTCAAACGAGTCACCTTTTCAGATTCACCTTAGAGAAACTATGACCCTACATACCAATGTGATTGGGTGCACGCACTTTCTCCGAGGATAGAATGGTTCCAACGTCTTTGTCGTCACACTACGATTCTAACAAACCACGAGAGCATATCGAGTCCCACAATGTCACTTTCAACATGAGACGTGGGGGGTTGTGGTGGAGGGATAGAAAACTTGTGTATGTTGTGGTAATTATGGATGAAGAGTAGATCCTTTTATAGTAAAATGTGGCAGAAAAAACATACCCATGATCCACAATCACGGGCCGGGACCATGACGAGACGGGACACACGAGCGTATGTGTGGGTGTGCGTGTGTCCAACCACTCCTCCACTCTCTCCACTTCTAAAAAATTAAAGGAAGGGAAAAGCTTATAAACCTTTTCCCCATCCCACATCTTCTGATGTAGAACTAAACCCACACAAGGATTTATTCTTCCAACATTCCCCTATAAATCAATTGTTGATCAAGGGACGAAACATTGCAACGTAGTGCTTTCAGCAATAGTACCTTTCGGGTTTGAACCATAACCTGAGCTCTTCAACTTTACCCCCACAAGGAACTAAGTGAAATGAAGTCTTGAACTTGAATCTTTGTTGTGGAGATGTCCATTGAGAACAACACCAAGAAGATCATACTGCAATCTACAAGGTTGATGCATTACGACTATGCATCTGTATCCTGTTTCATGAATGCTTTCAAGATTTGGCCCCAATCTCTAACTGTGGACACACAGTTGCATTTGCATAGTAAGGCTTCTCCGATGATGCACTGCTAATATCTTTTCTTAAAGACTTGAGCCCATTCAGAGTCTACACTCTTACTAAACTTGCAGTTTCAGCAACATATCCATTCTTTGGGGAAATGACATAGATACAATGTATCACAGGTTGTTGTATCCAGCTCACTCAAGAACTTGTTATTACCACATCGAACCAACTTTGTGGGATCTATACTCAGATTGGTTGGGTTGTCATTCTAGATGAGTCATAGTATGAGTCTCAATCCCATCCCCAATTTGGATTTCTGAACTTGAGCTAAATCAAGTCCTTATGTGAAAGGATCAACTATATTGTCTTTGGTACCAAGAAAATCAACAACTATCACCCTTTCCATGACCAACTCTCTTACAGACTTTAACCTAACTTGGATGTGACGTCTTTGCTTGTAATTATACTTTAAACTTCTCAACTTTGCATTGGTAGTTAGACTATCACAATGTAAAGATATCGTAGGAATTGATTTGCTAGTCATTGACAATTCATAAAGTAGTCCTTTCAACCTTCAGCTTTCATTCCACTTGTATCCTAAGCACAAACTTAAGATCAAATGTAGATCGAGACAATATGGTCTGTTTAGTAGACTTCTAGGAGATTGCACGTCCACCGAGAGTAATACCCTGTAACACCCCTACTCCGGTGTTTTTGGCTATCCAGTTTGCATCACTATACCATTCCAGTACAACTGGGAACTTCCCATAATGCAGTCCAATGGTAGAAGTACCGTGCTCACCGAGAAAGAAATATTTAGTTGTGTGCAATTTGCAAGATACATCAAGCTACTTATGATCAGAGAATATCTCAACTATGAAACTGGCACACCACTCTTGTTCTTGTACAAAGATTTGGAAGAATCATATGGAGTTTTTACAAATCTACAATTTACATATTGAGATATGGAAATACTCTCAACTGACCTAGTCAGTTTGAGTCCTAAGATCACATTTACAACACTCATATCATTCATGTCAAACTTAGTACACAAGGACTTTGTTTCATGTATTATATCAAGGTTTGAGCCAAACAATAATATGTCGTCGACATATAAATACAATGCAATACAAGCCTCACCTTTAACTTATAGTACACACTTGTCAGGATCAATATCCTAGTATAATATGACTTTGTCAAAAAAAATGTCATGCTTTAGGAGCTTTTTTGAGTCCATAAAGTGTCTTAAAAAGTTTACAAACTTTTCTCTCACTTCCAGAAGCCACAAATCCTTCAAGCTGATCCATATAAATTTCTTCTTCAGGATCACCATGAGGAAAAATAGTTTTTACGTCGATGTGATGGATCGTAAAATCATATATGGATGCCAATGCTAAAAGCACTCGGATAGTAGTCATGTGAGACAATGGAGAATATATATCAAAATGATTGATCATTTTAATAAATGCAAGTGCACGGTGTCGGTGAAGACATGACAAATACGGGTCGAACCTCAAGGAGTTGTGAGTATTGTTGTGACTACCATACTCGAGTGGGAAATAAGAGGAGAATGAAGGGATTATGATAACCTAATTACATGACACGTGCGACGGAAATCAAAAACAACTAATCAAAAATGGATCCCGTAGGAGGTGGAGAATGGATGCGAAAATGTAGATGTGTATTCATATGTGCGTAATATTTAGTGCTCATGGTATGCATCATGAAAATCTTATAATGCCACAATCCTAAGTGTGTCTCTACATGGATTAAAATTTATCACCATCATAAAAACATACAAAACACTACTCAAAATGGGGACAAAGACGACCACATGATAACATATTTAATGACATAAAGAACATGGAATCTATAATGACCAAAACCCAACTATGTCTCAACATGAATTAAGATGTATCATTATCATTAAAACATATAAGACATTAATTTAGATGATGCCAGCAAGAGCACATGCTCCCACATGCTATCATCATCTCTTTACCACTCCAACATTATCCTCAAATCATCATTCCACATAAAGTGGGCCCACTAGCCAAAGCATGTGTTAAGCATCAATTAAGAACATTAGCACATCAAAGGCAAGAGTGAGGAACCCACTAAATAATTATGAAATCCATGTGAGGCTTCAAGATTAGGATTAAACACACACACTAATACAACACATCAACATTTGACATCACTCTTTACCCCTCAATGGGAATGGACTACTCTCTACTCATCTCCATAACCAAGAAAATAATAAAAGCAAACAACCAATAAGCATGTAAGAAAACTAAAGTTAACCAAAACAAGTGAACAACATTTGCATCAAATGAAAGAAAACAACATGAAGAACATAAAAACTTAACTTGATTAAGAAATGGAGATTACAAAGTTGCTCCTCTTCTCCTCCACTACACTATCAAGTAAGAAGAAAACTAGCCTAAAAATTGGAGAATGAAGAAGAGGGAAGGAAGGTTTACAAGTGTATTTATAGAAGATTAGAGGGTCTGGATGGATCTAGGCGCAATCGGATAGTTGTAAATCATATCTTGATGTTGCATAATTCTCTAACCCGAAAACCCGACACGCTGGAGAAATTGGAGCTCCAACGAATCAGAACCATCCACCAGTAGCGAGTTAAAATCCGCCATTGGTGGATCTAGTAGCTTTGATCCATCTAGAATTTCTCCTACGAGTTAAATTACCTTTGTTGCACGTGCGGTCGAGCCGTGGTCCATTGTCTCGAGCCGATTTGATTTTAATTGTTGATTTACTCCTCAAGTTATGGACTTTTGTGACACAATATATTTCTTTACACTTTGGTCCCTCAAGTTTTCACTTGGGTCCCTCTAGTTTACAATCCAGTCCTTGTGCATTACAAACATATCCGGAAACCTTTCAAACCATTACATTCTTCTTGCATTTAGGTCCTTCTCTCTTCCCTTCTCTTCTTTATTTCCCAAACCCTGAAATATATGAAACAAATACCCGAGTAACACAAATATGTGGTAAATTAAAGGATATATAGCATCAATGCAACGTATGAAATGCTAATAACCAATTACCTCCACAATTATCGTTTGCTAGTCCCGAACAAAACAAAGAAAGAAAGAAAAATGAAATAAAAGAAAATCATAAGAAAAACAAGAAATCCTAACTCACGGTTGCACTTAACACGTGCAACAAACTGTTAAACCCCCTTGTCGCCAAGGAGGAGTGGTGTCTCCTGAGGGTTTTCAGCGGATATACCCACAAAATCCGAACATTGATGCATTATTCAACCTGGAAACACAACTCGATGGACCTATTTTTGTCGATCATTGGACACGGTAATCCTACGGGTTGACTCTATATATGTATCTTGTCAACACACCTAGCCTAAGGAACCCTTCATGCAAGTTAATTAAGGACATAAGTGAAAGACATGTGCAACCTTAACATCCTCAAGTGATACATGTGTAAAGTCCATTAAGGTTCTTATTTGTATTACTATTTTTTTCTTTTTTTAAACTAGTTGGTGTTGTTTAATTCTCCCAAGGTTGGGTTTCATGCATCATTGCCTGCGAGGACTTACTCTATCACGTACACATTCCCTCAAATCTCCACATAGAGCGATCCCTAGCACTCATGTAACGGGAGTTCAGTCGCTGCATCCTAAGTCTGATGACTCGAAAGCACCATGTACTAAGTCCCCTCAGACCTAATTTTCCGATCGATAGGAGCCGTTCGAGAAGAGAGAATACCTTACTAAATTATTTCTTATCTACATATGAACCAAAACCCGACACATAAGGTTTCACAACAGGAGTTTAAGGCTCCTTGACTACGACAAACTTATACTAACTGACATGAATTATTCGACTCACTAGGTTAAGGGTGAACTTCTTTATTTGTTTTGAGTGCAGAAACCCTATGATTACTCTCCCCCGATGGAAAATTAGGGTGCATCCTGATGACTAGAGATAAGAACTCAAGCCGGTGTACTAGATATCCTAATTCGTCATGTTCAAGTCAATTCTGGGAGCTTCCGTTGTACTTCGTCTCTCAACAATTTTGCACGTGCTAAACACACGCAAAACCTAAACATTTTTTTCGTAAACACATGAAGATTTTGAAAGGAATTGAAAATTTAAAGCACTAGGCAAACAAAATAACACAAGTCACCCAAAGATCATGATATAGCAGATATATCAATGTAAATTGCAGCACACTATCATAACCCCAACAATACAAACAAAAGATAACAAAAAATGAAAAAGACTCAACTATGTACACATGTGAACCCCCTCCCCCCCCCCCCCCCCCCCCCCACACACACACACACTTAGGTCATGCATTATCCACAATGTATGTAGAGAATAAAATGCAAGGCCTAACCAACACATGTCACCTCTGCCTACGCAGAGAGGAGGACACCCCTTGCGAGGAAGAACCCCCTGCTCCATATTCTTGAGGAACATGTAGGTCTTACCGTTTTGTTGTGAAACCATTGCATTTTTCTCAGATAGTGACAATGTGTCAAAATCGTAGCCGAAAAGTGTCTGGAAGTCCGCATATCCACCAGAAGAATGAGCATGAATGTCCTCTATTGTCTTGGTCCCACCAGGATTCTAGAAGTGCGCGGGTATATGCGGGCGTGATCTAATCGATATCATTGTGACCCCCTCTGACTCGATGAAATTTTGAGTGTACCAGGGGTCGAAATGTCTGCATATTCGAGTGACGAGTAGGGGTAAAGGTGGCCTCCCTCCCGTGCACCCTTTTTCAGTTTAGAAGAATTTATTACAGATGCAATGTGGTCTCTATTTATTAATACATAAACCAAGTCTAGGCAAGCCGGGGAGAAAGTGGAGTGGTGTCGTAGACCCAATGTGTTCTTGTTGACCCACCGAGCATGCATATTTTTAAACAGATGAGCATTACTCAAACTCCCATGAGGGTTTTCCGGGTTGCCTATACCCATCACTGAACGATAGAAGTTCAATGTGCAGCGTTGGTGGACCTTAAAATACAAAAAGTGCAACCTGGTAATATCTGTGATAACAGTGAGAGTGAGAGGATAAGTAGTACCATTGATGGTGAACATCATACATTCACTGTCATTGGTCAGTGAACCGTAAAATGAATTTACAACGGATAGGGCAAAATGCCTACTCCCATCTCCATAAAGGAGAGGGTTCCACTGTTTGAGATTAAGATTAAACCGCAAGTACACGACCGCAATGAAGTTGTGGCAAGTACAGGTCGGTCCGTAGGAAGGTGTGTCATCTCTGGTTCTTCGGAAATCAAGTGGCGAAAAAGGGGAGAAGAAGTTTGGTTACACTAAACAAAGCTACACTAAACTAGAAACGAACAAATGAGGAAGATGAAAGCACAAGACTACTAAAACTAAGCTAAATAACTAACAAAGGGAAGATGGAATTCAGCAAGGAAAACCCCTTAATGGTGGAGTGTGTGTACACATGTAATAAGGTAGGGAAGAATGTATTCAATAAGGCAACAAGTTTAGGTTGTATTTTCATGCATAGGAAGTGTCTAATGATTGTGGCAAAACCTATCAATCCAATCACTAACCTAGTTGATTAACATTAGCATACACAAGTTGATTATTAAGAACATAAACAAGCATGAGAGGTGTCTAATAGTTGTGGAAAAACCCATTAAGTTAAGTATTCTAATCTTAATAAACAAGCATACATTCACATTCATCAACACATTTCATAAAATAACATTCATTCTCATTCTTCATTACATGTAATACATCATTTCCACCCCCAAAGGGGAATGAAACTACTCACTAATCATTAAGCTAACAATTATGTTAAGAAGAGAAAACATGTTCACTACTTCTACTAAGATTAAGAAGTAGTGAGCATGTTTGGTATATACATTTCAAGGATCTTAGTGTAAACTGAGATTTATATATATGATATTTTTCGAATGTACAATAGCAGAACACAATCAGAATCTTGTGGTGTATGTCTGTTTCAATTGCAGGAAATTTTATGAGATGTATTTCTGTTTCAATTGCAGTGATTTTTATGTGGTGTATTTATGTTTCAATCACATTGAATTTTATGAGAAATTAAAAATAAAATCAGAATTTAACAAAACAAATCAATAAATGACATAACACGTCGGTTATTTTGTTGAAACAGACGTAGAATTTCACACAAAAATTAATGAAGGACATAACATGTCGTTGTGTTGGAAGAAACCGACGTAGTCTGGAACTATTATTTTAATGAAAGGACATACCACGTCGGTTGTCGTTTGCCAGCTAACTGACGTGATATATTTTATAATTTGATTTGTTTCAAAATTCCTTTTGTAATAATAGGACAAACCACGTTGTCCTTCTATTTCAACCGACGTGGTGTCTACAGACCACGTCGGTCATTTGCCAACAAACTGACGTGGTATGACCTATTATTGGATTTTTTTCGAATGTTTGGAGATAATAATAGGACATACCATGTCGACCTTCTAGGTGTGGCAGACGTAGTATTGTGTATATACTACGTGGATGTTATTGCTAAATACCGACGTGGTATAACTACATAGGACATCAGATTATTGGCCGATGTGATATACCCTACCTTACCACGTCTCCCCGAACACATGTCGGTCAGCTAAGGTCAGTCAAGCTGACGTGATATGTCAAAAACCCCGACATAATAACCATGTCATGCAGTTGTGGTATGCTCTTCTTTTCCCTAATTAGTATTTTTCCCACAAGAGTTTTCGTAGTAACATTTTGTTGAGATACATTATCTAATAAATGACACCTAAGGGGAGTGTTATAAATCAATATAATTATGTGGATGTCCATAAGCCCAAAGTACATTATATTATTTCAACTTCCCAGGGTTTAATCACAGGTGTGTAACCTTCTAAAACTCTCAAGAGTTTATGTTAATTTTCTGTTGCAACTCCCAATCACCAAATGTTAATTGAGACTAGATTACGTGGATGTAACTTTCTCATTTACATGTTGTAACTTATTATTAGTTGATGGCCTATATACATGAGAACAAGTGGAGTTTGATGTACACAACACAACGTATTATATAATGAAAATCTCTCCCTAATTATCTTATCTACAAATTATCTTGCTTTGTCGATTTTTTTTCTCTTTATCATTTGTTTTACAACATTTTAAATTTAAATATGAAGGTTGACTAATGGCTTAATTACATGTCCCATTTTGCACACATTTTTGTATTCACTAACGATGGGTGGACAAGTGGATATGTGAGACAAGAGGTCCAGTTTTGCACGCCATGTCTCCCTAGTTTGTTTAGCCCTAACCACCACGTGTTAGAAGATGATCTTTTTAAATTTTAATATTTTTTCAGATTCCAAAGTATATAATAGTGCTGGCTGCTGACTTTTATATTTTGGAAAAAAATTCAAAATAGTATTTTTCTTTTAAAATTTGTCAAGATAGACCTCCATTAAAAGTATTTGTCAAACTAGACCCACTGTCACCACGTGGCGGCGGAGAGGTTTTGTTTTTTGTGCATATAGAATTGACATCACCAGTGTCAAGTTCTTCTTGGGAGTGTAGTAGCAAACGGCTGTAAACGTCGAGCAATCTCAAATGTATACCTCCAGAACTCGGTGTTGGTAATGCCGAGTTCTCTTTTTTTAAGTTAACTCGGCGTTACGAACTCTGAGTTCTTCCTTTAGAAATTGGCATCCTAGAAGCCGAGTTCTATTTAAGACATTGTTCTCCTGGCGCATCAACCGTCCCATGCACGATCTGAGCGCTAAGAGAACAATTTCTTAAATATAACTCGACACTCCCAGTGCCAAGTTCTATTTGAATCACCTCCTGAGTGGAAAATTTCAAGTGTTGGCCAATAAAAAACCAAGTAGAACTCCGCATCACCAGTGCCGAGTTCTCCCAAGAAGAACTCGGCACTGATGATGCCGAGTTCTATATGCACAAAAAAATAAAACCCGCCGAGTTCAGTGCCGAGTTCTCTTGTAGAGTTCATTGATTTAAAAACTCGACAATTTTTTTCATGTTTGACAACAAAGACAATTTCATTTCCTCTTTGACAACAAAGACAATCATTCCGATACAACGAAAACACAATTCAACCACGACACACAAACAACTGCGATAAAACACAATTCAACCACGAGTGGAATATGAAGTTTAACATTTTAACATACAACCAAAAGTACCATATAAAAACAACCAAATAAGTTTAACACAACTAAATATCTATCCTAAGTGACCTCTCAATCTATTCTTCCTTTTAGGACGTGCTTGAGCACGTCCTCTCCCCCTGCCGCGTCCCCCTCCTCTTGCTGCATTCTTAGTATCCTGAGTCAGACAGCCAGCGTCTTCTTGAGAGTGTGAATCTTCTTTTTCAACGACGCGATCTTGACTCAAATGTAATGTAGGTTCTTCAGCACCAAAACACATAAGCCAAGCCTTCAGTTTTCCTCCAACCATCGAAGAGCTTGTCTTGTGATATTTGATCACCTCGTGAATTTGATGGAGTTCTTCATGGAACTCATAAACTCCGTGCACCTATAGATAATTAAAAGTTAATGAAAAATTAAACACAATTTTAAAACGTGGTAATTGTTTAAATAAATATTTAAATCTTTCCATCTCTCGCACTCTACCCGCTCGAGGTCTGTATAAGGTAGTAGTCGGAGCCAAGGTGTGATGAACTATCCAACGTACGGTGATGCTCCAGTACCATTCCATATACAGTCGTGTGCTTTCTTCAGGAGTGATACTTAAAAGTGGTCACTCAAACTGTAGATGATCTCTTCTGTGCGACCAATGCTGAACGAATTGATGATTTTCCTCCAACCAATTAACATCTGACTTCCCCTGAGCCGATTTCACTACATGTCTCTCCATCGGCTCTGGAATGTGTTGTTGTAGACCGAACTGTCTCATCACTCGGTCTGGACAATGCATAAGCCAAGTACGGCTCGTCCAGATCTCTGAACCTTCCGTACATAGTGGTGGTAACTGACTAAGATCCAAATGTGCATAAGGGTCCCAGATCACTAGATCGAATTCCTGCACGTCCAGCTCATTCCGATAAAAATCAAGTGTCGTCGCCTTCGTACTACCCTTGAATGTTCTTGGTCATCTCCAACGGTCACCTAATGGTGCCCTCTCGTCCTCTGGGTATACTAATGGTCTGCTCTTCAAAGGTCTCCCAATGTGTAGATGTTTCCAGCACCACGACTGTTAGCTTATAACGATCTACAGGTTCAGGACTACCTTCTTGGAGAGAACCTGTTGCAGCAGAATGGATCAGCGATCACCTCACGGAATCCACTGGAGCACCGGTCGGTCTTCTACTCTCTTGGAGAAGAAGCACGAGTCCACAACCCAAGAGTCCACGGATTGACTTGGTGGAGGTGGAGGGACGAATGTGAGAGAGAGGGAGAGGTGGCGGCTAGGGTTTGGTGGGGCTAGGGTTTGCATACATGAACATCCATCCAATGGGAGGCTCCCCTCCTTATATAGATGGCCCCACCCTAAACCCTAAATGTGTAGTCCAATGGGGACGCACCATGTGTCAGTGCTTTGGGCAAATATCTTATTAATCCTAGATTAATCCAATATCTCCCACCTGCACAATAGCAAGATAACATGTCATCTGCTTTTGTGTCCTTGACACATATGCATATATCCCTGATACATACAATCACACAATGGCAATATATCACCTCTCTATGTGTCCCCGACACACATGTATACATCCCTGATATATACAACTATTCCTCTCTCCAAGAACACATCCACAACACGCAAGTCTCTGATCATGTATCCCCGATACAAGATCATCTGTGTCCCCGACACATGCACTCTTCCGATCATACGGACAAATGGGTCGTGCGACCGGTGATGCACCTGCAATTAGGAGTCTCAAACTAGAAACCTTACTAGAAGACCAGAATGACAACATCCTCACGAAAATAATAATTAAGCAGTCAAATGCACATCATTGTTCCCTAGGTTTACTCAGAAACTCACTTGACATGAACAGTATCTCGATCCCTCGGAGAGAATACCTTCTTGTCCTCAAGGTACTTGCTACTGTATCCAATACAGTTGGGCCCACCAAATACTTTCAGTGCAGTCGAGTCAAACCTTTCCCTTCGCACCAGACCACCATTACACTCAGAGTTGACTCCTTTCCCGAAGATGCCTCTTTAGACCGAATCTCTCATGGTCATAGATAACATCCCAAAGTAGCCACATCAACTCTTTACTTCATGGCGTCGTCGAAGGACAATTAAGTCTTGGACTCACATAGTGAAGGAGCAGGGATCCATCCTTTCACTTCCCAATGGTCGCTCAGCACATGTTGTGGTGGATCATACTGTACACAACAGTACGTCTGTCTCTCAACACCATACAAGTCTTAGTCCAGTCGCATCCCCTCTGCGCCTGACCCAAGCTTCATCATTGTCGCCTTAACACCATACAGGTGCCACCTGACGCCACATGTGATGCTCGCACTTGGCTTCTATAGGTCACATGAATCGTGGAACATTCATGTCAATCCTTACCAACATAGAGGATCTCATATTGATTCCTAATCAAGGCGACTATCCGATCATGAACTTCTCCGGATCTATCATGCAAGATCTCTTTATGATCAGTCCCATCTCTACTCGCTATCAAAAGCGCCAGAGGCGAATGCTCGTGTGAGTGAGCATTCTTCAGCCTATTGACAGAATAATATTTTATGCTAGAACAACTACATCAACCAAAACAGATATAGTCGAAAGGAAAACACAATCACTCATAAAAGGAAGTTAGACATGCCAATACATCAAAGTTTGCGTAAGCCTAAGGACTTCACATGAGACACAAACGAGTCATCAGCTATGGCTTTGGTAAGAGGGTCAGCTACCATAAGACTAGTAGATACATGTCTTAACACAACTTCCTTTCTCTTTATGATGTCGTTCACAAAATGATACTTAACCTGTATATGTTTGGTCTTTCCATGATATTTGGGGTCTTTCACATAACAAAGGGCAGCCATGCTGTCACAATAGACAACAACAGGCTCATCAGATGTCTCTACAAGTCGAGTATGTTGTAAGAACCTCCTCAACCAAACTGCCTCCTGTACTGCTGCAGAGCATGCAACATACTCTGCTTTCATAGTCGACAAGGCTATACAGGTTTGCTTCTTGCTGGACCATGAGATGGCCCCATTAGCCAGCAAGAAAGCATAACCAGAGGTAGACTTCCTTTCATCAATGTCTCCAGCCCAATCGGCATCACTATAGCCAATCAGGCGGAGATCTGATGATTGGTAACACAACATGTAGTTACTCGTTCCTCTGAGGTTCTCATGATTCTCTTGGTTGCCTTCCAGTGCTCCATGCTTGGGTTGGACTGGTATCGACTCACCATGCCCACAACATAACAGATGGCTGGCCTAGTACACATCATAGCGTACATAAGGCTTCCCACAGCATTGGAGTATGGAACCTTGCTCATTTTGGCATTCTCTTCAGGAGTCTCAGGATGCTTATCAAGGCTTAAGTGCAAACCCTTCTCAACAGGAGTGTCGATTGGTTTGCATTTGTCCACATGGTATTTCTTTAAGACGTTGTTAATATAAGTCTCTTGAGACAATCCCAGAAGTCTCTTGGACCTATCTCTAACAATCTTGACACCAAGGACGTAGCTAGCTTCACCTATGTCCTTCATATCAAATGTGGAGGACAACCACTCTTTAGTGGATTTCAGAAACTCTTTGTTATTGCCAGCCATGAGTATGTCATCAACATACAAGGTCAGAATGACAAATTTACCATTAGATCTCTTAACGTACACACGGTGATCTTCCTCAAGCATAGAGAACGCATTCTCTGATATAGCTTGATGGAAGCGAATGTTCCACTGTCTAGACGCTTGTTTTAAGTCATACAAGGACTTGTTGAGCTTGCACACTTTGCGCTCTTGTCCTTTGACTTCAAAACCTTGAGGTTGATCCATATAGATCTCCTCCTTAAGTTCTCCATTGAGAAAAGCAGTCTTTACATCCATTTGGTAAAACTCTAAGTCCATCTGAGCTACAATAGCTAGTACAAGGCGGATGGAGGCAAACCTAACCACGGGTGAAAATGTTTCCTCAAAATCCACGCCTTCTCTTTGGGTGTAGCCTTTAGCTACCAGTCTAGCCTTGAATCTATCAACAGATCCATCCGCCTTCCTCTAAATCTTGAGGATCCACTTGGCCCCAATGGCCTTTCGGTTGGGCGGTAAGTCGACCAAGTCCCAAACTCGATTAACTTTAATCGACTCCAACTCTTCCTTTATAGTTTCTAACCACTCTTTCGCATTTGGACCTTTCAAAGCCTCTTTCAAGGTCTCCGGTTCTTGCTCATCAATCACTGTCATCCCAGATGATTCATAATCAATTTCTTCTTGAGCTGTCATGAGGGCCTCTTCCTCTAAGCGAAACCGCCTACGAGGAATGAGCCCGCGTTTACTTCGACGCAGATGGGTATCTGATGGGTCATCCTCCGTGAGAGCTATCAGATCCTCAGCACTGCTTCTCCCACTAGGATTGACTGGTGGAACCTCATGTTCAACTTCCATATCTTGATCCCGTGGAGTGGCAATGTCCTTATCTTGTCGTTCAAAGAAGTCCACTGACTCTTTGATAGCTCCAGCAAGGGTTGGAAAATCATTTTCAAAGAATGTGATATCCCTAGACTCCAGTTCCATCCTTCTTTCATTCTCGTCTACCCCAATAAAAACATAACCTTTGGAGAGATTACTGTATTTTACAAAGATACATTTTTCCCTCTAGGTCCTAGTTTTCCATATCGGTGACTAGTAGAATGAATTTATGTTGAGCATCCCCAAGGATGCAGCAGGCTAAAATCAGGCTTCCGTCCCGTCCATAACTCATATGGAGTTGAGGGAACTGATTTTGTTGGAACTCTATTGAGGATATAGGCAGCAATCATTAGAGCATCTCCCCAAAACAAAATTGGTAAGCTCGCATGCGCCATCATGGATCTAACCATGTCTAGCAACGTTCTATTCCTTCTTTCGGCAACACCATTTTTCTGAGGAGTATAAGGCATAGTGAGTTGTCTAGATATCCCATTTTGCAGAAACTTGCTCCTCATCGGTCTTAACACGACCGACAGCGCTTAACTCGCTAATCATGTTTGACATTGCGGTAATATGCTGCCTCATTGTGTGACCTTGGCGCATTTTATACGCATCAAACATGAGCCCAAGCTGGCGGGCCCTTGTGACGGAGGTCACTCCGTACTGAAACTTCACAGCTTCCCACAAGGCCTTTCCAGTTCGCAATTTTTCGAACCGCAGTAACAAATCATCTCGCATCGAACTCAGAATTGTAAGGCGAGCAATACGGTCCTTTTTCCATGCATTATAGACATCCATATTTCTGCGATGCTGCGTAGTGTTCTCCTCCTCGGGGGGAGACATACTTTGAGTTATATTTTCTAACATGTCCTGATCCTCTCAGAGATACTCAATTTTACGATGCCAGAGATCGTAGTTCCTTTCATTGAGTTTATCTCCTCGAGTCAGATCAGCGACAATGCTTTTGGAATCAGCCATAAAAAATCTAGGACAAAAACCACATAGCGATACATGAGTTCTAGCATAAAATACAACGAGCTACAATAGTCATAAAAAAATAAACTGACTTAATAGCTATAGCATTCAGACCAAAGGAAAACATAAAGCATTCGATCAAATCCTCATGCAATAGTTAATAAAGCCATTTTACTAATCTATATATTGAGCTCCATCATGATTTAGAGACCCCAAAAACGTTTAAATCATGGCAAATCAGCAAATAAAGAAAGTATTGCCGCCGGTTACAAGGTGGTTTACACAAAACACTTCTACCTTGCAACTCCCACTAGGCATGTAGGTTCCAAAAAATGTTTCCTTTAAAAAAAATCAATCAAGATCACACAGAAATCGATTGCTACATTACTTCCATATTAAGCTAAGGATCCCCTATAGGGCAATAAACAGTCCACAGTCAATAATTATTACAGTCCACAGTCAATAATTATTACAGTCCATAAATATTACAGTCCATAAATATTACAGTCCATTGCGATACCTATTGCAAATGGAATTGAATGAATGAAATTACGCTCAACTCTCAATAAGGCAGTAAATAAAATCAGCAACCATTCATTCCATACAAGCACAATCTTTCCATACGTTAGCACAATCCGACGTATGAAAAAAATACCATAAAGTGTGCACCTCTTTCAATCAAGAAGGAAGTTATGCATAAGGAAACAATGCATTTATGGTGCACGAATATTGGCAAAAACGTGTTAGGTAATAACAACCAATCTCCACAATAATCATTCTCAAAACAGAATTTTTCTTCTTTCCCTAATCAATATAATCATGATAGCACAAAATTATCCTACTTTGATTAGGAAAGAAAAAATCCGAAATTCTTTGGTGGAGAGCAACACATATTTGTGCATCAAAGGAAAGCATTCAAAAATACTTTTAAGGCAAAAAAACTCCAGCCCATAATATCTTCCCAAAAATTTCAGAATTAGTCAATCTTTCCTTAATCAATATAAGCATGCAATCAACAATAATTATGCTACTTGTATTGGAAAGAAAAATTCGAAATTCTTTGGTGGAGGGTAATACATAAATGCACATATGATGAAAAGGAAATATTTCAAATGAAATGCATGCTATCAACCCAAAAAATCCGAAAATCCTTAATGAGATCAACATATATGTGCATTTAATCATAAAGGAAATATTTCAAATGAAATGAATGCTATCATTTAAAAAATTCGAAAATCCTTAATGAGATTAACATATATGTGCATTCAATCATAAAGGAAATATTTCAAATGAAATGCATGCTATCATTCCAAAAAAATATTTCCGAATTATACAATATGGTAACTCAATATTCATGTATGTGCATGATTTTGCAATCAACATCTAATCCTAGATGCATGCACATGTGATTAAAAATTACATATACATGAATAAGGCAACAAGCATCTAACCTTAGATGTATGTACAAGAGTTTAGAAAGAAAAATACACAATCAAATCATACCATCCGAAATGTATGATCACATTATATGATACATGCAATAATTAACTCTTGTAAAATTATCATCATATTTCAAACAACATATATGCGCATATTATCAAGAACAAACAAACTCTAGCCGCAAGCTTCAAGGATGAAAGAAATATGCGCAATAAACGTAGATTAACATGTAAGCCTAGGTACATGCATAAAATGAAATCTAAGCTATGCGCAAGAGTGAAATAATGATGAAATTTGTAATGCAATTCGCATGTAATGAAATCAATCAAGAAAACATGCGCAAGGGTAAGGAAAAATGCCATCAAACCCTAGGCACATGATGAAGAGAAAAAACTACACATGTATGCGATTTCTCTCAAAAACAACCAAAATTATTTTAACATATATGAAATAAGAAAGTGCTCAAAAAATTCGGAGGTGACCAAGATGGCTCTGGTACCAATGTTAGCTTATAACAATCTACAGGTTCAGGAGTACCTTCTTGGAGAGAACCTGTGGCAGCGAAATGGATCGGCGATCACCTCACGGAATCCTCTGGAGCACCGGTCGGTCTTCTACTCTCTTGGAGAAGAAGCACGAGTCCACAATCCAAGAGTCCACGGATTGACTTGGTGGAGGTGGAGGGACGAATGGGAGAGAGAGGGAGAGGTGGCGGCTAGGGTTTGGTGGGGCTAGGGTTTGCACACATGAACATCCATCAAATGGGAGGCTCCCCTCCTTATATAGATGGCCCCACCCTAAACCCTAAATGTGTAGTCCAATGGGGACGCACCATGTGTCAGTGCTTTGGGCAAATATCTTATTAATCTTAGATTAATCCAATAACAACTGCAGGAACGTAAGAAAACCATACAAATGTTTCGTCGGAATCAGTGAGGCTTCGTCTAACATGTGATATAAGTGGGCCAGAGCCGCACTACCCCAACTGTACTCCGATGCGACCGCTAAATCTCCGAGCAAAGACAAGTACTTCAAGTGAACCATCGTGCCACTCTTATCTGCCAAAATACTGCATCCCAGCTGGAACAGAATGAAGGCTCTGGTGTGTCGTGTAACTGTCTCCTCGTCAGCATCAAAAGACAAGTACTAAAACTGAGCTTGCAACCAACCCAGAGTTACAAAACCCTTACGACCCAAGTCATCGAGGGACCTGACCCAATAAATCCATGCAGACCTCTAACCAAACGTACTCCTGAGACTCACACACCGGCAAACCATCTACACGCAAGCCGGTAATCATCGAGATGTCACGCAAGGTGCACGTGATCTCACCATCTCGCAGGTGAAATAAATGAGTCTCCGGTCTCCAACGCTCGACCATCGCCCCCAGCAAGGTATGATCCAACTGAACTCGGCCCAACCGAGTGACTGTGTCAAACCCTGCCATATCTAGCAAAAGAAACATCCTCTCATCAGTGATCTATCATTCGTTGAGCTTCGAACCATGCTCAACGCATATTACACCATCAACATCCTTCTGCATAAATTTAGAGAAATGTCAGAATATTGAAACTCACGTGCAAATATTTAACTTGAAAACGTAAAATGCTTACAAAATCTTTGAACAAGTCAGACATGTGGTTGGCCTTCAAAACCAACACTAATCTGTCGACCGGACCCTGTGAAGCATGACTACCTCTAACTGAACCAGTACAAGAACCACTAAACTCCATCTGTACATAACACATTAAAAAGTGAGATGGCTGTTCTTAATTACTAACTACTTAAAAAGTTGAGAATACTCTAGGATGCCGAGTTCTATTTAAGAAACTGTTCTCCTGGCGCGTCAACCGTCCCATGCACGATCTGAGCGCCAGGAGAACAGTTTCTTAAATAGAACTCGGCACTCTCAGTGCCGAGTTCTATTTGAATCACCTCTTGAGTGGAAAATTTCAAGTGTTCGCCAATAAAAAACCAAGTAGAACTCGGCACTGGTGATGTCGAGTTCTATATACCACGTGGTGACAACGGGTCTAGTTTGACAAATACTTTTAATGGAGGTCTATTTTGGCAAAAAAAATTAAAAAATACTATTCTGGAAAATTTTCCTTATACTTTTTTGAGTGATATTTTTATTTTAGGTATATTTTAGGTGTGTCTTTTAATTAGGTGTATTTTTAATTCTTTTTATTTTTATGTTTCAATGATACTATTTGTTTGCTCCCAGAAATAGTGATTATATCTAGTTATCTAGTTATCATGGTATGTCTTTTAGGTGTATTTTTAATTCATTTTAGGTGTATTTGTTTTTTTATTATGTGCATGTAAATGGATTATATTTTTATTTAATGTTCACATTATTTTCTAACTCATTTTCTTATGAGTCTCTGTATTAATAAATGCATTGTACTATTATTTTTATTTAACGCTCATATTTTTTGTAACTTATTTATATGTTGTGGTAGTGGTTTAATCATTTTGATGGTGATAGTGTCGATAGTAGTGATGGGTGTAAAAAGTTACTACCAACTTTAATTCTACCACCAAAATAAATGTATATAATTCTAGCAATTACTTTGTGCCGAAATAACAATAAGAATTCTAAATCAAATGCGATCTATGTCCTACAATTTGCTGTTACAATCATCTAATTTTGGTATTTTGCATTCAAGTCATATTTTCTTAAAAATTGCATGATCATTCTTACTTTGAAGTAGACCCGGGTTGGACCGTGTCGGGCTGGTAACAGGTTGGGCCGTGTTGGGCCGGGCCGGGCCGTTACCCAGGTCTACTTTGAAATACAAAAGAATAAGATCCAGATCAAGTGTCATAATTTTGTTATTACAATCGTATGTGTATTGGCCACACTTACAAATTACAAAGCCCCAAGTATTGGTGTCATAGTTTCTCTACTTGCATATAAATATTTTCTTGTTTGTACGCCATATAGGATCCATTATAGTACATATATTAACAATTTGATTTATATTATTGAAACATGTGACATTTTATGATTCACATTTTTTTATTTCAAAATATCTGATTTATCATACCAAATTTAATTCATAAAAGTGGTTTTATTATATATCATTTGTCCAACCCAAAAATGGTGTTTTAGTTTCAAATATGATAGTAAATATGATTCATACTATCACAAACAAAAAATGGATACTATTAAAAACATGTTCTAATTCCAAATATGATTCATAGTAAATATGATTTATAACACAAAATCTAGTGTGTTTCTTGTGTTATATTTGTTATAACTAAAGTTGTAATTCCGAACCAAATATTTTATAACTGTCAAACTAAATTTAGTAGAAATTGGTGGTGGTAATCCCTCTAGATGCAAGTCTGTTATTTTAAAAAATCTTGATAATTGTACAAAACATCCTCATAAAAATGGTACATACTCACTTAAATTTTTTTGGTAGGAAAACAAAAATTTTGGCGGTAGTAATGTTAAAGTGTTTGTATATACCCCATGTCGATAACGGAAGTACACTAATCAACACCAATCTCAAAAATTCACAATAACAAACTAGTGTTAGAGGCGTAAAATTTCTTTTTAGATGATTTTTTCCATAAAATACATCTCACATTTTAAAATGAATGATTTCTTAAACTCAAATTATCACAATACCTTGTCGTGTATCATGATATCTTAGATATAGGTTTTAACTTAGCAATACACTTGATGTATAATTTGAGGTAGTGAATTAAATATTATAAAGTTAAGTGTATTTTATGTGCATAAAGTTGAGTGCATCTTATCTGTAGTGCTTTCAACTTTGACTCGGTTATATAACTTGACTCGAGCTCGACTCGAAAAACGTTCTACTCTAATTTAATTTAAAAATAAAATATCTTGATAAAAATAAAAAAATCTTTCAACTTCATTCGGTAAACGAATGACTCGAACTCGAAAATAATTGAAACTCAGCTCGAATAGCTGGTTCAAAGTTTTTCATTGTTCTATTTATAATTATTTTTTTGTATTTGATAATAACATAAGATAATACATATAGTTCGAAATTTTACTCGACCCACCTCGTTTACACCCCCAATAGCTTTATTTCCGGCAACAAACAAATAGTATCGTTGAAGAAATAAAACTTTTCTAATGAGAAAAACAATCGGGGCCCCAAAGTCTAACGAAGAGAGAGAGTTGGGATCAAGGAAAAAAATAACATTAATTTGGAAAAATACATGCAAATAAACTCTTATACACGTGAACCAACTAAGGCATTCAACGGCCCCATGATTAATAAACCTCCCACTGCCGCCTCCAACTCGCTTTCCAATTAAATTCGATCACAACTGTGAGCAACGAAGTAACTCGAGTGCTTCTGTGAATTGGTTTTTTTGTTGTGCACATGATTTCGACAGAAGCATTGTCATCCGTGTGTGATTAACGTTAATTCCAATTAGTAGCCTTTGTAGACTGGGGGCGGGGGTGAGGAGTAGTCGAACCCGGCAGTTGGAGGTAGGACGAAGTCTGACGTCGGGGGTGGGAAATCTACGGGTCCAGGCGGCGGTTGAGGTAAGCTTACTGGTGAGGATGCCGGAGATTGGAATGGCGATGAAGATGGTGATGATGTTAGAGGTGAGTATGGTGATGGTTGTGGAGAATATAGTGGAGATGGTGGGTAGACGGGCGAGGGTAATTCGGATGGTGGGTAGACTGAGAAAGGAGAGGGAGATGGTGCCGTTGAGTCGAGCGGTGATGGCGAAAACGATGGGGGGTAGAGAGATGACATTGTTGGTGGATAAATAGGTGATGATCCGTCCGAAGATGGTGGGTAGGCTATTGATGGTTCTGGCGATGTCAATGACGATGGTGGGTAGGCAGGTGATGGTTCTTCTGATGGTGGGTAGGCGGGCAGTGATTCTTCAAATGCAGGTGATGGTGAAGGCGATGGTGGATAGATTGGTGATGATGCTTCGGAAGTTGGCGGGTAGGCTATCGACGGTTCGGGTGACCAAGTTGGTGATGATGCTTCTGAAGATGGCGGATAGGCAGGTAATGGCGATGGTGGGTAGGTAGGTGATGATTCTTCTGACGAAGAAGGTGGGTAGGCTATTGATTCTTCCGGCGTTGATGATGGTGGATCGATAGGTGATGGTGATGGTGAGGGTGGGTAGGAAGGTGAAGATGTAGGTGGTGACGACGATGGTGGGTAGGTAAGCGATGAAGATGTCGGTGGGTAAGCTGGTGATGGTGATGGGGGCGAAGTGCTTCTCTGAGGTGCAGGTGGTGATTCCGTTGGTGGAGGCGGAGAATGTGACTGGGTTCCTGGGCTTGAACCGCTTTCCGGTGGTGGCGGTCCAAGTTGTGGTGGAGAATTTACTTGAATATCAGGGCTTGACTCGCTTTGTGCCGGCGGTGGTGGAGACTTTTCAATAGTATCCGGACTCGACTCGCTTTTTGGTGGAGGTGGTGGAGAATATACATTGGTATCGGGGCTTGACTCACTTTGTGTTGGTGGTGGTGGTGGTGGAGATTGAGTTGGTGGTGGAGTAGAACGAACATGATTAACTGGGATATAACTACTTCGTGGTGGTGGTGACGGTGTTGATTTAACTGGACGAGGTGGAGAATATTTTACCGGAGTTATTGGACTAGATTCAGTTTCAGGTGATGGAGGGGAGTGTGTCGGAGTCACGGGGCTCGACTTGCTTTCTGGTGGTGGTGGTGGAGGAGGTGACTTAAGAAGAGGTGGTGGAGATTGGATTTGTGGTGATGGTGGTGGTGGAGAGCGCACTGGAGTCACTGGGCTCGATCCACTTTGGGTTGGTGGTTTCTCACTAGGTTCACTTTCCGGTGGGGTTGTCGGTGTCGGTGGAACCGAAGGTGGCGGTGAGTGTGACTTAGTCCCAGGACTTGATCCCGTACTTTCGGGTGATGGTGGTTTGGTCGGTGATTTACTCTTTACTGGAGAGTGAATCGCATTCGACGGGCTAGATTGGCTCTGAGTTGTTGAAGACGGCGTCGATGTCTTTGATGATGATGATGTTGAGGGTTCAGACGGTGACTTTGGCAACGACAGAGTGCTTGCCCAACCGCACTTCGACTTGCTGCAATCTACAGGTTTGCTGACCACCGGAACACACTCCTTATGGCTCTTTTGTTGCGGCCTCGACCGAAGGCAATTGCTTCGATCATCCAGCATCAAATCTGACCCTGATGAAGGCAAGCAAGAGGTTGCCTCTCCTTTGAAGTAGTTATAGGAGAATGTGAAGTTTGCAAGTGCGGGCAATCGACAAGCGGCTGTTGTAACTAAGCCAGTGAGCATGTTGTTCGACACATCGAGTTGTTCCACCATCTTCAGCTTGTAAAAGCTCTTTGGCAGAACTCCAATGAGGGAATTGTGACTAACGTCGACTACGGTGGCATTGGTAAGCAATCCAAGCTCCAATGGAAGGCATCCACTAATGTTGTTGTTTAGAAACACAACCTCCTCCAATGTATTGTACATTCTCCCAATGCTCCCGGGAATGCAACCAGTTAGAAGATTGTTAGCCAGCATAACCACTGAGGCTGTGGAGTTGCCGAAATTCTCCGGTATATTCCCGACGAAGCGGTTGTTGTTCAGGAAGATCGTGTCGAGCTCCTTATCGAATAGTTCAGACGGTATTGCGCCCTCGAATTCATTGTAACGAATGTCGAGGTACCGCAACGCCGGCATTGCAACGACAACCTTTGGGAACTCACCCACAAACCGGTTGTTGCTAACGTCGAATTCGAACAACAACGTCAACCTCGACATGCTCTTAGGAATGATCCCACAGAACCGGTTCGTGTTGATGTGGAACATCGAGATGTCAGTAAGGAGGCCGAGCTCAGCAGGGAGGTACCCTGCGATGTCAGCCCCATTGAGGTCAATTCCAACTACAACTTCCAATGACGAGTCGTCCAAAGACTGTGCACAATAAACACTATTGTAGGAGCAAACGTCCGGGCCAACCCAGGTCCCAGTGATATTTGACGGATCAGAAAATATTGCCTCTTTCCAGGCTTGTAGAGCAATGTAGGCGCGTCGGATGCGTTGGTTTTTGAACGTCATATTGAGCTTGACGTCAAACTCGTAGTCGTCAGGTAGGTCACCACCCTCAGGGAGCGATAGCAGTTGACGTCTGGCGATCGAGGTAGTGTCGACATCGGATAGAGCAATTACTCTACACACAAGAACACAAAAAAAGAACAAAGATGATGTGGAGAACCTGGGCCATGCCATGGCTCGGGCCCAAGGGTGGGTACGTAGGGGAGAGGAGGAGGAGGAGGAGGGGGAGGAACAATGGTGGTTGGAGGAGGGAGAGATAGTTATAGAGGGTGTTGGGATCAATTGACTTCCAAAATTTGGAAACTTGTTGGTTATTTTTGGGTGGGTTATGAGTGGTCGGTGGTTGGATGGTTTCCTACGTTCGTGGGGGATTCACATGCCAATGCGAGAGTGGATTTTGATTCGGAGCCGTCGAATTTTTATATGAGGGATGAGATTGTGTTTAGACTTAGAGCTTTGTGTTCTTCTTTTGCTGAAACACACATTTTGTTTGTATTTCACCTGATTTGGACCACAATAATTTAGGGATCGTTTGATGGTTGTTGGTGGTTTGAGAGAGCAGTTGGTATAAGCAGAAAACTTTGTAACTCTTACGTAAGAGTTAACAAGTTTTCTATGGTTCTGTTTGGTAAAAGCATATTTTTTAGAAAAGTAATTATCAAATTTTTTACTATTTAGATTTCATTTTTTCAAAGATTACTAAAATACTCTTTCAACCTAAAGCTCGTATTTTATTAAATATTACAATTATGATATAACAATTTTTGGCAAGTAATAATGGTAAAACATTTTTCTTAGTTTCTGTCATTGTTTAAAATAACAAACTTCAGCATTTAATCACAACATCAACTTCAACAAAATTGGAGATGAGTAATTTTATTAATATTAATATTTTAGATTAATATTAGATAATATTAATATTGTAGATTAATATTCTTTTGTTATATCGTAAATTATCAATATTTAAAATAATATTCTTCGGTAAGAAAAGTGATGGCAAAAGAGTAAATTCAATGTGTAACAATAAAAAAACAAAAAAAACAGTCTCAAATTAACTTTTTGGAGTATAGAGAAATGTATAGAAATTGAGTGTTTCAAAAATCAACTTTTCCAAAAATCTCTTCAACCTTTTTACGTTTGGCAATTACTTTTCAAAATTTCTATGGATTTTCCAAAAATCGACCCAAAAAGCTATTGCCAGTCGGACCCTGTGTTTTTGTGAGGTTGACTTTTAATAAGATTTTTAAAGATAGTAGAGATTATTGTGCTAAATTATTATGCCTAACATGACTTCGTTTTTCTACCTCGAGAAATCAAGTTGATAAAATAACGCAGATTTGAATAACGTTTCTCATGCGGACATTATGTTGGTTTTAGTTATCGCAATCTGTGTGGAGATTGATTGTTCGGAGAAGGAAGAATGACAATCTTTAACCAAAAATTCGAGAAGGAGATTCGATACGTTGTGCAGATAAATTTGAACATTTCTCTTGGAATGATCAACTGGGGTTCCATTGCTCTATTGGTAAATTTTGACAATGGATCAAGTCTCCACATATTGGGATACATGTTTCGATATAATTAAAGTATAATATGTTTTCAAAAGAACTTTTTGTTAATTAATTTAGTAGAAGAAAATAAAAAATATGCATATAAGTCACTAAGGCCACTTATAAAAAGTATGCATGTAAGTCACTAAGGTCACATATAGTGGTGTCTACGTCAGACACAGTTTTCACATCAGTTTCTCTCTTTATCACGTTAATTTCTCTTTTTATCATGTCATACTAGCCTAAAATCATTCAACACCTCAAAAATTTCCTCTTAACAATGTTCAAACTTACACAGAAATTCGACACTCTCCTTCATCCATGTCATTTCTTTTACTTTTTTTTAAAATTTTTCACAATAATCAACAAATTACATAAGCAATTATTATTGTAATTAATTTAATGTAATGGATTAACATGTTTTATTATTTAAACCACGAAAATATTATTAATAATTAATAAAGATTGTCATTCTTCCTTCTGTTGGTTTTCATTACGTAGAATTTTTAAAGGAAAAAAACTTCCTCGGTAAAGTTACAAAAACGAAATTCGGAGTATGCAAGTAAGATACCATATGGGATGCATGAATATGTTAGATTTTAGATTCTTGGTAATTAATTAGTTTCTTTTGTTTATGTTCGTACTTGGACCTCAGTGTCATATATATAGGACACGTCTTACAATAATAATGCAAATCGTTTAGCCCTATGACCCAAAGATTTTTACATGAATAGTAACATATGCATATGCCGGTTGTGGTAGAATAATGTAGATTAAGAGTATTTTTAAAGGACTCATAATTAGCTTTTTTTCTAAAACATAACTTGTTTTTGAAATGCACAAGGAGAAATAAGAATAGGAACGCAGAGCTTTGGATCCATAAGTATTTAAATGTCTAAAAAGTATAATGACAAAAATTGCTTTTACTATTTCCACTCATTTGGTCCTTCCAATCTGAGTTACAATTTTCCAATAAAAACACCATCTATCTTATATTATAAAGGATATCAGTCTCCTAATTTTCAACTCATTTATTGTATTTGGAAAAAAATTACGCTTGTGATTTGAGGGTCATCGATCTCGAGTTGTCAAAGGAGAAATCAAACAAGACGAGGGTGTTTGCAAGACTCGTGTTGTGAAGGCGTTGATCTCAGCCCAGAACAGAGATTAGGTAGTGAATATTGTAGGATCGTTATGGGTCTTAATTCAAATCACTTTTAGGGTTAATTAACCTCTACTTGCTTAATCAAAGATGCAACGGAAATAATCAAACAAAAGCAAGTAAAGACAAGAAATTCCGCAAACCACAAAAGGCACAAGAAGATTTTATAGAGGTTCAGCCTCCCACCTACTTCCTCTCTTGTAAGCTCCGCTCAATCTCCTTCGAGTTGCACCTACGTCATCACTATCAATCTTGTTTCGGGCCGAGATAAAGCTTTTTACACCACAAGTTCCGCGAACAACCTCGCTTGCTAGATTTCTTCCTCCCACAATCCGAGAGGGAACACTTCGGACTTTCACTGAAATCCTTTCTTCTTGACAGACAAATGAGTGGAACAATCACTTCCTAACTTGAGCACACTTAGATTATGATATGGCAACGATCTAAAGTGTGGAAGTTTGGCTTGGAGAGTATTATTGGGAAATTTGGAGCTTGGGAGTTTCTCTTAGATGTATGAGACAATTTGGAGTGTAAGAGTTGTTAAATTGTGTCTTGGTAACATCTATTTATAAGCTCCTAAGGGGTTATAACCGTTGTGATTAACAAGGTAAGTGTTTGTGTAAGAAACACAAAACAGAAATCTACAACACACATTCCAGGACAAGTTCGGTCGACCGATAGGCAGTTAAGAATGTGGAACGGTCGACCGATAGGCAGTTAAGAAGGTGTAATGGTTGACCGAGCAGGGAACGGTCGAACGAATATAGGCTATGACTTAGGTTCACTTAAGTTATCGGTCGACCGAAAAGGTGCAACGGTCAATCGAAATCTTACAATCACTGTGGGGTTCTATGTTCGGTCGAACAAAGTGATTTGGTCGGTCGACCAAAAATCAACAAACACTCTGGGGTTCATGAGAAAGTTTTCTAACAGTTGACCAAGGTCTAGGAATCGGTCAACCGGAACCTAAGGTTATTTGGGGGTTTGTTTAATATTTTACGAATAAGACTGTTGGTATAATATGACAAGTCAAACAGTCAAATGACACGTGTAGACGGTCGACCGACAAAGTTTGAACGGTCGACCGTTCGAGCTGTTAAATTCACTATTTGTTAAAGGATCAATTGGTCGACCGAATTGGCACATGAAGTTATGGTTTAGGTTTAGTGAATGTCGGTCTAGGTTTGGGTAACTTATTGAAGTCCAAATGATCTGAAATTTTATGTGTGACTTCGATAAGGAACCTAGTGTATGTTTAAGTAGTTTTTAACTCTTGTATGCTCAAGTACACATAGTTCCTAAGACTCAAAAGAAAATATAAATTACATGTCTTCAATAGCTTGATTACATGTCTTGACTTGAATTCCTTTCTTCCTTGAATCTTGATCACCTGTAGAACTTAGCACAATACAATATATATGTCATGCATAATGTGTGCTACTCTACATTGATTATAATTAAGATTAGGTTGATTAAATCATCAAAACATAGATTAAGGCCAAAAGGCCAACAATCTCCATTTTTTTTATGATGGCAACCTATATCTTAATACTTGAAATTTGTAAATGTAAACTATGCATATAAATGCTCTCCCTATGGATGTGCATAGTGTTTGTTCAATTTGTACTCAAATTTCAAGTTATCCCCTAATAATTTCTCCTTTTTTGACATCTATCAAAAATTAAGATTTAACAAGGAATTTTATTTCTCTATCTAAATTCCTCTAATGAAGTTGCTTCCCCTAAATTTTACACTTCATTACTCTATGTATATGATATTCATTAAACTCCCCCTATCAATATGAATATGATATTGCAATTAAGTTCAATTCTATTCTCTCCTTTGAACGTCAAACAAATATGACAATTAAGCATGTGATGTTGATCTCCCTTTTTGACATCCATTTGAGAATTATAACATTTAAACATAGGATGTTATTTCTCCTAAATTTTCAAGTTATGCAATGAATACAATAAATTAGGCATATTAACTATTTTTCTCCCTCTTAAAGAGGTACATGAAGCAAATCCTAATTGATTAAAGAATGTGATAAAGAAATGACAATTAAGCATTCAATATATCCTAGATTAGAACCAATCTAACATCAATGTAGAGGATAGAATAATTTTACCCAACTTGATCCTCGAATTTGTTCCAATCTTCTTTTGGTAGTGCAACCGGCTTTGAATTTGACCTTCTACGCTTGCCCGGTCACCACCGATCTTCTTCTTCAAGCACCTACGAGTGTAGATTTAGGTATCCAAACAACTTTGGGTCCTTGAACATTAGCTTTGGGAACCCAAACCCTTTTGGTTTTAGGACCCCACACACTTGAAGAACTATGCTTTACAATTAAGTGCTTTCCATTCAAAGTTGTATGAACTACATGGTTTTTAACATATGGATCACTATATCTTAAACCATGTTTTTTGCAAAAATTGTCTTTGACTTCCTAAAAGCATGTTAAGCATCTTAGTTCCATTTGTGAACTTTTCTAGATCTTTTCTTATTTCACATTACGAGCTCTAAGATCTAGTTGTTCAACATCAATAGGTGTTGCATTTAGACTACCATGTTCTAATGCATTAGTTTCATGTCTAGCAAGCACCTCAATTTTCTCATTCATGCATATTTCAACTTGACTTTGGAGATCGTTTATCAATTTTCTAGAATTCTTATTTTTGTCACAAATGATCTCATATTGTTTAACTAAGTCATGAAATGAATTTTGAAGCTCATCATGTGTATATGTTTCTTCTTTGAAACAAGAGATATCACTATAATATGACTTAGTTGAGCATGAATAATATTTAGTCAAGAGTTAGAGTCTACCTCACTTTAATCATCATCAATAGCCATGAAACATGAATGGGCAACCTCTCTTCTACTTTGCAAGGAGGAGGATGATGAGGATGGTGATGATGAGTCATCTCATGTAGCTTTGTGAGCTTCCTCCTGTTGGCTTTTTGGCCTTAATCCTTGTTTTGATGATTTAATCAACCTAATCTTAATCATAAGTAATGTAGAGTTGCACACATATTGCATTGCATATATTGCATGTGCTAACCTCTACAGGTGATCAAGACTCGTGGAAGGGAGGAAATCAAGTCAAGATTTGTAATAAAGCTATATGAAGACTTGTAATCTTGATTTTATTTTGAGTCTTAGGAACATGTATAAATTGAGCATACAAGAGCTAAAAACATATCACATACACACTAGGTTCCTTAGAGAAGTCACACACAAAATTTCACCTTATTTGGACTTCATTAGATCACCCAAACCTTAGTCGGAAATCACTTAAAACCTAAACCCAGAATTCCTGTGTGAACCGGTCGACCGAACCAGTTCTCAGTTCAACCGGTTTATAATAGACTCTCCACAATGATTTTACCGAACTCTACCGGTCCATCGGTTCTACCGTTTCGGTCGACCGATCCCGGATTTTATTATGGCCGTTACCTTTGTCGTATTCCTATAACGGTCATATTCGTATAAAACAAACTTAACCCCAAAATACATTCGGTAACCGGTCGAACGACGACATTGTTTCGGTTGACCGGTCGAACACTTATTATATCCTTGTTATTGGTCGACACACTCTTCGTTCGACCGATCCAACTTTGTCTCAACCGAATCCCCTTAACGGTCGACCACGCCATACTTTGGTTTGACCGATTCACTTAAGTAGAGTTAAGTTCTAGCTCGTTTGTCCGACCAAATATTCATTTGTTCGACCGTTCTCCTTGAAATCAAGTGATTGGTCGACCAGTTTATTAGTTTTGGTCGACCGGTTCTGGACAGATTTGCAGCCCAATTTTCTGCTTTGTGTATCTTACACAAAACCTAACCAAATCTATCCCCAACGGCTGGAATACCTTAGGAGCTTATAAATAGAGGATCAAGACCTGTTGTTAAGAGAACTCTCCAACTCCAATTGTCCCAATACATTAGAGAGAAACCTCAATCCTCAAAGCTCCCATTTCTACACTCCACAAGCCTAAACTACACATACTTGTTCAATCACTCATCCTACTCAAAGTGTGCTCAATTAGAGAGTGAATCCCACTCAGTTACAAAGTTTGTCAAAAGAGTATAGACTTCAGTGAGAGCCCGAAGTGATCCTTCTCGGATTGTGAGAAGATGATTCCAAGCTCGGCGAGGGTTGTTCACGAGTTTGACGGTTGTAAGGCGTTGTCTCCCGGCCTGGAACAGAGAGAGGATAGTGAAGTCGTAGGCGGAGCTCGCGGAGTCGAGCAGAGCTTGCAAGAGAGGACTAGGACCCGGGTGGGGTGCCGAACCTCTATAAAAACGCTGAGTCGATTTGTGGTTTCCTTGTTCCTTTTCCCTACTAGTCTTTAAATTGTTTTCGCTACGTTTATTGTTTGATTAGTTAGGGATTAGCGTAAAAGTGATTAGATTAACCCAACCCACACGATCCTACATTTGGTATCAGAGCCTTGTTAGCTAAATTTCATTACTTTACCGTAATTTTAGCATGATTTCAACATCTAATCACATAGAGGGTTTATGCACCACAATGCCTCCTTTGCTTAATGGGTCAAACTATGATTATTGGAAAAATAAGATGAAAATATTTTTAATATCAAATGACCATAAGTATTGGAAATTCATTCATACATACCCCCAAATGAAGATGAGTTAGATTCTCTATCTAGGGCTCAAATGAAAGAAATTGAAATGAATTCAAAAATCATGAACATTCTTTATTGTGGCCTTAATGAGGGAGAATACAATAGAATTAGGGGTTGTGAAAGTGCAAATGAAATATGGCATAGGTTACAAATGCATCATGAGGGTGATAGTAAAACAAAAGAAACTAGGATAAGTCTCCTCATGCATAAATATGAAATATTTTCTATGCAAATCGGTGAGAATATAAGCGACATGAACACTCGCTTCACCGATATTACTAACTCTCTTTTGATTCTTGGAAGAAGGAAAAATGAAGGAGAGATGACTCGAAAATTCCTCCGGTCATTGAGCAACGATTGGGAAGACAAGGTCGTCGCAATTGAAGAATCGCACGATCTTTGAAAATTGAAGATGGAGGAAGTCATTGGAAATCTCATGGCCTATGAGCTCCAATTGAGTCATCGAAAAGAGAAGGAAGCTTCCAAGAAAAACTCCATGGTGGCATTGCATGTAAACTTTGATGAGCCAAGGAGAGTGGAAGAATAGGACATTGAGGTCCTTGTCCAAGACTTCTTCAAATACCTCAAGAGGGATAAGGGAGAAAATAATGAAAGAAGAGGTAGAAGAAGTGAGAAAAGAGAAAAAGAAAAGGAGAAGGAGGAAAGTGAAAATGAGAGAAAAGAGAGGGAGAAGAAAAATGAGAGAAGAGAGAGGAGAAGAGAAAAGGAGAAGAGGGAGAGGAAAGAAAGGAAGGAGGAAGCTCACAAAGCCACTTGGGATGACTCTTCATCTCCATCATCATCATCCTCTTCCTTGAAAAGTAGAAAAGAGGTTGCCCGCTCTCCTGGTCTGGCCTTGCGGAACAACGAACTTGCTGCCTCCGCTCCTCTTTGAGACTGGTGGTCTTGGCCTCCTGCTCGGCTCAGCCTGCCTGCTCGGGCACTCTCGGATATAATGGCTCATCTGACCGCATCCCTAGCATGCACCTGTACGCCGGGGGAACTCCTAACCCGGATGAGATCTCCCACTGGTACCGTACGCACCAGACTGGCGTGCTTCTCCTCCATCAACCTGGGGCCTCTTGCTCGGGTTCCCTGGGGTACGTCCAACTGCACATCCTCCCATGCTCACTGACGGCTTTCACGCCTCTTGGTAATGCTCCTGATAGTCCTGATCGATGATAGTCGCGAACTTCACCGCATCCTCCAGGGTCCGCGACATGCTGGTAATCACACGCGACCTGAGCAGCTTCCTCAGCCCCTTGATGAACTTTCGTGCACGCTGCTTGGGTGTCACATATGTCTTAGAATAGTAACTCTCCAGGGCATTGAACCTACTAATGTTAATAGCTAGGGACATCTCCTTCTGCTCGAGGTACAAGAACTCCTCCTTCTTCCTGTCTCTGACGTGCTGCGGAAAGAACTGCTGGTTGAATTCCTCAAGGAATTCCTCCAAGCTCACATCATCTCGATCAGCAAACACCACTGCAGATGTGGTCTTCCACCTGTTTGATGCCTCACCATCCAACACATAGGTGGCCAGGTCCACCATCCGCTCTGGTACACAACCAATTGCCCGAAAAATCCTCTAGATCTTAAAGACTCAGTCCTCTGCAGCCTCAGGGTCACTCCTGCCATCAAAACTAGGCGGGTGCTGCCTCATGAAGCGATCATGCTCCGCACCTATCCCAGATGCCGCGTGACGCTCGAGGAACTTGCCCATCCTATCCCCGGTTGCGCCCTTAGTGGCATCACTGGCACTGCGCTCATTCACGACGTTCCACACACGTCTTGGAGGCATCTAGCAGAAGAAACAACTCAAGATTAGCCATGAATGAATGCTAAATGTAAAGTGCAACCTAACACTACTACACCAGGGTGATTTCTTTGGGAGTCACACATAGGAATCGACCGCTCTGATACCAAGTTGTAACATCCTGAAATAGTGGAAAATTTGAAATTTTAAACAATAAAGGGATCTCAAGATAACAACAACCAAATGGGAATGTTACTCATAAATAAAACCAGTCGGTGCACCAAATACAATAGAGTTTGTCAAAAGACATTATTACATCACTACAAACAAATGAATACAGGTAATCATGACGACCTCGAAGAGTCTGAAGAGGATCCTGGACCCAAAATGTGTGCACCTGCTGTCACCACCCCACAGAAACTACTGTGGTCCTAAAAAATGAATAAAACAACAATGCCTGAGTTTCCCATTAGGAAACCCCGTATGCGAAGCTTGCCAATATGAATGCCACAGTACGATAAATGAACCTATCATACTAGAAGCATGTCATATCAACATTTGCAATGCAACAAATCCCCTCCAACGGTAAAACATGACCTCAATCCCTCGACAACAACAAATACCCGCAAGGGGTCAATAAGGATAACAGTCCAACAACAACAATGGGTCTCCCTTGGAAATCTAGCGTAGGGACATACGGTATTGCGGCATGCACGACACACCCCTACACGCGACTACTCAAGCCAAATGGATTGGTGAGGAGCGTCCGTACTTCCACGCAAGGTAACCATGTGATCTACACCACCCCAACGGAGTCGTAGCCCGGTTAGTCCAAACATTCCCTGATAGGTGCCCATCCGAGGAATCATCGTCGGAACAACATCGACGGCAACGTCGGCACAACATCAGCGATACAAAATACTTCCGACACAACCACAAGCCGAAACATCATCGACACCATCATCGTCGGTAAAAACCTCGACGGCATCATCGGCACAACCTCGGCGGTACAACATACGTCCGACACAACATTGGATAGGTCCAGACCAGAGTCTGCAGGGTCATCAGGCTCCACGAGCCATTCATCAACATGCATTGGGATCCACGATCCCTCAGGTCAGCTACTCTACAGAGAGTCAAGCAAAAACATGTCACACCACGATCCATCAACGGATGTGGCACGACCCAAGTGTCCACACTCTTCCACACGGGGGTCCCTCGGCAGGCACGAGCAACGTACCCATCGTCACCTCCTAGCTCACACGTTAAGCAAGGACACGGGTTTCCATGGACAGAATTGACACAACACAAGGACCATGAATTCAGTTCTACGCACAAACGGTCGACCGAAAAAGCCTAACTGGTCGATTGTTCCCAATAGGTTCAGTCAACCGAAAGTCTGCAATGGTCAAACTCTCTGCGCATCACTTAAGTCCAAACGGTTGGGAAACAATCTAAAACCGGTTGACCGAATAGGGGGCCAAAATCCAGAGTCTGGTAAAAAGCATACAAGTTATTCAGTCAACCGACTCAGGGGTCCCGGTCGACCGAAAACTACCACGATTATCCTAATAGTCTAAGTCATATAACGGTCGAACAAGATGAATAAACGGTCGAACAACATGCAATAATATCAAGTTTACTTAAGTTCCGGTCGAACCAAAAACTAGGAACGGTCGACCGAAAACCAACAAGAAAGCCTCGAACCCACCAGCACACATGCAACCGATCAACTGCCGCACGACATCATACGACTGGTGTTGGTAAAAGTCAGGCAAAACAGTAAAACCGGTCGACCGCCCGAAGGCACTGGTCGACCGTTGGTCAACAACAACCCCGCACCTGCTGAGGATTTTAAGTCGTTTCACGTCGCCGGTGAGGTCTCCGACCTCCCGCGACCAACCACAACTCCACCCCAACGTGGGTGAGTAACAAAAACAACTAAAGAACTAGCATACCTCAACTGCCAGAGATTCGCTCAACGCCTCCACCCGACCGCAGCCTCCAATACAAAGCGCCTCACGACCGTGGCTCCGCCAATCCGAGCTCAACTCCACACGCAAAGGCTTCCTCCTCCACTGCTAGCCGCCGGAAAAGAGAAGAGAATGAAGCTGAGAGACAGAGCAAGAGAGAGAGAGAGAGAGAATTTTGCCTTAAAAACTAAACACACCCCCATCACCTTACCATTCCCTACACCCATCACCCTACTCCCTCCACAGTAACCGGCCCCTCTTCCTTTCCCCATGGAAACCCCTACTAATCAAGGGATTAGCCCACTAAACAAGGTTAGGGTCCTAACACTTTCAGGCAAAGCTAACGATTCTGGATCTTCAGAGCGAGTGGTGTAGTGTGGAGCTAGGAAACAAATCTGGACAACAACCTTCCGTCGATATCCAGCCATCTTCCCCAGCAACATCATGTATGCCTTAGGCCCTTGAGGAGTTTACTGAGAGGGGGTGTTGGCTGGTGGGCCGGCCAGCACCATTTGTGGTTTGGTGGTGCAATTAGTTGCACCTCCAAACCGTTTTCCAACCAAACGCGCGTATGGTTTGATGTGTTTGGTGGCTGGCTGTTGGTGTAGCCAGACACACTGGTGCTCTGGCAAGATCTAGTGGGGTCCGACCTACTGGGGTCAGGCACCTCAGGGGGTGTGGTGGTCACCTTCGTTGGGGACTAGAGTGGCTGGAGCACTCGGTTTCTTCCCTAGGATCTTCCTTGCACGTGTTGGAGCATTGCTCCCGGACAGCTGGCTGGTGTGGCTGGATTCTATTGGTGGCTAGTCTCTAGACGTATGGAGGGGAAGTCAGGGATTGGAGGAGGTCAGGTGGGGCTGTGGTGGGGCATGCATGAGGAGTTTAGTGCTAAGTGGGAACTTACGTGGCTGACCTAGTGCGGGTTGGCTATGCGAGTGTCCTGTTGGGACGTGAGCTAACTCGGTCGATGTACACCTCCATAGATACGTCCTACACACTCTGAGATGTCGAGGAGAAGGCCTGGAAGGACTATGGGAGGACCTGGCATCAATGCATGTAGGTGTTAACTGCTCTGGTTCTCTTGATTGGTCTTTTGGTGCACTTTTGGATATTGCATGTCGGTTATTAAGTTATGCTTGTGTTTGTTGTTGCTTGTTTATGCTTGAATGCCTATTAATGTATGTTGTTGAGGGATTTATACACCATGTTGATTCCTGATATTAAGATATATTTATGTTGCATGTGAGTAAAATCAGATAATAGTAACCACGCTAATTGCTTCATGTTGTGTATGTTGTTAGTGGGTTTATTCCCTCGTGTATGTATAGTAAATATGTGGATGTATTGAATCTAGGAACTACACATACATGCATGGCCTAATATTAATGAGACATTGATATACAAGCTTTCATATGCATTTGATATAATTGAGCATGTTCAATTAAATGTCTCTAGGCCTATCATCTAGACTATTATGCATGTAGCTCTTGTAGCGTCAAACTCTCTATATCTATGTTGATTCATGTACATGTATATTTAGCTAGGGAGATCTAGCTTGTTATGATTTCATGATTTATTTGTTGTATAGATACATCATGTACATGTATATTTAGCTAGTGAGATCTTGTTATGATTTCATGATTTATTTTCTATTTAGACACACCACGTAAATGTACATTTAGCTGCTGAGATCATGGTATTATTCCATGGATTATTGCTGTCTTGATACATCACCTGCATGTATAGTTAGTTACTGAAATTATACGATTACCTCACGATTACTTGCTGATGAGATATACCACATGTATGCATTAGTAGTTTCTGATTTTGACATGATCTTCATGTTTTATTGCTGTCAAAAGGTCAGGCATTAACTCAAGCATAACTGCATACCCAAGCTACACCTATTCATGCATTGCTTCTTCTGCTATTTTGACATGAGCTTCTTGTTACATCATATGCTCATGTAGAATTAGTGGTTGGACTTTACATGAGCTTCATTTTTAGTTCCTGTCAATATATCATATGCTCACGTAGGATTAGTGGCTGGATTTTACACGATCTTCATGGTTAGTTGTTGTCAATATGCCATATGCTCATGTAAGAATAGTTCCTGGATTTTACATGATATTCATGTTTAGTTTGGTACCAATATATCATATGCTCATGTAATATTAGTTTCTGATTTTATGTGATCTTCATGACTGATTGATGTCAATCTGTTATAGACTCATGTATTATCAATGGGCTGGAACATGCATGTGTGTCACTGTGTAGTTGATATTACATGATTTGTGCATGTTATGAATTGTTGCTCGATTCTTGTATATGCCTAATGAACGTATGATTAGATCTGAATGTGTAGTCATGTGCACAACCTGATCTCGTGAATTTATAGAGATAAACATGAATCTGATTGTCTCCTTGCATGAGAATTATTGTCGTATAATACATGTCTATTGACTAGAATTGCATGACCGTAGTTTCTTGTTGCATGTTTGTTCTCTATGTGTCGTGCCTGCCATTGCTTGGGCATGACATAAGTTTGTTGCTGTTGCGGTTCTTATGGGAGTAGGAATATGGATGTATGTATGTTATGAATTTGATGTGGTGACCATTATTTCATGACCCGTAGTTAGCTAAATCTATCGTGGTTATTATGTGCGTTATTGCGGATGTGGTTTTGATGGCATCCTTGTTGTTTCATGGCTGATCCTTGCATGTACTTACTTCTGATATGATTGGAGCTGTGATGGGGGGTATTGGTATACTCAACACATTGGGCTCATTCTGGATTTTGTAGCTATAGAGATTTACAGATCTGCAGATAGCTTGCAACAACAACAACAACAACAAAGCCTTTTATCCCAAACTAGTTGGGGTAGGCTAGAAATAAAACTCTAACGAGTCATGGTTCAGGCACGTGAATCGCCTTCTTCCACGCGTTTCTATCCAATGCAAATTCTCGAGGAACATTCCAATCTTTTAAATCTCTTTTGACCGCTTTCTCCCAAGTCAATCATTGTCTGTCTCTTCCTCTTTTTATGTTTTCGATCCGATTCAAAACCCCTCTTCTTATAGGTGCCTCCATAGGTCTTCTTTGTACATGTCCATACCATCTCAGTCTGTGTTGGATAACTTTCTCTTCCATTGGAGCAACTCCAACTCTCTCACGAATGTCTTCATTTCTAATCCGATCGATTCGCGTATGGCCACACATCCACCTCAACATCCTCATTTCAGATAAACTCATATTTTGTATATGTTATCTTTTAGTGGCTCAACATTCCGCACCATATAGCATTGCAGGTCTTATTGTGGTTCTATAAAACTTTCCTTTTAACTTAAGTAAAATTTTCTTGTTACATAAGACACCCGAGGCTTGTCGCCATTTCATTCATCCTACTCTAATCCTATGGTTAACATCTTCATCGATCTCCCCATCTTTTTGAAGTATTGATCCAAGATATCTAAAAATATCTTTTCTACGCACCACTTGCCCATCTAATATAATCTCCTCTTCCTCGGTATTAACAATACTGAAACAACATTTCATATATTCAGTTTTAGTACTACTTACTTTAAAACCTTTTGTTTCTAAAGTATTTCTCCACAACTCTAGTTTTCTCTCCACACCTACCCTACTCTGGTCAATTAATACTACATCATCCGTAAAAAGCATACACCATGGAACCTCACATTGTAAGTCTTTTGTCACCTCATCCATTACTAAAGCAAATAGATATGGACTTAAAGTTGAACTCTCATGAAGTCTAATCTTAATCGGAAAAGCTTTAGTAACACCATCACAAATTGTAATGCTAGTTTCAGCTCCTTCATACATATTTTTAATTAAATTCACATATTTTATTGATACTTTATTTTTCTCAAGGGTCCACCACATAACATTTCTTGGAACTCTATCATATGCCTTTTCTAAATCAATAAAAATCATATGTAGATCTTTCTTTTGTTCTCTATACCTCTCCATAAGTTGTCTAATAAGAAATATGGCTTCTATCGTTGACCTTCTAGGCATGAAACTAAATTGATTATCTCTAACACATGTCTCTTTCCTTAGATGGTGCTCAATTCCTCTTTCCCACAATTTCATAGTATGACACATGAGTTTGATACCTCTATAGTTAGTGCAACTTTGAATATCCCCTTTATTCTTGTAAATTGGCACTAAAATACTTCTTCTTCACTCCTTTGGTATTTTATTTTTCTCAAAGATACTACTAAACAATTTAGATAACCACGTTACTGCTTTATCCCTCAGACATTTCCACACCTCAATCGGGATCTCGTCTGGTCCTAAAGCCTTACCCGTTTTCATCCTTTTTAAGGCTTCCTTAACCTCAACTTCTCTTATCCTCCGTACAAATCGTCTATTAGATTCCTGAATTGTATCATCCACTTCAAAAGTGTCGCTATCATATTCTCCATTAAAAACTTATCAAAATATTCTGTCCACCTTTCCTTGATATCCTCTGCATTAACTAAGAGGATATTATTATCGTCTTTATTGCATTTAACTTGATTATGATCTCTAGTTTTCTTCTCTCTTATTTTAGCCAACTTATATATTCCAACCTCTTCCTCCTTTGATCTCAACGTTTGGTATAAATTCTCATAAACAACTCCTCTAGCCTCTCTTACTGCTTTCTTAGGTTTTTTATTAGCCAACTTATACTCTTCTAAGTTAGTTTCATTTTTATCTTTAAACCACATCTTATAACATTCTTTCTTAGTTTTAATTGCTTGTTGTACATCATCATTCCACCACCACGTGTCTCTCGAATATAGTCTACCTCCTCTATTCTCCCCCACAAAGTTCTTTAGTCACTCGTCGAATGTAAGATGACATACTCTCCCACATACTATTAGTGTCTCCTACAACATCCCAAGGTCCCTCTGCCATAAGTCTATCCTTAAATCTCATACATTTTTCTCCTTTAAGATTCCACCACTTATTCTTCACATCTTTATTACACTTATTCCGTACCACACCAATACCAAAGCGAAAGTTCACTACTAACAACTTATGTTGAGTCACCACACACTCTCCAGGTATTACATTACAATCTATACAAGATCCTCGATCATCTTTTCGAGTAAGCACAAAATCCATTTGACTTCGATGTTGACCACTACAAAATGTGCCTAAAAGAGATTCTCTTTTCCTAAAGAAAGTATTTGCTACCATGAGGTCATATGCTATAGCGAAATTCAGAAAATCTTCTCCTTCTTGATTCCTAACACCAAACCTAAACCCTCCATGGATACGTTCAAACCTTCGCTATCTTTACCAACATGACCGTTAAAATCTCCTCCAATACAAAGTTTCTCACTACTAGGAATCCCTCTCACCATAATGTCAAGGTCCTCTCAAAATTCTTTCCTCACTAATTTGCTCAAACCTACTTGTGGGGCAAAGGCGCTAATGACATTCAAAATCAGTTTTCCGATAACTAACTTAATCAAAATTATTCGATCACCTTGTCGTTTAACCTCTACCACCTCAGCTCTTAGGCTCTTATCTACTAAGATTCCTACTCCATTTTTATTTCTATTTTTTCCACTATACCATAACTTAAACCCTGTATTTTCAACTGCTTTAGCTTTTTCACAATTTCACCTACCCATTTGGTCTCCCGAACACAATGAATATTGACTTTTCTCTTGTTGATCACATCCACTAATTCTCTCAACTTCCCTGTTAAAGATCCAACATTCCAACTACATATGCGTATCCTACTATCCTCAACTAGCTTCCTTACCCCTCGCACCCGTTGAGTAAACTACGAGGACCCTAACTCCTTGTGCATTACATCCGGGCGCCGATGCAGTGTGCCACTAAGGTGGTGGCGTCCCTCGACTAGCTTTCTTATCACTTGCACCCGTCGAGAATGATTCATAGACCCTTGCTCACTTTGAATCACTACATCCGGGGCCCGATGTAGCGCGTCGCGAAGAGGGTGACGCCCCAAACACGATTCTCTTTTAAGTTTCATTTCCATGGGAGTAGCTAGGGTTTTACGTTGGCTCGCAATACCTATCACAACCCTCCTCCTTTATCTTGGCTTGGGACAGGCTATGTACACATACATAGGCAGAATTACAGATGGCTTGCATTGCAATTGAATAATAAATGAATTTTGGCACGTTATGATTTGGGGCCGACAGGCCACGAGTAGGACCTCTATGTGAAGAGGCCTATTTGCAAAGACCTCTATGTAGAGAGGCCAGGCGTAAGATAAGACCTAGATAGGTGTGTTGTCATTCTGTCTCAGGTTAGGCATTCCCAATGTCGCAATGTAACCATGTAGGTCATTTGCCATGAATTGGGACGTCTATCCCTCGTACCGCTTTGTGTCAAGCAGTGGGTCAATGTCGACTGACCCAGTTGTGGTTTTGACAAGAAAGGCTGGTGGGTCGATTCCTAGGTAGAGAGATCATGTCGGGTGTAACCCGAGCGATGCGACTATGTAGAGTCGTCACCCGACACAACTATGTAGAAGTGTATCCTCTCTGTTGCATGTGTGGTAGATAGGTTCCATGCATAACTCTGTAAAGTTTGATTGGACCCGGGGCATACAGGGTTTTCTTATTGAAAACGGACGCATATATGTTGATGTTTTTGCCTCAGGTACTTAGCTTCCTTCAGGGATGGACTGGATGAGTTCGGAGGATTCTGTACACGAGGGACACGTCGACCAGAGTCTTCTTCTTATCTTTGCTTCCGCGTTTATATTGTTGTATTTCCCTTTAAAACTCTATGTATTGTAATCGAATTATTTCCATATATGGATAATCTATGGTTTCAGTTACCTTCTACTTTGTTTATCCATGTATATTCTCTTATATATTGTCGAGTAGTCTTGTTTGGTCTATCAATTGAACTCCTTCGGTCATCGTAGAGGTCTCTGATTGTGACATCTGTATTGATTTCCCAGTGTGCGTACCCACGAGATCGTAGGCGATACATGTCCAACGCGGGATACAAACCAATCCCTCGCGGGGCACATAGCCGCATGGGATAGTGGCCACACAACAGTCCCTCGCGGGACAAACAAGAGTCAATAAATCATTTCCCTATAGGACATACCGTAATGGGTTGGATTTTTTAGTTGGGTCCAACTATCAAAGTAGCCATTGCAATAGAGGCACATATAAAGAACTTCCTGTGCACTTTTCCCATTCCTTAATTCCTTTGTAAACGTTTGAGGTCGGAAAGAAACAAAAACCCATCGTAGACTCTCGAGTGAACGTATTACAGTACATCGATATGTGATAAAAGGTCGACCGAACATATATGTCCACGAAAATCACCAACTAGAATCACCTTGTCGAACAACCAAAATACATCAGTCAATATAAGACAATGGAAACTGAGGTTTCGACTCCTAGTAAGTGTTAACAGTTAACACACCTTCAATAGGACACTCGTGTCTTCGACAGACCGTGTCCAACAAAAGACACCTGCATTTCTCGAAGGACACTTACGCACCTATGCGTCCCTTGGTAATTGGCCAGTTTGGAGTCGTTGTTATGTTTTTTGTGATTCAAAACTGCCCCATAATTGAGTTCAGAGGACAAATCCTTGCTTTAGATAACAAACTAACTTGTCCAGCGCAGGACACAAACAAAATCCCTCGCAGTACACAAGCCCACGCGAGAAAGTGGACAAACCAGTCCCTCGCGGGACACACAAGTTCCGCTCGGGACACATACCACGTTGAATTTTCAATTTAAGTGCGAAAATAATGGGTTGCATTTTTTTCTTTGGTCCAAATGTCGAAGTAGCCATTTCCCTAGAGGCACAAATATAGAACTTCTGGTGAACCTTTCCCTTTCTTTAATTCCTTTCTAAATGTTTGAGGTCGGAAAGAAATATAAACCCATCATAGACGGTCGATCGAAGGGTTTACGATACACCGATATGTGATACACAGACGACGGGACAGATATCGGTCCACCAAAATGACTAACTAGAATCACTAGTTCGGACAACGAAAATACATTCGGTCAATATAAGACAAAGCAAACTGATGTTTGGAGTCCTGTTAATACTATACCTGTGTCTCATTCCGATGGACCGTGTCCAGTGAAATTACACTCTCGTCACTCGAAGGACATTTATGCAGTTATGTACCTTGGTAATTGGCATGTTTGGAGTCCTTGTTATGTTTTTCTGAGAGTTAAACTGCCACAAACTTTAGCTAAAAGGACAGATCCTTGCCTTAAAGAACAAACTAACCTATCTAGCGCAGGACAGAAACAAATCTCTCATGGGCCACAAACCCACGCGCTATAGTGGACACACACCAATCCCTCGTGGGACACACAAGTTCTGCCCGACACACATACCAGTCCATAAATCATTTTCCTATTACAACATACCACATCTAATTTCGATTTAAGTCCAAACAATAATGGGTTGGGGTTTTTTACTTGGGTCCAACTATCGAAGTAGCCAATGCCATAGAGGCACAGATATAGAACTTCCTGTGAACTTTTCCCTTTCCTTAATTCCTCTCTAAATATTCGAGGTCAGAAAGAAACAAAATCCCATCATTGACGGTGAACCGAACGCATTATGGTACACTGATATGTGATACACAGACGACTAGACACATATCGGTCCACCAAAATAACTAACTAGAATCACCAGTTCAGACAACCAAAATACATTTGGTCAATATGAGGTAAATGAAATTGTTATTTGGACTCCTGTTAAGTGCTAATAGTTAACACACCTTTAATCAGACACCCATTTCTTCAATGCACCATGTCCAACTAAGGACACGAGCGTCTCTTGAATGTCACTTATGTAGTTATGCGTCCTTCGGTAATTGCCACGTTTGGAGACATTGTTAATTTTTGTTGTGATTTAAAACTACCACACACTTGAATTTAGAGGACAAATCCTTGCTTCAAAGAACAAATGAACCTGTCTAGCATGGTACATAAACAAATATCTCGCGGGGCACAAACCCGCACCGGACAATGGACCCTCGCGCGACACACAAGTTCCGAGTGGGACACACACCTGTCCATAAATCATTTTCCTGTTAATAATACCACATCAAAATTTTGATTTAAGTCTGACAATAATGGGTTGGGTTTTTTACTTGGGTCAAACTGTCGAAGTAGTCATTGTCATAGAGGCACAGATATAGAATTTCCTACACACTTTTCCTTTTCATTAATTCCTTTGTAAATGTTTGAGGTTGACAAGAAATAAACACCCATTGTAGATAGTCAACAGAACACATTACTGTATATCGATATGTGATACACTGACAACCGGACACATATCGGTCAATCGAAATCACTAACTAGAATCACCAATTCGGACAACCGAAATACCTTAATTCTATATAAGACAAAAGAAATTGTGTTTGGACTCTTGTTAACAGTTAACATGCCTTTAATAGGACACACGTGTCTCCAACGGACCGTGTCCAGCGATGGACACTCGCGTCTCTCGAAGGACATTTACGCAATTATGCATCCCTTGTTAATTGGCAAGTTTGGAGCCATTGTGATGTTTTTTTGTGATTTAAAACAGCCAACCACTTTAGTTCAAACGACAGATCCTTGCTTCAAAGAACAAACTAACCTGTCTAGTGTGGGACACAAACAAATCCCTCGAGGGACAAAAATTGGCAAACGATAGTGGACACACACCAGTCCCTCGCGGTACACACAAGTTCTGCACGGCACACACAGAGCAGTCCCTCGCGGGAGACACAAGTTCCGCGTGGGACACATACTAGTCCATAAATTATTTCCCAATTTAATTATACATACCACGTTGAATTTTTGGTCGAAGTTCGACAATAATGGAATTTGTAAGTGCCACAGAACCGTAGATATAGAACTACCTGCACACTTTTCCCTTTACTTAATTCCTTTGTAAACATTTGAGGTTGGAAAGAAATAAAAACCCATCGATGATGATCGACCGAACGCATTACGGTACACTGATATGTGATACATCACTAATGCAAAATAGTGAATAGTCGTCACCCAGTAGACGTCAGTTTCCCACATAACCGATGTCTATAGGTAGAGACGTCGACTATATGTAAAGCCAACATATGTGGGGTCCTCTAGACCTCGGTTGTTTGAATACCAGTTTACCCGACGTCTATTAGGGAGGTATAGATGTGTGTCACCGGCTACAACCAACGTCTTTGTCCCATGCATATAGACGTCAGTTGTAGGCTATGACCGACATCAATTGGTCTTATAGAAAACGAACAGTTTCATTTTTTTGTTTATTCCAACAAATACCGTTCTCCGATAAAACCTTAGCCGACCCCTTCAACGACTGTTCTCCCACCAGAATAGCACCTCCGCGACTTCCTCCACCACCACGGCCACCTCTGTGACTTTGATTACCCTCCATGACCCCCTGACCTCCTCCGCCACCGCAACCATGACACACAATAGCCACCCACGTCTCGAGGTACATTCTCATGCCTTGTTCGATTCTCCACCTCGTGATTGTGTTTTATTGGTTTTTAACAGTTTTTGGTTCATTTTGGTTTCTTCGAGGTGGATCTTGGTTCGACGGCGATCACGGTGAAGATGAAGGAGGGTGTCTTTATTGTCATTGAGAAGAGGATCACCTCTCCCTTTGCTGGTACATTCTCTGTAAATGTTTGTGGTTCTGTGGTGTGGATTTTTTTTTGTCGTTGATTTTGGGTTGTCTTTTAATGCTAAAGCCCATTGTGAGAATTTTGGAGTTCTGAATTAGTTATGATTTTCAAGTTTGAATTGTTTTGGGGTTCTCTGTTATGATTATGTACGGAAGATGTTGTTGATAAGTTGGAATCATCGCAATATAAAGGACTAGTGGGTCATATAATATATAGTGAATGAGTTTTATTTTTTGATGTTTTTTAGTATGTTTGTCCCAAATAACACAATGTTGCTCAAACTCTTGGACTTGAATTGGCATCCTAATTGTATTGTTGTTGGTTTTTTATCACATGTGTAACAATAGTTTTCATATTCACCTACATAATCGTACACCCAAAACAATTGCATAAAACGGGATAATATATATATATATATATATATATATATATATAAACATAAAACTGTTGGTTTTCTTGTTAATCCCATGATTTGAAGATTTTTACGTACCAAATTTTTAGGGGAGGTTTTGTCATAATTTCAATAAAATTATAATCTCAATTGTTATTAATAACATGATATGTTATGTTTAACATGTTTTCCTATCCTAAACTATAATCCAAGTAATTGTCTTCAAATTATAACTTAGATTTATATTAAAAATTAAATTTAGATCATGTAAAACACTTATGTTAGTTTAGTGAGTTCATACATTTATTTATATTTATTTATGTTTCGTTTAGTTAAATGCTTACTTATGTTAATTTATGCTGAAAAAACTTTTTTGTTTAGTTAAATATTTAGTTTCTAATAACTCATCGACCCCTTAAGCAACTTGACCTTTAATAACCTATAACAAAAGATTAGACAAAATTTGTTAAGTCATTGAACATGTAGGACTTTCCATTCATCGTATTTATTTTTTTCTTTTACGATCTGTCGTAGATTGCTGGCGTAGGGTACATAACCTCTTTCACTCATCATTCATTAGAAGCACGCATTAGTTAGTAGGATTGCATTGAAATTATAGAGTGACAGATTGTTTGGTGTGTTGTTTGTTAAATTAAGTTATGAAAAACACTTAGGGGCAGTCACCTATAGAAGATGAGGTAGGGGATTTCATCACCCTTTCGTTGGCCCAAAAACCACATAATAAAATAGCCTTAAGAAAATCAATTTAGACGTTGGCCTTTAGAATTTCCAGACACATTAAGGAGAGGAAACTATTTAAGACTGTTACGGTCCGAACGTCGTTGCCCATCTAGTTTCCCTGAGATTTAGGAACCTCTAGGTTCTTGATTTCCTACAGACTAGTGGTCCTTGGTGGGACTTTGAAGTCAAGCGTCGTCTAGTGCTAAGGACCTATAGTGGACTTTAGGCTTTCTTTTGGCTTGATTGTTCAGTTAGGTTTCTAACCTTCCTTATTCCCATGCTAGATTAAGGAGTTCATCTACTCTCTCCTGTGTCATTCTTTTCTCATTTTCATGTCTCCGGATCCTCTCATCTACGAACTCCTTTTAAATTGAAAATTTATTTCTTGACTTCAATAATAACTATCATTTTTCTTACTGTTTATCTTGAAATTGATCGAGATTGGATTCTTTCAAACCGATTGAGTGATGAGTATGAGAACGGAGTGAATATGTTCTTAGATGTTGCCAAAAATCATTCAAAGAATATGAATGAGAGAGATATGGTGTATTGTCCATGTAGTAAGTGTCATAATATGTTAGTGCTGACTTTTCGGAAAATAAAAGATCATTTGTTTCAGAAAGGTTTTGAACCAAGTTAGAGATAGTGGATCTGGCATGGTGAAAATGAATCATTTAGTTGTTCCAAGAATGACAGGGACAATGTTAGTGTGGGAGATCAGTTAAAGGAAACAGTTTAGGATATAGCTGAAAACGTTTTATCCAACCCCAATTTACTTGGTAGTTTGTTGAGTGACAATGAGAAACCATTGTACAAGGGTTGCACCAAATTTACTAGATTTACGGTGGTGTTGAAATGTACAATTTAAAAGTAGGAAATTGTTGGATTGATGTCAGTTTCACATCACTGTTGAAACTATTGAAAGAGATGCTTCTAGAGCATAATGAACTGCCGGATAGAACTTATGATGCTAAGAAAGTATTGTGTCCTATGGGAATGGAATGTAGAAAGAATAATGCATGTTTGAATGATTTTACATTGTATAGGGTGAGTTTGAAAACTTACATTCCTATCCCAGGTGTAATGTTTCCCGATACAAAATGAAACGTAGTGGACTGAACCACAATATAGATGGTGATGATTTGAAAATCAAAGGACCTCCTGCTAAAGTTTTGTGGTATCTTCCGATAATACAAAGGCTTAAACTTTTGTTTGTGGGTAAGGAGAATTCCAAACACATGACATGGCATGATGATCATGAGAAACCAAATGATCAGTTGCTACGTCATCTTGCAGATTCAACTCAGAGGAAAAAAGTAGATTACGTATTGTTTGGTGAAAAATTCAGGAATGTACAACTTGGACTTTGTACCGGCGGAATGGATCCTTCGGGAAGTTTGAGTAGCATTCATAGTTCTTCTGCTTGTAATTTACAATCTGCCACCGTAGTTATGCATGAAACTCAAATATATTTTGTTGTCATTAATGATTTCTTGTCCGAAAGAACCTGGAAATGACATAGATGTGTATTTAAGACCCTTAATTGATGACCTAAAGAGATTGTGGGATGATGAAGAATTGGTTTTTGATGCTTATAGTCAGCAGTAATTTGTCTAGTTATTCTGCAAATGTCATAAAGCTTGTCCAATTTGCGAAGAGAATACATCTCCTTGGAATTTGTTAATGGTTCTAAGACAATCTATCTTGGTCATCAGAGATTTTTGCCAAACTCCCATCCGTATCATAGGTTGAAGAAGGCATTTAAAAGAAAACAAGAGTTTCCGAATCCACCAGTTGAAATCAGCATCGAAAAGGTGTATGAAGGTGTAATGAACGTTGAATGTGAATTTGGAAAACTGTATAAACGAGCAAATGACAAAACTTATTGGAAAAAAGATCCATATTTTTTCATCTTCGTTACTGGAAAAGTTTAGAAGTTAGACATTGCATTGATGTAATGCATGTAGAGAAAAATATTTGTGATAGTCTTGTTGGCACTCTGTTGAACATACCTGGTAAGACAAAACATGGATATAATGCTAGACTTGATCTTGTTGACCTTGGTATATGAGCAAGGCCGGCATCAGAGAAGAAGGGAGACCAGAACTACTTACCTCCAGCTTGTTATACATTGTCTAGAAAGGTGAAAATCATTCTCTGTCAGGGTTTGCGCGATGTAAGGGTTCCAAAAGGTTATTCTTCAAATATCAATAGTTTTGTTGTTATGAAGGATTTGAAATTGGTGGGGATGAAGTCTCACGATTGTCACACTCTAATACAACAGTTGTTAGATGTAGCACTGAGATCCATATTACCGAAACATGTTAGACATGCGGTAGTAAAGTTGTGTTCTTTTTTCAACAAGTTTTGCAGTAAAGTGGTCGATCTCGTGCAGTTAGATCACTTGCAAAATGAAATTGTGGTCACATTATGACAGTTGGAGATGTATATTCCACCTACTTTTTTCGACATTATGATTCATCAAGTTATTCATTTGGTTAGAGAAGTTAAATTACGTGGACCCATTTTTTATGGTGGATGTATCCTTTCGAGCGCTAGATGAAAGTGTTGAAAGGTTATTATAAAAATCGTCAAATGCGAGATGCTAGTTGATGGGAATTTTATTTATCTAGACTTTCCATTCTACGCATAATGGTAGCTAGTTTTGCTTCAGCAGCTACAGTAGCATCTACAGCTAAGACACCTGGTTTGGGTTGACTTGCTATTCTAGATCCAATACTCGGTTATTCGGTGCTCTTGCATTGTCCCATTGCATACTATTTCTAAATCCTCAAGAAAAGTCCAAGCATCATTCTCATTTTTGGACATGAAGTTTCCTTGGCTTACAGATTCTACCATAACCCTAGATGTAGGTATTAATCCCTCATAAATAATTTGGCACAATTGCCATCTTGGAATTCCATGATGAGGCCATTGGGTCAACATAATTTTAAATCTTTCTAAATAGGAATAGAACAGCTCACTCTCAGATTGAACGAAAGCAACAATTTCATTCCTAATCCTAATAGTCTTATGGTTGGGGAAATATTTCTTTAAGAACACTTGAACAAACTCGGCCCAACTCCTAATAGATCTTTCGGCTAGACTATATAGCCATTTCTTAGCATCGTCCTTCAGTGCTAGAGGCACGAATTTAAGACGCACTACCTCCTCAGAGATATGCTGGTATTGGATAAGGGAGCAAATTTCCTCAAATTCTCTAAGGAAGATATATGGGTCTTCCTTAGAGGTGAACTTGGGCAACATACTCATGTATTGTGCCTTTAGTTCGAAGTCGCAACCCGGTATGATGGGCATAATGATGCACGATGGTTGAGCAGCCATCGTTGGGTAGCACCGATTCCTCAGAGTCATAGGTGGTGCAACAGGTGGGTCCACTACATTCTCACCCATTGGATCCAGGTGAGGTGGTGCAATAGGTGGATTGGGGCTAAGCTCTAGACTGGAATCTAGATGAACTCGTGAGAGTCGATTGCTTAAGTCCCGAACCCAAATCTGAGTGCACCGGTTTGAATCAATTTTTGAATTCAAAATTGAAATTTAAATTCCAAATTCAATTTCAAGAATCAATTGAATTTTTTATTTTATTTTATTTTTTTAAAAATGGAAACAAACAATAGAAGGGGGAAGGATGAGAAAGGAATCCTAATCTAGATAATTGAGATGAGAAGAGAAAGAAGACTCAGATGAGAAGGGAAACTTAACTCTAAAAGATAGATAAGAGGGTCGGTCAGAACTTTCCTAAACAAGGACGGTTTAAACAATCCTAGACCTAATGTCAATTAAATCTAGACGACTCCTAACTGGTTGACTCGAATTGGTTCACTTGATTCACCTCCCTCACTAATCAAACCAAATTGGCCAGGCAATGTATAGCTAGTGGGGGCACTTCGGACAGAGTCGGTGCCAATTAGACAACCACTTGGCTTGTAAGACTTACGTTAACACAAAAACACTTTCTAGACACCAAATTACATTCGATCAGCTTTAAGTCATAGCAAGTCAAACCAATCTTCTCCTTAATTGAGTCCGAGTCCTTAGGGGCCAATGTCTAATTGATTTTAATTTTAAGGCTTGGGTGACACTTTAGGATTGTGATTTGTGGGCCACGGAAGGGTGATGAAATCCCCACCGTATCTTTTTCTACGGAGTTGCCCTTAAGATAGTTTAACTTAAATCTAGCAAAGATAGTCAAACATTGGTCTTTAGTGGGGGACAATTGCAAGGTTGTATGCAAACTAAATTATATGCTTAAATGCAATCGATAAAAACCGCGCACGTACCTTGCCTCCAGCACTCTTCAACAAAAAATAATTTGCAAGAATTTAGGAAGAATAATGCAAACAAAACACTATATGATGCATGCACTAAGTCTTTCTAATTTTGCCAATTTTTAGGTCAGAGTTGTATTATTGCCAATTATGGAATTTGAGCTTAACACGTGCAGTTCTACAAAAAGGAAATTTTCTGAAAATAGAAATTACGAGGAAAAAGGCAACAATGGTTACCTACGCACGCTCAGTCGGGTTCGCCGCCCGCTCTCAAAAATTTCCAGTTGCTCTACCCGTCTACCCAGAGATGGAGACGACCCCCGAAAAAATTGAAGCCCAGATGCTTCAGACGTGCGGCGGATCTGCCGCAGATTGTTCTTTAGGTGCAGCGATTTCGCTGCCTTTCTTGCTCCGACTGTGCCCGGATTTCGTCACACACTCTGTTGTCTCCTGAAACGCAAACCCAAATAGTTAGATCGCGCACACGATAAACAGAATAGAATCGAAATCACCAAAAATAAACAAAATCTTCGTCGCCTGCCCGGCAACGGTGCCAAAAACTTGATGGGAATTTTATTTATACCGCAAGTGCACGACGTCAATGAAGACGTGGGAAGTATGGGTCGAACACAAGGAGGGAGAGATATTGTTATTTTTGTGATTTTTGATTAAGGAAAGAAAGAGAGAGAAATAAGGTTGGTTTGAGATTTTGGATTTTTAATTTTTCTAAAGCAAGAACAACAAAAACAAACTAAGAATATAGCAAATATTGATGAGAGTCCAGCGGGTGGGGATTTAGATATCGGGTTTTGTTTAGAGAAATCTGAAACTTATAATAAATCACATTAGTTATAAAGCATTACATGATAAATGACTTAACATAAACTCAAGTAATCAAAATATACTAACACAAAATTAAAATAATATCATCATTCTTCTTCTCGTCACCCTAAATCCGTCACCCCCACCCTTTGGAGAGAGTTAGAAACTCATGGATGGAGGGAAGGAGAAGAGGTCCTAGAGAAACTACAAAAGAAATCTAAAAACACGAAATAAACCAACAGAATTTTATTGCTAAAGAATGGAATAAAAACTCCTTTTTTTACAACATCGTTTTGGGGCTATTTATAGCCGATACAAGGGACCCAAGTATGAAATAGGAAAGTACACGAGTCATGACACGACTGGACAAAATCCGGGGGCACTGATCGAAACGGGTGCGGCGTTTTCGCCGGAAATCACATGTAATGGGCTGCGGAATCGCCGCAATTTTGGATCAGATTTAATCCGGATTTTTCCTATGTGTTTATGGTATGATTTAAATATCCTTTGCGCGTCCGGATTAAATTCTTTCCTTTTTTGAGCTCCGAATTCATTCTTCATATATTTGGAGATCCAAATTGATTTTTCTTTAGAACTTCTCCAAAATAATATTTTGGTACTTGTAATTTCCAGTCGGGTGCTTGGCTTTTTGCAATTAAGTCCCTGGCTACTTTTGTGCTTAGGTCCTTGGCCTTTTTGTAATTAGGTCTTTGAATGCTTTTATGCTTGGATGGACTTCAATTTGAACCCCGATAATCTTGAACTTGGTCTTTATGACAGAAATGAGTCTCTTGCACGCGTTTCTGCTCGGGATATGGGTAATTTGCATTCAGGTCCCTGTATTCTGTAAATAAGACTAAACACATACCTTAGTAGCATTTATTGATATAAAGTTAATCTTAATGAACGATATATGATGCAATTTATGCAATGCATCACTAGTATTGTTGAAAGATACATAGCTGAGGAGGTAATCGAGTTTCGCACTAGATACCTAGCGAAAACCAAAAGTATTGGACTTCCGAGCAGTCGTTATGATGAACGTTCCGATGGTAAAGGGACGCGTGGGATGTAAATGTTTAATCAAAATGACGATAACGTAATGACAACATATTTCTATGTGTTGTGCATTCTAATGAAGTTCAGCCTTTTCTAAATGAACACATGGAGGTTTTAAAAGAAAAAAATCCTTTATGGAGTGATCAACAAGTAATTAATAGTCACAATAAGAATTTCATCTAATGGGTCAAAAAGGTGGCTTACAAGAGTGATGTTTTGGAGAAAATACAGTGGTTGGCCTACGCTCTACATCTTGTTGTTACAAGTTACAATCGCTATGATAGCAATGGATATTCATTCTACACAGTCTATGACGATGCCAAAGTGTTGTTTAGAATAATGGGGTCACTTTAATAGCAGAGTCTTTGCATGTGTATAGTTCTAAAGATAAGAATTTTGTATATGCCAACATGTCCTATTACGGTGTAATTGAAGACATATGGGAGCTAGACTTTGTTAAATTCATAGTGCATGTATTTTGATGCAAGTGGGTTGATAATAAAAGTGGAGTTTGAGTGGATGACTTGGGGTTCACTTGAATTGATTTTTCGAAAGAAGGATTTAGAGGAGAACCTTTTACTTCGGTTTCCCAAGCAAAACAAGTCTTCTATGTGGCTGATCCATCTGATAAGAAATTGTCAGTAATTCTGGAAGAAAAAAGTTATATCTGATGATTGTTTCATCGAGTATGAAGAGATACCACCTTTCTTTATGCAAGCACCAGAGATGAACTCACTAGATGATGAAATACATGTTGAGACTTGTATGTTTAGAGATGACCATGGTGAAGGTATATGGATTGAAAATTCGTTAAGAAAAAGAAATCCTAAAGGTGCAAAAATGTCTAGTAGAACATTATAATAACCATTTAATGTCTTGATTTTACTTTTTAATGTCCCGATTTTACCTTTTATAGTATCATGACTCCAAAAAAGAAACCCACTTCATCAGTGTCTGAGGTCTTGAAGACTTACAGTTCACAAGGTCCTACACGCATGAACGAATTTGTGGGGAAAAGGAATAGAGACGATAGACTTCCAATCCAGTTTGATGACCTCTTAAGCCAATAGGCATGATGTATGATAACTGGTATAGTTATCTAGGAGCCCAGCGAGGTGCAAATTTGACAGTTATTTGTTGAGTTGGGACGAAGTTGATAAGAAGCTGAAAGACACAATCTGGATTGACGTACAGGTAATGAGTCCATTATAATATTCTTTAATTTTAGTGGAACTTTTATTATATTGAAATTTAAAATGTTAACGTGTTATAGGCATGCTTTGAGTTCTCATCCACTAACAAGTTGAAGAAAAAGTGGATGACATACATCTCGGTCCATTCGAGGGACTTCAAAACAAATTTAACCAACAAGTACATATTCGTAGAGTACCATGACAAAAATCCATGTCATAACTATAACTTTATCACTCCAAATACATGGGATCAGTTCAGAAACTCAAGACAAACCCCGGAGTTTCAGGTAACTGAGTTTAATTTAGAATATGAACTTATTAAGTTATTACTTTAGATGATCATCTAATAAAATTGGTTTTATGCCATTCAAGCAAAAAACCAAGAACATAGATCTTCTAACAAGTATCTCCATCATATGTCTCGATCGGGGTATCAAAAATTAGAAACACAAATGATGGCTGAGAAAATGGCCGAGAAGAAACAAGAGGCAATTGACTGCAGTATGAGTGAGGAGAAATGAAGAAACTTGTCTCCTCCTTCCCCCGTCTGTCGATGTGATTCTTGGAAGAGAGCGAGGGTAAACTCCAAAGGGGAGTACGTCACAAACGAGTCGTAAGCGGTCAGCTCAAAGATAGTAAGTTGTATCACTTGTATATGTTATTAAATCACATTGAGTAGTTTTATATTTTTCAATTATTTGCAACAATTTTCTTTAAACTTTATGACTCTCTAAAGTTGAGAGAATTGTAGGATCGTGTATGGCTCTAATTCTAATCACTTTTAAGTTAATCTCTACTTTCATAAACAATCAAAGATGCAACGGAAAGAATTTAAACATTCATGTAGAGAAATTCAAACCACACAATGAGCACCGGGAGATTTTTATAGAGGTTCAGCTTCCTGCCTACTTTCTCTCTTGCACACTCCGCTCGACTCCGCGAGCTCTGCCTACGTCTTCACTATCCAATCTCGTTTTGGGCCGAGAATAAGCCTATACACCACAAATTCGCAAACAAACCTCGCCGAGCTTGATTTCTTCCTCTCATAACCTGAGAGGTAACACTTCGGGCTTTCACCGAAACCTTTACACCTTCTTGACGGAGAACTTGAGTGGAACAATCACTCTCTAACTTGAGCAGACTTAGAGTATGAGTAGAATTGATGTAAAGTGTGGTAAGTTTGACTTGGAGAGTAGGATTTGGGGAATGATGGTTTGGGAGAATTCTCTTAGATGTGTATGACAATTTGGAGTGTTAGAGTTGTTGAATTAAATTTTGGTAACATCTATTTATATGCTCACACGGTTTTATCGTAAATATGATATATTTAGATGATGTGTGAGTAAGAAGCACAAAATAGAAAAGCACAGGACACTGTTCGGGACAAATTCGGTCGACCGAATTGGGCTTAACGGTCAACCGGAGGCCGTCCACGAAAGAAGTCCAGACAGGTCCAAAAAAGTCTAGAAACAAAACACTCGACCGAACAAAGGGCAGTCGAACTAATCCGGCTATAACTTAACTTCACTTAAATGAATGGTCGAACTAAAAGTGGGATGGTCGACCGTTCATGGTGTTTTGGCAAGAGTAAAAAAAGTTCGGTCGACCGGGGTCTTGGGAACGATCGACCGGAAACTTCTACGCACTTTGGGAAGACGGACAAATTAATGATCGGTCGATCGGGGTCTAGGGAACGGTCGACCGGGGGCCAAAATATTTTGGGTTTTAGGAAATCCGACCATTGTAGAAATCGACAAGTCTATCGGTCAAATATCATGTGTAGACGGTCGACCAGTCAAGCAAGGTATGTCAATATTAGGTAACTTAATAAACAGATCATTCAGTCGAACGGAGATCGTTCGGTCGACCGATTTAGAACATGTAGTTACGTTAAGGTTTAGTGATATTCTGGTCTAATTTTAGGTGACCTATTGAAGTCCACTTGACTTGAGATTTTGTGTGTGACTTCTATAAGGAACCTAGTGTGTATGTGAGAAAATATTTTCTCTAGTATGCTCAAGTATACACAAGTTCCTAAGACTGAATTACAAGTAATATTACAGGTCTTCAAAAGCTTGATTACATGCATTGACTTGAATTCCTTTCTTCCTTGAGTCTTGATCACCTATAGAAGTTAGCACAAGGCAATATATATGATATGCATAATGTGTGCTACTCAACTTTTGATTGTTATTAAGATCAGGTTGATTAAATCATCAAAACATAGATTAAGGTCTAAAAGCCAACAAGAATCTCATGGCAAATTTGTTTCAGATGGCTGGAATGATATTGTACGCGAAGCCTTGGGAACTGACGAACATCCCAGTCATGTACGGGGGGGGGGGGGGGGGGAGTAGGGAGTAGAAGAAACCATAATTTATTTGGGAGAAATTAGAAACTTTTGTATGTAATCATGTATTAAATACATATTTCCTATCAATACAAAGAATACAATTTCCCTTTAGCATCCAAAACTACAAAAAATATTAACTACAAAAATAAGGATGCCATTTTAATGGCAAGTATATCCTCTAAAGGACACGAGTCGGTTCTTTAAAGCATGAATCCATCCTTGGAAGTTGGAATTTGTATGTGTCGTTACACGTATGTCCTTCAAAACATATTGAATTTTTAGCTAAGAAAAAAATTGAATTTTGTTTGTTTTTGGATATATGGAAATTGAATATTAAATAACATATATAACTTTAATTGGTTTTGTATATGTTCGTAGTCATGATCTTAAAAAATATCATCCCGGTTTTCTCTCTATGCCAAGTCAACCTTTTCAATTCACAACCACGTCAACCGTGGGGCTTTCCGTCAAAAGAATCATGATTTGTGGATTCTTTAAATCATTTACAATTTGTGATTTCCAATAAAATAGCAAACTATTTTTATTCCAAACAACATGGTTTTCCAAAAAAGGACACGACGATTCACATACATGGTCACGAGTCTAGACAAACGAGAACACGGGTCCGTCCACGCTTGAATATAACCTTTGTGCAACTATAAATTGGCGTGGGTCCAGGTCTAGACAAATTCTACATTGGCTCGTGCCCAAGTTTCGAAACACACTAGACACAAATTGAATTGGTTCGTGTCTAGGATCGGACTGGTTGTTGGAAATTCTGGACACACTCTTGACAAGAATGGATGTGTCTAGAACGTGTCTAGCAGCTAGTCCAATACTGGACACGAGCCAGTTAAGAGTTTGTCCAGAGTGTTTCGAGAATTTATCCAGAACGTGTCGAGCAGCCAGTTCAATCCTGGACACAAACCAGTTTAGAGTTTGTCTAGACTGTGTCCATTATATGTCCAGAGTGTGTCCAGGTTTGGACACGACGATTTATATTCATGGTCACGAGTTAGGACAAACGTAGACACAAGACTGTCGAGTCCTGGACGTAACCTGGGTGTCCACTGTTACACACCTGCATGTCGAACACTAGAGACAGCCAGAATTGTACTGCTTGTTGGACATGTTGTAACGATCAGAGTCATCCACGACGTCCGAAAGAGTTACAATAAAGGAAAACACAAACAAAACGTACCTAATGAAAACATACATGGATAGACCAAAAAGAAAACGAGACATAAACTGATTAGAGAAATTATACATATATGGAATTAAAATCAAACATAATACATTGAGTTCAAAGGGAAATACATCATAAATAATGCGGAAACAAAATGATAACATGAAGAATCTAGTCGACGTGTCCTTCATGTACAGAATACTCTGAAACTCCTCCATTCTATCCCCTTTCAGAACCTACGTACCTGAGGCAAAACAACAACGAATATGCTTGAGTTGTCAATAAAGAAAACCTAGTGTGCTCCGGGTCAAAAAATAGGATAAGAAGTTATGCATGCAACCTATCTACCACAGATGGAAAACAAAGGGCCACAACTCTACGTAGCTGCACCAGGCAACAACTCTAAATAGATGCGCCGCTTAGGGTTCTAGCCAAAGTAGTTCCTCTGCATAGGAACCAACCACCAGCCATGCTGGTCTAATCCACAAGCGGGTCACCCCGAAAGTGACCCACCGCCCGGCACACAGTGGTATTCTGGATTGACACCCCAACTCGCGGCAACCAACCTACATGATTCCATCATGAGGTTGGGAATGTCCGCCCTGTAGCAAATGACAGCGTGCTTATCCAAGTCTTATCTGACGCCTGACCTCTCTACATAGAGGTCTTTTTCAATCAGGCACGTCGACCCATCAACATACGTGCCCAGATTCATTTTATTAATCATTATGCAAATGCAAGCTATCTATAAGACTATATCCAATCTCTAGCAAGAAGCTACACTGATGCCCACGTGAGGAGCAAGAGAACCTCCAAAAGGCAGGAATAAAGCAAAATATAACAGAAGTTGACACATGCCCACACGAGCCGTAGGGCAGCAATAACACAAAGCATAGGACTATGTCAAATTGACGCAAATAAGCAGCAACACTACGTGTTGTTATCTATGAGTCATGGAACGATAGTCATAACATCATCTTCTAGACCTAAATACCCTTATCCACATCATCACGTTACCTCAGCAACTAAGATAAACACATGACCTCAGAAACTAAAAAATATACATACACGTGCAGTATCAAGACAACAATTAGATCACGAGGGCATAACAAGATCTCTATAGATGACCACACATGCACAAGATGTACTTAGACCACAAATAAATCATGGAATGATGGCAAGATCTCAACAGATATAAATATCTATATATATCTACATGCACATGTTGTATGTAGATAACAAATAACGCATGAAATAATACTACATCTGTAGGATTTTAGCCTAATCCTAATCCTATTGTGCCTTAATCTTGTTTAGGTGGAGATTAGGGGGAAGATGGAGATGGATGGCTTGGATTGAATGTGGATGAGGTGGAGGGTTGAGATGGTTTGGAGAGGAGATGAATGGTGGGGATGGAGTGGAGATGGATGGATGGATGAGATTGAAAGGTGAGTGATATTTGTGGGTTCTCTCTCCCTCTTCCTCTCTGTTGCTCTCCCTCTCTCACGGTTCTCACTCACTCTCCCTCAGTTGATCGCCGGTGCGGAGGCGTGGTGTTCCGGCGTGTGGTGGAGGAGTGCTTTGGAGTCGTTGTGGTGGCCGGAGGTGAGTTGTGGTTTTGCTAACCCATCTCTCGCGTTTCCTTTCCTCTCTCTCGACCTCACGTGTACTGTGATCGTGGTGGTAGGTTTGGTGGAGGAGTTGGAGTGCTCGAGTGTGTCGAGGTGGTGTTTGATCGTCGTTTGGACGCGAGAGTCGTCGACGGATAGCATTTTGGGGAGACGTGCTCGTGGAGACGTCGTCGTGGTTCTTCAAGGGTCTCTTCAGACCTTTAGGTATGTCAAGCTAGCTCACTTAATCACCGTGAGTAATTGGAAGTCGACGGTAGGCCGATTGGTTCGTCGCGAGTAAATGTGCAGCAGATTTCACTGCCTGATCGGTCGACCGGTTGGTGCAAACGGTCGACCGTTCGTGAAGAGAATTCGGGCTCTGCCTCAAATCGGTCGAACGATGCCTGTGGGGCGGTCGACCGATTGTGCATAGGAGGCAAGTCTGGAGAGATTCGGTCGACCGGGTCCCCTTTGCCGGTCGACCGTGTGCACTGTCTTAAGTCGGTTGGGGGGCGTAGACTATATAAACGGTCGACCACCCTTTGATCTCGTCCGACCGTGACTTAAGTGGACCTTGTGGTCGGTTCGACCGAATGTGGGTTCGGTCGACCGGACCCGTGTGTTGAGCGTGAGAAACGCTCTGGTGGAATTTGGTCGACCGAGGTGAGCTCGGCGTTCGACCGGATTCGTGGCGCGAGTGAGGGATTATTCCCTGGACAGATTCGGTCGACCGAGGTGTGCTCGGCGTTCGACCGAATTCGTTGTGGAGTTGTGAGATTTGTTCCCTGGTGACTTTCGGTCGACCGGGACCCCTTTTGTCGGTCGACCGATTGGTCGTTTTGTTCGTTGGACCGGGAGTTGACCATCTAAACGGTCGACCGCCCCTTGATTTGGGTTCGACCGAACGAGTGTGGTGTTGGGAATCGGTCGACCGATGGAGTGCCGGTCGAAGTGGATTGCCCTGTATTTGCTTGATTCGGTCGACCGGGACTTTTGGTTCGGTCGACCGTTTGTGTGCTGTTTTGCACTATGGAGGTGCTGTGGTCGTGGTTGTCCGTGTAGGACGAGTCGTGGTGCCGATGTTCTTCCGGCAAGTGTGCTAGGTGCACGTGGGTTGCGGTGGTTGGTTGAAAATAGACCTGGAGCCCCGTAACCGTGTGAGAGCTGTGGTTGGTTGAAAATAGACCTGGAGCCCAGCTAGTCTATACGGAGTTGGTTGAAAATAGACCTGGAGCTCCGTAGTGCGTTCGGGTTGGTTGAAAATAGACCTGGAGCCTGAGCAAGGACCGCGTGTAGGGGTTGGTTGAAAATAGACCTGGAGCCCTTATACGTTTGGGTTGGTTGAAAATAGACCTGGAGCCCTTGGTCGTGTCGTGGTAGCTGTGGTTGGTTGAAAATAGACCTGGAGCCCAGCTTGGCGACGTGTGTGAGTCACGACGGTTGGTTGAGATTAGACCTGGAGCCCCGTGACTATGTGGGTGCGGCGGTTGGTTGAGATTAGACCTGGAGCCCCGTACCGGTGGTGTGTCCTGTGTTGGAGTTGAGAGCCCTGGTGTTGGGCGCGTTGTGATGCTTTTCTTTTGAGTAGAATTGCATGCTAGGATGCTTTTATTTCTTACATATAGAGTTTGGCATACGGGGTTTCCTTCTGGAAACTCAGGCATTGTTGCATGTTTACTTTCAGGTCGTGATCGGCATTAGGGGGTGGTGACCGAGGAGAGGAGCACCGCTACCGGATCCAGCTTTCTCTCAGTTGAGGTCGTGTGATTACTGTTTCCCTGTATATGCTTTTGATGTAATCACAACTTTTGTATACTCTGATATTCACATATATATATATATATGATATATGTCGGTGCACCTGTGTTCTTTTATTGCGTAATATCCTCTGTTGATTGAGTGTTTAAAATTTTAAATTTTCCGCTGTTTTGAGGATGTTACAACTTTGTATCAGAGCGGTCGGTTCCAGTGTTTTTATCCAAAGAAACCACCCTTAGAGTTTTAGAGTCTGCATTAGTTCATGCATTCATGATTTTGATGTGTGCTGTTCTTGTGTGTAGATGCCTCCGAGACGCGTGAGACCTCCCCCACGGGACCGTAGCACTAGCGATGAGACTGGGGGCACGGACTGGGCAGAGGAGCGGCGGATGCTCTATGACACAGTGGGGCGACTGGGAGCGATGTTGGATCGCCAGTCAGGCAGAGGAGAGCCAGCAGCGGCAGGAGCGATGCTCGACCGCTTTATGAGACAACACCCGCCTACCTTTGACGGTAGAGGAGAGTCTGAGGCCGCGGAGGATTGGGTCCTGAAGATTCAGGAGATCCTGCAGGCGATTGAGTGCCCGCCTCAGAGGCAGACAGGCTTGGCAGCTTATGTGTTGGGCGGAGACGCGTCCAACTGGTGGAGGACCACGTCTGCAGTGGTATTTGAGGGCAGGACTGATGTCAGTTGGGAGGAATTCCTACGGGAGTTCAATGAGCAGTATTTCCCCGAGCATGTCAGAGACGGGAGGAGAGAGGAGTTTATGGCTCTTGAGCAGGGAGAGGCGACCCTGGCTGAGTATACCCGGAGGTTCAACGCGCTGGAGCGTTACTGTCCGGAGATCTGCGTGACGCCGCTGCAGAGGGCGAGGAAGTTCATACGGGGGCTGAGGAAGCACCTCCGTACTCAGGTGACCTACTACAGTATGCCGCAGACGTTGGCTGATGCTGTGCGGTTTGCGACGCTCATTGATCAGGATTACCAGCAGAATTATGCTGAGGCCAGGAGAGCACCGGGGAAGGTCAGTGGACGTCCGGGTGCTCCACTAGCAGGGAACCCGGGCAAGAGGCCCCGGATCGGAGGAGGTGGATCACGCCAGCCTGAGGCGTGCAGAGGGTGTGGCAGAGTTCACTCTGGTGAGTGTTGGGGTCGCGGAGTGTGCCACGGGTGTGGCAAGCCGGGCCATTTTGTGAGAGATTGTCCGAGTGGGCCAGGTGGGTCCAGCAGGCAGTCGGGATAGCCGGCAGGTGGCAGAGGCTGAGGTCGCCGACCTTTTGCACCGCAGCGACAACAGGATCAGAGGACTGGTCGAGTCTTTACCATCCAGGCGGATGAGGCGAGAGACGCCAGCACGGTGGTGGAAGGTACGCTCTTTGTTGCTGGGTTAAGTGCGAGAGTGCTGTTTGACTGTGGGGCCACACACTCGTTCATCTCGGAGCGATTTGCGAGCGTGTTGGGCCGTACCCCTGCGATGTTGACTGCCACGTTGGAAGTCAGCACACCCTTGGGTCTGGTGGGCATTGTGGGGAGCTTCCTCCCCGGCGCCACGATTGTTTCGGGAGATCAGGAGTTTCCGGCTGACCTGATCTTGTTACCTATGGAGGACTTCGACGTCATACTGGGGATGGATTGGCTGTCCCAGTACGATGTGCGAGTTTTGTGCCGGGAGAAGAAGATTCTGATCCCGAGGAAAGGTCGACCTGACGTGTTGATCAGGGGGGCGAAAGATAGAGGAGGCAGAGTGATAGTATCAGCAGTGAGGGCACAAAAGTTGTTGCAGCAGGGTTGCAGAGCTTTTGTGGCCACTTTGGTAGTTCCAGATCCAGAGGCGGAGAGATTGGAGGACATCGAGATTGTTCGGGAGTTTCCAGATGTTTTTGCAGATGATGTCACTGGGTTGCCGTCTCGTAGAGAGATTGAGTTTGGGATCGATTTGGTAGCTGGGACTACGCCGCAGTCGAAGGCGCCATATCGGATGGCACCTGCGGAGCTGGCAGAGCTGAAGAGGCAGTTGCAGGATCTGATGGATACAAGGTTTTTCCGCCCCAGCGTCTCGCCTTGGGGAGCGCCGGTACTCTTCGTGAAGAAGAAGGATGGATCACTGCGGATGTGTATAGATTACAGGATGTTGAACAAGGTTTCCGTGAGGAATCGGTATCCCTTGCCCAGGATCGAGGACCTGTTTGACCAGTTGCAGTCAGCGCAGGTGTTCTCGAAGATTGATCTGCGATCCGGTTATCATCAGTTGAGGATCAGAGAGGCAGATGTGCAGAAGACCGCTTTCAGGACGAGGTACGGGCATTACGAGTTTCTGGTGATGCCGTTTGGGTTGACGAACGCGCCTGCAGCATTTATGGATTTGATGAACAGGACGTTCAGTCAGTACCTCGACCGGTTTGTGATCGTCTTCGTGGACGATATTTTGATTTACTCGCCAGATGTGGAGCAGCATTGAGAGCACTTGAGAGTTGTACTTGGCATTTTGCGGGATCATCAGTTGTATGCCAAGCTGTCGAAGTGCGAGTTCTGGCTGAGCAGTGTCGCCTTCTTGGGACACATCGTGTCAGGTGACGGGATTTTCGTCGATCCAGCGAAGGTCGAGGCCGTTACACAGTGGAGAGCCCCGATGTGTGTAGCAGAGATCAGGAGCTTTGTGGGTCTGGCAGGTTATTATCGCCGTTTCATCCAGGATTTCTCGAGGTTGGCTTCGCCGTTGACGGCTCTGACGCGGAAGGGCGTTGAGTTCGTGTGGTCCCAGAAGTGCGAGGACAGTTTTCAGGAACTGAAGAGTCGGCTGACGACTGCTCCAGTTCTGACACTTCCCAATGGCAGTGGTGGTGTAGGATCCTTATCCTAATCCTAATCCTAATTGGGTTTTGTGTTGGTTAGGTGGTGATTAGTGATGGATGGCTGAGATGGAAGATGGATGGATGGAGGGTTGAGATGGAAGGGGATGAGATGTGTGGTGGAGATGGATTGATGGGTTTGGATGGTGTGGATTGAAAGGAAGAGGTATTTAGGGGGGAGATTTCTCTCTCTCTCCCTCACGTCTCTCTCTCTCTCTCTCTCTCTCTCTGATCTCTCTCTCCCTCTCTCCAGCGGCAAGCTCCGGCGAGGAAGAAGGTTCTCCGGCGGAGTGAAGTTTGGCTCCGGTCGGTTGGTGGCTTGAGGTGAGTTCTTTAGTTTTCCCGCACGTTTGGTTCCGTCCCTCCACCTAACTCGTGTTCTGGGCCGTGGTGGTTCGGTAGAGGTTGCTGGAGATAGTGTGGTTGCGGTGGATCGTCGAGGAGGCGATTGATCGTCGTTTGGACGCGAGATTCGTCGACGGATCGCATTTTGGGGAGACGTGCTCGTGGAGGCGTTGCCGTGGTTCTTCAAGTGTCTCTTCAGACCTTTAGGTATGTCAAGCTAGCTCACTTAATCACCGTGAGTAATTGGAAGTCGACGGTAGGCCGATTAGTTCGTCGCGAGTAAATGTGCAGCAGATTTCACTGCCTGATCGGTCGACCGGTTGGTGCAAACGGTCGACCGTTCGTGAAGAGAATTCGGGCTCTGCCTCAAATCGGTCGAACGATGCCTGTGGGGCGGTCGACCGATTGTGCATAGGAGGCAAGTCTGGAGAGATTCGGTCGAACGGGTCCCCTTTGCCGGTCGACCGTGTGCACTGTCTTAAGTCGGTTGGGGGGCGTAGACTATATAAACGGTCGACCGCCCTTTGATCTCGTCCGACCGTGACTTAAGTGGACCTTGTGGTCGGTTCGACCGAATGTGGGTTCGGTCGACCGGACCCGTGTGTTGAGCGTGAGAAACGCTCTGGTGGAATTCGGTCGACCGAGGTGACCTCGGCGTTCGACCGGATTCGTGGCGCGAGTGAGGGATTATTCCCTGGACAGATTCGGTCGACCGAGGTGTGCTCGGCGTTCGACCGAATTCGTTGTGGAGTTGTGAGATTTGTTCCCTGGTGACTTTGGGTCGACCGGGACCCCTTTTGTCGGTCGATCGATTGGTCGTTTTGTTCGTTGGACCGGGAGTTGACCATCTAAACGGTCGACCGCCCCTTGATTTGGGTTCGACCGAACGAGTGTGGTGTTGGGAATCGGTCGACCGATGGAGTGCCGGTCGAAGTGGATTGCCCTGTATTTGCTTGATTCGGTCGACCGGGACTTTTGGTTCGGTTGACCGTTTGTGTCCTGTTGTGCACTATGGAGGTGCTGTGGTCGTGGTTGTCCGTGTAGGACGAGTCGTGGTGTCGATGTTCTTCCGGCAAGTGTGCTAGGTGCACGTGGGTTGCGGTGGTTGGTTGAAAATAGACCTGGAGCCCCGTAACCGTGTGAGAGCTGTGGTTGGTTGAAAATAGACCTGGAGCCCAGCTAGTCTGTACGGAGTTGGTTGAAAATAGACCTGGAGCTCCGTAGTGCGTTCGGGTTGGTTGAAAGTAGACCTGGAGCCTGAGCAAGGACCGCGTGTAGGGGTTGGTTGAAAATAGACCTGGAGCCCTTATACGTTTGGGTTGGTTGAAAATAGACCTGGAGCCCTTGGTCGTGTCGTGGTAGCTGTGGTTGGTTGAAAATAGACCTGGAGCCCAGCTTGGCGACGTGTGTGAGTCGCGGCGGTTGGTTGAGATTAGACCTGGAGCCCCGTGACTGTATGGGTGCGGCGGTTGGTTGAGATTTGACCTGGAGCCCCGTACTGGTGGTGTGTCCTGTGTTGGAGTTGAGAGCCCTGGTGTTGGGCGCGTTGTGATGCTTTTCTTTTGAGTAGAATTGCATGCTAGGATGCTTTTATTTCATACATATAGAGTTTGGCATACGGGGTTTCCTTCTGGAAACTCAGGCATTGTTGCATGTTTACTTTCAGGTCGTGATCGGCATTAGGGGGTGGTGACCGAGGAGAGGAGCACCGCTACCGGATCCAGCTTTCTCTCAGTTGAGGTCGTGTGATTACTGTTTCCCTGTATATGCTTTTGATGTAATCACAACTTTTGTATACTCTGATATTCACATATATATATATATATGATATATGTCGGTGCACCTGTGTTCTTTTATTGCGTAATATCCTCTGTTGATTGAGTGTTTAAAATTTTAAATTTTCTGCTGTTTTGAGGATGTTACAACTTTGTATCAGAGCGGTCGGTTCCAGTGTTTTTATCCAAAGAAACCACCCTTAGAGTTTTAGAGTCTGCATTAGTTCATGCATTCATGATTTTGATGTGTGCTGTTCTTGTGTGTAGATGCCTCCGAGACGCGTCAGACCTCCCCCACGGGACCGTAGCACCAGCGATGAGACTGGGGGCACGGACTGGGCAGAGGAGCGGCGGATGCTCTATGACACAGTGGGGCGACTGGGAGCGATGTTGGATCGCCAGTCAGGCAGAGGAGAGCCAGCAGCGGCAGGAGCGATGCTCGACCGCTTTATGAGACAGCACCCGCCTACCTTTGACGGTAGAGGAGAGTCTGAGGCTGCGGAGGATTGGGTCCTGAAGATTCAGGAGATCCTGCAGGCGATTGAGTGCCCGCCTGAGAGGCAGACAGGCTTGGCAGCTTATGTGTTGGGCGGAGACGCGTCCAACTGGTGGAGGACCACGTCTGCAGTGGTATTTGATGGCAGGACTGATGTCAGTTGGGAGGAATTCCTACGGGAGTTCAATGAGCAGTATTTCCCCGAGCATGTCAGAGACGGGAGGAGAGAGGAGTTTATGGCTCTTGAGCAGGGAGAGGCGACCCTGGCTGAGTATACCCGGAGGTTCAACGCGCTGGAGCGTTACTGTCCGGAGATCTGCGTGACGCCGCTGCAGAGGGCGAGGAAGTTCATACGGGGGCTGAGGAAGCACCTCCGTACTCAGGTGACCTACTACAGTATGCCGCAGACGTTGGCTGATGCTGTGCGGTTTGCGACGCTCATTGATCAGGATTACCAGCAGAATTATGCTGAGGCCAGGAGAGCACCGGGGAAGGTCAGTAGACGTCCGGGTGCTCCACTAGCAGGGAACCCGGGCAAGAGGCCCCGGATCGGAGGAGGTGGATCACGCCAGCCTGAGGCATGCAGAGGGTGTGGCAGAGTTCACTCTGGTGAGTGTTGGGGTCGCGGAGTGTGCAACGGGTGTGGCAAGGCGGGCCATTTTGTGAGAGATTGTCCGAGTGGGCCAGGTGGGTCCAGCAGGCAGTCGGGACAGCCGGCAGGTGGCAGAGGCGGAGGTCGCCGACCTTTTGCGCCGCAGCGACAGCAGGGTCAGAGGACTGGTGGAGTCTTTACCATCCAGGCGGATGAGGCGAGAGACGCCAGCACGGTGGTGGAAGGTACGCTCTTTGTTGTTGGGTTAAGTGCGAGAGTGCTGTTTGACTGTGGGGCCACACACTCGTTCATCTCGGAGCGATTTGCGAGCATGTTGGGCCGTACCCCTGCGATGTTGACTGCCACGTTGGAAGTCAGCACACCCTTGGGTCTGGTGGGCATTGTGGGGAGCTTCCTCCCCGGCGCCACGATTGTTTCGGGAGATCAGGAGTTTCCGGCTGACCTGATCTTGTTACCGATGGAGGACTTCGACGTCATACTGGGGATGGATTTGCTGTCCCAGTACGATGTGCGAGTTTTGTGCCGGGAGAAGAAGATTCTGATCCCGAGGAAAGGTCTACCTGACGTGTTGATCAGGGGGGCGAAAGATAGAGGACGCAGAGTTATAGTATCAGCAGTGAGGGCACAGAAGTTGTTGCACCAGGGTTGCAGAGCTTTTGTGGCCACTTTGGTAGTTCCAGATCCAGAGGCGGAGAGATTGGAGGACATCGAGATTGTTTGGGAGTTTCCAGATGTTTTTGCAGATGATGTCACTGGGTTGCCACCTCGCAGAGAGATTGAGTTTGGGATCGATTTGGTAGCTGGGACTACGCCGCAGTCGAAGGCGCCGTATCGGATGGCACCTGCTGAGCTGGCAGAGCTGAAGAGGCATTTGCAGGATCTGATGGATACAGGGTTTATCCGCCCCAGCGTCTCGCCTTGGGGAGCGCCGGTACTCTTCGTGAAGAAGAAGGATGGATCACTGCGGATGTGTATAGATTACAGGATGTTGAACAAGGTTACCGTGAGGAATCAGTATCCCTTGCCCAGGATCGAGGACCTGTTTGACCAGTTGCAGTCAGCGCAGGTGTTCTCGAAGATTGATCTGCGATCCGGTTATCATCAGTTGAGGATCAGAGAGGCAGATGTGCAGAAGACCGCTTTCAGGACGAGGTACGGGCATTATGAGTTTCTGGTGATGCCGTTTGGGTTGACGAACGCGCCTGCAGCGTTTATGGATTTGATGAACAGGACGTTAAGTCAGTACCTCGACCGGTTTGTGATCGTCTTCGTGGACGATATTTTGATTTACTCGCCAGATGTGGAGCAGCATTGAGAGCACTTGAGAGTTGTACTTGGCATTTTGCGGGATCATCAGTTGTATGCCAAGCTGTCGAAGTGCGAGTTCTGGCTGAGCAGTGTCGCCTTCTTGGGACACATCGTGTCAGGTGACGGGATTTTCGTCGATCCAGCGAAGGTCGAGGCCGTTACACAGTGGAGAGCCCCGATGTGTGTAGCAGAGATCAGGAGCTTTGTGGGTCTGGCAGGTTATTATCGCCGTTTCATCCAGGATTTCTCGAGGTTGGCTTCACCGTTGACGGCTCTGACGCGGAAGGGCGTTGAGTTAGTGTGGTCCCAGAAGTGCGAGGACACTTTTCAGGAACTGAGGAGTCGGCTGACGACTGCTCCAGTGCTGACACTTCCCAGTGGCAGTGGTGGTGTAGGATCCTTATCCTAATCCTAATCCTAATTGGGTTTTGTGTTGGTTAGGTGGTGATTAGTGATGGATGGCTGAGATGGAAGATGGATGGATGGAGGGTTGAGATGGAAGGGGATGAGATGTGTGGTGGAGATGGATGGATGGGTTTGGATGGTGTGGATTGAAAGGAAGAGGTATTTAGGGGGGATATTTCTCTCTCTCTCCCTCACGTCTCTCTCTCTCTCTCTCTCTGATCTCTCTCTCCCTCTCTCCAGCGGCAAGCTCCGGCGAGGAAGAAGGTTCTCCGGCGGAGTGAAGTTTGGCTCCGGTCGGTTGGTGGCTTGAGGTGAGTGGTGAGTTCTTTAGTTTTCCCGCACGTTTGGTTCCGTCCCTCCACCTAACTCGTGTTCTGGGCCGTGGTGGTTCGGTAGAGGTTGCTGGAGATAGTGTGGTTGCGGTGGATCGTCGAGGAGGCGATTGATCGTCGTTTGGACGCGAGATTCGTAGACGGATCGCATTTTGGGGAGACGTGCACGTGGAGGCGTCGCCGTGGTTCTTCAAGGGTCTCTTCAGACCTTTAGGTTTGTCAAGCTAGCTCACTTAATCACCGTGAGTAATTAGAAGTCGACGGTAGGCCGATTGGCTCATCGCGAGTAAACTTGCAGCAAATTTCACTGCCTGATCGGTCGACCGGTTGGTGCAAACGATCGACCGTTCGTGAAGAGAATTCGGGCTCTGCCTCAAATCGGTCGAACGATGCCTTTGGGGCGGTCGACCGATTGTGCATAGGAGGCAAGTCTGGAGTGATTCGGTCGACCGGGTCCCCTTTGCCGGTCGACCGTGTGCACTGTCTTAAGTCGGTTGGGGGTGTAGACTATATAAACGGTTGACCGCCCTTTGATCTCGTCCGACCGTGACTTAAGTGGACCTTGTGGTCGGTTCGACCTGATGTGGGTTCGGTCGACCGGACCCATGTGTTGAGCGTGAGGAACGCTCTGGTGGAATTCGGTCGACCGAGGTGAGCTCGGCGTTCGACCGGATTCGTGGCGCGAGTGAGGGATTATTCCCTGGACAGATTCGGTCGACCGAGGTATGCTCGGCGTTCGACCGAATTCGTTGTGGAGTTGTGGGATTTGTTCCCTGGTGACTTTCGGTCGACCGGGACCCCTTTTGTCGGTCGACCGATTGGTCGTTTTGTTCGTTGGACCGGGAGTTGACCATCTAAACGGTCGACTGTCCCTTGATTTGGGTTCGACCGAACGAGTGTGGTGTTGGGAATCGGTCGACCGATGGAGTGCGGGTTGAAGTGGATTGCCCTGTATTTGCTTGATTCGGTCGACCGGGACTTTTGGTTCGGTCGATCGTTTGTGTCCTGTTTTGCACTATGGAGGTGTTGTGGTCGTGGTTGTCCGTGTAGGACGAGTCGTGGTGCACGTGGGTTGCGGTGGTTGGTTGAGAATAGACCTGGAGCCCCGTAACCGTGTGAGAGCTGTGGTTGGTTGAAAATAGACCTGGAGCCCAGCTAGTCTGTACGGAGTTGGTTGAAAATAGACCTGGAGCTCCGTAGTGCGTTCGGGTTGGTTGAAAATAGACCTGGAGCCTGAGCAAGGACCGCGTGTAGGGGTTGGTTGAAAATAGACCTGGAGCCCTTATACGTTTGGGTTGGTTGAAAATAGACCTGGAGCCCTTGGTCGTGTCGTGGTAGCTGTGGTTGGTTGAAAATAGACCTGGAGCCCAGCTTGGCGACGTGTGTGAGTCGCGGCGGTTGGTTGAGATTAGACCTGGAGCCTCGTGACTGTGTGGGTGCGGCGGTTGGTTGAGATTAGACCTGGAGCCCCGTACCGGTGGTGTGTCCTGTGATGGAGTTGAGAGCCCTGGTGTTGGGCGTGTTGTGATGCTTTTCTTTTGAGTAGAATTGCATGCTAGGATGCTTTTATTTCATACATATAGAGTTTGGCATACGGAGTTTCCTTCTGGAAACTCAGGCATTGTTGCTTGTTTACTTTCAGGCCGTGATCGGCATTAGGGGGTGGTGACCGAGGAGAGGAGCACCGCTACCGGATCCAGCTTTCTCTCAGTTGAGGTCGTGTGATTACTGTTTCCCTGTATATGCTTTTGATGTAATCACAACTTTTGTATACTCTGATATTCACGTATATATATATGATATATGTCGGTGCACCTGTGTTCTTTTATTGCGTAATATCCTCTGTTGATTGAGTGTTTAAAATTTTAAATTTTCCGCTGTTTTGAGGATGTTACAACATCTCTATAGATGGCCATACATGCACATGATGTATTTAGACAGCAAATAAATCATGGAATGATAGCAAGATCTCAACGGATATATATAAATATATATGTATATATATACATATATATATACATATCTACATACACATGATGTATGTAGACAACAAATAAAGCATGAAATAATACTAGATCTCGATAGATCATATGCATGCACAAGATGTATCTAGTAAGCAATTATATCATGCAATGATAACAAGATCTCATGAAGACATATATGTGCACATGATTTATCTAGACAGCCATAATCCACCAAATAATGATGTGATCTCAGAAGCAAAATACATATGTACGTGATATATCTAAACAACACATAAATCAGGAATGATAAGAAGATCTCAATACGTAGATGTAGATGTACATGTGCATGATGCATCTAAACAGCAATAATCCATGAGCAAATAACATGATCTCGACAGCAAAATATTACATGTACGTGATGCATCTCTACAGCACATAAATCAAAAATAATATCATATATTCAGCATGAGAAACACATCTACACGAGGCAACCGAACAAGAATCCAGCGGCAAGAAGATGCAACACCCGAAGAGAACATGCATGCCACGTACCCGAAGAGCTTCCCTCGTGACTCAGCCACACATCCCTGATTTCTCCACCTACTAATAAGTGCCTAAGTCGTGTTGGAGCGGAGGAACATCTCAACCAGCCACCACCAACCCAACATGTTGATCACCACCAGCAAGCTTGTGACTGGATAGCCCTTTGGTGCTGGATGAACCTTCATCCAACACCCCCACTTATTATCCTTTTGTCGGGCCAGAAGCATACCTAAAACTGATGGAGAAGGTGCCTGGAGTTTGTCGGTTTAGAGATTGTCGAGACTGTGTCCATAATATGTACAGAGTGTGTCCAGGTTTGGACACCACAATTCACATTCTTTGTCCCAAGTCTGGACAACACAAGGACACAAGTCTGTCGAGTCCGGGACGTAACCTGGGTGTCCAGTGCTAGACACCTCCATGTTCAGCACTAGGCACAACCAGAATTATACTGCCTGCTAGCCTTAGTTTGGACACATTCTCGACATACTCTAAACTGGTGCATGTCCAGGTCCGCACAAACTCTAAACTAGCTCGTGTCTAGGGTTGGATACACTCTGGACACACAATGAACTGACTCGTGTCCCGGATTGGACTGGCTACTGGACGTTCTAGACACTCTGGACACAAATGGATGTGTGTCTAGAATGTGTCCAGCAACCAGTTCAGTCCTGGACACGAACTAGTTAAGAGATTGTCCTAATTGTCTCCAGAGTGTGTCGAGAAGGTATACAGAACATATCCAGTAGCCAGTCAAATCCTGGACAAGAGACGATTTAGAGTCGAAACCAGGACGCTAGCGAGTCCTGTGCGTATCAAGAGTTTGTCCAGCAGCTAGTCCTGAGCGCGAGTCAGTAAAAAAATGACAAATCATTCATAACTCTTTAACACAAATATTGCACACAGAATACGCTTGACATATAAACACATATCATTCATAACTCTTTCTAGACATATACAAATTAAATTCTCAGTTCAAATAGACACATATCATTTCTAACTCTTGAAAATTATAATTACAAAAATATTAAAAATAAAAATCTCACGATCTAATCATGGGAATCACATGATCCGCTCTGTCACCTTCCATGTCGTCATTTGCGGTTTTGATAATATTATTTTAAAGAGATTAGAAAATGTGATATTTTAAAATTGAGAGACGTTTGGAAAGAAAATCCCCTAAAACAACTAAATCTGAAATCTACCATGCCGACGCAAAAAACCAAATCCAAGAAATGGAAGCAGACATGGACGTTCCAAGCACTAGCGGTAAAAAGCAAGTGAGCAGGTGGTTTACGTTTTTTTATACTGGTCTAGGGTTTTCACTGTAATGTGTTCATTCGGTTGGCTAGGGTCCGTCCTTTTAACATTCAAACTATGATCGGCGTTTGGGCCATTTGAGATTTTGGAGCGAGTTGGAGAAGTTGCATACAAGATTGCCTTGCCTCCGAAGTTTTCGAACCTGCATAATGTATTTCATGTGTCGATGCTAAGGAAGTACATGGTTGATCCATCACATGTTATCGATTTAGTGACTCTGGAGATTCGTAAAGATTTCTCCTTGGAGGAGAAGCCATTGGAGATCGTGGATCGGATGGAGCACCACCTTCGTCGGAGGACGATACCGATGGTGAAGGTGAGATGGCAAAACCATAGCGTGGAGGAAGCGACTTGGGAGATCGAGGATCATGTACGAAGAAATTATCCGGAACTTTTTGGTAAGTTGTAGCATAGAAATTTTGAGGACGAAATTTTATTTTAGGAGCACAGGTTGTAAGGAAACGGATTTGAAGCGTTGGAAGGAAGCTAAAATAATAATAAAATCAGGTCTAATTAAGGATTTAATTTGGCAATAACTGTGATTTAAGGAAGGGGTTACGTTTATGATACCTTTTATCCTACTTAAGAAATATTAAGGTTGGTAGAAAAGGAAGTTGTTCTCACCCTAAAACCCGACTCGACTGCAGTTGACGGTGATGCTGACAGCGGAACGTGAACAGAGGACGCAGCTGGAGCTCAGAAGCACGAACCTATTGGAGGTATACCTTTGGTATATGCTTGAACGTTCATCGTAGTTGGTCGTGTCGAGGGTCAAGTTGTCAGCTCACCCTCAACCTACCTCGTCGTGATGTAGGAGGTTCACGTCAGAATTGACGTCGGAGTCATTGTCGAGGTCGTGGGAGGAACCCTATTAGGATTCGCTAGAGGGAGCCGCATGTCGAAGGAGATCACCGTGGATGCTGCTAATGGAGGCCACGCATCGGTGCAGATCATGGTCGTCGATCTCGTCGTTGGAGTTTGTCGAAGTCTGGATCGTTACTAGAGCAAACGCGTGCGTGAGGAGAAGGGACGAAGTCGGAGTACACGCGATAGTCGCCGCCAAGCGAAGGTGAGAGGCCTTGGTAGCTGGATCGGAAGAAGAAGAAGAGGAAGAGGAGGGTGATGGCTGGTTGGTTTTATAATTGGGTAAATTGGATGTTGGCCCACACGTTTTGGGTTTTGCGATGGAAGGATTTAAATGCTGGCATTTTACATGTTAGGTTTATGGTTTACAGTATTGCACTTTCTACCTAGTCTTTTATGAATATTACGATTTAATATTTGGGGTGAATGACATTTAGTCCCCATGCCCTTTATAATATTGGGTTTAGCATTTTGGCTTAATTGCATTTCCTACTCCAGACTGTTAGATATCGTGCTTTTACAACAAACAACATAATTGTGTTTTCTACGACCGTCAGTTATTGTGCTTTTAAATGGTATAATCGCATCCTCAGCCTTGAATTTCTATATTATTGTTTTAAAGAGAATGAACACTGGTAAATAATAACAAATTGACTGTATTGGCAGAACTGGCTCTTAATGAGCAATATTGGCCTGTTGAGGCGATACTCTCTGAGGAGACGTGTGGCACCAATAAGTCCACAGAATCAGATATGATTTCTACTGTGACAGAGGTTGGTGTATGCGATCCTCACATTAATTAATGAAAGTTTAAATTGATAATGTTAGTAGTGATGATTAATGTATGGTAGTGAGGATGAGTCATACACCAACTAGAAGACCGCATGTGCCTGCGGTAGGAGATTCATAGGATTCCCGCACTAGTATGATTGTATCGGCTAACTAAACTGATGGATGATAATGTTAATTATTAATGTTATGGGGACTGCCCGTATTGTAGTGACTGTACTTACTTAAAGAAATGATAAAGTGGTATTGTGATTAATAACTATTGGATTATCTTCACTGTGATTAATGGTATTGATAATTGGTTTCACCGACTACGTGAGAATTGGTTTTTGCTGCCCGAAGGCATACTGAGTTTTCTTTATGAAAACTCATTCGTTGTATGATGGTTGTTTTGCAGGTATTACCGAGTAGGTAGCCTGTGGTGGATAACCTTGGGGGACTCTATGCACCGGGAACTGATGTGTTCTATGTTACTGTTATTTGTCCTTTTATGCTATCGAGTGATGTCATTACTTTCGAATCACACTCAGTGTCTGTTCTCAAAATCTTTTGAATTATCTTATTTATTTTATTCGAAATTGTTATGGAGCTCCAATTATTCTCTCTTTGTTCCTTACTGTTTTATCGTTTTCTTGTGACGTTCCTTGTTTCCACGAGAACTCCTATTTTTACTTCCGTGTTGACCCCATGCGGAACCGGGACTTACAACTTGGTATCTGAGGAATAGAGGTTCCACCATGCACAGAACCCAAGGAAATCCACCGATAGAAACACTAAAATTTTATTACTGCTATTACTTGACATTTTACTCTAGACAACACCAGAACTAGTAATTGTATTCCTTATCGTCTTATTCTGCGTTTTTTTAGATGCCTCCGAAATGCATTTTTCCTCGGCATGATACTGGTCCACGAGCTCCTCCGGTGCCACGTGGTGCACCGAGGATGCCGACTTGGACAAGATTCGATGATGGTTTCGGTGGAGCAGAAAGGACCGGAAGCCTGATGGAGGAGCAGAGTGCCCGAGTCCACGGAACTAGCTTGGGCGATATGTATGAAAAATTCATGAGACATAAGCCACCCACATTCCGTGGTGAATTAAATCCGGATGCAGCAGAGGATTGGTTTTACAAGATCCAGCGGGTATTCAGGGTACTTTGCTGCCCAAATGAGATGAAGGTGGACCTCACTACGTATATTCTTGGTGACCAAGCGTCTAGCTGGTGGAGGGCCACATCTGCAGTGGTCTTTGGTGACCGAGAAGACATCGAATGGGAGGAGTTTTTGAGGGAGTTCTCTGCGAAGTACGTTCCTCAGCATGTCAGGGACAAGAAGAGAGAGGAGTTCCTCAGACTGAAGAAGAGGAACATGACCCTGGTGGAGTACATGAACAAGTTCAACTCCCTGGAACGTTATTGTCTGAATATCTATGTCACACCAGAGCTGCGAGCCATGAAGTTTACCAAGGGACTCAATAAGCACCTGAGATCAAAGGTTCTGGTGAGGATGCCAAATACATTGGAGGAAGCTGTGAAGTGTGCCACCATCCTAGAAGAGGATTACCAGGAGAATTTTCAAGAGAAGAAGAGGCTTCTCAGGGACTTCCACAACAACTATGGTAGTGGTGGGAGATCCCGAGGAGAGTCTAACAAAAAGCCAAAGATGCACGAAAGGACTTTCAGTAGGCACCAAGAGGGGGTGTGCAGGCACTGTGGCAACAAACATGTTGGAAAAGAATGTTATCTCGAGGGTGGATCGTGTTTGGGATGTGGAGAAAAGGGGCATTATGTCAGGCACTGCCCTAAAAGGAGAGGTGAGCCTAGCGGTTTGGCACAAACTGTGGCACCGAAGAAGGCAGCTGGGAGGGTTTTTGAGATCAAAGCTGAAGACTTGGAAAACACCAATGCGGTGGTTGAAGGTACACTTTATGTTTTTGGCCTTGTCGCCAAAGTTTTATTTGATTGTGGTGCAACACATTCTTTTATATCTGAAAATATTGCTAGAATGTTGGCATGTTTACCTGAGAAGCTAACATTCACTCTCGAGGTTAGTACACCCTTGGGTGATGTTCTTTCGGTAAGGAAATTCTTCCCGAAAATGTCGATAGTTTGGGAAGGTCAAGACTTCCCTGCAGATTTAGTTCTCCTACCAATGTCAGAATTCGATGTTATTTTGGGCATGGATTGGCTAACGCAACATGATGCATGTGTACGATTCTGTGACAAGAAGATTGTGATCACTATGCCTAACCAAACGAACGTGATGATAAGAGGAGTCAGAAGCAAGGATCGACGGATAGTTGTTTCCTCTTTGAAGGTGCAGATGATGATGCGGAATGGTTGTCTTGCCTACCTATCTAGTTTGGTGACGGTGGAATCATTGCCAAATCATTTGGAGGATATTGAAGTCGTCCGTGAGTTTCCTGACGTTTTGCCCGACGATCTGGAAGGATTGCTTACTAAGAGAGAAATTGAGTTCTCTATATAGTTAATGTCAAGTACTGCACCAATATCACAGGCACCGTACAGAATGGCACCAACAAAGTTAGGGGAACTAAAGAAGCAGTTGTAAGAGTTGATGGATAAGGGATTTATCCAGCCCAGTGTTTCGCTGTGGGGAGCACCGGTGTTGTTCGTCAAAAAGAAGGATGGATCCTTGAGAATATGCATCGATTACCGGATGTTGAATAAAGTGATGATAAAGAACAGGTATCCCTTACCCCCGAAGAGATGACTTATTCGATCAGTTGTGGAAAGCCAAGGTATTCTCGAAGATTGATTTGCGGTCCGGTTATCACCAATTGCATATTAAGGAGACGGACGTACAAAAGACAGCTTTCGGGAAAAGATACGGACACCATGAGTTTCTAGTCATGCCATTTGGTTTGACTAACGCACCAGCAGCTTTCATGGACCTAATGAATAGAGTGTTAAAACCGTTCTCAGATCAGTTCGTGATTGTATTCGTTGATGATATCCTGATTTACTCTTCTGATCGGGAACAACATGAGGAGCACCTGAGGATCGTGTTGGTGGTTTTGCGGGAAAAAAACTTTATGTGAAGTTTTCAAAATGTGAGTTCTGGTTGGAGCAAGTCATGTTTCTCGGGCATATTGTATCCAAAGAGGGAATCTCTATGGACCCAGCTAAGGTAGAGGCAGTGATGCAGTGGGATGCGCCGAAGAATGCTTCCAAAATCAGAAGTTTTGTTGGACTCGCTGATTACTACAAGAGGTTTATTCAGGACTTCTCAAACATAGCATCTCCGTTGACGGCCTTGACTCGTAAAGGAGCTAATTTTAGTTGGACCTAGAAGTGCGAGGATAGCTTCCAGGAATTAAAGAAGAGACTTACATCAGCACCTGTCCTAACACTCCCTTCTGGGAGTGGAGGTTACGTGATTTATAGACATGCTTCTGGAACAGGGTTGGGATGCGTGTTGATGCAGCACAAGAAAGTGGTAGCTTATGCCTCAAGGCAGTTGAAGACGCACGAAAGAAATTATCCAATGCACGATCTGGAACTAGCAATAGTAGTACGCTTTAAAAATCTGGAGACATTATCTGTATGGAGAGCAATTCAAAGTTTTCACTGATCATAAGAGCCTAAGGTACTTATTTTCACAAAAGGAGTTGAACATGAGAGAAAGAAGGTGGTTGGAGTTCTTGAAGGATTATTACTTCATTATTTCCTATCACCCTTGAAAGGCGACGGATGCCTTAAGTCGGAAATGGGAAGGCTCGGTGGCTAGTATATTTGTTCAGGAATGGAAATTGGTTGAAGACCTCGTGCATTGGAAGCCATCAGTCGAACAAAGGAGTGATGTAATGATTGCAAGCCTTAGAGTCAAACCAATTGTGATTGAGAAGATACTGAAGAAACAAGGAGAAGACTCAGAATTGCCTAAGCTACATCAAACTTCGACAAAAGAGAATGCAGACCTCAGGATTGCCGCTGATGGAGGTTTGCGTTTCAGGAATAGATTGTGGGTGCCAAGTGTTGATGGTTTTAGGAAAGAGATCATGGAAGAAGCACATAAGTCCGGACACACGATACACCCGGGTGACACTAAAATGTTCAAGGATTTGCAGAGGAACTTCTGGTGGAAAAGCATGAAGATGCACATTGCAGAATTCGTCTCTAAGTGTTTGGTTTGTCAGCAGGTGAAGATAGAACGCCAAAGGCCAGCAGGAGTGATGCGGAAGATGGATCTGCCTGAGTGGAAATGGGAGCATGTGACGATGGATTTCGCGACTGGCTTGCCCAAGACCAAACGCTTCCATGACGCAGGGTGGGTGATCGTGGATAGGTTGACCATGTCCGCCCACTTCTTGGCCATCCGAACAAACTTGTCATTGGAAGCCTTAGCTAAGTTGTACATCGAGGAGATTGTGAGACTACATGGGGTGCTAGTGTCCATCATCTCAGATAGGGACCCTCATTTCACTTCCAAGTTCTGGGAAGGACTGCAGAAAGCTTTGGGAGCGAAGTTGAAGTTCAGCACGACGTTCCATCCTCAAACAGATGAACAGTCAGAGAGAACCATCCAAACATTGGAAGACATGTTGAGGGCGGCCGCAGTGGACTTAGTAAGGAATTGGGACGACCATTTGCCATTAATCGAGTTCGCGTACAATAATAGTTATCATGCAAGCATACAGATGACACCTTATGAAGCTTTGTATGGACGACCGTGTCGATCACCCTTGTGTTGGAGCGATGTGGGGGAGAGACAACTGGTTGGACCAGAAATTGTCCAGTTGTATGCTGAGAAGGTAGACTTGATCAAGAAAATGCTGGCAACTGCACAAAGTCGGCAGAAAAGCTATGCAAACCGAAGGAAGAGAGAGCTAAAGTTTGAGGTTGGAGATCATGTTTTCTTGAAGATATCACCAACGAAAGGTATCATGAGGTTCGGGCATAAAGGAAAGTTAATCATAATAAAATCAGGTATAATTAAGGATTTAATTTGGCAATAACTATGATTTAAGAAAGGGGTTACGTTTAGGATACCTTTTATCCTACTTAAGCAATATTAAGGTTGGAATAAAAGGAAGTTGTTCTCACCCTAAAACCCTACTCGACTGCAATTGACGGCGACGCTGAAGGTGGAACGTGAACAGAGGACGCGGTCAGAGTTTGGAAGGACAAACCTATCGGAGGTATGCCTTTGGTATATGCTTGAACGTTCATCGTAGTTGGTCATGTCGAGGGTCGACTTGTCAGCTCACCCTTAACCTACCTCACTGTCACGTAGGAGGTTGACGTCAGAATTGAGGTCAGAGTCGTTGTCGAGGTCGCGAGATGAACCCTATTGGGAACTGCTAGAGGGAGCCGCATGTCGAAGGAGATCACCGTGGATGCCGCTGATGGAGGCCACACATCGGTGCAGATCGTGGTCGTCGATCTCGTCGTTGGAGTTTGTCGAAGTCTGGATCGTTACTGGAGCAGTCGCGTGCGCGAGGAGAAGGGATAAAGTCGGAGTACACGCGATGGTCGCTTCCATGCGTGAACGTGAGAGGCCTTGGTGGCTGGATCGGAAGAAGAAGAAGAGGAGGAAGTGGAGGGTGATTGCTGGTTGGTTTTATAATTGGGTAAATTGCATGTTGGCCCACACGTTTTGGGTTTTGCGATGGAAGGATTTAAATGTTGGCATTTTACATGTTAGATTTATGGTTTACAGTATTGCACTTTCTACCTAGTCTTTTATGAATATTATGATTTAATGTTTTGGGTGAATGACATTTAGTACCCATGCCCTTTATAATATTGGGTTTAGGATTTTGAGTTAATTGCATTTCCTACTCTAGACTGTTAGATATCGTGCTTTTACATCAAACAAAATAATTTTGTTTTCTAACACCGTCAGTTATTGTGCTTTTAAATGGTATAATCGCACCCTCAGCCTTGAATTTCTATATTATTGTTTTAAAGAAAATAGATGATATTTGCCTCCCTTAGTTAGTTGGGAAGAACACTGGTAAATAATAACAAATTCACTGTATTGGTACGACTTGCTCTTAATGAGCAATACCGGCCTGTTGAGGCGATACTCTCTGAGGAGACGTGTGGCAGCAATAAGTCCACAGAATCAGATCTGATTTCTACCGTGACACAGGTTGGTGTATGCGATCCTCACATTAATTAACGAAGGTTTTATTTGATAATGTTGGTAGTGATGATTAATGTATGGTAGTGAGGATGAGTCATACACCAAATGGAAGACCACATGTGCCAGCGGTGGGAGATCTATAGGATTCCCGCACTAGTGTGATTGTATTGGCTAACTAAAGTGATGGATGATAATGTTAATTATTAATGTTATGGGGACTGCCCGTATTGTAGTGATTGTACTTACTAAAAGAAATGATAAAGTGGTATTGTGATTAATAACTATTGGATTATCTTCACTGTGATTAATGGTATTGATAATTGGTTTCACCGACTACGTGAGAATTGGTTTTTACTGCCCGAAGGCATACTGAGTTTTCTTTATGAAAACTCATTCGTTGTATGATGGTTGTTTTGCAGGTATTACCGAGTAGGTAGCCTGTGGTGGATAACCTTGGGGGACTCGGTGCACCGGGAACTGATGTGTTCTATGTTACTATTATTTGTCCTTTTATGCTATCGAGTCATGTCATTACTTTCTAATCACAGTCAGTGTCTGTTCTCAAATCTTTTGAATTATCTTATTTATTTTATTCCAAATTGTTATGGAGCTCCAATTATTTTCTCTTTGTTCCTTACTGTTTTATCGTTTTCTTGTGACGTTCCTTGTTTCCACGAGAACTCTGATTTTGACTTCTGTGTTGACCCCGTGCGGAACCGGGACGTTACACAAGTAAAGAAGGAAAATATGCAAATCACAATTTCACCGAAATTTTTTATAGAGGTTCGGCCTCCTGCCTATTTCCTCTCTTGCATGCTCCGCTCACGACTTCACTATCAATCTCGTTCTGGGATGACATTAAGCCTTTACACAGCAAGCTAGCGAACAAACCTCGCCTAACTTGGTCTCCTTTTCTCAAAATCCGAGAAGGAACACGTCGGGCTCTCACCGAAGTCTATACTATTTTTATCTTGGGCTTTCACCAAGACCATTGCCTCTTGGCAAACAATTTTGGAGTGGAACAACAGTCTCTAATTCTTGAGCACACTTTGAGTTAGATATGACTATGATCATAAGTGTGGAGTTTAGGCTTAGAGTGTAGTGTAGGCGTTTTTGGGATTGTGAGACTTCTCTCTAATGTATGAGATAATTGTGTGTAGTGCACCCCACATGCAAAACACATAACTTAAGTTTTTTTGAGAAATTTGGTCCAAATCCCCTCCAATTTCATACGTGACTTAGAATTGCTGAATTGAGTGCACCAGAACTTACAGATATCAATTTCAGCCATTGGATTGCTCCTAGAATCATCTACACCACACTTTCTTCTACAAATAGCATGGTTTTTCTTCCTTTCCTCTACTTCTCCACTTCCACCATTAGAGTAGGCTAATTTTTACCCAATTTGGCTGCAAGTAGAGGAAGGTGGATGAAGCTTGTAATCTCACATTTTCTTTAATATAATGTTGGATTCATGTTCCTCTTGTCATTAACTTTCTTTATATGCAATTAATTTTTGATTTTGTTGGTTAGTTTTCTAGTTAGAGTTTTATGTCATGTTTAGTCTTAATCTCTTGCTTTCCATGCCTGTTATTATGATTACCGAGTAGATCCACCCTACTTGAGGTGGAGGCAATGTAGTTGATGGTGAGGTGTATGATGGGTTCCTAAGTTTGTGTCATTTCCATGTTCCTAATGTTAGATCTAAAACTAATAGCATGTTAATCTTGTTATGGATGAGATAATGGTCACACTAGATACTTGTTTCAGACTAGATCTATATTTGACATATTGCTTGTGATGAGTTTTATTTGACGATGGAATTGACTTGAAAACATTGGTTGCTTGATTTGGTTTATGTTGCTTGAATGAACTAAGGTTATGCTTAAGATTGATTGATGCTTTAATGGCCACACTATGTTCTTATTGCATACTTCACAATCCATAAAATTGATCTTGACTTCATGCTAACCAATCCTAGTCTTGTATACCATGTAATTGTATGGGTTTCACACTTAGGTTTCACACGAGCTCCTACTTGTAAAGACACACTCTTACACATATGCTTAATGGTTGGACACCCTCATGAACACACACCTCACTATTGCACCTCCACTACTCCAAGGGGTTTAGTTAGCTTGTTTTCTTATATCTTAGTTTAGTTTAGTTACTTTAGCCAAAATCTCTCCATCTATTTCTCTTCCCACTTGAGTATGGTGATAACAACAACGCGCACAACTCCTTGAGGACACAACCCGTATTTGTCGCGTCTTCACCGTTGTCGTGCACTTGTGGTATTAAACTAATAAAATCTCAATCAAATTTTTGGCACCATAACTGGGGAATTGATCGTAGTCGTTATTGTTTCAACCATTTTGGTGCTTTTTTCTCACATTTTCCTTTTAGTTTTGTTACTGGACAGGAGCACAAGTGGCCAGGGGAGTCTGCAGAAGTAGAGAAATACACTGGTGAAATTTAGGGACCAGAATCCCTAAACAATCCACCAGTGTCGGATTTGCATCTGCCAGTGGTGGATTGAGTGCAGAGACAAAATTCCATAAAAATAAAGCAAATTAACCATGGAACTCACAGCGGAAAGAACATACAGCCACATAGCTCATTTCCTACGCTCCTCGGTTTTGTCGGTCTCAATCGTATGGAACGGATGGAGGGAGGTGGAATGAGAAGGAAGACAGTGGAGGGGTTACACCTCAACGAATCAGGTTTGCAGACTCAACAAAGCCATCTACGGATTTAAACAATCCCCTCGTGCCTGGTATGCCAAGCTTAGCTATTGTCTCCTTTCTTACGGGTTTAAAAAGTCTTCCGCTGACGCGTCTATGTTTACCAAACATCATCAGACTATCACCACCATCATTCTAGTATACGTAGATGATATCATAATCACTGGTAACAACAAGTATGAAATCAACAAAATAAAACAACACTTAAAAGCAACATTTGATATTAAAGACCTAGGACAACTAAAGTATTTTCTAGGAATAGCAAATGCACATTCAAAAAATGATCTCTTTCTCTCTCAGAGGAAATATGCCCTCGATCTCTTAAAGGAAACACGCAAACTTGGAGTCAAACAAGCAAATACACCAATGGAAACTAAACTAAAAATAAACACCACTGAAGGCGAACCCATAAAAGACATTCAACAATATCAAAGACTCGTCGGGAAACTCATATACCTCACTGTAACAAGACCAGACATAACCTATGTTGTTAGCATCATCAGCCAATTCATGCATTCACCTCAAACACCTCATTTAGATATAATCACTAGGATACTTAGATATATTAAGAAAACTCCATGACAAGGATTATGGATGAAAAACAACAATTCTAATTCAATAACTGGTTTCTCTGATGCAGATTGGGCAGGAAGTCACGATCGAAGATCAACTACAGGTTTCTGCACATTTGTTGGAGGAAACCTTGTAACATGGCGCATCAAAAAGCAAATTGTTGTTGCCAGATCCAGTGCTGAGGCTGAATACCGGGCTATGGCATCCACTACCAGCGAACTCATCTGGCTAAGGCAACTACTCCTCGACATGGGACAACCTTACCACCTCCCGATAAAAATGTTCTGTGACAACAATGCAGCTCGACACATAGCTCAAAACCCAGTGTTTCACGAAAGAACCAAACACATTGAAGTCGACTGCCACTTCATCCGTGAGAAGATCCAGGCCAAAGAAATAGAAGTTCCCTATGTTCCTAGCAACGATCAACTCGCTGATATTTTCCCCAAAGATCTCGATCATCCTCAAGCAAACCACATCCTTTCCAAGTTAGGTCTCTTCAACTTATTTCAGGACCCAACTTGAGGGGGAGTATCCGAAGCAACCAGTATTAAAGACGCACCTCCTCGACAAACAAACAAATTAAAGACACATCTCCTCGCTACAACCAGCCCAACGGAAATAAAATGTCATATATATACTAAACAGTTCAAAATGTAAGATACAGACAACAAAAATCAAAAACTAAGAATTTCTCTTTTCTCCCTTCTTCTCAAATCCGAGTCTAGTTTTCTACACTCTTCAATAATAATCTACAACTTTTTAAAATATTAATCATTATTGTTTGATTTTTAAGTTGTTTCTAAAGAACGTGGCAATACCTTAACAAGTGTCATTTAATTAAGCACCTCTCAGAATTGGTTCTGGTTAGGTGTCAACTGTGATATAAGTTATATCTGTCACGTCCCTACCCTTGTTAGGGTACTGTTGGAGGACGTGGGGTTGCTTGGGAAGAGGACATGATGGCTTGACGAGTTAAGGGGAATGGAGCAGGGGATGGATGAAGTTAATGGCTGGGTTTTGGTTTCGTTGTGGAGAAACCAAAGTCTCTCTCTCCCATTTTCTTTCTTCTTCTTCCATTTCCCATCTCTCACCCAAACTTCTTTCTCTTCTCTTTTTCCGGCGTCCAGAGGAGGAAGGGTCTTCTCCAGCGTGCGGAGGTGGACGTGCGCAAGGCTCGTGGACGTGAGGCGAAGAGTGCTTGAGCGAGGTGTCGAGTGTGCAGCTGACGTTGAGTGAACTCCGGCGTGCTCCGTCTTCCCTTCGAAGCATGTCGCCTTAGTAGTTTGGTTTTATTGTTCCCCACGTTGGTGGGGAGTTGTGGTCGGTCGCGGGAGGTCGGAGACCTCGCCTGCGACGAGAAAACGGCGTAAAATTCTCGACATGCGCGGGGTTGTTGTCGACCAATGGTCGACCGGTGCCTTCGAGTGGTCGACCGATTTTACTGTTTTGCCCAACTTTAACCAACACCGGTCGAACGATGTCGTGTGGCAGTCGACCGGTTGCATGTGTGCTAGTGGGTTGGAGGCTTTCTATTGGATTTCGGTCGACCGTCCCTAGCTTTTGGTTCGAGCGGAACTAAAGTGTACTTGTTTATTATGCATGCGGTTCGACCAATTTTGTTATATTGTTCGACTGTTTATGACGTAGACTATTAGGATGACCCTGGTAGTTTTCGGTCGACCGACACACTTGAGTCGGTCGACCGAATAGTCTTGTGTGATTTTGACCAACTCCGGATTTTGACATTGTATTCGGTCGACCGGTTTTAAATTATTGTCCGACCGTTTGGACTTAAGAGATGCGCAGAAGAGTTCGACTGTTGCAAACCTTCGGTTGACCGAACCTATTGGGAACGGTCGACCGGTTAGGCTCTTTTGGGTGACTGTTTGTGCGCAGAACTGAATTCCTGGTCCTTGTATTATGTCAACTCTTTCCACGGAAACCCGTGTCCTCGCTTAGAGCGTGAGCCGGGAGGTAACGGCGAGTACGTGCTCTGATTGATTCGTTTTATATTAAACCGCAAGTGCACGACCACGCTGAATCAGTGGCAAATACGGTTCGATCCACTGGGAGGTGTGTCGACTTTTGGTTTGTTCGAAGGCGAGTGGTAAAGAAAGGATAGAAAGGTTGGTTACATTAAACTACACTACAATGCAAAAAGGAAATGAAAGATTAGCAATAAAAATAAACCCCATAGGGGGTAGAGAAATAATGTGAATATAAAGATGTGTGTGTGTCTGTGTTCAATTATGCTCCTCACAACATGTAGTGCATGAAATCATAAAACTAAATCCAACTTTGCCTCCACATGAAATAAGATAAGACTATATCGTTAAAACATACAAGACAATAATTGGAATGAAGCTAAATGAACTCATGTATAAAGACTAGACCCTACTATGCCTCCACATGAAATAAGATAACCCAATATCATTAAAACATACAAGACATTAACCAAGGTAAAGGCAACAAGAGTACATACACTACAAATTGTGTTTCCAATATTAATTCCATCCATATCCTCACCTTATCATTCCCCATAAAATAGGTCAACTAATCTAAGCATAAGCTAAGCTTCATTCAAGAGCATTAACATATCAAAGATAAGAGTGAAATCTCATTAGATGGTTATGGAAGTCATATAAGGCTCAAGGGATTAAGATAACACACACCTAATACACTACATGATCATATCACATATTTCTCCACCCCCCAAATGGGGATGAAACTACTCACTAATAATTACACTACCTACATTAACAAAATGAAATATTATACTGAAAGGAAATTTAACTAAGCAAGAAGGGAGCATTAAAGAAGCTTAAAAGGAAAGGAAAGACTAAACAAGCATGCACAAATTAAAAGATAAGATTAAAATAAACTAGAACAATTATTTTATTAACAATGACTCACATTGAAGGTAGCATTTTTCTCAACCTTGAGTTTTGCTTCAAGGCTTACTCCTTAGTAGAGAGAATGCCACCAAGCAATGGGTAGTTTACAATAGATGGTGAAGAGTTCAATTTATTGCCAAAGAAAAAGGCAATCCGGGACAATCCCCCGATGTGGGACTAAACAAATACCAGAAATGGACTAAATACACACTAATACGAGACCCACCAAAATCTTAACGGCTTTGGGCCAAACCAGACCGCCAATTGGCGGTCTATATGGTCCGGATCACACTAGATTTTATTTTGGGCTTTTCTGGATGACTTTGTTGGTCTTTGATGCATCTACTTCACTTGTTGGAGCTCCGACCCGAATAGAATTGCTAAGATACTTGCAATGATGGTGTGAAGTTTTCTGTTTTGCTCTTTGGTCCATCGGTCTTACGTTCAGGTGCTTCTCCCTTGCATCTTAGTACCCAGGTCTCACAATTAAGTCATTTTTCCTTACTTTTGGGTCCTTTTATGCTTCATCTCTTCAAACCTATTTATTTCTCAAATTCAAACATAAAACTCGTCACGTAGCAATGCTTAGGTGTAAGAAAATGGATATAAGATACAAATATAAGCATGAAAATATTTCAATCAAATACCCCCACACCTAAGTTTTTGCAAGTCCCGAGCAAAACAAAGAAAGAGAAAAGCAAACGAGAAACAAGAAATCCTAACTCACTTTTATAGGAATCACGGTTGCACTTAGCACGTGCTCAAATTGCAGATGCCAGATCAAATTGAAGAGAGAACACCTACTCACTTATTTCTTATCTACACATGAACCAAAAGCCCTACACTTAATGTCTCACAACAAGATTTAAAGGGTCCTTGACTACAACAAACTTCCTTAAATTAACAGACACGAATTATTAATTCACTAGGTTCAGGGTCGACTTCTTTAAATGTTTAAGTACTGAAACCCTATCATTACTCGCCCCCCAAGGGAAAACTGGGGTGCATCCTAACGACTAGATAAGTCTTAAAGCCATTGTACTAGATATCCTAATGCATCAAGTTCAAGATAATTTTGGGAGCTTTCTTTTTACTTTGCCTCTCAATGGTTTTGCACATGCTAAACACACACAAAACCCATAAAACATTTTATTTCGCAAACACACGAAGATTTTGAAAGAAATGTGAAAATTTTGAAGCACTAGGCAAGCAAAAGAAGGCAAGTCACCCAAGGATCATGGCAAGCAGATATATAGATATTAAATGCAGCACACTAACATGACCCTAATAATGCACACAAAACAAAACAAAAATCAAAGGAAAAGACTCAACTATGTACACACGTAAACACCCCTCCACACCTACTTCATGCATTGTCCTCAATGAATGTGAGCATTAAACTACATGGATTTATGCATGAAAAAGGAAAGATCTCAACAACATGAAGCGCAAAAGGAAGTTCGTGGTTATGTTGATAGACACAAACTTGAATTCCCTCAAAACCTGTGAGATGCTAAGGAAGGGATACAATTACGTGAAATAATTGTGGCCCAAATACTCAAGGGTTGGAGCCCACAACAATCGATGCTCACTGAAGGAGTCCTTTATTTTACTTTTTTTTAATATAACTATGTACAAACATAAGTTCCCATCTTCATTTGTCAAAAGACATCAAATGGGAACCTCAAAAGTGGGTCAATACACTTGGAAGGGAACATGATACCACGCGGGGCCAGAATACTCATGTGTGGGCCCCCTTCACAAAGAACACAAGATGAAATGAGAGGTTCGTGAATTGGACGCAAAGGCATCTCATTCAAAGGATCAAACTGAAAGAGCTTGAACCTCTCAAGAGTTTGGAAAATAAGGGGCAACGAAAGAAGAGTTTCTCCCGTTGTGCTACTGAAGTTATGATCGTCAATCCAAACTCTCCAACCAACAAGCTGGTGCATCGGAACGAGGTCAAGAACCTCGTTAGGCATGTCCGACACACCATGCGAACAAAAAGTGGGTCTTATAACCAAGGTATCCTCTAAGGAACTCCTAATACCCTCATGAGCAATGTAGTTGTTTGATGTTCCATCATTTTCAAGATGATCAGGAATAATAGTGAGAGGCAAAGTCTCATCAGGTTGTTTGAAATTGAGGGTACTAGGGAGCTCGTGCTCCACCAGAGATGAGTCCTTAAGAGGCATAACATGAAGATCATGTGGCTCAAGGGCCACGGGACAAAAAGATAAGGTACAATCCTGTGTCGACTCATAATGAATTTGGTCATTGTTTTTCTCAATTTGAATCGAATCCTCCACTAAGTGATCGTGAATTGAAACCCCAGGTCCCTCAGACTGACTAGGAGTTTGACTTTGAAAGATTGTGCTTTCAATTTGTGGATGTGGTGGTGGTTCGATATCAAAAGATGAATCCTCATGTTGACAAGAAAAGTTAGAACGTAGAAGTAGGTGAGAAGAAGATGACTCAGAGGAGAAGGGAAGAATCCCTAAAGCTAGCGTGGGTAAAGGGTGAAAGTAGAAGCCTAACTAGCAAGCACGACTCAAACAATGTAAGCCAATGGGTCCTTAGGCTAGACGACCCCTAACTTCGAGGTCACTAGCCTCGACAGGCCTCACCTCCTGACAACGAAGACCACAATACCCAGCAAGTGATACCAGATCTGGAGATCCAGTACCTCCTACTATCGACAAGGTAGGCAACGCCGATCAGGCCATGACGGTCTCAACAAGATTACTCTCCTAGTGCGTCTGAAATCCTAGAGCCAATGTCTACTTGCTTTTAGTTAAGGCTTGATTAAGAGTGATTTTTGGAGCGAAGGAAATGGTGATGAAATCCCCCACCTTATCTTTTATGGGACAACCCCTCCTTAGTAGCGTTTGATCCTAAATCTAGCAATCAATGCTCCAATCAAAACGCTCAACTCACTCTTGTCCTGATGTAATTCCTACTAACTAATGCATGAGCATACAAGATGCATGAATGAATGTAGGAAATGCGTACCTCACGCCAGCGCTCAACAACTGAAAATAAAGCTAAAAGAAAAGACAACTACGTGCCTAAGTCAAGTACATGATGCGTGACATAAACAAGTAAGAATGTCTAGTCTTTTGCTTTGGATTTTAAGGCCAAGTTGATTAATGGGGATTGGTTTAATGATCTGGGAGCAAACTAGAAATCAGAACCTGCAAGATTGTGCTCCCAGACAACTAATATCAAATCACAAACTACCAGAACAAAAATGAAGATGAAAGATGCTCACCAGGACGCCAATTGGCGGACCCAGACCGCTGATTGGCGGTCACTGTTGTGTCTTTTGTGCTCAAACGTGTCCAGTAGCCTCCCCTTAATCCGGTGGTTCCCTGAAACAAAGCAAAACTAAAACAAAAAAATTAAAACCACTCGAATCGTCCAAACCAAAGTCTGGACAGAGCACCTCCCCGGCAACGGCGCCAAAAACTTGATTGATTCGTTTTATATTAAACCGCAAGTGCATGACCGCGTTGAAGCGGTGGCAAATACGGGTCGATCCATAGGTAGGTGTGTCGACTTTTGGTTTGTTCAAAGGCGAGTGGTAAAGAAAGGATAGAAATGTTGGTTACACTAAACTACACTACAATGCAAAAAGGAAATGGAAGATAAGCAATACAACTAAACCACATAGGGGGTAGAGAAATAATGTGAATATAAAGATGTGTGTGTGTGTGTTCAATTATGCTCCTCACAACATGTAGTGCATGAAATCATAAAACTAAATCCAACTTTGCCTCCACATGAAATAAGATAAGACTATATCGTTAAAACATACAAGACAATAATTGGAATGAAGCTAAATGAACTCATGTATAAAGACTAGACCCTACTATGCCTCCACATGAAATAAGATAACCCAATATCATTAAAACATACAAGACATTAACCAAGGTAAAGGCAACAAGAGTACATACACTACAAATTGTGTTTCCAATATTAATTCCATCCATATCCTCACCTTATCATTCCCCATAAAATTGGTCCACTAATCTAAGCATAAGCTAAGCTTCATTGAAGAGCATTAGCATATCAAAGATAAGAGTGAAATCCCATTAGATGGTTATGGAAATCATATAAGGCTCAAGGAATTAAGATAACACACACATAATACACTACATGATCATATCACATATTTCTCTACCCCCCAAATGGGGATGGAACTACTCACTAATCATTACACTACCAACATTAACAAAATGAAATATTATACTGAAAGGAAATTTAACTAAGCAAGAAGGGAGCATTAAAGAAGCTTAAAAGGAAAAGAAAGACTAAACAAGCATGCACAAATTAAAAGACAAGATTAAAAGAAACTAGAACAATTATTTTATTAACAATGACTCATACTGAAGGTAGCATTCTTCTCCACCTTCAGTTTTGCTTCATGGCTTACTCCTTACTAGAGAGAATTCCACCAAACAATGGGTAGTATACAATAGAAGGTGAAGAGTTCTATTTATAACCAAAGAAAAAGGCAATCCAGGACAATTCCCCGATGTGGGCCTAAACAAATACCAGAAATCGACTAAATACACACTAATACGCGACCCACCAAAATCTTAGCGGATGTGGACCAAAATCTCACAATTAAGTCATTTTTCCCTGCTTTTGGGTTCTTTTATGCTTCATCTCTTCAAACCTATTTATTTCTGAAATTCAAACATAAAACTCGTTACGTAGCAATGCTTAAGTGTAAGATAATGGATATAAGATACAAATATAAGCATGAAATTATGTCAATCATGCTCGTACCTGCCTAGGGAACGTCGTATGGAAGAGTGTGGACACTTGGGTCGCGCCACCTCCTTTGATGGACAGTGGTGTGACGTGTTGTTGCTTGACTCTCTGTAGAGTAGTTGTGAGAGAAAGATGTGTTTCCATACTTATGTTGTACCGCCGAGGTTTGCTGACAATGTTCTGGCTTGTGGTTGTGTCGTCCGATGTTGTGCTGAACGTATGTTGTACGACCGATGTTGTGCCGGTGATGCCGCCGATGTTGTTCCGGCGATGATCAACGATTGGGCACCTATCTTGGGATGTTGACCGACCGGACTACGGCTCCGTCGAGGTGGTGTAGACCACGTGGTTACTTTACGCGGAAGTGTGGGCGCTCCTCACTGATCCCTTGGCTCGAGTAGTCGCGTGTGGGGGTGTGTCGCGTACTGACCGTAAGACCGTATGTGCCTACGGTAGGTTTCCGAGGGAGACAGTTGTTGTTGCTGGACTGATGTCCTTGTTGACCTTTTGAGGGTACTTGTGTTGTTGGACTGAGGTCCCATTTACCTTTGGAGGGAATTGTTGCATTGCAGATGTTGACATGACATGCTACTAGTATGATAGGTTCATTTACCGTACTGTTGCATTCATATAGGCGAGCTTGGCATACGGGGTTTCCTAATGAGAAACTCAGGCATCGTTGTTCGATTCATGTTTCAGGACCGCAGTAGGTTCTGTCGGGTAGTGACAACGGACGCACACATTTTGGGGTCAGGATCCTCTTCGGACTCTTCGAGGTCGTTATGATTACTTGTACCTGTCTTTCGTTGTATTGTTGTAATCATGTCTTTTGACAAACCAACTGTTGATTTATATGAGTGACATTCACGTTGATGAGTTTTATTTGGTGATCTCTTAGTTGTTTAAAATTTAAATTTTCCACTGTTTCGGGATGTTACAATATCAATATGATCAAATGTTCTTAACCCAATATGCATCATACAAACTGAAATATAAATGTAATACAAAATTAAGATTAAGACTAATGTAAGAGAACATCAATTAGTGAATATATTGAAAACTTATAATTAATTAGTAATTAAATTGATATATGAGCAAAGTACGACAAATTGTAAGTAAAGGGGTGATAGAGGTTGATTGACCTGCGTTAAGATCCATAAGAAACTACAAAAAATGAGAAATAATTCAGAGATACAAAATGCAATTTACCCTTGAAAATGAACTCAAAAATCAGAACACCTGAGTTCACTTAAAAATTTAGATGCCCTTTGTAGAGTTTGTCTATTAGACGATTAATAAAAAAACATTTTGGACTCGAGTTTCCAAATGTTTGGATATGTCATGTGTACAATTGATAATTTGTTACTTGATTGGTTGATTGAATATACACCATTTGTATCAGGTTCAGTGCAAACCATGTGGTATTTTGTCACTCACAATGAGTAGAAGCAGCCAAGTATAGATTTTAAATTTTAATCATAACGCAAATCCATAGGATGTTTTTAATAGGTCAAATTTTTTATGCTTTCAAAGCATAACTTGTTATTATGCCAAACACTAAGTGTAAAATTTATATTTAGTTGTAAATATCTTGTCTTATTAATATATAATACAAGCAGTTTCATGTAATGATAATGACAATCGTTGCAATAATTAGGAATAACATTATGGATAAGGCCTAGATTATATTACGAATTACATTTAATATTTCTGCAATCGTATTTTTGAAATTATTATTAAGGGTTAGTGCCATTCGATTTTGTAATCTAACTAGCAGTAAAATAATAATGGCCTTGTAATTTTAATTTTGGAAATTTGAGTTCCATCTGAATAAATGGAAGATATATCCGTAAAAATTCTTTTGGAGCAAATAATCACACTGTGGTTGTTGACTTATTATTTAATCACCGCTAATTTCTAAATAGTAACAATAACTATTTAAAGTTTTGCTTTTTTACAAGTGGTAAGGATTACTTTTAATTAATTATTGTCGGTTGCATATCCTCAGAAACAAATGTCAGTTTATTGTTATAGGATTGATATTGAAGTATGAGTCCTACGGGCTACCCCACCCAAGCGGCGTGTTTATATTCTTCAACTTTTTAGACAAACACTTACAAATAAGTAATCAGTTAATATGGAGTCTAGATTACCTTTCCCCCTATTCCACCCTCCCACGGAATTGGTTTTTAGCCTGGATATGTTTTACCTCAATCATTTTGATTTTGGGTGTATAGGGGAATGGATAGGAACAAGTATGTAGCGAATAAGGCAAGCGCAATCAACATGACAAGAACAATGAGCAGTGGGAAACCTTCTCAAAGCAGATTCATTGGCGGACGTGTAGCTAAACATACGACTGGAGGAGTTCTCACCGGCTACGTCAAAAAATGCTTCGAAAAATTGTACTTGGTAAGTGCGAGGTATTTTTGGTAAGCGATAGGATTAATATTAATAATTAGTTAGATTGTGGACTGCATATTTTATTCACTACAAGTTAAAGATGTTGTACCAATAAAAATGTGACATAACAATAAAGTTTTTTTCCAAATGTGGTGACAAATTTATAATTCATGTTTAAAATGTAAGCTGAAGGAATATTTAAGAAAACATTTCACGAAGAATGTATTTTTGCAGATTACTATCACATTCTAGGCCACAATTAATGAAAAGTGACATACACTTTACAGTACTGATAGAAAGTAACATCCTCAAACAGCGGAAAATTTAAAATTTTAAACACTCAATCAACAGAGGACATTACGCAATAAAAGAACACAGGTGCACCGACATACATCATATATATATGTGAATATCAGAATATACAAAAGTTGTGATTACATCAAAAGCATATACAGGGAAACAGTAATCACACGACCTCAACTGAGAGAAAGCTGGATCCGGTAGCGGTGCTCCTCTCCTCGGTCACCACCCCCTAATGCCGATCACGGCCTGAAAGTAAACATGCAACAATGCCTGAGTTTCCAGAAGGAAACCCCATATGCCAAACTCTATATGTATGAAATAAAAGCATCCTAGCATGCAATTCTACTCAAAAGAAAAGCATCACAACACGCCCAACACCAGGGCCCTCAACTCCATCACAGGACACACCACCGGTACGGGGCTCCAGGTCTAATCTCAACCAACCGCCGCACCCACACAGTCACGGGGCTCCAGGTCTAATCTCAACCAACCGCCGCGACTCACACACGTCGCCAAGCTGGGCTCCAGGTCTATTTTCAACCAACCACAGCTACCACGACACGACCAAGGGCTCCATGTCTATTTTCAACCAACCCAAACGTATAAGGGCTCCAGGTCTATTTTCAACCAACCCCTACACGCGGTCCTTGCTCATGCTCCAGGTCTATTTTCAACCAACCCGAACGCACTACGGAGCTCCAGGTCTATTTTCAACCAACTCCGTACAGACTAGCTGGGCTCCAGGTCTATTTTCAACCAACCACAGCTCTCACACGGTTACGGGGCTCCAGGTCTATTTTCAACCAACCACCGCAACCCACGTGCACCTAGCACACTTGCCGGAAGAACATCGGCACCACGACTCGCCCCACACGGCCAACCACGACCACAACACCTCCATAGTGCAGAACAGGACACAAACGGTCGACCGAACCAAAAGTCCCGGTCGACCGAATCAAGCAAATACAGGGCAATCCACTTCGACCGGCACTCCGTCGGTCGACCGATTCCCAACACCACACTCGTTCGGTCGAACCCAAATCAAGGGACGGTCGACCGTTTAGATGGTCAACTCCCGGTCCAACGAACAAAACGACCAATCGGTCGACCGACAAAAGGGGGTCCCGGTCGACCGAAAGTCACCAGGGAACAAATCCCACAACTCCACAACGAATTCGGTCGAACGCCGAGCACACCTCGGTCGACCGAATCAGTCCAGGGAATAATCCCTCACTCGCGCCACGAATCCGGTCGAACGCCGAGCTCAACTCGGTCGACCGAATTCCACCAGAGCGTTTCTCACGCTCAACACACGGGTCCGGTCGACCGAACCCACATTCGGTCGAACCGACCACAAGGTCCACTTAAGTCACGGTCGGACGAGATCAAAGGGCGGTCAACCGTTTATATAGTCTACGCCCCCCAACCGACTTAAGACAGTGCATACGGTCGACCGGCAAAGGGGACCCGGTCGACCGAATCTCTCCAGACTTGCCTCCTATGCACAATCGGTCGACCGCCCCACAGGCATCGTTCGACCGATTTGAGGCAGAGCCCGAAATCTCTTCACGAACGGTCGACCGTTTGCACCAACCGGTCGACCGATCAGGCAGTGAAATCTGCTGCACATTTACTCGCGACGAGCCAATCGGCATACCGTCGACTTCCAATTACTCACGGTGATTAAGTGAGCTAGCTTGACATACCTAAAGGTCTGAAGAGACCCTTGAAGAACCACGACGACGCCTCCACGAGCACGTCTCCCCAAAATGCGATCCGTCGACGAATCTCGCGTCCAAACGACGATCAACTCCTCCTCGACGATCCACAACAACGAATCCACCTCCGGCAACCTCCACCGAACAACCACAACCACCAAAACCCGAGTGAGGTCAAGAGAGGGAAACCAAAACGAGCCGGAAACGAGCCGAGAGAGTAACACTCACCTCAACCACCAACAACCGGAGCCGATCTTCACTTCGCCGGAGATCACCACCACCTTCCTCGCCTGCACACAACTGCGGAAGAGAGAGAGAGAGTGGGCACGAGAGAGAAACGAGAGAGAGAGAGAGGGAAACTCACCCAATATCTCCTCCTCCTCCTCTAATCTCAACCCTCCAATCCCTCCACTCAATCTCCACCACACATCTCAACCACAACACATCAAAGCCCTCCATCCAACCCTCTCAATCTCAGCCATCCATCACTAATCACCACCTAAACAAGATTAAGGCACAATTAGGATTAGGATTAGGCTAAAATCCTACAATCCACCCTCCTAAAAGAATTTCGTCCTCGAAATTAAAACTGAAGCTCACCAAACAACTCCGGGAACTCCTTCCGGACCTCCTCCTCGATCTCCCATGTGGCCTCTCGCTCACTGTGGTGCTGCCACCTGACCTTCACCATCGGAATGGTCCTCCTCCTCAACTGATGCTCCATCCGATCCACAATCTCAACCGGTCTCTCCTCAAGAGACAAATCCTGACGGATCTCTGGAACCTCCAACTGAATCACATGAGAAGGATCCGCTACGTACTTCCTCAACATCGAAACGTGGAAGACGTTGTGAAGACCTGAAAACTGCGGCGGCAACGCAACCCTGTAGGCGACCTCTCCAACCCGATCGAGAATCTCAAACGGCCCGACATACCTCGGACTGAGCTTCCCCTTCTTCCCGAACCTCATCACTCCCCGCGATGGTGAAATCCTCAGGAAGACATGGTCACCAACCTCAAATCTCAGCTCACGCCTACGCCTATCTGCGTAGCTCTTCTGCCTGCTCTGCGCAGTCGCTAGTCTCTGTCTTATCACATCAACCTTCTCAGCATACATCTGCACAATCTCAGGACCAACTAGCTGTCTCTCGCCTACATCACTCCAGCATACCGGTGATCTACACGGTCTCCCGTACAGGGCCTCGTACGGTGCCATCCCAATACTCGAATGGTAGCTGTTGTTGTAGGCGAACTCGATCAATGGCAGATGCTCATCCCAATGACCTGCCCAATCCAGAGTACACGCTCACAACATATCCTCTAGCGTCTGGATGGTCCTCTCAGACTGACCGTCTGTCTGCGGATGGAATGCCGTACTGAACTTCAAACGAGTCCCCAAGGCCTGCTGCAAACTCCCCCAGAATCTGGAAGTGAACCTCGGATCTCGATCTGAAATAATACTCACAGGCACTCCATGAAGCCTAACAATCTCCTCAATATACAACTTAGCTAGACCCTCCAGAGGTAAAGTGGTCCGGATAGCTAAGAAGTGCGCCGACTTGGTCAGTCGATCGACTATGACCCAAATCGCGTCATGGAATCCCCTCGTCTTCGGCAGCCCAGTGACAAAATCCATCGTCACGTGCTCCCACTTCCATTCTGGAAGCTTGATCATCTGCATCGGCCCTGCAGGTCTCTGGTGCTCAATCTTCACCTGCTGACAGATCAGACATCTGCCAACAAACTCTGCGATCTCCGTCTTCATCTTCTTCCACCAAAAGTTCCTCTGAAGATCTCTATACATCTTCGTGCTGCCCGGGTGGATCGAATAACGAGATCTATGTGCCTCCTCCAGAATGTCCTGCCTCAGGTCTCCTCCCTTCGGCACCCAGACACGGCCCCTGAACCTCAGTCCACCATCAACCCCAACACTGAAGTCTGATCCATCTCTGGCAGCTAACTGCAGCAACCCGGCTAACTCATCATCAGTACTCTGAGCCTGAACAATACTCGAGACCAACTGAGGCTCCACTCTCAGCCCTGCGATCACTGCACCTCGCGACTCATCGGTGAACGGTCTCCACTCGGTCAACGCCTCAAGCAGCTTCCACTCCTCGATACAAAGACCTGCTGCGGTAACCTCCACCTTCCTGCTCAAAGCATCAGCAACTGAATTCGCCTTTCCCGGATGGTACGAGATGGTGAAATCATAATCCTTAATCAGCTCGAGCCATCTGCGCTGCCTCATATTTAGCTCCTTTTGCGAAAACAGATTCTTCAGACTCTGATGATCGGTGAATACCTCGAATCGCTCGCCATACAAGTAATGCCTCCAGGTCTTCAAAGCGTGCACCACTGCCGCCAGCTCCAAATCATGAGTGGGGTAGTTCCTCTCGTGCACCTTCAACTGCCTCGAAGCATATGCAACCACCTGCCCGTGCTGCATGAGTACGCATCCCAGCCCAACGCCTGACGCGTCACTGTAAATCACAAAACCACCACTGCCACTGGGAAGTGTCAGAACTGGAGCAGTCGTCAGCCGACTCTTCAGTTCCTGAAAACTATCCTCGCACTTCTGGGACCACACGAACTCAACGCCCTTCCGCGTCAGAGCTGTCAACGGCGAAGCCAACCTCGAGAAATCCTGAATGAAACGGCGATAATAACCTGCCAGACCCACAAAGCTCCTGATCTCTGCTACACTCGTCGGGGCTCTCCACTGTGTAACGGCCTCAACCTTCGCTGGATCGACGGAAATCCCGTCACCTGACACAATGTGTCCCAAGAAGGCTACACTGCTCAGCCAGAACTCGCACTTCGACAGCTTGGCATACAACTGATGATCCCGCAAAATGCCAAGTACAACTCTCAAGTGCTCACGATGCTGCTCCACATCTGGCGAGTAAACCAAAATATCGTCCACGAAGACGATCACGAACCGGTCGAGGTACTGACTGAACGTCCTGTTCATCAAATCCATAAACGCTGCAGGCGCGTTCGTCAACCCAAACGACATCACCAGAAACTCGTAATGCCCGTACCTCGTCCTGAAAGCTGTCTTCTGCACATCTGCCTCTCTGATCCTCAGCTGATGATAACCGGATCGCAGATCAATCTTCGAGAACACCTGCGCTGACTGCAACTGGTCAAACAGGTCCTCGATCCTGGGCAAGGGATACCGATTCCTCACGGTAACCTTGTTCAGCATCCTGTAATCTATACACATCCGCAGTGATCCATCCTTCTTCTTCACGAAGAGTACCGGCGCTCCCCATGGCGAGACACTGGGGCGGATAAACCCTGTATCCATCAGATCCTACAACTGCCTCTTCAGCTCTGCCAGCTCCGCAGGTGCCATCCGATACGGCGCCTTCGACTGCGGCGTAGTCCCAGCTACCAAGTCGATCCCAAACTCAATCTCTCTGTGAGGCGGCAACCCAGTGACATCATCTGCAAATACATCTGGAAACTCCCGAACAATCTCGATGTCCTCCAATCTCTCCGCCTCTGGATCTGGAACTACCAAAGTGGCCACAAAAGCTCTGCAACCCTTCTGCAACAACTTCTGTGCCCTCACTGCTGATACAATCACTCTGCCTCCTCTATCTTTCGCCCCCCTGATCAACACATCAGGTAGACCCTTCCTCGGGATCAGAATCTTCTTCTCCCGGCACAAGACTCGCACATCGTACTGGAACAGCCAATCCATCCCCAGTATGACGTCGAAGTCCTCCATCGGCAACAAGATCAGGTCAGCCGGAAACTCCTGATCTCCCGAAACAATCGTGGCGCCGGGGAGGAAGCTCCCCACAATGCCCACCAGACCCAAGGGTGTGCTGACTTCCAACGTGGCAGTCAACATCGCAGGGGTACGGCCCAACACGCTCGCAAATCGCTCCGAGATGAACGAGTGTGTGGCCCCACAGTCAAACAGCACTCTCGCACTCAACCCAACAACAAAGAGCGTACCTTCCACCACCGTGCTGGCGTCTCTCGCCTCATCCGCCTGGATGGTAAAGACTCGACCGGTCCTCTGACCCTGCTGTCGCTGCGGCGCAAAAGATCGGCGACCTCCGCCTCTGCCACCTGCCGGCTGTCCCGACTGCCTGCTGGACCCACCTGGCCCACTCGGACAATCTCTCACAAAATGGCCCGGCTTGCCACACCCGTGGCACACTCCGCGACCCCAACACTCACCAGAGTGAACTCTGCCACACCCTCTGCACGCCTCAGGCTGGCGTGATACACATCCTCCGATCCGGGGCCTCTTGCCCGGGTTCCCTGCTAGTGGAGCACCCGGACGTCCACTGACCTTCCCCGGTGCTCTCCTGGCCTCAGCATAATTCTGCTGGTAATCCTGATCAATGAGCGTCGCAAACCGCACAGCATCCGCCAACGTCTGCGGCATACTGTAGGTCACCTAAGTACGGAGGTGCTTCCTCAGCCCCCGTATGAACTTCCTCGCCCTCTGCAGCGGCGTCACACAGATCTCCGGACAGTAACGCTCCAATGCGTTGAACCTCCGGGTATACTCAGCCAGGGTCGCCTCTCCCTGCTCAAGAGCCATAAACTCCTCTCTCCTCCCGTCTCTGACATGCTCTGGGAAATACTGCTCATTGAACTCCCGTAGGAATTCCTCCCAACTGACATCAGTCCTGCCCTCAAACACTACTGCAGACGTGGTCCTCCACCAGTTGGACGCGTCTCCGCCCAACACATAAGCTGCCAAGCCTGTCTGCCTCTCAGGCGGGCACTCAATCGCCTGCAGGATCTCCTGAATCTTCAGGACCCAATCCTCCGCGGCCTCAGACTCTCCTCTACCGTCAAAGGTAGGCGGGTGCTGTCTCATAAAGCGGTCGAGCATCGCTCCTGCCGCTGCTGGCTCTCCTCTGCCTGACTGGCGATCCAACATCGCTCCCAGTCGCCCCACTGTGTCATAGAGCATCCGCCGCTCCTCTGCCCAGTCCGAGCCCCCAGTCTCATCGCTGGTGCTACGGTCCCGTGGGGGAGGTCTCACGCGTCTCGGAGGCATCTACACAGAAAGAACAGCACACATCAAAACCATGAATGCATGAACTAGTGTAGACTCTAAAACTCTAAGGGTGGTTTCTTTGGATAAAAACACTGGAACCGACCGCTCTGATACCAAGTTGTAACATCCTCAAACAGCGAAAAATTTAAAATTTTAAACACTCAATCAACAGAGGACATTACGCAATAAAAGAACACAGGTGCACCGACATACATCATATATATATGTGAATATCAGAGTATACAAAAGTTGTGATTACATCAAAAGCATATACAGGGAAACAGTAATCACACGACCTCAACTGAGAGAAAGCTGGATCCGGTAGCGGTGCTCCTCTCCTCGGTCACCACCCCCTAATACCGATCACGGCCTGAAAGTAAACATGCAACAATGCCTGAGTTTCCAGAAGGAAACCCCGTATGCCAAACTCTATATGTATGAAATAAAAGCATCCTAGCATGCAATTCTACTCAAAAGAAAAGCATCACAACACGCCCAACACTAGGGCCCTCAACTCCATCACAGGACACACCACCGGTACGGGGCTCCAGGTCTAATCTCAACCAACCGCCGCACCCACACAGTCACGGGGCTCCAGGTCTAATCTCAACCAACCGCCGCGACTCACACACGTCGCCAAGCTGGGCTCCAGGTCTATTTTCAACCAACCACAGCTACCACGACACGACCAAGGGCTCCAGGTCTATTTTCAACCAACCCAAACGTATAAGGGCTCCAGGTCTATTTTCAACCAACCCCTACACGCGGTCCTTGCTCATGCTCCAGGTCTATTTTCAACCAACCCGAACGCACTACGGAGCTCCAGGTCTATTTTCAACCAACTCCGTACAGACTAGCTGGGCTCCAGGTCTATTTTCAACCAACCACAGCTCTCACACGGTTACGGGGCTCCAGGTCTATTTTCAACCAACCACCGCAACCCACGTGCACCTAGCACACTTGCCGGAAGAACATCGGCACCACGACTCGCCCCACACGGCCAACCACGACCACAGCACCTCCATAGTGCAGAACAGGACACAAACGGTCGACCGAACCAAAAGTCCCGGTCGACCGAATCAAGCAAATACAGGGCAATCCAATTCGATCGACACTCCATCGGTCGACCGATTCCCAACACCACACTCGTTCGGTCGAACCCAAATCAAGGGACGGTCGACCGTTTAGATGGTCAACTCCCGGTCCAACGAACAAAACGACCAATCGGTCGACCGACAAAAGGGGGTCCCGATCGACCGAAAGTCACTAGGGAACAAATCCCACTACTCCACAACGAATTCGGTCGAACGCCGAGCACACCTCGGTCAACCGAATCAGTCCAGGGAATAATCCCTCACTCGCGCCACGAATCCGGTCGAACGCCGAGCTCACCTCGGTCGACCGAATTCCACCAGAGCGTTTCTCACGCTCAACACACGGGTCCGGTCGACCGAACCCACATTCGGTCGAACCGACCACAAGGTCCACTTAAGTCACGGTCGGACGAGATCAAAGGGCGGTCGACCGTTTATATAGTCTACGCCCCCAACCGACTTAAGACAGTGCACACGGTCGACCGGCAAAGGGGACCCGGTCGACCGAATCTCTCCAGACTTGCCTCCTATGCACAATCGGTCGACCGCCCCACAGGCATCGTTCGACCGATTTGAGGCAGAGCCCGAAATCTCTTCACGAACGGTCGACCGTTTGCACCAACCGGTCGACCGATCAGGCAGTGAAATCTGCTGCACATTTACTCGCGACGAGCCAATCGGCCTACCGTCGACTTCCAATTACTCACGGTGATTAAGTGAGCTAGCTTGACATACCTAAAGGTCTGAAGAGACCTTTGAAGAACCACGACGACGCCTCCACGAGCACGTCTCCCCAAAATGCGATCCGTCGACGAATCTCGCGTCCAAACGACGATCAACTCCTCCTCGACGATCCACAACAACGAATCCACCTCCGGCAACCTCCACCGAACAACCACAACCACCAAAACCCGAGTGAGGTCAAGAGAGGGAAACCAAAACGAGCCGGAAACGAGCCGAGAGAGTAACACTCACCTCAACCACCAACAACCGGAGCCGATCTTCACTTCGCCGGAGATCACCACCACCTTCCTCGCCAGCACACAGCTGCGGAAGAGAGAGAGAGAGTGGGCACGAGAGAGAAACGAGAAAGAGAGAGAGGGAAACTCACCCAATATCTCCTCCTCCTCCTCTAATCTCAACCCTCCAATCCCTCCACTCAATCTCCACCACACATCTCAACCACAACACATCAAAGCCCTCCATCCAACCCTCTCAATCTCAGCCATCCATCACTAATCACCACCTAAACAAGATTAAGGCACAATTAGGATTAGGATTAGGCTAAAATCCTACATATAATGATGCAAAATCAGACATAACATCATTACTCTAGAATTTGATTATACTTTGGGTATACCACCCACTCATTCTACTATCACAAGAAATATATACCAACTGATATACATAGGCAAATTTGAGATTTTATACATAAAGTGATCAAATATTTGAAAAACAAATCCACACATTAACTTTTTTTTAAAAATATGCTTATGTTTTCATTTCTACTCAAAATACCCCTACCATTTAAAAAAGCCAAAAAATTGTCTCTCTCACGCATTCATTCTCTCTTTCTCTCATTCAGCAACTCTTCCCAATCATAGTCGAACCCAAATCGGAGAACAACTCTTCCATTGAAGGTGACGACGAATGTCGATTTTAGGGAGTGGGTTGATCTATGTTTTGTGGAGTGGGTTGAATCGATGGAAATCGTGAAGGGTGTGTCCTTTAATCAAGATGACAATGAATAAATAGTTTAAAGGAAAATTAATCCGATTACATTAGGGGTCGTAATGTTTAGCTAGAAACCAATTACGATCTACATGTCAATTATTGTATGCGTTACTAATATAATCGGATCCTATAAGGGTGTTTAACGTGGGTTTTTTTTGTTCTTTTGTATTTATATATTTGGTGTTGCGAAGATCTCTCAAGAATTCATGGTGGAATTCCACACCTTACAACTTCGTATAGAAGAATGCATCATCGTGTCATACTCATATCATTCATTTGTACAGGAAATTAAATAAATGTGAATAACAAGCCAGAAAGTAAATAAGTGCAACATTTTCTTTCATTTCATTAAATAGAAGGAAAAAATATGAAATACAATAGTTGACATATTTATGCATTGCACAAATGGAAGATATATAAGCATCCTTTTGCGAACTACAAACCAAAATTGTTGTTATATTAACAATTTCAGATAGATTTTATTAATAGGATTTTTATATTTCGATATATTAGGGACGAGGATATATCAGCTCGTATTTCGATCGGTTCGACTATGATCTCCCTTTTGTTGTGATATATCGTCACAGTATGGTCAGTTTAGCCTCTTTACCTAGGAGGGTTTTGTATATGTTTGTTTTGGTGCTTCAACTTTATCACGAAGACAACCTAATATTAGTGAGTTTAACCTTGTCACGAGGAGGAGTTACATATGTTCAATTTATCAACGATAATTCTTATATTAGAATATCATACAAACGGTTAGTTTAGCCTCGTAACCTAGGAGGTGTTTTGTATATATGGGGTATTGTCTCGTATTATAGGAGACATCATAAACATTTTATTCCCCTGTTCAGGACACCATTGTGTATATGCTTTGTTTGAGTATGACGACTTTAGTTTATCTCATTACCAAATATCGCTAAGGGTTAGATTAGTTTAGCCTCGTAACCTAGAAGGTTTTTGTATATATGTATGTTATTTTTGCGGATGATTCTCATATTTAAATATTATCAAATAGTTAGTTTAATCTCATAACTGGGAGAATGTTTTATGTATATAATTTGTTAAGTATATTGGATAGTTTAGCCTCGTGACCCGGAGGGTTTTGTATATATGTTTTATTTTGTATTTGGGTTTGTTAATTTGTTTGTTAAATGAAGACTTCATCGCCTGTAAGAGAGAGGTAACCCAAGATCATGCTTGGCGTGCATCCTCGCCTACGACTAAGGCAGTCCGTATTTTAATTTCTGACCACTTCAACGATAAGAGAGAGGGAACCCAAGATCGAGCTTGGCATGCATCCTATCTTATTATTGGAGCAGTCAATATGTATGTTTTATGTTTGTTTTCGAATTTTTAGGTTCGTTGACATATTTTGTAACTTTAAAGATTTATTTTGCAATTTATCCACATTTAGGGGTGGATTTGTGATCTCAATTAGAGATACCATTTGTGATTTGTTTAAGTCTATTGAATAACCCCTGAATTACCTTATTTATTCTTTTCACAGGGTTAACATGCAAATTTATCTTTATATGGTAATATGGTATATGCATGGGAACATTATTACTATGCACGTAGATATATGTGGAGGAGAGATATGTTACTGCATTGATTTCATTCCTTTGCATTTCATGTGCGTGGATTTTAGTTGAATCAAATTATGCAATATATTGTTGGCTGCATGAATATAATCCAACTGTAGCAATCAAAGCAAAATATATGCTTTTGTCAATTATATTGGGACACATTTTGATGGTTCTAGAACTTGACGTGTGATTCATGAATTTTATACACCTACTTGTATCTTTCGGCGACTATGACCTTACTGTTACATAGATGGATGACCTTTTAATTCAATATTTGTAGTCTTATGAATATTAGTTTGTATTAAGATTTTCTATCGATTGCGGGAATCCAATTCACGTATTTTCAGAAACCATCAACATGTGTTTTACGAACATGTTTTTTTGTTTGTCATCATTGTAGATATATATATATATATATATATATATATATATATATATATATATATATATATATATATATATATATCACCGGCTATAGGTTCTCCCTTTGGATCTTTACAATCGGTTTATCTCAAATTCCACCATTCAATTAATATAAATAAGTCCTCAGATATCAACTGCATTTGTTTGATCCATTTTACTCTTGTTTAGAATACAACTCATTTGTGGCCTATTGACGTGAGGCTATTTTAACTTCACTTGATGATTTTTTTTTTGTGAATTTGGATATTACTCATTTGGTCATAGGAATAAGAGACAGATGGTTGCACCGTTCAGATATATATATATATCTCATGATCTTGGGTTAACATGTTTAGATGGTTGCACCGTTTAGATAAATATATAAACACTATAATTAAAAGGTCAAGTTTCCTGGGTAACATTAATATATAAACACTATAATTCAGGGGTTATTCAATCGGTTATTCCCTTATAACACACCGTTTAGATATATATAAACACTATTAGATGGTTGCACCGTTTAGATATATATATCTCAGAATTGATTTTGGATATTACTCATTTGGTCATAGGAATAAGAGAGAGATGGTTGCACCGTTTAGATAACAAATCCCTTTAGTTATATTTTTTTTATATTGTGTTTGGTTTCATAACTTTGGATTGGATTAGTTGAAATTAAAAAGATCGTGATAAGATTTTGACAGTAATTTGATATAAGCATTTCTTTCTTTCCAAATTTTTATAACCACTCGAATATCAATTATATCACATCATGATAATACATGTTTAATTTCTGCGATAAATTCGGTAGCCTTCCGGCGTCCCTTTTTCTTGTACCAAAATATAAATGATCAAACTGGGTTCGATTCCTCAAAAGGAAGAGGCCGGGATGACGTATTTTCCCAAGCCAAACGGGCACGATTGCCCAAGGGAGGTGGCCGTTTGGCTAAACGGGCGACCGTCTGGGTTCGATTCCTTAAAAGGAAGATGCCAGAACGGTCGTTAAGTACACGGATGGGTACGAATCCCCAAGGGAGTAGCCACCCGTATACATTTCATTAAAATTATTATCGTTATTATTATTTTGACGAAGCAATCGCCGGTGCTAATGTTGCACTTGCCGGAGTTGCAACGGAGTTGTTGATGAAGCCGGGGTCGTCGAATTGTTGTCAACGTTGTATGTTATCTGGAGTTGTCAAAGGTGTATGTCCGGAGCCGTCAGGTTGTCGTCGACGTTGTATGTTGTCGGGAATTTGTCGAAATCTTCGCGGGCGATAGCGTCGAAGTCGTCGCGGGATTGTTATGAAGACGACGTTGTTGCCGGAGTCTTTGTTGTTGCAAGTTGGAGCGGCTGCGGAGTCGTCGTTGCCGGAGTTGTCACGGCTGCCAAGTTGGAGTCGGCGTTGGATGAAACCGGAGAGGCCGAATTGTTGTCGGTGTTGTATATTGTCCGGAGTTGTGCGTATATGTAACGTCCCGAAACAGCGGAAGAAAATTTTCAAATTAAAACATACAACATACGACCGTCAACGGTCAACAAGGGCACGTTACTGGAAAGTCAACTGAATATATATATATAAAATATCTCCACGTGGAAGTCATAATACAGAGTGTCAAAAGAGTGATTACACGTCTACTACATAACTATTGTAATCACTACCTCTACAAAAAAGATACGAAGACAGGACCCGATCCCGGAGGTACTCCCCTCAGTCACCACCAACCTACGACTGCCTGCTCCCTGAAAATGAAACATAAAATCTGCCTGAGTTCCCGCAAGGAACCCCGTATGCCAACATCTCCCATCATAAATAGAAACAAATACGAAAAGCCATGAATGCGCATGCAATGCAAATCCGCCTCGGGCCCACTGATTGCCTCCGCTCTCCAACACAAGGAAAGTGCATCCCCTTCCTACACATGGAAGAAGGCGTCTCTCGGCCCCACAGGCACGAGTGACCTCGCTCTTCGACACACAGAAAGTGCAACCCCTCCCTACACAAGGAAGAAGGCATCGACCACCCACACAGGCATGGAAGACATCCCTCTGCCGCATAGGCTCAAGGGGTCCAACTGAAATACGCTCTCGTCGTAGGGGAAATCCGTAGCTCCGAGGTCCGGTGATCGACCGTGGGCTCGGCAGCCGGTAGTCGCCTATGCTCGACGTCTCGCGTGTGGATACATCCACCAAAGAAATTACTTCGACCCACCAGTCGAACAAGGTCAAATCTAGCGGTCGATCGTTTGGAAGGTCTACGCTATACATTTTATATACATATATCCTGTCGGTCGAACCAGGGTCCGTTCAACCGATAAGGAAAACTGCATGAATCCTGCCCCCTGTATTCGGTCGACCGAAACTCTTTCGGTTGACCGGATCAGCAGACACTTCACTACAGGAAACTGCACGCGGTCGGTCGACCGGATCCAGAGCGGTCGACCGTTTAGATGGTCAACGCTCTTGACCGACTTTGTGCAGTTCGGTCGACCGAGACACACACTCGGTCGGCCGAAGGTCTGTGTAACATATCTACTGGGATTCGGTCGACCGAAATACCACCGGTCGACCGGCTAATATAACCCTTAGATTCCCACTTAAATTAGGCATAAACGGTCAACCGTCACACAGACGTCGTTCGACCGTTTTCGAGCAGTAAGTTAATATTCACTTATATCGATCGACCGAACCTTACATGGTCGACCGAACAATACATAATCGCCACTGAACAGGCATCCTTTAGACGATGTTCGGTCGACCGAGACACACAACGGTCGACCGAACCAGTCGTCTTCAACCTTGGTTGAGTGGGTTTTTCGCCGGGGAAACGACACCAACGCCGCCCCCTACACTCCCACACTACTTAGGGAGTTATTATGAAGACTTGGCATACCTTTCACCGTGAAGAAGACGTGTGCGGCGAGCTCCTCCTCCTTCGGCGTCGCTTCTAGCCTCGACTCCCTCTTTCCTCCATTCTCGTCGCTTCTCCTTTGCTTGCGCCTCCACCACGTCGCCGGGGCTCTCCTCCTTCCTCCTCTGGTCGCCGGGATGCAAGAAGAATGGGTGAGTTTGGGTAAAAAACGGATGAAAACCAAAAAGAGAGAGAGAGAGATGAGTTTCTTCTTATACACCACAACCCATGCATGCTACAGTGCCGGCCACACCTAAACCCTAAACCCCATTCTTTTCTCCCCTCTTCCCCATGCATGCACACTACAACCCATGCCTCCTCCCTAATTTCATGGGTTTAGTCCCTAAACAAGGATTAGGTCTTAACAGTATATGTACTGTAATTGGTTCCTTTCTTCTCTCCCTCTTTTTTCACGATTATCTCTCATCGAGGTTTGGGTTTATGTGTGTATGGAGTTTTTTTAACGTATATGTATGTGTATGTGTATTTATAAGGTTGAATTAGCATGGGAGGTTAAGGTTGAAGTGGAGGATCATGGGTTAACGTATGGAAGTTTATAAGTAAGGTTGAGATGATGGGTAGACGTGGTGCATGGAACGTGGGATTATGGACATGCACTGTTCTCCCTTTTTTTGTGTGAAGGATCCATGTTTCCAAATATGCACATGGACGTGCATGACATTCTTACTCTATTTTGTTTTATTTTAAATGGGCTTTTTCAGTCTTTCCCCATTTAAACTTGAAATTATGGAATCATCATCTTAATATACTTATCATAGTAGCCATAAATCCGTACAAGTTTCAAGCTATACTTCATCGATTTTCATAGTATTATTAATATTTTTTAGTCAAAAACAATTTTTTGGTGTCAACAAAGTGTTACACACATTAGAATCTATGGGCTAAACAAATGGGTGGATAAGGGTCCATTAAGCTCACTTACCTAAGGAGATTAGGGTTAGCTTAAGAGAGGTCTATAAATATATGGAAAAGAAGAGAAAAAAGTGAGCAATCTATTTCTCTCCTAAAACCCTAGCCGTCCCCCCATCCACCACCAAGGAAGAAGTTTGTTCTTTCATCCCTCTCGTTCTAGCTAACGTGTTGGTGGAGTTTAGTCCGTGGTTCATTGATTGACATCATTTCATGCTTATATTTGTATCTTATATCCATTATCTTACACCTAATCAATGCTACGTGACAAGTTTTATGTTTGAATTTCAGAAATAAATAGGTTTGAAGAGATGAAGCATGAAAGGACCCAAAAGCAGGGAAAAAAGACTTAATTGTGAGACCTGGGGACTAAGACGCAAGGGAGAATGAGCTGAACGTCAGACCGAAGGACCAAAGAGCAAAATAGAAAACTCCACACCATCATGGGGAATATTTTGGCAATTCTATTTGGGTCGGAGCTCCAAAAAGTGAAGTAGATGCATAAAAGACCAACAAAGACATCCAAAAAAGCCCAGAATAAAATCCAGCGTGATCCGGACCATATAGACCGCCAATTGGTGGTCCAGGACCGCTAATTGGCGGTCTGTTTTGGCCCAAATACGCTACGATTTTGGTGGGTCGCGTATTAGTGTGTATTTAGTCCATTGCTGGTATTTGTTTAGTCCCACATCGGGGGATTGTCCCGGAGTGCCTTTTTCTTTGACTATAAATAGAACTCTTCACCTTCTATTGTAAACTACCCATTGCTTGGTGGCATTCTCTCTACTAAGGAGTGAGCCTTGAAGCAAAACTCAAGGTGGAGAAGAATGCTACATTCAATGTGAGTCATTTGTTAATAAAATAATTCTTTTAGTTTCTTTTAATTTGTCTTTTAATTTGTGCATGCTTGTTTAGTCTTTCCTTTCCTTTTAAGCTTCTTTAATAATTCTTGCATTCTTAGGGTAATTTCATTTCAGTATTATGCTTCATTTTGTTAGAGTAGTTAGTTTAAATATGTGTGAGTAGTTCCATCCCCATTTGGGGGGTGGAGAAATATGTGATATGATCATGTAGTGTACTAAGTGTGTGTTATCTTAATGCCTCTAGATTTATATGATTTCCATAACCATCTAATGAGTTTTCACTCTTATCTTTGATATGCTAATGATCTTGAATGAAGCTTAGCTTATGTTTTGAGTAGTGAACCTATTTTATGGGGAATGATAATGTTAGGATATGGATGGAGGAATTAACATTGGAAACACAATTTATAGTGTATGTACTCTTGTTGCCTTTACCTTAGTTAATGTCTTGTATTTTTTAATGATGTAGTCTTATCTTAATTCATGTGGAGGCATAGTAGGGTCTTGTCTTTATACATGAGTTTATTTAGCTTCATTCCAATTATTGTCTTGTATGTTTTAATGATGTAGTCTTATCTTAATTCATGTGAAGGCAAAGTTGGATATAGTTTTATGATTTCATGCACTACATGTTGTGAGGAGCTTAATTGAACACACACACATCTTTCTATTCACATTATTTCTCTACCCCCTATGAGGTTTAGTTTTATTGCTTATCTTTCATTTACTTTTGCATCTTAGTGTACTTTAGTGTAATCAACCTTTCTCTCCATTTTTTACCACTCGCCTTCGCTCAAACCAAACGTCGACACACGTCTCCGCGGACGACCCGTATTTGCCACCGCTTCAACGCGGCCGTGCACTTGCGGTTTAAATAAAACGATCAATCATTCGTGTGTCCCGAGTAGAGGAATCACAGTTGGGATTCTCCGCACCTCTTCCGTGAGCAAGAAAAAGGCACGCATCAAAGGTATAAATAGTTGTACATCAGTTTTCCTCATTATTATCATGTGCATAGATCTTGGGTGGTTGATGAATTTAGAAATTGTTTCTATGTTATTTTTCCGCTGTGTTTTTTCATCGTAACCCTTCAATGGTAATAGAGCATCGTGCATGTGATTTTAAGGGTTAGACCGAAAGAAAAAAAATTCTATTGATGCTTTGGTTTTGAACATTACCGAAAGAAAAAAAAACATTAACGTTTAAAAACCATGGCTTTGAAGCTTGGTTTTGAACAGGAAAAGAAAAACTAAAAACGTTTTCAACATTAACGTTTGAACATTACCGGAAAAAATAGGGTTCTCTTTTACCTTTCTTCGTTGCTATGATGTAGTTTTATTTTCTGAAATTAAACGTGTCTGAAACTAAACATGTTTTATTTCTGAACATCATATGTTTTGATGGACTGGATTTTTTAGTGCATATGATTTTTAGAAATTGTTTCTTTTTGTTTTGTTGCATAATTTTGTCACTCAAAATAACTAAGCCCTAATTCCATCCCATATTTATGATAATGTTGATTAACATGTTGATAAATTGATATTATAAAATTTTCAGATTTTATAGGACCATAACATTTGAACAAAAGTTGTTTAAATGTCCATGCATATTAAGAACAATTGTTGTTTTAAGTACATGCATGATTTTAGGGTTAATATGTGATTAGATCATGTATGATTTTGAGTGGGAGTTATGAATTTTATTTACAATTTTCGGATTGGGCTTGAAGCTCAATAAATTTTATGGTAATGTGCATGTTTATGGTAATTTAAACATATATGCTTGAAAAATTAGATTTACCATATATGATGCAACCTTGATTACTTTGATTTATGGTAATGTGCATGTTTATGGTAATTTAAACATATATGCTTGATAAATTAGATTTATCATATAAGATGCAACATTGATTACTTTGATTTATAGTAATATGCATGTTTTGATTTATTTAATTAAAACACATAAAAGATTGATTGACTAATTTAAGTGGATGATTTGATTAGTTTAAATAAAACTTATTAATTTGATTAAAATATTTTTCATTCACTTGTAAATGTATGATATTATGCATGGATGATATGTGATATTATGCGTGGATGATATTATGCATGGATGAGTAATATTATGTGTGATATGTGATATTATTGTGAATGCATGGTGTATGTTTATAATATGTGATATTATGAATGTATGGTTTTGTGAGATGATTAGTATGACCCAAAATACGATCTGCGTATCGTTGCACATTATTTTGTAAATCCTAATTTTATTGTTTTATTTATTTTATACGATATGTGTATCGTGGTGTATTATTGTAATAGTAATTAGGATTATATATATATTTTTTGTCTTGTGAGCTTGATTGAAAAATTAAGGATGGAGATCCAAGGCGTTGAAGACGGTGTTCCTATGAAGATTAGTCTTTTAGGAGTAGGGGTCATACTAGGATCACGATTTATTTTGCATGCTTTGTGTATGTTTGTGAATGTTGAATGTTTATGTTATGAGTTCACATGATAAATAAACATAATAAACATAAGTCCTTAAAAATTGAGTTTACATGCCTTTCCAAATTGACGCCTGTGAAGCCCCCAAAAATTGGTGATGGGTTATGCCATAACAAGGCGTCACCTTTTCTCTTGGGATAGTACGGGTAAATTCAAAGAAGGGGTTTACATGTTTAAATTTGGTTGATCTCAAAAAATCATCAAAAGAGTTTTGGATTTTGAGGCAAATGAGTGGGAATTTTAACATAAGATGTTACCTACCAACCAAGAGTTATATGAGTTATAACTAGTAAAAGAGTTTACTTACCTTGATCACCTAGTGTTGAGGAAGGGCCAAAGTCCGCTTAACATTATGTGAAATAGAGTCTTGGAATCACTACTTAAATAAGGGACAAATTATAGATTAAGTAGTATGTTTTAGCTTAACTATTTAAATTGTTTAAATGTTTTGAGCTATTTATGACAAACGTAATAAACTTGCAATTCTTTTTTTCAAATGTAGATTAATGGCCGGAAATAGTAATACCACTTTCAATCTTTGTTCTATCCTTGAGAAGGACAAGCTGAACGAAAATAATTTCCTTGATTAGGAAAGGGATCTGAGAATTGTTCTCAAGTCAAAAAACAAAGAGGATGTCCTTAAAACTCCTATCCCAAAATTGACTTCCACCTCGACTGATGAGGAGCAAGCTGCTGAGAGTAGTATTCGCAGTAACCTGCCTAATGTTGGCAACTATGGACACTAACCTTCAAAAGAGGTTTGTGGACATGGATACATATACTATCATTCAACAGCTAAGGAACATGTTCCAGATGCAGTCCCGGATGGAGAGGTATGAGACCTCAAAGACTATTCTCGAGAGTCATCTCGAGAGTGGCAAACCTGTTGGGCCCCATGTTTTGAAGATGATCGGTCTTTTTGAGAACACGGCTCGACTTGGGTTTCCCTATGGTCAAGAGTTGGCCATAGACATTGTTCTCCACTCACTCCATGATGGGTTTAACCAATTTAGGTTGAACTTCAACATGCAAGGTTTGGAAAAGACTTTGGAAGAATTGCATGGTATGTTGAAATCTGCTGAGCAAAACATTAGGACCTTAGAATCTAAAAGTGAAGTTTTGATGATTCAAAAGGGAAGGGATTTAAGAAGTCGGGTGGTGGAAAGAACAAGCAAGGGCCTACAGGAAAAGGAAAGAAAGTTGTCAATCCCAAAGCCAAAGGTGCTGATTCTGACACCAAGTGTTTCTACTGCACTGGCACTGGCCATTGGAAGAGAAATTGCCCGAAGTACTTGGAGGACAAGAAGAATGGCGCATTAGCTTCTTCTTCAAGTATTCTTGTTATTGATGTTAATTTAGCAAATTCTTCTTCATGAGTATTTGATACCGGATGTGCATCCCACATTATTTCACATGTGCATGGACTAAGAAGAATTAGGAACTTGGCAAAAGGGGAAGTTGATCTACGAGTTGGAAATGGAGCAAGAGTTGCTGCACTAGCTGTAGGATCTTATGATTTATGTTTGCCCTCAGGCTTAGTTCTAGAACTTAATAATTGCTATTTTGTTCCCGCTATTGGTAGAAACATTGTTTCATCTTCAGTATTGGATATTGAAGGTTATTCATTGATAATAAAGAATCAATGTTGTTCTATCTATAAAGATGACATGATTTATGTCAGTGCTAAATTGATTAATGGTCTCTATTTACTTGAATTAGATCGTCAGATCTTCAACATAAACACCAAAATGCAAAAATCAAACGAATTGAATCCCACTTACCTCTGGCATTGTCGCCTTGGTCACATCAACTAGAAACGCATGCAGAAGCTCGAACAAATGGACTTCTAGCATCATTTGATTTAGAATCATACGATACATGTGAATCTTGTTTGATGGGAAAGATGACAAAAACACCTTTTACAGGAAAGGGTGAGAGAGCAAGAGAACATTTTGGACTCATACATACAGATGTGTGTGGTCCAATGAGTTCCATGCCTAGAGGAAGTTTCAATTACTTTATCACGTTTACTGATGACTTAAGTAGATATGGTTACGTATACTTAATGAAACGTAAAAACAAATCGTTTGAAAAGTTCAAACAGATTCAGAATGAAGTAGAGAACCAACTTGGCAAGAAAATCAAATCATTACGATTTGATCGTGGTGGCGAGTATTTAAGTCAAGAATTCAATCATCATCTTAGAAATTGTGGAATTGTTTCACAACTAACTCCACCAGGAACACCACAATAAATGGTGTGTCCGAAAGGAGAAATCAAACATTGTTAGACATGGTTCGATTTATGATGAGTTTTGTCAGTCTTCTGGTATCCTTCTGGGGATATGCTCTAGAAACACCTGCTTTTACACTAAATAGAACTCCGTTAGAAGCTGTGGAAAAGACTCCATATGAGATATGGACTGGAAAAGTTCCAAAGTTGTCTTTCCTGAAAGTCTGGGGATGTGAAGCTTATGTAAAACGTTTACTCTGTGATAAGCTTGCACCTAAGTCAGACAAATATTTCTTTGTGGGTTATCCCAAAGAAACTAAGGGCTATTACTTCTATAACGAGTCATAGAACAAAGTGTTTGTTGATCGTGATGGTGCCTTTTTGGAAAAAGAATTTCTTTCCAAACAGACAAATGGGAGTAATGTAGTTCTCGAAGAAATTCAAGAAGAGCAACAAATAAATGTGGTTCAATCCGCATCAGAGGCAGCGGCATCTGTGTATGACACCTCAATCGAGGTGGGAGTACCTATGCCGGAGGAAGAGGTACATGACTCTGAAACCCCGACAAGGGTTACAGATAATATCTCTGAAGTCATGCATTCACTACACGGCCCTATTACTGTCCCACTCGAATTTAATTCGAGCAAAGATTCATAAACCGTTGTGAACACTTCTCCTGTTGCTCCAGTCCTACGTAGATCTGATAGGCCACGATCTTGGCCCAAGAGGTATGTTGATTTCCTTTTGACCGAGAGTTGTGAAATTCTACTTTTGGAAAGTCAGGAGCCTAACAGCTACAAAGAAGCTATGATGGGTCCAGACTCTGAAAAATGGCTTGGAGCCATGAAATCCGAAATGGAATCCATGTCTGAAAATCAAGTTTGGAACTTGGTTGATTTGCCAAATGGGGTAACACCCATAGGCTGCAATTGGATTTTGAAATTGAAAAGAGACAAGGATGGAAACGTGAGCGTTTTCAAAGCTAGGCTGGTAGCAAAAGGTTACCGACAGGTTCATGATATAGACTATGGTGAAACATTTTCACCAGTCGCCATGCTTAAATCCATTCGGATACTCTTAGCAATTGCCGCTCATTATGATTATGAGATTTGGCAGATGGATGTAAAAACCGCCTTCCTAAACGGGGTTTTTGAAGAGGATGTGTATATGACACAACCTGAGGGTTTTGTGGACTCCATTAATGCTAGGAAAGTATGTAAGCTTCAGAAGTCCATTTATTGACTGAAGCAAGCATCACAGAGCTGGAATCTTCGCTTCAATGAGGTCGTCAAAAGGTTTGGTTTCCTCAGAAATGAAGAAGAATCTTGTGTCTACAATAAGGCTAGTGGAAGTTATTTTTTTTCTTGGTCTTGTATGCAGATGACATACTGCTCATAGGAAATGACATTCCAATGCTTGAATCTACAAAGATCTGGCTTGGAAAGTGTTTTTTCAATGAAAGGTCTTGGAGAGGCAGAGTACATCTTGGGCATCAAGATCTATAGAGATAGATCTAAAAGGATGATTGGATTACGTCAAAGAACTTATATAGATAAGGTACTTCAAAGATTCAACATGAAAGACTCTAAAAGAGGATTTCTACCCATGTCTCATGGCTCAACGTAAGCAAAACTCAGTGTCCATCTGGGCTAGATGAGGGAAGCGTATGAGTATGATCACTTATGCCTCGACAATCAGGTCTATCATGTATGCCATGATATGTACTCGCCCAGATGTTGCATATGCTCTGAGCATGTGTAGCAGATTCCAATCAAATCAAGGTGAGGCACACCAGACTGCAGCTAAGAACATCCTTAAGTACTTACGAAGGACTAAGGATAGTTTCTTGGTGGTTGGGGGAGAAAGTGAGCTTATTATCGAAGGCTATGTTGATGCGAGCTTCCAAACTGACAGAGATGATTTCCGGTCCCCGTCTGGATATATTTTTCGTCTTAATGGAGGAGCAGTGAGCTGGAAAAGTTCAAAGCAAAGCACTATCGATGATTCTACAACTGAAACAGAATATTGTTGGCTTTTTGGCTTTAATCTATGTTTTGATGATTTAATCAACCTAATCTTAATTATAATCATGTAGAGTAGCACACATATTGCATTGCATATATATTGCTTTGTCCTAATCTCTACAAGTGATCAAGACTCAAGGAAGAAAGGAAATCAAGTCAAGACATGTAATAAAGCTCATTTAAAGACATGTATTTTTTATTTCTTTGAGTATTTAGGAACCTTGTGTAACTGAGCATACTTGAGCTAAAAACTACTCAACCACACACTAGGTTCCCTATAGAAGTCACACACAAAATTTCACATAATTTGAACATCAATAGATCATCCAAACTAGAACCGGAAAATACCTAAACAAAACTTGAACTGCCTGGACCAAAACGGTCGACCGTTGAAACCTTTCTGTTCGACCGTTTACACGTGTCACATGACCGTTTGTTTTGTCGTATTAAACCCAACGGTTGTATTCGTATTATTCCCAAATACCCAAAATTTCCAAACATCCGGTCGACCGAAACGTTCCTACTGGTCGACCGAACCAACACAATTTTGTCGCCCAGAAGTGTCTGGACTAATTCGGTCGACCAATCCCCTGAGCCCGTTCCACCGTTAACTTAAGTTAACTTAAGTCAAAGCTGAAATTTGACCAAACGGTCGAAAGAAATACCCGTTTTGGTCGACTGTTTTTAGGCAGAATTGGGTCCTACAGGTTTCTGTTTTGTGTATCCTACACCAATTCTTACCCAATCAATTCGAACGGCTATAACTCTTTTGGAGCTTATAAATAGAGATGTAAAACACTTTTTAAGACATCTCTCCAACACCTATTTATCCCCAACATCAGAGAGAAAGCTCCACACACTCAAAAGCTCAAACCTTCCACACTTTAGTCATAATTCCATATTCTACTCAAGTGTGCTCAAGTTTAGAGAGTATTGTTCCACTCAACCATTGTGCAAGAAGCAAGGGTCTTGGTGAAAGCCCAAGACACGAGTATAGACTTCGGTGAGAGCCCGAAGTGATTTCTCTCGGATTGTGAGAGAAGAAGGTCAAGCAAGCGAGGTTGTTCACGGTGCTTGTTTTGTAAAAGGCGTTCTCTCCCGGCCCGGAACGGGGAGTGGTTAGTGAAGTCGTGAGCGGACTCGGTGATCCGAGCAGAGCTTGCAAGAGAGGACTAGGACCCGGGTGGGGTGCCGAACCTCTATAAAAATCCCCCGTGTCGATTGTGGTTTGCGTTTCTTTTTCTTTACTCGCTTGTTTGTTTAAATTCCGCTGCACTTATCTTTTATAGTTAAACAAGTGGGTATTTAGGATTAATTGTGATTAGCATAACCGACCAATACGATCCTACATTTGGTATCAGAGCATAGGTGCTTAAATCATCTACTTAATCGTAGTAAGCATGGTCGAAATTGCATCCACATCTTATGATTCATCTGGACCACCATATTTTGATGGAACAAACTATTGTTCATGGAAAGATAAAATGAAAACATTTTTATCCATGAATTGAAACATGTGGTCCATGATTCAAACTCCATATGAAACACCTAAGTATGATTTGAAACAATGGAGTTTAGAAGATGAAAAACAAGCCTCTTCAAATGCTAAAGTCATGAATGTGTTATACTGTGCACTTGCAAGTGAACATTTTAATGTGATTTATTCTTGTGAAAGTGCAAATGATATAGACGTCGGTTGTTTTAGATGACCGACGTCTATACCCCTTTCGTATAGACATCGAGGTATAGACGTCGGATATCTATAATATCCGACGTATATGGGTCTTAAAGAAATCGAACATACGCATTTTCTGTCATTCATTTCAGACAAAACCCACCCAAACCCTAGTCGTCCCGCTACCGAACTCTCCTCCGCGACCAACCTCTGACCGATCCGCACCGTCTCTGGCACCGCAGCGACGTCCCAAGCTCTCCTCCCCGTCTCCGACCCTCTTCTCCTTCTTCCTCCGTCTTGCTCATCATCCTAACCAATGTAAGCGTTAAGTTCATTTTTGTTGGTTTGTTTTCGGATTTTTCTTGTAGTTACGATTCTTTTCAATGTTAGTAAACCTCTCCTCTCGTTTATTGTTGGTGAATGCAACATTTCAATTTTTTGGTTTTAATCTTGAGTATATTCGTATTTTCGTGATTAACGCATAAGTTTGTTGATATTTTGTATGTTCTTGAAATAAATGGAGTCTCTTGCTAGCTTGAACTAGTTAAGCTTTTGATCGAAGTCTTTTGGACTCTTAATTTACTAGAAATTGTTAATTTGGTAGTGGATTAATTTACTAGAAATTGTTAATTTTGTAGTGGATTAATACTAAATGAGGAATTTTCGTTAATGTTTTATTTGTGTAGGTTACATTGTAACAGTGGTATAACATTGGTACCCTAATTGAAAATCTTTGGTTTTTAAATTTTTGCTATGCCTTGCTTGTATGTTATATCCGAGCGTAGCTTTTTATGTTTAAAGTTATAGATTAACATTTAGTTACAAGTTTATTTAGTTACATGTTTATTTAGTTAAATGTTTATTTATGCTTACGATATTCTTTTATTTAGAAACTTTTATGTTTAACTCATTAACCCCCTTAAAAAACTTGGCCTTTAATAACCCAAAGCAAAAGATTAGACAATATTTGCTAAGTCATTCATCATATATGATTTGCATTCATCATATTTATTATTTATTTACGATTTCTGTCGTAGATTGCTGGAATAAGGTACGTTTTATCTTTCACTCGTCATTCATTAGAAAACACGCATTAGTTAGTAAGACTTGCATTATAACAAGAGTGAGGTGAGTGTTTGTTTGGTTTGTTTGTTAGATTAAGGTATGAAAAAACACTTAGGGGGCTGTCACCTATAGGAGATGAGGTGGGGGATTTCATCACCCTTTCCTTAGCCCAAAAACCACTTAATAAAAGAGCCTTAATAAAATCAATTAGATATTGGCCCCTAGGATTTTCGGATGCATTAAGGAGAGGAAACTGTTTAAGATCGTTGTGGCCTGAATGTCGTTGCCTATCTAGTCTCCCTGAGATTTTAGGAACCTCCGGGTTCTTGATTTCCTACAGATTAGTGGTCCTCGATGTTGAAGACCGTTTCGGCCTGAACGTCGTTGGCCATCTAATCTCCCTTAGATATTAGGGACCTCCGGGTTCTTGATTTCCTACAGACTAGTGGTCCTCGGTGGGACCTCGAAGTTATGCGTCGTCTATTACTAAGGACCTATAGTGGACTTTATGCTGTTTTGGCCATGACTGCTTAGTTAGGTTTCTAATCTTCCTTATTCCTATGCTAGATTAAGGACTTCATCTCCTCTCATCTGAGTCATTCTTTTGTCATCTTAATGTCTCTGAATATTCTCATCTACGAACACATTCTTTTAAATTGAAATTTTATTTATTATCTCCAATAATAACTATCATTTGTGTTAATGTTTAGATTGAAATGGATCAAGAGTTGATTATTTCAAACAGATTGAGTGATGAGTATGAGAACGGAGTGAATATGTTCTTAGAGCTTGCCAAAAAACATTCCAAGAAAATGAAAGACATCGACATGGCGTATTGTCCGTGCAATAAGTGTCATAATATGTCAGTGCTGACTTTTCGGAAAATGAAAGATCATTTGTTTGAGAAAGGATTCGACCCAAATTACAGACGGTGGATATGGCACGGCGAAAATGAATCATTTAGTCGTTCCAACCCCGATTTACTTGGTATTTTGTTGAGTGACAATGAGAAGCCGTTGTATAGGAATTGTACCAAATTCACTAGATTGTCAGCGGCGTTGAAGTTGTACAATTTAAAAGCTGGAAATGGCTGGTCCGATTTCAGCTTCACATCAATGTTGAAGTTAGTGAAAGAGATGCTTCCAGATGATAATGAGTTCCCAAATAGAACTTATGATGTAAAGAAAGGGTTGTGCCCTATGGGAATGGAATATAGGAAGATACACACATGGCCGAACGATTGTATATTGTATAAGGGTGAGTTTCAAAACTTACAATCCTATCCCAGGTGTAATGTCTCAAGATACAAAATGAAACGTAGTGGACCAAACCACAATGAAGAGGCTGATGAGATGAACATCAAAGGACCTCCTGCTACGATTTTGTTGTATCTTCCGATAATACCAAGGCTTAAACGTTTGTTTGCGGGTAAGGAGGATTCCAAGAACATGACATGGCATGCTGATCGTGAGAAACCAAATGATCAGTTGCTACGTCACCCTGCAGATTCACCTCAGTGGAAAAAAATAGATTTTCAAATATTAGTAAATATTGTTTCAAACTTAGGACTCTCTGATGTTGAGAGAATCTCAAGGAGAATTTGCTTCCGATGGTCGGAATGATATTCTACGCGAGGCCTTGGGAAACGACGAACACCCTGGTTGTGTGCGGGGCGTAGGGAGTAGAGTTGGACTTCGACAATATTATGGAAAGATTCAACGGTCTACTTCGTCGACTGGTCATGCCAAATGCCAGCAAGAGATCGTAGATTTTAAGAATACATTGCAACTTGTTTTGGAGAGATTGGATCGTTCGTATGACCGGTTCTTCCGTGGAGACTACTCCTCCAGTTCTGCCAGTGTTCCACCCCGATCGACAAGATGATTTCGTGTCTCATTCTCGAGAATTGGCCCTCGTCGACGGTCCCTCGTTTGGAAAGTTTGCGGATGGATCTAGATGTGCTTTATGTGTCGAAGACCCTTATCGAAGATTGGTGGGACACGGGAAAGTTTATAACATCTCCAGACACCACTTCACAGAGGTAGGAGAGGGAGAATTGAAGGTTGCAGTTGAGAGTTGCTTAGATGCTGGTGCTTTTGTGCCATTTCCGGAAGAAGAGATTGTTACTCTTGGCGATGCTATCGGTGGGTTCGTGCGGTGGCCTAGTTATTTACTAGAGCTAAACGACAAACATGAGGTATAGTTTAACTTTGAAAGACTTTAAACTTAAAATTTGTTAACAATTATATTTTAACGGTTGTATATATATCTGTAAGGTGTCAAGCCCCCGGAGCAAAGGGTCAAACAACCAATCTCCGATCAACATTAATTCGCTTCCAAGTAGGTGCAAAATGTTGTATCAATGTATGGTAGGTAGGGAAGCACAATCCTTAAGTACCTAGGAGTTGGAGGGGGATATAGGGTTGCCTCCCGCTTTGTACGTCACCAAAGAGGATATCATGCAGTTCATGGCGATGGATTCGTTGTGTATCATGATTATCGACGTGCAAGTGTAGTAAGTGTTTTTTTGTATACAATGAAAAGTATTGAATAATTTTATCAAAACTGTAATAAAGTATAATTTTTATAATTGTAGACATCTTTAAGACGCTAGAAGGTCAATCTTTCCCGAGGATCAAGTATTTGGATTTATCAGTCCGTCTACATATATATACGGGAATGACGATAAATCGGGTCAACTTGGGACATTCTTTAAAGAAGATGACAAAATATATTATCTACTCCCTTATCATGAGAAGTAAACTTTGTAATTCAAAGTGAAAATTTATTTTGTAATAAGCTTCTAATTATATATATATATAACAGGGCTCATTGGATGCTTGTCGTTGTATGCCCCACGACTAATTTGGCATATTGGTTTGATCCGTTGGGGTCAAATAAACCAAGGGACTCAATAAAGAAACTTCTAAATATGTAAGTTCGTTTAGTCGTGAAAAAAGTAATTCGTGGATTTTTATTAGTTTTATTGAATGATATGTTAACTTGTGCTACTCAGGGCAATTAAGGTTTACAGAGCTTTAGGTGGTAGGAGAACAACCACAAAAGCAGGAATAACATGGCATGGAATGAGAGTACGTTCGATCACATTTTTGTTGAATACTTAGGAACATATATTTAGCGAATTTCTATGTTTGTAGTATCGGAAGCAGGTTGGAAATACCGAATGTGGTTACTACGTGATGAGATACATGGAGGAAATCCTCGATGTGACAACTCAAGACGTATGTCTAACCGAGGTAATGTAGATCGTTATTCAATTGTAGTTTCAATATTTAGTTATTAATATTCAACACACGTATTTTTTTGATAGGTATTCCAAAAAAGTAGTGATCCCTTCTCGCAACAGGAGCTCGTTGAAACTCGCCACCGATGGACTCACTATTTTATCAGAAACATGTTGACGAACTAAGAGGTTCTCCTACCATTAGTATTTTTTGTAATTTAGTTAACAAGTGCACTTGTATTACAAACCTACACGTTATGCCTTAATATAATCGCCTTAATTTTAGAATGAATTAATTGCAAGTGTGTTCAATGTCAATTGTGTATGCTTGTATGTTTGTTCATGTATGGTTGTATGTTTGTGTTTGTGCATGTATGCTTGTCTGTTTGTGCTTGTATGTACATGTGGATGAAATTGTGAGTATTTGTGAACAAATTTATATGTGAACGAATTTAGTGCAGTTGTATGTACACGAATACGATGACTAAAAACAATTTCATCGGATGTTATTTTTTTTTGTCCAGGTTTAGGAATAGACGTCGGCTGTTGTAATTAGCCGACATTTATTCCTCTGAAGAAAGGAATAGACGTCGGCTATGGTATGAATCCGATGTATATGCTTTAGGAATAAACGTCGTCTCTTATTCAACCGACGTATGCTTTAGGAATAGACGTCGTCTTTTATTGAACCAACGTTTATACCTAATAAATAGACGTCGGTCCATATAACGATTGACGTCTATACGTTAAAGAATAGACGTCGTCTTATATATACAGCCGACGTATATTCTTTAGGTATAGACGTCAGTCTATATGAAGGCCGACATCTATGTATAGACGACGCACACATTAACGTCGGATCTGATAGTGCTTATATCCGACGTATATAGCCCCATACATCTGACGTATATTCCATTTTCTGTAGTAGTGAATAATCTTTGTTTTCTCTGGTAGGCTACACGTAGGAATCAAAATCCAAGGGCAATGAAATTTGTTGCTGAATTTTTTTCTAAAACTCCTACATAAGAGTAGCTCTACGGGCATGAAACTCCACCATGTCACTGTCACTTGTAGCGTCGACATTTTTCCTTGTTGGAAGTCATTTACCTGAAATAATGAAAAAAGCAAAGTTAACGAAATATGAAGTGTAATGCATGGTTAGTTTAAAAACATGAATAGAGCAATAACTTAGCAATATCGTAACTCTTTACATCAAAGTAAATTTCTTCTTAGTACATACCAAGTAGTAGACAGAATGTACCTCCATTAATAATATAGTATAGAACAAAAATTAACCATTAGAAGAAGTATGAAATCACTCATTCACTCCAAGGATGCGGGTGGGCACGAACAAGCAAATGTAAGTGATATTATAAATTGATACGACCACATACAAGCACATAGAAGCCCTAAATTGGTACAACCATATTCTAGTTTGCTATTGAAATGAAAACTTCATAGAATACTAACCTTCAATCTTTTTGGTGAGGTTATAGGGGGTGACTCTAATCGGGGGCTGGTCGCGAATGGTAGGGACTGACCAGAGGGGATGGGTTGAGCGTTTAGGGTGGTTATTGGTTGGGTGAGTGTGGATGGTCGGGGCAGGTCAAGGACTCGAACGGTTCCAAGTGGTGCAAAAATTCCTGGCGTGCAAACGAAAATTATTGGCATTGGGGTGAAAAGTGAAAATGACTTCAATATTTTAAGGTACATACCACGTCGAATATTTGCATAGGACATTTACCTCAAATCTGACGTGGTTGGTCTTACTATTAAGAAACGCAACCTTACCATAATTTCTAATAAAAGGGGATCTCACGTCAGTGGTTAACCTTATTTCCGATGTGTTATGTTCCATTATTTAAAACCAAAATGCACTAAAAACCAATAAAAATGACATCACGTAGGCCTTTAACATATTGTCCAACGTGGAATGTCCTTTCATTAAGAAATAGTTTTTGACCGCTTATTGGGAGTCATTATGACATGACACAACCTTTCATTACACGGTCTATAAAATCATAAGTTCTATAAAATTCATGTCGCCAGAAAACCAATAAACAAGGGTCATGTCATATGCTTATATTACGTCCCTCTGATTATTAGAATAGATTTTGTAGGATCTTTTGTCCATTAAATCTATATCAGACATCCATTTATTAATTTTTTTACACCTTATACTACTTTATTAATCGTTGAGAATTTTTCCACTCCACATTCATGAATGCCTTTCCTCGTTAAAAATTCCATATTATTCTTTAACTTTGTGTTGTATAATCATGTCTTCTCTTGAATTAACCATCCTTGCACAATATTACCGAAAACAAAATGCACGTTTGCAACTTCTAGTTTTCTTTACTTTCCCGAAGAAATTATTGAAGCAACTATATGTCAAGGAAGCCTTCCTCGAGAAAAAAAATATAGGTCAAGAAAGCTACATTAATATACTGATCACGAATCCCCAAAGCCATGAATGAAATCTCATACCAAACGTACAACTCCCTCCAACATTTCATTTTATGGTTTATTCATCACCTGATTGTTTAAGTGATTGTTGCACGCAAAATTTAGATAATCGTATTTCTTAGTTTGTGTTTCATTTCAATTGACTCATCCCCTAATTTTTACTCGTGTGAATTACATATGTAGCAATCGTGAATTACGAAAGGTAATAAGAAACATATTTATGACAAGGAAAAGAGAAATATTCATGATGTATTCTCTCAACCTCCAGATCCAGACTGGGATTTGAGAGTCTAACCAAAAGATTAGAAAGTATGTCTTATAATCTTTTTGTAAAATTTGCAATTAAGATTTGTGCTTTTATTTTAGTCCATAAGATTAGAAAGTTTGTCTTGTATTTGCTCAAATTTCAATATGAAAGATCTTTGTGTTTAAATGTCCAATTTGTACGGTGAAAGGACATATAATATTGTTATGATGTCATTTGGTGAAATGGTAAGTGATGGTTGAAAGGACACATTCCTGCTTTGAAAGGATACTTTCGTGTTTTAAATGACAAACTGAAAATTAAATGACAAACTTGAGTTAGAAAGGACAGATTCGTGGTTTAAATAACAAATTCGTGTCCTGTAAAGTGGCAAGCTTGTGGTTTAAGGACATTTTCCAGTTTTAAAGGACAATTTCGAGTTTCAAAGGACAAACATAGTTCTAAAGGACACTTCGAGTTTTAATTGATACATTCCAGTTTTAAGGACATAAGTGTCCGTTTAAGGGCATTAAGGACCCTTTCTAGTTTTATGGACATACACGTTTTAGTTGTCTATGGAAATTTGGACGGTCTAAAACAAATTCTTATTTCTTTTGAAATTTTAAAATGATTAAAATTACAATAGTTGTATATAATTACAGTTGAAATTATACAAAAAAGTTGTAAGAGCATATGAATAGTCTTCTACCATGCACTCCCATATAACTTATAAGGTTCGATTCACCCTCTATATGTTTTGGGAAAAATTCTGGCGTGTAAATAAAAATTACTGGCTACTGGTGAAAAGTTAAAAGTGAAAACGACTTACAATATTTTAAAGTACATACCCTGTCAGATATTCACGTCGAACTTTAACCTCAAATTTAACGTGGTCGGTCTTAGTATTAAGAAATTCAACCTCGTCATAATTTCTAATAAAAAGGACATCTCACGTCGACTCTTAACATAATTTCCGTCGTGTTATGTTTCACTATTAAAACACAAAACGTGCTAAAAACCAATAAAAAAACATATCACGTCGACCTTTAACATATTGTCCGACGTGGAATGTCCTATTATTAAGAAATATTTTTCGACCACTTATTGGGAGTTGTTATGATAGGACACACTCTTTCATTACACAGTCTATAAAAAAATAGGTCGTTATTCCATTCACATTGCCAATAAACCAATAAATAGGGGTCAAGTCATATGCTTGTGCTATATTGGCTCATTATTAGAATAGATTTTATGTAATATTTTGTCCATTAAATCTATATATCAGACTTGTGTGTATTAATAATATCTAATGAAATAAGTTTAAATAAATAAATTTGGTAGGATGAATCATATTTGGTAAGTTGAACCCGTATACCATAAAATCACAAAACATGTGAGTCATAAAAATCTCATGTAACAACTATTTTGAATCATTATTATTGTGATATCTTCTAATTTGAATTCATAAAAAGTGAACAAACAAGAATCTATAATTAAAATACAATGATACCTATAATAATCAGAGTTTTGTAAGTTGCAAGTATCAATGCAATCACATATTTATGACATTTAATTTCGATTTCAAATATTACTAATTTGTATACCATCAATTTTCTTTTGTTTGCACTCTTTTTTGTTGGTTTTTGGATGTATGCAATACTACATAAACAACTTTTGCTGATGGACAATTTCGTCGGAAAAAGATCCCTTTCTGTCGACAATGGTACCACCCGATGGAATCCGTTGCATTTTTCTACCGAGAATTGTCCCGTCAGGAGGAACAATGCAGACAAAAATTCCCTCGACAAATAACATTTCGTGCGCTAAAAAATGACACGTAAACCCTAAGCCCGACGGAAATTATGTCAGCATTGTAATTCGATATTACTTATTTTTTAGGGAAGTTCTATCAGCAATAGATGACACCATAATATATTACTAGGCAATAATAGGGCTGCTACAGAAAAAAATGCTATTAACATATTCACGTGTCAACCCATATCGGGTTTAGAGATCCTGCAATAAAATGAAACGACGATGTCATTTTGAAACACGTATCAATTCACATGCAATCACATACATTCACACTCTAATAAATTAGAATGTATAAATCATGTTATAAATATATCAAGTCGTAAGTTGTACATGTATATCAAAAAGTTATATGTAGAAATCTATTGAAAGAGGAAAACAACAAATGTATACAAACTACGGCTCAAAAGAAGTTGGATCCATCGATGGTTCATCCCTATGCTTAGAAGACGTATCAATGTCATCACTTTGTAAAAAAAATTAGATTTTCATTACTTGAACAATCTTAAACTATATATTATTTTTGGAAATTAAAATGACAAATTACACATTCATTATACATATGTATTGGAAACAAAAAAAATAAACAACTAAATAACATTAAAACTTACATGAAGTTTTGTCTTGTTCACAAAGGTTTTAAACATGTCTTGTGGTTCATCTTCTTGCAACCGCGATTGATACTGTTCATTTAGGAGTTTTTCTATAATTAAAGAAAATAGTTTAAGGTGAAGATGTCATATTAGAAGTACAAAATAAAATATTTAAAGACCAAAAATATTAATATCTTTGCACTTTTTGTGTTCCATTCATCACAATGAATGATGAATTGGTCTGGATGAACATGTGGATCACCTTTCGAGATCAAATATCCAACACACTCTTCATTGGACTCGAAAGGCGTGTAGTAACTCTACTTTACTAAATATCGATAATCTCTCAAAATATGCCGATCGAAGCCGTAGTGCCATCACTAGTGCAGAAATAGTGAATAAACATCACCCAATACACGTCGTTCTCCCATAAATTCGATGTCTATCGGTATATAGGTCGCATTTATTGGTAGCTGACGTCTATACTCACATCTAGACATTGGTTTTTTGAATAACCATTTAAAACAACGTATATTGGGCGATGCCTATTCCCCACGAGTAGAGATGTCGAAGTATAGAGATCGCGTGGGCTCTATAGTTGACTGATTGACATTATATCATGCATATAATCGTGTCTTATATCCTCTATTTTTAACCTCAGCAATGTTACGTAACGAGTTATATATTTAAGTTTTAGAAATAAACTGGTTTGAGAGGAGGAGACACAAAAAGGACCTGAGAGCAAGAAAAAGACTGAATTGTGAGACTTATGGACTAATATGCAAGAGGGAAGGACCCAGATGTAAACCAAATGACCAATAAGCAAATCAACAAACTCCACACCATCATGAGGAGTATTTTGGCAATTATATTCGGGCCCAGACTCCACAAACCGATCAAAGTGCACCCCACGTGAAGAATTGAAGCACTAAAGCATATATTCAAAATTGAAGCATAACCGAGAAAAATTGACCGCCAATTGGCGGTCCCTTTTGATCCGAATACGATTTGGTTTCTCATGGTTGTTTATTATGTTGTTTGTATCTATTTGTAGAAGTTTCATTAGTCCCACATCGGGGAACTGTCTCCAGTTGCCTTTTTATGTCTATAAATATAACTCTTCCTCCTCATTTGTAATCTACCCATTGCTTGGTGGCATTCTCTCTACTTTGAGTAAGCCTTGGAGCAAAACCGAAGGTGGAGAAGAATGCTACTTGTAATGTGAGTCATGTAAATATAATAATTCTTCATAGTTTGTTTTAATGTTGTCTTTGTTTTAATGCTTGCATGTTTAGCTTGTTTTGTTTGTCTTAATCTTAGTAGAAATAATTAGCATGTCTCCCTTTCTTCTCTTAATTAGCTTAATTTCGTTTTGTCTTCTTTTAATGAGTTGTGAGTAGTTCCATCCCCTTTGGGGGTGGAGTTCATGTTTATACATGTCATGAAGAATGGATTGAATGCTTATGTTGTTTTTTTATGTGATGAATGTGAGTATGCTTGTTTGAATTAGAGAGAATACTTAACTTGATGGTTTATGCCATATTAATTAGGTACATCTCATGCTTGTTTAGGTTCTTGATAACAAACTTGTTTATGCTCCTATTAATCAGTTAGGTAGTGATTTGGATGATAGGTCTTACCAACCATTTAGTACTTCCTATGCATAGCAACACTACCTACACTTGTGCTATATTGAATGCATTTATCACCACTTATTTCATGTGTACACACACTCCACCCCTTTGGGGTTTCTCTTCGTGAATTCCAGTTTGCTTTATTGGTTAGTTTAGTTTCATTGTTGCTTGCTTTCGTCATCTTTGTTTGTTGCTTACTAGTGTAGCGTAGCATAGTTTTGTCAACTTTAGTGTAATCAACTTCTCGTCCCCTCTTTTCCCACTTGCCTTCGAACGAACCAGAGTCGACACACCTCCCTGTGGATCGACCCGTACTTGCCCCGTCTTCACCGACGGTCGTGCACTTGCGGTTAAACTTAAATATCACATCATTGACATCTATAGGCCTAATATAGAAAATGAACCATTTCATTAATCTTTAATCCCGACAAACCTAGCCACCCTGAGTCCCGACAAACCCTTACCCCGAGAAATCCCGACGAAACCCGCTACTCCGACCAAACCCTCGTCCGAGACAAACCCTAGCCACCCTTACCAAACCCTCCACCACAGCCTTCGCGACCTCGCCTGATGTAACGCCCCTCGATCTCTCGGGTACGCACACTGGGAACCAACTCAAGTGTCGCGATCAGAGACCTCCGCGATGACCGAAGGAGTTACAAAAGACAGACCAAACAACGACTCGACAATACGTAGAGAGATCATACATTGATAGACTAATATAAAACATAACCGAAAAGTGTGAGATTATCCATATATGGTAACAAGGTCAAATACATTACATCGAGTTCAAAAGGGAAATACATCATAAATAATGCGGAAGCAAAAGACAAAGCGAAGAATCTGGTCGACGTGCCCCTCGTGTACAGAATCTTCGAACTACTCGTCCAGTCTGCCCTATGGAAACCTAAGTACCTGCAAGCACCACATTAACAAATGCGCGAGTTTTCAATTAAGAAAACTCAGTATGCCCCTGGCCCAATCAGAGTTATATGGAAGAATGCATGCAATCTATCAAAGACAAAAGCATTCGTAATAGAAACAGAAAAACACATAATGAATCAGAAGGCTACACCTCCAACAGTCGTGCCAATCAGGTAACACCCGCAGAAATCCCTCCAAGAGAGCCAGAATACCAACCATGCTGGTCAGAACATATCAAAAGCATCAAATGCAACAGAAGGCTATGACTCCATAAGCCGTGTCAGTCGGGTGCACCCGAACCATTCCTCGAAAGGAACCAGAACACCAGCCTCGCTGCTCAAAGGCGGTCACTCGACAGTGACCCACCGCTCGGCACAAAGCGGTGTGCCGGATAAGTGTCTCAATTCGCGGCAAGTGACCTACATGGTGCCATCGCGAACTTGGGAACACCTTCTTTGAGACAGAATGGCAGCGTGTTGAACATTTTAATTTAAACCGCAAGTGCACGGCCGTGTTGAAGTGGTGGCAAATATGGGTCGTCCTTAGGGAGATGAGCAGCCTCTCGTTTGCACGAAATCAAGTGGCAAAATAGGGAAGAGAGATGATTATGCTACGCTACACTACGAAGTACGAAATGCGAAAGAAAGAAACAAACGATTAACTAAAACTAAACTAAGAACGAAATAAGAGTGCTGGAATTCAGAAATGGAAACTCCCTAAGGGGTGGAGTGAGTGCACACATGCAAAGAGGTGGGTGTTGAACACATTCTTTAAGCACAAATAGAGGTGGTGTTATCTTGCATAGGAAGTGTCTAAATGTTATGGCAAAACCTATCAATCCATTCACCATCCTAGTTGATTAACATTTACATATACAAGTTGTTTATTTCAAAACCTAAACAAGTATGAGAGGTGTCTTAGCATTTTGGCAAAACTCATCAAGTTATAAATTCTATCCTAAACAAGCAAGCATACATTCATGTTTTATCAACACATTGTAAATAAAGCATTCATTCCATTCTCTAATGCATGTATGAACATCTACTCCACCCCCCAAAGGGGATGGAACTACTCACTACACATTACACTAATTATCAAACTAAGCAAAGAAAGCATATTAACTAAGCTACTAAAACTAACGAAATGAAATTAAACAAAGTAAAACAAGAAACATAAAACAAACAACATAATAAAGAAACATTTATTAAAGTGACTCACATTTCAAGTAGCATCCTCCTACTTTAGTGTGTGCTTCAAGGCCTCACTTCTAGTAGGAAGAATAACCACTTAAAATATGGAGTGATTACATTGGCAGGTGAAGAGTTCTATTTATAGCCATAGAAAAAGGCAATCTGGGACAATCCACCGATGTGGGACTCAACAAATACCAGAAATGGATTAAATACACACTAATACGCGACCCACCAAAATCTAAAAGGATTTCGGCCAAAACAGACCGCCAATTGGTGGTCTATATAGTCTGGATCCGGTTGGAATTTATTCTGGGCTTACTCCTTAGTAGAGAGAATGCCACCAAGCAATGGGTAGTTTACAATAGAAGGTGAAGAGTTCTATCTATTGCCAAATAAAAGGGCAATCCAGGACAATTCCCCGATGTGGGACTCAACAAATACCAGAAATGGACTAAATACACACTAATATGTGACCCACCAAAATCTTAGCGTATTTCGGCGAAAACAGACCGCCAATTAGCGGTCTTGGACAACCAATTGGCGGTTTATATGGTCCGGATCACGCTGGATTTTATTGTGGGCTTGTCTGGATGTCTTTGGTGGTCTTTGATGCATCTACTTCACTTGTTGGAGCTCCGACCCAAATAGAATTGCCAAAATACCCCCATGATGGTGTGGAGTTTTCTATTTTGCTCTTTGGTCCTTTGGTCTTACGTTCAGGTCCTCCCTTGCATCTTAGTCCCCAGATCTCACAATTCAGTCTATTTTCCCAGCTTTGGGTCCTTTTATGCTTCATCTCTTCAAACCTATTTATTCCTGAAAACTAAGCATAAAACTAGTTACATAGCATTGTTTAGGTGAAAGATAATGGATATAAGATGCAAATATGAGCATGAAATGATGTCAATCACAGCGCGCCTGCCCAGGACTTATCTTATGCCTGGGCTCCCAATGTGAATGTCTTATGCGAACGGCCTCTGGAGCTGGAGGACCGACTCGTGGCCCGTCGGCCCAGAAAATAGAATGTGCCCAGAATTATTTATCCGATTAAATGCAATGCAAGCTACTAAAGCATCTAAAAATCTAATGCAGCTACAGTGTATGGAATGAGATCAAGGAGGAGTATTCGGATACCCTCCTAACAGCCCCGAACCAACTCAGAAATCAGACATCCCAATCAGTAAACAAACAAAGCTCGCAACAACAAACAATCATTACCAGATCGACAATCAAGATAACAACTAATGGAGTCATCTACAGGTCATGATAAGGATGTTATAATGTCTGAAATCCTATGCGTCATACATATCCACAACAACATACTTTATATCAGAAACATACATATGGAATAAGTAATAGAACATGCACCATAGAAGGAGGTATCATAAACCAACATCACAAGCTATCGATATCATGCATCATGGATTTCAGAACATGTGTAAATGATAGGAGCTTAGTATTCCAGACTAGATCAGTAATTATATGAATCAAATCATGAGACAATGCATGAACATATGGTCTGAAATCAGCATATAATTTATAGGAGAACATCAGGATATAATCCCTAAGCAATGCTAGCACTTATGATATAAATTTGGCAAACCCATTATGGAATATGGTCTGAACATAGACGTCAACTAACGCATGATTTTGTGACTTATTATCAGCGCATAATCATGGAGCATTATGTGAATGAAATTGAGAAGTAATGCAAGCATACATGACCTAAAATCAGAAATCAAGGCATGGGATATGGTATGAACATAGTCACGATTTATAGCATGGATACCCAATCTATATCAGCCACTATGTCATGAAACACATTTGACTATTGTCACTAAGTAACACATGAATACATGTCTTATAACCAACAACATGTCATGGGAGAATCTCATGAAAATGGCCACCAAACCATGCAAGACATATGATTAAACCAAAACAGAACGATTCATGCAATGTTCTTTGGACAAATAGCTACATCACCCATAGATCTAAGATCTGAAATCAGAAGCGATTCACGAGGCTAAAAACATAACAAGTCACAAGTTCATGCTAGAAAGAGATCTCACAAATAAGTGATGCATAAAGGAGGGGGAGCATGCTCCAGAAAAATAAACATGTGACAGATCCCATGAGATTTCGAGATCAACCACCCAAGTAGGGTTGCACCTCACGCAAGGTGCATGCAACAACCCTACCCAACCTTCTCCCCGCAGTCCAGCCTCCTCCCTACTAACATCTCCATCAAACCATCATGGAAACATGGAGTAGAGGACATGCAAGGGAAGGAGAAACGTGGTCAGCCAGTGAAGGTCCGAGTTGCACCACAGCTCACCCAATCGGTAGAACTCTAGTTGTGCAAACCCCAACCCTCATGACCGACCAGCCACTGGTGTTGTCCAGAACTACGCCCAACACCCACCACCACATCCTAATCCAAAGGCTAGAGGCATACCTGAGCAGCAAGGAGGCGTCTGAGCTAGCTGGAGGTCAGCCAAAACTCTTCTAGCCTCACACAAGGAGGTCCACTAGAGCTTCTTCTACAAAATCCACCGGAGATCAGCCAACAGCAGATCGGAGATGCTGGTGGTCGTGGTGGTCAGAGGTAGTGGTGTGGAGGAGGGAAGGGGGGTAGGAATGGCTGGGGCTGGGTAGGGTTTGTGTTTTTGTTTCAAGGAAACTAACACAAAAGGCAAAGGTTAATTGCTAATGAAGGCCAATAAAACATTCCATAATGCACATAATTCAAAAGCTTGCAAATAAAAAGAGGATCTCCTCTTGGTGACGTGGCAGCCACATCACCTAGCCTCACACATCAGTCCTACATGTCCAAACCATGTCCAAGCCAACCCACACAAACGATTTGTGCCCAATCGACCCGATTAAGTCAACCGATTGCAAAATCGCCCGACGGGTCGCACCCGCCTACGAGTCAATTTAACTCGCCTAAAAAGGAAACTTTTCCCAGGAAGGAAACTTTCCCGAAAGACAACCAAAATCACACGAAGCATACAACAACATAAAAATGGTCCATAATCAAGCATAAGGATAATTAAGACATAGCAGTGTCGCAGGCGAGTGGGTCTTACACCTGACCTCCTCCGCCACTGCGGCCACTGTAGCCTCCACGTCCTACATCACTCTTCTCCACGACATCCCCCGACCCCCGACCACCACCACCGCAACCATCATTGTAAGTTATCGTAGTTAGAAAACATCATTAGATTAATTTTATACCCTTCTGCAGTTGGTATTCAACCCACATTCGATCTAATCCATGATTTAGTTTAACATGAATATTTTCAAATTTTCATATCTGAATTAGTGAATGCTGAAATATAATTTTTCAATATTTTGAGAATGCTGAAATGTTATAATGTTTTGTTGTAAAACTTATTTATTTAGTTAAATGTTAATTTATGTTTTAGTTTCTAGTAACTCATCGACCCTTAAGCAACTTGGCCTTTAACAACCTATAACAAAAGATTAGACAATATTTGCCAAGTCATTCATCATATCGGACTTTCCATGCATGTAATCATCGTAATTAATTTTTTCTTTTACGATTTCTATTGTAGGTTGCTGACGTAAGGTACGTAATCTCTTTCACTCATCATTCATTAGAAAGCATGCATTAGTTAGTAGGATTGTATTGAAACAAGAGAGTGAGTGATTATTTGGTGTTGTTTGTTAGATTAAGGTATGAAAAACACCTAGGGGCAGTCACCTATATGAGATGAGATTGGGGATTTAATCACCCTTTTCTTGGCCAAAAAACCACATTAAAAAAAGACTTAATAAAATCAATTTAAACATTCGTCCATAGGATTTCCAGACACATTAAGGAGAGGAAATTGTTTAAAACCGTGAGGGCTTGAACGTCGCTGCCCATCTAGGCTCCCTGAGATTTTAGGAACCTCTGGGTTGTTGATTTCCTACAGACTAGTGGTCCTCAGTGGGACCTCAAAGTTAGGCGTTGCCTAGTGCTAAGGACCTGTAGTGGACTTTAGGGTTGCTTTTGCCTTGATGGATTAGTTAAGTTTCTAACCTTCCTTATTCCTACGGTAGATTAAGGACTTCATCTCCTCTCTCCTGAGTCATTCTTTTCTCATCTTCATGTCTCCAGATCTTCTCATCTATGAACACCTTCTTTTAAATTAAAATTTTATTTCTTGACTTCAATAATAACTATCATTTTTCTTATTGTTTAGATTGAAATGGATTGAGATTGGATTCTTTCAAACTGATTGAGTTATGAGTATGAAAATAGAGCAAATATGTTCTTAGAGGTTGCCAAAAATCTTTCAAAGAACAAGAATGGTAGAGACATGTCACATTGTCCATGCAGTAAGTGTCACAATATGTCAGTGCTGACTTTTCAGAAAATAAAAGATCATTTGTTTGAGAAAGGTTTCGACACAAGTTACAAACAATGGATATGGCACGACGAAAATGAATCATTTAGTTATTGCAAGAATGACGAGGACAATGTAAGTATGGGAGATCAGTTAGAGGACATGGTTCCGGATATAGCTGAAAACTTTACATCCAATCTCGACTTATTTGGTAGTTTTTTGAGTGACAATGAGAAGCCGTTATATGAGGGTTGCACAAAATTTACTAGATTGTTGGCGATGTTGAAATTGTACAATTCAAAAGCACGAATTGAATGGACCATTGTCAGTTGCACATCACTTTTAAACTATTGAAAGAGATGCTTCGATATGATAATGAATTGCTAGATTGAACTCTCAGATTTACGGTCCGCATTCTGCTGTTACAAGTTACAGTAGCTATGGTGTCAATGGATACTCATTCTACAATGTCTGTGAAGATGCCGAAAGTACTAATTAGATTAGTGGGGTCACATTAATAGCAGAGTTTTGACATGTGTTTAGTTCTAAAGACAAGAATCTTGTATATACTGACATGTCCTATTACAGGGTTATTGTAGAAATATGGGAGCTGGACTTTGTTAAATTCAAAGCGCCTGTATTTAGATGCAAGTGGATTGATAAAAAAAGTGGAGTTCGAGTGGATGACTTGGGGTTCACTTTATTTGATTTTTCAAAATAAGGTTTTAAAGGAGAACCTTTTATTTTGGCTTCCCAACCGAAACAAGCCTTCGACGTGGCTTATCCATGTGATAAGAAATGGTCAGTAATTCTAGAAGGGAAAAAATTGTTTCAGATGGTAGTCTCATCGAGTATGAAGAGACACCACCTTTCTCTAAGTAAGCACCCATGTTGAAGTCACTAGATGACGAAATACATGTTGAGACTTTAATTGTAAGAGATGACCACGGTGAAGGTATATGGATTGAAATTGAGTTAAGAAAAAACAAATGCTAAAGGTGAAGTGTAATTTCCAATAATAACCATTTAATGTCTTGATTTTACGTTTCATAGTATCATGGCTCCGAAAAAGAAACCGACTCCATCAGAGTCTGAGGTCTTGAAGACTTACAGTTCATGAGGTCCTACTCGCATGTGCGAAACCAGTTGGCGGTCCCAAATCGCTGATTGACAGTCTTACAAGCTTTTTGTGTCCTCTAACTTCTCCTAGTACCGCTCCTTAGTGCTGAGATGTCCCTGAAACAAACAAAAACTAAACAGAAAATATTAAACCCACTCAAATTGTCCAAACTAGAGTCTGGACAGAGCACTTCCCCGGCAACGGTGCCAAAAACTTGTTAAACGTTTTACTATTAACCAAAGTGCACGGCGTCAGTGAAGATGTGGCAAATACGGGTCGATCCAAAGGGAGGTGTGTCGACTCTGGTTCGTTCGAAGGCAAGTGGGAAAAGAGGGGAGAAGAAGTTCATTATGCTAAACTAGAGTAAACTAAACTAGTAAGCACAAACAAGGAAATGAAAGCACGCAACAATAAAACTAAACTAACTAAGACAACAAGCTGGAATTCAGGAATGCAAACCCCTAAGGGGTGGAGTGTGTGTACACATGAAATAAGTGGTGATAAATGCATTCAATAGAGCACAAGTGTAGGTAGTGTTGCTATGCATAGGAAGTTCCTAATGGTTGGCAAGACCTATCATCCAAATCCCTACCTAACTGATTAATATGAGCATAAACAAGTTTGTTATTAATAACCTAAACAAGGATGTGATGTACCTAATGAATACGGCAGAAACCATCAAGTTAAATATTATCTTTAATTCAAACAAGCATACTCACATTTATCACATAAGCAACATATAACATTCATTCCATTCTACATGAGATGTATAAACATCAACTCCACCCCCAAAGGGAGGTGTAACTACTCACTACTCATTAAACTACAAACTACATTAAGAAAAGGAAACATTCTAATTAATTCTACTAAGATAAAAGAATATTAAGCTAAGCAAGCGAGCATTAAAATAGAAGACAACATTAAAACAAACAAAAATATTATTTTATTTACATGACTTACTGTTTAATCGTTTTAAATACTGCAAGTGCACGACCGCGTTGAAGCGGTGGCAAGTACGGGACGATCCTCAGGGAGGTGAGTAGCCTCTCGTTTTTTTCAGAAATCAAGTGACAACAAAAAGGGAGAAGAGTTTGTCTATGCTAATTTACGCTACACGAAACTACTAAGAAGAGAAATGCAAAGTAAAGCAACTAATGATTACTTCCAATCAAACTAAAAGAATCTAAAACTAAGCTGGAATCAAGAAGAGAAAGACCCCTAGGGGTGGAGTGTGTGCACACATGTAAAAAGATGGTGAAGAATGCATTCTATAGGCACAAATGTAGGTAGTGTTTTCATGCATAGGAAGTGTCTAAAGGTTATGACAAAACCTATCAATCCATTCACTAACGTAGTTGATTAACATTCATATACACAAGCTAGTTATTTCAAAACCTAAACAAGCATGGGAGGTGTCTGAGATGTGTGGCAAAACCCATCAAGTGTAGTATTCTACTCTAACAAGCAAGCATACATTCACATTTATCAACACAATCAAAATATAAAGCATTCCTATCCATTCTTTAATGCATGTATGATCATCATCTCCACCCCCAAAGGAGGATGGGTCTACTCACTACACATTATTCTAACAATTAAACTAAAGAAGAAAGGAAACATTCTAACTACTTTAGCCTACAACCAATGAAATAAAACAAAGCTAAGCATGCATAAAAAAACAACATAAGAACAAAACAATGGAAAAATTATTTTACTCCAAGGCTTACTCCAAGTAGAGAGAATGCCACCAAGCAATGGGTGATTACAATAGAAGGTGAAGAGTTCTATTTATAGCCATAGAAAAAGGTAATCCGGGACAATCCCCCGATTTGGGCTAAACAAATACCACAAATAGACTAAATACACACTAATACACATCCCACAGAAAGCTTAGCGGATCTGAAGCAAAACAGACCGCCAATTAGTGGTCTATATGGTTCGGATCACACTTTCTTTTGGGCTTTTCTGGATGGCTTTGCTTGTCTTTGATGCATCTACTTCGCTTGTTGGAGCTCCGACCCGAGTAGAATTGCCAAAATACTCCCCATGATGGTGTGAAGTATTCTTCTTTTCTCATTGGTCCTTTGATCTTACATTCAGGTCCATCGATCTTGCATCGTAGTCTTTGAGTCTCTCAACTCAGTCCTTTTTCATGCTTTTAGGTCCTTTTATGCCTCTTCTCTTCAAGCCTATTTATTTCTGAAATTCAAACATAAAACTCATCACGTAGCATTGTTTAGGTGAAAGATAATGGATATAAGATACAAATATAAGCATAAAATGATGTCAATCACTCACATTACAAGTAGCATTCTTCTCCACCTCAGTTTTACTCCAAGGCTTTACTTAAAGTAGAGAGAATGCCAACAAGCAATGTAAATACAAAGGAAGTGAAAAAGTTTTATTTATAGTCATAGAAAAAGGTAACTGGGGACAATCCCCTGAGGTGGAACTAATGAAACTTCTACAAATGGCTACAAAAACATAATAAACAACAACGAGAAACCGTATCGGATGTGGATCAAAGGGGACCGTCAATTGGTGGTCTCTAGAGATTTGATGGTCTGCTGATTTGAAGTGAGAACTTGACTTATGGTTGACATAAAAATTTTCATTGAGTTTTGAAGTCCACGAGTCAAGGTATCAAGCGAATTGAATCGGATTTCCATATTATTGGAATTTCGGAAACCCGATTGATTGGTGATTGGAGCTTAGGGTGGCTGATAAGATTGTGCATGCATGGGAGGTTGGTATGATTGGTTAGGTGATCGAGAGGAGTTTGAATGACCACCCGGGGCATTATTTTGGTTCCATGAAAAATTAGGGTGGTTCCTCCATCCAGGAATATAAGATAATGAGTATGGGTCATTCCTAGCTCTGTCATAGATGGCGTTGACATGTTCCATCTCAGGAGGAATGGACGCACACTCGCTCTCTACATGACCTATCCTACTACATGAATGACAGGGAACTCGACCAGATGTGGACATGTGAGGTGCACTTTGTTGGTTTTGGAGCTCAATCGAATCCATACGGCGCATTAAGGCCGCCATGCGTGCCTCAGTGGCCGTAGTGGTATCGATTGCAAATGCGGTACCCGATCGAGTCGAGTTTGCATTCGCGATCCTCGCTCCTATACTAGATGATGCAGGTGGTTCCCTTACACTCTCCCATTGCATTGTTTTCTTAGCAAGGTCTTCTAGGAAAGCCCATGCTGCCCTTTCATCCTTTCCCAAGAACTCTCCTTGACACATGGACTCAAGAAGCGTTCAGGACGGGATGTGAAGACCCTCGTAAACAATCTGACAAAGATGCCACAACTCAATGCCATGGTGAGGGCATGGGGACAGTAGCTCCTTGAACCTCTCTAGATATGCATGAAATGCTTCAGTCTGAAGTTGATAGAACGAATTGATTTCGTTCCTCAATTTTTGAGTCCGATGATTTGGAAAGTATTTCTTGAGGAATGCAGATTGAAACTCATCCCAAGTCCTAAAGGCATTCGCATGGTTGTTGTACAACCACTTCTTGGCGTCATCCTTCAGCGCAAAGGGGACAAGCCTAAGATGGATGGAGTCTGTGCTAAGTTGTTGCAGCTTGAACATAGCACAGACCTCCGCAAATTCCCTGAGAAAGATATAGGGGTCACCTTTCCCAGTGAAATGAGGGAGCATGGAGATAAACTGAGGCTTAACCTTAAAATGGTTCCCATTAGATTCTGGCAATACGATGCATGATGGTAGAGCAGTACGGCTCGGGTAGCATCGATCACGTAGAGGTATGGGAGAGACAACTGGAAGCACAGGTCGAAAAGGTGGGTCCAACAACTGCTCCTCACGGAAATTAGCAGCCATTGGTCCCGGATTGTGTGTGACACGAGAAGAGGGAGGCGTCGAGAAATCGACTACCGAAGCAGGGTGGACGACACGCCTCGTCAAACGGCCACTCTCGTCTCGTGCCCACGAAAGCATGCACAAAGGTGCACACACAAACCAAATTTTTATTATTATAAAGAATGAGCGTAAAGGAGAAGACGGGGGAACACAGGAGAGAAAGAACGACTCAGGAGAGAAGGGAAGAAGTCCTTATGCTACGGCGGATGAGTACAGGTAGAAGCACACAAGCAAACAAGGCTCAAGCAATCCTAAGGTCGCTATAGGTCCTTACAGCTAGACGACGCCTAACTGCGAGGTCACACGGCCTCAACACGCTTCACCTCCCTACGATGAGGACCATAAAACCCAGCAAGGGAGCCAAGATTCAGAGATCTCGTCTCTCCTATTATCGACAAAGTGGGAAACGCCAATCAGGTCATGACGGTCGGGACCGGATCACTCTCCTAATGCGCCCGACGTCCTTAGGGCCAATGTCTACTTGATTTTAAAATTAGGATCTTGATTAGTGTGGTTTTGAGGGTGAAAGAAAGGGTGATGAAGTCCCCCACCTTATCTTTTATGGCACAGCCCCTCCTTAGTAGCGTTTTGGAGTCCTAATCTAGCAATCAACTCTCCAAACAAACGCTCAACTCACACTTGTTTCAATGCACTTCCTACTAACTAATGCATGTTCATACGAAATGCATGAATGAGAGTAGAAGGTGCGTACCTCACGCCAGCACTCAGCAACTGAAAATAAATCTAAAATGAAAGACAATCTATATGCCTAGGTCACATACATGATGCATGACCTAAACAAAAAGAATGCCTAATCTTTTGCTTTGAGTTTTATGGTCCAAGTTGCTTGAGGGAAGTTGATTATTAATCTGGGAGCAATCTAAGAGTCAGAACATGCCAAATTGAGTCCTAGATTACTAAATGATTAGAGAAATAACACAAAGAAAATAGAAGATGAACAGAGCTCACTAGACCGCTGATTGGTGGTCGGAAGTGCCCAGTTCGTCTTGAAATTTCTCTAGTAGCCTCCCCTTGCTATTCCCAGTCTCCTGAAACTGAATAGCAAATTGTTTCGCTGATACTGAAATTGTTTAGGTACTAGAAACAGAATACTGGGAATACTGGTATTTGTTTCGCTGATTCGGGTCGGAGCACCAACAAACCAAGTAAATGCATCCAAGACCAGCAAATATACTAAGAAAAGCCCACAGCAAAACTGAGCAGGATCCGAACCATATAGACAGCCAATTGGCGGTCCAAGACTGCTAATTGGCGGTCTGTTTTGGCCCAAATCCGCTATGATTTTGGTAGGTCGCGTATTAGTGTGTATTTAGTCCATTTCTGGTATTTGTTTAGTACCACATCAGGGGATTGTCCCGGATTACCTTTTTCTATGGCTATAAATAGAACTCTTCACCTTCTATTGTAATCACTCCATATTTTAAGTGGCTATTCTTCGTACTAGAAGTGAGGCCTTGAAGCACACACTAAAGTAGGAGGATGCTACTTGAAATGTGAGTTACTTTAATAAATGTTTCTTTATTATGTTGTTTGTGTTATGTTTCTTGTTTTACTTTGTTTAATTTCATTTCATTAGTTTTAGTAGCTTAGTTAATATGCTTTCTTTGCTTAGTTTAGTAATTAGTGTAATGTGTAGTGAGTAGTTCCATCCCCTTTGGGGGGTGGAGCAGATGTTCATACATGCATTAGAGAATGGAATGAATGCTTTATTTCCAATGTGTTGATAAAACATGAATGTATGCTTGCTTGTTTAAGATAGAATTTATAACTTGATGAGTTTTGCCAAAATGATTAGACACCACTCATGCTTGTTTAGATTCTGAAATAAACAACATGTATATGTAAATGTTAATCAACTTGGATGGTGAATGGATTGATAGGTTTTGCCATAACATTTACACACTTCCTATGCATGATAACACCACCTTTATTTGTGCTTACAGAATGTGTTCAACACCCACCTCTTTGCATGTGTGCACTCACTCCACCCCTTAGGGGTTTTCCATTTCTGAATTCCAGCACTCTTCTTTCATTCTTAGTTAACTTTTTAGTTAATCGTTTGTTGCTTTCTTTCACATTTCATACTTCGTAGTGTAGTGTAGTGATTGATCTCGTTTTATATTTAACCGCAAGTGCACGGCCGCGTTGAAGCGGTGGCAAATACGGGTCGTCCACTGGGAGGTGTGTCGACACTTGGTTTATTCGAAGGCGAGAGGTAAAAAGAAGGGAGAAAGATGTATTACACTAATCTAAACTACAAAGCTGAAATGAAATGCAAAGGAAATGAATATAAGCAATAAAACTAAACCCCAAAGGGGGTAGAGACTGATGTGAACATAAAGATGTGTGTGTGTGTGTGTGTTCAATTAAGCTCCTCACAACATGTGGTGTATGAAATCATAAAACTACATCCAACTTTGCCTCCACATGAATTAAGATATGACTACATCATTAAAACATACAAGACAATAATTGGAATGAAGCTACATGAACTCAAGTATAAAGACTAGACCCTACTATGCCTCTACATGAATTAAGATGACTACATCATTAAAACATACAAGACATTAGCTAAGGAAAAGGCAACAAGAGTACATACACTACAAATTGTGTTTCCAACATTAACTTCATCCATATCCTAACTTTATCATTCCCCATAAAATAGGTCCACTAATCAAAGCATAAGCTAAGCTTCATTCAAGAGCATTAGCATATCAAAGATAAGAGTGGAGACCCATTAGATGGTTATGGAAATCATATAAAGCTCAAGGGATAAAAATAACACACACTTAATACACTACATTATTATATCACATATTTCTCCACCCCCCAAATGGGGATGAAACTACTCACTACTCATTACACTAACTAATTTAGCAAAGGAAAACATAATACTGAAATGAAATTTATACTACTTAAGCAAGAAATATTAAAGAAGCATAAACTAAACAAACAAACAAGCATGCAAAGGAAAGGAATTTAAACTAAGAGAGAAACAACATCATTAAAAGAAAACTTATATTATTAACTCACTCAATTACAAGTAGCTCTTCCTCCACTAGAGTTTTGCTTCATGGCTTCACTCTTAGTAGGGAAGATGGCCACCAAGAGGGAGAGATGGATACAATGGGAGGTGAAGAGTTCTATTTATAAGCATGGAAAAAGCTAATCCGGGACAATCCCCCGATGTGGGACTAAACCAATACCAAAAATAGCCTAAACACATGCTAATACAAGTCCAGCAAGAATCTTGGCTGATCTGGGCTTAACCAGACCGCCAATTGGCGGTTCCAGACCGCCAATTGGCGGCCTATAAGGCCCAGATCCGGCTGGGACTTCTGGTGGGCTTGCCTTGGTTTGTTTCTTGGTCTTGGATGCATCTAGCTGGTTTAGTGGAGCTCCGACCCGAATCGAATTGACAAAAATACTCCTCATGATGGTGTGGAGTTTCCTGTTTTGCTCTTAGGTCCTTCTGTCTTACGATCAGGTCCTTCCCCCTTGCATCTTGGTCCCCAGGTCTCACAATTAGGTCCTTTTTTCCTGCTTTTGGGTCCTTTCATGGCTCTTCTCTTCAAACCTCTTTATTTCTGAAAACTAAACATAAAACTCGTCACGTAGCATTGCTTAGGTGTAAGATAATGGATATAAGGTACAAATATAAGCATGAAATGATGTCAATCAAATACCCCCATACCTAAGTTTTTGCTAGTCTCGAGCAAAACAAAGAAAGAGAAAAACAAACGAGAAACAAGAAATCCTAACTCACTTTCGTAGGAATCACGGTTGCACTTAGCATGTGCAACAAGCCGTTAAATCTCTTTGTTGCCAAGGAGGAGGAGTGTTGTCTCCTGAGGGTTTTCAGCGGATATACCCACAAAATCCGAACAAGATGCATTAATCAATCTAGCTACACGACTCGTTGGACTTATTTTGTCGATCATGGAATGCGGTAATACTACGGGTCGACTCTATATATGTAATCAGTCCACACACCTAGCCTAATGCGTTATTCGTGAGAGTTAACTAAGGAATTAAGTGAAAGACATGGGCAACCTTAACTTCTGAATGTGAAACAAAGTGTAAAGTCCATTTTGGTTCTTATTTGACTCTTCTTTTCTTTTTTTCTTTTTCTTTTTCTGTTCTTTCTTCTTCTTCTTTTTTCTTTTTCTTTGGAGCATTTATTGGTTGGTGTTTGATTCTCCCAGGGTCAGGTTTCGTGCATCATTGCCTATGAGGACTTACACTATCACGTACACCTTCCCCCAAATCTCCACATAGGGCGATCCCTACCACCCGTGTAACGGGAGTTCGGTCGGTGCATCCCAAGTCAGATGACTCGAAAGCACCAGGCACAAAGTCCCCTCAGACCTACTTTCCCGAGTGATAGGAGCCGTGCGAGAAGAGAGAACACCACTTATTTATTCATTTATCTACATGGGAACCAAAACCCCTACACTTAAGTTTCACAAAAAGATATTAAGGGCCCTTGACTACAACAAACTTCCTAAATTAACAAACACGAATTGGACTCACTAGGTTCAGGGTGGACTTCTTTAAATGTTTGAGCACTGAAACCCACTGATTACTCACCCCCAAGGGAAAACTGGGGTGCATCCTAACGACTCGATAAATCCTAAAGCCACGTACTAGATATCCTAATGCATCAAGTTCAAGACAATTTTGGGAGCTTTCTTTTTACTTTGCCTCTCAACGGTTTTGCACATGCTAAACACACGCAAAACCCACAAAACATTTTCTTTCGAAAACACATGAAGATTTGAAAGAAATGTGAAAATTTTGAAGCACTAGGCAAGCAAAAGAAGACAAGTCACCCAAGGATCATGGCAAGCAGATATGTCGATATTAAATGCAGCACACTATCATGACCCTAACAATGCAAACAAAAGAAAACAAAATCAAAGGAAAAGACTCGACTATGTACACACGTAAAACACCCCCCCACACCTACTTCATGCATTGTCCTCAATGAATGTGAACAAGATACTACATGGATACATGCATGAAAAAGGAACGATCTCACCAACATGAAGTACAAAGGGACGTTCGGGGTCATGTTGATGGACACAAACCCAAATTCCCTCAAAACCTGTGAGATGCTAAAGAAAGGGATACAAATACGTGAAAGAAATGGGGCCCAAATACTCAAGGGTTGGGGCCCACAACAATCGATGCTCACTGAAGGAGTCTTTATTTTCTTTTTTTTTTTTTTTTTTTTTTTTTACATAACTATGTACAAACATGAAAGCTCAACCACTCATGTAGGAGCATGAATGGTTGAGTGCGAGGGAGGTTCATGAAGGAACATGACCTCCTCGACTTCGGCTGGTGCCCCCTCCAAGTAGAGTTTGAGGCGTTGTCCATTAACTTTGAACACGTCCCCATTCCCTGGGTTCAAGATTTCAACCGCTCCATGAGGATAAACGGTTTGGACAATAAACGGGCCAGACCAGCGACTGCGGAGCTTACCCGCAAACAGATGAAGCCGGGAATTGTAGAGCAACACCTTCTGCCCGGCCGTAAACACCTTTCGCATAATCATGCGATCGTGAAACATCTTGGCTCGGGACTTATGAATTTTGGCATTCTCGTACGCATCATTGCGTAACTCTTCTAATTCCACAATGTCGAACTTACGTTGTACTCCTGCTTGATCAAGATCCATATTCAGGTTCTTGATCGCCCAGAAAGTACGATGCTCAAGCTCGACGGGTAGGTGGCAAGCCTTGCCGTACACTACCCGATAAGGGGACATGCCCAAATTGGTCTTGTACGCGGTGCGGAAAGCCCACAACGCGTCATTCAACTTGGTAGACCAATCCTTTCTCGAGGAACTAACCGTCTTCTCAAGAATTTGCTTTAATTGACGGTTAGAGATTTCGACCTGCCCACTAGTTTGCGGATGGTATGGGGTCGCAAGCTTGTGGGTGATCGAATACTTCCTCAGAAGCGCTTCAAAGGAGCGATTACAGAAGTGGGTACCCCTATCGCTGATTATGGTACGAGGAGTACCAAATCGCGCAAAAATGTCCCTCAAGAATTTGGTGACCACCTTGTTGTCATTGGTCTTTGTGGGTATAGCCTCAACCCACTTAGACACATAGTCAACGGCCACCAGAATGTAAACATTCCCGAAAGAGTTCGGGAAGGGACCCATGAAATCGATGCCCCACACATCGAAGATGTCGACAACAAGGACATTTTGCAAAGGCATCATGTCACGTCGACCAATCCTGCCAAGGCGCTGGCACCTATCACATTGCTTACAAAAGTCGTAAGCATCCTTGAAAAGAGAGGGCCAGTAGAATCCAGATTGGAGAACCTTGGCAGCAGTTTTCTTTGCTCCAAAGTGTCCTCCACATGCCTTGGAATGGCAGAAATGGAGCACACTTTGGAACTCGGTATCTGGGACGCACCGCCTGAAAATTTGGTCAGAGCAGTATTTGAATAGGTAGGGGTCGTCCCAGTGAAAGAATCTGACATACGATCTAAATTTGGATTGGTCAGATTTTGACCAACCCACAGGAAATTGCTCGGTCACGAGGTAGTTCACGATGTCGGCAAACCAAGGGTTATCTTCGATCATGAACAACTGCTCGTCAGGAAATTTGTCGTCAATGATTTGGTCCTGTGGGTTGGTCGTCTCTAGACGAGACAAGTGGTCAGCTACAACGTTTTCACACCCTTTTTTGTCCCGAATCTCGAGATCGAATTCTTGTAACAACAAGATCCATCTCAAGAGTCGGGATTTTGCATCTTTCTTCGCCATGAGGTGCTTGATGGCTGTGTGATCAGAATAGATAATCACGTGGGAGCCAATCAAGTACGACCGGAATTTCTCCAAAGCAAATATGATCGCTAAGAATTCCTTCTCGGTCACAGTGTAGTTCAATTGGGCATCATTGAGTGTTCTACTGGCATAGTACATCACATGAGGCAATTTGTCCAATCGTTGCCCAAGCACTGCTCCCACAGCGAAGTCAGATGCATCACACATTAACTCAAAGGGTTCAGTCCACACCGGTGCCTTAATAATGGGAGCTGAAGTCAACTCTTTCTTCAAGGTCAAAAAGGCATGGTGGCAATCCGGTGTGAACTCAAAAATGGCATCCTTAGCCAACAAGGCGGTGAGAAGTCGAGCGATTTTGCTAAAATCTCGAATGAACCGCCGATAGAATCCAGCATGCCCCAAAAAGGCGCGGATATCCTTCACATTACGTGGCGGTGGGAGATTAGCAATGATACCCACTTTGGCGGGATCGACCTCAATTCCCCTACTTGAGACCACATGTCCAAGTACAATCCCTCGCTTCACCATGAAGTGACATTTCTCCCAATTGAGAGCCAGGTTCTTCTCACGGCATCGCTTGAGGACAAGGCTCAAGTGATGAAGGCACTCATCAAAGGAAGCGCCAAATATGGAAAAGTCGTCCATGAAGATCTCAAGGAAACGCTCAACCATATCGGAGAAGATGCTGATCATACACCTCTGAAACGTTGCCGGCGCATTGCATAACCCAAAGGGCATGCGACGGTAGGCAAACGTGCCAAAGGGACAAGTGAATGTGGTTTTCTCTTGGTCCTCGGGGGCGATGGGAATTTGGTTGTAACCGGAGTATCCATCAAGAAAACAATAGTACTCATGTCCGGCCAACCTTTCCAACATCTGATCAATGAATGGCAACGGGAAATGATCTTTCCGCGTTGCCGCATTGAGCTTGCGATAATCAACGCAAACTCGCCAGCCAGTTTGCAGGCGTGTCGGGATAAGCTCATTATGCTCATTCTCCACAACCGTCACGCCTGACTTCTTGGGAACCACATGGACAGGACTCACCCACGAACTGTCAGAGATAGGATAGATTATGCCATGATCCAAGCACTTAAGAACCTCCCTTCGGACGGCTTCTTTCAGTACAGGATTCAATCTCCGTTGTGGGTCCCTGCGGGGCCTAGAATCCTCTTCCATGTGGATCCGATGCTGAACAATACCAGGGCTAATTCCCTTGATATCCTTCAAGGACCACCCGATCGCCTCTTTGTTTTCAAAGAGTACTCTTTTGAGGGCAACCTCTTGATCTTTTTCAAGATAAGAAGCAATAATGAGTGGCAAGGTCTCATTATCCCCTAAAAAGATGTACTTTAGGTTATCGGGGAGCGGTTTAAGCTCGACCAGAGGTGGGTCCTTGTCGGATTCAGAGTAAATCTCAAGTGGCTCAAGGGCCACGGGGTAAGAGGAGCAAGCACCCAGATGTGCCTCCTCGTCCAGAGATGTGCTGGCGGATTCCTCAAGATCCTCTTCACTCGCAACCTGATCATTAGGCACCTCAATAATATGTCGATGTGAGTCGAACATGCCTAATGAATCGGGCTCATCCGTGTCCTGGATGAAATTGGCTCCGACTGAGTCGTCGAAGAGCCCAGGTTGCTTACCAAGAGTGAAGATGTTGAAATCCGCCGTGAGGTTTCCAAAAGACAACCTCATCAAGCCATTGCGACAATTGATCAAGGCATTAGATGTCGCAAGAAATGGCCTCCCAAGGATTACAGGAATTTGTCCTTGTGGGTTGGACACGGGTTCGGTATCCAAGATGATGAAATCAACTGGAAATACGAACTCACCCACCTTGATAAGGACATCCTCCACACTCCCTCGTGGGATTTTGACGGATCTATCAGCCAACTGGAGGGTTGTCCTCGTTGGTTTAAGATCGCCTATCCCAAGGTTGACATAGACTGAGTAAGGCAGGAGATTCACAGATGCCCCCAAATCCAATAGAGCTTGAGAGATGGTCACATTCCCAATCGTGCAAGAGACAGTTGGACAACCAGGGTCCTTGTACTTGACAGTCATGGGTTGTGTCAATATGGAGCTCACATTGGCGGCCAAGAAGGCCTTCTTGGGCACATTTGTTTTTCTCTTGGTGGTGCAAAGGTCTTTGAGGAACTTGGCATACGGTGGCATTTGTTGAACAACGTCCAACAACGGGATGTTCACCTTTACTTGCCTAAGTACCTCAACGATCTTATCCCAATGCTCATCACGTTTTTTAGTCAACCGATGAGGGAATGGTGCCTTGGGGACATAGGAATCACGAGGAGGAGTCTCAGAATTAGGTTCCTTGACAGGCTCAAGACTCTCCTCGGAAGACTTGCCAACAGGGTTGGCTTCCGGCATGTTCACATTGTTGTCAACGACCCTTCCCGATCTCAAGGTATGAATAACATTAGCATGTTGGGAAGGGTCACTTTCAACATTGTGTACATTCTGCCTGGTATTAGCAGGCTGACCCCTGGGATTTACCACAGGTTGACTCGGGAATTGACCCTTCTCGCGTTCATGGAGCTGATGAGCCAACTGGCTTACTTGCATTTCCAATGCTTTGACCGTATTATTGTTGGCCGCAAGCATGGATTGAGTGCTCTGCATGAATGCTTGAAGGGTTTGTTCAATGGTAGAGTCCTTAGGGTCAACCCGCTGGGGTTGTGGAGTCTGGTTAGAATAACCCGACGAAGAGGCCTGACCAGGTTGGTAATTTTGGTGCTGAGACCTTTGATGTGGGGGTTGGTAGGTCGCCGATGGGCGTGGAGGTTGATAAGGTGGAGGTTGAGGTTGAGCGTGCGAGCTCTGACCGTGTCCTCCACTAGACCCCCAAGAGAAGTTAGGATGGTTACGCCATCCCGGGTTATAGGACTGACTGTACGGGTCGTTTCGGGGCCTTTGTTGATACATCGCATTTGCATGCTCAGTATCTCTTGGAGCGTAAGCGCACTCCAAGTCATCATGTCCCGACAGTCCACACCTAGTACACCCGGGAGTAGCGACCTGAGCTACAGGAGCTCGGTCCATCTCCAAACTCTCTATCCTACGCATGAGAGCAGCCATTTTCGCCTCAGACGCGATAGTCGACTCAACATGATATGATCCAGCTCGACCAGAAGACCTGGCGGCTGGTGGCTCTCTCATGGTGTCCCACTCGAAGGTGCGCTCAGCCATGGATTCAAAAGTGTCCCATGCCTCCTCGATGGGTTTCATTTGGAAGTCACCCTGACACATCGACTCCAACAATGTGCGGGTGTTGTAGTTGATGCCCTCATAAACAATCTGGCACAGCTGCCATAGCTCAAGTCCATGATGAGGGCATTGCTGGAGAAGGTCCTTGAACCTCTCAAAGAAACCATGAAAAGATTCGGTCTCGGTCTGATACATTTGATGTATCTGGTGCCGTATCTGTTGAGTTTTCCTTTGAGGGAAAAATCTCTTCAGAAAGACGGTCACAAAGTCATCCCAAGACCGAATCGAGCTCGCCGGGAGGCTATACATCCATTTCTTCGCATTATCCTTCAATGCGAACGAAATCATCCTCAACCGGACAGAATCCTCGTCAAGCTGTTGAAGCTTGAACATGGAGCATACTTCCTCGAATTCGCGTATAAAAATATACGGATCCTCCTTATTGGCAGTAAAGGTTGGAAGCATGCTCACATACTGAGGTTTCAGCTCATAGTTGTTCCCGCGAGCAGGGGGAACAACTATGCAAGAAGGTTGCGCGGCCCGAACAGGATGGGTCCGCTCCCACAAGGTCATCGGCCTATCATGTCGAGCTAAAGGTGGTGGTGCACCTAGAACTCGATCCTGACCGAATCTCCCTTCCTCTCGAGTCAGAGGAGGAGGAGAAGGAGGTCTACGTGGTGGTGGAAACGGACCGAGGTAGTCCATGTATGGAACCCGGTTCCCTTCGCCACCACGAGACGACTCGGCCTCTTGCTCCAAAGGAGCACGAGGCGGAGATGGTCGATCACCAAGATCTTCCATCTCAGAAATAAGCACTCTCTCGAGTCGAGCGCTCTCACCAGAACGAGCCCAACCTCGCATAAAAATGCTCGACTCGACTCTAACAAACACACAACAGAAGGTGTACTAGAGGAGGAGACTAAATGTAGAGAATAGATGAGGAGAGGACTCAGATGAGGAGGGAAGAATCCCTAGAGCTAGCGAGGGTAGTGGGATCAGGAAGAAGCCTAACTAGCAAGCACGGCTCAATCAAAGTAAGGCAATGGGTCCTTAAGCTAGACGACGCCTAACTTCGAGGTCACTAGCCTCGACACGTCTCACCTCCCTACAACGAGGACCACAATGCCCAGCAAGTGATACCAGATCCGGAGATCCAGTACCTCCTACTATCGACAAGGTAGGCAACGCCGATCAGGTCATGACGGTCTCAACTAGATTACTCTCCTAGTGCGCCCGCAATCCTAGGGCCAATGTCTACTTGCTTTTAGTTAAGGCTTTATTAAGAGTGATTTTTGGGGCTAAGGAAAGGGTGATGAAATCCCCCACCTTATCTTTTATGGGACAGCCCCTCCTTAGTAGCGATTTGATCCTAGATCTAGCAATCAATCGCTCCAATCAAACGCTCTCTCACTCTTGTCCCGATGCACCTTACTAACTAATGCATGAACGAAACATGCATGAATGAGGGATGTGGGTGCACGTACCTCACGCCAGCAATCAACGACAAAATGTAAAGCAAAGAAAAGACAAATGCATGCAAGGTCTACCAATGGTGCATGACCTAGATGGCAAGAAGTCTAATCTTTTGCTTTGAGTTTTATGGTCCAAGTTGATTAATGGGGGAGTGATTAATGATCTGGGAGCAAACCAGAGGTCAAAGCATGCAAAATTGGGCTCCCAGATAACAGAAATTTCAATTCTAACTACCCAAAAAAATTTCAAGGAAAGAAACGCTCACCAGGCCGCCAATTGGCGGTCTTCCACCGCTGATTGGCGGTCTGTTTAGGTCGGCGCTTCCTCAAACGTCTCCAGTAGCCTCCCCTTGACCTTGTAATTCACTGAAACTAAGAAAAACTAAAAACAAAAAATTAAAAACCCCTCGAATCGTCCAAACCAAGGTCTGGACTGGCACCTCCCCGGCAACGGCGCCAAAAACTTGATTGATCTCGTTTTATATTTAACCGCAAGTGCACGGCCGCGTTGAAGCGGTGGCAAATACGGGTCGTCCACTGGGAGGTGTGTCGACACTTGGTTTATTCGAAGGCGAGAGGTAAAAAGAAGGGAGAAAGATGTATTACACTAATCTAAACTACAAAGCTGAAATGAAATGCAAAGGAAATGAATATAAGCAATAAAACTAAACCCCAAAGGGGGTAGAGACTGATGTGAACATAAAGATGTGTGTGTGTGTGTGTGTTCAATTAAGCTCCTCACAACATGTGGTGTATGAAATCATAAAACTACATCCAACTTTGCCTCCACATGAATTAAGATATGACTACATCATTAAAACATACAAGACAATAATTGGAATGAAGCTACATGAACTCAAGTATAAAGACTAGACCCTACTATGCCTCTACATGAATTAAGATGACTACATCATTAAAACATACAAGACATTAGCTAAGGAAAAGGCAACAAGAGTACATACACTACAAATTGTGTTTCCAACATTAACTTCATCCATATCCTAACTTTATCATTCCCCATAAAATAGGTCCACTAATCAAAGCATAAGCTAAGCTTCATTCAAGAGCATTAGCATATCAAAGATAAGAGTGGAGACCCATTAGATGGTTATGGAAATCATATAAAGCTCAAGGGATAAAAATAACACACACTTAATACACTACATTATTATATCACATATTTCTCCACCCCCCAAATGGGGATGAAACTACTCACTACTCATTACACTAACTAATTTAGCAAAGGAAAACATAATACTGAAATGAAATTTATACTACTTAAGCAAGAAATATTAAAGAAGCATAAACTAAACAAACAAACAAGCATGCAAAGGAAAGGAATTTAAACTAAGAGAGAAACAACATCATTAAAAGAAAACTTATATTATTAACTCACTCAATTACAAGTAGCTCTTCCTCCACTAGAGTTTTGCTTCATGGCTTCACTCTTAGTAGGGAAGATGGCCACCAAGAGGGAGAGATGGATACAATGGGAGGTGAAGAGTTCTATTTATAAGCATGGAAAAAGCTAATCCGGGACAATCCCCCGATGTGGGACTAAACCAATACCAAAAATAGCCTAAACACATGCTAATACAAGTCCAGCAAGAATCTTGGCTGATCTGGGCTTAACCAGACCGCCAATTGGCGGTTCCAGACCGCCAATTGGCGGCCTATAAGGCCCAGATCCGGCTGGGACTTCTGGTGGGCTTGCCTTGGTTTGTTTCTTGGTCTTGGATGCATCTAGCTGGTTTAGTGGAGCTCCGACCCGAATCGAATTGACAAAAATACTCCTCATGATGGTGTGGAGTTTCCTGTTTTGCTCTTAGGTCCTTCTGTCTTACGATCAGGTCCTTCCCCCTTGCATCTTGGTCCCCAGGTCTCACAATTAGGTCCTTTTTTCCTGCTTTTGGGTCCTTTCATGGCTCTTCTCTTCAAACCTCTTTATTTCTGAAAACTAAACATAAAACTCGTCACGTAGCATTGCTTAGGTGTAAGATAATGGATATAAGGTACAAATATAAGCATGAAATGATGTCAATCATGTAGCGGTAGAGTAGCATACTCAACTATCTTCTCCATTTTTCTCGCCACCTGATTTCGTGCAAACGAGAGGCTGCTCACCTCCCTGAGGACGACCCGTATTTGCCACCGCTTCAACGCGGCCGTGCACTTGCGGTTTAATATAAAACGATCAACAAGTTTTTGGCGCTGTTGCCGGGGAGGTGCCAATCCAGACTCTTGTTTGGACGATTCGAGTCGATTTAATTTGTGTTTTGTAGTTTTTCTTTGTTTCAGGAGACTTGGAGTCGCCAGGAGGAACACTTGGAGAAATGTTTAGGCAAGATGGGCACTGTAGACCGCCAATCAGCGGTCTGGTAATGTCTGTTTGCTTTCTAATTTCATTAGTGTCTTTGCATAATGGATGTAGTGATCTGGGACTTGATTTGACATGTTTTGACATATAGTTTGTTCCCAGATCAATAATCAAACCTCCATTAAGCAACTTGGACCCTAAAACCCAAAGCAAAAGATTAGGCACTGTTTTTGTTTAGGTCATGCATCTTGTATGTGACTTAGGCATATAGATTGTCTTTCATTTTAGCTTTATTTTCAGTTGCTGAGTGTTGGCGTGAGGTACACACCTTCTACTCTCATTCATGCCTTTCGTATGAACATGCATTACTTAGTAGGAAGTGCATTGAAACAAGTGTGAGTTGAGCGTTTGTTTGGAGAGTTGATTGCTAGATTAGGACTCCAAAACGCTACTAAGGAGGGGCTGTCCCATAAAAGATAAGGTGGGGGATTTCATCACCCTTTCATTCGCCCCACAAACCACACTAATCAAGAGCCTAATTTTAAAATCAAGTAGACATTGTCCCTAAGGACTTCGGGCGCATTAGGAGAGTGATTCGGTCCCGACCGTCATGACCTGATCAGCGTTGCCCACTTTGTCGATAGTAGGAGGGACGAGATCTCCGGATCTTGGCTCCCTTTTTGGGCTTTGTAGTCCTCGTCGTTGGGAGTTGAGGCGTGTTGAGGTCGTGTGACCTCGCAGTTAGGCATCGTCTAGCTGTAAGGATCTATAGCGACCTTAGGATTGCTTTAGCCTTGTTTTCTTGTGTGCTTCTACCTGTACCTATTCTCCGTAGCATAAGGACTTCTTCCGTTCTCTCCTGAGTCATTCTTTCGCTCCTGTGTTCCCCGTCTTCTCCTCTACGTACATTCTTTGTTAAAAAAAAGTTTTGGTGTGTGTGCAGCTTTGTGCATGCTTTCGTGGACACGAGACGAGAGTGGTCGTTTGACGAGGAGCGTTGTCAATCCGGCTTCGGTCATCGATTTCTTGACGCCTTCCTCCTCTCGTGTCGCACACAGTCCGGGTTCAATGGCTGCTAATTTCCGTAAGGAGGAGCAGTTACTGGACCCACCTGTTCGACCTGTGCTTCCAGTTGTCGCTCCCATACCTCTACGTGATCGATGCTACCCGAGCCGTACTTCTCTACCATCATGCATCGTATTGCCAGAGGCTAATGGGAACCATTTTGAGGTTAAGCCTCAGTTTATCTCCATGCTCCCTCATTTCACTGGGAAAGGTGACCCCTATATCTTTCTCAGGGAATTTGAGGAGGTTTGTGCTATGTTCAAGATGCAACAACTTAACACAGACTCCATCCATCTTAGGCGTGTTCCTTTTGCACTAAAGGATGATGCCAAGAAGTGGTTGTACAACAACCATGCGAATGCCTTTAGGACTTGGGATGAGTTTCAATCTGCATTCCTCAAGAAATACTTTCCAAATCATCGGACTCAAAAATTGAGGAACGAAATCAATTCGTTCTATCAACTTGAGACCGAGACATTTCATGCATATCTAGAGAGGTTCAAGGAGCTACTATCCTAATGCCCTCACTATGGCATTGAGTTGTGGCGTCTTTGTCATATTGTTTACGAGGGTCTTCACATCCCGTCCCGAACGCTCCTTGAGTCCATGTGTCACGGAGAGTTCTTGGGAATGGATGAAAGGGCGGCATGGACTTTCCTAGAAGACCTTGCTGAGAAAACAATGCAATGGGAGAGTGTAAGGGAACCACCTGCATCATCTGGTATAGGAGCGACTATCGCGAATGCAAACTCGACTAGATCGGGTACCGCATTTGCTATCGATACCACTACGGCCACCGAGGCACGCATGGCGGCCTTAATGCTCCGTATGGATTCGATTGAGCTCCAAAACCAACAAAGTGCACCTCACATGTCCACATCTGGTCGAGTTCCCTGTCATTCATGTAGTAGGATAGGTCATGTAGAGAGCGAGTGTGCGTCCATTCCTCCTGAGATGGAACATGTCAACTCCATCTATAACAGAGCGAAGAATGACCCATACTCATTATCTTATAATCCTAGATGGAGGATATTAGAGGTGTTTAAGCAAGTTAAGGTTAACATCCCCTTGTTGGATGTCATTCAACAAATACCTCAATATGCCAAAGTGTTGAAGGATCTCTACACAACCAAGAGGAAGACCAATGTTCCTAAGAAAACATTCTTGGCTGCAAATGTAAGCTCACTTTTGTCCAATCCCGCCTACAAAAAATACAAGGACCCTGGGTGTCCTACTATTCAGTGTACGATAGGGGACACTAGCATGAGTAATGTTTTGCTTGATTTAGGATCAGTGTCAACCTCCTCCCATTTTCTATTTATCAACAGTTAAATTTGGGAGAATTTAAACCAACTAAGATCACCCTCCAACTGGCGAATAGATCCATTCGTATTCCCATGGGGATTATCGAGGACGTGCTTATCAAAGTTGGAGATTTTATATTTCCCGTCGATTTTGTTGTCCTCGATGCCAATCCTGTTGCGAACACCCACTCTTAAATACATTTGATTTTGAGTAGACCATTTATGGCAACTTCCAACGCCTTAATTAATTGTAGAAATAGTCTCATGAAGCTCTCATTTGGTAATATGAGTGCCGAGTTTCATGTGTTCAACTCTGGTAGGCAACAGGAGCCCATGGATCAACCCTTAAATATAAATCTCATCCGCCAATTGGAGAAAGCACCACAAAATCAACGAACACCCCTAACCCCAATGCAACCCATTGAGAATGTTTGTGGGCCCAGGGAAAACTTATTGCCTGTCTTTGCAATGCAACAGAGTGAGCTGGCATGAAACATAAATGTCCAAAAGGAGTGCTTTAAAATTTTCACATTTCTTTCAAAATCGTCATGTGTTTGCGAAAGAAAATGTTTTTGTAGGTTTTGCGTGTGTTTAGCATGTGCAAAACCGTTTAGAGGCAAAGTAAAAAGAAAGCTCCAAAAATTGTCTTGAACTTGATGCATTAGGATATCTAGTTTACTGGCTTTAGGTCTTATAGAGTCGTTAGGATGCACCCCGGATTTCCCTCGGGGAGCGTGTAATCATAGGGTTTCAGTACTCAAACATTTAAAGAAGTCCACCCTGAACCTTGTGAGTCAAATAATTCGTGTCTGTTAGTATAAGGAAGTTTGTCGTAGTCAAGGTCCCTTAATCTCTTTTTGTGAAACTTACGTGTAGGGGTTTTGGTTCCCATGTAGCTAAATAAATAAGTGATGTTCTCTCTTATCGCACGACTCCTATCACTCGGGAAAGTAGGTCTAAGGGGACTTTGTGCCTGGTGCGTTTGAGTCATCTGACTTGGGATGCACCGACCGAACTCCCGTTACACGGGTGGTGGGGATCGCCCTATGTCGAGATTTGGGAGAAGGTGTACGTGATAGTGTGAGTCCTCATAGGTAATGATGCACGAAACCTGACCCTGGGAGAATAAAACACCAACCAATAAACTGCTCCAAAGAAAAAGAAAAAGAAAAAAAAAAGTCAAATAAGAACCAAAATGGACTTTACACATTTTATCACATTCAGAAGTTAAGGTTGCCCATGTCTTGTGTGGACCGATTACATATATAGAGTCGACCCGTAGTATTACCGCATCCCATGATCGACAAAATAAGTCCAACGAGTCATGTAGCTAGATTAATTAATGCATCTTGTTCGGATTTTGTGGGTATATCCGCTGAAAACCCTCAGGAGACAACACTCCTCCTTGGCGACAAGGAGGTTTAACGGCTTGTTGCACGTGCTAAGTGCAACCGTGATTCCTACGAAAGTGAGTTAGGATTTCGTGTTTTTTGTATGCTTTTTCCTTTCTTTGTTTTGCTCGGGACTAGCAAAAGTTAGGTGTGGGGGTATTTGATTACATCATTTCATGCTTATATTTGTATCTTATATCCATTATCTTTCTCCTAAACAATGCTATGTAATGAGTTTTATGTTTAGTTTTCAGGAATAAATAGGTTTGAAGAGAAGAAGCATAAAAGGACCCAAAAGCTGGGAAAAAGGACTGAATTGTGAGATCTGGGGACTGAGATGCAAAAGAGAAGGACCTGAACGTAAGACCAAAGGACCTAAGAGCAAAATAGAATACTCCACACCATCATGGGAGTATTTAAGCAATTCGATTCGGGTCGGAGCTCCAACAAACCAAGTAAATGCATCCAAGACCAGCAAATATACTAATAAAAGCCCACAACAAAACTGAGCGGGATCCGAACCATTATAGACCGCCAATCGGCGGTCTGTTTTGGCCTAAATCCGCACAAATATCTCCAGCACATGTATTAGAGGATGTTTAGGGCATTTTTGGTATTTGTTTAGTCCCACATCGGGGAATTGTCCCGGATTGCCTTTTTCTTTGGCTATAAGTAGAACTCTTCACCTTTATTGTAATCACTCCATATTTTAAGTGGTTATTCTTCCTACTAGAAGTGAGGCCTTGAAGCACACTGATTGACATCATTTCATACTCATATTTGTATCTTATATCCATTATCTTTCACCTAAATAATGCTATGTTACGAGTTTTATGTTTAGTTTTCAGGAATAAATAGGTTTGAAGAGATGAAGCATAAAAGGACCCAAAAGCTGGGAAAAAGGACTTAATTGTGAGATCTGTGGACCAAGATGCAAGGAAGATGGACCTGAATGCAAGACCGAAGGACCTAAGAGCAAAACAGAATACTCCTCACCATCATGGGGAGTATTTTGGCAATTCTATTCGGGTCGGAGCTCCAACATGCAAAATAGATGCATCATATACCAACAAAGCCTTCCAGAAAAGCCCACAAGAAATTCCAGAGCGATCCGGACGCTGTAGACCGCTAATTAGCGGCCCCAGACCGCTACTTGGCGGTCACTTTTGGCCCAAATGCGCTCAAATTTTGCCAGCACATGTATTAGAGGATGTTTATGCTATTTGTGGTATCTGTTTAGTCCCACATCGGGGGATTGTCCCGGATTAGCTTTTTGCATGGCTATAAATAGAACTCTTCACCTCCTATTGTAATCACTCCATATTTTAAGTGGCTATTCTTCCTACTAGAAGTGAGGCCTTGAAGCACACACTAAAGTAGGAGGATGCTACTTTTAATGTGAGTCATTTTATCAATAAAGTTGTTAGTTTCTTTCATTGTTTGTTTTATGCTTCTTTTATTGTTTATGCATGTTTTAGTTTAATCATCTTTTAATTCTAGCTTAGTTTTAATATGCTTTCTTTCCATAGTTTAATAATTAGTGTAATGTTTAGTGAGTAGTTCCATCCCCTTTGGGGGGGGTCGAGTACATGTACATACATGTATTAGAGAATGGGATGGATGCTTTAATTTCAATGTGTTGATTAAACATGAATGTATGCTTACTTGTTTAGGATAGAATTTATAACTTGATGAGTTTGCCAAAATGATTAGACACCTCTAATGCTTGTTTAGGTTCTGAAATAAACAACTTGCATATGTAAATGTTAATCAACTAAGTTGGTGAATAGATTGATAGGTTTTGCCATAACATTTAGACACTTCCTATGCTTGATAAACACCACCTTCATGTGCTTAAAGAATGTATTCTACACCCACCTCTTTGCATGTGTGCACTCACTCCACCCCTTAGGGGTTTTCCCATTTCTGTATTCCAGTATTCATCCTTTGTTCTTAGTTTAGTTGTTATTCCATCGTTTGTTTGTTTCTTTCGCATTTCATACTTCTTAGTGTAGCGTAGTCTAGATTAGCATAAACAACTCTCTTCTCCATTTTTTTCGCCACTTGATTTCATACAAGCAAGAGACTACTCACCTCCCTGAGGATGACCCGTACTTGCCACCGCGTCATCGTGGTCGTGCACTTGCGGTTTAATTAAAACGTTCAACACACACACTAAAGTTGGAGGATGCTACTTGAAATGTGAATTACTTTAAAAAATGTTTCTTTCTTATGTTGTTTGTTTTATGTTTCTTGTTTTACTTTGTTTAATTTCATTTCATTAGTTTTAGTAGGTTTGTTAATATACTTTCTTTGCTTAGTTTAGTAATTAGTGTAATGTGTAGTGAGTAGTTCCATCCCCTTTGGGGGGTGGAGTAGATGTTCATACATGCATTAGAGAATGGAATGAATGCTTTATTTCTAATGTGTTGATAAAACATGAATGTATGCTTGCTTGTTTAGGATAGAATTTATAACTTGATGAGTTTTGCCAAAATGATTAGACACCTCTCATGCTTGTTTAGATTCTGAAATAAACAACCTGTATATGTAAATGTTAATTAACTTGGATGGTGAATGGATTGATAGGTTTTCCCATAACATTTAGACACTTCCTATGCATGATAACACCACCTTTATTTGTGCTTAAAGAATGTGTTCAACACCCACCTCTTTGCATGTGTGCAGTCACTCCACCCCTTAGGGGTTTTCCATTTCTGAATTCCAGCACTCTTCTTTCGTTCTTAGTTAAGTTTTTAGTTAATCGTTTGTTGCTTTCTTTCGCATTTCATACTTCGTAGTGTAGTGTAGCGTAGAGTAGCATACTCAACAATCATCTCCATTTTTCTCGCCACTTGATTTCGTGCAAACGAGAGGCTGCTCACCTCCCTGAGGACGACCCGTATTTGCCACCGCTTCAACGCGGTCGTGCACTTGCGGTTTAATATAAAATGATCAACAACTCTATATGGGTAATCAGTCCACACACCTAGCCTAATGAACCATTCGTGAAAGTTAATTATGGATTTAAGAGAAAGAAATGGGCAACCTTAACTTCTGAATGTGATACAATGTGTATAGTCCATTTTGGTTCTTATTTGGCTCTCTTTTTTCTTTTTCTTTCGAGCAGTTTATTGGTTGGTGTTTGATTCTCCCTGGCTCAGATTTCGTGTATCATTGCCTATGAGGACTTACACTATCACGCACACCTTCCCCCAAATCTCCACATATGGTGATCCCTACCACCTGTGTAACGGGAGTTCGGTCGGTGTATCCCAAGTCAGATGACTCGAAAGCACCAGGCACAAAGTCCCATGACACCTACTTTCCTGAGTGATAGGAGTCGTGCGAGAAGAGAGAATACATAGTCACTTATTTCTTATCTACACATGAACCAAAACCCCTACACTTAATGTCTCACAAAAAGATTTAGAGGGTCCTTGACTACAACAAACTTCCTTAAGTTAACAGACACAAATTATTGACTCACTAGGTTCAGGGTGGACTTCTTTAAATGTTTGAGTACTGAAACCCTATGATTACTCACCCCCATGGGAAAACTTGGGTGCATCATAACGACTCGATAAATCCTAAAACCACTGTTCTAGATATCCTAATGCATCAATTTCAAGACAATTTTGGGAGTTTTCTTTTTACTTTGCCTTTCAACGGTTTTGCACATGCTAAACACACAAAAAACATTTTCTTTCGCAAACACATGAAGATTTTGAAAGAAATGTGAAAATTTTGAAGAACTAGGCAAGCAAAAGAAGACAAGTCACCCAAGGATCATGGCAAGCAGATATATCCATATTAAATGCAGCATACTAACATGACCCTAATAATGCACACAAAAGAAAACAAAATCAAAAGAAAAGACTTGACTATGTACACACGTAAAACAGCCCCCACACCTACTTCATGCATTGTCCTCAATGAATGTGTGCATGATACCACATGGATTTATGCATGAAAAATGGAAGATCTCACCAACATGAAGCGCAAAAGGAAGTTCGTGGTTATGTTGATGGACACAAACCCGAATTCCCTTAAAACTTGTGAGATACAGAAGAAGGGAGACACATACGTGAAGAAATGGGGACCAAGTACACAAGGGTTGGGGCCTACAACAATCAATGCTCGCTCAATGAGTCTTTTATTACTTGTTTTTTTTAAATGATATATACAGCAACAACGATATTCTCATAATCATTTGGTCAAGGAACATCAAATGAGAACATCAAGTCATGATTGAGGAAGGATTGGTCAACCAAGTTGAATGACGCGTTGTGGGCCTTCCGCACCATGTACAAGACTAATTTGGGTATGTCCCCAATCGGGTAGTGTACGGCAAGGCTTGCCACCTACCCATCGAGCTTGAGCATCGTGCTTTCTGGGCGATCAAGAAACTGAATATGGATCTTGATCAAGCAGGAGTAGAACACAAGCTCGACATTGTGGAATTAGAAGAGCAACACAATTTTGCGTACGAGAATGCCAAAATTCATAAGTCCCGAGCCAAGATGTTTCACGATCGCATGATTATGCGAAATGTGTTTACGGTCGGGCAGAAGGTGTTGCTCTACAATTCCCGGCTTCATCTGTTTGCGGGTAAGCTCCGCAGTCACTGGTCTGGCCCGTTTATTGTCCAAACCGTCTATCCTCATGGAGCGGTTGACATCTTGAACCCAGGGAATGGGGACGTGTTCAAAGTTTATGGACAACGCCTCAAACCCTACTTGGAGGGGGCACCATCTGAAGTCGAGGAGGTCATGTTCCTTCATGAACCTCCCTCGCACTCAACCATTCATGCTCCTGCATGAGTGGTTGTGCTTTCAGGTTTGTTAAAAAAAAGAAAAAAAGAAAAAAAAGAAGACTCCTTCAGTGAGCATCGTTTGTTGTGGGGCCCAAACCTTGAGTATTTGGGCCCCAATTATTTCACCTATTTGTATCCCTTCCTTAGCATCTCACAGGTTTTGAGGGAATTTGGGTTGTGTCCATCAACATAGCCGGAAACTTCTCTTTGTACTTCACGTTGGTGAGATCTATTCTTTTTCATGCATAACTCCATGTAATATCTTGCTCACATTCATTGAGGACAATGCATGGAGTAGGTGTGGGGGGGTGTTTACGTTTGTACATAGTCGAGTCTTTTTTTGATTTTGTTTTCTTTTGTTTGCATTTTTAGGGTCATGTTAGTGTGCTGCATTTAATATCGATATATCTGTTTGCCATGATCCTTGGGTGACTTGTCTTATTTTGCTTGCCTAGTGCTTCAAAATTTTCACAGTTCTTTCAAAATCTTCATGTGTTTGCGAAAGAAAATTTTTTGTGGGTTTTTCGTGTGTTTAGCATGTGCAAAACTGTTGAGAGGCAAAGTAAAAAGAAAGCTCCCAAAATTGTCTTGAACTTGATGCATTAGGATATCTAGTACTGTGGCTTTAGGATTTATCACGTCGTTAGGATGCACCCCAGTTTTGCCTTGGGGGTAAGTAATCATAGGGTTTCCGTGCTCAAACATTTAATGAAGTCCACCCTGAACCTAGTGAGTCAATAATTCGTGTCTGTTAACTTAAGCAAGTTTGTTGTAGTCAAGGACCCTCTAAATCTTGTTGTGAGACATTAGTGTAGGGGTTTTGGTTCATGTGTAGATAACAAATAAGTGAGTAGGTGTTCTCTCTTCTCGCACGGCTCCTATCACTCGGGATACACTAATTCCTAGCACAACACACTTAATACACTACATGATCATATCACATATTTCTCCACCCCCCAAATGGGGATGGAACTACTCCCTACTCATTACACTAACTATATTAACAAAATGAAGCATAATACTGAAATGAAACTACACTAAGCAAGCAAAAAATACTAAATAAACTTAAAAGGAAATGAAAGACTAAACAAGCATGCACAAATTAAAAGACAAGATTCAAAGAAACTAAAACAATTATTTTATTAACAACGACTCGCATTGAAGGTAGCATTCTTCTCCACCTAGAGTTTTTGCTTCAAGGCTCACTCCTTAGTAGAGAGAATGTCACCAAGCAATGGGTAGTTTACAATAGAAGGTGAAGAGTTCTATTTATACCCAAAGAAAAAGGCAATCCGGGACAATCCCCCGATGTGGGACTACACAAATACCAGAAATGGACTAAATACACACTAATACACGACCCACCAAAATCGTAGAGAATTTGGGCCAAAACAGACCGCCAATTCGCGGTCTTGGACAACCAATTCGCGGTCTTGGACAGCCAATTCGCGGTCTATATAGTCCGGATCACGCTGGATTTTATTCAGGGCTTTTCTGGATGTCTTTGTTGGTCTTTGATGCATCTACTTCACTTGTTGGAGCTCCAACCCGAATAGAATTGTCAAAGTACTCCCTATGATGGTGTGGAGTTTTCTGTGTTGCTCTTTGGTGCTTCGGTCTTACCTTCAGGTCCTTCTCCCTTGCATCTTAGTCCCCAGGTCTCACAATTAAGTCCTTTTTCTCTGCTTTTGGGTCCTTTTATGCTTCATCTCTTCAAACCTATTTATTTCTGAAATTCAAACATAAAACTCGTCACGAAACAATGATTAGGTGTAAGATAATGGATATAAGATACAAATATAAGCATGAAATAATGTCAATCAGAAAGCATTATTGGCTGCAAATGTAAGCTCACTTTTGTCCAATCCCGCCAACACAAAATACAAGGACCCTCGGTGTCCTACTATTCAGTGTACGATAGGGGACACTAGCATGAGTAATGTTTTGCTTGATTTAGGATCAGCGGTCAACCTCCTCCCATTTTCTGTTTATCAACAGTTAAATTTGGGAGAATTGAAGCCAACTAAGATCACCCTCCAATTGGCGGATAGATCCATTCGTATTCCAAAGGGAATTATCGAGGACGTGCTTATCAAAGTCGGAGATTTTATATTTCCAGTCGATTTTGTTGTCCTCGATACCAATCCTGTTGCGAACACCCACTCTCAAATACCTTTGATTTTGGGTAGACCATTTCTGGCAACTTCCAACACCTTAATTAATTGTAGAAATGGTCTCATGAAGCTATCATTCGATAACATGAGTGCCGAGTTTCATGTGTTCAACTCTGGTAGGCAACAGGAGCCCATGGATCAACCCCTAAATCTAAATCTCATCCGCCAATTGGAGAAAGCACCACAAAATCAACGAACACCCCTAACCCCAATGCAACCCATTGAGAATGTTTGTAGGCCCAGCGAATACTCATTGCCTGTCTTTGCAATGCAACAGAGTGAGCTGGCATGAAACATAAATGTCCAAAAGGAGTGTTCGTTGCATGATTCAGTTGAGAGTACTAGTGAGAGTGAGACACCTCATCATATGCCTATACCAGAAGGTGTCTCTACCTCATGTCTCATGGCCATTGAGCCATTTGAACTTCATATTGAGTCCAACAAGGACCCAACTATGACCGAGCTTATGCTTGATGATCTAAATGATGGTGGGAGGTCCTTGTTGGATGACTTGGGGAGAAACCCCATTCTTAGTGATGCAGGTTTGCTGCATCCATCGAATGAGCTTGAGGAACTCATTCCGATGCACCCACCTATTGGTTGGTGGGTTTTGTTCGATGAGAAACTAAACCCTAGTGAGGCAACACAACTTCATTCATTTATATAGCCTACACCCAACCAATATCATGAGGGGTTCGAGCCTTTCAGCTTTGACTTTTCACCCCTCATGACACCTCAGAGTACCGGTGAAGTTTGCCCACCTCGACATGTCTCTGGTCCTCATGACTTGATGTTCTCATTTGGTGTTCCTTGACCAAATGATTATGAGAATATCGTTGTTGCTGTATATATCATTTTAAAAAAAGTAATAAAAGACTCCTTGAGCGAGCATTGATTGTTGTAGGCCCCATTTCTTCACGTATGTGTCTCCCTTCTTTTGTATCTCACAGGTTTTAACATCAACATAACCATGAACTTCCTTTTGCGCTTCATGTTGGTGAGATCTTCCATTTTTCATGCTTAAATCCATGTGGTATCATGCTCACATTCATTGAGGACAATGCATGAAGTAGGTGTGGGGGGTGTTTTACGTGTGTACATAGTCGAGTCTTTTCTTTTGATTTTGTTTTCTTTTGTGTGCATTATTAGGGTCATGTTAGTGTGCTGCATTTAATATGGATATATCTGCTTGTCATGATCCTTGGGTGACTTGTCTTCTTTTGCTTGCCTAGTTATTCAAAATTTTCATATTTCTTTCAAAATCTTCATGTGTTTGCGAAAGAAAATGTTTTTTGTGTGTTTAGCATGTGCAAAACCGTTGAAAGGCAAAGTAAAAAGAAAACTCCCAAAATTGTCTTGAAATTGATGCATTAGGATATCTAGTACAGTGGTTTTAGGATTTATCGAGTCGTTATGATGCACCCCAGTTTTCCCTTGGGGGTGAGTAATCTTAGGGTTTCAGTACTCAAACATTTAAAGAACTCCACCCTAAACCTAATGGGTCAATTGATTGACATCATTTCATGCTCATATTTGTATCTTATATCCATTATCTTACACCTAAGCAATGCTACGTGACGAGTTTTATGTTTAGTTTTCAGGAATAAAGAGGTTTGAAGAGAAGAGCCGTGAAAGGACCCAAAAGCTGGGAAAAAGGACTGAATGGTGAGATCTAGGGACCAAGATGCAAGGGAGAAGGACCTGAATGTAAGACAGAAGGACCTAAGAGCAAAACAGAATACTCCACACCATCATGGGGAGTATTTTACCAATTCTATTCGGGTCGGAGCTCCAACAAGTCGAGTAACCGCATCAAAGACCAACAATACCAGAAAGCAAAGCCCACAACAAATTCCAACACGATCCGACAATTTTGGACCGCCAATTGGCGGTCTTGGACCGCTAATTGGCGGTCCATATTGCTCAGGATCCGTCTAAATTTCTCCTGGACTTGTATTAATGTTCGTTTAGGCTATTTTTGGTATTGGTTTAGTCCCACATCGGGGGATTGTCCCCGATTAGCTTTTTCCATGCTTATAAATAGAACTCTTCACCTTCCATTGTAATTACCCATTGCTTGGTGGCATTCTCTCTACTAAGGAGTGAGCCTTGAAGCAAAAACTCATGGTGGAGAAGAATGCTACCTTCAATGTGAGTCATTTTGTTAATAAAATAATTCTTCTAGTTTCTTTAAATCTTGTCTTTTAATTTGTGCATGTTTGTTTAGTGTTTCCTTTCCTTTTATGTTTCTTTAATGCTTCTTGCCTTCTTAGTTAACTTTCATTTCAGTATTATGCTTTCTTTTGCTAGTATAGTTAGTGTAATGCGTAGTGAGTAGTTCCATCCCCATTTGGGGGGTGGAGAAATATGTGATATAATCATGTAGTGTATTAAGTGTGTGTTATTTTTATCCCTTGAGCTTTATATGATTTCCATAACCATCTAATGGGTCTCCACTCTTATCTTTGATAGGCTAATGCTCTTGAATGAAGCTTAGCTTATGCTTTGATTAGTGGACCTATTTTATGGGGAATGATAAGGTTAGGATATGGATGAAGTTAATGTTGGAAACACAATTTGTAGTGTATGTGCTCTTGTTGCCTTTACCTTAGCTAATGTCTTGTATGTTTTAATGATGTAGTGAAATCTTAATTCATGTAGAGGCATAGTAGGGTATAGTCTTTATACTTGAGTTCATGTAGCTTCATTCCAATTAATGTCTTGTATGTTTTAATGATGTAGTGAAATCTTAATTCATGTAGAGGCAAAGTTGGATGTAGTTTTATGATTTCATGCACTACATGTTGTGAGGAGCTTAATGAACACACACACACTTCTTTATGTCACATTATTTCTCTACCCCCTTTGGGGCTTAGTTTATTGCTTATCTCCATTTCCATTTGCATCTTAGTGTAGTTTAGTGTAACCAACCTTTCTTCCCTTTCTTTACCTCTCGCCTTCGAACAAACCAAGTGTCGACACACCTCCCAGTGGACGACCCGTATTTGCCACCGCTTCAACGCGGCCGTGCACTTGCGGTAGAAATATAAAACGATCAATCATCAATAATTTGTGTCTGTTAACTTAAGGAAGTTTGTTGTAGTCAAGGACCCTTTAAATCTTTTTATGAGACATTAAGTGTAGGGGTTTTGGTTCATGTGTAGATAAGAAATAAGTGAGTAGGTATTCTCTCTTCTCGCATGGCTCCTATCACTCGGGAAAGTAGGTATCTTAGGACTTTGTGCCTGGTGCTTTCGAGTCATCTGACTTGGGATACACCGACCGAACTCCCGTTACACGGGTGGTAGGGATCACCATATGTGGAGATTTGGGGGAAGGTGTGCGTGATAGTGTAAGCCCTCATAGGCAATGATACACGAAATCTGAGCCAGGGAGAATCAAACACCAACCAATAAACTGCTCCAAAGAAAAAGAAAAAGAAAAAAAAGTGTCAAATAAGAACCAAAATGGACTTCCCACATCGGGGGATTGTCCCGGATTGCCTTTTTCTTTGCATATAAATTGAACGCTTCACGTTCTATTGTAAACTACCCATTGCTTGGTGACATTCTCTCTACTAAGGAGTGAGACTTGAAGCAAAAACTCAAGGTGGAGAAGAATGCTACCTTCAATGTGAGTCGTTGTTAATAAAATAATTGTTCTAGTTTCTTTGAATCTTGTCTTTTAATTTGTGCATGCTTATTTAGTCTTTCCTTTCCTTTTAAGTTTATTTAGTATTTTTTGCTTGCTTAGTGTAGTTTCATTTCAGTATTATGCTTCATTTTGTTAATATAGTTAGTGTAATGAGTAGTTCCATCCCCATTTGGGAGGTGGAGAAATATGTGATATGATCATGTAGTGTATTAAGTGTGTTGTGCTAGAAATTAGTGTATCCCGAGTGATAGGAGCCGTGCGAGAAGAGAGAACACCTACTCACTTATTTCTTATCTACACATGAACCAAAACCCCTACACTAATGTCTCACAACAAGATTTAGAGGGTCCTTGACAACAACAAACTTGCTTAAGTTAACAGACACGAATTATTGACTCACTAGGTTCAGGGTGGACTTCATTAAATGTTTGAGCACTGAAACCCTATGATTACTCACCCCCAAGGCAAAACTGGGGTGCATCCTAACGACTCGATAAATCCTAAAGCCACAGTACTAGATATCCTAATGCATCAAGTTCAAGACAATTTTGGGAGCTTTCTTTTTACTTTGCCTCTCAACGGTTTTGCACATGCTAAACACACGAAAAACCCACAAAACATTTTCTTTTGCAAACACATGAAGATTTTGAAAGAACTGTGAAAATTTTGAAGCACTAGGCAAGCAAAATAAGACAAGTCACCCAAGGATCATGGCAAGCAGATATATCGATATTAAATGCAGCACACTAACATGACCCTAAAAATGCAAACAAAAGAAAACAAAATCAAAAAAAGACTCGACTATGTACAAACGTAAAACACCCCCCACACCTACTCCATGCATTGTCCTCAATGAATGTGAGCAAGATATTACATGGAGTTATGCATGAAAAAGAATAGATCTCACCAACGTGAAGTACACATGGAAGTTTCCAGCTATGTTGATGGACACAACCCAAATTCCCTAAAACATGTGAGATGCTAAGGAAGGGATACAAATAGGTGAAAGAATTATGGCCCAAATACTCAAGGCTTGGGGCCCACAACAAACGATGCTCACTGAAGGAGTCTTCTTTTTTTTCTTTTTTTCTTTTTTTTAACAAACCTGAAAGCACAACCACTCATGCAGGAGCAAGAATGGTTGAGTGCGAGGGAGGTTCATGAAGGAACATGACCTCCTCGACTTCGGCTGGTGCCCCCTCCAAGTAGGGTTTGAGGCGTTGTCCAGTAACTTTGAACACGTCCCCGTTCCCTGGGTTCAAGATGTCAACCGCTCCATGAGGATAGACGGTTTGGACAATAAACGGGCCAGACCAGCGACTGCGGAGCTTACCCGCAAACAGATGAAACCGGGAATTGTAGAGCAATATCTTCTGCCCGCCCGTAAACACATTTCGCATAATCATGCGATCGTGAAACATCTTGGCTCGGGACTTATGAATTTTGGCATTCTCGTACGCAACATTGTGTAGCTCTTCTAATTCCACAATGTCGAGCTTATGTTCTACTCCTTCTTGATCAAGATCCATATTCAGGTTCTTGATCGCCTAGAAAGCACGATGCTGAAGCTCAACGGGTAGGTGGCAAGCCTTGCCGTACACTACCCGATTGGGGACATACCCAAATTAGTCTTGTACATGGTGCGGAAGGCCCACAACGAGTCATTCAACTTGGTTGAACAATCCTTCCTCGAGGAACTAACCGTCTTCTCAAGAATTTGCTTTAATTTACGGTTAGAGATTTCGACCTGCCAACTAGTTTGCGGATGATATGGGGTCGCAAGCTTGTGGGTGATCGAATATTTCCTCATAAGCGCTTCAAAGGAGCGATTACAGAAGTGGGTACCCCTATCGCTGATTATGGTACGAGGAGTACCAAATCGCGCAAAAATGTCCCTCAAGAATTTGGTGACCACCTTGTTGTCATTGGTCTTTGTGGGTATAACCTCAACCCACTTAGACACATAGTCAATGGCCACCAGAATGTAAACATTCCCGAACGAGTTCGGGAAGGGACCTATGAAATCGATGCCCCACACATCGAAGATGTTGACAACAAGGACATTTTGCAAAGGCATCATGTCACGTCGACCAATCCTGCCAAGGCGCTGACACCTATCACATTGATTACAAAAGTCGTAAGCATTCTTGAAAAGAGAGGGCCAGTAGAATCCAGATGGGAGCACCTTGGCAGCAGTTTTCTTTGCTCCAAAGTGTCCTCCACATGCCTTGGAATGGCAGAAGTAGACCACACTTTGGAACTCGGTATCTGGGACACACCGCCTGAAAATTTGGTCAGAGCAGTATTTAAATAGGTAGGGGTCGTCCCAGTGGAAGAATCTGACATAAGATCTAAATTTGGTTTGGTCAGATTTTGACCAACCGACAGGAAGTTGCTCGGTCACGAGGTAGTTCACGATGTCGGCAAACCAAGGGTTATCTTTGATCGTGAACAACTGCTCGTTAGGAAATTTGTCATCAATGATTTGGTCCTGTGGGTTGGTCGTCTCTAGACGAGACAAGTGGTCAGCTACAACATTTTCACACCATTTTTTGTCCCGAATCGCGAGATCGAATTTTTTTAACAACAAGATCCATCTCAAGAGTCAGGATTTTGCATCTTTCTTCGCCATGAGGTGCTTGATGGTTGTGTGATCAGAATAGATAATCACGTGGGAGCCAATCAAGTACGACCGGAGTTTCTCCAAAGCAAATATGATCGCTAAGAATTCCTTCTCGGTCACAGTGTAGTTCAATTGGGCATCATTGAGTGTTCTACTGGCATAGTAGATCACATGAGGCATTTTGTCCAATCGTTGCCCAAGCACTGCTCCCACAGTGAAGTCAGATGCATCACACATTAACTCAAAGGGTTCAGTCCACACAGGTGCCTTAATAATGGGAGCTGAAGTCAAGTCTTTCTTCAAGGTCAAAAAGGCATGGTGGCAATCCGATGTGAACTCAAAAATGGCATCCTTAGACAACAAGGCAGTGAGAGGTCGAGCAATTTTGCTAAAATCCCGAATGAACCGCCGATAGAATCCAGCATGCCCCAAAAAGGCGCGGATATCCTTCACATTACGTGGCGGTGGGAGATTAGCAATGATACCCACTTTGGCGGGATCAACCTCAATTCCCCTACTTGAGACCACATGTCCAAGTACAATCCCTCGCTTCACCATGAAGTGACATTTCTCCTAATTGAGAGCGAGTTTCTTCTCACGGCATCGCTTGAGGACAAGGCTCAAGTGATGAAGGCACTCATCAAAGGAAGCACCAAATATGGAAAAGTAGTCCATGAAGATCTCAAGGAAATGCTCAACCATATCGGAGAAGATGCGGATTATACACCTTTGAAACGTTGCCGGCGCATTACATAACCCAAAGGGCATGTGACGGTAGGCAAACGTGCCAAAGGGACAAGTAAATGTGGTTTTCTCTTGATCCTCAGAGGTGATGGGAATTTGGTTGTAACCGGAGTATCCATCAAGAAAACAATAATACTCATGTCCGACCAACCTTTCCAACATCTGATCAATGAATGGCAACGGGAAATGATCTTTCCACGTTGCCGCATTGAGCTTGCGATAATCAACGCAAACTCGCCAGCCAGTTTGCAGACTTAAAACTACTAACGTGAATGATACACTCTTGTGGTACTATCGTCTTGGTCCCATAAATGAAAAACGCAACAAGAAATTGCAAGAAGCTAACCTTCTTGGTCAACTTGATTTGAAATCATTGGAGACGTATGAACCTTGCCTAATGGGCAAAATGACTAAGAGGCCTTTCAAGAAGAAAGGTCCAAGAGAGAATAACTTGCTGGATTTGACACATTCTGATGTATGTGGTCTAATTAGTACAAGTGCAAGAGACGGTTTTAGGTACTTCATTACGTTCACAGATGACTATAGTCGTTATGGCTATATTTATCTAATGAGAAACAAAAGTGAATCCTATGACAAGTTAAAGGAATTCATGAATGAAGTAGAGAACCAACTCAACAAGAAAATCAAGTCTCTACGAATGGATCGTGGAGGTGAGTACTTAAGTACCGAATTTGATTCGTTCGTAAAGGAGTGTGGTATTGTACCATAGGTAACTCCGCCCGGAACACGTCAATGGAATGGGGTGTCCGAAAGGAGAAATAGGGCATTGCTCGACACGGTTCGATCAATTATGAGTCAAGCTTAATTGCCACTTTACTTTTGGAGTTATGCAGTAGAAGTTGCGGCTTACACACTACATAATGTTCCATCCAAATCCGTAGAGAAAATGCCTTATGAGCTGTGGAGTGGTAAAAACCTAAGCGCAATTTTCTCAAAATTTGTGATTGTTAGGCTAATGTCAAGAGATTGATGTCGACCAAACTTCAACCAAAAGAGGATAAGTGCTTCTTTATAGGTTATCCTCGTGAGACAAGAGGATACTACTTCTGGCGTATACCTCTAATCGAGTGATTGTAGAGAGGGATGACGCATTTCTGGAAAAGGAATTTCTGGAAAGAATAAAAAGTAGTGGGAGTAGAATTGTGTTTGAGGAAACTCAAGATATTCTAGAAGATCATGATATGAATGAAAACATTCAACATCATGAAGGCGCAGCGGAGATTCCTTTGGTTAGTGGGAGCGTGAGTGAGAGACTCTTGCAAGCAATTGGGAGAAAAACTCAATCATCCCGACCTATTGTATGTTCGAGTACACGTAGAACCAAAAGAACTTAGAAGGTCTACGAGGGAATGGAAGAATCCCGATATGTATCTGGGACTTCATGAAATCATGGTACTTGATACTGATGATCCCTCGACCTTTCAAGAAGATATGGAAAGTGAGGAGTCCAAACTATGGTTCAAAGCCATAGAATCCAAAAAAGAATCCTTGTATGACAATCAAGTGTGGAACCTGGTTGACCTTCCTTAAGGAAAGAAATCCGTTCAAAATAAATGGGGTTTTAAGAGGAAGAAGGACATGGATGGGAACTTGACAACCTACAAAGCAGGGTGATTGACATCATATCATGCATATATTTGTGTCTTATAACCTTTATTTTTAGCATAAACAATGCTACGTAATAAGTTTTATGTTTAAGTTTCAGGAATAAACAAGTTTGAGAAGAAGAGACTAAAATAGACATAAAAGCAAGAAAAATGATGAAGTTGTAAGATTTATGAGCTGAGGTGCACGAGAGAAGGACCCGGATGTAAAACCAAAAGGACAAATGAGGAAATCCAGAAGCTCCACACCATTTTGAGGAGTATTTTGGCAATTAGATCTGGGCCTAAATATAAACAACCAAATCGGGTTAATCAAACATCAAGCAATCAAGCCAGAAATTTAACACCAAAATCTAGACTCAATCAAAGCTATCTAGACCACCAATTGGCTGTCCCAGGCCGTTAATTGGCGGTTTATATTGGTCCAAAATTTACATTCTTTAGTATGGTCACGGATTATGTTGTTTTATGTCAATTTATAGTATGTGTTTAGTCCCATACCCGGGGATTGTCCCGGATTACCTATGTCCATGTCTATAAAAAGAACTCTTCCTCTCCTTTGGTATTCACCCATTGCTTGGTGGCATTCTCTCTACTTGGAGTAAAGGCCTCAAGCAAAACTCAAGTGTAGAACAATGCTACTTGTATTGTGAATCATTTAATAAAATAATTTTTGATAATTTTGTTCTGATGTTGTCTCTTTTTCTTGCATGCTTAGCTTAGTCTTGTTTCTTTAATCTTAGTCTAAATTAGTTAGAATGTCTCCTTTTCTTTATATGAATGATTTCTAAATGTGTAGTGAGTAGATCCATCCCCTTTGGGGGTGGAGATGATGTAGATAAATCTTGTGAAGTTTGGATGTTTGATAATTTTTTTATTGTGTAGACTTGAATGTTTGTATGTTCATTGGGGGTATTTTAATCATCTACATGTTGGGGGATTTTTGATGGGTTTTGCCATAATATTTAAACACATCCCATGCTTAGTTTTCTCATGTTTATTGACTGAAAGTTCCTATTGAATATGCTACATGTTAGTTATGTGTTTGTATTTGTATTTGCTTGCTTGATTGATTGAAGAAACTATGTTTTGATGGGTTTTACCATAACATTTAGACACCTCCCATGCTTCGATTTGTTCTTCACATGAGTTCATGGTTTTTGATGAGTCTCTCCATATCTTTAGACACTTGTCATGTTGAGCCTAATCTTATGATAACCAAGTAATAATTGTTGATATGTTGTGTGATTGGATTGATAGGTTTTACCACATCTTTAGACACTTCCTATGCATGAAGACACACACGACACAAACACATACATGCTTACAAACGTCATTCATCACTTATTTCACTTCATATGTGCACACACTCCACCTCTTAGGGGTTTCTCTTCCTGATTTCCAATTTTAGTTGCTTTCTTTCGTATTTCTTACTTACTAGTTTAGTGTAGTTTAGCTTAGCATAATCAAATCTCTTTCACCTTTTTCACCACTTGATTTTGGATAAACCAGATGCTACTCACCTCCACGTCACGAACGCTCCTTTAGTCCATGTGTCAAGGATAGTTCTTAAGAAAGGATGTAAGGGAGGCATGAGCTTTCCTCGAAGAGCTCACTGAGAAGACCACGCAGTGGGAAAGTGTGAGGGAACCATCACCATCATCTAGCATAGGAGCAAGGATCACAAACGCAAACTCGACTAGATATGGTGCTGCATTTTCCGTTGATACCATTACGGCCACCGAGGCATGCACGGCGGCCTTAATACGCCGCATGGATTTGATTGAGCTCCAACACCAGCAAGATGTGTCACTTGTGTCTGCATCTTGTCCAGTTCCCTGTCAACTATGTGGTAGGATAGGTCATATAGGAGGCGAATGTGCATCCATTCCTCCTGCGATGGAACATGTTAATGCCATCTATGATAGATCCAGGAATGACCCATACTCATCATGATATAATCCTGGATGGAGCAACCACCCTAACTTATCATGGATCAAAAACAGCCACACCAACCTCCGATGCATTCACAGTCTTATTAGCCACCCAAGTTCCAACCACCAACCCACTAGGTTTCCCAAATTCCAACAATATGGAAACCCGATTCAATTCGCTTGAGACCTTGACTCATGGACTTGAAAACTCAATGAATTTTTTTATGTCAACCACAAGTTAAGTTCTCACTTCAAATCAGCAGACCATCAAATCTCTAGAGCTTCAGATGGGCCAATTGACTCAGTTTGTACATGAAAGAGAGAGAGAGACTCTGCCTAGCCAGCCTGAGGCTAACCCTTGCATGTACCAGCAACAACACATACAAAATGAGAATGTGGTACCTCAGGGGCGGCAAGTGAACCATGTGGAGGAACGTGTTCACCATGTCAATGCCTTTGTAACCATAAGGAATGGAAAATAGGTTGACAATCACATTTCCTTGCCACCACCACCATCTATGAATCCCCTCAGTGGGAATAGTGCTGAAGAAGCGGCTGAGGGTGAGTGTAGTACACCAACGCCTACTTCTCAGGCACAGTAGAAAACCTACCTGTCAAAAGCCCCCTATCCTAGTAGGTTAACCAAAAAGTAGAGTGACAAAATGGATAAGATATTAGAGGTCTTCAAACAAGTGACGGTTAACATCCATTTGTTGGATGTCATACGACAAATACCTCAACATGCCAAAGTGTTAAAGGATCTCTATACAACAAAGAGGAAGACCAATGTTCCTAATAAAGCATTCTTAATTGTAAGTGTAAGCTCATTTTTGTCCAATCCCATGTACACAAAGTACAAGGACCCTGGGTGTCCTACTATTTAGTGTACGATAGGGGACACTAGCATGAGTAACGTATTGCTTGATTTAGGATCAGCGGTCAACCCCCTCCCATTTTCTATTTATCAACAGTTGAACTTGGGAGAATTAAAACCAACTAAGATCACCCTCCAATTGACAGATAGATCCATTCGTGTCTCAAAGGGGATTATTGAGGATGTGCTCATCAAAGTTTGAGATTTTATATTTCCAGTAGATTTTTGTCGTCCTCGATACCAACCCTGTTGCGAACACCTACTCTCAAATACCTTTGATTTTGGGTAGACCATTTTTGGAAACCTCTAACGCCTTCACTAATTTTAGAAATGGTCTCATGAAGCTCTCATTCGGTAACATTAGTGTCGAGTTTCATGTGTTTAACTCTGGTAGGAAACAGGGGCCCATGGACCAACCTTTAATTCTCAACCTCATCCGCCAATTAGAGAAATCACCACAAAATCAACAAACACCCCTAACACCAATGCAACCCGTTGAGAATGTTTGTGGGCCCAACAAAAACTCATTGCATGTCTTTACAATGCAACAGAGTAAGCTGGTATCAAACGTGAAAGTACGAAGGGGGTGTTTGTTAGATGATTCAGTTGAGACTGATAGTGAGGGGGACACACCACAACATATGCCCATAGCAGAAGGTGTCTCTACCCTATGTCCCATGGTCGTTGACCTTTTGACCTTCATTTTGACTTCAACAAGGACCCACCTGCGAGTGAGCTTATGATAGATAATATAAAGGAGTTTGGGTGGTCCTTGTTGGATGACTTGGGGAGAAGCCCCATTCTTAGTGAAACATGTGTCACATCCTTCGAATGAGCCTTCAGAACTCATTCCGATGCACTCGCCTATTGGTTGGAGGGGTTTGTTCGATGAGCAACAAACCCTAGAGAGGCAACACAACTCGACTCATTCATGTTGCCTATGTCCAGCCTATATCATGAGGTGTTTGAGCCTTTAAGTTTTGACTTTTCACCCCTCACGATACCTTAGAGTACTACTGAAGGGGGCCGATCTTGGCAAATCTCTGGTCCACATGACTTGATGTTGTCATTTGATGTTCATTGACAAAATAATTATGAGAATAGCTTTGTTGATGTATATCTTGTTTATAACAAAAAAAGAAAAAAAAGAAAAAAAGAAATAGACAAAGAAAAACCTTAATGGACTTTACACTTTGTATCACTTGAGGATGTTAAGGTTGCCCATGTCTTTCACTTAAGTCCCTAACTAACTTGCACAAATGGTTCATTAGGTAGGTGTGTGGATTGATTACATATAAACATTCGGCCCGTAGAATTACTATGTCCGATGATCGACGAAAATAAGCCCATCGAGTCGTGTGTAAAAAATGCATCTTCGTTCGGATTTTGTGGGTGTATCTGCTGAAAACCCTCAGGAGACAACACTCCTCCTCCTTGGCGACAGGGAGGTTTAAAGTGTTGTTGCACATGCTAAGTGCAACCATGATTCCTACAAAACGGAGTTAGGATTTCCCTGTTCTACGAATGATTTTCCTTTCTTTCATTTTTCTCTTTCTTTGTTTTGCTTGGGACTAGCAAAAGTTAGGTGTGGGGGTATTTGATTTACATCATATCATGCATATATTTGTCTCTTATATCCCTTATTTTTAGCCTAAGCAATGCTACGTAATGAGTTTTATGTTTAAGTTTCAGGAATATACAAGATTGAGAAAAAGAGACTCAAAAGGGCATAAAAGTAAGAAAAATGAATAAGTTTCAAGACCAAAAGGACTTGGATGTAAAACCAAAAGGATTAATGAGGAAATCAAGAAGCTCCACACCATTATGAGTATTTTGGCAATTAGATCTGGGCCCAAACATCAACAACCAAATTGGGTTCATCAAACATCAAGCAATCAAGCCAAAAACGAAACACCAAAATCCAGACTCAATCAAAGCTATCTGGACCGCCAATAGGCGGTCCAAATTGGTCCAAAATTTTCGTGGTTTAGTACGGTAGCGGATTATGGTGTTTTATGTCTATTTATTGTATGTGTTTAGTCCCATACCAGATGATTGTCCTATATTACCTTTTTCCATGCCTATAAAAAGAACTCTTCCTCTCCTTTGGTATTCACCCATTGCTTGGTGGCATTCTCTCTACTTGGAGTAAAGCCCTGAAGCAAAACTCAAGTGTAGAAGAATGCTACTTGTATTGTGAATCATTTAATAAAATAATTTTTGATAATTTTGTTCTAATGTTGTCTCTTTTTCTTGCATGCTTAGCTTAGTCTTGTTTCTTTAATCTTAGTCTAAATTAGTTAGAATGTCTCGTTTTCTTTATATGAATGATTGCTTAATGTGTAGTGAGTATATTCATCCCCTTTGGGGGTGGAGATGATGTACATAAATCTTGTGATGTTTGGATGTTTGATGAATTTTTGATTGTGTAGACTTGCATGTTTGTATGTTCATTGGGTATTTTAATCATCTACATGTTGGGGGATTTTTGATCGGTTTGCCATAAGATTTAGACATTTCTCATGCTTAGTTTCCTCATGTTTGTTGACTGAAATTTCCTGTTGAATATGCTACATGTTAGTTATGTGTTTGTATTTGTGTTTGCTTGCTTGATTGATTGAAGAAACTATGTTTTGATGGGTTTTTCCATAACATTTAGACACCTCCCATGCTTAGCTTTGTTCTTCACATGAGTTCATGGTTTTTGATGAGTTTCGCCACATCTTTAGACACTTCTCATGCTGAGCCTAATCTTAGATAATCAAGTAGTAATTGCCGATACATTGTGTGATTGGATTGATAGGTTTTTCCATATCTTTAGACACTTCCTATGCATGAAGACACACATGACACACACATACGTGATTACATGCGTCATTCATCACTTATTTCACTTCATATGTGCACATACTCCACCACTTAGGGGTTTCTCTTTTGATTTCCAATTTTAGTTGCTTTCTTTCGCATTTCTTACTTACTAGTTTAGTGTAATTAGCTAAGCATAATCAAATCGCTTTCCCCTTTTTCACCACTTGATTTCGGATAAACCAGATGCTACTTACCTCCCTGTTTATCGAACCGTACTTGCCGCGCCTTCACCGATGCCGTGCACTTGTGGTATTTAAAACATTTAAACACAAGGCTTGTAGCAAAAGGTTTCACTCAAGTTCAAGGAATTGACTATGACAAAACTTTTTCACCGGTTGCCATGTTCAAGTCTATTCGGATTTTGCTCGTTGTTGCCGCATTTCATGATTATGAGATATGGCAAATGGATGTCAAAAGGATTCACTTCGTCCAAAGTAAGGAAGAGCCTTGTATATACAAGAATGCTAGTGGGATCCACGTAGTGTTCTTGATCTTATATATCAATGACAGACTCCATGGGATATCATATACCTTTGCTTGAGCAAACGAGAAGTTCATTGAAATCTGTATTTTCAATGGAATACATGGGTGAGGCTCAATACATCTTGAGAATCAAGATATATAGAGATAGATCATGTAGACTCATTAGCCTAAGTCAACATGCGTACGTTGACAAGGTCTTGGAAAGGTTCAGCATGAACAACTCCAAAAAAAGGCAATGCGCCAATGAGATTGGGTGTGCAACTCAAGAAGTCTCAACGTTCTGAATCACGTAAAAACTTGGAGTACATGAAAGATATTCCTTATGCTTTTGCAATAGGATCAATCATATACACCATGACTTGCACAAGACCCGATGTCTTTGGTGCTCTAAGCGTGACAAGTTGTCACCAATCCAACGCAAGTCCCGAGCATTGGGCTGCGGTCAAGAATATTCTGAGGTACCTTTACCGGACCAAAGATAAATTTCTTGTTAATGGAGGACAAAGGGAGCTAATAGCCGACGGCTATTCAGATCAGAGTTTCATGAGTGATCCTGATGATAGGAGGTCGCAATTAGGATATGTCTTCCTTCTGAATTGTGGAGCCGTGAGTTGGCATAGCTGGAAGCAAACCACTACGGCCGACTCAACCAGTACTTCAGAAGTTATGGCTGTCGCTGAAGCGAGCAAGGAATGAGTGTGGATTACGAAGTTCCTTGAACAACTTGGAGTAGTACCTTCAAAAGAAGGATCCAAAGAGTTATTTTGTGATAATAGTGTGTCTATATCGCAAATGAAGGATCTTAAATCCCATCACAAGGTGAAATACATGAATCTCAAGTATTTTGTCACTCGCGACTTTATCGACGAAAGCCAAAAAATTATGTTATGGGTGGACACAAATAGCAACACAACTGATCCATATTCACCAAACCCTCATCCCAAGCCAAGGGCGAAATGCATTGCGAGTCTATGGGTCTGAGGAACCTTATGGATTGGCATGATGAGTGATTTGAAAGGTTACCCTAGTTATTATTGGTTTATACATTGAGAATGTATGTGAAAGAAAACTTTGACTACAAGTGGGACATTGAAAGGAATGTGTTCTAAAAGTTTTACTTTTATATGTTAATTGTTAGGAATTGGATGTGCAAACATTTTGTTCATTGATTATTGTATTCGTCTTTTGTAAGTGTTAAGGAAGAGGCACTTGGTCCTTAACCATAAATCTCTAAAAGATAATGGTTTACATAAATAAAAAGTTATTCAAAATCATGGTAATTAACATGGAACATTAATTACCGAGATAAGATTATCGTGTTGGTCATCGATTATTGTAGTTCTACAAAATTTGACTACATGAGTATATAAAAGAGGAAAATACTACTTTAATGAATTGAATAGACATAACAAGTAAAACATTATGGAATTGTGTTATGTGTCATTAATGTTTTACTATGTCTTGGATCCTAAGATATGAGACTTATATCTTTTCACATAAGGAGTTTTTAATTTGATTATTGTCAAAAGCTATCAATGAGTATAGTGATAAAGGCAATAGTTGGAGTTATGACCACTCGAGTGGAGTTATGACCAAACTCACCTCGACTCGTATGTTGGGCCGACCATGCGTACATGGTAATTATACATTAATGCCAATTCTTGAACGTATTCATGCAAATGATCAACAATTACATGATTGTACAAAAAAATTATGATGCAAAATCAAGACCTAATGTGGATGAATTTAATCTTTTGATGATATTTAAGCATAACTGTTGATTTCAACCAAACAACGTGGTAATTTTTTTAGATCTATAATCAAAAAAATGGTATCACACACACATAACAAGATCCATATATTAAAAATTAGAATCACAAGACACAATAAAATTGGAGGAGATGCAGAAGGACTCACCAAGTCGCCAAATGTGATTCAGCAGCCACTAATGACGTCAATTTTCGCAACAAGAAATGCTCCATTTCTTCTTTGCCAGAAATCCTATTTTTGTCACTTTAAGTGTGATTTTGGAATCAATTTTGATCCAAAAAATATGCTCCATTTTTTCTTGGGACTCCAACTAGTCCACTACTCTTGTAGGCTTAAGAAACAACCCCAAATTCTTAAATCTGATAGAAACAAAAATAGTTTCAAACCAAACAAAGCAACTATCTCCGAAAACATTGATGAATTGAGTCTCTTTAAGTACATTTTTAGCACCAAAAACTTTATTGCATTTTTATTACAGCAAGTTCATGGCATCGATGGAGACACGACAAGTATGGATTGGTCCGCGGGGAGGTGTGAGTGGATTGTTGTTTATTGCATACTGAAATGGGGAAAAAAGAGGGAGAGATTTTACACTACAAAACTAGTAAATGAAAATATACTAATCGCTACACTAACTAAGGAAATGAGGGTAAAACAATCAAATAGAAAACCCTAGAAGTGGAGATGAATAAGTGAGGTGTGTGTGTCAGTTTCATGCACATTCGTTCAAGCACAAGTATAAGCTAGTAAATCCATGTACATGTAGCAAACACAAATACATGACATACATGGAAAGATGTGTATTAGCATGAATTCTAAGGATAATTCATAACTTCAGGAATGCTTTAAGTACCTGGTCTGGTCACTAAAGCATCAACTAATCCTAAGTTCACTCCTAGTTCATTCATGTAAACATGTACCAAACCCATGAACCCATTCATATCACACCAAATCCATCTTCACATACAAACCCATAAATGTAACATATGAAACTTAGATCTAAGTATAGGATAAGTATCTAGTGTGGCCATTAACTCACCTACACCAAGTATAAATATGATACAAGTATAAATCTAGCATTAAGCACGTGAAAATGACAACAAGTGGTGCAACCCATAAACACACAACCATCACCTAGATCTTACTCGGGTGGAGGTACACAATAAGCTTATCTAAGAACATGGAAACAAGAAATTTAACACTAAACATGCACTAAAACACTAAGTAGGGAAACATTAAAGCAATGAACAGAAAAGTGAAAGGAATGTGTTCTAAAAGTTTTACTTTTATATGTCAATTGTTATGAATTGAAAGTGCAAAGATTTTGTTCCTTGATTATTGTATTCATCTTTTGTAAGTGTTAAGGAAGAGGCTGTTGGTCTTAACCATAGAGCTCTAGAAGATAATGGTTTACATAAACAAAAGTTATTCACAATCATGGTAATTAACATGGAACATTAATTACCGAGATAAGATTATCGTGTTGGTCATCGATTATTGTAGTTCTACAAATATTTGACGACACGAGTATATAAAAGAGGAAAAGATTACTTTTATATATTGAATAGACCTAACAAGTAAAACATTATAGAATTGTGTTATGTGTCATTAATGTTTTACTGTGTCTTTGATCCTAAGATATGAGACTTATATCTTTTAACATAAGGAGTGCTTAATTTGATTATTGTCAAAAGCTATCAATGAGTATAGTGATAAAGGCAATAGTTGGTTGAACATGACTTATGCTGGAAAAAATAGCTAGTCAAAAGATTATCATTGTCTCTCTTAATTGAGTGATGATATTAGTGGGCCCTTTGATAAAGCAAAATTATAATGTACATAGTGTAACTTGAGTTAAGTTACATAGTTATAATTAGCTTAAATAGATCAAGAAATGAATATAATACAATTGTGACATATTTCTACTTTGTATATATTGTTAATATCATGAGGCAAGGGATAGACAAAAGTGGTGTTTTTACATCACTAAATGGATTGTGTTTAGTTCGAATGGAACAAGACATCTATGCTAATTGGGTAACTATAATGTGTAGCTAGATACCGCTTATAGTTTGAGATATTGAGTGTTTAATATCACTGCCAATTTATCTTAGATCCTCCTATAGGTCACACCACAAAACTGGGAAACAAGAAACTTGATTTTTGTGTTCATATGATGTGTCGGGTTTCAAGTGAAAAGGGACACATGTGGTGAATCAATAAAATCGATATGTCACGAAAATTGACATAATTAGAATCATGAATAAATTCATATAAGACATATATTATGGGGTGTAATAATTTAACAATACATAGGATAATATATTACATGATATATGAATTTGCTAAAAACCCCAAAGATCAAATTTTGTTGGATATAAATCAAAAATATTGGTAAATGGCAAAAAATGCTTAATACGGTTTTGCCTGAATTAATAAGGAATTAGTATTAATCATGTATTGGAATTATTCCAATTATGGTTAAATGTGGATGTTGATGATTATGTATCAAATTGTGATTGATTTTAGGGAGATCATGGATTAGTGGTTAGCCCATGATGTGGGTGTTGGGAGACCCTATAAATAGGTTTTATCTCCCCTTTTCTTTTAATTAATGCAAAAATTCTCTCTTTCCCTAACCACCTCATTAATCCATCCGAAAATTCTCTTAATTATTCAAATTTTTGGAGATTAATTTCTCAAGAGGCTTTAGAGGGGTTGTTATCTACATTCTAAGCTTAATTAGAGATTGATTGGCTAGCTTCTTTCTCTCTAATCTTGTTTAGAGTTTGGTGAACACTTAGAGGCGAATCAGCGGGCGATTCGACGGGCAAAGGAACTCTGGTTCTTCCAAAAGGTTTTAGAGAACCTTTGCGTATGATCATCTCTTTGTGATTTATTTTAATATATGTAGGATTGCATGATATTAGAATAAACACAAAATAATGTACATAAAATTTCCGAAAATATGAAATCGATCATGTATGCTTGTATTAAATTTTTTAAAATATACACATATGTAGGGACACCAAATCCAATAAAATGTTACCTCAAATCAAAGTATTCAACACAAGGAATATGAATATCAAATTGATTGAGCATATAATCACATTAGAAGCTTCATATTTCATCCACTATTTGTTGGCTTTTTGGCCTTAATCTATGTTTTGATGATTTAATTAACCTAATCTTAATTATGATGATGTAGAGTAGCACACATATTGCATTGCATATATATAGTATTGTGCTAACCTCTACAGGTGATCAAGACTCATGGAAGGAAGGAAATCAAGTCAAGATTTGTAATAAAGCTAAATGAAGACTTGTAATCTTGATTTTATTTTGAGTCTTAGGAACATGTGTAAATTGAGCATACAAGAGTTAAAAACATATCACATACACACTAGGTTCCTTAGAGAAGTCACACACATAATTTCACCTTATTTGGACTTCATTAGATCACCCAAACCTTAGTCGGAAATCACTTATAAACTTAAACCCAGATTTCCTGTGTGAACCGGTCGACCGAACCAGTTCTCAGTTCGACCGGTTTATAACAGACTCTCCACAGTGATTTTACCGAACTCTACCGGTCGACCGGTTCTATCTTTTCGGTCGACCGATCCTGGATTTTAATATGACCGTTTTTCTTGTCGTATTCCTATAACGGTCGTATTCGTATAAAATAAAACTTAACCCCAAAATACATTCGGTAACCGGTCGAACGAAGACCTTGTTTCGGTCGACCGGTTGAACATATTTTCAGAAACCAAATTCCCTGCTATCGGTCGACACATTTCTCGTTCGACCGATTGACCTTTGTCTCAACCGAATCCCCTTATCGGTCGACCGCCCCATACTTTGGTTCGACCGATTCACTTAAGTAGAGTTAAGTTCTAGCTCGTTTGTCCGACCGAATATTCTTTTGTTCGACCGTTCTCTTTGAAATCAAGTTAACGGTCGACCGGTTTACTAGTTTCGGTCGACCGGTTCTGGACAGATTTGCAGCCCGATTTTCTGCTTTGTGTATCTTGCACAAAACCCAATCAAATCTATCCCCAACGGCTAGAATACCTTAGGAGCTTATAAATAGAGGATCAAGACTTGTTGTTAACACAACTCTCCAACTCCTATTGTCCCAACTCATTAGAGAGAAACCTCAATCCTCAAAGCTCCCAATTATACACTCTTTAAGCCTAAACTTCACACATTTGATCATATACTCATCCTACTCAAAGTGTGCTCAATTAGAGAGTGAATCCCACTCAGTTACAAGTGTTGTCAAAAGAAGCAAGGACTTCGGTGAAAGCCCGAAGTGTCCCTCTCGGATTGTGAGAGGAAGAATTCAAGCAAGCGAGGGTTGTTCACGTTGCTTGTGGTGTAAAGGCATTCTCTCCCGGCCCGGAACGGGGAGTGGTTAGTGAAGACGTAGGCGGAGCTCGCGGAGTCGAGCGGAGCTTACAAGAGAGGACTAGGACCCGGGTGGGGTGCCGAACCTCTATAAAAACGCCGAGTCTCTTTGTGGTTTGCATGTTATTTCCCTACTAGTTTTTAAATTTGTTTCCGCTGCGTTTATTGTTTGATTAGTTAGGGATTAAATTAATAGTGATTAGTGGACCCATAACCCACACGATCCTACACTATTTGCAGCCAAAATAGGCAAAACTAACCCTAAACAAAGGTGAAAGGAGGAAGAAGAAAGTCCGAAGAAACATGACTATATATAGATAAATGAATGTTCTAGATAAATATGGGACTAATCCAATGGTTGTAACCACCGTTGTATCAAGTTGTTCCACCAAATATGTGAAGCATGAGCCACTACAGAAATCCAAGCTCCAAGACCTAATAAGCCAGATCCACCAATGGCAGATTAAATGGGACCTATCTAGCTCGAACTTGCTCGGTGACCTACACCTTCTATTTTGCATGTGTGATATACTCTTGGGTCTCTTATTCGACCCTCTTTGGCTTTAATTTCATAAAAACTCCCATGTTATTTAGTTTTTAGGGCTTTTTTCATACAAAATATTTTGTTCTCACTTAGGTCGACATTTTCATTTGAGTTTACAAACCTTGTAGATTAGTCTTTTCTTCTGCCAATTCTGTCCTTTTTGCTTCTTTTCCCTTCATTATTACCTAATGCATGAAATACATAAACTAAAAACTTGAGTAGCATACAAATTGGCTAAAATAAAAGATATATGGCATGAATACGATTTAGTTATACCACTAATTAATGGCAAAGAAGAACAAATGATTGATCCTATGGATTGGTTACCTCTCTTGAACCCTTTTCTCACATTGGGAGCATGCCTATAACAATGTCTACCAAGGTCAATACTACAATGGAGGCAACTATCACACCAGTCAATGTTCAACTAAATACACCAATGATGGATGGACACGAGAGCCTGAGCAAGTTTGCACTTCTCGAACTTGGGTTTATGATCAATCCGACATAGATGACATGTCTAACGTTTCCCAATGACATGGATGATCTTAGCCCCCAGATACAAAATCTTGAGATGATTGTGGTGGATGGCTTTGATTACATCAATTCCCGCTTCGATGACTCCAACATTTCAATACGACATTTTCGACACCACGTAGATCAACAATTTGATCAAGTCCACAACACCAATTGCGTGATCCTTGACTATATTCGCGGTCAAGCCAAGCAAGGCCCACTAGGTCAAGATTGATTCTATACCCTTCTTGATTAGGCTATTTCCCTATTTTGTTATGTCATTGTTTATGTTTTTGCTTATGTACTTGCTTATCTATTTTGCTTTGAATTCCATTTCTAGTGTACTCTTTTCCCTTAATGCAATAAATTTCAATTCGTAAAGTCTACTTGTGCATGTTTGTCCAATATCTGTAGAGTTCAACATCTTGAAAGTTGCACTTAGTAAAGGGGAGCAAATCACATTCACGAAGCACAACTTCTGCATAGAGGTAGGGGGAGCATATTGTAGGATTTTGTATCCGTATGTATGTGTATATTTTTAAAATTTTAATACAAACATACATTATTGATTTCATATTTTCATTGATTTTATGTACATGTATATGTTTATTCTAATATCATGCATTCCTACATATATTAAATAAACAAAGAAAAGATGATCACACCCAAAGGTTCTCTAAAACCTTTCTGAAGATCCGGTGTTCCGTTGCTCGTCAAATCGCCCATCGATTCGCCTCCAAGTGTTCACCAAACTCTAGACAAAATTAGAGAGAAAGAAGCTAGTCAATCAGTCTCTAATTAAGCTTAGAATCTAGCTAATAACCCATCTTTAAGCTCCTGAGATTTCTATTTCCGAAACTTAAAACTATTAAGAGATTTTCATGGTGATTAAGGGAGGGATTAGAGAGATAGAGAATTATATTGCATGTAATAAAACAAGTAGGATAAGGGGGCCTTTTATAGGCTCCCAAAACATCCATATCAAGAATTATTCTAGTCATGATCTCTTGCTTTTTCCCTCCTAAAGTTAATCCCAAATTTCCATATAAGCATCCTAAAAAAGGTTTGATCAAATATGGAATTAATACAACCCATGATCTAATTATTTTTATAATAATTCAGGCAGAAATCGTGTTGTTCGGTTAACCGAGAATTCTTCTCGGTTGACCGAACCATTCGGTTTTAACACACGTTCGGATGACCGTGAGCTAGACGGTCGACCGAATATACATGACAAAAATTCTGTGGAAAAGTTTGGACGATCCGCGTCTCGCTCTGATCGACCGTTGACCCACCAAAATTTCTCCAGACGTATATCTTCGGACAACCGTGTCAATTTTGGTCTACCAAAATATCACAAAGAAATCTCCTGGATATTTCCATTCGGTTGACTGTTTACGTCGGGTTGACCGAACCAAATTGTCCATGCACTCCAGACAATTTCGGTCAACCAATTTTCTTATCCGATCTTCGTCCTGTTGATCGTTCCTAAGAAAACTAGGTCGACCGAACTCAAAACGGTGGACGGTTTTGACCCCGAATTCGCCTTTGTCAAATTTTAGATTTATATCCAACGAAATTTGATATTTAGAGGTTTTTAGCAAATTCATATCTTATGTAATATTAAATTATTACACCCCATAATATCTACACATCATATGAACTTATTCATGATTCTAATTATGTCAATTTTTACGACATATTGATTTATTGATTCACCACACGTGTCCCTTTTCATACAAAACCTAACACATTATATGAACTCAAAATCAAGCTTCCTGTTTCCCAGTTTTGTGGTGTGACCTATAAGAGTATCTAAGCCAATTTGGCAGAGATATTAAACACTTAATATCTCAAACTATAAGCGGTATCTAGCTATGATTGACATCATATCATTCATATATTTGTGTCTTATATTCTTTAATTTAGCCTAAGCAATGCTACATAATGAGTGTTATGTTTATGTTTCAGGAATAAATAGATTTAGGAAGAAGAGACTCAAAAAGGACGGAAATGCAAGGAAAATGACTAAGTTGCAAGACTTATGGACTGAGATGAAAAAGAGAAGGACCCAGATGTAAAACCAAAAGGATTAATGAGTAAATCAAGAAGCTCCACACCTTACTGAAGCGTATTTTGGCAATTAAATCCGGGCCCAACCATCAACAACCTAATCAGGTTCATCAAACACCAAGAAATCAAGCAAGAATGAAGCCAAAGAAATCCAGACGCGATCAAAAGAATATAGACCGTTGATTAGCGGTCCCAGACCGCCAATCAGCGGTCAAGATGTCTTCAAATCGTACATGCTTTGGTCGGATGTTAGATTACGGTGTATTTAGTCCATATTTGGTATGCTTTTAGTCTCATACCGGGGTATTGTCCCAGATTAGCTTTTTCCATGCCTATAAATAGAACTCTTCACGTTCCTTTCTATTCACCCTTTGCTTGGTGGCATTCTCTCTACTTGGAGTAAGCGTTGAAGCAAAACTCAAGGTGGAGAAGGGTGCTACCTTCAATGTGAGTCATTTTAATAAAATAATTTTTCTTAGTTTCATTTAATATTGTCTTGTCTTTTAATTCTTGCATGCTTCTTTAGTTTGATTTCTTTTCATTTAGCTTCTTTAATATTTCTTGCTTGCTTAGTTTAATTTCACTTCAGTACAATGTTTCATTTTGTTAATGTAGTTACTGTAATGATTAGTGAGTAGTTTCATCCCCATTTGGGGGTGGAGAAATATGTGATATGATCATGTGGTGTATTAGGTGTGTGTTATCTTAATCCCTTGAGCCTTATATTATTTCCATAACCATCTAATGGGATTTCACTCTTGTCTTTGATATGCTAATCCTCTTGAATGAAGCTTAGCTTATGCTTAGATTAGTGAACACATTTTATGGGGAATGATAAGGTGAGGATATGAATGGAATTGATGAAGGAAACATGACTTGTAGTGTATGTGCTCTTGTTTCCCTTACCTTTATTAATGTCTTGTATGTTTTAATGATTGGGTAAATCTTATTTCATGTAGAGGCATAGTGGGGTTTGGTCTTTATACTCGAGTTTATCTAGCTTCATTCCAATTATTGTCTTGTATGTGTTAATGATATGATCTTATCTTATTTCATGTGGAGGCAAAGTTGGATTTAGTTTTATGATTTTCATACACTACATGTTGTGATGAGCATAATTGAACACAAACACATACACATATATTTTTATTCACGTTCTTTCTCTACCCCCTTTGGGGTTTAGTTTTATTGCTTATCTTCCATTTCCTTTTTGCATTGTAGTGTAGTTTGACCATAACTCGTTTCTCTCCTTTCTTTCCCACTCGCCTTCGAACAAACTGAAGTCGACACACCTCCCTGTGGATCGACCCGTATTTGTCACCGTTTCAACGCGGCCGTGCACTTGCGGTTATAATTTAAACGTTCAATCAAGCTACACATTATAGTTACCAAATTAACATAGATGTCTTGTTCCACTCGAACCAAACACAATCAATTTAGTGATGTTAGCGCACCACTTGTGTCCATCTCTTGCCTCATGATATTAAGAATATATACAAAGTAGAAATGTGTCCCCTTTGTATAATATTCATTTCTTGATCTCTTTAAGATAATTATAACTATGTAACTTAAGTCAAGCTACATTGTGCACATTATAATTTTGCTTTATCAAGGGCCCCACTAATATCATCACTCAATTAAGAGGGGTAATGATAATCGTTTGGCTAGCTATCTTTTCCAACACAAGTCATGTTCAACCAACTATCGCCTTTATCACTATACTCATTGATAACTTTTCACAATAATCAAATCAAGCACTTCTTGAGTGGAAAGATACAAGTCTCATATCTTAGGATCCGAGACAAAGTAAAACATTAATGACATGAAACACAATTCCATAATATTTTACTTGTTAGGTCTATTCAATATATAAAAGTAATCTTTTCCTCTTTTATATACTCGTGTCATCAATTATTTGTAGAGCTAAAACAATCGATGACCAACACGACAATCTTATCTCGATAATTAATGTTCCATGTTAATTACCATGATTGTGAATATCTTTTGATTTATGTAAACCATTATCTTTTAGTCTCTTCGATTAAGGACCAAGCGCCTTTTCCTTAACAATTCCAAAAGATGAATACCATAATCAACAAACTAAATGTTTGCACATCCAATTCATAATAATTGACTTGCTCAAGTAAAACTTTTAGAACACATTCCTTTCACATATGTATTTTTAAATTATTTATCCATCTAATTCAAGATTAAGTATTAAAGTTTACCATCATAAAAAAGCAAAGATTGTTGGCTTTATGTCCTTAATCCACTCTTTGATTTGATAATGTCATTAAGCTCTAACATTTAATCTAATTAATGAATCAATTCATACACACACACACACATTATACACCATACTTTTGCTTGTTCTATCTTATTAGGTGTTAAAGATTCAAGGCAAATTGGGCACAAGACAAGACTTGTAATCAAGCTCAAGAAAAATTATAATTTTATCTTTCATCGAGTCCTAGGATCATATGTAAACTTTGATGGCTTTGAGGTCTTAATCCATGTTTTGTTGATTTAATCAACCTAAGCTCCATAATAATCAATGTAGAGTAGGACACATATTGCATAGCATATATATTGCTTTGTGCTAATATCTACAGGTGATCAAGACTCAAGGAAGAAAGGAACTCAAGTCAAGACATGTAATCAAGCTATTGAAGACATGTAATTTTGTATTTCTTTTGAGTCTTCGGAATCTATGTAATCTTGAGCATACAAGAGTTAAATCCCTTCACACAGAGACTAGGTTTCTTATAGAAGTCACACATAAAATCACAGGTCATTTGGACTTCAATAGGTCTCCCAAAGTTAGACCGCAAATCACTAAACCAAACCTGAACTGCATGTGCTAATTCGGTCCACTAAACAACCTTTGTTCGACTGATTGATCTTTTAACCAATAGTGTTTTTAACTGCTCGACCGGTCGACTGTGACCTTTTTCAGTCGACCATCTACACATGTCATTTGACCGTTACAATTGTGGTATTATACCAACGGTGGTATTCACATTTTTATCAATACCCTTGATATACATTTAACCACCCGTTGACCGTGGACATTATTTCGGTCGACCAAATATTGACATCTCTTGAACCCCATAGTGCCAGTTTTTATGGTCGACCGAATTAACATTTTTGTTCAACCGTTTGTCCCAGGACTTTCCTGGACAATAATTCTGGACTGCCTAATTGGTTGATCGTTCCACTTTTGGTTTGACCATTCACTTAAGTTATAGTCTTGTTCATTCGACTACCCCTTGTTCAGTCGACCATTTCTTTTTGAAACTATCTGGACGCCATTTCTGGACATAATCCGGTCGACCGTGTTACCCGTTTTGGTGAACCAAACTTAACCAGAATAGTGACGTGTGCTTTTCTGTTTTGCGTTTCTCACACATTCTTTTACCACTTTTGTCACAACGGCTATAACATCTTAGGAGCTTATAAATAGAGGATTGAACACCTTCTTTAGACAACTCTCCCACACACAATTGTCCAATACATTATAGAGAAGTCTCCCAATCCTCAAAGCTCCAAATCATACACTCAAAGCCTAAATTTCACACCTTTGATCAATTCCATTATCTACTCAAAGTGTGCTCATGTTTAGAGAGTGTGATCCACTCAAGTTCTCAATCAAACAAGCTAGGAGATTGTGAGAAGAGGGTTGTTCGCTAGCTTGAAGATTGTAAGGCGTTGTCTCCCGGCCCGGAACGGGGAGCAGATGGTGAAGTCGTGAGCGAAGCTCATGGAGTCGAACGGAGCTTGCAAGAGAGAAAGTAGGCGGGAGGTCAAACCTCTATAAAAATCCCCTTGACCATTGTGGTTTGCATATTCTCCTTCTTTACTTGCTTGCTTGTTTAAATTCTGTTGTGCATCTTAGAGAATTAGCTTAAAAGTGATTAGATTTAGTGATCCACCTCGATCCTACAAACTTGGCACAAATTGAAATCATGATCAAACAATTAGAAAAATCCATAGGTTTTTGGCACATCACTTTCGAACACCTAAATCCTAGCTCAGTCGTCTGAATCACACTTCAACCCTTGACTCGTCCATATTTAGACAACTACTCTTCCATTTCAGTCGTCCGGATATGTCAACAGTAAGCGTTGATAATTTTACCATGTTTTGGATGATTGTTTCTCAATTTAGTCGTTCGAACATTTTCTCAGATTTTTCAATCTTTTTCCCAATTTATTTCGAAAGATTGGTTCTTTTGTTTCGTTATCCGAACTTCATTGGTCATTATTTACCGTTGGTGTTAGTCCTTCGGGTGGCTAACTCATCTCTTTAGTAGTCCAAATCTTCTTTGATCAAAGGCGATTATACCAAAAAATGTTGAATTATGTCAGAGATTTATATCTTAATTTGTCCCATTATGTGTCACCTTTAATTCAGACGACCAGTCCTTTATTTAGACGTCCGACAAGTAGGAATTCGTATGACTGATCAATCGTTTAGTGCTCCAAAATGGGTTACAATCAAACTTGAAATCTACTTTCACCAAATTCGAACGACAAACCTTTGTCCCAATCGTCGAAATATTCCCTAAACTAAAAATTCAAAATTGTTGGCTTACCCACTTAAGACGACCAATGCTTTATTCAGTCGTCCGAATCCATGGAGTACTTGACCCTCACATTGACCACACATTCAAATAATTGGTGCTTGGATTAGTCACCCTAATCTGGGCTCGACCAGAACACTTACCTTTGTCTCTTTTGATCTTTACGTGGTCTTAACATCGCTCCTTGTGAACCTAAAAATACCCAACTTACCCAAGAGAGAACACATCTATCACTTTCTAAATCTCTCACTGCTATCTTGTTTTCTTGTTCAGTACGCTAAGCTTCGACTAGCACTTGATCACCAACACATAGCTCATCATTTTGATTTGAGCGTCCTAGTTAAGTTCTTCACTTCTTGCTGATTCAAAGGTCTGTTTGTAAAAGAAGCTCTAGCATCAAGAGGATTGTTTGGGTGCTTGTGTTGTCAGAAAGGCACGATCTCAACTCGGAAAAGTGATTGAATAGAGAAGATGCAAGTGAGGCTCAAAATCAAGCGGAACTTGTAAGAGAATACTAGGATTCGGTTGAAGGCGCCAAACCTCTTTGTATTGTTGCGTCTTTGTGGTCTGCGATGTTTTTCCTCATTACTTTTTTATTTGCTATTTGCTGGGAACATTTAGATCCTATACAAAGATGTACCGAACATGCAGTAAGTAGTTGCAACGATAAGTGCGATACAATGTGACAGGCATCTTGCAGGGGAGGAACTTGTCTGTTTCCTAGTGGAAGAAATGGTTTCCATTGCTACTGTTGAAAACATGTGTGCCATCAATCATCATGCAATTTCTGGGTTAACAAAACGACTAATAATGTAATAAGAGGCAATCAAGAAAAAAAATTGGCGATGAAAAAAGGAATTATATATTTTCTTTCTTATGATTGACTTCTCAAGGTTGTTGATGTCTTTTCTATATTAGTCCGTGAAAGTTAGAAATATATAGTTAGATCTCAACATGTTGATACTACGAAGTGGTTAGAATTTTCTTCACCCCTAATTCTCTATCTCACGACTCCTCGAGTCAAGTCAGGTTAGATTAATGAGGCTGTGATTTGGGTTATTTCGGCTTCTATATTATATTTTTGAATGTAATACTGGTAATTTAATTCGGTTGGATCGTCCTGGCTGAACTCTACAACCTTTTATACGGACAATTGATGGGTTGGGATCATGCTTTCAATGAGCCACCTACGGTCGTCGAGCCCGGTTTTCAGCTTTCCCATTCGAACCCAATTTCATTTATTTTTAGTAGTTGTATACCAAAATTATATTTTGATGCTTATCATTGAAAAGATGTTAAAGATGACGAAATTATATTTTGACGCTTATTATTGAAAAGATGTTAAAGATGACGAATTTATGATATTGAGATGATATGCAAATGAAGTTAGATCGTTTTCCATTATATTTGTAACATCCCGAAATAGCAGAAAATTTGAAATTTTAAACAATAGAGAGATCTCAAGATAACAACCACACGGGAATGTTAGTCATAAATATAACTAGTCGGTGCACCAAATACAACAGAGTTTGTTGATTGACATAATTTCATGCTTATATGTGTGTCTTATATGCATTATCTTTCACCTAAACAATGCCACGCGATGAGTTTTATGTTTGAATTTCAGAAATAAATAGGTTTGAAGAGAAGAGGCATAAAAGGACCTAAAAGCATGAAAAATGACTGAGTTGAGAGAATCAAGGACTAAGATGCAAGATTAAAGGACCTAAATGTAAGATCGAAGGACCAATGAGCAAACAAGAATACTTCACACCATCATGAGGAGTATTTTGGCAATTCTATTCGGGTCAGAGCTCCAGCAAGCAAAGTAGATGCATAAAAGACTACCAAAGACATCCAGAAAAGTCCACACGAAACAACAACCATATGCAAACAAAATAGACTGCCAATTGACGGTCCAAGACCGCTGATTGGCGGTCTGTTTTGACCTGGATCTGCTAAGATTTCGTAGGGTCGCGTACTAGTGTGTATTTAGTCTATTTCTGGTATTTGTTTAGTCCTATACCGGGGCATTGTCCCGGATTACCTTTTTCTATGGCTATAAATAGAACTCTTCACCTTCTATTGTAATCACCCATTGCTTGGTGGAATTCTCTCTACTTGGAGTAAGCCTTGGAGCAAAATCTCAAGGTGGAGAAGAATGCTCCTAGTTATGTGAGTCATTTAATAAAATAATTTTTCCATTGTTTTGTTCTTATGTTGTTTCTTTATTTATGCTTAGCTTAGTTTTATTTCTTTGATTGTAGGCTAAAGTAGTTAGAATGTATCCTTTCTTCTCTAGTTTAATTGTTAGAATAATGTGTAGTGAGTAGATCCATCCCCCTTTGGGGGGTGGAGATGATGTTCACACATGCATTAAAGAATGAATATGAATGGATAGGAGGGAGAGGGAGAGGTAGAGAAGGAAAACATGAGGAGAGAGGAGTGGCGAAATATGGAAAAACTAGGTGTTTCTAGGGTTCTCGATTTTTTCTCCACCAAATCTTTTGGTTTTGTGCACCAAAATGGATCCCAAGCCTGGTTCTACCCATTTGTTTGTAGAAAATGGAGGTTGTGGCACGTTAAAGGATCTCCATCCACCACCATTGCAAGTTTCATCCTCATCTCTTGGAGATGAAGGAGATGATGGTTCCGCACCACCTCTAGGGAGTGTTATTGCTCCCCCAAGGAAGTGGAGCGAATTATTCAAGGCTAGAAATAGGGTTTCCACATCCGTAGAGTATGTCCCTCTGGCTGAGAGGGGAGGAGAGAAGATGGCTATTTGCTCCAAGCAAGTGATAGTTGAGGCATTGAAGAGATGGGATAAGGTACTTGTTGGTTATTTAATTACATTTAGACCACACTTACCTACACTTGAGAAACACCTCCACAAGATGTGGGGCTTGGCTGGAGCAATGGAGGTCATAAAGAGGAGTCAAGGTTTCCTCCTTTTTCGTTTCTCCCTTGCTGAAGACAGAAAACGTGTGCTTGAAGGAGGCCCATGTTTCATTCGTGGCTGCCCCCTCGTGGTTCTAGAATGGGCTCCGGAAGTGGCTTTGCAAAGGGCAAACATCACCATGGTTCCCATTTGGATTCGTGTTCCGGAGCTAGACCTTTCCTTTTGGTCTCAAAAAACGTTGAGCAACATTGTGAGTGTTCTTGGGAGGCCATTATACATGGATGAGCAAACCACATTGGGGAGGAGACTAGCCTATGCTAGGGTGTGTGTGGAAGTGGCTTCTGATTTCAGTTACCCAAGCTGGGTGGAGGTGCAAATAGAAGAGGCCGGCATACATAGAGATGATGACATGTATGGAAGGAGTGACGATGTGGAAGTTGGAGCAAGTCATGAAGTGCCATGTGGAGTGGTAGGTGAGGGTGCACAAGTGGAGGGAAATTGCAATAACATGAAGGGTGCATGTCTCTCTCTTGAGAGAGGGAGCAAATTGGTGCAAGTAGCATGTGAGGAGGACCAGTTTTGCTTTGGGGTTAAGATGGGAGACATGTTCGATGAGCTCCAAACGGATTCCCCTTTGGGTGCACAAAAAAGTGAGCTTATTGGTGGACAAGAAGAGCAAAGGGAAGTGGGAGAGAAAACTGATTGTTCTATTTCGTGAAGAGCCAATGGGAAGAGAGTTGAGTGCTCTAGGTTTGAATGGGCAAATGAGGAGGCACCTATTTTATTTGCAAAAGGGAGGGAGTTGGACCACTTGACTCCTCTTGGGGGACAATTTTCAGATAGCACCTCACTTAGAGGAAAGAAGAGGAGTGAAGAGAAAGAGGAACATTTGCAAGATAGCCCCCCACGAATTGAGAGGGAGATTAACAATTATCCTACTCTTGGGGAACAATTTTCAGAAAATAAGAAGAGGAGGGAAAAATAGGAGGACATTTTGCAAGAGAGGTCCTCACGAATTATGGGTGAAGAAGAGTTGCTCTCTTTGGGAGAGCCAACTCTAGAAGACAATACTAGGGGCAGCATGGGGGCCGAACATGCTACACAAGAGAAGGTGAGGGCAAACTTATTCACTAGTGACCATGGAAATGGGGGTCACGAAATCTCAGGCATGCAAGAAAGCAAGAGGACCAGCCTACAAGTTGAAAATCATGCGAGTGGGCTAGCTTCTTTGGTAAATGAGGAGGTAGGGTGGAATTCACCAACACGAGTAGCAAAGAGCAAGGATTTCACAAGCCTCATGACACACACAAGTGGTGGAAGATACGACATTCTCGGAAACAAGGATCTTGAGGAGGAGGGGGAAGAAGAGAAAGAGGGTGTGGGAGTTGTAAAACCTGGTTTAAAGAAAGCGGCCTCACTACCACCCACACAAGTGATCCGGGAGAAAGATTAACAACAAAATTCCGCGTGGAGGTCATGGGGGTCACCCCGCACCTTAAACCCATGAATGTACTAATGTGGAATGTGCGTGAAGCAAATTGACCTAGCCGTGCACTCATGATTAGGGGGCGAATAAAGGAGACAAATCCGGATGTGGTATGTCTTATGGAACACAAGGTAAAACACAAGAAGATGGAACAATTGAAACAAGAGATTTGGCCTCATGCATGGATTGCAAATAGCTTGATCGTGGACTCGGGACGACTGGTTGTGTTGTGGAATGACCACGTTATCGATCTTCATGTTACTTTCGAAACACCACAACTACTCCACTTCAAGGCCTGTCACAAGAAGGATGGGACAGAATTTGATATCACGGTGGTGTATGGTGATAATGGGCATGTGGATAGGAGAGTTTTGTGGAGAGATCTTCATCTTGTGGCTCCGGAGGTTTCGAGGCCGTGGATTGTAGGAGGTGACTTCAATTGTATTCGTGTTGCTAGTGAGAAGCGTGATGCTGCTGCTGGAAATGAGATAGCGATGAAAGACTTTAATAAGTGTATTGATGCACTTCAGCTACTTGAGGTGCCATCTACGGGACGGCACTTCACGTGGTCAAATTCCTCCGAAGGAAGTGCGTGTATTAAGACAAGGATTGACCGTATACTTATGAACAATGTGTGGCTCGAGATGTTTCCGAAATCCTACTACATCGTCGGTGATAAGGATCTAAGTGACTATGGCAAGCTAGTAATGAGGACAGAGGGAAATGATAGACGGAAAAAGAAGATGTTTCGTTTCGAAAACCATTGGGCGAAGCATGTGGAGTTTCAAGCCGTAGTGGATCAAGCTTGGTCTACTTTTGTGATTGGCACGCCTATGTTTCGTGTTGCTGAAAAGCTGAAAGAAGTCAAGAAGGCACTTATAGGATGGAGTCGAAGAACCTTTGGAAATGTTACAAACAAGGTGGGTGAGGCCCGGATTGCCCTTGAGGAGGTTAGGAAGGAAAGGCAAAACCTACCGAATGATCAAGCTCTAGCCGCTGCTGAAGGGACAGCAAAGGGGGAACTTGAGCGTGCCCTTGCTCGGGAGGTGTCTCTTATCCGTCAAAAATCAAGGGTGAAGTGGCTGAAAGAGGGGGATCGAAACACTAAGTTTTTCCATGGCAACTCCGAGTGAGGAGAGTATGTGAGGGAGCGCATATCGTGGAGGAGGAAGGCGAAATTCGGGACGCCTTTCGACGTTTTTATGCTAACTTATTTACTAATGATTTCAGGTACAACCACTTGACCCTTCCCTCCTTTTCCCACAGATCCTGCCGGAGGAAGGGAGAAACCTCACACGAAAGATGGAATTAAAAGAAAATGAAGAGGTGGTGTTACATGCAAATGTGGACAAGGCACCGGGGCCCGATGGCTTCAACGCAAAATTCTTCAAGACCGCGTGGGACACCATCAAAGGAGACGTATTCCAGGCCATCAACTCGTGTTTGTACAGCAGAAGAGTGCTAACCCAATGGAACTCTACCTCAATTACAGTTATCCCGAAGAAGAAGGCACCGAATTTGGTAGAGGATTACCACCCTTTCGGTCTATGCAACATGACCTATAGGTTCACATCCAAAGTGCTTGCAAAACGGTTAAAGGGGCTGCTACCAAGGTTGATTGGGGATAACAAAAGTGCTTTTGTCAAAGGAAGGCGAATTGGTGATAATATTCTCCTCGCACATGAACTATGCCACAATATACACCTTGACAAAGGGAGGGGGCGCATGTGCCTAAAGCTTGATATCCGGAAAGCATATGACTCCATCTCGTGGTGTTTCCTTGATGAGGTGATGAGTCGCTTTGGTTTCCCTCTGAAGTGGAGAAGGCTGATTATGAGTTGTGTCAAAGCATCCTTTGTGGTGACGGTAAATGGAGCTAACTCCACCACTTTTGCTGCAAGAAATGGCTTGAGGCAAGGTGATCCATTGGCACCCTATTTGTTTGTTATGTGTATGGAAGTCTTAAGTGAGATTGTAAAAAAAACGGTGATGGATGGAAGGATTGAGCCCTTATCTTGCGGGGATGTGCCCGTGTCTCACTTGCTCTTCACCGATGATGTCCTAGTCTTTTCTAGTGCAACAAAGGCAAACACTCGTGCCATATGGGCTGTCCTAGAGGAGTTCACGGCATGTTCGGGGCTAAGATTTAGCACGGCGAAATGCGAAGTATTCATGGAAGGGGACGTGCCACATGGAGCTTGGACTGCATCCCACCTTGGTGTGGAACGAAAGGAATTTCCAGTGGTTTACCTCGGGCTGCCATTATTCTCCGGGAGGATGGGGAGAACTCATTGCATGTCACTTGTAAAAAAGGTCAAGCAAAGTCTTAGCACTTGGAAGCAAAATTTCCTATCCATTGCCGGTCGGGTAGAACTTGTGAGAAACGAGCTTGTCTCCCTTAGTATCTATTGGACCTCCTCTTTCCTCATCCCACGGAATGTGCTACAAGAGATGGAGAGCCTCATGGCTCACTTCATTTGGGGAGGGCAAAAGAAGTGGACTATTGTGGCATGGAAGGATGTGTGCACACCAAAAGATGAAGGAGGGCTCGGTCTGAAAAGATTAATGACTTGGAATGATGTGGGCCTCCTTTGCCTATTATGGCTTGTCGTGGCGGAAGGAAGCCCCTTTGGGTGAAGTGTGTAAGACGAAAATACCTTAAAAACCGATCTATTTGGCTAGCAAGGCCACCATCAACATCATCGTGGGCATGGCGAGGGATTCTCCGAGTTCGCGACATTGCTCGACGGCACATCCAATATGAGGTGGGAAGTGGACAAGAGATACGGTTTTTCCAATATCCATGGTGTGGCGAACCATTTCAATGCGAGAGTTGGGGGGCTCGACTTCATCATGAATTGGGAGTGCCTTGGGATCCCAAAGTGTCCTACTTCATAAGAGAGGGGAAATGGAACCTCCCCCCCCCCCCCCCCCCCCCCTCCCCAAGATCAACGATAATGGAGGAAGTTCACTTGAAGATCACAAATACACGCATTCATGGAGGTATGGACCAGCCAAAGCGCATAGAAGGGAATGAAGCTATATTACGAATCAAGGAAGTGTGGAAATGGGTGGTGGAACCGGGGAGGAAGGTCACTTGGGCGGATGTGGTTTGGCACAAACATGCAATTCCCAAGCATGCTATTATAGCTTGGCGTGCAATGACGGGGCACCTCCTAACAAAGAAGCTTATGAATTTACGAGGAGCAAAGCATGACCCGGTTTGTAGCCTTTGTGAGAGGGCGGAAGAGGACATGGACCATCTATTCTGAAGGTGTTCGTACATAAAGGAGGTGTGGACAACACTACTCATTCTCATGAAGCTGGGCACTCGGATAGCAAGATCTCTCGAAGGCGAAGCTACACGCCTCTCACACGCGAGAGGAAGCCGAATTGAGAAAGTGGTGCGAAGGTGGGCTCTTAGTGCCATGATTCATGAGTGCTGGCTAGAACGGAACCGACGGATATTCGAGGGAGAGAAGAAGAAACCAGGTGACATCGTGGTTGCAATCAAGGACATGGTTGGGTGTCTTTGGGATAAAGTCAAGAAACTTGCGGATAAAGATAGCGAGGAGCAGAATTTTCAGGACAACTGGTGTTAGTTTTTTGGGGATACTCGGAAATGTTTTAACTACATAGCTTGAGCGTTGTAATACTTGTAGTGTTTGTTGCCGGTTATGCATGTTAGCATGCCCGCAGACTAAAGTTTTTCTTTTCGGGTTTTCTAGTTGTAAACTCATTTCTTTCACTTAATAAATTTAGAGGCCAAGCCTCCGTTTTGCTTTGCAAAAAAAGGATATGAATGCTTTATATTTTGATTGTTGATAAATGTGAATGTATGCTTTCTTGTTAGAGTAGAATACTACACTTGATGGGTTTTTCCACACATCTTAGACACCTCTCATGCTTGTTTAGGTTCTGAAATAACCAGCTTGTGTATATGAATGTTAATCAACTAGGTTAGTGAATGGATTGATAGGTTTTGCCATAACCTTTAGACACTTCCTATGCATGAAAACACTACCAGCATTTGTGCCTATATAATGCATTCTTCACCATCTTTTTACAAGTGTGCACACACTCCACCCCTAGGGGTCTTTCTCTTCTTGATTCCAGCTTAGTTTTACATTCTTTTAGTTTTGATTCGAAGTAATCGTTAGTTGCTTCACTTTGCATTTTTCTTCTTAGTAGTTTAGTGGAGCGTAGATTAACATAGACAAACTCTTCTCCCTTTTTGTTGCCACTTGATTTCTGAAAAACCAGAGGCTACTCACCTCCCTGAGGATCGACCCGTATTTGCCACGTCTTCACCGACGTCGTGCACTTGCGGTATTATAAACGATTAAACAAGTTGGTGGCACCGTTGCCGGGGAGGTGCCAGTCCAGACTCTGGTTTGGACAGTTCGAGTGGATTTAATTTGTATTTTATATTTTTCTTTGTTTCAGGAGACTCACATTGGGAAGGGGAAGCATCTGCTGAATTTTGGAGGCAATCTGAGACTCCAAGACCGCCAATCAGCGGTCTGGTAATCTCCTTTCACCTTTTTATTTCTGTGGAGTGTTGCTATAAGTGAAGTAGAAATCTGGGGATCAATTTGGCATGTTCTGACTTTTAGTTTTCCCCTAGATCAATAATCAATCTCCCTTTAAGCAATTTGGACCTTAAAACCCAAAGCAAAAGATTAGGCATTCTTTCTTGTTTAGGTCATGCATCATGTACTCAACTTAGGCACATAGATTGCCTTTTATTTTAGCTTTACTTTCAGTTGCTGAGTGTTGGCGTGAGGTACTCGTTTCCTACTCTCATTCATGCATTTCGTATGAACATGCATTAGTTAGTAGGAAGTGCATTGCAACAAGTGTGAGTTGAGCGTTTGTTTGGAGAGTTGATTGTTAGATTAGGACTCCAAAACGCTACTAAGGAGGGGTTGTCCCATATAAGATAAGGTGGGGGATTTCATCACCCTTTCCTTCGCCCCAAAAACCACACTAATCAAGAGCCTAATTTTAAAATCAAGTAGACATTGGCCCTAAGGATTTCAGGCGCATTAGGAGAGTGATCCGATCCCGACCGTCATAGCCTGATAGACGTTGCCCACTCTATCGAGAGTAGGAGACACGAGATCTCCAGATCTAAACTCACTTGTTGGGATTTGTAGTCATCATCGTAGGGAGGTGAGGCGTGTTGAGGCCGTCTGACCTCGTAGTTAGGCGTCGTCTAGCTGTAAGGACCTATACTGACCTTAGGACTGTTTGATCCTTGTTTGCTTGTGTGCTTCTACATGTACCCACCCGCCGTAGCATAAGGACTTCTTCCCTTCTCTCCTAAGTCATTCCCTCTCTTCTGTGTCCCTCCGTCTTCTCCTCTACGCACATTCTTTGTTAAAAAAAGAGTTTTCGTTTTTGTGTGTGCACCTTTGTGCATGCTAGTGTGGGCACGAGACGAGAGTGGCCGTTTGACGAGGCATTTCGTCAACCCTGCTTCGGTAGTCGATTTCTCGACGCCTCCCTCCCCTCATGTCGCACACAGTCCAGGTTCAATGGCTGCTAATTTCCACGAGGAGGAGCAGTTGTTGGACCCACCTGTTCTACATGTTTGTCCTGTTATGGCTCCCATACCTCTCCGTGATCGATGCTACCCGAGCCGTACCTCTCTACCCTCATGCATCGTATCGCCAGAGTTAAATGGGAACCACTTTGAGGTCAAGCCTCAATTTATTTCCATGCTCCCTCACTTCGTTGGGAAAGGTGACCCCTATATCTTTCTTAGGGAATTTGAGGAGGTCTGTGCTATGTTCAAGCTGCAACAACTTAGCACAGACTCCATCCATCTTAGGCTTCTCCCCTTTGCACTGAAGGATGATGGCAAGAAGTGGTTGTACATCAACCAGGCGAATGCCTTTAGGACTTGGGATGAGTTTTAATCTGCATTTCTCAAAAAGTACTTTCCAAATCATCAGACTCAAAAATTGAGGAACGAAATCAATTTGTTTTATCAACTTGAGACCGAAACTTTTCATGCATATTTAGAGAGATTCAAGGAGCTACTATCCTCATGCCCTCACCATGGCATCGAGTTGTGGTGCCTTTGTCAGATTGTCTACGAGGGTCTTCACATCCCGTCCCGAACGTCCCTTGAGTCCATGTGTCAAGGAGAGTTCTTAGGAAATGATGAAAGGGAGGCATGGGCTTTCCTAGAAGACCTCGCTGAGAAAATCATGTTGTGGGAAAGTGTGAGGGAACCCCCAACATCATTTAGCATCAGAGCGAGTATCGCAAATGCAAAATCGAGTACATCAGGTGCTGCATTTGCTGTTGATACCACTTCGACCACCGAGGCGCACATGGCGGCCTTAATGCGCCGTATGGATTCGACTAAGCTCCAAAACAAATAAGGTGCACCTCACGTGTCCACATCTGGTCCAGTTCCCTGTCATTCATGTGGTAGGATAGGTCATGTAGGAAGCGAGTACGCATCCATTCCTCCGGAGATGGAACATGTCAACGCCACCTATGATAGGGCTAGGAATGACCCATACTCATCATCTTATAATCTCAGATGGAGGAACAACCCTAATTTTTCATGGAACCAAAATAACGCCCCGGGTGGTCCTTCAAACTCCTCTCGACCACCTAACCAATCACACCAACCACCCATGCATGCACAATCTTATCAGCCACCCCAAACTCAAATCACCAATCAAATCGGGTTTCCCAAATTCCGACAATATGGAAACCCGATTCAATTTGTTTGTGACCTTGACTCGTGTACTTGAAAACTCAATGAAAAAAATATGTCAACCACAAGTCAAGTTCTCACTTCAAATCAGCAGACATTCAAATCTCTAGAGCTTCAGATGGGTCAATTGGCTCAGCCTGTACATGAAAGAGAGAGAGGGTCTCTGCCTAGCTAGCAAGTGGCTAACCCCCGCATGTACCAACAACAACACATGCAAAATGAGAATGTGGTACCTCGGAGGCGGCAAGTGAACCATGTGGAGGAACATGTTCACCATGTCAATGCCATTGTAACCTTAAGGAATGGAAAGCAAGTTGACAATCACATTTCCTTGCCACCACCACCATCTATGCAGCCCCTCAGTGGGAGTGGTGGTGAAGAAGAGGCTGAGGGTGAGGGTAATACACCAACGCCTCCTTCTCAGGCACCGCAGAAAACCTACCAGCCAAAAGCTCCCTATCCTAGTAGGTTAACCAAAAAGCAGAGTGACACGATGGATAAGATGTTAGAGGTGTTTAAGCAAGTGAAGGTTAACATCCCCTTGTTGGATGTCATCCAACAAATACCTCAATATGCCAAAGTGTTAAAAGATCTCTGCACAACCAAGAGGAAGACCAATGTTCCTAAGAAAGCATTCTTGGCTGCAAATGTAAGCTCACTTTTGTCCAACCCCACCTACACAAAATACAAGGATCATGGGTGTCCTACTATTCAGCGTACGATAGGGGACACTAGCATGAGTAATGTATTGCCTGATTTAGGATCGGCAGTCAACCTCCTCCCATTTTCTGTTTATCAACAGTTGAACTTGAGAGAATTAAAACCAACTAAAATCACCCTCCAATTGGCAGATAGATCAATTCTTATTCCAAAATGGATTATCAAGGACATGCTTATCAAAGTTGGAGATTTTATATTTCTAGTTGATTTTGTCATCCTCGATACCAATCCTGATGCACACACCCACTCTCAAATACCTTTGATTTTGGGTAGACCATTTCTGGCAACCTCCAACGCCTCAATTAATTGTAGCAATGGTCTCATGAAGCTCTCATTCGATAACATGAGTGCCGAGTTTCGTGTGTTCAACTCTGGTAGGCAACAGGAGCCCTTGGACCAACCTTTAAATATCAATCTCATCTGCCAATTAGAGAAAGCACCGCAAAATCAGCGAACACCCCTAACACTAATGCAACCCGTTGAGAATGTTTGTGGGCCCAGCGAAAACTCATTGCCTGTCTTTGATATGCTACAGAGTGAGCTGGCATCAAACATAAATGTCCAACGGGAGTGTTCGTTGCATGATTCAATTGAGACCATTAGTGAGGGGGACACACCTCAGCATATGCACATTCCAGAAGGTGTCGTCACCCCGTGTCCTAGGTCTATTGAGCCCATTGAGATTCAGATTGACTCCAACAAGGACACACCTATGACGGAGCTTATGCTTGATGATATAAATGATGGTGGGAGGTCCTTGTTGGATGACTTGGGGAGAACCTCCATTCTTAGTGATGCATGTCTGCTGCATCCATCGAATGAGCTTGAGGAACTCATTCCGATGCACCCACCTATTGGTTGGAGGATTTTGTTCGATGTGCAACTAAACCCTAGTGAGATGACACAACTTCACTCATTCATGTTGCCTACACCCAACCAATATCATGAGGGATTTGAGCCTTTCAGCTTTGATCTTTCGCCCCTCATGACACCTCAGTGTACCAGTAAAGTTTGCCCATCTCAGCAAGTCTCTGGTCCTCATAACTCGATGTTCTCATTTGATGTTCCTTGACCAAATGATTATGAGAATATATTTGTTGATGTATATAATGCTCCCAAAAAAAAGAGAAAAAAAGAAGAAGAAGTAATGAAAGACTCCACCAGTGAGCAATGATTGTTGTGGGCCACAACCCTTGTGTATTTGGGTTCCATTTTTTTCACGTATTTGTATCCCTTCTTTAGCAACTCACCGGTTTTGGTGGAATTTGGGTTTGTGTCCATCCACATAACCCTGAACTTCCTTTTGCGCTTAATGTTGGTGAGATCTTCCCTTTTTCATGCATAAATCCATGTACTTTCATGCTCACATTCATTGGGGACAATGCATGAAGTAGGTGTGGGGGGTGTTTTACGTGTGTACATAGTCAAGTCGTTTTTCTGATGATTTTGTTTTCTTTTGTGTGTATTGATAGGGTCATGATAGTGTGTTGTATTTAATATCAATATATCGGCTTGCCATGATCCTTGGGTGACTTGTCTTCTTTTGCTTGCCTAATGCTTTAAAATTTTCACATTTCTTTCAAAATATTCATGTGTTTGCGAAAGTAAATGTTTTGTGGGATTTGCGTGTGTTTAACATGTGCAAAACCGTTGAGAGGCAAAGTAAAAAGAAAGCTCCAAAAATTGTCTTGAACTTGATGCATTAGGATACCTAGTATACCGACTTTAGGTCTTATCGAGTCGTTAGGATGTACCCTGGTTTTCCCTTGGGGGTCGAGTAATCATAGGGTTTCAGTAGTCAAACGTTTAAAGAAGTCCACCCTAAACCTAGGGAGTCAATAATTCGTGTCAGTTAATATAAGGAAATTTGTTGTAGTCAAGGACCCTTCAAATCTTGTTGTGAGACATTAAGTGTAGGGGTTTTGGTTCATGTGTAAATAAGAAATAAGTGAGTAGGTATTCTCTCTTCTCGCACGGCTCCTATCACTCGGGAAATTAGGTCTGAGGGGACTTTGTGCCTGGTGCTTTCGAGTCATCTGACTTGGGATGCACCGACTGAACACTTGTTACACGGGTGGTAGGGATTGCCCTATGTGTACATTTGGGGAAAGGTGTACGTGATAGTGTAAGTCCTCATAGGCAATGATGCACGAAACCTGACCCTGCGAGAATGAAACTCTAACTAGTAAGAAAAAGAAGAAAAGCAAAAATAGAAAAAAATAGAAAAAAAAGTAATGCTAATAAGAACCTTAATGGACCTTACACTTTGTATCACTTGAGGATGTTGAGGTTGTCCATGTCTTGCACTTAAGTCCTTAATTAACTTTCATGAATCATTCATTAGGCTAGGTGTGTGGACTGATTACATATATAGAGTCGGCCCATAGCATTACCACGTCCAATGATCGACAAAATGAGTCATCGAGTCGTGTAGCTAGGTTGAATAATGCATCTATGTTCGGATTTTGCGGGTGTATCCGCTGAAAACCCTCACGAGACAACACTCTTCCTCCTTGGCGATAAGGAGGTTTAACGGCTTGTTTCACGTGCTAAGTTTAACCGTGATTCCTACAAAAGTGAGTTAGGATTTCTTGTTTTTCGTATGCTTTTCTCTTTCTTTGTTTTGCTCAGGACTAGCAAAAGTTAGGTGTGAATGTATTTGATTGACATCATTTCATGGTTATATTTGTATCTTATATCCATTATCTATCACCTAAACAATACTACGTGACAAGTTTTATGTTTGAATTTCAGAAATAAATAGGTTTAAAGAGAAGAGGCATAAAAGGACCTAAAAGCATGAAAAAGGACTTAGTTGAGAGACTCAAGGACGAAGATGCAAGATCGAAGGACCTGAATGTAAGATCGAAGGACCAATGAGCAAACAAGAATACTTCACACCATCATGGGGAGTATTTTCGCAATTCTATTCAGGTCGGAGCTCCAGCAAGCGAGGTAGATACATCAAAGACCACCAAAGACATCCAGAAAAGCCCACACAAAACAACGACCAGATCCAAACAAAATAGACCGCCAATTGGAAGTCCAAGACCGCTGATTGGCGGTCTGTTTTGACCCGAATCCGCTAAGATTTCATAGGGTCGCGTTAGTGTGTATTTAGTCTATTTCTTGTATTTGTTTAGTCCCATACCGGGGGATTGTCCCGGACTACCTTTTTCTATGGCTATAAATAGAACTCTTCACCGTATATTGTAATCACCCATTGCTTGGTGACATTCTCTCTACTTGGAGTAAGCCTTGGAGCAAAATCTCAAGAAGGAGAAGAATGCTGCTAGTTATGTGAGTCATTTAATAAAATAATTTTTCCATTGTTTTGTTCTTATGTTGTTTCATTATGCATGCTTAGCTTACTTTTATTTCTTTGATTATCGGTTAAAATAGTTAGAATGTTTCCTTTCTTCTCAAGTTTAATTGTTAGAATACTGTGTAGTGAGTAAATCCATCCCCCTTTGGGGGTGGAGATGATGTTCATACATGCATTAAAGAATGGATATGAATGCTTTATATTTTGATTGTGTTGATAAATTTGAATGTATGCTTGCTTGTTGGAGTAGAATACTACACTTGATGGGTTTTTCCACACATCTTAGAACCTCCGATGCTTGTTTAGGTTCTGAAATAACCAACTTGTGTATATGAATGTTTATCAACTAGGTTAGGGAATGGATTGATAGGTTTTGCCATAACCTTTAACCACTTCCTATGCATGAAAACACTACCTACATTTGTGCCTATAGAATGCATTATTCACCATCTTTTTACATGTGTGCACACACTCCACCCCTATATTTTGGTCTCACTTGATTTTTGAAAAAGAATAGGCTACTCACCTCCCCGAGGATCGACCCATATTTGCCACGTCTTCACCGACGCCATGCACTTGCGCTATTATAAATGATTAAACATTTGTCAAAAGACATGATTACATCACAACAACAAATGAAAACAGGTAATCATGACGACCTCGGAGAGTCCGAAGAGGATCCTGACCCCAAAATGTGTGCGCCCGTGGTCACCACCCTACAGAATCTACTGCGGTCCTAAAATATGAATCAAACAACAATGCCTGAGTTTTCCATTAGGAAACCCTGTATGCCAAGCTCGCCTATATGAATGCAAAAGTACGGTAAATGAACCTATCATACTAGTAGCATATCATATCCACATCTGCAATGCAACAAATCCCCTCCAAGGGTAAAACAGGACCTCAGTCCAACAACAACAACGGGTCTCCCTCGGAAACCTACCGTAGGCACATACGGTCTTGCAGACAGTACGCGACGCACCCCGACACGCGACTACACGAGCCAAAGGGATCGGTGAGGAGAGACCACACTTCCGCTCAAGCTAACCATGTGGTCTACACCACCCCAACGGAGTCGTAGCCCGATCAGTCCAAACATTCCCCGATAGGTGCCCAATCGAGAAATCATCATCGGAACAACTTCGACAGTATCGCCGACACAACATCGATGGTACAAAATACGTCTGGCACAACATTGGAGGGCACAACTACAAGACAGAACATTGTCGATACCATCATTGCCGGCAGAAACCTCGGCGGCATCGCCGGCACAACCTCGGCGGTAGAACATACGTCCAGCATAACATCGGACCGGTCCAGACCGTATTCTGAAGGTCATCAAGCTCCACGAGCCATGCATCAACATGCATTGGGATCTGCGATCCCTCCGGTCTGCTACTCTACAGAGAGTCAAGCATCAACACGTCACACCACGGTCCAACAACGGAGGTGGCACGACACAAGTGTCCACACTCTTCCACACGGCGATCCCTAGGCAGGCACGAGCAACGTACCCGCCGTCACCTCCCAGCTTACGTGCTAAGCGAGGACACCTCCGTGGATAGAGTTGACACAACACAAAGACTAGGAATTTAGTTCTGCACACAAACGGTCGACCGAAATAGCGTATCAAGTCGACCGTTCCCAATATGTTTGGTCGACCGAAAGTCTACACGGTCGAACTCTCTGCACATTACTTAAGTCCCAACAGTCGAACAACAATCTAAAACCGTTCGACCAAATACGGGGTTAAAATCCAGAGTTTGGCTAAAATCACACATGTCTATTCGGTCGACCGACTCAGGGCGTCCCGGTAGACCGAAAACTACCAGGTCATCCTAATAGTCTAAGTCATATAACGGTCGAACAACATACATAATCGGTCGAACAACATGCATTAAAATTAAGTTCACATAAGTTTCGGTCAAACCAAAAACTAGGAACAGTCGACCGAAAACAAGCAGGAAATTCTGCGATCCACCAGCATACATGTAACCGGTCGACCGCCACAATGCATCGTTCGACCGGTGTTGGGTAAAGTTGGGTAAACAGTATAATCGGTCGACCGCCCGAAGGCACCGGTCAACCGTTGGTCGACAACAACCTCGCGCCTGCTGAGCATTTTACGCCATTTCACGTCGCTGGTGAGGTCTCCGACCTCTCGCGACCGATGACAACATCACCCCAACGTGGGTGAGCCACAAGCAACTACTAAAACCGGCATACCTCTTCAAAGCGATCGACGACGCCCGCCGGAGAACCTATAAAACCACCTCCGGTCCGTGATCGCATGCGCGCCTCCTCGAACACCGACCTCCGCGCCTCACATCGGAGCAACCTCCACGCCCCCTGGTCGCCGGAAGAGAAAAGACTTGAGTGATGGGTAGTGGCAAGGCAAAAGGAAGAAGAACGAAAGGAGAATAACATTTTGGTTTATTAAACTAAAATCTCAGCTCAACAGTGACCTCCCTCATCCACAGCACCCTGCATGCCCCAACCCATCACCGTCTCCACGCCTCCACGGTTCACGCCTCCAATTCCCCAAGCAAAATCTCCACTAATCAAGGGATTAGTCCTTAAGCAAGGTTAAGGACATAACAATATTCCCCTCCAAATGGCATGCGAGATCTAATAGAAGTTGCATGGTAACTGTTGTTATGTTCAATCAATTCCCTCTACCATAATATATGTTATTCACTAATTAGTTAGATTTTGTTGGCTTCTTCGCAAATCTTGTTTGAAGGATGGTTTGTTTCAAGGCTTGTTGGTTGCTGCTCAAGGCATGGTTAAATTTATTTGTTGTTTCCTGTAAGTTTCTGCAGTTGATAAAATTACAGTCTAATTACTTCTGATAATAAACCATTTGAAAATAATTAAAAGGAAAGAAAGAGCATTTCGCACGGTTGGGAATATTCAACATTTGATAAGTATATATGAAACCCTTTAATAAAGTTTTAAGTTGTTGACTACACCAAAAACGTATCTTGGTTGTGAAATTCGTTTGGTCACAGGCCTAGATTAATTTTGAAATAAATACATCAATCTCATGAATCAATTTACAAGACTTGCAAGTTCGTCCCCCAACTACCAGACCTTAAGCAAGAGTTTCACCAAGACCAGGTAGTTTGCGACAGAGACACAAACTTAAATAATGGAGAACTTAACTAATGAGAAAAGTTGGCTTCGAGCTTTAAAAGCTGGGAAGTTTACTTGTTCATTGAGAATATTTCATATAAAAAATTGAGGTGAGAATTGCACTCAGTAAATTGTTATCAAGTCTTTATCTTTGTCTTTGATGAAAATATTTTGTTTTCGGAAGAGATCTCTACTAGTGCTTAATTTTAAAATCCATTTTGAGTGTGAAACGCAAAACAACTAGAGAAAAAAACTTGTACGGTCTCTTGTGTGTAAAAATGACACCCTCAATTTAAACTTGGCGTTGAAAAGTAAGTATGACTATTTTAAGCAGTCCTGTTGTTTTTTTAACGAAATAACTTCTTCGAACAAGTTGGCGTGCAGTAATATCCATATTACATCGATTCACCAAGTTTGTGCACCTAAGCCATAACTATACGTTTCTTTTTTGTCAGAAAAATGCTTGGTTATATCACTTTAATTGTTTTAGCTATTGTCAACTGTGTCCTTAAAAGTCTATTCGGTTATAGACACATAATACATCATTTTATAGACATAATTTGTTAGACCCTAACCCTTAATTAGGACTAATCCCTTGATTAGTGGAGTCTTTTCATGGGAATGGAAGGATGAATAGTGATGGGTGTAGAAGCCGGTTACTGTTGGTTGGGTTGGTTTTTAGGAGAAAACCATCATTTCTTCATTTCCTCTTCTTTCCTTCACCCAACCACTCTCTCACCTTTCTCTTCCTTTTCCGGCGATCCAGAGGTGGTGGGGACGACTCCGGTGTGTGGAGGCGAGCTTGGAGGTTAGAAGGCGCGGACGTGATGCACGTGGGGGCGGAGGTTACTGTCGGGCGTCGACGTTGAGCGAACTCTTGCGTGCTCCGTCTTCCTTTGAGGTATGTCAGCTTAATAGTTTTGTTGCTCACCATGTTGGTGAGGAGTTGTGGTCGGTCGCAGGAGGTTGGAGACCTCGTCGGCGACGAGAAACGACATAAAATCCTCGGCTGGCGTGGCGTTGCTGTCGACCAACGGTCGACCAGTTCACTATTTTTACCCGATTTTAACCATCACCGGTCGGACGATGCCATGTGGCTGTCGACCAGTTGGGCATGCTGGTGGATCAGAGGAAAGTATGATGGTTTTCGGTCGACCGTACCTAGTTTTTGGGTCGACCGGAACTTAAGTGTACTTGATTATTATGCGTGTCGTTCGACCAATTTTTATATATTGTTTGACCGTTATTTGACTTAGACTATTACGATGTCCCTAGTAGTTTTCGGGGGACCGAATAGACTTGTGTGATTTTGACCAACTCCAGATTTTGACCTCATATTCGTTCGGCCGGTTTTATATCGTTGTTCGACCGTTTAGACTTAAGTGATGCGCAGAGAGTTCGACTGTTGTAGACTTTCGGTCAACCGAACCTATTGGGAATGGTCGATCGGTTAGGCTTTTTCGATCAATCGTTTGTGTGCAGAACTGAATTCCTGGTCATTGTGTTGTGTCAACTCTGTCCACGGAAACCCGTGTCCTCGCTTAGCGCTTGAGATGGGAGGTGATGGCAGGTACGTTGCTCGTGCCTGCCCAGGGACCGTCGTGTGGAAGACGTGGAGACTTAGGTCTCGCCACCTCCGTTGATGGACTGTGGTGTGACGTGTTGATGCTTGACTCTCTATAGAGTAGCATACCTGAGGGATCGCGGATCCCAATGCTTGTTGATGCATGGCTTGTGGAACATGATGACCCTGCGGACTACGGTCTGGACCCGTTCGATGTTTTGCTGGACGTATGTTGTACAACCGAGGTTGTGCCGGCGATGACGCCGAGGTTTTTGCCGACGTGATGGTGCCGACGATGTTCCAGCTTGTGGTTGTGTCGTCCAATGTTTTGTCGGACGTATGTTGTACCGCCGATGTTGTGTCGACGATGATCCCCGATTGGGCACCTATCTTGGGATGTTTAACTGACCAGATACGGCTCCATTAGGGTGGTGTAGACCACATGGTTACTTTGCGTGGAAGTGGGCACACTCCTCACCGATCCCTTTGGCTCGAGTAGTCGCGTGTGGGGGTGCGTCGCTTACGGTCCGTAAGACCGTATGTTTCTACGGTAGGTTTCTGAGGGAGACACGTTGTTGTTGTTGGACTGATGTCCTTGTTGACCCTTCGAGGGTACTTACATTGTTGGACTGAGGTCACTTTTACCCTTGGAGGGATTTGTTACATTGCAGATGTTGATATGACATGCTACTACTATGATAAGTTCATTTACTGTACTGTTGAATTCATGTAGGCGAGCTTGGCATACGGGGTTTCCTAATGGGAAACTCAGGCATGGTTGTTGATTCATGTTTCAGGACGTAGTAGGTTCTGTCGGGTGGTGACAACAGGCGCACACATTTTGGGGCCAGGATCCTTTTCAGAGTCTTCGAGGTCGTCATGATTACTTGCATTTGTCTTCTGTTGTATTGATGTAATCATATCTTTTGACAAACTCTGTTGTATTTGGTGCACCGACTGTTTATTTATATGAGTAACATTCCCGTTGATGAGTTTTATATCGTGATCTTTTGGTTGTTTAAAATTTTCAAATTTCCACTATTTTCGGGATGTAACATATTTACATAGTATATGGTGTTTCAATTCTATTACAGGGTAGTTTAGCTTTCTTATTCTGGGCATTTTATCTCTGTTCTAGCATTGTTTAGTGGTAAACATATGTTATTTTTCTTCTCATGTAATAAGTTCTTCAGTTGGAATTTGGTAGGACGCTGATAAGGATGTCTACATAAGAAAAAATATCAATGTTTGAAACATACAATGGGTATGTTTTTCCTTTTTGATATCAAATTATGATTACTCGTCCAGAGTAGTATTATGATTCTAAAAGCAACCGTGATGAAAATGGATCCCTCGTAATTGAGACTGGCGAAATCAAGTTCAGGGACTCAAGGATTAGAAGAATACTCCTTATTTTATTGAAGATTGTAGTTTTTGACATAGCAAATAAGTAGTGTTAAGTTGTGATTCTCTCATAATCTCATCAGCTTAGAGGTGATTGCATATTCAACCAACCCAAAATTTTGAAAATTATAAAAAATATACAAAATGATTTAAAAAATTAAATTAATGTTTTTGTAGCATCTTCATTGCCCAAATAAATGTACATGTGTGTGTATAGTCTCACTATAAGATTTATAAACATCAGTATGTTTGCTTAACATTAAAAGTTGACAAGAGAATGCACACTTGCAACATAAACTTGCAAAGTAATTTTTTTAATATAACCATCAAGAATTGTCATAGTATATAAACAAAAAAAATCTAAAACTCTCATTGGTTTGTGAATGAAAAGAATTCTAATTTCCTCACCAATCTCATCGATTTTTTAGGGATCATCCGATCCATACTTGAGTATACACTAATCTCTTTGTTTCATGTCGAAGATAAACCATCTACAATCCGAGCCTTCTGAACATCCTCGCGTTGCTCGATTGCCTCTTATAACCTGAGAGGGAGCTCCCTCGAAGCTTTACAACACTTGAAATTGAATGAAGGTTGTTGAATTCTAACTTGAATGCATTCAAATGATTTGAAATGGGCTTGGAGTGAATTGAATGATGTTTTATAGTTGTCGGAGTTTTGAAGACATGAAATTCGGAGTATGAATGTTTGGAGTATGTAAAAAGTATGTTTGTATCTCTTGAATGAGAGGTTTATAGGTTTCAAAGGAAATACAATCGTTTGGAATAGTTTGTGAGATTTGGACCAGTGAAAGATATGATTTGTGATGAGTATCATAATTTACCTTTTTTACCTTCACTATTATCTTAGTTTTGTATTTGAATAATGTTATGTCGAGTGTTGTGTCTTCATTTTGTAGGTTACAAGAAAATAAATACAATTGCTGAAAATATTGAAAAGTGGAAGAACTTAAATTACAAAATCTGATATATATATATAGTAAAAGTTGAAGGGCATACAAGAAATCCACTTCACATGTCTATGCTCTTTATTGTGCTGCAAATTGATGGGAAAATACTCAAATTATATATGCAAATTCGGACTATGCAATCAATCAAATAGAAAAAATTTGGATAAGGAAAGTCTAGATTGCCAGGACATGCCACTTGTTTTGCTCATAACATGCACTTCCAAATTTAATGTTTTTAATTCTGTTGGAATTACAATTTAAGGGAGAAAATATTTGTTTAATACTTGTCAAATTCCGATTATATGAGGGTGAAAAACATGTGTCGAGACATACTGAATTCAGAAACCGGACAATCGACATATCACAAGTAATTTATGCATAATTTTCTCCTCCGACATTGATTGACATCATTTCATGCTTATATTTGTATATTATATCCATTATCTTACACCTAAGCAATGCTACGTGACGAGTTTTATGTTTGAATTTCAGAAATAAATAGGTTTGAAGAGATGAAGCATGAAAGGACCCAAAAGCAAAGAAAAAGGACTTAATTGTGAGACCTGGGGACTAAGATGCAAGGGAGAAGGACCTGAACGTAAGACCGAAGGACCAAAGAGCAATGCAGAAAACTCCACACAATCATGGGGAGTATTTTGGCAATTCTATTCGGGTCGGAGCTCCAACAAGCAAAGTAGATGCATCCAAGACCAACAAATACATCAAGACAAGCCCACAACAAAAATGAGCCCGCCCGATCACGAACTAATAGACCGCCAATTGGCGGTTTGTTTAGCTCCGGATCCGCTAATCTTTGGCGCGCACGTGTATTAGAGTGTGTTTATTCTATTTTGGGTATTTGTTTAGCCCCACATAAGGGGATTGTCCGGGATTAGCTTTTTCCATGCCTATAAATAGAACTCTTCACCTTCCATTGTACATATCTCCCTTTTTGGTGGCCATCTTCCCTACTAAGAGTGAAGCCTTGAAGCAAAACTCTGGTGGAAGAAGGGCTGCTTGTATTGAGTGAGTTAATAATAGATGTTTTTCCTTTAATTGTGTTGTTTCTCTCTTAGTTTCATTTCCTTTCATATGCATGCTTGTTTGTTTTGTTTTATGATTCTTTAATATTTTTTGCTTGATTAGTGTAGTTTCATTTCAGTATAATGCTTCATTTTGTTAGAGTAGTTAGTTTAAATATGTGTGAGTAGTTCCATCCTCATTTGAGGGTGGAGTAATATGTGATATGATCATATAGTGTATTAAGTGTGTGTTATATTTATCCCTTGAGATTTATATGATTTCCATAACCATCTAATGGGTTTTCACTCTTATCTTTGATATGCTAATGCTCTTGAATGAAGCTTAGCTTATGCTTTGATTAGTGAACCTATTTTATGGGGAATGATAAGGTTAGGATATGGATGAAGTTAATATTGGAAACACAAGTTGTAGTGTATGTACTCTTGATGCCTTTACCTTAGTTAATGTCTTGTATGTTTTAATGATATTGGGTTATCTTAATTCATGTGGAGGCATAGTAGGGTCTAGTCTTTATACATGAGTTCATTTAGCTTCATTCTAATTATTGTCTTGTATGTTTTAATGATGTAGTCTTATCTTAATTCATGTGGAGGCAAAGATGGATGTAGTTTTATGATTTCATGCACTACATGTTGTGAGGAGCTTAATTGAACACACATACACACACATCTTTATAGTCACATTATTTCTCTACCCCCTATGGGGTTTAGTTTTTATTGCTTATCTTTCATTTCCTTTTGCATTCTAGTGTACTTAGTGTAATCAATCTTTCTCTCCATTTTTTTACCACTCGCCTTCGCACAAACCAAACGTCGACACACCTCCCAGTGGACGACCCGTATTTGCCTCCGCTTCAATGCGGCCGTGCACATGCGGTTTAATATAAAATGAATCAATCAGACATCAAAATCAAGTGATTAAAGCAGAATTGGAAAGATATTGGGAAGGATCATGATTCTAATCTCAAAAGATATTCCAAATTTAGACGTTTCAAGGTGAAACGGTGGATGAAAGACAGATGACCTGGGAGAGACAAAATTCTATTTAAAGCTTTGTATTCTCTATTCAAAGGAGCTCTTCCCCTTTAGTTAATTTTCGTTTTCTTTTTTGTTCTATGGGGAGAGAGTCTCATGTTGTATGTACTTAGTTTATATTTTTATTGTTAGCTAAATAAATTTTCTTTTTTCTTCTCATGTCTCTTTTCTCTTCTTTTATGGGTTTTTTCATCACGTGTAACTAAATCCATCTCTTGAAAGGTGGAGATATGGGCTAAGATGAATTAAGAATTGTGATTGGCATCATGTTAATATTTTGAGTTGTTATTACTTTTCCTAATTCGCTTGAAAGAGGTAGATGATTTATACTTATTTGAAAGGTTAATGTTACTTGTAAGTTTCTAAATCTACGCTTAGAATTTATATTGTTGCTTCTTTTCTTGCAAGAATTTCTGAAGTTGTAATTAGATCTAGGTTAGTTGTTGTTTGATGATTTGATAGTCTAAGCACTTAAGTCATGCTTACAAAATGTAATCTCATGTGCTTAAAGAAATGTGCAACACCTTTCCCAATTCATGCCTATGGAAATGTTTTCACCTTCTAAGTGTTTCATCTTGTTGAACGTTTTAATTAAACCGCAAGTGCATGGCCGCGATGAAGCGGTGGCAAGTACGGGTCGTCCTCAGGGAGGTGAGCAACCTCTTGTTTATCAGAAATCAAGTGGCAAAAATTGGGGGAGAAAGATTGATTATGCTACTCTACACTAAACTACGCTAAGAAGTATGAAATGCGAACGAAAGAAACAAACAATGAAATGACAACTAAGCTAAGAAAAAAAGAAGAATGCTGGGATACAGATATGGGAAAACCCCTAAGGGGTGGAGTGAGTGCACACAAGCAAAGAGGTGGGTGTTAAACACATTCTTTAAGCACAAATAAAGGTGGTGTTATCATGCATAGGAAGTGTCTAAATGTTGTGGCAAAACCTATGAATCTATTCACCAACATAGCTGATTAACATTTACATATGCAAGATGTTTATTTCAGAACCTAAACAAGAATGAGAGGTGTCTAATCATTTTGGCAAAACTCATCAAGTTATAAATTCTATCCTAAACAAGCAAGCATACATTCGTGTTTTATCAACACATTGGAATTAAAGCATTCAATCCATTCTCATTTGTATGTATGTACATCTACTCCACCCCCCAAAGGGGATGGAACTAGTCACTAAACATTACACTAATTATTAAACTAAACAAAGAAAGCATATTAACTAAGCTAATAAAACTAATGAAATGAGATTAAGCAAAGCAAAACAAGAAATATAAAACAAACAACAAAATAAAGAAAACTTGTATTAAAATGGCTCGCATTAAAACTAGCATCCTCCTACTTTAGTGTGTGCTTCAAGGCCTCACTTCTAATAGGAAGAATAGCCACTTAAAATATGGAGTGATTACAATTGGAAGGTGAAGAGTCATATTTATAGCCATGGAAAAACGCAAATCGGTACAATCCCCCGATGCGGGACTAAACAAATACCAAAAATAGCCTAAACATCCTCTAATACATGTGCTGGAGAAATTTTAGCTGATTTGGGCCAAAATGGACCGCAAATTAGCGGTCTATATGGTTCAGATCCTGCTCATTTTTGTTGTGGGCTTTTCTTGGTATATTTGCTAATCTTGGATGTATTCACTTGGTTTGTTGGAGCTCCGACCCGAATCGAATAGCTAAAATACTCCCCGTGATGGTGTTGAGTATTCTGTTTTGCTATTAGGTCCTTCTGTCTTATATTAAGGTCATTCTCCCTTGCATCTTAGTCCCCAGATCTCACAATTCAGTCTTTTTTCCCAGCTTTTGAGTTCTTTTACGCTTCATCTCTTCAAACATATTTATTCCTGAAAACTAAACATAAAACTCGTAACATAACATTGTTTAGGTGAAAGATAATGGATATAGGATACAAATATAAGCATGAAATGATGTCAATCAAATACCCCCACACCTAACTTTTGCTAGTCCCGAGCAAAACAAAGAGTGGAAAAAACATACGAAAAACAAGAAATCCTAACTCACTTTCGTAGGAATCACGGTTGCACTTAGCACGTGCAACAAGCCGTTAAACCTCCTTGTCGCCAAGGAGGAGGAGTGTTGTCTCCTGAGGGTTTTCAGCGGATATACCCACAAAATCCGAACATGATGCATTAATCAATCTAGCTACACGACTCGTTGGACTTATTTTGTCGATCATGGGACGCGGTAATACTACAGGTCGACTCTATATATGTAATCGGTCCATAGCCTAATGAGTTATTCGTGAGAGTTAGTTAAGGACTTAAGTGAAAGACACGAGCAACCTTAATTTATGAATGTGATACAATGTGTAAAGTCCATTTTGGTTCTTATTTGACTCTTTTTTTCTTTTTTTTTCTTTAGAGCATTTTATTGGTTGGTGTTTTATTCTCCCAGGGTCAGGTTTCGTGCATCATTGCCTATGAGGACTTACGCTATCACGTACACCTTCCCCTAAATCTCCACATAGCGCGATCCCTACCACCCGTGTAACGGGAGTTCGGTCGGTGCATCCCAAGTCAGATGACTCGAAAGCACCAGCAGGCACAAAGGCCCCTCAGACCTACTTTCCCGAGTGATAGGAGCCGTGCGAGAAGAGAGAACACCACTTATTTATTTATCTACATGGGAACCAAAACCCTACACTTAAGTTTCACAAAAAGAGATTAAGGACCCTTGACCACGACAAACTTCCTTATACTAAAAGACACGAATTATTTGACTCACTAGGTTCAGGGTGGACTTCTTTAAAAGTTTGAGTGTTGAAACCCTACGATTACACGCCCCCCGAGGGAAAACCGGGGTGCATCCTAACGACTCGATAAGACCTAAAGTCAGTAAACTAGAAATCCTAATGCATCAAGTTCAAGACAATTTTGGGAGCTTTCTTTTTACTTTGCCTCTCAACGGTTTTGCACATGCTAAACACACGCAAAACCTTCAAAAATATTTTCTTTCGCAAACACATGAAGATTTTGATAGAAATGTGCAAATTTTAAAGCACTAGGCAAGCAAAAGAAGACAAGTCACCCAAGGATCATGGCAAGCAGATATATCGATATTAAATGCGGCACACTAACATGACCCTAACAATGCACACAAAACAAAACAAAAAATCAAAAGAAAAGACTCGACTATGTACACACGTAAAACACCCCCCCACGCACCTACTTCATGCATTGTCGTCAATGAATGTGAACAAGATACTACATGTATATATGCATGAAAAATGAAATATCTCACCAACATGAAGTACAAAGGGACGTTCAGGGTCATGTTGATGGACACAAACCCAAATTCTCTCAAAACCTGTGAGAAGCTGAAGAAGGGAGATAAATACGTGAAGAGATTGGCCCAAGTACACAAGGGTTGAGGCCCACAACAATCGATGCTCACTGAAGGAGTCTTTTATTACACACTTTTTTTTCTTCTTTTTTTTCTTTTTTACAAGATATATACATCAACCAAGATATTCTCATAATGAGAACATCAACTTTTGAGGACCAGAGACTTGCCGAGATGGGCAAACTTCACTGGTACTCTTAGGTGTCATGAGGGGTGAAAGGTCAAAGCTGAAAGGCTCGAACCCCTCATGATATTGGTTGGGTGTGGGAAACAAAGAATGAAGTTGTGTTGCCTCACTAGGGTTTAATTGCTCATCGAAGAAAACCCTCCAACCAATAGGCGGGTGCATCGGAATGATTTCCTCAGGCTCATTCGATGGATGCAGCAAACTTGCATCACTAAGAATGGGGCTTCTCCCCAAGTCATCCAACAAGGACCTCCCACCATCATTTAGATCCTCAAGCATAAGCTCGGTCATAGGTGGGTCCTTGTTGGAGTCAATAGGAAGCTCAAATGGCTTAATGACCATGGGACATGAGGTAGAGACACCTTCTGGTATAGGCATATGATGAGATGTCTCACTCTCACTAGTACTCTCAACTGAATCACGCAACGAACACTCCTTTTGGACATTCATGTTCGATGCCAGCTCACTCTGTTGCATTGCAAAGACATGTAATGAGTTTTCACTGGGCCCACGAACATTCTCAACGGGTTGCATTGGGGTTAGGGGTGTTCGTTGATTTTGTGGTGCTTTCTCCAATTGGCGGATGAGATTTAGATTTAAAGGTTCATCCATGGGTTCCTGTTGCCTACCAGAGTTGAACACATAAAACTCGGCACTCATGTTACCGAATGAGAGCTTCATGAGACCATTTCTACAATTAATCAAGGCATTGGAGGTGGCTAGAAATGGTCTACCCAAAATCAAAGATATTTGAGAGTGGGTGTTCGCAACAGGATTGGTATCGAGGACAACAAAATCGACTGGAAATATAAAATCTCCAACTTTGATAAGCGCGTCCTCGATAATCCCCATGGGAATGCGAAGGGATCTATCCACCAATTGAAGGGTGATCTTAGTTGGTTTCAATTCTCCCAAGTGCAACTGTTGATAAACAAAGAATGGGAGGAGGTTGACCGCTGATCCTAAATCAACCAAAACATTGCTCATTCTAGTGTCCCCTATCGTACACTGAAGAGTAGGACACCCAGGGTCCTTGTATTTTGTGTAGGTGGGATTGGACAAAAGTGAGCTGATATTTGCAGCCAAGAATACTTTCTTAGGGACATTGGTCTTCCTCTTGGTTGTGCAGAGATCCTTCCACACTTTGGCATATTGAGGTATTTGTTGGATGACATCCAACAAGGGGATGTTAACCTTTACTTGCTTAAACACCTCTAATATCTTATCCATGTTGTTATTCTGCTTTTTGGTTAACCTACTTGGATAGGGAGCTTTTGGCAGGTTGGTTTTCTGCGGTGCCTGAGAAGAAAGCTTTGGTGTATTACCCTCACCCTTAGCCTCTTCTTCACCACCATTCCCACTGAGGGGCTGAATAGATGGTGGTTGTTGTGACAAGGAAATTTGATTTTCAACCTGTTTTCCATTCCTTAAGGTAACAATGGAATTCACATGGTGAACAAGTTCCTCCACATTGTTCACTTGCCTCCCCCGAGGTACCACATTCTTAATTTGCATGTGTTGTTGTTGGTACAGACGGGGGTTCGCCTCAGGCTGGCTAGGAAAAGAGCCTCTCTCTCTTTCATGTACAGACTGAGCCAATCGGCCCATCTAAATCTCTAGAGATTTGATGGTCTGCTGATTTGAAGTGAGAACTTGACTCGTAGTTGACATAAAAAATTTCATTGAGTTTTCAAGTCCACGAGTCAAGGTCTCAAGCGAATTGAATCGGGTTTCCATATTATTGGAATTTGGGAAACCCGATGGATTGGTGGTTTGCGTTTGGGGTGGTTGATAGGAATGTGCATGCATGGGAGGTTGATGTGATTGGTAATGTGGTCTAGAGGAGTTTGAAGGACCACCCATGGCATTAGTTTGGTTCCATGAAAAATTGGGGTGGTTCCTCCATCCTGGATTATAAGATGATGAGTATGGGTCATTCCTGGCTCTATCATAGATGACGTTGACACGCTCCATCTCAGGAGGAATGGACTCACACTCGCTTACTACATGACCTATCCTACAACATGAATGACAGGGAACTGGACCCAGATGTGGACATGTGAGGTGCACTTTGTTGGGTTTGGAGCTCAATCAAATCCATACGGCGCATTAAGGCCGCCATGCGTGCCTCGGTGGCCGTAGTGGTATCGATAGAAAATGCGGCACCTGATCTAGTCAAGTTTGCATTCGCGATCCCCGCTCCTATACTAGATGATGCAGGTGGTTCCCTTACACTCTCCCATTGCATTGTTTTCTCAGCAAGGTCTTCTAGGAAAGCCCATGCCTCCCTTTCATCCTTTCCCAAGAACTCTCCTTGACACATGGATTCAAGGAGCGTTCGGGACGGGATGTGAAGACCTTCGTTAACAATCTGACAAAGGTGCCTTAAACTCGATGCCATGGTGAGGGCATGAGGGTAGTAGCTCCTTGAGCCTCTCTAAGTATGCATGGAATGGTTCAGTCTTATGTTGATAGAACGAATTGATTTCGTTCCTCAATTTTTGAGTTCGATGATTTGGGAAGTACTTCTTGAGGAATGCAGATTGAAACTCGTCCCAAGTCTTAAAGGCATTCGCCTGGTTGCTGTACAACCACTTCTTGGCATCATCCTTTAGTGCAAAAGGAACGAGCCTAAGATGGATGGAGTCTGTGCTAAGTTGTTGCAGCTTGAACATAGCACAAACCTCCTCAAATTCCGTGAGAAAGATATAGGGGTCACCCTTCCCAATGAAGTGAGGGAGCATGGAAATAAACTGAGGCTTAACCTCAAAATGGTTCCCATTAGCCTCTGGTAATACGATGCATGAGGGTAGAGCTGTACGGCTCGGGTAGCATCGATCACGTATAGGTATGGGAGCGACAACTGGAAGCACAGGTCGAACAGGTGGGTCCAGCAACTCCTCCTCCTCACGGAAATTAGCAGCCATTGAACCTGGACTGCGTGCGACACGAGAGGAGGAAGGTGTCGAGAAATCGATGACCGAAGCCAGATTGACAACGCTCCTTGTCAAACGACCACTCTCGTCTCGTTTTCAGGAAAGCATGCACAAAGGTGCACACACCAAAACTTTTACTTTTTTTTAACAAAGAATGTACATAGAAGAGAAGACGAGGGAACACAGGAGAGAAAGAATGACTCGGGAGAGAAGGGAAGAAGTCCTTATGCTACGGCGGATGGGTACAGGTAGAAGCACACGAACAAACAAGGCTCAAGCAATCCTAAGGTCGCTATAGGTCCTTACAGCTAGACGACGCCTAACTGCGAGGTCACATGGCCTCAACACGCCTCACCTCCCTACGACGAGGACACCAAAGCCCAGCAAGTGAGCCAAGATCCGGGGATCTCATCTCTCCTACTATCGACAAAGTGGGCAACGCCGTTCAGGTTATGACGGTCGGGACCGGATCACTCTCCTAATGCGTCCGAATTCCTTAAGGCCAATGTCTACTTGATTTTAAAATTAGGCTCTTGATTAGTGTGGTTTTTGGGGCGGAGGAAAGGGTGATGAAATCCCCCACCTTATCTTTTATGGGACAACCCCTCCTTAGTAGCATTTTGGAGTCCTAATCTAGCAATCAACTCTCCAAACAAACGCTCAACTCACACTTGTTTCAATGCACTTCCTACTATCTATTGCATGTTCATACGAAATGCATGAATGAGAGTAGAAGGTGCGTACCTCACGCCAGCTCTCAGCAACAGAAAATAAAGCTAAGATAAAAGACAATCTAAATGCCTAAGTCACATACATGATGCATGACCTAAACAAAAAGAATGCCTAATCTTTTGCTTTGAGTTTTAGGGTCCAAGTTGCTTAAAGGAGGTTTGATTATGGATCTGAGAACAAACTATAAGTCAAAACATGCCAAATCAAGTCCTAAATCACTACATCAATTATGTAAACACGCCACAGAAATAAGAGAGTAAAATGAGCTCACCAGACCGCCAATTGGCGGTCTCAGGCCGCTGATTGGCGGTCTGAAGTGCCCAGAATGCCTCCAAATTTCTCCAGGTGTTCCTCCTGGCGGCTCCAAGTCTCCTGAAACAAAGCAAAACTACAAAACACAAATTAAATCCACTCGAATCGTCCAAACAAGAGTCTGGACTGACACCTCCCCGACAACGGCACCAAAAACTTGTTGAACGTTTTAATTAAACCGTAGGTGCACGGCCGCGATGAAGCGGTGGCAAGTACGGGTCGTCCTCAGGGAGGTGAGCAGCCTCTTGTTTATCAGAAATCAAGTGGCAAAAATTGGGGGAGAAAGATTGATTATGCTACTCTACACTAGACTACGCTAAGAAGTATGAAATGCGAACGAAAGAAACAAACAATGAAATGACAACTAATCTAAGAACAAAAGAAGAATGCTGGAATACAGATATGGGAAAACCCCTAAGGGGTGGAGTGAGTGCACACAAGCAAAGAGGTGGGTGTTAAACACATTCTTTAAGCACAAATAAAGGCGGTGTTATCATGCATAGGAAGTGTCTAAATGTTGTGGCAAAACCTATCAATCTATTCACCAACTTAGTTGATTAACATTTATATATCCAAGATGTTTATTTCAGAACCTAAACAAGCATGAGAGGTGTCTAATCATTTTGGCAAAACTCATCAAGTTATAAATTCTATCCTAAACAAGCAAGCATACATTCATGTTATATCAACATATTGGAATTAAAGCATTCAATCCATTCTCATTTGTATGTATGTACATGTAGTCCACCCCCCAAAGGGGATGGAACTAGTCACTAAACATTACACTAATTATTAAACTAAACAAAGAAAGCATATTAACTAAGCTAATAAAACTAATGAAATGAGTTTAAGCAAAGCAAAACAAGAAACATAAAACAAACAACGTAATAAAAAACTTGTATTAAAGTGGCTCACATTAAAAGTAGCATCCTCCTACTTTAGTGTGTGCTTCAAGGCTTCACTTCGAGTAGGAAGAATAACCACTTAAAATATGGAGTGATTACAATTGGAAGGTGAAGAGTTCTATTTATAGCCATGGAAAAAGGCAAACCGGGACAATCCCCCAATGTGGGACTAAACAGATACCAAAAATAGGCTAAACATCCTCTAATACATGTGCTAGAGAAATTTTAGCTGATTTGGGTCAAAATGGACCGCCAATTGGCGGTCTATATGGTTAAGATCCTGGTCATTTTTGTTGTGGGCTTTTCTTAGTATATTTGCTGATCTTGGATGCATTCACGTGGTTTGTTGGAGCTCCGACCCGAATCGAATTGCTAAAATACTCCCCATGATGGTGTTGAGTATTCTATTTTGCTATTAGGTCCTTCTGTCTTACATTCAGGTCCTTCTCCCTTGCATCTTAGTCCCCAGATCTCACAATTCAGTCCTTTTTCCCAGCTTTGGGGTTTTTTTACGCTTCATCTCTTCAAACCTATTTATTCTTTAAAACTAAACATAAAACTCGTCACATAGCATTGTTTAGGTGAAAGATAATGGATATAAAATACAAATATAAGCATGAAATGATGTCAATCACATCTCATCGTAATTTTTAATTGCATTCTTGTCATAAAAAAGCCATAAAAATATTTACATTATCTCTTAATATCTTCATAAAACAAAACACCAAAAATATAAACCACCATTGAATGTATGAACGTTATTACTCTTGCTTCATTGAAAATAAAATCGACAGGAATTTAGAATTTCTACTAGTGTTCGACATGTATGCTACAACACCATACGCTTGCGGTTAAATTGTAAGTCATCAAGTTTTTTGCACAGTTGCCGGGGAGAGTACGCAATTTTTTTCGATTTCTTTTTTTTTCTAACATCTTTCTTCAAAGCGTGCAGTCTAAGTGCAGACACAATATCTTTTGTGAGTTTAGTTGGCGACAAAAATTTGACGGAATATCAGCGATTTTGGATTATTTATTAGTGACCCAAGTAAGTCAAATTATTCCAAGTTTCAATCTTTTGCTCTATAAATCATCAAAGAGGCACTCTTGATATGTTTCGATTACAATAGCGATTCGAAATTCAAAAAAAAACTCTACTTGCCTCCTCTTAAGCAATTTAGTCTCTAAAACTCAAATCAAAATATTAGATTTTGATGTCTAGGTCATTCATCATATAACATTGACTTGTGCATGCACCGTCTTTTCTTTACTTTCAGTTTTTGTCAATTGCTGGACAAAGGTACGTACTTGTAACACTCATTCACGCATTATGTTGCATTTCATATAGTTATTAGGGTTGCATCAAGACAAGAGTGAGATTCAAGTTGTTTGGAGCGATTGATTGCTAGATCTAAGTTAAATAGCTCTAAAGGGTACCACCTATAGAAAATCAAGATACAATGGGCACCTTCCCGTGGCCCACAAACCACCAACCTAACTGTCACCCAAGCCAACTTTAAAATCAATTAGACATCGACCCCTAAGGATACTCAAACTCAATTAAAGAGTTTGTTTTGTCCTTACTTTTATGACGTGAACGTAATTCGAGAAAATTGGTGTCTAGAAGTGTTTTTGTGGCGACGAGTACCCCTAGCAAAGTGGTTATTTAATTGGCACCGATTATGACGAAAATGCTCCCACTAGCTATACACGACCTTTCCAAACTATCAGGTTGTCGAAGGAGGTGAACCAAGAATGACTTAATCGACTCACTAGTTAGTTGTCGTCTAGTTTTAAGAACACTAGGTCTAGGTAGTTTGATACTTGTTCGTGGTGCGAAATTCTAAACATAACCCATTAGAAGTCGAGTCTATCTCTCTCTCCTCTATAGCTCTCCTTTAGGAAATTCTCATTTTTCCCTTCTATTGTTTGCATAAAAACATTAAAAAAAGTTTTAAATTTTCAAAATTGAAAAAACTCAAAAAAAAGATTTTGATTTGGAAAGATCCCCACCTGATTTTTAAGATTTTCAAAAATATTTTTTTGATCTTTTCAAAACCATTTCTGAAATAATTAGGAAATATTCCAAAAGCAAAGATTTGCTTGAGAAATTGAATTTCAAAAAAATCAAACTCTTGGAAACTGATCTTAGTGCATGCAAACTTGGTCCCAAGACATAAATAATCGACTTTCGCGAGTTTATTTGGATTCAACCCATAATTTGAGTATCGATATGAAAGGAATGTGTTCTAAACTTTTACTTTTATATGTCAAATATTATGAATTGAATATGCAAACTTGTTCTTTGGTTAATGTATTCGTCTTTTGGAAGTGTTAAGGAAGAGGCTCTTGGTCCTTAACCGTAGAGCTCTAAAAGAAAATGGTTTACATAAATCAAAAGTAATTCACAATCATGGTGGTTAACATGGAAAATTAACGATCGAGATAAGATTGTCAATTTGGTTTAGAGAGATATTGTAGCTCTACAAATATTTAACATGAGTATATGAAATGGAAAATATTTCTTTCATATATTGAATTGACCTAACAAATGAAACATTATGGAATTGTGTTTGTGTCATTAATGTTTCATTGTGTGTTTGAATCCTAAGATATGAGACCTATATATTTTCACATAAGGAGTGTATGATTTGATTATTGTCAAAAGCTATCAATGATTATAGTGATAAAGGTATTAAGGTATTAGTTTGTTATACCTGACTTGTGCCGGAAAAGATGATATGTCAAAAGATTATCATTGCCCCTCTTGACTTGTGATATTGCTGGGCCCCTTGATAAAGCAAAATTATAATGTGCACAATGTAACTTGTGTATAGTTGCATATTTATAATTAGCTTGAGAGAACAAGAAATGAATATATAATATAAAGATGACACATTTCTACTTTGTATAATATTCTCAATATCATTAGGCAAGGGATAGTGATTGATCATTTTATTTAGACCGCAAGTGCACGGCCGCGTTGAAGCGGTGGCAAATACGGGTCGTCCACTGGGACGTGTGTCGACGATTGGTTTGTTCGAAGGCGAGAGGTAAAAAGAAGGAGAGAAAGGCTGGATACACTAAACTACACTAAGATGCAAAAAGGAAATGGAAGAAAAGCAAGAAAACTAAACCCCAAAGGGGGTAGAGAAATAATGTGAACATAAAGAGGTGTGTGTGTTCATTAAGCTCCTGACAACATGTAGTGCATGAAATAATAAAACTACTTCCAACTTTGCCTCCACATGAATTAAGATAAGACTACATCATTAAAACATACAAGACAATAATTGGAATGAAGCTACATGAACTCAAGTATAAAGACTAGACCCTACTATGCCTCCACATGAATTAAGATAAGACTACATCATTAAAACATACAAGACATTAGCTAAGGTAAAGGCAGCAAGAGCACATACACTACAAATTTTGTTTCCAATATTAACTTCATCCATATCCTAACCTTATCATTCCCCATAAAATAGGTCCACTAATCAAAGCATAAGCTAAGCTTCATTCAAGAGCATTAGCATATCAAAGATAAAAGTGAAAACCCATTAGATGGTTATGGAAATCATATAAAGCTCAAAGGATAAAGATAACACACACTTAATACACTACATGATTATATCACATATTTCTCCACCCCCCAAATGGGGTTGGAACTACTCACTACTCATTACACTAACTATATTAACAAAAGAAAGCATAATACTGAAATGAAAGTTAACTAAGAAGGCAAGAAGTATTAAAGAAACATAAAAGGAAAGGAAAGACTAAACAAACTTGCACAAATTAAAAGACAAGATTAAAAGAAACTAGAAGAATTATTTTATTAACAAATGACTCACATTGAAGGTAGCATTCTTCTCCACCTTGAGTTTTTGCTTCAAGGCTCACTCCTTAGTAGAGAGAATGCCACCAAGCAATGGGTAATTACAATGGAAGGTGAAGAGTTCTATTTATAAGCATGGAAAAAGCAAATCGGGAACAATCCCCCGATGCGGGACTAAACGAACATTAATACAAGTCCAGGGGAAATTTGGGCGCATCCTGAGTAATATGGACCGCCAATTAGCGGTCCAAAAACTTCGGATCGCGTTGGAATTTGTTGTGGCCTTTTCTTTCTGGTATTGTTGGTCTTTGATGCTGTTACTTGACTTGTTGGAGCTCCGACCCGAATCGAATTGGTAAAATACTCCCCATGATGGTGTGGAGTATTCTATTTTGCTCTTAGGTCATTCTGTCTTACATTCAGGTCCTTCTCCCTTGCATTTTAGTCGTCAGATCTCACAATTCAGTCCTTTTTCCCAGCTTTTCGGTCATTTTATGCTTCATCTCTTCAAACTTCTTTATTCCTGAAAACTAAACATAAAACTTGTCACATAGCATTGCTTAGGTGTAAGATAATGGATATAAGATACAAATATGAGCATGAAATGATGTCAATCAAATACCCCCACACCTAAGTTTTTGCTAGTCCCGAGCAAAACAAAGAAAAAGAAAAGCAAACGAGAAACAAGAAATCCTAACTCACTTTCGTAGGAATCACGGTAGCACTTAGCATGTGCAACAAGCCTTTAAACCTCCTTGCTGCCAAGGAGGAGGAGTGTTGTCTCCTGAGGGTTTTCACCGGATATACCCACAAAATCCGAACAAGATGCATTATTCAATCTAGACACTCGACTCGTTGGACAAATTTTTGTCGATCATGGGACGCGGTAATCCTACGGGACGACTCTATATAGGTAATGAGTCCACACACCTAACCTAATGAACCATTCGTGCAAGTTAAATAAGGAATTAAGTGAAAGACATGGACAACCTCAACATCCTCAAGTGCTACAAAGTGTAAAGTCCATTAAGGTTCTTATTTCCATTACCATTTCTTTTCTTTTTGTTTCTTTTCACATTTTTTTCTTCTTTTTCTTTTTATTAGTTGGAGCTTCATTCTCCCAGGGTCAGGTTTCGTGCATCATTGCCCATGAGGACTTACACTATCACGTACACCTTTCCCCAAATCTCCACATAGGGCAATCCCTACCACCCGTGTAATGGGAGTTCGGTCGGCGCATCCCAAGTCAGATGACTCGAAAGCACCAGGCACAAAGTCCCCTCAGACCTATTTTCCCGAGTGATAGAAGCCGTGCGAGAAGAAAGAAGACCTACTCACTTATTTCTTATCTCCACATGAACCAAAACCCCTACACTAATGTCTCACAATAGGATTTAGAGGGTCCTTGACTACAACAAACTTCCTTAAGTTAACAGATACGAATTATTGACTCACAAGGTTCAAGGTAGACTTCATTAAATGTTTGAGCACTGAAACCCTATGATTACTCACCCCCAAGGGAAAACTGGGGTGCATCATAACGACTCGATAAATCCTAAAGTCACTGTACTAGATATCCTAAGGCTTCAAGTTCAAGACAATTTTGGGAGCCTTCTTTTTACTTTGCCTCTCAACGGTTTTGCACATGCTAAACACATCCAAAACCCACAAAACATTTTCTTTCGCAAACACATGAAGATTTTGAAAGAAATGTGGAAATTTTAAAGCACTTGGCAAGCAAAAGAAGACAAGTCACCCAAGGATCATGGCAAGCAGATATATCGATATATTAAATGCAGCACACTAACATGACCCTAAAAATGCAAACAAAAGAAAACAAAATCAAAAGAAAAGACTCGACTATGTACACACGTAAAACACCCCCCACACCTACTTCATGAATTGTCCTCAATGAATGTGAGCAAGATACTAAATGGATTTATGCATGAGAAAGGAGAGATCTTACCAACATGAAGTACAAAGGGAAGTTCAAGGTCATGTTGATGGACACAAACCCGAATTCCTTCAAAACCTGTGACATGCTAAAGAAAGGATACAAATACGTGAAAGAAATGGAGCCCAAATACACAAGGGTTGGGGCTCACAACAATCGATGCTCACTGAAGGAGTCTTTTATTGTATTTTTTTCCTTTTTTTTCCTTTTTTATATAACTATGTACAAACATAAGTTCCCATCTTCATTTGTAAAATTACATCAAATGGGAACCTCAAGAGAGGGTAAATGCACTTGGAAAGGGAACATGACACCACGCGAGGCCGGAATACGCATGTGTGGGCCCCTTCACAAAGAGCACCAGATGAAATGAGAGGTTCATGAATTGGACGCAAAGGCGTCTCATTCAAAGGATCAAACTGAAAGAGCTTGAACCTCTCAAGAGTTTGGGAAATGAGGGGCAACGGAAGAAGAGTTTCTCCCGTTGCGCTGCTGAAGTTATGATCGTCAATCCAAACTCTCCAACCAATAGGCTGGTGCGTCGGAACGAGGTCAAGAACCTCGTTAGGCATGTCTGACACATTAGGCGAACAAAAAGTAGGTCTCATACCCAAGGTATCCTCCAAGGAACTCCTAATACCCTCATGAGCAATGTAGTTGTTTGATGTTCCATCATTTCCAAGATGATCAGGAACAATAGTGAGAGGCAAACTCTCATCAGGTTGTTTGAAATTGAGGGGACTAGGGAGCTCTTGCTCCACTAGAGGAGAGTCCTTAGGAGGTACAACAATAAGGTCATGTGGCTCAAGGGCCACGGGACAAGAAGATAAGGCACAATCATGTGCCGACTCGTAATGAAGCTGGTCCATGTTATTCTCAATTGGGATCGAATCGTCCACCAAGTGATCGTGAATTGAAACCCCAAGTCCCTCAGACTGACTAGGACTTTGACTTTGAAAGATTGTGCTTTGAATTTGTGGATGTGGTGGTGGTTCGATATCAAAAGATGAATCCTCATGTTGACAAAAAAGTTACTTTCCTCACGTTCATGTAATTGCTGCGACATTTGACTCACTTGCAGTGCCATATTTTGTATGGACTGTTGAGTGGTTTCCATGAACGTAAGGAAAGTTTGTTTCAAGGAATCAGGTATGCGGTCAACTATGAGGTCCAAGTCAGAGCTTGGGAAATTTTGGGGTTGGGGGTTGATGGGCTGAGAATGAGTCCAATGATTTGAAGTGGGGTGTTTGTAGAATTCTGGGTATCCGGGAGGAGGATACTGGGGTGGAAATGATGTATAAGAATTTGAATACGAATTGTCTCCCCACGAATCCATCCCTCTCGGGTTGTACGCGGATGCGTAATGGTCATAATGAGCATTTTGGGAAAATGTGTGCTCATACTCAGGCTCGGAGGCAATATAAGGACATTCCCCTATAAAATGACCACTCAACCCACAACAGTCACATGGTACGGCTACTGGAGCCACCGGTGCACCCATGTCATCTACCACATGCATAAAAGAGGCCAAAGGTTCTTGTAATGTCTCAGATTGATGACCAACATATGATCCGACGTAACTAGATAGTGGTCTAGACGTCGGTGCCTCTCTCATACTACCCCAATATGAAGATTGCTCAGTCACACAATGAAGATTGTCCCAACCATACGAGGTCTTCGTCTGAACCACCCTAGGTTGCATGGGTCCGGAATACCAGGACGAATTGCCCTGGTCCCAACTATGATATGGATGGTCGCCCATGTAACTGATTCATCGTTTTATTTAAACCGCAAGTGCACGGCCGCGTTGAAGCGGTGGCAAATACGGGTCATCCACTGGGAGGTGTGTCGACGATTGGTTTGTTCGAAGGCGAGAAGTAAAAAGATGGAAAGAAAGGTTGGTTACACTAAAATACACTAAGGTTCAAATGGAAATGGAAGAGAAGCAAGAAAACTAAACCCCAAAGAGGGGTAGAGAAATAATGTGAACATAAAGAAGTGTGTGTGTGAGTTCATTAAGCTCCTCACAACATGTAGTGCATGAAATCATAAAACTACATCCAACTTTGCCTCCACATGAATTAAGATAAGACTACATCATTAAAACATACAAGACAATATTTGGAATGAAGCTACGTGAACTCAAGTATAAAGACTAGACCCCACTATGCCTCCACATGAATTAAGATAAGACTACATCATTAAAACCGTACAAGACATTACCTAAGGTAAAGGCAACAAGAGCACATACAATACAAATTGTGTTTCCAATATTAACTTCATCCATATCCTAACCTTATCATTCCCCATATAATAGGTCCACTAATCAAATCATAAGCTAAGCTTCATTCAAGAGCCTTAGTATATCAAAGATAAGAGTGAAAACTCAATAGATGGTTTTGGAAATCATATAAATCTCAAGGGATAAAGATAACACACACTTAATACACTACATGATTATATCACATATTTCTCCACCCCCCAAATGGGGATGGAACTACTCACACATATTTAAACTAACTACTCTAATAAAATGAAGCATTATACTGAAATGAAACTATACTAATCAAGCAAGAAATATTAAAGAAGCATAAAACAAAACAAGCAACAAAGCAAACACATAAAAGGCAATCAACTAAGCAAGAATTAACAAGCTAAAGAAAACATCTATTATTAACTCACTCCAATTACAAGCAGCTCTTCCTCCACCAGAGTTTTGCTTCAATGCTTCACTCTTAGTAGGGAAGATGCCACCAAAAAGAGAGATGGATACAATGGGAGGTAAAGAGTTCTATTTATAAGCATGGAAAAAGCTAATCTGGGACAATCCCCCGATGTGGGACTAAACCAATACCAAAAATAGCCTAAACGAACATTAATACAAGTCCAGGAGAAGTTTGGGCAGATCTAGCATGATCCAGACCGCCAATTGGCGGCCAATAAAGCCCAGATCCGTCTGGGTTTTCTGTTGGGCTTTGCTGGAAGTGTTTCTTGGTCTTGGATGCATCTACTTGGTCTGTTGGAGCTCCGACCCGAATCGAATTGCCAAAATACTCCCCATGATGGTGTGGAGTTTCCTGTTGTGCTCTTAAGTCCTTCGGTCTTACGATCAGGTCCTTCTCCATTGCATCTCAGTCCCTAGGTCTCACAATTAAGTCCTTTTTTCCTGCTTTTGGGTCCTTTCATGGCTCTTCTCTTCAAACCTCTTTATTCCTGAAAACTAAACATAAAACTTGTCACGTAGCATTGCTTAGGTGTAAGATAATGGATATAAGATACAAATATGGGCATGAAATGATGTCAATCAAATACCCCCACACCTAAGTTTTTGCTAGTCCCGAGCAAAACAAAGAAAAAGAAAAGCAAACGAGAAACAAGAAATCCTAACTCACTTTCGTAGGAATCACGGTAGCACTTAGCATGTGCAACAAGCCGTTAAACCTCCTTGCTGCCAAGGAGGAGGAGTGTTGTCTCCTGAGGGTTTTCACCGGATATACCCACAAAATCCGAACAAGATGCATTATTCAATCTAGACACTCGACTCGTTGGACAAATTTTTGTCGATCATGGGACGCGGTAATCCTACGGGACGACTCTATATAGGTAATGAGTCCACACACCTAACCTAATGAACCATTCGTGCAAGTTAAATAAGGAATTAAGTGAAAGACATGGACAACCTCAACATCCTCAAGTGCTACAAAGTGTAAAGTCCATTAAGGTTCTTATTTCCATTACCATTTCTTTTCTTTTTGTTTCTTTTCACATTTTTTTCTTCTTTTTCTTTTTATTAGTTGGAGCTTCATTCTCCCAGGGTCAGGTTTCATGCATCATTGCCCATGAGGACTTACACTATCACGTACACCTTTCCCCAAATCTCCACATAGGGCAATCCCTACCACCCGTGTAATGGGAGTTCGGTCGGCGCATCCCAAGTCAGATGACTCGAAAGCACCAGGCACAAAGTCCCCTCAGACCTACTTTCCCGAGTGATAGAAGCCGTGCGAGAAGAGAGAAGACCTACTCACTTATTTCTTATCTACACATGAACCAAAACCCCTACACTAATGTCTCACAATAGGATTTAGAGGGTCCTTGACTACAACAAACTTCCTTAAGTTAACAGATACGAATTATTGACTCACAAGGTTCAGGGTAGACTTCATTAAATGTTTGAGCACTGAAACCCTATGATTACTCACCCCCAAAGGAAAACTGGGGTGCATCCTAACGACTCGATAAATCCTAAAGTCATTGTACTAGATATCCTAATGCATCAAGTTCAAGACAATTTTGGCAGCTTTCTTTTTACTTTGCCTCTCAACGGTTTTGCACATGCTAAACACACGCAAAACCCACAAAACATTTTCTTTCGCAAACACATGAAGATTTTGAAAGAAATGTGGAAATTTTAAAGCTCTAGGCAAGTAAAAGAAGACAAGTCACCCAAGGATCATGGCAAGCAGATATATCGATATTAAATGCAGCACACGAACATGACCCAAAAAAATGCAAACAAAAGAAAAAAAATCAAAAGAAAAGACTCGACTATGTACACACATAAAACACCCCCCATACCTACTTCATGCATTGTCCTCAATGAATGTGAGCAAGATACTACATGTATTTATGCATGAAAAATGAGAGATCTCACCAACATGAACTACAAAGGGAAGTTCAAGGGCATGTTGATGGACACAAACCCGAATTCCCTCAAAACCTGTGAGATGCTAAAGAAAGGATACAAATACGTGAAAGAAATGGAGCCCAAATACACAAGGGTTGGGGCTCACAACAATCGATGCTCACTGAAGGAGTCTTTTATTGTACTTTCTTTTTTTCTTCTTTTTCTTTTTTTTGTTTCTTTATGTACAACAAATGGGCTCCCATATTCATATGTCAAGGGACATCAAATGGGAACCCACCATCACTCGAGCAAAAAATGCATATGCATGGGCTCGTGACATACAAATCAGAATTGCTTGACCAACTGATACTCTTATAAGCGTTGTGGTCGTTTGATGCCTCTTGAGAGTGAGAAAGATCGGAGGCATGAATGAGAGGTGAACTTGTATCAGGTTGAAGGGTATCTGGTGGTTGATTCTTAACCCACATGGGGTCCTCAACAGATACAAAATGAAGATCATATGGCCTAGAGGCCATAAAAATGGTATCTTGTGGCTCAAAATCTACATGATCAAAAGGATGTGGCTCAAGGGCCACAAGATCAGAAGAATGTGGCTCAAGGGCCACAAGATCAGAAGGATGTGGCTCAAGGGCCACAAGATCAGAACATAAGGCACCTTCTTGTGCCAGCCCAGGTGAAACATCTTCACCACCTTCAGGAGCTTCATCGAACAATTCTCTGAAGTACTTGAAGGTGCCCTCAACTTCAATCTCATCCAAACCCTGGATAAGGTTGACCCCAACAGGGTCATTGAAGGCACTTGGCTTCTTACCGATGGTGAAGATGTTAAAATCAGCGCATTGACTACCATAAGTCAAGCGCATCAAACCATTGCGACAATTGATCAATGCATTGGAAGTCGCAAGTAATGGCCGCCCCAAAATGACAGGAATTCGTCCAAGTGGTTTGGCACAGGTTCAGTATCCAAGACAAAGAAGTCGACTAGATAAATGAACTCTCCCACTTTGATCAACACATCTTCCACCACACCCCTCAGTTTCTTCATAGACCTATCAGCCAATTGAAGAGTGGTCTTTGTTTGTTTGAGGTCTCCAAGACCGAGGTGGACGTCGACAGAATATGGCAGAAGATTAACAGATGCACCAAGGTCCAATAAGGCTCGATGAATGGACACATCACCAATCACACAAGAGACAGTAGGACAGCCAGGGTCCTTGTACTTGACTTGCATGGGTTGTGCCAACAAGGAACTCACGTTAGCCGCAAGAAAAGCTTTCTTGGGAACATGAGTTTTTCTCTTCTTGGTGCATAAGTCCTTGAGAACCTTGGCATAAGGTGGCATTTGGTGAATCACCTCCAACAGAGGGATGTTCACCTTAACTTGCCTAAACATCTCAAGCATCTTGTCATGCTGATCAGAGGTTTTCTTTTTAAGGCGCTCAGGGAATGGCACCTTTGGGGCATAAGGATGCGAAGGCACCCCAAAATTCAGGTCCAAAGAAACATGAGTGGGGACCTCAGAATCTGGTTCCTTCGACACAAGAGGAGACAAGGGGACCTCAGGGTTCGGCCCCTTTGTCGAAGGAAATGTAGAAAGAACCTCAGGATCTGGCTCCTTCCTGGGAGTATTTGTGGAGGGAGTCTCAGGATCCGGCTCCCTCAAAGATGGTGATGACAAAGAAGGTACCCCAATGTGGTTATCCACCTCCTTACCAGACCTCAAAGTATGAATCACATTAATATGATGGGTCGGTTCAGAGGTGGCATGAGGTAAAGGTGTCCTTCCTTGAGAATGGGTACCCCGAGGATTCACCTCAGGTTGACTCGGGAACTGACCCTTCTCGCGTTCATGGAGTTGAAGAGCCAACTGGCTAACCTGCATTTCCAAAGCCTTGACTGTACTTTGCAACGCTTGAAAGGTCGGATCACAAGAAGGGTCCTTAGGGTCAACCCGCTGGGGTGGTGGAGTCTGGTTGGGATAACCCGACGATGAGGCTTGAGCAGGTTGGTAATTTTGGTGTTGAGACCTTTGATGTGGGGGTTGGTAGGTCACCGATGGGCGTGGAGGTTGATAAGGTGGAGGTTGAGCGTGCGGGCTCTGACCGTGATCCCCACTAGGCCCCCAAGAGAAGTTAGGATGGTTACGCCATCCCGGGTTGTAGGAGTGACTGTACGGGTCGTTACGGGGCCTCTGTTGATACATTGCATTCGCATGCTCAGTATCCCTTAGAGCGTAAGCACATTCCAAGTCATCATGGCCCGTAAGTCCACACCTACCACACTCGGGAGTAGCGACCTGAGCTACAGGAGCTCGGTCCAACTCTAAACTCTCAATCCTACGCATGAGAGCAGCCATTTTCGCCTCAGACGCGATCGATGAGTCAACTTGATAAGATCCAGCTCGACCAGAAGACCTGGTGGCTGGTGGCTCTCTCATGGTATCCCACTCGAAGGTACGTTCAGCCATGGACTCAAAAGTATCCCATGCCTCCTCGATGGGTTTCATTTGGAAGTCACCCTGACACATCGACTCCAACAATGTGCGGGTGTTGTAGTTGATGCCCTCATAAACAATTTGGCACAGCTGCCATAACTCAAATCCATGTTGAGGGCACTGCTATAGAAGGTCCTTGAACCTCTCAAAGAAACCATGAAATGATTCGGTCTCGGTCTGATACATTTGATGTATCTGGTGCCGTATCTGTTGAGTTTTCCTTTGAGGGAAAAATCTCTCCAGAAAGACGGTCACAAAGTCATCCCATGACCGAATCGAGCTCGCCGGGAGGCTATACACCCATTTCTTCGCATTATCCTTCAATGCGAAAGAAATCATCCTCAACCGGACTGAATCCTCGTCAAGCTGTTGAAGCTTGAACATGGAGCATACTTCCTCGAATTCGCGTATAAAGATATACGGATCCTCCTTATTGGCAGTAAAGGGTGGACGCATGCTCACATATTGAGGTTTCAGCGCATAGTTGTTCCCGCGAGCAGGGGGAAGAACTATGCAAGAAGGTTGCGCGGCCCGAACAGGATGGGTCCGCTCCAACAAAGTCATCGGTCTATCATCTCGAGCTAAAGGTGGTGGTGCACCAAGAACTCGATCTTGACCGAATCTCCCTTACTCTCGAGTCAGAGGAGGAGGAGGAGGAGGAGGAGGAGAAGGAGGTCTACGTGGTGGCGGAAGTGGACCGAGGTACTCCATGTATGGAACCCGGTCTCCCTCGCCACCATGAGACGACTCGGCCTCTTGCTCCAAACGAGCACGAGGCGGAGATGGTCGATCACCAAGACCATCCATCTCAGAAGAATGCACTCTCTCAAGTCGAGCGTTCTCACCAAAACGAGCTTAACCTCGCATAAAATGCTCGACTCGACTCTAATAAACACTCAACAGAAGGTGTACTAGAGGAGGAGACTACACGTATAGAATAGATGAGGAGAGGACTCAGGTGTTGAGGGAAGAATCCCTATAGCTAGAATGGGTAGAGGGATCAGGAAGAAGCCTAACTAGCAAGCACGGCTCAAACAATGTAAGGCAATGAGTCCTTAGGCTAGACGACGCCTAACTTCGAGGTCACTAGCCTCGACACGTCTCACCTCCCTACAACGAGGACCACAATGCCCAGCAAGTGATACCAGATCCGGAGATCCAGTACCTCCTACTATCGACAAGGTAGGCAACGCTGATCAGGTCATGACGGTCTCAATTAGATTACTCTCCTAGTGCGTCCGCAATCCTAGGGCCAATGTCTACTTGCTTTTAGTTAAGGCTTTATTAAGAGTGGTTTTTGGGGCTAAGGGAAGGGTGATGGAATCCCCCACCTTATCTTTTATGGGACAACCCCTCCTTAGTAGCAATTTAATCCTAGATCTAGCAATCCATCGCTCCAATCAAACACTCTCTCACTTTTGTCCCGATGCACCTTACTAACTAATGCATGATCGAAACATGCATGAATGAGAGATTTGAGTGCACGTACCTCACGCCAGCAATCAACAACAAAATGTAAAGAAAAGAAAGACAAATGCATGCAAGGTCTACACATGATGCATGACCTAGATGGCAATGAGTCTAATCTTTTGCTTTGAGTTTTATGGTCCAAGTTGATTAATGGGGGAGTGATTAATGATCTGGGAGCAAAATAGAAGTCACAGCATGCAAATATGGCTCCCAAATAACACAAATTATAGCACTAACTACCAGAACAAATTTTGAAGCAGGAAACCCTCACCACGTCGCCAATTGGCTGTCTCCAACCGCTGATTAGCGGTTCTTTTGGAGCTTCTGGTCCTCAAACTTGTCGAGTAGCCTCCCCTTGCTCCGATCGTTCCCTGAAACTAAAAAAACTGAAAACAAAAAATTAAAAACCCCTCGAATCGTCCAAACCAACGTCTGGACAGAGCACCTCCCCGGCAACGGCGCCAAAAACTTGATTGATCGTTTTATTTAAACCGCAAGTGCACGGCCGCGTTGAAGCGGTGGCAAATACGGGTCGTCCACTGGGAGGTGTGTCAACGATTGGTTTGTTCAAAGGCGAGAGGTAAAAAGAAGGAGAGAAAGGTTGGATACACTAAACTACACTAAGATGCAAAAAGGAAATGGAAGAAAAGCAAGAAAACTAAACCCCAAAGGGGGTAGAGAAATAATGTGAACATAAAGAAGTGTCTGTGTGTTCATTAAGCTCCTCACAACATGTAGTGCATGAAATCATAAACCTACATCCAACTTTGCCTCCACATGAATTAAGATAAGACTACATCATTAAAACATACAAGACAATAATTGGAATGAAGGTACATGAACTCAAGTATAAAGACTAGACCCTATTATGCCTCCACATGAATTAAGATAAGACTACATCATTAAAACATACAAGACATTAGCTAAGGTAAAGGCAAGAAGAGCACATACACTTCAAATTGTGTTTCCAATATTGACTTCATCCATATCCTAACCTTATCATTCCCCATAAAATAGGTCCACTAATCAAAGCATAAGCTAAGCTTCATTCAAGAGCATTAGCATATCAAAGATAAAAGTGAAAACCCATTAGATGGTTATGGAAATCATATAAAGCTCAAGGGATAAAGATAACACACACTTAATACACTACATGATTATATCACATATTTCTCCACCCCCCAAATGGGGATGAAACTACTCACTACTCATTACACTAACTATATTAACAAAAGAAAGCATAATACTGAAATGAAAGTTAACTAAGAAGGCAAGAAGTATTAAAGAAACATAAAAGGAAAGGAAAGACTAAACAAACATGCACAAATTAAAAGATAAGATTAAAAGAAACTAGAAGAATTATTTTATTAACAAATGACTCACATTGAAGGTAGCATTCTTCTCCACCTTGAGTTTTTGTTTCAAGGTTCACTCCTTAGTAGAGAGAATGCCACCAAGCAATGGGTAATTACAATGGAAGGTGAAGAGTTCTATTTATAAGCATGGAAAAAGCTAATCAGGGACAATCCCCCGATGTGGGACTAAACCAATACCGAAAATAGCCTAAACGAACATTAATACAAGTCCAGGAGAAAGTCTGGCAGATCCTGAGTAATATGGACCGCCAATTAGCGGTCCAAAAACTTCGGATCGCGTTGGAATTTGTTGTGGGCTTTTCTTTCTGGTATTGTTGGTCGTTGATGCGGTTACATGACTTGTTGGAGCTCCGACCCGAAACGAATTGGTAAAATACTCCCCATGATGGTGTGGAGTATTCTGTTTTGCTCTTAGGTCCTTCCGTCTTACATTCATGTCCTTCTCCCTTGCATCTTAGTCGCCAGATCTCACAATTCAGTCCTTTTTCCCAGGTTTTGGGTCCTTTTATGCTTCATCTCTTCAAACCTATTTATTCCTAAAAACTAAACATAAAACTCGTAACATAGCATTGTTTAGGTGAAAGATAATGGATATAAGATACAAATATAAACATGAAATGATGCCAATCAGATAGACAGAAGTGATATTTTACATATCACTAAGTGGATCGTGTTTAGTTCGAGTGAGCAAAACATCTTTGTTATTTGGGTAAGTATAATGTGTTTCTAGATACTGCTTATAGTTTATGATATAATGTGTTTTATATCATTGCTAACCTCCTATAGATCACAACACAAAATTGGGAAACAAGAAATCTGATTTTATATTTTATATGATGTATTAAGTTTCATGTGTTATGAAATAATATACATGTGGTAAAATAATAAAATCAATGTCGTGAAAAAGACATGGTTAGAATAATAAATAAATTAGTATGAGATGTATATATATTATGGGGTATAATATTTTGTCATTATATATGATAATATATTACATGATATAATGTGATCTACAACATTATAACATATGAATTTGCTAAAACCCCAAAGTCTAAATTTTATTGGATATTAATCCAAAATTTGCTGGAGTAAAAAATAGTGAGAAATGGTACAACCGTTTGACCACGTTTTTGCATATCTTAATAACAGAATTTTTACTGATAAAAGGCTAGATTTAATCCACCTTGGTGAAAGGTAGTTATGGGATGATGATGTGGCAAAATAAATAAGAGATCATGTGCAAAGTGGTTTGCACATGATGTGGTTTAGTGAAGATGTAAAGAAGAGATCATGTGTAAGTTGTTTGGACATGATGTGGTTTAGTGGAGAGATTAACAATGGATCATGTGTAAGTAGTTTGAATATGATGTGGGTTAGTGGAAATCCTATAAATAGGTCTCTCCTCCCTTCCTTGTTAGTACTAATGCAAAATTCTTCCCTCTCCAATTTTTCCATCATTCCATCCAAAATTCTCTTAGTTTTAATTGTGTGCTAGAGATTAATTTCTTTGGAGCATAGAATGGGTTATTATCTAGATTCTAACCTTAATTTAGAGATAGGTTGGTTAGCTCCTTTCTCTTTAATCTTGTATAGAGTTTGGTTTACACTTCGAAGCAAATCGGTGGAAAATTCAATGGGAACGTAACTCCGGATCTTCATAAAGATTTTAGTAAACCTTTGGGTATGATCTCCTTCTATTTATTTTGAAATATAAAATAATATACATGAAATAGTCGAAAATATGGAAATTTATCTTGTATGCACGTACAAAAAAATTAAAATATATACATACATAGGGTCACGAACGTAGTGGAATCAGAACTTTTACTCCATATTTTCAATGATTAGACTCTATAATTAATTTTAGTTTACCATCTCCAATCCAAATTATTCGTGTTCGATGACTCTTTCTAGTTTTCGATAGTTTTGTTGATATAATTCTAATTGATTATTTCGATAGTTTTAAATGGTTTAAACCATGTCATATGAATGTTACAATTAAGATTTAGACTTATGTCTAATTGCGTAAAATTTTCGTTTATATTAAATGATTGTTTTACAAGCAATCGACGAAACGAAAGAGACAAAAATAAGTTTATTTTTCTGAAGTTTTTCTTTTTGGAATCTCAATAAACTTCGGTTCAAATGATTTAAATTTTGAACTGTGGATGTATGAATTATTTTTAATGGATTTCAAATGATTTTGGAATTGTTTGATTAAGACACTATTGCAAAAAGGCCTACGACGTCGGATATTAATGGGGTACAACGTTGGGTTGACCGTTTTCCATGACCGACGTGGTATGTGGGAGATGTTATAAAGGTGTACCCTTTAACGTCCGTCGTTACAACCAACATGGTAGTATGCTCTATAACGTCGATCATAGTTTTAACCGCAACCGCTGTGATAAATCGAGCACAAATGGTCTCCTTAGTATCCTACCACGTCAGTCATCTTATACGACCAACGTGGTAGGGTTTTGATAAAAATAAAAAAATAATCAAAAAATAACCTACAACATCGGTTGTTTTATAGAACCGATGTGGTAGTATGACATCTATCGCGTCGGCCTTTTTATATGACCGACGTGGTAGGGTCGTTAATATATAAAATAATAAAAAAATATCTGACAACGTCGGTGGTTTTAACAACCGACGTGCTTGATTGTCTACAACGTCGGTGCTACATAAAGGTCGACGTTGTAGGATAATTCTTTTAATATGTTTAATTTTATTATTCATTTGATACCTGTATTTCATACTCAAATCTTGCAGTATCAATCAAACATTCATATCTATCAAACAAGTAATTCACAACTTTCATATCTATCACAACATTCATATCAAACATACAAATCTATCAAGATATCAATACACAATTACCAACATTCATATGCATCAAACAAGTAATTAGTTCTCACAACATTCATATTCAGTCCCGCGATAACAAAATCATATCTATCAAATGCACAACATTTGTATCAACATGCAAATGCATCTACTTAATACAACATACAATGAACATTTAGTTTTTACGTTTTCAATTTCGTTTTTGGCTCATTGGATCCTCGATCCATATTCCTTCATGATGATCATCTCGGATAATTAAGTTGTCAACATTTCTATCGTCATCGATTGATTTAAGTTCAGGTACTTGTGCAAACAGGGGAATTTCTCCAATCTCATTAACATCTTCTTCAGCCACAATTGTCGTTTTCCTTCTAAAACTACCGACCATTCATTAGCACACTTGTCTTTTACATAAAATATTTGTTTTTGCTTGAGATGCCAGAATGAAAGGATCTTCCTTAAATTCTTCTTTTTTAAGGTTTACCAAAGTAAACCCCAAATCATCGACTTGAAGACCGTTCTTATTGTCCACCCACTTGCTTTTAAATACCGCGACATTAAATTTCGTAAAATTCAGCTCCCATATTTCTGCAATCTAACCATAATAGTACATATTGGCATATATGGGATTTCTATCTTTCGAACTAGATATGTGCAACGATTCAGCTACCACAGTGACCCCACTATTCTGCATTGTGTTTTTCTCGTCCTCTATTTTGGTATAGAAAGAAAAACCATTGATATCGTGGCCATTATAAGATGTCACTATAGGATTTGGTCAATATGCTAACCACTTCAAATTTTCAAAAACTTTAAGGTTGTACACAGTTTCCCTGAACCAATCAACGAAAGCCTTATTGTGAGATTTAATTACTTGTTTATCGGTCCAAGAAGGATTTTTTCCCTCACTATGGTCATGTGCTCATCCAAATAAGGTTGGACTTCAACATGATTGCACAACACATATAAATATACGCTCTAAAGATATCCTCACCTTTTGGACTTATCATCTTCGGGCAACACGTACGTTTACCTTCAATCCTATCTTCATGTCTGTTCTTAGGAAGTCTCACACTCTTAGTATGAGCCAAGTACTCATTACAAAATTCAATTACCTCCTGAGCTATGTAACCTTCAATGATGCTCGCATCTGGCCTTCATCGATTCTTACAATAATCTTTCAACTCACCCATGTAACACTCCAATGGATACATTCACATCAAAAATACCAGACCGAGTAGCTTAACTTCTCTAACCAGATGAATCAACAAATGAACCATTAATGTCAAAAAAAGAAAACGGAAAGTACATCTTCAACTGACATATTGTAAAAACTACTTCATTCTGCTACTTATCTTAATACTTTGGATTAATTACTTTGCTACAAATCTTGTTGAAGAACAAATAAAATCTGATAATAGAATGTCTAATGTTTTTCGGCAATATCGTTCTAATAGCAACATGTAACAACTGTTGCATCAACACATGACAATCATGAGACTTCAATCCAAATAGTTTCAAATCTTAATTGATACAAGACTGCTAATATTTGAAGAATACCCTTGTGGCACTTTGACACCATGTAGTCACAGACACAAAGCTAATTTCTCCTTTCTGTCCAAAGTGTAACAAGCTAGTGGTACATGCTTACGAGTACCCTACTCTCTGGTGCTAGTTTTGCTCGAATACCAAGTTCAAGTAAATCAAATCTGACATTATATCCATCTTGAGGATTACCTGGTATGTTATGAAGAGTTCCTAACAAACTGTCACAAACATTTTTTTGGACGTGCATTACATCAATTTAGTGTCTGACTTCTAAAGTCTCCAAAGAAGGAAGGATAAAAAGATGGATTTTTTTCTTCCAACTACTCTTATCATTTACGCATTTGTAAGGCTTACCGAATTCGCATTTCATATTCTTCACCCTCTCAAGAACTCATCTTATACTAATTTCTGTCGGGGGTTCTTCGAATTCCTGCTTTCCGTTAAATGCCTTTTTCATTTTACGGTACGGATGGCTCATAGGAAGAAATTTGTGATGACCAAGATACACTGTCTTACTGCCATGCACAAGCTGCAAAGGATACATGTTTTCTTCATAGGACACGTTTTGTGCCTTTTCACATAATAGCCAGACATATTTCCATAAGCAGGGAAGTCATTAATTGCGTAAAATCATCGCACGCATTGTAAATGACTGTTGATGGTGGCCATCCCACACTTGCTCTCCATCATTCCACAATTTCTTCAACTCATCAATTAGGGGAGTCAAATACACATCTATGTCATTTCCTGGTTGTTTTGGACCAGAAATCATTAAAGACAACATCATGTATCTACGTTTCATGCTTAACTGTGGAGGTAGATTGTACATCACTAGTATAACAGGCCACAAACTATGAAGGCTACGTAAACTCCCATAAGGATTCATTCCATCAGTACACAGACCAAGTCTTACATTTCTGGATTCTTGACCGAACACCAGAAAATATGAATCGATCTTCTTCCACTGCGGAGAATCTGTAGGATGTCAAAGTATCTGATCATTCACTTTATCATGATCTACGTGCGATGTCAGATTCTTTGAATTTGTGGGGCAGGGAAACAAACGTTTCAACCTTGGAATGATCGGAAGATACCACAACACCTTCGCAGGCGGCCCTGGTACTGGTATATCACCACTTACATTTTTTTGGTGTTTATACCTTGACGCGTTACAAATCGGACAACAATGAAGATTTTCATATTGGGTCCTATATAATATGCAATCATTAGGCCATGCATGTATTTTCTTATGCTGCATACCCATTGGACACAAGATTTTTTTTGCCTCATATGTACGGTCTAGAAGTTCATTGTTTCTGGAGGAATTTCTTTTAAAAACATAAGTAAGGCAATAAAACTGACATCACTCCACCCGTTTGAGGCTTTCAAGGTATATAACCGTAACACTGCAGACAATCTACTAAAATCATTGCAACCCGGATACAAAGGTTTTTCATTATCTAACAACAAATTACTAAGAACTTGTGGTTTATCATCAAACTTTTGACAACATCTCGAATCATATCCTATAACCGATCATCATTATTAACATCTTTCTGTGAAGGATTATCACTTTCTTTAAGTATTTCATTCTCCCATGCCATATCCAACGTGTATAACCTTCATCAAAACCTTTTTGAAACAGATGAGCCTTGATTTCTTTTACATCTCTTAAGAACATGTCAAGACACTTCCTACATTGACAGAACACATTTCCTTCGTTTCTAAAATGCGCATTCTTTTGTGCAAACTCCAGGAATTTATCAACTCCGTACTCAAACTCATCACTCAATTGACTTGCAAAATTTTGATTTCAATTCATTTTTATCTACACAACAAGACAAACAATCGTGATATAAAATGAACCCAATATATAGTAATTTTAAAGCAACCCCTAGCTATTTACACAAAATTAAGCAAATCCAAAATCACCAGTAGAGATGTTATATTCTTAGATCAACTAGCAATTCAGCCAAAAACAAAATTAAAATCAGCTTGCTACTAGTATAGTAGCATGCATTCAAAGACATTTTACTAAAAACCCAACTATCAATCAATCATAGGAAAATAATATAAATTATGCAAAATAAAATTTAATCCACATAAAGATCCAATATATTTGACTTTAACACGGGCAAGAAAGGTAGAGAGATCCACAAGGAACCCTTAAAAAATGTATCTTTAGACCGAAACGACGCGTCTAAAGATGGAATCTTTGATTTGAAGATAGAAATGGTTACTGATGAGTAGGTTCCGATGGGGGCCGAGGAGGAGGGTAGTACAAATCCAGTTAAGTGGAAACTTAAAAGGAAAAGCCAAAATTCACAATAAAGAGAATAATTTCTCTTCTTACAAAATCAACCAAACAAGAGAAGCAAAAAATCGTGTGAGCTTGAAGAGGATAGATCGGAGTCTAGCCTGTTGTGGGGCTATGGTGTGCTCGGATATGGTGCGGTGGGTTTAGGGGTTACGGTGAGCTCGGAGATGGTGCGGTGGGTTTGGGCTTCGGTGAGGTCGGGAGAGGTGTTATGGGGTTTAGGTTTGAGCGGTTGGTTTCCTAGGGTTATTGGATGTCACACTAAAAAATACCCATTATGACGTCGGATATGGAGGAAATCAGACTTGGTTGACCCATTATAAATTTTTGGTCGAACAATTGGATAAATTGGATGTGAGTTAGATTTTCTATGTAGGGGATTTGAGTCTGAATTCAAACCATCAAAATTTCCAAATTTGATAATGGTTGGATTGCGTCTAGATTTTGGTGACTCATTTCTGGCTTGATTTCTTCATCTTTGGTGCACCCGATTTGGTTGTTGATGTTTGGGCCCGGATCTAATTGCCAAAATACTCCTCATAATGGTGTGGAGCTTCTTGATTTTCTCATTGATCATTTTGGTTTACATCTAGGTCCTTCTCTCTTGCATCTCAGTCCATAAGTCCTGCAATTCAGTCTTTTCCTTTCTTTTAAGTTCGTTTTGAGTCTTTTCTTCCCAAAAATGTTTATTCCATAAACATAACCATAAAACTCGTTATGTAGCATTGCTTAGGCTAAAAAATAAAGGATATAGGACTCTAATATATGCATTATATGAGGTCATTCAAATACTCCCACACCAAACTTTTGCTAGTCCCGAGCAAAACAAAGAAATGGAAAATGAACGAAAGTAAAAACTCATTCGTAAAACAAGGAAATCCTAACTCACTTTCGTAGGAATCACAGTTGCACTTAGCATGTGCAACAAGCCATTAAACCTCCCTGTGACCAAGGAGGAGGAGTGTTGTCTCCTGAGGGTTTTCAACGGATATACCCACAAAATATGAACATTGATGCATTATTTAACCTAGAAACACGACTCGCTGGACTCATTTTCATCGATTATCGGACACGGTAATCCTACAGGGTGACTCTATATATGTAATCAGTCCACACACCTAGCCTAATGAATCATTCGTTCAAGTTAATTAAGGACTTAAGTGAAAGACAAGGGCAACCTTAACATCCTCAAGTGATACATTGTGTAAAGTCCATTAAGGTTCTTATTTGACTCTCTTTTTTCATTCATCATTTGTTTTCTTTTCTTGGGAGCATTACATTGGTTGGTGCTTGATTCTCCCAGGGTCGGGTTTCGTGCATCATTGCCTTTGAGGACTTACACTATCACACACACCTTCCCCCAAATCTCCACATAGGACGATCCCTACTGTAACATCCCGATACAGCGGAAAATTTAAAAATTCATAATTAAGACAAATAGCACAATAATCGAAGGCGGGACTGTTACTTCTCATAAACAAATAGCGGTGCACCAGAATACATCAGAGTTTGCCAAATGAATACATGATTACAACAAAACGACAAAGGAAGATAAACGTAATCATGTTGACCTCAGTGGTCCGACTAGAGGATCCGACTCCAAATGCGTGCGCCTGCCGATCACCACCCCACTAGACCTACTGTGGTCCTGAAAAATATATAACAACAATGCCTGAGTTTCCAGAAGGAAACCCCGTATGCCAACTCACCTATACATGCATGCATTACACAATGAACCTATCATACTAGTAGCATGTCATGGCATCGACAGAAATGGAAAACAGTTCCCCCGAAGGGTAAAACGGGACATCAGTCCGACAGTCAACAACGAGTCTCCCGAGGAGACCTACTGCAGGCACATTTAGCCTTACAGCACGCGACATCGCACCCCCCACACGCAGCTACACTACTCAAGGGTTCGGCAGGGAGCCTCTGTCACGTCTGCGCACTGATAGAATACAGATATGCAAATCTCAGTGGTCGGAGCCACAGGGACCAACGGGGTCGTCGCCCGGAAGGTATAACAACAACATCTCGGTAGGTGCCCAGTCGAGGAATCAACATAGCCGGAACAACCTCGGCCCAACAATCATCATCGTCGGCACAACCTCGGCGGCATCACCGGCACAGCATCGGTGGTCCATCACAACGTCCGGCACAGCATCGGACGGGTCCAGACCAAGGTCAGCTAGGTCATCAGGTTCCTCGAGCCGCAAACACCAACCGCGGCTGCTATAAAAGCAGGGCAGCGACCTCCGTAGCCCGTGGGCCGGTAGTCACCTCACCCAACGCCAGTTGCGTGCCCGCACAAACAACAACACTGGGATCCGTGATCCCTTAGGCCTGCTACACTACAATAAGTCCAATCAATCCATCACATTAGTCACGCTCCATACATGGAAGTGACGCGTCCCGAACACCCACACTCTTCCCAACGGCGGTCCCTGGGCAGGCATGCATCACGCGCCCACCGTCACCTCCCGGCTCACGCACAAGGCGAGGACACGGGTTTCCGTAGACAAAGTTGGCATTCAAAAAAGGAACCAGGAATTCTGTCCTGGGCCCAAACGGTCGACCGGAAGAGGTGATTCGGTCGACCATTTCCAGAAAGGAATCGGTCGACTGTACTCCTAAAACGGTCGACCGCTGCACTCAAAACAGAACCCCCTAACTGTCGAACAATGGTCTAAAACCGGTCGACCGAACGAGGTCAAAATCCGGAGTCTGGTCAACATCAAAATCGGATATATCGGTCGACCGACTCAGGGGTCCCGGTCGACCGAAATCCTACAGGGTCAACCTAGCATTCTACGTCATAAAACGGTCGAACGCAACCAACAATCGGTCGAACAAGCATGCAATAAAATCCAGATAACTTAAGTTCCCGTCGACCGAACACAAGACCCCGGTCGACCGAAACACAACAGGCAGTCCCAACTCACCAGCAAATACACACTACCGTTCGACCGCCACACGGCATCGTCCGTGATGCATTGCATACATTGCATCATATGTCTTTCATTTATATTACTTTTATATCAATAAATGCTATTAAGGTATGTGTTTAGTCGTATTTACAGAATACAGGGACCTGGATGCAAATTACCCACATTCCGGGCATAAACGTTTGCAAAAGATTCATTTCTATCATAAAGACCGAATTCAAGCTTATCGGGTTTCAAATGGAAATGCATCCAAGCATAAAAGCATTCAAGGAGCTAATTACAAAAAGGTCAAGGGCTGAATTGCAAAATACCAAGGACCCGATTGCAAAAGAAAAGGATCAAGTTATTTTGTTGGAAAAGTCAAAAGAAAAGTCAAATATAAATCTCCAACAATGGAAGGAATTAATCCGGAGTTCAAGACAATGGAAAGAATCATCCAGACACGTAAATAAAGATCAAATCATACCATAAACACATGACCAAAATCCGGACCCGAGAAGACCTGATTGTGCGGCGTTTTCGCCGCACAACACCTTCAATATGCGGCGTTTCCGCCGCCCAGTCATTGATCTGTGTGCCCGATTTTTGTCCAGTGTCGGGTCGACGCGTGTACTATCCTTTTATGTATTGGTATCCCCTGTATCGGCTATAAATAGCCCTGTAGGACGAATGTAACACATCTTTGAACCTTTGGTCTTGGATCATTAGTAATAAATTTCTGTTTTATTTTGTTTTCTTTTTATTTTCTTTTAATGTCTCTAGGATCCTTTCTTCTTCCTCCCTCCATGAGTTTCTAACTCTTTCCAAAGGGTGGAGGTGATGGAATTAGGGGTAGAGAAGATGAATGCATGTTATTGTTTTAAGTTCGTGATTAGTATATTTTGATTACTTGAGTTTATGTTAAATCATTTATCTTGTAATGCTTCATAACTAACATGATTTATTTCAAGTTTCTCCATTCTCCAATCTAAACCTAAGTCTAGACCTCCACCCGACGGAATTCTCTTCTTTGTTCTTGTTTTAATTTTAATTGCTTTTGTTTCGTAGTTTAGTTAATTAAACCAAAAACCCCAAAAAACCCTAATTGATTCTTCTCTACTTCTTTCCCATCAATCGAAACAACAAAAATAACGAAATCTCTCCCTCCTTGTGTTCGACCCGTACTTGCCACGTCTTCATAGACGCCGTGCACTTGCGGTATAAATTTAATTCTCATCAAGTTTTTGGCGCCGTTGCCGGGGACGCGACGTAAATTTTTTTTGTTGTTTTTGTGTTTTCGATTTTATCCTGTTTATCTTGTGCGCAATCTAAGTATTTGGATTTGTGTTTCAGGGGACAACAGAGTGCGCGGAGAAATCTGGGCACATTTGGAGCTAAACGAGCGGCGAAATCGCCGCACCTGAAGAACAACTTGCGGCGAATTCGCCGCACCAGTAAGGTTTCTGGGCGTCATTTTTCTCTGGGGTCGTCTACATCGTGGATTGGTCGCATTGAGCTACTGGAAATTCCGAGAGCAGGCGGCGAACCTGTCTGAGCATTGCGGAGGTAACTTTTCTTGCCTTTCTCGTATAATCTGAATTTTCGAAAAGTTTCCTTTCGTAGAATTGCACGTGTTAGGGTCAAAAATTCCATAATTAGCAATAACTCAACTCTGACCTAAAAATTGGCAAAATTAGAAAGACCTTAGTGCATGCATCATATAATGTTTTGTTTGCATTATTCTTGCTAAATTATTGCAAATTATTTTTGTTGAAGAGTGCTGGAGACAAGGTACGTATCGCGGTTTTTAACGACTGCATTTAAGCATATAATTTAATTTGCATACAACCTTGCAATTGCCCCCATTAAAAAGACCATTGTTTGACTATCTTTGTTTGATCTAAGTTAAACTATCTTAAGGGCAACTCCATAGGAAAAGATACGGTAGGGATTTCATCACCCTTCCGTGGCCCACAAATCACAATCCTCAAGTGTCACCCAAGCCTAAAATTAAAATCAATTAGACATTGACCCCTAAGGACTCGGACTCAATTAAGGAGGAGATTGGTTTGACTTGCTATGACCTGAAGCTAATTGAATTCAATTTGGTGTCTAGAAAGTGTTTTTGTGTTGACGAAAGTCTTCCAAGCGACGTGGTTGTCTAATTGGCACCGACTCTGTCGGAAGCGCCCCCACTAGCTATACACTAACTGGCCAACTTGGTTTGATTGGTGAGGGAGGTGAATCAAGCAAATCAATTCGACTCAACCAGTTAGGAGTCGTCTAGATCTAAGCGACACTAGGTCTAGGATTGTTTGAACCGTGCTTTCTTAGAAAACCTCTGACCGACCCTCTTATCTATCTTTAGAGTTAAGTTTCCCTTCTCCTCTGAGTCATCTTCTTCTCACCTATTTATACGTTCTAGTCTCCTCCCCTTTACATTATCTATTAGCATTTTAGGGTCGAGTCGAGAACTTGTGCTTGCTTAGCCTCATAAGGGTAAGAGTACTTGACTCAAGAGTGTTGTGATGGATGGTTACATGAGCAACCATTCATATCATTGTTGGGACCAGGACAATGCTTCCTGGTATTCTAAAACCATGCAACATGGGGTGGCTCAGACCAACACCCCATATGGGTGGGACAATCCTAATTGTATGACTGAGCAATCTTCATATTGGGGTAACATGAGAGAGGAACCGACTGCTAGACCACAATCTAGTTATATCGGATCATATGCTGGTCAACACACTGAGAATTTACAACAAGCTTTTGCCTCTTTCATGAGTAGGACAGACAACATGAGTGCACCGGTGGCTCCAGTAGCCGTACCATGCGACTGTTGTGGGTTGAGTGGTCATGTTATCGGGGAATGCCCTTATGTTCCCCCAGAGCCTGAGTATGAGCATACTTTTTCCCAAAACGCTCAAAATGACTATTACGCATCCGCGTACAACCCGAGAGTGATGGATTCGTGGAGAAACAATTCCTATCCAAATTCTTATACTTCATTTTCACCTCAGTATCCTCCTCCCGAATACCCAGAATTCTACCAACTCCCCACGTCAAATCATTATTCTCAGCCCATCAACACCCAATCCCATAATTTCACAAGCTCAAACTTGGACCTCATAGCTGACCACGTACCTAATTCCTTGGAACAAACTTTCCTTACGTACATGGAATCCACTCAACGATCCGTACAAAATATAACATCGCATTTGAGTCAAATGATACAACAATTAGGTGAACGTAAGGAGAGTAACTTTTCGTGTCAACATGAGGATCCACCTTTTGATATCGAACCACCACCACATCCACAAATTCAAAGCACAATCTGTCAAAGCCAAACTCCTAGTCAGTCTGAAGGACTTGGGGTTTCAATTCACGATCACTTAGTGGAGGATTCGATACACATTGACCAATTTCATCATGAGTCGGCCCAGGATTGTGCCTTATCTTCGTGCCCCGTGTCCCTTGAGCCACATGATCTTCATGTTGTGCCTCTTAAGGACTCACTTCCGGTGGAGCAAGAGCTCCCTAGCACCCTCAATTTCAAACAACCTGATGAGAGTTTGCGTCTCACTATCGTTCCTGATCATCTTGGAAATGATGGAACATCAAATGACTACAGTGCTCATGAGGGTATTAGGAGTTCCTTGGAGGATACATTGGGTATGAGACCCATTTTATGTTTACCTGTTGAGTCGGACTTGCCTAACGAGGCTCCTGACCTCGCTCCGACGCACCAGCCAGTTGGTTGGAGAGTTTGGATTGACGATCATAACTTCAGCACCGTAACGGGAGAAACTCTTCTTCCGTTGCCCCCTATTTCCCAAACTCTCGAGAGGTTCAAGCTCTTTCAGTTTGATCCTTTGTATGAGACGCCTTTGCGTCCAATTCATGAACATCTCATTTCTTCTTGTGCTCTTTGTGAAGGGAGCCCACGCATGAATATTCTGGCCCCACGTGGTGTCATGTTCCCTTTTGAGGTCTTTTGACAAATGAAGATGGGAACTTATGTTTGTACATAGTTATATTTGTATAACAATAAGTAAAAAAAAAATTTGTTTTTATCCCTTCTTTAGCATCTCACAGGTTTTTGAGGGAATTCGGGTTTTTGTCCATCAACAGAGCCATGAACTTTCCTTTGTACTTCACGTTGGTGAGATCTTTCCTTTTTCATGCATAAATCCATGTAGTATCTTGCTCACATACATTGAGGACAATGCATGATTTAGGTGTGGGGGGGTTTATATATGTACATATCTATCTATTTGATTTTCTGCTCTGCTTTATTTTAAATAAATAATAAAAAAAAAATTAAATTCAATATTCTATGACATAGCTTAAGATTGAACTGCCAAAACCCGTGTACAAATTGCATTGAGTTTTTGTTCCTTATTATATAGTTCTGCTTGTAGAAATTATGACATAAATCTAAGTTCCAAAGAAATAACCCATGACCCTTGTAAGACATGTATGCACTTAAATTGGATGAATCAAATCTTTGAAGTGGTTGATAAAAAGCAGAGGTTGAGGAAAATATACCGGGAAGTGTGGACTTCTAATAGCAATTAAGCCTTGAGGAAAATAAAAGTAAAAAAAAAATTAATAATAAAAATAAAGTGAGGAAAGCACATTTTGCAAAATGATTACAAAAGCCCAAGCCTTCGAGTCACTGGTCCGTAGGGGTATCTTGAAACCCGGTAACTTGAGTCTTCCAGCTCGGGATTATCGACCAAACTCGCTACACGAATGCAAAAAGGGTATAAGTGTCAAAAAGGAAAAGCAAATGTGTTGAATCACGGAAAAGAAAAAAAAATACTTTAAGATACTCAAGGCCCAAAGCTAAAAGAATGATCCATGCCATGGTTGATCCAAATGATACTTCACCACCAGGGGAGGCGTGCAAAATAATTTAAGTAATAACATGTTTAGAAGGGTTAGTGGTGTGAATGTTGGAGGAATAAAGACCAAGTCATATTTTTAATGAGTTAGATTTATATAATGAGCATGCAAGAATTTTCAGTAAGATGTATAAGGTTGAGGTAGGGATATTGAGAACTATTAATGAAATGTTGATAGGATTTTGTGGGTATATCCGCTGAAAACCCTCAGGAGACAACACTCCTCCTCCTTGGCAACAAAGAGGAGGATTTCTACGAAAGTGAGTTAGGATTTCCCTGTTTTCATTTTCTTATATTTTGTTTTGCTAGGGACTAGCAAAATCTAGGTGTGGGGGTATTTGATGCATTGCATACATTGCATCATATGTCTTTCATTTATATTACTTTTATATCAATAAATGCTATTAAGGTATGTGTTTAGTCGTATTTACAGAATACAGGGACCTGGATGCAAATTACCCACATTCCGGGCATAAACGTTTGCAAAAGATTCATTTCTATCATAAAGACCGAATTCAAGCTTATCGGGTTTCAAATGGAAATGCATCCAAGCATAAAAGCATTCAAGGAGCTAATTACAAAAAGGTCAAGGGCTTAATTGCAAAATACCAAGGACCTGATTGCAAAAGAAAAGGATCAAGTTATTTTGTTGGAAAAGTCAAAAGAAAAGTCAAATATAAATCTCCAACAATGGAAGGAATTAATCCGGAGTTCAAGACAATGGAAAGAATCATCCAGACACGTAAATAAAGATCAAATCATACCATAAACACATGACCAAAATCCGGACCCGAGAAGACCTGATTGTGCGGCGTTTTCGCCGCACAACACCTTCAATATGCGGCGTTTCCGCCGCCCAGTCATTGATCTGTGTGCCCGATTTTTGTCCAGTGTCGGGTCGACGCGTGTACTATCCTTTTATGTATTGGTATCCCCTGTATCGGCTATAAATAGCCATGTAGGACGAATGTAACACATCTTTGAACCTTTGGTCTTGGATCATTAGTAATAAATTTCTGTTTTATTTTGTTTTCTTTTTATTTTCTTTTAATGTCTCTAGGATCCTTTCTTCTTCCTCCCTCCATGAGTTTCTAACTCTTTCCAAAGGGTGGAGGTGATGGAATTAGAGGTAGAGAAGATGAATGCATGTTATTGTTTTAAGTTCGTGATTAGTATATTTTGATTACTTGAGTTTATGTTAAATCATTTATCTTGTAATGCTTCATAACTAACATGATTTATTTCAAGTTTCTCCATTCTCCAATCTAAACCTAAGTCTAGACCTCCACCCGACGGAATTCTCTTCTTTGTTCTTGTTTTAATTTTAATTGCTTTTGTTTCGTAGTTTAGTTAATTAAACCAAAAACCCCAAAAAAACCCTAATTGATTCTTCTCTACTTCTTTCCCATCAATCGAAACAACAAAAATAACGAAATCTCTCCCTCCTTGTGTTCGACCCGTACTTGCCACGTCTTCATAGACGCCGTGCACTTGCGGTATAAATTTAATTCTCATCAGTCCGACAGGTGAAGGTCAAAGTCGGGTAAAACAGTACATTCGGTCGACCGCCCGAAGGGACCGGTCGACCGTTGGTCGTCTTCAACCTCGCGCCAGCCGAGGTTTTACGAAGAAACACGTCGCCGGAGAGGTCTCCGACCTCTCCCGACCGACCAACGCCTCACCCATACGAGAGTGATCAACAAACCACACTAATAAGTCGACATACCTTTCACCAAGACGACAAAATGCCAGAGCAACGCTCGCGCCTCCGTCACCTCCGCACGCGCGACCTCTTCCCAGTGCTGACCTCCTCACTCCGGAGCCTCAGCGTCCTCTGCTGCTCACCGCACAAGGGAAAAGGGGAAGAGTGAGTGAGTGAGATCCGAAAAATGAGAGAGAGGGAGAGAGGTTAGCTTAAAAACCCACCCTCTCACCTCACCAACACCCCACCCATCACCCTACACCATACCTCCCACGACCTTACTGTTCACGCACCCCTTCCCTATGCAAACCCCCTCCTTAAACATCATTAGCCCACTAACCCTAGGTTAGGGATCTAACACCTACCACCCGTGTAACGGGAGTTCGGTCAGTGCATCCCAAATCAGATGACTCAAAAACACAAGGCGCTAAGTCCCCTCGCGCCTAATTTCCCGAGTGATAGGAGTCGTGCGAGAAGAGAGAACACTACTTATTTATTTATTTATCTACATGGGAACCAAAACCCCTACACTTAAAGTTTCACAACAAGATTTTAAGGGTCCCACACTACGACAAACTTCCTTATACAAACGGTCATGAATTATTTGACTCACAAGGTTCAGGGTAGACTTCTTTATTTGTTTGAGTATTGAAACGCTATGATTACTCGCCCCCCGATGGAAAACCGGGGTGTATCCTTACGACTCGAAAAGTCCTAAAGCCGGTATACTAGATATCCTAATGCATCATGTTCAAGTCAATTCTGAGAGCTTCTCTTTTGAGTGCCTCAAAATAGTTTTACACATGCTAAACACATGCAAAACCCACAAAACGTTTTCTTTCGCAAACACATGAAGATTTTGAAAGAAATGGAAAATTTTAAAGCACCAGGCAAGCAAAAGAAGGCAAGTCACTCAAGGATCATGGCAAATAGATATATCGATATTAAATGTAGCACACTAACATGACCCTAACAATACAAACAAAAGAAAACAAAAACAAAAGGAGAAAGAATCGACTATGAACACACGTAAAACACTCCCCACACACTTACTTCATGCATTGTCCTCAATGAATGTGAGTATGATACTACATGGATTTTTTCTTGAAAAAGAAAAGATCTCACCAACGTGAAGCACAAGGAAAGTTTCACGGTCATGTTGATGGACAAAAACCCGAAGTCCCAAAAATTAGTGAGATACTAAATAAGTGATACAAATACGTCAATCAAATGTGACCGAAATACTCGAGGGTTGGGGCCACAACAACCACTGCTCATTTGCACAGTCTTTTGTGATTTTTTTTTCTTTTTTTCTTTTTTTTCTTTTTCTTTTTTTTCTTTTTTCTCTAAACAAGATATATACATCAACAAAGATATTCTCATAATCATTTGGTAAGGGAACATCAAATGAGAACATCGAGTCATGCGGACCGGAGATTTGGCCAGAAGGGCCCACTTCATTGGTACTCTGAGGTATCATGATGGGTGAAAGGTCAAAACTGAAAGGCTCAAAGCCCTCGTGATATTGCTTGGGCGTAGGCAACGTCAATGAGTGGAGTTGCGCTGTCTCACTAGGGTTTAGTTGCTCATCGAACAAAACCCTCAATCCAATAGGTGGGTGCATCAGAATGAGTTCCTCGGGCTCATTCGAAGGATGTGGCACACCACTTTCACTAAGAATGGGTCTTCTCCCCAAGTCATCCAACAAGGACCACTCAGCCTCCTTTACATTATTAAGCATAAGCTCGATCGCAGATGGGTCCTTGTTGGAGTCAAGATGAAGCTCAAAAGGCTCAATGGTCGTGGGACATGGGGTAAAGACACCTTCTGGTATGGGCATATGTTGAGGTGTGTCCCCCTCACTAACAGTCTCAACTGAATCATCTAACAAACACTCCCTTTGTACATTCATGTTTGATTCCAGCTCACTCTGTTGCATTGCAAAGACATGCAATGAGTTTTCGCCGGGCAAACAAACATTCTCAACGGGTTGCATTGGTGTTAAGGGTGTTTGTTGATTAAGGAAACAATGGTGAACAGGTTCCTCCACATGGTTTACTTCCATCCCAATGGTACCGAACTCTCATTTTACAAGTGTGGTTGTTGGTACATGAGGGGATTAGCCTCAGGCTGGCTAGACAGAGTCCCTCTCTCTCTCTCATGTATAGACTGAGCCAGTTGACTCATCTGAAGCTCAAGCGATTTGATGGTCTGCTGATTTGAAGTGAGAACTTGACTTGTGGATGACATAAAGTTTTTCATTGAGTGCTCAAGTCCACGAGTCAAGTTGTCAAGTCAAGCGAATTAAATTGGATTTCCATGTTGTTAAAATTTGGGAAACCCGATGGGTTGGTGATCTGGGCTTGGGGCTGAAAAGACTGTGAATGCAAGGGAGATTGGTGTGTTCAATTAGGTGGTCTAGAGAAGTTTGAATGACCACCCTGGACATTGTTTTGGTTCCATGAAAAGTTAGGGTGGTTCCTCCATCTGGAATTATATGATGATGAGTATGGGTCATTCTTGGATCTATCATAGATGGCATTGACATGTTCCATCTCAGGAGGAATGGATGCACACTCACCTCCTACATAACATATCCTACAACATAAGTAACAAGGAACTGGACCAGATGCAGACACATGAGACACATCTTGTTAGTTTTGGACCTTAATCGAATCCATATAGCGCATTAAGGCCGCCATGCATGCCTCGGTGGCCATAGTGGTATCAACAGCAAATGTGGCACCCGATCTTGTTGAGTTTGCATTTGCGATCCTCGATCATATGCTAGATGATGGTGATGGTTCTCTCACACTCTCCCATTGCATGGTTTCTCAGCGGGGTCTTGTATGAAAGCACATGCCTCCCTTTCATCCTTTCCTAAAAACTCTCCTTGACACATGGACTCAAGGAGCATTCGGGATGGGATGTGAAGACCCTAGTAGACAATCTGAGAAAGGCACAACAACTCGATGCCTTGGTGAGGGCATGAGGATAGTAGCTCCTTCAACCTCTCTAAGTATGCATGAAATGATTCAGTCTCTTGTTGATAAAATGAATTGATTTCGTTCCTCAATCTTTGACTCCGATGATTTGGAAAGTGCTTCTTGAGGAATACAGATTGAAATTCATCCCAAGTTCTAAACGCATTCGCCTGGTTGCTGAACAACAACTTCTTGGTATCATCCTTTAGTGCAAATGGGACAAGCCTAAGATGGATGGAGTCTACGCTAAGTTATTGCAGCTTGAACATAGCATAGACCTCCTCAAATTCCCTGAGAAAGATATAAGGGTCACCCTTCCCTGTGAAGTGAGGGAGCATGGAGATAAACTGAGGCTTAACCTCAAAGTGGTTCTCATTCACCTCTGGCAATACGCAAGAAGGTAGAGCAGTACGACTCGGTAGCATTGATCGCAAAGGGGAATGGGAACCTGGGGAACCAATTGATGAGGTGGTTGCCCCCCCACCTTCTTGAGCAGAGGGTGGTAGAGGTCCAAAACATGAGTCGTCCTCGTGTGGTCTAAGACTCACCATGGTCCCGGGACTGTGTAGGACACGGGATGGGGATGTGTTTGTAAAGTTGACAATCGAAGACAAATCAATGTCGTATCTCGTCAAATGACCTGCAACATCTTGTGACCACATTGTCATGCACAAAGATGCGCACCCACACGAGTCAGACGAAATATAAAGAAAAGTTTTTTTAAGCAACTAAAGCAGAATGTGCGTAGAGGAGAAGACAGAAAGACACAGATGAAAGGGAATGACTCAGGAGAGAAAGGAAGAAGTCTTTATGCTACGGTGGGTAGGTACTGGTAGAAGCACACAAGCAAGTAAGGCTCAAACAACTTAAGGTTGCTATAGGTCCTTACAGCTAGACAACGCCTAACTACGAGGTCACGCGGCCTCAACACGCCTCACCTCCCTACGGCGAGGACCACAAACCCCAGCAAGTGAGCTAAGATCCGGAGATCTCATCTGTCCTACTATCGACAGAAGGGGCGACACCGATCAGGCCATGACGGTTGCGACTGGATCACTCTCCTAATGCACCCGAGATCCTTAGGGGTCAATGTCTACTTGATTTTAAAGTTAGGCTCTTGATTAGTGTGATTTTTGGGGCCAAGGAAAGGGTGATGAAATCCCCCACCTAATGTTATATGGGACAACCCCTCCTTAGTAACGTTTTGGAGTCTAAATCTAGAAAGCAACTCTCCAAACAAAATGCTCAAGTCACACTTGTTGCAATGCAATTCCTACTAACTAATGCATGTTCATACGAAATGCATGAATGAGAGTAGAAAATGCGTACCTCATGCCAGTGCTCAACAACTGAAAATAAAGCTAAAATAAGCAAGCAAGAATGCCTAATCTTTTCCTTTGGGTTTTAGTGGCCAAGTTGATTAAAAGGTAATTGATTATTGATCTGGGGACAAACTACATGTTAAAACATGCCAAATAGTGCCCCAGACCTCTATATCAAATGTGAAAACAAGTAAAAGAAAGGAGGATGAAATTGGAGCTCACCAGACCGTCAGTTGGCGGTCTCAGGCCGATGATTGGAGGTGCAAGTAGCTCTTCTCTCTTCCAAATTTCTCCTGGTGATTTCCCTTGAGCCTCAGAGTATCCGGAAACAAAGAAAACTAAAAACAAAAATTAAATCCACTTGAATCGTCCAAACCATAGTCTGGACTGAGCACCTCCCTGACAACGGTGCCAAAAACTTGTTTAATCATTTATATTTACCGCAAGTGCACGACATCTGTGAAGATGCGACAACTACGGGTCGTGTCCACGATGAGGTGAGTAGCTTCTGGTTGGTATGAAATCAAGTGGCAAATAAATAGAGAAGAGATTTGAGTATGATGATCTAAGATACACTAACTAGTATGAAGAAATGCGAAACAAAGCAACTAACGAGTGATTCAAACTAAACTAAGAGAACATAATGTTGCAAATCAGGAAGAGAGACCCCTAAGAGGTGGAGTGAGTGCACACATGTAATAATATGGTGAAGAAAGCATTCGATAGGAATAAATGTAGCGAGTGTTTTCATGTATAGGAAGTGTCTAATGGTTATGGCAAAACCTATCAATCCAATCACTAACCTAGTTGATTAACATTCACATACACAAGTTGGTTATTTCAGAACCTAAACAAGCATGAGACGTGTGTAATAGTTGTCGCAAAACCCATCAAGTGAAGTGTTCTTCTCTAAACAAGCAAGTATACATTCACATTTATCAACACATTTCAAAATAAAGCATTTATTTCCATTCTTTAATGCATGTATGAACATCATCTCCACCCCCAAAAGGGGGATGGAACTACTCACTAATCATTAAGCTAACTATCATCTTAAGAAGAGAAAACATTCTAGCTAATTTAACTATGATTAATTAAACAAATATTAAGCTAAGCAAGCACGAAGATAAGAGACAACATTAAACTAACAAAAATTTCTTTTATTAAATGACTCACATTACAAGAAGCTTCTCCTTACTTGAGTTTTTGCTTCGAGGCTTGACTCTAAGTAGAGGTATTGGCCATTAAGCAATGGGTGAATACAAAGGACAAGGAAAAGTTCTATTTATAGGCACGAAAAAAGGTAACCGGGGACAATCCCCTGGTATGGGACTAAAACGCATACCATATATGAACTAAATACAACCTAATCCTCTACTGAAGCACGTGTCATTTGGGGCCAAATGGGCCGGCAATTGGCGGTTTGGAATGGTTGTATCGAGTCTGGATTTTGGTGGCTCGTTTCTGGCTTGATTTCTTCATGTTTGGTGAACCCGATTTGGTTGTTGATGTTTGGGCCCGGATCTAATTGCCAAAATACTCCTCATGATGGTGTGGAGCTTCTTGGTTTGCACATTGATCATTTTGGTTTACATTCGGGTCCTTCTCTCTTGCATCTCCATCCATAAATCCTGCAATTCAGTCATTTTCCTTGCTTTTAAGTCATTTTTGAGTCTCTTCTTCCCAAACCTGTTTATTCCTGAAACATAACCATAAAATCGTTACATAGCATTACTTAGGCTAAAAATAAAGGATATAGGATACAAATATATGCATGATATGATGTAAATTATAGGGCAAATGAGAAGTTCATTGAAATCTGCATTTTCAATGAAAGACATGGATGAGGCTCAATATATCTTGGGAATCAAGATATATAGAGATAGATCCCGTAGTCTAATTGGCCTAAGTCAACATACATATATTGATAAGGTCTTGGAAAGGTTCAGTATGAATAACTCCAAAAATAGCAATGTGCCAATGAGTATAGGTGTGCAACTCAAGATGTCTCAACGTGATGAATAACGTAAACACTTAGAGTACATGAAAGATATACCTTATGCTTCAAAAATAGGATCAATCATGTACACGGACTTGCACAAGACCAATGTCTTGTATGCTTTAAGTGTGTCATGTCGTCACCAATCCAACGTAGGTCCTAATCATTGGACTTCCGTCAAGAATATTCTGAGGTACCTTAACCGGACCAAAGATAAGTTTCTTGTTTATGGAGGACAAAGGGAGCTAGTAGCCGAGGGCTCTTCGGATGTGAGTTTCATGAGTGATCCCGATGATAGGATGTCGTAATCAGGATATGTTTTCATTTTGAATGGTGGAGACATGAGTTGGCGTAGTTGGAAGCAAACCACTACTGCCGACTCAACCACCGCCTCCAAAGTGATGGATGTCGCTGAATCGAGCAAGGAAGGAGTGTGGATTAAGAAGTTCCTTGAAGAACTTGGAGTAGTTCCCTCGAGCAAGGGATCCATAGAGCTATTTTGCGACAATAGTACATCTATCTCGCAAATCAAGGATCCTAAATCAGATCACAAGGTGAAATACATGGATCGCAAGTATTTTGTCACACGTGACTTCATCAACGAAGGCAAAATAAATTTATATGTAGACCCGAACAGCAACACAGTTGATCCGTTAACCAAACCCTTATCTCAAGCCAAAGGCGAAATGCATTTCGAGTCCATGGGTCTGAAGAGCCATGTGGAGTGGCTTGATGAGTGATTTGAAATGGTTACCCTAGTTATTTTTGTTTTATACATTGACAATGTATGTGGAAGAAAACTTTGATAACAAGTGAGAAATTGAAAGGAATGTGTTCTAAAAGTTTTACTTTATATGTCAATTATTATGAATTGAATGTGCAAACATTTTGTTCATTGATTAATGTATTCGTCTTTTGGAAGTGTTAAGGAATAGGCTCTTGGTCCTTAACCGTAGAGCTCTAAAATATAATGGTTTATATAAATCAAAAGTAATTCACAATCATGGTGCTTAACATGGAACATTAACGACCAAGATAATATTGTCATGTTGGTTAAGAGAGATATTGTAGCTCTACAAATAATTAACAACATGTGTATATGAAATGGAAAGTATTTCTTTCATATATTGAATTGACCTAACAAATGAAACATTATGGAATTGTGTTTGTATCATTGATGTTTCATTGTGTGTTTGAATCCTAATATATGAGACCTATATCTTTTCACATAAGGAGTGTATGATTTGATTATTGTCAAAAGCTATCAATGAGTATAGTGATAAAGGTATTAGTTGGATGTAGATGACTTGTGCCGGAAAAGATGATATATCAAAAGATTACCATTGCCCCTTGATAAAGTGAAATTATAATGTGCATAATGTAACTTGTGTATAGTTACATATTTATAATTATCTTGAGAGAGCAAGAAATGAATATGTAATACAAAGATGACACATTTATACTTTGTATAATATTCTCAATATCATGAGGTAAGGGATAGACACAAGTGATATTTAACATATCACTAAGTGGATCGTGTTTAGTTCGAGTGAGCAAAACATCTTTGTTATTTGGGTAACTATAATGTGTAGCTAGATATTGCTTATAGTTTATGATATAATGGGTTTTGTATCATTGCCAACATAACATAGAACCTCCTATAGGTCACACCACAAGACTGGGAAACAAGAAATATGATTTATATTTATATGATGTATTAAGTTTCATGTGTTATGAAATAATATACATCTGGTAAAATGATAAAATCAATATGTCGTAAAAAAGACATGGTTAGAATAATATATAATTTTGTATGAGATGTATATATATTATGGGGTATAATGTTTTGACATTATATATGATAATAGATTCTAACCCTTATTTAGAGATATATTGGCTAGCTTCTTTCTCTCTAATATTGTTTAGAGTTTCGTGAACACCTGAAGGCAAATCGGCAGACGATTCAACGCGCAACACAACTTTGAATCTTCATAAAGGTTTTAGTGAACCTTTGGGTATGATCTCCTTCTATTTATTTTAATATAAATGTAGATTACATGATATTAGAATAAATTTAAAATAATGTACATGAAATCGTCAAAAATATGGAAAATGATCTTGTATGCATATATAAAAAAAATTAAAATATATAAATACATAGAGACACAATGTACCTTCTCACTTAAACCTGATGGCTAAATTATATAAATAACAATAATTGTAATCAAAATCAATATACTTGGTCTAGCAAAAACATATATCAAAATAATTTTCAAATGGAACACAATGAAATAGGTTGGGGCGCATTTAATTTTTCTTGTTGTAATTGGTGTGGGCTTGGTCACGTAGCCCTAGATTGCATTTTGAATCCTCAAAAACCCGAATGGGCCAACTCTTATCATCATAGCCCACAACATGACCCTTATACTTGTGCATACAACTGACCATCACATTCATTTCAAGATTGTTCATGGGATGTCCAAGATGAACCAAACTCATATATGATATACTCACCTTATTGCAATACTCCATTTAAATTCCAAAATCTCCATAAATCATCAAAAGAGGAAACATGGAATAACCCTTAAAATGTTAGTACCACATCCACATTTTCTAAAAAGAAAAACTTGAATTCTAATGTTGACTCAAGACTTTGATTAAATAGAACAAACTATTTCAACATTTACTCAAAACTTCAACAATTTTCCTGTAAATTTGAACAATTTTCTGGTAGACACAAACAACTCGTTGCAATCCTTGGTAATGCAAGTATGTGAACTAGCTCAATAAGTGAGTGAACATGAGAATGATGATTATCTTAATCAACTTGAGCTAGAATCACAATTTGAACTTGTAACTCAACAGGTTGGACCGCCCCAACCTGAGTTTAAAATTCAATTCGAATCCACAACTCGGCAAGTTGGACAATCAAAACCTGAGCGTGAATCTATACCTCAACCAAGTGGCAAAGAACTAATCTACCATTTTAAAGAACCATATCTTCTTTGAATCTTTCAAGCACATCAACCAGTAGGTTGAAGAGTTTAGATTTATGATCACATGTTTATAATGCTGCTATGCGTAAAGAACAATTTTCATCATTATCACCCAACCAACCAATAGAATTCTCAAAACTCATTAGGATTAATTTTCTGCCTCATATGTTGCCTTGTGATGTTCACGAACATCTTCATGCTATTATTGTTGAGAGTCATGTGGGCTCACAGTTCAGAATTTTGATCCCACGTGGGTTCATGTTTCCATTTCAGGTGCATTAACGTCGTAAAATGTGATCACATTTCTGTTGTAAATATGCCAGAAAAAGGAAATAAAAAATGTTAGTGTGTTTTGTTTGTTTCCCTCACTCAAGTTCAAAGTACATGAAGTTCTCCTTATGTGCTCGAAGTTTGGTTAGATTGTTCCTTTATTTGCTTGTCATTTTCGACCTGATGTTATACATTGAGGGAATGCATAGGGTACATATTTATCGTAATCTAGTTTTCTTTTTCTTGGTTTTCTTTTATGTGTAATGTTAGGATCATGATAGTTTGAGCACTTTATCTTCATATGTTATGAAATCATGAATCCTCTGTGTGACTTGTTTTCTTTTACTTGCCCTTTTCTTTTTCTTTTTTTAAAAAGTAAAATTTAATGACAAAAAAAGTTAGTTCATGTTTTCAAAAGTTTTTTGGTGTTGCGTTGTAATTAGTTGTGTGCAACAAGGGTAAGTGAGGGAAGTAAAAAGTAAGTTACACAATTTGAGCAATGATGCATTATATCACCATGTTTGAAGGACCTTAAAGTAACGTAGTGCTTGTGAGAACCTCCAAGTCATAAGGAAAGGTGTACACCAGGTTTAAAGTTTCAGACCTAATACTGCATTCCGCCTCGAACTCTATGGCAGTGTCCAATATGTTAATCCAGAGCTAGTAAGGTGACGTGTCAATGGAATACGTTGTATTTCCGGGCTCCGATTATCTATAGATGTATTAAGTTTAATGGGGGGACAATTGCACCCAAGTTAAATCCAATGTCAAGTTGGTATAGAAATAGAATGAAGTAAGGGTATCTCTCCATGGCAAGTTTTTCCACTCGGGCCAGTAAGTCCGTAGGGGTATCTTGAAACCTGGTTGTCTTGTGAGTCTTGTGATTTGGGAAAGACCGACTGAATTACCGTTGCACGGGTGTTAGACGAGCCATATTGTGGGGAGAGACAAATGAAGGATGGAATCCAGTACCACGGGCAAAACCATTGGGTAGTAAAAAAGAATCCAATTAAAAAAATGAAAATCCAAAATACTCTTTAGAGGCGAAACGTCTCAAACAAAATTCCAAATCAAATCCAATGCCCAAAATTTCAAATCAAATCCACCAGAAAAAGGTACAGGAGCAAGAAGAAGGGGAGTAAACTTAATTCTTTCGAAGGATAATAAGACAATCATGTATCATTCATGAAAACTTCGTATGAACTTATTGGGTAGCAGTGCACTAGACTAGATACGTGGAGCGAAATTAGTAGGCAGGTCATACCCTTTTGGAATGTTCACTCTATGACCAACCTAGGTTGTTGTATTGATTTAGAGAACTTAGTGATATCTTGCATCCAAGCTCAGATTTTGTGAGTATATCTACTAAAAACATTCAGGAGACAAAACTCTTCCTCCCTGGCAACATGGGGTTTTGACGACTTATTTCATATTCCTACAAAACTGAGTTAGGATTTCGTGTTTGTTTGTATTTTTTATTTTGTTTTGCTCAGGACTAGCAAAAGATAGGGGTGGGTACTTGATGAGTATCATAATTTACTATTTTTACATTTACTATTATCTTATTTTTGTATTTGAATAATGCTATGTCGAGTGTTTTGTTTTCATTTTCTAGGTTACAAGAAAATAAATACAATTGCTGAAATATTAAAAAGTGGAAGAACTTAAATGCAAAATCCGATATTTATAGTAAAAGTTGAAGGGCATGAAACAAGAATTCCACTCCACATGTATAAAATTGATGGGAAAATAGTCAAATTATATATGCCACTTGTTTTGCACATAACATGCACATCCAAATTCCAAATTTGATGCTTTTAATTATATTGGAAAAAATATTTAAGGGAAAAAATATTTGTCTCTCTACTTGTCAAATTCCGATTATATGATGGTCAAAAATACATGTCAAGACAGACTGTATTTGGAAACCGAACAATCGACATATCACCAGTAATTTATGCCTAACTTTCTCCTCCAAAATCTGAATCAAGTGATTCAAGCGGAATTTGAAAGATATTTCAAAGGTTCATGATTTCTTCTCCCACAATATATTCCCAATTCAGACGTTTCAAGGTCAAATTGTGGATGAAAGATAGATGACCTAGGAGAGAGAGAATTCTATATAAAACTTTGTATTCTCTAATCAAAGGAGCTCTTCTCCTTTAGTTAATTTTCCTTTTTTCGTTCTATGGGGAGAGAGTCTTGATGCATTGCATACATTGCATCATATGTATTTCATTTAGATTAATTTTATATCAATAAATGCTACTAAGGTATGTATTTAGTCTTATTTACAGAATATAGGGACCTGAATGCAAATTACCCATATCCCGAGCATAAACACGTGCAAAAGACTCATTTCTATCATAAAGACCAAGTCAAGATTATCGGGATTCAAATGGAAGTCCATCCAAGCATAAAAGCATTCAAAGACCTAATTACAAAAAGGCACAGGACTTAAGCACAAAAGTAGTCAGGGACTTAATTGCAAAAAGCCGAGGACCCGACTACAAATTAAGGTACCAAAATATTATTTTGGAGATGTTCTAAAGAAAAATCAATTTGGATCTCCAAATATATGAAGAAATAAAATCGGAGCTTAAAAGAAAGGAAAGAAATCAATCCAGACACGCAAAGGACATTTAAATCATACAATAAACACACAGGAAAAATCCGGATCCACTCATAGCACAATTTGCGGCGAAATCGCCGCACCTTACATAAAAAATGTGGCGGAAACGCCGCACCCATTGCGATCCGTGGCCCCAGATTTTGTCCAGTCGTGTATTGACGCGTATGCTTTCCTATTTTATACTTGGATCCCTTATATCAGGTATAAATAGCCCCGAAACGATGTTGTGAAGGGGCTTGTTTTTTTAGTTCTTCTCTTTAGCAATAAAATTTTGTTCTTTTATTTTGTGTTTTTTTTAGTTTTCTTTTGTAGTTTCTCTAGGACCCCTTCTCCTTCCCTCCATCCATGAGTTTCTAACTCTCTCCAAAGGGTGGGGTGACAGATTTTAGGGTGATGAGAAGAAGAATGATGTTATTATTTTAATTTCGTGTTAGTATATTTTGATTACTTGAGCTTATGTTGAATCATTTATCATGTAATGCTTTATAACTAATGTGATTTCTTATAAGTTTGAGAATTCTCTAAACAAAACTCGATATCTAATCCCCCACCCGCAGGACTCTCATCCATCTTTGCTTTATTTTTAATTTGTTTTTGTTGTTCTTGCTTTAGAAAATTAAAAACCAAAAATCTCAAACCAAACATATTTCTCTCTCTTTCTTCCTTAATTCGAAAATCACAAAATAACAATATCTCTCACTCCTTGCGTTCGACCCGTACTTGCCACGTCTTCATTGACGCCGTGCACTTGCGGTATAAATTTTATTCTCATCAAGTTTTTGACGCCGTTGCCGGGGAGGCGACGAAGATTTTGTTTATTTTTTGTGATTTCGATTCTATTCTGTTTATCGTGTGCGCAATCTAACTATTTGGGTTTGCGTTTCAGGAGACAACAGAGTGTGTGGCGAAGGGCGGCGGAATCGCCGCACATAAAGAACAACTCGCGGTGGATTCGCCGCACGTTTGAAGCATCTGGGCTTCAATTTTTTCTGAGATTGTCTCCATCTCTCGGTGGACGCGTAGAGCAACTGGAAATTTTCGAGGGCGGGCTGTGAACTTTGACTGAGCATGCGTAGGTAACATTTGTTGCCTTTTTCCTCGTAATTTCTAGTTTCGAAAAATTTCCTTTTTGTAGAACTGCACGTGTTAGGGCAAAATTCCATAATTGTCAATAATTCAACTCTGACCTAAAAATCGGCAAAATTAGAAGGACTTAGTGCATGCATCATATAGTGTTTTGTTTGCATTATTCTTGCTAATTAATTCTTGTTGAAGAGTGCTGGAGGCAAGGTACGTGTGCGGTTTTTTATCGATTGCATTTAAGCATGTAATCTAGTTTGCATACAACCTTGCAATTTCCCCCACTAAAAAGACTAATGTTTGACTATCTTTTCTAGATTGAAGTTAAACTATCTTAAGGGCAACTCCGTAGGAAAAGATACGGTGGAGATTTCATCACCCTTCCGTGACCCACAAATCACAATCCTAAAGTGTCACCCAATCCTTAAATTAAAATCAATTAGACATTGGCCCCTAAGGATTCAGACTCAATTAAGGAGAAAATTGGTTTGACTTGCTATGACAAGAAGCTGATCAAATTTAATTTGGTGTCTAGAAAGTGTTTTGGTGTTGACGTAAGTCTTCCAAGCGAAGTGGTTGTCTAATTGGCACCGACTCCATCGGAAGCGCCCCCACTAGCTATACACTGCCTGGCCAAGCTGGTTTGATTAGTAAGGGAGGTGAATCAAGCGAATCAATTCGACTCAACCAGATAGGAGTCGTCTAGATTTAAGTGACATTAGGTCGAGGATTGTTTGAACCATGCTTGTTTACGAAACTTTTGACCGACCCTCTTATCTATCATTTAGAGTTAAGTTTCCCTTCTCATCTGAGTCTTCTCTCTCTTCTCATTTCAGTTCTCTAGATTAGAATTCCTTTCTCATCTTTCCCCTTTCTATTGTTTGTTTCCATTTTTGACAAAAAAATTTAAAAAATTTAATTTTTTTTTGAATCAAACCGGTGCACTCAGATTTGGATTCGGGACTTGAGCAATCGACTGTCACGAGTTCATCTAGATTCCAGTCTGGAACTTAGCCCCAATCGACCTATTGCACGACCTCACCTGGATCCAATGGGTGAGAATGTAGTTGACCCAACTGTTGCACCACCTATGACTCTGAGGGATCGGTGCTACCCAACAATGGTTGCTCAGCCATCGTGCATCGTTATGCCCACCATACCGGGTCGCGACTTCGAACTGAAGGCACAATAGATGAGTATGTTGCCCAAGTTCACCTCTAGGGAAGACCCATATCTCTTCCTTAGAGAATTTGAGGAAATCTGCTCCCTTATGCAATACCAGCATATCTCTGAGGAGGCAGTGCGTCTTAAATTCGTGCCTCTAGCACTGAAGGACAACGCTAAAAATGGCTATACAGTCTAGACGAAAGATCTATTAGGAGTTGGGCCGAGTTTGTTCAAGTATTCTTAAAGAAATATTTCCCCAACCATAAGACTATTAGGATTAGGAATGAAATTGTTGCATTCGTTCAATCTGAGAGTGAGCCGTTCTATTCCTATTTAGAAAGATTTAAGAGTCTGTTGAGCCAATGCCCTCATCATGGAATTCCAAGATGGCAATTGTGCCAAATTATCTATGAGGGATTGACACCTACATCTAGGGTTATGCTAGAATCTGTAAGCCAAGGAAGCTTTATGTGCAAAAGTGAGAATGATGCTTCGATTTTTCTTGACGATTTAACCGAAAATAGTATGCAATGGGACAATGCTAGAGCACCGATTAATACGAGTATTGGATCTAGAATAACAAGTCAACCTAAATCAGGTGTCTTAGCTGTAGATGCTACTGTAGCTGCTGAAGCAAAACTAGCTACCTTTATGCGTAGAATGGAAAGTCTAGAGCTAAAAACCCGACCCCTAGTGAATCAAGCATCTTCTATCCCTTGCTCTAGATGTGGTCAAACTGGTCATACAATGGAGGATTGTGCGGACTTGGAACAAGTTAATGCCGCATTTAACCATTCTAGAAATGACCCATACGCATCAACCTATAACCCGGGTTGGCGTAATCATCCCAATCTTTCATGGAACCAACAACGTCAACCTCCTAGACAACAACCAAACCCGTATAACCAAAATAATACATCATCTGGGTTTAGTAACAATGGAGATTATGATGTTAGGTTGACAAGCTTGGAAAATTTGGTTAAAACTTTTATGCAAACAACCAACCAATCCTTCCAAAGGCTAGAAACACAAGTCAGCCAACTAGCACAAATAGTAGGTGAAAGAGAGAAGGGTCAGTTTCCAAGTCAACCTGAGGTGAATCCAAGACCTAATAATCAATATCAGCCCTATCAACCACCTCTAGGAAGTAACAACCCTAGACCGGTTCAAATGGTTCATGAAGAGGGACCGTTCCAACAAATAAATGCAGTTGTTTCATTACGGTCTGGAAAACAAGTTGATAACAATGTGGTCAATCCAAGAGCTCCTAATCAATCTAGCCGTCAAGCACCTACATGTGACCGAACCATTGAACCTGAAGTCCAATTTGAAAAGCCCAACCCACCTACTCAACCTGAACCTGTAGCTCAACCTGAGCGAGTCTATGTTCCTAAAGCCATATTCCCCAATAGACTCAAGAAGAACTCAAGTGCACAAATGGAGAAAATCTTGGAAGTATTTAAGAAAGTTAAGGTGAATATTCCATTCCTAGATATGATTCAACAAATACCTGCTTATGCTAAATTCTTAAAGGATCTGTGCACTAAGAAGAGAAAAACGAACGTACCAAAGAAGGCATTCTTAACTGCAAACATAAGCTCTATTTTGTCCAACTCATCTCCTATAAAATATAAGGACCCTGGGTGTCCCACAATTTCATGTGTGATAGGAGATACTTTTATCAACAAAGCCCTTCTAGGCCTTGGTGCTAGTGTTAACTTACTCCCGTTCTCTGTCTATGATCAACTCAACCTTGGTCCACTAAAACCCTCTAAGACAACCCTTCAATTTTCTGATTGCTCTATTAAGAAACCAAGAGGTATAGTAGAGGATGTTTTGATTAAGGTTAGTGACTTCATTTACCCAGTGGATTTTGTCGTTCTAGACACTGAACCTGTTGTAAATCCTAAGAGACAAATCCCTGTAATACTAGGCAGACCCTTTTTAGCCACTTCTGAAGCTTTGATAAATTGTCGAAATGGGCTCATGCAACTATCTTTTGGGAACTTAAAGGCTGAATTTAATATCTTTCATGTTTATAATGAACCGGAAATAGTATGCAATCAAAGTGATGTTGTGATGAGATCGCGTATCTGTAAGATTTCTGAATCAAATAAATCATCACAAAATCAAAAAGAAAGTGAGAAAAGGGGGAGAAATTCATCTACCCAACCACCATCACTCGAGCAAATAAGAGAACCAACACATGTGAGGGGTGTGGAATCTCTACCTCAGGGCAACATGGGGAACATTTCAACTAGATACACGCACCAACATGGTGACATTCAATCCAGTTCTAACTATGGTTGACTCTGAGCAAATTCAATCCCTCTACCGCAAGTTGACTCAGGTAATAAGTGCATTTGCTTTATCTTTGCATACATTGAGGACAATGCATGATTTAGGTGTGGGGGTGTTTGTTTATCTATCTATCTTTCTATTCGTTTAACAAACAAACAAATCAATGTTCCATGACATAGCTTAAGATTGAACCACCAAAACCTGACTACAAATTGCATTGAGTTTTTCTTCTTTATTATATAGTTCTGCTTGTAGAAACTATGACATAAATCTAAGTTCCAAAGAAATAACCCATTACCCTTTAAGACATGTATGCACTTAAATTGGATGAATCAAATCTTTGAAGTGGTTGATAAAAAGCAGAGGTTGAGGAAAATATACCAGGAAGTGTGGACTTCTAATAGCAATTAAGCCTTGAGGAAAATAAAAGGGGAATAAAAGTGAGGAAAGCACATCTTACAAAATGATTACAAAAGCCCAAGCCTTCAAGTCACTGATCCGTAGGGGTATCTTAAAACCAGGTAACTTGAGTCTGCCAGCTCGGGATTATCGACCAAACTCGCTACACGAATGCAAAAAGGGTAAAAGTGTCAGAAAAAGCAAATGTCTTGAATCACGGAAAAAGAAAAAAAACTTTAAGATACTCAAGGCCCAAAGTTAAAAGAATGATCTATGCCATGGTTGATCCGAATGATACTTCACCACTAGAGGAGGCGTGAAAAATAATTTAAGTGATAACATGTGTAGAAGGATTAGTGGTGTGAATGTTGGAGGAACAAAGAGCAAGTCAGATTTTTTTATGAGTTAGATTTATATAATGAGCATGCAAGAATTCTAAGTGAGATGTATAAGGTTGAGGTGGAAATATTGAGAGTTATGAATGAAATGTTGAATTAAGACTTTATGGGTGTGTCAACTAAAAACCCTCACGAGACCAAACTCGTCCTCTATGGAAACTCAGGGGTTTAAAGGCTTCTTGCACATGCTAAGTGCAACCGTGATTCCTACGAAAGTGAGTTAGGATTTCCCTGTTATCATTTTTCTTATATTTTGTTTTGCTAGGGACTAGCAAAATCTAGGTGTGGGGGTATTTGATGCATTGCATACATTGCATCATACGTCTTCCATTTAGATTAATTTTATATCAATAAATGCTTCTAAGGTATGTGTTTAGTTTTATTTACAGAATACAGGGACCTGAATGCAAATTACCCATATCCCGAGCATAAACACATACAAAAGGCTCATTTCTATCATAAAGACCAAGTCAAGATTATCGGGATTCAAATGGAAGTCCATCCAAGCATAAAAGCATTCAAAGATCTAATTACAAAACGGCCAAGGACTTAAGCACAAAAGTAGTCAGGGACTTAATTGCAAAAAGCTGAGGACCCGACTGCAAATTAAAATACCAAAATATTATTTTGGAGAAGTTCTAAAGAAAAATCAATTTGGATCTCCAAATATATGAAGAAATAAAATCGGAGCTCAAAAGAAAGGAAAGAAATCAATCCAGACGCGCAAAGGACATTTAAATCATACCATAAACACACAGGAAAAATCTGGATCCAATCAGAGCACAATTTGTGGCGAAATCGCCACACCTTACATACAAAATGCGACGGAAACGCCGCACCCTTGCGATCCGTGGCCCCCGGATTTTGTCCAGTCGTGTATTGACACGTGTGCTTTCCTATTTTATACTTTGGTCCCTTGTATCGGCTATAAATAGCCCTGAAACGATGTTGTGAATGGGCTTGTTTTTTTAGTTCTTCTCTTTAGCAATAAAATTCTGTTCTTTTATTTTGTGTTTTTTTTTAGTTTTATTTTGCAGTTTCTCTAGGACCCCTTCTCCTTCCCTCCATCCGTGAGTTTCTAACTCTCTCCAAAGGGTGGGGGTGACGGATTTTTGGGTGATGAGAAGAATAATGATGTTATTATTTTAATTTCGTGTTAGTATATTTTGATTACTTGAGTTTATGTTGAATCATTTATCATGTAATGCTATATAACTAATGTGATTTATTATAAGTTTCAGAATTCTCTAAACAAAACCCGATATCTAATCCCCCACCCGCTGGACTCTCATCCATCTTTGCTTTATTTTTAATTTTTTTTGTTGTTCTTGCTTTAGAAAATTAAAAACCAAAAATCTCAAACCAAACATATTTCTCTCTTTCTTCCTTAATTCGAAAATCACAAAAATAACAATATCTCTCCCTCCTTGTGTTCTACCCGTACTTGCCACGTCTTCATTGACGTCGTGCACTTGCGGTATAAATTTAATTCTCGTCAAGTCTCATGTTGTATGTACTTAGTTTCTATTTTTATTATTAGCTAAATAATGTTTCTCTTTTCTTCATGTCTCTTTGCTCTTCTATTATGTTTTCTTTCATTATGTGTAACTAAATCCATCTCTTGGAAGGTTGACATATGGGCTAGGATGAATTAAGAAATGTGGTTGTCATTATGTTAATATTTTCATTTATTGTTACTTTTGCTAATTCACTTGAAAGAGGTAGATGATTTATGATTTTTTGACAGGTTAATGTTACTTGTAAGTTTCTTAATCTATGCTTAGAATTTATATCGTTGCTTCTTTGCTTGCAAGAATTTGTGAAGTTGTAATTAGATCTGGGTTAGTTGTTGTTTGATGATTTGATAGTCTAATCACTTCATGTCATGCTTACAAAATGTAATCTCATGTGCTTAATATAATGTGCAACACCTTTCCCAATTCATGCCTATGCAAATGTGTTCACTTTCTAAGTGTTTCATCTCATCGTAATTTTTAATTGCATTATGGTCATAAAAAAAACCCATAAAAATATTTACATTATCTCTTAATATCTTCATTAAACAAAACACCAAAAATATAAACCACCATTGAATCTATCAACGTTATTACTCGTGCTTTATTGAAAATAAAATCGACAGGAATTTGCAGCCTCTTCTTTTGTTCGACCTGTATTCTACAACATCGTACGCTTGTGGTTAAATTTTAAGACTCATCAATTTGACTTAAGCTCGGGTAAAAATCTGCACATATTTCGGTCGACCGTTTTGGATATGGTTGTTCGAAACAACGTTAACTTGGTCTAAATAAATGGATCGGTTGACCGAACAAAGGTCGGATAACTGATCACCAACTTGCAGTATGTTTTTTCAATTGAGACTAAATAAAATAAGATAGATCGAATTGGGTTCTATTCACCATGTAAGATGGACAGTAAGGATTTGGTCAGGCTCTGTTCAAATTGATTCTGTAAGACCCGCTGTCCTACTACACTATTAAGTCTTATTTCATCATTATACTTATTTATGTGTTATCTTTATGCTTGATGTATTTTTGTGATTTTATGCTTTGTTTTGGGAAAGTATCCTTTCAGGGAAAAGTTCCCTTTTTCGGCGAGTCAAATTGACTAGCAAGCGGGTGCGATTCATCGGGCAACTTGTAACCGATTCAGTCAACCGGGTCAATCGGGTGCGAGTTGTTTGTATAAATCGATTTGGCTAGTTGTTAGGAGTGTGTGAGGCGTGATGAGTGGCCATGTGAGGTGTCTCAATGTCATCAAATGAAGATCTGATTTTGCAAGGAAAAGGATGGGAGAATCAAGGGGAGATTTTGGTGCACATGTTGGTGTTGCATTTTGGTAAGTTGCACTTTGGATTTGATTTCTTCTTAGCTTGTGAGCTGATTTCGTGGGGTCCATGGCTGAGTGGACTGGGGGAGGATGGTGTGGCATCCTAGTCGGCAAGGGGGAATCCAATTTGGTGTGCATACTTTTGAATTATCATGTTTAAGGCATGTTTTAATGGGAGGATATTTGCAATCACTAGTTTCCTTTTTCTCTTCTTGCTTGTAACAAAAAACCCCTCTACCCTAGCCGTCCCTTCCTGTTCCCCACCTCCTTCCATACGAAATTCAACCCTTCTCCTCCCTCTCCCACGTTCTGACCAGCAACAACTCCGGGCAGCCAAGTGTGCAGCACGCAAGAAGGCGAGGCGTGTAGAAGGATGCAGCAGCTCCTCTCCGGCGATCTTCTAGCAGCAGAAACCTCCGACTCAGGTATGCTTCTGGCCCTGTAGGGTAAGGAGTAGTAGGGGGTGTTGGATGGAGTTGAGTCCAGCACTAGTGGGCTGGTCGGTCTGAGGTTTGGGGTTGCACAAGTGGAGATTTGCCCGATAGGGTGGACTGTGGTGCACTCTCTGAATTTCAGAGGCTAGCTGGGCGTCCCTCTCATCATCACGACCCTCACCTCATGCTTTTCCTCAGTGGTTTGAGGAAGAAACCGGAGGTAAGGAGGCTGGGCTGTGGGGAGCATGTCGGGAAGGGTATTAGCATGCATACATGCGTGTGGTGCAACTCTCCCTTTTGTCGTTGAGTTTGTGATGAATTGATGATTGGTTGATGGTGTTCTAACTTCGTATAATATGTGGTTTTCTACGAGATATTACTGATTGTAGACCACATGATCTTGCATGATTTCATGACTTGTTATGTTGTTAGTTCGTGAGTCATTTCTAACTTCAGATTTTATATCCAAGCGTGATCTAGCTAATAGATCCATAAATTGTTGCATGACTCATTCCGATTTTGATCATATGACTTGCATATTTTCGTGGCCATGATTAGATGAGTTTCCCATGATATGTTGCGGATTATAAGACATATGTGCATGCATTAATTCACGATCGTATTCAGATATTATCCCATGATTCATTGACTGACTATAGATCATACATCCATGCATAACTGAGCCATTATATTCAGACGATGTCCCATGATTTTGTTGCTGATTATAGATCTTATGTTCTTCCTTCATTTTGTGATTATATTCAGGTAATCTTCCATGATTTATCGGCTGATTATAGATCACATGTCCATGCATTACTTAGTGATTATATGCGGACAATATCCCATGATCTTGTTGATGATTATAGATCATAGGTTCTTGCATTATTTTGTGATTATATTCAGATAATATTCAAGGATTTGTTTGCTGATTTCAGATCACATGTCCATGCATTACTTAGTTATTATATGCATGACAATATCCCATGATCTTGTTGCTGATTATAGATCATATGTTCTTGCATTATTTCGTGATTATATTCAGATAATATTCCAGGATTTGTTTGCTGATTTCAGATCACATGTCCATGCATTGCTTAGTGAATATATTCAGATAATCTTCCATGATTTGTTGGCTGATTATAGATCATATGTCCATGCGTCATTCCATGATTATATTCAGATAAAGCCCCATGATTTGTTGCTGATTAAAGATCATATTTTCATGCATTATCTCGTGATTATATTCGTATAATATCAGATCAAGTCCTAAGTTTTGAACGCATATATGTTCCAAAATTTAGCATTCATAATATTGAATGCTTGTAGTGGTTATCCGTGGTATCTCTTACTGTTGCGCTTGTTCTATCATTCATGTCATGGCTATATGTTACTGTTGTGTAGTTTTATGGTTGATTATGCATGGCACTTAGGAAATTAGACCTTATGACTTCCTCATCATGACCGGCAGATGACTCGATTTGTTGGTTACCTTGAATTGCCGATCTGGTTATGATTGCTTGCTGTTGTGAGTGTGGTTTGATTCCTGATTGGTATGTCTGATTTCCGAGTTGGTTCGAGGCTGCTAGGAGGGTATCCGGATACTCCTCCTTGAGCTCGTTCCATACACTATAGATGCGTTAGATTTTAGACGCTTAAGTAGCTTGCATTGCATTTAATCTGATTAATAATTCTGGGACGTTCTGTTTTCTGGGCCGACGGACCACGAGTGGGTCCTCTAGCTCCAGAGGTCATTCGCATAAGACCTTCACATTAGGAGGTCAGGCGTAAGATAAGTCCTGGGCAGGCGTGCTGCCATTCTGTCTCAGGGTAGGTGTTCCCAAGTTCGCGATGGCACCATGTAGGTCACTTGCCGCGAATTGGGATACTTATCGGGCGGACCGCTTTGTGCCAAGTGGTGGGTCACTGTCGAGTGACCGCCTTTGACCAGCGAGGCTGGTGGTCTGGTTCCTTTCGAGGAATGGTTCGGTGCGCCCGACCGGCATGGCTTATTGAGTCGTAGCCTTCTGTTGCATTTGATGCTTTTCTGTTCTGACCGATATGGTTGGTATTCTGGTTCTCTTGGAGGGATTTCTGTGGGTGTTACCTGGTTGGCACGACTGATGGAGTTGTAGCCTTCTGATGCATTATGTGCTTTTCTATTTCTATTACGGATGCTTTTGTCTTTGATAGATTGCATGCATCCTTCCATATAACTATTATTAGACCAGGGGCATACTGAGTTTTCTTAATTGAAAACTCATGCATTTGTTAGTGTGGTGCTTGCAGATACTTAGGTTTCCACAGGGCAAATTGGACAAGTAGTCGAAAATTTTGTACAGGATGGTCACGTCGACCAGATTCTTCAGTTTGTCTTTTGCTTCTGCATTATTTATGATGTATTTCCCGTTTGAACTCGATGTAATGCATTTTACCTTGTTACCATATATGGTTAATCTCTTACTTTTCAGTGTGTTTTATGTTAGTCTATCCATGTATGATCTCTCTACGTATTGTCGAGTCGTTGTTTGGTCTGTCTTTTGTAACTCCTTCGGTCGTCACGGAGGTCTCTTATCGTGACACTTGTAGTCTTTCCCAGTGTGCGTACCCACGAGATCGGGGGCGTTACAGATTCAGTTGTCCGAACTCCACTCTGTCAAAGTCAAGATTTGCACTGATTGAATCAGTTTAATAACTGCAAGTGCACGGCTGCGTTAAAGTGGTGGCAAGCACGGGTCAATCCTCAAGAAGCGTGCGTGAGTCGAATTCGCGATACTCGAGTGGGAAAAGAAAAAAGGATGAAGTCGATGCTACACTACAATGCGAAAGAAAGCGGAAAATAAGCAATAAAACTTCAGCCCTCGGGGGGTAGAGAAAGAATGTGAATTTGAAAATGTGTAGTGTAGTGTGTGTTCAAATGTGCTCATCAAAACATGTCATACATGAAATCCATAAAACTCAATTCCAACTCAATCCATAAGACATTATCATTAAAACATACAAGACAATAATTAAAATGAAGCAATAAAACATACAAGACATTATCATTAAAACATACAAGACAATAATGTGAACACATGTTTTAATATGTTCACATGAAAAATGACTTAAATCCGACTATGTCTCCACATGAAATAAAATTTATCACAATCATTAAAACATATAAGACATTAATTTCGATAAAGCCAACATGAGCACATGCCTTGTTCCCTTCTTCCACTCCATCTTTATCCTAACCTCATCATTCCCGATAAAATAGGCAAACTAATCTAAGCATGTCCTAAGCTCCATTCAAGAGCATTAGCACATCATAGACAAGAGTAAAGTCTCATTAGATGGTTATGGAAATCATGTAAGGATTAAAGGATTAAGATTAACAAACACACTAATCCATGACATAATCAAATCACCTTCTTATCCACCCCCAATGGGGATGGACTACTCTCTACTCATCTCTATACTAAAGAAAACATAAAAATGGCATGAACCCATAAAAGAAATGAAGATGACAATATTAAATAAACAACAACAACATCAAAGGAATTGCATCAAAGTAAAATACATGAACTTAAAGAACAAAACTCACTATTGATTGAAATGAAAGGATTACAAAGTATGCTTCTTCTCCTCCAACTACACTAAGCAGCAGCAAAATAAAACCTAAAACTAATGGAGAAGCAAGAACAAGAGGGAGAGGAGGGATTACAATGGTATATATAGAATAATACATTATTAGGATTAATCTGGGAATAATTGGACGGCTCTAAATAACATCTGATATTCCAAGAATGCTCTGACCCGACAACCCAAACCACGCCCGAAATTTGAGCCCAATTGGAGCATTTTGATCCGCCACTAGCAGATCAAATGCTCTCTATCCAGTTGAAATTTTGCATCCCACTTTATTTCTTCATTTGGCACGTGGGGTGAAGTCTTGGTCTTCTGGCTCGAATCACTTTGAGTTTAATTGGTGAAATATTGATTTGATTCAAGTCATGTCTCACCATATGTTGCACTTCACAATCAGGTCCCTCCATGTTTGCACTTGGGTCCTTCCTGATTTGTGATCCAGTCCTTATGCGTTACAAATAGGTCCAGAACCTTCCAAATCGGTCCATACATGTTACATTTAGGTCATGTTTGCTCCCTTCCTCTTGCTTATTACCTAAATCCTGAAACACTACAAACAACAACTCGAGTAGCACAATATTGGGCTAAAATAAAGGATATATAGCATGAATATGATACATGATATGCTACTAATCAAATACCCCCACACCTACCTTTTGCTAGTCCCGAGCAAAACAAAGAAAATGAAAAATGAAGGAAAGTGAAACATGCGAAAAAATAGGAAAATCCTAACTCACATTCGTAGGAATCATGGTTGCACTTAGCACGTGCAACAAGCCGTTAAACCTCATTGTCGCCAAGGAGGAGGAGTGGTATCTCCTTAGGGTTTTCAGCGGACATACCCACAAAATCCAAACATTGATGCATTAATCAACCTAGAAACTTGACTCGATGGACTATTTTTTGTCGATCATTGGACACGGTAATACTACGGGCCGACTCTAAATATGTATTTAGTCTACACACCTAGCCTAATGAATCATTCGTGCATGTTAATTAAGGACTTAAGTGAAAGACATGGACAACCATAACATCCTCAAGCGATACAAAGTGTAAAGTCCATTAAGTTTCTTATTTGCATTGTTATCTCTCTTTTTTCTCTTTTTCTTTTTTCTACATCTTTTTTTCCATTTTTTCATTTATTAGTTGTTGTTTGATTCTCCCAAGCTTAGGTTTCATGCATCATTTCCCATGAGGACTTACAATATCATGTACACTTTCCCTACATCTCCACATAGGGCGATCCCTACCACCCGTGTAATGGGAGTTCAGTCGGTGCATCCCAAGTCAGATGACTCGAAAGCACCAGGCACAAAGTCCCCTCGGACCTAATTTCCCGAGTGATAGGAGTACGAGAAGAGAGAACACCTACACACTTATTTCTTATCTACACATGAACAAAAACCCCTAGACGTAATGCCTCACAACAAGATTTAAATGATCCTTAACTACAACAAACTTCCTTATATTAACAGACATGAGTTATTCAACTCACGAGGTTTACGGTGGACTTCTTTAATTGTTTGAGTACTGAAACCCGAGGGAAAACCGGGGTGCATCCTAACGACTCAATAAGACAAAAAGCCGGTAAACTAGATATTGTAATGCATCAAGTGCAAGACAATTTTGGGTGCTTCCTTTTTACTTTGCATCTAACTAGTTTTGCACATGCTACACATACGCAAAAGCCACAAAATATTTTCTTTCGCCAACACATGAAGATTTTGAAAGAAATGTGAAAATTTAAAGCACAAGGCAAGCAAAAGAAGACAAATCACCCAAGGATCATGGCAAGCAGACATATCGATATTAAATGCAGCACACTAACATGACCCTAACAATACACACAAAAAAAACAAAAGGAAAACAACTCGACTATGTACACACGTAAAATACCCCCCACACTTACTTCATGCATTGTCCTCAAAAGGGGGGTCAGAAAACTCATGCGTGGGCCCCCTCACAAAGAGCACAAAATGTAACAAAAGGTTCATGAATTAGACGCAAAGGCATCTCATTCAAAGGATCAAACTGAGAGAGCTCGGACCTCTCAAGAGTTTGGGAAAAATTGTGCAACAGAAGAAGAGTTTCTCCCGTTGCGGTACTAAGGTTACGATCGTCAATCCAAACTCTCCAACCAACAGGTTGGTGGGTTAAAATGAGGTCACGAACCTTGTTATGAATGTCCGACTCACCAGGGGAACAGAAGGTGGGTCTCTTACCCAAGGTATCCTCTAAGGCTCTCCCAATACCCTCACTGGCAATGTACTTGTTTGGTGTCCCATCATTTCCAAGATGATCAGGAATAATAGCGAGAGGCAAACTCTCATCAGGTCATTTGAAATTAAGGGTACTAGGGAGCTCTTGCTCCACCACAGGTGGGTTCTTAAAAGGTACGACAACAAGATCATGTGGCTCAAGGGCCACGGGACAAAAAGATAAGGCACAATCCTGTGCCGACTCATAATTAAGTTGGTCCATGTTATTCTCAATTTGGATCGAATCCCCCACCATGTGATCCTGAATTAAAACCCCAAGTCCCTCAGACTGACTAGGAGTTTGACTTTGAAAGATTATGCTTTGAATTTGTGGATGTGGTGGTGGTTCAATATCAAAAGATGAATCCTCATGTTGACAAGAAAGGCCACTGATTGACATCATTTTATGCTTATATTTGTATCTTATATCCATTATCTTACACCTAAGCAATGCTACATGACGAGTTTTATGTTTGAATTTCAGAAATAAAGAGGTTCGATGAGAAGAGGCATGAAAGGACCTAAAAGATAGGAAAAATGACTGAGTTTAGAGACTCGAGGACTAAGATGCAAGGGAGAAGGACCTAAACGTTAGACTGAAGGACCTAAGAGCAAAATAGAAAACTCCACACCATCATGGGGAGTATTTTGGCGATTCAATTCGGGTCGGAGCTCCAACAAGCAAAGTAGATGCATCCAAGACCAACAAATACATCACGAAAAGCCCAAAATAAAAACCAACTCGATCTGGATCCTATAGACTGCCAATTGGCGGTCTGGAACTGCCAATTGGCGGTCTGGAACTGCCAATTGGCGGTCCGGATCTTCCCGGATCCGCTAAAACTTCTGGAGCGTGTGTATTAGAGGATGTGTAGTATATTTTTGGTATTTATTTAGTCCCACATCGGGGTATTGTCCCGGATTACCTTTTTCTATAGCTATAAATAGAACTCTCCCTCCTCTTATGTATCCATCTCTCTCTTTGTGGCCATCATCCCTACTAAGAGTGAAGTCTTGAAGCAAAACTCTAGTGGAGGAAGGGCTACTTGTAATTAAGTGAGTTAATAATAGATGTTTTCCTTTAATTGTGTTGTTTCTCTCTTAGTTTAATTTGTTTTCATATGTATGCTTGCTTGTTTTGTTTTATGTCATTTCAGCTTCTTTAATATTTCTTGCTTGATTAGTGTAGTTTCATTTCAGTATAATGCTTCATTTTGTTAATGTAGTTAGTCTAATGAGTAGTGAGTAGTTACATCCCCATTTGGGGGGTGGAGATATATGTGATATGATAATGTAGTGTATTAGGTGTGTGTTATCTTAATCCCTTGAGCCTTATATGATTTCCATAACCATCTAATGGGATTTCACTCTTATCTTTGATAGGCTAATGCTCTTGAATGAAGCTTAGCTTATGCTTAGATTAGTGAACCTATTTTATGGGGAATGATAAGGTGAGGATATTGATGGAATTAATATTGGAAACACAATTTGTACAGTATGTACTCTTGTTTCCTTTACCTTGGTTAATGTCTTGTATGTTTTAATGATATGTGTTATCTTAATTCATGTGGAGGCATAGTAGGGTCTAGTCTTTATACATGAGTTCATTTAGCTTCATTCCAATTATTGTCTTGTATGCTTTAATGATATTATCTTATCTTAATTCATGTGGAGGCAAATTTGGATTTAGTTTTATGATTTCATGCACTACATGTTGTGATGAGCATAATCGAACACACACACACACACATCTTTTATATTCACATTATTTCTCTACCCCCTTTGGGGTTTAGTTTTATTGCTTATCTTTCATTTCCTTTTGCATTCTAGTGTAGTTTAGTGTAATCAATCTTTCCCTCCTTTCTTTACCTCTCTCGTTCGCACAAACCAAAAGTCGACACACCTCCCTGTGGACGACCCATATTTGCCACCGCTTCAACGCGGTCGTGCACTTGTGGTTTAAAAAAAACGATCAATCAGCCACCCACCTGACATTCACTTATTTGTTTGTCATTTGACTCACTTGAATTTCCATAGCTTCCAAGGAATTTTGAGTGGACTTCAACATATTTTGAGTGGTTTCCATGAACGTTTGGAGAGTTTGTTCTAAGGAATCAAGTTTGGGGTCAACCGTGAGGCTCAAGTCAAAATTTGGGAAATTGTTGGGTTGGATGTTGATAGGCTGAGAATGAGTCCAATGATTCGGGGTAGGGTGTTGGTAGAATTCTGGGTATTCGGGAGAAGGATACTGGGGTGGGAATGATGTATAAGAATTTGAATAAGAATTGTCTCCCCACAAATTCATCCCTCTCGGGTTGTACGTGGATGCGTAAAGGTCACACTGGGCATTTTGGGAAAATGTATGCTCATACTCAGGCTCAGGGGGAACATAAGGACATTCCCCGATAACGTGACCACTCCACGCACAACAGTCACACAATACGGCTTCTGAAGCCACCGGTGCACTCATGTCATCTACCACATGCATGAAAGAGGCAAAAGGTTCTTGTATTGTCTCAGTTTGTTGACCAACATATGATTCGACATAACTAGATGGTGGTGTAGCAGTCGATACCTCTCTCATATTACCCAAATATGAAGATTGTTCAACCACACAACTAAGATTGTCCCAACCATATATGGTGTTTGTTCGAGACACCCCAAGATGCATGGGTCCGAAATACCAAGGAGAATAGTCTTGGTCCCCACAAGGAAATGGATGGTCTCCTATGAAACCACCCATCTCGACAAAGAACCTCGAGTCGACCACTCTCACCACGACAAGGCCAAACTCGCAAAAAGTGCTCGACTAGACCCTAAAGCGCTAGCAAAGAGTGTAAAAAGGAGGAGATTAGAATGTAAAAGTAGGTGAAAAGAAGATGACTCAGAGGAGAAGGGAAGAATCCTTAAAGCAAGCATGGGTAGTGGGTGAGGGTAGAAGCCTAGTCTAGCAAACATGGCTTAAACAAGCTTTGGCTAGCTATGGGTCCTTGCAGCTAGACGACGCCTAACTGTAAGGTCACACAGCCTCAACACGCCTCACCTCCCTACGACGAAGACCACAAAGCCCAACAAGTGAGCCAAGATCCGGAGATCTCGTCTCTCCTACTACAGAGAAAGTGGGCAACGCCGATCAGGCCATGACGGTCGGGACTGGATCACTCTCCTAATGCGCCCGAGTACTATTGGCCAATGTCTACTTGATTTTAGATTAAGGCTTCCCTTGAGTGTGGTTTTTGGGGCTAAGGAAGGGGTGATGAAATCCCCCACCTTATCTTGAAGACTATAGGTGGTGCACCTTATTTTGAAAGCTTAAGCTAGCAAGCAACTCACCAAACAATCACTCACCTCACTCTTGTTACAATGCACCTTACTTACTAATGCATGATCTAAACATGCGTGAATGAGAGATTGGGTGCACGTGCCTCACGCCAGCAATGGACAACAAGAATGTAAAGAAAAGAAAAGAGAAATGCATGCAAGGTCTACAAATGATGTATGACCTAGATGGCAATAAGTCTAATTTTTTGCTTTGAGTTTTATGGTCCAAGTTGTCTTAACAAGGGGTCATGCAAGACAAATTTATTTTTAACACTAACACAGAGCATGCATGGCATCAAAAGATACAGAAAACAACTTGAAATAAACAAAGGAAGCTACTGTAGTAACAGAAATAAAAAATAGCTCACCCAATCCGCCACTGCGGATGGAACTCTGCTACTGGCGGATCTTCTAGGGATTCAGGTCCCCAGAATTCAACAGCATCCTTCTAAGCTCCAGTAGGTCCTCATGTTCACTTGTGACCTCTTCTAGTCACCAAACCAGAAAAAGAAAACAAAAAAACAAAGAAAAACCCCACCGAAATTGTGAATTTGACTACGAAAACGACGTTCCCCGGTAACGGCCCCAAAAACTTGATGTGAATCAGTTAAAATACCGCAAGTGCACGACCACGTTGAAGCAGTGGCAAATACGGGTCAGTCCACAAGGAGCGCCTGTGAGTCGGATTCACAATACTCGAGTGGGGAAAGAAAAGGATTTGGTCAGGCTCTGTTCAAATTGATTCAGTTGTCCGAACTCCACTCTGTCAAAGTCAGATTTGCACCAACAATTGAAAATCAAATATCCGTTGAGATTTCAATGCGTATATTGACACGTGGACAAATCTGTTGCACGCAAGTGACCAAGAAAGGAAATTATCGACGAGTAAGGATCGGTAGACCGAAATATTGTGCGTTTTTAAAGATTGTGTTATATGACAAAAAATAAGCACGTTGATAATTCTCAATAGATCTTTGCCATATGGGCCAATGAGAGCAAGCCACATAGAATTTGATCATCAAAAAATGGCCGAATGGACAATGGTCCGCCAAAATGAAGATTCCAAAAGATTTGGAGTTTTACTAAGCCAAAGGTTTCGGATGACCAAACTATGTTCGGACATAATATTAGTTGGTTGATCATCAAAATTAAGAGTAATGAGACCACGGAGCCAACATATCATGCATATATTTTTAACATGGTAAGATAACTTGTAATGTATCTAAATAACATGTTCACATTTCTCTATTTTTTGTCATCAATGCAAGTACCATATTGTAAGGGTTTCGTTTATCTTTAGATTAATTTTTTTAATTTTAAATTAGGCATTTAACAAAAACTAAAGGAAAGTAATATTAAACTAAAGATAAAAAGACGAGATATTTGATTTTGTGAGAAAAGTATTAAAAAAAACTCATCTTTTGTTTTAAAATCAAATTATTTCTCTTAAACAGGATGTATGTCTTAACCCATAAATCGAATAGAAAATTTAAACCTCAAAACCCAAAACACGTAATCAAAAAACATCTCCAGATATGTTTTAATCATTTATCAGAATATAAATCTAAAATTACTAAAACTATATTTTCCTTCCCTCAAATCTTATATGTTTTTTTCTCTACCGTGTGAATTTTACAAACATTAAAAGCTAGAATATTCCAAAAGCTAGTTACAAACACAAAATATAACATTCTTCTTATTGTTTATTACTTCATCATTCAATACTTGTAACTCCTCCAACATAAAACCTCTCAAAACAAACGTTTTGTGAGTTTCTCTGTAATTGTTAAACTTTACTTATTTTTAAAAACAATTAGTTACAACATATGTGACACTTATTCAACTTTTTAATAAGTTACATTTTTTTCAAATGAATAATGTACTATTTTATATGATATTATATAATTAGGGATATCTATTTTTATATTCGAATCATATCCATATTCATTGCTGGAAAAATGCGCTACAACGTAGATATGTTACGTCAAATATTTAGAAACCGACGTCAAACAAGCTCATCACATTGGTTTTTCTTAAACCGAATGACATTTTCACGTATCACATCGGTTAAACAAAAACCGACTTGAAATATGACTATTTAACATCGGCTTTTGTTAAGCCGACGTATTTTATAACATATGGCACGTCGCGCAAGAAACACTGACGTTATATTTAGGTGACAAAACATTTTCACGTTGATTTTCTTAAACCGGCGCCTTTTGCCAGACATTTCACGTCGGTTTTATCAAAACTGACGTCAAATGTTGTGTTTGTCACGTCAGTCTTACTAAAAACCGACGTGTTTTGTCAAAAAAAAATATAATACCGGATATCCCTCACTCTCTCACACACACACACATCTTCTTGTTTCCTCCGCCTTAAGCCGATCTGAGCCCTAGCCACCCCCAATCCCCTCCCTGCTCCTTGTCCCGAACTTGTGACCCCATCATCCATCCTGACCCCCTCCCTCCTCCCATCCTGAACCCCATTTCCTCCTTGTCCCGACCCCCCTCCATCCCTCTCCCTCCTATTGGTGGAATACCGAGCTTTATCTCGGTCCCACTGCGCTCCTTCAAGCCCACAGGTATTGCTCTTAATGTCCTTAAAAATGCTTCTTTTTTAGCTTGACTTTGTGTTTCGATTTTAATAAGATGGTAGAAATCTTTCAAACAGGAATAACAATAAAATTCATATTAATTATGGCTTAACTTCTCAAAATCTTTCAAGTATAACTTTATATACGATCTAATTACATGAAATTGTACTTTTTCACCAAGCACTGAAGTAGATAGTCTTAATTCGCAAAATAGTTGTGAACTAGAAATAATAATTGGATGAAGTCTTTTAGAAAACTTAAACTAATGCGACTACCAAGTATATGTGAAAGCCGAAGCATCTATTTTGTGAATCCATTGGCTTGTGAATTAGATGCAAAAGGTTGTTATGTTTTACAACCATGATTTCTTGTGCCTGTTATGTTTTCTATGGCGAGGTGATTTCAATTTGAGTTGGGAAGTTTCTTTCAAGTTTATGTATTTGTATGATGGGACATTACTTTGTAGCTAGGTTATGTTTTTCTTTATCAAATTTGAGGTGGCTTTTGATTACAAACGAAAGCCTTTAATATAATCAAATTAAGTAATTACCTAATAAAAATATCAAGGTCCTACACCACGAGATGGTTGTTTGGTTGTGGTTGAGGGAAAAAAGCAATACATGTTGTAGGTGCATGTTGTGTTGATTTGTGGTTTATGTTGTAGGTGTATGTTGTGGTCATTTGTGGTTTGTGTTGTGATTTTACTACACTCTTTGAATGTGGTTTATGTTGTAGGTGTGAGTGCCAGTGTGAGTAACATCAAGAAGGGCTTCTGGAGAGGCATTTTCCGCACCGTGGTCTGGGGACACTAGTGCAGAACAGAGCATACTCGTCGCCTGATTGACATCATACAATGCTACGTAATGAGTTTTTATGTTTATGTTTTTATCCTAAGCAATCTGACGTCTATGGTATGAGAAGTCGGGGTATAGACATCGGTTGTATAATAGGTTGATGTCTATTGGTTGAGAGGTTGGGGAATAGACGTCGGCTGTATAATAGGCTGACATCTATTTGTTGAGAGGTCGGGGTATATACGTTGGCTGTATAATAGGCCGACATCTATTGGGAGAGAAGTCGGAGTATAGACGTCGGCTATTTGTACAGCCGACGTCTATAGATCTTTATACTTGAACCGCTTTACAATTTTTAATCTTTTAACAATAACGAAAACCCCAACCTCTCCTCCTCGACCAAACCCTAACCCCATTGTGACCAAACCATGACCAAACCTTAACCCCCTTGCGACTGAACTGCGACCAAACCGCCGGCCACCACCTTGACCCCGATAGAACCCTAGCCCCTCCACCGCAGCCTCCACGACCTACACTACAGCCTCGACTTCCATTGCAGCCTCTACGACCTCCTCGACCTCCATTGTAGCCTCCACGACCTCTTAGGCCTACACGACAGCCACCGTCCACATAGCCACCGCAGCCTTCGTTTGGTATGTGCCTTGTTAGTCTACATGTTCCACCAACTTACTCATCTTGTGTGATCAGAAAATTTTGTAGACTTAAATTTTTTTACATGTAAAGTAATAACTTGGTAACTTGATTTTGTTTACTTTGATCAGAAAAATGAAATGATTTTCTCATTGTAATTAACAGTAAAGATTAGTTCAAATAAAAGGTATTGGAATGTTTGTTGATTGAGATGTTTTGTTAAGTAATGATGTTATGTTTTTTGGGATGCATTACTGAGTAAATTTTAATGTAAATAAACTAACGTTCTGCATGGATCTCATACATGTGTGTTTCAACATGAGTAGATTGGTAATTTGAATGTGATGTTGTGGAGAAATACATGAAGTGAATGTGAGTAGATATACATTTTTCTTGTTAATTCCAAAATTTGAAGAATTTTACATATAAAATTTTAAAGGGAGGTTCTGTCAAATTTTCAATAAAATTTTATTCCCAATTGTTAATAGTAACATGATATTTTGTGTTTAAAATGTTTTCCTGTCAATCGAAGTAATTTTTTTTAATACTTGCTTTTAATATTTAAAATGTTTATTGCCTTGTTTTTTTTGAATTTTCAATATTATGATAATAACTCATTGCCCCCCTTAAGAAACTTGGCCTTTAATAACCTAAAGAAAAATATTAGACAATATTTGCTAAGTCATTCATCATATAGGATTTCCATTCATCGTATTTATTATTTATTTTATGATTAATGTCGTAGATTGTTGGCGTAAGGTACATAATCTCTTTCACTCATCATTCATTAGAAATCATGCATTAGTTATTAGGATTTGCATTGGAACAAGAGTGAGGTGAGTGTTTGTTTGGTGTGTTGTTTGTTAGATTAAGGTATGAAAAACACTTAGAGGGCAGTCACCTATAGGAGATGAGGTGGGGGATTCATCACCCTTTCCTTGGCCCAAAAACCACTTAATAAAAGAGCCTTAATAAAATCAATTAGACGTTAGTGTTGGCTTTTTGGCCTTAATCTATGTTTTGATGATTTAATTAACCTAATCTTAATTATGATGATGTAGAGTAGCACACATATTGCATTGCATGTATATTGTATTGTGCTAACCTCTACAGGTGATCAAGACTCAAGAAAGAAGGAAATGAAGTCAAGACATGTAATTAAAGCTAAATCGAAGACATGTAATGTTGATTTATTTTGAGTCTTAGGAACATGTGTAAATTGAGCATACAAGAGTTAAAAACCAATCACATACACAATAGGTTCCCTATAGAAGTCACACACGAAATTTCACATTATTTGGACTTCAATAGATCACCCAAACTTAGACCGGAAAAACACAAAACCTGAACCCTAACTGTCTGCCCACATTCGGTCGACCGCAACATGCCGTTCGGTCGACCGGATGATCAAGTAATCCAATTTGTGTTTTCCTGCCTAGTTTCGGTCGACCGCACCATATCTTTCGGTCGACCGTTTGAACTTACTGTTCCGACCGTTATTCTTGTCGTATATGCCCAACGGTCGTATTCGTATTAAAACTATATACACCTCCATATACTTAACCAAACGGTCGAACCATGTGCCAAGTTCGGTCGACCGTTTAACCTTGTCAAAATCCCCTGCTATCGGTCAACACAATTTCGGTCGACCGATCCAATTTTCCCTCTACCGAAACGCTTGTTCGGTCGACCGGTAATCTTGTTTGGTCGACCGTTTTCTTAATTGACTTAAGTGTTCAGTCGACCGATTCATATTTCGGTCGACCGTATCCCTATCGAACCCAAGCGTTCGGTCGACCGTTGCACCTTTTCGGTCGACCGTTTCTGGACAGATTTGCAGCCCGATTTTCTGCTTTGTGTTCTTTGCACAATATCCAACCAAATCTTGTCCCAACGGATCTATTCTCTCTAATGCTTATAAATAGAGTTGTAAAACACATTTTAACACAACTCTCCCACTACAAACTTGCCCCAAACATTAGAGAGAAATCAAAACACTCAAAGCTTCAAACCTCACACACTTAGTGATCAATTCCTTCATCCTACTCAAGTGTGCTCAAAGTTTAGAGAGTGTTGTTCCACTCAAGGTTACAATTGTTGTCAAAGAAAGTAAAGGCTCCGGTGAAAGCCCGAAGCATCCTTCTCGGATTGTGAGAAGAAGAAGATAATTAAGGGGGTAACTTGGAATTTGGCATAAAATTAAACAAAAACTATGCATATCCATAGGGGGAGCATTAATATGCATAGTTTACATATACAAATTCCATGTATTTAGATAGAATTAAGATATAGGTTGCCATCATCAAAAAGGGGGAGATTGTTGGCTTTTTGGCCTTAATCTATGTTTTGATGATTTAATTAACCTAATCTTAATTATGATGATGTAGAGTAGCACACATATTGCATTGCATGTATATTGTATTGTGCTAACCTCTACAGGTGATCAAGACTCAAGAAAGAAGGAAATGAAGTCAAGACATGTAATTAAAGCTAAATCGAAGACATGTAATGTTGATTTATTTTGAGTCTTAGGAACATGTGTAAATTGAGCATACAAGAGTTAAAAACCAATCACATACACAATAGGTTCCCTATAGAAGTCACACACGAAATTTCACATTATTTGGACTTCAATAGATCACCCAAACTTAGACCGGAAAAACACAAAACCTGAACCCTAACTGTCTGCCCACATTCGGTCGACCGCAACATGCCGTTCGGTCGACCGGATGATCAAGTAATCCAATTTGTGTTTTCCTGCCTAGTTTCGGTCGACCGCACCATATCTTTCGGTCGACCGTTTGAACTTACTGTTCCGACCGTTATTCTTGTCGTATATGCCCAACGGTCGTATTCGTATTAAAACTATATACACCTCCATATACTTAACCAAACGGTCGAACCATGTGCCAAGTTCGGTCGACCGTTTAACCTTGTCAAAATCCCCTGCTATCGGTCAACACAATTTCGGTCGACCGATCCAATTTTCCCTCTACCGAAACGCTTGTTCGGTCGACCGGTAATCTTGTTTGGTCGACCGTTTTCTTAATTGACTTAAGTGTTCAGTCGACCGATTCATATTTCGGTCGACCGTATCCCTATCGAACCCAAGCGTTCGGTCGACCGTTGCACCTTTTCGGTCGACCGTTTCTGGACAGATTTGCAGCCCGATTTTCTGCTTTGTGTTCTTTGCACAATATCCAACCAAATCTTGTCCCAACGGATCTATTCTCTCTAATGCTTATAAATAGAGTTGTAAAACACATTTTAACACAACTCTCCCACTACAAACTTGCCCCAAACATTAGAGAGAAATCAAAACACTCAAAGCTTCAAACCTCACACACTTAGTGATCAATTCCTTCATCCTACTCAAGTGTGCTCAAAGTTTAGAGAGTGTTGTTCCACTCAAGGTTACAATTGTTGTCAAAGAAAGTAAAGGCTCCGGTGAAAGCCCGAAGCATCCTTCTCGGATTGTGAGAAGAAGATTCCAAGCTCGGCGAGGGTTGTTCGCGAGTTTGACGGTTGTAAGGCGTTGTCTCCCGGCCCGGAACGGGGAGCGGATAGTGAAGTCGTAGGCGGAGCTCGGTGATCCGAGCGGAACTTGCAAGAGAGGATTAGGACCCGGGTGGGGTGCCGAACCTCTATAAAAATCGACCCGACTTCTTGTGGTTTGCATATTTCCTACACTTGCTTGTTTTGTTTTAAATTTCCGCTGCGCATATCGATTGCTTAAACAAGTAGGTGATTAGATTAAAAAGTGATTAGTGGACCCATAACCCACACATTCCATCATTTGGTATCAGAGCCTTGTTAGCTAAATTCTATACTTAATCGTATTTTTAGCATGGCTAGCACATCTAATCATGTAGAAGGATTATGCACCACTAGACCTCCTTTGCTTAATGGGTCAAATTATGATTATTGGAAGAATAGGATGAAGATTTTCCTAATTTCTAATGACCTTAAGTATTGGATGTTTCTACAAAATCCATACATACCACCAAATGAAGATGAATTAGATTCACTCACTAGGCCCAAAATGAAAGAAGTTGAGATGAACTCAAAAATCATGAACATTCTATATTGTGGGCTAAATGAGGGTGAATATAATAGGATTAGAGGGTGTGTTAGTGCACATGAGATATGGCATAGACTTCAAATGCGCCATGAGGGGGATAGTAAAACTAAGGAAACACGCATTAGTCTCCTCATGCATAAATATGAGATTTTTTCTATGCAAATCGGTGAAAACATAAGCGAAATGAACACTCGCTTCACCGATATCACTAACTCTCTTTTGGTTCTTGGAAGAAAAATCAATGAAGGAGAGATGACAAGGAAGTTCCTCCGGTCACTTAGCATCGATTGGGAAGATAAGGTCGTCGCAATTGAAGAGGCGCATGATCTCTCTAAATTAAAGATGGAGGAGCTCATTGGAAACTTGATGGCTTATGAACTTCAAATCAACCATCGGAAGGAGAAGGAAGCCACCAAGAACAAATTCACCTTGGGATTACATGCAAATATTGACCAACCAAGGAGGAGTGTAGAAGATGAGGACATTGAAGTCCTAGCAAAAGACTTCTTCAAATACCTCAAGAAGGACAAAGAAGAAAAGAATGAAAGAAGAGGTAGAAGAAGTGAGAAAAGAGAAAAAGAAAAAGAGAGGGAGGAGAGTGGAAATGAGAGAAGAGAAGGGGAGAAGAAAAAGGAGAGAAGAGAGAGGAGAAAAGAAAAGGAGAAGAGCAAGAGAAAAGAAAGGAAGGAGGAAGCACACAAGGCTACATGGGATAATTCTTCATCACCATCTTCATCGTCGTCTTCCTTGCAAAGTAGAAGAGAAGTGGCTCACTCATGCTTCATGGCTATTGAAGATCAAAGTGAGGTAGATTCTAACTCTTGTTCTAGTAATTCATGCTCAACTAAGTCATATTATAGTAATAGCTCACATTCTAGTGTTAATGAAGAAACTTATACACATGATGAGCTTCAAAATGCATTTCATGACTTAGTTAAACAATATGAGATCATTTGTGATAAAAACAAAAATGCTAGAAAGTTAATCAAAGATCTCCAAAGCCAAATTGAAACATGCATGAATGAGAAGAATGAGGTGATTGCTAAATTTGAAAAGAATGCATCAAATCTTGAAAAATTAAGAGCAACACCAATAGATTGTGATCAACTAAATCTTCAAGCCTCTAACTTGCAATTAAGAAAAGATTTAGAAAGATTCACTAATGGAACTCATATGCTTAACATGCTATTAGGTAGTCAAAGGCAATCTTTGCAAAAACATGGTTTAGGTTACAATTTTAAATTGAAAAACCATGTATCTCACACTACTCTAAATGGTAAGCATATGTTCATTAACCATAGTTCCTCAAGTGTGTGGGCACCCAAAACCAAAATGGTTTGGATCCCAAAAGCTAGTGTTCAAGGACCCAAAGTTGTTTGGGTACCCAAATCTACTATTGTAGGAGCTTGAGGAGGAGATTGGTGGTGACCGGGTGAGCTCAAGAGTCAAATTCAAATCCGGTTGCATCACCAAATGAGATTGGAGCTAAATTCGAATTCAACATTGGTATAAATTCTTATCTATTCAATTCATGTTAAATTAGCTCTAATCTAGCTTCATATGCTTAATTGACATATCATATAGTTTAATTCATTGCAAATCATAAACTTCAATTCATTGAAAATCATTTATCCCTATTCATTGCAAATCATTTATCACATCCATTGATTCTAAATGTCATATTTTAAATGGATGTTAGAATAAGGCTTAAGTTGAAACTTAAATGAACTTAACTTGAATCATACTCATTGTTTCCATTTAGCCTTATTGATAGGGGGAGCTTAAATGTTATATCTTTTATTAGAGTAATGAAGTGCAAAATTTAGGGGGAGCAACTTCATTACAAGACATCCAAATTCTATGCTTAAAGTCTTAAATAATTATTATTTTTGATGGATGTCAAAGGGGGAGAGATAATTAAGGGGGTAACTTGGAATTTGGCATAAAATTAAACAAAAACTATGCATATCCATAGGGGGAGCATTAATATGCATAGTTTACATATACAAATTCCATGTATTTAGATAGAATTAAGATATAGGTTGCCATCATCAAAAAGGGGGAGATTGTTGGCTTTTTGGCCTTAATCTATGTTTTGATGATTTAATTAACCTAATCTTAATTATGATGATGTAGAGTAGCACACATATTGCATTGCATGTATATTGTATTGTGCTAACCTCTACAGGTGATCAAGACTCAAGAAAGAAGGAAATGAAGTCAAGACATGTAATTAAAGCTAAATCGAAGACATGTAATGTTGATTTATTTTGAGTCTTAGGAACATGTGTAAATTGAGCATACAAGAGTTAAAAACCAATCACATACACAATAGGTTCCCTATAGAAGTCACACACGAAATTTCACATTATTTGGACTTCAATAGATCACCCAAACTTAGACCGGAAAAACACAAAACCTGAACCCTAACTGTCTGCCCACATTCGGTCGACCGCAACATGCCGTTCGGTCGACCGGATGATCAAGTAATCCAATTTGTGTTTTCCTGCCTAGTTTCGGTCGACCGCACCATATCTTTCGGTCGACCGTTTGAACTTACTGTTCCGACCGTTATTCTTGTCGTATATGCCCAACGGTCGTATTCGTATTAAAACTATATACACCTCCATATACTTAACCAAACGGTCGAACCATGTGCCAAGTTCGGTCGACCGTTTAACCTTGTCAAAATCCCCTGCTATCGGTCAACACAATTTCGGTCGACCGATCCAATTTTCCCTCTACCGAAACGCTTGTTCGGTCGACCGGTAATCTTGTTTGGTCGACCGTTTTCTTAATTGACTTAAGTGTTCAGTCGACCGATTCATATTTCGGTCGACCGTATCCCTATCGAACCCAAGCGTTCGGTCGACCGTTGCACCTTTTCGGTCGACCGTTTCTGGACAGATTTGCAGCCCGATTTTCTGCTTTGTGTTCTTTGCACAATATCCAACCAAATCTTGTCCCAACGGATCTATTCTCTCTAATGCTTATAAATAGAGTTGTAAAACACATTTTAACACAACTCTCCCACTACAAACTTGCCCCAAACATTAGAGAGAAATCAAAACACTCAAAGCTTCAAACCTCACACACTTAGTGATCAATTCCTTCATCCTACTCAAGTGTGCTCAAAGTTTAGAGAGTGTTGTTCCACTCAAGGTTACAATTGTTGTCAAAGAAAGTAAAGGCTCCGGTGAAAGCCCGAAGCATCCTTCTCGGATTGTGAGAAGAAGATTCCAAGCTCGGCGAGGGTTGTTCGCGAGTTTGACGGTTGTAAGGCGTTGTCTCCCGGCCCGGAACGGGGAGCGGATAGTGAAGTCGTAGGCGGAGCTCGGTGATCCGAGCGGAGCTTGCAAGAGAGGATTAGGACCCGGGTGGGGTGCCGAACCTCTATAAAAATCGACCCGACTTCTTGTGGTTTGCATATTTCCTACACTTGCTTGTTTTGTTTTAAATTTCCGCTGCGCATATCGATTGCTTAAACAAGTAGGTGATTAGATTAAAAAGTGATTAGTGGACCCATAACCCACACGATCCTACAGTTAGCCCCTAGGATTCTCAGATGCACTAAGGAGAGGAAACCGTTTAAGACCGTTATGGCCTGAACGTTGTTGCCCATGTAGTCTCCCTGAGATTTTAGGAACCTCCAGGTCCTCGATGTTTAAGACCGTTTCCACCTAAACGTCGTTGCCCATCTAGTCTCCCTGAGATTTTAGGGACCTTTGGGTACTTAATTTCCTATAGACTAGTGGTAATCGGTGGGACCTCGAAGTTAGGCGTCGTCTAGTACTAAGGACCTATAGTGGACTTTATGCTTCCTTTGGCCTTCATTGCTTAGTTAGGTTTCTAACCTTCCTTATTCCCATGCTAGATTAAGGACTTCATCTCCTCTCTCCTGAGTCATTCTTTTCTCATCTTCATGTCTCCAGATCTTCTCATCTACGAACACCTTCTTTTAAATTGAAGTTTTATTTATTTTCTTCAATAATAACTATCATTTTTCTTAATGTTTAGATTGAAATGGATCGAGAGTAGATTTTTTTCAAACCAATTAAGTGATGAGTATGAGAACGGAGTGAATATGTTCTTAGAGGTTGCCAAAAAAACATTCAAACAAAACGAATGCCAGCGACATGGCGTATTGTCTGTGCAATAAGTGTCATAATATGTCAGTGCTAACTTTTCGGAAAATAAAAGATCATTTGTTTGTGAAAGGTTTCGACCTAGTTACAGACGGTGGATATGGCATGGCAAAAATGAATCATTTAGATATTCCAAGAATGACGGAGACAATGTTAGTGTGGGAGATCACTTAAAGGAAATTCTTCAGGATATGACTGGAAAGTTTTTGCCCAACCCCAATTTACTTGGTAGATTGTTGAGTGACAATGAGAAGCCGTTGTATAAGGGTTGTACCGAATTCACTAGATTGTCAGCGGTGCTGAAGTTGTATAATTTTGAAGCAGGAAATGGATGGACTGATGTCAGTTTCACATCACTATTGAAGCTATTGAAAGAGATGCTTCCAGATGATAATAAGCTACAAGATAGAACTTATGATGCTAACCAAGTGTTGTGTCTTGTGTGAATGGAATATAGGAAGATACATGCATGCCCAGACGATTGTATATTGTATAGGTGTGAGTTTGAAAACTTACATTCCTATCCCGGGTGTAATGTTTCACGATACAAAATGAAACGCATTGAACCAAACCACAATGTAGAGGCTGATGAGATGAAAATCAAAGGACCTCCTGCTAAGATTTTGTGGTATCTTCCGATAATACCAAGGCTTAAACGTTTGTTTGTGGGTAAGGAGCACTCCAAAACCATGACCTGGCATGTTGCTCGTGAGATACCAAATGATCAGTTGCTACGTCATCCTGCAGATTCACCTCAACGGAAAAAAATAGATTATGACTATCCTGTGTTTGTTGAAGAATCCAGGAATGTACGACTTGGACTCTGTATGGATGGAATGAATCATTTCGGTAGTTTGAGTAGCATTCACGGTTCTTGGCTTGTTCTACTAATAATTTACAATCTACCATGTGGTTATGCATGAAATGCAAATATATTTTGTTGTCTCTAATAATTTCTAGTCTAAAGCAACCTGGAAATGGCATAGGTGTGTATTTAAGACCCTTAATTGAGACCTAAAGAGATTGTGGGATGACGAAGAGCCAGGTTTTGATGCTTCTCATTAACGTCATTTGTAACGTATGCAATGATGGGTCTACATGTACTCTTTTTGTTGAAGACCCTAGACAAAGATTAGTGGGATAGGTAAAGTTTGTAACATCTCCAGACACCACTTCACAGAGGTTGAAGAGGGAGAAGTGAAGGTTGTAGTGGGGATGTGCTTAGATGCTGGTGCTCTGGTGCCAATTCCTGAAGAAGAGGTTGTTACCCTCGGCGATGCTATCCGTGGGTTTGTGAGGTGGCCTAGTCATTTAGTAGAGCTAAAGGACACACACGAGGTATACTTTAATTTTGAAAGACTGTAAATTTCAATTTTTTTTAATAATTGTATTTATAACAGTTGTATATATATTTCTAAGTTGCCAAGCCCCCGGAGCAAAGGGTGAAATAACCAACCTCCGATCAACATTAACTTGCTACCAAGTTTCTGCAAAATGTTGTATCATTGCCCGGTAGGTAGGGAATCATGATCCTTAACTACCTGGGAGTTGGAGGAGGTTGAAGGGTTGGCTCATGCTTTATACGTCGCCAAAGAGGATGTTATGCAGTTCTTGGCGATGGATCAAGTGTGCATAATGATTATTGACGTGAAAGTGAAGTAAGTGTTTTCTTATGTATAAGTTGAAATGTATTGAGTAATTTTATCCTAATTATAACATAATTAATTTTTACCATTGTAGACACATTTATGACGTCAGAAGGTCAGTGATTCCCGGTGATCAACTATTTGGATTTGTTAGTCCATCTGCCTATATATCCGGGAATGAGGATAAATCGGGCGAGCTTGGGACTCTCATGAAAAATCAAGGCAAAAGATATTATCTGCTCCCTTATCATGAGAGGTAATTTTTTTAATTCAAAGTAAGTGGAGTTTTATTTCGTAATAAACTTCTAAATATGTACATAAACAACGCACATTGGATGTTTGTCGTTTTATGCCCCGAGACTAATTCGGCATATTGCTTTGATCCTTTGGGGCCGAATAAACCAAGAGAAGCCTTGAAGAAACTTGTTTCAATGTAAGTTCGCTTTAATCATCGTATTTGTAATCCGTGTTTTTTTATTAGTATTATCGAATTCATGTTCAATAACTTGTGCTACTCAGGACAATGAAGGTTTACAAAGTGTTAGGTGGCAGGAGAACAACCCCAAAGGCGGGACTAACATGGCATGGAATGGGGGTAAGTTATTTCTCCCATTTTTGTTAATTAACTTAAGTAATGGAACATATATTTAGCGAATTTATATGTTTATAGTACCGCAAGCATTCTGGAAATACGGAATGTGGTTACTATGTGATGAGATAAATGGAGGAAATCCTCCAATTTGCAATTCAAGACGTATCCCTATCCAAGGAAATATAGATCGTTATTCAGTTGTATAATTGTAGTTTCATTATCTAGATTTAATATTTTTAACTTGTATTTTTATAGGTCTTCCAAAAGAAAAGTGATCCTTACTCACAACAGGAGCTCGATGATACTCACGACCGATGGGCTCGCTATTTTATCAGAAACATGTTAACCAAGTAGGAGGTTCTCATATCACTAACATTTTTTTGTAATTTATTTAACAAGTTTACTTGTATTACAATAGTATGCCTTAATATAATTGCCTCATTTTATGAATGAATGCCAAGTGTTTGTGTATGAATACCAAGTGTGTTGAACGATTGTGTTTGTGTATGTATGCTTGTGTGTATTTGTGGATGAAAGTGTATGTGTATTTGTGAATGAATTTGGTGCAGGATGAATGAATGTGTTTGCTATGCAGGTGTATCTATGATTGCTATTTTTTAGTCCAGGTATGGGAATAGACGTTGGATGTTTATATAAGCTGACATCTATTTGTTTCAGAAAAAGAATAGATGTCGGATGAAAGAGACAACCGACGTCTATACCTAAAGAATAGATGTCGGGTGAAAGAGACAATTGACGTCTATACCTAAAGAATAGATGTCAGCTGGTTGTAACAGCCGACGTCTATTCGTTAGGTATAGACGTCGGCTGTTACGCGAGCGACGTCTATGTATATATGACGTATACATAGACGTCGGGTGTGGGGAGTCGTATATCCAACGTATATATCCCTTATATCCAACATATATTCCCTTTTCTACAGTAGTGGGAGCTCCGCTATCACGTCTGATTCTCGTTTCGTTATATGTTTGAGTGTGACCGGGAAAACCTACATTGCTAAAAAAGGTTAAATGGTTGTTTGGTCTTAGAGATGAAAATGTTGTATTTTTTGTCTTTATTAGGTGGTGAACTTTAGATTTTATTTTGTATTCTAATATGTTAGAACAAGTTTGTTATTTGCTGAAATCAATTGTGCAACTATTACTTCCCACTTAAATTTCCTTATTTAAGTGCATGGTTATGACCTATCCATCCATCCTTACCTACTTATTCAAATGACTACCTATGTGATCAATATATAGTTGTGTTAAAATAACTACTTAAGTGAATGGTTGTATTGAAGTTTTTGATATATATAGTTGTATATGTTTGTGTTTTTTTCCACGGGGAATTTTTTATTACTATGAAATTTAAGAGGAGGTTCTACCGAAATTTTGAAAATTTCATGTATATTGGGTTCATTTTTTATTACAATAGTTTGTGTTGTTGTGTAGATAACAATGGATCGAAATTGGATTTTTGCAAGTCAAATGAGTGATGAGTATGAGTACGGAGTTGAAAATTTTCTAGAGCTTGCACACAAAAATGTGCATATTAGAAATGAAGGAAAGTTTTATGTCTATGTAGGAAGTGTCTTAACATGTTTTGAAGAGATGTAAAAGAGATCAAGGCTCATCTATTTGAAAAAGGTTTTGATGAAGGATACATGCGTTGGATATGGCATGGTGAGAATGAAATACGCACGAAGGAAGAAAGTGATAGTCCTTCAAATCAAGATGTTAATGATGAAGAACGGTTAGAGGATATGATTCGAGATGTTGCCGATATGTTTGATGATAAACCCCAAGTACTTAGTAGTCTGTTCTCTAACAATGAAAAACCTTTGTATCCGGGTTGCACCGATTTCAGTAGATTGTCTGCAGTGTTACGATTGTATACCTTGAAAGCCTCGAACAATTGGAGTGATGTCAGTTTTACTGCCTTACTTAAGTTGTTAAAAGAAATTCTTCCAGAAAAGAACAAACTTCCAGACCGTACATATGAGGTCAAAAAAATCTTCTGTCTGATGGGTATGCAGTATAGGAAAATACATGCATGCCCTAATGATTGCATATTATATAGGATTGAATATGAAAATCTGCATTGTTGTCTAGTTTGTAATGCATCACGAGACAAACAGAAAAATGTGAGTCGTGATATACCAGTACAAGAGCCACCTGAAAAGGTGTTGTGGTATCTAACATGGTATGCATATCGTGATAAAGCAAATGATCAGGTGTTTCTACATCCTGCAGATTCTCCGCAATGGAAGAAGATTGATTCAAATTTTCCAGTGTTGTGTCAAGATTCCAGAATTCTGAGACTTGGTCTTTGTACTCATAGAATGAATCCTTACGGGAGTTTGAGTAGCCTTCATAGTTCGTGACTTGTTCTACTATTTATGTACAATCTGCCTCCATGGTTAAGCATAAAACATAGATAAGTTATGTTGTCTTTAATGATTTCTGGTCCAAAACAACCATGCAATGACATAAATGTGTATTTGGCTCCCCTCATTGATGACTTGAAGAAATTGTAGAATGATGGTGAGCAAGTGTGCGATGATATTTTGCACAATTAATGACTTCCCTGCTTATGGAAATCTGTCTGGCTATTCTGTGAAAAGGGACAAAGTGTGTCCTATTTGTGAAGAAAATATTTCTTTGTAGCTTGTGCATGGCAGTAAGACAAAGTATCTTGGTCATCGCAAATTTCTTCCTATGAGTCATCCGTACCGTAAAATGAAAAGGGCATTTAACGGAATTCTCCTTTCTGGACAAAGTGTAACAAGCTGACGGTAAATACTTACGAGTACCCTTACTCTCTGGTGCTAGTTTTGCTCGAATACCAAGTTCACGTAGATCAAGTCTTGCATTATATCCATCTTTAGTCTTACCCGGTATGTTGAGAAGAGTTCCTAACAAACTGTCACAAACATGTTTTTCGACATGCATTACATGAATAAAATGTCTAACTTCTAAGGTCTCCCAATAAGGAAGGATAAAAAAATAGATTTTTTCTTCCAACTACTCTTATCATTTCCGCATTTGTAAGGCTTACCGAATTCGCATTTCATGTTCTTCACCCGCTCAAGAACTTATCTTATATTGATTTCTGCCGGGGGTTCTTGCTATTAGTTTTGTGTCAGTGTCTACATGGTGTCAAAGTTCTACAGGGGTATTCGTCAAATATTAGTAATCTTGTTTCAATGAAAGATTTGAAACTACTTGGTTTGAAGTCTCATGATTGTCATGTGTTGATGTAGCAGTTGTTACATGTTGCTATTAGATCGATATTGCCAAAACACGTTAGACATGCTATTATCAAATTTTGTTTGTTCTTCAATAAGATTTGCAGCAAAGTAATTGATCCAAAGTATTTGGATAAGTTGCATAATGAACTGGTTGTTACAATAGTCAGTTGGAGATGTACTTTTCTGCCATTTTTTTACATTATGGTTCATTTGGTGGTTCATCTGGTTAGCGAAGTTAAGCTACTGGGTCCGGTTTTTTGAGGTGGATGCATCCTTTCGAGCGTTACATGGGTGAGTTGAAAAATTATTGTAAAAAATCGGCAAATGCCACATCCGAGCATCGGTGAAGGTTACATAGCTCAAGAAGTAATTGAGTTTTGTAATGAGTACTTGACTCATACTAAGAGTGTTGGACTTCCTAAGAACCGACATGAAGATAGGATTGAAAGTAAAAGTATGTGTGGTCCGAAGATGATAAGTCCAAAAGGTCTGGACAGAGCATCTCCCCGGCAACGGTGCCAAAAACTTGATTGATCGTTTTATATTAACCGCAAGTGCACGGCCGCGTTGAAGCGGTGGCAAATACGGGTCATCCACTGGAAGGTGTGTCGACGTTTGGTTTGTGCGAAGGTGAGTGGTAAATAAAGGAGAGAAAGGTTGGTTACACTAAACTACACTAAGGTGCAAATGGAAATGGAAGAGAAGCAAGAAAACTAAACCCCAAAGGGGGTAGAGAAATAATGTGAACATAAAGAAGTGTGTGTGTGTGTGTGTGTGTTTATTAAGCTCATCACAACATGTAGTGCATGAAATCATAAAACTACATCCAACTTTGCCTCCACATGAATTAAGATAAGACTACATCATTAAAACATACAAGACAATAATTGAAATGAAGCTAAATGACCTCAAGTATAAAGACTAGACCTTACTATGCCTCCACATGAATTAAGATAAGACTATATCATTAAAACATACAAGACATTAACCAAGGTAAAGGCAACAAGAGTACATACACTACAACTTGTGTTTCCAATATTAATTTCATCCATATCCTAACCTTATCATTCCCCATAAAAGAGGTCCACTAATCAAAGCATAGGCTAAGCTTCATTCAAGAGCATTAGCATATCAAAGATAAGAATGGAGACCCATTAGATGGTTATAGAAATCAAATAAAGCTCAAGGGATTAAGATACACACACTTAATACACTACATGATTATATCACATATTTCTCAACCCCCCAAATGGGGATGGAACTACTCACACATATTTAAACTAACTACTCTAACAAAATGAAGCATTATACTGAAATAAAACTACACTAATCAAGCAAGAAATATTAAAGAAGCATAAAAGGAAAGGAAAGACTAAACAAACATGCACAAATTAAAAGACAAGATTAAAAGAAACTAGAAGGATTATTTTATTAGCAAATGATTCACATTGAAGGTAGCATTTTTCTCCACCTTGAGTTTTTGCTTCAAGGCTCAGTCCTTAGTAGAGAGAATGCCACCAAGCAATGGGTGATTACAATGGAAGGTGAAGAGTTCTATTTATAGCCAAGGAAAAAGCTAATCAGGGACAATCCCTCGATGTGGGACTAAACCAATACCAAAAACAGCCTAAACAACCATTAATACAAGTCCAGGCGAAATCTTAGCGGATCTGGGATGATCCAGACCGCCAATTGGCGGTCTATAAGGCCCAGATCCGTCTGCTTTTTGTGTTGGGCTTTGCTTGAAGTATTTCTTGGTCTTGGATGCATCTACTTGGTTTGTTAGAGCTCCACCCGAATCGAATTGCCAAAATACTCCCCATGATGGTTGGAGTTTCCTGTTTTGCTCTTAGGTCCTTCGGTCTTACGATCAGGTCCTTCTCCCTTGCATCTTAGTCCCCAGGTCTCACAATTAAGTCTTTTTTCCTGCTTTTGGGTCCTTTCATGGCTCTTCTCTTCAAACCTCTTTATTCATGAAAACTAAACATAAAACTCATCATGTAGCATTGCTTAGGTTTAAGATAATGGATATAAGATACAAATACAAGCATGAAATGATGTCAATCAAATACCCCCACACCTAAGTTTTTGCTAGTTCCGAGCAAAACAAAGAAAGAAAAAACCAAACGAGAAACACGAAATCCTAACTCACTTTCGTAGGAATTACGGTTGCTCTTAGCACGTGCAACAAGCCGTTAAACCTCTTTGTTACCAAGGAGGAGGAGTGTTGTCTCCTGAGGGTTTTCAGTGGATATCCCCACAAAATCCGAACAAGATGCATTATTCAATCTAGACACTCGACTCGTTGAAATATTTTGTCGATCATTGGACGCGGTAATCCTACGGGCCGACTCTATATAGGTAATCAGTCCACACCTAGCCCAATGAACCATTCGTGCAAGTTAAATAAGGATTTAAGTGAAAGACATGGACAACCTTAACATCCTCAAATGATACAAAGTGTAAAGTCCATTACGGTTCTTATTTGCATTACCATTTTTTTTCTTTTTGTTTTTTTCTCATTTTTTTTCTTTTTATTAGTTGGAACTTCATTGTCTCAAGGTCAGGTTTCGTGCATAATTGCCCATGAGGACTTACACTATCACGTACACCTTTCCCCAAATATCCACACAGGGCAATCCCTACCACCCGTGTAACGGGAGTTCGGTTGGCGCATCCCAAGTCAGATGACTCGAAAGCACCATGCACAAAGTCCCCTCAGACCTACTTTCCCGAGTGATAGGAGCCATACGAGGAGAGAGAACACGTACTCACTTATTTCTTATCTACACATGAACCAAAACCCCTACACTTAATGTCTCACAACAAGATTTAAAGGGTCATTGACTACAACAAACTTCCTTAAGTTAACAGACACGAATTAGTGACTAACTAGGTTTAGGGTGGACTTCTTTAAATGTTTTAGCACTGAAACCCAATAATTACTCACCCCCAAGGGAAACTAGGGTGCATCCTAACGACTCGATAAATCCTAAAGCCACAGTACTAGATATCCTAATGCATCAAGTTCAAGACAATTTTGGGAGCTTTCTTTTTACTTTGCCTCTCAACGGTTTTGCACATGCTAAACACACGCAAAACCCACAAAACATTTTCTTTCGCAAACACATGAAGATTTTGAAAGAAATGTGGAAATTTTAAAGCACTAGGCAAACAAAAGAAGACAAGTCACCCAAGGATCATGGCAAGCAGATATTTTGATATTAAATGCAGTACACTATCATGACCCTAACAATGCACACAAAAGAAAATAAAATCAAAAGAAAAAGACTCAACTATGTACACACGTGAAACACCCCCCCCCCATACCTACTTCATGCATTGTCCTCAATGAATGTGAGCAAGATACTACATCGATTTATGCATGAAAATGAGAGATCTCACCAACATGAAGTACAAAGGGAAGTTCAAGGTCATGTTGATGGACACAAAGCCGAATTCCCTCAAAACCTGTGAGATACTAAAGGAAGAATACAAATACGTGAAAGAAATGGAGCCCAAATACACAAGGGTTGGGGCTCACAACAATCGATGCTCACTGAAGGAGTCTTTTATTGTACTTTTTTCTCTCTTTTTTATTTATTTTTTATATATAACTATGTACAAACATAAGTTCCCATCTTCATTTGTCAAAAGACATCAAATGGGAACCTCAAGAGTGGGTCAATGCACTTGGAAAGGGAAAATGACACCACGTGGGGCCAGAATACGCATGCGTGGCCCCCTTCACAGAGAGCACCAGATGAAATGAGAGGTTGATGAATTGGACACAAAGGCTTCTCATTCAAAGGATCAAACTGAAAGAGCTTGAACCTCTCAAGAGTTTGGGAAATGAGGGGCAACGGAAGAAGAGTTTCTCCCGTTGCGTTGCTGAAGTTATGATCGTCAATCCAAACTCTCCAACCAACAGGCTGGTGCGTCGGAATGAGGTCAAGAACCTCATTAGGCATGTCCGACACACCAGGTGAACAAAAAGTGGGTCTCATACCCAAGGTATCCTCCAAGGAGCTTCTAATACCCTCATGAGCTATCTAGTTGTTTGATGTTCCATCATTTCCAAGATGATCAGGAGCAATAGTGAGAGGCAAACTCTCATCAGGTTGTTTGAAATCGAGGGGACTAGGGAGCTCTTGCTCCACCAGAGATGAGTCCTTAGGAGGTACAACAATAAGATCATGTGGCTCAAGGGCCATGGGACAATAAGATAAGGCACAATCCTGTGTCGACTCACAAAGAAGTTGGTCCATAGTATTCTCAATTGGAATCGAATCCTCCACCAAGTGATCGTGAATTGAAACCCCAAGTCCCTCAGACTGACTAGGAGTTTGACTTTGAAAGATTGTGCTTTGAATTTGTGGATGTGGTGGTGGTTCGATTTCAGAAGATAAATCCTCATGTTGACATGAAAAATTACCCTCATCACGTTCACGTAATTGCTGTGTCATTTGACTCACTTGCATTTCCATAGTTTGCAAGGAATTCAAGTTGGACTTCAATAAATTTTGAGTGGTTTCCATGAACGTTTGGAGAGTTTGTTTCAAGGAATCAGGTATGTGGTCAACTATGAGGTCCAAGTCAGAGCTTGGGAAATTTTGGGGTTGGGTGTTGATGGGCTGAGAATGAGTCCAATGATTTGAAGTGTGGTGTTGGTAGAATTCTAGGTATTTGGGAGGAGGATACTAGGGTGGAAATGATGTATAAGAATTTGAATACGAATTGTCTCCCCATGAATCCATCCCTCTCGGGTTGTATGCGGATGCGTAATGGTCATATTGAGCATTTGGGAAAAGGAATGCTCATACTCAGGCTCTGGGGGAACATAAGGACATTCCCCGAAATCATGACCACTCAACCCACAATAGTGACACGGTACGGCTACTGGAGCCACTGGTGCACTCATGTCTTCTACCACATGCATTAAAAAGGCCAAAGGTTGTTGTAATGTCTCAGTTTGTTGACCAGCATATGATCCGACGTAACTAGAAGGTGGTCTAGCAGTCGGTGCCTCTCTCATACTACCCCAATATGAAGATTGCTCAGTCACACAATTAAGATTGTCTCAACCATACGGGGTGTTAGTCTGAGCTACCTCAGGTTGCATGGGTCCAGAATACCAGGAAGAATTGTCCAGGTCCCAACAATGATATGGATGGTCACTCATGTAACCATCCATCTCAACAAAGAACTTTCGAGTCGATCACTCTCACCACCACGGGCCAAGCTCGCAAAAAGTGCTCGACTCGACCCTAAAACGCTACCAGAGAGTGTAAAGGGGAGGAGACTATAACGTAGAAGAAGGTGAGAAGATGATGACTCAGAGGAGAAGGGAAGAATCCTAGAGCTAGCGTGGGTAATGGGATCAGGTAGAAGCCTAACTAGCAAGCACGGCTCAAACAATGTAAGGCAATGGGTCCTTAGGCTAGACGACGCCTAACTTCGAGGTCACTAGCCTTGACACGCCTCACCTCCCTACAACGAGGACCACAATGCCCAGCAAGTGATACCAGATCTGGAGATCTAGTACCTCCTACTATCAATAAGGTAGGCAACGCCGATCAGGCCATGGCGGCTCAACTAGATTACTCTCCTAGTGTGTCTGAAATCCTAGGGCATATGTCTACTTGCTTTTAGTTAAGGCTTGATTAAGAGTGATTTTTGGGGCCAAGTAAAGGGTGATAAAATCCCACCTTATCTTTTATGGGACAACCCCTCCTTAGTAGTGTTTTGATCCTAGATCTAGCAATCAATCACTCCAATCAAACGCTCAACTCACTCTTGTCCCGATGCACCTTACTAACTAATGCATGATCGAAACATGCATGAATGAGAGATTTGGGTGCACGTACCTCACGCCAGCAATCAACAACAAAATGTAAAGCAAAGAAAAGACAAATGCATATAAGGTCTACAAATGATGCATGACCTAGATGGCAAGAAGTCTAATCTTTTGCTTTGAGTTTTATGGTCCAAGTTGATTAAACGGGATTGAAATTAAATCTGGGAGCAAACTAGAAGTCACAGCATGCAAAATGGTACTCCCAGATAACTAAAATGAACCAAACAGAAACCAGAACAAAATTGAGAGAAAATGAGGCTCACCAGGCCGCCAATCGGCGGTCCCAGACCGCTGATTGGCGGTCCCTTTTCAAGATTTTGTGCTCAAACTTGTCCAGTATCATCCCCTTGTTCTAAAGGTCCCCTGAAACAAACAAAAACAAAAAACAAAAAAAATTAAAACCACTCGAATCGTCCAAACCAAGGTCTGGACAGAGCACCTCCCAGCAACGGCGCCAAAAACTAGATTGATCGTTTTATATATACCGCAAGTGCACGGCCGCGTTTAAGCGGTGGAAAATACGGGTCGTCCACTGGGAGGTGTGTCGACGTTTGGTTTGTGCGAAGGCGAGTGGTAAATAAAGGAGAGAAAGGTTGGTTACACTAAACTACACTAAGGTGCAAATGGAAATGGAAGAGAAGCAAGAACACTAAACCCCAAAGGGGATAGAGAAATAATGTGAACATAAAGAAGTGTGTGTGTGTGTCTGTGTGTGTGTGTTCATTAAGCTCCTCACAACATGTAGTGCATGAAATTATAAAACTACATCCAACTTTGCCTCCACATGAATTAAGATAAGACTACATCATTAAAACATACAAGACAATAATTGAAATGAAGCTAAATGAACTCAAGTATAAAGACTAGACCTTACTATGCCTCTACATGAGTTAAGATAAGACTATATCATTAAAACATACAAGACATTAACCAAGGTAAAGGCAACAATAGTACATACACTACAACTTGTGTTTCCAATATTAATTCCATCCATATCCTAACCTTATCATTCCCCATAAAATAGGTCCACTAATCAAAGCATAGGCTAAGCTTCATTCAAGAGCATTAGCATATCAAAGATAAGAGTGGAGACCCATTAGATGGTTATGGAAATCATATAAAGCTCAATGGATTAAGATACACACACTTAATACACTACATGATTATATCACATATTTCTCCACCCCCTAAATGGGGATGGAACTACTCACACATATTTAAACTAACTACTCTAACAAAATGAAGCATTATACTGAAATAAAACTACACTAATCAAGCAAGAAATATTAAAGAAGCATAAAAGGAAAGGAAAGACTAAACAAACATGCACAAATTGAAAGACAAGATTAAAAGAAACTAGAAGAATTATTTTATTAACAAATGACTCACATTGAAGGTAGCATTCTTCTCCACCTTGAGTTTTTGCTTCAAGGCTCACTCCTTAGTAGAGAGAATGCCACCAAGCAATGGGTGATTACAATGGAAGGTGAAGAGTTCTATTTATAGGCATGGAAAAAGGTAATCCGGGACAATCCCCCTATGTGGGACTAAACCAATACCAAAAATAGCCTAAACAAACATTAATACAAGTCCAGGCGAAATCTTCGCATATCTGGGATGATCCAGACCGCCAAATGGCGGTCTATAAGGCCCAAATCCGTCTGCTTTTTGTGTTGGGATACAAATATAAGCATGAAATGATGTCAATCAGACAATAACAATGGTCTTAAAGTCGATGTGTTGGGGTTTACCTTGGTGAACCTTAAAAAAGAAGGTTTTAAGGAAGATCCTTTCATTCTGGCATCACAAGCAAAATAGAGTTTTTATGTAACAAACCCGTGTGCTAATGAATAGTCGGTTATTTTAGAATAAAAACGGAAAATCGTTTGTCAAGAAGTGATTGATCTCGTTTTATATTTAACCGCAAGTGCACGGCCGCGTTGAAGCGGTGGCAAATACGGGTCGTCCACTGGGAGGTGTGTCGACACTTGGTTCGTGCGAAGGCAAGGGGTAAAGAAAGGGAAGACAAATTGGTTACACTAAACTACACTACAATGCTAAACTAGAATGCAAAAGGAAATGAAGATAAGCAATAAAACTAAACCCCAAAGGGGGTAGAGAACTGATGTGAACATAAAGATGTGTGTGTGTGTGTGCTCAATTAAGCTCCTCACAACATGTAGTGCATGAAATCATAAAACTACATCCAATCTTGCCTCTACATGAATTAAGATAAGACTACATCATTAAAACATACAAGACAATGATTTGAATGAAGCTACATGAACTCAAGTATAAAGACTAGACCCTACTATGCCTCCACATGAATTAAGATGACTACATCATTAAAACATACAAGACATTAGCTAAGGAAAAGGCAACAAGAGTACATACACTACAAATTGTGTTTCCAACATTAACTTCATCCATATCCTAACCTTATCATTCCCCATAAAATAGGTCCACTAATCAAAGCATAAGCTAAGCTTCATTCAAGAGCATTAGCATATCAAAGATAAGAGTGGAGACCCATTAGATGGTTATGGAAATCATGTAAAGCTCAAGGGATAAAAATAACACACACTTAATACACTACATTATTATATCACATATTTCTCCACCCCCCAAATGGGGATGGAACTGCTCACTACTCATTACACTAACTAATTTAGCAAAGGAAAGCATAATACTGAAATGACAGTTAACTAAGAAGGCAAGAAGCATTAAAGAAACATAAAAGGAAAGGAAAGACTAAACAAACATGCACAAATTAAAAGACAAGATTTAAAGAAACTAGAAGAATTATTTTATTAACAAAATGACTCACATTGAAGGTAGCATTCTTCTCCACCTTGAGTTTTTGCTTCAAGGCTCACTCCTTAGTAGAGAGAATGCCACCAAGCAATGGGTAATTACAATGGAAGGTGAAGAGTTCTATTTATAAGCATGGAAAAAGCTAATCGGGGACAATCCCCCGATGTGGGACTAAACCAATACCAAAAATAGCCTAAACGAACATTAATACAAGTCCAGGAGAAATTTCGACGGATTCTGCAATATGGACCGCCAATTAGCGGTCCAAGACCGCCAATTGGCGGTCCAAAATTGTCGGATCGTGTTGGAATTTGTTGTGGGCTTTGCTTTCTGGTATTGTTGGTCTTTGATGCGGTTACTCGACTTGTTGGAGCTCCGACCCGAATAGAATTGGTAAAATACTCCCCATGATGGTGTGGAGTATTCTGTTTTGCTCTTAGGTCCTTCTGTCTTACATTCAGATCCTTCTCCCTTGCATCTTGGTCCCTAGATCTCACCATTCAGTCCTTTTTCCCAGCTTTTGGGTCCTTTCATGGCTCTTCTCTTCAAACCTCTTTATTCCTGAAAACTAAACATAAAACTCGTCACGTAGCATTGCTTAGGTGTAAGATAATGGATATAAGATACAAATATGAGCATGAAATGATGTCAATCAAGAAGATGTTAATGAGATTGGAGAAATTCCTTTATTTGCAGAACTACTTCAACTTAAATGCTCGAGAATGACTGAACTGTTTAGAACTTACTTATCCAAGATGATCATGGTGAAGGAATATGGATCGAGGATCCTATGATTAAGAAACAAAAAGGTCAAAAATAAAGGTTCAATTGAAAGTAAAGTTGCATGTTAATATTTTTTGTTATTTGTATATGATTTTCTGCTTTATTAGTTGATATAAATTTTGGTTTTTTACTTATTTCAGGTAGATGGGCATGAAGAAGAAGATTGATCGGCCAAAGCTAAACACTAACGTCAACGTGCAAGTTGAAAGTGACGATGAGGATTTCATGACATCTCACACAGTTCAAAATCCTTGTTTGATTTACAACTTTAATACTGCAACAACACGGGTGCATTTTCTTAAATCAAGACAAACTCCAGAATTTTTTGTAAGATTTTAAGAGTTTCTTACCAATTGAATTTGATTTTGATAATATTTTTTATTTTTAAATTATTTTATTTTTTCATTATAGGACCTATGAGAGCGTAATAAAGACCGACAATCCAAAAATAAATTTCTCCATCGATTGTCCCAAGGGGTTATCGTAAACTTGAGGAGCAAATAATGGTCAAAAAAGAGCAAAGCAAAAGAAGATGCTTTGCAATCCGGTCTAAGCGAAGAACAAGCAAGTAATTTGCCTCCACCGTTGCCACCACCTAGGGAAGAAAAGTGGAAAAGAGGACGTATTAGACTTGATGAAAGTTACATGACCGACGAGTCTGCAAATGTTGCCAGCAAGATTGTAAGTACTAAATTTAAAAGTAATAATTCTAGCTTAATCGGTATAATATTAATAATATAATTTTGTCATAGGACGAGCTTTCACTACAAGCCTCATCAGGAGAATTTGTCTCGGATTGTAGAAATGACGTATTATCCACGGCTTTGGGTAAAGAGTAGCATCTGAGACGAGTTCGAGGTGTGGGTAGTCGAATTGGAGTCCGTCGATACTTTGGGTCATTGTCTTCTTCAGATCGGGGGCTTATTCGGGAAAATCAAGAATTAAGGCAAAGGATGGTAGATTTCGAGAGTATGGTGAGAAATCTCTATGCAATGAACAACCTACCTTTTAATATGTCAATGCCTCGGAGCGTCAAGTGTAAATTCTGAAGATGTAATTGTGAAGCCAAACCTGTCTAGTACCACCTATAATTGAGGAAATATCAATACCAACAACTGAGGAAAAAGAAACAATTGAGGTAAAATTTTAATTAAGGTTGTATTGTTAGTTATTGGTAGTTGTTAACTTAAATCTATTTACAGGATGGCCGTGAATGTGGACTTTTTGTAAGAGATCCCAATTTGTGACTTGTATCTTATGGAAAGGTATATGCGTTGAAGACACATCATGGGGCAAAAATCGGATCAAAAAATGTAGCAGTAACTTTAGATAATCTTGTCGATGGTGATGTGTTCTTTCCAATACTGGAATCTGAAGCTCATACGGTTGGGGAGGCCGAAGGCTACGTCTAACAACGGTCACGTTCTTTAATAAACTTAAAAGAATAAAAAGTTATTCATTTAGAATTAAAATACAGTTTTATGATCGTCATATATATTGTTTAAGTAGGAATGTTCTGACATGTATATTTTTTAGTTAAAGGTTGAACCTCCATAGTCCAAGGGATCCAAAAATCTTGACAGGTTAATGAAAATGTGTTGCCTAAGAACTATTCATTGTTATACAATTTCATAAAATTTAAATCTGAGGATCATGTTGTTGAGAGTGTTACGAAGAAAGAAGTCATAGGCTTCACAACCGTAGACGGCTAATAACCAAAATTGTATATATTCATGGGTGATGTCATGAAACTTCTAAAGTTCAACAAATTGAATATAACAATCGTTCAAGTTTGTTTAAAGTAATTCATTTATATATATGTTACTTTTAACGATATTTGTTTATGTTTTAAGTTTTGGCATTTAAATTATTGATTGTAATATATGTAGGTGTCTTTACCAAATGCCTTATGAAAAGATATTTGGATATTTATGGCCGACATTGCTCTGCCACCCGGGATGAAAAAATGATGACACCCGGCCACAAGATATTGCAAAGGTGATGGCCAAGGGGGACACGATGTATTATCTTGCACCATTTTGGGAGAGGTATGTTTTTACTTATTTGATATAATACATGTAGTATTAAAATTAAATTATTATGTATTTTTTGAATGAATTGTATGTAGTGATCATTAGATGTTAGCTGTTATTTGTCCCGATACAAATATTACATATTGGTTTGATCATTTAGCTTCGGACAAACCTAGAAAAGATTCGAAGCAAATTGTGCAATTGTAAGGCTATTAAATTTGTAAGACCCACTCTCCTGCTTGTTAATAATAAGTCCACTCTCCTCGTTTATGCTTAATTTGGTTCTTAGCTTATCTAATTATGTTTGTAGTGTGTTTGGATGCTTGATTCGGATCAGGTTCCTTGTCGGTCGATCGGGTGCAACTCATCGGGCGAGTGCCCGTTTGCTTAGCTTGATCGACTCAATCCGAGTTTGAGTGGGAGAATAGTGCGAGTTTGGGCTGAGCCCATGTTGAGGTGGTGTGGAATTGGAAGGGGTGAATTTGGGGTTTGGATGCACATTACTTCGTGGCTTTTGTATGCCTTTGCTTGGTGCCATTTTTGGCATGTTTTGAGGTGACTTGAATAGCCATGAAGAATTTGGAAGTTGGAGGGTTGTTGCAAAACAAAATCCCCCTCAGCCCTACCCATCCCATCCCTCCCCTCTCCTCTTCCACGAAACCACTAGAGCATCTCCTCCTCTCAGGCGTAGTGCAGCTGAGTTCCGGCGAAGCCACCAGCTTTGGCAATCTAAGCAACCAAGAAGAAGCTAGCGCAAGGGAGAAAAGGGACCTGCAGCTTGCTCCGGCAAACCTCTGGCAACTTTTGATCACTTTCTTCAGCAATGCCTTAGGCCCAAGAGTCGAGTAGAGGGTGGGGGTGTTGGCTGGGGGGCGTCCATCACCACTTTGGTTGGTGGTGCAATCGGTTGCACCACCAAATCGATTATCCCACTTAGTGCATGCTTGCTTGGTGCGTTAGGAGGGCTGGCTAGGGGTACAGCCAGGCACGCTGGAGCTCCGGTGAGGTCTGACCAGGCTTGGCAGTGGGCACTTCAAGACTAAGGGCAAGAGACCTCCGGTTGTGGACTGGGGTGGCCAGTGCACTCACAACCCGCCTAGAGTCTCTTCCATCCTCATGGTGTGTAGCTCTTGAGTGGCCGGGTGGTGCAGCTGATCTGCTAGGGTGGATGGCATCTAGTGAGTGGGGGAGGGACCCTAGGGAGGTTGGGTGGGCATGACTGGCCTGTGCATGGGAGGCGCAAGAGTGAGCTGACCGCAGGTTAGGTTGGTGCCACTTGTGCGTCTCTTGCACGGTGGATAGGCTGGAAACGTTTAGCCTGACTTCCTCGACCCCCTCCCCATACCTTAATGTTCTTGAGGTGTAACCCAAGCTAGTGGTTGGGTGGATCAGGGTGGCTCATGTGCATGGTTATGTTTTAGTGATGTATTTGATGCGATCGGTATTAGCAATATGTGTTGAATGTTTGATGTGTTCTGACTCTGTTCCAGCAACTCTTGGTTCAGGTTTATGATCTGATTTCTTGGATGTGATCTTACTTATTTTACATGCATTTCGTAGGAGGAGGAAATCAAATGTGTGTGTGTGTGTGTGTTGTTTATGCTGCTCATTACATGCCACGTTGTTGTGGATTAATTCATTATCTCATTCATACATGGTGGTAGATGGATGTGCTTGAACACCTGATTTTTCTCATGCATAATTGATGCGTAGAATTACTGATATCAATACATACACGCTTATAAAATATCTGATCATGCCGTGAATAAGACTTAAATGTACCTAAATCCATTACTTAGACAACTAGCCCATGTATTTCTCGTAGCATCCTAAACTTGATATCCTTTGCTGCTGAGCATGTTTTGTCATGTTTATTGTGTATATATGTCACTGATCGATGTATCATGGTGTGAATGCATGTGCCACTTAGAAATTTGATTTCGTAACAATTATTCATGACCCGTATATGACCATGTTGTTGTCATGTTTGCTTAGTCGAGTATTGTTATGGTTGCTGCTCTTGTTAGCATCTGTTAGTTGCTGATTTGAGAGTGTCTCCCCAATTGGTTTGGAGACGTGACGAAAGTATGTGTTTACTCATCACATTGGGCTCATTCTATTTAATGTGTATCTATAGAGATGTTTAGATTCATGTGTAGCTTGCATTGCATTCGTTAATAAAATGAATCTGGGCACGTATGTTTTGCGGCCGATGGGCCACGAGTATGACCTCTATGTAGAGAGGCCTATTCTCAAAGACCTCTTTGTAGAGAGGTTAGGCGTAAGATAAGACCTAGGAAGGTGCGCTGCCATCTGCTATAGGATGGGCATTCCCAATGTCATTATGGCACCATGTAGGTCACTTGTCGCGAGTTAGGGCTCTCAATCCGGAAAACCGCTTTGTGCCAAGCGGTGGGTCACTATTGAGTGACCCGCTTGTGTTTTAGACCAGTATGGGTGGTTCGATTCCTATGTAGAGGATCACTTCGGGTGAAGCCCGAGTGGTGCAACTATGTAGAGTTATCGCCCGGCGCTGCTATGTAGAGTTGTTGCATGTATGGTAGATAAGTTGCATGCATAGCTTTGTGCTCTATCTTTTGCACCCGGGGCATACGGGGTTTTCTTTATTGAAAACTCACGCATATTGGTTGATGTTTTGCCTTAGGTACTTAGGCTCCTTCAGGGATGTACTAGACGAGTTTTGGAGGATTCTATACCTGAGGGGCATGTTAGGTATACGGGGTTTTGGAGGATTCAATACCTGAGAATTATTTCCTCATATGGATGACTTTTGTTCAGTTTCATTTTATTCTACTCTATCCATGTCTGATCTCCTTGGGTATTGTCGAGTTGTCTATTTTGGTCTCTCTTTTGTAACTCCTTCCGTCATCGCAGAGGTCTCTGATCGCGACACTTGTAGTCTTTCCCAGTGTGCATACCCGCGAGATCGGGGGCATTACAAAATTACTACTTTAAAACAAAATAATACATTGTAGTTGTCAAATTTTATAACAAATTCCTATATTTATTTATTTATGTAGAGGTATGGATATATATATATAAAGCATTGGGGGGGGGGAGTAGCCAAAAAAATACAACTTTCCGTGCTATGAAGGTATGATGATTAAATTATTTTTGAAACAATAAGTTCTATATTTTCAATTAATCTTGTTGTTTCGTAATATACATTTTGTTGTTCTATATTTTAAATTAATTTTGTTGTTTCCTAATATACATTAATTCTAGTACCGTAAAGAAACTGGAAATACGAAGTGCGGGTACTGCATCATGAGGTATATGAAAGAAATTGTGGAGTTGGGTTTGCAGGAGCGAGATTTACTAGAGGTAATATATAGCTTCTACCTTATATTGCGATATACATTATATTTTGATAAAGTTGTATGTTCATGTGTCTTTGTTTAATTTGTAGGTCTTTGGAGAAAATCTTGATCAATATTCACAATATGAGCTTGACAAAACACAAGAGAGGTGGTATTCCTTTTTCATTACACATATGCTTGTAAGTTGATGATCGTTTTATGTTAAGTATGATACCTTTTTCATATGAATGTTGACTTGTTTTGTTTGCTTGAATGGAACTCAAGACATTGAATGTTAGTTTGAATGTGATTATGCTTTGTGATTGTATGATTGTGAATTAATGACTTGAATGTCACTTAGTATATTGCATTGTGTTTGTGAATGTGATGTGATTATTAATGTGTTTTTGAATATTACTTTGAATGTGATTATGTGTTGTGATTGTGTGATTGTGTGATTGTGAATTAATGACTTGAATGTCACTTAGTATATTGCATTGTTTGTGAATGTGATGCGATTATTAATGTGTTGTGAATTTGAATGTGTATATTGCATTGTGAATGTGTTTAATGAAGGGAAATCTTAGTAGATTACATCACAAATGAATTATATTTTTTTAACAGAACTATATCACGTCGGTTTTCTAGCAGCCGACGTGATATACCCAGGAACCGACATGATATCTGGTCTATATCACGTTGGTTTTCTAGCAACCGATGGATATACCCCAATATCATATCGGTTTTCAAGTAACCGACGTGATATACCCCAATATCATGTCGGTTTTACAACCGACGTGATTATATTCCCTATTATGGGTCCCCCAATTACCACGTTGGTATATTGGACCAGTAAACCTGACGTGATATGGTTAAAACACCGACGTGAAAGCCTTTTTTTCCAGCAATGATTCGACTATTTCTAGCGTACCATTTCCGGACCTTGTCTGTATCCATTTATAAATTGTTATTTGGTATCCGTAATGATCCGTATCCGCATCTATACCTGGATTTCGAAAATATATATGGATATACCTATACCTATACTTATACCGTTTGTACCCTTTTTGTAGGCCTCCAAGTCATCTTAACAGTTAGCCTGCATACCCATCGTTGCACCATACTATAACCTTCTTTGGACCTCTACAAATTGGCAACACCTCAATATTGCATCCAAGTCCCCTCGTCTCTTAGAGTTTCAACCTCAAGTGCTAATGGCGTATGATCCTTGTCCACTAAACTCCAAGCTGAATACTTATAGTTGTTCTCATATCATGTTGATGAAAAGTAGGTGGATACAAAATTAATGAGACAAAGTATTGGATTAATCTAAGGATTAAGATGATGTTTGCCCAAAGCACTGACACGTGGCACACTCTCATTGGTTGCGCATTAGGGTTTAGGGAAGACTCTTCTATATAAGAAGAGGAGGCTCTCATTGGAGGGGGTTGCATTCCTTGTGTGCAAAACCTTAATCCTAGCCGCCACCTCTCCTCTCTCTCCCATCCGTCCCACCTTCTCCTTCACTCCTCCCGTAGACTCTTGGCTTGTGGATTAGTCCTTCTTCTCCACGAGAGTTGAAGGCCGGCCGGTGCTCGAGGCGACTCTATGAGGTGATCTCCGGTTCCCTTCTGCTGCCACAGGTTCTCTCCTACAAAGGTAAATCCAAACCTGTAGATTCAATCGTAGATTGCTAACATTGGTACCAGAGCCATCTTGGTCACCTCCGAGTTTTGTTTTAGAGCACCTTCTTATTCATTTCATATATGTTGAAATATTTTCGGTGGTTCTTTGAAAGAAAAAATTTCGGATTCATATGGTTTTGTTTTTTTCTTTTTCTCCTTTCATGAGCATGGGGTTTGATGGCGGGTTTTTCTTTCTCACCCTAGCGCATGACTTCTTTGATTCATCCTTTACATGCGATTAGTTTTACGTGAATCATCTCTCCTTTCTTGCGCATATTTTATTTTTAGCATGCATCTTGTGTTGAAAATGGATGATTCATTCTTGCGCATACTTCATCTTTCTTGTTAAGCATGTGCCTAGGGTTACATGTTTTAACTTTTATTGTTGCGCATATTGTTATTCCATCTATCAAGCATGCGGCTAGATCTTATTTTTACTGTTTTTATGCGCATATTAGCTTAAGAGAATGATGATAATTGATGTTACAAGAGTTGGATATTGCATATGTTTCATGATGTGATCATGTATTTCGGATTATGCATATTTTTTTCTTTTCAAAACTCTTGTTCATGCATCTAAGGATACACGGTCGTTTCCTTATTCATGTATGTGCAATTTTTGATCATATATGCATGCATCTAGAATTTGATAATGATTGCCAAATTATGTGCATGATTATTGCTATTTTTCGGCTATGTGTTTCTTTTGGAATGATGGCATGCATTTCATTTGAAATATTTCCTTTATGATTGAATGCACATATATGTTAATCTCATTAAGGATTTTCGGATTTTTTTTGGAATGATTGCATGCATTTGATTTGATATATTTCCTTTTCCTCAAATGTGCATATATGTGTTACTCTCCTACAAAGAATTTCGAATTTTTCTTTCCATTACAAGTAGCATTATTATTGTTGATTGCATGCTTATATTGATTAAGGAAAGATTAGATAATTCTGAAATTTTTGGGAAGATATTATGGGCTGGAGTTTTATTGCCTTAAAAATATGTTTGAATGCTTTCCTTTGATGCAAAAATATGTGTTGCTCTCCACCATAGAAATTAGGATTTTTTTTCTTTCCTAATCGAAGTAGGATAATTTTTGTGCTATCATGATTATATTGATTAGGGAAAGAAGGAAAAATTCTGGTTTGAGAATGATTATTGTGGAGATTGGTTGTTATTACCTAACACGTTTTTTTGCCTATATTCGTGCACCATAAAAGCATTGTTTCCTTATGTATTACTTCCTTCTTGATTGAATGAGGTCCACACTTTATGGTATTTTTTTCCATACGTCGGATTGTGCTAACGTATGGAAAGATTTTGCTTGTATGGAATGAATGGTTGCTGATTTTATTTACTGCCTTATTGAGAGATGAGCGTAATTTCATTCATTCATTTCCATTTGCAATAGTTATCGCAATGGGTTGTAATATTTATGGACTGTAATAATTATGGACTGTGGATTGTTTATTGCCCTAAGGAGACGAGGCGCTCCTTTATTTTTTATTATTGCGATATTATTGCTATAAGACTCATGCAGGTTCCCGTCGACGGGGCCAAATCCCTACTGGGGATCATTAGCTCAATATGGAAGTAATGTAGTAATCATAACTGTGTGATGTTGATTGGAATTTGTTTTTTGAAAAACCATTTTTTTGGGAACTTGCATGCCTAGTGGGAGTTGCAAGGTAGAAGTGTTTTGTGTAAACCACCTTGCAACCGGCGGCAAATACTTTCTTTATTTTCTGATTTGCCATGATTTAAACGTTTTTTTGGGGTATCTAAATCATGATGGAGCTCAATATATAGATTAGTAAAATGGCGTTATTAACTATTGCATGAGGATTTGATCGAATGCTTTATGTTTTATTTTGGTCTGAATGCTATAGCTATTAAGTCAGTTTATTTTTATGACTATTGTAGCTCGTTGTATTTTATGCTAGAACTCATGTTTTTTTTATTGTCCTAGATTTTTATGGCTGCTTCCAAAAGTATTGTCGCTGATCTGACTCAAGGAGATAAACTCAATGAAAGGAATTACGATCTGTGGCATCGTAAAATTGAGTATCTCTTAGAGGATCAGGACATGTTAGAAAACATAAACCAATCTATGTCTCCCCCCGAGGAGGGGAATAATGTGCAACATCGCAGAAACTTGGATGTTTATAATGTATGGAAAAAGAAAGACCGAATTGCTGAATTACAATTCTAAGTTCAATGAGGGACGATCTATTACTGCAGTTCGAAAAGTTTCAAACTGCAAAGGCCTTGTGGGAAGCTGTGAAGTTTCAGTACGGAGTGACCTCCGTCACAAGGGCCCGTGTTGAACGTTTTATTTAAACCGCAAGTGCACGGCCGCGATGAAGCGGTGGCAAGTACGGGTCGTCCTCAGGGAGGTGAGCAGCCTCTTGTTTATTAGAAATCAAGTGGCAAAAATCGGGGGAGAAAGATTGATTATGCTACTCTACACTAAACTACACTAAGAAGTATGAAATACGAACGAAAGAAACAAACAATTAAATGACAACTAAGCTACGAACAAAAGAAGAATGCTGGAATACAGATATGGGAAAACCCCTAAGGGGTGGAGTGAGTGCACACAAGCAAAGAGGTGGGTGTTGAACACATTCTTTAAGCACAAATAAATGTGGTGTTATCATGCATAGGAAGTATCTAAATGTTGTGGCAAAACCTATCAATCTATTCACCAACTTAGTTGATTAACATTTACATATGCAAGATGTTTATTTCAGAACCTAAACAGGCATGAGAGGTGTCTAATCATTTTGGCAAAACTCATCAAGTTATAAATTCTATCCTAAACAAGCAAGCATACATTCATGTTTTATCAACACATTGGAAATAAAGCATTCAATCCATTCTCATTTGCATGTATGTACATCTACTCCACCCCCAAAGGGGATGGAACTACTCACTAAACATTACACTAATTATTAAACTAAACAAATAAAGCATATTAACTAAGCTAATAAAACTAATGAAATGAGATTAAGCAAAGCAAAACAAGAAACATAAAACAAACAACATAATAAAGAAAACTTGTATTAAAATGACTCACATTAAAAGTAGCATCCTCCTACTTTAGTGTGTGCTTCAAGGCCTCACTTCTAGTAGGAAGAATAGCCACTTAAAATATGGAGTTATTACAATGGAAGGTGAAGAGTTCTATTTATAGCCATGGAAAAAGGCAAATCGGGACAATCCCCCGATGTGGGACTAAACAGATACCAAAAATAGCCTAAACATCCTCTAATACATGTGCTGGAGCAATTTTAGCGGATTTGGGCCAAAATGGACCGCCAATTTATTATGGATGTGCCTATCTTTCAGACGGTTTTATTGTGTTGGACGCAATTTATGATTTCAATCATAACACTAGTGTCTTTATGAGCCAAACTTCCATGAATAATGATTCAATTATGTGGCATGCTAGACTAGGTCACATTGGTGTTGACCGGATGAACAGGTTGGCAAAGGAGGGGGTATTAGGAGAATTCTCCAAATTTTAATTGCCGACCTATGAATCTTGTCTAGCTGGAAAGGCAACTAGAAAACCGTTCGGAAAAGCCATTAGGGCTACTTCTCCTTTAGAACTAATTCACTCAGATATTTGTGGACCTTTGAATGTGCGTAATAGACATGGACAGAGTTACTTCATGACATTCATTGATGACTTCACTAGATATGGTCATATTTATCTTATTTCTCACAAGTCAGACGCTCAAGAACAAATTGATTATGAATCATCCGGGATGACAGTAATCGATGAGCAAGAACCGGAGACCTTGAAAGAGGCTTTGCAAGGTCCAAATGCTAAAGAGTGGTTAGAAGCTATAAAAGAAGAGTTGGAGTCGATGAAAGTTAATCGAGTCTGGGACTTAGTCGACTTACCGCCGAACCGAAAGGCCATTAAGCCAAGTGGATCCTCAAGATTAAGAGGAAGGCAGATGGATCTATTGATAGATTCAAGGCTAGACTGGTAGCTAAAGGCTAAACCCAAAGAGAAGGCGTGGATTTTGAGGAAACCTCTTCACCCGTGGTTAGGTGTGCCTCCATCCGCCTTCTACTAGCTATTGTAGCTCAGATGGACTTAGATCTTTACCAAATGGATGTAAAGACTGCTTTTCTCAATGTAGAACTTGAGGAGGAGATCTATATGGATCAACCTCAAGGTTTTGAAGTCAAAGGACAAGAGCGCAAAGTGTGCAAGCTCAACAAGTCCTTGTATGGCTTAAAACAAGCGTCTAGACAGTGGAACATTCGCTTCCATCAAACTATATCAGAGAATGTGTTCTCTATGCTTGAGGAAGATCACTGTGTGTACGTTAAGAGATCCAATGGTAAATTTGTCATTCTGACCTTGTATGTTGATGACATACTCATGGCTGGCAATAGCAAAGAGTTGCTGAAATCCACTAAAGAGTGGTTGTCCTCCACGTTTGATATGAAGGACATGGGTGAAGCTAGCTACGTCCTTGGTGTCAAGATTGTTAGAAATAGGTCCAAGAGACTTCTGGGATTGTCTCAAGAGACTTATATTAACAACATCTTAAAGAAATACCATATGGACAAATGCAAACCAGTCGACACTCCTGTTGAGAAGGGTTTGCACTTAAGCCTTGATAAGCATCCTAAGACTCCTGAAGAGAAGGCCAAAATGAGCAAGGTTCCATACTCCAATGATGTGGGAAGCCTTATATACGCTATGATGTGTACTAGGCCAGACATTTGTTATGCTATGGGCATGGTGAGTCGATACCAGTCCAACCCAAGCATGGAGCACTGGACGGCAGTCAAGAGAATCATGAGATACCTCAGAGGAATGAGTAACTACATGTTGTGTTACCAAGCATCAGATCTCTGCCTGATTGGCTATAGTGATGCCGATTGGGCTGGAGACATTGATGAAAGGAAGTCTACCTCTGGTTATGCTTTCTTGCTGGCTAATGGGGTCATCTCATGGTCCAGCAAGAAGAAAACTTGTATAGCCCTGTCGACTATGGAAGCGGAGTATGTTGCATGCTCTGCAGCAGTACAGGAGGCAGTTTGGTTGATGAGGTTCTTACAACATACTGGGCTAGTAGAGACATCTGATGAGCTTGTTGTTGTCTATTGTGACAGCATGGCTGCCCTTTGTTATGTGAAAGACCCCAAGTATCATGGAAAGACCAAACATATACAGGTTAGGTATCATTTTGTGAAGGACATCACAGCGAGAAAGGAAGTTGTGTTAAGACATGTGTCTACTAGTCTTAAGGTAGTTGACCCTCTTACCAAGGTTATAGCTACGGACTCGTTTGTGTCTCATGTGAAGTCCTTAGGCTTACGCAGACTTTGATGTATTGGCGTATCTAACTTCCTTTTATGAGTGATTGTGTTTTTCCTTTGGACTATATCTGTTTTGGTTGATGTAGTTGTTCAAGCATAAAATATTATTCTGTCAATAGGCTGAAGAATGCTCACTCACACGAGCCTTCGCCTCTGGCACTTTTGATAGCGAGCAGAGATGAGACTGATCATAAAGAGATCTTGCATGATAGATCCGGAGATGTTCATGATCGGATAGTCGCCTATGATAGATCCGGAGATGTTCATGATCGGATAGTCGCCTTGATTAGGAATCAAGATGAGATCCTCTATGTTGGTGAGGATTGACATGAATGTTCCCACGATTCATGTGACCTATAGAAGCCAAGTGCGAGCATCACATGTGGCGCCAGGTGGCACCTATATGGTGTTAAGGCGACAATGAGGAAGCTCGGGTCAGGCGCAGAGGGGGTGCGACTGGACTAAGACTTGTATGGTGTTGAGAGACAGACGTACTGTTGTGTACAGTATGATCCACCATAACTTGTTTGTCATACAACATGTGTTGAGTGACCAATTGGCGGTCTATATGGTTCAGATCCTGCTCATTTTTGTTGTGGGCTTTTCTTGGTATATTTTCTGGTTTTGGATGCATTCGCTTGGTTTGTTGGAGCTCTGACCCAAATCAAATTGCTAAAATACTCCCCATGATGGTGTGGAGTATTCTGTTTTGCTATTAGGTCCTTCTGTCTTACATTCAGGTCCTTCTCCCTTGCATCTTAGTCCCCAGATCTCACAATTCAGTTCTTTTTCCCAGCTTTTGGGTCCTTTTATGCTTCATCTCTTCAAACCTATTTATTCCTGAAAACTAAACATAAAACTCGTAACATAGCATTGTTTAGGTGAAAGATAATGGATATAAGATACAAATATAAGCATGAAATGATGTCAATCAAATACCCCCACACCTAACTTTTGCTAGTCCCGAGCAAAACAAGGAAAGGAAAAAGCATACGAAAAACAAGAAATCCTAACTCACTTTCGTAGGAATCACGGTTGCACTTAGCACGTGCAACAAGCCGTTAAACCTCTTTGTCGCCAAGGAGGAGGAGTGTTGTCTCCTGAGGGTTTTCAGCGGATATACCCACAAAATCCGAACAAGATGCATTAATCAATCTAGCTACACGACTCGTTGGACTTATTTTGTCGATCATGGGACGCGGTAATACTACAGGTCGACTCTATATATGTAATCGGTCCATAGCCTAATGAGTTATTCGTGAGAGTTAGTTAAGGACTTAAGTGAAAGACATGAGCAACCTTAATTTATGAATGTGATACAATGTGTAAAGTCCATTTTGGTTCTTATTTGACTCTTTTTTTTCTTTTTTCTTTCTTTAGAGCATTTGATTGGTTGGTGTTTTATTCTCCCAGGGTCAGGTTTCGTGCATCATTGCCTATGAGGACTTACACTATCATGTACACCTTCCCCTAAATCTCCACATAGGGCGATCCCTACCACCCGTGTAACGGGAGTTCGGTCGGTGCATCCCAAGTCAGATGACTCGAAAGCACCAGGCACAAAGGCCCCTCAGACCTACTTTCCCGAGTGATAGGAGCCGTACGAGAAGAGAGGACACCACTTATTTATTTATCTACATGGGAACCAAAACCCCTACACTTAAGTTTCACAAAAAGAGATTAAGGGCCCTTGACCATGACAAACTTCCTTATACTAAAAGACACGAATTATTTGACTCACTAGGTTCAGGGTGGACTTCTTTAAATATTTGAGTGTTCAAACCCTACGATTACACGCCCCCCGAGGGAAAACCGGGGTGCATCCTAACGACTCGATAAGACCTAAAGTCAGTAAACTAGAAATCCTAATGCATCAAGTTCAAGACAATTTTGGGAGCTTTCTTTTTACTTTGCCTCTCAACGGTTTTGCACATGCTAAACACACGCAAAACCTTCAAAAACATTTTCTTTCGCAAACACATGAAGATTTTCAAAGAAATGTGAAAATTTTAAAGCACTAGGCAAGCAAAAGAAGACAAGTCACCCAAGGATCATGGCAAGCAGATATATCGATATTAAATGCGGCACACTAACATGACCCTAACAATGCACACAAAAGAAAACAAAAAATCAAAAGAAAAGACTCGACTATGTACACACGTAAAACACCCCCCCCCCCCCGCCCCACACCTACTTCATGCATTGTCCTCAATGAATGTGAACAAGATACTGCATGGATATATGCATGAAAAATGAAATATCTCACCAACATGAAGTACAAAGGGACGTTCAGGGTCATGTTGATGGACACAAACCCAAATTCCCTCAAAACCTGTGAGAAGCTGAAGAAGGGAGTTAAATACGTGAAGAGATGGGCCCAAGTACACAAGGGTTGGGGCCCACAACAATCGATGCTCACTGAAGGAGTCTTTTATTACACACCTTTTTTTCTTTTTTTCTTTTTTTTCTTTTTTTTACAAGATAAATACATCAACCAAGATATTCTCATAATCATTTGGTCAAGGAATGTCAAATGAGAACATCAAGTTTTGAGGTCGAGAGACTTGCCGAGATGGGCAAACTTCACTGGTACTCTGAGGTGTCATGAGGGGTGAAAAGTCAAAGCTGAAAGGCTCGAACCCCTCGTGATATTGGTTGGGTGTGGGAAACAAAGAATGAAGTTGTGTTGTCTCACTAGGGTTTAATTGCTCATCAAAGAAAACCCTCCAACCAATAGGCGGGTGCATCCGAATGAGTTCCTCAGGCTCATTCGATGGATGCAGCAGACTTGCATCACTAAGAATGAGGCTTCTCCCCAAGTCATCCAACAAGGACCTCCCACCATCATTTAGATCATCAAGCATAAGCTCGGTCATAGGTGGGTCCTTGTTGGAGTCACTATGAAGCTCAAATGGCTCAATGGTCATGGGACATGAGGTAGAGACACCTTCTGGTATAGGCATATGATGAGGTGTCTCACTCTCACTAGTACTCTCAACTGAATCATACAACGAACACTCCCTTTGGACATTCATGTTCGAGGCCAGTTCACTCTGTTGCATTGCGAAGACAGACAATGAATTTTCCCTGGGCCCACGAACATTCTAAACGGGTTGCATTGGGGTTAGGGGTGTTCGTTGAGTTTGTGGTGCTTTCTCGGATTGGCGGATGAGATTTAGATTTAAAGGTTCATCCATCGGTTCCTGTTTCCTACCAGAGTTGAACACATGAAACTCGGCACTCATGTTACCGAATGAGAGCTTCATGAGACCATTTCTACAATTAATCAAGGCAATGGAGGTTGCCAGAAATGGTCTACCCAAAATCAAAGGTATTTGAGAGTGGGTGTTCGCAACAGGATTGGTATCGAGGACAACAAAATCGACTGGAAATATAAAATCTCCAACTTTGATGAACATGTCCTCGATAATCCTTTTTGGAATACGAATGGATCTATCTGCCAAATGGAGGGTGATCTTAGTTGGTTTCAATTCTCCCAAATTTAACTGTTGATAGACAGAAAATGGGAGGAGGTTGACCCCTGCTCCTAAATCAAGCAAAACATTACTCATACTAGTGTCCCCTATCGTACATTGAATAGTAGGACACCCAGGGTCCTTGTATTTTGTGTAGGCGGGATTGGACAAAAGTGAGCTTACATTTGCAGCCAAGAATGCTTTCTTTGGAACATTGGTCTTCCTCTTAGTTGTGCAGAGATCTTTCAACACTTTGGCATATTGAGGTATTTGTTGGATGACATCCAACAAGGGGATGTTAACCTTTACTTGCTTAAACACCTCTAATATCTTGTCCATGGTGTCACTCTGCTTTTTGGTTAACCTACTTGGATAAGGAGCTTTTGGCAGGTAGGTTTTCTGCGGTGCCTGAGAAGGAAGCCTTGGTGTATTACCCTCACCCTCAGCTTCTTCTTCACCACCATTCCCACTGAGGGGCTGAATAGATGGTGGTTGTTGTGGCAAGGAAATGTGATTGTCAACCTGTTTTCCATTCCTTAAGGTCACAATGGATTGACATGGTGAACAGGTTCCTCCACATGGTTCACTTGCCTCCCCCGACGTACCACATTATCATTTTGCATGTGTTGTTGTTTGTACATACGGGGGTTAGCCTCAGGCTGGCTAGGAAAAGACTCTCTCTCTCTTTCATGTACAGACTGAGCCAATTGGCCCATCTGAAGCTCTAGAGATTTGATGGTCTGCTGATTTGAACTGAGAACTTGACTCGTGGTTGACATAAAAAAATTCATTGAGTTTTCAAGTCCACGAGTCAAGGTCTCAAGCGAATTGAATCGGGTTTCCATATTATTGGAATTTGGGAAACCCGATTGATTGGTGGTTTGTGCTTGGGGTGGCTGATAGGAATGTGCATGCATGGGAGGTTGGTGTGATTGGTAAAGTGGTCTAGAGGAGTTTGAAGGACCACCCGGGGCATTAGTTTGGTTCCATAAAAAATTGGGGTGGTTCCTCCATCCAGGATTATAAGATGATGAGTATGGGTCATTCCTAGCTCTATCATAGATGCCGTTGACACGCTCCATCTCAGGAGTGATGGACTCACACTCGCTTTCTATATGACCTATCCTACCACATGAATGACAGGGAACGGGACCAGATGTGGACATGTGAGGTGCACCTTGTTGGTTTTGGAGCTCAATCGAATCCATATGGCGCATTAAGGCCGCCATGCGCGCCTCGGTGGCTGTAGTGGTATCGACAACAAATGCGGCACCCGATCTAGTCGAGTTTGCATTCGTGATCCTTGTTCCTATGCTAGATGATGCAGGTGGTTCCCTCACACTCTCCCATTGCATGGTATTCTCAGCGAGTTCTTCTAGGAAGGCCCATGCCTCCCTTTCATCCTTTCCCAAGAACTCTCCTTGACACATGGACTCAAGGAGCGTTCGGGACGGGATGTGAAGACCCTCGTACACAATCTGACAAAGGCGCCACAACTCAATGTCATTGTGAGGGCACGAGGATAGTAGCTCTTTGAACCTCTCTAGATATGCATGAAATGGTTCGGTCTCATGTTGATAGAACGAATTGATTTCGTTCCTCAATTTTTGAGTCTGATGATTTGGAAAGTATTCTTGAGGAATGCAGATTGAAACTCATCCCAAGTCCTAAAGGCATTCGCCTGGTTGCTGTACAACCACTTCTTGGCGTCATCCTTCAGCGCAAAGGGGATAAGCCTAAGATGGATAGAGTCTGTGCTAAGTTGTTGCAGCTTGAACATAGCACAAACCTCCTCAAATTCCCTGAGAAAGATATATGGGTCACCCTTCCCAGTGAAGCGAGGGAGCATGGAAATAAACTGAGGCTTAACCTCAAAATGGTTCCCATTAGCCTCTGGTAATACGATGCATGAGGGTAGAGTTGTACGGCTCGGGTAGCATCGATCAAGTAGAGGTATGGGAGCGACAACTGGAAGCACAGGTCGAACAGGTGGGTCCAGCAACTGCTCCTCCTCACGGAAATTAGAAGCCATTGAACCCGGACTGCGTACGACACGAGAGGAGGAAAGTGTCGAGAAATCGATGACCGAAGCCGGATTGACAACGCTCCTCGTCAAATGACCCCTCTCGTCTCGTGTCCACGAAAGCATACACAAAGGTGCACGCACAAAAACCAAACATTTTTTTAACAAAGAATGTACGTAGAAGAGAAGACGAGGGAACACAGGAGAGAAAGAATGACTCAGGAGAGAATGGAGGAAGTCCTTATGCTACGACGGATGGGTACAGGTAGAAGCACACAAGCAAACAAGGCTCAAGCAATCCTAATGTCGCTATAGGTCCTTACAGCTAGATGACGCCTAACTGCGAGGTCACACGGCCTCAACACGCCTCACCTCCCTACAACGAGGACCACAAAGCCTAGCAAGGGAGCCAAGATCCGGGGATCTCGTCTCTCCTACTATCGACAAAGTGGACAACGCCGATCAGGTCGTGACGGTCGGGACCGGATCACTCTCCTAATGCGTCTGAATTCCATAAGGCCAATATCTAGTTGATTTTAAAATTAGGCTCTTGATTAGTGTGGTTTTTGAGGCGAAGGAAAGGGTGATGAAATCCTCCACCTTATGTTTTATGGGACAACCCCTCCTTAGTAGTGTTTTGGAGTCCTAATCTAGCAATCAACTCTCCAAACAAACGCTCAACTCACACTTGTTTCAATGTACTTCCTACTAACAAATGCATGTTCATACGAAATGCATGAATGAGAGTAGAAGGTGTGTACCTCACGCCAGCTCTTCGCAACAGAAAATAAAGCTAAGATAACAGACAATCTAAATGCCTAAGTCACATACATGATGCATGACCTAAACAAAAAGAATGTCTAATCTTTTGCTTTGATTTTAGGGTCCAAGTTGCTTAAAGGAGGTTTGATTATGGATCTGGGAATAAACTATAAGTCCAAACATGTCAAATCAAGTCCCATATCACTACATCAATTATGTAAACACGCCACAGAAATAAGAGAGTAAAATAAGCTCACCAGACCGCCAATTGGCGGTCTGAAGTGCCCAGAATGCCTCCAAATTTCTCGAGGTGTTCCTCCTGGTGACTCCAAGTCTCCTAAAACAAGGAAAAACAACAAAACACAAATTAAATCCACTCGAATCGTCCAAACAAGAGTCTGGACTAGCACCTCCCCGGCAACGGCGCCAAAAACTTGTTGAACGTTTTATTTAAACCGCAAGTGCACGGTCGCGATGAAGCGGTGGCAAGTACGGGTCGTCCTCAGGGAGGTGAGCAGTCTCTTGTTTATTAGAAATCAAGTGGCAAAAATTGGGGGAGAAAGATTGATTAAGCTACTCTTCACTAAACTACACTAAGAAGTATGAAATACGAACGAAAGAAACAAACAATGAAATGACAACTAAGCTAAGAACAAAAGAAGAATGCTGGATACAGATATGGGAAAACCCCTAAGGGGTGGAGTGAGTGCACACAAGCAAAGAAGTGGGTGTTGAACACATTCTTTAAGCACAAATAAAGGTGGTGTTATCATGCATAGGAAGTGTCTAAATGTTGTGGCAAAACCTATCAATCTATTCACCAACTTAATTGATTAACATTTACATATGCAAGATGTTTATTTCAGAACCTAAACAGGCATGTGAGGTGTCTAATCATTTTGGCAAAACTCATCAAGTTATAAATTCTATCCTAAACAAGCAAGCATACATTCATGTTTTATCAACACTTTGGAAATAAAGCATTCAATCCATTCTCATTTGCATGTATGTACATCTACTCCACCCCCAAAGGGGATGGAACTACTCACTAAACATTACACTAATTATTAAACTAAACAAAGAAATCATATTAACTAAGCTAATAAAACTAATGAAATGAGATTAAGCAAAGCAAAACAAAAAAAAACATAATAAAGAAAACTTGTATTAAAATGACTCACATTAAAAGTAGCATCGTCCTACTTTAGTGTGTTCTTCAAGGCCTCACTTCTAGTAGGAAGAATAGCCACTTAAAATATGGAGTGATTACAATGGAAGGTGAAGAGTTCTATTTATAGCCATGGAAAAAGGCAAACCGGGACAATCCCCCGATGTGGGACTAAACAGATACCAAAAATAGCCTAAACATCCTCTAATACATGTGCTGGAGAAATTTTAGCGGATTTGGGCCAAAATGGACCGCCAATTTATTATGGATGTGCCTATCTTTCAGACGGTTTTATTGTGTTGGACGCAATTTATGATTTCAATCATAACACTAGTGTCTTTATGAGCCAAACTTCCATGAATAATGATTCAATTATGTGGCATGCTAGAGTAGGTCACATTGGTGTTGACCGGATGAACAGGTTGGCAAAGGAGGGGGTATTAGGAGAATGCTCCAAATTTGAATTGCCGACTAGTGAATCTTGTCTAGCTGGAAAGGCAACTAGAAAACCGTTCGGAAAAGCCATTAGGGCTACTTCTCCTTTAGAACTAATTCATTCAGATATTTGTGGACCTTTGAATGTGCGTACTAGACATAGACAGAGTTACTTCATCACATTCATTGATGACTTCACTAGATATGGTCATATTTATCTTATTTCTCACAAGTCAGAAGCTCTAGAATGTTTTAAGAAATTCATGAGCTTAGTTGAGAATCAGTTGGATAATAAGATAAAAACCCATAGAACGGATAGAGGTGTGAGTATCTCCCCATAATGTTCAAAGAGTTATGTGATGAAAAGGGGATATCTAGACAACTCACTATGCCTTATACTCCTCAGCAAAATAGTGTTGCCGAGAGAAGGAATAGAACGTTGCTAGACATGATTAGATCCATGATGGCGCATGTGAGCTTGCCAATTTCGTTTTGAGGAGATGCTCTAATGATTGCTGCCTATATCCTCAATAGAGTTCCAACAAAATCGGTTCCCTCAACTCCATATGAGTTATGGACGGGATGGAAGCCTGATTTTAGTCTGCTGTGTCCTTGGGGATGAGCGGCATACATTCATTCTACTAGTCACTGATATGGAAAACTAGGACCTAGAGGGAAAAAGTGTATCTTTGTAAAATACAGTGATCTCTCCAAAGGTTATGTTTTTATCGGGTTAGACGAGAATGAAAGAAGGACGGAACTGGAGTCTAGGGATGCCACATTCTTGGAAAATGATTTTCCAACTCTTGCTGGAGCTATCAAAGAGTCAGTGGACTTCTTTGAACAACAAGATGAGAACATTGCCACTCCACGGGATCAGGATCTGGAAGTTGAACATGAGGTTCCACCAGTCAATCCTAGTGGGAGCAGCAATGCTGAGGATCTGATAGCTTTCACGGAGGATGAGCCATCAGATACCCATCTGTGTCGAAGTAAACGCGGGCTCATTCCTCGTAGGCGATTTCAGTTAGAGGAAGAGGTCCTCATGATAGCTCAAGAAGAAATTGATTATGAATCATCCGGGATGACAGTAATCGATGAGCAAGAACCGGAGACCTTGAAAGAGGCTTTGGAATGTCCAAATGCTAAAGAATGGTTAGAAGCTATAAAGGAAGAGTTGGAGTCGATGAAAGTTAATCGAGTCTGGGACTTAGTCGACTCACCGCCGAACCGAGAGGCCATTGGGGCCAAGTGGATCCTCAAGATTAAGAGGAAGGCAGATGGATCTATTGATAGATTCACGGCTAGACTGGTAGCCAAAGGCTACACCCAAAGAGAAGGCGTGGATTTTGAGGAAACATTTTCACCCGTGGTTAGGTTTGCCTCCATCCGCCTTCTGCTAGCTATTGTAGCTCAGATTGACTTAGAGCTTTACCAAATGGATGTAAAGACTGTTTTTCTCAATGGAGAACTTGAGGAGGAGATCTATATGGATCAACCTCAAGGTTTTGAAGTCAAAGGACATGAGTGCAAAGTGTGCAAACTCAACAAGTCCTTGTATGGCTTAAAACAAGCGTCTAGACAGTGGAACATTCGCTTCCATCAAGCTATATCAGAGAATGCGTTCTCTATGCTTGAGGAAGATCACTGTGTGTACGTTAAGAAATCCAATGGTAAATTTGTCATTCTGACCTTGTATGTTGATGACATACTCATGGCTGGCAATAACAAAGAGTTGCTGAAATCCACTAAAGAGTGGTTGTCCTCCACGTTTGATATGAAGGACATGGGTGAAGCTAGCTACGTCCTTGGTGTCAAGATTGGTAGAAATAGGTCCAAGAGACTTCTGGGATTGTCTCAAGAGACTTATATTAACAACGTCTTAAAGAAATACCATATGGACAAATGCAAACCAGTCGACACTCCTGTTGAGAAGGGTTTGCACCTAAGCCTTGATAAGCATCCTGAGACTCCTGAAGAGAAGGCCAAAATGAGTACTCCAATGGTGTGGGAAGCCTTATGTACGCTATGATGTGTACTAGGCCAGACATTTGTTATGCTATGGGCATGGTGAGTCGATACCAGTCCAACCCAAGCATGGAGCACTGGAAGGCAGTCAAGAGAATCATGAGATACCTCAGAGGAACGAGTAACTACATGTTGTGTTACCAAGCATCAGATCTCTGCCTGATTGGCTATAGTGATGCCGATTGGGCTGGAGACATTGATGAAAGGAAGTCTACCTCTGGTTATGCTTTCTTGCTGGCTAATGGGGTCATCTCATGGTCCAGCAAGAAGAAAACTTGTATAGCCCTGTCGACTATGGAAGCGGAGTATGTTGCATGCTCTGCAGCAGTACAGGAGGCAGTTTGGTTGATGAGGTTCTTACAACATACTGGGCTAGTAGAGACATCTGATGTGCCTGTGGTTTTCTATTGTGACAGCATGGCTGCCCTTTGTTATGTGAAAGACCCCAAGTATCATGGAAAGACCAAACATATACAGGTTAGGTATAATTTTGTGAAGGACATCACAGCGAGAAAGGAAGTTGTGTTAAGACATGTGTCTACTAGTCTTATGGTAGTTGACCCTCTTTCCAAGGCTATAGCTAAGGACTCGTTTGTGTTTCATGTGAAGTCCTTAGGCTTACGCAGACTTTGATGTATTGGCATGTCTAACTTCCTTTTATGAGTGATTGTGTTTTTCCTTTCGACTATATCTGTTTTGGTTGATGTAGTTGTTCTAGCATAAAATATTATTCTGTCAATAGGCTGAAGAATGCTCACTCACACGAGCATTCGCGTCTGGCACTTTTGATAGCGAGCAGAGATGAGACTGATCATAAAGAGATCTTGCATGATAGATCCGGAGAAGTTCATGATCGGATAGTCGCCTTGATTAGGAATCAAGATGAGATCCTCTATGTTGGTGAGGATTGACATGAATGTTCCCACGATTCATGTGACCTATAGAAGCCAAGTGCGAGCATCACATGTGGCGCCAGGTGGCACCTATATGGTGTTAAGGCGACAATGAGAAAGCTCGGGTCAGGCGCAGAGGGGGTGCGACTGGACTAAGACTTGTATGGTGTTGAGATACAAACGTATTGTTGTGTACAGTATGATCCACCATAACATGTTTATCATACAACATGTGCTGAGCGACCATTGGGAAGTGAAAGGATGGATCCCCGCTCCTTCATTGTGTGAGTCCAAGACTTAATTGTCATTAGTTACCCTCAGTAACCTTCGACGATGCCATGAAGCAAAGAGTTGATGTGGCTACTTTTGGATGTTATCTATGACCATGAGAGATTCGGTCTAAAGAGGCATCTTCGGGAAAGGAGTCAACTCTGAGTGTAATGGTGGTCTGGGGCGAAGGGAAAGGTTTGACTCGACTGCACTAAAAAGTATTTGTTGGGCCCAACTGTATTGGATATAGTAGCAAGTACCTTGAGCACAAGAAGATATTCTCTCTGAGGGATCGAGATACCGTTCATGTCAATTGAGTTTCTGAGTAAACCTGGGGAACAGTGATGTGCATTTGACTGCTTAATTATTATTTTTGTGAGGATGTTGTCATTCTGGCCTGCTAGTAAGGTTTCTAGTTTGAGACTCCTAATTGCAGGTGCATCACCGGTCGCATGACCCATTTCTCCGTATGATCAGAAGAGTGCATGTGTCGGGGACACAGATGATCTTGTATCGGGGATACATGATCAGAGACTTGCGTGTTGTGGATGCGTTCTTGGAGAAAGGAATAGTTGTATATATCAGGGATGTATACATGTGTGTCAGGGACACATAGAGAGGTGATATATTGCCATTGTGTGATTGTATGTATCAGGGATAAATGCATGTGTCAGGGACACAAAAGCAGATGACATGTTGTTATCGTGTTATTGTGCAAGTGGGAGATATTGGATTAATCTAAGGATTAAGATGATGTTTGCCCAAAGCACTAACACGTGGCGCACTCTCATTGGTTGAGCATTAGGGTTTAGGGAAGACTCTTCTATATAAGAAGAGGAGGCTCTCATTGGAGGGGGGTGCATTCCTTGTGTGCAAAACCTTAACCCTAGCCGCCACCTCTCCTCTCTCTCCCATCCGTCCCACCTTCTCCTCCACTCCTCCCGTAGACTCTTGGGTTGTGGATTAGTCCTTCTTCTCCACGAGAGTTGAAGGTCGACCGGTGCTCGATGCGACTCTGTGAGGTGATCTCCGGTTCCCTTCCGCTGCCACAGGTTCTCTCCTACAAAGGTAAATCCAAACCTGTAGATTCAATCGTAGATTGCTAACACAAAGAATTAGAAAACAATGGTCGCACAAATCAAGTGAGGACGAACTACAATCCGAACGAGATTGAAAATCATTACGGTGGCCATCCTAGGTTGGGGGCTTCTATTTCACTAGGAACGGAAACTGGTCGTCGACTCCTGAACCTCAATATGAACATCTTCCTCTCTACGAATGTGATCCATGTTTATGTACATCTATGTACATTAGACTTGTCAATCGTGTCGTATTCGTGTACTATCGTGTCAGACGGTTCTGTAATCGTGTCAAAACTTCGTGTTATTGTGTTTAGTACAATTTGAAGAAACTTCATCGTATTTAGATTGAAAAATAGTTAAGTGACATGATATATTGATATTTTCCTTTCAAAAATAACATATTAATTGACCATTACGAAGTAAAAAAAATTGAATACCTAACAAAAATGTTATTGGTGTCAGTTTCGTGTTAAAAAACAACCTATCGTGTAATTGTATCGTGTTCATGTAAAATCGTGTATCAATTATTTTATGTTTATATATTTACAAATCATCATGATAAAGTATTTCAACCCCACAAAAAAATTCATATAATCGTGTCTAAATCGTATCATGCAGAATTTGATAACCTAATGTACATTGTAGGATTTCGTGTCCCTATATATGCATATATTTTAAAACTTTTAATACAACATACAAGATCGATTTCATACTTTCAATAATTTTATGTACATAACTTTGTGTTTTATTCAAATATCATGCAACCCTACATTTATTAAAATAAACCACAAAGGTAGAATCATACCTAAAGGTTCTCTAAAACCTTTTTGAAGATCTGAAGTCGTGTTGCCCGTTGAATCGTCCACGGATTTGCCTCCGAGTGCTCACCAAACTCTAAACAAGATTAGAGAGAAATGAGTTAGTCAATCAATCTCTAATAAGGTTTAGAATCTAGCTAATAACCCCTCTTTGAGATTCTGAGATTTCTATCTCATAAACTCAAAATTACTAAGAGAATTTTGTGGTGATTAGAGGAGAGATTAATGAGAGAAATAATTTTTCCATTAACCTTAAACAAGTAGGAGGAGGTGCCTTTTATAGGCTCCCAAAACATCCTCATCAAGAGCTATTCTTTAGTCATGATCCCTTGTTTATTCTCTCATAAAATTAATCTCTAATTTACACATAAGCACCCTAAAATGTTTTAATTAAATCTGGAATTAATTCACCCATGATTTAATTAATCTCTTAATAATTTAGGCAGAATCGTTCTGTTCGGAGGACCGAGTATTACTCGGTCAACCGAACCGTTCGGTTTTAACATGTGTTCGGTGCACCGTGAGGGAGACGGTCGACCGATCCTGTATGAGAAAATTTCCCTGGAAAAATTCGGACGAACCACGTCTTTTACTCGGTCTACCGTTGACCTACAAGAATTTCTCCTGGGACATAGTCTACGGATGACCGTGTCACCTTCGGTCTACAGAAAATACCTCTTTTCGGTTGACCATTTCCAATCGGTTAACCGAACCCGATTGTCCAGGCACTCCAGATAATTTCGGTCAACCAATTGTGATTACTCGTTCCTTATTCGGTTAACCGATCCGAAGATACCCCGGTCGACCGAACCATGAACAGTTCACCGTGTTTGTACACGATTTTGCCTTTGTCAAATTTTGGATTTATTTCCAACAAAATTTGATCTTTTGGGGTTTTTAGCAAATTCACATCTTATGTAATATATTATCCTATGTAATATAAAATTATTACACCACATAATATGTACACCTCATATGAATTTATTATGATTCTAATTATGTCAATTCTAATGACATTGATTTTATTCATTCACCACATGTGTCCTACTTTCAAATGAAACCCGACACATCATATGAACTTTAAATCAAGCCTCTTGTTTCCCAGTTTTGTGGTGTATTAAACACTTAATATGAATTTTAAATCAAACCTATAGGAGGATCTAAGCCAAATTGGCAGAGATATTAAACACTTAATATCTCAAACTATAAGCGGTATTTAGCTACACATTATAGTTACCCAATTAGCATAGATGTCTTTGTTCCACCCGAACCAAAACACGGTCCATTTAGTGATGTAAGTGCACCACTTGTGTCCGTCCCTTGCCTCACGATATTAAGAATATATACAAAGTAGAAATGTGTCATCTTTGTATTATATACATTTCTTGATCTCTCTAAGCTGATTATAACTATGTAACTTAAGTCAAGTTACATTGTGCACATTATAATTTTGCTTTATCAATGGGCCACTAATATCATCACTCAATTAAGAGGGGCAATGATAATCGTTTGACTAACTATCTTTTCCAGCACAAGTCATGTTCAACCAACTATTGTCTTTATCACTACACTCGTTGATAGCTTTTGAGAATAATCAAATTAAGCATTTCTTGAGTGAAAAGATATAAGTCTCATATCTTAGGATTCAAGACACAGTAAAACATTAATGACACGAAACACAATTCCATAATGTTTTACATGTTAGGTTTGTTCAATATATAAAAGTAATATTTTCCTCTTTCATATACTCGTGTCGTCAATTATTTGTAGAGCTACAATAATTGATGACCAACACGAAAATCTTATCTCGGTAATTAATGTTCCATATTAATTACCATGATTGTGAACAACTTTTGATTTATGTAAACCATTATCTTTTAGAGTTCTACGGTTAATGACCAAACGTCTCTTACTTAACACTTCCAAAAGACGAATACCATAATCAAAGAATAAAATGTTTGCACATCCAATTCATAATAATTGACATATAAAAGTAAACTTTTAGAACACATTCCTTTTACATTGACCACAATTTATACTAAAAATGGGACTGCTTTTGGGAAATAAAAAGTAAAAAAAAAACAATCATAATACTTTAGTTCTCCAGATCAAATTCACTGTCTACCGGTTAGTAGGAATACACTTTACGTATTAGTAAAGAAATCACCATTTAATGTCATTAATAGATCAGCATTTTTTTAGAGACAAGTAGCTGAGCATTCTATTGAGATAAGAGTGAAAATCGAGAAGTTTGACTGAAGTACGAACTTTGGAAATCATAGAACATGGCAATTTTTTTAAGTATTTCTGCAAAGGAATCACCAAAAGATATTTTACAAGTCAAGTTCCCAAATTCGTTACAAGCTTTTTGGAAACTAATCTCACGCTGATAAAAGTTTCCCAAATTGTGAATTGTGATAGATCAAAACCATCTGTATGCGCCAGTGACCAACAGAGGTGAGCAAATAAATTGGTCGTAAAGGAATATCCAATGACTTCACTACAAAGACGTGAAGCTTAAATCATTTATTTAGTGTGCACAAGAAATTTAGTCCCTCGTCACCAATAGACGAATATAACACAATTGGGGGTAAATAAGGATCACCAATTAACACCAATTCCCTCCTTAAATGAAAAGAATACTAGTGCTCTCAAGCACCATTCTATTTCCTAATACCAGAGTTGTCATGGTCCCAACGAGACGTATCCCATTGCCCAGGTCTACAACCATCAGGTTCCCCACAGATTCGTTTCTGAAGGTGTTCCAGGCTTGCTACACGTTGCATTGATGTGGTCCTACCGACCTTGCTACCTCCGACAGCTCCATCCATGTCGTTGCATTGCGAGGACTCAGGAGTGAAGTCAAGAAGGCTTTGCAGGAACATATTTGGATCTTCTTGTACAGGGCAAGCAACGTCGGAGCTTGCATCGGGCGCACCTCCAGAGTAAGGCATGCTCATGGCCGACATGTCAGACATGTTTGGGAAAAGGGGACTTGCACCTGTTACTCTTTTTACAGTATCTTCTGCCATTTTCACCTAATCAAAAATAATAATTGATAAGCAAAGATGAAGCTCGTAAGAAAGTAAAACATCAACTACTCAGACCTACCAGGCATCACATAACAAAAGTGATTGGTGGTATTTTTTTTTAAATTTACATATGCAACTAATAAGAATAAAATTCTATTCGAAAATTCAGACAGGAAACACAAGAACCCTGCAAAGTCATATCTGACTAAGTGATTTCCATAAAATCATTAATACTATTAAAATGGGTTACAAACAACGGTCCATTCTTGAGGGTGCCCATGAGAATATCATAGTTGAAGAAGCCTACAATACAACTGCGAGGCAAAGATTTGTTACTATGAACTAGAAGGGTGTTCATGTTGATGATCTTAAGAAGTTTGTTCACAAAGAAACGTTTAGGAAAAATTAAGAAATGTGAGTTGTAAGAAACAAAAATATGAACCTACAATAGTCCTTTATGGTCTGGAACATACCTGAAATGAAAAGGGTTCTAATACACTTTAAGATCATGTAAAAACCTTAAGAAAACTATACCCGAGCACAAACATGTTAATGTGATTAGAGTCGGTCTTAAAAGACATAAATCAAGTCAATTCACCTCAATTTCAACCAATCCACCAACTCTCAAAGTCAAATTTGCCTGGATACCCTTCTTATTGACTTTTTTTTCTCTGTTTTCTTTTTGAAAATTCATTTTCCCATGCAATTAAGACCACCTCGGTTGGTTCATCCAATTGGATGAAGACTGTCAGATGGGCCGGCTAGTCACGACTCACAAACCCAGTTTCAAGGTTGAACTGGAAACCAGCCAGCTCAGCTGATTGAACCACATCAGTTTTGGGGTTGAACCAGTTTAACGTAAATTATCTAAACATGTGATGCTACATCATCAATGTACCACTTGATCAACCTATTTAAACAAAATATGAATATCAAACTTTGATTTTCTATTCAAGCCTGACATAAAGAAGAAAGTTCCTAGACCTTTGCTCTCATTGTTTCTACATCTGCCTTCAAAACCCTGCTATCTACTGCAGCTTCATTGAATTTCTGGTTGATCTCTGCAAGGCGCTTCAACAATGACGAGTTCTCAACTCTTAGCTGTGAGACCTGAAAATTACAACCGAATTTTATTCGGAAGAAGAAAAAATGTCAAAAAATAACAAAAAAGATTTACTATGGCAAACCTGTGCCTCAAGTTCGCTAAGATGAACCTGCTTTCTTCTTCTCGATCGTCTCGCTGATTCTCGATTTGAGAGCATCCTGAGGGCAACATATTATAGATCTCATGTTGCATATCTAACTCTCTTATTTAGAACAACAATTTCTTATGTCCACTTTAGATTTTTCATGCACATATAAATATCTCCCAATGTTTTAAAGTCGCATATGCGACCCTGTGCAGCTGGGTGCCCCAGTGCCGCATATGCGACTGTGCAGTCGCATAAGCTGCCACACAACTGTATTTTATTTATTTTTTGAAAAATAATATCGAAAAAACGAAAAATATCCTTAAAATTTTTCGAAAAAATCATAAAAATTGGGAAACAGTTGTACCCCACAGCACCTTCCTTCTTCCTCGTCTTCCTTCTTCAACCTGAAAATATCACTAGGACAACTGACAACTAATTTTCAAGTGATTGGATTGTGGATAACTTGAACAAAGTAGGGAGAATCTAATATATCCAATTGACTTGGAAACCTTGATAATTGTCTATTCAACTCGACCATGCCCAATAGCAACGGGGTGAAAAGATTTAACATCGGAAAGTGGTTGTTCCTTCAATTTCCATTGAATGAACTCAACCATAGGCTATAATAACAAGAACCAAATTAAAACCTTCAACTTTTATAGCTTCAACTTGTTTTATGCATTTCTCAAGAAGTATCTAACTTTTATATTATTGTAGTGGATGTTATGACTTCCGATTCAATGCCAATAACCACAAATCAACATTCAAAGATGGTTAAACTCAATCATTAGGTAAGACACACATGTTGCGCTTGAGCACACATTATCAGCGAAAAGAACCGTGTGCAATTGGGTTTATGATTTCACCATATAACTCACATATTATGTCTACTTAAGGCAATCAATTTACACTAGCAAATAAGTTAACAAGGTTAATCAAAAGAGTACTCTAGTAAGTCATGATAAACATGTTATTACTATAGTGTAAGAGTTTCAACACTTGGAAACTAAAAGGATAAAACAGTTGGTAGAGGGAGCCTAAGTTTCAAAAGCTAAAACCTAAAATATTTGATTTGACATCATACACGTAGATCTAAATTTGACAAAATTGGTTGACAAGTTGGTCACTAAACACTTTAGTCCTCTTAATAAAGTATCATAACTTAGAAAGAAATAGTGCCCCCCAAAGACCTTAACTTTCAATTTTGATATCCCCTCATATAATTTTTAATTAATATAATGGTTATATACTAGATTTAGAGTGCATACTAGATGAACCATCTCAAACCTATTTAACAATACCATAGGCAACCGATAATCGCTAGATATTGTCACAATATATTACTTATGGCACTTGAGTGGTAAATTTCCATTTGCACATCTGTATTGCTCTTTTTAATCTCAGTTGATCAACTTGGTCAAAGGGTATATTTTTAGACAAGGATTTGTCCTATAAGAGTAAGTTCTAAAACCAAAAGTGTTTGTTCATTAACATAGTTCTTTATATCATTACATAAATTCAGAGCTCCACCATCCTGTACAAAAAAAAGATACCATGTAAAAGGGTCTATTAGTAAGTCAAAGTAGTGCTGGACAAAGCTACACTTTTTAGACACCTTAGCATCAATGAGAAAAAAAAGTAGTTATGGTTTCACTACAGAAATACATATTATCTTGAAGATCAGTTCATGATGCCCTTCTGACAGCAGTATGGTTAAACTCAAACTCTTATAAGTTGAATACATATGTAAAATATAAGGAACATTTAACTAAATTCAGTGAGATGATAAACAAGGGCATGAAATATAAGTAGTTAAAAGAGAACAAAGACAATGGACACCACCAACCTAAATAAATAACATAATTTCAATCAGTTAAATTACTGTTATATTTTATTATTGATTAACAATTGGACATGAAACCATGGAAAAGTAGCTAACAAAACAATACAGCCCCAAAAATATAAAAAACAGATGACATGGGTAAAAGAAGCTGAATGTAGAAGTTAATGTTGTATCTTTTATGCCCTAGCAGTCTAGCACATGTTCGAACTATTAGAATGACATAATACATATCATCAATTTTGGTGTCATTACCTCCTAACACGTTTTGCATCAGCAGGGTCCATAATTTCTGTAGTTTCTGTTTCTCCTACTAACTCATCCTCATCAGATTGCTCTCTTGATGATCCACTGGTTGCAGGTTTGCTTGACTCCACAATATTCTGTATATTAGGCAACAAAGTCTTTCCCGCGGACCCAGTAACCTTATCATGCATCTTGACACTAGATCCAGACCCTGATATGACTAACAGATAGATTAGTGATCGAGATACATACCAAATTTCAAAAAATGCAGATAAAACTGAATCTTAAAATATGCAGCTGAAAGTGAATCTCAATCTGTTACCAACAGGCTGAGTTCCCAAGAGATCGTAGACCCACAAACTAAGTCCACTGATTCATACTCAATATGGTGAAGGCACAAATGAAATATGTTTTCCTCAGTAAAGTACAAAATGATTTTAGTATGCAGGAGATGGTGAAATTTGCCCCGGCCATAGTAACAAGTATCCTTTCAATCGAACTATTTTTCTGACATCTAGACAAATATGCCATAGGAAAGAAAATGATCAAATAAGAATGACACTTGGGAATGAAAAGGAGACTATTGACCAAAAGCTAGAACAATATGATAAAACATGGAACCGCACATTCGGTATACCTAGTGGATAACAAGTTATGGACATGTATAACTAAACAAAAGCTTAACCTAAAATATGAAATCATGAAAGAAGTGACAGGAAGTCATACAGTCAACGTGAGTGAGGAGGGTATGAATTGATGCAAGATAAAGCCAGAAAACAAGGATCTTTAGGGGAAATATATTCCAATGCTTTAACCAACACAATCACCACAAATAGTCATTAAACGCTTGTAATATGAAAGGATAGTGTAATATTGTTGCTTTGTGCTCCTGTTAAGAAGCAAATAAATCACTTATTAGATACACAAAAAACTTAATATTTGCAGGATATTGGTTCAAAACTTTAGCTTAAATATTTTTCAGGATATTAATAAGTGTCAGTTTTAGGCATAATCTTGTGATGGAGGTCAATCGACAAAAAACTAGAACTGATTGATAAACTACATCACTAATGGGTGATAGTATTATGAAAAACATGAATCGGAGAACCAAAGACCAAAGTGTACCCACTACCCCTTGAAGGTGCATGGGCTCCCAACTGTGAATTATCAGAATCTTGTGATTTGGTTTCCATGGAAGGTGAAGAATCTTGAGCTTTTATATCAACTGTCTGAAAGCATGGAAGAAAAAAATTTAGAAAGCAATATCGGGTTATCATACTACATGGTTTCATAACTGATAAAACCATTAGCTACAAATTGACTCGTGCAGCTAATCTCAACTGAATAAGCTGAAAAAGTCGTGATTTAACATTGCCTATGTAACATTTCATGGTTTAAACCAACATCTGCATCACAAAATGTTTCTTGATGTTCCCATCATACTTGCCAGTAAACCCCTTAGTAGATTTATCTCAGAAAAAAGTGTACCTAAACCAATATGCAGATTGCAGACATATAATATGACAAGTCCCTCAAATGGGTATCCTTACAATTATGAAATCTAATCAATTCATATAAATTTGCAAAACTAAAACAAAATTCAAAATTAAAATTCAAAAACCTCCTCACACGTAACAATCTAGAAAGTTTCGTAGAGAAAGAAATAGAGCATAAGATAACATTATAAGAAACACAACAACAACAAAGCCTTTTATCCCAAACTAGTTGGGGTAGGCTAGAAATGAAACCCTAAGGACTCACGGTTCAGGCACTTGAATCGTCTTCTTCCACGTGTTTCTATCCAATGTAAATTCTCGAGGAACATTCCAATCTTTTAAATCTTTTTTGACCGCTTCCTCCCAAGTCAATCGTGGTCTGCATCTTCCTCTTTTTATGTCTTCGATCTGATTCAATACCCCTCTTCTTATAGGTGTCTCCATAGGTCTTCTTTTTACATGTCCATACCATCTCAGTCTGTGTTGGATAACTTTCTCTTCCATTGGAGCAACTCCAACTCTCTCACGAATGTCTTCATTTCTAATCTGATCCATTCGCGTATGGTCAGACATCCAGCTCAATATCCTCATTTCAGATACACTCATCTTTTGTATATGTTGTCTTTTAGTGACCCAACATTCCGCACCATATAGCATTACAGGTCTTATTGTGGTTCTATAAAACATTCATTTTAACTTAAGTGAAATTTTCTTGTCACATAAGACATCTGAGGTTTGTCGTCATTTCATCCATCCTGCTCTAATCCTATGGTTAAGATCTTCATCGATTTCCCCATCTTTTTGAAGTATTGATCCAAGATATCTAAAAATATCTTTTCTACGCACCACTTGCCATGTAATATAATCTCCTCTTCCTCGGTATTAACGGTACTGAAACAACATTTCATATATTCAGTTTTAGACTTAGTTTAAAACCGTTTGTTTCTAAAGTGTTTCTCCATCACTCTAGTTTTCTCTCCACACTTACCCTAGTCTCGTCAATTAATACTACATCATCCGCAAAAAACATACACCATGGAACCTCACATTGTAAGTCTTTTGTCACCTCGTCCATTATTAAAGCAAATAGATATGGACTTAAAGCTGAACCCTGATGAAGTACAATCTTAATCGGAAAAGCTTTAGTTACACTATCACAAATTTTAATGCTAGTTTCAACTCCTTCATACATATCTTTAATTAAATTCACATATTTTGTTCATACTTTCTTTTTCTCAAGGGCCCACCACATAACATTTCTTGGAACTCTATCATATGACTTTTCTAAATCAATAAAAACCATATATAGATCTTTTTTTGTTCTCTATACCTCTCTATAAGTTGTCTAATAAGAAATACGGCATCTATCGTAACATTATAAGAAACAATCAACAAAAATTCACAAATTCCTACAACAAAACAAATCCAAAAAAAGCTGAAAACAGAAAATCACTACGAAATTGAACAGGAAAGAGCACTCCACTGAAAATCCGAAAAAAAAAATCGAACATCAAAACCTAATTTTCACCGGAGCACCAATACCTCCAGCAACAAAACCCAAATAAAAATCCATCTTTTCCACAAACACAACGAAAACTCCACCTTTCCACCAAACAGTCACAATAAAGAAATTTAAAAAAAAACCCAGCTAAATATCTGAATTTCTTTTGAAAAAAAAATATATCCTAAATTTTACCAGAACCCCAATGCCTCCAGAAACAAAATCCAAGCTAAAAAAAGAAGGAAAGTCCATCCTTCCTACAAACACCTCAAAAGACTCCACCTTCACACCAAAAATCACATTCAAAAGCCAAAACAAAAACTGAAACGGAACCAAAAATCACAACAAAAACCCCGAGCACTAACCCTGTAAGAGAGAGAGGCAGCCGCAGCAGCGCAGGCGAGATCGAGCTGCTTCTTGAGGAACTCGGGGTCCTGCGATTTAGGGTTAGGGTTCCTCTTCACCTCCACCACCTCGTCGGGGACCGACCGGGCCTCCTCCAGGAACCTCTCGAAGGCCCACTCTGACTCGCTCCTTACCATCTCCGGCTTCTGCTCGTTCAACAAGCTATTCGCCATTGGGATTCTCTCTCTAGGTTTCGTCGCCGGCTTGGGAATGGAAGCGGGGAGAAGACGACGGGATTCTGGTGACCTGTGTTACTTTGGTAGCTTGTTCGGATTTGTGATGTTTTTAGGGAAGGGGCTTGGAGTTTTTAGTATTTGCCATCTCTCATCTTTCAAGAGCCTCTTAAATTTGATACGGAGTTTTTAGTATTTGCATCTCTCATCTTTGAAGAGCCTCTCAAATTTGATACCGGTTTTTTTACTTCCGTACAGACCAAAAGTTTAAAAATGTGCAACATACCTATGATTCTGCGAAAATTAAACGTGCACCAAAAGTAAACTTGTAATTAACATCATACTTATCCGTCACAGTGGGTCCCACTATCGTGCGTCGTTTACGTTTCCCGTAACATGTTATTTTTCATCGAATTTTTTTTTACTTTTGTACCAATCAAAAGTTTAGAAATTGACGACGTACTCATGGTTCTGTGAAAATTAGACGTGTATCTATCAAATAAACTTGTAATTAACCTCATGCCTATCGGATACTCACATAATTGCAAGGCCAAAAAATTAATGATGATGGATTGAACGTGTCCTATCAAAATATTGCAAGATCAAAAAATCGGGTGCATTTGTATAATTTTTGTTATATACTATTATGAATTTTTCAAATAATAATGTAATTTCTATTTTTTTCAAAATGTGTTAGTGTTTTGTTATTAAAAAATTTACGTAATATATATAATTATTAAAATATACGATATGTTTGTACATGATTTACAACTTTACATCGTTTCCTTCGTTTCTGAGAGGGACTTAGAAAAAAAGGGAAAATATTTTTTATACATTTAGGGTTGCACAGAGAAAATGAGAAAAAAATTATTTACTAGAGCTGACAAAAACGTCCTAGAAAAGTTCATGCCAAAAGAAAATTATATTTTCTCACATATTCCTTATGCACAACCACCCCCTCGCCTCAGGGTTTATTATTAGAAAATAAAGATTTGGGGAGGGAAAAATTATCTGATTTAAAGAACCGTTGATGGTTTAGGAATCTATCTCATCAGTCTACACTACATGTACTACATATCACTAATAGTTTGCATTGGCATACAACGATATCAAATTAAAAGTAAAAATTATTTTGCATTTATTTATTAGCATTATAGCACATATCAATTTTAAAGTAAAAATGGTATGCATTGTTATTTATTAGGTACACGTCCAATTCATCATCATTAATTTTTTGATCTTGCAATTATGTGAGTATCAGATAGGTATAAGGTCAATTACAAATTTATTTTATAGGTACACGTCCAAAAAAAAGAATGTTAAACAAAATCACAAAACTTTTTGATTAATTTCTTACATAGGGAACCTTATTCTCTCAAAAGTAAGGGTTCGTCGTAATTTTCCAAACTTTTGATCGGTAGAAGCAAAAACACTATGAAAAACAACGCATTATGGAAAACATAAACGGAGGCACACGATTGTGGGACCCACTGTGATGGATATGAATGATGTCAATTGCAAGTTTATTTGATAGGTACACGTTCAATTTTCGCATAATCATGGGTACGTTGTCAATTTTCAAACTTTTGATCGGTACAAAAGCAAAAAACCCAATTTGATATTGTTTGCGGAATATATATTTTCACCACATAATATCTATCTTATTCGGCCAAAGTAAGGTTGTAATATTAGCATTATAGCACATATCTATCTCATTGGTGTTTGATCTCTCATCTTGGTTGGTGCAAGACCAAAGCACTAGATTGACTCCAATTGGATTACATATATCTATTTCTAAATTGACCAAAGCACTAGTTAGGTTGTTATCTATGTCGTATGCACATTGGAGTGATTAATATTGGAGTTTTAATAACCTATGTACTTTATAGTTTGGATGGAAGGGTGACTGGGGTTTTGTTGGACTTTTTTGTCCAGGTGGTTGGGGTTGGAGTTGTAAAGTTACTCATACAATTTCATGAAGTTACTATCTGCATACATGAATTTACCTCAGGGCCTGGAATGCTATAAAATTTTCATTTCCATCTTTTTTTCTTTCATTCTCCAACCTGAAGTCTCACTTCCTTGCACTTTTTCGTGGCTTCTTCATCAAAGAGTGAGGTGATTTTTGTTCGGTTTTCATGTGGAACTTATCGTAAATTATTTTTCCTTGTTTTTTGGTTTCAAGATGTTGAAGGGTGAATGTGGAGTCTTTCGATGGGTTTAGGTTGAGTTTGTATGAAGAGTTGCATTTGACGGTGAAGGTAATTGTGTTTGGAGATGAATGTGATCAACGTCGAGGAGGAGGTCGAGAAATCGAACTTACATGCTTTATTTATGGGGTTGTTGTCCACTACAATTTGTCCATTTGATGCATTTTATGCTTCATTACACAAAAGTCTTGGTAGTTTCTTCATTTGATGCATTTTATGTTCCCTTTCATGTTTATTTTGTTTTTGAGGCATCTTATGTTTTTTGGTGCATGTTATGTTTGTGGGTGCAACTTCATCATTGTTCATAACTATGCAGTAGCTTTTTCCAGAAAGTGACATATATTGTGATTTTACCAACGCAGATCCTATAGTTACCCATTCTCATATTTGAATTTACCTCAGGAATAATCATGCTCAAATGGGTGAAAAACAAAAACCTTGCTCCCCTTGTAGATGTCATGCACCACGCCATCCACATGAACGAGCTCAAATTTCATTGTAAAAATGTAAAAGAAGGTATCATTTTAATTGACGATCTTCTACTTATTTTTTCATGTTGTTTTAAGACCATTTTCATTTAAATATTTTCTAAAGTGGAACAAGATCCAAGTGATGGTGGTTGATAGGAATTTGTAAATTAATTTCAAATACTGGATAAGTTTGTTTCGGTTTTAGATGTGATTTTTGTAGGATTTCATGTTTAATTATACATATATATTTTCGAAATTTTTATGTATAATAAGGATCAATTACAATTTTCTTTGATTTATTTCATGCATGCATCGGTTTGTTTTAACATCTAGTTTCAAAACTCTATTAAAACAAACAAGGGCTCCGAAATTCATACCTAGAAGTTCTCAAAAACTTCTTGAATATTCGGAGACGTTGGGGATGCTTCTCGCCGCGCCAGATGCCTCCGAGTGTTCACCGAAACCCTTAACAAGGTTGGAGAGAAAGGAGCTAGCCAATCGATCTCCAAACGAGCTTAGAATCTAGCTACAAACCCCTTCCTTAGCCTCTGAGATTTCTCCTTCCAAAGACTTAGAAAACTAAGAGAATTTTCGTGGGTTTTAGTAGTGAATTAGGAGAGAAAATAATTTCTGAATTGTGTGTAACAATTAGGGAGAATAAGGACCTATTTATAGGTTCCAATCTTACTCTTAATCATGGCTATTCTTTAGCCATGGTTTTATGAAAATTTCTCTCACAAACTAATTCCATAATGCATTATATGCACCCACAAAACGTTTGACCAAATTTGGAGCTAATCCAACCATCGATCAAATTAATCTCTTAATAATCAAAGGTAGAAAATCGACCACTGTTCGGTTTACCGAGTCCCACTCGGTTAACCGAATTTGTCACGATCGTTTAACCGAGTACGTGACGGATGACCGAATCTTAAGGGGAAAAAATCTCCTTAACCGATCAGACTCATTCACGTCTAAGACCGAGTGCTATTCGGTTAACCGAAAATATCGGAACTTGACATTGTTCGGTCGACCGTTTCTGGTTCGGTACACCGTACCAAAGCTCCAGGCACTTTGGTCAAGTTCGGTCAATCAATTACGATTATCCGTTCCACGTTCGGTTGACCGATCCATAGATCCTTCGGTCGACCGAACCTCAACGGATTACCGAACTTCTACCCGATTTTGCCTATTTCAAATTTTGGATTTATTTCCAACAAAATTTGAACTTAAGGGGGTTTTAGCAAATTCACAACTTATGCAATGTATTATCCTATGCAACAATAAATTATTGCACCCCATAATATATGCATCTAATATGAATTTATCATGACTCTAATTATGTTTATATACAACATAATTGATTTTACTTGTTCACCACATGTGTCATATTTTCTATGAGAAACCCGACACATCATATGAACCAAAAATCAAGCTTCTTGTTTCACGGTTTTTGCAGTGTGACCTATGGGAGGATCTAAACTAAGTTGGCAGTGATATTAAGAGCTTAATATCACAAGCTATAAGCAGTATCTAGCTACACATTATAGCTCCCAATTAGTTAGATGTCTTAATTCCACTCGAACCAAAACCCGATCCATTTAGTGATGGAGTGCACCACTTGTGTCCGTCCCTTGCCTCATGATATTAAGAATACACACAAGGTAGTATTGTGTCATCTTTGTATTAGTATTCATTTCTTGATCTCTTTAAGCTAGTTATAAATATGTGACTTAACTCAAATCACATTGTGCACTTTATAACTTTGCTTTATCAAGGGGCCCACTAATATCATCACTCAATTAAGAGGGGCAATGATAATCTTTTGACTAACTATCTTCTCCAACGAAAGTTATACTTAACCAACCGATGCCTTTACACTACACTGATCGATAGTTCAAGACACTGATCTAATTAAGTATTCCTTAAGTGATTAGATATAAGTCTCATATCAAAGGATCAAAGACACAGTAAAATATTAATGACACAGAAACACATTTCTATAATATTTTACTTATTAGGTCTATTCAGTATACAAAAGTAATATTTTCCTCTTTTGCATACCCGTGTTGTCACTCACTTGTAGAGCTACAATGATTTATGACCAACACGACAATCTTAACTCGGTAATTAATGTTCCATGTTAATTACCATGATTGCGAATATCTTTTGTTTTATGTAAACCAATATCTTTTAGAGCTCTACGGTTAAGAACCAAGAGCCTCTTCCTTAACACTTCTAAAAGACGAATAACATAAACAAGGAACAAAATGATTTCTCATTCAATTCATAATAATTGGCATTTAAAAGTAAAACTTTTAGAACACATTCCCTTCAATCTCCCACTTGTTATTAAAGTTTTCTTTCTCATACATACTCAATGCATAAAACAATAATAACTAGGGTAAACCCCATCACATATCAATCATCAAGCCAATCTACATGGTTCCTCAATCCCATGGACTCGAAATGCATTTCGCCCTTGGCTTGTGATAAGGGTTTTGTGAATGGATCAGCTGTGTTGCTGTTGGTGTCCACCCATAACAGATTTATTTTGCCTTCGTCGATGAGGTCACGCGTCACGAAGTACTTACGATCCATGTACTTCACTTTGTGGTGTGATTTGGGATCCTTGATTTGCGAGATAGATGCACTATTGTCGCAAAATAGCTCTATTGGTCCCTCGCTCGAGGGAACTACTCCAAGCTCTTCAAGGAACTTCTTAATCCACACTCCTTCCTTGCTCGCTTCAGCGACAGCCATCACTTCGGAAGCAGTGGTTGAGTCGGCAGTAGTACTTTGCTTCCAACTACGCCAACTCACAGCTCCACCATTCAGAAGGAAGACGTATCCTGATTGCGACCTTCTATCGTCTGGATCACTCATGAAACTCGCATCCGAGTAACCTTCAGCTATCAATTCCCTTTGTCCTCCATAAACAAGAATCTTATCCTTAGTCCGGTTAAGGTACTTCAGGATATTCTTGACCGCAGTCCAGTGCTCAGGACCTGCGTTGGATTGGTGACGACTTGTCACACTTAGAGCATACGAGACATCGGGTCTTGTGCAAGTCATCGCGTACATGATCGACCCAATTGCCGAAGCATAAGGGACATCTTTCATGTACTCTAAGTCCTTACGTGATTGCGCACGTTGAGACTTCTTGAGTTGCACACCCATACTCATTGGCACACTGCCCTTTTTGGAGTTGTTCATCTTGAACCTTTCCAAGACCTTGTCAATGTATGCACGTTGACTGAGGCCAATGAGTCTGCGAGATCTATCTCGATATATCTTGATTCCCAAGATGTATTGAGCCTCACCCATGTCTTTCATCGAAAATGCAGATTTCAATGAACTTCTCGTTTGCTCAAGCAAAGGAATATGATTGCCCATAAGCAATATGTCATCGACATATAGAATTAGGAATACTACATGGCTCCCACTAACCTTCTTGTATACACAAGGTTCTTCCTTACTTTGAATGAAGTGAAGCTTCTTCACTTCCTCGTCAAAGCGTTTGTTCCAACTCCTTGATGCTTGCTTCAATCCATAGATGGATCTTTGAAGCTTGCATACCTTCTCGCTATTCTTTGGATCTTCAAAACCTTGAGGTTGTACCATGTACACATCCTCCTCCAAGTTCCCATTCAAGAACGCCGTTTTGACATCCATTTGCCATATTTCCTAATCGTGAAATGCGGCAATAGCGAGCATGATCCGAATAGACTTAAACATGGCAACCGGTGAAAAAGTTTCATCATAGTCAATTCCTTGAACTTGAGTGAAACCCTTCGCTACAAGCCTCGCTTTGTAGGTTGTCAAGTTCCCATCCATGTCCATATTCCTCTTAAAAACTCATTTATTATGAATGACCTTTTTCCCTTGAGGAAGGTCAACCAAGTCCCATACTTGATTATCATACATGGATTCTATTTCGGATTCCATGGCCTTAAGCCATAGTTTGGAGTCTTCCCTTTCCATTGCTTCTTGGAAGGTCAAGGGATCATTGGTATCTAGTACCATGATTTCATGAAGTCCCAGATACAAATCGGGTTTCTTCCTTTCCCTTGTTGACCTTCTAAGTTCTTTTGGTTCTTCTCGTGTCTCTCGAACTTTTTCCACAATTTCTTGAGGAGTGTGTTCACGTTCAACTCTTGAACGTACACTTGGTGGGGATGATTGAGATTCTCTCACAATTTCTTGTGATGGTCTCTCGCTCACGCTCCCACTAACCAAAGGAATCTCGGTTGGGCCTTCATGATCTTGAATGTCATTATTCATGTCATGATCTTGTAGAGTATCTTGAGTTTCCTCAAGCACAACCCTACTCCCACTACTTTTTACTCTTTCTAGAAATTCCTTTTCCAGAAATGTGGCATCCCTCTCTACAATCACTCGATTGGAGGTGATATGCCAAAAGTAGTATCCTCTTGTCTCACGAGGATAACCAATAAAGAAGCACTTATCCGCTTTTGGTTGAAGTTTGGTCGACATCAATCTCTTGACGTAAGTCTCACAACCCCAAATCTTGAGAAAACTGAGCTTAGGTGTTTTACCACTCCATAGCTCATAGGGAGTTTTCTCCACGGATTTGGATGGAACATTATTTAGTGTGTAAGCCGCAGTTTGTAGTGCATAACTCCAAAAGTAAAGAGGTAATTCCGCATGACTCATCATTGACCGAACCATATCGAGCAATGTCCTATTCCTCCTTTCGGATACCCCATTCCACTGAGGTGTACCGGGAGGGGTGAGTTGAGGTACAATACCAAACTCCTTTAGGTATGAGTCAAATTCGGCACTTAAGTACTCACCTCCACGATCCGTTCGTAGAGACTTGATTTTCTTGTCGAGTTGGTTCTCTACTTCATTCTTGAATTCTTTGAACTTGTCAAAGGATTCACTTTTGTTTCTCATTAGATAAACATAGCCATAACAACTATAATCATCTGTGAACGTAATGAAGTACCTGAAACCATCTCGTGCACTAGTACTCATTGGACCACATACATCGGAATGTATCAAATCCAACAAGCCACTCGCCCTTGGGCCTTTCTTCTTGAAAGGCTTTTTGGTCATTTTTCCCATTAGACATGGTTGGCACGTCTCCAATGATTTAAAATCAAGTAGACCAAGAAGGTTAGCTTCTTGCAATTTCTTGATGCGCTTTTCATTTATGTGACCAAGACGATAGTGTCACAAGAGAGTATCATTCTCGTGAGTGGTCTTAAGTCTTTTGTTATTGATATTAAAGATTTGTTTATTATCCAATTCAAGCAAATAGAGACCATTCCTTATGAACGCATTTGCATAGAACACACCATTCTTCGATATAGACAAACAAGAATTTGAAATATTTATATTAAAATTATCCATATCCAGACATGATACAGAAATGATATTCTTGCTAATCGAAGGTACATAATAAACATTTTTTAGACATAAATTTAAACCACTACACAATTGAAGCACCACAGAACCTTGTGCAACCGCAGACACGTTCGCACCATTTCCGACCTTCAATTCTACCTTGTTCCTTACGAGTTCCTTCCTATCCATGAGTAGCTGCACATTAGAAACTATGTGAGCACAAGATCCGGTATCAATTACCCAATCCTGGACAGAGGTGGCTAAATTTATTTCAATAACAAATATACCTTTGGCCTTTTTGGGGCGCCTTCGTTCAATCACTCCGTTGTCAAGGTCTTCCTTGTACTTGGGGCAATTTGGCCGGATGTGTCCTTTTTCACCGCAGTGAAAGCACTCCGTATTGGGAGTTGGAGATTTCTGAGATTTCCCCCTTGAGGCACTTTTATGAGCATCTCCTACTCCCTTGCTCTTGATTGAACCACTTTTGGTAGATTTGACATTTCCTTTACCAATCTTATGGCCCCTCCCATGGACGGCAAGGACTTGCTTGTCCCTACCCTTGCCCATGTCAACTTCAGCAGTTTTGAGAGCGTTGTGAAGCTCCTCAAGACTCACCCCTTTTTCACGCACGTGATAGTGCATCACAAAGTCCTTAAAGGACGGGGCTAGAGAGCCAAGAATCATATCTTCAGCAATGTCCTCGGGCATTGGTGAAGAGAGCTTTGCCAACTTCTCAAGGTATCCTTGTATCGTGAGAAAATGCATAGATACCGATGTTCCCTCCGCCATGGTGGTCTTATAGCGCTCCTTTCGGGCACTATCCATGAACATCTTAGATAAAGCTTCCATGGTCTTCTTGGGTTTTGAATCCAAGTATTTCGCTTGAAGCGAGTCACCCATGGATGCTAGCATAAGACCGTGAACTTGGTTCTCTTGGTCTTCCCACTTGGCTTTAGCCTCTTTCTCTTCATCAGTTAATCTCTCATTCCACTTTGGGATTGGACCTTCCAAAATGTGAGATAGTTTCTCAAACTTTAACACGATGTTGAGTTTTAGTTGCCAACTAATGAAGTTTGAGCCATCATTTGCTAAAGGGTGTTTTTCTATCATGGATCGTACGATAGGTTGGATGTTCGACATTTTTTCTACAAAATAAATCATATAGGTTTTAATGCCAATATTATGTTTTAATACACATGCATACATATATCGAATATATAAATGTAAATGTTGCAAATTAAATCTTGCCCATAAATGCAACAACCCAAGATCCTATTAATTGTAATATAGACTAGCTAAGGGCTATCGAATACATTACAATGTCAAGGTAAGAAAACGTTTTCTAATCACAACCTTTTTGAATTTTAGCAACATTTAGCATCTTCAAACTTTTGTGACTCTTGTCGTTTTAATTATGAGGGAATACGACCTATCCTCGTAAGAAAAACTTTTTCCCAAAACCGAGCGAGGGCTCTAGGTAATGTTAAGAAAACTTATTTTCATTTGATACGAGATACGTTTATCTATTGTATTTACAACTAAACATACTTGGGGTTCACTAGGGTGAAACACACCTCATATATTTAATTGTGGCACAATGTTGAATGTTTTATTTTAAACCGCAAGTGCACGGCCGCGATGAAGCGGTGGCAAGTACGGGTCGTCCTCAGGGAGGTGAGTAGTCTCTTGCTTGTACGAAATCAAGTGGCGAAAATAGGGGAGAAAGATGTTTATGCTACTCTACTCTATACTACGCTAACAAGTACGAAATGTGAAAGAAGCAAACAAGCGATGAAATAAGAACTAAGCTTAGAACAAAGGAAGAATGCTGGAATTTCAGGAATGGAAAACCCCTAAGGGGTGGAGTGAGTGCACACAAGCAAAGAGGTGGGTGTAGAATACATTCTTTAAGCACATGAAGGTGGTGTTTATCAAGCATAGGAAGTGTTTAAATGTTATGGCAAAACCTATCAATCTATTCACCAACTTGGTTGATTAACATTTACATATGCAAGTTGTTTATTTCAGAACCTAAACAAGCATGAGAGGTGTCTGATCATTTTGGCAAAACTCATCAAGTTATAAATTCTATCCTAAACAAGCAAGCATACATTCATGTTTAATCAACACATTGAAATTAAAGCATTCATCCCATTCTCATTTGCATGTATGTACATCTACTCCACCCCCCAAAGGGGATGGAACTACTCACTAAACATTACACTAATTATTAAACTATGGGAAGAAAGCATATTAAAACTAAGCTAGAATTAAAAGACGATTAAACTAAAACATGCATAAACAATAAAAGAAGCATAAAACAAATAATGAAAGAAACACAAAACTTTATTGATAAAATGACTCACATTAAAAGTAGCATCCTCCTACTTTAGTGTGTGCTTCAAGGCCTCACTTATAGTAGGAAGAATAACCACTTAAAATATGGAGTGATTACAATAGGAGGTGAAGAGTTCTATTTATAGCCATGGAAAAAGCTAATCCGGGACAATCCCCCGATGTGGGACTAAAAAGATACCACAAATAGCCTAAAAATCCTCTAAGACATGTTCTGGAGAAATTTGAGCGCATTCGGGTCCAAAGTGACCGCCAATTAGCGGTCTACAGTGTCCGGATCGCTCTGGAATTTCTTGTAGGCTTTTCTGGAAGGCTTTGTTGGTATTTGATGCATCTATTTTGCATGTTGGAGCTCCGACCCGAATAGAATTGCCAAAATACTCCCCATGATGGTGAGGAGTATTCTGTTTTGCTCTTAGGTCCTTCGGTCTTGCATTCAGGTCCTTCTTCCTTGCATCTTGGTCCACAGATCTCACAATTCAGTCCTTTTTCCCAGCTTTTGGGTCCTTTTATGCTTCATCTCTTCAAACCTATTTATTCCTGAAAACTAAACATAAAACTCGTAACATAGCATTATTTAGGTGAAAGATAATGGATATAAGATACAAATATGAGCATGAAATGATGTCAATCAAATACCCCCACACCTAACTTTTGCTAGTCCCGAGCAAAACAAAGAAAAAGAAAAGCATGCGAAAAAAACAAGAAATCCTAACTCACTTTCGTAGGAATCACGGTTGCACTTAGCACGTGCAACAAGCCGTTAAACCTCCTTGTCGCCAAGGAGGAGGAGTGTTGTCTCCTGAGGGTTTTCAGCGGATATACCCACAAAATCCGAACAAGATGCATTAATCAATCTAGCTACACGACTCGTTGGACTTATTTTGTCGATCATGGGACGCGGTAATACTACGGGTCGCCTCTATATATGTAATCGGTCCACACACCTAGACTAATGAGTTATTCGTAAGAGTTAGTCAAGGACTTAAGTGAAAGACATGGGCAACCTTAACTTCTGAATGTGATACAATGTGTAAAGTCCATTTTGGTTCTTAGTTGACTCTTTTTTTTCTTTTTCTTTTTTCCTTTTTTTTCTTTTTTCTTTGGAGCATTTTATTGCTTGGTGTTTGATTCTCCTCAGGGTCAGGTTTCGTACATCATTGCCTATGAGGACTTACACTATCACGTACACCTTCCCCCAAATCTCCACATAGGGCGATCCCTACCACCCGTGTAACGGGAGTTCGGTCGGCGCATCCCAAGTCAGATGACTCGAAAGCACCAGGCACAAAGTCCCCTCAGACCTACTTTCCCGAGTGATAGGAGCCGTGCGAGAAGAGAGAACACCACTTATTTATCTATATGGGAACCAAAACCCCTACACTTAAGTTTCACAAAAAGAGATTAAGGGCCCTCGACTACGACAAACTTCCTTATACTCACAAACACGAATTATTTGACTCACTAGGGTCAGGGTGGACTTCTTTAAATGTTTGAGTACTGAAACCCTATGATTACACGCCCCCTGAGGGAAAACCAGGGTGCATCCTAACGACTCGACAAGACCTAAAGCCAATAAACTAGAAATCCTAATGCATCAAGTTCAAGACAATTTTGGGAGCTTTCTTTTTACTTTGCCTCTCAACGGTTTTGCACATGCTAAACACACGCAAAACCCACAAAAACATTTTCTTTCGTAAACACATGAAGATTTTGAAAGAAATGTGAAAATTTTAAAGCACTCGGCAAGCAAAAGAAGACAAGTCACCCAAGGATCATGGCAAGCAGATATATCAATGTTAAATGCGGCACACTAACATGACCCGAGCAGTACAAACAAACGAAAATAAAACCAAAGGAAAAAGACTCGACTATGTACACACGTAAAACACCCCCCCACACCTACTTCATGCATTGTCCTCAATGAATGTGAACAAGATACTACATGGATACATGCATGAAAAAGGAAAAATCTCACCAACATGAAGTACAAAGGGACGTTCAGGGTCATGTTGATGGACACAAACCCAAATTCCCTCAAAACCTGTGAGAAGCTGAAGAAGGGAGATAAATACGTGAAGAGATTGGGCCCAAGTACACAAGGGTTGGGGCCCACAACAATCGATGCTCACTGCAGGAGTCTTTTATTACACTCTTTTTTTTGTTTTTTGAATATAACTATGTACAATCATAAGTTCCCATCTTCATTTGTCAAAAGACATCAAATGGGAATCTCAAAAGTGGGTCAATGTACTTGGAAAGGGAACATGACACCACGCGGGGCCAGAATACTCATGCGTGGGCCCCCTTCACAAAGAGCATAAGATGAAATGAGAGGTTCATGAATTGGACGCAAAGGCGTCTCAATCAAAGGATCAAACTGAAAGAGCTTGAACCTCTCGAGAGTTTGGGAAATAAGGGGCAACGGAAGAAGAAAATCTTTTGTTGCGCTGCTGAAGTTATGATCGTCAATCCAAACTCTCCAACCAACTGGCTGGTGAGCCGGAACGAGGTCAAGAACCTCGTTAGGCATGTCCGACTCACCAGGCGAACAAAAAGTGGGTCTCATACCCAAGGTATCCTCTAAGGAACTCCTAATACCCTCGTTATCAATGTAGTTGTTTGATGTTCCATCATTTCCAAGATGATCAGGAACAATAGTGAGAGGCAAACTCTCATCAGGTGGTTTGAAGTTGAGGGTACTAGGGAGCTCTTGCTCCACCAGAGGTGAGTCCTTAAGGGGCACAACATGAAGATCATGTGGCTCAAGGGCCATGGGACAAAAAGATAGGGCACAATCCTGTGCCGACTCATAATGAAATTGGTCCATGTTATTCTCAATTCGGATCGAATCCCCCACAATGTGATCGTGAATTGAAACCCCAAGTCCCTCAGACTGACTAGGAGTTTGACTCTGAAAGATTGTGCTTCGAATTTGTGAATGTGGTGGTGGTTCGATATCAAACGATGAATCCACATGTTGACAAGAAATGTCACCCTCCTCACATTTACTTACTTGTTGTGTAATTTGACCCACATACATTTCCATAGCTTGCAGGGAATCGTGATTGGACTTCAACACATTTTGAGTGGTTTCCATGAACGTTTGGAGGGCTTGTTCCAAAGAATCAAGTTTGGGGTCAACTGTGAGGTTCATGTCAGAATTTGGGAAATGGATGGGTTGGGTGGTGATGGGCTGAGAATGAGTCCAATGATTGGTCGTGGGGTGTTGGTAGAATTCAGGATATTCAGAAGGAGGGTACTGGGGTGGGAGTGATGTATAAGAATTTGAATAAGAATTGTCTCCCCATGAATCCATCCTTCTCGGGTTGTACGCGGATGCGTAATGGTCAAACTGAGCATTTTGGGAAAAGGTATGCTCATACTCAGGCTCTGAGGGAACATAAGGACATTCCCCGCAAACATGACCACTCAACCAACAACAACGACACGGTACGGCTACTGGAGCCACCGGTGCACTCATGTCTTCTACCACATGCATGAAAGAGGCCAAAGGTTCTTGCAATGTCTCAGTTTGATGACCAACATATGATCCGACGTAACTAGATGGAGATCTAGCAGTCGGTGCCTCTCTCATATCACCCTTATATGAAGATTGCTCAGTCACACAATGAAGATTCTCCCAACCATACGGGGTGTTTGTCTGAGCCACCCCAGGTTGCATGGGTCCGGAGTACCAGGGAGAATTGTCCTGGTCCCAACAATGATATGGATGGTCGCCCATGTGACCATCCATCTCGACAAAGAACTCTCGAGTCGATCACTCTCACCACCACGAGGCCAACCTCGCAAAAAGTGCTCGACTCGACCCTAAAACGCTAACAGAGAGTGTAAAGGGGAGGAGACTAAAACGTAGAAGTAGGTGAGAAGAAGATGACTCGGAGGAGAAGTGACGAATCCCTAAAAACTAGCGTGGGTAAAGGGTGAGGTTAGAAGCCTAGTCTAGCAAACACGGCTCAAACAAGCTTAGGCTAGCTATGGGTCCTTACAGCTAGACGACGCCTAACTGCGAGGTCACACGGCCTCAACACGCCTCACCTCCCTACGACGAAGACCACAATGCCCAGCAAGTGAGCCAAGATCCGGAGATCTCGTCTCTCCTACTATCGACAAAGTGGGCGATGCCGATCAGGCTATGACGGTCGTGACCGGTTCACTCTCCTAATGCGCCCAAGTCCTAATGGCCAATGTCTACTTGCTTTTAGATTAAGGCTTTACTTGAGTGTGCTTTTTGGGGCTAAGGAAGGGGTGATGAAATCCCCCACCTTATCTTTGAAGACTATAGGTGGTGCCCCTTAAGATGTTTTGATCCTTAAGCTAGCAAGCAACTCACCAAGCAAACACTCACCTCACTCTTGTTTCGATGCAAACCTTACTCACTAATGAATGTCCTAATGCGTGAATGAGTGTTAAGGAATGCGTACCTTGCTCCAGCAATCAACGACAAAGATTGAAACTAAGAGAAGACAATTAACATGCTCAAGTCATTACTAGATGATGCATGACCTAAACATAGCAAATGCCTAATCTTTTGCTTTGGGTTTTAGTGTCCAAGTTGATTAACGGAGGGTTGATTGGTTATTTATTGATCGGGGAGCAAACTATAGGTTCACACATGCCAAATTGGGCTCCCAGATAACTAACCTGTAAATAGAAACAAACATAAGAAAACTGGGGGTGAAAAGGTCTCACCAGGCCGCCAAACAACGGTCCCAGACCGCTATTTGGCGGTCTTGAGGGCTTGAAGTGTTCCCAAATTTTTCCTGCTGCTTTATCCTTGAATCCCAAATGTCCTGAGACAACACAAAACTAAAAAAAAGATCAAATCCACTCGAATCGTCTAAACAAGAGTCTGGACTGGCACCTCCCCGGCAACGGCGCCAAAAACTTGTTGAATGTTTTATTTTAAACCGCAAGTGCACGGCCGCGATGAAGCGGTGGCAAGTACGGGTCGTCCTCAGGGAGGTGAGTAGTCTCTTGCTTGTACGAAATCAAGTGGCGAAAATAGGGGAGAAAGATGTTTATGCTACTCTACTCTATACTACGCTAACAAGTACGAAATGTGAAAGAAGCAAACAAGCGATGAAATAAGAACTAAGCTTAGAACAAAGGAAGAATGCTGGAATTTCAGGAATGGAAAACCCCTAAGGGGTGGAGTGAGTGCACACAAGCAAAGAGGTGGGTGTAGAATACATTCTTTAAGCACATGAAGGTGGTGTTTATCAAGCATAGGAAGTGTTTAAATGTTATGGCAAAACCTATCAATCTATTCACCAACTTGGTTGATTAACATTTACATATGCAAGTTGTTTATTTCAGAACCTAAACAAGCATGAGAGGTGTCTAATCATTTTGGCAAAACTCATCAAGTTATAAATTCTATCCTAAACAAGCAAGCATACATTCATGTTTAATCAACACATTGAAATTAAAGCATTCATCCCATTCTCATTTGCATGTATGTACATCTACTCCACCCCCCAAAGGGGATGGAACTACTCACTAAACATTACACTAATTATTAAACTATGGGAAGAAAGCATATTAAAACTAAGCTAGAATTAAAAGACGATTAAACTAAAACATGCATAAACAATAAAAGAAGCATAAAACAAATAATGAAAGAAACACAAAACTTTATTGATAAAATGACTCACATTAAAAGTAGCATCCTCCTACTTTAGTGTGTGCTTCAAGGCCTCACTTATAGTAGGAAGAATAGCCACTTAAAATATGGAGTGATTACAATAGGAGGTGAAGAGTTCTATTTATAGCCATGGAAAAAGCTAATCCGGGACAATCCCCCGATGTGGGACTAAAAAGATACCACAAATAGCCTAAAAATCCTCTAAGACATGTTCTGGAGAAATTTGAGCGCATTCGGGTCCAAAGTGACCGCCAATTAGCGGTCTTGGACCGCTAATTAGCGGTCTACAGTGTCCGGATCGCTCTGGAATTTCTTGTGGGCTTTTCTGGAAGGCTTTGTTGGTATTTGATGCATCTTTTTTGCATGTTGGAGCTCCGACCCGAATAGAATTGCCAAAATACTCCCCATGATGGTGAGGAGTATTCTGTTTTGCTCTTAGGTCCTTCGGTCTTGCATTCAGGTCCTTCTTCCTTGCATCTTGGTCCATAGATCTCACAATTCAGTCCTTTTTCCCAGCTTTTGGGTCCTTTTATGCTTCATCTCTTCAAACCTATTTATTCCTGAAAACTAAACATAAAACTCGTAACATAGCATTATTTAGGTGAAAGATAATGGATATAAGATACAAATATGAGCATGAAATGATGTCAATCACACAACAACAGACAACCTTTATATCTCCCACTATTCCCAAAGATAGAGGGAGCTATCTCTCGCTAAGGGCGAGCAGAATATCCCTCGATCAATGGCTGCTAGTGGATGAAATAAGAAGGAAATTTATTCTTAATTTTTTTCTGGACAATTTAACATGTGATTTAGAATTTTAGGTTATCATGCATATTATTAATCATACACATCCTAACATTCAACACATTCATCACATGCATATCAAGATAAAAACAGAAATTAAACATTCACACAGTCCACATCGTGTGAGTTTATATGTTCCCTTCGATCCTCGATCCTCGATCGATGCGCTACAGCGGCGACTTCCTCTTGCACCGGAGATGTAGATTTTACAGAAAATAAACATGCTCCTCACATTCGATAAAACCGACTAGTGCAAGTCCTATGTAAAGACCTCTCATATGCAAATGCAACTATCTAAAAGACGGAAATAGAGAGAATATTGGTTTTTACATACATAAGCCCCTGTATAATAATAATTACATACATTTGTAGTGTCTGATTTAGAACATATAAACTCACAATCCTGCAAAGCAACTCAAACATCCATGCACGCAATTGCTATAAACTACAAAATCTAATTTATCAATCATCTAGAATTCTCAACAATTCTTTGAAAAATATTTTGAAATCTATTAAAAAACATTTTTCATACATCCATAGTTCACAAATTAATTATGAACCGCTGTCCATCCAATTTCCAATGGAAAGATGAATCGCAGTTTTTCGGTTTTGTTGATTCTCTTACAAAATAATCGTTTATACTTAAAACGAAATTATTGCAAGTTAGACTTATGTCTAAATCATAATTCTAATAATTATATGTCATGTTTTAAACATTCAAAACATTTAAAATGAATTATTATAAAAAATTATTTCAACAAACATTTAAAGACCGAAAAACCGGTAAAACGAATTGTTTAAATCCTAGATGGTAAACTAGATTTGTTTACAGCCATAAATCATGAGAAAATTGAACCCTATGCTCTGATACCACTGTAGGATTTCATGTTTAATTATACATATATATTTTCGAAATTTTTATGTATAATAAGGATCAATTACAATTTTCTTTGATTTATTTCATGCATGCATCGGTTTGTTTTAACATCTAGTTTCAAAACTCTATTAAAACAAACAAGGGCTCCGAAATTCATACCTAGAAGTTCTCAAAAACTTCTTGAAGATTCGGAGACGTTGGGGATGCTTCTCGCCGCGCCGGATGCCTCCGAGTGTTCACCGAAACCCTAAACAAGGTTGGAGAGAAAGGAGCTAGCCAATCGATCTCCAAACGAGCTTAGAATCTAGCTACAAACCCCTTCCTTAGCCTCTGAGATTTCTCCTTCCAAAGACTTAGAAAACTAAGAGAATTTTCGTGGGTTTTAGTAGTGAATTAGGAGAGAAAATAATTTCTGAATTGTGTGTAACAATTAGGGAGAATAAGGACCTATTTATAGGTTCCAATCTTACTCTTAATCATGGCTATTCTTTAGCCACAGTTTTATGAAAATTTCTCTCACAAACTAATTCCATAATGCATTATATGCACCCACAAAACGTTTGACCAAATTTGGAGCTAATCCAACCATCGATCAAATTAATCTCTTAATAATCAAAGGTAGAAAATCGACCGCTGTTCGGTTTACCGAGTCCCACTCGGTTAACCGAATTTGTCACGATCGTTTAACCGAGTACGTGACGGATGACCGAATCTTAAGGGGGAAAATTCTCCTTAACCGATCAGACTCATTCACGTCTAAGACCGAGTGCTATTCGGTTAACCGAAAATATCGGAACTTGACATTGTTCGGTCGACCGTTTCTGGTTCGGTACACCGTACCAAAGCTCCAGGCACTTTGGTCAAGTTCGGTCAATCAATTACGATTATCCGTTCCACGTTCGGTTGACCGATCCATAGATCCTTCGGTCGACCGAACCTCAACGGATTACCGAACTTCTACCCGATTTTGCCTATTTCAAATTTTGGATTTATTTCCAACAAAATTTGAACTTAAGGGGGTTTTAGCAAATTCACAACTTATGCAATGTATTATCCTATGCAACAATAAATTATTGCACCCCATAATATATGCATCTAATATGAATTTATCATGACTCTAATTATGTTTATATACAACATAATTGATTTTACTTGTTCACCACATGTGTCATATTTTCTATGAGAAACCCGACACATCATATGAACCAAAAATCAAGCTTCTTGTTTCACGGTTTTTGCGGTGTGACCTATGGGAGGATCTAAACTAAATTGGCAGTGATATTAAGAGCTTAATATCACAAGCTATAAGCGGTATCTAGCTACACATTATAGCTCCCAATTAGTTAGATGTCTTAATTCCACTCGAACCAAAACCCGATCCATTTAGTGATGGAGTGCACCACTTGTGTCCGTCCCTTGCCTCATGATATTAAGAATACACACAAGGTAGTATTGTGTCATCTTTGTATTAGTATTCATTTCTTGATCTCTTTAAGCTAGTTATAAATATGTGACTTAACTCAAATCACATTGTGCACTTTATAACTTTGCTTTATCAAGGGGCCCACTAATATCATCACTCAATTAAGAGGGGCAATGATAATCTTTTGACTAACTATCTTCTCCAACGAAAGTTATACTTAACCAACTGATGCCTTTACACTACACTGATCGATAGTTCAAGACACTGATCTAATTAAGTATTCCTTAAGTGATTAGATATAAGTCTCATATCAAAGGATCAAAGACACAGTAAAATATTAATGACACAGAAACACATTTCTATAATATTTTACTTATTAGGTCTATTCAGTATACAAAAGTAATATTTTCCTCTTTTGCATACCCGTGTTGTCACTCACTTGTAGAGCTACAATGATTTATGACCAACACGACAATCTTAACTCGGTAATTAATGTTCCATGTTAATTACCATGATTGCGAATATCTTTTGTTTTATGTAAACCAATATCTTTTAGAGCTCTACGGTTAAGGACCAAGAGCCTCTTCCTTAACACTTCTAAAAGACGAATAACATAAACAAGGAACAAAATGATTTCTCATTCAATTCATAATAATTGGCATTTAAAAGTAAAACTTTTAGAACACATTCCCTTCAATTTTATACTCAGGGTAAATTCATAAAGTACTCAGAGTAAATTCATAAAGTACTCAGAGTAAATTCATAAAGTACTCATGGTAAGTAACATAAGTGAAGACAGACCAATGGTATCAGGTTGAGAGGGGGGACAAGAAGTTCCTGAGGAGGTTCTGTCTCCCGGAGAACGCCAAGGTGGATCAGGTCAAGTCCTCCATGGAGAATGATGTGCTCACTGCTAAGTGAATGCATGCAAAGGGAGGGAGTTACTGTAAGGAATTTAATTTTCCTGTCATCTAGTGTGATCGATTGACTCTATTGTTGTGATGTATGCATCTATGAATAATGTGTAGTTGGTACTAAGTTCGTTATGTAAGTTTGTGTTTTGAAGGTCTTGTAAGTTGTAATGTTTTGCATATGTTGAATTAACATCGGTTTTGGTATTGTTGTTCTTGTAAATCTTTTTCTGATCGCTTTGACGTGGCCTTTGATCACTTGGTTGGTGATTGATAAGAAATTGGACATCGATCGTAACTCGCAGGTAGAGTGGGTTGTCGCGGTGTAGGAAACTAGAAGGTTAATCCTAAATAAGAGGAATCAATGGATGTTTCGTAGGGGGTAATCTTAACTGATGGACGAGGTAAATTAAATTTAACAGTAGTGTAAAATCTAGTTGAATGTAGAAGAGAGTCCTAATTGGTTAATGGGGCAAGTTGAATTTTAAAATGGGGTACCCAAAAATAATACACAAGGTAAGTTGAATACAATAACGAGGTAACCCTAACTAAAGGACGGGGTAAGTTGAATTCAATAGCATGTTTTAACCATAGTCTAGTGGAATTTAGTCTGTTAAATTCGGTCGGGTAGTCCTAATTGATTGGCTGAGGAATCAAAGGATGTTTCGTGGGGGGTAATCTTAACTAATGGATGGGGTAAATTAAATTTAACAATAGTGTAAAATCTAGTTGAATGTAGTAGGGTAAAACTAGGAGGGTAATCATAATTGGTTGATGGGGTAAGCTGAATTTAAAAACGAGGTACCCAAAAATAACGAGGTAAGCTGACTGCAATAGCGAGGTAACCCTAAGTAAAGGACGGGGTAAGTTGAATTCAATAACATGTTAACCATAGTCTAGTGGAATTTAGTTTATTAAATTTGGTCAGGTAATCCTAATTGATTGGCTGAGGAAGTTGAATTTTGAATACCAATTTAGACGTAAATACTAGATAGGATAAGTCGAATCCAATAGCCGAGTAACCTAAATAATAGACCGGGTAGGTTGAAGTCGACAGCAGGGTAACCCTAAAATGATAGATCCGAAGGGTAGAGTGGATGATCGATTGGGGTAAATCTAGTGTCACAAGTGTGTAGTTTGATTCAATAGGACATGTAGATTGACTTTATTTTCCTCTACTATAGACTTTATCCTAGTATTACCTGGGCGGCCTTTTTTATTCACCAGATTATGATCCAAACCCTTGTGTGGTGCCCTTATACGGTGATTCATTTAGATGTAAAACATTTGCAGCTAGTGTTCATGGACTGTCTAGAAGTATTATGTCAGTGGAGGAAGAGTTACAGCTTATCAGTTTTTCTTTTGTAGAAGTTATAGTTTCGTTGCACCTTGCATCCGACTTAGATTCAAGTAACTCAACTTTTCATTCCTTAGACCTTACAACAATTCCTTAGATCATTCTTGAGTTTTGAACTACTCTACAAAGAAAGCACAAAAATCCATTGTTATTTGTTACCTACCAATTACATTCATTAGCAATGGGAGATATTTTTGTCAATAAAATGAGGAACATATGTCGACCCTGCAATTTAATTTAATGGATAGACTGGGTTAGTTAAATTCAATCGCAGGCCAACCCTAATTAATAAATCCAGATGGTAGAAGGATGTTAGGTTGTGGTTAATATAGATGCTATAAAGGGTGATTTGGTTCAACGAGACCGATAAGTTTGAGTGAATAAGATAAATCAAGTGATGTTTCATGGGGGGTAACCATAATTGGTGGATGAGGTAAATTAAAGTTAACAGTAGTTAAAATCTAGTTGAATGTAACATGCTAATCTTAATTGGTTCACGAGGTAAGCTAAATTAAAAAATAGGGTAGACAAAAATAATGTACGAAGTGAGCTGAATACAATAGAGGGGTAACGCTAATAACAGACGGTTGAAAGTTGTAAGGCTTTGCATGTCTTGAATTAACATCGGTTTTGGTATTATCATCCTTGTAAATCTTTTTCTGATCGCTTTGACGCGGTATATAATCACTAGGTTGGTGATTGATAAGAAATTGGACATTGATCGTAACTCGCATGTAGAGTTGGTTGTGGCGGTATAGGAAACTAAAAGGTAACCTCCTAGTTAATATAGATGTGATAGAGGATAATTTGGTTCAACGGGACTGATAAGTTGGAGTAAATAAGATGAATCAATCATGAGGGGTAATCCTAACTGTTGAACAGGGTAAATTAAATTTATTAGTAGTGTAAAATCTAGTTGAATGTAGCAGAGTAATCCTAATTTGTTGACAGGGTAAGCTTAATTAAAAAATGAGGTACCCAAAAATAATATACAAGGTAAGTTGAATGCAATAACGGGATAACCCTAAGTAAAGGTCGAGATAAGTTAAATTCAATAGCATGTTAACCATAAGTCTAGTGGAATTTAGTTGGGTAAATCCAACAGGGTAATCCGAAATGGAATTTGGTTTAATAGGAGGAGTAACTTGGAGTAAATAACATGTATTAAATGATGTTTCGTGGCGGTAACCCTAATTTATGGACGGGGTAAGTTGAATACAATAGCAGGGTAACCCTAATCAATTGTTGTGGTAAGTTGAATTAAATAACAGGGTAACCCGAAATAATAGCCAGAGTAAGTTGAATTCCATAGCATGGTAACCACAATCGATAAATTCAATTGGTAGAATACATGATTGGTTGGGGTAAATCTAGTCTTTAGAGTTGGTAATTTGATTCAAAAGGTTGGGGTAAATTGGATTCAATCAGGGTGACTCTACTATTGAATTCAACTTACCCTGACTATTATTTTGGGTTACCCTTTTATTGAATTCAACTTACCCGGACAATCTAGTTTGGGGATGATAGAAGGGATGATAAGTTGAAATAAATCTAGTTTCGAGAGTGGGTAATTTGATTCAATAGGATGGGTACATTGGATTCAATTGGTAGACTTCAGCCTAACATTACTTGGACGACCTTTGTGTAGGATAGTGTGGGTTATGGGTCCACAATACTAATCACAATTAATCCTAATTACCTACTTGTTTGAACTATCAAAGATATGCAGCGGAATTAAACTAACAAACAAGCAAGTAAAAACTAGAAATGCAAACCACGATGGACACGGGGGTTTTACAGAGGTTCGACCACCGCCTACGTCCTCTCTTGCAAGCTCCGCTCGACACTTTGAGCTCCGCTCACGACTTCACTATCCAAAAAGCCAACACTTTGTTCTTCACGAAATTAGGGTCCAAGACTTTCAACGATGTTTCATTGTAGTTAAGTTAAACGATGATCCATTTAGATGAAAAACATTTCCAACTGGTGTTCATGGACTTTCTTGAAGTATTATGTTAGGGGATTTTCTGATGTATTTTTGGATGTATTTTTAAGGTGTAAGGGCATAAATAGAACATAGTTTTGGTTCGAGGAGTATTTTTAAGGTGTAGGAAGGAGTATTCAAAATATGTAGAAAGGTAGCAACATGTAACAAAGATATGGAGCACATTAAACCAACCTCAAAACATCGCATTAATTTTGAATAAAACTTAGTGATGGGAATTAAATTTATACCGCAAGTGCACGGCCGCGATGAAGCGGTGGCAAGTACGGGTCGAACACAAGGAGGGAGAGATATTGTTATTTTTGGATTTTCGATTAGAGAAGAAAGAACAATAATAAGGTTGATTTTGAAATTTTTGGGTTTTAATTATCTAAAGTACGAAACAAAAGCAATTAGAACTAAAACAAGAAATAAGAAGAGAAATCCGTTGGGTGGAGGTTTAGATTTAGGTGTAGAATGGAGAATGGAGAAACTTGAAATAAATCATGTTAGTTATGAAGCATTACAAGATAAATGATTTAACATAAACTCAAGTAATCAAAATATACTAATCACGAACTTAAAACAATAACATGCATTCATCTTCTCTAACCCTAATTCCATCACCTCCACCCTTTGGAAAGAGTTAGAAACTCATGGAGGGAGGAAGAAGAAGGGATCCTAGAGACATTAAAATAAAATAAAAACAAGAATTAAAAGAACAGAATTTTATTACTAATGATCCAAGACCAAAGGTTCAAAGATGTGTTACATTCGTCCTACAGGGCTATTTATAGCCGATACAGGGGATACCAATACATAAAAGGATAGTACACGCGTCGACCCGACACTGGACAAAAATCGGGCACACAGATCAATGACTGGGCGGCGGAAACGCCGCATATTGAAGGTGTTGTGCGGCGAAAACGCCGCACAATCAGGTCTGCTCGGGTCCGGATTTTGGTCATGTGTTTATGGTATGATTTGATCTTTATTTACGCGTCTGGATGATTCTTTCCATTGTCTTGAACTCCGGATTATTCCTTCCATTGTTGGGGATTTATTTTTGACTTTCCTTTTGACTTTTCCAACAAAATAACTTTATCCTTTTCTTTTGCAATCAGGTCCTTGGCATTTTGCAATTAAGCCCTTGACCTTTTTGTAATTAGCTCCTTGAATGCTTTTATGCTTGGATGCATTTCCAATTGAAACCCGATAAACTTGAATTCGGTCTTTATGATAGAAATGAATCTTTTGCACACGTTTATGCTCGGAATGTGGGTAATTTGCATCCAAGTCCTTGTATTCTGTAAATACGACTAAACACATACCTTAGTAGCATTTATTGATATAAAAGTAATCTAAATGAAAGACATATGATGCAATGTATGCAATGCATCACTTAGCAACATCAGTAAAAAGAAAGGAGAGCACAATGAAGTTGACTTAGCAACACTGAAAATAAATACATCCAAATCACTCAAAAACCACCTCCATTATCACAACAAACACATGCACATACAACTACAATCATGCAATGCCAACCCAAATCAAAAGTTAACATTTAAAAGGATTTATATCCCGAAATTATGCTCCAAATTACCCTATCTTTGTTTGTAACAGAATTACCCCTAATAGTTGAGTTAACTTCCACCAAAATATTAAGCATTGATTAAAAATCTCCAACAAATTGATTAACAAAGTAAACTCATAATAAACTAATTGTAATACTTAGAAATCTAAAAAAAGATAGCCTAAACATACGGTTTGCAAATAAGGATAGCCTAAACATGGTGATGGAAATCCTAACATTTCAATATTGCTTAAACAAAAGATAAAAAAACTTAAACAAAATATAAAACCAAATGTTAGGGAGTTCAACACCATCTACATACTTAACCAATCAAAAAACCCAAAAGTACAAATGGAAGAGGCAACCACTGGAATGTAACCCAAACTTAATTCAAACACCATAATAGGTAATTTTGATCTATTCTAAAGTAGCAATGACACGACAATAACAACTACTGGAATATATTGTGCATTCGTAAAAAGTTAGTAGTTGGCTCTACAGTGTTAGTAGATGGCCTTGGTAACTACAAAAACATTAGTAGGTATTTTCAATTATTGATGTGGTTATTTTGTGGCTCTGGTCATTACAATAACATACTCATGGTATTTTCAACTATTGATGTTGGTATTTTTGTTGACTATACAGAACTAGTAGTTGACATGAAAATTACGATAATATTAAGTGTTTAAAATTATTGATGTGGTATATTAATCAAAATTAACAAAACTGTTTGCCTAGTATTTTAGTCAGCAAGTGAGCTCCATTTAAGTTGTTATTTATTAATATTAATAACACTCAATGTGTATGCTTGAGCATTCTTAAAGGAATAATTTAGGATGAATGTACCCATTAATCAAGAAATGATCCCCCCGTTTCTTAAGATAAAGAGTGTGATTGCACATACTAAAATCAATTACATGGATGTCAAACATGTGAAAGCTAAATCTAATTTAAATAAAATTCCATCACATCAGCCATGTGCTCCTATCTCATCTCATTACTCCACTTACTCAAGTAGTCTGCAGGCAGACTGTTGATACTATAGAGCAAAAAAAAATGGAAAATTTTTCAAAATAATTTTTTTTTTAAAAATTACCAAAATAGACCTCCACTAAAAGTAATTTCCAAACTAGACCCGCTGCCACCACGTGGTGACACGTGGCGGCGGCGGGTTTTGTTTTTTTGTGCATAAAGAACTCGGCATCACCAGTGCCGAGTTCATCTTTTGTGAACTCGGCACTGGCGATGCCGAGTTCAACTGGTATAACTCGGCATGAGTGATGCCGAGTTCAACTTTGGTAGAACTCGCCATGGATGATGCCGAGTTCAACTTTGGTATAACTCGGGATGGGTGATGCCGAGTTCTACTTGGTTTTTTATTGGCCAACACTTGCGACATTTTTTCTTCGGTGATTGGCTCTAATAGAACTCGACACTTAGAGTGCCGAGTTCTATTTAAGAAACTTCTCCTGGCGATCAGATCGTGTATGAGATTGATTGCCAGGAGCAGTTACTTAAATAGAACTCGGCACTCTAAGTGCCGAGTTCTAAAGGAAGAACTTCACGTTGCTAACGCCGAGTACGCCGATTTCACCTGAGAAAAAGTGAGTTTGCAAATTTGCGTCCTAAAAAATACATTACATTCATTCGTCTTACAATTAATCAACTCTTAAAAAGGATTTAAGTCTTCGTACATTCATTCAAGTCATAACAAAATACATTACAGGTCTTACAATTAATCAACTCTTACATTCATTCGTCTCACATACAAAATATTTTGCTATATAGGTTCTTTACATCGCTTTCGGTTATGCCCTATACCGCCGCATCTCCCACACCTTACCTTTCTTCCAGAGTGTTCGTCCATCTCGTTTCGGATTCGCGTTGATTTAGGCCGACCGGGAGGTCTTTTGGTTTGGGGAGGCTTCATTGTGATGTTGCCTCGATCTGGCCAGTACCTCACATCAGGAATTGGGACAAATAACGGTTTGTACGCCTCCCTGTACATTTGAACCTCATAATACGGGGACACCAGATGTGAAGTGTTGACATTTGCATGTCTGCCACTGCAAACTGCTAGTACATGTGAACATGGGACGTGCATTGCAATTATGTATCCACAAGTGCAAGTAATAACTCCTTCTTCAAATTTCACGAGGTATTTTTTCTGGTCATTGGCTTCAACCTGATACATCAGCTGGTGGTACCGAGTTACTGTATGTGTTCTGGCCAGATTACTGTTTGCCATCACCACGGTGTGGACTGTCGGTACATATGTTTCATTCCACGACTCGGCGACGTCCCTTCTTTTAACAAAGAATTTGTTCAAGCGGAGAAATGTCATCAAAATCATGGTTGTAATTGGCATACCGCGTGCCCCTCGTAAGACATTGTTGAAGCTTTCTGACATGTTTGTTGTCATACATCCGAAACGCCGACCCCCGTCGTGACAACAAGTCCATCTTTCCAAAGGACCTTGATGTTGAATCCACTCATATATTGGTTTATGTTCCTCTGCAATAGCCTTCATTAACTCTTCAAATTTTATAAATGAATGAGTTTTACCCGCTTCGTAAAACTTGATTTGTCCCAATCTTTCCTTACAATTTCGATGTTTAGCAAGATTTGCTTTCATCTGTCGAAGACAGAATCGATGTACATGGCCCTCCGAAGGTGGAAATGCGGCTCACACACAAGCATTTATTCCCGAAAATCTGTTGGTGATAATACACAAATCGGGTCGCCTTGTAACTCTACTTGCCAGCAAATGAAGGAACCACGTCCACGACTCTGTATTCTCGCTCTCTACAACAGCAAATGCCAAAGGAAAAATTCCGTTGTTTGCATCCGTGCCCACAGCAATTAGCAATAAACCTCTATATTTGCTATAGAGGTGCATTCCATCCACACTGACAACGGGTCTACAATAATGAAACCCACTAATTGAAGGCCCGAACGCCCAAAACACACGCTTAAACATCTCCTCGTCTGAATTTACCTGGACATACTCTATTTCGACAACAGATCCTTCATTGTTCTGACAGAGAACTGTGACGAACCTTCGCAAATCTTTAAAACTGTCTTCTTCGGCACCATATATTCGGTTCAACGCTTTTTGCCTAGCATGTCATGCTTTAGCGTAACCAATTTCAAGTGAGTATTTGGTCTTCACCCTTTCTATTATTTCAGCAGGAGTAATTGTGAACTTAGTTCTAACAGATGGCATTATCAAGTCGCATACAAAATTAGCACTGCATTGTTTGTTGTCGTTTAGCAAGATCGGATTGGAACAAGTGTGCTCGGCGTCGTATGTTTTAACTTGAAAATATCTACAGCCTTTTGGAACAGACGCATGTAGACGCCATTTGCAGTTATCTTCATCTCGACGAATACAATGAACAGTATACCGTTTCGTTGAAGAAACCACAACTGAATACTGAACAAACTTTTTAATGTGCCACGATTGCAGAGCATGAACCAAATCATCTTTCATTGGGAAAATTCGTTTATCCCAGAAAGAACGACCATCTTCCGTATGCCAATCACGCCGTTCCAAATTGTTCGCAGCATCGAAGAATGAGTGTTCAATTACCGAATTCTCTATCCAGTTGTCGTCCTCGAAGATATCGGGAAGTTCATTAAGAGTTGGAACCATGTCGTTGTTAGCAACTGCATCATCAACAACGTCGTCGTCTTCACGGTTTATGGATTGTCCCATCGCATATATGACATCCTGCGTCTCCGGAACGACTTCATTAGCAGAAACACCTTCAGGTTCATCTTCTACAGCGAATGGTGTGTTGTAATCCCCTAATTCCTCAGTGTCATCGTCTTGAACGCTATGCATCTCTTCCAGGCCTTCTGGTCGACTAAAATTAATTGGGTCAACAGCTGACAAACCAAGCCCAAGGTAGGGATATGAAGTAGATGGTCCAGCTCTTCCAGCAAACTCATCATGACTGTAATGTGTGGGTTCAAATTGCGACAAACCAGGATAAGGATTTGCACTGCTAGAAGGAATGTCACACGCATTTTCTGGCCATTCGGTGTCTGTTTGGAAGTTATGCGATTGGAAAAATGGCATTTGCTGATATGCTGGAACTTCGGTTGTAGGATTTAGACTTATATTCAAAACTATTCCACAGTCCCAACCGGTTGACCTTACTGTACCATACTCCGGCGAATGAGTGTTCGTTGTCAGCGTAGGGTCGGGCACTTTAGGTTCAACTTCCACATACACTCCAACCACAGACATCCGTTTAAACAAACGCATCAATCCATAAACCGACCTATCATTGGTTAATGGAACGTATGTCCAATCATTGTTTAATGGCAATTTGGCTGTCAACTTGACATCAAACATATTGTGTGGATAACAACATTCGGATCTTATAATATTTAAATGTTTAGAAGTTACCTCAATCAAGTGTAGTAGCAAACGATTGTAAACGTCGAGCAATCTCTCCAATAAACAACGTTACGATCAATAAACAACGTTACGATACCGTAGACCTATAATCAACAAAACTAAATTCAATAATCAACTATCAAACAAGAAATAAAACGTTTTGCCTAAAAAACCAAAATCGAATTCGAGTTTCCACCAAAACGGGTTCCTAAACCAACAAAAACACTACAATCATACATAAAACACTAATGTATATCATCCTAATACATCAAAAAGGCAAGAAAACGGTGGAAAACGAAAAAAAACGAAACACTAACCTGAAAATCGCGAGAACCCGTCGTGAGGGAGAAGGGGGGCGTCTGCCTGCTTTTATAGACCTCCAGAACTCGGCGTTGGTAACGCCGAGTTATCTTTTTTTAAGTGAACTCGGCGTTACCAACGCCGAACTATTACTTTAGAACTCGGCATCTAGGACACCGAGTTCTATTTAAGTAACTGTTCTCCTGGCGTGTCCATCGTCTCATGCACGATATGAGCCCCAGGAGAATAGTGAATCAAATAGAACTCGGCACTCTCAGTGCCGAGTTCTATTTGAATCACTATTCTCCTGGCAACTCAAGTCGAGTGGAATATCAAGTGATTCAATAAAAAACCCAAACTTACATAGAACTCGGCATGGAAGATGTCGATTTCTATTGGTGTGAACTCGGTAGGGGTGATGTCGTGTTCACAACAAGAGAACTCGGCACTGAGGATGCCGAGTTCTCTTGTAGAGTTCATTGATTTAAGAATTCGAGTTTTTTTTTTCATTTCCTGTTTCACAATCAACGAAAACAATTCAACCACGACACAATCAACGAAAACACAATTCGACCACGACACACAAACAAGTACGATAAAACACAATACAACTACGAGTGGAATATGAAGTTCAACATTTTAACATACATCCAAAAGTACCATAACATACATCCAAATAAGTTCACAACTAAATATCTATCCTAAGTGACCTCTCAATCTCTTCTTCCTTTTAGGACGTGCTTGAGCACGTCCTCTCCCCCTGCCGCGTCCCCCTCCTCGTGCTGCATTCTCAGTATCCTGAGTCAGACCGCCAGCGTCTTCTTGAGACTGTGAATCTTCTTCTTCAACCACGCGATCCTGACTCAAATGTAATGTGGGTTCTTCAGCACCAAAACACATCAACCAAGCCTTCATTTTTTCCTTTAATTTTCCAACCATCGAAGAGCCTGTCTTGTGATCTTTGATCACCTCGTGAATTTTATGGAGTTCTTCGTGAAACTCATAAACTCCGTGCACCTACAGATAATTAAAAGTTAATGAAACACTAAACATAATTTTAAAACGTGATCATTGTTTCAATAAATATTTAAATCTTACCATCTCTCGCTCTCTACCCGCTCGAGGTCTGTATAAGGTATTAGTCGGAGCCAAGCAGTGATGAACTATCCAACGTACGGTGATGCTCCAGTACCATTCGATATACAGTCGTGTGCTCTCTTCAGGAGTGGCACCTAGGAGTGGTCGCTCAAACTGTAGATAATCTCTTCTGTGCGACCAATGCTGAATGAACTGGTGATTTTCCGCCAACCAATTAACATCTGACCTCCCCTGAGCCGATTTCACTACATGTCTCTCCATCGGCTCTGGAATGTGCTGCTGTAGACCGAACTGTCTCATCACTCGGTCTGGACAATGCATAACCACCTCACCAAAATTTATAAGCCAAGTACGGCTCGTCCAGATCTCTGAACCTTCCGTACATAGTGGTGGTAACTGACTAAGATCCAAATTTGCATAAGGGTCCCAGATCACTTGATCGAATTCCTGCACGTCCAGCTCATTCCGATAAAAATCAAGTGTCGTCGTCTTCGCACTACCCTTGAATTTTCTTGGTCGTCTCCAACGGGACCCTAATGGTGCTCTCTCGTCCTCCGGGTATAGTAATGGTCTTCTCTTCAAAGGTCTCCCAATATGTAGATGTTCCCAGCACCACAACTGCAGGAACGTAAGAAAACTACACAAATGTTTCGTCGGAATCAGTGAGGCTTCATCTAACATGTGATACAAGTGGGCCAGAGCCGCACTACCCCAACTGTACTCCGATGCGACTGCCAAATCTCCGAGCAAATACAGGTACTTCAAGTGAACCATCGTACCACTCTTATCTGCCAAAATACTACATCCCAGCTGGAAGAGAATGAAGGCTCTGGTGTGTCGTGTAACTGTCTCCTCGTCAGCATCAAAAGGCAAGTGTTGAAACTGAGCTTGCAACCAACCCAGAGTTACAGAACCCTTACGACCCAAGTCATCAGGGACCTGACCCAATAAATCCATGCAGACCTCTGACCAAACGTACTCCTGAGACTCACACACCGGCAAACCATCTACCCGCAAGCCGGTAATCATCGAGATGTCACGCAAGGTGCACGTGATCTCACCATGTCGCAGGTGAAATGAATGAGTCTCCGGTCTCTAACGCTCGACCATCGCCCCCAGTAAGGTATGATCCAACTGAACTCGGCCCAACCGAGTGATTGTGTCAAACCCTGCCATATCTAGCAGAAACAACATTCTCTCATCAGTGATCTGCCATTCGTTGAGCTTCGATCCATGCTCAACGCATTTTACACCATCAACATCCTTCTGCATAAATTTAGAGAAATGTCAGAATATTGAAATTCACGTGCAAATATTTAACTTGAAAACGTAAAATACTTACAAAATCTTTGAACAAGTCAGACTTGTGGTTGGCCTGCAAAACTAACACCGATCTGTCTACCGGACCCTGTGAAGCGTAGCTACCTCCAACTGAACCAGTACTAGAACCACCAAACTCCATCTGTACATAACACGTTAACAAGTGAGATGATCGAATTTCTTACTAAATACTTAAAAAGTTGAGAATACTCTAATGTTTTAGAAATTACCTCAATCGAGTGTAGTAGTAAACGGCTGTAAACGTCGAACAATCTCTCCAATAAAACCAACTACAATAAACAACATTACGAATCATGTCAGAATTTTTTTTAAAATTTTGACAGAACCTCTCCTATATTTCTTACATTGGTAAATTTAAACCTACACGGTAGAACAAACTAACAATACTACAAAATTCAATTCTAACATACATTCAAACTCACATACATTTAAACTCAAATAAATCACTTTTAAGTTTACATTCATTCAAATTAACATACATTCAAACCTAAATAACAATATAAAATCTATTTTTAATCACAATAATAGTACTTAAATTCAACTATTTTTAAGATGACTACCGTAGACCTATAATCAACAAAACTAAATTCAATAATCAACTATCAAACAAGAAATAAAACGTTTTGCCTAAAAACCCAAAATCGAATTCGAGTTTCCACCAAAACGGGTTCCTAAATCAACAAAAACACTACAATCATACATTAAACAACAATGTATATCATCCTAATAGATAAAAAAGGCAAGAAAACGGTGGAAAATGAAAAAAAATCGAAACCCTAACCTTATAAACTCGGAACTCGGCGGAGGGGGAAGAGGGGGGGCGTCGGGCTGCTTTTATTGCCCGACGGAACTCGGCGTTTGTAACGCCAAGTTTACTTTTTTTTAAGTGAACTCGGCGTTACTAACGCCGAGTTATGCCTTTTGAACTCGGCACGTAGAGTGCCGAGTTCTATTTAAGTAACTGTTCTCCTGGCGCGTCAATCGTCTCATGCACGATCTGAGCGCCAGGAGAACAGTTTCTTATATAGAACTCGGCACTCTCAGTGCCGAGTTCTACCAAAGTTGAACTCGGCATCATCCATGCCGAGTTCTACCAAAGTTGAACTCGGTATCACCCATGCCGAGTTCTACCAAAGTTGAACTCGGCATCACCAGTGCCGAGTGGTGATGCCGAGTTCTATTTGAATCACATCTGTAAAAATTGTCAAGTGTGGCTAATAAAAAACAAAGTTGAACTCGGCATCGCCAGTGCCGAGTTCTCAAAAGATGAACTCGGCACTGGTGATGCCGAGTTCTCTATGCACAAAAAAACAAAACCCGCCGCCGCCACGTGTCACCACGTGGTGGCAGCGGGTCTAGTTTGGAAATTACTTTTAGTGGAGGTTTATTTTGGTAATTTTTTTAAAAAAAAATTTATTTTGAAAAATTTTCCAAAAAAATTCCACCACAACAATAAGAAACCCTGAGTTAAAATTACGGAAATTAGCAATGACTGAGTTGGATGTCCACTTGGACGTGCGTAGGAAATCACGTGGGATTTCGGTGGATATCCCGGGATCCGTGCACTAAATAGCCAAAGATGGGGTAAAGGTGTTTCGGTAAGAATACTGAATATTCCAGACATTAGATGACATGCAAATAGACACACAATATAATATGACAAAATGCAATACAATTCTTTTAATCAGCACAAGTGCAAATATTCAACTCTAAAATATAAGTAGTTAAGAATTCAAAATACTATTCCTGGAAGGATACGTGTGAAATTATTGCCCGTCAAAAAAAATCCAAACGTGCGTTTCATGTTGGTCATGTATGGCCGTAATAAGAGAGGACTAGTACGGTAATCATGGTTTACCAAAAGACCATCAACTGGGTCCCACAAAAGGCCCACGAAGCCCATATATGCAGTCCACGGAGGGAGCAAAATGGATAAGACTAGATAACCACTTTCAAATGCTAATTATTAAAGTTTGTTCAAGTCAATTAGATAGGTGACTCTTTTAAAAAAGTAATCCAGATTCATGAAGCATAGCTATTCTAAAGTATTTTAATTTCTAAAGTGTATAATACTTAATTCTTAAAGTAGCTTTAGCCCTCCAGCTGGTGAAAGCTCGGCTCGGAAATATCACATCTCAAAGTTTACACATCGAAACCTAGATTCCACATAAACTTTGAGTTAACTCCATAAGCTTTACTTAAGTTTGCCTCGGGTCAGTTCGACCGATTGGAGCTCGATTAAATGGCTAGATTTATGTGCGTATGCAACTTTAGTTAGTCGTAATATACATTTTAATGTTCATGCGGAACAAATTAATATGAAAGTTGAAAAAAAAGAAACCGCAAAATGAGAGTACACTCGCCACCAAATTGTTTTCTTCTTAAATTCCCCATATCTCTTTTCCTGCATTATTTGTAAGGACTAATCGAACGGATGGGTTTGCAATCTGGGGTGAAGTCAGTGATGGGAAAGTTGAGATAAATTTCTGTAATGTTTTTTTTCTTTCAAAAAACTGCAAAAATAATCTCCCTTGAAATATTTGCAAGAATATCATGCTGTTTTTTCCCAGAGTGAATATGAAATTCTCGAAGCTAAGTTCTTTAATTTATGCTTGTTTTAAAGAAAAATTATTTGTTAGCTCTTGGTTCAGTTCATTGATTTAAATGCGATGACTGAAATGTCGAGTTCTTGTTAGCTCTTGAAAAAATTCTGACCACACGTGGCCACATGACGACATTGTACACAATCTTGCAAATATTTCAAGCAAAACATACTTTTGTAGTCATTCTCTAAAAATGGTATTTCAATTTTTTTAAAGGTTAAATGGAAGTTGTGTGCTAGTTTTGGAGTTATGCACATCTAGGAGTGATTTTATTAAAATATTGCATGAAAAGTATAATACTTTCTGTAACATCCTCAAAGTAGCGGAAAATTTTTAAATTTATAAACACTCAATCAACAGAGGATATTACGCAATAAAAGGGACACAGGTGCACCAACATATATATAATATATACATCCGAACATCAAAGTATACAAAAGTTGTGATTACATCAAAAGCATATACAAAGGAAGCAGTAATGACACGACCTCAATTGAGAGAAAGCTGGATCCGGTAGCAGCGCTCCTCTCCTCAGTCACCACCCCCTAACGCCGATCACGGTCTGAAAGTAAACATGCAACAATGCCTGAGTTTCCAGAAGGAAACCCCGTATGCCAAACTCTAAATGTGTAAATAAAATCATCCTAGCATGCAGTTCTACTCAACAAGAAAAACATCACAACAGGCTGGGCTCCGGGGCTCTCTCACCCAACCACAACACACACCACAGGTACGGGGCTCCAGGTCTAATCTCAACCAACCGCCGCACCCACCACAGTCACGGGGCTCCAGGTCTAATCTCAACCAACCACCGCGACTCACACTCGTCGCCAAGCTGGGCTCCAGGTCTAATTTCAACCAACCACAGCTACCACGACACGACCAAGGGCTCCAGGTCTAATTTCAACCAACCCAAACGTATAAGGGCTCCAGGTCTAATTTCAACCAACCCCTACACGCGGTCCTTGCTCAGGCTCCAGGTCTAATTTCAACTAACCCGAACGCACTACGGAGCTCCAGGTCTAATTTCAACCAACTCCGTACAGACTAGCTGGGCTCCAGGTCTATTTTCAACCAACCGCAACTCTCACACAGTTACGGGGCTCCAGGTCTAATTTCAACCAACCACCGCAACACCACAATTCTAAGCTGGGCCTCAGGCCTATTTCAGCCAATCCCAAGCTTGTAGGATCGAATGGGTTATGGGTTCACTAATCACTTTTTAATCTAATCACCTACTTGTTTAAGCAATCGATATGCGCAGCGGAAATTAAAAACAAAACAAGCAAGTGTAGGAAAATGCAAACCACAAATCGACTCGGCGTTTTTATAGAGGTTCGGCACCCCACCCGGGTCCTAATCCTCTCTTGCAAGCTCCGCTCGGATCACCGAGCTCCGCCTACGACTTCACTATCCACTCCCCGTTCCGGGCCGGGAGAGAACGCCTTTACACCACAAGCAACGCGAACAACCCTCGCTTGCTTGAAATCTTCCTCTCACAATCCGAGAGGGACACTTCGGGCTTTCACCGAAGTCCTTGCTTCCTTTTACAACAATTGTAACCTTGAGTGGAACAACACTCTCTAAACTTTGAGCACACTTGAGTAAGATGAAGAAATGATCACTAAGTGTGGAAGGTTTGTAGCTTTGAGTGTTTGGAATTCTCTCTAAAGATTGGGACAAGTTTGTAGTGGGAGAGTTGTGTTAAAATGTGTTTTACAACTCTATTTATAAGCATTAGAGAGAATAGATCCGTTGGGACAAGATTTGGTTGGTTATTGTGCAAAGAACACAAAGCAGAAAATCGGGTTCAGAAATCTGTCCAGAAACGGTCGACCGAAAGGTGTATCGGTCGACCGAACGCTTGGGTTCGATAGGGATACGGTCGACCGAAATATGAATTAGTCGACTGAACACTTAAGTCTATTAAGAAAACGGTCGACCGAACAGGGTTACCGGTCGACCGAATAAGCGTTTCGGTAGAGGGAAAATTGGATCGGTCGAACGAAATCGTATCGACCGATAGCAGGGAATTCTTGACAAGGTTAAACGGTCGACCGAACTTGGCACATGGTTCGACCGTTTGGCTAAGTATATGGAGGTGTATATAGTTTTAATACGAATACGACCGTTGGGCATATACGACAAGAATAACGGTCGGAACAGTAAGTTCAAACGGTCGACCGAAAGATGTGGTGCGGTCGACCGAAACTAGGCAGGAAAACACAAACAGGATTACTTGATCATCCGGTCGACCGAACGGCATGTTGCGGTCGACCGAATGTGGGCAGACAGTTAGGGTTCAGGTTTTGTGTTTTTCCGGTCTAAGTTTGGGTGATCTATTGAAGTCCAAATAATGTGAAATTTCGTGTGTGACTTCTATAGGGAACCTATTGTGTATGTGATTGCTTTTTAACTCTTGTATGCTCAATTTACACATGTTCCTAAGACTCAAAATAAATCAACATTACATGTCTTCGATTTAGCTTTAATTACATGTCTTGACTTCATTTCCTTCTTTCTTGAGTCTTGATCACCTGTAGAGGTTAGCACAATACAATATACATGCAATGCAATATGTGTGCTACTCTACATCATCATAATTAAGATTAGGTTAATTAAATCATCAAAACATAGATTAAGGCCAAAAAGCCAACAATCTCCCCCTTTTTGATGATGGCAACCTATATCTTAATTCTATCTAAAATACATGGAATTTGTATATGTAAACTATGCATATTAATGCTCCCCCTATGGATGTGCATAGTTTTTGATCAATTTTATGCCAAATTCCAAGTTACCCCCTTAATTATCTCTCCCCCTTTGACATCCATCAAAAATAATAATTATTTAAGACTTTAAGCATAGAATTTGGATGTCTTGTAATGAAGTTGCTCCCCCTAAATTTTGCACTTCATTACTCTAATAAAAGATATAACATTTAAGCTCCCCCTATCAATAAGGCTAAATTGAAACAATGAGTATGATGAAATTTAAGTTTAATTAAGTTTCTTCTTAAGCCTTATTCTAACATCCATTTAGAATTGACATTTAAAATCAATGGATGTGATAAATGATTTGCAATGAATAGGGTATATGATTTGCAATGAATTAAACTATATGATATGTCAATTAAGCATATGAAAGTAGATTAGAGCTAATTTTTAACATGAATTGTATAGATAAGAATTGATACCAATGTTGAATTCGAATTTAGCTCCAATCTCATTTGGTGATGCAACCGGACTTGAATTTGACTCTTGAGCTCACCCGGTCACCACCAATCTCCTCCTCAAGCTCCTACAAGAGTAGATTTGGGTACCCAAACAACTTTGGGTCCTTGAACATTAGCTTTTGGGATCCAAACCATTTTGGTTTTGGGTGCCCACACACTTGAGGAACTATGGTTAATGAACATATGCTTACCATTTAGAGTAGTGTGAGATACATGGTTTTTCAATTTAAAATTGTAACCTAACCCATGTTTTTGCAAAGATTGCCTTTGACTACCTAATAGCATGTTAAGCATATGAGTTCCATTAGTGAATCTTTCTAAATCTTTTCTTAATTGCAAGTTAGAAGCTTGAAGATTTAGTTGATCACAATCTATAGGTGTTGCTCTTAATTTATCAAGATTTGATGCATTCTTTTCAAATTTAGCAATCACCTCATTCTTCTCATTTATGCATGTATCAATTTGGCTTTGGAGATCTTTGATTAACTTTCTAGCACTCTTGTTTTTATCACATATGATCTCATATTGTTTAACTAAATCATGGAGTGCATTTTGAAGTTCATCATAAGAATAAGTTTCTTCTTTAGAACATGAACTATCACTAGCATATGATTTAGATGAGCAAGAATGTGATCTACTAGAGTAAGAGTTAGAGGATACCTCACTTCCTTCATCTTGAATTGCCATGTAGCACATATGTGCATATTCCTTTGTTGATGAAGGTGTGGTTGATTTGGATGACGATGAAGACGATGAATCGTCCCAAGTAGCCTTGTGAGCTTCCAACCTCTTCTCTTTTCTCTTACTTTTCTCCTTTTCTTTTCTCCTCTCCCTTCTCTCCTTTTTCTTCTCCCCTTCTCTCCTCTCATTTTCACTCTCCTCCCTCTCTTTTTCTTTTTCTCTTTTCTCACTTCTTCTACCTCTTCTTTCATTCTTTTCTCCCTTATCTCTCTTGAGGTATTTGAAGAAGTCTTTGGCTAAGACCTCAATGTCCTCTTCTTCCACTCTCCTTGGCTCATCAAGGTTTGCATGTAATGCCAAGGTGGATATCTTCTTGGTGGCTTCCTTCTCCTTCCGATGATTGATTTGAAGTTCATAAGCCATCAAGTTTCCAATTAATTCCTCCATTTTGAGTTGGGAAAGATCGTGTGCTTCTTCAATTGCAACCACTTTATCTTCCCAATCGTGGCTTAATGACCGGAGGAATTTCCTTGTCATCTCTCCTTCATTTAATCTTCTTCCAAGAACCAAAAGAGAGTTAGTGATATCGGTGAAGCGAGTGTTCATTTCGCTTATGTTCTCACCGATATGCATAGAAAAAATCTCATATTTATGCATGAGGAGACTAATGCGGGTTTCCTTAGTTTTGCTATCCCCCTCATGATGCATTTGCAATCTATGCCATATTTCATATGCACTAATACAACCCCTAATTCTATTGTATTCACCCTCATTTAGCCCACAATATAGAATGTTCATTATCTTTGAGTTCATCTCAATTTCTTTCATTTTGGGCCTAGTGAGTGAATCTAATTCATCTTCATTTGGTGGTGTGTATGGATTTTGGAGAAACATCCAATACTTAAGGTCATTTGAGATTAAAAAGATTTTCATCCTATTTTTCCAATAATCATAGTTTGACCCATTAAGCAATGGAGGTCTAGTGGTGCATAATCCTTCTATGTGATTAGATGATGTAGAAGCCATGCTAAATAATACGATTAAGTATGAGAATTTAGCTAACAAGGCTCTGATACCAAATGTAGGATCGAGTGGGTTATGGGTTCACTAATCACTTTTTAATCTAATCACCTACTTGTTTAAGCAATCGATATGCGCAGCGGAAATTAAAAACAAAACAAGCAAGTGTAGGAAAATGCAAACCACAAATCGACTCGGCGTTTTTATAGAGGTTCGGCACCCCACTCGGGTCCTAATCCTCTCTTGCAAGCTCCGCTCGGATCACCGAGCTCCGCCTACGACTTCACTATCCACTCCCCGTTCCGGGCCGGGAGATAACGCCTTTACACCACAAGCAACGCGAACAACCCTCGCTTGCTTGAAATCTTCCTCTCACAATCCGAGAGGGACACTTCGGGCTTTCACCGAAGTCCTTGCTTCCTTTTACAACAATTGTAACCTTGAGTGGAACAACACTCTCTAAACTTTGAGCACACTTGAGTAAGATGAAGAAATGATCACTAAGTGTGGAAGGTTTGTAGCTTTGAGTGTTTGGAATTCTCTCTAAAGATTGGGACAAGTTTGTAGTGGGAGAGTTGTGTTAAAATGTGTTTTACAACTCTATTTATAAGCATTAGAGAGAATAGATCCGTTGGGACAAGATTTGGTTGGTTATTGTGCAAAGAACACAAAGCAGAAAATCGGGTTCAGAAATCTGTCCAGAAACGGTCGACCGAAAGGTGTATCGGTCGACCGAACGCTTGGGTTCGATAGGGATACGGTCGACCGAAATATGAATCAGTCGACTGAACACTTAAGTCTATTAAGAAAACGGTCGACCGAACAGGGTTACCGGTCGACCGAATAAGCGTTTCGGTAGAGGGAAAATTGGATCGGTCGAACGAAATCGTATCGACCGATAGCAGGGAATTCTTGACAAGGTTAAACGGTCGACCGAACTTGGCACATGGTTCGACCATTTGGCTAAGTATATGGAGGTGTATATAGTTTTAATACGAATACGACCGTTGGGCATATACGACAAGAATAACGGTCGGAACAGTAAGTTCAAACGGTCGACCGAAAGATGTGGTGCGGTCGACCGAAACTAGGCAGGAAAACACAAACAGGATTACTTGATCATCCGGTCGACCGAACGGCATGTTGCGGTCGACCGAATGTGGGCAGACAGTTAGGGTTCAGGTTTTGTGTTTTTCCGGTCTAAGTTTGGGTGATCTATTGAAGTCCAAATAATGTGAAATTTCGTGTGTGACTTCTATAGGGAACCTATTGTGTATGTGATTGCTTTTTAACTCTTGTATGCTCAATTTACACATGTTCCTAAGACTCAAAATAAATCAACATTACATGTCTTCGATTTAGCTTTAATTACATGTCTTGACTTCATTTCCTTCTTTCTTGAGTCTTGATCACCTGTAGAGGTTAGCACAATACAATATACATGCAATGCAATATGTGTGCTACTCTACATCATCATAATTAAGATTAGGTTAATTAAATCATCAAAACATAGATTAAGGCCAAAAAGCCAACAAAGCTCACACACGGTTACGGGGCTCCAGGTCTAATTTCAACCAACCACCGCAACCCTCGTGCACCTAGCACACTTGCCGGAAGAACATCGGCACCACAACTCGCCCCACACGGGCAACCACGACCATAGCACCTCCATAGTGCAAAACAGGACACAAACGGTCGACCAAACCAAAAGTCCCGGTCGACCGAATCAAGCAAATACATGGCAATCCACTTCGACTGGCACTCCATCGGTCGACCGACTCCCAACACCACACTCGTTCGGTCGAACCCAAATCAAGGGACGGTCGACCGTTTAGATGGTCAACTCCCGGTTCAACGAACAAAACGACCAATCGGTCGACCGACAAAGGGGTCCCGATCGACCGAAAGTCACCAGGGAACAAATCCCTCAACACCACAACGAATTCGGTCGAACGCCGAGCACATCTCGGTCGACCGAATCCGTCCAGGGAAATATCCCTCACACGCACCACGAATCCGGTCGGACGCCGAGCTCACCTCGGTCAACCGAATTCCACCAGAGCGTTCCCCACGCTCAGCGCACAAGTCCGGTCGACCGAAACCACATTCGGTCGAACCGACCACTCAGTCCACTTAAGTCACGGTCGGACGAGATCAAAGAGCGGTCGACCGTTTATATAGTCTACTCCCCCAACCGACTTAAGACAGTGCACAAGGTCGACCGACAAAGGGGACCCGGTCGACCGAATCTCTCCAGACTTGCCTTCTTTGCACAATCGGTCGACCGCCCCACAGGCATCGTTCGATCGATTTGAGGCAGAGCCCGAATTCTCTTCACGAACGGTCGACCGTTTGCACAAACCGGTCGACCGATCAGGCAGTGAAATATGCTGCATGTTTACTCGCGACGAGCCGAACGGCCTACCGTCGACTTCCAAATACTCACGGTAATTAAGTGAGCGAGCTTGACATACCTAAAGGTCTGAAGAGACCTTAGAAGAACCACGACGACGCCTCCACGAGCGCACCTCCCCAAATCACGATCCGTCGACGACCCTCGCGTCCAAACGACGATCCACTCCTCCTCGACGGTCCACACTCACGAATCCACCTCCGACGACCTCCACCAAACAACCACCACTCCAGCACACGAGTTAGGTCGAGGGAGAGAAAACCAACTCAAAAGGGATGAACACACACCCCACGCTACTCACCTCCACCAACTAATCGGAGCCGATCTTTACTTCGCCGGAGGTCACCACTACCACGCCGGAGATCACCTCTGTGAGAGAGAGAAACGTAAGGGAGAGAGTGTCGCAAGAGAGAGAGAGAGAGCTCACCAATAAATATCTCCTCCTCCTCTAATCTCAATCATCCATCCATCCATCAATCTCCACCCCTCATCCAATCCACACCATCCTAGCCCTTCATCCATCTCCTCTCAATCTCAGCCATCCATCTCTAATCCCCTCTAATCACCACCTAATCAACCACAAAGCACAATTAGGATTAGGATTAGGCTAGAATCCTACACTTTCCTTTTGGTTTGATAGACGTCTTTACTTCGATGCAGGAGGAAGGCAAAATGTATTTTTCTTAAAAAAATTAGGAACACATTAAATACTTTGCTTTTCACTAAGTGGAGTATTACCCTATACAAACAAAAATTAAATTAATATAGGGATGTTTTAACAAAGATTGCAAACATTTAATTTTATTCAATATATCATCCTAGTGGAATCGATCTCAAGGCCCTCCTAAACAAGGAAAACAACCATTTATTAAAGTCAACGTTCTAAGCTTTCATAAATAAAAATGTTTCAGGAATTTAAAATGTTCATTTTGTAGAAATCAAGAATGGCGTTGAAAATTAACTCACCTATTACTACTTTCCGATGTTTCATCTCTATCTAAGTCTCAACTCATTAATGAGAATAACAAAAATATTTTTACACTAATGCCTTGGACGTAATGCATAAGGTTTGAAACTAACAAAATATTACGAATACCATGATAAGTGTCATTTCACACAAGCGAAACACCAATTCATTCAAATCAATTCGTGGACCCAAAAGAAGAAACATAGAGAATTGGCTGCTACTTGTCCTTTTTTTTGAATGGTAAAAGCCACTACTTATCCACACAAGTGAACCTTGAAAGTGAAGGGTTTTTCTTTTCTTCTTACAGACATCATCCATGATTTTTTTTAATATCATAGGAAGAATTTATATTGACCATAAGAATTTTGTGCTTATCTTGAAATTGTACGTCAAAAGATTCTTGCAACTATACTGGCCTTGTTGTTTGTCGCAAAATCACGTGAAATTGGCAAAATTAGAAAATGTAGTTTTGTGGCTTTGTGCCATTTGTTTTGGGCAAGTTGTGAAACGCCAACGGGAAAAATAAGGTTGAAGTAAAGGGAAAAATCAAGAAAAAAAAATGCCCTACGATAACCAAAAGTTGTAAATATAAAGTGTTGCCTTCTTCAAATGCGAATTAGTCATAGAACATACTTGAACACAGTTTCATGATATGCAAATAAATAACAGGGGTTAAGAAATTACATAAATATAATTCCCTTTGAACATATATTTTGTACAAAAAAGCCAAGCATAAACTTTTTTCTTTCCGAATGAAAGAAGATATTTCCCTATATATACTATAAAAGAGGGAATACCAGCTGCTAGTAGACCTTGGAGTCAGGTCGGGCCGGCCCAACACCCAAGTCTAGCTGCAAGCAAAAACAAAATTCTAGTCTTTTTGTCTTCTCTGAGCTATTGTTCAGCTGCTCCAAAAAGAGAAGGTTGAGCTGCTTCTTTTCATTCCATCTCCTACTTCATAAACCAGCACCTCATGCTCGCCAACCTCTCCACTTATGTGATCTTACCTTCTTCCATTTTTATCTTCCCTCCATGGAGTAATTTCCGCCCAAACGTGTCGCCTCTCTGTAGCTCTTCATTTGTCTTGTCCATGTATTCCGACGACACGTCGAAGTTGGTGTGCCCTTTGCTTTCTATATCACACCAAATCCACATCCCTTTTCATCGTCTTCTTCGGCTCGCAATCCTGGATGTGTTGGACAATTGAATATTAGGGTTAAACTTATTTAATATTAAATTGAAATCCAATATTGAGTTGTAAAATTGGCTTGAGATTTTCTCCATCATTTTCGTCCAACATTGAAGAATTTGGGAAGTTAAGAAAGATTAATATATCTACCTTCCCATACCCCTTTGAGGGGTAGAGAGAAGTAGAAAAGAGAATGTGGCGCGTCGACACACATACACGCGGTGTTCTTTTCTCGTGTGCATTTATTTTTTTGGGACTTATCTTACATTGCATTTTGACAAAGAATTGATTTAAAAAAAGATTTGTTTTTTGATTCCGATGGTTACAATTTTGTGGAGCCACTAAAACCATGTTTTCAACTATTTGGGCAGTTGCGAATTGTGTGGATATAAAAGTCAACATTCTAAATTCGGGGTAGATAGTTTTATATTGCCCTACGGATTTCTAGAATAGCAATCATCTTCATCCCTCCATCGTTCTCAAGTGATGGTCGTGAGGTCTCAATATGTTCTCTTGCTTCGTCTACAGTCAGAGTGCGCCGATAAAGACGTTGCGACCGTTCTATCATGGGAGAAAGCGTTTGTACTCATCACACCGGTACGTGTGGGCGATAATTTCTCTAAGAGGAGTTTGAAAATGATGGCTCGGTTGAAGTGTTTTCTGATCATTACCTGCATCTATTTTTTATTATTTTGTCCTCATGGTTATGTTCATTGGATTTGTACGGATTGTACTCAGAATGTTAATTGACATATGTTTTCCCACTGTTTATGCATGTGTTGTGATTTAAAGTTCAAAACTGCAAGTGCACGGTTGTCGTGTCCACGGGGAGCGAATGCGGGTTGTCGTCGACCATAGTCGAGTATCTAAACTAACTAACGAATGCGATGTGAATCAACTAAAAAACCCTAATATAACTAGTCACGTAAGAGGTGGAGAATGCATGCAAAAGTGTATATGTGTGATTCGTGTGTGTATACAATTAAGTGCACGTGACATGAATAATATGGAAATCTATCATAGCCATAGTCATAAGTGCGTCTCTACATGGATTAAGATTTAACATCATCATTAAACATACAAAACACTAATCAAGATAATGCCAAAGAAAAACCACATGATTACAAGCCAATCTTATCTCTTTATCTGCTTCAATCTTATCCTCGCCTCATCATTTCGCATAAAGTGGACTCACTAACTAAGGCATGTGCTAAACATCAATTATGACCATTAACACATCAAAGACATGAGTGAAAACCCCATAAAAATGTCTATGGAAATCATTTGAAGCTCCAAGATTAAAATTAAAACACACGCAAATCTAACAATGTGCACACTTCACATCATTCTCCACCCCCAATGGAGATAGATTACTCATCATGTTAACAAAGGAAATTACAAAGCAAAAACACATGAATAAGTAGAAAAGACTAAATCAAACCAAGACAATAATGTAAACAACAACAAAAAATCTTTGATTAATGAAACAAGATTACAATGTGGATTTTCTTCTCCTTTATCCAAGGAATAAACCTAACCTAATGAGGAGGAGAAGAAGAAGAAGAAGAAGAAGAAAGAAGATTACACGATTAGTGTCTTCTCCTAAGCAAGAAAATAAACCTAACATAATGAGGAGAACGAGGAAGAAGAAGAGAAATGGAAAGGTTATAAGTGTATTTATAGAAGATTAGAAGGTCTAGATTAATCTGGGAGCCATCAGATGACTAGAAATTAGATCAGGATGCTCCAACGTGCTTCTACCCGAATACCCGACCCACTGGAAAAATTCGGGCACCAATCTCCCGACATGATGTGCCCGTTGTGGATTTGGATCCGTCAATGGCAAATCTTTTGGGTCTAATCAATCCCAAATTTCACCAGCAGCTTTGGTAACAAATTTTAGCATGTGGGTGCACCCGGAACCGTTGGTTCGAGCTTGTTTGGTTTAAATTGTTGAATTACTCCTAAGGTTCATAAGATTATGGACTTTTGTGACCAACATATTTTCTTTATGATTAGTCCCTCTGGGTTTTCACCTAGGTCCTTCATGACTTGCACTCCGGTCATTAAAAATTACAAACAGTTCTAGAAGGCTTCCAAATCAGTCATTTCTTCTTGCATTTGGGTCATTTTTGCTTCTTTTCTCTTCTTTATTACCTAAACCCTGAAATGTAAGAAACAAATACCCGAGTAGCACAAAAATATGATAAGATAAAGGATATGTAACTTGAATGCATTGTATGATATGCTACTATTCAGGATGTTATATTTTAACAACATTTTAGTTAGTAAGAACAACAACATGCTTTCTTCTCTATTTGAATGGATTTGGGATAGGGTTCTCAAAGGGTTTTTATCGATTCATGAATGAGAAGGCATTTATGGATAGGGTTCTCAAAGGATTTTTCTCGATTTGGGGAGGAGTTGAGGTTTAGATGTGTATTGTCAGATTCAATGGTGTATGACATTCTTTTATCATAGATTAATGCTATTACAAGAGATTTGGGTGAGAGGATATTATCAACGATTTTATGTGCTTTGCTTCATTGTAAGTTTTATTCGTTATTAATTTGGGGTTACCTACGTGTAGGTATTAATTTAGATAAATATAAGTAAGAATCGATGGGTTATTACCAAAAAAAAATTCTTGCCTACCGCTCTTCGTTTTAACAATTATTTATTGGTACACTGAGCCCATAGCTATGTTTATTGAGACTTTAACAGTTATTTTGCTTGCACCCACTTTTGTGCTTGCAACCACTTCTAATTTTGGTTTCTATGTTGCTACCTTTTGCGGACAGAGATGAACAAAGTCTCAATGACTACTCCTTGCATGTCGTTGTAGGAGCTTCCACGAAGTTTTACAACACTTTGATGACTCTTGGATGTTGAGGTTGAAATCATTTTCTAAACACTTTATACTTGAGCACACTTGGATATGTAATAGGAATATATATGCAAGTGGTGATGATTAAGCTTTGAGTAAGTTGGAGCTTTGAAGAGTTTAAATTACGAGTGCACAGAGAGTATAAAGAATTGAGAGAGTACTGTATTGATTTGTGTCTCTTGAATACGTCTTTTGTAGGCTTCAAAACAAATAGAGTTGTTTGAGAGTGGGTGAAGTTTGGACCAAAGAAGTAAGATGTGACTTGAGCTTGGGTAAAAAACTGCACAGGTTCGGTCGACCATTTGGAAAACAGTTGTCTGAAACAAAAAGGTAGGCTTGGTCAATATAAAGGGTTCGGATAACCGAATAAGGTTCAGTTAGCCGATCACCAACTTCTGGAAAGTTTTTCCCAATTTCGACCTATCTATTGTCGGTTCACCGAATGTGTTTCGGTTAACGTTCTAAGGTGGACAATAAGAATTGGTCGGGCTTTAATCAATTGAGTTTGGTCGTCTGTGACAGCTCCAGTCGTCCAGATCAATAGTTTGTCTTTAACGTCGATGGTTGAAAATCAAATATACGTTGTGAGTCCAACGACTATATTGACACATGGAAAAAGTCGTTACGTGCCAGATGCCAAGAGGTAAAATGGTTGACCGATAGGAGATCAGTCGTTCGAAAATTGACACGGCAAATAGGCTCTAAGACAAAATACAAGTGTGACAATTGGAGTAAAATTCAAAACCAGTCTAAGGGGATTTAGTCGATCGAATGCCAATCCTAACATCTACTGGTGAGATACATAACATAATCCTAGTGTTTATGTTTGCATATGATCCTATGGACTCAATAAATAGAAAATTACAAGTTTTGTTCCAAAGCTTTGTACTATCTTGTGTATTTGTCCCAATGGTCATTGTCTTGATGATCTTGATCAACCTATTAAGATGATTTGCAAGTATACAACTATATATATTCAATGCATGTGATCATGTTTGTCCACTTTCATTGACAAAGTTGATTGATTGGGATTAGTTTGATTAATCATCAAAATCAACATGGATTAAGTCTAAAAGCCAACATATTGGACAATATATCTTAATTTTGATAACTTGTCATGTATTTGTTCTTCGCATAACAAATCAACAATACAAAAGGTGACAATCTCTCAATGAGTTTGGTACCATCTTTTCTAATCATTCTGCTATCCTTGAGCAATATCCCTAGCTTTTAAGCATTTAGACTGCTGCAAGTGAATATCTTATGTGAGGATGTTCAAAGTACAATGCCTCAAGCACTATTTAGTTTGTCAATGACTAATTTGTAAGACTAGGTACGAAGGATTGTCTTTGAATGTATTATGTTTGTTACGAACGATGACCCTCTAATCACAAACTAAATGCTCTGGTAATTGCGAAATTAAAATAAGTTGGGTCAGAGCAAGAAAATCACAAAAGCAACTCCGGTGATTTTTATAGAGGTTCGATCACAACCACATTGATCTATTCCTCTCATTGAGTTCTGATCGGTCCTCTGATCTCTACTCGACTTTACACTATCCTCTTCGTTCCGGTTCAAAGATAAACCCTCTACACCACGAGCCTTGCGAACACTCTCACCTTGCTCGATTTCGTCACTCACAACCCGAGAGGGAGTTTCCTCTAACCTTTACAACACTCGATGATTCTTGGAAGTTGATGTTGGAGTCACTAACTAACATTTTATATTTGAACACACTTGAATATGATTGGAATTGATACACAAGTGGTGGAGATTAGGTTTTGCATGTTGGAAATGGGAGCTTGCGAGTATTTGACATTTGAACACAAATGATAAGAGTAAAGAGAGGTAGCTTGATGTGTTAAACTCATGTATGCATTCCTATTTATAAGACAAAAAAATCTCTACTAGCCGTGTGAGAGGGTTGTTGAGATATGGATCAAGAAAGATATGATTTGACTTAAGCTATGGCAAAAATCTATACATATTCAGTCGACCTTTTGAAGAACGGTTGTCCGCAATAAAGATTTTACTTGGTCAAAATTCAGCGTTTGGTCGACCGTATAGGGTCCGGATAACCGATCACAAACTTCCAATAACTTTTGTCAAATTTCTGTCATTTAATTTTGGTTGACCGAATTGGGTTCGATTGGCCAATCCAAAATAGCAGTAAGGATTTAATCGACTTTTGTTATAAGATTTCGGTCGTCCGGGACAATTTTGGTCGTCCAATTCAATAATTTGTGTTTTAGCGCTAATGGTTGGAAATCAAATATCTGTTGTGAGTCCAACAACTATATTGACATGTGGAAAGAGTCATTGTGCGCCAGAGATCAAGAAGTAAATGGTTGACCGTTAATGAAGAATGGTCGTCCGAAAATAGACACAACAAATGGGCTCCAAGACAAAATGAAAGTGTGATCGTTGGAGTCAAATCCAAAACCGGTCCAAGGTTATTCGGTCGATCGAATGACAATCGTTCGTTCAAGTGGACAATTCCAGTGAGGATTCTAACGACTAATGATATGATTGGTTTGGTCATCTGTTAGGTATTCGGTCGTTCGAACTGGGTTGCGACAGGATCCTAGTGCTGAAGTTTACATTTAATCTTATGGACTTACTAAATGAAAAATTAAAAGTCTTGGTAGAAAACTTTATTATAATCTTGAGTCTTTGTTCTAATACTTTTTCTAATGATAATCTTGATCAACCTATTAAGATGATTTGCACACATACAAGTATATATGTAATGCATGTAATCATGTTTGCCCACATTAATTGAATAAGTTGATTGATTAAGATTAGTTTGATTAATTATCAAAATTAACATATATTAAGTCCTAAAAGTCAACAATGTTTGTTGAGAACTATTGGTTACATAGTTTAATACTCTAATTCATATTCAGATACGCTTTTTCCCACTTACAAGTCTATCCCATCCCAGGTCAAGTCTTTCTTAGGTAACGATGAAACATCTGCTAACCATCTAATAACACTCTCCCCTGAATGTTTCCCGAGAACACTTGAAAAACTTCAACGTCAAAGAATGAGAATCCTAGTTATTTTCACATTTTTTATTATAAAAGAACAAATACAGAATTGACATCCTGTGGGCATGATTTTTATTCAATTGTGTATTCTGTAGTGGTGTCGAGACATGGGTAGGAGATCTTGTAACATCCTTGATGCATTGCATACATTGCATCATATGTCTTTCATTTAGATCACTTTTATATCAATAAATGCTATTAAGGTATGTGTTTAGTCTTATTTACAGAATACAGGGACCTGAATGCAAATTACCCACATTCCGAGCATAAACGTGTGCAAAAGACTCATTTCTATCATAAAGACCAAGTTCAAGCTTATCGGGTTTCAAATGGAAATGTATCCAAGCATAAAAGCATTCAAGACACAAAAAGAACAAGGACTTGAGCACAAAAGTAGTCGGGGACTCAATTGCAAAAAGACAAGGACCTAATTGCAAATCACGAGTAGCTTTTATCATCTTGGAGAAAATCTAAAGAAAAATCAATGTGGATCTTCAAATTTATAAAAGAATTAATCCGGAGCTCAAAAGAATGGAAAGAATCAATCCAGACGCGTAAAGGAGGATCAAATCATACCATAAACATTCAACCAAAATCTGGACCAAATCAGAGCATGATGTGCGACGATTCCGCCGCATATCACACACACCATGCGGCGATTCCGCCGCCCCCTAGTCGATCCGTGTGCTCCAATTTTGTCCAGTGGTGTCTGGACACGTGTACTCTCCAATTCTATACTTAGGTCTCTTGTAACAACTATAAATAGACCCGAGAACGATGTTAGAAGTGTCCTTGGTCTTTGGTTGTAGTTTTTATTCTCAATCTTAGTTTTGCATTCTTCTTTTCATTAATAAAATTCTGTCTTTTATTTCTTACTTTTAGTTTTCTTTTGTAATGTCTCAAGGACCCCTTCTTCCTCCCTCTATGAGTTTCTAACTCCTTCCAAAGGGTGGAGGTGACAGATTTAGGGTGAAGAGAAGATGAATGAATGTTATTATTTTAATTTCGTGTTAGTATATTTTGATTACTTGAGTTTATGTTAAATCATTTATCATGTAATGCTTTATAACTAAGACGATTTATTATAAGTTTCTGAATTCTCTAATCTGAACCGTAAATCTAAACCTCCACCCAACGGAATTCACCTCTTTATTATTGTTTTAAGTTTTAATTGTTCTTGTTTCTTGCTTTAGATAATTAAAAATCAAAAATCTCAAAACCAACTTATTTCTTCTCTCCTTCTTTCCCCCAATCGAAATCACACAAATAACAAGATCTCTCCCTCCTTGTGTTCGACCCGTATTTGCCACGTCTTCATTGACGCCGTGCACTTGCGGTATAAATTTAAATCCCATCAAGTTTTTGGCGCCGTTGCCAGGGAGGCGATGCAGATTTTGTTTATTTTTGTGTTTTCAATTTTTGTTTATCTTGTGCGCGATCTAAATATTTGGATTTGTGTTTCAGGAGACAACAGAGTGCACGGCGAAATCCGGGCACCTTCTGAGCTTAACGAGCGGCGGAATCGCCGCACACCAAGAGCAACTTGCGGCGGAATCGCCGCCTATTTGGAGCATCTGGGCTTCAAAATTTTCTGGGACGCGACTCATCTCTGGGTGGACGCGTGAAGCTACTGAAATTTCGAGAGCGGGCGGCGAACCCGACTGAGCATTGCATAGGTAACCTTTGTTGCCTCTTTTCCTCGTAATTTCTATTTTCAGAAAATTTCTTTTTATTAGAATTGCACGTGTTAGGGCAAAAATTCCATAATTGGCAATAACTCAACTCTGACCTAAAATTGGCAAAATTAGAAAGGCCTTAGTGCATGCATCATCTAGTGTTTTGTATGCATTATTCTTGCTAAATTCTTGCAAATCAATTTCTGTTGAAGAGTGCTGGAGTCAAGGTACGTATCGTGGTTTTCATACAACCTTGCATACAAATTTAGTTTGCATACAACCTTGCAATTGCCCCCCTCTAAAGACCATTGTTTGACTATCTTTGCTAGATCTAAGTTAAACTATCTTAAGGGCAACTCCGTAGGCAAAGATACGGTGGGGATTTCATCACCCTTCCGTAGCCCACAAATCACAATCCTAAAGTGTCACCTAAGCCTTAAATTAAAATCAATTAGACATTGACCCCTAAGGACTCGGACTCATTTAAGGAGAAGAATTGGTTTGACTTGCTATGACCTGAAGCCGATTGAATTTAATTTGATGTCTAGAAAGTGTTTTTGTGTTGACGTAAGTCTTCCAAGCGAAGTGGTTGTCTAATTGGCACCGACTCTGTCGGAAGCACCCCCACTAGCTATACACGGCCTGGCCAAGTTGGTTTGATTAGTGAGGGAGGTGAATCAAGCAAATCAATTCGACTCAACCAGTTAGGAGTCGTCTACATCTAAGCGACACTAGGTCTAGGATTGTTTGAACCGTGCTTTCTTAGGAATTTTCTGACCAATACCCTTTCTATCTTTAGAGTTAGGTTTCCCTTCTCATCTGAGTCTTCTTTCTCTTCTCACCCCAATTCTCTAGATTATGATTCCTTTCTCATCTTTCCCCATTCTATTGTTTGTTTCCCTTTTGAAAAAAAACGAAAATATAAAAAAAATATTTATTAATTCTTGAAATCAAATTTGGAATTTAAATTTCGAATTTGAATTCAAAAATTGATTCAACCCGGTGCACTCAGATTTGGATTCGGGACTTGAGTAATCGACTCTCACGAGTTCATCTAGATTCCAGTCTGGAACTTAGCTCCAATCCATCTGCTGCACCACCTCACCCGGATCCAATGGGTGAGAACGTTGTGGACCCGCCTGTTGCACAACCTATAACTCTGAGGGATCGATGCTATCCAGCGATGGCTGCTCAGCCATCGTGCATCGTTATGCCCACCATACCGGGTCGCGACTTCGAACTTAAGGCACAATACATGAGTATGTTGCCTAAGTTCACCTCTAGGGAAGACCCATATCTCTTCCTTAGAGAATTTGAAGAAATCTGCTCTCTTATGCAATACTAGCATATCCCTGAGGAGGCAGTGCGTCTGAAATTCGTGCCTCTGGCACTGAAGGACGACGCTAAGAAATGACTATATAGTCTAGCCGAAAGATCTATTAGGAGTTGGGCTGAGTTTGTTCAAGTATTCCTGAAAAAATATTTCCCCAACCATAAGACTATGAGGATTAGGAATGAAATTGTTGCATTCGTTCAGTCTGAGAGCGAGCCGTTCTATTCCTATCTAGAAAGATTTAAAAGTGTTCTGACCCAATGCCCTCATCATGGAATTCGGAGATGACAATTATGCCAAATTATTTATGAGGGATTGACACCCACATCTAGGGTTATGGTAGAATCCGTAAGCCAAGGGAACTTTATGTCGAAAAATGAAAATGATGCCTGGACTTTTCTTGAGGAATTAGCTGAAAACGGTATGCAATGGGACAATGCTAGAACACCGCTTAACCCAAGTATTGGATCTAGAATAGCAAGCCAACCCAAACCAGGTGTCTTAGCTGTAGATGCCAACATAGCGGCTGAAGCAAAACTAGCTACCCTTATGCGCAGAATGGAAAGTTTAGAGCTACGAACCCAAAACCGAGTGAATCAAGCCTCGTCTATCCCTTGCTCTAGATGTGGTCAGACTGGTCATGTAATGGAGGATTGTGCGGAATGGGACCAAGTTAATGCCATGTATAACCATGCTAGAAATGACCCAGACGCATTAACCTATAACTCGGGTTGGCGTAATAATTCCAATTTCTCATCAAGCCAACAAGGTCAACCTCCTAAACAACAACCAAACCCGTATAACCAAAATAATACATCATCTGGGTTTAGTAACAATAACGATCATGAGGTTAGGTTGACAAGCTTGGAAAATTTGATGAAAACCTTTATACAAACAACCAACCAGACCTTCCAAAGGCTTGAGACACAAGTCAGCCAACTAGCACAAATAGTAGGTGAAAGAGAAAAGGGTCGGCTTCCAAGTCAACCTGAGGTGAACCCTAGATCTAATAATTCATATCAATCCTATCAAGCACCTTCAGGAAATAACAACCCTAGACCGGTTCAAATGGTTAATGAGGAAGGACCGTTCCAACAAATAAATGCAGTAGTATCATTACGGTCCGGAAGACAAGTTGATAACAATGTGGTAAATCCTAGAGTGTCCAATCAATCTAGCCATCAAGCACCAACATATGACCTGACCATTGAACCTAACGTCCAATCTGAAATGCCCAACCCACCTACTCAACCTGAACCCATAGCTCAACCTGAACCTGAGCGAGTCTATGTTCCTAAAGCTCCATTCTCTAATAGACTCAAAAAGAACTCAAGTGCACAAATAGAGAAAATCTTGGAAGTATTTAAGCAAGTTAAGGTGAACATTCCACTCTTAGACATGATTCAACAAATACCTGCTTATGCTAAATTCTTAAAAGATTTGTGCACTAAAAAGAGAAAAACGAACGTACCAAAGAAGGCATTCTTAACTGCAAACATAAGCTCTATTTTGTCCAACACATCTCCTATAAAATATAAGGATCCTGGATGTCCCACAATTACATGTGCAATAGGAGATACTTTTATCAACAAAGCCTTTCTAGACCTTGGTGCTAGTGTTAACCTACTCCCGTACTCTGTCTATGAGCAAATGAACCTTGGTCCACTAAAACCCTCTAAGACAACCCTTCAATTTGCTGATTGTTCTATTAAGAAACCAAGAGGTATAGTAGAGGATGTTTTGATCAAGGTTGGTGACTTCATTTACCCAGTGGATTTTGTCGTACTAGATACCGCACCTGTTGTAAATCCTAACCGACAAATCCCTGTAATTCTAGGCAGACCCTTTTTAGCCACTTCGGAAGCATTGATAAACTGTCGAAATGGGCTCATGCAATTATCTTTTGGGAACTTAAAAGCTGAATTTAATATCTTTCATATTGATAGTGAGCCAGAAATAATATGCAATCAAAGTGACGTTGTGATGAAATCACGCATCTATAAGATTTCTGAATCAAATAAATCATCACAAAATCAAAAAAGGAAGTGAGAAAAGGAGGAGTAATTCATCTACACACCCACCATCACTCGAGCAAATAAGAGAACCTATTTATGTGAGGGGTGTGGAACCTGTGACTCAGGACTCTCATTGCAACATGGGGAACAATTCAACTGGATACATGCACCAATATGGTGTCATTCAATCCAGTTCTGACTATGGTTGACTTTGAGCAAATTTCATCCTTCCACCGCAGTTCACCAAGGTAATAAGTGCATTTGCTTTATATTTGCATACATTGAGGACAATGCATGATTTAGGTGTGGGGGGGGGGGTGTTTATGTATATATTTATCTATATAGCTGTCTTTTATTTCTTAAAATAAAAATAAAAATAAAAATAAATTTTTTATCAATGATTCATGACATAGCTTAAGATTAAACTGCCAAAACCTGTGTACAAATTGCATTGATTTTTTGTTCCTTATTATATAGTTCTGCTTGTAGAAATTATGACATAAATCGAAGTTCCAAAGAAATAACCCATTACCCTTTAAGACATCTATGCACTTAAATTGGATGAATCAAATCTTTGAAGTGGTTGATAAAAAGCAGAGGTTGAGGAAAATATACCGGGAAGTGTGGACTTCTAATAGCAATTAAGCCTTGAGGAAAATAAAAATAAAGGAATAAAGTGAGGAAACACATTTTGCAAAATGACTACAAAAGCCCAAGCCTTTGAGTCACTGGTCCGTAGGGGTATCTTGAAACCCGGTAACTTGAGTCTACCAGCTCGGGATTATCGACCAAACTCGCTACACGAATGCAAAAAAGGTAAAAGTGTCAAAAAGCAAATGTGTTGAATCACGGAAGAAAAGAAAAAAATAATATATATATATACACTCAAGGCCCAAAGCTAAAAGAATGATCCATGCCATGGTTGATCCGAATGATACTTCACCACCAGAGGAGGCGTGCAAAATAATTTAAGTAATATCATGTGTAGCAAGCACGACTCAAACAATGTAAGACAATGGGTCCTTAAGCTAGACGACGCCTAACTTCAAGGTCACTAGCCTCGACACGCCTCACCTCCCTACAACGAGGACCACAATGCCCAGCAAGTGATACCAGATCCGGAGATCCAGTACCTCCTACTATCGACAAGGTAGGCAACGCCGATCAGGTCATGACGGTCTCGACTAGATTACTCTCCTAGTGCGTCTGAATACCTTATGGTCAATGTCTACTTGCTTTTAGTTAAGGCTTTATTAAGAGTGGTTTTTGGGGCCAAGGAAAGGGTGATGAAATCCCCCACCTTATCTTTTATGGGACATCCCCTCCTTAGTAGCGATTTGATCCTAGATCTAGCAATCAATCGCTCCAATCAAACACTCTCTCACTCTTGTCCCGATGGACCTTACTAACTAATGCATGAACGAAACATGCATGAGTGAGGGATGTGGGTGCACGTACCTCATGCCAGCAATCAACGACAAAATGTAAAGCAAAGAAAAGACAAATGCATGCAAGGTCTACCAATGGTGCATGACCTAGATGGCAAGAAGTCTAATCTTTTGCTTTGAGTTTTATGGTCCAAGTTGATTAATGGGGGAGTGATTAATGATCTGAGAGCAAACTAGAAGTCATAGCATTCAAAATAGGGCTCCCAGATAACACATATTACAACACTAACTACCATAAGAAATTTGAAGGAAAGAAGCCCTCACCAGGCCGCTAATTGGCGGTCTACAACCGCTGATTGGCGGTCCCTTTTGGTCTTCTGGTCCTCAGATTTTCCCAATACCCTCCCCTTGATCAGATTGTTCCCTGAAACTAAGAAAAACTGAAAACAAAAAATTAAAAACCCCTCGAATCGCCCAAACCAAGGTGTGGACAGAGCACCTCCCCGGCAACGGCGCCAAAAACTTGATTGATCGTTTTATATTTAACCGCAAGTGCACGGCCGCGTTGAAGCGGTGGCAAATACGGGTCGTCCACTGGGAGGTGTGTCGACACTTGGTTTGTGCGAAGGCGAGAGGTAAAGAAAGGGAAGAAAGGTTGGTTACACTAAACTACACTAAGATGCAAATGGAAATGGAGATAAGCAATAAACTAAGCCCCAAAGGGGGTAGAGAAATAATGTGAACATAAAGAAGTGTGTGTGTGTGTTCATTAAGCTCCTCACAACATGTAGTACATGAAATCATAAAACTACATCCAACTTTGCCTCTACATGAATTAAGATAAGACTACATCATTAAAACATACAAGACAATAATTGGAATGAAGCTACATGAACTCAAGTATAAAGACTATATCCTACTATGCCTCTACATGAATTAAGATTTCACTACATCATTAAAACATACAAGGCATTAGCTAAGGTAAAGGCAACAAGAGTACATACACTACAAATTGTTTTTCCAATATTAACTTCATCCATATCCTAACCTTATCATTCCCCATAAAATAGGTCCACTAATCAAAGCATAAGCTAAGCTTCATTCAAGAGCATTAACATATCAAAGATAAGAGTGGAGACCCATTAGATGGTTATGGAAATCATATAAAGCTCAAGGGATAAAAATAACACACACTTATTACACTATATGATTATATCACATATTTCTCCACCCCCAAATGGGGATGGAACTACTCACTACTCATTACTCTAACTATATTAGCAAAAGAAAGCATAATACTGAAATGAAAGTTATACTAATCAAGCAAGAAATATTTAAAGAAGCATAAAACAAAACAAGCACCAAAGTAAACACATTAACTAAGCAAGAATTAACAAGCTAAAAAAAACTTCTATTATGAACTCACTCAGATTACACGCAGCCCTTCCTCCACTAGAGTTTTGCTTCAAGGCTTCACTCTTAGTAGGGAAGAAAGCCACCAAAGAGAGAGATGGATACAATGGGAGGTGAAGAGTTCTATTTATAAGCATGGAAAAAGCTAATCCGGGACAATCCCCTGATGTGGCACTAAACCAATACCAAAAATAGCCTAAACGAACACTAATACAAGTGCAGGAGAAGTTGGGACGGATCTTGCATGATCCAGACCGCCAATTGGCGGTTCCAGACCGCCAATTGGCGGCCTATAAAGCCCAGATCCGTCTGGGTCTTCTGGTGGGTTTTCCTTGGTGTGTTTCTTGGTCTTGGATGCATCTAACTTGTTTAGTGGAGCTCCGACCCGAATCGAATTGACAAAATACTCCTCATGATGGTGTGAAGTTTCCTGTTTTGCTCTTAGGTCCTTTTGTCTTACGATCAGGTCCTTCTCCCTTGCATCTTGGTCCCCAGGTCTCACAATTAGGTCATTTTTCCTGCTTTTGGGTCCTTTCATGGCTCTTCTCTTCAAACCTCTTTATTTCTGAAAACTAAACATAAAACTCATCACGTAGCATTGCTTAGGTGTAAGATAATGGATATAAGGTACAAATATAAGCATGAAATGATGTCAATCAATGGGCATCCGCAATGTCACGATGGCACTGTGCAGGTCGCTTGCCGCGAGTTGGGGTGTCAATCCGGAGGACTGTTGTGTGCCAAGCGGTGGGTCACTAGCGAGTGACCCACTTGTGGATTAGACTAGTATGGCTGGTGGTTCGATTCCTATGTAGAGGGATCACTTCGGGTGAGACCCGGGGAGTGCAGCTATGTAGAGTTGTCGTCATTCTGTTGCATGTACCTCATATAGGATTTCATGCATGAATTCTTATCCTGTTTTTTGACTCGGGGAACACGGGATTTTCTTTACTGAAAACTCACACATATTCATTTTTGTTTTTGCCTCAGGTACTTAGGTACTGACAAGGGTAGACTGGAGGGGTTCCAGAGGATTCTGTACACGAGGGACACGTCGACCAAATTCTTCCAGTTGTCTTTTGCTTCTGTATTATTTTGATGTATTTCCCATATTAAACTCGATGTACTGTATTTCAATGATTCCCATTTATGGATAATCTCTTTTTTCAGTTATATTCGTTTTAGTCTATCCATGTATGTTTCTATTATGTATTGTCGAGTTGTTTAGTCTTTTAGTGTAACTCCTTCGGTCATCGTGGATGAATCTGATCGCGACACCTCTTTTGAAATTTCTAGTGTGCGTACCTGCGAGATGAAGGACGTTACAATGATGGTGTAGAGTTTCTTGGTTTTCTCTTTTGCTTCATTTAAGTCCTTTCTTCTTTCGTTTTAGTCCTTTTTCTCTTCCCTTCTCTTCTTTATTACCTAATACCTGAAATATAACAACAAACACTCGAGTAGCACAATATTGGGGTAAAATTAAGGATATATTGAATGAATGTGATGCATGATATGCTACTAATCAAATACCCCCACTCTTATCTTTTACTAGTCCTGAGCAAAACAAAGAACGAGAAAAATGAAAGAAAGGAAAAACATAAAAAAAAACAGGAAAATTCTAACTCACTTTCGTAGGAATAACGATTGCACTTAGCACGTGCAACAAACCGTTAAACCCCTTTGTCGCCAAGGAGGAGTGGTCCCTCTTGAGGGTTTTCAACAGATTTATCCACAAAATCCGAACATTGATGCATTATTCAACCTTGCAACACGACTCGTCGGACCTAATTTTGTCGATCATTGGACGCGGTAATCCTATGAGTCCCAAATAACGAATTCCAAAGTGTGCTCCAATTTTGCCACTCTGAGGGATGTGGAGGACACTTTGTAGCAAAGAAAACATCCGCCAAGGTGCTCCAATCTGGATTCTACCGGCCTTCTCTTTTCAAAGATGCTTACGAATTTTGTAAGCAATGTGATAGGTGCCAGCGCCTTGGCAGGATTAGTCGACGTGATATGATGCCTTTGCAAAATGTCATTGTCGTCGACATCTTCGATGTGTGGGGCATCGACTTTACGAGTCCTTTCCCGAATTTGTTCGAGAATGTGTATTCTTGTGGCCGTTGACTATGTGTCTAAGTGGGTTGAGGCTACCCCACAAACAGCAATGACAACAAGGTGGTTACCAAATTCTTAAATGACATTTTTGCTCGATTTGGTACTCCTCGTACCATAATTAGTGATAGGGGTACCCACTTCTGCAATCGCTCATTTGAAGCGCTTATGAGAAAATATTCGATCGCCCACAAGCTTGTGACCCCATATCATCCGCAAACTAGTGGGCAACACGAAGTCTCTAACCATCAATTAAAGCAAATCCTTGAGATGACGCTTAATTCCTCGAGGAAGGATTGGTTGACTAAGTTGAATGACGTATTGTGGGCTTTCCGCACCGCGTATAAGACCAATTTGGGTATGTCCCCATATCAGGTAGTGTACAACAAGGCTTGCCACCTACCCATTGAGCTTGTGCATCGTGCTTTCTGGGCGATCAAGAACCTAAATATGGATCTTAATCAAGCTGGGGTGCGGCGTAAACTCGACATCGTGGAATTGGAAGAGCTACGCCATGATGCGTATCAAAATGCCAAAATTCATAAGTCCCGAGCCAAGATGTTTCACGATCTCATGATTATGCGAAAGGTATTTACGGACGGGCAGAAGGTGTTGCTGTACAATACCCGACTTCATCTGTTTGCGGGTAAGCTCTGCAGTCACTGGTCTAGGCCTTTTATTGTCCAAGCCGTATTTCCTCATGGAGCAGTTGACATCCTGAACCCAGGGAATGGGAACGTGTTCAAAGTTAATGGACAACGCCTAAAACCTTACTTGGAGGGGGCATCAGCTGAAGTTGAGGATGTCATGTTCCTTCATGAACCTCTCTCGCACTCAACCATTCATGACCTGCATGATGATTGAGATTTCATGTTTGTACATAGTGTTGTTAGTTATATATCAAAAAGAAAAAAAACTTCATGAGTGAGCATTAATTATTGTGGGCTCCAACCCTTGAGTATTTGGGCCCCATTTCTTTCACGATTTGTATCCCTTCTTTAGCATCTCACAGGTTTTGAGGGAATTTGGGTTTGTGTACATCAACATAACCATGAACTTCCCTTTGCACTTCATGTTGGTGAGATCTTTCCTTTTAATGCATAAATCCATGTTGTATCATGCTCACATTCATTGAGGACAAAACATTCATGCATATATCCATGTAGTATCATCCAAGTGAGATCCTAACGGAACGGTTGACCGGCTAGGTATTTCGGTCGACCGTTTGCCAATGTTTTGCCCACATCAACAAAAGATTGTTGCTTATTAATGGATGGATTTTAACCCATGTTGGTCAATGAATGTTATGAGAGGATGATGTGTGAAAATATGAATGGTGGAGAGGAGAAACTACCATGGAACATGTGTGAGTTGTTTTGCACATGAGGTAGTTTGGAGAATCTACTATAAATATGAGTCTCCTCCTTCCCTTCCAAATATCTACAAATTTTCTCTCCTCTATAATGTTCTTCATCCTTCCATTAAAACTCTTGTAATTGATTGAGTGCTAGAGATCTAATTCTTGGTGGCATACAAGGGGTTATTAGCTAGATTCTAATCTTGCATTAGAGTTTATTGGCTAGCTTCAATCACTCTAATCTTGTTTAGAGTTTGGTGAACACTTGGAAAAACGTTTCAAGGTGATTCGGATTGGAGGTCGACTTTCGACCATCGAAAAGAATTTGACAATCCTTTTAGGTTTGATTTAATTTATGCATTTTAATATTATATTTACCCATTGCTTGGTGGCATTCTCTCTACTTGGAGTAAGCCTTGGAGCAAAACTCAATGTGGAAAAGAAGGCTACTGGTAATGTGAGTCATGTAAATAAAATAATTCTTCATAGTTTGTTTTAATGATGTCTTTGTTTTAATGCTTTCTTGTTTAACTTGTTTTGTTTGTCTTAATCTTAGTAGAAGTAATTAGCATGTATACCTTTCCTATTTTAATTACCTTCATTTCGTTTTGTCGTCTTTTAATGAGTAGTGAGTAATTTTATCCCCCTTTGGGGTGGAGATGATGTTCACACATGCATTAAAGAATGGAAATGAATGCTTTATTTTGAAAATGTATGCTTGCTTATTAGAGTAGATAACTTCACTTGATGAGTTTTCCCACAACTATTAGACACATCCCATGCTTGTTTAGGTTCTGAAATAACCAACTTGTGTATGTGAATGTTAATCAACTAGGTTAGTGATTGGATTGATAGGTTTTTCCATAACCATTAGATACTTCCTATACATGAAAAAACACTACCTACATTTGTGCCTATTGAATGCATTCTTCACCAACTTATTGCATGGGTGCACTTACTCCACGCCTTAGGGGTCTCTCTTCCTGATTTGCAGCTTTGCTTATATTAATCACTTAGTTTAGTTATTAGTCTCGTGCTTTCATCTTCTTTGTTGTTTCGTACTAGTGTAACGTAGCATAGTTTAGTCTAGTTTAGTGTAATCAATTTCTTCTCCCCTCTTTTTCCACTTGCCTTCGAACAAATCAGAGTTGACTCACCTCCCCGTCGATTGACCCGTACTTGCCGAGTTTTCACCGACGGCGAACAGTAGCAGTAAATATAAATGATTAACATGGAGCATGCCTCCTCAAATTCACGTATAAAGATATACGGATCCTCCTTATTTGCTGTGAAGATAGGAAGCATGCTCACATATTAATGTTTAAATTCATAGTCATTCCCGCGAATAGGGGGATAAATATGCAAGAAGGTTGTGCAGCCTGAATAGGATGTGTCCATTCTCACATAGTCATCGGTCGATCCTGTCAAGCTAGGGGTGGTGGTACTCCCATAACTCGCTCTCGATCGGGACCCTCTTCCTCCTTGGTTGGAGGAGGAGGAGATGGTCTACATGGTAGTGGAAGTGGACCGAGGAACTCCATCTATGGTACTCGATCTCCTCCACCTCCAAGAGACGACGAGGTTTTGTGCTCCAAAGGAGCTCAAGGCAGAAATGTACGATCACCTAAACCATTCATCTCAACAAAAGGATCAAGTCTATAAACAAAAGGATCAAAATCCACCACTGGCGGATCAGATTGGTCTGATCCGCCCCAAATTTGCTGAGTATCTTAATTGATGTATTTGGCATGTGGAATACAGTCCTGGTTTGCTAGTTTGAGCCCGTTTGGTCTTAATTGCCCAAAAACTCTTCAAATTCATGGTATCGAGCGATTTTTTCTCCCGAAAAGTTTTCCGTGCGTTCAGTTCCCTCGGGATTTCATCTGGGTCCGTTGTGATTTTCAGAAGGGTCATGTGCATGACAAACTAGTCCATTTTGCTTCATTTGAGTCATTTCTTCTTACATTTAGGTCATTTTCTCTTCCTTTCTCTTCATTATTACCTAATACGTGAAACACCACAAACCAACACTCGAGTAGCACGCAATTGGGGTAAAATAAAGGATATATAACATGAATGCGATGTATGATAATGCTACTAATCAAATACCCCCACACTTACCTTTTGCTAGTCCCAAGCAAAACAAATAAAGAGAAAAATACAAGAAAGGAAAAACATACAAAAAAGAAGAAATTTTAACTCACTTTTGTAGGAATCATAGTTGCACTTAGCACGTCCAATAAGCCGTTAAACCTCCCTGTCGCCATGGAGAAGGAGTGGTGTCTCCAGAGGGTTTTCGGCGGATATACCCATAAAATCTGAACATTGATGCATTATTCAACATAGCAAAATGACTCGATGGACCTACTTTAGTCGATCATTGGACACGCTAATCCTACTGGCCGACTATATATATGTATTTTGTCCACAGACCTAGCATAGTGAACCATTCGTGCAAGTTAATTTAGGACTTAACTAAAAGACATGGGAAACCTTAATATTCTCAAGTGATACAAAGTGTAAAGTCGATATAGGGTGATCCCCACCACTCGTGTAACGGGAGTTCGGTCGATGCTTCCCAATTTAGATGACTCGAAAGCACCAGGCTCTAAGACCCATCAGACATAATTTCCCAAGTGCTAGGAGTTGTGCAAGAAGACAGAACACCATACTACATTATTATTTCTTATCTACATGAGAACCAAAATGCCTACACTTAAGGTTTCACAAAAGGAGTTTAAAGGTCCCTTACTAGGACAAACTTCCTTATACTAACATGCACGAATTGTTCAACTCACAAGGTTGAAGGTGGACTTCTTTATTTATTTGAGTGCTGAAACCCGATGATTACTCTACCCCTGAGAAAAATTAGGTGCATCCTTACCACTAGATAAGATCTAAAGTCGGTGTACTAGATATCCTAGTGCACCATATTCAAGTCAATTCTAGGACCTTCCTTTTTACTTTGCCTCTCAACAGTTTTGCACGTGCTAAACACATGTAAAACCCATAAAACATTTTCTTTCGCAAACACATGAAGATTTTGAAATAGATTAAAATTTTAAAGTACTAGGCAAGCAAAAGAAGACTATTCACCCAAGGATCATGATATGACAGATATATCAATGTAAATTACAACACACTAACATGACCCTAACAATACACACATAAGAAAACAAAAGGCAAAGTGAAAAAGACTTGATGTAACACCCTTGATCTCGTGGGTACGCACACTGACAGAACAACACGAGTGTCGCCATCAGAGACCTCCACGACGATTGAAGGAGTTACAAGAGCATACTTGACTAGACAACTCGACAGTGCGTAAGAGATCATACATGGATAGACTAAAACAGAACATGACTGAAATGATAAATCATCCATATAAGGAAACGATTCAAATAAATTACATTGAATTTAAAAGGGAAATACATTAATAATGTGGAAGTAAAAGATAACTCGAAGACTCTGGTCGACGTATCCCTCGTGTACAGAATCCTCTGAATCTCGTCCATTCTTTCCCTGGAGGAATCTAAGTACCTGAGGCAAAACATCAACAAATATGCGTGAGTTTTCAATAAAGAAAACATTGTATGCCTCGGGTCCAAAAACAAGATAAGAAGTTATGCATGAGTCCAATCTAACACACATGCAACAGGAAGGCCACAACTCTACCAAGCTGCGCCCAGCGACAACACTACATAGTTGCGCCAATCGAGCTTCACCCGAACTAATCCCGCTACATAGGAATCAAACCACCAGGCATACTGGTCAGAATCACAAGCAGGTCACTCGCCAATGACCCACTGCTTGCCATAAAGCGGTCTTTCGGATTGACATCCCAACTCGTGGCAAGTCACTACATGGTGCCATCGCGTCATTGGGTATGCGTGTCCTATAGCAAAATGGTGGCGCACCTGCCCATGTCTTATCTTACAGGCCTCTCTACATAGAGGTCTTTGCGAATAGGCCTTTCTACATAGATGTCCTACTCGTGGCCTGTCGGCCCATAATCAAACGTGCCCAAAGTTCATTTAATTTTAAAAGCAATGCAAGTCATCTATAGATCTACTTATCTCTATAGATACATTAATCAGAATGAGCCAAGCGTGATGAGTATGCAAATACTCTCCTCACAGGTCCAAACAAACCAGAATTTACGCTAAGCATTGACGACAACAAACAACCAATCATTCATCACCACAACATCACCAATCACCACAACGATTTGGGGCTAGCTACGGGACATGAATAATGCTCATGAGGTCAAGTTCCTAAGTCATATTCATGCATTCATACAAGCACACTCTATTCCATAGCAAGTAATATGATAAGGTTCACAATGCATGCACCACAACTAAATTTGGCAATTAGAGTAGGATACTACAAGGTTTAGATGACATAGATGTCTAGTTTTATGAATATATCCACATTTAATTGAACATATAGAGAATATATTCAGATTCTTGCAGGAGCACATAACTTCAATAACTCAATCAAATCAGAACATGCATGTGCAATACGTGAACCAAACACGTTCATAAATCCTCAAACACACATGAGACGATGAGCTACTCTACCACTAGCATTGCATGTAGAGAAAAGTATAGACTATAGAATTTCTGATTTCATTCTCCTACAAAGTGCATATATATGTATATATATCAGAATAATCTCCAGATAACAGATTATATATATGAAAACTACTAATGGGACAAAATCAGAATCACTAAACACATCAAATAATCGACAAGCATACAATAGCTATAGATACAACCACAAATGGAGCACATCCATGCATGCAGCCCTCCTGGATCTTCCCCTGACCTCCTGACCTCTTCCTTCCAGACTTCCAAAGGCAAGGAAGATGAGCACACGATGTGGCAAGTCGGATTAGCCAAGCCAACTCCGCAGGAAACATAAATATGGTTCTAACCGGTTACCCAATTTGCCCAACTTGCGCCCACGTGCTGGCCAGATCCTCCACCACCACAACCGTATCACCATCCCTACCCTCTAGGTTGTCATGGTCGGAACAAGGCCCAACCACACCGGAGCTCCAGCAGCAACCACAGCCATGCAGGAAGCTTCCTGCGCCTAAGGCTGCTGGCGTGATGGTGCAACACTCGCACCACCATGCACCTTGCGTGATGGCCAGCCCTCTGACCATCACCCCCACCTCTCATCTAATCGAGGGACCAAGAGCATACCTGAGCAGCAAGAGAATGCTTGAGTTGAGCCGGAGATTCTATCCACCAACTTCTAGCCGCACCAAATGTTGCACTAGCCTCTGCTTTAGGCCTTGCTGCTATCGAAGCTCACCAGAGCACCACCACCGTGGCCTGATTGCTTTGTTGGAGGGTGGAGGAGATGTGGAGAATGGAGGAGGAAGTGTGAGGATCGGCTGGAGCTGGAGGGACTATATGTTTGCAATAAAACTCCTCCTTCATTAGACATCAAGGCTATTCAAGCCACTTCAACCCATGCCAAAAATGGCACCATTCAAGTGCATGAATAGTGTGCATGCAACACACAAACAACCCTTCAACTCCCATGCCACCTCACCTGGGCTTAGCCCATCACACACACCATACACCCACTCGAACCCGGATTGAGTCGATCAAGCTAAGCAATCGCGCACTCGATCGACTGACAAGGAACCCGATAAAAAATTAAGCATACAGACACACCACAAACACAATGACATAAGTTAAGAACCAAATTAAGCATAAACGAGGAGAGTGGACTTATTATAAATAAGAAGAAGAGCGGGTCTTACACTTGACTACATATATACAAATGTAAAGCACCCCCATACTTAACTTCATGTATTGTCCTCAATGTATGCAAGCATGATACTACATGTATTTTTGCATGAAAATGTTATGATTTCACCAAACTTTGAAGCACAAAGAAATTTTCGTGGTGATGTTGATGGACACAAACCCGAATTCCCCTCAAAATTTGTGAGATACTTAAGAAGGGAGACAAATACGTGAAACAAATGGGGCCCAAATAGACAAGGGTTGGAACCTACAACAGCTTATGCTTACTCTTGGAGTAATTTTTTGTCTTTTCTTTCAAATATAACTATGTACAAAAATAAGTTCCCATCGTCATTTGTCAAAGGATCAAATGTGAACCTCAAAAGTGGGTTAATGCACTTGGAAAGGGAATATGACACCACACGGGGCCAAAATACTCATGTGTGGCCCTCCTCACAAAGTGTAGCAAATATTGAAAGAGGTTCATGAATTAGACGCAAAGGCGTCTGATTCGAAGGATCAAACTGAAAGAGCTCGAACCTCTCAAGAGCTTGAGAAATATTGTGCAACAGAAGAAGAGTTTCCCCCATTACGGTATTAAATCAGGATCATCAATCAAAACTCTCTAACCAACAAGTTGGTGTGTCGGAACGAGGTCCAGAACCTCATTATGCTTGCCCAACACACCAAGCGAACAGAAAGTGGGTCTCGTACCCAAGGTATCCTCTAAGGAACTGCTAGCATTGACAATGTAGTTGTTTGGTGTCCCTTCATTTTCAAGATGACCATGAACACTAGTGAGAGGCAAACTCTCATCAGGTCATATGAAATTAAGGGTACTAGGGAGCTCTTGCTCAACCATAGGACAATCCTTAAGAGGCACAACAATAAGATCATGTGGCCCAAGGGCCATGGGACAAAAAGATAGGGCACAATCCTATGCCGACTCATAATGAAACTTGTCTATACTATTCTCAATTTGAATCGAATCCCCCACCAAGTGATCGTTAATTGAAACCCCAAGTCCCTCAGACTGAGTAGGAGTTTGACTTTGAAAGATTTTGCTTTGAATTTATGGATGTGGTTGTGGTTCAATATCAATAGATAAATCCTCATGTTGACAAGAAAGGTCACCTTCCTCACGTTCACTTAATTGTTGCATCATCTGACTCACTTGCATTGCCAGATTTTGAAAGGAATTTTGAGTGGTTTCCATTAACGTATGAGGAGATTGTTTCAAGGAATCAAGTGTGGGGTCAAATGTGAGGCTTTACTCAAATTTTAGAGATTTTGGGGTTGGGTCTTTATGGGTTGCGAATGAGTCCAATGATTGGTCATGGGTGGTGGCTGGTAGGGATGCGGGTATTCCAGAGGAGAATAACGGGGTGGGTATGATGTATAAAAATTTGAATCAGTATTGTGTCCCCATGAATCCATCCCTCTTGGGTTGTATACGGATGCGTAAAGGTCACAATGAGCATTTTGGGAAAAGGTATGCTCATACTCAGGTTCTGGGGGAACATAAGGACATTCCCCGATAACGTAACCACTCAACCAGCAATAGTCACACGGTATGGCTACTGGAGCCACCGGTGTGCTCACATCCTATACCACAAGCATGAAAGAGACCAAAGTTTCTTGTAATGTCTCAGTTTTTGACCAACATATGATCCGACACAACTAGATGATGGTCTAGCAGTCGGTGCTTCTCTCATATTACACCAATTTAAAGACAACTCAGACACACTAATCTAAGCATGTGCTAAGCATCACTCAAGAGCATTAGTACATCAAAGATAAGAGTGAAAATCTCATAAGATGGTTATGGAACTCATGTGAGGTTCAAAGGTTAGGATTAACACACACACTTAATTCATCACATAATCACATCACCTTCTTCTCCACCCCCAATGGGAATGGACTAGTCCCTACTCATCTCTAAACTCAAAAAAACAAAAGACAACCCAAAACATAATGGAAATGTAGAAAACTAGATTAAAATAAAAGATTACAAGGTTGCTCCTCTTCTCCTCCTCTACAATACTAATTAAGAAACTAAAACCTACTCTAATAAACAAGAAATAAAACCTACTCTACTAAACAAGAAAAGAAACTTACCTAAGGAGGAGACAGAGGAAGTAGAAGAAATGAGGCATTACAAGTCTATTTATAGAAGAGATAAAGGTTTGGATGGATTTGGAAGGAATCCGACCACTTATTAATTTCTCTGTAGTCCGGTGCACCGAATTAATCAAGTCCGAGCCACATTTGAAATTGAAGATGATTTGGATCAAACTCCACCACTGACTTGCTCAGTATCTTCATTGATGTATTTGGCATGTCGGGCGTGGTCCACTGGTTTGAGCCTTTTTTTTCTTAATTGCCCAAATACTCTTCAAGATCATGGCATTGAGGGATTTTTGCTCCCGAAATGATTTCTGTGCGCTCAGGTCCCTCTGGATTTCATCTCTGTCCTTCCTTTTATTGATGAGTCCTTGTGCATGACAAACAGGTCCATTTTGCTTCATTTGAGTCATTTGTTCTTACATTTAGGTCATTTTCTCTTACTTTCTCTTCTTTATTACCTAATACACGAAACACCATAAAACAACACTCGAGTAGCCAACAATTGGGGTAAAATAAAGGATATATAACATGAATGTGATGTATGATATGCTACTAATCAATTACCTAAAACCTGAAACACATCAAACAAACACTCGAGTAACACATATACGGGGTAAAATAAACGATATAGAATGAATGTATTCTATGATATGCTATTAATCATGCATCAATGTTCAGATTTTGTGGGTATATATGTTGAAAACCCTCAGGAGATACCACTCCTCTTTGGCGATAAGGAGGTTTAACAACTTGTTGCGCATGCTATGTGCAACTGTTATTCCTACGAAAGTGAGTTATGATTTCCTATTTTTCGTATGCTTTTCCTTTCTTTCATATGTTCTCTTTCTTTTGTTTTGCTCGGTACTAATAAAAGGTAAGTGTGGTGGTATTTGATTAGTAGCATATCATATATTGCATTCATGCTATTTATCCTTTATTTCACCCTAATTTTGTGCTACTCGAGTGTTCGTTTCATGTGTTTCTTAGGTTTTATGTAATAAAGAAGAGAAATGAAGAGAAAATGACTGAAATACGAAAAAGAAAGGGCCTTATTGAAGCATATTGGACATGTTTGTCATGCTCAATGACCCATCCACAATTCAGGAAGGACCCAGAAGAAACTCGAAGGACCCTGAACATAAGGAAAACATTTCTGACGCAAAAATCCCTCAATATCAGTGAACTTAGAGTGCACCCCACGTGTAAAATAGAACACTTAAGCTTCTAAGAGAAATCGGGGCAGATCAGACAAACCAGGTCTACCAATGGAGGATGAAAATTTTCCAGTGGCAGATCTTGTCGGTCCAAATCCTCCCCAGCTTCTCACGTTGGTCGAACATGATTAATTGGGTGCACCAGACCGTAGAGAAATCAATTACAGCCGTCAGATTGCTTCCAAATTCATCTACACCTCTCTTCATTAATCAAAGTTGTTGTTTACTTCTACTTTTAATCTAGACTTCTTTACTTGTTATGTGATGATTTTTTATATTGTTGTTTCTTTGGTTAATATGTTGATTAGTGAGTAATCCTTCCCCATTGAGTGGTGGAGAATGGTGTCAAGTATGAATGTTGTGAGATTTGTGTTTTTTAATTTTAATCTTGGAGCTTCACATGATTTCCATAGCCATTTTGTTGGGTTCCTCACTCTTGCCTTTGATATACTAATGTACTTAATGAATGTCTAGCACATGCTTTGGTTAGTAAGCCTTCTTTAAGGGGAATGATGAGGTGATGATAAGATTGGAGTGAGTAGAGGGATAAGGATATGGCATGTGGGAGCATGTGCTCTTGTTGGCCTTATCGCGATTAATGTCTTGTAAATTTTAATGATGATGTTAAATCTTAATTCATGTGGAGACGTTGTTGGGGTTTGGCTCATTATGATTTCCATGTTATGCACGTCATGAGCACTAAATTTTGTACACACAACTTACACATCTACACTTTTGCAATCATTCTCCACCTCTTACGGGACTCCTTTTTATTAGTTTCTGTTGATTCACATTGCGGTCGTCCCTTAATTTAAATACCCCCATTCTCCCATTTTCTTCTGCCACTCGAGTATGGTTGTCATTGACCCGCACTCACTCCTCCAAGACACGACCCGTACTTGACACCGCTTCAATGTGATCGTGCACTTGCGGTATTGAACTTCATTTCCACAACAAGTTTTTGGTGCCGTTGCCGGGGAGTTGACCGTCGTTGTTGTTTTTTCCACCATTTTGGTGGGTTTTTCTTACATTTTCATTTTAGTTATGTTTCTAGAAAGGGAAATTCACAGAGACAAATGAGCATCAAAGAGGAGTTTGTGGACCACAATCCCCAAACCATCCGCCAGTGGTGGATTTGGTGAGTTGATTGAATCAGTTATAATACCGCAAGTGCACGACTATGTTGAAGAGGTGGCAAGCACGGGTCGGTCTACAGGGAGTGTGTGTGAGTCGGGTTTGAGATACTCTAGTGGGGGATAAGAAGAGAGAGATGTGATCTGAATCAAACTACAACATGTAGGAAATCAGAAAACAAACAATAAAACAAAACCCCTTGTGCGGTAGAGAAAGAACATGGAAATGAAAATGTGTGGTGTAGTATGTTCAAATGTGCTCATCAAAACATGTCATACATGAAATACATAAAACTCAACTCCAACTTTGCCTCCACATGAAATAAGATAAACCCTTATCATTAAAACTTACAAGACAATAGTTGAAATGAAGCTAATATGTTCACATGCATCATCACTCAAATGCAACTATGTCTCCACATGAAATAAGATTTATCAGAATCATTAAAGCATACAAGACATTAATTAAGATAAAGCCAACATGAGCACATGCATGCACATGCCTTGTCCCCTTCTTCCACTCCATCCTTATTCTCACCTCATTATTCCATATAAAATAGGCCCCCTAATCTAAGCATGTACTAAGCTTCACTCAAGAGCATCAACACATCAAAGATAAGAGTGAAATCCCATAAAATGGTTATGGAAATCATGTAAGGCTAAAAGGATTAAGATTAACACACTAATCCATCGTATGATCAAATCACCTTCTTCTCCACCTCCCAATGGGGATGGACTACTCTCTACTGATCTCTAGACTAAAGGTAACATATAAATAACATGAACCCATAATGAAAATGATTGAAAACAAGATTAAACAAACAACATCATCAAAGAAATTGCATCAAAGTAAAAGACATGTATTCAAAGAATAAAACTCACACTTGATTGAAATGAAAGAATTACAAAGTATGCTTCTTCTCCTCCAACTACACTAATCAGGAGCAAAACGAAACCTAAAACTAATGGAGAAGCAAGAAGAAGAGGGAGAGGTGGGATTACAATGGTATATATAGACTAATACATGGTTAGGATTAATCGGGGAACAGTTGGACGACTCTAAATCACATTTGATAGCCCAGGAATGCTTTGACCCGACAACCCAAACCGCAACCAAAAGTTGAGACCATTTGGACCATGGACCATTTTGATCCGCTAGTGGCGGATCCAAATCCGCCAGTCACGGATCAAATGGATCCGATCAGGCAGAAACTTTGTGTCCCGCTTTATTGCTTCATTTGGCACGTGGGGTGAAGTCCTGGTCTGCTGGCTCGAATCACTTTGAGTTTAATAGACGAAATACTGATATGATTCAGGTCACGTGTCAACATATTTTGCACTTCACAATCAGGTCCCTCCGGGTTTGCACTTGCATCGTTCCTGATTTGCGATCCAGTCCTTGTGTATTACAAATATGTCCAGAACCTTCCAAATCAGTCTATACTTGTAACATTTAGGTCCTTTTTGTTCCCTTCCTCTTCTTTATTACCTAACTCCTGAAACACTACAAACAACAACTCTAGTAACACAATATTGGGATAAAATAAAGGATATATAACATGAATATGATGCATGATATGCTAGTAATCAAATACCCCCACACTTACCTTTTGCTAGTCCCGAGCAAAACAAAGAAAGAGAAAAATGAAGGAAAGGAAAACATACAAAAAACAGGGAAATTCTTACTCACTTTCGTAGGAATCACCGTTGTACTTAGTACGTGCAACAAGCCGTTAAACCTCCTTGTCGCCAAGCAGAGGAGTGGTGTCTCCTGAGGGTTTTCAGCGGATATACCCACAAAATCCGAATATTGATGCATTAATCAACCTAGAAGTCGACTCAATGGACTCATTTTTGTCCATCATTGGACACGGTAATACTACGTGCCGACTCTATATATGTATCCAATCCACACACCTAGCCTAATGAATCATTCGTGCAAGTTAATTAAGGACTTAAGTAAAAGACATTGACAACCTTAACATCCTCAAGTGATACAAAGTGTAAAGTCTATTAAAGTTCATATTTGCATTACCTTTTTTAATCTTTTTTCTTCTCTTTTTTTCTTCTAGTTGGTGTGTAATTCTCCCAGGGTTAGGTTTCGTGCATCATTGCCTATGAGGACTTAAATTATCACGTACACCTTTCCACTTAGTATTATGAGATAATATCCCTTACCTCATGATATTAGGAATATTATACAAAGTAGGAATGAGTCATCTTTTATTATATTTTTTTCTTGATCTCTTAAGAAAATTATAAATATGTAACTATACATAAGTTACATTGCGCACATTATAATTTTGTTTTATCAATGGACCCAATAATATCATCATTCAAGTCAAGAGGAGCAATGATAATCTTTTGACATATAACTTTCTTCTGTAAAAGTTATATATAGCCGACTAATACCTTTATAACTATACGAAATGATAGTTTTTTTATAATAATCTAATTATACACTTCTCATGTGAAAAATATATAGGTCTCATATCTTAGGATTCAAAGACACAATAAAAACATTAATGACACAAACACAAATCCATAATGTTTTATTTATTAGGTCTATTTATTATATAAAAGATAATATTTTTCTCTTTTTGATATACTCATGTTGTTAAATACTTACCATTAAAACCAACCATTAATCAGGAAAAAATGTCTTATTAATATGTGCAAAAATCTGGGCAAAACGGTCGACCAAAAGCCTAGTCAGTAGACCGAATAGTTACCTCAATGATAATTTTGGTCGGACCGAACACCAAACGGCGACCGATTCTCCATCTGGAAAAGTCCCAGATAATTTCGGTCAAACCACGTTTCACGTCGGTTGACCGTTCTCTTACCAAGAAAGTTCCTGATAATTTTTTGTCAAATCGCACGTCCATCTGATCTCCATCCAGTTGAGCGTTCTGAAGATTTCGGTAGACCAGTCACGAAACGGTCTATTGTTTTGACATGTTTTTGCGTTCACATATTTTTGATTAATATCCAACAAAATTTGAACTTTTGGGTTATAGCTAATTCATATGTTATAATGTCGCGGATCACATTATATTATGTAATATATTATCATATCTAATGTCAAAACATTATACCCCATAATATATACATCTCATACAAATTTATTTTATTCTAACCATGTCGTAATCACGACATATTAATTTTGTTATTCTAGCACCTGGATTTCATTTCAATACATCATATAAAATACAAAATTATATTTCTTGTTGCCCTGTTTTGTGGTGTGACCTATAGGATGATCTAAGTTATGTTGACATGATTATAAAACACTTTATATCATAAACTATAACCAGTATCTAGCTACACATTATAGTTACCGAAATAACAAAGATGTCTTGCTCACTTGAACAGAACACGATCCATTTAGTGATACGTAATAATATCACTTGTGTCTATCTCTTGCCTCATGATATTACGAATATTATACAAAGTAGGATTGTGTCATCTTTGTATTATATATTCGTTTTGTTGATCTCTTAAGCTAATTATAAATATGCATACATAAGTTAGATTGTGCACATTATAACTTTGTTTTTTAACGGGCCCATTAATATCATCACTCAAGTTAAGAGGGGAAATGTTAATCTATCAACATATAATCTTTTCCAGCACAAGTCATATATAATCAACTAATATCTTTATCACTATACGCAATGATTGTTTTTGATAATAATCAAATTATATACTTCTCATGTGAAAAGATATAGGTCTCATATTTTTGGATTCAAAGACACAATGAAAACATTATCACACATTCCATAAGGTTTTCATTTATTAGGTCTATTCAATATATGAAAGAAAACATTTTTGATTTCATATACTCATGTTGTTAAGTACTTGTAGAGATACAATATCCTTTACCTAACAAGAAAATCTTATCTCGGTAATTAATGTTTCATGTTGATTACCATGATTGTGAATTACTTTTGATTTATGTAAACCTTCATCTTTTAGAGCTCTACGGTTAAGGACCAAGAGTCTCTTAACTCTTCTAAAAGACAAATACATTAATTAGGGAACAAAATGATTAGACATTCAATTCATACCAAAAAACATATAAAAGTAAAGTTTTAGAACACATATTATGAGACCCGCTTCCCCGATACTATAATATGTCCATTTTCAGCTTTCATGCTTGTGTGATGGTTATTTATGTTGTTGCTTGTATGATTGAATCACTTATAAGACCGCAGGTGAATGGCCGCGTTGAAGCGGTGGCAAATACGGGTTGGTCCATAGGGAGCGTGTGCGAGTCAAGTTCACGATACTCGAGTGGGGGAAAAGAAGAGAGAGATGTGATCAAAATTAAACTATAATGCGTGGGACACAAGTGGTGCATTTACATCACTAAATGGATGGTGTTTAGTTCGAGTGGAACAAAGACATCTATGCTAATTGGGTAACTATAATGTGTAGCTAGATACTGCTTATAGTTTGAGATATCATTTGTTTAATATCGTTGCCGATTTAGCTTAGATCCTCCTATATGTCACACCACAAAACTGGGAAACAAGAAGCTTGATTTTGAGTTCATATGATGTGTCGGGTTTCATATGAAAAGGGGACACATGTGGTGAACGAATAAAATCAATATGTCATGAGAATTGACATAATTAGAATCATAATAAATTCATATGAGGTGTGTATATTATGGGGTGTAATAATTTAATATTACATAGGATAATATATTACATAAGATATGAATTTGCTAAAAACCCCAAAAGAACAAATTTTGTTGCAAATAAATCCAAAATTTGACAAAGGCAAAATCGGGGTCAAACACGGTAAACCGTTTAGGGTTCGGTAGACCGAGGTGTCTTCGGAACGGTCAACCGAACAGGGAATGGGTAAACACAATTAGTTGACCGAAATTGTCTGGAGTGCCTGGACAATTGTGTTTGGTCAACCGAGCGTGAACGGTCAATCGAGAGAAATTATCTGGGGATATTTATGGTACACCGAAGGTGACATGGTCGTCCGATGAATGTTCGCTAGGAGAAATTTTGGTGGGTCAACTGTCGACCAGAGCAAGACGTGCATCGTCTGAATTTTTCCAAAGAATTTTTTTCATGCATATTTGGTCGACCGTCTAGCTCACGGTCCACCGAACATGTGTTAAAACCGAATGGTTCGGTTAACCGAGAAGAATTCTCGGTCAACCGAATAGTGCGATTTTTGCCTGAATTATTAAGAGAATAATTAGATCATTAGTTTGATTAATTCCAGATTTAATCAAACATTTTTTTGGGTGCTTATGTGGCAATTTGAGATTAATTTTAGGAGAGAATAAGCAAGAGATCATGACTAAAGAATAGTTTTTCATAAGGATGTTTTGGTAACCTATAAAAGGACCCCTCATCCTACTTGTTTATGTTAATGCAAAAATTCTTTCTCTCATTAATCTCTCCCTTAATCACCACGAAAATCTCTTCATAGTTTTAAGTTTTGGAGATAGAAATCTCAGGAGCTTAAATAGGGGTTATTAGCAACCGACGCACATCATACTACCGACGGCATCAATTAAATCACAGAAAATACAAGACTCATAGATATGCATATGAATCCCTGACCTGTCCAAACCTGGTGCTCAGAGAATCCTTCCAGGATGGCCTGAGATGGGAGAAGGTCAGTAGAGATCTGTCCAAGCAGCTCAGTCCAGCAACCGAGCAAGATGGCGCGCATGGTGCACAAACCGCATGGTTAGCCCACCCTAGCGCACCCTGCTCAGACCAAGGTAGCCCATCCAGACCCCAATCACCTTAGCTTCCCTAGGGTCCATCCCCACCCCTCCTGACCCCAGCGACCGTCTGGGAGGGTTGCACTAGCCAGCTGCCAAAGACAAGGAGTCAAAAGGGTTGAAGATAAACCCTAGTAGGATATTGTGTGCACCAGTCACACCCAATCAGACCCGTGACCGCTCCAAACTCAGCCCAGAAGGAAACCTCTTCACCCTTGGTCAGACCTTCCCAGAACTCGCTGGAGCTCCAGTGCCTCTGGCTTCCCCACAGCCAGCCCCATCTAGCGCATGCTCCATGCGCGCGCTAGAAGGGAACTCGGTTAATGGTGCAACCGATTGCACCAACCACCAACATGGTGCTGGCCAGACCTCCAGCCAACACCCCCTCCCATAAAACTCTTCAAGGGTCAGGAGAATACCTGATCTGAAAGAAGAATGCCTGAGCCAAGTTGCAAAATCTGCCCACCAAGCTTCTAGTCGCACCAAAAGTTGCACTAGATGTTGCTTCAAGCCTTGCCGGATTTGAAGTTCGCCGGAGCACCACCTGAGTGGTCTGAACGTCTAGCTGGAGAGTGGAGGAAGTGGAGAAGACTTGAGGGAGCAGAATGGATTTGGCAAGGTCGGTTGGGGGAAGGCTTTTTGTTTGCAACAACTCCCTCCATTCAATGGCCTTGAAGTCACTTCAATCCTCCTCAATGCATTGCCAAAACAGCCAGCATGGAATGCATGCAATAAAATGCAATCAACCACACTAATTCCCCCATTTAATCCATGCCACTTCACCTAACTCAGTCTAGCTCACGAGCCACCTTACCCATTCGTACCCAAGCTGAGTCGATTGAGCTAAAGAAGTGCGCACTCACCGGGTGAGTCGCACCCAATCGATCGACAAGGAAGCCAACCTGAATCAAGCATACAAACATACCACAAACACAATTAGGTAAGATAAGAACTAAATTATGCATAAATGAGGATAGTGGACTTATTATTAATAAAGTAGGAGAGTGGGGCTTATAGGGTATGATGTATAAAAAATTGAATCAGTATTGTCTCCCCAAGAACCCATCCCTCTCGGGTTGTACGCGGATGCGTAAATGTCACATTGAGCATTTTCGGAAAAAGTATGCTCATACGCTATGGGTCCTTAAGCTAGACGACGCCTAACTTTGAGCTCACGCGGCCTCAACACGCCTAACCTACCTACGACGAAGACCACAGAACCCAACAAGTGAGTCAAGATCTAGAGATCTCGTCTCTCCTATTATTGACAAAGTGGGAAATGTTGATCAGGCTATCACGGTCATGACCGGATCACTCTCCTAATGTGCCCGAGTCCTACTGGCCAATGTCTACTTGATTTTAGATTAAGGCTTCACTGGAGTGTGGTTTTTGGGGCTAAGGAAGAGGTGATGAAATCCCCCACCTTATCTTGAAGACTATTGGTGGTGCCCTTTAAAGATGTTTTGAAATCTTAAGCTGGCAAGCAACTCACCAAACAAGCACTCACCTCACTCTTGTTACAATGTACCTTACTAACAAATGCATGACCTAAACAAGCGTGAATTAGTACCTCAGAGAACAAAATGATTAGACATTCAATTCATAACAAAAAACATAAAAAAGTGAAGTTCTAGAACACATATTGTAAGACCCGCTTCCCTGATACTATAAATGTCCATTTTCATCTTTCATGCTTGTGTAATGGTTTGTTATGTTTTTGCTTGTATGATTGAATCAACTATAATAACGCAAGTGCACAGCCGCGTTGAACAGCTATATTTTCAATTTCTGTTCTTACAGTAGTTTCCTTTGCCTATTTCAAGTTGTTTCCTGTCACTGTTGATGCCATGCATGCTCTGATGTAGTGCTTTAAATTAACTTGGCTTGCATGACCCCTTGTTAAGAAAACTTGGACCATAAAACTCAAAGCAAAAGATTAGACTTACTGTCATCGAGGTCATGCATCATTTGTCGACCTGGCACGCATTTGTCTTTTCTTTTCTTTTCATTCTTGTTGTCCATTGTTGGCGTGAGGTACGTGCACCCGATCTCTCATTCACACATGTTTAGATCATACATTAGTTAGTAAGGTACATCAGGACAAGAGTGAGGTGAGTGTTTGTTTGGAGAGTTGATTGCTAGATTAAGACTTAAAATGCTACTAAGGATGGGTTGTCCCATATAAAGTAAGGTGGGGGATTTCATCACCCTTTCCTTTGCCCCAAAAATAACTCTTAATCAAAGCCTTAATTCTAAAAGCAAGTAGACATGACATTGACCCTAGGATTTCGGACGCACTAGGAGAGTGATCGAGTTGAGACAGTCATGACCTGATCGGCGTTGCCTGCCTTGTCGATAGTAGGAGGTACTGGATCTTTAGATCTGGTATCACTTGCTAGGCATTGTGGTCTTCATTGTAGGAAGGTGAGGCGTGTCGAGACTTGTGATCTCAAAGTTAGGCGTCCTCTAGCCCGATGACCTATAGCCATAGGTTCTTTGACCCGTGCTTGCTAGATTAGGCTTCTACCTTCACCCACTACCCACGCTATCTCTAAGGATTATTCCTTTCTCATCTGAGTGTTCCCTTCTCTATATTCTTCGTTATAGTCTCCTTCTCTGATTAAACTTTCAGTTGTGTGTTGTTTTAGAGTCAAGTTGAGCGTTTTATGCAAGGTTGGGCTCATTATGGTGAGAGCGCTCGATTTGAGAGAGTGCATTTTTCATAGATGGACAGTCAAGGTGATCGATCATCTCCACCTCGTGCTCCTTTGGAACACGAGGTTGTGTTGTCTTGCGGCGATGAGGGAGATCGGGTTCCATACATGGATTACCTTGGTCGGCTCCCACCAGCACGTAGACCTCCTTCTCCTCCGCCTCTGACTCGAGAGGAAGAGGGATTCGGTCAGGATCGAGTTCTTGGTGATCCACCACATTTAGCTTGATAGGATAGGCTAATGACTTAATGGGAGCGGACCCATCATGTTCGGGCCGTGCAACCTTCATGCATAGTTCTCCAGCCGGCTCACGGGAACAACTATGAGCTGAAGCCTCAATATGTGAGCATGCTTCCTACCTTCACTGCCAATAAGGAGGATCCTTATATTTTTATATGTGAATTCGAGGAGGTATGCTCCATGTTCAAGCTTCAACAACTTGACGAGGATTCAGTCCGGTTGAGGATGATTTCTTTTGCGTTGAAGGATAACGTGAAAAATGGATGTACAGCCTCCCAACGAGCTCTATTCGGTCTTGGGATGACTTTGTGACCGTCTTTCTAAAGAGAGTTTTCCTGTAAAGGAAAACTCAACTGATATGACACCAGATACATCAAATAATTAGACTGAGACCGAATCTTTTCATGCTTTCTTTGAGAGGTTCAAGGACCTTCTCTAGCAATACCCTCATTATGGACTTGAGCTACGGCAGTTGTGCCAGATTGTTTATGAGGGCCTCAACTACATCACCCGCACATTGTTGGAGTCGATGTGTCAGGGTGATTTCCAAATGAAACCCATCAAAGAGGCATGAGACACTTTTGAATTAATGGTTGAACGTACCTTTGAGTGGGACACCATGAGAGAGCCACCAGCCGCCAGGTCTTCTGGTCGAGCTGGATCATATCAAGTTGAGTCAACTATCGAGTCTGAGGCGAAATTGGCTACTCTCATGCATAGGATTGAGAGTTTAGAGTTGGACCGAGCTCCCGTAGCTCAGGTCGCTACTCCCGCGTGTAGTAGGTGTGGACTTATGGAACATGATGACTTGGAATGTGTTTACGCTCCAAGGGACACTGAGCATGCAAATGCGTTGTATCAACAGAGGCCCCGTAATGACCCGTACAGTCACTCCTACAACCCGGGATGACGTAACCATCCTAACTTCTCTTGGGGGCCTAGTGGGGGTCACGGTCAGATCTCGCACGCTCAACCTCAACCTCCTCATTATTAACCTCCACGCTATCGGAGACCTACACACCCACATCAAAGGTCTCAGCACCATAATTACCAACCTCCCCAGGCCTCATCGTTGGATTATTCTAACCAAGCTCCACTACCCAGCGGGTTGACACGAAGGACCCCACTCTAGAACAAACCCTTCAAGCGTTCATGCAGAGCACACATACCACGCTTGCGGCCAGCAATAATTTGGTCAAAGCATTGGAAATGCAGGTTAGCCAGTTGGCTCATCAGTTCCATGAACTCGAGAAGGGTCAGTTACCGAGTCAACCTGTGGTAAATATCAGAGGTAAACCTGCTCGGGTAGGAAGAATGTGTACAATGTTGAAAGTGACCCTTCCCAACATGCTAATGTTATCCATACCTTAAGACCGGGAATGGTTGTTCACAACAATGTGGAAATGTCTGAATCCAACCCTGTTGGTGACTCTTCTGAGGAGGGTCGTGAGTCATTCGAGGAACCCAATTCTAAGACTCCTCCTTCTGATAGTTATGTCCCTGAGGCACTATTCCCTCATAGGTTGACTAAAAAATGTGATGAGCATTGGGACAAAATCGTTGAGGTACTTAGGCAAGTCAAGGTGAACATTCCGTTGTTGGACGTTGTTCAGCAAATGTCACCGTATGCTAAGTTCCTTAAGGACCTTTGTACCATTAAAAGGAGAACAAATGTTCCCAAAAAGGAGTTTCTGGCCGCCATTGTGAGCTCAATAATTACATAACCCATGCAAGTCAAATACAAGGACCCTGATTGTCCAATTGTCTCTTGCATGATCGGTAATGTGACAATTCCTCAAGCTCTATTGGATTTGGGAGCATCTGTGAACCTCCTGCCCTACTCTGTCTATGTCAACCTTGGAATAAGAAATCTTAAGCCAATAAGGACAACCCTCCAGTTGGCTGACAGATCCGTCAAGATTCCACGAGAAAGTGTGGAGGACGTCCTTATTAAAGTGGGTGAGTTTGTATTTCCAGTTGATTTCATCATCTTGGATACTGAACCTGTGTCTAACCCACAATGGTAAATTCCAGTGATCCTTGGGAGGTCATTTCTTGCGACATCTAATGCTTTGATCAATTGTCGCAATGACTTGATGAGGTTGTCTTTTGTAAACCTCACGGTGGATTTCAACATCTTAACTCTTGGTAAGCAACCCGGGCTCTTCGACGATGCTGTCAGAGCCAATTTCATTCAGAACACGGATGAGCCCTTGTCATTAGGCATGTTCAACTCACATCGACATATTATTGAGGTGCCTAATGACCAGGTTGTGAGTGAAGATGGTGTTGAGGAATCTCCTTGTGAACTTTTGGACGAGGAGGCACATCTGGGTGCTTGCTCCTCTTACTCTGTGGCCCTTAAGCCACTTGAAAGTAACTCCGAATCCAACAAAGTACCCACCTCTGGTCGAGCTTTAACCGCTCCCCGATAACCTTAAATACATCTTTTTAGGGGATAATGAGACCTTACCACTCATTATTGCTTCTGATCTTGCAAAAGATCAAGAGGCTTCCCTAAAAAATGCCCTTGGAAAACAAAAAGGCGATAGGGTGGTCCTTCAAGGACATCAAGGGAATTAGGCTGGTATTGTCCAGCATCGCATCCACATAGAAGAGAATTCTAGGATATCCGTGCCTTTTTGCGGCATGCTAGATTCTATCGACGGTTCATTCGAGATTTTAGCAAATTTTCTCAACCTATCACTGCCTTGTTGGATAAGGATGTCATTTTTTAGTTCACACTAGATTTCCACCACACTTTTTTGACCATGAAGAAAGAGCTAACTTCAACTCCCATAATTAAGGCATCAGTGTGGACTTAACCCTTCGAGTCAATGTGTGATGCTTCTAACTTTGCTGTGGGAGCGGTGCTTGGGCAACGATTGAACAAATTGCCTCATGTGATCTACTATGCCAGTAGAACAGTCAATAATGCCCAATTGAACTACACTGTGATTGAGAAGGAATTCTTTGCGATCATATTTGCTTTGGAGAAATTCCGGTCATACTTGATTGGCTCCCACATGATTATCTATTCTGATCGCACAGCCACCAAGCACCTCATGGAAAAGAAAGATGCAAAATCTCGACTCTTGAGATGGATCTTGTTCTTACAAGAATTTAATCTCGAGATTCAGGACAAAAAAAGGTGTGAAAATGTTGTAGTTAAGCACCTGTCTCGTCTTGAGATGACCAACCCACATGACCAAATTATTAATGACAAATTTCCTGACGATCTAAGATGACCCTTGGTTTGCCGACACCATGAACTACCTCGTGACCAAGCAACTTCCTGTTGGTTGGTCAAAATCTGACCAAACCAAATTTAGATCTTATGTCAGATTCTTTCACTGGGACGACCCCTACCTATTCAAATACTGCTCTGACCAAATTTTCAGGATGTGCGTCCCAAATAATGAATTCCAAAGTGTGCTCCAATTTTGCCACTCTGAGTGATGTGGAGGACACTTTGTAGCAAAGAAAATATCTGCCAAGGTGCTTCAATCTGGATTCTACCGGCCTTCTCTTTTCAAAGATGCTTACGAATTTTGTAATCAATGTGATAAGTGGCAGCGCCTTGGCAGGATTAGTCGACGTGATATGATGCCTTTGCAAAATGTCATTGTCGTCGACATCTTCGATGTGTGGGGCATCGACTTTATGAGTCCTTTCCCGAATTTGTTCGAGAATGTTTACATTCTTGTGGCCGTTGACTATGTGTCTAAGTGGGTTGAGGCTATCCCCACAAACACCACTGACAACAAGGTGGTCACCAAATTCTTAAATGACATTCTTGCTCGATTTGGTACTCCTTGTACCATAATCAGTGATAGGGGTACCCACTTCTGCAATCGCTCCTTTGAAGCACTTATGAGAAAATATGCGATCGCCCACAAGCTTGTGACCCCATATCATCCGCAAACTAGTGGGTTCCTCAAAGTCTCTAACCATCAATTAAAGCAAATCCTTGAGAAGACAGTTAATTCCTCGAGGAAGGATTGGTTGACTAAGTTGAATGACGTATTGTGGGCTTTCCGCACCGCGTATAAGACCAATTTGGGTATGTCCCCATATCGGGTAGTATACAGCAAGGCTTGCCACCTACCCATTGAGCTTGTGCATCGTGCTTTCTAGGCGATCAAGAACCTAAATATGGATCTTAATCAAGCAGGGGTGCAGCGTAAACTCGACATCGTGGAATTGGAAGAGCTACGCCATGATGCGTATCAAAATGCCAAAATTCATAAGTCCTGAGCCAAGATGTTTCACGATCTCATGATTATGCGAAAGGTGTTTACAGATGGGCAGAAGGTGTTGTTGTACAATACCCGACTTCATCTGTTTGCGGGTAAGCTCTGCAGTCACTGGTCTAGCCCTTTTATTGTCCAAACCGTATTTCCTCATGGAGCAGTTGACATCCTGAACCAAGGGAATGGGAACGTGTTCAAAGTTAATGGACAACGCCTAAAACCTTACTTGGAGGGGGCATCAGCTGAAGTTGAGGATGTCATGTTCCTTCATGAACCTCTCTCGCACTCAACCATTCATGACCTGCGTGGATGATTGAGATTTCATGTTTGTACATAGTGTTGTTAGTTATATATCAAAAAGAAAAAAACTTCATGAGTGAGCATTAATTATTGTGGGCTCCAACCCTTGAGTATTTGGGCCCCATTTCTTTCACGATTTGTATCCCTTCTTTAGCATCTCACAGGTTTCGAGGGAATTTGGGTTTGTGTACATCAACATAACCATGGACTTCCCTTTGCACTTCATGTTGGTGAGATCTTTTCTTTTTCATGCATAAATCCATGTTGTTTCATGCTCACATTCATTGAGGACAAACATTCATGCATATATCCATGTAGTGTCATCCAAGTGAGATCCTAACGGAACAGTTGACCGGCTAGGTATTTCGGTCGACCGTTTGCCAATGTTTTGCCCACATCAACAAAAGATTGTTGCTTATTAATGGATGGATTTTAACCCATGTTGGTCAATGAATGTTATGAGAGGATGATGTGTGAAAATATGAATGATTGAGAGGAGAAACTACCATGGAACATGTTTGAGTTGTTTTGTACATGAGGTAGTTTGGAGAATCTACTATAAATATGAGTCTCCTCCTTCCCTTCCAAATATCTATAGATTTTCTCTCCTCTATATTGTTCTTCATCCTTCCATTAAAACTCTTGTAATTGATTGAGTGCTAGAGATCTAATTCTTGGTGGCATACAAGGGGTTATTAGCTAGATTCTAATCTTGCACTAGAGTTGATTGGCTAGCTTCAATCACTCTAATCTTGTTTAGAGATTGGTGAGCACTTGGAAAAAGGTTTGAAGGTGATTCGGATTGGAGGTCGACTTTCGACCATCGAAAAGAATTTGACAATCCTTTTAGGTTTGATTTAATTTATGCATTTTAATATTATATTTACCCATTGCTTGGTGGCATTCTCTCTACTTGGAGTAAGCCTTGGAGCAAAACTCAATGTGGAAAAGAAGGCTACTGGTAATGTGAGTCATGTAAATAAAATAATTCTTCATAGTTTGTTTTAATGATGTCTTTGTTTTAATGCTTTCTTGTTTAACTTGTTTTGTTTGTCTTAATCTTAGTAGAAGTAATTAGCATTGTTGAGAATTAAAATTTATACCGCAAGTGCACGACATCTATGAAGACGTGGCAAGTACGGGTCGAACACAAGGAGGGAGAGATTTCGTAGTTGATGTTATTTTTGATTAAGAGGAAGAAGGAGAGAAGAATCAATTGAGTTTTTAGGTTTTTGGATTAAGTAGCTAAACATGCACAAATAAAACTACAACAAGAAATAAGAGAGAAATCCGTTGGATGGAGGTTTAGATTTAGGTTTAGATCAGAGAATTACTGAAACTTATTGTAAATCATGTTAATTATGAAGCATTACAAGATAAATGACTTAACATAAACTCAAGTAATCAAAATATACTAATCATGAACTTAAAATAATAACATGCAATTCATCTTCTCTAACCCTAAATCCGTCACCTCCACCCTTTGGAAAGAGTTAGAAACTCATGGAGGGAGGAAGAAGAAGGGATCCTAGAGACATTAAAAGAAAAGAGAAACAAAACAAAATAAAACAGAAATTTATTACTAATGATCCAAGACCAAAGGTTCAAAGATGTGTTACATTCGTGCTACGAGGCTATTTATAGCCGATACAAGGGATACCAGTATATGAAAGGAAATTACACGTGGCGACACAGGACTGGACAAAATTTGGGGAAGCAGATCGACAGGGGTGCGGCGGAAACGGCACAGATTGTAGGTGTTGTGCGGCGGAAACGCCGCACAATCTGGTCTGATCGGGTCCGGATTTTGGCTGTGCGTTTATGGTATGATTTGATCCTCCTTTGCGCGTCTGGATTGATTCTTTCCATTGTCTTGAGCTCCGGATTAATTCCTTCCATTGTTGGGATTTTATTTTTTTGACTTTTCTTTTGACTTGTCCAACACAATAACTTGGCCATTTTATTTTGTAGTCAGGTCCTTGACATTTTGCACTTAAGCCCCTGACCTTTTTGTGATTAGCTCCTTGAATGCTTTTGTGCTTTGATGCATTTCCATTTGAAACCCGATAAACTTGAACTTGTCTTTATGATAGAAATGAATCTTTTGCACGCGTTTTATGCTCGGGATGTGGGTAATTTGCATTCAGGTCCCTGTATTCTGTAAACAAGGCTAAACACATACCTTAGTAGCATTTATTGAATTAAAAGCAACCTAAATGAAAGACATATGATGTAATGTATGCAATGCATCAAATACCCCCACACCTAGATTTTGCTAGTCCCTAGCAAAACAGAATATAAGAAGGAATGAAAACAGGGAAATCCTAACTCACTTTCGTAGGAATCACGGTTGCACTTAGCATGTGCAACAAGCCTTTAAACCTCCAAGTTGCCTTAGAGGACGAGTTTTGTCTCGTGAGGGTTTTCAGCTGACACACCCACAAAGTCTTAATTCAACATTCCATTAATAGCTCTCAATATTTTTACCTCAACCTTATACATCTCACTTAGAATTCTTGCATGCTCATTATACAATTCTAACTTATAAAAAGTTTGACTTGGTCTTTATTCCTCCAACATTCACACCACTAACCCTTCTACACATATTATCACATAAATTATTTTGCACGCCTCCTCTGGTGGTGAAGTATCATTTGGATCAACCATGGCATGGATCGTTCTTTTAGCTTTGGGCCTTGAGTATCTTAAAGTATTTTTTTTTCTTTTTTTCCGTGATTCAACACATTTGCTTTTTCTTTTTGACACTTATACCCTTTTTGCATTCGTGTAGCGAGTTTGGTCGATAATCCCGAGCTGGAAGACTCAAGTTACCGGGTTTTAAGATACCCCTACGGACCAGTGACTCGAAGGCTTGGGCTTTTGTAATCATTTTGCAAGATGTGCTTTCCTCACTTTATTCTTTTTTTTTTTACTTTTTTTTCCTCAAGGCTTAATTGGTATTAGAAGTCCACACTTCCCGGTATATTTTCCTCAACCTCTGCTTTTTATCAACCACTTCAAAGATTTGATTCATCCAATTTAAGTGCATACACGTCTGAAAGGGTAATGAGCTATTTCTTTGGAACTTAGATTTATGTCATAATTTCTTCAAGCAGAACTATATAATAAGGAACAAAAATTCAATGCAATTTGTACACAGATTTTGGTAGTTCAATCTTAAGTTATGTCATGGAACATTGATTTTTTATTTTTTTTAGAAGAAGAAAACAAACAAATAGATATATACATAGATAAACACCCCCCCACACCTAAATCATGCATTGTCCTCAATGTATGCATAGATAAAATAAATGCACTTATTACCTGAGTCGGCTTGCGGTAGAGGGGTTGAGTTTGCTCAGAGTCAACCGTAATCAGAACTGGATTGAATGACACCATATTGGTGCATGTATCTAGTTGAATTGTTCCCCATGTTGACTTGAGGAAAAGATTCCACTCTTCTCACTTGAATTGGTTCGCTTATTTGCTCGAGTGATGGTGGTTGAGTAAATGAATCACTCCCTTTTTTCTTACTTCCTTTTTGCTTATGTGATGATTTATTTGATTCAGAATTCTGATAAATACGTGCTCTCATCACAACATCACTTGGGTTGCATATTATTTCTGGCTCATTATCAATATGGAAGATATTAAATTCTGCTTTTAAGTTCCCGAAAGATAATTGCATGAGCCCATTTCGACAGTTTATTAATGCTTCCGAAGTGGCTAAAAAGGGTCTACCTAGAATTACAGGGATTTGTCGATTAGGATTTACAACAGGTTCAGTATCAAGTACGACAAAATCCACTGGATAAATGAAGTCACCAACCTTAATCAAAACGTCCTCTACTATACCTCTCGGTTTCTTAACAGAACAATCAGCGAATTGGAGGGTTGTCTTAGAGGGTTTCAGTGAACCAAGGTTGAGTTGCTCGTAGACAGAAAATGGGAGTAAGTTAACGCTTGCACCTAGGTCTAGAAGAGCTTTATTGATAAAAGTATCTCCTATTGAACATGAAATTGTGGGACACCCAGGGTCCTTATATTTTATAGGAGATGTATTGGAAAGAATAGAGCATATGTTTGCAGTTAAGAATGCCTTCTTTGGTACATTCGTTTTTTTCTTTTTAGTGCACAAATCTTTCAAGAATTTAGCATAAGCAGGTATTTGTTGAATCATATCTAAGAGTGGAATATTCACCTTAACTTGCTTAAATACTTCTAAGATTTTCTCTATTTGTGCACTTGAGCTCTTCTTGAGTCTATTGGGAAATGGGGCTTTAGGAACATAGACTCGCTCAGGTTCAGGTTGAGCTATGGGTTCAGGTTGTGTAGGTGGGTTGGGCTTTTCAATTTGGACGTCAGGTTCAATGGTCAGGTCATATGTGGTTGCTTGATGGCTAGATTGATTAGACATTCTAGGGTTTACCACATTGTTATCAACTTGTCGTCCGGACCGTAATGACACTACTGCATTGATTTGTTGGAACGGTCCTTCCTCGTTAACCATTTGAACCGGTCTGGGGTTGTTATTTCTTGAGGGTGGTTGATAAGATTGATATTGATTATTAGTTCTTGGGTTCACCTCAGGTTGACTTGGAAATTGACCCTTTTTTCTTTCACCTACTATTTGCGCTAATTGGCTGACTTGTGTCTCTAGCCTTTGGAATGATTGGTTGGTTGTTTGTATAAAAGTTTTCATTAAATTTTCCAAGTTTGTCAACCTAACTTCATGATTTCCATTGTTATTACCCCCAGATGATGTATTATTTTGGTTATATGGGTTTGGTTGTTGTCTAGGAGGTTGACCTTGTTGGTTCCACGAAAAATTGGGATGATTACGCCAACCCGGGTTGTAGGTTGATGCATAAGGATCATTTCTAGAATGGTTAAACGTGGCATTAACATGTTCCAAGTCTACACAGTCCTCCATTAAATGACCAATCTGACCACATCTAGAGCAAGGGGTAGAGGATGCTTGTCGGGTTTGGTTTTGCAGCTCTAAACTTTCCATTCTGCGCATAAGGGTGGCTAGTTTTGCCTCAGCCGCTATGTTGGCATCTATAGCTAAGACACCTGGTCGGGGTTGACTTGCTATTCTAGATCCAATACTCGGGTTGATGGGTGTTCTAGCATTGTCCCATTGCATACTGTTTTCAGCTAAATCCTCAAGAAAAGTCCAGGCATCATTTTCGTTTTTCGACATGAAATTCCCTTGGCTCACAGATTCTAGCATAACTCTAGATGTGGGTGTCAATCCCTCATAAATAATTTGGCATAATTGCCATTTTGGAATTCCGTGATGAGGGCATTGGGTCAAGACACTTTTAAATCTTTTAAGATAGGAATAGAATGGCTCGCTCTCAGACTGAACGAATGCAACAATTTCATTCCTAATCTTCATAGTCTTATGGTTGGGGAAGTATTTTTTTAGAAACACTTGAACAAACTCAGCCCAACTCCTAATAGATCTTTCGGCTAGACTATATAGCCATTTCTTAGCGTCGTCCTTCAGTGCTAGAGGCACGAATTTCAGACGCACTGCCTCCTCAGGGATATGCTGGTATTGCATAAGAGAGCAGATTTCCTCAAATTCTCTAAGGAAGAGATATGAATCTTCCTTAGAGGTGAACTTAGGCAGCATACTCATGTATTGTGCCTTAAGTTCGAAATCGCGACCCGGTATGGTGGGCATGACGATGCACGATGGCTGAGCAGCCATCGTTGGGTAGCACCGATCCCTCAGAGTCATAGGCGGGTTCACAACATTCTCACCCATTAGATCCGGGTGAGGTGGTGCAACAGATGGATTGGGGTTAAGCTCTAGACTGGAATCTAGATGAACTAGTGAGAGTCGATTACTCAAGTCCCGAATCCAAATCTGAGTGCACCGGGTTGAATCAAATTTTGAATTTGAGTTTGAAAATTTAATTTCAAATTCAATTTCAAAAATCAATTACCTTCTCTTTTTTTCTTTTTTTCTTTTTAAAATTTTTAAATTTAATTTTTTTTTTATGAAAATGGAAACAAACAATAGAAAGGTAAAGATGAGAAGGGAAAGAAGACTCAGACGAGAAGGGAAACTTAACTCTAAAGGTAAATTCAAGGGTTGGCCAGAAATTTCCTGAACAAGCACGGTTCAAACAATCCTAGACCTAGTGTCACTTAAATCTAGACGACTCCTAACTGGTTGAGTCGAATTGATTTGCTTGATTCACCTCCCTCACCAATCAAACCAAGTTGGCCAGTCAGTGTATAGCTAGTGGGGGCGCTTCCGACAGAGTCGGTGCCAATTAGACAACCACGTCGCTTGGAAGACTTTCGTCAACACAAAAACACTTTCTAGACACCAAATTGAATTCAATTAGCTTCAGGTCATAGCAAGTCAAACCAATCTCCTCCTTAATTGAGTCCGAGTCCTTAGGGGCCAATGTCTAATTGATTTTAAATTTAGGCTTAGGTGACACTTTCGGATTGTGGTTTGTGGGCCACGGGAGGGTGATGAAATCCCCACCGTATCTTTGCCTACGGAGTTGCCCTTAAAGTAGTTTAACTTAGATCTAGCAAAGATAGTCAAACAATGGTCTTTTTAATGGGGGCAATTTCAAGGTTGTATGCAAACTAAAGTATATGCTTAAATGCAATCGTTAAACCGTTATACGTACCTTGCCTCCAGCACTCTTCAACAATAAAAAAATAATTTGCAAGAATTTAGCAAGAATAATGCAAGCAAAACATTATATGATGCATGCACTAAGGTCTTTCTAATTTTGCCAATTTTAGGTCCGAGTTGAATTATTGCCAATTATGGAATTGTAAACCCTAACACATGCAATTCTACGAAAGGAAACTTTTCAACAATTCAGATTTTACGAGAAAGGCAGGAAAAGTTACCTCCGCAATGCTCAGTCGGGTTCGCCGCCCGCTCTCGGAGAATCCAGTAGCTTAATGCGACCACCCAGAGATGCCGACGGTGCCCCAGAAATTTGAAGACCAGAACCCACACTGGTGCGGCGATTCCGCCGCAAGCCACCTTGTAGATGCGGCGATTCCGCCGCCCAAGTGTCTCAGAACGCTCCCGGATTTCGCCGCGCACTCTGTTGTCTCCTGATACACAAATTCAAATACCTAGATCGCGCACAAGGTAGACAGGATAAAATCGAAAACACAAAAACACAAAATCTGCGTCACCTCCCCGGCAACGACGCCAAAAACTTGTTGAGAATTAAAATTTATACCGCAAGTGCACGACGTCTATGAAGACGTGGCAAGTACGGGTCGAACACAAGGAGGGAGAGATTTCGTAGTTGATGTTATTTTTTATTAAGAGGAAGAAGTAGAGAAGAATCAATTGGGTTTTTAGGTTTTTGGATTAAGTAGCTAAACATGCACAAATAAAACTACAACAAGAAATAAGAGAGAAATCCGTTGGATGGAGGTTTAGATTTAGGTTTAGATCAGAGAATTACTGAAACTTATTGTAAATCATGTTAATTATGAAGCATTACAAGATAAATGACTTAACATAAACTCAAGTAATCAAAATATACTAATCATGAACTTAAAATAATAACATGCAATTCATCTTCTCTAACCCTAAATCCGTCACCTCCACCCTTTGGAAAGAGTTAGAAACTCATGGAGGGAGGAAGAAGAAGGGATCCTAGAGACATTAAAAGAAAAGAGAAACAAAACAAAATAAAACAGAAATTTATTACTAATGATCCAAGACCAAAGGTTCAAAGATGTGTTACATTCGTGCTACGAGGCTATTTATAGCCGATACAAGGGATACCAGTATATGAAAGGAAATTACACGTGGCGACACAGGACTGGACAAAATTTGGGGACGCGGATCGACAGGGGTGCAGCGGAAACGCCGCAGATTGTAGGTGTTGTGCGGCGGAAACGCCGCACAATCTGGTCTGATCGGGTTCGGATTTTGGCTGTGCGTTTATGGTATGATTTGATCCTCCTTTGCGCGTCTGGATTGATTCTTTCCATTGTCTTGAGCTCCGGATTAATTCCTTCCATTATTGGGATTTTATTTTTTTGACTTTTCTTTTGACTTCTCCAACACAATAACTTGGCCCTTTTATTTTGTAGTCAGGTCCTTGACATTTTGCACTTAAGCCCCTGACCTTTTTGTGATTAGCTCCTTGAATGCTTTTGTGCTTTGATGCATTTCCATTTGAAACCCGATAAACTTGAACTTGTCTTTATGATAGAAATGAATCTTTTGCACGCGTTTTATGCTCGGGATGTGGGTAATTTGCATTCAGGTCCCTGTATTCTGTAAACAAGGCTAAACACATACCTTAGTAGCATTTATTGAATTAAAAGCAATCTAAATGAAAGACATATGATGTAATGTATGCAATTCATCAAGCATGTATACCTTTCCTATTTTAATTACCTTCATTTCGTTTTGTCATCTTTTAATGAGTAGTGAGTAATTTTATCCCCCTTTGGGGTGGAGATGATGTTCACACATGCATTAAAGAATGGAAATGAATGCTTTATTTTGAAAATGTATGCTTGCTTGTTAGAGTAGATAACTTCACTTGATGAGTTTTCCCACAACTATTAGACACATCCCATGCTTGTTTAGGTTCTGAAATAACCAACTTGTGTATGTGAATGTTAATCAACTAGGTTAGTAATTGGATTGATAGGTTTTTCCATAACTATTAGACACTTCCTATACATGAAAACACTACCTACATTTGTGCCTATTGAATGCATTCTTCACCAACTTATTGCATGGGTGCACTCACTCCACGCCTTAGGGGTCTCTCTTCCTGATTTGCAGCTTTGCTTATATTAATCACTTAGTTTAGTTATTAGTCTCGTGCTTTCATCTTCTTTGTTGTTTCGTACTAGTGTAACGTAGCATAGTTTAGTCTAGTTTAGTTTAATCAATTTCTTCTCCCCTCTTTTCCCACTTGCCTTCGAACAAATCAGAGTTGACTCACCTCCCCGTGGATTGACCCATACTTGCCGAGTTTTCACCGACGCCGAGCAGTAGCAGTAAATATAAATGATTAACATGGAGCATGCCTCCTCGAATTGACGTATAAAGATATACGGATCCTCCTTATTTGCTGTGAAGATAGGAAGCATGCTCACATATTAATGTTTAAATTCATAGTCATTCCCGCGAATAGGGGGAGAAATATGCAAGAAGGTTGTCCAGCCTGAATAGGATGTATCCGTTCTCACATAGTCATCGGTCGATCCTGTCAAGCTAGGGGTGGTGGTACTCCCATAACTCGCTCTCGATCGGGACCCTCTTCCTCCTTGGTTGGAGGAGGAGGAGATGGTCTACATGGTAGTGGAAGTGGACCGAGGAACTCCATCTATGGTACCTGATCTCCTCCACCTCCAAGAGACGACAAGGCTTTGTGCTCCAAAGGAGCTCAAGGCGGAAAAGGACGATCACCTAAACAATTCATCTCAACAAAAGGATCAAGTTTATAAACAAAAGCATCAAAATACACCACTGGCGGATCAGATTGGTCTGATCCGCCCCAAATTTGCTGAGTATCTTAATTGATGTATTTGGCATGTGGGATACAGTCCTGGTTCGCTAGTTTGAGCCCGTTTGGTCTTAATTGCCCCAAAACTGTTTAAAATCATGGTATCGAGGGATTTTTGCTCCCGAAATGTTTTCCGTGTGTTCAGTTCCCTCTGGATTTCATCTGGGTCCGTCTGGAATTTCAGAAGGTCATGTGCATGACAAACTAGTCCATTTTACTTCATTTGAGCCATTTCTTCTTACATTTAGGTCATTTTCTCTTCCTTTCTCTTCATTATTACCTAATACGTGAAACACCACAAACCAACACTCGAGTAGCACGCAATTGGGGTAAAATAAAGGATATATAACATGAATACGATGTATGATAATGCTATTAATCAAATACCCCCACACTTACCTTTTGCTAGTCCCAAGCAAAACAAATAAAGAAAAAAATACAAGAAAGGAAAAGCATACAACAAACAAGAAATTTTAACTCACTTTCGTAGGAATCATGGTTGCACTTAGCATGTCCAATAAGCCGTTAAACCTCCCTGTCGCCATGGAGAAGGAGTGGTGTCTCCAGAGGGTTTTCGGAGGATATACCCATAAAATCTGAACATTGATGCATTATTCAACATAGAAAAATGACTCGATGGACCTAATTTAGTCGATCATTGGACACGCTAATCCTATTGGCCGACTATATATATGTATTTTGTCGACACACCTAGCATAGTGAACCATTCGTGCAAGTTAATTTAGGACTTAGCTAAAAGACATGGGAAATCTTAACATTCTTAAGTGATACAAAGTGTAAAGTCCATATAGGGTGATCCCCACCACTCGTGTAACGGGAGTTTGGTCGGTGCCTCCCAATTTAGATGACTCGAAAGCACCAGGCTCTAAGACCCATCAGACTTAATTTCCCAAGTGATAGGAGTCGTGCGAGAAGACATAACACCATACTTAATTATGTCTCAGTTTTTGACCAACATATGATCCGACACAACTAGATGATGGTCTAGCAGTTGGTGCTTCTCTCATATTACACCAATTTAAAGACAACTCAGCCACACTAATATAAGCACGTGCTAAGCATCACTCAAGAGCATTAGTACATCAAAGATAAGAGTGAAAATCCCATGAGATGGTTATGAAACTCATGTGAGGTTCAAAGGTTAGGATTAACACACACACTTAATTCATCACATAATCACATCACCTTCTTGTCCACCCCCAATAGGAATGGACTAGTCCCTACTCATCTCTAAACTCAAAAAAACAAAAAGACAACCCAAAACATAATGGAAATGTAGAAAACTAGATTAAAATAAAAGATTACAAGGTCACTCCTCTTCTCCTCCTCTACATTACTAATTAAGAAACTAAAACCTACTCTAATAAACAAGAAATAAAACCTACTCTACAAAACAAGAAAAGAAACTTACCTTAGGAGGAGACAGAGGAACTAGAAGAAATGAGGCATTACAAGTCTATTTGTAGAAGAGATAAAGGTTTGGATGGATTTGGAAGGAATCCGACCACTTATTAATTTCTCTGTAGTCTGGTGCACCGAATTAATCAAGTCCGAGCCACATTTGAAATTGAAGATGATTTGGATCAAACTCCACCACTGACTTGCTCAGTATCTTCATTGATGTATTTGGCATGTCGGGTGCACTCGTGGTCCACTGGTTTGAGCATGTTTTTTCTTAATTGCCCAAATGCTCTTCAAGATCATGGTATTGAGGGATTTTTGCTCCCGAAATGATTTCTGTGCGCTCAGGTCCCTCTGGATTTCATCTCTGTCCTTCCTTTTATTGATGAGTCCTTGTGTATGACAAACAAGTCCATTTTGCTTCATTTGAGTCATTTGTTCTTACATTTAGGTCATTTTCTCTTACTTTCTCTTCTTTATTACCTAATACAGGAAACACCATAAACCAACACTCGAGTAGCCAACAATTGGGGTAAAATAAAGGATATATAACATGAATGTGATGTATGATATGCTACTAATCAATTACCTAAAACCTGAAACACATCAAACAAACACTCGAGTAACACATATACGAGGTAAAATAAACGATATAGAATGAATGTATTCTATGATATGCTATTAATCATGCATCAATGTTCAGATTTTGTGGGTATATATGTTGAAAACCCTCAGGAGATACCACTCCTCTTTGGCGATAAGGAGGTTTAACAACTTGTTGCGCATGCTAAGTGCAATAGTGATTCCTACGAAAGTGAGTTATGATTTCCTATTTTTCGTATGCTTTTCCTTTCTTTCATATTTTCTCTTTCTTTTGTTTTGCTCGGTACTAATAAAAGGTAAGTGTGGGGGTATTTGATTAGTAGCATATCATATATTGCATTCATGCTATTTATCCTTTATTTCACCCTAATTTTGTGCTACTCGAGTGTTCGTTTCATGTGTTTCTTAGGTTTTATGTAATAAAGAAGAGAAATGAAGAGAAAATGATTGAAATACGAAAAAGAAAGGGCCTTATTGAAGCATATTGGACATGTTTGTCATGCTCAATGACCCATCCGCAATTCAGAAAGGACCCAGAAGAAACTCGAAGGACCCTGAACATAAGGAAAACATTTCTGACGCAAAAATCCCTCAATATCAGTGAACTTAGAGTGCACCCCACGTGTAAAATAGAACACTTAAGTTTCTAAGAGAAATCGGGGCAAATCAGACCAACCAGGTCTACCAATGGAGGATGAAAATTTTCCAGTGGCAGATCTTGTCGGTCCAAATCCTCCCCAACTTCTCTCGTTGATCGAACATGATTAATTGGGTGCACCAGACCATAGAGAAATCAATTACAGCCGTCAGATTGTTTCCAGATTCATCTACACCTCTCTTCATTAATGAAAGTTGTTGTTGTTTACTTCTACTTTTAATCTAGACTTCTTTACTTGTTATGTGATGTTTTTATATTGTTGTTTCTTTGGTTAATATGTTGATTAGTGAGTAATCCTTCCCCATTGAGTGGTGCAGAATGGTGTGAAGTATGAATGTTGTGAGATTTGTGTGTTTTAATTTTAATCTTGGAGCTTCACATGATTTCCATAGCCATTTTGTTGGGTTCCTCACTCTTGCCTTTGATATACTAATGGACTTAATGAATGTCTAGCACATGCTTTGGTTAGTAAGCCTTCTTTATGGGGAATGATGAGGTGATGATAAGATTGGAGTGAGTAGAGGGATAAGTATATGGCATGTGGGAGCATGTGCTCTTGTTTGGCCTTATCTCGATTAATGTCTTGTAAATTTTAATGATGATGTTAAATCTTAATTCATGTGGAGACGTAGTTGGGGTTTGGCTCATTATGATTTTCATGTTATGCATGTCATGAGCACTAAATTTTGTACACACAACTTACACATCTACACTTTTGCAATCATTCTCCACCTCTTACGGGACTCCTTTTTTATTAGTTTCTGTTGATTCGCATTGCGGTCGTCACTTAATTTAAATACCCCCATTCTCCCATTTTCTTCCCCCACTCGAGTATGGTTGTCATTGACCCGCACTCACTCCTCCAGGACACGACCCGTACTTGACACCACTTCATTGTGATCGTGCACTTGCGGTATTGAACTTTATTTCCACAACAAGTTTTTGGTGCCGTTGTCGGGCAGTTGACCGTCGTTGTTTTTTCCACCATTTTGGTGGGTTTTTCTTACATTTTCATTTTAGTTATGTTTCTAGAAAGGGAAATTCACAGAGACAAATGAGCATCCAAGAGGAGTTTGGGGACCACAATCCCCAAACCATCCGCCAGTGGTGGATTTGGTGAGTTGATTGAATCGGTTATAATACCGCAAGTGCACGACTGTGTTGAAGAGGTGGCAAGCACGGGTCGGTCTACAGGGAGTGTGTGTGAGTCGGGTTTGAGATACTCGAGTGGGGGATAAGAAGAGAGAGATGTGATCTGAATCAAACTACAACATGTAGGAAATTAGGTAACAAACAATAAAACAAAACCCCTTGGGCGGTATAGAAAGAACATGGAAATGAAAATGTGTGGTGTAGTATGTTCAAATGTGCTCATCAAAACATGTCATACATGAAATCCATAAAACTCAACTCCAACTTTGCCTCCACATGAAATAAGATAAACCCTTATCATTAAAACATACAAGACAATAATTGAAATGAAGCTAATATGTTCACATGCATCATCACTCAAATGCAACTATGCCTCCACATGAAATAAGATTTATCAGAATCATTAAAGCATACAAGACATTAATTAAGATAAAGCCAACATGAGCACATGCATGCGCATGCCTTGTTCCCTTCTTCCACTCCATCCTTATCCTCACCTCATTATTCCATATAAAATAGGCCCCCTAATCTAAGCATGTACTAAGCTTCACTCAAGAGCATTAGCACATCAAAGATAAGAGTGAAATCCCATAAAATGGTTATGGAAATCATGTAAGGCTAAAAGGATTAAGATTAACACACTAATCCATTGTATGATCAAATCACCTTCTTCTCCACCTCCCAATGGGGATGGACTACTCTCTACTGATCTCTACACTAAAGGAAACATATAAATAACATGAACCCATAATGAAAATGATTGAAAACAAGATTAAACAAACAACATCATTAAAGAAATTGCATCAAAGTAAAAGACATGTATTCGTAGAATAAAACTCACACTTGATTGAAATGAAAGAATTACAAAGTATGCTTCTTCTCCTCCAACTACACTAATCAGGAGCAAAACGAAACCTAAAACTAATGGAGAAGCAAGAAGAAGAGGGAGAGGTGGGATTACAATGGTATATATAGACTAATATAGGGTTAGGATTAATCGGGGAACAGTTGGACGACTCTAAATCATATCTGATAGTCCAGGAATGCTTTGACCCGACAACCCAAACTGCAACCAAAATTTGAGAGCATTTGGACCATGGACCATTTTGATCCGCTAGTGGTGGATCCAAATCCGCCAGTCATGGATCAAATGGATCCGATCGGGCAGAAATTTTGTGTCCCCCTTTATTGCTTCATTTGGCACGTGGGGTGAAGTCCTGGTTTGCTGGCTCGAATCACTTTGAGTTTAATTGACAAAATACTGATCTGATTCAGGTCACGTGTCAACATATTTTGCACTTCACAATCAGGTCCCTCCGGGTTTGCACTTGCGTCGTTACTGATTTGCGATCCAGTCCTTGTGCAATACAAATATGTCCAGAACCTTCCAAATCAGTCCATACTTGTAACATTTAGGTCCTTTTTGTTCCCTTCCTCTTCTTTATTACCTAACTCCTGAAACACTACAAACAACAACTCGAGTAACACAATATTGGGATAAAATAAAGGATATATAACATGAATATGATGCATCATCTGCTACTAATCAAATACCCCCACACTTATCTTTTGCTAGTCCCGAGCAAAACAAAGAAAGAGAAAAATGAAGGAAAGGAAAACATACGAAAAATAGGGAAATTCTTACTCACTTTCATAGGAATCACGATTGTACTTAGTACGTGCAACAAGCCGTTAAACCTCCTTGTCGCCAAGCGGAGGAGTGGTGTCTCCTGAGGGTTTTCAGCGGATATACCCACAATCCGAACATTGATGCATTAATCAACCTAGAAGTCGACTCAATGGACTCATTTTTGTCCATCATTGGACACGGTAATACTACGTGCCGACTCTATATATGTATCCAATCCACACCTATCCTAATGAATCATTCGTGCAAGTTAAATAAGGACTTAAGTGAAAGACATTGACAACCTTAACATCCTCAAGTGATACAAAGTGTAAAGTCTATTAAAGTTCTTATTTGCATTACCTTTTTTAATCTTTTTTCTTCTCTTTTTTTCTTCTAGTTGGTGTGTAATTCTCCCAGGGTTAGGTTTCGTGCGTCATTGCCTATGAGGACTTAAATTATCACGTACACCTTTCCACTTAGTATTACGAGATAATATCCCTTACCTCATGATATTAGGAATATTATACAAAGTAGGAATGAGTCATCTTTTATTATATTTTTTTCTTGATCTCTTAAGAAAATTATAAATATGTAACTATACATAAGTTATATTGCGCACATTATAATTTTGTTTTATCAATGGACCCAATAATATCATCATTCAAGTCAAGAGGAGCAATGATAATCTTTTGTCATATAACTTTCTTCTGTAGAAGTTATATATAGCCGACTAATACCATTATAACTATACGAAATGATAGTTTTTTATAATAATCTAATTATACACTTCTCATGTGAAAAATATATAGGTCTCATATCTTAAGATTCAAAAACACAATAAAAACATTAATGACACAAACACAAATCCATAATGTTTTATTTATTACGTCTATTTAATATATAAAAGATAATATTTTTCTCTTTTTGATATACTCATGTTGTTAAATACTTACCATTAAAACCAACCATTAATCAGGAAAAAATGTCTTATTAATATGTGCAAAAATGTGGGCAAAACGGTCGACCAAAAGTCTAGTCAGTAGACCGAATAGTTACCACAATGATAATTTTGGTTGGACCGAACACCAAACGTCGACTGATTCTCTATCTGGAAAAGCCCCAGATAATTTCGGTCAAACCACGTTTCACGTCGGTTGACCGTTCTCTTACCAAGAAAGTTCCTGATAATTTTTGTCAAATCGCGCGTCCATCTGATCTCCACCCAGTTGAGCGTTCTGAAGATTTCGGTAGACCGGTCACGAAATGGTCTATTGTTTTGACATGTTTATGCCTTCACATATTTTGAATTAATATCCAACAAAATTTGAACTTTTGGGTTATAGCTAATTCATTTGTTATAATGTCGCGGATCACATTATATTATGTAATATATTATCATATATAATGTCAAAACATTATACCCCATAATATATACATCTCATACAAATTTATTTTATTCTAACCACGTCGTAATCACGACATATTAATTTTGTTATTCTAGCACCTGGATTTCATTTCAATACATCATATAAAATACAAAATTATATTTGTTGTTGCCCTGTTTTGTGGTGTGATCTATAGGATGATCTAAGTTATGTTGACATGATTATAAAACACTTTATATCATAAACTATAAGCAGTATCCAGCTACACATTATAGTTACCGAAATAACAAAGATGTCTTGCTCACTTGAACAGAACACGATCCATTTAGTGATACGTAATAATATCACTTGTATCTATCTCTTGCCTCATGATATTACAAATATTATACAAAGTAGGATTGTGTCATCTTTGTATTATATATTCTTTTTGTTGATCTCTTAAGCTAATTATAAATATGTTACATAAGTTAGATTGTGCACATTATAACTTTGTTTTTTAATGGGCCCATTAATATCATCACTCAAGTTAAGAGGGGAAATGTTAATCTATCAACATATAATCTTTTCCAGCACAAGTCATATATAATCAACTAATATCTTTATCACTATACACAATGATAGTTTTTGATAATAATCAAGTTATATATTTCTCATGTGAAAAGATATAGGTGTCATATTTTTGGATTCAAAGACAGAATGAAAACATTATGACACATTCCATAAGGTTTTCATTTATTAGGTCTATTCAATATATGAAAGAAAACATTTTTGATTTCATATACTCATGTTGTTAAGTACTTGTAGAGATACAATATCCTTTACCTAACAAGACAATCTTATCTCGGTAATTAATGTTTCATGTTGATTACCATGATTGTGAATTACTTTCGATTTATGTAAACCTTCATCTTTTAGAGCTCTACGGTTAAGGACCAAGAGTCTCTTAACTCTTCTAAAAGACGAATACATTAATTAGGGAACAAAATGATTAGACATTCAATTCATACCAAAAAACATATAAAAGTAAAGTTTTAGAACACATATTATGAGACCTGCTTCCCCGATACTATAATATGTCCATTTTCAGCTTTCATGCTTGTGTGATGGTTATTTATGTTGTTGCTTGTATGATTGAATCACTTATAAGACCGCAGGTAAATGGCCGCGTTGAAGCGGTGGCAAATACGGGTTGGTCCATAGGGAGCGTGTGTGAGTCAAGTTCACGATACTCGAGTGGGGAAAAAGAAGAGAGAGATGTGATCAAAATTAAACTATAATGTGTGGGACACAAGTGGTGCACTTACATCACTAAATGGATGGTGTTTAGTTCGAGTGGAACAAAGATATCTATGCTAATTGGGTAACTATAATGTGTAGCTAGATACTGCTTATAGTTTGAGATATCAATTGCTTAATATCGCTGCCGATTTAGCTTAGATCCTCCTATAGGTCACACCACAAAACTGGGAAACAAGAAGCTTGATTTTGAGTTCATATGATGTGTCGGGTTTCATATGAAAACGGGACACATGTGGTGAACGAATAAAATCAATATGTCATGAGAATTGACATAATTAGAATTATAATAAATTTATATGAGGTGCGTATATTATGGGGTGTAATAATTTAATATTACATAGGATAATATATTACATAAGATATGAATTTCCTAAAACCCCCAAAAGAACAAATTTTGTTGCAAATAAATCCAAAATTTGACAAAGGCAAAATAGGGGTCAAACACGGTAAACCGTTTAGGGTTCGGTCGACCGAGGTGTCTTCGGAACGGTCAACCGAATGGGGAACGGGTAAACACAATTAGTTGACCGAAATTGTCTGGAGTGCCTGGACAATTGTGTTTGGTCAACCAAGCGTGAACGGTCAATCGAGAGAAATTATCTTGGGATATTTATGGTACACCGAAGGTGACATGGTCGTCCGATGAATGTTCGCTAGGAGAAAGTTTGGTGGGTCAACGGTCGACCAGAGCAAGACGTGCATCGTCTGAGTTTTTCCAAAGAATTTTTGTCATGCATATTTGGTCGACCGTCTAGCTCACGGTCCACCGAACATGTGTTAAAACCGAATGGTTCGGTTAACCGAGAAGAATTCTCGGTCAACCGAATAGTGCGATTTTTGCCTGAATTATTAAGAGAATAATTAGATCATTGGTTGGATTAATTCCAGATTTAATCAAACGTTTTTTTGGGTGCTTATGTGGCAATTTGAGATTAATTTTAGGAGAGAATAAGCAAGAGATCATGACTAAAGAATAGTTCTTCATAAGGATGTTTTGGTAACCTATAAAAGGACCCCTCATCCTACTTGTTTATGTTAATGCAAAAATTCTTTCTCTCATTAATCTCTCCCTTAATCACCACGAAAATCTCTTAATAGTTTTAAGTTTTGGAGATAGAAATCTCAGGAGCTTAAAGAGGGGTTATTAGCTAGATTCTAAGCTTAATTAGAGATTGATTGGCTAGCTCCTTTCTCTCTAATCTTGTTTAGAGTTTGATGAACACTTGGAGGCGAATCGGCGGGCGATTCGACAAGCAACGGAACTCTGGATCTTCTGAAAGGTTTTAGAGAACCTTTTGGTATGATCCTCTATACTTTGTTTATTTTAATATGTGTAGGAATGCATAATATTAGAATAAACAAATACGTGTACGTAAAATCAATGAAAATATGAAATTGATCTTGAATGTTTGTATTAAAAAATTTAAAATATATACATACATAGGGACACAAAATCATACACCAATACCCTCATTGCAATGTAGTTGTTTGATGTCCCATCATTTCCAAGGTGGTCAGGAACAATAGTGAGAGATAAACTCTCATCAGGTCGTATGAAATTAAGGTACTAGGGAGCTCTTGCCCAACCACAGGAGAGTCCTGAAGATGCACAACAATAAGAACATGTAGCTCAAAGGCCACAGGACAAAAAGATAGGGCACAATCCTGTGTCGACTCATAATGAAGTTGGTCCATGCTATTCTCAATTTAAATCAAATCCCCCACCAAGTGATCTTGAATTGAAACCCCAAGTCCCTTAGACTAACTAGGAGTTTGACTTTGAAAGATTGTGCTTTGAATTTGTGGATGTGGTGGTGGTTCGATATCAGAAGATAAATTCTCATGTTGACAAGAAATGTTACCCTTCTCACGTTCACATAATTATTGTCAATTGACTCACTTGCATTTCTATAGTTTGCAAGGAATTCAAGTTGGAATTCAATAAATTTTGAGTGGTTTCCATGAACATTTGGAGGGTTTGTTTCAAGAAATCAAGTTTGGGGTCAACAATGATGTTCATGTTAGAATTTGGGAAATGGATGGGTTGGGTGTTTATGGGCTGAGAATGAGTCCAATGATTGGTCAAGGGTGGTGGCTGGTAGGGATAAGGGTATTCGGGAGGAGAATAATGGGGTGGGTATGTAACACCCCCAATCTTGTGGGTACGCACACTAGGAAAGGAACACTAGTGTCACGATCAGACACCTCCGCGACGATCGAATGAGTTACAATAGACAGACCAAAACAGACAACTCGACAACACATGGAGAAACATACAAGGATAGACCAACAGAATATAACTAAAACAACTGATTTTCCATATATATAAAGGATTTAATTATAACACATTGAGTTCGAATGCAAACACAACAAGATAAAAGCAGAAGTAACGATAATAGAAAGACTTTGGTCGACGTGTCCCTCGTGTACAGAACCCTCTGAAACCCGTCCAAACCACCCCTGAAGGAACCTAAGTACTTGAGCCACAACATCAAAAAATATACGTAAGTTTTCAATAAAGAAAACCAAGTATGCCCTTGGTCCAATCATAGTTTTATAGAAGAGTGCATGCAGTCTAACTAAGACAAAAGCATCATAATCACAATAGAAATGCACAATATGCAACAGAAGGCTACGACTCCAACAGTCTTGCCAGTCGGGCGCACCACATTCCTCTAAAAGGAACCAGAACACCAGCCACGCTGGTCAGAAATAGAAGCGGGTCACTCAATAGTGACCCTACCGCTTGGCACAAAGCGGTACGCCGATTAGACGCCCCAAATCGCGGAAATAAACCTACATGGTGCCATCACGAACATGGGAACATCTAACCTGAGATTGAATGGCAGCGCATCTGCCCATGACTTATCTTACGCCTAGCCTCCACATAGAGGTCTTATGTGAGTGGCCTCTGAAGCTAGAGGACCCACTCGTGGCCCGTCGACCCAGAAAACAGAACATGCCGAGAATTACTTATCAGATTAAATGCAATGCAAGCTACTTAAACATCTAAAATCTAATGTAGTTATAGAGTCCAGAACAAGCTCGAGGAAGGATGTAAGAATACCCTCCTCACAACCCCACACAACAATCAGAAACAACGTCCCCAAATCAGGGATCAAATGGCATCCACAACAACCAATCCTAACCGAAATCGGTAAAACCATCTAGCAACTAATCGAGTCGTCTACGGGTCATGATAAGGATGTTATAAAGTCTAACGTCCTAAGAAACATACATAACCACACTTCACAGCAGTAACGCATAGACATGTAAGAAACAATAGGATGATGCATTACAGCAAGGTACATCATAATCGAACTCCACTAAAATCTCAGAACATGATCAGAGTTGATATGGGTATGAATTATATATCTCAATAGAATAATATGATGGGGGATGCATGAAATATCAGCAAACAATATAGATCTCTAAACTAGCATATATGCGTGCAACCGGGTTAACATGTTGCATTAGGATATGACACGAATAGCATATAACATGAAAGAGCTTGATTACATTCATGAGTGCATGCATGACTCCAGCATCAGGAAACACACACACACCAGATTATAAATCAGCATGAATAGAGTAACATAACGTCATAAACAATCGGTAATGTGCACCATCAATTTCAGGACATGCATGCGATAGGACTGGAACCTCAGAAAATGATTAGACCTTATGTGGACATGATACGACATATATATATATCAGTGACACAACATGGCCAAAGATACATATGATATCAGGAAGCTACATTTATATATATATACATCCATAGACCGTATACGTGCATGCAATGGGGTTACACATGGTAATAAAGCTTATAATGGGCTACATATAATATTGATGGATATAGTAGCATTTCTAATTGAGAACATGACATTAATATTAGAGGATATACATGAAATCAGATCATGGATATATCATTTTTACTGCTGGACAAGAAACGATTCAAACAGCAAACGATAGCAACCGACGCACATCATACTACCGACGGCATCAATTAAATCACAGAAAATACAAGACTCATAGATATGCATATGAATCCCTGACCTGTCCAAACCTGGTGCTCAGAGAATCCTTCCAGGATGGCCTGAGGTGGGAGAAGGTCAGTAGAGATCCGTCCAAGCAGCTCAGTCCAGCAACCGAGCAAGATGGCGCGCATGGTGCACAAACCGCATGGTTAGCCCACCCTAGCGCACCCTGCTCAGACCAAGGTAGCCCATCCAGACACCACTCACCTTAGCCTCCCTAGGGTCCATCCCTACCCCTCCTGACCCCAGCCACCGTCTGGGAGGGTTGCACTAGCCAGCTGCCCAAGACAAGAAGTCAAAAGGGTTGAAGATAAACCCTAGTAGGGTATTGTGTGCACCAGTCACACCCAACCAGACCCGTGACCGCTCCAAACTCAGCCCAGAAGGAAACCTCTTCACCCTTGGTCAGACCTCCCCAGAACTCCATGGAGCTCCAGTGCCTCTGGCTTCCCCACAGCCAGCCCCATCTAGCGCATGCTCCATGCGCGCGCTAGAAGGGAACTCGGTTGATGGTGCAACCGATTGCACCAACCACCAACATGGTGCTGGCCAGACCTCCAGCCAAGACCCCCTCCCATAAAACTCTTCAAGGGTCAGGAGAATATCTGATCTGCAAGAAGAATGCCTGAGCCAAGTTGCAAAATCTGCCCACCAAGCTTCTAGTCGCACCAAAAGTTGCATTAGATGTTGCTTCAAGCCTTGCCGGATTTGAAGTTCGCCGGAGCACCACCTGAGTGGTCTGAACGTCTAGCTGGAGAGTGGAGGAAGTGGAGAAGACTTGAGGGAGCGGAATGGATTTGGAAAGGTCGGTTGGGGGAAGGCTTTTTGTTTGCAACAACTCCCTCCATTCAATGGCCTTCAAGTCACTTCAATCCTGCTCAATGCATTGCCAAAACAACCACCATGGAATGCATGCAATAAAATACAATCAACCACACTAATTCCCCCATTTAATCCATGCCACTTCACCTAACTCAGTCTAGCTCACGAGCCACCTTACCCACTCGCACCCAAGCTGAGTCGATTGAGCTAAAGAAAAGCGCACTCACCGGGTGAGTCGCACCCAATCGATCGACAAGGAAGCCAACCTGAATCAAGCATACAAACATACCACAAACACAATTAGGTAAGATAAGAACTAAATTACGCATAAATGAGGATAGTGGACTTATTATTAATAAAGTAGGAGTGGGGCTTATAGGGTATGATGTATAAAAAATTGAATCAGTATTGTCTCCCCAAGAACCCATCCCTCTCGGGTTGTACGCGGATGCGTAAATGTCACATTGAGCATTTTGGGAAAAAGTATGCTCCTACACTATGGGTCCTTAAGCTAGACGACGCCTAACTTTGAGCTCACGCGGCCTCAACACGCCTAACCTCCCTACGACGAAGACCACAGAACCCAGCAAGTGAGCCAAGATCGGGAGATCTCGTCTCTCCTATTATTGACAAAGTGGGAAATGTTGATCAGGCTATCATGGTCATGACCGGATCACTCTCCTAATGTGCCCGAGTCCTACTGGCCAATGTCTACTTGATTTTAGATTAAGGCTTCACTGGAGTGTGGTTTTTGGGGCTAAGGAAGAGGTGATGAAATCCCCCACCTTATCTTGAAGACTATTGGTGGTGCCCCTTAAAGATGTTTTGAAATCTTAAGCTAGCAAGCAACTCACCAAACAAGCACTCACCTCACTCTTGTTACAATGTACCTTACTAACAAATGCATGATCTAAACAAGCGTGAATTAGTACCTCAGAGAACAAAATGATTAGACATTCAATTCATAACAAAAAACATAAAAAAGTAAAGTTCTAGAACACATATTGTAAGACCCGCTTCCCTGATACTATAAATGTCCATTTTCATCTTTCATGCTTGTGTAATGGTTTGTTATGTTTTTGCTTGTATGATTGAATCAACTATAATAACGCAAGTGCACAGCCGCGTTGAACGATGGCAAATACGGGTGGGTCCACAGGGAGCGCGTGTGAGTCGAGTTCACGATACTTGAGTGGGGAAAAAGACGAGAGAGATGAGATCAAAATTAAACTACAATGCGTGGGAAATCGAAAAAACGATCAATGAAAACTAAACCCCTTAGGGGGTAGAGAAAGAACATGGAAATGAAAATGTGTAGTGTAGTGAGTGTTCAAATGTGCTCATCAAAACATGTCATACATGAAATCCATAAAACTCAACTCCAATTTTGCCTCCACATGAAATAAGATAAACCCTTATCATTAAAACATACAAGACAATAATTGAAATGAAGCTAATATGTTCACATGCATCATTACTCAAATCCAACTATGTCTCCACATGAAATAAGATTTATCACAATCATTAAAGCATACAAGACATTAATTAAGATAAAGCCAACATGAGCCCATGCATGCACATGCCTTGTTCCCTTCTTCCACTCCATCCTTATCCTCACCTCATCATTCCCCATAAAATAGTTCCACTAATCTAATAATGTGCTAAGCTTCACTCAAGAGTATTAGCACATAAAAGATAAGAGTGGAATCCCATAAGATGGTTATGGAAATCATGTAAGACTCAAAGGATTAAGATTAAAACACACTATTCCATCACATGATCGAATCACCTTCTTCTCCACCCCAAATGAGGATGGACTACTCTCTACTCATCTCTGCACTAAAGAAAGCATGAAAAGAATATAAACCCATGAAAGAAATGTAGAAGACTAGATTAAACAAACACCAACATAAAATAAATTGCATCAAAGGAAAACATCAACATAATGAACAAGAACTAAACTAGATTAAGAAAGTAAAAGACAAAGTTTGCTCCTCTCCGACCCCTTATTACACTACTAAAATAGGAAACTAAAACATACTCTAATGGGGGAGGGAGGAAGAAGAGGAAATGAGGCATTACAAGTGTAATTACAGAAGTTTAGAGGTTTGGATGGATTTGGGCATAATCGGACGTCTTTAAATCACATCTAATAGTCTTGGAATGCTCTGACCCAACAACCCGAACGATGAACAAAATTTGAGACCCTTTGGACCATTTTGATCCGTCAGTGGTGAATCAAATGGATCTGATTAGGTTGAAATTTTGTGTGCTACTTTGTTTCTTCCCTTGGCACGTGGGGTGAAGTCCTAGTCTGCTCGGTCGAATCACTCTGAGTTTAATTGGCAAAATACTGATATGATTCAAGTCATGTGTCACCATATTTTGCACTTCACAATCAGGTCCCTCCGAGTTTTTACTTGGGTCCTTCCTTATTTGCGATCCAGTCCTTGTGCATTATAAATAGGTCCAGAACCTTCCAAATCAGTCCATACTTGTTACATTTACGTCCTTTTTGCTCTCTTTCTCTTCCTTATTACCTAATTCCGGAAACACTACAAACAACAACTCGAGTAGCACAATATTGAAGTGAAATAAAGGATATATAGCATGAATATGATGCATGATATGCTACTAATCAATGTATCTATGCATGAAAAAGTGACAACCTCACCAAAGCTAAGGGAGACAAATACGTGGATGGACATATACCCAAATTCCCGAAAACCTGTGAGATACTTAACAAGGGAGAAAAATACGTGAAACCAATAGGGCCCAAATACACCAGGGTTAGTGCCAACAACAACCAATTCTCACTTGTGGAGTCTTTTGTTCTTTTTTTCTTTGTCTTTGTCTTTTTCTTTTTCTCTCTTGTTTCTCCTTGTTTTGTTATAAACAAGATATATACATAAACAAAGATATTCTCATAATGATTTGGTCAAGGAACATCGAATGAGAACATCGAGTCATTCAGACTAGAGATCTGTCATGATGGGCCCGCTTCATTGGTACTCTGAGGTATTATGATGGGTGAAAGGTCAAAACTAAAACGCTCAAACCCCTCATGATATTGGTGGTTGTAGGAAATGTGAATGGAAGGAGTTGTGTTGCCTCATTAAGGTTTAGTTGCTCGTTGAACAAAACCCTCCAACCAATAGGCAGGTTCCTCGGGCTCATTCGTGTGATGTGACACACCTGTCGCACTATGTCTAGGGCTTCTCCCCAAGTCGTCTAGCAAGGATCACCCAACCTCCTTTATATTATCAAGCACAAGCTCAGTCACAGGTACATCCTTGTTGGAGTCCGGAGGAAGCTCATGAGGCTCAACGGCCACGGGACATTGGGTAAAGATACATTCTGGTATGGGCATCTGATGACGTATGTCCCCCTTACTAAAATCTCAACTGAATCATCCAACAAACACTCTTGTTGTGTATTCATGTTTGATGTCAGCTCACTTTGTTGCATTGCGAAGACAGGCAATGTGTTTTTGCTAGGCACACAAACATTTTCAACGGGTTGCGTTGGTATTGGGGGTGTTTGTCATTTTACGGTGCTTTCTCCAATTGGCGGATAAGGTTGAGATTTAATGGTTCGTTTAAGGGCTCTTGTTGTCCACCAGAGTTGAACACATAAAACTCGGTACTCATGTTACCAAATGAGAGCTTAAACCATTTCTACAATTAATTAAGGCATTAGAGGTTGCCAAAATGGTCTACCCAAAATCAAAGGTAGTTGAGAGTGGGTGTTCGCAACATGGTTTGTATCGATGACGACAAAATCTACTGGAAATATAAAATCTCCAACTTTGATGAGCACGTCCTCAATAATCCCCTTTGTGACACAAATGGATCTATCCGCCAATTGGAGGGTGATCTTAGTTGATTTCAATTCTCCCAAGTTCAACTATTGATAAACCGAAGACGGGAGGAGGTTGACCGCTGACCCTAAATCTAGCAATATGTTACTTATGCTAGTGTCCCTTATCATACACTCAAAAGTAGGACACCCGGGTGGGTCCTTGTACTTTGTGTATGTGGGATTGGACAAAAGTGAGCTCACACTTGCAGCTAAGAATGCTTTCTTAGGAACATTGGTTTTCCTCTTTGTTGTGCAGAGATCTTTCAACACTTTGGCATATTGAGGTATTTGTTGGATGACATCCAACAAGGGTATGCTAACCTTCACTTGTTTGAAGACCTCTAATATCTTATCCATTGTGTCACTCTGTTTTTTGGTTAACCTACTAGGATATGGAGCTTTTGCCAGGTAAATTTTCTACAGTGTCTGAGAAGGAGGCGTTGGTGTATTATCCTCACCCTCAGCCTCTTTCTCACTACCATTCCCATCGAGGGGTTGCACATGTTGGACAGATGGTGGTTGTGGCATAGAAATGTGATTGTCAACCTGCTTCTCATTCCTTAAGGTTACAATGACATTGACATGGTGAACAAGTTCCTCCACATGGTTCACTTGCCGCCCCAAGGTACCAAACTCTCTTTTTGCGTGTGTTGTTGCTGGTACATGTGGGGGTCAGCCTCGGGCTGGCTCGGCAGAGTTCCTTTCTCTCTCATGTACAGACTGAGCCAATTGGCCCATCTGAAGCTCTAGAGATTTGATGGTTTGCGACTTGAAGTGAGAACTTGACTTGTGGACAATATGAAGTTTTTTATTGAGTTCTCAAGTCCATAAGTCATGGTCTCAAGGGAATTGAACCGGGTTTCCATATTGTTGGAGTTTGGGAAACCTGGTGGGTTAGAGAGTTGCGCTTGGGATGACTGATAAGATTGTAATTGCAGAGGAGGTCGATGTGGTTGGTTAGAAGGTCGAAAGAAGTTTGAAGGACCACCCTGGACATTGTTTTGGTTCCAGGAAATGTTAGGGTGGTTCCTCCATCCAAGGTTATATGATGATGAATATGAGTCATTCCTGGGTCTATCATAGATGACATTAACCTGCTCCATCTCAGGAGGACTGGATGTACACTCGCCTCCCACATGACCTATCCTACCACATAAATAACAAGGAACCAGACCAGATGTAGACACATGAGACACACCTTGTTGGTTTTAGAGCTCAATCGAATCCATACGGCGCATTAACGCTGCCATACGTGCCTTAGTGGTCGTAGTGGTATCGATATCAAATACGGCTCCCAATCTAGTCGAGTTTCCATTTGTGATCCTTACTCCTATGCTAGGTGATGGTGATGGTTCCCTCACACTCTCCCACTGCATGATTTTCTCAGCAAGGTCTTGTAGGAAGGCACATGCCTCCCCTTCATCCTTTCCTAAGAACTCTCCTTGACACATGGACTCAAGGAGCATTTGGGATGGGATGTGAAGACCCTCATAGACAATCTGACAAAGGCACCATAACTCGATGCCATGGTGAGGGCATGAGGATAGTATCTTCTTGAACCTCTCTAAATATGCATGGAAGGATTCGATCTCATGCTGATAAAACAAATTGATTTCTTCCTCAGTTTTTGAGTCCGATGATTTGCAAAGTACTTCTTGAGTAATGCAGATTGGAATTCATCCCAAGTTCTAAAGGCATTCACCTAGTTACTATACAACCACTTCTTGGTATCATCCTTTAGTGCAAAGGGAACAAGCCTAAAGTGGATGGAATTTGTGCTAAGTTGTTGCAAGTAGAATATCGCACAGAACTCCTCAAATTCTCTGAGAAAGAGATAGGGGTCACCCTTCCCAGTGAAGTGACGGAGCATTGAGATAAATTGAGGCTTAACCTCAAAGTGGTTCCCATTTTCCTCTGGCAAAATGATGCAAGAGGGTAGAGCAGTACGACTCGAGTAGCATCGATCGCGGAGGGGGATGGGAACCTGGGGAACAAAATATGGATAAATCCCCTAAGGGAGAGAAGTGGTGAATGATACATGAAATCATGTATGTGTGTGTGTCTTCATGCATAAGTGTCTAAAGATTTGGCAAGACCTATCAATACATTCGCACAACATATTAGCAATTAGTAATTGATTATTACAAGATGAGGCTCAACATGAGAAGTGTCTAAAATTATGGCAAGACTCATCAAAAACCAAGAACTCATGTGAAGAACAAAGCTAAGCATGGAAGGTGTCTCAATTTCATGGCAAACCCCATCAAAACAAAGTTTCTTCAATCAATCAAGCAAGTAACCACTAATAAAAACACACAACTAATATGTAGCATATCCAATAGGAAATTTCAGCCAATAAACATGAGGAAACCAAGCATGGGAAGTGTCTAAATCTTATGGGAAAACCAATCAAAAATCCCCAACCATGTAGATGATTAAAACAAACTCAATGAACATACAAACATTCAAGTCTACACAATCAAAAAAAATCAAACATCAAAACCTCAAAAAATAAATGTACATCATCTCCACACCCCAAAGGGGATGGAACTACTCACTACTCATTATGCTAACATTCATATTAAGAAGAGAAAACATTCTAATTATACTAAGATTACTAAAACATAATTAAGCTAAGCATGCAAGAATTAAAAGAGACAACATGAAACTAACAAAGATTTATTTTATTCATGACTCGCATGACAAGTAGCATCTGTCCACTTGAGTTTTGCTCCAAGGCTTTACTCCAAGTAGAGAGACTGGCTACCACTCAAGAAGTAGTTACAAAGGAGGAGGAAGTGTTCTCTTTATAGGCATGAAAAAGGTGATCGGGGACAATCCCCCGATGTGGGACTAATGAAACTTCTAGAAATGCATAAAAACAACATAACACACACCCACGAGAAGTCGGGTCAGATCCTGAGCATATTGGATTGGCAATTGGTTGTGTAGCGCTGCCAATTGGCGATTATTTTTGGCCGGATTTGACCCAATTTCAGTTGGCTTCTTTATTGTTTCAATTCTCCACGTGGGGTGCACCTGCATTAGTTGTTTGAGTCTGTGCCCGAATCTAATTGCCAAAATACTCCTCATGATGGTTTGGAATTTCTCAATTTTCTAATTGGTCCTTGTGGCTTACATCTATGTACTTCACTCTTGCAAATAGGACCCTAAGTCTTACTGATCAGTCATTTTCTCGCATTTTGGTCCTTTTTGTGCCTCTTCTTCTCAAACATGTTTATTCGTAATACTTAAACATAAAAATCATTACATAACATTGCTTACACTCAAAATAGAGGATATAAGACATGAACAAATGCATGATATGATGTCAATCACCCAACTTGCGATGGTATCGTGTAGGTCTCTGTCGCGAGTTGGGGTGTCAATCTGGAAGACCGCTTTATGTCAAGCGGTGGGTCACACTTTTGGGTGACCTGCTTGTGGAATAGACCAGCATGGCTGATGGTCGGATTCTGATTGAGTCAGTTAAAATACCGCAAGTGCACGGTCACGTTGAAACGGTGGCAACCACGAGTCGGTCCACAGGGAGCGCGTGCGAGGCGTATTCACGATACTTGAGTGGGGAAAGAAGAGAGGAATAAGGTCGAAAGTACACTACATTGCGAATGAAATCGGAAAACAATCAATGAAACTAAAACCCTTAGGGGGGTAGAGAAATAAAGTGGAAGTAAAAATATGTGTAGTGTGTGTGTTCAATTGTGCTCATCACAACATGTGACACATGAAATCCATAAACCAAATCCAACTTTGCCTCCACATGAAATAAGATAAAACATTATCATTAAAGCATACAAGACAATAATTGAAATAAGGCTAATGTGAACCCATGTAAAATGACCACGTCCAACTTTGTCTTAACATGAAATAAGATTTGACACAATCATTAAAACATACAAGATAATAATTAGTATGAGGCCAACATGAGCACATGCCTGCACATGTCATGTTTCCTTCTTCCACTCCATCCTTATTCTCACCTCATCATTCCCCATAAAATAGGCCTACTAATCTAAGCATGTGCTAAGCTTCACTCAAGAGCATGAGCATATCAAAGATAAGAGTGAAAATCTCATTAGATGGTTAAGGAACTCATGTGAGGTTCAAATGTAGGATTGATACACACACACAAATACATCACATAATCACAACACCTTCTTCTCCACCCCCCAATGGGGATGGACTACTCTCTACTCATATCTAAACTAAAGAATGCATAAAAACAACACAAAACCATAATGGAAAAAAGAAAAACAAGATTAAGCAAACAACAACATCAGTGAAATGGATCTACAATGATATATATAGACTAATACATGTTTAGGATTAATCTAGGAATAATTGACGGCTCTAAATCACATTTAATGGTCCTGTAATGCCCTGACACGACAACCCAACTTGCGGCCAAAATCTGAGATCCAACAAAGCAACTTGATCCGTCAGTAGCAGATAAAAAGCCGCCAGTGGAGGATCTGAATGCTCTGATTGAGCTCAAACTTGTCCATCACATAAGTTTCTTCATTTGGCACTTGGGGTGAAGTCCTGGTCCACTGGCTCGAATCACTTTGATTTTAATTGGTGAAATACTGATCTGGTTCAAGTCATGTGTCACCATATTTCGCACTTCACAATTAGTTCCCTCCGGGTTTTCACTTGGGTCCTTCCTGATTTGTGATTGACATCATTTCATGCTTATATTTGTATCTTATATCCATTATCTTACACCTAAGCAATGCTACGTGACGAGTTTTATGTTTGAATTTCAGAAATAAATAGGTTTGAAGAGATGAAGCATGAAAGGACCCAAAAGTAGGGAAAAAGGACTTAATTGTGAGACTTGGGGACTAAGATGCAAGGGAGAAGGACCTGAACATAAGACCGAAGGACCAAAGAGCAAAACAGAAAACTCCACGCCATCATGGGGAGTATTTTGGCAATTTGATTAGGGTCGAACCTCCAATAAACGAATTATATGCATCAAAGACCAACAAAGACATCCAGAAAAGCCCAAAACAGATTCCAGACATATCCAGGCCCGATAGAATCTGCTAAGCTTTGGTGGGCATGTGTATTCGGGTCGGAGCTCTAACAAGTGAAGTAGATGCATCAAAGACCAACAAAGACATCCAGAAAATCCCAGAATAAAATCCAGCGTGATCCGGACCATATAGACCGCCAATTGGCGGTCTATTTTGCCCCAATTCCGCTAATATTTTGGTGGGTCACGTATTAGTGTGTATGTACTCAATTTCTGGTATTTGTTTAGTCCCACATCGGGGGATTGTCCCGGATTGCCTTTTTCTTTGGCTATAAATAGAACTCTTCACCTTCTATTGTAAACTACCCATTGCTTGGTGGCATTCTCTCAACTAAGAAGTAAGCCTTGAAGCAAAACTCAAGGTGGAGAAGAATGCTACCTTCAATGTGAGTCATTGTTAACAAAATAATTGTTCTAGGTTCTTTTAATCTCGTCTTTTAATTTGTGCATGCTTGTTTAGTCTTTCCTTTCCTTTCCTTCTAAGCTTCTTTAATACTCCTTTCTTGCTTAGTTAAATTTCCTTTCAGTATAATGTTTCATTTTGTTAATGTAGGTAGTGTAATGATTAGTGAGTAGTTTCATCCCCATTTGGGGGGGTGGAGAAATATGTAATATGATTATGTAATGTAGTAGTGTGTGTTATCTTAATCCCTTAAGCCTTATATGATTTCCATAACCATCTAATGGGATCTCACTCTTATCTTTGATATGCTAATGCTCTTGAATGAAGCTTAGCTTATGCTTAGATTAGTGGACCTATTTTATGGGGAATGATAAGGTGAGGATATGGATGGAATTAATATTGGAAACACAATTTGTAGTGTATGTACTCTTGTTGCCTTTACCTTGGTTAATGCCTTGTATGTTTTAATGATATTGGGTTATCTTATTTCATGTGGAGGCATAGTAGGGTCTAGCCTTTTATACATGAGTTCATTTAGCTTCATTCCAATTATTGTCTTGTATGTTTTAACGATATAGTCTTATCTTATTTCATGTGGAGGTAAAGTTGGATTTAGTTTTATGATTTCATGAACTGAATGTTGTGAGGAGCATAATTGAACCCACACACACACATATTTATATTCACATTATTTCTCTACCCCCTATGGGGTTTAGTTTTATTCCTTATCTTCCATTTCCTTTTTGCATTGTAGTGTAGTTTAGTGTAACCAACCTTTCTCTCCTTTCTTTACCACTCGCCTTCGAACAAACCAAAAGTCGACACACCTCCCTCTGGACCGACTCGTATTTGCCACAACTTCAACGCGGCCGTGCACTTGCAGTTTAATATAAAACGAATCAATCAAGTTTTTGACGCCGTTGTCGGGGAGGTGCTCTGTCCAGACTTTTGGTTTGGACGATTCGAGTGGTTTTAATTTTTTTGTTTTAATTTTGCTTTGTTTCAGGGAACCACCGGATCAAGGGGAGGCTACTGGACAAGTTTGAGCACAAAAGACTCAACAGTGACCGCCAATCAGCGTTCTGAGACCGCCAATTGGCGGCCTGGTGAGCATCTTTCGTCTTCGTTTTTGTTTTGGTAGTTTGTGATTTGATATTAGTTGTTTGGGAGCACAATCTTGCATGTTCTGATTTCTAGTTTGCTCCCAGATCATTAAACCAATCCCCATTGATCAACTTGGCCTTAAAATCCAAAGCAAAAGACTAGAATTCTTACTTGTTTAGGTCACGCATCATGTACTTGACTTAGGCACGTAGTTATCTTTTCTTTTAGCTTTATTTTCAGTTGTTGAGCGTTGGCGTGACGTACGCATTTCCTACATTCATTCATGCATCTTGTATGCTCATGCATTAGTTAGTAGGAATTGCATCAGTACAAGAGTGAGTTGAGCGTTTTGATTGGAGCGTTGATTGCTAGATTTAGCATCAAAACGCTACTAAGGAGGGGATGTCCCATAAAAGATAAGGTGGGGGATTTCATCACCCTTTCCTTCGCCCCAAAAATCACTCTTAATCAAGCCTTAACTAAAAGCAAGTAGACATTGGCCCTAGGTTTTCGGACGCACTAGGAGAGTAATCTAGTTGAGACTGTCATGGCCTGATCGGCGTTGCCTACCTTGTCGATAGTAGGAAGTACTGGATCTCCGGATCTGGTATCACTTGCTGGGCATTGTGGTCTTCGTTGTAGGGAGGTGAGGCGTGTCGAGGCTAGTGACCTCGAAGTTAGGCGTCGTCTAGCCTAAGGACCCATTGCCTTACATTGTTTGAGTCGTGCTTGCTAGTTAGGCTTCTACCTTCACTCTTTACCCATGCTAGCTTTAGGGATTCTTTCCTTCTCCTCTGAGTCATCTTCTTCCCACCTACTTCTACGTTCTAGTCTCCTCCCCTTTACAATCTCTGGTAGCATTTTAGGGTCGAGTCGAGCACTTTTTGCGAGTTTAGCCTCGTGGTGGTGAGAGTGGTCAACTCTAGAGTTCTATGTTGAGATGGATGGTCACATGGGCGACCATCCATATCATTGTTGGGACCAGGACAATTCGCCCTTGTATTCCGGACCCATGCAACCTGGGGTGCCTCAGAAAAACACCCCTTATGGTTGGGATAATCTTAATTATGTGACTGAGCATTCTTCATATTGGGGTAATATGAGAGAGACACCGACTGCTAGACCACCATCTCGTTACATCGGATCATATGTTGGTCATCAAATTGAGACATTACAAGAACCTTTGGCCTCTTTCATGCATGTGGTAGATGACATGAGTGCACCGGTGGCTCCAGTAGCCGTACCATGTGACTGTTGTGGGTTGAGTGATCATGTTATCAGGGAATGTCCTTATGTTGCCCCTGAGCCTGAGTATGAGCACACATTTTCCAAAAATGCTCATTATGACCATTACGCATCCACGTACAACCCGAGAGGGATGGATTCGTGGGGAAACAATTCTTATTCAAATTCTTATACATCATTTCCACCCCAGTATCCTCCTACCCAATACCCAGAAGCCTACCAACACACCACTCCAAATCATTGGACTCATTCTCAGCCCATCAACACCCAACCCCAAAATTTCTCAAATTCGGACTTGGACCTCATAGTTGACCGCATACTTGATTCCTTGAAACAAACTTTCCTTACGTTCATGGAAACCACTCAACAGTCCATACAAAATATGACACTGCAAGTGAGTCAAATGTCGCACCAATTACGTGAACGTGAGGAGAGTAACTTTTCTTGTCAACATGAGGATTCATCTTTTGATATCGAACCACCAGCACCACCATATCCACAAATTCAAAGCACAATCTTTCAAAGTCAAACTCCTAGTCAGTTTGACGGACTTGGGGTTTCAATTCACGATCACTTAGTGGAGGATTCCATTCAAATTGAGAAAAACAAGGACCAAATTCATTATGAGTCGGCACAGGATTGTGCCTTATCTTTTTGTCCTGTGGCCCTTGAGCCACATGATCTTCATGTTGTGCCTCTTAAGGACTCACCTCTGGTGGAGCAGGAGCTCCCTAGTACCCTCAATTTGAAACAACCTGATGAGAGTTTGCCTCTCACTATTGTTCCTGATCATCTTGGAAATGATGGAACATCAAACAACTACATTGCTCATGAGGGTATTAGGAGTTCCTTAGAGGATACCTTGGGTTTGAGACCCACTTTTTGTTCGCCTGGTGTGTCGGACATGCCTAACGAGGTTCTTGACTTCGTTCCGACGCACCAGCCTGTTGGTTGGAGAATTTGGATTGACGATCATAACTTCAACACCACAACGGGAGAAACTCTTCTTCCGTTGCCCAATATTTTCCAAACTCTTGATAGGTTCAAACTCTTTCAGTTTGATCATTTGAATGAGACACCTTTGCGTCCAATTCATGAACCTTTCATGTCATCTTGTACTCTTTGTGAAGGGGGCCCACGCATGAGTATTCTGGCCCCACGTGGTGTTATGTTCCCTTTCCAAGTGCATTGACCCACTTTTCAGGTTCCCATTTGTTGACTTTTGACAAATGAAGATGGGAACTTATGTTTGTATATAGTTTATTTTCAAAAAAAAAGACTCCATGAGCGAGCATTGATTGTTGTGGGCCCCAACACTTGTGTATTTGGTACTCATTTCTTTCACGTTTTTTTATCCCTTCTTTAGCATCTCACAAGTTTTGAGGGAATTTGGGTTTTTATCCATAAACATAACCTTGAACTTCCTTTTGTGCTTCATATTAGTGAGATCTTTCCTTTTTCATGCATAAATTCATGTAGTATTTTGCTCACATTCATTTTGGTCAATGCATGAAGTAGGTGTGGGGGGTGTTTTATGTGTGTACATAGTCGAGTCTTTTTCGTTTGATTTATTTTCTTTTGTGTGCATTGTTAGGGTCGTGTTAGTGTGCTGCATTTAATATCGATATATGTGCTTGTCATGATCCTTGGGTGACTTGTCTTCTTTTGCTTGCCTAGTGCTTCAAAATTTTCACATTTCTTTCAAAATCTTCATGTGTTTGCGAGAGAAAATGTTTTGTTGGTTTTGTGTGTGTTCAACATGTGCAAAACCGTTGAGAGGCAAAGTAAAAAGAAAGTTCCCAAAATTGTCTTGAACTTGATGCATTAGGATATCTAGTACAGTGGCTTTAGGATTTATTGAGTCGTTAAGATGCACCCCAGTTTTCCCTTTGGGTGAGTAATCATAGGGTTTCAGTGCTCAAATATTTAAAGAAGTCCACCCTGAACCTAGTGAGTCAATAATTCGTGTCTGTTAAATTAAGGGAGTTTGTTGTTGTGAGTCAATAAATCTTGTTGTGAGACATTAAGTGTAGAGGTTTTGGTTCATGTGTAGATAAGAAATAAGTGAGTAGGTGTTCTCTCTTCTCGCATGGCTCCTATCACTCGGGAAAGTAGGTCTGAGGGGACTTTGTGCCTGGTGCTTTCGAGTCATCTGACTTGGGATGCACCGACCGAACTCCCGTTACACGGGTGGTAGGGATTGCCCTATGTGGAGATTTGGGGAAAGGTGTACGTGATAGTGTAAGTCCTCATGGGCAATGATGCACGAAACCTGACCCTAGGAGAATGACTCTCCAACTAAAAAATAAAAAAAATAAGAAAACGAAAAAAACTGAGAAAAGAAAAAATGGTAATGCAAATAAGAACCTTAATGGACCTTACACATTGCGGTTTAATATAGAACGAATCAATCAAGTTTTTGGCGCCGTTGCCGGGGAGGTGCTTTGTCCAGACCTTGGTTTGGACGATTCAAGTGATTTTAATTTTTTTTCTTTTCGTTTTTGTTTGTTTCAGGGAACCTTCAGATCAAGGGGAGGCTACTGGACAAATTGGAGCACAAAACCTTCAAAAGAGACCGCCAATCTGCGGTCTGGTAATGCCAATTGGCGGCCTGGTGAGCTTTGCTAGCTCTCAGTTTTGTTCTGGTAGTTGTTAGCTTCAAAGTAGTTTTCTGGGAGCACAATTTGGCATGTTTTGACTCCTACTTTGCTCCCATATTATTAAACCAATCCCCATTAATCAGCTTGGCCTTAAAATCCAAATCAAAAGATTAGACATTCTTACTTATTTAGGTCACGCATCATGTACTTGACTTAAGCACATAGTTGTCGTTTATTTTAGCTTTATTTTCAGTTGTTGAGCGCTGGCATCAGGTACGCAATTTCCTACACTCAATCATACATGTTGTAGGACAAGAGTGAGTTGAGTGTTTGATTGGAGCGTTGATTCCTAGATTTAGGATCAAAACGCTACAAAGGAGGGGTTGTCCCATAAAAGATAAGGTGGGGGATTTCACCACCCTTTCCTTTGCCCCAAAAATCACTCTTAATCAAGCCTTAATCTAAAAGCAAGTATACATTGGCCCTAGGATTTTCGGGCGCACTAGGAGAGTGATTTAGTTGAGATCGTCATGGCCTGATCGGCGTCGCCTACCTTGTCGATAGTAAGAGGTACTAGATCTCCAGATCTGGTATCACTTACTGGGCATTGTGGTCTTCATCGTAGGGAGGTGAGGCGTGTCGAGACTAGAGATCTCAAAGTTAGGCGTCGTCTAGCCTAAGGACCCATAGCCATAAGTTGTTTGAGCCGTGCTTGCTAGATTAGGCTTCTACCCTCTCCCACCACCCATGCTACTTTTTAAGGATTCTTCCCTTCTCCTCTGAGTCATCTTCTTCTCACCTACTTCTACATTCTAGTCTCCTCCCCTTTACACTCTCTGGTAGCGTTTTAGGGTTGAGTCAAGCACTTTTTGCGAGTTTTGCCTCGTGGTGATGAGAGTGGTCGACTCGAGAGTTTTTTGTTGAGATGGATGGTTACATGGGTGACCATCCATATCATTCTTGGGACCAGGACAATTCTTCCGGGTATTCCAGACCCATGCAACCTGGTGTAGCTCAGACTAACACCCTGTATGGTTGGGACAATCTTAATTGTGTGACTGAGCAATCTTCATATTGGGGTAATATGATAGAGGCATTGACTGCTAGACCACAATCTAGTTATATCGGATCATATGCTGGTCAACAAACTGAGACATTACAACAAACTTTGACCTCTTTCATGCGTGTGGTAGACGACATGAGTGCACCGGTGGCTCTAGTAGCCATGTCGTGCGACTGTTGTGGGTTGAGTGGTCATGTTATCGGAGAATGTCCTTATGTTCCCCCAGAGCCTGAGTATGAGCACACATTTTCCCAAAAGGCTCAATATGACCATTACGCATCCGCGTACATCCATAGAGGGATAGATTCGTGGGGTGAAAATTCTTGTTCAAATTATTATACTTCATTTTCACCCCAGTATCCTCCTCCCGAATACCCAGAATTCTACCAACACCCCCACTTCAAATCATTGGACTCATTCTCAGCCCATCAACACCCAACCCCAAAATTTCTCAAATTCGGACTTGGACCTCATAGTTACCGCATACCTGATTCCTTGAAAAAAAACATTCCTTACGTTCATGGAAACCACTCAACAGTCCACACAAAATATGGCACTGCAAGTGAGTCAAATGACGCAGCAATTACGTGAACGTGAGGAGAGTAACTTTTCTTGTCAACATGAGGATTCATCTTTTGATATCAAACCACCACCACATCCACCAATTCAAAGCACAATCTGTCAAAGTCAAACTCCTAGTCAGTCTGAGGGACTTGGGGTTTCAATTCACGATCACTTGGTGGAGGATTTGATTCCAATTGAGAAAAACATGGACCAATTTCATTATGAGTCGGCATAAGATTGTGCCTTATCTTTTTGTCCCGTGGCCCTTTAGCCACATGATGTTCATGTTGTGCCTCTTTAGGACTCACCTCTGGTGGAAAAAGAGCTCCATAGTACCCTCAATTTCAAACAACCTGATGAGAGTTTGCCTCTCACTATTGTTCCTGATCATCTTGGAAATGATGGAACATCAAACAACTACATTGCTAATGAGGGTATTAGGAGTTCCTTGGAGGATACCTTGGGTATGACACCCACTTTTTGTTTGATTGGTGAGTCGGACATGCCTAACGAGGTTCTTGATCTTGTTCCGACGCACCAGCACGTTGGTTGGAGAGTTTGGATTGACGATCATAACTTCAGTACTGCAACGGGAGAAACTTTTCTTCCGTTGCCCCTTATTTCCTTTGAATGAGACGCCTTTGCGTCTTATTCATGAACCTCTCTTTTCATCTTGTGCTCTTTGTGAGGGGGGCCCAAACATGAGTATTCTGGCCCCACGTGGTGTCATGTTCCCTTTCCAAGTGCATTGACCCACTTTTGAGGTTCCCATTTGATGTCTTATGACAAATGAAGATGTGAACTTATGTTTGTATATAATTATATTAAAAAAAGACTCCACGAGCGAGCATTGATTGTTGTGGGTCCCAACACTTGTGTATTTGGGCCCTATTTCTTTCATGTATTTGTATCCATTCTTTAGCATCTCACAGGTTTTGAGGGAATTCGGGTTTTTGTCCATCAACATAACCTTGAACTTCCTTTTGCGCTTCATATTGGTGAGATCTTTCCTTTTTCATGCATAAATTCATGTAGTATTTTGCTCACATTCATTGAGGACAATGCATGAAGTAGGTGTGGGGAGTGTTTTACGTGTGTACATAGTTGAGTCTTTTTCCTTTGATTTTATTTTCTTTTGTGTGCATTGTTAGGGTCATGTTAGTGTGCTGCATTTAATATCGATATATGTGTTTGTCATGATCCTTGGGTGACTTTTCTTCTTTTGCTTGCCTAGTGCTTCAAAATTTTCACATTTCTTTCAAAATCTTCATGTATTTGCGGAAGAAAATGTTTTGTGGGTTTTGTGTGTGTTAAGCAAGTGCAAAACCATTGAGAGACAAAGTAAAAAGAAAGCTCCCAAAATTGTCTTGAAATTCATGCATTAGGATATCTTGTACAGTGGCTTTAGGACTTATCGAGTTGTTAGGATGTGATTGACCTTATTTCATGCTTATATTTGTATCTTATATCCATTATCTTACACCTAAGCAACACTACGTGATGAGTTTTATGTTGGAATTTCAGAAATAAATAGGTTTGAAGAGATGAAGCATGAAAGGACCCAAAAGCAGGGAAAAATGACTTAATTGTGAGACCTGTGGACTAAGACGCAAGGGAGAAGGACCTGAACATAAGACCAAAGGACCTAAGAGCAAAACAGAATACTCCACACCATCATGGGGAGTATTTTAGCAATTCGATGCGGTCGGAGCTCCAACAAGCCAAGTAAATGCATCTAAGTCCAACAAATATACCAAGAAAAGCCCACAAGAAATCTGAGCGTGATTCGGATCCTGTAGACCGCCAATTGGCGGTCTGGAACAGCCAATTGACGGTCTGGATCTTCCCGGATCCTCTGAGTTTTCTGGAGCATGTGTATTAGTGTTTGTTTATGTGGATGCCTGTTCCGGTGTTTGGTATCTGTTTAGTCCCACATCGGGGGATTGTCCCGGATTGCCTTTTCCTTTGGCTATAAATACAACTCTTCACCTACTATTGTAAACTACCCTTTGCTTGGTGGCATTCTCTCTACTAAGGAATGAGCCTTGAAGCAAAAACTCAAGGTGGAGAAGAATGCTACCTTCAATGTGAGTCATTGTTAATAAAATAATTTTTCTAGTTTCTTTTAATCTTGTCTTTTAATTTGTGCATGCTTGTTTAGTCTTTCCTTTCCTTTTAAGTTTATTTAGTATTTCTTGCTTGCTTAGTGTAGTTTCATTTCAGTATTATGCTTCATTTTGTTAATATAGTTAGTGTAATGAGTAGTGAGTAGTTCCATCCCCACTTGGGGGGTGGAGAAATATGTGATATGATCATGTAGTGTATTAAGTGTGTGTGTTATCTTAATCCCTTGAGCTTTATATGATTTCCATAACCATCTAATGGGTTTTCACTCTTATCTTCGATATGCTAATGCTCTTTAATGAAGCTTATGCTTTGATTAGTGAACCTATTTTATGGGGAATGATAAGGTTAGGATATGGATGGAATTAATATTGGAAACACAATTTGTAGTGTATGTACTCTTGTTGCCTTTACCTTAGTTAATGTCTTGTATGTTTTAATGATATTGGGTTATCTTAATTCATGTGGAGGCATAGTAGGGTCTAGTCTTTATAGATGAGTTCATTTAGCTTCATTCAAATTATTGTCTTGTATGTATTAATGATGTAGTCTTATCTTAATTCATGTGGAGGCAAAGTTGGATGTAGTTTTATGATTTCATGCACTACAAGTTGTGAGGAGCTTAATTGAACACACACACACACACATCTTTATATTCACATTATTTCTCTACCCTTATGGGGTGTAGTTTTATTGCTTATCTTTCATTTCCTCTTGCATTCTAGTGTAATTTAGTGTAATCAATCTTTCTCTCCTTTCTTTACCACTCGCCTTCGCACAAACCAAATGTCGACACGCCTCCCAGTGGACGACGCATATTTTTCACCGCTTCAACACGGTCGTGCACTTACGGTTAATATAAAACGAATCAATCAGGATGCACCCACTAGTGCAGAAAAGTCCATATACGTCGGATATATAGTGGTATAGATGTCGGATTTCGATGGTCCAAGTACCCAACGTCTATTTCCCCGTCGTCTATTCCTTGTTGTATAGACGTCGGCTATATACGACCGACGTCTATACATGGGTTAATAGTAAAAAAACGTTACAACCATTTCGATGGTCCAAGTGCCCCAAGTGCCAATCTTTTGACCATTAAATATATATATGTATCTCACTTGCATTTTGTAGTGTGGTACCAAACTACCATTTAGAAGTAAAGGAGTGGTGGAGTACTTCAACTCCACCAATAAAAGAATTTCTCCAATGTGGGACTAAACATGTCACCATACACACACATGTGTACAACACAACACACATGTGATTGTAATTATTTTTAAATCCACATTATTCTTATACAAAATAATCCACATAAATTCTAACACAAAATAAATCCTAAAAATTGCGTTATTTCATATACAAAATAAATTCCAAAAAAATGTGTTAATTTTTACACGAAATAAATCCCAAAAAATTGCGTTATTTCTGATAAAAAAGAAATCCACATAAATTCTTATACGAAATAAATCCAAAAAAATAAAAAAAAATATTTTCTTCATTCAGGAGGTATAGACGTCGGTTATACTAAATAACCGACGTTTCTACAAACCTATAGACGTCGAATGTCCAAATATCTGATGTCTATACCTATAGACGTCGGTTGTTTGGACATCCGACGTCTATTTGGTGACGTTTATCGAGCATTCTGCACTAGTGACCCCAGTTTTCCCTCGGGGGGGAGTAATCATAGGGTTTGAGTGCTCAAACATTTAAAGAAGTCCACCCTGAACCTAGTGAGTCAATAATTCGTGTCCGTTAATTTAAGGGAGTTTGTTGTAGTCAAGGACTCTTTAAATCTTGTTGTGAGACATTAAGTGTATGGGTTTTGGTTCATGTGTAGATAAGAAATAAGTGAGTAGGTGTTCTCTCTTCTCGCACGGCTCCTATCACTCGGGAAAGTAGGTCTGAGGGGACTTTGTGCCTGGTGCTTTCGAGTCATCTGACATGGGATGCGCCGACCGAACTCTCATTACACGGGTGGTGGGGATTGCCCTATGTGGAGATTTGGGGAAAGGTGTATGTGATAGTGTAAGTCCTCATGGGCAATGGTGCACGAAACCTGACCCTGGGAAAATGAAGCTCCAACTACTAAAAAGAAAAGAAAAAAAATATATATAAAAATGAGAAAAGAAACAAAAAGAAAAAAATGGTAATGCAAATAAGATCCTTAATGGACTTTACACTTTGTAACACTTGAGGATGTTGAGGTTGTCCATGTCTTACACTTAGTTCCTTATTTAACTTGCACGAATCATTCACTAGGCTAGGTGTGTGGATTGATTACCTTTATAGAGTCGGCCCGTAGGATTACCGCGTCCAATGATCGACAAAAATTTGTCCAACGAGTCGAGTGTCTAGATTGAATAATGCATCTTGTTCGGATTTTGTGGGTATATCCGCTGAAAACCCTCAGGAGACAACACTCCTCCTTGTCAACAAGGAGGTTTAACGCCTTGTTGCACGTGCTAAGTGCAACCGTGATTCCTACGAAAGTGAGTTAGGATTTCTTGTTTCTCGTTTGCTTTTCTCTTTCTTTGTTTTGCTCGGGACTAACAAAAACTTAGGTGTGGGGGTATTTGATTGACATCATTTCATGTTTATATTTGTATCTTATATCCATTATCTTACGCCTAAGCAATGCTACCTGATGAGTTATATGTTTGAATTTCAGAAATAAATGGGATTGAAGAGATGAAGCATAAAGGACCCAAAAGCAGGGAAAAATGACTATATTGTGAGACCTGGGGACTATGATGCAAGGGAGAATGACCTGAATGTAAGACCGAATGACCAAAGAGCAAAACAAAAAACTCTACACCATCATGGGGAGTATTTTGGCAATTCGATTCGGGTCGGAGCTCCAATAAACGAAATATATGCATCAAAGACCAACAAAGACATCCAGAAAAGCCCACAACAAATTCCAGACGGTTCCAGACCCGATAGACCGCCAATTGGCGGTCTGGGTGGCTCCGAATCCGCTAAGCCTTGGTGGGCATGTGTATTAGAGTGTGTTTATTCTATTTCTGGTATTTGTTTAGTCCCATACCGGGGGATTGTCCCAGATTACCTTTTTCTATGACTATAAATAGAACTCTTCACCTTCTATTGTAAACTACCCATTGCTTGGTGGCATTCTCTCTACTTGGAGTAAGCCTTGAAGCAAAACTCAAGGTGGATAAGAATGGTACCTTCAATGTGAGTCATTGTTAATAAAATAATTGTTCTTAGTTTCTTTAAATCTTGTTTTTTAATTATTGCATGTTTCTTTAGTTTTATTTTCATTTCAATTAGTTTCTTTGATATTCCTTTCTTGGTTAGTTTAATTTCCTTTCAGTATAATGTTTTATTTTGTTAATGTAGTTAGTGTAATGAGTAGTGAGTAGTTCCATCCCAATTTGGGGGGTGGAGAAATATGTGATATGATCATGTAGTTTATTAGGTGTGTGTTATCTTAATCTCTTGAGCCTTATATAATTTCCATAACCATCTAATGTGATTTCACTCTTATCTTTGATATGCTAATGCTCTTGAATGAAGTTTAGCTTATGCTTAGATTAGTGGACCTATTTTATGGGGAATGATAAGGTGAGGATATGGATGGAATTAATATTGGAAACATGATTCGTAGTGTATATATTATTGTTGCCTTTACCTTGGTTAATGTCTTGTATGTTTTAATGATATTGGGTTATCTTATTTCGTGTGGAGGCATAGGGTCTAGTCTTTATACATGAGTTCATTTAGCTTCATTCCAATTATTGTCTTGTATGTTTTAATGATAGGATCTTATCGTATTTCATGTGGAGGCAAAGTTGGATTTAGTTTTATGATTTCATGCACTACATATTGTGAGAAGCATAATTGAACACAAACACACACACACACACACACACACACACACACATCTTTACATTCACATTATTTCTCTACCCCCTATGGGGTTAAGTTTTATTTCTTATCTTCCATTTCATTTTTGCATTGTAGTGTAGTTTAGTGTAACCAACCTTTCTCTCCTTTCTGTCCCACTCTCCTTCGCACAAAACAAAAGTTGACACACCTCCCGGTGGATCGACCCGTATTTGCCACCGCTTCAACACGGCCGTGTACTTGCGGTTTAATATAAAACGAATCAATCAGTGTGTACCCGCGAGATCAAAGGTGTTATATGCTTAAGTCAACACTATTTGGGAGCAAGTTGATGCGTGAGGTAACCAAGTAGAATGCCTAATCTTTTGCTTTGAGTTTTACGGTCCAAATTGATTAAAGAGGGATTTTGGTTTCTTAACTAGATTTTGGAGCAAGTTACAAGTCAAAACATGTGAAATTAGGCTCCCGGACACTACCAAAGTAAAGAGAAACAAAGTGTAGAAAAATGAAGTCAATAGGACCTTACCAGGTCGTCAATTAGTAGTTCTAAACCGCTGATTAGCGGTCCTGAGAGTTCCAAATGCTCCAAATTTTCTCTGATCTCTTCCTCTATGTCCTTAGTGGCCCGGAAAAATACAAAACTAAAACAAAAGGATCAAATCCACTTGAATCATCCAAACCAGAGTTTGGACAGAGCACCTCCCCAGCAAGGCACCAAAAACTTGTTCATGGAATTAAAGGTTCAAAAGCGCAAGTGCACGACCACGTTGAAGCAGTGACAAGTATTGGTCATGCCCACGAGGAGCGAGTGCGGGTCATCGTCAACCATACTCGATTGGGGAAAGAAAATGAGAATTTAGGGAGTATATATACACTAAATTATGTTAATTACAATTTGTAAAATAAATGCAATTAATGCCATAGGAGGTGGAGAATGTGTGCAACAATGTAAATGTGTGACGTGTGTATGTACAATTCTGCTCTCATGACATAAATTAATATGGACATATATAATGATCATTATCCTAAGTGTGTTTCTACATGGATTAAGATTTATCACCATCATTAAAAAATACAAAACACTACTTAAGATAAGACTAAAGATAACCACATGCTCACATGTCAATCTTATCTCTTTATTCACTCCAATCTTATCCCACCTCATCATTCCCCATAAACTGGGCCCACTAACCAAAGCATGTGCTAAGCATCCATTAGGACCATTAACACATCAAAGGCAAGAGTGAGAAACTCATCAAAATGGCTATGGAAATCATTTGAAGCTCCAAAATTAAGATTAAAACACACACAAATTTAACAACATTCACACCTCACATCATCCTCCACCCCCAATAGGGATGGATTACTCACTAATCATCCGTACATTATCACTTACGAGCACTATCTAGCCAAGATGTTTCAAACTGTTAGTGATCTCAGTGAAGTGAGTGTTCATCTCGCTTATGCTTTCCCCGGGTTGCAAAGAAATAATTCATATTTACAAACATATATATCAACCTTAGTTTCCTTCATTCTAGATGATCCTTCACAATGTGAATCGAGAAATTTTCATATTTTATAAGCAGTATCACACCCACTAATTCTACCATATTCTTGAACATCTACTCCACAAGTAAATATGTTCATAAGCTTAGCATTCATTTCGGCACTAGTCGTTATATCATCGGTTAATTTTTGCTAATTGTTTACTTGTGGGAAGGCTCTATTTAGTACAAAGGAAAATCCACATTTTCAAACAAATAGATTGGATATGAATCATCATCCTATTCTTCCAATGAACATAATTATCCTGGTAATTTGATGTGTTGAAGTGGATAACCCTTCCCTAAGTTGATTATTGTTACTCTCTTTGGCTAAATGGACAAAATGAGTAAACATAGGCATTTACCAAATGTAAGTAGCATCAAACACTAATCTAGAGGAAGGTGAATAGATTAAGATGGAATTATCTCTAATAATGTATAATTAAAATTAAAATAAGAGAATTGCAAACCACAAATCGACTCCTGCAATTTTTATATATCTTTGATCACAACCATTGTGATGTAATCCTCTCCTCGAGTTCTAATTGATCCTCTGACACGTACTCGAGTATCCAGTGATCTCTTTGTTCTGGATAGATGATTGACATCATATAGTGCATATATTTGTGTCTTATATCTTTTATTTTTAGTCTAAGCAATGCTACATAACAAGTTTTATGTTTAAATTTCAGAAATAACAGAATTAAGAAGAAGAGACACAAAAAGGACTTAAAAGAAAGGAAAATGACTAAGTTGCAAGACTTGTGGGCTGAGATGCAAGAGAGAAGGACCCGGATTTAAAACCAAAAGGACCAATGAGAAAATCAAGAAGTCACACCATCATGAGGAGTATTTTGGCAATTAGATTCGGGCCAAAACATCAACAACCAAATCGGGTTCACCAAACATCAAGAAATCATGCCAGAAACAAGCCAGTCAAATCCAGACTCGATCCAACCAATCTTGACTGCCAATTGCCAGTCCAAATGACTCCAAATGGTTCATGGTTTAGTTGGGTGTTCGATTATGTTATTTTATGTACATTTATAGAATTTGTTTAGTCTCATAACGGGGGATTGTCCCCAGTTACCTTTTTCTATGACTATAAATAGAACTTTTCCTCCTCCTTTGTATTTACCCATTGTATAATGTCATTCTCTCTACTTGGAGTAAGCCTTGGAGCAAAACTCAAGGTAGAGAAGAAAGTTTCCTGTAATGTGAGTGATTGACATCATTTCATGCTTATATTTGTATCTTATACCCGTTATCTTACACCTAAGCAATGCGACGTGACGAGTTTTATGTTTCAATTTCAGAAATAAATAGGTTTGAAGAGATGAAGCATAAAAGGAACCAAAAGCAGAGAAAAAGGACTAAATTGTGAGACCTGGGGACTAAGATGCAAGGGAGAAGGACCTGAACGTAAGACCGAAGGACCAAAGAGCAAAACATAAAACTCCACACCATCATGGGGAGTATTTTGGCAATTCCATTCGGGTCGGAGCTCCAATAAACGAAGTATATGCATCAAAGACCAACAAAGACATCCAGAAAAGCCCACAACAAATTCCAGACGGTTCCAGACCCGATAGACTGCCAATTGGTGGTCTGGGTGGCTCCGAATCTGCTAAGCTTTGGTGGGCATGTGTATTAGAGTGTGTTTATTCTATTTCTGGTATTTGTTTAGTCCCTTACCGGGGGATTGTCCCAGATTACCTTTTTTCTATGGCTATAAATAGAACTCTTCACCTTCTATTGTAAACTACCCATTGCTTGGTGGCATTCTCTCTACTTGGAGTAAGCCTTGAAGCAAAACTCAAGGTGGATAAGAATGGTACCTTCAATGTGAGTCATTGTTAATAAAATAATTATTCTTAGTTTCTTTAAATCTTGTCTTTTAATTCTTGCATGTTTCTTTAGTTTTATTTTCATTTCAATTAGTTTCTTTGATATTCCTTTCTTGGTTAGTTTAATTTCCTTTCAGTATAATGTTTCATTTTGTTAATGTAGTTAGTGTAATGAGTAGTGAGTAGTTCCATCCCAATTTGGGGGTGGAGAAATATGTGATATGATCATGTAGTGTATTAGGTGTGTGTTATCTTAATCCCTTGAGCCTTATATGATTTCCATAACCATCTAATGGGATTTCACTCTTATCTTTGATATGTTAATGCTCTTGAATGAAGTTTAGCTTATGCTTAGATTAGTGGACCTATTTTATGGGGAATGATAAGGTGAGGATATGGATGGAATTAATATTGGAAACACGATTCATAGTGTATATACTATTGTTGCCTTTACCTTGGTTAATGCCTTGTATGTTTTAATGATATTGGGTTATCTTATTTCGTGTGGAGGCATAGTAGGGTCTAGTCTTTATACATGAGTTCATTTAGCTTCATTCCAATTATTGTCTTGTATGTTTTAATGATAGGATCTTATCGTATTTCATGTGGAGGCAAAGTTGGATTTAGTTTTATTATTTCATGCACTTTATGTTGTGATGAGCATAATGGAACACACACACACACATCTTTATATTCACATTATTTCTCTACCCCCTTTGGGGTTTAGTTTATTGCTTCTCTTCCATTTCCTTTTGGCATTTTAGTGTAGTTTAGTGTAACCAACCTTTCTCTCCTTTCTTTCCCACCCACCTTCGCACAAACCAATAGTCGACACACCTCCCTGTGGATCGACCCGTATATGCCACCGCTTCAACGCGGCCATGCACTTCCGGTTTAATATAAAACGAATCAATCAAGTTTTTGGCGTCGTTGCCCGGGAGGTGCTCTGTCCAGACTTTGGTTTGGACCATTCGAGTGGGTTTAATTTTTTCTTTTTAGTTTCTGTTTGTTCCAAGGATATCTCGGAATCTAGGGAAGGCTACTGGAGAAATTGGAGGAAGAAGCACACCAAAGTGACCGCCAATCAGCGGTCTGGGACCGCCAACTGACGACCTGGTGAGCTTCATTTGCTCCAAGTTTTGTTCTAGTTGTTTTTTTGTTTCAATTTAGTTGTCTGGGAGCCCAATTTAGCAAGTTTTGACTTATAGTTTTCTCCCAGATCATTAATCACTCCCCCATTAATCAACTTGGACCTTAAAATCCAAAGCAAAAGATTAGTCATTCTTACTTGTTTAGGTCATGCATCATATACTTGACTTAGGCATGTAGTTGTCTTCTATTTTAGCTTACTTTCAGTTGATGAGTGCTGGCGTGAGGTACGCATTTCCTACTCTCATTCATTAATTTTGTATGACCATGCATTAGTTAGTAGGAATTGCATTGAAACAAGAGTGAGGTGAGTGCTTGTTTTGTGAGTTGCTTGTTAGCCTAAGATTTCAAAACATCTTTAAGGGGCATCACCTATAGTCTTCAAAGATAAGGTGGGGGATTTCATCACGCCTCCCTTAGCCCCAAAAAGCACACTCAAGTAAAAGCCTTAATCTAAAAGCAAGAAGACATTGGCCATTAGGACTCTGGCGCATTAGGAGAGTGATAAGGTCACGACCGTCATAGCCTGATCGGCGTCGCCCACTTTGTCGATAGTAAGAGAGACGAGATCTCCGGATCTTGGCTCACTTGCTGGGCATTATGATCTTCGTCGTAGGGAGGTGAGGCGTGTTGAGGCCGTGTGACCTCGCAGTTAGGTGTCGTCTAGCTGTAAGAACCCATAGCCAGCTTAAGCTTGTTTGAGTCGTGTTTGCTAGACTAGGCTTCTATCCTCACCCTTTACCCATGCTAGATTTAGGGCTTCTTCCCTTCTCCTCTGAGTCATCTTCTTCTCACCTTCTTCTACGTTCTAGTCTCCCCCTCTTTACACTCTTTGTTAGCGTTTTAGGGTCGAGTTGAGCACTTTCTGCGAGCTTGGCCTCGTAGTGGTGAGAGTGGTCGACTCGAGAGTTTTTTGTTGTTGTGATGAATGGTTACATGGGCGACCATCCATATAATTGTTGGGACCAGGACAATTCTCCCTGGTACTCCAGACCCATGCATCCTGGGGTGCCCAGACAAACACCCTGTATAGTTGGGATAATCTTAATTGTGTGACTGAGCATTCTTCATATTGGGGTAATATGACAGAGGCACCGACTGCTAGACCACCATCTAGTTACGTCGGATCATATGTTGGTCATCAAACTAAGACATTGCAAGAAACTTTGGCGTCTTTCATGCGTGCGGTAGACGCCATGAGTGCACCGGTGGCTCCAGTAGCCATACCGTGCGACTATTATGTGTTGAGTGGTCATATTATCGGGGAATGTCCTTATGTTCCCCCAGAGCCTAAGTATGAGCATACCTTTTTCCAAAATGCTCAATATGACCATTACGCATCCGCGTACAACCCAAGAGGGAGGGATTCGTGGGGAGACAATTCTTCTTCAAATTCTTATACATAATTCCCACCCCAGTATCCTCCTTCCGAATACCCAGAATTCTACCCACACCCTACTTCAAATCATTGGCCTCACTCTTAGCCCATCAATACCCAACCCCAAAATTTCCCAAGCTTTGACTTGGACCTTATAGTTGACCCCAGACTTGATTCTTTAGAACAAACCCTCCAAACGTTCATGGAAATCACTCAAAATGTATTGAAGCCCAACTTGAATTCCTTGCAAACTATGGAAATGCAAGTGAGTCAAATGACGTAGCAATTACCTGAACGTGAGGAGAGCAACTTTTCTTGTCAACATGAGGATTCATCTTTTGATATCGAACCGCCACCACCACATCCACAATTTCAAAGCACAATCTTTCAAAGTCAAACTCCTAGTCAGTCTAAGGGACTTGGGGTTTCAATTCACGATCATTTAGTCGAGGATTCAATTCAAATTGAGAATAACATGGACCAACTTCATTGTGAGTCAGCACAGGATTGTGCCTTATCTTTTTGTCCTGTGGCCCTTGAGCCACATGATCTTCATGTTATGCCTATTAAGGACTCACCTCTGGTGGAGCAGGAGCTCCCTAGTACTCTCAATTTCAAACAACCTGATGGGAGTTTGTCTCGCACTATTGTTCCTAATTATCTTGGAAATGATGGAACATCAAAAAACTACATTGCTAAAGAGGGTATTAGGAGTTCCTTGGAGGATACCTTGGGTATGACACCCACTTTTTGTTCCCCTGGTGAGTTGGACATGCCTAACGAGTTTCTTGACCTTGTTCATACGAACAAGCATGTTGGTTGGAGAGTTTGGATTAACAATCATAACTTCAGTACTGCAACGGGAGAAGTTATGTCCCAAACTCTTGAGAGGTTCAAGCTCATTCAGTTTAATCCTTTGAATGAGACGCCTTTGCGTCTAATTCATGAACCTATCTTTTCATCTTGTGCTCTTTGTGAGGGGGGCCCAAACATGAGTATTCTGGCCCCACGTGGTGTCATGTTCCCTTTCCAAGTGCATTGACCCACTTTTAAGGTTCCCATTTGATGTCTTTTGACAAATGAAGATGGGAACTTATATTTGTATATAGTTTATATTCAAAAAAAAGACTCCATGAGCGAGCATTGATTGTTGTGGGCCCCAAAACTTGTGTATTTGGGCACCATTTCTTTCACATTTTTGTATCCCTTCTTTAGCATCTCACAGGTTTTGAGGAAATTTGGATTTTTGTCCATCAACATAACCTTGAACTTCCTTTTGCGCTTCATATTGGCGAGATCTTTCCTTTTTCATGCATAAATTCATGTAGTATTTTGCTCACATTCATTGAGGACAGTGCATGAAGTAGATGTGGGGGTGTTTTACGTGTGTACATAGTCGAGTCTTTTTCCTTTGATTTTATTTTCTTTTGTGTGCATTGTTAGGGTCATGTTAGTGTGCTGCATTTAATATCGATATATGTGCTACTCATGATCCTTGGGTGACTTGTCTTCTTTTGCTTGCCTAGTGCTTCAAAATTTTCACATGTCTTTCAAAATCTTCATGTATTTGCGAAAGAAAATGTTTTGTGTGTTTTCTGTGTGTTTAGCATGTGCAAAACCGTTGAGAGGTAAAGTAAAAAAGAAAGCTCTCAAAATTGTCTTGAACTTCATGCATTAGGATATCTAGTACGGTGGCTTTAGGACGTATCGAGTCGTTAGGATGCACCCCAGTTTTCCCTTGGGGGTGAGTAATCATAGGGTTTCAGTGCACAAACATTTAAAGAAGTTCACCCTGAACCTAGTGAGTCAATAATTTGTGTCTGTTAATTTAAGGGAGTTTGTTGTAGTCAAGGACCCTTTAAATCTTGTTGTGAGACATTAAGTGTAGGGGTTTTTGTTCATGTGTAGATAAGAAATAAGTGAGTAGGTGTTCTCTCTTCTCACACGACTCCTATCACTCGGGAAAGTAGGTCTGAGGGGACTTTGTGCCTGGTGCTTTCGAGTCATCTGACTTGGGATGCGCCGACCGAACTCTCGTTACACGGGTGGTAGGGATTGCCCTATGTGGAGATTTGGGGAAAGGTGTACGTGATAGTGTAAGTCCTCATGGGCAATGATGCACGAAACCTAACCCTGGGAGAACGAAGCTCCAACTAATAAAAAGAAAAAAAAGAAAAAAAATGAGAAAAGAAACAAAAAGAATAAAATGGTAATGGAAATAAGAACCTAAATGGACCTTACACTTTGTATCACTTGAGGATGTTGATGTTGTCCATGTCTTTCACTTAATTCCTTATTTAACTTGCACGAATGGTTCATTAGCCTAGGTGTGTGGATTGATTACCTATATAGAGACGACCCGTAGGATTACCGCGTCGAATGATCGACAAAATATGTCCAACGAGTCGAGTGTCTAGATTGAATAATGCATCTTGTTCGGATTTTGTGGGTATATCTGCTGAAAACCCTCAGGAGACAACACTCCTCCTCCTTGGCAACAAGGGTGTTGAACGGCTTGTTGCACATGTTAAGTGCAACCATGATTCCTACGAAAGTGAGTTAGGATTTCTTGTTTCTCGTTTGCTTTTCTCTTTCTTTATTTTGCTCGGGACTACCAAAAACTTAGGTGTGGGGGTATTTGATTGACATAATTTCATGCTTATATTTGTATCTTATATTCATTATCTTACACCTAAGCAATGCAATGTGACGAGTTTTATGTTTGAATTTCAGAAATAAATAGGTTTGAAGAGATGAAACATAAAATGACCCAAAAGCAGGGAAAAAGGACTGAATTGTGAGACCTGAGGACTAAGATGCAAGGGAGAAGGACCTGAATGTAAGACCGAATGACCAAAGAGCAAAACAGAAAACTCCACACCATTATGGGGAGTATTTTGGCAATTTGATTCGGGTCGAACCTCCAATAAACGAATTATATGCATCAAAGACCAACAAAGACATCCAGAAAAGCCCACAACAAATCCCAGACAGATCCAGACCCGATAGACCGCTAATTGGCGGTCTGGGACCCATGAGTCGACCTTGGGTCTGACCGGAACTTAAGTGAACTTATGTATCTTGTATTTTGATCGACCGACTGTTATATCTTGTTTGACCGTTAGATTACTAGAAATGCTAGGATGCCCCTGGTAGTTTCCGGTCGATTGGGACCCATGAGTCGGTCGACCGTTGGACTCGTATTATTTTTACCAGACTTCGGTTTTTTGACCACGTTCGGTCGACACGTTTTAGACTTGGTCCGACTGTTGGGACATAGGTGATGTGCAGAGTGTTCAATCATTTTAGACTTTCGGTCGACCGAACCCCATGGAAACGGTCGACCGGATTGCCTTTTCCGGGTGACTGTTTGTGTGTAGAATTGAATTCCTTGTCCTTGTGTTATGCCAACTCCGTTCACGGAAACCTATGTCCTCGCCGAGTGCGTGAGCCAAGAGGTGACGGTGGGTGCGTTATCGTGCCTACCCAGGGATCGCCAAGTGGAAAAGTGTGGGTACTTGGGACGAGCCACCCTTGTTGTTTGACTGTGGTGTGATGTTTGTTGTGTTGGCTCTCTGTAGAGTAGCAGACCTGAGGGATCGCAGATCCCAATGCATGTTGATGTGTAGCTCTTGGAGCAAGATGACCCAGCGGACTACGGTCTAGAACCGTCCGATTTTGTGTCAAAGTATGTTGTACCACCGTTGTTGTGTCGGCGATGCCGTCGAGTTTTGTGTCGGCGATGATGTTCTGACTTGTTGTGTCGTACGATGTTGTGCCAGACGTATGTTGTACTGTCGATGTTGTGTCGGCGATGCCGTCAAGGTTTGTGTCGGTGATGACATTGTCGACGATGTTCTAGCTTGTTGTGTCGTCCGATGTTGTGCCTGACGTATGTTGTACCACCGAGGTTGTGACGGCGATGTTGTTCCGACGATGATTCCTCGATTGGGCACCTATTGAGGAATTGTTAGACCGACTGGGCTATGACTCTGTTTGTGTGGTGTAGACCACGTGGTTTCGTTTGGTGTGGAAGTGCGGACGCTCCTCAACGATCCCTTGGCTCGAGTAGTCGCGTATGGGGTGTGTCGCGTACTATGCGTAAAACTGTATGTGCCTACGGTAGGTCTCCGAAGGAGACCCGATGTTGTTGATGGACCGAGGTTTTGTTGACCCTTGGAGGGTTCTTGTTGTTGCTGTAGGACTGATGTCCAGTTTTACCCTTGGAGGGGTTTTGTTGCATTGAAGATGATGACATGACATGCTAGTAGTATGATAGGTTCATTACCGTACAGTTGCATGTATATAGGCGAGCTTTCCATATGGAGTTTCCTATTGGGAAACTCAAGCATTGTTGTTTAATTCAAGTTTTAGGACCACAGTAGGTTTTGTGGGGTGGTGAAAGCGGGCACACACATTTTGGGGTCAGGATCCTCTTCGGACTATTCGAGGTCGTCATGATTACCTGTATTCATTTCGTTGTATTGATATAATCATGTATTTCTGACAAACTCTATTGTATTTGGTGCACCGACTGGTTATTATTTGAGTAAAATAATATTCCCACTTGACTTGAGATCTCTGGTATTGTTTGAAATTTGAAAATTTCTGTTGTTCCTGGATGTTATAATTTGGTATCAGAGTGGTTGGTTCCTATGTGGCTCCCAAAGAAATCACCCTCGTCGTAATCAGGATAGGTTGCATTTTAAATTTTAACATGTATTCATGGCTAATTTTGAGTTGTTTTCTTCTACCAAATACCTCCGAGACGTGTGAGGAACGTCGTGCATGAGCACAGTACCAGTGATGCCACCGAGGGTGCTACCTGGGATAGGTTGGGCGAGTTCCTCGAGCGTCAGGCAGCGAGGGCAGAGCAGACAGTGATAGGTGTTGAGCATTATCATTTTATGATGCAGTATCTGCCTAGTTTTGATGCTAGGAGGGCTCCTGAGGTTGTAGAGGACTGGGTCTTTAAGATCCAAAGGATTTTCCAGGCGATTGGCTATTTACCAGAGCGGATGGTGGACCTAGCCACCCATGTGCTGGATGGTGAGGCGTCAAACTAGTGGAGGATCACATCTGTTGTGGTGTTTGCTGACCGTGATGACGTGATCTGGGAGAAATTCCTAGAGGAGTTCAACTTGCATTTCTTTATGCAGCACATCAGAGACAAGAAGAAGAAGGAGTTCTTCGCCCTTGAGCAGAAGGAGATGTCTTTGGCCAGCTACATCAGCAGGTTTAACGCCCTGGAGCGTTATTGTTCTGAGACTTATGTGACACTCGAGCAGCGAGCAAGGAAGTTAATTAAGGAGGTGAGGAAGCAACTCAGGTCGCGTGTGATTACCAGCACGCCACAGACCCTGACGGACGCGGTGAAGTTTGCGACTATCATCGATCAGGACTACCAGGAGGTGCGGAGGCCACCGGTGAGCATAGGTGGACGTACAGTTGGTCGTACCATAGGGAATCCAGGCAAGAGGCCCTGGGCTGATGTAGGAGGAGCGCGCCAGTCTGGAGCGTGCGGTTCTTGCGGAAGATATCATCTGGGTCAGGAGTACCCCCGACGTACAGGTGCATGTTTGGGTTGCGATCAGATGGGCCATTATATCCGGGAGTGCCCGAGCAGACAGGGTGAGTCGAGCAAGAGGCCAGAGCCACCTGTGGTAGGGAGGAGCGGAGGCAGCAGATCCATCGTTCCAAAGGGCCAGAGTAGGAGAGTTGGCGAGTCTTCACCATCTAGGTTGAGGAGGCAAAGGACTTCAACGTTGTCGTGGAAGGTACCCTTGTTGTTTCAGGTTTGGTTGCTCGTATTTTATTTGATTGCGGTGCCACACATTCCTTCACTTTGGAGAAGTTTGCCAGCGAGTTGGTCAGACGCATGTGCTGCTGACTGATTGTTTGGAAGTCAGTACGCCCATGGGTGAGGTGGGCACTGTGGGGAGTTTTCTCCCCAACACCACAGTTGTTTCGGGAGACCATGATTTTCCAGCAGATCTGGTATTGCTACCGATGGAGGATTTCAACGTCATACTGGGGATGGATTGGCTGTCACATTACGACACGTGAGTCTTTTGTCGTGAGAAGAAGATCTTGATTCTGAGGAAGGGCCTAGCCGATGTGTTGATCAGAGGGGCGAAGAACAGAGGAGGTCAACTGATTGTGTCTGCAGTTAAGGCGTAGAAGCTGATACACCAGGGATGCAGAGCGTTCGTGGCTACGCTAATTGTTCTGGATCCTGAGACGAGGAGACTGGAGGATATAAAGGTTGTACAGGAGTTGCCAGAGGTTTTTCGAGTAGAGATTCTTGGATTAGCGCCGCTCTAAGAGATCAAGTACGGCATCAAGTTAGTGGCAGGCACGACACCTCAGTTGAAGGCTCCGTATCGGATGGCACGTACTGAGTTGACAGAGCTGAAGAAGCAGTTGATGGACTCCGGATTTATCCAACCGAGTGTTTCACCTTGGGGAGCACCTGTGTTGTTTGTGAAGAAGAATGACAGGTCGTTGCGGATGTGCATCGACTATAGGATCTTGAATAACATTACTGTCAGGAACCGGAACCCTTTGCCCAAGATTGAGGATCTATTTGATCAGCTATAGACGGCAAGAGTGTTCTCGAAGATTCATCTGCATTCAGGATACCACCTGTTGAGTATCAGAGAGACGGACGTCCAGAAGACAGCTTTCCGGACACAGTACGGGCACTACAAGTTCTTGGTGATGGCGTTTGGACTGACGAATGTACCTACAGCTTTCATAGACCTGATGGATAGGACCTTTCAGCCGTATCTCAACAGATTTGTCATTGTCTTCATGAACGACATCTTGGCTTACTCGCCAGACCGAGAGCAGCGTCAAGAGCATCTGCGGATTGTGCTTTGTATCTTGAGAGATCAGCAACTCTATGCTAAGTACACGTAGTGTGAGTTTTTGTTGGTTCAAGTGACTTTTCTGTGACTAAGTGGAGGGCCCCGACGAGTGTGACAGAGATCAGGAGCTTCGTGGGACTTGCTGGGTATTATAGGTGGTTTATTCTGGAATTCTCCAGACTTGCTTCACCGCTGACGACAATGACGCAGAAGGGCGTCAAGTTTGTTTGGTCCGAGAAGTGCGAGGACAGTTTTTAGGAGCTGAAGAGGCGACTGACGACGGGAACTATTCTGATGCTACCGAGTGACAGTGGAGGTTATGTGACATACAATGATGCGTCAAGGATTGGTCTAGGTTGTGTTCTGATGCAGCACGAGAAGGTGGTCGCGTATGCCTCGAGGCAGCTGAAGGTGCACGAGAAGAACTACCCTACTCATGATTTGGCGTTGGCAGCGGTGGTTCACGCATTGAAGACATGGCGGCATTATCAGTGTTGGGGAGCAATTCGAGGTCTTCACAGATCACACGAGCTTGAAGTACCTATTCTCCCAGAAGGAGCTGAATATGAGGAAGCGCAGATGGCTCGAGTTCATTAAAGATTATGACTTCACCATCTCATATCGTCCGGGGAAGGCGAATTCAGTTGCAGATGCCCTGAGCACGAGGGTGGAGGTATCTGTTACGGGTTTGTTAATTCAGGAGTGGAGGCTACTCGAGACGTTATCAGAGTAGAAGCCATTCACAGAGGGCTCTGAGAGAGCAGTGATTGTTGGGCTTTGGGTGGAGCTACAGACCGTCTCACGAGTTGTTCAGGCTCAGCATAAGGATGATGAGCTAGCTAGTTTGTTGCAGTTGGCTGCTAGGGGTGGATCAGACTGCAGTGTGGGTGTTGATGGAGGTCTGAGGTTAAGGAGTTGGATCTGGGTCCTGAAGGTTTATGGAGTGAGAGATGACATCATGGAGTAGGCACACCGAGCAAGGTATACCATTCACCCGAGGAGTAGGAAGATGTATAAGGACGTGCAACGGAACTTCTGGTGGAAGGGCATGAAGCAAGACATTGCAAAGTTTGTGGACCGACGCTTTGTCTGTCAGCAGGTGAAGATTGAGCATCAGCGACCAGCAGGACCGATGTAATGTATCGAGCTGCCAGATTGAGCATCCGCCGAAGACGAGGAGATTCCACGACGCAATTTGGGTGATAGTCGATCGACTGACCAAGTCGGCAGACTTCTTAGCTATCTGGACCACATTGCTTCTGCAGGGTCTAGCTAGGTTGTACGTGGAGGAGATAGTTAGGTTGCACGGAGTACCAATGAGCATCATCTTTGATCGAGATCCCAGATTCACATACAGGTTTTGGGGGAGTCTGCAGCATGCTTTGGGGACACGACTGAGGTTCAGTACAACGTTTCACCCATAGACAGATGGTCAGTCAGAGAGGATGATCCAGACTCTGGAGGATATGCGGAGAGCATGTACACTAGATTGGGCAGGACACTGGGATGAGCACTTGTCGTTGATAAAGTTCGCCTACAACAACAACTACCATTCTAGTATTGGGATGGCATCGTACGAGGCGTTGTACGGGAGTCCTTGCAGATCACCGGTATGCTAGAGTGATTTGGGTGAGAAGCAGTTAGTAGGGCCAGAGTTTGTGCAGATGTATGTAGAGAAGGTAGATGTGATCAGGAGGAGACTGACCACGGCACAGAGCAAACAGAAGAGTTATGCTGACAGACACAGACGAGTGTTGAGCTTTGAGGTTGGCGACCATGTGTTTCTGAAGATATCCCCTGCTCGGGGAGTAATGAGGTTTGGGAAGAAGGGGAAGCTCAATCTGAGGTATGTCAGGTGGTTCGAGATCCTAAACCGAGTTGGAGAGGTTGCCTATCAGATTGCGTCAACGTCTTCCACGTGTCGATGATGAGGAAGTACGTTGTGGATCCAGCTCATGTGATTGAGATAGCAGTGTTAGATATCCAGCATGACTTGTCTCTTGAGGAGAGACCAGTCGAGATCGTTGATCGCATGGATCACTAGCTCAGGAAGAGGACCATTCCGATGGTGAAGATCCAGTGGCAGCATTGATTGACATCATTTCATGCTCATATTTTTATCTTATATCCATTATCTTTCACCTAAACAATGCTATGTCACGAGTTTTATGTTTAGTTTTCAGGAATAAATAGGTTTGAAGAGATGAAGAATAAAAGGACCCAAAAGCTGGGAAAAAGGACTGAATTGTGAGATCTAGGGACCAAGATGCAAGGGAGAAGGACCTGAACGCAAGATAGAAGGACCTAAGAGCAAACCAGAATACTCCACACCATCATGGGGAGTATTTTGGCAATTCTATTCGGGTCGAAGCTCCAATAAACGAAGTAGATGCATCTAAGACCACCAAATACACTAAGCAAAGCCCAGCACAAATTCCAGATGGATCCGGACTTTTTAGACCGCCAATTGGCGGTCACTTTTTGCCCAACTCTGCTAATATTTCTCTGAGTTAGGTATTAGTGTATATTTAGTCCAGTTTTGGTATTGGTTTAGTCCCACATCGGGGGATTGTCCCGTAGTGACTTTTTCTTTGGCTATAAATAGAACTCTTCACCTTCTATTGTAATCACTCCATATTTTAAGTGGCTATTCTTCCTAATAGAAGTGAGGCCTTAAAGCACACACTAAAGTAGGAGGATGCTACTTTAAATGTGAGTCATTTTAATACAAGTTTTCTTTATTATGTTGTTTGTTTTATGTTTCTTGTTTTGCTTTGCTTAATCTCATTTCATTAGTTTTATTAGCTTAGTTAATATGCTTTCTTTGTTTAGTTTAATAATTAGTGTAATGTTTAGTGAGTAGTTCCATCCCCTTTGGGGGTGGAGTAGATGTACATACATGCAAATGAGAATGGATTGAATGCTTTATTTCCAATGTGTTGATAAAACATGAATGTATGCTTGCTTGTTTAGGATAGAATTTATAACTTGATGAGTTTTGCCAAAATGATTAGACACCTCTCATGCTTGTTTAGGTTCTGAAATAAACATCTTGCATATGTAAATGTTAATCAACTAAGTTGGTGAATAGATTGATAGATTTTGCCACAACATTTAGACACTTCCTATGCTTGATAACACCACCTTAATTAGTGCTTAAAGAATGTGTTCAACACCCACCTCTTTGCTTGTGTGCACTCACTCCACCCCTTAGGGGTTTTCCCATTTCTGTATTCCAGCATTCTTCTTTTGTTCTTAGCTTAGATGTCATTTCATTGTTTGTTTCTTTCGTTCGCATTTCATACTTCTTAGAGTAGTTTAGTGTAGAGTAGCATAATCAATCTTTCTCCCCCAATTTTTGCCACTTGATTTCGTACAAGCAAGAGGCTACTCACCTCCCTGAGGACGACCCGTACTTGCCACCGCTTCATCGCGGCCGTGCACTTGCGGTTTAATATAAAACGTTCAACAAGTTTTTGGCGTCGTTGCCGGGGAGGTGCCAGTCCAGACTCTTGTTTGGACGATTCGAGTGGATTTAATTTTTGTTTTGTAGTTTTTATTTGTTTCAGGAGACTTGGAGTTGAAAGGAGAGACAGCTGGAAAAATTTGGAGGAAAGCTGGCCAGTTTGGACCGCCAATCAGCGGCCTGAGACCGCCAATTGGCGGTCTGGTGAGCTGCTTTTGCCTTCTTATTTCTTTGTCGTGTTGCCATAATTGATCTAGTAATCTGGGACTCAATGTTGCATGTTCTAACTCTTAGATTGTTCCCAGATTAATAATCAACTTCCTTTAAGCAACTTGGACCCTAAAACTCAAAGCAAAAGATTAGGCATTCTTTTTGTTTAGCTCATGCATCATGTATGTGACTTAGGCATTTAGATTGTCTTTTATCTTAGCTTTATCTTCTGTTGCTGAGAGCTGGCGTGAGGTACGCACCTTCTACTGTCATTCATGCATTTTGTATGAACATGCATTAGTTAGTAGGAAGTGCATTGCAACAAGTGTGAGTTGAGCGTTTTGTTTGGAGAGTTGATTGCTAGATTAAGACTCCAAAACGCTACTAAGGAGGGGCTGTCCCATAAAAGATAAGGTAGGGGATTTCATCACCCTTTCCTTCGCCCCAAAAACCACACTAATCAAGAGCCTAATTATAAAATCAAGTATACATTGGCCCTAAGGATCTCAGACGCATTAGGAGAGTGATCCACTCCCGACCGTCATGACCTGATCGGCGTTGCCCACTTTGTCGATAGTAGAAGAGACGAGATCTCCGGATCTTGGCTCACTTGCTGGGCTTTGTGGTCATCGTTGTAGGGAGGTGAGGCGTGTTGAGGCCGTGTGACCTCGCGGTTAGGCGTCGTCTAGCTGTAAGGACCTATAGCGACCTTAGGATTGCTTAAGCCTTGTTTGCTTGTGTGCTTCTACCTGTACCCATCCGTCGTAGCATAAGGACTTCTTCCTTTCTCTCCCGAGTCATTCTTTCTCTCTTGTGTTCCCCCGTCTTCTCCCCTACGTACATTCTTTGAAGAAAAAAAAGAGTTTTGGTTTGTGTGCGTGCACCTTTGTGTATGCTTTCGTGGACACGAGACGAGAGTGGTCGTTTGACGAGGAGCGTTGTCAATCCGGCTTCGGTCATCGATTTCTCGACACCTTCCTCCTCTCGTGTCGCACATAGTTCGGGTTCAATGGCTGCTAATTTCCGCGAGGAGGAGCAGTTGCTGGACCCACCTGAGCGTCCCGTTGTCGTTCCCATACCTCTACGTGTTCGATGCTACCCGAGCCGTACAGTTCTACCCTCATGCATCATATTACCAGAGGCTAATGGGAACCATTTTGAGGTTAAGCCTCAGTTTATTTCCATGCTCCCTCGCTTCACTGGGAAGGGTGACCCCTATATCTTTCTCAGGGAATTTGAGGAGGTCTGTGCTATGTTCAAGCTGCAACAACTTAGCACAGACTCCATCCATCTTAGTGTCGTTCCTTTTGCACTAAAGGATGACGCCAAGAAGTGGTTGTACAGAAACCAGGCGAATGCCTTTAAGACTTGGGACGAGTTTCAATCTGTATTCCTCAAGAAGTACTTTCCAAATCATCGGACTCAAAAATTGAGGAACGAAATCAATTCGTTCTATCAACATGAGACCGAACCATTTCATGCATATCTGGAGAGGTTCAAAGAGTTACTATCCTCATGCCCTCACCATGGCATTGAGTTGTGGCGTCTTTGTCAGATTGTTTACGAAGGTCTTCACATCCCGTCAAGAACGCTCCTTGAGTCCATGTGTCAAGGAGAGTTCTTGGGAAAGGATGAAAGGGAGGCATGAGCCTTCCTAGAAGACCTCGCTGAGAAAACCATGCACTGGGAGAGTGTGAGGGAACCACCTGCATCATCTAGCATAGGAGAAAGGATCGCGAATGCAAACTCGACTAGATCGGGTGCCGCATTTGTTGTCGATACCACTACAGCCACCGAGGCTCGCATGGCGGCCTTAATGCGTCGTATGGATTCGATTGAGCTCCAAAACCAACAAGGTGCACCTCACATGTCTACATCTGGTCCAGTTCCCTGTCATTCATGTGGTAGGATAGGTCATGTAGAAAGCGAGGGTGAGTCAATTCCTCCTGAGATGGAGCGTATCAACGCCATCTATGATAGAGCTAGGAATGACCCATACTCATCATCTTATAATCCTGGATGGAGGAACCACCCCAATTTTTCATGGAACCAAACTAATGCCCCGGGTGGTCCTTCAAACTCTCTAGACCACATTACCAATCACACCAACCTCCCATGCATGCACATTCCTATCAGCCACCCCAAGCACAAACCACCAATCAATCGGGTTTCACAAATTCCAACAATATGGAAACCCGATTCAATTCGCTTGAGACCTTGACTCGTGGACTTGAAAACTCAATAAAAAAATTTATGTCAACCACGAGTCAAGTTCTCACTTCAAATCTGCAGACCATCAAATCTCTAGAGCTTCAGATGGGCCAATTGGCTCAGTCTGTACATGAAAGAGAGAGAGGGTCTTTTCCTAGCCAGCTTGAGGCTAACCCACGTGTGTACCAGCAACAACACATGCAAAATGAGAATGTGGTACCTCGGGGGAGGCAAGTGAACCATGTGGGGGAACCTGTTCACCATGTCAATGCCATTGTTACCTTAGGAAATGGAAAACAGGTTGACAATCACATTTCCTTGCCACACCCACCACCATCTATGCAGCCCCTCAGTGGGAATGGTGGTGAAGAAGAGGCTGAGGGTGAGGGTAATACACCAAGGCTTCCTTCTCAGGCACCATAGAAAACCTACCTGCCAAAAGCTCCCTATCCAAGTAGGTTAACCAAAAAGCAGAGTTACAACATGGACAAGATATTAGAGGTGTTTAAGCAAGTAAAGGTTAACATCCCCTTGTTGGATGTCATCCAACAAATACCTCAATATGCCAAAGTGTTGAAGGATCTCTACACAACCAAGAGGAAGACCAATGTTCCTAAGAAAGCATTCTTGGCTGCAAATATCAGCTCACTTTTGTCCAATCCTACCTACACAAATTACAAGGACCCTGGGTGTCCTACTATTCAGTGTACGATAGGGGACACTAGAATGAGCAATGTTTTGCTTGATTTAGGATCAGCGGTCAACCTCCTCCCATTCTCTATTTATAAACAATTGAACTTGGGAGAATTGAAACCAACGAAAATCACCCTCCAATTGGCGGATAGATCCATTCATATTCCCATGGGGATTATCGAGGATCTGCTTATCAAAGTTGGAGATTTTATATTTCCAGTCGATTTTGTTGTCCTCGATACCAATCCTGTTGCGAACACCCACTCTCAAATACCTTTGATTTTGGGTAGACCATTTCTGGCAACCTTCAATGTCTTGATTAATTGTAGAAATGGTCTCATGACGCTCTCATTCGGTAACATGAGTGCCGAGTTTCATGTGTTCAACTCTGGTAGGCAACAGGAGCCCATGGATGAACCGTTAAATCTAAATTTCATCCGCCAATTGGAGAAAGCACCACAACATCAACGAACACCCCTAACCCCAATGCAACCTGTTGAGAATGTTCGTGGGCCCAACGAAAACTCATTGCCTGTCTTCGCAATACAACAGAGTGAGCTGGCCTCGAACATGAATGTCCAAAGGGAGTGTTCGTTGTATGATTCAGTTGAGAGTACTAGTGAGAGTGAGACACCTCATCATATGCCTATACCAGAAGGTGTCTCTACCTCATGTCCCATGGCCATTGAGCCATTTGAGCTTCATATTGACTCCAACAAGGACCCACCTATGATCGAGCTTATGCTTGATGATCTAAATGATGGTGGGAGGTCCTTGTTGGATGACTTGGGGAGAAGCCCCATTCTTAGTGATGCAAGTCTGCTGCATCCATCGAATGAGCCTGAGGAACTCATTCCGATGCACCCGCCAATTGGTTGGAGGGTTTTCTTCGATGAGCAATTAAACCCTAGTGAGGCAACACAACTTCATTCTTTGTTGACCACACCCAACCAATATCATGAGGGGTTCGAGCCATTCAGCTTTGACCTTTCACCCCTCATGACACCTCAGAGTACCAGTCAAGTTTGCCCATCTCGGCAAGTCTCTGATCCTCAAAACTTGATGTTCTCATTTGATGTTCCTTGACCAAATGATTATGAGAATATCTTGGTTGATGTATATATCTTGTAAAAAAAGAAAAAAATGTGCAATAAAAGACTCCTTCAGGGAGCATCGATTGTTGTGGGCCCCAACCCTTGTGTACTTGGGCCCCAATTTCTTCACGTATTTATCTCCCTTCTTCAGCTTCTCACAGGTTTTGAGGGAATTTGGGTTTGTGTCCATCAACATGACCCTGAACGTCCCTTTGTACTTCATGTTGGTGAGATCTTTCCTTTTTCATGCATATATCCATGTAGTATCTTGTTCACATTCATTGAGGACAATGCATGAAGTAGGTGTGTGGGGGGGTGTTTTACGTGTGTACATAGTCGAGTCTTTTCTTTTGATTTTTTTGTTTTCTTTTGTATGCATTGTTAGGGTCATGTTAGTGTGTCGCATTTAATATCGATATATCTGCTTGCCATGATCCTTGGGTGACTTGTCTTCTTTTGCTTGCCTAGTGCTTTAAAATTTTCACAATTCTTTCAAAATCTTCATGTGTTTGCGAAAGAAAATGTTTTTGTGGGTTTTGCGTGTGTTTAGCATGTGCAAAACCGTTGAGAGGCAAAGTAAAAAGAAAGCTCCCAAAATTGTCTTGAACTTGATGCATTAGGATTTCTAGTTTACTGGCTTTAGGTCTTATCGAGTCGTTAGGATGCACCCCGGTTTTCCCTCGGGGGGCGTGTAATCATAGGGTTTCAGCACTCAAACATTTAAAGAAGTCCACCCTGAACCTAGTGAGTCAATAATTCGTGTATGTTAGTATAAGGAAGTTTGTCGTAGTCAAGGGCCTTTAATCTCTTTTTGTGAAACTTAAGTGTAGGGGTTTTGGTTCCCATGTAGATAAATAAGTGGTGTTCTCTCTTCTCGCACGGCTCCTATCACTCGGGAAAGTAGGTCTGAGGGGACTTTGTGCCTGGTGCTTTCGAGTCATCTGACTTGGGATGCGCCGACCGAACTCCCGTTACACGGGTGGTAGGGATCGCCTATGTGGAGATTTGGGGGAAGGTGTACGTGATAGTGTAAGTCCTCATAGGCAATGATGCACGAAACCTGACCCTGGGAGAATCAAACACCAACCAATAAAATGCTCCAAAGAAAAAAAAGAAAAAAAAGATAAAAAGAAAAAAAAGAGTCAAATAAGAACCAAAATGGACTTAGACATTGTATCACATTCAGAAGTTAAGGTTGCCCATGTCTTTCACTCAAGTCCTTAACTAACTTTCACGAATAACTCATTAGGCTAGGTGTGTGGACCGATTACATATATAGAGTCGACCCGTAGTATTACCGCGTCCCATGACCGACAAAATAAGTCCAACGAGTCGTGTAGCTAGATTGATTAATGCATCTTGTTCGGATTTTGTGGGTATATCTGCTGAAAACCCTCAGGAGACAGCACACCTCCTCATTGGCAACAGGGAGGTTTAACGGCTTGTTGCACGTGCTAAGTGCAACCGTGATTCCTACAAAAGTGAGTTAGGATTTCTTGTTTTTTGCATGCTTTTCTCTTTCTTTGTTTTGCTCGGGACTAGCAAACGTTAGGTGTGGGGGTATTTGATTGACATCATTTCATGCTCATATTTGTATCTTATATCCATTATCTTTCATCTAAACAATGCTATGTCACGAGTTTTCTGTTTGGTTTTCAGGAATAAATAGGTTTGAAGAGATGAAGAATAAAAGGACCCAAAAGCTGGGAAAAAGGACTTAATTGTGAGATCTAGGGACCAAGATGCAAGGGAGAAGGACCTGAACGCAAAACAGAAGGACCTAAGAGCGAACCAGAATACTCCACACCATCATGGGGAGTATTTTGGCAATTCTATTCAGGTCGGAGCTCCAATAAACGAAGTAGATGCATCTAAGACAACCAAATACACTAAGCAAAGCCCAGCACAAATTCCAGATGGATCCGAACTTTTTAGACCGCCAATTGGCGGTCACTTTTGGCCCAATGATGAGAATTAAATTTATACCGCAAGTGCACGACGTCAATGGAGACGTGGCAAATACGGGTCGAACACAAGGAGGGAGAGATTTGTTCTTAGTGTGATTTCGATTGGGGAAAAGAATGAGAGAAGAATAGATTGGGTTTTGAGATTTTTGGATTTTAATTATCTAAAGCAAGAACAAGAACAATTAAATTTAAAACAAGAACAAAGAGGTGAATTCCGTCGGGTGGAGGTTTAGATTAGAGAATTCAGAAACTTATAATAAATCATATTAGTTATAAAGCATTACATGATAAATGATTTAACATAAACTCAAGTAATCAAAATATACTAACACGAAATTAAAATAATAACATTCATTCATCTTCTCTTCACCCTAAATCCGTCACCTCCACCCTTTGGAAGGAGTTAGAAACTCATAGAGGGAGGAAGAAGGGGTCCTTGAGACATTACAAAAGAAAACTAAAAGTAAGAAATAAAAGACAGAATTTTATTAATGAAAAGAAGAATACAAAACTAAGATTAAGAATAAAAACTACCACCAAAGACTAAGGACCCTTCTAACATCGTTCTCGGGTCTATTTATAGTTGCTACAAGGGATCTAGGTATAATATTGGAAAGTACACGTGTCCAGACACGACTGGACGAAATTGGGAGACGCGGATCGATGGTTGGAAAGTGTTTCGGCTAGACTATATAGCCATTTCTTAGCGTCGTCCTTCAGTGCTAGAGGCACGAATTTCAGACGCACTGCCTCCTCAGGGATATGCTGGTATTGCATAAGAGAGCAGATTTCCTCAAATTCTCTAAGGAAGAGATATGGGTCTTCCCTAGAGGTGAACTTAGGCAACATACTCATGTATTGTGCCTTAAGTTCGAAGTCGCGACCCGGTATGGTGGGCATAACGATGCACGATGGCTGAGCAGCCATCGCTGGATAGCATCGATCCCTCAGAGTTATGGGTTGCACAATAGGTGGGTCCACTACGTTCTCACCCATTAGATCTGGGTGAGGTGGTGCAACAGGTGGATTGGGGCTAAGTTCCTGACTGGAATCTATATGAACTCGTGAGAGTCGATTACTTAAGTCCCGAATCCAAATCTGAGTGCACCGGGTTGAATCAATTTTTTGAATTCAAATTCGGAATTTAAATTCCAAATTTAATTTCAAGAATTAATTACAATTTTTTTTATATTTTCGATTTTTTTTATTTTTTTTTTTATTTTTTTTTTATTTTTTATTTTTTCAAAAAGGGAAACAAACAATAGAATAGGGAAAGATGATAAAGGAATCCTAATCTAGAGAATTTAGGTGAGAAGAGAAAGAAGACTCAGATGTGAAGGGAAACCTAACTCTAAAGATAGAAAGAGGGTTGGTCAGAAAATTCCTAAGAAAGCACGGTTCAAACAATCCTAGACCTAGTGTCGCTTAGATCTAGACGACTCCTAACTGGTTGAGTCGAATTGATTTGCTTGATTCACCTCCCTCACTAATCAAACCAACTTGGCCAGGCCGTGTATAGCTAGTGGGGGCGCTTCCGACAGAGTCGGTGCCAATTAGACAACCACTTCGCTTGGAAGACTTACGTCAACACAAAAACACTTTCTAGACACCAAATTAAATTCAATCGGCTTCAGGTCATAGCAAGTCAAACCAATTCTTCTCCTTAAATGAGTCCGAGTCCTTAGGGGTCAATGTCTAATTGATTTTAATTTAAGGCTTGGGTGACACTTTAGGATTGTGATTTGTGGGCCACTGAAAGGTGATGAAATCCCCAACGTATCTTTGCCTACGGAGTTGCCCTTAAGATAGTTTAACTTTAATCTAGCAAAGATAGTCAAACAATGGTCTTTAGAGGGGGGCAATTGCAAGGTTGTATGCAAACTAAATTATATGCCAAAATGCAATCGATAAAAACGAGATACGTACCTTGACTCCAGCACTCTTCAACAATAAAAATAATTTGCAAGAATTTAGCAAGAATAATGCAAACAAAACATTATATGATGCATGCACTAAGTTCTTCTAGTTTTGCCAATTTTTAGGTCAGAGTTGAATTATTGCCAATTATGGAATTTAAGCTTAACACGTGCAATTCTAATAAAAGGAAATTTTCTGAAACTAGAAATTACGAGGAAAAATTCAACAAAGGTTACCTACGCAATGCTCAGTCGGGTTCGCCGCCCGCTCTCGAAATTTCAGTAGCTCCACGCGTCCACCCAGAGATGGGGCTAACCCCAGAAAAATTTGAAGCCCAGATGCTTCACTTGTGCGGCGATTCCGCCGCAGGTTACTCTTGATGTGCGGCGATTCCGCCGCCCTTGTTGCTCCGACTGCGCTCAGATTTCGCCGCGCGCTCTGTTGTCTCCTGAAACACAAATCCAAATAGTTAGATCGCGCACAAGATAAACAGAATAAAATCGAAATCAACTACAAACAAAATCTGCCCGGCAACGGCGCCAAAAACTTGATGAGAATTAAATTTATACCGCAAGTGCACGACGTCAATGGAGACGTGGCAAATACGGGTCGAACACAAGGAGGGAGAGATTTGTTCTTAGTGTGATTTCGATTGGGGAAAAGAAGGAGAGAAGAATAGATTGGGTTTTGAGATTTTTGGATTTTAATTATCTAAAGCAAGAACAAGAACAATTAAATTTAAAACAAGAACAAAGAGGTGAATTCCGTCGGGTGGAGGTTTAGATTTAAGGTTTAGATTAGAGAATTCAGAAACTTATAATAAATCATATTAGTTATAAAGCATTACATGTAAATGATTTAACATAAACTCAAGTAATCAAAATATACTAACACGAAATTAAAATAATAACATTCATTCATCTTCTCTTCAACCTAAATCTGTCACCTCCACCCTTTGGAAGGAGTTAGAAACTCATAGAGGGAGGAAGAAGGGGTCCTTGAGACATTACAAAAGAAAACTAAAAGTAAGAATTAAAAGACAGAATTTTATTAATGAAAAGAAGAATACAAAACTAAGATTAAGAATAAAAACTACCACCAAAGACTAAGGACCCTTCTAACATCGTTCTCGGGTCTATTTATAGTTGCTACAAGGGATCTAGGTATAATATTGGAAAGTACACGTGTCCAGACACGACTGGACGAAATTGGGAGACGCGGATCGATGGTTGGGCGGCGGAAACGCCGGACATTGTGTGTGTGGTGCGGCGGAAACGCCGCACAATCTGGCCTGATTTTGTCCGGATTTTGGTTGAATGTTTATGGTATGATTTGATCCTTCTTTGCATGTCTGGATTGATTCTTTCCATTCTTTTGAACTCCGGATTAATTCATTCACATATTTGGAGATATACATTGATTTTTCTATATATTTTCTCCAAGAGAATAAAAGCTACTCGTGATTTGCAATTAGGTCCTTGACTTTTTGCAGTTAAGTCCCCGGCTACTTTTGTGCTTAAGTCCTTGTCCTTTTTGTAATTAGGTCTTGAATGCTTTTATGCTTGGATACATTTCCATTCGTAACCCGATAATCTTGAACTTGGTCTTTATGATAGAAATGAGTCTTTTGCACGCGTTTATGCTCGGGATGTGGGTAAATTGCATTCAGGTCCTTGTATTCTGTAAATAAGACTAAACACATACCTTAGTAGCATTTATTGATGTGAAAGTAATCTAAATGAAAGACATATGATGCAATATATGCAATGCATCACCCAACTCTGCTAATATTTCTCTGGGCTACGTATTAGTGTATATTTAGTCCATTTTTGGGTATTGCTTTAGTCCCACATCGGGGGATTGTCCCGTAGTGACTTTTTCTTTGGCTATAAATAGAACTCTTCACTTTCCATTGTAATCACTCCATATTTTAAGTGGCTATTCTTCCTACTAGAAGTGTGGCCTTGAAGCACACACTAAAGTAGGAGGATGCTACTTTTAATGTGAGTCATTTTAATACAAGTTTTCTTTATTATGTTGTTTGTTTTATGTTTCTTGTTTTGCTTTGCTTAATCTCATTTCATTAGTTTTATTAGCTTAGTTAATATGCTTTCTTTGTTTAGTTTAATAATTAGTGTAATGTTTAGTGAGTAGTTCCATCCCCTTTGGGGGGTGGAGTAGATGTACATACATGCAAATGAGAATGGATTGAATGCTTTATTTCCAATGTGTTGATAAAACATGAATTTATGATTGTTTGTTTAGGATAGTATTTATAACTTGATGAGTTTTGCCAAAATGATTAGACACCTCTCATGCTTGTTTAGGTTCTGAAATAAACATCTTGCATATGTAAATGTTAATCAACTAAGTTGGTGAATAGATTGATAGATTTTGCCACAACATTTAGACACTTCCTATGCATGATAACACCACCTTAATTTGTGCTTAAAGAATGTGTTCAACACCCACCTCTTTGCTTGTGTGCAATCACTCCACCCCTTAGGGGTTTTCCCATTTCTGTATTCTAGCATTCTTCTTTTGTTCTTAGCTTAGTTGTCATTTCATTGTTTGTTTCTTTCGTTCGCATTTCATACTTCTTAGAGTAGTTTAGTGTAGAGTAGCATAATCAATCTTTCTCCCCCAATTTTTGCCACTTGATTTCGTACAAGCAAGAGGCTACTCACCTCCCTGAGGACGACCCGTACTTGCCGCCGCTTCATCGCGGCCGTGCACTTGCAGTTTAATATAAAACGTTCAACAAGCATCACACAGAGCGTGAGGCCACTTAGGAGATTGAGGAGGAGGTTCAGAAGCAATACCCAGAGCTCTTCGGTGAGTTGCTTGTTTTGATTTCGGGACGAAATCCTTTTAAGGAATGTGGATTGTTATGTCCCTAACCCTAATTAGGGTGCTAATGGAGGGGTTTTGGTGGTGTTGTGCTTGGAAGTGATGGAGGTATGGGTTGATGTGATGGAGGTAAGGTGAGGTCATGGAGGTAAGGTTAGAGGAATGGTTGGGGTGTTGGGTGGTTGTTGGGTTTTGCTTAAAAACAACCCAACTCATCTCTTTCATTTTCTTCTTCCTCTCCATTTTCTTCATCACTCATCTCTCTCTCACGTTCTTCCGTCTTTCCGGCGACGCAGAGGAGGTGGGGGAAGCTTCGACGTGTGGCGCGTGAGGTCGGCTCAAGGAGGAGGTCGTGCGAGGTTGCGGTCCGACGGTTGGTGCGGGTGTTTCTTCGACGAGCTTCGACAACGTCGGATTCAAGGAATGTCGGTTCAATAGTATTTTTTGTTGCTCACTCATGTTGGAGTGGTGGTCGGTCGGAGACCTCACCGGAGGTAAGAACGACGTAAACCACTTGGTTGATGCAAGGTTGATGTCGATCGGTGCTTAATTTCGGTCGACCGGTTTAGTGTTTTTTTGCTCGACTTTAACCAACACCGGTCGAACGATGCCTTGTGGAGGTCGACCGGTCGTGCTTGTGCTAGTGAGTCAGAGGATTGCCTGGAAGTTTTCGGTCGGACAGGACCCTTGAGCCATTCCAAACGGTCGACCGTTCCTGACCTTGGGTCCGACCGAAACTTAAGTGAACTTATGTATCTTGTATGTTTTTCGATTGATTGTTATAACTTGTTCGACCGTTAGATGACTAGAACTGCTAGGATGCCCCTGGTAATTTTTGGTCGACCGGGACCCCTGAGTCAGTCGACCGTTAGACTCTTATTGTTTTTTACCAGACTCCGGTTTTTCTGACCATGTTTGATCAACCGGTTTTAGACTTGGTCCGACCGTTGGGACTTAGGTGATATGCCGAGTGTTCGACCGTTTCAGACTTTTGGTCGACCGAACCCCATGGGAACGGGCGATCGGATGGCCTCTTCCAGTCGACCATTTGTGCGTAGAACTGAATTCATGGTACTTGTGTTGTGCCAACTCTATTCACGGAAACATGTGTCCTCGCCGAGTGCGTGAACCAAGAGGTGATAGTGGGTGCGTGATCGTGCCTACCCATGGACTGCCGAGTGGAAGAGTGTGGGTACTAGGGACGAGCAACCCCTGTTGTTAGATTGTGGCGTGATGTTTTTTGTGTTGTCTCTCCGTAGAGTAGCAGACCTGAGGGATCGCGGATCCCAATGCATGTTGATGCGTAGATCGTGGAGCAAGATGACCCTACGGACTCCGCTCAGGAACCGTCTGATGTTGTGCCGACGATGCCGCCGACATTTGTGCTGGTGATGATGTTGTCGACGATGTTCCGGCTTGTTGTGTCGTCCGATGTTATGTCGGACATATGTTGTACCACTAATGTTGTACCAGGGATGCCGCAGAGGTTTGTGTCGCCGATGATGTTCTGGCTTTTTGTGTCATCTGATGTTGTGTCGACCGAATGTTGTACCGCTGAGGTTTTGCCGGCGATGCCGCCGATGTTGTTCGGGCGATGATTCCTCGATTGGGCACCTATGGAGGGATTGTTCGACCAACCGGGCTACGGCTCCGTTGGTGTGGTGTATACCATGTGGTTTTGTTTGGCACGGAAGTGCGGATGCTCCTCACTGATCACTTGGCTCGAGTAGTCACGTGTGGGGGTGCGTCGCGTACTGTCTGTAAGGCCGTATGTGCCTACGGTAGGTCTCCGATGGAGACCCGATGTTGTTGTTGGATCGATGGATTGGATTAATCTAGGATAATAAGATATTTGCCCAAAGCACTGACACATGGTGCGTCCCTATTGGACTACACATTTAAGGGTTTAGGGTGGAGCCATCTATATAAGGAGGGGAGCCTCCCATTGGATAGGAGGACAAGTGTGCAAACCCTAGCCTCCACCCACCCTAGCCGCCACCTTCTCTCTCTCCCATTTCGTCCCTCCACCTCCACCAAGGTCATTCCGTGGACTCTTTGGTTGTGGACTCGCGCTCCTTCTCCAAGAGAATTGGAGACCGACCGGTGAAAAGGATTCCGTAAGGTGACCTCCGATCTTCGTTCCGCTGCCACAGGTTCTCTCCAAGAAAGGTACTCCTGAACCTGTAGAATCGTTGTTTGCTAACACGATGTCCTTGTTGACCCTTGGAGGGTTCTTGTTGTTGTTGTAGGATCGATGTCTTGTTTTACCCTTGGAGGGGTTTTGTTGCATTGCAGATGATGACATGACATGCTACTAGTATGATAGGTTCATTACCGTACAGTTGCATGCATATAGGCGAGCTTGTCATATGAGATTTCCTAATGGGAAACTCAAGCATTATTGTTTAATTCAAGTTTTAGGACTACAATAGGTTTTGTGGGGTGGTGAAAGCGGGCACACACATTTTGGGGTCAGGATCCTCTTCGGACTATTCGAGGTCGTCATAATTACCTGTATTTATTTCGTTGTATTGATGTAATCATGTATTTCTGAAAACTCTATTGTATTTGGTGCACCGACTGGTTATTATTTGAGTAAAATAGCATTCCCACTTGACTTAAGATCTGTGGTATTGTTTTAAATTTCAAATTTTCCTTTGTTCCGGGATATTACAGATAGTCTTTCAGAACTACTGATCTAAGATGTGGTTTGATGGTTGATTCTGATGTTTCTTCTTGCTGAACTTGAGTTTCACTGATGTTATTATTTGATTGATCATTAAAGTTGTCTTCTTGATAGTTGTTGGTTTCATCTTATGAAGACACATTGATATGGTTCTTCACTGTAGGAGAGGGTATCATAGGTGTAACAAATTCGTTTCATATGCTTTCATTTTCAGCAACTTTATAAAGGAATATATCTTCATAAGTAATTACGTTTCTACCAACAATATTCGTTTGCACTTCATCTCATATTTTATGTCCTTATTGTCCAAGGAATATGATAACGCCTTTGGTAGCTATAGTATGAAGGAGGCTTATTAAACATTTCTTTGGGAGTTTGATTGTTGAGAGGCATTCTGTTAATAAGGTATGAAACAGTCATACAATCTCCATAAACGGACATAGGTAAATTAAAGTTAACTTAATGGCTCTAACCACTTCAAGAAGATGTCTAGGTTTCCTCTCTACAACTTCATTTTGTTGAGGAGTGTAAACACAATACCTTTTGATGGATAACATCATTAATGGTTGTTAGATCTTGTATTTTTGTAGAAAGAAACTCTTGTCCATTATTACTCTTGAACATTTCTATTTGTTGATTGAGTTGTGTTGTTTCCATGACTAAGAAGGATTCCACAATGTACAGAACATCTCTGATTTCAATCTCATAAGAAAGGTCCAAGTACTTTTACTAAAGCCATACACAACACTATATATATAGTAGTATTAACCATCATATGAATGCATAGGATACCTTCACGATACATACATACGAATCAAATCAAAAGTTTTACAAGTCGTAGTGGTACTCAAACTAAAAAAGCACTACAGTTTGTTTAGACCTATGGCAAATGTCACAATGTGAACTATTACCAACAAAAACATCAGAATCCTTATCTGTTATAAGATGGATTCTGTTGTGAGGCAGATATCCCAATCTCTTACGCCAATCATGAAACACTCTATTGGTAACTAGTGAGACAATTTTTGATGTTCTTCAAGTATGTTTTTGTTGGTTTTGATGTATAGATCCCCAATCTCTCTACCCATATCAATCTTCTTCTTCTTGGCAAGTTTTTAAATTGTACAAAAAATCTGGTAGAAATTGACAAATTCTTAGAATGTTTAGCTGATTTTGCGATAGAAGTGAGGTTAAGTCTACATCCTAGTATGTAAAGAACTTTATGCAGACTTGAGAATTTTTTTTAGCCATACTTCTCCTATGTATTAGGCTGTTGTAATTTTGTCATCAGGAAATCTAATTGGGCACCCCTATAACTTGGTTACATTTTTCATCATATATTTGTTAAAGCACATGTGATTTGAAGCACCACTATCAATAATGCATTAGTCATTTGTAATACAACAATGCAAGATGTTATACCTACAGTATTAACTTGAGTCCTTGTATGCTTCTTGTTATTCAGTATTTGAAATAACTGGTTATATTACTATTCGGTAATGTTGTTGACCATCCTGAGTCTCAGCTTGATGGCTCCAGCTCCTCTGTTGCCTTCTATCCTTTCTCTTGGTCGTTGTTTCTTTTGTAATTGTTTAATTTTTGAGAGAAGCCCACCAACCAGTAGCATTTATTTGTTGTTTTCTTTTTTGTAATTAATACAAACTGGCTTATCTCCTTCGGCTTCCAGTGCACTTATTGTTCCCTTTTGTTATGATACCTGCTGGTCCATTTAGCTGTTAATGCACTTGCATCTTGTGAAAGTGTTGCTACAACCAGAGACATCCCTTTGTTTTCTTCTTGAAAAATCAATTGGAAGTGGAGTTGAGAATAGGATTTACCTCTATTGCGGAGTAAGACTCAACAAGCCCAAGAAGAAATTGTAAGTATTGTCTGCTCTCTTTTAATCACTTCCTTTGAAGCACCACATGTACGTAAGATGGAAACTCGGACACTTCATTAACAGTTGGAAGTGGAGTGCATACTAAGATTTCCCTCCTTATTGTGGAGTAAGAATCGTTAAGTAGAAATAGTGAAGCTTCCTTTGAAGCACCACACGTAAAAGCAGGCAAGATGAAAACTCATCCTAAAGAATCATGAGTTTAGAAAAGTATGTTATGACAGCATATTCACCTTGGTTCAAAACTAAAATGGCTTTTCTTGAGAAAATCTTCCTTCAAGGTGTGTCCAAATCTCTTATGTTGTACGACAATATATGAAATGTCAAGAAGAAATTGGATCTAAAACACTAAAAATGTGAGAACCTAAAATTTTAATATTAAATTAATCAAGTGAAGGTAGGCTAATTGGCTTTGAATACTTAGGTGGAAGGTTGAGGTGGATGGAGGAGGTGAGGTGTACGGTTGTGGTGATGGTTGGATGGCTTTAAAAGGGTGGAGTTGAGTGTTGAAGTGGAAGGTTTGTTAAGAAGAAGTCAGTTGAGGAGAAGAGAGGATTTTGGTGAGATTTGAGTTTTGTTGTTAAAGAGAAGATTAAGAGAGGATTGAGAAAAAGGGTTTTGAGAATTGAGTGAAGTTTGGAGATCAGAAATAGAAGAGGAAGAGAAGGTGGAAGAAGATTCGAGCTTCGACAAGTTGTGTTCAACCGGATTTCGACGAAAGGAGGTGGTGATCGTGCCAACATCATTTGGAGCGTCGTTGATCTTCAGAAGCTTTTTCAAGCTTCCAAGGTATGTCAAGACTTGCTTTTACACTCACCTAAGCTTGTGTGAGTGTTTGAGTGTTCGACGGTAGGCCAAATGGATCGTCAGAATAGTGTGGCAGAAATTCTGCTCTGTTCGGTCGACCGACGCATGATTTCGGTCGACCGGTCGTAGTGTATTTGGGCGTTCTCTCTCGCACCGGTCGAACGATACCCTATGGGTGGTCGACCAGCAATACGTTTCAGCGAGAAGATGAAGACCCTGGGTGTTTTCGGTCGACCGGGTCACCTTTGCCGTTCGACCGAAGGCACTGTAGTATGTCGGTTGGGGGCGTTGACCATCTAAACGGTCGACCGCCGCTTTGACCAGTCCGACCGGACGTACTGTTTTAAGTCGGTTGGGGGTGTAGGCTTCTAAACGGTCGACCGCCCTGAGATCCCGTTCGACCGATGACTTAAGACGACATAAGTAAGGTTCGACCGATTCATATTTCGGTCGACCGGTAATGACTTAGAGTAATGTCCAAGTCCCTGATGTTTTTTAGTCGACTGGAAGCCCATTGTCGTTCGACCGTTGGGGATGTGTTATTTAATATTATTCTTGTGGCGTAGACCTTCTAAACGGTCGACCGTCCAGAGACTTTTGTTCGACCGTTTGATGTTTGTTTGGTTCGACCGTTGGATTGTGGTTCGAACCAATTACCGGTTTTAACGACCAACCGGTCGACCGTATGACCTTTTTGGGTTGACCGTTGGAGCCCAGTAATTGAATTATTTGTTTATGAACGCGTTGGTGCGTGTATTGCATTTACTGCTTATGTTCCCATGATATGACAAGTGCATTGAGACCTAGGTAGTAGACCTGTGGGACCATATTCCCCGTTGCATGATCTATATGTTATGCCTCTACGGAGCAAGATGGTTGTCGGCCTGTGTGGCGACAGAAATGACCTTAGCCTGTGTGGAGAAGGAGATGACCTTAGCCTGTCTGGCGACGGAGATGAATGTTAGCCCTTGTGCAACAGAGTTTTGTGCCTTAGCATGTGTGGCGACAGAGATGACCGACCGATGTTGTTCCGGCGGATGTGCTCGACCGATGTTGTTCTGGCGAGTATGATGGTCCAGCTGTGGCACGGCTGGCGAGTATGACCGACCAGAGTGACGCCTCTTGCGGATTGTGGTCTTCGATCACTGATCATATCTGATGATGACTCGGAAGTACGTGTGATCCTCACCGAACCCATATGACTAGTGTAGTTGCGAGTGGGGGTGTGTCGCGTATTTTTTGTATGACCGCATGTGCCTGCGGTGGGTATCTACGGATGTCCAAAACTAGACGTATGACTAATGAACTCCGGTTGGGGAAAATGACTATTATGACTTGTGACCTGATGATCCAGTTGGGGAATGTTTTGTTATGATTTATTTTTTGCATAATACTAGGATGATAGGTCGTGTATTGCATGTGCATGTAGGTGGGTTTCGCATACGGGGTTTCCTTAGGGAAACTCACGGCATCGTCGTTTTATTTCAGGTTCCCCTTCGGGAGCTGTTTGGGTGGTGACTGAGGACGAGTGCATTTTGGAGTCGGGTCCTCGTGTCTATTTTGAGGTTATTATGACTACTTCTATATCTGTATATTGTATTTTGATGTAGTCATTATTTTGACAACTCCTGTATACGGTGCAACACCATATATTATATGTATATCTTCGAGTAGTGTCCCTGTGTTGATGTTGATATCCTTTGATTATCCTTTATTTAAAAGTTTAGAATTTCCGCTGTTTCGGAGATGTTACAAAAAATCCAAGAAACATACATATAATTTACTCTTTTCCACTTTGCATAATCTTATGCTCACTTATTTGTTGGGGTTTTTTACTTAGGGTTGCAACAAAAAACCATATCTTGTTTTTGGCACTGAGGGCGCTACATCCTTGTGTCGTACCCCCATTTTTCTGCTTCGTCTTGCGATTCCGGGGTCAACGGGGACTCGTTTTGCCCCGTCAACTTCCTTCGGTGAGCTCAAGCTGTAATAACCCTAAACTCATTAGGGTGCTAATGGGTGTTAGGAGGAGAGAGGTGCTTTGGGGATGGCTTTGCATGGGGAAGTGGAGATCAACAATGGGTTGCATGGGGAAGGCAAGGAAGGTGATGGGTGAGGGTGTAGGGGGATGGTTGTAGGGGAATGGTGGGGATAGTGGTGATGGGTTTTTAAACGAAAACTCACATCTTTCTCTCTCTAACTTTTTTCTGATTTCGTCTCTCTCTCTCCCTCTCCCTTAGTTGATCGAGCTCCGGTGGTCGTTGACGAACGTGGTCGTGCGGTTCCGGCGTGAGGCGTGCGGAGGTGGACGCGCGAGGAGGTTCCGGAGACGACGTTGCGCGAGCGAGGCTCAAGTGGTTTTGTCATTTTCTTGAGGTATGTCGGCTTCTTAGTGTGTTTATGTGTTGCCCACCTTCGTGAGGGTGAAGTGTTGGTCGGTCGCGGGAGGTCGGAGACCTCACCGACGACGTGGTTGGCGCAAATCCTTGGCTGGCGTAAGGTTGCAGACGACCAACGGTCGACCGGTTCCTTCGGGCGGTCGACCGATGTATGCATTTTTGCCCGACTTTAACTAACACCGATCGGACGATGCCTTGTGGCGGTCGACCGGTAGTGCATTGTGCTGGTGGGTCGGGATTGCCTGTTGGTTTTCGGTCGACCGGTTCCGTGTTTACGTTCGACCGGAACTGAAGTGTACTGGATAAATTGCATGATTGTTCGACCATTATTTTTATGGGTTCGACCGTTATATGACTTAGAACTGCTAGGATGCCCTGGTAGTTTTCGGTCGACCGGGACCCTTGAGTCGGTCAATCGGTAGTATCGATTGATGTTGACCAGACTCCGGATTTTGACCACTGATTGACATCATTTCATGCTCATATTTGTATCTTATATCCATTATCTTACACCTAAGCAATGCTACGTGACGAGTTTTATGTTTAATTTTCAGGAATAAAGAGGTTTGAAGAGAAGAGCCATGAAAGGACCCAAAAGCTGGGAAAAAGGATTGAATGGTGAGATCTAGGGACCAAGATGCAAGGGAGAAGGACCTGAATGTAAGACAAAAGGACCTAAGAGCAAAACAGAATACTCTACACCATCATGGGGAGTATTTTACCAATTCTATTCGGGTCGGAGCTCCAACAAGTCGAGTAACCGCATCAAAGACCAACAATACCAGAAAGCAAAACCCACAACAAATTCCAACACGATCCGACAATGTTGGACCGCCAATTGGCGGTCTTGGACCGCTAATTGGCGGTCCATATTGCTCAGGATCCGTCGAAATTTCTCCTGGACTTGTATTAATGTTCGTTTAGGCTATTTTTGGTATTGGTTTAGTCCCACATCGGGGGATTGTCCCCGATTAGCTTTTTCCATGCTTATAAATAGAACTCTTCACCTTCCATTGTAATTACCCATTGCTTGGTGGCATTCTCTCTACTAAGGAGTGAGCCTTGAAGCAAAAACTCAAGGTGGAGAAGAATGCTACCTTCAATGTGAGTCATTTGTTAATAAAATAATTCTTCTAGTTTCTTTTAATCTTGTCTTTTAATTTGTGCATGTTTGTTTAGTCTTTCCTTTCCTTTTATGTTTCTTTAATGCTTCTTGCCTTCTTAGTTAACTTTTACTTCAGTATTATGCTTTCTTTTGCTAAAATAGTTAGTGTAATGAGTAGTGAGTAGTTCCATCCCCATTTGGGGGGTGGAGAAATATGTGATATAATCATGTAGTGTATTAAGTGTGTGTTATCTTTATCCCTTGAGCTTTATATGATTTCCATAACCATCTAATGGGTTTTCACTCTTATCTTTGATATGCTAATGCTCTTGAATGAAGCTTAGCTTATGCTTTGATTAGTGGACCTATTTTATGGGGAATGATAAGGTTAGGATATGGATGAAGTTAATATTGGAAACATAATTTGTAGTGTATGTGCTCTTGTTGCCTTTACCTTAGCTAATGTCTTGTATGTTTTAATGATGTAGTGAAATCTTAATTCATGTAGAGGCATAGTAGGGTATAGTCTTTATACTTGAGTTCATGTAGCTTCATTCCAATTATTGTCTTGTATGTTTTAATGATGTAGTCTTATCTTAATTCATGTGGAGGTAAAGTTGGATGTAGTTTTATGATTTCATGCACTACATGTTGTGAGGAGCTTAATGAACACACACACACTTCTTTATGTTCACATTATTTCTCTACCCCCTATGGGGCTTAGTTTTATTGCTTATCTTCATTTCCTTTTTGCATCTTAGTGTAGTTTAGTGTAACCAACCTTTCTTCCCTTTCTTCACCTCTCGCCTTCGAACAAACCAAGTGTCGACACACCTCCCAGTGGACGACCCGTATTTGCCACCGCTTCAACGCGGCCGTGCACTTGCGGTTAAATATAAAACGATCAATCAAGTTTTTGGCGCCGTTGCCGCGTACAACCCGAGTGTGATGGATTCATGGGGAGACAATTCTTATTCAAATTCTTATACTTCATGTTCACCCCAGTATCCTCCTCCCGAATACCCAGAATTCTACCAACACCCCACTCCAAATCATTGGACTCATTCTCAGCCAATCAACACCCAACCTCAAAATTTCCCAAGCTCTGACTTGGACCTCATCGTTGACCGCATACCTGATTCCTTGAAACAAACTTTCCTTACGTTCATGGAAACCACTCAACAGTCCATACAAAATATGACACTGCAAGTGAGTCAAATGTCGCAGAAATTACGTGAATGTGAGGAGAGTAACCTTTCTTGTCAACATGAGGATTCTTCTTTTGATATCGAACCACCACCACATCCACAAATTCAAAGCACAACCTTTCAAAGTCAAACTCCTTGTCAGTCTGAGGGACTTGGGGTTTCAATTCACGATCACTTAGTGGAGGATTCGATTCAAATTAAGAATAACTTGGACCAGCTTCATTATGAGTCGGCACAGGATTGTGCCTTATCTTTTTGTCCCGTGGCCCTTGAGCCACATGATCTTCATATTGTGCCTCTTAAGGACTCACCTCTGGTGGAGCAAGAGCTCCCTAGTACCCTCAATTTCAAACAACCTGATGAGAGTTTGCCTCTCACTATTGTTCCTGATCATCTTGGAAATGATGGAACATCAAACAAGTACATTGCTCATGAGGGTATTAGGAGTTCCTTGGAGGATACTTTGGGTATAAGACCCACTTCCTGTTCTCCTGGTGAGTTGGACATGCATAACGAGGTACTTGACCTCGTTCCGACCCACCAGCCTGTTGGTTGGAGAGTTTGGATTGATGATCATAACATCAGTTCCGCAACGGGAGATATTTTTCTTCCGTTGCCCCTTATTTCCCAAACTCTCGAGAGGTTCAAGCTCTTTCAGTTTGATCCTTTGAATGAGACGCCTTTGCGTCCAATTCATGAACCTCTCATTTCATCTGGTGCTCTTTGTGAAGGGGGCCCACGCATGCGTATTCTGGCCCCGCGTGGTGTCATGTTCCCTTTCCAAGTGCATTGACCCACTCTTGAGGTTCCCATTTGATGTCTTTTGACAAATGAAGATGGGAACTTATGTTTGTACATAGTTATATAAAAAAAGAAAAAAAAGAAAAAAAAGAAAAAAAAGAAGTACAATAAAAGACTCCTTCAGTGAGCATTGATTGTTGTGAGCCCCAACCCTTGTGTATTTGGGCTCCATTTCTTTCACGTATTTGTATCCCTTCTTTAGCATCTCACAGGTTTTGAGGGAATTCGGGTTATGTCCATCAAAATGACCTTGCACTTCCCTTTGTACTTCATGTTGGTGAGATCTCTCCTTTTTATGCATCAATCCATGTAGTATCTTGCTTGCATTCATTGAGGACAATGCATGAAGTAGGTGTGGGGGGTGTTTTACGTGTGTACATAGTCGAGTCTTTTTCCTTTGATTTTGTTTTCTTTTGTTTGCATTGTTAGGGTCATGATAGTGTGCTGCATTTAATATCGATATATCTGTTTGCCATGATCCTTGGGTGACTTGTCTTCTTTTGCTTGCCTAGTGCTTCAAAATTTTCACATTTCTTTCAAAATCTTCATGTGTTTTCGAAAGAAAATGTTTTGTGGGTTTTGCGTGTGTTTAGCATGTGCAAAACCGTTGAGAGGCAAAGTAAAAAGAAAGCTCCCAAAATTGTCTTGAACTTGATGCATTAGGATATCTAGTACGTGGCTTTAGGATTTATCGAGTCGTTAGGATGCACCCCAGTTTTCCCTTGGGGGTGAGTAATCATAGGGTTTCAGTGCTCAAACATTTAATGAAGTCCACCCTGAACCTAGTGAGTCAATAATTCGTGTCTGTTAACTTAAGGAAGTTTGTTGTAGTCAAGGACCCTCTAAATCCTGTTGTGAGACATTAGTGTAGGGGTTTTGGTTCATGTGTAGATAAGAAATAAGTGAGTAGGTGTTCTCTCTTCTCGCACGGCTCCTATCACTCGGGAAAGTAGGTCTGAGAGGACTTTGTGCCAGGTGCTTTCGAGTCATCTGACATGGGATGTGCCGACTGAACTCCCGTTACACGGGTGGTAGGGATTGCCCTATGTGGAGATGTGGGGAAAGGTGTACGTGATAGTGTAAGTCCTCATGGGCAATGATGCACGGAACCTGACCCTGGGAGAATGAAGCTCCAACTAATAAAAAGTAAAAGAAAAAAAAATGTGAAAAGAAACAAAAAGAAAAAAAAATATGATAATGCAAATAAGAACCTTAATGGACTTTACACTTTGTAGCACTTGAGGATGTTGAGGTTGTCCATGTCTTTCACATAATTCCTTATTTAACTTGCACGAATGGTTCATTAGGGTAGAGGTGTGGACTGATCACCTATATAGAGTCGGCCCGTAGCATTACCGCGTCCATTGATCGACAAAATATTTCCAACGAGTCGAAGTCTAGATTGAATAATGCATCTTGTTCGGATTTTGTGGGTATATCCGCTGAAAACCCTCAGGAGACAACACTCCTCCTCCTTGGCAACAAAGAGGTTTAACGGCTTGTTGCACGTGCTAAGTGCAACCGTGATTCCTACGAAAGTGAGTTAGGATTTCTTGTTTCTCGTTTGTTTTTCTCTTTCTTTGTTTTGCTCGAGACTAGCAAAAACTTAGGTGTGGGGGTATTTGATTGACATCATTTCATGCTCATATTTGTATCTTATATCCATTATCTTACACCTAAGCAATGCTACGTGACGAGTTTTATGTTTAGTTTTCAGGAATAAAGAGGTTTGAAGAGAAGAGCCATGAAAGGACCCAAAAGCTGGGAAAAAGGACTGAATGGTGAGATCTAGGGACCAAGATGCAAGGGAGAAGGACCTGAATGTAAGACAAAAGGACCTAAGAGCAAAACAGAATACTCTACACCATCATGGGGAGTATTTTACCAATTCTATTCGGGTCGGAGCTCCAACAAGTCGAGTAACTGCATCAAAGACCAACAATACCAGAAAGCAAAGCCCACAACAAATTCCAACACGATCCGACAATGTTGGACCGCCAATTGGCGGTCTTGGACCGCTAATTGGCGGTCCATATTGCTCAGGATCCGTCGAAATTTCTCCTGGACTTGTATTAATGTTCGTTTAGGCTATTTTTGGTATTGGTTTAGTCCCACATCGGGGGATTGTCCCCGATTAGCTTTTTCCATGCTTATAAATAGAACTCTTCACCTTCCATTGTAATTACCCATTGCTTGGTGGCATTCTCTCTACTAAGGAGTGAGCCTTGAAGCAAAAACTCAAGGTGGAGAAGAATGCTACCTTCAATGTGAGTCATTTGTTAATAAAATAATTCTTCTAGTTTCTTTTAATCTTGTCTTTTAATTTGTGCATGTTTGTTTAGTCTTTCCTTTCCTTTTATGTTTCTTTAATGCTTCTTGCCTTCTTAGTTAACTTTTACTTCAGTATTATGCTTTCTTTTGCTAAAATAGTTAGTGTAATGAGTAGTGAGTAGTTCCATCCCCATTTGGGGGGTGGAGAAATATGTGATATAATCATGTAGTGTATTAAGTGTGTGTTATCTTTATCCCTTGAGCTTTATATGATTTCCATAACCATCTAATGGGTTTTCACTCTTATCTTTGATATGCTAATGCTCTTGAATAAAACTTAGCTTATGCTTTGATTAGTGGACCTATTTTATGGGGAATGATAAGGTTAGGACATGGATGAAGTTAATATTGGAAACATAATTTGTAGTGTATGTGCTCTTGTTGCCTTTACCTTAGCTAATGTCTTGTATGTTTTAATGATGTAGTGAAATCTTAATTCATGTAGAGGCATAGTAGGGTATAGTCTTTATACTTGAGTTCATGTAGCTTCATTCCAATTATTGTCTTGTATGTTTTAATGATGTAGTCTTATCTTAATTCATGTGGAGGTAAAGTTGGATGTAGTTTTATGATTTCATGCACTACATGTTGTGAGGAGCTTAATGAACACACACACACTTCTTTATGTTCACATTATTTCTCTACCCCCTATGGGGCTTAGTTTTATTGCTTATCTTCATTTCCTTTTTGCATCTTAGTGTAGTTTAGTGTAACCAACCTTTCTTCCCTTTCTTCACCTCTCGCCTTCGAACAAACCAAGTGTCGACACACCTCCCAGTGGACGACCCGTATTTGTCACCGCTTCAACGCGGTCGTGCACTTGCGGTTAAATATAAAACGATCAATCAGCCACGTATCGGTCGACCGGTTTTAGACTCTTGTTTGACCGTTGGACTTAGGTTTTGCGCAAAGTGTTCGGCCGTTGCAGACTTTCGGTCGACCGAACCTTATGAGAACGGTCGACCGGATTGCCTCTTTCGGTCGACCGTTTGTGCACAGAACTGAATTTCTGGTCCTTTTAGGATGCTAACTCTGTCCACGGAAACCCGTGTCCTCGCCTAGTGCGTGAGCCGGGAGGTGACGGCGGGCGCGTTACGCGTGCCTGCCCAGGGACCGCCGTGTGGAAGAGTGTGGGTGTTCGGGACATGTCACTTCCGTGTATGGATTGTGACTTGATGTGATGGATGGATGGACTCATTGTAGAGTAGCAGACTTGAGGGATCGCGGATCCCAATGTGTGATGTGCGGCTCGTGGAGCCTGATGACCCAGCGAACTTTTGTCCGGACCCGTCCGATGCTGTGTCGGATGTATGTTGGACCACCGATGTTGTGCCGATGATGTCGCTGATGTTGTTCCCGCGATGATGGGTCGATGTTGTTCCGGCTACGATGTTGTATGGGTCGATGTTGTTCCAGATATGATGTTTTATGGGTCGATGTTGTTCCGGCTATGTTTTCCTCAGCTGGGCACCTACTAAGATGATGATTGATGGACCAACCGAGTGACGGCTCCGTTGGGGTGGTTTCGGCCACGAAGTTTGATTGGCATCATTTCATGCTTATATTTGTATCTTATATCCATTATCTTTCACCTAAACAATGCTATGTTACGAGTTTCATGTTTAAATTTCAGAAATAAATAAGTTTGAAGAGATGAAGCATAAAAGGCCCCAAAAGCTGGGAAAAAGGACTGAATTATGAGATCTGGGGACTAAGATGCAAGGGAGAATGACCTGAACGTAAGACCAAAGGACCAAAGAGCAAAACAGAAAACTCCACACCATCTTGGGGAGTATTTTGGCAATTAGATTCGGGTCGGAGCTCCAATAAACAAAGTAGATGCATCAAAGACCGACAAAGGAATCCAGAAAAGCCCAGAATGAAATTTAGCCGGATCCAGATCTTATGGACCGTCAATTGGCAGTCTTGGACGGATAATTGGCGGTCTGGATCCTTTTGAATCCGCTCAAATTTCTCCAGCACATGTATTAGAGGATGTTTAGGCTAGTTTTGGTATTTCTTTAGTCCCACATCGGGGGATTGTCCCGAATTGCATTTTTCTTTGGCTATAAATAGAACTTTTCACCTTATATTGTAATCACTTCATATTTTAAGTGGTTATTCTTCTTTCTAGAAATAAGGTCTTGAAGCACACACTAAAGTAGGAGGATGCTACTTGAAATGTGAGTCACTTCAATAAAAGTTTCTTTATTATGTTGTTTGTTTTATGTTTCTTGTTTTACTTTGTTTAATTTCATTTCATTAGTTTTAGTTGCTTAATTAATATGCTTTCCTTGCTTAGTTTAATCATTAGTCTAATGTGTAGTGAGTAGTTACATCCCCTTTGGGGGGTGGAGTAGATGTTCATACATGCATTAGAGAATAAAATGAATGCTTTATTTACAATGTGTTGATAAAACATGAATGTATGCTTGCTTGTTTATGATAGAATTTATAACTTGATGAGTTTTGCCAAAATGATTAGACACCTCTCATGCTTGTTTAGGTTCTGAAATAAATAACTTGTATATGTAAATGTTAATCAACTAGGATGGTGAATGGATTGATAGGTTTTGTCATAATATTTAGACACTTCCTATGCATGATAACATCACCTTCATGTGTGCTTAAAGAATTTGTTCAACACCCACCTCTTTGCATGTGTGCACTCACTTCACCCCTTAGGGGTTTTCCATTTCTGAATTCCAACACTCTTCTTTCGTTCTTAGTTAAGTTTTAGTTAATCGTTTGTTGCTTTTTTCGCATTTCATACTTCGTAGTGTAGCGTAGCGTAGCATAATCCACTCTCTTCTCTATTTTTTCGCCACTTGATTTCGTACAAACGAGAGGCCGGTCACCTCCCTGAGGACGACCCGTATTTGCCACCGCTTCAACACGGTCGTGCACTTGCGGTTTAATTAAAACGTTCAACAAAGTTACAGATCTATTTGTTATGGCGCGGACTTGGCGGATGCTCCTTGCCGAACCCCATGATTAGTATAGCCGCGTGTGGGGGAGCGTCACGTCTTGGTCTGTTAGACCGTATGTGCCTACGGTAGGTCTCCTTGGGAGACCCGATGATGATTGTCGGACTGATGTCCCGTTTTACCCTTCGGGGGAACTGTTTTCCTTACTGTTGATGACATGACATACTACTAGTATGATAGGTTCATTTGTACTACTGCATGCATATAGGTGAGCTTGGCATACGAGGTTTCCTTATGGAAACTCAGCCATTGTTGTTGCATGTTTTATTTCAGGACCGCAGTAGGTCGAGTTGGGTGGTGCATTTTGGGATCGGATGCTCTCGTTCGGACCACTGAGGTCGACATGATTACTTTTATCTCCTTTTGTTATATCTGATGTAATCATGTAGCTTTTTGACAAACTCTGATGTAATATGGTGCACCGTTTGGATTTTTATGAGAAGTGACAGTCCGGTCTTTTGATTATTGGTCTCTGATTTCTTGATGATAAATTTTAAATTTTCCGCTGTTTCGGGATGTTACACAAGCACACCAAGGTGAAGCGAGTGCGAGAAGGTTTCCACGAGCTTTCAAGCCCGACCTGGAACGACCCGATTGGACGATTCTACCTGCAGGAATATCAAATTGTAGTGGTTGATTAAGGTCATAGGAGTCCATGATGGCATTTTCTTCCACCATTGATAATCTTGGCAAGCTTCAATCCTCTGCTACTCTCTTCAAATAGTTCTAGTTTGGATGATTAAATTCTACGGAAGCTTGGTTGAATTCGATGTTTCTGACACCCTGTAAAAATCCATATATGGTTGTCGGAGATGGAGTGTGTATATAAACACGGAGAAGATAACTCGAGATGGAGCATCAAGACGAAGAAAAATTAGGTTTTAATTATAGTTTGTTTGTTATTAGGTTCAATTGATTTGACAATACACAATGGTCCCCACTTATACCAAAGGTCAAAGTACGGAAGTAGTAATCACGTAAACATCTGATAACTCTTGTTATAAGTCAAGACGGGTTCTACTGACCATGTCATAAATCTTTGGATTCAAAAATTAGAATTTAGAACGTAGTCGGGATTGATTCAATGGGAATATCCCGTACCATTACCAATCACTAACAAATACTACAATTCTGTCAGATGGAAACCAAGTTCACGAACCATTTTCTACGTAAACATGTGGATAATTCGGTGTAATGGAAAATTTTATTTAACGTAACAACACGAGCAAACGTATTGCAGAATCAATTTCCTTATCTTGGGCCATTTTAGGTTAAATGAGTACATAATCATATTCCCTTATGCCAAGACAGGGAAGTGCAAATAAATGACTTCCACAAGGTGCTTTCATAATAACACGCAAACAAGTTAGCACCAATTCAAACAAAATTTAAACTACCAATAACACAGGCAAAATCGAGAAATTAGGATGTACAATTTTGTTTGAAGCGCTCCCAGAATCAGGCAAGAACAGATGTGAGGGACTTAGTGAAGATCTCCAGCTCTTTCAAGCCTTCCTCGGGAGACTTGGCTTCTCCCAGAATCTTAACTACTGCACTTCCAACGATCACACCATCAGCTCCCCATCCTGCCACCTGAAGAATCATGGATCCTATTGATGATCTGGGATTCACTGAAAGCAAACATATCCACTGAAACTACAAAAAAAAATGTTAAAATGTACCTGCTGTACATGTTCTGGTTTTGATATGCCAAAGCCGACGGCAACAGGTTTTACAGTCACCTGCACCAAGTAAGGAGAATGTATTTATTTGGTAAGCAAAATACCACACTATTTACCCTTGGGTTTAATTGGTAAGCAAAATACCACTCTAGTTACCCTACTTGCTTCCATCTTGTAAGAAATAGAGTGCAGGATAAATGAAGGTGGTAAATGATTTTTAATGATACGCCCAATCAAAAAATGTTAATTAATTAATAAATTATAATGACCCAAATTTCATGAGTAGCCCACGACCAGAGAACTCAGCAAATCAGTAGATTAGGGAGGATCTTATCAGTTGAGCTGAAGTTGTGCTGTATTGGATTCACCCCTCGATTCCCTGTTTATAACGTAGTAATAGCCTGAGTAACCAATTCACAAACCACAGCTAAAACAAGCACCGCACACAACGTGCTAGTTCCGTCTATGAAAAAGAATGCTGGCTAGAAAGAGAGAAAAATGATGGTTAAATTTCAAACAGGCATGAACTTCTAACTACATAAGCTTCTAAAATAAGACCACAGCAACATGGTGAAACAATTAGCAGAGAAAAAACATGGTGTAAGATTTTTAAAAAAATAGTTGGAGGCTTTGAAGCATTAAAGAGTGCAAGGGTCAAGCCTACCTTTTTGATGTCCTGCAGGAGAGATTGCACACATGAACTAACAGATGCACGAGCCCCAGTAACACCAACTGAGCTCACCTGCTCAAATGAATCAGTCATTACATATCGAATATCAATGGGAAACAAAGTCATTTGCATTTTGAAAGGGAAAGTTCCTCGAATAGTTATCAAGGAACAGGTTATCATGATAGACCATGAATTAATAGCTTACTCCGCAAAGAGAGGATACTTACAAGGTATATGAATCCTTCTGAAGCTTCAACAATGGCTTTCATCCTTTCCGTTGGAGTTGTTGGTGTTGTTAGAAGTACCTTTGAAAGAAGAAAACTGTAAGGCTTCGATAAGCATAAGGTTTCGAATATAGATCTGATGGAAACCACCTTACATCAATAAACATAAAAGATTTCCATAGAGATCTGATGCACATCAACTTACAAAGTATGCCAAAAACAGATAATTTTCTTAACTTCCAAAAAATTGTTAGCAAGAAACATGAATTTTTTTTCTTCAAGTGATTAGTTTTTTAAGAGACCCTAAAAATACGGATAAGTTGATTTGGTGGAATATTGAATATAAACATGATCAGCTATATTACAAGTCAATATACATCTTAAAACTCTAGATACTCTATAAATACAAATATGAATATGTTCACAATCGTGTAAATGTATATTTCATGCGAAGTATATAATTATGATAGGGTGCCTTCTTGCAGGTAAACCTAAATTACCACATTAAACCAGCTGAATTGGGAACATATAGGGATAGAAAAGTAGAATTCTTCAAAACCAGTGGCTGAACTGACAGAACCGGTGGTTCAGAACCTATGAACCAGCGGAGAAACCACGATTTAGTGTTTACTTCTTAGTTTGATCATAGAAACTCTTTTGATTTGTGTTTTTGATATTTCTTATATTTATAAGTCATTTCCTATCCTCCAGTATTTTTTCTCTTTTTATAAAATAAAAAATATGACATTGTGCTAACATCGCTGGTTGAACAAATGAGCCTTCTCACTAGTGAGCATTTCCGTTTCGACATCTGGTCCGGTTTTCAGAACGTCGAATTTTGTACTTGTTTCAGAACATCTGCTTTGGTTGAACTACTGTCATTTCCTACTTCTCCCTGTGTCTTATTTTTTGTAGAATATTCTGATTTATAAAAGAAATATAACAGCATGCTAACTTCACTGGTTGAACAAGTGTGCCTTATAACTAGTGGGCATTCCTGGTTCCGCATCTTCTCTAGTTCTTAGAGCATTTGATTTTGTACTACTTTAGAAACAAGTACACTATACTGTGATAATTTTGCCAAGAGGATTACAATAAATAAAATTCCAATAATCATTAAATGAATGGATTGATATGCAATCAAAGTTACATGATGTTGAGAGAAATATCGAATTGAATTACCAACTCAATATTGTTCTTTGCAGCATCTTCCCTCAGGATTGTTGTCTCCTCCAATGGTACATCTGGCACAACAAGCCCTACATAATGCAAGCAGCTACAACTGAAACCATTATAGGGAAAGCAAAAATGTCTACCAAGAATATTCAAGTGCTAGTCAACTACAGAAATCAAGCAGAATAGGTAAATTATATACAATCCAGAGAATATTTACCACGTACACCAACATTCTTTATAGTAGACATGAACTCTTTTGTACCCCGCCGTAAAATGAGGTTGTAGTAGGTAAATAAGGCATCTGGACAAGAAATATTAGGAATCACCTGCAAAGAATACAATATAACATCATTTTCGGGCAGATCAAGGAAAACATGTTGTCAAATAAGGCAGGAAAAAGTTGCAAAAAACTACAGAATATCCTTTCATTTTGCGTCAAGGTGGCCTCCAACTTATTCATACAAATGAAAATTCGAAGCAGAGTGATCGAACAGATCGATTGACTAGATGAAAACTTGGCTTATGAACAATGGAATCATATCTAACCTTCGAATTCAGTTCACTGGCAGATAGCCATGTTTGTGATCACATGCTTAAGTCTACATTTACAGGCCTGATCACATGCATGTTTATGTAGACAGAGAAAAGATAAAAGATGAAGATCATGCACCTCTCTTAGCATAGAAAGAACTCCATCAAAGCCGGTCCCTTTTGTTAAAGCACGAGTAGCAGCAGCCTACATCAGAAAAATAAACAACATTAGTTTCATATAAACACTGATACAGGACAAAAGGCAATAATCTGAAATCTGAATGACAGGACCATCTGCCAAGGGATCGGAGTATGGCATGCCCAATTCAATTATGTCAGAACCACAAGAGTCCAACACTTTGAGAGCTTTCGATGTGGTTGACAAATCCAGATCACCCTCGCAAATATAGGGTATAAATGCAGCCTGAGAATTAGATTCACAGTGTAAGGCAGATGTCTGACATGAACCTGAGTATGCTAGCTTAAATATTAAATAAAATAAAATAACTTCCAATTAAATATTAGCTATTTTATGTAAAAACGTCTGCAAAAATAAATTTTAAATTGTCAGTATCAAAGCACACGTCCATTTCCACTGTGTCAAAGAATAAGTTGTTTTTTGACATTTTGAGCATCATGGACTATATCAAAGGGTTATTTAAACGATCTGCATTTCTTTTATTGTGGAATCGTAGATGGTCAGTTGCATTTGCATCATTTGGGTCAATTGGAAACAACCTCACTGTTTTACAGTGATAGGGTTGCGTACATCTGACCCCCCTTACCTCGTTTAGGCGGGAGCCTCTTTCTGAGGCATTGGGGTTATGTTGATATATAGTATCAAAGCACAACTCAGTTGATCAACTTGCAAAATTTAGTCAAAAGCAGAAGAATAACAGCCATAATATCAAATTAAATCTAGGCAATAAAACCAAATTATGCCGCTTCCCTGCATCTTCAGCTAGGTATGGAAAAATCCAAATAAACATATCTAGCAAACAACATTTACAACTGCAAATAAATTTCACTTAAACAACCACATTAACCATCTTTCGAACCATGAAAAACATGGTGGCTAGTGATTTTATTATTCAACATAATTCAAACACAACGAAATATTTTACAAACCACTAAGGCCACGTTTGGGTAATTGAAGGTTTTAAACCTTGGGTTTCAAAATGCATTTTCCAAATTTGTATCCATTTCAAATAATGTATTTAAAAAAAAACTATTCTATGCATTAACGTGTTTAGGTAAAAAGACGTATGTTTGATAAAATCGTAGGTTTGATAAGAAATGGGAAGGGAAAAGGGACCCAACACATTTGACAGAAAACGAGGTCCTCTTTTTTTTAAAAACGTATTTTAAGCAAAAAAAACCCGCAGAATTACAATGTATTATTCGGGGTGATACAAACACTCCTGTTTTTTGCAAAGCAAAAAGGAAGCTTAGCCTCGAATTTTATTGATTTACGTAAATTAACTTAGATACAAACCAACCCCGACTACTACATACTTACGACCTCGGAGCTTGCTGAATTACAAGCTCGGATCCTCACATAGTACATGCATTATCACAAATCCCCCTCGTTACCACATTACATTACTCTACTCGACGTTACTTAGCTAAATCTCAACTATCTCATGACCACATCTTCTCCAAATTTGTCTTCTCAAGCTCGTCTCCCCTTCCTTCAAGAATTCTGGAACCTTTGATCCTAACTACATCCTTCACTTGTTGGATAACGTACTTTACTTGCCGTTCCTCGCCATCCATAAGTCTTATATTCTGTTCCGCCCAACATTCAAAAACCAAAGTTCCCAATGCTAGCTTGATCATGAGTGCGCTATGTAAGGAGGGGGCGCTCCACCTTTGGATTCTATAGAGTTCCTCCATCGTGGCTGGTTTCATGCGGCCATAATCTCCTCCCACCTTCCGGATCTCATCCCATACAAATCGCACGAAAGGACACTCCCAAAACAAGTGTGTCAAATCCTCATATGCACTCTTACATAAAGCACATCTCGATGTAACACATAGTTTCAGCCCCCTTCACCTCATTATGTCATGACTGGGCAATTTCCCATGAACCACCCTCCATAAGGTGAGTGCATGCTTCGGGATTGCCTATTTGTACCACACCATCGACCCCACCTAACAATGGGTCTTTCCAGCTTCACCCAACGTCAAGTTTCACTCAATGTTGCCCCAACCCATGAGAGTGTATCCTCCCTATGGCCCACCGGAATAGAGGATAACCTCGCCCATAGTTACATGAGAGCATGGGAGCGTAGTCGAGGCACTCTCCACGTACTATTCTCAAGAAAATGGTAAACCTTTATGTCTTGTGGAACTCCTAGATCATACATCATTCTTTCACCCTCTGGTAGTGTAAGAAGCGGCGGACCACACCAAGGATCCTCAAAGAACTTCATCGTGCGCCCATCACTTATTTGAAAGAACATCTTTTCTCTTGCAATGTCCCGAACGCGCATAATACCTCTCCACGCCCAACAAAAATGATGGGGATCGCATCATCTATATGGTCCGGCTCCTAATGTATTTACTCCGCAAGCAATTAGCCCACAAAGATGAATCTTTCAAAGCAATAATCCAAAATAAGCGAAGAAGTCCGACGTCATTCCATTCCACCAACCTACACAACCCTAAACCACCTTCTCACTTTGGTGCACATATATCCTTCCATGCACATATATTTTTCAAGTTGACATCCAATACAAATAATGTGTGGCTAAAAAATATGATTTTCGTAAAATCAAAGATTTCATGAGAAACATATTTGAGACAAAAAAAGAGGTACTACCTCTTTTTTCAAAACACGCTTTTTCAGCAAAAAAACAAATTCATAATGTATGTTCAGGGTGATCCAAACACCCTCGTGGAATTGAAAACTGTATTTTTCTGAATAAAACAATTTCCCACAAAAAACTTGATATTATGGGCTATCCAAACAGTCCCTATAGGGTAACACGATCAAAACACGACTTAAGACAGGCAAAACTTTGTCTAACATTTTAGTTAAGATGATATTTGAAATTGTACTTACAACATTTTAAGCAATGATATGACACTGAAATGACACGAACTTATATGTTTCTTAAATATTATACTTACACAAAAATGATACATTTGCATGTTTTGTAGGCTAATTGAATTTTGAATGACACAAAAATGAATACTTGGAGATTTCTGTTCGTATGAAAACACAACACTTGTATGTATCTTCAACCCAAAAATGGTAACTCCTCAAATTATATGCTTGACAAAGCTAACACATTCTTAGCAGGAATCACCAGAAATGACCGAAATCCAAATTGTCAAGTAGGGCTGCAAACGGGGCGGGGCGGGTTTGGCTCCGCCCGCTACCCGCCCCGTCAAAGTTAGGCGGGCAAACGGGGCGGGGCGGGTAAAAAAAATTCGACCGCTACCCGCCCCACTTAAGGGTGGGTTAGGTGAGACGGGGCGGGTTAAACGGGCGAATTCCAGTAAACACTCGTTTTAAAATTTAAACTCATTCTTCACGTACTCACATTTCATCAACCTCTTGCCAGAAACAAAACAAAAGCAGTGTGAATCCAGAATCACTTCAAACAAACCAAAACAAACACCAAATTGATCTACCAGAATCACCTCAAATAACTACAATAACAATAAACAGATGACAACAAAAATCAGCCACTCTGATCACTTCAAAGCGCCAAAACAACACCAAAACGAGCATAACAACACAAGTTTGAACCAGAATCATATCAAAAAGCTCACAGAACAAGCAACCCAAAACTAAATTGACAGCAACAATCATCAAAACTAACATAGCAGCATAAGTTACAAACCAAATCACCTCAAACAACTCAGCACGACAACAAACTGATCACACACCCAAGATCACTTCAAAAAAACCTAAACAACAACAAAACTATCATAACACAAATTAAACAGTAAATATTACAATCACCTAAAACAACCAAAACGTGACACCAAAACCATCACAAAAACAATAGAAAACTAAAATGATCTGAAACAAAATCGAATCAATCGCAGCAAAAACAATCAATCGGAAACTAAGATCACTTCAAACAACCAAACTGTGCCAGAATTGTCTGAAACACCTTACCAAAGCACCAAAACAATCGGAAACAACAAACAGTAACAAAATAACAATCAGAAACTAAGATCACCGAAAAACAACACGAAAATGATCGAAACAACACGAGTTAATCATCTGAAACACGTAACGAAAAAGAAAAGTATCAGCAACGGAAACGTGATCGGTCGCTGACCAGCATGAGGCGGAGGCAATGCACCGCATGAGTTGGTGGAAGAGGGTTGTATGTCGAAGGCGGCGCGGCGGGTTTGGGAGGTCGAGGGCGCGGAGAATCGGAGATCAGATTTTGGGGATGGGGATTAAGGTTTGTGATAGGGATGTGTCGATATGAACTGAGGAAAGTGAAAACTAGAAATATGTATGTTTTTATTTTATAATTATATTGTAACGGGTAAACGGGTTAACGGGGTGGGTAACACATTAACCGCAACCCGCCCCGTTTAGTCTGACAAGTTAATGGGTTGCGGGTAGAGATAAATTCCACCGCAACCCGCCCCACGTGTGGCGGGGCGGGGCGGGTTAACGGGTCAAACCCGCCCCACGAACAATCCTATTGTCAAGCAAAAAAACCACAAAATTGATGATTTGAAACTCCACATTCACAAAATCCACACCCACAAAACCAAGCCCATAACAAAGTAAACTGGGATGACCTAAAATCTAACCAAACCAACAACATCAAAACCCTATTCCAATGACCTAAACCACCTTATTCAAAACACCCAACAAACAAACACTATCAAAATCCATTTGAAGACTCAAAACCGCAAGTTGACTGACAAAACCCAACCCAACCCACACCTTCCCCTTCTTCCCCAAAGCAGGTGCGGCGCCGAAGAGGGAGGTCATGGGGGAGACTGACGACCTCAGTTTGACCGGAAAAAGGCAAGATTGGGGAAACGATTTGGTACCGGAGAGGGATGGTGTGGGAGGAAGGAAGAGGGAAGTGTAGTTGGCAGAGATCGCCATTCCTATTTGGGTTTTGTGGGAACCCTCTAAATATCATTCCAAAATAATAACATACAAAATAATTACTCCTGTATGGTTACTAAAACGGAATCCACTAAAACTATAATCAATGTTATGTGTATGTGAGGTTTTAGTGGATTCCGTTTGAGTAATGATATATGAGTAATTATTTTGTAGTTTGTGTAGTTTTGGTTTAGTAATTTGTTCGGAGCATGTTTAGTTTGTGTAAGTAATTAATTATTTGGATATTTTTGTCTCGATATTGAATAGTTTTGTCCGGAGTATGTTTAGTTTGTGTAAGTAATTATTTCTCTGAATAGTTTTGTCTGGATTCCATTTAGCTACGAGTGGGTTTCGGAGAACAATATCTGGACATGAAGGTTATTTTTTTTGGAAATTTCTGGACATTTAGGGTTTCGTTGACATTTAGGGTCGTTTGGCGATTTAAATCTCACAATATCTGCAAGTTAGCATTGTTACTATTTATGTTTGCATAGTTATATCTAGATTTGATAACACACAGACAGTCTAGATATTTAATAGTTCTATATTTTGTTTACTTACGTATGTCTGGATATTTTATACTTTTGTTCGGAGCATGTTTAGTTTGTGTAAGTAATTAATTGTCGGGATATTTTTGTCTGGATATTTTTGTCTGGATATGGAATAGTTTTGTCCGGAGCATGTTTAGTTTGTGTAAGTAATTATTTGTCTAGAATTTTTTATCTGGATTTTTTATAGTTCTATTATTTACTTACGTATGTCTGGATGCAGATGAGGATGTACCGTTGTTGCAAAGGAATCCTTAACACTCAAAAAGGGTAACACATGTGGTAGAGACACGGGCCATGAAGGAGAAGAAGCACAAGTCGGGTTTGAAACCGATAGATGAGGAGAAAGGAGTTTCTATCGACACAAGTAAGACACGAAGAATGTGTACGAAAGAAAGGGAAACAAAGGGAAGATAGTGTACCGGGAATCAAATGGAAAGACTAAGATGGTGGACTAAGAAGACGCAATCGTCAGCCAGGTGATATAGCAGATACAAAGGCAAACTCAAGTGGTTGGAAACAAAGAAAATGTACATTTTAGTTTATAACATTAGCTTGATTGTTTGGTTTTATAGACTACTGTAACTTTATTATGGTGTTATTTTTGCTTCTTTTGGAAATGTTTATGTCGAGATATCAGCATCCGAGGGGGAAAACAAATGTATGGACTCGTGGTTATGCAACTTTTAACTTGTTAATATAGATTCAGACAGATGAATATAGAGAAAGTATATTTTGGAAGAATATTGTTTATCAAATATGTTATATATATCTAGACATGTTATGAACATGTATCTCTAAAGCTCATTTCTATTCAAAAATTTGATTACGATATCTCTTTTGGATTTATACATTTTACGTACAGACATGTCTGACATGTCCAACAAGCCCAAGCGTAGGGCAATATATGTGTGGAATATTGATGATACAAATTTTAGTAGGTGTAGACATATTACCAACCTATATCTGGATATCCAGATATTTCATTAAGATATATCTTGTTCAAAGATACATCTGAATAACTGGATAACTCTTTTTTATTTATACATTTTATGTCCAGACATGTTTGACTTGTCCCGCAAACACAAGCGTAAGACAATATATCTGGTTAGGAAGGGACAAAGTATATGAAAATGGAAATGATGATACAAGTTAACTGGTAATTTATATGTCTAGAATAGTGATGATAAAAGTTTTTGTAGGTGTAGACATATTACCAACCTATATCTAAATAACTGGATATCAAAATATTGGATTACGATATCCAAATATTAATATAAGTGTAGAATAATGCCACCACCATCAAATTGCATTAAATGTGGTGATATATGAATGTCTGGATATCCAGATATTTGATTACGATATATCTTATTCAAAGATATATCTGAATGACTGGATATCCATTTTTTTTTATATTCGGATATGTCGAAGTTGATTAATTGTTGACCAGCAGATATGTCTCTATATCCGGATAAACCAAAGCATGAAGTGAAATTGAGTGTTGAAGAAGATGTAGAATGTTGTCATCACCATCATCTTGCATTAAATGTGGGAGAGAATGTAATGATTACAATTATTTCTTCCTTAACCAATATAAAGAGAATGTGGTTTGCACGTGGAGGATATTATTTAAACAATAGTGTAAAGATTAAAATCATTTAAATAATAGGGTGCATATGATGATTTGTGGTTTGGAGCTAATTTCGCATAAGTAGATGAACTTATGGTAAATTACCCAGAGCATGCCACGTGGAGGGCTATAAGTTGATGGAAAGCTCTTTACACCATGCGACGAGAAGTTGGGAGGTTGGAGCCCAAAAAGAAGCCCCTCTAGCATTTTCCATTCCGTTTTGATCATTTTGGAGTGTCTCAAAATACATACATAATAGTATAATACATGTATAATTAAAACAAGACACTTTGTTTTCAGTTAAAACTAGGGATTTAAATTTTTTAAAGCAAAATATGACAATACTAGCAAAAAGCGCATCTTTTGCTCTGAGTAATCTTATAATTTCAGAAAATATTGTTATTTTTAGATTTTACTTCAAGGTATAACAACAACAAAAGATATAGAAAACATAAAACATATGTTTTTCAAAATACAATGTATTTCACATAATTATTCATTAACATGATTCAGAGCAAATATTAGATACCCAGATATATGTTTGAAATATTCTAATAGTCATAATTCTCACAAAAGATGGTAATAATAAATCAATGCAGACGATAAGAAATTAATAGTTGAAGATAGCAAAGCCTCCAACGAAAGAAATTGCGATGATAATGTCTTTGTAGAAAAATATGATCCTTTAAAATGAAATTATTGGTTGTTATTGGCAGAGGCGTACTCTGGACGATATTGAGGGGTAGACACCTTTTAAAAATATGTCAACCCAAAAAAAACATACTAATTAAAAAATATATGAACTTCAAACATATTTGTTACAAGATAATCATACGAGTTTTTGTCATTATAACTTCATCACGATGATAATGTCATTATTAACTTCAAACATGCTTTGAAAAATTTTCATAATAACTTCGTCACTCATCGTATCGAAAATCTCTCCAGAATATGTCCAGAATCGTGTCCAGAGTCAGTCCATAAAGAATGTGTCCCTAATTAGTCCAAAATTAGTCCATAATGTTTTCTATTATGGACATGATTGTTGACACATTATGGACTGACTCTGGGCATCAGTCTTGACACGATTCTAGACTGAATCTGTACCGATTCTGGACTAAGTCTGGACACGATTCTCGACACGATTTTGGACATATTTGGATTAACTTTGCACTAATTCTGGACTGGCTCTGGACACATTTTGAACTATGTATGGACATTATGGACAATTCTGGACTGACTCTGGACACACATTGATCACACACTCACAAGTCATATTGTGTATGATTGGCAGCGTCGACACACATTGATTTTGTCAAATATCTGACAACAATTTCAATTTTCTGACGTGGGCACTTGCCTACGCATGCCCACACCTCGCCCCTGGTTATGGGAGTATTAGGAATCAAGCGGTACATTATTGCGTGTACAGAACGTTAGAGAGGTTAAGTAATACGTGGTAGAGTTATTTTTGTTTTTAATGTAAGGGTTTACAGATTTTTATTATTTTTAATCTTAATTTTTTAATATACCTAGATTGCTATTAGGAATCAAGTGATAACTTGAATGTAAGAGAAGTTGAGTAACACGTGATTTTTAGATTTGCTAGAGTGAGTCCGAATTATTTTCAGATTTTACTTCAAGGAATAACAAAAAAATAGAAAACAGAAAACATATTTTTTTCAAAATACAATGTATTTCACATAATTATTCATTAACATGATTCAGAGCAAATATTAGATACCCACATATATGTTTGAAATATTCTAATAGTCATAATTCTCACAAAAAATGGTAATAATAAATCAATGCAGACGATAAGAAATTAATAGTTGAAGATAGCAAAGCCTCCAACGAAAGAAATTGCGATGATAATGTCTTTGTAGAAAAATATGATCCTTTAAAATGAAATTATTGGTTGTTATTGGCAGAGGCGGACTCTGGATGATATTGAGGGGTAGACACCTTTTAAAAATATATCAACCAAAAAATAACATAACAATTAAAAAAATTATATTAACTAACTTCATCACTCATCGTATCGAAAATCTCTCCGGAATATGTCCAGAATCGTGTCCAGAGTCAGTCCATAAAGAATGTGTCCACAATCATTCAAAAATCTGTCTAGAATCGTGTCTAGAGTCAGTCCAAAATTTGTCCATATCATGTCAATATTCTGTCCATATTTGTGTCAACAGTCAGTCCATAAAGAATGTGTCCACCATTAGTCCAAAATCTGTCCAGAATCGTGTCTAGAGTCAGTCCAGAATGTGTCCATAATCATTCGAGAATCGTGTCCAGAGTCAGTACAAGTTAGTCCAAAATCATGTCTAGAGTCAGTCCAGAATCAGTCCAAAGTTAGTCAAGAATCATGTCCAGAGTTAGTCTAGAATCGTGTCCAGGTTTGTATCCAAAGTCAGTCCAGAATCGTGGACAGAATCAGTCCATAATGTGTTCAGAATTAATCCAAAGTCAGTCCAGAAATGTGTCCAGATTTGTGTCCAGAGTCAGTCTTGAATCGTGTCCATAATCAGTCCAGAGTGTGTCCAGAATGAGATTATAATTTGTCCTAAATTAGTCCATAATGTTTTCTATTACGGACATGAATGTTGACACATTGTGGACTGACTCTGGACATCAGGCTGGACACGATTCTAGACTGAATCTGTACCGATTCTGGACTAAGTCTGGACACGATTCTGGACTGAATCTGTACCGATTCTGGACGCATTATGGACTGTCTCTGGACACGATTCTCGACACGATTTTGGACATATTTGGATTAACTTTGCACTAATTCTGGACTGGCTCTGGACACATTCTGAACTATGTGTGGACATTATGGACAATTCTGGACTGACTCTGGACACACGTTGATCACACACTCACAAGTCATACTGTGTTTGATTGGTAGCGTGGACAGACATTGATTTTGTCTAATATCAGACATCAATTTCAATTTTCTGACGTGGGCACTTGCCTACGCATGCCCACACCCCGCCCATGTTTATGGGAGTATTAGGAATCAAGCGGTACATTATTGCGTGTACAAAATGTTAGAAAGGTTAAGTAATACGTGGTAGAGTTATTTTTGTTTTTAATGTAAGGGTTTACAGATTTTTATTATTTTTAATCGTAATTTTTTATTATACCTAGATTGCTATTAGGAATCAAGTGATAACTCGAATGTAAGAGAAGTTGAGTAACTCGTGATTTTTAGATTTGCTAGAGTGACTCCGAATTATTTTTAGATTTTACTTCAAGCAATAACAAAAAAATAGAAAACAGAAAACATATTTTTTTTCAACATACAATGTATTTCACATAATTATTCATTAACATGATTCAGAGCAAATATTAGATACCCACATATATATTTGGAATATTATAATAGTCATAATTCTCACAAAAAGATGCTAATAATAAATCAATGCAGACGATAAGAAATTATTAGTTGAATATAGTAAAGCCTCCAACGAAAGAAATTGCGATGATAATGTCTTTGTAGAAAAATATGATCCTTTAAAATGAAATTATTGGTTGTTATTGGCAGAGGCGGACTCTGGACGATATTGAGGGGTAGACACATTTTAAAAATATATCAACCCAAAAATAACATAATAATTAAAAAAAATTATATTAACTTCAAACATGTTTGTTACAAGATAATCGTACTAGTTTTTGTCGTTATAACTTTATCGCGATGATATTGTCATTATTAACTTCAAACAAGCTATGAAATTTTTTCATTATAACTTCATCACTCATCGTATCGAAAATCTCTCCAGAATATGTCCAGAATCGTGTCCAGAGTCAGTCCATAAAGAATGTGTCCACAATCAGTCAAAAATCTGTCTAGAATCGTGTCTAGAGTCAGTCCAAAATTTGTCCATATCGTGTCAATATTCTGTCCATAATCGTGTCAACAGTCAGTCCATAAAGAATGTGTCCACCATTAGTCCAAAATCTGTCCAGAATCGTGTTTAGAGTCAGTCCAAAATGTGTCCATAATAAATCCAAAATCGTGTCCAGAGTCAGTACAAGTTAGTCCAAAATCATGTCTAGAGTCAGTCTAGAGTCAGTCCAAAGTTAGTCCAGAATCATGTCCAGAGTCAGTCTAGAACCGTGTCCAGATTTGTATCCAAAGTCAGTCCAGAATCGTGGACGGAATCAGTCCATAATGTGTTCAGAATTAATCCAAAGTCAGTCCAGAAATGTGTCCAGATTTGTGTCCAGACTCAGTCTTGAATCGTGTCCATAATCAGTCCAGAGTGTGTCCAGAATGAGATTATAATTTGTCCAAAATTAGTCCATAATGTTTTCTATTATGGACATGATTGTTGACACATTATGGACTGACTCTGGACATCAGTCTGGACACGATTCTAGATTGAATCTGTACCGATTCTGGACTAAGTCTGGACACGATTCTCGACACGATTTTGGACATATTTGGATTAACTTTGCACTAATTCTGGACTGGCTCTGGACACATTCTGAACTATTTATGGACATTATGGACAATTCTGGACTGACTCTGGACGCACATTGATCACACACTCACAAGTCATACTATTTTTTATTGGCAACATTGACACACATTGATTTTGTCAAATATCAGACATCAATTTCAATTTTCTGACGTGGGCACTTGCCTACACATGCCCACATCCCGCCCCTGGTTATGGGAGTATTAGGAATCAAGCGGTACATTATTGCGTGTACAGAACGTTAGAGAGGTTAAGTAATATGCGGTAGAGTTATTTCTGTTTTTAATGTAAGGGTTTACGGATTTTTATTATTTTTAATCTTAATTTTTTAATATACCTAGATTGCTATTAGGAATCAAGTCATAAATAGAATGTTAGAGAAGTTGAGTAACACGTGATTTTTAGATTTCCTAGAGTGAGTCCGAATTATTTTTGGATTTTACTTCAAGGTATAAAAAAATAGAAAACAGAAAACATATTTTTTCAAAATACAATGTATTTCACATAATTATTCATTAATATGATTCATAGCAAATATTAGTTACCCACATATAAGTTTGAAATATTCTAATAGTCATAATTCTCACAAAAAGATGCTAATAATAAATCAATGCAGACGATAAGAAATTATTAGTTGGATATAGCAAAGCCTCCAACAAAAGAAATTGCGATGATAATGTCTTTGTAGAAAAATATGATCCTTTAAAATGAAATTATTGGTTGTTATTGGCAGAGGCGGACTCCGGACGATATTGAGGGGTAGACACCTTTTAAAAATATATCAACCCAAAAATAACATAATACTTAAAATAATTATATTCACTTCAAACATGTTTGTTACAAGATAATCCTATGAGTTTTTGTCATTATAACTTCATCACGATGATAATGTCATTATTAACTTCAAACATGCTTTGCAAATTTTTTATATAACTTCATCACTCATCGTATCGAAAATCTCTCCAGAATATGTCCCGAATCATGTCCAGAGTTAGTCCATAAAGAATGTGTCCCCAATCAGTCAAAAATCTGTCTAGAATCGTGTCTAGAGTCAGTCCAGAATTTGTCCATATCGTGTCAATATTCTGTCCATATTTGTGTCAACAGTCAGTCCATAAAGAATGTGTCCACCATTAGTCCAAAATCTGTCCAGAATCGTGTCTAGAGTCAGTCCAGAATGTCTCCATAATCATTCCAGAATCGTGTCCAGAGTCAGTACAAGTTAGTCCAAAATCATGTCTAGAGTCAGTCCAGAATCAGTCCAAAGTTAGTCAAGAATCATGTCCAGAGTTAGTCTAGAATCGTGTCCAGATTTGTATCCAAAGTCAGTCCAGAATCGTGGACAGAATCAGTCCATAATGTGTTCAGAATTAATCCAAAGTCAGTCCAGAAATGTGTCCAGATTTGTGTCCAGAGTCAGTCTTGAATTGTGTCCATAATCAGTCTAGAGTGTGTCCAGAATGAGATTATAATTTGTCCTAAATTAGTCCATAATGTTTTCTATTATGGACATGATTGTTGGCACATTATGGACTGACTCTGGACATCAGTCTGGACACGATTCTAGACTGAATTTGTATCGATTCTGGACGCATTTGAACTGACTCTGGACACGATTCTCGACACGATTTTGGACATATTTGGATTACCTTTGTACTAATTCTGGACTGGCTCTGGACACATTCTGAACTATGTATGGACATTATGGACAATTCTGGACTGACTCTGGACACACGTTGATCACACACTCACAATTCATACTGTGTTTGATTGGCAGCGTGGACAGACATTGATTTTGTCTAATATCAGACATCAATTTCAATTTTCTGACGTGGGAACTTGCCTACGCATGCCCACACCCCGCCCCTGCTTATGGGAGTTTTAGGAATCAAGCGGTACATTATTGCGTGTACATAACGTTAGAGAGGTTAAGTAATACGCAGTAGAGTTATTTTTGTTTTTAATGTAAGGGTTTATAGATTTTTATTATTTTTAATCTTAATTTTTTAATATACCTAGATTGCTATTAGGAATCAAGTGATAACTCGAATGTAAGAGAAGTTGAGTAATACGTGATTTTTTGATTTGCTAGAGTGAGTCCGAATTGTGCTTTAGGACACTCAAGATATTCTACAAGATCATGATATGAATGGTGACATTCAAGATCATGAATGCCCAACCGAGGTTCCTTTGGTTAGTGGGAGCGTGAGTGAGAGACCCTCACAAGAAATTGTGAGAGAAACTCAATCTTCCCCACCTAGTGTAGGTTCGAGAATCGAACACGAACCAATTCCGCAAGAAATTATGGAAGAAGATTGAAAAGTACACGTACAACCAAAAGAACTTAGAAAATCAACGAGGGAAAGGAAGAAACCCGATATATATTTGGGACTTCATGAGATCATGGTACTAGATACCGATGATCCCTCGACCTTTCAAGAAGCAATGGAAAGAGAGGACTCCAAACTATGGTTTAAGATCATGGAATCCGAAATAGAATCCATGTATGATAATCAAGTGTGAAACTTGGTTGACCTTCCCCAAGGGAAAAATGTCATTCAAAATAAATGGGTTTTCAAGAGGAAGATGGACATGGATGGGAACTTGACAACCTACAAAGCGAGACTTGTAGCAAAAGGTTTCACTCGAGTTCAAGGAATTAACTATGATGAAACTTTTTCACCGGTTGCCATGTTCAAGTGTATTCGGATTATGCTCGCTATTGCCGCATTTCATGATTATGAGATATGGCAAATGGATGTCAAAACAACGTTCCTTAATGGGAACTTGGAGGAGGATGTGTACATGGTACAACCTCAAGGTTTTGAAGATCCAAAGAATAACAAGAAAGTATGCAAGCTTCAAAGATCCATTTATGGATTGAAACAAGCATCAAGGAGTTGGAACAAGCGCTTTGACGAAGAAGTAAAAAAGATTCACTTCGTCCAAAGTAAGGAAGAGCCTTGTATATACAAGAAGGTTATGTTGGATCCACTTAGTGTTCTCGATCTTATATGTCGATGACATACTCCTCATGGGAAATTATATACCTTTGCTTGAGCAAACGAGAAGTTCATTGAAATTTGCATTTTCGATGAAAGATATGGGTGAGGCTCAATACATCTTGGGTATCAAGATATATAGAGATAGACCCTGTAGACTCATTTGCCTAAGTCAATGTACATACATTCACAAGGTCTTGGAAAGGTACAGCATGAACAACTCCAAAAAGGGCAATGTTCCAATGAGTATGGGTGTACAACTCAAGATGTCTTGATTGTCATCATTTCGTGCTTATATTTGTATCTCATTTCCATTATCTTTCACCTAAACAAGTCTTTGAAGAGATGAAGCATAAAAGGACCCAAAAGCAGGGAAAAAAGACTGAATTGTGAGACCTGGGGACTAAGATGCAAGGGAGAAGGACCTGAACGTAAGACCGAAGGACCAAAGAGCAAAACAGAAAACTTCACACCATCTTGGGGAGTATTTTGGCAATTAGATTCGGGTCGGAGCTCCAATAAACAAAGTAGATGCATCAAAGACCGACAAAGAAATCCAAAAAAGCCCAGAATAAATTCGAGTCGGATCCAGACTATATAGACCGCCAATTGGCGGTCCAAGACCGCTAATTGGCGGTCTGTTTTGGGCCAAATCCTCTCAGATTTCGGTGGGTCGCATATTAGTTTGTATTTAGTCCATTTCTGATATTGGGTTAGTCCCACATCGGGGAATTGTCCCGGAGTGCATTTTTCTATGGCTATAAATAGAACTCTTCACCTTCTAATGTAATCACTCCATATTTTAAGTGGTTATTCTTCCTACTAGAAGTGAGGCCTTGAAGCACACACTAAAGTAGGAGGATGCTACTTGAAATGTGAGTCACTTTAATAAATGTTTCTTTATTATGTTGTTTGTTTTATGTTTCTTGTTTTACTTTGTTTAATTTCATTTCATTAGTTTTAGTAGCTTAGTTAATATGCTTTCTTTGCTTAGTTTAATAATTAGTGTAATGTGTAGTGAGTACTTTCATTCCCTTTGGGGGGTGAGTAGATGTTCATACATGCATTAGAGAATGGAATTAATGCTTTATTTCCAATGTGTTGATAAAACATGAATGTATGCTTGCTTGTTTAGGATAGAATTTATAATTTGATGAGTTTTGCCAAAATGATTAGACACCTCTCATGCTTGTTTAGGTTCTGAAATAAACAACTTGTATATGTAAATGTTAATCAACTAGGATGGTGAATGAATTGATAGGTTTGGCCATAACATTTAGACACTTCCTATGCATGATAACACCACATTTATTTGTGCTTAAAGAATGTGTTCAACACCCACCTCTTTGCATGTGTGCACTCACTCCACCCGTTAGGGGTTTTCCATTTCTGAATTCCAGCACTGTTCTTTCGTTCTTAGTTAAGTTTTTAGTTAATCGTTTGTTGCTTTCTTTCGCATTTCAAGCTTCGTAGTGTAGGGTAGCGTAACGCAGCATAATACACTCTCTTCCATATTTTTTCCACTTGATTTCATGCAAACGAGAGGCTGCTCACCTCCCTGAGGACGACCCATATTTGCCACCATTTCAACACGGTCGTGCACTTGCGGTTTAAATTAAAATGTTCAACAAGTCTCAACGTGCTGAATCACGTAAAGACTTGGAGTACATGAAAGATATCCATTATGCTTCGGCAATAGGATCGATCATGTAAGCGATGACTTGCACAAGACCCGATGTCTCGTATGCTCTAAGCGTGACAAGTCGTCACCAATCCAACGAAGGTCTTGTGCACTGGACAGCGGTCAAGAATATTCTAAGGTACCGTAACCAGACCAAAGATAAGTTTCTTGTTTATGGAGAACAAAGGGTGTTAATTGCCGAGTGCTATTCACATGCGAGTTTCATGAGTGATCCCGACGATAAAAGGTCGCAATCATGATACGTCTTCCTTCTGAATGGTGGAGCTGTGAGTTGGCGTAGTTGGAAGCAAAGCACTACGACCAACTCAACCACCACTTCTGAAGTAATGGTTGTCGCTGAAGCGAGCAAGGAAGGAGTGTGGATTAAGAAGTTCCTTGAAGAGCTTGAAGTAGTTTCCTCGTGCGAGGGACCAATAAAGCTATTTTGCGATAATAATGCATCTATCTCGCAAATCAAGGATCCCAAATCACACCAGAAAGTGAAGTACATGGATCACAAGTACTTTGTCACACGTGACTTCATCAACGAAGGCAAAATAAATTTGTTATGGGTGGACACAAACAACAACACAGCTGATCCATTCCCCAAACCCTTATCTCAAGCCAAGGGTGAAATACATTTCGAGTCCATGGGTCTGAGGAACCATGTGGATTGACTTGATGAGTGATTAGAGAGGGTTATCCTAGTTATTATTGTTTTATACATTAAGAATGTATGTGAAAGAAAACTTTTTTAATAAGTGGGAGATTGAAAGGAATGTGTTCTAAAAGTTTTACTTTTATATGTCAATTATTATGAATTGGATGTGAAAGCATTTTGTTCCTTGATTATGGTATTCGTCTTTTGGAAGTGTTAAGGAAGAGTCGCTTGGTCCTTAACCATAGAGCTCTAAAAGATAATGGTTTACATAAATCAAAAGTTATTCACAATCATGGTAATTAACATGGAACATTAATTACCAAGATAGGATTGTCGTGTTGGTCATCGATTGTTGTAGCTCTACAAATAATTGACGACACGAGTATATAAAAGAGGAAAAGATTACTTTTATATATTGAATAAACCTAACAAGTAAAACATTATGGAATTGTATTTTGTGTCATTAATGTTTTACTGTGTCTTGGAACCTAAGATATGAGACTTATATCTTTTCACTTAAGAAGTGCTTAATTTGATTATTGTCAAAAGCTATCAATGAGTACAGTGATAAAGGCAATAGTTGGTTGAACATGACTTGTGCTGGAAAAGATAGCTAGTCAAACGATTATCGTTACCCCTCTTAATTGAGTGATGATATTAGTGGGCCCCTTGATAAAGCAAAATTATAATGTGCACAATGTAACTTACATAGTTATAATTAGCTTAGAGAGATCAAGAAATGAATATAATACAAAGGTGACACATTTCTACTTTATATATATTCTTAATATCATGAGGCAAGAGACGGACACAAGTGGTGCACTTGCATCACTAAATGGATCGTGTTTAGTTTGAGTAGAACAAAGACATCTATGCTAATTGGGTAACTATAATGTGTAGCTAGATACCGCTTATAGTTTGAGATATGAAGTGTTTAATATCGATGTCGATTTAGCTTAGATCCTCCTATAGTTCACACCACAAAACTAGGAAACAAGAAGCTTCATTTTGAGTTCATATGAGTGTCAGGTTCCATGTGAAAAATGGACACATGTAGTGAACGAATAAAATCAATATGTCATGAGAATTGACATAATTAGAATCATATTAAATTCATATGAGGTGTGTATATTATGGGGTGTAATAATTTAATATTACATAGGATAATATATTACATAAGATATGAATTTGCTAAAAACCCCGAAAGATCAAATTTTGTTGCAAATAAATCCAAAATTTGACAAAGGCAAAATCGGGGTCAAACACGGTAAACTGTTTAGGGTTCGGTCGACCGAGGTGTCTTCGGAACGGTCGACCGAATGGGGAACGGGTAAACACAATTAGTTGACCAAAATTATCTGTAGTGCCTGGACACTTGTGTTTGGTCAACCGAGCGTGAATGGTCAATTGAGAGAAAATATCTTGGGATATTTATGGTACACCGAAGGTGACATGGTCGTCCGATGAATGTTCGCTAGGAGAAATTTTGGTAGGTCAACGGTCGACCAGAGCAAGACGTAGATCGTCCGAATTTTTCCAAAGAATTTTTTCTCATGCATATTCGGTCGACCGTCTAGCTCACGGTCCACTGAACATGTGTTAAAACCGAATGGTTCGGTTAGCCGAGAAGAATTCTCGGTCAACCGAATAGTGCGATTTTTGCTTGAATTATTAAGAGAATAATTAGATCATGGGTTGGATTAATTCCAGATTTAATAAAACATTTTTTTGGGTGCTTATGTGGCAATTTGAGATTAATTTTAGGAGAGAATAATCTAGAGATCATGACTAAAGAATGTTCTTCATAAGGATGTTTTGGGAACCTATAAAAGAACCCCTCATCCTACTTGTTTATGTTAATGCAAAAATTCTTTCTCCCATTAATCTCTCCCTTAATCACCACGAAAATCTCTTAATAGTTTTAAGTTTTGGAGATAGAAATCTCAGGAGCTTAAAGAGGGGTTATTAGCTAAATTCTAAGCGTAATTAGAGATTGATTGGCTAGCTCCTTTCTCTCTAATCTTGTTTAGAATTTGGTGAACACTTGGAGGCGAATCGGCAGGCGATTCGACCAGCAATAGAACTCCGGATCTTTTGAAAGGTTTTAGAGAACCTTTGGGTATGATCCTCTATCCTTTGTTTATTTTATATGTGTAGGAATGCATGATATTAGAATAAACAAATACATGTACGTAAAATCAATGAAAATATGAAATTGATATTGTATGTTTGTATTTTTTTTAAATATATACAGATATGGAGACATGAAATCCTACACTGTATATTATCATGCATAAGCTTGGTCGTAGGTGGGTCCTTGTTGGAGTCAATATAAAGCTCAAAGGCCTAAATTGCCTTGGGACACAGGGTGATGACACCTTCTAGAATGGGGATATGCTGAGATGTGTCCCCCTCACTAATGATCTCAACTGAATAATGCAACGAACACTCCCTTTGTACATTCATGTTTGATTCCAGCTCACTCTGTTGCATTGCAAAGACATGCAATGAGTTTTCGCTGGGCCCACAAACATTCTCAATGGGTTGCATTGGTGTTAGGGGTGTTTGTTGATTTTGCGGTGCTTTCTCTAATTGGCGGATATGATGGAGATTTAAAAGTTGGTCAATGGGCTCTTGTTGCCTACCAGAGTTGAATACATGAAACTCGGCACTCATGTTACCGAATGAGAGCTTCATGAGACCATTTCTATAATTAATTAAGGTGTTGGAGGTTGTCAGAAATGGTCTACCCAAAATCAAAGGTATTTGAGAGTGGGTGTTTGCAATAGGATTGGTATCGAGGACAACAAAATCTACTGGAAATTTAAAATCTCCAACTTTGATAAGCACGGCCTCGATAATCCCCTTTGGAATACGAATGAATCTATCCGCCAATTGGAGGGTGATCTTAGTTGGTTTCAATTCTCCCAAGTTCAACTGTTGATAAACAGAAAATGAGAGGAGGTTGACCGCCGATCCTAAATCAAGCAATACATTACTCATGCTAGTGTCCCCTATCGTACACTGAATAGTAGGACACTCAGGGTCCTTGTATTTTGTGTAGGTAGGATTGGACAAAAGTGAGCTTACATATGCAACCAAGAATGCTTTCTTCGGAATATTGGTCTTCCTCTTGGTTGTGCAGAGATCTTTTTACACTTTTGACATATTGAGGTATTTGTTGGATGACATCCAACAAGGGGATGTTAACCTTCACTTGCTTAAACACCTCTAATATCTTATCCATTGTGTCACTCTGTTTTTTGGTTAACCTACTAGGATAGGGAGTTTTTGGTAGGTAGGTTTTCTGTGGTGCCTGAGAAGGAGGCGTTGGTGTATTACCCTCAACCTCTTCTTCACCACCATTCCCACTGAGGGGCTGCATAGATGGTGGTGGTGGCAAGGAAATGTGATTGTCAACTTGCTTTCCATTCCTTAAGGTTACAATGACAATGACATGGTGAACAAGTTCCTCTACATGGTTCACTTGCCGCCCCCGAGGTACCACATTCTCATTTTGCATGTGTTGTTGCGGGTACATGTGGGCGTTAGCCTCAGGCTGGCTAGCCAGAGTCCCTCTCTCTCTTTCAAGTACAGACTGAGCCAATTGACCCATCTAAACCTCTAGAGATTTGATGGTCTGCTGATTTGAAGTGAGAACTTGACTTGTGGTTGACATAAAAAAATTCATTAAGTTTTCAAGTCCACGAGTCAAGGTCTCAAGCGAATTGAATTGGGTTTCCATATTGTTGGAATTTGGGAAACCCGATTGATTGGTTATTTGAGCTTGGGGTGGCTAATAAGATTGTGCATGCATGGGAGGTTGGTGTGGTTAGTTAGGTGGCCGAGAGGAGTTTGAAGGACCCCTCTATCATAGATGTCATTGACATGTTCCATCTCAGGAGGAATGGACGCACACTCGCTTCCTACATGACCTATCCTACCACATGAATGACAGGGAATTGGACCAGATGTCGACACATGAGGTGCACCTTGTTGGTTTTGGAGCTCAATCGAATCCATACGGCGCATTAAGGCCGCCATGCGTGTCTCGGTGGCAGTAGTGGTATCGACAGCAAATGCGGCACCCGATCTAGTCAAGTTTGCATTTGCTATCCTCGCTCCGATGCTGGTGGTTCCCTCACACTCTCCCACTGCATGGTTTTCTCAGCGAGGTCTTCTAGGAAAGTCCATGCCTCCCTTTCATCATTTCCTAAGAACTATCCTTGACACATGCACTCAAGGAGCGTTCAGGACGGGATGTGCAGACCCTCGTATACAATCTGACAAAGGCACCACAACTCGATGCCATGGTGAGGGCATGAGGATAGTAGCTCCTTGAACCTCTCTAAATATGCATGAAATGTTTCGGTCTCAAGTTTATAGAACGAATTGATTTCGTTCCTCAATTTTTGAGTCCGATGATTTGGAAAGTACTTCTTGAGGAATGCAAATTGAAATTCATCCCAAGTCCTAAAGGCATTCGCCTGGTTGCTGTACAACCACTTCTTGGCATCGTCCTTTAATGCAAAAGGGACAAGCCTAAGATTGATGGAGTCTGTGCTAAGTTGTTGCAGCTTGAACAAAACAAAGATCTCCTCAAATTCCCTAAGAAAGATATAGAGGTCACCCTTCCCAGTGGAGTGAGGGAGCATGGAGATAAACTGAGGCTTAACCTCTCCCATTTGCCTCTGGCAACACGATGCATGAAGGCAGAGCGGTACAGCTCGGGTAGCATCGATCACGAGGAGGTCTGGGAGCAAGAACAGGACAAACAGGTGGGTCCAGCAACTGCTCATCCTCGCGGTAATGAGCAGCCATTTTACCTGGACTGAGTACGACACGAGAAGATGATGGCATCAAGAAATTGACTACTGAGGCAGGATTGACGACACACCTCGTCAAACAGACACTCTCATCTCGTGCTCACAAAAGCATGCGCAAAGGTGAACACGCAAACCTTTTTTTAAAACAACTAAAACAGAATGTGTGTAGAGGAGAAGACGGGAGGACACAGAAGAGAGGGAATGACTCATGAAAGAAAGGAAGAAGTCCTTATGCTACGATGGGTGGGTACAGGTAGCAGCACACGAGCAAACAAGGCTCAAACAATCCTAAGGTTGCTATAGGTCCTTACAGCTAGACGACGCCTAACTACGAGGACACGCGGCCTCAACACGCCTCACCTCCCTACGACGAGGACCACAAAGCCCAGCAAGTGAGCCAAGATTTGGAGATCTCGTCTCTCCTACTATCGACAGGGTGGGCGACGGCGATCAGGCCATGACGGTCGTGACGGGATCACTCTCCTAATGCGCCCGAGATATTTAGGGTCAATGTCTACTTGATTTTAAAATTAGGCTCTTGATTTGTGTGGTTTTTGGGGTGAAGGAAAGGGTGATGAAATCCCCCACCTTAACTAATATGGGACAATCCCTCCTTAGTAGCATTTTGGAGTCTTAATCTAGCAATCAACTCTCCAAACAAACGCTCAACTCACACTTGTTGCAATGCAATTCCTACTAAGTAATGCATGTTCATACGAAATGCATGAAAGAGAGTAGGAAATGTGTACCTCACACCAACACTCAGTAATTGAAAGTAAAGCTAAAATAAAAGACAATCTACGTGCCTAAGTCAAGTACATGATGCATGACCTAAACAAGAAAGAATGCCTCTATATCAGATAAAGAAACAATTAACAGAAAGAAGAAGTGGAGAGGAGCTTACCAGACCGCCAATTGGCGGTGTTAGGTTGCTTATTGGAGGTCCGACAAGCTTAGTTTGTCTCCAAACTTCTCCAGTTGCCTCCCTTGCATCTCCAAGTCTCCTGAAACTAAGAAAAACTACAAACAAAAAATTAAATCCACCCGAATCATTCAAACCAGAGTCTGGACTGGCACCTCCCCGGCAACGGCGCCAAAAAATTGTGTGAACGTTTTAAAATAACCGCAAGTGCACGACCCCGTTATAGCGGTGTCAAATACGTTCCATCCACAGGGACGCGAGTAGCCTCTGGTTCTTCACAAATCAAGTGGCAACTAAGGGTGAAGAGATGTGATTATGCTAAAGCTAAACTACACTAAACTAGGAAGTAAGAAATGCAAAAGAAAACAATGAAAGATTGTAAATCAGATAGAGAAACCCCTAAGGGGTGGAGTGTGTGCACATATGAAGAGATATAAGTGATGAATAATGCATGTAAGCATGTATGTGTGTTTCGTGTGTGTGTCTTCATGCATAGGAAGTGTCTAAAGATGTGGCAAAACCTATCAATCCATTCGCACAACGTATCGACAATTACTACTTGATTAACATAAGATTAGGCTCAACATGAGAAGTGTCTAAAGATATGACAAGACTCATCAAAAACCATAAACTCATGTGAAGAACAAAGGTAAGCATGGGAGGTGTCTAAATGTTATGGCAAAACCCATCAAAACAAAGTTTATTCAATCAATCAAGCAAGCAAACACAAATACAAACACATAACTAACATGTAGCATATTCAACATGAAATTTCACTCAATAAACATGAGAAAACTAAGCATGGGAAGTGTCTAAATGTTATGGAAAAATCCATCAAAATCCCCCAACATGTAGATGATTAAAACACCCCCAATGAACAAACAAAACATGCAAGTCTACACAATAAACAATTCATCAAACATCCAAACTTCACAATATATATGAACATCATCTCCACCCTCCAAAGGGGATGGATCTAGTCACTACACATTATGCTAGAAATTAAACCAAATAAGAAAGGAGACATTCTAACTAATTTAGCCTAAGATCAAAGAAACAAAACTAAGCTAAGAATGCATAAAAAGGAGACAACATGAGAACAAAATAATGAAAAATTATTTTATTAAATGACTCACATTACTAGTAGCATTCTTCTCCACCTTGAGTTTTTGCTCCAAGGCTTACTCCAGGTAGTGAGAATGCCACCAAGCAATGGGTGAATACAAAAGGAGGGGAAGAGTTCTATAATAGGCATGGAAGAAGGTAATCCGGGACAAGCCCCCGGTATGGGACTAAAACACAAACCATAAATGGACTAAATACAACCTAATTCAACACCCGACCGAATCACGTGTAATTTGGGACAAAATGGACCACCAATTGGCGGTCTGGGACAGCCAATTGGCGGTCTCGATGGGCTTGATCGGGTTGGGTTTCGGGTGGCTTGAGTTTGTCTTGCTTTCTTGGTGTTTGATGAACCTGATTTGGTTGTTGATGGTTGGGCCCAGATTTAATTGCCAAAATACTCCTCATTAAGGTGTGAAACTTCTTGATTTGCTCATTGATACTTTTGGTTTTAGATCTGGGTCATTCTCTCTTTCATCTCAGTCCATAAGTCTTGCAACGTAGTCATTTTGCTTGCTTTTGAGTCCTTTTATGCATCTTCTCCTAAACCCTATTTATTCCTGAAACTCAAATACAAAACTCGTTACGTAGCATTGTTTAGTCTCAAAATAATAGATATAAGACACGAATATATGCTTGATATGATGCCAATCAATGACTTTCTCATTTATGGACAAAATTCATTTTTGTTTGCATATTTACTAATTTCCATGAAATTAACATCTGAATTTGAAGATAATGATAACACGTCTTCTCTTAATCCACCAGGACCTACGGGTAAAAGTACTAGAAAAGAACTAGCAAAGTATGGGTTGATGTTGATGAAGAACAAACTGCTAAGGGTAAACCAACTGCTATTTGTAGATCATGTGGTAAAATACTTTCGGCTAAGTCAAATGGTGGAACCGGTCACCTAAGTAGATATTTACTTTCATGTAAACGTAAGCATCCATCATTACTAGTGGATTCACATCAATTGGTTTTAGACTCAACTAGTGGAATTTTAAATTTTAGAAGATATTGTCCAATCAAAGGTAGAGAGATAATTGTTGATTTCATAATTAGAGATGAACTACAATTTAGCTATTGTGAATCTAAAGCCCTTGAGGATGTGATTCTCTACCGTAATCCATAATTTAAACCATTTTATGGAAAAAACACTTAAAAATGTTGCATTTGATAAATTCAGTAAAGAAAAAGAATGCATGATTAGTTATTTTTCATCAATGAATAATAAGGTAGCATTAACTAGTGATGTTTGGACCGGTCCAAATAATTAATTTTACTGTTGCGTAATTGTTCATTATCTAGATGATGCATGGTGTTTAAATAAAAAAAACTTTCCTTTTTACCTATTTTGGATCAACACACTACCAAGGTTATATTTGATCACATTAATAATGTCATTGTAGCTAATAATATTGAAAACAAAGTTTGTGCAATTGCATTTGATAATGCTACTAATAATATTTCTTCAATAAAAATGCTTATAAATTATTGATATCCACCTGTAGATGATTTACTCTTTCATATTAGATGTGTTTGTCATACTTTGAACTTGGTAGTATAAGATGGACTTGACATAATTAAACCATACTTAGAAAATGTTAGGAATGCAATTTCCTTATAAGTTGCATTAGTAAATCTAGATATTAGGAATTTAGAGAATTTTTTGTATATAATTATATTAAACCTAGGAAGTTTAAATTATGTCCCCTATAGAAGGAATTCTACACATGAAATATTAAAATATTATTATCGGGCCGAGATCTAGTGAGCTCAGGGGTCATTTTATTTGTTTAAGCCCCCTACAATCTTACCATTAGATTTAATTACGATTAATCTACAGTTAATATCCACCATTAGATCATTTTATTGGCATAATCTACCCCATGTCATGTTTCCTTCTTCCACTCCATCATTATCGTCACCTTATCATTCTCCATAAAATAGGCCCATTATTCTAAGCATGTGCTAAGTATCACTCAAGAGTATTAGCACATCAACGATAAGAGTGAAATCCCATTAGATGGTTATGGAAATCATGTAAGACTCAGAGGATTAAGATTAACACACACACACACACACCTAATACATCACATAATCACATCACCTTCTTATCCACCCCCAAATAGGGATGGAATACTCTCTACTCATTAATCTAACAATCATATAAAGAAAGGAAGACATTCTAATTATACTACGATTAAGAAAATAAATTCAAGCTAAACATGCAAACATTGAAAGAGATAACATAAAGATAAAACTAGAAGAATTAATTTATTTACATGACTCACATTACATGTAGCATTCTTCTCCACTTGAGTTTTTCTCGAAGCCTTACTCTAAGTAGAGAGAATGCCACTAAGAAATGAGTAGATTACAAATGAGGAGGAATAGTTCTATTTATAGACATGAAAAAGGCAACTGGGGATAATCCTCCGATGTGGAACTAATGAAACTTCTACAAATGGAGACAAACAACCACGAGAAATCAGATTGGATTCGGATAAAAAAGGAACCGCCAGTTGACGGTCTTGGGACGCCAATTGGCGGTCACTTTGTCTCGGATCTGCTTGAATTTCGGATATATGCTTTAGCTCTTTAATTCTTCACGTAGGGTGCAGTTGGATCGGTTTGTGGACTCTGGGCCCGAATCTATTTGCTATAATATTCCTCATGATGGTGTGGAGTTTGTTGATTTGCTTATTGGTCCTTTTGGTTTACATCCGGGACCTTCTCTCTTATATATCAGTTCATAAGTCTCACAATTTAGTACTTTTTCTTGAGTTCAAGTCCTTTTTGTGTCTCCTCTTCTCAAACCTGTTTATTTCTGAAACTGAAACATAAAACTCGTTACGTAGCACTGCTTAGGTTCAAAATAGAGGATATAAGACACGAGTATATGCATGATATGATGTCAAGCAAATACCCCTATAGCTAGTTTTTGCTAGTCCCGAGCAAAACAAAGAAAGAGAAAAATAAAAGAAAGGAAAAACGTATGCAAAACATGGAAATCCTAACTCACTTTCATAGGAATCACGATTGCACTTAACACGTGCAACAAGCCGTTAAACATCCTTGTCGCCAAGGAGGAGTGTTGTCTCCTCAGGGTTTTCAGAGGATACACTCACAAAATCCGAACATAAATGCATTATTCAACCTAGCAACACGACTCGATGGACCCATTTTTGTCGATCATTGGACACGGTAATTCCACGGGCCGACTCTCTATATGTATTCAGTCCATACACCTAGCCTAATAAATTATTCGTGCATGTTAATTAAGAACTTAAGTGAAAGATAAGGGCAACCTTAACATCCTCAAGTGATACAAAGTGTAAAGTCCATTAAGGTTCTTATTTGCATTACCATTTCCTTTTTTTTCAATTTTTTTTCTTTTGTTCTTTTTTTTCATTTTTTTCTTCTAGTTGGCGCGTAATTCTCCCAGGGTCAGGTTTCGTGCAGCATTGCCTATGATGACTTACACTATCACGTACATTTTTTCCCACATCTCCACATAGGGCGATCCCTACCACCCGTACGGGAGTTCGGTTGGTGCATCCAAAGTCAGATGACTCGAAAATACCAAGAACTAAGTCCCCTCGGACCTAATTTACCAAGTGATAGGAGCCGTGCGAGAAGAGAGAACACCTACTCACTTATTTCTTATCTACACGTGAACCAAAACCACTACACTTACGGTTTCACAAAAGGGGTTTGAAGTTCCTTGACTACGACAAACTTCATTATACTAACAGACGAATTATTTGACTCACTAGGGTAAGGGTGGACTTCTTTGTTTATTTGAGTACTAAAACCCTATTATTACTCTCCCCCTGAAGGAAAACCGGGGTGCATCCCTACGGCTATATAAGACCTAAAGCCGGTGTACTAGATATCCAAATGCATCTTGTTCAAGTTAATTTTGGGTGCTTCCTTTTATTTTTCCTCTCAACGGTTTTGCACATGTTAAACACACGCAAAACCCACAAAACATTTTCTTTCGCAAACACATGAAGATTTTGAAAGAAATGTGAAAATTTAAAGCACTAAGCAAGCAAAAGAAGACAAGTCACCCAAGGATCATGGAAAACAGATATATTGATATTAAATGCAGCACACTAACATGACCCTAATAATACAAACAAAACAAAACAAAACAAAAGGAGAATGACTCGACTACGTACACACATAAAACACCCCCACACACTTACTTCATGCATTGTCCTTAATGAATATGAGAATGATACTACATGGATTTATGTATGAAAAAGAAAAGATCTCACCAACGTGAAGTGATTGATCTCGTTTTATATTTAACCGCAAGTGCACGGCCGCGTTGAAGCGGTGGCAAATACGGGTCGTCCACTGGGAGGTGTGTCGACACTTGGTTTGTGCGAAGGCGAGAGGTAAAGAAAGGGAAGAAAGGTTGGTTACACTAAACTACACTAAGATGCAAAGGAAATGGAGATAAGCAATAAACTAAGCCCCAAAGGGGGTAGAGAAATAATGTGAACATAAAGAAGTGTGTGTGTGTTCATTAAGCTCCTCACAACATGTAGTACATGAAATCATGAAACTACATCCAACTTTGCCTCTACATGAATTAAGATAAGACTACATCATTAAAACATACCAGACAATAATTGGAATGAAGCTACATGAACTCAAGTATAAAGACTATACCCTACTATGCCTCTACATGAATTAAGATTTCACTACATCATTAAAACATACAAGACATTAGCTAAGGTAAAGGCAACAAGAGTACATACACTACAAATTGTGTTTCCAATATTAACTTCATCCATATCCTAACCTTATCATTCCCCATAAAATAGGTCCACTAATCAAAGCATAAGTTAAGCTTCATTCAAGAGCATTAGCATATCAAAGATAAGAGTGGAAACCATTAGATGGTTATGGAAATCATATAAAGCTCAAGGGATAAAGATAACACACACTTAATACACTACATGATTAAATAACATATTTCTCCACCCCCCAAATGGGGATGGAACTACTCACTACTCATTACACTAACTATATTAGCAAAAGAAAGCATAATACTGAAATGAAAGTTAACTAAGAAGGCAAGAAGCATTAAAGAAACATAAAAGGAAAGGAAAGACTAAACAAACATGCACAAATTAAAATACAAGATTGAAAGAAACTAGAAGAATTATTTTATTAACAAATGACTCACATTGAAGGTAGCATTCATCTCCACCTTGAGTTTTTGCTTCGAGGCTCACTCCTTAGTAGAGAGAATACCACCAAGCAATGGGTAATTACAATGGAAGGTGAAGAATTCTATTTATAAGCATGGAAAAAGCTAATCGGGGACAATCACCCGATGTGGGACTAAACCAATACCAAAAATAGCCTAAACGAACATTAATACATGTCCAGGAGAAATTTCGACGGATCCTGAGCAATATGGACCGCCAATTAGCGGTCCAATACCGCCAATTGGCGGTCCAAAATCTTCGGATCGTGTTGGAATTTGTTGTGGGCTTTTCTTTTTGGTATTGTTGGTCTTTGATGCGGTTACTTGACTTGTTGGAGCTCCGACCCGACTCGAATTGCCAAAATACTCCCCATGATGGTGTGGAGTTTCCTGGTTTGCTCTTAGGTCCTTCTGTCTTACGATCAGGTCCTTCTGTCTTGCATCTTGGTCCCCAGGTCTCACAATTAAGTCTTTTTTCCTGCTTTTGGGTCCTTTCATGGCTCTTCTCTTCAAACCTCTTTATTTCTGAAAACTAAACATAAAAATCGTCACGTAGCATTGCTTAGGTGTAAGATAATGGATATAAGATACAAATATAAGCATGAAATGATGTCAATCAAATACCCCCACACCTAAGTTTTTGCTAGTCCCGAGCAAAACAAAGAAAGAGAAAAGCAAACGAGAAACAAGAAATCCTAACTCACTTTCGTAGGAATCACGGTTGCACTTAGCCCGTGCAACAAGCCGTTAAACCTCTTTGTTGCCAAGGAGGAGGAGTGTTGTCTCCTGAGGGTTTTCAGCGGATATACCCACAAAATCCGAACAAGATGCATTATTCAATCTAGACCTCGACTCGTTGGAAATATTTTGTCGATCAATGGACGCGGTAATCCTACGGGCCGACTCTATATAGGTAATCAGTCCACACCTAGCCTAATAAACCATTCGTGCAAGTTAAATAAGGAATTAAGTGAAAGACATGGACAACCTCAAGATCCTCAAGTGATACAAAGTGTAAGGTCCATTAAGGTTCTTATTTGCATTAACATTTTTTTTTCTTTTTGTTTCTTTTCACACATTTTTTTTCTTTTTTTTCTTTTTATTAGTTGGAGCTTCATTCTCCCAGGGTCAGGTTTCGTGCATCATTGCCCATGAGGACTTACACTATCACGTACACCTTTCCCCAAATCTCCACATAGGGCAATCCCTACCACCCGTGTAACGGGAGTTCGGTCGGCGCATCCCAAGTCAGATGACTCGAAAGCACCAGGCACAAAGTCCCTTCAGACCTACTTTCCCGAGTGATAGGAGCCGTGCGAGAAGAGAGAACATCTACTCACTTATTTCTTATCTACACATGAACCAAAACCCCTACACTAATGTCTCACAACAAGATTAAGAGGGTCCTTGACTACAACAAACTTCCTAAATTAACAAACACGAATTATTGACTCACTAGGTTCAGGGTGGACTTCTTTGAATGTTTGAGCACTGAAACCCTATGATTACTCACCCCCAAAGGAAAACTGGGGTGCATCCTAACGACTCGATAAATCCTAAAGCCACGTACTAGATATCCTAATGCATCAAGTTCAAGACAATTTTGGGAGCTTTCTTTTTACTTTGCCTCTCAACGGTTTTGCACATGCTAAACACACGCAAAACCCACAAAACATTTTCTTTCGAAAACACATGAAGATTTTGAAAGAAATGTGAAAATTTTGAAGTACTAGGCAAGCAAAAGAAGACAAGTCACCCAAGGATCATGGCAAGCAGATATATCGATATTAAATGCAACACACTATCATGACCCTAAAAATGCAAACAAAATCAAAGGAAAAAGACTCAACTATGTACACACGTAAAACACCCCCCCACACCTACTTCATGCATTGTCCTCAATGAATGCAAGCAAGATACTACATGGATTTATGCATGAAAAAGGAGAGATCTCACCAACGTGAAGTACAAAGGGAAGTGTATGGCTATGTTGATGGACACAACCCAAATTCCCTCAAAACCTGTGAGATGCTAAAGAAAGGGTATAAATACGTGAAGGAAATGGAGCCCAAATACACAAGGGTTGGGGCTCACAACAATTGATGCTCACTGAAAGAGTCTTTTATTGAACTTTTTTTTTGTTCTCTTTTTTTATATAACTATGTACAAACATAAGTTCCCATCTTCATTTGTCAAAAGACATCAAATGGGAACCTCAAGAGTGGGTCAATGCACTTGGAAAGGGAACATGACACCACGCGGGGCCAGAATACTCATGCGTGGGCCCCTTTCACAAAGAGCACCAGATGAAATGAGAGGTTCGTGAATTGGACGCAAAGACGTCTCATTCAAAGGATCAAACTGAAAGAGCTTGAACCTCTCAAGAGTTTGGGAAATGAGGGGCAACAGAAGAAGAGTTTCTCCTGTTACGCTGCTGAAGTTATGATCGTCAATCCAAACTCTCCAACCAACAGGCTGGTGGGTTGGAACGAGGTCAAGCACCTCGTTATGCATGTCCAACTCACCAGGAGAACAGGAAGTAGGTCTCATACCCAAAGTATCCTCCAAGGAACTCCTAATACCCTCATGAGCAATGTAGTTGTTTGATGTTCCATCATTTCCAAGATGATCAGGAACAATAGTGAGAGGCAAACTCTCATCAGGTTGTTTGAAATTGAGGGTACTAGGGAGCTCTTGCTCCACCAGAGGTGAGTCCTTAAGAGGCACAACATGAAGATCATGTGGCTCAAGGTCCACGGGACAAAAAGATAAGGCACAATCCTGTGCCGACTCATAATGAAGCTGGTCCAAGTTATTCTCAATTTGAATCGAATCCTCCACTAAGCTATTCTCAATTTGAATTGAAACCCCAAGTCCCTCAGACTGACTAGGAGTTTGACTTTGAAAGATTGTGCTTTGAATTTGTGGATGTGGTGGTGGTTCGATTTCAGAAGATAAATCCTCATGTTGACAAGAAAAGTTACCCTCCTCACGTTCATGGATTTGTTGTGTCATCTGGCTCACTTGCATTTCCATGGTTTGCAAGAAATTCAAGTTGGACTTCAATAAGTTTTGTGTGGTTTCCATGAATGTTTGGAGAGTTTGTTTCAAGGAATCAGGTATGCGGTCAACGATGGGGTCCAAGTCAGAGCTTGGAAAATTATGGAGTTGGGTGTTGATGGGCTGAGAATGAGTCCAATGATTTGGAGTGGGGTGCTGGTAGAATTCTGGGTATTCGGGAGGAGGATACTGGGGTGAATATGAAGTATAAGAATTTGAATAAGAATTGTTTCCCCATGAATCCATCACTCTCGGGATGTATGCGGATGCGTAATGGTCATATTGAGCATTTTGGGAAAATGTATGCTCATACTCAGGCTCTGGGGGAACATAAGGACATTCCCCGATATTATGACCACTCAACCCACAACAATCGCACGGTATGGCTACTGGAGCCACTGGTGCACTCATGTCGTCTACCGCATGCATGAAAGAGCCCAAAGTTTGTTGCCCAGAGTGTGATCCAACATAACTAGATGGAGATCTAGCCGTCGGTGCCTCTCTCATATCACCCCTATATGAAGATTGCTCAGTCACATAATGAAGATCATCCCAACCGTACGGGGTGTTCGTCTGAGCCACCCCAGGTTGCATGGGTCCGGAATACCAGGGAGAATCATCCTGGTCCCAACAATGATATGAATGGTCGCCCATGTAACCATCCATCTCAACAAACAACTCTCGAGTCGACCACTCTCACCACCACGAGACTAAGCTCGCAAAAAGTGCTCGACTCGACCCTAAAACGCTACCAGAGAGTGTAAAGGGGAGGAGACTATAACGTAGAAAAAGGTGAGAAGAAGATGACTCAGAGGAGAAGGGAAGAATCCCTAGAGCTAGCGAGGGTACAAGGTGAAGGTAGAAGCCTAACTAGAAAGCATGACTCAAACAATGTAAGGCAATGGGTCCTTAGGCTAGACGACGCCTAACTTCGAGGTCACTAGCCTTGACACGCCTCAGCTCCCTACAACGAGGACCACAATGCCCAGCAAGTGATACCAGATCCGGAGATCCAGTACCTCCTACTATCGACAAGGTAGGCAACACCGATCAGGTCATGACGGTCTCAACTAGATTACTCTCCTAGTGCGCCCGCAATCCTAGGGCCAATGTCTACTTGCTTTTAGTTAAGGCTTTATTAAGAGTGGTTTTTGGGGCCAAGGAAAGGGTGATGAAATCCCCCACCTTATCTTTTATGGGACAACCCCTCCTTAGTAGCGTTTTGAGCTTAAATCTAGCAATCAATCGCTCCAATCAAACGCTCTCTCACTCTTGTCCCGATGCACCTTACTAACTAATGCATGAACGAAACATGCATGAATGAGGGATGTGGGTGCACGTACCTCACGCCAGCAATCAACGACAAAATGTAAAGCAAAAAAAAGACAAATGCATGCAAGGTCTACCAATGGTGCATGACCTAGATGGCAAGAAGTCTAATCTTTTGCTTTGAGTTTTATGGTCCAAGTTGATTAAAGGGGATTGAAATTAAATTTGGGAGCAAATTAGAAGTCACAGCATGCAAAATTGTGCTCCCAGATAACTAAAATGAACAATGTAACAACTGGAACAAATTTGAGAACAATCGAGGCTCACCAGGCCGCCAATTGGCGGTACCAGACCGCTGATTGGCGGTCCGTTTTGCTTTTTTGGCTCTCCAACTCCTCCAGTCGCTTCCCCTGGATGTTTAGGTTACCTGAAACTTGCCAAAACTAAAAACAAAAAATTAAAAACCCCTCGAATTGTCCAAACCAACGTCTGGACAGAGCACCTCCCCGGCAACGGCGCCAAAAACTTGATTGATCTCGTTTTATATTTAACCGCAAGTGCACGACCGCGTTGAAGCGGTGGCAAATACGGGTCGTCCACTGGGAGGTGTGTCGACACTTGGTTTGTGCGAAGGCGAGAGGTAAAGAAAGGGAAGAAAGGTTGGTTACACTAAACTACACTAAGATGCAAAGGAAATGGAGATAAGCAATAAACTAAGCCCCAAAGGGGGTAGAGAAATAATGTGAACATAAAGAAGTGTGTGTGTGTTCATTAAGCTCCTCACAACATGTAGTACATGAAATCATGAAACTACATCCAACTTTGCCTCTACATGAATTAAGATAAGACTACATCATTAAAACATACCAGACAATAATTGGAATGAAGCTACATGAACTCAAGTATAAAGACTATACCCTACTATGCCTCTACATGAATTAAGATTTCACTACATCATTAAAACATACAAGACATTAGCTAAGGTAAAGGCAACAAGAGGACATACACTACAAATTGTGTTTCCAATATTAACTTCATCCATATCCTAACCTTATCATTCCCCATAAAATAGGTCCACTGATCAAAGCATAAGTTAAGCTTCATTCAAGAGCATTAGCATATCAAAGATAAGAGTGGAAACCCATTAGATGGTTATGGAAATCATATAAAGCTCAAGGGATAAAGATAACACACACTTAATACACTACATGATTATATCACATATTTCTCCACCCCCCAAATGGGGATGGAACTACTCACTACTCATTACACTAACTATTTTAGCAAAAGAAAGCATAATACTGAAGTAAAAGTTAACTAAGAAGGCAAGAAGCATTAAAGAAACATAAAAGGAAAGGAAAGACTAAACAAACATGCACAAATTAAAAGACAAGATTAAAAGAAACTAGAAGAATTATTTTATTAACAAATGACTCACATTGAAGGTAGCATTCTTCTCCACCTTGAGTTTTTGCTTCAAGGCTCACTCCTTAGTAGAGAGAATGCCACCAAGCAATGGGTAATTACAATGGAAGGTGAAGAGTTCTATTTATAAGCATGGAAAAAGCTAATCGGGGACAATCCCCCGATGTGGGACTAAACCAATACCAAAAATAGCCTAAACGAACATTAATACAAGTCCAGGAGAAATTTCGACGGATCCTGAGCAATATGGACCGCCAATTAGCGGTCCAAGACCGCCAATTGGCGGTCCAACATTGTCGGATCGTGTTGGAATTTGTTGTGGGCTTTGCTTTCTGGTATTGTTGGTCTTTGATGCAGTTACTCGACTTGTTGGAGCTCCGACCCGAATAGAATTGGTAAAATACTCCCCATGATGGTGTAGAGTATTCTGTTTTGCTCTTAGGTCCTTTTGTCTTACATTCAGGTCCTTCTCCCTTGCATCTTGGTCCCTAGATCTCACCATTCAGTCCTTTTTCCCAGCTTTTGGGTCCTTTCATGGCTCTTCTCTTCAAACCTCTTTATTCCTGAAAACTAAACATAAAACTCGTCACGTAGCATTGCTTAGGTGTAAGATAATGGATATAAGATACAAATATGAGCATGAAATGATGTCAATCAAATACCCCCACACCTAAGTTTTTGCTAGTCTCGAGCAAAACAAAGAAAGAGAAAAACAAACGAGAAACAAGAAATCCTAACTCACTTTCGTAGGAATCACGGTTGCACTTAGCACGTGCAACAAGCCGTTAAACCTCTTTGTTGCCAAGGAGGAGGAGTGTTGTCTCCTGAGGGTTTTCAGCGGATATACCCACAAAATCCGAACAAGATGCATTATTCAATCTAGACTTCGACTCGTTGGAAATATTTTGTCGATCAATGGACGCGGTAATGCTACGGGCCGACTCTATATAGGTGATCAGTCCACACCTCTACCCTAATGAACCATTCGTGCAAGTTAAATAAGGAATTATGTGAAAGACATGGACAACCTCAACATCCTCAAGTGCTACAAAGTGTAAAGTCCATTAAGGTTCTTATTTGCATTATCATATTTTTTTTTCTTTTTGTTTCTTTTCACATTTTTTTTTCTTTTACTTTTTATTAGTTGGAGCTTCATTCTCCCAGGGTCAGGTTCCGTGCATCATTGCCCATGAGGACTTACACTATCACGTACACCTTTCCCCACATCTCCACATAGGGCAATCCCTACCACCCGTGTAACGGGAGTTCAGTCGGCACATCCCATGTCAGATGACTCGAAAGCACCTGGCACAAAGTCCTCTCAGACCTACTTTCCCGAGTGATAGGAGCCGTGCGAGAAGAGAGAACACCTACTCACTTATTTCTTATCTACACATGAACCAAAACCCCTACACTAATGTCTCACAACAGGATTTAGAGGGTCCTTGACTACAACAAACTTCCTTAAGTTAACAGACACGAATTATTGACTCACTAGGTTCAGGGTGGACTTCATTAAATGTTTGAGCACTGAAACCCTATGATTACTCACCCCCAAGGGAAAACTGGGGTGCATCCTAACGACTCGATAAATCCTAAAGCCACGTACTAGATATCCTAATGCATCAAGTTCAAGACAATTTTGGGAGCTTTCTTTTTACTTTGCCTCTCAACGGTTTTGCACATGCTAAACACACGCAAAACCCACAAAACATTTTCTTTCGAAAACACATGAAGATTTTGAAAGAAATGTGAAAATTTTGAAGTACTAGGCAAGCAAAAGAAGACAAGTCACCCAAGGATCATGGCAAGCAGATATATCGATATTAAATGCAACACACTATCATGACCCTAAAAATGCAAACAAAATCAAAGGAAAAAGACTCAACTATGTACACACGTAAAACACCCCCCCACACCTACTTCATGCATTGTCCTCAATGAATGCAAGCAAGATACTACATGGATTTATGCATGAAAAAGGAGAGATCTCACCAACGTGAAGTACAAAGGGAAGTGTATGGCTATGTTGATGGACACAACCCAAATTCCCTCAAAACCTGTGAGATGCTAAAGAAAGGGTACAAATACGTGAAGGAAATGGAGCCCAAATACACAAGGGTTGGGGCTCACAACAATCGATGCTCACTGAAAGAGTCTTTTATTGAACTTTTTTTTTGTTCTCTTTTTTTTATATAACTATGTACAAACATAAGTTCCCATCTTCATTTGTCAAAAGACATCAAATGGGAACCTCAAGAGTGGGTCAATGCACTTGGAAAGGGAACATGACACCACGCGGGGCCAGAATACTCATGCGTGGGCCCCTTTCACAAAGAGCACCAGATGAAATGAGAGGTTCGTGAATTGGACGCAAAGACTTCTCATTGAAAGGATCAAACGGAAAGAGCTTGAACCTCTCAAGAGTTTGGGAAATGAGGGGCAACGGAAGAAGAGTTTCTCCTGTTACGCTGCTGAAGTTATGATCGTCAATCAAAACTCTCCAACCAACAGGCTGGTGGGTTGGAACGAGGTCAAGCACCTCGTTATGCATGTCCAACTCACCAGGAGAACAGGAAGTGGGTCTCATACCCAAAGTATCCTCCAAGGAACTCCTAATACCCTCATGAGCAATGTAGTTGTTTGATGTTCCATCATTTCCAAGATGATCAGGAACAATAGTGAGAGGCAAACTCTCATCAGGTTGTTTGAAATTGAGGGTACTAGGGAGCTCTTGCTCCACCAGAGGTGAGTCCTTAAGAGGCACAACATGAAGATCATGTGGCTCAAGGTCCACGGGACAAAAAGATAAGGCACAATCCTGTGCCGACTCATAATGAAGCTGGTCCAAGTTATTCTCAATTTGAATCGAATCCTCCACTAAGCTATTCTCAATTTGAATTGAAACCCCAAGTCCCTCAGACTGACTAGGAGTTTGACTTTGAAAGATTGTGCTTTGAATTTGTGGATGTGGTGGTGGTTCGATTTCAGAAGATAAATCCTCATGTTGACAAGAAAAGTTACCCTCCTCACGTTCATGGATTTGTTGTGTCATCTGGCTCACTTGCATTTCCATGGTTTGCAAGGAATTCAAGTTGGACTTCAATAAGTTTTGTGTGGTTTCCATGAATGTTTGGAGAGTTTGTTTCAAGGAATCAGGTATGCGGTCAACGATGGGGTCCAAGTCAGAGCTTGGAAAATTTTGGGGTTGGGTGTTGATGGGCTGAGAATGAGTCCAATGATTTGGAGTGGGGTGCTGGTAGAATTCTGGGTATTCGGGAGGAGGATACTGGGGTGAATATGAAGTATAAGAATTTGAATAAGAATTGTTTCCCCATGAATCCATCACTCTCGGGATGTATGCGGATGCGTAATGGTCATATTGAGCATTTTGGGAAAATGTATGCTCATACTCAGGCTCTGGGGGAACATAAGGACATTCCCCGATATTATGACCACTCAACCCACAACAATCGCACGGTATGGCTACTGGAGCCACTGGTGCACTCATGTCGTCTACCGCATGCATGAAAGAGCCCAAAGTTTGTTGCCCAGAGTGTGATCCAACATAACTAGATGGAGATCTAGCCGTCGGTGCCTCTCTCATATCACCCCTATATGAAGATTGCTCAGTCACATAATGAAGATCATCCCAACCGTACGGGGTGTTCGTCTGAGCCACCCCAGGTTGCATGGGTCCGGAATACCAGGGAGAATCATCCTGGTCCCAACAATGATATGAATGGTCGCCCATGTAACCATCCATCTCAACAAACAACTCTCGAGTCGACCACTCTCACCACCACGAGACTAAGCTCGCAAAAAGTGCTCGACTCGACCCTAAAACGCTACCAGAGAGTGTAAAGGGGAGGAGACTATAACGTAGAAAAAGGTGAGAAGAAGATGACTCAGAGGAGAAGGGAAGAATCCCTAGAGCTAGCGAGGGTACAAGGTGAAGGTAGAAGCCTAACTAGAAAGCATGACTCAAACAATGTAAGGCAATGGGTCCTTAGGCTAGACGACGCCTAACTTCGAGGTCACTAGCCTTGACACGCCTCAGCTCCCTACAACGAGGACCACAATGCCCAGCAAGTGATACCAGATCCGGAGATCCAGTACCTCCTACTATCGACAAGGTAGGCAACACCGATCAGGTCATGACGGTCTCAACTAGATTACTCTCCTAGTGCGCCCGCAATCCTAGGGCCAATGTCTACTTGCTTTTAGTTAAGGCTTTATTAAGAGTGGTTTTTGGGGCCAAGGAAAGGGTGATGAAATCCCCCACCTTATCTTTTATGGGACAACCCCTCCTTAGTAGCGTTTTGAGCTTAAATCTAGCAATCAATCGCTCCAATCAAACGCTCTCTCACTCTTGTCCCGATGCACCTTACTAACTAATGCATGAACGAAACATGCATGAATGAGGGATGTGGGTGCACGTACCTCACGCCAGCAATCAACGACAAAATGTAAAGCAAAAAAAAGACAAATGCATGCAAGGTCTACCAATGGTGCATGACCTAGATGGCAAGAAGTCTAATCTTTTGCTTTGAGTTTTATGGTCCAAGTTGATTAAAGGGGATTGAAATTAAATTTGGGAGCAAATTAGAAGTCACAGCATGCAAAATTGTGCTCCCAGATAACTAAAATGAACAATGTAACAACTGGAACAAATTTGAGAACAATCGAGGCTCACCAGGCCGCCAATTGGCGGTACCAGACCGCTGATTGGCGGTCCGTTTTGCTTTTTTGGCTCTCCAACTCCTCCAGTCGCTTCCCCTGGATGTTTAGGTTACCTGAAACTTGCCAAAACTAAAAACAAAAAATTAAAAACCCCTCGAATTGTCCAAACCAACGTCTGGACAGAGCACCTCCCCGGCAACGGCGCCAAAAACTTGATTGATCTCGTTTTATATTTAACCGCAAGTGCACGACCGCGTTGAAGCGGTGGCAAATACGGGTCGTCCACTGGGAGGTGTGTCGACACTTGGTTTGTGCGAAGGCGAGAGGTAAAGAAAGGGAAGAAAGGTTGGTTACACTAAACTACACTAAGATGCAAAGGAAATGGAGATAAGCAATAAACTAAGCCCCAAAGGGGGTAGAGAAATAATGTGAACATAAAGAAGTGTGTGTGTGTTCATTAAGCTCCTCACAACATGTAGTACATGAAATCATGAAACTACATCCAACTTTGCCTCTACATAAATTAAGATAAGACTACATCATTAAAACATACAAGACAATAATTGGAATGAAGCTACATGAACTCAAGTATAAAGACTATACCCTAATATGTCTCTACATGAATTAAGATTTCACTACATCATTAAAACATACAAGACATTAGCTAAGGTAAAGGCAACAAGAGTACATACACTACAAATTGTGTTTCCAATATTAACTTCATCCATATCCTAACCTTATCATTCCCCATAAAATAGGTCCACTAATCAAAGCATAAGCTAAGCTTCATTCAAGAGCATTAGCATATCAAAGATAAGAGTGAAAACCCATTAGATGGTTATGGAAATCATATAAAGCTCAAGGGATAAAGATAACACACACTTAATACACTACATGATTATATCACATATTTCTCCACCCCCCAAATGGGGATGGAACTACTCACTACTCATTACACTAACTATATTAGCAAAAGAAAGCATAATACTGAAATGAAAGTTAACTAAGAAGGCAAGAAGCATTAAAGAAACATAAAAGGAAAGGATAGACTAAACAAACATGCACAAATTAAAAGACAAGATTGAAAGAAACTAGAAGAATTATTTTTATTAACAAATGACTCACATTGAAGGTAGCATTCATCTCCACCTTGAGTTTTTGCTTCGAGGCTCACTCCTTAGTAGAGAGAATACCACCAAGCAATGGGTAATTACAATGGAAGGTGAAGAGTTCTATTTATAAGCATGGAAAAAGCTAATCGGGGACAATCCCCCGATGTGGGACTAAACCAATACCAAAAATAGCCTAAACGAACATTAATACAAGTCCAGGAGAAATTTCGACGGCTCCTGAGCAATATGGACCGCCAATTAGCGGTCCAATACCGCCAATTGGCGGTCCAAAATCTTCGGATCGTGTTGGAATTTGTTGTGGGCTTTGCTTTCTGGTATTGTTGGTCTTTGATGCGGTTACTTGACTTGTTGGAGTTCCGACCCGACTCGAATTGCCAAAATACTCCCCATGATGGTGTGGAGTTTCCTGGTTTGCTCTTAGGTCCTTCTGTCTTACGATCAGGTCCTTCTGTCTTGCATCTTGGTCCCCAGGTCTCACAATTAAGTCCTTTTTCCTGCTTTTGGGTCCTTTCATGGCTCTTCTCTTCAAACCTCTTTATTTCTGAAAACTAAACATAAAAATCGTCACGTAGCATTGCTTAGGTGTAAGATAATGGATATAAGATACAAATATAAGCATGAAATGATGTCAATCATGAAGCGCAAAGGGAAGTTCATGGTTATGTTGATGGACACTAACCCAAATTCCCCTCAAAACCTGTGAAATACTAAAGAAGGGATACAAATACGTGAAAGAAATGGGCCCCAAATACACAAGGGTTGCTGCCCACAACAATCATTGCTCACGGTGGACTCTTTTATTAATTTTTCAAATATAATTATGTTCCAAAATAAGTTCCCATATTCATTTGTCAAAGACATCAAGTGGGAACCTCAAAAGTTGGTCAATGCACTTGGAACGGGAACATGACACCACGCGGGCCAAAATACTCATGTGTGGGCCCCTGTCACAAAGAGCACAAGATGAAAGGAGAGGTTCATGAATTGGACGCAAAAGCGTCTGATTCAAAGGATGAAACTGAAAAAGCTCAAACCACTTTAGAGTTTGGGAAATATTGTGCAACGGAAGAAGAGTTTCTCCCATTGTGGTACTGAAGTTATGATCGTCAATCTAAACGCTTCAACAAACATGCCGGTGGGTCGGAACGAGGTCAAGAACCTCGTTATGAATATCTGACTCACCATGTGAACAAAAAGTGGGTCTCTTAAGGTATCCTCTAAGGAACTCCCAATACCCTCATTGGTAATGTATTTTTTCAATAGTGAGAGGCAACTATCATCAGGTCGTATGAAATTAAGGGTACTAGGGAGCTCTTGCTCAACCACAGGAGAGTCCTTAAGAGGTACAACAATAAGATCATGTGGCTCAAGGGCCACAAACAAAATGATAGGGCACAATCATGTGCCGACTCATAATGAAGTTGGTCCATGCTATTCTCAATTTGAATCGAATCCCCCACCAAGTGATCGTGAATTGAAACCCCAAGTCCCTCGGACTGACTAGGAGTTTGACTCGGAATGAATGTGCTTTGAATTTGTGGATGTGGTGGTGGTTCAATATCAAAAGATGAATCCTCATGCTGACAAGAAAGGTTACCCTCCTCACGTTCACGTAGTTTCTCCATGATCTGACTCACTTGCATTGCCATATTTTGCATGGACTGTTGAGTGATTTCCATGAACGTAAGGAGAGTTTGTTTTAAGGAATCATGTATGTGGTCAACTATGAGGCTCAAGTCAGAGCTTGGGAAATTTTGGGGTTGGGTGTGGATGGGCTGAGAATGAGTCCAATGATTGGGAGTAGGGTGTTAGTAAAATTCTGGGTATTCGGGAGGAGGATACTGAGGTGGAAATGATGTATAAGAATTTGAATAATAATTGTCTCCCCATGAATCCATCCCTCTCGGGTTGTATGCGGATGTGTAAAGGTCACATTGAGTATTTTGGGAAAATGTGTGCTTATACTCAGGCTCTGGGGTAACATAAGGACATTCCCCGAAAACATGACCACTCAACCCGCAATAGTCACACGGTACAGCTACTGGAGCTACCAGTGCACTCATGTCTCATCTACCACATACATGAAAGAGGTCAAATGTTCTTGTAACGTCTCAATTTGTTGACCAACATATGATCCAACATAACAAGATGGTGGTCTAGCGGTCAGTGCCTCTCCCATATTACCCCAATATGAAGATTTCTTAGCCACATAATTAAGATTGTCCCAATCATACTAGGTATTTGTCTGAGCCACCTCAGGTTGCATAGGTCCGGAATACCAGGGATAATTGTCCTGGTCCCAAAAAATGATATGGGTGGCCGCCCACATAACCATCCATCTCGCCAAAGAAATCTCGAGTCAACCACTCTAACCACTACGAGGCTAAGCTTGCAAAAAGTGCTCGACTAGACCCTAAAATGCTAACAAAGAGTGTAAAGCGGAGGAGACTAGAACGTAGAAGTAGGTGAGAAGAAGATGACTTAGAGGAGAAGGGAACAATCCTTAAAGCTAGCGTGGGTAAAGGGTGAGGGTAGAAGCCTAGTCTAGCAAACACGGCTCAAGCAACCTACAATCAATATTGGTACTTACAGCTAGACGATGCCTAACTATGAGGTCACACTACCTCAACACACCTCACCTCCCTACAGCGAAGACCATAGAGCCCATCAAGTGATCCAAGATCCGGAGATCTCGTCTCTTCTACTATCGACAAAGTGGGCGACACCGATCAGGCCATGACGGTCGTGACCGGATCACTCTCCTAATGCGTCAGGGCCAATATGTAATTGCTTTTAGATTAAGGCATTACTTGAGTGTGCTTTTTGGGGCTAAGGGAGGGGTGATAAAATCCCCCACCTTATCTTTGAAGACTATTGGTGATGCCCCTTAAAGATGTTTTGAAATCTTAGGCTAGTAAAAAACTCACCAAACAAGCACTCACCTCACTCTTGTTACAATGCACCTTAGTAACTAATGCATCCTCTAACCATGCATGAATGAGAGAATGGGTGCATGTACCTCACGCCAGCAATCGACAACAGGAATTTAAAGCAAATGAAAGACAATGTGCATGCGAGTTCTACAAGCGATGCATGACCTAGATGACAATTAGTCTAATCTTTTGCTTCGAGTTTCATGGTCCAAGTTGTCTTCAAAAAGGGGAATTGATTGATATGGGAGCAAACTACAGGTCACAACATGCAAAATTGAGCTCCCAAACCACTAGATTGAAATAACAAACAACCAGAACAAAATTGGAGCAAAAGAAGCTCACCAGGCCGCCAGTTGGCGGTCCCAGACCGCTGATTGGCGGTCGAAATAGCTTTCTACTTCTCCAAATATCTCCTGGTGCCTCCCCTGGATGCTGAGATGTCCCTGAAATACACAAAACTAAAAGAAAAGATTAAACCTACTCAAATTGTCCAAACCAGATAAATGTTTGAATCAATATTGTCTCCCCATGAATCCATCTCTCTTTGGTTTTATGCGGACGCGTAAAGGTCACATTGAGAATTTTGGGAAAACGTATGCTCATACTCAGTATCTGGGGGAACATAAGGACATTCCCTGATAACGTGACCACTCAACCCGCAACAATCACACAATACGACTACTGGAGCCACCGTGCACTCATGTCATCTACCGCACGCATGAAAGAGGAAAAATGTTCTTGTAATGTCTCAGTTTGTTGACCAACATTTGATCCGACCTAACTAGATGGTGGTCTAGCAGTCAGTGTCTCTCTCATATTACCATAATTTGAAGACTCCTCAACCACACCATTAAGATTGTCCCAACCATACGGGGTGTTTATCTGAGGCACCCCAGGATGCATGGGTCCAGAATACCAGGGAGAATAGTCTTGCTCCCAACAAGGAAATGGATGGTCACTGATTGAATGTTTTTATTAACCACAAGTGCACGACCGCGTTGAAGCGGTGGAAAATACAGGTCGATCCACATGGAGGTGTGTCAACTTTAGTTGGTTCGAAGGCGGTGGGAAAGAAAGGAGAGAAAAGAGTTATGATCTAAACTACACTACAATGCAAAAGGAATTGGAAATACCCAATAAAACTAAAGTTAACATTCTACTGAAAGGAAATTAAACTAAGCAAGCAAGAAATATTAACGAAGCTAATTGAAAGGACATAAAACTAAAGAAGCATGCAAGACATATGAAAGGAAATTAAACTAAGAAAGAAACAACATAACTAAAGGAAAACTTTATTAATTTAAAACTCACAATAGAAGTAGCCTCTCCCTACTTGAGATTTTGCTCGAAGACTCACTTCAAGTAGAGAGCATGACCACCAAACATGTGTTGAATACAAGGGAGGAGGAGAAGTTCTATTTATAGTCAAAGAAAAAGGCAATCGGGTACAATCCCCCGGTATGGGACTAAACATATACCAAAAATAGACTAAATACACCCTCATACACGACCCGACTAAACCGCATTGGATCCGGACCAACCAAGACCGCCAATTGGTAGTCTATATGGTTCAGATTGGGTTGTGGTTCGGAGTGTGGTTGCCTGACTCGATTTGTTCATGTTTGATGCATCCTAAACAGTTGTCTAGCTTGCGACCTGAATCCAATTGCCAAAATACTCCTCATTATGGTGTGGATTTTCTTCATTTGCTCATTGGTCCTTTGGTTTTGCATTAGGGTCCCTCTCTTTTGCATCTTAGTCGAAAGTCTTGCAACTTAGTCCATTTTCTTGCTTTTAAGTCCTTTTAGAGTCTCTTCTTCTCAAACCTATTTTTTCCTGAAACTTAAACATAAAACTCATTACGTAGCAATGCTTAGGCTCAGAATGAAGGATATAAGGCATAAATATGTGCATGATATGATGTCAAACCATCGCCCATGTAACCACCCATCTCGAGAAAGAACTCTTGAGTCGACCACTGTCACCACCACGAGATCAAGCTCGCAAAAAGTGCTCGACTCGACCCTAAAACTCTTATAGAGTGTAAAGGGGGGGACTACAAAGTAGAAGTAGGTGAGAAGAAGATGACTCAAAGGAAAAGGGAAGAATCCATAAAACTAGCGTAGGTAGAGGGTGAGGTAGAAGCATAATCTAGCGAACATGGCTCAAACAACCTAAGGTCACTATAGGTACTTACAAGTAGATGCCGCCTAACTACGAGGTCACACGACCTTAACACGCCTCACCTCCCTACGACGAAGACCACAAAGCCCAGCAAGTGAGCCAAGATCCGGAGATCTCGTCTCTGCTACTATCGACAGAGTGGGCGACGTCGACAAAACTACGATAGTCGCGACTAGATCACTCTCCTATTGCGCTCGAGTTCCTTAGGTGTCAATGTCTACATGATTTTAGATTAAGGCTTTACTTGAATGTGGTTTGTGGGGCTAAGGGAGGGGTGATGAAATCCCCACCTTATCTTGAAGACTATAAGTGGTGCCCTTTAAGAAGTTTTAAATCCTTAGGCTAGAAAGCAACTCACCATACAAGCACTCACCTCACTCTTGTTCCAATGCACCTTACTAACTAATGCATAATGGGTGCATGTACCTCACGTTAGCGATCAACAACATAAAAAATAAATCAAAGAAAAGGTGAATGCGCAAAAGGTCTAGAAATGATGCATGTCCTAGATGACAATCAACTAATCTTTTGCTTTGACTTTTAAGGTCCAAGTTGTATAAAAATAGGGGTTGATTTAGTAATCTGGAAGCAATGTATAGGTTAAAATATGCAAAATTGGGCTTTCAGATACTTATATTGCAACTAAAAACAAACAAAAGAAAAGAAGAAGCAAAGAATGCTCACCCAACCGTTGTTTAACGGTCCAAACAACTTTGTTCTCCCTCTGATTTCTCCTGCTACGTCCCCTTGATTCTGAGAAGCCCTCAAACAAACCAAAACTAAAACAAAAATATCAAAGCCGCTTGAATCGTCCAAACCAGAGTCTGACAGAGCACCTCCATGGCTACGACGCCAAAAACTTTATTGAATCATTTTAAATACCGCAAATGCACAACATCGGTTAAGACGTGGCAAATACGGGTCGAGTCCACAGGAAGGTGTGTCCACTCTTGTTCTTTCAAGTCAAGTGGAAAATGGGAGGATAAGAAGTTGATTACACTAAACGAAACCACAATAAACTAGTAGTTAACAAATGCAAAACAGAGCAACTAAAGATTGACTAAAACTAAACTAAAGACTTAACAAAGAGGCTGGAATTCAGGAAGAGAAACCCCTAAGGGGTGGAGTGTGTGTGCACATGAAATAAAGTGGTGAGTAATGCATTCAATAGAGCACAAGTTAAGGTTGTGTTTTTAGGCATTGGAAGTACCTAATGATTGTGGCAAAACCTTTCATCCAAATCACTAACCTAATTGATTAACATGCGTATAAACAAGTTTGTTATTAAGAACCAAAACAATCATAGGATGTACCTAATGATAATGGAGAAACTATCAAGTTAAGTTTTCTCTTTTATTCAAACAAGCACACACCCACATTCATCACATAAAGCAAAAGATACCATTCATCCTATTTTTCATGACATGTATAAACATCAACTCCCCCCGAATAGGGGATGGAACTACTCTCTACTCATTAAACTACAAACTATATTAAGAAAGCAAGACATTTATAACTAATTATACTAAGATAAAGAAAACAACCAAGCTAAACCTGCAAACATTAAAACAAAGACAACATTAAAACAAACCATGAAGAATTATTTTCTTTACACGACAAGTAGCATTCTTCTCCACTTGAGTTTTGCTCCAAGTAGAGAGAATGCCACAAAGCAATGGTACATTACAAGGGACGATGAAGAATTCTATTTATAGGCATGGAAAAAACGTAACCGAGGACAATCCCCCGATTTTGGGCTAATGACATACTATAAATGGGCATAAAACACACTAATACAACACCCGACTAAGTCTAATCGGATTTAGAGCAGATCCAACCGCCAATTGGCAGTCTGGAACTGCCAATTGGCGGTCTAGACTGCTCCGATCCGACCCATTTTCATTTGACGTCTGAGTGGCTTCATTTCTTCTCCTGTAGGGCACCCAAATTGGTTGTGTGAGTCGAGAACCGAATCCAATTGCCAAAATACTCATGATGGTGTGGAGTTTGTTGATTTGCTTATTGGTCCTTTTGGTTTACAATCGGGTCCTTCCCTCTTGCATATCAATCCATAAGCCTCACAGATCAGTCCTTTTTTGCGTTCAGGTCCTTGTGTGTCTCTTCTTCTCAAACCTATTTTTTCCTGAAACTTAAACATAAACTCATTACATAGTACTGCATAGGTTCAAAATAGAAGATATAAAACACGAATATATGCATGAAATGATGTCAATCAAATACCCATCGGACACATTTACTGAATGAAGAACGTTACAGAAAATTCTCTTATCTTTAGTTCTCATCCAAAAAGATGCAGGATGATACAATCTTGCCGTCATCAGAACTACCCAAATGCAAGTCCCTTATGATACCAATTTCCACTAAGTCACATCTTGATTTATGATTATCTTTGCTTTCTTTGGTGTCAATATAGTTTTTAACAAACTGTCACACACATTCCGCTCAGCGTGCATCACATCAATATTCTGCTGAACTAAAAGATCTTTCCAGTACCATAACTGGAAAATATACTTCTCTTGCTCCAGTTATTGCCAATACCTAGAGAACAATTTTGCAAATATTTAAGAACATCTTCCTCAGATTTATATTTTGGTGGACCCCTGTGTTCCTCTTGCCATCAAATGCTCTCTTATTTCTCCTCCAATGATGATCATTATCTAACCACCGACAGTGACCCAAATAAACATTCTTGCCAGTATTCTTCAGATAAATTGAATGAGTATCTTCCATACAATAGGGACATACCATATACCCTCTAGTCATCCATCCACTCCAATTAGCATAAGCAGGAAAGTCATTTATTGTCCACAACAAGGTATCTTGCAGTGTGAAACATGACTGACTATAAGCATCATAAGTATCTACACCCTTTTCCCAAAGTTCTTTCAACTCTTTGATAAGTAGTTTCAAACAAACATCTATCTTGTTGCCAGGACGACTGGGAATGTTGAGTGACATAATGAAAAACTAGTGTAAGTCAACGACACATATCTCCGTCAGTGTAGGTTAACACAGTCGTCAACGTAAGTTTTTCATCGAAAAATTTCACTTTGCCACATATTTAAAATCATCACCGACGGATAGGTCCATTAGTGTATGTTTCTGCTATGATGAATACTATGAAAACTTCTTCCGATGACTCCATGTTGTCGATGAAACCTATATTTCTACTAGTGACATTTGTGTGGAGGACTGGTGGGACGTGACAGATAGTATGTAGAACATGTAAATTAATGACAACACCGGCGAAGACGAATGAACTATTTAAGTTGTATGTAATTTGTAATTGTAATACTTAATACATTAGAATTTGTATGTAATATATAAACTTATTGTAATTAATAAAATTGCATTATTGGTTAGGATGGGTAGACAGGGTAGTCGGTGAGGTAATGACGTGGCTGCACCGATTATTTTGTTGAAATCCTGATTTGATAGTGTTTTTAATTTAATCATTGTAGGTTACTTCTATCTGAATATATCTGATATGAAAATAAGACACAAAATTGGGCTGACAAGAACACAAACCCAACCGAACCTGACCTGACCCGAAATCGGCCTCCGGCTCCGGCCCGACACGGGTCATAGGCGGGCCAGGCCTGGCACATACCTATCGTGCCATACTAAAAAGGTACACGTGAACATATTAAGTAACAAACGTAGCTATTCTAAAAACGTCGCACCAAAGACAAATAACACTGATATATCACGTGAGGACATCTTAATATATCAAATACTTGGGAAATACTATGCTAGGAAGGTCAATATAAAACAATACAGGATTATATACATCACGAAGTCAAAGAAAATTATAGATTTTAAGCGAATGAAGAAATTGAAGAATAAGGATTAGAATGGGAGTTGTTTGTGCACTCTTGGGAAATGAGTATCCATGTCCACTTTTCCTTGAGAAAGGACCGTAGTGTCTTTTATTGGAATGGGATTTTAGTGCATTCCTTGTAATCCATGCACACTTTTCCTTTTCCTTCTCAACGTTTGAGGTTGGAAAGCAATTTAAACCTTATAGGTAAGCGAACGACGGAACCCATTTTAGGCCATCGAAACATGCTACATATATGACAAAACACATCTTGTTCCTTTGCAATCCCTCATTTAGCAATAAACTCGTGCTTTAAATGGTAGACTTGAGAGTTAAAGGATAGACTTGAGGTTTAAAGGTCAGCATCGTGGTTTAAAGGACATAGGAGTCATTTGTCGTTTAAGGACCCTTTCGAGTTTATTGGACAGACTCGTGCTTCAAAGGATACTTCAGTCCTTTAAGGTACATACCTGCCCTTTAAAGGATAGATTCGTGCTGTATATCCAATGAAACAAAATGTTGCAAAAAATCCAAGAAATAGAAGGTCTTGTGGAATACAACATGGGCATAACCACTCATCTAAAATCAATTGTTGTTAGCGAGGAAGCCCAATTGACTAATAACCTACACTGCCAGAACAGAGCGGGTGCGTCTGGGAGACCAACGGTCCACCGAGGTATATATCTGGGGCTCCCCCCAACAAGTGTCACCAAATACAAAGAAAACCGACATATCACGTGAGGACATCTTCATGTGATTGGACATGACCTTTTAGTACAGCTCTATAGGGTTTAGGATCGTAATGGTCTCTAATTTTAATCACTTTTTAAGCTAATTACCTACTAGTTTAAGCAATCAAGTATATGCAGCAGAATTAAAAACTAAACTAGCAAGCAACGGAAGAGATAATGCAAACCACAAAGAAGGCATCAGATTTTATAGAGGTCGGTCTCCCGCCTACTTCCTCTCTTGCAAGCTCCGCTCGAACTCCCTCGAGCTCTGCTTGCGTCTTCACTATCAACCTCGTTTCGGGCCGAGATTAAGCCTTTTACATAACAAGCTCCACCAACACCCTCGTGAGCTTGACTTTCTTCTTTCACAATCCGAAAGGAACACTTCGGCCTTTCACCGAAGTCCTTGCTTCCTTGAACAACAATGTTGAGTGGAACACACTCTCTAACTTGAGCATACTTAGCTTAGGATGTGGAATTGATACTAAAGTGTGGAAGTGTAAGCTTGGAGAGTAGATTTGGGGAATGGGAGACTTGGAGTTTTCTCTTAAGTGTATATGACAAATGTAAGTGTAAGAATTATGTAATTGTGTCATAGGAACACCTATTTATAAGCTCCTAAGGTGTTATAGCTGTTGGGGTTAAGTTGGGTAAGGTTTGAGTTAAAATCACAAAACAGAAACCTACAGGATGTAATTCAGCAAAAGTTCGGTAGACCAGAATGGGCAGAACAGTCGACCGTTTGGCAATTTTGAACTCGGTTCGTTCGACCAATAAAGGAGTGGTCGACCGGATCAGGCTATAACTTAGGTTAACGGTCGAACACCAAATAGGGTTCGATCGACCGTAACTAACAAGCTCTACTGGGTTGGGCGAAAAGATCAAGTTTGGTCGACCGAACCAAAGTCTTCGGTAGACCAAAAACTTCCAGGAAGTTGCACTTTGTGGAGACATCTAAGGTTCAGTCGACCGAACAGGTCCACAGTCGACCGATAGGCGAAATGTATTTTGGGGTATTTTGTGAATAATTCGAATACAACAGTTGGTATAATACGACAATTCTAACGGTCGGAAATATGTGTTAACTTGGTCGACCGAAAAGGTCTGTACGGTCTACCAAAACCGGGAAGTAAAACACTAATAGGATAATTGATCACTCGGTCGACCGAGTGGTCTGTTTTGATCGACTGAATGTGGGCAGACAGCTCAGGTTCTGGTTTAGTGTTTTCCGGTCTAAGTTTGGGTGATCTATTGAAGTCCAAATGATATGAAATTTTGTGTGTGACTTGTATAAGGAACTTAGTGTGTATGTGAGTTGATTTTAGCTCAAGTATTCTCAATTACATAATGTTCCTAAGACTCAAAGAAAGCAAGATTACATGTCTTCAATGTAGCTTTAATACATGTCTTGACTTGATTTCCTTTCTTCCTTGAGTCTTGATCACCTGTAGAAGTTAGCACAATACAATATATATTCTATGCAACATGTGTGCTACTCTACGTAATTAAAATTAAGATTAGGTTGATTAAATCATCAAAACATAGATTAAAGCCAGAAAGCCAACATATGGTCTGTAAATTCCTCCCATGGCTGGTCATATTTCGATATTCCCTTCTTACTCCCACATCACCATTTCAGTATGTTCCAGTACCATTTCAGTATGTTCCCATCACCAACAAATGGTATTCCAACACAACAATGATCACAACTCCAACGATGATGAGGATTACGTATTTAAACTCTAGGGAGACATAAACCACCCAGCACTGGTGAGAAGCCAACAGACTATAAAGCTCAACCGTATTATCCAGTGTACTTGCAGACAACATATCATTGGACCACTCACATCCAATGGATTTGGTGTTAGATTGCTTTTCTAGAAAATCCTTTTGACGGTAGATTGGTTTGCTAGAAAACCAATCTGCATTAATTTGGTTGGTTTGCTGGAACAGTTTGTTGAAAACCATCTTCAAGAACTCTATCCTACAAACCAATCTACAGAGCTCCTTTTGAAGACATGGAATTCAATATTAATTTTTTACACAAGTTGTTGGTGTCATCTTTTTATTTTTTGCACAAGTTGTTGTTGTTATCTTTCTATTTTTTGTTGTTGGGTGTATGGAACATAAAGATTTAAATTAATTGAAATTGTACTTTTGGAATGTTAATTGTTTTCTACTCTAAGATGATTCTCAACAAAATTTTCATTTTTGTCGCACTAACGTGTTGACATCTTAATTTTTTGAATGAAGAGAAACATAATAAATAGAATTAACCAGTAACACAGTGAAACTTTGGTAATTCAAGTAAAGAATGTTGCAAAAAATCCAAACAAAATGTCATCTTACGTTGGAATTTTCCTTGAGTTTGTGTCATCCATGGAAAAGGAAAATATTTCCCCTCGGAGGCTTCTACCTCATCCGGATCACAAGCAGAGGTTCACCATGATGAGGGGTAATTTTCCCCAACCATACATAAATAAATAAAAACACTAAATCATAATTAAAAATTTAATCCATATGAATGTCTTAAAAAACCATGATGATATGTTACAAAATTATACCATAACACTATGTAGTAAAGATTAACCATAAGAATAGATCTTGTTAGATTAAATTTCTAAAATAAAATTGTAATCAATTTTAGCAATTATTTTGAAATTTTGAAAATGGAAAAATTGGTATCAAATTGTAGTAATAATTCATGCATACAATTATATAAATGATGATATATAAATTTGTTTAGTTATTGGTAAATGTAAAAAATGAGTTGGAGGGAAGAGAAACAGTTGATTTAACAACATGATCTTTTTATAAAGATCATGGTTGAGAAGATGAAAGAGAAATAGATTGTGGGATGCTCAGTGTCAAAAAACTATAGCATATCCTTATTAGGTTTCGTTATGACATAACACAAGACAACCTTTCATTACATAGTCTGTAATTCTATTCATAGTTCTTCTTCTCGTACAATGAGGGATGTGTCATGATAAAGGGATGTGACTGATAAGAATCCTAACAATGACAATGTTACAAAATTATACCATAAAACTATATAATAATGATTAATCATAAGATTGGTGATTATATTTAAGGAATTTAGTGGATCGAATTCGGTTCGGTCACCGCATACCTTTAAAATTTTCGTGTCTTTCCGACCTCAAATGTTGAGAAATGAAAATGACCAAAACATGATAGCAAATCTTATGGATTTGGGTTATCAATTAGTGTAAAAAACTATAGCATATCCTCTTTTCATTTGGTTATGACAAGACACAACCTTTCTATAAAATCCTAGGTTGTAGTGTGTTCAATTCATAGATCTTATACCCTAGAAATGACATCTCACGTCGGAGATTACCATAACATCTGACGTGTTCTGTGTCATTATTAAGGAACAAAACATAGCCATAACAAAAGGACACCAAATCAGACTACACTCTTCAATCTCATAAAAACTATATTGCACTTCGGATGTTGTTGGCATGTCCAACGTGGAATGACCTATTTTTAAGACACAGTTTAAGGCACTTATTAGGAGTCGCGATAAAAAGACACGACTTTTCATTATAGGGTCAATGAAGGGATGTGAGTTATGAGAATTACATCTATAAAGGGATATGAGTAATGAGAATTGCATCTAAACCCTTGGTGTAATATGTCATTTCTCCATCTGAAAGCCCACTTCTTGAAATGACCTCCACCAACTTGCAAGAAGACCCTACTCTCTCCCACTGCACACCCACGTTTGTGGCCATCTTGAAGAGGTAATCCTTGAGAGCTCTAGTTTCCCAACTGGAGGTCATCATAGAGAAGGAGTCAGCGAGAGCTCCTGCCTCCTGAGTTTGTAGTCAGCGGATCTTGAAGCACCTACTGACATCTCCAACCTCTCAAGTTGGTGGTTGAGTGGATCCTAGTGCAAATAATGAATAATAGTTGCAAGTATTTGCCAAGTCAAGAGGATAAATTTTCAGCGCTTTGACTTTGAATATTACGCAGAGTTACGTCACATCGCTCCAGTGCAGATTGGGTAATAATGATCCATGTGTTTTAAATTTGTGACCTTATTGGATATTTTTGGAAGCTACAATGAATAGTTACTCAGTATGATATTAACATCTGAATTTGAAGATAATGATAACAAATTTTTTTTGTTTGCATATTTACTAATTTCCATGAAATTAACATCTAAATTTGAAGATAATGATAACACGTCTTCTCTTAATCCACCAGGACCTACGGGTAAAAGTACTAGAAAAGAACTAGCAAAGTATGGGTTGATGTTGATGAAGAACAAACTGCTAAGGGTAAACCAACTGCTATTTGTAGATCATGTGGTAAAATACTTTCGGCTAAGTCAAATGGTGGAACCGGTCACCTAAGTAGACATTTACTTTCATGTAAACGTAAGCATCCATCATTAGTAGTGGATTCACATCAATTGGTTTTAGACTCAACTAGTGGAATTTTAAATTTTAGAAGATATTGTCCAATCAAAGGTAGAGAGATAATTGTTGATTTCATAATTAGAGATGAACTACAATTTAGCTATTGTGAATCTAAAGCCCTTGAGGATGTGATTCTCTACCGTAATCCATAATTTAAACCATTTTATGGAAAAACACTTAAAAATGTTGCATTTGATAAATTCAGTAAAGAAAAAGAATGCATGATTAGTTATTTTTCATCAATGAATAATAAGGTAGCATTAACTAGTGATGTTTGGACCGGTCCAAATAATTAATTTTACTGTTGCGTAATTGTTCATTATCTAGATGATGCATGGTGTTTAAATAAAAAAAACTTTCCTTTTTACCTATTTTGGATCAACACACTACCAAGGTTATATTTGATCACATTAATAATGTCATTGTAGCTAATAATATTGAAAACAAAGTTTGTGCAATTGCATTTGATAATGCTACTAATAATATTTCTTCAATAAAAATGCTTATAAATTATTGATATCCACCTGTAGATGATTTACTCTTTCATATTAGATGTGTTTGTCATACTTTGAACTTGGTAGTATAAGATGGACTTGACATAATTAAACCATACTTAGAAAATGTTAGGAATGCAATTTCCTTATAAGTTGCATTAGTACATCTAGATATTAGGAATTTAGAGAATTTTTTGTATATAATTATATTAAACCTAGGAAGTTTAAATTATGTCCCCTATAGAAGGAATTCTACACATGAAATATTAAAATATTATTATCGGGCCGAGATCTAGTGAGCTCAGGGGTCATTTTATTTGCTTAAGCCCCCTACAATCTTACCATTAGATTTAATTACGATTAATCTACAGTTAATATCCACCATTAGATCATTTTATTGGCATAATCTACCCCATGTCATGTTTCCTTCTTCCACTCCATCATTATCGTCACCTTATCATTCTCCATAAAATAGGCCCATTATTCTAAGCATGTGCTAAGTATCACTCAAGAGTATTAGCACATCAACGATAAGAGTGAAATCCCATTAGATGGTTATGGAAATCATGTAAGACTCAGAGGATTAAGATTAATACACACACACACACACACACACCTAATACATCACATAATCACATCACCTTCTTATCCACCCCCAAATAGGGATGGAATACTCTCTACTCATTAATCTAACAATCATATAAAGAAAGGAAGACATTCTAATTATACTACGATTAAGAAAATAAATTCAAGCTAAACATGCAAACATTGAAAGAGATAACATAAAGATAAAACTAGAAGAATTAATTTATTTACATGACTCACATTACATGTAGCATTCTTCTCCACTTGAGTTTTTCTCGAAGCCTTACTCTAAGTAGAGAGAATGCCACTAAGAAATGAGTAGATTACAAATGAGGAGGAATAGTTCTATTTATAGACATGAAAAAGGCAACTGGGGATAATCCTCCGATGTGGAAGTAATGAAACTTCTACAAATGGAGACAAACAACCACGAGAAATCAGATTGGATTCGGATAAAAAAGGAACCGCCAGTTGATGGTCTTGGGACGCCAATTGGCGGTCACTTTGTCTCGGATCTGCTTGAATTTCGGATATATGCTTTAGCTCTTTAATTCTTCACGTAGGGTGCAGTTGGATCGGTTTGTGGACTCTGGGCCCGAATCTATTTGCTATAATACTCCTCATGATGGTGCGGAGTTTGTTGATTTGCTTATTGGTCCTTTTGGTTTACATCCGGGACCTTCTCTCTTGCATATCAGTTCATAAGTCTCACAATTTAGTACTTTTTCTTGAGTTCAAGTCCTTTTTGTGTCTCCTCTTCTCAAACCTGTTTATTTCTGAAACTGAAACATAAAACTCGTTACGTAGCACTGCTTAGGTTCAAAATAGAGGATATAAGACACGAGTATATGCATGATATGATGTCAAGCAAATACCCCTATAGCTAGTTTTTGCTAGTCCCGAGCAAAACAAAGAAAGAGAAAAATAAAATAAAGGAAAAACGTATGCAAAACATGGAAATCCTAACTCACTTTCATAGGAATCACGATTGCACTTAACACGTGCAACAAGCCGTTAAACATCCTTGTCGCCAAGGAGGAGTGTTGTCTCCTCAGGGTTTTCAGAGGATACACTCACAAAATCCGAACATAAATGCATTATTCAACCTAGCAACACGACTCGATGGACCCATTTTTGTCGATCATTGGACACGGTAATTCCACGGGCCGACTCTCTATATGTATTCAGTCCATACACCTAGCCTAATAAATTATTCGTGCATGTTAATTAAGAACTTAAGTGAAAGATAAGGGCAACCTTAACATCCTCAAGTGATACAAAGTGTAAAGTCCATTAAGGTTCTTATTTGCATTACCATTTCCTTTTTTTTTCTTTTGTTTTTTTTCTTTTTTTTCTTATAGTTGGTGCGTAATTATCCCAGGGTCAGGTTTCGTGCAGCATTGCCTATGATGACTTACACTATCACGTACATTTTTTCCCACATCTCCACATAGGGCGATCCCTACCACCCGTACGGGAGTTCGGTTGGTGCATCCCAAGTCAGATGAGTCGAAAATACCAAGAACTAAGTCCCCTCGGACCTAATTTACCAAGTGATAGGAGCCGTGCGAGAAGAGAGAACACCTACTCACTTATTTCTTATCTACACGTGAACCAAAACCACTACACTTACGGTTTCACAAAAGGGGTTTGAAGTTCCTTGACTACGACAAACTTCCTTATACTAACAGACGAATTATTTGACTCACTAGGGTAAGGGTGGACTTCTTTGCTTATTTGAGTACTAAAACCCTATTATTACGCTCCCCCTGAAGGAAAACCGGGGTGCATCCCTACGGCTATATAAGACCTAAAGCCGGTGTACTAGATATCCAAATGCATCTTGTTCAAGTTAATTTTGGGTGCTTCCTTTTATTTTTCCTCTCAACGGTTTTGCACATGTTAAACACACGCAAAACCCACAAAACATTTTCTTTCGCAAACACATGAAGATTTTGAAAGAAATGTGAAAATTTAAAGCACTAAGCAAGCAAAAGAAGACAAGTCACCCAAGGATCATGGAAAACAGATATATTGATATTAAATGCAGCACACTAACATGACCCTAATAATACAAACAAAACAAAACAAAACAAAAGGAGAATGACTCGACTACGTACACACATAAAACACCCCCACACACTTACTTCATGCATTGTCCTTAATGAATATGAGAATGATACTACATGGATTTATGCATGAAAAAGAAAAGATCTCACCAACGTGAAGCGCAAAGGGAAGTTCATGGTTATGTTGATGGACACTAACCCAAATTCCCCGCAAAACCTGTGAAATACTAAAGAAGGGATACAAATACGTGAAAGAAATGGGCCCCAAATACACAAGGGTTGCTGCCCACAACAATCATTGCTCACGGTGGAGTCTTTTATTATTTTTTTAAATATAATTATGTACAAAAATAAGTTCCCATATTCATTTGTCAAAGACATCAAGTGGGAACCTCAAAAGTTGGTCAATGCACTTGGAACGGGAACATGACACCACGCGGGCCAAAATACTCATGTGTGGGCCCCTGTCACAAAGAGCACAAGATGAAAGGAGAGGTTCATGAATTGGACGCAAAAGCGTCTGATTCAAAGGATGAAACTGAAAAAGCTCAAACCACTTTAGAGTTTGGGAAATATTGTGCAACGGAAGAAGAGTTTCTCCCATTGTGGTACTGAAGTTATGATCGTCAATCTAAACGCTTCAACAAACATGCCGGTGGGTCGGAACGAGGTCAAGAACCTCGTTATGAATATCTGACTCACCATGTGAACAAAAAGTGGGTCTCTTAAGGTATCCTCTAAGGAACTCCCAATACCCTCATTGGTAATGTAGTTGTTCAATAGTGAGAGGCAACTATCATCAGGTCGTATGAAATTAAGGGTACTAGGGAGCTCTTGCTCAACCACAGGAGAGTCCTTAAGAGGTACAACAATAAGATCATGTGGCTCAAGGGCCACAAACAAAATGATAGGGCACAATCATGTGCCGACTCATAATGAAGTTGGTCCATGCTATTCTCAATTTGAATCGAATCCCCCACCAAGTGATCGTGAATTGAAACCCCAAGTCCCTCGGACTGACTAGGAGTTTGACTCGGAATGAATGTGCTTTGAATTTGTGGATGTGGTGGTGGTTCAATATCAAAAGATGAATCCTCATGCTGACAAGAAAGGTTACCCTCCTCACGTTCACGTAGTTTCTCCATGATCTGACTCACTTGCATTGCCATATTTTGCATGGACTGTTGAGTGATTTCCATGAACGTAAGGAGAGTTTGTTTTAAGGAATCATGTATGTGGTCAACTATGAGGCTCAAGTCAGAGCTTGGGAAATTTTGGGGTTGGGTGTGGATGGGCTGAGAATGAGTCCAATGATTGGGAGTAGGGTGTTAGTAAAATTCTGGGTATTCGGGAGGAGGATACTGAGGTGGAAATGATGTATAAGAATTTGAATAATAATTGTCTCCCCATGAATCCATCCCTCTCGGGTTGTATGCGGATGTGTGAAGGTCACATTGAGTATTTTGGGAAAATGTGTGCTCATACTCAGGCTCTGGGGTAACATAAGGACATTCCCCGAAAACATGACCACTCAACCCGCAATAGTCACACGGTACAGCTACTGGAGCTACCAGTGCACTCATGTCTCATCTACCACATACATGAAAGAGGTCAAATGTTCTTGTAACGTCTCAATTTGTTGACCAACATATGATCCAACATAACAAGATGGTGGTCTAGCAGTCAGTGCCTCTCTCATATTACCCCAATATGAAGATTTCTTAGCCACATAATTAAGATTGTCCCAATCATACTAGGTGTTTGTCTGAGCCACCTCAGGTTGCATAGGTCCGGAATACCAGGGATAATTGTCCTGGTCCCAAAAAATGATATGGGTGGCCGCCCACATAACCATCCATCTCGCCAAAGAAATCTCGAGTCAACCACTCTAACCACTACGAGGCTAAGCTTGCAAAAAGTGCTCGACTAGACCCTAAAATGCTAACAAAGAGTGTAAAGCGGAGGAGACTAGAACGTAGAAGTAGGTGAGAAGAAGATGACTTAGAGGAGAAGGGAACAATCCTTAAAGCTAGCGTGGGTAAAGGGTGAGGGTAGAAGCCTAGTCTAGCAAACACGGCTCAAGCAACCTACAATCAATATTGGTACTTACAGCTAGACGATGCCTAACTATGAGGTCACACTACCTCAACACACCTCACCTCCCTACAACGAAGACCATAGAGCCCATCAAGTGATCCAAGATCCGGAGATCTCGTCTCTTCTACTATCGACAAAGTGGGCGACACCGATCAGGCCATGACGGTGGTGACCGGATCACTCTCCTAATGCGTCAGGGCCAATGTCTAATTGCTTTTAGATTAAGGCATTACTTGAGTGTGCTTTTTGGGGCTAAGGGAGGGGTGATAAAATCCCCCACCTTATCTTTGGAGACTATTGGTGATGCCCCTTAAAGATGTTTTGAAATCTTAGGCTAGTAAAAAACTCACCAAACAAGCACTCACCTCACTCTTGTTACAATGCACCTTACTAACTAATGCATCCTCTAACCATGCATGAATGAGAGAATGGGTGCATGTACCTCACGCAGCAATCGACAACAGGAATTTAAAGCAAATGAAAGACAATGTGCATGCGAGTTCTACAAGCGATGCATGACCTAGATGACAATTAGTCTAATCTTTTGCTTCGAGTTTCATGGTCCAAGTTGTCTTCAAAAAGGTGAATTGATTGATATGGGAGCAAACTACAGGTCACAACATGCAAAATTGAGCTCCCAAACCACTAGATTGAAATAACAAACAACCAGAACAAAATTGGAGCAAAAGAAGCTCACCAGGCCGCCAGTTGGCGGTCCCAGACCGCTGATTGGCGGTCGAAATAGCTTTCCACTTCTCCAAATATCTCCTGGTGCCTCCCCTGGATGCTGAGATGTCCCTGAAATACACAAAACTAAAAGAAAAAGATTAAACCTACTCAAATTGTCCAAACCAGATAAATGTTTGAATCAATATTGTCACCCCATGAATCCATCTCTCTTTGGTTTTATGCGGATGCGGAAAGGTCACATTGAGAATTTTGGGAAAACGTATGTTCATACTCAGTATCTGGGGGAACATAAGGACATTCCCCGATAACGTGACCACTCAACCCGCAACAATCACACAATACGACTACTGGAGCCACCGTGCACTCATGTCATCTACCGCACGCATGAAAGAGGAAAAATGTTCTTGTAATGTCTCAGTTTGTTGACCAACATTTGATCCGACCTAACTAGATGGTGGTCTAGCAGTCAATGTCTCTCTCATATTACCATAATTTGAAGACTCCTCAACCACACCATTAAGATTGTCCCAACCATACGGGGTGTTTATCTGAGGCACCCCAGGATGCATGGGTCCAGAATACCAGGGAGAATAGTCTTGCTCCCAACAAGGAAATGGATGGTCACTGATTGAATGTTTTTATTAACCACAAGTGCACGACCGCATTGAAGTGGTGGAAAATACAGGTCGATCCACATGGAGGTGTGTCAACTTTAGTTGGTTCGAAGGCGGTGGGAAAGAAACGAGAGAAAAGAGTTATGATCTAAACTACACTACAATGCAAAAGGAATTGGAAATACCCAATAAAACTAAAGTTAACATTCTACTGAAAGGACATTAAACTAAGCAAGCAAGAAATATTAACGAAGCTAATTGAAAGGACATAAAACTAAAGAAGCATGCAAGACATATGAAAGGAAATTAAACTAAGAAAGAAACAACATAACTAAAGGAAAACTTTATTAATTTAAAACTCACAATAGAAGTAGCCTCTCCCTACTTGAGATTTTGCTCGAAGACTCACTTCAAGTAGAGAGCATGACCACCAAACATGTGTTGAATACAAGGGAGGAGGAGAAGTTCTATTTATAGTCAAAGAAAAAGGCAATCGGGTACAATCCCCCGGTATGGGACTAAACATATACCAAAAATAGACTAAATACACCCTCATACACGACCCGACTAAACCACATTGGATCCAGACCAACCAAGACCGCCAATTGGTAGTCTATATGGTTCAGATTGGGTTGTGGTTCGGAGTGTGGTTGCCTGACTCGATTTGTTCATGTTTGATGCATCCTAAACAGTTGTGTAGCTTGCGACCTGAATCCAATTGCCAAAATACTCCTCATTATGGTGTAGATTTTCTTCATTTGCTCATTGGTCCTTTGGATTTGCATTAGGGTCCCTCTCTCTTGCATCTTAGTCGAAAGTCTTGCAACTTAGTCCATTTTCTTGCTTTTAAGTCCTTTTAGAGTCTCTTCTTCTCAAACCTATTTTTTCCTGAAACTTAAACATAAAACTCATTACGTAGCAATGCTTAGGCTCAGAATGAAGGATATAAGGCATAAATATGTGCATGATATGATGTCAAACCATCGCCCATGTAACCACCCATCTCGAGAAAGAACTCTTGAGTCGACCACTGTCACCACCACGAGATCAAGCTCGCAAAAAGTGCTCGACTCGACCCTAAAACTCTTATAGAGTGTAAAGGGGGGGACTACAAAGTAGAAGTAGGTGAGAAGAAGATGACTCAAAGGAAAAGGGAAGAATCCATAAAACTAGCGTAGGTAGAGGGTGAGGTAGAAGCATAATCTAGCGAACATGGCTCAAACAACCTAAGGTCACTATAGGTACTTACAAGTAGATGCCGCCTAACTACGAGGTCACACGACCTTAACACGCCTCACCTCCCTACGACGAAGACCACAAAGCCCAGCAAGTGAGCCAAGATCCGGAGATCTCGTCTCTGCTACTATCGACAGAGTGGGCGACGTCGATAAAACTACGATAGTCGCGACTAGATCACTCTCCTATTGCGCTCGAGTTCCTTAGGTGTCAATGTCTACATGATTTTAGATTAAGGCTTTACTTGAATGTGGTTTGTGGGGCTAAGGGAGGGGTGATGAAATCCCCACCTTATCTTGAAGACTATAAGTGGTGCCCTTTAAGAAGTTTTAAATCCTTAGGCTAGAAAGCAACTCACCATACAAGCACTCACCTCACTCTTGTTCCAATGCACCTTACTAACTAATGCATAATGGGTGCATGTACCTCACGTTAGCGATCAACAACATAAAAAATAAATCAAAGAAAAGGTGAATGCGCAAAAGGTCTAGAAATGATGCATGTCCTAGATGACAATCAACTAATCTTTTGCTTTGACTTTTAAGGTCCAAGTTGTATAAAAATAGGGGTTGATTTAGTAATCTGGAAGCAATGTATAGGTTAAAATATGCAAAATTGGGCTTTCAGATACTTATATTGCAACTAAAAACAAACAAAAGAAAAGAAGAAGCAAAGAATGCTCACCCAACCGTTGTTTAACGGTCCAAACAACTTTGTTCTCCCTCTGATTTCTCCTGCTACGTCCCCTTGATTCTGAGAAGCCCTCAAACAAACCAAAACTAAAACAAAAATATCAAAGCCGCTTGAATCGTCCAAACCAGAGTCTGACAGAGCACCTCCATGGCTACGACGCCAAAAACTTTATTGAATCATTTTAAATACCGCAAATGCACAACATCGGTTAAGACGTGGCAAATACGGGTCGAGTCCACAGGAAGGTGTGTCCACTCTTGTTCTTTCAAGTCAAGTGGAAAATGGGAGGATAAGAAGTTGATTACACTAAACGAAACCACAATAAACTAGTAGTTAACAAATGCAAAACAGAGCAACTAAAGATTGACTAAAACTAAACTAAAGACTTAACAAAGAGGCTGGAATTCAGGAAGAGAAACCCCTAAGGGGTGGAGTGTGTGTGCACATGAAATAAAGTGGTGAGTAATGCATTCAATAGAGCACAAGTTAAGGTTGTGTTTTTAGGCATTGGAAGTACCTAATGATTGTGGCAAAACCTTTCATCCAAATCACTAACCTAATTGATTAACATGCGTATAAACAAGTTTGTTATTAAGAACCAAAACAATCATAGGATGTACCTAATGATAATGGAGAAACTATCAAGTTAGGTTTTCTCTTTTATTCAAACAAGCACACACCCACATTCATCACATAAAGCAAAAGATACCATTCATCCTATTTTTCATGACATGTATAAACATCAACTCCCCCCGAATAGGGGATGGAACTACTCTCTACTCATTAAACTACAAACTATATTAAGAAAGCAAGACATTTATAACTAATTATACTAAGATAAAGAAAACAACCAAGCTAAACCTGCAAACATTAAAACAAAGACAACATTAAAACAAACCATGAAGAATTATTTTCTTTACACGACAAGTAGCATTCTTCTCCACTTGAGTTTTGCTCCAAGTAGAGAGAATGCCACAAAGCAATGGTACATTACAAGGGACGATGAAATATTCTATTTATAGGCATGGAAAAAATGTAACCGGGGACAATCCCCCGATTTTGGGCTAATGACATACTATAAATGGGCATAAAACACACTAATACAACACCCGACTAAGTCTAATCGGATTTGGAGCAGATCCAACCGCCAATTGGCAGTCTGGAACTGCCAATTGGCGGTCTAGACTGCTCCGATCCGACCCATTTTCATTTGACGTCTGAGTGGCTTCATTTCTTCTCCTGTGGGGCACCCGAATTGGTTGTGTGAGTCGAGAACCGAATCCAATTGCCAAAATACTCATGATGGTGTGGAGTTTGTTGATTTGCTTATTGGTCCTTTTGGTTTACAATCGGGTCCTTCCCTCTTGCATATCAATCCATAAGCCTCACGGATCAGTCCTTTTTTGCGTTCAGGTCCTTGTGTGTCTCTTCTTCTCAAACCTATTTTTTCCTGAAACTTAAACATAAACTCATTACATAGTACTGCATAGGTTCAAAATAGAAGATATAAAACACGAATATATGCATGAAATGATGTCAATCAAATACCCATCGGACACATTTACTGAATGAAGAACGTTACAGAAAATTCTCTTATCTTTAGTTCTCATCCAAAAAGATGCAGGATGATACAATCTTGCCGTCATCAGAACTACCCAAATGCAAGTCCCTTATGATACCAATTTCCACTAAGTCACATCTTGATTTATGATTATCTTTGCTTTCTTTGGTGTCAATATAGTTTTTAACAAACTGTCACACACATTCCGCTCAGCGTGCATCACATCAATATTCTGCTGAACTAAAAGATCTTTCCAGTACCATAACTGGAAAATATACTTCTCTTGCTCCAGTTATTGCCAATACCTAGAGAACAATTTTGCAAATATTTAAGAACATCTTCCTCAGATTTATATTTTGGTGGACCCCTGTGTTCCTCTTGCCATCAAATGCTCTCTTATTTCTCCTCCAATGATGATCATTATCTAACCACCGACAGTGACCCAAATAAACATTCTTGCCAGTATTCTTCAGATAAATTGAATGAGTATCTTCCATACAATAGGGACATACCATATACCCTCTAGTCATCCATCCACTCCAATTAGCATAAGCAGGAAAGTCATTTATTGTCCACAACAAGGTATCTTGCAGTGTGAAACATGACTGACTATAAGCATCATAAGTATCTACACCCTTTTCCCAAAGTTCTTTCAACTCTTTGATAAGTAGTTTCAAACAAACATCTATCTTGTTGCCAGGACGACTGGGAATGTTGAGTGACATAATGAAAAACTAGTGTAAGTCAACGACACATATCTCCGTCAGTGTAGGTTAACACAGTCGTCAACGTAAGTTTTTCATCGAAAAATTTCACTTTGCCACATATTTAAAATCATCACCGACGGATAGGTCCATTAGTGTATGTTTCTGCTATGATGAATACTATGAAAACTTCTTCCGATGACTCCATGTTGTCGATGAAACCTATATTTCTACTAGTGACATTTGTGTGGAGGACTGGTGGGACGTGACAGATAGTATGTAGAACATGTAAATTAATGACAACACCGGCGAAGACGAATGAACTATTTAAGTTGTATGTAATTTGTAATTGTAATACTTAATACATTAGAATTTGTATGTAATATATAAACTTATTGTAATTAATAAAATTGCATTATTGGTTAGGATGGGTAGACAGGGTAGTCGGTGAGGTAATGACGTGGCTGCACCGATTATTTTGTTGAAATCCTGATTTGATAGTGTTTTTAATTTAATCATTGTAGGTTACTTCTATCTGAATATATCTGATATGAAAATAAGACACAAAATTGGGCTGACAAGAACACAAACCCAACCGAACCTGACCTGACCCGAAATCGGCCTCCGGCTCCGGCCCGACACGGGTCATAGGCGGGCCAGGCCTGGCACATACCTATCGTGCCATACTAAAAAGGTACACGTGAACATATTAAGTAACAAACGTAGCTATTCTAAAAACGTCGCACCAAAGACAAATAACACTGATATATCACGTGAGGACATCTTAATATATCAAATACTTGGGAAATACTATGCTAGGAAGGTCAATATAAAACAATACAGGATTATATACATCACGAAGTCAAAGAAAATTATAGATTTTAAGCGAATGAAGAAATTGAAGAATAAGGATTAGTGATTGACATCATTTCATGCTCATATTTGTATCTTATATCCATTATCTTACACCTAAGCAATGCTACGTGACGAGTTTTATGTTTAGTTTTCAGGAATAAAGAGGTTTGAAGAGAAGAGCCATGAAAGGACCCAAAAGCTGGGAAAAAGGACTGAATGGTGAGATCTAGGGACCAAGATGCAAGGGAGAAGGACCTGAATGTAAGACAGAAGGACCTAAGAGCAAAACAGAATACTCCACACCATCATGGGGAGTATTTTACCAATTCTATTCGGGTCGGAGCTCCAACAAGTCGAGTAACCGCATCAAAGACCAACAATACCAGAAAGCAAAGCCCACAACAAATTCCAACACGATCCGACAATTTTGGACCGCCAATTGGCGGTCTTGGACCGCTAATTGGCGGTCCATATTGCTCAGGATCCGTCGAAATTTCTCCTGGACTTGTATTAATGTTCGTTTAGGCTATTTTTGGTATTGGTTTAGTCCCACATCGGGGGATTGTCCCCGATTAGCTTTTTCCATGCTTATAAATAGAACTCTTCACCTTCCATTGTAATTACCCATTGCTTGGTGGCATTCTCTCTACTAAGGAGTGAGCCTTGAAGCAAAAACTCAAGGTGGAGAAGAATGCTACCTTCAATGTGAGTCATTTGTTAATAAAATAATTCTTCTAGTTTCTTTTAATCTTGTCTTTTAATTTGTGCATGTTTGTTTAGTCTTTCCTTTCCTTTTATGTTTCTTTAATGCTTCTTGCCTTCTTAGTTAACTTTCATTTCAGTATTATGCTTTCTTTTTATAGTATAGTTAGTGTAATGAGTAGTGAGTAGTTCCATCCCCATTTGGGGGGTGGAGAAATATGTGATATAATCATGTAGTGTATTAAGTGTGTGTTATCTTTATACCTTGAGCTTTATATGATTTCCATAACCATCTAATGGGTTTTCACTTTTATCTTTGATATGCTAATGCTCTTGAATGAAGCTTAGCTTATGCTTTGATTAGTGGACCTATTTTATGGGGAATGATAAGGTTAGGATATGGATGAAGTTAATATTGGAAACACAAATTGTAATGTATGTGCTCTTGTTGCCTTTACCTTAGCTAATGTCTTGTATGTTTTAATGATGTAGTGAAATCTTAATTCATGTGGAGGCATAGTAGGGTATAGTCTTTATACTTGAGTTCATGTAGCTTCATTCCAATTATTGTCTTGTATGTTTTAATGATGTAGTCTTATCTTAATTCATGTAGAGGCAAAGTTGGATGTAGTTTTATGATTTCATGCACTACATGTTGTGAGGAGCTTAATGAACACACACACACTTCTTTATGTTCACATTATTTCTCTACCCCCTTTGGGGTTTAGTTTTATTGCTTATCTTCATTTCCTTTGCATTTCATTTCAGCTTTGTAGTTTAGATTAGTATAATACATCTTTCTCCCTTCTTTTTACCTCTCGCCTTCGAATAAACCAAGTGTCGACACACCTCCCAGTGGACGACCCGTATTTGCCACCGCTTCAACGCGGCCGTGCACTTGCGGTTAAATATAAAACGATCAATCAAGTTTTTGGCGCCGTTGCCGGGGAGGTGCTCTGTCCAGACGTTGGTTTGGACGATTCGAGGGGTTTTTAATTTTTTGTTTTCAGTTTTTCTTAGTGGCAGGGAACCTGAGGATCAAGGGGAAGCGACTGGAGTAATTGGAGAGCAAACGACCCCAAAGTGACCGCCAATCAGCGGTCTGGGACCGCCAATTGGCGGCCTGGTGAGCCTCAATTGCTCTCAAATTTGTTCCAGTTGTTATGTTGTTCACTTTAGTTATCTGGGAGCCCAATTTTGCATGTTGTGATCTTTAGTTTGCTCCCAGATTTAATTTCAATCCCCTTTAATCAACTTGGACCATAAAACTCAAAGCAAAAGATTAGACTTCTTGCCATCTAGGTCATGCATCATATGTAGACCTTGCATGCATCTTTCTTTTCTTTGCTTTACATTTTTTCGTTGATTGCTGGAGCGAGGTACGCATTCCTTATCACTCATTCACGCATTAGGACATTCATTAGTGAGTAAGGTTTGCATCGTAACAAGAGTGAGGTGAGTGCTTGTTTGGTGAGTTGCTTGCTAGCCTAAGATTTCAAAACATCTTTAAGGGGCATCACCTATAGACTTCAAAGATAAGGTGGGGGATTTCATCACCCCTCCCTTAGCCCCAAAAAGCACACTCAAGTAAAGCCTTAACTAAAAGCAAGTAGACATTGGCCCTAGGAATTCGGACGCACTAGGAGAGTAATCTAGTTGAGACCGCCATGACCTGATCGGCGTTGCCTACCTTGTCGATAGTAGGAGGTACTGGATCTCCGGATCTGGTATCACTTGCTGGGCATTGTGGTCCTCGTTGTAGGGAGGTGAGGCGTGTCGAGGCTAGTGACCTCGAAGTTAGGCGTCGTCTAGCCTAAGGACCCATTGCCTTACATTGTTTGAGCCATGCTTGCTAGTTAGGCTTCTACCTTCACCCTGTACCCTCGCTAGCTCTAGGGATTCTTCCCTTCTCCTCTGAGTCATCTTCTTCTCACCTTCTTCTACGTTATAGTCTCCTCCCCTTTACACTCTCTGTTAGCGTTTTAGGGTCGAGTCGAGCACTTTTTGCGAGCTTAGCCTCGTGGTGGTGAGAGTGATCGACTCGAGAGTTTTTCTTGAGATGGATGGTTACATGGGCGACCATCCATATCATTGTTGGGACCAGGACGATTCTCCCTGGTACTCCGGACCCATGCAACCTGGGGTGGCTCAGACTAACACCCCGTATGGTTGGGATGATCGCAATTTTGTGACTGAGCAGTCTTCGTATCGGGGTAACATGAGAGAGGCACCGACTGCTAGACCACAATCTAGTTATGCCGGATCATATGCTGGTCAACAAACTGAGACATTACAACAAACTTTGGCCTCTTTCATGCGTATGGCAGACGACATGAGTGCCCCGGTGGCTCCAGTAGCCGTACCGTGCGACTGTTGTGGGTTGAGTGGTCATGTTATCGGGGAATGTCCTTATGTTCCCCCTGAGCCTGAGTATGAGCACACATTTTCCCAAAATGCTCATTATGACCATTACGCATCCGCGTACAACCCGAGAGTGATGGATTCATGGGGAGACAAATCTTATCCAAATTTTTATACCTCATTTTCACCCCCGTATCCTCCTCCCGAATACCCAGAATTCTACCAACACCCCACTTCAAATCATTGGACTCATTCTCAGCCCATCAACACCCAACCACAAAATTTCCCAAGCTCTGACTTGGACCTCACTGTTGACCCCAAATTTGATTCCTTAAAACAAACCCTCCAAACATTCATGGAAACCACTCAAACTTTATTGAAGTCCAACTTGAATTCCTTGCAAAATATGGAATTGCAAGTGAGTCAAATGACACAACAATTCCATGAACGCGAGGAGGGTCACCTTTCTTGTCAACATGAGGATTCATCTTTTGATATCGAACCACCACCACATCCACAAATTCAAAGCACAACCTTTCAAAGTCAAACTCCTAGTCAGTCTGAGGGACTTGGGGTTTCAATTCACGATCACTTAGTGGAGGATTCGATTCAAATTGAGAATAACTTGGACCAGTTTCATTATGAGTCGGCACATGATTATGCCTTATCTTTTTGTCCCGTGGCCCTTGAGCCACATGATCTTCATGTTGTGCCTCTTAAGGACTCACCTCTGGTGGAGCAAGAGCTCCCTAGTACCCTCAATTTCAAACAACCTGATGAGAGTTTGCCTCTCACTATTGTTCCTGATCATCTTGGAAATGATGGAACATCAAACAACTACATTGCTCATGAGGGTATTAGGAGTTCCTTGGAGGATACTTTGGGTAAGAGACCCACTTCCTGTTCTCCTGGTGAGTTGGACATGCATAACGAGGTGCTTGACCTCGTTCCGACCCACCAGCCTGTTGGTTGGAGAGTTTGGATTGATGATCATAACTTCAGTTCCGCAACGAGAGATATTTTTCTTCCGTTGCCCCTTATTTCCCAAACTCTCGAGAGGTTCAAGCTCTTTCAGTTTGATCCTTTGAATGAGACGCCTTTGCGTCCAATTCATGAACCTCTCATTTCATCTGATGCTCTTTGTGAAGGGGGCCCACGCATGCGTGTTCTGGCCCCGCGTGGTGTCATGTTCCCTTTCCAAGTGCATTGACCCACTCTTGAGGTTCCCATTTGATGTCTTTCGACAAATGAAGATGGGAACTTATGTTTGTACATAGTTATATAAAAAAAAGAAAAAAAGAAGAAAAAAAGAAGTACAATAAAAGACTCCTTCAGTGAGCATTGATTGTTGTGAGCCCCAACCCTTGTGTATTTGGGCTCCATTTCTTTCACGTATTTGTATCCCTTCTTTATCATCTCACAGGTTTTGAGGGAATTCGGGTTATGTCCATCAACATGACCTTGCACTTCCCTTTGTACTTCATGTTGGTGAGATCTCTCCTTTTTATGCATCAATCCATGTAGTATCTTGCTTGCATTCATTGAGGACAATGCATGAAGTAGGTGTGGGGGGGTGTTTTACGTGTGTACATAGTCGAGTCTTTTTCCTTTGATTTTGTTTTCTTTTGTTTGCATTGTTAGGGTCATGATAGTGTGCTGCATTTAATATCGATATATCTGCTTGCCATGATCCTTGGGTGACTTGTCTTCTTTTGCTTGCCTAGTGCTTCAAAATTTTCACATTTCTTTCAAAATCTTCATGTGTTTTCGAAAGAAAATGTTTTGTGGGTTTTGCGTGTGTTTAGCATGTGCAAAACCGTTGAGAGGCAAAGTAAAAAGAAAGCTCCCAAAATTGTCTTGAACTTGATGCATTAGGATATCTAATACGTGGCTTTAGGATTTATCGAGTCGTTAGGATGCACCCCCGTTTTCCCTTGGGTGTGAGTAATCAGTGGGTTTCAGTGCTCAAACATTTAAAGAAGTCCACCCTGAACCTAGTGAGTCAAATAATTCGTGTTTGTTAGTTTAGGAAGTTTGTTGTAGTCAAGGGCCCTTAATATCTTTTTGTGAAACTTAAGTGTAGGGGTTTTGGTTCCCATGTAGATAAATGAATAAATAAGTGGTGTTCTCTCTTCTCGCACGGCTCCTATCACTCGGGAAAGTAGGTCTGAGGGGACTTTGTGCCTGGTGCTTTCGAGACATCTGACTTGGGATGCGCCGACCGAACTCCCGTTACACGGGTGGTAGGGATCGCCCTATGTGGAGATTTGGGGGAAGGTGTACGTGATAGTGTAAGTCCTCATAGGCAATGATGCACGAAACCTGACCATGGGAGAATCAAACACCAACCAATAAATGCTCCAAAGAAAAAGAAAAAAAAAGGAAGAAAAGAAAATGAAAAAAAAGAAAAGAAAAGAAGTGTCAAATAAGAACCAAAATGGACTTTACACTTTGTTTCACATTCAGAAGTTAAGGTTGCCCATGTCTTTCACTTAATTCCTTAGTTAACTCTCACGAATAACTCATTAGGCTAGGTGTGTGGACTGATTACATATATAGAGTCGACCCGTAGTATTACCGCATTCCATGATCGACAAAATAAGTCCAACGAGTCGTGTAGCTAGATTGATTAATGCATCTTGTTCAGATTTTGTGGGTATATCCGCTGAAAACCCTCAGGAGACACCACTCCTCCTCCTTGGCAACAAGGAGGTTTAACGGCTTGTTGCACATGCTAAGTGCAACCGTGATTCCTACGAAAGTGAGTTAGGATTTCTTGTTTCTCGTTTGTTTTTCTCTTTCTTTGTTTTGCTCGAGACTAGCAAAAACTTAGGTGTGGGGGTATTTGATTGACATCATTTCATGCTCATATTTGTATCTTATATCCATTATCTTACACCTAAGCAATGCTACGTGACGAGTTTTATGTTTAGTTTTCAGGAATAAAGAGGTTTGAAGAGAAGAGCCATGAAAGGACCCAAAAGCTGGGAAAAAGGACTGAATGGTGAGATCTAGGGACCAAGATGCAAGGGAGAAGGACCTGAATGTAAGACAGAAGGACCTAAGAGCAAAACAGAATACTCCACACCATCATGGGGAGTATTTTACCAATTCTATTCGGGTCGGAGCTCCAACAAGTCGAGTAACCGCATCAAAGACCAACAATACCAGAAAGCAAAGCCCACAACAAATTCCAACACGATCCGACAATTTTGGACCGCCAATTGGCGGTCTTGGACCGCTAATTGGCGGTCCATATTGCTCAGGATCCGTCGAAATTTCTCCTGGACTTGTATTAATGTTCGTTTAGGCTATTTTTGGTATTGGTTTAGTCCCACATCGGGGGATTGTCCCCGATTAGCTTTTTCCATGCTTATAAATAGAACTCTTCACCTTCCATTGTAATTACCCATTGCTTGGTGGCATTCTCTCTACTAAGGAGTGAGCCTTGAAGCAAAAACTCAAGGTGGAGAAGAATGCTACCTTCAATGTGAGTCATTTGTTAATAAAATAATTCTTCTAGTTTCTTTTAATCTTGTCTTTTAATTTGTGCATGTTTGTTTAGTCTTTCCTTTCCTTTTATGTTTCTTTAATGCTTCTTGCCTTCTTAGTTAACTTTCATTTCAGTATTATGCTTTCTTTTTATAGTATAGTTAGTGTAATGAGTAGTGAGTAGTTCCATCCCCATTTGGGGGGTGGAGAAATATGTGATATAATCATGTAGTGTATTAAGTGTGTGTTATCTTTATACCTTGAGCTTTATATGATTTCCATAACCATCTAATGGGTTTTCACTTTTATCTTTGATATGCTAATGCTCTTGAATGAAGCTTAGCTTATGCTTTGATTAGTGGACCTATTTTATGGGGAATGATAAGGTTAGGATATGGATGAAGTTAATATTGGAAACACAAATTGTAATGTATGTGCTCTTGTTGCCTTTACCTTAGCTAATGTCTTGTATGTTTTAATGATGTAGTGAAATCTTAATTCATGTGGAGGCATAGTAGGGTATAGTCTTTATACTTGAGTTCATGTAGCTTCATTCCAATTATTGTCTTGTATGTTTTAATGATGTAGTCTTATCTTAATTCATGTAGAGGCAAAGTTGGATGTAGTTTTATGATTTCATGCACTACATGTTGTGAGGAGCTTAATGAACACACACACACTTCTTTATGTTCACATTATTTCTCTACCCCCTTTGGGGTTTAGTTTTATTGCTTATCTTCATTTCCTTTGCATTTCATTTCAGCTTTGTAGTTTAGATTAGTATAATACATCTTTCTCCCTTCTTTTTACCTCTCGCCTTCGAATAAACCAAGTGTCGACACACCTCCCAGTGGACGACCCGTATTTGCCACCGCTTCAACGCGGCCGTGCACTTGCGGTTAAATATAAAACGATCAATCAATTAGAATGGGAGTTGTTTGTGCACACTTGGGAAATGAGTATCCATGTCCACTTTTCCTTAAGAAAGGACCGTAGTGTCTTTTATTGGAATGGGATTTTAGTGCATTCCTTGTAATCCATGCACACTTTTCCTTTTCCTTCTCAACGTTTGAGGTTGGAAAGCAATTTAAACCTTATAGGTAAGCGAACGACGGAACCCATTTTAGGCCATCGAAACATGCTACATAGATGACAAAACACATCTTGTTCCTTTGCAATCCCTCATTTAGCAATAAACTCGTGCTTTAAATGGTAGACTTGAGAGTTAAAGGATAGACTTGAGGTTTAAAGGTCAGCATCGTGGTTTAAAGGACATAGGAGTCATTTGTCGTTTAAGGACCCTTTCGAGTTTATTGGACAGACTCGTGCTTCAAAGGATACTTCAGTCCTTTAAGGTACATACCTGCCCTTTAAAGGATAGATTCGTGCTTTATATCCAATGAAACAAAATGTTGCAAAAAATCCAAGAAATAGAAGGTCTTATGGAATACAACATGGGCATAACCACTCATCTAAAATCAATTGTTGTTAGCGAGGAAGCCCAATTGACTAATAACCTACACTGCCAGAACAGAGCGGGTGCGTCTGGGAGACCAACGGTCCACCGAGGTATATATCTGGGGCTCCCCCCAACAAGTGTCACCAAATACAAAGAAAACCGACATATCACATGAGGACATCTTCATGTGATTGGACATGACCTTTTAGTACAGCTCTATAGGGTTTAGGATCGTAAGGGTCTCTAATTTTAATCACTTTTTAAGCTAATTACCTACTAGTTTAAGCAATCAAGTATATGCAGCAGAACTAAAAACTAAACTAGCAAGCAACGGAAGAGATAATGCAAACCACAAAGAAGGCATCAGATTTTATAGAGGTCGGTCTCCCGCCTACTTCCTCTCTTGCAAGCTCCGCTCGAACTCCCTCGAGCTCTGCTTGCGTCTTCACTATCAACCTCGTTTCGGGCCGAGATTAAGCCTTTTACATAACAAGCTCCACCAACACCCTCGTGAGCTTGACTTTCTTCTTTCACAATCCGAAAGGAACACTTCGGCCTTTCACCGAAGTCCTTGCTTCCTTGAACAACAATGTTGAGTGGAACACACTCTCTAACTTGAGCATACTTAGCTTAGGATGTGGAATTGATACTAAAGTGTGGAAGTGTAAGCTTGGAGAGTAGATTTGGGGAATGGGAGACTTGGAGTTTTCTCTTAAGTGTATATGACAAATGTAAGTGTAAGAATTATGTAATTGTGTCATAGGAACACCTATTTATAAGCTCCTAAGGTGTTATAGCTGTTGGGGTTAAGTTGGGTAAGGTTTGAGTTAAAATCACAAAACAGAAACCTACAGGATGTAATTCAGCAAAAGTTCGGTAGACCAGAATGGGCAGAACAGTCGACCGTTTGGCAATTTTGAACTCGGTTCGTTCGACCAATAAAGGAGTGGTCGACCGGATCAGGCTATAACTTAGGTTAACGGTCGAACACCAAATAGGGTTCGATCGACCGTAACTAACAAGCTCTACTGGGTTGGGCGAAAAGATCAAGTTTGGTCGACCGAACCAAAGTCTTCGGTAGACCAAAAACTTCCAGGAAGTTGCACTTTGTGGAGACATCTAAGGTTCAGTCGACCGAACAGGTCCACAGTCGACCGATAGGCGAAATGTATTTTGGGGTATTTTGTGAATAATTCGAATACAACAGTTGGTATAATACGACAATTCTAACGGTCGGAAATATGTGTTAACTTGGTCGACCGAAAAGGTCTGTACGGTCTACCAAAACCGGGAAGTAAAACACTAATAGGATAATTGATCACTCGGTCGACCGAGTGGTCTGTTTTGATCGACTGAATGTGGGCAGACAGCTCAGGTTCTGGTTTAGTGTTTTCCGGTCTAAGTTTGGGTGATCTATTGAAGTCCAAATGATATGAAATTTTGTGTGTGACTTGTATAAGGAACTTAGTGTGTATGTGAGTTGATTTTAGCTCAAGTATTCTCAATTACATAATGTTCCTAAGACTCAAAGAAAGCAAGATTACATGTCTTCAATGTAGCTTTAATACATGTCTTGACTTGATTTCCTTTCTTCCTTGAGTCTTGATCACCTGTAGAAGTTAGCACAATACAATATATATTCTATGCAACATGTGTGCTACTCTACGTAATTAAAATTAAGATTAGGTTGATTAAATCATCAAAACATAGATTAAAGCCAGAAAGCCAACATATGGTCTGTAAATTCCTCCCATGGCTGGTCATATTTCGATATTCCCTTCTTACTCCCACATCACCATTTCAGTATGTTCCAGTACCATTTCAGTATGTTCCCATCACCAACAAATGGTATTCCAACACAACAATGATCACAACTCCAACGATGATGAGGATTACGTATTTAAACTCTAGGGAGACATAAACCACCCAGCACTGGTGAGAAGCCAACAGACTATAAAGCTCAACCGTATTATCCAGTGTACTTGCAGACAACATATCATTGGACCACTCACATCCAATGGATTTGGTGTTAGATTGCTTTTCTAGAAAATCCTTTTGACGGTAGATTGGTTTGCTAGAAAACCAATCTGCATTAATTTGGTTGGTTTGCTGGAACAGTTTGTTGAAAACCATCTTCAAGAACTCTATCCTACAAACCAATCTACAGAGCTCCTTTTGAAGACATGGAATTCAATATTAATTTTTTACACAAGTTGTTGGTGTCATCTTTTTATTTTTTGCACAAGTTGTTGTTGTTATCTTTCTATTTTTTGTTGTTGGGTGTATGGAACATAAAGATTTAAATTAATTGAAATTGTACTTTTGGAATGTTAATTGTTTTCTACTCTAAGATGCTTCTCAACAAAATTTTCATTTTTGTCGCACTAACGTGTTGACATCTTAATTTTTTGAATGAAGAGAAACATAATAAATAGAATTAACCAGTAACACAGTGAAACTTTGGTAATTCAAGTAAAGAATGTTGCAAAAAATCCAAACAAAATGTCATCTTACGTTGGAATTTTCCTTGAGTTTGTGTCATCCATGGAAAAGGAAAATATTTCCCCTCGGAGGCTTCTACCTCATCCGGATCACAAGCAGAGGTTCACCATGATGAGGGGTAATTTTCCCCAACCATACATAAATAAATAAAAACACTAAATCATAATTAAAAATTTAATCCATATGAATGTCTTAAAAAACCATGATGATATGTTACAAAATTATACCATAACACTATGTAGTAAAGATTAACCATAAGAATAGATCTTGTTAGATTAAATTTCTAAAATAAAATTGTAATCAATTTTAGCAATTATTTTGAAATTTTGAAAATGGAAAAATTGGTATCAAATTGTAGTAATAATTCATGCATACAATTATATAAATGATGATATATAAATTTGTTTAGTTATTGGTAAATGTAAAAAATGAGTTGGAGGGAAGAGAAACAGTTGATTTAACAACATGATCTTTTTATAAAGATCATGGTTGAGAAGATGAAAGAGAAATAGATTGTGGGATGCTCAGTGTCAAAAAACTATAGCATATCCTTATTAGGTTTCGTTATGACATAACACAAGACAACCTTTCATTACATAGTCTGTAATTCTATTCATAGTTCTTCTTCTCGTACAATGAGGGATGTGTCATGATAAAGGGATGTGACTGATAAGAATCCTAACAATGACAATGTTACAAAATTATACCATAAAACTATATAATAATGATTAATCATAAGATTGGTGATTATATTTAAGGAATTTAGTGGATCGAATTCGGTTCGGTCACCGCATACCTTTAACATTTTCGTGTCTTTCCGACCTCAAATGTTGAGAAATGAAAATGACCAAAACATGATAGCAAATCTTATGGATTTGGGTTATCAATTAGTGTAAAAAACTATAGCATATCCTCTTTTCATTTGGTTATGACAAGACACAACCTTTCTATAAAATCCTAGGTTGTAGTGTGTTCAATTCATAGATCTTATACCCTAGAAATGACATCTCACGTCGGAGATTACCATAACATCTGACGTGTTCTGTGTCATTATTAAGGAACAAAACATAGCCATAACAAAAGGACACCAAATCAGACTACACTCTTCAATCTCATAAAAACTATATTGCACTTCGGATGTTGTTGGCATGTCCAACGTGGAATGACCTATTTTTAAGACACAGTTTAAGGCACTTATTAGGAGTCGCGATAAAAAGACACGACTTTTCATTATAGGGTCAATGAAGGGATGTGAGTTATGAGAATTACATCTATAAAGGGATATGAGTAATGAGAATTGCATCTAAACCCTTGGTGTAATATGTCATTTCTCCATCTGAAAGCCCACTTCTTGAAATGACCTCCACCAACTTGCAAGAAGACCCTACTCTCTCCCACTGCACACCCACGTTTGTGGCCATCTTGAAGAGGTAATCCTTGAGAACTCTAGTTTCCCAACTGGAGGTCATCATAGAGAAGGAGTCAGCGAGAGCTCCTGCCTCCTGAGTTTGTAGTCAGCGGATCTTGAAGCACCTACTGACATCTCCAACCTCTCAAGTTGGTGGTTGAGTGGATCCTAGTGCAAATAATGAATAATAGTTGCAAGTATTTGCCAAGTCAAGAGGATAAATTTTCAGCGCTTTGACTTTGAATATTACGCAGAGTTACGTCACATCGCTCCAGTGCAGATTGGGTAATAATGATCCATGTGTTTTAAATTTGTGACCTTATTGGATATTTTTGGAAGCTACAATGAATAGTTACTCAGTATGATATTAACATCTGAATTTGAAGATAATGATAACAAATTTTTTTTGTTTGCATATTTACTAATTTCCATGAAATTAACATCTAAATTTGAAGATAATGATAACACGTCTTCTGTTAATCCACCAGGACCTACGGGTAAAAGTACTAGAAAAGAACTAGCAAAGTATGGGTTGATGTTGATGAAGAACAAACTGCTAAGGGTAAACCAACTGCTATTTGTAGATCATGTGGTAAAATACTTTCGGCTAAGTCAAATGGTGGAACCGGTCACCTAAGTAGACATTTACTTTCATGTAAACGTAAGCATCCATCATTAGTAGTGGATTCACATCAATTGGTTTTAGACTCAACTAGTGGAATTTTAAATTTTAGAAGATATTGTCCAATCAAAGGTAGAGAGATAATTGTTGATTTCATAATTAGAGATGAACTACAATTTAGCTATTGTGAATCTAAAGCCCTTGAGGATGTGATTCTCTACCGTAATCCATAATTTAAACCATTTTATGGAAAAACACTTAAAAATGTTGCATTTGATAAATTCAGTAAAGAAAAAGAATGCATGATTAGTTATTTTTCATCAATGAATAATAAGGTAGCATTAACTAGTGATGTTTGGACCGGTCCAAATAATTAATTTTACTGTTGCGTAATTGTTCATTATCTAGATGATGCATGGTGTTTAAATAAAAAAAACTTTCCTTTTTACCTATTTTGGATCAACACACTACCAAGGTTATATTTGATCACATTAATAATGTCATTGTAGCTAATAATATTGAAAACAAAGTTTGTGCAATTGCATTTGATAATGCTACTAATAATATTTCTTCAATAAAAATGCTTATAAATTATTGATATCCACCTGTAGATGATTTACTCTTTCATATTAGATGTGTTTGTCATACTTTGAACTTGGTAGTATAAGATGGACTTGACATAATTAAACCATACTTAGAAAATGTTAGGAATGCAATTTCCTTATAAGTTGCATTAGTACATCTAGATATTAGGAATTTAGAGAATTTTTTGTATATAATTATATTAAACCTAGGAAGTTTAAATTATGTCCCCTATAGAAGGAATTCTACACATGAAATATTAAAATATTATTATCGGGTCGAGATCTAGTGAGCTCAGGGGTCATTTTATTTGCTTAAGCCCCCTACAATCTTACCATTAGATTTAATTACGATTAATCTACAGTTAATATCCACCATTAGATCATTTTATTGGCATAATCTACCCCATGTCATGTTTCCTTCTTCCACTCCATCATTATCGTCACCTTATCATTCTCCATAAAATAGGCCCATTATTCTAAGCATGTGCTAAGTATCACTCAAGAGTATTAGCACATCAACGATAAGAGTGAAATCCCATTAGATGGTTATGGAAGTCATGTAAGACTCAGAGGATTAAGATTAATACACACACACACACACCTAATACATCACATAATCACATCACCTTCTTATCCACCCCCAAATAGGGATGGAATACTCTCTACTCATTAATCTAACAATCATATAAAGAAAGGAAGACATTCTAATTATACTACGATTAAGAAAATAAATTCAAGCTAAACATGCAAACATTGAAAGAGATAACATAAAGATAAAACTAGAAGAATTAATTTATTTACATGACTCACATTACATGTAGCATTCTTCTCCACTTGAGTTTTTCTCGAAGCCTTACTCTAAGTAGAGAGAATGCCACTAAGAAATGAGTAGATTACAAATGAGGAGGAATAGTTCTATTTATAGACATGAAAAAGGCAACTGGGGATAATCCTCTGATGTGGAACTAATGAAACTTCTACAAATGGAGACAAACAACCACGAGAAATCAGATTGGATTCGGATAAAAAAGGAACCGCCAGTTGACGGTCTTGGGACGCCAATTGGCGGTCACTTTGTCTCGGATCTGCTTGAATTTCGGATATATGCTTTAGCTCTTTAATTCTTCACGTAGGGTGCAGTTGGATCGGTTTGTGGACTCTGGGCCCGAATCTATTTGCTATAATACTCCTCATGATGGTGTGGAGTTTGTTGATTTGCTTATTGGTTCTTTTGGTTTACATCCGGGACCTTCTCTCTTACATATCAGTTCATAAGTCTCACAATTTAGTACTTTTTCTTGAGTTCAAGTCCTTTTTGTGTCTCCTCTTCTCAAACCTGTTTATTTCTGAAACTGAAACATAAAACTCGTTACGTAGCACTGCTTAGGTTCAAAATAGAGGATATAAGACACGAGTATATGCATGATATGATGTCAAGCAAATACCCCTATAGCTAGTTTTTGCTAGTCCCGAGCAAAACAAAGAAAGAGAAAAATAAAAGAAAGGAAAAACGTATGCAAAACATGGAAATCCTAACTCACTTTCATAGGAATCACGATTGCACTTAACACGTGCAACAAGCCGTTAAACATCCTTGTCGCCAAGGAGGAGTGTTGTCTCCTCATGGTTTTCAGAGGATACACTCACAAAATCCGAACATAAATGCATTATTCAACCTAGCAACACGACTCGATGGACCCATTTTTGTCGATCATTGGACACGGTAATTCCACGGGCCGACTCTCTATATGTATTCAGTCCATACACGTAGCCTAATAAATTATTCGTGCATGTTAATTAAGAACTTAAGTGAAAGATAAGGGCAACCTTAACATCCTCAAGTGATACAAAGTGTAAAGTCCATTAAGGTTCTTATTTGCATTACCATTTCCTTTTTTTTCATTTTTTTTTCTTTTGTTTTTTTTTCATTTTTCTTCTTCTAGTTGGCGCGTAATTCTCCCAGGGTCAGGTTTCGTGCAGCATTGCCTATGATGACTTACACTATCACGTACATTTTTTCCCACATCTCCACATAGGGCGATCCCTACCACCCGTACGGGAGTTCGGTTGGTGCATCCCAAGTCAGATGACTCGAAAATACCAAGAACTAAGTCCCCTCGGACCTAATTTACCAAGTGATAGGAGCCGTGCGAGAAGAGAGAACACCTACTCACTTATTTCTTATCTACACGTGAACCAAAACCACTACACTTACGGTTTCACAAAAGGGGTTTGAAGTTCCTTGACTACGACAAACTTCCTTATACTAACAGACGAATTATTTGACTCACTAGGGTAAGGGTGGACTTCTTTGCTTATTTGAGTACTAAAACCCTATTATTACTCTCCCGCTGAAGGAAAACCGGGGTGCATCCCTACGCCTATATAAGACCTAAAGCCGGTGTACTAGATATCCAAATGCATCTTGTTCAAGTTAATTTTGGGTGCTTCCTTTTATTTTTCCTCTCAACGGTTTTGCACATGTTAAACACACGCAAAACCCACAAAACATTTTCTTTCGCAAACACATGAAGATTTTGAAAGAAATGTGAAAATTTAAAGCACTAAGCAAGCAAAAGAAGACAAGTCACCCAAGGATCATGGAAAACAGATATATTGATATTAAATGCAGCACACTAACATGACCCTAATAATACAAACAAAACAAAACAAAAGGAGAATGACTCGACTACGTACACACATAAAACACCCCCACACACTCACTTCATGCATTGTCCTTAATGAATATGAGAATGATACTACATGGATTTATGCATGAAAAAGAAAAGATCTCACCAACGTGAAGCGCAAAGGGAAGTTCATGGTTATGTTGACGGACACTAACCCAAATTCCCCTCAAAACCTGTGAAATACTAAAGAAGGGATACAAATACGTGAAAGAAATGGGCCCCAAATACACAAGGGTTGCTCCCACAACAATCATTGCTCACGGTGGAGTCTTTTATTATTTTTTTAAATATAATTATGTACAAAAATAAGTTCCCATATTCATTTGTCAAAGACATCAAGTGGGAACCTCAAAAGTTGGTCAATGCACTTGGAACGGGAACATGACACCACGCGGGCCAAAATACTCATGTGTGGGCCCCTGTCACAAAGAGCACAAGATGAAAGGAGAGGTTCATGAATTGGACGCAAAAGCGTCTGATTCAAAGGATGAAACTGAAAAAGCTCAAACCACTTTAGAGTTTGGGAAATATTGTGCAACGGAAGAAGAGTTTCTCCCATTGTGGTACTGAAGTTATGATCGTCAATCTAAACGCTTCAACAAACATGCCGGTGGGTCGGAACGAGGTCAAGAACCTCGTTATGAATATCTGACTCACCATGTGAACAAAAAGTGGGTCTCTTAAGGTATCCTCTAAGGAACTCCCAATACCCTCATTGGTAATGTAGTTGTTCAATAGTGAGAGGCAACTATCATCAGGTCGTATGAAATTAAGGGTACTAGGGAGCTCTTGCTCAACCACAGGAGAGTCCTTAAAAGGTACAACAATAAGATCATGTGGCTCAAGGGCCACAAACAAAATGATAGGGCACAATCATGTGCCGACTCATAATGAAGTTGGTCCATGCTATTCTCAATTTGAATCGAATCCCCCACCAAGTGATCGTGAATTGAAACCCCAAGTCCCTCGGACTGACTAGGAGTTTGACTCGGAATGAATGTGCTTTGAATTTGTGGATGTGGTGGTGGTTCAATATCAAAAGATGAATCCTCATGCTGACAAGAAAGGTTACCCTCCTCACATTCACGTAGTTTCTCCATGATCTGACTCACTTGCATTGCCATATTTTGCATGGACTGTTGAGTGATTTCCATGAACGTAAGGAGAGTTTGTTTTAAGGAATCATGTATGTGGTCAACTATGAGGCTCAAGTCAGAGCTTGGGAAATTTTGGGGTTGGGTGTGGATGGGCTGAGAATGAGTCCAATGATTGGGAGTAGGGTGTTAGTAAAATTCTGGGTATTCGGGAGGAGGATACTGAGGTGGAAATGATGTATAAGAATTTGAATAATAATTGTCTCCCCATGAATCCATCCCTCTCGGGTTGTATGCGGATGTGTAAAGGTCACATTGAGTATTTTGGGAAAATGTGTGCTCATACACAGGCTCTGGGGTAACATAAGGACATTCCCCGAAAACATGACCACTCAACCCGCAATAGTCACACGGTACAGCTACTGGAGCTACCAGTGCACTCATGTCTCATCTACCACATACATGAAAGAGGTCAAATGTTCTTGTAACGTCTCAATTTGTTGACCAACATATGATCCAACATAACAAGATGGTGGTCTAGCAGTCAGTGCCTCTCTCATATTACCCCAATATGAAGATTTCTTAGCCACATAATTAAGATTGTCCCAATCATACTAGGTGTTTGTCTGAGCCACCTCAGGTTGCATAGGTCCGGAATACCAGGGATAATTGTCCTGGTCCCAAAAAATGATATGGGTGGCCGCCCACATAACCATCCATCTCGCCAAAGAAATCTCGAGTCAACCACTCTAACCACTACGAGGCTAAGCTTGCAAAAAGTGCTCGACTAGACCCTAAAATGCTAACAAAGAGTGTAAAGCGGAGGAGACTAGAACGTAGAAGTAGGTGAGAAGAAGATGACTTAGAGGAGAAGGGAACAATCCTTAAAGCTAGCGTGGGTAAAGGGTGAGGGTAGAAGCCTAGTCTAGCAAACACGGCTCAAGCAACCTACAATCAATATTGGTACTTACAGCTAGACGATGCCTAACTATGAGGTCACACTACCTCAACACACCTCACCTCCCTACAACGAAGACCATAGAGCCCATCAAGTGATCCAAGATCCGGAGATCTCGTCTCTTCTACTATCGACAAAGTGGGCGACACCGATCAGGCCATGACGGTGGTGACCGGATCACTCTCCTAATGCGTCAGGGCCAATGTCTAATTGCTTTTAGATTAAGGCATTACTTGAGTGTGCTTTTTGGGGCTAAGGGAGGGGTGATAAAATCCCCCACCTTATCTTTGGAGACTATTGGTGATGCCCCTTAAAGATGTTTTGAAATCTTAGGCTAGTAAAAAACTCACCAAACAAGCACTCACCTCACTCTTGTTACAATGCACCTTACTAACTAATGCATCCTCTAACCATGCATGAATGAGAGAATGGGTGCATGTACCTCACGCAGCAATCGACAACAGGAATTTAAAGCAAATGAAAGACAATGTGCATGCGAGTTCTACAAGCGATGCATGACCTAGATGACAATTAGTCTAATCTTTTGCTTCGAGTTTCATGGTCCAAGTTGTCTTCAAAAAGGTGAATTGATTGATATGGAGCAAACTACAGGTCACAACATGCAAAATTGAGCTCCCAAACCACTAGATTGAAATAACAAACAACCAGAACAAAATTGGAGCAAAAGAAGCTCACCAGGCCGCCAGTTGGCGGTCCCAGACCGCTGATTGGCGGTCGAAATAGCTTTCCACTTCTCCAAATATCTCCTGGTGCCTCCCCTGGATGCTGAGATGTCCCTGAAATACACAAAACTAAAAGAAAAAGATTAAACCTACTCAAATTGTCCAAACCAGATAAATGTTTGAATCAATATTGTCACCCCATGAATCCATCTCTCTTTGGTTTTATGCGGATGCGTAAAGGTCACATTGAGAATTTTGGGAAAACGTATGTTCATACTCAGTATCTGGGGGAACATAAGGACATTCCCCGATAACGTGACCACTCAACCCGCAACAATCACACAATACGACTACTGGAGCCACCGTGCACTCATGTCATCTACCGCACGCATGAAAGAGGAAAAATGTTCTTGTAATGTCTCAGTTTGTTGACCAACATTTGATCCGACCTAACTAGATGGTGGTCTAGCAGTCAATGTCTCTCTCATATTACCATAATTTGAAGACTCCTCAACCACACCATTAAGATTGTCCCAACCATACGGGGTGTTTATCTGAGGCACCCCAGGATGCATGGGTCCAGAATACCAGGGAGAATAGTCTTGCTCCCAACAAGGAAATGGATGGTCACTGATTGAATGTTTTTATTAACCACAAGTGCACGACCGCGTTGAAGCGGTGGAAAATACAGGTCGATCCACATGGAGGTGTGTCAACTTTAGTTGGTTCGAAGGCGGTGGGAAAGAAAGGAGAGAAAAGAGTTATGATCTAAACTACACTACAATGCAAAAGGAATTGGAAATACCCAATAAAACTAAAGTTAACATTCTACTGAAAGGAAATTAAACTAAGCAAGCAAGAAATATTAACGAAGCTAATTGAAAGGACATAAAACTAAAGAAGCATGCAAGACATATGAAAGGAAATTAAACTAAGAAAGAAACAACATAACTAAAGGAAAACTTTATTAATTTAAAACTCACAATAGAAGTAGCCTCTCCCTACTTGAGATTTTGCTCGAAGACTCACTTCAAGTAGAGAGCATGACCACCAAACATGTGTTGAATACAAGGGAGGAGGAGAAGTTCTATTTATAGTCAAAGAAAAAGGCAATCGGGTACAATCCCCCGGTATGGGACTAAACATATACCAAAAATAGACTAAATACACCCTCATACACGACCCGACTAAACCGCATTGGATCCGGACCAACCAAGACCGCCAATTGGTAGTCTATATGGTTCAGATTGGGTTGTGGTTCGGAGTGTGGTTGCCTGACTCGATTTGTTCATGTTTGATGCATCCTAAACAGTTGTGTAGCTTGCGACCCGAATCCAATTGCCAAAATACTCCTCATTATGGTGTAGATTTTCTTCATTTGCTCATTGGTCCTTTGGTTTTGCATTAGGGTCCCTCTCTCTTGCATCTTAGTCGAAAGTCTTGCAACTTAGTCCATTTTCTTGCTTTTAAGTCCTTTTAGAGTCTCTTTTTCTCAAACCTATTTTTTCCTGAAACTTAAACATAAAACTCATTACGTAGCAATGCTTAGACTCAGAATGAAGGATATAAGGCATAAATATGTGCATGATATGATGTCAAACCATCGCCCATGTAACCACCCATCTCGAGAAAGAACTCTTGAGTCGACCACTGTCACCACCACGAGATCAAGCTCGCAAAAAGTGCTCGACTCGACCCTAAAACTCTTATAGAGTGTAAAGGGGGGGGGGGACTACAAAGTAGAAGTAGGTGAGAAGAAGATGACTCAAAGGAAAAGGGAAGAATCCCTAAAACTAGCGTAGGTAGAGGGTGAGGTAGAAGCATAATCTAGCGAACATGGCTCAAACAACCTAAGGTCACTATAGGTACTTACAACTAGATGCCGCCTAACTACGAGGTCACACGACCTTAACACGCCTCACCTCCCTACGACGAAGAGCACAAAGCCCAGCAAGTGAGCCAAGATCCGGAGATCTCGTCTCTGCTACTATCGACAGAGTGGGCGACGTCGACAAAACTACGATAGTCGCGACTAGATCACTCTCCTATTGCGCTCGAGTTCCTTAGGGGTCAATGTCTACATGATTTTAGATTAAGGCTTTACTTGAATGTGGTTTGTGGGGCTAAGGGAGGGGTGATGAAATCCCCACCTTATCTTGAAGACTATAAGTGGTGCCCTTTAAGAAGTTTTAAATCCTTAGGCTAGAAAGCAACTCACCATACAAGCACTCACCTCACTCTTGTTCCAATGCACCTTACTAACTAATGCATAATGGGTGCATGTACCTCACGTTAGCGATCAACAACATAAAAAATAAATCAAAGAAAAGGTGAATGCGCAAAAGGTCTAGAAATGATGCATGTCCTAGATGACAATCAACTAATCTTTTGCTTTGACTTTTAAGGTCCAAGTTGTATAAAAATAGGGGTTGATTTAGTAATATGGAAGCAATGTATAGGTTAAAATATGCAAAATTGGGCTTTCAGATACTTATATTGCAACTAAAAACAAACAAAAGAAAAGAAGAAGCAAAGAATGCTCACCCAACCGTTGTTTAACGGTCCAAACAACTTTGTTCTCCCTCTGATTTCTCCTGCTACGTCGCCTTGATTCTGAGAAGCCCTCAAACAAACCAAAACTAAAACAAAAATATCAAAGCCGCTTGAATCGTCCAAACCAGAGTCTGACAGAGCACCTCCATGGCTACGACGCCAAAAACTTTATTGAATCATTTTAAATATCGTAAATGCACAACATCGGTTAAGACGTGGCAAATACGGGTCGAGTCCACAGGAAGGTGTGTCCACTCTTGTTCTTTCAAGTCAAGTGGAAAATGGGAGGATAAGAAGTTGATTACACTAAACGAAACCACAATAAACTAGTAGTTAACAAATGCAAAACAGAGCAACTAAAGATTGACTAAAACTAGACTAAAGACTTAACAAAGAGGCTGGAATTCAGGAAGAGAAACCCCTAAGGGGTGGAGTGTGTGTGCACATGAAATAAAGTGGTGAGTAATGCATTCAATAGAGCACAAGTTAAGGTTGTGTTTTTAGGCATTGGAAGTACTTAATGATTGTGGCAAAACCTTTCATCCAAATCACTAACCTAATTGATTAACATGCGTATAAACAAGTTTGTTATTAAGAACCAAAACAATCATAGGATGTACCTAATGATAATGGAGAAACTATCAAGTTAAGTTTTCTCTTTTATTCAAACAAGCACACACCCACATTCATCACAAAAAGCAAAAGATACCATTCATCCTATTTTTCATGACATGTATAAACATCAACTCCCCCCGAATAGGGGATGGAACTACTCTCTACTCATTAAACTACAAACTATATTAAGAAAGCAAGACATTTATAACTAATTATACTAAGATAAAGAAAACAACCAAGCTAAACCTGCAAACATTAAAACAAAGACAACATTAAAACAAACCATGAAGAATTATTTTCTTTACACGACAAGTAGCATTCTTCTCCACTTGAGTTTTGCTCCAAGTAGAGAGAATGCCACAAAGCAATGGTACATTACAAGGGACGATGAAATATTCTATTTATAGGCATGGAAAAAACGTAACCGGGGACAATCCCCCGATTTTGGGCTAATGACATACTATAAATGGGCATAAAACACACTAATACAACACCCGGCTAAGTCTAATCGGATTTGGAGCAGATCCAACCGCCAATTGGCAGTCTGGAACTGCCAATTGGCGGTCTAGACTGCTCCGATCCGACCCATTTTCATTTGACGTCTGAGTGGCTTCATTTCTTCTCCTGTGGGGCACCCGAATTGGTTGTGTGAGTCGAGAACCGAATCCAATTGCCAAAATACTCATGATGGTGTGGAGTTTGTTGATTTGCTTATTGGTCCTTTTGGTTTACAATCGGGTCCTTCCCTCTTGCATATCAATCCATAAGCCTCACGGATCAGTCCTTTTTTGCGTTCAGGTCCTTGTGTGTCTCTTCTTCTCAAACCTATTTTTTCCTGAAACTTAAACATAAACTCATTACATAGTACTGCATAGGTTCAAAATAGAAGATATAAAACACGAATATATGCATGAAATGATGTCAATCAAATACCCATCGGACACATTTACTGAATGAAGAACGTTACAGAAAATTCTCTTATCTTTAGTTCTCATCCAAAAAGATGCAGGATGATACAATCTTGCCGTCATCAGAACTACCCAAATGCAAGTCCCTTATGATACCAATTTCCACTAAGTCACATCTTGATTTATGATTATCTTTGCTTTCTTTGGTGTCAATATAGTTTTTAACAAACTGTCACATACATTCCGCTCAGCGTGCATCACATCAATATTCTGCTGAACTAAAAGATCTTTCCAGTACCATAACTGGAAAATATACTTCTCTTGCTCCAGTTATTGCCAATACCTAGAGAACAATTTTGCAAATATTTAAGAACATCTTCCTCAGATTTATATTTTGGTGGACCCCTGTGTTCCTCTTGCCATCAAATGCTCTCTTATTTCTCCTCCAATGATGATCATTATCTAACCACCGACAGTGACCCAAATAAACATTCTTGCCACTATTCTTCAGATAAATTGAATGAGTATCTTCCATACAATAGGGACATACCATATACCCTCTAGTCATCCATCCACTCCAATTAGCATAAGCAGGAAAGTCATTTATTGTCCACAACAAGGTATCTTGCAGTGTGAAACATGACTGACTATAAGCATCATAAGTATCTACACCCTTTTCCCAAAGTTCTTTCAACTCTTTGATAAGTAGTTTCAAACAAACATCTATCTTGTTGCCAGGACGACTGGGAATGTTGAGTGACATAATGAAAAACTAGTGTAAGTCAACGACACATATCTCCGTCAGTGTAGGTTAACACAGTCGTCAACGTAAGTTTTTCATCGAAAAATTTCACTTTGCCACATATTCAAAATCATCACCGACGGATAGGTCCATTAGTGTATGTTTCTGCTATGATGAATACTATGAAAACTTCTTCCGACGACTCCATGTTGTCGATGAAACCTATATTTCTACTAGTGACATTTGTGTGGAGGACTGGTGGGACGTGACAGATAGTATGTAGAACATGTAAATTAATGACAACACCGGCGAAGACGAATGAACTATTTAAGTTGTATGTAATTTGTAATTGTAATACTTAATACATTAGAATTTGTATGTAATATATAAACTTATTGTAATTAATAAAATTGCATTATTGGTTAGGATGGGTAGACAGGGTAGTCGGTGAGGTAATGACGTGGCTGCACCGATTATTTTGTTGAAATCCTGATTTGATAGTGTTTTTAATTTAATCATTGTAGGTTACTTCTATCTGAATATATCTGATATGAAAATAAGACACAAAATTGGGCTGACAAGAACAAAAACCCAACCGAACCTGACCTGACCCGAAATCGGCCTCCGACTCCGGCCCGACACGGGTCATAGGCGGGCCAGGCCTGGCACATACCTATCGTGCCATACTAAAAAGGTACACGTGAACATATTAAGTAACAAACGTAGCTATTCTAAAAACGTCGCACCAAAGACAAATAACACTGATATATCACGTGAGGACATCTTAATATATCAAATACTTGGGAAATACTATGCTAGGAAGGTCAATATAAAACAATACAGGATTATATACATCACGAAGTCAAAGAATATTATAGATTTTAAGCGAATGAAGAAATTGAAGAATAAGGATTAGAATGGGAGTTGTTTGTGCACTCTTGGGAAATGAGTATCCATGTCCACTTTTCCTTGAGAAAGGACCGTAGTGTCTTTTATTGGAATGGGATTTTAGTGCACTCCTTGTAATCCATGCACACTTTTCCTTTTCCTTCTCAACGTTTGAGGTTGGAAAGCAATTTAAACCTTATAGGTAAGCGAACGACAGAACCCATTTTGGTCCATCGAAACATGCTACATAGATGACAAAACACATCTTGTTCCTTTGCAATCCCTCATTTAGCAATAAACTCGTGCTTTAAATGGTAGACTTGAGAGTTAAAGGATAGACTTGAGGTTTAAAGGTCAGCATCGTGGTTTAAAGGACATAGGAGTCATTTGTCGTTTAAGGACCCTTTCGAGTTTATTGGACAGACTCGTGCTTCAAAGGATACTTCAGTCCTTTAAGGTACATACCTGCCCTTTAAAGGATAGATTCGTGCTTTATATCCAATGAAACAAAATGTTGCAAAAAATCCAAGAAATAGAAGGTCTTCTGGAATACAACATGGGCATAACCACTCATCTAAAATCAATTGTTGTTAGCGAGGAAGCCCAATTGACTAATAACCTACACTGCCAGAACAGAGCGGGTGCGTCTGGGAGACCAACGGTCCACCGAGGTATATATCTGGGGCTCCCCCCAACAAGTGTCACCAAATACAAAGAAAACCGACATATCACGTGAGGACATCTTCATGTGATTGGACATGACCTTTTAGTACGGCTCTATAGGGTTTAGGATCGTAAGGGTCTCTAATTTTAATCACTTTTTAAGCTAATTACCTACTAGTTTAAGCAATCAAGTATATGCAGCAGAATTAAAAACTAAACTAGCAAGCAACGGAAGAGATAATGCAAACCACAAAGAAGGCATCAGATTTTATAGAGGTCGGTCTCCCGCCTACTTCCTCTCTTGCAAGCTCCGCTCGAACTCCCTCGAGCTCTGCTTGCGTCTTCACTATCAACCTCGTTCTGGGCCGAGATTAAGCCTTTTACATAACAAGCTCCACCAACACCCTCGTGAGCTTGACTTTCTTCTTTCACAATCCGAAAGGAACACTTCGGCCTTTCACCGAAGTCCTTGCTTCCTTGAACAACAATATTGAGTGGAACACACTCTCTAACTTGAGCATACTTAGCTTAGGATGTGGAATTGATACTAAAGTGTGGAAGTGTAAGCTTGGAGAGTAGATTTGGGGAATGGGAGACTTGGAGTTTTCTCTTAAGTGTATATGACAAATGTAAGTGTAAGAATTATGTAATTGTGTCATAGGAACACCTATTTATAAGCTCCTAAGGTGTTATAGTTGTTGGGGTTAAGTTGGGTAAGGTTTGAGTTAAAATCACAAAACAGAAACCTACAGGATGTAATTCAGCAAAAGTTCGGTAGACCAGAATGGGCAGAACAGTCGACCGTTTGGCAATTTTGAACTCGGTTCGTTCGACCAATAAAGGAGTGGTCGACCGGATCAGGCTATAACTTAGGTTAACGGTCGAACACCAAATAGGGTTCGATCGACCGTAACTAACAAGCTCTACTGGGTTGGGCGAAAAGATCAAGTTTGGTCGACCGAACCAAAGTCTTCGGTAGACCAAAAACTTCCAGGAAGTTGCACTTTGTGGAGACATCTAAGGTTCAGTCGACCGAACAGGTCCACAGTCGACCGATAGGCGAAATGTATTTTGGGGTATTTTGTGAATAATTCGAATACAACAGTTGGTATAATACGACAATTCTAACGGTCGGAAATATGTGTTAACTTGGTCGACCGAAAAGGTCTGTACGGTCTACCAAAACCGGGAAGTAAAACACTAATAGGATAATTGATCACTCGGTTGACCGAGTGGTCTGTTTTGATCGACTGAATGTGGGCAGATAGCTTAGGTTCTGGTTTAGTGTTTTCCGGTCTAAGTTTGGGTGATCTATTGAAGTCCAAATGATATGAAATTTTGTGTGTTACTTGTATAAGGAACTTAGTGTGTATGTGAGTCGATTTTAGCTCAAGTATTCTCAATTACACAATGTTCCTAAGACTCAAAGAAAACAAGATTACATGTCTTCAATGTAGCTTTAATACATGTCTTGACTTGATTTCCTTTCTTCCTTGAGTCTTGATCACCTGTAGAAGTTAGCACAATACAATATATATTCTATGAAACATGTGTTCTACTCTACGTAATTAGAATTAATATTAGGTTGATTAAATCATCAAAACATAGATTAAGGCCAGAAAGCCAACATATGGTCTGTAAATTCGTCCCATGGCTGGTCATATTTCGATATTCCCTTCTTACTCCCACATCCAGTACCATTTCAGTATGTTCCCATCACCAACAAATGGTATTCCAACACAACAATGATCACAACTCCAACGATGATGAGGATTACGTATTTAGACTCTAGGGAGACATAAACCACCCAGCACTGGTGAGAAGCCAACAGACTATAAAGCTCAACCGTATTATCCAGTGTACTTGCAGACAACATATCATTGGACCACTCACATCCAATGGATTTGGTGTTAGATTGCTTTTCTAGAAAATCCTTTTGACGGTAGATTGGTTTGCTAGAAAACCAATCTGCATTAATTTGGTTGGTTTGCTGGAACAGTTTGTTGAAAACCATCTTCAAGAACTCTATCCTACAAACCAATCTACAGAGCTCCTTTTGAAGACATGGAATTCAATATTAATTTTTTACACAAGTTGTTGGTGTCATCTTTTTATTTTTTGCACAAGTTGTTGTTGTTATCTTTCTATTTTTTATTGTTGGGTGTATGGAACATAAAGATTTAAATTAATTGAAATTGTACTTTTGGAATGTTAATTGTTTTCTACTCTAAGATGCTTCTCAACAAAATTTTCATTTTTGTCGCACTAACGTGTTGACATCTTAATTTTTTGAATGAAGAGAAACATAATAAATAGAATTAACCAGTAACACAGTGAAACTTTGGTAATTCAAGTAAAGAATGTTGCAAAAAATCCAAACAAAATGTCATCTTACGTTGGAATTTTCCTTGAGTTTGTGTCATCCATGGAAAAGGAAAATATTTCCCCTCGGAGGCTTCTACCTCATCCGGATCACAAGCAGAGGTTCACCATGATGAGGGGTAATTTTCCCCAACCATACATAAATAAATAAAAACACTAAATCATAATTAAAAATTTAATCCATATGAATGTCTTAAAAAACCATGATGATATGTTACAAAATTATACCATAACACTATGTAGTAAAGATTAACCATAAGAATAGATCTTGTTAGATTAAATTTCTAAAATAAAATTGTAATCAATTTTAGCAATTATTTTGAAATTTTGAAAATGGAAAAATTGGTATCAAATTGTAGTAATAATTCATGCATACAATTATATAAATGATGATATATAAATTTGTTTAGTTATTGGTAAATGTAAAAAATGAGTTGGAGGGAAGAGAAACAGTTGATTTAACAACATGATCTTTTTATAAAGATCATGGTTGAGAAGATGAAAGAGAAATAGATTGTGGGATGCTCAGTGTCAAAAAACTATAGCATATCCTTATTAGGTTTCGTTATGACATAACACAAGACAACCTTTCATTACATAGTCTGTAATTCTATTCATAGTTCTTCTTCTCGTGCAATGAGGGATGTGTCATGATAAAGGGATGTGACTGATAAGAATCCTAACAATGACAATGTTACAAAATTATACCATAAAACTATATAATAATGATTAATCATAAGATTGGTGATTATATTTAAGGAATTTAGTGGATCGAATTCGGTTCGGTCACCGCATACCTTTAACATTTTCGTGTCTTTCCGACCTCAAATGTTGAGAAATGAAAATGACCAAAACATGATAGCAAATCTTATGGATTTGGGTTATCAATTAGTGTAAAAAACTATAGCATATCCTCTTTTCATTTGGTTATGACAAGACACAACCTTTCTATAAAATCCTAGGTTGTAGTGTGTTCAATTCATAGATCTTATACCCTAGAAATGACATCTCACGTCGAAGATTACCATAACATCTGACGTGTTCTGTGTCATTATTAAGGAACAAAACATAGCCATAACAAAAGGACACCAAATCAGACTACACTCTTCAATCTCATAAAAACTATATTGCACTTCGGATGTTGTTGGCATGTCCAACGTGGAATGACCTATTTTAAGACACAGTTTAAGGCACTTATTAGGAGTCGCGATAAAAAGACACGACTTTTCATTATAGGGTCAATGAAGGGATGTGAGTTATGAGAATTACATCTATAAAGGGATATGAGTAATGAGAATTGCATCTAAACCCTTGGTGTAATATGTCATTTCTCCATCTGAAAGCCCACTTCTTGAAATGACCTCCACCAACTTGCAAGAAGACCCTACTCTCTCCCACTGCACACCCACGTTTGTGGCCATCTTGAAGAGGTAATCCTTGAGAGCTCTAGTTTCCCAACTGGAGGTCATCATAGAGAAGGAGTCAGCGAGAGCTCCTGCCTCCTGGGTTTGTAGTCAGCGGATCTTGAAGCACCTACTGACATCTCCAACCTCTCAAGTTGGTGGTTGAGTGGATCCTAGTGCAAATAATGAATAATAGTTGCAAGTATTTGCCAAGTCAAGAGGATAAATTTTCAGCGCTTTGACTTTGAATATTACGCAAAGTTACGTCACATCGCTCCAGTGCAGATTGGATAATAATTATCCATGTTTTTAAATTTGTGACCTTATTGGATATTTTTGGAAGCTACAATGAATAGTTACTCAGTACACGTTAGCAACTACAATTCATTTTTGGAAGCAACTCTTGTTGTTTACATGTGAAAATCAAAAAATCAACCATTACTACTTATGTAATTAACTACAATTGTCAGGCGGAAAAAAACTGTTGTGGAATTTATAGTTCAAAACCGCAAGTGCACGACCAAGTTCAAGTGGTGGCAAGTACGGGTCCTGCCCACGAGGAGCGAGTGCGAGTCCTCGTCGACCATACTCAAGTGGCAGAAGAAAATGAGGAATGAAGTGTATCTACACTAAATTACACTAATTAGAAAATATTTGTAAGATAAATGCGACTAATCCCATAGGACGTGGAGAATGCGTGCGACAATGAAGACGTGTGACGCGTGTGTGTACAATTCTGCTCTCATGACATGAATTAATATGGGCATTTATATTGGTCATTATCCTAAGTGTGTTTCCACTTGGATTAAGATTTATCACCATCATTAAAACATACAAAACACTATTTAAGATAAGGCTACAAATAACAACAAGTTTACATGTCAATCTTATCTCTTCAATGACATGAAGAACATAAAAATCTAAAATGACCCCAACCCATCCTATGTCTCCACATGAATAAATATTTAACACCATCATTAAAATATACAAGGGCACATGCTCCCACATGTCATCCTTATCTCATTATCCACTTCAATCTTATCCTCACATCATTATTCCCTATAAAGTGGACCCACTAACCAAAGAATGTGCTAAACATCCATTAAGACCATTAACACATTAAAGGAAAGAGTGAGAAACCCAACAAAATGGCTATGAAAGTCATGTGAAGCTCCAAGATAAAATTAAACACACGCTAATATAACAACATCCACACTTCACATCATCCTCCACCCCCCAATTGGGATGGACTACTCGCTACTCATATCCATAACAAAGAAAATAACAAAAGAAAAATAACACATGAACAAGTAAAAAAACTAAATCTAACCAAACAATGGGACAAAAATTGCATCAAATGAAAGATAAGAACATAAAGAACATGAAACTAAAACTTGATTAAGAAAGAAATATTACAAAATGGTGCTTCTCCTCTCCTCCACTACTCTACTAAACATGAAGCAAAACGTACTCTACTGAACAAGAAATAAAGCTAACCTAATAAGGAGAGGAAGGAAGAATAAGAAGAAGAAGGGAAGGATTACAATTGTATTTATAGAAGATTAGAGGGTCTGGATGAATCTGGGTGTGATCGGAAAGTTATAAATTAGATTTGGATATCGTGTATTTCTCTGACCTGACAAAGTGACCCACCAGAGAAATTTAGGGTTGAACCAACCAATCGAATCCGCTAGTGGCGTATCATTTGGGTCGGATCGACCTCTAATTTCCCTATAGCTTAAAATGTATCATTTTAGCACGTAGGGTGCACTCGGAGCTGTTGGTTCAAACTCTATTGATTTTAATTGTTGAATTACTCATTAGGTTCATTCATGACATTATGGTCTTTCATACCAACCATATTTTCTTTACACTAAGGTCCCTCCGGGTTTTCACTTGGGTCCTCCTGATTTTCAGTCCAGTCCTTCAACATTATAAACATGTCCAAAAGGCTTTCAAATCAGTCCTTTATTCTTGCATTTAGGTCCTTTTCCCTTCCTTTATCTTCTTTATTACCTAAACTCTGTAATGTTTGAAACAAATACCCGAGTAGCACAAATATAGGTTGAAATAAAGGATATATAGCATGAATGAGTCATATGATATGCTACTAATCAAATACCCACAAACTTATCTTTTGCTAGTCCCGACCAAAACAAAGAAATGAAAACATTGGAAACAGGAATCCTAACTCACTTTCGTAGGAGTCACGGTTGCATTTAGAATGTACAACAAGCCGTTAAACCCCCTTGTCGCCAAGGAGGAGGAGTGATGTCTCCTAAGGGTTATCAGCGATAAACAAAAAAATCCGAACATTGATGAAGTATTCAACCTAGCAGCACGACTCCATGGACCTACTTTTGTCGATCATTGGACACAGTAATACTACGGGCCGACTCTATATATGTATCTTGTCCACACACTTAGCCTAGGACTCTATATATGTATCTTGTCCACAAACCTAGCCTAGGGAACCATTCGTGCAAGTTAATTAAAGACTTAAGTGAAAGATATGAGAACCTTGATATCTTGGAATGATACATTGTGTAAGCCCATTAAGATTCTTTTTTGTATTTTTTTCTTTTCGTCTTTTTCACATTTTTTTCTTTTTGGAGAACAAGGAATTAAAATTGGTTGGTGTTTATGTCTCCCAGGGTCCAGTTTTGTGCATCATTTTCTATGAGGACTTACACTATCATGTACACCTTTTACCAAATCCCCACCTAGAGCAATCCCTACCACCCGTCTAATGGGAGTTCGGTCGGTGCATCCCAAGTCAAATGACTCGAAAGCACCATGTATTAAGTCCCCCTCAGACCTAATTTCTCGGGTGATAGGAGTTATGCGAGAAGAGAGAACACCTCACTAAATTACTTTTTATCTACATAGAACCAAAAAACCCTACAGTTAATGTTTCACAACAGGAGTTTGAAGGTCCCTAATTTAACAAACTTCCTTACACTAACATGCACAAATTCCTTCAAAAGAAGGAGATTCACTAGGTTCAGGGTGGACTTCTTTATTTGTTTGATTACTGAAACACTGTGATTACTCACCCCTCGAGAGAAAACAGGGGTGCATCCTTACAACAAGAGATTGCCCTAAAATCGGTGTAATAGATATCCTAATGCATCATGTTCAAGTTAATTCTGGGAGCTTCCTTTTTACTTTGTCTCTCAATGGTTTTGCAAATGCTAAGCATACGCAAAACTGACAAAACATTTTCTTTCGCAAACACATGACGATTTTGGAAGAACCTGAAAATTTAAAGCACTAGGCAAGCAAAAGAAGGGAAGTCACCCAAGGATCATGGTATAGCAAGATATATCAATATAAATTGCAGCACACTATCATGACCCTAACTGTAACGCCCCCGTCTTTGTAGGTACACATGCTGGGGAGTCCAAGTGAATGTCGCGATCAGAGTCTCCTTGACGACCGAAGGAATTACAATAAAGTGAATACATACGGGAATAAAAACATACACGGATATACAACACGAGACAAAGCCGGAAAAGGGAATTATCCATATATGGAAATAACTCAGAATTCAATACATAAAAGGTCTAACTCAAAGAAATACATGATAAAATGTGGAAGCAAAAGATAAATGAAGGAAAATTGGTCGACGTGTGATTAGTAGCATATCATACATTACATTCATGCTATATATCCTTTATTTTACCCTAATTTTGTGTTACTCAAGTGTTTCTTTGTGGTATTTCAGGTATTAGGTAATAAAGAAAAGAAACAAAGAGAAAATGACTGAAATGTAAGAAGAAAAAACTCAAATGAAGCAAAATGGACTTGTTTGTCATGCACAAGGACCCATCTGCAAATCAGGACGGACCCAAATGAAATCTAGACGGACCTGAATAAATGGAAAACATTTGGGGAGCAAAAATCCCTCAATTACATGATCTTGAAGAGTATTTGGGCAATTAAGACCAAACATGCTCAAACGAGCAGAGCAGGAGTGCACCCCACGTGCAAAATACATAACTTAAGCCTCTGGGAGAAATTGGGGCGGATCAGAGCCAAAACATCTACTAGTGGTGGATTTTGATCTGCCATAGGCGAATTATTTTGGTCTGAATCCCCTCCAATTACAAACGTGGCTCAGATTTGCTGAATTGGGCGCACCAGAACTTACAGAAATTAATTTCAACCGTCAGATTGCTCCCAGAATCATCAACCATACTTTCTTCTATAAATAGAATGGTTTCTTCTTCCTTTTCTCTTCTTCTCAGCCACCACCATTAGAATAGCTTAGGTTTATTCATTTTTGGCAGTAGAGAAGGTGGGCTTGGAAGCTTGTAATGTTACATCTCTTATAATCTAAAGGTGTATTTTGAATCCTTTTGTCATTAACTTTCTTTCTATCCAATTTGTTTGTGATTTTGTTGGTTAGTTTTCTAGTAAGAGTTTTATGCCATGTTTAGTCTCAATCTCTTGCTTTCCATTCTTGTTATTATGATTACTTAATAGATCCACCCCATTTGGGGTGAATGCAATGTAGTTGATGGTCAAATGTATGATGGGTTCCTACGTTTGTGGCATTTCCATGTGCTTAATGTTAGATCTAATACTTGTAGCATGTTAATCTTGTTATAGATGAAATAATGGCCACACTAGGTACTTGTTTAATGCTAGATCTAGTTTTGACATGTTTTTTGTGATGAGTTTTATTTGATGACAGAATTGACTTGAAATGAATGGTTGGTTGATTTGGTTTATGTTGCCCGAATGAACTAAGGTTATGCTTAGGATTGATTGATGCTTTAATGGCCACATTAGGTTATTATTGCATACTTGAGAATCCATAAAATTGATCGTAATGTCATGCTAACCTATCCTAGTTAGTTTTCAGACTTACCCCTATACAATATACAATCATTTGGACATGCATGTATATTCTTATATTCCATTCCCATAGGACACAACACTTTCTTAGCATCATAAATTCTATATGGCAGTTAATTATCATCTAGAAGCATCTCTTCCAGTAGCTTCAACAGTGATGTGAAACTAACATCCGTCTAACAATTTCCTGCGTTTAAATTATAGAATTTAAACACCACTGACAATCTAGTAAATTTGGTGCAACCCTTATACAACGGCTTCTCATTGTCACTCAACAAACTACTAAGTAAATCGGGATTGGACGTAAAGAATTTAGCTATATCCTGAACCATGTCCTCTAACTGATGTCCCACACTTACATTGTCCCCATCATTCTTGGGACTACTAAATGATTCAATTTTGCCGTGTCATATCCACCGCTTTAACTTGTGTCGAAACCTTTCAATTTAAAAGAAGGTGTTCGTAGATGAGAAGATCCGGAGACATGAAGATGAGAAAAGAATGCCTCAGGAGAGAGGAGATGAAGTCCTTAATCTAGCTTGAGAATGAGGAAGGTGAGAAACCTAACTAAACAATCAAGGCAAAAGCAAGCCTAAAGTCCTATATGATGAATGGCTAAGCAAATATTGTCTAATCTTTTGTTATAGGTTATTAAAGGTCAAGTTGCTTAAGGGGGTCGATGAGTTATTATCATACTACCCGCATATTTACAGACAATGTGTAAATAATATTAAAAGCAAGTATTAAAAAGAATTACTTGGATTATAATTTTAAGACGGAAAAACATGTTAAACATAAAATATCATGTTATTAATAACAATTAGGATTAACAAAAAAATGTATAAAGTCCTATAAAATCTTCAAATCCTAGGATTAACAAAAAAATGTATAATATTCTCCACTACATCACATTCACATTACAAACATCAAATATTCATATCATGTATACTTATTTCCACTATATCACATAGACATTACAAATATAAAAAATACAACAACAATTCAATACGATGAATGGAAAGTCCTATATGATGAATGACTTAGCAAATATTGTCTAATCTTTTGTTATAGGTTATTAAAGGCCAAGTTGCTTAAGGGGGTCGATGAGTTATTATCATACTACCAACATATTTACAGACAATATGTAAATAATATTAAAAGCAAGTATTAAAAAGAATTACTTGGATTATAATTTTAAGATGGAAAAACATGTTAAACATAAAATATCATATTATTAATAACAATTAGGATTATAATTTTACTGAAATTTTGGCAGAACCTCCCCTAAAAATTTGCTATGTAAAAATCTTCAAATCCTAGGATTAACAAAAAAAGTGTATAATATTCTCCACTACATCACATTCACATTACAAACATCAAATTTTCATATCATGTATACTTATTCCCAATATATCACATAGACATTACAAATATAAAAAATACAACAATTCAATCCCAAAATCATATATAACTTCTAATTACAACCTACATTGATATGTTGAGTTTTGAATTTTCTCGACGGTAGCAACTTCTCTGCTTGCGCACACTTACTAAATCAAAACAATTAAGATGATATCAATCCAACTAGAAAATCCAACTAAAATTCTAGTAGATATCAATCCAACTAAAATTCTAGCAATTTAATATCTACTGAAATTCAACTATAATTTGTGTCATTTGTAAAATTCAACTAAAATCTAGCGAATCTAACTAAAATGCTTCAAAACCTAACACACGTTTCAAAACCTATAATAATTCATTATTGTTTTTCATAACAACAAAAGAATGCATTATTGGTACAAATGAGGTAGGGTACAAACCTAAAAACAAACTGTTGGAATTAAACCGAAACAAAATGTGTACTGAAATGTACCCCGACATAGCTGGGTGGTGTAGAAGGTCACGGAGGTCACGACTGTCGACGTCACAGAGGTCATGGCTATCGAAGGCGTAGTTGTGGTGACAGAGGTTGTGGCTATCGAGGGGCGGCTGTGGTGGCAGGCGAGGTCGATGCGGTGGCGGAGGAGGTCGCTGCGATTTGGTCGGAGATTGGTCGCAAGGGGCTAGGGGTTTTTCGGGGTGGAGATTTTGTCAAATAAATGATAAAATGAAATAGTTTCTCTTTCATATATGCCCTATAGACGTCAGTCATAGATTATAGCCGACGTCTATACCTTGACGATGTGAATAGATGTCGGTTGTAAACTATGACCGACGTCTATACCCTGACATCTATCGCCTAGTAGATGTCAGGTAAAATGTTATTCAAACAACCGATGTCTAGAGGACCATATAGACATCGCCTTTATTAATAGCCGGCGTCTATACATATAGACATCGCATATATGGGCGATCGACGTGTATTTGGTGACGACTATTTACTATTCTGCACTACTGCTTCCTTTTTACTTTACCTCTCAATAGTTTTGCATATGCTATTCACACGTAAAACCCACAAAACATTTTCTTTCGCAAACACATAAAGATTTTGAAACAAATGGATTACTTAAAGCACAGTTGCAACACACTATCATGACCCTAACAATGCAAAAAAAATAAAATAAATGAAATGACTCGACTATATACACAAGATAAAAAATCCACACTTAGGCCATCCATTGTCCAAAATGTATGCTAAGAATAAAATGCAAGGCCTAACCAACACGTGTCACCTCCACCAACAGCGAGAGGAGGATGACTCTTGCGAAGAAGAACCCCCTGGCTCCAGATTCTTGAGCAACTTGTGGATCTTACGGTTTTATTGTGAAAGCACTGCATTTTGCTCAGATAGTGACAATGTGTCAAATTCATAGCCAAAAAGTGTCTCAGAGTCCACATATCCATCGGAAGAATGAGCATGAATGTCCTCATCAGTGTCTTGGTCCCGCTAGGATTATGGAAGTGTGTGAGTATATGCTTGCATGATCTGCCCGATATCAATTGACACCTGATGAGAATTAAATTTACACCGCAAGTGCACGGTGTCAATGAAGACGTGGCAAATACGGGTCGAACACAAGGAGGGAGAGATATTGTTATTTTTTGGATTTTCGATTAGAGAGAGAGAGAACAATAATAAGGTTGGTTTTGAGATTTTTGGGTTTTAATTATCTAAAGCAAGAAACATGAACAAATAAAACTAAAACAAGAACAAAGATGGTGAATTCCGTTGGGTGGAGGTTTAGATATCGGGTTTAGATTAGAGAATTCTGAAACTTATAATAAATCATATTAGTTATAAAGCATTACATGATAAATGATTTAACATAAACTCAAGTAATCAAAACATACTAATACGAAATTAAAATAATAACATCTTCTCTTCTCATCACCCTAAATCCGTCACCCCCACTCTTTGGAAAGAGTTAGAAACTCATAGATGGAGGGAGGAAGAAGGGGTCCTAGAGAAACTAAGAAAAGAAAATTAAAAACATAAAATAAAAGAAACAGAATTTTATTGCTAAATTATGGAACAAAAGGAAGAACTCCTCACAACATCGTTCTCGGGGCTATTTATAGCCGATACAAGGGACCTAAGCATGAAATAAGAAAGTACACGCGTCAACACGCAACCGGTAAAATGTTTAGAGCATGAATCTAATTTGGTGCGGCGGATTCGCCGCAATTTGCTCTTGAGGTGCGGCGGAATCGCCACCTTTTTGGCTCAGAATCGACCCGGATTTTTCCTGTGTGTTTATGGTATGATTTCAATGTCATTTGCGCGTCTGGATTGATTCTTGCATATCTTTGGAGATCCGAATTAATTTCTTCATATATTTGGAGATCCACATTGATTTTTCTTTATATTTTATCCATAATAATAAAAGCTACTCGTGATTTGCAATTAGGTCCTTCACTTTTTGCAATTAAGTCCCCTGCTACTTTTGTGCTTAAGTCCTTGTTCTTTTCGTAATTAGGTCTTGAATGCTTTTATGCTTGGATACATTTCCATTTGAAGCCCGATAAACTTGAACTTGGTCTTTATGATAGAAACGAGTCTTTTGTACGCGTTTATGCTCGGGATGTGGGTAAATTGCATTCAGGTCCCTGTATTCTGTAAATAAGACTAAACACATACCTTAGTAGCATTTATTGATGTAAAAGTAATACAAATGAAAGACATATGATGCAATGTATGCAATGCATCAAATACCCCCACACCTAGATTTTGCTAGTCCCTAGCAAAACAGAAGATACGAAAAATAAAAACAGGGAAATCCTAACTCACTTTCGTAGGAATCACGGTTGCACTTAGCATGTGCAACAAGCCTTTAAACCTCCTTGTTGCCAAGGAGGAGGAGTGTTGTCTCCTGAGGGTTTTCAGCGGATATACCCACAAAATCCTAAATCAACGTTTCATTAATAGTTCTCAATATCCCTACCTCAACCTTATACATCTCACTAAGAATTTTTGCATGCTCATTATATGAATCTAACTCATTAAAAATATGACTTGGTCTTTGTTCCTCCAACATTCACACCACTAACCCTTCTACACATGTTTATCACTTGAATTATTTTGCACGCCTCCTCTGGTGGTGAAGTATCATTCGGATCAACCATGGCATGAATCATTCTTTTAGCTTTGGGCCTTGAGTATCTTAAAGTATTTTTTTTTTCCGTGATTCAACACATTTGCTTTTCTTTTTAACACTTATACCCTTTTTGTATTCGTGTAGCGAGTTTGGTCGATAATCCCGAGCTGGCAGACTCAAGTTACCGGGTTTCAAGATACCCCTACGGGCCAGTGACTCGAAGGCTTGGGCTTTTGTAATCATTTTGCAAAATGTGTTTTCCTCACTTTATTTTTATTTTACTTTTATTTTCCTCAAGGCTTAATTGCTATTAGAAGTCCACACTTCCCGGTATATTTTCCTCAACCTCTGCTTTTTATCAACCACTTCAAAGATTTGATTCATCCAATTTAAGTGCATACATGTCTTACAAGGGCCATGGGTTATTTCTTTGGAACTTAGATTTATGTCATAATTTCTACAAGCAGAACTATATAATAAGGAACAAAAACTTAATGCAATTTGTACACGGGTTTTGGCAGTTCAATCTTAAGCTATGTCATAGAATATTGAATTTTTTTTTATTTTTTTTTTAAAATAAAGTAGAGCAGAAAATCAAATAGATAGATATGTACATATATAAACACCCCCCACACCTAAATCATGCATTGTCCTCAATGTATGCGAGCAAGATACTACATGGATTTATGCATGAAAAAGGAAAGATCTCACCAACGTGAAGTACAAAGGAAAGCTCATGGCTCTGTTGATGGACAAAAACCCGAATTCCCTCAAAAACCTGTGAGATGCTAAAGAAGGGATAAAAACAAATTTTTTTTAACTTATTGTTATACAAATATAACTATGTACAAACATAAGTTCTCATCTTCATTTGTCAAAAGACCTCAAAAGGGAACATGACACCACGTGGGGCCAGAATATTCATGCGTGGGCCCCCTTCACAAAGAGCACAAGAAGAAATGAGAGGTTCATGAATTGGACGCAAAGGCGTCTCATACAAAGGATCAAACTGAAAGAGCTTGAACCTCTCGAGAGTTTGGGAAATAGGGGGCAACGGAAGAAGAGTTTCTCCCGTTACGGTGCTGAAGTTATGATCGTCAATCCAAACTCTCCAACCAACTGGCTGGTGCGTCGGAGCGAGGTCAGGAGCCTCGTTAGGCAAGTCCGACTCAACAGGTAAACATAAAATGGGTCTCATACCCAATGTATCCTCCAAGGAACTCCTAATACCCTCATGAGCACTGTAGTCGTTTGATGTTCCATCATTTCCAAGATGATCAGGAACGATAGTGAGAGGCAAACTCTCATCAGGTTGTTTGAAATTTAGGGTGCTAGGGAGCTCTTGCTCCACCGGAAGTGAGTCCTTAAGAGGCACAACATGAAGATCATGTGGCTCAAGGGCCACGGGGCACGAAGATAAGGCACAATCCTGGGCCGACTCATGATGAAATTGGTCAATGTGTATCGAATCCTCCACTAAGTGATCGTGAATTGAAACCCCAAGTCCTTCAGACTGACTAGGAGTTTGGCTTTGACAGATTGTGCTTTGAATTTGTGGATGTGGTGGTGGTTCGATATCAAAAGGTGGATCCTCATGTTGACACGAAAAGTTACTCTCCTTACGTTCACCTAATTGTTGTATCATTTGACTCAAATGCGATGTTATATTTTGTACGGATCGTTGAGTGGATTCCATGTACGTAAGGAAAGTTTGTTCCAAGGAATTAGGTACGTGGTCAACTATGAGGTCCAAGTTTGAGCTTGTGAAATTATGGGATTGGGTGTTGATGGGCTGAGAATAATGATTTGACGTGGGGAGTTGGTAGAATTCTGGGTATTCGGGAGGAGGATACTGAGGTGAAAATGAAGTATAAGAATTTGGATAGGAATTGTTTCTCCACGAATCCATCACTCTCGGGTTGTACGCGGATGCGTAATAGTCATTTTGAGCGTCTTGGGAAAAAGTATGCTCATACTCAGGCTCTGGGGGAACATAAGGGCATTCCCTGATAACATGACCACTCAACCCACAACAGTCGCACGGTACGGCTACTGGAGCCACCGGTGCACTCATGTTGTCTGTCCTACGGATGAAGGAGGCAAAAGTTTGTTGTAATGTCTCAGTTTGTTGACCAGCATATGATCCGACATAACTAGATTGTGGTCTAGCAGTCGGTGCCTCTCTCATGTTACCCCAATATAAAGATTGCTCAGTCATACAATTAGGATTGTCCCAACCATATGGGGTGTTAGTCTGAGCCACCCCAGGTTGCAAGGTTTTAGAATACCAGGAAGCATTGTCCTGGTCCCAACAATGATATGGATGGTTGCTCATGTAACCATCCATCAAAACACTCTTGAGTCAAGTACTCTTACCCTTATGAGGCTAAGCAAGCACAAGTTCTCGACTCGACCCTAAAATGCTAATAGATAATGTAAAGGGGAGGAGACTAGAACGTATAAGTAGGTGAGAAGAAGATGACTCAGAGGAGAAGGGAAACTTAACTCTAAAGATAGATAAGAGGGTCGGTCAGAGGTTTCCTAAGAAAGCACGGTTCAAACAATCCTAGACCTAGTGTCGCTTAGATCTAGACGACTCCTAACTGGTTGAGTCGAATTGATTTGCTTGATTCACCTCCCTCACCAATCAAACCAAGTTGGCCAGTTAGTGTATAGCTAGTGGGGGCGCTTCCGACAGAGTCGGTGCCAATTAGACAACCACGTCGCTTGGAAGACTTTCGTCAACACAAAAACACTTTCTAGACACCAAATTGAATTCAATTAGCTTCAGGTCATAGCAAGTCAAACCAATCTCCTCCTTAATTGAGTCCGAGTCCTTAGGGGTCAATGTCTAATTGATTTTAATTTTAGGCTTGGGTGACACTTGAGGATTGTGATTTGTGGGCCACGGAAGGGTGATGAAATCCCCACCGTATCTTTTCCTTTGGAGTTGCCCTTAAGATAGTTTAACTTAGATCTAACAAAGATAGTCAAACAATGGTCTTTTTAATGGGGGCAATTGCAAGGTTGTATGCAAATTAAATTATATGCTTAAATGTAGTCGTTAAAAACCGCGATACGTACCTTGTCTCCAGCACTCTTCAACAAAAATAATTTGCAATAATTTAGCAAGAATAATGCAAACAAAACATTATATGATGAATGCACTAAGGTCTTTCTAATTTTGCCAATTTTTAGGTCAGAGTTGAGTTATTGCTAATTATGGAATTTTTGACCCTAACACGTGCAATTCTACGAAAGGAAACTTTTCGAAAATTCAGATTATACGAGAAAGGCAAGAAAAGTTACCTCCGCAATGCTCAGACAGGTTCGCCGCCTGCTCTCGGAATTTCCAGTAGCTCAATGCGACCAATCCACGATGTAGACGACCCCAGAGAAAAATGACGCCCAGAAGCCTTACTGGTGCGGCGAATTCGCCGCAAGTTGTTCTTCAGGTGCGGCGATTTCGCCGCTCGTTTAGCTCCAAATGTGCCCGGATTTCTCCGCGCACTCTGTTGTCCCCTGAAACACAAATCCAAATACTTAGATTGCGCACAAGATAAACAGGATAAAATCGAAAACACAAAAACAACAAAAATCTGCGTCGCCTCCCCGGCAACGGCGCCAAAAACTTGATGAGAATTAAATTTATACCGCAAGTGCACGGTGTCAATGAAGACGTGGCAAATACGGGTCGAACACAAGGAGGGAGAGATATTGTTATTTTTTGGATTTTCGATTAGAGAGAGAGAGAACAATAATAAGGTTGGTTTTGAGATTTTTGGGTTTTAATTATCTAAAGCAAGAAACATGAACAAATAAAACTAAAACAAGAACAAAGATGGTGAATTCCGTTGGGTGGAGGTTTAGATATCGGGTTTAGATTAGAGAATTCTGAAACTTATAATAAATCATATTAGTTATAAAGCATTACATGATAAATGATTTAACATAAACTCAAGTAATCAAAACATACTAATACGAAATTAAAATAATAACATCTTCTCTTCTCATCACCCTAAATCCGTCACCCCCACTCTTTGGAAAGAGTTAGAAACTCATAGATGGAGGGAGGAAGAAGGGGTCCTAGAGAAACTAAGAAAAGAAAATTAAAAACATAAAATAAAAGAAACAGAATTTTATTGCTAAATTATGGAACAAAAGGAAGAACTCCTCACAACATCGTTCTCGGGGCTATTTATAGCCGATACAAGGGACCTAAGCATGAAATAAGAAAGTACACGCGTCAACACGCAACCGGTAAAATTTTTAGAGCATGAATCTAATTTGGTGCGGCGGAATCGCCACCTTTTTGGCTCAGAATCGACCCGGATTTTTCCTGTGTGTTTATGGTATGATTTCAATGTCATTTGCGCGTCTGGATTGATTCTTGCATATCTTTGGAGATCCGAATTAATTTCTTCATATATTTGGAGATCCACATTGATTTTTCTTTATATTTTATCCATAATAATAAAAGCTACTCGTGATTTGCAATTAGGTCCTTCACTTTTTGCAATTAAGTCCCCTGCTACTTTTGTGCTTAAGTCCTTGTTCTTTTCGTAATTAGGTCTTGAATGCTTTTATGCTTGGATACATTTCCATTTGAAGCCCGATAAACTTGAACTTGGTCTTTATGATAGAAACGAGTCTTTTGTACGCGTTTATGCTCGGGATGTGGGTAAATTGCATTCAGGTCCCTGTATTCTGTAAATAAGACTAAACACATACCTTAGTAGCATTTATTGATGTAAAAGTAATATAAATGAAAGACATATGATGCAATGTATGCAATGCATCAACACCCTTTCTGAGTCGATGAGATTTTGAGTGTACCAGGAGTCGAAATCATTGCAATTTCGAGTGACAAGTAGGGACTGTTGGGTTTTTGGCTAATAATCGTTAATCCATTTTGATGATTAATTAACATATCAATAAACACATGTATTTCTATCATTTCATCACATGCATATGTACACGTATATTTGGTTTACTAACCTTTCTGGAGACAAGTGTTACATAAGACAAGAAATCAAGTTGAAGAATAGATAGGATTTATGTTTCTTGTTATTAGGATTGAAATTTAACTTGGGCCCTTGAACTCTTGATTGAATTGCATTGCATGGTCTATAGAAACCTATAGAAGTCTCATATGTACTTCCATCTCAAATCGACTTTCTTAGGTGACTGATAACACATAGAAATTCCACTTAAAATTGAAATTCCGCTTCATTGGGTCGACGGGTAGACCATCTGGTTCGACCGAATTTAATAGACTCTAAATTCTTTCCTAGAACGGTCGAACAATACTCTTGTGGTTCGATCGATTATTAACAGGCTCTTTCCCTATTCAAAGTGGTCGACCATTTCTTTATCCTCGCTCGACCATTACCATGTGTCAACCGATTCAATCGATTGTAACTTCTTCATAGGTTATATCTTGACACATCTTGCGGTTAGTGTGCAAACCGGTCGATCAGAAATTGACTTTTGTTCGACCATTTGACACTTCGTATTTCATTTAATATGACCGTTATACTTGTCGTATCATACAACGGTCATATACACATACTTCAACTAACCCAATTTGTATTTTTGGCCACCGGTCGAACAATGCCATAACGGTGGTTGACTGGATCGGGAACAATGCAAACTCCCAAACTTCCTGTTATTTTTGGTCAAACTGGATTCTTATTTGGTTCGACTGTTACCTCTCTTGTTTGTTATTATTCTGGAAAAACCCTCTAAACGGTCGACTGTTCTTTTATCTGGTTCTACCGTTCACTTAAGTTCTTGCCTTGGTGGTTCTACCGGTATGCTCTTCATCTCGACCGTTCTTATTTACAGGAAATCAGCCGACCGCTTAACCCAATCCAGTCGACCTTTTGTGTCCTGATTTGAGTTATGAACTTGTCTGTTTTATGTATCTTACTCAAATTATTACCACTTCAATCCCAACGGCTAGATATAGTTTGGAACTTATAAATAGAACTTAGAACAATCTTACAGTGTCACCAATCGTTTCTCTTTGAGGCATGACATATACTTGAAAGTCACTTTGAGGGATGATCATCCATTAAGGAAAGTATGATAGATTCATTTATGCAAATGTATGAAATGTTTGCCATGAAGCCTAATGAAACCATAATCGAGATGCAGACTCAATTTACTCATATTACTAACTCCTTGATGAACCTTGGTAAGATTTTGGTTGAAAGTGACAAGGTGTGGAGTTTCTCAGGTCGCTATCCATCGAATGGGAGAAAAAGACTATAGTGATTGAAGAAGCCAAAGACCTCTCCAAATTAAAGATGGAGGATCTCATAGGAAGCCTCATGGCTTATGAGATTAAATGGAAGAAAGAAGGGATAAGGAAAAGTTACAGGAACAAGAAATTTCAAGAAGGAAGGAATAGACAATTACTCTAAAAGCAACCTCGGATTCAGAAGTTATCAAAGACGAGGACACTGATGAAGATGTTTCTTTCCTAACCCAAAATTTCAAGAAGTTTACCTCTAAGGGAAAATTCATAAGAGGAAATGGTGAATCGTCTCGCATGTTCACTTGTTATGAATGTAACATAACCAGCCACATGAAAAGGGACTTCCCCTTGCTTAGGCCGAGAGACCGTGAAAGAAGAGAAGAAAAGAGATATCCTCCTAGAAGAGAGAGGGAGGAGAGACCAATGAGATATAGAGAATTAAGGCCCTCAAGAAGAGACAAACATGAGAGGCCTAGAAGACGAGAACATGATGATCACAAAAGAAGAGAGCATTGCGACAAAGATGGGAAGAAGGCTCTCAAGGGCACTTGGGATGATTCAAGCTCATCTAAAACTTCAAATTCCGAGTACTCACAAGATGAAGAAGCATAGATGTGTTCATTGCTACTAATGAGGATTCAGATTCAAGTCATTCTTCATCACAAGAGAAGGATGATCAATGATTAGTAGCATATCATATATTGCATTCATGCTATATATATCCCTTCGTTTACCCCATATTTGTGCTACTCGAGTGTCTATTTGTTATGTTTCAAGATTTAGGCAATAAAGAAGAGAAATGAAGAGAAAATGACCTAAATGCTAGAAGAATAGACTGATTTGGAAGGTTCTGGACCTGTTTGTAATGCCCAAGGACCTGATTGTAAGTCAGGAAGGACCCAAGTGAAAACCCAGAGGGACCTACGTGTAAAGAAAAAACTTGTTGGTTGCAAAAGTTAATCTCGTGAAACTGAGTAAATCAACAATTAAAACTAAACGGACTCGAATCAACTGCTCCGGACGCAGTCCACCTGTTTATTATGTGAACTTAAGCCGTGGTTAAAATTTGAAGGCGATCAGACAAAATTGATCCGTCAGTGGTGAATCTATTTAAGAGTTTGGCAGTCGGATTTCTCCAGCGGGTCGGATTGTTGGGTTAGGAAAATATGCAACATCCAGATCTAAGTTACAGCCGTCCGTTTACGCCCGAATCCATCCAAACCCTCCAATCTTCTATAAATAGACTTGCAATGCCTCATTCTTTCTTCTTCCTTCCTCTCCTCCTTACGTTAGTTTATTTTCTTGTTTTATAGAGTAGGTTTTATTTCTTGTTTAAGTAGGTTTTAGTGTTGTGGAGGAGAAAAGGAGCAACTTTGTATTCTTCATTTTCTTAATCAAGTTGGTTTTCATGTTCTTCATGTTGTTGTATTTCATTTGATGCAAATTTTGTTGATGTTTGTTGTTTGCTTAATCTAGTTTTCTACATTTCCATTATGGGTTTATGTTGTTCTTATGTTTTCTTTAGTTTAGAGATGAGTAGGGAGTAATCCATCCCCATTGGGGGTGGAGAAGAAGGTGTTGTGACTATGTGATTTATTAAGTGTGTGCTAATCCTAACCTTTGAACCTCACATGAGTTCTGATTGACATCATATGATGCATATAATTGTGTCTTATATCCTTTATCCTTAGCCTAAGCAATTCTACGTAACGAGTTTTATGTTTAAGTTTTAGGAATAATCATGTTTGAGAAGAAGAGACTAAAAAGGACTTAAAAGCAAGGAAAAAGACTAAATTGCAAGACTTATGGACTGAGATGCAAGAAAGAAGGACCCAGATGTAAACCAAAAGGTCCAATGAGCAAATCAAGAAGCTCCACACCATCATGGGGAGTATTTTGGCAATTAGATCTGGGCCCAAACATCAACAACCCAATTGGGTTCTCCAAACATCAAGAAATCAAGCTAGAAACGAGCCACCGAAATCCAGACTCGATCCAACCCATCCAGACCGCCAATTGGTTGTCCCAGACCGCCAATTGGAGGTCCAAATTGCTCCAAACGATTCATGGTTTAGTCGGGTGTTCGATTATGTTGTTTTATGTCCATTTATAGTATGAGTATAGTCCCATACCAGGGTATTGTCCCCAGTTAACCTTTTCTATGACTGTAAATAGAATTCTTCCTCCTCATTTATATTTACCCATTGCCTGGTGTCATTCTCTCTACTTTGAGTAAGCCTTAGAGCAAAACTCAAGGTGGAGAAGAATGCTACTTGTAATGTGAGTCATGTAAATAAAATAATTTTTAGTCTGTTTTTATATTGTCTCTTCTTGCATGCTTAGTTTAATTTCATTTTGTCTTCTTTTCTTAATGAGTAGTGAGTAGTTTCATCCTCATTTCGGGTGGAGGTATTGTAGAATATGTGATAGTAATGAGTTCTTTTATTTATGTCATTTCATATGCTTAATGTAGATCTATAAATGTAGGATGCTTAAACTTGTATTAGATGAAACAATGTCCACACTAGGTACTTATCTCTTGCTAGCTTTAGAGTTTATCTTGTTGCTTGTAATGGTTCGATTAGAATGACTTGTTATGTATGGATCCATGTTTGGTGCACATTCGTATGAATAATTTAGGTTGTATGTAGGATTGATTGGTGTTCAATGGCCACAATAGGTACTTGTTGCATGCTTGATAATCTAAAATCAACCTCAACTTCACGTGAGATACTCATGTTCATGGTTTGCCATGTAGTGTTGTGTATCCTACACTTAGATTCTACACTAGCTTCTACTTTTATGCCACACAAACTACACTTGTTCCTAATTGAAATGAAGACCCACTCACACACACATACCTATTATGCCACATTTGTTTCCCGTATTTGTATCCCTTCTTTCGTATTTCACAGGTTTTGAGGGGAATTCGGGTTTGTGTCCAACAACATAACCATGAACTTCCATTAACGTTGGTGAAATCTTTTCTTTTTCTTGCATAAATCCATGTAGTATCATACTCACATTCATTGAGGACAATGCATGAAGTAAGTGTAGGGGGTGTTTTATGTGTGTTCATAGTCGAGCATTTCTCCTTTTGTTTTTGTTTTCTTTTGTTTTTATTGTTAGGGTCATGTTAGTGTGTTGCATTTAATATCAATATATCTGCTTGCCATGATCCTTGGGTGACTTGTCTTCTTTTGCTTGCCTAGTGCTTTAATTCTTTCATTTCTTCCAAAAATCTTCATGTGTTTGGCATGTGCAAAACCATTGAGAGGCAAAGTAAAAGGAAGATCCCAAAAATTGTCTTCAACTTGATGCATTAGGATATCTAGTACAGTGGCTTTAGGTCTTATCTAGTCGTAAGGATGGACCCCGGTCTTCCCTCGGGGGCATGTAATCATAGGGTTTCAGTACTCAAACAAATAAAGAAGTCCACCATGAAGCTAGTGAATCAAATAATGCGTGTCTGTTAGTATAAGGAAGTTTGTATGTATAAGGAACCATTCTAGCTTTAGAGTTTATCTTGTTGCTTGTAATTTGATGGGAATGACTTGTTATGTATGGATCCATGTTTGGTGCACATTCGTATGAATGATTTAGGTTGTATGTAGGATTGATTGATGCTCTAATGGCCACAGTAGGTACTTGTTGCATGCTTGATCATCTAAAATCAACCTCAACTTCACGTGAGATATTCATTCATAGTGTAGTTTAGTTAGTGTAATCACAACTCTTCTTCCCCTCTTTTCCCACTTGCCTTTGAATGAACCAGAGTCGACACACCTCCCTGTGGATCGACCCGTATTTACCACATCTTCACCGACGTCGTGCACTTGCGGTACTTAAAACGAACAAAATCAAGTTTTTCGTATCGTTGCCGGGGAGGTGCTCTGTCTAGACTCTGGTTTGGACGATTCGAGTGGGTTTAATCTTTTGTTTTAGTTTTTTTTCAATGCAGGGAAATCTCAGCATCCAGGGGAGGCACCAAGAGAAATTCGGAGAAGAGGGAAGCTATTTGGACTGCCAATCAACAGTCTGGGACCACCAACTGGCAGCCGGGTGAGCTTCGTTTGCTCCAAAATTTCTTCTAGTTGTTTTTTATTTCAATCTAGTTGTGTGGGATCTCAATTTGGCATGTTGTGACCTCTAGTTTTCTCCCAAATCAATCAATTCCCTTTTTAAGACAACTTGGGCATGACCTATAGTCTTAAAGATAAGGTGGGGGATTTCATCACCCCACACTTAGCCCCACAAAACACACTCAAGTGAAGCCTCAATTTTAAATCAAGTAGACATTGGACAATAGGACTCGGGCACATTACAAGAGTGATTTGGTCACGACCGTCATAGCTTGATCGGCGTCGCCCACTTTGGCGATAGCAGGAGAGACGAGATCTCCGGATCTTGGCTCACTTGCTGGGCTTTGTGGTCTTCGTCGTAGGGAGGTGAGGTGTGTTGAAGCCGCGTGGGCTCAAACTTTGGCGTTTTCTAGCTTAAGGACCCATAGCCAGCCTAAGTTTGTTTGAGCCATGTTTGCAAGGTTAGGCTTCTACCCTCACCCTTTACGTACGCTAGCTTTAGGGATTCTTCACTTCTCCTTTGAGTCATCGCCTTCTCACCTACTTCTACATTCTAGTCTCCTCCCCTTTACACTCTTTGTTAGCGTTTTAGGGTCGAGTCGAGCACTTTTTGCGAGCTTGGCCTCGTGGTGGTGAGAGTGGTAGACTCGAGAGTTCTTTGTCAAGATGGAGGGTTACATGGGTGATCATCCATATCATTGTTTAGACCAAGACAATTCTCCCTGATATTCTGGACCCATGCAACCTGGGGTGGCTCAGACCAACACCCTGTTTTGTTGGGACAATCTTGATTATGTGACTGAGTAATCTTCAAATTAGGGTAATATGAGAGAGGCACCGACTGCTAGACCACCATCAAGTTACGTCGGATCAAATGTTGGTCAACAAACTGAGACATTACAAGCACCTTTGGCCTCTTTCACGTATGTGGTAGATGACATGAGTGCACTGGTAGCTACAGTAGTTGTACCGTGTGACTATTGCGAGTTCAGTGGTCATGTTTTCGGGGAATGTCCTTATGTTCCCCCGAAGCCTGAGTATCAGTACACCTTTTCCCAAAATGCTCAATGTAACCTTTACGCATCCGCGTACAACACAAGAAGGATGGATTCGTGGGGAGACAATTGTTATTCAAATTCTTATACATCATTCCCACCCCAGTATCCTCCTCCCGAATACCCAGAATTCTACCAGCCACCACCCATGACCAATCATTGGAATCATTCTCAGCCCATAAACACCCAACCCCAAAATCTCCAAAATTCGGAATTGAACCTTACCATTGACCCCAGACCTGATTCTTCTGAACAAACTCTCCAAACGTTCATAGAAACCACTCAAAATTTATTGAAGTCCAACTTGAATTCCTTGCAAACTATGGAAATGCAAGTGAGTCAAATGACACAACAATTCGTGAATGTGACGAGGGTAACATGTCTTGTCAACATGAGGATTTATCTTCTAATATCGAACTACCACCACATCTACAAATTCAAAGCACATTCTTTCCGAGTCAAACTACTAGTCAGTCTGAGGGACCTGAGGTTTCAATTCACGATCACATGGTAGGGGATTCAATCCAAATTGAGAATAACATGGACCAGCTTCATTATGAGTCGGCACAGGATTGTGCATTATCTTTTTGTCATGTGGCCCTTGAGCCACATGATCTTTATGTTGACTTTTACGGACTCACCTCTGGTGGAGCAAGAGCTCCCTAGTACCCTTAATTACAAATGACCTGATGAGAGTTTGCCTCTCAATATTGTTCCTGATCATCTTGGAAATGATGTGACATCAAACAACTACATTGCCAATTTTTATTAATTACCGCAAGTGCACGACCGCGATGAAGCGTTGGGATGTACGAGTCGATCCACGGGGAGGTGAATAGCCTCTAGTTTGTCATAAATCAAGTGGCAAATAAAGGGAGAAAAAATGTGATTATGCTAAAGCTAAACTACACTAAACTAGTAAGTAAGAAATGCGAAAGAATGCAACGAAAGATTGGAAATCAAGAAGAGAAACCACTAAGGGGTGGAGTGTGTGCACATATGACATGAAATTAGTGATGAATGATGCATGTAAGCATGTATATGTGTGTGTCGTGTGTGCGTTGTCATGCATAGGAAGCGTCTAAAGATGTGGCAAAACCTATCAATCCGTTCACACAATGTATTGGCAATTCCTACTTGATTATCATAAGATTAGGCTCAGTATGAGAAGTATCTAAAGATATGGCAAGACTCATCAAAAACCATAAACTCATGTGAAGAACAAAGCTAAGTGTTGAACATTTTAATTTAAACCGTAAGTGCACGACCGCGTTGAAGCGGTGGCAAATACGGGTCGTCCTCAGGGAGGTGAGCAGCCTCTCGTTTGCACAAAATCAAGTGGCGGAAAAATCGAGAAGAGTGTTGATTATGCTACTCTACACTACACTACACTACGAAGTATGAAATGCGAAAGAAAGCAACAAATGATTAACTAAAACTTAACTAAGAATGAAAGACGAGTGCTGGAATTCAGAAATGGAAAACCCCTAAGGAGTGGAGTGAGTGCACACATGCAAAGAGGTAGGTGTTGAACACATTCTTTAAGCACAAATAAAGGTGGTGTTATCATGCATAGGAAGTGTCTAAATGTTATGGAAAAACCTATCAATCTATTCACCAACCTAGTTGATTAACATTTACATATGCAAGTTGTTTATTTCATAATCTAAACAAGCATGACAGGTGTCTAATCATTTTGGCAAAACTCATCAAGTTATAAATTCTATCCTAAACAAGCAAACATACATTCATGTTTTATCAACACATTGTAAATAAAGCATTCATTCCATTCTCTAATGCATGTATGAACATCTACTCCACCCCCCAAAGGGGATGGAACTACTCACTACACATTACACTAATTATTAAACTAAGAAAAGAAAGCATATTAACTAAGCTACTAAAACTAATGAAATGAAATTAAACAAAGTAAAACAAGAAACATAAAACAAACAACATAATAAAGAAACATTTTTTAAAGTGACTCACATTTCAAGTAGCATCCTCCTACTTTAGTGTGTGCTTCAAGGCCTCACTTCTAGTAGGAAGAATAGTCACTTAAAATATGGAGTGATTACATTAGAAGGTGAAGAGTTCTATTTATAGCCATAGAAAAAGGCAATCCGGGACAATCCCCCGATGTGGGACTAAAAAAATACCAAAAATAATCTAAACATCCTCTAATACATGTGCTGGAGAAATTTGAGCGGATTCTGAAAGATCCAGACCGCCAATTGGCGGTCCATAAGATTTGGATCCGGCTAAATTTCATTATGGGCTTTTCTGGATTCGTTTGTCGGTCTTTGATGCATCTACTTTGTTTATTGGAGCTCCGACCCGAATCTAATTGCCAAAAGACTCCCCAAGATGTAGAGTTTTCTGTTTTGCTCTTTGGTCCTTTGGTCTTACGTTCAGGTCCTTCTCCCTTGCATCTCAGTCCCCAGATCTCACAATTCAGTCCTTTTTCCCAGCTTTTGGTTCCTTTTATGCTTCATCTCTTCAAACCTATTTATTCCTGAAAACTAAACATAAAAACTCGTTACATAGCATTGTTTAGGTGAAAGATAATGGATATAAGATACAAATATAATCATGAAATGATGTCAATCAAATACCCCCACACCTAACTTTTGCTAGTCCCGAGCAAAACAAAGAAAGAGAAAAGCATACAAAAAACAAGAAATCCTAACTCACTTTCGTAGGAATCACGGTTGCACTTAGCACGTGCAACAAGCCGTTAAACCTCCTTGTCACCAAGGAGGAGGAGTGCTATCTCCTGAGGGTTTTCAGCGGATATACCCACAAAATCCGAACAAGATGCATTAATCAATCTAGCTACACGACTCGTTCGACTTATTTTGTCGATCATGGGACACGGTAATACTACGGGTCGACTCTATATCGGTAATCAGTCCACACACCTAGCCTAATGAACCATTCGTGAAAGTTAGTTAGGGACTTAACTGAAAGACATGGGCAACCTTAACTTCTGAATGTGATACAATGTGTAAAGTCCATTTTGGTTCTTATTTGACTCTTTTTTTTCTTTTTTCTTTTTTCTTTTTTTTTCTTTTTCTTTGGAGCAGTTTATTGGTTGGTGTTTGATTTTCCCAGGGTTTGGTTTCATGCATCATTGCCTATGAGGGCTTACACTATCACGTACACCTTCCCCCAAATCTCCACATAGGGCGATCCCTACCACCCGTGTAACGGGAGTTCGGTCAGTGCATTCCAAGTCAGATGACTCGAAAGCACCAGACACAAAGTCCCCTCACACCTACTTTCCCGAGTGATAGGAGCCATGCGAGAAGAGAGAACACCACTTATTTATTTATCTAAATGGGAACAAAAACCCCTACACTTAAGTTTCACAAAAAGATATTAAGGGCCCTTAACTACGACAAACTTCCTTATACTAACAGACACGAATTATTTGACTCACAAGGTCCAGGGTGGACTTCTTTAAATGTTTTAGTACTGAAATCCTATGATTACATGCCCCCCGATGGAAACCCGGGGTGCATCCTAACGACTCGATAAGACCTAAAGCCCGTAAGCTAGATATCCTAATGCATCAAGTTCAAGATAATTTTGGGAGCTTTCTTTTTACTTTGCCTCTCAACGGTTTTGCGCATGCTAAACACACGCAAAACCTACAAAAACATTTTCTTTCGCAAACACGTGAAGATTTTGAAAGAAATGTGAAAACTTTAAAGCACTAGGCAAGCAAAAGAGGACAAGTCACGCAAGGATCATGGCAAGCAAATATATCGATATTAAATGCAGCACACTAACATGACCCTAACAATGCACACAAAAGAAAACAAAATCAAAGGAAAAAGACTCGACTATATACACACGTAAAACACCCCCCACACCTACTTCATGCATTGTCCTAATGAATATGAGCATGATACTACATGGATTTATGCATGAAAAAGGGAAGATCTCACCAACATGAAGTGCAACAGGAAGTTCATGGTTATAGCGATGGACACAAACCCGAATTCCCATAAAACCTGTGAGATACTGAAGAAGGGAGACAAATACGTGAAGAAATGGGGCCCGAGTACACAAGAGTTGGGGCCCGCAACAATCAATGCTCGCTCATGGAGTCTTTTATTACTCGCTCTTTTTTGTTTTTGTTTTTTTGTTTTTGTTTTTTAAATGATATATACAGCAACAACAATATTCTCATAATCATTTGGTCAAGGAACATCAAATGAGAACATCAAGTTAGAGACTTGCCGAGATGGGCAAACTTCACCGGTACTCTGAGGTGTCATGAGGGGTGAAAGGTCAAAGCTGGAAGGCTCGAACCCCTCATGATATTGGTTGGGTGTGGGCAACAAAGAATGAAGTTGTGTTGCCTCACTAGGGTTTAGTTGCTCATCGAACAAAACTCTCCAACCAATAGGTGGGTGCATCGGAATGAGTTCCTCAAGCTCATTCGATGGATGCAGCAGACCTGCATCACTAAGAATGAGGATTCTCCCCAAGTCATCCAACAAGGACCTCCCACCATCATTTTGGTCATCAAACATAATTTCGGTCATAGGTGGGTCCTTGTTGGAGTCAATATGAAGCTCAAATGGATCAATGGACATGGGACATGAGGTAGAGACACCTTCTAGTATAGGCATATGATGAGGTGTCTCACTCTCACTAGTACTCTCAACTGAATCATGCAACGAACACTCCTTTTGGACATTTATGTTTGATGTCAGCTCACTATGTTGCATTGCAAACACAAGCAATGAGTTTTCGTTGGGCCCACAAACATTCTCAATGTGTTGCATTGGTGTTAGGAGTGTTCGTTGATTTTGTGGTGCTTTCTCCAATTGGCGGATGAGATTTAGATTTAAAGGTTGATCCATGGGCTCCTGTTGATTACCAGAGTTGAACACATGAAACTCAGAACTCATGTTACCGAATGAGAGCTTCATGAGACCATTTCTACAATTAATTAAGGCGTTGGAAGTTGCCAGAAATGGTCTACCCAAAATCAAAGGTATTTGAGAGTTAGTGTTCGCAACAGGATTGGTATCGAGGACAACAAAATCGACTGGAAATATAAAATCTCCAACTTTGATAAGCACGTCCTCGATAATCCCCTTTGGAATACGAATGGATCTATCCGCCAGTTGGAGGGTGATCTTAGTTGGTTTCAATTCTCCCAAAGTTAACTGTTTATAAACAGAAAATGGGAGGAGGTTGACCGCTGATCCTAAATCAAGCAAAACATTACTCATGCTAGTGTCCCCTATCGTACACTGAATAGTAGGACACCCAGGGTCCTTGTATTTTGTGTAGGCAGGATTGGACAAAAGTGAGCTTACATTTGTAGCCAAGAATGCTTTCTTAGGAACATTGGTCTTCCTCTTGGTTGTGCAGGGATCCTTCAACACTTTGGCATATTGAGGTATTTGTTGGATGACATCCAACAAGGGGATGTTAACCTTCACTTGCTTAAACACTTCTAATATCTTGTCCATTGTGTCACTCTGCTTTTTGGTTAACCTACTTGGATAAGGAGCTTTTGGCAGGTAGGTTTTCTGCAGTGCCTGAGAAGGAGGTGTTGGTGTATTACCCTTAGCCTCTTCTTCACCACCATTCCCCCTAAGGGGCTGCATAGATGGTGGTGGTGGTGGCAAATAAATGTGATTGTCAACCTGCTTTCCATTCCTTAAGGTTACAATGGAATTGACATGGTGAACAGGTTCCTCCACATGGTTCACTTGCCTCCCTCGAGGTACCACATTCTCATTTTGCATGTGTTGTTGCTGGTATATGCGAGGGTTAGCCTCAGGCTGGCTAGGAAAAGACCATCTCTCTCTTTCATGTACAGACTGAGCCAATTGACCCATCTGAAGCTCTAGAGATTTGATGGTCTGCTGATTTGAAGTGAGAACTTGACTTGTGGATGACATAAAAAATTTCGTAGAGTTCTCAAGTCCACGAGTCAAGTTCTCAAGCGAATTAAACCGGGTTTCAAAGTTGTTAGAATTTGGGAAACCTGGTTGGTTGGTGCTTGGAACTTGGGGTTGCTGATATGAATGAGCATGCATGGGAGGTTGGTGTGGTTGATTAAGTGGTCGAGAGGAGGTTGAAGGACCACCCGGGCATTATTTTGGTTCCATGAAAAATTGGGGTGGTTCCTCCGTCCAGGATTATAAGATGATGAGTATGGGTCATTCCTAGCTCTGTCATAGATGGCGTTGACATGTTCCATCTCAGGAGGAATGGACGCACACTCCCTCTCTACATGAGCGATCCTACCACATGAATGACAGGGAACTCGACCAGATGTTGACATGTGAGGTGCACTTTATTGGTTTTGGAGATCAATCGAATTCATACGGCGGGCGCATTAAGGCCGCCATGCGTACCTCGGTGGCCGTAGTGGTATCGATAGCAAATGCGGTACCCGATCTAGTCGAGTTTGCATTCACGATCCTCGCTCCTATACTAGATGATGCTGGTGGTTCCCTTACACTCTCTCATTGCATTGTTTTCTTAGCAAGGTCTTCTAGGAAAGCCCATGCCGCCCTTTCATCCTTTCCCAAGAACTCTCTAGATATGCATGGTGAGGGCAAGAGGATAGTAGCTCCTTGAACCTCTCTAGATATGCATGAAATGCTTCAGTCTCAAGTTGATAGAACGAATTGATTTCGTTCCTCAATTTTTGAGTCTGATGATTTGGAAAGTATTTCTTGAGGAATGCAGATTGAAACTCATCCCAAGTCCTAAAGGCATTCGCCTCGTTGCTGTACAACCACTTCTTGGCATCATCCTTCAGCACAAAGGGGACAAGACTAAGATGGATGGAGTCTGTGCTAAGTTGTTGCAGCTTGAACATAGCACAGACCTCCTCAAATTCCCTGAGAAAGATATAGGGGTCACCTTTCCCAGTGAAGTGAGGGAGCATGGAAATATACTGAGGCTTAACCTCAAAATGGTTCCCATTTTCCTCTGGCAATACGATGAATGAGGGTAGAGCGGTACGGTTCAGGTAGCATCTATCACGTAGAGGTATGGGAGCGACAACTGGAAGCACAGGTGGCACAGGTGGGTCCAGCAACTGCTCCTCCTCATGGAAATTAGCAGCCATTGAATCCAGCCTGTGTGTGACACGAGAGGAGGAAGGCGTCGAGAAATCGATTACCGAAGCCGGATTGACAACGCTCCTCGTCAAACGACCCCTCTCGTCTCGTGTTCACGAAAGCATGCACAAAGGTGCACACACACAAACCAAAACCTTTTTTTACAAAGAATGTGCGTAGAGGAGACGACGAGGGGACACAGGAGAGAAAGAATGACTCAAGAGAGAATGGAAGAAGTCCTTATGCTACGGCGGATGGGTACAGGTAGAAGCACACAAGCAGACAAGGCGCAAGCAATCCTAAGGTCGTTATAGGTCCTTACAGCTAGACGACGCCTAACTGCGAGGTCACACTGCCTCAAAACGCCTCACCTCCCTACGACGAGGACCACAAAGCCCAGCAAGTGAGCCAAGATCCAGAGATCTTGTCTATCCTACTATCGACAAAGTGGGCAACGCCGATCAGGTCATGACGGTCGGGACCGGATCACTCTCCTAATGCGCCCGAAATCCTTAGGGCCAATGTCTAATTGATTTTAAAAATTAGGCTCTTTATTAGTGTGTTTTGTGGAAAGGAAAGGGTGATGAAAGTGCGTACCTCACGCCAGCACTCAACAACTAAAAATAAAGCTAAAATGAAAGACAATCTATATTCCTAAGTCACATACATGATGCATGACCTAAACAAAAAGAATGCCTAATCTTTTGCTTTGACTTTTAGGGTCCAAGTTGCTTAAGGGAAGTTGATTATTAATCTGGGAGCAATCTAAGTGTCAGAACATGCAAAATTGAGTCCCAAATTACTAAATCAATTAGAGCAACAACACAAAGAAAATAGAAGATGAACAAAGCTCACTAGATCGCTGATTGCCGGTCTCAGACCGCTGATTGGCAGTCTGAAGTGCCCAGTTCGTCTTGAACTTTCTCCAGTAGCCTCCCCTTCCTATTCCCAGTCTCCTGAAACAAAAAAAAAACTACACAACACAAATTAAATCCACTCGAATCGTCCAAACAAGAGTCTGGACTGTCACCTCCCGGACAACGGTGCCAAAAACTTATTGAACATTTTAATTTAAACCGCAAGTGCACGGCCGCGTTGAAGCGGTGGCAAATACGGGTCATCATCAGGGAGGTGAGCAGCCCCTCGTTTGCACGAAATCAAGTGGCGGAAAAATGGAGAAGAGTGTTGATTATGCTACTCCACGTTACACTACACTACGAAGTATAAATGCGAAAGAAAGCAACAAACGATTAACTAAAACTTAACTAAGAACGAAAGACGAGTGCTGGAATTCGAAATGGAAAACCCCTAAGGGGTGGAGTGAGTGTACACATGCAAAGAGGTGGGTGTTGAACACATTCTTTAAGCACAAATAAAGGTGGTGTTATCATGGATAGGAAGTGTCTAAATGTTATGGTAAAACCTATGAATCTATTCACCAACCTAGTTGATTAACATTTACATATGCAAGTTATTTATTTCATAACCTAAACAAGCATGAGAGGTGTCTAATCATTTTGGCAAAACTCATCAAGTTATAAATTCTATCCTAAACAAGCAAGCATACATTCATGTTTTATTAACACATTGTAAATAAAGCATTCATTCCATTCTCTAATGCATGTATGAACATCTACTCCACCCCCCAAAGGGGATGGAACTACTCACTACACATTACACTAAATATTAAACTAAGCAAAGAAACCATATTAACTAAGCTACTAAAACTAATGAAATGAAATTAAAGAAAGTAAAACAAGAAACATAAAACAAACAACATAATAAACAAACATTTATTAAAGTGACTCACATTTCAAGTAGCATCCTCCTACTTTAGTGTGTGCTTCAAGGCCTCACTTCTCGTAGGAAGAATAGACACTTAAAATATGGAGTGATTACATTACAAGGTGAAGAGTTCTATTTATAGCCATACAAAAAGGCAATCCGGGATAATCCCCCGATGTAGGACAAAACAAATACCAAAAATAGCCTAAACATCCTCTAATACATGTTCTGGAGAAATTTGAGCGGATTCCGAAAGATCCAGACCGCCAATTGGCGGTCCATAAGATTTGGATCCGGCTAAATTTCATTCTGGGCTTTTCTGGATTCCTTTGTCGGTCTTTGATGCATCTACTTTGTTTATTGGAGCTCCGACCCGAATCTAATTTCCAAAATACTCCCCAAGATGGTGTAGAGTTTTCTGTTTTGCTCTTTGGTCCTTTGGTCTTACGTTCAGGTCCTTCTCCCTTGCATCTCAGTCCCTAGATCTCACAATTCAGTCATTTTTCCCAGCTTTTGGGTCCTTTTATGCTTCATTTCTTCAAACCTATTTATTCCTAAAAAGTAAACATAAAAATCATTACATAGCATTATTTAGGTGAAAGATAAGGGATATAAGATACAAATATAAGCATGAAATGATGTTAATCACTAAGCATGGGAGGTGACTAAATCTTATGGCAAAACCCATCAAAAAAAGTTTATTCAATCAATCAAGCAAGCAACCACAAATACAAACACTTAACTAACACGTAGCATATTTAATAGGAACTTTCAGTCAATAAACATGAGAAAACTAAGCATGGGAAGTGTCTAAATCTTATGGCAAAACCCATCACCCCCAACATGTAGATGATTAAAATACGCTCAACGAACATACAAACATGCAAGTCTACACAATCAAAAAATCATCAAACATCCAAACTTCACGACTTATATGTATGTCATCTCCACCCTCAAAGGGGGATGGAACTTCTTACTAATCATTAAGAAAAGAAAACAAAGTGGAATTAAACTAAACATGCAAGAATTGAAAGAATTGAAAGAGACAATAGGAAACTAACTATGAAAATTATTTTATTAACATGACTCATATTACAAGTAGCATTCTTCTCCACTTGAGTTTTGCTTCAAGGCTTTACTCCAAGTCGAGAGAATGCCACCAAAAAATGGGTGAATACAAATGAGGAGGAAGAGTTCTATTTATAGGCATGAAAAAAGGTAACAGGGGACAATCCCCCGGTATGGGACTAAACACATACTATGAATGGACATAAAACAATATAATACACGATCCGACTCAACCATGAAACTTTTGGACCAATTTGGACCGCCAATTGGAGGTCCGGGACAGCCAATTGCCGGTCCAGATAGCTTTGTTTGAGTCTGATTTCTGTGGTTCGTTTCTTGCTTGATTTCTTGATGTTTGATGAACCCGATTTGGTTGTTTATGTTTGGTCCCGGATCTAATTGCCAAAATACTCCTTATAATGGTGTCCAGCTTTTGGATTTCCTCATTAATCTTTTTGGTTTTACATCCAGGTCCTTATCTCATGCACCTTAGTCCATAAGTCTTGCAACGTAGTCATTTTTCTTGCTTTTATGTCTTTTTTTAGTCTCCTTCTCAAACTTGTTTATACCTGAAACTTAAACATAAAACTCATTACGTAGCATTGCTTAGTCTAAAATAAAGGATATAAGACCCAAATATATGGATGATATTATGTCAATCCCCAATGAGGGTATTGGGAGTTCCTTAGAGGATACCTTGGGTAATGCCTAACAAGGTTCGCCTGGTGAGTCAGACATGCCTAACAAGGTCCTTCACTTCGTTCCGACCCACCAGGTTGTTGGTTGGAGAGTTTGGGTTGACGATCATAACTTCAGTTCTGCGACGGGAGAAAATATTCTTTCGTTGAACAATATGTCCCAAACTCTTGAGAGGTTCGCACTCTTTCAGTTTGATCCTTTGAATGAGATGACTTTGCGTATAATTCATGAACCTCTCGTTACATCTGGTGCACTTTGTGAGGGGGGGCCACACATAAGTATTTTGGCCCCGCGTGGTGTCATGTTCCCATTCCAAGTGCATTGACCCACTTTTGCGGTTCCCATTTGATGTCCTTTGACAAATGAAGATGAGAACTTATTTTCGTACATAGTTATATTTCAAAAAAAACAACCACAAAAAGAAAAAAAAGGAAAAGAAAAAACAATAAAATACCACCAGTAAGCACTGATTGTTGGGGGCTCCAATCCTTGTGTATTTGGGCAACATTTGTTTCTCGTATTTGTATCACTTTTCTTATTTCACAGGTTTTGAGGGGAATTCGGGTTTGTGTCCATCAACATAACCATGAACTTTTTCTTGCATAAATCCATGTAGTACCATGCTCACATTCATTGAGGACAATGCATGAGTAAGTGTAGGGGGTGTTTTATGTGTGTAGTCGAGCATTTCTCCTTTTGTTTTTGTTTTCTTTTGTTTTTATTGTTAGGGTCATGTTAGTGTGCTACATTTAATATCAATATATCTGCTTGCCATGATCCTTGGGTGACTTGTCTTCTTTTGTTTGCCTAGTGCTTTAATTCTTTCATTTCTTCCAAAAATCTTCATGTGTTTGGCATGTGCAAAACCATTGAGAGGCAAAGTAAAAGGAAGATCCCAAAAATTGTCTTCAACTTGATGCATTAGGATATCTAGTACAGTGGCTTTAGGTCTTATCTAGTCGTAAGGATGGACCCCGGTCTTCCCTCGGGGGCATGTAATCATAGGGTTTCAGTACTCAAACAAATAAAGAAGTCCACCATGAAGCTAGTGAATCAAATAATGCGTGTCTGTTAGTATAAGGAAGTGTGTATGTATAGGGAATCATTCTAGCTTTAGAGTTTATCTTGTTGCTTGTAATGGTTCGATGGGAATGACTTGTTATGTATGGATCCATCTTTGGTGCACATTCGTATGAATGATTTAGGTTGTATGTAGGATTGATTGATTCTCTAATGGCCACAGTAGGTACTTGTTGCATGCTTGATAATCTAAAATCAACCTCAACTTCACGTGAGATACTAATGTTCATGGTTTGCCATGTAGTGTTGTGTATCCTACACTTAGATTCTACACTAGCTTCTACTTGTATACCACATAAACTACACTTGTTCCTAATTGAAATGAAGAGCCACTCACACACACATACCTACACACCTCCACTCCATGGGGTTTAGTTTAATTGTTAGTTCATTCATAGTGTAGTTTAGTTAGTGTAATCACAACTCTTCTTCCCCTCTTTTCCCACTTTACTTCGAAAGAACCAGAGTCAACACACCTCCCTGTGGCTCGACCCGTATTTTCCACGTCTTCACCGACGATGTGCACTTGCGGTATTTAAAATGAACACAATCAAGTTTCATAACCATCTAATGGGATTTTTGCTATTACCTTTGATTTGCTAATGCTCTTGAGTGATGTTTAGCATATGCTTAGATTAGTGATCCTATTTTATGGGGAATGATGAGGTGAGGATAAGGATGGAGTGTGAGAAGGAAATATAACATACGCATGCAAGTGCTCATGTTAGCCTCATCCTTATTGATGTATTGTATGTTTTAATGATTGTATCAAATCTTATTTCATGTGGAGACATAGTGGGGTCTGGTCATTTTACATGTGCTCATGTTAGCCTCAATTAAATTATTGTCTTGTATGTTTTAATGCTAATGTTTTATCTTATTTCATGTGGAGGCAAAGTTCGATTTGGATTTATGGATTTCATGTGTTACATGTTGTGATGAGCACAATTGAACACACACACGTACACCTATTTTTATTTCCGCGTTCTTTCTCTACCACCTACGGGGTTTTGTTTTATTGTTTGTTTCCTGATTTCATATGCATTGTAGTGTATTTCCAACATCATTTATCTCCTATTTTCCACTCGAGTATGGTGCATTTTGACTTGCATGCGCTCCCAATGGACTTGACCCGTACTTACCACCACTTCATCATGGTCGTGCACTTGCGGTATTTTAATTGAATCAATCAATCAACCTCAAGCGGTGGAAATTGATGATGATGAAGTACCATGATGAGAATTAAATTTATACCGCAAGTGCACGGCGTCAATGAAGACGTGGCAAGTACGGGTCGAACACAAGGAGGGAGAGATATTGTTATTTGTGTGATTTTCGATTAAGGAAAGAAAAAGAGAGAAATAAGTTTGGTTTGAGATTTTTGGTTTTTAATTAATTTCTAAAGCAAGAACAAAAACAAATTAAAAATAAAGTAAATATGGATGGGAGTCTAGTGGGTGGAGGTTTAGATATCGGGTTTAGATTAGAGCATAAATTTTCTTTTCCCCGCACTCCTCAACAAAATGGGGTAGTTAAGAGAAAGAATAGAACACTTCAAGAAATGGCAAGAACCATGTTTATGGAGAAAGGGCTTCCATAGTACTTTTGGTGCGAAGCCGTGAATACTTCTTTCTATGTTTTGAGTCGTGTTCTCATTTGACCCATCTTAAAGAAAACTCATTTTGAACTTTGACATAACCACATTCCGAAGATTTATTACTTCAAAGATTTTGGTTCAAAATGTTTTGTCCTCAACACTAAAGATAACTTGTATAAATTTGATGCTAAATCCGATGAGGTCATCTGTTTAGGGTATTACGATAGGAGTAAAGCTTATAGAATGTACAATAAAAAACTAGTTATGTTGAGGAATCTCTACACATCAACTTTGATGAATTGGCATGTGTAGAGAATTCCTCTCTTGATGATGACTACATGGATATCATTAGACATGTCTCATCGCAAGAGGGCACCTTTGAGTCACACCAAGATCTTCGAAGTCCTCCATTAGAGGATAAAGAGAAACTTCCTAAGGATTAGGCCTATAAAAAGATCATCCGTAGGACCTTGTGATAGGAGATGATTCTCAAGGAGTGACAACACGTTCTAGAGCTCATGTGGTTTGTGACTCTTACGCTTTTATCTCCAAATTAGAACCCAAGAAAGTAGAACAAACATGTAATGATCAATTTTGGTTAATTGCATGAAGAGCTAAATCAATTTGTTCGAAATAATGTTTGGGAACTTGTTGAAAAACCTACTAATCAAACTATCATTGGAACTAAGTTGATCTTCCGAAACAAACTTGATGAAGATGGGAATGTAGATAGAAACAAAGCTAGATTTGTTGCTCAAGGCTACCACCAAGAGAAGGGGATAGACTTTGATGAAACTTATGCTCCCATTTCTTGTATGGAAGCCATCCATATTCTTTTAGATTATTTATCTTTTATGGATATCAAAGTTTTTCAAATGGATGTTAAAAGTGCTTTTCTAAATGGCTTTATTTCTGAAGACATTTTTGTTGCACAATCACCTGGATTTGTAAATAAAACTTACTCGAACCATGTAAAAGAACTCAAGAAAACTCTTTATGGACTCAAGCAAGCTCCTAGGGCTTGGTATGAGAGGTTGAAGAAGATTTTGATTAACAAAGGTTTCTCTATGGGTAAAGTGGATACAACTATATTTGTAAAATCTAATAATCACGATTTATTAGTGGTACAAATATATGTGCAACCCTTGTCTTTGCGAAGAATTTTCTAAGTCTATGGACGAAGAGCTCGAGTTGAGCTTAATTAAATAACTAAATTTCTTCCTTGGACTCCAAATCAAGCAAACTGAAGAAGGAAACTTCATACACCAAGAAAAATACACAAAAGAACTTCTTAAGTGCTTTGGTCTTGAAGATTGCAAGCCCCACAAGACTCCAATGAGCACAAGCTATAAATTGGACAATGATGAAAATGGTAAAGATGTGGACATCAAGAAATATTGTGGTATGATCAGATCATTACTTTAACTTACTATTAATTGCCCCGATATCATGTTTATAGTATGTTTGTGTGCTCGTTTTCAAGCGTGTCCAAAAGATCTCACATAAATGCTTTGAAAATGATTTTTCGCTATCTTAAAGGTTCTCAGGATTTTGGTTTGTTTTGTCCCAATACTAGGGCTTTTGATCTTGCTTAGTAACGCCGACTTTGTCGGTTGTATATTAGATCGTAAGAGAACTAATGACACATGCCATTTTTTGGGAAAATCTCTTGTATCGTGGTTTCGGAAGAAACAAAATAGTGTTGCATTGTCTACTACCCGGGCTGAATACATTGCCGCTGGTTGTGCTTGTGCACAGGTCTTACGGATGAGGCAAACCCTCAAGGACTTGAAACTTGAGTTTCAAACTACTCCTATTCTTTGTGATAATACTAATGCTATAAATCTTTCAAAATATCCAATCTTACATTCAAAAACCAAACATATAGAGGTGAGACATCACTTTCTTAGAGATCATGAATCTAAAGAAGACATTAAACTAGTTTTTGTTCCTACAAATGATCAATTAGTGGACATTTTCACTAAACCTTCAAATGTTGATCAATTTAATCACATATGACTTAATCTTGGCATATGCAACTTAAAGGATATATAACTCATTCACATTGTCTCATATTTTTTAAAATTGTTTGTCGATTGGTTTATGCTTTGAATTTCTTTTATGTTGGATCAATTTTGAGTGTGTTTGGACAAAAAAATTCTTTCTGCCTCCAAACGATCAACCACAACTTGTGTCTCATTTGACCGGTGAGAAAATCTCTTCTCTGGGTTTCATCGGTCGACCGGAATATGGATTCTGTTAGACCGATCAGACCTTTCTCGATCTGGTACGTAAGTTCACTTAATTACCGATTGAACCGTTCTACATCGTTTGACCGCGTACTCGACCTGTGTTCTCCTTTGACTGACTATTTCTCTCAGTCGATTTTCACCTAGTATTTTGGTTCGACCCTTGCATCCTCTTGTTTTACCAAAAATAACAGGCCTTTCTGTCTCGCCATTCGGTCGACCATTGCTTAATTGTTGTTCGACCAAAAATAACAGGAAGTTTCTACCTCTTATTTCGGTCCACCATTGCTCTTTGTGGTCTTATAGAAATTTACAGGCAGTTCTCGCCTCTCTCGTTCGGTTGACTACTTTTTTCTTCCAGTCAAACCCTCACCCAAATCAACGAAATGTTTTCCCAAATTTCATTGTTCGGTCGACTGAAACTACCTGTCCGGTCGACCGTCGACGTACTTTTTCCTACTTATAGAGTAAAAATCGTACCTTTCTATTTCACTTTCCATTTTTCATCTCTTACCCTAAACGTCGCCCCTCCCATTTCTGACCGATCTCCTTTTCATCTGACCGGTGTTTGGTGCTTTTGAAACTACTTTTCGCTCCACCTCTTCCTCCTCTACTCATTCCACCATACATTGCTTCCTCCTCTCCATTTGCATCATGACCGGAAGCAAGAAGATGTCATGTCGCCGGCCTAGATCTGACTCTGACTCCATCACAACTGAATGTCGCAAGAAGAAGACACTTCATCGTCCTCCCACTGACGCCAACGCATGTGATCCTCCCGCACCTCCGACCAACCCATTCTTTCCGATCGACGATTCTACACATGAGGATTGGGACAAATGTTAATTAGCTGCTCCTTTTATTCCTTGTAGAAAGGTTGAGGTATTAGACTTTTCTGAACATCTTGTAAGAGAATCTAGGTCCAAATCGACTCACTCATTGCATGACAAAATTATTACCTAAGCCTTATTATTCGTTCTTAGTCCAACAATTTTATTACAATCTTAGAAAAGACCCTAATAGACACCTCTTTCACACTGTTATCAATGTTATTAGGTATGAGATTGTACCCGATCTCATTGCCTTTGCATTAGATCTAGAGTATGGTGGAGTTCATGTTTACACCGACAAACCTTGGACAATTGTTCCCAATGTCAACAAGACCAAAATAATTGATCCAACCACTGAATACTAGTCCTGTCTTACGAAATGCTCCTCCTTGAGCAACTTCGCGTACTCCATGATTGAACGTTTTAATTATAACCGCAAGTGCACGACCGCATTGAAGCGATGGAAAATACGGGTCGATCCACAGGGAGGTGTGTCGACTTTAGTTTGTTCGAAGGCGAGTGGGAAAGAAAGGAGAGAAAGGAGCTATGGTCAAACTACACTACAATGCAAAAAGGAAATGGAAGATAAGCAATAAAACTAAACCCCATAGGGGGTAGAGAAAGAGTGTGAATACAAAGATATGTGTGTGTGTGTTCAATTATGCTCATCACAACATGTAGTGCTTGAAAATCATAAAACTAAATCCAACTTTGCCTCCACATGAAATAAGATAACCCAATATCATTAAAACATACAAGACAATAATTGGAATGAAGCTAAATGAACTCATGTATAAAGACCAAACCCCACTATGCCTCCACATGAAATAAGATAGCACATTATCATTAAAACATAGAAGGCATTAACCAAGGTAAAGGCAACAAGAGTACATACAACTACAAGTCATGTTTCCTTCATCAATTACATCTATATCCTCACCTTATCATTCCCCATAAAATAGGTCCACTAATCTAAGCATAAGCTAAGCTTCATTCAAGAGCATTAGCATATCAAAGAAAAGAGTGAAATCTCATTAGAAGATTATGGAAATCATTTAAGGCTCAAGGGATTAAGATAACACACACCTACTACATCTCATAATCATATCACATATTTCTCCACCCCCAAATGGGGATGTAACTACTCACTAATCATTACACTACAACATACATTAAAATGAAACATTCTACTGAAATGAAATTAACCTAAGCAAGCAAGAAATATTAAAGAAGCTAAAAGGACATAAAACTAAAGAAGCATGCAAGCATATGAAAGGAAATTAAACTAAGAACGAAACAACATAACTAAAGGAAAACATCTATTATTACTCACTCAATTACAAGTAACCTCTCTCCACCGGGGGTTTTTGCTTCAAGGCTTTTACTCCTAGTAGAGAGGATGGCCACCAAGAGAGAGATGGGATACAAGCGAGGCGGGAGAGTTCTATTTGTATCCATAGAAAAAGGTAATCCGGGATAATCACCCGGTATGGGACTAAACAAATACCATAAATAGACTACATACACACTAATACGCGACCCTACAAAATCTTACCGGATCCGGATCAAAATAGACCGCCAATCTGCGGTCTTGGACCGCCAATTGGTGGTCTATATTGTTGGGATCCGGCCGTTGATTCGTGTGGGCTTTTCTGGATGTCTTTGTTGGTCTTTGATGCATCTAATTCGCTTGCTGGAACTCCGACCCGAATTGAATTGCCAAAATACTCCCTATGATGGTGTGGAGTATTCTTGTTTGCTCATTGGTCCTTCGATCTTATATTCAGGTCCTTCAATCTTGCATCTTAGTCCTCGAGTCTTTCAACTCAGTCATTTTCCCTGCTATTAGGTCCATTTATAGTCTCTCCTTCTCAAACCTACTTATTCCTGAAAACTAAACATTAAACTCGTTACGTAGCATTGTTTGAGTGAAAGATAATGGATATAAGACACAAAGATATGCATGAAATGATGTCAATCACTCCACTATTCAGATATCCGTTCTGGGCCGAGATGAAGTCTTCACATTTCAAGCTCGCGAACACCCTCGCCAAGCTTGGACCATCTTCTCACAATCCAAGAAGACCTTCACTTCGTAGGCTAATACGATGCTTTGTAATAGAATTTTAGTAACACTTCTAATCTCAAGCAATTGAAAGATTGATGAATGCGATGAATGATTCAAGTGGAAATATTTGAGCACAAAGAGAATTTTAGAGCAAATGAGAGTAGTATGAGAGTATGAACTTTCGAGAAAGGATTGGTGACATTGTAAGGTTGTTCTAAGCTCTATTTATAAGCTCCAAACGAAATCTAGCCAGTGGGATTGAAGTGGTAATGAATGAGTAAGATACATAAAACAGACAAGTTCATAACTCCAATCAGGACACAAGTAGTCGATCAGATCGAGTGTAGTGGTTGATCGGTTTCTTGTGAATAAGAAAATGGTTGACATGAAGAGCATACCGGTTGAACGACCAAGGCAAGAACTTAAGTGACTGGTCAAACCAGATAAAGGAACAGTCGACTATTCAGAGGGTTTTGCCTAGAATAATAATAAACAATTGAGGTAACGGGTGAACCAAATAAGAATCCAGTTGGACCGAAAATAACAAAAAGTTTGGGAGTTTGAATTGTTCCTGATATAGTCAACCGTCGTTATGTCTCTGTTCAACCGGTGGCCAAAATACGAATTGGATTAGTTGAAGTATGTGTATACGACCATTGTGTGATAAGGACTAGTATAACAATCATATTAAATGAAATACAAAGTGTCAAACGGTGGAACAAAAGTCAAGTTTCGATCGACCGGTTTGCACACTAACTGCGACACATGTCAAGATATAACCTATGAAGAAGATAGAATCAAATGAATTGGGATATATCGGTTGACACATGGTAACGGTCGAACGGGGATAAAGAAATGGTCGACTGCTTTGAATAGGAAAAGAGCTTGTTAATAATCGATCGAACCACAAGACTACCGTTCGACCGTTCTGGGAAAGAATTGAGAGTCTATTAAATTCGGTCGAACCAGATGGTCTACCGATCGACCCAATGAAGCGGAATTTCAATTTTAAGTGGAATTTCTATGTGTTATCAGTCACCTAAGAAAGTCGGTTTGATATGGAAGTACGTATGAGCTTCTATAGGTTTCTATGGAACATGCAATGCAATTCAATCAAGAGTTCAAGTGCCCAACTTAGATTTGAATCCTAATAACAAGAAACATAAATCCTATCTATTATTTAACTTGATTTCTTGTCTTGTGTAACACTTGTCTCCTGAAAAGGTTAGTAAACCAAATATATGTGTACATATGCATGTTATGTAATGATATAAATACATGCGTTTGTTGATAAGTTAATTAATCATCAAAATGAATTAACGATTATCAGCCAAAAAGACAACAGGGGCAAAGGTTGCCTCCCCTCCCGTGCACCCTTTTGTAGTGTGTACAGGAGTTCATAGCAAATGCAGTGCTGGTCTCTATTCATTAAGACATAAACTAAGTCTAGGCAAGCTGCGGAGAAGGTGGAGTGGTTCCACAAAGCCAAGATGTTATTGCTTACCCAAGGAGTGGCCACATGCACATTTTTAAATAGATGAGCATCACTTAAAATCCCATGAAGATTTATCTGGTTCCTTCTACCTGTCACGTAACAATAGAACTTCATTGTGCGACATTGGTGGACCTTACAATCCAAACAAGCAACCCAGTAATATCCGCGATAACATTGGGGGTGAGAGGATAAGTACTACCGTTGATGGTGAACATCATTCATTCACCGTCATTGGTCAGGGAACTGTAAAATGAATTTACCATGGATGGGGCAGAATACCTACTCCCATCTCCATAAAGGAGAGGGGCACACCCATGTTTGGAAATGCGAACATCGAAAGGCATCCCTATATGAGTAATGATAAATGCAAGTCTGATTCCATCAAAGGATGTCTCTAACTGCAGGATTGTGCCCATAACTTGTTTTTCCAACCAACAGAGAAAAGGAAGGCTAAATCCGCCAACACATTAGCCACTGGTGGATAAAAATCCAAACTGGTTGATAGATATGACAATCGTGACCCGAAAAACACAAGTCATGTTGGCTGAGTTTGGGGAAACGGACAATTGGGTCACAATTAGTGATTTAAGCATGAATAGTCTACGTTTTAAAAGACTAAGTATAATCAACAAAATGAAATTTGGATCACCAAAATACTCACCAACCCACCAGGAGGACTCTAGATCTGGAAACTGAAGTAGAACACAAGAAAAGAGACGTCTTCGGGCGGCGCACCCAAAAGGTTGAGACAGAGCGCCCGATCTGCTACAGGACCCACCAAAGGCAGGTTTCAGTCCGCCACTGGTGGATCCGGATGGAGTAATGGAGCTAAAATTGGGAATGAAGGTGGTTGGGGCAGGGTGGAGATGAATGTGGTTGTTTGCGATAGGTGGGGTGAAAGAAAACTCAAGGAAAAGGTTCTTTAAATAGCAAGGGTTGTGTGTGTGGAAAGATTATTTCAAACCGCCATTCAATCTAATATTTGGAAAATAGGCGCACAAGTTCTTCAATTTTCCTATGGGAACTGAAGTTGACCAAGTCAAATGTGCTCTATATAGTCCGGTGTCCTATAGTGCATGCGCTATTGACTTCGACAAGTGCAAAAAATGGGACAAGTTTAACAAATTGAGCCCCAAAAATTGGGACCCACGACAATCTTTTTTCTATCTTCCTTTTTTCTTTACCAATATATATATATTAAAGATGTACAACCAGGAAATCTCAACTAGTTAAATGGTTGAGTGCGAGGTAGGTTTATGAAGGATCATACCTCCACGACTTCAGCTGGTGCCCCCTCCAAATAAGGTTTGAGGCATTATCCATAAACTTTGAACACGTCCCCATTCCTTGGGTTCAAGATTTCAACCACTCCATGAGGTAATACGGTTTGCACAATAAACGGGTTAGACCATCGACTCTAGAACTTACCTACAAAGATATAAAATAGGGAGTTGTAGAGCAACACCTTCTTCTCAACTGTAAACACTTTTCGCATAATTATGCGATCGTGAAACGTTTTGGCACGTGACTTATGAAATTTGGGATTTTGCATGATGTTGAGCTTACACTGCACCCTTGCCTGATCAAGATCTGTATTCAGGTTCTTGATCACCCAGAAAGCACGGTGCTCAAGCTCGACGAGTAGGTGGCAAGTTTTTCCATACACTACTTGATATGGGGACATACCCAAATTGCTCTTATACATGGTGCGGAAAGCCCACAACACTGTAGATTCGTGAATCCGGCTTAGTTCTAATCACTTTTAACCGTAAACAAACTATACTTGCCTAATAAACAAAGATGCAGCAGAATTAAAAACAAAAGCAAGGAAGGAAATATGAAAACCACAATGAGATGGGGGATTTTTATAGAGGTTCGGCACCCCACCAGGGTCCTAGTCCTCTCTTGCAAGCTCCGCTTAGATCACCGAGCTCCGCTCACGACTTCACTAACCACTCCCTGTTCCAGGTCGGGAGAGAACCCGTTTACAATCTTCAAACTCGCAAACAACTCTCGCCGAGCTTGGATGCTCCTCTCACAATCTGAGAGTATCACTTCGGGCTCTCACTGAAGTCTATACTCTTTGTCTTGGTCTTTCAACAAGACCATTTCTTCTTAAACAATGAATAAGTGGGACTACACTCTCTAATCTTCAACACACTTGAGTGAGAAATGGATTTAAGACTAAAGTGTGGAAGGTTGAGGCTTGGAGTGTTTGGAGCTTTCTCTCTAATGTAGGAGACAATATGGAGTGAGAGAGTTGTGTGAAATGGTATTGGACAACTCTATTTATAAGCTCCTAAGGTGTTATAGTTGTTGGGGTTAAGTGTGGTAAGTTGTTGTGTATGAAACACAAAATAGAAATCTACAGCACACATTTTAGAACAAATTCGGTCGACCGGACGGGTCAAACAGTTGACCGTTAGGCAATTTGGAACATGGTTTGGTCGACCGATAAAGGAACGTTCGACCGGATCAGGCTATAACTTAGGTACACTTAAGTTAACGGTCAAACACTGAGATAGGTTCGGTCGACCGAAAACTTCTAGACTCTACGGGGTTGGCGAAAATGAACAAGTTCGGTAGACCGATCCAAAGTCTTCGGTCGACCGTAAACTTCCAAGTAGTTGCACAATTTGGAGACAATTACGTTCGGTCGACCGAAATAGGTCCACGGTCGATTGATAGGCAATTTGTATTTTAGGGTATTTGTGAATAATTCGAATACAACCGTTGGTATAATACGACAAACCCGACGGTCAGAAAACTATGTTGATTCGGTCGACCGAATGTTGGCAGTCTAAAACACTATAGGATAATTGATCACTCGGTCGACCGAAAGGCTTGGGTCGCTCGACCGAATGTGGGCAGACAGTTCTGGTTTAATTTTAGTGTTTTCTGGTCTACGTTTAGGTGATCTATTGAAGTCCAAATGATGTGAAATTTTGTGTGTCACTTCAATACGGAACCTAGTGTGTGATTGAGTTTATTTTAGCTCAAGTATGCTCAATTAGACAAAGTTCCTAAGAGTCAAAAGAAATGCAAATTACATGTCTTCAAATGAGCTTGATTACATGTCTTGACTTGAATCCGTTCTTCCTTGAGTCTCGATCACATGTAGAGGTTAGCATAAAGCAATATATATGTTATGCAATATGTGTGCTACTCTACATTGATTACAATTACGATTAGGTTGATTAAATCACCAAAATATAGATTAAGGTAACAAAACCAACAATCTCCCCCTTTTTGATGATGGCAACCTATATCTTAATACTTGAAAATTTTAGTTGTAAACTATGCATATAAATGCCCCCCCTATGGATGTGCATAGTTTTTGTTCAATTAACAGAAATTTCAAGTTACCCCCTTTAACTATCTCTCCCCCTTTGACATCCATCAAAAAAACATAAGATTAACATGGAATTTGGATGTCTTGTAATGAAGTATCTCTCCCTAAATTTTGCACTTCATTACTCTAAGTAAATGATATTCAATAAGCTCCCCCTATCAATGTGAATATGATTTTTCGATTAAGTTCAAATCTAATTCTCCTTTTTTAACATCAAGCAAAATATATCAATTATGCATGTGATGTATTCATTCCTCCTTTTGACATCCATTTACAAATTTGGCACTTTAACAATGGATGTGATTCAAATTTTAAGATATGAAATGAATCAATATATGATATGTCAATTAAGCATGTTAAAACCTAGACTAGAACCAATTTAATCAAATATTTAGAGGATAGAAAAAATTTACCCAACTTTGAATCTTTGAATTTGGTTCTAATCTCTATTCGGTGATGCAACCGACTTTGACTTCGACTCTCAAGCTTGCCCGGTCACCACCGATCTCCTCTTCAAGCACCTACAAGTGTAGATTTAGGTACCCAAACAACTTTGGCTCCTTGAATGTTAGCTTTGGGAACACAAACCATTTTGGTTTTAGGAGCCCACACTTGAAGAGCTATGATTAATGAACACATGCTTGCCATTAGTGTAGTATGAGATACATGGTTTTTCAATTTTGAATTATATCCTAAACCATTTTTTGCAAAGATTACCTTTGACTACCTAATAGCATGGTAAGCATCTTGGTCCCATTAGTAAATTTTTCTAGATCTTCTCTTAATTGTGCATTGCAAGCTTGAAGATTTAGTTGTTCACTATCACTAGGTGTTGCTTTTAGACTACTAAGTTTCAATGCATTTTCCTCATGCCTAGCAAGTACCTCATTCTTCTCATTCATGCATGTTTCAATTTAACTTTGGAGATTATTTATCAACTTTCTAGCATTCTTGTTCTTTTCATAAATAATCTCATATTGTTTAACTAAGTCATGGAATGTATTTTGAAGCTCATCATGTGTCCTCCACATGCCTCAGAATGGCAAAAATGGAGCACACTTTCAAACTCATTATTTGTGACGTACTGCCTGAAAATTTGGTCAGGGCAGTATTTGAATATATAGGGGTCGTTCCAGTGAAATAATCTGACATTCGATTAAAATTTGGTTTGGTCAGATTTTGACCAACCTAGAGAAAGTTGCTTGGTCATGAGGTAGTTCACAATGTCAGCCAATATGGGGTTATCCTCGATCGTGAATAGTTGCTCGTCAGGAAATTTGTCATTAACAATTTGGTTTTGTGGGTTGGTCGTCTCAAGGTGATACAAGTAGTCCGCCACTATGTTTTCACACCATTTCGTCCCAAATCTCTAGATCGAATTCTTTAACAACAAGATCCATCTCAAGAGTCGAGATTTTGCATCTTTCTTCACCATGAGGTTCTTGACGATGTGAGATCAGAGTAGATAATCAAGTGAGAGTCAATCAAGTACGACCGGAATTTCTCCAAAGTGAATATAATCGCTAAGAATTCTTTCTCGGTCACAGTGTAGTTCAATTGCGCATCATTAAATGTTCTACTGGCATAGAAGATCACATAAGGCAATTTGTCCAATCGTGTAGGATTTTGTGTCCCTGTGTATGTGTATATTTAAAAAACTTATACATGCATACAAGATTGATATTCATATTTTCAGTGATTTCATGTACATTATTTTGTGTTTATTCTAATATCATGCAATTCTATGTATATTAAACTAAACAAAGAAGAGAGGATCATACCCAAAGGTTCTCTAAAACATTAATGAAGATCCGGAGTTACGTTGCTCGTCGAATCGCCCATCGATTTGCCTCCAAGTGTTCAACAAACTCTAAACAAGATTAGAGAGAAATGAGCTAGCCAATTCAATCTCTATATCAAGTTTAGAATCACGCTAATAACCCCTTTTAAAGCTCCCACGAGATTTAATCTCCAAAAACTCTAACTAATTAAGTGAATTTCGGATGGATTAGTGGAGAGATTAGGGAGAGAGACAATTTTGCATTACTATTAAACAAGTAGGGAAAGGAGACCTATTTATAGGCTCTCCCAACACCCACATCATGGGCTACCCATTAACCCATGATCTCTTGCTTTTCACTCCCTTAAACCAATCATAAATTGACACATAATCATCCTTAAAAATGTTTGACCACAATTGGAACAAATCCAGCCCATGATAAACATTAATCTCTTTCTAATTCAAGGCGGAATCATGTCGAATGGTCGACCAAAATATCCACTCGGTCGACCAAACGGTTGTTGCTTTGACAAGTTCGGTCGGACGTGAGCTAGATAGTCGACTGAATATTTACGAGAAAAATTCCTTGGAAAAATTCGGTCGAACAACGTCTCACTTCGGTCGACCGTTATATGGCTAAAATATTTCCTGGAGATTTTTGGTCGATCGCGTATTACGCCCAGTCGACTAATCGTATTATCAAGACACCTCCTGATAATTTTTGGTCAACCCATGCGCATCCGATCTTTGTCTAGTTGACCATTTCGAAGAACCCGGTCGACCGATCTCAAAACGGTCTACCGTTTTGACTCGATTTTTTCGATTTTCATCCAACAAAATTTGATCCTTGGGGTTTTTAGCAAATTCATATATCATGTAACATATTATATTATGCAATGTTAAACTATTACACCGCCATAATACATACATCTCTTATGAATTTATTAACGATTCTAATTATGTCAATTTTCATGACATATTGATTTTATTGATTCACCACGTGTATCCCATTTCACATGAAACCCAATACACCATAGGAATACAAAATCAAGCTTCTTGTATCCCAGTTTTGTGGTGTGACCTATAGGAGGATCTAAGCTATATTGGTAGTGATATTAAACACTTAATATCACAAACTATAAGCGGTATCTAGCTACACACTATAGTTACCCAATCAGCATATATGTCTTGTTCACTCGAACAAAACACGATCCATTTAGTGATGCAAAGACATCACTTGTGTCCATCCCTTGCCTCGTGATATTAAGAATATACAAAGTAGAAATGTGTCACCTTTGTATCATATATTCATTTCTTGATCTCTTAAGCTAATTATAAATATGTAACTTAACTCAAGTCACATTGTGCACATTATAATTTTTCTTTATCAAGGGGCCCACTAATATCATCACTAAAATTAAGAGAGACAATTTTAATCTTTTGACTAGCTATCTTTTCCAGCAAAAGTCAAGCTCAACCAACTGTTGTATTTATCACTATGCTCATTGATAGCTTTTGAAAACAATCAAATTGAACCCTTCTTATGTGAAGACACATAAGTCTCATATCTTAGGATTCCAGACATAGTGAAAGCATTAATGACACATAACACAAATCTATAATGTTTCACATGCTAGGTTTATTCAATATATAAAAGTAACCATTTTCCTCTTTTATATATTTGTGTCGTCAAATATTTGTAGAGCTACAATTATCGATGACCAACATGATAATCTTATCTCGGTAATTAATGTTCCATGTCAATTAACATGATTGTGAATAACTTTTGATTTATATAAACCATTATCTTTTATAGCTCTACAGTTAAGGACCAAGAGTTTATTCCTTAACACTTCTAAAAGATGAATACATTAATCAAGGAAAAAATGTTTGCACATCCAATTCATAATAATTGACATAGAAAAGTAAAACTTTTAGAACACATTCCTTTCAAATCATTGCCTAAGCACTGCTCCCACAACAAAGTCAGATGCATCACACATCAACTCGAGGTGTTCAATCCACACTGGTGCCTTAATTATGGGAGCCGAAGTCAGCTCTTTCTTCAAGGTCAAAAAGGCATGGTGGCAATCCGGTGTGAACACAAAATTGACATCCATAGCCAACAAAGCGGTGAGAGGTTGAGTAATTTTACTAAAATCCTAAATGAACCATCGATAGAATCCAACATGCTCCAAAAAGGCACAGATATCCTTCACATTACGTGGCGGTGGGAGATTAGCAATATGACCACTTTGTTCGGATCGACCTCAATTCCCTTACTTGAGACAACATGTCCAAGTATGATCCCTCGCTTAACCATGAAGTGACATTTCTCCCAAACTTCTCCTAAATTAGTGTAGTTCCCTGTCCACTCAGACCCATGTCCAACAGCAAAACTAAAAGAAAAATATGAGAAAAATCGAACGAAATGGTGGAAACAACAATGACTACGACCAACTGCACCGCAACGGCACCAAAAACTTGATTGATCATTTTAATAACCGCATGTGCACAACGTTGGTGAAGACATGGGAAATACAGGTCAAACCTCAAGGATTTGTGTGTGTTGTTGTGACTACCATACTCTAGTGGGAAATAAGAGGAGAATGGGGGGATTATGATAAACTAACTACATGACATGTGCAACGGAAATAAAAAAAACAAGTAACCAAAAAACGGATCTCGTATTTTTAATGGAGAATGAATGCGAAAGTGTAAATGTGTATTCATGTGTGTGTAATATTTAGTGCTCATGACATGCATACATGAAAATCTTATAATGTCATAATCCTAAGTGTGTCTCTACATGGATTAAGATTTATCACCATCATTAAAATATACAAAACACTAATCAAGATGAGAACAAAGACACCCACATGATTACATAAAGAACATGGAATCCAAAATGACCAAAACCCAACTATGTCTCCACATGAATTAAGATGTAACATTATAATTAAAACATACAAGACATTAATTAAGATGATGCCAACAAGAGCACATGCTCCCACATTCCATCATTATCTCTTTATCACTCGAACTTTATCCTCACCTCATCATTCCCCATAAAGTGGGCCCACTAGCAAAAATATGTGCTAAGCATCAATTAAGACCATTAGCACATTAAAGACAAGAGTAAGGAACCCACTAAATGGCTATGGAATTCACGTGAGGCTCCAAGATTAGGATTAGACACACACACTAATACAACACATCAACACTTCACATCACCCTCCACTCCCCAATGGGGATGGACTACTCTCTACTCATTTCCATAACCAAGAAAATAACAAAAACAAAACAGCTCATAAGCAAGTAAAGAAAACTAAAGTTAATCAAAGCAACTGAACAAAATTTGCATCAAATTTAAGATAACAACATGAAGAACATAAAAACTTAACTTGATTAAGAAATGGAGATTACAAAGTTGCTCATCTTCTCCTTCATTATACTACTAAGCAAGAACAAAACCTAGCCTAAAATTGGAGAAGAAGGAAGAAAAAGTGGGAGGAAGATTTACAAGTGTATTTATAGAAGATTAGAGGGTCTGGATAAATCTGAGCACAATCATACAGTTGTAAATCATATCTTGATGTTGTATAATTTTCTGACCTGAAAACTCGAACTGCTGGAGAAATTGGATACTCAACGGATTAGAACCATTCGCCAATGGTGCATCCAGTAGCTCTGATCCATATGGAATTTCTATAGTGGGTTAAGTTACCTTTGTTGCACGTGGGATCGAGCCTTGGTCCATTGTCTCAAGCCGATTTGATTTTAATTGTTGATTTACTCCTCAACGTACGGACTTTTGTGACACAATATATATTTTTCCACTTTGGTCCTTCTAGATTTTCACTTGGGTCCCTCCATGTTTACAGTCCAATCCTTGTGCATTACAAACAGGTCCATAAACCTTTCAAACCAGTCCATTCTTCTTGCATTTAGGTCATTTTCTCTTTCTTTCTCTTCCTTATTGCCTAATCCCAGAAATATACAAAATAAATACCCGAGTAGCATAAATATGGGGCAAAATAAAGGATATATAGCATGAATGAAATGTACGATATGATACTAATCAGTAGTCGGAGATTCCTTCGTCTAAATCATCCATATCGTAGATTTCAGAAGGCATTCAACGAAAAGCAATAATATAACGAATCACCCAACTTAATTAGTGTCAAACAAGTATATGAACCTGTGAAGAATATTAAATGTGACTTCGGCAAGGTGAGAAGAAGATGACTCAGAGGAGAAGGGAAGAATCCCTAAAGCTAGCGTGGGTGAAGGGATCAGGTAGAAGCCTAACTGGCAAGCACGGCTCAAACAATGTAAGGCAATGGGTCCTTAGGCTAGACGACGCCTAACTTCGAGTTCACTAGCCTCGACACGCCTCACCTCCCTACAACGAGGACCACAATGCCCAGCAAGTGATACCAGATCCGGAGATCTAGTACCTCCTACTATCGACGAGGTAGGCAACGCCGATCAGGCCATGGCAGTCTCAACTAGATTACTCTCCTAGTGCGTCCGAAATCCTAGGGCCAATGTCTACTTGCTTTTAGTTAAGGCTTGATTAAGAGTGATTTTTGGGGGCAAGGAAATGGTGATGAAATCCCCCACCTTATCTTTTATGGGACAACCCCTCCTTAGTAGCGTTTTGATCCTAGATCTAGCAATCAATCGCTCTAATCAAACGTTCACTCACTCTTGTCCTGATGCAATTCCTACTAACTAATGCATGGGCATACGAGATGCATGAATGAGTGTAGGAATTTGCGTACCTCACGACAGCGCTCAACAACTGAAAATAAAGCTAAAAGAAAAGACAACTATATGCCTAAGTCAATACATGATGCGTGACCTAAACAAGTAAGAACGTCTAGTCTTTTGCTTTGGATTTTAGGGCCAAGTTGATTAATGGGGGAGTAATTAATGATCTGGGAGCAAACTAGAGGTCATAGCATGCAAAATAGTGCTCCAAGATAACAATAATGAACTAATAAACTACCAGAAGAAAACTGAGAGTTAGAAACCCTCACCAGGCCGCCAATTGGCGGTCTGAGACCGCTGATTGGCGGACCTTTTGGAGCTTGGGTGCTTCAACTCCTCCAGTAGCCTCCTCGGGAGCTCTAGGATCCCTGAAACTAAGAAAAACTATAAATAAAAAATTAAAAACCCCTCGAATCGTCCAAACCAACGTCTGGACAAAGCACCTCCCCGGCAACGGCGCCAAAAACTTGATTGATCTCGTTTTATATTAAACCGCAAGTGCACGGCCGCGTTGAAGCGGTGGCAAATACGGGTCGTCCACTGGGAGGTGTGTCGACGATTGGTTTGTTCGAAGACAAGATTAAAAGAAACTAGAAGAATTATTTTATTAACAAATGACTCACATTGAAGGTAGCATTCTTCTCCACCTTGAGTTTTTGCTTCAAGGCTCACTCCTTAGTAAAGAGAATGCCACCAAGCAATGGGTAATTACAATGGAAGGTGAAGAGTTCTATTTATAAGCATGGAAAAAGCTAATCGGGGACAATCTCCCGATGTGGGACTAAATCAATACCAAAAATAGCCTAAACGAACATTAATACAAGTCCAGGAGAAATTTGGGCGGATCCTGAGTAATATGGACCGCCAATTGGCGGTCCAAAAACTTCGGATCGCGTTGGAATTTGTTGTGGGCTTTTCTTTCTGGTATTTTTGGTCTTTGATGCGGTTACTTGACTTGTTGGAGCTCCGACCCGAATTGAATTGGTAAAATACTCTCCATGATGGTGTGGAGTATTCTGTTTTTTTGCTCTTAGGTCCTTCTGTCTTACATTCAGGTCCTTCTCCCTTGCATCTTAGTCCTCAGATCTCACAATTCAGTCCTTTTTCCCAGCTTTTGGGTCCTTTTATGCTTCATCTCTTCAAACCTATTTATTCCTGAAAACTAAACATAAAACTCATAACATAGCACTGTTTAGGTGAAAGATAATGGATATAAGATACAAATATAAACATGAAACGATGCCAATCAGGCACCCACATTTATCTTGATTATCCTCTAGATGCTCTTCCAAACACCAAAATTGCAAAAATCGTCACTGATTTGTATGCTATTCCACCAGCTATCGTGAACGGTCGTTATAAACATAATGCCTCACTCTTCGTCCCGTTCCATGAATCCTTGCCAAAATCGTTTCGTATAACCTTCTTCCTAAATTGGGTCATGAGAATGAGATCTCTAACATGGTGCTCATGTGCATTTACTGTCTCTACAAGAGAATCTTGGTTGAATGGTCATCTTTTATGGTTATGCATATGACTCATCGTAGTGGTTCCTACCTTCCTTATCCGATGTGGCTCTCTGCGGTGTTTGAACATTGGCAAATTGATGTGGAGCCATATCCCTCTATGATCTACAAATTTCCCATATGTAAGACCACTCTCTCCAAGATGAAATCCATTCCTCCTCCTTCTCCACCTGATTCCTCTGCTGAGGAATCAGCAGACAAATCCGAAGAAGAAGAAGAAGAACAAGAAGAACAAGAAGAGGTGTCCGAAGATCCGAGGTGGATACGTCGTCATGTTCCTCGTGATTCTTGCTCTTGGTGGGGTGAGGGAGACTCCAAAGCATGGTCTCAAGGGCAGTGGTCAGCGTCCACTTCCATTGATCTTCATCGCTTTCAGCAACTATCTGATCAGGTTCATGCTTTCGAGGCCTCCACATCTGCTAGGTTTGATGCGCTTGAGGCGTCCTCTACTGCTCGTATAGATGTGCTTGAGGCCTCCACATCTGCTCAGCTCGGTCGTATTGAAGCTTCTCTTCATTCTCTCTCCTCGTTGTTGCGTGATCAGATGCTTGGGTGATTTAGTGTTAGTTTTGTGGAGTGTGTGTTTCATTTTCTTTGAACTTCAGTTTATGATGTTGTTGCTTCAAACATTTGCTTATTGTTGTATTTTTCTTTGAACCTATTGTACTATTAGCTTTCAAAGTAGCCTTTGGTGTTTGTTTTGGATTCTAAGTTGAATGCATGGTATATTGTTGTCTCTACGTTTTGGCTTAACATTTTTCGCTTCTGTTACTCTATCTCACGATTATGCTTAAATTGTATATCATATTGTCACATGAGACTTTTTGATTATGTCATAGGGGGGGAAATAAATACATGCTTATAGATAGGGGGACCTTTAGATATTGATTGTTAATGATAAAATTTAAATTTAAACTTAAACATGTATTTAGATTGATAAGTTGTCATCATCAAAAAAGGGAGATTGTTGGCTTTTTGGATAATATTCGTTAATCTGTTTTGATAATTAATCAACATATCAATAAACACATGTATCAATTAAAGGATCATTGCTTGCATATACGTGTATTATCTAACATTTCAGGAATCACGTTTGAGTTGAATTAAAGATGAAGATTGAAGCGTACCTAGGTTTAAATTCCATGTATTTAGGTTACAAATGTAACTTGGCACTTGAATCTTTGATTCATTGCATTGCATAACACTTAGAATATCTACAGAAGTCTCACACTACATTCCAACTATCTTAGACTTCAATAAAAAATCATCGAAACTCATTAGAAAATCATTCACATTTGCAATGGCTTCTATTTGGTTTGCCTGTTTGAAATCGGTCGACCGGCATGTACATTTTGTTCGACCGATTGTATTTCCGTATTTGTATTTAATATGACCGTTATACTTGTTGTATACTCCAACGGTTGTATACACATTTCTCAAATAACCATCTTTTGTATTTGGTCTTCCGGTCGACCGAAAGTTTCTTAACGGTCGACCGAGTCTTGAATACTTCCCAGACCAATTCTTACTGGGCATTTTTGGTTGAACCATCAACTCATTATGTTCGATCGATTGCATTTATTTTAATCCTGTCTAAAATCCAACACGACAATCGGTCGACCAAAACTCTACTCACGGTCGACCGATACTTATATCTTTTCCAGATCCAGTCCTACTGTTCATTTTCGGTCGAACTGGTGTTCCAAACCGTTCGACCGATCACTTAAGTTCTAGCCAAATTGGATCGACCGTTTGCATCTTCGCTCGAGCGAACCTTGCATTGTTGCATTCCGGTCGACTGTGGTACATGATCTGGTCGACTGTTTGTGTCCTGAAATGTGTCTTGTCACTTCATGACTTGTGTTTTCTTGCACATCTTTTCACCATTTCAATCCTAACGGCTAGAACTAGTTTAGAGCTTATAAATAGAGTTGAGAATACAAGGGTCACCAATCTTTCTCTAAGCTCAAATCTCATTATTAATCTCAATTTTCTCTAAACACTTGTGGTCACATCTTCTCACTTGAAATCACCATCCTTTGATTGCATCATTCATTTCACGTGCTCATGATTAGTTTCTGAAGTATTAGTCTTCAAGAGTTCTACAAAGCTTCTGGAGTGAAGCTCTTCTCGGATTGTGAGAAGGTGGTCCAAGCTAGGCGAGGGTGTTCGCAAAGCTTGTGGTGTAAAGGCGTGATCTCGGCCCGCAACGGAGATCGGATTAGTGGAGGACGCGAAGTTGCTCGAGTAAGAGCAATTCGTAAGAGAGGACTAGGATCCGGTGGTTGGATCCAAACCTCTATACATCTGGAGTTGTGGTTTGTTGTTCTCTCTTTCATATTTATTGTCTTATCTTTTAATTTGGCATAGTTCCTTTAAAAACCTTAATTAGTCTATTCACCCCCCCCCCCCCCTTTTAGACTAAGTTTAGGGGCTAGTAGATCCAACATTATGCAGATAGAAACTGAAGGCAAAACAACCGATGGTGGCATAGAAGTCATGGTTTTGTCTGCATGAGTGATGTCATGTTGTTTCTGAAGATGGAAAGATTATGTATAAAAATCATTCAGGTTTACTTGAAGTAAGTCATGTTTGTCTTTTCATATATGTTTATGTTACATTTAAAATTTAATGGTGTAAATTTGTTTATATTAGGAATCTGTACCAAATGCCGAATGAGAAAAAATATGGTTATGTGTGTCCCACGCTCTAATGTACAAACGAGAACCTGCAAATGAAGACAACAAGTGTTTAAAGTTTGAGGAGGTCTTGCCAGAACCAAATAAGGTTGCCTATATTGTAGTACCATATTGTGTCCCACACTCTAACGTGATTCATTATATTTTATAATACCATCAATTTCATTATGTTTCATTTCGGTATCATAAAGAAGATTGGCATTGATCTAATTGATAGTGTAATTTAACATGAGTGGTTTCCAATGAACATTGGATGTTAGTTGTGGTAGATTACGTGGACGCCTACGGGTTTGATCATTTGGCATCAGAGAAACTCAGGGAAGAAAGATAAGGAGAGGAAAGAAGAAGAAAAAAAGATGAGAGAAGAGAGAAGGTGTGGGGAAACGCATGGAAAACCTACGGTTCTCTAGGGTTTCCAACCTCTTTTCACCACCAAAACTCTTGTTTTTTGCATCACAATGGATCCCAAGACTAGTTCTACTCGTGTTCAACAAGAAAATGGAGATTGTGGCACAGAGAAGGATCTCCATCTACCACCATTGGAGGGTTCACCCTCGAACTTGGGGGTGAAGTTCACACACCACCTCTAGGGAGTGTTCTTCCTCCCCCTAAGGAAGTGGAGTGACTTGTTCACAGCTGGCCCAAGGGCATCCACGGCCCTAGAGTTCATCCCGCCGGCCATGAAGGGAGGGGAGAAGATGACTATGTGCTCCAAGCAAGAAGTGGTCGATGCTTTGAAGATGTGGGATATGGCACTAGTTGGCTACTTTTTTTCTTTCAAACCTCACTTCCTGACATTAGAGAAGCACCTCCACAAGATGTGGGGTTTGGTTGGCGGCATGGAGGTCATCAAGAGGAGTCAAGCCTTCCTACTTTTCTGTTTCACCCTTGGAGAAGATAGGAAACACGTGCTAGAAGGGGGACCATGGTTCATTCGTGGTTATCCACTTGTGGTTCAAGAATGGGCACCAGATCTAGTATTAAAATGGGCAAGTATCACCACGGTTCCCATATGGGTCCGACTACCAGAGCTCGACCTCCGATTTTGGTCACAAAAATCATTGAGCAACATTGTAAGTGTCCTTAGCCACTATACATAGATGAGCAAACCGCTTCGGGGAGAAGGTTGGCCTACGTAAGGGTGTGCGTGGAAGTGACCTATGATTTCACATACCTGAGTTGGGTGGAGGTCCAACTAGAAGAAGCCGACACACATAAAGTCAATGTGGAGTATGAATGGAGGCCCGATTATTGCAAGGAATGCATGGAATTCGGTCACGACGTGGAGAAATGCCCAAGGAAAAGAGTGGTCGTAAACAAGCACGGTGAGGCACCAAAGGAGAAGGCCAAGAAATGGATAGTTGTGAATCGAAGGAAGGCCAGCAACGGGCATGAAAAGGAGAGGAACAAAGGCATAGATGGGTCGAGTCATGAGGATGGTGAGACACCTTGTAACATCGGCTCCTTGGAGATGGAAGTGCCTGCCCGGAGAGGAGAGGAGCAAGGGGAGGGTGGAAGGGATGATGACGTGGATGAAAGAGGGGATGACGTGGATGAAGGTGCAAGTGAGGAGGTGACATGTGGGGAGACATGTGAGAGGGAAAAGATGGAGGGACATAGCAAGGATGAGGCACATATTTGCTCCTCCCAAACTTTGGAAGGAACCAATGAGGAAATGTCATGTGGCACGAGAGGGATTAGCTTTGCAGACAAAAAGAGAATCCTCCTCAAGTCCCTAACGGTTTCAAACAAGAGTGGAAAAGGGAGTGAGGCTATTGGTGGACAAGAAGAGTAAAGAGGAATAGAAGACGAAAGTGCTTGCTCCATTTTGGGATGATCCAATGAGAAGGGACTTGAGTGCTCTAGATTTGAATGGGCAAATGAGGAGAGAACAAGTATGCATGGTAAGGACAAAATGGCCAGAGGATCACATGACTCCACTTAGGGGACACATAATAGCATACTATTCTAATGAAGTGGGATGGGACGTAAAATAGAAGATGCAAATTTGCATGGGGAGAGATCATGTAATACACATGAAGGAGAGGAGTTTTTTGTGGGAGAGGCAACACATGGAGAAGATACCGTTGGCAAGATGGGAAAATCACAACAAGAGCAAGAAGAAATTCTTGAAGGATGTGAGAAGAAGAGAGGCAATCCCGGGGAAGAGGGAGAAGGCCTAAGTGGACTAGCCTCCTTGGTGCATGAGGAGGTGGGGTGGGCATCACCTACAAGAGTGGCACGAGGAAAAGACCACACCAAGAAGATAGCACAACTAAGTGGGGAAGGTTTGAAGTACTCGGCAATAAGAAGGATCTCGTTATGGAGGGTGAAGTAGAGAGGAGAGACAAAGGGAGCATGGAAGCATGCTTGAAGAATTCATGCTCTCCACCACCCCCCTCTTAGGCGATCCGGGAGAAAGAGCAATTGTAAAAGCACTCGTGTGGAGGTAAAGGGGGTTCACCCTGCACCTTGAAACCATGAATGTCTTAATTTGGAATGTGCGCAAAGCAAATGGACCTGGTCGTGCACTCATGATTAGGGGTCGAATAAAGGAGGTAAATCCGGATGTGGTGTGTCTTGTGGAGCACAAACTCAAGCATAAAAAACTCGAAAGATTCAAGGGAGCGATTTAGCCCCATGCATGGATGGCGAATAGCATGATTGTGGACTCCGGGCGGATTTCGGTGCATGGAATGACCAAATAATGGACTTGAGGGTCACCTTTGAAACAACACAATTACTCCACTTCAATGGGTGCTTGAGGAAGGATGGATCCGAATTCGACATCACGAATATCTATGGAGAGAATGGGCACACAGATAGGAGAGAAATGTGGTAAATCTACTTGAAGTGGCACCAAGTGTTTCGAAGCTGTGGATAGTTGGGGGAGATTTCAATTGCATTCGGATGGCAAGTGAGAAACGTGGAGGAGGTGCAGGAAATGAGGTCCCAATGAAGGAATTTAATGATTGTGTTGATGCACTTCAACTTCTAGAGATGTCGTCAACGGGAGGTGAATTCACTTGGTCAAACTCATCCGATGGAAGTGCATGCATCGAGACAAGGATAGACTGGATTTTCATGAACAATGTGTGGCTTGAGTTGTTCCCAGAATCTTTTTACGTTGTCGGTGAGAAGGTCTTGAGTGACCATGCAATGCTCATCATGAAAATGAAAGGAGGAAAAAGAAGATATTTAGATTTGAGAATCATTGGGCGGATCATGAGGAATTTTGTGGGGTAGTTGAAAGAGCTTGGGCTATGTTTTTGAAGGGCACCCCTATGTATCACGTGGTTGTGAAGCTGAGCGAGGTCAAAAATGCACTTAAGAGTTGGAGCGGGATTACATTTGGAAATGTAATCCAGAAGGTGGGAGAGGCCCGGGCAACACTTGAGGATGTGAGGAGGCAAAGGAAAATTCACCCAAATGATGACGTACTTTCCCTAGCTGAAGGGGCAGAAAAGGAAACACTTGCTCGTGTTCTTGCTTGGGAGGAGTCCATTATTCGACAAAAATCAAGAGTTAAGTGGTTAGAAAAAGGGGGACCGGAATACTCGGTTTTTCCATGAGCAACTTAGAGTGAGGAGAGCCACCAACCAAGTGAGCAGAGTGAGTAAGGGAGATAGCATCATGGAGGAAGAGGGAGAAATCCGGGAAGCCTTTCGGTGTTTTTATGCTAACTTGTTTGCTAATGATTTTCAGGTGCAATCCATTAACCATTCAATTGTCTTACCACAACTTCAACCGGCGGAGGGGGAAGAACTAACACGGAAGCTGGACATAAAAGAACTCCAAGATGTGGTGTTGAATGTAAATGTAGACAAGGCGTCAGGACCCGATGGTTTCAACGCAAAATTCTTCAAGGCGGCATGGGAAATAATAAAGAGGGACATGTTCAAGGCCGTGGCATCTTGTGTGGAAAGTTGAAGGGTCTTAGCCCAATGGAACAACACGTTGATTACGATCATCCCAAAGAAGAAGGCACCAACTTTGGTGGAGGATTTTTGATCTATAGCTTTGTGCAACATGACATATAGATTCACATCTAAAGTGCTTTCAAACCGGTTGAAGGGTGATTGACATCATTTCATGCTCATATTTGTATCTTATATCCATTATCTTTCACCTAAACAATGCTATGTCACGAGTTTTATGTTTAGTTTTCAGGAATAAATAGGTTTGAAGAGATGAAACATAAAAGGACCCAAAAGCTGGGAAAAAGACTGGATTGTGAGATCTGGGGACCAATATGCAAGGGAGAAGGACCTGATTGCAAGACAGAAGGACCTAAGAGCAAAATAGAATACTCCACACCATCATGGGGAGTATTTTACCAATTCGATTCGGGTCAGAGCTCCAACAAGTCAAGTAACCGCATCAAAGACCAACAATACCAGAAAGAAAAGCCCAAAATAAAAATGAGCAGGATCTGAACCATATAGACCGCTAATTGGCGGTCCAAGACCGCTAATTGGCGGTCTATTTTGGCCCAAATCCGCTCCAATTTCTCTAGCACATGTATTAGAGGATGTTTAGGCTATTTTTTGTATCTATTTAGTCCCACATCGGGGGATTGTCCCGGTTTGCCTTTTTCCATAGCTATAAATAGAACTCTTCACCTTCCATTGTAATCACTCCATATTTTAAGTGGTTATTCTTCCTACTAGAAGTGAGGCCTTGAAGCACACACTAAAGTAGGAGGATTCTACTTTTTATGTGAGTCATTTTATCAATAAAGTTGTGTTTCTTTCATTTTTTGTTTTATGCTTCTTTTATTGTTTATGCATGTTTTAGTTTAATCATCTTTTAATTCTAGCTTAGTTTTAATATGCTTTCTTTCCATAGTTTAATAATTAGTGTAATGTTTAGTGAGTAGTTCCATCCCATTTGGGGGGTGGAGTAGATGTACATACATGCATTAGAGAATGGGATGAGTGCTTTAATTTCAATGTGTTGATTAAACATGAATGTATGCTTGCTTGTTTAGGATAGAATTTATAACTTGATGAGTTTTGCCAAAATGATTAGACACCTCTCATGCTTGTTTAGGTTCTGAAATAAACAACTTGCATATGTAATTGTTAATCAACCAAGTTGGTGAATAGATTGATAGGTTTTGTCATAACATTTAGACACTTCCTATGCTTGATAAACACCACCTTCATGTGCTTAAAGAATGTATTCTACACCCACCTCTTTGCTTGTGTGCACTCACTCCACCCCTTAGGGGTTTTCCATTCCTAAAATTCCAGCATTCTTGTTTTGTTCTTAGCTTAGTTCTTATTTCATCGTTTGTTTGCTTCTTTCACATTTCATACTTCTTAGCGTAGTGTAGCGTAGGTTAGCATAATCAATCTTTCTCTTCCCTATTTTGCCACTTGATTTCTGATAAACAAGAGGCTGCTCACCTCCCTGAGGACGACCCGTACTTGTCACCGCTTCATCGCGGCCGTGCACTTGCGGTTTAAAATAAAACGTTCAACAAAGGGTCTACTACCACGACTTATTGGGGAGAATCAAAGTGCATTTGTCAAAGGAAGGCAAATTGGCGATAATACTACTTGCACAAGAGCTTTGCCACAACCTTCACCTAGGGAAAGGGGGGCGATGCATGTGCATAAAACTTGATATTCGGAAAGCTTATGACTCTATCTCTTGGGAGTTTCTTGATCAAGTAATGAAGAAGTTTGGTTTTTCGGATAAGTGGAGAAGGCTCATCTTGGCATGTGTGGAGGCATCTTTCGTGGTGACGATAAATGGAGCCAACTCCACGCCGTTTGGGGCACAGAATGGTTTGCGACAAGGTGATCCCTTGGCCCCCTACTTATTTGTGATGTGCATGGAGGTCTTAAGTGAAATGGTGAGGATGGCGGTCATGGAAGGGAAACTCAAATCACTAGCATGTGGAGATGTCACCGTATCACATTTACTCTTTGCCGATGATGTCCTACTCTTTGCGAAGGCCACCAAAGAGAATGTTAGGGCCATTAAAAATGTTCTTGAGGAATTTATAGCATGTTCGGGGCTAAGGTTTAATGCATCAAAGAGCCATATTTTCATGGGGGTGAAGTAGTGCATGGAGCATGGATTGAAGCACATCTTGGGATGGAGTGAAATGACTTTTCGATGGTCTACCTTGGGCTACCCTTGTTCTCCGGGCGGATGGGGAGAACTCATTGTTTGACACTTGTGAACAAAGTCAAGTCACGTTTAACCACTTGGAAGCAAAACTTCTTATCCATAGCCAGACTAGTGGAACTCATGAGAAGTGTTCTTACATCCCTTAGCATATATTGGACTTCTGTTTTCCTACTACCAAGGAAAGTATTGAAAGAAATGGATAGCCTTATGTGCCATTTATTTGGGGGGAGAAGAAGTGGGTTGCGGTGGCTTGGAAAGATGTGTGCATGCCTAAGGATGAGGGAGGCTTTGGACAAAAACGACAAACGGAATGGAATGATGTGGGCCTTCTCCGATTGTTTTGGCTCGTGGTGGCGAATAGAACCTCCTTATGGGCCAAGTGTGTTCGCCTAAAGAATCACTCTATTTGGCTCGCACAACCACCCTCCACTTCCTCATGGGTATGGCGGGGGCTCCTTCGAGTCCGAGATATTGCTAGAAGACATATCCAATATGAGGTGGGAAATAGGGAAGAGATACATTTCTTCCAATATCCATGGTGCGGAGAACCTTTTCAATGCGAGTTGGGATGAACGGCTACATTATGAGATGGGTGTGCATTGGGACACTAGAGCTTCGTATTTCGTAAGAGAGTGGAAGTGGAACCTCCCTCCTCCATGCTCAACCATGATGGAGGAAGTTTGTTTAGGGTGAACCAAAAAGAACCAACGGCAAGGGTGCTACACTTGGAATCAAGGAAATGTGGAATTTGGTGAAGGAGCCGGGAAGGAAGGTGGCTTGGGTTGGCATTGTATGGCACAAGCATGCCATCCCAAAACATGCAATCGCGGCTTGGAGAGCAATGAAGGAGCTCCTACTCACAAAGAAGCTCATGATTCAACAAGGATGCATGATCCGACATGTATACTTTGTGGAGAGAAGGAGGAGGATATGGAGCACCTATTTTGGGGATGTGAATACACAAAGGAGGTATGGAGACACCTTCTTGATCTCATGCACCTCAGCCCACACATCGCAAGATCTCTAGAAGGCAAGGCTATGCGCATCTCACATGCGCAAGGAAGTCAGCTCGATAAGGTGGTAAGAAGGTGGGGGATCAATGCTCTGATTCACGAATGCTGGCTTGTGCGAAATCGGAGGATATTTGAGGGGGAAAGGAAGAGGTCGGTGGACATCATGGCTGCTATCAAAGATATACTCCGTTGTTTGGGGGATAAAGCCAAGAAACTCGCAAGTAATGAAGAGGAAGCGCAACATTTTGAGACCACTTGGAGTTAGCTCAGCTTGATGCTTTAGAAATGAGGATGTAAATGTTCCTTTAACTACAACGCATATAATGATGTAATACGTAGAATGTTGTGTAGAGGCCGGTTATGCATATGTCATACACCTACGGACTTATCCTAAAATTTTGTAGGTTGTAAACAACTTTTTAGATTAATTGAATTAGAGGCTAAGCCTCCCTTTTTGCTTTGCAAAAAAAACTCAGGGAAGATTTAATGAACATTATTCAACTATAAGTTATTTAGAATAATTTCGTTCATATTCTAAGTTAATTTATTGTTATTGATTGTTTACATCTATTTTCGAATCTTTACATATTTTGGTAGGGTCGTTAAGGTCTGTAAATACTCAGGTGTTCGAAGGTCTGCAACAAAAGGGAAAGTAACTAGGCGTGACATGAAGGTAAGATGATTCAGTAACATTTGTTTTGATAATATGTATTATACCTTGCATTAATTTCGTTATTTTGCTAATTACATGATATCGTAATTGTAATACCTTAAAAAAGTTGGAAATGTTCTGAATGTGGTTAGTATATACTGAGGTATATTCACCAACTTGTTGATAAGAGAGCGACATCGGGAGATTTAAGATTGGTAAATTTTGATATTGATATTATATTTGCATTATATATGTTTTCTGGCACAATTTATTTGTTAATAAATTGGTTTCTTTACTTTGTAGTTGTTTGAAGATTCTCTTGAAATATTTTCTCAGCAAGAGATAGACATAAAGCGAGAGAAGTGACCTTTTTTTATCAGCCATACTAGAGAACTATAGAGTTTCGCTTGACTTGTACTGTTGTAAAATAAGGGTTTTACGTTGGGTTTTTTGACCATATCACATTGGTTTTATTGTTTAAATTTACCGACGTCGTAATCAAGCGACGTAATAGTGAAGATGATACCACGTCGGTTGGAAAACCGACGAGAAATATTCAAGAATACACGTGGGATCTAGGAAAATCGACTGAAATATGCATATTTCACGTCAGTTTTCCTAGAGCCGACGTGTAATCCTGGATATTTCACATAATAATACAGCGAGATACTACGTCGATTTTTGGAAAACCGACGTAAAATATACAAGATATTATCTCGATTTTTGGAAAACCGATGTGAAATCTGATGCTTTCACGTTAGTTTTTGGTAAACCAACGTAATATCTTACATATTTTACGTCGGTTTTCCAAAAATCGGCGTAGTATCTTGTTGTTTTACAAAAAAAATGTAATTGCTCTAATAATGTTTCCTGCAGTAAACGCATTCACAAACACGAATTTTATCACAAACACAATTACAATAACATTCACAATCGTGACCAAAAATTGAATTCGAACAGTCTCTTTCGCATATTTGGATGTTAAATTAAGATGAGTAATATATAATATAAAGTCAGGCCTTACAAAGTCAGATTTCCTATTTCTGATCAAGACGGTAGTTATGAACGTCAATTATAATTAAGATTATTAAGATTACAACTAGTAAAAAGGTCAACCACTTTAGTATTATGAACACAAGCTAAACCAAATAGCTACTAATTACCTGTTTATTTCACCTTTGGTGGTATTCATGTTCTTATTAGCAATCAAATTGTAACAGCCATTCGAGTAAGATTCAAGTGAAGCTGAAAATGGAATCAAAATATGCCACGTTAAACTCTTCATCAATCAACAAAAACAAAGAGGGATTCAAAGACAACTGAACTCATTACCTGAAATCAAAGGAATAACCCTTATTTTTACAGAAGAAAAGAAACGATACGATCAATACTGAACAGGAAAAACAACTCATGTAAAAGACATTTCCAAGCATCATGTTTCCGAACATAAAAGTTTTGTATATGTAAGTCGGGTTTTTTTGCTTGTTCACAAGAACATAAATGTTGGTGATAGAGCATAAGAACGAAACAAGAAAACCTTACGATTCCTTCTTCACATCTTTAGGTGATTTGGTCGCATAATGTGACTTTAGCTGTGCGATTTTTACATTTAAACTTGCAATTTCTATGTCCTTTGCTTTGATCTCCTCTGAACCCCCACCTTTGGCTTCTTCCAAAGTCTTGTTCTGTTTTGCGGTGGCCTCAACATTCTTTTTCATTTGGCGGATCTCTCAAACGAAATGGTGGATCCGATCAATGATCACCAAGAGGAATAAAGAGTACCCTGCATTCACACAAATGATTACATCACCGTATCATATTATTTTCATCAAAAGACAATGCAACACTTGTATATGTTACAGATAAAACGTGAAACTGAGAAGTCATAACTTGTAAATCTTTTGCAAATATGCCTACACTAGAACCACAACCTTTGGACCATTTCAAAATCGAACTCCATTTGGACCATTTCACAGCACAAACGCCTCAAAAACAACAACGAAAGCCACATTCCTCGAGTTCACCGGAAAGCTCACCAAATCCCGCGAACCGAGACGGAATCGGCAGCAATCCAGACGTTGGAATCGAGGATCGAGCGGAGAAGGAGGGGGAGGAGAAGAAGAATGTTAAAAGAAGAAGACCGTTGAAGACAATTTAAGGTAGAAGCTTACCAATGCACCCGATTAGCATACCCAAGACAACAATTGTAGTCTCCCAGGAAAACAATAAATAAAGCCAAACGGCTACAAATCTCTGTATAAATACTCATGTACTCAAACAATCAAATACAACAAAATATACACTCTTTCTCTTCTTCCTCCCAAATTCATCATCGTCACAAGTTTAATATGGTATCAGAGCGCTGATCCATACGCCTCAGATCTTCCCACATCTCATCATAGGTCTCACCTCATCCAAGGGGGTTGAAGGTCACCGCACACCCACATCCTAACCCAAGGAGGAAGAGAACAACAAAAAAAAGAATGTCGGACGGCAACGGAAATCAAACCGGAGTGATGAATCCTCATCGCCTCGTCACAACACCTCTGAACGAGACCAACTATTTATCCTGGTCTCGCGCGGTCACGCTATCCCTCAGCGGCAGAGGGAAGCTTGGCCACATCACCGGGAAAATCCCAAAACCAGAAGAAGACGCGAACGAGAAAATGCAAGAGGAGTGGCAAACCTCGGATCACCAAGTGATGTCGTGGCTCATTGCCTCCATGCATGCAAACATCGCCGAAATCTTCATATATAAAGACAGTGCAAAAGATCTGTGGGACTCTGTTCGAGACCACTACGGAAAGGCAGAAAATTTCACGCACATCTTCAAGATCAAGCAAGAAATCGCACAAACACAACAACACGGGACTTCAATCACCGAGTACCTCGGTACCCTCAGAAGAAGGTGGGATGAGCTCAGAATATACGAACCACCTACCACAGACCCAAAAATCATCCAAAATCGGCAAGAGCAAAATCAAATCTACCAGTTTCTGGTGGGTTTAGATCCGAGCTACGAGACTATTCGGTCTCAATTACTCATGGCGACGGATCTCCCCAGTCTTCCACACATCACAAGCCTCATTCAGCGGGAAGAAACGCGGAGAAACACGATGAAAAATCAGAACAACAACGCGGACAACCAAGCCTTCATCGCCGGTCGGAACCAGGCTCAGGGAGGAGTAAAAAAAGGTTAGGAAACAAAAACACCGAACACTGCGACAACTGTAAAAAGAAAGGACACAACAGAAATCAGTGTTGGTTCCTCTTTCCCCATCTCAGACCACAAAGAAACGAGAGAAATACAAAAGCCAACTTGGTGGAAGGAGTCGACGGTGGCAACACAAGCCTGCTCGGAGGCGGCGACTGCAACACCAGCCTGCTCGGAGGCTGCGACCACAACACACGCATGCTCCGGAATAGCAACCGACACAAAGAAAAAACACAAAACCCTACCGGTTATGCGGATAACTCCGCGTTTTATACTCAGCAACATGTCGGATCTTCCAACCCGACCCGATCGGATATAACTTCGGTCGGATCCAGCCCATTCGGATCTGGTAATGGTAATCCGGATTCTACCATTAACCCACTTCACTTAAAAAGTCTGGTGGGCCAGCTTAATGACCTTTTGCAAAACAACCTTAATGCAACTGGTAATTCCTCAGGTAAATTAAATTTTTCGGATTTTACTGTTTTCTCTGGTTTAACAACTAAATTCAATAACAAATCGTGGATAATCGATACCGGAGCCACCGACCACATGACTGGAGATCCAACAATACTTAGTAATATTAAAAATCTAAGTTTAGTAAATAAATTTGTAACAGTAGCAAATGGAAACAAGATACCAATTAAAGGAATCGGGAAAATCAACTTACTTAACAACACCCTAAATGATGTTTTATATGTCCCTAATCTAGATACTAATCTTATATCTGTAGCCAAAATCACCAGAAATCTCAATTGTGATGTTATATTTGCTCCTAATAATGTTGTTTTTCAGGATCGTATCTCAGGGAGGATGATTGGTAAGGGCATCCTCACGAATGGTCTTTATGTTCTAGAAACAGACGAAAAAGCACTTCATACCCATACCCTAAACAACCATATTCTCTGGCACAAAAGGATGGGTCACCCATCATCAAGTATATTAAGATGTTTTTTTACCCTCCTTTAGAAATGAATTATTATGTGATATATGTCGTTTTGCTAAACAAACTCGCTTACCTTTTCAAAATTCTAGCACCAAAACTCTTATGCCTTTCGAATTAATACATTCTGATATTTGGGGACCAGCTCCTGTTGAATCTTACAACGGTTTTCGGTATTTTATTAGTTTTATTGACGATTTTTCACGAGCAACCTGGGTTTATCTGTTAAAAAACAAATCTGATGCTTACTCTGTTTTTTGCGAATTCCTCCGTTTTATTGAAAACATGTTTGACGCAAAAATTAGATATTTTAGATCTGATAACGACTCTGAATATATGAGCAACCTATTTCAAAATCTTTTACGACAAAAAGGTATCTTTCACCAAACCTCTTGTGTTAATACACCACAACAAAATGGGATTGCAGAAAGAAAAAACCGACATCTATTAAATGTCACTCGCTCTCTTCTTTTTCAAACTAATGTTCCTAAATTTTTTTGGTCCGATGCAATTCTTGCTGCTACTTATATTATCAACCGACTTCCTAGTCCCACTACAAACAATAGAAAACCGTTAGAAATCTTGTATAATAGAGAAATTAATATCAACCATCTTAGAGTTTTTGGTTGTACCTGTTTTGTCCACAAAAAACGGGAAGATAAACTTGATCACAACTCCATCAAGTGTATTTTCTTGGGATATTCCTTTAGGAAAAAAGGTTACAAATGCTATGACCCAGAAAATAAAAAAACCTATGTCTCAAGAGATGTTACCTTCTTCGAAGAAGCCCCCTTTTTCACAAATCCCAATCCTAAAAATGCTTCCGCTATCCCAGTACCTCACATCACCTACAATAACCTTCTACCCACAACACCACCAGCAATCCCAGAAGGAGGAGGAAACGAAAATGGAGGAGGAAACGAAGACGGAGGAGGAAATGAAAGCGAGGGAGAAGAAAACGGAGGAGAAAACGAAAGAAGAGATGAAGGAAGAGAAAATCCAAGGGGAGAAGAACCTCCAAGAAGATCTACGCGCCCATCCACCCTCCTAGCAGATTCAATGATTATTATCTCTCACACACCACATACCCTATCCAAAACTTTCTATCATACCAACAAATCTCACAAAAACATCAAGCCTTCCTAGGAACAATAGACACAAATAAAGAACCAACACATTATCATGAGGCTATAAACAACCAAAATTGGGTCAAAGCCATGGATGATGAATTACGTGAAGGGAATGTGTTCTAAAAGTTTTACTTTTAAATGTCAATTATTATGAATTGAATGAGAAATCATTTTGTTCCTTGTTTATGTTATTCGTCTTTTGGAAGTGTTAAGGAAGAGGCTCTTGGTCCTTAACCGTAGAGCTCTAAAAGATATTGGTTTACATAAAACAAAAGATATTCGCAATCATGGTAATTAACATGGAACATTAATTACCGAGTTAAGATTGTCGTGTTGGTCATAGATCATTGTAGCTCTACAAGTGAGTGACAACACGGGTATGCAAAAGAGGAAAATATTACTTTTGTATACTGAATAGACCTAATAAGTAAAATATTATAGAAATGTGTTTCTGTGTCATTAATATTTTACTGTGTCTTTGGTCCTTTGATATGAAACTTATATCTAATCACTTAAGGAGTTCTTAATTAGACTAGTGTCTTGAGCTATCGATGAGTGTAGTGTAAAGGCATTAGTTGGTTAAGTACAACTTTTGTTGGAGAAGATAGTTAGTCAAAAGATTATCATTGCCCCTCTTAATTGAGTGATGATATTAGTGGGTCCCTTGATAAAGCAAGGTTATAATGTGCACAATGTGATTTGAGTTAAGTCACATATTTATAACTAGCTTAAAGAGATCAAGAAATGAATACTAATACAAAGATGACACAATACTACTTTATGTGTATTCTTAATATCATGAGGCAAGGGACGGACACAAGTGGTGCACTCCATCACTAAATGGATCGGGTTTTGGTTCGAGTGGAATTAAGACATCTAACTAATTGGGAGCTATAATGTGTAGCTAGATACCGCTTATAGCTTGTGATATTAAGCTCTTAATATCACTGCCAACTTAGTTTAGATCCTCCCATAGGTCACACCGCAAAAACCGTGAAACAAGAAGCTTGATTTTGGTTCATATGATGTGTCGGGTTTCTCATAGAAAATATGACACATGTGGTGAACAAATAAAATCAATTATGTTGTATATAAACATAATTAGAGTCATGATAAATTCACATGAGATGCATATATTATGGGGTGCAATAATTTATTGTTGCATGGGATAATACATTGCATAAGTTGTGAATTTGCTAAAACCCCCTTAAGTTCAAATTTTGTTGGAAATAAATCCAAAATTTGAAATAGGCAAAATCGGGTAGAAGTTCGGTAATCCGTTGAGGTTCGGTCGACCGAAGGATCTATGGATCGGTCAACCGGACGTGGAACGGATAATCGTAATAGATTGACCGAACTTGACCAAAGTGCCTGGAGCTTTGGTATGGTGTACCGAACCAGAAACGGTCGACCGAACAATGTCAAGTTCCGATATTTTCGGTTAACCGAATAGCACTCGGTCTTACACGTGAATGGGTCCGATCGGTTAAGGAGAATTTTTCCCCTTAAGATTCGGTCATCCGTCACGTACTCGGTTAAACGATCGTGACAAATTCGGTTAACCGAGTGGGACTCGGTAAACCGAACAGCGGTCGATTTTCTGCCTTTGATTATTAAGAGATTAATTTGATTGATGGTTGGATTAGCTCCAAACTTGGTCAAACGTTTTGTGGGTGCATGTAATGCATTAAGGAATTAATTTATGAGAGAAAATGTAAAGAAAAACGTGGCTAAAGAATAGCCATGATTAAGAGTAAGATTGGAACCTATAAATAGGTCCTTATTCTCCCTAATTGTGACATACAATTCAATAATTATTTTCTCTCTTAATTCACCACAAAATCCCACGAAAATTCTCTTAGTTTTCTAAGTCTTTGGAAGGAGAAATCTCAGAGGCTAAGGAAGGGGTTTGTAGCTAGATTCTAAGCTTGTTTGGAGATCGATTGGCTAGCTCCTTTCTCTCCAACCTTGTTTAGGGTTTCGGTGAACACTCGGAGGCATCCGGCGCGGCGAGAAGCATCCCCAACGTCTCCGAATCTTCAAGAAGTTTTTGAGAACTTCTAGGTATGAATTTCGGAGCCCTTGTTTGTTTTAATAGAGTTTTGAAACTAGATGTTAAAACAAACCGATGCATGCATGAAATAAATCAAAGAAAATTATAATTGATCCTTATTATACATAAAAATTTCGAAGATATATATGTATAATTAAACATGAAATCCTTCAGTGGTATCAGAGCTTAGGGTTCAATTTTCTCATGATTTATGGCTGTAAACAAATCTAGTTTACCATCTAGGATTTAAACAATTCGTTTTACCGGTTTTTCGGTCTTTAAATGTTTGTTGAAATAATTCTTTATAATAATTCATTTTAAATGTTTTGAATGTTTAAAACATGACATATAATTATTAGAATTATGATTTAGACATAAGTCTAACTTGCAATAATTTCGTTTTAAGTATAAACGATTATTTTGTAAGAGAATCAACAAAACCGAAAAACTGCGATTCATCTTTCCATTGGAAATTGGATGAACAGCGGTTCATAATTAATTTGTGAACTATGGATGTATGAAAAATGTTTTTAATGGATTTCAAAATATTTTTCAAAGAATTGTTGAGAATTCTGGATGATTGATAAATTAGATTATGTAGTTTATAGCAATTGCGTGCATGGATGCTTGAGTTGCTTTGCAGGATTGTGAGTTTATATGTTCCAAAATCAGAAGCTATGAATGTATGTCATTATTATTATACAGGGGCTTATGTATGTAAAAGTCATATTCTCTATTTTCTATCTTTAGAATTGCATTTGCATGTGAGAGGTTTTTACATAGGACTTGCACTAGTTTGTTTTTTATCGAATGTGAGGAGCATGTTTATTTTTCTGTAAAATCTACATCTCCGGTGCAAGAGGAAGTCGCCGAATAGAGCATTGATCGAGGATCGAGGATCAGGGATCGAAGATCAAGGATCAAAGGGAACATATAAACTCACGCGATATGGATTGTGTGAATGTTTAATTTCTGTTTTATAATTTCTGCTATGCATGTGATGAATGGTGAATGTTAGGATGTGTATAAATTTTAATATGCATGATAAACTAAAATTCAAAATCACATGTTGATAAATTAAATTGTCCAACAAAATTAAGAATAAATTTCCTTCTTATTTCATCCACTAGCAGCCATTGATCGAGGGATACTCTGTTCGCCCTTAGCGGGAGATAGCTCCCTCTATCTTTGGGAATAGTGGGAGATATAAAGGTTGTCTGTTGTTGTGCCACAATTAAATATATGAGGTGTGTTTCACCCTAGTGAACCCCAAGTATGTTTAGTTATGAATACAATAGATAAACGTATCTCGTATCAAATGAAAATAAGTTTTCTTAACATTACCTAGAGCCCTCGCTCGGTTTTGGGAAAAAGTTTTTCTTACGAGGATAGGTCGCATTCCCTCATAATTAAAACGACAAGAGTCACAAAAGTTTGAATATGCTAAATGTTGCTAAAATTCAAAAAGGTTGTGATTAGAAAATGTTTTCTTACCTTGATGTTGTAATGTATTCGATAGCCCTTAGCTAGTCTATATTACAATTGATGGGATCTTGGATTACTGCATTTACGGGCAAGATTTTAATTGCAGTATTTACATCATATTCGATATATATATGTATGTATGTATTAAAACATAAAATTGGCATTAAAACCTATATAATTTATTTTGTAGAAATGTCAAATATCCAACCAATTGTGCGATCTATGATCGAAAAGAACCCTTTGCAAAATGATGGCTCAAACTTCATGAAATGGCAACTCAATCTTAATATCGTGTTAAGGTTTGAAAAACTATCTCATATTTTGGATGGTGAAATCCCAAAATTAAATGAGAAGGCAACCGATAAAGAGAAAGAGGCGATAGCCAAGTGGGAAGACCAAGAGAACCAAGTTCACGGTCTTATACTAGCATCCATGGGTGACTCGCTTCAAGCAAAATACTTGGATTCAAAACCCAAGAAGACCATGGAGGCTTTAACAAAGATGTTCATGGATAGTGCCCGAAAGGAGCGCTATAAGACCACCATCGTACTCACAAGGTGCCATATGGCGGAGGGAACATCGGTATCTATGCATTTTCTCACGATGCAAGGATACCTTGAGAAATTGTCGAAACTCTCTTCTCCAATGCCCGAGGACATTGCCGAAGATCTGATTCTTGGCTCTCTAGCCCCGTCCTTCAAGGACTTTGTGATGCACTATCATGTGCGTGAAAAAGGGGTGAGTCTTGAGGAGCTTCACAACGCTCTCAAAACGGCTGAAGTTGACATGGGCAAAGGTCAGGACAATCACGTCCTAGCCGTCCATGAGAGGAGCAAAAAGATCAACAAAGGTAAAGACAAATTTACCAAAGATACGTCAATCAAGAGCAAGGGAGTAGGAGGTACTCATGGGAGTGCCTCAAGGGGGAAATCTTTCAAATCTCCAACTCCCAACACGGAGTGCTTTCACTGCGGTGAAAAGGGACACATCCGACCGAATTGCCCCAAGTACAAGGAAGACCTTGAAAATGGGATGATTGAACGTAGGCGCCCGAGAAGCGTCATAGGTATGTTTGTTATTGAGATAAATTTAATCACCTCTATCCTTGATTTGGTAATGGTTACCGGATCTTGTGCTCACATAATTTTGATGTGCAGCTATTGAAGGATAGGAAGGAACTCGTGGAGAACGAGATGATATTGAAGATTGGAAATAGTACAACCATCGCTGCGATTGTACAAGATTCTATGGAGCTTCAATAGTCTAGTGATTTAAATTTATGCTTTGAAGAATGTTTGTTATATGCCTTCGATTAGCAAGAACATTTCTGTATCAAGTTTTAGATATGGATAAATTTTAATAAATATTTTAATTCTTGCTTGTCTATATCGAAGAATGGAATTTTCTATGCAAATACATTCATATAGAATGATTTCTATTTGCTTGAAATAAATAATAAACAAACTCAAACAAACAATAACAAAAGAGAAACTAAGATAACTCACGTGAATGATACAATCTTGTAGCACTATCGGATTGGTCAAATAAATGACCAAGAGAACTTTCAAGAAGAAAGGAACGAAAACGAATAACTAATTGGATATGATACATTCTAATGTATGTGGTCCGATAAGTAAAAGTGCAAGAGACGGTTTAAGGTACTTCATATTGTTCACAGACAACTATAGTCATTATGGCTGTATTTGTCTAATGGGAAGCAAAAGTGAATTCTTTGACAAGTTCAAGGAATTCGAGGATGAAGTAGTGAACCGACTCAACAAGAATATCGAGTCTCTATGAAAGGTTCGTAGGGGTGAGTGCTTAGAATACCTAATTTGACTCATTCCGAAAGTAGGAATAGGATATTGCTCGACATGGTTCGATCAATAATGAGTCAATTTAAATTGCCGATTTACTTTTGGAATTATGCACTACAAATAATGACAAACTCACTAAATAATGTTCCATCCAAATCCGTGGAGAAAATGGTTTATGAGCTATGGAGTTGAAAGACACCTAAGCTCAACTTTCTCAAGATTTGGGGTTGTGAGGTCTACATCGAGAAATTGATGTCGACCAAACTTCAACCAAAAACGGATTAAGTGCTTCTTTATAGGTTATCCTCGTATGACAAGAGGATACTACTTTTGATATATCACCTCCAATCGAAAGATTGTAGAGAGAGATATGTTTTTCTGGAATTTCTGGAAAAGAGAGAAAAGTAGTGGGAGTAGAGTTGAGCTTGAGAAAACTCAAGATACTCTACAAGATCATGAAATGAATGATGACATTCAAGATCATGAAGGCCCAACCGAGATTCCTTTGGTTAGTGGGAGCATGAGCGAGAGATCCTTACAAGAAATTGTGAGAGAATCTCAATCATCCTCACCTAGTGTGCGTTCGAGAGTCGAACATGAACCTATTCCTCAAGAAATTGTGGAAGAAGTTCGAGAGACACAAGAAGAACCAAAAGAACTAAGAAGGTCAATGAGGGAAAGGAAGAAACCCAATAAGTATGTGGGACTTCATGAGAACATGGTACTAGATACCAAAGATCCCTTGACCTTCCGAGAAGCAATAGAAAAGACTCCAAACTATGGTTAAAAACCATGGAATCCGAAGTAGAATCCATGTATGATAATCAAGTATGAAACTTGATTAGCCTCCCTAAGAGAAAATATCATTTAGTATAAATGAACTTTTAGGAGGAAGATGGACATGGATAGTAACTTGACAATCTACAAAGCAAGGCTTGTAGCAAAAGGTCATACTCGAATTCAAGAAATTGACTTTGATGAAACTTTTGAGAAGTTACCATGATAAAATCTATTCGGATTATGCTCTCTATTTCCACATTTCATAATTATGAGACATGGAAGATGGATATCAAAATGGCGTTCCTTAAATAGGAACTTGGAGGAGGATATGTACATGGTACAACCTCAAGGTTTTGATGATCCAAATAATAGCGAAAAGAAATGCAAGTTTCGAGAATCCATTTATGGATTGAAGCATGCATCGGGGAGTTGGAACAAACGCTTTGACGAAGAGATGAAAGAGATTCACTTCATTCAAAGTAAAGGAAAACCTTGTTGATACAAGGAGATTAGTGGGAGCCATGTAGTACTTCTGATCTTATATGTCGATGACATATTACTCATGAGCAATCATATACCTTTGCATTAACAAACGAGAAATTTCGTTGAAATCAGTGTATTCAATGAAAAGAAAAGGATGAGGCTCAACACATCTTGAGAATCAAGATACATTGAGATACATCCCGTAGACTCATTGGCTTCAGTCAACGTGCATACATTGACAAGGTCTTTGGAAATGTTCAGGGTGAACAATTCCGATATGGACAATATGCCAATAAGTATGAGTATAGGTGTGCAACTCAAGAAGTCTCAATGTGCTCAATCACACAAAGACTTGGAGTACATGAAGGTATCCCTTATGCTTCGGCAAAAGGAAGGACCATGTACACAATGACTTGCACAAGACTCAATATCTCGTATGCTCTAAACGTGACAAGTGGTCACCAATCCAACGCAAGTCCTAATCGTAGGATTGCGGTCAAGAATATTCTGAAGTACCTTAACCGGACTAAAGACAAGGTTCTTGTGTATGGAAGACAAAGGAGAAAATAGTCGAGGGCTGTTTTGATGCAATTCTTATAGGAATTCTAGACAATAAGAGGTTGGAGTGATGATGCGTCATCATTATCGAAGGTGGAGGTATGAGCTAGTGTAGTTAGGAGTAATATCACTATAGCTAACTCAACCACCAACGAAAGACAAAATAAATAAATAGGTGGACACAACAGTGACACAACTGATCCATTCAACAAACCTTCATACCAAGCTAAAAGACGAAATATATTTCGAGTCCATGGATCCGAGGGTCCATGTGGATTGGCTTGATAGGTGATTTGGGAAGGTTACCCTAGTTATTGATGTTTTATGCATTGAGAATGTATGTGAAAGAAAACTTTGATAACAAGTGGGAGATTGAAGGGAATGTGTTCTAAAAGTTTTACTTTTAAATGTCAATTATTATGAATTGAATGAGAAATCATTTTGTTCCTTGTTTATGTTATTCGTCTTTTGGAAGTGTTAAGGAAGAGGCTCTTGGTCCTTAACCGTAGAGCTCTAAAAGATATTGGTTTACATAAAACAAAAGATATTCGCAATCATGGTAATTAACATGGAACATTAATTACCGAGTTAAGATTGTCGTGTTGGTCATAGATCATTGTAGCTCTACAAGTGAGTGACAACACGGGTATGCAAAAGAGGAAAATATTACTTTTGTATACTGAATAGACCTAATAAGTAAAATATTATAGAAATGTGTTTCTGTGTCATTAATATTTTACTGTGTCTTTGGTCCTTTGATATGAGACTTATATCTAATCACTTAAGGAGTTCTTAATTAGACTAGTGTCTTGAGCTATCGATGAGTGTAGTGTAAAGGCATTAGTTGGTTAAGTACAACTTTTGTTGGAGAAGATAGTTAGTCAAAAGATTATCATTGCCCCTCTTAATTGAGTGATGATATTAGTGGGCCCCTTGATAAAGCAAGGTTATAATGTGCACAATGTGATTTGAGTTAAGTCACATATTTATAACTAGCTTAAAGAGATCAAGAAATGAATACTAATACAAAGATGACACAATACTACTTTATGTGTATTCTTAATATCATGAGGCAAGGGACGGACACAAGTGGTGCACTCCATCACTAAATGGATCGGGTTTTGGTTCGAGTGGAATTAAGACATCTAACTAATTGGGAGCTATAATGTGTAGCTAGATACCGCTTATAGCTTGTGATATTAAGCTCTTAATATCACTGCCTACTTAGTTTAGATCCTCCCATAGGTCACACCGCAAAAACCGTGAAACAAGAAGCTTGATTTTGGTTCATATGATGTGTCGGGTTTCTCATAGAAAATATGACACATGTGGTGAACAAATAAAATCAATTATGTTGTATATAAACATAATTAGAGTCATGATAAATTCACATGAGATGCATATTTTATGGGGTGCAATAATTTATTGTTGCATGGGATAATACATTGCATAAGTTGTGAATTTGCTAAAACCCCCTTAAGTTCAAATTTTGTTGGAAATAAATCCAAAATTTGAAATAGGCAAAATCGGGTAGAAGTTCGGTAATCCGTTGAGGTTCGGTCGACCGAAGGATCTATGGATCGGTCAACCGAACGTGAAACGGATAATCGTAATAGATTGACCGAACTTGACCAAAGTGCCTGGAGCTTTGGTACGGTGTACCGAACCAGAAACGGTCGACCGAACAATGTCAAGTTCCGATATTTTCGGTTAACCGAATAGCACTCGGTCTTACACGTGAATGGGTCCGATCGGTTAAGGAGAATTTTTCCCCTTAAGATTCGGTCATCCGTCACGTACTCGGTTAAACGATCGTGACAAATTTGGTTAACCGAGTGGGACTCGGTAAACCGAACAGCGGTCGATTTTCTGCCTTTGATTATTAAGAGATTAATTTGATTGATGGTTGGATTAGCTCCAAACTTGGTCAAACGTTTTGTGGGTGCATGTAATGCATTAAGGAATTAATTTATGAGAGAAAATGTAAAGAAAAACGTGGCTAAAGAATAGCCATGATTAAGAGTAAGATTGGAACCTATAAATAGGTCCTTATTCTCCCTAATTGTGACATACAATTCAATAATTATTTTCTCTCTTAATTCACCACAAAATCCCACGAAAATTCTCTTAGTTTTCTAAGTCTTTGGAAGGAGAAATCTCAGAGGCTAAGGAAGGGGTTTGTAGCTAGATTCTAAGCTTGTTTGGAGATCGATTGGCTAGCTCCTTTCTCTCCAACCTTGTTTAGGGTTTCGGTGAACACTCGGAGGCATCCGGCGCGGCGAGAAGCATCCCCAACGTCTCCGAATCTTCAAGAAGTTTTTGAGAACTTCTAGGTATGAATTTCGGAGCCCTTGTTTGTTTTAATAGAGTTTTGAAACTAGATGTTAAAACAAACCGATGCATGCATGAAATAAATCAAAGAAAATTGTAATTGATCCTTATTATACATAAAAATTTCGAAGATATATATGTATAATTAAACATGAAATCCTACATTACGAGCCCTAGAAAATAACCACACCTGGACCCTTGTTCCTCTTCAACCAGGTACCAAACCTGTTGGATGTAAATGGATCTACAAGATTAAATATCATAGCAATGGGAAAATAGAAAGATATAGGGCTAGACTCGTGGCCAAAGGTTACACTCAGACCTATGGTCTTGATTACTTAGAAACTTTTGCTCCTGTAGCCAAAATGAACACTGTCCGTGTTCTTCTCTCAATTGCTGTAAATCAAGGATGGAATTTGTTTCAAATGGATGTCAAAAATGCATTCTTACAGGGAAATCTAGAAGAAGAAGTTTACATGATTCCACCACCTGGCTACACCACGTGTCCGAACCAGGTATGTAAGCTTCACAAGTCTATATATGGACTAAAACAATCACCTCGGGCCTGGTACGCAAAACTTAGCTTCTCTCTCATTAATTATGGTTTTGTTAAAAGCTCTGCTGATGCATCCATGTTTACAAAACATAGTCATAACACTACTATCATTGTACTTATCTATGTCGATGACATTATCATAACTGGAAATAATAATCACCAAATATCATTAGTTAAAGAATATCTGAAATCAAAGTTTGACATAAAAGACCTAGGATACTTGAAATACTTCTTAGGAATAGAAATTGCATACTCCAAGAAAGGGTTATTTCTCTCCCAACGAAAATACACCCTTGACCTACTTAAAGAAATCGGAAAACTAGGATCAAAACCCTCAACTACTCCTATAGAAACCAACAAAAAACTAGGACCAACAGATGGAACCCCTCTTTCTAACATTGGGCAATTTCAGAGATTAGTAGAAAAACTTATTTATCTTACTGTTACCCGACCAGACATTACATACGCCGTCAGTTTAATAAGTCAATTCATGCATGCTCCTCACACACACCACTTAGATTTGGTAAAAAGAATCCTATGTTATCTTAAAGGGACACCCGGACAAGGTCTCTGGATGAAACCTAACAACTCTAACTCGATAATTGGATATTCTGATGCAGACTGGGCTGGAAGTCATGATCGAAGATCTACCTCTGGGTTCTGCACGTTCGTGGGAGGCAACTTGGTAACTTGGCGAAGCAAAAAACAAAATGTTGTCGCCAGATCGAGTGCAGAAGCAGAATATCGTGCAATGGCATCAACTACTAGCGAACTAATTTGGCTAAGTCAACTACTTAAAGATATGAAGATCACAACTCAGAAGCCCATGAAGATGTTTTGTGATAATAATGCAGCACGACACATCTCCATGAACCCAGTCTTCCATGAAAGGACTAAACACATTGAAGTCGATTGTCACTTCATTAGAGAAAAGATATAGTCAAAGCAAATAGAAGTCCCCTACGTTCCAAGCAAAGATCAGCTGGCTGATATCTTCACCAAAGCTTTAGATCGAAAGACCTTCTCCAACATACTTCTCAAGTTAGGATCTATCAACCCCTTCCAGACCCAACTTGAGGGGGCGTGTTAAAAGAAGAAGACCGTTGAAGACAATTTAAGGTAGAAGCTTACCAATGCACCCGATTAGCATACCCAAGACAACGATTGTAGTCTCCCAGGAAGACAATAAATAAAGCCAAACGGCTACAAATCTCTGTATAAATACTCATGTACTCAAACAATCAAATACAACAAAATATACACTCTTTCTCTTCTTCCTCCCACATCTCACCGGAAAGCTCAACAAATCCCGCGAACCGAGACGGAATCGGTAGCAATCCAGACGTTGGAATCGAGGATCGAGCGGAGAAGGAGGAGGAGGAGAAGAAGAAGAAGTTGTGGGTGTTTGGATTGGCAGGTGTGGTCGCACGGGAGCCGCATTTGGCGGAGTTTTCAAAGTGGGATTTGCGTTGTTTTGAGATGGCAGCGAGAAGTAGACGGCAGCTAGGGTTAAGTGGATATTTAAAAAAAAAAAAAAAAACACGTCGGGTTTTTAAAAACCAACGTGTTTACTTTAATATATCACGTTAGTTTTTAAAATCCACATGTTTTCTTGAATATATCTCAAAAACCAACGTGTTTTCTTGCATATTTTACGTTGGTTTTTAAAAGCCGACGTGATATATTAGTATTTCACGTTGGTTTTTGAAAAACCGACATGATAAGGTAATTTCACGTTGGGTTTTTTAAATTCGACGTGAAATGTCGACGTTATAATCTTTTTTCCAGCAGTATTGATTATCCTCTTTAAGATTTTATTATAATAGATTAATATATACATGATATCATTGGTGCTGATGTGTAGGATTTTCAACCTGACATTTTGACCAAACCAAACTATAAAGTAGGAGCTGAGACATTGCTATCATTTTCAGCCTACTAACTGAGAATTCTAGTATGACAGTGTACAACAACATAATTTAGAGACACAATTTACAATACAAACATAGTGTACAACACAAACATAGTTTACACCAAAAAGATAATTTACAACACTACCTTACCTGAACAGCCCTAAAACTTCAGTTTTTTTGCAAATGTACTACTGCTTCAGTTTGACATACATAATAAAACTTTTGAAATTATGTGTAATAGGTTAACATATATATATATATATAACATTTTTGGTATATACATTTCAAGAATCCTAGTGTAAACTGAGATATATATACAACAAGTTTCTAGTGAGCCCGAGACTCACTTTCTCTATTTTAAGCCCCCACCATACCCACCACTCATCTAAAATTGTATGGTAGATTAAGGTTATGGGTGATTATGCTAATAAATTATCTAATGGTGGATACTAACCATAGATTAACCCTAATTTAGATCTAACGACGAGATTAAAGGGGGCTTAAATTAGTAAAATGAGCTCTGGGCTCACTTGATCTTGACTCTCTCTCTCTATATATATATATATAATATATTTTTGGAATATATATTTGCAGTACATTATCATATTTACACACATATGTATCACACACAAAAAAATTGTTATACATATGTGTGTGTGTTTCAATTATAGGGAATTTTATGTGGTGTATGCATGTTTCAATTACAAGAATTTTTATGTGATGTATTTCTTTTTCAATCGCATGACATTTTATGAGGACTTAATAATAAAATCATAATTTAACAAAAAAACCAATTAAAGACATAACATGTCGGTTATTCCATCGAAACCAACATGGAATTTCACAAAAAAAATCAATTAAGAACATAACACGTCAGTTATTCCTTTGAAATGGACGTGAAATTTCACAAAAACGTCAATGAATGACATAACACATCAATGTATTGGAAGAAACCGACCTGGTTGTGACACTTCAAAGTAAGTCATTTTAAAATCTTTTATTTAAAATCAAACTTAAGCACATTATATTTATCTCTTAAACTGCAACATACTAATTTTTATTTCGATCCAACTTTAGTTTCATTGTCGATTCAAAATGTCCAAGAATGGTCATTATTTATTGAATTTTGAAGAGTTTAGATCAATGTTCACATTGATCCATTCGATATGAAATTTTTACTAGATGTTCTATATGTATGATGTATCAATCCTACAATTTTTCATAGAAGACATTATCAGAAGTGGTAATAAATGAAGCCACAACCAAACTGCCATTCTATTCACCATGATTATACGAAGGCTGTTGGCTCACAAGTCACAATGACGATATCATTTAAAATCATCTCATGCAGTATTTAAGTTTGAAAATAGAAGTAACAGCAAAGAGAAGCTTAATTTACCCTCCCGTTCATTTATAATGCAATGTCCAGATTCCAAGGATTCAGTCCACAAACGTCCTCAAATCTAGAAATCTGAACACTCAATAAATTAGTATTTATTATTCTGTTTATTTATATAAAATTTTCCCACCATTAAATCCAACCACCACATATACACGATCAATAAAGCAGACCCCATAAAAAACATACCTGCAAAGATGCCTCCCACATGCTAATGTTCCCTCATATTATTTATTTTCCTGTTGGCTCTCTGTGAATCTGTGATTGCTGTTTTATATTACCCACCTTAACGATTATTATTATTTTGTTTCCGAGAATAAAGCAGGAAAATAGCGAAAACAGACATATGGAATCCATTATTAGACCACACTGTCATTGAAAGATAAAAAGAGTTTAGACAGACATGAACATAGTAGTTTAAGTCTTGATCAGAAATAGACAACCAGATATTGCCTCCTGCCATAAATAAAGGTACAAAGGAGCACAATGAGAAGAAGTCTTGCGGTTTGATACCTTTTCCTATCTTGTACCTAAAACATTTCTATATGTTTGATGTGGTCCACTTTCTTTGCTTCTTGTTGGCAATCTTCAGATTCTGTTTTTGCATTTTTCCATGGCTCTTGGTGCTGAAAGAGAAGAATCAGTGGGCATGGCTTGGTAAAAACGAATTACAACTGTCATAAAGCAGGCCAAAGTTACACTTGCTTGTGTACGTATCTTTGCATATTTGATTGAGACATTTAGTAAAAAAAGTCAGAGTCGATGTTAAAGAAAATCTGAAGTCATGGTAGTTTGCTTGACGAATTTCTTTTTACATGCATCTTAAATTCACATGAATATATTTAAAACATTCGTACTTTATTCTAAAATAAGACAAATTATATATTAGTTTTTGTACTAGATTAGACCCAACGGCCCAACTTCGACCAGGTAGGTTTCGATGGCTAAGTTATCAATGACATTTCAGTGAACGCGAAACGAGTTATACCACCGGTCCTAATTAGGTTGTGTGGAATTTAAACAAAAAAAAATTAGATTCGCATTTCCTGTGTAGCCTATAATGTAATATCAATTTATTTCCATTGAACATTATTATTTCCTATTCATGATTCTTTATAGTTAAGAAACCTATACTAGCTGTTGTTCTTAAATTACTAACTTATACAACACGTAAATATTAAATCACATGTTACGTGGTTATGTTTGTTATTTCTTTTCTGAATCATGCCTAATTATGAAACTACGATTGGAAGAAATTATTGTTGGAGGCTACGAACAACCGACCGAAATAATAGACACAGATCGCGAGGTGACATGGACTTGCCGGTTAGACTTTTTGACAATCTAAATATCAATTCCCAACTGCCAACTTATAAATGTTTATTTTCTTGGGTCATATTTGCTATTTTAGAAAAAACGATATTTTTGCATGCAAAAAGTATGAAAATAGGTACTAACCAAGACCACTGGCTTCAGATCCTTTCATGATCCTCAAACGTTTGCATGAATCCACAAACATCCTGGAACAAGTAAACATATATCACACAAAGTTAATTACATAAAAGAAATTTAATTATACACCTATAAGTTGGTATATTAAGTTAAACTACTGAATGATCTTTGTTCTATAATTTTAGTTTTTGTTGATTTCTAAGTAATAGTTTAATTAAGATGTTACTTTGACTTGAGAATATTAAGATTTGAAACTGTATCTTTTATAATAACTTATGTCATCTGACAAATTCCTTAAGGATTTTTTAATCCTTCAAGTTACAGTGAAATATCAATTATATAATAATACTTGAAAACATATCTTGATTCTAGATGTAGAACTTGGGAAGTCCAGATGACTTCATCAAACTTTTGACATTTCAAACTAACACAAATTATTAATATCACAACACAAATACGATGATATGCAAAATCATATGTGTTTTATGTCCATGTATGCCTTTTCTTACTACACGTAAGTTACAAAGGGTATTAACAACGCTATTGTATTTAACTTTTAATAACTGACTTTAATTTAGAGTTCATATCTATCTATCCAAACATGGTGAAAACAAATTACAACATTTACAAATTTTGTATTTGTAAATCCCATGTTTGAAAGTAGCATGAGATATATAAATAACACATTCAAAAACAATCTTAGTTCTTCGGAACGGCACGAATACTTTCAAATACCCCTTACGGCTTCCCTCTACTATCCTCTTTCTTTTAGGAAATTGGTAAAAAAAGTCAAAAATTAACAATTAGCATGAAGTGAAACAAGCAGTTAGATTTCAGTGGAAACATTATTTTATGGGAGCTCAGAAGTAAAAGTGATACTGAAAAATATAGGAAATAATTAAGTATTTTATCTTCGTAGTGATGCCTTGATGGGATAAGAACTTACTCCCATGGAACATCTCCGACAAGCATCCAGTCCCCATCTTTGTCCTCATATGTGGGCACATAGTCCACATACTCAGATCCATTCAGAAGGTCCGTAAGTTTCCTCTCGTTCATGAAATCAAATCCTTGGGATCCACAGTTTCCTTCAAAGTCACGCCAACCAACATGAAACATAATTAATGTCATTATAAGTTAAGCAAATAAAAGATGATGAATCTGCTACAGACAAAAGAACATGTTTTTTCCCATTTTGGTTTCCTTTTACACATGCTTTTATGGGAGTTTGACAGTTTGTATTGACATGATACTGACTTCTTTTACTTCATATATCATTTTACACTAACCGGCTTCTAATTAAACACTAAAATACACATAAATGTTAGAGTATGGAAAATCTACACGCCAAATATCCCATGATACTTATAGCACATTCTCACATGCTAATTAATGAGCCATGGAAAAAGGAATGTGCTAAGATCGAGTCGATCAGAAGATGTAGTTCAATGTTCTTATATGTTGTGATGCTTGGTGGGATGAATCTGAATTAAAATTCCACATATTTAATAGTTGTAACTGTTTAGATCAAACATACAATTAAAATAGATTTCCTTTTTAATCCAAGATCTAAATTAACATGCAAATACAACATCTACATTGGGAAGAGATAGGATAGTGAGATCCTCCCATATATGAATATAGATAAGAACAATGACAACACTACTAGAAAAACATCCATTGGTGTATGTACAATTTTACCGACAGATCAAAATGATTGTTAGTGGAATAATACACCGACGGATATTCTAATTATCACCGACGGATAAGTTCCTTTGAACTATATTTTCACAGATTTCGTCAGATGAGTAACATACACCAACGGATTACACCTATTTGTTTATGTTTCTGAAAAATTATACGAACGAAAATTATACGAAGGAAAAAGAAACACTGATGGATGTATCTGTCGATCTACACATATGAATATACATCAAGGGATAAGTTCCATCGGTGTAAGTCCTATCCAGATTCAGGTCAAAGCTTATTGGCTTTTTTCAGGTTCTGATTTCCTTAATCAAAAGAAGCGATATTTGTCATCAGTCATCCGTCAGTGAAGGTTAACCATAGAATTCCTCAACGACACGTTCCCGTCAGTGTAAGTCAAAATTCATTGGTGCTACTTGAGAAGAAGTATATGTTAGTGTATTCTACACCGATGGATACGTTTGTCGATGTATCCTACACAGATGGATACGACTGTCGGTGTCGACCACCGATGGATATCCGTTGGTGATCCCCCTGTTGGTCTTCTTCGTTCCGACGAAAGAAGACAGAAAAAATTGGCAAAAAATTCCGTGTCAAAATTAATACTAACGATATTTATTCGTTAGAACATCCGTCGGGGTAACTAAACACCGAGCAGACAACACCCGTCGGTGTTCACTTACACCAACGGTAGTGACATACACTGACAAATAGCTTCTGTCGTTGAAATCATGTTTTGCTGTAATATAAAATATTATTAGGACATTAGAAGGACACAAGTTAACACTTAATTCTATATGGATGCAGCTACAGTAAGTATATCAAGAATTATCCTTCGGATTAAATAAATTTCAATACTACTATACCCTTAAAATAAGGATACTATCCTTTTACCCTTCACTTTCAGAATTCTTTCAGTCATGTCATTTCCTTTAAATAAAAAATGGGAAACCCGAGAACTGAGATACAAAAAGGAATTGTTGTGGATGGTCCAAAGTTGAAGTGCTATTCCTTTATTCTTCTCATTTTACCTTCTTCTTTTGTTGATGTAAATCATCATTATTTGATAGTGAAAGGAAGAAATGGGTAACATTGGAATTTCGAAGCTTAAGAGTTAACTCAACTTTGTATCAATAAAATTTAAAAAAATGATACAAATTAAATTCAAAAAACGTGCAAAAATTAAATCAAGAGGCACTAACAAAATTTTGGGAAGTTTATATATAAAAGAAATATATAAATAAATAACGACACATTTCAATCTGGACCAGCTATATGAGATCAGATTCTTTGGAGTTCAAAGTGGCCAAGTGGGAGTGGAGGAGAATCACATGGTGGGTGGGGAGTTTGGGGTCTGGTCGAGAAGACAACAATGACATGGAAACATGCATGTTACTATTATTATTTAAGATTCTAATTAGTAGGTCCCAACCAGACATGATCTGCAAAACCCAGTACTAAAAGCTGAATATCTTTCTTTCCATTAAAAGCACCTTAACATTGACATCCACACCTTAGGAATGTGGAAATCAATCAAGGAATTAGCTTTTCAAAGGGAAGAGGATAAGTGGCTAACAAAGTGTAATGTGGCCGGGTTTTTTTGGGGCTTCAAAATGGTCAACTTTACAACTGTCTAAAACGTGATTGTCTGATGATGTTGGTTAACAATTTTTTTGTTTGAATGGTCTTTTCAAAATCTAGCAATTTTTTTCTTCAAAAAGCAGCTTCGAAGGTCTTTTATGTTTAAATAGTATTACAAAGTAGAAAAAATAATGAAAGCTCTGTGGACCAGACAAACATTTGCAACCCTAAAACTGTTATAGACGCTGGGAAAATATATATTGAGCAATAACGGCAAATGTCTACCTACAAAATATAAACTTTTACCACATAGTTGGTTAATGATTGCTACCATGTTAATGGTTGTTTTACAAAACTTGTCACAATCTAAAATTATGATTCTACAACTTTTTTTTGGAATAATTTGTTGCAATTGTCTTGTGCAAATTCTAATTGTCACTATGCAACTACTTATTTTCTAAAATCATGATGGAAGACTGTATGTCCATTTCATTGTGTCAAAGATTATGTCGTTTTTGACATTTGAAACATCATGAACTATATCAAATGATTATTTAGACGATCTATATTTCTTATTTATTGTGAAATCAATTGCACTTCGTATCATTAGGTCAATTAAAAACAACCTTATTATTTTACAGCAATAGGGTTGCGTACACCCGACTTCCCCTTTACCTTGCCTAAATGGGAGTCTCTTTTAAGACACTGTGTTAATGTTTATGTTGATGTTGTATGATGGAAGACTATGTTAAATCATTTCTATCAATGTTAGTTAACAATAGTCTTGTCTAAAGGAAAATTAAGTGGCTTACCACCAGTGGAGTTGAACATCTTTTCAAGAGCAGTCGAGAGCTCTTCATAGCACTTATACAACTTCAGGTCAACTTTGCGCAGGTATGGAGCTCCATCCACACTAACTTTCACCATTGCCACCATGGTCATGCCGAACTTTTCACCCCCATTTTCCTTGCCATTCTTGGCCGGTTGGATCGACATTGCATTCTTCCGAAATGATCGAACAGGCGGCCATCCGACCACCTGCGCCCTAAAACCATCACAACAAATCTTACTTGGGCAGTCTAGCTAATTTACATGGTTCAGTACTTGTTCCTAGATTATATATAGGTGAAAAAACACGAAGACTGTTCATCGCACAAACCTAAGTATGAGATACTCCTAATAAAGGATATTACGAAAAAGTTAATTTTGGACTATATTTACCCAATTTGATTGTCTAAACATAATTATAGGCCTTAACTTAGGTTTTATATTAAAATAGCCTATTGGGCCAAGAAACGCATAATTAAACAAACTCACAAATTTCTTCTGAAATGACATAACTCCAAACTGAAAGTGGAAGATTCTAGAGCTCAAGAAACCAATTGGCTCTATCAAAGTAAGTTTTTTATTTGGTTTTCTGGTTAAAGTATAAATCTAAACACATATAGTTTGCTGTCTAATGGTACTCCACACTACTAAAATATCTAATGCAAACTGAGGAAAAGGTAAATAATTATATTTAAAAGAGATCATACTTAGGAGGAGAAGGCTTCTCTGGGTCTCCGGCTCCCACCAGAATTTTCGCCTCATTATTTGCCTCGAACAAGCCATTATTGTTCGTTGCCTTGCTTGTTTGTAGCTTCAGTTTCAAATCAATGGTCTCACAGAAGCCTCGCTTTTTTGTAAAATCACCACCATCCTTCCCATTGCCTCCCGGAAGACCTAGCCGGAGCTCCGTCTCCTCCAGACCCAACTCGCCTTTTTCCGGCTTCTCGACCTCAACACAAGTCATAATTCTCAACAATGCTAGTGGTTTCTCAACTTCAGTTTGGGAGTATAGAGAGAAGATTTAGAGGGAGTTTTTGCAAGTTTAGGTTATTTGCATATGCACCCTAGTAAAAATAATTTGCAACGTCGGTTTGAAGTTTCAAGTTTTTGTTGGGAAATAGCTCTTGTGGTCCAAATAATTGTTGAATTGGGTGAGATCTGTTATCAGTCCATATTTATCGTTTGCATATAGGAATTTGATCATCGTTACTTCCAAAATATATAATTCATGGAATAATTCCATAAGTACCCTCCTAATGGCCGAATATGGTCAACAACTTTTAACATTTCATAGTATGTTACGTACACTAGCCTGAGAAACGTTAATTTCAATTTTATCTCTCTTTCGGCAATATAATTTTGGTATATTTTTGTGGTTTGCTCGTTTCATCTCTCTTTATTTATTTTAATTATACATTATTTTGAAGTAAATTATATTAAGGGCTTGTTTGAATAGGCAAGAATATCATGTTTTTTAGGAAAATTGTATTTTTTCCGGAAAATACAGTTTTTATTTTCTGAATTGCTAAACATCGCCCCAAAATTACTTAAATCGCCCATTGAAATTACCATTTTGCCCTTCTCTCATTTCTACTGCTATAACGCGACATTTTACCCTCCTATCACACATCTATCTTAATATTCATCTTATAATCATAAAAAATAATGTTTTGAAGGTCAGTAATGAACCAACGAACGCCCCAGTGTACTCGAATCCGGTAAAATATCTAACATCTTTTTAATAAAAAAATAATAATAAATTACGGGCGTCCGACGGAGCCGCCCCCACGTAGGAGGGGGCGTCTGGCTAAGACGCCTCCCCCATGGGGGAGGCGTTTTACCCAGACGCCTTACCCATCGGGGAGGCGTTTTACCCAGACGTTCCGCCCTTGGGACAGGCGTCTTAGCCAGACGCCCCCTCCTACGTGGGGGCGGCTCCGTCAGACGCCCGTAATTTTTTATTATTTTTTATTATTTTTTATAAAAGATAATTGATTATAAATTTAGATAATTGTTAAATTAATTAATTAATAAGTTAATAATTACTATATTCGGATGATCGATACCCTTTCGGTACGACCTGTCGAGGTGGTATTTGTAAGTCAGGATGTTTTACCACCGGGGGATTTTGGAACTTAAAAAATGTTGGATCTGGATTTTTTTTGAATCTTCATCACTTGCAAAAAACTCATTGTAATCCGACCTGTTACCACCGAAAACTTGCAAAGAAACGTCAAATAATTTGAGATAACACACCGTATTTAATTTGACAAAAACATTAAAAAAAACGGGACGTCCGCCTAAGACGTTTGTACCATCGTCGAGGCGTCTGACCAAGACGCCTCCACCATGGTTGAGGCGTCTTTGCGAGACGCTTAGACCATGGTATAGGCGTCTGGCTAAGACGCCTGGACCATCGTGGAGGCGTCTGGATAAGATGCCTCAACCATGGTGGAGGCGTCTTAGCCAGACGCCTCCACGATGGTGCAGACGTCTTAGCCAGACGTCCGAGTCGGAAAAAAAATCCGTCTCCATTACTTCGCCTGATCTAGGTGTTTCGCCAGACATTTTCGTGGTGTTGGTAATAGGAATGTTAGTAAAACTGAGTCAAAAACCTTGTTTAAAGACACGGGACGATATGGGTATTAAATATATTGTTAAGGTCAATTTGGTAATTTCAAGGGGCGATTTAAGTAGTTTTGGGGCGACGTTTAGTAGTTCTCTTTATTTTCACAGGGATGTTTGGATCACCTTGAATAATTTATTATAGATCTATGTTTTTTTCTGAAAATATTTTTTGCAAAAAAACATGTAATACCTCTTTATGTTCTCAAATATGTTGTGTCTCTTTTAATTTTCTTCCTTAGTTGTTTTTTACGAAACATTTGATTTTACAAAAATATACATTTTTTAGTCAGACACGTTAATACGTATGATAATGTATTTTGAAAACTCATTATTTGATTGGATGTATCTTGAACAATGTAATTTTGAAATCAAAATTTTGAAACATTTAGTTGTTCGAATGAGATCTAAGATTCATCACCTTTGATTTGTTATCGATCCCCTTTCGGGTTCGATAACATAAGGTGGAGTTTTAGTTGGAGATGATTTTTGGGCTACCATAGTAAATCCATGGAAACCTAATTCGAACTCTTCAAGGGGCTTGGCTCAGCAAGAAGCAATTGTGGAAGGAAGAGCGTTATAAAGACGGCGGATAATAGGAGCAGAAGCAGAGCATGGACAGAGGCAAGAAGTAGGACATGATAAAAAGGGGTTTATTATAATTCCTCCTTTATATGTGTAAATATGATAAGGATTCGTTTCAGGAAGGGAAATCCATGTATACTCATAAACGATAAATATGTACATAAGACTAAATAGCATTTTCCTTTGACAATTTGTTTTTCTAACAAACTAAAAATTAAAACCTAATTGAACGGGCGAGGCGAACTCACACATAAACAACAAACACGAATCCGCAATTTAACAAACACAATTGCTGATGAACAGAAAACTTGATGGGGAAAAGATCATACTAAAATTCTTCTGGCTTGTTAGTATTGATTCACATCTTTTATTTTAAAGATCCAATCATTTAACGTTATACCTCAACCATGGGAACATGCTAATACATGAGACTGCGATATTTGCAAACCCACCGAACATAACTAACATCACTTACAAGAAACAACTCACAACCAAACATTAAGGTTCCAAAGACATGTCCAACAACAAGATCTTTGAATGTTGACGCCAAGAGCAACAAGATTGCTACGACCACAAGTTGGTGGTCTGCAAACTTAATACATAAAGGACGACTCAACCAAATGTAGCGATAGCAACTATATGCTCCACCAATGAACATATTTATATGAATAATATTTCGAATTGATTTAACAAACTCACATGTTCACCGCATGTCGGTTGGTTGGTGCGAGTGTTCCCAAACCACATGTTTCCATGCAATTAGAATCTCAATTTTTTTTTCTTTTTTGAGATTTTATCATGGATTTGAGATCATGCCCGCACAAATTGTGAAGTTTATTGTTGGAATTTTTGATCGAATGCCACTTAAAAAATATCTTAATTTTCGTCGGGCATTGTTTGTGCTTGAAGATGAGACTATATACCCGTCTACTTTTTTCAAATATACTTCCTAAAAGTGTCTTTAAATGTTTTTCAAAATATTTTTTCAATAGATGTCCTTAAAAATGTGCGTTAGTAGCTTGGTTTTAAGACACTCTCGAAAAAGTCTTTACAAATATTTTTAAGACACTTTTCTAATAACATCTTTGGATGTGCGTTTTAAAAGCTTATTTTGAAAGACAATTTTTAAAGTGTCTATGATTATTTTTCTGAACTGATATTCATCGTCGTAAAACTGCTTAAATCGTCCGTACAGATTACCATTTTCCCCTTCTACCCTTTCTACTTATATAACACTTCATTTCACTCTCCTAACACCACTCTCTTCATATTACTCTTCTATTCACCAGATACAATGTCTCGGAGGCCAGGAAAAGAACCAACGGACGTCCCGAATTACTCAAATATGGTAAATTGTCTTGTTTATTTTAAATAATTTAAAAAAAAATTAGGTGGGGCGTCTCCCACGGACGCCCAAACATAGGGACAGGCGTTTGCGGGAGCCGCCTCCCCCATTGGGGAGGCGGCTCCGGCAGACGCCTCCCCGAACGTTGGGGCGTCTCCGGTAGACGCCCCAATTTTTTGTTTTTTTTGTTTTTTTTAAATTGCTTATAAATTGTGATAAATTTAAAATAAATTGAATATTATGTTAATAATGAATTAAAATTAGTTTAGTAAATCCTTTATTGATTATAATTTTTGATAATTACTAAAAAATCGACTATTAAGTTAATAATTAGTTTAATTATTTTAGTAAGGAATTATTGATTAAAAGTTGTAATAATAGCTAAATAAATTGATTATTAAGTTAATAATTAGTTGTGTACAATTTTTGTAAAGGATTATTGATTAATTGTGATAATTGCTAAATAAATTGATTATTAAGTTAATAATTGGTTTACTTATTTTAGTAAATCCATTAATAAAATTTTATTTTTAAAATTGAATTAATAGTCATCGGGTTACCGTGGAGGAAAAGGGAAATCAATTCTCTTACGCGCGGTACGTAGTGTAGCAGATGAGTCAGGTCCTCATCATCCACGTAGACGGGGTATTTCTGCTTCAGTTAGGAGAGAGATCTTTTACGTCGTCGTCAGACACTTGAGGATTCTTTCGACAACGAGGATGATTCAGATGAGTTGAGGAGTCACGACGAGAATGACGATGGGGCCAGTACGATCGAGGACGGGGGCGACATTGTAGTTCTTCGGCTGAGTGGGTCATTAGGAATGGTCGATGTGGCCGGTTTGTGATCGGTGATTCGAGTTCGTGCACTGCAGACGCCCGAGCTCAGAAGAAGAAGAGGGGTGAGGACGAGTCTTGGATCGTCACGGATATGATGCCCGGTGGTCCTCTAAATGGCAGCGTTATTCCGAGTTTCGGAGGCCACATCGCCACACGCATCTGGGATGGCGAGGATCAGAAGGTTTTGAAGTTCCATAATTGGCACAGAGCCTATACCAGGCTTGACGTTCAGTGATGACTGATGATATGACGTCTACCGTTACTGAAAGTGGATTGGGTCACTTGCCGTACAACATGTGTTTCCTGCATTGACATGCTGTTCGGAGAGATGACGATCATGTTGCATGACGTCTTTCAGATTTTGCACATTCCTGTTGAGGGTCCTATGGTCAGTGCGCAGACGCCGACGTCTGAGTTGAAGTTATTTGTATCAGAGTTGTTGGGTGTCAGCCTGGAGGGTCTTGGGCGGGATAGCTCATTTTGGAGTGGCGGTGGTGTTGGTATCGATGTTGTGGACGAGTGTTCCAGACGGAGGCGACCACCACAGACTAAGGATACGCAGATGACTGTTTACCTCTTCTTACTGCTAGGCTGCATCTTGTTTGTCGACAAGAGTGGTTGTAAAGTCAGACCACGCGCCCTATTGGAGGCAAGAGAGCCAGATACCATTGGTCAGTACTAATGGGGGTCAGCGACGTTACCATATCTGTATCGCCAGCTAGGTATATCGAGTCGTGCTGATTGTTCTGGGATTGCAGGTTGACTTACACTGCTGCAGGCTTGGATATATGAGTATTTTCTTACTTTTCGCCCGCATCGGGAGCGGAAGATTATTGAGTATGGGCATCCTCGTTCGCGTATGTGGGCTGTCCGGGCCAAGGATAAGAGCGAGGGTCGACTTCTTTCTATTCGTACACGGCTAGATCAGATAACTGCATCGCAGGTATATAATGTATATATCATTCACGTTTATTTAAATTTCAACTTTATTATTATTAACGTATAAACGTTTAGGTGGAGTGGTTGCCGTATGAGAGCCTGTTGTAGCTGTGCCGAGGACTACATTTATGGGCGTTATTCGTTATAAGGATATCACGGAACCTTATTTACCTGATCGCGTGTTACGTCAGTTAGGTTATGTTCAGGTGATCCCGGTTGACATCCCGACGCCCGAGCATGCAGTATGGTCTGCGATTGCGATGACGTACGTCACGGAATCGGTTTGGAGGACATTTCCGAGAGTAGGACGACTTCACCTGGACGATCTGAGTCGTAGCCGTGACCCCTCCACTTGTAATGCAGATTGTTTGCAATGGTTCGGTAGGTGCTGACATCCACTTATCGTACGTGGTATCATTCCGAGACCGGAGAGACCACTGGATAAGACATGTGCTGATGCGGTAAGTTTATCTAATTTTATTTGTAATTGTAATGTATATTTTGTTATTATTATTAATGTACGCTAATTTTTATGTTACATACAGTGGATGAGTAAAACGATACAGTGTACGCAGCCGTTCTTGCGATAGAGAGACAGGATGCCGACTGAGGATACGAGACTTGCATGTACATATTGGGATCACCTCATCGAGGATTGGAACATTCAGTTGGTCATTTCGGACCATGATTCAGATGCTGAGTTGTAGTTCACTTGCTCTTACTATCGTTTTATTATATGTTGCACTGTTAGGGTAAAACAATGGAATAAATTCCTATTTATAAGATATCAAGCTCTATTAGCCGTTTGAGTACTGGGTGAGAGTTGGTGAGAGAATAGACAAAGAAGTCAAATTCTCGGACATACTGAACTGTGTAGATCGGTCGACCGGTAAAGAAACAATAATTTTATTCTCACCACTCAGACCTCTGGCCAAATGTAATTCGGTTTACCGTTGAATGGGCGGTTGTTTGATTTCCAAATATCAGTAAGGGTTCGGGTCAGGTCTGTTCCCTATCAAACAATTGTCAAAGACTATAACGGTTATCAGAAAATCAAGTTTGTCTTTAGCGTCAACACCTCTGTTTCATATATGTATTGGAACCCCAACGACTATATTTAGCCAAGTGGAATAGTTCGTTGCGCCAGGAGACCAGAAGAATGATCGGAATGGTTGTTAAAAAAAGGCTTCAAAGACAGAGAAATAACATCGTTAGACTAAAATCCAAATACCAATCCAATGGGATTCGATCGTTTGTGGAAAGCACGGTCGTCCAATATTCAAATTTTGGTAAAAATCTAACGTGACACCCCAAGGGTCTTTATTTATGGAACAAAATCTCAAAATTAATGTGGACAAATTTTACAGAAACTAACAATCTCTAGTGGTGGAACCCAAATGGTTTTGATAACTTGTACAAGATCTCAAAAATCAAAGAGAGTCGTTTCACCACCTAAACTTTTATTTCGCACTATTTCTTGAAAATCAATGTCGCATTTTATAGAATTTGTTGTCTTTATAATTTTGCATACCAAATTTCTAATTCCTAGATAAGCCATTGATATTAGTGTTTTCACTCATTTAAAATGATTAAAGTTAAACTTTAATCTTTTTTTTTTGAATTTTACAACTTTCATATTTTTATTTTTGATAGTTTTTATATAAATTAAGATGATATTGGATCAATAATTCTATGGAGGAACAATAAATCCAAGGAAAATCATTCAAATAAGTACAAAATATATATTTACATATCCCAAATTAATTTGCGATCCAAAACTACTCGACACGCAAAAACAACTACGAGGAACTGTGTTCGACAACTTCTAAAACGTAGGATAAATCGATGTTTAACATTTATATTAGTGTTTAACATTTATATTAGTGCATAACAAGTATCTAACAAAACTTTCGATCGGATAAGAAACAAGCTTTTATAATCGAATTAGAGAAGTAGGTGTGCATTTTCTTCGATCAAAAAGAAAAAAAGTTTTTTTAAAAGCAAAAAGAAGAAAAAAAGCATCGGATCCCATAAAAAAAGTTTCTCAAAATAAGCTTTAAGCCTATAATATTGTAGACAAATAAAAAGCAATTCGACTAAAACAAAAGTTTCTGTGAAGGGCATGCTTCCTTTTCCAATGACCTTTCATGATGGTGTCTAGACAGGGTGGAGTCTACAATAGAACATAAGAATTTTCAAAGGAAATTTCAGTCTTATTTGGGCAATTAAGAGATGATGTGAACTAGTGATGGCGTTGGGGACCCATGTGTGTGCATGATTTCTGGTTGCTTTTCTGTTGGGTAAACATCACCCTTGTCTTTCTATGGGCTCCATAATCTCCATTGCTTTGTTGGTCCCAATGGGGACATCAACCATTAATTATTGTATTTATGTCTCTTCTTTGTTTGGCTTTAGTCTACCGTAGAATAGTAATGGCTATCTATATCTAAAAATCTTTTTTTGTAGGATTCTTTTGAACTATTTTTTTCCCATGCTTAGCAAAAAAAAGACACACTATAGGTGCACTTTTTATTACTCATATGATTATCGAAACTAATAATGCAAATCCTAAACTCGATTTTCTGTCTCATGGTTGTGTTCCTGCACAATTTGCAGAATCTTGAATTGACAAAATTTACAAATTCAAAATTTATCAATTATGTTTTCGTTGATTGGATAAGAAACGTCAGATACAAAAATCTCATATCGTATTGTTTCAACGGATTTATACTGGCGCACATGGAATTCAAAGTTGAAAATGATATGCAAATTTGGTAATACATTGCCAAATAAATTGAGGTTGAAAAATCCGAAATTGACTTAAAGGATTTATTTTCTGCATGCAATTTTCAACTATATATTGAGGAGTTAGGCTACAGGGTTAATAGGCAACTACCGAAGAATGAAGCAATCTTACGTCGGTTCCAACAAATTACGTTGTTGCATATTTGAACTCGAACCCTATTTAACTTGAGCGTTATGTCTTCTGCAGTACTTTTCTTAATTCTTTTTAAAGAGTTTCAAGAGCAAAAATATTGGTTTGTTTCTCTTTTACTGAAACACGATGCCTCCTAATTAATAGGTGCGTCAATCCAAATCCGAACTGAACATCAATCCACACGTGAACATATCAAATGGGGGCTCCTAGAGATTATATAGCAAGAAAGTGATTGGTTTCAATTTTTGTCGAGTGTTCCTAAAAGCAATTAGGTGTTCCCATTTATTAATCCCATCTCCACATCTCTTTAATGCCTCGCACGTGGAAAAGGGGCCAGATGTTATCGATTGGAAAAGCGACGAAACGGGTGGATGTCAGGTATCATACCAAGCCAATGACAATACTATCCCGACTTTGGAATAAGTACGGTAAGATCAATGATTATGTTTCATTGGATTGGAAGAATTTTGATTGAAATTTAATTAAAATGAGGAAATCAAAACTCTTGAGAAAACAATATTACCTTTCTTAATTTAGATTACAATGGAACGTGACTTTGTTTATTTATTAAAGAAAACAACCCCCCCCCCCCCCCCAGCAGAGTAGGTACGTAGAAAACAACTACTTTGACTGAGTAGGTATGAAAATGTGGAGGAGGAGTTTACGGGTATAAGGAATGAAGTGTATACATGTGAATACAATGAGGGGGTCATTACATCTATTCCTTCATTCATCCATTTCATTTAATTTCCTTTTTACTATGGAAATGTTTGTTGAACGCAGGGTGTCACGGACGTGCTCTACGTGGATATCCATGTCAGCCCTTACGTGGCCAAAGCATGCATGTTTTTTTGTTTTTTCTTCCTGATGTCCACTCAAATCACATTAAATGCGTTTCAACTCAGCACGTTCTCTCTCTCCACCCAAATACAAATATGATGACACTCTTTCTTTCTTCTTCATTCTTTCTCTCCAGAATAAATCACCATTTCTAGCAAGATATTATGTCGAAGAAGCGTCTGATGCCGACTCCCAGAATTCTTCACAACGTAAGCAACGTGAATGGGACGGTGCGCAGACTTCCCGATGTTCTTGTCAGCGTTAGCATCGTGAATGTGACGATCCGGTGGTGAAGACTTCGCACCACAACATCTTTGCTGCATTGTTGGAGCCATGACAGAAAAAGAAGGAAGAAGAAAGAAAGAGTGTCATCGACCGTCCCATTCACGTTCCTTACGTTGTGAAGAACCCTGGGAGTCGGCATCAGACGCTTCTTCGAAATAATATCTTGCTCGAAATTGTGATTTATTCCGGAGAGAGGTACAACGCTCCGTGGTGAAGACTTACGTTTGTTCGGTTTATGTCGTACATCTCTCCGTAATAAATCACCATTTCGAGTAAGATATTACGTCGAAGAAGCGTCTGATGTCGACTCCCAAGGTTCTTCACAACGTAAGCAGCGTGAATGAGACGATCATGTTTAAGTCTTACATCTTCTTTCCGATTTACTGGGAAAATATATATTATCTTTGTAATTTGTGTGTGTTTGTATTGTTTGTTTGTGTGTGATTTACTGGGAGAAGATATATTATTTTTGTAATTTTTGTGTGTTTGTGTTTGTGCTTGTATTGTTTGTTTGTCTTTGTGCTCTCATTGTATCTTATTGTGTAATAGTTACCATCAATAATATGTACCATCAATATCTCATTGTGCTCTCATTGTATCTACATAAACATGACAAACTTTCTACATAAACTGGACAAACATTCCACATAAACAGGACAAACTTTCTACATAAACAGGACAAACCTTGTACATAAACAGTACAAACTTTCTACATAAACTGGACAAACATTCTACATAAACAAGATAAACTTTCTACATAAACATGACAAACTTTCTACATAAACAGGACAAAACATGACAAGCTTTCTACATAAACAGGACAAAACATGACAAACTTTCTACATAAACAAGACAAACTTTCCAGGACAAGCTTTCTACATAAACAGGACAAAACATGACAAACTTTCTACATAAACAGGACAAACTTTCTACATAAACAGGAAATCTGAGATGCTATTTTTTTCCTAAACGTAATTCTTGTGGGTAAAATATACAGTGGGAGGTTTGTTGAGTTTGTGCGGGGGTGACAGGGGGCGGCAACCCCTGCGGGGAACGTGAGTCCCCCCCGCAAAGCGAGCGGACAGAGGGAGCGCTTTGCGGCTGTTTTTTTTGTTTTGACATCATATTATTGCATTCCATATATTGATTCGTTTATTCCGACAATAATGAAGCCATATATTATTCCGGACTGCAAATACACTTATTCCGGACTGCAAATACACTTATTCCGATTCCGGACAGCAAATACACTTATTCCGGACAACAAATCAACTTATTCCGGACAAACTTTATGTTCCGTTTCTGGACACACTTTATTCTTAAACCGGACAACAAATACACTTATTCCGGACAACAAATACACTTATTCCGGACAACAAATACACTTATTCCGGACAAACTTTCTGTTCCGTTTCTGGACACACTTTATTCTTAAACTGGACAACAAATACACTTATTCCGGACAACAAATACACTTATTCCGGACTGCAAATACACTTATTCCGGACATCAAATACACTTATTCCGGACAACAAATCAACTTATTCCGGACAAACTTTATGTTCCGTTTCTGGACACACTTTATTCTTAAACCGGACAACAAATACACTTAGTCCGGACAACAAATACACTTATTCGGGACAGCAAATACACTTATTCCGGACAAGCTTTCTGTTCCGTTTCTGGACACACTTTCTTCTTATTCTGGACAACTACACTTATTCCGGACTGCAAATACACTTATTCCGGACAGCAAATACACTTATTCCGGACAGCAAATCAACTTATTCCGGACAAACTTTATGTTCCGTTTCTGGACACACTTTATTCTTAAACCGGACAACAAATACACTTATTCCGGACAACAAATACACTTATTCCGGACAGCAAATACATTTATTCCGGACAAACTTTCTGTTCCGTTTCTGGACACACTTTCTTCTTATTCTGGACAACTACACTTATTCCGGACTGCAAATACACTTATTCCGGACAGCAAATACACTTATTCCGGACAACAAATCAACTTATTCCGGACAAACTTTATGTTCCGTTTCTGGACACACTTTATTCTTAAACCGGACAACAAATACACTTATTCCGGACAACAAATACACTTATTCCGTACAGCAATATACACTTATTCCGGACATACACATAACGTAAACAGGACAAACACATAATGTAAACTGCACACACACATAAAGTAAGCTAGACAAATTAAGTTGATCCAACGTAAAACTTAAAAACAAATATTTTATTATGATAAGTGTGGGCTTTGCACGAATAATGAGACTGCACGATGTCCTAGGGTCTGCACACTGTCTTATCTGTGTATTGGGAAATGAATCGTTCAACTTAAAGAACCGGCGTTTTTTAAAAAAACCAAAACGCACGAAGAGAAATTTCGCTGACTGGACGCTGACTCAAAGAAAAATATCTGAGCAGTACAGATCCACGTAAGGCGCGTCCGTGACGCACGCGTCCGTCTATCACGGCTCTTTACTATAACCTTCCCCTCTCATGGCTTCCACGTCATTTGTTTGTTTTAGATTTTAGTTAATTTGGTGTTGTTATTCATATTTGTTTTTGTTTCTACGTCTATTACAACTATAAAATCATGCATTTGCAAATTTTATTGGCAACAATCCATTCTTTCATCGTTTTTCTGCATTTTTAATTTACTTTCCTATCTTCATTTGTTGTTTTTTCATTTTTTTGTTCATTTTTACATCATTTTATGATGTCCAGTTCTTCTTATCAATAGAAATCATTGTCTTTTTTTGTTTATTCATCCATTTCTTATTATGTTTTTGCTATTTTTTTGGGCATTTTGAATCGTAAATTTGTTTTTTTTTTCTGGTTATATAGTATGCTTTCAACATTATCAAATCTCATTCTTTTTTTTTGTTCAAAATCCAGCTTGGAGCTATAAAATAACATATTTCCAACATTTTATTACCAACAGTCCATTGTTTCATCTATTTTTTGCACTTCAACTTTATTTTGCCATCTTCATTTCTTGTTTTTCATTTTTTCTGATTTCTGCATTTTTCATTTCTGTCCATGAAGCTCCTTTCTTGGTCTCATATTTTTGTTTCTTTCCACTGATCATGGTCCAATGATGAACCCAACGACGTTGATTCTGATTTTATCCCAAAATACTTCTAAATTTACCCAAAACATAACAAAGAATACCTACATCACTGAACAGAAGTACCCAACAAACTTCTAATGTTGATTTCCTATTTCCATTTTCTCGCAAAATCTCCATTTTTCCTCATTTCCAACAAAAGATAGTGTAACGCCCCGAAACAATGGAAAATTTAAACAAATTATCTCAAGAAATAAGACCAGAAAAGAGCGGGAACGATACTCATAAAAATACTAAAAAGGTGCACCATTACATTGAAGTTTCAAAAAGGTATGATTGCATGAGAGTACGTGAAGAAGAAATACAAGTAATCGTATGACCTCGGAAAAAAGACTAGAGGATCCAATCCCAGAGTGCGCTCGTCCTCCGTCACCACCCGACCAACACCTACTAAGGTCTTGAAATACAAACATGAAATAATGTCTGAGTTTCCATAAGGAAACCCTGTATACCAAATCCACCTACATGCATGTGCAAGGCCACCTACATGCCTTTGCAACTACAGTACAATGAACCTATCATACTAGTGTACATGGCAACAAGAATGCAACATAAAACCTCCCCCTTCAGGGTACTAAAGGGCATCCAGCAAACCAACAACAATATTGGGTTTCCCGAAACCTACCGCAGACACACACGGTCTTACAGAGAGTACGTGACACCCCCCACTCGCAACTATACTAATCATGATGGTTTGGTGAGGATCGTATGTACTTCCGTGTAATAGATACAAATCTGATCTCTAGGCGCTCACACAAGTTGTACTCCTGGTATCACTCACACAAGTTATAATCATCGGGCGCTCACACAAACTGTACTCCCGTAAATGCTCACACAAGCTAAAAACATGGGTCGCTCACACAAGCTATACCACCCTTTCCGCCGGACAACGCCCGTGCGGAGATCATGTTGGCTTTTTGGACTTAATCCTTGTTTTGATTATTTAATCAACCTAATCTTAATCACAATCAATTGTAAAGTAGCATACATCATGCATAGAAGATATACTATATTGTGCTAACATCTACAAGTGATCAAGATTCAAAGAAGAATGGAATTGAAGTCAAGACATGTAATCAAGCTTTTGAAGACATGTAATTTACCTTTATTTTGAATCTTACGAACTTGTGTAAACTTGAGCAAAACACTAGGTTCCTTGTAGAAGTCACACATTAAATTTCACATCAATTGGACTTCAATAGATCACCCAAACCTTAGCCAGAAGATCACTTAAAACCAAATCCTGATTTCATGTGTCGATCGGTCAACCGAACGAGTTTTCTGTTCGACCGATTATAATAGAGGTTCCAAGTATATTTTCCAGTTTCCATTAGTAGACTGCCCTTGACCTTTAGGTCGACTGCTCTTGGATTTTTGGATGACCGTTAACTTTGTCGTATTATACAATGGTCGTATTCGTATAAATTCAACCTACCCCTAAAATACGATTGGCCACCGGTCGAACGTTGACCGAGAAATGGTTGACCGATTGAACACTTTTCTTGAGCCCAAAATGCCTGATATTTTTGGTCGAACGTAACCAATATTTGTGTTTGACCGTTATACCTTTACCCTGACCAAAACCCTACGATCGGTCGAAAACCCCATTTTTGGTTCGACTGATGACTTAAGTTAAAGCCTAAGTGGTTCAACCGTTCACTAGTTTGTTCGAACATTTCTTTATCCTTAAAGAAATGGTCGACCGCTAGTCCCATTTCGGTCAACCGTTTAGGGACAGAATTGCTGATTCTGAGTTTCTGATTTGAATCTCTTACACACACTCATCCAATTCTTCTGCAACGGCTATATCTCTCTAGAAGCTTATAAATAGATGTCCATCCCCATGTTTATAGACCTCTCGCACTTCTATTTGCTCAATACACTACCGAGAAGGCTCTCAATCATCAAAGCCCCAAATCCTACACTTTAAGCCTTATACTTCCACACCTTTGATCAATTCCATATCACACTCAAAGTGTGCTCAAGTTAGAGAGTGTTGTGATCCACTCAACCATTTGTTTGTCAAAGAAGCAAAGATTTTGGTGAAAGCCCGAAGTGTTCCTTCTCGGATTGTGAGAAGACAAATCCAAGCTAACAAGGGTTGTTCGCGAGGCTTGATGTTGTAAAGGCGTTCTCTCCCGTCCCGGAGCGGGGAGTGGATAGTGAAGTCGTGAGCGGAGCTTGCAAGAGAGGAAGTAGTCGGGAGGTCGAACCTCTATAAAAAACCCTGTCCACTTGTGGTTTGCATTGTTTTTTCCTTGCTTGTCTCTACATACTTTAAATTGTTGCTGCTGCCTCTTTTCTCTAATTAAGTAGGGATTAAAGTTGAATTGATTAGATATTAAGTAGGCCATCATCGTAACACATCCCACTCCATGGAGTCGGGTACCATGCAGTGCAATTCATAGGGATATCCCACATGTCTATGACCTAGGGTGGGTCAATACAAATGAAATGAGTCATACACTGCCTACAAATCACCACTGACACGTACATCAAGTATCCACACTTTTAAACTTGACGGTCCGTGGGCAGGCGCGATCATCGAACACACTGTCACCTCCCGACACACGCACGAAGTGGTAACATAGGTTTCCATGGACAAAGGTGGCACCATAAGCAATAACATGAAAAACCAATACTGGGCACAAACGGTCGACCGAAGAGAGCAAAGTGGTTGACCATTGCCTCCTAAAATCAGAGAGACGGTCGAATTGAAATCCCACCGGTCGAACAAACACATGCACAAACGGTCGAACAAAATGTCACTAGCGGTCGACCGTTTAGATGGTCTAGGCCAAATTAATATTAAAATATACTATGCAACGGTCGAACGACAAATGGGGCTCGTTTGACCAAAAATAACAGGGGCATTCATACATTCAACAGACCACAACGGTCGAACAAAAGATCAAGAGTGGTTGACCGTTTAGAGGGTCAACGCCCGAGTCAAAGCACAAAAAATAGGTAAACGGTCGAACATGCGGGAAGCACTGTCCGACCGAAAATAATATAGCTTCTCCCACCCATCATTTATGCATAACCGGTCGACCGCTTAAAAACATCGTTCAACCGGTGCTAGGCAAAACTCAACAATTACACTATGACAGATCCACCACCTACAACTATATGTCCAACGTCACCGGCCACACTTCCGGCCTCCTGCGACGCTCACAACCTCTCACACACCTTGTGTGATCACCACTAACAAACTTGGCATACCTTTTGTTATTGCCTCGATGCCGTCACCTTTTGAAGCCACACATGTTCACCCTCGTCGTGTCGTGCTTCACCTCAACCTCTTTGCAGTTGGTGGCCGAGTTCTGATCGTCGACGGTCGTGGGAACTGAGGGAGGGAGGGAGAGAGAGAGAGAGAAAGAAGAGGAAGAGAAAAAGGAGTGATGAAGAGGGTTGTGTTTCTTATATAACAAAAACGACACCCACCCATCAAATCACCCATACTCTCCACCATGCCATCCATCCGTCCAACCACACCTCCTCCATACCCTCCAAGTCAAACCTCATCACATCACCCTAAACACCCCCTAAACATGGTTAGCACTAAATGAAGGTTAGGATCTTAATAGAGGGTGTGTTGTTGGTGGGGTTGGTGGTGATTGGGATTGAGAGATGGTTGGAGAGATCACGAAGTCGAGGGGGATGGAGGAGGTGTAGGAGAAAGACGACATACGTTTTTGGTCACCATTGGTGTTTGCATTCCGGGTATTTTTTTGTTGTAGTATAGTTATCTACATATTATAAGTTGGGTATTTTCATACTATAGTTTCCTTATTTCTATATTAATTAAAGTTTGTATTAATTCATAATGAACCAAATTTTTTTTTTGGTTCTCTGTGGTATATGGAGTTCGGGTTTTTTGAATTGTAAACTAGGTATTTTGATGTTATTGTTTGGGTAGTTACATAAATATTACAATCTTGGTATTGTTTCCTTCCTTTATGTTTTAAGGTTTGGATATACAGGTGATATGCTTTAGGTATTTTCATGGTATAGTTTGGGAAATTACAATCTTAATACTTATTAAGATGTATGATTCTTGATTTATTATATGGTCTACCAAGCCACTGCCAACTTGGATTTGGGCCATTACCTCATTCTAGGAAACTAAACACATAAATTGTGTTAGTGAATACTAATGTAATGTAAACTAATAAATGGTAATCTTATCTTACCCATCCTGCACATTGAACTACCTAGTCTCTATTGGTTAAGTACCGAAAATCTTTCATCCATGATTAGTTGATTACCCAATATGTATATAGCCAACTAAATTACTTGAAATCAATAAACAAATTGCCAAATGACATTTAGTCATGTTAATGACTTACCCCGTCCATATGACTATCTTACCCAGACATGTAAACTTAATTACCAAACCATAACGAATTGATTACTACCCAAAAGAATATACATATCAAATTAATTTTTTTGACTTACCCATACATGGTAGATTAGTTACCAAACAAGTATTTGTTAATTATCATACAATTTAATTATATTTGAAGTACATACCAAGACAATATGTTACCTATAAAATACTTACACATTAACCATACAATATAGTCTGTTTTCTTAAGGAAATAATACCCAGGCGGAATAACCGTGTCACTTATAATTGGTGATTTGTTGAGGTTTAGCGACAATAATAGATGTGAAGGCAAATTAATTTGAAATTCAAATTGAAAAAGAAAGAGTGAAAAGTAGGAAGAGAGAGGGAAAAAGGTGTGAGAGGAGAGAGAAAAATGTTTCATTTCTCCAATATATTAAAACATCTGGCTATTAATGATATGTTGTTTACCCGAAAGCAATGAACAAATTACCAAATGAAAATAGCTGATTACCAATTGAAAAATGTATTATGAGAGAGAGAGAAAATGTGTTCGAAGAGAGAGAAGAACAAAATGTTAGGATTGATGGCCCCTCTAGTCTCTAACTAAATGCGGAATTAAACAGTAAATTAAGGGATTAAAGAATTGCAAACCACAATTGAAGACTCCAAATAAGATTTAGAGAGAATTGGCGTCGTACTCAGTCCTAGTCCTTCGCAAGCCCCACTCGTGCTACGAGCCACGCTTACGGTTCCACTAAGCAAACTCCATTCTGGGCCGAGATTAACATCTTTACAACACCGAGGCTCACGAACAATCATTGCCTCGCTTGTGTCTTCTCTCACAATCTGAGAGGAAGATTCCTCGAAGTTTTACAACACTTTGGTGATTCTTGGATGTTGAAGTTGGAATCACTATCAAACACTCTACCATTGAGAACACTTAGATATAGGATTGGAATTGATATGAAAAGTGGTGAAGATTAAGCTTTGAGTTTGTTGGGGCTTTGAAGGCTTGAGAATGGAGAGCACAAAAAGTATTTATGAATTGAGAGAGTAGTGTTCTAGTTTGTGTCTCTTGAACGAGGCTTCTAAAGGCTTCAAAGCAAATAAAGTTTTTTGGGAGAGTTGGTGAAGTTTTGACCAATGAGAAGCAACATTTGACTCTAGCTCGGGCAGATTTATGAGTTGGTTCGACTGAGTAATGTATAAACGGTCTTCTGAAACCAAAGTGCTTTTGGTATATTGACATAAGTTCGGATAACCTTTTTCTAGCTCCAGAAATGGATTTCTAATTCAACCAATAGAGGTGTCGGTTGACGAAAAAAGGTTCGGTGCACCGTTTCAATATAAGATTGAAGATTGGTTGTTTTCTAGCTTATATTAGAACGGCCTATCATTCTCTAATCGGAGGATCGAAAAAGCACAAGTTTTACATATGCATGTAATCATATTTGTCCACTTTGATTGACTAGGTTGATTTAATAAGATTAGTTTGAATAATCGTCCAAATCAATATGGATTAATGGCTAAAAGCCAACAATATCCTCATCTTGATGATAGAAAACCTATATCTTCATGCTTAAGATTCAATTTAATTCTCCCACTTTTTATATGATTTCTCTCCTGTCATATATGTAAACTATGCATGTATATAATGCTCCCACTATCTGTTGGCTTTTTGGCCTTAATCTATGTTTTGATGATTTAATCAACCTAATCTTAATTATGATCATGTAGAGTAGCACACATATTGCATTGCATATATATTGCTTTGTGCTAACTTCTACAGGTGATCAAGACTCAAGGATGGAAGGAAATCAAGTCAAGACATGTATTAAAGCTATATTGAAGACCTGTAATCTTGCTTTCTTAGAGTCTTTGGAACATTCCGTAATTGAGCATACTTGAGTTAAAATCAACTCAAACACACAATAAGTTCCTTATAGAAGTCACACATAAAATTTCATATAATTTGGACTTCAATAGATCACCCAAACATAGACCGGAAAACACCAAACCTTAACCTGAACTGTCTGCCCACATTCGGTCGACCGAAACAGATCGTTCGGTCGACCGAGTGATCAATTATCCTATTAGTGTTTTCTTCCCTAGTTTGGTCGACCGTGTAACACAAAATTCCGACCGTTAGAATTGTCGTATTATACCCAACGGTCGTATTTGTATTTTTCCAAATACCCCAAAAATGTATTTTCCTATTGGTTGACCGAGGACCTTGTTCGGTCGACCGAACTTATGTTTCTTGACAAACCCAAAGTGCTTGTCGGTTTTCGATCGACCGTGAACCTTGGTTCGGTCGACCGAATTTGATATTGTTTGTCATCCCCGTAGAGCATGTTATAAATCGGTCGACTGAACCTATCTCGGTGTTCGACCGATAACTTAAGTGTACCTAGGTTATAGCCTTGGGCGGTCGACCGTTCCTTTACCGTTCGACCGAACCGTGTTCCAAACTGCCCCACGGTCGACCGAACATATGCAGAAATGCATCCTGCAAGTTTCTGTTTTGTGTATCTTCCACAATCTTTTACCAAACCTGTCCCAACGGCTATAATTCACTTAGAGCTTATAAATAGGTGTTCCTTTAAGACAATTACACAGCTCTTACACTTCCATTTGTCAAATACACTTAAGAGAAACTCCCAAGTCTCCTGATTGAAACGATTAAATTATAACCGCAAGTGCACGGCCGCGTTGAAGCGGTGGCAAATACAGGTCGATCCACAGGGAGGTGTGTCGACTTTAGTTTGTTCTAAGGCGAGTGGGAAAGAAAGGAGAGAAATGAGTTATGATCTAAACTACACTACAATGCAAAAGGAATGAAAAATAAGCAATAAAACTAAACCCCATAGGGGGTAGAGAAAGAATGTGAATACAAATATATGTGTGTGTGTTCAATTAAGCTAATCACAACATGTAGTGCATGAAAATCATAAAACTACATCCAACTTTGCTTCCACATGAATTAAGATAACACAATATCATTAAAACATACAAGACAATAACTGGAATGAAGCTAAATGAACTCATGTATAAAGACCAACCCTCACTATGCCTCCACATGAATTAAGATTTACACAATCATTAAACCATGCAAGACATTAACCAAGGTAAAGGCAACAAAAGTACATGCAACTACAAATCATGTTTCCTTCATCAATTCCATCCATATCCTCACCTTATTATTCCCTATAAAATAGGTCCACTAATCTAAGCATATTCTAAGCTTCATTCAAGAGTATTAGCATATCAAAGACAAGAGTGAAATCTCATTAGATGGTTATGGAAATCATATAAGGCTCAAGGGATTAAGATAACACACACCTACTACATCACATAATCATATCACATATTTCTCCACCCCCAAATGGGGATGGAACTACTCACTAATCATTACACTACAACATACATTAAAATGAAAAATTCTACTAAAATGAAATTAACCTAAGCAAGCAAGAAATATTAAATAAGCTAAAAGGACATAAAACTAAAGAAGCATGCAAGCATATAAAAGGAAATTAAACTAAGAAAGAAACAACATAACCAAAGGAAAACATCTATTATTACTCACTCAATTACAAGTAGCCTCTCTCCACCAGGGGTTTTTGCTTCAAGGCTTTTACTCCTAGAAGAGATGATGACCACCAAGAGAGGATGGGGTACAAGAGAGGAGGGAGAGTTCTATTTATAGCCATAGAAAAAGGTAATCTGGGACAATCCTCCGGTATGGGACTAAACAAATATCAGAAATACACTAAATACACACTAATACGCGACCCTACGAAATCTTAGCGGATCCGGATCATAACAGACCACCAATTGGCGGTCTATATTGTTTGGATCCGACCGTTGTTTCGTGTGGGCTTTTTTGGACGTCTTTGTTGGTCTTTGATGCATCTACTTCGCTTGTTGGAGCTCCGACCCGAATAGAATTGCCAAAATACTCCCCGTGATGGTGTGGAGTATTCTTGTTTGCTCATTGGTCCTTTGATCTTACATTCAGGTCCTTCGATCTTGCATCTTAGTCCTTGAGTCTCTCAACTTAGTACTGTTCCCTATTATTAGGTCCATTTATAGTCTCTCCTTCTCAAACCTACTTATTCCTGAAAAGTAAACATTACACTCGTTACATAGCATTGTTTGGGTAAAAGATAATGGATATACGATACAAAGATATGCATGAAATGATGTCAATCATCTCCCATTCCCCAAATCCTACTTTCCAAGCTTAAACTTCCACATCTTAGCATCAATTCCACATCCTAAGCTAATTGTGCTCAAGTTAGAGAGTGTGTTCCACTCAAGATCTCAGTTGTAAAGAAGCAATGACTTCGGTTAAAACCCGAAGTGTTCCTCTCAAATTGTGAGAGTAGAATGTCAAGCTCACGAGGGTGTTCGTGGAGCTTGTTTTGTAAAAGGCTTAATCTCGGCCCGGAACAAGGTTGATAGTGAAGACGCGAGCGGAGCTCGAGGGAGATCGAGCGGATCTTGCAAGAGACGAAGTAGGTGGGAGGCCGAACCTCTATAAAAATCCGGTGTCATCATTGTGGTTTGCTTTACTTACTTGTATTTGTTTAAATTCCGCTGTGCATATCTTGATTGATTAAACAAGTAGGTAATTAGCTTAAAAGTGATTAGAATTAGAGACCCTCACGATCCTACACTATCAATATGCATAGTATGGATGAATTGAAACTCAATCTCTTATCATTCTCCCTTTTGACATCAATCAAATGCAAACACTATTGGTATAAGATGCAAATGTTAGATTGCGTAGGTCTCCCCTTAATTAGATGATAAAACATTATTTGCTCACACCTATCAATAAGGCCTAAAAGAAATGGTGTATAACATGATATTATCAGGCATCTATATCCCTAGATTGCAACAAATTTAATAAGACTAAGAGAATTTAAAAAATGCTACCCAAACTTTGATCCCTGATTTCGCATGGTTCCAATATCCTCTCGACAACGAGAATGGCTTAATGAATTTGATCCAAATGATTTCTTTGAAGCTTGGGATCAAACTTTTCTTGCTTGAGTCGACCGCTACCGATCGATCTCCTTTAAAGTACCTACAAGTGAAGATTTTGTTACCCAAACAACCTTGAGTCCTTTGACATTACTTTTTGGTACCCAAACCATTTTGGTCTTAGCTGCCCAAACGTTTGAGGAGCTTTTATTCACAAAGAAATACTTTCCATTGAAAGTAGTATGGATGACAAGGTTTTTGTTGTTATTAACGTTGTATCTTAAATCATGCTTGTTCAAGGATTGTCTTTGACTACCAATTAACATATCAAGCATTTTTATTCCTTTAGTGAATCTTTCAAGAAATTTTTGTAATTGAACATTTTTAGCAATAAGATCTTGTGCATCACTACATGAGGATTTTGCATTTAGAGTTGTAATTTCATCAATCAAAAGAGAATTCTCTAATGCAACTTTATCAATACTAGAAAGCAAATAATTTTTCTCTTTCATAATTGATTCAATTTGATATTGTAACTCATTGATTTTCTTTCTAGCTAGTTTGTTCTTTTAACAAATTTGTTCAGAATTTTCAAGTAGATCGTAGAATTCAATTTGAAGTTCATTATATGAATTAGAAGCATGACTTGAGGTATAAGATACCTCACTTTCCTAATCTTCTATTGCCATAGAGCCTTCATTTGATGAAGATGATGTTGATTCATCCATTATTGTTTTGAGAGCCTTCTTCTTCTTTTCTTTTGCTCTTCTTATTTTCTTTTCTCCTTTCTTTTTCTCTCTTGAGAAGTTTCAAGAACTTTTAAGTCACCAACTCCTCTTAAATATCACTCTTTCTTTTGTTGGAGTTGGCCATGACATGTGGCACTAAGGATTTCTTGGCTTCCTCTGCTTGCGGTCTTTCATTTGTATCTCATATGCCATGAGACTACCCATAAGCTCCTCAACTGACAATTTGGTGAGATATTTTGCTTCCTCGATAACGATTGTCTTCTGTTCACATTTGCCAGTGACTGACTGGGGAATCTTTCGAGTCATTTCTCCTTCACTAAAAGTTCTGCCAAGAGCTTTGAGAGAGATTAATGATATCGGTGAAACGAGTGTGCATCTCGCTTATGTTTTCACTAGATTGCATGCAAAAAAATTCATAATTATGTATGAGTAAATTTATTCTAGTTTTTTGATCTTACTAAAACCCTCATGATGCATTTCTAGTATATGTCATATATCATATGCACTATCACAACCTCTTACTCTATTGCATTCTCTCTCATTTAAGTCACAATACAAAATATTCATGATGCGGGAATTCATCTCCGCTTCCTTAATTTTAGCTCTAGGTGCGTATGAGGTTAAGAGAAATATCCAATACTTCAAATCATTTGATTTCAAATAAATTCTCATTCTTTTCTTCCAATAGTCAAAATTTGAGTCATTAAATAAAGGTGGTATAGTTGTGGACAAACTTTCACAATGATTAGATGTAGATATGATGCGAAACTATGATTAATTAGATGAAATTAGCAACCTAATGCTCTGATACCAATTTTTAAGATAGATGAAACCTCTAATCTCTAACTAAATGCGGAACTAAACAGTAAATTAAAGGATTAAAGAATTGCAAACCACAAATGAAGATTTTGGAGATTTAGAGATGTTTGGCACTGCACTCGGTCCTAGTCATTCTCTCAAGCATCACTTGTACTACGAGCCCTGTTTACGATTCTGCTAAGCAATCTCTGTTCCAAGCCAAGATTAACGTCTTTACAACACGCACCTCACGAACAAGCCTCACCTCGCTCGTATGTCTCTTCTAAAAAATCGAGAGGGAGCTTCCTTGAAGTTTTACAACACTTTGGTGATTCTTGGAAGTTGAAGTTGGATCACCATCAAACACTCTACACTTGACAACACTTGGATATGGGATTGGAATTGTTATGCAAGTGGTGAAGATTAAGCTTTGAGTGTGTTTGGAGCTTTGAAGGCTTGAGAATTGAGAGCACAAAGAGTATTGATCATTTAAGAGAGTAGTGTTCTAGTTTGTGTCGCTTGAATGAGGCTTATATAGGCTTCAAAGCAAGTAGAACTGTTTGGGAGAGTTGGTGAAGTTTCGACCAATGAATAGCAAAAAATTGACTTCAGGTCGGGCAGATTCTGAAACGGTCTTCGGAAACATAGGTGCTTTGGTATACCGATATAAGTGTTGGCTTTTTGGCCTTAATCTTTTGTTTTGATGATTTAATCAACCGAATCTTAATTAGAGTAGCACACACTATGCATTGCATATATATTGTATTGTGCTAACCTCTACAGGTGATCAAGACTCAAGAAACAAGGAAATGAAGTCAAGACATGTAATTAAAGCTAAATCGAAGACATGTAATCTTAATTTCTTTTGAGTCTTAGGAACAAAGTGTATTTGAGCATACTTGATCTAAAATCAACTTAATCACACACTAGGTTCCCTATAGAAGTCACACACAAAATTTCACATAATTTGGACTTCAATAGATCACCCAAACTTAGACCGGAAAACAACAAACCTGAACTGCAAAAGTCTGCCCACATTCGGTCGACCGCAACATACCGTTCGGTCGACCGAATGATCAAATCTTTTGTTTGTGTTTTCACTGCCCTTATTCGGTCGACCGTGTTTTACCTTTCGGTCGACCGTCAGATCATATTTTCTCGACCGTTACTTTTGTCGTATATACCCAATGGTCGTATTCGTATTAAACCAAAAATACCCCAAATGTATTTCATGTATCGGTCGACCGAGGACCACGATCGGTCGACCGTTGGTTCATCTCTTGACAAACCCAAAGTGCCTGTCCATAATCGGTCGACCGCCAAAACCAGTTTCGGTCGACCGTTTAACCTTGTCAAAATCCCCTGCTATCGGTCAACACAATTTCGTTCGACCGATCCATTTTTCCCTCTACCGAAACGCTTGTTCGGTCGACCGGTAATCTTGTTCGGTCGACCGTTTTCTTAATTGACTTAAGTGTTCAGTCGACCGATTCATATTTCGGTCGACCGTATCCCTATCGAACCCAAGCGTTCGGTCGACCGATACACCTTTCGGTCGACCGTTTCTGGACAGATTTCTGAACCCGAATTTCTGCTTTGTGTTCTTTGCACAATATCCAACCAAATCTCGTCCCAACGGATCTATTCTCTCTAATGCTTATAAATAGAGTTGTAAAACACATTTTAACACAACTCTCCCACTACAAACTTGCCCCAAACATTAGAGAGAAATCAAAACACTCAAAGCTCCAAACCTCACACACTTAGTGATCAATTCCTTCATCCCACTCAAGTGTGCTCAAAGTTTAGAGAGTGTTGTTCCACTCAAGGTTACAATTGTTGTCAAAGAAAGTAAAGGCTCCGGTGAAAGCCCGAAGCATCCTTCTCGGATTGTGAGAAGAAGATTCCAAGCTCGGCGAGGGTTGTTCGCGAGTTTGACGGTTGTAAGGCGTTGTCTCCCGGCCCGGAACGGGGAGCGGATAGTGAAGTCGTAGGCGGAGCTCGGTGATCCGAGCGGAGCTTGCAAGAGAGGATTAGGACCCGGGTGGGGTGCCGAACCTCTATAAAAATCGACCCGACTTCTTGTGGTTTGCATATTTTCTATTCCTTCTTGCTTGTTTGTTTTAATTCCGCTGCATTTACTCGATTGTTTAAACAAGTAGGTGATTAGATTAAAAAGTGATTAGTGGACCCATAACCCACACGATCCTACATTTGGTATCAGAGCCTTGTTAGCTAAATTCTATACTTAATCGTATTTTTAGCATGGCTAGCCCATTTAATCATGTAGAAGGATTATGCACCACTAGACCTCCTTTGCTTAATGGGTTAAATTATGATTATTGGAAGAATAGGATGAAGATTTTCCTAATTTCTAATGACCTTAAGTATTGGATGTTTCTACAAAATCCATACACACCACCAAATGAAGATGAATTAGATTCACTCACTAGGCCCAAAATGAAAGAAATTGAGATGAACTCAAAAATCATGAACATTCTATATTGTGGGCTAAATGAGGGTGAATATAATAGGATTAGAGGGTGTGTTAGTGCACATGAGATATGGCATAGACTTCAAATGCACCATGAGGGGGATAGTAAAACTAAGGAAACACGCATTAGTCTCCTCATGCATAAATATGAGATTTTTTCTATGCAAATCGGTGAAAACATAAGCGAAATGAACACTCGCTTCACCGATATCACTAACTCTCTTTTGGTTCTTGGAAGAAAAATCAATGAAGGAGAGATGACAAGGAAGTTCCTCCGGTCACTTAGCATCGATTGGGAAGATAAGGTCGTCGCAATTGAAGAGGCGCATGATCTCTCTAAATTAAAGATGGAGGAGCTCATTGGAAACTTGATGGCTTATGAACTTCAAATCAACCATCGGAAGGAGAAGGAAGCCACCAAGAACAAATTCACCTTGGGATTACATGCAAATATTGACCAACCAAGGAGGAGTGTAGAAGATGAGGACATTGAAGTCCTAGCAAAAGACTTCTTCAAATACCTCAAGAAGGACAAAGAAGAAAAGAATGAAAGAAGAGGTAGAAGAAGTGAGAAAAGAGAAAAAGAAAAAGAGAGGGAGGAGAGTGGAAATGAGAGAAGAGAAGGGGAGAAGAAAAAGGAGAGAAGGGAGAGGAGAAAAGAAAAGGAGAAGAGCAAGAGAAAAGAAAGGAAGGAAGAAGCACACAAGGCTACATGGGATGATTCTTCATCACCATCTTCATCGTCGTCTTCCTTGCAAAGTAGAAGAGAAGTGGCTCACTCATGCTTCATGGCTATTGAAGATCAAAGTGAGGTAGATTCTAACTCTTGTTCTAGTAATTCATGCTCAACTAAGTCATATTATAGTAATAGCTCACATTCTAGTGTTAATGAGGAAACTTATACACATGATGAGCTTCAAAATGCATTTCATGACTTAGTTAAACAATATGAGATCATTTGTGATAAAAACAAAAATGCTAGAAAGTTAATCAAAGATCTCCAAAGCCAAATTGAAACATGCATGAATGAGAAGAATGAAGTGATTGCTAAATTTGAAAAGAATGCATCAAATCTTGAAAAATTAAGAGCAACACCTATAGATTGTGATCAACTAAATCTTCAAGCCTCTAACTTGCAATTAAGAAAAGATTTAGAAAGATTCACTAATGGAACTCATATGCTTAACATGCTATTAGGTAGTCAAAGGCAATCTTTGCAAAAACATGGTTTAGGTTACAATTTTAAATTGAAAAACAATGTATCTCACACTACTCTAAATGGTAAGCATATGTTCATTAACCATAGTTCCTCAAGTGTGTGGGCACCCAAAACCAAAATGGTTTGGATCCCAAAAGCTAATGTTCAAGGACCCAAAGTTGTTTGGGTACCCAAATCTACTATTGTAGGAGCTTGAGGAGGAGATTGGTGGTGACCGGGTGAGCTCAAGAGTCAAATTCAAATCCGGTTGCATCACCAAATGAGATTGGAGCTAAATTCGAATTCAACATTGGTAGAAATTCTTATCTATTCAATTCATGTTAAATTAGCTCTAATCAATCTTCATATGCTTAATTGACATATCATATAGTTCAATTCATTGAAAATCATATACCCTATTCATTGCAAATCATTTATCACATCCATTGATTCTAAATGTCAAGTTTTAAATGGATGTTAGAATAAGGCTTAAGTTGAAACTTAAATGAACTTAACTTTCATCATACTCATTGTTTCCATTTAGCCTTATTGATAGGGGGAGCTTAAATGATATATCTTTTATGAGAGTAATGAAGTGCTAAATTTAGGGGGAGCAACTTCATTACAAGACATCCAAATTCTTTGCTTAAAGTCATATTTATTGTTGTTTTTGATGGATGTCAAAGGGGGAGAGATAATTAAGGGGGTAACTTGAAAAACTTGATAAAAATGGAACAAAAACTATGCACATCCATAGGGGGAGCATCTATATGCATAGTTTACATATACAATTTTCAAGTATTAAGATATCGGTTGCCATCATCAAAAAGGGGGAGATTGTTGGCTTTTTGGCCTTAATCTTTTGTTTTGATGATTTAATCAACCGAATCTTAATTAGAGTAGCACACACTATGCATTGCATATATATTGTATTGTGCTAACCTCTACAGGTGATCAAGACTCAAGAAACAAGGAAATGAAGTCAAGACATGTAATTAAAGCTAAATCGAAGACATGTAATCTTAATTTCTTTTGAGTCTTAGGAACAAAGTGTATTTGAGCATACTTGATCTAAAATCAACTTAATCACACACTAGGTTCCCTATAGAAGTCACACACAAAATTTCACATAATTTGGACTTCAATAGATCACCCAAACTTAGACCGGAAAACAACAAACCTGAACTGCAAAAGTCTGCCCACATTCGGTCGACCGCAACATACCGTTCGGTCGACCGAATGATCAAATCTTTTGTTTGTGTTTTCACTGCCCTTATTCGGTCGACCGTGTTTTACCTTTCGGTCGACCGTCAGATCATATTTTCTCGACCGTTACTTTTGTCGTATATACCCAACGGTCGTATTCGTATTAAACCAAAAATACCCCAAATGTATTTCATGTATCGGTCGACCGAGGACCACGATCGGTCGACCGTTGGTTCATCTCTTGACAAACCCAAAGTGCCTGTCCATAATTGGTCGACCGCCAAAACCAGTTTCGGTCGACCGTTTAACCTTGTCAAAATCCCCTGCTATCGGTCAACACAATTTCATTCGACCGATCCATTTTTCCCTCTACCGAAACGCTTGTTCGGTCGACCGGTAATCTTGTTCGGTCGACCGTTTTCTTAATTGACTTAAGTGTTCAGTCGACCGATTCATATTTCGGTCGACCGTATCCCTATCGAACCCAAGCGTTCGGTCGACCGATACACCTTTCGGTCGACCGTTTCTGGACAGATTTCTGAACCCGAATTTCTGCTTTGTGTTCTTTGCACAATATCCAACCAAATCTTGTCCCAACGGATCTATTCTCTCTAATGCTTATAAATAGAGTTGTAAAACACATTTTAACACAACTCTCCCACTACAAACTTGCCCCAAACATTAGAGAGAAATCAAAACACTCAAAGCTCCAAACCTCACACACTTAGTGATCAATTCCTTCATCCCACTCAAGTGTGCTCAAAGTTTAGAGAGTGTTGTTCCACTCAAGGTTACAATTGTTGTCAAAGAAAGTAAAGGCTCCGGTGAAAGCCCGAAGCATCCTTCTCGGATTGTGAGAAGAAGATTCCAAGCTCGGCGAGGGTTGTTCGCGAGTTTGACGGTTGTAAGGCGTTGTCTCCCGGCCCGGAACGGGGAGCGGATAGTGAAGTCGTAGGCGGAGCTCGGTGATCCGAGCGGAGCTTGCAAGAGAGGATTAGGACCCGGGTGGGGTGCCGAACCTCTATAAAAATCGACCCGACTTCTTGTGGTTTGCATATTTTCTATTCCTTCTTGCTTGTTTGTTTTAATTCCGCTGCATTTACTCGATTGTTTAAACAAGTAGGTGATTAGATTAAAAAGTGATTAGTGGACCCATAACCCACACGATCCTACATTTGGTATCAGAGCCTTGTTAGCTAAATTCTATACTTAATCGTATTTTTAGCATGGCTAGCCCATTTAATCATGTAGAAGGATTATGCACCACTAGACCTCCTTTGCTTAATGGGTCAAATTATGATTATTGGAAGAATAGGATGAAGATTTTCCTAATTTCTAATGACCTTAAGTATTGGATGTTTCTACAAAATCCATACACACCACCAAATGAAGATGAATTAGATTCACTCACTAGGCCCAAAATGAAAGAAATTGAGATGAACTCAAAAATCATGAACATTCTATATTGTGGGCTAAATGAGGGTGAATATAATAGGATTAGAGGGTGTGTTAGTGCACATGAGATATGGCATAGACTTCAAATGCACCATGAGGGGGATAGTAAAACTAAGGAAACACGCATTAGTCTCCTCATGCATAAATATGAGATTTTTTCTATGCAAATCGGTGAAAACATAAGCGAAATGAACACTCGCTTCACCGATATCACTAACTCTCTTTTGGTTCTTGGAAGAAAAATCAATGAAGGAGAGATGACAAGGAAGTTCCTCCGGTCACTTAGCATCGATTGGGAAGATAAGGTCGTCGCAATTGAAGAGGCGCATGATCTCTCTAAATTAAAGATGGAGGAGCTCATTGGAAACTTGATGGCTTATGAACTTCAAATCAACCATCGGAAGGAGAAGGAAGCCACCAAGAACAAATTCACCTTGGGATTACATGCAAATATTGACCAACCAAGGAGGAGTGTAGAAGATGAGGACATTGAAGTCCTAGCAAAAGACTTCTTCAAATACCTCAAGAAGGACAAAGAAGAAAAGAATGAAAGAAGAGGTAGAAGAAGTGAGAAAAGAGAAAAAGAAAAAGAGAGGGAGGAGAGTGGAAATGAGAGAAGAGAAGGGGAGAAGAAAAAGGAGAGAAGGGAGAGGAGAAAAGAAAAGGAGAAGAGCAAGAGAAAAGAAAGGAAGGAGGAAGCACACAAGGCTACATGGGATGATTCTTCATCACCATCTTCATCGTCGTCTTCCTTGCAAAGTAGAAGAGAAGTGGCTCACTCATGCTTCATGGCTATTGAAGATCAAAGTGAGGTAGATTCTAACTCTTGTTCTAGTAATTCATGCTCAACTAAGTCATATTATAGTAATAGCTCACATTCTAGTGTTAATGAAGAAACTTATACACATGATGAGCTTCAAAATGCATTTCATGACTTAGTTAAACAATATGAGATCATTTGTGATAAAAACAAAAATGCTAGAAAGTTAATCAAAGATCTCCAAAGCCAAATTGAAACATGCATGAATGAGAAGAATGAAGTGATTGCTAAATTTGAAAAGAATGCATCAAATCTTGAAAAATTAAGAGCAACACCTATAGATTGTGATCAACTAAATCTTCAAGCCTCTAACTTGCAATTAAGAAAAGATTTAGAAAGATTCACTAATGGAACTCATATGCTTAACATGCTATTAGGTAGTCAAAGGCAATCTTTGCAAAAACATGGTTTAGGTTACAATTTTAAATTGAAAAACAATGTATCTCACACTACTCTAAATGGTAAGCATATGTTCATTAACCATAGTTCCTCAAGTGTGTGGGCACCCAAAACCAAAATGGTTTGGATCCCAAAAGCTAATGTTCAAGGACCCAAAGTTGTTTGGGTACCCAAATCTACTATTGTAGGAGCTTGAGGAGGAGATTGGTGGTGACCGGGTGAGCTCAAGAGTCAAATTCAAATCCGGTTGCATCACCAAATGAGATTGGAGCTAAATTCGAATTCAACATTGGTAGAAATTCTTATCTATTCAATTCATGTTAAATTAGCTCTAATCAATCTTCATATGCTTAATTGACATATCATATAGTTCAATTCATTGAAAATCATATACCCTATTCATTGCAAATCATTTATCACATCCATTGATTCTAAATGTCAAGTTTTAAATGGATGTTAGAATAAGGCTTAAGTTGAAACTTAAATGAACTTAACTTTCATCATACTCATTGTTTCCATTTAGCCTTATTGATAGGGGGAGCTTAAATGATATATCTTTTATGAGAGTAATGAAGTGCTAAATTTAGGGGGAGCAACTTCATTACAAGACATCCAAATTCTTTGCTTAAAGTCATATTTATTGTTGTTTTTGATGGATGTCAAAGGGGGAGAGATAATTAAGGGGGTAACTTGAAAAACTTGATAAAAATGGAACAAAAACTATGCACATCCATAGGGGGAGCATCTATATGCATAGTTTACATATACAATTTTCAAGTATTAAGATATCGGTTGCCATCATCAAAAAGGGGGAGATTGTTGGCTTTTTGGCCTTAATCTTTTGTTTTGATGATTTAATCAACCGAATCTTAATTAGAGTAGCACACACTATGCATTGCATATATATTGTATTGTGCTAACCTCTACAGGTGATCAAGACTCAAGAAACAAGGAAATGAAGTCAAGACATGTAATTAAAGCTAAATCGAAGACATGTAATCTTAATTTCTTTTGAGTCTTAGGAACAAAGTGTATTTGAGCATACTTGATCTAAAATCAACTTAATCACACACTAGGTTCCCTATAGAAGTCACACACAAAATTTCACATAATTTGGACTTCAATAGATCACCCAAACTTAGACCGGAAAACAACAAACCTGAACTGCAAAAGTCTGCCCACATTCGGTCGACCGCAACATACCGTTCGGTCGACCGAATGATCAAATCTTTTGTTTGTGTTTTCACTGCCCTTATTCGGTCGACCGTGTTTTACCTTTCGGTCGACCGTCAGATCATATTTTCTCGACCGTTACTTTTGTCGTATATACCCAACGGTCGTATTCGTATTAAACCAAAAATACCCCAAATGTATTTCATGTATCGGTCGACCGAGGACCACGATCGGTCGACCGTTGGTTCATCTCTTGACAAACCCAAAGTGCCTGTCCATAATTGGTCGACCGCCAAAACCAGTTTCGGTCGACCGTTTAACCTTGTCAAAATCCCCTGCTATCGGTCAACACAATTTCGTTCGACCGATCCATTTTTCCCTCTACCGAAACGCTTGTTCGGTCGACCGGTAATCTTGTTCGGTCGACCGTTTTCTTAATTGACTTAAGTGTTCAGTCGACCGATTCATATTTCGGTCGACCGTATCCCTATCGAACCCAAGCGTTCGGTCGACCGATACACCTTTCGGTCGACCGTTTCTGGACAGATTTCTGAACCCGAATTTCTGCTTTGTGTTCTTTGCACAATATCCAACCAAATCTTGTCCCAACGGATCTATTCTCTCTAATGCTTATAAATAGAGTTGTAAAACACATTTTAACACAACTCTCCCACTACAAACTTGCCCCAAACATTAGAGAGAAATCAAAACACTCAAAGCTCCAAACCTCACACACTTAGTGATCAATTCCTTCATCCCACTCAAGTGTGCTCAAAGTTTAGAGAGTGTTGTTCCACTCAAGGTTACAATTGTTGTCAAAGAAAGTAAAGGCTCCGGTGAAAGCCCGAAGCATCCTTCTCGGATTGTGAGAAGAAGATTCCAAGCTCGGCGAGGGTTGTTCGCGAGTTTGACGGTTGTAAGGCGTTGTCTCCCGGCCCGGAACGGGGAGCGGATAGTGAAGTCGTAGGCGGAGCTCGGTGATCCGAGCGGAGCTTGCAAGAGAGGATTAGGACCCGGGTGGGGTGCTGAACCTCTATAAAAATCGACCCGACTTCTTGTGGTTTGCATATTTTCTATTCCTTCTTGCTTGTTTGTTTTAATTCCGCTGCATTTACTCGATTGTTTAAACAAGTAGGTGATTAGATTAAAAAGTGATTAGTGGACCCATAACCCACACGATCCTACATTTGGTATCAGAGCCTTGTTAGCTAAATTCTATACTTAATCGTATTTTTAGCATGGCTAGCCCATCTAATCATGTAGAAGGATTATGCACCACTAGACCTCCTTTGCTTAATGGGTCAAATTATGATTATTGGAAGAATAGGATGAAGATTTTCCTAATTTCTAATGACCTTAAGTATTGGATGTTTCTACAAAATCCATACACACCACCAAATGAAGATGAATTAGATTCACTCACTAGGCCCAAAATGAAAGAAATTGAGATGAACTCAAAAATCATGAACATTCTATATTGTGGGCTAAATGAGGGTGAATATAATAGGATTAGAGGGTGTGTTAGTGCACATGAGATATGGCATAGACTTCAAATGCACCATGAGGGGGATAGTAAAACTAAGGAAACACGCATTAGTCTCCTCATGCATAAATATGAGATTTTTTCTATGCAAATCGGTGAAAACATAAGCGAAATGAACACTCGCTTCACCGATATCACTAACTCTCTTTTGGTTCTTGGAAGAAAAATCAATGAAGGAGAGATGACAAGGAAGTTCCTCCGGTCACTTAGCATCGATTGGGAAGATAAGGTCGTCGCAATTGAAGAGGCGCATGATCTCTCTAAATTAAAGATGGAGGAGCTCATTGGAAACTTGATGGCTTATGAACTTCAAATCAACCATCGGAAGGAGAAGGAAGCCACCAAGAACAAATTCACCTTGGGATTACATGCAAATATTGACCAACCAAGGAGGAGTGTAGAAGATGAGGACATTGAAGTCCTAGCAAAAGACTTCTTCAAATACCTCAAGAAGGACAAAGAAGAAAAGAATGAAAGAAGAGGTAGAAGAAGTGAGAAAAGAGAAAAAGAAAAAGAGAGGGAGGAGAGTGGAAATGAGAGAAGAGAAGGGGAGAAGAAAAAGGAGAGAAGGGAGAGGAGAAAAGAAAAGGAGAAGAGCAAGAGAAAAGAAAGGAAGGAGGAAGCACACAAGGCTACATGGGATGATTCTTCATCACCATCTTCATCGTCGTCTTCCTTGCAAAGTAGAAGAGAAATGGCTCACTCATGCTTCATGGCTATTGAAGATCAAAGTGAGGTAGATTCTAACTCTTGTTCTAGTAATTCATGCTCAACTAAGTCATATTATAGTAATAGCTCACATTCTAGTGTTAATGAAGAAACTTATACACATGATGAGCTTCAAAATGCATTTCATGACTTAGTTAAACAATATGAGATCATTTGTGATAAAAACAAAAATGCTAGAAAGTTAATCAAAGATCTCCAAAGCCAAATTGAAACATGCATGAATGAGAAGAATGAAGTGATTGCTAAATTTGAAAAGAATGCATCAAATCTTGAAAAATTAAGAGCAACACCTATAGATTGTGATCAACTAAATCTTCAAGCCTCTAACTTGCAATTAAGAAAAGATTTAGAAAGATTCACTAATGGAACTCATATGCTTAATATGCTATTAGGTAGTCAAAGGCAATCTTTGCAAAAACATGGTTTAGGTTACAATTTTAAATTGAAAAACAATGTATCTCACACTACTCTAAATGGTAAGCATATGTTCATTAACCATAGTTCCTCAAGTGTGTGGGCACCCAAAACCAAAATGGTTTGGATCCCAAAAGCTAATGTTCAAGGACCCAAAGTTGTTTGGGTACCCAAATCTACTATTGTAGGAGCTTGAGGAGGAGATTGGTGGTGACCGGGTGAGCTCAAGAGTCAAATTCAAATCCGGTTGCATCACCAAATGAGATTGGAGCTAAATTCGAATTCAACATTGGTATAAATTCTTATCTATTCAATTCATGTTAAATTAGCTCTAATCAATCTTCATATGCTTAATTGACATATCGTATAGTTCAATTCATTGAAAATCATATACCCTATTCATTGCAAATCATTTATCACATCCATTGATTCTAAATGTCAAGTTTTAAATGGATGTTAGAATAAGGCTTAAGTTGAAACTTAAATGAACTTAACTTTCATCATACTCATTGTTTCCATTTAGCCTTATTGATAGGGGGAGCTTAAATGATATATCTTTTATGAGAGTAATGAAGTGCTAAATTTAGGGGGAGCAACTTCATTACAAGACATCCAAATTCTTTGCTTAAAGTCATATTTATTGTTGTTTTTGATGGATGTCAAAGGGGGAGAGATAATTAAGGGGGTAACTTGAAAAACTTGATAAAAATGGAACAAAAACTATGCACATCCATAGGGGGAGCATCTATATGCATAGTTTACATATACAATTTTCAAGTTTTAAGATATCGGTTGCCATCATCAAAAAGGGGGAGATTGTTGGCTTTTTGGCCTTAATCTTTTGTTTTGATGATTTAATCAACCGAATCTTAATTAGAGTAGCACACACTATGCATTGCATATATATTGTATTGTGCTAACCTCTACAGGTGATCAAGACTCAAGAAACAAGGAAATGAAGTCAAGACATGTAATTAAAGCTAAATCGAAGACATGTAATCTTAATTTCTTTTGAGTCTTAGGAACAAAGTGTATTTGAGCATACTTGATCTAAAATCAACTTAATCACACACTAGGTTCCCTATAGAAGTCACACACAAAATTTCACATAATTTGGACTTCAATAGATCACCCAAACTTAGACCGGAAAACAACAAACCTGAACTGTAAAAGTCTGCCCACATTCGGTCGACCGCAACATACCGTTCGGTCGACCGAATGATCAAATCTTTTGTTTGTGTTTTCACTGCCCTTATTCGGTCGACCGTGTTTTACCTTTCGGTCGACCGTCAGATCATATTTTCTCGACCGTTACTTTTGTCGTATATACCCAACGGTCGTATTCGTATTAAACCAAAAATACCCCAAATGTATTTCATGTATCGGTCGACCGAGGACCACGATCGGTCGACCGTTGGTTCATCTCTTGACAAACCCAAAGTGCCTGTCCATAATCGGTCGACCGCCAAAACCAGTTTCGGTCGACCGTTTAACCTTGTCAAAATCCCCTGCTATCGGTCAACACAATTTCGTTCGACCGATCCATTTTTCCCTCTACCGAAACGCTTGTTCGGTCGACCGGTAATCTTGTTCGGTCGACCGTTTTCTTAATTGACTTAAGTGTTCAGTCGACCGATTCATATTTCGGTCGACCGTATCCCTATCGAACCCAAGCGTTCGGTCGACCGATACACCTTTCGGTCGACCGTTTCTGGACAGATTTCTGAACCCGAATTTCTGTTTTGTGTTCTTTGCACAATATCCAACCAAATCTTGTCCCAACGGATTTATTCTCTCTAATGCTTATAAATAGAGTTGTAAAACACATTTTAACACAACTCTCCCACTACAAACTTGCCCCAAACATTAGAGAGAAATCAAAACACTCAAAGCTCCAAACCTCACACACTTAGTGATCAATTCCTTCATCCTACTCAAGTGTGCTCAAAGTTTAGAGAGTGTTGTTCCACTCAAGGTTACAATTGTTGTCAAAGAAAGTAAAGGCTCCGGTGAAAGCCCGAAGCATCCTTCTCGGATTGTGAGAAGAAGATTCCAAGCTCGGCGAGGGTTGTTCGCGAGTTTGACGGTTGTAAGGCGTTGTCTCCCGGCCCGGAACGGGGAGCGGATAGTGAAGTCGTAGGCGGAGCTCGGTGATCCGAGCGGAGCTTGCAAGAGAGGATTAGGACCCGGGTGGGGTGCCGAACCTCTATAAAAATCGACCCGACTTCTTGTGGTTTGCATATTTTCTATTCCTTCTTGCTTGTTTGTTTTAATTCCGCTGCATTTACTCGATTGTTTAAACAAGTAGGTGATTAGATTAAAAAGTGATTAGTGGACCCATAACCCACACGATCCTACAATAAGGTCAAATAACCATTTGATAGCTCCACAAATGGATTTCTAATTCAACCAATAGAGGTGTCAATTGATGGAAAAGGGTTTGGCACACCGTTCCAATATAACAATGAGGATTTATTGTTTTCTAGCTTAGGATAGATTGGTCTACCATAATCTAATCGGATGACCAAACGAAATGTGGGTTTTACGCTGACAATTTTGGTTCAAATGTTCATTGTAAGCAACAGTCATATACCATGTGTAAATAGTCGTTGAGTGCCAAAGACCAAGAAGTAATTGGTTGACCAATAGGAGATCAGTTGTCCGAAAATGGACAAGTCAAATGGGCTCTAAGGGGAAATTCAAATGCGGTCCTTGGAGTAAAATCCACGACCGGTCCAAAGGGATTTGGTCAACCGATTGTCATTCGGTCGTCCGAGTAGACAGTTCCAAAGAGCATCCTAATGGTTATTGTTGAGAAGATTTTGGTTATCTGATAGGTGTTTGGCTGACTGAACATGGCTTGGACAAAATCCTTGTACTCAAGTTTCTGTATGATCATATGGACTCAATGAATTGAAAATTACAAGTCTTGGTCCAAGCTTTGATACAATCTCGAGTCTTTGTCTCAACGCTCATTCTCTTAATTATCTTGATCAACCTATTAAGATGTTTGCAAGTATACAAGTATATATGCAATGTATGTAATCATGTTTGTCTAGTTTGATTGACTAGGTTGATTGATTAAGATTAGTTTGATTAATCATCAAAATCAATAAGTATTAAGGCCTAAAAGCCAACATAAAGCTGGAGAGAGAAGAAGGTGACAGAAGAGAGACTGAAATTCTAAAGAAAGAGAGTGAAGTAGTTGCCTTAAATATATATATATAAGGTACCCAAATGACATGATCTATTTATCGAGCAAGTTTTCAAAGTTGAATACCCAAATCAAAGTGGTGGTTTGAATATTTGAAAACTTAAGGAAATAGAGAGAAATGTTGAAGGAGAGAGGGAAAACTGTCAAAAAAGGTGACAAGTAGTAGAAAAATAAAAAAATGTGGTTGGAGAGAGGGAAAAAGTGTTGAAGGAGAGCAATATCAGATATGCCAAGGCATTCTCTTATTGTAGTATAGGTATGTTCTAGTTATAGTTTGAGTATTCTCGTATTTAACTCTGGGTATTTTCGTTTAAATGATGCCAGAAGTGAGGAACTTGGTTTCAGATGACGGAAAATAAGTTAGAAGAAAGAGAAATGTCAGGAACTTAATTTTCAGAGCAGAAAGGCAAAGTATTGATAATGTAGTATACTGATTGTGAATATTTAGTTAAACACAAGTGCACGGTCGTAATGAAACGGTGGCAAGTACGGGTCCATCCACAAGGAAGTGTGTCGACTCTGGTTCGTTCGAAGACAAGTGGGAAAAGAGGGGAAGAAGAAGTGATTACATTAAACTATGCTACACTGCACTAGTAAGCAACAAACAAAGGCGACGAAACCAAGCAACAATGAAACTAAACTAACTAATAAAGCAAGATGGAATTAAGGAATGGAAACCCCTAAAGGTGAGTGTCTGAACACATGAAATATGTGGTCATGAATGCATTCAATAGAGCACAAGTATAGGTAGTGTTGCTATGCATAGGAAGTACGTAATGGCAAAACCTATCATCCAAATCACTAACCTAGTTGATTTATATGAGCATAAACAAGTTTGTTATTAAGAACATAAACAAGCATGTGATGTACATGATGAATATGGCTGAAACCATCAAGTTATGTGTTCTCTTTAATTCAAACAAGCATACTCACATTCATCACAATAAAACAACATATAACATTCATTCCATTCTACATAACATATATAAACATCAACTCCACTCCCAAATGGGGATGAGACTACTCACACATTATTATGCTAAAATTGATATTATGGGAAGAAAACATGTTAATTAATTCTACGAAGATTAAAATAACAAAATTAACTAAACATGCAAGAACTAAAAGAAACAACAAGGAACTAACAAAACATTTTTTATTGCTCACTCACTTTACAAGTAGCATCTCTCCTACAGAGTTTTTCTCCAAGGCTTTACTCCTAGTAGAGAGAATGATCACCAAGAGAGAAGATGGTTACAAGGGAGGGGGAAGAGTTCTATTTATAGTCATAAAAAAGGTAATCGGGAACAATCCACCGATGTGGGACTAAACGCACACTAGAAATGGACATAAAACAACATAATCGAACACCTGACTAAACCAAGAACCATTTGGAGTCATATGGACTCCCGATTGCCAGTTTGGGACAACCAATTGGCGGTCTGGATTGATTGGATCGAGTCTGGATTTGAATGACTCGTTTCTGGCTTTATTTCTTGATGTTTAATTGGTGAACCCGATTTGGTTATTGATGTTTAGGCCCGAATCTAATTTTCAAAATACTCCTCATGATGGTGTGAAGCTTCTTGATTTACTCATTGGTCCTTTTGGTTTGCACCCAGGTCTTTCTCTCTTGCATCTCAGTCCATAAGTCTTGTAATTCAATCATTTTTCTTGCTTTTAGGTCTTTTTTGTGTCTCTTCTTCTCACTTGTTTTATTCCTGAAAATTAAACATAAAACTCGTTATGTAGCATAAATTAGGTTAAAAATAAAGAATATAATACACAATTATATGCATGATATAATCTCAATCAAATACCCCACACTTAACTTTTGCTAGTCCCGAGCAGAACAAAGAAAGAGAAAAATGAAAGAAATGAAAAATCATTCGTAAAATAGGAAAATCCTAACTTACTTTTGTAGGAATCACGGTTGCACTTAGTATGTGCAACAAGCCGTTAAACCTCCTTGTCGCCAAGGAGGAGGAGTGGTGTCTCTTGAGGGTTTTTAGCTGATATACCCACAAAATCCGAACGTTGATGCATTATTCAACCTAACAACACGACTCTTTGGACCCTTTTTTTGTCGATCATTGGATACGGTAATACTACGGGCTGACTCTAACGACCCTTACATGGCCCTAACGATGCACACAAAAGAAAACAAAAACAAAAAGAGAAAGACTCGACAATTTACATACTTACTTCATACAGTGTCCTCAATGAATGTGAGCATGATACTACATGGATTTATGCATGAAAAAGAAAAGATCTCAACAACGTGAAGCACAAAGAGAAGTTCATGGTTATGTTGATGGACACAAACCCGAATTTCTCAAAACCTGCAAAATAATAAAGAAGGGATACAAATACGTGAAAGAAATGTGACCCAAATACACAAGGGTTAGGATCCACAACAATCAATGCTCACTCTTGGAGTCTTCTTTCTTTTCTCCTTTTTTTCCTTTTTTTAATTTTAACTTTGTACAAACATGAAATCTCAATTATTCATGCAGGAACATGAATAGTTGAGTGCGAAAGAGGTTCATGAACGAACATCACCTCCTCAACTTCAGTTGGTGCCCCTTCCAAGTAAGGTTTGAGGTGTTGTCCATTAACATAGAACACATCCCCATTCCTTGGGTCAGGATTTCAACCGCTCCATGAGGAAATATGGTTTGCACAATAAAACAACATAACCGAACACCCGACTAAACCATGAACCATTTAGAGTCATATGGACCGTCAATTGGCGGTATAGGACAGTCAATTGGCGGTCTGGATTGGTTGGATCGAGTCTTAATTTGAATGACTCGTTTCTTGTTTGATTTCTTGATGTTTAGTGAACCCGATTTGGCTGTTAATGTTTAGGCCCGAATCTAACTGCATAAATACTCGTCATGATGGTGTGAAACTTCTTGATTTGCTCATTGGTCATTCTGGTTTACATCCGAGTCATTCTCTCTTGCTCTCAGTCCATAAGTCTTGCAATTCAAACTTTTTTTTTGCTTTTAGGTCTTTTTTTGTGTCTCTTCGTCTTACTTGTTTTATTCCTAAAACTTAAATATAAAACTCGTTACGTCGCATAGATTATGTTACAATAAAGGATATAATACACAATTATATAGAAGATATGATGTCAATCATGTACCAAAATTAAAATACAAGTATTATACTACTCTTCTGAAAGTGGAAAAATCTGACTGTGTCTAAGTGGGCCCCACACGCGTGGGAATTGCGTGGAAACCAGCGTGGGCTCCATGGATCCTAATAAAAAAGTTCTCCCTCTGCTGGCTGTATATATTTAAATCTATTGATTTAATGCCTCGTAGGAAGTTTATTACATCTTTTTGTGTACATTGTAAGACATTAAAGAAATTACCGCATTATGTGTTTATGATTTTTTTTAAATATCTACAACTATTGAGTCTACGAATGATATGGTTTTAGATTTGCCTTCTCTGTGCGTTTTATATCTATTCGACAGAACAATCGATGCCCAAGACTAGAAAACCAATGGGCAAGTTATTTTTGCCTCCAGCTACCATGAATCTTGCAAGGAAAATTGTCACCAAATACGTCTCTTCTATCTCCTGCAATACTATTTTAACATATTAGCCCTTTATCTTCAACATTTGTTATCACATATACCTAGCTAACACAGTCTTTTTACGACTTAATTATCACCTCATCATAATCTGGAATCAAAGCTATAAACAAGTTCGTCCGGTTTTTTGCCTCCAAATCACCTATTAGACGTGTCGAAGTCAAAGGAATCGACACGAAAAACAAAAAAAACCACAACTCACAAGAGATGTAAAAAAATATAATGCGATCATACAAAGCTTCTTGTTATACCTTACTCAGCTGTTAATGATCCTTGAGAATCCACCATAGAAAGAGAAGGCAACGAATCTTCTTTCATGACACGTTGTAACACCCTTACAATAGTCTCACATTGAAGTTGATGTGAACTACAAGGACACAATTTGCTCAAATCATTCATACTTTTTGTGCTCTCAAATTCCGAAGCTTTCAAAGCTCCAACAACTCTCAAATTTTAATCAATTCACTTCAAGCCCAATTCAAATCCTTTGAGTGTATGCAAGTTAGAGTTCGACCACTATCATCAAATTCCATAGTTTTGTAAAGATTCGATGAACCTCCCTCTCGGGCTGCGAGAGGAGAATTGAGTAAAGCGAGGGTGTTCGCAAGGCTCAGATTGTAAGAGATTTATTTTTTACCTGAAACGAAGAGAATAGTGAATACTTGAGTTGGGATCAGAGGATTGATCGAAACTTGAGGAGAGTACTAGATCACGATGATGTGATCAAACTTCTATAAAATCTCCAGAGTTGACATGTGGTATGCAATTTCTTCACTTCCTTTTTAATTCCACATATTTATAGTTAAATTCCAACTTAATCTATTCACACATCTATATATTAGTGTTCGATCCTACTCACATTTGGAATCAGAACATAAGTTTACTCATTTAGTCCATTTAGCCATGGAGACTAACACTAATTGACTTAGGGAATGATTATCTACTACTAGGCCTTTTTGCTTACCAGGGAAAATTATGCTCATTGGAAAAATAAGATGACGATTTATATCCAATCTATTTCTTTTAAAATGTGGATATTTCTTGGTACAAGATATGTTCCATCCACAAGTGAACAACTAGTAACATTAACCGATGACATAATGCCTAGTCCCGAAATGAATGCTAAGCTGATGAATATATTTACTTGTGGAGTAGATGCCCAAGAATATGGTATAATTGGCGAGTGTGATATCGCTCATGACGTATGAAAATTGCTTGAATCTCATTATGAAGGATTATCTAGAATGAAGGAAACTAGGGATGACATATTTGTGCGTAAATATGAATTATTTTCTAGGCAACCCGGTGAAAGCATAAGCAAGGAGAACACTCGCTTCACCGAAATCACTAACAATTCGAAACTTCTTGGCAAAAAGGTGAATGAAACTTATAAGGTACGGAAAATTCTTCGAACTCTCTCAAGTGATAGGGAGAAGAAGACCATCACCATTGGGGAGTGATTGGTATCATTTCATGCATATCTTTGTGGCTTATATCCATTATCTTTCACCCCAAACACTGTTATGTAACGAGTTTTATGTTTAGTTTTCAGGAATAAGTAGGTTTGGGAAGGAGAGACTATAAATGGACCTAATAGCAGGGAAAAGGACTGAGTTGAGAGACTCGAGGACTAAGATGCAAGATCGAAAGACTTGAATGTTAGATTGATTGATTCGTTTTATATTAACCGCAAGTGCATGACCGCATTGAAGCGGTGGCAAATACGGGTCGTCCACTGGGAGGTGTGTCGACGTTTGGTTTGTGCGAAGGCGAGTGGTAAAGAAAGGAGAGAAATATTGATTACACTAACTGCACTAGAATGCAAAAAGGAAAGGAAGAGAAGCAATAAAACTAAACCTCATAGAGGGTAGAGAAATAATGTGAATAGAAAGATGTGTGTGTGTGTGTGTTCAATTAAGCTCCTCACAACATCTAGTGCATGAAATCATAAAAGTACATCCAACTTTGCCTCCACATGAATTAAGATAAGACTACATCATTAAAACATACAAGACAATAATTGGAATGAAGCTAAATGAACTCATGTATAAAGACTAGACCCTACTATGTCTCCACATGAATTAAGATAACCCAATATCATAAAACATACAAGACATTAACTAAGGTAAAGGCAACAAGAGTACATACACTACAAATTGTATTTCCAATATTAATTCCATCCATATCCTAACCTTATCATTCCCCATAAAATAGGTCCACTAATCAAAGCATAAGCTAAGTTTCATTCAAGAACATTAGCATATCAAAGATAAGAGTGAAAACTCATTAGATGGTTATGGAAATCATATAAAGCTCAAGGGATTAAGATGACACACACTTAATACACTACATGATCATATCACATATTTCTCCACCCCCCAAATGGGGATGAAACTACTCACTACTCATTACACTAACTATATTAACAAAATGAAGCATAATACTGAAATGAAACTACACTAAGCAAGCAAGAAATACTAAATAAACTTAAAAGGAAAGGAAATACTAAACAAGCATGCACAAATTAAAAGACAAGATTAAAAAAACTAGAACAATTATTTTATTAACAATGACTCACATTGAAGGTAGCATTCTTCTCCACCTTGAGTTTTTGCTTCAAGGCTCACTCCTTAGTAGAGAGAATGCCACCAAGCAATGGGTAATTACAATGGAAGGTGAAGAGTTCTATTTATAGGCAAGGAAAAAGTTAATCCGGGACAATCCCCCGATGTGGGACTAAACAAATACTAAAAATAGCCTAAACATCATCTAATACACGCTCTCCAGAAGTTTCATCGGATCCGGGAAGATCCGGACCGCCAATTGGTGGTTCCAGACCGCCAATTGGCGGTCTACAGGATCGGATCCGTCTGGTTTTGATGCTGGGCTTTGCTTGATGTGTTTGTTGGTCTTTGATCCATCTACTTTGTTTATTGGAGCTCCTACCTGAATCAAATTGTCAAAATACTCCCTCATGATGGTGTGAAGTTTTCTATTTTGCTCTTAGGTCCTTCGGTCTTACGTTCAGGTCCTTCTCCCTTGCATCTTAGTCCCCAGGTCTCACAATTAAGTCTTTTTTCCCTGCTTTTGGGTCCTTTCATGTCTCTTCTCTTCAAACCTCTTTTTTTCTGAAATTCAAACATAAAAGCATCATGTAGCATTGCTTAGGTGTAAGATAATGGATATAAGATACAAATATAAGCATGAAATGATGTCAATCAAAGATCGAAGGACCAATGAGCAAACAAGAATACTCCACACCATCATGGGGAGTATTTTGGTAATTTTATTCGGGTCGGAGCTCCAAAAACCTACTCGGATGCATCAAACATGAAGAAATAAAGCCAGACAACAACACACAAAATCCAGGCCGGATACGAACCATATAGACCGCCTATTGGCGGTCCAAGACGGCTGATTGGCGGTCGGTTTGGGTCCGAATCCGCTAAGACTTTCGCGGGTCGTGTATTAAGGTGTATTTAGTATATTTTTGGTATATGTTTAGTCCCAGACCAGGGGATGATCCGGGATTACCTTTTTCTATGGCTATAAATAGAGCACCTCCTCATCCTTTTGTATTTACCCATTGCTTGGTGGCATTCTCTCTACTTGGAGTAAGCCTTGAAGCAAAACTCAAGGTGGAGAAAAGTGCTACCTTCATTGTGAGTCATTTAAAAAAAATAATTGTTCTTAGTTCCTTTTAATCTTGTCTTTTAATTCTTGCATGTTTCTTTAGTTTTACTTTCCTTTCCTTTTAGCTTCTTTATTATTTCTTGCTTGCTTAGTTTAATTTTATTTCAGTACAATGTTTCATTTTGTTAATGTAGTTAGTGTAATGATTAGTGAGTAGTTTCATCCCCATTTGGGAGTAGAGAAATATATGATATGATCATGTGGTTTATTAGGTCTGTGTTATCTTAATCTCTTGAGCCTTATATGATTTCTATAACCATCTAATGGGATTTCACTCTTGTCTTTGATATGCTAATGCTCTTGAATGAAGTTTAGCTTATGCTTAGATTAGTGGACCTATTTTTTATGGGGAATGATAAGGTGAGGATATGGATGGAATCGATGAAGGAAACATGAGTTGTAGTTTATGTGCTCTTGTTGCCCTTACCCTTATTAATGTCTTGTATGTTTTAATGATTGGGTAAATCTTATTTCATGTAGAGGCATAGTGGGGTTTGGTTTTTATACTTGAGTTCATCTAGCTTCATTCCAATTATTGTCTTGTATGTTTTAATGATATGATCTTATCTTATTTCATGTGGAGGCAAAGTTGGATGTAGTTTTATGATTGTCATGCACTATATGTTTTGATGAGCTTAATTGAACACACATACACATATCTTTGTATTCACACTCTTTTATCTACCTCATATGGGGTTTAGTTTTATTGCTTATTTTCCATTTAGTTTCGCATTGTAGTGTAGTGTAGTGTAGATCATAACTCCTTTCTCTCCTTTCTTTCCCACTTCCCTTCGCACAAACTATAGTCGACACACCTCCCTGTGGATCGACCCGTATTTGTCACCGCTTCAACGCGGCTGTGCACTTGCGGTTAATTAAAATATATCAATCAAGTTTTTAGCGTCGTTGTGGGGGAGGTGCTCTGTCCAGACTTTGGTTTGGACGATTTGAGTGGTTTTAATTTTTCTTTTTTAGTTTTGGTTTGTTTCAGGGGTTGTAAGAAGCAAGGGGAGGCTACTGGAGACACAAGGGGAACAATTGCGCAAAAGGGACCGCCAATCAGCGGCCAGAAAGCACCAATTGGCGGCCTGGTGAGTTGTGTTCTTCCCAAATTTTGTTCTGGTAGTTTATGCTTACATATTAGTGGTCTGAGAGTTCTATTTTGCATGTTTTAACCTGTAGTTACCTCCCAGATTAACAATCAATCCCCTTTAATCAACTTGGACCATAAAACTCAACGCAAAAGATTAGACTTCTTGTCATCTCGGTCATGCATCATTTGTAGACCTCGCACGCATTTGTCTTTTCTTTGATTTACATTTTTGTTGTTGATTGCTGGCATGAGGTACGTGCACCCAAATCTCTCATTCATGCATGTTTCGATCATGCATTAGTTACTAAGGTGCATCGGGACAAGAGTGAGTTGAGCGTTTGATTGGACTGTTGATTGCTAGATTTAAGATCAAAACGCTACTAAGGAGGGGTTGTCCCATAAAAGATAAGGTGGGGGATTTCATCACCCTTTCCTTGGCCCCAAAAATCACTCTTAAGAAAGCCTTAATTCTAAAAGCAAGTAGACATTGACCCTAAGGATTTTGGACGCACTAGGAGAGTGATCTAGTTGAGACCGTCATGGCCTGATCCGTGTTGCCTACCTTGTCGATAGTGGGAGGTACTGGATCTCCGGATATGGTATTACTTGCTGGGCATTGTGGTCTTCGTCGTAGGGATGTGAGGCGTGTCGAGACTAGAGATCTTGAAGTTAGGCGTCGTCTAGCCTAAGGACCCATAGCCATAAGTTGTTTGAGCCGTGCTTGCTAGATTAGGCTTCTACCCTCTCCCACTACCCACGCTAGTTTTTAGGGATTCTTCCCTTTTCTTCTGAGTCATCTTCTTCTCACCTACTTCTACGTTCTAGTCTCCTCCCCTTTATACTCTCTGGTAGCGTTTTAGGGTCGAGTCGAGCACTTTTTGCGAGTTTTGCCTCGTGGTGGTGAGAGTGGTCGACTCGAGAGTTTTTTGTTAAGATGGATGGTTACATGGGTGACCATCCATATCATTGTTGGGACCAGGACAATTCTTCCTGGTACTCCCGACCCATGCATCCTGGGGTACCTCAGACAAACACCCCGTATGGTTGGGATAATCTTAATTGTGTGACTGAGTATTATTCATATTGGGGTAGTATGAGAGAGGCACCGACTGCTAGACCACCATCTAGTTACGTCGAATCATATGCTGGTCAACAAACTGAGACATTACAAGAACCTTTGGCCTATTTCATGCATGTGGTAGATGACATGAGTGCACCGGTGGCTCCAGTAGCTGTACCGTGTGACTGTTGTGGGTTGAGTGATCATGTTATTGGGGAATGTCCTTATGTTGCCCCTGAGCCTGAGTATGAGCACACATTTTCCCAAAATACTCATTATGATCATTACGCATCCGCGTACAACCCGAGAGGGATGGATTCATGGAGAGACAATTCTTATTCAAATTCTTATACTTCATTTTCACCCCAGTATCCTCCTCCCGAATACCCAGAATTCTACCAACACCCCACTTCAAATCATTGGACTCATTCTCAGCCCATCAACACCCAACCCCAAAATTTCCCAAGCTCTTACTTGGACCTCATAGTTGATCACATACCTGATTCCTTGAAACAAATTTTCCTTACGTTCATGGAAACCACTCAACAGTCCATACAAAATATGGCACTGCAAGTGAGTCAAATGACGCAGCAATTACGTGAACGTGAGGAGAGTAACTTTTCTTGTCAACATGAGGATTCATCTGTTGATATCGAACCACCACCACATCCACAAATTAAAAGCACAATCTTTCAAAGTCAAACTCCTAGTCAGTCTGAGGGACTTGGGGTTTCAATTCACGATCACTTAGTGGAGGATTCAATTCAAATTGAGAATAACATGGACCGACTTCATTATGAGTCGGCATAGGATTGTACCATATCTTTTTGTCCCGTGGCCCTTGAGACACAAGATCTTCATGTTGTGCCTATTAAGGACTCACCTCTGGTGGAGCAAGAGCTCCCTAGTACCCTCAATTTCAAACAACCTGATGAGAGTTTGCCTCTCACTATTGTTCCTGATCATCTTGGAAATGCTGGAACATAAAACAACTACATTGCTAATGAGGATATTAGGAGTTCCTTGGAGGATAGCTTGGGTAAGAGACCCACTTTTTGTTCGCCTGGTGAGTCGGACATGCCTAACGAGGTTCTTGACCTCGTTCCGATGCACCAGCCTGTTGGTTGGAGAGTTTGGATTGACGATCATAACTTCAGTACTGCAACGGGAGAAACTCTTCTTCCGCTGCCCCTTATTTCCCAAACTCTTGGGTGGTTCAAGCTCTTTCAGTCTAATCCTTTGAATAAGATGCATTTGCATCTAATTCATGAACCTCTCTTTTCATCTTGTACTCTTTGTGAGGAGGGCCCAAACATGAGCATTCTGGCTTCGCGTGGTGTCATGTTCCTTTTCCAAGTGCATTGACCCACTTTTGAGGTTCCCATTTGATGTCTTTTGACAAATGAGGATGGGAACTTTTGTTTGTACATAGTTATATTCAAAAAAAATATAAAAAAGGTACAATAAGAGACTCCATGAGCGAGCATTGATTGTTATGGGCCCCAACACTTGTGTATTTGACCCCCATTTCTTTCACGTATTTGTATTCCCTCTTTTGAATCTCACAGGTTTTGAGGGAATCCGGGTTTTTGTACATCAACATAACCTTGAACTTCCTTTTGCACTTCATGTTGGTGAGATCTTTCCTTTTTCATGCATAAATTCATGTAGTATCTTGCTCACATTCATTGAGGACAATGCGTGACGTAGGTGTGGGGGGTGTTTTACGTGTGTACATAGTCTAGTCTTTCCTTTGATTTTGTTTTTTGTGTGTGCACTGATAGGATCATGTTAGTGTGCTGCATTTAATATCGATATATCTGCTTGCCATGATCCTTGGGTGACTTGTCTTCTTTTGCTTGCCTAGTGCTTTAAAATTTTCACATTTCTTTCAAAATCTTCATGTGTTTACGAAACAAAATGTTTTGTGGGTTTTGCGTGTGTTTAGCATGTGCAAAACCGTTGAGAGGCAAAGTAAAAAGAAAGCTCCCAAAATTGTCTTGAACTTGATGCATTAGGATATCTAGTACAGTGGCTTTAGGACTTATCTAGTCATTATGATGCACCCCGTTTTTCCCTCGGGCGCGAGTACTCATAGGGTTTCAGTACTCAAACAATTAAAGAAGTTCATCCCGAACCAAGTGAGTCAATAATTCGTGTCTGTTAATTTAAGGAAGTTTGTTGTAGTCAAGGACCCTTTAAATCTTGTTGTGAGACATTAAGTGTAGGGGTTTTGGTTCATGTCTAGATAAAATAATAAGTGAGTAAGTGTTCTCTCTTCTCGCACGGCTCCTATCACTCGAGAAAGTAGGTCTGAGGGGACTTTGTGCCTGGTGCTTTCGAATCATCTAAATTGGGATGCGCCGACCGAACTCCCGTTACACGGGTGGTAGGGATTGCCCTATGTGGAGATTTGGGGAAAGGTGTACGTGTTAGTGTAAGTCCTCATAGGCAATGATGCAAGAAACCTGACCCTGGGAGAATGAAACTCCAACTAATAAAAAGAAAAGGAAAGAAAAAATAAAAAATAAGAAAAGAAATAAAAAGGAAAAAAATGGTAATGCAAATAAGAACCTTAATGGACTTTACACTTTGTATCACTTGAGGATGTTGAGGTTGTCCATGTCTTTTCACTTAAGTACTTAATTAACTTTCACGAATGATTCATTAGGCTAGGTGTGTAGAATGATTACATATATAGAGTCAGCCCGTAGCATTACCGCGTCTAATGATCGATAAAAATGAGTCCATCGAGTCGAGTTCTAGATTGAATAATGCATCTCTGTTCGGATTTTGTGGGTATATCCGCTGAAAACCCTCAGGAGACAACACTCCTCCTCCTTGGTGACAAGAAGGTTTAACGGCTTGTTGCACGTGCTAAGTGCAACCATGATTCCTACGAAAGTGAGTTAGGTTTTCCCTGTTTTTTGTATGCTTTTCTCTCTCTCTCATTTTTCTCTTTCTTTGTTTTGCTCAGGACTAGCAAAAGTTAGGTGTGGGGGTATTTGATTGGCATCATTTCATGCATATCTTTGTGTCTTATATCCATTATCTTTCACCAGAAACAATGCTATGTAACGAGTTTTATGTTTACTTTTCAGGAACAAGTAGGTTTGAGAAGGGGAGACTATAAATGGACTTAATACAAGGGAAAATAACTGAGTTGAGAGACTGGAGGACTAAGATGCAAGATCGAAAGACCTGAATGTAAGATCGAAGGACCAATGAGCGAATAACAATACTCCACACCATCATGGGGAGTATTTTGACAATTCTATTCGGGTCAGAGCTTCAACAACCTACTCGATGCATCAAACATGAAGAAATAAAGCCAGTCAACAACACACCAAATCCAGGCCGGATCTGAACCATATAGACCGCCATGGCGGTCCAATACCGCTGATGGGTGGTCGGTTTGGGTCCAAATCCGCTAAGACTTTGGCAGGTCATGTATTAGGGTGTATTTAGTCTATTTTTGGTATATGTTTAGCCCCAGACCGGGGGATGGTCCCGGATTACCTTTTTCTATGGCTATAAATAGAACTCCTCCTCCTTTTGTATTTACCCATTGTTTGGTGACATTCTCTCTACTTGGAGTAAGCCTTGAAGCAAAACTCAAGGTGGAGAAGAGCGCTACCTTCAATGTGAGTCATTTTAATAAAATAATTATTCTTAGTTTCTTTTAATCTTGTCTTTTAATTCTTGCATGTTTCATTAGTTTTACTTTCCTTTCCTTTTAGCTTCTTTAATATTTCTTTCTTGCTTAGTTTAATTTCATTTCAGTACAATGTTTCATTTTGTTAATGTAGTTAGTGTAATGATTAGTGAGTAGTTTCATCCCCATTTGGGGGGTAGAGAAATATGTGATATGATCAAGTGGTGTATTAGGTCTGTGTTATCTTAATCCCTTGAGCCTTATATGATTTCCATAACCATGTAATGGGATTTCACTCTTGTCTTTGATATGCTACTGCTCTTGAATGAAGCTGAGCTTATGCTTAGATTAGTAGACCTATTTTATGGGGAATGATACGGTGAGGATATGGATTGATTCGATGAAGGAAACATGACTTGTAGTTTATGTGCTCTTGTTGCCCTTACCCTTATTAATTTCTTGTATGTTTTAATGATTGGGTAAATCTTATTTCATGTAGAGGCATAGTGGGGTTTGGTCTTTATACTTGAGTTCATCTAGCTTCATTCCAATTATTGTCTTGTATGTTTTAATGATATGATTTTATCTTATTTCATGTGGAGGCAAAGTTGGATGTAGTTTTATGATTGTCATGCACTACATGTTTTAATGAGCTTAATTGAACACACACACGCATACACATATCTTTGTATTCACACTCTTTTCTCTACCCCATATGGGGTTTAGTTTTATTGCTTATTTTCCATTTAGTTTCGCATTGTAGTGTAGTGTAGATCATAACTCCTTTCTCTCCTTTATTTCCCACTTGCCTTTGCACAAACTAAAGTCGACACACCTCCCTGTGGATCGACCCGTATTTGTCACCGTTTCAATGCGGTCGTGCACTTGCGGTTAATTAAAACATATCAATTAGGGAGCTCAAGATCTCAACACTTTGTCGATGGAGGACCTCATCTGTAGCATGTTGGCCTATGACATTGAAATGGAGAGAAAACAGATGGAGATCTCCAAAAGGAAAGATAAAGCAATCACTCTCAAAGCTAGCGCCAAAAAATTGAATGACGAGGATAGTGATGAGGAGCTTGCACTGATGGTTAAGAAGTTTGAGAAGTGTTGGATGAAAAGGAAATTTCAAAGAAAGAAAAAGGATGAAGGAGAAATGTCCAAAGGCCCTATTTGATATGAATGTCACAAAGTTGGGCATGTGAAGAAGGATTGTCTCCTAATCAAGTTTAAGGAAAGACATGAGAGAAAGAGAAGAGAAAAAGAGGAAAAAGAAAGAATGCTCAAACGAAGAGAGAAGAGGGATAAGGAAAAGAAAAATGACCTCAAGGACACTTGGGATGGATCATTCGATTCATCCCTTGGTTCATCAAGTGAGTCAGAAAATGAAGATGCTCACCTATATCTCTACACATAAGATGAAATTGATGAAGGTATTTGTAGTGTCTCTTCATTAAGCGAGCAAGGCGAGCCCAACATTTGTCAAGTCATTAAAGATGGAGGAAAAAATGTATCCTTGACTCATGATTGTAACTCATATGATAAACTGCTTGTTCCCTTTCATGAATTACTTGAGAAATCTCAGCTATTAAGGCATAAAAATAAACACTCTATAAATGCTAATAATGATCTTGAATGCTTAAATGAATCACTATCAAATGAAATTGATAAGCTTGTCTTAGAAAATGATGGTTTGAAAACTCTTAATGAAAAATCTCAAGCTAAGGAATTACAAGATCTTAGAAAATGCAGCGACCAATTAAGAATATATTGAGAAATTCGCAAGAGAAAAGAACATGCTAGGCATGTTGCTTGGTGTTGGGATTTTGAGTTCAAAACTGCAAAGGCACGATCACGTTGAAGCGGTGGCAAGTACGGGTCATGTCCACGAGGAGTGAATGCGAGTCTTTGTCGATCATACCCAAGTGGGAAAAGAAAATGAAGAGTTAGTGAGTGTATCTACACCAAATTACGCTAATTACAATTTGTAAAATCAATGTGACTAATCCCATAGGAGGTGAAGAATGTGTGCAATCATGTAGATATGTGACGTGTGTGTGTATTAGCGCTCTTATGACATGAATTAATATGAAAATCTATCATGCCCATAATCGTAAGTGTGTTTCCACATGTATTAAGATTTATCACTATCATTGAAACATACAAAACACTACTCAAGATAAGGCCAAAGATAACCACATACTCACATGTCAATCTTATCTCTTTATCCACTTCAATTTTATCATCACATCATCATTCCCATTAAGTGGGCCCACTAACCAAAGCATGTGTTAAACGTCCCTTAGGACTATTAACACATCAAAGGCAAGAGTGAGAATACCCATCAAAATGCCTATGGAAATCTTTTCAAGTTCCAAGATTAAGGTTAAACACACACAAACTAATCTAATTACATCCACACTTCACATCATCCTTGATTGATTCAGTTATAATACCGCAAGTGCACAAAGTCGGTGAAGACGCGACAAGTATGGGTAGTACCACGAGGAGTTGTGCGCGTTGTTGTTATCACCATACTCAAGTGGGAAGAGAAATAGATGGAGAAATTTAGGCTAAGATAACTAAATTAAGATAGAAGCAAACAATGTAACTAAAAACCCCTTGGAGTGGAGGTGCAATAGTGAGGTGTGTGTACATGAGGGTGTCCAACCATTAAACATCTGTGTAAGAGTGTGTGTTTACAAGTAGAAGCTAGTGTGGAATCTAAGTGTGAAACACATCAATTACATGGTATACAAGAATAGGAAATGTTAACATGAAGTTAAGATCAATTTTATGGATTCTCAAGTATGCACTAAGTACCTAGTGTGGCCATTAAAGAATCAATCACTCCTAAACATAATCTTCGTTCGTTCAAAGAACGTAAACCAAATCAAGCAACCATTCATTTCAAGTCAATTCCATAATTAAATAAAACCCATCTCAAGCAACATGTCAAAACTAGATCTAGCATGAAATAAGTACTTAGTGTGACCATTATTTCATCTATAAAAAGATTAACATACTACAAGTTTTAGATCTAACATTAAGCACATGGAAATGACACAAACGTAGGTAGTCATCATACATTTTACCAACAACTACATTGGCTCCACCCTAAATGGGGTGGATCTACTCACTAATCATAATAACAGGCATGGAAAGCAAGAAATTAAGACTAAACGTGGAATAAAACTCTAACTAGAAAACTAACCAACAAAATCAAAAACTAATTGCATAGAAAGAAAATTAATGACAAGAGGAACATGAATCCAACCTTATATTAAAGAAAATGTGAGATAACAATCTTCATCCTCCTTCCTCTACTTGCAGCCAAATTGGGTAAAAACTAACTTACCCTAATGGTGGAAGTGGAGAAGAAGTGGAAAGGAAGAAGAAATCATGCTATTTTGAGAAGAAAGTGTGGTGTAGATGATTCTGCGAGCAATCTAACGGCTGAAATTGATTTCTGTAAGTTCTGGTGCACCCAATTCAGCAAGTCCGAGCCGCCTTTGAAATTTGAGGGATTTGGACCAAATTTATCCGCCAATGCATGCTCAAATTCTGCCACTGGTAGATGTTTTGGCTCCGATCCTCCCATATTTCTCCTACAAGCTTAAGTAATGTATTTTGCACGTGAGGTGCACTCATGGTCTGCTGGTTGGAGCATGTTTATTTTAATTGCCTAAATACTCCTCAAGATCATTGCTTTAAAGGATTTTTGTGCCCAAAATATTTGTCGTGCGTTCAGGTCCCTCTGAATTTCAGATGTGTCATTCCTGATTTGCAAATGAGTCCTTGTGCATGACAAACATGGTCACTTTGCTTCGTTTGAGTCATTTATCTTTCTTTCTCTTCTTTATTATCTAACACCTGAAACACTACAAACAAACACCAAAGTAACACAAAATTGGGGTAAAATAAAAGATATATAACATGAATGCGATGTATGATATGCTACTAATCAATCCTCTACCCCTAATGGGGAAGGACTACTCACTGATATAATCAACAACAACAACAACAACAAAGTAAAGACAACCCATCAACATGTAAAGAAATTTAAATCTACTTAAGACAAGGAAATATAAATGACATCAAATTAAAGATAGGAATGTAAAGAACATGATATCAAAACCTGATTAATGGATAAAATATTACAAGGTTTCCTCTCCACCCCTTTAACTACATTACTAAAACAAGAAATAAAACATATTCTAATAGGGGAGAGAAGAGGTAGAAGAAATAAATAAGAAGAGAAATAGAAAGGTTACAAGTGTATTTATAGACGATTGGAAGGTCTAGATTATTCTTGGCATAATCGGATGTGTAAATCAGATCTGGATGCTCCAGAGTACTCCAAACCTAATACCTGACCCGCTCGAGAAATGTGGACGTCAAACCCTCAATCAGATCCGCCAATGGTGGATTTGGATCTGCTAATGGCGGATCATTTAGGTCGGATCAACCCCAAATTTCCCCAACAACTTTAGTTAACCACGTTAGCACGTGGGGTGAACCCTGTGCCTTTGGGTCAAGCTTGTTTGGTCTTAATTGTTGAATTACTCCTTAGGTTCATGAGATTATGGACTTTTACGACCGACATATTTTATTTACGATCAGGTCCATCTGGGTTTGCACCTAAGTCATTCCTGACTTGCAATCCGGTCCTTGAGCATTACAAACACGTCCAGAAGGCTTCCAAATCAGTCATTTGTTCTTGCATTTAGGTCATTTTGCTTCATTTCTCTTCTTTATTACGTTAACCCAGAAATGTAGGAAACAAATATGGAGTAAAATAAAGAATATATAACATGAAAGTATTATATGATATGCTACTAATCATTGACGGTTTTACTTAATTGTAGGATATACCCAAGTAGCACATATAGGTGGCAAGAGATATCCTTTTGTCATCATTGACGGTTTTACTCGATTTACTTGGGTCTTGTTTCTTGTAAACAAGAATGAAGTTTTCACGGAACTTGAAATGTTTGCAAAACAAATTTAAAGAGAAAAAACATCCTTGATTTTGAAAATTCGTAGTGACCATGGTGGTGAATTTCAAAATGAAGGTTTTGAAGAATTTTGTGATTCTCATGGTATTGAACATACCCCTTCTTTCCCAAGAACTCCTCAATAAAATGGGGAAGTTAAATGGAAGAATAAGACTCTTCAAGAGATGTCATGAACCATGCTTTGAAAAATGATTACCAAAGTATTTCTGGTGTGAAGTGTCAACACCACTTGTTATCTTCTCGATCGTGTTACTTGAACAAAACTCCATTTGAACTTGGGTTTGGCAAACTACCAAAAAGTTCGTACTTCAAAGTTATTAGCTCAAAATGTTTTATCCTAAATACCAATGATAACTTAAACAAGTTTGATGATAAATCCGATGAAACCATCTTTATAGGATATTCGAGTAGGAGTAAAGCATATCGAGTCTATAACAAGAGAACTAGTTGAAATCCAAGCAGGTTCACTTTCAAGAAAAACCATGTAGGATAATTCTAACATTGATGATGAGCTTATTGATCATATTTGAAATGTAACATCTTAAGATCAACCCAATGTGATACCTCAAGAAACGTAAGAGCTTCCAAAGGATTGGTGCTATAAAAATGACAGATTAGTAGCATATCATACATTGCATGCATTCTATATATCCTTTATTTTACCACAATGTTGTGCTACTCGAGTGTTTGTTTGATGTGTTTCAAGGTTTAGGCAATAAAGAAGAGAAAGGAAGAGAAAATGACCTAAACACAAGAAGAATTGACTGATTTGGAAGGTTTTTGGACCTGTTTGTAATGCCTAAGGACTGGACTGTAAACCCGTAGTGACGTAAGTGAAAACCCGGAGGGACTAAAGTGTAAAGAAAAATATATTTTGTCACAAAAGTCCATAACTTGAGGAGTAAACAACAATTAAAATAAAATTGGCTCTAGACAATGGATCAGGGCTTCACCCCACGTGCAACAAAGCAACTTTAACCCACTGCAGAAATTTCAAGTGTATCGGAGCACCTTATCCACATGTGTCAGATGTTTTGGCTTCATTTTAGCCTAAATTTTGACGAAGAGTCGGGTTGTCCGGTAAGAGCAATATGCAACATCCAGATCTGATTTACAATCGTCTGATTGCGCTCAGTTCCATCGAAGCCCTCTAATATTCTATAAATACACTTCTAATGCCTCATTCTTCCTTCCTTTCCTCTTTAGGTTAGTTTTATTTCTTGCTTTGTTGAGTAGGTTTTAGTTTCTTGTTTAGTAGTGCAGTGGAGGAGAAGAAGAGCAAATTTTGTAATCTTCATTTCTTAATCAAGTTTTAGTTTCTTGTTCTTTATGTTCTTGTCTTTCATTTGATGTAATTTTTATTCCATTGCTTTGATTACATTTAGTCTTCTTTACTTTTTATGTGTTGTTTTTATGTTGTTTCTTTGGTTAATATGTTGATTAGTGAGTAATACATCCCTATTGGGGTGAAGAATGATGTAAAGTGTGAATATTGGAAGATTGGAGTGTGTTTTAATTTTAATCTTGGAGCTTCACATGATTCCCATGGTCATTTTGATGGGTTCCTCACTCTTGCCTTTGATGTGTTAATAATCTTAATTGATGCTTAACACATGCTTTGGCTAGTGGTCCTACTTTATGGAGAATGATGAGGTGAGGATAAGGTTGGAGTGGGTAAGGAGATAATGATGGCATGCGGGAGCATTTGGTCTTGTTGGGCTTTTAATGATTAATGTCTTGTATGTTTTAATGATAATGTCTAATCTTAATTCATGTGGAGACATAGTTGGTGTTGTGGTCATTATGGATTCTATGTTATTTATGTCATTAAACATGTAATCATGTGGTTGTGGTTGTCCACATCCTGAGTAGTGTTTTGTATGTTTTAATAATAGTGATATCCATGTAGAGACACACTTAAGATTGTGACATTATAAGATTTCCATGTTATGCATATCATTGACGCTTAATTGTACACACACACAAATCACACATCTTCACTTTCGCACACATTCTCCACCTCCTACGGGATTAGTTTTTGATTAGTTGTTGTTGATTCGTGTCACATTTTTCACTTAATTTAAATACCCTCATTCTCTCTTTCTCATCCTCATTCGAGTATGATGGCAACAATGACTCGCACAACTCATCACGGTACGACCCGTACTTGCAACATCTCCACCGACGTTGTGCACTTGTGGTATTGAACTGATAAAATAATCAATGAAGGACCATCTTAAGGACCTTGTAATTGCTGAGGTATCAAAAGGAGTTGTTACTAGATATAATGCTCTTCTTGTATGTGACTCTTATGCAACTTGAACCTAGGAAAGTAGAAGAAACATGTGAGGTAACTGCCCAGCCTCGATTGCAGCGGAGATGACCCCCTGGACTCCTTTCCTGCGGCAGTGTGTCAGCTTGTGTGAGCAACCAATCTGGGACCGCTATCCCTTTTTACCCCGGGATGGGGAAGGTCTTTGGCAGTATTATTGTTTTCCATATATACTAGTATTATAGGTTTTATGCACTATACTTTCATATGCATGTAGGTGGACTTGGTATACGGGATTTTCATTATGAAAACTCAAGCATTGTTTCATTGTTTGCACTTTAGGCCGTAAGCGGCACTGAGCAGGTGGCGACCGAGGACGAGTGCACTCTGGGATGGATCCTCCAGTTCTATCTTTTATGTCGTTATGATTACTTTGTATTGGTACTTGATGCATTGCATACATTGCATCATATGTCTTTCATTTAAATTACTTTTATATCAATAAATGCTATTAAGGTATGTGTTTAGTCGTATTTACAGAATACAGGGACATGGATGCAAATTACCCACATTCCGAGCATAAACGTGTGCAAAAGATTCATTTCTATCATAAAGACCGAATTCAAGTTTATCGGGTTTCAAATGGAAATGCATCCAAGCATAAAAGCATTCAAGGAGCTAATTACAAAAAGGTCAAGGGCTTAATTGCAAAATACCAAGGACCTGATTGCAAAAGAAAAGGATCAAGTTATTTTGTTGGAAAAGTCAAAAGAAAAGTCAAATATAAATCTCCAACAATGGAAGGAATTAATCCGGAGTTTAAAAGAATGGAAAGAATCCATCCAGACGCGCAAATAAAGATCAAATCATGCCATAAACGCACCACAGAAATCCGAGGGCGAAATCCTTGACTTGGGCGGCGATTCCGCCGCATCTCCCATGCATTGTGCGGCGATTTCGCCGCACCAGTGAGGATCTGTGTGCTACAATTTTGTCCAGTGTTGGGTTGACGCGTGTACTATCCTTTTATGTATTGGTATCCCCTGTATCGGCTATAAATAGCCCTGTAGGACGAATGTAACACATCTTTGAACCTTTGGTCTTGGGTCATTAGTAATAAATTTCTGTTTTATTTTGTTTTGTTTTTATTTTCTTTTAATGTCTCTAGGATCCTTTCTTCTTCCTCCCTCCATGAGTTTCTAACTCTTTCCAAAGGGTGGTGGTGATGGAATTAGGGGTAGAGAAGATGAATGCATGTTATTGTTTTAAGTTCGTGATTAGTATATTTTGATTACTTGAGTTTATGTTAAATCATTTATCTTGTAATGCTTCATAACTAACATGATTTATTTCAAGTTTCTCCATTCTCCAATCTAAACCTAAGTCTAGACCTCCACCCGACGGAATTCTCTTCTTTGTTCTTGTTTTAATTTTAATTGCTTTTGTTTCGTAGTTTAGTTAACTAAATCAAAAATACCAAAAAAAAAACCCTAATTGATTCTTCTCTACTTCTTTCCCATCAATCGAAACAACAAAAATAACGAAATCTCTCCCACCTTGTGTTCGACCCGTACTTGCCACGTCTTCATAGACGCCGTGCACTTGCGGTATAAATTTAATTCTCATCAAGTTTTTGGCGCCGTTGCCGGGGAGGCGACGCAGATTTTTGTTGTTTTTGTGTTTTCGATTTTATCCTGTTTATCTTGTGCGCAATCTAAGTATTTGGATTTGTGTTTCAGGGGACAACAGAGTGCGCGGAGAAATCCGGGCACATTTGGAGCTAAACGAGCGGCGAAATCGCCGCACCTGAAGAACAACTTGCGGCGAATTCGCCGCACCAGTAAGGCTTCTGGGCGTCATTTTTCTATGGGGTCGTCTACATCTTGGATTGGTCGCATTGAGCTACTGGAAATTCCGAGAGCAGGCGGCGAACCTGTCTGAGCATTGCGGAGGTAACTTTTCTTGCCTTTCTCGTATAATCTGAATTTTCGAAAAGTTTCCTTTCGTAGAATTGCACGTGTTAGGGTCAAAAATTCCATAATTAGCAATAACTCAACTCTGACCTAAAAATTGGCAAAATTAGAACGACCTTAGTGCATGCATCATATAATGTTTTGTTTGCATTATTCTTGCTAAATTATTGCAAATTATTTTTGTTGAAGAGTGCTGGAGACAAGGTACGTATCGCGGTTTTTAACGACTGCATTTAAGCATATAATTTAATTTGCATACAACCTTGCAATTGCCCCCATTAAAAAGACCATTGTTTGACTATCTTTGTTAGATCTAAGTTAAACTATCTTAAGGGCAACTCCATAGGAAAAGATACGGTAGGGATTTCATCACCCTTCCGTGGCCCACAAATCACAATCCTCAAGTGTCACCCAAGCCTAAAATTAAAATCAATTAGACATTGACCCCTAAGGACTCGGACTCAATTAAGGAGGAGATTGGTTTGACTTGCTATGACCTGAAGCTAATTGAATTCAATTTGGTGTCTAGAAAGTGTTTTTGTGTTGACGAAAGTCTTCCAAGCGACGTGGTTGTCTAATTGGCACCGACTCTGTCGGAAGCGCCCCCACTAGCTATACACTAACTGGCCAACTTGGTTTGATTGGTGAGGGAGGTGAATCAAGCAAATCAATTCGACTCAACCAGTTAGGAGTCGTCTAGATCTAAGCGACACTAGGTCTAGGATTGTTTGAACCGTGCTTTCTTAGGAAACCTCTGACCGACCCTCTTATCTATCTTTAGAGTTAAGTTTCCCTTCTCCTCTGAGTCATCTTCTTCTCACCTATTTATACGTTCTAGTCTCCTCCCCTTTACATTATCTATTAGCATTTTAGGGTCGAGTCGAGAACTTGTGCTTGCTTAGCCTCATAAGGGTAAGAGTACTTGACTCAAGAGTGTTGTGATGGATGGTTACATGAGCAACCATTCATATCATTGTTGGGACCAGGACAATGCTTCCTGGTATTCTAAAACCATGCAACATGGGGTGGCTCAGACCAACACCCCATATGGGTGGGACAATCCTAATTGTATGACTGAGCAATCTTCATATTGGGGTAACATGAGAGAGGAACCGACTGCTAGACCACAATCTAGTTATATCGGATCATATGCTGGTCAACAAACTGAGACATTACAACAAACTTTTGCCTCCTTCATGCGTAGGACAGACAACATGAGTGCACCGGTGGCTCCAGTAGCCGTACTGTGCGACTGTTGTGGGTTGAGTGGTCATGTTATCAGGGAATGCCCTTATGTTCCCCCAGAGCCTGAGTATGAGCATACATTTTCCCAAAACGCTCAATATGACTATCACGCATCCGCGTACAACCCGAGAGTGATGGATTCGTGGAGAAACAATTCATATCCAAATTCCTATACTTCATTTTCACCTCAGTATCCTCCTCCCGAATACCCAGAGTTCTACCAACACCCCACTTCAAATCATTATTCTCAGCCCATCAACACCCAATCCCATAATTTCACAAGCTCAAACTTGGACCTCATAGCTGACCACGTACCTGATTCCTTGGAACAAACTTTCCTTACGTACATGGAATCCACTCAACGATCCGTACAAAATATAACATCGCATTTGAGTCAAATGATACAACAATTAGGTGAACGTAAGGAGTGTAACTTTTCATGTCAACATGAGGATCCACCTTTTGATATCGAACCACCACCACAAACACAAAGCACAATCTTTCAAAGCCAAACTCCTAGTCAGTCTGAAGGACTTGGGGTTTCAATTCACGATCACTTAGTGGAGGATTCGATACACATTGACCAATTTCATCATGAGTCGGCCCAGGATTGTGCCTTATCATCTAGCCCCGTGGCCCTTGAGCCACATGATCTTCATGTTGTGCCTCTGAAGGACTCACTTCCGGTGGAGCAAGAGCTCCCTAGCACCCTCAATTTCAAACAACCTGATGAGAGTTTGCCTCTCACTATCGTTCCTGATCATCTTGGAAATGATGGAACATCAAACGACTACAGTGCTCATGAGGGTATTAGGAGTTCCTTGGAGGATACCTTGGGTATGAGACCCATTTTATGTTTACCCGGTGAGTCGGACTTGCCTAACGAGGCTCCTAACCTCGCTCCGACGCACCAACCATTTGGCTGGAGAGTTTGGATTGACGATCATAACTTCAGTACCGCAACGGGAGAAACTCCTTTTCCGTTGCCCCTTAATCCCCAAACTCTCGAGAGGTTCAAGCTCTTTCAGTTTGATCCTTTGCATGAGACGCCTTTGCGTCCAATTCATGAACCTCTCATTTCTTCTTGTGCTCTTTGTGAAGGGGGCCCACGCATGAATATTCTGGCCCCACGTGGTGTCATGTTCCCTTTTGAGGACTTTTGACAAATGAAGATGGGAATTTATGTTTGTACATAGTATAGCTGTAAAAAAAAAAAATCATCTGTTGTATTTATCCCTTCTTTAGCATCTCACAGGTTTTAAAGGAATTCGGGTTTTTGTCCATCAACAGAGCCATGAACTTTCCTTTGTACTTCACGTTGGTGAGATCTTTCCTTTTTCTTGCATAAATCCATGTACTATCTTGCTCGGATACATTGAGGACAATGCATGATTTAGGTGTGTGGGGGGGGGGGGGGGGTGTTTATCTATGTAAATATCTATCTTTTTATTTTTATGTTTTTACTTCTAAAAAAAAAAATTCAATATTCCATGACATAGCTTAAGATTGAACTGCCAAAACCCGTGTACAAATTGCATTGAGTTTTTGTTCCTTATTATATAGTTCTGCCTGTAGAAATTATGACATAAATCTAAGTTCCAAAGAAATAACCCATGACCCTTGTAAGACATGTATGCACTTAAATTGGATGAATCAAATCTTTGAAGTGGTTGATAAAAAGCAGAGGTTGAGGAAAATATACCGGGAAGTGTGGACTTCTAATAGCAATTAAGCCTTGAGGAAAATAAAAGTAAAAAAAAAAATTAATAATAAAAATAAAGTGAGGAAAGCACATTTTGCAAAATGATTACAAAAGCCCAAGCCTTCGAGTCACTGGTCCGTAGGGGTATCTTGAAACCCGGTAACTTGAGTCTTCCAGCTCGGGATTATCGACCAAACTCGCTACACGAATGCAAAAAGGGTATAAGTGTCAAAAAGGAAAAGCAAATGTGTTGAATCACGGAAAAGAAAAAAATACTTTAAGATACTCAAGGCCCAAAGCTAAAAGAATGATCCATGCCATGGTTGATCCAAATGATACTTCACCACCAGGGGAGGCGTGCAAAATAATTTAAGTAATAACATGTTTAGAAGGGTTAGTGGTGTGAATGTTGGAGGAATAAAGACCAAGTCATATTTTTAATGAGTTAGATTTATATAATGAGCATGCAAGAATTTTCAGTAAGATGTATAAGGTTGAGGTAGGGATATTGAGAACTATTAATGAAATGTTGATAGGATTTTGTGGGTATATCCGCTGAAAACCCTCAGGAGACAACACTCCTCCTCCTTGGCAACAAAGAGGTTTAAAGGCTTGTTGCACATGCTAAGTGCAACCGTGATTCCTACGAAAGTGAGTTATGATTTCCCTGTTTTCATTTTCTTATATTTTGTTTTGCTAGGGACTAGCAAAATCTAGGTGTGGGGGTATTTGATGCATTGCATACATTGCATCATATGTCTTTCATTTAAATTACTTTTATATCAATAAATGCTATTAAGGTATGTGTTTAGTCGTATTTACAGAATACAGGGACATGGATGCAAATTACCCACATTCCGAGCATAAACGTGTGCAAAAGATTCATTTCTATCATAAAGACCGAATTCAAGTTTATCGGGTTTCAAATGGAAATGCATCCAAGCATAAAAGCATTCAAGGAGCTAATTACAAAAAGGTCAAGGGCTTAATTGCAAAATACCAAGGACCTGATTGCAAAAGAAAAGGATCAAGTTATTTTGTTGGAAAAGTCAAAAGAAAAGTCAAATATAAATCTCCAACAATGGAAGGAATTAATCCGGAGTTTAAAAGAATGGAAAGAATCCATCCAGACGCGCAAATAAAGATCAAATCATGCCATAAACGCACCACAGAAATCCGGGGGCAAAATCCTTGACTTGGGCGGCGATTCCGCCGCATCTCCCATGCATTGTGCGGCGATTTCGCTGCACCAGTGAGGATCTGTGTGCTACAATTTTGTCCAGTGTTGGGTTGACGCGTGTACTATCCTTTTATGTATTGGTATCCCCTGTATCGGCTATAAATAGCCCTGTAGGACGAATGTAACACATCTTTGAACCTTTGGTCTTGGATCATTAGTAATAAATTTCTGTTTTATTTTGTTTTGTTTTTATTTTCTTTTAATGTCTCTAGGATCCTTTCTTCTTCCTCCCTCCATGAGTTTCTAACTCTTTCCAAAGGGTGGAGGTGATGGAATTAGGGGTAGAGAAGATGAATGCATGTTATTGTTTTAAGTTCGTGATTAGTATATTTTGATTACTTGAGTTTATGTTAAATCATTTATCTTGTAATGCTTCATAACTAACATGATTTATTTCAAGTTTCTCCATTCTCCAATCTAAACCTAAGTCTAGACCTCCACCCGACGGAATTCTCTTCTTTGTTCTTGTTTTAATTTTAATTGCTTTTGTTTCGTAGTTTAGTTAACTAAATCAAAAATACCAAAAAAAAAACCCTAATTGATTCTTCTCTACTTCTTTCCCATCAATCGAAACAACAAAAATAACGAAATCTCTCCCTCCTTGTGTTCGACCCGTACTTGCCACGTCTTCATAGACGCCGTGCACTTGCGGTATAAATTTAATTCTCATCAGTACTTCCTTGAATTTTGATGTAAACATACTTTTGACAACTCTCGTGTAATGGTGCACTATTGAATGTTATTTGAGTAATTTTCCTGTTTCTTTATGGTCTTATTTCCTTGATAAATCGTTTAAATTTTCCACTATTTTCCGGGACCTTACAAAATGTTAACCAATCTAAATTCTTCTTTATATGTAGCAAGCAGCACGAGAAAAAAAGAATATAAGTATTCAAGTAATATATAGAATTCTTATGGGTTCAAAACTGATCCTCGGTGCACAGTGTCTATTGTTACATATATTGGTAACAAGAGTTATTAGGCTATTGTGGACGTTCTTGTGGAATATCTAGGTAGCTACTTCTATCCTCAATCATGATTGTGGTCCTCTTGTTAGCTAGGGTATATAAGTTTATTATATATTGTTAATGTCAACTTGGTCTTCAAGTGTCAATTCTACATGATTATTTTTGTGGAGTATATCACATGGTTGTAACAACTTACGATTGCGTCATGATTGGCTTAACTTGTATCTCTGTTAGCAAACAACGATTCTACAGGTTCAGGAGTACCTTTCTTGGAGAGAACATGTGGCGGCGGAAGGAAGATCGGAGGTCACCTTACGGAATCCTTTTCACCGGTCGGTCTCCTACTCTCTCGGAGAAGGTGCACGAGTCCACAACCCAAGAGTCCACGGAATGAGCTTGGTGGAGGTGGAGGGACAAAATGGGAGAGAGAGAGAAGGTGGCGGCTAGGGTGGGTGGAGGCTAGGGTTTGCACACTTGTTCTTCTATATAATGGGAGACTCCCCTTTTATATAGATGGCTCCACCCTAAACCCTTAAATGTGTAGTCCAATAGGGACGCGCCATATGTCAGTGCTTTGGGCAAATATATTATTAATCCTAGATTAATCAAATATCTCTCACTTGCACAACAGCACGATAACAACATGTCATCTGCTTTTGTGTCCTCGACACATATGCATATATCCCTGATACATACAATCACATAATGGCAATATGTCTCCTCTTTATGTGTCCCTGACACATATGTATATATCCCTGATACATACAACTACTCCTCTCTCCAAGTACACATGCACAATACGCAAGTCTCTGATCATGTATCCTCCATACATGACCATCTGTGTCCCCGACACATGTACTCTTCCGATCATACGGACTAATGGGTCGTGCGACCGGTGATGCACCTACAATTTAGGAGTCTCAAACTAGAAACCTTACTAGAATGCCAAAATGACAACATCCTCATAAAACAACAAATAAGCAGTCAAAATGCACATCACAGTTCCCAGGTTTACTCCGAAACTCACTTAACATGAACGGTATCTCGATCCCTCGGAAAGAATACCTTCTTGTCCTCAAGGTACTTGCTACTGTATCCAATACAGTTGGGCCCAGCAAATACTTTTAGTGCAGTCGAGTCAAACCTTTCCCTTCCCCCCAGACCACCATTACACTCAGAGTTGACTCCTTTCCCGAAGATGCCTCTTTAGACCGAATCTCTCATGGTCATAGATAACATCCCAAAGTAGCCACATCAACTCTTTGCTTCATGGTGTCGTCGAAGGTCACTGAGGGAAACTAATGACAATCAAGTCTTGGACTCACACAGTGAAGGAGCAGGGATCCATCCTTTCACTTCCAAATGGTCGCTCAACACATGTTGTATGATAAACATGTTATGGTGGATCATACTGTACACAACAGTATGTCTGTCTCTCAACACCATACAAGTCTTAGTCCAGTCGCACCCCCTCTGCGCCTGACCCGAGCTTCATCATTGTCGCCTTAACACCATACAGGTGCCACCTGGCGCCACATGTGATGCTCGCACTTGGCTTCTATAGGTCACATGAATCGTGGGAACATTCATGTCAATCCTCACCAACATAGAGGATCTCATCTTGATTTCTAATCAAGGTGACTGTCCTATCATGAACTACTCTGGATCTATCATACAAGATCTCCTCATGATCAGTCTCATCTCTGCTCGCTATCAAAAGTGTCAGAGGCGAATGCTCGTGTGAGTGAGCATTCTTCAGTCTATTGACAGAATAATATTTTATGCTAGAACAACTACATCAACCAAACAGATATAGTCGAAAGGAAAATACAATCACTCATAAAAGGAAGTTAGACATGTCAATGCATCAAAGTCTGCGTAAGCCTAAGGACTTCACATGGGACACAAACGAGTCCTTAGCTATAGCCTTGGTAAGAGAGTCAACTACCATAAGACTAGTAGACACATGTCTTAACACAACTTCCTTTCTCACTATGACGTCCTTCACAAAATGATATCTAACCTGTATATGTTTGGTCTTCCATCATATTTGGGGTCTTTCACATAACAAAGGGCAGTCATACTGTCACAATAGACAACAACAGGCTCATCTGATGTCTCTACTAGCCCAGTATGTTGTAAGAACCTCCTCAACCGAACTGCCTCCTGTACTGCTGCAGAGCATGCAACATACTCTGCTTCCATAGTCGACAGGGCTATACAGGTTGGCTTCATGCTGGACCATGAGATGGCCCACTCGATGCATCAAACATGAAGAAATAAAGCCAGTCAACAACACACCAAATCCAGGCCGGATCTGAACCATATAGACCGCCAATTGGCGGTCCAATACCGCTGATGGGCGGTCGGTTTGGGTCCGAATCCGCTAAGACTTTGGCAGGTCATGTATTAGGGTGTATTTAGTCTATTTTTGGTATATGTTTAGTCCCAGACCGAGGGATGGTTCCGGATTACCTTTTTCTATGGCTATAAATAGAACTCCTCCTCCTTATGTATTTACCCATTGTTTGGTGACATTCTCTCTACTTGGAGTAAGCCTTGAAGCAAAACTCAAGGTGGAGAAGAGTGCTACCTTCAATGTGAGTCATTTTAATAAAATAATTATTCTTAGTTTCTTTTAATCTTGTCTTTTAATTCTTGCATGTTTCATTAGTTTTACTTTCCTTTCCTTTTAGCTTCTTTAATATTTCTTTCTTGCTTAGTTTAATTTCATTTCAGTACAATGTTTCATTTTGTTAATGTAGTTAGTGTAATGATTAGTGAGTAGTTTCATCCCCATTTGGGGGGTAGGGAAATATGTGATATGATCATGTGGTGTATTAGGTCTGTGTTATCTTAATCCCTTGAGCCTTATATGATTTCCATAACCATGTAATGGGATTTCACTCTTGTCTTTGATATGCTACTGCTCTTGAATGAAGCTGAGCTTATGCTTAGATTAGTAGACCTATTTTATGGGGAATGATACGGTGAGGATATGGATTGATTCGATGAAGGAAACATGACTTGTAGTTTATGTGCTCTTGTTGCCCTTACCCTTATTAATTTCTTGTATGTTTTAATGATTGGGTAAATCTTATTTCATGTAGAGGCATAGTGGGGTTTGGTCTTTATACTTGAGTTCATCTAGCTTCATTCCAATTATTGTCTTGTATGTTTTAATGATATGATTTTATCTTATTTCATGTAGAGGCAAAGTTGGATGTAGTTTTATGATTGTCATGCACTACATGTTTTAATGAGCTTAATTGAACACACACACGCATACACATATCTTTGTATTCACACTCTTTTCTCTACCCCATATGGGGTTTAGTTTTATTGCTTATTTTCCATTTAGTTTCGCATTGTAGTGTAGTGTAGTGTAGATCATAACTCCTTTCTCTCCTTTATTTCCCACTTGCCTTTGCACAAACTAAAGTCGACACACCTCCCTGTGGATCGACCCGTATTTGTCACCGTTTCAATGCGGTCGTGCACTTGCGGTTAATTAAAACATATCAATTAGGGAGCTCAAGATCTCAACACTTTGTCGATGGAGGACCTCATCTGTAGCATGTTGGCCTATGACATTGAAATGGAGAGAAAACAGATGGAGATCTCCAAAAGGAAAGATAAAGCAATCACTCTCAAAGCTAGCGCCAAAAAATTGAATGACGAGGATAGTGATGAGGAGCTTGCACTGATGGTTAAGAAGTTTGAGAAGTGTTGGATGAAAAGGAAATTTCAAAGAAAGAAAAAGGATGAAGGAGAAATGTCCAAAGGCCCTATTTGATATGAATGTCACAAAGTTGGGCATGTGAAGAAGGATTGTCTCCTAATCAAGTTTAAGGAAAGACATGAGAGAAAGAGAAGAGAAAAAGAGGAAAAAGAAAGAATGCTCAAACGAAGAGAGAAGAGGGATAAGGAAAAGAAAAATGACCTCAAGGACACTTGGGATGGATCATTCGATTCATCCCTTGGTTCATCAAGTGAGTCAGAAAATGAAGATGCTCACCTATATCTCTACACATAAGATGAAATTGATGAAGGTATTTGTAGTGTCTCTTCATTAAGCGAGCAAGGCGAGCCCAACATTTGTCAAGTCATTAAAGATGGAGGAAAAAATGTATCCTTGACTCATGATTGTAACTCATATGATAAACTGCTTGTTCCCTTTCATGAATTACTTGAGAAATCTCAGCTATTAAGGCATAAAAATAAACACTCTATGAATGCTAATAATGATCTTGAATGCTTAAATGAATCACTATCAAATGAAATTGATAAGCTTGTCTTAGAAAATGATGGTTTGAAAACTCTTAATGAAAAATCTCAAGCTAAGGAATTACAAGATCTTAGAAAATGCAGCGACCAATTAAGAATATATTGAGAAATTCGCAAGAGAAAAGAACATGCTAGGCATGTTGCTTGGTGTTGGGATTTTAAGTTCAAAACTGCAAAGGCACGATCACGTTGAAGCGGTGGCAAGTACGGGTCATGTCCACGAGGAGTGAATGCGAGTCTTTGTCGATCATACCCAAGTGGGAAAAGAAAATGAAGAGTTAGTGAGTGTATCTACACCAAATTACGCTAATTACAATTTGTAAAATCAATGTGACTAATCCCATAGGAGGTGAAGAATGTGTGCAATCATGTAGATATGTGACGTGTGTGTGTATTAGCGCTCTTATGACATGAATTAATATGAAAATCTATCATGCCCATAATCGTAAGTGTGTTTCCACATGTATTAAGATTTATCACTATCATTGAAACATACAAAACACTACTCAAGATAAGGCCAAAGATAACCACATACTCACATGTCAATCTTATCTCTTTATCCACTTCAATTTTATCATCACATCATCATTCCCATTAAGTGGGCCCACTAACCAAAGCATGTATTAAACGTCCCTTAGGACTATTAACACATCAAAGGCAAGAGTGAGAATACCCATCAAAATGCCTATGGAAATCTTTTCAAGTTCCAAGATTAAGGTTAAACACACACAAACTAATCTAATTACATCCACACTTCACATCATCCTTGATTGATTCAGTTATAATACCGCAAGTGCACAAAGTCGGTGAAGACGCGACAAGTATGGGTAGTACCACGAGGAGTTGTGCGCGTTGTTGTTATCACCATACTCAAGTGGGAAGAGAAATAGATGGAGAAATTTAGGCTAAGATAACTAAATTAAGATAGAAGCAAACAATGTAACTAAAAACCCCTTGGAGTGGAGGTGCAATAGTGAGGTGTGTGTACATGAGGGTGTCCAACCATTAAACATCTGTGTAAGAGTGTGTGTTTACAAGTAGAAGCTAGTGTGGAATCTAAGTGTGAAACACATCAATTACATGGTATACAAGAATAGGAAATGTTAACATGAAGTTAAGATCAATTTTATGGATTCTCAAGTATGCACTAAGTACCTAGTGTGGCCATTAAAGAATCAATCACTCCTAAACATAATCTTCGTTCGTTCAAAGAACGTAAACCAAATCAAGCAACCATTCATTTCAAGTCAATTCCATAATTAAATAAAACCCATCTCAAGCAACATGTCAAAACTAGATCTAGCATGAAATAAGTACTTAGTGTGACCATTATTTCATCTATAAAAAGATTAACATACTACAAGTTTTAGATCTAACATTAAGCACATGGAAATGACACAAACGTAGGTAGTCATCATACATTTTACCAACAACTACATTGGCTCCACCCTAAATGGGGTGGATCTACTCACTAATCATAATAACAGGCATGGAAAGCAAGAAATTAAGACTAAACGTGGAATAAAACTCTAACTAGAAAACTAACCAACAAAATCAAAAACTAATTGCATAGAAAGAAAATTAATGACAAGAGGAACATGAATCCAACCTTATATTAAAGAAAATGTGAGATAACAATCTTCATCCTCCTTCCTCTACTTGCAGCCAAATTGGGTAAAAACTAACTTACCCTAATGGTGGAAGTGGAGAAGAAGTGGAAAGGAAGAAGAAATCATGCTATTTTGAGAAGAAAGTGTGGTGTAGATGATTCTGCGAGCAATCTAACGGCTGAAATTGATTTCTGTAAGTTCTGGTGCACCCAATTCAGCAAGTCCGAGCCGCCTTTGAAATTTGAGGGATTTGGACCAAATTTATCCGCCAATGCATGCTCAAATTCTGCCACTGGTAGATGTTTTGGCTCCGATCCTCCCATATTTCTCCTACAAGCTTAAGTAATGTATTTTGCACGTGAGGTGCACTCATGGTCTGCTGGTTGGAGCATGTTTATTTTAATTGCCTAAATACTCCTCAAGATCATTGCTTTAAAGGATTTTTGTGCCCAAAATATTTGTCGTGCGTTCAGGTCCCTCTGAATTTCAGATGTGTCATTCCTGATTTGCAAATGAGTCCTTGTGCATGACAAACATGGTCACTTTGCTTCGTTTGAGTCATTTATCTTTCTTTCTCTTCTTTATTATCTAACACCTGAAACACTACAAACAAACACCAAAGTAACACAAAATTGGGGTAAAATAAAAGATATATAACATGAATGCGATGTATGATATGCTACTAATCAATCCTCTACCCCTAATGGGGAAGGACTACTCACTGATATAATCAACAACAACAACAACAACAAAGTAAAGACAACCCATCAACATGTAAAGAAATTTAAATCTACTTAAGACAAGGAAATATAAATGACATCAAATTAAAGATAGGAATGTAAAGAACATGATATCAAAACCTGATTAATGGATAAAATATTACAAGGTTTCCTCTCCACCCCTTTAACTACATTACTAAAACAAGAAATAAAACATATTCTAATAGGGGAGAGAAGAGGTAGAAGAAATAAATAAGAAGAGAAATAGAAAGGTTACAAGTGTATTTATAGACGATTGGAAGGTCTAGATTATTCTTGGCATAATCGGATGTGTAAATCAGATCTGGATGCTCCAGAGTACTCCAAACCTAATACCTGACCCGCTCGAGAAATGTGGACGTCAAACCCTCAATCAGATCCGCCAATGGTGGATTTGGATCTGCTAATGGCGGATCATTTAGGTCGGATCAACCCCAAATTTCCCCAACAACTTTAGTTAACCACGTTAGCACGTGGGGTGAACCCTGTGCCTTTGGGTCAAGCTTGTTTGGTCTTAATTGTTGAATTACTCCTTAGGTTCATGAGATTATGGACTTTTACGACCGACATATTTTATTTACGATCAGGTCCATCTGGGTTTGCACCTAAGTCATTCCTGACTTGCAATCCGGTCCTTGAGCATTACAAACACGTCCAGAAGGCTTCCAAATCAGTCATTTGTTCTTGCATTTAGGTCATTTTGCTTCATTTCTCTTCTTTATTACGTTAACCCAGAAATGTAGGAAACAAATATGGAGTAAAATAAAGAATATATAACATGAAAGTATTATATGATATGCTACTAATCATTGACGGTTTTACTTAATTGTAGGATATACCCAAGTAGCACATATAGGTGGCAAGAGATATCCTTTTGTCATCATTGACGGTTTTACTCGATTTACTTGGGTCTTGTTTCTTGTAAACAAGAATGAAGTTTTCACGGAACTTGAAATGTTTGCAAAACAAATTTAAAGAGAAAAAACATCCTTGATTTTGAAAATTCGTAGTGACCATGGTGGTGAATTTCAAAATGAAGGTTTTGAAGAATTTTGTGATTCTCATGGTATTGAACATACCCCTTCTTTCCCAAGAACTCCTCAATAAAATGGGGAAGTTAAATGGAAGAATAAGACTCTTCAAGAGATGTCATGAACCATGCTTTGAAAAATGATTACCAAAGTATTTCTGGTGTGAAGTGTCAACACCACTTGTTATCTTCTCGATCGTGTTACTTGAACAAAACTCCATTTGAACTTGGGTTTGGCAAACTACCAAAAAGTTCGTACTTCAAAGTTATTAGCTCAAAATGTTTTATCCTAAATACCAATGATAACTTAAACAAGTTTGATGATAAATCCGATGAAACCATCTTTATAGGATATTCGAGTAGGAGTAAAGCATATCGAGTCTATAACAAGAGAACTAGTTGAAATCCAAGCAGGTTCACTTTCAAGAAAAACCATGTAGGATAATTCTAACATTGATGATGAGCTTATTGATCATATTTGAAATGTAACATCTTAAGATCAACCCAATGTGATACCTCAAGAAACGTAAGAGCTTCCAAAGGATTGGTGCTATAAAAATGACAGATTAGTAGCATATCATACATTGCATGCATTCTATATATCCTTTATTTTACCACAATGTTGTGCTACTCGAGTGTTTGTTTGATGTGTTTCAAGGTTTAGGCAATAAAGAAGAGAAAGGAAGAGAAAATGACCTAAACACAAGAAGAATTGACTGATTTGGAAGGTTTTTGGACCTGTTTGTAATGCCTAAGGACTGGACTGTAAACCCGTAGCGACGTAAGTGAAAACCCGGAGGGACTAAAGTGTAAAGAAAAATATATTTTGTCACAAAAGTCCATAACTTGAGGAGTAAACAACAATTAAAATAAAATTGGCTCTAGACAATGGATCAGGGCTTCACCCCACGTGCAACAAAGCAACTTTAACCCACTGCAGAAATTTCAAGTGTATCGGAGCACCTTATCCACATGTGTCAGATGTTTTGGCTTCATTTTAGCCTAAATTTTGACGAAGAGTCGGGTTGTCCGGTAAGAGCAATATGCAACATCCAGATCTGATTTACAATCGTCTGATTGCGCTCAGTTCCATCGAAGCCCTCTAATATTCTATAAATACACTTCTAATGCCTCATTCTTCCTTCCTTTCCTCTTTAGGTTAGTTTTATTTCTTGCTTTGTTGAGTAGGTTTTAGTTTCTTGTTTAGTAGTGCAGTGGAGGAGAAGAAGAGCAAATTTTGTAATCTTCATTTCTTAATCAAGTTTTAGTTTCTTGTTCTTTATGTTCTTGTCTTTCATTTGATGTAATTTTTATTCCATTGCTTTGATTACATTTAGTCTTCTTTACTTTTTATGTGTTGTTTTTATGTTGTTTCTTTGGTTAATATGTTGATTAGTGAGTAATACATCCCTATTGGGGTGAAGAATGATGTAAAGTGTGAATATTGGAAGATTGGAGTGTGTTTTAATCTTAATCTTGGAGCTTCACATGATTCCCATGGTCATTTTGATGGGTTCCTCACTCTTGCCTTTGATGTGTTAATGATCTTAATTGATGCTTAACACATGCTTTGGCTAGTGGTCCTACTTTATGGAGAATGATGAGGTGAGGATAAGGTTGGAGTGCACTCTGGGATGGATCCTCCAGTTCTATCTTTTATGTCGTTATGATTACTTTGTATTGGTACTTCCTTGAATTTTGATGTAAACATACTTTTGAAAACTCTCGTGTAATGGTGCACTATTGAATGTTATTTGAGTAATTTTCCTGTTTCTTTATGGTCTTATTTCCTTGATAAATCGTTTAAATTTTCCACTATTTTCCGGGACCTTACAAAATATTAACCAATCTAAATTCTTCTTTATATGTAGCAAGCAGCACGAGAAAAAAAGAATATAAGTATTCAAGTAATATATAGAATTCTTATGGGTTCAAAACTGATCCTCGGTGCACAGTGTCTATTGTTACATATATTGGTAACAAGAGTTATTAGGCTATTGTGGACGTTCTTGTGGAATATCTAGGTAGCTACTTCTATCCTCAATCATGATTGTGGTCCTCTTGTTAGCTAGGGCATATAAGTTTATTATATATTGTTAATGTCAACTTGGTCTTCAAGTGTCAATTCTACATGATTATTTTTGTGGAGTATATCACATGGTTGTAACAACTTACGATTGCGTCATGATTGGCTTAACTTGTATCTCTGTTAGCAAACAACGATTCTACAGGTTCAGGAGTACCTTTCTTGGAGAGAACATGTGGCGGCGGAAGGAAGATCGGAGGTCACCTTACGGAATCCTTTTCACCGGTCGGTCTCCTACTCTCTCGGAGAAGGTGCACGAGTCCACAACCCAAGAGTCCACGGAATGAGCTTGGTGGAGGTGGAGGGACAAAATGGGAGAGAGAGAAGGTGGCGGCTAGGGTGGGTGGAGGCTAGGGTTTGCACACTTGTTCTTCTATCCAATGGGAGACTCCCCTTTTATATAGATGACTCCACCCTAAACCCTTAAATGTGTAGTCCAATAAGGACGCGCCATATGTCAGTGCTTTGGGCAAATATATTATTAATCCTAGATTAATCAAATATCTCTCACTTGCACAACAGCACGATAACAACATGTCATCTGCTTTTGTGTCCCCGACACATATGCATATATCCCTGATACATACAATCACATAATGACAATATGTCTCCTCTTTATGTGTCCCTGACACATATGTATATATCCCTGATACATACAATCACATAATGACAATATGTCTCCTCTTTATGTGTCCCTGACACATATGTATATATCCCTGATACATACAACTACTCCTCTCTCCAAGTACACATGCACAATATGCAAGTCTCTGATCATGTATCCTCGATACACGACCATCTGTGTCCCCGACACATGTACTCTTCCGATCATACGGACTAATGGGTCGTGCGACCGGTGATGCACCTACAATTTAGGAGTCTCAAACTAGAAACCTTACTAGAATGCCAAAATGACAACATCCTCATAAAACAACAAATAAGCAGTCAAAATGCACATCACAGTTCCCAGGTTTACTCAGAAACTCACTTAACATGAACGGTATCTCGATCCCTCGGAGAGAATACCTTCTTGTCCTCAAGGTACTTGCTATTGTATTCCAATACAGTTGGGCCCAGCAAATACTTTTAGTGCAGTCGAGTCAAACCTTTCCCTTCCCCCCAGACTACCATTACACTCAGAGTTGACTCCTTTCCCGAAGATGCCTCTTTAGACCGAATCTCTCATGGTCATAGATAACATCCCAAAGTAGCCACATCAACTCTTTGCTTCATGGTGTTGTCGAAGGTCACTGAGGGAAACTAATGACAATCAAGTCTTGGACTCACACAGTGAAGGAGCAGGGATCCATCCTTTCACTTCCAAATGGTCGCTCAACACATGTTGTATGACAAACATGTTATGGTGGATCATATTGTACACAACAGTATGTCTGTCTCTCAACACCATACAAGTCTTAGTCCAGTCGCACCCCCTCTGCGCCTGACCCGAGCTTCATCATTGTCTCCTTAACACCATACAGGTGCCACCTGGCGCCACATGTGATGCTCGCACTTGGCTTCTATAGGTCACATGAATCGTGGGAACATTCATGTCAATCCTCACCAACATAGAGGATCTCATCTTGATTTCTAATCAAGGCGACTGTCCTATCATGAACTGCTCTGGATCTATCATACAAGATCTCCTCATGATCAGTCTCATCTCTGCTCGCTATCAAAAGCGTCAGAGGCGAATGCTCGTGTGAGTGAGCATTCTTCAGTCTATTGACAGAATAATATTTTATTCTAGAACAACTGCATCAACCAAATAGATATAGTCGAAAGGAAAATACAATCACTCATAAAAGGAAGTTAGACATGTCAATGCATCAAAGTCTGCGTAAGCCTAAGGACTTCACATGGGACACAAACGAGTCCTTAGCTATAGCCTTGGTAAGTGGGTCAGCTACCATAAGACTAGTAGACACATGTCTTAACACAACTTCCTTTCTCGCTATGACGTCCTTCACAAAATGATATCTAACCTGTATATGTGTGGTCTTCCATGATATTTGTGGTCTTTCACGTAACAAAGGGCAGTCATACTGTCACAATAGACAACAATAGGCTCATCTGATGTCTCTACTAGCCCAGTATGTTGTAAGAACCTCTTCAACTGAACTGCCTCCTATACTGCTGCAGAGCATGCAACATACTCTGCTTCCATAGTCGACAGGGCTATACAGGTTTGCTTCATGCTGGACCATGAGATGGCCCCATTAGCTAGCAAGAAAGCATAACCAGAGGTATACTTCCTTTCATCAATGTCTCCAGCCCAATCGGCATCACTATAGCCAATCAGGCGGAGATCTGATGCTTGGTAACACAGCATGTAGTTACTCGTTCCCCTGAGGTATCTCATGATTCTCTTGACTGCCTTACAGTGCTCCATGCTTGGGCTAGACTGGCATCGACTCACCATGCCCACAACATAACAAATGTCTGTCCTAGTACACATCACAGCGTACATAAGGCTTCCCACAACATTTGAGTATGGAACCTTGCTCATTTTGACATTCTCTTCAGGAGTCTCAGGATGCTTATCAAGGCTCAAGTGCAAACCCTTCTCAACAGGAGTGTCGATTGGTTTGCATTTGTCCATATGGTATTTCTTCAAGAAGTTGTTAATATAAGTCTCTTGAGACAATCCCAGAAGTCTCTTGGACCTATTTCTAACTATCTTGACACCAAGGACGTAGCTAGCTTCACCCATGTCCTACATATCAAACGTGGAGGACAACCACTATTTAGTGGATTTCAGCAACTCTTTGCTATTGCCAGCCATGAGTATGTCATCAACATACAAGGTCAGAATGACAAATTTACCATTAGATCTCTAAACGTACACACAATGATCTTCCTCAAGCATAGAGAACATATTCTCTGATATAGCTTGATGGAAGCGAATGTTCCACTGTCTAGACGCTTGTTTTAAGCCATATAATGACTTATTGAGCTTGCACACTTTGCGCTCTTGTCCTTTGACTTCAAAACCTTGAGGTTGATCCATATAGATCTCCTCCTCAAGTTCTCTATTGAGAATAGCAGTCTTTATAATCATTTGGTAAAGCTCTAAGTCCATCTGAGCTACAATAGCTAGTAGAAGGCAGATGGAGGCAAACCTAACCACGGGTGAAAAAGTTTCCTCAAAATCCACGCCTTCTTTTTGGGTGTAGCCTTTAGCTACTTGATGTATTGCATACATTGCATCATATGTCTTTCATTTAGATTAATTTTATATCAATAAATGCTACTAAGGTATGTGTTTAGTCTTATTTACAGAATACAGGGACCTGAATGCAAATTACCCATATCCCGAGCATAAATGCGTGCAAGAGACTCATTCCTGGCATAAAGACCAAGTTCAAGATTATCGGGTTTCAAATGGAAATGCATCCAAGCATAAAAGCGTTCAAGACCTAATTACAAAAAGGACAAGGACTTAAGCACAAAAGTAGACAAGGACTTAATTGCAAAAGGCCAAGGACCTAATTGCAAATTACGAGTAGCTTTTATTATTATGGAGAAAATCTAAAGAAAAATCAATGTGGATCTCCAAATATATAAAGAAATAAAGTCGGAGCTCAAAAGAAAGGATAGAATCAATCCAGATGCGCAAAGGATATTGAAATCATACCATAAACACACAGGAAAAATCCGAATTAAATCGGAGCTAAAAAAGTGATGAATCCGCCGCACCAAATTAGATCCATGCTCTAAAATTTTTACCGGTTGCGTGTTGACGCGTGTACTTTCCTATTTTATACCTAAGTCCCTTGTATCAGCTATAAATAGCCCTGAAACGATGTTGTGATGGTCCTTAGCTTATGTCCTTAGTTTTTATTCCATAATTTAGTTTTGTTGTTTTTATTTCTTGTTTTTAGTTTTCTTTTTTAATTCCTCTAGGACCCCTCCTCCCTCCACCCATCCATGAGTTTCTAACTCTTTCCAAAGGGTGGGGGTGACGGATTTAGGGTGATGAAAAGAGAATAAAGTTATTATTTTAATTTCGTGATTAGTATATTTTGATTACTTGAGTTTGTGTTAAATCATTTATCATGTAATGCTTTATAACTAATATGATTTATTATAAGTTTCTGAAATCTCTAATCTAAACCCGATATCTAAACCTCCACCCAACGGAATTCATCATCTTTGTTCTTATTTTAGTTTTAATTGTTCATGTTTCTTGCTTTAGATAATTAAAAAACCAAAAATCTCAAAACCAACCATATTTCTCCCTTTCTCTTCCTTAATCGAAAATCACAAAATAACAAATCTCTCCCTCCTTGTGTTCGACCCGTACTTGCCACGTCTTCATTGACGCTGTGCACTTGCGGTATAAATTTAATTCTCATCAAGTTTTTGGCGCCGTTGCCGGGGAGGCGACGCAGATTATGTTTTTTGTTGATTTTGATTCTATTTTGTTTATCTTGTGTGCGATCTAAGTATTTGTATTTGTGTTTCAGGAGACAACAGAGCGCGCGGCGAAATCTGAACGCAGTATGAGCAGCAAAGGCGGCGGAATCGCCGCACAACAGAGGCTTCTGGGCTTCAAATTTTTCTGGGGTCGTCTCCATCTCTAGGTGGACGCGTAGAGCATCTGGAAAGTTCGAGAGCGGGCGGTGAACCCGACTGAGCATTGCGTAGGTAACCTTTGTTGCCTTTTTCCTCGTACTTTCTAGTTTCGGAATATTTCCTTTTGTAGAACTGCACGTGTTAAGCTTAAATTCCATAATTGGCAATAATTCAACTTTGACCTAAAAATTGCAAAACTAGAAGAACTTAGTGCATGCATCATATAATGTTTTGTTTGCATTATTCTTGCTAAATTCTTGCAAATTAATTCTTATTGAAGAGTGCTGGAGGCAAGGTTCGTATCGCTGTTTTATCGATTGCATTTAAGCATATAATATAATTTGCATGCAACCTTGAAATTGCCCCCCTCTAAAGACCATTGTTTGACTATCTTTGTTAGATCTAAGTTAAACTATCTTAAGGGCAACTCCGTAGAGAAAGATACGGTGGGGATTTCATCACCCTTCCGTGGCCCACAAATCACAATCCTAAAGTGTCACCTAAGCCTTAAAATTAAAATCAATTAGACATTGACCCCTAAAGATTCAGACTCAATTAAGGAGAAGATTGGTTTGACTTGTTATGACCTGAAGCTGATTGAATTTAATTTGGTGTCTAGAAAGTGTTTTTTGTGTTGACGTAAGTCTTCCAAGCGAAGTGGTTGTCTAATTGGCACCGACTCTGTTGGAAACGCCCCCACTAGCTATACATGGCCTGGCCAAGTTGGTTTGATTAGTGAGGGAGGTGAATCAAGCAAATCAATTCGACTCAACAAGTTAGGAGTCGTCTAGATTTAAGCGACACTAGGTCTAGGATTGTTTGCACCGTGCTTTCTTAGGAAATTTCTGACCGACCCTTTTTTCTATCTTTAGAGTTAAGTTTCCCTTCTCATCTGAGTCTTCTTTCTCTTCTCACCTCAATTCTCTAGATTAGGATTCCTTTCTCATCTTTCCCCATTCTATTGTTTGTTTCCCTTTTGAAAAAAAAAACATAAAAATATAATATAAAAAAACGAAAAAAATTTGTAATTAATTCTTGAAATTAAATTTCGAATTTAAATTTCGAATTTGAATTCAAAAATTGATTCAACCCGGTGCACTCAGATTTGGATTCGGGACTTGAGTAATCGACTCTCACGAGTTCATCTAGATTCCAGTCTGGAACTTAGCCCCAATCCATCTGTTGCACCACCTCACCCGGATCCAATGGGTGAGAATGTAGTGAACCCATCTGTTGCACAACCTATAACTCTGAGGGAGCGATGCTACCCAGCGATGGCTGCTCAGCCATCGTGCATCGTTATGCCCACCATCCAGGGTCGCGACTTCGAACTTAAGGCACAATACTTGAGTATGTTGCCTAAGTTCACCTCTAGGGAAGACCCATATCTCTTCCTTAGAGAATTTAAGGAAATCTGCTCTCTTATGCAATACCAGCATATCCCTGAGGAGGCAGTGCGTCTGAAATTTGTGCCTCTAGCACTGAAGGACGACGCTAAGAAATGACTATATAGTCTAGCCGAAAGTTCCATTAGGAGTTGGGCCGAGTTTGTTCAAGTGTTTTTAAAGAAATATTTCCCCAACCATAAGACTATGAGGATTAGGAATGAAATTGTTGCATTCGTTCAATCTGAGAGCGAGTCGTTTTATTCCTATCTTGAAAGATTTAAAAGTGTGCTGACCCAATGCCCTCATCACGGAATTCTAAGATGGCAATTTTGCCAAATTATTTATGAGGGATTGACACCCACATCTAGGGTTATGGTAGAATCCGTAAGCCAAGGGAACTTTATGTCAAAAAATGAAAATGATGCCTGGACTTTTCTTGAGGATTTAGCTGAAAACAGTATGCAATGGGACAATGCTAGAACACCGCTTAACCCGAGTATTGGATCTAGAATAGCAAGTCAACCCAAACCAGGTGTCTTAGCTGTAGATGCCAACATAGCGGCCGAAGCAAAACTAGCTACCCTTATGAGCAGAATGGAAAGTCTAGAGCTACAAACTCGAGTGAATCAAGCCTCGTCTACCCCTTGCTCTAGATGTGGTCAGACTTGTCATTTAATGGAGGACTGTGCGGACTGGGAACAAGTTAATGCCACATTTAACCATGCTAGAAAAGACCCTTACGCATCAACCTATAACTCGGGGTGGCGTAATAATTCCAATTTCTCATCAAACCAACAGGGTCAACCTCCTAGACAACAACCAAACCCATATAACAAAAATAATACATGATTTGGGTTTAGTAACAATGGAGATCATGATGTGAGGTTGACAAGCTTGGAAAATTTGATGAAAACCTTTATACAAACAACCAACCAGTTTTTCCAAAGGCTAGAGACACAAGTCAGCCAACTAGCACAAATAGTAGGTGAAAGAGAAAAGGGTCGGTTTCCAAGTCAACCTGAGGTGAACCCAAGATTTAATAATCAATATCAGCCCTATCAACCACCTTCAGGAAATAACAACCCTAGACCGGTTCAAATGGTTAATGAGGAAGGACCGTTCCAACAAATAAATGTTGTAGTATCATTACGGTCCGGAAGACAAGTCGATAACAATGTGGTAAATCCTAGAGCGCCTAATCAATCTAGCCACCAAGCAACCACATATGACCTAACTATTGAACCCGACGTCCAATCTGAAACACTCAACTCTGTCCTCATCTTGTTGTTCAAAGAAGTCCACTGACTCTTTGATAGCTCCAGAAAGAGTTGGAAAAACATTTTCCACGAATGTGGCATCCCTAGACTCCAGTTCCGTCCTTCTTTCATTCTCGTCTAACCCGATAAAAACATAACCTTTGGAGAGATTACTGTATTTTACAAAGATACACTTTTTCACTCTAGGTCCTAGTTTTCCATATCGGTGACCAGTAGAATCAATGTATGTCGTGCATCCCCAAGGATGCAGCAGACTAAAATCAGGCTTCCGTCCTGTCCATAACTCATATGGAGTTGAGGGAACCGATTTTGTTGGAACTCTATTGAGGATATAGGTAGCAGTCATTAGAGCATCTCCCCAAAATAAAATTGGCAAGCTCGCATGCGCCATCATGGAATTAACCATGTCTAGCAACGTTCTATTCCTTCTCTCGGCAACACCATTTTGCTGAGGAGTATAAGACATAGTGAGTTGTCTAGATATCCCCTTTTCATCACATAACTCCTTGAACATTATGGAGATATACTCCCCACCTCTGTCCGTTCTGAGAGTTTTTATCTTATTATCCAATTGATTCTCTACCAAGCTCATGAATTTCTTAAAGCATTCTAGAGCTTCTGACTTGTGAGAAATAAGATAATATGACCATATCTAGTGTAGTCATCAATAAATGTGATGAAGTAACTTTGTCCATGTCTAGTACGCACATTCAAAGGTCCATAAATATCTGAGTGAATTAGTTCTAAAGGAGAAGTAGCCCTAATAGCTTTTCCGAACGGTTTTCTAGTTGCCTTTCCAGCTAGACAAGATTCACAGGTCGGCAATTCAAATTTGGAGCATTCTCCTAATACCCCCTCCTTTGCCAACTTGTTCATCTGGTCAACACCAATGTGACCTAGTCTAGCATGCCACATAACTGAATCATTATTCATGGAACTTTGACTCATAAAGGCACTAGTGTTATGATTGAAATCATAAATTGCATCAAACACAATAAAACCATCTGAAAGAAAGGCACGTCCATAATAAATGTTAGCAAGGTATAAACCCATATCATTGTTCTCAAAAACAACTTTAAAACCATGTCTCATCAAAACAACAACAGCAATAATATTTTGCCGTATAGCGGGTGCATACAACACGTCGTGAAGTAATAGGATCCGGCCACTTCGCAAAGCCACTTTGCATGTGCCAACTCCAAGAACTTCAATGCTAGTGTTGTTCGCCATGTTTATTCGCCTCCCACTTGGAACACGGCGTTATTCCACGAAGGCAGAACGATCCTTTGTTACGTGGTCTGTGGCACCTGAATCCACAATCCACACAGGAGAGTGATCAGTGAGCATCACAGAACTAGTCACGTTACAATTCAATAGATTACACACAGTAATTACCTTTTGCTCAGTGCACTCACGAGCAAAATGTCCAGTCTTTCGGCAGTTAAAACAAGTCACACTAGACTTATCTTTCCCACCTCTGGACCCTCGAGGTCGTTTGTTTTCAACTTTGTTTTCTGTTTTGTTTTTATTTGCACCCTTCTTGCCTTTAAAACCCTGAGCTCTATCTCTTTTGGGCTTAAAACCTGCACTCCTCCGAGGAGCACCAGCTTCAGCAGCAAACACTTCAGTTAGAGGGGCTTCCGCAAGCATGCGGTCCTCCTCCAGCTCTAGGTGTTTTGCGGCCTGGTCAAAAGTCTTGATGTCATCAGCATGAGTCAGATGGACCTTCATATGCTCCCAACTCTTCGAAGGCAATGATCTGATGAGAGCTTTGACATTGCGGTAATATGTTGCCTCATCGTGTGACCTTGGCGCATTTTATACCCATCAAACATGAGCCCAAGCTGGCGGGTCCTTGTGACGGAGGTCACTCCGTACTGAAACTTCACAGCTTCCCACAAGGCCTTTGCAGTTCGCAATTTTTCGAACCGCAGTAACAGATCATCTCGCATCGAACTCAGAATTGTAATGCGAGCAATACGGTCTTTCTTTTTCCATGCATTATAGACATCCATATTTCTGTGATGCTGCGCAGTGTTCCCCTCCTCGGGGGGAGACATAGTTTGGGTTATATTTTCTAACATGTCCTGATCCTCTAAGAGATACTCAATTTTACGATGCCACGGATCCTAATTTCTTTCATTGAGTTTATCTCCTCGAGTCAGATCAGCGACAATACTTTTGGAAGCAGCCACAAAAATCTAGGACAAAAAAATCACATAGAGATACATGAGTTCTAGCATAAAAAACAACGAGCCGCAATAGTCATAAAAAAACTAACTTAATAACTATAGCATTCAGACCAAAGGAAAACATAAAGTGTTCGATCAAATCCTCATGCAATAGTTAATAAAACTATTTTACCAATTCATATATTGCGCTCCATCGTGATTTAATAACCCTAAAAACGTATAAATCATGGCAAATCAGCAGCAAATAAATAATTATCCGTCAGTTGCAAGGTGGTTTACACAAAACACTTCTACCTTGCAACTCCCACTAGGCATGCAAGTTCCAAAAAAACGTTCCTTTCAGAACATTCCAATCAAGATCACATAGAAATTAATTGCTACATTACTTCCATATCGAGGTAAGGATCCACCGTAGGGATTTAGCACTGTAGATGGGAACCTGCATAAGCCTTATAGCAATAATATCGCAATAATAAAAATAAAGGAGCCCCTCGTCTCCCTAGGGCAATAAACAGTCCACAATCCATAATTAATACAGTCCATAAATATTACAAGCCATTGCGATATCTATTGCAAATGGAAATGAATGAATGAAATTACGCTCAACTCTGAATAAGGCAGCAAAAATAAACCAGCATCCATTCACACCATTCATACCAGACAAGCGCAATCTTTCCATACGTTAGCACAATCACACGCATGAATAAAGTGTACACCACTTCCAAATAAGAAGGAAGTAATATATAAGGAATCAACGCATATATGGAGCATAAGAAAAACGTATATGGAAATACCAATCAATCTCCATAATAGTATCTCAAAACAGAAATTTTCTTTTCTTTCCCCAATCAACATAATCATGAGAGCGTAAAAATTATCCTACTCGCAATAGGAAAGAAAAATCCGAACAAAATCCTCAATGAGATCAACGCATGTATGTGGATTTAATCATAAAGGAAATATTTCAAATGAAATGCATGCTATCATTCCAAAAAAACCGAAATTCCTTAAATGAGATCAACACATATATGTGCATCAAAGGAAAGCATTCAAAAAATACTTTTAAGGCAACAAAACTCCAGCCCATAATATGCTCTAAAAATTTTCAGAATTTGCCAATCTTTCCTTAATCAATATAAGCATGAATTAAACAATAATTATGCTACTTGTATTGGAAAGAAAAAATTCGAAATTTTCAAGAGAACAACAAGCATATATGCGCATTTTTCAGTAAGGAAACAAATCAATCACATGCATGTTAATGCTCCAAAAACAACCATATCCGAAATTCTTTGGAGCAACAAGGCAACACAATTATCATGCATATGCATATGGCAATAAACATCTACTCTAGATGCATGCTCATATTGAAAAATGCTAAATAAACAAGCATATACACGAAATTCCAGCAAACATGAGATCTAGTCATGCATGTACACGAATCAGAGATAACAACATTTGCTCCATCCATGCAATCCGACATGCATGATGATATACAAATGACATACAAACATTATCATCTAATTCAAGCATGAAAAAATATCAGAGAATTAAACTACTGATTATCATACAAAACATGCGCAAAAACAGAAGATCATCATGATAGGGTTAACACAGATTTCATGTATACATGCTCAAAGATTAGAATAAATAATATCTAACCCTAATTCGGAAAAATCAGGAAAAATAGACATCTGATTTTATGTATACATGTGCATGATTTAGAAGAATCAACATGGAAAATAACTTCTGATTTTATCTAATACATGCGCAAAGAATAGGGGTAACAACACAGAAAAAACAGAATTCTGGTCACATCTATGTATGTGCAATGATAGGAGAGCAACATATCATATTGGCTCAAAATAAAATCAGGAAAATCCATCTTAAACCATGCATACATGCGCAAGAATGGAGGAGCAAAATCTAACCCTAGATGCCTGCTCTAATCAACCAAAACATGTGCATCATGTAAATAAACAATGCTGATTTTTCTGTTATCTTTGTTTCTCCAAAAAACATAACCACCGAATTTTTATCTCAAATCAGATTATCATGAAACAAAAATTCGTCGAGCATGGTGAGGATTCGAAGGTAACCGAGATGGCTCTGGTACCAATGTTAGCAAACAACGATTCTACAGGTTCAGGAGTACCTTTCTTGGAGAGAATCTGTGGCAGCGGAAGGAAGATCGGAGGTCACCTTACAGAATCATTTTCACCGGTCGGTCTCCTACTCTCTTGGAGAAGGTGCGCGAGTCCACAACCCAAGAGTCCACGGAATGAGCTTGGTGGAGGTGGAGGGACGAAATGGGAGAGAGAGAAGGTGGAGGCTAGGGTGGGTGGAGGCTATGGTTTGCAAACTTGTTCTTCTATCCAATGGGAGACTTCCCTCTTTATATAGATGACTCCACCTTAAACCCTTAAATGTGTAGTATAATAGGGACGCGCCATGTGTCAGTGCTTTGGGCAAATATCTTATTAATCCTAGATTAATCCAATAATCTCCTCAATCCTATTGTTGTTGTAACATCCACCCTGAAAATATGACTATCTATTTAGAAAATGTAAAAGATAATACTCATCTCAGGAACCAGGAGTCTAATTCCTGGGATTTTACATCAATGATACCTATTTTGAAGAGTTGTCTATTTAGGAACAAACGATCATGATCTCCATAACTGTGACATTGTCGGCAATTAAGATGACATTTCTAATTTGAACTTGAAGTAAGAGGAAACTAAGAGATTGATGACCACTCATGAATTTATTAATGGTAATTTGACACTACCTCCCCTTGATGAAATAATGAGGGATGAGGATCCTGTTCAATTGGCTGAATATCCTAATCAAGTATCCCAGCAAGTGAATGACGAAATAAGGATTAAAAAATTCTCCCTAAGTGGATATTAGTCCTCTAATAAGGTGGATAGACTAGTGATGATTGGATACCTGTTGCTATTCAAGACAAAAGATCAACTTCTTTGAGCCATGTCAATTCTCCAAATCCCACCTCAGTACGTAGGATGTGTGGATGTCAACAACTTGGAGGAGCTGCTGAATTCATGTTTGTGCACTCTGAATAGTTTGCTGGATGCATGTCGTGACATTGGTTGTAGTACACTAATCAATTGTGGTCTATTCACTTTGTTCATTTTCAAACAACTATTAGGCCCATAAGTTCACAAGGTTCCAGTGAATTCAACTTCAGCGTAAATCCTTGAATCTTGGACAAAATTGAGATGTCATTTCACAGAAACCATTGTAGGTTATAATTAAGGTGAAGTTCAATGATCGGCCGAAACGTATATTCAACCCAAAGTGGGCCTAGCGTGGTTACTTTCCTGGCGAAAGTTAAAGGTGTAACTTGATATGTGACCTATTCTATTCAATCGATTGTAAATCTGCAGATTTCGTCTAGAATGAACGCTATTTTTTGTTCAACTTCTTTTGTTTTTTTTCCTAAAGGTTAATTGCAATTTATCTCCCATTTTTAGACTCATTTGTACATTGCACCCTTGATTTTTAAAGTTGCATTTACCCTCCCAATCTTTTGACTGTTGGCAATTCGCCTTGCTCTGTTATCATCCATTACTTTGTACCCTTAAGTTAAAAAGTCTTCCCGAACTACACCATTTATAGAAATGTTATCTATATTAAATGGTACTCCATTTTCTTAAATAAATAAACACAAACCAACCCAAATAACCCAGTAATGAAAAACCTAACCTAGTTTTTGAATATTGTAACAGATTCAAGTAGAGCGTAGTTTGGCCATTGTTTAATCAATTAAGATTAAACTGCAAGTGAACAACTGTCGGTGAAGACGGTGCAAGTACGGATCGATCCCCAGGGAGGTGAGTAGTTTCTGGTTTTTTACGAAATCAAGTGGCGAAAAAAAAAGATAAAGAGATTTGATTATGCTAATCTAAGCTACACTAAACTAGTAAAAAGAAATACGAAAGAAAGAAACAATGAGTGATTCAAACTAAACTAAGAGAACTTAATGCAAAGCTACAAATCATGAAGAGATACCCCTAAGGGGTGGAGTGAGTGCACACATGAAATAAGATGGTGAAAAATGCATTCAATAGGTACAAATGTAAGTAGTGTTTTCATGTACAGGAAGTGTCTAATGGTTATGGCAAAACCTATCAATCCAATCACTACCTAGTTGATTAACATTTACAAACACAAGTTGGTTATTTCATAACCTAAAAAAGTATGGGAGGTGCCTAATAGTTGTGGCAAAACTCATCAAATGAAGTGTTTTACTCTAAACAAGCAAGCATACATTCACATTTATCAACACGTTTCAAAATAAAGCATTCATTTCCATTTTTAATGCATGTATGAACATCATCTCCACCCCCAAAGGGGGATAGAACTCTCACTATTCATTAAGCTAACTATTATATTAAGAGGGAAAAATATGTTAACTAAGTCTACTAAAATTAATGAAAGGAAACTAAGCTAAACATGCAATAAACACAAAAGAGACAACATAACAAAGAAAATTTTATTTTATTTCAGACTCACAATACAAGTAGCACCTCTCCACTTGAGTTTTTGCTCGAAGGCTTGACTCTAAGTAGAGGGATTAGCCACCAAGCATGTAGTGAAATACAAGGGAAGATGAAGAGTTCTATTTATAGTCGTAGAAAATGGTGATCAACGACAATCTCCCGATGTGAGACTAATGTACTACTAAAAATAGACATAAAACACTCTAATACATAAACCGCCAAAATCGTATCGGATATGAAGACGACTCGACCGCCAATCAGCGGTCTGGAACTGCCAATTGGCAGTCTGGAACTGCCATTGGCGGTCTATAGACTCGGGATCAGGTATGGATTGGAGTGGGCTTGTCTAGCTCGATTTCTTCGTGTGTGATGCACCCTAGTTGGTCGTTGGAGTTTAGGCCCGAATCGAATTGTCAAAATACTTCTCATGATAGTGTGGAGTTTCTTTATTTGCTCGTTGGTCCTTTTGGTTTACATCCGGGTCCTTCTCTCTTGCATCTCAGTCCATAAGTATTACAACTCAGTCATTTTTCTTGCTTTTACGTCCTTTTTGTGTCTCTTCTACTCAAACATGTTTATTCCTGAAACTTAAACATAAAACTCGTTACGTTACATTGTTTAGGTGAAAGATAACGGATATAAGACAAAAAAATTATGCATGATTTGAAAGCAAGTATTGTCTCCAGTATAGGCAACACGACCCTGATTTTTTGGCCATCGAGACTATGTTCGTTGCGAGTACCAAGATACCATTTGTAGGCCAAAAATTAATATGATGAGAGCCATGTGATTATTAGTCAAAAGAAGAATCCATGACCAAGTTTGCACAGGGATAATAAAAAGGCTCAGAAATATGAAATGTGAATTTGATGTGGCGAGACACTGCATCCGACAAATGCACGATGCGATGTAGATGCATATGAGTTTGTTATTTAATAATTAAATAACATATATATTAATTATAAATTATATACATGTAACTAAAAATTTATGTAATTTTTTGAATAATTGCTAAGATCATTAATTCAACATTAAACAAATCAGAATAAAAAATAAAAAGACCCAAAAAATAGGAAAATGGGTGTTTTGATATGCGGTTGCATCAGTGTTAGATCCTAATCCTTGTTGAGGCTAATCACGTTTTGTCTTGGTTAATGGGTTTTAGGGAAGGAGGTGTAATGGTGAGGTGGAGGCTTTGGATTGATGGATGAAAATAGGTGGCGTATTTAAGGTAAACTTTTTTTTCTTCACTTCACTCTCTCACTCGTCTCTTTCTCTCTCAAACTCATTCTCTCTCTCAGGGTGAGAGGACCCTAAAGCCCTATTTGTGGATCATTTCTGTTGTGGTTGGGAGAGAGCTCCCTGAAGTCCTGTATTGACGATGATGTTTTACAGTGTATACATTTATGCCATGTTTTTCTTATTATTGTCTGGTACATATATGTGTTAGGTGTTGGCATACGGGGTTTCCTTATGGAAACTCAGGTATAGTTGCATGTTTACTCTTCACGCTGTGAGCGGCGTTAGGGGTAGAAACTGAGGAGGAGGACACCTGGTACCAAATCTTGTTTGTCCCTCATATTGGAGGTTGTAGTGATTACTTGTGTTCTTATGTTGTAATCTTTTGATGTAATCACACTTTTGAAAAACTCAGATATATGATAAATATATTGGTGCACCTTGTATTTGTGTTTTCAGTAATATCCTCTACTTATCTCGTTGATGTTTATTTTAATTTTCCACTGTTTGAGGATGTTACAGTCAACCCACATATGCAGTCGCATTCCTGAACAGTGGATAAGAATGGTTAAATATTTAGTCGCAAAATAAATCTGTTTTACTATCATTTTCCATGTGATTTGCTTTACTAAAATGAGTCTAGGAAACACCAAATCTTCAAGCTTTAAACTCATTTACAAGATTGAAATGCAAGACAACCTAAGGTCATCCTCGACAACGATCTTATTTTAAATATCACAACCCCCATTATGTCCTCCACATCAGCTTCTCTCCTCCACATCAGTACGATCTTTGCTCCCACAATTTTTATATTATTCACTCATCAATAGTGATCTTATCCCTGCAAAATCAACCTTTATCAAAAAAATAGTGATCTTATCCCACTACATTCTTTTTCCTCCACCACACTTTCTTCTCATTTATTTTATGTTTTCCCTCAACCACCGATATTTAACTTAATTCATTTCCATCACTTAATGTAATAAATTAATAATTACGAAAATTAACAATAATTTATTAATTAGTAATTCGGAAAATTCAAAACAAATATGATTAAATATTAATAATTTATTACAATAATTTAAGCTACAAATAATAAAACATGATTAAATAAATTACATTGTCATTCATCATTTTGTCCAAAACGATCTCATATGTTCTCGACCAAGTCCTTCTTCAAAGCCAAATGTTTAACTCTATCACGAACCCAGTCTCTATTATCCAAGTATTCGCTAATGTTCACAATACGATTGGAGGGGTACTGGAAAGGCTCATCGTTCAATGTTGTTGTTGTTCTTCCGTGTTGATGTTGTTCTTCGACAAATTCGATTGTATCCGCGTGGTCATAAGAGTCTCGTTCATCCTCCACTATCATATTGTGGCATTATGCTGCATGCAGTCATTATTTTGTTTAGCAAATCTGAATTCCATGCAAGAGACGGGTTCCTAACTATCGCAAATCTTGATTGAAGCACCCCAAATGCCAGTTCTACATCCTGCCTCTTGATGTTAGGCAAATAATCTATCCTTACGAATTTGCGGAAGAATATTTGACTAGATGAATGCCACCCACTGTGGATAGATATCATCTATTAGATAGTATGTCATATCGTACTAATGATTGCTCACCACAAAATTTACTGGTGGTGATCGTCCTTCTAGGACGTCATTAAAAATAGGTGATCGACATAGTACATTCAGATCGTTCCACGAACCTGCAAATACCAAAAAAAGAATGCCAAATCGAAGTGAGGGTAATTGTTGTCTTTCCACTACACCCCTGATATCGCTGCTGGAAAATATGGTTTTCACGTCGGTTTTTTGGCCCATATCATGTCGGTTGTACTATTCTAATATACCAACGTCATAAAAGGGGTACGTAAAAGGGAGGACAATACCACGTCGGTTTAATAACCGACGTGATATACCCCATATTTATCACGTAAATACGGGGTATATCATGTCGGTTCTTCTAAAACCAACGTGATATATGTCTGTTTAGAAAGAAAAAATTATTTATTATAAATCTACTGATATGTCCCTGCACTAAACACATTCACAATCACATCACATTCACACAATCACAATCGCACCACATTCACACAATCACATACTCAATGTAATATAAGTGTCGACACTCAAGTCATTAAATCACAATTCATTTTAACATTAAAACTAACATTCAATATATTTGATTTCCATTCGAGCAAACTAACAAGTTAAAATTCAATGTATCGAGCAAACTAACAAGTTAACATTATCGAGCAAACTAACAAGCATTCAATGTATCGAGCAAACTAACAAGTTAACATTCAATATATCGAGGAAACTAACAAGTTAACAAATATCGAGTAAACTAACATTGATGTCATCAACTTAGAGCACAAATAACAGTGCCCGGGCTACCCCTGGGCGCCCTGCACTCTCTCTCTGCCACATCAGCTTCTCTCTCTGCCACATCAGCTCACCCAACTCACCCAAAAATTCATCTTATCCATGCCCGGGCTACTCCCACCCACCCTACACTCTCTTTCCTCCACATCATTTCTTAATTAAACAATTTTAATTTTCACACAACATTTAACAAATTACATTTTATATAATTATAATTCCAAATTTATATATTAGACCATACTATTAAACCACCTCGACAGGGCGTTGGTTCTGGAAATTTTTGAATCTTCATCACTTGCAAAAATTTATTACCCCACATTAATAACAAATACCCAATCCATTAATAACAAAACATCCACTAAATAATTAAAAAATAAAAAAAACAATTCGACGAATGGGGGGGACACGTGCCCCCCACCCCAGGGCGCCCCGGGCGTCTGCCCGGGTCGCCCAACGCTCGGGCAAGCGCCCAGGTGGGCGTCCCGGGCGGGCACCCGAGGGGCGCCCGCCCCGCTAACGGGGGTGCGCCCGGGCGCCCGACCAGGGCACCCGGGCGGGGCACCCCTGTTAAGGGTGCCCTTAGAAGCATACGTGTAATGAAAAAGGAAGCTCGTCTCTCACGTGTGTAGTCGAGCTCTTCCTGTGAAAATGGTGCAAGAGTTGGTCCAAAGATCTACAAATTAAACAAAGAATTCCATAAACATACAACTTAATCAAAATAAGATATATTACTTCAATGTGGTGTAGAAACAACGTATTTTCGGCTTGTTTATGGTACTAAAATTAAGAGCAAAAGTATATTACAAACAACGAAATTAACTGAAAATATAGTGCTCATTGTTTCATAAATAATTTAATTACCCTACCTTCATAGGATACCACAACTAGATAACAAAAAACTTCAATACAATCATTCCCACACAAACACTAGACTATACATAATATATTTGCACAATCAATTCAGTTCTTGTATTTATTCAACATAGACCATTTGAAGTCGTGAACATCACATAGAAATGTACAATGCATGGTAAAATGTAAGATTTTGCAACATAAAAATTTATAGTATGAATCCATATCCGTTCAGATGGTTTGTTTAAGGATGTATCACACAAAATTACCACACTCACACAAGCAATGAAAACACAAGTACTAATATAAATTCAATCTACATGAGTACTCTAACAAAACAACATTTTCTATTTTTTCATAATCCTAAACCAATTTGTCTTATTTTATTCCTTCTAAAACTAGAACTACTATTTTTATTTAAGTGGGTACTTTAGCAGCGTAATACTTTGATTAACTATTTTTCGAAGTAATATTTTTTATACTTAAGAAAAAACAACACTAAACACTTAAGAAACTCTGAATGAGTAACAACGTGGTTGTTTGTACAATCAAATATATTTTCAACATGAATTCCAAATCTAAATCTTGTAATTCGAGATCAGTTTTGACCAGAGAAGATAACATTTTCCCGTGCCTTTGAGATGCAACCAGTTTTCCCTAGGGAGACGGTCTCGAAAATAGTGAAGTTGGCTAAAACCCCGTGTTTTTGAGATGCAACCCAAATTCAACTATCACATGTGGTTAAAGGGTATGTTAAAGGATGTATTACCAAATACATCACCTTCAAAGGGTTACCTTGGACTTTAAGGTTGGAGGAGTCGAGGTCGGAGGAGCACGGCTTGTTTGGAGGAGTTCGACGAGTTTTTGGTGACCGGAGGAGTTGGGTTGGATCAGCGTGGGGGAGGCTGCTTGGGTTGTGTGGATCAGAGTTGGATCAGAGGTGGTGCGACTTGGGTCGAGGTCGAGGCGGCTTGGATCGGGTCGGAATGGATGTATTTGGGTTGTGTTTGGCTTTGGGTGGAGGAAACACAAACTAGGTCTGATGAAACAAAGGAGATAATGTGGTAAAATAAAAATGAGTTTTGTTTGTGTTCGGGTGGAGAAAACGAGGTGAAAAAACACTAAACACATCGGTTTTGGTGAAAACTGACGTGGCAAATACCATCTATCACGTCGGTTTCTTGTAAACCAACGTGATATATAGGTTCAAATTTTTTATTAATAAAATAAAATGCAATTTATCACGTCGGTTATTGTTTACCTGACGTGACACGTATACTCTGACACGTCGATTGTCACAAAACTGACGTGATATGGATCCATATCATGTCGGTTTGTGTTTAACCGACGTGATATGGGGACGTTATATGTGTTTTTCCAGCAGTGTATTGTGCTTTCCAAGCGGCAGGACAAAGGAAAATCAATGGTTTCCGGGCAACCAAATGAGCGCCTCTATACTGCATGTGGGATCCTAATCCTAATTGAGTTTTAATGATGTTTAGGTGGGGTTTACGAGGAGATGAGATGGATGGCTGAGTTGGAGTTGAGTGGATGGACGGTTGAGATTTGATTGGAAGAAGATATTTATGGTGGAAAAACTCTCTCTCTCACTCTACCGACTCTCTCTCGTTTCTCACTTCTCTCCCACACTTTCTCTCTCTCCCTCAGAGGTGGTACTCCGGCGTGGAGGTGCCGAGCTTGGGTGTGGCGGAGGCGCGTGTCGGTTTAGGTTGCTCGTGGAGGTGAGTCATTGGTTTCTTAACCCCTTCCCGTTCGTTTTGGTTCTCTCCCTCCCTCGACCTAACTTGTGTTTTGTTACCTTGGTTGGTTGGTGGAGGTTGACGGAGGTGGAGTCATGTCTTGGAGCGTCGAGGAGTTGTGATCGTTCATCGGGCGAGTCGTTCGTCGATGGATCGTGATTTTTGGAAGAAGAGCTCGTAGAAGCGCCGTCGTGGTTCTTCGAAGGTTTCCTCAAACCTTCACGGTATGTCAACTCGCTCACTTTAGTAGTGTGAGTATTTGGAAGTCGTCGGTAGGCCTTCCGGCTCGTTGCAAGTAAAAAAGCAGCAAATTTTACTACCTCACACCGGTCGAATGATGCCCTTGGGGTGGTCGACCGGTTGTGCATTTGAGGCAAGCCTGGTTGGTTTCGGTCGAACGGGTCCCTTTTCCGTTCGACCGTGTGCACTGTTTTAGGTCGGTTCGGGCGTTGACCATCTAAACGGTTGACCGCCAGTGTGAATTTGTCCGACTGGTGACTTAAGTTGGATTGGTGGTTGGTTCGACTGAAGGTGGTTCGGTCGACCGGACTTGATGTTGAGCGTGGGGCAATTCTGTTGAACGTTTTATATTAAACTGCAAATGCATGGCCACGTTGAAGCGGTGGCAAATACGGGTCGATCCACAGGGAGGTGTGTCGACTTTTGGTTTGTGCAAAGGCGAGTGGGAAAGAAATGAGAGAAAGATTGATTACACTAAACTACACTAGAATGCAAAAAGGAAATGAAAGATAAGCAATAAAACTAAACCCTATAGGGGGTAGAGAAATGAGGTGATTATAAAGATGTGTGTGTGTGTGTTCAATTAGGCTCCTCACAACATGTAGTGCATGAAATCATAAAACTAAATCTAACTTTGCCTCCACATGAAATAAGATAAGACTATCTTGTTACAACATACAAGACAATAATTGGAATGAAGCTAAATCAACTCATGTATAAAGACTAAACCCTACTATGCCTCCATATGAAATAAGATAACCCAATATCATTAAAACATACAAGGCATTAACCAAGGTAAAGGCAACAAGAGTACATACACTACAAATTGTGTTTCCAATATTAATTCCATCCATATCCTCACCTATCATTCCCCATAAAATAGGTCCACTAATCTAAGCATAAGCTAAGCTTCATTCAAGAGCATTAGCATATCAAAGATAAGAGTGAAATCCCATTAGATGGTTATGGAAATCATATAAGGCTCATGGGATTAAGATAACACACACCTAATACACTACATGATCATATCACATATTTCTCCAACCCCAAATGGGAATGGAACTACTCACTAATCATTACACTACCTACATTAACAACATCAACCATTATACTGAAAGGAAATTTAACTAAGCAAGAAAGGAGCATTAAAGAAGCTTAAAAGGAAAGGAAAGACTAAACAAGCATGCACAAATTAAAAGACAAGATTAAAAGAAACTAGAACAATTATTTTATTAACAATGACTCACATTGAAGGTAGCATTCTTCTCCACCTTGAGTTTTTCTTCAAGGCTTACTCCTTAGTAGAGAGAATGCCACCAAGGAATGGGTAGTTTACAATAAAAGGTGAAGAGTTCTATTTATAGCCAAAGAAAAAGGCAATCCGGGAAAATCCCCCGATGTGGGACTAAACAAATACCAGAAATGGACTAAATACACACTAATACGCGACCCACCAAAATCTTCTCAGATTTGGGCCAAAACAGACCGCCAATTAGCGGTCTTGGACCGCTAAGTGGCGGTCTATATGGTTCGGATAACGCTGGATTTTATTCTGGGCTTTTCTAGATGTCTTTGTTGGTCTTTGATGCATCTACTTCACTTGTCGGAGCTCCGAGCCGAATAGAATTGTCAAAATACTCCCCATGATGGTGTGGAGTTTTCTGTTTTGCTCTTTGGCCTTTCGGTCATACGTTCAGGTCCTTCTCCCATGCATCTTAGTCCCCAGGTCTCACAATTAAGTTCTTTTTCCCTGCTTTTGGGTCCTTTTATGCTTCATCTCTTCAAACCTATTTATTTCTGAAATTCAAACATAAAAATCGTCACGTAGCATTGCTTAGGTGTAAGATAATGGATATAAGATACAAATATAAGCATGAAATGATGTCAATCAAATTCCCTGGTGGAATTCGGTCGACCGAGAGTGCTCGGGGGTTCGACCGGATTCGTTGGTAAGAGTTGGGGGAATTCCCTGGTGGAATTCGGTCGACCGAGAGTGCTCGGTGGTTCGACCGGATTCGTTGTTGTGTGTGAGGGATTTTTCCCTGATGACTTCCGGTCGAACGGGCCCCTTTGTCGTTCGACCGATTGGTCGTTTTGTTCGTTGAACCTGGGAGGCGACTTCTAAAAGTTCGACCGGTCCTTGACTTTGGTTCGACCGAACGAGTGTGGTTGGTAGGAATTGGTCGACCGATGGAGTGGCGGTCGAGACAAATGCCCTGTGTTTGTGAGATTAGGTCGACCGAGACTTTTGGTTCGGTCGACCGTTCCAGTTTTGCACGTTTGGTCGTCCGTGTGGGGCGAGTTGTGGTGCCGATGTTCTTCCAGCAAGTGTGCTAGTGAGCATGAGTGTTGCAGTGGTTGGGTGAAAAAGCCATGGAGCCCCGTAACGGTGGTGTGAGTTGTGGTTGGGTGAAAAAGCCCTGGAGCCCAGCTTGGAAATGTGTGTGTTGCGGTGGTTGGGTGAAAAAGCCTTGGAGCCCCGTAACTGTGTGAGAGCTGCGGTTGGGTGAAAAAGCCCTAAAGCCCAGCTAGTCTGTGCGGGGTTGGGTGAAAAAGCCCTGTAGCTCCGTAGTGCGTTAAGGTTGGGTGAAAGAGCCTTGAAGCCTGAGCATGGACCGCGTGTTAAGGGTTGGGTGAAAAAGCCCTGAAGCCCAGCTTGGCGATGAGTGTGTTCCAGTGGTTGGGTGAAAAAGCCCAGGAGCCCCGTAACGGTGGTGTGTGTTGTGGTTGGGTGAAAAGTCCTGGAGCCCAGCCTGGATGTGGTGCTTTTCTTGTTTGTAGAACTGCATGCTAGGGTGTTTTAGTTCATGCATTGTAGAGTTTGGCATACAATGTTTCTTTCTGGAAACTCATGCATTGTTGCATGTTTGCTTTTCAGGCCGTGATCGTCGATAGGGGGTGGTGACCGAGGAGAGCAGCGCTGCTACCCGATCCTGCTTTCTCTCATTTGAGGTCGGAGTGATTACTTGTATCTATTGTTTAGCTTTTTGAAATGCAATCACACTTTTGAAATACTCGAATATATATTATATATATATAGTGCACCTGTTTTGCTTTTATTGTGTAATATCCTCTGTTGATTGTGTGTTATTAAAATTTTAAATTCTTCCGTTTTTTGAGGATGTTACACTGCATGTTCGCAACTCGATTATTCGTCAAATGTAAAAGAAAATCTTCTCATAGTGCAGAAAGAAAAACTGGAATATCATAAATTAAAACTTCGACAAAAAAAATAAAGACAAGAAAGACTTGTTAATGATGTCGATGAATAAGAAGAATTTGACGCCCGATGAGGACATATTGAGAGCAACTCTATGCAAACAACTATATAAGTAAGATTTATTTATTAAATCAACTTTATGTATTGTTGTTTAAATATAATTTTAAGTTGCTCTTAAAAATATTATCGTTTTTAGTTAGTTATGTTGTTCATTTATTTATTTTTATTTAATTTTAGTTTTGCAAAAAATTAGTTGAATTCACTTAGAATTTCTAAACATATTAAATTATTTTTAATAAACAAAAATAATTATATTATTAAAATAAACTAATACTAATAAGTAACAAGTATTTTACAAATACATTAACAGAAAACAATCAAAAAACAAAAAAAAATAAAAAGACATTTTTACTCACCGGATCACGAACCGCACTGTAGCTGCACGACACGGTTTACCGTGTAACTCTAGTGCCTGTGTGCCCCATTCTAGTGGTTCAGAGGATCGTGATCCCCGGGGATCACGGGGTGCTGCATAAACAAAAAAATAGGGCCATTAAGGATGGCCTTAGGGCACCCTTAACGGGGGTGCCCCGCCCGGGCGCCCTGGTCGGGCGCCCGCCCGGGCGCTTGCCCGGGCGGTGGGCGTCCCGGGCAGACGCTCGGGCGCCCATGGGAGGGGGACACGTGTCCCCCTCCCATTGGTTAATTTTTTTTGAATTTTTTTTAGTTTTGGTTTTGTTATTAATGGATTGGGTATTTGTTATAAATGTGGGGTAATAATTTTTTGTAGGTGATTAAAATTAAGAAATTTCCAGAACCAATACACTGTTTAATCACGGGTGCAATATTTAATCACGGGTGCACTATTTTCAATCACGCGTGCACTGTTTGCAATCACGCGTGCACTATTTGCAATCACGCGTACACTATGTGCAATCACGCGTGAACAGTGCAACAAATACATCCAAACCCTCCCAACTATAAATACATCTATTTATCTCCTGATTCCTCACATTTCCTTAACTTCTCAACTTGTTAGCTTCTTCTCTCATCAATGTCGGATAATAGTTTAAACTCCGGTCAATCCGACGATGATAACTGGAATGAGACATTAAATCTAATGGACCGTGCTATTGAATTAGCCTGACAGGTTGTTTACGAAAGGACTACACGTCCTAAGCAGCGTCGAAGGAGTACGACGAACCCAGATAGAGATCGTGAACTAGGTTACAGACGCCATGTAGACGATTATTTCTCTGACAACCCTGTGTATTCTGATACTCTTTTCAGGACAAGATTTCGGATGAGAAAGCATGTCTTCCTGCGCATCCACAATGCCATCGAAGCATCTGATGTCTTCTTCCAACGAACACCGGACGCAACTTGTAGGATGAGCATCTCCGGTCTACAAAAAAGTACGGCAGCAATGCGAATGCTAGCATATGGTGTTGCCGCTGATGGGATCGATGAGTACCTACGAATGAGTGCGGCAACATCCAGAAATGCTCTCCTCAAATTCTGTGAAGGTGTTATTCGCATCTTGGGCCCTGAGTATTTACGTCGGCCAACTGCAAATGACTTGGCACGCCTACTTTACGTTGGTGAGCAACGTGGGTTTCCAGGTATGATGGGGAGTATCGATTGTATGCACTGGGAGTGGAAAAACTGCCCAGCTGCTTGGAAGGGACAACATCAAGGACGTGTTGGGAAAGCAACTCTGATCCTTGAGGCGGTGGCATCGTACGACTTATGGATCTGACACTCCTTCTTCGGAATACCGGGTTCATGCAATGACTTGAACGTCCTGCAACAATCTCCAGTTTTCGACGACATACTAGAAGGCCGAGCACCACCTGTTAATTATGAGGTAAATGGTGTTCAATATGATATGGGATACTATCTTACTGATGGTATTTATCCACAGTGGGCGGCCTTCATCCAATCCATCCTTCACCCTCACACCCCGAAGCACAGATTGTTTGCTGAAGTGTAGGAGGCAACGCGTAAAGATGTTGAACGCGCTTTCGGAGTGTTGCAAGCGAGGTTCGCGATCATCAGAAACCTGGCTCTTGCCTGGAGCAAGGACGTTCTGTCCAAAATAATGACAACTTGTATCATCATGCATAACATGATAGTGGAGGACGAACGCGACTGCTATGCTAATTTTGGAGATATTCGCGAATTTATGGAAGATCGTCCTGGAACTTCAGCTGAGGCAACGTCGTATTCGACCGATCGTATAGCGGATATTCACGAGTTTTTTGTCAATCAAGATCGAGTGCGTGACAGGAACCAACATTTGGATCTGAAAGGCGATTTAATTGAGCATATATGGCAACGCTACGGACGAGGAGCGGTTTGAAAATCGGTTAACGTAGTTTGTCATGTAGTATTTAAAAGTTTAGTTTATGTAATATGTACTGTTGTTTCTTAACTTTGATTGTAATATTTCCTATTTCAGTTTGTCTTAAATGTAACGTGGCTCCGTAATATTTAATAATAATTTCGTGATTTACCAGTAATTATTAACAATATTTCGAGTTAAAATATAATTATAATGTAATTAAAATTATATTTATATAAAATGTAATTTGTTAAATGTTGTGTGAGAATTAAATTTGTTTAATTAAGAAATGATGTGAATAAAAGAGAGTGTAGGGTGGGTGGGGGTAGCCTGGGCATGGGTAAGAGTTTTTTTTGGGTAGGTTGGGTGAGCTGACGTGGCAGAGAGAGAAACTGACGTGGCAGAGAGAGAGTGCAGGGCGCCCGGGGGTAGCCCGGGCGCTGTTAAATATGCTGTTATAGTTGCTTGACTCGCACCAAATTAAACCTCCTTTCTTGACCTCATATAAATAAATAAACAAACAAACCTTGCAATTACCACACTGACCCAACACCTTTGGTCAAAGAGGAAAAAACTGATTAAGAAGCAAGTTTAGGTCCACACGGACCACGCCCTTAAATGTGCATCAAACATGGCATGTGCCCCTCTCTCTTCTCTCTCTAGACAAAACTTTATTTTGTTTGCAAACCCACATGCACATGAGCATTCTAAAATCGGACCCAAGATCCCAAACCCGGAGGGACCGGACCAAGGACCCCAATCCCACATGGGGTGCTCTTCACTATTGTTCCAATCACTATTGCAGTATTACAATTCTTAGATCAAATCTACACCCTCCAATCCCCATCCACTGGTCAACATCATGTGGACCATTATGCTCTAGACAACCAGTCCCAATCTTGTCTTCCTTTTGACCGACCACTCTAGTTGGCCAACCAAAGATGCTTTGGTGTGTTTGTCTCCCTCCACTTGCTATTATTATTTCCATGCAAGTACTAGTGCTTCCACTTTATTATTCTACATCTACTTATATAAGCATAACTCTCTTAGCCTCCCACATCTCATCTCTATCATCATCAACAACAACATCAAGACTTTTGATTGGGAAGATATTCAAGCAAAGTGTTAGTTTAAGAGGTCTAAAATTTGTTTCTTCTACAACAATTTCAAGGTGCATTAGGGACTTCTAGTTGGGTCTGAACAAAGGGCTTGTTTGGGCAAGGAAAAAAGCGAGTCGGAATATTGTAAGGTGATTAATAGAAGGAATGGAGTGTAGAGGAAAAGATATGGATAGCCTTGAGGCAACTGAGTTGAGATTGGGCTTGCCAGGGACCGATTCTCTCCCCAAACTGATCCCGCATACAAGGGGAGCCAAGCGAAAATCAACACACAGCGAAGAAGAAAGGAAGACGGAAAGTAGTTGCACTAACGAAGAAATCGAGCCCCCGGCAAAGTAAGCCCACTTCCCATGTTGTTACTTCAATTTTAGGGTTTTATCATCATTCTTTCTTGTACTCATGTTGTAACTCTTTTGGTAAATTGCAGAAGCCAAGTCGTAGGATGGCCACCCGTCCGATCTTCCTTCCGGAAGAACGCTTTAAAGGCGAAGAAGGTAGAGGCGACAGAAAACGGTCTGGCAAGTTTCATGAAAGTTAGCATGGATGGAGCTCCATACCTAAGAAAAATAGACCTCAATTTCTACAACGGCTACAAGGAGCTTAGCCTTGCCTTGGATTCTATGTTCAAATGCTTCTCCGCCGGATCGGAGTTCATAATAGCATATGAAGATAAGGATGGAGACTGGATGTTGGTCGGAGATGTTCCTTGGGAGTAAGTTCCCTTCACCTTATCATAATTAACATATTTGATGGACTATATATAGTCCTTGTAATTAAAATTTTGGTTACATATTTGTAACATACATCTAACTTGGGCCTGTTTAATTTCTTTTGCAGGATGTTCACTTCTTCATGTAAAAGGTTGAGGATAATGAAAGCATCTGAAGCCAAAGGGTTGGGATCGAATTTTTGAAACAAACCCCAAATCCGAAATCACAAAAGGATGGAGAGTGTAGGGACATCCGGACATGTGTTGGCTTGTTTTATTTACTCCATATTTGTACAAAAGAGAACAAAAACAACCACATCTGAATTAGATGTTTTTAGATGCAAAGGAATATATTATAGTTTGAGTATAGTATTTGTTCGTTTTTTCAACGAGAGAAAGTCTGGTTTTGTTACCACGATCTGTTGAGATTCAATATCTGATCGATACGGGATTTTTTTAAAATCCAATGCTTATTATTTATGGAATTTCATTGCTGCGGATTACTCTCCAAATTTTATTTGAAGTGTACATTTTGTATGTAGCATCATCTTTTCAGATTATGTGGTCCATGGGAAAACTCTTAAGTTTCAATAATTAATGAAAATAAATAACAAAGACGAACTTTCAATCTTATCAACATTGAACTAATTCTATTATTCATCTCTGAATACAAAAAACCCACACTTTTTTCTTGAAACTGGTGAAGGCAATTAATTCCACCAAAAGGGCAAAAAAAAACCATATTTATAAAATAACTTCTATCCAAAACACATAACAAACCGATGTTTATGTTATCTTCCGTTGTTGGATCATATTTTGCTTAATTTGGACAGGTTTGAACTAGTTTTACCTTTTCGTTCTCGTTCTGTTCTTCACATGGGAATATTTGATGTGTATTAACGTAGACGTCGTGTGAAATAGGACACGTTTATATATGATATGTTTCATGTGAAAATACGAAATACGCGGTGTGGATTACAATAGGTTTCATGTGAGGACACATAAAGTCGTAGATAATCACTGAGTTTCTAAGTCATGAAAAGAAAAAAGGTCTATATAAACGTAAATAAAGAACTTTGGTATGGAATAATCTCTCTAATGAAAAAATATGAAAAATAAAAGAAGAAAGTTTGTGAAGAACCCACGAGGGGTAAAAGGTAATTTATTTGGAGTAAAAAAATGGAATCATTTTTTTTCGTTTCTCGGATTTGAGCTAAGATCATACCTCTTTTTTTTAATACTTATTCTTGTTGTCCGTTGGTTAATATTAGACATTAAAGTTATTATTTACGCTTACCTTAGAAATTTTGTCATCCTATATCATAGAAAAAAAATGCTAATTGAAACAACTCGTCAATTTACAACGACCCATGTATTGTTCTTGTAACGTTCCCGATTTTTAGCATCATATGAAAACGATTTTTTTCTTCTTCTTTCTAAAATACATATTAAAATGGATGTCACTACAAAAATAACAACTGACTAGGCTAACATAACATTTCATTAGTTTCATGTGTACAACAACGATCAATCAATGTACCTTGAACAATATTCCTACCCATGCAATCCGAACAAATGCAACTTACTCTTCGGAAAAGTCAGTAAACAAAACATAATAATGCTCGAGTCCCGAAAGATACCATATGCAATAGGGGTGCACATGGGTCGGGTTGGGTCGGGTTTGGGCCTCAACCCGACCCAACCCGAAATTTTCGGGTTGGGAAAAAATCCAACCCGAACCCGAATCCGACCCGGTTCGGGTTCAACCCAACCCGACCCGAAATTTTCGGGTTGGGTCGGGTTGGGTCGGGTTGAACCCGAATTTGGAAATTTTTGGGTTGGGTTGGGTTGAATCGGGGTTATTTTCGGGTTGGGTCGGGTTTATTTTCGGGTTGGGTCGGGTTGGATCGGGTTTATTTGGGAAAAAATTAAAAAAAAAATTAAAAAAAATTAAAAAAAATTAAAAAAAAATAAAAATCGGGTTCGGGTTGGGTTGGGTCAACCCGACCCCCTCAACCCGAACCCGACCCGAAAATTCGGGTTTTTGATTTTCCCAACCCGACCCGACCCGAACCCCTCCTCAACCCGACCCAACCCGACCCGACCAGTCGGGTTCGGGTTGGGTTTCGGGTTGAACCCAACCCATGTGCACCCCTAATATGCAAGAACTACTACCCAGCTTAGACTTTAGTTGGTTTACAATAATTAATATGTGACATCAAATACATTAATATAATCTTAACGATGAAATAATAATTATCTTTCTTAATATTACTAAGATGCATATTCATATTCGAACTTAACGCACCAAATGTTGCAATTTAATAATCCAGGCCATAAAATAATTTCTTAGATCTGTTGAATCATATATTTCAATCTTTCCACTTATCTCATTTCCACTTAACAATACCATACTTATGTGATCACTTTAATGAGCATACCGCAAGCACATACATTAACGTTGAGCTACCCTCACGCCCCTTGGATACAATCACTTATAAAATTTATTCAAACTAATTATCAATTTTCGTGAGGGCCTCAGACGCTACCTGTATTAATACAATAGTCAATGAGACACCAGATCTGACTCGTGTGGTCTTATCTTTGCCACAGGATGCACTTTGGACCCACAATCTAGCTCGTCATTCGTTACCCGGAAGAGTCAATAATGCCATAATTAGTCAATTATCACAAATCATTTCCTTTCATGAATTATCCTTTATGTTACCCAAAATGCTAACATTGGTCATAGAGACATACATACATATTTAACTTATAGCAAACTCGGTAGATAAGTAAACTTATAGCAATAAGGATCATATTACACATTGATTTAATATTTAACAACTCGTAAATAGATCTAAATTAAAGCTACTAAAAATTACTTCGGTGTATTAAATATACCACAAACATATGGATAGTGTTACTATTAGAGTCTGATTGGTTTGTAGGAAAATAACATGGAAGTAGTGGAAGTGGACTTCCAAAACGAATGTTGATAATTGGTTTGCAGGGAAACTTATTAAAGTTCTAGAAGTCCAGTTCCAAGAGTTTCACACTTTTATAATTTTGTACTTAAATATTTTCTTTCACTTCCACTCAAAATGAAGAAAAGTCATGAAACTAGAGTTTCAAAAAAAATTAACTTTCCCCAAACCAATCACACCCTCAGTAGAAAAATGAGCAACTCTATACAAGAAACAAGCACGGGACCATTAATCTTCATATCAACTAAGTATTTATTTCAAATTTAAGACATTGGAACAAAATTGTTAACATAAGTACATAACAAAGACTGAATAGTAATAACACGACTATTTCATTGAAACAAAAGCTACATGACAGAGTTGATGCAGGATCCTAATCCTAAGTGAGTTTTGTTTGTTTATTAGGAGGTGTTTTGGAGGAGATTGGAATGGAGGGTTGAGATGGAGTGGAATGGTTGGATTGTGAGGATGGAATGATGGAGGGGTTTTTGAGGTGAATCTCTCTCTCACTCTCACGTATCACTCTCTCACCCGTCTCTCCCTCTCCCTCTCAGTGTTGTGCTGGCGAGTGGAGGTTGTTTGTTTGTTTTATATTTAGACCGCAAGTGCACAGTCGTCGGTGAAGACGGGGCAAGTACGGGTCGTCCGCAGGGAGGTGAGCAACATCTAGCTTGATCGAAATCAGGTGGCGAAAAGGGGAGAAGATTTGTGGATATGCTAATCTAAGTTATGTTAAACTAGTTACACGAAATGTAAGGCAAACAACAACTAACGAAGCAAACTAAATCGAAAGAACCTAAGTGGAAGTGCAAATCAGGAAGAGGGACCCCTAAGGGGTGAAGTGAGTGTACACAACAAGAAGATGGTGAAGAATGCAATCATTAAGCACAAATGTAGGTTGTATTTTCATGTATAGGAAGCGTCTAATATTTAGGGCAAAACTTATCAATCCCATTACTAACCTAGTTGATTAACATTCACATATACAAGTTGTTTATTTCAGAACCTAAACAAGCATGACAGGTGTCTAATATTTGTGGCAAACCCCATCAAGTTACAAGTTCTATCCTAAACAAGCAAGCATGCATTTGTGTTTATCAACACATTTCATACAAAGCATTCAATTTCATTCTCTTTTTCATGTATAAAACATCAACTCCACCCCCCAAAGGGGATGGAACTACTCACTACCGATTACACTAATTATTATTCTAAGAAAGGAAAGCATATTAACTAAGTCTACTAAAATTATTGAAATGAAATTAAACTAAGCATGCAATCAACATAAAAGAAACAACATAACAAAGAAAACTTTTATTTATTTCAGACTCACAATACAAGTAGCATCTTCCTACTTCAGTATTTGCTCCAAGGCTCCACTTCAAGTAGGAAGAATAGCCACCAAGTATGTAGTGATTACAGTGGAAGGTGAAGAGTTCTATTTATAGCCATAGAAAAAGGTAATCAGGGACAATCCTCCGATATAGGACTAATACAACACCAGAAATAGATCTAATTCTCCCTAATACATGATCTGGCCGAAGCGTGTCGGATCCGGAGGCAACCCGACCACCAATTGACGGTCTACAAACTCCGGACCCGCTCTGGATTTCGGTTGGGCCTTGCTGGGTTGTGTTCTTCATGTTTTATGCACCAAAGAAAGTTGTTGGAGTTTAGGCCCGACCCGAATTGCCAAAATACTCATCATGATGGTGTGGAGTATTTTTATTTGCTAATTGGTCCTTTGATCATACATTCAGGTCCTTCTCCCTTGCATCTTAGTCCTCAAGTCTCTAAACTCAGTCATTTTTCCTGGTTTTAGGTCCTTTTATGCATATTCTCTTCAAACCTATTTATTCCTGAAACTCAAACATAAAACTCAATACGTAGCATTGTTGAGGTGAAAGATAATTGATATAAGACAGAAATGAATGCATGAAATGAAGTCAATCAAATACCCCACACCTAACTTTTGCTAGTCCTGAGCAAAAAAAAGAAAGAGAAAAAAGAAAGAAAGGAAAAACATACGTAAAACAGGGAAATCCTAACTCTCTTTCGTAGGAATCACGATTGCACTTAGCACGTGCAACAAGCCGTTAAATCTCATTGTCTCCAAGGAAGAGGAGTGTTGTCTCCTGAGGGTTTTGAGCGGATACACCCACAAAATCCGAACAAAGATGCATTATTCAACCTAGCTACACGACTCGATAGCTCATTTATGTCGATCATTGGACGCGGTAATGCTATGGGACGACTCTACATATGTAAGCAGTCCACACACCTAGCCTAATGAATCATTCGTGAAAGTTAATGAAGGATTAAGTGAAAGACATGGGCAACCTTAACTTCTGAAAGTGATACATTATGTAAAGTCCATTAAGGTTCTTATTTGACTCTCTTTTTTTTCTTTTTTTCTTTGGAGCATTACATTAGTTGGTGTTTGATTCTCCCAGGGTCGGGTTTCGTGCATCATTCCCTGCGAGGACTTACACTATCATGTACACCTTCCCCCAAATCTCCACATAGGGCGATCCCTACCACCCGTGTAACAGGAGTTTGGTCGGTGCATCCCAAGTCAATTTCCCGGTGCACCAGGCATTAAGTCCCCTCGGACCTAATTTCCCGAGTGATTGGAGTCGTGCGAGAAGAGAGAATACCACTTATTCACTTATCTACATGGGAACCAAAACCCCTACACTTACAGTTTCACAAAAAGAGTTTAAGGGCCCTTGACTACGACAAACTTCTTTATACTAACAAACACGAATTATTTGACTCACTAGGTTCAGGGTGGACTTATTTATTTGTTTGAGTACTGAAACCCTATGATTACACACCCCACGACTCGATAAGACCTAAAGCCGGTATACTAGATTTCCTAATTCATCATCTTCAAGACAATTTTGGGAGTTTTCGTTTTACTTTCCCTCTCAACGGTTTTGCACATGCTAAATACACGCAAAACCCACAAAACATTTTCTTTCGCAAACACATGAAGATTTTGAAAGAAATGTGAAAATTTTAAAGCACTAGGCAAGCAAAAGAAGACAAGTCACCCAAGGATCATAGCAAGCAGATATATCAATATTAAATGCAGTACACTAACATAACCCTACCAGTACAAACAAAAGAAAAGGAAATAAAAAGACAAAAAAGTCACACAAACTATGAACAAACATGAAAACACCCCCCCCCCCCCACACACACACCTAATCCATGCATTGTCCTCATTGTATGGCAAAATGGTGTCAATGAACGGATAAGGTGTACTGGACTAATGACGGCGGCCAAAGGTGCTCGAAGAGGCACCTCGCTCAAGAGCCGACAATTTCCTATAAATTTTCCGGTTTTGTTTGGCTAAAATGACGTTTTACTGCTCAACCGCCATCTCAGAAATGTCGGTGTTAAAGAGCATTCCCGAGCTCACAGATGAGCTTGAGGAACTGGCTCTAGCATCATCCTCCATGTAATCAGGCACCCATGCCTCCGGAAGGCAATGGAGAAATGATGGGGTCATCTTCGCTACCTCGAGGTCGGTGCCTTGGCGCCGCAGCATGCGCTCAAATCGTGGGATGTCCAACATGCTGTGGGGATCTTAAGGGGCCCTCTAGTGATCGTAATTAAACAAGATGCGGAATTAAAAACTAATTACGAACTAACAACTAATCATGCAAGGGTTATTCTAAGAGATAGAGAACTTGCAAACCAACGTTGAAGTCGACGCCCGATTTAACGAGGTTCGGCACCCTCCCCGGGTCCTAGTCCTCACTCACAAGCCCCGCTCGTCCCTCGAGCCTCGCTTGTGGTTTCCACTATCTGATCTCCGTTACCGGGCCGAGATCAACGCCTTTACAAACCCGAGCCTCGCGAACAACCTCGCCTCGCCCGTGTCTCCTCTCACAACCCGAGAGGGAGCTTCCTTGAAGCTATTACAACTCTTGTGATTTGGATGAAAGAATGGAATCACAACTCTTGCTAATGAAACTCTAACTTTGAGCACACTTGGATTATGATATGGATCTAGGAATACAAGTGGTGAAGTTTTGGCTTGAGTGTATAGGATTTGAGCTTTGAAGGTTTGGGAAAGATAGCACAAGGATACTTGATGTTTTGGAGAGTGTAGTGCTTGTGTTGTGCTTCTAATGAGGTCCTTATATAGGCTTCAAAGCTCTTAGAGTCGTTGGGGAGTGGGTGAGAAAGTTGACCTATGAAATGTGATGATGTGACAAAAGTTCGGGCAGAATTTGCACGCTCCTCGGTAGACCGTTAACCCAACGGATTACCGACGATGGTCATTTCGGTTTACCGAATCTTATTCGGTTAACCGCTCACTCAACTCCAGTAGCTCTCTAACTAGCAACCCTAATATAATTCGGTTTACCGAAACCTATTCGGTGAACCGTTCCAAACTGGACAGTAAGATTGGTAGGGTTCTGTTTATGCTAAGTTTGGTTGACCGTGTATACTTCGGTATACCGAAGTAGCGCGGGAATTGCGCTGACAAAGCGTGGGAGATTGGTTTACCAATAACGGTCAAGTTAAATAGCCGTTGGACACCTAAAGCAATATGATTCGGTTGACCGAATGAAGTTCGGTGTACCGAATATGGATAAGTCAATTGGGCTTAAGGTCAAAATTTTAATACGACCGTTGGAGCAAAGTCCAAAAACCGGTCCAGGCTATTTCGGTCTACCGAAGGTGGTTCGGTATACCGAGGTGGTTATTCCAAGGAATACCTAAAGGATTCTACACGGTTGACCGCAAGGTGTTCGGTGGACCGAACTCTACAAGTTTCGGTTTACCGAGAAGGGGTCGGTTAACCGTGGGGATACGGGACAGAATCCTAATGTGCTCAAGTTTACATTAATCCTTAGGACTCAAATTATACTACATTACATATTGGTCCAAAGCTTGATTACATGTCTTGAGTCTTTATCTTCTTGTCCCCAAGCTCCTTAGCTTGATTCTTCATCAACCTATTAAGAATATCGCAAATACACGATTATATATGCAATGCATGTATTCATGTTTGCTTACTTTGATTGTCTAGGTTGATTGATTAAATATAGATTAAGATTAGATTTCTTAATCATCAAAACTAAATAAAGATTAAGGCTAAAAAGCCAACAATCTCCTCCTTTTTTATGATGGCAAATCTATATCTTAATATTTGAGTTCAATTTTATTTCTCCCTTTTCTATAAGTTTTGTTTCTTAATATATATGTAATCTATGCATTTATAAGATTTCTCCCCTTAACAACGTGCATAGTTTATTTAAAATTGAAGCTCATCCTAATTCTTCTCCCCCTTTGACATCAATCAAAAAGCAAACATTAAGCATTTGATGCAAAGGTAAAAGATATCTAATTCTCCCCCTTAATTATATGATTTTGTAATTTTAGGCTCCCCCTATCAATTAGGCTAAATAGCAACAATGAGTATTAACAATTAAGTGCATTTCTATTCTCCCTCTTAGCCTATTTAACATCCATTTTACAATTTTACATTTATGATTATGGATGTGGTATATGATATGCAATGAATAGGGTATAAGATATGCAATGAATTATATCATAAGATATGTCTATTAAGCTCTAAAATTTAGATTAGAATCAATCAAAATTTATACCGTCGTGGCGCTTTGAATTGACTCAACCCGTATTCGGTGATGCAACCGGCTTTAAATTTTTCTTTGAAGCTCATCCGGTCACCACCGATTTCCTCCTTCAAGTACCTACAATTGAAGATTTTGGTACCCATTTTTGCTTGGGTCCAATCATGTTAGTTTTTGGAACCCAAACCATTTTGGTTTTAGGTGCCCAAATACTTGAGGAAGTTTTATTCACTACAAAATGCTTTCCATTCAAAGTAGTGTGAATAACATGGTTCTTAAAGTTATTAGCATAAAAACCTATACCATGTTTATCTAGTGATTGTCTTTGACTACCAATAAGCATATCAAGTATTTTCTTTCCACTTGTGAATTTTTCAAGATCCTTTTGTAATTGAACATTCTTAGCAATTAAATCTTGAATATCAACACTACATGAAGGTTTTGCATTTAGAGTTGCAATTTCATCAATCAATTTAGTGTTCTCTAATGCAATTTTATCATGACTAGCAAGTAATTCATTCTTATCATTCATGATAGATTCAATTTGAGATTGTAGCTCATTGATTTTCTTTCTTGCTAGTTTATTCTTTTGACAATTTTTCTCAAAATTTTCAAGTAATTCATTGAATTCACATTGAAGTTCATTATATGCATTTGAATCATTTGAATCAATTGAATCATGACTAGAGCAAGAAGATACCTCACTATCATCGTCTTCTATTGCCATGAAGCACATTGAGGCGAATTCGCCTTCAATTGATGAAGATGATGAAGTGTCCCAAGTAGCTTTAAGAGCTTTCTTCTTCTTCTCTTTTCTCTTGCTCTTCTTCTTCTCTTTTCTTCTTTCTTTCTCTTCTTTGAGAAATTCCTTAAATTTATGTGTCACCAATTGTTCCTCGATATCACTATCTTCTTTGATCGAATTGGCGACGGCGTGTAGTCCTAAGGATTTCTTGACTCTCTTCTCATTTCGGTCTTTCATTTGTATCTCATATGTCATGAGACTTCCCATGAGTTCTTCAACCGACAATTTCGTTAGATCTTGCGCTTCTTCTATTACGGTTGTCTTTTCTTCCCAATCGTCGTTGAGAGACCGGAGAATCTTCCTTGTCATTTCTCCCTTGCTAAAAATCTTTCCAAGAGCACTAAGGGAGTTAATAATTTCGGTGAAGCGAGTGTGCATCTCGCTTATGTTTTCACCGGGTAGCATATGAAATAATTCATATTTATGCATGAGTAGATTAATCCTAGTTTCTTTTAATCTAGTGGATCCCTCATGATGCATTTCTAATGTGTGCCAAATTTCATATGCACTTTCACACCCTCTCACTCGATTATATTCATTTTCATTTAAACCACAATATAACATATTCATAATGCGGGCATTAATTTCCGCCTCCTTAATTTTGGGTTTAGGTAATGAAATAATCTCATCATCATTTGGTGGGGTGTATGATTTTAAAATAAAAGTCCAAAATTTTAAATCATGAGATTGCAAATATATTTTCATCCTCTTTTTCCAATAATCATAATTTAGGCCATTAAAAAAAGGTGGTTTATTAGTTGATAAACCCTCATTATGATTAGATTGAGCCATGCTAATATTTTGATTAAGAAAATAAATTTAGCTAACAAGGCTCTGATACCAAATGTGGGGATCTTAAGGGGCCCTCTAGTGATCGTAATTAAACAAGATGCGGAATTAAAAACTAATTACGAACTAACAACTAATCATTCAAGGGTTATTCTAAGAGATAGAGAACTTGCAAACCAACGTTGAAGTCGATGCCCGATTTAACTAGGTTCGGCACCCTCCCCGGGTCCTAGTCCTCACTCACAAGCCCCGCTCGTCCCTCGAGCCTCGCTTGTGGTTTCCACTATCCGATCTCTGTTACCGGGCCGAGATCAACGCCTTTACAAACCCGAGCCTCGCGAACAACCTCGCCTCGCCCGTGTCTCCTCTCACAACCCGAGAGGGAGCTTCCTTGAAGCTATTACAACTCCTGTGATTTGGATGAAAGAATGGAATCACAACTCTTGCTAATGACACTCTAACTTTGAGCACACTTGGATTATGATATGGATCTAGGAATACAAGTGGTGAAGTTTTGGCTTGAGTGTATAGGATTTGAGCTTTGAAGGTTTGGGAAAGATAGCACAAGGATACTTGATGTTTTGGAGAGTGTAGTGCTTGTGTTGTGCTTCTAATGAGGTCCTTATATAGGCTTCAAAGCTCTTAGAGTCGTTGGGGAGTGGGTGAGAAAGTTGACCTATGAAATGTGATGATGTGACAAAAGTTCGGGCAGAATTTGCACGCTCCTCGGTAGACCGTTAACCCAACAGATTACCGACGATGGTCATTTCGGTTTACCGAATCTTATTCGGTTAACCGCTCACTCAACTCCAGTAGCTCTCTAATTAGCAACCCTAATATAATTCGGTTTACCGAAACCTATTCGGTGAACCGTTCCAAACTGGACAGTAAGATTGGTAGGGTTCTGTTTATGCTAAGTTCGGTTGACCGTGTATACTTCGGTATACCGAAGTAGCGCGGGAATTGCGCTGACAAAGCGTGGGAGATTGGTTTACCAATAACGGTCAAGTTAAATAGCCGTTGGACACCTAAAGCAATATGATTCGGTTGACCGAATGAAGTTCGGTGTACCGAATATGGATAAGTCAATTGGGCTTAAGGTCAAGATTTAAATACGACCGTTGGAGCAAAGTCCAAAAACCGATCCAGGCTATTTCGGTCTACCGAAGGTGGTTCGGTATACCGAGGTGGTTATTCCAGGGAACACCTAAAGGATTCTACACGGTTGACCGCAAGGTGTTCGGTGGACCGAACTCTACAAGATTCGGTTTACCGAGAAGGGGTCGGTTAACCGTGGGGATACGGGACAGAATCCTAATGTGCTCAAGTTTACATTAATCCTTAGGACTCAAATTATACTACATTACATATTGGTCCAAAGCTTGATTACATGTCTTGAGTCTTTATCTTCTTGTCCCCAAGCTCCTTAGCTTGATTCTTCATCAACCTATTAAGAATATCGCAAGTACACGAATATATATGCAATGCATGTCTTCATGTTTGCTTACTTTGATTGTCTAGGTTGATTTATTAAATATAGATTAAGATTAGATTTCTTAATCATCAAAACTAAATAAAGATTAAGGCTAAAAAGCCAACACATTCCACACAATTTGGTAACTAAAGTAGGCAAACAATGTATTTCTGTAAGATGAGGGTTCACCAAAACGTTGAACAATGTTCGACAATTGGAGTGAGGTGAATCATCCATAAGACTATAAACTATTCACAAACTAGGTGTGAAGAATGTAGAGGTCCGTTCTTGGCCCAACACATTCCTACACACCCCCACCTAGCTACAATGTGCACATTGGAGTAAATGTGCGCATTGGGTATTCCCCCACGCGATGAGATGGGTTGCCCGCGCCCAAGCATAGATCGGTAAAAATTAATGTCATGGGTGGGCACGAGATCATCGACTAAGCGGATCCCAGTCGTCTCGGAGATGAATTAGGGTGTCACGGTGTGCTTCACCCCTCTGAGAGTGACACTACACTTGAGTGGTCCAGTCTGGTCACACTCGAGTTTAGTAAAGAACTCATGTACGAGAGGCTCTACATACATGGTTTCGTCACCCTCATACAACAAATGGTACCACCCTTTGGCTACGATTCTATCGTAGAAGGGTTCTCTGAATTAACAACTCAGGGAGGCAAAATTAAGTTCTGGAATTAAATGTGGGTTGGCCATACCTACACCTACCTTGGCGAGATTTAACGGTGGAACACGCGACGGCGAAGACGAACATGGCGCGAGAGGGTCGGAGACCACAACACGTCGACTCCAGCAGCGGACAAACACTCACACAACCCGATGAAGATAGAAGAGAAACATGCTACAACAGACCGCTGGTTGGCAGTCTGTTGGCGAGATCTGGGGGTTGGATTTGGGTGGTGGCGGAAACAAGGAGGAAAACACATTTTTCATATGGTGGAGAATGGGTAGGGCAAGGCATCACGTGTTTTTATCAAAGGAAAAAGGGAAAATATCCAAAAGGCACTTCAATATTTTTCTTTTCTTCATTTTTCACTTTTTTTGTTTTAACAAAGATATGTACAACCAAATGAAGGGATGAATTATGTCAAGTGACCACATCCGTGGGGAGTTTGTGTAAAGACACGACTTCCTCCTCGACGTCTGTCGTGGTCCCTTCCAAGTACGGTTTGAGGCGTTGTCCATTAACTTTGAACGCATCCTTATTCCTTGGATTCTGAATCTCAACTGCCCCATAAGGGGAGATAGTTAAAACAATAAAGGGCCCTGACCAACGACGTGGAGGCGAGAGTTATACAACAAGATATTTTGTCCCACCTCGAAGGTTTTGATTCAGACCAAGCGGTCGTAAAAAAAATTAGTGCGGGACTTGCAGATCTTGGCATTCTCATATGCTTAATTTCTCAACTCCTCCAGCTTGTTGAGGTATAACTTGTGATTGATACCGGAAACATCAAGACTCATGTTAAGATGTTGCATTGCCCATAATGTCCGGTGCTCAAGCTCTACCGGAAGATGGCAAGCTTTGCCATAAACTAGCCGGTAGGGGGACATGCCAAGGTCGGTTTTATATATGCAGTGCGGAAATCCCACAATGCATCATTAAGCTTGACCGACCAATCTTTCCTTGAAGCATTAACCATTTTCTCAAGAATTTGCTTGAATTGACGGTTGAAAATTTCCACCAGGCAACGGGTTTGAGGATGATAAGGTGTGGCCAACTTGTGCATGGTGAAATATTTCCTCAACACTGCCTCAAGGGATCGGTTCACAAAGTGTGTCCCTGGATCACTTATAATACAACGAGGTTTCCCAAACCTTGCAAAGATGTGTTCTTTAAGAAACTTGATCACAACCTTGCGGTCGTTAGTGTGAGTGGGGATTGCTTCCACCCACTTCGACATATAATAAACCGCCACAAGAATGTAGATGTGACATGGGACACGGGGAAAGGACCCATGAAGTCAATTCACCAAACATCAAAGTTGTTGACCACTAAGATAGGATTTAGTGGCATCATATCACCTCTGCCAATGCGGCCCACACGTTGGCACCTATCGCATGCTTTTTAAAATGCAAAAGCATTTTAGAACAACATGGGCCAGTAAAAACCGCATTGGAGCACTTTGGCAGCGGTTTCTTGGCACCGAAGTGCCCACCACATGCCTCCTTATGGAAAAAGGACAAGACACTCTGAATCTTGTCGTTAGGAATGCACCTTCTTATGATTTGATTAGCACAATACTTAAATAAGTAGGGATCAATATTCCAATAGAAGTGCTTGACTAACGACTTGAACTTTGCTTTCTCACTATGCGTCCAATGAGTCGGCACCTCCTCTGTTGCTAAATAGTTCACAATGTCAGCAAACCAGGGGGTGAGGCTATTGCCATAAGGTTCTCATCAAGGAAGAACTCGTTCACTGGTGGGTCCGGTGAAAGATCAACTGGAATGCAAGAAAGGTGATCTGGCACGACATTCTCGCATCCCTTCTTGTCCCGTATTTCATGGTCGAACTCTTGCAACAACAAGATCCAACGCAGGAGACAGGGTTTCACTTCCTTTTTAGACAAAAGGTAGTGGAGAGCTAAGTGATCAGTGTAGATGATGACGTGCGACCCAATGAGATACTGGCGAAATTTTTCCAACGCAAATATGATCATAAGGAACTCTTTCTCAGTAACAGAGTAGTTGAGTTGGGCATCATTGAGATTAAGACTTGCATAGTAGATCACATGAGGAAATTTGTCGACTTTCTGACCCGAAACTGCTCATATCGCATAGTCAGATGCATCATACATCAGCTCGAAAGGTAGAGTCCACACCAATGCCTTAATAATAGGAGCGGAGGTCAACTCACGCTTCAGAAACTCAAACGCAGTCATGCACTCGGGTGTGAACTCAAAAGAGATACCTTTAGCAAGCAAGTTGTCAATGGGCGAGCTATCTTGCTAAAAACCTTAATAAACCGCTTGTAAAAACCAACGTGTCCAAGGAATGATCGGATTTCTTTTACCGAGGTGGGTGGAAGAAGTGATTGACATCATTTCATGCTTATATTTGTATCTTATATCCATTATCTTTCACCTAAACAATGCTATGTTACGAGTTTTATGTTTAGTTTTCAGGAATAAATAGGTTTGAAGAGATGAAGCATAAAAGAACCCAAAAGCTGGGAAAAATGACTGAATTGTGAGATCTAGGGACCAAGATGTAAGGGAGAAGGACCCGAATGTAAGACAGAAGGACCTAAGAGCAAAACAGAATACTCCACGCCATCATGGGGAGTATTTTAGCAATTCGATTCGGGTCGGAGCTCCAACAAACCAAGTGAATGCATCCAAGACCACCAAATACACTAAGCAAAGCCCAGCACAAATTCCAGATGGATCAGGACTTTTTAGACCGCCAATTGGCGGTCCATTTTAGACCAAATCCGCTAAAATTTCTCTAGCACATGTATTAGAGGATGTTTAGGCTATTTTTGGTATCTGTTTAGTCCCACATCGGGGGATTGTCCCGGTTTGCCTTTTTCCATGGCTATAAATAGAATTCTTCACCTTCCATTGTAATCACTCCATATTTTAAGTGTTTATTCTTCCTACTACAAGTGAGGCCTTGAAGCACACACTAAAGTAGGAGGATGCTACTTTTAATGTGAGTCATTTTATCAATAAAGTTTTGTGTTTCTTTCATTGTTTGTTTATGCTTCTTTTATTGTTTGTGCGTGTTTTAGTTTAATCGTCTTTTATTTCTAGCTTAGTTTTAATATGATTTCTTTGCTTAGTTTAATAATTAGTGTAATGTTTAGTGAGTAGTTCCATCCCCTTTGGGGGGTGGAGTAGATGTACATACATGCATTAGAGAATGGGATGAATGCTTTAATATCAATGTGTTGATTAAACATGAATGTATGCTTGTTTGTTTAGGATAGAATTTATATCTTGATGAATTTTGCCAAAATGATTAGACACCTCTCATGCTTGTTTAGGTTCTGAAATAAACAACTTGCATATGTAAATGTTATTCAACTAAATTGATGAATAGATTGATAGGTTTTGCCATAACATTTAGACACTTCCTATGCTTGATAAACACCACCTTCATGTGCTTAAAGAATGTATTCTACACCCACCTCTTTGCATGTGTGTACTCACTCCACCCCTTAGGGATTTTCCCATTTTTGTATTCCAGCATTCTTTCTTTGTTCTTAGCTTAGTTATTATTTCATTGTTTGGTTCTTCCTTTCGCATTTCCTACTTCTTAGCGTAGTATAGAGTAGAGTAGCATAAACATCTTTCTCCCCCTATTTTTGTCACTTGATTTCGTACAAGAAAGAGGCTACTCACCTCCCTGAGGACGACTCGTACTTGTCACCGCTTCATCGCGGTCGTGCACTTGCAGTTTAAATTAAAACGTTCAACAACAAGCTAAGAAATAAGTTCAATCTTTGCCCTATCCACCTCGATACAATCACGAGATACCACATAACCCAAAACAATGCCTTTTGTAACCATGAAATGACACTTTTCCCAATTAAGGGCTAAGTTCGTTCCCAAACACCTCTTGAGAACAAGGCTCAGGTGGTGCAAGCACTCCTCAAAGAAGGTACCATGAACCGAGAAATCATCCATGAAAATCTCAAGGAAGTTCCCGACCATATCGGAAAAGATACTCAACATGCAACGTTGGAATGTTGTCGGTGCATTGCATAGTTCAAAAGGCATCCGTCTATAAGCAAACGTCCCAAAAGGACAAGTGAACGTGGTTTTCTCCTGGTCTTCGGGGGCGACTAGGATTTGATTGTACCCGAATAACCATCAAGGAAACAGTAATAGGCGTGCCCAGCGAGTCTCTCCAACATCTGATCGATCAAAGGTAGAGGGAAGTGGTCCTTACGCGTGACCGCGTTCAACTTCCTGTAGTCAATGCAAACTCGCCATCCAGTTTGAAGTCATGTGGGTACAAGCTCATTGTTGTCATTCTGGAAAACAGTGATACTCGACTAATTGACATCATTTCATGCTTATATTTGTATCTTATATCCATTATCTTTCACCTAAACAATGCTACGTGACGAGTTTTATGTTTGAGTTTCAGAAATAAATAGGTTTGAAGAGAAGAGATATAAAAGGACCTAAAAGCATGAAAAATGACTGATTTGAGAGACTCAAGGACTAAGATGCAAGATCGAAGGAATTGAACGTAAGATCGAAGGACCAATGAGCAAACAAGAATACTTCACACCATCAGGGGGAGTATTTTGGCAATTCTATTCGGGTTGGAGCACCAACAAGCAAAGTAGATGCATCAAAGACAAACAAGGTCTTCCAGAAAAGCCCACAAGAAAATCCAGAGCGATCCGAACACTGTAGACCGCTAATTGAGGGTCACTTTTGGTCCGGATCCGCTAAGATTTATGTGGACCGTGTATTAGTGTGTATGTAGTCTATTTCTCGTATTGTTTAGTCTCATACTGGGGGATTGTCCTGGATTACTTTTTTCTGTGGCTATAAATAGAACTCTTCACCTTCTATTGTATTCACCCATTGCTTGGTGGCATTCTCTCTACTTGGAGTAAGCCTTGGAGCAAAATCTCAAAGTGGAGAAGAATGCTACCTTCAATGTGAGTCATCTAATAAAATAATTTTTCCATTGATTTGTTTTTATGTTGTTTCTTTATGCATGCTTAGCTTAGTTTTATTTCTTTGATTCTAGGCTAAAGTAGTTAGAATGTTTCTTTTCTTCTTTAGTTTAATTATTAGAGTAATGTGTAGTGAGTAGATTTATCCCCCTTTGGGGGTGGAGATGATGTTCATACATGCATTAAAGAATGGATATGAATGCTTTATATTTTGATTATGTTGATAAATGTGAATGTATGCTTGCTTGTTAGAGTAGAATACTACACTTGATGGGTTTTGCCACACATCTTAGACACCTCCCATGCTTGTTTAGGTTCTGAAATAACTAGCTTGTGTATATGGATTGATAGGTTTTACCATAACATTTAGACACTTCCTATGCATGAAAACACTACCTTTATTTGTGCCTATAGAATGCATTCTTCACCATCTTTTTACATGTGTGCACACACTCCACCCCTTAGGGGTTTTCCATTTCTGATTTCCAGCTTTCAATTTCCCTCGCTTTCGTTTTCCTTGTTTGATGCTTACTTGTTTAGTGTAGATAGTCTACTTTAGTGTAATCACAACTTCTTCCCCTCTTTTCTCACTTGCCTTCGAACAAACCAGAGTCTACACACCTCCTTGTGGATTGACCCGTATTTGCCACCGTTTCAACGCGGTCGTGCACTTGTAGTATTTAAAACGATTAAACACCGACTTCTTGGGCACAACCTGGACAGAACTTACCCAAGTATTGTCCGAAATGGGAAAAAATGATGTCATGATCTAAACATTTGATGATATCTTTCTTAACTACTGTCATTGCTTGATTTAAATGCCTTTGTGGGTCAAGACGTGGTCGTGTCTCATCCTCCATAAAGATGTGGTGTTGCACGACGTTGGGACTTATCCCTTCCATGTCCTTCAAGGATCACCCAATGACTGATTTGTGCTCCTTTAGGACTTGAATCAGACGTTCTTCTTGATCACCAGTCAACATCGATGAAATAATTGAAAGGAATGTGTTCTAAAAGTTTAACTTTTATATGTCAATTATTATGAATTGGATGTGCAAACATTTTATTCCTTGATTATGGTATTCGTCTTTCGGAAGTGTTAAGGAAGAGGTGTTTGGTCCTTAACCGTAGAGCTCTAAAAGATAATGGTTTACATAAATCAAAAGTTATTCAAAATCATGGTAATTAACATGGAACATTAATCACCGAGATAAGATCATGATATGAATGGTGACATTCAAGATCATGAAGGCCTAACCGAGGTTCCTTTGGTTATTGGGAGCGTGAGTGAGAGACATTCGCAAGAAATTGTGAGAGAAACTCAATCTTCCCCACCTAGTGTACGTTCGAGAATCGAACACTAACCAATTCTGCAAGAAATTGTGGAAGAAGTTCGAGAAGTACACGTAGAACAAAAAGAACTTAGAAGGTCAACGAGGGAAAGGAGGAAATACGATATGTATTTGGGACTTCATGAGATCATGGTACTAGATACCGATGACCCTCGACCATTCACGAAGCAATGGAAAGAAAGGACTCCAAACTATGGTTTAAGGCCATGGAATGCAAAATAAAATCCATGTATGATAATCAAGTGTGGAACTTGGTTGACCTTCCTCAAGGGAAAAATGTCATTCAAAATAAATGGGTTTTCAAGAGGAAGATGGACATGGATGGGAACTTACCAACCTACAAAGTGAGGCTTGTAGCAAAAGGTTTCATTCAAGTTCAAGGAATTGACTATGATGAAACGTTTTCACCGGTTGCCATGTTCAAGTCTATTCGGATTATGCTCGCTATTGCCGCATTTCATGATTATTAGATATGGCAAATGGATGTCAAAATGGCGTTCCTTAATGGGAACTTGGAGGATGATGTGTACATACAACCTCATGGTTTTGAAGCTCCAAAGAATAGGGAGAAAGTATGCAAGCTTCAAAGATCCATTTATGGATTGAAGCAAGCATCAAGGAGTTGGAACAAACGTTTTGACGAAAAAGTCAAAATGATTCACTTCGTCCAAAGTAAGGAAGAGCCTTGTATATACAAGAAGGTTAGTGGGAGCCACATAGTGTTCTTGATCTTATATGTCGATGACATACTCCTCATGGGAAATCATATACCTTTGCTTGAGCAAACGAGAAGTTCATTGAAATCTGAATTTTCGATGAAAGATATGGGTGAGGCTCAATACATCTTGGGAATCAAGATATATAGAGATAGATCCTGTAGACTCATTGGTCTAAGTCAACGTACATACATTGACAAGGTCTTGGAAAGGTTCAGCATGAACAACTCCCAAAAGGGCAATGTGCCAGTAAGTATGGGTGTGCAACTCAAGAAGTCTCAACGTGCTGAATCAAATAAAGACTTGGAGTACATGAAAGATATCCCTTATGCTTCGGCAATAGGATCGATCATGTATGCGATGACTTGCACAAGACCCGATGTCTTGTATGCTCTAAGCGTGACAAGTCATCACCAATCCAACGTAGGTCTTGTGCATTGGATTGCGGTCAAGAATATTCTGAGGTGTCTTAACTGGACCAAAGATAAGTTTCTTGTTTATGGAGGACAAAGGGAGTTAATAGCTGAGGGCTATTCGAATGCGAGTTTCATAAGTAATCTTGACGATAGGAGGTCGCAATAATGATATGTCATCATTCTGAAAGGTGGAGCCATGAGCTACCATAGTTGGAGTGAAATCACTACTGCTGACTCAACCACCGACGAAGGAAAAAATAATTTTAATATGGGTGGACACCAATAGCAACACATTTGATCCATTCAACAAACCCTCATACCAAGCCAAAAGGTGAAATGCATTTCGAGTCCATGGGTCTGAGGAACCATGTGGATTGGCTTGATGAGCGATTAGAGAGGGTTACCTAGTTATTATTGTTTTATACATTGAGAATGTATGTGAGAGAAAACTTTGATAACAAGTGGGAGATTGAAAGGAATGTGTTCTAAAAGTTTTACTTTTATATGTCAATTATTATGAATTGGATGTGCAAACATTTTGTTCCTTGATTATTTCATCTTTTGGAAGTGTTAACGAAGAGGCGCTTGGTCCTTAACCGTAGAGCTCTAAAAGATAATGGTTTACATAAATCAAAAGGTATTCACAATCATGGTAATTAACATGAAACATTAATCACCGAGATAAGATTGTCGTGTTGGTCATCGATTATTTTAGCTCTACAAATAATTGGCGACACGAGTATATAAAAGAGGAAAATATTACTTTTATATATTGAATAGACCTAACAAGTAAAACATTATGGAATTGTGTTTCGTGTCATTAATGTTTTACTGTCTTGGATCCTAAGATATGAGACTTATGTCTTTTCACTCAGGAAGTGCTTAATTTGATTATTGTCAAAAGTTATCAATGAGTATAGTGATAAAGGCAGTCGTTGGTTGAACATGAATTGTGCTGGAAAGGATAGCTAGTCAAACGATTATCGTTGCCCCTCTTAATTGAGTGATGATATTAGTGGGCCCCTTCATAAAGCAAAATTATAATGTGCACAATGTAACTTGAGTTAAGTTACATAGTTATAATTAGCTTAAAGAGATCAAGAAATGAATATCATACAAAGGTGACACATTTCTACTTTGTATATATTCTTAATATCATGAGGCAAGGGACGGACACAAGTGGTGTACTTACATCACTAAATGTATCGTGTTTTGGTTCGGGTGGAACAAAGACATCTATGCTAATTGGGTAACTATAATGTGTAGCTAGATACCGCTTATAGTTTGAGATATTAAGTGTTTAATATCACTGCCAATTTGGCTTAGATCCTCCTATAGGTCACACCACGAAACTGGGAAACAAGAGGCTTGATTTTAAGTTCATATGATGTGTCGAGTTTCATGTGAAAATAGGACACATGTGGTTAATGAATAAAATCAATATGTCATGAGAATTGACATAATTAGAATCATAATAAATTCATATGAGGTGTATATATTATGGGGTGTAATAATTTAATATTACATAGGATAATATATTACATAAGATGTGAATTTGCTAAAAACCCCAAAAGATCAAATTTTGTTGGAAATAAATCCAAAATTTGACAAAGGCAAAATCGGGTGAAACACGGTGAACCGTTCAGGGTTTGGTCGAACGGGGTATCTTCGGATCGGTTAACCGAATGGGGAACAGGTAAGCACAATTGGTTGACCGAAATTGTCTAGAGTACCTGTACAATCGGGTTCGGTTAACCGAGTGTGAACTGTCAACCGAGAAAGAGTATTTTCGGTAGACCGAAGGTGACACGGTCATCCGATGACTATGCTCCAGGAGAAATTTTGGTGAGTCAACGGTCGACCGAAGAGAAGACGTGGTTCGTCCAAATTTTTCTAGAGATTTTTCTCATGCGGACTCGGTCGACCGTCTAGCTCACGGTGCACCAAACACGTGTTAAAATCGAATGGTTCGGTTAACCGAGAAAAATTCTCGGGAACCGAACAGTGAGATTTCTGCCTGAATTATTAAGAGATTAATTGATCATGGGTGGATTAATTCCAGATTTAATTAAAACATTTTAGAGGATGCTTATGTGGCAATTAGAGATTAATTTTAGGAGAGAATAAGCAAGAGATCATGACTAAGGAATATTTCTTGATAAGGACGATTTGGGAGCCTATAAAAGGACCCCTCCTCCTACTTGTTTATGTTAATGCAAAAATTCTTTCTCTCATTAATCTCTCCCTTAATCACCACGAAAATCTCTTAGTAATTTTGAGTTTAGGAGAGAAATCTCAAGAGCTCAAAGAGAGGTTATTAGCTAGATTCTAAGCCTTATTAGAGATTGATTGGCTAGCTCCTTTCTCTCTAATCTTGTTTAGAGTTTGGTGAACACTTGGAGGCGAATCGGCAGGCGATTCAACGGGCAACGCGACTCCGGATCTTTGAAAGGTTTTAGAGAACCTTTGGGTATGATTCTCTCTTTGTGATTTATTTTAATAAATGTAGGGTTGCATGACATTAGAATAAACCCAAAGTAATGTACATAAATTTTGTTGAAAATATGAAATTGATTTGTATGTTGTATTAATTGTTTTAAATATATACATACATAGGGACACGAAATCCTACAATAATCACCGGAAATGACCTATCGGGACCAAGAAAAACGTGTTTCAGTTCCTTAGGGAGTTCTTTAAGCTCAATTGTGGGTGGTTCCTCAAGGCAAGGCGTGATATCTAGCTCGAGATGTAAGATACTAGGAGCTCGCATGTACTGAATAATATGTACATCATTGCTCAACTCTCCCCCATCCTCTTTATGATCGGAATCATCCATGATGTAAGCACTTAGATTTTCATGAATCAGGGGGTACTCTTCTTCTATTTCTTCTTCCAAGTCCCGGATAAGATTAATTTCCATGGGGTCCTCGAAAGATGTTGGATGCCTAGACATATTGAACACATAGAATGTCGCGGTCAAGTTCCCGAACGACAATTTCATGAGTCTAGTACGACAATTGATCAAGGCATTTGACGTCGCCAAAAAAGCTCTACCCAAAATCAATGGAATCTGAGAGTGGGTAGTCTTGATTGGTTCGGTCTCAAGGACAACAAAGTCAACAGGAAATATGAAATCACCGACCTTGATTAGGACATCTTCAATGACCCCAAACTAGACTTTGATCGAATGATCAGCCAACTCTAAAGTTGTTTTCGTAGGCTTGAGCTCGCCTAGGTTTAATCATTGATACACAGAATCTGGTAAGAGGTTAACCGCCCACCCTAGATCTAGCAAGACATTATTAATGCGAGGGTCCCCAATAATACATGAAATTGTTGGACTACCTGGGTACTTCAATTTTACGTATGTTGGGTTGGAAATGATCGAGCTCACATTAACCGCCAAAAAGGCTTTACTAGGGACGTTGGTTTTCCTCTTAGTCGTACAGACATCCTTCAGGAATTTTGCATAGGGAGGTATTTGTTGAATCATGTCTAACAAAGGAATGTTGGCATTCACTTTCTTAAATATCTCCAGCATTTTATCCACACTTTCACTCTGTTACTTAGACAACCAACTAGGATAAGGAGTTTTTGGTAGGTATGTCTTATGTGGTGCCGGAGAAGGAGGTGTTGCTGTATTACTCTCACCCTCGACCTCTTTCTCACCATCATTATCACATGGGGGCTGCACAGATGGATTTACTGGCAAGGAAACGTAGTTGTTGACCTGCTTCCCATTTCTCAGGGTCACAATAGCATTGACATGATCCACAGGTTCTTCCAAGTAGTTCACTTGCCCCCGCTGTGGTCTTGACATTGCATTTTGTATGTTCGAGTGATGTTGAGCACCGTGGTTAGCCACAGGTTGGCTAGGCAGACTCCTTCTCTCTCTCTCACTCTCATGTGCAGACTGAGCCAATTGGCCCATCTGAAGCTCGAGAGATTTGATGGTCTGCTGATTTGAAGTGAGGACTTTGTAGGATCGTGTGGGTTTATGGGTCCACAATTAATGCTAATCACCTAATTACCTACTTGTATAAGCAATCAAAGAAATGCAGCGGAATTTAAACTAAAACAAGCAAGTGTAGGAATATGCAAACCACAAATCGACTCGGCGTTTTTATAGAGGTTCGGCACCCCACCCGGGTCCTAGTCCTCTCTTGCAAGCTCCGCTCGGATCATCGAGCTCCGCTCACGACTTCACTAACCACTCCCCATTCCGGGCCGGGAGAGAACGCCTTTACAACCGTCAAACTCGCGAACAACCCTCGCCGAGCTTGGAATCTTCTTCTCACAATCCGAGAAGGATGCTTCGGGCTTTCACCGGAGCCTTTACTCTTTTGACAACAAATGAGAACTTGAGTGGAGCAACACTCTCTAAATCTTGAGCACACTTGAGTAGGATTAAGGAATTGATCACTAAGTGTGTAAGGTTTGAAGCTTTGAGTGTTTGGGATTCTCTCTAATGTTTGGGACAAGTTTGTAGTGGGAGAGTTGTGTTAAAATGTGTTTTACAACTCCTTATATAGGCATTAGAAAGAATAGAGCCGTTGGGATTGATTGGGTATGAGTTGAAGTGTGATTACACAAAACAGAAAAGACAGGACCCAATTCTGGTTGTAATCGGTCGACCGAATCGGGACAATCGGTCGACCGTTAGGTAGTTTTACACTCAGTTCGGTCGACCGGTTAAGCAACGGTCGACCGCCCAACGCTACGACTTAAGAAAACTTAAGTCATCGGTCGAACACACTAAGAGGGTTCGTTCGACCGATTTCGACCAGGCACTTTGGGGGTGACAAACAAATGTGTGAACGGTCGACCGAAACAAGTTTGGCGGTCGATCGATTTTGGACAGGCACTTTGGGTTTGTCAAGAGATGGACAAACGGTCGACCGATCGTGGTCCTCGGTCGACCGATACATGAAATACATTTGGGGTATTTTTGGTTTAATACGAATACGACCGTTGGGTATATACGACAAAAGTAACGGTCGGGAAAATAAGGTTCGAACGGTCGACCGTATGGAAAGGTTCGGTCGACCGGAAACAGACAGGGAAACACAATTAGAAAGCTTGATCATCCGGTCGACCGAACGGCCTGTTGCGGTCGACCGAATGTGGGCAGACAGTTAAGTTTAGTGTTTTTCGGTCTAGGTTTGGGTGATCTATTGAAGTCCAAATTAAGTGAAATTTCGTGTGTGACTTCTATAAGGAACCTAGTGTGTGATTAAGTTGATTTTAGCTCAAGTATGCTCAATTACACTTTGTTCCTAAGACTCAAAAGAAATCAAGATTACATGTCTTCGATTTAGCTTTAATTACATGTCTTGACTTCATTTCCATCTTTCTTGAGTCTTGATCACCTGTAAAGGTTAGCACAATACAATATATATGCAATGCATAGTGTGTGCTACTCTAATTAAGATTTGGTTGATTAAATCATCAAAACATAAGATTAAGGCCAAAAAGCCAACAAACTTGACTCATGGACGACATAAAGTTTTTTACAGAGTTCTCAAGTCCACGAGTTAAGTTCTCAAGCAAATTAAACTGGGTTTCCAAGTTGTTAGATGTTGAACGTTTTATATTAAACCGCAAGTGCACGGCGTCGGTGAAGATGTGGCAAATACGGGTCGTCCATAGGGAGGTGAGCAGCCTCTTGTTTATCAGAAATCAAGTGGCGAAAAATGGAGAAGAGTTTTGTTTATGTTAATCTACGCTACACTACACTACACTACGAAGTACGAAATGCGAACGAAAGCAATAAACGATGAACTACCAAACTAAACTAAGAACTAAATAAGTGCTGGAATTCAGAAATAGAAAACCCCTAAGAGGTGGAGTGAGTGCACACATGCAAAGAGGTGGGTGTTGAACACATTCTTTAAGCACAAATAAAGGTGGTGCTATCATGCATAAGAAGTGTCTAAATGTTATGGCAAAACCTATCAATCCATTCACCAACCTAGTTGATTACCATTTACATATACAAGTTGCTTATTTCATAACCTAAACAAACATGAGAGGTGTCTAATCATTTTGGCAAAACTCAACAAGTTATAAATTCTATCCTAAATAAGAAAGCATACATTCATGTTTATCAACACATTGTATATAAAGCATTCATTCCATTCTTTAATGCATGTATGAACATCTACTCCACCCCCAAAGGGGATGGAACTACTCACTACACATTAGATTAATTATTAAACTAAGCAAGAAAAGCATATTAACTAAGTTACTAAAACTAATGAAATTAAATTAAACTCAGTAAAACAAGCAACATGAGACAAACAACATAATAAAGAAAAATTTATTAAAATGACTCACAATTCAAGTAGCATCCTCATACTTTAGTGTGTGTTTCAAGGCCTCACTTCTAGTAGGAAAAATATTCACTCAAAATGTGTACAATGGAATATGAAGAGTTCTATTTATAGCCATAGAAAAATACTATCCGGGACAATCCCCCGATGTGGGACTAAACAAATACTAGAAATAGACTAAATACATACTAATATGCGACCCACCAAACTCTTAGCGGATTTGGGCCAAAACAGACCGCCAATTAGCGGTCTTGGACCTCCAATTGCCGGTCTATATGGTCCGGATCACGCTGGATTTTATTCTGGGCTTTTCTGGATGTCTTTATTGGTCTTTGATGCATCTACTTCAATTGTTGGAGCTCCGACCCGAATAGAATTGCCAAAATACTCCCCATGATGGTGTGGAGTTTTCTGTTTTGCTCTTTGGTCCTTCGATCTTACGTTCAGGTCCTTCTCCCTTGCATCTTAGTCCCCAGGTCTCACAATTCAGTCCTTTTTCCGAGGTCGTTATAGGTCCTTACAGCTAGACGACGCCTAACGTCGAGGTCACGCGGCCTCAACACGCCTCACCTCCCTACAATGAAGACCACAAAGCCCAGCAAGTGAGTCAAGATCCGGGGATCTCGTCTCTCCTACTATCGACAAAGTGGGCAACGCTGATCAGGTTATGACGGTCGGGACCAGATCACTCTCCTAATGCGTCCGAATTCCTTAAGGCCAATGTCTACTTGATTTTAGAAATTAGGCTCTTGATTAGTGTGGTTTTTGGGGCGAAGGAAAGGGTGATGAAATCCCCCACCTTATCTTTTACGGGACAGCCCCTCCTTAGTAGCGTTTTGGAGTCCTAAATATAACAATCAACTCCCCAAACAACGCTCAACTCACACTTGTTGCAATGCACTTCCTACTAACTAATGCATGTCATACGAAATGCATGAATGAGAATAGAAGGTGTGTACCTCACGGCAGCACTCAGCAACTGAAAATAAAGCTAAAATAAAAGATAATCTAAATGCTTAAGTCACATACATGGTGCATGACCTAAACAAGAAAGAATGCCTAGTCTTTTGCTTTGAGTTTTAGGGTCCAAGTTGCTTAAAGGAGGTTTGATTAATTATCTGGGAATGAACTATAAGTCAAAACATGCCAACTTGAGTCCCAGATAACTAGATCATTTAGAGCAACAACAGAAAGAAATTAAAAGATGACCAGATCTCACTAGACCGCTGATTGGTGGTCTGAAGTGCTCAGGTCGTCTGGAAATTTCTCCAGTAGCCTCCACTTGCTATTCCCAGTCTCCTAAAACAAAGAAAAACTACAAAACACAAATTAAATCCACTCGAATCGTCCAAACAAGAGTCTGGACTGGCACCTCCCCGGCAACGGCGCCAAAAACTTGTTGAACGTTTTAATTAAACCGCAAGTGCACGGCCGCGATGAAGCGGTGGCAAGTACGGGTCGTCCTCAGGGAGGTGAGTAGCCTCTTGTTTATCAGAAATCAAGTGGCAAAAATTGAGGGAGAAAGATTGATTATGCTACTCTACACTAAACTACGCTAAGAAGTATGAAATGCGAACGAAAGAAACAAACAGTGAAATGACAACTAAGCTAAGAACAAAAGAAGAATGCCGGAATACAGATATGGGAAAACCCCTAAGGGGTGGAGTGAGTACACACAAGCAAAGAGATGGGTGTTGAACACATTCTTTAAGCACAAATTAAGGTGATGTTATGAAGCATAGGAAGTGTCTAAATGTTATGGCAAAACCTATCAATCTATTCACCAACTTAGTTGATTAACATTTACATATGCAAGTTGTTTATTTCAGAACATAAACAAGCATGAGAGGTGTCTAATCATTTTGGCAAAACTCATCAAGTTATAAATTCTTTCCTAAACAAGCAAGCATACATTCATGTTTTATCAACACATCAAAAATAAAGCATTCATCCCATTCTTTAATGCATGTATGTACATCTACTCCACCCCCCAGAGGGGATGGAACTACTCACTAAACATTACACTAATTATTAAACTAAGAAAAGAAATCATATTAAAACTAAGCTAGAAATAAAAGACGATTAAACTAAAACATGCACAAACAATAAAAGAAGCATAAACAAACAATGAAAGAAACACAAAACTTTATTGATAAAAATGACTCACATTAAAAGTAGCATCCTCCTACTTTAGTGTGTGCTTCAAGGACTCACTTCTAGTAGGAAGAAAAGTCACTTAAAATATGGAGTGATTACAATGGAAGGTGAAGAGTTCTATTTGTAGCCATGGAAAAAGGCAAACCGGGACAATCCCCCGATGTGGGACTAAACCAATACCACAAATAGCCTAAACAAATATTAATACACGTCCAGGAGAAAACTTGGCGGATATGGGCCAAAACATACCGCCAATTGGCGGTCAAAAAGGTCCGGATCCATCTGGAATTTGTGTTGGGTTTTTCTATGTGTATTTGGTGGTCTTGGATGCATCTAGTTTGTTTATTGGAGCTCCGACCCAAATCCAATTGCTAAAATACTCCCCATGATGGTGTGGAGTATTCTGTTTTGCTCTTAGGTCCTTCTGTCTTGCGTTCAGGTCCTTCTCCCTTGCATTTTGGTCCCCAGATCTCACAATCCAGTCCTTTTTTCCCAGCTTTTGGGTCCTTTTATGTTTCATCACTTCAAACCTATTTATTCCTGAAAACTAAACATAAAACTCGTAACATAGCATTGTTTAGGTGAAAGATAATGGATATAAGATACAAATATAAGCATGAAATGATGTCAATCAAATACCCCCACACCTAACTTTTGCTAGTCCCGAGCAAAACAAAGAAAGAGAAAAGCATACGAAAAACAAGAAATCCTAACTCACTTTCGTAGGAATCACGGTTGCACTTAGCATGTACAACAAGCCGTTAAACCTCCTTGTCGCCAAGGAGGAGGAGTGTTGTCTCCTGAGGGTTTTTAGCGGATACACCCACAAAATCTGAACAAGATGCATTAATCAATCTAGCTACACGACTCGTTGGACTCATTTTGTCGATCATGGGACGCGGTAACACTACGGGTCGACTCTCTATAAGTAATCAGTCCACACACTTAGCCTAATGAGTTATTCGTGAAAGTTAGTTAAGGACTTGAGTGAAAGACATGGGCAACCTTAACTTCTGAATGTGATACAATGTGTAAAGTCCATTTTGGTTCTTATTTGACTCTTTTTTTTCTTTTCTTCTTTTTTTTCTTTTTTTTTCTTTGGAGCATTTTATTGGTTGGTGTTTGATTCTCCCAGGGTCAGGTTTCGTGCATCATTACCTATGAGGACTTACACTATCACGTACACCTTCCCCCAAATCTCCACATATGGCGATCCCTACCTCCCGTGTAACGGGAGTTCGGTCGGTGCATCCCAAGTCAGATGACTCGAAAGCACCAGGCCCAAAGTCCCCTCAGACCGACTTTCCCGAGTGATAGGAGTCGTGCGAGAAGAGAGAACACCACTTATTTATTTATCTACATGGGAACCAAAACCCCTACACTTAAGTTTCACAAAAAGAGATTAAGGGCCCTTGACTACGACAAACTTCCTTATACTAACAAACACGAATTATTTGACTCACTAGGTTCAGGGTGGACTTTTTAAAATGTTTGAGTGTTGAAACCCTATGATTACACGCCCCCCAAGGGAAAACCGGGGTGCATCCTAACGACTCGATAAGACCTAAAGCCAGTAAACTAGATATCCTAATGCATCAAGTTCAAGACAATTTTGGGAGCTTTTCTTTTACTTTGCCTCTCAACGGTTTTGCAGATGCTAAACACACGCAAAACCCACAAAAACATTTTCTTTCACAAACACATGAAGATTTTGAAAGAAATGTGAAAATTTTAAAGCACTAGGCAAGCAAAAGAAGACAAGCCACCCAATGATCATGGCAAGCAGATATATCAATGTTAAATGTGGCACACTAGCATGACCCTAACATACACACAAAAAGAAAACAAAATCAAAAGAAAAAGACTCGGCTATGTACACACGTAAAACACCCCCTACACCTACTTCATGCATTGTCCTCAATGAATGTGAACAAGATACTACATGGATACATGCATGAAAAAGGAAAGATCTCACCAACATGAAGTACAAAGGGACGTTCAGGGTAATCTTGATGGACACAAACCCAAATTCCCTCAAAACCTGTGAGAAGCTGAAGAAGGGAGATAAATACGTGAAGAGATTGGGCCCAAGTACACAAGGGTTGGGGCCCACGACAATCGATGCTCACTGAAGGAGTCTTTTATTACACACTTTTTTTTCTTTTCTTTTTTTGGTTTTTTTTTTGTTTTTTTTGTTTTTTTTACAAGATATATACATCAACCAAGATATTCTCATAATCATTTGGTCAAGGAACATCAAATGAGAACATCAAGTCATGAGGACCAGAAACTTGCCGAGATGGGCAAACTCCACTGGTACTCTGAGGTGTCATGAGGGGTGAAAGGTCAAAGCTGAAAGGCTCGAACCTCTCATGATATTGGTTGGGTGTGGGCAACAAAGAATGAAGTTGTGTTGCCTCACTAGGGTTTAATTGCTCATCGAAGAAAACCCTCCAACCAATAGGCGGGTGCATCGGAATGAGTTCCTCAGGCTCATTCGATGGATGCAGCAGACTTGCATCACTAAGAATGGGGCTTCTCCCCAAGTCATCCAACAAGGACCTCCCACCATCATTTAGATCATCAAGGCTAAGCTCGGTCGTAGGTGGGTCCGTGTTGGAGTCAATATGAAGCTCAAATGGCTCAATGGCCATGGGACATGAGGTAGAGATACCTTCTGGTATAGGCATATGATGAGGTGTCTCACTCTCACTAGTACTCTCAACTGAATCATGCAACGAACACTCCCTTTGGACATTCATGTTCGAGGCCAGCTCACTCTGTTTCATTGCGAAGACAGGCAATGAGTTTTCGCTGGACCCACGAACATTCTCAACGGGTTGCATTGGGGTTAGGGGTGTTCGTTGATTTTGTGGTGCTTTCTCCAATTGGCGGATGAGATTTACATTTAAAGGTTCATCCATGGGTTCCTGTTGCGTACCAGAGTTGAACACATGAAACTTGGCACTCATGTTACCGAATGAGAGCTTCATGAGACCATTTCTACAATTAATCAAGGCATTGGAGGTTGCCAAAAATGGTCTACCCAAAATCAAAGGTATTTGAGAGTGGGTGTTCGCAACAGGATTGGTATCGAGGACAACAAAATCGACTGGAAATATAAAATCTCCAACTTTGATAAGCACATCCTCGATAATCCCCATGGGAATACGAATGGATCTATCCACCAATTGGAGGGTGATCTTCGTTGGTTTGAATTCTCCCAAGTTCAACTGTTTATAAATAGAGAATGGGACGAGGTTGACCGCTGATCCTAAATCAAGCAAAACATTGCTCATTCTAGTGTCCCCTATTGTACACTGAATAATAGGACACCCAGGGTCCTTGTATTTTGTGTAGGTAGGATTGGACAAAAGTGAGCTGATATTTGCAGCCAAGAATGCTTTCTTAGGAACATTGGTCTTCCTCTTGGTTTGCAGAGATCCTTCAACACTTTGGCATATTGAGGTATTTGTTGGATGACATCCAACAAGGGGATGTTAACCTTCACTTGCTTAAACACCTCTAATATCTTATACATTGTGTCACTCTGCTTTTTGGTTAACCTACTTGGATAGGGAGCTTTTGGCAGGTAGGTTTTTTGCAGTCCCTAAGAAGAAAGAAGTGTTTGTGTATTACCCTCAGCTTCTTCTTCACCATCATTCCCACTGAGAGGCTGCATAGATGGTGGTTGTTGTGACAAGGAAATGTGATTGTCAACCTGTTTTCCATTCCTTAAGGTCACAATGGAATTGACATGGTGAACAGGTTCCTCCACATGGTTCACTTGCCTCCCCCGAGGTACCACATTCTCATTTTGCATTTGTTGTTGTTGGTACATACGGGGGTTAGCCTCAGGCTGGCTAGGAAAAGACCCTCTCTCTTTCATGTACAGACTGAGCCAATTGGCCCATCTGAAGCTCTAGAGATTTGATGGTCTGCTGATTTGAAGTGATAACTTACTCGTGGTTGACATAAAAAAATTCATTGAGTTTTCAAGTCCACGAGTCAAGGTCTCAAGCGAATTGAATCGGGTTTCCATATTGTTGGAATATGGGAAACTCGATTGATTGATGGTTTGCGCTTGGGGTGTCTGATAGGATTGTGCATGCAAGGGAGGTTGGTGTGATTGGTAAGGTGGTTTAGAGGAGTTTGAAGGACCACCCTGGGCATTAGTTTGGTTCCATGAAAAATTGGGGTGGTTCCTCCATCCAGGATTATAAGATGATAAGTATGGGTCATTCCTATCTCTATCATAGATGGCTTTGACACGCTCCATCTCAGGAGGAATGGACTCACACTCGCTTTCTACATGACCTATCCTACCACATGAATGACAGGGAACTGGACCAGATGTGGACATGTGAGGTGCACCTTGTTGGTTTTGGAGCTCAATCGAATCCATACGGCGCATTAAGGCCTCCATGCGTGCCTCGGTGGCCGTAGTGGTATCGATAGCAAATGTGGCACCCGATCTAGTCGAGTTTGCATTCGCGATCCTTGCTCCTATACTAGATGATGCAGGTGGCTCCTTCACACTCTCCCATTGCATGGTTTTTCTCAGCGAGGTCTTTTAGGAAAACCCATGCCTCCCTTTCATCCTTTCCCAAGAACTATCCTTGACACATGGACTCAAGGAGCGTTCTTGACGGGATGTGAAGACCTTCGTAAACAATCTGACCAAGATGCCACAACTCAATGCCATGGTGAGGGCACGAGGATAGTAGCTCTTTGAACCTCTCTAGATATGCATGAAATGGTTCGGTCTCATGTTGATAGAATGAATTGATTTCGTTCCTTAATTTTTGAGTCCGATGATTTGGAAAGTACTTCTTGAGGAATGCAGATTGAAACTCATCCCAAGTCCTAAAGGAATTCGCCTGGTTGTTGTACAACCACTTCTTGGCATCATCCTTTAATGCGAAAGGAACGAGTCTAAGATGGATGGAGTCTGTGCTAAGTTATTGCAGCTTGAACATAGCACAGACCACCTCAAATTCCCTGAGAAAGATATAGGGGTCACCTTTCCCAGTGAAGCGAGGGAGCATGGAAATGAATTGAGGCTTAACCTCAAAATGGTTCCCATTAGCCTCTGGTAATACGATGCACGAGGGTAGAGCGGTACGGCTCGGGTAGCATCGATCACGAAGAGGTATGGGAACGACAACTGGAAGAACAGGTAGAGCAGGCGGGTCCAGCAACTGCTCCTCCTCACGGAAATTAGCAGCCATTGGACCCGAACTATGTGCGACACGAGAGGAGGAAGGCGTCGAGAAATCGATGACCGAAGCCGGATTGACAATGCTCCTCGTCAAACGACCACTCTCGTCTCATGTCCACGAAAGCATGCACAAAGGTGCACACACACCAAAACTTTTTTTTTCAAACAAAGAATGAACGTAGAAGAGAAGACTGGGGAACACAGGAGAGAAAGAATGACTCAGGAGAGAAGGGAAGAAGTCCTTATGCTACGGCGGATGGGTACAGGTAGAAGCACACAAGCAAACAAGGCTCAAGCAATCCTAAGGTCGCTATAGGTCCTTACAGCTAGACGAGGCCTAACTGCGAGGTCACGCGGCCTCAACACGCCTCACCTCCCTACGACAAAGACCACAAAGCCCAGCAAGTGAGTCAAGATCCGGGGATCTCGTTTCTCCTACTATCGACAAAGTGGGCAACGCCGATCAGGTTATGACGGTCGGGACCAGATCACTCTCCTAATGCGTCCGAATTCCTTAAGGCCAATGTCTACTTGATTTTAGAAATTAGGCTCTTGATTAGTGTGGTTTTTGGGGTGAAGGAAAGGGTGATGAAATCCCCCACCTTATCTTTTACGGGACAGCCCCTCCTTAGTAGCGTTTTGGAGTCCTAAATATAACAATCAACTCCCCAAACAACGCTCAACTCACACTTGTTGCAATGCACTTCCTACTAACTAATGCATGTCATACGAAATGCATGAATGAGAATAGAAGGTGTGTACCTCACGGCAGCACTCAGCAACTGAAAATAAAGCTAAAATAAAAGATAATCTAAATGCTTAAGTCACATACATGGTGCATGACCTAAACAAGAAAGAATGCCTAGTCTTTTGCTTTGAGTTTTAGGGTCCAAGTTACTTAAAGGAGGGGAGGTTTGATTATTGATCTGGGAACGAACTATAAGTCAAAACATGCCAACTTGAGTCCCAGATAATTAGATCATTTAGAGCAACAACAGAAAGAAATTAAAAGATGAGCAGATCTCACCAGACCGCGGATTGGCGGTCTTAGACCGCTGATTGGCGGTCTGAAGTGCTCAGGTCGTCTGGAAATTTCTCCAGTAGCCTCCACTTGCTATTCCCAGTCTCCTGAAACAAAGAAAAACTACAAAACACAAATTAAATCCACTCGAATTGTCCAAACAAGAGTCTGGACTGGCACCTCTCCGGCAACGGCGCCAAAAACTTGTTGAACGTTTTAATTAAACCGCAAGTGCACGGCCGCGATGAAGCGGTGGAAAGTATGGGCCGTCCTCAGGGAGGTGAGTAGCCTCTTGTTTATCAGAAATCAAGTGGCAAAAATTGATGGAGAAAGATTGATTATGCTACTCTACACTAAACTACGCTAAGAAGTATGAAATGCGAACGAAAGAAACAAACAGTGAAATGACAACTAAGCTAAGAACAAAAGAAGAATGCTGGAATACAGATATGGGAAAACCCCTAAGGGGTGGAGTGAGTGCACACAAGCAAAGAGGTGGGTGTTGAACACATTCTTTAAGCACAAATTAAGGTGATGTTATGAAGCATAGGAAGTGTCTAAATGTTATGGCAAAACCTATCAATCTATTCACCAACTTAGTTGATTAACATTTACATATGCAAGTTGTTTATTTCAGAACCTAAACAAGCATGAGAGGTGTCTAATCATTTTGGCAAAACTCATCAAGTTATAAATTCTATCCTAAACAAGCAAGCATACATTCATGTTTTATCAACACATCAAAAATAAAGCATTCATCCCATTCTCTAATGCATGTATGTACATCTACTCCACCCCCCAGAGGGGATGGAACTACTCACTAAACATTACACTAATTATTAAACTAAGAAAAGAAATCATATTAAAACTAAGCTAGAAATAAAAGACGATTAAACTAAAACATGCACAAACAATAAAAGAAGCATAAACAAACAATGAAAGAAACACAAAACTTTATTGATAAAAATGACTCACATTAAAAGTAGCATCCTCCTACTTTAGTGTGTGCTTCAAGGCCTCACTTCTAGTAGGAAGAAAAGTCACTTAAAATATGGAGTGATTACAATGGAAGGTGAAGAGTTCTATTTGTAGCCATGGAAAAAGGCAAACCGGGACAATCCCCCGATGCGGGACTAAACCAATACCACAAATAGCCTAAACAAACATTAATACACGTCCAGGAGAAAACTTGGTGGATTTGGGCCAAAACAGACCGCCAATTAGCGGTCAAAAAAGTCCGGATCCATCTGGAATTTGTGTTGGGTTTTTCTATGTGTATTTGGTGGTATTGGATGCATCTACTTTGTTTATTGGAGCTCCGACCCGAATCCAATTGCTAAAATACTCCCCATGATGGTGTGGAGTATTCTGTTTTGCTCTTAGGTCCTTCTGTCTTGCGTTTAGGTCCTTCTCCCTTGCATTTTGGTCCCCAGATCTCACAATCCAGTCCTTTTTTCCCAGCTTTTGGGTCCTTTTATGTTTCATCTCTTCAAACCTATTTATTCCTGAAAACTAAACATAAAACTCATAACATAGCATTGTTTAGGTGAAAGATAATGGATATAAGATACAAATATAAGCATGAAATGATGTCAATCAAGGACTTAAGTGACAGACATGGGCATCCTTAACTTCTGAATGTGATACAATGTGTAAAGTCCATTAAGGTTCTTATTTGACTCTCTCTTTTCTTTCTTTTTTTTTCCTTTTTTTTCTTTGGAGCATTTTATTTGTTGGTGTTTGATTCTCCCAGGGTCAGGTTTCGTGCATCATTTCCTATGAGGACTTACATTATTCAGTACACTTTCCCCCAAATCTCCACATAGGGTGATCCCTACCACCCGTGTAACGGGAGTTCGGTCGGTGCATCCTAAGTCAGATGACTCGAGAGCACTAGGCACAAAGTCCTCTCAGACCTACTTTCCCGAGTGATAGGAGCCGTTCGAGAACAAAGAACACCAATTATTCACTTATCTACATGGGAACCAAAACCCCTACACTTACAGTTTCACAAAAAGAGTTTAAGGGCCCTTGGCTACGACAAACTTCCTTATACTAACACACACGAATTATTGACTCACTAGGTTCAGGATGGACTTCTTTAAATGTTTGAGTACTGAAACCCTATGATTACACGCCCCCCGAGGGAAAACCGGGGTGCAGCCTAACGACTCGATAAGACCTAAAGCCAGTAAACTAGAAATCCTAATGCATCAAGTTCAAGATAATTTTGGGAGCTTTCCTTTTAGTTTGCCTGTCAATGGTTTTGCACATGCTAAACACACGCAAAACCCACAAAACATTTTCTTTCGCAAACACATGAAGATTTTGAAAGAAATGTGAAAATTTTAAGGCACTAGGCAAGCAAAAGAAGACAAGTCACCCAAGGATCATGGCAAGTAGATATATCGATATTAAATGCGGCACACTAACATGACTCTATCAATGCACACAAAAGAAAAAAAAATCAAAGGAAAAGACTCAACTATGTACTCACGTAAAACACCCCCCACACCTACTTCATGCATTGTCCTTAATGAATGTGAGCATGATACTACATGGATTTATGCATGAAAAAGGGAAGATCTCACCAACATGAAGTGCAATTGGAAGTTCATGGTTATTGTAATGGACACAAACCCGAATTTCCTCAAACCTGTGAGATACTGAAGAAGGGACAAATACGTGAAAGAAATGGGGCCCAAGTACACATAGGGTTGGGGCCCACAACAATCAATCCTCGCTCATGGAGTCTTTTATTGTACTTTTTTTGTACAAGATATATACATCAACCAAGATATTCTCATAATCATTTGGTCAAGGAACATCAAATGAGAACATCAAGTTATGAGGACCAGATACTTGCCGAGATGGGCAAACTTCCCTGGTACTCTGAGGTGTCATGACGGGTGAAAGGTCAAAGTTGAAAGGCTCGAACCCCTCATGATATTTGTTGGGTGTAGGCAACATGAATGAATGAAGTTGTGTTGCCTCACTAGGGTTTAGTTGCTCATCGAAAAAAAACCTCCAACCAATAGGTGGGTGCATCGGAATGAGTTCCTCAAGCTCATTCGATGGATGCAGCAGACCTGCATCACTAAGAATGGAGCTTCTCCCCAAGTCGTCCAACAAGGACCTCCCACCATCATTTATATCATCAAGCATAAGCTCGGTCGTAGGTGGGTCCTTGTTGGAGTCAAGATGAAGCTCAAATGGCTCAATGGCCATGGGACATGAGATAGAGACACCTTCTGGTATTGGAAAATGATGAGGTGTCTCACTCTCACTAGTAATCTCAACTGAATCATGCAACGAACACTCCTTTTGGACATTCATGTTTGGTGCTAACTCACTCTGTTGCATTGCAAAAACAGGCAATAAGTTTTCGCTGGGCCCACAAACATTCTCAATGAGTTGCATTGGTGTTAGCGGTGTTCGTTGATTTTGTGGTGCTTTCTCTAATTGGCAGATGAGATTGAGATTTAAAGGTTGGTACATGGGCTCTTGTTGCCTACCAGAGTTGAACACATGAAACTCGACACTCGTGTTACCGAATGAGAGCTTCATGAGACCATTTCTACAATTGATTAAGGCATTGGAGGTTGCCAGAAATGGTCTACCCAAAATCAAAGGTATTTGAGAATGCGTGTTCGCAACAGGATTGGTATCGAGGACAACAAAATCGACTGCAAATATAAAATCTCCAACTTTGATAAGCACGTCCTCGATAATCCCCCTTGGAATACGAATGGATCTATCCGCCAATTGGAGGGTGATCTTAGTTTGTTTCAATTCTCCCAAGTTCAACTGTTGATAAACAGAAACTGGGAGGAGGTTGACCGCTGATCCTAAATCAAACAATACATTACTCATGCTAGTGTTCTCTATCGTACACTGAATAGTAGGAAACCCAGGGTCCTTGTATTTGGTGTAGGCGGGATTGGACAAAAGTGAGCTTACATTTGCAGCCAAGAATGCTTTCTTAGGAACATTGGTCTTCCTCTTGGTTGTGCAGAGATGATTCAACACTTTGGCATATTGAGGTATTTGTTGGATGACATCCAACAAGGGGATGTTAACCTTCACTTGCTTAAACACCTCTAATATCTTATCCATTGTGTCACTCTGCTTTTTGGTTAACCTACTTGGATAGGGAGCTTTTGGCAGGTAGGTTTTCTGCAGTGCCTGAGAAGGAGGCGTTGGTGTATTACCCTCACCCTCGGCCTCTTCTTCACCACCATTCCCATTGAGGGGCTGCATAGATGGTGGTGGGTGTGGCAAGGAAATGTGATTGTCAAACTGCTTTCCATTCCTTAAGGTCACAATGGAATTGACATGGTGAACAGGTTCCTCCACATGGTTCACTTGCCGCCCCCGAGGTACCACATTCTCATTTTGCATGTGTTGTTGCTGGTACATGCGGGGGTTAGCCTCAGGCTGGCTAGGCAAAGACCCTCTCTCTCTTTCATGTACAGACTGAGCCAATTGGCCCATCTGAAGCTCTAGAGATTTGATGGTCTGCTGATTTAAAGTGAGAACTTGACTTGTGGATGATATAAAAAATTTCATTGAGTTTTCAAGTCCACGAGTCAAGTTCTCAAGTGAATTGAATCGGGTTTCCATATTATTGGAATTTGGAAAACCCGATTGATTGGTGATTGGAACCAGGGGTGGCTGATAAGATTGTGCATGCATGTGAGTTTGGTGTGGTTGGTTAGGTGGTCTAGAGGAGTCTGAAGGACCACCCAGGGCATTATTTTGGTTCCATGAAAAATTAGGGTGGTCATCCATCCAGGATTATAAGATGATGAGTATGGGTCATTCCTAGCTCTGTCATAGATGGCGTTGACATATTCCATCTCAGGAGGAATGGACGCACACTCTCTTTCTACCTGACCTATCCTACCACACGAATGACAGGGAACCTGACCAGATGTGGACATGTGAGGTGCACCTTGTTGGTTTTGGAGATCAATCGAATCCATACGGCACATTAAGGCCGCCATGCGCGCCTCGGTGGCCGTAGTGGTATCGACAGCAAATGCGGCACCCGATCTAGTCGAGTTTGCATTTGCGATCCTCGCTCATATGCTAGATGATGCTGGGGGTTCCCTCACACTCTCCCATTGCATGGTTTTCTCAGCGTGGTATTCTAGGAAAGCTCATGCCTCCCTTTCATCCTTTCCTAAGAACTCTCCTTGACACATGGACTCAAGGAGAGTTCGGGACGGGATGTGAAGACCCTCGTAAACAATCTGACAAAGATTCCACAACTCAATGTCATGGTGAGGGCATGAGGATAGTATCTCCTTGAACCTCTCTAGATATGCATGAAATGTCTCGGTCTCAAGTTGATCAAACGAATTGATTTCATTCCTCAATTTTTGAGTACGATGATTTGGAAAGTACTTCTTGAGGAATGCAGATTGAAACTCATCCCAAGTCCTAAATACGTTCGACTGGTTGTTGTACAACCACTTCTTGGCATCATCCTTCAGCGCAAAGGGGACAAGACTAAAATGGGTGGAGTTTGTGCTAAGTTGTTGCAGCTTGAACATGGCACATACCTCCTCAAATTCCCTGAGAAATATATAGGGGTCACATTTCCCAGTGAAGTGACGAAGCATGGAAATAAACTGAGGCTTAACCCATAAAATGGTTCCCATTTGCCTCTGGCAATACGATGCATGAGGGTAGAGCAGTACGGCTCGGGTAGCATCGATCACGTAGAGGTATGGGAGCCACAACATGAAGAACATGTGGAATAGGTGGGTCCAGCGACTGCTCCTCCTCGCGGAAATTAGCAGCCATTGAACCCGGACTTTGTGCGACACGAGAGGAGGAAGGCGTCGAGAAATCGACTACCGAAGCAGGGTTTACAACGCGCCTCGTCAAACGGCCACTCTCGTCTCGTGCCCACGAAAGCTTGCATGCACACAGGTGCACACACACCAAAACTTTTTTTAATAAAGAATGTGAGTAGAGGAGAAGACGGGGGAATACAGGAGAGAAAGAATGACTCGGGAGAGAAGGGAAGAAGTCCTTATGCCACGGCGGATGGGTACAGGTAGAAGCACACAACCAAACACGGCTCAAGCAATCCTAAGGTCGTTATAGGTCTTTACAGCTAGACGACGCCTAACTGCGAGGTCACACGGCCTCAACACGTCTCACCTCCCTACGACGAGGACCACAAAGCCCAGCAAGTGAGCCAAGATCCGGAGATCTCGTCTCTCCTACTATCGACAAAGTGGGCAATGCCAATCAGGCCGTGACGGTCGTGACCAGATCACTCTCCTAATGCGTCCGAGATCCTTAGGGTCAATGTCTACTTGATTTTAAAATTAGGCTCTAGATTAGTGTGGTTTTTGGGGCGAAGGAAAGGGTGTTGAAATCCCACACCTTATCTTATATGGGAAAACCCCTCCTTAGTAGCGTTTTGGAGTCTTAATCTAACAATCAACTCTCCAAACAAACGCTCAACTCACACTTGTTTCAATGCACTTCCTACTAACTAATGCATGTTCATACAAAATGCATGAATAAGAGTAGAAGGTGCGTACCTCACACCAGCACTCAGCAATTGAATATAAAGCTAAAATAAAAGACAATCTACGTGCCTAAGTAGCATACATGATGCATGACCTAAACAAGAAAGAATGCCTAATCTTTTGCTTTGGGTTTTAGGATCCATGTTGTTTAAAGGGATTGGATTATTAATCTGGGAGCAATCTACGAGTCTATTCATGCCAAATCGAGTCCCATATTCCTAAATCAAGTATGGTAACAACAAAAAGAAAGGACAAGGCAAACGAATCTCACCAGACCGCCAATTGGCGGTATAAAGTGCCCAGGTTGCCTCCCAATTTCTCCAGTTGCTTCCCTTTGCCACTCCCAGTCTCCAGAAACAAAGAAAAACTACAAAACACAAATTAAATCCACTCGAATCGTCCAAACAAGAGTCTGGACTGGCACCTCCTCGGCAACGGTGCCAAAAACTTGTTGAACGTTTTATATTAAACTGCAAGTGCACGGCGTCGGTGAAGACGTGGCAAATACGGGCCGTCCACAGGGAGGTGAGCAGCCTCTTGTTTATCAGAAATCAAGTGGCGAAAAATGGAGAAGAGTTTTATTTATGTTAATCTACACTACAGTACACTACAAAGTACGAAATGCCAATGAAAGCAATAAATGATGAACTACCAAACTAAACTAAGAACTAAATAAGTGCTGGAATTCAGAAATAGAAAACCCCTAAAGGGTGGAGTGAGTGCATGATTGACATCATTTCATGCTTATATTTGTATCTTATATCCATTATCTTACGCCTAAGCAATGCTACGTGACGAGTTTTATGTTTGAATTTCAGAAATAAAGATGTTTGAAGAGAAGAGCCATGAAAGGACCCAAAAGCAGGAAAAAGGACTTAATTGTGAGACCTGGGGACTAAGATGCAAGGGAGAAGGACCTGAACGTAAGACCGAAGGACCTAAGAGGAAAACAGAAAACTCCACACCATCATGGTGAGTATTTTGCCAATTAGATTCGGGTCGGAGCTTCAATAAACGAAGTAGATGCATCCAAGACCAACAAATACATCAACACAAGCCCACAACAAAAATGAGCCTGATCCAGAACTAATAGACCGCCAATTGGCAGTCTGTTTGGCTCCGGATCCGCTAAGCTTTGGTGGAAATGTGTATTAGTGTATTCTTAGTCTATTTTTGGTATTTGTTTAGTCCCACATCAGGGGATTGTCCTGGATTAGCTTTTTCCATGCCTATAAATAGAACTCTTCACCTTCCATTGTAAATATCTCCCTCTTTGGTGATCATCTTCCCTACTAAGAGTGAAGCCTTGAAGCAAAACGCTGGTGGTGGAAGGGTTGCTTGTATTGAGTGAGTTAATAATAGATGTTTTTTCCTTTAATTGTGTTGTTTCTCTTTTAGTTTTTGGCGCCGTTGCCGGGGAGGTGCTCTGTCCAGACTTTGGTTTGGACGATTCGAGTGGTTTTAATTTTTGTTTTTAGTTTTTGTGTGTTTCAGGCATTCTTAGGAACAAGGGGAAGTGACTTGAGGAATTTGAGATCTAGAGACCCAAAAGGGACCGTCAATCAGCGGTCTGGGACCGTCAATCAGCGGTCTGGGACCGCCAATTGGCGGCCTGGTGAGCCTCAATCTCTCTCAATTTTGTTCTGGTTGTTATTTTGTTCTGGTTGTTGTTTTGTTCATTGTAGTTATCTGGGAGCACTATTTTGCATGTTGTGACTTCTAGTTTTCTCCCAGATTAAAAATCAATTCCCTTTAATCAACTTGGACCATAAAACTCAAAGCAAAAGATTAGACTTCTTGCCATCTAGGTCATGCATCATTTGTAGACCTTGCATGCATTTGTCTTTTCTTTGCTTTACATTTTGTTGTTGATTGCTGGCGTGAGGTACGTACACCAAAATCTCTCATTCATGCATGTTTCAATCATGTATTAGTTAGTAAGGTGCATCCGGACAAGAGTGAGTTGAGCGTTTGATTGGGGTGTTGATTGCTAGATCTAGGATCAAAACGCTACAAAGGAGGGGTTGTCCCATAAAAGATAAGGTGGGGGATTTCATCACCCTTTCCTTCACCCCAAAAATCACTCTTAATCAAGCCTTAACTAAAAGCAAGTAGACATTGGCCCTAGGATTTCGGATGCACTAGGAGAGTAATCTAGTTGAGACTGTCATGGCCTGATCGGCGTTGCCTACCTTGTTGATAGTAGGAGGTACTGGATCTCCGGATCTGGTATCACTTGCTGGGCATTGTGGTCTTCGTTGTAGGGAGGTGAGGCATGTTGAGGCTAGTGACCTCGAAGTTAGGCGTCATCTAGCCTAAGGACCCATTGCCTTACATTGTTTGAGTCGTGCTTGCTAGTTAGGCTTCTACCTGATCCCATTACCCACGCTAGCTTTAGGATTCATCCCTTCTCCTCTGAGTCATCTTCTTCTCACCTTCTTCTACGTTATAGTCTCCTCCCCTTTACACTCTCTGTTAGCGTTTTATGGTCGAGTCGAGCACTTTTTGCGACCTTAGCCTCGTGGTGGTGAGAGTGGTCGACTCGAGAGCTTTTGTTGAGATGGATGGTTACATGGGTGACCATCCATATCATTGTTGGGACTAGGACAATTCTCCCTGGTACTCCCGACCCATGCATCCTGGGGTACCTCAGACAATCACCCCGTATGGTTGGGATAATCTTAATTGTGTGACTGAGCATTCTTCATATTGGGGTAATATGAGAGAGGCACCGACTGCTAGACCACCATCTAGTTACGTCAGGTCATATGTTGGTCATCAAACTGAGACATTACAAGAACCTTTGGCCTCTTTCATGCATGTGGTAGATGACATGAGTCCACAAATTCAAAGCACAATCTTTCAAAGACAAACTCCTAGTCAGTCTGAGAGACTTGGGGTTTCAATTCACGATCACTTGGTGGAGGATTCGATTCCAACTGAGAATAGCGTGGACCAGTTCTATCATGAGTCGGCACAGGATTGTGCCTTACCTTTTTGTCTCGTGGCCTTTGAGCCACATGATCTTATTGTTGTACCTCCTAAGGACTCACCTTTGGTGGAGCAAGAGATCCCTAGTACCCTTAATCTCATACGACCTAATGAGAGTTTGCCTCTCACTATTGTTCCTGATCGCCTTGGAAATGATGGGACATCAAAGAATTACATTGTCAATGAGGGTATTAGGAGTTCCTTGGAGGATACCTTGGGTATGAGACCCACTTTTTGTTCGCCTGGTGTGTCGGACATGCCTAACGAGGTTCTTGACCTCGTTCCGACGCACCAGCCTGTTGGTTGGAGAGTTTGGATTGACGATCATAACTTCAGCTGCGCAACGGGAGAAACTCTTCTTCCGTTGCCCCTTATTTCCCAAACTCTTGAGAGGTTCAAGCTCTTTCAGTTTGATCCTTTGAATGAGACGCCTTTGCGTCCAATTCATGAACCTCTCATTTCATCTTGTGCTCTTTATGAAGGGGGCCCACACATGAGTATTTTGGCCCCGCGTGGTGTCATGTTCCCTTTCCAAGTGTATTGACCCACTTGTGATGTTCCCATTTGATGTCTTTTGACAAATGAAGATGGGAACTTATGTTTGTACACAGTTATATATATATAAAGAAAAAAAAATACAATAAAAGACTCCTTCAGTGAGCATCGATTGATGTGGGCTCCAACCCTTGAGTATTTGGTCCACATTTCTTTCACGTATTTTATCCCTTCCTTTGCATCTCACAGGTTTTGAGGGAATTCGGGTTTGTGTCCATAAACATGACCTTGAACTTCCCTTTGTACTTCATGTTGGTGAGATCTCTCCTTTTTCATGCATAAATCCATGTAGTATCTTGCTCACATTCATTGAGGACAATGCATGAAGTAGGTGTGGGGGGTTGTTTTACGTGTGTACATAGTTGAGTCTTTTTCCTTTGATTTTATTTTCTTTTGTGTGCATTATTAGGGTCATGTTAGTGTGCTGCATTTAATATCGTTATCTGCTTGTCATGATCCTTGGGTGCCTTGTCTTCTTTTGCTTGCCTAGTGCTTCAAAATTTTCACATTTTTTTCAAAATTTTCATGTGTTTGCGAAAGAAAATGTTTTGTGGGTTTTGTGTGTGTTTACATGTACAAAACCGTTGAGAGGCAAAGTAAAAAGAAAGCTCCCAAAATTGTCTTGAACTTGATGCATTAGGATATCTAGTACAGTGGCTTTAGGATTTATCGAGTCGTTAGGATGCACCCCAGTTTTCCCTTGGGGATGAGTAATCATAGGGTTTCAGTGCTCAAACATTTAAAGAAGTCCACTCTTAACCTATTGAGTCAATAATTCGTGTCTGTTAACTTAAGGAAGTTTGTTGTTGTCAATGACCCTTTAAATCTTATTGTGAGACATTAAGTGTAGGGGTTTTGGTTCATGTGTAGATAAGAAATAAGTGAGTAGGTTTTCTCTCTTCTCGCACGGCTCCAACCACTTGGGAAAGTAGGTCTGAGGAGACTTTGTGCCTGGTGCTTTCGAGTCATCTGACTTGGGATGCGCCGACCAAACTCTCGTTACACGGGTGGTAGGGATTGCCCTATGTGGAGATTTGGGGAAAGGTGTACGTGATAGTGTAAGTCCTCATGGGCAATGATGCACGAAACCTGACCCTAGGAGAATGAATCTCAAACTAATAAAAAGAAAAGAAACAAAATGAGAAAAGAAACAAAAAGAAAAAAATACAAATATGAACCTTAATGGACTTTACACTTTGTATCACTTGAGGATGTTGAGGTTGTCCATGTCTTTCACTTAATTCCTTATTTAACTTGCACGAATGGTTCATTAGATTAGGTGTGTGGACTGATTACCTATATAGAGTCGGCCCGTAGGATTATCGCGTCCAATGATCGACAAAATTTGTCCAACGAGTCGAGTGTCTAGATTGAATAATGCATCTTGTTCGGATTTTGTGGGTATATCCGTTGAAAACCCTCAGGAGACAACACTCCTCCTTGGCAACAAGGAGGTTTAACGGCTTGTTGTACGTGCTAAGTGCAACCGTGATTCCTACGAAAGTGAGTTAGGATTTCTTGTTTCTCGTTTGCTTTTCTCTTTCTTTGTTTTGCTCGGGACTAGCAAAAACTTAGGTGTGGGGGTATTTGATTGACATCATTTCATGCTTATATTTGTATCTTATATCCATTATCTTACGCCTAAGCAATGCTACGTGACGAGTTTTATGTTTGAATTTCAGAAATAAACAGGTTTGAAGAGAAGAGCCATGAAAAGACTCAAAAGCAGGAAAAATGACTTAATTGTGAGACCTGAGGACTGAGATGCAAGGGAGAAGGACCTGAATGTAAGACCGAAGGACCAAAGAACAAAACAGAAAACTCCACACCATCATGGGGAGTATTTTGACAATTCGATTCGGGTCGGAGCTCCAATAAACGAAGTAGATGCATCCAAGACCAACAAATACATCAACACAAGCCCACAACAAAAATGAGCCCGATCCAGAACTAATAAACCGCCACCAATTGGCGGTCTGTTTGGATCCGAATCCGCTAAGCTTTGGCGGGAACGTGTATTAGTGTATTCTTAGTCTATTTTTGGTATTTGTTTAGTCCCACATTAGGGTATTGTCCCCGGATTAGCTTTTTCCATGCTTATAAATAGAACTCTTCACCTTCCATTGTAAATATCTCCCTCTTTGGTGGTCATCTTCCCTACTAAGAGTGAAGCCTTGAAGCAAAACTCTGGTGGAGGAAGGGTTGCTTGTATTGAGTGAGTTAATAATAGATGTTTTTCCTTTAATTGTGTTGTTTCTCTCTTAGTTTCATTTCCTTTCATATGCATGCTTGCTTGTTTGTTTTGTTTTATGCTTATTTAATATTTCTTGCTTGATTAGTGTAGTTTCATTTCAGTATAATGCTTTATTTTGTTAGAGTAGTTAGTTTAAATATGTGTGAGTAGTTCCATCCCCATTTGGGGGTGGAGAAATATGTGATATGATCATGTAGTGTATTAAGTGTGTGTTATCTTTATCCCTTGAGCTTTATATGAATTTCATAACCATCTAATGGGTTTTCACTCTTATCTTTGATATGTTAATGCTCTTGAATGAAGCTTAGCTTATGCTTTCATTAGTGGACCTATTTTATGGGGAATGATAAGGTTAGGATATGGATGAAGTTAATATTGGAAACACAATTTGTAGTGTATGTACTCTTGTTCCCTTTACCTTAATTAATGTCTTGTATGTTTTAATGATGTATTCTTATCTTAATTCATGTGGAGGCATAGTAAGGTCTAGTCTTGATACATGAGTTCATTTAGCTTCATTCCAATTATTGTCGTGTATGTTTTAATGATGTAGTCTTATCTTAATTCATGTGGATGCAAAGTTAGATGTAGTTTTATGATTTCATGTAGTACGTGTTGTGAGGAGCTTAATTGAACACACACACACACATCTTTATATTCACATTATTTCTCTACCCCCTATGGGGTTTAGTTTTTATTGCTTATCTTTCATTTCCTTTTGCATTCTAGTGTAGTTAGTGTAATCAATCTCTCTCTCCATTTTTTACCACTCGCCATCGCACAAACAAAACGTCGACACGCCTCCCAGTGGACGACCCGTATTTGCCACCGCTTCAACGCGGTCGTGCACTTGCGGTTTAAATAAAACGATCAATCAGTGCACACATGCAAAGAGGTGGGTGTTGAACATATTCTTTAAGCACAAATAAAGGTGGTGTTATCATGCATGGGAAGTGTCTAAATGTTATGGCAAAACCTATCAATCCATTCACCAACCTAGTTGATTAACATTTATATATGCAAGTTGTTTATTTCATAACCTAAACAAACATGAGAGTGTCTAATCATGTTGGCAAAACTCATCAAGTTATAAATTCTATCCTAAACAAGAAAGCATACATTCATGTTTTATCAACACATTGTATATAAAGCATTCATTCCATTCTCTAATGCATGTATGAACATCTACTCCACCCCCCAAAGGGGATGGAACTACTCACTACACATTAGATTAATTATTAAACTAAGCAAGAAAAGCATATTAACTAAGCTACTAAAACTAATGAAATGATGTGTTGTTTGAGCCAAAACAGACCGCCAATTAGCAGTCTTGGACCGCCAATTGCCGGTCTATATGGTCTGGATCACGTTGGATTTTATTCTGGGCTTTTCTGGATGTCTTTGTTGTCTTTGATGCATCTACTTCACTTGTTGGAGCTCCGACCCGAATAGCATTGCCAAAATACTCCCCATGATGGTGTGGAGTTTTCTGTTTTGCTCTTTGGTCCTTCGGTCTTACGTTCAGGTCCTTCTCCCTTGCATCTTAGTCCCCAGGTCTCACAATTCAGTCCTTTTTCCTAGCTTTTGGGTCCTTTTATGCTTCATCTCTTCAAACCTATTTATTTCTGAAATTCAAACATAAAACTTGTCACATAGCATTGTTTAGGTGAAAGATAATGGATATAAGATACAAATATAAGCATGAAATGATGTCAATCAAATACCCCCACACCTAACTTTTGCTAGTACCGAGCAAAACAAAGAAAGAGAAAAGTATACGAAAAACAAGAAATCCTAACTCACTTTCGTAGGAATCACGGTTGCACTTAGCACGTGCAACAAACCGTTAAACCTCCTTGTCGCCAAGGAGGAGGAGTGTTATCTCCTGAGGGTTTTCAGCTGATACACCCACAAAATCCGAACAAAAATGCATTAATCAATCTAGCTACACGACTGGTTGGACTTATTTTGTCGATCATGGGACGCAGTAATACTACGGGTTGACTCTATATATGTAATCGGTCCACACACCTAGCCTAATGAATTATTCGTGAAAGTTAGTTAACGACTTAAGTGACAGACATGGGCAACCTTAACTTCTGAAATGTGATACAATGTGTAAAGTCCATTAAGATTCTTATTTGACTCTCTTTTTTCTTTCTTTTTTTTCTTTTTTTTCTTTGGAGCATTTTATTTGTTGGTGTTTGATTCTCCCAGGGTCAGGTTTCTAGCATCATTGCATATGAGGACTTACATTATCACGTACACCTTCCCCCAAATCTCCACATAGGGTGATCCCTACCACCCGTGTAACGGGAGTTCGATCGGTGCATCCTAAGTCAGATGACTCGAGAGCACCAGGCACAAAGTCCCCTCAGACCGACTTTCCCGAGTGATTGGAGTAGTACGAGAGGAGAGAATACCACTTATTCACTTATCTACATATGAGCATGTGATATTTTACTCCCATTTTACATCCATTAGAAGATATGACAATTAAACATTCAATTTCATATTTGAATCAAATCTATGTGCTTAGGAGGAAAACTATGTTACCGAACTTAGTGATCCTCATTTCTTGGTTCCATCTTCCTTTTGATAGTGTAACCGGCTTTGAATTTGACTCGTCGTGCTTGGTCGGTCACTACTGATTTCTCATCTCTAAGCACCTATTAGTGTAGATTTAGGTACCCAAACTACTTTGAGTCCTTCACCATTGGCCTTGGGAACCCAAACCATTTTGGTTTTGGGAGCCCACACACTTAAAGAACTATGTTAGCAATCAAATATTTGTCATTCAAAGTAGTATGAAATACATGGTTTTTAACATATGAAGCATTATATCTTAAACCATGTTTATCTAAGGATTGTCTTTGACTACCTAGAAACATGTCAAGCATTTTAGTTCCTTTTGTGAACTTTTATAGATCTTTTTTTAATTACACATTGCAAGCTTTAAGATCTAATTGTTCAACATCAATAGGTGTTGTTCATAGACTATCAAATTTTAGTGCATATTCTTCATGTCTAGCAATCACCTCATTCTTTTCATTCATTATTGATTCAATCTCGCATTTGAGATCATTTATAGTCTTTCTAGCACTTTTGTTCTTTTCACAAATGATATCATATTATTTGACTAAATCATGAAATGCATATTGAAGCTCATCATATGTGTAAGATTCATCATTATCATTTGAGTTTGAGATATCACTAGAATATGACATAGTTGAGCATGAGTTAGAGGATATCTCACTTCCTTCATCTTGAATGGTCATGTAGCACATATGGGTGAATTCCTTTGTTGACGAAGGTGATGTTGAATGTGATAAAGATGATCATGATGATGACGAATCATCACATGTAGCCTTGTGCGCTTCCATCCTCTTTCCTTTTCTTTTGCCACTCTCCTTTTCTCTCCTTCTCTCCCTTCTCTCATTTTTCTTCTTCTTTTCTTTTCTCTCATTCTCACTCTCCTCTTTCTCCTTTTTCTTTTCTCTCTTCTCACTTCTTCTACCTCTTCTTTCCTTTATTTCTCCATTATCTTTTTTTGAGGTATTTGAAGAAATGTTGTGCAATGACCTCAATGTCCTCATCTTCTACTCTCATCCGAGGTTTTTCGGATTCCACCATTGAATTCAAGGCCAAGGTAGGTTTTTCTTTGGGGTTTCTTTCTCCTTTCGATGACTTATTTGGAGCTCATAAGCCATGAGGTTTCCAATTAACTCCTCCATCTTTAGTTTGGAAAGATCATGTACTTCTTCTATTGCAACCATCTTGTCTTCCCAATCGTTGTTGACAGACCAGAGGAATTTCATTGTCATTTCTCCTTCACTTATTTTTCTTCCAATAACATAAAGAGAGTTAGTGATATCGGTGAAGCGAGTGTTCATTTCGCTTATGTTCTCACCGATTTGCTTGGTGAAAATTTCATCCAAATGAATGAGGAGACTAATCCTAGTTTCCTTGGTTTTACTATCTCCCTCATGATGCATTTGAAGCCTTTGCCAAATCTCATGTGCACTTTCACACCCTCTAATCCTATTGTATTCACCTTCATTTAAGCCACAAAATAAAATGTTTATGATGCTACAATCATTTCATACTCCTTCATTTTGTCTCTAATTAGTGAGGCTAAATCATCTTCACTTGGAGGTGTGTAAGGATTTTGATGGAAAAACCAATACTTAAGGTCATTTAAGATTAAGAATATTTACATTCTACTCTTCCAATAATCGTAGTTTGACCCATTAAGCAAATGAGACCAAGTTGTCTAAAGTCCTTACACATGATTAGAACTAGATGATGTCATGCTAAGATACGGTTAAGTATATGAAATTTAGCACCTATGCTCTAATACCAAATGTAGGATTGTTATGGCCCTCATTCTTATCACTTTAAAGCATAATTTCTCTAATTCTTAAACAATAGATGCAGCGGAAACAAATTAAGCAAACAAGTAGAGAAAATGCAAACCACAATGAAGACAGTGGATTTTTATAAAGGTTCGGCCTCTCACCTACTTCCTCTCTTGTAAGCTCCGCAAGCTCCACCTACGTCTTCACTAACCACTCCCTGTTCCGGGCCGGGAGAGAACGCCTTTACACTTCAAGCCTTGCTAACACCCTCGCAAGCTTAGCTCATCCTCTCACAATCCGAGAGGGATGCTTTGGGCTTTCACCGAAACCTTTACAACATTGATGTTTGATGACTTGAGAGGAACAATCACTTTCTAACTTAAGCACACTTAGAGTATGAGTAGAATTGATCTAAAGTGTGAAAAGTTTGGCTTGGAGAGTAGGGTTTAGGGAATGAATGTTTGGTAGCCTTCTCTTAGATATGTATGACAATATGGAGTGTAAGAGCTATTGAATTGTGACTTGGTAATATCTATTTATAAGCTACTAAGGTGTTATACCCATTGTGATACAAGTGGATGATGTTTGCGTAAGAAGCACAAAACAGAAAAGCATAGGGCATTGCTCGGGACAAGTTCGGTCGACCGAAACGGGCTTGACGATCGACTAGCAGCAGTCTAGAAAAGTCCAGGGATAAACGATCGATCGAACAAGGGGTGGTAGAACGAACAATGCTATAACTTAAGTTCACTTAAGTGAACGGCCGAACTAAAATAAAGGATGGTCGATAATTCAGGGAGTTTTGGCAAGAGTAAAAGTAAGTTTGGTCGATCGGGGTCTTGGGAACGGTCGACCGGAAACTTCCAGGCACTTTGGGGTTCAAGAGAAATCTACGATCGATGGACCAGGGTCTATGGAACGGTCGACCGGTGGCCAAAGTGTTTTATAGGACGACGAGTCTAACGGTCAAAAGACATGAGTAGACGGTCGACCAGTCAAAGCTGGACAAATCACTAATAGCTAACTGAATAAGCTAACCATTTGGTCGAACGGATGTCGTTCGGTGGACCGAATTAGCACAGGCAGTAGAGGTTAAGGTTTAGTGATTTCCGGTCTAAGTTTGGGTTACCTATTGAAGTCCAAATGATTTAAGATTTTGTGTGTGACTTCTATAAGGAATATAGTGTGTATGTGAGTAGATATTTACTCTAGTATGCTTAAGTCTACACAAGTTCCTAAGACTTTAATTACAAGTAAAATTACAAGTCTTCAAAAGCTTGATTACATGTCTTGACTTGAATTCCTTTTTTCATTTAGCACAAAGCAATATATATGTTATTCATAATGCGTGCTACTTTACATTAGATTGTTATTTAATTTTAGGTTGAATAAATCTTCAAAACATGGATTAATGCCTAAAAGCCAACAAAAAGAAGATGCGTATGCACATGGTTTAGCATTTGAACTATCCGGATGAGTGATATGTTGTTTATGTCTATTTATTCCACCACTACTAACAAAACCACATAACTCACATACAAGTTTGGATTTATGTTCAAGGCTAAGGTAATGTGCGGTTCTCCATCCTGGGTCGGTTAGTTTTGAGGGAGAAAGATGATGAAATTCTTCATGGCCCAAGGGAAATTCGCCGCCACTACGTCCATTATATTCCATTTTACACTAAATTTAAATATCACACTAAAAGAGGGATAAAAATAGTGCACTTGGATTAGGGAAGACGGAAGGAAGTTGCGGCAAGTCAAGATTCAGAGAAAATTTGCTTCCAAAACCCACACCACGGTTGCCAAATCCGTCTTTCTTTCAACCGAAAAATCAAAATGTGAAACTTGAGAGCTTGAGAGTTGAGAGTTTATGTGAGGATGAATAAGAGAATGAGAATTGTGGGGTGAGTGAGTAGAGGGGTTTGGGGGTATTTATAGGACAAACCAGGGGGAAATGCAATTTCCCCCCTTTTTAATGTCCAACGGCTATATAGCTGTTGGACACTGTGCGGAGGCACAAGTCGCACCACCTTTTGTGTGACTATGCAGGGTCGCATATGCGACCTCAGCTCCTCAGGCCAATTAGTGTGACTGCATACCGAGTATGCAGTCGCACATTAAAACCTTGGTGAGAGTAATTCCTACCTTAGTGGTTTTGAAACGGTGGTGGAACTCCTTATTCATAATCCTCGATCGAAGTGTGTCGACAAGGTACAACTTTCTAATATCTCTCATGTGATGGAAAATATGAAGATTCATATAAAGAACATTATAATGTAAGAAAATTCTAGAATTGAACCTATTAGATTTGAACAATTAATCAATTAGCTTAGATAATCTTAATTTTTTGGATTTAGATTAGTGTTGGACTCTCAAAATCACCTCTGATTTTACCAGCAAACTCACCATGTGAGCTTTTGCTTATGAAAATAAAAAATAAAACCACCATCAGTAATATTGTTGTCGCAAAACCTTTTTTTATTATAACAGACCACTACTGTGTACAGGGGGAGGTGGGGGTGGAACCTAATGTGAAATATAGAGTTGGAGGTTGGGATTATAGATATGTCAACCTATGCCCCATTTGTGGTTATGAGAGATATCAGGGGCTTGAAATTTTATGGTGGTGGTGGTAGAGGTGTCGCGTCAAAGGAATGTGCTCTAGCACTTGCATAGCTTGAATGACCTCTTATTTTTTTCCTGCAATCTTGTTTTTTTATGCTCCGTGGATGTCTCTATGAAGCTCTTATTATTGTCAATTTTGGTTCTACTCCCTTTAAAATTCTGGCATATGCGCATTACATCCTGCATGCATTCAAATAATGTTTGTGAGACTAAAAACAAAGAACTTAGGCTGCATTTGGATGTTGCTAATCTGGGTCAAATTTTTGAAATACTCTCATTTGCGAAGATACATTTTGTCATCGTGGTGATCATTATCTATAATATTATTCTATTTGGAATAAGATTTGAAAAGGTCAAAATAACTTTTCCTAGGAATGTCAAATAACTGGGTAAGGAGACAAGTTATTTTCTCTTATCCTCCACTATATGTGAAAAAGAAATCAACTCATGGGAACTAGGGGTGGCAACAGATATCCAGAACCGGTCAAACCGAACCGAATTTGGTGGTACCGAACTGGAACCGAATTTGGTGGTACCGAACCGGAACCGAACCAGAAGAAAATGGATACGGGTCGGATCTGGATATCAAATTTTGGAACCGACCCAGTTCCGGTTCGGTACCAGTTCTGGTTTACGGAACCGGATCCGGATCCAAGTCAATTATTAAAAAAAACCTGATACCCAAGTACCCAACAAACCCTAACACCTAAGACATTCTTGTCGTCACATTCCCTCTCCCAACCTCTCCCTCTCCACTTCTCCACCTCCTGTTGTCACAAACACTCCCTCTCCTAACCTCTCCCTCTCCACTTCTCCACCTCCTTCCGTGAAGCATGATCTCGTGACGCTGTCGTCCTCGCATCCGTCAACATGGCCACCTTCGACCTCTCGTCCCATCAGAAGCCCCTCTTCCTAAAATCTTTTTTTGTTTGCTTCATATTTGATGTGGTCACATTTTATCACACGATCTCTTACTGATAATGTCTTCTTTTAATGCCTATTATTGTTGATAATTAGTTCACTACAGTACTTTTGGAAATGCTTAGATAAGATGATAAAGTGCTTAACCAATTGACAAAATAAATAATTAGATCTAGTAGGTAAGTTGACTTGTTGCATTCAACCCTTGCAGAAGTGTTGTTCTAATTTGTGCAATATGTCATATTCAAACTGGAATATAAACTATCAATATCCATTTCCATGTTACTTATATGTTAATTATTCTTCATCAGTATTAAGGAGTTAGGGATCAACAACTCAGCACGGGTTGTTATTTAGTTGCACCATAAGGGTAATGATTGACATCATTTCATGCTTATATTTGTACCTTATATCCATTATCTTACACCTAAGCAATGCTACGTGACGAGTTTTATGTTTAGTTTTCAGAAATAAAGAGGTTTGAAGAGAATAGCCATGAAAGGACCCAAAAGCAGGAAAAAAGGACCTAATTGTGAGACCTGGGGACCAAGATGCAAGGGAGAAGGACCTGATCGTAAGACAGAAGGACCTAAGAGCAAAACAGGAAACTCCACACCATCATGAGGAGTATTTTGTCAATTCGATTCGGGTCGGAGCTCCACTAAACAAGTTAGACGCATCCAAGACCAAGAAACACACCAAGGCAAGCCCACCAGACGACCCAGACGGATCTGGGCTTTCTAGGCCGCCAATTGGCGGTCTGGAACCGCCAATTGGCGGTCTGGATCATTCAGGATCCGCCCCAACTTCTCCTGGACTTGTATTAGTGTTCGTTTAGGCTATTTTTGGTATTGGTTTAGTCCCACATCGGGGGATTGTCCCCGATTAGCTTTTTCCATGCTTATAAATAGAACTCTTCACCTTCCATTGTAATTATCCATTGTTTGGTGGCATTCTCTCTACTAAGGAGTGAGCCTTGAAGCAATAACTCAAGGTGGAGAAGGATGCTACCTTCAATGTGAGTCATTGTTAATAAAAGTTTATTTGTTTCTTTTAATCTTGTTTTGTTATGTTGTTTGTTTTGTGTGGGTTGCTTTACTTTGTTTAATTTCTTGTTTAGTAATTTTAGTATCTTAGTTAAATGTTTTCTTTACTTAGTCTAATCAGTAGTGTAATGAGTAGTGAGTAGTTCCATCCCCATTTGGGGGGTGGAGAAATATGTGATATAATTATGTAGTGTATTAAGTGTGTGTTATTTTTATCCATTGAGCTTTATATGATTTCCATAACCATCTAATGGGTCTCCACTCTTATCTTTGATATGCTAATGCTCTTGAATGAAGCTTAGCTTATGCTTTGATTAGTGGACCTATTTTATGGGGAATGATAAGGTTAGGATATGGATGAAGTTAATATTGGAAACACAAATTGTAATGTATGTGCTCTTGTTGCCTTTACCTTAGCTAATGTCTTGTATGTTTTAATGATGTAGTGAAATCTTAATTCATGTGGAGGCATAGTAGGGTATAGTCTTTATACTTGAGTTCATGTAGCTTCATTCCAATTATTGTCTTGTATGTTTTAATGATGTAGTCTTATCTTAATTCATGTAGAGGCAAAGTTGGATGTAGTTTTATGATTTCATGCACTACATGTTGTGAGGAGCTTAATGAACACACACACACTTCTTTATGTTCACATTATTTCTCTACCCCCTTTGGGGCTTAGTTTATTGCTTATCTCCATTTCCATTTGCATCTTAGTGTAGTTTAGTGTAACCAACATTTCTCTCCTTCTTTTTACCTCTCGCCTTCGCACGAACCGAGTGTCGACACACCTCCCAGTGGACGACCCGTATTTGCCACCGCTTCAACGCGGCCGTGCACTTGCGGTAGAAATATAAAACGATCAATCAGGTAACTTCTTTTTTCATGAAAAGCATAATGGTAACATGTTAGGTGTTTTAGACTTCATGTTAGATCCTAACCCTTCTTATGTGCTAATTGTGTTTAGGAGAGGATTTGTGATGGATTGAGATGGACGGCTGAGATCGAGTCGGAGAAATGTATATAAAGGTTGGTTTCTCTCTCTCTCTCTCTCTCTCGCTCTCTCTCTCTCTCTCATTTTGCATCTCTCTCTCACTCTCTCTCTCTAGGCTCGTCTCTCTCTCTCCCTCTGTGGTTCTTCGGTGTTGGCGGAGGCAAGGATCGGAGTGTTGGATTCGCCGGAGTCGTCGTAGAGATCGTTGTGTTCGCCGGAGTTTGGGTTTATCGTGGAAAAGCTCGCCGTCGTTCTTCAAAGGCTTCTTCAAGCCTTAAGGTATGTCAAACTTGCTTTCAAGCTCACCTATTGTTAGTGTGGGAGTGGGAGCGGTCGGCGGTAGGCCGTTTCGGGCTCGTCGGACCTGCACAGCCGTTTCTGAACTATAAACGGTCGACCGGTGTTTTGGTTCGGTCGACCGGTTGTAGTGTATTTTGGGCGAATCCCTCGCACCGGTGGAACGATGCCCTTTGGGCGGTCGACCGGTTGTTGCAATTTTAGCGAGAGAAAGACGTCCTGTGTATTTTCGGTCGAACGGGACCCCTTTGCCGGTCGACCGAAAGTACTGTTGTATGTCGGTTGGGGCGTTGACCATCTAAACGGTCGACCGCCTGTTTGACTCGTTCGACCGACGTTTAAGTTAACTTAATGGTCGGTCGACCGGAAGTGTGGTTTCGGTCGACCGTGAAGTGAGGACTCTGGGTGAGTTCTACTGGTTGTTTTCGGTCGACCGATAGGGTTCGGTTGTTCGACCGTTTTACTGTTGATTGCGAAAATGGTTTTCTACTGGTGCTTTTCGGTCGACCGGGACCCCTTTGTCGGTCGACCGTTTGGCGGGTTTTTCGGTTGGGCCAGTTCTCTGCGTGAGGATCGGTCGACCGGAAGCCAGTTTTCGTTTGACCGTTTTGGACTGTTTTTGTGTGTGTGTGTGTGTGTGTGTGTTGCTATTGATTGGCTAGAAGGCAACGGGTCTCCGGCCCTTTTGGGGCGACGGCTCAGACATTCCGGCCCTATAGCGATTAGTAGTGACACGTGGAGGTGGATTGTGATAATTGTAGTCGTGGCTCCGGCGAATGAGGCAAAGTCGTGGCTCCGGCGAATGATGCAAAACCGTGACTCCGGTAACATTGATGCAAAACCGTGGCTCCGGTAACACTGAGGCAATGAGAGGGTTGTTTGGCCGTGATTTGGACCGGCGGTGCCTTGTGTGCACGTGTGTTGGTGGGTTGGGGTGAGAGGACCCTTGAGACCCGTGTTGTTGGGCTATGGCCGGGAGAGAGGTCCCGGGAACTTAGCAGGTGTATCAGTTGTGGTGTTTTACGTTTCTTTGCACATTTCATTCTGTCCATATATGTGTTAGGGTTTGGCATACTGGGTTTCCTCCTGGAAACTCAGGCATTCATTGTTTGCTTTCAGGCCGAGAGCGACGTTAGGTGGGTGGCGACGGCGGAGGGAGCGCTCGAGACCTGATCCTGCTTCCCTATATTTTGAGGTGGTTGTGATTACTTGTGTATATTTTATGTATATGATCTTTTGATGTAATCACATTCTTTTGTAAACTCGTTCACATATATATATTATATGTTGGTGCACCAGTGTGTGTATTTCTTTTCGTAATGTCCTCGTTGATTGTATGATTTAAATTTGAAATTTTCCGCTGTGTTTGAGGACGTTACAACTTGGTATCATAGCGGTCAGTTTCAGTGTCTTCGTCCAATGGAACCACCCTTAGAGTTGTGTCAATCATGCATGCATTGTTCTCATTCATGTTTTGTGTCTCCTGTGTAGATGGCTCCGAGGCGTGTGAGACCTTCTCCCCGAGACCGTAGCACCAGTGATGAGGTGGGTGAGGGGAGTAGAGGAGAGGAGCTGAGGGCGCTCCAGGGCACGTTGGGTAGATTGGGCGAGATTCTCGAGCGCCAATCTGCCCAGGCTGAGCAGGGAGGAGCGGGCGCAGTGTTGGATCGGTTTATGCGTCAGCATCCCCCATCCTTCGATGGTAGAGGCGACCCTGAGGCAGCAGAGGACTGGGTCTTTAAGATAGAGAAGATATTTCGGGCGATTGGGTGTCCTCCTGAGAGGAAGGTGGATCTGGCCACCTACGTGTTGGACGGCGGCGTAGCCAACTGGTGGAGATCCACTTTTGCTGTGGTGTTCGAGGACAGTGAGGAGTTGAACTGGGAGGAGTTCCTGGTGGAGTTCAACCAGCAGTACTTTCCGCAGCACGCCCGCGACAGGAAGAGAGAGGAGTTCCTGGCTTTAGAGCAGAGGGACATGACTCTTGCTGCCTACATCAGCAAATTTCACGCTTTGGAGAGATATTGTCCAGAGATTTATGTGACGCAGGAGCAGAGGGCTCGGAGGTTTGTGCGCGGTCTGAGGCCGCAGTTCAGGGCCCGTGTTACCACGAGCATGCCACAGACGTTAGCAGACGTTGTAAAGTTCGCGACCATCATGGATCAGGATAGCCAGGACATTGAGGAGGCTAGGAGGTCGCAGGTGAACACCGGAGTGCGTCCGGGGAGTCAGTTGTCAGGGAATCTGGGCAAGAGGCCTCGGATTGACGGAGGTGGACCACCGCAGGCTGGGCAGTGCAGGCAGTGTGGTGGAGTTCATCCGGGACGCGGTTGCGGGCCCCGTTCTGGCACGTGTCATGGTTGTGGCCAGCTGGGTCACTTTATTCGTTCGTGCCCGAGTAGGCCGGGTGGGCCTATTGTTCGACCGGGATCATCCACAGCTGGTGGGGCTGGTCCGAGTCGTTCTGCAGCACCACCCCAGCAGGGTAAGAGAGCAGGTCGCGTGTTCACTATCCAGTCGGAGGAGGCTAGAGATGCCAGCACGGTGGTGGAAGGTATGTTACTTGTTGCAGATTTGGTAGCTAGGGTATTGTTCGACTCTGGGGCCACACACTCGTTTATCTCTGAGCAGTTTGCGAGCGTGTTGGTCCGTACCCCTGCGATGTTGACTGCCACTTTGGAAGTCAGCCCACCCCTGGGTTTGGTGGGCACTGTGGGGAGATTTCTTCCCGGCGCCACGATTGCTTTGGGAGACCAGGAATTTCCGGCTGACCTGGTCTTGCTACCGATGGTGGACTTCGATGTTATACTCGGGATGGATTGGTTGTCCCAGTACGACGTCCGAGTCTTGTACCGTGATAAGAAGATCTTGATTCCGAGGCGAGGTTTGCCTGATCTTCTGATCAGAGGATTGAAGGATCGCGGGAGTCGGTTGATCGTTTCTTCAGTTAGAGCTCGGAAGTTGATTTAGCAGGGTTGCAGGGCTTTTGTGGCCACCTTGGTAGTTCCAGACCCAGAGTTGAGGAAGCTGGAGGACATCGAGATTGTTCAGGATTTTCCCGAGGTGTTTGCTGATGATGTCTCCGGTCTACCACCCCACAGAGAGATTGAGTTCGGCATTGATCTGATAGCTGGGACTACACCGCAGTTGAAGGCTCCGTACAGGATGGCGCCTGCAGAGTTAGCGGAGTTGAAGAAGCAGTTATAGGATCTGATGGATACTGGGTTTATCCGACCCAGTGTCTCACCGTGGGGTGCGCCGATTTTATTTGTGAAGAAGAAGGACGGCTCGTTGAGGATGTGTATAGATTATCGGATGCTGAATAAGGTTACTGTGAGGAATCAGTATCCTTTGCCCAGGATCGAGGACCTGTTTGACCAGTTGCAGTCAGCGAAGGTGTTCTCGAAGATTGATCTGCGATCTGGGTACCATCAGTTGAGGATCAGAGAGGCAGATGTTCAGAAGACAGCTTTTCGGACGAGGTACGGGCACTTTGAGTTTCTGGTGATGTCGTTCGGGTTGACGAACGCGCCTGCAGCATTTATGGATCTGATGAATAGGACTTTCAGTCAGTATCTCGACCGTTTCGTGATTGTCTTCGTGGACGATATTTTAGTATATTCACCAGATATGGGTCAGCACCGGGAGCATCTGAGGATCGTACTTGGCATTCTGAGAGATCAGCAGTTGTATGCCAAGTTTTCGAAGTGTGAGTTCTGGCTTCACAGTGTTGCATTTTTGGGGCATATAGTGTCAGGAGCTGGGATATCAGTGGATCCAGCGAAGGTCGAGGCAGTGACGCAGTGGAGAGCCCCGACGAGTGTGACTGAGATTAGGAGTTTTGTTGGATTGGCGGGTTATTACCGTCGGTTCATCAAAGACTTCTAGAGACTTGCTTCACCACTGATAGCGCTGACGAAGAAAGGAGTGAAGTTTGTTTGGTCCCAGAATTGCGAGGACAGTTTTCAGGAACTGAAGAGTCGGTTGACGACTGCTCCAGTTCTGACTCTTCCCAGCAGTAGCGGAGGTTATGTGATTTACAGCGACGCCTCAGGTGTTGGTTTGGGCTGTGTACTGATGCAGCACAGGCAGGTGGTGGCGTATGCTTCGAGGCAGCTAAAGGTGCACGAGAAGAATTACCCCACTCACGATCTAGAGTTGGCAGCTGTGGTCCATGCTCTGAAGATTTGGCGTCACTATTTGTATGGTGAGCGGTTCGAAGTCTTCACGGATCATCAGAGTCTGAAGTACCTGTTTTCACAGAAGGAGCTGAAAATGAGGCAGCGCAGATGGCTTGAGCTGATTAAGGATTTTGATTTCACCATCTCCTATCATCCGGGGAAGGCGAATTCAGTTGCAGACGCGCTGAGCAGGAAGGTGGAGGTGTCAGCTGCGAGTTTGTGTATTCAGGAGTGGAGGCTACTCGAGACATTGTCAGAATGGAGGCCGTTCACCGAGAGCTCGGGGGGAGCAGTGATTGCGGGTCTTCGAGTGGAGCCGCAGACCGTCAGTCGAGTTGTCCAGGCTCAGCACAGGGATGAGGATTTGACTAGTCTGCTACAGTCAGCTGCCAGAGATGGGTCGGACTTCACTGTGGGAGTGGATGGAGGTCTGAGGTTCAGGAGTCGGATCTGGGTGCCGAAGGTCGATGCACTGAGAGATGACATCATGGAGGAGACACACCGAGCCAGATATTCCATTCACTCGGGGAGTACGAAGATGTATAAGGATCTGCAGCGGAACTTCTGGTGGCGAGGGATAAAGCGTGATGTGGCCGATTTTGTGGCTAGGTGTTTGGTTTGCCAGCAGGTGAAGATCGAGCACCAGAGACCAGCGGGACCGATGCAGAGTATAGAGCTACCTGAGTGGAAGTGGGAGCACGTGACGATGGATTTCGTCACCGGGTTGCCAAAGACGAGGAGCTCTCATGACGCGATTTGGGTTATTATTTGATTGACTGACCAAATCGGCACATTTTCTGGCCATCCGGACGACTCTACCTTTGGAGGGTCTTGCGAGATTGTATATTGAGGAGATCGTCAGACTACATGGGGTGCCAGTGAGTATCATTTCAGATCGAGATCTGAGGTTCACTTCCAGATTCTGGGGGAGTTTGCAGCAGGCTCTGGGTACTCGTCTGAAGTTCAGTACAGCATTTCACCCGCAGACAGACGGTCAGTCAGAGAGGACCATTCAGACGTTAGAGGACATGCTGAGAGCGTGCACTCTGGATTGGGCAGGGCACTGGGATGAGCACTTGTCGTTGATCGAGTTCGCCTACAACAACAGCTACCATGCGAGTATTGGGATGGCGTCGTACGAGGCTTTGTACGGGAGACCTTGCAGATCACCGGTGTGCTGGAGTGAGGTAGGCGAGAGGCAGTTAGTCGGGCCTGAGATTATACAGATGTATGCTGAGAAGGTTGATGTGATCAGGTAGCGACTAGCAACAGCTTAGAGCAGGCAGAAGAGCTACGCGAATCGGCGTACGCGATTGTTGACTTTTGAGGTTGGCGATCATGTCTTTCTGAAGATTTCACCGTCGCGTGGGGTGATGAGATTCGGGAAGAAAGGGAAGCTTAGTCCGAGGTATATTGGGTCGTACGAGATTTTGGACCGAGTTGGAGAGGTCGCCTACCGGATTGCGTTGCCGCCACAGTTTTCTGGTCTTCATAACGTCTTCCACGTTTCGATGCTGAGGAAGTACGTGTCAGACCCTTCTCATGTGATTCAGATTGAGGTTCCAGAGATCCAGCAGGATTTGTCTCTCGAGGAGAGACCGGTAGAGATTGTGGATCGGATGGATCGCCAGCTCAGGAGGAGGACGATTCCTATGGTTAAGGTCAGGTGGCAGCATCACTCTGAGCGAGAGGCTACTTGGGAGGTTGAGGAGGAAGTCCGGAAGTCGTATCCGGAGCTGTTTGGTAAGCACTGGATTTAATTTCGTGGGCGAAATTCTTTTAAGGAGGGTGGATTGTTAGATCCTAACCCTTCTTATGTGCTAATTGTGTTTAGGAGAGGATTAGTGATGGATTGAGATGGACGGCTGAGATCGAGTCGGAGAAATGTATATAAAGGTTGGTTTTTCTCTCTCTCTCTCTCATTTTGCATCTCTCTCTCACTCTCTCTCTCTAGGCTCGTCTCTCTCTCTCCCTCTGTGGTTCTTCGGTGTTGGCGGAGGCAAGGATCGGAGTGTTGGATTCGCCGGAGTCGTCGTAGAGATCGTTGTGTTCGCCGGAGTTTAGGTTTATCGTGGAAAAGCTCGCCATCGTTCTTCAAAGGCTTCTTCAAGCCTTAAGGTATGTCAAACTTGCTTTCAAGCTCACCTATTGTCAGTGTGGGAGTGAGAGCGGTCGACGGTAGGCCGTTTCGGGCTCGCCGGACCTGCACAGCCGTTTCTGAACTATAAACGGTCGACCGGTGTTTTGGTTCGGTCGACCGGTTGTAGTGTATTTTGGGCGAATCCCTCGCACCGGTAGAACGATGCCCTTTGGGCGGTCGACCGGTTGTTGCAATTTTAGCGAGAGAAAGACGTCCTGTGTATTTTCGGTCGAACGGGACCCCTTTGCCGGTCGACCGAAAGTACTGTTGTATGTCGGTTGGGGCGTTGACCATCTAAATGGTCGACGGCCTGTTTGACTCGTTCGACCGACGTTTAAGTTAACTTAATGGTCGGTCAACCGGAAGTGTGGTTTCGGTCGACCGTGAAGTGAGGACTCTGGGTGAGTTCTACTGGTTGTTTTCGGTCGACCGATAGGGTTCGGTTGTTCGACCGTTTTACTGTTGATTGCGAAAATGATTTTCTACTGGTGCTTTTCGGTCGACCGGGACCCCTTTGTCGGTCGACCGTTTGGCGGATTTTTCGGTTGGGTCAGTTCTCTGCGTGAGGATCGGTCGACCGGAAGCCAGTTTTCGTTCGACCGTTTTGGACTGTTTTTGTGTGTGTGTGTGTGTATTGCTATTGATTGGCTAGAAGGCAACGGGTCTCCGGCCCTTTTGGGCGACGGCACAGACATTCCGACCCTATAGCGATTAGTAGTGACACGTGGAGGTGGATTGTGATAATTGTAGTCGTGGCTCCGGCGAATGAGGCAAAGTCGTGGCTCCGGCGAATGATGCAAAACCGTGGCTCCGGTAACATTGATGCAAAACCGTGGCTCCGGTAACACTGAGGCAATGAGGGGGTTGTTTGGCCGTGATTTGGACCGGCGGTGCCTTGTGTGCACGTGTGTTGGTGGGTTGGGTGAGAGGACCCTTGAGACCCGTGTTGTTGGGCTATGGCCGGGAGAGAGGTCCCGGGAACTTAGCGGGTGTATCAGTTGTGGTGTTTTACGTTTCTTTGCACATTTCATTCTGTCCATATATGTGTTAGGGTTTGGCATACTGGGTTTCCTCCTGGAAACTCTGGCATTCATTGTCTGCTTTCAGGCTGGGAGCGACGTTAGGTGGGTGGCGACGGCGGAGGGAGCGCTCGAGACCTGATCCTGCTTCCCTATATTTTGAGGTGGTTGTGATTACTTGTGTATATTTTATGTATATGATCTTTTGATGTAATCACATTCTTTTGTAAACTCGTTCACATATATATATTATATGTTGGTGCACCAGTGTGTGTATTTCTTTTCGTTGATTGTATGATTTAAATTTGAAATTTTCCGCTGTGTTTGAGGACGTTACACTTCAAGTTATGTTGACAAAGTAGTCGATAGCAACAGAACTAGACATTGTCATCAGAACTTAGGTCTTCACAAATTCAGTACACAAATTCATCATATGATGTATATTATTCTTTGTTGAATTCTCTTGTATAAAATATAGTAAGATATATATTATTCGAATTCTTCTTTGTTGAATTTTTATAAGTTTGAAGATCAGGAGAACGTGAGGGTGACCAGGTTCTCATGGCAATTGGCACGGCTTGTTGGTACTGTTCAATTATGTTCTTTTGTCTTTTGAGACCAAGTGAAGTTATGTTTTTTTTCTTTTGATTATGGTTTAGACTTGTTTTTAGATCATTGCAGCCACAATTGAAGATGTATGAAGTATGCTCTCTTTCAACATGTATTTAGTTGTATAAATTGAAAATGTATAAAGTAGACTCTAAGTTTGTTGTTTAGAAACATGTTGTATTTTTAAATTAGATGATTGGAGTGGTAAAGTTGTTGTAGAGATGAAAAATATACATATAGATTTAAGAAAATCAAAAAAAATAGATTTTGCATACCAGATCCGGTTCTGGGTACCCAAGTTGAGAGTCGACCCGGATCCAGTTCAGTTCTAGGTTCTAATTTATAATACGGATCCGATTCCGGTTCTACTTGTACCCGAACCGGAACCGATCCGTTACCACCCCTAACGGTAACATGTCAAATCAACGTTTCTTTCCCAATAAGGTGGCCCAGATTAAGGCATGGAAACACATCCTTAATCTTGATGGCCGACGACAGACATGATGGGGGAAATAAGACCATCAGAGATTGGAAGTGTAGGAACGTATGTGAATTATTAATTTCCGAGGATTATAAAAATAAACCAAACTGTTGCCTTACATTTTTTACAGCTCCAAGCCCGAAATACAACGGCATCACAATTGTGATGTTGACGTTACACCAAATCCTCCGACAACAGCAATTGGCGTTTAAATAATGGTATAACTATTGATACAAGTCACTAGGGGTGTCGATGGATGTTCGAAATTTGGAAATTCGTTCGCGTCCGGTTCGAAAAATATTCGGTCCGAACAATATCCGATCCGAATAATATTTGATTCGTGTAATATTCGGGACATGCGAATGCGAATATGGATATTGATACATCCGATCCGAATAACATCCGATCCGAGATTGAATATTTGTATTATAAGATCCATATTCATATTTGTATCATATACGTATGCAATACATTATTATACCTAGAAGTATTTATATTTCAACCTTGTGTGATTATATTTTGAATGTATAATTATTAAATTTACTTATTCAAATAAAAATACATCTACTAATCACATTTATTCAAGCATTGAATATCATTATCCTTTCTAGAATATGGAGTTAGAAATTAAGATAAAGTAAATTAATATTTGAAACCAAATAAAGTTATAAATATGACTATTTATAAGAATTTGTCTAAGTGAAAATGAAAAATGTTATAATGTGGGGAATTATGTTTACGGATGCGGATATTATCCGTATCCGATCCGAATCCGTCAAATATCCGAACGGATATAGACTTTTCATATCCGCAAACAATCCGTATCCGAATCCGAATCCGTAAATTTCATGCGAATGCGAATATGGATATACTTATATCCGATCCGTTGACACCCCTACAAGCCACACAATGATACCCAACAAATATATATATATGTGTGTGTGTGTGTGGGGGGGGGGGGGGGGGGGGGATGTGGTGTTGCTCGGAAGCCAAGCTCATCTCTTCCGTCTACCTTTCCTATCTCAACCCGACCACAGTTGACTGTGATTTCAGGAGTCATCACGAGGTTTTTTCCTTCGCAAATCCATATTTTGCATCCTAAGGCTTCTTAATTGAATTCATGTTTGATAATATCTTGAGCTCACTTTGCTTTTTGCCTTTCGAATATGTAGAAGTGAAATTATAATTTAAATTCGGCAACTTTATCTTGATTTTGATTTATTTATTTTAAATGAAGCAGGAGTATGATTGTCTTTTAGTCTAAATTATTTTAGTAAATAAACAAAGGGCAGTCAAAAAAATGGGCTAATTTGAATGGAAATTCTTCTTATGAGGTGCAGAAGTTTCATAAATTGAGAACTCTGGTCAAATAGCACACACAATTCACAATCGATGAGTTCTTATTTAGTTGTCATGAGAGTCCATATCTCTCAGTCTTGTTGCTTTTTTCTGTAAATAAAACTAGATATTTTTTATCCAAATATTTTTATCATAATATATTATGTTATAATGTAAAATAACACACACGCACACTTTCCGACTTAATTTATCAAACTTACGGGTGGACATACTGGTCCGAACCAATTAGGTCGGCTGGGGTCAAGTGTGATTCCAGATTTTCAGGACTATAAAATTTATGGAACTTGTCCATTTAATTGTTTTTCGTACTTTTTTAACCCCATCGTTACTCCTAGTTACTGCCTTTGAGATTCCAAGCGGATCTACCTACATGTTTGAACATGAATCACGACTATTCTTGGGTCCAAACAGCACAACTTGACTATTCCAACGTTCTCTATTTGTTTGCATACCATGAGCTATTAACACTAAATACATATTGAATTTCAGTAGTCCGATTTAATGTTATTAGTTGTTGCCGATAGTAGGTGAACAAAAGGTTGGTGATGGCAAAGCAAGTATTGCTTCTCCAACTACAAAGCATCTGAGCAAGCAAGCAACCAAAGACATTCATTCATTAATTCAAGATGCCCACCAATTTCTTTCGCAAGTGTCTGTTGGACCCATGCGACGAGCCTTGGGCGGAATCCATTCAAAAGAGAGTATGGGAGTTACCCCCAAGGCACACACAATCGTCGCATTTACGTGACATCATCCTGCAACCGCCAACCATCTTCAAAGTCCCAGACAACATCCGAGAATGTGATCCGGATGCCTACAACCCGTACGTCGTCTCCCTTGGCCCCTTCAACAATAGAAATCCTTTATGTCCATCGAATGAGCAATCCATGCAGAAGTATAAATGGCTATGTCTGCAATTCCTTGTCTCCCGCCACTCAGAGGGAGAGCAAGCCAAGTGGTTACTTAATCAGTGCCTCGCAGCTATGAAGGAACACGAGACTCGTGCCCGGAAATGCTATGCTGGTGATATCTCCCCACACCTATTGCCCTCCAATGAATTCTCGGAGATGCTTCTCTTAGACGGTTGCTTCATCCTCCGTCTACTCATGAGACACTGGGAGAAGCATGATCTAGAGGTAGTTATACATGACAAACCAACCCTCAAAGCCATGCAAATGGAAGAGGAGGCGCTAGCACTCGGGGGGTTGTGGATTTGGAGCTTGGCAAAGTTCGATTTACTCAAACTCGAAAACCAAATCCCGTTCTTTGTGCTCGAGACTCTCTTTGATCTCCTCAAGACTCCAAGCGACGCTTGCACCGATGTTGCAGGGCTCGCATTGGAGTTCCTTGGTTCGTTCAATCTTCATATTATGACTGCTCCTTGCAAACCTGTCATATCCAACCACCAAATCCACCATCTCCTCCATTTGCACCACATATGCATTGCCCCCTCTTTGAATCAGAAACGGACCACTACAAATCCCACACCGCAGTGGATTCCAAGTGCAAACGAGCTTCGAGAAGCTGGAGTCAAGTTCAAGCACAAACCAAATGCAAAAAGCTTCATGGATGTAACATTTTCCAAAGGAGTGATGGAAATACCAAGCTTGAATGTCTGTAAACACACCAGCTCGGTGTTTAGGAACCTGATCGCTTTTGAACAATGCTTCCCAGTGTTGCCTTATGTAACAAATTACGCTTTCTTAATGGACTGTCTCTTGCATTGCGGCACAAACAACGTTCGATTCCTCCACTTGAAAGGGATACTTATCAACAGACAGAACAGTGACAAGGAAACAGCATGTTTCTTCAACAACCTCTGCAAACAGATTCACTATGGTTTTGAGAATAATTACCTGCAAGTATTGTTTGCGGATGTCATGAGGTATAATGACTTCAAATGGCATAGATGGCGTGCTGGTCTTGTGCGAGATTATTTCAGCAACCCCTGGGTGATTGTCTCGGTCATTGTAGCAATCTTCCTTCTGATACTTACAGTCGAGCAATCTTTCTTCGCTGCTTACTCCTACTACATACCTCAAAAATAGTTCCATCTTTATTTTTCTCTTTCAATGTACTTGTAGACATAGTTATCATGTTTCACACCCAAACTATAATAATTATGAATGGAATAAGATCAAGTCTTGAGCCAACAACAGATGGGAGAATACTATGTACCCAGAGAACAATATATATGTGGAAGGGAAAAATTATTTTCATGAAATAAAGATAAGGTCTTCTGTTTACATTTCCTTGCTCGACAGAAGGAATGAATCCTTTGCATTAATAAACTTACTGACGAGTATAATCTAAAAGAAGGAGATGACACAAACTGATGGTATTGCAAAATTTGATTTTGTACACAAACATAATGGTACAGCAGATCATTGATCAGATTATATTATCGAAGCTTGTTAGTATTAGCTCTCCTTCTCGATCAATTTGATTATGATGTCCGCATTTTTCTTTGACTTCGTAATAAGCTCTGCATTTGGTCTGTCATTGTACTCGATCTGAATTTCACAAGTGAAGTAAGAAAACAAAGTAGAACAATACATACAACATGAAAAAGTGTGGTAATTACTGCTAACAGTCAGATCTGGGTTATCATCCAAAGGATTCACCTAACAGTCTTCTTTACAGTCATATCTGACTTAATAGTGTTCTCTGTTGAAGTGATTAGGATGGGAATTCAAAAATATTTAAATCTCATAGGTTACTACTACAAAAATTGTATTGATATGGTCTGATCCTTATCCTTCGTTAACATTCGTAAAGCTCTTGATATCTAATTCAGTTCTCTAGAAATATGTAATACAAAGTTTATAACTCAAGCACTTCCTACATTGTAACTGGAAGCTTCGATGTTCTATGCAATACATTGGTTAATTCATATCATAACCGCAAAGGCAGCTGTGAAATACATACACATGTTTTGAGATGAGAATAAGGACCAACGCTTTTTACTGTGTTGAGAGACTAAGCAGAGAGGGAAATTGAGATGTGAATTGGCAACTGATAGTCATCAAATATAAGGTTTCACACACTAGTTCACGTCGCCTAAACAAAATGACACAATTGCCTATATTTGCCTAGAGATAGGATGGATTAAAGTGAACAAAGTGAAGAACTACTTCATTCATGAACTGATGAGAAGCATGTCTGTTCTTAAATTTAATATTTAACAAAGAACAAAAGATTAAAAGCTAAAATCAAATCTTACTCGCCATTTTGCAACATTGGGTGCTTTTCCTGAGAAAATATCACCGTAAGAAACAGAGTCAAATATTTCCTTAGAAAAGACCAATAATAATGATCCTGACCCGTGGAGATGTGCCTCTTTAAGACTCTGCATTGCTTTGTTAACATCAATGTCGACAAACCTTTAAATTAAATTGATGAAAAAAGATTAAAACGCTGAATTCAGGGCTAACTGTAATGTAAATTATGCTTTCTGCTTCATTCAGGAAAGGATGTTGGACTCACCATTTTTCATTAAAGATATATGAGATCTCCTCCCAAATTTCATCCTCCAAGAACAAGTAGTTTCCTTCAACGATAACAATTTTGTGACTAGCAAAAGCAGGGAGAAATTAGTGAATGTATTGTCTGGTTTAATTTTTTATCAAAAATAACACTAATAAAGTACTTTGAAAACTATAATATCTACTTTAGAAGCTAATAAAGTTTTTTTTTCCGGAATACATTGTCAAGAACAAGTCAAACAACATCATAACTTTACTGGAATATTTTTTTCTCCTCATTTCTGAGGTTGGTTTTGCTTTGTAGAGTTTAACAGACTATGACTTCTTTGGAGAATCTCATTTAGTTTTCAGGGTTGAACTTCCGAGTTCTCCCAAGCATAAGATTACCTCAAAGTCCTACTTTTCTTTCAAAGGAAATACGATGGACTCGGACTTTTTTCCAATGCGAAAACAACCCAACCCACATTTTCGCTACACTAGGAATTGTAACTCGGGGCCAAAAACTAGGTGGTACTGTTCAGGATGTTAAGCACTAATCATCCCTAGCGTCTTTGTGCTTCATCTATGGTTTCATGTCGATAAGATGATCAGCATTCCCCCTATTCCACCGACAAGTTTTGACCTTGATTCCACTAATCGTGCATCACATGGTTATCTTGAACATTTAAGAATAAAGGAACTAATAAGGGTTTTTTTTAATTTCAAACAAAAAGAGTCATTTGAAGATTGTGGATTTGTCGCAACCAATACAGTATTCTGGGGTCACAGTGATTGACTGTTTCATTTTGGAATCAAATGTTAGCAGTGTAAAGTCTAATCAGCAAAGTGGATAGCGATATCTAACAATGCAATCTTCTGACTCAAAGTGGGTAGCAATTTCTAACAATTCAGTCTCAAATCAGAATTCATAGCATTTGTCATGGGCTATTTTGAAAATTCAACCTGATCAATCATGGTAAGAATGTCTTTACTCACGAAAATATGAGAAATATCAAACATTTAAAAAAGGGAAAACTGTACCCCGTGCAACCGAGATCACTTGTTCACAACTAGGAGAGTTCAGATGTATTATTATTTTTCTATGCATAATGCACATGAACAGAGGAAAAACTCCAAATAATGTGAACAGCGTACAGAAAATTTTCAAAGCATTGATAGTTAAACTCACTGATGGCTGATGTGGATATCGTCTTCCACTGGATCTCCAACGCCATGATCAAATGATGGGACAGAAACTGACCCCTGATAGAAACATCAAATCATTCAAGGTGAAACACTCGCGTATATTTTATTTTGCACTTGTAGCCATCAAAGCAACATTCTGCATCTTTTTTTGAAATAAAAGCATGAGCTTTTACCGGTATTAAATAAATAACAACAAATAGCCAGAGAAACATGAAACAGACAAAGGGAGCTGTGCTGACCTGGTTCTTCAGAGTTTGAAGGCATTTTAGAAGCAGCGCAGGATCAAACGTCCAAGGAGCTAAATTTACAATTTTGGTTGTCAGTTACCAATGCAAACAAACTGACAACTCAGTTATAAGGACTAAGATAACATTAGACTCACCTCCTCTCCTTGCATGTGCTTCATCTGGATTCTGGAAATTATATGCAAAGGAAAAGGTTATAACCAAAATAAGAGAGAGAGAGAGAGAGAGAGAGAGAGAGAGAGAGAGAGAGAGAGAGAGAGAGAGAGAGAGAGAGAGAGAGAGAGAGAGAGAGAGAGAGAGAGAGACATAATCACAAAAACAGCTTCTCAATTGTGCACCTAAGATGCCAATATGGTTATATATAAAAAATTAGTTGGCTAGGTAGAAGATAGTGAACACAACTTTCTTATACAGTAGTATTACAGACTTCCACCTTTCAGCAGTATGGAACTATATATCCGGCACTACCTGCATGCTTGACCAGGATGATCATTGTGTCTATGCCTTAAAATAATACGTGGGAGTGAGGTCAATGGACCCAAACAAATTGATCGATTTGCTCCGCTATCATCAAAAATTGAATGATCTGCCACCTCTCTAAAACCCTAACACTCATTTGCAAACTAGCAAAATCAGCTCTTTGGTAGAGTGCAAAGTATTTTACTTTGTGCAATGTTGGACCATATTTTGAACACACTGGCTTAAGACGACTATAACAACGATTGTTTCTGGTAATAACAGGGTAACAAAGCCATGCAAAATGTTCCTTTCGAGATAGTTTTCTAAAGTAGTTTTAAAATATTTAATATGGATCACCAGCAATCATGGTAACAATAAGGCTTGATGAACAAAACAGTTGTAAAGTTATGTTGTGCTTCAGATATCTAGTGTATGTAAAAGAGACTGCTACAGAAACACTTTTAATGACTAACCTCCATTGCATCTAGTTGGGAACGATATAAGTGGAATCCATCCATAGGTAGAACTACGGCAATATCACGGGTGTCAACATTGGGTTGAGCTTCTGCTGTTCTTTGAGACCAACCGGAGTTTAATTTACAAACAACTTCTGATGTGATAGTGCTTTTACCAGCACCTGGTGGACCAGCTAAACCAACGAGATGCCTAAATTAAAAGATGAATGTGAAAAATATCAAACACACCAGTCATTTGACAGCTTGATGCCTTTCACACAAAAAGATTACAGTCCATCCAACCATAACTCCTAACCGAGCTTCACAAGAAAAATGATTTGCTTTGTGCTGAAAGCTGAAAGAAAACTAAAAGTTGAAAGAAAACTGAAAGAGAAAAAAAAGGTTATATATGAGGAAGATAACCTATCTGAAAGACTGAAGCAACTCATGGAATTTGGGAAGACATTGTCGTGCAGACAAAAATTGAAGAATGTGAGCAGCACCAAAATAACATTGTCTATTTGATTAAAAGGAAGATACAAAAGTCATTGCAACACAAAAGTTATTCTGGTACTTTCAGCCATAATCTGCAACTAATGGCTATCAATCATTTTGTCCCCAATTATCAGATTCATAAGAATTACATCTTGACTTATCAATAATCCGGTAAGAAAAAAGCTAAAAGTAAATAAGAAGGATATCAGGTATCCATTTTTATGTATGGTATGGCACATGAGTACTGTTAAAAGCCATTTAATTAAAATACTCTTTCAAACTGACAATTATATGTAGTAAATACAATGAGCAAGACAGATCCAGCAACTTACTTCGTACTTGAATCCTGTGCATTTTCCAAAATTTCTAGAAGTCGCTTAATGAGATTATCGTATACTTCCTCTATAGACCTAGTAGTGATGACAAAGAACAATTATTTGGTATACATTGATCACAAAACATTTATGTAGTAGAAGAAGAAAAACTAGACAATACACTAAGAAAAAATATCTGGTACAAAAAAACTAAGTTGTCAGCAAGTATGAGCAGTTATTTTAAAAAGGGAGTCCTTTACAAGAATTACAAGCAAACATTGAATTCTAAAAGTAAAATATTTACTAATATTCAGAAACATTACAAATGTTAATTTCTGGGTTTTTCTCTCATATGGTAAAAAAGTTGTCTTGATGGAATTCTGGAAGGCAATATTTTAAAAAAATTGCAACTGTTTTATTAAACTTTTATCATACTGACATATTGAGGGACACCAGAAAAAGTAGTGCAAATTACTCATAGGAATGGTAGTTCAAGAAGATGATGAAATATACAAGTATAATAAGGATTAGTAGGAAGAGTATTTTTTACTATAGACCGAAAACCAACTCTTAAGGTATTGTGCAAAAGAAAACATTACCTTGCCTCTACAAGAGCAGTTTTGATGTTATAGTTGCACGACACCTAAAAGTCAAATAGGAAAGCTTAGCAAACTCAAGTGGCTAAATGAATCAATAATGTAAACAAAGGAGAACCTTCAGGTGGTTACGCTTTGAGTCCAGGAGCAACGATTGTTTTGTCAAGCTATTTTTCCAGGATGAATGAGCAAATCTCAGACAATTAATGAAACCAACACTCTGCCTTCCTTTTAGAGAAATAGATCCTACAAACAAACACATGATCAGGAATTTCATATTCATATGCCAATTAGAAAAAATAGCAATTCCTGTGAATGAACAGATGCAAAATATAGTGTACATGTTTTCAAGTGAAATAAGATTGTCTGAAGATTTTCTTTGAATGAAATGTCACTTAAGAGGATCAGGAATCCCTGACACGTCCAAAATAATTCGCAATTTTGAGGGCAAAACAGAACTAGACGTCAACTAAAATAAGAAACCTTGTGACAAAATGGATCACCAGTTCTTACCCATCTGAGATAATTCACATTTTCATGAAAAAGGAAAATATTACCTAAGCCATTTAAGAAAAATTATGTATTTTCACAAAATGATTTCAACACAAAAGTCAAAATAGGAACTTATGTTATGAAACTCATCGACCTAACCCTTTCCAACATTATTTACCTTCTGGGGGAAAACAAACCATAAAAAAGTAAATTAATAAAAACAGAAAGTGTTGATAGAATTCAACCAGCAATGTCAACCCATCTATGATCATTCACATTTAGATGCAAAAAATAAAACAAGGTTAACAGTCTACTAACTAAGAAAAACACAAAGTTCTGACACAAATTACAAAATTGCATCTGAAAGGTATTCACATTTTAATGAAGAAAACAATGTGTTACTAAGTTTTGTGACAGAATCTAGTGATCTGATTCCCACCCATCACAAATTTCCCATTAAATAGGGATAAAAACCGAAAAAAGAACTTGTGAGACAAAATCATAAAAAATAAATTTTGAACCCTTTTAGTATAAGAAACAAAAAAAACATTTTAAAAAACCAAAACGTTCCGAAAGAACAAAAACAGGGAATAAAATGGCAAGACGATATACCTAGAGAATGATATCGGCGGTTAATCACACCGCCGGTGAGAGGCATCGAGAGGTCCATCTGAACTCCGACGGAGAGAAAAAGAACAGAGATTATCTGGTTTTCTTTTTTTGGGTTTGAGAAAATTTAACTAGTACTTGGGATTTAATAGATTCTGTGTCGGGGGTTTTCGACGAAAACTTAGTTGTTCTTGTTTTGGGAATTATTATTCGTGACCCACATATTACTTAAATTGTCCGTAATAATTATTATTTTATCATTCTTGTTCCATTTAATACACATTTCGTCTTTGTATCTTAAAATGAGACTTATGTGTCAGTTTTCCTCACTCTACCGGAACTAACACAAAAGAAATGTACGACGAAACGTCTAAATCCAGCAGGATAATTTATCCTAAAAAAAATCAACTTATATGAGACATTTTTTTGAGACGTCTCCCCCCATGGTTATACAGGTATGAGTTTTTGTACTCATACATGTACTCGACCGGGGCGGGTGACCAGGTATACGAGTATTACTCACGCTATTTACACTCTTAATTCTAGTAAAATAAGGAAAATTGAGACACAAATCTTACTTTAAGATACGAAATAAAATAAATATTAAATAAAATATAAAAGACAAATGATAATTATCACGGACGATTTAAGTAATTTGCAGACAAATAATTCCCTTTATTTTAAGAGTATTTGGAGGGGGGAAAATTACCTACTACTCACTTTTAGTTGGGTTGTAATCGAGCAAACCTCTCCTGACTTAAAACTTTAACGTTCAAACTCGACCCGAGATCGAACCGAGCTCAACTCGATCCGACTCAATGGCTCGTTGGAGGGCACCTGGACAAAGAACCATGGAACATTTCCAGACTAGCAGCAGCTCACCTCACGTGGGGCTAAAAGTAGGCTGTATTTGATGTTTACACTTCAATTAGGCATGAAACAAACCTTAGTATAAAAACATGACCAAGGCTAAGAATTTGAATTCAAATATGAAGTAAATGTTACATTTTAATTTGAGAACAATGATCCCATTGTACTAATAAACATGTTCCCAAGTTCTACACATTATTTAGACAGGGCCTGCGGCCAATTTTGTGATTACAGTACATGCCAGCAACAGACTATATGTTCATGGGGGTACAGCAATCAGTCCAGAGCCCTCCCGTGGGATCTGGAAAATGGACAGGATACAGCCTTCGACTCGTGTGGGATCTCTGGAAAATGCGCAGGACAGCCAACAAGCAAGGGATGCAGATGCAAACCCAAACTAATACATTTCGACGAGTATAGTTGTTCAGGATCTAAAATATCAGCATAATATACGAGGCTAATCACATTGTAATTTGCATTTTATCAGCCAGGGCTTTTTAAGCTTTCTGTCATCAGATGACTGCAGAATTCATTGAGGCAGCGTCAGTTACGGTGATAAGAAAACTTAAAGAAGATATTACAGGCATGGTCTTTTAAAATACCTGGTCTACAAAATCAGGAGCTTGGACTCTCTTGGAACCATCAGCCAGACGTTTGCAAGGAAGATGATTTTGAAAGAAAGAGTCTTCTTTATGAATCTACAAAATGGGTTGGGATCAAATCATATCCAAATGACAGAAAAAAAAACTGAAGGTCCTGACTTTACAAGGTCAACTTATTGAATTTGCTACAATGTGAAGAAAAAAATTCCAACTTAGCCTGCCATGTAGAGCATTACTTTTCATAGACCCAATGATCCAGAAAGGACTAACCAGTAACCACTATGCCCCAGAAATAGAAATTTACACTAGTGCTTTCAATGGAGAGGTTTTATCTTTACAACTATATAAGTATAAGCTTTCTCCAGAAGAATTTTTCAGGTTGACTTGGAAACATTTTTTCCTCAAAACTTGTCTAAGAAACCTACTCATCAAGAATTCAATCATGATTCAGATTCCTTTTACCAACACAGTATTGTGTCATTGGCCTTATACGATTAAGAACATGGCCATAAGAAGTGTGTTAGCATTTCCACTCATCTCATTAAAATTTTCTAGTCATTCAATTTCTTGAAATTACAAAACGAAATTCACCTTAGTTTCCAATTTAGAGCATTTTTAACAAAATTCAGAACACCAGGACCAAAGCTCATCAACCTTGTTCATCTACAAGTATACACCTCTCAGTGACCTCTTCATATGATCAATAATAGAACTTCATTTTAATGAACTACAAAGATGTAAGTTATGTAGAGCATTAATTTTCATGTTATGCCTATGGTGTCAAAAGTGTGTTTACTGACAAACTACAAAGATGACTTCAAAAGTGTGTTTACTGGGTGGGAGCATGTTATGCCTATGGTGTCAGGTCACATTATGAACTGTCATAATGGATAAGAAGAAAAAAAGAATCGAGTGAAATCAAGATATCCAACATAATTCAAGAATATGTTCACTTTTTGAGATGTAAGTAATGTACTTTTTGTGTGGTTTGCAACCCTTTAGTAACTATTTTTATATATTGCTCTGAAAGTGTTATTCATCTACTTGTATACTTAATATGTGCTAAATAAGTGCTTGAAAAATTAGTGGTTCAATAAAAATCTAAGATATTTTGACAATTTCTAAACGAAGTGATCTATAGGTTCCAATGTTTCAAGTTCTATCCATGTACTTCCAAGTGGTCGAGATATGCATACATATTTCACCAAAATAGCAAATAAAGTCTTTCCAATGACAGGTTCAGAAGAAAACAAAAAACCCAAGCCATGATCGTAGTTTCTTTATTTCCGATCATATGACATAGTTATGACTTTAACTAAATGCTAAATCAAACCACTTTCTCATGTCTGCCAGCGCATAGTTATGCTCATTAAATTGGACTTACTCAGCAAGAGTGCAAGGTATCAAATTTTTCATCGGTACCAGGTACTTTAATTTATAACTCATATAAATAACAATTTAACTTTTACAAATTATAAGTATACAATACATTATTAATTTGTAAAAGTTAACTTATCATTCACGTGAACTATAAATTAATATAATAGCTATCAGAGCTCACTCTCAGGTCTAAACAATTGTATGGTTTGAGTGGGCAGGTGTCAAATTACCAAATGCCTTGAACTTAATCATTATCCACACTTGTATAATTTCATTATTTCTATCTAGAAGTAATGAGTTTCTGTGATGTCTCCACACAGTTATAGAAAAATAATCCAATCCATTCTGATAGTTTTTTACCAAATGCCAAAGAAAAAATGGCAGAAAACTGGTCATCAATTATTCAATAAGAACTATATCAAAAAAAGGAGGAATACCTGTTTTTGAATTGCTCCAATTAATATATCATGGCACCCAGATGCATACACCTTCTCAAGACTGGGACATTGAAGCAATAATCTCTCTGAAATGTATGTCAAGAATAAAATTTGTTAACCTTGTACTATTTACTAAACTGCATAATATAACACTTGTCTAGAATAAGCTACAAACCAGGAATCAAATTGGTGCACGAATTTAAATTGAGATCGTAAAGCTCCGGGCAATTCAGATACAATGCCTGGACAAACAGGGGAAAATTAGAAACTAAATGAAAACCAAAAATTTGCTGACAATTTAGACATTAACACTCACATTTAAGCCGGAACAACCCCACAAACTCAGCTTCTTCAATCGTGCATGTTTGATAATCAGCTTTTGGTACATCGATTGTGGGCTCGCAATTACTGATTTATGGAAACTTTTAGGTTCACCATCAGCAATTTTCTTGGACCCACTTTCTTCAAGATTCTCAATTTGGGAACTAGCATCGTACATGCTCATCCCACAGTCTACAACTCGGAGGAAGGGCAACTGAGCAGTAGCAAATTGAATCCCACCTAAGAAGTCAATAGAAGTGGAAAAGATAAATTACAATCTAGTCCCACAAAAATGTAAATATTACAACAAAAGCAAACAGGCAAAAAGAATTTACTCGATGTTATGTTTGGACAGAGTGCAAGGAGGAGCCTGGACAATGTGTTGGGAAGAACATTGCATATCATTTCAATGCCACTGTCACTGATGTTTGAGCTGTAGTCGGGAAAGAACGGCAGCATGTATGAGGAATAGCGGCATGTGTTTGGAAGAAAAGCATACTCATTTGGTTATGGTAAGAATAAATTCAAAAAATAAGCCACTTACCCACTCAAATCAAGCAGTTCCAGATCAGTGTAGCATTGGACAATAGAAGCAACAGCTGAATCAGTGATTTTTGACCCCAGAAGCAAAGAAAGCATTCGCAGTCCTCTGCAAGAAGATCAGATATTATAAATTTAATACCAAAAACTAAAATGCAAGGGCAAAATATAAGAAAAGAAGGAATAAAAACAGTTACATTAATCCAAAAGGCAAAGGAAAAACACTGTAAACCAGCACATATATATCACCAGTCATTTAGAAAATGATCTATAAGAAAACAAATCTTTCTAGATTGTGTTGTTCATGATCGTAAGAAAGTGGTTTACTAAGCTCACAGGACCTGAAACACTAATACAAAAATGCCACGACCAAGATTCAAAGAATTACACTACCTCAAGTTTGCAGCTGCCAGAGCTAGTACAGCTGCATTGCATAGCCGAGTGGATGCAATATGAACATTTCTCAATCGTGGGCACGTCATACCAAGATTTTCCATCATTGTAGCAAGATCTGTTGTATCATTCTCTTGACGTGAGAAATCAAAAGAAAGCTCCTTCAAATTGGGGCAGTTAATAACCTAGACAGACAGATAGGCACAATTAGATGTAGACAAGAGGGTGGAGTAAATACACGGACAGCAAGATAAGCATAATACTGCTCATGCATATTATATTACCGTTTTGGAAACACAATGCAAATCTGATAGCCACAAACTTGAGAGGCTAGAGGAACACAGGTTCAAATAACCAAGATTGGTGCATCCTTCAATTCGAAGACTTGAAAGAGATCTTTTCTCAGAAACAAATCGACTCAAGTCATTTCTGGGATGCACAGAGGAAAAGGGATACATAATGAAAAGTATAGCTAAAAACCCACAATAAAGGCAACAGAAGAGGCAAACAAAATTGGGAAATTGAAGGATAGTTGAACCCATATGGGACAGGAAGACACTTACCCAGTGAGCCGGTTGACTGCACTATCTGCAGTACTTATTTCCAGTTTTTCAAGGTTGGTGCAGGAGAATGCTATGCAAGCTAAGAGAGTAGCATCAAAATCACTGCAATAAACAAACCAGGAAATTAGCTGGACACCAAGACATGAGAAGGTCAATAGAAATTCTCATAAACATAACAACACAACAAAAGGCATGCACTACATTGCAAAGATGAAGGCTCTATTGATTGCATTGCAAAAATCTAGAGGCAAAAACAACATTAGTACATCTGATATCTGAATTACCATTAGCTTCCTTTACTTCTTCAGGACAAAAAAATGTTCATATCAGATGTATTTTACGATAGAGATCCAGGTACACAAATGGCCCAGCTTGGAAATCAATCACATTATTGTCCATTATGCAGCAAGTAGTGAATGTCACCACAAAAACTAATATTTCCTGCTTCAGATCATTTCAAGATAAGATCAGAGCATCCACTACAGCTCTACCTTAAAACCCACCGAGGGTTTTCTTTTGTATGCCAACTAAGGTTTAGTTCAAAGATCATTTATGTAATCGCCATTAATCACATATAAAAGACAGGCTAAAAGGTGTGAGATCCGACCATTGATCATCAAGATGCTTAATCTTTTCACTTAGATCTACCTCGTAGGCTGATACTTGGCTCAGAAACCACAGATGCGAGCATCTGATCAGAGAAAAAAAACAGATCCAAGATGAGATATTTAACAACTAAACACCATCCTAGGAACTGATGACTGATCTGGACTAAAAGCCCAAACCCTCCCAATTTCAAGGAAAACATTTTATTTTGTCGATAACATACTAAGATCCCATAGTTTCAGATCTGTTATTCCGATCCTTTTCACAACCTTTCTCCAACAAGATCAACAGATCCTTCACAAAAACCCTCAGCCATAAGAATCCACTTGATAGATCATCCTCATCCTTCAATTTCTGAGCTAAAATCTATCCTGATCATCCTCAAATCCACATGTACGATCAACAAACACCAATGAAACCGATCTAAACCTACACACCTAAAACCACACACCCAAGCAAACAATATCCACCACCAAAGTTGTCATCACAGGACCTTTTTCCGAAATCCAAAACCCCGATCACACACCGCAATCCTCAAACCCACATGCCCCGAACCCAATCGCCAAATCGGCACAAACAAACTCCGATCCAGCAAAAGAAACATCACTTAAGCATTATTTTTAGTTTTAAGGTTCTCGATCACAACAGTCATAACGGTCCGAATCCGATCATCCACCAACCGATCCCTTACCTTTCCATCCTCAGCGAGAGCCTAACAAGCCCCTCACACTTCTGCAAAACAGATCCCACAAACCCAACCTGGCTTCTCGCCGGAACCCTAAGCCGGACCTCCTCGGTCGACCTCCACACCCTCCTAACGCACTCCCTCCACCCCCTCCCGACCGCGGCCGCCGCCATCAGCCCCACCGGCGGCAACCGCCGAAGCACCTCGACCAAGCACCCGCTCGGGACCTCCGCCCCATCGACCACCACCACCCCGTCGTCATCCTCGCTCACGACCTCTTCCACCTCGTCGTCGAAGGAGAGGGCGCGGCGACGGAGGCGGGGAGTGGAGGGAGGAGGGATGGGGTCGGTGGAGGAAGGGCACGCGTGGCCCTTCTTGGGGAGACCGCAGCGACCGCAGTTGTAGCTGCCGCGCTTCTTGGCGGAGAGGGCGGGTTTGGGCATGGTTAGGGTTAGGGTTTGGAGTGGGAGGGGGTTTGGGGGACAAATAGAAGGGAAGGGTTTGGAGCGGGAGATTTGGCGCGCTGGGGTTTCACGTGGGAGGGGAGATTGGAAAATTAAGGTAAGGGACTGGATAAGGTGCTCTTGGGTGCGGGAATTTAGTTGGAGGTCCGGAATTCGGATGGGGTTTGCAGATCAGGACTTGCGTTGGGCGGTGAGAATGAGATTCTTCGTGCCGTTGGGAAGTCAGATATTTAAAATTCTTTTTATCGCCTAGAATTTCCTATACCTACCTTCACTTTGGACATGTGGTTCTGGTTCCAAATCGAAAGTAATCCAGCATCATTTTCACTAAAACGTAATTAACTACAGCAATGGAATTTCAACTTGCATTTGGAGTAAAATGTTTTACTTCCCTCGACCAACTTCATGTCTTCCTTAGACCAGGGGAGGGCGCCCACCCGGGCGTGCATTCGGGTGCCGGAGCACCCGAATGGATGCACGGGCGTCGATTTTTTTTTTTTGTTTTTTTATATATTTTAGTATAGGTTTTGTTATTATAGTTAATTGATAATGTATTAGGTATTTTTTAGTAATGTGGGGTGATAAATTTTTATTATTGTTGCAACGGATTGGATTACAATGAGTTTTTTGCAAGTGATGAAGATTCAAAAATTTCCAGATCAAACAATTTTAAGATCCAAAAAAATTCCCCCGAACGACCTGTCGAGGTGGTTTAATAGTATGATCTAAGATGATTAACTCATGGTCTAAACACATGGTTATGGTTAATTGATAATGTATTGAGTATTAATTAATAATGTAGTAATTTCAATTAATAAAAATGTAATTTGTTAAAATGTGGGGTAAGAATTAAAATTGTTTAATTAATAAATGATGTTGAGGAAAGAGAGTGTATGGTGGGTGTGGGTAGCCTGGGCATGGTTAAGGGGCGGTTTGTGGTGAGTGGGGTGAGCTGACGTGGCGGAGAGAGAAGCTGACGTGGGGGAGAGAGGGAGCAGGGCGCCTGAGGTAACCCGGGCATGGTTAAACATGCTCTTAAGTCATACTTTGGAGTGGATCTCTTTTTCCACTGGGTATTTTGCAGTACGAGACATTTTGTAAATGTATCTTTTCCATTGAGATATGCTTCTATGATATATCAAACCATACTTAGCTAATTTTACCTTCGATGTGAGCCGCAATACCCACATGCTTTACGTCCATATTAGTGGATCATTTATCGTATATTTTTTTTATTGTCCTTATCTCTTTCAAGTGAGAGAACAATGAGTCTGAGAAGATTGTGCTTGGGGTAACATTTGATGTTATCAATTGAATCCATGGAATACATTGCACAATATGAAAATTGTTTAACTATTATAACAAAGGGCTAATTACAGTTTACCCCCCTGAACTATACATTGGTATCATTTTGCCCCCCTGAAGTTTCAAAGTTAACAATTACCTCCCCTGAGCTTTAATTTTGTAACATTTTGCCCATTGAACTTCAAAAACTCATCATTTAACAACATTCAACGTTTTTTCCCTAATTTTTTTGTTGTATCTCTAATACACTCCTAAACCTATATTTACATGAAAGTTTGGATCAAAATGGAGGTCGGATATTATTGAAATTTGGGTCAGATTGACACTCAATCCGACCCAAATTCTAACCATATCCGACATCCGTTTCGATCCAAACTTTCACGTAAATATAGGTTTAGGAGTGTATTAGGGATACAACAAAAACAATTAGGAAAAAAACGTCGAATGTGTGTTAAATAATGAGTTTTTGAAGTTCAATGGGCAAAGTGTTACAAAATTAAAGTTCATGGGAGGTAACTATTAACTTTGAAACTTCAGGGGGGAAAGTGATACCAATGCATAGTTCAGGGGGGGCAAACTGTAATTAACCCTATAACAAACATGACATTTGTAAGGTTAAGAGTATATACGGTAATATCCAATTCATATTTGTATCTAATTTGTTAAACTAAAGTATTTTCACGAATTCATTAGGCGGCAAGTTAAAATTTGATTGTTTTACGATTTCATTGGTATCTTCGTTCATTTATCCCAAATATAAATTATATTATAAGATCTGAAAATTTTCTATATTTATATTTGTTGGCTTTTTGGCTAATAATCGTTAATCTGTTTTGATGATTAATCAACATTTCAATAAAAACATGTATCAATTGGAATATCATTGCTTGCATATATGTGTGTTATCTAACATTTCAGGATTCAAGTTTGAGTTAAATTAAAGATGAAGATTGAAGAGTAGTTATGTTTAAATTCCATGTATTTAGGCCTCAAATGTAACTTGGCACTTGAAATCCATGATTCACTGCATTACACATCACTTAGGATATCCTAGACTTCATTAGAAATTCAACCAAACTCATTAGAACCTTAGAACAGGAAATCTGCACTAAATCGGTCAACCGGTAGAATCTTTTGGTTCGACTGATTTTCACCAGACCTTCCCAGGCAACAAAATTTGTCTCACACAGTCGACCGATATTCTTCACCCGTTTGACTGTTTATTCTATCTGGTTTGCCTGTCGTAAATCGGTCGACCGACTTTTCCTTCTGTTCGACCGTCTCACCTTGTCGAGTGAGAAATTAGTTTACCCAATACCAATCATTTGTCGACATGTGTCCATTTAGTGAGACTTTCGGTCGACCGAAACTTGATATATGTTCGACCGAATGTTTTCCGTATTTGTAATTATTATGATTGTTATACTTGTCGTGTACTCCAACAGTCATATACACATTTTCCTAACTAACCTTATTTTGGATTTAGTCTTTCGGTCGACCGGATTTCCCTTTACGGTTGACCGAATCTTGATTCTTCCCTATCTCATTCTTAATGGGCATTTTCGGTCGAACTTTGCACTCACCTAGTTCGACCGATTACACTTGTTGTTATCGGGTCTCAAATCAAACATGTCAACCGATCGACCGAAACTCTACTTACGGTCGACCGATACTTAAGTCTTTTCCAGACCTAGTCCTACTGTCTCTTTTCGGTCGAACTGGTATTCCAAACCGTTCTACCGATCACTTAAGTTCTAGCCAAATAGGATCGACCATTAGCATCTTCGCTCGACCGAACCGAAAACTGCTTTATTTTGGTCGACCGTGTAACACGATCTGGTCGACCGTTTGTTGCCAGAAACGTGTCTTGTCATTTCTGAATTGTGTTTTCTTGCACATATTTTTGACCACTTCAATCCCAAAGGCTAGAACTTGTTTAAAGCATATAAATAGAGCTTAGAACACTCATACAAAACCACCAATCTTTCTCTAAGCTCAACATCTCATTACTACTCTCAATTTGCTCTAAACCCTTGTGCTCTTATCTTCTCACTTGAAATCACCATCACTAGATTGCATCATTCATTTCAAGTGCCCAAGATTAGTTGTTGAAGTATTGTTCTTCAAGAGTTGTACAAGCTTCCGGAGTGAAGCTATTCTCAGATTGTGAGAAGGTGGTCCAAGTTAGGCGAGGGTGTTCGCAAAGCTTATGGTGTAAAGGCGTGATCTCGGCCCGCAACGGAGATCAGATTAGTGGAGTACGCGAAGTTGCTCGAGTAAGAGCAATTCGTAAGAGAGGACTAGGATCCGGTGGTTGGATCCAAACCTCTATACATCCGGAGTAGTGGTTTGTTTGTTCTCTCTTTAATATTATTGTCTTATCTTTGAATTTGGTATAGTTATCTAAAAAACCGTAATTAGTCTATTCACCCCCCCCCCCCCTTTAGACTAAGTTTAGGGGCTAGTAGATCCTACAATATGGTATCAGAGTCTTGTTAATTGCAACTCAGTGCAGAATGGACACAGTTATGGACACAATTGTCCAGACTCGATCCAGAATATGCACGATTATCCAAACTTGGTCCACAATAGACACGATTATCTAAACTCTGTCTAGACTATTCAAGCTCTCGACACGATTGTCCAAACTCTGTCTAGACTCAGTCCATGGTTGAGATTGTTGGTTTGTGTGAGAGTTGGTTTAAAAGGAAGTGCACTAACCTCTTCTTCCTTTTTTTCTCACACATCCATCTCATCCCTCTCTCCCCCTCAAACCCACAACCACCAGCGACCAGAGCTCGGATAAGGCAGATGAGCGAAGCTGAGACGCGTGTGAAGCCGGTGGAGTGCAAGTCGAAGGAGGTGATCACGCGTCGTGGTGTTGTCAGAGGTGCAAAGTATGCCAAGTTCCATTAGATGTTTCACACAAGGTGTGTGAGGGGTGTGCACGTCGCCGGAGGCCGGAGGCCTTGCTGGTGACAATGGGCAATTAGGCATCTACCTAGGAATGGTCGATTGATGTTGGTGGGCAGTCGATCGGTTGTAGTTGAAATGCTAGGTTTTGCCCCGCACCGGTCGAACGATGTCATCCGGCGGTCGACCGGTCGTGTATGATTGTTGGGCACGAGAATACTTTGTTATTTTCTGTCAGACAGGTTGCCTTTGCATCCGACCATTTCCCTTGTATTTTTGACTTTACGTGGGCATAGACCATTTAAACGGTCAACCGTCCAGAAACCGTTGTTTGACCGTTTGTAGTGAAATCCGAACTTTGTATAGTACTTGTTATTTTTCAGTCGGTCAGGAACCCTTTGTCGTTCGACCATTGTCTTGATGTTTTGTTGAACCTGCCATAGACCTTCCAAACGGTCAATCGCCTTTTGACTTTGGTTCGACCGATGACTTAAGTTGTTGTCGGCGTTCGACTGGTTTGTGCGTCTATTTGAATGTTTCCTATTCAAAAGGAAATAGTCGTCCGCCTCTGTATTTTCAGTCGATCATTGGTACCTAGATTGGGTCTTTGGACGTTGTTATGTGTTGTATTGTTTCCTCGGAAACTCTTGTCCTCATCTACGTGCGTGAGCCGGGAGGTGACGACAGTGCATCGATTGAACTTGCCCAGGGACCGCCGAGTGTATTTTGTGTTCATCAGTGCTTGGGCACATAAGCTACTATTATGATTGTTATGAATGTATGACATATGCATTGAGACCCTATGTAGTAGACCCCGAGGGACCATAATTTCTCATTGCATTGATTACTTGCATCTGACGTAATCATATTTTTGGAACCCCTTGTAATGGTGCACCGTATTTTGGGTATTTTGAGTAATGTTCTTGCTCTTGCTTTCTTTTTCCCTTGTTAACTCGTTTTAAATTTTCTGCTGTTTCGAAGACTGTTACACCAAATGTGGATTTCAAAATTACTCTATTGAGTTTGGATTGGTGACTTGGGAGAGTGGTGAAAATCAAGAGGGGGTTCTAAGCTAGTGGTTTCTTCGTTTTCTTGAGTTTTTTTTTGTTGCAATGGATGCACTTCCATTAGTTCCATAGAGTAACTAATGGCGCAAGTTGGACATGTAGGTTTGATGTGATCGACTTCGGAGATCGTAATGGTTGAGTTTCAAGATGCCAGTTGCACTTTAAAGTGCGAGTTTGCTTTAAGTCCAGCTCACTTAAATTTGGTTTCTTCTGTACAAAAAAAAGTCTGATAATCTCATTTCAAAGGGAAGGAGACAGTTTTCAACAAACTTTAGGTACGTTAAGATAGGTCAAGTAGATTTTTGCTAGATATTTTTGTTTACCATAGGTATATGTAAGTCCCAAAAAAAATTCAATTGACGAAATACTCAAATCCAAATTTTATAATGCTGTGATTCGTGTTTACTTTGTTTGAATATACCTTAGTTGATACTTAATTATTGTTTTCAAAATTGTATCAAAAACACAAAAATCATATACTAATGTGTAACATCATATTTTATATTAATTTAAATAAGCAAAGTTAATAATAAGTCGGGTGGAATTTTCAAATTCTACTTCTAAAGTCGAAAGTCAATTTTGACAAATTTTGTATAGATGAGGAATTTGAAAATGACATGAGAAAATTGTGAATCCCTTAATGAAATTTCATCCAAACATGTAAACGCCGCTCTTTGAGATAAAAATTCAAGTGTGATTCCATATTATATTATCATATTCAAACGTTAGGACGATGGTGGTGCATGCATATTTGTTTTGGCAAGTATAGCTGATGTTAATATTTAGATAGGAAATTAGAAGATCGCAACTTCAAAAACATGTTTGAAGAGGTTAACTTATTGAGTTTACATTGTGTATCTAAGCTAGTAAAAATCCTTCGTAAATGAATAAGCGTACTAACGTGTGATATGCTCAATAGAAACCTATGGTTGAACTTGATATAGTTCCGAATCCGACGACCATGTTGAAACCTAACTTGAGACTCTACTTGATCCATTGAGGCTTGGGAAATGAAACAAACAATATTACTTAATTTTCATGAAACACGATCCTTTCGTAACATAAAAATATTACCTTCAGAGGTTACTCAACTTCCTCTCTTCGATCATACTTCGATATGCACTGTTAAGGTGAGGAGGTGAAGAAGAAGAATAAGAAGTGGAGAAGGTCTCTAAAAACTAGTGTCATTTCATGTGAACTTTTATCTATATATGTCATGGTTCCTTACTTCGATAGGGTGCAAATATCTAAATTTCACCATTTTAGATACTTTTTCAAACCCATTGCCGATACTAAGTAGCAGTAAACGATAACCGAAATCGGATTTTATTTGGGTTTTTTGATCATCGGTGCTCATAGGTCATCCGTAACCGACCTCTACGACTTGGTCATGAGTTTTCTTTTTTCTTTTTTTTTCTCTTCCACATCAGTTTTCTCTCTCTCCAACCCACTTTCTTCTATTTCTTACACTATTCACTTCTTAACCACAACTCATCTCTCTCATCCACATCATTTCGGGGTCGATTTTGAAAAAATTAAAAAAATTCTAAAGAATCAAAACAATTAGAAAATGTTTTCAAAAGAAAAAAATAAAAAAAGATTCAAACTAATTTTAAAAAATAAAAACAATAAAACTACCTTAAAATCTGTGCCCAAACTTACGACCTGGTCGACCCGGTCGTGGATCCAAGTCGTAAGTTTGGGCACGGATTTTAAGACAATTTTTTTGTTTTGATTTTTTAAAATTAGTTTGAATCTTTTTTAATTTTTTTTCGAAAATACGTTTTTAATTTTTTTGATTTTTTTAATTTATTTCAAAAATCGATCCCGAAATGATATGGAGGAGATAGATGAGTTGTGGTGGGTTGTTGTTTCATAGGTGAATAATGTAGAAAATAGAAAAAAATGGATTGAAAAGAGAGAAAGTTAACGTGGATGAGAAATAAATAAAGTTAACGTAGACGAGAAATAAATATGCGTGCGTAGAACACACAAAAAGAAGAAAGCTCGTGACGTCGTAGAAGTCAGATTAACAGGCAGTCTTATAAATGTGAAAATCGTACAGGGTGTATGTTGTACGTTTTAATTTAAACCACAAGTGCACGACCGCGTTGAAGCGGTGGCAAATACGGGTCGTCCTCAGGGAGGTGAGCAACCTCTCGTTTGCACGAAATCAAGTGGCAAAAATAGGGAAGAGAGTTGATTATGCTACGCTACACTACACTACAAAGTATGAAGTATGAAATGCGAAAGAAAGCAACAAACGATTAACTAAAACTAAACTAAGAACGAAAGACGAGTGCTATAATTCAGAAATGGAAAACCCCTAAGGGGTGGAGTGAGTGCACACATGCAAAGAAGTGGGTGTTGAACACATTCTTTAAGCACAAATGAAGGTGGTGTTATCATGCATAGGAAGTGTCTAAATGTTATGGCAAAACTTATCAATCTATTCACCAACCTAGTTGATTAACATTTACATATGCAAGTTGTTTATTTCAGAACCTAAACAAGCATGAGATGTGTTTAATCATTTTGGCAAAACTCATCAAGTTATAAATTATATCCTAAACAAACAAGCATACATTCATGTTTTATCAACACATTGTAAATAAAACATTCATTCCATTCTCTAATGCATGTATGAACATCTACTCCAGCCCCAAAGGGGATGAAACTACTCACTACACATTACACTAATTATTAAACTAAGCAAAAAAAGCATATTAACTAAGCTACTAAAACTAATGAAATGAAATTAAACAAAGTAAAACAAGAAACATAAAACAAACAACATAATAAAGAAACATTGATTAAAGTGACTCACATTTCAAGTAGCATCCTCTTACTTTAATGTGTGCTTCAAGGCCTCACTTATAGTAGGAAGAATAACCACCCAAAATATGAAGTGATTACATTAGATGGTGAATAGTTCTATTTATAACCATAGAAAAAGGCACTCCGGGACAATTCCCCGATGTGGGACTAAATAGATACCAAAAATAGCCTAAACATCCTCTAATACATGTGCTGGAGAAATTAGGGCGGATCCAAAGTGATCTGGACCGCCAATCAGCCGTCCGAGATCTGGACCGCTAATACTTATCGTTAACGGTTGGAATCATCTAGGGTGACTACTGGCTAGTAGGTACGTGGTCGCTACGTGAATGTCATTTTTTATTCAGCATGAATTTAATTTTATAATAAAATAAGGGAACTACTAAACGTCGCCCCAAAACTACTTAAATCGCCCCTTGAAATTACCAAATTGCCTTTAACAATATATTTAATATCCATATCGTCCCGTGTCTATAAATTAGGCCTACGGTCTTGTATATTCATAATTTATCAGTAAAAACACCACGAAAATGTCTGGCGAGGGTGATGCATCCGGTGAGGTAAGCCTGGCGCGGGGCAAATTTTGGGCCGAGCGTCTGCATTAGACGCCTCCCCCAAGGTGAGGACGTCTGCGTAGGACGTCCTCCCCTTGGCCGAGGCGTCTAACGCAGACGCCTACGTAATGGGAGAGACGTCTTATGTAGATGTTGAGAATTAAATTTATACCGCAAGTGCACGGCGTCAATGAAGACGTGGCAAATACGGGTCGAACACAAGGAGGGAGAGATTTGTTATTAATGTGATTTCGATTGGGGGAAAGAAGGAGAGAAGAAATAAATTGGGTTTTGAGCTTTTTGGTTTTTTAATTATCTAAAGCAAGAAACAAGAACAAATAAACTAAAACAAGAACAAAGAGGTGAATTCCGTCGGGTGGAGGTTTAGATATCGGGTTTAGATTAGAGAATTCTGAAACTTATAATAAATCATATTAGTTATAAAGCATTACATGATAAATGATTTAACATAAACTCAAGTAATCAAAATATACTAACACGAAATTAAAATAATAACATTCATTCATCTTCTCTTCACCCTAATCCGTCACCTCCACCCTTTGGAAGGAGTTAGAAACTCATAGAGGGAGGAAGAAGGGATCCTAGAGACATTACAAAAGAAAAGTAAAAACAAGAAATAAAAGACAGAATTTTATTACTAAAGAATAAAAATTACAACATAAGCTAAAGGACCAAGGACCCTTCTAACATCGTTCTCGGGGCTATTTATAGCCGATACAAGGGGCCTAAGCATGAAATAAGAAAGTACACGCGTCAACACGCAACCGGTAAAATTTTTAGAGCATGAATCTAATTTGGTGCGGCGGAATCGCCACCTTTTTGGCTCAGAATCGACCCGGATTTTTCCTGTGTGTTTATGGTATGATTTCAATGTCATTTGCGCGTCTGGATTGATTCTTGCATATCTTTGGAGATCCGAATTAATTTCTTCATATATTTGGAGATCCACATTGATTTTTCTTTATATTTTCTCCATAATAATAAAAGCTACTCGTGATTTGCAATTAGGTCATTGACTTTTTGCAATTAAGTCCCCGGCTACTTTTGTGCTTAAGTCCTTGTTCTTTTCGTAATTAGGTCTTAAATGCTTTTATGCTTGGATACATTTCCATTTGAAACCCGATAAACTTGAACTTGGTCTTTATGATAGAAACGAGTCTTTTGTACGCGTTTATGCTCGGGATGTGGGTAATTTGCATTCAGGTCCCTGTATTCCGTAAATAAGACTAAACACATACCTTAGTAGCATTTATTGATATAAAAGTAATCTAAATGAAAGACATATGATGCAATGTATGCAATGCATCAAATACCCCCACACCTAGATTTTGCTAGTCCCTAGCAACACTGAAGATACGAATAAAAACAGGGAAATCCTAACTCACTTTCGTAGGAATCACGGTTGCACTTAGCATGTGCAACAAGCCGTTAAACCTCTTTGTTGCCAAGGGGGAGGAGTGTTGTCTCCTGAGGGTTTTCAGCGGATATACCCACAAAATCCTGAATCAACATTTCATTAATAGTTCTCAATATCCCTACCTCAACCTTATACATATCACTGAGAATTCTTGCATGCTCATTATATAAATCTAACTCATTAAAAATATGACTTGGTCTTTATTCCGCCAACATTCACACCACTAACCCTTCTACACATGTTTATCACTTGAATTATTTTGCACGCCTCCTCTGGTGGTGAAGTATCATTCGGATCAACCATGGCATGGATCATTCTTTTAGCTTTGGGCCTTGAGTATTATTTTTTTTTTCTTCCGTGATTCAACACATTTGCTTTTTGACACTTTTACCCTTTTTGCATTCGTGTAGCGAGTTTGGTCGATAATCCCGATCTGGTAGACTCAAGTTACCGGGTTTCAAGATACCCCTACGGACCAGTGACTCAAAGGCTTGGGCTTTTGTAATCATTTTGCAAAATGTGTTTTCCTCAATTTATTCTTTTATTTTTATTTTCCTCAAGGCTTAATTGCTATTAGAAGTCCACACTTCCCGGTATATTTTCCTCAACCTCTGCTTTTTATCAACCACTTCAACGATTTGATTCATCCAATTTAAGTGCATACATGTCTTAAAGGGCAAAGGGTTATTTCTTTGGAACTTAGATTTATGTCACAATTTCTACAAGCAGAACTATATAATAAGGAACAAAAACTCAATGCAATTTGTACACGGGTTTTAGCAGTTCAATCTTAAGCTATGTGATGAAACATTGATTTTTTTTTTAAGAAATAAAAGACAGATCTATAGATAAATATATACATAAACACCCCCCCACACCTAAATCATGCATTGTCCTCAATGAATGTGAGCAAGATACTACATGGATTTATGCATAAAAAAAGAAAGATCTCACCAACGTGAAGTACAAAGGAAAGTTCATGGCTCTGTTGATGGACAAAAACCCGAATTCCCTCAAAAACCTGTGAGATACTAAAGAAGGGATAAATACAACAATTGTTTATTTATTTATTTATTATATATATAACTATGTACAAACATAAGTTCCCATCTTCATTTGTCAAGAGACATCAAATGGAAACTTCAAGAGTGGGTCAGTGCACCTGAAAAGGAAACATGACACCACGTGGGGCCAGAAAATGCATGTGTGGACCGCCTTCACAAAAAGCGCTAGATGAATTGAGAGGTTCATGAATTGGACGCAAAGGCGTCTCATTCAAAGGATCAAACTGAAAGAGCTTGAACCTCTCGAGAGTTTGGGAATTAAGGGGCAACGGAAGAGGAGTTTCTCTCGTTGCGGTGTTGAAGTTATGATCATCAATCCAAACTCTCCAACCAACTGGCTGGTGTGTCGGAACGAGGTCAAGAACCTTGTTAGGCATGTCCGACACACCAGGCGAACAAAAAGTGGGTCTCATACCCAAGGTATCTTCTAAGGAACTTCTAATACCCTCATTAGCTATGTAGTTGTTTGATGTTCCATCATTTCCAAGATGATCAGGAACAATGGTGAGAGGCACACTCTCATCAGGTTGTTTGAAATTGAGGGTACTATGGAGATCTTGCTCCACCAGAGGTGAGTCCTTAAGAGATGCAACATGAAGATCATGTGGTTCAAGGGCCACGAGACAAGAAGATAGGGCGCAATCTTGTGCCGACTCATAATGAAATTGGTCCATATAAATCGAATCCTCATGTTGACACGAAAAGTTACTTTCCTCACTTAATTGCTGCGACATTTGACTCAATTGTAATATCATATTGTCTACGGACTGTTGAGTAGTTGTCATGAACGTATGGAAAGCTTGTTCCAAGGTATCAGGTATGTGGTCAACTATGAGGTTCGAGTCAGAACTCGGGAAATTTTGAGGTTGGGTGTTGGTGGGCTGAGAATAAGTCCAATGATTTGAAGTGGGGTGTTGGTAGAGTTCTGGGTATTCGGGAGAAGGATATTTGGGCGAAAATGAAGTATAAGAATTTGGATATGAATTGTTTCCCCATGAATCCATCACTCTTGGGTTATATGCGGATGTGTAACGGTCATATCGAGCATTTTGGGAAAAGGTATGCTTATACTCAGGCTCTGGGGGAACATAAGGACATTCCCTGATAACATGACCACTCAACCCGCAACAGTCGCATGGTACGGCTACTGGAGCCACCGGTGCACTCATGTTGTCAGCCCAACGCATGAAGGAGGCAAAAGTTTGTTGTAATGTGTCAGTTCGTTGAACAGCACATGATCCAACATAACTAGATTGTGGTCTAGCAGTCGGTGTCTCTCTCATGTTACCCCAATATGAAGATTGCTCAGTCATACAATTAGGACTGTCCCAACCATATGGGGTGTTAGTCTGAGCCACCCCAGCCTGCATGGCTTTAGAATACCAGGAAGCATTGTCCTGGTCCCAACAATGATATGGATGGTTGCTCATGTAACCATCCATCAAAATACTCTTGAGTCAAGTACTCTTACCCTTAGGAGGCTAAGCAAGCACAAGTTCTCGACTCGACCCTAAAATGCTAATATAGAATGTAAAGGGGAGGAGACTAGAACGTATAAGTAGGTGAGAAGAAGATGACTCAGAAGAGAAGGGAAACTTAACTCTAAAGATAGAAAAGAAGGTCAGTCAGAGGTTTCCCAAACAAGCACGGTTCAAACAATCCTAGACATAGTGTCACTTAGATCTAGACGACTCCTAACTGGTTGAGTCGAATTGATTTGCTTGATTCACCTCCCTCACTAATCAAACCAACTTGTCCAGGCCGTGTATAGCTAGTGGGGGCGCTTCCGACAGAATCGGTGCCAATTAGACAACCACTTCGCTTGGAAGACTTTCGTCAACACAAAAACCCTTTCTAGACACCAAATTAAATTCGATCGGCTTCAGGTCATGGCAAGTCAAACCAATTCTTCTCCTTAATTGAGTCCGAGTCCTTAAGGGTCAATGTCTAATTGATTTTAATTTAAGGCTTGGGTGACACTTTAGGATTGTGATTTGTGGGCCACGGAAGGGTGGTGAAATCCCCACCGTATCTTTGCCTATGGAGTTGCCCTTAAGATAGTTTAACTTAGATCTAGCAAAGATAGTCAAACATTGGTCTTTAGTTGGGGGTAATTGCAAGGTTGTATGCAAATTAGATTATATGCTTAAATGCAAGCGATGAAAAACACGATACGTACCTTGACTCCAGCAATCTTCAACAAAAATTAATTTGCAAGAATTTAGCAAGAATAATGCATACAAAACACTAAATGATGCATGCACTAAGGTCTTTCTAATTTTGCCAATTTTAGGTCAGAGTTGAATTATTGCCAATTATGGAATTTTGCCCTAACACGTGCAATTCTAATAAAAGGAATTTTTTTTGAAAATAGAAATTACGAGGAAAGAAGGCAACAAAGGTGACCTAAGCAATGCTCAGTCGGGTTCACCGCCCGCTCTCGACATTTCAGTAGCTTCTATGCGTCCACCCAGAGATGGTGCGCGTCCCAGAAAACATTTCAGTAGCTTCTTGGTATGCGGCGATTTCGCCGCTCGTTAAGCTCAGAATGTGCCCGGATTTCGCCGTGCACTCTGTTGTCTCCTGAAACAAAAATCCAAATATTTAGATCGCGCACAAGATAAACAGGATAAAATCGAAATCAACAACAAAAAACAAAATCTGCGTCGCCTCCCCGGCAACGGCGCCAAAAACTTGTTGAGAATTAAATTTATACCGCAAGTGCACGGCGTCAATGAAGACGTGGCAAATACGGGTCGAACACAAGGAGGGAGAGATTTGTTATTAATGTGATTTCGATTGGGGGAAAGAAGGAGAGAAGAAATAAATTGGGTTTTGAGCTTTTTGGTTTTTTAATTATCTAAAGCAAGAAACAAGAACAAATAAACTAAAACAAGAACAAAGAGGTGAATTCCGTCGGGTGGAGGTTTAGATATCGGGTTTAGATTAGAGAATTCTGAAACTTATAATAAATCATATTAGTTATAAAGCATTACATGATAAATGATTTAACATAAACTCAAGTAATCAAAATATACTAACACGAAATTAAAATAATAACATTCATTCATCTTCTCTTCACCCTAATCCGTCACCTCCACCCTTTGGAAGGAGTTAGAAACTCATAGAGGGAGGAAGAAGGGATCCTAGAGACATTACAAAAGAAAAGTAAAAACAAGAAATAAAAGACAGAATTTTATTACTAAAGAATAAAAATTACAACATAAGCTAAAGGACCAAGGACCCTTCTAACATCGTTCTCGGGGCTATTTATAGCCGATACAAGGGACCTAAGCATGAAATAAGAAAGTACACGCGTCAACACGCAACCGGTAAATTTTTTAGAGCATGAATCTAATTCGGTGCGGCGGAATCGCCACCTTTTTGGCTCAGAATCGACCCGGATTTTTCCTGTGTGTTTATGGTATGATTTCAATGTCATTTGCGCGTCTGGATTGATTCTTGCATATCTTTGGAGATCCGAATTAATTTCTTCATATATTTGGAGATCCACATTGATTTTTCTTTATATTTTCTCCATAATAATAAAAGCTACTCGTGATTTGCAATTAGGTCCTTGACTTTTTGCAATTAAGTCCCCAGCTACTTTTGTGCTTAAGTCCTTGTTCTTTTCGTAATTAGGTCTTAAATGCTTTTATGCTTGGATACATTTCCATTTGAAACCCGATAAACTTGAACTTGGTCTTTATGATAGAAACGAGTCTTTTGTACGCGTTTATGCTCTGGATGTGGGTAATTTGCATTCAGGTCCCTGTATTCTGTAAATAAGACTAAACACATACCTTAGTAGCATTTATTGATATAAAAGTAATCTAAATGAAAGACATATGATGCAATGTATGCAATGCATCAGTAGACGTCCTCCCCTTGGGTAAGGCGTCTTTAGTAGACGCTCTTTCCTTCGGTAAGGCGTCCTACGCAGACGCCTCACCCTTGGGGAGGGCGTTTAACTCAGACGCCCCACCCATGGGGTAGGCGGCTAATCCAGACGCCTGGTAATTTTTGATTTTTTTAATTTCGATTTTATTTTTGTAGGTTCCGTTGGAAGATTTCGGTGGTGATGGAGTTGATTACAGTGAGTTATTTCAAACTAAACAAATCTTTGCAACAATCGATGAAGCAAGTAAATGGGCCAAACAAGTAGCTATCGGAGCTGGTTTTTTTGGTCGTGTCGCCGTACAAAACAAGATCAGATAGTCGGATGGATTGTTATTTGAGATGCGACCGGCGAAATCAAATGGAGTCTCGGGATATGGATACTGCACTTCGAAGAAACACCAAAGGAAAGGGTTGCGGTTGTCGTTTCTTAATAAAAGTGGTGGAGCGACGAGATCGTGATGGATGAGTTGTGATTTTTAATAGTGGTCACGGACATCGCAACCACAGACTGGCAGTTTATCCAGAGGGTCATCGTCAAATTAGTGGTCTAAGTTCTGGGGCGAAGAAGATTGTTCGTGATATGACTGAGGCGCAAGCAAAACCACGGAACATCTTGGAGGCAGTAAAAGAAAAATTCCCGGAGGACAATCCAAATCAAAGGCATATTTATAATTTCAGAGATTACATGAGGAGGACAAAATCTGAAGACCGGAATTCCGTCCAGCAGTTTCTCTATCAAGCAGTGCAGTGTGAGTACTTACATTGGATTATGGTGGATCCAGAAATTGATGTCGTCACTCACACTTTTTTGGCACATCCGACGTCAGTCCAGTTGTTGCGGACATATCCTTTCGTTATCTGCATGGATTCGACTTACAAGACGAACAAGTATAAGATGCCTTTGTTCGAAATGATTGGGGTCACACCAACAAACATGAATTTCCTTATTGGATATGCGATTTTGATGGATGAATCTTACTCCAGTTATATGTGGGTGATGGACAAGTTGCGAGATCTGTTATTGGGGACTGTCAGCCCGACTGCAATAATAACAGACCGGGAGTTAGGCCTTATGCGACCGGTGAGAGAGGTTTTTCCTGACTCTGCTCATTTACTCTGCACATGGCACATCAACAAAGACGTATTCAACTACGCATACCACGTATTCGGCAAGAATAAGCAGATGGCAGAGACTTTGAGGCGTGGAAGATGGAGGAAAATCATGCTTTTTACTTCAGAAGCCGAGTATGATAGAGCTTTGTATGCTCTGAAAGATTTGTATAGATCGTGGCCGGCTATCACGGAGTATCTGGACACCACGTGGTTGGTGCATAAAGAAAAGTTTGTGCTGAATTGGACGAACAAAGTCCTTCATTTTGGGAACACCACGAATTGTAGGGTCGAAAGTGCTCATTCGGCTCTAAAAGAGTGGATTTCTACATCGACAGCAGCTCTGGACACTCTTTTCGAACGCGTCAACGCGGCTATTGAAATGCAGCTGACGAATATTCGAAACTTTCTTGAAGACTCGAGACGGTGAAATTTGACTAATTTCGGACATGCTCTATATCGTCACATAAATGGTCGAGTTTCGCATCACTGCTTGCAATTGTTGAGTCAAGAGGTGAAGAGAATGCAACAGTTAGATGATGAAGTTGAATATCCTTGCAAGTGCGCTTTTCTGACTTCTCATGGGATACCTTGCGCATGTACCATCCGCAGATGTCTTGAATCAGACAACGGAATTTACTTAGAGCAGATTCATCCGTTCTGGAGGACACTTGTCATTGGGGAAGGAGCCGGGAACGCAGAGTTTGTGTCTCAGGCAGCTCAAGACGCCGAACATTTTCGCAGCCTGGTTGATGAGATTGCAGGAAGTGACCCTACCGTAATTCGATCTACCTCTCGCGTTTTATTCGAGCAGCTACACCCCGAACATTCGAATTTGAGAGAGCCTGCAGAAAAAACAAAGCTACGAGGTTGACCAAGGGGAAAGTCGACACGACGGGACCCTAGTGCGTTTGAGTATGCAGAGCGAGGTAGTGGTCGATCTTCAGGTAGTGGGAGTAGAGGTCGTGGTCGTTCTTCCGGTAGTGGAAGCAAAGGTCGTGGTCGATCTTCTGGTTCTTCGTCTGTGAGGGGAGGATCAAGTATACCATCCATATATTTATTGTTATTATAATTTTGTTATTTATTTCAGTAAATATGTATCTTTTGTTATTATATGTAATTGTATTTTTTGTTCATATTGTAGTGACTGGCGGGCTGACGTAGATGACTTCCCATATGTGGATAGAATTCCAGGAATCATTATGCCATTCCTACACCAGTGGAATGATGTACGTCTTGATGGAAACTGTGGATTTCGATGTGTCGCCGATGTTTTCCATGGTGGTGAAGACAATTGGCAACTCGCCCGTCATTCAATTTCAAATGAGATAGCTGCGAACCCATCTTTTTATGAGCACGTATACTACGACGGTGTGGCACAGGCTCGTCACCAGATTAATTGGGGCGGGGGACCTTGTGGCGAGAATCACTACATGGAGACATGGACGGACTTGTTTCCCATTGCAAATTTGTACAAGTGTGCAGTTATGTTCTTCTCTCTCGGAAATGATGGTTCGTTGTACCCACGTCTTACAGTTCTACCTTGGGAGAGTCCGCCTACCGTGACGAGACCATGCAGAGAGTTGATTATTGCTCATTTAGGGAGTTACACTCATTACATTCGTTTGGATTTGAATGAGGGATTCCCCGTGCCTCCTATAGCGAGATGAGAGTGTTATTGGATGGGAGCTGGAGTACCAAAATAGGATAACATATTGGCAACAATTATGTAATATGTTTTGATATGTTTGTACAATTATGTAATATGTTTTGATATGTTTGTACATTATATAGTGTTGCTTTATTATGTAATATGTTTTGATATGTTTGCTTTATTTGCATTATATATAATAGTACGATAGGTTAGCAAACACAAATAAAAATAATAAGCGTATGACAGATAAGCAAACACAAATACAAACAATAAACGTACGACATGTTAGCAAACACAAACACAAATACAAATAATAAGTGTACGACAGATAAACAAATATAAATGCAAATACTAAGAGTACGGTACAACAGATCATCCTACTCATCACCCGAATCATGGTCGGAGATGCCTAACTGAGTATGCCACGACTGTATCAAGTCATCCAAATCTCCGCATGCAGCTCTCATGTCATCGTCTAGCAGCTCATCCCTCCTCTGCAAGAATGGCTGCACAACCCGTATCATCTTACCCATCCACTGCACATAACATTAACATTAGCGTATATTAACAAAATATACGGTACAAATAAATATAGATAAAATGAAAAAATTACCAGATCGCCACACGTCCTATCTGGTGGTCGATCTGCTCTCCGGGAGGCACCACGGACGATGACAGGATGTGAGTAACTACCGAACCAATCAAGATAACGTGTATCACACTCGGAGGGGTCGCGACTACGTCTGAAGTCGCCAAGGAACAATCGGCATGATCTCGGAAATGTCCGCCAAGTCGATTCCGCTGTAGAAGCGGGGAACCTGACGTCGTACGTCGCTGTAGTCGCAGACCGCACCGCATGCTCTGGTGTCGGGATGTCAACCCGGATCACCTGAACATATCCTAACTGACGCAAGACACGATCTGGCATATAAGGCTCTATGATATCCCGATAACGAATAAGGCCCATCAATAAAGTCCCCGGGACCTCCCCTGCTGGGTCAGGACCATAGGGTAACCACTCCACCTAAACTTTAACACATTAATAATAATACATCTTAAAATTAAATAAATAAATGTAAATGGTGTAAAGTTTGATACCTCTGATGCAGTCATCTGATCTAGCCGTGTGCGGATTGAACGCAATCGCCCATCGCTCTTGTCCTCGCTCCGGACGGCCTACATACCCGAACGTGGATGACCCTCCTCGATAATCTTCCGCTCACGATGCGGGCGAAATGCGGGAAAGTACTCGTATATCCACGCCTGCAGCAGCGTAAGACAACCTGCAATCCCAGAACAATCCGCACGGCTAGCTATCCCAAGCTGACGGTACAGGTATGCCAACGTCGCTAAGCCCCACGAGTACTCACGAACGGTGTCCGGGTCCCTAGCCTCCAATAGATCGCGTGGTCTGATCCGGCAACCACTCTTGTCGACAAACAAGACGGCTCCGAGCATCAAGAATAGGTACGCCGTCAACTGTGTATCATCGGCCAGCAGAGGTCGTGCCCGTCTGCACAGGTCCTCAAGGGAGTCGATGCCGACACCACCACCACTCCATAAAGCTGTATCTCTCGCCAGACCATCAGGTGTGACACCAAGCAACTCTGCCACATAACACCTCAACTCAGACGTCGACCCTTGAGCACTAACCAGACGACCATCCACAGGAATGCGCAGGATCTGGAAAACATCGTGAAGCATGATCGTCATCTCTCCAAAAGGCATGTGAAAAGTGTTGGTGTCAGGCTGCCACCGCTCCACAAATGCAGAAATCAAAGGCATGTCGAGATAAGGGAACATGTTGTACGGTAAGTGCCCCAAATGCGTGGCACTAATCTCCTCTTTGATATCAGCACTCAGTGTAGACCGCCAACCCTGTAGTGTTGTACAGGCTCTGTGCCGATTATGGCACTTCAGAACCTTCCGATCCTCTCCGTCCCAGATCCGTCTAGCGATGTGACCCCAGAAACTAGGAATGACGCTCCCATCTAAAGGACCACCAGGCGTCATACTGCTCACGATCCAAGAATCGTCCTGGACCCTCTTCTTCTTCTGAGCGCGGGGATCTACAGTGCACGAGCTCGAATCCCCGGTCGTAAACCTCCCACCCCTACCCTTCCGCACCATCCATCCGGCGGAAGTAGAACTACCCGTTCGACCACGTCCTCTGCTATACTCCCCCTGCCTCTCCACCTTCGGGCGCTCTAACTCATACGGGTCATTATCGTCGCTCCCGTCGTCGGGACTGTCCACATGCTCATCATCGAATGAATCATCATCCTCCTCACGATGACGTAATGCCTCTCTCTCCCTCCTGACCGAAGCAGATATCCCCCGTCTACGTGGATGACGCGGTGCTGAATCATCATCTAAAGAACGGAAGGCGTGTAATGGTATCGACTTGTCTTTCCCTCCACTGTGACCCGATGACTATTAATTGAAATTTTAAATACAAATTTGTTAAATTTGTTAAACTAAATTATCTTATTTATCATAATTGTTAAACTAAATGAAAATTTGTTAAACTAAATTATCACAATTGTTAAACTAAATCAAAATTTGTTAAACTAAATTAAAACAATTGTTAAACTAAATCAAAAAATTGTTAAAACTAAATATCACAAATGTTAAACTTAATAAGAATTTGTTAAATTAAATTTTCAGATTTATCACAATTTATTAAAGTAATTATCAGATTTAATAATTAAAAAAACAAAAATTGTGGAGGCGTCTGCAAGAGACGCCTCCCGCATGGTGGAGACGTCTTCTGAAGAGCCGTGCAACATCGTACATTGGGATCTGTGATCCCTCAAGTTTACTACTCTAGTACGAGTCAAGTAAAACATACACTACACCACAATGTATAATATAGAGGTGACATGTCCCAAGTATCCACACTCTTCCCTCGACGGTCCCTGAGCAGACACGATCAACTCACCCACTGTCACCTCCCGACTCACGCACTATGCGAGGACATGAGTTTTTGTGGACAAAGTTGACACACCAGAAAGACAAAGATTCAGTTCTGGGCCCAAACGGTCGACCGAACAAGGTATACCGGTCGACCACTCCCAAGGAATCGGTCAAACAGACACCTACAATCGATCGAACTCCGGGCTCACAACTTACGCCCCAACGGTCTAACCAAAGGTATAAACCGGTCAACCGCTACATGGTCAAAATCAGAACTAATTCTAAGTCAAAATCAAGGCAACGGTCAAACGGCACAGGGGCCCGTTCAACCGAAAATATTAGGGTCTCTCCTACAATCATCAAGTCACAATAGGTCAAACCAACATCCAAACGGTCGACCTAACATTAAATGAAATTTAAGTCACTGATCGGACCATGGTCTAGGGAGGTCGACCGTTTATGTGGTCAACACCCGGTCCAAGTCTAAATACAAAGCAATGATCGAACGGCTCAGGGGCCCTGTTGGACCGAAAATATCATACTTCTCCAACCCAACTAAATATACTCAACCAGTCGACCGCCGCAAGACATCGTTCGACCGATACTGGCTAAAAATGGAGATTCTACACTACATCCGGTTGATGGCCTGAAGTCTCCGGTCGACCGTTAGCTGACACCTACCTAACTGTGCTATGTCTAACTTGCTGCCATCGCCGCCGGCGAGATCTTTGACCTCCGACGACGAGCCAAACCCTCACACACACTTGTGTGAGCAATATCTAATGCAAGAACTTGACATACCTTCTCTTTCAAGGTCATCGGAGCTCGGCCGCAACCTCCTCCGGTCAACAACACGAACGCCGCTCGTCTTCACGTCACGATCACATGCCTAACCATCTCCTGTGCCTTCGTCTAAACTCTGGCTACCACCTCTGAAGCGTGTCGTCGTGGAACTGAGAGAGGGAGAGAGTGTGAGTGAGAGGAGAAGAGTGATGAGGAGAAGAAACGTAAGGAAAAGGAAGTGGAAGAGGAGAGGTGAGGTGAGTTTTGCTCCCAAAAACTAACCAAACAACCAAATCATAACCCTACACCATCACCTTACAACACTCCACACCATACTTCCATCACCTCACCGTACCATCCATTCCATCAACCCACGCCTTTTCCAACCACCAAGTCAAACCTCCCCTTAAACCCAATTAGCACCCTTAACCAAGGGTTAGGATATAACATATACAATACTACAAATATGTTTGTACCATCAGCAACGACACCTGCTCACGGCATATTTCTGTCGGTAATAGCCCCGTAAGTAAAAGCCTATTTCTAGCAGTGATAATCCCACATGACCCACCTAAATTACACATATTGTAGAGCCCTCAATTGTAATTGATGAAGGAGAACACACATAAGACTTCCGGTTGTCGTTCATCAATTAAAGAAAATAGATATTAATTTTCTTTATTTTTAAATGCAAGTGAAGAAAGTTTTCCAATCATGTCGTTGTTTGATTGTCGGATTTGGTTATGTTTGGGGTCGGTATCTCTATGGACATTTTTATCTTTGTCTATAACTCCTTATTTTCATTCCCATATTGTACAGGTTCACCTCTTTATTATTGCTTCAATTCGATAAATGAGATTGGGGATTCGAAGCTGCAGCGGGCGGTGAAGGAGTGGCAAGAGGAAAGGAAGAGGTTGGTGGTTTGGGAACCTCACCTTCTTATTTATCAAGATTGCATTTCGAATTAATTTGTTTCAACTATCTTTGTGGATATTGTTGCATTCTTCATCTACCTTTTATGTCTGAAGTGATGTCTTTTATGTGCTGCTAAGCATATTAAGAACTTTGTGTGCTTGATTATATGATTTAGTATGATATTTCGGTTATTATTATTTTCTGATATTTCATTGAGCTTTTTTACCATTATTTCAGAAGATCCTATTTTTATATTTCTATTCTTCTTATTTTTATTCTTCTTTCATTAAGGTTGTTTATATGATTAAGATAATTGTTTTAGCCCAATCTACACAACGAACGGTGTAACGTCCCGAGCTTGGACAAGTACTTACCCGCCTGAACCTTGTGCTTTAATACGAAATAGATCCTGACCGTTGCGCACTTTGATATTTAATCTATCTTATAGGCTCATAAGTAATTTGAAAAATATAATCAATAATTTGTGAGCTCGACAACCCGCAAGTACCAACCGTCTATCGACCAGAATCATAACAATGTGGGAAATACATAACAGGACATTTAGTTAATGAGCACAATCAAGAGACGTGTATCACAAATAATATATATGCATAACAATCTGGAACCCGCATAACAATCTGGAACCCCCATTCGGATTCGACCACATCCCGTGTTTCTGAATCTATTAATCAGTTAGACGCATGCCTGGTAGCTACACACTAACGACTTTGTAGTCATTTCCTCTCTCGGGTGGCTCTACGCTGCCTGCTAGGTAGCTCTTTCCTAAGTGACTCAGTCAAAAACATACACATAGCCACATGACATGTCGATTGAAAATACCACCATGCAATCATATGCATATCAATAAATTAAATATCGATATTCAGCATGCATGCAACTACGAATATCAAGAGAGATCGACAAACATAACATGAAACTGAAGAATAACGAATCAGTACTTGCATGTCTCGAACCACAAGCTTTTCCACAAACCACATCCTAACTCCATCAATATCCTTTATATATATCTCTTACATCAGAAAAACCTCACCTCCTTCACCCAACCTCTTCTCCGTCCCTTCACCACCTTCTCTATGACGACTCACTCAATCTCTTTCTTCATGTTGAAAGCAAAACATCCCTCACGTTTTACCTCATCTCACTATATATACTCATCTTTTAACTTACCACCTCCAAAGCCTTCACTCACATGTCAGCACCTCAACCTGTACCAATTACAGCAAGCATTTCTCTCCAACCAAAAGATAACCATTAGATCAACTTTAGCCTAAATCTTATCTTCCAAAAGCCAAACCAATCCATTAAACTAAAACTCATCCAAAACATAATTAGTTCTTAATTAGGGATTAATCTTTTAATTAGAATCCTTAGGATTCTAACAATCTACAATCTTTAAATAAATTTCGTTCTCAAAAATTGAATTCAACACTGTCTCAATTGGTACAAAATCAATACAAAAATTTCAACTCATTATTCATTAAATCTAAAAATCCTAACACCAACTTATTGCTCGTAATTTGGATAGCAAATCCAACCAAGTCAAAATTCACATTTTGAACCCAAGTCTCAATAATTCTAAATTCCTATTCAAATCAATAGTCAATACTTCTAAATTCAATTTCTAAAATTTCAATCCAGTCAAAATTTTCTATTTCAAATCTGATTCCGACTAATTCCGAAGATCGTAAGGCTCTGATACCATTTGTAACGCCCCGAGCTCGAACACGTGCTTACCCGTCTGAACTCGGTGCGTTAATATGATCTACGATCCTGACCGTTGCGCACTCTGATGTTTAATCTATCTGATAGGTCCATAAGTAACTTGAAAAATATAATCTATAATTTGTGAGCTTGACAACCCGCAAATATCAACCATCAATCGACCAGAATCATAACCATGTGGGAAATACATAACAAGACATTTAGTTAATGAGCACAATCAAAAGATATGTAAAATTCAAGAAATGAATATCTGCGAAATATCACAAATAATATACATATATAACAATCTGTATCACAAATAATATCACAAATAATATCCATATTCGAATATCTACCGTGATAATTCAAGAAATGAAGCCAGAACATTAAGTTCTCCTATCACTATGTGGACAATGACGACATGATATGAAAAATTTACTATTACAATAATCATTCCAAACCAGTCATGAATAATATAAACTTATTGAACAAGGGACTAACAAATGAAAACCTGCATATATGGTAAAACTTTGGGATTCAAATGGCGGACACAAGCTAAGCTACACACAAAACGAATGTGCCTAATAACATGCACCCAAAAATAGATACAACGCACAAAATATGGTAAACTGAAAATGTATCGTGCTAAAGAGTGAGCAATATTACAACTGAAATGATAAACAAATTTGTAAGATGTTCTTGGATTCAATTCATTTCAAGAAAAATAAATGGTGCTGCCAAACGTGACTTTTCAAAACTTTAATAACTTCTAATTAAATTCTAACATGTAACTCAGGATGTCGAGTCCCGATATATGATAAGTTGGGAGCAAAATATGTTGTACCCATAGCACTTGCAGCTTCCTGAACTTAAAAGAAGAAGAATACAAGAAGTTCCACGACTCCTATTTCTTCATACATTGATGCCTCCGTTGTATTCAGAGCACAAACCAGCCACCTCTGGATCATTCAACATGTCAAAAATCTCCTCTAGTTCCCCAATTATAAATACAATATCACGAGCACTCTCTTCGCGTTCTTCAATAGTTCTTTCACGGCACAACCATTTAATATGACCGGGCAAGTTGGGAAGGCAGGCGGCGAAGGCAGCACCAATTGTCATCTCTATCCAACCCAAGATGTCATTGTTTGCTTCATTTTTTTCTAGTATAAGTTTGCAAATGCTCTTCATATAATTGGCCCCGAAATCTTCACAACCTCTTCTACCTTTGATATTAGTTTTTCAACTTTCTTTTTGCTCTCACTTTCTCCATGTGCCAAATCACAGAGCTCAATATCATTCCACCTTTTCCAAACAACAATGTCAATCCACATCTTAGTTGCTTTACTATAATCAGTCGCATGCTTTCCAAGTGTACGGTGCAAACACCGTACACTTGGGTTCATTTGGGGTGAATAGCAGATTAACCTCATTGAGTGCTTGAAAGCCATGTGGAATATGTTGTAAATCTATGGATTAACAACAATGGTTTATTCTTTCGACCCCTTTCACCCCATTCATTAATATCCCTTGGAAGCCTTTGTTGGATGACTTCACCACAGTCGCCTATCCCGGATGCAAAATAATTGAAAAAGCCATCACTGCACTTCTAAATAAGGCTTCCAAAACAAGCGGCAAACAAAAACCTCATCACAAACACTACAAACCATGCTAAAATAACAATCAGTGTGACCAAAGTTGCCAACACATGCAAATCCTACGGTTAACTGATAGAGAAAAATCTCGAACGCCGTAATTGAGATAGCGGCAGTTTTCACACCCCCAAGTCAGATGCTTCAAAATCAAATTGTAATCGATGTCCATATTATCCATAGATTCGATTGGGCTAAGAATAGGCCTCACAATAGGAGCTATACTCCCCACCAAACACTGCGAAGAGTTGGATAACCAACACCACCACAGTTGACCACTGGTAGTCACTTCTTCCACGTACGCATGATGACATAAATGTTTTAATAAAACTTCTTACACTTAGGATGGCGAGAATAGTTGTAACGTCTCGAAATAGTGGAAGAAAATTTTAAATTAAACATAAAACATACGACCGTCAACGGTCAACAAGGGCACGTTACTAGAAAAGTCAACTGAATATATATAAAATATCTCCACGTGGAAGTCATAATACAGAGTGTCAAAAGAGTGATTACATGACTAATACATAACTACTGTAATCACTACCTCTACAAAAACGATCAGATGACAGGACCCGATCCCGGAGGTACTCCCCTCGGTCACCACCAACCTACGACTGCCTGCTCCCTGAAAATGAAACACAAAATCCGCCTGAGTTCCCGAAAGGAACCCCGTATGCCAACATCTCCTATCATGTATGGAAAAATAAAGACGAAAATGCCAAGTAATGCTCATGAAATGCAAATCCGCCTCGGGCCCAAAGAATGCCCAACCGCCACCACGGTCCATCTCCCAGCCGCACAGGCATGAAAGACTTCCCTCTGCCGCACAGGCTCAAGAGGTATCACTCTCCTACACAAGGAAATGACATCTCCTTCCTACACAAGGATAGAAGGCATCTCCCACCTACACAAGCATGGAAGACATCCCCCACCTACACAAGAATAGGGGGTCCAACTGAATACGCCCTCGTCGAAGGTGAAATCCGTAGCTCCGAGATCCGATGATCGACCGTGGGCTCAGAGCCGGTAGTCGACCTATGCTCGACGGCTCGCGTGTGGATAAATCCACCAACCTGCGGTTAATCGGTCGACCGCAACAAATACACTGGTCGACCGGTGTTGAACGTTTTAATTTAAACCGCAAGTGCATGGCCGCGATGAAGCAGTGGCAAGTACGGGTCATCCTCAGGGAGGTGAGCAGCCTCTTGTTTGCACGAAATCAAGTGGCGAAAATAATGGAGAAGAGAGTTGGTTACGCTACTCTACTCTATACTACGCTAACAAGTACGAAATGTGAAAGAAGCAAACAAACGATGAAATAAGAACTAAGCTAAGAACAAAACAAGAATGCTGGAATTTCAGGAATGGAAAACCCTTAAGGGGTGGAGTGAGTGCACACATGCAAAGAGGTGGGTGTAGAATACATTCTTTAAGCACATGAATGTGGTGTTTATCAAGCATAGGAAGTGTCTAAATGTTATGGCAAAACCTATCAATCTATTCACCAACTTGGTTGATTAACATTTACATATGCAAGGTGTTTATTTCAGAACCTAAACAAGCATGAGAGGTGTCTAATCATTTTGGCAAAACTCATCAAGTTATAAATTCTATCTTAAACAAGCAAGCATACATTCATGTTTTATCAACACATCAAAAATAAAGCATTCATCCCATTCTCTAATGCATGTATGTACATCTACTCCACCCCCCAAAGGGGATGAAACTACTCACTAAACATTACACTAATTATTAAACTAAGGAAAGAAAACATATTAAAACTAAGCTAGAATTAAAAGACGATTAAACTAAAGAATAGTTATATACGGACGCGAGCGTCCGTGACGCGTCCTACGTGGAATAACACGTCAGCTGCCAGTTCAGCGTCCAGTCAACCAAAACTTCTGCGCGGGGAAATGTAAATTACGAATTGTTGGGTGCGACGGTTCATTTCCCTAAATCACGATTTCTTGGGTGCGACGGTTCATTTCCGTGCGACGGTTCATTTCCCTAAATCACGATTAGACGGTTCGACTTTACGTACATAAGTAGCGGCGGTACAGCATTCGAGTAACTTTCCCCATTTCACCCGGAGTTCCTTTCCATACGCTCATCCAAAACCTTCATTCCTCCAAAACCTTTCCATTCCAGTAACGAAAACCAAGACAAGGCGAAAATGGATCCTTCTCTACCTGAAACCTCCATTGCTCCTGAAATTGTAGCCGCGCAGGTGTTTTGTCAACCATGTTCTTTCTGGTTCATTTTAAGGTTCATTATTGGCCTCTAACAATTTTTTGTGTGGTTTAAGGGAAGCACGTACTACTTCCGCGAAACCAAGTGCGGTTTCGCGGCCCTTCACAAGCAGTTCGACCGGATGAAGGAGGAGGAGAAAAATGTCTTCCAACGGACGCCTTTCGGTCACTTCCTCAGCTTTCCTCACGTCACAACTGACAACGAGATACTGGGTTGGTTCGTCGAACACTTCGACGCCAATGAAGTCGGTCTGAGAATAGCCACTGGGGTGGTCCCATTTACGGTAGAAGATGTCGCCCTTCTACTTGGACTAAGAGTACATGGGCAGAGAGTGGATATGGATGCCATGTACGTAGAGAAACGTGACGGGGTTAACCTCGACAACACCCAGCTACTGGGTCATCTTACCGCCACGAGCAAGATGGGCGAGGAGGAGGAGCACGTCCGACTCCTTATTTCTATGATTTTCAATCATTTTTTGTTCTTCGATGGATCACTGCGTACTAAAGCGTGGTACACGAAACACCTTAAGAACCTCAAGCGCCTCAAGAGATATGCGTGGGCAAATGCGGTTCACACTTTCTTGGTTGAAGGCCTGAAGGAAGCCCAACGGGACCTCTCGAGGAGGAGATCGTCAGCGAACTTCTCTATGAAGCAGGGCTACGTGTCTGGTTGCGTTGCCGTATTACAAGTAAGCATCTTGGTCCAGAATGAGTGTTGTGTCAGTCCGGAGTAGTGTTGGTTTATGTCCGGAATAAGTGTGTTGCCTGTCCGGAATAGTCCTGTATGTGTCTGGAATGATTGTCTTGCCTGTCCGGAATACGTCTTGTGTCTGTCCGGAATACGTCTTGTGTCTGTCCTGAATAGTGTTGTCTCTGTCCGGAATAAGTGTCTTGAGGTTGTCCGGAATAAGTGTCTTGTGGTTGTCTGGAATGAGTGTTGTGTCAGTCCGGAGTAGTGTTGGTTTATGTCCGGAATAAGTGTGTTTCCTGTCCGGAATAGTCCTGTATAAGTCTTGTGTCTGTCCTGAATAGTGTTGTCTCTGTCCGGAATAAGTCTTGTGTCTGTCCGGGATAAGTTTTGTGTCTGTCCTCAATAGTGTTGTCTCTGTCCGGAATAAGTGTCTTGAGGTTGTCCGGAATGAGTGTTGTCTCTGTCCGGAATAAGTGTTTTGCCTGTCCGGAATAAGTGTGTTGCTAGTCCGGAATAGTTCTGTATGTGTCCGGAATGAGTGTCTTGTCTGTCCGGAATACGTCTTGTGTCTGTCCGGAATAAGTAATTTGTATGTCCGGAATACTTCTGCGTCTGTCCGGAATAAGAGTTGTGTCTGTCCGGAATAAGAGTTGTGTCTGTCCGGAATTAGTGTTTGGTCTTTCTGATTAACGTTATGAGACTGTCCTGGGGATGTTATGTTTCTGTTTTTTAACTCATTCCTGTTTTCAGGTGTGGCTTTGCGAGAAGTTCAAATTGGGGGATCCCCGGTCAGCATTTCCACGGTTCAAGTGTTGGACCGAAATGTTTAGCAGACGCCAAATCCTTAGAAAATGGGAAGATCGAGGCATCAACTTGTCCCGGATATACTCGGGCCAATTTGAGTTGAAGGGCACCCCAAAACTCAGTGCACGGGAGCATTCACTGTTGTCAGAGGATCAATTTCCTCCTGCAGCAGCAACTCCCGCAGCGAAGGAAACACCTTCAACTCCTGCAGAAGCAACGGTCGCCTCGAAGGAAACACCTTCAACATCCACTCTACCAAGGATACAACTCAGTGAATGCAGCATTCCATGTGACCCACTGCTACAAGAGTTGGAACTTAGTGAGGTGAAGACGAAATGGCTGCGAGCCAAAGCAGCACTTAGGGAGGCGACCGTTAAAATTAACAACCTGGAGGAAGAACTCCGGATCTCTCAAGAAGAGTGTCGTGAGCTGAGAGTCCGTGGGGGAGGAGGAAGAGAGGGAAAAGAGGGAGGAGGAAGAGAGAAATAAGAGGGAGGCGGAGGAGAGGGAAGAGAGGGAGGAGGAAGAGAGAAATAAGAGGGAGGCGGAGGAGAGGGAAGAGAGGGAGGAGGAAGAGAGAAGTAAGAGGGAGGCGGAGGAGAGGGAGAAGAGAGAGGAGGAAGAGAGGGAGAAGAGAGAGGAGGAAGAAAGGAAGAAGAGGAACGAGGAAGAGAGGGAGAAGAGGGAGGAGGAAGAGAAGAAGAAGAGGGAGGAGAATGAGAGGAATAAGAGGGAGGAGGATGAGAAGCATAAGAGGGAGGAGGAAGAGAGGAAGAGGAGGGAGGAGGAAGAGAGGAAGAGAAGGGAGGAGGAGGATGAGAAGAAGAGGAGGGAGGAGGATGAGAGGAATAAGAGGGAGGAGGAAGAGAGGAGGAAGAGGAAGGAGGAAGAGAGAAAAAAGAGGAGGGAGGAGGAGGATGAGAGGAATAAGAGGGAGGAGGAAGAGAGGAAGACGAGGAAGGAGGAAGAGAGAAAAAGGCGGAGGGAGGAAGAGAGGAAGAAGAGGGAGGAGGAAGACAGGAAGAAGAGGAAGGAGGAAGAGGGGGAAAAGAGGGAGGAGGAAGAGAGAAATAAGCGGAGGGAGGAAGAGGGAGAGAAGAGGAAGGAGGAAGAAAGGAAGGAGGAAGTTATGAGGAGACAGGAGGAAAGAAAGAGGAAGGCTGGGGTTGCGCTTCCGCTTTTGCACCCTCAAAAAATGCGGACTATTAAACCACGCTTGCGCACAGAACACATAGACGAAGCGCAAAGCAAATCTGGCCAAGATGAGGCACAGAAGATTGCCGCAGAAAAACAAGAAGAAATAAAGGAGGTCGAAGAAGCCACCACAAAAACAAAAGGGCCCGAAGAAGCCAGTGAAGAAACAGCGAAAGATGAACTGGCCGCCCATGTTTCGTCCACGAGGCCAGATGTGGATGAGACCGCCTTGAGAACGCTGACCAATGATGAGGTACATCGTTTATTGAATGCAACGGCTCCCGAGCGAGAAGCAAAAGATATTATCTGGAGGGGGGTTCTCAGCATTATCAGCAGGGGTGATCTCAAGGAAATAATTTCGCGAGGCACAGAAATCACCAACGAAACTCTTGACGGCCTAATTGAGGTACTCGTCAGAAGAGGAGGGCAAAAAAAGGTGGTCTGCTTATCAACCTTCGAATCGGAAATGATTGTGGAGGGACAGGGAGAAGATATAAAGAAAGATTATTTACTCCCAAAAATAGAAGGACTTAATGTGGAGGAAGTCGTCATCGCACAGCCATGCTGTTTGTCCGGCCACTGGACTCTGTTCGTTGCCCACGGACCTCGATCAGAGTTCATTCAGTACAACATCATCTCCCGCACGCTGAAAAGAGGTGAAAATCCTAACCGTTTAGTCGGAACTCATGAATGCACCGCGTCTAAGATAACGGGATTCTGGCGAGGGTTTTTGGCGGTCGAATGGCCACTGAGAGTTGACAGGAAGGGTAGCCAACGACAGCTAGCGGGGAGTAACGACTGCGGGCCATACGTTTTGTACTGGATCAAACGTTTGATGGAGAATGCTGATCCGACTCAGCCGAAGCAGAGCAAGGTTCTTCACCGTTTTAGAGGCGATTTGGCCAATTTCTTACTCGAAGACTCTGGGATGTGCGATCAACAATAAACGACTCTGGATGTTTTAATTTTTTTTACAAAGTTATACATGTATACATATTAAAATTACATAGACTATTTGAATGATTTATCAATACAATGACATTTGGTGTTGGGTTAAATTATCAATACAAGGACATGTATAAATTATCAATACTCTTAAACCGGACAACAAATACACCTATTCCGGACAGCAAATACACTAATTCCAGACAACAAATACACTTATTCCGGACAGCAAATACACTTATTCTGGAAAAACTTAATGTTCCGTTTCTGGACAAAATTTATTCTTAAACCGGACAACAAATACACTTACTCCGAACAACAAATACACTTATTCCGGACAGCAAATACACTTATTCCGAACAACAAATACACATATTCCGGACAACAAATACACATATTCCGGACAGCAAGTACACTTATTCCGGACAGCAAATACACTTATTCCGGACAGGAAATACACTTATTCCGGACAAACTTTTTGTTCCGTTTCGGGACACACTTTATTCTTAAACCGGACAACAAATACACTTATTCCGGACAACAAATACACTTATTCTGGACAGCAAATACACTTATTCCGGACAAACTTTTTGTTCCGTTTCGGGACACACTTTATTATTATTCCGGACAGCAAATACACTTATTCCGGGACAGCAAGTACACTTATTCCGGACAGCAAATACACTTATTCCGGACACACTTTATTCTTAAACCGGACAACAAATACATTTATTCCGGACAACAAATACGCTTATTCCGGTCAACAAATACACTTATTCCGGACAGCAAATACACTTATTCCGGACAAACTTTTTGTTCCGTTTCGGGACACACTTTAGTCTTAAACTGGACAACAAATACACTTATTCCGGACAGCAAATACACTTATTCTGGACAGCAAATACACTTATTCCGGACAAACTTTTTGTTCCGTTTCGGGACACACTTTATTCTTATTCCGGACAGCAAATACACTTATTCCGGACAGCAAGTACACTTATTCCGGACAGCAAATACACTTATTCTGGACACACTTTATTCTTAAACCGGACAACAAATACATTTATTCCGGACAGCAAATACGCTTATTCCGGACAACAAATACACTTATTCCGGACAGCAAATACACTTATTCCGGACAAACTTTTTGTTCCGTTTCGGGACACACTTTAGTCTTAAACCGGACAACAAATACACTTATTCCGGACAACAAATACACTTATTCCGGACAGCAAGTACACTTATTCCGGACAGAAAATACACTTATTCCGGACACACTTTATTCTTAAACCGGACAACAAATACATTTATTCCGGACAACAAATACGCTTATTCCGGACAACAAATACACTTATTCCGGACAGCAAATACACTTATTCCGGACAAACTTCTTGTTCCGTTTCGGGACACACTTTAGTCTTAAACCGGACAACAAATACACTTATTCCGGACAACAAATACACTTACTGTTAAATACTGGACATACTGGTCACTTAATCCGGACATAAATAAAACATAAACCGGACATACTGTTAACTTAATCCGGACATAAATAAAACTTATTCCGGACGGATATATAACGTAATCCGGACAGACAAACAATGTAATCCGGACGGCCTAATTACGTATTCCGGACAGACATACAACAAACCAAAATTACTTAATATATTTGTCGCCATGAGAAATTAATTCACAAACGATCAAGCAAAGAAAGGGTTGAATCTTATGCAATAATACAATGACTTTCAACAAAATTACATACAATGACTTTCAACAAAATTACATACAATGACTTTCAACAAAATTACATACAATGACTTTCAACAAAATTACATAGGAATAATTCCAACCAAGGACAAATACAATAATCAAGGAGGAACTCCCTCGTAATGCAAATTCATGTCCCAGTCATCGAAATCGTGATCCCCCGGTTTGGGTGCTGCAGGGTGTAACGGGGGTAGAGCCTTCTTCCTGTTGATTTTCTTAACGTTACTTTTAATTATTTTCTCAGACAAAGAAATCCGTCGTTTGCTCGGCGGTCTGCCTTTCCGTATTGTCTTATCCGGATTGAGAACGGATGTACCAGCGAACACAGGATCAGGTCGTTGCATACGTTCCTTAAGCAACTCAAGTGCCTCTACCGTCTGAAGATATCTGTCGTTTGAGTCGAAAGCGGCCTCGGCGATCCAAAGCGCACGACCCATTATGTCGTCGTGGCGACGAAGCGCATCGTTCCCCGTTATGCCGCTTTGAAGAGGAAACTTGACTCCATAGCTCCTTCGGATATCCTTCCTCCATCGGTGGACGATGTAAGACTCGGGGAGCAACGCGTTTGGACGTATTCGGGCAATAACAACATAAACGTGACAACATAGGATACCGACGTGATCAAACATTCTGCAATCGCATACCCACTTCTCATCTCTAATTTGCAATGTGAACCGTTTCGACAATGGGAGGATATGTGTCAATACATGTTCGGTCACGTTCAAGTGCAATGTGTCGTCCTCGTTGAACTCATCCTTGATGTCGCAGTACATCATCTTCCCAATTTCTAACTGCACCTTCTTGAAGACACCCACCGTATACAACTCGCTCAATTGCCTCTCGAATGGATATTTCGAAATCAATTGCGGAGCCTTATGCTGACAATCGAAATCAGACTGAGCTTCCTTCTCATACTTGTGGCGTAGTGCGAGTTCGTATTGTTGAACGAACTGCTTAAGTGTCGTCCTTGATGTGAGGTACTTATCGAAGAAGGCGTTCATACCCTCACTTCTCTGGGTTGATGCCATTCCGGCGGAAAAACAATCCCGCGAAAATGCAGGTACCCAGTGCTCTCGAATTGCATAAATGGATCGGAGCCAATTATTGTCGTGCAACTCGAAATCATCTAGAAATCCCTGCCAATTCCGCTCGAATTCTGCCGGAGTCTTGGAATCGAATACACAGTTGTTGAGGTAAAACAACGTATGCTCCCGGTACTTCTTGGGCAGCTTCACAGGGGCCTTATTCATTATGTGCCATATACAAAATCTGTGCCGCGCTTCAGGGAACACAATCCTCACAGCCGAAGCTATGGCGCCACATTGGTCTGTTATGATCGCCGGGGGGCTTGTATCTGCACACAACGCGATCAAGATAAAAACATATGTTAATCCGGACAGAAATAACGTAAACCGGACAGACGTAAGGGATAAACCGGACGAGCAAAAGACGTAAACCGGACAGACGTAAGGGATAAACCGGACGAGCAAAAGACGTAAACCGGACAGGCGTCAAGGGTAAACCGGACAGACGTAAGGGATAAACCGGACGCGCAAAAAACGTAAACCGGACAGACGTAAGGGATAAACCGGACGAGCAAAATACGTAAACCGAACAGACGTAAGGGATAAAACGGACGAGCAAAAGACGTAAACCGGACAGACGTAAGGGATAAACAGGACGAGCAAAAGACGTAAACAGGACAGACGTAAGGGATAAACCGGACGAGCAAAATACGTAAATCGGACAGACGTAAAGGATAAACCGGACGAGCAAAAGACGTAAAACGGACAGACGTAAGGGAGTAACCGGACAGGCACACAACGTAAAATGGACAAAGCCGGACAAAATAAAACACGTACCGTTCATGCACGTCAACCATGTTTGGAACAACCAAATGTAATTTTGAGTCGTCTCGGAAGAGAGGAGTGCGCAACCGAGTAGGACGGACTGGTAGTGGTGATTTACCCCCACAAATGGGGCAAAAGGCATGTCATACTTGTTTGTTATGTATGTTGTGTCGAAACATATTGCATCTCCAAAGTAAGAGTAAGCAGCTCGAGAACGACTGTCGGCCCAGAACACATTTCGTAGTCTGCCTTCGTCGTCCATATCCATTACGTAAAAGAAGCGGGAATCATTCTTCTGCATCCTGATGAAATAATCTTGGATAGCTTGCGCATCTCCTGGTCCCATTTTGAGGTTTCTAACCTCGTTCACAACATTCCTGCGAAACGTAATTTTTATGACAAAGCTAAATGCGTAACTTCAACCAGGTTAAGTGGAGAATAAATAACCTTAGGTCCCGCTCGTTGAAAGACAATTTATCGTGACCTCCAGCTTCGACCACAAAAGATTGCATGGTCTTGGCGGCAGATATACCGGCAGCATCATTGCACGAAATGCGTGCTCTGGCGGACTCCGGGACGGATCGTTTTTGTCGGAGGAAGCGCATCTGGTCTTCCGACAGCATGGCGTGATTATGTTCGAGATCTACGTAGTTAATTACGTAGCCTCTGGATGGATTACCGGAGACCCTAATCCGCGAAGTGCATTCGACCCTACCGGATAACCTATGTTTCGGTTTACCTTCACCTTGGTTTCCGGGAGCATTACCTTCCTTTGAGCAAGTAAGAGTGGCCCGTATTACAACACCATGACCGTAATGAGATTGCCTTATCTTCACACCAAAACCACAGGAATCGGCGTATGAAACGTAAAATGCTTTGGCTTCTTCGAAGGAAGGAAAATTCATCATCACTTGAGGGACGTTGGAGGCATGAGCCGGCTGTGAGGACACATTTACGAGTGCCATTACAGTACAACAAAAATGGAGGAAGGAGAGAAGAAAGAATGGTTCGTAGGATCGGAATAACCTAGACACTCATATTTGTATCTCCGTGACGCGCCAAACAATAAGAAAGAAGACGGAGGAGGTGCTGATTTGAAAAGCATTAAATGCGATGGTGGACGCATCGGGAAAATAAAACAACAGCAACAAAAAAACAGGAGTAAGTAGTTCGTCTGTCCGGAATAAGTGTTCCGTCTGTCCAGAATAAGTATTCCAACTGTCCGGAATAAATAGTAACTTTGTCCGGAATAAGTTACGTGCTTGTCCAGAAACTAAAGAAAATGAATGATGTGTGTGTCCGGAAAAAAATGAATTTAATAAAGAGAAGGGAAGAAATAGGAGGACGAATGTTGAGTGTAGGAGCGCCAACATGATGAAAGAATGGAGTGATTTGAGACGCATTAATGAGGGATGGCGAGGGATGGCGAAATTTGTACGAAATGAGGAATAAACTAAACAAAGAAATTGTTTCTGGGGAGAGAGCGAACTCAGCCGCGTCTGCTGACTGGGTTGCCCACATCAGCCATTCTGCTGACTGGGTTTGCAGCGTCCGTGACGCGAAGCGTTCAACAAACATTTCCCTAAACTAAAACATGCACAACAATAAAAGAAGCATAAAACAAACAATGAAAGAAACATAATACTTTATTGATAAAATGACTCACATTAAAAGTAGCATCCTCCTACTTTAGTGTGTGCTTCAAGGCCTCACTTCTAGTAGGAAGAATAGCCACTTAAAATATGGAGTGATTACAATAGGAGGTGAAGAGTTCTATTTATAGCCATGGAAAAAGCTAATCCGGGACAATCCCCCAATGTGGGACTAAACTGATACCACAAATAGCCTAAATATCCTCTAAGACATGTGCTGGAGAAATGTGAGCGCATTTAGGCCAAAAGTGACCGCCAATTAGCGGTCTTGGACCGCTAATTAGCGGTCTACAGTGTCCGGATCGCTCTGGAATTTCTTGTGGGCTTTTCTGGAAGGCTGTGTTGGTATTTGATGCATCTAGTTTGCATGTTGGAGCTCCGACCCGAATATAATTGCCAAAATACTCCCCATGATGGTGAGGAGTATTTTGTTTTGCTCTTAGGTCCTTCGGTCTTGCATTCAGGTCCTTCTTCCTTGCATCTTGGTCCACAGATCTCACAATTCAGTCCTTTTTCCCAGCTTTTGGGTCCTTTTATGCTTCATCTCTTCAAACCTATTTATTCCTGAAAACTAAACATAAAACTCGTAACATAGCATTATTTAGGTGAAAGATAATGGATATAAGATACAAATATGAGCATGAAATGATGTCAATCAAATACCCCCACACCTAACTTTTGCTAGTCCCGAGCAAAACAAAGAAAGAGAAAAGCATGCGAAAAAAAAGAAATCCTAACTCACTTTCGTAGGAATCACGGTTGCACTTAGCACGTGCAACAAGCCGTTAAACCTCCTTGTCGCCAAGGAGGAGGAGTGTTGTCTCCTGAGGGTTTTCAGCGGATATACCCACAAAATCCGAACAAGATGCATTAATCAATCTAGCTACACAACTCGTTGGACTTATTTTGTCGATCATGGGACGCGGTAATACTACGGGTCGACTCTATATATGTAATCGGTCCACACACCTAGCCTAATGAGTTATTCGTGAGAGTTAGTCAAGGACTTAAGTGAAAGACAAGGGCAACCTTAACTTCTGAATGTGATACAATGTGTAAAGTCCATTTTGGTTCTTATTTGAGTCTTTTTTTTCTTTTTTTTTCTTCTTTGGAGCATTTTATTGGTTGGTGTTTGATTCTCCCCAGGGTCAGGTTTCGTGCATCATTGCCTATGAGGACTTACACTATCACGTACACCTTCCCCCAAATCTCCACATAGGGCGATCCCTACCACCCGTGTAACGGGGGTTCGGTCGGCGCATCCCAAGTCAGATGACTCGAAAGCACCAGGCACAAAGTCCCCTCAGACCTACTTTCCCGAGTGATAGGAGCCGTGCGAGAAGAGAGAACACCACTTATTTATCTATATGGGAACCAAAACCCCTACACTTAAGTTTCACAAAAAGAGATTAAGGGCCCTCGACTACGACAAACTTCCTTATACTCACAAACACGAATTATTTGACTCACTAGGGTCAGGGTGGACTTCTTTAAATGTTTGAGTACTGAAACCCTATGATTACACGCCCCCTGAGGGAAAACCAGGGTGCATCCTAACGACTCGACAAGACCTAAAGCCAATAAACTAGAAATTCTAATGCATCAAGTTCAAGACAATTTTGAGAGCTTTCTTTTTACTTTGCCTCTCAACGGTTTTGCACATGCTAAACACACGCAAAACCCACAAAAACATTTTCTTTCGCAAACACATGAAGATTTTGAAAGAAATGTGAACATTTTAAAGCACTCGGCAAGCAAAAGAAGACAAGTCACCCAAGGATCATGGCAAGCAGATATATCAATGTTAAATGCGGCACACTAACATGACCCTAGCAGTACAAACAAACGAAAATAAAACCAAAGGAAAAAGACTCGACTATGTACACACGTAAAACCCCCCCCACACCTACTTCATGCATTGTCCTCAATGAATGTGAACAAGATACTACATGGATACATGCATGAAAAAGGAAAGATCTCACCAACATGAAGTACAAAGGGACGTTCAGGGTCATGTTGATGGACACAAACCCAAATTCCCTCAAAACCTGTGAGAAGCTGAAGAAGGGAGATAAATACGTGAAGAGATTAGGCCCAAGTACACAAGGGTTGGGGCCCACAACAATCGATGCTCACTGCAGGAGTCTTTTATTACACTCTTTTTTTTTTTGAATATAACTATGTACAATCATAAGTTCCCATCTTCATTTGTCAAAAGACATCAAATGGGAATCTCAAAAGTGGGTCAATGTACTTGGAAAGGGAACATGACACCACGCGGGGCCAGAATACTCATGCGTGGGCCCCCTTCACAAAGAGCAAAAGATGAAATGAGAGGTTCATGAATTGGACGCAAAGGCGTCTCAATCAAAGGATCAAACTGAAAGTGCTTGAACCTCTCGAGAGTTTGGGAAATAAGGGGCAACAGAAGAAGAAAATCTTCTGTTGCGCTGCTGAAGTTATGATCGTCAATCCAAACTCTCCAACCAACTGGCTGGTGAGCCGGAACGAGGTCAAGAACCCCGTTAGGCATGTCCGACTCACCAGGCGAACAAAAAGTGGGTCTCATACCCAAGGTATCCTCTAAGGAACTCCTAATACCCTCATTAGCAATGTAGTTGTTTGATGTTCCATCATTTCCAAGATGATCAGGAGCAATAGTGAGAGGCAAACTCTCATCAGGTGGTTTGAAATTGAGGGTACTAGGGAGCTCTTGCTCCACCAGAGGTGAGTCCTTAAGGGGCACGACATGAAGATCTTGTGGCTCAAGGGCCATGGGACAAAAAGATAGGGCACAATCCTGTGCCGACTCATAATGAAATTGGTCCATGTTATTCTCAATTCGGATCGAATCCCCCACAATGTGATCGTGAATTGAAACCCCAAGTCCCTCAGACTGACTAGGAGTTTGACTCTGAAAGATTGTGCTTCGAATTTGTGAATGTGGTGGTGGTTCGATATCAAACGATGAATCCAAATGTTGACAAGAAATGTCACCCTCCTCACGTTTACTTAATTGTTGTGTAATTTGACCCACATACATTTCCATAGTTTGCAGGGAATCGTGATTGGACTTCAACACATTTTGAGTGGTTTCCATGAACGTTTGGAGGGCTTGTTCCAAAGAATCAAGTTTGGGGTCAACTGTGAGGTTCATGTCAGAATTTGGGAAATTGATGGGTTGGGTGGTGATGGGCTGAGAATGAGTCCAATGATTGGTCGTGGGGTGTTGGTAGAATTCAGGATATTCAGAAGGAGGGTACCGGGGTGGGAGTGATGTATAAGAATTTGAATAAGAATTGTCTCCCCATGAATCCATCCTTCTCGGGTTGTACGCGGATGCGTAATGGTCATACTGAGCATTTTGGGAAAAGGTATGCTCATACTCAAGCTCTGAGGGAACATAAGGACATTCCCCGCAAACATGACCACTCAACCCACAACAGCGACACGGTACGGCTACTGGAGCCACCGGTGCACTCATGTCTTCTACCACATGCATGAAAGAGGCCAAAGGTTCTTGCAATGTCTCAGTTTGATGACCAACATATGATCCGACGTAACTAGATGGAGATCTAGCAGTCGGTGCCTCTCTCATATCACCCCTATATGAAGATTGCTCAGTCACACAATGAAGATTATCCCAACCATACGGGGTGTTTGTCTGAGCCACCCCAGGTTGCATGGGTCCGGAGTACCAGGGAGAATTGTCCTGGTCCTAACAATGATATGGATGGTCGCCCATGTAACCATCAATCTCGACAAAGAACTCTCGAGTCGATCACTCTCACCACCACGAGGCCAACCTCGCAAAAAGTGCTCGACTCGACCCTAAAATGCTAACAGAGAGTGTAAAGGGGAGGAGACTAAAACGTAGAAGTAGGTGAGAAGAAGATGACTCAGAGGAGAAGGGACGAATCCCTAAAAACTAGCGTGGGTAAAGGGTGAGGTTAGAAGCCTAGTCTAGCAAACACGGCTCAAACAAGCTTAGGCTAGCTATGGGTCCTTACAGCTAGACGACGCCTAACTGCGAGGTCACACGGCCTCAACACGCCTCACCTCCCTACGACGAAGACCACAATGCCCAGCAAGTGAGCCAAGATCCGGAGATCTCGTCTCTCCTACTATCGACAAAGTGGGCGACGCCGATCAGGCTATGACGGTCGTGACCGATTCACTCTCCTAATGCGCCCAAGTCCTAATGGCCAATGTCTACTTGCTTTTAGATTAAGGCTTTACTTGAGTGTGCTTTTTGGGGCTAAGGAAGGGGTGATGAAATCCCCCACCTTATCTTTGAAGACTATAGGTGGTGCCCCTTAAGATGTTTTGATCCTTAAGCTAGCAAGCAACTCACCAAGCAAACACTCACCTCACTCTGTTTCGATGCAAACCTTACTCATTAATGAATGTCCTAATGCGTGAATGAGTGTTAAGGAATGCGTACCTCGCTCCAGCAATCAACGACAAAGATTAAAACTAAGAGAAGACAATTAACATGCTCAAGTCATTACTAGATGATGCATGACCTAAACATAGCAAATGCCTAATCTTTTGCTTTGGGTTTTAGTGTCCAAGTTGATTAAAGGAGGGTTGATTGGTTATTTATTGATCTGGGAGCAAACTATAGGTTCACACATGCCAAATTGGGCTCCCAGATAACTAAACTGTAAATAGAAACAAACAGAAGAAAATTGGGGGTGAAAAGGTCTCACCAGGCCGCCAAACAGCGGTCCCAGACCGCTATTTGGCGGTCTTGAGGGCTTGAAGTGTTCCCAAATTTTTCCTGCTGCTTTATCCTTGAATCCCAAATGTCCTGAGACAACACAAAACTAAAAAAAAAAGATCAAATCCACTCGAATCGTCTAAACAAGAGTCTGGACTGGCACCTCCCCGGCAACGGTGCCAAAAACTTGTTGAACGTTTTAATTTAAACCGCAAGTGCACGACCGTGATGAAGCGGTGGCAAGTACGGGTCGTCCTCAGGGAGGTGAGCAGCCTCTTGTTTGCACGAAATCAAGTGGCGAAAATAATGGAGAAGAGAGTTGGTTACGCTACTCTACTCTATACTACGCTAACAAGTACGAAATGTGAAAGAAGCAAACAAACGATGAAATAAGAACTAAGCTAAGAACAAAACAAGAATGCTGGAATTTCAGGAATGGAAAACCCCTAAGGGGTGGAGTGAGTGCACACATGCAAAGAGGTGGGTGTAGAATACATTCTTTAAGCACATGAATGTGGTGTTTATCAAGCATAGGAAGTGTCTAAATGTTATGGCAAAACCTATCAATCTATTCACCAACTTGGTTGATTAACATTTACATATGCAAGGTGTTTATTTCAGAACCTAAACAAGCATGAGAGGTGTCTAATCATTTTGGCAAAACTCATCAAGTTATAAATTCTATCTTAAACAAGCAAGCATACATTCATGTTTTATCAACACATCAAAAATAAAGCATTCATCCCATTCTCTAATGCATGTATGTACATCTACTCCACCCCCTAAAGGGGATGAAACTACTCACTAAACATTACACTAATTATTAAACTAAGGAAAGAAAGCATATTAAAACTAAGCTAGAATTAAAAGACGATTAAACTAAAACATGCACAACAATAAAAGAAGCATAAAACAAACAATGAAAGAAACATAATACTTTATTGATAAAATGACTCACATTAAAAGTAGCATCCTCCTACTTTAGTGTGTGCTTCAAGGCCTCACTTCTAGTAGGAAGAATAGCCACTTAAAATATGGAGTGATTACAATAGGAGGTGAAGAGTTCTATTTATAGCCATGGAAAAAGCTAATCCGGGACAATCCCCCAATGTGGGACTAAACAGATACCACAAATAGCCTAAACATCCTCTAAGACATGTGCTGGAGAAATGTGAGCGCATTTGGGCCAAAAGTGACCGCCAATTAGCGGTCTTGGACCGCTAATTAGCGGTCTACAGTGTCCGGATCGCTCTGGAATTTCTTGTGGCCTTTTCTGGAAGGCTGTGTTGGTATTTGATGCATCTAGTTTGCATGTTGGAGCTCCGACCCGAATATAATTGCCAAAATACTCCCCATGATGGTGAGGAGTATTTTGTTTTGCTCTTAGGTCCTTCGGTCTTGCATTCAGGTCCTTCTTCCTTGTATCTTGGTCCACAGATCTCACAATTCAGTCCTTTTTCCCAGCTTTTGGGTCCTTTTATGCTTCATCTCTTCAAACCTATTTATTCCTGAAAACTAAACATAAAACTCGTAACATAGCATTATTTAGGTGAAAGATAATGGATATAAGATACAAATATGAGCATGAAATGATGTCAATCAACCGGTCTCCCGCTTAGTACTCGGTATTGAGGCAAATCACTATCAATCGGTCGGACAAGGTCTCTCGGGCGGTCGACCGTTTAGCAAGTTACCGGCCAGTCCTAACCAATGAAAATTCGACCCACCGGTCGAACAAGGTCAATCTAGCGGTCGACCGTTTGGAAGGTCTATGCCAATACGTTTTATATACATATATATCCTGTCGGTCGAACCAGGGTCCGTTCAACCGATAAGAAAGTCTGCATGAATCCTGCCCACTGTATTCGGTCGACCGAAACTCTTCCGGTCGACCGGATCAACAGACACTTCACTACAGGAAAATGCGCGCGGTCGGTTGACCGGATCCAGACCGGTCGACCGTTTAGATGGTCAACGCTCTTGACCGACTTTGCGCAGTTCGGTCGACCGAGACACACTTTGTCGGCCGAAGGTCTGCCTAACCTATCTAAAGGGGTTCGGTTGACCGAAACAAACACCGGTCGAATGGGCTAATGTAACCCTTAAATTCCCGCTAAAATTTGGCATAAACGGTCGACCGTCACACAAACATCGTTCGACCGTTTTCGGGCAGAAAGATTGTAACGTACCCGAAAACAGCGGAAAATTTAAACAATAATAAAGACCGTCAACGGTCAACACTGGGCACGTCACGGGAAACAAACCAACATATATAATATAAATATGATCCACGTGGAAGTCAAATATACAAACTGACTGTGATTACGACAAAAGCTATACAATATGTAATCACCTCAAAAGAAAGAGACTGATAACTACAGGATCTGATCTCGGGGGCACCGTCCTCGGTCACCACCTCAAACTCTAACCCTGCTCGCTACCTGAAATGCAAACAACAAACATGCCTGAGTTCCCTGTAGGAACCCCGTATACCAAACCTCCTAAAATACAAAAGGAATTAAAGACAATGCAATGCTATGCACATGATCATCCGCCTCGGGCCCACAATAATGCCCTCACCGCCTCCGCGGCACTGAACCACTCCTGCCACTAGGGTCAAGTCAGTCCACCGCTGCCTCACAAGGGTCAGTCGACACCACTGCTCCCCAAAAAGTGCAGGAAGGAACCCCCGGTACACGCCGCACCCATGGAGCGAGTCAGCCCGCCGAATACACAACTCGTGTCAGACGACAGCCACTGCTCCCCCAAGAGTCGCCTAACGCGCACCCTGCCGGAACATCCTCGGCCTACCGCTAAACCCTCGCAAACTGCCCAAGGTTTACGGTACACATCCCTCACACCCCGCTCGGTAAGAGAGGAAAATGGTAGTACAATAATACGCCTTCGTCAAAGGTGAAATCCGTAGCTCTCAAAGCCGGTAATCAACCGTCGCCTCGGAGCCGGTAGTCGACCTGACATCGACGGATCGCGTGTGGATAAATCCACCAACCTGCGGCAGATCGGTCGACCGCTAAAAGCACACCGGTCGACCGGTCCCCCACACAGTACACAGTACTGTACAAACAAGTCTACCGGTCGAACCACGCCAACCGAATTACCGACCAATCGGTCGAACAAAAGTCATCTAGCGGTCGACCGTTTGGATGGTCTACGCTATACAATTTTATATAATATATATATCCGACCGGTCGAACCAAGGGGGCCGTTCGACCGATAACAGGACTTTCAATATTTTGCCCAAGTCTCGTTCGGTCGACCGGAACTGAAATACAGTTCGACCGAAACAACACAAGCACTCTACCGCATAATTAAATGCTCAGTCGGTCGACCGAGAGTTAAAGAGCGGTCGACCGTTTTGATGGTCAAAGCTCCCAACCGACTTAGCATCGAATGGATCGGTCGAACAAGGTAAAGGACGTTCGACCGTTTAATAAGTCAAAATCCCCAACCGACCCATTCTCATCGTTATTCGGTCGACCGGCTAAGTGGTCCCGTTCGACCGATAACAGCATATCCCCTTTTTCCCGCACAAATCTGGCATAACGGTCGACCGTCCTAAGACATCGTTCGACCGTTCGCGGGTAAACATCAATATAATAATAGGATCGGTCGACTGCCCACAGGCACCGGTCGACCGATCGTCGTCTTCAACCTCTGAATTGGTTGAATTCCGACGGGGAATTCGACACCAACGTCGATCCCCAACACTCACAAGGCACAAGTGAGTTATATTGAAGATTTGGCATACCTTTTTGATGGTTGTGGAAGTCTCCCAAGCTTGAGTCACTTCACTCCTCTTCTTCTTCCTTCTTCTCCTTCTTCTCCTCTTCTTCTACTTCACCTTCTTCTTCTTCTCCGACGTTCACCTCCTCTCACTCTCTGATAAAAGTAAAAATGAGGAAGAAACCGTCTGCAATTAACCTAACACCCCTATTTATACCAAAAACCTAATCTTATCTTCAACTCACCTCAAATTCCTCCAATCCAAACAATCCACTTCATCCTCCACCTGTCTAACACCTCCACCTCTTCATGCATAATTAATTAAGGTTAATTAGGTTTAGTTTAATTTAATTAGGGTGCTTAGATTAGGTTATTACAATCTACCCTCCTTAAAAGAATTTCGTCCGCGAAATTCGAAACAAGTAACTTACCGGAATAACTCTGGATACTGCTTCCTGACATCCTCCTCAATCTCCCAGGTAGCATATCTGTCAGTGTGATGCTGCCACCTGACCTTCACCATCGGAATCGCTCTCCTCCTGAGCTGATGTACCATCTGATCCACAATCTCAACTGGTCTCTCGTCTAACGACAAATCCTGCTGGATCTCTGGTACTGCTATCTCTATGACATGAGCTGGATCGGCCACGTACTTCCTCAGCATAGAAACATGGAAGACGTTGTGAAGTCCTGCGAACTGTGGTGGTAGTGCAATCCTATATGCCACCTCACCGACCCGATCCAATATCTCAAAAGGTCCAACATATCTCGGACTCAGCTTCCCCTTCTTCCCGAATCTCATCACACCTCTGGAAGGTGAGATCTTCAGGAAGACATGATCTCCTACATCAAAAGTCAGCTCACGCCTCCGCGTATCAGCATAACTCTTCTGCCTGCTCTGCGCCGTAGCTAGTCGTCTCCGAATCACGTCGACCTTCTCTGAATACACCTGGATAATGTCAGGTCCAACTAGCTGTCTCTCGCCCACATCACTCCAGCATACCGGCGATCTACACGGTCTCCCGTATAATGCCTCACAGGGTGCCATCCCAATACTCGAATGGTAGCTGTTGTTGTAGGCGAACTCTATCAACGGCAAGTGCTCATCCCAATGCCCGGCCCAGTCCAGTGTACACGCTCTCAGCATGTCCTCCAATGTCTGTATCGTCCGCTCTGACTGGCCATCAGTCTGTGGGTGGAAAGCTGTGCTAAACTTCAGACGTGTCCCCAGTGCTCTGTGTAGACTCTCCCAAAATCTCGAAGTGAATCTGGGATCTCTGTCTGAAATGATACTGACTGGTACGCCATGAAGTCTGACAATCTCCTCAATATATAACTTAGCTAGACCCTCCAGAGCAAGAGTGGTCTTAATAGCTAAGAAATGTGCTGACTTGGTCAGTCGATCGACTATAACCCAAATCGCATCGTGGAATCTCCGTGTCTTCGGTAGCCCCGTAACAAAATCCATCGTCACGTGCTCCCACTTCCACTCGGGCAACTCAATCCTCTGTATCTGCCCTGCTGGTCTCTGGTGCTCGATCTTCACCTGCTGACAGACCAAACACCTCGACACGAAGTCTGCAACGTCCTTCTTCATACCTCGCCACCAGAAGTTCCGCTGCAGGTCTTTGTACATCTTGGTGCTCCCTGGATGAATGGAATATCTCGATCTGTGTGCCTCCTCCATGATGTCATGTCTCAGGTCCTCTGTCTTCGGCACCCAGATACGGTCTCTGAATCTCAGACCTCCATCCACTCCAACTCTGAAGTCTGACCCATCTCTGGCAGCTAACTGTAACAAACTGCTCAACTCCTCATCTGTAGTCTGAGCATGAATCACTGCTGATACTGTCTGAGGCTCTACTCTCAATCCGGCAATCACTGCGCCCTCAGAGCTATCAGCAAATGACCTCCACTCTGCCAAGGACTCTAGCAGTCTCCACTCCTGAATGCATAGGCCTGCTACTGATACCTCCACCTTCCGGCTCAAAGCATCTGCAACTGTGTTCGCCTTCCCCTGATGGTAAGAGATAGTGAAGTCATAGTCCTTAATGAACTCAAGCCATCTGCGCTGCCTCATGTTCAGCTCCTTCTGCAAGAACAGGTACTTCAGACTCTGATGATCTGTAAACACCTCGAACTGCTCGCCATAAAGATAGTGTCTCCAGGTCTTCAGTGCATGAACCACTGCTGCTAACTCCAAATCATGTGTCGGGTAATTCCTCTCATGGACCTTCAGCTGTCTGGATGCGTACGCGATCACCCTCCCGTGCTGCATAAGTACACATCCTAAGCCAACACCTGAAGCGTCGCTATAAATCACGAATCCACCCGTGCCACTCGGCAATGATAAAACTGGTGCTGTGGTCAACAGTCTCTTCAGCTCCTGAAAGCTGTCCTCGCACTTCTGCGACCATACAAAAGTGACTCCCTTCTGCGTCAGAGCCGTCAGTGGTGCTGCCAATCTCGAGAAGTCTTTGATGAAGCGACGGTAATAACCCGCCAGTCCAACAAAGCTCCTAATCTCCGTCACACTCGCAGGGGTCCTCCACTGTGTCACCGCCTCTACCTTCGCCGGATCCACTGATATCCCCTCTGCCGATACAATGTGTCCGAGGAATGCCACTCTGTCCAACCAAAACTCGCACTTTGAGAACTTAGCATATAACTGCTGAGCCCTCAAGATGCTGAGTACAATCCTCAGATGCTCTCTGTGCTGCTCTACATCGGGTGAATAGATCAAAATGTCATCCACGAAGACAATCACAAATATATCAATATACTGCCTGAATGTCCGGTGCATCAGATCCATGAACGCTGCCGGAGCATTCGTCAATCCAAATGGCATCACCAAAAACTCATAGTGTCCATATCTTGTCCTGAAGGCTGTCTTCTGGATGTCCTCATCTCGAATCCTCAACTGGTGATATCCTGAATGCAGGTCAATCTTCGAGAAAACCTTCGCTGACTGCAGCTGGTCAAAGAGGTCCTCGATCCTAGGTAAGGGATACCTATTCTTTACTGTCACCTGGTTCAGCATCCTGTAGTCTATGCACATCCTCAAGGATTCGTCCTTCTTCTTCACAAACAAAACTGGTGCACCCCAAGGCGAGACACTCGGTCTGATAAATCCAGAGTCCATCAACTCCTGCAACTGCTTCTTCAACTCTGTCAACTCAGCAGGTGCCATCCGGTATGGAGCCTTCAACTGTGGTGTAGTGCCAGCTACCAACTCAATGCCGAACTCCAACTCCCGGTGTGGTGGTAAACCTGGAATCTCCGCTGGAAAAACATCCGCGAACTCCTGCACCACCTCAATGTCCTCTAGCCTCTGAGACTCTGCCTCCGCAACCACAAGTGTCGCCAGAAATGCTGCACAACCCTGCTGCAACAGTCTCTGAGCTCTCACAGCAGATACAATGATGCGACCCCCTCTGCTTTTGATCCCTCTAATCAGAATATCAGGCAAACCCTTCCTCGGGATCAAAATCTTCTTCTCACGGCACAAGACTCGAACATCATATTGGGACAGCCAATCCATCCCAAGTATGACATCAAAGTCCTCCATCGGTAGCAAGACCAGGTCTGCCGGAAACTCCTGATCTCCCGAAACAACCGTGGCGCCGGGGACAAATCTCCCCACAGTGCCCACCAGACCCAGGGGTGTGCTGACCTCCAACGTGGCAGTCAACATCGCAAGGGTACAACCCAACACTCCCGCAAATCGCTCTGAGATGAACGAGTGTGTCGCGCCACAATCAAATAACACCCTAGCTACTGAACCTGCGACAAGAAGTGTACCTTCCACGACAGCGCCTCCATCCCGAGCCTCCTCTGCCTGGATGGTGAAAACTCTGCCTGTGCGCTGCCCCTGCTGTGGTCTGAAAGGTGGTCTACCTCCGCCTCCTCCTCTGCCTGGTGCGGGTAAACCCGGTGGTCTGCTCGGCCCAGCTCCTCGGCTCGGACAGCTCCTAATAAAGTGGCCCAGCTGGCCACACCCATGACATGCTCCGGGGGTGAAGCACGGCCCGGAGTGAAACCTCCCACAAGTACCACAAGGCTCTGGTCGTGGTACTGCAACTCCTGCTCCCTCGTATCGGGGCCTCTTGCCCGGATTCCCTCCAGTCTGCCCTCCTGGCCTCCCAGAGAACCTACCTGATGGCCTCCTCTCATCCTGGTAGTTCTCCCTGTAGTCACGATCAAGAACAGTAGCACTCTTCACCGCATCAGCTAATGTGCTCGGCATGTGTGTCAGCACCTTCGTCCTCAACTGCTTCCGGAGCCCTCGGACGAACTTCCCTGCTCTCTGCTCCTGTGTAATATACATCTCGGGACAGTAATGCTCAAGGGCGTTGAACTTCCCGATGTAGCCTGCCAAGGTCATGTCTCCCTGCTGAAGACTCAGAAACTCCTCCCTCTTTGCATCCTGGACATGCTGCGGAAAATACTGCTCGTTGAACTCGCCAACGAACTCCTCCCAGGCTATATCATCTCTGTCCGCAAACACTACTGCAGATGTGGACCTCCACCAGTTGGACGCAGCACCGCCCAACACATAAGTAGCCAGGCCCACTCTCGCCTCTGGAGGACAACCAATGGCACTGAAGATCTTCTGCATAGTGAAGATCCACTCCTCCGCAGCCTCTGCGTCGTACTGCCCCAGAAAGGTAGGCGGATGCTGGCGCATAAACCGGTCATGCATAGCGCCAGTCCCCGTCTGCCCAGTCTGTGCCGTCTGCTGCTGTAGCATCTCTGTCAGACGTCCGACCGTATCGAACAACGTCCGACGCTCATCCTCCCAAGCCTCATCCCTCGCAGTCTCACTCTCACCGCGAGTATGGGCAACTGCCTTCTCCCGTCTAGGAGGCATCTGCCAAAGGAAACAAGACAATATCAATATAATCTGTGCATGCATGATCCTCTAGACCTAACTCCTAACTCAAGGTGGTTTCTTTGGACAAGTACGCCGAGATCAACGCTCTGATACCAAATTGTAATGTACCCGAAAACAGCGGAAAATTTAAACAATAATAAAGACCGTCAACGGTCAACACTGGGCACGTCACGGGAAACAAACCAACATATATAATATAAATATGATCCACGTGGAAGTCAAATATACAAACTGACTGTGATTACGACAAAAGCTATACAATATGTAATCACCTCAAAAGAAAGAGACTGATAACTACAGGATCTGATCTCGGGGGCACCGTCCTCGGTCACCACCTCAAACTCTAACCCTGCTCGCTACCTGAAATGCAAACAACAAACATGCCTGAGTTCCCTGTAGAAACCCCGTATACCAAACCTCCTAAAATACAAAAAGGAATTAAAGACAATGCAATGCTATGCACATGATCATCCGCCTCGGGCCCACAATAATGCCCTCACCGCCTCCGCGGCACTGAACCACTCCTGCCACTAGGGTCAAGTCAGTCCACCGCTGCCTCACAAGGGTCAGTCGACACCACTGCTCCCCAAAAAGTGCAGGAAGGAACCCCCGGTACACGCCGCACCCATGGAGCGAGTCAGCCCGCCGAATACACAACTCGGGTCAGACGACAGCCACTGCTCCCCCAAGAGTCGCCTAACGCGCACCCTGCCGGAACATCCTCGGCCTACCGCTAAACCCTCGCAAACTGCCCAAGGTTTACGGTACACATCCCTCACACCCCGCTCGGTAAGAGAGGAAAATGGTAGTACAATAATACGCCTTCGTCAAAGGTGAAATCCGTAGCTCTCAAAGCCGGTAATCAACCGTCGCCTCGGAGCCGGTAGTCGACCTGACATCGACGGATCGCGTGTGGATAAATCCACCAACCTGCGGCAGATCGGTCGACCGCTAAAAGCACACCGGTCGACCGGTCCCCCACACAGTACACAGTACTGTACAAACAAGTCTACCGGTCGAACCACGCCAACCGAATTACCGACCAATCGGTCGAACAAAAGTCATCTAGCGGTCGACCGTTTGGATGGTCTACGCTATACAATTTTATATAATATATATATCCGACCGGTCGAACCAAGGGGGCCGTTCGACCGATAACAGGACTTTCAATATTTTGCCCAAGTCTCGTTCGGTCGACCGGAACTGAAATACAGTTCGACCGAAACAACACAAGCACTCTACCGCATAATTAAATGCTCAGTCGGTCGACCGAGAGTTAAAGAGCGGTCGACCGTTTTGATGGTCAAAGCTCCCAACCGACTTAGCATCGAATGGATCGGTCGAACAAGGTAAAGGACGTTCGACCGTTTAATAAGTCAAAATCCCCAACCGACCCATTCTCATCGTTATTCGGTCGACCGGCTAAGTGGTCCCGTTCGACCGATAACAGCATATCCCCTTTTTCCCGCACAAATCTGGCATAACGGTCGACCGTCCTAAGACATCGTTCGACCGTTCGCGGGTAAACATCAATATAATAATAGGATCGGTCGACTGCCCACAGGCACCGGTCGACCGATCGTCGTCTTCAACCTCTGAATTGGTTGAATTCCGACGGGGAATTCGACACCAACGTCGATCCCCAACACTCACAAGGCACAAGTGAGTTATATTGAAGATTTGGCATACCTTTTTGATGGTTGTGGAAGTCTCCCAAGCTTGAGTCACTTCACTCCTCTTCTTCTTCCTTCTTCTCCTTCTTCTCCTCTTCTTCTACTTCACCCTCTTCTTCTTCTCCGACGTTCACCTCCTCTCACTCTCTGATAAAAGTAAAAATGAGGAAGAAACCGTCTGCAATTAACCTAACACCCCTATTTATACCAAAAACCTAATCTTATCTTCAACTCACCTCAAATTCCTCCAATCCAAACAATCCACTTCATCCTCCACCTGTCTAACACCTCCACCTCTTCATGCATAATTAATTAAGGTTAATTAGGTTTAGTTTAATTTAATTAGGGTGCTTAGATTAGGTTATTACAAAGATAATATTCACTGATATCGGTCGAACGAACCTCACACGGTGGACCGAAACTATACATAATCGCCACTGAACAGGCATCATTTAGACGATGTTCGGTCGACCGAACCTCACAACGGTCGACCGAACAGGTCGTCTTCAACCTTGATTAGGTGGGTTTTTGCTGGGGAAACGGCACCGACGCCGCCCCCTACACTCCTACACCTCTTGGGAGTTACTATGAAGACTTGGCATACCTTTTCCAATGCGAGAACGCGTCCGGTGAGCTCCTCCTCCTCTAGCGTTGATTCTAGCTTCTTCTCCCTTTTTCCTCCGCTCCCGACGCTCCTTCCTCGCGCGCGTCGACTCCACCACGTTGCCGGCGTCCTCCCTCCTCCTCTGGTCTCTGGGATGCAAGAAGATTGGGTGAGTGTTGGGTGGAAAAACGAAAATGGCAACAAGAGAGAGAGAGGTGAGTTTTGCTTCTTATAAACACAACAACCCATGCGCTACAGTAACCGACCCCTACCTAAACCCTAAACCTCATCATTCTCTTCAACTTCCCATGCTAATTACCTCCTAATTCTAAGGCTTTTCCTAATCAAGGATTAGGTCTTCACAATCCGCCCTCCTTAAAAGGATTTCGCCCCGAAATCAGAAAGGTAACTCACCGAAAAGCTCCAAATACTGCTTATGAACTTCCTCCTCGATCTCCCAAGTGGCCTCGCGCTCACTGTGATGCTGCCATCTGATCTTGACCATCAGAATGGTCATCCTCCTGAGCTGATGGTCCATCCGATCGATGATCTCAACTGGCCTCTCCTCAAGTGACAAGTCCTGCCGAATCTCCGGCACTGCAATCTCTATCACATGTGTCGGGTCTGCAACGTACTTCCTCAACATAGAAACATGGAAGACGTTGTGAAGGCCAGATAACCGTGGTGGCAAAGCAACTCTGTAGGCGACCTCCCCGACATGGTCCAAGATCTCAAAAGGTCCGACATACCTCAGACTGAGCTTCCCCTTCTTTCCGAACCTCATCACTCCCCGAGCTGGTGAAATCTTCAGGGAAACGTGATCTCTAACCTCGAAGCTCAAAGTCCACCTGCGCCAGTCAGCATAACTCTTCTGTCTGCTCTGTGCTGTAGCCAACCTCCTCCTGATCAGGTCAACCTTCTCTGCGTACATCTGCAAAAGCTCCGGGCCCACTAACTGCCTCTCACCTACATCACTCCAGCATACCGGTGATCTGCATGGCCTCCCGTACAATGCCTCATACGGTGCCATCCCAATACTAGCATGGTAGCTGTTGTTGTAGGCGAACTCAATCAGAGGTAGATGCTCATCCCAGTGTCCAGCCCAGTCCAGCGCAAGCCCTCAGCATATCCTCCATGGTCTGGATAGTCATCTCTGACTGGCCGTCTTTCTGAGGGTGAAAAGCTGTACTGAACCTTAGACGTATCCCTAGTGCCTGCTGCAGACTCCCTCAAAATCTGGATGTGAACCTCAGATCCCTGTCAGAGATGATGCTCACCGGTACTCCGTGCAATCTGACGATCTCCTCTACATACAGCTTCGCCAGACTCTCCAAAGGCAAGGTGGTCCTAATGGCCAGAAAGTGCGCCGACTTGGTCAGTCTATCGACTATCACCCAAATCGCGTCATGGAAATGCCTCGTCTTCGGTAGTCCCGTGACGAAGTCCATCGTCACGTGCTCCCACTTCCACTCCGGATGCTCGATACTCTGCATAGGTACAGCTGGTCTCTGGTGCTCAATCTTCACCTGCTGACAGACCAAGCACCGACTCACAAACTCTGCAATGTCATTCTTCATGCCTCTCCACCAGAAGTTCCGCTGCAGGTCCTTATACATCTTCGTGCTCCCTGGATGGATGGTGTACTTCACTCGGTGTGCCTACTCCATGATGTCATCTCTCATCCCATCAACATTCGGCACCCAGATTCACCCTCCATCGACCCCAACACTGAAATCTGACCCCTCTCTGGCAGTCAACTCCAGCAGACTGGCCAACTCATCATCCTCACGCTGCGTCTACATTACCTGTGAGTCTGTCTGTGGCTCCACCCGCAACCCAGCTAACACTGCTCCCTCAGAGTCTCCAGTGAACGACCTCCACTCTGCCAATGACTCAAGCAGTCTCCACTCCTGAAGGCACAAGCCTGCAACTGATACCTCCACTCTCCTACTCAAGGAGTCTGCAACTGAATTCGCCTTCCCCGGGTGGTAGGAGATGGTGAAATCGTAGTTTTTAATGAACTCCAACCAACGGTGCTGTCTCATATTCAACTCCTTCTGGGAGAAGAGGTACTTCAGACTCTAGTGATCGGTGAATACCTCGAACTGCTCACCATACAGGTAGTGTCTCCATGTCTTCAATGAGTGCACCACAACTGCCAACTCCAAGTCATGCGTCGGGTAAGTCTTCTCATGAGTCTTCAGCTGTGTAACATCCTCAACACAGCGGAAAATTTAAATTTTATATAACACACAATCAACAGAGGATATTACGCAAATACTAAATACAGGTGCACCAACATATATAATATATATATGAACATCAGAGTATTTCAAAAGTTGTGATTACATCAAAAAGACTATACAAATGGAAGCCGTAATCACTCGACCTCAACTGAGAGAAAGCTGGATCCGGTAGCGGTGCTCCTCTCCTCGGTCACCACCCCCTATCGCCGCTCACGACCTGAAAGTAACATGCACCAATGCCTGAGTTTCCTGAGGAAACGTCGTATGCCAAACTCTAAATACATGAACTGAAAAACACCCTAGCATGCAATTCTACTAAACAAGAAAAACATCTCAAATAAACGGCTGGGCTCCAGGGCTTTTTCACCCAACCACAGCACACACCACGGTCACGGGGCTCCAGGTCTAATCTCAACCAACCACCGTAACACACACTCATCGCCAAGCTGGGCTCCAGGTCTTTTTCAACCAACCGCAGCAACCACGACACGACCAAGGGCTCCAGGTCTATTTTCAACCAACCCAAACGTCTAAGGGATCCAGCTCTATTTTCAACCAACCCCTACACGCGCTCCCTGCTCAGGCTCCAGGCCTCTTTCAGCCAACCTGAACGCACTACGGAGCTCCAGGTCTTTTTCAACCAACCCCGCACAGACTAGCTGAGCTCCAGGTCTTTTTCAACCAACCACAGCTCTCACACAGTCACGGGGCTCCAGGTCTATTTTAAACCAACTGCCGCAACACCACAATTCTAAGCTGGGCCTCAGGCCTATTTCAGCCAATCCCAAGCTCACACACGGTCACGGGGCTCCAGGTCCAATCTCAACCAACCACCGCAACCCTCGTGCACCTAGCACACTTGCCGGTAGAACATTGGCACCACAACTCGCCCCACACGGACGACCACAACAACAACACATCCATAGTGTAAAACTGGACACAAATGGTTGACCGAACCAAAAGTCCCGGTCGACCGAATCAAGCAAAATACAGGGCAATCACATCGACCGACACTCCATCGGTCGACCGATTCCACCCACCGCACCCATTCGGTCGAACCAAAGTCAAGGGACGGTCGACCGTTTAGATGGTCAACTCCCAGGTTCACCGAACAAAATGACCATTCGATCGAACGACAAAGGGGCCCGTTCGACCGAAAGTCACCAGGGACAAATCCCATAACTCCACAACGAATTCGGTCGAACACCCGAGCACTCTCGGTCGACCGAATCCCACCAGGGAATAATCCCTCACTCGCACCACGAATCCGGCTGAAGGCCGAGACCTCCTCGGTCGACCGAATTCCACCAGAGCGTTCCTCATGCTCAGCACACAGGTCCGGTCGTCCGAAACTACCTTCGGTCGAACCGACCACTATTCTCACTTAAGTCACGGTCGGACGAAGTCAACGAGCGGTCGACCGTTTGGATGGTCAACGCTCTGAACCGACTTAAGATAGTGCACACGGTCGAACGACAAAGGGGACCCGTTCGACCGAATCTCACCAGGCTTGCCTCCCATGCATAATTGGTCGACCGCCCCTGGGGCATCGTTCGACCGATTTGAGGTAGAATCGAAATTCTCTTCACGAACGGTCGACCGTTTGCACCAACCGGTCGACCGATCAGGCAGTGAAATCTGCTGCACGTTTACTTGCGACGAGCTGAAAGGCCTACCGTCGACTTCCAAATACTCACACTACTTAAGTGAGCGAGTTGACATACCGGAAGGCTTGAAGAAGCCTTTGAAGAACCGCGACGATGCCTCCACGAGCACGTCTCCCCAAAACACGATCCGTCGACGAACCTCACGTCCAAACGACGATCATCACCTCCTCGACGATCCACACTCACGAATCCACCTCCGTCAATCTCCAACACCCATCCAACCACGACCACAGCAACACGGGTTTGGTTGAGGGAGAGAAAACCAACACAAAAAGGATGAAAACACACCCCACACTTCTCACCTTCACCAACCAACCGGAGCCGATCTTCACTTCGCCGGAGGTCACCACCACCACGCCAGAGATCACCACTGAGGTAGAGAGAGAGAGTGACCAACGAGAGTGAGAGAGATGTGTGTGTGAGAGAGAAACTCGCCTCTAAATATCTCCCCAACCTTCAATCTCCACCATCCATTCTAATCCATCCATCTCCACCACTCATCTCACCATCTTCCATCCTAGCCGTCCATCTTCATCTCCCCCTAATCTCCACCTAAACCACATCAAAGCACAATTAAGATTAGGATTAGGATAAAATCCTACAATCTACCCTCCTAAAAGAATTTCATCCTCGAAATTAAGACCGAAGCTCACCAAACAACTCCGGGAGCTCCTTCCGGACCTCCTCCTCAATCTCCCAAGTGGCCTCTCGCTCACTGTGGTGCTGCCACCTGACCTTCACCATCGGAATAGTCCTCCTCCTCAACTGATGCTCCATCCGATCCACAATCTCCACCGGTCTCTCCTCAAGAGACAAATCCTGACGGATCTCTGGAACCTCCAACTGAATCACATGAGAAGGATCTGCTACGTACTTCCTCAGCATCGAAACATGGAAGACGTTGTGAAGACCAGAAAACTGCGGCGGCAACGCTATCCTGTAGGCAACCTCTCCAACCCGATCGAGGATCTCAAACGGTCCAACAACCCCTTCTTCCCGAACCTCATCACTCCACGAGATGGTGAAATCTTAAGGAAGACGTAGTCACCTACCTCAAACCTCAGCTCTCGCCTACGCCTATCAGCGTAACTCTTCTGCCTGCTCTGAGCAGTCGCTAGTCTCTGCCTGATCACATCCACCTTCTCAGCATACATCTGCACAATCTCAGGGCTAACTAGCTGTCTCTCGCCTACATCACTCCAGCATACTGGTGATCTACACGGCCTCCCGTACAGGGTCTCGTACGGTGCCATCCCAATGCTCGAATGGTAGCTGTTGTTGTAGGCGAACTCGATCAATGGCAAATGCTCGTCCCAATGACCTGCCCAATCCAGAGTACACGCTCGCAACATATCCTCTAGCGTCTGGATGGTCCTCTCAGACTGACCGTCTGTCTGCGGATGAAATTTCGTACTGAACTTCAACCGAGTCCCCAAAGCCTGCTGCAAACTCCCTCAGAATCTGGAAGTGAACCTCGGATCTCGATCCGAAATAATACTCATGGGCACCCCGTGCAGTCTGACGATCTCCTCAATGTACAACTTAGCTAGACCCTCCAGAGGTAAAGTGGTCCGAATAGCTAAGAAATGCGCCGACTTGGTCAGTCGATCGACTATAACTAAAATCGCGTCATGGAATCCTCTCATCCTCGGTAGCCCAGTGACAAAATCCATCGTCACATGCTCCCACTTCCACTCTGGAAGCTCGATCATCTGCATCGGCCCTGCAGGTCTCTAGTGCTCAATCTTCACCATTTGACAAATTAGACATCTGTCAACGAACTCTGCGATCTCCGTCTTCATCCTCTTCCACCAGAAATTCCTCTAAAGATCTCTATACATCTTCGTGCTGCCCGGGTAGATCGAATAACGGGATCTGTGTGCCTCGTCTAGAATGTCCTTCCTCAGATCGCCTCCCTTCGGCACCCAGACACGACCTCTGAACCTCAGTCCACCATCAACTCCAATACTGTAGTCGGACCCATCTCTGGCAGCCAACTGTAACAACCCAGCTAACTCATCATCAACCCTCTGAGCCTGAACAATACTCGAGACCAACTGAGACTCCACTCTCAGCCCAGCAATCACTGCACCTCGTGACTCATCGGTGAACGGTCTCCACTCGGTTAACGCCTCAAGCAGCTTCCACTCCTCGATACACAGACCTGCTGCGGTAACCTCCACCTTCCTGCTCAAAGCATCAGCAACCGAATTCGCCTTCCCCGGATGGTACGAGATGGTGAAATCATAATCCTTAATCAGCTTGAGCCATCTGCGCTGCCTCATATTCAGCTCCTTCTGCGAAAACAGATACTTCAGGCTCTGATGATCCGTGAAAACCTCGAACTGCTCGCCGTACAAGTAATGTCTCCAAGTCTTCCAAGCGTGCACCACTGCTGCCAACTCCAAATCATGAGTGTGGTAGTTCCTCTCGTGCACCTTCAACTGCCTCGAAGATATGCAACCACCTGCCCGTGCTGCATGAGTACGCATCCCAGTCCAATGCTTGACGCGTCACTGTAAATCACAAATCCACCACTGCCATTGGGAAGTGTCAAAACTGGAGCAGTCGTCAGTCGACTCTTCAATTCCTGGAAACTATCCTCGCACTTCTGTGACCACACGAACTCGACGCCCTTCCGCGTCAAAGCCGTCAACGGCGAAGCCAACCTCGAGAAATCTTGGATAAAATGGCGATAATAACCTGCCAGACCCACAAAGCTCCTGATCTTTGTTACACTCGTCGGGGCTCTCCACTGCGTAACGGCCTCAACCTTCACTGGATCTACCGAAATCCCGTCTCCTGATATGATGTGTCCCAGAAAGGCGGCACTGCTCAGCCAGAACTCGCACTTCGAAAACTTGGCATACAACTGATGATCCCTCAAAATGCCAAGTACAACTCTCAAGTGCTCTCGATGCTGCTCCACATCCGGCGAGTACACCAAAATATCATCCACGAAGACAATCACAAACCGGTCGAGGTACTGACTGAATGTCTGGTTCATCAAATCCATAAATGCTGCAGGCGCGTTCGTCAACCCGAACGACATCACCAAAAACTCGTAATGCCCGTACCTCGTCCTGAAAGTTGTCTTCTGCACATCTGCCTCTCTGATCCTCATCTGATGATAACCGGATCGCAAATAAATCTTCGAGAATACCTGCGCTGACTGCAACTGGTCAAACATGTCCTCGATCCTGGGCAAGGGATACCGATTCCTAACGGTAACCTTGTTCAGCATCCTGTAGTCAATACACATCCGCAACGATCCATCCTTCTTCTTCACAAAGACTACTGGCGCTCCCCAAGGCGAGACACTGGGGCGGATAAACCCCATGTCCATCAGATCCTGCAACTGCTTCTTCAGCTCTCCCAGCTCAGCTAGTGCCATCCGATACAGTGCCTTCGACTACGGCGTAGTCCCAGCTACCAAATCGACCAAACTCAATCTCTCTCTGAGGCGGCAACCCGGAGACATCATCTGCAAAGACCTCTGGAAACTCCCGGGCTATCTCGATGTCCTCCAATCTCCTCGCATCTGGATCTGGAACTACCAAAGTGGCCACGAAAGCTCTGCAACCCTGCTGCAACAACTTCTGTGCACTCCCTGCTGAGACAACCACTCTGCCTCCTCTATCCTTCGTCCCCCTGATCAGCACATCGGGTAGACCCTTCCTCGGGATCAGAATCTTCTTCTCCCAGCACAACACTCACACATCGTACTGGGACAACCAAACCATCCCCAGTATGACGTCGAAGTCCTCAATCAGCAACAAGATCAGGTCAACTGGAAACTCCTGATCTCCCGAAACAATCGTGGTGCTGGGAAGAAAGCTCCTCACAATGCCCACCAGACCCAAGGGTGTGCTGACTTCCAACGTGGCAGTCAACATCGCAGGGGTACGACCCAACACGCTCGCAAATCGCTCCGAGATGAACGAGTGTGTGGCCTGATGCATTGCATACATTGCATCATATGTCTTTCATTTAGATTACTTTTATATCAATAAATGCTACTAAGGTATGTGTTTAGTCGTATTTACAGAATACAGGGACCTGAATGCAAATTACCCACATTCCGAGCATAAACGCGTGCAAAAGATTCATTTCTATCATAAAGACCGAGTTCAAGTTTATCGGGTTCCGAATGGAAATGAATCCAAGCATAAAAGCATTCAAGGAGCTAATCACAAAAAGGTCAATGGCTTAATTGCAAAATACCAAGGACCTGATTGCAAAAGAAAAGGATCAAGTTATTTTGTTGGAAAAGTCAAAAGAAAAGTCAAATATAAATCTCCAACAATGGAAGGAATTAATCCGGAGTTCAAGACAATGGAAAGAATCATCCAGACGCATAAATAAAGATCAAATCATACCATAAACACATGACCAAAATCCGGACCCGAGCAGACCTGATTGTGCGGCGTTATCGCCGCACAACACCTTCAATATGCGGCGTTTCCGCCGCCCAGTCATTGATCTGTGTGCCCGATTTTTGTCCAGTGTCGGGTCGACGCGTGTACTATCCTTTTATGTATTGGTATCCCCTGTATCGGCTATAAATAGCCCTGTAGGACGAATGTAACACATCTTTGAACCTTTGGTCTTGGATCATTAGTAATAAATTTCTGTTTTATTTTGTTTTGTTTTTATTTTCTTTTAATGTCTCTAGGATCCTTTCTTCTTCCTCCCTCCATGAGTTTCTAACTCTTTCCAAAGGGTGGAGGTAATGGAATTAGGGGTAGAGAAGATGAATGCATGTTATTGTTTTAAGTTCGTGATTAGTATATTTTGATTACTTGAGTTTATGTTAAATCATTTATCTTGTAATGCTTCATAACTAACATGATTTATTTCAAGTTTCTCCATTCTCCAATCTAAACCTAAGTCTAGACCTCCACCCGACGGAATTCTCTTCTTTGTTCTTGTTTTAATTTTAATTGCTTTTGTTTCGTAGTTTAGTTAATTAAACCAAAAACCCCAAAAACCCTAATTGATTCTTCTCTCCTTCTTTCCCTTAATCGAAAATAACATCAACTACGAAATCTCTCCCTCCTTGTGTTCGACCCGTACTTGCCACCGCTTCATCGCGGCCGTGCACTTGCGGTATAAATTTAATTCTTCATCAAGTTTTTGGCGCCGTTGCCGGGGAGGCGACGCAGATTTTTGTGTTTTTGTGTTTTCGATTTTATCCTGTCTACCTTGGGCGCGATCTAAGTATTTGAATTTGTGTAGCAGGAGACAACAGAGCGCGCGGCGAAATCCGGGAGCGTTCTGAGACACTTGGGCGGCGGAATCGCCGCATCTACAAGGTGACTTGCGGCGGAATCGCCGCACCAGTGTGGGTTCTGGTCTTCAAATTTCTGGGGCATCGTCGGCATCTCTGGGTGGTCGCATTAAGCTACTGGAATCTCCGAGAGCGGGCGGCAAACCCGACTGAGCATTGCGGAGGTAACTTTTCTTGCCTTTCTCGTAAAATCTGAATAGTTGAAAAGTTTCCTTTCGTAGAATTGCACGTGTTAGGGTTACAATTCCATAATTGGCAATAATTCAACTCTGACCTAAAATTGGCAAAATTAGAAAGACCTTAGTGCATGCATCATATAATGTTTTGCTTGCATTATTCTTGCTAAATTCTTGCAAATTAATACTTGTTGAAGATTGCTGGAGGCAAGGTACGTATCGAGGTTTTTATCGATTGCATTAGAGCATATAATTTAGTTGCATACAACTTTGCAATTGCCCCCATTAAAAAGACCATTGTTTGACTATCTTTGCTAGATTTAAGTTAAACTATCTTAAGGGCAACTCCGTAGGAAAACATACGGTGGGGATTTCATCACCCTCCCGTAGCCCACAAACCACAATCCTGAAGTGTCGCCTAAGCCTAAAATTTAAAATCAATTAGACATTGGCCCCTAAGGACTCGGACTCAATTAAGGAGGAGATTGGTTTGACTTGCTATGACCTGAAGCTAATTGAATTCAATTTGGTGTCTAGAAAGTGTTTTTGTGTCGACGAAAGTCTTCCAAGCGACGTGGTTGTCTAATTGGCACCGACTCTGTCGGAAGCGCCCCCACTAGCTATACACTAACTGGCCAACTTGGTTTGATTGGTGAGGGAGGTGAATCAAGCAAATCAATTCGACTCAACCAGTTAGGAGTCGTCTAGATCTAAGTGACACTAGGTCTAGGATTGTTTTGACCGTGCTTGTTCAGGAAATTTCTGACCAACCCTAATTTTTATCCTTTAGAGTTAAGTTTCCCTTCTCGTCTGAGTCTTCTTTCCCTTCTCATCCTTACCTTTCTATTGTTTGTTTCCTTTAAAATTAAAAAAAAAATTTAAAATTCAAAAATTCAAAAAAAAAGAGTAATTGATTCTTGGAATTGAATTTGAAATTTAAATTTCGAATTCAAATTCAAAAATTAATTCAAACCGGTGCACTCAGATTTGGGTGCGGGATTTAAGCAATCGACTCTCACGAGTTCATCTGGATTCCAGTCTAGAGCTTAACCCCAACCCATCTGTTGCACCACCTCACCCGGATCTAATGGGTGAGAACGTAGTGGACCCGCCTGTTGCGCAACCTATAACTTTGAGGGATCGGTGCTACCCAACGATGGCTGCTCAGCCATCGTGCATCGTCATGCCCACCATACCGGGTCGCGACTTCGAACTTAAGGCACAATACATGAGTATGCTGCCTAAGTTCACCTCTAGGGAAGATCCATATCTCTTCCTTAGAGAATTTGAGGAAATCTGCTCTCTTATGCAATACCAGCATATCCCTGAAGAGGCAGTGCGTCTGAAATTCGTGCCTCTAGCACTGAAAGACGACGCTAAGAAATGGCTATATAGTCTAGCCGAAAGATCTATTAGAAGTTGGGCCGAATTTGTTCAAGTTTTCCTAAAAAAATATTTCCCCAACCATAAGACTATGAAGATTAGGAATGAAATTGTTGCATTCGTTCAGTCTGAGAGCGAGCCGTTCTATTCCTATCTTGAGAGATTTAAGAGTGTCTTGACCCAATGCCCTCATCACGGAATACCGAAGTGGCAATTATGCCAAATTATTTATGAGGGATTGACACCCACATCTAGAGTTATCTAGAATCTGTGAGCCAAGGGAATTTCATGTCCAAAAATGAAAATGATGCCTGGATTTTTCTTGAGGATTTAGCTGAAAATAGTATGCAATGGGACAATACTAGAACACCCATCAACCCAAGTATTGGATCTAGGATAGCGAGTCAACCCCGACCAGGTGTCTTAGCTGTAGACTCCAACATAGCGGCTGAGGCAAAACTAGCTACCCTAATGCGTAGAATGGAAAGTCTAGAGCTACAAAATCAACCCCGAATGAATCAACCCTTGTCTATCCCCTGCTCTAGATGTGGTCAGACTGGTCATTTAATGGAGGACTGTGTGGACCTGGAACATGTTAATGCCACATTTAACAATTCTAGAAATGATCCTTACGCATCAACCTATAAGCCAGGTTGGCGTAATCATCCCAATTTTTCGTGGACCCAACAAGGACAACCTCCTAGACAACAACAAACCCCATATAACCAAAATAATACATCATCTGGGGGTAATAACAATGGAAATCATGAGGTTAGGTTGACAAAATTAGAAACTTTAATGACAACTTTTATACAAACAACCAACCAATCATTCCAAAGGCTAGAGACACAGGTCAGCCAATTAGCACAGATAATAGGTGAAAGAGAAAAGGGCCAATTACCAAGTCAACCTGAGGTAAACCCAAAAACTAATAATCAATATCAACCTTATCAACCACCTTCAGGAAATAACAACCCTAGACCGGTTCAAATGGTTAATGAGGAAGGACCGTTCCAACAAATCAATGCTGTAGTATCATTACGGTCCGGAAGACAAATTGACAATAATGTGGTAAACCCTAGAATGACTAATCAATCTAGCCATCAAGCACCCACATATGACTTGACCATTGAACCCGACGTCCAAATTGAAAAGCCCAATCCACCTACCCAACCTGAACCTGTAGCTCAACCTGAACCTGAGCGAGTCTATGTGCCTAAAGCCCCATTTCCCAATAGACTCAAAAAGAACTCTAGTGCACAAATAGAGAAAATCTTGGAAGTATTTAAGCAAAGTAAGGTAAACATTCCACTCTTAGACATGATTCAACAAATACCTGCTTATGCTAAATTCTTAAAAGATTTGTGCACTAAGAAGAGAAAAACGAATGTACCAAAGAAGGCATTCTTAACTGCAAACATATGCTCAATTCTTTCCAACACATCTCCTATAAAATATAAGGACCCGGGGTGTCCCACAATTTCATGTTCAATAGGAGATACGTTTATCAATAAAGCCCTTCTAGACCTTGGTGCAAGCGTTAACTTGCTCCCATTTTCTGTCTACGAGCAACTCAACCTTGGTCCGCTGAAACCCTCTAGGACAACCCTCCAATTCGCTGATTGTTCTGTTAAGAAACCGAGAGGTGTAGTAGAGGACGTTTTGATTAAGGTTGGTGACTTCATTTATCCAGTGGATTTTGTCGTACTTGATACTGAACCTGTTGTAAATCCTAATCGACAAATCCCTGTAATTCTAGGTAGACCCTTTTTAGCCACTTCGGAAGCATTAATAAACTGTCGAAATGGGCTCATGCAATTATCTTTCGGGAACTTAAAAGCAGAATTTAATATCTTCCATATTGATAATGAGCCAGAAATAATATGCAACCCAAGTGATGTTGTGATGAGAGCACGTATTTATCAGAATTCTGAATCAAATAAATCATCACATAAGCAAAAAGGAAGTAAGAAAAAAGGGAGTAATTCATTTACTCAACCACCATCACTCGAGCAAATAAGCGAACCAATTCAAGTGAGAAGAGTGGAATCTTTTCCTCAAGTCAACATGGGGAACAATTCAACTGGATACATGCACCAACATGGTGTCATTCAATCCAGTTCTGATTATGGTTGACTTTGAGCAAACTCAACCCCTCTACCGCAAGCCGACGCAGGTAATCAGTGCATTTATTTTATCTATGCATACATTGAGGACAATGCATGATTTAGGTGTGGGGGGGTGTTTATATATGTACATATCTATCTATTTGATTTTCTGCTCTGCTTTATTAAAAAAAAAAAATTCAATATTCTATGACATAGCTTAAGATTGATCTGCCAAAACCCGTGTACAAATTGCATTAAGTTTTTGTTCCTTATTATATAGTTCTGCTTGTAGAAACTATGACATAAATCTAAGTTCCAAAGAGATAACCCATTACCCTTTAAGACATGTATGCACTTAAATTGGATGAATCAAATCTTTGAAGTGGTTGATAAAAAGCAGAGGTTGAGGAAAATACACCAGGAAGTGTGGACTTCTAATAGCAATTAAGCCTTGAGGAAAATAAAAGTAAAAAAATAAATAAATAAAAATAAATAAATAAAAATAAAAAAATAAAAATAAAAAAATAAAGTGAGGAAAGCACATTTTGCAAAATGATTACAAAAGCCCAAGCCTTCGAGTCACTGGTCCGTAGGGGTATCTTGAAACCCGGTAACTTGAGTCTTCCAGCTCGGGATTATCGACCAAACTCGCTACACGAATGCAAAAAGGGTATAAGTGTCAAAAAGGAAAAGCAAATGTGTTGAATCACGGAAAAGAAAAAAATACTTTAAGATACTCAAGGCCCAAAGCTAAAAGAATGATCCATGCCATGGTTGATCCAAATGATACTTCACCACCAGAGGAGGCGTGTAAAATAATTTAAGTGATAACATGTTTAGAAGGGTTAGTGGTGTGAATGCTGGAGGAACAAAGACCAAGTCATATTTTTAATGAGTTAGAATTGTATAATGAGCATGCAAGAATTCTCAGTAAGATGTATAAGGTTGAGGTAGGGATATTGAGAACTATTAATGAAATGTTGATTTAGGATTTTGTGGGTATATCCGCTGAAAACCCTCAGGAGACAACACTCCTCCTCCTTGGAAACAAAGAGGTTTAACGGCTTGTTGCACATGCTAAGTGCAACCGTGATTCCTACGAAAGTGAGTTAGGATTTCCCTGCTTTCATTTTCTTATATTCTGCTTTGCTAGGGACTAGCAAAATCTAGGTGTGGGGGTATTTGATGCATTGCATACATTGCATCATATGTCTTTCATTTAGATTACTTTTATATCAATAAATGCTACTAAGGTATGTGTTTAGTCGTATTTACAGAATACAGGGACCTGAATGCAAATTACCCACATTCCGAGCATAAACGCGTGCAAAAGATTCATTTCTATCATAAAGACCGAGTTCAAGTTTATCGGGTTCCGAATGGAAATGAATCCAAGCATAAAAGCATTCAAGGAGCTAATCACAAAAAGGTCAATGACTTAATTGCAAAATACCAAGGACCTGATTGCAAAAGAAAAGGATCAAGTTATTTTGTTGGAAAAGTCAAAAGAAAAGTCAAATATAAATCTCCAACAATGGAAGGAATTAATCCGGAGTTCAAGACAATGGAAAGAATCATCCAGACGCATAAATAAAGATCAAATCATACCATAAACACATGACCAAAATCCGGACCCGAGCAGACCTGATTGTGCGGCGTTATCGCCGCACAACACCTTCAATATGCGGCGTTTCCGCCGCCCAGTCATTGATCTGTGTGCCCGATTTTTGTCCAGTGTCGGGTCGACGCGTGTACTATCCTTTTATGTATTGGTATCCCCTGTATCGGCTATAAATAGCCCTGTAGGACGAATGTAACACATCTTTGAACCTTTGGTCTTGGATCATTAGTAATAAATTTCTGTTTTATTTTGTTTTGTTTTTATTTTCTTTTAATGTCTCTAGGATCCTTTCTTCTTCCTCCCTCCATGAGTTTCTAACTCTTTCCAAAGGGTGGAGGTGATGGAATTAGGGGTAGAGAAGATGAATGCATGTTATTGTTTTAAGTTCGTGATTAGTATATTTTGATTACTTGAGTTTATGTTAAATCATTTATCTTGTAATGCTTCATAACTAACATGATTTATTTCAAGTTTCTCCATTCTCCAATCTAAACCTAAGTCTAGACCTCCACCCGACGGAATTCTCTTCTTTGTTCTTGTTTTAATTTTAATTGCTTTTGTTTCGTAGTTTAGTTAATTAAACCAAAAACCCCAAAAACCCTAATTGATTCTTCTCTCCTTCTTTCCCTTAATCGAAAATAACATCAACTACGAAATCTCTCCCTCCTTGTGTTCGACCCGTACTTGCCACCGCTTCATCGCGGCCGTGCACTTGCGGTATAAATTTAATTTTTCATCATGGCCCCACAATCAAACAGCACTCTCGCACTCAACCCAGCAACACAGAGCGTACCTTCCACCACCGTGCTGGCGTCTCTCGCCTCATCCGTCTGGATGGTAAAGACTCGTCCAGTCCTCTCACCCTGCTGTGGCGACGCAAAAGGTCGGCGACTGATTGACCTCATTTCATGCTCATATTTGTATCTTATATCCATTATCTTACACCTAAGCAATGCTACGTGATGAGTTTTCTGTTTAGTTTTCAGGAATAAAGAGGTTTGAAGAGAAGAGCCATGAAAGGACCCAAAAGCAGGAAAAAAAGACTTAATTATGAGACCTAGGGACTGAGATGCAATGGAGAAGGACCTGATCGTAAGGCCGAAGGACCTAAGAGCAAAACAGGAAACTCCACACCATCATGGGGAGTATTTTGGCAATTCGATTCGGGTCGGAGCTCCAACAGACCGAGTAGATGCATCCAAGACCAAGACACACTTCAAGAAAAGCCCACAAACAAATCCAGACGGATCTGGATCCTATAGTCGCCAATTGGCGGTCTGAAACCGCCAATTGGCGGTCTGGATCATTCCAGATCCGATAAGTCTTCTCCTGGACGTGTATTATGGTTTGTTTAGGCTATTTTTGGTATTGGTTTAGTCCCACATCGGGGGATTGTCCCCGATTAGCTTTTTCTATGCTTATAAATAGAACTCTTTACCTTCCATTGTAATTACCCATTGCTTGGTGGCATTCTCTCTACTAAGGAGTGAGCTTTGAAGCAAAAACTCAAGGTGGAGAAGAATGCTACGTTCAATGTGAGTCATTTGTTAATAAAATAATTTTTCTAGTTTCTTTTAATCTTGTCTTTTAATTTGTGCATGTTTGTTTAGTCTTTCCTTTCCTTTTAAGCTTCTTTAATACTTCTTGCTTTCTTAGTTAACTCTCATTTCAGTATTATGCTTTCTTTTGTTAATATAGTTAGTGTAATGAGTAGTGAGTAGTTCCATCCCCATTTGGGGGGTGGAGAAATATGTGATATAATCATGTAGTGTATTAAGTGTGTGTTATCTTTATCCCTTGAGCTTTATATGATTTCCATAACCATCTAATGAGTTTTCACTCTTATCTTTGATATGCTAATGCTCTTGAATGAAGCTTAGCTTATGCTTTGATTAGTAGACCTGTTTTATGGGGAATGATAAGGTTAGGATATGGATGAAGTTAATATTGGAAACACAATTTGTAGTGTATGTGCTCTTGTTGCCTTTACCTTAGCTAATGTCTTGTATGTTTTAATGATGTAGTCTTATCTTAATTCATGTAGAGGCATAGTAGGGTCTAGTCTTTATACTTGAGTTCATGTAGCTTCATTCCAATTATTGTCTTGTATGTTTTAATGATGTAGTCTTATCTTAATTCATGTGGAGGCAAAGTTGGATGTAGTTTTATGATTTCATGCACTACATGTTGTGAGGAGCTTAATGAACACACACACACTTCTTTATGTTCACATTATTTCTCTACCCCCTATGGGGCTTAGTTTTATTGCTTATCTTCATTTTCTTTTTGCATCTTAGTGTAGTTTAGTGTAACCAACATTTCTCTCCTTCTTTTTACCTCTCGCCTTCGAACAAACCAAGCGTCGACACACCTCCCAGTGGACGACCCGTATTTGCCACCGCATCAACGCGGCCGTGCACTTGCGGTTAATATAAAACGATCAATCAAGTTTTTGGCGCCGTTGCCGGGGAGGTGCTCTGTCCAGACGTTGGTTTGGACGATTCGAGGGGTTTTTAATTTTTTGTTTTCAGTTTTTCTTAGTTTCTGGGATGCTAGAGCTCCCGGGGAGGCTACTGGAGGAGTTGGAGCACCCAAGCTCCAAAAAGGACCGCCAATCAGCGGTCTCAGACCGCCAATTGGCGGCCTGGTGAGGGTTTTTGACTGTCAGTTTTCTTTTGGTAGTTTATTAGTTCATTATTGTTATCTTGGAGCACTATTTTGCATGCTATGACCTCTAGTTTGCTCCCAGATCATTAATTACTCCCCATTAATCAACTTGGCCCTAAAATCCAAAGCAAAAGACTAGACGTTCTTACTTGTTTAGGTCACGCATCATGTATTGACTTAGGCATATAGTTGTCTTTTCTTTTAGCTTTATTTTCAGTTGTTGAGCGCTGGCGTGAGGTACGCAAATTCCTACACTCATTCATGCATCTCGTATGCCCATGCATTAGTTAGTAGGAATTGCATCTGGACAAGAGTGAGTGAGCGTTTGATTGGAGCGATTGATTGCTAGATCTAGGATCAAAACGCGACTAAGGAGGGGCTGTCCCGTAAAAGATAAGGTGGGGGATTTCATCACCCTTTCCTTGGCCCCAAAAATCACTCTTAATCAAGCCTTAACTAAAAGCAAGTAGACATTGGCCCTAGGATTTCGGACGCACTAGGAGAGTAATCTAGTTGAGACCACCATGGCCTGATCGGCATTGCCTACCTTGTCGATAGTAGGAGGTACTAGATCTCCGGATTTGGTATCACTTGCTGGGCATTGTGGTCCTCGTTGTAGGGAGGTGAGGCGTGTCGAGGCTAGTGAACTCGAAGTTAGGCGTCGTCTAGCCTAAGGACCCATTGCCTTACATTGTTTGAGCCGTGCTTGCTAGTTAGGCTTCTACCTGATCCCTTCACCCACGCTAGCTTTAGGGATTCTTCCCTTCTCCTCTGAGTCATCTTCTTCTCACCTACTTCTACGTTTTAGTCTCCTCCCCTTTACACTCTCTGGTAGCGTTTTAGGGTCGAGTCGAGCACTTTTTGCGAGCTTAGTCTCGTCGTGGTGAGAGTGGTCGACTCGAGAGTTGTTTGTTGAGATAGATGGTTACATGGACGACCATCCATATGATTGTTGGGACCAGGACAATTCGTCCTGGTATTTTGAACCCATGCAACCGGGGGTGGCTCAGACGAACACCCCGTATGGTTGGGATAATCTTCATTGTGTGACTGAGCAATCCTCATATAGGGGTAACATGAGAGAGGCACCGACTGCTAGACCACAATCTAGTTATGTCGGATCATATGCTGGTCAACAAACTGAGACATTACAACAAACTTTGGCCTCTTTCATGCGTATGGCAGACGACATGAGTGCACCGGTGGCTCCAGTAGCCATATCGTGCGATTGTTGTGGGTTGAGTGATCATGTTATCGGGGAATGTCCTTATGTTCCCCCTGAGCCTGAGTATGAGCATACCTTTTCCCAAAATGCTCAATGTGACCATTACACATCCGCGTACAACCCGAGAGTGATGGATTCGTGGGGAGACAATTCTTATCCAAATTCTTATACCTCATTTTCACCCCCGTATCCTCCTCCCGAATACCCAGAATTCTACCAACACCCCACTTCAAATCATTGGACTCATTCTCAACCCATTAACACCAACCCCAAAATTTCCCAAGCTCTGACTTGGACCTCACTGTTGACCCCAAATTTGATTCCTTAAAACAAACCCTCCAAATGTTCATGGAAACCACTCAAACTTTATTAAGTCCAACTTGAATTCCTTGCAAAATATGGAAATGCAAGTGAGTCAAATGACACAACAATTCCATGCACGTGAGGAGGGTAACCTTTCTTGTCAACATGAGGATTTATCTTCTGAAATCGAACCACCACCACATCCACAAATTCAAAGCACAATCTTGTAAAGTCAAACTCCTGGTCAGTCTGAGGGACTTGGGGTTTCAATTCACGATCACTTGGTGGAGGATTCGATCCCAATTGAGAATAACATGGACCAACTTCATTACGAGTCGGCACATGATTGTGCCTTATCTTCTTGTCCCGTGGCCCTTGAGCCACATGACCTTATTGTTGTACCTCCTAAGGACTCTCCTCTAGTGGAGCAAGAGCTCCCTAGTCCCCTCAATTTCAAACAACCTGATGAGAGTTTCCCTCTCACTATTGTTCCTGATCATCTTAGAAATGATGGAACATCAAACAACTACATTGCTCATGAGGGTATTAGGAGTTTCTTAGAGGATACCTTGGGTATGAGACCCACTTTTCGTTCGCCTGGTGTGTCGGACATGCCTAACGAGGTTCTTGACCTCGTTCCGATGCACCAGCCTGTTGGTTGGAGAGTTTGGATTGACGATCATAACTTCAGCATCGCAACGGGAGAAACTCTTCTTCCGTTGCCCCTCATTTCCCAAACTCTTGAGAGGTTCAAGCTCTTTCAGTTTGATCCTTTCAATGAGACGCCTTTACGTCCAATTCATGAACCTCTCATTTCATCTGGTGCTCTTTGTGAATGGGGCCTACACATGCGTATTTTGGCCCCACGTGGTGTCATGTTCCCTTTCCAAGTGCATTGACCCACTCTTGAGGTTCCCATTTGATGTCTTTTGACAAATGAAGATGGGAACTTATGTTTGTACATAGTTATATAAAAAAAAGAAAAAAAAAGTACAATAAAAGACTCCTTAAGTGAGCATCGATTGTTGTGAGCCCCAACCCTTGTGTATTTGGGCTCCATTTCTTTCACGTATTTGTATCTTTTCTTTAGCATCTCACAGGTTTTGAGGGAATTCGGGTTTGTGTCCATCAACATGACCTTGAACTTCCCTTTGTACTTAATGTTGGTGAGATCTCTCATTTTTCATGCATAAATCCATGTAGTATCTTGCTCACATTCATTGAGGACAATGCATGAAGTAGGTGTGGGGGGTGTTTTACGTGTGTACATAGTCGAGTCGAGTCTTTTCTTTTGATTTTGTTTTTTTTTGTTTGCATTTTTAGGGGTCATGTTAGTGTGCTGCATTTAATATCGATATATCTGCTTGCCATGATCCTTGGGTGACTTGTCTTCTTTTGCTTGCCTAGTGCTTTAAAATTTCCACATTTCTTTCAAAATCTTCATGTGTTTGCGAAAGAAAATGTTTTGTGGGTTTTGCGTGTGTTTAGCATGTGCAAAACCGTTGAGAGGCAAAGTAAAAAGAAAGCTCCCAAAATTGTCTTGAACTTGATGCATTAGGATATCTAGTACAGTGACTTTAGGATTTATCCAGTCGTTAGGATGCACCCCAATTTCCCTTAGGGGTGAGTAATCGTAGGGTTTCAGTGCTCAAACATTTAATGAAGTCCACCCTGAACCAAGTGAGTCAATAATTCGTGTCTGTTAACTTAAGGAAGTTTGTTGTAGTCAAGGACCCTCTAAATCCTGTTGTGAGACATTAGTGTAGGGGTTTTGGTTCATGTGTAGATAAGAAATAAGTGAGTAGGTGTTCTCTCTTCTCGCACGGCTCCTATCACTCGGGAAAGTAGGTCTGAGGGGTGATGCATTGCATACATTGCATCATATGTCTTTCATTTAGATTACTTTTACATCAATAAATGCTACTAAGGTATGTGTTTAGTCTTATTTACAGAATACAGGGACCTGAATGCAATTTACCCACATCCCGAGCATAAACGTGTGCAAAAGACTCATTTCTATCATAAAGACCAAACGCAAGATTATCGGGTTTCAAATGGAAATGTATCCAAGCATAAAAGCATTCAAGACCTAATTACAACAACAAACTGGACTCGTGTACTCTCCAATTCTATACTTAGGTCTCTTGTAACAACTATAAATAGCCCCGAGAACGATGTTAGAAGTGTCCTTGGCCTTAGACCTTGTTTTTAGTTGTTGTTTTTATTTGTAGTCTTTTCTTTGGATTAATAAAATTCTGTCTTTTATTTCTTGTTTTTACTTTTCTTTTGTAATGCCTCTAGGACCCCTTTTTCCTCCCTCTATGAGTTTCTAACTCTTTCCAAAGGGTGGAGGTGACGGATTTAGGGTGAAGAGAAGATGAATGAATGTTATTATTTTAAGTTCGCGATTAGTATATTTTGATTACTTGAGTTTATGTTAAATCATTTATCATGTAATGCTTCATAACTAACATGATTTATTATAAGTTTCTGAATTCTCTAATCTAAACCCTAAATCTAAACCTCCACCCGACGGAATTCACTACCTTGTTCTTGTTTTAGTTTTATTTGTTCTTGTTTCTTGCTTTAGATAATAAAAACCAAAAATATCAAAAACCCAATTTATTCTTCTCTCATTCTTTCCCCCAATCGAAATCACACTAATAACAAATCTCTCCCTCCTTGTGTTCGACCCGTATTTGCCACGTCTTCATTGACGCCGTGCACTTGCGGTATAAATTTAATTCTCATCAAGTTTTTGGCACCGTTGCCGGGGAGGCGACGCAGATTTTGTTTTTTTTGTTGATTTCGATTTTATTCTGTTTATCTTGTGCGTGATCTAAGTATTTGGATTTGTGTTTCAGGAGACAACGGAGTGCGCGGAGAAATCCGGGCACATTTGGAGCTGAACGAGCGGCGAAATCGCCGCACCTAAAGAACAACTTGCGGCGAATCCGCCGCACACTTGGAGCTTCTGGGCTTCAAATTTTTCTGGGACGCGACACATCTCTGGGTGGACGCGTGAAGCTACTGAAATTTCGAGAGTGGGCGGCGAACCCGAACGAGCATTGCATAGGTAACCTTTGTTGCCTCTTTTCCTCGTAATTTCTATTTTCAAAAAAATTCCTTTTATTAGAATTGCACGTGTTAGGGCAAAAATTCCATAATTGGCAATAATTCAACTCTGACCTAAAATTGGCAAAATTAGAAAGGCCTTAGTGCATGCATCATCTAGTGTTTTGTATGCATTATTCTTGCTAAATTCTTGCAAATCAATTTCTATTGAAGAGTGCTGGAGTCAAGGTACGTATCGTGGTTTTCATCGATTGCATTTAAGCATATAATCTAGTTTGCATACAACCTTGCAATTACCCCCCTCTAAAGACCATTGTTTGACTATCTTTGCTAGATCTAAGTTAAACTATCTTAAGGGCAACTCCGTAGGCAAAGATACGGTAGGGATTTCATCACCCTTCCGTGGCCCACAAATCACAATCCTAAAGTGTCGCCTAAGCCTTAAATTAAAATCAATTAGACATTGACCCTTAATGACTCAGACTCAATTAAGGAGAAGATTGGTTTGACTTGCTAGGACTTGAAGCCGATCGAATTTAATTTGGTGTCTAGGAAGTGTTTTTGTGTTGACGTAAGTCTTCCTAGCGAAGTGGTTGTCTAATTGGCACCGACTCTGTCGGAAGCGCCCCCTAGCTATACACTACCTAGCCAAGTTGGTTTGATTAGTGAGGGAGGTGAATCAAGCAAATCAATTCGACTCAACCAGTTAGGAGTCGTCTAGATCTAAGTGACACTAGGTCTAGGATTGTTTGAACTGTGCTTTCTAAGAAATTTTCTGACCAACCCTCTTTCTATCTTTAGAGTTAGGTTTCCCTTCTCATCTGAGTCTTCTTTCTCTTCTCACCTCAATTCTCTAGATTAGGATTCCTTTCTCATCTTTTCCCATTCTATTGTTTGTTTCCCTTTTGAAAAAAAAACATAAAAAAATATAAATATATAAAAAAAACGAAAAAAAGAAGAAAAAAAATTGTAATTAATTCTTGAAATTAAATTTGGAATTTAAATTTCAAATTTGAATTCAAAAATTGATTCAACCCGGTGCACTCAGATTTGGATTCGGGACTTGAGTAATCGACTCTCACGAGTTCATCTAGATTCCAGTCTAGAGCTTAGCCCCAATCCACCTGTTGCACCACCTCACTCGGATCCAATGGGTGAGAACGTAGTGGACCCACCTGTTGCACAACCTATAACTCTGAGGGATCGATGCTATCCAGCGATGGCTGCTCAGCCATCGTGCATCGTTATGCCCACCATACCGGGTCGCGACTTCGAACTTAAGGCACAATACATGAGTATGTTGCCTAAGTTCACCTCTAGGGAAGACCCATATCTCTTCCTTAGAGAATTTGAGGAAATCTGCTCTCTTATGCAATACCAGCATATCCCTGAGGAGGCAGTGCGTCTGAAATTTGTGCCTCTAGCACTAAAGGACGACGCTAAAAAATAGTTATATAGTCTAGCCGAAAGATCTATTAGGAGTTGGGCTGAGTTTGTTCAAATATTCCTGAAAAAATATTTCCCCAACCATAAGACTATGAGGATTAGGAATGAAATTGTTGCATTAGTTCAGTCTGAGAGCGAGCCGTTCTATTCCTATCTAGAAAGATTTAAGAGTATACTGACCCAATGCCCTCATCATGGAATTCCGAGATGGAAATTATGTCAAATTATTTATGAGGGATTGACACCCACATCTAGGGTTATGGTAGAATCCGTAAGCCAAGGAAACTTTATGTCGAAAAATGAAAATGATGCCTGGACTTTTCTTGAGGAATTAGCTGAAAACAATATGCAATGGGACAATGCTAGAACACCGCTTAACCCGAGTAGTGGATCTAGAATAGCAAGTCAACCCAAACCAGGTGTCTTAGTTGTAGATGCCAACATAACGGCTGAAGCAAAACTAGCTACCCTTATGCGCAGAATGGAAAGTTTAGAGCTGCAAACCCAAACCCGAGTGAATCAAGCCTCGGCTATCCCTTGCTCTAGATGTGGTCAGACTGGTCATGTAATGGAGGATTGTGCGGAATGGGAACAAGTTAATGCCATGTATAACCATGCTAGAAATGACCCATACGCATCAACCTATAACTCGGGTTGGCGTAATAATTCCAATTTCTCATCAAACCAAAAAGGTCAACCTCCTAGACAACAACCAAACCCGTATAACAAAAATAATACATCATCTGGGTTTAGTAACAATAACGATCATGAGGTCAGGTTGACAAGCTTGGAAAATTTGATGAAAACCTTTATACAAACAACCAACCAGACCTTCCAAAGGCTTGAGACACAAGTCAGCCAACTAGCACAAATAGTAGGTGAAAGAGAAAAGGGTCAGTTTCCAAGTCAACCTGAGGTGAACCCTAGATCTAGTAATTCATATCAATCCTATCAAGCACCTTCAGGAAATAACAACCCTAGACCGGTTCAAATGGTTAATGAGGAAGGACCATTCCAACAAATAAATGTTGTAGTATCATTACGGTTCGGAAGACAGATTGATAATAATGTGGTAAATCCTAGAACGTCTAATCAATCTAGCCATCAAGCTACCATATATGACCTAACCATTGAACCCGACGTCCAATCTGAAACGCCCAACCCACCTACTCAACCTGAACCCATAGCTCAACCTGAACATGAGCGAGTCTATGTTCCTAAAGCCCCATTCCCCAATAGACTAAAAAAGAACTCAAGTGCACAAATAGAGAAAATCTTGGAAGTATTTAAGCAAGTTAAGGTGAACATTCCACTCTTAGACATGATTCAACAAATACCTGCTTATGCTAAATTCTTAAAAGATTTGTGGATTAAAAAGAGAAAAACGAACGTACCAAAGAAGACATTCTTAACTGCAAACATAAGTTCTATTTTGTCCAACACATCTCCTATAAAATATAAGGATCCTGGGTGTCCCACAATTTCATGTTCAATAGGAGATACTTTTATCAACAAAGCCCTTCTAGACCTTGGTGCTAGTGTTAACCTACTCCCGTTCTCTGTCTATGAGCAAATGAACCTTGGTCCACTAAAACCCTCTAAGACAACCCTTCAATTTGCTGATTGTTCTATTAAGAAACCAAGAGGTATAGTAGAGGATGTTTTGATCAAGGTTGGTGACTTCATTTACCCAGTGGATTTGGTCGTACTAGATACCGCACCTGTTGTAAATCCTAACCGACAAATCCCTGTAATTCTAGGTAGACCCTTTTTAGCCACTTCGGAAGCATTGATAAACTGTCGAAATGGGCTCATGCAATTATCTTTTGGGAACTTAAAAGCTGAATTTAATATCTTTCATATTGATAGTGAGCCAGAAATAATATGCAATCAAAATGACGTTGTGATGAAATCGCGTATCTATAAGATTTTTGAATCATCACAAAATCAAAGAGGAAGTGAGAAAAAGGGGAGGAATTCATCTACACACCCACCGTCACTCGAGCAAATAAGAGAACCAATTTATGTGAGGGGTGTGGAACCTGTGACTCAGGACTCTCATTGCAACATGAGGAACAATTCAACTGGATACATGCACCAACATGGTGTCATTCAATCCAGTTCTGACTATGGTTGACTCTGAGCAAGTTCAACCCCTCTACCGCAATTTGACTCAGGTAATAAGTGCATTTGTTTTTTCTTTGCATACATTGAGGACAATGCATGATTTAGGTGTGGGGGGTGTTTATGTATATATTTATCTATATATCTTGTCTTTTAAAAAAATATTTAATCAATATTTCATGACATAGCTTAAGATTGAACTGCCAAAACCCGTGTACAAATTGCATTGAGTTTTTGTTCCTTATTATATAGTTCTGCTTGTAGAAATTATGACATAAATCTAAGTTCCAAAGAAATAACTCATTGCCCTTTAAGACATGTATGCACTTAAAATTGGATGAATCAAATCTTTGAAGTGGTTGATAAAAAGTTGAGGTTGAGGAAAATATACCGGGAAGTGTGGATTTCTAATAGCAATTAAGCCTTGAGGAAAATAAAAATAAAGGAATAAAGTGAGGAAAACACATTTTGCAAAATGACTACAAAAGCCCAAGCCTTTGAGTCACTGGTCCGTAGGGGTATCTTGCGGTAACTTGAGTCTACCAGCTCGGGATTATCGACCAAACTCGTTACACGAATGCAAAAAAGGTAAAAGTGTCAAAAAGCAAATGTGTTGAATCACGGAAGAAAAGAAAAAACAATACTCAAGGCCCAAAGCTAAAAGAATGATCCATGCCATGGTTGATCCAAAAGATACTTCACCACCAGAGGAGGCGTGCAAAATAATTTAAGTGATATCATGTGTAGAAGGGTTAGTGGTGTGAATGTTGGAGGAACAAAGACCAAGTCATATTTTTAATGAGTTAGATTTATATAATGAGCATGCAAGAATTCTCTGTGAGATGTATAAGGTTGAGGTAGGGATATTGAGAACTATTAATGAAATGTTGATTTAGGATTTTGTGGGTATATCCGCTGAAAACCCTCACGAGACAAAACTCGTCCTCTAAGGAAACTTGGGGGTTTAACGGCTTGTTGCACATGCTAAGTGCAACCGTGATTCCTACGAAAGTGAGTTAGGATTTCCCTGTTTTCATTTTTTTATATTCTGTTTTGCTAGGGACTAGCAAAATCTAGGTGTGGGGGTATTTGATGCATTGCATACATTGCATCATATGTCTTTCATTTAGATTACTTTTACATCAATAAATGCTACTAAGGTATGTGTTTAGTCTTATTTACAGAATACAGGGACCTGAATGCAATTTACCCACATCCCGAGCATAAACGTGTGCAAAAGACTCATTTCTATCATAAAGACCAAACTCAAGATTATCGGGTTTCAAATGGAAATGTATCCAAGCATAAAAGCATTCAAGACCTAATTACAAAAAGAACAAGGACTTGAGCACAAAAGTAGCCGGGGACTTAATTGCAAAAAGACAAGGACCTAATTGCAAATCAAGAGTAGCTTTTATTATCTTGGAGAAAATCTAAAGAAAAATCAATGTGGATCTCCAAATATATGAAGGAATTAATCCGGAGCTCAAAAGAATGGAAAGAATCAATCCAGACACGCAAAGGAGGATCAAATCATACCAAAAACGCACAGCAAAAATCCGGATTAAATCAGAGGAGATTGTGAGGCGTTTCCGCCGCACATTACAAATGCCATGCGGCGATTCCGCCGCCCCAGAGCCGATCCGTGTGCTCCAATTTTGTCTAGTCGTGTCTGGACACGTGTACTCTCCAATTCTATACTTAGGTCTCTTGTAACAACTATAAATAGCCCCGAGAACGATGTTAGAAGTGTCCTTGGCCTTAGACCTTGTTTTTAGTTGTTGTTTTTATTTGTAGTCTTTTCTTTGGATTAATAAAATTCTGTCTTTTATTTCTTGTTTTTACTTTTCTTTTGTAATGCCTCTAGGACCCCTTTTTCCTCCCTCTATGAGTTTCTAACTCTTTCCAAAGGGTGGAGGTGACGGATTTAGGGTGAAGAGAAGATGAATGAATGTTATTATTTTAAGTTCGCGATTAGTATATTTTGATTACTTGAGTTTATGTTAAATCATTTATCATGTAATGCTTCATAACTAACATGATTTATTATAAGTTTCTGAATTCTCTAATCTAAACCCTAAATCTAAACCTCCACCCGACGGAATTCACCTCCTTGTTCTTGTTTTAGTTTTATTTGTTCTTGTTTCTTGCTTTAGATAATAAAAACCAAAAATCTCAAAAACCCAATTTATTCCTCTCTCCTTCTTTCCCCAATCGAAATCACACTAATAACAAATCTCTCCCTCCTTGTGTTCGACCCGTATTTGTCACATCTTCATTGACGCCGTGCACTTGCGGTATAAATTTAATTCTCATCAAGGGGACTTTGTGCCTGGTGCTTTCGAGTCATCTGACTTGGGATGCGCCGACCGAACTCCCGTTACACGGGTGGTAGGGATTGCCTTATGTGGAAATTTGGGGAAAGGTGTACGTGATAGTGTAAGTCCTCATGGGCAATGATGCAGGAAACCTGACCCTGGGAGAATGAAACTCCAACTAATAAATAGAAAAAGAAGAAGAAAAAAAGTGAAAAGAAACAAAAAGAAAAAAAAATGATAATGCAAATAAGAACCTTAATGGACTTTACACTTTGTAGCACTTGAGGATGTTGAGGTTGTCCATGTCTTTCACTTAATTCCTTATTTAACTTGCAGGAATGGTTTATTAGGCTAGGTGTGGACTGATTACCTATATAGAGTCGGCCCGTAGGATTACCGCGTCCATTGATCGACAAAATATTTCCAACGAGTCGAGGTCTAGATTGAATAATGCATCTTGTTCGGATTTTGTGGGTATATCCGCTGAAAACCCTCAGGAGACAACACTCCTCCTCCTTGGCAACAAAGAGGTTTAACGGCTTGTTGCACGTTCTAAGTGCAACTGTGATTCCTACAAAAGTGAGTTAGGATTTCTTGTTTCTCGTTTCTTTTCTCTTTCTTTGTTTTGCTCGGGACTAGCAAAAACTTAGGTGTGGGGGTATTTGATTGACATCTTTTCATGCTCATATTTGTATCTTATATCCATTATCTTACACCTAAGAAATGCTACGTGACGAGTTTTATGTTTAGCTTTCAGGAATAAAGAGGTTTGAAGAGAAGAGCCCTGAAAGGACCCAAAAGCAGGAAAAAAGACTTAATTGTGAGATCTAGGGACTGAGATGCAATGGAGAAGGACCTGATCGTAAGACCAAAGGACCTAAGAGCAAAACAGGAAACTCCACACCATCATGGGGAGTATTTTGGCAATTCGATTCGGGTCGGAGCTCCAACAGACCGAGTAGATGCATCCAAGACCAAGACACACTTCAAGAAAAGCGCACAAACAAATCCAGACGGATCTGGATCCTATAGGCCGCCAATTGGCGGTCTGGATCATTCCAGATCCGATAAGTCTTCTCCTGGACGTGTATTATGGTTTGTTTAGGCTATTTTTGGTATTGGTTTAGTCCCACATCGGGGAATTGTCCCCGATTAGCTTTTTCTATGCTTATAAATAGAACTCTTTACCTTCCATTGTAATTACCCATTGCTTGGTGGCATTCTCTCTACTAAGGAGTGAGCCTTGAAGAAAAAACTCAAGGTGGAGAAGAATGCTACGTTCAATGTGAGTCATTTGTTAATAAAATAATTCTTCTAGTTTCTTTTAATCTTGTCTTTTAATTTGTGCATGTTTGTTTAGTATTTCCTTTCCTTTTAAGCTTTTTTTAATACTTCTTGCTTTCTTAGTTAACTCTCATTTCAGTATTATGCTTTCTATTGTTAATATAGTTAGTGTAATGAGTAGTGAGTAGTTCCATCCCCATTTGGAGGGTGGAGAAATATGTGATATAATCATGTAGTGTATTAAGTGTGTGTTATCTTTATCCCTTGAGCTTTATATGATTTCCATAACCATCTAATGAGTTTTCACTCTTATCTTTGATATGCTAATGCTCTTGAATGAAGCTTAGCTTATGCTTTGATTAGTGGACCTGTTTTATGGGGAATGATAAGGTTAGGATATGGATGAAGTTAATATTGGAAACACAATTTGTAGTGTATGTGCTCTTGTTGCCTTTACCTTAGCTAATGTCTTGTATGTTTTAATGATGTAGTCTTATCATAATTCATGTAGAGGCATAGTAGGGTCTAGCCTTTATACTTGAGTTCATGTAGCTTCATTCCAATTATTGTCTTGTATGTTTTAATGATGTAGTCTTATCTTAATTCATGTGGAGGGAAAGTTGGATGTAGTTTTATGATTTCATGCACTACATGTTGTGAGGAGCTTAATGAACACACACACACACACACTTCTTTATGTTCACATTATTTCTCTACCCCCTTTGGGGTTTAGTTTTCTTGCTTTTCTTCCATTTCCATTTGCACCTTAGTGTAGTGTAGTATAATACAACTTTCTCTCCTTCTTTTACCTCTCGCCTTCGAACAAACCAAGCGTCGACACACCTCCCAGTGGACGACCCGTATTTGCCACCGCTTCAACGCGGCCGTGCACTTGCGGTTAATATAAAACGATCAATCAGCGACCTCCGCCTCTGCCTGCTGCTGGCGGCCCTAAATGCCTGTTGGACCCACCTGACCCACTCGGACAATCTCGTACAAAGTGGCCTGGCTTGCCACACCTGTGACAAACCCCACGACCCCAACACTCTCCAGAGTGAACTCTGCCACAACCTTTGCACGCCTCAGGCTGGCGTAATACACCACCTCTGATCTGGGGCCTCTTGCCCGGGTTCCCTGCTAGCGGAGCACCCGGACGTCCAATGACCTTCCCCGGTGCTCTCCTGGCCACAGCATAATTCTGCTGGTAATCCTGATTGATGATCGTCGCAAACCGCACGACATCGGCCAGCGTTTGTGGCATACTGTATGTCACATGAGTACGGAGGTGCTTCCTCAGCCCCCGTATGAACTTCCTCGCCCTCTGCAGCGGCGTCACGCAAATCTCCGGACAGTACCGCTCCAGCGCGTTGAACCTCCGGGTATACTCAGCCAGGGTCGCCTCTCCCTGCTCGAGAGTCATAAACTCCTCTCGCCGCCCATCTCTGACATGCTCTGGGAAATACTACTCGTTGAACTCCCGCAGGAATTCCTCCCAGCTGACCTCAGTCCTGCCCTCAAACACCACTGCAGATGTGGTCCTCCACCAGTTGGACGCGTCTCCGCCTAACACATACGCTGCCAAGCATGTCTGCCTCTCAGGCGGTCACTCAATCGCCTGAAGGATCTCCTGAATCTTCAGGACCCAGTCCTCCGCAGCCTCAGACTCTCCTCTACCAACAAAGGTAGGCGGGTGCTGTCTCATAAAGCGGTCGAGCATCGCTCCTGCCGCTGCTGGCTCTCCTCTGCCTGACTGGCGCTCCAACATCGCTCCCAGTCGCCCCATCGTGTCATAGAGCATCCGCCGCTCCTCAGCCCAGTCCGCGCCCCCAGTCTCACTGCTGGTGCTACGGTCCCGTGGGGGAGGTCTTACGCGTCTCGGAGGCATCTATACACGAAGAAACAACGCACATCAAAACCATGAATGCATGAACTAATGCAGACTCTTAAGAACTCTAAGGGTGGTTTCTTTGGATAAGGACACTGGAACCGACCGCTTTGATACCAAGTTGTAACATCCTCAACACAGTGGAAAATTTAATTTTTTTATAACACACAATCAACAGAGGATATTACGCAAATACTGAACACAGGTGCACCAACATATATAATATATATATGAACATCAGAGTATTTCAAAAGTTGTGATTACATCAAAAAGGCTATACAAATGGAAGCAGTAATCACTCGACCTCAACTGAAAGAAAGCTGGATCCGGTAGCGGTGCTCCTCTCCTCGGTCACCACCCCCTATCACCGCTCACGACCTGAAAGTAAACTTGCAACAATGCCTGAGTTTCCTAAGGAAACCCCGTATGGCAAACTCTAAATACATGAACTGAAAAACACCATAGCATGAAATTCTACTAAACAAGAAAAGCATCTCAAATAAACGGCTGGGCTCCAGGGCTCTTTCACCCAACCACAACACACACCACGGTCACGGGGCTCCAGGTCTAATCTCAACCAACCACCGTACCACACACTCGTCGCCAAGCTAGGCTCCAGGTCTTTTTCAACCAACCGTAGCTACCACGACACGACCAAGGGCTCCAGGTCTATTTTCAACCAACCCCTACACGCGGTCCCTGCTCAGGCTCCAGGCCTCTTTCAGCCAACCTGAACGCACTACGGAGCTCCAGGTCTTTTTCAACCAACCCCGCACAGACTAGCTGAGCTCCAGGTCTTTTTCGACCAACCACAACTCTCACACAGTCACGGGGCTCCAGGTCTATTTTCAACCAACTGCCGCAACACCACAATACTAAGCTGGGCCTCATGCCTATTTCAGCCAATCCCAAGCTCACACACGGTCACGGGGCTCCACGTCCAATCTCAACCAACCACCGCAACCCTCGTGCACCTAACACAATTGCCGGAAGAACATCGGCACCACAACTCGCCCCACACGGACGACCACAATAACAACACCTCCATAGTGCAAAACTGGACACAAACGATCGACCGAACCAAAAGTCCCGGTCGACCGAATCAAGCAAAATACAGGGCAATCGCATCGACCGACACTCCATCGGTCGACCGATTCCACCCACCGCAAAGTCAAGGGACGGTCGACCGTTTAGATGGTCAACTCCCAGGTTCACTGAACAAAACGACCATTCGGTCGAACGACAAAGGGGCCCCGTTCGACCGAAAGTCACCAGGGACAAATCCCATAACTCCACAACGAATTCGGTCTAACACCCGAGCACTCTCGGTCGACCGAATCCCACCAGGGAATAATCCCTCACTCGCACCACGAATCCGGTCGAACGCTGAGACCTCCTCGGTCGACCGAATTCCACCAGAGCGTTCCTCACGCTTAGCACACAGGTTTGGTCGACCGAAACTACCTTCGGTCGAACTGACCACTATTCTCACTTAAGTCACGGTGGGACGAAGTCAACTAGCGGTCGACCGTTTGGATGGTCAACGCTCTGAACCGACTTAAGACAGTGCACACGGTCGAATGGCAAAAGGGACCCGTTCTCACCAGGCTTGCCTCCCATGCATAATCGGTCGACCGAATCTGGGGCATTGTTCGACCGATTTGAGGTAGAACCCAAATTCTCTTTACGAACAGTCGACCGTTTGCACCAACTGGTCGACCGATCAGGCAGTGAAATCTGCTGCACGTTTACTTGCGACGAGCCGAAAGGCCTACCGTTGACTTCCAAATACTCACACTACTTTAGTGAGCGAGTTGACATACCGGAAGGATTGAAGAAGCCTTTGAAGAACCGCGACGACGCCTCCACGAGCACGTCTCCCCAAAACACGATCCGTCGACGAACCTCGCAACCCAAACCAATGCCTGACGTGTCACTGTAGACCACAAAACCTCCTGTGCCGCTCGGCAGAGTCAAAACTTGAGCTGTCGTCAGTCGTCTCTTCAGCTCCTCAAAGCTGTCCTCGCACTTCTGGGACCAAACAAAAGTGACTCCCTTCTGCGTCAGGGCAGTCAGAGGTGCAGCTAACCTCGAGAAGTCTTTGATGAAGCGACGGTAGTAACCGGCCAACCCAACAAAGCTTCTGATCTCCGCCACGCTCGTAGGGGCTCTCCACTCAGTCACTGGCTCTACCTTCGCCGGATCCACCGAAATGCCCTCCACAGAAACGATGTGACCAAGAAATGCGACTCTGTCCAACCAGAACTCGCACTTCAAGAACTTAGCATACAACCTCTGGTCTCTCAGAATGCAAAGTACAATCCTAGGTAGGGGATACCTATGGTCTCTCAGAACTTATCATACAACCTCTGGTCTCTCAGAACTTCAAGAACTGTGCTGCTCCACGTCAGGTGAGTAGATCAGGATATCATCCACAAAGACAACAACACATCTGTCCAAGTACTACCTGAACGCCCAGTTCATCAGATCCATGAAAGCTGCCAGAGCGTTCGTCAACCCGAAAGGCATCACCAAAAACTCATAGTGCCCATATCTGGTCCTGAATGCTGTCTTCTGGACATCCTCCTCTCGGATCCTCAGCTGATGGTATCCTGAACGTAGGTCTATCTTAGAGAAGACCTTCGGTGACTGCAACTGGTCGAACATGTCCTCAATCCTAGGTAGGGGATACCTATTCTTGATGGTGACCTTGTTCAGCATCCTATAGTCAATGCACATCCGCAATTACCTGTCACTCTTCTTCACAAACAACACTGGCGTGCCCCAAGGTAAGACACTCGGTCTGATGAAACCAGCCTCCATCAGCTCCTGTAGCTGCTTCTTCAACTCTGCCAACTCTGCGGGCGCCATCCTGTACGGGGCTTTCGACTGTGGTGAGGTGCCTGCTGCCAGCTCAATGCAAAACTCCATCTCTCGTGGAGGCGGAAATCCTGGGATATCATCTGGAAACACCTCTGTAAACTCCCGCACCACATCTATCTCGTCCAACCTCAATGACTCAGCCTCTGGAACAACCATCGTCGCTAGGAATGCTCTGCAACCTTGCTGCATCAACTTCTGAGCCCTCAAAGCTGACACCACAATGCAGCCCCCTCTGTTCCTGATTCCTCTAATCATGATATCAGGCAACCCCTTCCTCGGAATCAAAATCTTCTTCTCACGGCAAAGGACACGCACATCATGTCGGGACAACCAGCCCATCCCAAGAATAACGTCGAAGTCCTCCATCGGTAGCAAGACCAGATCTACCGGAAAATCTTGGTCTCCCGAAACAATCGTGGTGCCGGGGATGAAGCTCCCCACAGTGCCCACCAGACCCAGGGGTGTGCTGACTTCCAAAGTTGCAGTCAACATCGCAAGGGTACAACCCAACACTCCCGCAAATCGCTCCGAGATGAACGAGTGTGTTGCGCCACAATCAAAAAGCACCCTAGCTTCCAAACCTGCCACAAGAAGTGTACCTTCTACGACATTGCTAGCGTCCCTCACCTCCTCTGCCTGGATAGTGGAGACTCGTCCAGTGCGCTGACCCTGCTGAGGTGCTGCATGTCTCCTAGCTCTGCCTCCACTGGCAATCGGAAGTCCCGGAGGTCTACTCGGTCCAGCGCCCTTGCTAGGGCAATTCCTGACGAAGTGGCCCAGTTGACCACAACCATGACAAGTACTCAGCCCAAAGCAGCGCCCGGTGTGCATTCTACCACAGCTCCTGTACGCCTCTGTCTGTGGCGCCCCTGCTGCCTCGATCCGGGGCCTCTTGCCCGGATTCCCCGAACTCTGCCCTCCTGGCCTCCTTGAGGATTTCCTGACCAGCCTCCTCTCATCCTGGTAATTCTCCCGGTAGTCTCTCTCCATAATCGTGGCCCTCCTCACTGCATCCGCCAAGGTGCGCGGCATGCTCGACAGCACTCGGGTCCTCAGCTACTTCCGGAGTCCCCTGACAAACTTCATCAACCTCTGCGCCTGAGTGACGAAGATCTCCGGACAGTAACGCTTAAGGGCGTTAAACTTCCCAATGTACTCATCCAGTGTCATGCTCCTCTGCTCCAGGGCCAGGAACTCCTCCCTCTTCTTGTCTCGCACGTGCTCCGGAAAGTACTGCTCGTTGAACTCCTCAACGAACTCCTCCCATGCCACATCCTCTCGGCCGACGAACAAAACTGCTGAAGTCGACCACCACTAGTTCGCTGCAGCTCCGCTCAGCACGTAGGTGGCAAGGTCCACCTTCTTCTCCGGAGTACAGTCGATGGCCCTGAATATCGTCTGCATAGTGATGATCCACTCCTCAGCCGCCTCTGCATCCATCTGCCCAGTAAAAGTCAGAGGGTGCTGCCTCATGAACCGGTCGTGCATCGCATCGGCCCCCGCCTGCGCACTCTGAGCTGCCTCGCGCTCCAACATCCCGCTCAACCGTTCCACGGTGTCGAACATGACCCTACGCTCTGCCTCCCGGGCCTCCTCCATCGCAGTCTCACTCGAACTGCGAGTCTCATCCACAGGCATGACCCGTCTCGGAGGCATCTCTCTACAGAACAGAAAGCTCACGTCAGAATGATCATGAATGCATGCCATGGACCTCTAGACTCTAATCCTAACACGATGGTGGTTTCTTTGGGAAAGTATGCCGAAATCAAGGCTCTGATACCAGGTTGTAACGTTCCGAAATAACGGAAGAAAATTTTAAATTAAACATAAAACATATGACCGTCAACGGTCAACAAGGGCACGTTACTAGAAAAGTCAACTGAATATATATATAAAATATCTCCACGTGGAAGTCATAATACAGAGTGTCAAAAGAGTGATTACATGACTAATACATAACTACTGTAATAACTACCTCTACAAAAACGATCAGATGACAGGACCCGATCCCGGAGGTACTCCCCTCGGTCACCACCAACCTACGACTGCCTGCTCCCTGAAAATGAAACACAAAATCCGCCTGAGTTCCCGAAAGGAACCCCGTATGCCAACATCTCCTATCATGTACGGAAAAATAAAGACGAAAATGCCAAGTAATGCTCATGAAATGCAAATCCGCCTCGGGCCCAAAGAATGCCCAACCGCCACCACGTTCCATCTCCCAGCCGCACAGGCATGAAAGGCTTCCCTCTGCCGCACAGGCTCAAGGGGTATCACTCTCCTACACAAGGAAATGACATCTCCTTCCTACACAAGGATAGAAGGCGTCTCCCACCTACACAAGCATGGAAGACATCCCCCACCTACACAAGAATAGGGGGTCCAACTGAATACGCCCTCGTCGAAGGTGAAATCCGTAGCTCCGAGGTCCGGTGATCGACCGTGGGCTCAGAGCCGGTAGTCGACCTATGCTCGATGGCTCGCGTGTGGATAAATCCACCAACCTGCGGTTAATCGGTCGACCGCAACAAATACACCGGTCAACTGGTCTCCTGCTCAGTACTCGGTACTGAGGGAAATCACTATCAATCGGTCGGACAAGGTCTCTCGGACGGTCGACGGTTTAGCAAGTCACCGCCCAGTCCTAACCAATGAAAATTCGACCCACCGGTCGAACAAGGTCAATCTAGCGGTCGACCGTTTGGAAGGTCTATGCCAATACGTTTTATATACATATATATCCTGTCGGTCGAACCAGGGTCCGTTCAACCGATAAGAAAGTCTGCATGAATCCTGCCCACTGTATTCGGTCGACCGAAACTCTTCCGGTCGACCGGATCAACAGGCACTTCACTACAGGAAAACTGCACGCGGTCGGTCGACCGGATCCAGAGCGGTCAACCGTTTAGATGGTCAACTCTCTTGACCGACTTTGCGCAGTTCGGTCGACCGAGACACACTTGGTCGACCGAAGGTTTGCCTAACCTATCTAAAGGGGTTCGGTCGACCGAAACAAACACCGGTCGACCGGGCTAATGTAACCCTTAAATTCCCGCTAAAATTTGGCATAAACGGTCGACCGTCACACAGACATCGTTCGACCGTTTTAGGGCAGAAAGATAATATTCACTGATATCGGTCGACCTAACCTCACACGGTCGACCGAAACTATACATAATCTCCACTGAACAGGCATCATTTAGACGATGTTCGGTCGACCGAACCTCACAACGGTCGACCGAACAGGTCGTCTTCAACCTTGGTTCAGTGGGTTTTCGCTGGGGAAACGACACCAACGCTGCCCCCTACACTCCCACACCTATTGGGGAGTTACTATGAAGAATTGGCATACATTTTCCGAGGCGAGAACGCGTCCGGTGAGCTCCTCCTCCTCCGGCGTCGATTCTTGCTTCTTCTCCCTCTTTCCTCCGCTCCCGACGCTCCTTCCTCGCGCGCGTCAACTCCACCACGTCGCCGGCGTCCTCCCTCCTCCTCTGGTCGCCGGGATGCAAGAAGATTGGGTGAGTGTTGGGTGGAAAAACGAAAATGGCAACAAGAGGGAGAGAGAGAGATGAGTTTTGCTTACGTCCCGTCCCCAAACCCGCATCGAGCCCGAGTCCTAGTGGCCCACAACACCCACCTATTGCCACAAAACTTAAGTTGGTAGGTGTTATGGTAGTGGGCTTATGTCTTTATATCCCACCCCCAACATTCTCATGTTAAGCAATGTGGGACTAAACTTGAGGGTTTTACAACCTACCCCACTTGAACACCTGACGTCCTCGTCAGGGTCAAGCCACTCATTCTCCAGGCGTTGTGGGTTTCTAGAGGTGGCTCCCACCCTTTAGGTGTAGCACTTAGTTCCCACAATTCAGGTTGGTTTAAGCTCTGCTACCATCTGTAACGTCCCGTCCCCGAACCCGTATCGAGCCTGGGTCCCGGTCCGTCACCCATGTGCCCACTGACCCACAACACCCACCTATTGCCACAAAACTTAAGTTGGTAATTGTTATGGTAGTGAACTCATGTCTTTATATCCCACCCAAACATTCTAATGTTAAGCAATGTGAGACTAAACTTGGGAGTTATACAATAGTAATACTAAACAATCCTGATTGCATGCTGAATGGTGAACACGCGATATTGTCCTTTTTTTGCCTTCGTAAAGTTGGAGACATATCTCTGGAACATTAGCTTTGAATGAGCCAGCAGCATCAGGCAGCACGGAATTTTTAAAGGAAAGTGGAGTGTTCGAATCTGAAGCTATGAATGCAAGAACACCTAGACATAGGAGTAAGAACACCATGATTATTATAATCACGATGTGCTCCGGTATGTAAGAGAAGATAGCGCCGATGTGGATTTGAACACATATATTTGCAATCACGCTAATGACTAGCAATGTGAGTGCAATGAAATTGGAGAAAATGCTAGATGGGTTCAATGCTCCAAGAGAAGATATGAAGTTGGCCATCGCGGTGCACAAGAGAGCCGTGACGGTGAGTTTCGTGAGTTGGTCTTGTTTTCCAAGCATTGGAGTGTTGATGTCAACCGACAGTTTGGCGCAATTCCCAGAATAAAAAGTGTGGCAGAGTTGAGGTTAAAGTATTTGGGAGGAAACCACAGCTTCCTCTTGCGAATACCTAGAATAAAACATTTCATTATTACTACTACAGTATAAGTTTTTCATTGATGGTTAACTTTACGTGGTATTAGCTCTGAACTGCATATTTAATTAAGGAAAACGGTTACTGTAGGTTTGTAGTTGTTATAGTTTTCAACTAAATTTCCCCAACATTTTCTTTGCATTTAACCTCTTATTAGGTAATTTGCAATGGTAGTCCCTTGTTAGGAGCACAAGATGTCTCTGTCCAATCTATATCATCCTTCCTTTTTTGAGGAAATATTATCCTTTCCCAACGTAAAATCCTGATTAACATTGATATGCACTTAATTGTGCATTGTGTAGACTCCATGCACACATGTTATCAATTGAGTTTCCTTACTAATTTGCTTTTTTCCGTCTGATGAATTCTTCCGTTTCCCACATTTGTAGTGCAACTATTTTCCTTTCTCTTTCACTGTGAAATTTCATATATAAGTCTATAAATTATTCCCAAGTTAATTTCTTTCTCATTCGAAAGTGTTGAACTGAAATTTCAGTAGATTTCATGCATTTTCTCTTTGTCCCATTGTTATCCCTTTCATTTCCAAACCTTTGTACGTTATCATTGGTTGTCACTTTTGTTTAATATATTGATCTTTCAGTATCATAAATTCATTGTTTACCATGTAATATTCAAAAACCAAATATGTTTTATTTGAACTTATGGAATTGATTTTTCATTGGTTATCATTAGTTTCAAATTTTGGTAACGTTTATCATTTAAATATTCATAAGCCAAATTTTATTTTATTTTGAAAATATTGAATTGATTTACCATTTGTCGTTAGTTTGAAATTTTAGTAACATACATTTACAATGAAATTGAAAAGCTAAATTGAAATTATTTAAATGTCGTCATGAAATTCCAGAATAGTCACTTGTAATTCAACTTTCAAGGTTTACTGTATAATTTAAACATAGAATTATGAATTTCCAATATGTATTGGTTTATTAATCCGCTAGAAATAGAGAGAGATATTGGCATGTAATGGTAATGTAGGATCCTAATCCTTGATTAGTGTTTTAATATGGTTTAGGTTGTTAATGGGTTGACTTGATGATTTGGTTGAGGTGCGATGTATGTTGTTGATGTTAATGAAGAGTATTTTGGCAATTAAACTAGACCAAATCATTAAGGTGTGGAGCTTCTTGATTTACTCATTAATCCTTTTGGTTTTACATCTGGGTCATCCTCTCTTTCATCTCAGTCCATAAGTCTTGCAACATAGTCATGTTCCTTGCATTTGAGTCCTTTTTGAGTGTCTTCTTCCTAAACATATTTAATCCTGAAACATAAACATAACACTCGTTACGTAGCATTGCTTATGCTAAATTAAAGGAAATAAGACACAAATATATGCATGATATGATATCAATCACTGAACTACTTTACCTCTGAAGGGTCTAGCTAAGTTGTATATTGAGGGGATAGTCAGACTTCATGGATTGCTAGTGAGTATCATTTCAGATAGAGATCACAGGTTAACATATAAATTTTGGGATAGGCTATAGAAGACTTTGGGGACTCTGTTGAAGTTTAGCACAATCTTCCATTTGCCATTGATATTGGAGGATATGTTGATATTGGAGGACCATCCCGATATTGGAGAGGATATTGACCGATAGTCAATCTGAGAGGACCATCCAGATATTGGAGGATATGTTGAGAACCTTTACTTTGGATTGAGCAGGATAATGGGATGCCCATTTGCCATTGATTGAGTTCGCCTGCAACAACAACTACCACTCGAGTATTGGGATGACACTGTAAGAGGCTTTGTATGGGAGACCATGCAGATCACCGATGTGCTGGAGTGACGTAGGAGAGATACAGTTAGTTGGGCCTGGGATTATACAGATGTATGCTGAGAAGGTCGACGTGATTAGACAGATATTGACGACCGCTCAGAGCAGGCAAAAGAGTTACACTGATAGGCGTAGGCGAGAGTTGAAGTTTGAGGTAGGCGACCATGTATTTCTGAAAATTTCCCCGGCTCGAGGAGTGATAAGATTTGGGGAAAAAAGGGAAGCTCAGTCTCAGGTATGTCAGACCATTCGAGATCCTCGACCGCGTCGGAGAGGTCGCCTATAGAGTTGCATTGCCGCCATAGTTTTTGGGTCTTCACAATGTCTTTTATGTATCGATGTTGAGGAAATACGTGACAGATCCAGCTCATGTGATTTAGATAGAGGTTCCAGAGATCCGTCAGGATTTGTCCCTTGAGGAGAGACCAGTAGAGATTGTGGATCAAATGGAACACTAGCTCAGGAGGAGGACCATCCCGATGGTAAAGGTTCGTTGGCATCATCAGAGTATTCAGGAGGCCACCTGGGAGATTGGGGAGGCGGTCCGGAGGATGTACCCGGAGTTGTTTGTTAAGTTTCTGGATTTAATTTCGGGGACAAATTTTCTTTAAGGAGGGTGGATTGTAGGATCCTAATCCTTGATTAGTATTTCAATCTGGTTTAAGTGGTTAATGGGTTGACTTGATGGTTTGGTTGAGGTGGGATGCCACGATTGGTTGGAGAGAGAGTTTAGACGATGAGAAACCCTTTCATTCTCCTCACTTCACTCATCCTCCTTAACTCTCACTCTCTCTCAAACCCATTTCGCTTCCAGCAATTGAAGCTCCGGCGAGGATTGGTGATCAGCAAGCAAGGAGCTGCGGAAGTGATTGACGGAGTTGTGACAGTCGTCGTTCGTGTGAGAAGTTCGCCAGAGAGGTGTTGTTGGTGTGGAAGTGCTCTCGGTTGATCTTCTAAGGTTTCTTCAAGCCTTAAAGGTATGTTAAACTTCTTTTTAAGACTCACCCATGGTGTGTGAGTGGTGGTTTTAGTCGACGGTAGTCGTTAGGCTCGTCTGAGTTTGTTGTGCAGCAAAATTTCTGCTGAGTTCAATCGATCGACTGGTATAGTGGTCAACCGTTGCTAGTGATAGTGTGGGAGTTTTGCCTTGCACTGGTCGAATGATGCCTTGGACAATCGACCAGTCAAGCATAGTAGGCAAGCTCTGAGTGTTTTCGGTCGATCGGTGCCTATTTGTCGTTCGACCGATTACACTGTTGGTAAGTCGGTTCAGGGCTAGACTTTCTAAATGGTCGACCGCCTTTTTGATTTGTTTGACCAATTGTACCTGTAACTAAGTCGGTTGGGGCCTAGACCACTAAACAATCGACCACCTTCATGAGTTTGCTAGACCGTTTACTTAAGTTAACTTAAAGTCCGTTCGACCGGTGCGAGTGTGGTTCGACCAGTGTGACTTAGAGAGACTTTGGAAGTGCCTGGAGGTTTTCGGTCGACCACAACCCTTTTGCCGTTCGACCGATGGGCATGTAATGTTGTTGGTGTTGTGGCGTGGACCCTTTTAGCGGTCGACCGCCGGAGATGTTTGGTTCGACCGATTTTGGTTGTTCTGTTCGACCGATAGTGTGGCGGTTGAGTCATTGGCCTGGTTCTGGAGAGGGCCGATCGACCGTCTGTTGGTTTTGGTCGACCATCATTTCTTTGTTTTGCATTTGTGAGGTGTTTTTTGTGTTACCGTCCTTGAGGCAGGTTGTTTGGTCGACATTATCCGGCAATGGTGCCTTGTGTGCACGTTTGGTGGAGTGGTTGGGTGAAAGAGCCCTAGAGTCATGTGCACGTGAGTTAATGTTGGGTAAAAGAGCCCTGGAGCCCTGGCTTCGGCCGCGTGATAGGGGGTTGGGTGAAAGAGCCCTGAAACCATGGTCTTGGGTCGTAGTTGCTGTGGTTGGGTGAAAATGCCCTGGGGCCCAGCTTGACAACGTTGTTGTGTTTACTGTTGAGTGGTTGTTGTGGTTGGGTGTAAGAGTCGTGGGTCCAGCCTTGTGATAATGTTTCTTCTGTTGTTAGAATTGCATGTATTGTTTGCTGTACCTTGTTCATACATGTGTTAGGAGTTTGGCATACGGAATTTCCTTATGAAAACTCAGGCACAGTCGCATGTTTACCTTTCAGACTGGGAGCGACATTAGGGGGTGGTGATCGCGGAGGAGCACATCCGGAACGTGATCATGTCTTTCCCCTTTTGGTGGTTGTAGTGATTAAATGTATATTTCTTTGTAGCATTTTGATGTAATCACACTTTTGAACATTCGGATCCATATGTTATATATATATATATATGTTGGTGCACCTGTGTTTTACTCTTCCGTAATGTCCACGTGGGTATGTTTTGACTCTGTTGATCACCTTTTATAAAATTTTAGATTTTTCGTTATTTAAGGACGTTAGAGGTAATGTGTTAAAAGAATTTTTTTAAGTGATTGATAATTTTGCATAGAAACCCTATCTACAATGGGTACTAGAAACACTTGACTACAAATACTACTTGTTAACTAATATGGTTTGGGTTATGTTAAGTTGATGAAATCCAAACAAATATCTGAATTTGGTTCCTAGATCGTTGATCTAATTTACAATTCCAAGTTATGTGAGTGGAACGTGTTTTTTACCTTGACTTTAGTAACATTTTTTTTCCGTTTACGTTAAAGACATTTTATAAACTTTACACTTTAAAACAATTATCAATCACACATAGATCTACTTCAAACTATTTGTCATCTTGGATTTTTTTGTTTGTTTGGGAACGAACACTTGGAAAAGGTTACTAAAACTTGCACTTCACTAGTTAAGCGTGTAGACGATCAATAGAGATTTGAAAGGCCATCTTAAGAAAAGGATTTAGGTAGAAACCATAGTCAGATTGAACATGAATAAATTTACAAATTGGATAAACAAAATAAGAGTAACGCATAAGATTTACGAATTATCTAACATAACCATTCAGTTTTATTAGGGTTCATAACTTCATATACATAAACATGGTGGGGTTGAAGTCAATACCTATGTACGTGTCAGCACCCATCAGAACCAAGAATACGAGACTGGCTGTTGCACTGTAGGCACCGAGCAATGGCAAGGGTTTGCCGAATTCCGATGGATCCAAAACTTGATTATATTCATTGCAATCACCCATTTCTTGTTGTGCCTGTGTGTTTCTGCACCTGATCAGCAGCAGCGCAAACGTGTATACGTCTTTACAGCAACCCCAAAGTCCATCTAAGAGCATCCACAATGGTGCAAGATTTAAGATCGTGCGCTGGATCGTGGACATGACATTCAATAAAAAACTATTTTTCTGTTGTTTTGATTTTTTGTTTTGTTTTGTTGTGGAACCCATTTTTGTTTTGTATTAATTTTAATTAAGAGATGTTTGTATTGTTTAAAAATGAAGATATCTTAGAAAAATAATACAATTTGAAAACAAATCACCATAATTCTTATCTCTTCATTTTCTAGACACCCATATTGTTATATAAATATTGTATTTTCGAAATACTAAAATTTTGGTGATTAACTCAGATATGACAATTATTAAAGTAGAAATGGTTACATATCATAGCACATTTTTGTAGAGTTTAGTTGCAAATGAGACCTCTCAATACCAAGAAGCCGCACATAAGGATGTTAAGCGTGCATTTGGAGTGCTTCAACCGCAATTCGCAATAATTTGAAATCCATCACGTGTGGAATGTTGACATGCCAAATAAAATTATGATGACTTGCATCATAACTCACAAGATGATAATATAAGATGAATCATAATCGTATGCTAACTATGCTAATATAAGTGAATTTGTTGAAGATCGTCCTTAACATACAACTAGTAGAAGAAGAACAAATGATGATCAGACGTTCAAATACTCCACCGCCCATGTTGTCGATATGAGTGTTTACTAGGATAATAGATATTGAATTCGTGATTGAGAGGAACATTTGTCGCTAAAATCAGATTTAATTGAGAATATATGGGAACACTATGGGTGAAGCAATAATTAAAAATAGATTAATTAGTTGTTTTTAGTTGTTGTAATGTTTAGTTATATATGATCATTATTGTAATGTCCGTAAGTTTGGTTATCAATCACTATTATTCTTTTACATTTAAATTAATTATTTAACCCATATTTGTTGAATAATTTTTGTAAAAATGAAAAAGAAAAAAAAAATTGATATCAAATTTTATCTAGTAAAGTAATTCATACATAAACAAGATATATGATGATATATTATTTATTTGTAAAATAGAAAAAATGAATTAATTTAATAGCATGATCTTTTTATAAAGATCATGGTTGAGCAGATGAAATGGAAAAAGATTGTGGATAAATGTTGTGAAGTGAAAAGCCTGACGTGCCAGAGAGAGAAAGCTGAGATGTTCTTTTTTTAAAGATCATGATTATGGATGCTCTGACCATTCAACGTGGGTTAATTATAAAAGACTATTCGAAATTATCACTTATACAATGCCAAACATGCCATTGACTATGATATTCTCATTGACATTGTCAAGTTCATTACAAGTCAACCATGACTAAAATTGCATTTTGTTTTTATTTAGCTTTCATGATTTATAAACTCAAAAAAAACGTAAAAAAACATTAGCCTTGGAAATTAAGTTGCATAACAATTAAAATTGATAGCAGGAACTCATAGGTAATTTTTATCCAATGAACATGTAAATCTCATCCCAGAGAGGATCATGCTACAACGTCACACGACCTTCTGGGATGCACTAAGCCTCTCCGTTAGTCCCACTTGCATGGTCTTTAGTTTGTTAAGACCATCCCTAGCCATGACTACAACTTGATCACGAGATTTCTCTATCTTCTTTCTCAAACACATCAATTTTCTCTGTCCCCAAACCACTTTCTTCTCTTTCCAATACTATTCACCTCTTAACCACAACCCACTACAACCCATCTCTCTCATCCACGTCATTTAGAGGTCGATCCTGGAAAACATTTAAAAAAAATAGAAAATTAAAACAATCAGAAAACGTATTTTAAAACAAAAATTAAAAAAATTTAAAAAAATCAAAACAAAAAAACATTTTTTTCACCGAACTCTACAGGGAACGACAACCTAGTCGACAGGGTCATGACCAGAGTCACGACCCCATTACGGGTGCTCTTATATGGAGGTCATGGACTTCTAATTATACTAGCGACTATCTCGTGTGTTGCATGAGTATCATTAAAGATAATTATTTAAACGTCTGAACAATAAATTATTAGAATGTATTCAAAGAGAAGTTAATATGTCAATGATATATCTTGGATAAATTTTCAAACAAAACTTCAAAAGAAAAAACACTTCTAAGAAAATTTTAGCATCTACAATATAGAAAACACAATAATAACTTGTAGATGGACTATTCTGCAAAATAACCAAAAACAATAAGTTAGATAAAATATAATGTCATAAAATTTTAAACAAAACAACCAAAAAAAAGTACTTCTAAAAATGTTCTAGCATTTAAAATATAGAAAACACAATAACAACATGTACAAGGGCATTTCTGCAAAATTACCATATTACTACAATATTTAAAGACATTTACAAGATTAGAGGAGAAGAGAATGGCAAGTTTTGTGCCTTGTAAGGACCAAATTTTCACTTAGAAGAAAAACAATTTAAGGTGAATTGGTTTTGTGAACCTTAAATGCAATTGTTTTTCTGGTAGTTCATACAATTCTAATTCATATTTCAAGTTAGGATGAGATTACTTAGGATGAGATTCCTCCGTGAGTGCTTTAAGTTATTATTTTATAAGACAAGCTTATCAAATTCATTTGATAATGATTCATTTAAATATACAAAATTGTTATAAAATAAATATACATGGAACAAAGAAGATTAAAAATTTGGGGAAGAATATTTGTAGTATTTCATCATCACCAAAAATATTACAATGATCTCCTATTTATAGGCTATAGGAGTCAAATGAAAGGGTGTATGTTACAAGAGTAATGAGAATGTGAGAGGTTGATGGAGTTATGGGAGGAGAACGTGAAGGTGAAACATCCATGATATTTCACAACACTGCCCATTGGATCTTCACCTTTATACGCTAGGGATGATGTCTCGATAAAAACCTTATCAAGAAAACCCGATGGGATAAAAACTTGATGAAGGAAAAAAAGTGCAGCGCGTATGATGCTCCCCTCACTTCAACATATATTCTTCAAACGACGAACACCAAATTTAAAGACAAGCTTCTTAAAGACTTTGGTGACCAAGGACTTTGTAAATAAATCCGCCAAATTCTCGCTTGATTGGATCTAATCAGTTGTCACTTGATTGGTCTGCCTCATTAAAAACCTTCCCAAGTAAAACCCTGTAGGACAAAACTTGGTGAAGGAAAAAAAAGTGTATCGTATAATTCTCTCCCTCAATTCAACATACATTTATAACACTCCCTTATATAATATGCGTTATGTTTATGCCTCGTTAAAAATCTTACTACAAAACCCTGTGGGAAAAAGTAGCTAAGGAAAAGAGTGCATAACATACGCTAACAAAATTGCACAAGTTGTCTCGTTAAAAGCCTTTAACCAATAAAACCTTTTAGGACAAAAATGGAAAAAGGGAAAAAGAGTGCAACTACAAGCCTTCCAGACTTTATCCTTCAGGGATATCCGTCCTTCAGGGACGATAAATACAAATCCACTTCCCCTTATTCGTAGTTTACCAAACTTACGAATATATTTTACGAAGTCCTTAAACACAAAATTGCATAGGGATTCAATAAGCAAATACATGATAGTTTAACGGATTTAATGAATATTTACTATATTTCACTTAGATAATAAGATTGTGAAATATGTTTCCGCAATTTTTCTCAAATAATATGCTGGGAGTAATACAAATTGTGGTAACTTTTGATATGAATATGTTACCTAAAAAGATATTACTTATGGACAATTTAAAGATGTCTCATAATTATATTGATGTCCTAGCGATACGAGAATGTAAGAATCAATAACTGATTCACCAACTTGCATAAAATTGTAATGACTCCACGCAATGACACCAAAATTTTATGATAGTAATTGATGTGGATCGGGCATATAAGAAACATTATTAACGTAAATCTTTATCGCATGACTAGAAATTGGTAGATCATTGAACGTCATCTAAATGTTTTCAGATGAACATTATGCTTAGATAAAACATTTACTGTGAACCTTATTAGGTTTATTTCAAGTTATAAGAAAATGTTCATGACATTTTGATAAGGAACTTCAGGTCCTATTACAATTGGATCTTTGTTGATACACAATAGATGTCATTTCTTAGTGTCATTTCACTGTGAGTATTAAGTAGAATATATTTTTTCTACAATATTCACTTTTTACAATTGAATCATTGTACAAATTCTCTTCCAGAGAATGTTCGAACTTCAGGTCGAAAAATAATGGAGTTTTCTCTGGTCATTTATTCCAAAAATTGTCCATTAAATATTTCATGAGTTTTCAAAAACTCTGATGGAGGTCCTATGACATCAAGCATGTTATAAATATAATAAATAACAGTAACTTTTGTTATTGGATGAAACATATGGACGTCTAAGATCAACTTCGCATCATTCTTCATGATGACTTTGATTGAAGAGGTTATATGCACACTCTTACTTGTTTCTTTATATAGTGATCTTTTAAAAAATTGTATAGTGCATCTTTTGATTCTTGTCATCATATAATATATTTTATCATATTAGTCCTTCAGGGACTCTCATATAAGTACCAAAATTAAGTGACTTATAAAATTTTAAAGTCACAACATATCTTATATGCATATCATATTGATCATGTAACAGAACTTATTATCAATATTAAGAGAGAATGAGTAACATCACGATGGATGTTGGATCCTGCGAATACCCCTATATTACTCCTCGCTTTATAATGTATCACATGTTTTTCTGATTTCTATTTTTATCTTTCAGGGATATAATTTCAGAAATCAGGACTACAGGTCCAAATAATATATTTATTCAGCAAGTTTATTATATATTGTTCGCCTTCTTTTGTTTATATCAAATACGAATGCTTCTGACATTCTTATAATATCATAAGTTTTGGATCCATTTTTCTTTTCTGAAGATAGCATGCTATTAAGAAGGCGAATGAATTATCGACAATAATTTTAATAATTATTTAATATCTCTCGTAGCAACATATATAGTTGATTATAAGTTTTACGTCAATAATAATCAAATCCTCATCGTTTCCCAAAATTTTAGGATTTGACCGTTCTGTATTCCCGTAATTTCATTAATCTTTGTTTAGGAGATGCATGTATTTTTACGGGTTTATATTCTTCAGGAATAACCTCTTCAGGAGGTGCAATGAGAGTGACTAACTTTTATTTTATTTCCACAAATAATATATGTTATGGTCCACGCTTCTGGCGTTGGTTGAGCTCAAATATATTTTATCATGTGGAGATCTTCACTCTATATTATGTGGTCTATGTCTAGTAATATAAGGCGTAGTCACTCTTTTGTGATCAATACAAATATATGACAATTACTTGCTAGATATTGCAAGATAATGATTTTATGAACTTCAGGTTTAATCATACTTGTACGTATATTCTCTTATGAACTTCAGGTTCAATATAGTACATTTTTTTGACATTCTTTAAGCTTCTAGCTTCACCCCTAATGCCAGAAAATGTATATAATATATATATGATTATTGGATTGGACAATAAAACTTAGCCCTTCAGGAGCTTTAAATTACAAGAGGGAAACAATTTATTCATTATTGTACAAGTAAAGTAGGGGAAAATTCATAACATGATGTATATCAACCATAAAATTAATGAATAATATTAACAGGTATATATGCACATTAATGTATCATGTATAAATTTTAAGATCCCATAATGATCAATATTGAGAGATATTTTAAAAACAGAGGGACTCTCATTTTGTTGTGCAAATCGGTCGACAAATTTGACCTCATTTTGGTCGTGATAGAAGTCAACAATTTTATCTAAAACTTTACAAAAACAATACAAATGATGACATCCATAATTAATATAAGAGATGATTTTATTTAGGCACTTCTGGGCATGTTTCGTCTCGTTGATGTCATCTTTATTTCATATTTATTTGCACAAAATTTAGTCCACTGCTTATGCTCTTGTTTTCACGATACTTTGTAGTGAGTGCTTCTGGTACACACAAAAATGGTATAAAAAATATCGTGATTTTCCAACAACTCTCATGACCTTCAATCATCGGTGATGCATAACCCAAAAGAGTATTGGGTCATTAATTTGTAAAGTGATCAATATTTTTTTTTCTTTTACTACTAATCTCTATATATCTATGAACTTCTGGTCATAGGGTTTGATTTAGAGATCGGCGTTCATTTTTACTCAGTTAGCTATTTGCACGTCGTTTAGATGATCATATGAATCCTTCAGGGATTATCATAAATTTTCATAACCCTCTTTAAATGAATGATTTCTAAATCTTTGTATAGTAGCATTTTATGAATATTAAGATATTCGCCATCTGGGCAAATGCATATCATTTTCAATAACAATGATCACATTGTAACATGGTGATTCAAATTCCACTATATTGTAGCACATTGTACTATATATATACATCTATCAAGATGGATATTATGTGCTCACAAGATGATTGCTCGTATTGGTTGTGAATGATCATGTGATGCATCAAAATTAACAAGTAATAATCACATGCTTGAACCACTTTACAAATACTATTTTAATCAACATGATACTAAGAATTCATATAACTTATACTAAGCAAGTGAATCAATACAAAGTTGCATGAGATATATATCATTCAATTTTAGAAGCACTACTAAATATGTAACTATTTCTTTTCATGCTTCATTTGATCGAGAATTCATGAAATTTGGATCAATAACTCGATGTTTTGTCCAACCACAAAAACAAACATGAGATTAAATCATAATACTTTTAAAATCAGTTTAAGAAATAGGATAGCAAAAGAAAATCACAACCTCCATTTTATCTTGATTTGATGCTTCTTTCTCTAGTCATTGATATTTAAAAAGGCAATGAGTTAGGTTCAACGTCCATAATCCATGATAAGATGTCATTCTTATCCATGATGTCAAGTATAGAGTTAAAAGTCATAACTTACAAACATCAAAGCATAATTGGTACATGCATGCAACTTATTACTTTTTTTTCTTCTATCAGTGCATGCTAAATTAAACATCTCCAAACGGAATATATTATAATGTACTTGAATCATATGATAAAGAAAAGTGCATATTAGCAATTCCAAAAGCAACATATATTGATTGTATATATGTAGTCTCATTTATTTTATATATACACAAAATTGTCATGATATATTCTATGCACCATGTAGGTAAATTAAGTACCTCATGATGAACAAATACACATTCAAGATGTAAGTAAAATATCTATATATGTCTTTTAGATAGAAATTATGCATATCAACATATTAGGATGTAAATTATTAATATCTAGAAGAATCCCATCGTAACTGAATAAAAATTACAAGTATGGAAAATATATTGGACTAATGAAAGTACTAACAAATATAAAACATTTTCTCACAAAAAAATTAAGATTTAACCAATACTAAACCATGACATTAGATTTTATTTTATTTTGTCTTTTGAACATAATTTGTTGGGTAAAAAACAACAATTATTGACTGATGCATCAATGTATTATAGCACATGGCAGAATAACCAATAAAAAAGCATGAGTTTAAAAATGTATTTGTTGTGCAAGATTTAAATTAAGAACTAAATAATGTTTCCCCTCCAACATAAGCACATTAATATATTGACCAAACTAACAAAATAAATATTCGAAAAATCATATAATCATGTCACAAAAGATCTTATAAATCCTGATTTTTGTTGTTGTTGTTGTAAAACACTAAGATATACCATTGTCCGAGATTCACATGTCTAAAAATATTTTTTATTTCATTTTTAGAGTATACATATACAACCCTCAATTGATTGAAAATGATTTCTTTATTAATTATGCAAGATAGAATCACATTTCTAACATTTTTATGATCAAAACAAACAATTTTTGACAGATAAACGAAATAAATTATGTATGTCACATTGAGAATCAAAACATGGATTTGTTACCTTGAGACTTGAGTGACACCAAAGGTTTTAGTCGGTAGTAGAACTTTCGTGCTGATAACGTGTTATAAAATAAATATACATGGACCAAAGAAGATAAAAGATTTGGGAGAGAATATTTGTAGTATTTCATCATCACCAAAAGTATTACAATGGTCTTACAATGATCTCCTATTTATAGGCTATAAGAGTCAAATGAAAGGGTGTATGTTACAAGAGTAATGTGAATGTGAGAGGTTGATGAAGTTATGGGAGGAGAAGGTGAAGCATCCATGATGTTTCACAACAAAAATCATGATTAATTTCCTAGATAGTTTACTTTTATGCCTTAATAGTTCACATTTTCAAGCAATTCATGAAAGACATCAAACAATTCATCATATGAGTTTGAGTTATGAGCTGAGAATACATCCTTTTCTCCATCTTTAGTGACATGACACATGTTGGGCTTGTCTTGCTCGCTTGATGAAGATGCACTACACAATGCTTCATCGACTTCTTCTTGAGTGTAGAGGCATAAACAAACTTCTTTATTTTCCGACTCACTTCTTTATTCCAAGTTGCCTTGATGGCATTTTTCTTCTCCTTTCTCTTCTTTTGAATCTCCTTTCTTTCTCTTCTCTTTTTCTCTTTTCTTTCCTTTGATTTGATTAAGGGACAAACAATATTTCTTTATATGCTCAACGTTATCACATTCATAGCAACTAGGACCTTTTGAACTCTCTTCATCATCCATTCTCTTTCTTTGGAATTTCTTATTCACCCAACGCTTCTCAAACCTCTTAACCATCATTGCAAGCTCTTCATCACTATCCTCATCATCCGACTTTTTGGAATCAAAGTTAGCCTTGAGAGCAATTGCTTTTTCTTTTTTTTCGAGATTTCTATTTCTTTTCTCTCCTTGATTTGAATCTCATAAGCCATAATGCTTCCAATGAGATCCTCCATTGATAAAGTGTTGAGGTCTTGAGCCTCCTCAATGACTGTTGTCATTTTCGCACCTTGTCACCTTCATCCACCATCTTACCAAGATTTTTCAAATTGTAAATAATCTCGGTGAAGCGAGTGTTTATCTCGCTTATACTTTCACCTTGTTACATAGAGAATAATTCATATTTACGTATGAATATGTCAACCCTAGTTTCTTTTATTCTAGATGACCCTTCAAGATGTAATTCAAGCAATTCCATATTTCATAAGTGGTATCACATCCGCTAATTCTACTATATTCTTGAGTGTCTACACCACATGCATATGTTCATAAGTTAAGCATTCATTTCAGTAACGGAAATTATCTTGTTGGTTAATTGTGCTAATTGCTCATTAGTGGGTGGAACATATTTGACACAAAAAAGATCCACATTTTTAACGAGATAGATTGGATGTAAGTGCTCATTCTATTTTTCCAATGTGCATAATTATAACTGGTAAGCAAATGGGGTCTAGCAGTAGATAATCAATCTTTCCTTAAGTTGCTTAATGTTACTCTCCAGGGTTAAATGGACTAGATGAGTAAACATATCCTCTGATACCAAATGTAAGTTTGATTGATCACTAATCTCGAGGGGGTGAATAGATTATATGACAATTTAGCTTCGACCAGTGGTGGAGTAGTACATCCTTGAGATTAGTGACAATTTAGATTGATCACTAATCTGAACCAGTGGTGGAGTAGTACACCCTAAGGGAATTGTACAATTTAACATACATCTATGAAAACAAATGTAATGACAAACCCAATATATGCATGAATAGATTTGTAGTTTATATTATGCAATTAATGATAAATTAAATTACTTCAGTTTAAGTATGAGGAGACGTCAGTCTTCACCACTTGCACCCTGTGGCAGACGATGATAGGCGGAGACTTCAACGATGTTAGGTAGAGAATATCCCACAAATAGTCGATGATGCACTTGATACTGAAGATGTTCCTAGCACTTTGGCCTCTGGTGCAACGAGTATGAGTAGGGGTCGTTGATCTACACAACTTTTGGAGGATTTGAACTCTACAATTTAGAAATAGATCGAGTTCACACTGGAAGGCGTATTGATGGGGAAAAATGTCGAATGCTTTCAGAATTTCATCAAGATGATAGTCAGAAGGACACAAATACTACCTCCTCGTTATTCGGATTGGAGATTGGTGCCAAAGACGGACAATAATGTGTCATGACAACAGTGAACGATAATATTACATATGTACTTAAGTTATATTGGTATTGATTTTAATTGAAAACTAATTTGATTTTTTTCCACAGTAACACTGGACAGTTTCAAAGGTGTTCAGAGCCAAAATTATGAGGTCTCTTAACACCAAATGGAAGGATAAATATCAATTATACATTTACGTTGCAAATATGGAGACTAGATTGACGGCTAGACCGCCACATATTTTTGTGGAGGATTGGTCTACTCCGTTGGACTATTGTTGAGCGAGGCGTTTAAGGTAAGTTTGTCAAGTTTTTAGCTAATTTATTATCAATGACTAAAAAATTAATAATTTGGTTTATTTGATGATACAGAAGAAAAGCGAGGCTAGCAAGAAAAATATAACGAATTTAGTCGTATTGCAATAATTAGTGTGGTATCAAATCAGTGGTGCGGCACACAAAGAAAATTGAGATTTTTTTTTTAATTCTTACAGATTCATAATTTTTTATAGTATAAACTAAAACTATTGAGAATTCGTGAGAGAGGGTTTGCGAGTTTCGATTTGAGGATGAATTTGGTATATTTTAACTTTTCATTTTTTAAATGATCTGATACGTCCAACATTGCCTAGATAATGTGTGAGGTGGAGATATTAGCAGAACCGACGTATAAGAGTGGATGCATAATCCTGGATATTTACTATTGGAAACTTAATTTATGGGAATTGTAAATGTAGAAGTGTTCTGAACCACCCTATATATGGCACATGACTTGGAGGCTTGCGTCATATTTCTCACGTGTGTATGCATAATTTGTACATTGTCGGTGGTAATTGTTGAAGGGCAATGCTAGGTGCGTATTTTTTTGGGCTCTTGGGCAAAACACATCATATATATCTAGGGATATAATGATCTCTGACACTTCATGTCTACTCAGATATATCTAGTTACCCCCATATATATCCCGTTACCCCCGACTATATCTGGTTACCCTAGATATATTCGAATCTAGGGTTTAATGCATATCTAGGGTAACCTGATATATCTGGGGGTAACGAGATATATCTGATGATAACCAGATATATCTGAGGAGACGTGGAGTGTCAGAAATCATTATATCTATAGATATATCCGTGTTTTGCTCAAGAGCCAAAAAAGGCAACAAAAAGAGTACACCTAGCATTTTTGTAACGCCCTTAATCCGTACTCGGGACACAGCAATAATCACAACACTAAAAGGAGGCGAAAAAAGGTATTAACTGAAATAACCAACTCGAGGCATCAATTAAAATTTATAATAAATTCAAAGTCAAACTACTACACAACTACTGAGAAGAGTAGGAAAAATACATGACACTGAGCTCAACATATCCAGTCAACGCGTCCCAAGCCCAAGTCGCCTCCAGTCACCTACTGCGTCCCACCTGCACACGAACATGCACGCATGAGTCTCAAATCAAGACTCAGTACACCACCCCAACCCGACACCGAACACGGTCTAGTCGCGCCCGATCCCGTGAGCAACGTTGCCAAACGGCCACCCGTCACAATGTTGGTGAGCTGACCAGTTCTGCATATGGCTTCGGAAGTCGACCACACGTCCGAGCCTGTGAGCAACGCTCCCTAACGGTCACTCGCCACAACGTGGGTGGATCCTTACGAACCGCAACAACACAGGGGGAAAACCAACTCCGGTAATCCAACCACAACGCCCGAGCTTGCGAGCTTAGCTACAACGGTTACTCGTAACAACGCTGGTAAACCATCCCAGACCGCCCCAACAAGGGAACACCCTAACATCTAGTCATACGTGCACCCCGCGTCAATCTCGCTACCCGACCACATGCCCGAGTCCGTGAACAACACTCCAACGACCACTCGTCACAACGTGAGTGAACAATCGGTTCCACGAACCTCTCACAATCTCACAAGGCAATGGGTAAATACAATTTACCCCTAAAGCACGGGTCAACGACCCCAACAAGACATAAAGCAATAAAGAATAAACGAGACTATAAAATCATAAGAGCAATATAATGAAAGGGAACTACTATTCGTCGTCGGAAAACTACTTAAATCGCCCCAAAAAAGACCTTTTTGCCCTTAACAAATCAATTAATACCGATTTCGTCCCGTGTCTTTAAACAAGGTGTTAGACTCAGTTTTACTCACATTCCTATTACCAACACCACGAAAATGTCTGGCGAAGCACCTGAATCCGGCGAGGTAACGGGGGCGGATTTTTTTTCCCGACTCGGGCGTCTGGATAAGCCGCCTCCACCAAGGTAAAGGCGTCTGGATAAGCCGCCTCCACATAGGTGGAGGCGGTTTAGCCCGACGCCTCCACCTATGGTGAGGCGGCTTCGATGGACGCCTCCACAAAGGTGGAAGCGTCTGTCTAACACGGCTCCACGTAAGTGGAGGCGTGCTAGTCAGACGCCTGTTTTTTTTAATTTTTTTTAATTTTCTGTTAAATTCAATTTTTCCAGGTTCGGTTGCAAGATTTCGGTGGTGATGGAGTAGATTACAGTGAGCTTTTTGACATTAAACAAATATTTACAACAATCGATGAAGCTTGTAAATGGGCGAAACAAGTTGCACTAGGAGCCGGATGTTTTGTTGGTTATATCATCATACAAACCAAAAGCAGATAACCAGATGGATTGTTACCTCAGATGCGATCACAGACGTGAGATGAGTTCTCGTGATACGAGTATTGCACTGCGAAAGAATACGAAAAGAAAAGGTTGCGGTTGTCGGTTTTTGGTAAAAGTGGTGGAGCGACGAGATCGTGATGGATGGGTTATTGTTTCTAGTAGCATCTATGGGCAGCACAACCACCCATTGACAGTTTATTCAGAGGGTCACCGACAGGTCAGCGGACTTAGTGTTGGGGCAAAGGAAATTGTTCGTGATATGACAGAGGCACAAGCAAGACCCCGTAACATTTTATTGGCAGTGAAGAAGAAATTTCCGGACGATAATCCGAATTAAATGCACATTTACAACTTCAGAGAGTACATGAGGAGGACAAAATCTGAAGATAGGAATCCCGCGCAGCAGTTTCTCAGGGAGGCAGTGCAGCATAAGTATTTGCATTGTATTCTGGCAGATGAAGAAACTAATGTCTTGACTCACGCATTTTTGGCACATCCAACTTTAGTTCAGTTGTTACGTACATACCCATTCGTAATCTGTATGGATTCGATATATAAGACGAACAAGTACAAGATGCCTTTGTTTGAGATGGTTGGGGTTACTCCAACAAACACGAATTTCCTCGTCGAATATGCGATTTTGAAGGATGAGACCGAGTCTAGTTACCGGTGGGTGTTGGAGAGGTTGCGAGATTTGTTATTGGATATTGTTAGCCCGACAACAATAATTACGGACCGGGAGATGGGTCTGATGCGACCAGTGGCAGAGGTTTTTTCTGAGTCAGCTCATTTACTATGCACCTGGCATATCAACAAAGACGTGTACAACTACGCATACCACGTATTCGGCAAGGAGAAACAACTTGTAGAGAGTTTTAGGCGTGGAAGGTGGAGGAGAGTCATACTTTCTGATTCACAGACGGATTATGATAGAGCAGTCCGTAATCTGAAAGATTCTTAAAGTTCCTGGCCAGTGCTGACGAAATATGTGGAAGACACGTGGTTGGTGCATAAGGAAAAAATTGTGTTGAATTGGACGAATCAAGTTTTTCATTTCGGCAACACTACGAACTGCAGGGTGGAAAGTGCACATTCAGCTCTTAAAGAGTGGATCACTACATCGACTGCCGCTCTCGACACTCTTTTCGACCGCGTGAACTCGTCTATTGAAATGCAGCTGACTAATATTCGGAACTTTCTTGAAGATTCGAGACGTTGAAATTTTGCACATTACATAGGTCCTCTGTTTCAGCATATAAATGGTCGAGTTTCGCATCACTTCTTGTCGTTAATGACTCAGGAGTTGAAGAGAATGCAGGACTTAAGTGATGAAATTGAATATCGTTGTGGGTGTGCTTTCCTGACAACACATGGGATTCCTTGTGCCTATACCATGTACGAGTGTTTTGCGTCAGGTGATGAAATTTATTTAGAGCAGATTCATCCATTCTGGAAAACACTTGTTACCGGAGAAGGAGTCCAGATGTCAGAGTTTGTTGATCGGTCAGCACAAGACGCCGAGCATTTTCGGAAGCTAGTGGATGAGATCTCGGAGAGCGACCCTGCAGTAATTCGTAGTGCCTCTCGTATTTTATACGAACAGTTACACCCCGATCAGTCGAACTATGGAGAACCCGAAGAAAATACTAAGGTACGAGGTCGACCTAGGGGAAAGTCGACACGTCGGGACCCGAGTGCCTTCGAGTATGTTGAGCGAGGGCGTGGTCGGTTTGGCAGTAGTGGGAGCAGGGGTCGTCGTCAGTCTGGCAGTAGTGGGAGCAGGGGTCGTCGGTCTAATTCGTCTCGATCGTCCGTGAATACGGGCACATGATCTTCTGGTATGTTGATATCTTTGTTGTTATGTTATTTAATTTAATATATATCAGTAATCTAAATGGGGTTGAATATATTATATATTATCTCGTAATTTTGTTGTTTTAATGAATTGTTATTTACTTATCTTACAGTGTCCGGACGGGTTGACGTGGACAACTTCCCATATAATGATAGACTGCCAGGAATCATTTTACCATTTCTGGATAGGTGGAATGACGTACGTGCTGATGGCAACTATGGATTTCGATGTGTTGCCGATGTCTTTCATGGTAGTCAGGAGAACTGGTCGTACGCCCGTCGTGCGATTTCTAATGAGATAGGTGCACATCCTATATATGAGAGTGTCTATTTCAGCAATGTGAGAGAAGCTCGTCAACGAATTGATTGGGACGGGGGAGTTTGTGGCGAGGATCATTATATGGAGGTTTGGTCCGACTTGTTTTCTATTGCTAATTTTTATAAGTGTGCGGTCATGTATTTCTCAGTGGAAACGAATGGTTCGTTGTTCCCGTGTCTTACTGTTCTACCTTGGGAGTGTCCGTCTGTCATGACGAGGCCTGTCAGAGAGTTGATCATTGCTCATTTAGGGAGTTACAAACATTTTATTCGTTTGGAATTACTTGATGATTTCCCAGTACCTCCTATAGCGACCTTATGGTATCAAATGCGAGATGAGAGTGTTGTTGGATGGGAGGATCAGTACCAATGTAGGATGAAGTATTGGAACCGGTTACGTGGTACATTTTGATTGTAATTTGTAATGTTTTGTAATGTATAATATATCGTGTATTTCTACTTATATCGTGTTGTTCTTTTACCGTATTTTAAATTTAAATATTATTTGATATCTAAAGAAATAAGTTGAAGATATTTTCGTGACGAATAAATATTAAAAATACGATAGTCCAAGAAATACGTAGAAGATATGTTCGTAAGAAATAAATAATAAGAGTACACAAATAAACATAACAAAATACCAACAAATATAGTAACAGTGCAACAAAACGAAAGTAAAAGCAAGACAACTACAACTCAGCATCTGAATCATGGTCCGAAATGCCCAACTGATTGTTCCAATCCTCGATCAGGCGATCCCAATCTGTACATGCAAGTCTCGTCTCCTCAGTCGGCATGATGTTTGTCTCTCGCAAGAACGGCTGCGTACACCGTATCACCCTACTCATCCACTGTATGTAAAATAAAAATCAGCGTACAATAACAAAATATACTTTACAATTAAAAATAAAATTAAATAAACTTACCGCATCGGCACATGTCCTATCCAGTGCTTTCTCCGGTCTCGGAATTATACCGCGTACGAGTAGTGGATGTGAGCACCTACCGAACCACTGCAAATAATCTGGAGCACAAGTGGAGGGGTCGCGGCTACGACTCAGATCACCCAGGTGTAGTCGTCCTACTCTCGGAAATGTCCTCCAAATCGATTCCGCAGACGAAACGTTGTGCCTGACGTTGTACATCGTCGCAGTCGCCGACCGTACTACATGCTCGGGCGTCGGGATGTCAACCGGGATCACCTGAATGTAACCTAACTGACGTAACACGCGATCAGGTAAATAAGGCTCTGTGATATCCTTATAACGAATAACGCCGGCAAATGTAGTCCTCGTCACAACTACAGAAGGCTCGGGACCATACGGTAACCACTCCACCTAAACGTTTATACGTTAATAATAATAAAGTTAAATTTAAATAAACATAAATGATATATACATTATATACATGCGATGCAGTCATCTGATCTAACCGTCTACGAATAGAAAGAAATCAACTCTCGCTCTTATCCTCCGCCCGGACAACCCACATACGCGAACGAGGATGGTTACGCTCAACAATCTTCCGCTCACGATGTGGGCGGAAAGCAGGGAAATACTCATATAACCAAGCCTGCAGCAGTGTAAGATAACCCGTAATCTGACCACAATCAGCACGACTAGATATGCCAACGTCGCCGACCCCATGAGTACTGACCAATGGTCTCTGGGTCCCTCGCCTCCAATAAGTCGCGTGGTCTCAGTCTGGAACCGCTCTTGTCGACAAACAATACGCAGCCTACCAGTAAGAACAGATAAGCAGTTATCTGCGTATCCTCAGTCCGTGGTGGTCGCCCCCGTCTGCAATACTCGTCCACAGCGTCGATACTAACACCACCGCCACTCCAAAATGAGCTATCCCGCCCAAGGCCCTAAAGTGTGACACCCAGCAACTCAGATACATATAACTTCAGCTCATATGTCGGCGCCTGTGCACTGACCATGGGACCCTCAACGGGTATGTGCAGAATCTGAAAGACGTCATGCAACATTATCGTCATCTCTCCGAACGGCAAGTGAAAAATGTTTGTGTCAGGCTGCCACTGTTCCACGAATGCCGAAATCAACGGCATGTCGATGCAGGAAAACATGCATCGGGCGGTTCCCGCGGACGCCCGACCCAAAGATGTTTTTTTAAAAAATTAATTGAAATAAATAAGGTAATTTACCAGATGTGAGTAGTTTGGGGTGTCCGCTGACTCTTTTCCTGGCTTCCGAGACATTTTATTTGGTGAATAAAAATGTGATATGAAGAGAAAGTTGTGTTAAAAGAGTGAAATGAGGAGTTATATTAGTAGAAAGGGTAGAGAGGCAAAATTGTAATCTTACGGGCGATTTAAGTAGTTTTACGACGACGAATAACAATTCAGATAATGAAATTATAGTTTTAAACTCACAATCGACATAGAGGTATAAGTGTAAATTTACCAAAATCTTCAAACAAACATAATTCTCATAAGCTCGGGTAAAAACAATAAATTTCCCAATTATTAGAAACTCCAAGGTTTATTCAGCAATTAACCAAAAATATTAATCATTTACTCGAATATAAACAAACCCAGGTTTTTTCCAGGAATTAATCCAATTATTAAACAATTACCATTAATTTCAGGATTTCCAATACAATTTGTCCAATTATTAACTACTTAATCAAATACAATTAATTTACTGCTTTATTCTGCAATTAACCCAGTTAATTATTAACTCATCAAATATAATCAAAGCACATGATTTATTTTTGCAAAATAACGAAATTAACTTCTAACAAAAAACTAGGGAACTACTAAACGTCGCCCCAAAACTACTTAAATCGCCCCTTGAAATTACCAAATTGCCCTTAACAATATATTTAATACCCAAATCGTCCCGTGTCTATAAATAAGGCCTATGGTCTTGTATATTCATAATTTATCAGTAAAAACACCACGAAAATGTCTGGCGAGGGTGATGCATCGGGTGAGGTAAGCATGGCGCGGGGAAATTTTTGGGCCGAGCGTCTGCATTAGACGCCTCCCCCATGGTGAGGGCGTCTGCGTAGGACACCCTCCCCATGGCGTAGGCGTCTAACTCAGACGCCTACACAATGGGAGAGGCGTCTTATGTAGACGTCCTCCCCATGGGTAAGGCGTCTGTAGTAGACGCCCTTCCCTTCGGTCAGGCGTCCTATGCAGACGCCTTACCGTTGGGGAAGGCGTTTAACATAGACGCCCCATCCATGGGGCAGGCGTCTAACACAGACGCCTTTTTTTTTTGATTTTGATTTTGTTTTTTTAATTTCGAGTTTATTTTTTAATTTTTTTAATTTCGAATTTATTTTTTTATTTTTTTAATTTTGAATATATTTTTGTAGGTTCCAGATTTCGGTGGTGATGGAGTGGATTACAGTGAGTTATTTCAAACTACACAAATCTTTGAAACAATCGATGAAGCATGTAAATGGGCCAAACAAGTAGCTATCGGAGCTGGGTTTTTTTTGGTCGTGTCGTCGTACAAAACAAGATCAGATAGTCGGATGGATTGTTATTTGAGATGCGACCGGCGAAATCAAATGGAGTCTCGGGATATGGATACTGCACTTCGAAGAAACACCAAAAGAAAGGGTTGCGGTTGCCGTTTCTTAATAAAAGTGGTGGAGCGACGAGATCGTGATGGATGGGTTGTGGTTTATAATAGTGCTCACGGACATCACAACCACAGACTGGCAGTTTATCCAGAGGGTCATCGTCAAATTAGTGGTCTAAGTTCTGGGGCGAAGAAGATTGTTCGTGATATGACAGAGGCGCAAGCAAAACCACGGAACATCTTGAAGGCAGTAAAAGAAAAATTCCCGGAGGACAATCCAAATCAAAGGCATATTTATAATTTCAGAGATTACATGAGGAGGACAAAATCTGAAGATCGGAATCCCGTCCAGCAGTTTCTCTACCAAGCAGTGCAGTGTGAGTATTTACATTGGATTATGGCGGATCCAGAAACTGATGTCGTAACTCACGCTTTTTTGGCACATCCGACGTCAGTCCAGTTGTTGCGGACATATCCTTTCGTTATCTGCATGGATTCGACTTACAAGACGAACAAGTATAAGATGCCTTTGTTCGAAATGATTGGGGTCACACCAGCAAACATGAATTTCCCTATGGGGGGAGCGGCTTCCTCGGACGCCCGCCCCATGCGGGGGGCGTCTCCCTCGGACGCCGACGCATTTTTTTTTTTTTTTTTTTAAAAAAACAAATAAATAACGTAATGTTACCTCATACGGGTACACCGGGGGAACTGCTGGCTGCTTCCCTGGCCTCCGAGACATTCGTAATCTTGTGTAGTAGGTATAGGAAGAGAAAGTTTTGAAAAAAGAGTGAAATTGTGAGATATATAAGCAAAAATAGGAGGAAGGGCAATTTGGTAATTTCAAGGGGCGATTTAAGTAATTTTGGGGCGATGTTTAGCAGTTCAGAAAAACTAACACATCCAAGGATTATCATGGAATTAACCCAAAATCAAAATCCAGTAATCTTCTTCAACCACAAACACACAAATCCAGGGGGTTTCACTGCAAAAACCCCAAGCCCCAAAACAGACCAAAACCCCAACGCCACATCCACCCGCCGCCGCCGCCGGGCCAAGGCCGGCCAGCCCACATCGCCGGATCAAGCTGGCTGCTGCAGCCTCCACATCGACTACAACTCCTAGCTTCAACCTGGTCGAACTCCGGTCGCAACCCGCGACAGCCGGAGCCACTCCCGCCGGTCACACCTTTCTCCAACTCCCCTTCGAACCTTGCCTCTTAGAACAAGGGTGGCGTACCTCCCCTCACAAGGGTGACGAAGGACCGGAGAAGGGGACGACTCCCCTCCGCACCCCATGTGCCGTCTCCTCACCATCGATCCCGTAGGTCGCCGCCCTAGCTGGAGATGCAGGAGGAGGATGGAAGAAGAAGAGAAGGGTTAGGGGCTAGGGATTTGGGAGGGGGAGAGAGGGTTTCACAATTTCCCATCGTTAAATCACGCTAATAACGCAATGATAAATCAGTGTACATGAGTTATGTTGCATTTGTATGAAAATTTTATTAAATAGTCGCTATCTCTTTTTGTTCAAGTACACTTGCATGCATATAATATAGGTCCTTGGTATTGATTGGAGTTTGCTATTTTTAGTTTTGTGCTAGAACTTATACCTTGAATTATGTCTTAGATCTTAAATTTTGTTTCAAATAGTAACGTCACTGATCGGACTTGTAAAGACAAATTGAACCAGAATGTTTACAATTTATGGACCCGTAATGTTTTGTATCTCATTGGGGATGGAACTTGAGAGATGCCATGATTTTCAAAAGTGATTTTCCAACTCTTGAAGACATAAAAAAGAGTCATTATAAATATTTGAAGAACAAGATGAACAAATTACTACTCTAGGCTTTCAAATTTTGGATTTGAGTATGAGGTTTCACTAGTTGATCTTGGTGGAAGTGGTATTGTTGAGATCAAATAGCTCTCATTAAGGTTGAGTAATCAGATATTCATCTGATGGAAGCGAATATCGACTTATTCCCCGTCGACAATTCGACCCAGACAAAGAAGCTTTTATCATAACTCAATAAAAATTTGATGATGAGTCATCTGGGTGACTCAAATTGATGAGCAAGAATCTAAGAGAGGCTCTGGAAATTATGAGTTGGAGTGTCTCAGAGTAAATCATATTTAGGACTTGGTTAATTTACAAGCTGCGTGACTAAAAGTCCATTAGGCCAAATGGGTCCTCGAGATAAAGAGAAAGGTAGGTTGATTTGTTAAGAGATTCAAGGCCCAATAGGTTCTTAAGGGCTATATTGAATGGGGCAATATTAATTTCGAGGAAACATTTGCATCAATCGGTCAAGTTTGCCTCAATATATTATCTTCTAACCATTATGGCTAAGGCTTGGTTTGATGTGACTCCTAGATATGAGTTTCTGAGAATATGGATCTAAGAGCAACTTCTTCATTAGAGATTGAGAGTTGTTTGGATGTGAAGAAGACTTCTAGGAGTCTCAGATATCTTGTTAAAACAAATTCCCAATTACCCCCAGACTTTGATTAAATAAAAGGTAAATGTTAGAATCAACAAATGTAAAATCGTCACAAAAATCCAACAAGTGGAGGAACTGTCAGAAGCTCCTCCCATGAGCTTCTCCATCTCAATACAAAACATGTCTCGATTGTGGTGCTTGGAGCCTAGCTCTTGGGAATCCATCCTCATATTTGGATGCACCCCGACACTGTAGCAGCTCCCATGCCTCTTAGAAGATGGACGCCGTGACATCCAAACATACCCTAAGATGGACTCAAAACTTTATGATCTGGATGGAAATATGATTTTTCTCAACAAAGTACTAAAAAGGATCTCAACGAGGATCAACCTCAAGATTTTGAAGTTAAAGGGCTAAGACACAATGTTTGCAAGCTCAAGAAGTCAATATAGGTATTCAAATAAGCGTCCAAACTACGAAGACATACCATAGATTAGGCTAGTTGGGACATCTGATGTATCAGTTGCTATCTAAATTGATAACATGCATGGCTGCCCCGAGTTGTGTTAAAGACCCCCATGTCTCATGGGAGGACCAAACATAAAGAAGCTATAAATTACTTTGTAAAAGACATAATACAAAGAAGTGAAGTTATGTTTAATGTATGTGTACAAATATAGTATATGTAATAATTTCTATGTTTGAAATGCAAATTATGGATGCTTTAAGTGGTCAAGGGTAAGTTAAGCAAGAGTCAAATTATCTCAAAATCTATGGTTGTTTGATCAATCATCAGTATAAAGATGGATTGAACCAAAATGCTAGCAGCCACAACAGTATTGAAGATGCACACATTAACAAATTTCACAAGGCCATATATAAGAATTCAAATGAGCTACCCAACGGCAAAACGCCATTAAGATTAGGTGAGTATTGTGTCTTGATCTACATAGACAGGGTCACATGGGTCGTTTGGATAGCCATGTAAACCAAGATTCTCTCTGCTTCCCCAGACCATATGCCAATGCCAATGCCAATGTCACCTCGACGAATCTTGTCGACCTCAACCGACTTCATCTACACGTAAACTTTTCTTGGAGATGTTCCGGGTTAAAAAAAAAATTTAGTGACATCAGGCTTCTATCATGCATGTCGTGTTTTGGTTGTTGATGACTCAAAGTTGTTAGAAGCTATTAGTAACCCGTGTATTAATATTACACTTTAATACAGTTTCCAATTATGTGTAAATATAGACAATTGTGAATAATTACAATTGGTGTTTAAACTTAATTTGATGGAAAGTTACATCACTTGATTTGTCAAGAAAAGGTTTTTTTTTTCAAAATATGGGTTGTGTCAATTTTAGATAAAATCATAATGATTATGGGCCCCTTTATTCAAAGGGTGGTACTCCTTCCTCCTACATGGTTAGGAAACCCTAGATATCCCTCAATCCATCAAGAATATCAAGAACGAAGTGGCCATGAAGGAGAAAAGGCATTTTTTCATCTCGCTGCCAACCTATCATCAACAAGGTATGTCTTCGTAATCCTGTGTGAAAATCATATAGTTCAAGATCCTGGTCACATATCGAGTGGAACGTAGGGTTTTGATTTTGCAAATGACAATCAAGTAAAATACATACAAAAGTAGGAGCATTCTTTAGGTTTGAAGGGAGAAGAGGAAGGACAAATGGTACTCGGAGTAGGTCCGGAGTGAAAAGGAAGAAGTGGGTTTGGTTCGAGAGAGAGAAGTGGGGTATGATATAGGAAGTGATGACAGGTTTCAAAGATTTTAAGTCGGAGGCATGTAAAGATCAACTCCTTTAAAGTTGGAGACATATTTTGGCTTGGGTGCACCTCCAAAAGACGTTCATTAGGCATTTTGATCAGTAGCATATCATACATTGCATTTATACTATATATTCTTAATTTTATCGTATTTTTTTGTTATTCGAGTGATTGTTTGATGTATTTCAAGTTTTAGGTAATAAAGAAGAAAAATGAAGAGAAAACGATTGAAATGCAAAAAGAAAGGACCTTATTGAAGCATCCTCAACCTGTTTGTCATGCTCAAAGATCCATTTACAATTCAAAAAGGACCCAAATGAAACTGGAGAGACCTGAACATAAGAAAAATATTTCTGGCACAAAAGTCCCTAAATACCATGATCTTGAAGAGCATTTGGAAAATTAAGGTAAAACGAGCTCGAACCAGCAGACAAATTAAGTCGTTGAAGAAAATCAAGGCGGATCAGACACAAATGATCCACCAATGATGGATTAAAATCCGTTACTGGCGGATCCATTTGGTCCAAATGCGCCCCAACTTCTCATGTGGCTCGAACTTGTTTCATTGGTGCACCAGACCATAGAGAAATCGATTATAGCCGTCAGATTAATGCTTCCATATTCATCTAAACCTATCTTTCTTCTATAAATAACAATATTTTTCCTACCTTCACATTCTCTTCTCCACTTTCCTCTATTAGAATATGTTTAATTTACCCAATTTGGCAGAAAAAGAATGATGGTGGACGAAGGATGTAATCTTACTCTTTAATTAATCTAATGTTAGATTTGAGTTCATCTCTTCTTTAGCTTTCTTTCTATTCAAATATTTGTATATTTTGTTGGTTGATTTAGTAGTTTTCTATTATTGTCATGTTTATTGTAGATTTCTTGCTTTCCATGCTTGTTGTTATGAGTAGAGAGTAGATTCACCACATTTGGGGTGGAGGTGATGTCATTTCCATGTGCTTAATGTAGATCTATACATGTAGCATGCTTAAACTTATATTAGATAGGATAATGACCACACTTGGTACTATTTCGTGCTAGATCTAGAATTTATATTGTTATTTGTAATGATTTATCTTTGTATGGAATTGGCTTGAAATGTATGATCCATATTTGGTGTTCATAATGATTTATCTTTACATGAATGATTTTGGTTGTAGGTCGGATTAATTGATACTCTAATGACCACACTAGGTACTTATTGCATGCTTGATAATCTAAAATCAACCAAAAATTGATGTGGACTATGCATGCTCATGGTTTGACATATAATGTTGTGTGTTCTATACTTAGATCCCGCACTAGCTTCTACTTGTATGTTAGACACACTACACTTGTGTCTAATTGCATTGAACACCCATTATCACACACGCCTCTACACACCTCCACTCCAAAGCATTTTAGTTATCTTGTTGATTCATTCTTAGTTTAGTTTAGTTAGTTTAGTATAATCCTCTCCATCTCATTTTCTCTCCCATTTGAGTATGGTGGGAACAACGATACACATAACTCCTCGTGGTACGATATGTATTTGCCGCATCTTCATTGATGTCGTGCACTTGTGGTTTTGAACTTTTAAAATTTCTTAATCACCTTTGCACCAATGTAATTTCATATTGTTCCAGAATGCCCACAAATCTAATTATTTTCTTGGGTGCACATCTGTCTAACTCCGTCAACCCATTTCGTGACATTGTTAGTGGCCCATGTTAAGTCCACCGTTAAGTCAAAATCAACTCACAATCGATCAGACTTGCACCCACCGAGCCAGTCGAAGGTGGACTACCTGGACATGACAACCCTCCTCCGGCTCCGGTCCAACCACCTCACCTTCGTCGTCCGCCACCTCGCCTACCTCCACTTCCTCCTCTCCCTCGGCGTCTCCCATCATTGCTCTTCCTCTACTCTATGTCCCCCGAGTCCCCTTCCATCCTCCTATTCCCTGTCCCCACCTCCGTAAGAACCATTCCATCCCCTGTCCCCACCTCCACTTCTTCCACTCCAATTTCAACCTCCACGACCTCAGAGATGAGGAGTTGAAGATGAAGGTGAATTTTGCAAAGATGAATATGGTGGGGTGCACCGTAGGGTTCAAGACGGATCCCATGACGTTGAATTTTGCCATGAAAGGTCCGGTAGTTCCCTCGATGGGGTTCCAAACAATGCCAAAGGTTGACGATCCATTTTATTCTGGTGAGGATGCCTCCGTTGCCACCTAAGGTGTCAGATTGAAACTATTTGAATTGTTTTGATGTGTACCAGAGTTATCCAAATGTTTGTGCTCCGAGCCAGAGCGAGTCTGATTGATTGTGAGTTGACTTTGATTTAATGATGGACTTAACGGGGGTCACTAACGGGGTCACGAAATGGGTTGATGGAGTTTGACGGAGGTGCACCCAAGCAAATAGTTGGATTCATGGGCATCCTGGAGTAATATAAAATTACTCGGGTGCAAAAGCCTATTAAACAACATTTGGAACCCCATGCATACAAGATTTCCTAACTAGTTATTATAATTTATTATAAGGGTATTTGGGTGTAAAATTATAGTTAAGTTAATTTGGATTGCTAGTGGAGTTATGGTTTCACTTTTGGTAGCTTAGTTAATCGTAGTTGTAGTCTTTAGTTGTAATTTTTCATCACCTTTTTATTGAGCCGAGTACGATGAATACAAGGATTTAAGCACACAAATCCTTATGGACATCACTTAAACGCAGTCGTACATTTATAATTATAGACATTTTTTTAAATTTCCCATTAAAATCCCTAACGAACATGAACAACTTTGCATGTAAGAAGTGAATCACCAAGAATGCAATATAATGCTCTCTGGATGTAGTGCGAATTCCAACAAACCATAGTGGAATCGGTTCATAGTCATCCTTGTTAAGGTCATTCCATCAGTTAGTGATTATAATTTAAAGTAAAATACTGCAAGTACACAACATCCGCAAATACGACCATCTTCTAGGAGTTTCGTGTCACTAAACCAGATCCAAACCACAATGGAATGCGGAAAAAAAAGGAGAGAGAAGTAGTCACACTAACGGCTACAACTAATATGTACAATTTGAAAAGGAGACTGTGTACAAAAAAAGGGAGAGAGAAGTAGTCACACTAATATGTACAATTTGAGAAGTAGTCACACCCTATAATCCACAGCAAGGCTCACAAATTGAGATTTGAAACACGTACTAAAAACCCTAGTATTAGGTTGCATCTCATGCACTTATATTGTCTTTATATTTAGTTTATTATGCCATAAAATGTCTTACGCTGGGTATTTGTGTTTTGTGGGAAAAACATGTAAGAATCCAAATTACAAGAAAAATAGAGAAACGGATTTAATTGTCAAAAATATAAAAGAACTAGTGGACTTAAAGGCGAAACTAAAAATATCAAAGAAATTTGAGGGCTTGTTCATAAATATCCATCAAAATTATTCAAGTTCTTCCTTTCCTCTCAATACGAAGGAATTAATCCAGTTTATATTATAAATTTGGATTATAAAGAATTGATAAAAATATGGAAAGTTTTGAACTACTAGCACATGTCCCTTGTTTCTTCACGACTTCCACATCCCGTATCCAAATCATATCTTATACGATTATTTAGAAAGATAATCAGGCTGGTAAGATTTTATCTTTTATACGTCATTGGAAAAGCAGAACATATATGACTCCAAATAGAAAATTGAGTCAAGCTGAAACAGGAAATAAGAAAAGCAGCGTCGGTCACCAATCTGGCAATAACCTTCGGTTCTGTTGTCAAACCAAATGAAGCAAGGTGAGTTGCATATAATTGGAAGGAGAGTAATTCTTATCTCACAAGAAATTACACATTTGGAAATGAAAATTTGAGTTTATATGCTTAAAGTGACCAATTTTTTTTAAAAACCCAACCATTGACATTCTCTTAAAAAAAATATGTTTCCACTTCTACTGAAAATCTTCCTTGCATAAACCAATAACTTTCTCATTCTTTCTCTCTTTCAGTCGAATCTAGCTTCTCAGTTGGGGTGAACACCAGTTGTTTAAGTGATCTTGGAGGAGAAACCGAACACAAAAGAGAATGAGTAAGTGAAATTGTAAAAAATTGATGTGTGTTACTTTGTTACATTTTCTTTTGATTTTCAAATAGATATGTTAAGGCCTTATGTGTTTTGTTGGTTAGTTTAAGTTTTATTTGAATATGTGTTTGAGTATTTTGCTATTTTTGTGCCTGATGGAGCTCGATAGAGCTCGACGAATGACCATTGGAAAGAAAAAATAACCAGTGTCTCATATCAAGCACTTATCGAACACATCGCGTCTATTGAGTTTATATCGAGTACATCGGGCAAAAATAAATATTCTAGTAAATAACAACAAATCAAAACTATTGAGGTCATATCAATGCCTTATCAAACCCATCGAGCAATCATAAATACTTAAGTAAATAACAACAAATCAAAACTATTGAAGTCATATCGAGCGCTTATCGACCCCATTGTGCAAACTAAATATTCTAGTAAATAACACAAATCAAAAACTATCGAGATGGAATCCAACATTACGTTGAGCACAAAATAAATTCTATCAAACATATCGAGCACAACAATCGAGTTCCCATCGAACGCATATCGAGCCAATCGAGCCTTGTCAAGGCTTGCATTGTATTGTGGGTGTGTGGTTGTAGTGGTTGGAGTAGGGCGTTGCATTGTGGGCCAGATGCGCGATCTTGTCGAGGGTGCATGCTCGACCTGACTGGGCGCGTGGTCGCACTGAGATGTGTGACAGTTCTACCGTGAGAGCGAGTTGAGTGTTGCCTTGTGGATCAGATGCACGGTGGGGCCAAGGTGCATGTTTGGCTTTGCTGGGACGCGTGGTCGCCCTGGGACACTAGGCCAGCGTGAGCCGTGTGGACGACGTGACCTTGTTTAGTGTGAGTTGTCTGGGATGGCTAGACTTTGTTCAATGTCAGGTTGGGGTGGTGTACGGGGTCTTGATTGAAGACTCAGGCGTGATTTGTGTGTATGCAGGTGAGAGGCGATAGGTGCCTGATTGGAGGTGACTTGGGCTTGGGACGCGTTGACTGGATATGTTGAGCTTAGTTGTCATGTATTTTCCGGCTCCTCTTAGTAGTCATGTAGTAGAAATTTCAGAGTCTTGTATTTGTTTCCGCATTGTACTTTGATCTTGACTTTATGATTTGTTTTAAATTGTGATCTCGACTTAATTATTGTTAGTTAATGTCTATTTTTCGCTTATTATAGTTGCAATTGGTTGTTGTGTCCCGATTGCAGATTATGGACTTTACAAATAACTAAGCTAAATCAAGTTTATGGTGTTGTCAAACGTTGCCGTAGTACTTACATAGTGGAATTAATAATTAATTATTGGGATAATCCAAACCTAATACATCGTATGATTAACAACCCACAATACATAGAGAAAACATTAAAAATGTAAAGCAACTTATAATACAGATCAAAAGAAAGCACACAAATGAAGAAGATACTTGATAAGTTGGGTAGAAGATATGTTGTATTCATTGCACCTGCAACTTCCAAAACTTCAGTGAAGAAAGCAAGACGCTCGTCCGCCTCTATTTCTTCACGCATTGATTCCTCTGTTGTATTCGAGAGCACAAAGCAGCCACCTCTGGATCAATCAACAGGTCAAGAAAATCTCCTCTCCTTCACAAGTTATCCTGACAGCATCACGAGATGCAGGATGCTCTCTATGCCTCCATTTTGTGCCAACTCTTATTGACTTTGTAATTTCAAGTTATTTTTAATGATAAAATACATGCAAAATCCTAACGTGTAGGGGAATTTATTGATGCATCCGATTATGAACAAATGACAAATGTTTTGTTTCAATGTAAACGATATGATAACATTGATTGACATCATATTATGTATACATGTTTTGGAGTCCTAATCTAACAATCAACTCTCCAAACAAATGCTTAACTCAGATAAGTTGCAATGCACTTCCTACTAACTAATGCATGTTCATACGAAATGCATGAAAGAGAGAAGGAAATGCGTACCTCACGCCAGCACTCAACAACTGAAAGTAAAGCTAAAAGAAAAGACAATCTACGTGCCTAAGTCGAATACATGGTGCATGACCTAAACAAGAAGGAATGCATAATCTTTTGCTTTGGGTTTTAAGGTCCAACTTGCTTAAAGGAAGATTGATTATTGATCTGGGAACAAACTATAAGTCAAAACATGCCAAATCGAGCCCCAGATCACTATAGCCAATTGATTGATTCGTTTTATTTAAACCACAAGTGCACGACCGCGTTAAAGCGGTGGCAAATACGGGTCGATCCACAAGGAGGTGTGTCGACTTTTGGTTTGTGCAAAGGCGATTGGGAAACAAAGGAAAGAAAGATTGATTACACTAAACTACACTAATCTAAACTAGGAAACTAGAAAACATGAAATGAAATTACAAACTAAACTAAACTAAGCAACTAATGAAAGGAGACAAAACTCAGGAATGGAAAACCCCTAAGGGGTGGAGTGTGTGTGCACATGAAATAAGTGTGGTGAATGCATACAATAAGCTCAAGTGTGGTTAGTGTTTGTTAATGGATAAGAAGTACCTCATGTCAAGACCTATCATTTACAACACTAACCTAGGTGATTAATATGAGCAATGCAAGGTTGTTATTAAGAACATAACGAGCATGAAGTGTACCTAACTATGGCAGAAACCATCAAGTAAAGTTCTTATTAATTCAAGCAAGCATACTAATATCTCTCACAACAATAATATCTATTATTCATATCACCTACATAACATGTACATACCTCTACTCCACCCCCAAAGGGGACGAAACTACTCACTCATAATTAAACTAACTACATTAACAAAATGAAACATTATACTGAAAAGAAATTCAACTGAGCAAGAAAGAAACATTAAAGAAGCTAATTGCAAGAAACATAAACTAAAGAAACATGCGAGAATTAAAAGACAAGATTAAAAGAAACTAAGAACAATTACTTTATTAACAATGACTCACATTGAAGGTATCATTCTTCTCCACCTTGAGTTTTGCTTCAAGGCTTACTCCTTAGTAGAGAGAATGCCACAAAGAAATGGATAGTTTACAATAGAAGGTGAAGAGTTCTATTTATAGCCATAGAAAAAGGTAATCCGGGACAATCCCCCGATGTGGGACTAAACAAATACCAAAAATAGCCTAAACAAACACTAATACATACACTCCAGAAATCTTAGCGGATCCGGGAAGATCCAGACCGCCAATTGGTGGTCTACAGGATCCGGATCTCACTCATTTTTGTTTTGGGCTTTCCTTGATATATTTGTTGGTCTTGGATGCATCTACTTCGCTTGTTGGAGCTCCGACCCGAATAGAATTGCCAAAATACTCCCCATGACGGTGTGGAGTTTTCTGTTTTGCTCTTTGGTCATTCAGTCTTACGTTCAGGTCCTTTTCCCTTGCTTCTTAGTCCCCATGTCTCACAATTAAGTCATTTTTCCCTGCTTTTGGGTCCTTTCTTGCCTCTTCTCTTCAAACCTCTTTATTTCTGAAATTCAAACATAAAACTCATCACGTAGCATTGCTTAGGTGTAAGATAATGGATATAAGATACAAATATAAGCATGAAATGATGTCAATCACCAATAATACCACAGGACAAAGAAAAAATAAAGGAAATAGAGCTCACCAAACCGCTGATTGGCGGTCTATACTGTTCTGTTTGGCTTCAAACTTCTCCTAGTTATTTCCCTTTATCCTCAGAGTCTCTTGGAACAAAGAAATCTACAAAACACAAATTAAATCCACTCGAATCGTCCAAACCAGATTCTGGACTGACACCTCCCCGGCAACGGCGCCAAAAATTTGTTTAATCGTTTTGAATACCGCAAGTGCACAGCCGCGTTGAAGCGGTGGTAGGTATGGGTCGATCCACATGGAGGTGTGTAGACTCTGGTTTGTTCGAAGGAAAGTGAGAAAAAAGGGAAGAAGTTGTGATTACACTATACTAGACTAACTACACTAAACGAGTAAGCATTAAATAAGGAAAATGAAAGCTGGAAATCAGAAATGGAAAACCCCTAAGTGGTGGAGTGTGTGCACACATGTAAATCAAATGGCGAGAATAAAGGGAGAAAAGAATTGATTATGCTACGCTAAACTACACTAAACTAGTAAGTAGCAAATGGAAAAAATGCAACTAGAAATGGATTAAAGCTAAACTAAGAGAACTTAATAAATAGGTTGGAAATCAGGAAGAGAAACCCCCGAGGGGTGGAGTGAGTGTACACATGCAATAAGTGTAAGTTAATCGGTCACTAATCTAGAGGGGGTGAATAGATTATCTCCTAATTTTCTTAAACAATTGCACAATTAAAACAATAAGGGAAAGAGTGCAAACCACAAGATGACTCCGGAGATTTATAGAGGTTTGATCACACCACCGTAATCTAGTCCTCTCCTCAAGTTCCGATCGATTCTCCGATCCTTACTCGAGAATTCACTATTATCTTCGTTCCGGGTCGACGATAAACCCTCTTACAATCGGAGCCTTGCGAACACCCTCGCCTTGCTCGGATCTCCTCTCACAACCCAAGAGGGTGCTTCCTCGAAGCTTTACAACGCAATGGAAATTGAATGTGGTTGTTGAACTCTAACTTGAATGCACTTAAGGATATGATTTAAGCTTGGAGTGAATTTAGTGGAAGTATGAGAGTTGGTGGAGCTTTGAAGGCTTGCAGATTGAGAGCACAAGAGTAGGATTGATATTTGGCAAGTAAGGTGGTGAATGTGTCTCTTAAGTGAAGCTTATATAGCCTTCAAAACAAATAGAGCCGTTATGGTAAGTTGGTGAGAATTGGACCAAGGGAAAACAAGATGTGACTTAAGCTTGGGCAGAAATCGAGACAAATTCAGTCGACCGTTAGAAACACGGTAGTCCGAATAAATGGTCAGACATAAGAACTCGGTTAACCGAATATAGTTCGGATAACCGTTCACCAACTTCCAGTAACTTTTTCCTAATATCGGATAATTAATTTCGGTTGACCGAGACTGCGTCGGTGCACCGTGCAAAAGTGGACAGTAAAGATTTAGTGCGATTCAGTGATCAAGTTCGGTAGACCGTGGCATGTTCGGTTGACCGATACATGTGCGGGTTTTCGGCTGACATTGTATGGGAAATTGGTTTATCGATAACGGTCAAAATATTACGTGGAAAAGTAGCCGTTACGATCTTACATATAACAACACTTCGGTAATCCGAAGAGCCATTGGTAGACCGGTATGGATGTTTCAAAGGATGTGGCTAAACGACAAAATATAAGTCCGGTGGAGTTAGTTGTGCCACGTGGGCCAATAAGATGAAGTTGGTTTAGGCCAAAAGACACATGGAAGTTCGGATGACCGATCTCGCTTCGGAATACCGAATAGCGATGTCCAGAGAAGTTTCGAAGCTACTGTGAATAGGTACACGGTCGACCGGGTAAGGTTCAGTACACCGAAACAATGATTCTAGGAGATCAAGTTTTCTATTGAATCTAAGGAGACGGTTGACCGAGTAACGTTCGGTACACCGAAACAAGGATTCCAGGAGATCAAGTTTTTACTGACTCTAAGGAGACGGTTGACCAAATAAGGTTCGGTACACTGAAACAAGGGTTCCAGGAGATCAAGTGGTTACTGACTCTATAGGGAACGGTTAACCAATAGACACTCGGTTATCCGTTGGGAACCTGGTTCGGTAAACCGATAAGGACACGGTCGACCGAGACAGACAAGTTTTTCCTTTTGTGCATTAAGTGTACATTTGATCCTATAACTCAAATAAATGGAAAATTACATATTAAGTCCTTGAGCTTTGATTATAAGTCTTGAGCCTTGATCTTGAAGTTGATTAGTCCCTTGGTTCTATCACCTACATTGTTAGGAACAACGTTCAGGCACCGCCTAGGCGAGCCTAGGCGGCCGGCGGCGTCCGGTCGCCTGGGCGATCGCCTAGGCGGTTGTGCGACCGCCCAGGGCTGGGCGGTAAATTTTTTTTTTTTAAATTCAATTAATTTTCATAAAATAGATAAAAAAATCAGGAAAAATCGGGAAAAATAGAAAAAAATACACAAATATTTTCTAAAACTACCATACATGTTTAGGCTTCGAAAAGACACCTAGTTCCTCGACCAAGGCCTCACTAGGCACCCCCTCTACCCACCTAAACACTTAGGTATACAATTTATTGCTCAGTAGTACGATTACAAAGTAACTCAGAGTTCATACAATAGTAGATAAAAGAGAAAGTAGAATTACAAGCTAACTAACTAATTCCATTGGACACATTGATCTAATGTCCAACTGGGAACCATATCATATCCTCCACCACCATCAGAGTCGTCGGAGTTGTTCTCATTCGGATTGTCGACGTAGACATCATCTTCTTCAGTTTCTTCATCGTCGGTTTGGACATATTGCTCGTCGATGTCCATCGGTGGTTGAGAACTCGATGCACCTGGATCTCTAGAACTGATGTGAACGATGGCATCATCCATGCCACGACCTAATAATGGCGCGTCAGAAATGGATTATGAAGAAGAAGAGAATGAGAGATGTGTGAAAAATGAAGAGGTTTGGAGGGGTTTATATAGGATTTGGGGCTAGTGGCAAAGTTGTAATTTTTGAAAAAAAAAAATAATAAAAAAATTAAAAGGAGAGAGCCGTTGGAGAGCCTCCAACGGCTCTCGCCTAGGCGATCGCCTAGGCGAAATGATCGCCTAGGCGATCGCCTATTTCGCCCAGCTCTGCTGGGCGAAAGGCGGTGGTCGCCCAGGCGACCACCGCCACCGGCGACCGCCTAACGCCTAGGCGGTCGCCTACGTAAACGTTGGTTAGGAATACACAATATTTATGCAATTTGATAATATGATGTGTGTGATGTTGTAACTGAAGTTATGCATACTATTAGTTTGTTAATCATCAAAATTAAGATTAAAGGGCTAAAAAACCAACAATAAGATGGTGAAGAATGCATTTGATTAGTAGCATATCATGCATCATATTCATTCTATATATCCTTAATTTTACCCCAATATTGTGCTACTCGAGTGTTTGTTGTTATATTTCAGGTATTAGGTAATAAATAAGAGAAGGGAAGAGAAAAATGACTGAAACGTAAAAAGAAAGGACTTAAATGAGACAAAATGGACCTCTCGGTCATACACAAGGACCCATCTGCAAAAGGGGAAGCTAAATTGACAGCGATATTAAATACTCAATATCTCAAATTATAAGCAGTTTCTAGCTACACATTATAGTTACCCAATTAGCATAGATGTCTTATTCCACTCGAACTAAATACGATCCATTTAGTGATGTAAGTACACAACTTGTTTCTATCCCTTGCCTCATGATATTAAGAATATATACAAATTAGAAATGTGTCACCTTTTTATTATATTCATTTCTTGATCTCTTTAAGCTAATTATATCTATAGTATTATATAAATGGTTCTGCGTGGAGACAATTTTTTCCTAGTCCCTTCATTAAATCACGACCGTTTATTTAATAAAATCTCAAATCTGAACCCTCCGATACAAGATGCAACTTTCCTAGTCCCTTGAAGTCATATAAACCGTCCAATCAATTACACCAATCCCTCCATCAATCTCAACCGTTGATTCAAAATAAACCAGCCTCTCACTCATCCCTTCATTTAGTAACCGTCGGCCGGACAATTGCATCATTTCAGATTTGTCCCTTGAAGTCAAATAAAACGTCCAAACAATTACACCAATACCTCCATCAATCTCAACCGTTCATTCATAAGAAACCAACCTCTCACGACAATTGCATCATTTCACCAGAAGAGAAGTAACAGTCGACGAAGTTCATCAAACTTCGACCACCATCGTCGCACTCTAATATTTGCGTGCCATTAGCCTCTGATTTCGTCCTCCGGTCATGTTGCCACCCCACTCTGACCACCACCGGGTTCTCCATTAAGTTTTTTGTTCTCTTTTTTGGGTTACTTTTCTGACCACAACTTTGGTCCCTCTAACGCATATGGTCCGTCCAATTCCAGAGAAACATCTCGATCGTCAACGACAACTCTGCTAAAAGTTGAGGGGATGAAGCGGTTGTTACCCTGGTTCTAACCGACGACACGTCTGTTCCCACATGTCATGTGCCTACTTTTGCCTCCCTTCCCCAAGCCATAAACCGACACCCTTTCTCCTCCACCTCTTCCTGTGTTTTCTGCAAACCAAACAATCAACCTCTGGAGCAAGAGCAAAAACCATTAGTAGAGCAATAACGTCCAGAGGCTGATGCAGAGCGTGCCACCGAAGTATTTTTTTGGTAACAGTTGTGATTTTTATGAGTATTTCTGGTGTTGGGGTTTTGATGGGAAATCAGGGAGATTGATTGGTTTTGTTCTATAATTTTGACTTTTAGGCTTATTTGTGTTGTAGGGTTTTTGGTGGAAGATAATGTGAACTTGATTAGTTTAGCAGTATCAGATTAGTTTATTGGTTTTGGTTTATTTCCATCACAATTCTTTTGCTTTTCGTAGAGGGGTTGGTAAAATTCATTAGAAATGTTTTTTCTTTATACTTAATTATCTCCTTTCGTATTTACTTATGACCAATTTCCTCTTCTTAGACTTTCAAGTTTAAACATTCTACTTAGGATTGTTTTGTTTAAATTACTATTATGAAACCACATTATTCCGATCCCATAACTGTTAAAAATCTTATCTCGGTTTGAATTTCCTTTTTAGCATACAATTTGGTTAGTTTACTTCTGATTTCCTGCTCCGGCCCACCTGTTTTTCCTCTTGAAATATTTTGATTTTTATTGAGTTTGTTTAGCATACTTGACCATCTTAATTCACAAGAATATTTAACTGGAAGTTAGGCGGCTCCCTTTTAAGTGTACGGATAAAAACAATGTATTATCTTTTATTCATAGTTTCTCTGGAGTTTGTTTTGTTTGAATATTAGTATTCTCGGACCTCATTTTTCCCATGTCAGTGTTTTTTTTTAAATTTCTGTCTTCCCAACCTTGAAAATATGAAAATAGGTCAAAGATGGAAAATTCACAATGCCAACCAAAGAGAGAAACATATCTGGATGATGAACTACAGTACATTATAGTTGACTTGCTCGAGTATATATGCATACAAATATATTTTAGGAGATTATGAACGTCCTATGTTTGAATAAGTGGTGATCTAACCATCTGCTTTTTGAGGTGTTGTGTGCTTAAACTGTCATAGCTCTTTAAGTTAGTTTCTATTTATATCCTTTGCTTTTGTTATAGTGATTTTAGATGTTTTGTGTGTCGATTAGAGTATCTTCTGACTAATTCTATGTTATGGTAGATTTTTTCTGTTACTTCAATTGGTTCAAGCTTGTGTTGTTTATTTACGTATATACAAGAAGTTTTAAAATTTTCTTTGCTTGGATTGTTTTGTTCCAACTTTTTAAAACTCTTTCCATTGTAGGTTCATGTTCTATGTACCTACGGTAGCAAAGCAACACCTTAAAAAGCAATAAGTTAACGTTAAAAGCTTAAAATAATCCTCGAAACCCAACCTATACTGTGAATCACTTGGTTTTCCTAATGTGTGTGTTCTTTTTAGCCCAGTTTATTACTATATTGGTTTTGTTGTCTTATGTAATTTGAGAACTTAGAAATGTAAGGAATTAAAACAACTTTTGATCGAGCACAAGAGGAGATGATGAGGAATAAGCACGCATGAGGTCCAAGTGATTGATCTTCTTTTTGGTTCCTTTGATGTTTTTTTCTGCAGGAATTATTAGAGGTTTCAAGTGCAAACGACTTCAAATTTCAAGCTTGCAACAGACGTCCAATGCAGTAAGATAAACTTAACTGTTACAGTAAGTAAAGATTCAAAAAGTTTTTGTTTTTGTAAATCAAGTTTTTGGTTTATTATTGACTTCTTAGCGTATATAACTAAAAGATTAGGTATGCAAAGATACGATATATATAAATGCCTACATGTAATATAATTTATTTCCTCATAGGATTGGTATTTCATAAAGTTTAAATGACTTACATATTGCTTGATTTGGTAATAGTAATCGTGCAACGCACGGGTCAAATGGTTAGTGAGACTTCATGTTCAGTGAGATTTCAGTGTCATGTACAAAACTTTTGGTTCATGAGACTTCATACATGCTGAAGTTTGATGCATGTGCTTGCGATCGCACACTAAGCTTGACAACAAGTTCTTCTGACTTGAGTTGTTTATTCTTATATGAACTACAGGAGGCAAAGCGGGTGGTTTGTGCTATTTCTCATGGTACAGTGTCAGGAGCAATTTTGTAGGAATATTTATGCAGTGTCATTTCATTTGCACAGACATTTTACCAAAGAGAAGATTTTATTTATGGAATTTTGTTTATCTGTTGCTCTGACAATTGAGATTGCACTTAGGAGTCCATAACATTTGGAATTGATTACTATTCCCATACACTGTAGAACAACTCAAGTATCCTATTGACTTTAGTAACATCATGATGTACTACTGGAGGACCAATACTTGGGGTCTTGTGAGTTTCACCCGGTATAACCATGGTCCTACAAACTGAAGTACCACATCCATGCGTTTTATTATAGTCCAATTAATTGTTTCTTCATGCCAATGTCAAAATGCCCTTGCGGTGTTTTGGATTAAAAAAATGCATTTTTTCTATTATATACAAAATTTTGGTTACTAAGTCTTTTTTTCACATCTTTCCATCTGTTTTGATTTTGAGTTGATTTTAGCCTATTCTATTTCATTTTTTCCATCATTAAAACTTCCATGATCTTACCTTTGGTCATTAATTTCACAATTCACATAGATTTTTCCATCACTTATGCCATTGAGGGTGCATCATATTCCATTGGGATTGCTTTTAAGACAAACACTGAATTCTTACGAGCTTAAATTTTGTTGCGCAAATGGGTCATTGACTTATGTTCTATTTGTCATTGACTTCTGTTATTTCTGCCATTAACTGCTGAAAGTCATAGTGGTACTCATCTTTTGTATGTCATATGCTTTAGTAATCTTTTGTTGTAGGTGAACAAATTCTGCCACCTTTTAATATTATTGACTTTTATTGTTAATAGGAATTCAAAACCCAAGACTACTACATGCATGATGAAGAGATGTTCTCGCGTTGAAAGATATATCTTTTAGCATATATATTTTTTGAATGTGAAAGGGGGTTGCGGTTGTGAATCCCAACTGAAAGAATCTTTGGGAGTGCAATCATTAACTATTTAGAAATGTACTCTTATTTTACACTATTGGATCATTTAATGGAGATTTATTAAACTATAGTAGTGCACTCTCAAAAAACGAGCCTTTAGTTGGGATCTATTATCGTTTTGTAGACTATGGCAATAATATTTTATAACACATGTTTGATGAATTTTCAGACACATCACGTTTTGCGAGTGATGTTTGTTTATGGTGTGTGATAGATCTTGAAGAAAAATTAGTTGAATGTTGAACGTTTTAATTAAACCGCAAGTGCACGGCCGCGATGAAGCGGTGGCAAGTACGGGTCGTCCTCAGGGAGGTGAGCAGCCTCTTGCTTGTACGAAATCAAGTGGCAAAAATAGGGGGAGAAAGATTGTTTATGCTACTCTACTCTATACTACGCTAAGAAGTACGAAATGCGAAACAAAGAAATAAACGATCAAATAAAAACTAAGCTAATAACAAAATAGAAGTGCTGGAATTTCAGGAATGGAAAACCCCTAAGGGGTGGAGTGAGTGCACACAAGCAAAGAGGTGGGTGTAGAATACATTCTTTAAGCGCATGAAGGTGGTGTTTATCAAGCATAGGAAGTGTCTAAATGTTATGGCAAAACCTATCAATCTATTCACCAACTTAGTTGATTAACATTTACATATGCAAGGTGTTTATTTCAGAACCTAAACAAGCATGAGAGGTGTCTAATCATTTTGGCAAAACTCATCAAGTTATAAATTCTATCCTAAACAAGCAAGCATACATTCATGTTTAATCAACACATTGAAATTAAAGCATTCATCCTATTCTCTAATGCATGTATGTACATCTACTCCACCCCCCAAAGGGGATGGAACTACTCACTAAACATTACACTAATTATTAAACTATGGAAAGAAAGCATATTCAAACTAAGCTAGAATTAAAAGACGATTAAACTAAAACATGCACAACAATAAAAGAAGCATAAAACAAACAATGAAAGAAACATAAAACTTTATTGATAAAATGACTCACATTAAAAGTAGCATCCTCCTACTTTAGTGTGTGCTTCAAGGCCTCACTTCTAGTAGGAAGAATAGCCACTTAAAATATGGAGTGATTACAAGAGGAGGTGAAGAGTTCTATTTATAGGCATGAGAAAAGCTAATCGGGACAATCCCCCGATGTGGGACTAATCAACTACCAAATATAGAATAAACATGATCTAATCCATGTGCTCGCGAAGAATCAACCCATTTGCAGCTAAACGGGCCGCTAATTGGCGGTCTGGGACCGCCAATTAGCGGTCTATCGGATTCGGATCGGTTTGTTGTTCGGTCTGGGCTTTGCTTGATGGTATTTCTTGCGGGGGATCCGGTTGGTGACTTTGTTGGAGCTCCGATACGCATAGAATTGCCCAAATACTCCCCATGATTGTGTGGAGTTTACTGTTTTGCTATTAGGTCCTTCTGTCTTGCGTTCAGGTCCTTTTTCTTTGCATCTTGGTCCCCAGGTCTCACAATTCAGTCCTTTTCCCAGCTTTTGGGTCCTTTTATGCTTCCACTCTTCAAACCTATTTATTCCTGAAAACTAAACATAAAACTCGTAAAATAGCATTGTTTAGATGAAAGATAAGGGATATAAGATGCAAATATGAGCATGAAATGATGCCAATCAAATACCCCCACACCTAACTTTTGCTAGTCCCGAGCAAAACAAAGAAAGGAAAAAGCACACGAGAAAACAAGAAATCCTAACTCACTTTCGTAGGAATCACGGTTGCACTTAGCACGTGCAACAAGCCGTTAAACCTCCTTGTCGCCAAGGAGGAGGAGTGTTGTCTCCTGAGGGTTTTCAGCGGATATACCCACAAAATCCGAACAAGATGCATTAATCAATCTAGCTACACGACTCGTTGGATTTATTTTGTCGATCATGGGACGCGGTAATACTACGGGTCGACTCTATATATGTAATCGGTCCACACACCTAGCCTAATGAGTTATTCGTGAGAGTTAACTAAGGAATTAAGTGAAAGACATGGGCAACCTTAACTTCTGAATGTGATACAACGTGTAAAGTCCATTTTGGTTCTTATTTGACTCTTTTTTTTCTTCTTTTTTTTTTTTTCTTCTTTTTTTTTTTGGAGCATTTATTGGTTGGTGTTTGATTCTCCCAGGGTCAGGTTTCGTGCATCATTGCCTATGAGGACTTACACTATCACGTACACCTTCCCCCAAATCTCCACATAGGGCGATCCCTACCACCCGTGTAACGGGATTTCGGTCGGTGCATCCCAAGTCAGATGACTCGAAAGCACCAGGCACAAAGTCCCCTCAGACCTATTTTCCCGAGTGATAGGAGCCGTGCGAGAAGAGAGAACACCACTTATTTATCTACATGGGAACCAAAACCCCTACACTTAAGTTTCACAAAAAGAGATTAAGGGCCCTTGACTACGACAAACTTCCTTATACTAACAGACACGAATTATTTGACTCACTAGGTTCAGGGTGGACTTCTTTAAATGTTTGAGTACTGAAACCCTATGATTACACGCCCCCCGAGGGAAAACCGGGGTGCATCCTAACGACTCGATAAGACCTAAAGCCAGTAAACTAGAAATCCTAATGCATCAAGTTCAAGACAATTTTGGGAGCTTTCTTTTTACTTTGCCTCTCAACGGTTTTGCACATGCTAAACACACGCAAAACCCACAAAAACATTTTCTTTCACAAACACATGAAGATTTTGAAAGAAATGTGAAAATTTTAAAGCACTAGGCAAGCCAAAGAAGACAAGTCACCCAAGGATCATGGCAAACAGATATATCAATGTTAAATGCGGCACACTAACATGACCCTAACAATGCACACAAAAGAAAACAAAAAAAATCAAAAGAAAAGACTCGACTATGTACACACGTAAAACACCCCCCCACACCTACTTCATGCATTGTCCTCAATGAATGTGAACAAGATACTACATGGATACATGCATGAAAAAGGAAAGATCTCACCAACATGAAGTACAAAGGGACGTTCAGGGTCATGTTGGTGGACACAAACCCAAATTCCCTCAAAACCTGTGAGAAGCTGAAGAAGGGAGATAAATACGTGAAGAGATTGGGCCCAAGTACACAAGGGTTGGGGCCCACAACAATCGATGCTCACTGAAGGAGTCTTTTATTACACACTTTTTTTCTTTTCTTTTTTTTGTTTTTTTTTTTTTTGTTTTTTTTTTTTCTTCTTCTTTTTTTTTGTTTTTTTTTTGTTTTTAAAGATATATTCATCAACCAAGATATTCTCATAATCATTTGGTCAAGGAACATCAAATGAGAACATCAAGTCAGGAGGACCAGAGACTTGCCGAGATGGGCAAACTTCACCGGTACTCTGAGGTGTCATGAGGGGTGAAAGGTCAAAGCTGAAAGGCTCGAACCCCTCATGATATTGGTTGGGTGTGGGCAACAAAGAATGAAGTTGTGTTGCCTCACTAGGGTTTAATTGCTCATCGAAGAAAACCCTCCAACCAATAGGCGGGTGCATCGGAATGAGTTCCTCAGGCTCATTCGATGGATGCAGCAGACCTGCATCACTAAAAATGGGGCTTCTCCCCAAGTCATCCAACAAGGACCTCCCACCATCATTTAGATCATCAAGCATAAGCTCGGTCATAGGTGGGTCCTTGTTGGAGTCAAAATGAAGCTCAAATGGCTCAATGGCCATGGGACATGAGGTAGAGACACCTTCTGGTATAGGCAAATGGTGAGGTGTCTCACTCTCACTAGTACTCTCAACTGAATCATGCAACGAACACTCCCTTTGAACATTCATGTTTGAGGCCAGCTCACTCTGTTGCATTGCAAAGACAGGCAATGAGTCTTCGCTGAGCCTACAAACATTCTCAACGGGTTGCATTGGTGTTAGAGGTGTTCGTTGATTTTGTGGTGCTTTCTCCAATTGGCGGATGAGATTGAGATTTAAAGGTTCATCCATGGGTTCCTGTTGCCTACCAGAGTTGAACACATGAAACTCGGCACTCATGTTACCGAATGAGAGCTTCATGAGACCATTTCTACAATTAATCAAGGCATTGGAGGTTGCCAGAAATGGTCTACCCAAAATCAAAGGTATTTGAGAGTGGGTGTTCGCAACAGGATTGGTATCGAGGACAACAAAATCGACTGGAAATATAAAATCTCCAACCTTGATAAGCACGTCCTCGATAATCCCCATGGGAATACGAATGGATCTATCTGCCAATTGGAGGGTGATCTTAGTTGGTTTTAATTCTCCCAAGTTCAACTGTTGATAAACAGAGAATGGGAGGAGGTTGACCGCTGATCCTAAATCAAGCAAAACATTGCTCAGTCTAGTGTCCCCAATCGTACACTGAATAGTAGGACACCCAGGGTCCTTGTATTTTGTGTAGGTGGGATTGGACAAAAGCGAGCTGATATTTGCAGCCAAGAATGCTCTCTTAGGAACATTGGTCTTCCTCTTGGTTGTGCAGAGATCCTTCAACACTTTGGCATATTGAGGTATTTGTTGGATGACATCCAACAAGGGGATGTTAACCTTTACTTGCTTAAACACCTCTACTATCTTGTCCATGTTGTCACTCTGCTTTTTGGTTAACCTACTTGGATAGGGAGCTTTTGGCAGGTAGGTTTTCTGCTGTGCCTGAGAAGAAAGCTTTGGTGTATTACCCTCACCCTCAGCTTCTTCTTCACCACCATTCCCACAGAGGGGCTGCATAGATGGTGGTGGGTGTGGCAAGGAAATGTGATTGTCAACCTGTTTTCCATTCCTTAAGGTCACAATGGAATTGACATGGTGAACAGGTTCCTCCACATGGTTCACTTGCCTCCCCCGAGGTACCACATTCTCATTTTGCATTTGTTGTTGTTGGTACATGCGGGGGTTAGCCTCAGGCTGGCTAGGAAAAGACCCTCTCTCTCTTTCATGTACAGACTGAGCCAATTGGCCCATCTGAAGCTCTAGAGATTTCATGGTCTGCTGATTTGAAGTGAGAACTTGACTTGTGGTAGACATAAAATTTTTCATTGAGTTTTCAAGTCCACGAGTCAAGGTCTCAAGCGAATTGAATCGGGTTTCCATATTATTGGAATTTGGGAAACCCGATTGATTGGTGGTTTGCGCTTGGGGTGGCTGATAGGAATGCGCATGCATGGGAGGTTGGTGTGATTGGTAAGGTGGTCTAGAGGAGTTTGAAGGACCACCCGGGGCATTAGTTTGGTTCCATGAAAAATTGGGGTGGTTCCTCCATCCAGGATTATAAGATGATGAGTATGGGTCATTCCTGGCTCTATCATAGACGGCGTTGACACGCTCCATCTCAGGAGGAATGGACTCACACTCGCTCTCTACATGACCTATCCTACCACATGAATGGCAAGGAACTGGACCAGATGTGGACATGTGAGGTGCACTTTGTTGGTTTTGGAGCTCAATCGAATCCATACGGCGCATTAAGGCCGCCATGCGCGCCTCGGTGGCCGTAGTGGTATCGATAGCAAATGCGGCACCCGATCTAGTCGAGTTTGCATTCGCGATCCTCGCTCCTATACTAGATGATGCAGGTGGTTCCCTCACACTCTCCCACTGCATGGTTTTCTCAGCGAGGTCTTCTAGGAAGGCCCATGCCTCCCTTTCATCCTTTCCCAAGAACTCTCCTTGACACATGGACTCAAGGAGCGTTCTGGACGGGATGTGAAGACCCTCATACACAATCTGACAAAGACGCCACAACTCAATGCCATGGTGAGGGCACGAGGATAGTAGCTCTTTGAACCTCTCAAGATATGCATGAAATGGTTCGGTCTCATGTTGATAGAACGAATTGATTTCGTTCCTCAATTTTTGAGTCCGATGATTTGGGAAGTACTTCTTAAGGAAGGCAGATTGAAACTCATCCCAAGTCCTAAAGGCATTCGCCTGGTTGCTGTACAACCACTTCTTGGCGTCATCCTTTAGTGCAAAAGGAACGAGCCTAAGATGGATGGAGTCTGTGCTAAGTTGTTGCAGCTTGAACATAGCACAAACCTCCTCAAATTCCCTGAGAAAGATATAGGGGTCACCTTTCCCAGTGAAATGAGGGAGCATGGAGATAAACTGAGGCTTAACCTCAAAATGGTTCCCATTAGCCTCTGGTAATACGATGCATGAGGGTAGAGCGGTACGGCTCGGGTAGCATCGATCACGAAGGGGTATGGGAACGACAACTGGAAGAACAGGTGGAGCAGGCGGGTCCAGCAACTGCTCCTCCTCACGGAAATTAGCAGCCATTGGACCCGAACTACGTGCGACACGAGAGGAGGAAGGCGTCGAGAAATCGATGACCGAAGCCGGATTGACAACGCTCCTCGTCAAACGACCACTCTCGTCTCGTGTCCACGAAAGCATGCACAAAGGTGCACGCACACAAACCAAAACCCTTTTTTTTTTTTTTTCTTTTTTTTTTTTTTTTTTTTTAAACAAAGAATGTACGTAGAAGAGAAGACTGGGGAACACATGAGAGAAAGAATGACTCAGGAGAGAAGGGAAGAAGTCCTTATGCTACGGCGTATGGGTACAGGTAGAAGCACACAAGCAAACAAGGCTCAAGCAATCCTAAGGTCGCTATAGGTCCTTACAGCTAGACGACGCCTAACTGCGAGGTCACACGGCCTCAACACGCCTCACCTCCCTACGACGAGGACCACAAGGCCCAGCAAGTGAGCCAAGATCCGGGGATCTCGTCTCTCCTACTATCGACAAAGTGGGCAACGCCGATCAGGTCATGACGGTCGGGACCGGATCACTCTCCTAATGCGTCCGAATTCCTTAAGGCCAATGTCTACTTGATTTTAAAAATTAGGCTCTTTATTAGTGTGGTTTGTGGGGCGAAGGAAAGGGTGATGAAATCCCCCACCTTATCTTTTATGGGACAGCCCCTCCTTAGTAGCGTTTTGGAGTCCTAATCTAGCAATCAACTCTCCAAACAAACGCTCAACTCACACTTGTTGCAATGCACTTCCTACTAACTAATGCATGTTCATACGAAATGCATGAATGAGAGTAGAAGGTGCGTACCTCACGCCAGCTCTCAGCAACAGAAAATAAAGCTAAGATAAAAGACAATCTAAATGCTTAAGTCACATACATGGTGCATGACCTAAACAAGAATGAATGCCTAGTCTTTTGCTTTGAGTTTTAGGGTCCAAGTTGCTTAAGGGAAGTTGATTATTAATCTGGGAGCAATCTAAGAGTCAGAACATGCAAAATGGAGCCCCGGATTACTAATTCAATTAGAGCAATAACAGGGAGAAAAATGAGGATGAGCAGAGCTCACCGGACCGCTGATTAGCGGTCTCAGACCGCTGATTGGCGGTCTGAAGTCCTCAGATCAACTTGCAATTTCTCCAGAGGTCTCCCAGTTATCTTCCCAGTCTCCTGCAACAAAAACAAACTACAAAACACAAATAAAATCCACTCGAATCGTCCAAACAAGAGTCTGGACTGGCACCTCCCCGGCAACGGCGCCAAAAACTTGTTGAACGTTTTAATTAAACCGCAAGTGCACGGCCGCGATGAAGCGGTGGCAAGTACGGGTCGTCCTCAGGGAGGTGAGCAGCCTCTTGCTTGTACGAAATCAAGTGGCAAAAATAGGGGGAGAAAGATTGTTTATGCTACTCTACTCTATACTACGCTAAGAAGTACGAAATGCGAAACAAAGAAATAAACGATCAAATAAAAACTAAGCTAATAACAAAATAGAAGTGCTGGAATTTCAGGAATGGAAAACCCCTAAGGGGTGGAGTGAGTGCACACAAGCAAAGAGGTGGGTGTAGAATACATTCTTTAAGCGCATGAAGGTGGTGTTTATCAAGCATAGGAAGTGTCTAAATGTTATGGCAAAACCTATCAATCTATTCACCAACTTAGTTGATTAACATTTACATATGCAAGGTGTTTATTTCAGAACCTAAACAAGCATGAGAGGTGTCTAATCATTTTGGCAAAACTCATCAAGTTATAAATTCTATCCTAAACAAGCAAGCATACATTCATGTTTAATCAACACATTGAAATTAAAGCATTCATCCTATTCTCTAATGCATGTATGTACATCTACTCCACCCCCCAAAGGGGATGGAACTACTCACTAAACATTACACTAATTATTAAACTATGGAAAGAAAGCATATTCAAACTAAGCTAGAATTAAAAGACGATTAAACTAAAACATGCACAACAATAAAAGAAGCATAAAACAAACAATGAAAGAAACATAAAACTTTATTGATAAAATGACTCACATTAAAAGTAGCATCCTCCTACTTTAGTGTGTGCTTCAAGGCCTCACTTCTAGTAGGAAGAATAGCCACTTAAAATATGGAGTGATTACAAGAGGAGGTGAAGAGTTCTATTTATAGGCATGAGAAAAGCTAATCGGGACAATCCCCCGATGTGGGACTAATCAACTACCAAATATAGAATAAACATGATCTAATCCATGTGCTCGCGAAGAATCAACCCATTTGCAGCTAAACGGGCCGCTAATTGGCGGTCTGGGACCGCCAATTAGCGGTCTATCGGATTCGGATCGGTTTGTTGTTCGGTCTGGGCTTTGCTTGATGGTATTTCTTGCGGGGGATCCGGTTGGTGACTTTGTTGGAGCTCCGATACGCATAGAATTGCCCAAATACTCCCCATGATTGTGTGGAGTTTACTGTTTTGCTATTAGGTCCTTCTGTCTTGCGTTCAGGTCCTTTTTCTTTGCATCTTGGTCCCCAGGTCTCACAATTCAGTCCTTTTCCCAGCTTTTGGGTCCTTTTATGCTTCCACTCTTCAAACCTATTTATTCCTGAAAACTAAACATAAAACTCGTAAAATAGCATTGTTTAGATGAAAGATAAGGGATATAAGATGCAAATATGAGCATGAAATGATGCCAATCATTGAACCACATCTCTACATGAAGGGGGAGAAGATTGTAGGCAATAAGTTATTTTTTCCATCGAATTTTGTTTGTTTATGTAACTATGTTTAAATTTAGTTTTTTTCGTTCACTATTGGGTTTTTGCATCTAGACTTCTAGAGGAAGGTACATCATACGGGTTGAACAAGTAAAGTTGAAAGATAACTAATAGCAAATTACCATCTATTGTTTTCAGTTAAGAAATTAGCGTTTATGGTCAAATACTATTAAATCCTAGATCAAATTTCGAAGAACAACAACAAACATTTAGATGTGAATATTTAGTCTATGGAGTCAACGTAGAGCATCTTTAATTTCACATAAGATTATTGTTTGCCTTTTTTCTTAACCTTTGATAAATCAGTAAATCATATTGTTGATTTCTGAGATTTAGTATGCATATAAGAGTATAAGACTATTCTTCTGTACGTTAAGAGAAATTTAAATTCCCTTTTTTATTATTCAATTTTTTTAATAAAAATAATATTTGCATTTATTTATCATTTGATTCTTCGTGAGGTCAAGTTGAGACATACAAGTTACCGAATCACTCGCATCACATATTATAATTTGGGCATCTAGAGTGTTTAATTAGAGCATGTTTGGGTATATTATGAGGCATATGGTGTGAACATGACATACAATTCTTTCAGACCATTAACTTTTCAATCTAACTAATCTTTTACTATATTCACTAAATGTCTAATTAGCAGGACATATATTCAGATAAGCAAACTTATTGAACAATCACTTAATATGCTTATGAATGATTTGAACCACGTTTATTGCTTCCCACGACATGAAACAAAAAGTACATCCATTCTAATTTCAATGTAAATGGTTCCTAACTTTATTCATATGTAGTTTATATGGAGAATAATCTCTACTCTATCATGATTTGCAATCTCTACTCTGGTTTGGTAAGCTTGACATCTAAAATGGTGAAGATTTTGCTACCATGAAAATAGGGTGCTCGAAAATTGAAATTGCAAGTTATTATGGTAACCGATCAGATGTGCACTTCCAATATGAACCTGAAATCTGCTAACATTTTTTTAAGATTTTGATAAGAGATTCATTTACCATTTATCAAAATCTCTCTACATGGCACTGCACAATTGTAATACTTTTGTATCCTCATTCAAACAATGGTAATTAAATTACACATACATATGGAGTGAGGAAAGAAGAAGTGGACTACTTGATTGATATATGTATATTGTCATGTTTTTTTAGAGCATTTCATGTGTATTCTCTTTTGTTTCCTCCAGTGCGATGTTTTAATAATCTATAGATCACAAACATATGGAGTAGAAGAAAGAAGAAGTGGACTACTTGATTGATATATGTATATTGTCATGTCTTTTTAGAGCATTTCAGTTGTGTTTTGAAATTGCTACTTTGAGAACTTTGATGTGCCACTGTGATGCGCAATCAAAAATAATTTTTAATTTCAAATTAAAATCTTACAAATAAATCCTTCAGAGTTGAGTCAAGAATAAATAATTGAAATAATTTTTTAACTCTGCTACAATTGTGTCATCTTTAAGCATCATCTATTTCATGTGTAATGATCAATATTTAAAAAGCGATCGTGCAACGCGCGTGTCAAACACTAGTTATAACTATGTAACTTAACTCAAGTTAAATTGTGCACATTATAATTTTGTTTTATCAAGGGCCCCACTAATATCATTACTCAATTAAGAGGGGCAATGATAATCTTTTGACTAATTATCTTTTCCAGCATAAGTCATGTTCAATAAATTATTGTCTTTATCACTATACTCATTGATAGCTTTTGACAATAATCAAATTAAACACTCTTTATGTGAAAAGATATAAGTCTCATATCTTAGGATCCACGACACACTTAAACATTAATGACACATAACACAATTCCATAATGTTTTACTTGTTAGGTCTATTCAATATATAAAAGTAATCTTTTCCTCCTTTATATTCTCGTGTCGTCAAATATTTTGTAAAACTATAATAATTGATGACCAACACGACAATCTTATCTTGGTAATTATATGTTCCATGTTAATTACCATAATTGTGAATAACTTTTGATTTATGTAAACCATTGTCTTTTATAACTCTACGGTTAAGGACCAAGAACCTATTCCTTAACACTTCCAAAAGACGAATACAATAATCAAGGAACAAAATATTTGCACATCTAATTCATAATATTTGATATATAAAAGTGAAACTTTTAGAACACATTCCTTTCACTTCCCTCTTGCAGATGGGTCATTGTGTATGATCGAGAGGTCCATTTTGCCTCATTTAACCCTGTGCACTTTTGCCGTTAATAAGAGGGATAAGTTACGGTTTTGGTTGAAAATTTTGCACATTACACCTTGTAAATTTTAGTAATAATATTTTCTATTAGAGATATCCTTATAAAATAACAAATATCCTTATAATAGTGCTCTCTCATCCTTCTCTCTCAAGTCCACTTTCTTCTTTCCTTTCTCTCTCCTTTCTCTCTTCTCTTCTCTTCCCCTCTCTCCTCTCTCTCTCTCTTCTATTATTATATAATATTATCTAATATATATGTAATATATATTGAGAATTGAACTCAATCCTAGGTGGCAACTTAACCATATGTGGCGTCCTAGTCACCCGCCACATCATCATTGCTTGATGACTCATCAAGGGGTGAAGAGTCAACACATGAGAAGACAAAAGGTTGAGGAAGTGGAAGAGACAAGAGTCTTTTCATTTTTTGTGTAATTTTCGTCCTAATTATGTATGCAATATAAGTAGAGGGTGTAATGATCTTGAATGATCATGTTTATGTAGTCTTTATATTTGGAAGTTGTAGGGTCATGTAAGTGCCTATATAAAGCACTAGAATTCACCATTTGTAATAGAACAACAATACAACAACAATAGATTACAAACATTACAAGTTGAGCCACGAAATTGTATGAAAAAAGAGTGAGGATGTGAGTAGAAAGAGAGAGCCACCTTCTTTCTTTCGTGCCCCCAGTATAATAGATCAAGAATGGATCTAGTGGTGTCAAAAGAAGGCAAAAGGAATGGTGATCAGGGCGGTCTAAGGCAGCGCAGGAGGTGCGCCTTTTAGACCGCCAATCGACGGTTGGGACCGCCAATCAGCGGTCCCTGTAGCCCAGGAGATGGGCAGTCTCCTGTGGTGGGTTGATCAGTAGCTCCCCGTCCTCCTCCCGTCCTCCAACATTTGGTATCAGAGCCTCGTCCGATGGGAAGCTCGGGAATGACCTCGTTTGGTCATGCGTCGTTGCCTCGATTGTCGAAAGGCAACTACGACAATTGGAGTATCCAAATGCGTACGTTGCTGGGTGCGCATGATGCTTGAGATCTTGTGGAGAGCGGCTTCGAGGAGGAGGCCGAGACGGGAGAAGAAACCGTCACACAAATCAAAGCACAAAAGGAGAGAAGAGCCAAAGATAAGAGCGCTCTCTTCCTTCTTTTCCAAGCGGTGGATGAGAGTGACTTTGAAAAGATCGCTGAAGCGAAGACGTCGAAGGAGGCGTGGGACACCCTTGAGAGGAGCTACAAGGGTGCTGATCGAGTGAGGCAAGTGCGCCTCCAAATGCTTCGAGGCGAGTTCGAGCATTAAAGATTAAAGAATCGGAAGGAGTTGCCGATTTCGTGACGAGAGTTCGCATGGTGGCAAACAAGTTAAAAAGAAATGGGGAGGCGCTGACCGAAGGAAGAGTGGTGGACAAGGTGTTGCGTTCTCTCACCGAGGACTTCGAGAATGTGGTGTGCGCAATCAAGGAATCAAAGGACCTCGAGAAAATGACTATTGATGATCTAGCTAGCTCGTTGGAGGCACACGAGCAAAGAAAGAAGAAGAAAAGACAAGATGTCTTGGAGGAGGCGTTGCAAGTGAAGATGTCTCTTAAGGAGGAGAAACCTCGCAACGTAGATCGTGGAAGCGGTCGTGATTATGGAGGCCATCCAAGAAAGAATGAGGTCGAATGCTTCAAGTGTGGGAAGCGTGGTCATTTTGCGAAAGAATGTTGGTCGCAAAAGAAGGTGGAGGAGAGCTCCAACCGTGTCCGTGGTGATCGCGGATCGAAGAAGGTGATTGAGTGCTTCAATTGTGGGAAGCATGGACACTACGCAAGCGAGTGTTGGTCGAAGAAAAGGGTGGAAGAAAACTCCAACCTTATTGGCGTGGAGGAGAGTGCTTGCGAAGGAGGAATGGCCTTGTTTGTAAGTGACGACGGAGTCACAAACCATGTCATGCATGCTCTAGTTGAACATGAACATGATGTGAGGTGCGAAAAAGAAGAAAAAGAAGAAGAAGAAGAAAGAGAAGAAGTGGCGACTTCTAACCACGAGGAGGTGACAAATCATGCTCAAGTTGATGATGAGCATAAAGAGGAATACAAAGACAACAACGAGAATGAGGAGCAAGTGGTGGAGGTGGTAGATTCCACTGAGCACCAAGTTGTATCATCCGATGATGAAGAGACGAGACCAAGGAAGAAAATGAGTCTTGATGATCTATACGAGGGAACAAGTGAGCTAGACTTGATTTGCCTCTTGGATCAAGACGAGAGCATTCCACTCAATGGAGCGGTGGTGGCAAAAGCAAGAAGGCGAGCCACGATGGATGACGAGATGGAGTTGATAGAAAAGAATGAGACTTGGGAGCAATCTTCGCTTCCAAAATGCCACAAAACGGCTATTTTCAGGAGGGTGTATAAGAAGAAGACAACACCCCGAGGAAAGGTCAAGCGATGCAAGGCACGCTTGGTATCAAAAGACTACAAGCAAAGGACCAACATAGATTATGAAGAAGTTGTCGCGTCGGAGGCGTGCATGGAGACAATCCCTTTTTGTGTGCCGTATGAACATGTGAGGTTCATATGGTGTGTTTTTTAGCTTATGCAGAAGCGTTGCCAATAGGTTGCATGAGAGGATGCGCAACCTACTTGGGATGGATGATGGAAGAGGATTAAGTTCAAGGAGGAGTATTGAGAATTGAACTTAATCCTAGGTGGCAACTTAACCCTATGTGGCGTCCTAGTCACCCGCCACATCATCATTGCTTGATGACTCATCAAGGGAGTGAAGAGTCAACACATGAGAAGACAAAAGGTTGAGGAAGTGGAAGAGACAAGACTCTTTTCATTTTTTGTGTAATTTTCGTCCTAATTATGTATGCAATTTAAGGAGAGGGTGTAATGATCTTGAATGATCATGTTTATGTAGTCTTTATATTTGGAAGTTGTAGGGTCATGTAAGTGCCTATATAAAGCACTAGAATTCACCATTTGTAATAGAACAACAATACAACAACAATAGATTACAAGCATTACAAGTTGAGCCACGAAATTGTATGAAAAAAGAGTGAGGATGTGAGTAGAAAGAGAGAGCCACCTTCTTTCTTTCGTGCCCCCAGGATAATAGATCAAAAATGGATCTAGTGGTGTCAAAAGAAGACAAAAGGAATGGTGATCAGGGCGGTCTAAGGCAGCGCACGAGGTGCGCCTTTTAGACCGCCAATCGGCGGTTGGGACCGCCAATCAGCGGTCCTTGTAGCCCAGGAGACGGGCAGTCTCCTGTGGTGGGTTGATCAGTAGCTCCCCGTCCTCCTCCCATCCTCCAACAATATATAGTTATATATATAATATAATATAATTATTTATTATATTATATATTATTATTGTATATTTTTATATTTAATAATATTATAATATATAAGAGAGAGGATGAGAGAGGTATGAGAGAGAGGGAGGAGAGAGAAAGGAAAGAAGAGAGAACAAGGAGAGAGAGGGAGGAGAGAGAAAGAGAAGAGAGAGGACTTGAGAGAGATGGATGAGAGAGAGAAGACTTGAGAGAGAAAGATGAGAGATGAGTATTATAAGGATATTTGTTATTTTATAAGGACAACTCTAATAGAAAATATTATTAGTAATTTTTACAAGGTGTAATGTGCAAAATTCTCAATCAAAACTGTAACTTAACTATCTTATTAACAACAAATGTGCATGATGTTAAAACATTTGAGTGTTCAGGTGCACCGCACTAATTTCGAAAAACACGGATGCACGCGTTCATTTTTGACTTTAACGAGGTGCACCAGCTCAATTAATCCATTCCTAAATTCCTCAATGAGTTTCGATGGGTTGAATGTTTAGGCCTTTTAGATTTCTTAAAACGCGAATAACTAAATACGTAGATTAGAACTTAATTTTCTGCACCTCCCAATTTGAATTCCTATGTGGGACATAAATCAATTTTGTACTGGGGCAATTGGCAAAGGAACCGTGAATATGATAGATAGGGATTAGAAATTTAGAGACTACAAAGTTGAACTAAAAATGGTAGAATACTACTATTCAAAGCAAAACCACGTGGAAAACGGCAAACGTGGGAACTCCACCGAATTCATTTCCCCAGAAACAGATTAACAGAAAACGGAAACTCGGAGAAACAGAGCCAAAACTCCTTCTCGACCAAACCCCAACGAAACCTAGATCTCAGATGAAGCCCACGCGCGGTTTCCAGACGGCACTCATCCTTTCTCTCCTCTTCGTCTCCGTCGTCGCGCCTATTCTCCTCCCCGGATTCCCCACTTTCTCCCGTTCCAATGGTATATATCGTCGATATCAGATTTTTTTTTTCCTTGTCAGTGTTTTGTTGTTCTGCCGATTTGTGTTTCTCTGCTTCGGCTTCAAAATGGCGTTCTTGTTTTAGCGTTTTGTGTTGTTTGAATGATTGGGTTGTGCCAAAATGGGATCTTCGGATTCTGTGTTGGTCCGTTTATTTGCGTCGTTGTTTTCGACGTTAAAAATGGTGGTTTTGAGTGTGTTTTTGGTATTTTATGTTTTTCAGGTGAATTGGTTGCGAGAAATGGAATCTTTTGGCGATAGTTTTGCTGTGTTTTATTGTCGAATGAGATTACCCTTTTTTTACGTATGGGTGGCAAAGTCTAAGGATTTATTTCGTTAAACTGATATCTTGTTTACCGTTGGGGATTTTAATTAAAATGGGGTGTTTTGTACTTCTTAAAACTGTGTTGTTTTGATGAACTAGGTCACTCAGGGTCTGCTTTTTTCTGTAATCAGATTTTGATTCCTACGAATCAAATATCAATTTGATTTAATTGCGATTGATATCAAAAAACATAGAATCTTTGCAGTAAGGTCTACATTTGGAAACTGATTCTGATTATCAAAATGTGTTCCAAAAGACCCTCAGTTTTTGCTTCAATATGCTCTTTTTTATTCTTTTTAGCGATTTTTGGTGTTGTGCTGATTTTCCGATCCCTTTGTTGTAATAATGTGGTCAGTTTTATCATATTTTGTGTTCATGTGAATTTCGATTGTTTTTCATTTTTTAGATCTTATTTGTTTCGGCATTTCTAATTGTTGTTGAGCTAATTGTTTTTCCAGGTTTATGTCTCAATCGTTGTTTTCTTGCATTTTCTATGTTTTCCTTGAAAGTCTTATACAATATTATTTTTAATGTATTTGCAATTTTGCAGTGCTGCACTGTTTTTCTGTGTTTCTATTTGAGATGTTCTTTTGTCATTTTGTGTAGTTGAGGCTGTTGGCTTACTGCATTTGCAGTGTTTAGGAGCCTTGTTTGTAACGTACCCGAAAACAACGGAAAATTTAAACAATAATAAAGACCGTCAACGGTCAACACTGGGCACGTCACGGGAAATAAACCACATATATATATAAAATATATAAGGTACAGACCCACGTGGAAGTCAACTATACATACTATACCGACTGACTGTGATTACAACAAAAGCTATACAACATGTAATCACCTCAAAAGAAGAAGACAACTACAGGATCCGATCTCGGGGGCACCGTCCTCGGTCACCACCTCAAACTCTAACCCTGCTCGCTACCTGAAATGCAAACAACAAACATGCCTGAGTTCCCTGAAGGAACCCCGTATACCAAACCTCCTAAAATATAAAAAGGAATTAAATACAATGCAATGCTATGCACATGATCATCCGCCTCGGGCCCACAATAATGCCCTCACCGCCTCCGCGGCACTGAACCACTCCTGCCACTAGGGTCAAGTCAGTCCACCGCTGCCTCACAAGGGTCAGTCGACACCACTGCTCCCCAAAAGTGCAGGAAGGAACCCCTGGTACACGCCGCACCCAAAGAGCAAGTCAGCCCGCCGAATACACAACTCGGGTCAGACGACAGCCACTGCTCCCCCAAGAGTCGCCTAGCGCGCACCCTGCCGGAACATCCTCGGCCTACCGCTAAACCCTCGCAAACTGCCCAAGGTTTACGGTACACATCCCTCACACCCCGCTCGGTAAGAGAGGAAAAAGGTACAACAATAATACGCCTTCGTCGAAGGTGAAATCCGTAGCTCTCAAAGCCGGTAATCAACCGTCGCCTCGGAGCCGGTAGTCGACCTGACATCGACGGATCGCGTGTGGATAAATCCACCAACCTGCGGTAGATCGGTCGACCGCTACAAGCACACCGGTCGACCGGTCCCCCACACAGTACACAGTACTGTACAAACAAATCTACCGGTCGAACCACGCCAACCGAATTACCGACCAATCGGTCGAACAAAAGTCATCTAGCGGTCGACCGTTTGGAAGGTCTACGCTATACAATTTTATATAATATATATATCCGACCGGTCGAACCAAGGGGACGTTCGACCGATAACAGGGATTTCAATATTTTGCCCAAGTCTCGTTCGGTCGACCGGAACTGAAATACAGTTCGACCGAACCAACACAAGCACTATACCGCTTAAATAAATGCTCAGTCGGTCGACCGAGAGTTAAAGAGCGGTCGACCGTTTTGATGGTCAAAGCTCCCAACCGACTTAGCATCGAATGGATCGGTCGAACATGGTAAAGGAAGTTCGACCGTTTAATAAGTCAAAATCCCCAACCGACCCATTCTCATCGTTATTCGGTCGACCGGCTAAGTGGTCCCGTTCGACCGATAACAGCATATCCCCTTTTTCCCGCATGAATTTGGCATAACGGTCGACCGTCTAACGACATCGTTCGACCGTTCGCGGGTAAACATCAATATAATAATAGGATCGGTCGACTGCCCACAGGCACCGGTCGACCGATCGTCGTCTTCAACCTCTGAATTGGTTGAATTCCGACGGGGAATTCGACACCAACGTCGATCCCCAACACTCACAAGGCTTATGTGAGTTATATTGAAGATTTGGCATACCTTTTTGACGGTTGAAGAAGCCTCCCGAGCTCCCTTCAACACTCCTTCTCTTCTTCTTCTTCTTCTTCCTCTTCTTTACTTCTTCTTTCCTCCTCCTTCTGCTCCGAAAGCCTCTCTCTCTCACTCTCTGTTAGATGAAATTGATGAAGAAATGTTTTAAGTGAATTCTTATCTAACTATATATATATCTCCTTTAATTATCCACCTTCAAATCTACCAATCAAAATAACCCATCTTATTTCACAACTATCCTACACGTTACACTTCATCTCCTCCTTCCAACACCTCCTACTCTCCATGCATGCATTAATTAGGTTAAGTAAGTTTAGTTTAATTTAATTAAGATGTTTAGTTTAGGTTATTACATTGTTTCTTTTTGCCTTGCTGATTCTTTGGATTTTCCCAAAATTTAATGGTTTTGGGGTGATCAAACTTTCGTATTGATTTTTGTTTGTTTGTTTTGATTAAAATGTGTTTTTTGTGTTCTAATGTGACTTTTAAAAGATTCATATGTTCTCATCATAATGTGGTTTATTTATTTTGTTTTTAGTGTATTAGGAAAAAAATTAGGTCTTAATATTGTTTTTTTGATAAGGTCTTAATATTGTTGTGCTGATGCATTTACTCATGTCTGTGATAAATGTGATCTCTAGGGTTTTTCCTTTGAAGCTTTCCTTCTTTCATTCGTTTTCTAAAAACTGTTGGTATTTAAGCCTCTTGTGTTTGTGCAATTATAGTAGCATTTTATGAGTTTCTGTTCAACTTAATAGCTGTCATTATTTTGTGACATGTAGCTGAATAATCTCCTATCAATATGCCCAATAATGTAATTTGAAGAATTAAGCTTCTTACGGTGACCATATAAACATATTTTTATTTTTTTTCTTGGACTTTGTTTAATGATATTTTCGAAGTCCAGCTTGAAGTGGCTATTGATAATGTGCCATCAATTGAATGTTATTCCACGGGAGACAAGTTTGTCAATGTGAGAACTTAATCCTTTTGATTATGGTTAATTAGGTTTAAGAACTTTAACCCTAGTTAAGTGAGAGTATAAAAACAACTCAACCCATTCCTTTTCATTTTTTTTTCTTCTCTCCCTCAACACTTTCTCTCTCTTATTTGTAGTTCGTCGGCAAGAAAGGAGGAGAAGGGGGTGCGCCGGCAAGTCGAGTTCGCCGGAGTTCAATGAAGGTGTGGAGATCCGCGTTCGGGTGAGGAGTTCGCCGGAGATACGCTCTTTCTCATGGAGGGATTGTCGTTGCTCTTCGAAAGCTTTTCCAAGCTTTCAAGGTATGTCAAGCCTTGCTTTTATGCTCACCTAAGTTGTGTGAGTGTTTGAGTGTTCGACGGTACGCCGAATGGATCGTCGGAATAGAGTGGCAGAATTTCTGCTCTGTTCGGTCGACCAGCGCATGTTTTCAGTCGACCGGTCGTAGTGTAATTTGGGCGTTCTCTCTCGCACCTGTCGAACGATACCCTGGGGATGGTCGACCGGTTATACGTTTGAGCGAGAAGATGAAGACCGTGGGTGTTTTCGGTCGACCGTGTCCCCTTTGCCGTTCGATCGAATGCACTGTAGTATGTCGGTTGGGGGCGTTGACCATCTAAACGGTCGACCACCGCTTTGACTAGTTCGACCGGACATACTGTTTTAAGTCGGTTGGGGGTGTAGACTTCTAAACGGTTAACCGCCCTGAGATCCCGTTCGACCGATGACTTAAGACGACTTAAGTAGGGTTCGACCGATTCGTATTTCGGTCGATCGGCAATGAGTTAGAGGAATGTTGAAGTCCCTGATGTTTTTCGGTCGACCGGAAGCCCATTGTCGTTCGACCGTTGGGGATGTGTTATTTATTATTATTTTGTGGCGTAGATCTTCTAAACGGTCGACCGTCCAAAGACTTTTGTTCGACTGTTTGATGTTGTTTGGTTCGACCGTTGGATTGTGGTTCGAACCAATTACCGATTTTAGCGACCAATCGGTCGACCGTTGGAGCCCAGTAATTGAATTGTTTGTTTATGAACGCGTTGGTGCGTGTATTGCATTTACTGCTTATGTTCCCATGATATGACATGTGCATTGAGACCTAGGTAGTAGACCTGTGGGACCATATTCTCTTTTGCATGATCTATATGTTATGGCTCTACGGAGAAAGATGACTGTCGCCCTGTGTGGCGACATAGATGACCTTAGCCTGTGTGGCGAAGGAGATGACTGTCGGCCTGTGTGGCGACAGAGATGACCTTAGCCTTTGTGGCGAGGGAGATGACTGTTAGCCTTTGTGCAACAAAGTTCTGTGCCTTAGCCTGTGTGGCGACGAAGACGACCGACTGATGTTGTTCCGGCGGATGTGCTCGATCGATGTTGTTCCGGCGAGTATGATCGTCCAGCTGTGGCACGACTGGCGAGTATGACCGACCAGAGTGATGGCTCTGGCGGATTGTGGTCTTCGACCACTGATAAGATCTGATGATGACTCGGAAGTACGTGCGACACTCACCAAACCCATATGACTAGTGTAGCTGCGAGTGGGGGTGTGTCGCGTATTTTTCGTATGACCGCATGTGCCTGCGGTGGGTATCTACGGATGTCTAAAACTAGACGTATGACTAATGAACCTGGTTGGGGAAAATGACTATTATGACTTGTGACCTGATGACCCAGTTGGGGAAGGTTTTGTTATGATTTATGTTTTGCTACTAGTATGATAGGTCACGTATTGCATGTGTTTGTAGGTGGGTTTACCAACCATTGCTGGTGGAGTCAAAGACATTAAACTTAAAAGTGGGCCGAAAATTTCAAGAAGAGCAGTATGTATAACCATTAATCACTTTGATTGAATTAAGTAACCATTTGGGATGGAAATGACTCTTTACATGTTATTATTGTAATATCCTAACCTATTTAACTTGGTTAATTGCTTTTTAGGTGCTTAATGGGTGGATTAAGATGGAGGGCTGAGATTGATTTGGGGAAAAGAGGTGGATGGTGGAGATGAGAGGAAGGGTTTATATATTGGTGAGTGTTTCTCTCTCTCACTCTATCTCTCGCGTTTCTCTCTCTCCCGCTCAAGTCTCTCTCTCACTCTTGATCTGTAGCTCGTGGAGGAAGGTGAAGCTCAGGTGTTCTCCGGGTCGAGTTGATCGGGTTTCGCTTGGTGGTTGCCGGAGTTGAGGAGATTGCGTTCGTGAAGTTCACCGGAGAAGGAGTGAGTGGAAAAGCTCGCCGTTGGGTCTTCGAGGGCTTCTTCAAGTCTTCAAGGTATGTCAAGCTTTACTTTAATGCTCACTTATGCTTTGGTGAGTGTTGGAGTGGTCGATGGTAGGCCGGATGGCTCGTCGGACCGTGCAACTGCGTTCTGCACTATGAACGGTCGACCGGTGGCATGGTTCGGTCGACCGGTCGTAGAGTAAATTGGGCGAAATCCCACGTACCAGGCAAATGATACCTTGATGGTGGTCGACCGGTAGTACATTTTGAGCGAGGGATGGACACTCTGGGTGTTTTCGATCGAACGGGACCCCTTTGCCGGTCGACCGAAAGCACCGTTGTAGGTCGGTTGGGGCGTTGACCATCCAAACGGTCGACCGCCTCGTTGACTTGTTCGACCGACAAATTAAAATAACTTAAAGTTTGTTCGACCGTGAGATGGTTCGGTCGACCGGAGTTTTCTGAGGGTTTTGGATTTGGTACTGGCCGTTTTCGGTCGACCGGTGTTTGTGTGTGGTTCGACCGTTGGTGCTGTTTACTGTGGAATGAGTTTTCACTGGTCGAATTCGGTCGAACGGGATCCCTTTTCCGTTCGGCCGGTTTACAGTTTTGTTGGTTGGGCCAGTCCTATGGAGAGGATTAGGTCGACCGGTGGTGAGGTTTTGTTCGACCGTTTGGTACGGATTTTTAGTGTTTTTGTGTTGTGGAGCCAACTCGAGATGACAACGGATCTCCGACCCTAGAGGGGTGACTGGTGCCGGCCTGAGAGTGGTTCATGAGTGTCGTCGGGCAAGTCCAAGAAGGCAACGGATCTCCGACCCTAGAGGGGTGACTGGTGTCGGCTTGAGAGTGGTTCGTGTGTGGGGCCAACTCAAGATGGCAACGGATCTCCGGCCCTAGAGGGGTGATGGTGCCGGCCTGAGAGTGGTCTTCTGGAGCAACTCAAGATGGCAGGAGTACAGACGATACCGACCTGAAAGTGATCCAGCGTGTTGGCCGAGGATGTTTCCGGCTGTGGTACCTGGGGCACGTGTGAGGGTTGGGCTAGAGGACCCGCGAGACCCGTCACTGTTTGGTGTCTACTGTGGTAGGGAGAGAGTTTCCGGGGGCCCAGTGAGACGTTGATTGTTTATTGCATTCCATACCATACATGCTTTAGATGTCTAGTTCATTTATTTTGATAGAAGTTTGGAATTCGGGGTTTCCTTGTGGAAACTCAGGCATATTCATGTTTTATGTCAGGTCGTGAGCGGCGTTTAGGAGGTGGTGACTGAGGCGGAGTGCTTTCGGGGCCAGATCCTGCTTTCCTTGTTTTGAGGTCTGAGTGATTACATGTATATTTTCCTTATCTTTTGTTGTAATCACACTTTTGTAAAACTCTCTGATATATATTGTATATATGTTGGTGCACCAGTTGTCCTTTTCTTCGGTAATATCCTCGTGTTGTGTTTTATTAAAAATTTAAATTTCTTCCGCTTTCGAGGATGTTACAAATTGGTATCAGAGCGGTCTGTTCCGGCGCACTTGTCCAAAGAAGCCACCTTAGATGTCTTTTAGATAGTTGCATTGTAGAGCATGCATGCATAATCATCTGACTTGTTCTGTTCTGATGTATCGTGTGGATGCCTCCGAGACGCGTGAGACTTCCCCCACGTGGTCAGAGTACCGGTGAGGAGACTGGAGCCATGGATTGGGCAGAGGAGCGCCGGATGCTCTACGACACTGTGTAGAGGCTGGGCATTCTGCTATTGCGTCAGTCTGGCCGAAAGGAGCCGGCAGGGGTAGGGGCGGTGCACAACCGGTTTATGCGCCAACACCCGCCTGCATTTGATGGCAGAGGAGATTTTGAGGCTGCCGAGGACTGGGTCTTTAAGATCCAGGAGATCTTCCAGGCGATTGGGAGTCCACCAGAGAGGATGGTGGGTTTGGCCATGTATGTGTTGGGCGGTGAGGCGTCCAACTGGTGGAGAACCACGACTGCAGTGGTGTTTCCGGGCAGGACTGATATCAATTGGGTTGAGTTCCTCGGGGAATTCAATGAGCAGTACTTCCCGGAGCACGTCAGGGACGGGAAGGGAGAGGAATTCATGAGCCTCGAGTAGGGGGAGATGGCATTGGCAGATTATGTCCGGATGTTCAACGCTTTGGAGCGTTATTGTCCGAAGATTTGTGTGACCCCGATTCAGAGGGCGAGGAAGTTTATTCGGGGGCTTCGAAACAGCTCCGTACCCGCGTGACTTACAACATGCCTCAGACCTTAGCAGATGCTGTGAAGTTCGCGACTCTCATAGACCAGGACTATCATGAAAATTATGCAGAGTCCAGGAGGCCTCAGGGGAAGAGCAATGGACGTCCGGGCGTTCCACTGGCAGGAAATCCGGGCAAGAGGCCCCGGATAGAGAGGAGCAGTGCACGCCAGCCTGAGCCGTGCAGGAAGTATGGCAGAGTCCACCCAGGTCGAGAGTGTGGAATCCGTCCTGGAGTTTGTTTCAGTTGTGGCCAGCCAGGCCATTATGCCAGAGACTGCAGGAGCGGACCAGGAGAGTCCAGTACTCGAGTGAGACCTCTGGTAGCAGGTAGAGATGGAGGCCGTCCTCTTTTTGCACCACCTCAGCAGGGACAGAGGACCGGACAGGTATTCACCATTCAGGCAGAGGAGGCGAAGGACGTCAGCACTGTGGTGGAAGGTACGCTCTTTATTGCTGGTTTGGTAGCCAGTGTGCTGTTTGATTGTGGGGCCACACATTCATTCATTTTTGAGAGATTTGCGAGTGTGTTGGGTCGTACCCCTGCGATGTTGACTGCCACGTTGGAAGTCAGCACACCCTTGGGTCTGGTGGGCATTGTGGGGAGCTTCCTCCCTGGCGCCACGATTGTTTTGGAAGATCAGGAGTTTCCTGCTGACCTGATCTTGTTGTCGATGGAGGATATCGATGTTATACTAGGGATGTATTGGCTATCCTAGTGTGATGTTCGCGTTTTGTGCCGGGAGAAGAAGATTCTGATCCCGAGGAAGGGGCTACCTGATTTGTTGATCAGGGGAAAGAATGACAAAGGTGGTCGGGTTGTGGTGTCAGCAGTGAGGGCACGGAAGTTGCTTGAGCAGGGCTGCAGAGCTTTCATTGCTACCTTAGTCATTCCAGATCCAGAGATGAGGCCGTTGGAGGACATAGAGATTGTCCAGGAGTTTGGTGATGTATTTTCAGATGTTTCTGGTCTGCCACCTCATAGGGAGTTGGAGTTCGGTATTGATTTGTTGGCTGGGACCACTCCACAGTCGAAAGCTCCTTATAGGATGGCACCGACTGAGTTAGCTGAGCTGAAGAAGCAACTGCAGGATTTGTTAGATACTGGGTTTATCCGCCCCAGTGTCTCGCATTGGGGAGCTCCGGTACTCTTTGTGAAGAAGAAAGACAACTCTTTGCGGATGTGCATCGACTACAGTATGCTGAACAAGGTTACTGTGAGGAATCAATATCCTTTACCCATGATTGAGGACATGTTTGACCAGTTGCAGTCAGTGAAGATATTTTCGAAGTTTGATCTGCGATCTGGGTATCATCAGTTGAGGATCAGAGAGGCAGATGTTCAGAAGACCGCTTTTAGGACGAGATATGGTCACTATGAGTTTCTATTGATGCCGTTTGGATTGACGAATGCGCCTGCAACTTTCATGGATCTGATGAACAGGACGTTCAGCCAGTACCTCGACAAATTCGTGGTAGTCTTTGTAGACGACATCTTGATATATTCACCAAACATAGAGCAGCACAGGGAGCACTTGCGGATCGTATTGGGCATTCTAAGAGATCATCAGTTGTACGCCAAGTTTTCGAAGTACGAGTTCTGGTTAGACAATGTCGCTTATCTTGGTCACATAGTATCTGGGGCTGGGATATCATTGGATCCAGTGAAGGTGGAGGCAGTGACTCAGTGGAGAGCTCCGACGAGTGTGACAGAGATCAGGAGCTTTGTTGGATTGGCGGGTTATTATCGTCGATTCATCAAGGACTTCTCGAGGCTTGCTTCACCTTTGACGACACTGACGAAGAAGGGAGTGAAGTTTGTTTGGTCTCAGAAGTGCGAGGACAGTTTTCAGGAACTGAAGAGTCGGTTAGCGACCGCTCCAGTTCTGACTCTTCCCAGTGGCAGTGGAGGTTTTGTGATTTATAGTGACGCTTCTGGTGTGGGGTTGGGTTGTGTACTGATGAGAATTAAATTTATACCGCAAGTGCACGGCGTCTATGAAGACGTGGCAAGTACGGGTCGAACACAAGGAGGGAGAGATTTCGTTGTTAGTGTGATGTCGATTGGGGGAAAGAAGTAGAGAAGAATCAATTAGGGTTTTTGGGGTTTTTGGTTTAATTAACTAAACTACGAAACAAAAGCAATTAAAATTAAAACAAGAACAAAGAAGAGAATTCCGTCGGGTGGAGGTCTAGACTTAGGTTTAGATTGGAGAATGGAGAAACTTGAAATAAATCATGTTAGTTATGAAGCATTACAAGATAAATGATTTAACATAAACTCAAGTAATCAAAATATACTAATCACGAACTTAAAACAATAACATGCATTCATCTTCTCTACCCCTAATTCCATCACCTCCACCCTTTGGAAAGAGTTAGAAACTCATGGAGGGAGGAAGAAGAAAGGATCCTAGAGACATTAAAAGAAAATAAAAACAAAACAAAATAAAACAGAAATTTATTACTAATGATCCAAGACCAAAGGTTCAAAGATGTGTTACATTCGTCCTACAGGGCTATTTATAGCCGATACAGGGGATACCAATACATAAAAGGATAGTACACGCGTCGACCCGACACTGGACAAAAATCGGGCACACAGATCAATGACTGGGCGGCGGAAACGCCGCATATTGAAGGTGTTGTGCGGCGAACACGCCGCACAATCAGGTCTGCTCGGGTCCGGATTTTGGTCATGTGTTTATGGTATGATTTGATCTTTATTTACGCGTCTGGATGATTCTTTCCATTGTCTTGAACTCCGGAGTATTCCTTCCATTGTTGGGGATTTATTTTTGACTTTTCTTTTGACTTTTCCAACAAAATAACTTTATCCTTTTCTTTTGCAATCAGGTCCTTGGCATTTTGCAATTAAGCCCTTGACCTTTTTGTGATTAGCTCCTTGAATGCTTTTATGCTTGGATTCATTTCCATTCGGAACCCGCTAAACTTGAACTCGGTCTTTATGATAGAAATGAATCTTTTGCACGCGTTTATGCTCGGAATGTGGGTAATTTGCAATCAGGTCCCTGTATTCTGTAAATACGACTAAACACATACCTTAGTAGCATTTATTGATATAAAAGTAATCTAAATGAAAGACATACGATGCAATGTATGCAATGCATCAAATACCCCCACACCTAGATTTTGCTAGTCCCTAGCAAAACAAAATATAAGAAAATGAAAACAGGGAAATCCTAACTCACTTTCGTAGGAATCACGGTTGCACTTAGCATGTGCAACAAGCCTTTAAACCTCTTTGTTGCCAAGGAGGAGGAGTGTTGTCTCCTGAGGGTTTTCAGCGGATATACCCACAAAATCCTATCAACATTTCATTAATAGTTCTCAATATCCCTACCTCAACCTTATACATCTTACTGAAAATTCTTGCATGCTCATTATATAAATCTAACTCATTAAAAATATGACTTGGTCTTTATTCCTCCAACATTCACACCACTAACCCTTCTAAACATGTTATTACTTAAATTATTTTGCACGCCTCCTCTGGTGGTGAAGTATCATTTGGATCAATCATGGCATGAATCATTCCTTTAGCTTTGGTCCTTGAGTATCTTAAAGTATTTATTTATTTTTTTTCCTTTTTCCGTGATTCAACACATTTGCTTTTCTTTTTAACACTTATACCCTTTTTGCATTCGTGTAGCGAGTTTGGTCGATAATCCCGAGCTGGCAGACTCAAGTTACCGGGTTTCAAGATACCCCTACGGACCAGTGACTCGAAGGCTTGGGCTTTTGTAATCATTTTGCAAAATGTGTTTTCCTCACTTTATTTTTATTTTATTTTACTTTTATTTTCCTCAAGGCTTAATTGCTATTAGAAGTCCACACTTCCCGGTATATTTTCCTCAACCTCTGCTTTTTATCAACCACTTCAAAGATTTGATTCATCCAATTTAAGTGCATACATGTCTTACAAGGGCCATGGGTTATTTCTTTGGAACTTAGATTTATGTCATAATTTCTACAAGCAGAACTATATAATAAGGAACAAAAACTTAATGCAATTTGTACACGGGTTTTGGCAGTTCAATCTTAAGCTATGTCATAGAATATTGAATTTTTATTTTTTTATTTTTTATTTTTTATTTTTTATTTAAAATAAAGCAGAGCAGAAAATCAAATAGATAGATATGTACATATATAAACACCCCCCCCCACACCTAAATCATGCATTGTCCTCAATGTATGCATAGATAAAATAAATGCACTGATTACCTGCGTCGGCTTGCGGTAGAGGGGTTGAGTTTGCTCAAAGTCAACCATAATCAGAACTGGATTGAATGACACCATGTTGGTGCATGTATCCAGTTGAATTGTTCCCCATGTTGACTTGAGGAAAAGATTCCACTCTTCTCACTTGAATTGGTTCGCTTATTTGCTCGAGTGATGGTGGTTGAGTAAATGAATTACTCCCTTTTTTCTTACTTCCTTTTTGCTTATGTGATGATTTATTTGATTCAGAATTCTGATAAATACGTGCTCTCATCACAACATCACTTGGGTTGCATATTATTTCTGGCTCATTATCAATATGGAAGATATTAAATTCTGCTTTTAAGTTCCCGAAAGATAATTGCATGAGCCCATTTCGACAGTTTATTAATGCTTCCGAAGTGGCTAAAAAGGGTCTACCTAGAATTACAGGGATTTGTCGATTAGGATTTACAACAGGTTCAGTATCAAGTACAACAAAATCCACTGGATAAATGAAGTCACCAACCTTAATCAAAACGTCATCTACTACACCTCTCGGTTTCTTAACAGAACAATCAGCGAATTGGAGGGTTGTTGATGCATTGCATACATTGCATCATATGTCTTTCATTTAGATTACTTTTACATCAATAAATGCTACTAAGGTATGTGTTTAGTCTTATTTACAGAATACAGGGACCTGGATGCAAATTACCCACATTCCGGGCATAAACGTTTGCAAAAGATTCATTTCTATCATAAAGACCGAATTCAAGCTTATCGGGTTTCAAATGGAAATGCATCCAAGCATAAAAGCATTCAAGGAGCTAATTACAAAAAGGTCAAGGGCTTAATTGCAAAATACCAAGGACCTGATTTCAAAAGAAAAGGATCAAGTTATTTTGTTGGAAAAGTCAAAAGAAAAGTCAAAAATAAATCCCCAACAATGGAAGGAATACTCCGGAGTTCAAGACAATGGAAAGAATCATCCAGACGCGTAAATAAAGATCAAATCATACCATAAACACATGACCAAAATCCGGACCCGAGCAGACCTGATTGTGCGGCGTGTTCGCCGCACAACACCTTCAATATGCGGCGTTTCCGCCGCCCAGTCATTGATCTGTGTGCCCGATTTTTGTCCAGTGTCGGGTCGACGCGTGTACTATCCTTTTATGTATTGGTATCCCCTGTATCGGCTATAAATAGCCCTGTAGGACGAATGTAACACATCTTTGAACCTTTGGTCTTGGATCATTAGTAATAAATTTCTGTTTTATTTTGTTTTGTTTTTATTTTCTTTTAATGTCTCTAGGATCCTTTCTTCTTCCTCCCTCCATGAGTTTCTAACTCTTTCCAAAGGGTGGAGGTGATGGAATTAGGGGTAGAGAAGATGAATGCATGTTATTGTTTTAAGTTCGTGATTAGTATATTTTGATTACTTGAGTTTATGTTAAATCATTTATCTTGTAATGCTTCATAACTAACATGATTTATTTCAAGTTTCTCCATTCTCCAATCTAAACCTAAGTCTAGACCTCCACCCGACGGAATTCTCTTCTTTGTTCTTGTTTTAATTTTAATTGCTTTTGTTTCGTAGTTTAGTTAATTAAACCAAAAACCCCAAAAAAAACCCTAATTGATTCTTCTCTACTTCTTTCCCATCAATCGAAACAACAAAAATAACGAAATCTCTCCCTCCTTGTGTTCGACCCGTATTTGCCACGTCTCCATTGACGCCGTGCACTTGCGGTATAAATTTAATTCTCATCAAGTTTTTGGCGCCGTTGCCGGGGAGGCGACGCAGATTTTGTTGTTTTTGTGTTTTTCATTTTATCCTGTTTATCTTGTGCGCGATCTAAGTATTTGGATTTGTGTTTCAGGGGACAACAGAGTGCGCGGAGAAATACACATTTGGAGCTAAACGAGCGGCGAAATCGCCGCACCTGAAGAACAACTTGCGGCGAATTCGCCACACCAGTAAGGCTTCTGGGCGTCATTTTTCTCTGGGGTCGTCTACATCTTGGATTGGTCGCATTGAGCTACTGGAAATTCCGAGAGCAGGCGGCGAACCTGTCTGAGCATTGCGGAGGTAACTTTTCTTGCCTTTCTCGTATAATCTGAATTTTCGAAAAGTTTCCTTTCGTAGAATTGCACGTGTTAGGGTCAAAAATTCCATAATTAGCAATAACTCAACTCTGACCTAAAAATTGGCAAAATTAGAAAGACCTTAGTGCATGCATCATATAATGTTTTGTTTGCATTATTCTTGCTAAATTATTGCAAATTATTTTTGTTGAAGAGTGCTGGAGGCAAGGTACGCACACGATTTTATCGATTGCATTTAAGCATATAATTTAGATTGCATACAACCTTGCAATTGCCCCCATTAAAAAGACCAATGTTTGACTATTTTTGCTAGAATTAAGTTAAACTATCTTAAGGGCAACTCCGTAGGAAAAGATACGGTGGGATTTCATCACCCTTCCGTGGCCCACAAATCACAATCCTCAAGTGTCACCCAAGCCTAAAATTAAAATCAATTAGACATTGACCCCTAAGGACTCGGACTCAATTAAGGAGGAGATTGGTTTGACTTGCTATGACCTGAAGTTAATTGAATTCAATTTGGTGTCTAGAAAGTGTTTTTGTGTTGACGAAAGTCTTCCAAGCGACGTGGTTGTCTAATTGGCACCGACTCTGTCGGAAGCGCCCCCACTAGCTATACACTAACTGGCCAACTTGGTTTGATTGGTGAGGGAGGTGAATCAAGCAAATCAATTCGACTCAACCAGTTAGGAGTTGTCTAGATCTAAGCGACACTAGGTCTAGGATTGTTTGAACCGTGCTTTCTTAGGAAACCTCTGACCGACCCTCTTATCTTTCTTTAGAGTTAAGTTTCCCTTCTCCTCTGAGTCATCTTCTTCTCACCTACTTATACGTTCTAGTCTCCTTCCCTTTACATTCTCTATTAGCATTTTAGGGTCGAGTCGAGAACTTGTGCTTGCTTAGCCTCATAAGGGTAAGAGTACTTGACTCAAGAGTGTTTTGATGGATGGTTACATGAGCAACCATCCATATCATTGTTGGGACCAGGACAATGCTTCCTGGTATTCTAAAACCATGCAACCTGGGGTGGCTCAGACTAACACCCCATATGGGTGGGACAATCCTAATTGTATGACTGAGCAATTTTTATATTGGGGTAACATGAGAGAGGCACCGACTGCTAGACCACAATCTAGTTATGTCGGATCAAATGCTGGTCAACAAACTGAGACATTACAACAAACTTTTGCCTCTTTCATGAGTAGGACAGACAACATGAGTGCACCGGTGGCTCCAGTAGCTGTACCGTGCGAATGTTGTGGGTTGAGTGGTCATGTTATCAGGGAATGCCCTTATGTTCCCCCAGAGCCTGAGTATGAGCATACATTTTCCCAAAACGCTCAATATGACTATCACGCATCCGCGTACAACCCGAGAGTGATGGATTCGTGGAGAAACAATTCATATCCAAATTCCTATACTTCATTTTCACCTCAGTATCCTCCTCCCGAATACCCAGAGTTCTACCAACACCCCACTTCAAATCATTATTCTCAGCCCATCAACACCCAATCCCATAATTTCACAAGCTCAAACTTGGACCTCATAGCTGACCACGTACCTGATTCCTTGGAACAAACTTTCCTTACGTACATGGAATCCACTCAACGATCCGTACAAAATATAACATCGCATTTGAGTCAAATGATACAACAATTAGGTGAACGTAAGGAGAGTAACTTTTCATGTCAACATGAGGATCCACCTTTTGATATCGAACCACCACCACAAACACAAAGCACAATCTTTCAAAGCCAAACTCCTAGCCAGTCTGAAGGACTTGGGGTTTCAATTCACGATCACTTAGTGGAGGATTCGATACACATTGACCAATTTCATCATGAGTCGGCCCAGGATTGTGCCTTATCATCTAGCCCCGTGGCCCTTGAGCCACATGATCTTCATGTTGTGCCTCTGAAGGACTCACTTCCGGTGGAGCAAGAGCTCCCTAGCACCCTCAATTTCAAACAACCTGATGAGAGTTTGCCTCTCACTATCGTTCCTGATCATCTTGGAAATGATGGAACATCAAACGACTACAGTGCTCATGAGGGTATTAGGAGTTCCTTGGAGGATACCTTGGGTATGAGACCCATTTTATGTTTACCCGGTGAGTAGGACTTGCCTAACGAGGCTCCTAACCTCGCTCCGACGCACTAACCAGTTGGCTGGAGAGTTTGGATTGACGATCATAACTTCAGTACCGCAACGGGAGAAACTCCTTTTCCGTTGCCCCTTAATCCCCAAACTCTCGAGAGGTTCAAGCTCTTTCAGTTTGATCCTTTGTATGAGACGCCTTTGCGTCCAATTCATGAACCTCTCATTTCTTCTTGTGCTCTTTGTGAAGGGGGCCCACGCATGAATATTCTGGCCCCACGTGGTGTCATGTTCCCTTTTGAGGTCTTTTGACAAATGAAGATGGGAACTTATGTTTGTACATAGTTATATTTGTATAACAATAAAAAAAAAAATTGTTTTTATCCCTTCTTTAGCATCTCACAGGTTTTTGAGGGAATTCGGGTTTTTGTCCATCAACAGAGCCATGAACTTTCTTTGTACTTCACGTTGGTGAGATCTTTCCTTTTTCATGCATAAATCCATGTACTATCTTGCTCGCATACATTGAGGACAATGCATGATTTAGGTGTGGGGGGGTGTTTATGTATCTATCTATCTATATATATTTCTGTTTAAAAAAATATATAATAAAAAAAATCAATATTTCATGACATAGTTTAAGATTGAATTACCAAAATCTGTGTACAAATTGCATTGAGTTTTTGTTCCTTATTATATAGTTCTACTTGTAGAAACTATGACATAAATCTAAGTTCCAAAGAGATAACCCATTACCCTTTAAGACATGTATGCACTTAAATTGGATGAATCAAATCTTTGAAGTGGTTGATAAAAAGCAGAGGTTGAGGAAAATATACCGGGAAGTGTGGACTTCTAATAGCAATTAAGCCTTGAGGAAAATAAAAGTAAAATAAAATAAAAATAAAGTGAGGAAAACACATTTTGCAAAATAATTACAAAAGCCCAAGTCTTCGAGTCACTGGTCCGTAGGGGTATCTTGAAACCCGGTAACTTGAGTCTGCCAGCTCGGGATTATCGACCAAACTCGCTACACGAATGCAAAAATGGTATAAGTGTTAAAAAGAAAAGCAAATGTGTTGAATCACGGAAAAAGGAAAAAAATAAATAAATACTTTAAGATACTCAAGGCCCAAAGCTAAAGGAATGATCCATGTCATGGTTGATCCAAATGATACTTCACCACCAGAGGAGGCGTGCAAAATAATTTATGTGATAACATGTGTAGAGGGGTTAGTGGTGTGAATGTGGAGGAATAAAGACCAAGTCATATTTTTAATGAGTTAGATTTATATAATGAGCATGCAAGAATTCTCAGTGAGATGTGTAAGGTTGAGGTAGGGATATTGAGAACTATTAATGAAATGTTAATTCAGGATTTTGTGGGTATATCCGCTGAAAACCCTCAGGAGACAACACTCCTCCTCCTTGGCAACAAGGAGGTTTAAAGGCTTGTTGCACATGCTAAGTGCAACCGTGATTCCTACGAAAGTGAGTTAGGATTTCCCTGTTTTTATTTTTCGTATCTTCTGTTTTGCTAGGGACTAGCAAAATCTAGGTGTGGGGGTATTTGATGCATTGCATACATTGCATCATATGTCTTTCATTTAGATTACTTTTACATCAATAAATGCTACTAAGGTATGTGTTTAGTCTTATTTACAGAATACAGGGACCTGGATGCAAATTACCCACATTCCGGGCATAAACGTTTGCAAAAGATTCATTTCTATCATAAAGACCGAATTCAAGCTTATCGGGTTTCAAATGGAAATGCATCCAAGCATAAAAGCATTCAAGGAGCTAATTACAAAAAGGTCAAGGGCTTAATTGCAAAATACCAAGGACCTGATTGCAAAAGAAAAGGATCAAGTTATTTTGTTGGAAAAGTCAAAAGAAAAGTCAAATATAAATCTCCAACAATGGAAGGAATTAATCCGGAGTTCAAGACAATGGAAAGAATCATCCAGACACGTAAATAAAGATCAAATCATACCATAAACACATGACCAAAATCCGGACCCGAGCAGACCTGATTGTGCGGCGTTTTCGCCGCACAACACCTTCAATATGCGGCGTTTCCGCCGCCCAGTCATTGATCTGTGTGCCCGATTTTTGTCCAGTGTCGGGTCGACGTGTGTACTATCCTTTTATGTATTGGTATCCCCTGTATCGGCTATAAATAGCCCTGTAGGACGAATGTAACACATCTTTGAACCTTTGGTCTTGGATCATTAGTAATAAATTTCTGTTTTATTTTGTTTTGTTTTTATTTTCTTTTAATGTCTCTAGGATCCTTTCTTCTTCCTCCCTCCATGAGTTTCTAACTCTTTCCAAAGGGTGGAGGTGATGGAATTAGGGGTAGAGAAGATGAATGCATGTTATTGTTTTAAGTTCGTGATTAGTATATTTTGATTACTTGAGTTTATGTTAAATCATTTATCTTGTAATGCTTCATAACTAACATGATTTATTTCAAGTTTCTCCATTCTCCAATCTAAACCTAAGTCTAGACCTCCACCCGACGGAATTCTCTTCTTTGTTCTTGTTTTAATTTTAATTGCTTTTGTTTCGTAGTTTAGTTAATTAAACCAAAAACCCCAAAAAAAACCCTAATTGATTCTTCTCTACTTCTTTCCCATCAATCGAAACAACAAAAATAACGAAATCTCTCCCTCCTTGTGTTCGACCCGTATTTGCCACGTCTCCATTGACGCCGTGCACTTGTGGTATAAATTTAATTCTCATCAGTTGTCCTAGAGGGTTTCAGCGGACCAAGGTTGAGTTGCTCGTAGACAGAAAATGGGAGCAAGTTAACGCTTGCACCAAGGTCTAGAAGGGCTTTATTGATAAACGTATCTCCTATTGAACATGAAATTGTGGGACACCCCTGGTCCTTATATTTTATAGGAGATGTGTTGGAAAGAATTGAGCATATGTTTGCAGTTAAGAACGCCTTCTTTGGTACATTCGTTTTTCTCTTCTTAGTGCACAAATCTTTTAAGAATTTAGCATAAGCAGGTATTTGTTGAATCATGTCTAAGAGTGGAATGTTTACCTTAACTTGCTTAAATACTTCCAAGATTTTCTCTATTTGTGCACTAGAGTTCTTTTTGAGTCTATTGGGAAATGGGGCTTTAGGCACATAGACTCGCTCAGGTTCAGGTTGAGATACAGGTTCAGGTTGGGTAGGTGGATTGGGCTTTTCAATTTGGACGTCGGGTTCAATGGTCAAGTCATATGTGGGTGCTTGATGGCTAGATTGATTAGTCATTCTAGGGTTTACCACATTATTGTCAATTTGTCTTCCGGACCGTAATGATACTACAGCATTGATTTGTTGGAACGGTCCTTCCTCATTAACCATTTGAACCGGTCTAGGGTTGTTATTTCCTGAAGGTGGTTGATGATATTGATTATTAGTTCTTGGGTTCACCTCAGGTTGACTTGGAAATTGGCCCTTTTCTCTTTCACCTATTATCTGTGCTAATTGGCTGACCTGTGTCTCTAGCCTTTGGAATGATTGGTTGGTTGTTTGTATAAAAGTTGTCATTAAATTTTCTAATTTTGTCAACCTAACCTCATGATTTCCATTGTTATTACCCCCAGATGATGTATTATTTTGGTTATATGGGGTTGGTTGTTGTCTAGGAGGTTGTCCTTGTTGGGTCCACGAAAAATTGGGATGATTACGCCAACCTGGGTTATAGGTTGATGCATAAGGATCATTTCTAGAATTGTTAAATGTGGCATTAACATGTTCCAGGTTCACACAGTCCTCCATTAAATGACCAGTCTGACCACATCTAGAGCAGGGGATAGACAAGGGTTGATTGATTCGGGGTTGATTTTGTAGCTCTAGACTTTCCATTCTACGCATTAGGGTAGCTAGTTTTGCCTCAGCCGCTATGTTGGAGTCTACAGCTAAGACACCTGGTCGGGGTTGACTCGCTATTCTAGATCCAATACTCGGGTTGATGGGTGTTCTAGCATTGTCCCATTGCATACTATTTTCAGCTAAATCCTCAAGAAAAGTCCAGGCATCATTTTCATTTTTGGACATGAAATTCCCTTGGCTCACAGATTCTAGCATAACTCTAGATGTGGGTGTCAATCCCTCATAAATAATTTGGCATAATTGCCACTTCGGTATTCCGTGATGAGGGCATTGGGTCAAGACACTCTTAAATCTCTCAAGATAGGAATAGAACGGCTCGCTCTCAGACTGAACGAATGCAACAATTTCATTCCTAATCTTCATAGTCTTATGGTTGGGGAAATATTTTTTTAGGAAAACTTGAACAAATTCGGCCCAACTTCTAATAGATCTTTCGGCTAGACTATATAGCCATTTCTTAGCGTCGTCTTTCAGTGCTAGAGGCACGAATTTCAGACGCACTGCCTCTTCAGGGATATGCTGGTATTGCATAAGAGAGCAGATTTCCTCAAATTCTCTAAGGAAGAGATATGGATCTTCCCTAGAGGTGAACTTAGGCAGCATACTCATGTATTGTGCCTTAAGTTCGAAGTCGCGACCCGGTATGGTGGGCATGACGATGCACGATGGCTGAGCAGCCATTGTTGGGTAGCACCGATCCCTCAGAGTTATAGGTTGTGCAACAGGCGGGTCCACTACGTTCTCACCCATTAGATCCGGGTGAGGTGGTGCAACAGATGGGTTGGGGTTAAGCTCTAGACTGGAATCCAGATGAACTCGTGAGAGTCGATTACTCAAGTCCCGAATCCAAATCTGAGTGCACCGGGTTGAATCAATTTTTGAACTTGAGTTTGAAATTTAAATTTCAAATTCAATTTCAAGAATCAATTACTTTTTCTTTTCTTTTTTTAAATTTTTTTTTTTGAAAACAAACAATAGAAAGGTGAAGATGAGAAGGGAAAGAAGACTCAGACGAGAAGGGAAACTTAACTCTAAAGGATAAAAATTAGGGTTGGTCAGAAGTTTCCTGAACAAGCACGGTCAAAACAATCCTAGACCTAGTGTCACTTAAATCTAGACGACTCCTAACTGGTTGAGTCGAATTGATTTGCTCGATTCACCTCCCTCACCAATCAAACCAAGTTGGCCAGTTAGTGTATAGCTAGTGGGGGCGCTTCCGACAGAGTCGGTGCCAATTAGACAACCACGTCGCTTGGAAGACTTTCGTCAACACAAAAACACTTTCTAGACACCAATTTGAATTCAATTAGCTTCAGGTCATAGCAAGTCAAACCAATCTCCTCCTTAATTGAGTCCGAGTCCTTAGGGGCCAATGTCTAATTGATTTTAAATTTTAGGCTTAGGCGACACTTCAGGATTGTGGTTTGTGGGCTACGGGAGGGTGATGAAATCCCCACCGTATCTTTTCCTACGGAGTTGCCCTTACGATAGTTTAACTTAAATCTAGCAAAGATAGTCAAACAATGGTCCTTTTAATGGGGGCAATTGCAAGGTTGTATGCAACTAAATTATATGCTCTAATGCAATCGATAAAAACCTCGATACGTACCTTGCCTCCAGCAATCTTCAACAAGTATTAATTTGCAAGAATTTAGCAAGAATAATGCAAGCAAAACATTATATGATGCATGCACTAAGGTCTTTCTAATTTTGCCAATTTTAGGTCAGAGTTGAATTATTGCCAATTATGGAATTGTAACCCTAACACGTGCAATTCTACGAAAGGAAACTTTTCAACTATTCAGGTTTTACGAGAAAGGCAAGAAAAGTTACCTCCGCAATGCTCAGTCGGGTTCGCCGCCCGCTCTCGGAGATTCCAGTAGCTCAGTGCGACCACCCAGCGATGCCGACGACGCCCCAGAAATTTGAAGACCGGATCCCTAGGTTGTGCGGCGATTCCGCCGCAAATACTCTTGGTGGTGCGGCGATTTCGCCGCCTAGATGGCTCAGATTGCGGTCAGATTTCACCGCGCGCTCTGTTGTCTCCTGAAACGCAAATCCAAATAGTTAGATCGCGCACACGATAAACAGAAAAAAAATCGAAAATACAAAAACAAACAAAATCTTCGTCGCCTCCCCGGCAACGGCGCCAAAAACTTGATGAGAATTAAATTTATACCGCAAGTGCACGACGTCTATGAAGATGTGGCAAGTACGGGTCGAACACAAGGAGGGAGAGATTTCGTTGTTAGTGTGATGTCGATTGGGGGAAAGAAGTAGAGAAGAATCAATTAGGGTTTTTGGGGTTTTTGGTTTAATTAACTAAACTACGAAACAAAAGCAATTAAAATTAAAACAAGAACAAAGAAGAGAATTCCGTCGGGTGGAGGTCTAGACTTAGGTTTAGATTGGAGAATGGAGAAACTTGAAATAAATCATGTTAGTTATGAAGCATTACAAGATAAATGATTTAACATAAACTCAAGTAATCAAAATATACTAATCACGAACTTAAAACAATAACATGCATTCATCTTCTCTACCCCTAATTCCATCACCTCCACCCTTTGGAAAGAGTTAGAAACTCATGGAGGGAGGAAGAAGAAAGGATCCTAGAGACATTAAAAGAAAATAAAAACAAAACAAAATAAAACAGAAATTTATTACTAATGATCCAAGACCAAAGGTTCAAAGATGTGTTACATTCGTCCTACAGGGCTATTTATAGCCGATACAGGGGATACCAATACATAAAAGGATAGTACACGCGTCGACCCGACACTGGACAAAAATCGGGCACACAGATCAATGACTGGGCGGCGGAAACGCCGCATATTGAAGGTGTTGTGCGGCAAATACGCCGCACAATCAGGTCTGCTCGGGTCCGGATTTTGGTCATGTGTTTATGGTATGATTTGATCTTTATTTACGCGTCTGGATGATTCTTTCCATTGTCTTGAACTCCGGAGTATTCCTTCCATTGTTGGGGATTTATTTTTGACTTTTCTTTTGACTTTTCCAACAAAATAACTTGATCCTTTTCTTTTGCAATCAGGTCCTTGGCATTTTGCAATTAAGCCCTTGACCTTTTTGTGATTAGCTCCTTGAATGCTTTTATGCTTGGATTCATTTCCATTCGGAACCCGCTAAACTTGAACTCGGTCTTTATGATAGAAATGAATCTTTTGAACGCGTTTATGCTCGGAATGTGGGTAATTTGCAATCAGGTCCCTGTATTCTGTAAATACGACTAAACACATACCTTAGTAGCATTTATTGATATAAAAGTAATCTAAATGAAAGACATATGATGCAATGTATGCAATGCATCATGTACTGATGCAGCACGGTTAGGTGGTTGCTTATACTTCGAGGCAGTTGAAAGTGCACGAGAGGAACTACCCCTCTCATGATTTGGAGTTGGCAGTAGTGGTTCACACACTGAAGACCTGGCGTCATTATCTGTATGGGGAGAAGTTCGAGGTTTTCACGGACCATCAGAGTCTGAAGTATCTGTTTTCGCAGAAGGAGCTGAATATGAGGCAGCACAGGTGGCTTAAGCTGATCGATGACTATGATTTCACTATCTCCTACCATCCGGGGAAGGCGAATACAGTCGTGGATGCTTTGAGTAGAAAGGTGGAAATTTCAGCTGCTGGTTTGTGTATTCAGGAGTGGAAGTTGCTCGAGACATTGTCAGAGTGGAAGCCATTCACCACGGACTCTGAGGGCACGGTGATAGCTGGACTGAGAGTGGAGCCTCAGATGGTCACGAGTATTGTCCAGGCTCAGAGGGCTGACGAAGATTTAGCTGGGTTGTTGCAGTTGGTTGCCAGAGACGGATCAGATTTCAGTATAGGAGTTGACGGAGGTCTAAGATTCAAGGGCCGAGTCTGGGTACCCAATGGGGGAGAGCTGAAGAAGAAAATCTTGGAGGAGGCACACAGTTCCCGTTATTCCATCCACCCGGGTAGCACAAAGATGTATAAGGATCTTCAGAGGAATTTCTGGTGGAAGGAGATGAAGACTGAGATAACGGAGTTTGTTGACAAATGTCTGGTTTGTCAGCAGGTGAAGATTGAGCACCAGAGACCCGCATGACCGATGCAGAGGTTAGATTTTCCAGAATGGAAGTGGGAGCATGTGACGATTGATTTCGTCACCTTGTTGCCGAGGACGAGGAGATCTCACGACGCGATTTGGGTGATAGTTGATCGACTGACCAAGTCATCACATTTTCTGGCAATCCGGACCACATTACCCTTGGAGGACCTGGCTAGGCTGTACATAGATAGAGGAGATAGTTCGATTGCATGGTGTTCCAGTGAGTATTATATCTGATCGAGACAGCAGAGTTACTTTCAGATTTTGGGGAAGTCTGCAGCAGGCTCTGGGGACTCGGTTGAAGTTTAGTACAACATTCCACCTACAGACAGATGGGCAGTCTGAGAGGACGATCCAGACTCTGGAGGATATGCTGAGAGCATGTGCTCTGGATTGGGCAGGGTACTGGGATGAGCATCTACCGCTGATAGAGTTCTCCTACAACAATAGTTACCATTCGAGTATCGGAATGACACCGTACGAGGCTTTGTACGGGAGACCTTGTAGATCGCCAGTGTGCTGGAGCGATGTAGGCGAGAGACAGCTGATCAGGCCTGAGATTGTGCAGATGTATGCTGAGAAAGTTGATCTGATCAGCCAGAGATTAGCGACAGCTCAGAGTAGACAGAAGAGCTACGCAGATAAGCGTAGGCGTGCATTGATGTTTGAGGTAGGCGATCACGTTTTGATGAAGATTTCACCATCTCGAGGAGTGATGAGGTTCGGGAAGAAGGGGAAGCTCAGTCCGAGGTACGTCGGGCCGTTTGAGATTCTCGATCGGATCGGAGAGGTTGCCTACAGGATTGCGTTGCCGTCGCAGTTTTCGGGTCTTCACGACGTCTTCCACGTTTCTATGTTGAGGAAGTACGTAGCGGATCCTTCTCACGTGATTCAGTTAGAGGTTTCGGAGATCTGACAGGATTTGTCTCTCGAGGAGAGACCTGTGGAGATCGTGGATCGGATGGACAACCAGCTCAGGAGGAGGACCATTCCGATGGTGAAGGTCAGGTGACAACACCATAGTGAACGAGAGGCTACTTGGGAAGTTGAGGAAGAGGTCCGGAAGGAGTTCCCAGAATTGTTTGGTGAGTTTCGGTCCTAATTTCGTGGACGAAATTCTTTTAGGGAGGGTGGATTGTAATATCCTAACCTATTTAACTTGGTTAATTTCTTTTTAGGTGCTTAATGGGTGGATTAAGATGGAGGACTGAGATTGATTTGGGGAAATGAGGTGGATGGTTGATATGAGAGGAAGGGTTTATATGTTGGTGAGTGTTTCTCTCTCTCTCTCGCGTTTCTCTCTCTCCCACTCAAGTCTCTCTCTCACTCTTAATCCGCAGCTGGTGGAGGAAGGTGAAGCTCAGGCGTTCTCCAGGTCGAGTTGATCGGGTTTCGCTTGGTGGTTGCCGGAGTTGAGGAGATTGCGTTCGTGAAGTTCACCGGAGAAGGAGCGAGTGGAAAAGCTCGCCGTTGGGTCTTCGAGGGCTGCTTCAAGTCTTCAAGGTATGTCAAGCTTTACTTTAATGCTCACTTATGCTTTGGTGAGTGTTGGAGTGGTCGACGGTAGGCCGGATTGCTCGTCGGACCACGCAGCTGTGTTCTGCACTGTGAACGGTCGAACGGTGGCATGGTTCGCTCGACCGGTTGTAGAGTAAATTGGGCAAAATCCCTTGTACCGGTCGAACGATACCTTGGTGGTGGTCGACCGGTAGTACATTTTGAGCGAGGGATGAAGACGCTGGGTGTTTTCGGTCGAACGGAACCCCTTTGCCGGTCGACCGAAAGCACCGTTGTAGGTCGGTTGGGGCATTGACCATCCAAACGGTCGACCGCCTAGTTGACTCGTTCGACCGACGAATTAAAATAACTTAAAGTTTGTTCGACCGCGAGATGGTTTGGTCGACTGGAGTTTTCTGAGGGTTTTGGATTTGGTACTGGTCGTTTTCGGTCGACCGGTGTTTGTGTGTAGTTAGACCGTTGGTGCTGTTTACTGTGGAATGAGTTTTCACTGGTCGAATTCGGTCGAACGGGATCCCTTTGCCGTTCGACCGGTTGGCAGTTTTGTTGGTTGGGCCAGTCCTATGGAGAGGATTCGATCGACCAGTGGTAAGGTTTTGTTCGACCGTTTGGTACGGTTTTTGAGTGGTTTTGTGTTGTGGAGCCAACTTGAGATGACAACGGATCTCCGGCCCTAGAGGGGTGACCGGTGCCGGCCTGAGAGTGATTCATGAGTGTTGTCGGGCCAGTCGAAGAAGGCAACGAATCTCCGGCCCTAGAGGGGTGACTGGTGCCAGCCTGAGGGGTGGTTCGTGTGTGGGGCCAGCTCAAGATGGCAACGGATCTGTGGCCCTAGAGGTGTGACGGTGCCGGCCTGAGAGTGGTCTTCTGGAGCAGCTCAAGATGGCAGCGGTACAGACGATACCGACTTGAGAGTGATCCAGCGCGTTGTCCGAGGATGCTTCCGGCTGTGGTGCCTGGGGCACGTGTGTTGTAGCCGAGGGTTTTTCCGGCTGTGGTGCCTGGGGCATGTGTGGGGGTTGGGCTAGAGGACCCGCGAGACCCGTCACTGTTTGGTGTCTACTGTGGTAGGGAGAGAGTTCCTGGGGGCCCAGTGAGACGTTGATTGTTTATTGCATTCCATACCATACATGTTTTAGATGTCTAGTTCATTTATTGTGATAGAAGTTTGGCATTCAGGGTTTCCTCATGGAAACTCAGGCATATTCATATTTTATGTCAGGTCGTGAGCGGCGTTTAGGAGGTGGTGACTGATGTGGAGTGCTTTCGGGGCAAGATCCTGCTTTCCTTGTTTTGAGGTCCGAGTGATTACATTTATATTTTCCTTATCTTTTGTTGTAATCACAATTTTGTAAAACTCTCTGATATATATTGTATATATGTTGGTGCACCAGTTGTCATTTTCTTCGGTAATATCCTCGTGTTGTGTTTTATTAAAAATTTTAATTTCTTCCGCTTTCGAGGATGTTACAATTATGCACAGGATAACGCTAGACATAATCATGGGAAAGAGTCTCGTGGATCCTCCACAGCAATTGATGCATTGCATACATTGCATCATATGTCTTTCATTTAGATTATTTTTATATAAATAAATGCTACTAAGGTATTGTTTTGAGCAACTGTGCAGAATTCAGGAGTTACAATGCAATTTACCAATATTCGAGCTAAAATGCTTGCAATGGACTCAGATGGATCACAAAGACCAATTAGCTAGAGATTCAAGCTCAAGTTGAAGTCCAATTGATTGCATAAGAAGCCAGGGACCTGATCGCAAATTAGAAGGACTAAAAAGTTATTTTGGAGAGGTATTCAAGAAGAAATTAAATTCGGATCTCCAAAGAGATGCAATGATTGATTCAGACGCATGGAGGCCAGCTAGAACATACCAACAACACACCACAAAAAGCACAAAACGATCTGGATCATCCATGCGGGGATTCCGCTGCATCTGACGGTCATTGTGCGACGGAAACGCCGCTCGGGTTGCGATCCATGCCTCCGAATTTCAACCAATCGTGTCATACCACGTGTCCTTCCTTATTCATACCTAGGGTTTCTTGTATCGGCTATAGATAGCCACGAAATTGTGTTGTGAGGGGAACTTTTTGTATTACATTCTATGCAATAAAATTCTGCCCATTTATTTCTCCATTGTCTTTGTCTTTTGTAAGCTTAGTTTTAGATTAATATTTCATGTTCTTAATTCCAGTAGAGTAAAATAATTTAGTTGTTCTTTATTCTTCTCTTAGAATAATTTGTTGTATGCTTAGAATAATTGCATTTGTTTTCGTAGATCGTAGTTTAGTATAATATTTTTTTTTCTTCTCATAGTCTCTCGATGATCTCCATGACCCCTTCTCCTCATCTTCTCCCCATGGGTTTCTAAAACCCTCCAAAGGGTGGGGGTGATAGATTTAGGGTTAGAGAAGAGAGATCGTTTTTATTTTAATTTCTTGTTAGTGTTTTGATCATATGAGTTTTTGTTAAATCAATTATCATATGATGCTTAATATCTCACTTGATTTATAATAATTTTCGTGATCTCTAATCTAACGCGAAAATTCATAATTCCCACCCACTGGATTCTCATCCATAGTTGTTTCTTCTTGGTTTTTGTTCTTGTTGTTCTTGCTTTAGAAAAAAAATAAAAAAAATCCAAAAATCTCAAACCAACACTATTTCTCCTTTTTCTTTCCTTAATCAAAGAAAATCACAAAAATATAAGAATCTCTCCCTCCTTGTGTTCGACCCGTACTTGCCGCGTGTTCATCGACGCCGTGCACTTGCGGTATTAATAAAAATCTCATCAGCAATAGTCGATGTAAAGATTAGAGAGATCAAATATCGTCTGATAATGGCCAAGGCATATTTGTATTTTACACCTCCTAACAACAACAATTCACATTTACCAAGAGAGCTTAGTGTCACAGACCTACTTTTCAAGTAGGAAACATGCGGCCCAAATCTCTAATACCCTTGAGTTGCTTGGATTTAACAGCCTCTTCACTCTCTCCTTTACTTAGTTAACTGTTCAACAGAACAATTTCACACACATACATTGAAGGGACACTTGAGAGCTTTGCTCAATATGCGATTATATTATCCACAAAGATTGAGTTACAATGCTAAAGGACACACACACATGAGTTCTTTAGAAAGGAGAGGAGGGGTCCCCTTTATATAGGAGATGATCACCCTTAGTACACAAGAGGAGTTTGTATTCCTCCTTCATTTACAACCCAACACTTGTCTTGGATACAAAGCGACACTTAAGTATACAAAACGTGTTTGGTCTTCAAGCTAGAGAATATCTAGCTGCTAGGAAGCTTCCTCAAAGCTTCACCAAGAGGAGAAGTTCTTTCAGAATTCTCTTCTTAAGAAGTCAAGTTGAATTTGACTTCTTCTTCTTTTGGGATCTTTTCTTGGGAGAGCAATGCACCCATTTGCCTCATTGTTGGGGCGTTTTATTAGGCTGCGAATAAAGGAAATGAAAAGAGTTCTTAGTCATGCCGCTAAAGATTCAGGCTCGTCAAGAAGGTATCACGTAGCCTCACGAACATGTCATAAAAAAATCTAAAACATAATGATGATGTTATGGTTTCATTGTTTTAGTTTTTTTAGGAAATTTACTATTATACATCATTTAATTTGAAAACAAATGGCCCAGTGCTTTCAGAGAAAGAAAGCCATGACGGTTTCTTTAAGCAAAGCCAAGGTTCTTTATCCTGATTGTGCTGCGATGGTATCGAAATTACGCTCAATGGCCTTCGATACCGAAGATTATCTGAAGGCACAGAAAAGTAAAGCAGCATATCTAGTTCAATTGGCAACTCGAACTTTTCCGAAAGGTCTTCATTGTCTGTCCATGCGTCTCACAGGAGAATACTTTGTCCTCAAGCTTAAACTAGATGAAGTACATTATAGGCACAAATTGAAGCGGTTGGACCTCTACCATTTTGCCATTTTTTCGGACAATATCCTGGCATGTGCTGTGGTTTTCAACTCAACTATCTCGACATCTAAGGTGATTATTTTTGATGGCTTGGTTTCACTTCAAGGTTGATCACATATTAAAATTTAGGACGACATAAAGTTTGCAATTCGCAACAACATATTTATTTTTGATAGCGTTGGAGTGTTCGACGAACCTGACTTGACCGACTGGTTCAACCAATTGGACTGGCAATGGGCTTCCAGTTTGGCCTGCATTGCAACATTTTAAAACCTGTTTTCATGGGTTGATTTCCTCAGACACCTTTCAACTGGTTTAATCGGAAGTTTATCGGGTTCAAACTGGTTGGACCAGATTGAGTTTTAAAAATAATTAAGTTAAATGATCAAAGGCCCACACACTGGTACGTGCCAATGTGCAATCGAATCAACTTCAATTGGATGATTTAAGAATTTTAAAAAATTAAAGTGATCATATGAATATGATATCATATTGAAATCACGGCTCAATCGATCCACCAGTTGAAGCAGCAACACATTAACAAATTCGAAACACAATTATTAACTGCTTCAGTTGGCTTCCTTGCTTCTTTATTCAATTCTAGTGCACCACTGATCAGAATTGGGCGAATGTGTTGCTAATTTTTTTTGTTTCATCCGTTACTTCGTGAACTTCCTATACTAGTTTTGTCTCTCTAAATAAAAGAAGATTAGCCGTGTAACATCCTCAACACAGCGGAAAATTTAAAATTTTAATAACACACAATCAATAAAGGATATTATGCAAATACCGAAACATGTGCACCAACATATATAATATATATGAATATCAGAGTATTTCAAAAGTTGTGATTACATCAAAAGACTATACAACGAAGCAGTAATCACTCGACCTCAACTGAGAGAAAGCTGGATCCGGTAGCGATGCTCCTCTACTCGGTCACCACCCCCTATCGCCAATCACGTCCTGAAAGTAAACATGCAACAATGCCTGAGTTTCCAGAAGGAAACCCCGTATGCGAAACTCTAAACGCATGGAATGAAAGCACCCTAGCATGTAATTTTACTAACAAGAAAAACATCGCAAACCGGCTGGGCTCCATGGCTTTTTCACCCAACCACAGCACACACCACAGTCACGGGGCTCCAGGGCTTTTTCACCCAACCACCGCAACACACACTCGTCGCCAAGCTGGGCTCCAGGTTTTTACAACCAACCGCAGTTACCACGACACGACCAAGGGCTCCAGGTCTTTTTCAACCAACCCAAACGTCTAAGGGCTCCAGGTCATTTTCAACCAACCCCTACACGCGTCCCTGCTCAGGCTCCAGGCCTTTTTCAGCCAACCTGAACGCATTACGGAGCTCCAGGTCTTTTTCAACAACCCCGCACAAACTAGCTGGGCTCCAAGTCTTTTTCAACCAACCACAACTCTCACACAGTTACGGGGCTCCAGGTCTTTTTCAACCAACCGCCGTAACACCACAATTCTAAGCTGGGCCTCAGGCCTTTTTCAGCCAATCCCAAGCTCTCGCACCGTTACAGGGCTCCAGGTCTTTTTCAACCAACCACCGCAACACTCGTGCACCCTAGCACACTTGCCGGAACAACATCGGCACCACAACTCACCTCACACGGACGACTACAACAACCACACCTCTATAGTGCAAAACTGGACACAAACGGTCGACCGAACCAAAAGTCTCGGTCGACCGAATCAAGCAAATACAGGGAATTCGCATCGACCGACACTCCATCGGTCGACCGATTCCCACCAACCGCACTCGTTTGGTCGAACCAAAGTCAAGGGACGGTCGAACGTTTAGATGGTCAACTCCCAGGTTCAACGAACAAAATGACCATTCGGTCGAACGACAAAGAGGCCTCGTTCAACCGAAAGTCACCAGGGACTAAATCCCACAAAGTCCACAACGAATTCGGTCGAACCCCCGAGCACTCTCGGTCGACCGAATTCGACCAGGGAATAAACCCTCACACGCACCACGAATCCGGTCGAACGCCCAAGCACTCTCTGTCGACCGAATTCCACCAGAGCGTTCCCCCACGCTCAGCAACAAGTCCGGTCGACCGAAACCACATTCGGTCGAACCGACCACTCAATCCACTTAAGTCACGGTCGGACGAAGTCAAAGAGGCGGTCGACCGTTTAGATGGTCAACGCCCTATTCGACCCATGACGGTGCACACGGTCGAACGGCAAAGGGGACCCGTTCGACCGAATCTCCCCAGGCTTGCCTCCCACGCACGGTCGACCGCCCCTGGGTCATCGTTCTACCGATTTGAGGCAAAACCCGAATTCTCGTCACGAACAGTCGACTGTTTGCACCAACCGGTCGACCGATCAGGCAGTGAAATCTGCTGCACATTTACTTGTGACGAGCCGGAAGGCCTACCGTCGACTTCCAAATACTCACACTACTTAAGTAAGCGAGTTGACATACCGAAAGGTTTGAAGAAACCTTTGAAGAACCACGATGACGCCTCCACGAGCACGCCTCCCCAAAACACGATCCGTCGACAAACCTCGCGTCCAAACGACGATCAACACTTCCTCGACAATTCACACTCACGATTCCTCCTTCGTCGACCTCCACCCACCAACCGGAGCAACCAAAACCACCAAAACGTGTTAGGTCGAGGGAGAGAATCCAAGCAAAAGGGACAGAATAGCACACAACCCAACTCACCTCCTCCCACCAACCGGAGCCGACCACCTCTCGCCGGAGATCAACTCTTCTTCACGCCGGAGCACACTGAGGGAGAGGGAGAGAGACGTGAGGGAGAGAGTTCGTGAGAGAGAGTGAGAGAGAGAGAGAGAGCTCACCATAAATATCTCCTCCTCCTCCAATCTCAACCATCCATTCCAATCCAATCCATCTCCACCACTCATCTCACCTCCACTCCATATCAAACCCTCATCCAACCATCTTCAATCCCAGCCGTCCAATTGCATCTCCTCCTAATCACCACCTAAACACATCAAAACTCAATTAGGATAGGATTAGGCTCAAGATCCCACAAGTCGAGTTTTTGCGTGACCTGGATATAATGTTCTATTTCATGGTTTTGTTAGTTTTGTTCTCTAAAGGTCTAAACATCCAAGAGTTATTCTGATGGTCTGAAATAATTTAATTTTCTAGTGGCATGTTAATAAATTCTTCCTAGCTACTGAAACGTCAATACCATATCTAAGAAATTAACTGAAATTCAAAGATAAGGTGGGTGGATGGTATTCAAGATGCACGTACATCTGTAACACCTAAGGTTGTGTAATTAATTCTTGTTGACCATTTGCGTCATCGACATTACAATAGTAGTGACACTAGTGCAGAATAGACTTTACTCGTCGCCCAATAGACGTCGGCTGTTATAAAACCACGTCTAGTAGGGAGAAGATAACATAGACGTCGGTCATTACCATGGCCGACGTCTATGTGGTACTATAGACGTTGGCTATTGGAATACCGAGTTTATCTGACGTCTATACGGTATAGACGTCGACCCATAGACGTCGGGTGTTAGAATACCCTGTGCATCCGACGTCTATAGGGTATACCGTGTGGCCAGTGTTTCGTTCTATCACTTTTGTGAACGTTTGAAGTTAGAAAATTTATTCTTACCTAAAGGTTTGTGTTCTTTGTCAACTGTTCTTTATAAATATATCTTAACTAGTTACTTCGTTGAAGATTTTCAAATTCCTATAGAAGGATGACCGAAGATTCTATGCATTGAGAGGTAATCAAATTTTGTGATTCTTATCAGTGTTGTGATAGTTGTTTATCTTTAGTTCCTTCTTAATCTCTTATAATAGTTTCAGAAGCTGCGATATCATGTAGTGAGATGTTTTTAAACTAAGAATAAACTAAATAACCTTGATTGGATTCCTTTTAATCAGGGTCTCAAGGAAAGCCTCTACTACGTATTAACATATACATAAGTGTTTTTTCATTTTCTTTTCAGGAACGAGAGAAAATTGTATTCCATGTAGTAACCGACAATTTGAACTACCGTGCAATGAAGATGTGGTTTTTATCTAATCCACCTGGTCAGTCCACAATTGAGATACAGAACATGGATGATTTCAATTGGCTTCCTTCTGGTTATAGTTCAGCAGTCAAGCAACTAGGTACAAACGAACCCGAATTAGTTCGTTGCTAAATCATGTTCGCTTTTATCTGCCACAGATCTTCCATATCTTGATAAGGTTTTGCTTCTTGAATCTTGACCACGACATCGTGGTGCAGACGGACCTCAGTGGACTGATGAAAATTAATTTGAGTGGTATGGTTAATGGAGTAGTTAAGATATGTAAGCAAGGTGAATCATTTCATCGGCTAGTAACGCTTGTTGACTTCTCCGATCCAGCTCTGGCCAGAACGTTTTATCCCAAAGCGTGTCTCTGGGCTTTTGGCATGAACATGTTCGATCTGCAACAGTGGTGGAGGCAAGGACTAACATCTGTGTACCACCAATGGTTGAAGTTGGTAAGATATTGATAATTTGATGTTATCCGACTGTGCATCATTGTATGAAATGTTTTCTGAGGCACCTATTCTCATAAAAAAAGGTAAATTTGATGAGAAGGAAAGTGGGAAGTAAAATGATCAATGAAATTGATTTACTTGTATTTTAATGGGGATTACAGATGTATTTCCTAAACTTGTTCTTTGCTCCAAGGCTAATATACGTTACTTTTTTTACTCTGCAAAGATGCAGTTACATGTCAGAGAGAAGCGATTATTGAAAGCAGGAAGTTGGCTGTTGGGTCATGTTACCTTTTACAATCACACTATGGCTCTCGGTCGACAATGGCATTTAGGCGGCCTCGGCTATAATTTAGATCTCAGTATTGCAGACATTGAGAAAGCAGCAGTCATCCATTATGACGGCAAAATGAAGCCATGATTAGAGATTGGCATTCAGGATTACAGGGAGTATTGGCACAGGTTTCTGAATTTTGATCATAAATATCTACGACAGTGCAACATCCACCCATAGATATAGGCCATCACTTCTCTTTTTATGATCTTTTGCATTCATTTGATTTTTATTCATTTATTTTATCCAGCATGTATGTTAGAACCCTAAACCCCTTATGGGTGTTAATGGTGATTAGAAGAGGGGTTTGCATGGGGAAGTGGAGATCAGCAGTAGTATGCACGGGAATGGAGGAAATTAGGATAGGTAGGTGATGGTGGAGGGGGCCGGTCACTGTGGTTGTTGGGTGTGGGGTTTAAGAGAAACCAACCCATTCTTCTTTCTTGTTTCCTCCACATCTCTCACTTTCCTGGTGCGGCGACCAGAGGAGGCGGAGGCGGATCTAGATCCAGCGGAGGTCGTGCAAGGAGGCGAGCACGCGAGGTGATCTCCGGAGACGGCGTGCGCGAGCGGAGCTCCAGCGGTTTCGTCGTCTTCTTTGAGGTATGCCGCTCTCTAGTGTGATTTTGTTGTTAACCCTCGTGGGAGAGTTGTGTTGGTCGGTCGGAGGAGGTCGGAGACCTCTCCGATGAAGAGTTTTGGTGAAGAAACCTCGGCTGGCGTGAGGTTGAAGACGACCAACGGTCGACCGGGCCCTTCGGGCGGTCGACCGAATGTAGAGTTTATGCCTGTCTGGTGTGTTGCGGTCGACCGGGTCCTTGTGTTCGGTCGACCGGAACTTAAGTTTATTGGATTTTTATGCATGTTGTTCGGCCGTTGGTATGTGTTCGGTCGACCGTTATATGACGTAGAAATAATAAGATGACCCTGTTAGATTTCGGTCGACCGAGACCTGAGTCGGTCGACCAATAGATTTGATTTTGATGTTGACCAGACTCCAGATTTTGACCTCGTTCAGTCAACCGGTTTTAGACCTTCGGTAGATTATTGGAAATTATGTGTTGCGCAAATAGTTCGACCGTTGCAGATATTTGGTCGACCGATTCCTTTGAGGACACGGTCGACCGGGCTGCCTGGTTCGGTCGACCGTTTTTGCACGGGACTGAATTTCTGGTTCCCATTTTGAATGTCAACTTTGCCCACGGAAACCCGTGTCATCGCCTTGTGCGTGAGCCAGGAGTTGACGGTGGGCGCGTTCCGCGTGCCTGCCCAGGGACCACCGTGTGGAAAAGTGTGGGTGTTCGGGACGTGTCACCTCCATGTATGGATCGTGACTAATGTGATGAATTGATCGGACTCATGGTAGTGTAGCAGGCCGGAGGGATCGCGGATCCCATTGTATGATGATTGTGCGAGCACGCAACTGTCGTTGGGTGAGGTGACTACCAGCCTATAACGCGACGGAGGTCGTTGCCCTGCTTTTATAGCAGCGACGTTGGTGTTTGCGGCAAGTGGAGCCTGATGACCTGACAGACTTCGGTCTGGACCGTCCGATGTTGTGCCGAACGTATTGATTGGACCACCGATGCTGTGCCGGTGATGCCGCCGATGCTATTTTGGCGATGATGATTGATGGGCCGATGCTATTCCAGCTATGTTGTATGATGGGCCGATGTTGTTCCGGCTATGTTTTCCTCAGCTGGGCACCTACTGAGATGATGATTGATGGACCGACCGAGCGATGGCTCCGTTGGTGTGGTTTCGACCACGAGTTACAGATCCGTATCTTTATGGCGTGGACCTGGCGGATGCCCCTTGCCGAACCACTTGTTTAGTGTAGCCGCGTGTGGGGGTGTCACCGTTTTTTTCCGTTAGACCGTATGTGCCTACGGTAGGTCTCCTCGGGAGACCCGATGATGATTGTCGGACTGATGTCCCATGTTATCCTCCGGGGGAACTGTTTTCCTTATTGTTGAAGACATGACATGCCACTAGTATGATAGGTGCATTTGTACTACTGCATGCGTATAGGTGAGCTTGGCATACGGGGTTTCCTTATGGAAACTCAGGCATTGTTGTTGCATCTTTTTAAGGACCGCAGTAGGTCCAGTTGGGTGGTGATCAGCAGGCGCACACATTTTGGGATCGGATCCTCTATTCTGACCATTGAGGTCGACATGCTTACGTTTATCTTCTTTTATTGTTCTATTGTAATCATGTATCGTTTTTGACAAACTCTGATGTAATCTGGTGCACCATTTTTATGTTTTATGAGAAGTAACAATCCCGTCTTTGATGATTGAGTTCTATTGGATGGATTATAAATTTTTAAAATTTCCGCTGTTTCGGGATGTTACAATTTGGTATCTGAGCGGTCGATTCCTATGCGGTTCCCAATGAAATCACCCTTGTAGTAATAGGACGCATGCATTTTATATTTTTAGCATGCATTCATGGCTGAAGTTTGTGATTGTTTCTTCTGTCAGATGGCTCCTAGACGAGTGCAGAGTTCTCCGCGTGATCGTGATGCCAGTGACGACACTAAGGGCGCTCATTGGGATAGATTGGGCGAGTTTCTAGAGCGTCAGGTAGCCCAGAATGTGCTGGGTGGGATGGGCGCTGAGCATGACCGGTTTATGCGTCAGCACCCACCGAGTTTTGATGGCAGGAGTGCTCCAGAGGTGGCGGAGGACTGGATCTTTAAGATGCAGAAGATATTTTGAGCGATTAGAGTTGCACCTGAGAAGAGGGTGGATCTGGCCACCTATGTGTTTGATGGCGAGGCAACCAACTGGTGGAGGACCGCATCCACGGTCGTGTTTGAGGATCGCGAGGATGTCAGCTGGGAGGAGTTCTTAGAGGTGTTCCATGAGCAGTACTTTCCCCAGCACGTCAGGGACCGGAAGAGGGAGGAGTTCATGTCGCTGGAGCAGAGGGAGATGACTCTGGCGAGTTACATAAGCAGGTTTAATGCTTTGGAGCGTTACTGCCCAGAGATCTGTGTGACCTCAGAGCAGCAGGCGAGGAAGTTCGTGAAGGGACTGAGGCAGCCGCTTCGATCACGTCTGATCAACAGCATGCCGCAGACGCTTGGTGATACGGTGAAGCACGCTACTATCATAGAGCAAGATCAGAGGGAGTGTCTTCAAGAGGCGGGGAAGGCACCAGTGAGCACCGGTAGTCGACTAGTTGGTCGTTGAGCATGGAACCCGGGCAAGAGGCCCAGGTTCGAAGGAGGAGGGGTACGTCAGTCTGGAGTGTGCACGTTCTGTGGGAGGTTTCACCCAAGTCAGGAGTGCTTCAGGCGCACTGGAGCTTGCATGGGGTGCGGGCAGTTGGGTCACTTCGTTCGGGAGTGCCCGATTAGGCAGGGATAGCCTAGTAGGAGGTCTGGACCACCAGTGGCAGGGAGAGGTGGAGGCAGCCGATCACTCATCTCACCAGGACAGGGCAGGAAGACCGGGCGAGTCTTTACTATTCAGGCTGAGGAGGCGAGAGACTCCAACACCGTCGTGGAAGGTACACTTTCCATTTCTGGCTTAGTAGCGCGTGTGTTGTTTGATTGCGGCGCCACTCACTCCTTCATTTCAGAGAAGTTTTCTGGCGAGTTGGGTCAGACCCCTGTGCTGCTGACTGATGTTTTGGAGGTCAGCACGCTCATGGGTGAGGTGGGCACTGTGGGGAACTTTTTTCCCGGCACCATAGTTGCTTCGGAAGACCATGATTTTCCGGCAGATCTGGTCTTATTACCGATGGAGGATTTCGACGTCATACTGGGGATGGACTGGCTGTCACAATACGACGTGTGAGTCTTTTGCCGTGAGAAGAAGATCCTGATTCTGATGGAGGGCTTGCCAGATGTTTTGATCAGAGCTGCGAGGAGCAGAGGGGGTCGTCTGATTGTGTCTGCAGTTAAGGCACAGAGACTGATACAGCAGAGTTGCAGACCGTTTGTGGCCACGCTAGTTGTTCCTGATCCTGAGACGAGAGGCTGGAGGATATAGAGGTTGTGTAGGAGTTCCCGGATGTGTTTCCAGTAGAGATTCCATCATTACCGCCGCATCGAGAGATCGAGTTCAGCATCGAGTTGGTTGCGGGTACGACACCTCAGTCGAAGGCACCTTATCGGATGGCACCTGCTGAGTTGACAGAGCTGAAGAAGCAGTTACAGTAGTTGATGGAGTCTGAGTTCATTCGACCAAGTGTTTCTCCATGGGGAGCGCCTGTGCTCTTCGTGAAGAAGAAGGATGGGTCGTTGTGGATGGGCATCGACTACAGGATGCTGAATAAGGCTACCGTTCGGAACCGGTACTCTTTGCCCAGGATTGATGACTTGTTTGATCAGTTGCAGACGGCGAGAGTGATCTCGAAGATCGATCTGCGTTTGGGTTATCACCAGTTGCGGATCAGAGAGGCAAATGTTCAGAAGACAGCCTTCAGGATGCGGTAGAACCACTACGAGTTCTTGGTGTTGCCGTTTGGACTGACGAATGCACCTGCAACATTCATGGATCTGATGAATAGGACCTTTCAGCCGTACCTCGACAGATTTGTCGTTGTATTCGTGGACGACATCTTGGTATACTCGCCTGACAGGGAGCAACATCGAGAGCACCTGAGGATTGTGCTTGGCATCCTGAGAGATCAGCAGCTTTATGCCAAGTACACGAAGTGTGAGTTTTGGTTGGATCAGGTGGCTTTTCTGGGGCATATTGTGTCGGCGGATGGGATTTTCGGTGGATCCGACGAAGGTCGAGGATGTGACTCAATTGAGAGCCCCGACGAGCGTGACGGAGATCAGGAGTTTTGTGGGACTGATAGGGTATTACAGACGGTTCATCCAGGATTTCTCCAGACTTGCATCGCCGCTGACAGCGTTGACGCAGAAGGGCGTCAAGTTTGTTTGGTCCCAGAAGTGCGAGGACAACTTTCAGGATCTGAAGAGGCGATTGACGACAGCACCTATTCTGACTCTACCGATTGGCAGTGGAGGCTATGTGATATACAACGATGCGTCAGGGATTGGCTTGGGCTATGTTCTGATGCAGCGCGGGAAGGTGGTCGTGTACGCTTTGAGGCAGCTGAAGGTGCACGAGAAGAACTACCCTACTCATGATCTGGAGTTAGCAGCGGTAGTTCACGCGTTGAAGACCTGACGACACTATCTTTATGGCGAGCAGTTCGAGGTCTTCACAGATCATCAGAGCCTGAAGTATTTGTTCTCGCAGAAGGAGCTGAATATGAGGCAGCGCAGATGGCTTGAGTTCATTAAGGACTACGACTTCACCATTTCCTATCATCTGGGAAAGGCAAATTTGGTTGCAGATGCGCTGAGCAGGAAGGTGGAGGTTTCAGTGGCGAGTCTGTGCATCCAGGAGTGGAGGCTACTCGAGGCATTGTCAGAGTGGAGACCGTTCACAGAGGGTTCTGAGGGAGCAATGATTGCTGGGCTTCGGGTGGAGCAACAGACTGTCTCACGGGTGGTGCAGGCTCAACATGGGGATGATGAGTTAGTTGGTCTGCTACAGTTGGCTTCCAGAGCTGGGTCATACTTCAGTGTAGGGGTCGATGGTGGTTTGAGGTTCAGGAGTCGGATCTGGCTACTTGGCAAACTATAGACATACATCTAGTAACATACATCTTGGTAACATGAAAGCTAAGTTAATTACTTGGCAAACTATAGACATACATCTAGTAACATGAAAGCTAAGTTAATTTCAGATTCTCAAGCATGCTTTAAGTAGCTGGTGTGACATTAAAGCATCAATTAATCTTACATACAACCTAGTTCATTCATGTAATGACGTGTCTTTCTCATGTCACACCATTATAAGGATTGCTCAGCCATGACATTAGAATTGTCCCAACCCATTTATTGGGTTTGTATGGCTAAGGAATGGGTGATGAAATCTCTCACTTTATCTTCAAGACTATAGGTGGTGCCCTTAAGATAAAATTGATCCTTAAGCTAGCAAGCAATGCACCAAACAATTTCTCAACCTAACACTTGTGATCAATGCACCATTAACTAAATGCACATGCAACCTAATGCACGAATTAGAGTGAGAAAAAGCACATACCTCTTGCCAACAATCGACAACAAGAATGTAAATCACAAGATAAAGGAAATGTATGCAAGGATCCTATTAATGATGGATGATCCTAAGCACAAGATTGTAATCTTTAGCTAAGTGTTTTATGATACAATTGCGATTAGCAGGATGTCCAGTTCAAGTTTTAAGCCAATAAAATGAAGTATGAAAATACCAATGGCATAACAAGGCAAGTGGAAGTATAAAATAGGAAACAAGACACAACAAAAAAATTTAGGCACAAAAATCCATACTAGATGCACCAGTAGCAAATTTATATGCGCCAATGGCGGATGAGTTTCCACCCAAAGGTGCCCCAATTTACACAATAGGCACCCCTGAGTGACTTGAGTCGATCCCTTGGTCAAAAGAAAAACTAAAAAAGTATAAACCAATCAAAATGGGTGAAATAAAGCTCAAGACAAAGTGAAGTCCCCGACAACTACGTCAAAAACTTCATTTGAATTATAAATAATAACCGCAAGTGCAAGACCATGTTGAAGCAGTCTCAAGTATGGGTCAATCCACAGGGAGTTCGTTTCCTCATGCAATGTTCCACTCCATACTCGATTTGTGAAAAAAAAAGATTTTTATACTACACTAGAATCAGAAATGTGAGTAATTTAACAACTACACTAACAATAAATTATTAATCTAGAGGCCTTAAGAGTGGAGGTGAAGTGGTGAGGTGTGTGTGAGTGGCATGAGCAACACTAAGCACAAGTGTGGAGTGGGTGACATATAAGTAGTAGCTAGTGTGGAAACAGTGTATGAAGCACCCTACTACATGGTAAACTATATGCATGCTTGTGTTAATACATGAACCGTAAGTTAATTTCAAATTCTCAAGTATGCTCTATGTTTCTAGTGTGGTAATTAAAGCATCAATTAATCCTACATACAACCTTGTTTATTCATGTTCACATGCATCATTCCATGAATTCGTTCATAATCAAATCAAAACCATCCATAAACATACAAATCTAGAAAAGGAGCTTACCAAAACTTAAATCTAAGCATAGGTTAAGATCCTAGTATGGTCATTAACCTATAAACAATAAACTAGGCATGATTAGAGCTGGTTAACCATTTTCTCGACACACATTTGGACTTGATTAATACATTTGCATCAATTTCTTATATGATAACATTAACAAGCGATGTTTGGACCTTAGAATCTAGCTTTCCATTTTGTTGCGTAACTGCTTATTTTTTAGATAATTCATGGGTTTTACATAAAAATATTATATCTTATGCACCAATTTTTAACTCACACACTACTTGATTATATATAACCAGATAAGAGATGTATTGCATGATTATTCAATAACAAATAAATGTGTGCAATTTCTTTTGACAATGCTACTAATAACTCTGCACCAGTAGAGTTACTTGCAAGATTATGTAATCCAACCTTAGATGATATTCTTTTTCATATTAGATTTGTTTGTCATGTTTTAAACTTAGTGGTACAAAATGGACTTCAAATAATAAAACCTTATTTACAAAATGTTAGAGATGCTATCACCTATTTAGGTAGTAATAGTACATATAAATATCAAGAATTTAGATAATTGTGCTCTAGTAGTGATGTTGGAGTGTTGGACCTAAAATTTAAATTAGATGTCCCTCATAAATGGAACTCCACTTATGAAATGTTGAAATGTTATTGTCCTTATAAATATTTAATTACAATTTTTTATAATGAAAAACAAAATGAAAACATTTTAACTATTCTTGATTGGGATAATTGTAGAATTATGTTAAATTTCTTGAAACCTTTTTTCAACTTCACTAAGACATTAAGTGGAACATATTACGCAACTGTAACTTATTTATATTGGAATTACGTCCAATTACTAAAGTATTTAAATATATATGAGTAATGCTAGTTTTTTGGAAATTATAAAGGGTTAATTGCTTGGATGCCATTTGAAAAGACATCGCCAACATCCATCACTCCACACCTATTTGCTCATATGCCATCGAAAAACTAACACCATGTCTCAAATGCCACTAATTTTTTGGCTATGTCACTCCTTTGATGAATTCCGTCATTGACATCATCTTTTTTGTCGATGACCTCATCTTTTCTGTCGATGACCTCATCTTTTCCGTCGATGACCTCATCTTCTCAATAAAATAAAATTTTAATTGTAAAATTTACAAATTCTAGCTTGTGTAATATAATATTTTTTAAAAACTTCTCCTCTCTCTCTCCCTTCTCTTTCTTTTCTCTTTATCCTTTCTCCCTCTCCACTCTTTCACTCCCTGTCCTCTCAAATACAACCTCTCCCTTTAAAGAATCTCTCTCTTTGAAGAATCTCTCTTCCTTTCTCTTCAAGTGAGAGAGAGAAAAAGGGATGAGAGAGAAAATGATAGAGGTTGTGTTTGAGAGAGGAGAGAGAGTGAAAAGTGGAGAGGGAGAAATGATATAGAGAAAAGAAAAAGAGAAAGGAGAGAGAAAGGAGAAGTTTAAAAAATATTAGATTACATAGGGTAGAATTTGTGAATTTTATAATTAAAATTTAATTTTTGTTGAGACGATGATGTCATCGACAGAAAATATGACATCATCGACGAAATCCGTTAAAAGGAATGGTATGCCCAAAACTTAAATGGCTTTTTGAACATAGTGTTGATTTTTGATGACATATGAGCAAATAGGTGTTGATTGATGACTATTGGGAATTACAATCTTTTCAACTGGCATCCAAGAAATTAACCCAATTATTAACGTAATGAAAGCTAAGTTTAATAAATATTGGAAACCTTCACTATTAAATTTTGTTTAGCTTTTGTTATGGATCCTAGATTTAAAATTACCGGTTTACAAATTTATTTAGAAACTATTTTTGAAAGCATGAATTATGAAGGTTGTGAACATTACTTAAAATACATTAGAGCACACCTTAATAAATATTTTAGTCTATATGAACGATTATATAATGTTAATTAAATGAGTTCAAACATTGCTAGTTCACCATCATCCCAACAACACCTACTTGTGGATGAAGAAGATGATGATAACTCTCAATGGAATTGGTTAAACCAGAAAAGATTAAGATTAATACAAAGTGAAACACATTACGAATTAATTGCCTATTTAAATATTGATATGTACTTAACTCTTGCAGATTGCAAATATTTTGATGTTTTAGACTGGTGGAAACCTAACTCTGCTAGATTTTCTATAGTTTCTTTATTAGCACGCGATTTACAAACTCCTATGGTATCAACTGTGGCGTCTGAGGTTGCATTTAGCGTATGTAAATGGGTCATGATCGAGAAGAGATGCAACACGTTCGCTAAATCACTCGAGACAAGCGTTTTCTTGAATAATTTGTTGGACGCAGAAGAGAGAATGTAGAACATGCATATCAATGAGAGCAGTGACGAAGACAAATAAACAATCTATAATTGTAATTTGCAATTCTAATACATAATAAATTAGAAATTGTATGTAATTTGTAAACTTATTGTACTCAATAAAATTTCACTATCGGTTGGGATGGGTAGACGGGGTAGTCGGTGAGGCAATGACGTCGATGAACAAGCCTTCAAATCCGACTGATAATTGTCCCCCACCCATTGAATGAATACAAGCCCTATGTGAATGACGATCATGTTGCAAACTTAAGTGACGATGACAAAGACTGGTAAGAAGATTCTGAAGGAGATGATAGTGAAGATTTGCCACCTCCACACTCACAACCCCATACACCCACAACTCGGAAGTCCAGGACACCAAACACCTGGGACAAGCAACAGTCATACAGGTAGAACTAAAAATAACATAGGATGAAGTTCTCAATTCATTTCATCAGAAGATCATTGAAGATGGAGTGCTCCAATGTAAACAAAAAAAGCTATATTGGATTCTAGCCACACTCATATCTCCTCTACCGACGCATCATTTGAAGAATTTTACCTTGGTAAGACTTTCAAAAACAAGGTTGAATTGAAAACCAAAGTTGCTCTCTTTGCAATGAAAAATAATTTTGAGCTTGTAGTGAAGAAGTCTGGTAAATGGGTGTGGTATATCACTTGCAAGGATCCCATATTTGAGCTTACAGTCTTCCATAATGTACATGATTGCACATTGAAAGTCAGACAGAAAGACCACCGACAAGCAGCACCTTGGGTAGTTGGCCACCTAATCAAGAACAAATATGTCATTGACGGTACTAGCTACATGGAAAACAACATAAGGGAGGATATGAAGGAACAATACAACATAAATAGGAGTTACGAAAAGACATGGAGATGAAGAGAGAAGATACTTACGTATGTGAGGGGGACACTTGAGGAATATTATTCAAAGTTACATGCGTACCTGTACATGTTGGAGCAAAATAATCCAAGCACAATACTGATTTTCTCATAGAACATGACCACTTCCTTTTTTTCTCTTAGCGTTTCAAGAAGGGGATTTGGATGGTGTTGTCTTGTGATATATGTCAATGACACATTCTTGAAGACTAGATATGGTGGGCACATGTTATGTGCCATTTCATCGGATGCAAACAACCACTTGTATCCTATTGCGTTTGCACTGGTGGATAGTGAGAATCATAGCTGTTGGACCTATTTCATGAATAAATTGAAGAAAGCCATTGGGGACGTCGAGAAGCTATCTTTATATCAAACATGCATGCTAGCATTATTCATGCTTTGGAGACGTTATTTCCAAACACCCAACACAGTGCATGCTGCCACCACATTTGTCATATGATATGTGCCCGATAGTGCTCGACATAGGTGCGATGGAGCCTGATTACATTGCCTTATTTGAATTCATAATTGTTCCATTTAATTTACATTGACAAAATAAAATACAAAAACCCCATCAAGGTCTGACATGTTGATAGAACAGGTCGCCTGTCCATTTATCCCTGAAAGTCTATATGTTTTTGTCTATGATGGTGGTGAAGGGAAGTTTCTTTAGACGATGTTTTATATGCTTGATGACGTGCATGCCACAATCTCCACTGCAAAATTAATAGCATTAACCATAAACATATGCGATAAAAGCATTAACCATTTAACTTTGAAGAAATCATTAAATTTACCTTCTGTAGGTTTAGGGGACATCCTACGGTGTCAAACGATGCCATCCAAACTTCGATGTTTTATGTTCTCTTGAGGTCTTCTATTTTGGGTGGTTGTTGGACAGGAAGGAACTAAACATTAGAGAAGGGAGGATGTGACACCATAGCCTCATTAATGACTATAAAGTTGCCTCAGAAATGATCGTCACATCTACATTGTAGATGTTAAATGTCCAATCGGGAATTAATGCCTCGATTTCGAAGGAGAATGTGTTTTTGCGTCAACAAGTTTTCCCCTTCCAAGAAGGCAGTAAAACAATGCATGTTCTTGTAGCACTGACACTAGTACACATACTCATTTCCCTTCCAAGAAGGCATAACCTGACCCTCGAGCTCGGACCTACGTATAAGACACATTCTGATTCCCAAGTAAACTTCCTTGTATAGTTTTGATACTAGTCGTTCATGGGTGGAATCGATTTAGAGAACTACATGCTCATGACCACAACATCCTTACAGTATAGACCTGGAAGGTAATGAGATGCCTCCTCCTCATATGCTGAGCCACATCAATATGCTACAAAACATCAACATGTTGAAAGTCAAGAAGAATATCTTCAAATATATTCATGCATGATTGTCGAGTATTCATCAAGTTTATATCGAGCCTCTATCGAGTTCATTTGGGTATACACTGTCAAACTCATCGAACTCTTTTTGGGTATCCACTGTCAAGCTGATTGAGCTCGTTTCGGTATACACTATCGAGCTCAGTTGTTGACCCCATCGAGCCCAACAAATCAGAGTACTTCATAATATCAAGCCTATATCGTCAAGAACCACCGTGGATCGTAACTCCCCATCTTCACATCAATGTTCTTCTCATTGGGTATCCTCCCAAATACCCACTATTCCAATGTCCCCAATTGTCTTTCGACTGACTTCTCAAAGGGTCGAGAACTAAAGGTTCATCATCTGGGTTCTAATGACGTTGTTTCTTGGTTGGGTCGGTGTAGACATCCTGAATATATTTTGGGAGATGCCTCTTCCTCTGATATACAACCGTAGCCAACGGGGTAGACAGATCTACTTCAACTTCGTAACTGTTAGGTAGATCGTCTTCATCCTCAGATTGTGGTCTCAAAGGTTCTTCTACTAAAGACAAGATCTTGAGCATCTGGTCCATCATGGACAACTGACTCTTAATGACGCTCCTTAGTTGACCTTCCATCGACATGTTCTTTTCTTCCATCGACAGTAGCGTTGCTTCCATTGATAATTGATTTGCTTCCATCGACAGTTGCGTTGCTTCCACCCTCTCCAACCTTTATAGCAAAAGTCGGTTATCATGAGATGAGGCTGAAGCAGGGGTCGGGGTCGTTGCTTCAGATGAGGCCGTGGCTAGGGTAGAGGTAGGGATAGCTAAATCCTTTGCTACGACATCATGTACAAAAAGGTTCACCTCTTTGGCAACCTCAGCCAATCTCTCAGCCATCTTCTCGATATCAAGGTTGTTTTAGTGTCATCATCACCCCTATCAACATCATTCTCGGGCCCGGGAGGTAGGGGTCATCATATCATACATCGTATTCATGCTATATATCCTTTATTTTACCCCAATATTGTGCTACTCGAGTTGTTGTTTGTAGTGTTTCAAGAGTTAGGTAATAAAGAAGAGGAAAATAGCAAAAATAACCTGAATGTAACAAGAATGGACTAAATTGAAGACCTCTAGATCTATTTATAATGCACAAGGATTGGATCACAAATCAGGAAGAACCCAAGTGAAAACCCAGAGGGACTTGATTGAGAAGTACAAAATAATTTCACATATGACTTGAACTAGATCGGTATTTCTCCAATTAAAACTAAATCGGGTTGAGACAATGGACCAGAGCTTCACCCCATGTGCCAATAGAAGAAATAAAGTAGAAGTCAAAATTTTAACCCGATGAGATCAATTTAATCTGCCACATTAGCAGATCAAACTTGTCCAAAGGGTCTCAAATTTTGGCCGCGGGTTGGGTATTCGGGCCAAAGCATTCCAGGACTATCAGATTTAATTTATAGTCGTCTGTTTACTTCCATATTAATCATAACCATGTATTAGTCTATATACCATTGTAATCCCACCTCTCCAATACTTGTTCTTGCTCCTCCATTAATTTAGATTTTATTTGTTGGTCATTAATGTAGGAGGAGAAGAAGAATAAAACTTTGTAAGCTTTCATTTTAATATAGTGTAGTTTTGTTCTTTGCTTTGATGTCTTTGCTTTGATGCCATTTCCATTGTGTTTGTTTTCCTTCATCTAGTTTTCTGAATTTTGCATTATGGTTTTGGGTTGCTTTTACGCTTTCTTTAGTTTAGAGATGAGTAGAGAGTAGTCCATCCCTATGGGGGGGGGGGTGGAGAATAAGATGTTTTGATTATGTGATGTATTAGTGTGTGTTAATCCTACATTTGAACATCACATGAGTTCCATAACCATCTAATACGATTTTCACTTTTATCTTTGATGTGCTAATGCTTTTGAGTGAAGCTTAGCCCATGCTTAGATTAGTGAGCCTATTTTATGGGGTATGATGAGGTTAGAATAACGATGGAGTGGAAGAATGAAACATGACATGTGCTCATGTTGACCTCATCCTAATTATTGTCTTGTATGTTTTAATGATTGTGTCAAATCTTATTTCATGTGGAGACAAAGTTGGATGTGATCATTTTACACGTGGTCACATTAGTCTTATTTCAATTATTGTCTTGTATGCTTTAATGATAATATTTTATCTTATTTCATGTAGAGTTAAAGTTGTATTTGGTTTATGGATTTCATGTATTACATGTTGTGATGAGCACAATTGAACACACACTACACATATTTTCATTTCCGCATTCCTTCTCTACCCCCTAAGGGGTTTTATTTTATCATTTGTTTTTTTATTTACACGCATCGGAATTTAATTCCGGTAGCATCCCTCTCTCTCTTCTTCTCCCCCACTCGAGTATTGTAGACTTAGACACGCGCACGTTCCCTGTAGACTCCTCGTGTACTTGCCACTGTTCCATTGCGGTCGTGCACTTGTGGTATTATAACTCATCAATCAATCCTCTATAAGGTTGTTGTAATAATCAACCTCTGATGTATGATGCCCCAAATAAGAGTACAGTGCCATAATATAGAGGCCAAGTACATGGTAGCTACCAAAGGCATCAAAGAAGCTTTCTGATTCAAAGCATTATATACATAGCGTTTTTCGGGACAGAAGACAATGAGCGTCTTTTGTGATAGCTAGTGTCGTTATCTTGACGAAAGGTCAAATGCATCACAATAAGACCAAACACAATGATGTTAGGTACCATTTTATTTGGGTAGTGATCTTATAAAGAATCGTGGTGATGGTGAAGATTGTTACTGATGACGACCCAACATATATGCTTACAAAACTAGTCACATTGACCAAGTTCAAAGATTACTTGAGCTTGGTCAGTTTAATCTCCATGTAGATAGATCAGAGGCAGAGATGAGAGTTACCGTTAAGATAAATGAATGTGGTAGTCTCATAAATAAGGTGTTTTCAGGTGAAGGTGGAGATTAATAGAAAAGATGCCTCGAAAACACATGTGGAACGGTCAACCGCCCCTCATTTGGTTGATCGCTGAGGGCAACTCAGAATTGGGTAGAAGAAACAAGAACAATCAACAATTTGGCCACTGGTTGATCACTTAACCAAGGCAAAAGTTACTTATCTCACTAAGTTGTTACGTATAATCGGGGGCTCATAGTTGTCGTACATTTGGAGATTGTGATTCCAACTTCCCAGTCGTAAGACCGGTCAACAGATATTGGGCTCAAAAGAATTAGTTTAAGGGAACTTTAGGCATATTTTCTTTAAGAGACTTTCCCTAAACTCTTCCTGTAAATACTTTTATTGTGTTTAAAGCATTAAGAGTCATTCTTAAGAGAAAGAGAGCCGCTCACGTGGAGTGGTAGGTTTAGCCACCACCAAAGCTTAGGGCTTTAGGATTTGGGGAAACATCTTCTCGTTGGAGGTTTCACGTCCATCCATCCCTCAATCTTCATTATGAGCTAACATTTAAGTTTTCATTTTCCTTTTACTCCAATGATTCTTGTAGTGAAGCTTCATCATCTTCGCTGCTATCACTACTGCAAAATAGGCTTTACTCGTCGCCAAATAGACGTCGGCCTTTATGACCACCGACGTCTAGTGGGGAGGGGACAGAATAGACGTCGGCATTTAGGGAGACCGACGTCTATATTGTACTATAGACGTCGGGTGTAAGAATACCAAGTTTGGCTGACGTCTATGGTGTATAGACGTCGACCTATAGACGTCGGGTATGATAGTACCTTCTGTATCCGACGTCTATAGGGTATAGACGTCAACCGATAGACGTCGGATGGTATAGTAGACCGACGTCTATACGCCATGCATATAGACGTCGAGGTATAGACGTCGGCGTTATATAATATCCGACGTCTATAGGTCTTAAAGATATCTAACAGGCGCGTTTTCTCTCATTCTTTTCAGACAAACCCCACCCAAACCCTAGCCGTCCCGCGACCCAACGCTCCTCCGCGACCGATCTCCGACCCATCCGCACCGTCTCCGGCACCGCAGCGAGCTCCCAAGCTCTCCTTCACTTCACGATAGTGTAGAAGATCACTTAGAGGAAATGGTTCAGGATATGGCTGAAAAGTTTTCGTCCAACCCCGATTTACTTGGTAACTTGTTGAGTGACAATGAGAAACCGTTGTATAAGAATTGTACCAAATTCACTAGATTGTCAGCGGTGTTGAAGTTGTACAATTTAAAAGCTGGAAATGGTTGGTCCGATGTGAGTTTCACATCAATGTTGAAGTTTCTTCGATTTTTATTAGTAATATTGAATGATATTTTAACTTGTGCTACTCAGGGCAATTAAGGTTTACAGAGCTTTAGGTGGTAGGAGAACAACCACAAAAGCAGGAATAACATGGCATGGAATGAGAGTATGTTCTATCCCATTGTTGTTAATTAAGTTAGGAACAAATATTTAGCGAATTTCTATGTTTGTAGTACCGGAAGCAGGTTGGAAATACGGAATGCGGTTATTACGTGATGAGATACATGGAGGAAATCCTCAATGTGGTAACTCAAGACGTATGTCTAACCGAGGTAATGTAGATTGCTATTCAATTGTATATTCAATTGTAGTTTCAATATTTAGTTATTAATATTGAACACACTTGTATTTTTTTGATAGATTTTCCCAAAAAGTAGTGATCCTTTCTCGCAACAGGAGCTCGATGAAACTCGCGACCGATGGGCTCGCTATTTCATCAGAAACATGTTGACGAACTAAGAGGTTCTCCTGCCAATAGTATTTTTTGTAATTTAGTTAACAAGTGCACTTGTATTACAAACCTACACTTTATGGCTTAATATAATCGCCTTAATTTTAGAATGAATTAATTGCAAGTGTGTTGAATGTCAATTGTGTATGCTTTGTATGTTTGTGCATGTATGGTTGTATGTTTGTGCATGTATGCTTGTGTGTTTGTGCTTGTATGTATATGTGGATGAAATTTTGAGTATTTGTGAACAAATTTATAGGTGAACGAATTTGGTGCAGTTGTATGTACACGAATACGACGAATAAAAATAATTTCGTCGGATGCTATTTTTTTTTTGTCCAGGTTTAGGAATACACGACGGTTGTTTATATTACCCGACGTGTATTCCTGTAAAGAAAGGAATAGACGTCGGCCTTATGTTGAATCCGACGTATATACTTTAAGGATAGACGTCGTATGTTATTACACCGACGTCTATCCCTAAAGAATAGACGTCGCATGTTATTGCACCGACGTGTATACCTAAAGCATAGACGTCGGGTGTTGTATAAGCCGACGGCTATACGTTAACGAATATACGTTTGCTTAGAATTACAGCCGACGTCTATTCGTCAGGTATAGACGTCGGCTATACCATAGCCGACGTCTATGTATAGACGACACACACATAGACGTCGGATTGAGGAGTGCTTATATCCGTCGTATATAGCCCCATGCATCCGACGTATATTCCATTTTCTGTAGTAGTGTATTGTTTTTTCCTGCAAATGTTTCTACATAAAATCCAGTATTGTGCTTGCTCTTTATGATCGATTGCTTGAGTTGCTTGTTAGATGCTTATTATGTGTCCACAGAATTGTCTATCTAGATTTCTTTGAGATTTCCATCATTTCGTACTTAACTACCAATAATCCTAACGAAACAAGCTGAGAAAGGGGTAATTTTTAATAAACTTCAGAGCATTCACAATGGAGCATTCTACACCATCATCACCGGATCGTGGAAATAAATAAGTATTATTTCTACTCAAGCAACCCACAATCCGCACATCTACACGCGCGGATCGTTTTGATTGTTTATTTTTATTGTTGGTGGGACCCACTCATATTTTGTTAGAATATAATAAAGAGAGATGATTGTATTGATTTAAATAGATATATATATTAGAAAATAAAAGTAATAAAATTCTAAAAATCACCATAATTCTTAACTCCCTATGTTCTACGGATAGACACCCATTATTCTATATAAATATTGTATTTTTGAAATACTAGATTTTCGGTGATTAACTCAAACGGGACAATTACCAAAGTTGAAACGATTATATTCTCGTATTATACCTTCCAAACAGTTATATTTTCAAACATCTTAACAAATTCATTCTCAACTTTCATTGGTTTAGGATTTTTATTCTTACAACTACAATTTTCCAACTCATTATATTCTCAAACAAGTGAATTTGTTGAAGATCGTCCTAAACATACAACTAGTAGAATAAGAAGAAATGATAATCAACATTCAATTATCCACTGGTCATGTTGTCGATATTAGTGTTTACTTGGACAATAGATATCGAATTTCGTGATAGAAATACTTTGACCTTTTGGATTTAACTGAGATTATCTGGCACGCTATGGGCGAACCGATAATTAAAAGTAGATTAATTAGTTGCTTTCAGTTGTAATAATGTTTAGTTATATATAATCGTTACTGTAGTGTCTATAAGTTTGGTTATTATATCACTATTATCCTTTTGTAGTTTATAAATTAATCATTTTACCCACATTTGTTAAACAATTGTTTTTTTTAAAATGAAAAAGATAAAATTTGATATCAAATTCTATTAATATTAATTCATACATAAACGAGATAAATGATGATATATTAATTAATTAATTTGTAAAATGTAAGAAGTCTAGTGAGGAAAGAGAAGAGTTGATTTGACGGCAAATCTTTTTATAAAGATTATTGTTGAGAAGATGAACGAGAGAGTATTTGTGGATAATGTTGTCAAGTGAAAAAACTGACGTAGCAGAGAAAGAAAATTGTGATGTTTTTTAAAGATAATAGGTACAGATGCTCTCATAATGAAAAAGGACAAAAAGTTGTGGACAAGATAGGTGTACCCAGAAGTTGTGGAAGAAAGAGAGTGCTGATTTGACAAGTTGACATTTATGAAAATGTTAGGGCTGAAGATGACGTAATCAACATCAAACGTAACAAAGAAATTAACATAGGGAAATAACTATGTAGATAAGACATATCAAGAAGTCCCAATCACTTCCAGTCCACTACAGTTTGGTTGTTTTTATGTAGAAATTGGTAATAGTTTTAGTAGCTTTTTCGGAAAATTAGGTCACTTTTGTGTTAAAGGTTACATTTAGTTCTATTTTGACAACCAACAGATTTTTCTTGAATATTTATGACCTTTGCTTGGCTGTTGGAACAACTTAAATTCAATTTTAAGAGATTGAATTTGTGCTAGAGCCAGTTTTCTATCTCGCGTGTAGGGCTGACAATGGGTATCCTCAATCGGATCTGGATATTCATTTTCAGAATCGATCCAATTCTGGTTCTAACGGTAGGCTTTCGTGTCCACATGTATGTATATATTTTAATTTTTTTAATACAACATACAAGATCGATTTTCATATTTTCAACAATTTCTATGTACATTACTTTGTGTTTATTCTAATATCATGTAACCCTACATTTATTAAAATAAACCACAAAGGTAGAATTATACCTAAAGGTTCTCTAAAACCATTTTGAAGATCCGGAGTCGTGTTGCCCGTTGAATCGTCCACGGGTTTGCCTGCGAGTGTTCACCAAACTCTAAACAAGATTAGAGAGAAAGTGGTTAGCCAATCAATCTCTAACAAGGATTAGAATCTAGAAAATAACCCATCTTTAAGCTCCTGAGATTCTTATCTCTAAAACTCAAAATTACTAAAAGAATTTCGTGGTGATTAGAGGAGAGATTAATGAGAGAAAGATTTTTTGCATTAGTATTAAACAAGTAGGAGTAGTGGTCCTTTTATAGTCTCCCAAAACATCCTTATCAAGAGCTATTCTTTAGCCATGATCTCTTGCTTATTCTCTCCTAAAATTAATCTCTAATTTCCACATAAGCACCCACAAAAAATATTTTAATTAAATCTGGAATTAATTCACCCATGATTTAATTAATCTCTTAATAATTCAGGCAGAATCGTTCTTGTTCGGTGGACCGAGTATAACTCGGTCAACCGAACCGTTCGGTTATATCACGTGTTCGGTGCACCGTCAGCTAGACGGTCGACCGAATACGTATGAGAAAAAATCCCAGGAAGAATTCGGATGAACCACGTCTTTTACTCGGTCTACCGTTGACACCAGAATCGCTCCTGGGACATAATCATCGGATGACCGTGTCACCTTCGGTCTACCGAAAATACTACTTCTCGGTTGACCGTGCACACTCGGTTAACCGAACCCGATTGTCCAGGCACTCCAGACAATTTCGGTCAACCAATTGCGCTTACCCGTTCCCTATTCGGTTAACCGATCCGAAGATACCCCGGTCGACTGAACCATGAACGGTTCACCGTGTTTGACCCCGATTTTGCCTTTGTCAAATTTTGGATTTATTTCCAACAAAATTTGATCTTTTGGGGTTTTTAGCAAATTCACATCTTATATAATATATTATCATATGTAATATTAAATTATTACACCCCATAATATATATACCTCATATGAATTTATTATGATTCTAATTATGTCAATTCTCATGACATATTGATTTTATTCATTCATCACATGTGTCCTATTTTCACATGAAACCTGACACATCATATGAACTTAAAATCAAATCTCTTGTTTCCCAGATTTGTGGTGTGACCTATAGGAGGATCTAAGCCAAATTGACAGAGATATTAAACACTTAATATCTCAAACTATAAGCGGTATCTAGCTACACATTATAGTTACCCAATTAGCATAGATGTCTTTGTTCCACCCGAACCAAAACACGATCCATTTAGTGATGTAAGTGCACCACTTGTGTCCGTCCTTTGCCTCATGATATTAAGAATATATACAAAGTAGAAATGTGTCATCTTTTTATTATATTCATTTCTTGATCTCTCTAAGCTAATTATAACTATGTAACTTAACTCAAGTTACATTGTGCACATTATAATTTTGCTTTATCAAGGGGCCCACTAATATCATCACTCAATTAAGAGGGGCAATGATAATCGTTTGACTAGCTATCTTTTCCAGCACAAGTCATGCTCAACCAACTATTGCCTTTATCACTACACTCATTGATGGCTTTTGACAATAATCAAATTAAGCACTTCTTGAGTGAAAAGATATAAGTCTCATATCTTAGGATCTAAGACACAGTTAAAACATTAATGACACGAAACACAATTCCATAATGTTTTACTTGTTAGGTCTATTCAATATATAAAAGTAATCTTTTCCTCTTTTATATACTCGTGTCGTCAATTATTTGTAGAGCTACAACAATCGATGACCAATACGACAATCTTATCTCGGTAATTAATGTTCCATGTTAATTACCATGATCGTGAATAACTTTTGATTTATGTAAACCATTATCTTTTAGAGCTCTACGGTTAAGGACTCAGCGTCTCTTCCTTAACACTTCCAAAAGACGAATACCATAATCAAGGAACAAAATGTTTGCACATTCAATTGATAATAATTGACATTTAAAAGTAAAACTTTTAGAACACATTCCTTTCAATCTCCCACTTGTTATCAAAGTTTTCTCTCACATACATTCTCAATGTGTAAAACAATAATACTAGGGTAACCCTCTCTAATCACTCATCAATCCAATCCACATGGTTCCTCAGACCCATGGACTCGAAATGCATTTCCCCCTTGGCTTGGAATAATGGTTTGGTGAATGGTAGGGGTGCACACGGGTCGGGTCGAACCCGAAAACCGACCCGAACCCGACTGGTCGGGTCGGGTTGAGAAGCAACTCGGGTCGGGTCGGGTTGAAAAAATAGGAAACCCGAAATTTCGGGTTGGGTTCGGGTTGTAGGGGTCGGGTTGACCCAACCCGACCCGAAACCGAATATATATAAAGCTGAAATTTTCAGCCCAACCCAGTGACCCACTCAACACCCGCCCCGCCGACCACACCCCTTCTCCCTCTCTCCAGTCTCAACCCAACCCTAACCCTAGATCGACGCGCTGGCCGGCGATTCTCGTCTCTCACTTCCTCTTCCGGCGCGAGATCCAGGTGATGTGCTTCGCGCTCGGTCTGTTCGTCTCGCAAATCCTCAACGACCTCGTCAAGATCTCCGCCCCGACACCTGCGCTGCGCTCGAGGCTTGCGACGAAACCGTCCTCCAGGTAACCGATCACTCCATCATCCCACCCCTGTTCCGCCCTAGGGTTTCGTTTCCTACGAATATCCAGAGTTTCTGATTTATTTCGTTTACGATTTTGAAAAATTAACAATCAATATTTGCCATGTAATTTTGCCATGGAGTTTTCTGATTTTCCTTCTTCTTCTTTAATTCTTCAAGTAATTTCGCCATGTTCAATAAAATGTCAGAATGATTTGAAATTAGTCATAATCTTAGTTGCTTATATTCAGATTCTGTGGTGGAGAAATCTGAACAAATAGGAGGATGGACTGGAGATAAAATGTTGTTTTAATGCATGTATGTGAAGATTGTTGTTAGATTCCAGATGTTTTAATGCATGTATTCGAAATTTTTACTCTTCGCATGTATTCGAATATTTTCTTTCTTTCTCATGGTTAACAGTGATATTAACAGTGATATTAACAATTTCGGGTCTAACCCGACCCAACCCGAAAATTTCGGGTCGGGTTGGGTTCAACCCGAATGGGTTCGGGTTCGGGTTCGGGTTGGGTATTTGCCTAACCCGAAAATTTCGGGTTGGGTTGGGTTACAGCCCAAACCCGACCCAACCCGACCCGTGTGCACCCCTAGTGAATGGATCAGTTGTGTTGCTGTTTGTGTCCACCCATAAAAGATTTATTTTTCCCTCGTCGATGATGTCACGTGTGACAAAGTACTTACGATCCATGTACTTCACTTTGTGATGTGATTTGGGATCCTTGATTTGCGAGATAGACGCACTATTATCGTAAAATAGCTCTACTGGTCCCTCGCTCGAGGGAACTACTCCAAGCTCTTCAAGGAACTTCTTAATCCACAATCCTTCCTTGCTCGCTTCAGCGACAACCATTACTTCGGAAGCGGTGGTTGAGTCCGCCGTAGTGCTTTGCTTCCAACTACGCCAACTCACAACTCTACTATTTAAAAGGTAGACGTATCCTGATTGCGACCTTCTATCGTCGGGATCACTCATGAAACTCACATCCGAATAGCCCTCGGCTATTAATTCCCTTTGTCCTCCATAAACAAGAAACTTATCTTTGGTCCGGTTTAGGTACCTCAGCATGTTCTTGACCGCAGTCCAATGCCCAGGACCTGCGTTGGATTGGTGACGACTTATCACGCTTAGAGCATATGAGACATCGGGTCTAGTGCAAGTCATCGCGTACATGATTGATCCTATTGCCGAAGCATAAGGGATATCTTTCATGTACTCCAAGTCTTTACGTGATTCAGCACGTTGAGATTTCTTGAGTTGCACACCCATACTCATTGGCACACTGCCCTTTTTGGAGTTGTTCATGCTGAACCTTTACAAGACCTTGTCAATGTATGTATGTTGACTTAGGCTAATGAGTCTACGAGATCTATCTCTATATATCTTGATTCCCAAGATGTATTGAGCCTCACCCATATCTTTCATCGAAAATGGAGATTACAATGAACTTCGTTTGCTTAAGCAAAGGTATATGATTTGCCATGAGGAGTATGTCATCGACATATAAGATCAAGAACACTATGTGGCTCCCACTAACCTTCTTGTATATACAAGGCTCTTCCTTACTTTGGACGAAGTGAATCTTTTTGACTTCTTCGTCAAATTGTTTGTTCCAACTCCTTGATGCTTGCTTCAATCCGTAAATGGATCTTTGAAGCTTGCATACTTTCTCGCTATTCTTTGGATCTTCAAAACCTTGAGGTTGTACCATGTACACATCCTCCTCCAAGTTCTCATTAAGGAATGCTGTTTTGACATTCATTTGCCATATCTCATAATCATGAAATGCGGCAATAACGAGCATAATCCGAATAGACTTGAACATGGCAACCGGTGAAAAAGTTTCATCACAGTCCTTTTATTTTGAAAAAGTTTCACCATCTTCCTCTTGAAAACCCATTTATTTTGAATGACCTTTTTCCCTTGAGGAAGGTCAACCAAATTCCATACTTGATTATCATACATGGATTCTATTTCGGATTCCATGGCCTTGAACCATAGTTTGGAGTCCTTTCTTTCCATTGCTTCTTGAAAGGTCGAGGGATCATCGGTATCTAGTACCATGATCTCATGAAGTCCCAAATACATATCGGGTTTCTTCCTTCCCCTCGTTGACCTTCTAAGTTCTTTTGGTTCTACGTGTACTTCTCGAACTTCTTCCATAATTTCTTGTGGAATTGGTTCATGTTCGATTCTCGAACGTACACTAGGTGGGGAAGATTGAGTTTCTCTCACAGTTTCTTGCGAGGGTCTCTCACTCACGCTCCCACTAACCAAAGGAACCTCGGTTGAGCCTTCATGATCTTGAATATCATCATTCATATCATGATCTTGTAGAGTATCTTGACTCTCCTCAAGCACAACTCTACTCCCACTACTTTTTATTCTTTCCAGAAATTCTTTTTCTAGAAATACGACATCTCTCTATACAATCACTCGATTGGAGGTTATATGCCAAAAGTAGTATCCTCTTGTCTCACGAGGATAACCTATGAAGAAGCACTTATCCATTTTTGGTCGACATCAATTTCTTGACGTATGCCTCACAACCCCAAATCTTGAGAAAATTGAGCTTAGGTGTTTTACCACTCCATAACTCATAAGGCGTTTTCTCTACGGATTTGGATGAAACATTATTTAGTGTGTAAGCCGCAACCTCTAGTGCATAACTCCAAAAGTAAAGCGGCAATTCAGCTTGACTCATCATTGATCGAACCATGTCGAGTAATGTCTTATTCCTCATTTCAGATACCCCATTCAACTGAGGTGTACCGGGAGGGGTGAGCTGTGGTACAATACCACACTCCTTTAAGAATGAGTCAAATTCGGTACTTAAGTACTCACCTCCACGATCCGTTCGTAGAGACTTGATTTTCTTGTTGCGTTGGTTCTCTACTTCATTCTTGAATTCCTTGAACTTGTCAAAGGATTCACTTTTGTTTCTCATTAGATAAATATAGCCATAACGACTATAGTCATCCGTGAACGTAATGAAGTACCTGAAACTATCTCTTACACTAGTACTCATCGGACCACATACATCGGAATGTATCAAATCCAACAAGTCACTAGCTCTCGGTCCTTTCTTCTTGAAAGGCCTCTTGGTCATCTTGCCCATTAGGCAAGGTTCACACGTATCCAATGATTTAAAATCAAGTTGACCAAGAAGGTTAGCTTCTTGCAATTTTTTGATGTGTTTTTCATTTATGTGACCAAGACGATAGTGCCACAAGAGTGTATCATTCACCTGAGTAGTTTTAAGCTTTTTGTTATTGATGTTTAGGATTGTTTATTATTCAATTCAAGTAAATAGAGACCATTCCTCACGAATACATTTGCATAGAAAATACCATTCTTCGATATAGACAAACAAGAATTTGAAATATTTATATTAAAATTATCCATATCCAAACATGATACAGAAATAATGTTCTTGATAATCGAAGGCACATAATAAACATTCTTTAAACATAAATTTAAACCACTAGATAATTGAAGCTCCATAGAACCTTGTGCAATCGCAACAACGCTCGCACCATTTCCGACCTTCAAAATCATCTTGTTCTTTACGAGTTCCTTCCTATCCTTTAGTAGTTGCACATTAGAAATTATGTGATCACAAGATTTGGTATCAATTACCCAATCATGGACAGAGGTGGCTAAATTTATCTCAATAACAAATATACCTTTGGCCTTTTGGGGCGCTTACGTTCAATCACTCCATTGTCAAGGTCTTCCTTGTACTTGGGGCAATTTGGCCGGATGTGTCCCTTTTCACCACAGTGAAAGCACTCTGTGTGGGGAGTCGGAGATTTGAAAGATTTCCCCCTTGAGGCACTCCCATGAGCACCTCCTACTCCCTTGCTCTTGATTGACGTATTCTTGGTGAATTTGCCTTTACCTTTGGTGATCTTCTTGCTCCCTCCATGGACGGCTAGGACATGCTTGTCCCGACCCTTGCCCATGTCAATTTCAGCCATTTTGAGAGCGTTGTGAAGTTCCTCAAGACTCACCCCTTTCTCACGCACATGATAGTGCATAATGAAGTCCTTGTAGGACGGGGCTAGAGAGCCAAGAATCAAATCTTCCGCAATGTCATCGGGCATCGAGGAAGAGAGCTTCGACAACTTCTCAAGGTATCCTTGCATTGTGAGAAAATGCATGGATACCGATGTTCCCTCCGCCATGTGGCACCTTGTGAGCGCAATGGTGGTCTTACAGCGCTCTTTTCTAGCATTATCCATGAACATCTTTGTTAAAGCTTCCATGGTCTTCTTGGGTTTTGAATCCAAGTATTTCGCTTGAAGCGAGTCACCCATGGAGACCAACATTAGACCGTGAACTTGGTTCTCTTGGTTTTCCCACTTGGCTTTTGCCTCTCTTTCGCTATCGGTTGCATTCTCATTTAATTTTGGGATTTCACCATCCAAAATATGAGATAGTTTCTCAAACTTCAACACGATATTGAGCTTGAGTTGCCAGCTGATGAAGTTTGAGCCATCATTTGCCAAAGGATGTTTTTCAATCATAGATCGCACAATTGGTTGAATATTCGACATTTCTACAAAATAAATTATATGGTATTTAATGTCAATTTTATGTTTAAAAAAACAATACCGCAAATAAAAAATTTGTCCATAAATGCAGCAATCCAAGATCCTATCACTTATAATATAAACTAGCTAAGGGCTATCAGATATACTATAAAATCAAGGTAAGAAAACATTTTCTAATCATAACCATTTCGAAATATCGCAACATTTGCATTTTCAAACTGTAACGTACCCGAAAACAGCGGAAAATTTAAACAAAAATAAAGACCGTCAACGGTCAACACTGGGCACGTAACGGGAAACAAACCAACATATATAATATAAATATGATCCACGTGGAAGTCAACTATATAAACAGGTCAACTGTGATTACAACAAAAGTGAATGTACATGTAATCACTACCTCAAACAAAGGAAGCTACTAAAGAGAACAGGATCTAATCCCGGGGGCACCGTCCTCGGTCACCACCTGACTCTAAACCTGCTCGCTACCTGAAATGAAAACAAACAAACATGCCTGAGTTCCCTGCAGGAACCCCGTATACCAAACCTCCTAAAATATAAAAAGGAATTAAAGACAATGCAATGCTATGCACATGATCATCCGCCTCGGGCCCACAATAATGCCCTCACCGCCTCCGCGGCACTGAACCACTCCTGCCACTAGGGTCAAGTCAGTCCACCGCTGCCTCACAAGGGTCAGTCGACACCACTGCTCCCCAAAAAGTGCAGGAAGGAACCCCCGGTACACGCCGCACCCAAGGAGCGAGTCAGCCCGCCGAATACACAACTCGGGTCAGACGACAGCCACTGCTCCCCCAAGAGTCGCCTAGCGCGCACCCTGCCGGAACATCCTCGGCCTACCGCTAAACCCTCGCAAACTGCCCAAGGTTTACGGTACACATCCCTCACACCCCGCTCGGTAAGAGAGGAAAAAGGTACAACAATAATACGCCTTCGTCGAAGGTGAAATCCGTAGCTCTCAAAGCCGGTAATCAACCGTCGCCTCGGAGCCGGTAGTCGACCTGACATCGACGGATCGCGTGTGGATAAATCCACCAACCTGCGGCAGATCGGTCGACCGCTACAAGCACACCGGTCGACCGGTCCCCCACACAGTACACAGTACTGTACAAACAAATCTACCGGTCGAACCACGCCAACCGAATTACCGACCAATCGGTCGAACAAAAGTCATCTAGCGGTCGACCGTTTGGATGGTCTACGCTATACAATTTTATATAATATGTATATCCGACCGGTCGAACCAAGGGGCCGTTCAACCGATAACAGGGATTTCAATATTTTGCCCAAGTCTCGTTCGGTCGACCGGAACTGAAATACAGTTCGACCGAACCAACACAAGCACTATACCGCTTAAATAAATGCTCAGTCGGTCGACCGAGAGTTAAAGAGCGGTCGACCGTTTTGATGGTCAAAGCTCCCAACCGACTTAACATCGAATGGATCGGTCGAACAAGGTAAAGGACGTTCGACCGTTTAATAAGTCAAAATCCCCAACCGACCCATTCTCATCGTTATTCGGTCGACCGGCTAAGTGGTCCCGTTCGACCGATAACAGCATATCCCCTTTTTCCCGCACAAATCTGGCATAACGGTCGACCGTCCTAAGACATCGTTCGACCGTTCGCGGGTAAACATCAATATAATAATAGGATCGGTCGACTGCCCACAGGCACCGGTCGACCGATCGTCGTCTTCAACCTCTGAATTGGTTGAATTCCGACGGGGAATTCGACACCAACGTCGATCCCCAACACTCACAAGGCACAAGTGAGTTATATTGAAGATTTGGCATACCTTTTTGACGGTTGAAGAAGCCTCCCGAGCTCCCTTCAACACTCCTTCTCTTCTTCTTCTTCTTCCTCTTCTTTACTTCTTCTTTCCTCCTCCTTCTGCTCCGAAAGCCTCTCTCTCTCACTCTCTGTTAGATGAAATTGATGAAGAAACGTTTTAAGTGAATTCTTATCTAACTATATATATATCTCCTTAAATTATCCACCTTCAAATCTACCAATCAAAATAACCCATCTTATTTCACAACTATCCTACACGTTACACTTCATCTCCTCCTTCCAACACCTCCTACTCTCCATGCATGCATTAATTAGGTTAAGTAAGTTTAGTTTAATTTAATTAAGATGTTTAGTTTAGGTTATTACAATCTACCCTCCTTAAAAGAATTTCGTCCGCGAAATTCGAAACAACTGACTTACCGAAACAGCTCTGGATACTGCTTCCTGACATCCTCCTCGATCTCCCAGGTAGCCTCTCTGTCAGTGTGATGCTGCCACCTGACCTTCACCATCGGAATCGCTCTCCTCCTGAGCTGGTGTACCATCTGATCCACAATCTCAACTGGTCTCTCATCTAATGACAAATCCTGCTGGATCTCCGGTACTGATATCTCTATCACATGAGCTGGATCGGCCACGTACTTCCTCAACATAGAAACATGGAAGACGTTGTGAAGTCCTGCGAACTGTGGTGGTAGTGCAATCCTATATGCCACCTCACCGACCCGATCCAATATCTCAAAAGGTCCAACATATCTCGGACTCAGCTTCCCCTTCTTCCCGAATCTCATCACACCTCTGGAAGGTGAGATCTTCAGGAAGACATGATCTCCTACCTCAAAAGTCAGCTCACGCCTCCGCGTATCAGCATAACTCTTCTGCCTGCTCTGCGCCGTAGCTAGTCGTCTCCGAATCACGTCGACCTTCTCTGAATACAACTGAATAATGTCAGGTCCAACTAGCTGTCTCTCGCCCACATCACTCCAGCATACCGGCGATCTACACGGTCTCCCGTATAATGCCTCATAGGGTGCCATTCCAATACTCGAATGGTAGCTGTTGTTGTAGGCAAACTCGATCAACGGCAAATGCTCATCCCAATGTCCTGCCCAGTCAAGTGTACACGCTCTCAGCATGTCCTCCAAAGTCTGTATCGTCCGCTCTGACTGGCCATCTGTCTGTGGATGGAAAGCTGTGCTAAACTTCAGACGTGTCCCCAGTGCTCTGTGTAGACTCTCCCAAAATCTCGAAGTGAATCTGGGATCTCTATCTGAAATAATACTGACCGGTACGCCATGAAGTCTGACAATCTCCTCAATATATAACTTAGCTAGACCCTCCAGAGCAAGAGTGGTCTAAATAGCTAAGAAATGCGCCGACTTGGTCAGTCGATCGACTATAACCCAAATCGCATCGTGGAATCTCCGTGTCTTCGGTAGCCCCGTAACAAAATCCATCGTCACGTGCTCCCACTTCCACTCGGGCAACTCAATCCTCTGCATCTGCCCTGCTGGTCTCTGGTGCTCGATCTTCACCTGCTGACAGACCAAACACCTCGACACGAAGTCTGCAACGTCTTTCTTCATGCCTCGCCACCAGAAGTTCCACTGCAGGTCTTTGTACATCTTGGTGCTCCCTGGATGAATGGAATATCTCGATCTGTGTGCCTCCTCCATGATATCATGTCTCAGGTCCTCTGTCTTCGGCACCCAGATACGGTCTCTGAATCTCAGACCTCCATCCACTCCAACTCTGAAGTCTGACCCATCTCTGGCAGCTAACTGTAACAAACTGCTCAACTCCTCATCTGTAGTCTGAGCATGAATCACTGCTGATACTGTCTGAGGCTCTACTCTCAATCCTGCAATCACTGCGCCCTCAGAGCTATCAGCAAATGGCCTCCACTCTGCCAAGGACTCTAGCAGTCTCCACTCCTGAATACATAGGCCTGCTACTGATACCTCCACCTTCCGGCTCAAAGCGTCTGCAACCGTGTTCGCCTTCCCCGGATGGTAAGAGATAGTGAAGTCGTAGTCCTTAATGAACTCAAGCCATCTGCGCTGCCTCATATTCAGCTCCTTCTGCGAGAACAGGTACTTCAGACTCTGATGATCTGTAAACACCTCGAACTGCTCGCCATAAAGATAGTGTCTCCAGGTCTTCAGTGCGTGAACCACTGCTGCTAACTCCAAATCATGTGTCGGGTAATTCCTCTCATGGACCTTCAGCTGTCTGGATGCGTACGCGATCACCCTCCCGTGCTGCATAAGTACACATCCTAAGCCAACACCTGAAGCGTCGCTATAAATCACGAATCCACCCGTGCCACTCGGCAATGATAAAACTGGTGCTGTAGTCAACAGTCTCTTCAGCTCCCGAAAGCTGTCCTCGCACTTCTGCGACCAAACAAAAGTGACTCCCTTCTGCGTCAGAGCCGTCAGTGGTGCTGCCAATCTCGAGAAGTCTTTGATGAAGCGACGGTAATAACCCGCCAGTCCAACAAAGCTCCTAATCTCTGTCACGCTCGTAGGGGTCCTCCACTGTGTCACCGCCTCTACCTTCGCCGGATCCACTGATATCCCCTCTGCCGATACAATGTGTCCGAGGAATGCCACTCTGTCCAACCAAAACTCGCACTTTGAGAACTTAGCATATAACTGCTGAGCCCTCAAGATGCTGAGTACAATCCTCAGATGCTCTCTGTGCTGCTCCACATCTGGTGAATAGATCAAGATGTCATCCACGAAGACAATCACAAATATATCAATGTACTGACTGAATGTCCGGTGCATCAGATCCATGAACGCCGCCGGAGCATTCGTCAATCCAAATGGCATCACCAAGAACTCATAGTGTCCATATCTCGTCCTGAAGGCTGTCTTCTGGATGTCCTCATCTCGGATCCTCAACTGGTGATATCCTGAACGCAGGTCAATCTTCGAGAAAACCTTCGCTGACTGCAGCTGATCAAAGAGGTCCTCGATCCTAGGTAAGGGATACCTATTCTTCACCGTCACCTGATTCAGCATCCTGTAGTCTATGCACATCCTCAAGGATCCGTCCTTCTTCTTCACAAACAAAACTGGTGCACCCCAAGGCGAGACGCTCGGTCTGATAAATCCAGAGTCCATCAACTCTTGCAACTGCTTCTTCAACTCTGTCAACTCCGCAGGTGCCATCCGGTATGGAGCCTTCGACTGTGGTGTAGTGCCGGCTACCAACTCAATGCCGAACTCCAACTCCCGGTGTGGTGGTAAACCTGGAATCTCCGCTGGAAAAACATCCGTGAACTCCTGCACTACCTCAATGTCCTCTAGCCTCTGGGACTCTGCCTCCGCAACCACAAGTGTCGCCAGAAATGCTCCACATCCCTGCTGTAACAGTCTCTGAGCTCTCACGGCAGATACAATAATGCGACCCCCTCTGCTTCTGATCCCTCTAATCAGAATATCAGGCAAACCCTTTCTCGGGATCAAAATCTTCTTCTCACGGCACAAGACTCGAACATCATATTGGGACAGCCAATCCATCCCAAGTATGACATCAAAGTCCTCCATCGGTAGCAAGACCAGGTCTGCCGGAAACTCCTGATCTCCCGAAACAACCGTGGCGCCGGGGACAAATCTCCCCACAGTGCCCACCAGACCCAGGGGTGTGCTGACCTCCAAAGTGGCAGTCAACATCGCAAGGGTACAACCCAACACTCCCGCAAATCGCTCTGAGATGAACGAGTGTGTCGCGCCACAATCAAATAACACCCTAGCTACTGAACCTGCGATAAGAAGTGTACCTTCCACGACAGCGCCTCCATCACGAGCCTCCTCTGCCTGGATGGTGTAAACTCTGCCAGTGCGCTGCCCCTGCTGTGGTCGGAAAGGTGGTCTACCTCCGCCTCCTCCTCTGCCTGGTGCGGGTAAACCCGGTGGTCTGCTCGGCCCAGCTCCTCGGCTCGGACAGCTCCTGATAAAGTGACCCAGCTGGCCACACCCATGACATGCTCCGGGGGTGAAGCACGGCCCGGAGTGAAACCTCCCACAAGTACCACAAGGCTCTGGTCGTGGTACTGCAACTCCTGCCCCCTCGTATCGGGGCCTCTTGCCCGGATTCCCTCCAATCTGACCTCCTGGCCTCCCAGAGAACCTACCTGATGGTCTCCTCTCATCCTGGTAGTTCTCCCTGTAGTCACGATCAAGAACAGAGGCACTCTTCACTGCATCGGCCAACGTGCTCGGCATGTGTGTCAGCACCTTCGTCCTCAACTGCTTCCGGAGCCCTCGGACGAACTTCCCTGCTCTCTGCTCCTGTGTAATATACATCTCGGGACAGTAACGCTCAAGGGCGTTGAACTTCCCGATGTAGCCTGCTAGGGTCATATCTCCCTGCTGAAGACTCAGAAACTCCTCCCTCTTCTGATCCTGGACATGCTGCGGAAAATACTGCTCGTTGAACTCGCCAACGAACTCCTCCCAGGCTATATCATCTCTGTCCGCAAACACCACTGCAGATGTGGACCTCCACCAGTTGGACGCAGCACCGCCCAAAATATAAGTAGCCAGGCCCACTCTCGCCTCTGGAGGACAACCAATAGCACTGAAGATCTTCTGCATCGTGAAGATCCACTCCTCCGCAGCCTCTGCGTCGTACTGCCCCAGAAAGGTAGGCGGATGCTGGCGCATAAACCGGTCATGCATAGCGCCAGTCCCCGTCTGCCCAGTCTGTGCTGTCTGCTGCTGTAGCATCTCTGTCAGACGTCCGACCGTATCGAACAACGTCCGACGCTCATCCTCCCAAGCCTCATCCCTCGCAGTCTCACTCTCACCGCGAGTATGGGCAACCGCCTTCTCCCGTCTAGGAGGCATCTGCCAAAGGAAACAAGACAATATCAATATAATCTGTGCATGCATGATCCTCTAGACCTAACTCCTAACTCAAAGGTGGTTTCTTTGGACAAGTACGCCGAGATCAACGCTCTGATACCAAATTGTAACGTACCCGAAAACAGCGGAAAATTTAAACAAAAATAAAGACCGTCAACGGTCAACACTGGGCACGTCACGGGAAACAAACCAACATATATAATATAAATATGATCCACGTGGAAGTCAACTATATAAACAGGTCAACTGTGATTACAACAAAAGTGAATGTACATGTAATCACTACCTCAAACAAAGGAAGCTACTAAAGAGAACAGGATCTAATCCCGGGGGCACCGTCCTCGGTCACCACCTGACTCTAAACATGCTCGCTACCTGAAATGAAAACAAACAAACATGCCTGAGTTCCCTGCAGGAACCCCGTATACCAAACCTCCTAAAATATAAAAAGGAATTAAAGACAATGCAATGCTATGCACATGATCATCCGCCTCGGGCCCACAATAATGCCCTCACCGCCTCCGCGGCACTGAACCACTCCTGCCACTAGGGTCAAGTCAGTCCACCGCTGCCTCACAAGGGTCAGTCGACACCACTGCTCCCCAAAAAGTGCAGGAAGGAACCCCCGGTACACGCCGCACCCAAGGAGCGAGTCAGCCCGCCGAATACACAACTCGGGTCAGACGACAGCCACTGCTCCCCCAAGAGTCGCCTAGCGCGCACCCTGCCGGAACATCCTCGGCCTACCGCTAAACCCTCGCAAACTGCCCAAGGTTTACGGTACACATCCCTCACACCCCGCTCGGTAAGAGAGGAAAAAGGTACAACAATAATACGCCTTCGTCGAAGGTGAAATCCGTAGCTCTCAAAGCCGGTAATCAACCGTCGCCTCGGAGCCGGTAGTCGACCTGACATCGACGGATCGCGTGTGGATAAATCCACCAACCTGCGGCAGATCGGTCGACCGCTACAAGCACACCGGTCGACCGGTCCCCCACACAGTACACAGTACTGTACAAACAAATCTACCGGTCGAACCACGCCAACCGAATTACCGACCAATCGGTCGAACAAAAGTCATCTAGCGGTCGACCGTTTGGATGGTCTACGCTATACAATTTTATATAATATATATATCCGACCGGTCGAACCAAGGGGCCGTTCAACCGATAACAGGGATTTCAATATTTTGCCCAAGTCTCGTTCGGTCGACCGGAACTGAAATACAGTTCGACCGAACCAACACAAGCACTATACCGCTTAAATAAATGCTCAGTCGGTCGACCGAGAGTTAAAGAGCGGTCGACCGTTTTGATGGTCAAAGCTCCCAACCGACTTAACATCGAATGGATCGGTCGAACAAGGTAAAGGACGTTCGACCGTTTAATAAGTCAAAATCCCCAACTGACCCATTCTCATCGTTATTCGGTCGACCGGCTAAGTGGTCCCGTTCGACCGATAACAGCATATCCCCTTTTTCCCGCACAAATCTGGCATAACGGTCGACCGTCCTAAGACATCGTTCGACCGTTCGCGGGTAAACATCAATATAATAATAGGATCGGTCGACTGCCCACAGGCACCGGTCGACCGATCGTCGTCTTCAACCTCTGAATTGGTTGAATTCCGACGGGGAATTCGACACCAACGTCGATCCCCAACACTCACAAGGCACAAGTGAGTTATATTGAAGATTTGGCATACCTTTTTGACGGTTGAAGAAGCCTCCCGAGCTCCCTTCAACACTCCTTCTCTTCTTCTTCTTCTTCCTCTTCTTTACTTCTTCTTTCCTCCTCCTTCTGCTCCGAAAGCCTCTCTCTCTCACTCTCTGTTAGATGAAATTGATGAAGAAACGTTTTAAGTGAATTCTTATCTAACTATATATATATCTCCTTAAATTATCCACCTTCAAATCTACCAATCAAAATAACCCATCTTATTTCACAACTATCCTACACGTTACACTTCATCTCCTCCTTCCAACACCTCCTACTCTCCATGCATGCATTAATTAGGTTAAGTAAGTTTAGTTTAATTTAATTAAGATGTTTAGTTTAGGTTATTACACAAACTCTTATGACTCATGTCATTTTAATTAAGAAGGAATTTGACCGATCCTCGTAAGAAAAACTCTATTTCTCAAAACCGAGCTAGGGCTCCGGGTCTTGTTAAGAAAACTTATTTCATTTGATACGAGGTACGTTTATCCATTGTATTCACAAACAAATATACTCGGTGTCCACTAAGGGTGAATCGCACCTGGTACATCTATTCGTGGCACAACAATAGACAACCTTATATCTCCCACTATTCCAAAAGATGGAGGAAGCTATCTCCCGCTAAGGGCGAGCAGAATATCCCTCGATCGTTGGCTGCTAGTGGATGAAATAAGAAAGAAAGATACTCTTAATTTTTGGTTGGACAATTTAAACATTAATATGTGATTTTAGAATTTAGGTTATCATGCATATTTATCATCTATACACATCCTAACATTCATCCATGGAATCACATATATATCAAGCACACAAACATAAATAAATCCATTCACACACACATTGTGTGGGTTTATATGCTCACGCGTCCTTGATCATTGATCCTCAATCATTGCGCTTCTTCAACGTCTTCCTCTTGCACCATGGATGTTGATATTGCAAAAATATAAACATGCATCTCTCCATTTTGAAAATTGCCTAGTGCAAGTCCTATGTTAAAATCCTCTCATATGCATGCATATACATAAAAATAGAAATTTGGCTTTTACATATACATAAAAATAGAAATTTGGCTTTTACATATACATAAGCCCCTGTGATTGAATAATAATAGCATACACATTCATTCATTCATTCACACATGGCTTCAACGGAACATATAAACTCACATATCCCTGCATAAGAGAACTCGAGCAACGCACGTACATATACTACATATTACTCGATTTAGTTTATCATGCATCTCTAAATCAAACAATTCTAAAATCATTTGAAATCCATTAAAAATGATTTTATGCATCCATAGTTCAAAATATAAAATATTTGAACCGTTGTTTATCCAATTTCCCAAAATAAAAAAATTAAAGAAAGATAAACATATGCCTTTTTCCTTTTCGTTGATTCCTTATAAAATATTCATTTAATTAAAAACGAAAAAAATTCTATAAATTAGACATAAGTATAAATTTTAATTCTAACATTCACATGATGTGTTTCAAAACATTTAAAACTATCAAAAAAATCAATTAGAATTAAATCAACAAAACTATCGGAAAACTAGAAAAATACATAGAACATGAATTATTTCGATTGTAGATGGTAAACTAAAATTAATTATATAGTCTAATTATTTAAAATATGAACTAAAAACTCTGATACCACTGTATGATTTCGTGTCCCCATGTATGTATATATTTTAAAAAAATTAATACAACATACAAGATCGATTTTCATATTTTCAACAATTTCTATGTACATTACTTTGTGTTTATTCTAATATCATGCAACCCTACATTTATTAAAATAAACCACAAAGGTAGAATTATACCTAAAAGTTCTCTAAAACTTTTTTGAAGATCCGGAGTCGCGTTGCCCGTTGAATCGTCCACGGGTTTGCTTGCGAGTGTTCACCAAACTGTAAACAAGATTAGAGAGAAAGAAGCTAGCCAATCAATCTCTAACAAGGTTTAGAATCTAGATAATAACCTATCTTTAAGCTCCTGAGATTCTTATCTCTAAAACTCAAAATTACTAAGAGAATTTCGTGGTGATTAGAGGAGAGATTAATGAGAGAAAGAATTTTTGCATTAGTATTAAACAAGTAGGAGTAGGGGTCCTTTTATAGTCTCCCAAAACATCCTTATCAAGAGCTATTCTTTAGTCATGATCTCTTGCTTATTCTCTCCTAAAATTAATCTCTAATTTCCACATAAGCACCCACAAAAAATATTTTAATTAAATCTGGAATTAATTCACCCATGATTTAATTAATCTCTTAATAATTCAGGCAGTATCAGTGTTCTGGGACCGCCTAGGCGAGCCGAGGCGACCGGGGGCGTCCGGTCCCCTGGGCGATCGCCTAGGCGGTTGTGCGACCGCCCATGTCTAGGCGGTCTTTTTTTAAATTAAATTAATTTTTATAAAATAGATAAAAAATCAGGAAAAATCGGAAATAATAGGAAAAAATGCACAAATATTATCTAAACATACTATACATGTTTAGGCTTCGAAAAGACACCTAGATCCTCGACCAAGGCCTTACTAGGCACCCCCTCTACCCACCTAAACACTTAGGTATACAATTTATTTATTAGTAGTACGATTACGAAGGTAACTCAGAGTTCATACAATAGCAGATAAGAGAGAAATTAGAATTACAAGCTAACTAACTAATTCCATTGGACACATTGATCTAATGTCCAACTGGGAATCGTATCATATCCTCCACCACCATCAGAGTCGTCAGAGTGGTTCTCGTTCGGATTGTCGATGTAGACATCATCTTCTTCAGTTTCTTCATCGTCAGATTGGACATATTGCTCGTCGATGTCCATCGGTGGTTGAGAACTCGATGCACCTGGATCTATAGAACTAATGTGAACGATGACATCATCCATGCCACCACCTAATAATGGCGCGTCAGATGCAGTGGAACACCGCGCATCAGATGCAGTGGACATGGATCGAGCAAAGCGTCTCCATGAAGAAGAATGTCCTAAAGCTGCTTCCTCGGCATCGGCCCATGTAAGCTCCTCTCCAGCGAAGACCGGATCTTCAGTTTCTACGAACCACGAATGCTCGTCAAAGAGATCGTAGTCCACACTGATGGGGTCATAAAATCCGGGCTTCTCCATCCTTTGCTGAAACCTTTGCCTTAACTTTTGGTTGTAGTTCACATACACCAAGTCATCATCTTCTTCACAGCCAACCTGTTCCTTCTCGTTGAGTGCAACTGCTCGAAGACACTCCAATTCCACTCACAACCTGATGCCGAGCATGTCAATCCCAACACCCTTAGGGCCAAACTCTGTAATGTGGTCTCTCCCATGTCTGCGCCATAAGATTGCCATCTATAGGTCTTCTTTCCGACCTTTGTCTGACGACCATATCCCTCGAGAATATTCCGAGGGAGTTCTTGTAATGATCAAGTAGACCGTAAATCTTGTCTTGTTCTGTAGGAGTGGGGACGAGCCACTCTACGACATCCATCAATCCAGGCATATGCTCATTGAAAGCTACATTTCGATCCTGAGGTGGGATGGAGAAGAAGGTACCAGGGTTGAGTAAGAAACCAGCGGAGTGTAGCGGTGAGGACATCATCTTCCCTGGACCCCACGTGGTGTCGATGAGGTCGATGACTTGCTTGTACAACCTCGGGTTTCCGTCAAAGTTCCTCCTGATTTGTTCTTTGGCTTTCTCCATTGCGTCACACAGATATCCCATCGGTGGTTTCTCATCGCCGTCAAAAGTCTAAGAACCTGGACCATAGGTTGTAAGGCCTTCAGTGCCTTCACGACGTTGGTCCAGAAACCACTTTGTAGAATGGTCTCGGCAACTTCAGTAGAGATCTCCTTCTTTTTCTTGTTCTTTATCCAACTTGCATTAGGATCGCTGTACTCCGGGGAAATAACAAAGACTCGGAGTATGTCTTTCTTCAGAAACAACCTTTGCAAACTCAGAAAGGCAGTGGCAAATCTCGTGACAACAGGGCGTAGCAGGTTCCCTTCAATGGCAATTCACATCCTCTTCAACAATATGGCAGAGCTGTTAAAATGTTTGATGATCTTCCGAGCTAAAGCAATAGTCTTCAAAAACAGCTTGCCAATATCCTCCAAGATGAGATCGATGCAATGCGCTGCATAGGGAGTCCATAACAATCTCCTTCTTTTTTGCTGCAACATCCTACCAGCAAGTACGTACGCGACGGCATTGTCGGTGACCACCTGAACAACGTGTTCTTCGCCAATCTCGCAACTACCTTGTCCATCAGCTTGTACAGGTAGTCTGCGGTGTGAGAGTGACCGGAAACATCTACAGACCTCATGAACATGGTATCTGTCGGACAATTTACTAGAAAATTGATTATATTCCTACCGGACCTATCAGTCCAGCCATCTGTCATCAACGTGCACCCGTATGTTGCCCAATCTTGTCTGTACGACTCTAGTATACCTCTAGTGTAGTCAATTTCCTGTTTAAGGCACGAGTCACCAACTTCATGATACGTCATGGGTTTAAGTCCGGGTTCGTAAATACAAGTGGCGGATATTGCTTCCTTCCACTCAGGCGTCCTTACAGTGTTGAATGATATACCACATCTATAGAAAAGCCTAGACCATTTTTGATTAATTGTTTCCTATCTTCTTTTCTAAAGGTTCTTTCGATGGTTGTTTGTTGGGGGCCGGAAACCACGTCCTTCCCACGTCCGCAAAATGGTGCCCACAAACGTTGTTTTTGTCTCTTTCGACCAGGAACGGGGCGAGAACGGGAGGTTGGGATCCAACCAGAACCGGAACCCGACCCGGTTTCTAGATCAAATTCTATGTTTTCTCGGTCTACATAATCATCAAGACATACATTTCCGTTTTGTAATGTCGTACTGTTTCTAATCATGTATGCAGTTATGTCTTGTTTAATAGAGTCACGAACTTTATCACAAGGTCTAGCAATGCTACCGGGTGTGTGTGCAAGATGTTGTTTGTGACGGGCTATACCACCTCTAGTTTCCTTACCACATAACTCACAGACAATGCAGTTTTTATCATTAGCACTAATATAATGGGCAGTATTCCAACCAGGGTCATTTGTATGGGTAGGTCTTAGGTCATCGTAACTCTCATGATGCATAGGGAGACTAGTGCCGGTTACGTAAGCCATATCTTAAAACTAGACTAATATAAAAATTTAGACTAATATGAAAATAAAATACTAATTAATTTAATTCTAAAGAGAAGTTAGAAAGAGTGCACTTGATTCTGGCGGTTGAAGAATGAAGAACCGGATCGGAGACTTCACTTTCCAACTTCAAAACTAAGTACCAGACCAGAGACATAATCGCAAAAACTTGGTGATTAGGAAACTTGATGATGAGAATAGAATTATGAAGAAGAAGAGAATGAGAGATGTGTGAAAACTGAATAGGTTTGGAGGGGTTTATATAGGATTTGGGGGTAGTGGTAAACTTGTAATTTTTGAAAAAATAATAAAATAAAAATAAAAAGTGGAGAGCCGTTGGAGAGCCTCCAACGGCTCTCGCCTAGGCGAAGGGATCGCCCTGGCGACCACCACGAGCGGCGACCGCCTAGGTGATCGCCTACCGCCTAGGCGGTCGCCTACCAGAACATTGGGCAGAATCGTTCTTGTTCGGTGGACCGAGTATAACTCGGTCAACCGAACCATTCAGTTATAACACGTGTTCGGTGCACCGTGAGCTAGACGGTCGACCGAATCTGTATGAGAAAAATTCCCTCGAAGAATTCGGACGAACCACGTCTTTTACTCGGTCTACCGTTGACCCACCAGAATCGCTCCTGGGACATAGTCATCGGATGACCGTGTCACCTTCGGTCTACCGAAAATACTACTACTCGGTTGACCGTGCACACTCGGTTAACCGAACCCGATTGTCCAGGCACTCCAGACAATTTCGGTCATCCAATTGCGCTTACCCGTTCCCTATTCGGTTAACCGATCCGAAGATATCCCGGTCGACTGAACCATGAACGGTTCACCGTGTTTGACCCCGATTTTGCCTTTGTCCAATTTTGGATTTATTTCCAACAAAATTTGATCTTTTGGGGTTTTTAGCAAATTCACATCTTATATAATATATTATCATATGTAATATTAAATTATTACACCCCATAATATATATACCTCATATGAATTTATTATGATTCTAATTATGTCAATTCTCATGACATATTGATTTTATTCATTCATCACATGTGTCCTATTTTCACATGAAACCCGACACATCATATGAACTTAAAATCAAATCTCTTGTTTCCCAGATTTGTGGTGTGACCTATAGGAGGATCTAAGCCAAATTGACAGAGATATTAAACACTTAATATCTCAAACTATAGGCGGTATCTAGCTACACATTATAGTTACCCAATTATCATAGATGTCTTTGTTCCACCCGAACCAAAACACGATCCATTTAGTGATGTAAGTGCACCACTTGTGTCCGTCCTTTGCCTCATGATATTAAGAATATATACAAAGTAGAAATGTGTCATCTTTGTATTATATTCATTTCTTGATCTCTCTAAGCTAATTATAACTATGTAACTTAACTCAAGTTAGATTGTGCACATTATAATTTTGCTTTATCAAGGGGCCCACTAATATCATCACTCAATTAAGAAGGGCAATGATAATCGTTTGACTAGCTATCTTTTCCAGCACAAGTCATGCTCAACCAACTATTGCCTTTATCACTACACTCATTGATAGCTTTTGACAATAATCAAATTAAGCACTTCTTGAGTGAAAAGATATAAGTCTCATATCTTAGAATCCAAGACAGTAAAAACATTAATGACACGAAACACAATTCCATAATGTTTTACTTGTTAGGTCTATTCAATATATAAAAGTAATCTTTTCCTCTTTTATATACTCGTGTCGTCAATTATTTGTAGAGCTACAACAATCGATGACCAACACGACAATCTTATCTCGGTAATTAATGTTCTATGTGAATTAACATGATTATGAATAACTTTTGATTTATGTAAACCATTATCTTTTAGAGCTCTACGGTTAAGGACCAAACACCTCTTCCATAACACTTCCAAAAGACGAATATCATAATTAAGGAACAAAATGTTTGCACATTCAATTCATAATAATTGACATATAAAAGTAAAACTTTTAGAATACATTCCTTTCACTAACCACTGGAACAGGATCCGGTTTATTATTTAAAAAAATTTAACCTAAGTACCCTACACGTGACTAGTAAGCATGCGCAATGTGCCCACTGCCCACTTGCCCCAAACCACGAAAAACCCTAGTCCCTCTCCCGTCGCCTCCACCCCTTCTCCCATTGTCTCCACTTTCCTGGGCCTCTTGGCTGTCGGCGCCTCCTCACTCCCTCTCCCTCTCCCAAATCTTCTCTATGCGGCCTCTCTGGTCTTCTCCACGCACATCTCCGGTCTTTTCCACGCCTCTCCGATCTTCATGCCCTCTAGTGAGAATTTTTGTTACTTTGAGACGTCGAGAGCTACGTGGATTCAAGGTACCATTTTGTGACAGCTTGAGCTGTTAGTGCACACCATGCGCAATAAACATGGTAATGGAAGTGTAGCATTTCATCTAATTCCATGAACGAGAAATAGAGGACATCTGGCTAAAACCAAGCTTCAATTTGCCGGTTGCTATCAACTTCCTCTATCACCTATTGCTGTATCAGAAGTGGTCAATGTGTGTTAATGTATTGTTCATGTACGATACAAAAAGTTGTTTCAAACTAATTTATACTAATCTTATTTTAGCATGTATTTGATGTATGAAATCAAATAGGTTGTTATTTCACATGTTCTGGTCTAGACCTAGTGTGAAATTTTGCTATCGGAATTGTTATGTGCAAGGGATATTAATAACATGGTCTATATTGTACATGTAAATTTAAAAAATAAGGTTTGTACCGGATCTAGTTCAACCGAATCCGATTTTGGGTACCCATGAACCCATCGGATCCGGTTCTGGGTACCCAAGATGGGAACCGACCCGGATCCGGTTCGGTTTTGTGTCCCCAAAAATAAAATGGATATGGTTCTATCTCCTAGTACCCGAACCAGAACCGATCTGTTGTCATCCCTACTCACATGGATGTTTGCTTCAAGTCACTCTTACTGATTATTTAATTTGTTAAATCTTCGCACCATGAAATCCTTATACTACTAGATAATAGAAGCTTTTATACAGTAAGGCATATTGTATAGCACAAGATATTCCATTTAAACAATTTTCTATCATTAAATATTGAATTAAAAAGCCATAAAAAGGGAGGAAAAGCCAACGATAAGCATGTTGATTCAATCGGAGAAAACTTGAGCTTCTATTATCCATTAAAAATAATTAATTTAGGATGACACCACAATATTATTATACTTTATAGAGTTTAGACTCGAAGACAAAAGTACATTTGGCGACTCGGATATATCCACACCTATAGAGGAGTGCTCTCAATTTTAATTAAGGGGTAGCTGTCTGAGCATTAAGTAATGGCATACTGAGCCATGTAATCATATTCTATGGAAAGAATTTCAAAAATGACTAAGCAGTCTTTTTTTCTATTGATTTTTGCAACTTTAAATATTCTCCCATGCGAAATTATAGAATGCATATATATGACATACTATATCTAAACTTCAACTTGAAAATCATAACCGTAGATCTTGATCTACGACATAAATAGATTAGGAAGGTTGAAAATCATACAATTTAGTAATCGTTTCATATAAGATCTAGAAATATATTTTTAATGAATGTAGTACGTTTATTTTTACATATCTAAATATTACGTAAAACGTGTTCTAAATTTTTTTAATTTTCGACGTCCTTAATTTACATATGTTGTAGATTAAAATTTACGTTTGGATTTTCAATTTGAAGTTAAGATTTGATTTTATTGTCAAACATAATCGTGTGTTAACAAAATTTAAAGATAATACGTCACGTAATAAATACAAAGTTTTTCTTATCTCGGCGTCGGTAGGTTTGAAAAGCACAAGTTGCACAACTATTAAAGCACGTATATGACTTGGTCACATGCACGTATATGTGTTCAGAATAATCTGTCCAAATAAGTGTTAGTGAGATCCACTTGATCAATTTGTACCTGTCAAAGCGGTATCTTGTTTGCTTTTTATGAATCTTAATCATGATTGGGACTAATATGTCCTTAATGTACTCGAATCCTAATAGTTTAAAACAACGTTTACGTAGGCGACCGCCTAGGCGTTAGGCGGTCGCCTAGGCGGTCGCCGGTGGCGGTGGTCGCCTGGGCGACCACCGCCTTTCGCCCAGCAGAGCTGGGCGAAATAGGCGATCGCCTAGGCGATCATTTCGCCTAGGCGATCGCCTAGGCGAGAGCCGTTGGAGGCTCTCCAACGGCTCTCTCCTTTTAATTTTTTTATTATTTTTTTTTTCAAAAATTACAACTTTGCCACTAGCCCCAAATCCTATATAAACCCCTCCAAACCTCTTCATTTTTCACACATCTCTCATTCTCTTCTTCTTCATAATCCTATTCTCATCATCAACCTTCCTAATCATCAAGTTTTGCGATTAAGTCTCCGGTCTGGTGCTTAGTTTTGAAGTTGGAAAGTGAAGTCTCTGATCCGTTTCTTCATTCTTCAACCGTCAAAATCAAGTGCACTCTTTCTAACTTCTCTTTAGAATTAAATTAATTAGTATTTTATTTTCATATTAGTCTAAATTTTATATTAGTCTAGTTTTAAGATATGGCTTACGTACCCGGCACTAGTCTACCTATGCATCACGAGAGTTACGATGACCTAAGACCTACCCGTACAAATGACCCCGGTTGGAATACTGCCCATTACATTAGCGCTAATGATAAAAATTGTATTGTCTGTGAGTTATGTGGTAAGGAAACTAGAGGTGGTATAGCCCGTCACAAACAACATCTTGCACACACACCCGGTAGCAATGCTAGACCTTGTGATAAAGTTCCTGACTCTATTAAACAAGACATAACTGCATACATGATTAGAAACAGTAGGACATTACAAAACGAAAATGTATGTCTTGATGATTATGTAGACCGAGAAAACATAGAATTTGATCTAGAAACCGGGTCGGGTTCCGGTTCTGCTCCGACCCCAACCTCCCGTTCTCGCCCCGTTCCTGGTCGAAAGAGACAAAAACAACGTTTGTGGGCACCATTTTGCGGACGTGGGAAGGACGTGGTTTCCGGCCCCCAACAAACAACCATCGAAAGAACCTTTAGAAAAGAAGATAGGAAAACAATTAATCAAAAATGGGCTAGGTTTTTCTATAGATGTGGTATATCATTCAACACTGTAAGGACGCCTGAGTGGAAGGAAGCAATATCCGCTACTAGTACTTACGGACCCGGACTTAAACCCATGACGTATCATGAAGTTAGTGACTCGTGCCTTAAACAAGAAATTGACTACACTAGAGGTATACTAGAATCGTACAGACAAGATTGGGCAACATACGGGTGCACGTTGATGACAGATGGGTGGACTGATAGGTCCGGTAGGAGTATAATCAATTTTCTAGTAAATTGTCCGACAGGTACCATGTTCATGAGGTCTGTAGATGCTTCCGGTCACTCTCACACCGCAGACTACCTGTACAAGCTGATGGACAAGGTAGTTGGCGAGATTGGCGAAGAACACGTTGTTCAGGTGGTCACCGACAACGCCGCCGCGTACGTACTTGCCGGTAGGATGTTGCAACAAAAAAGAAGGAGATTGTTTTGGACTCCCTGTGCAGCGCATTGCATCGATCTCATCTTGGAGGATATTGGCAAGTTGTTTTTGAAGACTATTGCTTTAGCTCGGAAGATCATCAAACATTTCAACAGCTCTGCCATGTTGTTGAAGAGGATGCGAATTGCCATTGAAGGGAACCTGCTACGCCCTGCTGTCACGAGATTTGCCACCGCATTTCTGAGTTTGCAAAGGTTATTTCTGAAGAAAGACAAACTCCGAGCCTTTGTTGTTTCCCCGGGGTACAACGATCCTAATGCAAGTTGGATAAAGAACAAGAAAAAGAAGGAGATCTCTACTGAAGTTGCCGAGACCATTCTACAAAGTGGTTTCTGGACCAACGTCGTAAAGGCACTGAAGGCCTCACAACCTATGGTTCAGGTTCTTAGACTTGTTGACGGCGATGAGAAACCAGCGATGGGATATCTGTGTGACGCAATGGAGAAAGCCAAAGAACAAATCATGAGGAACTTTGACGGAAACCCGAGGTTGTACAAGCAAGTCATCGACCTCATCGACACCAGGTGGGGTCCAGGGAAGATGATGTCATCACCGCTACATTCTGCTGGTTTCTTACTCAACCCTGGTACCTTCTTCTCCGTCCCACCTCAGGATCGAAATATAGCTTTCAATGAGCATATGCCTGGATTCATGGATGTCGTAGAGCGGCTCGTCCCCACTCCTGCAGAACAAGACAAGATTTGCGGTTTACTTGATCGTTACAAGAACTCCCTCGGAATATTCTCGAGGGATATGGTCGTCAGACAAAGGTCGGAAAGAAGACCTATAGATTGGTGGCAATCGTATGGCGCAGACATGGGAGAGACTGCATTACAGAGGTTGGCCGTGAGGGTGTTGGGATTGACATGTTCGGCATCAGGTTGTGAGCGGAATTGGAGTGTCTTCGAGCAGTTGCACTCAACGAGAAGGAACAGGTTGGCTGTGAAGAAGATGAATGACTTGGTGTATGTGAACTACAACCAAAAGTTAAGGCAAAGGTTTCAGCAAAGGATGGAGAAGCCTGGATTTTATGACCCCATCAGTGTGGAGTACGATCTCTTCGACGAGCATCCGTGGTTGGTAGAAACTGAAGATCCGGTCTTCGCTGGAGAGGAGCTTACATGGGCCGATGTCGAGGAAGCAGCTTTGGGACATTCTTCTTCACGGAGACGCTTTGCTCGATCCATGTCCACTGCATCTGACCCGCGGTGTTCTACTGCATCTGACGCGCCATTATTAGGTCGTGGCATGGATGATGCCATCGTTCACATCAGTTCTAGAGATCCAGGTGCATCGAGTTCTCAACCACCGATGGACATCGACGAGCAATATGTCCAAACCGACGATGAAGAAACTGAAGAAGATGATGTCTACGTCGACAATCCGAATGAGAACAACTCCGACGACTCTGATGGTGGTGGAGGATATGATATGGTTCCCAGTTGGACATTAGATCAATGTGTCCAATGGAATTAGTTAGTTAGCTTGTAATTCTACTTTCTCTTTTATCTACTATTGTATGAACTCTGAGTTACTTTGTAATCGTACTACTGAGCAATAAATTGTATACCTAAGTGTTTAGGTGGGTAGAGGGGGTGCCTAGTGAGGCCTTGGTCGAGGAACTAGGTGTCTTTTCGAAGCCTAAACATGTATGGTAGTTTTAGAAAATATTTGTGTATTTTTTTCTATTTTTCCCGATTTTTCCTGATTTTTTTATCTATTTTATGAAAATTAATTGAATTTAAAAAAAAAAAAAATTACCGCCCAGCCCTGGGCGGTCGCACAACCGCCTAGGCGATCGCCCAGGCGACCGGACGCCGCCGGCCGCCTAGGCTCGCCTAGGCGGTGCCTGAACGTTGGTTTAAAACTCAATCAACTTGTATCTTTTTGGATCTTGCAGCAAAATAAATCAATAATGATATCAGCAATCTTATAAAAAACAAAATCGCCCACCTAAGAAGTGTACGACCTTGACAATTACTTGATGGGGATGGACCATTTGCCATTCTTTCCCCTCTATCGTTCACCTAAGGTGAAAATATTTGCTTAGTCACCCCTGTAATTTTGGCAGTGGATTTTCTTTTTAAAGGTGTTAGGGTCAACTTTTAAATACTAAAAAGAGTTTCTTTACTGCAAACTACGGATTAATTATGGGATCGAGATATTAATCGGCATCTCATCCCCATCTAATTAGTTATTTGAGCGATTGGGATACAAATTGTTGTGTATAATATATAAAAACCGTGTACAAAGAAAGGTATTGTTGTGACATTAGGATCTAGTTGATGTTTTAAATGAGAAGGTTTGAACTTTATGGAGACGCAGGTGCCTATGATTTTGATTATGGGGCTTCAAACATTCCCTCTACAATAATTCATATTGGTTATATGTGTACAACAAGTCCAAAACAAATGCAGAAACATAGTACAATAATATTTGTGAAGAGAAGATATGTCCATGGAAGTCCCAACTGCCTCTACCCCACCAGTAGTGTGCATCGGTCTAAACCTGGATCGGACCAAAAGTCGGTTTGTTGTCAGGGTGCGGACCGAAGACCGAACCATCTAGATTCGGGTTTGCACCAGACCAGACCGGTGCAGTCACGACTTGACCGAAGACCGGACCATACCTGACCGATTAGTCTAGGACCAATCTAGTTAAAACCAAAGGTCATTAGGGTTAGATATGTGCAACACATGGAATCCGGTCCGGTCTTCATCGGGTTTTGTCGGGTTCAGTAGAGATCTGACTTGAACCCAAAATTTTCAAATCACCTGACCTGAATATCAGACCAAATCTATGTTATTTTCTCTCACCCAGATCAGACTTTGCTCTCCCCTTCCCACCAGAGTTGGAAGTTGTTTTATAACGTCCTCAAACAGCGAAAAAAATTAAAATTTTATAAGAGGTGATCAACAGAGTCAAATCATACACTAAGGACATTACGAAAGACAACACCAGGTGAACCAACATATATATATATAACATATATATCTGAATGTTTTAAAAGTGTGATTACATCAAAATGCTATAAAGAAATGTACATGTAATCACTACAACCTCCAAAACGGAAAAGCAGGATCATGTCCCGGATATGCTCATCCGCGGTCACCACCCTCTAACGTCGCTCCCGACCTAAAAGGTAAACATGCAATTATGTCTGAGTTTCCAGAAGGAATCCCTATATGCCAAACCCCTAACACATATATGATCAAGATACAACAATTATTACATGCAATTCTAACAACAATAGAAGAAGCACTAACACAAGACTGGCTCCAGGGATCTTTCATCCAACCCTTTATCACGGGGTCTAAGGTAGGCTCTAGGGTCTTTCACCCAACCCTAACTCACATGTACATGTCTTCAAGGCTCTTTCACCCAACCATCGTACCAAACGTGCACACAAGACACCATTACCAGAAAAACATAGGCCAACCAACCCATCTCACAAGGACGGCAACACAAAAAGCACCTCACAAGTGCAAAATAGTACAATGGCTGTCGATCGAAACTAAATAGTCGGTCGACCGATTTTCTTCAGAACCAGGCAAGTGTCTCGACCGTCACACCAACGGTTGAACGGATCAACCAAAAATGGTCGAACGAAGTCAGGGATGGTCGATCGCTAAAAGGGTCAACTCCCAGGGCCAACTAACAAAGCAACCAACCGGTCGAACAAAGGTCAAGGCGATCAACCGTTTAAAAGGTCTACGCCACAACACCGACAACAATTCAAGCCCAACGACCGAACGACAAAGGGGTCCTGGTAAACCAAAAATCTCCAGGCACTTCCTACTTTTCTCTAAGTCACACTGGTCGAACCACATTCGCACCGGTCGAACATACTTTAAGTTAATTTAAGTCGAACAGATCAAAAGGGCGGTCGGCCATTTTGAAGGTCTAGGCCTGAATCGACTTACCAACAGTGTAACCAGTCGAATGAAAAATGGGGCCCGTTCGACCGAAAACGCCCAGAGCTTGCCTACTATGCTTGACCGGTCGACCACCCAAGACATCGTTCGACCGGTGCAAAGAAAAACTCTTGCAATTACACTAGCAATAGTCGACAACTGCACCAGCCAGTCAATCGTTCTCACTAGAATCTTGCTGCACAATTACCTCTGACGAGCCTAACGGCTACCATGGACTAAATCCACAACTCATACACCTTGGGTGAGTCTTAACGAGAAGTTTGACATACCTTAAAGGCTTGAAGAAGCCTCCAAAGAACCACATAGATCACCACCTCAAGTTTCCCACTGGTAAACACCTCACGCGAACCATGATCTCAGCACCTACGACGACTCCAACCGCAACACTTGTATTGGCCGGTCACCGCACGTCGTCGACACTTTAGATGACTGAGGGAGAGTGAGTTTGACAGAGAGAGAGTGACGAGTGAGAGAGTGTAAGTTGTTGGCTTTTTGGCTAATAATCGTTAATCCGTTTTGATAATTAATCAACATATCAATAAACACATGTACCAGTAAAAAGATCATTGCTTGCATATACTTGTATTATCTAACGTTTTAGGAATCAAGTTTGAGTTGAATTGAGCGATCAAGATTGAAGCGTAGCTATGTTTAAATTCTATGTATATAGGTTACAAATGTAACTTGGCACTTGAAATCTTTGATTCATTGCATTGCATGACACTTCGAAAACCTATAGAAGTCTCACAAAACATTCCAATTAAGTTAGACTTCAATAGAAAATCATCGAAACTCATTAGAAACCGAGAACTAGATATCTACACTCAAACGGTCGACCGGTAGAACCATTTGGTTCGACTGGATTTCAATAGACTTTCTAGAAAGCTTATTTTGTCCAAAACGGTCGACCGACTTACATTCCCAGTTCGACCGTGCCTTAAATATGTCTTGCCTGTCTGAAATCGGTCGACCGGAATATCCATTTTGTTCGATCGTTTCTTCAATCTATTTTGACTGTCTGAAATCGGTCGACCGAAATAGTTGTTTTGTTTGACCATCTCACCTTGTCGAGTGATAGGACTTACTTCATCATTTACAGATCTTTCAGCCTATCAGTTGTCGACACGTGTCCTGGTTAGTGAGACTTTCGGTTGACCGAAACCTTGTTTTTGTTCGACCGATTGCATTCCGTTGTCGTATTAAATATGACTGTTATACTTATCGTATACTCCAACGGTCGTATACACATTTCTCACCTAACCCCTCTTTCGGATTTGGTCTTCCGGTCGACCGAACGTTACTTGATGGTCGATCGAATCTTGAAAACTTCCCAGACCCATTTTTACTGGGAGTGTTTGGTCGAACCATCAATTCATTCTGTTTGACCGATTGCATTTGATTTTATCTTGTCTAAAATCCAACACGTCAAACGGTCGACCGATACTTACATCTTTTCCAGATCAAGTCCTACTGGTCATTTTTGGTCGAACGGGTGATCCAAACCGTTCGACCGATCACTTAAGTTCTAGCCAAATTGGATCGACCGTTTGCATCTTCGCTCGACCGAATCTTGTACTGTTGCATTCCGGTCGACCGAGTTACTCGATCCGGTCGACCGTTTGGGTCCTGAAATGCGTCCTGTCACTCCCTGACTTGTGTTTTCTTGCACAATTTCTTACCATTTCAATCCCAACGGCTAGAACTAGTTTAGAGCTTATAAATAGAGCTAAGAACACTCATCTAAGATCACCAATCTTTCTCCAAGCTCAAATCTCACTACTACTCTCATATTTGCTCTAAACACTTGTGCTTACATCTTTTCACTTGAAATCACCATCATTTGATTGCATCATCTATTTCAAGTGCTCAAGATTAGTTGCTGAAGCTAAGTTTTCAAGAGTTGTACTAAGCTTCCAGAGTTAAGCTCTTCTCGGATTGTGAGAAGATGATCCAAGCTTGGTGATGGTGTTCGCAAAGCTTGTGGTGTAAATGCGTGATCTCGGCCCACAACGGAGATCGGATTAGTGGAGGACGCAAAGTTGCTCGAGTAAGAGCAATTCGTAAGAGATGACTAGGATCCGGTGGTTGGATCCAAACCTCTATACATCTGGAGTTGTGATTTGTTGTTCTCTCCTTCATATTAATTGTCTTAGTTTTTAATTTAGCATAGTTTGTTAAACAACCTTAATTAGTCTATTCACCCCCCTTTAGACTAAGTTTAGGGGCTAGTAGATCCTACATAAGTGAGAGAGAGAGAGTTACCTTTAAATACTTCTCACCACACCTCCACCAATCACATCCCTCCACCTCATCCACCTAAATCCTTCCCTAAACACCCATCAACCACCTAAACACAACCAATATCTCACATGTTTTCTTGGGATGGAAAGTCCATTTTTTATATGACCTAGTAAGTTAACGCATCGAATATGATTGTAATGTGAAGCTTTCTAGATGCAATGGATCTTGTTCGCGCTCAAGGCTTCATATAGTATTAATTTCACATTAAATTGTAGTTTCTTAGAAAAATTCATGTGCTTTGCTTGGATTAAATTGATCGAACTACTTGAATTTTATCTTTACCAAATTTAAGAAATTGACTTTGTGCTTAATCCCTCTTCCCATCTTACTTATGGTAATTCATGTTTCTCATTTGGAATATCTAATTTTGAGATCTTATTGTGGAATCTTGATATTGCCTGAAATAAAAGTATTACACATCAAACACGTTGAGACACAATAATCCATAATAACCACTTCTTATCATCAAAATTAAAATTCAAAAGCAACAACCATTTGTTTATAGAATTGGAGAAAAGTTGTGTTTATCTTATTTCTTATACCAATTAATGTAGTATGATGTATGCCACAATTATTATAGTAGACTCATTTATGACTTTGAGAAAACAATATATTTGAGCTGTCTAAACGTAAAGTAACTGCATGTTACAATCCATACTCCTAGAAAAGTTTTAATTGACATGGCCGTCTCTTTCTATTTTATTTCTTTGGACCAACAATTGGTATTGGATTAATCTAAGGATTAAGATGATGTTTGCCCAAAGCACTGACACGTGGCACACTCTCATTGGCTGCGCATTCGGGTTTAGGGTGGGGCCATCTATATAAGGAGAGGAGCCTCCCATTGGATGGATGATTCTTGTGTGCAAACCCTAGCCTCCACCCTAACCCTAGCCGCCACCTCCCTCTCCCTCAAATCCGTCCCTTCCAAGTAGGACTCTTGGGTTGTGGATTTGTTCTTCTTCTCCTAGAGAGTAGAAGATCCGCCGGCACTCAAGAAGACTCCGTGAGGTGATCGTCAATTCTTCTTCCGCTGCCACAGGTTCTCTCCACCAAGGTAAATCCGAACTTGTAGACTAGATCGTAGTTTGCTAACATTGGTACCAGAGCCATCCTGGTCACCTCCAAGTTTTTGGTTTTTTGAGCACCTTTCTTTATTTCATTTGAGTTGAGATAATTTCGGTGATTCTTAGAAAGAAAAAATTGGATACATATGTTGTTGTTTTCTTTCTCTCCATTGATGCACCTAGGGTTTGGTGGTCGGTTTTTTGCTCCTCACCCGAGTACATTTTTTTTGGATTACTTGATTATGCGGCTAGGGTTTGATGGCATTTTTTTCTCACCCTAGCGCATGGGTTTTTTGATTCATCTTATACATGCAATTAGTATTACATGATTCATCATCCTTTTGCGCATAATATTTGTTTCATCTTTATGCATGCATCTGGAGTTGAATATGGATGCTTCATTCTTGCGCATAATGTAGCTTTCTTAATATGCATGTGCCAAGGGTTACATGTTCTTTTATGATTATTGCGCATAATGTGTATTCCATCATTCAAGCATGTGGCAAGTTTTTTTATTTTTTCTCTGATTTTATGCGCGTGTATGTTAAAGAGAAGGATGATGATTTTTGTTACAAGAGTTGGATATTGCATATATCTCATGATGTGATCGTATATTTTGGATTATGTATCATATTTGTCTTTCAAAACTCTTGTTTATGCATCTAAGGATAGAAGGTTGTTGCCTTATTCATGTGTGTGCAATTTTTGATCATATATGCATGCATCTAGATGATTGCCGAATTAGATGATAATTGCCGAATTATGTACATGTTTGTTGCTAACATTCAGCTATGGATTTCTTTTGGAATGATTGCATGCATTTCATTTGAAATATTTCCTTTTTCATCAAATGTGCATATATGTGATGCCATCCACCAAAGAATTTCGAATTTTTCTTTCCATTACAAGTACCATAATTATTGTTGATTGCATGCTTATATTAATTATGGAAAGATTGGCTAATTCTGAATTTTTTGGAAGATATTATGGGCTGGAATTTTATTGCCTTAAAAATATGTGTTGCTCTCCACCATATAATTTCAGATTTTTCTTTCCTAATCAAAGTAGGATAAATTTTGTGCTATCATGATTATATTGATTAGGGAAAGAAGAAAAAAATCTGTTTTGAGAATGATTATTGTGGAGATTGGTTGTCATTACCTAACATGTTTTTTTTTTGCCTATTTTCGTGCCTCATTCATGCATTGTTTCCTTATGCATTACTTCCTTATTGTTTGAATGAGGTGCAGACTTTATGGTATTTTTTTTCATACGTCGGATTGTGCTAACGTATGGAAAGATTGTGCCTATGTGGAATGAATGATTGCTGATTTTATTTACTGCCTTATTGAGAGATGAGCGTAATTTCATTCATTTATTTCCATTTGCAATAGTTATCGCAATGGGCTGTAATATTTATGGACTGTAATAATTATGGACTGCGGACTGTTTATTGCCCTAAGGAGATGAAGGGCTCCTTTATTTTTATTATTGCGATATTATTGTTATAAGACTCATGTAGGTTCCCGTCGACGAGGCTAAATCCCTAATGGGGATCATTAGCTCGATATGGAAGTAATGTAGTAATCATATCTGTGTGATGTTGATTGTTTTTTTGAAAACCGTTTTTTTGGGAACTCGCATGCCTAGTGGGAGTTGCAAGGTTGAAGTGCTTTGTGTAAACCACCTTACAACCGGCGGCAAATATTTTTTTATTTGCTGATTTACCATGATTTGAAATGTTTTTTTGGGTCATTAAATCATGATGGAGCTTAATATCTCGATTAGTAAAATGGCTTTATTAACTATTGCATGAGGATTTGATCGAATGCTTTATGTTTTCTTTTGGTCTGAATGCTATAGCTATTAAGTCAGTTTATTCTTTATGATTATTGTAGCTCGTTATATTTTATGCTAGAACTCATGTATCGCTATGTATTTTTGATTGTCCTAGATTCTTTATGGCTGCTTCCAAAAGCATCGTCGCTGATCTGACTCGAGGAGATAAAGTCAATGAAATAAATTACGATCTGTGGCATCGTAAAATTGAGTATCTCTTAGAGGATCAGGACATGTTAGAAAACATAAACCAATCTATGTCTCCCCCCGAGGAGGGGAATACTGCGCAACATCGCAGAAACTTGGATGTTTATAATGCATGGAAAAAGAAAGACCGAATTGCTCGAATCACAATTCTAAGTTCAATGAGGGACGATCTGTTACTGCGGTTCGAAAAGTTTCGAACTACAAAGGCCTTGTGGGAAGCTGTGAAGTTTCAGTACGGAGTGACCTCTGTCACAAGGGCCCACCAGCTTGGGCTCATGTTTGATGGGTATAAAATGTGCCAAGGTCACACAATGAGGCAGCATATTACTGCAATGTCAAACATGATTAGCGAGCTGAGTGCTGCCGGTCGTGCTAAGACCGATGAGGAGCAAGTGTCTGCTCTCATCAGATCGTTGCCTTCAAAGAATTGGGAGCATATGAAGGTCCATCTGACTCATGCTGATGACACCAGGACATTTGACCAGGCCGCAAAACACCTAGAGCTGGACGAGGACTGCATGCTTACGGAAGCCCCTCTAACTGAAGTATTTGCTGCTGAGGCTGGCGCTCCTCGGAGGAGTGCATGTTTTAAGCGCAAAAGAGATAGAGCTCAGGGTTTTAAAGGCAAGAAGTGTGCAAATGCAAACAAAACAGAAAACAAAGCGGGAAAGAAACGACCTCGAGGATCCAGAGGTGGGAAAGATAAGTCTAATGTGACTTGTTTTAACTACCGAAAGACTGGACATTTTGCTCGTGAGTGCACTGAGCAAAATGTAATTACTGTGTGTAATCCCTCGAATTGTAACGTGACTAGTTCTGTGATGCTCACTGATCATTCTCCTATGTGGATTGTGGATTCAGGTGCCACAGACCACGTAACAAAGGATCGCTCTGCCTTCGTGGAATATCGTCGTGTTCCAAGTGGGAGGCGAATAAACATGGCAAACAACACTAGCATTGAAGTTCTTGGAGTTGGCACATGCAAAGTGGCTTTGCGAAGTGGTCGGATCCTATTACTTCACGACGTGTTGTATGCACCAGCTATACGGCAAAATATTATTTCTGTTGTTGTCTTGATGAGACATGATTTTAAAGTTGTTTTTGAGAACAATGATATGGGTTTATACCTTTCTAACATTTATTATGGACGTGTTTTTCTTTCTGACGGTTTTATTGTGTTGGACGTAATTTATGATTTCAATCATAACACTAGTGCCTTTATGAGTCAAAGTTCCATGAATAATGATTCAGTTATGTGCCATGCTAGACTAGGTCATATTGGTGTTGACCGGATGAACAGGTTGGAAAAGGAGGGGGTATTAGGAGAATGCTCCAAATTTGAATTACCGACCTGTCAATCTTGTCTAGCTGCAAAGGCAACTAGAAAACCGTTCGGAAAAGCCATTAGGGCTACTTCTCCTTTAGAACTAATTCACTAAGATATTTGTGGACCTTTGAATGTGCGTACTCGACATGGACAGAGTTACTTCATCACATTCATTGATGACTTCACTAGATATGGTCATATTTATCTTATTTCTCACAAGTCAGAAGCTCTAGAATGTTTTAAGAAATTCATGAGCTTAGTTGAGAATCAGTTGGATAATAAGATAAAAACCCTTAGAACGGATAGAGGTGGTGAATATCTCTCCATAATGTTCAAGGAGTTATGTGATGAAAAGAGGATATCTATACAACTCACTATGCCTTATACTCCTCAGCAAAATGGTGTTGCCGAGAGAAGGAATAGAACGTTGCTAGACATGGTTAGATCCATGATGGCGCATGCGAGCTTACCAATTTCGTTTTGGGAAGATGCTCTAATGACTGCTGCCTATATCCTCAATAGAGTTCCAACAAAATCGGTTCCCTCAACTCCATATGAGTTATGGACAGGACGGAAGCCTGATTTTAGTCTGCTGCGTCCTTGGGGATGTGCGGCATACATTCATTCTACTAGTCACCGATATGGAAAACTAGGACCAAGAGGGAAAAAGTGTATCTTTGTAAAATACAGTGATTTCTCTAAAGGTTATGTTTTTATCGGGATAGACGAGAATGAAAGAAGGTCTGAACTGGCGTCTAGGGATGCCACATTCTTGGAAAATGATTTTCCAACCCTTGCCGGAGCTATCAAAGAGTCAGTGGACTTCTTTGAACAACAGGATGAAGACATTGCCACTCCACGGGATCAGGATCTGGAAGTTGAACATGAGGTTCCACCAGTAGATCCTAGTGGGAGCAGCAATGCTGAGGATCCAATAGCTCTCACGGAGGATGAGCCATCAGATACCCATCTGCGTCGAAGCAAACACGGGCTCATTCCTCGTAGGCGGTTTCGCTTAGAGGAAGAGGCACTCATGATAGCTCAAGAAGAGATTGATTATGAATCATTCGGGATGACAGTAATCGATGAGCAAGAACCAGAGACCTTGAAAGAGGCTTTGGAAGGTCCAAATGCTAAAGAGTGGTTAGAAGCTATAAAGGAAGAGTTGGAGTCGATGAAAGTTAATCGAGTCTGGGACTTGGTCGACTTACCGCCAAACCAAAAGGCCATTGGGGCCAAGTGGATCCTCAAGATTAAGAGGAATGCGGATGGATCTATTGATAGATTCAAGGCTAGACTGGTAGCTAAAGGCTACACCCAAAGAGAAGGCGTGGATTTTGAGGAAACCTTTTCACCCGTGGTTAGGTTTGCCTCCATCCGCCTTCTACTAGCTATTGTAGCTCAGATGGACTTAGAGCTTTACCAAATGGATGTAAAGACTGCTTTTCTCAATAGAGAACTTGAGGAGGAGATCTATATAGATCAACCTCAAGGTTTTTAAGTCAAATGACAAGAGCGCAAAGTGTGCAAGCTCAACAAGTCCTTGTATGGCTTAAAACAAGCGTCTAGACAGTGGAACATCCGCTTCCATCAAGCTATATCAGAGAATGCATTCTCTATGCTTGAGGAAGATCACTGTGTGTACGTTAAGAGATCCAATGGTAAATTTGTCATTCTGACCTTGTATGTTGATGACATACTCATGGCTGGCAATAGCAAAGAGTTTCTGAAATCCACTAAAGAGTGGTTGTCCTCCACGTTTGATATGAAGGACATGGGTGAAGCTAGCTACGTCCTTGGTGTCAAGATAGTTAGAGATAGGTCCAAGAGACTTCTGGGATTGTCTCAAGAGACTTACATTAACAACGTCTTGAAGAAATACCACATGGACAAATGCAAACCAATCGACACTCCTGTTGAGAAGGGTTTACACTTAAGCCTTGATAAGCATCCTGAGACTCCTGAAGAGAAGGCCAAAATGGACAAGGTTCCACTTTGTGAAGGACATCATAGCGAGAAAGGAAGTTGAGTTGAGACATGTGTCTACTAGTCTTATGGTAGCCGACCCTCTAACCAAGGCTATAGCTAAGGACTCGTTTGTGTGTCATGTGAAGTCCTTAGGCTTACGCAGACTTTGATGTATTGGCATGTCTAACTTCCTTTCATGAGTGATTGTGTTTTTCCTTTCAACTATATCTGTTTGGTTTATATAGTTGTTCTAGCATCAAATATTATTCTGTCAATAGGTTGAAGAATGCTTACTCACACGAGCATTCGCCTCTGGCGCTTTTGGTAGCGAGCAGAGATGAGACTGATCATGAGGAGATCTTGTATGAAAGATCCAGAATAGTTCATGATAGGACAGTCGCCTTGATTAGGAATCAAGATGAGATCCTCTATGTTGGTGAGGATTGACATGAATGTTCCCACGATTCATGTGACCTATAGAAGCCAAGTGCGAGCATCGCATGTGGCGCCAGGTGACACCTGTATGGTGTTAAGGCGACAATGATGAAGCTCGGGTCAGGCGCAGAGGGGGTGCGACTGGACTAAGACTTGTATGGTGTTGAGAGACAGACATACTGTTGTGTACAGTATGATCCACCATAGCATGTTTGTCATACAACATGTGTTGAGCGACCATTTGGAAGTGAAAGGATGGATCCCTGCTCCTTCACTGTGTGAGTCCAAGACTTGATTGTCATTTAGTTGCCCTCAGTGACCTTCGACGACACCATAAAGCAAAGAGTTGATGTGGCTACTTTGGGATGTTATCTACGACCATGAGAGATTCGGTCTGAAGAGGCATCTTCGGGAAAGGAGTCAACTCTGAGTGTAATGGTGGTCTGGGGCGAAGGGAAAGGTTTGACTCGACTGCACTAAAAGTATTTGCTGGGCCCAACTGTATTGGATACAGTAGCAAGTACCTTGAGGACAAGAAGGTATTCTTTCCGAGGGATTGAGATACCGTTCATGTCAAGTGAGTTTCTGAGTAAACCTGGGGAACTGTGATGTGCATTTTTGACTGCTTATTTATTGGTTTTTGAGGATGTTGTCATTCTGGCCTTCTAGTAAGGTTTCTAGTTTGAGACTCCTAAATTGCAGGTGCATCACCGGTCGCACGACCCATTTGTCCGTATGATCGGAAGAGTACATGTGTCGGGGACACATATGGTCTTGTATCAGGGATACATGATCAGAGACTTGCGTATTGTGGATGCATTCTTGGAAGAGAGAAATAGTTGTATATATCAGGGATGTATACATATGTGTCAGGGACACATATGTAGAGGTGACACATTGCCATCTTATGATTGTATGTATCGGGGATATATACGTATGTGTCAGGAACACAAAAGAAGATGACGTGTTGTTGACGTGCTATTGTGCAAGTGGGAGATATTGGATTAATCTAAGGATTAAGATGATGTTTGCCCAAAGCACTGACACGTGGCGCACTCTCATTGGTTGCGCATTAGGGTTTAGGGTGGGGCCATCTATATAAGGAGGGGAGCCTCCCATTGGATGGACTAATTCTTATGTGCAAACCCTAGCCCCACCAAACCCTAGCCGCCACCTCTCCCTCTCTCTCCCATTCGTCCCTCCACATCCACCAAGCTAATCCGTAGACTCTTGGGTTGTGGACACTTGCTTCTTCTCCAAGAGAGTAGGAGACCGACCAGTGAGAAGGATTCCGTAAGGTGACCTCCGATCTTCCTTCCGCTGCCACAGGTTCTCTCTAAGAAAGGTACTCCTGAACCTGTAGAATCGTTATTTGCTTACATACGGGTATCTCAATGGATATTTTTTTCAAAGTTTATATTTTTTTTAACCAAAGGCATGTTAAACATAAGTGTGTTCAATAACATCGAACGTAAGATATAATCCCAAAATCCAGGAATTCTATATAAAATAACAAGAATTTAACACTTACAGCACAAGAGCTAGGACAGATATCTCTAATCTTTTAGGCAAACCGTCACCTCACTTTTGGTTTTCAATCTTCAATGGTTTGGCCTCAACCCTAATGACGGACTTTCTTCTTGGGTGTTTATCTTTACCCAAGAAAAGAATGTTTGGAGAGGAAATTCAATTGTAAAGGCAACCATTGAGACCATACCCTTTTATATTTAATTTAGAGATGGTTACTCCCATCAAAGAAACTGCCCGGTAATCCCACATGTTTTGGTTAGTCCATAGGTGAGTTTTAATTAATTTATTTATTAAATGAAAAATTGGCCACACAATTAACATTCTCCTACTTGGTCGTAACATCATTTTCATTAAGTTCCATAATAAATCACACACTTAAATTTGGCCAACATAAGTTTATCAACGTACAACTTATTTAGTCAGAATCACCAAACTAAACTAATGTAATCAAAATGACTAACTCTGTCATTTCATCCCCACCAATTATGGTATTTGGCAATCTTCCCAACATGGTCAACATTATTCAACATTACTTATTTGGGTCCATAATATTTGTTTTCTTAATCAAGAAAATTAGGCACCATAAGTAGTTAGCAAACTTTCATAAATCAAAGTCAAATACATCACTAACGCTTCAACATATATTGTCATACACATTAGTCGACAACAACATTATTACATGCTCTCGAAAGAGACTGGGTGGTAGAGTCATTGTTAGTGAATCAACTAACATTGCTCGAGTCCTTATGTTTTGTATGACACTAGGACCATCTTTGACTTTGTCTCTAGCAATAAGATATTTAATGTCAATCCTCTTAGATGCACAACTCGACTTATTATTTTTAGAGAAGAAAACAATAGCCTCTTTTCCACAAAATAACGTATGTGGTCTCGAAATACTATCTACTACTTGAAGCGTAGGAATAAAAATTAATTATTTAACCATACGACTTCAGCAGTAGCCTAATGACATGCTGCAAACTCTGGTTGCATTATAGAGGTTGCCTGTAAGGACTACTTAGCACTCTTCAAAGAAATTGGTCCCCATGCACGCATATATATATATATATATGTAACCTAATGGCGATTTCTTTTTATCAATGCGTCCTGAAAAGTCAGAATCAGAATAACCAATAACTTCATGGTTGTCACACTTCTTATAAGTAAGCATATAGTTTTTTATCCCTTTCAAATAGCGTAAGACCTTTTTGGCTGCTTTGCAATGATGCATCCCTGGATCTACTTCATATTGGAAAAGCACACAAACTGCTAATGCCAAATCAAGACATGTACAAACTTGTGCATAAATTAGACTCCCATGTACGGAGGCATAGGGAATTTACTTCACTTGCTCACGTTCTAAATCATTTTTGGGACACTGAAATTTAGTGAATTTGTCTCACTTTATGATAGGCAACACTTGAGGAGCAGTTATGCATGTTATACCTTTTTAATATATATTTTCATGTATGCCTTTTGGGATAATCCTAAAATCCCACGAGACTGATCTCGATGAATTTCGTTGCCAATAACATAAGAAGCTTCACCAAGATCTTTCATTTCAAATTTATTTGAAAGAAATTGTTTGGTCTCGTATAAAATGTCAAAATCACTATTGGCTAGTAGAATATCATCCACGTATAAAACGAGAATAATAAATTTACTCCCACTAACCTTGATGTATATGCATTGATCTATCACATTTTCTTTAAATCCAAAATTAGTTATCACCTCAGCAAACTTAAGGTACCACTGTCTCGAAGCATGTTTTAACCCGTATATGGATTTGTTTAGTCGACATCCAATGTGTTCCTTTCCTTTTACTACAAAACCTTCCGATTGGGTCATGAAAACTTCCTCTTGCAAGTCACCATTTAAGAATGTATTTTTTACATCCATTTGATGTAACTCAATTCTTAACGAGTCTGGATTTTTTTTATCAAAATAGACACCCTCCTTTTGAGTAAAGCCTTTAGCAACAAGTCGGATCTTGAACCTTTTCATGTTACATTTGGAGACGGTCTAAGTCTTATAGACCCATCTACAGCATATGGGCTTGACTTGAAGATGTACATCAACAAGGTCCCAAGGTTCATTAGTTTTCATAGTTCTCATCTCTTCATTCATAGCTTCTAGTTATTGAGAGGTATTCTAGCTTCATTCATAGCTTCTAGATTTTTGCTCATCACAACTTCTTTAAAAGAGGTAGGATCTTCTCCATTGCCAATATTGCATCTCTCAGCGAGGTATACGACATAATCATTAGAGATGGTTGATCTTCTCTCCCTTTGTGATCTACGTAAGGGCTCCTCAGATAGTCTGGGATGTTCGTTAGTGTGGGGTTCTTCATTTGGTAGTGTATTAAGATTGTGTACAACCTCTATGAGAGGTGTAGATCTTGGAACCCCTAGGATTATCAGAATTGTCACATAAGTCTCATATGCCTTCATGTTTACTTTTCTAATTTCACTACTCTCACTAGAATTGTCATTCTCCAAAAATACAACGTGTCACATTTCAAGAATTTTAGTGTTATGAGATGGAAAACGAAAACGAAAACCTTTGGATCTTTCTGGACAACCAATAAAATAAAACCTAATGGTTTTACGGTCATATTTTTTAATTTGTGGATTGAATCTTTTAGCTTCAGCATGAGAACCCTAAACACGTAAATATCCTAAACTGGGTTTTCGACCCGTTGATAATTCTTATGGTGTTTTTGGAACAAATTTACTTGAAACCCGACTTAAGATATATAAGGTTGTGTTTAAACCTTCCATCCATAAAAATTCACGTAAGTCGGCGTTGCATATCATACTCCGTACCATATCCATAAGTGTATAATTATGTCTCTCTGCTATACCTTTTGCTCGGAATCCCTTGACATTTAAAAATGATGGACGATACCATTATCTTGAAGAAACAAAGCAAATGGAGAAGGATTTTAACAAAGGTCGGTGCGTCCACCATAATATTCACTGCCTGGATTTGATATCATTACTTTAATTTTAAGGTTTACTTGATTTTTAACTTTAACCTTAAAATTTTAAATTTTTCTAGTGATTTAGTTTTTTCATGAATAGGATAAACATAAGCATAACGAGAATACTCATCAATAAACGTAATGAATGATTTATAATGATTCAAAGTAGGAAAAGTGTTAGGATTGATGGCCCTCTAATCACTAAACTAATTGCGGTATTAAAACACTAATTGAAGGATTAAGACAGAAGACAATGCAAACCATGAAATTCGACGACATCGGAGTTTAGAGAGGTTCGGCACCGACACCGAATCCTAGGCCTCCTCGCAAGCCTCGCTCGATCCCCCGAGTCACGCTTATGGTTCCACTAACCGACCTCTATTCTGGGCCGAGATCAACGTCGTTTACAACACCAAGCCACGCAAACAACCTAGTCTCGCTCGTGTCTCCTCTCACAACCCGAGAGGGAGTTTCCTCGAAGCTTTACAACTCTTTGGTGATTCTTGGATTTAAAAATGGCATCACAATCACACTTGGATATAGATTGGAATGGGTATGCAAGTGGGGAAGATGAAGCTTTGAGTGTATTTGGAGCTTTTAAGTTTTGGGAAATGAGAGCACAAAGAGTTTGGATGAATTGAGAGTGTAGAGTTCTAATTTGTGTCTCTGGAGTGGTATTTATATAGGCTTCAAAGCTTAGAGAGCCGTTGGAGAGATGGTGAAGAAATGGACCAATAAGATGCAACATGTGAAATAAGCTTGGGTAGATTTTAGACTATGTTCGGTCGACCGTCATGTAATGATAGTCTGAGACACTACAAAATGATTGGTCTGAACTAAGTGTTTAGTTAACCGAATAGAGTTTGCATCACCGTTTACCAACTTCCAATAACTATTTTCAATATCGCTATACTTAATTTTGGTTCACCGAACTCTATTTGGTTCACCGTTCCAAGGTGGATAGTAAGATTGTTTGGGCTCTGTTTACTCAAGTTCAGTTGACCATGAAGGTTTGGTTGACCAAGGTTAGCGTAGGTTTTGCACTTACAGTTAAGGCTCAAATAGTCATTGGGTACAATGGTCAAGTGCCACGTGTAAAAAGTTGTTGGGTGCCTAAAACTAAGAAGGACTCGGTTGACCGATAAGCATTCGGTCGTTCGAATTTGGACAAGTCAATTGGGCTCTATACGCTCGATTCAAATGTGACCGTTGGAGAAAAGTCCAAAACACGGTCCAAGGATATTCGGTCGACCGAAGGTATTTTGGTGGTCCGTTAGGACAATTCCAGAGAACAACCTATGGTTTACTGATGGGTAGGATTCAATTATCCGATAGGTGTTCGGTGGACCGAACTGGGAAGGTCTTGGTTGATCGAATCTTGACGGGACAAAATCTTAGTGCTCAAGTTTACAAAATATCTTATGGACTCAATAAATATAAAATTACATATCTTGGTCCAAAGCTTTGATTACAAATATTGAGTTTTCATGTCTTTGTCACAATGCTTCTTTTCTTGATAATCTTGATCAACCTATTTAGATGATTGCAAGTATACAAGTATGTATGCAATGCATGTAATCATGTTTGCTCACTTTGATTGATTAAGATTAGTTTGACTAATCATCAAAATTAATATAGATTAAGGCCAAAAAGCCAACAATCTCCCCCTTTTTATGATGACAAACCTATATCTTAATACTTGAGATTCAATTTAAGTTTGTCCCTTTTCTATATGATTGCTTCCCATTCGTATATGTAAACTATGCATGTATAAGATACTCCCCCTAACAATATGCATAGTATGAGTAAATTGAAGCTCTATCATTATCATTCTCCCCCTTTTGACATCAATCAAATGCAAACATTAAAACATAAGATGCAAATGTTAGGGTTACTTAATTCTCCCCCCTAAATAGATGATTAACATTATATGCTCCCCCTATCACTAAGGCCTAAAATCCGTGATGTATGTTATCATTTAAGCATGTGATGTTCTTAGATTAGAACCAATTGTTAAAGTTAAGAGGATTGAAAATGTCACCCCAAATTTGATCATTGATTTGGTATTGGTTCCAATCTCCTTTCGATAGCAACGTTGGCTTTATGAATACGATCCAAATATTTTCTTTGAAGTTTGGAATCGATCTTTTCTTTCTTGAGTTGATCACTACCGATCATCCTCCTTCTAAGTACCTACAAGTGAAGATTTTAGTACCCAAACAACCTTGGATAATTTGACATTAATTTTTGGTACACAAACCATTTTGGTCTTAGGTGCCCAAATACTTGAGGAACTCTTATTCACAGAGAAATGTCTTCCATTCATGGTTGTGTGAATAACATGGTTTTTGTAGTTATTAACATAATAGCCTAAACCATGCTTTTCTAAAGATTATCTTTGACTATCTATGAGCATATCAAGCATTCTGTTTCGTTTAGTGAATCTTTTGAGATCTTTTTGTAATTGAACATTCTTAACAATTAGATCTTGAGTATCATCACTACACGATGGTTTTGCATATAGAGTTGCAATTTCATCAATCAATTAAGAATTCTCTAATGCAATTTTATTTTAACTAGCAAGCAAATCTTTTTTCTCATTCATGATAGATTCAATTCGAGATTGTAGCTCATTGATTTTCTTCGTAGCTAGTTTGTTCATTTGACAAATTTTCTCGAAATTCTCAAGAAATTCACTAAATTCACTTTGAAGTTCATTATATGAATTTGAATGATTTGAATCAATTAAATAACGACTAGAGCAAGAAGATACCTCACTATCTTCATCTTCTATTGCCATGAAGAACATTGAGGCAAATTCTCCTTCAATTGATGAAGATAATGAATCGTCCCAAGTTGCTTTGAGAGCTTTCTTCTTCTCTTTTCTCTTGCTCTTCTTATTTTCTTTTCTCTTTTCTTTTTCTTCCTTCAGGAACTCCTTGAATTTTTGCGTCACCAATTTTTCTTCAACATTACTATCTCCTTTGTTAGTATTGGCGACGACTTGTAGCATCAAAGATTTCTTTGCTTCCTTCTCCTTCCAGTCTTTCATTTTTATCTCATATGTCACGAGACTACCCATAAGCTCCTCAACTGACAACTTTGTGAGATCTTGCGCTTCTTCGAGGGTCTTCTCTTCCCAATCATCGGTGAGTGATCGGAGAATCTTTGAAGCCATTTCTCCATTGCTAAATTTTTTGCCAAGTGCTTTAAAAGAGTTAATGACCTCGGTCAAGCGAGTGTGCATCTCGCTTATGTTCTCACCGGATTGCATATGAAAAGTTCATATTTATGCATAAGTATGCTAATCCTAGTTTCTTTCATTCTACTTGACCCCTCATGATGCATTTCTAATGTATGCCATGTGTCATATGCACTATCACAACATGTTACCCTATTGTATTCCCTTCATGTAACCCACAATACAATATATTCATTATGCGGGAATTCATCTCCGCTTCCTTAATTTTGGGTTTACTAAGGGACAAATCCTCATTCTCTTCTTCCAATAAATATCCAATATTTTTAGTCATTTGATTGCAAATAAATCCTCATTCTCTTCTTCCAATAGTCATAGTTTAAGTCATTAAACAAGGGTGGCCTAGTAGTTGATAATCCTTCACAATGATTACATGTAGATGCCATGCTAAATTACAATTAAGTAAATGAAATTAGCAACCTAATGCTCTGATACCAATTGTTAGGATCCATGACCCTCTAATCAATAAACTAATTGCACAATTAAAACACTAATTGAAGGATTAAGAGAGGACAATGCAAACCAAGAAATTCGACGACACCAGAGTCTAGAGAGGTTCGGTACCGACACCCGGTCCTAGTCCTCCTAGCAAGCCTCGCTCGATCCCCCGAGTCACGATTATGGTTCCACTAACCTATCAATGTCGTTTACAACACTGAGCCACACAAACAACCTAGTCTTGCTCGTGTCTCCTCTCACAACCCGAGAGGGAACTTCCTCGAAGCTTTACAACTCTTTGGTGATTCTTGGATTTAGAAATGGAATCACAATCTCACTAACACTCTAAATTGAACACACTTGGATATAGATTGGAATAGGTATGCAAGTGGGGAAGTTGAAGATTTGAGTGTATTTGGAGCTTCGAAGGTTTGGGAAATAAGAGCACAAAGAGTGTGGATGAATTCAGAGTGTAGAGTTCTAATTTATGTCTCTAGAGTGGTGTTTATATAGCCTTCAAAGCTTAAAGAGCCGTTGGGGAGATGGTGAAGAAATGGACCAATAAGAAGCAAGATGTGAAATAAGCTTGGGTAGATTTTAGACCATGTTCGGTCGACCTTCATGTAATGGTAGTCCGAGACACTACAAAATGATTGGTCTGACTAAGCGTTTAGTTAACCGAATAGAGTTTGCATCACCGTTCACCATCTTCCAGTAACTATTTTCAATATAGCCTTACTTAATTTTGGTTCACCGAACTCTATTTGGTTCACCGTTCCAAGGTGGATAGTAAGATTGTTTGGGCTCTGTTTACTCAAGTTCAGTTGACCATGAAGGGTTTGGTTGACCAAGGTTAGCGTAGGTTTTGCACTTACAGTTAAGGCTCAAATAGTTTTTGGGTACAATGGTCAAGTGCCACGTGTAAAAAGTTGTTGGGTGCCTAAAACTAAGAAGGACTCGGTTGACCGATAAGCATTCGGTCGTCCGAATTTGGACAAGTCAATTGGGCTCTATACGCTCGATTCAAATGTGACCGTTGGAGCAAAGTCCAAAACACGGTCCAAGGCTATTCGGTCGACCGAAGGTATTTTGGTGATCCGTTAGGACAATTCCAGAGAACATCCGATTGTCTACCGAAGGGAAGGATTTGGTTATCCAATAGGTGTTCGGTGGACCGAACTGGGAAGGTCTTTGTTGACCATGAAGGTTCCGGCTTACCGAATCTTGACGGGACAGAATCCTAGTGCTCAAATTTACATAAAACCTTATGAACTCAATAAATATAAAATTACATGTCTTGGTCCAAAGCTTTGATTACAAGTCTTGATGTGTTTGTCTGAATGCTCATTTTCTTGATTATCTTGATTAACCTATTTAGACGATTGCAAGTATACAAGTATGTATGCAATGCATGTAATCGTGTTTGCCCACTTTGATTGATTAGGTTGTGATTAATATTAATTTGATTAATCATCAAAATTAATATAGATTAAGGCCAAAAAGCCAACAAAAAGGTCCACATATGTCGGTGTGGATAATTTATAATAGTTTCCCACTTCAAGTAGCCACTTTCTTAGTTCCTTTAACATATTTTCCTTTAATACATTAAACACAATTATCAAAATTAGAAAAATCTAATGTGGGGAGAATTCCATCCATACATGAGATGTTGCATTTTGTCTCTTCAAATATGACCTAAACGACAGTGTCATAATTTAGATGAGTCTCCACTGTCACATTTTCTCTTAATTTTGACCTTTTCATACTACTACAAATAGTACTTTTGCGGACGGACGATTCCGTCGGCAATAGGTGCCATTTCCGTCGGCGAAAGCACTTACCGACGGAATTTCCGATGGCGAAAGTACTTACCGATGGAATTTTCGTTAGAAAATTCTGTCGGCAAAACTCCATCGGGAAAAGTCCCATTGGGACGCTCCTTGCCGACAAAAATTTCGTCAGCAGGTGTAATTTTGCATGCCAAAAGATATTCTGTCAAAATACAATGTCGACGGAATTTTAATCGGTACAAAAAAAATCATTACTTATTGCCGATGAAAAATACGTCTGCAATAACCACTGAAGAATCTATTGCCAACGTAATTTCTATCGGAAAAGTAGTGCTTGCTACAAAAAACAAATTAATACAATACGATTGAACCCATATCGGGTTTAGAGATCTTGAAATAAAAACAAGCCCTGATATCTATTCGAAACACTACATTCACACAATTACCCAAATTGAAACAAAGTTATACATTACATACAAGTTTATAACTCACATATGTAGAAGTCTAAGTCATAAATTATAAGTCATATATCGAGTCTATGTCTAATTCATATATCAAGTCATAAGTTTAACATATATGTAAGAAAGCTAGAAGTCAAAGTGTATTGAAAGAAGTCGTAAGCTATACAACTATAGATAAAATAACATATGTATACGAACTATGGCTCAGAAGAAGTCGGGTCCATTGATGGTTCATCCCCGTGCTGAGAAGACGTATTGATGTCACCACTCTATAAATAATTAGATTTTCATTTTTTGAACAATCTGAACATATATCTGATTTTAGGAAATTAAAACAAATTACACAATCATCCTACATATACCTAATGTCCTCCAAACCGAGTCGCCATCAATTTTAGCGACTTGAGCCTTCAAGTTCTCGTGCTCCTCCTGCAATGCATTTTAATATTATTCTATATATAATGAACTTGCAAAATAAACCTATGAAGTTTAGTATACACTTACAGTTGATAGGCACTATGAAATCTTCGTCTGAAGATGGTCCATGTGAGCACTGCTATGTCGACCAATCGAGGTCTTGCCTATCTTGTAGGCTCCAATACTAGCATCACACACCCAACTTGTCTTCTCTTTTCCCAAGACCTCTTCTAATACCTCATTCTCGATCACCTAACGAGCTGTCAATGTAGAGCACTGTCCTTGCTTTTCAGACAATGTCTGCTATGTCAATTTTTGACTGGCCAATTCTTGTATCTCAACGTAAAAAGATTTCGAAGACTTACGAATATTTTAAAGTTCAAAGTAACACTTAATTTGAACTCGTAAAATGTTTAAATGTACCATTTTCGGTTTACTTGTATAACACAGAGCCATCTTCTCAATTTTTGTGAGAGGTGTGTTGATTTGGTTTTCATCCATCTAATTATTTAATAAAAATAAATAATGAGAATTAATTTGGATGCAATATCAAAGATCATGAAAAATCCATATATGTCTAATTGTGTATTATAACCAAAAAACTAAAAACCTATATAACATTAAAACTTATATGTAATTTTGCCTTGTTGGCAAAGGTTTTTGATCCCATCTTTTGGTTCATTTTCTTATGGCCGCGATTGATGTTATTCATTAAAGAATTTTTCTAAAATTAATGAAACTAATTTGAGGTTAAAATGTGATATTATAAGTTCAAAATCAAATGTTTAAAGACCAAAACTATAAATACCTTTGCATTTTCAGTGTTCCATTCATCACACTGAATGATGAATTGGTTAAGATGAACCTGTGGATCACCTCTCAAGCTCAAATATGGAACACGTTCTTCATTGGTCTCGAAAGGCATGTAGTATATCTTCTTTACCAAATATCGATAATCTCTAAAAAACCATTGATCTTTTTGAAGCAATAGTGCCAAGAGTTTACACAATTCCCTTTATCGAAACGTCCTACGAATAACATATAAATAATTTTTAGTACATCATACTAACGTTCATGTATTAAATCTAAAAGAATAAACGAAGACTTACCACAAGAAGATCCCACAAATCTACAAACGCTTGATGACTTTGATGTGACATCTTAATATGTAGTGGTGACAACTCAGGATGCTTGGCTAACAAAGCCAATGTCGCGTTCAACTTATCTCCACACAGTCCGACCGGGATGAAGTCATCATTCCATTGAACTTGAAAAAAATGACCAGAAGAAGGAATAAGATCAACCCCTCTAGTTGGCCCTCGACCTCTCTTCGTAGATGGCTCAGGCTCAGTCGTTTGTTCTACAAAACAAGAACATAATATTTATTAAATTTATATGAAACTAGATATTAATGTAAAATTTAACACAATGTTACCTTCGACAATACATTCTCTAGAGTGGCCACGAGGACCACTGTTGTCTCCTGGTCTCTTATCAAGTTCACTTCAAACCTCTGCGGGTATAACCTCCACTTCATGAGGCCTAACCACCTCAATGATATTGTGATGTTGATCGACCGCTTGCGGTTCTTCTTTAAACTCGATCCGCTGCCTATCGAGTATGAATAATGCACCTACGTGGAGGCATGCCTATATAACATATACAAAAAATATTAACAAACATAAGCTCATAATGAACATAATAGATAACATGTAACATGTTGACGGAAGTAAATCCATTTTCGTGAACTTCTATCCCATCTTTTCCCGACTCATCAAACCATGTGCATTTAAACAACACTATCTTCAACCTGGAACCATAAGATAACTCAATCACTTCATCCAAAGTACCATAATATGTAATGACATCAAATATGAGATTTCGATCCCTACTACCTGAATAACTAGATATTTCGGTTGACATGTTAATGTCACTATGTTGGGTTCTTCATGTACTCTCTAGACTTTTCATATGAAACTTGTATCCATTCACACAATATCCGTCATAAGATGTAACCTTAGTTGTTGGACCTCTTGTTAATTATTTTATATCTTCCCTAACATCTGGACTCTCTTGAATACGCATATGATTCACGAACTCACAAAACCACGTCTCGAACAAATCATTGTGCATTTTTTCTAGTTGACGAGTATTCAAATTCCTTTCACCTAAACATATTTCTTCCAAATAGAGAAGTAACGCCCCCGATCTCGTACGTATGCACACTGGGAAGGAACAATAGTGTCACAATCAGAGACCTCCATGATGACTGAAGGAGTTACAATAAACTGACAAAAAGACTAACTCGACAAGATAGTAAAACATAAATTATAATTGACATATAAAATAACTGAAACAACTGAACATCCATATATAACAAGATTCATTACAACACTCAAGTTCAAAAAGGAAATACAATAAAATAAGTGGAAGAATATTCGACTACTCGTCCAGTCCTCCCTGTAGGAACCTAAGTACCTGAAAGCACCGCATTAACATATGTGTGGTTTTTCAATAAAGAAAACCCAATATGCCCCAGCCAAATATTTACAGAAACATGCATAAAGTCTAACTAAGACAATAGCATCAGCAAGACATAACAGAAAAAACACAATATGCAACAGAAGGTTACGACTCCAACAGTCACACCAGTCGGGCAATACCTGAGCAAATTCCTCTAAAAGAAAATAGAACACCAGCCATGTTGGTCAGAAACAGAAGCAGGTCACTCGACAGTGACCCACATCTTGGCACAAAGAGGTACGCCCGATAGACGCCCTAAATCGCGGAAATAAACCTACATGGTGTCATCACGAACTAGGGAATATCTAACCTGAGATAGAATGATAGTGCGCCTGTCCAGGACTTATCTTATGTTTGACCTTTACATAGAGGTCCTATGTGAATGGTCTCTGAAGCCAGAGGACCCACCCATGGCCCGTCGGCCCAGAAACAAAATGTGCCCAGAATTATTTATCAGATTATATGCAATGCAAGCTACTTAAGCCTCTATAATCTAGGGTAGCTACCGGGTGCAGAACGAGCTCAAGGAAGGATATAAGAATACCCTCCTCAATGCCCTGACAAATTTAAAATTTAAAACATCCCACATCAGGGATCAAAAGCATTCACAGCAGCAACCAATCATTACCGGATTGGAAATCAACATAACAACTAATTAAGTCATCTATGGGTCACGATGGATGTTATAAGGTCTGATATCATAAGGATCCTGTACCAAAGTCTTAGCGTTGGGAGGTCGACCTTTACCTAACCGGTAGACCGAACTGTGTTCAAAACTGCCTAACGGTCGACCGTTCATCCCGATCCGGTCGACCGAATTACCTCAGAATTGGGTCCTGCGAGTTTTTGTTTTGTGTATCCTACACCAACACTCACCCAATCAACCCCAACGGATCTATTCTCTCTAATGCCTATATAAAGAGTTGTAAAGCACATTTTAACACAACTCTCCCACACATATTTGCCTCCTACATTAGAGAGATCATTCCTAACTCTCCAAGCCTCAAATTTCCACACTTAAGATCAATTCCAATCTTTCTCAAGTGTGCTCAAGTTTAGAGAGTGATTGTCCCGCTCAAGTTTGTTGTTGTCAAAGAAGAGTAAAGGTTTCAGTGAAAGTCCGAAGCATCCCTATCGGATTGTGAGAGGTGTAGCCAAGCTCAGTGAGGGTTGTTCGTAAGTTTGAGGATTGTAAAGGCGTTCTCTCCCGACCTGGAACAGGGAGTGGTTAGTGAAGTCGTGAGCGGAGCTTGCAAGAGAGGACGTAGGTGGGAGGCCAAACCTCTATAAAAAAAACCCGCCTTCCATTGTGGTTTGCATATTTCTTCCTTACTTGTTTATTTTAAATTCCATTGTGCACATCTTTGATAGTTAAATGATTGATCATTTTATATTAAACCGCAAGTGCACGGCCGCGTTGAAGAGGTGGCAAATACGGGTCGTCCACTGGGAGGTGTGTCCACGTTTGGTTTGTGCGAAGGCGAGTGGTAAAAAATGGAGAGAAAGATTGATTACACTAACTACACTAGAATGCAAAAGGAAATGAAAGATAAGCAATAAAAACTAAACCCCATAGGGGGTAGAGAAATAATGTGAATATAAAGATGTGTGTGTGTGTGTTCAATTAAGCTCCTCACAACATGTAGTGCATGAAATCATAAAACTACATCTAACTTTTCCTCCACATGAATTAAGATAAGACTACATCATTAAAACATACAAGACCATAATTGGAATGAAGCTAAACGAACTCATGTATAAAGACTAGACCCTACTATGCCTCCACATGAATTAAGATAACCCAATATCATTAAAACATACAAGACATTAACCAAGGTAAAGGCAACAAGAGTACATACACTACAACTTGGGTTTCTAATATTAACTTCATCCATATCCTAACCTTATCATTCCCCATAAAATAGGTCCACTAATCAAAGCATAAGCTAAGCTTCATTCAAGAGCATTAGTATATCAAAGATAAGAGTGAAAACCCATTAAATGGTTATGGAAATCATATAAAGCTCAAGGGATAAAGATAACACACACTTAATACACTACATGATCATATCACATATTACTCCACCCCCCAAATGGGGATGGAACTACTCACACATATTTAAACTAACTACTCTAACAAAATGAAGCATTATACAGAAATGAAACTACACTAATCAAGAAAGAAATATTACAGAAGCATAAAACAAAACAAACAAACATGAATATGAAAGGAAAGGAAACTAAGAGAGAAACAACACAATTAAAGGAAAAACATCTATTATTAACTCACTCAATACAAGCAGCCCTTCCTCCACCAGAGTTTTGCTTCAAGACTTCACTCTTAGTAGGGAAGATGGCCACCAAAGAGGGAGATAGATTACATGAGAGGAGGGAGAGTTCTATTTATAGCCATAGAAAAAGGTAATCCAGGACAATCCCCCGATGTGTGACTAAACAAATACCAAAAATAGCCTAAACATCATCTAATACACGCTCTCCAGAAGTTTCATCGGATCCGGGAAGATCCGGACCGCCAATTGGTGGTTCCACACCGCCAATTGGCGGTCTACAGAATCCTGAACCATCTGGTTTTGATGCTGGGCTTTGCTTGATGTGTTTGTTGGTCTTTGATGCATCTACTTTGTTTATTGGAGCTCCGACCCGAATCGAATTGTCAAAATACTCCCCATGATGGTGTGGAGTTTTCTGTTTTGCTCTTAGGTCCTTCGGTCTTACGTTCAGGTCCTTCTCCCTTTCATCTCAGTCCTCAGGTCTCACAATTAAGTCATTTTTCCTGCTTTTGGGTCCTTTCGTGGCTCTTCTCTTCAAACCTCTTTATTTCTGAAATTCAAACATAAAACTCGTCACGTAGCATTGCTTAGGTGTAAGATAATGGATATAAGATACAAATGTAAGCATGAAATGATGTCAATCAAATACCCCCACACCTAAGTTTTTGCTAGTCTCGAGCAAAACAAAGAAAGAGAAAAGCAAACGAGAAACAAGAAATCCTAACTCACTTTCGTAGGAATCACGGTTGCACTTAGCACGTGCAATAAGCCGTTAAACCTTCTTGTTGCCAAGGAGGAGGAGTGTTGTCTCCTGAGGGTTTTCAGCGGATATACCCACAAAATCCAAACAATATGCATTATTCAATCTAGACACTCGACTCGTTGGACAAATTTTGTCGATCATTGGACGCGGTAATCCTACGGGCCGACTCTGTATAGGTAATCAGTCCACACACGTAATCTAATGAACCATTCGTGCAAGTTAAATAAGGAATTAAGTGAAAGACATGGACAACCTCAACATCCTCAAGTGATACAAAGTGTAAAGTCCATTAAGATTCTTATTTGCATTTTTTTCCTTTTTGTTTCTTTTCTCTTTTTTTCTTTTCTTTTTATTAGTTTGCTTCATTTTCCGAGGGTCAGGTTTCATGCATCATTGCCCATGAGGACTTACACTATCACATACACATTTCCCCAAATCTCCACATAGGGCAATCACTACCACCCGTGTAACGAGAGTTCGGTCGGCGCATCCCAAGTCAGATGACTCGAAAGCACCAGGCACAAAGTCCCATCAGACCTACTTTCCCGAGTGATAGGAGCCGTGCGAGAAGAGAGAACACCTACTCACTTATTTCTTATCTACACATGAACCAAAACCCCTACACTTAATGTCTCACAACAAGATTTAAAGGGTCCTTGACAACAACAAACTTCCTTAAGTTAACAGACACGAATTATTGACTCATTAGGTTCGTGGTGGACTTCTTTAAATGTTTGAGCACTGAAACCGTATGATTACTCATCCCCAAGGGAAAACTGGGGTGCATCCTAACGACTCGATAAATCCTAAAGCCACTGTACTAGATATCCTAATGCATCAAGTTCAAGACAATTTTGGGAGCTTTCTTTTTACTTTGCCTCTCAACAGCTTTGCACATGCTAAACACACGCAAAACCCACAAAACATTTTCTTTCGCAAACACATGAAGATTTTGAAAGAAATGTGAAAATTTTAAAGCACTAGGCAGACAAAAGAAGACAAGTCACCGAAGGATCATGGCAAGCAGATATATCGATATTAAATGCAGCACACTAACATGACCCTATCAATACACACAAAACAAAACAAAATCCAAATAAAAGACTCGACTATGTACACACGTAAAACACCCCCCCCCCCCACACACCTACTTCATGCATTGTCCTCAATGAATGCGAGCAAGATACTACATGGATGTATGTATGAAAAAGGAGAGATCTCACCAACATGAAGTACAAAGGGAGGTTCAAGGTCATGTTGATGGACACAACCCAAATTCCCCTCAAAATCTGTGAGATACTTAAAAAGGGAGACCAAATACGTGAAAGAAAGGGGGCCCAAATACTCAAGGGTTGGAGCCCACAACAATCGATGCTCACTGAAGGAGTCTTTTATTGTACTTTTTTTTCTTTTTCATAACTATGTACAAAAATGGGATCCCATCTTCATATGTCAAGGGACATCAAATGGGAACCCGCCATCTCTCGAGCCAAAAATGCACATGCATGGGCTCGCGACATACAAATCAGAATTGTTTGACCACCTGATACCCTTATAAGCGTTGTGGTCGTTCGATGCCTCTTGAGAGTGAGCAAGATAGGAGGCATTAATGAGAGGTGAACCTCTATCAGGTTGAAGGGTATCAGGTGGTTGATTCTTAACCCACATGGGGTCCTCAGCAAATACAGAATGAAGATCATGTGGCCCAGAGGCCATAAAAATGGTATCTTGTGGCTTAAAAGCCACATGATCGAAAGGTTGTGGCTCAAGGGCCACAATATCAGAAGAATGTGGCTCAAGGGCCACAAGATCAAAAGGATGTGGCTCAAGGGCCACAAGATCAGAAGAATGTGGCTCAAGGGCCACAAGATCAAAAGGAGGTGGCGCTGAGGCCACATGATCAGAACATAAGGCACCTTCTTGTGCCAGCCCAGGTGAAACATCTTCACTACCTTCAGGATCTTCATCGAACAATTCTCTGAAGTACTTGAAGGTGCCCTCAACTTCAATTTCATCCAAACCCTGGATAAGGTTGACCCCAACAGGGTCATTGAAGGCACCTGGCTTCTTGCCGATGGTGAAGATGTTGAAATCAGAGCATTGACTACCATAAGTCAAGCGCATCAGACCATTGTGACAATTGATCAATGCATTGGAAGTTGCAAGGAATGGTCACCCCAGAATGACAAGAATTTGTCCAAGTGAGTTTGGCATAGGTTCAGTATCCAAGACAAAGAAGTCGACTGGATAAATGAACTCTCCCACTTTGATCAACACATCTTCCACCACACCCCTCGGTTTCTTCATAGACCTATCAGCCAATTGAAGAGTGGTTTTTGTTTGTTTGAGGTCTCCAAAACCGAGGTGGACGTAGACAGAATATGACAGAAGATTAACAGATGTACCAAGGTCCAATAAGGCTCGATGTATGGACACATCACCAATCACACAAGAGATAATAGGACAGTCAGGGTCCTTCTACTTGACTTGCATGGGTTGTGCCAACAAGAACTCACGTTAGTCGCAAGAAAAACTTTCTTTGGAACATGAGTTTTTCTCTTCTTGGTGCATAAGTCCTTGAGAACCTTGGCATAAGGTGACATTTGCTGAATCACCTCCAATAGAGGAATGTTCACCTTAACTTGCCAAAACATCTCAAGCATCTTGTCATGCTGATCAGAGGTTTTCTTTTTAAGGTGCTCAGGGAATGGCACCTTCGGGGCATAAGGGTGCGAAGGAACATCAGAATTCGTGTCCACAGAAGCATGAGTGGGGACCTCAGAATCTGATTCCTTAGACACAAAAGGAGACAAGGGGACCTCAGGGTTTGGCCCCATTGTCGAAGGAAATGTAGAAGGAACCTCAGGATCAGGCTACTTCCTGGAAGTATTGGTGGAGGGAACCTCAGGATCCGGCTCCCTCGGAGATGCAGGTATCACCGCAGGTCTGGTGACACCAAGAGATGGTGATGACAAGGAAGGCACCCCAATGTGGTTATCCACCTCCTTACCAAACCTCAAAGTATGAATCACATTAATGTGATGGGTCGGTTCAGAGGTAGCATGAGGTACAGGTGGCCTTCCTTGAGAATGGGTACCCCGAGGATTCACCTCAGGTTGACTCGGGAACTGACCCTTCTCGCGTTCATGGAATTAATGAGCCAACTGGCTAACTTGCATTTCCAAAGTCTTGACTGTACTTTGCAACGCTTAAAGGGTCGGATCACAAGAATGGTCCTTGGGGTCAACCCGCTGGGGTGGTGGAGTCTAGTTGGAATAACCCGACGATGAGGTCTGAGGAGGTTGGTAATTATGGTTCTGAGACCTATGATGTGGAGGTTGGTAGGTCGCCGATGGGCGTGAAGGTTGATAAGGTGGAGGTTGAGGTTGAGCGTGCGAGCTCTGACCGTTACCCCCACTAGGCCCCCAAGAGAAGTTAGGATGGTTACATCATCCCGGGTTGTAGGAGTGACTGTACGGGTCGTTACGGGGCCTCTGTTGATACATCACATTTGCATGCTCAGTATCCCTTGGAGCGTAAGCGCATTCCAAGTCATCATGGCCCGTATGTCTACACCTACCACACCCAGGAGTAGCGACCTGAGCTACAGGAGCTCGGTCCAACTCTAAACTCTCAATCCTACGCATCAGAGCAGCCATTTTCACCTCAGACGCGATCGATGACTCAACTTGATTTGATCCAGCTCGACCAGAAGACTTGGCGGCTGGTGGCTCTCTCATGGTGTCCCCCTCCAAGGTGCGTTCAACCATTAACTCAAAAGTGTCCCATGCCTCATCGATGGGTTTCATTTGGAAGTCACCCTGACACATCGACTCCAACAATGTGCGGGTGTTGTAGTTGAGGCCCTCATAAACAATTTGGCACAGTTGCCATAGGTCAAGTCCATGATGAGGGCACTGCTGGAGAAGGTTCTTGAAGCCCTCAAAGAAACCATGAAAAGATTCGGTCTCAGTCTGATAAATTTGATGTATCTGGTGTCGTATCTGTTGAGTTTTCCTTTGAGGGAAAAATCTCTTCAGAAATACGGTCACGAAGTCATCCAAGACCAAATAGAGCTCGCCGGGAGGCTGTACATCCATTTCTTCGCGTTATCCTTCAATGCGAAAGAAATCATCCTCAACCGGACTGAATCCTCGTCAAGCTGTTGAAGCTTGAACATGGAGCATACTTCCTCGAATTCGCGTATAAAAATATACGGATCCTCCTTATTGGCAGTAAAGGTTGGAAGCTTGCTCACATATTGAGGTTTCAGCTCATAGTTGTTCCCGCGAGCAGGGGGAAGAACTATGCAAGAAGGTTGCTCGGCCCGAACAGGATGGGTCTGCTCCCACAAAGTCATCGGTCTATCATGTCGAGCTAAAGGTGGTGGTGCACCAAGAACTCGATCTTGACCGAATCTCCCTTCCTCTCGAGTCAGAGGAGGAGGAGAAGGAGGTCTACGTGGTGGGAGAAGACCGAGGTAATCCATGAATGGACCCCGGTCTCCCCCGTCACCACGAAACGACTCGGCCTCATGCTCTAAAGGAGCACGAGGCGGAGATGGTCGATCACCAAGACCGTCCATCTCATAAAAATGCACTCTCTCAAGTCGAGCGCTCTCACCAAAACGAGCCCAATCTCGCATAAAAATGCTCGACTCGACTCTAAAACGCTACCATAGAGTGTAAAGGGGAGGAGACTATAACGTAGAAAATAGATGAGGAGGAAAGAATCCCTAGAGCTAGCGTGGGTAAAGGGATCAGGTAGAAGCCTAACTTGCAAGCACGGCTCAAACAACTTAAGGCTATGGGTCCTTTGGCTAGACGACGCCTAACATCGAGGTCACTAGCCTCGACATGCCTCACCTCCCTACAACGAGGACCACAATGCCCAGCAAGTGATACCAGATCCGGAGATCCAGTACCTCCTACTATCAACAAGGTAGGCAACACCGATCAGGTCATGACGGTCTCAACTAGATTACTCTCCTAGTGCGTCTGCAATCCTTAGGGCCAATGTCTACTTGCTTTTAGTTAATACTTGATTAAGAGTGATTTTTGGGGCCAAGGAAAGGGTGATGAAATCCCCCACCTTATCTTTTATGGGACAGCCCCTCCTTAGTTTTGATCCTAGATCTAGCAATCAATCGCTTCAATCAAACGCTCAACTCACTCTTGTCCTGATGCAATTCCTACTAACTAATGCATCGGCATACAAGATGCATGAATGAGTGTAGGAAATGCGTACCTCACGCCATCGCTCAACAACTGAAAATAAAGCTAAAAGAAAAGACAACTATATGCCTAAGTCAAGTACATGATGCTTGACCTAAACAAGTAAGAACGTCTACTCTTTTGTTTTGGATTTTAAGGCCAAGTTGATTAATGGTGGAGTGATTAATGATCTGGGAGAAAACTAGAAGTCACAGCATGCAAAATAGGGCTCACAGATAACGAAAATGAAGAACAAAACTACCAGAAGAAAAATGGAAGCCAGAAGACCTCACCAGGCCGCCAATTAACGGTCTCAGACCGCTGATTGGCGCTCCCTTTTGATTTTCAGGTGCTCCAACTCCTCTAGTATCCGCCCCATGAACTCTAGGATCCCTGAAACTAAGAAAAACTGGAAACAAAAAATTAAAAACCACTCGAATCGTCCAAACCAAGGTCTGGACAGAGCACCTCGCTGGCAACAGCGCCAAAAACTTGATTGATCGTTTTATATTAAACCGCAAGTGCACGGCCGCGTTGAAGCGGTGGAAAATACGGGTCGTCCACTGGGAGGTGTGTCGACGTTTGGTTTGTGTGAAGGCGAGTGGTAAAAAATGGAGAGAAAGATTTATTACACTAATTACACTAGAATGCAATAGGAAATGAAAGATAAGCAATAAAAACTAAACCCCATAGGGGGTAGAGAAATAATGTGAATATAAAGATGTGTGTGTGTGTTGAATTAAGCTACTCACAACATGTAGTGCATGAAATCATAAAACTACATCCAACTTTGCCTCCACATGAATTAAGATAAGACTACATCATTAAAACATACAAGACAATAATTGGAATGAAGCTAAACGAACTCATGTATAAAGACTAGATCCTACTATGCCTCCACATGAATTAAGATAACCCAATATCATTAAAACATACAAGACATTAACCAAGGTAAAGGCAACAAGAGTACATACACTACAACTTGTGTTTCCAATATTAACTTCATTCATATCCTAACCTTATCATTCCCCGTAAAATAGGTCCACTAATCAAAACATAAGCTAAGCTTCATTCAAGAGCATTAGCATATCAAACATAAGAGTGAAAACCCATTAGATGGTTATCGAAATCATATAAAGCTCAAGGGATAAAGATAACACACACTTAATACACTACATGATCATCTCACATATTACTCCACCCCCCAAATGGGGATGGAACTACTCACACATATTTAAACTAACTACTCTAACAAAATGAAGCATTATACTGAAATGAAACTACACTAATCAAGCAAGAAATATCAAAGAAGCATAAAACAAAACAAACAAGCAAGCATGCATATGAAAGGAAATGAAACTAAGAGCGAAACAACACAATTAAAGGAAAAACATCTATTATTAACTCACTCAATACAAGCAGCCCTTCCTCCACCAGAGCTTTGCTTCAAGGCTTCACTCTTTGTAGGGAAGATGGCCACCAAAGAGGGAGATAGATTACATGAGAGGAGGGAGAGTTCTATTTATAACCATAGCAAAAGGTAATCCAGGACAATCCCCTGATGTGGGACTAAACAAATACCAAAAATAGCCTAAACATCATCTAATACACGCTCTCCAGAAGTTTCATCAGATCCGGGAAGATCTGGACCGCCAATTGGCGGTCTACAGGATCCAGATCTGTCTGGTTTTGATGCTGGGCTTTGCTTGATGTGTTTGTTGGTCTTTGATGCATCTACTTTGTTTATTGGAGCTCCGACCCGAATCGAATTGTCAAAATACTCCCCATGATGGTGTGGAGTTTTCTGTTTTGCTCTTAGGTCCTTCGGTCTTACGTTCAGGTCCTTCTCCGTTGCATCTCAGTCCCCAAGTCTCACAATTAAGTCTTTTTCTGCTTTTGGGTCCTTTCATGGCTCTTCTCTTCAAACCTCTTTATTTCTGAAATTTAAACAAAAACTCATCACGTAGCATTGCTTAGGTGTAAGATAATGGATATAAGATACAAATATAAGCATGAAATGATGTCAATCATTAAACAAGTAGGTAATTAAGGTAAAAGTGATTAGAATTAGCGACCCTCACTATCCTACAGAACTATTTGGTGTCATCCTGGTTAATGTGGAGAGTAAACCCGTAAACTTTGAGGGGTATTTTCAAGTTGTTAATTTATTTGGTAGTTATATATTATGACTTTTAGATTTGATCTCATTGGGTTGAAGATTCATCATTAATTTTGTGTGGTATTTACATTTTTTAGTAAGGTAATTTGGTTAGAACAATAGGAATTTTTGGAGAGTAGTCTTATTAACATTATTTTTGTAAGGTAAACTTATTAACATGGATGGTTATAGTCATTGAATTTGTTGTGGTGTTTACATGTTTTGGTTATGAATAGAAAAGAAAAGTATGAGTTTTCTAGACCACATCAAATAACAAGTTGTGATAGTTATCTAGTGAAAAAATGTGTAATAATGTTGTCGATTTTTTTATTATATTGCTATTGTATTTGGGTTGCCAGCAAATTGTTAAATACAAATTGTTAGGTTTAAAATTTTAGTAATAATATTCCACAGGAAAATGGAGGAGTACACCCACAGTCGTCTTACTTTCATTCATTGGCTGAAAGCAGTGAGACAAATGAGACCTCCTCATAGAGATCTCTTATCGACGACACCCTTTCGCCACATATTGGAGATGGATAACATTATAGTCAATGATGAGTTGCTCAATGATTTAATAGCGTGTTATTCAACAAGAAAGAAATCCTTCATTATGGGTAAATATAAGTTAATGTTCGACGACGTTGATGTGACTTGCATATTAGGTCTCTCACTTGATGGTGAGAATTATCACAATGTCATAGCAAACACTATTGAATGTTGTTTCCATCTGCATTTCTTCAATAAAGAATTGGCCACACATGTTGATTTTAGAGATGTCGAGCAGACTGAAAGGAATGTGTGTTCTAAAAGTATTCTTTTATATGTCTCTTATTACGAATTGAATGTATAAATATTTTGTTCATTGATTAATGTATTCGTCTATTAGGACAGTTAAAGAAGATACTCTTGGTCATTAACCGTAGATCTCTAAAAAATAATGGTTTACATAAATCAAAAGTAATTTACAATCATGATGATTAACATGTGACATTAATTACCGATATAAGATTGTCATGTTGGTTAAAGGATATTGTATTTTTACAAGTATTTAATGACCTGAGTATATGAAATGGAAAGCGATTTCTTTCATATATTAAATTTACCTAATAAATGAAATATTATGAAATTATGTTTGTGTCATTAATGTTTTCATTGTGTATTTAAATCCTTAGATATGAGATATTTATCTTTTCACATGATAAATGTATAATTTAATTATTATCGAAAGTTATCATTACGTATTGTGATAAATATATATAATAGTTGGTTATACATGACATGTGCCGAAAAAGATAATATGTCAAAATATTACCGTTGTCTATCTCAAGTTAAGTGATGATATTAATGAGGCCCGGATAAACAAAGTTATAATGTATACCATATAACTTATGTATAGTTAAATATTTATAATTACCATAAAAGATCAAGAAAAAAATATATAATACAAAGATGACACATTCCTACTTTCTCTAATATTCACAATATCACGAGGCAAGAGATAGACACAAGTGATATTATTGTTATCCTTTTGTCCTTAATCAATATTTTGATGATTTAATTAACCTAATCTTAATCTCAATCAAATGTAGTGTAGCACATATTGCATTGTGCTAACATCTACAGGTGATCAAGACTCAAAGAAGAAAGGAATCCAAGTCAAGACATTTAATCAAGTTATTGAAGACATGTAATCTAATAATTCTTGGGAGTTTTAGGAATCTATTTAATCTTGAGCATACATGAATTAAAATCCATTCACATAGACACTAGGTTCCTAATAAAAGCCACACACAAAATCTCAAATCATTTGGACTTCAATATGTCACCCAAACTTAGACCGGAAATCACTGAACCTCAAACCTTAACTGCATGTGCCAATTCGGTTGACCGAACCACCTTCCTTCGTTCGATTGATTGATCTTTTAACCCATAACTCGACCGGTCGACTGTGACCTTTTCGGTTGACCATCTACATGTGTCATTTGACTGTTAGACTTGTCATATTATACCAATGGTCATATTCACATTTTTATCCATACCCCAAGAATACAAGTGACCACTGGTCGACCGTGGACCTATTTTCGGTCAACCGAACATAAACATCTCTTGAACCCCATATTGCCTGGAAGTTTCCGGTCGACCATTTGTCCTCGGACTTTCCTAGACATCTATTCTGGACTGCCTAAATGGTCGACCGTCCCACCTTTGGTTTAACCGTTCAATTAAGTGAACTTTAGTTATAGCCTTGTTCTTTCGACCAACCCCTGTTTGGTCGACCGTTGTGTTCCTGGACGTCTCTGGACTTGTCTAGACATTCCTTCTAGATGTCATCTGGTCGACCGTTTGACCCGTTTCGGTCGACCGAACTTAACCCGAACTGTGACCTGCTCAATTCTATTTTGTGTTTCTTACACAAACCATTACCTTATTAATCGCCACTTGATTTCTAAAAAACCAGAGACTACACACCTCCCTGCGGATTGACCCGTACTTTCCACTACTTCATTGCAGTCATGCACTTGCGGTTAAACTTAATATCAAACATGAACAATATGGTTGATGTGTAGGATTTCGTGCCCTATGTATGTATATATTTTTAAAAAATTATACATGCATACAAGATCAATATTCATATTTACAGTGATTTCATGTACATTATTTTGTGTTTATTCCAATATCATGCAAATATACATATATTAAAATAAACAAAGAAGAGAGGATCATACCCAAAGGTTCTCTAAAACGTTCATGTAGATCCGGAGTTGTGTTGTGCGTCCAGTCGCCCAACCGATCCACCTCCAAGTGTTCACCAAACTCTGAACATGATTAGAGATAAAGGAGCTAGACATTTCAATCTCTAATTAAGGTTAGAATCTAGCTAATAACCCATTTATGCTCCAAAAGCTTGAACTAATTAAGGAATTTTCGGATGGATTAATAGGGTGGTTAGGGAGAGAGAATTTTTTTGCATTAATTAAAACAAGGAGGGAGAGAAGACTTATTTAAATGGTCTCCAACACTCACATCATGGGCTAACCACTAACTCATGATCTCTTGTTTTTCTCTCCCTAAAATCAATCACAACTTGACACATAATCATCAACATCCACATATAACCACAATTAGAATAATTTCAATACATGATTAATACTAATTCCTTATTAATTTGGGCAAAACCGTATTAACCGTTTTTTGCCTTTTACCAAATTTTGGATTTACATCCAACAAAATTTGATCTTTCGGGTTTTTAGAAAATTTACATATCATGAAATATATTATCCTATGAATGTTAAATTATTACACCCCATAATATATACATCTTAAATGAATTTATTCATGATTCTAATTATGTCATTTTTCGTGATATTGATTTACCACATATGTCCATTTTCACATGAAACCCGACACATCATATGAACTAAAAAATCAAGCTTCTTGTTTCCCAGTTTTGTGATGTGACCTATAGGGGTATCTAAGCTAAATTGACAGTGATATTAAACAATCAATATCTCAAACTTAAGCGGTATCTAGCTACACATTATAGTTACCTAATTGATATAGATGTCTTGTTCTATTCGAACTAAACACGATCCATTTAGTGATGTAAGTGCATCACTTGTGTCTATCCCTTGCCTCATGATATTAAGAATATATACAAAGTAGAAATGTGTCACCTTTGTATTATATTCATTTCTTGATCTCTTTAAGCTAATTATAACTATGTAACTTAACTCAAGTTACATTGTGCACATTATAATTTTGTTTTTTCAAGGGACCCACTAATATCATCACTCAATTAAGAATGACAATGATAATGTTTGACTAACTATCTTTTCCAGCATAAGTCATGTTCAACCAACTATTGCCTTTACCACTATACTCATTAATAGTTTTTGACAATAATCAAATTAAACACTCCTTATGTGAAGAGATATAAGTCTCATATCTTAGGATCCAAGATACAGTAAAACAATAATAACACATAACACAATTCCATAATGTTTTACTTGTTAGGTTTATTCAATATATAAAAGTAATCTTTTCCTCTTTTATATACTCGTGTCGTCAAATATTTGTAGAGCTACAATAATTGATAACCAACAATCTTATCTCGGTAATTAATTTTCCATGTTAATTACCATGATTGTGAATAACTTTTGATTTATGTAAACCATTATATTTTAGAGCTCTACGGTTAAAGACCAAGAGTCTTTTCCTTAACACTTTCAAAAGACGAATACAATAATCAAGGAACAAAATGTTTGCACATCCAATTCATAATAATTGACATATAAAAATAAAACTTTTAGAACACATTCCTTTCATGATGTTCCTGAACAATCTGGTTATGGGCTGAACATTCAAATTGCGGTGGTCAGACCGAAAGCGAACAATGTAGTTGATGTTCTTGAAAAAGTTGCTTTGACACCCTATCAAGTTTGTGAAACATCTGCCGACCTCGACATATATTAGTGGTAAATAGAAAAACAGTTGAAATCCAAAGTCAACATAGAGGAAGGTAAATGTTGATGCAGCTATGTTTGAAATTTTACTAGCTACGAGAAATGGTGTGAACCCGAAGATGGATGTGGACAAGATGATTAGAAGTGTGCTAGGACAAATTCATGAAACAACCGCTTCAGCTAAGCCGAGACGTGGAGCAGGTAGCTTTTCAAATTGGATTTCTCCTTATCAATTTCATAGTCTTGGAGGTGCTACCTATGGTAGTTTGAAGTTTTGTTTCAATTTTCCGATTGAAATCATCATAATTATTAGTTAACTATTTGCATATATACTTTTGTGTGTGTTATTTTATGGTTTTGTTGTCCTAACTAATATATTTTTAATGATTATCAGAAACGATCAACACATATTGTCGGTTTCTTGGTAAGAAACCACAAGCTGATGTGGTATACCTTGATAGGCACACTGAGTCTATGGTAGGTAACCATGGTGTTTCTTACATAGTTCAAAGAACATGCCTTAACCTGCAGATCAAAGTATTGTTATGTTTGATGTTGGTGTATTAGATAGTTAGTTATCTAAAAAAGATTAATCAATAGTGGGGTAGTTTGGATATATATCTTAGGTGTATTCATATGATATAACAGGTATTCTGAATTATGGTTGAATTTTGTTAATTGGTTAATATGGTTACTTTGGTTGTTTTATGTATGATATCATTCCTTCAAACGAAGAGGTTCAGGATCCTGTAAATGGTCAAGCTAGGAAGCAAATGCACATTACTAAGGAGAAGAATCGTAATGAACCAATAAAAAAAATACTCGTAGTCTAGATGAATATTTGATTTTTTTATAATATTGAAGTGTCGGGGTCTCATTACCCATACCCTACTGAACTGTAGGAATATCAAAAACTGTTTTGATATAGTCATAGGTTTGTTTGGTTTGACAGTAGATTGAATATACTCTTGGGTAAATTATTTCAGAGAAACGGGTAATTCTGATAATACATTGAGTTTTTTTTGGGTATGTGGGTATAGGGATGTCAACTTGCTAGTGTTCACTAACTCGCCTGAGACTCGCTCAGTTTCGCTTGCTCAATAACTTAGCTCGATTGTTAACAAGTCGTGCATGAGCCCAAAAAATCTGCTCGAGAACCCCTGTTCGCTCGGTAGCTCGCTCACTCGCTCAACTTGGTTGCTTGTATATACGCATACGAGCATACAGCCCTACATATACACGACATGTACATTACAAATATTTATCTATCCACTTACCCATTACCATTTATCAAATCCAATTATCAAAATACCCGTTTGCCTTAATCTTAACCCTAAAAGGTATTATCCTAGTCTAATTGAGCTCCTACGTTGACTATTATGTAAATACTTGATTGACATCATTTCATGCATTCATTTGTGTCTTATATCCATTATTTTGAACCTAAACAATGCTACGTAACGAGTTTTATGTTTGAGTTTCAGGAAATAAAAAGGATTGAGGAGAAGAGGCATAAAAGTACCTAAAAGCAAGAAAAAAGACTAAGTTGCAAGACTTATGGACTAAGATGCACAAGAGAGGGACTCGAATGTAAAACCAAAGGGCCAATGTGAAAATCAAGAAACTCCACACCACCATGAGGAGTATTTTGGCAATTAGATTCGGGTCGACACTCCAATAAACAAACCGAGTGCACCCCATGTAAAGAATGGACGAACTAAAGAACATATCCGAAAATGGGTCTGATCCAGGAAAAAGTGACCGCTAATTGGTTTATTTTGTATAAGAATAATGTGAATTTAAAAATAGTTACATCAATGTAACTATGACATGTGTTGTACACATGTGTGTTGTACACATGTGTGTGTATGGTTACATGTGTTGAAGTTTAGTCCCACATTTGAGAAAATGCTTTATTGGTGGAGTTGAAGTACTCCACCACTCCTTTACTTCTAAATGGGAGTTTGGTACCACACTACAAAATGCAATTGAGGTATATATATATATTTAATGGTCAAAAGATTGACACTTGGGCATCTTGGGCTCAAAATGGTTGCAACATTTATTTTTACTATTAACCCATGTATAGACGTTGGATGTAGCATGGCCGACGTCTATAGGGTGTATTTTTTTATTAATTATTGATATATCAATGTATAGACGTCGGATGTATAGCATGGTCGACGTCTATAGGTCGTGCTCTAAGTATACACGTCGGACAACCTATATATCCGACGTCTATAAGGCGTAAAAGTTTAGTCCCACATCGGAGAATTTATTTTTGTTGGTGTGGTTGATGTACTCTACCACTCCTTTACTGTTGAACGTGAACAAGTTGGTGCACCTGGGCATGTTGGTCTTGATATTCTTGGTTATTTGTCAAAAGATTGGCACTCGGGCATTCTTGGGCTTGATTAATGTGAGTGCAGAATGCCCGATATAGGATGTAATGTATTTTTTTGGATTTAATTGAACGTATAATAGACGTCGGTCGTATATAGCCGACGTCTATACAACAAGGAATAGGCGACGGGGAAATATACGTCAGGTACTTGGACTGTCAAAATCCGACGTCTATACCCCTGTATATCCGACGTATATGGCATTTTCTGCACTAGTCGGGTGAGTAATCATAGGGTTTCAGTGCTCAAACATTTAAAGAAGTTCACCCTGAAGCTAATGAGTCAATAATTTGTGTCTGTTAACTTAAGGAAGTTTGTTGTTGTCAAGGACCCTTTAAATCTTGTTGTGAGACATTAAGTGTAGGGTTTTTGGTTGAGGTGTAGATAAAAATAAGTGAGTAGGTGTTCTCTCTTCTCGCATGGCTCCTATCACTCGGGAAAGTAGGTCTGAGGGGACTTTGTGCCTGGTGCTTTCGAGTCATCTGACTTGGGATGCGCCGATCGAACTCTCGTTACACGGGTGGTAGGGATTGCCCTATGTGGCGATTTGGGGAAAGGTGTACGTGATAGTGTAAGTCCCCATGGGCAATGATGCACGAAACCTGACCCTGGGAGAATGAAGCTCAAACTAATAAAAAGAAAAGAAAATGAAACAAAAAGAAAAAATGCAAATAAGAACCTTAATGGACTTTACACTTTGTATCACTTGACGATGTTGAGGTTGTCCATGTCTTTCACTTAATTCCTTATTTAACTTGCACGAATGGTTCATTAGATTAGGTGTCTGGTGCTAATGAGTCAAAAATAGTGACTTTTTTAAAAATTGATTGTTTTTACGGAAATTCGTGTGCTACATATTTTTTGGTTTTTTGCTAAAAAAAGAAATATCTAAAAATCTACCTTCGAACACATCAGTTTAACATTTTCGTCGTATAAAATCCATATGTCTCATCAGACCCCTCAAAAAAAATAAAGAAATAGTGACTTTTTTAAAAACTGAGTGTTTTATAGAAATTCGTGTGCTACCCTTTGGTTTTTTGCTAAAAATGGAAATATCTAAAAATCTATCTTCGAACGCATCAGTTTACCATTTTCGTCGTAAAAAATCCCTTTGTCTCATTAGACCCCTCAAAAAAATAAAGAAATAGTAACTTTTTTAAAAACTGAGTGTTTTTAAAGAAATTTGTGTGCTATATACCTTTTGGTTTTTTGCAAAAAAAAGGAAATATCTAAAAATCTATTTTCGAACGCATAAGTTTTACATTTTCGTCGTAAAAAATCCATTTGTCTCATCAGACCCCTCAAAAAATAAAGAAATAGTGACATTTTTAAAACCGAGGTTTCTAATAGAAATTCGACCCTTTTGGTTTTTGCCAAAAAAAGGAATATCTAAAAATCTACATTTGAACTCATCAGTTTAACTTTTTCGTCGTATAAAAACTGAGTGTTTTTACGGAAATTCGTGTGCTACATACCTTTTGGTTTTTTGCTAAAAAAAGAAATTTCTAAAACTCTCTTTTCGAACGCACCAGTTTAACATTTTCGCCGTATAAAATTCATATGTGTCACCAGACCTCTCAAAAAATAAAGAAATAGTGACCTTTCTAAAAACTGAGTGTTTTACACAAATTCGTATGCTACCTTTTGGTTATTTGCTAAAAAGGAAATATCTAAAAATCTCTCTTCGAACACATAAGTTTAACATTTTCGTTGTAAAAAATCCATTTGTGTCATCAGATCCCTCAAAAAAATAAAGAAATAGTGACTTTTTTAAAAACTTAGTTTTTTTACGGAAATTCGTGTGCTACATACCTTATGGTTTTTTGCTAAAAAAAGAAATATCTAAAAAACTACCTTCGCACACATTAGTTTAACATTTTCGTCGTATAAAATCCATATGTGTCATCAGACCCCTCAAAAAATAAAGAAATAGTGACCTTTCTAAAAACTGAGTGTTTTACAGAAATTCGGATGCTAGCTTTTGGTTTTTTGCTAAAAATAAGAAATATCTAAAAATCTCTCTTCGAACGCATAAGTTTAACATTTTCGTTGTAAAAAATCTATTTGTGTCATCAGACCCCTCAAAAAAATAAAGAAATAGTGACTTTATTAAAAACTAAGTTTTTTTACGGAAATTCGTGTGCTACATACCTTTTGGTTTTTTGCTAAAAATGGAAATATTTAAAAATTTCTCTTCTAACGCATCAGTTTACCATTTTCGTCGTAAAAAACCCCTTTATCTCATCAGACCCCGAAAAAAAATAGAGAAATAGTGTCTTTTTTTAAAAACTGAGTGTTTTTACGGAAAGTCATGTGCTAGTTAGCTTTTGGTTTTTTCCTAAAAAAGGAAATATCTAAAAATCTACCTTCGAACACATCAGTTTAACATTTTCATAGTATAAAATCCATAAGTGTCATCAGACCCCACAAAAATTCGTATGCTACCTTTTGGTTTTTTGCTAAAAAGGAAATATCAAAAAATCTCTATTCGAACACATATGTTTAACATTTTCGTTGTAAAAAATCCATTTGTGTCATCAGACCCCTCAAAAAAAATAAAGAAATAGTGGCTTTTTTAAATACTTAGTTTTCTTACGGAAATTCGTGTGCTACATACCTTTTGGTTTTTTTCTAAAATAAGAAATATCCAAAAATCTACCTTCGAACACATCAGTTTAACATTTTCGTCGTATAAAATTGATATGTCTCATCAGACCCCTCAAAAGAAATAAAGAAATAGTGACTTTTTTAAAAACTGAGTGTTTTTACGGAAATTCATGTGCTATATACCTTTTGGTTTGTTGCTAAAAAACAATTATCTAAAAATCTACCTTCGAACACGTCAGTTTAACATTTTCGTCGTATAAAATCCATATGTGTCATCAGAGCCCACAAAAAATAAAGAAATAGTGACCTTTTTAAAAACTGAGTGTTTTACAGAAATTTGTGTGCTATATACCTTTTGGTTTTTGCTAAAAAAACAAATAACTAAAAATCTACCTTCGAACACATCAGTTAAACATTTTCGTCGTATAAAATCCATATGTGTCATCATACCCCCCTAAAAAAAAGAAATAGTGACTTTTTTAAAAACTAAGTGCTTTTACGGAAATTCGTGTGCTATATACCTTTTGGTTTTTTGCTAAAAAAACAAATATCTAAAAATCTACCTTCGAAAACATCAGTTAAACATTTTCGTCGTATAAAATCCATATGTGTCATCATACCCCCCTTAAAAAAAGAAATAGTGACTTTTTTAAAAACTAAGTGTTTTTACGGAAATTCGTGTGCTATATATCTTTTGGTTTTTTGCTAAAAAAACAAATATCTAAAAATCTACCTTCGAACACATCAGTTTAACATTTTCGTCGTATAAAATTGATATGTCTCATCAGACCCCTCAAAAAAAATAAAGAAATAGTGACTATTTTAAAACTGTGTTTTTACGGAAATTCGTGTGCTATATACCTTTTGGTTTTTTGCTAAAAAACAAATATCTAAAAATCTAACTTCGAACACATCAGTTAAACATTTTCGTCGTATAAAATCCATATGTGTCATCTTACCCCTCAAAAAAAAAATAGTGACTTTTTTAAAAACTAAGTGTTTTTACGGAAATTCGTGTGCTACATACCTTTTTGTTTTTTGCTAAAAAAAGAAATTTCTAAAAATCTCTTTTCGAACGCGTCAGTTTAACATTTTCGCCGTATAAAATTCATATGTGTCACCAGACCTCTCAAAAAATAAAGAAATAGTGACCTTTCTAAAAACTGAGTGTTTTACAAAAATTCGTATGCTACCTTTTGGTTTTTTGCTAAAAAGGAAATATCAAAAAATCTCTATTCGAACACATAAGTTTAACATTTTCGTTGTAAAAAATCCATTTGTGTCATCAGACCCCTCAAAAAAAATAAAGAAATAGTGGCTTTTTTAAATACTTAGTTTTTTTACGGAAATTCGTGTGCTACATACCTTTTGGTTTTTTTCTAAAATAAGAAATATCCAAAAATCTACCTTCGAACACATCAGTTTAACATTTTCGTCGTATAAAATTGATATGTCTCATCAGACCCCTCAAAAGAAATAAAGAAATAGTGACTTTTTTAAAAACTGAGTGTTTTTACGGAAATTCATGTGCTATATACCTTTTGGTTTGTTGCTAAAAAACAATTATCTAAAAATCTACCTTCGAACACGTCAGTTTAACATTTTCGTCGTATAAAATCCATATATGTCATCAGAGCCCACAAAAAATAAAGAAATAGGGACCTTTTTAAAAACTGAGTGTTTTACAGAAATTTGTGTGCTATATACCTTTTGGTTTTTGCTAAAAAAACAAATAACTAAAAATCTACCTTCGAACACATCAGTTAAACATTTTCGTCGTATAAAATCCATATGTGTCATCATACCCCCCTAAAAAAAAGAAATAGTGACTTTTTTAAAAACTAAGTGCTTTTACGGAAATTCGTGTGCTATATACCTTTTGGTTTTTTGCTAAAAAAACAAATATCTAAAAATCTACCTTCGAAAACATCAGTTAAATATTTTCGTCGTATAAAATCCATATGTGTCATCATACCCCCCTTAAAAAAAGAAATAGTGACTTTTTTAAAAACTAAGTGTTTTTACGGAAATTCGTGTGCTATATATCTTTTTGTTTTTTGCTAAAAAAACAAATATCTAAAAATCTACCTTCGAACACATCAGTTTAACATTTTCGTCGTATAAAATTGATATGTCTCATCAGACCCCTCAAAAAAAATAAAGAAATAGTGACTATTTTAAAACTGTGTTTTTACGGAAATTCGTGTGCTATATACCTTTTGGTTTTTTGCTAAAAAACAAATATCTAAAAATCTAACTTCGAACACATCAGTTAAACATTTTCGTCGTATAAAATCCATATGTGTCATCTTACCCCTCAAAAAAAAAATAGTGACTTTTTTAAAAACTAAGTGTTTTTACGGAAATTCGTGTGCTACATACCTTTTTGTTTTTTGCTAAAAAAAGAAATTTCTAAAAATCTCTTTTCGAACGCGTCAGTTTAACATTTTCGCCGTATAAAATTCATATGTGTCACCAGACCTCTCAAAAAATAAAGAAATAGTGACCTTTCTAAAAACTGAGTGTTTTACAAAAATTCGTATGCTACCTTTTGGTTTTTTGCTAAAAAGGAAATATCAAAAAATCTCTATTCGAACACATAAGTTTAACATTTTCGTTGTAAAAAATCCATTTGTGTCATCAGACCCCTAAAAAAAAATAAAGAAATAGTGGCTTTTTGAAATACTTAGTTTTTTTACGGAAATTCGTGTGCTACATACCTTTTGGTTTTTTTCTAAAATAAGAAATATCCAAAAATCTACCTTCGAACACATCAGTTTAACATTTTCGTCGTATAAAATTGATATGTCTCATCAGACCCCTCAAAAAAAATAAAGAAATAGTGACTTTTTTAAAAACTGAGTGTTTTTACGGAAATTCATGTGCTATATACCTTTTGGTTTTTTGCTAAAAAACAATTATCTAAAAATCTACCTTCGAACACGTCAGTTTAACATTTTCGTCGTATAAAATCCATATGTGTCATCAGAGCCCACAAAAAATAAAGAAATAGTGACCTTTTTAAAAACTGAGTGTTTTACAGAAATTTGTGTGCTATATACCTTTTGGTTTTTGCTAAAAAAACAAATAACTAAAAATCTACCTTCGAACACATCAGTTAAACATTTTCGTCGTATAAAATCCATATGTGTCATCATACCCCCCTAAAAAAAAGAAATAGTGACTTTTTTAAAAACTAAGTGCTTTTACGGAAATTCGTGTGCTATATACCTTTTGGTTTTTTGCTAAAAAAACAAATATCTAAAAATCTACCTTCGAAAACATCAGTTAAACATTTTCGTCGTATAAAATCCATATGTGTCATCATACCCCCCCCCCCCCCCCCCCTTAAAAAAAGAAATAGTGACTTTTTTAAAAACTAAGTGTTTTTACGGAAATTCGTGTGCTATATATCTTTTGGTTTTTTGCTAAAAAAACAAATATCTAAAAATCTACCTTCGAACACATCAGTTTAACATTTTCGTCGTATAAAATTGATATGTCTCATCAGACCCCTCAAAAAAAATAAAGAAATAGTGACTATTTTAAAACTGTGTTTTTACGGAAATTCGTGTGCTATATACCTTTTGGTTTTTTGCTAAAAAACAAATATCTAAAAATCTAACTTCGAACACATCAGTTAAACATTTTCGTCGTATAAAATCCATATGTGTCATCTTACCCCTCAAAAAAAAAATAGTGACTTTTTTAAAAACTAAGTGTTTTTACGGAAATTCGTGTGCTACATACCTTTTTGTTTTTTGCTAAAAAAAGAAATTTCTAAAAATCTCTTTTCGAACGCGTCAGTTTAACATTTTCGCCGTATAAAATTCATATGTGTCACCAGACCTCTCAAAAAATAAAGAAATAGTGACCTTTCTAAAAACTGAGTGTTTTACAAAAATTCGTATGCTACCTTTTGGTTTTTTGCTAAAAAGGAAATATCAAAAAATCTCTATTCGAACACATAAGTTTAACATTTTCGTTGTAAAAAATCCATTTGTGTCATCAGACCCCTCAAAAAAAATAAAGAAATAGTGGCTTTTTGAAATACTTAGTTTTTTTACGGAAATTCGTGTGCTACATACCTTTTGGTTTTTTTCTAAAATAAGAAATATCCAAAAATCTACCTTCGAACACATCAGTTTAACATTTTCGTCGTATAAAATTGATATGTCTCATCAGACCCCTCAAAAAAAATAAAGAAATAGTGACTTTTTTAAAAACTGAGTGTTTTTACGGAAATTCATGTGCTATATACCTTTTGGTTTTTTGCTAAAAAACAATTATCTAAAAATCTACCTTCGAACACGTCAGTTTAACATTTTCGTCGTATAAAATCCATATGTGTCATCAGAGCCAACAAAAAATAAAGAAATAGTGACCTTTTTAAAAACTGAGTGTTTTACAGAAATTTGTGTGCTATATACCTTTTGGTTTTTGCTAAAAAAACAAATAACTAAAAATCTACCTTCGAACACATCAGTTAAACATTTTCGTCGTATAAAATCCATATGTGTCATCATACCCCCCTAAAAAAAAGAAATAGTGACTTTTTTAAAAACTAAGTGCTTTTACGGAAATTCGTGTGCTATATACCTTTTGGTTTTTTGCTAAAAAAACAAATATCTAAAAATCTACCTTCGAAAACATCTGTTAAACATTTTCGTCGTATAAAATCCATATGTGTCATCATACCCCCCCCCCTTAAAAAAAGAAATAGTGACTTTTTTAAAAACTAAGTGTTTTTACGGAAATTCGTGTGCTATATATCTTTTGGTTTTTTGCTAAAAAAACAAATATCTAAAAATCTACCTTCGAACACATCAGTTTAACATTTTCGTCGTATAAAATTGATATGTCTCATCAGACCCCTCAAAAAAAATAAAGAAATAGTGACTATTTTAAAACTGTGTTTTTACGGAAATTCGTGTGCTATATACCTTTTGGTTTTTTGCTAAAAAACAAATATCTAAAAATCTAACTTCGAACACATCAGTTAAACATTTTCGTCGTATAAAATCCATATGTGTCATCTTACCCCTCAAAAAAAAAATAGTGACTTTTTTAAAAACTAAGTGTTTTTACGGAAATTCGTGTGCTACATACCTTTTTGTTTTTTGCTAAAAAAAGAAATTTCTAAAAATCTCTTTTCGAACGCGTCAGTTTAACATTTTCGCCGTATAAAATTCATATGTGTCACCAGACCTCTCAAAAAATAAAGAAATAGTGACCTTTCTAAAAACTGAGTGTTTTACAAAAATTCGTATGCTACCTTTTGGTTTTTTGCTAAAAAGGAAATATCAAAAAATCTCTATTCGAACACATAAGTTTAACATTTTCGTTGTAAAAAATCCATTTGTGTCATCAGACCCCTCAAAAAAAATAAAGAAATAGTGGCTTTTTGAAATACTTAGTTTTTTTACGGAAATTCGTGTGCTACATACCTTTTGGTTTTTTTCTAAAATAAGAAATATCCAAAAATCTACCTTCGAACACATCAGTTTAACATTTTCGTCGTATAAAATTGATATGTCTCATCAGACCCCTCAAAAAAAATAAAGAAATAGTGACTTTTTTAAAAACTGAGTGTTTTTACGGAAATTCATGTGCTATATACCTTTTGGTTTTTTGCTAAAAAACAATTATCTAAAAATCTACCTTCGAACACGTCAGTTTAACATTTTCGTCGTATAAAATCCATATGTGTCATCAGAGCCAACAAAAAATAAAGAAATAGTGACCTTTTTAAAAACTGAGTGTTTTACAGAAATTTGTGTGCTATATACCTTTTGGTTTTTGCTAAAAAAACAAATAACTAAAAATCTACCTTCGAACACATCAGTTAAACATTTTCGTCGTATAAAATCCATATGTGTCATCATACCCCCCTAAAAAAAAGAAATAGTGACTTTTTTAAAAACTAAGTGTTTTTACGGAAATTCGTGTGCTATATACCTTTTGGTTTTTTGCTAAAAAATCAAATATCTAAAAATCTACCTTCGAAAACATCAGTTAAACATTTTCGTCGTATAAAATCCATATGTGTCATCATACCCCCCTAAAAAAAGAAATAGTGACTTTTTTAAAAACTAAGTGTTTTTACGGAAATTCGTGTGTTATATATCTTTTTGTTTTTTGCTAAAAAAACAAATATCTAAAAATCTACCTTCGAACACAACAGTTTAACATTTTCGTCGTATAAAATTGATATGTCTCATCAGACCCCTCAAAAAAAATAAAGAAATAGTGACTATTTTAAAACTGTGTGTTTTTACGGAAATTCGTGTGCTATATACCTTTTGGTTTTTTGCTAAAAAAACAAATATCTAAAAATCTAACTTCGAACACATCAGTTAAACATTTTCGTCGTATAAAATCCATATGTGTCATCATACCCCTCAAAAAAAAAATAGTGACTTTTTTAAAAACTAAGTGTTTTTACGGAAATTCGTGTGCTACATTCCTTTTTGTTTTTTGCTAAAAAAAGAAATTTCTAAAAATCTCTTTATTAAACGCGTCAGTTTAACATTTTCGCCGTATAAAATTCATATGTGTCACCAGACCTCTCAAAAAATAAAGAAATAGTGACCTTTCTAAAAACTGAGTGTTTTACAAAAATTCGTATGCTACCTTTTGGTTTTTTGCTAAAAAGGAAATATCAAAAAATCTCTATTCGAACACATAAGTTTAACATTTTCGTTGTAAAAAATCCATTTGTGTCATCAGACCCCTCAAAAAAAATAAAGAAATAGTGGCTTTTTGAAATACTTAGTTTTTTTACGGAAATTCGTGTGCTACATACCTTTTGGTTTTTTTCTAAAATAAGAAATATCCAAAAATCTACCTTCGAACACATCAGTTTAACATTTTCGTCGTATAAAATTGATATGTCTCATCAGACCCCTCAAAAAAAATAAAGAAATAGTGACTTTTTTAAAAACTGAGTGTTTTTACGGAAATTCATGTGCTATATACCTTTTGGTTTTTTGCTAAAAAACAATTATCTAAAAATCTACCTTCGAACACGTCAGTTTAACATTTTCGTCGTATAAAATCCATATGTGTCATCAGAGCCAACAAAAAATAAAGAAATAGTGACCTTTTTAAAAACTGAGTGTTTTACAGAAATTTGTGTGCTATATACCTTTTGGTTTTTGCTAAAAAAACAAATAACTAAAAATCTACCTTCGAACACATCAGTTAAACATTTTCGTCGTATAAAATCCATATGTGTCATCATACCCCCCTAAAAAAAAGAAATAGTGACTTTTTTAAAAACTAAGTGCTTTTACGGAAATTCGTGTGCTATATACCTTTTGGTTTTTTGCTAAAAAAACAAATATCTAAAAATCTACCTTCGAAAACATCTGTTAAACATTTTCGTCGTATAAAATCCATATGTGTCATCATACCCCCCCCCCCCCCCTTAAAAAAAGAAATAGTGACTTTTTTAAAAACTAAGTGTTTTTACGGAAATTCGTGTGCTATATATCTTTTGGTTTTTTGCTAAAAAAACAAATATCTAAAAATCTACCTTCGAACACATCAGTTTAACATTTTCGTCGTATAAAATTGATATGTCTCATCAGACCCCTCAAAAAAAATAAAGAAATAGTGACTATTTTAAAACTGTGTTTTTACGGAAATTCGTGTGCTATATACCTTTTGGTTTTTTGCTAAAAAACAAATATCTAAAAATCTAACTTCGAACACATCAGTTAAACATTTTCGTCGTATAAAATCCATATGTGTCATCTTACCCCTCAAAAAAAAAATAGTGACTTTTTTAAAAACTAAGTGTTTTTACGGAAATTCGTGTGCTACATACCTTTTTGTTTTTTGCTAAAAAAAGAAATTTCTAAAAATCTCTTTTCGAACGCGTCAGTTTAACATTTTCGCCGTATAAAATTCATATGTGTCACCAGACCTCTCAAAAAATAAAGAAATAGTGACCTTTCTAAAAACTGAGTGTTTTACAAAAATTCGTATGCTACCTTTTGGTTTTTTGCTAAAAAGGAAATATCAAAAAATCTCTATTCGAACACATAAGTTTAACATTTTCGTTGTAAAAAATCCATTTGTGTCATCAGACCCCTCAAAAAAAATAAAGAAATAGTGGCTTTTTGAAATACTTAGTTTTTTTACGGAAATTCGTGTGCTACATACCTTTTGGTTTTTTTCTAAAATAAGAAATATCCAAAAATCTACCTTCGAACACATCAGTTTAACATTTTCGTCGTATAAAATTGATATGTCTCATCAGACCCCTCAAAAAAAATAAAGAAATAGTGACTTTTTTAAAAACTGAGTGTTTTTACGGAAATTCATGTGCTATATACCTTTTGGTTTTTTGCTAAAAAACAATTATCTAAAAATCTACTTTCGAACACGTCAGTTTAACATTTTCGTCGTATAAAATCCATATGTGTCATCAGAGCCAACAAAAAATAAAGAAATAGTGACCTTTTTAAAAACTGAGTGTTTTACAGAAATTTGTGTGCTATATACCTTTTGGTTTTTGCTAAAAAAACAAATAACTAAAAATCTACCTTCGAACACATCAGTTAAACATTTTCGTCGTATAAAATCCATATGTGTCATCATACCCCCCTAAAAAAAAGAAATAGTGACTTTTTTAAAAACTAAGTGTTTTTACGGAAATTCGTGTGCTATATACCTTTTGGTTTTTTGCTAAAAAATCAAATATCTAAAAATCTACCTTCGAAAACATCAGTTAAACATTTTCGTCGTATAAAATCCATATGTGTCATCATACCCCCCTAAAAAAAGAAATAGTGACTTTTTTAAAAACTAAGTGTTTTTACGGAAATTCGTGTGTTATATATCTTTTTGTTTTTTGCTAAAAAAACAAATATCTAAAAATCTACCTTCGAACACAACAGTTTAACATTTTCGTCGTATAAAATTGATATGTCTCATCAGACCCCTCAAAAAAAATAAAGAAATAGTGACTATTTTAAAACTGTGTGTTTTTACGGAAATTCGTGTGCTATATACCTTTTGGTTTTTTGCTAAAAAAACAAATATCTAAAAATCTAACTTCGAACACATCAGTTAAACATTTTCGTCGTATAAAATCCATATGTGTCATCATACCCCTCAAAAAAAAAATAGTGACTTTTTTAAAAACTAAGTGTTTTTACGGAAATTCGTGTGCTACATTCCTTTTTGTTTTTTGCTAAAAAAAGAAATTTCTAAAAATCTCTTTATTAAACGCGTCAGTTTAACATTTTCGCCGTATAAAATTCATATGTGTCACCAGACCTCTCAAAAAATAAAGAAATAGTGACCTTTCTAAAAACTGAGTGTTTTACAAAAATTCGTATGCTACCTTTTGGTTTTTTGCTAAAAAGGAAATATCAAAAAATCTCTATTCGAACACATAAGTTTAACATTTTCGTTGTAAAAAATCCATTTGTGTCATCAGACCCCTAAAAAAAATAAAGAAATAGTGGCTTTTTGAAATACTTAGTTTTTTTACGGAAATTCGTGTGCTACATACCTTTTGGTTTTTTTCTAAAATAAGAAATATCCAAAAATCTACCTTCGAACACATCAGTTTAACATTTTCGTCGTATAAAATTGATATGTCTCATCAGACCCCTCAAAAAAAAATAAAGAAATAGTGACTTTTTTAAAAACTGAGTGTTTTTACGGAAATTCATGTGCTATATACCTTTTGGTTTTTTGCTAAAAAACAATTATCTAAAAATCTACCTTCGAACACGTCAGTTTAACATTTTCGTCGTATAAAATCCATATGTGTCATCAGAGCCCACAAAAAATAAAGAAATAGTGACCTTTTTAAAAACTGAGTGTTTTACATAAATTTGTGTGCTATATACCTTTTGGTTTTTGCTAAAAAAACAAATAACTAAAAATCTACCTTCGAACACATCAGTTTACCATTTTCGTCGTATAAAATCCATATGTGTCATCAGTCCCCACAAAAAATAAAGAAATAGTGATTATTTTAAAAACTAATTGTTTTTACGGAAATTCGTGTGCTACATACCATTTAGTTTTTTGCTAAAAAAAGAAATATGTAAAAATCTTCCTTCGAACACATCAGTTTATCATTTTTGTCGTATAAAATCCATATGTGTCATCAGACCCTACAAAAAATAAAGAAATAGTGACCTTTTTAAAAACTGAGTGTTTTACAGAAATTCGTGTGCTATATACCTTTTGGCTTTTGCTAAACATGGAAATATCTAAAAATCTCTTTTCGATCGCATTAGTATACCATTTTCGTCGTAAGAAATCCCTTTGTCTCATCAGACTCCTAAAAAAACAAAGAAATAGTAACTTTTTTAAAAACTGAGTGTTTTTAAAGAAATTCGTGTGCTACCCTTTGGCTTTTGCTAAAAATGGAAATATCTAAAAATCTAACTTCGAACGCATAAGTTTAACATTTTACTCGTAAAAATTCCATTTGTCTCATCAGACCCCTCAAAACAAATAAAGAAATAGTGACTTTTTTAAAAACTGAGTGTTTTTACGGAAATTCGTGTGCTACATACCTTTTGGTTTTTTGCTAAAAAAAGAAATATCTAAAAATCTACCTTCGAACACATCAGTTTAACATTTTCGTCGTATAAAATACATATGTCTCATCAGACCCCGCAAAAAAAATAAAGAAATAGTGACTTTTTTAAAAACTGAGTGTTTTTACGGAAATTCGTGTGCTATATACTTTTTGGTTTTTTGCTAAAAATACAAATATCTAAAAATCTACCTTCGAACACATCAGTTTAACATTTTCGTCGTATAAAATTGATATGTCTCATCAGACCTCTCAAAAAAAATAAAGAAATAGTTACTATTTTAAAAACTGTGTGTTTTTACGGAAATTCGTGTGCTATATACCTTTTGGTTTTTTGCTAAAAAAACAAATATCTAAAAATCTAACTTCGAACACACCAGTTAAACATTTTCGTCGTATAAAATCCATATGTGTCATCATACCCCTCAAAAAAAAAATAGTGACTTTTTTAAAAACTAAGTGTTTTTACGGAAATTCGTGTGCTACATAACTTTTTTTTTTTGCTAAAAAAAGAAATTTCTAAAAATCTCTTTTCGAACGCGTCAGTTTAACATTTTCGCCGTATAAAATTCATATGTGTCACCAGACCTCTCAAAAAATAAAGAAATAGTGACCTTTCTAAAAATTGAGTGTTTTACAAAAATTCGTATGCTACCTTTTGGTTTTTTGCTAAAAAGGAAATATCAAAAAATCTCTATTCGAACACATAAGTTTAACATTTTCGTTGTAAAAAATCCATTTGTGTCATCAGACCCCTCAAAAAAAATAAAGAAATAGTGGCTTTTTTAAATACTTAGTTTTTTTACGGAAATTCGTGTGCTACATACCTTTTGGTTTTTTCTAAAATAAGAAATATCCAAAAATCTACCTTCGAACACATCAGTTTAACGTTTTCGTCGTATAAAATTGATATGTCTCATCAGACCCCTCAAAAAAAATAAAGAAATAGTGACTTTTTAAAAAACTGAGTGTTTTTACGGAAATTCATGTGCTATATACCTTTTGGTTTTTTGCTAAAAAACAATTATCTAAAAATCTACCTTCGAACACGTCAGTTTAACATTTTCGTCGTATAAAATCCATATGTGTCATCAGAGCCCACAAAAAATAAAGAAATAGTGACCTTTTTAAAAACTGAGTGTTTTACATAAATTTGTGTGCTATATACCTTTTGGTTTTTGCTAAAAAAACAAATAACTAAAAATCTACCTTCGAACACATCAGTTTACCATTTTCGTCGTATAAAATCCATATGTGTCATCAGTCCCCACAAAAAATAAAGAAATAGTGATTATTTTAAAAACTAATTGTTTTTACGGAAATTCGTGTGCTACATACCATTTAGTTTTTTGCTAAAAAAAGAAATATGTAAAAATCTTCCTTCGAACACATCAGTTTATCATTTTTGTCGTATAAAATCCATATGTGTCATCAGACCCTACAAAAAATAAAGAAATAGTGACCTTTTTAAAAACTGAGTGTTTTACAGAAATTCGTGTGCTATATACCTTTTGGCTTTTGCTAAACATGGAAATATCTAAAAATCTCTTTTCGATCGCATTAGTATACCATTTTCGTCGTAAGAAATCCCTTTGTCTCATCAGACTCCTAAAAAAACAAAGAAATAGTAACTTTTTTAAAAACTGAGTGTTTTTAAAGAAATTCGTGTGCTACCCTTTGGCTTTTGCTAAAAATGGAAATATCTAAAAATCTAACTTCGAACGCATAAGTTTAACATTTTACTCGTAAAAATTCCATTTGTCTCATCAGACCCCTCAAAACAAATAAAGAAATAGTGACTTTTTTAAAAACTGAGTGTTTTTACGGAAATTCGTGTGCTACATACCTTTTGGTTTTTTGCTAAAAAAAGAAATATCTAAAAATCTACCTTCGAACACATCAGTTTAACATTTTCGTCGTATAAAATACATATGTCTCATCAGACCCCGCAAAAAAAATAAAGAAATAGTGACTTTTTTAAAAACTGAGTGTTTTTACGGAAATTCGTGTGCTATATACTTTTTGGTTTTTTGCTAAAAATACAAATATCTAAAAATCTACCTTCGAACACATCAGTTTAACATTTTCGTCGTATAAAATTGATATGTCTCATCAGACCTCTCAAAAAAAATAAAGAAATAGTTACTATTTTAAAAACTGTGTGTTTTTACGGAAATTCGTGTGCTATATACCTTTTGGTTTTTTGCTAAAAAAACAAATATCTAAAAATCTAACTTCGAACACACCAGTTAAACATTTTCGTCGTATAAAATCCATATGTGTCATCATACCCCTCAAAAAAAAAATAGTGACTTTTTTAAAAACTAAGTGTTTTTACGGAAATTCGTGTGCTACATAACTTTTTTTTTTTGCTAAAAAAAGAAATTTCTAAAAATCTCTTTTCGAACGCGTCAGTTTAACATTTTCGCCGTATAAAATTCATATGTGTCACCAGACCTCTCAAAAAATAAAGAAATAGTGACCTTTCTAAAAATTGAGTGTTTTACAAAAATTCGTATGCTACCTTTTGGTTTTTTGCTAAAAAGGAAATATCAAAAAATCTCTATTCGAACACATAAGTTTAACATTTTCGTTGTAAAAAATCCATTTGTGTCATCAGACCCCTCAAAAAAAATAAAGAAATAGTGGCTTTTTTAAATACTTAGTTTTTTTACGGAAATTCGTGTGCTACATACCTTTTGGTTTTTTCTAAAAAAAGAAATATCCAAAAATCTACCTTCGAACACATCAGTTTAACGTTTTCGTCGTATAAAATTGATATGTCTCATCAGACCCCTCAAAAAAAATAAAGAAATAGTGACTTTTTAAAAAACTGAGTGTTTTTACGGAAATTCATGTGCTATATACCTTTTGGTTTTTTGCTAAAAAACAATTATCTAAAAATCTACCTTCGAACACGTCAGTTTAACATTTTCGTCGTATAAAATCCATATGTGTCATCAGAGCCCACAAAAAATAAAGAAATAGTGACCTTTTTAAAAACTGAGTGTTTTACATAAATTTGTGTGCTATATACCTTTTGGTTTTTGCTAAAAAAACAAATAACTAAAAATCTACCTTCGAACACATCAGTTTACCATTTTCGTCGTATAAAATCCATATGTGTCATCAGTCCCCACAAAAAATAAAGAAATAGTGATTATTTTAAAAACTAATTGTTTTTACGGAAATTCGTGTGCTACATACCATTTAGTTTTTTGCTAAAAAAAGAAATATGTAAAAATCTTCCTTCGAACACATCAGTTTATCATTTTTGTCGTATAAAATCCATATGTGTCATCAGACCCTACAAAAAATAAAGAAATAGTGACCTTTTTAAAAACTGAGTGTTTTACAGAAATTCGTGTGCTATATACCTTTTGGCTTTTGCTAAACATGGAAATATCTAAAAATCTCTTTTCGATCGCATTAGTATACCATTTTCGTCGTAAGAAATCCCTTTGTCTCATCAGACTCCTAAAAAAACAAAGAAATAGTAACTTTTTTAAAAACTGAGTGTTTTTAAAGAAATTCGTGTGCTACCCTTTGGCTTTTGCTAAAAATGGAAATATCTAAAAATCTAACTTCGAACGCATAAGTTTAACATTTTACTCGTAAAAATTCCATTTGTCTCATCAGACCCCTCAAAACAAATAAAGAAATAGTGACTTTTTTAAAAACTGAGTGTTTTTACGGAAATTCGTGTGCTACATACCTTTTGGTTTTTTGCTAAAAAAAGAAATATCTAAAAATCTACCTTCGAACACATCAGTTTAACATTTTCGTCGTATAAAATACATATGTCTCATCAGACCCCGCAAAAAAAATAAAGAAATAGTGACTTTTTTAAAAACTGAGTGTTTTTACGGAAATTCGTGTGCTATATACTTTTTGGTTTTTTGCTAAAAATACAAATATCTAAAAATCTACCTTCGAACACATCAGTTTAACATTTTCGTCGTATAAAATTGATATGTCTCATCAGACCTCTCAAAAAAAATAAAGAAATAGTTACTATTTTAAAAACTGTGTGTTTTTACGGAAATTCGTGTGCTATATACCTTTTGGTTTTTTGCTAAAAAAACAAATATCTAAAAATCTAACTTCGAACACACCAGTTAAACATTTTCGTCGTATAAAATCCATATGTGTCATCATACCCCTCAAAAAAAAATAGTGACTTTTTTAAAAACTAAGTGTTTTTACGGAAATTCGTGTGCTACATAACTTTTTTTTTTTGCTAAAAAAAGAAATTTCTAAAAATCTCTTTTCGAACGCGTCAGTTTAACATTTTCGCCGTATAAAATTCATATGTGTCACCAGACCTCTCAAAAAATAAAGAAATAGTGACCTTTCTAAAAATTGAGTGTTTTACAAAAATTCGTATGCTACCTTTTGGTTTTTTGCTAAAAAGGAAATATCAAAAAATCTCTATTCGAACACATAAGTTTAACATTTTCGTTGTAAAAAATCCATTTGTGTCATCAGACCCCTCAAAAAAAATAAAGAAATAGTGGCTTTTTTAAATACTTAGTTTTTTTACGGAAATTCGTGTGCTACATACCTTTTGGTTTTTTCTAAAATAAGAAATATCCAAAAATCTACCTTCGAACACATCAGTTTAACGTTTTCGTCGTATAAAATTGATATGTCTCATCAGACCCCTCAAAAAAAATAAAGAAATAGTGACTTTTTAAAAAACTGAGTGTTTTTACGGAAATTCATGTGCTATATACCTTTTGGTTTTTTGCTAAAAAACAATTATCTAAAAATCTACCTTCGAACACGTCAGTTTAACATTTTCGTCGTATAAAATCCATATGTGTCATCAGAGCCCACAAAAAATAAAGAAATAGGGACCTTTTTAAAAACTGAGTGTTTTACAGAAATTTGTGTGCTATATACCTTTTGGTTTTTGCTAAAAAAACAAATAACTAAAAATCTACCTTCGAACACATCAGTTAAACATTTTCGTCGTATAAATTCCATATGTGTCATCATACCCCCCTAAAAAAAAGAAATAGTGACTTTTTTAAAAACTAAGTGTTTTTACGGAAATTCGTGTGCTATATACCTTTTGGTTTTTTGCTAAAAAAACAAATATCTAAAAATCTACCTTCGAAAACATCAGTTAAACATTTTCGTCGTATAAAATCCATATGTGTCATCATACCCCCCTAAAAAAAAGAAATAGTGACTTTTTTAAAAACTAAGTGTTTTTACGGAAATTCGTGTGCTATATATCTTTTGGTTTTTTGCTAAAAAAAGAAATATGTAAAAATCTTCCTTCGAACACATCAGTTTAACATTTTTGTCGTATAAAAATCCATATGTGTCATCAGACCCTACAAAAAATAAAGAAATAGTGACCTTTTTAAAAACTGAGTGTTTTACAGAAATTCGTGTGCTATATACCTTTTGGCTTTTGCTAAACATGGAAATATCTAAAAATCTCTTTTCGATCGCATTAGTATACCATTTTCGTCGTAAGAAATCCCTTTGTCTCATCAGACTCCTAAAAAAACAAAGAAATAGTAACTTTTTTAAAAACTGAGTGTTTTTAAAGAAATTCGTGTGCTACCCTTTGGCTTTTGCTAAAAATGGAAATATCTAAAAATCTAACTTCGAACGCATAAGTTTAACATTTTACTCGTAAAAATTCCATTTGTCTCATCAGACCCCACAAAAAAAATAAAGAAATAGTGACTTTTTTAAAAACTGAGTGTTTTTACGGAAATTCGTGTGCTACATACCTTTTGGTTTTTTGCTAAAAAAAGAAATATCTAAAAATCTACCTTCGAACACATCAGTTTAACATTTTCGTCGTATAAAATACATATGTCTCATCAGACCCCGCAAAAAAATAAAGAAATAGTGACTTTTTTAAAAACTGAGTGTTTTTACGGAAATTCGTGTGCTATATACCTTTTGGTTTTTTTGCTAAAAAAACAAATATCTAAATATCTACCTTCGAACACATCAGTTTAACATTTTCGTCGTATAAAATCCATATGTGTCATCAGACCCCACAAAAAATAAAGAAATAGTGACCTTTTTAAAAACTGAGTTTTTTACGGAAATTCGTGTGCTATATACCTTTTGGTTTTTGCTAAAAATGGAAATATCTAAAAATCTCTCTTTGATCGCATTAGTTTACCATTTTTGTCGTAAGAAATCCCTTTGTCTCATCAGACCCCTCAAAAAAAACAAAGAAATAGTAACTTTTTTAAAAACTGAGTGTTTTTAAAGAAATTCGTGTGCTACCCTTTGGCTTTTGCTAAAAATGGAAATATCTAAAAATCTATCTTCGAACGCATAAGTTTAACATTTTACTCGTAAAAAATCCATTTGTATCATCAGACCCCTCAAAAAAAATAAAGAAATAGTGACTTTTTTAAAAACTGAGTGTTTATACGGAAATTCGTGTGCTACATACCTTTTGATTTTTTGCTAAAAAAGAAAAATATCTAAAAATCTATCTTCGAACACATCAGTTAACATTTTCGCCGTATAAAATCCATATGTATCATCAGACCCCACAAAAAATAAAGAAATAGTGACCTTTTTAAAAACTGAGTGTTTTACAGGAATTCGTGTGCTACACTTTGGCTTTTCTAAAAATGGAAATATCTAAAAATCTATCTTCGATCGCATTAGTTTACCATTTTTGTCGTAAGGAATCCCTTTGTCTCATCAGACCCCTAAAAAACACGAAATAGTAACTTTTTTAAAAAATGAGTGTTTTTAAAGAAATTCGTGTGCTACCCTTTGACTTTTGCTAAAAATGGAAATATCTAAAAATCTATCTTCGAACGCATAAGTTTAACATTTTACTCGTAAAAAATCCATTTGTATCATCAGACCCCTCAAAAAAAATAAAGAAATAGTGACTTTTTTAAAAACGGAGTGTTTTTACTGAAATTCGTGTGCTATATACCTTTTGATTTTTTGCTAAAAAAGAAAAATATCTAAAAATTTATCTTCGAACACATCAGTTCAACATTTTCGCCGTATAAAATCCATATGTGTCATCAGACCCCACAAAAAATAAAGAAATAGTGACCTTTTTAAAAACTGAGTGTTTTACAGGAATTCGTGTGCTACCCTTTGGCTTTTGCTAAAAATGGAAATATCTAAAAATCTCTCTTCGATCGCATTAGTTTACCATTTTTGTCGTAAGAAATCCCTTTGTCACATCAGACTCCTCAAAAAAAACAAAGAAATAGTAACTTTTTTAAAAACTGAGTGTTTTTAAAGAAATTCGTGTGCTGCCCTTTGGCTTTTGCTAAAAATGGAAATATCTAAAAATCTATCTTCGAACGCATAAGTTTAACATTTTACTCGTAAAAAATCCATTTGTCTCATCAGACAGACCCCTCCAAAAAATAAAAAAATAGTGACTATTTTAAAAACTATGTGTTTTTACCGAAATTCGTGTGTTATATACCTTTTAGTTTTTTGCTAAAAAAAGAAATATCTAAAAATCTACCTTCGAACACATCAGTTTAATATTTTCGTCGTATAAAATCCATATGTCTCATCAGCCCCCTCAAAAAAAATAAAGAAATTGTGACTATTTTAAAATTTGAGTATTTTTACGGAAATTTGTGTGCTACATACTTTTTGGTTTTTTGCTAAAAAAAGAAATATCTAAAAATCTACCTTTGAACACATCAGTTTAACATTTTCGTCGTATAAAATTCATATGTCTCATCAGACCCCAAAGAAATAAAGAAATAGTGACCTTTTTAAAAACTGAGTGTTTTACAGGAATTCGTGTGCTACCCTTTGACTTTTGCTAAAATGGAAATATCTAAAAATCTCTTTTCGATCGCATTAGTTTACCATTTTTGTCGTAAGAAATCCCTTTGTCTCATCAGACCCCTCAAAAAAAACAAAGAAATAGTAATTTTTTAATAACTGAGTGTTTTTAAAGAAATTCGTGTGCTACCCTTTGGCTTTTGCTAAAAATGAAAATAACTAAAAATCAATCTTCGAACGCATAAGTTTAACATTTTACTCGTAAAAAATCCAGTTGTCTCATCAGACCCCTCAAAACAAATAAAGAAATAGTGAATTTTTTAAAAACTGAGTGTTTTTACGGAAATTCGTGTGCTACATACCTTTTGGTTTTTTGCTAAAAAAAGAAATATCTAAAAATCTACCTTCGAACACATCAGTTGAACATTTTCGTCGTATAAATTCATATGTCTCATCAGACCCCTAAAAAATAAAGAAATAGTGACCTTTTTAAAAACTGTGTGTTTTACAGGAATTCGTGTGCTACCCTTTGGCTTTTGCTAAAAATGGAAATATCTAAAATCTATCTTCGAACGCATAAGTTTAACATTTTACTCGTAAAAAATCCATTTGTCTCATCAGACCTCTTAAAAAAAATAAAGAAATAGTGACTTTTTTAAAAACTGAGTGTTTTACGGAAATTTGTGTCCTACATACCTTTTGGTTTTTTGCTAAAAAAGAAATATCTAAAAATCTACCTTCGAACACATTAGTTTGACATTTTCGTCGTATAAAATTCATATGTGTCATCAGACCCCTAAAAATAAGAAAGAGTGACTTTTTTAAAAACTGAGTGTTTTTACGGAAATTCGTGTGCTACATACCTTATGGTTTTTTGCCAAAAAAAAATCTGAAAATCTACCTTCGAACACATTAGTTTAACATTTTCGTCGTATCAAAATCATATGTCTCATCCGATCCCTAAAAAAAATAAAGAAATAGTGACTATTTTAAAAACTGAGTGTTTTTATGGAAATTTGTGTGCTATATATTTTTTGGTTTTTTGCTAAAAAAAGAAATATCTAAAAATCTACCTTCGAACACATAAGTTTAACATTTTCGTCGTATAAAATCCATATGTCTCATCCGACCCCGCAAAAAAAAATAAAGAAATAGTAACTTTTTTAAAAACGGATTGTTTTTATGGAAATTCGTGTGCTATATACCTTTTGGTTTTTTGCTAAAAAACCAAATATCTAAAAATCTACCTTCTAACACATCAATTTAACACTTTCGTCGTATAAAATCCATATGTCTCATCAGACCCCTCAAAAAAAATAAAGAAATTATGACTATTTTAAAAACTGAGTGTTTTTACGGAAATTTGTGTGCTACATACTTTTTGGTTTTTTGCTAAAAAAAGAAATATCTAAAAATCTACCTTCGAACACATCAGTTTAACATTTTCGTCGTATAAAATTCATGTCTCATCAGACCCCTAAAAAATAAAGAAATAGTGACTTTTTTAAAAACTGAGTGTTTTACAGGAATTCGTGTGCTACCCTTTGACTTTTGCTAAAATGGAAATATCTAAAAATCTCTTTTCGATCGCATTAGTTTACCATTTTTGTCGTAAAAAATCCAATTGTATCATCAGACCACTCAAAAAAAATAAAGAAATAGTGACTTTTTTTTAAACTGAGTGTTTTTACGGAAATTCGTGTGCTACCCTTTGGCTTTTGCTAAAAATGGAAACATCTAAAAATCTATCTTCGAACGCATAAGCTTAACATTTTACTCGTAAAAAATCCATTTGTATCATCAGACCACTCAAAAAAAATAAAGAAATAGTGACTTTTTTTTAAACTGAGTGTTTTTACGGAAATTCGTGTGCTACATACCTTTTGGTCTTTTTCTAAAAAATAAATATCTAAAAATCTACATTCGAACACATCAGTTTAACATTTTCGTTGTATAAAATTCATATGTCTCATCAGACCACGTAAAAAAAATAAAGAAATAGTGACCTTTTTAAAAACTGAGTGTTTTACAGAAATTCGTGTGCTATATACCTTTTGGCTTTTGCTAAAAATGGAAATATCTAAAAATCTCTCTTCGATCGCATTAGTTTACCATTTTTATCGTAAGAAATCTCTTTGTCTCATCAGACCCCTCAAAAAAAAACAAAGAAATAGTAACTTTTATAAAAATTGAGTGTTTTTAACGGAAATTCGTGTGCTACATACCTTTTGGTTTTTTTTGCCAAAAAAAGAAATATCTAAAAATCTACCTTCGAACACATCAGTTTAACATTTTCGTCGTATAAAATACATATGTCTCATTAGACCCCGCAAAAACATAAAGAAATTGTGACTTTTTTAAAAACTGAGTGTTTTTACGGAAATTCATGTGCTATATACCTTTTGGTTTTTTGCTAAAAAAAGAAATATCTAAAAATCTACTTTCGAACACATCAGTTTAACATTTTCGTCGTATAAAATACATATGTCTCATCAGACCCCGCAAAAAAAAATAGTGACTTTTTAAAAAACTGAGTGTTTTTACGGAAATTCGTGTGCAATATTCTTTTTGGTTTTTTGCTAAAAAACAAATATCTAAAAAACTAATTTCGAACACATCAGTTTAACATTTTCGTCGTATAAAATCCATATGTCTCATCAGACCCCTAAAAAAATAAAGAAATAGTGACCTTTTTAAAAACTGAGTGTTTTACAGGAATTCGTGTGCTACCCTTTGGCTTTTGCTAAAAATGGAAATATCTAAAAATCTCTCTTCGATCGCATTAGTTTACCATTTTTGTCGTAAGAAATCCCTTTGTCTCATCATACCCCTCAAAAAGAGTAACTTTTTTAAAAACTGAGTGTTTTTACAGAAATTCGTGTGCTACATACCTTTTGGTTTTTTGCTAAAAAAAGAAATATCTAAAAATCTACCTTCGAACACATCAGTTTAACATTTTCGTCGTTTAAAATACATATGTCTCATCAGACCCCGCAAAAAAAATAAAGAAATAGTGACTTTTTTAAAAACTGAGTGTTTTTACGGAAATTCGTGTGCTATATACCTTTTGGTTTTTTGCTAAAAAAACAAATATCTAAAAATCTACCTTCGAACACATCAGTTTAACATTTTCGTCGTATAAAATCTATATGTGTCATCAGACCCCACAAAAAATAAAGAAATAGTGACCTTTTTAAAAACTGAGTGTTTTACAGGAATTCGTGTGCTACCCTTTGGCTTTTGCTAAAAATGGAAATAACTAAAAATCTCTCTTCGATCGCATTAGTTTACCATTTTTGTCGTAAGAAATCCCTTTGTCTCATCAGACCCCTAAAAAAAACGAAATAGTAACTTTTTTAAAAAATGAGTGTTTTTAAAGAAATTCGTGTGCTACCCTTTGGCTTTTGCTAAAAATGGAAATATCTAAAAATCTATCTTCGAACGCATAAGTTTAACATTTTACTCGTAAAAAATCCATTTGTATCATCAGACCCCTCAAAAAAAAATAAAGAAATAGTGACTTTTTTAAAAACGGAGTGTTTTTACTGAAATTCTTGTGCTATATACCTTTTGATTTTTTGCTAAAAAAGAAAAATATCTAAAAATTTATCTTCGAACTCATCAGTTCAACATTTTCGCCGTATAAAATCCATATGTGTCATCAGACCCCACAAAAAATAAAGAAATAGTGACCTTTTTAAAAACTGAGTGTTTTACAGGAATTCGTGTGCTACCCTTTGGCTTTTCCTAAAAATGGAAATATCTAAAATTCTCTCTTCGATCGCATTAGTTTACCATTTTTGTCGTAAGAAATCCCTTGGTCACATCAGACTCCTCAAAAAAAACAAAGAAATAGTAACTTTTTTAAAAACTGAGTGTTTTTAAAGAAATTCGTGTGCTACCCTTTGGCTTTTGCTAAAAATGGAAATATCTAAAAATCTATCTTCGAACGCATAAGTTTAACATTTTACTCGTAAAAAATCCATTTGTCTCATCGGACCCCTCCAAAAAATAAAGAAATAGTGACTATTTTAAAAACTGTGTGTTTTTACCGAAATTCGTGTGCTATATACCTTTTGGTTTTTTGCTAAAAAAAGAAATATCTAAAAATCTACCTTCGAACACATCAGTTTAATATTTTCGTCGTATAAAATCCATATGTCTCATCAGCCCCCTCAAAAAAAATAAAGAAATTGTGACTATTTTAAAAACTGAGTGTTTTTACGGAAATTCGTGTGCTACATACTTTTTGGTTTTTTGCTAAAAAAAGAAATATCTAAAAATCTAACTTCGAACACATCAGTTTAACATTTTCGTCGTATAAAATACATATGTCTCATCAGACCCCGCAAAAAAAATAAAGAAATAGTGACTTTTTTAAAAACTGAGTCTTTTTACGGAAATTCGTGTGCTATATACCTTTTGGTTTTTTGCTAAAAAAAGAAATATCTAAAAATCTACCTCCGAACACATCAGTTTAACATTTTCGTCGTATAAAATACATATGTCTAATCAGACCCCATTAAAAAATAAAGAAATAGTGACTTTTTTTTAAAAACTGAATGTTATTACGGAAATTCGTGTGCTATATACTTTTTGGTTTTTTGCTAAAAAAAGAAATATCTAAAAATCTACCTTCGAACACATCAGTTTAACATTTTCGCCGTATAAATTACATATGTCTCATCAGACCCCGCAAAAAAAATAAAGAAATAGTGACTTTTTTAAAAACTGAGTGTTTTTACGGAAATTCGTGTGCTATATATACTTTTTGGTTTTTTGCGAAAAAAACAAATATCTAAAAATCTCCCTCCGAACACATCAGTTTAACATTTTCGTCGTATAAAATCCATATGTCTCATCAGACCCCGCAAAAAAATAAAGAAATTTTGACTTTTTTTAAAAACTGAGTGTTATTACGGAAATTCGTGTGCTATATACCTTTTGGTTTTTTGCTAAAAAAAGAAATATCTAAAAATCTACCTTCGAACACATCAGTTTAACATTTTCGCCGTATAAATTACATATGTCTCATCAGACCCCGCAAAAAAAAAAAGAAATAGTGACTTTTTAAAAAACTGAGTGTTTTTACGGAAATTCGTGTGCTATATACCTTTTGGTTTTTTGCTAAAAAAAGAAATATCTAAAAATCTACCTTCGAACACATCAGTTTAACATTTTCGTCGTATAAAATCCATATGTCTCATCGGACCCCTCAAAAACAATAAAAAAATTTGACTTTTTTAAAAACTGAGTGTTATTACGGAAATTCGTGTGCTGTATACCTTTTGGTTTTTTGCTAAAAAAACAAATATCTAAAAATCTACCTTCGAACACATCAGTTTAACATTTTCATCGTATAAATTACATATGTCTCATCAGACCCCGCAAAAAAATAAAGAAATTGTGACTTTTTTTAAAAACTGAGTGTTATTACGGAAATTCGTGTGCTACATACTGTTTGGTTTTTTGCTAAAAAAGAAATATCTAAAAATCTACCTCCGAACACATCAGTTTAACATTTTCGTCGTATAAAATACATATGTCTCATCAGACCCCGCAAAAAAAAAATAGTGACTTTTTAAAAAACTGAGTGTTTTTACGGAAATTCGTGTGCAATATTCTTTTTGGTTTTTTGCTAAAAAACAAATATCTAAAAAACTAATTTCGAACACATCAGTTTAACATTTTCGTCTTATAAAATACATATGTCTCATCAGACCCCGCAAAAAAAATAAAGAAATAGTGACTTTTTTAAAAACTGAGTGTTTTTACGGAAATTCGTGTGCTATATATACTTTTTGGTTTTTTGCGAAAAAAACAAATATCTAAAAATCTACCTCCGAACACATCAGTTTAACATTTTCGTCTTATAAAATACATATGTCTCATCAGACCCCGCAAAAAAAATAAAGAAATAGTGACTTTTTTAAAAACTGAGTGTTTTTACGGAAATTCGTGTGCTATATACCTTTTTGTTTTTTGCTAAAAAAAGAAATATCTAAAAATCTACCTTCGAACACATCAGTTTAACATTTTCGTCGTATAAAATACATATGTCTCATCAGACCCCGCAAAAAAAATAAAGAAATAGTGACTTTTTTAAAAACTGAGTGTTTTTATGGAAATTCGTGTGCTATATATACTTTTTGGTTTTTTGTGAAAAAAACAAATATCTAAAAATCTACCTCCGAACACATCAGTTTAACATTTTCGCCGTATAAAATACATATGTCTCATCAGACCCCGCAAAAAATATAAAGAAATAGTGACTTTTTTAAAAACTGAGTGTTTTTACGGAAATTCGTGTGCTATATATACTTTTTGGTTTTTTGCTAAAAAAAGAAATATCTAAAAATCTACCTTCGAACACATCAGTTTAACATTTTCGCCGTATAAATTACATATGTCTCATCAGACCCCGCAAAAAAAATAAAGAAATAGTGACTTTTTTAAAAACTGAGTGTTATTACGGAAATTCGTGTGCTATATACCTTTTGGTTTTTTGCTAAAAAAAGAAATATCTAAAAATCTACCTTCGAACACATCAGTTTAACATTTTTGCCGTATAAATTACATATGTCTCATCAGACCCCGCAAAAAAAATAAAGAAATAGTGACTTTTTTAAAAACTGAGTGTTATTACGGAAATTCGTGTGCTATATACCTTTTGGTTTTTTGCTAAAAAAACCAAAATATCTAAAAATCTACCTCCGAACACATCAGTTTAACATTTTCGTCGTATAAATTACATATGTCTCATCAGACCCCGCAAAAAAAATAAAAAATAGTGACTTTTTAAAAAACTGAGTGTTATTACGGAAATTCGTGTGCTATATACCTTTTGGTTTTTTGCGAAAAAAACAAATATCTAAAAATCTACCTCCGAACACATCAGTTTAACATTTTCGTCGTATAAAATACATATGTCTCATCAGACCCCGCAAAAAAATAAAGAAATAGTGACTTTTTTTAAAAACTGAGTGTTATTGCGGAAATTCGTGTGCTATATACCTTTTTGTTTTTTGCTAAAAAAAGAAATATCTAAAAATCTACCTCCGAACACATCAGTTTAAAATTTTCGTCGTATAAAATACATATGTCTCATCAGACCCCGCAAAAAAAAATAAAGAAATAGTGACTTTTTTAAAAACTGAGTGTTTTTACGGAAATTCGTGTGCTATATACCTTTTGGTTTTTTGCTAAAAAAAGAAATATCTAAAAATCTACCTCCGAACACATCAGTTTAACATTTTCGTCGTATAAAATACATATGTCTCATCAGACCCCGCAAAAAAAATAAAGAAATAGTGACTTTTTTAAAAACTGAGTGTTTTTACGGAAATTCGTGTGCTATATACCTTTTAGTTTTTTGCAAAAAAAAGAAATATCTAAAAATCTACATTCGAAGACATCAGTTTAACATTTTCGCCGTATAAAATACATATGTCTCATCAGACCCCGCAAAAAAAAAAGAAATAGTGACTTTTTTAAAAACTGAGTGTTATTACGGAAATTCGTGTGCTATATACCTTTTGGTTTTTTGCTAAAAAAATAAATATCTAAAAATCTACCTTCGAACACATCAGTTTAACATTTTCGCCGTATAACTTACATATGTCTCATCAGATCCCGCAAAAAAAATAAAGAAATAGTGACTTTTTTAAAAACTGAGTGTTTTTACGGAAATTCGTGTGCTATATATACTTTTTGGTTTTTTGCGAAAAAAACAAATCTCTAAAAATCTACCTCCGAACACATCAGTTTAACATTTTCGTCGTATAAAATACATATGTCTCATCAGACCCCGCAAAAAAATAAAGAAATAGTGACTTTTTTAAAAACTGAGTGTTTTTATGGAAATTCGTGTGCTATATATAGTTTTTGGTTTTTTGCGAAAAAAAACAAATATCTAAAAATCTACCTCCGAACACATCAGTTTAACATTTTCGTCGTATAAAATACATATGTCTCATCAAACCCCGCAAAAAAATAAAGAAATAGTGACTTTTTTAAAAAACTGAGTGTTATTACGGAAATTCGTGTGCTACATACTGTTTGGTTTTTTGCTAAAAAAGAAATATCTAAAAATCTACCTCCGAACACATCAGTTTAACATTTTCGTCGTATAAAATACATATGTCTCATCAGATCCCGCAAAAAAATAAAGAAATAGTGACTTTTTTAAAAACTGAGTGTTTTTACGGAAATTCGTGTGCTATATATACTTTTTGGTTTTTTGCGAAAAAAACAAATATCTAAAAATCTACCTCCGAACACATCAGTTTAACATTTTCGTCGTATAAAATACATATGTCTCATCAGACCCCGCAAAAAAATAAAGAAATAGTGACTTTTTTAAAAAACTGAGTGTTTTTATGGAAATTCGTGTGCTATATATAGTTTTTGGTTTTTTGCGAAAAAAACAAATATCTAAAAATCTACCTCCGAACACATCAGTTTAACATTTTCGTCGTATAAAATACATATGTCTCATCAGACCCCGCAAAAAAATAAAGAAATAGTGACTTTTTTAAAAAACTGAGTGTTTTTATGGAAATTCGTGTGCTATATATAGTTTTTGGTTTTTTGCGAAAAAAACAAATATCTAAAAATCTATCTCCGAACACATCAGTTTAACATTTTCGTCGTATAAAATACATATGTCTCATCAGACCCCGCAAAAAAATAAAGAAATAGTGACTTTTTTAAAAAACTGAGTGTTTTTATGGAAATTCGTGTGCTATATATAGTTTTTGGTTTTTTGCGAAAAAAACAAATATCTAAAAATCTACCTTCGAACACATCAGTTTAACATTTTCGTCGTATAAAATACATATGTCTCATCAGACCCCGCAAAAAAAATAAAGAAATAGTGACTTTTTTAAAAACTGAGTGTTTTTACGGAAATTCGTGTGCTATATATACTTTTTGGTTTTTTGCGAAAAAAACAAATATCTAAAAATCTACCTCCGAACACATCAGTTTAACATTTTCGTCGTATAAAATACATATGTCTCATCAGACCCCGCAAAAAAATAAAGAAATAGTGACTTTTTTAAAAAACTGAGTGTTTTTATGGAAATTCGTGTGCTATATATAGTTTTTGGTTTTTTGCGAAAAAAACAAATATCTAAAAATCTACCTCCGAACACATCAGTTTAACATTTTCGTCGTATAAAATACATATGTCTCATCAGACCCCGCAAAAAAATAAAGAAATAGTGACTATTTTAAAAAACTGAGTGTTTTTATGGAAATTCGTGTGCTATATATAGTTTTTGGTTTTTTGCGAAAAAAACAAATATCTAAAAATCTACCTCCGAACACATCAGTTTAACATTTTCGTCGTATAAAATACATATGTCTCATCAAACCCCGCAAAAAAATAAAGAAATAGTGACTTTTTTAAAAAACTGAGTGTTATTACGGAAATTCGTGTGCTACATACTGTTTGGTTTTTTGCTAAAAAAGAAATATCTAAAAATCTACCTCCGAACACATCAGTTTAACATTTTCGTCGTATAAAATACATATGTCTCATCAGATCCCGCAAAAAAAATAAAGAAATAGTGACTTTTTTAAAAACTGAGTGTTTTTACGGAAATTCGTGTGCTATATATACTTTTTGGTTTTTTGCGAAAAAAACAAATATCTAAAAATCTACCTCCGAACACATCAGTTTAACATTTTCGTCGTATAAAATACATATGTCTCATCAGACCCCGCAAAAAAATAAAGAAATAGTGACTTTTTTAAAAAACTGAGTGTTTTTATGGAAATTCGTGTGCTATATATAGTTTTTGGTTTTTTGCGAAAAAAACAAATATCTAAAAATCTACCTTCGAACACATCAGTTTAACATTTTCGTCGTATAAAATACATATGTCTCATCAGACCCCGCAAAAAAAATAAAGAAATAGTGACTTTTTTAAAAACTGAGTGTTTTTACGGAAATTCGTGTGCTATATATACTTTTTGGTTTTTTGCGAAAAAAACAAATATCTAAAAATCTACCTCCGAACACATCAGTTTAACATTTTCGTCGTATAAAATACATATGTCTCATCAGACCCCGCAAAAAAATAAAGAAATAGTGACTTTTTTAAAAAACTGAGTGTTTTTATGGAAATTCGTGTGCTACATATAGTTTTTGGTTTTTTGCGAAAAAAACAAATATCTAAAAATCTACCTCCGAACACATCAGTTTAACATTTTCGTCGTATAAAATACATATGTCTCATCAGACCCCGCAAAAAAATAAAGAAATAGTGAATTTTTAAAAAAACTGAGTGTTTTTATGGAAATTCGTGTGCTATATATAGTTTTTGGTTTTTTGCGAAAAAAACAAATATCTAAAAATCTACCTCCGAACACATCAGTTTAACATTTTCGTCGTATAAAATACATATGTCTCATCAAACCCCGCAAAAAAATAAAGAAATAGTGACTTTGTTAAAAAACTGAGTGTTATTACGGAAATTCGTGTGCTACATACTGTTTGGTTTTTTGCTAAAAAAGAAATATCTAAAAATCTACCTCCGAACACATCAGTTTAACATTTTCGTCGTATAAAATACATATGTCTCATCAGACCCCGCAAAAAAATAAAAGAAATAGTGACTTTTTTAAAAACTGAGTGTTTTTACGGAAATTCGTGTGCTATATACCTTTTGGTTTTTTGCTAAAAAAAGAAATATCTAAAAATCTACCTCCGAACACATCAGTTTAACATTTTCGTCGTATAAAATACATATGTCTCATCAGACCCCGCAAAAAAATAAAGAAATAGTGACTTTTTTAAAAACTGAGTGTTTTTATGGAAATTCGTGTGCTATATATAGTTTTTGGTTTTTTGCGAAAAAAACAAATATCTAAAAATCTACCTCCGAACACATCAGTTTAACATTTTCGTCGTATAAAATACATATGTCTCATCAGACCCCGCAAAAAAATAAAGAAATAGTGACTTTTTTAAAAACTGAGTGTTTTTATGGAAATTCGTGTGCTATATATAGTTTTTGGTTTTTTGCGAAAAAAACAAATATCTAAAAATCTACCTCCGAACACATCAGTTTAACATTTTCGTCGTATAAAATACATATGTCTCATCAGACCCCGCAAAAAAATAAAGAAATAGTGACTTTTTTAAAAACTGAGTGTTTTTACGGAAATTCGTGTGCTATATATACTTTTTGGTTTTTTGCGAAAAAAACAAATATCTAAAAATCTACCTCCGAACACATCAGTTTAACATTTTCGTCGTATAAAATACATATGTCTCATCAGATCCCGCAAAAAAAATAAAGAAATAGTGACTTTTTTAAAAACTGAGTGTTATTACGGAAATTCGTGTGCTATATACCTTTTGGTTTTTTGCTAAAAAGAAATATCTAAAAATCTACCTCCGAACACATCAGTTTAACATTTTCGTCGTATAAAATACATGTCTCATCAGACCCCGCAAAAAAATAAAGAAATAGTGACTTTTTTAAAAAATTGAGTGTTATTACGGAAATTCGTGTGCTATATACCTTTTGGTTTTTTGCTAAAAAAACAAATATCTAAAAATCTACCTCCGAACACATCAGTTTAACATTTTCGTCGTATAAAATACATATGTCTCATCAGACCCCGCAAAAAAATAAAGAAATAGTGACTTTTTTAAAAAACTGAGTGTTTTTATGGAAATTCGTGTGCTATATATAGTTTTTGGTTTTTTGCGAAAAAAACAAATATCTAAAAATCTACCTCCGAACACATCAGTTTAACATTTTCGTCGTATAAAATACATATGTCTCATCAGACCCCGCAAAAAAATAAAGAAATAGTGACTTTTTTAAAAAACTGAGTGTTTTTATGGAAATTCGTGTGCTATATATAGTTTTTGGTTTTTTGCGAAAAAAACAAATATCTAAAAATCTACCTCCGAACACATCAGTTTAACATTTTCGTCGTATAAAATACATATGACTCATCAGACCCCGCAAAAAAATAAAGAAATAGTGACTTTTTTAAAAACTGAGTGCTTTTACGGAAATTCGTGTGCTATATATACTTTTTGGTTTTTTGCGAAAAAAACAAATATCTAAAAATCTACCTCCGAACACATCAGTTTAACATTTTCATCGTATAAAATACATATGTCTCATCAGACCCCGCAAAAAAATAAAAGAAATAGTGACTTTTTTAAAAACTGAGTGTTTTTACGGAAATTCGTGTGCTATATACCTTTTGGTTTTTTGCTAAAAAAAGAAATATCTAAAAATCTACCTCCGAACACATCAGTTTAACATTTTCGTCGTATAAAATACATATGTCTCATCAGACCCCGCAAAAAAATAAAGAAATAGTGACTTTTTTAAAAACTGAGTGTTTTTATGGAAATTCGTGTGCTATATATAGTTTTTGGTTTTTTGCGAAAAAAACAAATATCTAAAAATCTACCTCCGAACACATCAGTTTAACATTTTCGTCGTATAAAATACATATGTCTCATCAGACCCCGCAAAAAAATAAAGAAATAGTGACTTTTTTAAAAACTGAGTGTTTTTATGGAAATTCGTGTGCTATATATAGTTTTTGGTTTTTTGCGAAAAAAACAAATATCTAAAAATCTACCTCCGAACACATCAGTTTAACATTTTCGTCGTATAAAATACATATGTTTCATCAGACCCCGCAAAAAAATAAAGAAATAGTGACTTTTTTAAAAACTGAGTGTTTTTACGGAAATTCGTGTGCTATATATACTTTTTGGTTTTTTGCGAAAAAAACAAATATCTAAAAATCTACCTCCGAACACATCAGTTTAACATTTTCGTCGTATAAAATACATATGTCTCATCAGATCCCGCAAAAAAAATAAAGAAATAGTGACTTTTTTAAAAACTGAGTGTTATTACGGAAATTCGTGTGCTATATACCTTTTGGTTTTTTGCTAAAAAGAAATATCTAAAAATCTACCTCCGAACACATCAGTTTAACATTTTCGTCGTATAAAATACATGTCTCATCAGACCCCGCAAAAAAATAAAGAAATAGTGACTTTTTTAAAAAATTGAGTGTTATTACGGAAATTCGTGTGCTATATACCTTTTGGTTTTTTGCTAAAAAAACAAATATCTAAAAATCTACCTCCGAACACATCAGTTTAACATTTTCGTCGTATAAAATACATATGTCTCATCAGACCCCGCAAAAAAATAAAGAAATAGTGACTTTTTTAAAAAACTGAGTGTTTTTATGGAAATTCGTGTGCTATATATAGTTTTTGGTTTTTTGCGAAAAAAACAAATATCTAAAAATCTACCTCCGAACACATCAGTTTAACATTTTCGTCGTATAAAATACATATGTCTCATCAGACCCCGCAAAAAAATAAAGAAATAGTGACTTTTTTAAAAAACTGAGTGTTTTTATGGAAATTTGTGTGCTATATATAGTTTTTGGTTTTTTGCGAAAAAAACAAATATCTAAAAATCTACCTTCGAACACATCAGTTTAACATTTTCGTCGTATAAAATACATATGTCTCATCAGACCCCGCAAAAAAAATAAAGAAATAGTGACTTTTTTAAAAACTGAGTGTTATTACGGAAATTCGTGTGCTATATACCTTTTGGTTTTTTGCTAAAAAAACAAATATCTAAAAATCTACCTCCGAACACATGAGTTTAACATTTTCGTCGTATAAAATACATATGTCTCATCAGACCCCGCAAAAAAATAAAGAAATAGTGACTTTTTTAAAAAACTGAGTGTTTTTATGGAAATTCGTGTGCTATATATAGTTTTTGGTTTTTTGCGAAAAAAACAAATATCTAAAAATCTACCTCCGAACACATCAGTTTAACATTTTCGTCGTATAAAATACATATGACTCATCAGACCCCGCAAAAAAATAAAGAAATAGTGACTTTTTTAAAAAACTGAGTGTTTTTATGGAAATTCGTGTGCTATATATAGTTTTTGGTTTTTTGCGAAAAAAAGAAATATCTAAAAATCTACCTTCGAACACATCAGTTTAACATTTTCGTTGTATAAAATACATATGTCTCATCAGACCCCGCAAAAAAAATAAAGAAATAGTGACTTTTTTAAAAACTGAGTGTTATTACGGAAATTCGTGTGCTATATATCTTTTGGTTTTTTGCTAAAAAAACAAATATCTAAAAATCTACCTCCGAACACATCAGTTTAACATTTTCGTCGTATAAAATACATATGTCTCATCAGACCCCGCAAAAAAAAGAAGAAATAGTGACTTTTTTAAAAACTGAGTGTTTTTACGGAAATTCGTGTGCTATATATACTTTTTGGTTTTTTGCGAAAAAAACAAATATCTAAAAATCTACCTCCGAACACATCAGTTTAACATTTTCATCGTATAAAATACATATGTCTCATCAGACCCCGCAAAAAAATAAAAGAAATAGTGACTTTTTTAAAAACTGAGTGTTATTACGGAAATTCGTGTGCTATATACCATTTGGTTTTTTGCTAAAAAAACAAATATCTAAAAATCTACCTCCGAACACATCAGTTTAACATTTTCGTCGTATAAAATACATATGTCTCATCAGACCCCGCAAAAAAAAGAAGAAATAGTGACTTTTTTAAAAACTGAGTGTTTTTACGGAAATTCGTGTGCTATATATACTTTTTGGTTTTTTGCGAAAAAAACAAATATCTAAAAATCTACCTCCGAACACATCAGTTTAACATTTTCATCGTATAAAATACATATGTCTCATCAGACCCCGCAAAAAAATAAAAGAAATAGTGACTTTTTTAAAAACTGAGTGTTTTTACGGAAATTCGTGTGCTATATACCATTTGGTTTTTTGCTAAAAAAAGAAATATCTAAAAATCTACCTCCGAACACATCAGTTTAACATTTTCGTCGTATAAAATACATATGTCTCATCAGACCCCGCAAAAAAATAAAGAAATAGTGACTTTTTTAAAAACTGAGTGTTTTTACGGAAATTCGTGTGCTATATATACTTTTTGGTTTTTTGCGAAAAAAACAAATATCTAAAAATCTACCTCCGAACACATCAGTTTAACATTTTCATCGTATAAAATACATATGTCACATCAGACCCCGCAAAAAAAATAAAGAAATAGTGACTTTTTTAAAAAACTGAGTGTTTTTATGGAAATTCGTGTGCTATATATAGTTTTTGGTTTTTTGCGAAAAAAACAAATATCTAAAAATCTACCTCCGAACACATCAGTTTAACATTTTCGTCGTATAAAATACATATGACTCATCAGACCCCGCAAAAAAATAAAGAAATAGTGACTTTTTTAAAAACTGAGTGTTTTTACGGAAATTCGTGTGCTATATATACTTTTTGGTTTTTTGCGAAAAAAACAAATATCTAAAAATCTACCTCCGAACACATCAGTTTAACATTTTCGTCGTATAAAATACATATGTCTCATCAGACCCCGCAAAAAAATAAAAGAAATAGTGACTTTTTTAAAAACTGAGTGTTTTAACGGAAATTCGTGTGCTATATACCTTTTGGTTTTTTGCGAAAAAAAGAAATATCTAAAAATCTACCTCCGAACACATCAGTTTAACATTTTCGTCGTATAAAATACATATGTCTCATCAGACCCCGCAAAAAAATAAAGAAATAGTGACTTTTTTAAAAACTGAGTGTTTTTATGGAAATTCGTGTGCTATATATAGTTTTTGGTTTTTTGCGAAAAAAACAAATATCTAAAAATCTACCTCCGAACACATCAGTTTAACATTTTCGTCGTATAAAATACATGTCTCATCAGACCCCGCAAAAAAATAAAGAAATAGTGACTTTTTTAAAAACTGAGTGTTTTTATGGAAATTCGTGTGCTATATATAGTTTTTGGTTTTTTGCGAAAAAAACAAATATCTAAAAATCTACCTCCGAACACATCAGTTTAACATTTTCGTCGTATAAAATACATATGTCTCATCAGACCCCGCAAAAAAATAAAGAAATAGTGACTTTTTTAAAAACTGAGTGTTTTTACGGAAATTCGTGTGCTATATATACTTTTTGGTTTTTTGCGAAAAAAACAAATATCTAAAAATCTACCTCCGAACACATCAGTTTAACATTTTCGTCGTATAAAATACATATGTCTCATCAGATCCCGCAAAAAAAATAAAGAAATAGTGACTTTTTTAAAAACTGAGTGTTATTACGGAAATTCGTGTGCTATATACCTTTTGGTTTTTTGCTAAAAAGAAATATCTAAAAATCTACCTCCGAACACATCAGTTTAACATTTTCGTCGTATAAAATACATGTCTCATCAGACCCCGCAAAAAAATAAAGAAATAGTGACTTTTTTAAAAAATTGAGTGTTATTACGGAAATTCGTGTGCTATATACCTTTTGGTTTTTTGCTAAAAAAACAAATATCTAAAAATCTACCTCCGAACACATGAGTTTAACATTTTCGTCGTATAAAATACATATGTCTCATCAGACCCCGCAAAAAAATAAAGAAATAGTGACTTTTTTAAAAAACTGAGTGTTTTTATGGAAATTCGTGTGCTATATATAGTTTTTGGTTTTTTGCGAAAAAAACAAATATCTAAAAATCTACCTCCGAACACATCAGTTTAACATTTTCGTCGTATAAAATACATATGACTCATCAGACCCCGCAAAAAAATAAAGAAATAGTGACTTTTTTAAAAAACTGAGTGTTTTTATGGAAATTCGTGTGCTATATATAGTTTTTGGTTTTTTGCGAAAAAAAGAAATATCTAAAAATCTACCTTCGAACACATCAGTTTAACATTTTCGTTGTATAAAATACATATGTCTCATCAGACCCCGCAAAAAAAATAAAGAAATAGTGACTTTTTTAAAAACTGAGTGTTATTACGGAAATTCGTGTGCTATATATCTTTTGGTTTTTTGCTAAAAAAACAAATATCTAAAAATCTACCTCCGAACACATCAGTTTAACATTTTCGTCGTATAAAATACATATGTCTCATCAGACCCCGCAAAAAAAAGAAGAAATAGTGACTTTTTTAAAAACTGAGTGTTTTTACGGAAATTCGTGTGCTATATATACTTTTTGGTTTTTTGCGAAAAAAACAAATATCTAAAAATCTACCTCCGAACACATCAGTTTAACATTTTCATCGTATAAAATACATATGTCTCATCAGACCCCGCAAAAAAATAAAAGAAATAGTGACTTTTTTAAAAACTGAGTGTTTTTACGGAAATTCGTGTGCTATATACCATTTGGTTTTTTGCTAAAAAAAGAAATATCTAAAAATCTACCTCCGAACACATCAGTTTAACATTTTCGTCGTATAAAATACATATGTCTCATCAGACCCCGCAAAAAAATAAAGAAATAGTGACTTTTTTAAAAACTGAGTGTTATTACGGAAATTCGTGTGCTATATATACTTTTTGGTTTTTTGCGAAAAAAACAAATATCTAAAAATCTACCTCCGAACACATCAGTTTAACATTTTCATCGTATAAAATACATATGTCACATCAGACCCCGCAAAAAAAATAAAGAAATAGTGACTTTTTTAAAAACTGAGTGTTTTTACGGAAATTCGTGTGCTATATATACTTTTTGGTTTTTTGCTAAAAAAAGAAATATCTAAAAATCTACCTCCGAACACATCAGTTTAACATTTTCGTCGTATAAAATACATGTCTCATCAGACCCCGCAAAAAAAATAAAGAAATAGTGACTTTTTTAAAAACTGAGTGTTATTACGGAAATTCGTGTGCTATATACCTTTTGGTTTTTTGCTAAAAAAACAAATATCTAAAAATCTACCTCCGAACACATGAGTTTAACATTTTCGTCGTATAAAATACATATGTCTCATCAGACCCCGCAAAAAAATAAAGAAATAGTGACTTTTTTAAAAAACTGAGTGTTTTTATGGAAATTCGTGTGCTATATATAGTTTTTGGTTTTTTGCGAAAAAAACAAATATCTAAAAATCTACCTCCGAACACATCAGTTTAACATTTTCGTCGTATAAAATACATATGACTCATCAGACCCCGCAAAAAAATAAAGAAATAGTGACTTTTTTAAAAAACTGAGTGTTTTTATGGAAATTCGTGTGCTATATATAGTTTTTGGTTTTTTGCGAAAAAAAGAAATATCTAAAAATCTACCTTCGAACACATCAGTTTAACATTTTCGTTGTATAAAATACATATGTCTCATCAGACCCCGCAAAAAAATAAAGAAATAGTGACTTTTTTAAAAACTGAGTGTTATTACGGAAATTCGTGTGCTATATATCTTTTGGTTTTTTGCTAAAAAAACAAATATCTAAAAATCTACCTCCGAACACATCAGTTTAACATTTTCGTCGTATAAAATACATATGTCTCATCAGACCCCGCAAAAAAAAGAAGAAATAGTGACTTTTTTAAAAACTGAGTGTTTTTACGGAAATTCGTGTGCTATATATACTTTTTGGTTTTTTGCGAAAAAAACAAATATCTAAAAATCTACCTCCGAACACATCAGTTTAACATTTTCATCGTATAAAATACATATGTCTCATCAGACCCCGCAAAAAAATAAAAGAAATAGTGACTTTTTTAAAAACTGAGTGTTTTTACGGAAATTCGTGTGCTATATACCATTTGGTTTTTTGCTAAAAAAAGAAATATCTAAAAATCTACCTCCGAACACATCAGTTTAACATTTTCGTCGTATAAAATACATATGTCTCATCAGACCCCGCAAAAAAATAAAGAAATAGTGACTTTTTTAAAAACTGAGTGTTTTTACGGAAATTCGTGTGCTATATATACTTTTTGGTTTTTTGCGAAAAAAACAAATATCTAAAAATCTACCTCCGAACACATCAGTTTAACATTTTCATCGTATAAAATACATATGTCACATCAGACCCCGCAAAAAAATAAAGAAATAGTGACTTTTTTAAAAACTGAGTGTTTTTACGGAAATTCGTGTGCTATATATACTTTTTGGTTTTTTGCTAAAAAAAGAAATATCTAAAAATCTACCTCCGAACACATCAGTTTAACATTTTCGTCGTATAAAATACATGTCTCATCAGACCCCGCAAAAAAAATAAAGAAATAGTGACTTTTTTAAAAACTGAGTGTTTTTACGGAAATTCGTGTGCTATATATACTTTTTGGTTTTTTGCGAAAAAAACAAATATCTAAAAATCACCTCCGAACACATAAGTTTAACATTTTCGTCGTATAAAATACATATGTCTCATCAGACCCCGCAAAAAAAATAAAGAAATAGTGACTTTTTTAAAAACTGAGTGTTTTTACGGAAATTCGTGTGCTATATATACTTTTTGGTTTTTTGCGAAAAAAACAAATATCTAAAAATCTACCTCCGAACACATCAGTTTAACATTTTCGTCGTATAAAATACATATGTCTCATCAGACCCCGCAAAAAAATAAAGAAATAGTGACTTTTTTAAAAAACTGAGTGTTTTTATGGAAATTCGTGTGCTATATATAGTTTTTGGTTTTTTGCGAAAAAAACAAATATCTAAAAATCTACCTCCGAACACATCAGTTTAACATTTTCGTCGTATAAAATACATATGTCTCATCAGACCCCGCAAAAAAATAAAGAAATAGTGACTTTTTTAAAAAACTGAGTGTTTTTATGGAAATTCGTGTGCTATATATAGTTTTTGGTTTTTTGCGAAAAAAACAAATATCTAAAAATCTACCTCCGAACACATCAGTTTAACATTTTCGTCGTATAAAATACATATGTCTCATCAGACCCCGCAAAAAAATAAAGAAATAGTGACTTTTTTAAAAAACTGAGTGTTTTTATGGAAATTTGTGTGCTATATATAGTTTTTGGTTTTTTGCGAAAAAAACAAATATCTAAAAATCTACCTTCGAACACATCAGTTTAACATTTTCGTCGTATAAAATACATATGTCTCATCAGACCCCGCAAAAAAAATAAAGAAATAGTGACTTTTTTAAAAACTGAGTGTTATTACGGAAATTCGTGTGCTATATACCTTTTGGTTTTTTGCTAAAAAAACAAATATCTAAAAATCTACCTCCGAACACATGAGTTTAACATTTTCGTCGTATAAAATACATATGTCTCATCAGACCCCGCAAAAAAATAAAGAAATAGTGACTTTTTTAAAAAACTGAGTGTTTTTATGGAAATTCGTGTGCTATATATAGTTTTTGGTTTTTTGCGAAAAAAACAAATATCTAAAAATCTACCTCCGAACACATCAGTTTAACATTTTCGTCGTATAAAATACATATGACTCATCAGACCCCGCAAAAAAATAAAGAAATAGTGACTTTTTTAAAAAACTGAGTGTTTTTATGGAAATTCGTGTGCTATATATAGTTTTTGGTTTTTTGCGAAAAAAAGAAATATCTAAAAATCTACCTTCGAACACATCAGTTTAACATTTTCGTCGTATAAAATACATATGTCTCATCAGACCCCGCAAAAAAATAAAGAAATAGTGACTTTTTTAAAAAACTGAGTGTTTTTATGGAAATTCGTGTGCTATATATAGTTTTTGGTTTTTTGCGAAAAAAACAAATATCTAAAAATCTACCTCCGAACACATCAGTTTAACATTTTCGTCGTATAAAATACATATGTCTCATCAGACCCCGCAAAAAAATAAAGAAATAGTGACTTTTTTAAAAAACTGAGTGTTTTTATGGAAATTCGTGTGCTATATATAGTTTTTTGTTTTTTGCGAAAAAAACAAATATCTAAAAATCTACCTTCGAACACATCAGTTTAACATTTTCGTCGTATAAAATACATATGTCTCATCAGACCCCGCAAAAAAAAAAAAGAAATAGTGACTTTTTTAAAAACTGAGTGTTATTACGGAAATTCGTGTGCTATATACCTTTTGGTTTTTTGCTAAAAAAACAAATATCTAAAAATCTACCTCCGAACACATCAGTTTAACATTTTCGTCGTATAAAATACATATGTCTCATCAGACCCCGCAAAAAAATAAAGAAATAGTGACTTTTTTAAAAAACTGAGTGTTTTTATGGAAATTCGTGTGCTATATATAGTTTTTGGTTTTTTGCGAAAAAAACAAATATCTAAAAATCTACCTCCGAACACATCAGTTTAACATTTTCGTCGTATAAAATACATATGACTCATCAGACCCCGCAAAAAAATAAAGAAATAGTGACTTTTTTAAAAACTGAGTGTTTTTACGGAAATTCGTGTGCTATATATACTTTTTGGTTTTTTGCGAAAAAAACAAATATCTAAAAATCTACCTCCGAACACATCAGTTTAACATTTTCATCGTATAAAATACATATGTCTCATCAGACCCCGCAAAAAAATAAAAGAAATAGTGACTTTTTTAAAAACTGAGTGTTTTTACGGAAATTCGTGTGCTATATACCTTTTGGTTTTTTGCTAAAAAAAGAAATATCTAAAAATCTACCTCCGAACACATCAGTTTAACATTTTCGTCGTATAAAATACATATGTCTCATCAGACCCCGCAAAAAAATAAAGAAATAGTGACTTTTTTAAAAACTGAGTGTTTTTATGGAAATTCGTGTGCTATATATAGTTTTTGGTTTTTTGCGAAAAAAACAAATATCTAAAAATCTACCTCCGAACACATCAGTTTAACATTTTCGTCGTATAAAATACATATGTCTCATCAGACCCCGCAAAAAAATAAAGAAATAGTGACTTTTTTAAAAACTGAGTGTTTTTATGGAAATTCGTGTGCTATATATAGTTTTTGGTTTTTTGCGAAAAAAACAAATATCTAAAAATCTACCTCCGAACACATCAGTTTAACATTTTCGTCGTATAAAATACATATGACTCATCAGACCCCGCAAAAAAATAAAGAAATAGTGACTTTTTTAAAAACTGAGTGTTTTTACGGAAATTCGTGTGCTATATATACTTTTTGGTTTTTTGCGAAAAAAACAAATATCTAAAAATCTACCTCCGAACACATCAGTTTAACATTTTCGTCGTATAAAATACATATGACTCATCAGACCCCGCAAAAAAAATAAAGAAATAGTGACTTTTTTAAAAACTGAGTGTTTTTACGGAAATTCGTGTGCTATATATACTTTTTGGTTTTTTGCGAAAAAAACAAATATCTAAAAATCTACCTCCGAACACATCAGTTTAACATTTTCATCGTATAAAATACATATGTCTCATCAGACCCCGCAAAAAAATAAAAGAAATAGTGACTTTTTTAAAAACTGAGTGTTTTTACGGAAATTCGTGTGCTATATACCTTTTGGTTTTTTGCTAAAAAAACAAATATCTAAAAATCTACCTCCGAACACATCAGTTTAACATTTTCGTCGTATAAAATACATATGTCTCATCAGACCCCGCAAAAAAAATAAAGAAATAGTGACTTTTTTAAAAACTGAGTGTTTTTACGGAAATTCGTGTGCTATATATACTTTTTGGTTTTTTGCGAAAAAAACAAATATCTAAAAATCTATCTTCGAACACATCAGTTTAACATTTTCGTCGTATAAAATACATATGTCTCATCAGACCCCGCAAAAAAAATAAAGAAATAGTGACTTTTTTAAAAACTGAGTGTTTTTACGGAAATTCGTGTGCTATATATACTTTTTGGTTTTTTGCGAAAAAAACAAATATCTAAAAATCTACCTCCGAACACATCAGTTTAACATTTTCGTCGTATAAAATACATGTCTCATCAGACCCCGCAAAAAAAATAAAGAAATAGTGACTTTTTTAAAAACTGAGTGTTTTTACGGAAATTCGTGTGCTATATATACTTTTTGGTTTTTTGCGAAAAAAACAAATATCTAAAAATCACCTCCGAACACATCAGTTTAACATTTTCGTCGTATAAAATACATATGTCTCATCAGACCCCGCAAAAAAAATAAAGAAATAGTGACTTTTTTAAAAACTGAGTGTTTTTACGGAAATTCGTGTGCTATATATACTTTTTGGTTTTTTGCGAAAAAAACAAATATCTAAAAATCTACCTCCGAACACATCAGTTTAACATTTTCGTCGTATAAAATACATATGTCTCATCAGATCCCGCAAAAAAAATAAAGAAATAGTGACTTTTTTAAAAACTGAGTGTTATTACGGAAATTCGTGTGCTATATACCTTTTGGTTTTTTGCTAAAAAGAAATATCTAAAAATCTACCTCCGAACACATCAGTTTAACATTTTCGTCGTATAAAATACATATGTCACATCAGACCCCGCAAAAAAAATAAAGAAATAGTGACTTTTTTAAAAACTGAGTGTTTTTACGGAAATTCGTGTGCTATATATACTTTTTGGTTTTTTGCTAAAAAAAGAAATATCTAAAAATCTACCTCCGAACACATCAGTTTAACATTTTCGTCGTATAAAATACATGTCTCATCAGACCCCGCAAAAAAAATAAAGAAATAGTGACTTTTTTAAAAACTGAGTGTTTTTACGGAAATTCGTGTGCTATATATACTTTTTGGTTTTTTGCGAAAAAAACAAATATCTAAAAATCACCTCCGAACACATCAGTTTAACATTTTCGTCGTATAAAATACATATGTCTCATCAGACCCCGCAAAAAAAATAAAGAAATAGTGACTTTTTTAAAAACTGAGTGTTTTTACTGAAATTCGTGTGCTATATATACTTTTTGGTTTTTTGCGAAAAAAACAAATATCTAAAAATCTACCTCCGAACACATCAGTTTAACATTTTCGTCGTATAAAATACATATGTCTCATCAGACCCCGCAAAAAAATAAAGAAATAATGACTTTTTTAAAAACTGAGTGTTATTACGGAAATTCGTGTGCTATATACCTTTTGGTTTTTTGCTAAAAAAAGAAATATCTAAAAATCTATCTTCGAACACATCAGTTTAACATTTTCGCCGTATAAATTACATATGTCTCATCAGACCCCGCAAAAAAATAAAGAAATAGTGACTTTTTTAAAAACTGAGTGTTTTTACGGAAATTCGTGTGCTATATACCTTTTGGTTTTTTGCGAAAAAAACAAATATCTAAAAATCTACCTTCGAAGACATCAATTTAACAATTTCGCCGTATAAATTACATATGTCTCATCAGACCCCGCAAAAAAAATAAAGAAATAGTGACTTTTTTAAAAACTGAGTGTTATTACGGAAATTCGTGTGCTATATACCTTTTGGTTTTTTGCTAAAAAAAGAAATATCTAAAAATCTACCTTCGAACACATCAGTTTAACATTTTCGCCGTATAAATTACATATGTCTCATGAGATCCCGCAAAAAAAATAAAGAAATAGTGACTTTTTTAAAAACTGAGTGTTTTTACGGAAATTCGTGTGCTATATATACTTTTTGGTTTTTTGCGAAAAAAAGAAATATCTAAAAATCACCTCCGAACACATCAGTTTAACATTTTCGTCGTATAAAATACATATGTCTCATCAGACCCCGCAAAAAAATAAAGAAATAGTGACTTTTTTAAAAACTGAGTGTTTTTACGGAAATTCGTGTGCTATATACCTTTTGGTTTTTTGCGAAAAAAACAAATATCTAAAAATCTACCATCGAACACATCAGTTTAACATTTTCGCCGTATAAATTACATATGTCTCATCAGACCCCGCAAAAAAATAAAGAAATAGTGACTTTTTTAAAAACTGAGTGTTTTTACGGACATTCGTGTGCTATATACCTTTTGGTTTTTTGCTAAAAAAAGAAATATCTAAAAATCTACCTCCGAACACATCAGTTTAACATTTTCTTCGTATAAAATACATATGTCTCATCAGACCCCGCAAAAAAAAAAAGAAATAGTGACTTTTTTAAAAACTGAGTGTTTTTACGGACATTCGTGTGCTATATACCTTTTGGTTTTTTGCTAAAAAAAGAAATATCTAAAAATCTACCTTCGAACACATCAGTTTAACATTTTCGCCGTATAAATTACATATGTCTCATCAGACCCCGCAAAAAAAAAAGAAATAGTGACTTTTTTAAAAACTGAGTGTTATTACGGAAATTCGTGTGCTATATACTTTTGGTTTTTTGCTAAAAAAATAAATATCTAAAAATCTACCTCCGAACACATCAGTTTAACATTTTCGTCGTATAAAATATATATGTCTCATCAGACCCCGCAAAAAAATAAAGAAATAGTGATTTTTTTTTAAAACTGAGTGTTATTACGGAAATTCGTGTGCTATATACCTTTTTGTTTTTTGCTAAAAAAGAAATATCTAAAAATCTACCTTCGAACACATCAGTTTATCATTTTCGTCGTATAAAATACATATGTCTCATCAGACCCCGCAAAAAAAAAAGAAATAGTGACTTTTTTAAAAACTGACTGTTTTTACGGAAATTCGTGTGCTATATACCTTTTGGTTTTTTTCTAAAAAAAGAAATATCTAAAAATCTACCTTCGAACACATCAGTTTAACATTTTCGTCGTATAAAATACATATGTCTCATCAGACCCCGCAAAAAAAAAAGAAATAGTGACTTTTTTAAAAACTGAGTGTTTTTACGGAAATTCGTGTGCTATATATACTTTTTGATTTTTTGCGAAAAAAACAAATATCTAAAAATCTAACTTCGAACACATCAGTTCAACATTTTCGTCGTATAAAATACATATGTCTCATCAGACCCCGCTAAAAATAAAGAAATAGTGACTTTTTTAAAAACTGAGTGTTTTTACGAAAATTCGTGTGCTATATATACTTTTTGGTTTTTTGCTAAAAAACAAATATCTAAAATTTAATTTCGAACACATCAGTTTAACATTTTCGTCGTATAAATTCCATATGTCTCATCGGACCCCTAAAAAAAAATAAAGAAATTTTGACTTTTTTAAAAACTGAGTGTTTTTACGGAAATTCGTGTGCTATATATACTTTTTGGTTTTTTGCTAAAAAAAGAAATATCTAAAAATCTACCTCCGAACACATCAGTTTAACATTTTCGTCGTATAAAATACATATGTCTCATCAGACCCCGCAAAAAAAATAAAGAAATAGTGACTTTTTTAAAAACGGAGTGTTTTTACGGAAATTCGTGTGCTATATATACTTTTTGGTTTTTTGCGAAAAAAACAAATATCTAAAAATCTACCTCCGAACACATCAGTTTAACATTTTCATCGTATAAAATACAGATGTCTCATCAGACCCCGCAAAAAAAATAAAGAAATAGTGACTTTTTTAAAAACTGAGTGTTTTTACGGAAATTCGTGTGCTATATATACTTTTTGGTTTTTTGCGAAAAAAACAAATATCTAAAAATCTACCTCCGAACACATCAGTTTAACATTTTCTTCGTATAAAATACATATGTCTCATCAGACCCCGCAAAAAAAATAAAGAAATAGTGACTTTTTTAAAAACTGAGTGTTTTTACGGAAATTCGTGTGCTATATACCTTTTGGTTTTTTGCTAAAAAAAGAAATATCTAAAAATCTACCTTCGAACACATCAGTTTAACATTTTCGCCGTATAAATTACATGTCTCATCAGACCCCGCAAAAAAAAAAGAAATAGTGACTTTTTTAAAAACTGAGTGTTATTACGGAAATTCGTGTGCTATATACTTTTGGTTTTTTGCTAAAAAAATAAATATCTAAAAATCTACCTCCGAACACATCAGTTTAACATTTTCGTCGTATAAAATACATATGTCTCATCAGACCCCGCAAAAAAATAAAGAAATAGTGATTTTTTTTAAAAACTGAGTGTTATTACGGAAATTCGTGTGCTATATACCTTTTTGTTTTTTGCTAAAAAAGAAATATCTAAAAATCTACCTTCGAACACATCAGTTTAACATTTTCGTCGTATAAAATACATATGTCTCATCAGACCCCGCCAAAAAAATAAAGAAATAGTGACTTTTTTAAAAACTGAGTGTTTTTACGGAAATTCGTGTGCTATATACCTTTTGGTTTTTTGCTAAAAAAAGAAATATCTAAAAATCTACCTTCGAACACATCAGTTTAACATTTTCGTCGTATAAAATACATGTCTCATCAGACCCCGCAAAAAAAAAAAGAAATAGTGACTTTTTTAAAAACTGAGTGTTATTACGGAAATTCGTGTGCTATATACTTTTGGTTTTTTGCTAAAAAAATAAATATCTAAAAATCTACCTCCGAACACATCAGTTTAACATTTTCGTCGTATAAAATATATATGTCTCATCAGACCCCGCAAAAAAATAAAGAAATAGTGATTTTTTTTTAAAACTGAGTGTTATTACGGAAATTCGTGTGCTATATATACTTTTTGGTTTTTTGCGAAAAAAACAAATATCTAAAAATCTACCTCCGAACACATCAGTTTAACATTTTCATCGTATAAAATACATATGTCTCATCAGACCCCGCAAAAAAATAAAAGAAATAGTGACTTTTTTAAAAACTGAGTGTTTTTACGGAAATTCGTGTGCTATATACCTTTTGGTTTTTTGCTAAAAAAAGAAATATCTAAAAATCTACCTCCGAACACATCAGTTTAACATTTTCGTCGTATAAAATACATATGTCTCATCAGACCCCGCAAAAAAATAAAGAAATAGTGACTTTTTTAAAAACTGAGTGTTTTTACGGAAATTCGTGTGCTATATATACTTTTTGGTTTTTTGCGAAAAAAACAAATATCTAAAAATCTACCTCCGAACACATCAGTTTAACATTTTCATCGTATAAAATACATATGTCACATCAGACCCCGCAAAAAAAATAAAGAAATAGTGACTTTTTTAAAAACTGAGTGTTTTTACGGAAATTCGTGTGCTATATATACTTTTTGGTTTTTTGCTAAAAAAAGAAATATCTAAAAATCTACCTCCGAACACATCAGTTTAACATTTTCGTCGTATAAAATACATGTCTCATCAGACCCCGCAAAAAAAATAAAGAAATAGTGACTTTTTTAAAAACTGAGTGTTTTTACGGAAATTCGTGTGCTATATATACTTTTTGGTTTTTTGCGAAAAAAACAAATATCTAAAAATCACCTCCGAACACATCAGTTTAACATTTTCGTCGTATAAAATACATATGTCTCATCAGACCCCGCAAAAAAAATAAAGAAATAGTGACTTTTTTAAAAACTGAGTGTTTTTACGGAAATTCGTGTGCTATATATACTTTTTGGTTTTTTGCGAAAAAAACAAATATCTAAAAATCTACCTCCGAACACATCAGTTTAACATTTTCATCGTATAAAATACATATGTCTCATCAGACCCCGCAAAAAAAATAAAGAAATAGTGAATTTTTTAAAAACTGAGTGTTTTTACGGAAATTCGTGTGCTATATATACTTTTTGGTTTTTTGCGAAAAAAACAAATATCTAAAAATCTACCTCCGAACACATCAGTTTAACATTTTCTTCGTATAAAATACATATGTCTCATCAGACCCCGCAAAAAAAATAAAGAAATAGTGACTTTTTTAAAAACTGAGTGTTTTTACGGACATTCGTGTGCTATATACCTTTTGGTTTTTTGCTAAAAAAAGAAATATCTAAAAATCTACCTCCGAACACATCAGTTTAACATTTTCTTCGTATAAAATACATATGTCTCATCAGACCCCGCAAAAAAAAAAAAGAAATAGTGACTTTTTTAAAAACTGAGTGTTATTACGGAAATTCGTGTGCTATATACTTTTGGTTTTTTGCTAAAAAAATAAATATCTAAAAATCTACCTCCGAACACATCAGTTTAACATTTTCGTCGTATAAAATACATATGTCTCATCAGACCCCGCAAAAAAATAAAGAAATAGTGATTTTTTTTTAAAACTGAGTGTTATTACGGAAATTCGTGTGCTATATACTTTTGGTTTTTTGCTAAAAAAATAAATATCTAAAAATCTACCTCCGAACACATCAGTTTAACATTTTCATCGTATAAAATACAGATGTCTCATCAGACCCCGCAAAAAAAATAAAGAAATAGTGACTTTTTTAAAAACTGAGTGTTTTTACGGAAATTCGTGTGCTATATATACTTTTTGGTTTTTTGCGAAAAAAACAAATATCTAAAAATCTACCTCCGAACACATCAGTTTAACATTTTCTTCGTATAAAATACATATGTCTCATCAGACCCCGCAAAAAAAATAAAGAAATAGTGACTTTTTTAAAAACTGAGTGTTTTTACGGAAATTCGTGTGCTATATACCTTTTGGTTTTTTGCTAAAAAAAGAAATATCTAAAAATCTACCTTCGAACACATCAGTTTAACATTTTCGCCGTATAAATTACATGTCTCATCAGACCCCGCAAAAAAAAAAGAAATAGTGACTTTTTTAAAAACTGAGTGTTATTACGGAAATTCGTGTGCTATATACTTTTGGTTTTTTGCTAAAAAAATAAATATCTAAAAATCTACCTCCGAACACATCAGTTTAACATTTTCGTCGTATAAAATACATATGTCTCATCAGACCCCGCAAAAAAATAAAGAAATAGTGATTTTTTTTAAAAACTGAGTGTTATTACGGAAATTCGTGTGCTATATACCTTTTTGTTTTTTGCTAAAAAAGAAATATCTAAAAATCTACCTTCGAACACATCAGTTTAACATTTTCGTCGTATAAAATACATATGTCTCATCAGACCCCGCCAAAAAAATAAAGAAATAGTGACTTTTTTAAAAACTGAGTGTTTTTACGGAAATTCGTGTGCTATATACCTTTTGGTTTTTTGCTAAAAAAAGAAATATCTAAAAATCTACCTTCGAACACATCAGTTTAACATTTTCGTCGTATAAAATACATGTCTCATCAGACCCCGCAAAAAAAAAAAGAAATAGTGACTTTTTTAAAAACTGAGTGTTTTTACGGAAATTCGTGTGCTATATATACTTTTTGATTTTTTGCGAAAAAAACAAATATCTAAAAATCTAACTTCGAACACATCAGTTCAACATTTTCGTCGTATAAAATACATATGTCTCATCAGACCCCGCTAAAAATAAAGAAATAGTGACTTTTTTAAAAACTGAGTGTTTTTACGGAAATTCGTGTGCTATATACCATTTGGTTTTTTGCTAAAAAAAGAAATATCTAAAAATCTACCTCCGAACACATCAGTTTAACATTTTCGTCGTATAAAATACATATGTCTCATCAGACCCCGCAAAAAAATAAAGAAATAGTGACTTTTTTAAAAACTGAGTGTTATTACGGAAATTCGTGTGCTATATATACTTTTTGGTTTTTTGCGAAAAAAACAAATATCTAAAAATCTACCTCCGAACACATCAGTTTAACATTTTCATCGTATAAAATACATATGTCACATCAGACCCCGCAAAAAAAATAAAGAAATAGTGACTTTTTTAAAAACTGAGTGTTTTTACGGAAATTCGTGTGCTATATATACTTTTTGGTTTTTTGCTAAAAAAAGAAATATCTAAAAATCTACCTCCGAACACATCAGTTTAACATTTTCGTCGTATAAAATACATGTCTCATCAGACCCCGCAAAAAAAATAAAGAAATAGTGACTTTTTTAAAAACTGAGTGTTATTACGGAAATTCGTGTGCTATATACCTTTTGGTTTTTTGCTAAAAAAACAAATATCTAAAAATCTACCTCCGAACACATGAGTTTAACATTTTCGTCGTATAAAATACATATGTCTCATCAGACCCCGCAAAAAAATAAAGAAATAGTGACTTTTTTAAAAAACTGAGTGTTTTTATGGAAATTCGTGTGCTATATATAGTTTTTGGTTTTTTGCGAAAAAAACAAATATCTAAAAATCTACCTCCGAACACATCAGTTTAACATTTTCGTCGTATAAAATACATATGACTCATCAGACCCCGCAAAAAAATAAAGAAATAGTGACTTTTTTAAAAAACTGAGTGTTTTTATGGAAATTCGTGTGCTATATATAGTTTTTGGTTTTTTGCGAAAAAAAGAAATATCTAAAAATCTACCTTCGAACACATCAGTTTAACATTTTCGTTGTATAAAATACATATGTCTCATCAGACCCCGCAAAAAAATAAAGAAATAGTGACTTTTTTAAAAACTGAGTGTTATTACGGAAATTCGTGTGCTATATATCTTTTGGTTTTTTGCTAAAAAAACAAATATCTAAAAATCTACCTCCGAACACATCAGTTTAACATTTTCGTCGTATAAAATACATATGTCTCATCAGACCCCGCAAAAAAAAGAAGAAATAGTGACTTTTTTAAAAACTGAGTGTTTTTACGGAAATTCGTGTGCTATATATACTTTTTGGTTTTTTGCGAAAAAAACAAATATCTAAAAATCTACCTCCGAACACATCAGTTTAACATTTTCATCGTATAAAATACATATGTCTCATCAGACCCCGCAAAAAAATAAAAGAAATAGTGACTTTTTTAAAAACTGAGTGTTTTTACGGAAATTCGTGTGCTATATACCATTTGGTTTTTTGCTAAAAAAAGAAATATCTAAAAATCTACCTCCGAACACATCAGTTTAACATTTTCGTCGTATAAAATACATATGTCTCATCAGACCCCGCAAAAAAATAAAGAAATAGTGACTTTTTTAAAAACTGAGTGTTTTTACGGAAATTCGTGTGCTATATATACTTTTTGGTTTTTTGCGAAAAAAACAAATATCTAAAAATCTACCTCCGAACACATCAGTTTAACATTTTCATCGTATAAAATACATATGTCACATCAGACCCCGCAAAAAAATAAAGAAATAGTGACTTTTTTAAAAACTGAGTGTTTTTACGGAAATTCGTGTGCTATATATACTTTTTGGTTTTTTGCTAAAAAAAGAAATATCTAAAAATCTACCTCCGAACACATCAGTTTAACATTTTCGTCGTATAAAATACATGTCTCATCAGACCCCGCAAAAAAAATAAAGAAATAGTGACTTTTTTAAAAACTGAGTGTTTTTACGGAAATTCGTGTGCTATATATACTTTTTGGTTTTTTGCGAAAAAAACAAATATCTAAAAATCACCTCCGAACACATAAGTTTAACATTTTCGTCGTATAAAATACATATGTCTCATCAGACCCCGCAAAAAAAATAAAGAAATAGTGACTTTTTTAAAAACTGAGTGTTTTTACGGAAATTCGTGTGCTATATATACTTTTTGGTTTTTTGCGAAAAAAACAAATATCTAAAAATCTACCTCCGAACACATCAGTTTAACATTTTCGTCGTATAAAATACATATGTCTCATCAGACCCCGCAAAAAAATAAAGAAATAGTGACTTTTTTAAAAAACTGAGTGTTTTTATGGAAATTCGTGTGCTATATATAGTTTTTGGTTTTTTGCGAAAAAAACAAATATCTAAAAATCTACCTCCGAACACATCAGTTTAACATTTTCGTCGTATAAAATACATATGTCTCATCAGACCCCGCAAAAAAATAAAGAAATAGTGACTTTTTTAAAAAACTGAGTGTTTTTATGGAAATTCGTGTGCTATATATAGTTTTTGGTTTTTTGCGAAAAAAACAAATATCTAAAAATCTACCTCCGAACACATCAGTTTAACATTTTCGTCGTATAAAATACATATGTCTCATCAGACCCCGCAAAAAAATAAAGAAATAGTGACTTTTTTAAAAAACTGAGTGTTTTTATGGAAATTTGTGTGCTATATATAGTTTTTGGTTTTTTGCGAAAAAAACAAATATCTAAAAATCTACCTTCGAACACATCAGTTTAACATTTTCGTCGTATAAAATACATATGTCTCATCAGACCCCGCAAAAAAAATAAAGAAATAGTGACTTTTTTAAAAACTGAGTGTTATTACGGAAATTCGTGTGCTATATACCTTTTGGTTTTTTGCTAAAAAAACAAATATCTAAAAATCTACCTCCGAACACATGAGTTTAACATTTTCGTCGTATAAAATACATATGTCTCATCAGACCCCGCAAAAAAATAAAGAAATAGTGACTTTTTTAAAAAACTGAGTGTTTTTATGGAAATTCGTGTGCTATATATAGTTTTTGGTTTTTTGCGAAAAAAACAAATATCTAAAAATCTACCTCCGAACACATCAGTTTAACATTTTCGTCGTATAAAATACATATGACTCATCAGACCCCGCAAAAAAATAAAGAAATAGTGACTTTTTTAAAAAACTGAGTGTTTTTATGGAAATTCGTGTGCTATATATAGTTTTTGGTTTTTTGCGAAAAAAAGAAATATCTAAAAATCTACCTTCGAACACATCAGTTTAACATTTTCGTCGTATAAAATACATATGTCTCATCAGACCCCGCAAAAAAATAAAGAAATAGTGACTTTTTTAAAAAACTGAGTGTTTTTATGGAAATTCGTGTGCTATATATAGTTTTTGGTTTTTTGCGAAAAAAACAAATATCTAAAAATCTACCTCCGAACACATCAGTTTAACATTTTCGTCGTATAAAATACATATGTCTCATCAGACCCCGCAAAAAAATAAAGAAATAGTGACTTTTTTAAAAAACTGAGTGTTTTTATGGAAATTCGTGTGCTATATATAGTTTTTTGTTTTTTGCGAAAAAAACAAATATCTAAAAATCTACCTTCGAACACATCAGTTTAACATTTTCGTCGTATAAAATACATATGTCTCATCAGACCCCGCAAAAAAAAAAAAGAAATAGTGACTTTTTTAAAAACTGAGTGTTATTACGGAAATTCGTGTGCTATATACCTTTTGGTTTTTTGCTAAAAAAACAAATATCTAAAAATCTACCTCCGAACACATCAGTTTAACATTTTCGTCGTATAAAATACATATGTCTCATCAGACCCCGCAAAAAAATAAAGAAATAGTGACTTTTTTAAAAAACTGAGTGTTTTTATGGAAATTCGTGTGCTATATATAGTTTTTGGTTTTTTGCGAAAAAAACAAATATCTAAAAATCTACCTCCGAACACATCAGTTTAACATTTTCGTCGTATAAAATACATATGACTCATCAGACCCCGCAAAAAAATAAAGAAATAGTGACTTTTTTAAAAACTGAGTGTTTTTACGGAAATTCGTGTGCTATATATACTTTTTGGTTTTTTGCGAAAAAAACAAATATCTAAAAATCTACCTCCGAACACATCAGTTTAACATTTTCATCGTATAAAATACATATGTCTCATCAGACCCCGCAAAAAAATAAAAGAAATAGTGACTTTTTTAAAAACTGAGTGTTTTTACGGAAATTCGTGTGCTATATACCTTTTGGTTTTTTGCTAAAAAAAGAAATATCTAAAAATCTACCTCCGAACACATCAGTTTAACATTTTCGTCGTATAAAATACATATGTCTCATCAGACCCCGCAAAAAAATAAAGAAATAGTGACTTTTTTAAAAACTGAGTGTTTTTATGGAAATTCGTGTGCTATATATAGTTTTTGGTTTTTTGCGAAAAAAACAAATATCTAAAAATCTACCTCCGAACACATCAGTTTAACATTTTCGTCGTATAAAATACATATGTCTCATCAGACCCCGCAAAAAAATAAAGAAATAGTGACTTTTTTAAAAACTGAGTGTTTTTATGGAAATTCGTGTGCTATATATAGTTTTTGGTTTTTTGCGAAAAAAACAAATATCTAAAAATCTACCTCCGAACACATCAGTTTAACATTTTCGTCGTATAAAATACATATGACTCATCAGACCCCGCAAAAAAATAAAGAAATAGTGACTTTTTTAAAAACTGAGTGTTTTTACGGAAATTCGTGTGCTATATATACTTTTTGGTTTTTTGCGAAAAAAACAAATATCTAAAAATCTACCTCCGAACACATCAGTTTAACATTTTCGTCGTATAAAATACATATGACTCATCAGACCCCGCAAAAAAAATAAAGAAATAGTGACTTTTTTAAAAACTGAGTGTTTTTACGGAAATTCGTGTGCTATATATACTTTTTGGTTTTTTGCGAAAAAAACAAATATCTAAAAATCTACCTCCGAACACATCAGTTTAACATTTTCATCGTATAAAATACATATGTCTCATCAGACCCCGCAAAAAAATAAAAGAAATAGTGACTTTTTTAAAAACTGAGTGTTTTTACGGAAATTCGTGTGCTATATACCTTTTGGTTTTTTGCTAAAAAAACAAATATCTAAAAATCTACCTCCGAACACATCAGTTTAACGTTTTCGTCGTATAAAATACATATGTCTCATCAGACCCCGCAAAAAAAATAAAGAAATAGTGACTTTTTTAAAAACTGAGTGTTTTTACGGAAATTCGTGTGCTATATATACTTTTTGGTTTTTTGCGAAAAAAACAAATATCTAAAAATCTATCTTCGAACACATCAGTTTAACATTTTCGTCGTATAAAATACATATGTCTCATCAGACCCCGCAAAAAAAATAAAGAAATAGTGACTTTTTTAAAAACTGAGTGTTTTTACGGAAATTCGTGTGCTATATATACTTTTTGGTTTTTTGCGAAAAAAACAAATATCTAAAAATCTACCTCCGAACACATCAGTTTAACATTTTCGTCGTATAAAATACATGTCTCATCAGACCCCGCAAAAAAAATAAAGAAATAGTGACTTTTTTAAAAACTGAGTGTTTTTACGGAAATTCGTGTGCTATATATACTTTTTGGTTTTTTGCGAAAAAAACAAATATCTAAAAATCACCTCCGAACACATCAGTTTAACATTTTCGTCGTATAAAATACATATGTCTCATCAGACCCCGCAAAAAAAATAAAGAAATAGTGACTTTTTTAAAAACTGAGTGTTTTTACGGAAATTCGTGTGCTATATATACTTTTTGGTTTTTTGCGAAAAAAACAAATATCTAAAAATCTACCTCCGAACACATCAGTTTAACATTTTCGTCGTATAAAATACATATGTCTCATCAGATCCCGCAAAAAAAATAAAGAAATAGTGACTTTTTTAAAAACTGAGTGTTATTACGGAAATTCGTGTGCTATATACCTTTTGGTTTTTTGCTAAAAAGAAATATCTAAAAATCTACCTCCGAACACATCAGTTTAACATTTTCGTCGTATAAAATACATATGTCACATCAGACCCCGCAAAAAAAATAAAGAAATAGTGACTTTTTTAAAAACTGAGTGTTTTTACGGAAATTCGTGTGCTATATATACTTTTTGGTTTTTTGCTAAAAAAAGAAATATCTAAAAATCTACCTCCGAACACATCAGTTTAACATTTTCGTCGTATAAAATACATGTCTCATCAGACCCCGCAAAAAAAATAAAGAAATAGTGACTTTTTTAAAAACTGAGTGTTTTTACGGAAATTCGTGTGCTATATATACTTTTTGGTTTTTTGCGAAAAAAACAAATATCTAAAAATCACCTCCGAACACATCAGTTTAACATTTTCGTCGTATAAAATACATATGTCTCATCAGACCCCGCAAAAAAAATAAAGAAATAGTGACTTTTTTAAAAACTGAGTGTTTTTACTGAAATTCGTGTGCTATATATACTTTTTGGTTTTTTGCGAAAAAAACAAATATCTAAAAATCTACCTCCGAACACATCAGTTTAACATTTTCGTCGTATAAAATACATATGTCTCATCAGACCCCGCAAAAAAATAAAGAAATAATGACTTTTTTAAAAACTGAGTGTTATTACGGAAATTCGTGTGCTATATACCTTTTGGTTTTTTGCTAAAAAAAGAAATATCTAAAAATCTATCTTCGAACACATCAGTTTAACATTTTCGCCGTATAAATTACATATGTCTCATCAGACCCCGCAAAAAAATAAAGAAATAGTGACTTTTTTAAAAACTGAGTGTTTTTACGGAAATTCGTGTGCTATATACCTTTTGGTTTTTTGCGAAAAAAACAAATATCTAAAAATCTACCTTCGAAGACATCAATTTAACAATTTCGCCGTATAAATTACATATGTCTCATCAGACCCCGCAAAAAAAATAAAGAAATAGTGACTTTTTTAAAAACTGAGTGTTATTACGGAAATTCGTGTGCTATATACCTTTTGGTTTTTTGCTAAAAAAAGAAATATCTAAAAATCTACCTTCGAACACATCAGTTTAACATTTTCGCCGTATAAATTACATATGTCTCATGAGATCCCGCAAAAAAAATAAAGAAATAGTGACTTTTTTAAAAACTGAGTGTTTTTACGGAAATTCGTGTGCTATATATACTTTTTGGTTTTTTGCGAAAAAAAGAAATATCTAAAAATCACCTCCGAACACATCAGTTTAACATTTTCGTCGTATAAAATACATATGTCTCATCAGACCCCGCAAAAAAATAAAGAAATAGTGACTTTTTTAAAAACTGAGTGTTTTTACGGAAATTCGTGTGCTATATACCTTTTGGTTTTTTGCGAAAAAAACAAATATCTAAAAATCTACCATCGAACACATCAGTTTAACATTTTCGCCGTATAAATTACATATGTCTCATCAGACCCCGCAAAAAAATAAAGAAATAGTGACTTTTTTAAAAACTGAGTGTTTTTACGGACATTCGTGTGCTATATACCTTTTGGTTTTTTGCTAAAAAAAGAAATATCTAAAAATCTACCTCCGAACACATCAGTTTAACATTTTCTTCGTATAAAATACATATGTCTCATCAGACCCCGCAAAAAAAAAAAGAAATAGTGACTTTTTTAAAAACTGAGTGTTTTTACGGACATTCGTGTGCTATATACCTTTTGGTTTTTTGCTAAAAAAAGAAATATCTAAAAATCTACCTTCGAACACATCAGTTTAACATTTTCGCCGTATAAATTACATATGTCTCATCAGACCCCGCAAAAAAAAAAGAAATAGTGACTTTTTTAAAAACTGAGTGTTATTACGGAAATTCGTGTGCTATATACTTTTGGTTTTTTGCTAAAAAAATAAATATCTAAAAATCTACCTCCGAACACATCAGTTTAACATTTTCGTCGTATAAAATATATATGTCTCATCAGACCCCGCAAAAAAATAAAGAAATAGTGATTTTTTTTTAAAACTGAGTGTTATTACGGAAATTCGTGTGCTATATACCTTTTTGTTTTTTGCTAAAAAAGAAATATCTAAAAATCTACCTTCGAACACATCAGTTTATCATTTTCGTCGTATAAAATACATATGTCTCATCAGACCCCGCAAAAAAAAAAGAAATAGTGACTTTTTTAAAAACTGACTGTTTTTACGGAAATTCGTGTGCTATATACCTTTTGGTTTTTTTCTAAAAAAAGAAATATCTAAAAATCTACCTTCGAACACATCAGTTTAACATTTTCGTCGTATAAAATACATATGTCTCATCAGACCCCGCAAAAAAAAAAGAAATAGTGACTTTTTTAAAAACTGAGTGTTTTTACGGAAATTCGTGTGCTATATATACTTTTTGATTTTTTGCGAAAAAAACAAATATCTAAAAATCTAACTTCGAACACATCAGTTCAACATTTTCGTCGTATAAAATACATATGTCTCATCAGACCCCGCTAAAAATAAAGAAATAGTGACTTTTTTAAAAACTGAGTGTTTTTACGAAAATTCGTGTGCTATATATACTTTTTGGTTTTTTGCTAAAAAACAAATATCTAAAATTTAATTTCGAACACATCAGTTTAACATTTTCGTCGTATAAATTCCATATGTCTCATCGGACCCCTAAAAAAAAATAAAGAAATTTTGACTTTTTTAAAAACTGAGTGTTTTTACGGAAATTCGTGTGCTATATATACTTTTTGGTTTTTTGCTAAAAAAAGAAATATCTAAAAATCTACCTCCGAACACATCAGTTTAACATTTTCGTCGTATAAAATACATATGTCTCATCAGACCCCGCAAAAAAAATAAAGAAATAGTGACTTTTTTAAAAACGGAGTGTTTTTACGGAAATTCGTGTGCTATATATACTTTTTGGTTTTTTGCGAAAAAAACAAATATCTAAAAATCTACCTCCGAACACATCAGTTTAACATTTTCATCGTATAAAATACAGATGTCTCATCAGACCCCGCAAAAAAAATAAAGAAATAGTGACTTTTTTAAAAACTGAGTGTTTTTACGGAAATTCGTGTGCTATATATACTTTTTGGTTTTTTGCGAAAAAAACAAATATCTAAAAATCTACCTCCGAACACATCAGTTTAACATTTTCTTCGTATAAAATACATATGTCTCATCAGACCCCGCAAAAAAAATAAAGAAATAGTGACTTTTTTAAAAACTGAGTGTTTTTACGGAAATTCGTGTGCTATATACCTTTTGGTTTTTTGCTAAAAAAAGAAATATCTAAAAATCTACCTTCGAACACATCAGTTTAACATTTTCGCCGTATAAATTACATGTCTCATCAGACCCCGCAAAAAAAAAAGAAATAGTGACTTTTTTAAAAACTGAGTGTTATTACGGAAATTCGTGTGCTATATACTTTTGGTTTTTTGCTAAAAAAATAAATATCTAAAAATCTACCTCCGAACACATCAGTTTAACATTTTCGTCGTATAAAATACATATGTCTCATCAGACCCCGCAAAAAAATAAAGAAATAGTGATTTTTTTTAAAAACTGAGTGTTATTACGGAAATTCGTGTGCTATATACCTTTTTGTTTTTTGCTAAAAAAGAAATATCTAAAAATCTACCTTCGAACACATCAGTTTAACATTTTCGTCGTATAAAATACATATGTCTCATCAGACCCCGCCAAAAAAATAAAGAAATAGTGACTTTTTTAAAAACTGAGTGTTTTTACGGAAATTCGTGTGCTATATACCTTTTGGTTTTTTGCTAAAAAAAGAAATATCTAAAAATCTACCTTCGAACACATCAGTTTAACATTTTCGTCGTATAAAATACATGTCTCATCAGACCCCGCAAAAAAAAAAAGAAATAGTGACTTTTTTAAAAACTGAGTGTTATTACGGAAATTCGTGTGCTATATACTTTTGGTTTTTTGCTAAAAAAATAAATATCTAAAAATCTACCTCCGAACACATCAGTTTAACATTTTCGTCGTATAAAATATATATGTCTCATCAGACCCCGCAAAAAAATAAAGAAATAGTGATTTTTTTTTAAAACTGAGTGTTATTACGGAAATTCGTGTGCTATATATACTTTTTGGTTTTTTGCGAAAAAAACAAATATCTAAAAATCTACCTCCGAACACATCAGTTTAACATTTTCATCGTATAAAATACATATGTCTCATCAGACCCCGCAAAAAAATAAAAGAAATAGTGACTTTTTTAAAAACTGAGTGTTTTTACGGAAATTCGTGTGCTATATACCTTTTGGTTTTTTGCTAAAAAAAGAAATATCTAAAAATCTACCTCCGAACACATCAGTTTAACATTTTCGTCGTATAAAATACATATGTCTCATCAGACCCCGCAAAAAAATAAAGAAATAGTGACTTTTTTAAAAACTGAGTGTTTTTACGGAAATTCGTGTGCTATATATACTTTTTGGTTTTTTGCGAAAAAAACAAATATCTAAAAATCTACCTCCGAACACATCAGTTTAACATTTTCATCGTATAAAATACATATGTCACATCAGACCCCGCAAAAAAAATAAAGAAATAGTGACTTTTTTAAAAACTGAGTGTTTTTACGGAAATTCGTGTGCTATATATACTTTTTGGTTTTTTGCTAAAAAAAGAAATATCTAAAAATCTACCTCCGAACACATCAGTTTAACATTTTCGTCGTATAAAATACATGTCTCATCAGACCCCGCAAAAAAAATAAAGAAATAGTGACTTTTTTAAAAACTGAGTGTTTTTACGGAAATTCGTGTGCTATATATACTTTTTGGTTTTTTGCGAAAAAAACAAATATCTAAAAATCACCTCCGAACACATCAGTTTAACATTTTCGTCGTATAAAATACATATGTCTCATCAGACCCCGCAAAAAAAATAAAGAAATAGTGACTTTTTTAAAAACTGAGTGTTTTTACGGAAATTCGTGTGCTATATATACTTTTTGGTTTTTTGCGAAAAAAACAAATATCTAAAAATCTACCTCCGAACACATCAGTTTAACATTTTCATCGTATAAAATACATATGTCTCATCAGACCCCGCAAAAAAAATAAAGAAATAGTGAATTTTTTAAAAACTGAGTGTTTTTACGGAAATTCGTGTGCTATATATACTTTTTGGTTTTTTGCGAAAAAAACAAATATCTAAAAATCTACCTCCGAACACATCAGTTTAACATTTTCTTCGTATAAAATACATATGTCTCATCAGACCCCGCAAAAAAAATAAAGAAATAGTGACTTTTTTAAAAACTGAGTGTTTTTACGGACATTCGTGTGCTATATACCTTTTGGTTTTTTGCTAAAAAAAGAAATATCTAAAAATCTACCTCCGAACACATCAGTTTAACATTTTCTTCGTATAAAATACATATGTCTCATCAGACCCCGCAAAAAAAAAAAAGAAATAGTGACTTTTTTAAAAACTGAGTGTTATTACGGAAATTCGTGTGCTATATACTTTTGGTTTTTTGCTAAAAAAATAAATATCTAAAAATCTACCTCCGAACACATCAGTTTAACATTTTCGTCGTATAAAATACATATGTCTCATCAGACCCCGCAAAAAAATAAAGAAATAGTGATTTTTTTTTAAAACTGAGTGTTATTACGGAAATTCGTGTGCTATATACTTTTGGTTTTTTGCTAAAAAAATAAATATCTAAAAATCTACCTCCGAACACATCAGTTTAACATTTTCATCGTATAAAATACAGATGTCTCATCAGACCCCGCAAAAAAAATAAAGAAATAGTGACTTTTTTAAAAACTGAGTGTTTTTACGGAAATTCGTGTGCTATATATACTTTTTGGTTTTTTGCGAAAAAAACAAATATCTAAAAATCTACCTCCGAACACATCAGTTTAACATTTTCTTCGTATAAAATACATATGTCTCATCAGACCCCGCAAAAAAAATAAAGAAATAGTGACTTTTTTAAAAACTGAGTGTTTTTACGGAAATTCGTGTGCTATATACCTTTTGGTTTTTTGCTAAAAAAAGAAATATCTAAAAATCTACCTTCGAACACATCAGTTTAACATTTTCGCCGTATAAATTACATGTCTCATCAGACCCCGCAAAAAAAAAAGAAATAGTGACTTTTTTAAAAACTGAGTGTTATTACGGAAATTCGTGTGCTATATACTTTTGGTTTTTTGCTAAAAAAATAAATATCTAAAAATCTACCTCCGAACACATCAGTTTAACATTTTCGTCGTATAAAATACATATGTCTCATCAGACCCCGCAAAAAAATAAAGAAATAGTGATTTTTTTTAAAAACTGAGTGTTATTACGGAAATTCGTGTGCTATATACCTTTTTGTTTTTTGCTAAAAAAGAAATATCTAAAAATCTACCTTCGAACACATCAGTTTAACATTTTCGTCGTATAAAATACATATGTCTCATCAGACCCCGCCAAAAAAATAAAGAAATAGTGACTTTTTTAAAAACTGAGTGTTTTTACGGAAATTCGTGTGCTATATACCTTTTGGTTTTTTGCTAAAAAAAGAAATATCTAAAAATCTACCTTCGAACACATCAGTTTAACATTTTCGTCGTATAAAATACATGTCTCATCAGACCCCGCAAAAAAAAAAAGAAATAGTGACTTTTTTAAAAACTGAGTGTTTTTACGGAAATTCGTGTGCTATATATACTTTTTGATTTTTTGCGAAAAAAACAAATATCTAAAAATCTAACTTCGAACACATCAGTTCAACATTTTCGTCGTATAAAATACATATGTCTCATCAGACCCCGCTAAAAATAAAGAAATAGTGACTTTTTTAAAAACTGAGTGTTTTTACGGAAATTCGTGTGCTATATATACTTTTTGGTTTTTTGCTAAAAAACAAATATCTAAAAATCTAATTTCGAACACATCAGTTTAACATTTTCGTCGTATAAATTCCATATGTCTCATCGGACCCCTCAAAAAAAATAAAGAAATTTTGACTATTATAAAAACTGAGTGTTTTTACGGAAATTTGTGTGCTATATACTTTTTGGTTTTTTGCTAAAAAAATATATCTAAAAATCTACCTTCGAACACATCAGTTTAACATTTTCGTCGTATAAATTACATATGTCTCATCAGACCCCGCAAAAAATAAAGAAATAGTGACTTTTTTAAAAACCAAGTGTTTTTACGGAAATTCGTGTGCTACATACCTTTTGGTTTTTTGTCAAAAAAAGAAATATCTAAAAATCTACCTTCGAACACATCAGTTTAACATTTTCGTCGTATAAAATTCATATGTCTCATCAGACCCCGCAAAAAATAAAGAAATAGTGACTTTTTTAAAAACCGAGTGTTTTTACGGAAATTCGTGTGCTATATACCTTTTGGTTTTTTGCTAAAAAAAGAAATATCTAAAAATCTACCTTTGAACACATCACTTTAACATTTTCGTCGTAGAAAATACATATGTCTCATCAGACCCCTAAAAAAAAGAAATAGTGACTTTTTTAAAAACTGAGTGTTTTTACAGAAATTCGTGTGCTACATACCTTTTGGTTTTTTGCCAAAAAAAAAAATATCTAAAAATCTACCTTCGAACACATCAGTTTAACATTTTCGTCGTATAAAATACATATGTCTCATCAGACCCGTCAAAAACATAAAGAAATAATGACTTTTTTAAAAACTAAGTGTTTTTAAAGAAATTTGTGTGCTATATAAATTTTAGTTTTTTGCTAAAAAAGAAAATATCTAAAAATCTCTCTTCGAACGCATCAGTTTGACATTTTTGTCGTAAAAAATCTCTTTGTCTGATCAGACCCATAAAACAAATAAAGAAATAATGGCTTTTTTAAAAACATAGTGTTTTTACGGAAATTCGTGTGCTATATACCTTTTGGTTTTTTGCTAAAAAATAAATATAAAAAATCTACCTTCGAACGAATCAGTTTAACATTTTCGTCGTATAAAATCTCATTGTCTCATCAGACCCCTCAAAAAATGAAGAAATAATTACCTTTTTAAAAACTGAGTGTTTTTACTGAAATTCGTGTACTAAACTTATGGTTTTTTGCCAAAAAAAGGAATATCTAAAAATCAACCTTCGAACGTATCAGTTTAACATTTTCGTCGTAAAAAATCTCTTTGTCTCATCATACCCCTCAAAAAAATTAAAAACAGAGTGTTTTACAGAAATTCGCGTGCTACCTTTTGGTTTTTTTGCTAAAAAAAGAAATATCTAAAAATCTCTCTTCGAATGCATCAGTTTAACATTTTTCGTCATAAAAAATCCATTTGTCTCATCACACCACTCAAAAAAATAAAGAAATACTGACTTTTATAAAAACTGAGTGATTTTACGGAAATTCGTGTGCTATATACCCTTTGGTGTTTTGCTAAAAAAGGAAATATCTAAAAATATACCTTCGAACGCATCAGTTTAACGTTTTCGTCGTATAAAATCCCTTTGCCTCATCAGACCCCTCAAAAAATAAAAAAATAGTGGCCTTTTTAAAAACTGAGAGTTTTACAGAAATTCGTGTGCTACCCTTTGGTTTTTTTGCTAAAAAATGAAATATCTAAAAATCTCTCTTCGAACGCATCAGTTTAATATTTTCGTCGTAAAAAATCTCTTTGTCTCATCAGACCCCTCAAACAAATAAAGAAATAATGGCTCTTTTAAAAACTGAGTGTTTTTACGGAAATTCGTGTGCTATATACCCTTTGTTTTTTGCTAAAAAGGAAATATCAAAAATCTACCTTCGAACGAATCAGTTTAACGTTTTCGTCGTATAAAATCCCATTGTCTCATCAGACCCCTCAAAAAATGAAGAAATAATTACCTTTTTAAAAACTGAGTGTTTTTACTGAAATTCGTGTACTAACCATATCCATTATCTTACACCTAAGCAATGCTACGTGACGAGTTTTATGTTTGAATTTCAGAAATAAAGAGGTTTGAAGAGAGGAGCCATGAAAGGACCCAAAAGCAGGAAAAAGGACTTAATTGTGAGACCTCGGGACTAAGATGCAAGGGAGAAGGACTTGAACGTAAGCATGAAGGACCTAAGAGCATAACAAAAAACTCAACACCATAATGGGGATTATTTTGGCAATTTGATTCGGGTCGGAGCTCCAATAAACAGAGTAGATGCATCTAAGACCAAGAAATACTTCAAGCCAAGCCCAACACGAAATCCAAATGGATCTGGAGCTTATAGGCCGCCAATTGGCGGTCCAGATAGCTCTGGATCCTCTAAGATTTGTGGAGCACGTGTATTTGTTTATGCTTAGTATATTTTTGGTATTTGTTTAGTCCCACATCGAGGGATTGTCCTGGATTAGCTTTTTCCATGCCTATAAATAGAACTCTTCACCTTCCATTGTAATCACCCATTGCTTGGTGGCATTCTCTGTACTAAGGAGTGAGCCTTGAAGCAGAAACTCAAGGTGAAGAAGAATGCTACCTTCAATGTGAGTCATTGTTAATAAAATAATTGTTCTAATTTCTTTTAATCTTGTCTTTTAATTTGTGCATACTTGTTTAGTCTTTCCTTTCCTTTTAAGTTTATTTAGTATTTCTTTCTTGCTTAGTGTAGTTTCATCTCAATATTATGCTTCATTTTGTTAATATAGTTAGTGTAATGAGTAGTGAGTAGTTCCATCCCCACTTGGGGGTGGAGAAATATGTGATATGATCATGTAGTGTATTAAGTGTGTGTTATCTTAATCCCTTGAGCTTTATATGATTTCCATAACCACTAATGGGTTTTCACTCTTATCTTTGATATTCTAATGCTCTTGAATGAAGTTTAGCTTATGCTTTGATTAGTGGACATATTTTATGGGGAATGATAAGGTTAGGATATGGGTGGAATTAATATTGGAAACACAATTTGTAGTGTATGTACTCTTGTTGCCTTTACCTTAGTTAATGTCTTGTATGTTTTAATGATATTGGGTTATCTTAATTCATGTGGAGTCATAGTAGGGTCTAGTCTTTATACATGAGTTCATTTAGCTTCATTCCAATTATTGTCTAGTATGATTTCATGCACTACATGTTGTGATGAGCTTAATTGAACACACACAAACACACATCTTTATATTCACATTATTTCTCTACCACCTATGGGGTTTAGTTTTATTGCTTATCTTTCATTTCCTCTTGCATTCTAGTGTAATTTAGTGTAATCAATCTTTCTCTCCTTTCTTTAACACTCGCCTTCGCACAAACCAAACGTTGACACACCTCCCAGTGGACGACCCGTATTTGCCACCGCTTCAACGCGGCCTTGCACTTGCGGTTAATATGAAACGAATCAATCAATTCTTAAACCACATGGGGTCCTTAGCAGATACAAAATGAAGAGCATGTGGCCCAGAGGCCATAAAAATGGTATCTTGTGGCTCAAGAGCCACATGATCAAAAGGATGTGGCTCTAAGGCCACGTGATCAAAAGAATGTGGCTCAAGGGCCACAAGATCAAAAGGAGGTGGCCCTAAGGCCACGTGATCAGAAAATAAGGCACCTTCTTGTGCCTGCCCAGGTGAGACATCTTCACCACCTTCAGGATCTCCATTGAACAATTCTCTGAAGTACTTGAAGGTGCCCTCAACTTCAATCTCATCCAAGCCCTGGATAAGGTTGACCCCAACAGGGTCATTGAAGGCACCTGGCTTCTTGCTGATGGTGAAGATGTTGAAATCACCGCATTGACTACCATAAGTCAAGCACATCAGACGATTGCGGCAATTGATCAAGGCATTGGAAGTCGCAAGAAATGGTCACCCCAGAATGACAGGAATTTATCCAAGTGGGTTTGGCACGGGTTCAGTATCCAAAACAAAGAAATTGACTTGATAAATGAACTCTCCCACTTTGATCAACACATCTTCCACCATACCCCTTGGTTTCTTCATAGACCTATCACCCAATTGAAGAGTGGTTTTTGTTTGTTTGAGGTCTCCAAGACCAAGGTGGATGTATACCGAATATGGCAGAAGATTAACAGATGCACCAAGGTCCAATAAGACTCGATGTATGGGCACATCACCAATCACACAAGAGATAGTAGGACAGCCAGGGTCCTTATACTTGACTTGCATGGGTTGTGCCAACAAAGAACTCACGTTAGCCGCAAGAAAAATTTTCTTTGGAACATGAGTTTTTCTCTTCTTGGTGCATAAGTCCTTGAGAACCTTGGCATAAGGTGGCATTTACTGAATCACCTCCAATAGAGGGATGTTCACCTTAACTTGCCGAAACATCTCAAGCATCTTGTCATGCTGATCAGAGGTTTTCTTTTTAAGGCGCTCAGGGAATGGCGCCTTCGGGACATAAGGGTGCGAAGGAACATCAGAATTCTGGTTCAAAGAAGCATGAGTGGGGACCTCAGAATTTGATTCCTTTGACACAAAAAGAGACAAGGGGACCTCGGGGTTCGGCCCCATTGTCGAAGGAAATGTAGAAGGAACCTCAGGATCAGGCTACTTCCTGGAAGTATTGGTGGAGGGAACCTCAGGATCCGGCTCCCACAAAGATGCAGGTATCAACGCAGGTCTGGTGACACCAAGAGATGGTGATGACAAGGAAGGCACCCCAATGTGGTTATCCACCTCCTTACCAAACCTCAAAGTATGAATCACAATGTGGTGGAGTCTGGTTGGAATAACCCGACAATGAGGCATGAGCAGGTTGGTAATTATGGTGCTGAGACCTTTGATGTGGAGGTTGGTAGGTCGCCGAGGGGCGTGGAGGTTGATAAGGTGGAGGCTGTGGTCGAGCGTGCGAGCTCTGACCGTTACCCCCACTTGGCCCCCAAGAGAAGTTAGGATGGTTACGCCATCCCGGGTTGTAGGAGTGACTGTACGGGTCGTTACGGGGCCTCTATTGATACATCATATTTGCATGCTCAGTATCCCTTGGAGCATAAGCACATTCCAAGTCATCATGACCCGTAAGTCCACACCTACCACACTCGGGAGTAGCGACCTGAGCTACAGGAGCTCGGTCCAACTCTAAACTCTCAATCCTACGCATGAGAGCAACCATTTTCGCCTCAGACGCGATAGATGACTCAACTTGATAAGACCCAACTCGACCAGAAGACCTGGCGGCTAGTGCCTCTTGGATGGTGTCCCACTCAAAGGTGCGTTCAACCATTAACTCAAAAGTGTCTCATGCCTCATCGATGGGTTTCATTTGGAAGTCACCCTGATACATCGACTCCAACAATGTGCGGGTGTTGTAGTTGATGCCCTCATAAATAATCTGGCACAACTGCCAAAGCTCAATTCCATGATGAGGGCACTACAAGAGAAGGTCCTTGATCCTCTCAAAGAAAGCATAAAATGATTCGGTCTCAGTCTGGTGCATTTGGTGTATCTGGTGCCGTATCTGTTGAGTTTTCCTTTAAGGGAAAAATCTCTTCAGAAATACGGTCACAAAGTCATCCCAAGACCGAATAGAGCCCGCCGGGAGGCTATACATACATTTCTTCGCGTTATCCTTCAACGCGAAAGAAATCATCCTCAACCGGACTGAATCATCATCATGCTGTTGAAGCTTGAACATGGAGCATACTTCCACGAATTCGCGTATAAAAATATACGGATCCTCCTTATTGGCAATGAAGGTAGGAAGCATGTCACATATTGAGGTTTCAGCTCATAGTTATTCCCGCGAGCTGGGGGAAGAACTATGCAAGAAGGCTACGCGGCCCGAACAGGATGGGTCCGCTCCCACAAAGTCATCGGTCTATCCTGTCGAGCTAAAGGCGGTGGTGCACCAAGAACTTGATCCTGACCGAAGCCCTCTTACTCTCGAGTCAGAGGAGGAGGAGGAGAAGGAGGTCTACGTGGTGCTGGGAGCGGACCGAGGTAATCCACGTATGGAACCCGGTTTCCCCCGTCACCACGAGAAGACTCGGCCTCACGGTCCAGAGGAGCACGAGGCGGAGATGGTCGATCACCAAGACCGTCCATCTCAGAAAAGTGCACTCTCTCAAGTCGAGCGCTCTCACCAGAATGAGCCCAACCTCGCATAAAATGCTCGACTCGACTCTAAAATAACTCACAACAGAAGGTGTACTAAGAGGAGGAGACTACTCGTAGAAAATAGATTCGGAGAGGACTCAGATGAGGAGGGAGAATCCTAGAGCTAGTGTGGGTAGTGGGTGAAGGTAGAAGACTAATCTAGCAAGCACGGCTCAAACAATGTAAAACAATGGGTCCTTAGGCTAGAGAACGCCTAACCTCGAGGTCACTAGCCTCGACACACCTCACCTCCCTATAACGAAGACCACAATGCCCAGCAAGTGATACCAGATCCGGAGATCTAGTACCTCCTACTATCGACAAGGTAGGTGATTGACATAATTTCATGCTTATATTTGTATCTTATATCCATTATCTTACACCTAAACAATGCTACGTGACGTGTTTTATGTTTGAATTTCAGAAATAAATAGATTTTAAGAGATGAAGCATGAAAGGACCCAAAAGCAGGGAAAAAGGACTTAATTGTGAGACCTGGGGACTAAGATGCAAGGGGAAGGACCTAACGTAAGACCGAAGGACCAAAGAGCAAAACAGAAAACTCCACACCATCATGGGCAGTATTTTGGCAATTTTATTCGGGTCGGAGCACCAACAAGCGAAGTAGATGCATCCAAGACCAACAAATACAGCAAGACTAGCCCACAACAAAAATGAGCCAGATCCAGATCCTGTAGACCGCCAATTGGCGGTCCGGATCTTCCCGGATCTGCTAAGATTTCAGTAGCATGCGTATTAGTGTATTCTTAGTCTATTTTTGGTATTTGTTTAGTCCCACATCGGGGGATTGTCCCGGATTACCTTTTTCTATGGCTATAAATAGAACTCTTCACCTTCTATTGTAAACAACCCATTGCTTGGTGGCATTCTCTCTACTAAGGAGTAAGCCTTGAAGCAAAACTCAAGGTGGAGAAGAATGCTACCTTCAATGTGAGTCATTGTTAATAAAATAATTGTTCTTAGTTTCTTTTAATCTTGTCTTTTAATTCTTGCATGTTTCTTTAGCTTATGTTTCTTTCAATTAGTTTCTTTAATGTTCCTTTCTTGCTTAGTTGAATTTCTTTTAAGTATAATGTTTCATTTTGTTAATATACTTAGTTTAATTATGAGTGAGTAGTTTCATCCCCTTTGGGGTGGCGTAGAGGTATGTATATGTTATGTAGGTGGTATGAATGCTAGATATTATTGTTGTGAGAGATATTAGTATGCTTGCTTGAATTAATAAGAACTTTACTTGATGGTTTCTGCCATAGTTAGGTACACTCCATGCTCATTATGTTCTTAATAACAACCTTGCATTGCTCATATTAATCACCTAGGTTAGTGTTGTAAATGATAGGTCTTGCCATGAGGTACTTCTTATGCATTAACAAACACTAACCACACTTGAGCTTATTGTATGCATTAACCAAACTTATTTCATGTGCACACACACACTCCACCCTTTAGGGGTTTTCCATTCCTGAGTTTTATCTCCTTTCATTAGTTGTTTAGTTTAGTGATCCTCGTTGTAGGGCGGCGATTGCTGGGCATTGTGATCCTCGTTGTAGGGAGGTGAGGCGTGTCGAGGCTAGTGACCTCGAAGTTAGGAGTTGTCTAGCCTAAGGACCCATAGCCTTAAGCTGATTGAGTCGTGCTTGCTAGTTAGGCTTCTACCTGATCCCATTACCCACGTTAGAGCTAAGGATTCTTCCCTCCTCATCTGAGTCCTCTCCTCATCTATTCTCTACGAGTAGTCTCCTCCTCTGAGTACACCTTCTGTTGTGTGTTTTTTAGAGTCGAGTCGAGCATTTTTTATGCGAGGTTGGGCTCGTTCTGGTGAGAGCGCTCGACTTGAGAGAGTGCATTTTTCTGAGATGGACGGTCTTGGTGATCGACCATCTCCGCCTCGTGCTCCTTTAGAGCATGAGGCCGAGTCGTCTCGTGGTGACGGGGGATACCCGGGTCCATTCATGGATTACCTAGGTCCTCTCCCACCACCACGTAGACCTCCTTCTCCTCTTCCTCTAACTCGAGAGGAAGGGAGATTCGGTCAGGATCGAGTTCCTGGTGCACCACCACCTTTAGCTCGACAGGATAGACCAATGACTTTGTGGGAGCGAACCCATCCTGTTCGGGTCGCACAATCTTCTTGCATAGTTCTTCCCCTGCTCGCGGGAACAACTATGAGCTGAAACCTCAAAATGTGAGCATGCTTCCAACCTTTACTTCCAATAAGGAGGGTCCGTATATTTTTATACGCGAATTCGAGGAAGTATGCTCCATGTTCAAGCTTCAACAGCTTGACGAGGATTCAGTCCGGTTGAGGATGATTTCTTTCGCGTTGAAGGATAACACGAAGAAATTGATGTACAACCTCCCAGCGAGCTCTATTCGGTCTTGCGATGACTTTGTGACCGTATTTCTGAAGAGATTTTTCCCTTAAAAGAAAACTCAACAGATACGGCACCAGCTACATCAAATGTATCAGACTGAGACCGAATCTTTTCATGGTTTCTTTGAGAGGTTCAAGGACCTTCTCCATGTAGGATTTCATGTTTAATTATGCATGTATAGTTTTCGAATTTTTATGCATAATAATGATCAATTACAATTTTCTACGATTTATTTCATGCATGCATCGGTTTGTTTTAATAACTAGTTTCAAAAACTCATTAAAACAAACATGGGCTCCGTAATTCATACCTAGAAGTTCTCTAAAACTTCTTGATGATCCGGAGATGCTGAAGAAGACGATCGTCGCTTCCCGTTGCGCCGGATGCCTCCGAGTGTTCAACGAAACCCTAAACAAGGTTGGAGAGAAAGGAGCTAGCCAATCAATCTCCAAACAAGCTTAGAATCTAGCTACAAACCCCTTCCTTAATCTCTGAGATTTCTCCTTCCAAAGACTTAGAAAACTAAGAGAATTTTCGTGAATTTTTTGTGGTGAATTAGGAGAAAAATATTTAGCAAAAACTTCTAACATAATTAAGGAGAATAAGGACCTATTTATAGGCTCCAATCTTACTCTCAATCATGGCTATTCTTAAGCCACAAATTCTTGACATTTTCTCTCACAAACTAATTCCATAATGCATTATATGCACCCACAAAACGTTTGACCAAGTTTGGAGCTAATCCAACCATTGATCAAATTAATCTCTTAATTATTAAAGGCAGAAAATCGATCGGGCCTCGGTCTACCGAGACATACTCGGTTAACCGAATATGTCACGTTCGGATTTCCGTGCACTTGACGGATGACCGATTCTTAAGGAGAAAAATTCTTCTTTAACCGTTCGGACGAATTCACGTTTTTGACCAAGTGACATTCGGTTAACCGAAAATATCGGAACTGGACATTGTTCGGTCGACCGTTTCTGGTTCGGTATACCGACCCAGAGTTCCAGGTACTTTGGTCAAGTTCGGTCAATCAACTTGACCATCCGTTCCACGTTCGGTTGACCGATCCACAGATCCTTCAGTCGACCGAACCTTAACGGATTACCGAACTTCTACCCGATTTTGGCTTTTCAAATTTTGGATTTATTTCCAACAAAATTTGAACTTTAGGGGTTTCAGCAAATTCACAACTTATGCAATATATTATCCTATGCAATAATAAATTATTGCATCCCATAATATATGCATCTCATATGAATTTATCATGATTCTAATTATGTTTATATACAACATAATTGATTTTACTTGTTCACCACATGTGTCATATTTTCTATAAGAAACCTGACACATCATATGAATCAAAATCAAGCTTCTTGTTTCCCGGTTTTTGCAGTGTGACCTATGGAAGGATGTAGACTAAGTTGGCAGTGATATTAAGAGCTTAATATCACTAGCTATAAGCGGTATCTAGCTACACATTATATCTCCCAATTAGTTAGATGTCTTAATTACACTCGAACCAAAACCCGATCCATTTAGTGATGGAGTGCACCACTTGTGTCCGTCCCTTGCCTCATGATATTAAGAATACACACAAAATAGTATTGTGTCATCTTTGTATTAGTATTCATTTCTTGATCTCTTTAAGCTAGTTATAAATATGTGACTTAACTCAAATCACATTGTGCACATTATAACTTTGCTTTATCAAGGGGCCCACTAATATCACTCAATTAAGAGGGGCAATGATAGTCTTTTGACTAACTATCTTCTCCAACAAAAGTTGTACTTAACCAACCAATGCCTTTACACAACACTTATTGATAGCTCAAGACACTAATCTAATTAAGCATTCCTTAAGTGATTGGATATAAGTCTCATATCAAAGGACCGAAGACACAGTAAAATATTAATGACACAGAAACACATTTCTATAATATTTTACTTATTAGGTCTATTCAGTATACAAAAGTAACATTTTCCTCTTTTGCATACCCGTGTCGTCACTCACTTGTAGAGCTACAATGATCTATGACCAACACGACAATCTTAACTCGGTAATTAATGTCCCATGTTAATTACCATGATTGCGAATATCTTTTGTTTTATGTAAACCAATATCTTTTAGAGCTCTACGGTTAAGGACCAAGAGTCTCTTCCTTAACACTTCTAAAAGACGAATAACATAAACAAGGAACAAAATGATTTCTCATTCAATTCATAATAATTGATATTTAAAAGTAAAACTTTTAGAACACATTCCCTTTACTCCAGCCGTGCCCTCATCATGGACTTGAGCTATGGCAGTTGTGCCAGAATATTTATGAGGGCCTCAACTACAACACCCACACATTGTTGGAATCGATGTGTCAGGGTGACTTCCAAATGAAACCCATCGATGAGGCATGGGACCCTTTTGAGTTAATGGCTAAACGCACCTTTAAGTGGGACACCATGAGAGAGCCACCAGCCACCAAGTCTTCTGGTCGAGCTGGGTCTTATCAAGTTGAGTCATCTATCACGTGTGAGGAGAAAATGGTTGCTCTCATGCGTAGGATTGAGAGTATAGAGTTGGACCGAGATCCTGTAGCTCAGGTCGCTACTCCCGGATGTGGTAGGTGTGGACTTATGGGGCATGACGACTTGGAATGCGCTTACGCTCCTAGGGATACTGAGCACGCAAATGCGATGTATCAACAGGGGCCCCGTAACGACCCGTACAATCACTCCTACAACCTGGGATGGCGTAACCATCCTAACTTCTCTTGGGGGCCTAGTAGGGGTAACGGTCAGAGCCCGCACACTCAACCTCAATCTCCGCCTTATCAACCTCCACGCCCATCGGCAACCTACCAACCTCCACATCAAAGGTCTCAACACTATACTTACCAATCTCCTCAGGCCTCATTGTCGGGGTATTCTAGCCAAACTCCACCACCCCAGCGGGTTGACCCGAAGAACCCTTCTTGTGATCCTACCCTTCAAGCGTTCATGCAGAGCATGCAAAGTACTATAAAGGCTTTGGAAATGCAAGTTAGTCAGTTCGCTACTCAGCTCCATGAACGCGAGAAGGGCCAATTACCGAGTCAACCCGAGGTGAATCCTCGGGGTACCCATTCTCAAGGAAGGCCACCTGTACCTCATGCTACCTCTGAAGCAACCCATCATATTAATGTGATTCATACTTTGAGGTCTGGTAAGGAGGTGGATAACCACATTGGGGTGCCTTCCTTGTCATCACCATCTCTTGGTGTCACCAGACCTGCGGTGATACTTACATCTCTGAGGGAGCTGGATCCTGAGGTTCCCTCCACGAATACTTCCAGGAAGGAGCCTGATCCTGAGGTTCCTTCTACATTTCCTTCGACAATGAGGCCGAACCCTGTGGTCCCTTTGTCTCCTCTTGTGTCGAAGGAATCAGATTCTGAGGTCCCCACTCATGCTTCTTTGGACCATAATTCTGATGCTCCTTCGCACCCTTATGCCCCGAAGGCACCATTCCCTGAGCGCCTTAAAAAGAAAACCTCTGATCAGCGTGACAAGATGCTTGAGATGTTTCGGCAAGTTAAGGTGAACATCCCTCTATTGGAGGTGATTCAGCAAATGCCACTTTATACCAAGGTTCTCAAGGATTTATGCACGAAGAAGAGAAAAACTCATGTTCCAAAGAAAGCTTTTCTTGCGGTTAACGTGAGTTATTTGTTGGCACAACCCATGCAAGTCAAGTACAAGGACCCTGGCTGTCCTACTATCTCTTGTGTGATTGGTCATGTGTCCATACATCGAGCCTTATTGGACTTTGGTGCATCTGTTAATCTTCTATCATATTCTGTCTACGTCCACCTCGGTCTTGGAGACATCAAATAAACAAAGACCACTATTCAATTGGCCGATAGGTCTATGAAGAATCTGAGAGGTGTGGTGGAAGATGTGCTGATCAAAGTGGGAGAGTTCATTTATCTAGTCGACTTCTTTGTCTTGGATACTGAACCTGTGCCAAACCCACTTGGACAATTTTTTGTCATTCTGGGGCGACCATTCCTTGTGACTTCCAATGCATTGATCAATTGTCGCAATGGTCTGATGCGTTTGACTTATGGTAGTCAATGCGCTGATTTCAACATCTTCACCATCAGCAAGAAGCCAGGTGCCTTCAATGACCCTGTTGGGGTCAACCTTATCCAGGGTTTGGATGAAATGGAAGTTGAGGGCACGTTCAAGTACTTCAGAGAATTGTTCGATGGAAATCATGAAGGTGGTGAAGATGTTTCACCTGGGCTGGCACAAGAGGGTGCCTTATGTTCTAATCACGTGACCTCAGTGCCACCTCCTTTTGATCTTGTGGCCCTTGAGCCACATCCTTTTGATCATGTGGCCCTTGAGCCACATCCTTTTGACATGTAGCTTTTGAGCCACAAGATACCATTTTTTGGCCTCTGGGCCACATGCTATTCATTCTGTATCGGCTGAGGACCCCATGTGGGTTAAGAATCAACCATCTGATACCCTTCAACCTGATAGAGGTTCACCTCTCATTCATGCCTCCTATCTTGCTCACTCTCAAGGGGCATCAAACGACCATATCGCTTATAAGGGTATCAGGTGGTCAAACAATTCTGTTTTGTATGTCGCGAGCCCATGCATGTGCATTTTTGGCTCGAGAGATGGCAGGTTCCCATTTGATGTCCCTTGACATATGAAGATGAGAGCTCATTTGTGTACATAGTTAATAAAAAAAAAAAATGGTGTGACTGTTGAACCTCTTAAGGACTCACCTCTGGTGGAGCAAGAGCTCCCTAGTAGCCTCAATTTTAAACAACCTGATGAGAGTTTGCCTCTCACTATTGTTCCTGATCATCTTGGAAATGATGGAACATCAAACAACTGCATTGCTAATGAGGGTATTAGGAGTTCCTTGGAGGATACCTTGGGTAAGAGACCCACTTTTTGTTTGCCTGGTGAGTCAGACATGCCTAACGAGGTTCTTGACTTCGTTCCGACCCACCAGCCAGTTGGTTGGAGAGTTTGGATTAACGATCATAACTTCAGCACCGCAACGGGAGAAACTCTTCTTCCGTTGCCCTATATTTCCCAAACTCTTGAGAGGTTCAAGCTCTTGCAATTTGATCCTTTGAATGAGACGCCTTTGCGTCCAATTCATGAACCTCTCCTTTCCTCTTGTGCTCTTTGTGAGGGGGCCCAAACATGAGTATTCTGGCCCCGCGTGGTGTCATGTTCCCTTTCCAAGTGCATTGACCCACTTTTGAGGTCCCATTTGATGTCTTTTGACAAATGAAGATGAGAACTTATGTTTGTACATAGTTATCTTTAAAATAAATAAAAAAAGTACAATAAAAGACTCTTTCAGTGAGCATTGATTGTTGTGGGCTCCAACCCTTGGCTATTTGGGCCCCATTTCTTTCACGTATTTGTATCCCTTCTTTAGCATCTCGCAGGTTTTGAGGGAATTCGGGTTTGTGTCCATCAACATAACCTTGAACTTCCTTTTGCGCTTCATATTGGTGAGATCTTTCCTTTTTCATGCATAAATCCATGTAGTATTTTGCTCGCATTCATTGAGGACAATGCATGAAGTAGGTGTGGGGGGGGGGGGGGGGGGGGTGTTTTTACGTGTGTACGTAGTCGAGTCTTTTCCTTTGATTTTTGTTTTCTTTTGTGTGCATTATTAGGGTCATGTTAGTGTGCTGCATTTAATATCGATATATCCCCTTGCCAAGATCCTAGGGTGACTTGTCTTCTTTTGCTTACCTAGTGCCTTAAAATTTTCACATTTCTTTCAAAATCTTCATGTGTTTGCGAAAGAAAATGTTTTGTGGGTTTTGTGTGTCTTTAGCATGTGCAAAACAGTTGAGAGACAAAGTAAAAAGAAAGCTCCTAAAACTGTCTTGAACTTGATGCCTTATGATATCTAGTACAGTGGCTTTAGGACTTATCTAGTCGTTAGGATGCACCCCAGCTTTCCCTCGGGGGGCGAGTAATCATAAGGTTTCAGTACTCAAACATTTAAAGAAGTCTACCCTGAACCTAGTGAATTAATAATCCGTGTCTGTTAATTTAAGGAAGTTTGTTGTAGTCAATGACCGTTTAAATCTTGTTGTGAGACATTAAGTATAGGGGTTTTGGTTCGTGTGTAGATAAGAAATAAATGAGTCGGTGTTCTCTCTTCTCGCACGGCTAATATCACTAGGGAAAGTAGGTATGAGGGGACTTTGTGCCTGGTGCTTTCGAGTCATCTGACTTGGGATGCACCGACCGAACTCTCGTTACACAGCTGGTAGGGATTGCCCTATGTGGAGATTCGGGGAAAGTTGTACATGATAGTGTAAGTCCTCATGGGCAATGATGCACGAAACCTGACCTAGAAGAATGAAGCTCCAACTAATAAAAAGAAAAGAAGAAAAAAATGGAAATGCAAATAAGAACCTTAATGGACTTTACACTTTGTATCACTTGAGGATGTTGAGGTTGTCCATGTCTTTCACTTAATTCCTTATATAACTTGCACGAATGGTTCATTAGGCTAGGTGTGTAGACTGATTACGTATATAGAGTCGGCCGGTAGGATTACCGCGTCCAATGATTGACAAAAGTTGTCCAACGAGTCGAGTGTCTAGATTGAATAATGCATCTTGTTCGGATTTTGTGGCTATATCCGCTGAAAACCCTCAGGAGACTACACTCCTCCTCCTTGGTAACAAGGAGGTTTAACGACTTGTTGTACGTGCCAAGTGAAACTGTGATTCCTACGAAAGTGAGTTAGGATTTCTTGTTTCTCGTTTGTTTTTCTCTTTCTTTGTTTTGCTCGGGACTAACAATGATTGATCGTTTTATATTAACCGCAAGTGCACGGCCGCGTTGAAGCGGTGGCAAATACGGGTCGTCCACTGGGAGGTGTGTCGACACTTGGTTTGTGCGAAGGCGAGAGGTAAAGAAAGGGAAGAAAGATGTATTACACTACACTACACTAAGATAAACTAGTAAACAAATAAGCTGAAATGAACTAAACAACTAAGCTAATCAACTAATGCAAAAGATAAAATCACAGGAATGAAAACCCCTCAGGGGTGGAGTGTGTGTGCACATGAAATAAGTGTGATATGAAATGCATACAAGAAGCTCAAGTAGTTAGTGTTGTTAATGCATAAGAAGTACCTAACTATGGCAAGACCTATCATTACAACACTAACTTATGTGCATAATATGAGCAATGCAAGGTTGTTATTAAAACACTTAGACAAGCATGGAATGTACCTAAGCTATGGCAGAAACAACCAAGTAAGGTTCTTAATAATTCAAGCAAGCATACTAATATCAACACAAAACATTCATATTAAGCATTCAAACCATCTACATAACATGTACACACACCTACTCCAACCCCGAAGGGGATGGAACTACTCACACATATTTAAACTAACTACTCTAATAAAATGAAGCATTATACTGAAATAAAGCTATACTAATCAAGCAAGAAATATTAAAGAAGCATAAAACAAAACAACCACCAAAGCAAACACATTAACTAAGCAAGAATTAACAAGCTAATGAAAACTTCTATTACGAACTCACTCAGATTACAAGCAGCCCTTCCTCCACTAGAGTTTTGCTTCAAGGCTTCACTCTTAGTAGGGAAGATGCCACCAAAGAGAGAGATGGATACAATGAGAGGTGAAGAGTTCTATTTATAAGCATGGAAAAAGCTAATCCGGGACAATCCCCCGATGTGGGACTAAACCAATACCAAAAATAGACTAAGCATACACTAAGACACATGCTACAGAAAACTAAACGGATCCTGGGCTATATGGACCGCCAATTGGCGGTTCCAGACCGGCAATTAGCGGTCTATAAGATTTAGATCCATCTGGTTTTCTTTGTGGGCTATGCTTGAAGTATTTCTGGGTCTTAGATGCATCTACTTGGTCTGTTGGAGCTCCGACCCGAATCGAATTGCCAAAATACTCCTCGATGGTGTGGAGTTTCCTGTTTTGCTCTTAGGTCCTTTGGTCTTACGATCAGGTCCTTCTCCCTTGCATCTTAGTCCCCAGGACTCACGATTAAGTCTTTTTTCTTACTTTTGGGTCCTTTCATGACTCTTCTCTTCAAACCTCTTTATTCCTGAAATTCAAACATAAAACTCGTCACATAGCATTGCTTAGATGTAAGATAATGGATATAAGATACAAATATGAGCATGAAATGATGTCAATCAAATATCCCCACACCTAAGTTTTTGCTAGTCCCGAGCAAACCAAAGAAAGATAAAAGCAAACGAGAAACAACAAATCCTAACTCACTTTCGTAGGAATCACGGTTGCACTTTGCACGTGCAACAAGCCGTTAAACCTCCTTGTTGCCAAGGAGGATGAGTGTTGTCTCCTAAGGGTTTTCAGCGGATATACCCACAAAATCCGAACAAGATGCATTATTCAATCTAGACCTCGACTCGTTGGAAATATTTTGTCGATCAATGGACGCGGTAATCCTACGGGCCGACTCTATATAGGTAATCAGTCCACACCTAACCTAATAAACCATTCGTGCAAGTTAAATAAGGAATTAAGTGAAACACATGGACAACCTCAACATCCTCAAGTGCTACGAAGTGTAAAGTCCATTAAGGTTCTTCTTACCTTTTTTTTGTTTTTTTTCTTATTTTTTTCTTTTTATTAGTTGGAGCTTCATTCTCCCAGGGTCAGGTTTCGTGCATCATTGCCCATGAGGACTTACACTATCACGTACACCTTTCCCCAAATCTCCACATAGGGCAATCCCTACCACCCGTGTAACGAGAGTTCGGTCGGCGCATCCCAAGTCAGATGACTCGAAAGCACCAGGCACAAAGTCCCTTCAGACCTACTTTCCCGAGTGGTAGGAGCCGTGTGAGAAGAGAGAACACCTACTCACTTATTTCTTATCTACACATGAACCAAAACCCCTACACTTAATGTCTCACAACAAGATTTAAAGGGTCCTTGACTTCAACAAACTTCCTTAAGTTAACAGACACAAATTACTGACTCACTAGGTTCAGGGTGGACTTCTTTAAATGTTTAAGCACTGAAACCCTATGATTACTCACCCTAAAAGGAAAACTGGGGTGCATCCTAACGACTCGATAAATCCTAAAGCCACTGTACTAAATATCCTAATGCATCAAGTTCAAGACAATTTTGGGACCTTTCTTTTTACTTTGCCTCTCAACGGTTTTGCACATGCTAAACACACGCAAAACCCACAAAACATTTTCTTTCGCAAACACATGAATATTTTGAAAGAAATGTGAAAATTTTGAAGCACTAGGCAAGCAAAAGAAGACAAGTCACCCAAGGATCATGACAAACAGATATATCAATATTAAATGCAGCACACTATCAGGACCCTAACAATGCAAACAAAAGAAAACAAAATCAAAAGAAAAGACTCGACTATGTACACATGTAAAACACCCCCCCACACCTAGTACATGCATTGTCCTCAATGAATGTGAGCAAGATACTACATGGATTTATGCATGAAAAAGAATAGATCTCACCAATGTGAAGGACACAGGGAAGATTATGGCTATGTTGATGGACACAACCCAAATTCCCTCAAAACCTGTGAGATACTAAGGAAGGGATACAAATACGTGAAAGAAATGGGGCCCAAATACTCAAAGGTTGGGGCCCACAACAATCGATGCTCACTGAAGGAGTCTTCTCCTCTTTTTTTTCTTTTTCTTTTTTTTAACATATATACACATGAACGCTCAACCACTCATGTAGGAGCATGAATGGTTGAGTGCGAGGGAGGTTCATGAAGGAACATGACCTCCTCGACTTCGGCTGGTGCCCCCTCGAAGTAGGGTTTGAGGCGTTGTCCATTAACTTTGAACACGTCCCCATTCCCTGGGTTCAAGATCTCAACCGCTCCATGAGGATAGACGGTTTGGACAATAAACGGGCCAGACCAGCGACTGCGGAGCTTACCCGCAAACAGATGAAGCCGGGAATTGTAGAGCAACACCTTCTGCCCGGCCGTAAACACCTTTCGCATAATCATGCGATCATGAAATATCTTGGCTCGGGACTTATGAATTTTGGCATTCTCGTACGCATCATTGCGTAGCTCTTCTAATTCCACAATGTCGAGCTTACGTTGTACTCCCGCTTGATCAAGATCCATATTCAGGTTCTTGATTGCCCAGAAAGCACGATGCTCAAGCTCGACGGGTAGGTGGCAAGCCTTGCCGTACACTACCCGATATGGGGACATACCCAAATTGGTCTTGTACGTGGTGCGGAAAGCCCACAACGCGTCATTCAACTTGGTAGACCAATCCTTCCTCGAGGAACTAACCGTCTTCTCAAGAATTTGCTTTAATTGATGGTTAGAGATTTCGACCTGCCCACTAGTTTGCGGATGGTATGGGGTCGCAAGCTTGTGGGTGATCGAATATTTCCTCATAAGAGCTTCAAAGGAGCGATTACAGAAGTGGGTACCCCTATCGCTGATTATGGTACGAGGAGTACCAAATCGCACAAAAATGTCCCTCAAGAATTTGGTGACCACCTAGAGAGGAGATGGGGTACATGAGAGGAGGGAGAGTTCTATTTATAGCCATAGAAAAAGGTAATCCGGGACAATCCCCCGGTATGGGACTAAACAAATACCAAAAATAGCATAAACAAACACTAATACATGTGCACGCGAAATCTTAGCGGATCAGGAGAGATCCTGACCGCCAATTGGCGGTCTACAGGATCCGGATCCATCTGGTTTTCATTCTGGGCTTTTCTTGATGTATTTGTTGGTCTTGGATGCATCTACTTCGCTTGTTGGAGATCCGACCCGAATAGAATTTCCAAAATACACCCCAAGATGGTGTGGAGTTTTCTGTTTTGCTCTTTGGTCCTTCGGTCTTACGTTCAGGTCCTTCTCCCTTGCATCTTAGTCCTCAGGTCTCACAATTCAGTCATTTTTCCTATCTTTTAGGTATTTTCATGCCTCTTCTCATCAAACCTCTTTATTTCTGAAATTCAAACATAAAACTCGTCACGTAGTATTACTTAGGTGTAAGATAATGGATATAAGATACAAATATAAGCATGAAATGATGTCAATTAGTCCCATACCGGGGGATTGTCTCCGGTTACCTTTTTTCATGCCTATAAATAGAAGTCTTCTTCCTCATTTGTATTCACCCATTGCTTGGTGACATTGTCTCTACTAAGAGTAAAAGCCTTGAAGCAAAAACTCAAGGTGGAGAAGAATGTCACTTGCAATGTGAGTCATGTTAATAAATTAATTTTTCTTAGTTTCTTTTAATATTGTCTTGTCTTTTATTTATTGCATGCTTCTTTAGTTTAGTTTCATTTCATTTAGTTTTTTTAATATTTCTTGTTTGCTTAGTTTAATTGCCTTTCATTAGAATGTTTCGTTTTGTTAATGTAGTTTGTAGTGTAATGATTAGTGAGTATTTTCATCCCCCTATGGGGGTGGAGATGATGTTATACATGCATTAAATAATGGAAATGAATATTTTAGTTTGGAATGTCTTGATAAATGTGAATGTATGCTTGCTTGTTTAGAGTAGAACACTTCACTTGATTAGTTGCCACAAATATTAGACACCTATCATGCTTGTTTAGGTTTTGAAATAACCAACTTGTATATGTGAATGTTAATCAACTAGGTTTTGTGAATGGATTGATAAGTTTTACCATAATCTTTAGACATTTCATATACATGAAAACACTACCTACATTTGTGCCTATTGAATGCATTCTTCACTATCTTATTACATATGTGCACACACTCCACCCCATAGGGGGTTTCCATCTCTGATTCCATCTTCCTTTTGTTAGTTTTTTTAATCTTACTTTTAGTAGTCTTGTGTTTTCATCTTTCTTCTTTGTTAGTTTCTAATTTAGTGTAGCTTAGGTTAGCATAATCACATTTCTTCTCCCCTTTATTTCACACTCGCCTTCAAACTAACCAAAGTCGACACACTTCCCTGTGGATCGACCCGTATTTGTCACCGTTTCAATGCGGTCGTGCACTTGTCGTCTAAATTTAAAACGAACAAACAATAGTTTATTTTTCTATTATCAAAATGTAAGCTACATAGTTTTAAATTTGTAATTACAAAATTTAGATCATAAAAAAATGACAGAGGAATAAAAGAAACATGCGTAACCATTAAGCCATGGGGGTGTTGTGGCAAATGCCTTACATCTAAATTATAGATTAATTAAATACACAGCTAAAAATCTTACAAAAATTATTTTAGTCCCACTTCGGACGAATGCAACTCCCACCACCCACCGAGACCTATATATACCATACATCCCAACACCATATTCCTTATTTCATTGGGCATGAAACTCTTTGGAGTTCTCATTGCCATTTCGGCCTTCTTTTGTGAAGGCGTTAATAAAAACAAACTCAAATTCAAGTCGATTACACCCTACCTTGTCTAGCCAACGAGTCGAGCAGGCTCACGAACAAACGAGTTGAGTCGAGCGGCTCGCGAGTGAGCAGAGCATGAACATAATTTTTGCACTCGAACCGAACACTGAGCAAGCCACGAGAACGCCAAAAAATAAACAAGCCGAGTTCGAGTCAGCCTTGCTCGCTTGAACTTGTCTCGTTTACAACCCTATGTGGGTAATAACTGTAGGATAATACACCCGGCGAGGTGAATTAGAACGGTGTAGTGGCTAATTTCAATAAAACAATCGGTTTGCATGTGGTATGTTTGTTATGAGATTTCTTTAATCGAATAATGAGAGGACTATACAAAGTAGATGGCAGTCTATGGGGTTGGAATGTAAGAGTTGTTCAGGAGAAATATCGAGTAAGGTGGTTTTTGGTTTTGATGTTTTATTGTTTGTTTATTGTATTTTTTTAGTCTTAGAAACCTAGAAACGAAGATGTTGAGGATCCTACAAAAGAAGATCCCGCAGTGGAACATGTTTAGTTGTTCAAAAAGATGGGAGTCGAAGTTAGTAGTTCGGAGCAGGTGTGTATTGTCTTGCTAATGAACATGTTTTATTGTAGGAACATACATAAGTTGTAACAGAAACAATGTAAGCATATGAACCCATGAAATCAATTACTAAGGTTAGTAACATTGAAAACATTTAAGGATCCATTTTTTAGATACATTTGGTTATCAATTGTATAGCATATAAGGAAATGGGAGAAGGGGGCAATTTCACCTTTCATTGTAGGTAAATAACCAGTCATGAGTAATAAATGGTGGAACTGTGGTATTCATTTTTCTATTCAGGAAAATTGAAAGTGTAAGATGGACCTTATACGAGAAAATGCAGAAATTGTGTATGAATGGGCAAAAAAGACAAGAGGGTGCACTAGTTATGTTGTAAACTTAATGTTAAATTGTAAAAGGAAGTCTGTTAGATTTCCTTAACTGACAGCTAGCACAAATATTAGAAGAATGTTTAGAACATTTGTTTGGAGCAACAAGTAAAAGGTCTTTAGAGGCTAAAGAGTGAACCACAATTGACTAAGGATTTCCAAGGCGCATATTCCAGCTTCTCTCATCAATAATTTTGTGTTTGGTAGAGAAAAAAACACTTTTATTCAATGTTCTCAGACTATACATATCTTCTTTAACTTTTCTTCAGTAATTAGACCTCTGGTATTTCTAGAATAAATAGCAAAGTTATAGACAGAGAAATTAACATCATATGGTTTTTCTGTAGTTAGCTGGCTTACTGAAAGTAAATTGTTCTTCATGTTAGGTACATATAACACATTTTTCGAGTTTAAACCCCATTTGAATGATGTAAAGAAGTATCACCAACATGAGTAATGGGCAATAAATCTCCATTTTCAACCATGATTTTATTATTTCCTTTATAGAATTTTAAAGTTTTGAAGTTACCTGCATCTCCAGTAAAATGGGTAGAAGCCCCAGTATCAGAACATCAGTCTTAGTCCTAATCATTAGATATAGAAATGACAGTCAGAGCCTTGGGCATGTCCTTAGGCTCGAATGCATGAGTAAATTGGTTCCAACATAAAAAAAAGCCTCATGCTCGGGCTTTTGGTAGATTTGATATGTAACACTTCTCTTATCAGACTTAGTGTTCTTGTCAGCAGAATCAGATCTTGGTCCCTTACAATTTTGACCAGTGGCTTGAAAACCACAACCTTTAGAGCTAAAACAACCCTCTTTCTTTCCTATATTATTGTCTCTACCCCCTCCTCCTTTTTGTTTCTGGTTATAAAAAGTCATATGAGGTTGAGTTTCTTGGGAATGGAGATTTTCTCTCATTTCATAATTCAACAACATAGGAACAATTTCGCTGAAACTAGAATGAGGTGGTTTCAAGGTAAAGGTGGTGAAGATAGTATATTGAGGACCTAGGCCATTTAAGAACCAAAACACTTTAGTTTGATATCCAACAAGCTTGCCTATAATAGCTAATTCATCACAATTGGTCTTAAAATGCCTAATATACTCAAAGATGTTCTTATAATTCTTTCTCTTAGTAACTGAAGTTGCTACAAGAGGTTGAACTCGCGTTCAGCGGAGTCTTGAGCAAAGGAGGTTTTCAAGAGCTTTAAAACTCCCATCCAAGAACCCCTTGAGCCTCTGGGACTTGATTCAATTGGAGATCTAAGTCTCCCACATTAGATAGTTAATCGGAATGAGCTTGAGTATAACAAAGTTGGACACCTTCACATGGTTCGGAAAGGGACAACACGAAAACCTCGAATCCAAAAACGAGGAAGTCTCAAATCCAGAGGTGGGCGATCACATAGAAGCGTTAATCAAAGATTGACGGATTTCTGTTTTGATACCAAGAAGAAAACGAAACCCTAACCAATCAAGTTTGGTTTTCTCTTCATTATTATATATTTATTATAAGTCCAAGAATTAAAATGGAAGCCATCTCCAGCCCATACCAACTTAGATAGTCGTTGGGCTTTGAGTGCCGTGCAAGAAAAACTTTAAAACAAATTCAACTAGGCCCAATGGGCCTAAGCTAACACAATGCTCCTAAGTCTTATAAAATTATCCTTGATTAAATGGGCAGTCAGTTCCGCTAATACTCTCTACTTGAATTGCAGAATAATCATCTGCTTCAATCATCCGCTCGAAATCCTATAACAACACGTTTTGGCATCGTAAATTAATGTACTCATTGTTAGATTGCATCATTGTTTATTATACGATTAGTTAGTCAGTGCATGTCTGATTCATGATGGAAAGGCTATGGTATTATTGTGACCGTCATTTATGAAGAACATGTCGTTAATACTATATTGATTTTGTATATGGTTTATGTAAAAAAACATACTTCGTCGCAATTTTTGTGACTACGTTTTGGGTTTATAGTTTCTACTTTTTGGGGGCCTTGGAATACTTATGTTCATTCTCTAGAATGTCTACTATATATAGAAGATTTTTTTAGGGGGGAATTAATTCAGATCATCATCTAAAATGATGGCGTATATAACAAGTCTCTAATTTCTGGATTGTGCGCAACATGGGCTGACTAAGTCCATCCTAATTCGCAATTGGGTCAAATTGGCCTAACTAAGAAATACTTTCTCCCTTATCGTCTAGTGAAGCTGGTGGGTCGACATTGGGAATAGGCCTCAAGTTGTCTGGCCGATTTGAGTCTATTAGATCAACTCTAAAAATAAATTTAAGTAGTTGAATTCCTGAAAAAGAAAGACATTTTGGTATAAAACTGAGCGTGACCCTTGTTTGGATTTTATTATTGTTTGTTCCAAAATTTTTTTTGTATGCAGCTTTGATTGACGTTGGAAAAGCCTACTTTATTTTTAAGTATATGTCATTAACTATGTTCAGGCGGGTGGTCACCTAGGCGAACAGGTGACCGCCCTTGTTGGTGGTGGCCTACGCGACCACCCGCATACCGTGGTGTAAGGTTTATACGGTCGCCTAGGCGACCCTATTTAAATTTTATGGTTATTTTAAAAAAATATTAACCCTCCTCTCGCTGCTTATTCCTATAAATACACATTCCAACCCATTTTATGAAGACCAAACATGTAAGATGTGTTTCTCTATTTATTTTACATTTTTCCTAAATTTTTCATGTTTGTTTTAATTTTTTAAATTAAAAAAATAATAAAAAGGGATCACTCGGAATCAGGTGTCCGCCCAAACTTTTAGGCGATAACCTAGGCGTAACCTAAATGTTTGTCATTAGTATTATTAAGGTTTTTGTATCTACTTCTAATTGTTTCGACTATGTTGTTGGTTCTGTTTGGATGTGAGCTCGGAATATACTTGATATTGATTTTCTACAACACATTTCTTTTTTTATAGATATGAAAGTTATTTCAGAACACTTGATATTCATTTTCTATAATATTTTAAATTTTTTGGCGATAAGGAAGTTGTTTTATTGGGAGAATTCAATTTAAATCATGACCTAAATTATAAGAGTTAATTCTGGACACTGAGCAATGTGTGCTTATTAAGCCCATTATATCCCACAATACGGGTTAATTGGGCTAAAAAATAATAATTGAGGCCTAATAGTGTAGTGAAAGGTCGTGTATCAAACTTTGAATAAGACCTCACCTTGTCGGGTCAATTGAGTGTAGGATTTCGTGTCCTTATGTATGTATATATTTTAATTTTTTTAATACAACATAAAAGATCGATTTCATACTTTCAACAATTTTATGTACATTACTTTTTGTTTATTCTAATATCTTGTAATCCTACATATATTAAAATAAATCACAAAGCGAGAATCATACCCAAAGGTTCTCTAAAACCTTTCAAAGATCCAGAGTCGCGTTTCCCGTTGAATCGTCTGCCGATTCGCCTCTAAGTGTTCACCAAAATCTAAACAAGATTAGAGAGAAATGAGCTAGCCAATCAATCTCTAATTAGGCTTAGAATCTAACTAATAACCCCTCCTTAAGATCCTGAGATTTCTATCTCTAAAACTTAAATTAATTAAGAGATTTTCGTGGTGATTAAGAGAGAAATTAATGAGAGAAAGAATTTTTGCATTAACATAAACAAGTGGGGTGAGGGTCCTTTTATAGGCTCCCGAAACATCATCATCAAGAACTATTCTTTAGTCATGGTCTTATTCTCTCCTAAAATTAATCTCAAATTGCCACATAAGCATCCTAAAAAAACATTTAATTAAATCTGGAACTAATCTAACTCATAATCTAATTATTCTCTTAATAATTCAAGCAAAAATCGCATTGTTCAGTTGACCGAAATTTTTTCTCGGTTAACCGAACCATTCAGTTATAACACATGTTCGGTGGACCGTGAGCTAGACGGTCGACCAAATATGCATGAGAAAAAATTCTCTGGAAAAATTCGGACGATTTGCGTCTTGCTCGGTCGACCGTTGACCCACCAAAATTTCTCCCGGCGAGCATTCATCGGACGACCGTGTCACCTTCGGTCTACCGAAAATATGTTCTTTCTCGGTTGACCGTTCACGCTCGGTTAACCGAACTCAATTGTCCAGGCACTCCAGACAATTTCGGTCAACCAATTGTGTTTACCTGTTCCCCGTTCGGTTGACTATTCCGAAGACACCCCGGTCGACCGAACCCTAAACGGTTTACCGTGTTTGACCCCGATTTTGCCTTTGTCAAATTTTGGATTTATTTCCAACAAAAATTGATCTTTTGGGGGTTTTAGCAAATTCATATCTTATGTAATATATTATCCTATGTAATATTAAATTATTACACCCCATAATATATACACATCATATAAATTTATTATTATTCTAATTATGTCAATTCTCAAGACATATTAATTTTATTCGTTCACCACATGTGTGCCTTTTTCACATGAAACCCCACACATCATATGAACTCAAAATCAAGCTTCTTATATCACAGTTTTGTGGTGTGACCTATATGATGATCTAAGCTAAATTGACAGCGATATTAAACACTTAATATCTCAAACTATAAGCGGTATCTAGATACACATTATAGTTACCCAATTAGCATAGATGTCTTTGTTCCACCCGAACTAAACATGATCTATTTAGTGATGTAAGTGATATGATTGATCGTTTTATATTAAACCGCAAGTGCACGACCGCGTTGAAGCGGTGGCAAATACGGGTCGTCCACTGGGAGGTGTGTCGACGTTTGGTTTGTGCGAAGGCAAGTGGTAAAGAGAGGAGAGAAAGGTTGGTTACACTAAACTACACTAAGGTACAAGTGGAAATGGAAAAGAAGCAAGAAAACTAAACCCCAAAAGAGGGTCGAGAAATAATATGAACATAAAGAAGTGTGTGTGTGTGTTCATTAAGCTCCTCACAATATGTAGTGCATAAAATCATAAAACAAAATCCAACTTTGCCTCCACATGAATTAAGATTAGATCACATCATTAAAACATACAAGACAATAAGTGGAATGAAGATAAATGAACTCAAGTATAAAGACTAAACCCTACTATGCCTCCATATGAATTAAGATAAGACTATATCATTAAAACTTACAAGACATTAACCAAGGTAAAGGCAACAAGAGTCCATACACTACAACTTGTGTTTCCAATATTAATTCCATCCATATCCTAACCTTATCATTCCCCATAAATAGATATCCTAACCTTATCATTCCCCATAAATAGGTCCACTAATCGAAACATAGGTTAAGCTTCATTCAAGAGCATTAGCATATCAAAGATAAGAGTGGAGACCCATTAGATGGTTATGGAAATCATATAAAGTTCAAGGGATTAAGATAACACACACTTACTACACTACATGATTATATCACATATTTCTCCACCCCCCAAATGGGGATGGATCTACTCACTACTCATTACACTAACTACATTAACAAAATGAAACATAGTACTGAAATGAAATTAATCTAAGCAAGCAAGAAACATTAAAGAAACTAAAAGAACATGAGACTAAAGAAACATGCAAGACATGTAAATTGAAATTAACTAAGCAATGTAAAAACTAAAGCAAACAACAATTAACTACAAAACTTCTATTATTACTCACTCCAAATTACAAGCAGCCCTTACACCACTAGAGTTTTGCTTCAAGGCTTCACTCTTAGTAGGGAAGAAGACCACCAAAAGAGAGATATGTATAATGGAACATGAAGAGTTCTATTTATAAGCATGAAAAAAGCTAATCCGGTGCAATTCCCCGATGTGGGACTAAACAAATACCAAAAATAGACTAAGAATACACTAATACACGTGCTCGGCAAAGTTGAGCGGATCCGGAGCCAAACAGACCGCCAATTGGCGGTCTATTAGTTCTGGATCGGGCTCATTTTTGCTGTGGGCTTGTCTTGATGTATTTGTTGGTCTTGGATGCATCTACGTCGCTTGTTGGAGCTCCGACCCGAATAGAATTGCCAAAATACTCCCCATGATGGTGTGGAGTTTTCTGTTTTGCTCTTTGGTCCTTCGGTCTTTCGTTCAGGTCCTTCTCCCTTGCATCTTAGTCCCCAGGTCTTACAATTAAGTCCTTTTTCCCTGCTTTTGGGTCCTTTCATGCTTCATCTCTTCAAACCTATTTATTTCTGAAATTCAAACATAAAACTCGTCACGTAGCATTTCTTAGGCGTAAGATAATGGATATAAGATACAAATATAAGCATGAAATGATGTCAATCAAATACCCACACACCTAAGTTTTTGCTAGTTCCGAGCAAAACAAAGAAAGAGAAAAGCAAACGAGAAACAAGAAATCCTAACTCACTTTCGTAGGAATCACGGTTGCACTTAGCACGTGCAACAAGCCGTTAAACCTCCTTGTTGCCAAGGAGGAGGAGTGTTGTCTCCTAAGGGTTTTCAGCGGATATACCCACAAAATCCGAACAATATGCATTATTCAATCTAGACACTCGACTCGTTGGACAAATTTTGTCAATCAATGGAAGCGGTAATCCTACGGGCCGACTCTATATAGGTAATCAGTCCACACACCTAATCTAATGAACCATTCGTGCAAGTTAAATAAGGAATTAAGTGAAAGACATGGACAACCTCAACATCCTCAAGTGATACAAAGTGTAAAGTCCATTAAGGTTCTTATTTGCATTTTTTTTCTTTTTGTTTCTTTTTTCTTGTTGTTTCTTTTCTTTTTATTAGTTTGAGTTTCATTCTCCCAGGGTTAGGTTTCGTGCATCATTGCCCATGAGGACTTACACTATCACGTACACATTTCCCCAAATCTCCACATAGGGCAATCCCTACAACCCGTGTAACGAGAGTTCGGTCGGCGCATCCCAAGTCAGATGACTCGAAAGTACCAGGCACAAAGTCCCCTCAGACCTACTTTCCCGAGTGATAGAAGCCGTGCGAGAAGAGAGAACACTTACTCACTTATTTCTTATCTACACATGAACCAAAACCCTTACACTTAATGTCTCACAACAAGATTTAAAGGGTCCTTGACAACAACAAACTTCCTTAAGTTAACAGACACGAATTATTGACTCATTAGGTTCAGGATAGATTCTTTGAATGTTTGAGCACTGAAACCCTATGATTACACACCCCAAGGGAAAACTGGGGTGCATCCTAACGACTCGATAAATCCTAAAGTCACTGTACTAGATATCCTAATGCATCAAGTTCAAGACAATTTTGGGAGCTTTCTTTTTACTTTGCCTCTCAACGGTTTTGCACATGCTAAATACACGCAAAACCACAAAACATTTTCTTTCGCAAACACATGAAGATTTTGAAAGAAATGTGAAAATTTTGAAGCACTAGGCAAGCAAAAGAAGAGAAGTTGCCCAAGGATCATGGCAAGCAGATATATCGATATTAAATGCAACACACTAACATGACCCTAATAATGCACACAAAAGAAAATAAAATCAAAGGAAAAAGACTCAACTATGTACACACGTAAAACACCCCCCACACCTACTTCATGCATTGTCCTCAATGAATGTGAGCAAGATACTACTTGGATTTATGCATGAAAAAGGAGAGATCTCACCAACATGAAGTACAAAGGGAAGTTCAAGGTCATGTTGATGGACACAAACCTGAATTCCCTCAAAACCTGTGCAATGCAAAGGAAGGGATACAAATACGTGAAAGAAATGGTGCCCAAATACTCAAGGGTTGGAGCCACAACAATCGATGCTCACTGAAGGAGTCTTTTATTGTACTTTTTTCTTCTTCTTTTGTTTCTCTTTTTTTTCTTTTTTTTATAACTATGTACAAAAATGGGCTCCCATCTTCATATGTCAAGGGACATCAAATGGGAACCTGCCAGCTCTCGAGCCAAAAATGCACATGCATGGGCTCGCGACATACAAATCAGAATTGCTTGACCACCTGATACCCTTATAAGTGTTGTGGTCGTTTGATGCCTCTTGAGAGTGAGCAAGATAGGAGGCATGAATTAGAGGTGAACCTCTATCAGGTTGAAGGGTATCAGGTGGTTGATTCTTAACCCACATGGGGTCCTCGGTAGGGCTATCAATGGGTAGAATTTTACCCGCAACCCGCCCCGCCCCGCCTAATGCGGGTAGCGGTTCAAAAAATCTTACCCACCAACCAGCCACCCGCGTAACCCGCATAATAAGCGGGGCGGGTTGCGGTTGTCTCACAACCCGCCCCGCATAACCCGCCACCCGCAAAACCCGATAACCTGCCTACCGATTAACCGATTACCCCCACAAATATAAGTTTGGATTCCAAACCCTAACGCATCCCCCTCTGACCCTCTCCCACGCCGATTCCCATTCCCTCCCTCCTCCACGCATCCCCCTCTCCCACCGACCCCTCTCCTCCACGGCTCCAGTCCCCACCGACCCCTCTCCTCCCGCCCCCAGTCCCCACCGACCCCTCTCCTCCACGGCTCCACGCTTCGCTGATCCCGTCCCTTCCGACCAGATCCCCTCTCCTCCACGTTGATCTCGCCCCCTCCGACAAGATCCCCCTCGCCTCCACGCTGATCCCGTATTCCCGCCCCCTCCGACCAGATCCCCCTCTCCTCCACGTTGATCCCGCCTCTGACTAGGTAATATTTCAATACCCAAGGGGTTGCTTGACCCCTTCGACTGTACCTAGCATTGCCACTGCTCGTGGGTAATCGTTAGGATTTTGTAGTTTTGAAATCTGTTGTTTAATTTGTTAGATCCGTTTTGAGTGTTTTCATTGATGGCAGTTGGGAATCACAATTTTTGATTCTATGTGCGATCTTGTCATGGTTAGTTGTTTCTGTTGGGATTCGTTCAGTTTCAAGCTTTATTGTTTGATTGGATTCATTTGCAGTACTTTCATTTGATGCTTGGGATTGATGATTGGTGATCGGAAGTGGTCTCAGTGTGCAGTATGTTCCAGTTAAGGAGTTCAGAATTTCAGTGCTGAAAGTTAACGAGAACCTTTGGAGTAGTTACTTAGTTTTAAATCCATATTGATAAAATCCTAAAACTAAGCTATTCTTAAAGCTACTTAGTAAAATATTACATTACTTTGAGCTCCTTCAAAATTTTTATTACATTTGTTCATTCTTCATTACTTGTTTTCGTAATAGCTTTTTTTTAATCCCTTGAAGATACTTGATCAAGGACTACGAAGAGATGACAACCACTAGCACGCCTAATTGCTTGAATGACCAAACCACTACGGATGGTATGTATTTTGAGTCTCATTTTTTTGCCAACTTCTACGTTTCTGAAATTAGTGAAGTATTATTTTGTTTAAGTACTCAAGTATTTATAAATACAGGGCATAGTAATGTTGAGACACAAGTTTGTAAACGAAAAAGGCCTCTCACTTCAGATGTTTGGAATTTTTTTGAGAAAATAGAGGATAAAGTGAATGGTAAACATGTGGCTAAATGTCTTCATTGTGGAAAAATTTACACCGCCAAAAGAAAAGATGGGACAAGTCATTTGAATAGTCACTTGAAAAGCAAACATATGAGGATGTTGAGTGAAGATTCTAATCAAATGGTGTTGTCTTTTGGTGATAAAAAAAACATGGAACTGTAGAGGTGAAAAATCACAAATTTGATCAGGATGCTAGTAGGAAAGACTTGGCTGAAATGATCATACTTCATGAGTACCCATTTTCTATAGTTGAAAACAAAGGATTCAAAATTTTTGTTAAAGGTCTAAGACCAGAGTTCAAAATGGTTTCTCGCAACACCATTAAAAAGGATTGCATTAGGATATTTGATGTTGAAAGAGAGAAGGTTTATGCTCAGTTAGAACAAATTTCTGGACGTATTAGCCATACTAGTGACATGTGGACATCCAGCAGAAATAAAGGTTATGTTTCTTTGACATGCCACTTCATAGATGATGAATGGAGACTTCAGAGAAAGCTTTTGAGTTTTGCCTTCCTCGAAGCACCTCACACAGCCAATGCAATAGCAAAGACATTAATAGAAAGATTTTTCAAGTGGAACATTGATAAGAAGTTAATGTGTATTGTGCTTGATAATTGTACCACAAATGATGCTATGGTGAGAGAGGTGGTTGACAAATTTTCCCCAAAGGGAGATATGTTACTTGATGGGAAAATGTTTCACGTTAGGTGTTCTGCCCACATTGTTAATCTTATAGTGCATGAAGGACTTGATGTCATCAAGGATGTCATTTTTAAAGTGAGGGAGAGTGTGAAATACGTTAAGTCTTCCACACTTAGACAACAAACTTTCAATGAAGTGGCAAAACAAGTGAAGGCTCCAACCAAGTGTCTTGTCTTAGATGTCCCTACAAGATGGAACTCCACATTTTTGATGTTGCAAATTGCACTAAAGCATAAAGAATCCTTCGTTCGTTTGGCAGATGTTGATGTGTCTTACAAGTTTGCACCTAGTAAAGAAGAGTGGGAACATGCAAAAGTGATTTGTGAATGTTTGAGGTATTTTCATTGGGTGACTGTGGAGTTTTCCAAAAGCTTGTATCCATCGGCAAATTACTTTTTCTCTAATGTTTGCGCAATCAATTTGACTCTAAAGGAAATGTGTAGAAGTCCACTTTCTTTTGTATCTAGCATGGCTAAATTAATGATGATCAAGTTTTCCAAATATTGGGAAAAGTCAAGTCTAGTTCTGTCGATTGCTTGCATTTTGGATCCTCGTTACAAAATGAGTACCGTAGAATATTACATGAAGAAGATTTATGAGGAGAAATGGGAGGAGAAACATGGAGAGATTAAAACTTCCTTTGCTGAGTTGTATGCTGATTATCGACTAAGATATGGGGACAGTGACAGTTTAACCATTTGGGGTGGTGAGAGCAACTCAGGGGCAGCGAATGTTATGAGTGATGATGCAGGCGATGTTTGTTTTACACTAGAATCATCAGAATTACCATTGTTCACTGATCCTCAGGAAGAGCTTAACAAGTTTCTTGATACCAAATATGCTTCTGAACCTCAACAAAATTGTATGGAGACATACTTGAAGGATTCTGTGCAACCGCGGGTGCTGAATTTTGACGTGTTGAGTTGGTGGAAAATGAATGGACCTAAGTATCCTATTGTTGCACGTATAGCACGTGATGTTCTCTCTATTCCGATGTCTACTGTTGCATCTGAAAGTGTTTTTAGCACAGGAGGACGAGTTCTTGGGAAGCATCGTTGTTCGATGACTTCCACTACTTTAGAGGCCGTTGTGTGTGCACAAGATTGGTTAAGGGCTGAATTTGAAGGTAATTAATCTTCCAAAATAACGTATGATTGATTATTATTATTATTCATGCACATTATAATGTTAACTTATCGTGTTTCGTAGGTGTGGTTGAAAGTGATGATGGTGATGGAGCACTTGCAACAATGCCAACTCATTATGTGGAAGAAGAGCACGACGAGGTAGAGGACATTGAGGGTGATGATGGGTTGGAACAAGCTCCGACAACTTGAATGTTTTCAATGCTTTCATATATTGATGTAGAATTTATTATGTTATAATTATTGTTGATGTTATTGTTATATGTTGGAGTTTGTTATATGTTAGGATTTATTATTGTTATTTAGTTTGTTATATGTTGACATGTTTTAAACAGACATATATGATGTATGGATCTTATGCTTAGTAAGCAAATGTGTTGCAGGAAAGAATGTTGATGTTTTTATGTTGCAGCCTTGCAGGAAAGAATGCTCACTCTCTATGTCTGTATACTTAGTTTGTATTCAGGAAAGAATTCAGGAAAGAATGCCTTGCAGCCTTGCAGGAAAGAATACTTAGTAAGCAAATGCGTTATTTCAATGTGGATGCTTAGTAAACAAACAATAAATCCTAGAACCGAACATCATTTTTCCAAGCCCGCCAGACCCGTATAACCCGCCCCGCATTGCTCAGTGTAGTCTTAGGCGGGGCGGGTAGCGGTATTAATTTTTTTGCCCCGCCCCGCCCCGCCCACCCGCTTAACTTAGGCGGGGCGGGTAGCGGTTGGGCAAATACCCGCCCCGCCCCGCTTACAACCCTAGTCCTCGGCAGATACAGAATGAAGATCATGTGGCCCAGAGGCCATAAAAATGGTATCATGTGGCTCAAAAGCCACATGATCGAAAGGCTGTGGCTCAAGGGCCACGTGATCAAAAGGATGTGGCTCAAGGGCCACAAGATCAGAAGAATGTAGCTCAAGGGCCACAAGATCAAAAGGAGGTGGCACTGCGGCCACATGATCAGAACATAAGGCACCTTCTTGTGCCAACCCAGGTGAAACATCTTCACCACCTTCATGATTTTCATCAAACAATTCTCTGAAGTGCTTGAAGGTGCCCTCAACTTCAATTTCATCCAAACCCTGGTTAAGGTTGACCCCAACAGGGTCATTGAAGGCACCTGACTTCTTGCCGATGGTGAAGATGTTGAAATCAGCGCATTGACTACCATAAGTCAAGCGCATCAGACCATTGCGACAATTGATCAATGCATTGGAAGTCGTAAGGAATGTTCGCCCCAGAATGACAGGAATTTGTCCAAGTGGGTTTGGCACAGGTTTAGTATCCAAGACAAAGAAATCGACTGGATAAATGAACTCTCCCACTTTGATCAGCACATCTTTCACCACACCCCTCAGTTTCTTCATAGACCTATCAACCAATTGAAGAGTGGTTTTTGTTTGTTTGATTCTCCAAGACCGAGGTGGACGTAGACAGAATATGGCAGAAGATTAACAGATGCACCAAGGTCCAATAAGGCTCGATGTATGGGCACATCACCAATCACACAAGAGATAGTAGGACAACCAGGGTCCTTATACTTGACTTGCATGGGTTGTGCCAACAAAGAACTCACGTTAGCCGCAAGAAAAACTTTCTTTGGAACATGAGTTTTTCTCTTCTTGGTGCATAAGTCCTTGAGAACCTTGGCATAAGGTGGCATTTACTGAATCACCTCCAATAGAGGGATGTTCACCTTAACTTGCCGAAACATCTCAAGCATCTTGTCATGCTGATCAGAGGTTTTCTTTTTAAGGCGCTCAGGGAATGGCGCCTTCGGGACATAAGGGTGCGAAGGAATATCAGAATTCTGGTCCAAAGAAGCATGAGTGGGGACCTCAGAATTTGATTCCTTTGACACAAAAAGAGACAAGGGGACCTCGGGGTTCGGCCCCATTGTCGAAGGAAATGTAGAAGAAACCTCAGGATCCGGCTCCTTCCTGGAAGTATTTGTGGAGGGAGCCTCAGGATCCGGCTCTCTCAAAGATGGTGATGATAAAGAAGGCACCCCAATGTGGTTGTCCACCTCCTTACCAGATCTCAAAGTATGAATCACATTAATATGATGGGTCGGTTCAGATGTAGCATGAGGTAAAGGTGTCCTTACTTGAGAATGGGTACCCCGAGGATTCACCTCGGGTTGACTCGGGAACTGACCCTTCTCGCGTTCATGGAATTGATGAGCCAACTGGCTAAGTTGCATTTCCAAAGCCTTGAATGTACTTTGCAATGCTTGAAGGGTCGGATCAAAAGAAGGGTCCTTGGGGTCAACCCGCTGAGGTGGTGGAGTCTGGTTGGAATAACCCGATGATGAGGCATGAGCAGGTTGGTAATTATGGTGCTGAGACCTTTGATGTGGGGGTTGGTAGGTCGCCGATGGGCGTGGAGGTTGATAAGGTGGAGGTTGACGTTGAGCGTGCGAGCTCTGACTGTTACCCCCATTAGGCCCTCAAGAGAACTTAGGATGGTTACGCCATCACGGGTTGTAGGAGTGATTGTACGGGTCATTACGGGACCTCTGTTGATACATCGCATTTGCATTCTCAGTATCCCTTGGAGCGTAAGCGCATTCCAAGTCATCATGACCCGTAAGTCCACACCTATCACACCCGGGAGTAGCGACCTGAGCTACAGGAGCTCGGTCCAACTCTAAACTCTCAATCATACGCATGAGAGCAGCCATTTTCACCTCAGACGCGATCGACGACTCAACTTGATATGATCCAGCTCGCCCAGAAGACCTGGGGGTTGGTGGCTCTCTCATGGTGTCCCACTCAAAGGTGCGTTCAACCATTAACTCAAAAGTGTCCCATGCCTCATTGATAGGTTTCATTTGGAAGTCACCCTGACAAATCGACTCCAACAATGTGCGGGTGTTGTAGTTGAGGCCCTCATAAACAATTTGGCACAGCTGCCACAGCTTAAATCCATGATGAGGGCACTGCTGGAGAAGGTCCTTGAACCTCTCAAAGAAAGCATGAAAATATTCGGTCTCAGTCTGATACATTTGATGTATCTGGGGCCGTATTAGTTGAGTTTTCCTTTGAGGGAAAAATCTCTTCAGAAATACGGTCACAGTCATGCCAAGACCGAATGGAGCTCGCTGGGAGGCTGTACATCTATTTCTTCGCGTTATCCTTCAACGCGAAAGAAATCATCCTCAACCGGACTGAATCCTCGTCAAGTTGTTGAAGCTTGAACATGGAGCATACTTCCTCGAATTCGCGTATAAAAATATACGGATCCTCCTTATTGACAGTAAAGGTTGGAAGCATGCTCACATATTGAGGTTTCAGCTCATAGTTGTTCCCGCGAGCAGGGGGAACAACTATGCAAGAAGGTTGCACGGCCCCAACAGGATGGGTCCGCTCCCACAAAGTCATCAGTCTATCCTGTCGAGCTAAAGGTGGTGGTGCACCAAGAACTCGATCCTGATCGAATCTCCATTTGTCTCGAGTCAGAGGAGGAGGAGAAGGAGGTCTACGTGGTGGTGGGAGCGGACCGAGGTAATCCATGTATGGAACCCGATCTCCCTCGCCACCACGAGACGACTCGGCCTCATGCTCCAAAGGAGCACGAGGCGGAGATGGTCAATCACCAAGACCGTCCATCTCAGAAAAATGCACTCTCTCAAGTCGAGCGCTCTCACCAGAACGAGCCCAGCCTCACATAAAAATGCTCGACTCGACTCTAAACAACACACAACAGAAGGTGTACTCAGAGGAGGAGACTACACGTAGAGAATAGATGAGGAAAGGACTCAGATGAGGAGGGAAGAATCCTTAGATCTAACATGGGTAGTGGGATCAGGTAGAAGCCTAACTAGCAAGCACGACTCAAACAACTTAAGGCTATTGGTCCTTAGGCTAGACGACGCCTAACTTCGAGGTCACTAGCCTTGACACGCCTCACCTCCCTACAACGAGGACCACAATGCCCAGCAAGTGATACCAGATCCGGAGATCCAGTACCTCCTACTATCGACAAGGTAGGCAACCCTGATCAGGTCATGACGGTCTCAACTAGATTACTCTCCTAGTGCGTCCGCAATCCTTAGGGCCAATGTTTACTTGCTTTTAGTTAAGGCTTGATTACGAGTGATTTTTGGGGCCAAGGATAGGGTGATGAAATCCCCCACCTTATCTTTTATGGGACATCCCCTCCTTAGTAGTGTTTTGATCCTAGATCTAGCAAATCAATCGCTCCAATCAAACGCTCAACTCACACTTGTCCTGATGCAAATCCTACTAACTAATGCATGGGCATACAAGATGCATGAATGAGTGTAGGAAATGCGTACCTTACGCCAACGCTCAACAACTGAAAATAAAGCTAAAAGAAAAGACAACTATATGCCTATGTCAAGTTCATGATGCGTGACCTAAACAAATAAGAATATCAAAATCAAGCTTCTTATTTCACAGTTTTGTGGTGTGACCTATATGATGATCTAAGCTAAATTGACAGCGATATTAAACACTTAATATCTCAAACTATAAGCGGTATCTAGATACACATTATAGTTACCCAATTAGCATAGATGTCTTTGTTCCACCCGAACTAAACATGATCTATTTAGTGATGTAAGTGATCTGATTGATCGTTTTATATTAAGCCGCAAGTGCACGACCGCGTTGAAACAGTGGCAAATACGGGTCGTCCACTGGGAGGTGTGTCGACGTTTGGTTTGTGCGAAGGTAAGTGGTAAAGAAAGGAGAGAAAGGTTGGTTACACTAAACTACACTAAGGTACAAGTGGAAATGGAAAAGAAGCAAGAAAACTAAACCCCAAAAGAGGGTCGAGAAATAATAGGAACATAAAGAAGTGTGTGTGTTCATTAAGCTCCTCACAATATGTAGTGCATAAAATCATAAAACAAAATCCAACTTTGCCTCCACATGAATTAAGATTAGATCACATTATTAAAACATACAAGACAATAAGTGGAATGAAGATAAATGAACTCAAGTATAAAGACTAAACCCGACTATGCCTCCACATGAATTAAGATAAGACTATATCATTAAAACTGACAAGACATTAACCAAGGTAAAGGCAACAAGAGTCCATACACTACAACTTGTGTTTCCAATATTAATTCCATCCATATCCTAACCTTATCATTCCCCATAAATAGATATCCTAACCTTATCATTCCCCATAAATAGGTCCACTAATCGAAACATAGGTTAAGCTTCATTCAAGAGCATTAGCATATCAAAGATAAGAGTGGAGACCCATTAGATGGTTATGGAAATCATATAAAGTTCAAGGGATTAAGATAACACACACTTACTACACTACATGATTATATCACATATTTCTCCACCCCCCAAATGGGGATGGATCTACTCACTACTCATTACACTAACTACATTAACAAAATGAAACATAGTACTGAAATGAAATTAATCTAAGCAAGCAAGAAACATTAAAGAAACTAAAAGAACATGAGACTAAAGAAACATGCAAGACATGTAAATTGAAATTAACTAAGCAATGTAAAAACTAAAGCAAACAACAATTAACTACAAAACTTCTATTATTACTCACTCCAAATTACAAGCAGCCCTTACACCACTAGAGTTTTGCTTCAAGGCTTCACTCTTAGTAGGGAAGAAGACCACCAAAAGAGAGATATGTATAATGGAACGTGAAGAGTTCTATTTATAAGCATGAAAAAAGCTAATCCGGTGCAATTCCCCGATGTGGGACTAAACAAATACCAAAAATAGACTAAGAATACACTAATACACGTGCTCGGCAAAGTTGAGCGGATCCGGAGCCAAACAGACCGCCAATTGGCGGTCTATTAGTTCTGGATCGGGCTCATTTTTGCTGTGGGCTTGTCTTGATGTATTTGTTGGTCTTGGATGCATCTACGTCGCTTGTTGGAGCTCCGACCCGAATAGAATTGCCAAAATACTCCCCATGATGGTGTGGAGTTTTCTGTTTTGCTCTTTGGTCCTTCGGTCTTTCGTTCAGGTCCTTCTCCCTTGCATCTTAGTCCCCAGGTCTTACAATTAAGTCCTTTTTCCCTGCTTTTGGGTCCTTTCATGCTTCATCTCTTCAAACCTATTTATTTCTGAAATTCAAACATAAAACTCGTCACGTAGCATTTCTTAGGCGTAAGATAATGGATATAAGATACAAATATAAGCATGAAATGATGTCAATCAAATACCCACACACCTAAGTTTTTGCTAGTTCCGAGCAAAACAAAGAAAGAGAAAAGCAAACGAGAAACAAGAAATCCTAACTCACTTTCGTAGGAATCACGGTTGCACTTAGCACGTGCAACAAGCCGTTAAACCTCCTTGTTGCCAAGGAGAAGGAGTGTTGTCTCCTAAGGGTTTTCAGCGGATATACCCAGAAAATCCGAACAATATGCATTATTCAATATAGACACTCGACTCGTTGGACAAATTTTGTCAATCAATGGAAGTGGTAATCCTACGGGCCGACTCTATATAGGTAATCAGTCCACACACCTAATCTAATGAACCATTCGTGCAAGTTAAATAAGGAATTAAGTGAAAGACATGGACAACCTCAACATCCTCAAGTGATACAAAGTGTAAAGTCCATTAAGGTTCTTATTTTCATTTTTTTTCTTTTTGTTTCTTTTTTCTTGTTGTTTCTTTTCTTTTTATTAGTTTGAGTTTCATTCTCCCAGGGTTAGGTTTCGTGCATCATTGCCCATGAGGACTTACACTATCACGTACACCTTTCCCCAAATCTCCACATAGGGCAATCCCTACAACCCGTGTAACGAGAGTTCGGTCGGCGCATCCCAAGTCAGATGACTCGAAAGTACCAGGCACAAAGTCCCCTCAGACCTACTTTCCCGAGTGATAGAAGCCGTGCGAGAAAAGAGAACACCTACTCACTTATTTCTTATCTACACATGAACCAAAACCCCTACACTTAATGTCTCACAACAAGATTTAAAGGGTCCTTGACAACAACAAACTTCCTTAAGTTAACAGACACGAATTATTGACTCATTAGGTTCAGGATAGATTCTTTGAATGTTTGAGCACTGAAACCCTATGATTACTCACCCTAAGGGAAAACTGGGGTGCATCCTAACGACTCGATAAATCCTAAAGTCACTGTACTAGATATCCTAATGCATCAAGTTCAAGACAATTTTGGGAGCTTTCTTTTTACTTTGCCTCTCAACGGTTTTGCACATGCTAAATACACGCAAAACCACAAAACATTTTCTTTCGCAAACACATGAAGATTTTGAAAGAAATGTGAAAATTTTGAAGCACGAGGCAAGCAAAAGAAGAGAAGTCGCCCAAGGATCATGGCAAGCAGATATATCGATATTAAATGCAACACACTAACATGACCCTAATAATGCACACAAAAGAAAATAAAATCAAAGGAAAAAGACTCAACTATGTACACACGTAAAACACCCCCCACACCTACTTCATGCATTGTCCTCAATGAATGTGAGCAAGATACTACATGGATTTATGCATGAAAAAGGAGAGATCTCACCAACATGAAGTACAAAGGGAAGTTCAAGGTCATGTTGATGGACACAAACCTGAATTCCCTCAAAACCTGTGCAATGCAAAGGAAGGGATACAAATACATGAAAGAAATGGTGCCCAAATACTCAAGGGTTGGAGCCCACAACAATCGATGCTCACTGAAGGAGTCTTTTATTGTACTTTTTTCTTCTTCTTTTGTTTCTCTTTTTTTTTCTTTTTTTTATAACTATGTACAAAAATGGGCTCCCATCTTCATATGTCAAGGGACATCAAATGGGAACCCGCCAGCTCTCGAGCCAAAAATGCACATGCATGGGCTCGCGACATACAAATCAGAATTGCTTGACCACCTGATACCCTTATAAGTGTTGTGGTCGTTTGATGCCTCTTGAGAGTGAGCAAGATAGGAGGCATGAATTAGAGGTGAACCTCTATCAGGTTGAAGGGTATCAGGTGGTTGATTCTTAACCCACATGGGGTCCTCAGTAGGGCTGTCAATGGGTAGAATTTTACCCGCAACCCGCCCAGCCCCGCCTAATGCGGGTAGCGGTTCAAAAAATCTTACCCACCAACCAGCCACCCGCGTAACCCGCATAATAAGCGGGGCGGGTTGCGGTTGTCTCACAACCCGCCCCGCATAACCCGCCACCCGCAAAACCCGATAACCTGCCTACCGATTAACCGATTACCCGCACAAATATAAGTTTGGATTCCAAACCCTAACGCATCCCCCTCTGACCCTCTCCCACGCCGATTCCCATTCCCTCCCTCCTCCACGCATCCCCCTCTCCCACCGACCCCTCTCCTCCCGCCCCCAGTCCCCACCGACCCCTCTCCTCCACGGCTCCACGCTTTGCTGATCCCGTCCCTTCCGACCAGATCCCCTCTCCTCCACGTTGATCTCGCCCCCTCCGACAAGATCCCCCTCGCCTCCACGCTGATCCCGTATTCCCGCCCCCTCCGACCATATCCCCCTCTCCTCCACGTTGATCCCGCCTCTGACTAGGTAATATTTCAATACCCAAGGGGTTGCTTGACCCCTTCGACTGTACCTAGCATTGCCACTGCTCGTGGGTAATCATTAGGATTTTGTAGTTTTGAAATCTGTTGTTTAATTTGTTAGATCCGTTTTGAGTGTTTTCATTGATGGCAGTTGGGAATCACAATTTTTGATTATATGTGCGATCTTGTCATGGTTAGTTGTTTCTGTTGGGATTCGTTCGGTTTCAAGCTTTATTGTTTGATTGGATTCATTTGCAGTACTTTCATTTGATGCTTGGGATTGATGATTGGTGATCGAAAGTGGTCTCAATGTGCAGTATGTTCCAGTTAAGGAGTTCAGAATTTCAGTGCTGAAAGTTAACGAGAACCTTTGGAGTAGTTACTTAGTTTTAAATCCATATTAATAAAATCCTAAAACTAAGCTATTCTTAAAGCTACTTAGTAAAATATTACATTACTTTGAGCTCCTTCAAAATTTTTATTACATTTGTTCATTCTTCATTACTTGTTTTCGTAATAGCTTTTTTTTAATCCCTTGAAGATACTTGATCAAGGACTACGAAGAGATGACAACCACTAGCACGCCTAATTGCTTGAATGACCAAACCACTACGGATGGTATGTATTTTGAGTCTCATTTTTTTGCCAACTTCTACGTTTCTGAAATTAGTGAAGTATTATTTTGTTTAAGTACTCAAGTATTTATAAATACAGGGCATAGTAATGTTGAGACACAAGTTTGTAAACGAAAAAGGCCTCTCACTTCAGATGTTTGGAATTTTTTTGAGAAAATAGAGGATAAAGTGAATGGTAAACATGTGGCTAAATGTCTTCATTGTGGAAAAATTTACACCGCCAAAAGAAAAGATGGGACAAGTCATTTGAATAGTCACTTGAAAAGCAAACATATGAGGATGTTGAGTGAAGATTCTAATCAAATGGTGTTGTCTTTTGGTGATAAAAAAAACATGGAACTGTAGAGGTGAAAAATCACAAATTTGATCAGGATGCTAGTAGGAAAGACTTGGCTGAAATGATCATACTTCATGAGTACCCATTTTCTATAGTTGAAAACAAAGGATTCAAAAATTTTGTTAAAGGTCTAAGACCAGAGTTCAAAATGGTTTCTCGCAACACCATTAAAAAGGATTGCATTAGGATATTTGATGTTGAAAGAGAGAAGGTTTATGCTCAGTTAGAACAAATTTCTGGACGTATTAGCCATACTAGTGACATGTGGACATCCAGCAGAAATAAAGGTTATGTTTCTTTGACATGCCACTTCATAGATGATGAATGGAGACTTCAGAGAAAGCTTTTGAGTTTTGCCTTCCTCGAAGCACCTCACACAGCCAATGCAATAGCAAAGACATTAATAGAAAGATTTTTCAAGTGGAACATTGATAAGAAGTTAATGTGTATTGTGCTTGATAATTGTACCACAAATGATGCTATGGTGAGAGAGGTGGTTGACAAATTTTCCCCAAAGGGAGATATGTTACTTGATGGGAAAATGTTTCACGTTAGGTGTTCTGCCCACATTGTTAATCTTATAGTGCATGAAGGACTTGATGTCATCAAGGATGTCATTTTTAAAGTGAGGGAGAGTGTGAAATACGTTAAGTCTTCCACACTTAGACAACAAACTTTCAATGAAGTGGCAAAACAAGTGAAGGCTCCAACCAAGTGTCTTGTCTTAGATGTCCCTACAAGATGGAACTCCACATTTTTGATGTTGCAAATTGCACTAAAGCATAAAGAATCCTTCGTTCGTTTGGCAGATGTTGATGTGTCTTACAAGTTTGCACCTAGTAAAGAAGAGTGGGAACATGCAAAAGTGATTTGTGAATGTTTGAGGTATTTTCATTGGGTGACTGTGGAGTTTTCCAAAAGCTTGTATCCATCGGCAAATTACTTTTTCTCTAATGTTTGCGCAATCAATTTGACTCTAAAGGAAATGTGTAGAAGTCCACTTTCTTTTGTATCTAGCATGGCTAAATTAATGATGATCAAGTTTTCCAAATATTGGGAAAAGTCAAGTCTAGTTCTGTCGATTGCTTGCATTTTGGATCCTCGTTACAAAATGAGTACCGTAGAATATTACATGAAGAAGATTTATGAGGAGAAATGGGAGGAGAAACATGGAGAGATTAAAACTTCCTTTGCTGAGTTGTATGCTGATTATCGACTAAGATATGGGGACAGTGACAGTTTAACCATTTGGGGTGGTGAGAGCAACTCAGGGGCAGCGAATGTTATGAGTGATGATGCAGGCGATGTTTGTTTTACACTAGAATCATCAGAATTACCATTGTTCACTGATCCTCAGGAAGAGCTTAACAAGTTTCTTGATACCAAATATGCTTCTGAACCTCAACAAAATTGTATGGAGACATACTTGAAGGATTCTGTGCAACCGCGGGTGCTGAATTTTGACGTGTTGAGTTGGTGGAAAATGAATGGACCTAAGTATCCTATTGTTGCACGTATAGCACGTGATGTTCTCTCTATTCCGATGTCTACTGTTGCATCTGAAAGTGTTTTTAGCACAGGAGGACGAGTTCTTGGGAAGCATCGTTGTTCGATGACTTCCACTACTTTAGAGGCCGTTGTGTGTGCACAAGATTGGTTAAGGGCTGAATTTGAAGGTAATTAATCTTCCAAAATAACGTATGATTGATTATTATTATTATTCATGCACATTATAATGTTAACTTATCGTGTTTCGTAGGTGTGGTTGAAAGTGATGATGGTGATGGAGCACTTGCAACAATGCCAACTCATTATGTGGAAGAAGAGCACGACGAGGTAGAGGACATTGAGGGTGATGATGGGTTGGAACAAGCTCCGACAACTTGAATGTTTTCAATGCTTTCATATATTGATGTAGAATTTATTATGTTATAATTATTGTTGATGTTATTGTTATATGTTGGAGTTTGTTATATGTTAGGATTTATTATTGTTATTTAGTTTGTTATATGTTGACATGTTTTAAACAGACATATATGATGTATGGATCTTATGCTTAGTAAGCAAATGTGTTGCAGGAAAGAATGTTGATGTTTTTATGTTGCAGCCTTGCAGGAAAGAATGCTCACTCTCTATGTCTGTATACTTAGTTTGTATTCAGGAAAGAATTCAGGAAAGAATGCCTTGCAGCCTTGCAGGAAAGAATACTTAGTAAGCAAATGCGTTATTTCAATGTGGATGCTTAGTAAACAAACAATAAATCCTAGAACCGAACATCATTTTTCCAAGCCCGCCAGACCCGTATAACCCGCCCCGCATTGCTCAGTGTAGTCTTAGGCGGGGCGGGTAGCGGTATTAATTTTTTTGCCCCGCCCCGCCCCGCCCACCCGCTTAACTTAGGCGGGGCGGGTAGCGGTTGGGCAAATACCCGCCCCGCCCCGCTTACAACCCTAGTCCTCGGCAGATACAGAATGAAGATCATGTGGCCCAGAGGCCATAAAAATGGTATCATGTGGCTCAAAAGCCACATGATCGAAAGGCTGTGGCTCAAGGGCCACGTGATCAAAAGGATGTGGCTCAAGGGCCACAAGATCAGAAGAATGTAGCTCAAGGGCCACAAGATCAAAAGGAGGTGGCACTGCGGCCACATGATCAGAACATAAGGCACCTTCTTGTGCCAACCCAGGTGAAACATCTTCACCACCTTCATGATTTTCATCAAACAATTCTCTGAAGTGCTTGAAGGTGCCCTCAACTTCAATTTCATCCAAACCCTGGTTAAGGTTGACCCCAACAGGGTCATTGAAGGCACCTGGCTTCTTGCCGATGGTGAAGATGTTGAAATCAGCGCATTGACTACCATAAGTCAAGCGCATCAGACCATTGCGACAATTGATCAATGCATTGGAAGTCGTAAGGAATGGTCGCCCCAGAATGACAGGAATTTGTCCAAGTGGGTTTGGCACAGGTTTAGTATCCAAGACAAAGAAATCGACTGGATAAATGAACTCTCCCACTTTGATCAGCACATCTTTCACCACACCCCTCAGTTTCTTCATAGACATATCAGCCAATTGAAGAGTGGTTTTTGTTTGTTTGAGTCTCCAAGACCGAGGTGGACGTAAACAGAATATGGCAGAAGATTAACAGATGCACCAAGGTCCAATAAGGCTCGATGTATGGGCACATCACCAATCACACAAGAGATAGTAGGACAGCCAGGGTCCTTATACTTGACTTGCATGGGTTGTGCCAACAAAGAACTCACGTTAGCCGCAAGAAAAACTTTCTTTGGAACATGAGTTTTTCTCTTCTTGGTGCATAAGTCCTTGAGAACCTTGGCATAAGGTGGCATTTACTGAATCACCTCCAATAGAGGGATGTTCACCTTAACTTGCCGAAACATCTCAAGCATCTTGTCATGCTGATCAGAGGTTTTCTTTTTAAGGCGCTCAGGGAATGGCACCTTCGGGACATAAGGGTGCGAAGGAACATCAGAATTCTGGTCCAAAGAAGCATGAGTGGGGACCTCAGAATTTGATTCCTTTGACACAAAAAGAGACAAGGGGACCTCGGGGTTCGGCCCCATTGTCGAAGGAAATGTAGAAGAAACCTCAGGATCCGGCTCCTTCCTGGAAGTATTTGTGGAGGGAGCCTCAGGATCCGGCTCTCTCAAAGATGGTGATGATAAAGAAGGCACCCCAATGTGGTTGTCCACCTCCTTACCAGATCTCAAAGTATGAATCACATTAATATGATGGGTCGGTTCAGATGTAGCATGAGGTAAAGGTGTCCTTACTTGAGAATGGGTACCCCGAGGATTCACCTCGGGTTGACTCAGGAACTGACCCTTCTCGCGTTCATGGAATTGATGAGCCAACTGGCTAAGTTGCATTTCCAAAGCCTTGAATGTACTTTGCAACGCTTGAAGGGTCGGATCAAAAGAAGGGTCCTTGGGGTCAACCCGCTGAGGTGGTGGAGTCTGGTTGGAATAACCCGACGATGAGGCATGAGCAGGTTGGTAATTATGGTGCTGAGACCTTTGATGTGGGGGTTGGTAGGTCGCCGATGGGCGTGGAGGTTGATAAGGTGGAGGTTGACGTTGAGCGTGCGAGCTCTGACCGTTACCCCCATTAGGCCCTCAAGAGAAGTTAGGATGGTTACGCCATCACGGGTTGTAGGAGTGATTGTACGGGTCATTACGGGACCTCTGTTGATACATCGCATTTGCATTCTCAGTATCCCTTGGAGCGTAAGCGCATTCCAAGTCATCATGGCCCGTAAGTCCACACCTATCACACCCGGGAGTAGCGACCTGAGCTACAGGAGCTCGGTCCAACTCTAAACTCTCAATCATACGCATAAGAGCAGCCATTTTCGCCTCAGACGCGATCGACGACTCAACTTGATATGATCCAGCTCGCCCAGAAGACCTGGGGGTTGGTGGCTCTCTCATGGTGTCCCACTCAAAGGTGCGTTCAACCATTAACTCAAAAGTGTCCCATGCCTCATTGATAGGTTTCATTTGGAAGTCACCCTGACAAATCGACTCCAACAATGTGCGGGTGTTGTAGTTGAGGCCCTCATAAACAATTTGGCACAGCTGCCACAGCTTAAATCCATGATGAGGGCACTGCTGGAGAAGGTCCTTGAACCTCTCAAAGAAAGCATGAAAAGATTTGGTCTCAGTCTGATACATTTGATGTATCTGGTGCCGTATTAGTTGAGTTTTCCTTTGAGGGAAAATTCTCTTCAGAAATACGGTCACAGTCATGCCAAGACCGAATGGAGCTCGCTGGGAGGCTGTACATCTATTTCTTCGCGTTATCCTTCAACGCGAAAGAAATCATCCTCAACCGGACTGAATCCTCGTCAAGTTGTTGAAGCTTGAACATGGAGCATACTTCCTCGAATTCGCGTATAAAAATATACGGATCCTCCTTATTGGCAGTAAAAGTTGGAAGCATGCTCACATATTGAGGTTTCAGCTCATAGTTGTTCCCGTGAGCAGGGGGAACAACTATGCAAGAAGGTTGCACGTCCCCAACAGGATGGGTCCGCTCCCACAAAGTCATCGGTCTATCCTGTCGAGCTAAAGGTGGTGGTGCACCAAGAACTCGATCTTGATCGAATCTCCATTTGTCTCGAGTCAGAGGAGGAGGAGAAGGAGGTCTACGTGGTGGTGGGAGCGGACCGAGGTAATCCATGTATGGAACCCGATCTCCCTCGCCACCACGAGACGACTCGGCCTCATACTCCAAAGGAGCACGAGGCGGAGATGGTCAATCACCAAGACCGTCCATCTCAGAAAAATGCACTCTCTCAAGTCGAGCGCTCTCACCAGAACGAGCCCAGCCTCGCATAAAAATGCTCGACTCGACTCTAAACAACACACAACAGAAGGTGTACTCAGAGGAGGAGACTACACGTAGAGAATAGATGAGGAAAGGACTCAGATGAGGAGGGAAGAATCCTTAGATCTAACATGGGTAGTGGGATCAGGTAGAAGCCTAACTAGCAAGCACGACTCAAACAACTTAAGGCTATTGGTCCTTAGGCTAGACGACGCCTAACTTCGAGGTCACTAGCCTTGACACGCCTCACCTCCCTACAACGAGGACCACAATGCCCAGCAAGTGATACTAGATCCGGAGATCCAGTACCTCCTACTATCGACAAGGTAGGCAACGCCGATCAGGTCATGACGGTCTCAACTAGATTACTCTCCTAGTGCGTCCGCAATCCTTAGGGCCAATGTTTACTTGCTTTTAGTTAAGGCTTGATTAAGAGTGATTTTTGGGGCCAAGGAAAGGGTGATGAAATCCCCCACCTTATCTTTTATGGGACATCCCCTCCTTAGTAGTGTTTTGATCCTAGATCTAGAAATCAATCGCTCCAATCAAACGCTCAACTCACTCTTGTCCTGATGCAAATCCTACTAACTAATGCATTGGCATACAAGATGCATGAATGAGTGTAGGAAATGCGTACCTCACGCCAACGCTCAACAACTGAAAATAAAGCTAAAAGAAAAGACAACTATATGCCTATGTCAAGTTCATGATGCGTGACCTAAACAAATAAGAATATCTAATCTTTTGCTTTGGATTTTAGGGCCAAGTTGATTAATGGGGATTGGTTTAATGATTTGGGAGCAAACTAGAGGTCATAGAATGCAAAATAGGGCTCCCAGATAACAAAAATGAACAAATAAACTACCAGAAGAAAACTGAGAGTCAGAAACCCTCACCAGGGCGCCAATTGGCGGTCTTAGACCGTTGATTGGCGGTACTTGTTGAAGCTTGGGTGCTCCAACTCTTCCAGTAGCCTCCCCGTGAGCTTTAGGATCCCTGAAACTAAGAAAAATTGAAAACAAAAAATTAAAAACCACTCGAATCGTCCAAACCAAGGTCTGGACAGAGCACCTCCCCGGAAACGACACCAAAACTTGATTGATCATTTTATATTAAACCGTAAGTGCACGGCCGCGTTGAAGCGGTGGAAAATACGGGTTGTCTACTGGGAGGTGTGTCGACGTTTGGTTTGTGCGAAGGCAAGTGGTAAAGAAAGGAGAGAAAGGTTGGTTACACTAAACTACACTAAGGTGCATGTGGAAATGGAAAAGAAGCAAGAAAACTAAACCCCAAAAGGGGGTAGAGAAATAATGTGAACATAAAGAAGTGTGTGCGTGTGTGTGTCCATTAAGCTCCTCACAATATGTAGTGCATGAAATCATAAAACTAAATCCAACTTTGCCTCCACATGAATTAAGATTAGATCACATCATTAAAACATACAAGACAATAAGTGGAATGAAGCTAAATGAACTCAAGTATAAAGACTAAACCCTACTATGCCTCCACATGAATTAAGATAAGATTATATCATTAAAACACACAAGACATTAACCAAGGTAAAGGCCACAAGAGTACATACACTACAACTTGTGTTTCCAATATTAATTTCATCCATATCCTAACCTTATCATTCCCCATAAAATAGGTCCACTAATCGAAGCATAGGCTAAGCTTCATTCAAGAGCATTAGCATATCAAAGATAAGAGTGGAGACCCATTATATGGTTATGGAAATCATATAAAGCTCAAGGGATTAAGATAACACACACTTACTACACTACATGATTATATCACATATTTCTCCACCCCTCAAATGGGGATGGATCTACTCACTACTCATTACACTAACTACATTAACAAAATGAAACATATTACTGAAATGAAATTAATCTAAGAAATCAAGAAACATTAAAGAAACTAAAAGAACATGAGACTAAAGAAACATGCAAGACATGTAAATTGAAATTAACTAAGCAATGTAAAACCTAAAGCAAACAACAATTAACTACAAAACTTCTATTATTACTCACTCCAAATTACAAGCAACCCTTCCTCCACTAGAGTTTACTTCAAGGCTTCACTCTTAGTAGGGAAGAAGGCGACCAAGAGAGAGATATGTACAATGGAAGGTGAAGAGTTCTATTTATAAGCATGGAAAAAGCTAATCCGGGACAATACCCCGATGTGGGACTAAACAAATACCAAAAATAGACTAAGAATACACTAATACACGTGCTCGCCAAAGTTGAGCAGATCCTGAGCCAAACAGACCGCCAATTCGCGGTCTATTAGTTCTGGATCGGGCTCATTTTTGTTGTGGGCTTGTCTTGGTGTATTTTTTGGTCTTGGATGCATCTACGTCACTTGTTGGAGCTCCGACCCGAATAGAATTGCCAAAATACTCCCCATGATGGTATGGAGTTTTCTATTTTGCTCTTTAGTCTTACGTTCAGGTCCTTCTCCCTTGCATCTTAGTCCCCAGGTCTCACAATTAAGTTCTTTTTCCCTGCTTTTGGGTCTTTTCATGCTTCATCTCTTCAAACCTATTTATTTCTGAAATTCAAACATAAAACTCGTCACGTAGCATTGCTTAGGCGTAAGATAATGGATATAAGATACAAATATAAGCATGAAATGATGTCAATCATGCACAACTTGTGTCCGTCCCTTGCCTCATGTTATTAAGAATATATACAAAGTAGAAATGTGTCACCTTTGTATTATATTCATTTCTTGATCTTTTTAAGCAAATTATAACTATGTAACTTAACTCAAGTTACATTGTGCATATTATAATTTTGTTCAACCAACTATTGACTAGCTATCGTTTGACTAGCTATCGTTTCCAGCACAAGTCATGTTCAACCAACTATTGACTTTATCACTATACTCATTGATAACTTTTGACAATAATCAAATTAAGCACTTCTTGAGTGAAAAGATATAAGTCTCATATCTTAGGATCCAAGACACAGTAAAACATTAATGACACAAAAACATAATTCCATAATGTTTTACTTGTTAGGTGTATTCAATATATGAAAGTAATCTTTTCATCTTTTATATACTCGTGTCGTCAATTATTTGTAGAGCTACAACAATCGATGACCAACACGACAATCTTATCTCGGTGATTAATGTTCCATGTTAATTACCATGATTGTGAATAACTTTTGATTGATGTAAACCATTATCTTTTAAAGCTCTGCGGTTAAAGATCAAGCGTCTTTTCCTTAACACTTCCAAAAGACGAATATCATAATCAAGGAACAAGATGTTTGCACATACAATTCATAATAATTGACATATAAAAGTAAAACTTTTAGAACACATTCCTTTCATTGAGTTCATTTGATCATTTCCAAAATTTAGAACCTAATTATAGCTTTGATAGTGTTTTCTATGGTACTTGAATAACTAAGGGTCTTTTTGGCAACAGATTCTTGGATAGGATTCTTACGAGAATCCAAATTCTAAGTGGAAATGTATGAATCATGATTGCTAAAATAAATTTTGTTTGGATGGAATAGATTTTTGTTCATGATTCTAAATGTTAAATAACTCATATGCTCATAGATTTAAATTTATATCGTTAAATGATCAGTATGCCCCTAGATCTAAAAACTATCATAAAAAATAATCTATATGAAATTTATCTAATAAATATCCTAAAATATTAGTATCTAATTAGAAAATTATCTAATAGAAATACTACATTATGAGGGTATTATGGTAAATAAAACATCATAATAGAAATACTACATTTTTTTGGATTCCTACTAGAATCTATGTTTTTCTAGCTTCCAACTTTTATAGAAAAATTTTATTAGGTTTCTTAAGGATTCCACGAGAATCAGAATTCAAATTCTTGTTTGGGAACACAAATTTCAAGAATATGGATTCCTACTGAAAAATAAATATCTTACACTAAGTTTGTTGGAAAATATCTAACGGGCTTGTGTGTATCGTACTGGTTTCCACACCAGGCCACTATCCCATAGGTGTAACAATTTACTTTTTCTGTACTATGTTTGAACATAGATAATTACAATCAGTGTTCTTGAGTTTTGCTCAGTCGCATAGGGTCCGTTTGGCAACATATTCCTTAATAGGATTCTTACGATAATCTAAATTCTAACCGAAAATGTAGGAATCATGATTCTCAAGAGAAACAAAATTTCAGCTTCTTCATTCTATACAAATTCATTGTTAGGAATCCATAAATTCCTATAGAATCTGGAAGCTGATTTTCTGTTTGAAAAATCTAATTGGATTTCTAACTGATTTCTGCAGGACTCCGTAGCCAAACAACTTTAATATTACTATCATGACACTTCTTCCCTAGCTACTTAATTCCCTGTCTTCTTGGATCTTTGATCTCTTATGCTAACCAGTCTAAAAATGTGAGGTTCTAGTGACAAGCTAGTCCGCTAACTGAAGCAAATATTCAAAAAAGAAAATCCGAATTGTAGTAACTAATGTTAGCAAACCCATAATTTTGGATGTTAACAACAAATTTTTACATGCATCTTAAGTTTTTTATTGGATACAACTTAGATCGCAAGTACGAACCTTTTCTCTACTTACGGTTTTCTTTGAATGGAGTCATTCTGCTCATGAGTATTAGGGCAAGAGACTCAATGAGAATTACCATTAGACTCGAGAAACTTAGAAACAAATCTATATTCTGCACCCAATCACTTTGATAAGTTTTAATTTTACAGGAAAAGTAATTTTCAACTTTGAAATTTGAATTTTTGAAAAGTTGGTAAAACATTATATTTGATTGCAATAGAAAAAAGTCAAGTATACCGATTGTAATCATCTATGAAACTAACATAAAAACGACATCTAATATGAGAAATCGCAGGTGCAGGTCCCTAAACATCATAATGAATTAGTTCTAAAGGAGCACTAGTTTTAATGTGTTGTAATAAAATGCAGTTTATGGTTTTTAATAAAAGAACAAGTATGGCAATTGCTTAATAGGTTCTTTCCTGCAGTAGGAAGAGCATAGTCATGAAAAATAATATGAACAATATGAGCAGAATGATGTCCAAGTCTCCGATGCCAAACATCTACAGAGGTTCGTTCCCTAAAGAAATGCAAGTTTCTGAGGTACAAAACTAGAGAGTTGAAGTCAACAGAGACCATGCTCAATGCGACCCTGGAGAAGGACCTCGCCCGAAAAGAGATCCTTCACAAAACTACATGTAGGAAAAATTCAAAATATACATTGTTATCTGTTGTAAATCTAGCGGCACTAAGTAATTTACGAGTTACACTAGGCATAAAATACTTCATGCATTCATAATAATCTAGAATATGTAGGAACAGTAAATGAACCAATACGAAAAATAGGCAAACTTGTACCATTAGTTGTTCTGATAGAGTCAGAACATGTATATTCTCTAGAATGTTGAAGTGTAGAATGACCATTAGTCAGATGGTTTGTTGCTCCTGAGTCAGGAAACCATGCCTCATTTGTTATGTTGCATGAGCTTGCCATCGTAGCATAGAGAGGAATCCTGATAGTATTGATCAAAACGTTAATAGCACTGAATACCAGTATGACCCATCTTTGTACAGATCTAGCACTGAACTCGTGGTCGGCCATAATTAACAGAAGAGTTGGTAGCGGACGATTGTTAAAATTGTTCGAAAAACATCCACGGCCACGACCTCTGCCTCTGTTATTGCGCCCACCCTGATTTTTTTGAGTAGGGGCTCAGGTGGCATTATTAGCAGAGGGATCAGGAGTAACCATGTTATTTTCCAATACCATTTCATTACTAAGAAACATGGCATGTAGTTCTTCAAGTGTTGGGGAATCAGAATGTGTGGAAATAGAAACCACAAAGGAGTCATCACTAGTGCAGAAAAGCCCATATACGTCGGATATACATGGATATAGACGTCAGATTTTGACAGTCCAAGTACCCGACGTATATTTCCCCGTCGCACATGCCCTGTTGTATAGATGATTGACATCATATCATGTATACATTTGTGTCTTATATCAGTTATCTTTTACCTAAACAATGCTGCGTAACGAGTTTTATGTTTGAGTTTTAGGAATAAACGAGATTGAGGAGAAGAGGCATAAAATGACCTAAAAGCAGGAAAGAGGACTGACTTGAGAGACCTAGGGACTAAGATGCAAGTGAGAAGGACCTGAATGAAAGCCCAAAGGACCGATGAGCAAATCAAGAAACTCCACACCATCATGGGGAGTATTTTGGCAATTCAATTCGGGTCGGAGCTCCAGCAACCAACTTTGATACATCATACATGAAGAAACCCATCCAGAAAAGCCCACAAAAATTCCAGACCGGTTCCAAACCCTGTAGACCGCAAATTGGCGGTCTGGGACCGCTGATTGGCGGTCCGTGTTGCTCCGGATCCGATGTGGTTTAGTTGGGTCTTGTATAATTGTGTGTTAGGTCTATTTATGGTATTGTATTAGTCTCATACCAGGGAGTGTCCTGGATGACATTTTTCTATGGCTATAAATGGAACTCTTCCTCCTCCTTTGTATCTCATCTCTCTCTTGGTGGTCATCCTCTCTACTACGAGTAAAAACCTTGAAGCAAAAACCCTGGTGGAGAAAGGCTACTTGTAATTGAGTGAGTAATAATAGATGTTTTGTTAAGTTTTCTTCATATTGCCTCTTTTCAATTCTTGCATACTTAGTTAACTTGTTTGTTTTAGACTTCTTATAATTAGTTTAAGAATGCTTTCTTTCCTTAGTATAGATGTTAGTTTAAATATGTGTGAGTGGTTTCATCCCCCTTTGGGGGTGGAGTAGATGTCTATACATGTTGTGTAGATGGTATGAATGCTAAACATTGTTGTATGTGAGAAATGTTAGTATGCTTGCTTGAATTAATAAGAACTCTTACTTGATGGTTTCTGCCATAATGTTTATGTACATTCCATGCTTGTTTATGTTCTTAATAACAAACTTGTCATGCTCATATTAATCACCTAGGTTAGTGATTTAAATGATAGGTCTTGCCATTAGGTACTTCTTATGCATTAACAAACACTAACTACACTTGAGCTTATTGTATGCATTCACCACACTTATTTCATGTGTACACACACACACTCCACCCCTTAGGGGTTTTCCATTCCTGATTTCTATCTTCTTTTATTAGTAGCTTAGTTTAGTTCGTTTTGTGCTTTCATTTCCATCTTGTTCTTTACTAGATTAGTGTAGTTTAGTTTAGTCAATCTTTCTCTCCTCTCTTTCCCACTCGCCTTCGAACAAACTAAAGTCGACACACCTCCCTGTGGATTGACCCGTATTTGTCACCGCTTCAAAGCTGCACTTGCGGTTATAATTAAAACGTTCAAGCAATAGACATCGGCTATATACCAAATGTAGGATCGTGAGGGTCTACAATACTAATCACTTTTACATTAATTACCTACTCGTTTAACAATCAAAGATATGTGCAGAGGAATTTAAACTAAACAAGTAGCGAAGGAATAATGCAAACCACGAAGGACACGGGGGATTTTTATAGAGGTTCAGCACCCCACCTGGGTCCTAGTCCTCTCTTGCAAGCTCCGCTACGCTCGGATCACCGAGCTCCTCTCACGACTTCACTAACCACTCCCCGTTCCGGGCCGGGAGAGAATGCCTTTATAATCCTCAAACTCGCGAACAACCCTCGCCGAGCTTGGCTACACCTCTCACAATCCGAGAGGGATGCTTCGGGCTTTCACCGAAACCTTTACACTGCTTTGACAACAACAAACTTGAGTGGGACAATCACTCTCTAAACTTGAGCACACTTGAGAAAGATTGGAATTGATCTTAAGTGTAGAAAGTTGAGGCTTGGAGTGTTGGATTGGGGAAATTTGAGCTTGGGAGTTTCTCTCTAATGTATTGGACAAGTAGTAGTGGGAGGGTTGTGTTAAAATGTGTTTTACAACTCTATTTATAAGCATTACAGAGAATAGATCCGTTGGGGTTGATTGGGTGAGTGTTGGTGTAGGATACACAAAACAGAAACTCGTAGGACCCAATTCTGAGGTAATTCGGTCGACCGGACCGGATCGGTGATCCAAGCGGAGCTTGCAAGAGAGGACTAGGACCCTGGTGGGGTGACGAACCTCTATAAAAATCCCTCGTGTTCTTCGTGGTTTGCATTATTCCTTCCCTACTTGTTTAGCTTAAATTCCGCTACACATATCTTTGATTGTTAAACAAGTAGGTAATTAAGGTAAAAGTGATTAGTATTGTAGACCCTCACGATCCTACATTTGGTATTGAGAGAGGAAGTAAGCGGGAGACCGAACCTCTACAAAATTTCAGTGTCGTTCCATTGTGGTTTGCTTTGCTTACTAGACTTTGTTTTAAATTCCGTTGGATCATTATTTGACTTGTGAGTAGAGTTTGCTTAGGACTTAAAGTAATTAGAGATTGTGGACCCATAACCCACACAATCTAACATTTGGTATCAAAGCCTTGTGAGCTAAATCGTTTACTTAACCGTAATTTTTAGCAATGGCTTCTACATCTAATCACATAGAAGGATTATGCACCACTAGACCTCCTTTACTTAATGGGTCAAACTATGATTATTGGAAAAATAGGATGAAGATCTTCCTAATTTCAAATGACCTAAAGTATTGGATGTTTGTTCAAAATCCATACACACCCCCAAATGAAGATAAATTAGATTTACTTAGTAGGCCTAAAATGAAAGAAATTGAGATGAACTCAAAAATCATGAACATCTTGTATTGTGGCCTTAATGAGAGTGAGTATAATAGGATTAGAGGGTGTGTTAGTGCATATGAAATTTGGCATAGACTACAAATGCATCATGATGGGGATAGCAAAACTAAGGAAACCCGCATTAGTCTCCTCATGCATAAATATGAAATATTTTCTATGCAAATCGGTGAAAACATAAACGAAATGAACACTCGCTTCACCGATATCACTAACTCTCTTTCGGTTCTTGGAAGAAGATTAAATGAAGGAGAGATGACAAAGAAATTCCTCCGGTCGCTAAGTCACGAATGGGAAGATAAGGTGGTCGTAATTGAAGAAGCACACGACATTTCCCAACTCAAGATGGAGGAGTTAATTGGAAATCTCATGGCTTATGAGCTCCAAATTAACCATTGAAAGGAGAAGGAAACCTCCAAGAACAAACCAACCTTGCGATTACGTGCAAATATTGACCAACCAAGGAGGAGTGTAGAAGATGAGGACATTGAAGTCCTAGCCAAAGACTTCTTCAAATACCTCAAGAAGGATAAAGAAGAAAAGAATGAAAGAAGAGGTAGAAGAAGTGAAAAGAGAGAAAATAAGAAGGAGAAGGAAGAGAGTGAAAATGAGAGAAAAGAGAAGGAGAAGAAAAATGAGAGAAGGGAGAGGAGAGAAAATGAGAGGAGTAAGAGAAAGGAGAAGAGGTTGGAAGCTCACAAGGCTACGTGGGACGATTCATCATCTTCATCATCATCCAAATCAACCGCACCTTCATCAACAAAGGAATATGCACATATGTGCTACATGACAATTCAAGATGAAGGAAGTGAGGTATCTTCTAACTCTTACTCTAGTAGATCACATTCTTGCTCATCTAAGTCATATGCTAGTGATAGTTCATGTTCCAAAGAAGAAACATATTCTCATGAGGAACTTCAAAATGCATTTCATGATTTAGTTAAACAATATGCGATTATTTGCGAAAAGAACAAAAATGCTAGACCCCAAATAAATGATCTCAAATGCCAAATTGAAATAATCATGAGTGAGAAAAATGAGGTGCTTGCTAAACTTGAAACTAATGCATCAACTCTTGACAAGTTAAAAGCAACACCTATAGATGTTGAACAATTAGATTTTCATGCTTGCAATGTGCAATTAAGAAAAGATGTAGAAAAATTCACAAATGGAACTAAGATGCTTAACATGCTATTAGGGAGTCAAATACAATCCTTGCAAAAACATGGTTTAGGATTTAATGCTAAATTGAAAAACCATGCACACAACTTTAAATGGAAGGCACTTAGTTGTAAAGAATAGTTCCTCAAGTGTGTGGCTCCAAAAACCAAAATGGTTTGGGTTCCCAAAGCTAATATTCAAGGACCCAAAGTTGTTTGGGTACCTAAATCTACACTTGTAGGTGCTTGATGAAGAAATTGGTGGTGACCAAGCGAGCTTAAGAGTCGAATTGAAAGCCGATTGCATCACCGAATTAAAGGTAGGACCAATTCAAGCTTCAAGTTGGTATATGCTTAATTGACATATCATTTATTCATTCATTGCAAATCTTAAATGCTTGAATAACATCCATAGTTTTAGAGTCGATTTTTTTAATGGATGTAAATAGGGGAAATGAAAACATCACATGCTTAATTGTAGTATTTACTTGATGTTAATAGGGGAGAAATAGAAATGAACTTAATTTACAAATCATATTCATATCGATAGGGGAAGCTTAATGAATATCATTTTCTTAGAGTAATGAAGTGCAAAATTTAGGGGGAGCAACTTCATTACAAGGCATTCACATTGAACTCAAATCGTATGATTTTTTTACAAATATCATTTTTGATGGATGTCAAAGGGGGAGAGATAATAAAGGGGGTAAAACTTGGAATTTGAGTTAAATTGAACAAAAACTATGCACATCCATAGGGGGAGCATTTATCTGCATAGTTTACTTATAAAAATTTCGTGTATTAAGATATAGTTAAGATATAGGTTGCCATCATCAAAAAGGGGGAGATTGTTGGCTTTTTGGCCTTAATCTATGTTTTGATGATTTAATCAACCTAGTCTTAATTATGATCATGTAGAGTAGCACACATGTTGCATTGCATATATATTGCTTTGTGCTAACCTCTACAGGTGATCAAGACATAAGGAAGAAAAGAAATCAAGTTAAGACATGTAATCAAGCTCTTTTGAAGACATGTATTTTGTATTTTCTTTGAGTCTTACGAACTTGTGTAAATTGAGCATACTTGAGCTAAAATCAACTTAAACACACACTAGGTTCTTTATAGAAGTCACACACGAAATTGTAGGATTTCGTGTCCCTATGTATGTATATATTTTAATTTTTTTAATACAACATACAAGATCGATTTTCATATTTTCAACAATTTCTATGTACATAGTTTTGTGATTATTCTAATAACATGCAATCCTACATTTATTAAAATAAATCACAAAGGTAGAATCATACCTAAATGTTCTCTAAAACTTTCTTGAAGATTCGCAGTCGCGTTGCCCGTTGAATCGTCTACGGATTTGCCTCCGAGTGTTCACCAAACTCTAAACAAGATTAGAGAGAAAGGAGCTAGCCAATCAATCTCTAACAAGGTTTAGAATCTAGTTAATAACCCATCTTTAAGCTCCTGAGATTTTTATCTCTAAAACTTAAATTTACTAAGAGATTTTCGTGGTGATTAGGGAGAGATTAATGAGAGAAAGAATTTTTGCATTAGTTAAACAAGTAGGAGTAAGGGTCCTTTTATAGTCTCCCAAAACATCTTTATCAAGAGCTATTATTTTGCCATGATCTCTTGCTTATTCTCTCCTAAAATTAATCTCTAATTTCCACATAATCACCCACAAAAACGTTTTAATTAAATTTGGAATTAATCCACCCATGATTTAATTAATCTCTTAATAATTCAGGCAGAATCGTTCTTGTTCGGTAGATCGAGTATTATTCGGTCAACCGAACCATTCGATTATAACACGTGTTCGGTGCACCGTGAGCTAGACGGTCGACCGAATCCTTATGAGAAAAATTCTCTGGAAGAATTCGGACGAACCACGTCTTGTAGTCGGTCTACCGTTGACGCAGCAGAATCGCTCCTGGGACATAGTCATCGGATGACCGGGTCACCTTCGGTCTACCGAAAATACTACTTCTCGGTTGACTGTTTCCAATCGGTTAACCGAACTCGATTGTCCAGACACTCTGGACAATCTCGGTCAACCAATTGTGCTTACCCTTTCCCTATTCGGTTAACCGATCTGAAGATTCCCCGGTCGACCGAACCATTAACGGTTCACTGTGTTTGACCCCGATTTTAGCTTTGTCAAATTTTGGATTTATTTCCAACAAAATTTGATCTTTTGGGGGTTTTAGCAATTCACATCCTATATATATCATCATATGTAATATTAAATTATTACACCCCATAATATATACCTCATATGAATTTATTATGATTCTAATTATGTCAATTCTCATGACATATTGATTTTAATTAATTCACCACATGTGTCCTATTCACATGAAACCCGACACATCATATGAACTTAAAATCAACCTCTTGTTTCCCAGTTTTGTGGTGTGACCTATAGGAGGATCTATGCCAAATTGGCAGTGATATTAAGCACTTAATATCTCAAACTATAAGCGTTATCTAGCTACACATTATAGTTACCCAATTAGCATAGATGTCTTTGTTCCACCCGAACCAAAACACGATCCATTTAGTGATGTAAGTGCACCACTTGTGTCCGTCTCTTGCCTCATGATATTAAGAATATATACAAAGTAGAAATGTGTCATCTTTGTATTATATTCCTTTCTTGATCTCTTTAAGCTAATTATAACTATGTAACTTAACTCAAGTTACATTGTGCACATTATAATTTTGCTTTATCAAGGGGCCCACTAATATCATCACTCAATTTAGAGGGGCAATGATAATCGTTTGACTAGCTATCTTTTCCAGCACAAGTCATGCTCAACCAACTATTGCCTTTATTACTATACTCATTGATAACTTTTGACAATAATCAAATTAAGCACTTCTTGAGTGAAAAGATAGAAGTCTCATATCTTAGGATCCAAGACATAGTAAAAACATTAATGACACGAAACACAATTCCATAATGTTTTACTTGTTAGGTCTATTCAATATATAAAAGTAATCTTTTCCTCTTTTATATACTCGTGTCGTCAATTATTTGTAGAGCTACAACAATCGATGACCAATGCGACAATCTTATCTCGGTAATTAATGTTCCATGTTAATTCCATGATTGTGAATAACTTTTGATTTATGTAAATCATTATCTTTTAGAGCTCTACGGTTAAGGACCAAGCGCCTCTTCCTTAACACTTCCAAAAGACGAATACTATAATCAAGAAACAAAATGTTTGTACATTCAATTCATAATAATTGACATATAAAAGAAATTTTTTAGAACACATTCCTTTCAATCTCCCACTTGTTATCAAAGTTTTCTTTCATATACATTCTCAATGTATAAAACAATAATAACTAGGGTAACCCTGTCTAATCACTCATCAGGCCAATCCACATGGTTCCTCAGACCCATGGACTCGAAATACATTTCGCCTTTTAGCTTGGTATAAGGGTTTTTTGAATGGACCGGTTGTGTTGTTGTTTGTATCCACCCACAGTAAATTTATTTTGTCTTCGTCGATGGTTGAGTCGGTCGTAGTGATTTGTTCCAACTACGCTAACTCATGCCTCCACCTTCGAGAATAATGACATATCATTATTGCAACCTCCTATCGTCGGGATCACTCATGAAACTCGTATCCGAATAGCCCTCGGCTATTAACTCCCTTCGTCCTCCATAAATAAGAAACTTATCTTTGGTCCGGTTAAGGTACCTCAGAATATTCTTGACCGCAGTCCAATGCTCAAGACCTGCGTTGGATTGGTGACGACTTGTGATTGATCATTTTATTTAAACCGCAAGTGCACGGCCGCGTTGAAGCTGTGGCAAATACGGGTCGTCCACTGGGAGGTGTGTCGACGATTGGTTTGTTCGAAGGCGAGAGGTAAAAAGAAGGAGAGAAAGGTTGGTTCCACTAAACTACACTAAGATGCAAAAAGGAAATGGAAGAAAAGCAAGAAAACTAAACCCCAAAGGGGGTAGAGAAATAATGTGAACATAAAGAAGTGTGTGTGTTCATTAAGCTCCTCACAACATGTAGTGCATGAAATCATAAAACTACATCCAACTTTGCCTCCACATGAATTAAGATAAGACTACATCATTAAAACATACAAGACATTAGCTAAGGTAAAGGCAACAAGAGCATATACACTACAAATTGTGTTTCCAATATTAACTTCATCCATATCCTAACCTTATCAATCCCCATAGAATAGGTCCACTAATCAAAGCATAAGCTTCATTCAAGAGCATTACCATATCAAAGATAAGAGTGAAAACTCATTAGATGGTTATGGAAATCATATAAAGCTCAACGGATAAAAATAACACACTTAATACACTACATGATTATATCACATATTTCTCCACCCCCCAAATGGGGATGGAACTACTCACACATATATTTAAACTAACTACTATAATAAAATGAAGCATTATACAGAAATGAAACTATACTAATCAAGCAAGAAATATTAACGAAGCATAAAACAAAACAAGCAACAAAGCAAACACATAAAAGGAAAGCAATTAAGCAAGAATTAACAAGCTACAGAAAACATCTATTATTAACTCACTCAAATTACAAGCAGCTTTTCCTCCACCAGAGTTTTGCTTCAAGACTTCACTCTTAGTAGGGAAGATGCCACCAAAAAGAGAGATGGATACAATGGGAGGTGAAAAGTTCTATTTATAAGCATGGAAAAAGCTAATCCGGGACAATCCCCTGATGTGGGACTAAACCAATACCAAAAATAGTCTAACCACATAATAATACAAGTCCAGGAGAAAGCTTAGCGGATCTGGGACCATATGGACCGCCAATTAGCGGTCCAAGACCACCAATTGGCGGTCTATAAACTTCAGATCGCGTTGGTTTTTGTTGTGGGCTTTGCTTGGAGTGTTTCTTGGTCTTGGATGCATCTACTTGGTTTAGTGGAGCTCCGACCCGAATCGAATTGACAAAATATTCCCCATGATGGTGTGGAGTTTCCTGTTTTTCTCTTAGGTCCTCCTGTCTTACGTTCATGTCCTTCTCCCTTGCATCTTGGTCCCAAGGTCTCACAATTAAGTCCTTTTTCCTGCTTTTGGGTCCTTTCATGGCTATTCTCTTCAAACCTCTTTATTTCTAAAAATCAAACATAAAACTCATCACGTTTCATTGCTTAGGTGTAAGATAATGGATATAAGGTATAAATATAAGCATAAAATGATGTCAATCAAATACCCCCATACCTAAGTTTTTGCTAGTCCCGAGCAAAACAAAGAAAGAGAAAAGCAAACGAAATACAAGAAATCCTAACTCACTCTCGTAGGAATCACGGTTGCACTTAGCATGTGCAACAAGCCGTTAAACCTCCTTGTTGCCAAGGAGGAGGAGTGTTGTCTCCTGAGGCTTTTCAGCGGATATACCCACAAAATCCGAACAAGATGCATTATTCAATCTAGACCTCGACTCGTTGGAAATATTTTGTCGATTAATGGACGCGGTAATCCTACGGGCCGACTCTGTATAGGTAATCAGTCCACACATAGCCTAATAAACCATTCGTGCAAGTTAAATAAGGAATTAAGTGAAAGACATGGACAACCTCAACATCCTCAAGTGCTACAAAGTGTATGGTCCATTAAGGTTCTTATTTGCATTACCATTTTTTTCTTTTTTTTTCTTTTCTCATTTTTTTTCTTTTTTCTATTTATTAGTTGGAGCTTCATTCTCCGAGGGTCAAGTTTCGTGCATCATTGCCCATGAGGACTTACACTATCACGTACACCTTTCCCCAAATCTCCACATAGGGCAATCCCTACCACCCGTGTAACGAGAGTTCGGTCGGCGCATCCCAAGTCAGATGACTCGAAAGCACAAGACACAAAGTCCCTTCAGACCTACTTTCCCGAGTGATAGGAGTCGTGCGAGAAGAGAGAACACCTACTCACTTATTTCTTATCTACACATGAACCAAAACCCCTACACTTATGTCTCACAACAAGATTTAGAGGGTCCTTGACTACAACAAACTTCCGTAAGTTAACAGACACGAATTATTGACTCACTAGGTTCAGGGTGGACTTCTTTAAATGTTTGAGCACTGAAACCCTATGATTACTCACCCCCAAAGGAAAACTGGGGTGCATCCTAACAACTCGATAAATCCTAAAGTCACTGTACTAGATATCCTAATGCATCAAGTTCAAGACAATTTTGGGAGCTTTCTTTTTACTTTCCCTCTCAACGGTTTTGCACATGCTAAACACACGCAAAACCCATAAAACATTTCCTTTCACAAACACATGAATATTTTGAAAGAAATGTGAAAATTTTGAAGCACTCGGAGGAGATGTCCTTTCACCAACGTGAAGTACACAAGGAAGTTCATGGCTATGTTGATGGACACAATCCAACTTACCTCAAAACCTGTGAGATGCTAAAGAAGGGATACAAATACGTGAAAGAAATGAGGCCCAAATACTCAAGGGTTGGGGCCCACTACAATCGATGCTCACTGAAGAAGTCTTTTTTTTGAACTATGTACAACAATGGGCTCCCATCTTCATATATCAAGGGACATAAAATGGGAACCTGCCATCTCTCGAGCCATTAATGCACCTGTATGGGCTCGCAACATACAAAACAGAATTGCTTGACCACCTGACACCCTTATTAGCATTGTGGTCGTTTGATGCCTCTCGAGAGTCATGAATGAGAGGTGAACCTCTACCAGGTTGAAGGGTATCAGGTGGTTGATTCTTAACCCACATGGGGTCCTCAGCAGATACAGAATGAAAAGCATGTGGCCTAGAGGCCATAAAAATGGTATCTGGTGGCTCAAAAGCCACGTGATCAAAAGGATGTGGCTCAAGGGCCACGTGATCAGAATATAAGGCAACTTCTTGTGCCAGCTCAGGTGAAACATCTTCACTACCCTCAGGATCATCATCAAACAATTCTCTGAAGTACTTGAAGGAGCCCTCAACTTCACTCTCATCCATGCCCTGGATAAGGTTAACCCCAACAGGGTCAGTGAAGGCACCTGGCTTCTTGCCGATGGTGAAGATGTTGAAATCCGCGCATTGACTACCATAAGTCAAGCGCATCAGACCATTGCGACAATTGATCAATACATTGGAAGTCGCAAGAAATGGTCGCCCCAGAATGACAGGAATTTGTCCAAGTGGGTTGGGCACAGGTTCAGTATCCAAGACAAAGAAGTTGACTGGATAAATGAACTCTCCCACTTTGATCAGCACATCTTCCACCACACCCCTTGGTTTCTTCATAGACCAATCAGCCAATTGAAGAGTGGTTTTTGTTTGTTTGAGGTCTCCAAGACCGAGGTGGGTGTAGACAGAATATGGCAGAAGATTAACAGATGCACCAAGGTCCAATAAGGCACGATGTATGGACACATCACCAATCACACAAGAGATAGTAGGACACCCAGGGTCCTTGTACTTGACTTGCATGGGTTGTGCCAACAACGAACTCACGTTAGCCGCAAGAAAATCTTTCTTGGGAACATGAGTTTTTCTTTTCTTAGTGCACAAGTCCTTGAGAACCTTGGCATAAGGTGACATTTGCTGAATCACCTCCAAAAGAGGGATGTTCACCTTGACTTGCCAAAACATCTCAAGCATCTTGTCATGCTGATCAGAGGTTTTCTTTTTAAGGCGCTCAGGGAATGGCGCCTTCGGGGCATAAGGGTGCGAAGGAACCCTAGAATTCTGGTCCAAAGAAATATGAGTGGGGACCTCAGAATTTGATTCCTTTGACACAAGAGGAGACAAGGGGGCCTCAGGGTTCGGCCCCTTTGTTGAAGGAAATGTAGAAGGAACCTGAGGATCTGGCTCCTTCCTGGAAGTATTTGTGGAGGGAGCCTCAGGATCCAGCTCCCTCAGAGATGGTGATGACAAGGAAGGCACCCCAATGTAGTTGTCCACCTTCTTACCAGACCTCAAAGTATGAATCACATTAATATGATGGGTCGGTTCAGAGGTAGCATGAGGTAAAGGTGTCCTTCCTTGAGAATGGGTGCCCCGAGGATTCACCTCGGGTTGACTCGGTAATTGACCTTTCTCACGTTCATGGAGCTGATGAGCCAACTGGCTAACTTGCATTTCCAATGCTTTGACCGAATTATTGCTGGCCGCAAACATGGATTGAGTGCTCTGCATGAACGTTTGAAGGGTTTGTTCAAGGGTAGAGTCCTTAGGGTCAACCCGCTGGGGTGGTGGAGTCTAGTTAGAATAACCCAACGAAGAGGCCTGACCAGGTTGGTAATTATGGTGCTGAGACCTTTGATGTGGGGGTTGGTAGGTCGCCGATGGGCGTGGAGGTTGATAAGGTGGAGGTTGAGGTTGAGGGTGCGAGCTCTGACCGTGTTCTCCACTAGACCCTCAAGAGAAGTTAGGATGGTTACGCCATCCCGGGTTGTAGGAATGACTGCACGGGTCATTTCGGGGCCTTTGTTGATACATCGCATTTGCATGCTTAGTATCCCTTGGAGCGTAAGTGCACTCCAAGTCATCATGTCCCGACAGTCCACACCTAGTACACCCGGGAGTAGCGACATGAGCTACAGGAGCTCGGTCCATCTCCAAACTCTCTATCCTACGCATGAGAGCAACCATTTTTGCCGCAGACGCGATAGTCGACTTAACATGATATGATCCAGCTCGACCAGAAGACCTAGCGGCTGGTGGCTCTCTCATGGTGCCTCACTCGAAGGTACGCTCAGCCATAGACTCAAAAGTGTCCCATGCCTCCTCGATGGGTTTCATTTGGAAGTCACCCTGACACATCGACTCCAACAATGTACGGGTGTTGTAGTTGATGCCCTCATAAACAATCTGGCACATCTGCCATAGCTCAAGTCCATGATGAGGGCATTGCTGGAGAAGGTCCTTAAACCTCTAAAAAAACCATGAAAAGATTCGGTCTCGGTCTGATACATTTGATGTATCTAGTGTCGTATCTGTTGCGTTGTCCTTTGAGGGAAAATATCTTCAGAAAGACGGTCACAAAGTCATCCCAGGACCGAATCGAGCTCGCCGGGAGGCTATACATCCATTTCTTCGCATTATCCTTCAATGCGAAAGAAATCATCCTCAACCGGACTGAATTCTCGTCAAGCTGTTGAAGCTTGAACATGGAGCATACTTCCTCGAATTCGCGTATAAAGATATACGGATCCTCCTTATTGGCAGTAAAGGTCGGAAGCATACTCACATATTGAGGTTTCAGCTCATAGTTGTTCCCGCGAGCAGGGGGACAACTATGCAAGAAGGCTGCGCGGCCCGAACAGGATGGGTCCGCTCCCACAAAGTCATCGGTCTATCATGTCGAGCTAAAGGTGGTGGTGCACCAAGAACTCGATCCTGACCGAATCTCCCTTCCTCTCGAGACAGAGGAGGAGGAGAAGGAGGTCTACGTGGTGGCGGAAGCGGACCGAGGTATTCCATGTATGGAACCCGGTCTCCCCCGTCACCTCGAGACGACTCGGCTTCATGCTCCAAAGGAGCACGAGGCGGAGATGGTCGATCACCAAGACCGTCAATCTCAGAAGAATTCACTCTCTCAAGTCGAGCGCTCTCACCAGAACGAGCTCAACCTCGCATAAAATGCTCGACTCGACTCTAAAATAACACACAACAGAAGGTGTACTAGAGGAGGAGACTAAACGTAGAGAATAGATGAGGAGAGGAATCAGGTGAGGAGGGAAGAATCCCTAGAGCTAGCGTGCGTTGTGGGATTAGGAAGAAGTCTAACTAGCAAGCACGGCTCAAAAAATGTAAGGCAATGGGTCCTTAGGCTAGACGACGCCTAACTTCGAGGTCATTAGCCTCGACACGTCTCACCTCCCTACAACGAGGACCACAATGCCCAGCAAATGATACCAGATCCGGAGATCCAGTACCTCCTACTATCGACAAGGTAGGCAACGCCGATCAGGTCATGACGGTCTCAACTAGATTACTCTCCTAGTGCGTCCGCAATCCTAGGGCCAATGTCTACTTGCTTTTAGTTAAGGCTTTATTAAGAGTGGTTTTTGGGGCTAAGGGAAGGGTGATGAAATCCCCCACCTTATCTTTTATGGGACATCCCCTCCTTAGTAGCGATTTAATCCTAGATCTAGCAATCAATCGCTCCAATCAAACGCTCTCTCACTCTTGTCCCGATGCACCTTACTAACTAATGCATGATCGAAACATGCATGAATGAGAGATTTGGGTACACGTACCTCACACCAGCAATCAACAACAAAATGTAAAGAAAAGAAAAGACAAATGCATGCAAGGTCTACACATGATGCATGACCTAGATGGCAAGGAGTCTAATTTTTTGTTTTGAGTTTTATGGTCCAAGTTGATTAATGAGGGAGTGATTAATGATCTGGGAGAAAAAGAGAAGTCATAGCATGCAAAATATGACTCCCAGATAACACAAATTACAACACTAACTACCAGAACAAATTTTGAAGTAGGAAACCCTATCCAGGCCGCCAATTGGCGGTCCTCAACCGCTGATTGACGGTCCGTTTGGAGCTTCTGGTCCTCAAACTTGTCCAGTAGCCTCCACTTGATCTGATGGTTCCCTGAAACTAAGAAAAATTGGAAAAAATTAAAAACACCTCGAATCGTCCAAACCAAAGTCTGGACAGAGCACCTCCCCGGCAACGGCGCCAAAAACTTGATTTTTCGTTTTATTTAAACCGCAAGTGCACGACCGCGTTGAAGCGGTGGCAAATACGGGTCGTCCACTGGGAGGTGTGTCGACAATTGGTTTTTTCGAAGGGGAGAGGTAAAAAGAAGGAGAGAACGGTTGGATACACTAAACTATACTAAGATGTAAAATGGAAATGGAAGAAAAGCAAGAAAACTAAGCCCCAAAGGGGTTAGATAAATAATGTGAACATAAAAAAGTGTGTGTGTGTGGTCATTAAGCTCCTCACATGTTGTGTGGAGCTTAATGAACACACACACACACTTCTTTATGTCCACATTATTTCTCTACCCCCTTTGGGGTTTAGTTTTCTTGCTTTTCTTCCATTTCCATTTGCACCTTAGTGTAGTTTAGTGTAACCAACCTTTCTTCCCTTTCTTTACCTCTCACCTTCGAACAAACCAAGTGTCGACACACCTCCCAGTGGACGACCCGTATTTGCCACCGCTTCAACGCGGCCGTGCACTTGCGGTTAAATATAAAACGATCAATCTTATTGCCATCCAGAAAATCATACAAGTCATTACTACGAACTATGGGTAGTATTTAGGACCGCCATAGAAGGTAGTTCGTGTTGGCTTTTTGGCCTTAATCCATATTTTGATGATGTAATTCAACCTAATATTAATTAGGTCATGTAGATTAGCACATGTAGTATAATGGTATATATGTTGTATTTTTCTAACATGTACAGGTGATTAAGACTCAAGAAGGAAGAAAAATCAAGTCAAGACATGTAATCAAGCTGGATTGAAGACATGTATTTTACTTTTCTTTGAGTCTTAGGAACATATGTGAATTGAGCATAAGTTAAGATAATATCCATGCATTCACACACTAGGTTCCTTAGAGAAGTCACACACAAAATTTCAGATCAATCGGACTTCGATAGGTCATCCAAAACATAGTCGGAAAATCACTAAAACTAAACCTTAAATCCTGTCCGAAAACGTTCGACCGATTGGACCTTTTGTTCGACCGGTTTCAGTAGATTTAGAGTTTTTACATGACCATTTTTGTTCAACCGATTTGCCTCATAGTTCAACCGATTTCAGTAGTGTTTTGCCCTGACTAAACCGGTCGACCGGTTTTGCCATTTTGTTCGACCGTTCCGGGTTTTCATGTGACCGTTTTATTTTGTCGTATTCATACAACGGTCATATACGCATAACACTATTCCCAACCGTTCGACCGAACCATCCATTTGTTCAACCGATCCATTAGTTTTTGTAAGGTTGTGTTCGACCGGTTCCACTTTAGGTCGACCGGTTGGAGACAGTTTTTGCTGAATTTGAATTCTGTTTTGTGTATCTCTTACACAAATCAATCAAATCTTTCCCCGACGGCTAGGAATCTCTTGGAGCTTATAAATAGAGGATCAAACTCAGTTTTACACACAACTCTCCAATTCCTCATAGTCAAATTCATAGAGAGAAATCCCAAATCCTCAAAGCTCTCATATAGTGATCTTAAGCTTAAATCTCCACATTATTCATCACTCACACATTTAGCAATTATTGTGCTCAGTTAGAGAAGAGTGTGTCCCACTCATTGAGTTGTCAAAGCAAAGACTTTGGTGAAATTCCGAAGAAGAAGCAAGGACTTCGGTGAAAGCCCGAAGTGATCCTCTCGGATTGTGAGTGGTGGTGCCAAGTTTGTTGAGGATTGTTCGCGAGCTTGAAGAAGTGTAAAAGGCGTTGCTCCCGGCCCGAAACGGGGAGTGGTTAGTGAAGACGTAGGCGGAGCTCGCGGAGTCGAGCGGAGCTTACAAGAGAGGACTAAGACCCGGGTGGGGTGCCGAACCTCTATAAAATCGCCGTGTCTTCTTGTGTTTTGCATGTTATTTCCCTACTATTCTTTAAATTGTTTCCGCTGCGTTTATTGTTTGATTAATTAGGGATTAGCGTAATAGTGATTAGTGGACCCATAACACACACGATCCTACATTTGGTATCAGAGCCTCGTTCGTTAATTTTATTCTTAACCGATAAATTAACATGGCTTTTAATGCATCCACAACTAGTGAATCATGTAAACCACCATATTTTGATGGAAATAATTTTGTTTCATGGGAAAGTAAAATGATGTCATTCATTAAATCCATAAACATTAACATGTGGTTTATGATTCAAACTCCATATGAATCACCTAGATGTCATATTAGTAAATGGAGTTTAGAAGATGAGAAAAATGCATCCCTAAATGCTAAGGCTATGAATGTCATATTTTGTGCATTAGGAGATGAACTTTTTGATGTTGTTTGCTCATGTGATATTGCTTATTCAATATGACAAACATTAGAAAGGAGTTACGGTGAAGGAGATTCACCAACCGGGAAGAAGGGAGAAGCAAATCCGAAGGATGTAGCTCAAGTAAAGAAAATGGAGATTAACTCAACATCTTCATCATCATCAAGCTCATCCATTGGAGAAAGTGAAGATGATGTATCTTCTAGCTCTTCTTCAAGTAGTAGTTCAAAAGATAATCCCTATGATTTTAATGAACTACAAAATGCATTTCAAAGATTATTTGAAAAATATAAAGAACTTCACAAGACTAATCAAGTAGCAAATGAGCAAATCCATGATCTTAAATGTCAAAATGCATCTATCTTAGATGATAAAGTTGATTTGCTTGCTAAAATTGAAGTTCTAACTTTAGAGAATGCATGCTTGAAGGAAGAAAATTTAAATGTTAAAAATACCTCATATCATTCAATTGATAGTCATATGCTAGAAATTGACACTAATGACTTGCTTATTAAACTTGATAAATCTCATTTAGAAAGCAAGCGATTATTACATGACTTAAATTACATGAATGAAAAGGTTGCAAACTTAGAGATTCACATGCTTAACATGAATGAAAAGCATAATTCTATGATTAAAAATCTAAATTGCTTAAATGAATCTCTAGCAACTAAAAATAGTGAACTTAATGCCTTAAATGAAAATTTGTCAAATAAATTGCATAAGTTCACACATGGCAATAAAAACAATTTTTATGTTAAAAACTTTCCTATTCAAATTATTGTTAAACATAATTTTGCCATGAAAAAGAATGTAAGTGTAGAGGTACCAAAATCAACTTGGATTTGGGTACCAAAAGCTAAACTTAATGGACCCAAGCAAAAATGGGTACCAAAATCTACACTTGTAGGAGCTTGAGGATAAAATTGGTGGTGACCGGACGAGCTCAAGAGTCAAATTCAAATCTGGTTGCATCACCAAATGAGATTGGAACAAATTCAAGCTTCAAGTTGGTATAATTTCATATCCTCTAAAATTTTCAATCAAATTGGTTCTAATCTAGGTTGTTACATGCTTAATTGACATATCATATACCCTATTCATTGCTAATCATATATCGCATCCATTGATTATAAATGTCAAATTTTGAATGAATGTTAGAATAAGGCTTGAATAGAAACTTAAATGAACCTAACTTGAATCATACTCTTAGTTTCCATATAGCCTTATTGATAGGGGAGCTTAATGAATATCATTTTCTTAGAGTAATGAAGTGCAAAATTTAGGGAGAGCAACTTCACTACAAGACATCCACATTGACCTTTAATTGTATAACCTTTGTGTTATTTTATATATATTTTTTTTATGGATGTCAAAGAAGGAGAGATAATTAAGGGGTAACTTGGAATTTGGCATAACATTGAACAAAAACTATGCACATCCATAGAGGGAGCATTAATATGCATAGTTTACAAATAAAAATTCCATTTTTAAGATAGAGTTAAGATATAGGTTGTCATCCTCAAAAAGTGGGAGATTGTTGGCTTTTTGGCCTTAATCCATATTTTGATGATGTAATTCAACCTAATATTAATTAGGTCATGTAGATTAGCACATGTAGTATAATGGTATATATGTTGTATTTTTCTAACATCTACAGGTGATTAAGACTCAAGAAGGAAGAAAAATCAAGTCAAGACATGTAATCAAGCTGAATTGAAGACATGTATTTTACTTTTCTTTGAGTCTTAGGAACATATGTGAATTGAGCATAAGTTAAGATAATATCCATGCATTCACACACTAGGTTCCTTAGAGAAGTCACACACAAAATTTCAGATCAATCGGACTTCGATAGGTCATCCAAAACATAGTCGGAAAATCACTAAAACTAAACCTTAAATCCTGTCCGAAAACGTTCGACCGATTGGACCTTTTGTTCGACCGGTTTCAGTAGATTTAGAGTTTTTACATGACCATTTTTGTTCAACCGATTTGCCTCATAGTTCAACCGATTTCAGTAGTGTTTTGCCCTGACTAAACCGGTCGACCGGTTTTGCCATTTTGTTCGACCGTTCCGGGTTTTCATGTGACCGTTTTATTTTGTCGTATTCATACAACGGTCATATACGCATAACACTATTCCCAACCGTTCGACCGAACCATCCATTTGTTCAACCGATCCATTAGTTTTTGTAAGGTTGTGTTCGACCGGTTCCACTTTAGGTCGACCGGTTGGAGACAGTTTTTGCTGAATTTGAATTCTGTTTTGTGTATCTCTTACACAAATCAATCAAATCTTTCCCCGACGGCTAGGAATCTCTTGGAGATTATAAATAGAGGATCAAACTCAGTTTTACACACAACTCTCCAATTCCTCATAGTCAAATTCATAGAGAGAAATCCCAAATCCTCAAAGCTCTCATATAGTGATCTTAAGCTTAAATCTCCACATTATTCATCACTCACACATTTAGCAATTGTTGTGCTCAGTTAGAGAAGAGTGTGTCCCACTCATTGAGTTGTCAAAGCAAAGACTTTGGTGAAATTCCGAAGAAGAAGCAAGGACTTCGGTGAAAGCCCGAAGTGATCCTCTCGGATTGTGAGTGGTGGTGCCAAGTTTGTTGAGGATTGTTCGCGAGCTTGAAGAAGTGTAAAAGGCGTTGCTCCCGGCCCGAAACGGGGAGTGGTTAGTGAAGACGTAGGCGGAGCTCGCGGAGTCGAGCGGAGCTTACAAGAGAGGACTAAGACCCGGGTGGGGTGCCGAACCTCTATAAAATCGCCGTGTCTTCTTGTGTTTTGCATGTTATTTCCCTACTATTCTTTAAATTGTTTCCGCTGCGTTTATTGTTTGATTAATTAGGGATTAGCGTAATAGTGATTAGTGGACCCATAACACACACGATCCTACATTTGGTATCAGAGCCTCGTTCGTTAATTTTATTCTTAACCGATAAATTAACATGGCTTTTAATGCATCCACAACTAGTGAATCATGTAAACCACCATATTTTGATGGAAATAATTTTGTTTCATGGGAAAGTAAAATGATGTCATTCATTAAATCCATAAACATTAACATGTGGTTTATGATTCAAACTCCATATGAATCACCTAGATGTCATATTAGTAAATGGAGTTTAGAAGATGAGAAAAATGCATCCCTAAATGCTAAGGCTATGAATGTCATATTTTGTGCATTAGGAGATGAACTTTTTGATGTTGTTTGCTCATGTGATAGTGCTTATTCAATATGACAAACATTAGAAAGGAGTTACGGTGAAGGAGATTCACCAACCGGGAAGAAGGGAGAAGCAAATCCGAAGGATGTAGCTCAAGTAAAGAAAATGGAGATTAACTCAACATCTTCATCATCATCAAGCTCATCCATTGGAGAAAGTGAAGATGATGTATCTTCTAGCTCTTCTTCAAGTAGTAGTTGAAAAGATAATCCCTATGATTTTAATGAACTACAAAATGCATTTCAAAGATTATTTGAAAAATATAAAGAACTTCACAAGACTAATCAAGTAGCAAATGAGCAAATCCATGATCTTAAATGTCAAAATGCATCTATCTTAGATGATAAAGTTGATTTGCTTGCTAAAATTGAAGTTCTAACTTTAGAGAATGCATGCTTGAAGGAAGAAAATTTAAATGTTAAAAATACCTCATATCATTCAATTGATAGTCATATGCTAGAAATTGACACTAATGACTTGCTTATTAAACTTGATAAATCTCATTTAGAAAGCAAGCGATTATTACATGACTTAAATTACATGAATGAAAAGGTTGCAAACTTAGAGATTAACAAGCTTAACATGAATGAAAAGCATAATTCTATGATTAAAAATCTAAATTGCTTAAATGAATCTCTAGCAACTAAAAATAGTGAACTTAATGCCTTAAATGAAAATTTGTCAAATAAATTGCATAAGTTCACACATGGCAATAAAAACAATTTTTATGTTAAAAACTTTCCTATTCAAATTATTGTTAAACATAATTTTGCCATGAAAAAGAATGTAAGTGTAGAGGTACCAAAATCAACTTGGATTTGGGTACCAAAAGCTAAACTTAATGGACCCAAGCAAAAATGGGTACCAAAATCTACACTTGTAGGAGCTTGAGGATAAAATTGGTGGTGACCGGACGAGCTCAAGAGTCAAATTCAAATCTGGTTGCATCACCAAATGAGATTGGAACAAATTCAAGCTTCAAGTTGGTATAATTTCATATCCTCTAAAATTTTCAATCAAATTGGTTCTAATCTAGGTTGTTACATGCTTAATTGACATATCATATACCCTATTCATTGCTAATCATATATCGCATCCATTGATTATAAATGTCAAATTTTGAATGAATGTTAGAATAAGGCTTGAATAGAAACTTAAATGAACCTAACTTGAATCATACTCTTAGTTTCCATATAGCCTTATTGATAGGGGAGCTTAATGAATATCATTTTCTTAGAGTAATGAAGTGCAAAATTTAGGGAGAGCAACTTCACTACAAGACATCCACATTGACCTTTAATTGTATAACCTTTGTGTTATTTTATATATATTTTTTTTATGGATGTCAAAGAAGGAGAGATAATTAAGGGGTAACTTGGAATTTGGCATAACATTGAACAAAAACTATGCACATCCATAGAGGGAGCATTAATATGCATAGTTTACAAATAAAAATTCCATTTTTAAGATAGAGTTAAGATATAGGTTGTCATCCTCAAAAAGTGGGAGATTGTTGGCTTTTTGGCCTTAATCCATATTTTGATGATGTAATTCAACCTAATATTAATTAGGTCATGTAGATTAGCACATGTAGTATAATGGTATATATGTTGTATTTTTCTAACATCTACAGGTGATTAAGACTCAAGAAGGAAGAAAAATCAAGTCAAGACATGTAATCAAGCTGAATTGAAGACATGTATTTTACTTTTCTTTGAGTCTTAGGAACATATGTGAATTGAGCATAAGTTAAGATAATATCCATACATTCACACACTAGGTTCCTTAGAGAAGTCACACACAAAATTTCAGATCAATCGGACTTCGATAGGTCATCCAAAACATAGTCGGAAAATCACTAAAACTAAACCTTAAATCCTGTCCGAAAACGTTCGACCGATTGGACCTTTTGTTCGACCGGTTTCAGTAGATTTAAGAGTTTTTACATGACCATTTTTGTTCAACCGATTTGCCTCATAGTTCAACCGATTTCAGTAGTGTTTTGCCCTGACTAAACCGGTCGACCGGTTTTGCCATTTTGTTCGACCGTTCTGGGTTTTCATGTGACCGTTTTATTTTGTCGTATTCATACAACGGTCATATACGCATAACACTATTCCCAACCGTTCGACCGAACCATCCATTTGTTCAACCGATCCATTAGTTTTTGTAAGGTTGTGTTCGACCGGTTCCACTTTAGGTCGACCGGTTGGAGACAGTTTTTGCTGAATTTGAATTCTGTTTTGTGTATCTCTTACACAAATCAATCAAATCTTTCCCCGACGGCTAGGAATCTCTTGGAGCTTATAAATAGAGGATCAAACTCAGTTTTACACACAACTCTCCAATTCCTCATAGTCAAATTCATAGAGAGAAATCTCAAATCCTCAAAGCTCTCATTTAGTGATCTTAAGCTTAAATCTCCACATTATTCATCACTCACACATTTAGCAATTGTTGTGCTCAGTTAGAGAAGAGTGTGTCCCACTCATTGAGTTGTCAAAGCAAAGACTTTGGTGAAATTCCGAAGAAGAAGCAAGGACTTCGGTGAAAGCCCGAAGTGATCCTCTCGGATAGTGAGTGGTGGTGTCAAGTTTGGTGAGAATTGTTCGCGAGCTTGAAGAAGTGTAAAAGACGTTGCTCCCGGCCCGGAACGGGGAGTGGTTAGTGAAGACGTAGGCGGAGCTCGCGGAGTCGAGCGGAGCTTACAAGAGAGGACTAAGACCCGGATGGGGTGCCGAACCTCTATAAAATCGCCGTGTTTTCTTGTGGTTTGCATGTTATTTCCCTACTATTCTTTAAATTGTTTCCGCTACGTTTATTATTTGATTAATTAGGGATTAACGTAATAATTATTAGTGGACCCATAACCCACACGATCCTACAGTTCGTGCGATCAAGGCGCACATGTATTGGAAAGGATGGACTATTAAAAATAGGAAAAGAAGTGGAAGTACTGCTTCTAGGAGTATTGGTGGAGCTCTGACTTGAAGTCGTCATGGCTAAATAGAAGACAATTTACATAATGAAAAGAAAATCATAGAGTAAGCTTAGAGAACACAGAGCTTTCTCTTATTTTTTTGAAGAGATAGAACAAAAGCACTGGTAGAAAAAATATATTATTTTTTATTGTAATGTCAGAAGAAGTAAAACTTGAGAGAAAAGTTATAGAGTGATGCACAAGAAAAAAAAAACAAAAGGTTCAGTTTTTTTTATTTTCTTGGGAAAAGCTTTTTTTTGTAAAGAATGGATATTGTAAATGGTTACTAGTAAAATGAGGAAGTTATTATGGTAGAGATCTAGACATGCACAAAAACATATCAAAAGGAAAAAGAAAATGATTCTTTTGTGAAAGAACAAATATTGTAAAAGAAGGTTACCAATAGAAACGTCAGAACTTATTTAAATCTACGCATGCACAGAACATATCATGAAGACAAACATATATAAGAGAAAAAATAACGCAAATGTTTGTTAAAAGTTACCATTCTAGATCAAAGCATGCTCATTAATAAATCGAAAAAAGAGGTAACAATCGGATAATAAGTCAGAGTAGAGGGGAGAAATACAACTTTTGCTAAGAGAAGAAGAAGAAAACGCAAGACGAAGTGAGAAAAAGCTCCAAGATTAGTCGGAGAAGTCACCAAAGAGGAGAGGAAAGGCACCGCAACAATTTTAGGGTTGGAGGTGAAGAAAGAAAATAACGGTTTTCTGCATTGTTGGCTTATATATGAGGCGTTTGGAGAAGTTTCAGCCGTTGAGATCACAATGAGTGGCTGAGATGATCGTCCAAGCTTCATTTTAGTGGAGAAGACGTCGTCCGTTGGATGGAAAGAACAATGCAAATCTTGTTAAGAAAGCATGATCTGTGTGCTTTGTAGCAGTGAGTTCAGGATCGTTGGATTTTCTTGATGAACAGTTGGATATGTGCGAAAGAAAGCACAATCCGTGCGGCGTTCGAAGAATGATATGGGCCGTTGAAGAATGAATGGTTGGATGATGAGGAGTGGGTATCCAACAGTCTCTCGATCCTGGCCGTTGAATTTGAATTGGTCAAGGGTCCGATTTTAAAAGGAAAAGCACAATCCGTGTGCTTGAGAATGGTGAATTTTCACCGTTGGATTTTCAAGAAGAAAAATGGCTAGTTTGGTTTGTTGACGGGTCTGGGCTTTGAAGGGGAGAAACGAGAGGGTATGTGGGCTAAAGAGCAGGTCGTTTGTTGGATCATGTTTTTTTACCAATCTGGGCTCTTGATATCATGTTAAATAAAAATGCCTTGCAAGAATGTAATGGAAATCATTCTCTTCTTAATCATAAGATAGAGAGATACATGGTATTTATAGGTATGATTTTACATGAAACATATGAACCTAGAAAACATAGATGAACTGGAATGTTTGAGAATTTTCTAATACAATGTATATGAACTTACAATACAATGAGATATAATTATGTAATTGTGGTTGAATTTTTATGGGCTTTGAGCTGGGCTTTTGGCATGGATCAATCCTTGTTCTCTAACAAAATTGGACATCTACAAAATCACACAGAATATTATAAGAGGACCGAGATCAAATACTTAAGCCATGAGGTGTCGTTTATTTCTTGTTAGAAAAAATACACTCCAACTTAGCTTTGCTTCCTTCTTGTTTTTGGTTGTGGTGTGGGTTTTGGAGGTTGGTTTTGTTTGGAGAGTTGTGGGTAGTTTTTGTTTAGACATCTGGAGTGGTGATTTGTGATCTAAGTTGGAAAGATGAAGTTTATGATTTCATGCACTACATGTTGTGTGGAGCTTAATGAACACACACACACACTTCTTTATGTCCACATTATTTCTCTACCCCCTTTGGGGTTTAGTTTTCTTGCTTTTCTTCCATTTCCATTTGCACCTTAGTGTAGTTTAGTGTAACCAACCTTTCTTCCCTTTCTTTACCTCTCACCTTCGAACAAACCAAGTGTCGACACACCTCCCAGTGGACGACCCGTATTTGCCACCGCTTCAACGCGGCCGTGCACTTGCGGTTAAATATAAAACGATCAATCTTATTGCCATCCAGAAAATCATACAAGTCATTACTACGAACTATGGGTAGTATTTAGGACCGCCATAGAAGGTAGTTCGTGTTGGCTTTTTGGCCTTAATCCATATTTTGATGATGTAATTCAACCTAATATTAATTAGGTCATGTAGATTAGCACATGTAGTATAATGGTATATATGTTGTATTTTTCTAACATGTACAGGTGATTAAGACTCAAGAAGGAAGAAAAATCAAGTCAAGACATGTAATCAAGCTGGATTGAAGACATGTATTTTACTTTTCTTTGAGTCTTAGGAACATATGTGAATTGAGCATAAGTTAAGATAATATCCATGCATTCACACACTAGGTTCCTTAGAGAAGTCACACACAAAATTTCAGATCAATCGGACTTCGATAGGTCATCCAAAACATAGTCGGAAAATCACTAAAACTAAACCTTAAATCCTGTCCGAAAACGTTCGACCGATTGGACCTTTTGTTCGACCGGTTTCAGTAGATTTAGAGTTTTTACATGACCATTTTTGTTCAACCGATTTGCCTCATAGTTCAACCGATTTCAGTAGTGTTTTGCCCTGACTAAACCGGTCGACCGGTTTTGCCATTTTGTTCGACCGTTCCGGGTTTTCATGTGACCGTTTTATTTTGTCGTATTCATACAACGGTCATATACGCATAACACTATTCCCAACCGTTCGACCGAACCATCCATTTGTGCAACCGATCCATTAGTTTTTGTAAGGTTGTGTTCGACCGGTTCCACTTTAGGTCGACCGGTTGGAGACAGTTTTTGCTGAATTTGAATTCTGTTTTGTGTATCTCTTACACAAATCAATCAAATCTTTCCCCGACGGCTAGGAATCTCTTGGAGCTTATAAATAGAGGATCAAACTCAGTTTTACACACAACTCTCCAATTCCTCATAGTCAAATTCATAGAGAGAAATCCCAAATCCTCAAAGCTCTCATATAGTGATCTTAAGCTTAAATCTCCACATTATTCATCACTCACACATTTAGCAATTGTTGTGCTCAGTTAGAGAAGAGTGTGTCCCACTCATTGAGTTGTCAAAGCAAAGACTTTGGTGAAATTCCGAAGAAGAAGCAAGGACTTCGGTGAAAGCCCGAAGTGATCCTCTCGGATTGTGAGTGGTGGTGCCAAGTTTGGTGAGGATTGTTCGCGAGCTTAAAGAAGTGTAAAAGGCGTTGCTCCCGGCCCGAAACGGGGAGTGGTTAGTGAAGACGTAGGCGGAGCTCGCGGAGTCGAGCGGAGCTTACAAGAGAGGACTAAGACCCGGGTGGGGTGCCGAACCTCTATAAAATCGCCGTGTCTTCTTGTGTTTTGCATGTTATTTCCCTACTATTCTTTAAATTGTTTCCGCTGCGTTTATTGTTTGATTAATTAGGGATTAGCGTAATAGTGATTAGTGGACCCATAACCCACACGATCCTACATTTGGTATCAGAGCCTCGTTCGTTAATTTTATTCTTAACCGATAAATTAACATGGCTTTTAATGCATCCACAACTAGTGAATCATGTAAACCACCATATTTTGATGGAAATAATTTTGTTTCATGGGAAAGTAAAATGATGTCATTCATTAAATCCATAAACATTAACATGTGGTTTATGATTCAAACTCCATATGAATCACCTAGATGTCATATTAGTAAATGGAGTTTAGAAGATGAGAAAAATGCATCCCTAAATGCTAAGGCTATGAATGTCATATTTTGTGCATTAGGAGATGAACTTTTTGATGTTGTTTGCTCATGTGATAGTGCTTATTCAATATGGCAAACATTAGAAAGGAGTTACGGTGAAGGAGATTCACCAACCGGGAAGAAGGGAGAAGCAAATCCGAAGGATGTAGCTCAAGTAAAGAAAATGGAGATTAACTCAACATCTTCATCATCATCAAGCTCATCCATTGGAGAAAGTGAAGATGACGTATCTTCTAGCTCTTCTTCAAGTAGTAGTTCAAAAGATAATCCCTATGATTTTAATGAACTACAAAATGCATTTCAAAGATTATTTGAAAAATATAAAGAACTTCACAAGACTAATCAAGTAGCAAATGAGCAAATCCATGATCTTAAATGTCAAAATGCATCTATCTTAGATGATAAAGTTGATTTGCTTGCTAAAATTGAAGTTCTAACTTTAGAGAATGCATGCTTGAAGGAAGAAAATTTAAATGTTAAAAATACCTCATATCATTCAATTGATAGTCATATGCTAGAAATTGACACTAATGACTTGCTTATTAAACTTGATAAATCTCATTTAGAAAGCAAGCGATTATTACATGACTTAAATTACATGAATGAAAAGGTTGCAAACTTAGAGATTCACATGCTTAACATGAATGAAAAGCATAATTCTATGATTAAAAATCTAAATTGCTTAAATGAATCTCTAGCAACTAAAAATAGTGAACTTAATGCCTTAAATGAAAATTTGTCAAATAAATTGCATAAGTTCACACATGGCAATAAAAACAATTTTTATGTTAAAAACTTTCCTATTCAAATTATTGTTAAACATAATTTTGCCATGAAAAAGAATGTAAGTGTAGAGGTACCAAAATCAACTTGGATTTGGGTACCAAAAGCTAAACTTAATGGACCCAAGCAAAAATGGGTACCAAAATCTACACTTGTAGGAGCTTGAGGATAAAATTGGTGGTGACCGGACGAGCTCAAGAGTCAAATTCAAATCTGGTTGCATCACCAAATGAGATTGGAACAAATTCAAGCTTCAAGTTGGTATAATTTCATATCCTCTAAAATTTTCAATCAAATTGGTTCTAATCTAGGTTGTTACATGCTTAATTGACATATCATATACCCTATTCATTGCTAATCATATATCGCATCCATTGATTATAAATGTCAAATTTTGAATGAATGTTAGAATAAGGCTTGAATAGAAACTTAAATGAACCTAACTTGAATCATACTCTTAGTTTCCATATAGCCTTATTGATAGGGGAGCTTAATGAATATCATTTTCTTAGAGTAATGAAGTGCAAAATTTAGGGAGAGCAACTTCACTACAAGACATCCACATTGACCTTTAATTGTATAACCTTTGTGTTATTTATATATATATTTTTTTTATGGATGTCAAAGAAGGAGAGATAATTAAGGGGGTAACTTGGAATTTGGCATAACATTGAACAAAAACTATGCACATCCATAGAGGGAGCATTAATATGCATAGTTTACAAATAAAAATTCCATTTTTAAGATAGAGTTAAGATATAGGTTGTCATCCTCAAAAAGTGGGAGATTGTTGGCTTTTTGGCCTTAATCCATATTTTGATGATGTAATTCAACCTAATATTAATTAGGTCATGTAGATTAGCACATGTAGTATAATGGTATATATGTTGTATTTTTCTAACATCTACAGGTGATTAAGACTCAAGAAGGAAGAAAAATCAAGTCAAGACATGTAATCAAGCTGAATTGAAGACATGTATTTTACTTTTCTTTGAGTCTTAGGAACATATGTGAATTGAGCATAAGTTAAGATAATATCCATGCATTCACACACTAGGTTCCTTAGAGAAGTCACACACAAAATTTCAGATCAATCGGACTTCGATAGGTCATCCAAAACATAGTCGGAAAATCACTAAAACTAAACCTTAAATCCTGTCCGAAAACGTTCGACCGATTGGACCTTTTGTTCGACCGGTTTCAGTAGATTTAAGAGTTTTTACATGACCATTTTTGTTCAACCGATTTGCCTCATAGTTCAACCGATTTCAGTAGTGTTTTGCCCTGACTAAACCGGTCGACCGGTTTTGCCATTTTGTTCGACCGTTCCGGGTTTTCATGTGACCGTTTTATTTTGTCGTATTCATACAACGGTCATATACGCATAACACTATTCCCAACCGTTCGACCGAACCATCCATTTGTTCAACCGATCCATTAGTTTTTGTAAGGTTGTGTTCGACCGGTTCCACTTTAGGTCGACCGGTTGGAGACAGTTTTTGCTGAATTTGAATTCTGTTTTGTGTATCTCTTACACAAATCAATCAAATCTTTCCCCGACGGCTAGGAATCTCTTGGAGCTTATAAATAGAGGATCAAACTCAGTTTTACACACAACTCTCCAATTCCTCATAGTCAAATTCATAGAGAGAAATCTCAAATCCTCAAAGCTCTCAATTAGGGATCTTAAGCTTAAATCTCCACATTATTCATCACTCACACATTTAGCAATTGTTGTGCTCAGTTAGAGAAGAGTGTGTCACACTCATTGAGTTGTCAAAGCAAAGACTTTGGTGAAATTCCGAAGAAGAAGCAAGGACTTCGGTGAAAGCCCGAAGTGATCCTCTCGGATAGTGAGTGGTGGTGTCAAGTTTGGTGAGAATTGTTCGCGAGCTTGAAGAAGTGTAAAAGACGTTGCTCCCGGCCCGGAACGGGGAGTGGTTAGTGAAGACGTAGGCGGAGCTCGCGGAGTCGAGCGGAGCTTACAAGAGAGGACTAAGACCCGGATGGGGTGCCGAACCTCTATAAAATCGCCGTGTTTTCTTGTGGTTTGCATGTTATTTCCCTACTATTCTTTAAATTGTTTCCGCTACGTTTATTATTTGATTAATTAGGGATTAACGTAATAATTATTAGTGGACCCATAACCCACACGATCCTACAGTTCGTGCGATCAAGGCGCACATGTATTGGAAAGGATGGACTATTAAAAATAGGAAAAGAAGTGGAAGTACTGCTTCAAGGAGTATTGGTGGAGCTCTGACTTGAAGTCGTCATGGCTAAATAGAAGACAATTTACATAATGAAAAGAAAATCATAGAGTAAGCTTAGAGAACACAGAACTTTCTCTTATTTTTTTGAAGAGATAGAACAAAAGCACTGGTAGAAAAAATATATTATTTTTTATTGTAATGTCAGAAGAAGTAAAACTTGAGAGAAAAGTTATAGAGTGATGCACAAGAAAAAAAAACAAAAGGTTCAGTTTTTTTTATTTTCTTGGGAAAAGCTTTTTTTTGTAAAGAATGGATATTGTAAATGGTTACTAGTAAAATGAGGAAGTTATTATGGTAGAGATCTAGACATGCACAAAAACATATCAAAAGGAAAAAGAAAATGATTCTTTTGTGAAAGAACAAATATTGTAAAAGAAGGTTACCAATAGAAACGTCAGAACTTATTTAAATCTACGCATGCACAGAACATATCATGAAGACAAACATATATAAGAGAAAAAATAACGCAAATGTTTGTTAAAAGTTACCATTCTAGATCAAAGCATGCTCATTAATAAATCGAAAAAAGAGGTAACAATCGGATAATAAGTCAGAGTAGAGGGGAGAAATACAACTTTTGCTAAGAGAAGAAGAAGAAAACGCAAGACGAAGTGAGAAAAAGCTCCAAGATTAGTCGGAGAAGTCACCAAAGAGGAGAGGAAAGGCACCGCAACAATTTTAGGGTTGGAGGTGAAGAAAGAAAATAACGGTTTTCTGCATTGTTGGCTTATATATGAGGCGTTTGGAGAAGTTTCAGCCGTTGAGATCACAATGAGTGGCTGAGATGATCGTCCAAGCTTCATTTTAGTGGAGAAGACGTCGTCCGTTGGATGGAAAGAACAATGCAAATCTTGTTAAGAAAGCATGATCTGTGTGCTTTGTAGCAGTGAGTTCAGGATCGTTGGATTTTCTTGATGAACAGTTGGATATGTGCGAAAGAAAGCACAATCCGTGCGGCGTTCGAAGAATGATATGGGCCGTTGAAGAATGAATGGTTGGATGATGAGGAGTGGGTATCCAACAGTCTCTCGATCCTGGCCGTTGAATTTGAATTGGTCAAGGGTCCGATTTTAAAAGGAAAAGCACAATCCGTGTGCTTGAGAATGGTGAATTTTCACCGTTGGATTTTCAAGAAGAAAAATGGCTAGTTTGGTTTGTTGACGGGTCTGGGCTTTGAAGGGGAGAAACGAGAGGGTATGTGGGCTAAAGAGCAGGTCGTTTGTTGGATCATGTTTTTTTACCAATCTGGGCTCTTGATATCATGTTAAATAAAAATGCCTTGCAAGAATGTAATGGAAATCATTCTCTTCTTAATCATAAGATAGAGAGATACATGGTATTTATAGGTATGATTTTACATGAAACATATGAACCTAGAAAACATAGATGAACTGGAATGTTTGAGAATTTTCTAATACAATGTATATGAACTTACAATACAATGAGATATAATTATGTAATTGTGGTTGAATTTTTATGGGCTTTGAGCTGGGCTTTTGGCATGGATCAATCCTTGTTCTCTAACAAAATTGGACATCTACAAAATCACACAGAATATTATAAGAGGACCGAGATCAAATACTTAAGCCATGAGGTGTCGTTTATTTCTTGTTAGAAAAAATACACTCCAACTTAGCTTTGCTTCCTTCTTGTTTTTGGTTGTGGTGTGGGTTTTGGAGGTTGGTTTTGTTTGGAGAGTTGTGGGTAGTTTTTGTTTAGACATCTGGAGTGGTGATTTGTGATCTAAGTTGGAAAGATGAAGTTTATGATTTCATGCACTACATGTTGTGTGGAGCTTAATGAACACACACACACACTTCTTTATGTCCACATTATTTCTCTACCCCCTTTGGGGTTTAGTTTTCTTGCTTTTCTTCCATTTCCATTTGCACCTTAGTGTAGTTTAGTGTAACCAACCTTTCTTCCCTTTCTTTACCTCTCACCTTCGAACAAACCAAGTGTCGACACACCTCCCAGTGGACGACCCGTATTTGCCACCGCTTCAACGCGGCCGTGCACTTGCGGTTAAATATAAAACGATCAATCTTATTGCCATCCAGAAAATCATACAAGTCATTACTACGAACTATGGGTAGTATTTAGGACCGCCATAGAAGGTAGTTCGTGTTGGCTTTTTGGCCTTAATCCATATTTTGATGATGTAATTCAACCTAATATTAATTAGGTCATGTAGATTAGCACATGTAGTATAATGGTATATATGTTGTATTTTTCTAACATGTACAGGTGATTAAGACTCAAGAAGGAAGAAAAATCAAGTCAAGACATGTAATCAAGCTGGATTGAAGACATGTATTTTACTTTTCTTTGAGTCTTAGGAACATATGTGAATTGAGCATAAGTTAAGATAATATCCATGCATTCACACACTAGGTTCCTTAGAGAAGTCACACACAAAATTTCAGATCAATCGGACTTCGATAGGTCATCCAAAACATAGTCGGAAAATCACTAAAACTAAACCTTAAATCCTGTCCGAAAACGTTCGACCGATTGGACCTTTTGTTCGACCGGTTTCAGTAGATTTAGAGTTTTTACATGACCATTTTTGTTCAACCGATTTGCCTCATAGTTCAACCGATTTCAGTAGTGTTTTGCCCTGACTAAACCGGTCGACCGGTTTTGCCATTTTGTTCGACCGTTCCGGGTTTTCATGTGACCGTTTTATTTTGTCGTATTCATACAACGGTCATATACGCATAACACTATTCCCAACCGTTCGACCGAACCATCCATTTGTGCAACCGATCCATTAGTTTTTGTAAGGTTGTGTTCGACCGGTTCCACTTTAGGTCGACCGGTTGGAGACAGTTTTTGCTGAATTTGAATTCTGTTTTGTGTATCTCTTACACAAATCAATCAAATCTTTCCCCGACGGCTAGGAATCTCTTGGAGCTTATAAATAGAGGATCAAACTCAGTTTTACACACAACTCTCCAATTCCTCATAGTCAAATTCATAGAGAGAAATCCCAAATCCTCAAAGCTCTCATATAGTGATCTTAAGCTTAAATCTCCACATTATTCATCACTCACACATTTAGCAATTGTTGTGCTCAGTTAGAGAAGAGTGTGTCCCACTCATTGAGTTGTCAAAGCAAAGACTTTGGTGAAATTCCGAAGAAGAAGCAAGGACTTCGGTGAAAGCCCGAAGTGATCCTCTCGGATTGTGAGTGGTGGTGCCAAGTTTGGTGAGGATTGTTCGCGAGCTTAAAGAAGTGTAAAAGGCGTTGCTCCCGGCCCGAAACGGGGAGTGGTTAGTGAAGACGTAGGCGGAGCTCGCGGAGTCGAGCGGAGCTTACAAGAGAGGACTAAGACCCGGGTGGGGTGCCGAACCTCTATAAAATCGCCGTGTCTTCTTGTGTTTTGCATGTTATTTCCCTACTATTCTTTAAATTGTTTCCGCTGCGTTTATTGTTTGATTAATTAGGGATTAGCGTAATAGTGATTAGTGGACCCATAACCCACACGATCCTACATTTGGTATCAGAGCCTCGTTCGTTAATTTTATTCTTAACCGATAAATTAACATGGCTTTTAATGCATCCACAACTAGTGAATCATGTAAACCACCATATTTTGATGGAAATAATTTTGTTTCATGGGAAAGTAAAATGATGTCATTCATTAAATCCATAAACATTAACATGTGGTTTATGATTCAAACTCCATATGAATCACCTAGATGTCATATTAGTAAATGGAGTTTAGAAGATGAGAAAAATGCATCCCTAAATGCTAAGGCTATGAATGTCATATTTTGTGCATTAGGAGATGAACTTTTTGATGTTGTTTGCTCATGTGATAGTGCTTATTCAATATGGCAAACATTAGAAAGGAGTTACGGTGAAGGAGATTCACCAACCGGGAAGAAGGGAGAAGCAAATCCGAAGGATGTAGCTCAAGTAAAGAAAATGGAGATTAACTCAACATCTTCATCATCATCAAGCTCATCCATTGGAGAAAGTGAAGATGACGTATCTTCTAGCTCTTCTTCAAGTAGTAGTTCAAAAGATAATCCCTATGATTTTAATGAACTACAAAATGCATTTCAAAGATTATTTGAAAAATATAAAGAACTTCACAAGACTAATCAAGTAGCAAATGAGCAAATCCATGATCTTAAATGTCAAAATGCATCTATCTTAGATGATAAAGTTGATTTGCTTGCTAAAATTGAAGTTCTAACTTTAGAGAATGCATGCTTGAAGGAAGAAAATTTAAATGTTAAAAATACCTCATATCATTCAATTGATAGTCATATGCTAGAAATTGACACTAATGACTTGCTTATTAAACTTGATAAATCTCATTTAGAAAGCAAGCGATTATTACATGACTTAAATTACATGAATGAAAAGGTTGCAAACTTAGAGATTCACATGCTTAACATGAATGAAAAGCATAATTCTATGATTAAAAATCTAAATTGCTTAAATGAATCTCTAGCAACTAAAAATAGTGAACTTAATGCCTTAAATGAAAATTTGTCAAATAAATTGCATAAGTTCACACATGGCAATAAAAACAATTTTTATGTTAAAAACTTTCCTATTCAAATTATTGTTAAACATAATTTTGCCATGAAAAAGAATGTAAGTGTAGAGGTACCAAAATCAACTTGGATTTGGGTACCAAAAGCTAAACTTAATGGACCCAAGCAAAAATGGGTACCAAAATCTACACTTGTAGGAGCTTGAGGATAAAATTGGTGGTGACCGGACGAGCTCAAGAGTCAAATTCAAATCTGGTTGCATCACCAAATGAGATTGGAACAAATTCAAGCTTCAAGTTGGTATAATTTCATATCCTCTAAAATTTTCAATCAAATTGGTTCTAATCTAGGTTGTTACATGCTTAATTGACATATCATATACCCTATTCATTGCTAATCATATATCGCATCCATTGATTATAAATGTCAAATTTTGAATGAATGTTAGAATAAGGCTTGAATAGAAACTTAAATGAACCTAACTTGAATCATACTCTTAGTTTCCATATAGCCTTATTGATAGGGGAGCTTAATGAATATCATTTTCTTAGAGTAATGAAGTGCAAAATTTAGGGAGAGCAACTTCACTACAAGACATCCACATTGACCTTTAATTGTATAACCTTTGTGTTATTTATATATATATTTTTTTTATGGATGTCAAAGAAGGAGAGATAATTAAGGGGGTAACTTGGAATTTGGCATAACATTGAACAAAAACTATGCACATCCATAGAGGGAGCATTAATATGCATAGTTTACAAATAAAAATTCCATTTTTAAGATAGAGTTAAGATATAGGTTGTCATCCTCAAAAAGTGGGAGATTGTTGGCTTTTTGGCCTTAATCCATATTTTGATGATGTAATTCAACCTAATATTAATTAGGTCATGTAGATTAGCACATGTAGTATAATGGTATATATGTTGTATTTTTCTAACATCTACAGGTGATTAAGACTCAAGAAGGAAGAAAAATCAAGTCAAGACATGTAATCAAGCTGAATTGAAGACATGTATTTTACTTTTCTTTGAGTCTTAGGAACATATGTGAATTGAGCATAAGTTAAGATAATATCCATGCATTCACACACTAGGTTCCTTAGAGAAGTCACACACAAAATTTCAGATCAATCGGACTTCGATAGGTCATCCAAAACATAGTCGGAAAATCACTAAAACTAAACCTTAAATCCTGTCCGAAAACGTTCGACCGATTGGACCTTTTGTTCGACCGGTTTCAGTAGATTTAAGAGTTTTTACATGACCATTTTTGTTCAACCGATTTGTAGGGTATTGGATCGTGTGGGTTATGGGTCCACTAATCACTATTAAGCCCTAATTAACTACTTGGTTGATCGATCAAAGAAATGCAGCGGAAATTAAAAACAAATCAAACACAAGTAGAAAGTAATGCAAACCACAAAGAGAAGACGCGTCGGTTTTACAGAGGTTCGGCCGCGCCTACGTCCTCTCTTGCAAGCCCCTCTCGAATCTCCGTTCGAGCCCCTCTTGCGTCTTCACTATGCCTCCCCGTTCCGGGCCGGGAGCAACGCCTTTTACAAGTCTTCAAGCTCGCGAACAACCCTCGCCGAGCTTGGCACCACCTCTCACAACCCGAGAGGATCACTTCGGGCTTTCACCGAAATCTCTACTTCTTGTCTTGGGCTTTCACCAAGACCCTTGCTCACTTTGTCTTGGGCTTTCACCAAGACCCTTGCTCTCTTTACAACAATGGTGACTGAGTGGAACTCACTCTCTAATTGAGCACAACAATTGCTAGATGATTGTGTGATGAAGGATGTGGAAATTAGGCTTTGGAATCACTAATTGGGAGCTTTGAGGTTGTGGAAAATCTCACTATAAGTTTGACACTTTGGAGTTGTGAAATCTTGTAGAAAACTAAGTGTGAACCTCTATTTATAAGCTCCTAAAGATTTCTAGCCGTTTGGACAAGATTTGATTGGGTTTTGTGCAAGATACACAAAACAGAAAATCGGGTTCAGAAATCTGTCCAGAAACGGTCGACCGAAAGGTGTATCGGTCGACCGAACCCTTGAGTCTGTTGATGGATCGGTTGACCGAACATAGGTACTGGTCGACCGAATCACTTAAGTTCTATAGGTCAACGGTCGACCGAGCAGGTACCGGTCGACCGAACTACTGGGTTCGGTAGAGAGAAATCTTGATCGGTTGGACAAACTTGTGTCGACCGATAGCAGGGGGGTTTTCACGAATTAAACGGTCGACCGAAAGATGTATTTTGTTCGACCGGTTCTAATGTATATGGAGGTGTATATAGTTTTAATACGAATACGACCGTTGGGCATATACGACAAGAATAACGGTCGGAACAGTAAGTTCAAACGGTCGACCGAAAGATATGGTGCGGCTGACCGAAACTAGGCAGGAAAACACAAATTGGATTACTTGATCATCCGGTCGACCGAACGGCATGTTGCGGTCGACCGAATGTGGGCAGACAGTTAGGGTTCAGGTTTTGTGTTTTTCCGGTCTAAGTTTGGGTGATCTATTGAAGTCCAAATAATGTGATATTTTGTGTGTGACTCCTACAAGGAACCTAGTGTGTGAATGCATGCATATTAGCTTATGTTATGCTCAATTCACATAAGTTCTTAATACTCAAAGAAAGGTAAAATTACATGTCTTCAATCCTAGCTTGATTACATGTCTTGACTTGATTTTTCTTCTTTCTTGAGTCTTGATCACCTGTAGATGTTAGCACAATACAACATGTATACTATTATACTACATGTGCTAATCTACATGTCTTAATTAAGATTAGGTTTAATTACATCATCAAAATACGGATTAAGGCCAAAAAGCCAACAATCTCCCCCTTTTTGATGATGGCAACCTATATCTTAAATCTATCTAAATACATGGAATTTGTATATGTAAACTATGCATATTAATGCTCCCCCTATGGATATGCATAGTTTTTGTTTAATTTTATGCCAAATTCCATGTTACCCCCTTAATTATCTCTCCCCCTTTGACATCCATCAAAAATAATAATTATTTAAGACTTTAAGCATAGAATTTGGATGTCTTGTAATGAAGTTGCTCCCCCTAAATTTTGCACTTCATTACTATAATAAAAGATATAACATTTAAGCTCCCCCTATCAATAAGGCTAAATGGAAACAATGAGTATGATTCAAGTTAAGTTCATTTAAGTTTCAACTTAAGCCTTATTCTAACATCCATTTAAAATATGACATTTAGAATCAATGGATGTGATAAATGATTTGCAATGAATAGGGTTAATGATTTTCAATGAATTGAACTCTAAGGATATGACAATTAAGCATATTAACTAGATTAGAGCTATTTTTCAGAAATTTTAGAGATAGAAATTTTTATACCAAACTTGAATCTTGAATAGCTCCAATCTTGATTTGGTGATGCAACCGGATTCGAATTCGATGCTTTGGCTCACCCGGTCACCACCAATCTCTTCCTCAAGTACCTACAAGTGTAGATTTTGGTACCCATTTTTGCTTGGGTCCATTAAGTTTAGCTTTTGGTACCCAAATCCAAGTTGATTTTGGTACCTCTACACTTACTTTCCTTTTCATGGCATAATTATGTTTAACAATTATTTGAAATGGAATGTTTTTAACATAAGAGTTATTTTGTTTTCCATGAGTGAACTTATGCAATTTATTTGACAAATTTTCATTTAAGGCATTAAGTTCACTGTTTTTAAGCTCAAAAGATTCATTCATGCATTTAAGATTTTGAATCAAAGAATTGTGCTTTTCACTCATTTGATGTATGTGAATCTCTAATTCGACACATTTGTCGGTCATGCAATTCAAGTCATTCATTAATTTCTTGCTTTCAAGATAAGATTTGTCAAGTTTCTTTAGCAAGTTAATTTTGTCATTTTCAAGCATATGACTTTCAATTGCATTTGATGTGGTAGTTTTAACTTTCAATTTCTCATTCTCATCTTTTAAACATGCATTCTCTAAGATGAGCTTATCAATTTTAGCAAGTAAATCATTTTTCTCAAGCAAGGTTGATTCATTTAGACAATGAAGATCATGATTTACTTCTCTAGCTAACTTGTTCTTTTGACATAAAAGCTCATATCTTTCAACAAGTTCATGGAATGCATTTTGTAGTTCTTTAAAGGAATATGATTCTTCATTAGAACTAGAACTAGAACTTGATGAGCAAGATTTTGAAGATACCTCACTTTCTTCATCGATTGTTACAATGAGGCATGTGTGAGCATCTTCTCCCTTGGATGAGCTTGAGGAGGAATATGATGTAGATGTGTTCTTGTCGCATCTTTCATGAGCTTCATCCATTTGGCTTGAGTCTCCCTCTTCCCCGGTTGGTGATTCTTCCTTGTCACCATACTTAGCTTGAAGAACTTGCCAAATCTCATGTGCACTTTCACAATAAGACACAAGGTCAAAAAGTTCATACTTAAGTGCACAATATAGTACATTCATAACCTTGGCATTCAAGCAAGCTAATTTTTCTTCTTCTAAACTCCATAGATTAAAATCAACTTTAGGCAAATTATATGGAGTTGAGACTATGGACCACATATCTAAATTAGTCATGGATTTCATGTATGTTTTCATTTTACTCCTCCATGAATAGAAATTAGTTCCATCAAAAAATGGTGGTCTAGAAGAGCATATAGTTGTGGATGCATTAAGAGCCATGTTAATTTATCGGTTAAGAACAAAATTAACGAACGAGGCTCTGATACCAATTGTAGGGTATTGGATCGTGTGGGTTATGGGTCCACTAATCACTATTAAGCCCTAATTAACTACTTGGTTGATCGATCAAAGAAATGCAGCGGAAATTAAAAACAAATCAAACACAAGTAGAAAGTAATGCAAACCACAAAGAGAAGACGCGTCGGTTTTACAGAGGTTCGGCCGCGCCTACGTCCTCTCTTGCAAGCCCCTCTCGAATCTCCGTTCGAGCCCCTCTTGCGTCTTCACTATGCCTCCCCGTTCCGGGCCGGGAGCAACGCCTTTTACAAGTCTTCAAGCTCGCGAACAACCCTCGCCGAGCTTGGCACCACCTCTCACAACCCGAGAGGATCACTTCGGGCTTTCACCGAAATCTCTACTTCTTGTCTTGGGCTTTCACCAAGACCCTTGCTCACTTTGTCTTGGGCTTTCACCAAGACCCTTGCTCTCTTTACAACAATGGTGACTGAGTGGAACTCACTCTCTAATTGAGCACAACAATTGCTAGATGATTGTGTGATGAAGGATGTGGAAATTAGGCTTTGGAATCACTAATTGGGAGCTTTGAGGTTGTGGAAATCTCACTATAAGTTTGACACTTTGGAGTTGTGAAATCTTGTAGAAAACTAAGTGTGAACCTCTATTTATAAGCTCCTAAAGATTTCTAGCCGTTTGGACAAGATTTGATTGGGTTTTGTGCAAGATACACAAAACAGAAAATCGGGTTCAGAAATCTGTCCAGAAACGGTCGACCGAAAGGTGTATCGGTCGACCGAACCCTTGAGTCTGTTGATGGATCGGTTGACCGAACATAGGTACTGGTCGACCGAATCACTTAAGTTCTATAGGTCAACGGTCGACCGAGCAGGTACCGGTCGACCGAACTACTGGGTTCGGTAGAGAGAAATCTTGATCGGTTGGACAAACTTGTGTCGACCGATAGCAGGGGGTTTTCACGAATTAAACGGTCGACCGAAAGATGTATTTTGTTCGACCGGTTCTAATGTATATGGAGGTGTATATAGTTTTAATACGAATACGACCGTTGGGCATATACGACAAGAATAACGGTCGGAACAGTAAGTTCAAACGGTCGACCGAAAGATATGGTGCGGTCGACCGAAACTAGGCAGGAAAACACAAATTGGATTACTTGATCATCCGGTCGACCGAACGGCATGTTGCGGTCGACCGAATGTGGGCAGACAGTTAGGGTTCAGGTTTTGTGTTTTTCCGGTCTAAGTTTGGGTGATCTATTGAAGTCCAAATAATGTGATATTTTGTGTGTGACTCCTACAAGGAACCTAGTGTGTGAATGCATGCATATTAGCTTATGTTATGCTCAATTCACATAAGTTCTTAATACTCAAAGAAAGGTAAAATTACATGTCTTCAATCCTAGCTTGATTACATGTCTTGACTTGATTTTTCTTCTTTCTTGAGTCTTGATCACCTGTAGATGTTAGCACAATACAACATGTATACTATTATACTACATGTGCTAATCTACATGTCTTAATTAAGATTAGGTTTAATTACATCATCAAAATACGGATTAAGGCCAAAAAGCCAACACGATTTGCCTCATAGTTCAACCGATTTCAGTAGTGTTTTGCCCTGACTAAACCGGTCGACCGGTTTTGCCATTTTGTTCGACCGTTCCGGGTTTTCATGTGACCGTTTTATTTTGTCGTATTCATACAACGGTCATATACGCATAACACTATTCCCAACCGTTCGACCGAACCATCCATTTGTTCAACCGATCCATTAGTTTTTGTAAGGTTGTGTTCGACCGGTTCCACTTTAGGTCGACCGGTTGGAGACAGTTTTTGCTGAATTTGAATTCTGTTTTGTGTATCTCTTACACAAATCAATCAAATCTTTCCCCGACGGCTAGGAATCTCTTGGAGCTTATAAATAGAGGATCAAACTCAGTTTTACACACAACTCTCCAATTCCTCATAGTCAAATTCATAGAGAGAAATCTCAAATCCTCAAAGCTCTCAATTAGGGATCTTAAGCTTAAATCTCCACATTATTCATCACTCACACATTTAGCAATTGTTGTGCTCAGTTAGAGAAGAGTGTGTCACACTCATTGAGTTGTCAAAGCAAAGACTTTGGTGAAATTCCGAAGAAGAAGCAAGGACTTCGGTGAAAGCCCGAAGTGATCCTCTCGGATAGTGAGTGGTGGTGTCAAGTTTGGTGAGAATTGTTCGCGAGCTTGAAGAAGTGTAAAAGACGTTGCTCCCGGCCCGGAACGGGGAGTGGTTAGTGAAGACGTAGGCGGAGCTCGCGGAGTCGAGCGGAGCTTACAAGAGAGGACTAAGACCCGGATGGGGTGCCGAACCTCTATAAAATCGCCGTGTTTTCTTGTGGTTTGCATGTTATTTCCCTACTATTCTTTAAATTGTTTCCGCTACGTTTATTATTTGATTAATTAGGGATTAACGTAATAATTATTAGTGGACCCATAACCCACACGATCCTACAGTTCGTGCGATCAAGGCGCACATGTATTGGAAAGGATGGACTATTAAAAATAGGAAAAGAAGTGGAAGTACTGCTTCTAGGAGTATTGGTGGAGCTCTGACTTGAAGTCGTCATGGCTAAATAGAAGACAATTTACATAATGAAAAGAAAATCATAGAGTAAGCTTAGAGAACACAGAGCTTTCTCTTATTTTTTTGAAGAGATAGAACAAAAGCACTGGTAGAAAAAATATATTATTTTTTATTGTAATGTCAGAAGAAGTAAAACTTGAGAGAAAAGTTATAGAGTGATGCACAAGAAAAAAAAAACAAAAGGTTCAGTTTTTTTTATTTTCTTGGGAAAAGCTTTTTTTTGTAAAGAATGGATATTGTAAATGGTTACTAGTAAAATGAGGAAGTTATTATGGTAGAGATCTAGACATGCACAAAAACATATCAAAAGGAAAAAGAAAATGATTCTTTTGTGAAAGAACAAATATTGTAAAAGAAGGTTACCAATAGAAACGTCAGAACTTATTTAAATCTACGCATGCACAGAACATATCATGAAGACAAACATATATAAGAGAAAAAATAACGCAAATGTTTGTTAAAAGTTACCATTCTAGATCAAAGCATGCTCATTAATAAATCGAAAAAAGAGGTAACAATCGGATAATAAGTCAGAGTAGAGGGGAGAAATACAACTTTTGCTAAGAGAAGAAGAAGAAAACGCAAGACGAAGTGAGAAAAAGCTCCAAGATTAGTCGGAGAAGTCACCAAAGAGGAGAGGAAAGGCACCGCAACAATTTTAGGGTTGGAGGTGAAGAAAGAAAATAACGGTTTTCTGCATTGTTGGCTTATATATGAGGCGTTTGGAGAAGTTTCAGCCGTTGAGATCACAATGAGTGGCTGAGATGATCGTCCAAGCTTCATTTTAGTGGAGAAGACGTCGTCCGTTGGATGGAAAGAACAATGCAAATCTTGTTAAGAAAGCATGATCTGTGTGCTTTGTAGCAGTGAGTTCAGGATCGTTGGATTTTCTTGATGAACAGTTGGATATGTGCGAAAGAAAGCACAATCCGTGCGGCGTTCGAAGAATGATATGGGCCGTTGAAGAATGAATGGTTGGATGATGAGGAGTGGGTATCCAACAGTCTCTCGATCCTGGCCGTTGAATTTGAATTGGTCAAGGGTCCGATTTTAAAAGGAAAAGCACAATCCGTGTGCTTGAGAATGGTGAATTTTCACCGTTGGATTTTCAAGAAGAAAAATGGCTAGTTTGGTTTGTTGACGGGTCTGGGCTTTGAAGGGGAGAAACGAGAGGGTATGTGGGCTAAAGAGCAGGTCGTTTGTTGGATCATGTTTTTTTACCAATCTGGGCTCTTGATATCATGTTAAATAAAAATGCCTTGCAAGAATGTAATGGAAATCATTCTCTTCTTAATCATAAGATAGAGAGATACATGGTATTTATAGGTATGATTTTACATGAAACATATGAACCTAGAAAACATAGATGAACTGGAATGTTTGAGAATTTTCTAATACAATGTATATGAACTTACAATACAATGAGATATAATTATGTAATTGTGGTTGAATTTTTATGGGCTTTGAGCTGGGCTTTTGGCATGGATCAATCCTTGTTCTCTAACAAAATTGGACATCTACAAAATCACACAGAATATTATAAGAGGACCGAGATCAAATACTTAAGCCATGAGGTGTCGTTTAATTATTAGAAATCGAACTCAATGACCTTCGAAAACACGTATTTTCCACAAAGACTTTGTCAATCCACAATTTTGACTTTAATATTTAGAAAAGAAAAGCTTAGCTGGGCAACATGGAGAGATGCATGTTCTAAATATAGAACATATCTTGTGCCTAAACATTTGATCTGATTATAATGGAGAAGAGGAGTTACACATCTACCCTTTCTTACGATTATGCGTGTGCATGCACAAATTACTTTCAGCCTATAAACGTTTTCCTAACCTTGGTTAGTTTTAAACGTTAGACTTACGGGCTAAATGACCTTAACTAGCAAACAACTACGTACTACTTATAAGTAAATTCATCGTGATTTAGACTTCAATTATCATTTATAATGCTAGATCAATGACTTAACCTGTAGTGTTGCTTACTTATATTGTATTCAAAATATGATAACGACGTTTCAACATGCAATGCAATTAGGTAACATTGTATCCAAAATAAAATCTTAATTTGCAAATTTTCTTTTAACTTGTATAGCTACAAAATCACACGTAATATTCTAAAAGGACACGACCAACTTGTTATTGGCATCAAATCGAGTTTATGGAATATGCAAATAGTTGAGTCATAGATCTTCTTTAACTATTACATGTCCAACTCTTTGGCTTTCAAAAGACATGTTAGCACGTTAGAAAAGAAAGTTTTAATTCCACAATTTTGTCTTTAATATTAATTTAGAGAAGAGAACTGGCTGCCCAACACGAACATTTTTTATCTAAAAGAAATTGATGCCCTCGGTTGTGCGCCCATGACTTTGGCCGAATATTTAAAATATAACATCATTTCGTTTTAACAAAAATACTATTTCAGCAGTCGATCTAACTTACTACATATTAATAATATGATTTACTATGATTCCCGTTTCCAAATACTAATTACGTCATAAGTGTCACTTTATTTTTATAATCAAGAGAGGCTTCACTACTACAGAAAAGGGAATATTCGTCGGATGTAAGGGCTTATACACGTCGGATATAAGCACACTCATATCCGACGTATATGTGTGCGTCGTCTATAAATAGACGTCGGCCATCGTATAGCCGACGTCTATACCTAACAAATAGACGTCGGCCTTAATTAAACTCCGACGTGTATTCTTTAATGTATAGACGTCGGTTAATTAACATACGACGCCTATACTTTAGGTATACACGTCGGTTAACTAACATACGACGCCTATACTTTAGGGATAGACGTCGGGTAACTAACATACGACGCCTATACTTTAGGGATAGACGTCGGATTACATAGAAAGCCGACGTCTATTCCTTTCTTCAGAGGAATAGACGTCGGCTTATAGAGACAGCCGACGTCTATTCCCAAACCTGGACAAAAAAAAATAGGATCCGACGAAATTGTTTTTAGTCATCGTCGTCGTGTACATACAACTTCACCAAATTCGTTCACCTATAAATTTCATCCACATACATCCACATACATCCATATACATCCATACAATTGACATTCACAAGCATACATCCACATACATCCACAAGCATACATGCACAAACACAAAAACAAAAATACAACCACACAATTGACATTCAACACACTTGCAATTAATTCATTCTAAAATTAAGGCGATTATATTAAGGCATAAAGTGTAGGTTTGTAATACAAGTGCACTTGTTATCTAAATTACAAAAAATACAATTGGCAGTAGAACCTCTTAGTTCGTCAGCATGTTTCTGATGAAATAGCGAGCCCATCGGTCGCGAGTTTCATCGAGCTCCTGTTGCGAGAATGGATCACTACTTTTTTGGAAAACCTATCAAAAAAATACAAGTGTGTTGAATATTAATAACTAAATATTGAAACTACAATTGAATAACGATCTACATTACCTCGGTTAGACATACGTCTTGAGTTGCCACATCGAAGATTTCCTCCATGTATCTCATCACGTAGTAACCATATTCCGTATTTCCAACCTGCTTCCGATACTACAAACATAAGAATTCGCTAAATATTTGTTCCTAACTTAATTAACAAAAATGGGAAAGAACGTACTCTCATTCCATGCCATGTTATTCCAGATTTTGTGGTTGTTCTACTACCACCTAAAGCTCTGTAAACATTAATTGCCCTGAGTAGCACAAGTGAAAATATCATTCAATAATACTAATAAAAATCCAAGAATTACTTTTTTGACAACTAAACGAACTTACATAATTAGAAGCTTATTACAAAATAAAATTTCACTTTGAATTACAAAGTTTACCTCTCATGATAAGGGAGCAGATAATATCTTTTGTCTTCTTCTTTAAAGAATGTCCCAAGTTGACCCTATTTATCATCATTCCCGTATATATGTGTAGATGGACTGATAAATCCAAATACTTGATCCTCGGGAAATATTGACCTTCTGGCGTCGTAAAGATGTCTACAAGTATAAAAATTATAATTTATTATAGTTTTGATAAAATTATTCAATACTTTTCATTGTATACAAAAAAAACACTTACTTCACTTGCACGTCGATAATCATGATACACAACGAATCCATCGCCATGAACTGCATGATATCCTCTTTGGTGATGTACAAAGCGGGAGGCAACCCTTTATCCCCCTCCAAGTCCAAGGTACTTAGGGATTGTGCCTCCCTACCTACCATACATTGATACAACATTTTGCACCTACTTGGAAGCGAATTAATGTTGATCGGAGATTGGTTGTTTGACCCTTTGCTCCGGGGGCTTGACACCTTACAAAGATGTATAGAACCGTTAAAATACAATTGTTAACAAATTTGAAGTTTAAAGTCTTTCAAAGTTAAACTATACCTCATGTTTGTCGTTTAGCTCTACTAAATAACTAGGCCAACGCACGAACCCACCGATAGCATCGCCGAGAGTAACAATCTCTTCTTCCGGAAATGGCACAAAAGCACCAGGATCTAAGCAACTCTCAACTGCAACCTTCAATTCTCCCTCTCCTACCTCTGTGAAGTGGTATCTGGAGATGTTATAAACTTTCCCGTGTCCCACCAATCTTCGATCAGGGTCTTCGACAAATAAAGCACATCTAGATCCATCCGCGAACTTTCCAAACGAGGGACTGTCGACGAGGGCCAATTCTCGAGAATGAGACACGAAATCATCATGTCGATGAGGGTGGAACACTGGCGGAACTGGAGTAGTCTCCGCGGAAGAACCTGTCTTACGACGGGTAGGAGAAGTAGGCAAATCACGATCCAATCTCTCCGTAAGAAGTTGCAAAGACTTCTTCAAATCTGCGATCTCTTGCTGGCATTTGCTATGACCAGTCGTCGAAGTAGACCGTTGAGTCTTCCCATAATATTGTCGAAGTCCAATTCTACTCCCTACCCCTCGCACACGACCGGGGTGTTCGTCGTTTCCCAAGGCCTCGCGTAGAATATCATTCCGACCATCGGAAGCAAATTCGCCTTGAGATTCTCTCAACTTCAGAGAGTCCTAAGTTTAAAACAATATTTACTATCATTTGAGCAATATAAAATTAATGATTCTGAATTAATAACATATATATAAGTGATGCAACTTACTATCTTCGAGCCGATAGCTTGCGACTCGTCTGTGACGTACTCCCCTCTGGAGTTTACTCTCGCTCTCTTCCAAGAATCACAACGAGCTACGGGAGAAGGAGGAGATAGGTTACTTGCTTGCTCCTCACTCATACCGGAGTCAATTGCCTCCTGTCTCTTCTGAGCAATTTTTTCAGCCATCATTTGTGCTTCTAACTTCTGGTACCCCGCTCGAGACATACGATGGGTATACTTGTTAGAAGATCTAATCTTTTGTTTTTTTGCTTGGATGGCCTAAAATCAAGTTTATTAGATTGTCACTAAAATCAATAACTAACAAGTTTGTTTTGAAACTCAGTTACTATATTATAAATTAAACTTAGTATACCTCAAACTCCGGGCTATCTCTGGATTTTCTGAATAGCTCCCATTGATTCGGAGTGATAAAGTTATAGACATCGCATGGATTTCTATCCTGGTAGTCTCCGAATATGTACTTGTTCGTTAAATTTGTTTTGAAATCCCTCCAACGAACTGACATGTATGTCATCCACTTCTTCTTCAACTTGTCAGTGAATTGGAACTCAAAAGATTCCTACAACACGTTAACTTTATATATATCAAAAGTTCAACTAAAACTATAGAAATCGATAATGGAACCATTACCTGCACATTATCCCATATTGTGTCCTTCAACTTCTCATCTACATCAGCCCAACTGGATAAACAAATGTCAACTTTGGCCCTCGCTAAGCTACCCAGAAAACTTTTCCAATTATCAGACAGCATGCCTAAGGGCTCAAGACGGTCATCAAACTGGATTGGAACTCTACCGTGTCTAGTTCTTCTGCCCACGAATTCTTTCATGAGACAAGGACCTCGTGTACTGTATGTCTTCGAACCTTCAGACTCGGAGGAAGTGGGTTTCTTTTTCGGAGCCATTATACTATAAAAGATAAATTCAAGTAATTAAATAAGGTAAAGACATGGATTAAATGTCTATTACAATGTGTTACAACAGAAAATTTGCACCTTTACTATTTTTTTCCTTAATGGATTTTCAATCCATATACCTTCACCGTGGTCATCTCTAAACATACAAGTCTCAACATTTATTTCTTCATCTATTGAGTTCAACTCAGGTGCTTGCTTAGAGAAAGGTGGTGTCTCTTCATACTCGATCAGACTATCATCTGATACAATATTTTTCTTCCCTTCCAAAATTACTGCCCATTTCTTATCACACGAATCAGCCACATAGAAGACTTGTTTCGCTTGGGAAGCTAGAATAAAAGGTTCTCCTTTATACCCTTGTTTTGAAAAATCAATTAAAGTGAAGCCATAGTCATCCACTCGAACTCCTGTTTTATTATCAGCCCACTTGCATCTAAATATAGGTACTTTGAATTTAACAAAGTCTAGCTCCCATATATCTTCAATTACACCGTAATAGGACATGTCGGCGTATACATGATTCTTGTCTTTAGAACTAGACAAATGCAAAGACTCTGCTATTAAGGTGACGCCACTGTTCTGAACAACACTTTTCGCTTCTTCACAAACTGTGTAGAAAGAATATCCATTGATATCATAATCACTGTAACTTAAAACAATAGAATGCGGACCGTAAGCCAACCACTGTATTGTCTCAGAAACATCACGCTTGTATGCTAGATTTTTGAACCAAGAGATGAAATTCTTATTGTGACTATTAATTACTTGTTGATCACTCCACAAAGGATTTCTTTCCTTTAGAAACTTCATGTGTTCATTTAGGTATGGTTGAACTTCATTCGAATTGCACAACACATAAAAATATGCTGTCATTAAGTCATCGCCATTTGGATTTAACAATGTCATCCCACGTGTCCCTTTACCATCGGCACGTTTATCATGACGATTCTTCGGAAGTCCAACAATTTTGGTGTTTGCTAGGTATCCAGTGCAAAACTCGATAACCTCCTCAACTATGTATCCTTCAACAATACTAGCATCTGGTCTTTGACGATTTTTGCAATAACCTTTCAACACTTTCATATAACGCTCGAAAGGATACATCCACCTTAAGAAAACTGGTCCGCACAATTTAACTTCTCTAACCAAATGAATAACAAGATGAATCATAATGTCGAAAAAAGCCGGGGGGAAGAACATCTCCAACTGACATAATGTGACCACAATTTCATTCTGTAACTTGTCTAACTGCACAGGATCAACCACTTTACTACAAATCTTATTGAAAAAGGAACACAACTTTATTATTGCTTGTCTAACATCTTTCGGTAATATGGATCTCAGTGCTACAGGTAACAACTGCTGCATTAAAGTGTGACAATCGTGAGACTTCATCCCCACAAGTTTCAAATCCTTCATAACAACAAGATTACTGATATTTGAAGAATAACCTTGTGGAACCCTTACATCGTGCAAACACTGACAGAGAATTCTTTTCTCCTTTCTAGACAATGTATAACTAGCTGGAGGTAAGTAATTCCGATCTCCTTTCTTCTCTGGTGCCAACATTGCTTGTATACCAATATCAACAAGATCAAGTCTTGCATTATATCCATCTTTGGTTTTACCAGGTATGTTCAACAGAGTGCCAACAAGACTATCACAAACATTTTTCTCTACGTGCATCACATCAATACAATGTCTAACTTCTAAAGTTTTCCAGTAAGGGAGATCAAAAAATATTGATCTTTTTTTCCAACTACTTTTGTCGTTTGCTCGTTTGTACGGTTTTCCAAATTCTCATTCAATGTTCCTTACACGTTCATACACCTTTTCGACGCTGATTTCAACTGGCGGATTCTGAAACTCTTGTTTTCCATTAAATGCCTTCTTCAACCTACGATAAGGATGAGAGTTCGGCAAAAATCTCCGATGACCGAGATAGACAGTCTTAGAACCATTAACTAGTTGCAAAGAACATGTATTTTCCTCGCAAATTGGACAAGCTTTATGACCTTTGACTGAATATCCAGACAGATTACCATAAGCTGGAAAGTCATTAATCGTGCAAAATATCATTGCCCGCATTACGAACGACTCCTGACGATAAGAATCAAAAACTGACTCTCCGTCATCCCACAATTTCTTTAGGTCATCAATTAAAGGTCTTAAATACACATCGATGTCGTTTCCAGGTTGTTTCGGACCAGAAATTATTAAGGACAACATGATATATTTGCGTTTCATGCATAACCACGGGGGCAGATTGTAAATTACAAGCAGAACGGGCCAAGAACTGTGAATGCTACTCAAACTACAGAAAGGATTCATTCCGTCAGTACAGAGCCCAAGTCGTACATTCCTCTATTCTTCACCAAACACAGGAAAGTCGACATTTATTTTTTTCCACTGAGGTGAATCTGCAGGGTGACGTAGCAACTGATCATTTGGTTTCTCACGATCAGCATGCCATGTCATATTCTTGGAATCCTCTTTACCCGCAAACAAACATTTAAGCCTTGGTATTATCGGAAGATACCACAAAATCTTAGCAGGAGGTCCTTTGATTTTCATCTCATCAGCCTCTTCATTGTGGTTTGGTCCACTACGTTTCATTTTGTATCTTGAAACATTACACCTGGGACAGGAATGTAAGTTTTCAAACTCACCCCTATACAATATACAATCATTCGGGCATGCGTGTATCTTCATATATTCCATTCCCATAGGGCACAACACTTTCTTTGCATCATAAGTTCTATCTCGCAACTCATTATCATCTGGAAGTATCTCTTTCACTAACTTCAACATTGATGTGAAACTCACATCGGACCAACCATTTCCAGCTTTTAAATTGTACAACTTCAACACCACTGACAATCTAGTGAATTTGGTACAATTCTTATACAACGGCTTCTCATTGTCACTCAACAAATTACCAAGTAAATCGAGGTTGGACGAAAACTTTTCAGTCATATCCTGAACCATTTCCTCTAAGTGATCTTCCACACTAACATCTTCTCCATCATTCTTGGAACGACTACATGATTCAATTTCGCCGTGCTATATCCACCGTCTGTAATTTGGGTCGAAACCTTTCTCAAACAAATGATCTTTCATTTTCCGAAAAGTCAACATTGACATATTATGACACTTATTGCACAGATAATACGCCATGTCGCTGTCTTTCATTTTCTTAGAATGTTTTTTGGCAACCTCTAAGAACATATTCACTCCGTTCTCATACTCATCACTCAATCTGTTTGAAACTATCCACTCTCGATCTATTTCAATCTAAATAGAAGCAAAAATGATAATTATTATTGAAGAAAATAAGTAAAATTTCAATTTAAAAGAATGTGTTCGTAGATGAGAAGATTCGGAGACATTAAGATGAGAAAAGAATGACTCAGAGGAGAAGAGATGAAGTCCTTAATCTAGCATGGAATAAGGAAGGTTAGAAATCTAACTAAACAATCAAGGCCAAAACAAACCTAAAGTCCACTATAGGTCCTTAGTAATAGACGACGCCTAACTTCGAGGTCCCACCGAGGACCACTAGTCTGTAGGAAATCAAGAACCTGGAGGTCCCTAATATCTCAGGGAGACTAGATGGGCAACGACGTTCAGGCCGAAACGGTCTTAAACATCGAGGACCACTAATCTATAGGAAATCAAGAACCCGGAGGTTCCTAAAATCTCAGGGAGACTAGATGGGCAACGACATTCAGGCCATAACGGTCTTAAACGGTTTCCTCTCCTTAATGCGTCCGAAATTCCTAGGGGCCAACGTCTAATTGATTTTATTAAGGCTCTTTTATTAAGTGGTTTCTGGGCCAAGGAAAGGGTGATGAAATCCCCCACCTCATCTCCTATAGGTGACTGTCCCCTAAGTGTTTTTCATACCTTAATCTAACAAACAACACACCAAACAAACACTCACCTCACTCTTGTTCCAATGCAAGTGCTACTAACTAATGCGTGCTTTCTAATGAATGATGAGTGAAAGATAGTACGTACCTTACACCAGCAATCTACGACAGAAATCGTAAATAATCGAAAAATACAATGCATGCAAATCCTATATGATGAATGACTTAGCAAATATTGTCTAATCTTTTGCTTTGGGTTATTAAAGGCCAAGTTGTTTAAGGGGGGCAATGAGTTATTATAAACTAAACATTTAACTAAACAAAGTAAATAAACATTTAACTAGACAAAACATAAATAAACATGAAAGATCATTTTTTCAGCATAAATAAACATAAATAAACATTTAACTAGACAAAACATAAATAAACACAAATAAATGTATGAACTCACTAAACTAAAGATTTATTCTAATTTGGACACTTTTTATGCAAACCCATAGAAAACTACACATATATACAAATTGAAAACTTAACAATCTATTATATGATCTGTTGACTCATCTAATGGATGGATTTCGGATTATCTTCCGGAATTATCGTCTAATGGGATTTTATTATTTCTAATTGCAAGAGTTGTAGCATTTAATTAACAAACTTCTGATAAACATTGGAAGTACCATTTTATCTTGGAATGAAATTGCAAAAAAAAAAATTGACCACACAGTGCGGAAGAGCTTACAGAGTCAAAAAACAAATACCTAATATTGCCAAAACCAAACTCATACCACCATTGTGTGTGTGTGCACGTGTGTGTTTTAGGGCAAGTTCAACCTTCATAATCTTCAAAATGCTTAAGAAGGTGGTGCAACAACATAAAATAAGAAAATAAAACAGATCAAGGAAATTATATAGCGACTACGAACTTTAAGTGATCCAATACTCATTTGTTATTTCATTTAAGCTACACACATTGATTTCATACACATTTTTTTCAAGTTATCTTATATTTTAGTAAGATTGCTTCATGTACTTTGAACCTAGAAATGTTAGAACTTACAAGACACCACAGTCCACAGCTTATGGCAAAAGATATAACAGTAAGTTTAGTTAGCAACAAATTCTTCTTGAGCTGTCATTTTTGTACAACTGGTAGATTGATTGCCTGAAGAAAGTTTAGCACATCGAAATCTTTAAGTATTGAACACCGACTAAAACTACAAATCATTGTTATCTGCAAGCCTTATCACCGAAAAAAGGATTAGCATGACCTAACTATGAAAACATTTCTATCAGTTGTGTATGGTTGACAACAAAATTACAGTACTAGTTAAGGTCAAACAAACTCCATACTTATCGAAGATGAACGTAAAGGGTTAAATGAGGGCTTTGATGGATTCCATACAAACACATACCACCATTTGTTTGTGATAGTAGTTAATAACTCGCAAGTGAAAGGGGAGATCAAAGGGGAGATCCAAACAAAGCCCGATATTCTTTTGGAAGAAAATACAAATAGTTGATGGAAGAAAACTTACATGTGGAGAGAGACGGAGGAAGACGGGGGAAGAAGGAGAAGAGGGCCGGAGATGTGGAGGAGAGTTTGGGAGCTCGCTGCGGTGCCGGAGATGATGCAGATCGGTCGGAGGTTGGTCGCGGAGGAGAGTTCGGTCGCGGGACGGCTAGGGTTTTTGGGTGGGTTTCGTCTGAAATGAATGAAAGAAAACCGTCTGTCTGATTTCTTTAAGACCTATAGACATCGGATGTTATATAACGCCGACGTCTATACCTCGACGTCTATGCGGATGACGTATAGACGTCGGTTGTCCATTACGTCCGACGTCTATATGGAGACGTCTATACCCTATAGACGTCGGATATAAAAGGTACACAAACCACCGACGTGTATAGGTCGACGTCTATAGGGTATAGACGTCGGCTAAACGTGTTATTCCAAAACCCGACGTCTATAGTGTCACATAGACGTCGTCTTCCATTACAACCGACGTCTATTATGTCCTCTCCACACTAGACGTCGGTGGTTGTAACGGCCGACGTCTATTTGGCGACGAGTAAAGCCAATTCTGCACTAGTGCTTCTTTTGAATTTGCTCCCAGTTATTTTAAGATAGAATTACTTTAAGGTTCATAAATTATTGGTCTTTAAGTCTTGCTAAATTAAAAGTCAACTACTTCATTGCATACAACAAAATCACCAAAACACTTTTAAATTGATGTTTAAAACTGGCTATATTTGTGATTTTGTGTAATATTCACAATCCTTTAGCAGTTTGTAAGACACGCATATCTCAGCATGTTCTGAAATATAATCCTACAACTTCCATAGGAGATCTCGTATACAAATTAATAATCAAATCCTTTAGACATAAATCAGGATATATATTGGAGTTTTACACTGGAGTAGTTCTTAATTGCTTAAGTACACTTATCAAAACGTGAAATTATTATGGTGTACATTTAAGTTTTGTGAGTCCTTTATTTCTTACTTATTACGACTTTCTTTAGTTGACATTGTTAGCAAACAACGATTCTACAGGTTCAGGAGTACCTTTCTTGGAGAGAACATGTGGCAACGGAAGGAAGATCGGAGGTCACCTTACGGAATCCTTTTCACCGGTCGGTCTCCTACTCTCTTGGAGAACGAGCGCGAGTCCACAACCCAAGAGTCCACGGAATGAGCTTGGTGGAGGTGGAGGGACGAAATGGGAGAGAGAGAGAGAGAAGGTGGCGGCTAGGGTGGGTAGAGGCTAGGGTTTGCACACTTGTTCTTTTATCCAATGGGAGGCTCCCCTCCTTATATAGATGGCTCCACCCTAAACCCTTAAATGTGTAGTCCAATAGGGACGTGTCATGTGTCAGTGCTTTGGGCAAATATCTTATTAATCCTAGATTAATCCAATATCTCCCACTTGCACAACAACACGATAACAACATGTCATCTGCTTTTGTGTCCCCGACACATATGCATATATCCCTGATACATACAATCACACAATGGCAATATGTCACCTCTTTATGTGTCCCCGACACATATGTATATATCCCTGATACATACAACTACTCCTCTCTCCAAGTACACATCCACAATACGCAAGTCTCTGACCATGTATCCTCGATACATGACCATCTGTGTCCCGACACATGTACTCTTCCGATCATACGGACAAATGGGTCGTGCGACCGGTGATGCACCTGCAATTTAGGAGTCTCAAACTAGAAACCTTAATAGAAGGCCAGAATGACAACATCACCATAAAACAACAAATAAGCAGTCAAAATGCACATTACAGTTCCCCAGGTTTACTCAGAAACACACTTAACATGAACGGTATCTCGATCCCTCGGAGAGAATACCTTCTTGTCCTCAAGGTACTTGCTACTGTATTCAATACAGTTGGGCACAACAAATACTTTTAGTGCAGTCGAGTCAAACCTTTCCCTTCCCCCCAGACCACCATTACACTCAGAGTTGACTCCTTTCCCGAAGATGCCTCTTTAGACCGAATCTCGCATGGTCATAGATAACATCCCAAAGTAGCCACATCAACTCTTTGCTTCATGGTGTCGTCGTAGGTCACTAAGGGCAACTAATGACAATCATGTCTTGGACTCACACAGTGAAGGAGCAGGGATCCATCCTTTCACTTCCAAAATGGTCGCTCAGCACATGTTGTATGACAAACATGTTATGGTGGATCATACTGTACACAACAGTATGTCTGTCTGTCAACACCATACAAGTCTTAGTCCAGTCGCACCCCCTCTGCGCCTGACCTGAGCTTCATCATTGTTGCCTTAACACCATACAGGTGCCACCTGGCGCCACATGTGATGCTCACACTTGGCTTCTATAGGTCACATGAATCGTGGGAACATTCATGTCAATCCTCACCAACATAGATGATCTCATCTTGATTCCTAATCAAAGCGACTGTCCTATCATGAACTGCTCTGGATCTATCATACAAGATCTCCTCATGATCACTCTCATCTCTGCTCGCTATCAAAAACGCTAGAGGCGAATGCTCGTGTGAGTGAGCATTCTTCAGCCTATTGACAGAATAATATTTTATGCTAGAACAACTACATCAACCAAACAGATATAGTCGAAAGGAAAACACAATCACTCATAAAAGGAAGTTAGACATGTCAATGCATCAAAGTCTGCGTAAACCTAAGGACTTCACATGGGACACAAACGAGTCCTTAGCTATAGCCTTGGTAAGAGGGTCAGCTACCATAAGACTAGTAGAACATGTCTTAACATAACTTCATTTCTCGCTATGATGTCCTTCACAAAATGATACCTAACCTGTATATGTTTAGTGTTTCCATGATATTTGGGATCTTTCACATAACAAAGGGAAGCCATGCTGTCATAATAGACAACAACAGGCTCATCCGATGTCTCTACTAGCCCAGTATGTTGTAAGAACCTCCTCAACCAAACTGCCTCTTGTATTGCTGCAGAGCATGCAACATACTATGCTTCCATAGTCGATAGGGCTATACAGGTTTGCTTCTTGCTGGACCATGAGATGGCCCCATTAGCCAGCAAGAAAGCATAACCAGAGGTAGACTTCCTTTCATCAATGTCTCCAGCCCAATTGGCATCACTATAGCCAATCAGGTGGAGATCTGATGCTTGGTAACACAGCATGTAGTTACTCGTTCCTCTGAGGTATCTCATGATTCTCTTGACTGCCTTCCAGTGCTCCATGCTTGGGCATAACAAATGTCTGGCCTAATACACATCATAGCGTACATAAGGCTTCCCACAACATTTGAGTATGGAACCTTGCTCATTTTGGCCTTCTCTTCAGGAGTCTCAGGATGCTTATCAAGGCTTAAGTGCAAACCCTTCTCAACAGGAGTGTCGATTGGTTTGCATTTGTCCATATGGTATTTCTTCAAGATGTTAATATAAGTCTCTTGAGACAATCCCAGAAGTCTCTTGGACCTATTTCTAACTATCTTGACACCAAGGACGTAGCTAGCTTCACTCATGCCCTTCATATCAAACGTGGAGGACAACCACTCTTTAGTGGATTTCAGCAACTCTTTGCTATTGCCAGCCATGAGTATGTCATCAACATACAAGGTCAGAATGACAAATTTACCATTGGATCTCTTAACATACACACAGTGATCTTCCTCAAGCATAGAGAACGCATTATCTGATATAGCTTGATGGAAGCGAATGTTCCACTGTCTAGACGCTTGTTTTAAGCCATATAAGGACTTATTGAGCTTGCACACTTTGCGTTCTTGTCCTTTGACTTCAAAACCTTGAGGTTGATCCATATAGATCTCCTCCTCAAGTTCTCCATTGAGAAAAGCAGTCTTTATATCCATTTGGTAAAGCTCTAAGTCCATCTGAGCTACAATAGCTAGTAGAAGGCGGATGGAGGCAAACCTAACCACGGGTGAAAAAGTTTCCTCAAAATCCATGCCTTCTCTTTGGGTGTAGCCTTTAGCTACCAGTCTAGCCTTGAATATATCAATAGATGCATCCGCCTTCCTCTTAATCTTGAGGATCCACTTGGCCCTAATGGCCTTTCGGTTTGGCGGTAAGTCGACCAAGTCCCAGTCTCGATTAACTTTCATCGACTCTAACTCTTCCTTTATAGCTTCTAACCACTCTTTCGTATTTGGACCTTCCAAAGCCTCTTTCAAGGTCTCCGGTTCTTGCTCATCGATTACTGTCATCCCAGATGATTCATAATCAATTTCTTCTTAAGCTATCATGAGGGCCTCTTCCTCTAAGTGAAACTGCCTATGAGGAATGAGCCCGCGTTTACTTCGACGCGGATGGGTATCTGATGGCTCATCCTCCGTGAGAGCTATCGGATCCTCAGCATTGCTGCTCCCACTAGGATTGACTGGTGGAATCTCATGTTCAACTTCCAGATCCTGATCCTGTGGAGTGACAATGTCCTTATCTTGTTGTTGAAAGAAGTCCACTGACTCTTTGAAAGCTCCAGCAAGAGTTGGAAAAACATTTTCCAAGAATGTGACATCCCTAGACTCCAGTTCCGTCCTTATTTCATTCTCGTCTAACCCGATAAAAACATAACCTTTGGAGAGATTACTGTATTTTACAAAGATACATTTTTTCCCTCTAGGTCCTAGTTTTCCATATCGGTGACTAGTAGAATGAATGTATGTCGCGCATCCCCAAGGATGCAGCAGACTAAAATCAGGCTTCCGTCCTGTCCATAACTCATATGGAGTTGAGGGAACCGATTTTGTTGGAACTCTATTGAGGATATATGCACCAGTCATTAGAGCATCTCCCCAAAACGAAATTGGCAAGCTCGCATGCGCCATTATGGATCTAACCATGTCTAGCAACGTTCTATTCCTTATCTCGGCAACACCATTTTGCTGAGGAGTATAAGGCATAGTGAGTTGTCTAGATATCCCATTTTCATCGCATAACTCCTTGAACATTATGGAGAGATACTCCACACCTCTGTCCATTCTGAGAGTTTATCTTATTATCCAATTGATTCTCTACCAAGCTCATGAATTTCTTAAAGCATTCTAGAGCTTCTGACTTGTGAGAAATAAGATAAATATGACCATATCTAGTGTAGTCATCAATAAATGTTATGAAGTAACTTTGTCCATGTCTAGTACGCACATTCAAAGGTCCACAAATATCTGAGTGAATTAGTTCTAAAGGAGAAGTAGCCTTAATGGCTTTTCCGAACGGTTTTCTAGTTGCCTTTCCAGCTAGACAAGATTCGCAGGTCGGCAATTCAAATTTGGAGCATTCTCCTAATACCCCCTCCTTTGCCAACCTGTTCATCCGGTCAACACCAATGTGACCTAGTCTAGCATGCCACATAAATGAATCATTATTCATGGAACTTTGACTCATAAAGGCACTAGTGTTATGATTGAAATCATAAATTGCGTCCAACACAATAAAACCGTCTGAAAGAAAGGCACGTCCATAATAAATGTTAGCAAGGTATAAACCCATATCATTGTTCTCAAAAACAACTTTAAAACCATGTCTCATCAAAACAACAACAGAAATAATATTTCGCCGTATAGCTGGTGCATACAACACGTCTTGAAGTAATAGGATCCGGCCACTTCGCAAAGCCACTTTGCATGTGTCAACTCCAAGAACTTCAATGCTAGTGTTGTTCGCCATGTTTATTCACCTCCCACTTGGAACACAGCGATAATCCACGAAGGCAGAACGATCCGTTGTAACGTGGTCCGTAGCACTTGAATCCACAATCCACACAGGAGAGTGATTAGTGAGCATCACATAACTAGTCACATTACAATTCAAGGGATTACACACAGTAATTACCTTTTGCTCAGTGCACTCACGAGCAAAATGTCCAGTCTTTCGACAGTTAAAACAAGTCACATTAGACTTATCTTTCCCACCTCTGGATCCTCGAGGTCGTTTCTTTCCAACTTTGTTTTCTGTTTTGTTTTTATTTGCACCCTTCTTGCCTTTAAAACCCTGAGCTCTATCTCTTTTGTACTTAAAACCTGCACTCCTCCGAGGAGCGTCAGCTTCAGCAGCAAACACTTCAGTTAGAGGGGCTTCCGCAAGCTTGCGGTCCTCCTCCAGCTCTAGGTGTTTTGCGGCCTGGTCAAATGTCCTGATGTCATCAGCATGAGTCAGATGGACCTTCATATGCTCCCAACTCTTCGAAGGTAATGATCTGATGAGAGCAGACACTTGCTCCTCATCGGTCTTAACACGACCGACAGCGCTCAGCTCGCTTATCATGTTTGACATTGCGGTAATATGTTGCCTCATCGTGTGACCTTGAGACATTTTATACCCATCAAACATGATCCCAAGCTGGCGGGCCCTTGTGATGGAGGTCACTCCGTACTGAAACTTCACAGCTTCCCACAAGGCCTTTTCAGTTTGCAATTTTTCAAACCGCAGTAACAGATCATCTCGCATCGAACTCAGAATTGTAATGCGAGCAATATAGTCTTTCTTTTTCCATGCATTATAGACATCCATATTTTTGCGATGCTGCGCAGTGTTCCCCTCCTCGGAGGGAGACATTGTTTGGGTTATATTTTCTATCATGTCCTGATCCTATAAGAGATACTCAATTTTACGATGTCACAGATCGTAATTTCTTTCATTGTTATCTCCTCGAGTCAGATCAACGACAATGCTGTTGGAAGCAGCCATAAAAATCTAGGACAAAAAACCACATAGCGATACATGAGTTCTAGCATAAAATACAACGAGCCGCAATACTCATAAAAAAATAAACTAACTTAAGAACTATAACATTCAGACCAAAGGAAAACATAAAGCGTTCGATCAAATCCACATGCAATAGTTAATAAAGCTATTTTACCAATTCATATATTGCGCTCCATCATGATTTAATAACCCTAAAAAATGTATAAATCATGGCAAATCAGCAACAAATAAATAATTATCCACCGGTTGCAATGTGGTTTACACAAAAGACTTCTACCTTGCAACTCTCACTACGCATGCAAGTTCCAAAAAAATGATCCTTTCAATACATTCCAATCAAGATCACTCAGAAATTAATTGCTACATTACTTCCATATCGAGCTAAGGATCCCCCTTAGGGATTTAGCACTGTAGATGGGAACCTGCATAAGCCTTATAGCAATAATATCGCAATAATAAAAATAAAGGAGCCCCTCGTCTCCCTGGGGTAATAAACAGTCCACAGTCCATAATTATTACAGTCCATAAATATTACAGCCCATTGCGATATCTATTGCAAATGGAAATGAATGAATGAAATTACGCTCAACTCTCAATAAGGCAGCAAAAATAAATCAGCATCCATTCACACCATTCATACCATACAAGCGCAATTTTTCCATACGTTAGCACAATCACACGCATGAATAAAGTGTACACCACTTCCAAATAAGAAGGAAGTAATATATAAGGAAACAACGCATATATGGAGCATAAGAAAAATGTATATGGAAATACCAATCAATCTCCATAATAGTATCTCAAAACAGAAATTTTCTTTTCTTTCCCCGATCAACATAATCATGAGAGCGTAAAAATTATCCTACTCGCATTAGGAAAGAAAAATCCGGAAAAATCCTCAATAAGATCAACACATGTATGTGGATTTAATCATAAAGGAAATATTTCAAATGAAATGCATGCTATCATTCCAAAAAGTCTGAAATTCCTTAAATGAGATCAACCCATATATGTGCATCAAAGGAAAGCATTCAAAAAAATACTTTTAAGGCAACAAAACTCCAGCCCATAATATGCTCTAAAAAATTCAAAATTTGCCAATCTTTCATTAATCATTATAAGGATGCAATCAACAATAATTATGCTACTTGTATTGGAAACAAAAAATTCGAAATTTTCAAGAGAACAACAAGCATATATGCGCATTTTTCAGTAAGGACACTAATCAATCACATGCATGTTAATGCTCCAAAAATAGCCATATCCGAAATTCTTTGGAGCAACAAGGCAACACAATTATCATGCATATGCATATGGCAATAAACATCTACTCTAGATGCATGCTCATATTGAAAAATGCTAAATAAACAAGCATATACACGAAATTCCAGCAAACATGAGATCTAGTCATGCATGTACACGAATCAGAGATAACAACATTTGATCCATGCATGCAATCCGACATGCATGATGATATACAAATGACAAACAAACATTATCATCTAATTCAAGCATGAAAAAATATCAGAGAATTAAACTACTGATTATCATATAAAACATGCGCAAAAATAGAAGATCATCATGACAGGGTTAACACAGATTTTATGTATACATGCTCAAAGATTAGAATAAATAATATCTAACCCTAATTCGGAAAAATTAGGAAAAATAGACATATGATTTCATGTATACATGTGCATGATTTAGAAGAATCAACATGGAAAATAACTTCTGATTTTATCTAATACATGCGCAAAGAATAGAGGTAACAACACAGAAAAAACAGAATTCTGGTCACATTTATGTATGTGCAATGATAGGAGAGCAACATATCATATTGGCTCGAAATAAAATCAGGAAAAATCCATCTTAAACCATGCATACATGTGCAAGAATGGAGGAGCAAAATCTAACCCTAGATGCATGCTCTAATGAACCAAAACATGCGCATCATGTAAATAAGCAATGCTGATTTTTCTGTTATCTTTCTTTCTCCAAAAAACATAACCACCGAATTTTTATCTCAAATCAGATTATCATGAAACAAAAATTCGTCAAGCATGGTAAGGATTCGAAGGTAACCGAGATGGCTCTGATACCAATGTTAGCAAACAACGATTCTACAGGTTCAGGAGTACCTTTCTTGGAGAGAACATGTGGCAGCGGAAGGAAGATCGGAGGTCACCTTACAGAATCCTTTTCACCGGTCGGTCTCCTACTCTCTTGGAGAACGAGCGCGAGTCCACAACCCAAGAGTCCACGGAATGAGCTTGGTGGAGGTGGAGGGACGAAATGGGAGAGAGAGAAGGTGGCGGCTAGGGTGGGTGGAGGTTAGGGTTTGCACACTTGTTCTTTTATCCAATGGGAGGCTCCCCTCCTTATATAGACGGCTCCACCCTAAACCCTTAAATGTGTAGTCCAATAGGAACGCGCCATGTGTCAGTGCTTTGGACAAATATCTTATTAATCCTAGATTAATCCAATAGACATAGATAAATACATTCGTTGCATAGAGATAATCTTGTGTTAGTGACATTATTAACTTATTACCGTCTTGTTTGAAGTTATTATCATTAAAATTTCTATAACTTTTGTGTTTATTGTCGGTGAGGATACTATCATTAGGAAGCTCTCAACATGAGCCACCAATAAATATCTTTAACATTTGACCGAGCAAGATATAACAGAGGATTAAAGAGTTGCAGACATCCAATATTTTTTAACTTTGGAGTTCACAATTTCTTTCAAGAAATTAACATGCTAGAAATATGTCATGCACATACATTATTTGAGATTATATGAAGCAGAAATTATAAGATGCTATCTAGGAAATCAATCAACATTGGTACAACAAAACAAAACACAACACACACATTCATGTATATATATATTGTGGATAACATGGTTCAGTTCAGAGGTCTGAGTTCCATTCCCTCCACAATCAGGCCTTGGTAGATGTGGCCTTTCGGTGCACCAGACGAGAAAATCTGAACAAGCAAACCACCTTGACGACCATTAATGTTGGTGAAGTGTCCAAGGTCAACCTCAAACCACCCCCCATCACCCTTCCTCTTATGTGCTATCTCAACGTCACCTCTGTTCTTATCTTGTGGTGGTGGCGGATACTCAAAGCACACTCTCTTCGATGACCCAGTATTTGCAACAGAAATCAAAGCATGTTGGTTAAGAGAGTCCAGTCCTTTGTTGGGAGTATGCAATTTGTAGACAAACATAACCGCGTAGGTTGTGTTCTGCTCCAACATTTTGGTATCTATTATCCTCTCGGCCATACTGAAACAAATGAAGGGTGAGTTTTTTTTACTGTGTCCTAGTTAGAAAACAATTGTCTAAATTGATCGGTAAGTTTGTACTTTTAAAATAAGGACATATTTGCAAAAATCTGTCATTGCATATTTTAAAGAGAAAGGTGAGATTTATGTATGTACCATCGTGGGTGAAGAAGCAAATTAACAGGAGCGCGACGAAGTAGAATGGCTCCGTCTTCTGCTTTGATGGCTTTAGCTTCTCGGATACCGAAGCTGCTTCTATTCTCCGGAGCGGCTAGCAACAAGAAGTTGCTTATCTGGCAAGCACGAGTCCGACCTTTTCTGGAGGCCTACGATGTGTGGGGTTACGTTTCGGGTGCGATTCCGTGTCCATCGACAGAACCCGAAGTGGACGAGTGGAAGTGCAGAGATGGGTTAGCAAAGGACTGGCTGTTGAACACTATCTCCGACGACTTGCCGTTGAAGATGGATCTCCGCCTCTTGTCCACGTCTAAAGAAATTTGGGACAGACTTGAACAAACCTTCCCTCCTCAAGTTGCTGCTGCTACTGATGAACCCGATCACATGAATCCAGAAAACAAGTCTTCGTTGGAAACGAGAAGGATGTCGGGGTACAAACTTGTGACGGACGACGGACTCATCGTCTCCAAAGAGAGAGGATGTTACATGATTTCTATCATGAAGTGCGACATACACCTGCTCGAAAAGAAATATGAACGGGTTTGGATTCCAGAAACAAGGTAATTAAGGCGCTCAACCAACAATCAAGCATGCTTAAACTGTTGCCAATTATTTTATGTCGATTTACATTTTTACAAAATAATCAACACAGTAAGAGTAAATAAAATAATTTTCGCTTATAAACTTGTGGAGGTGTGTTAGGACACGAATAGCTTGCTAGCTAGCTTGTTAAAGAAAGAGCTCTTAATTTAATTACTTCTGCGTTGATGTCCTTGTGTTATTTCAAAGGATGTACATGTGATTTTATTTAACTCGATCCAGCTATTGACGCCTCTTAATTTGAACACATGCAAGTAGGTTCCCTGAGTTGGTGAGGTTCTACTTTGGACATGGTCAAGAAATTCAAGTGACCGCGAAAATAGGGCGAGACATGTTATTTCCAAATACATCTTACAAAGTGAATTTGGTGTACAGATTCATACGGACTTCGAATGTTTTTAATTCTTCCCCTTTCCTGAAAGCTCTTTTATGGGAAGACCCAACCAGAAGAGATGAAGGAAGGCGAACTTTCTTCACCTTGATGGGTACACACTCCGCAAGAGATAGAGAGCGAATTCAGGAATTCAACATCGAGACACCCCGTGAAAGGGACGACGGATGGTTGGAGGTTAATATGGGACACTTCTCCCTCACCAATATTCCCGCTCAAGCCGGTGCCAATTATGTGGAAGTACATTTTACAGGAAATTATGAATCCGACGCTCTGAACGTAAATTCTTTTGCAAACTATTTAGACATCATGATTGAAGGAATAGAATTCAAGCCTATGTAATTAAGAAATAGCTTGCTTGCTTTGTACTGAACGTATCTTGTAGATATTGTTTGATTATTTGTGTATCAATGTCTTGTGTTGTGTTTTGTTGCCTACAAGTTGTATTGTTTTTTTCTTTTAAACAATGAAGTTGTAGTGTTGTCGTGTTGAATTTTCTTAAAAGTCTGTGTGGACCCCGGGATGGATACACTTGAATTTACTCGGTCTCCCACGCGGTAGACCACGTTGTAGCAACGTAGTACGGTTTGATGGTTTTTGTGGGGTGGTATTTTGGTTTTAACATTTGAAATAGGTTTTCGTCGGGTTGGACAGAAAGTTTGCAGGCTTTGAAATCGTACTTATTTGATTGGTGAGATGAATTTTGTGGCATTCACGGGGTTGCTTTGAACCCTTGCTTTACACGGACAATAGTGTTGTTAATAGGGGTGATTAGAACGGTTAACACAGACAAAACATTTCTTTAAACGGTTAGTAGTCAAAATCATCGTCTCACTTTTTTCTCCGCTCTTTGGTTTTCACCTCTTGCTTTTCTCAGTTTCCTGCTGATTCTACCAGCAATTTCCCGGCCGAATCTTGAAGCATCTTCCGCCTCAGTGCGGGTATTACGGCGACGAGACTTTTTAGGTCCTCCTCATCTTCATCCATTTGTGAGTTTGACCGGTGCCTTTCCGATTCTTCAAACCCCTTTCACATTACCTTGGTACGGTTTTAAAATTTTGAAGTGTAATTTTTCTTTTTTAGAATATTTGATTTTATGTTAAGATTACATTTTCCCATTTTGTTAAGATGGGGTTAGGGTTTTTTTAAGTTCAACTTTTGTTACGTGATTTGTTAAGTTTGGTGCTTTAATATTTGTAATGTTTTGTTTTGTTTTTGAAACGTAAATTTCTAGAGTAGTGTTGAAATTTTAGGGCTTTCAACAACAACCGGACAAGTTTTTTTGGTTGTTAAGTAATAGTATGGGTAATCATGTGGGGTTGTTGAATTTTTTTTGAGTAATGTTGAAATTTTAGGGCTTTTAACAACAGCTAGACAAGTTTTTTTTGTGTTAAGTAATAGTATGGGTAATACATAAGTAAGTGAGTTTGTTATTTTCGTTTGGGGTTATATACTTTGGAGTACGTTTGTTAATTTTTTTTCTTTAAAGATTTCTACGGTATTTTCGTGATCTAGTATGGGCAATCCTTTTACAAAGTCCATAAAATTTGTTAATGTTAGGTATGACAATTAAGAGTAAATTTAATAACAAAGAGGGGTATATTCATGGTGTTTACCTTAGTTTTGGGATATATATTTTGGAGTTTAACTTTTCTATCACTTGTGCTAAGCATTCCTTACAAAAATATTGGGTGGTATTTACATAAACTATTATGGTGTCATCCTGGTTAATGTGGAGAGTAAACCTATAAACTTTGGGGGGTATTTTTAAGTGTTAATTTATTTGGTAGTTATATATTCCGACTTTTAGATTTGAACTGATTGGGTTGAAGATTCATCATTAATTTTGTGTGGTATTTACATTTTTTTCGTAAGGTAATTTGGTTAGAACAATAGGAATTTTTATGGCTCAAAGACCACAAAAATGGTATCACGTGGCTCTATCATGTGGCTCAAGAGCCACATGATCAAAAGAATGTGGCTAAAAGGCCACATGATAACAAGATAAAGCACCTTCTTGTGTCAGCCCAGGTGAAACATCTTCACCACCATCAGCCATCGAACAACTATCTAAAATACTTGAAGGTGCATTCGACTTCAATCTCATCCGTGCCCTAGTTAAGGTTGACTCTAACAGGGTCATCGAAGGCACCTGACTTCTTTCCGATAGTGAAGATGTTGAAATTAGTGCATTGACTACCACATGTCAAGCGCATCAGACAATTGTGACAATTGATCAAGGCATTGGAAGTCGGTAAAAATGGTCGCCCAAAAATAATAAGAATTTGTCCAAGTGGGTTTGGCACAGGTTCAATATCCAAAACAAAGAAATCAACTGAATAAATGAACTCTCCCACTTTGATCAGAATTTTCTTCAAAGACCTATGAGCCAATTGAAGAGTGGTTTTTTGTTTGTTTGAGATCTCCAAGACCAAGGTGGACGTACACCGAATACGACAGAAGATTAACAGATGCACCAAAGTCCAATAAAGCTCGATGTATTGACACCTCACCAATCACACAACAAATAGTAGGAAAACCAGGGTCCTTGTATTTGACTTGCGTGTGTTGTGCCAACAATGAACTCACATTAGCAGCAAGGATAGCTTTCTTGGGAACATTGATTTTCCTCTTCTTGGTGCATAAATCCTTGAGAACATTGACAAAAGGTGGCATTTGCTGAATCACCTCCAACAGAGGAATGTTCACCTTAACTTGCCAAAAGATCTCAAACATTTTGTCATGATGATCAGAAGTTTTTTTAAGGCGCTCAGGGAATGACGTTTTCGCGGCATAAGGGTCTTTCGAAGAAACCTCAGAATTCTGATCCATAGAAACATGAGTGGGGACCTCAGAATCTGATTCCTTCGACACAAGATGAGACAATGGGACCTCAGGGTTCGGCCCCATTTTCGAAATAAATGTAGAAGGAACCATATGAACAAGCTCCTTCCTGGATGTATTTGTTGAGGGAACCTCAGGATTTGGCACCCTCATAGATGCATGTATCACCATAGGTCTGGTGACACCAATAAATGATGATTGCAAGGAAGGCAACCCAATTTGGTTATCTACTTCCTTACCGAACCCCAAAGTGTGTAACATGATGGGTCGGTTCCGAGATAGCTTGAGAAACTTGTGGCCTTCCTTGAGATTGTGTACCTCGGGGATTCACCTAGGGTTGACTTCGGAATTGACCATTCTCATGTTCACTGAGTTGATGAGCCAACTGGCAAACCTGTGCTTCCAATGCTTTGACCTAGTAGTTATTGGCCGCAAGCATGGTTTGCGTGCTCTGCATGAACGTGTGAAGGGTTTGTGCAAGAGTGGAGTCCCCTGGGTCAACCCGCTGAGGTAGAGTGATTAGAATAACCTGATGGTGAAGCCTGAGTAGGTTGGTGAGTATGGAGCTGAGTCCTTTGATGTGGGGGTTGGTAGGTCGCCGATGGGCGTGGAGGGTGATGAGGTGGAGGTTGAGCATGCGATCTTTGACCCCACCAGGCCCTCAAGAGAAGTTAGGGTGGTTTCGTCATCCCGGGTTGTATGAGTGATTATATGGGTTGTTACAGGCCTCTGTTGATACATCATATTTGCATGCTCAATATCACATGGAGCATAAGCACAGGCCAAGTCATTGTCCCGTAAGTTCACACTACATGCGGGAGTAGCGACCTGAGTTGCAGGAGCTCAATTCAACTCTAAATCCTACGTATGAGAGCAACCATTTTCGCCTCAGAAGCGATATTTGACTCAACTTGGTATGATCCAGCTCGACCAGAAGACCTGGCGGGCTGGTGACCCTTTCATGGTGTCCCACTCAAAAGTACGTTCAGCCATTAATTCAAAGGTGTCTCATGCCACATCGATGAGTTTCATTTGGAAATCACCCTGGCACATTGACTCCAACAATGTGTGGGTATTGTAGTTGAGGTCCTCATAAACAATCTGGCACATCTGGCAAAACTCAATTCCATGATGAGGGCACTGCTGGGGAAGGTCTTTGAAACTCTCAAAGAAAGCATGAAAAGATTATGTCTCAGTCTGTTATATTTGAGGTATCTGGTACCATATCTGTTGAGTTTTCCTTTGAGGGAAAAATCTCTTCAGAAAAATGGTAACAAAGTTATCCTAAGACCGAATAAAGCTCGCCGAGAGGTTGTACATTCATTTCTTCGCATTATCCTTCAACGTGAAAAAAAACTTCCTCAACCGGACTAAATCCTTGTGAAGTTGTTGAAGCTTGAACATGGAGCATACCTCATCGAATTTACGTATAAAAATATACAGATCCTCCTTATTGGTAGTGAAGGTAGAAATCATGCTCACGTATTGAGGTTTCAATTCATAGTTGTTCCCACGTGCTGGTGGAAGAACTATGCAAGAAAGTTGCACGACCCGAATATGATGGGTCCACTCCCACAGAGTCATTGGTCTATCCTGCTGAGCTAAAGGTGGTGGTGCACTAAAACTCGATCGTGACTGAATCTCTCTTCCTCCCGAGTCGGAGGAGGGGGAGAAGGAGGTCTACGTGGTGGTGGGAGCGGATCGAGGTAATCAATGTATGGACTCCGGTCTCCCCTATCTTCACGAGACGACTCGACCTCACGTTCCAAAGGAGCTCGAGGCGGAGATGGGTGATCACCTAGACTGTCCATTTCAGAAAAATACACTCTCTCAAGTCGAGTGCTTTCACCAGAATGAGCCAACCTCACATAAAACTCTCAACTCAACTCTAAATAACACAACGGAAGGTGTAATCAGAGGAGGAGACTATAACGAAGATTATAGAGGAGGATAAGACTCAGATGAGAAAGGAAGATTCCCTAGAGCTAGCGCGGGTAATGGGAGAGGGTAGAAGCAGACGAACAAACAATGCTCAAACAACATATGGCTATAGGTCCTTAGGCTAGACGACGCCTAACTTTGAGATCATTAGTCTCAACATGCCTCACCTCCCTACAACAAAGACCATGTTGGGTTTTTGGTCTTAATCTATGTTTTGATGATTTAATCAACCTAATCTTAATTATAATCAATGTAGAGTATCACATATATTGCATTACATATATATTGCTTTGTGCTAACTTCTACTGGTAATCAAGACTAAAGAAAAAAAAATCAAGTCAAGACATGTATTAAAGCTATTTTAAAGACATGTAAACTTGTTTTCTTTGAGTCTTAGGAACTTTGTGTAATTGAGCATACTTAAGCTAAAAACTACTCAAACACACATTAGGTTTCTTATAGAAGTCACACACAAAATTTTATATCATCTGGAGTTCAATAGATGACCCAAACTTAGACCGGAAAACACCAAACCAAAACCAGAATTGTCTGCCTACGTTCGGTCGACCGAAACAAACCGTTCGGTTGACTGAGTGATCAATTATCCTGTTAGTGTTTTACTGCTCGGTTTTGGTCGACCATCCAGACCTTTTCGGTCGACCGAGTCAACACAAATTTCCGACCGTTTGAATTGTCGTTTTATACCAACAGTCGTATTCGTATTATTTACATATACCCCAAAATATTTTTTCTTATCGGTCGACCGAACTTAAGATGTCTCGACAAACCCAACTGCCTGTTGGTTTTCGGTCGATCGTGGATCTTGTCTCAGTCGACCGAATTTGATCAGGTTTGTCAATCCCGTAGAGCATGTTACTTTTCGGTCGATCGAACCTTATTTGGTGTTCGGTCGATAACTTAAGTGTACCTAAGTTATAGCCTGATCCGGTCGACCGCACCTTTATCGTTCGACTAAACCGAGTTCAAATTTGTCTAACGGTCGACCTTTATCGTTCGACCAAACCGAGTTCAAATTTGTCTAACGGTCGACCGTTCAGCCCGATCTGGTCGATGGAACTCATTCAGTTTTGTTGGGTCCTGCAATTTGCTGTTTTGTGTTTCTTGCACAAACACTTACCAAACTTGTCCCAACGGCTATACCTCACTTAGAGCTTATAAATATGTGTTCCTATGACACAATTACACAACTCTTACACTTTCATTTGTCATATACACTTAAGGGAAAACTTCAAGTCTCCCAATCCCCAAATCTACTCTCCAAGCCGAAACTTCCACACTTTAGTATCAATTCCATATCCTAAGCTAAGTGTGCTCAAGTTAGAGAGTGTGTTCCACTCAATATCTCTGTTGTAGAGAAGCAAGGACTTCGGAAAAAGCCCTAAGTGTTCCTCTCGGATTATGAGAGAAGAAAGTCAAGCTCCCGAGGGTGTTCGTGGAGCTTGTTTTGTAATAGGCTTAGTCTCAGCCCAGAACGAGGTTGATAGTGAATACGTGAGCAGAGCTCGGAAGAGATCAAGCGAAACTTGTAAGAGAGGAAGTAGGTGGGAGGTCGAACCTCTATAAAAATCCAGTGTCATCATTGTGGTTTGCTTTACTTGCTTGTATTTATTTAAATTCTGTTGTACATTATTGGATTGATGAAACAAGTAGGTAATTAGCTTAAAATTGATTAAAATTAGAGACCCTTACGATCCTACAGATCACAATGCCCAGCAAATGATACCAGATCTGGAGATCCAGTACCGCCTACTATCGACAAGGCAGGCGACGCGAATCAGGTCATGACGGTCTCAACTCGATCACTCTCCTAGTGCGTCCAAAATTCTTAGGGTCAATGTCTACTTGCTTTTAGAAATTAGACTTTGATTAGTGTGATTTTTGGGGCTAAGGAAAGAGTGATGAAATCCCCCACCTTATCTTGTATGGGACAACCCCTCCTTAGTAGTGTTTTGAAGTCTTAATTTAGAAATTAACTCTCCAAACAAATGCTCAACTTACACTTGTTGCAATTCCTACTAACTAATGCATGGTCTTACAAAATGCATGAATGAGAGTAGGAAATGTGTACCTCATGCCAACACTCAACAACTGAAAGTCAAGCTAAAATAAAAGACAAACTACGTGCTTAAGTCAAGTATATGATGCATGACGTAAACAAAAAAGAATGCCTAATGTTTTGCTCTGGATTTTAGTGGCCAAGTTGATTAAAAGGGATTGATTGTTAATCTGGGGGCAAACTACAAGTTAAAAAAATGCCCAATTGATCCATAAAACACGCTAGTGAATGTAGAAATAACCAGAAAAAAGTGGAGGGACAACTATGCTCACCAGGTCACCAATTGGCGGTCCACCACCGCTGATTGGCGGTCTATTTACCTTTGTTCCCCTCCAAACTTCTCCTGGTGATGTCTCTTGATCTTTTGAGCCTCTTGAACCAAAGCAAAACTACAAACAAAAAATTAAAACCACTCAAATCGTCGAAACCAAAGTCTTGACAAAACACCTCCCCAGCAACGGTGCCAAAAACTTGATGTGTTCGTTTTAAATACCGCAAGTGCACGACGTCGGTGAAGACGTGGCAAATATGGGTCGATCCACAGGGAGGTGTGTCGACTCTGGTTGTTCAAAGGTAGTAGGAAAAGAGGGGAAGAAAAAGTGATTACACTAAACTATACTACACGAGTAAGCAACAAACAAGGAAATGTGAAAGTACGGGAAGAAATGAAACTAAACTAACTTGAAAATCAAGTTGGAAATCAGGAATCAAAACCCCTAAGGGGTGGAATGTGTCTACACATGAAATAAGAAGTGATAAATGCATTCAATAGATGACAAGTGTAGGTAGTGTTGCTATGCATAAGAAGTACATCATGGCAAGACCTATCATCCAAATCACTAACCTAAGTGATTAATATGAGCATGAACAAATTTATTATTAAGAACCTAAACAAGAATGTAATCTACCTAAAGATTATGCTAGAAACCATCAAGTTAAGTATTCTCTTTAATTCAAACAAGCATACTCACATTTCTCACATAAAACGACATGTAGCATTCATTCCATTCTATATGACATATATAAACATAACCTCCACCCTCAAAGGGGGATGAAACTACTCACTACTCATTAAGAAAAATGAAATTAAACTAAGCATGCAAAAATTGAAAGAAGACAATATAAAACTAACAAAACATTATTTATTGCTCACTCACTTGCAAGTAGCATCTCTCCACCAGAGTTTTTCTCCAAGATTTTACTCCTAGTAGAGAGAATGACCACAAAAAGAGAAGATGTTTACAATGGAGGAGGAAGAGTTATATTTATAGTAATAGAAAAATATAATCGGGGACAATCCCCCGATGTGGGATTAATGAAACATTCCCAGAATAGACATAAATACATAACCCATACTCAGGTGAAACCGGGTCAGATTCTGACAAAAATGGATTGCGAATTGGCGATCACTTTTTCCTAGATCCGACTCATTTTTGGATATCTTCTTTACTTTTTCAAATTTTCACATGGGGTGCACTTAGATCGGTTATTTGAGTTTAGGCCCGGATCTAATTGCTAAAATACTCCTCATGATGGTGTGGAGTTTCTTGATTTCCTTATTGGTCTTTTTGGTTTACATCCGGGTCCTTCTCTCTTGCATCTCATTTCATAAGTCTTGCAATTTAGTCATTTTCCTTACTTTTAAGTCCTTTTTGAGTCTCTCCTTCTCAAACATGTTTATTCCTGAAACTTAAACATAAAACTCGTTAAGTAGTATTGCTTAGGCTAAAAATAAAGGATATAAGACACAAATATATGAATGATCTGATGTCAATCACCGAACCTCTATAAAAACACCCGTGTCTGTTGTGATTTGCATTGCTTTCTCCCTACTTTGTTGAAATTGTTTCCGCTGCTCCTCTTGTTTGTTTAGGTAGGGATTTAGTGTAAAAGTGATTAGATAATTAGGGGTCATCGATCCTAGTCATTATTACATATCCCTACATGGATCGTGTTTAGTTTAAGTGAACGAAACATATTTCTTATTTGGGTAACTATAATGTGTAGCTAGATATCGATTATAATTTATGATATAAAATGTTTTATATAATTGTCAATATAACTTAGATTTTTTATAAGTCACACCATAAAACTGGAAAACAAGAAATATGATTTTACAATTTATCTTATGTATTGAAATACTTGTGGTAAAATAATAAAATCAATATGTCATGATTACGACATGTTTAGAATAACAAATAAATTTATATAAGATGTATATATTATGGGGTATAACGTTCTGACATTATATATGATAATATGTGACATAACATAATGTGATCCACAACATTATAACATATAAATTTTCTAAAATCCAAAACTCATACTTGTTGGTTGTTGGATGTGGATCTAAAATTTGGTAAAGGAAAAAACAATGAAAACCGGTCGAACGTTTTTCGGGCACCGGTTGAACATTTTTCGGGCACCGGTCGGTCGAATTTAACAGTAATTTTTAAGTTCGGAAATGATCGATCTAGTGGATGCGAGGTTCGACCGAAATAACAGGAGCTTTTCCTGTTACGAAACGGTCGATCAGTTTGGGTTGTGGTTCGACCGAAATTATAATGAGCATTCTTGGTAAGAGATCGGCCGACCGTCGTGAATGCAATTCGATTGAAAATAACAAGGACTTTTCTTGCAGCTGAATGGTCGACCGTCTAGGCTTATGGTTCGATCTAAATTGTCGATAGGTAACAGATCGATCGAACAATTTTTGATTGGGAAATGTTTGTTGAACGCTCGCGTCACGGACGCTGCTAACCCAGTCAGCACACTGGCTGATGTGGGCAACCCAGTCAGCAGACGCGGCTGAGTGCGCACTCTCCCCAGAAACAATTTCTTTGTTTAGTTTATTCCTCGTTTTGTACAAATTTCTCCATCCCTCATTAATGCGTCTCAAATCACTCACTTCATTTTGCCGCTCCTACACAGACTGAAGACTAGTTACTCAACATTCGTCCTCCTATTTTTTTCCCTTCTCTTTATTAATAAATTCATTTTTTTCCGGACACACACATCAGTCATTTTCTTTAGTTTCTGGACAAGCGCATAACTTATTTCGGACACAGTTACTATTTATGCCGGACAGTTGGAACACTTATTCCGGACAGACGTACTACTTACTCCTGAATTTTTTTGCTGTTGTTTTATTTTCCCGATGCGTCCACCATCGCATTTAATACTTTTCAAATCAGCACGTCCTCCGTCTTCTTTCTTATTCTTTGGCGCTTCACGGAGATACAAATATGAGTGTCTAGGTTATTCCGATCCTACGAACCATTCCTTCTTCTCTCCTTCCTCCATTTTTGTTGTACTGTAATGACACTCGTAAATGTGTCCTCACAGCCGGCTCATGCCACCAACGTCCCTCAAGTGATGATGAATTTTCCTTCCTTCGAAGAAGCCAAAGCATTTTATGTTTCATACGCTGATTCCTGTTGTTTTGGTGTGAAGATATGGCAATCTCATTACGGTCATGGTGTCGTAATACGGGTCACTCTTTATTTGCTCAAAGGAGGGTAATGCTCCCGGAAACCAAGGTGAAGGTAGACCGAAACATAGGTTATCCGGTAGGGTCGAATGCACTGCTCGGATTAGGGTCTCCGGTAATCCATCCAGAGGCTACGTAATTAACTACGTAGATCTCGAACATAATCACGCCATGCTTTCGGAAGACCAGATGCGCTTCCTCCGACAAAAACGATCCGTCTCGGAGTCCGCCAGAGCACGCATTTCGTGCAATGATGCTGCCGGTATATCTGCCGCCAAGACCATGCAATCTTTTGTGGTCGAAGCTGGAGGTCACGATAAATTGTCTTTCAACGAGCGGAACCTAAGGTTATTTATTCTCCACTTAACCTGGTTAAAGTTACGCATTTAGCTTTGTCATAAAAATTATGTTTCGTAGGAATGTTGTGAACGAGGTTAGAAACCTCAAAATGGGACCAGGAGATGCGCAAACTATCCAAGATTATTTCATCAGGATGCAGAAGAATGATTCCCGCTTCTTTTACGTAATGGATATGGACGACGAAGGCAGACTACGAAATGTGTTCTGGGCCGACAGTCGTTCTCGAGCTGCTTACTCTTACTTTGGAGATGCAATATGTTTCGACACAACATACATAACAAACAAGTATGACATGCTTTTACCCCATTTGTGGGGGTAAATCACCACTACCAGTCTGTCCCACTCGGTTGCGCACTCCTCTCTTCCGAGACGACACAAAATTACATTTGGTTGTTCCAAACATGGTTGACGTGCATGAACAGTACGTGTTTTATTTTGTCTGGCTTTGTCCGTTTTACGTTATGTGCCTGTCCGGTTACCCTTTACGTCTGTCCGGTTTACGTCTTTTGCTCGTCCGGTTTATCCCTTACGTCTGTCCGGTTTACGTTTTTTGCTCGTCCGGTTTACCCTTGACGTCTGTCCGGTTTACGTTATTTCTGTCCGGATTAACATATGTTTTTATCTTGATCGTGTTGTGTGCAGATACAAGCCCCCGACGATCATAACAGACCAATGTGGTGCCATAGTTGCGGCTGTGAGGACTGTGTTCCCTGAAGCTGCCCACGAAGTACCGGGAGCATACGTTGTTTGACCTCAACAACTGTGTATTCGATTCCAAGACTCTGGCAGAATTCGAGCGGAATTGGCAGGATTTTCTAGATGATTTCGAGTTCCACGACAATAATTGGCTCTGATCCATTTATGCAATTCGAGAGCACTAGGTACCTGCATTTTGGCGGGATTATTTTTCCGCAGGAATGACATCAACCCAGAGAAGTGAGGGTATGAACGCCTTCTTCGATAAGTACCTCACATCAAGGACGACACTTAAGCAGTTCGTGAAACAATATGAACTCGCAGTACGCCACAAGTATGAGAAGGAAGCTCAGTCTGATTTCGATTGTCAGCATAAGGCTCCGCAATTGATTTTGAAATATCCATTCGAGAGGCAATTGAGCGAGTTGTATACGGTGGGTGTCTTCAAGAAGGTGCAGTTAGAAATTGGGAAGATGATGTACTGTGACATCAAGGATGAGTTCAACGAGGACGACACATTGCACTTCAACGTGACCGAACATGTATTGACACATATCCTCCCATTGTCGAAACGGTTCACAGTGCAAATTAGAGATGAGAAGTGGGTATGCGATTGCAGAATGTTTGATCACGTCGGTATCCTATGTTGTCACGTTTATGTTATTGCCCGAATACGTCCAAACACGTTGCTCCCCGAGTCTTACATCGTCCACCGATGGAGGAAGGATATCCGAAGGAGCTATGGAGTCAAGTTTCCCCTTCAAAGTGACATAACGTGGAACGATGCGCTTCGTCGCCACGACGACATAATGGGTCATGCGGTTTGGATCGCCGAGGCCGCTTTCGACTCAAACGACAAATATCTTCAGGCGGTAGAGGCACTTGAGTTGCTTAAGGAACGTATGCAACGACCTGATCCTGTGTTCGATGGTACATCCATTCTCAATCCGGATAAGACAAGACGGAAAGGCAGACCGCCGAGCAAACGACGGATTTCTTTGTCTGAGAAAATAATTAAAAGTAACGTTAAGAAAATCATCAGGAAGAAGGTTCTACCCCGTTACACCCTGCAGCACCCAAACCGGGGGATCACGATTTCGATGACTGGGACATGAATTTGCATTACGAGGGAGTTCCTCCTTGATTATTGTATTTGTGCTTGGTTGGAATTATTCCTATGTAATTTTGTTGAAAGTCATTGTATGTCTGTCCGTATTATTGCATAAGATTCAACCCTTTCTTTGCTTGTTCGTTTGTGAATTAATTTCTGATGACAACAAATATATTTAAGTAATTTTGGTTTGTTGTATGTCTGTCCTGATTACGTTATATGTCCGTCCGGATTACGATTCATCAATGTCCGGATTACGTTTTATTTATGTCCGGATTAAGTGACCAGTATGTCCGGAAGACGTACTTAGGTTGTCCGAATTACATTTTTGTCTGTCCAGATTACGTTAATTTCTGTCCGGAATAAGTTTTATTTATGTCCGGATTAAGTTACCAGTATGTCCGGATTACGTTATATGTCCATCCGGATTACGATTCATCAATGTCCGGATTACGTTTTATTTATCTCCGGATTAACTGACCAGTATGTCCGGAAGACGTACTTAGGTTGTCCGGATTACATTGTTTGTCTGTCCGGATTACGTTAATTTCTGTCCGGAATAAGTTTTATTTATGTCCGGATTAAGTTTTATTTATGTCTAGATTAAGTGACCAGTATGTCCGGAATACGTAATTAGGTCGTCCGGATTACATTGTTTGTCTGTCCGGATTACGTTATATGTCCGTCCGGAATAAGTTTTATTTATGTCCGGATTAAGTTACCAGTATGTCTGGATTACGTTATATGTCCGTCCGGATTACGATTCATCAATGTCCGGATTACGTTTTATTTATGTCCGGATTAAGTGACCAGTATGTCCGGAATACGTACTTAGGCTGTCCGGATTACATTGTTTGTCTGTCCGGATTACGTTAATTTCTGTCCGGAATAAGTTTTATTTATGTACGGATAAAGTTACCAGTATGTCCGGATTACGTTATATGTCCGTCCGGATTACGATTCATCAATGTTCGTATTACGTTTTATTTATGTCCGGATTAAGTGACCAGTATGTCCGGAAGACGTACTTAGGCTGTCCGGATTACATTGTTTGTCTGTCCGGATTACGTTAATTTCTGTCCGGAATAAGTTTTATTTATGTCCAGATTAAGTTACCAGTATGTCCGGATTACGTTATATGTCCGTCCGGATTACGATTCATCAATGTCTGGATTACGTTTTATTTATGTCCGGATTAACTGACCAGTATGTCCGGAAGACGTACTTAGGCTGTCCGAATTACATTGTTTGTCTGTCCGGATTACGTTAATTTTTGTCCGGAATAAGTTTTATTTATGTCTGGATTAAGTTACCAGTATGTCCGGATTACATTATATGTCCGTCCGGATTACGTTATATGTCCGTCCGGATTACGTTTTATTTATGTCCGGATTAAGTGACCAATATGTCCGGAATACGTAATTATGCTGTCCGGATTACATTGTATGTCCGATTTACGTTTTATTTCTGTCCGGATTACATTGTATGTCTATCCGGATTACGCTAATGGTCTGTCCGGATTTGACGTCAGCTAAACATTTCCGTCCAACACTTGAACCGTGGAAATGCTGACCGGGGATCCCCCAATTTGAACTTCTCGCAAAGCCACACCTGAAAATAGGAATGAGTTAAAAACCAGAAACATAACTTCCCCAGGACACACACAACTCTTATTCCGGACAGACGAAACACTATTCCGGACAGACAAAACTTTTATTCCGGACAGACGCAACACTATTCCGGACAGACAAAATACTTATTCCGGACAGACACAATACGTATTCCGGACAGACAGGACAATCATTCCGGACATATACAGGACTATTCCGGACAGACAAAATATTTATTCCGGACAGACACAATACGTATTCCGGACAGACAAAACTCTTATTCCGGACAGACGCAACACTATTCCGGACAGACAAAATACTTATTCCGGACAGACACAATACGTATTCCGGACAGACAAAACTCTTATTCCGGACAGACGCAACACTGTTCCGGACAGACAAAACTCTTATTCCGGACATACAAAACTCTTATTCCGGACAAACAAAATACTTATTCCGGACAGACACAATACCTATTCCAGACAGACAAGACAATCATTCCGGACATATACAGGACTATTCCGGACAGGCAACACACTTATTCCGGACAGACAAAACATTATTCCGGACATACGTAATACTTTTCCCGGATAACCTCAAGACACTTATTCCGGACAGAGACAACACTATTCCGGACAGACACAAGACTTATCCCGGACAGACAAAACACTTATTCCGGACATAAACCAACACTACTCCGGACTGACACAACACTCATTCCGAACCAAGATGCTTACTTGTAATATGGCAACGCAACCATACACGTAGCCCTGCTTCATAGAGAAGTTCGCTGACAATCTCTTCCTCGAGAGGTCCCGTTGGGCTTCCTCCAGGCCTTCAACCAAGAAAGTGTGAACCGCATTTGCCCACTCATATCTCTTGAGGCGCTTGAGGTTCTTAAGGTGCTTCGTGTACCACGCTTTACTTCGCAGTGATCCATCGAAGAACAAAAAATGATTGAAAATCATAGAAATAAGGAGTCGGACGTGCTCCTCCTCCTCGCCCATCAAGCTCGTGGAAGTAAGATGACCCAGTAGATGGGTGTTGTCGAGGTTAACCCCGTCACGTTTCTCTACGTGCTTGGCGTCCATATCCACTCTCTGCCCATGTGCTCTTAGTCCAAGTAGAAGGGCGACGTCTTCTACCGTAAATGGAACCACCCCAGTGGCTATTCTCAGACTGACTTCATTGGCGTCGAAGTGTTCGACGAACCAACCCAGTATCTCATTGTCAGTTGTGACGTGAGGAAAGGTGAGGAAGTGACCGAAAGGCGTCCGTTGGAAGACATTTTTCTCCTCCTCCTTCATCCGGTCGAAGTGCTTGTGAAGGGCCATGAAACCGCACTTGCTTTCGCGGAAGTAGTACGTGCTTCCCTTAAACCACCAAAAAAAATTGTTAGAGACCAATAATGAACCTTAAAATGAACCAGAAAGAACGTGGTTGACACAACACCTGCGCGGCTACAATTTCAGGAGCGATGGAGGTTTCAAGTAGAGAAGGATCCATTTTCGCCTGATTATAATTTTCGTTCGACTAAAACAGGAATGAAGGTTTTGGATGAGCGTATGGAAAGGAACTCCGGGTGAAATGGGGAATGGAAAAGGAGAAGACTTGGGAGGAAAGTTACTCGAATGTTGTACCGCCGCTACTGATGTACGTGAAGTCTAACCGTCTAATCGTGATTTCGGGAAATGAACCGTCGCACCCAAAAATTCGTAATTTACTTTTCCCCGCGCAGAAGTTTTGGCTGACTGGACGCTGAACTGACAGCTGACTGGTTCGTCCACGTAGGAAGCGTCACGGACGCGCGCGTCCGTGTATAACGACTCTTTTTGATTTTGGTCGACTGTTTGCCCACGATTCTGCCTACATTAATAAGAGAATTTTTCTGATCATGAGCTTGATTTGATCTAACTTGGTTGTGGGATGATGATGTCTAAAAATATGATTAGTTTAGAGGAGAGATAATCAAGGGATCATGTGTAAGTGGTTTGCACGTGGTGGGTTTGAGGATGCCCAATAAATAGGTCCATCATCCATTCATTTGTTTTCTTAAATGAAAATCTTTCTCCTCTCCATATTCTCCATCATTCCATCCTAAAATTCTCTCTATTAATTGAGTGCTTAAGAGATTGAATTCATTGGAAAATAGAAGAGGTTATTAGCTAGATTTTAACATTGCATTAGAGTTTGATTGACTACCTTCCATGACTTTAATCTTGTTTAGAGTTTAATGAATACTTGTAGGTAATTCCGAGGCAATTCGACGTGCAACTCGACTTCCGGTTGATTAAAATGACTGGACAATCCTTTAGGTATGATCCCACTATATATATTTTAATATTATATAATATACAAAATATATATTGAAATGCAACTAGGGAGTCTTGTACATGAAACTACTGAAACATATGAAAATCGATCCTAATTTGTTGTAAACTTTTAAAAATATATATACAAGCATAGGACACGAAATCCAACACAAACATTATTGAATTCAGATGATCCAGTGGACGTCGCAGATTGCATTTATTTTTCATAGCTCACTTGTTTTGTGTAATATTCTTGTTTATGGAGTCACTATTGCTTGTAAAGAAGTGGATGACATTCATAGTCGAAGACCTGCAAGCTTTATATAATGTTGGTTGGGGTTCATGTGTTTACAACCACATTATCAAAGGACTAGACAATGCACGTTTCAAATATAATAAAGTTGCCAGTGGTGAAGAAATCTCGTTGGATCGTGTAGAAGGATGCACAGTTGTACTTATGGTAATATATTATTTATGTATTTTGGTTGCATTTTATTAGTAAACGATATCAGGTATATGGGTAACTTCATTGATTTGTACTGTAGGTTTGGCTTTTTGAACACCTGGACATATGTGAGGTTGTTGGTGGTTCTCCTCAGATTAATCCAAGGGGCGCTACATTGGTGATGCGTAATTTGGAGAATCAGTTGAAATCTAAGGGCTTGAAGTTTCTAACTTGCACGCAAAGTTCTTCAAGTTGGATATGATTGTTCCAACAGTTGATGAAATTCACCGATCCAACATACCAATTAATTAGGTAAGTGTGGAGGGGGTCCAATAATTTTTATTGAGGGTTAATTAGCTAGAGGAGTTGTTATTTCAGTCTAATCAAAGGTTAACTTCCGTACCAAATTAGCTTTACGAAACCAGAGAGTTGTTGGAAAGTAAAGAAGAGGAATGCAATAGGCTGAAGCAACTACTAAATGAAATAGTTTGACAACCCTTGCCAGACCAAACTATTGAACCACCTAATCCTCCAATAATTGAAGAATCTGTGGATGAGCTACCGGTAAGTCCACGTGAGGTGTTGCCAATTTTGGAGACTTTTAGTGTCATTAAAAAGCGTGTAAGGAAGGATAAAGCTTCAATGAAGCGAACTAAGACGTTTGATTTGTACTGCAGGTTTGGCTTTTTGAACATCTGAACATATGTGAGGTTGTTGGTGGTTCTCCTCAGATTAATTCATGGGGCGCTACATTGGTGATGTGTAATTTGGAGAATTGATTGAAATCTAAGGGCTTGAAGTTTCTAACTTGCATGCAAAGTTCTTCAGGTTGGAAAGGATTGTTACAACAGTTGATGAAACTCACCAATCCAGCATACAAATTAATTAGGTAGGTGTGGAGGGGGACTAATAATTTTCAATGAGGGTGAATGAGCTAGAGGAGTTGTTACGTCAGTCGAAGTTAGTAACATTGAAAACATTTAAGGATCCATTTTTTAGATACATTTGGTTATCAATTGTATAGCATAAACTATTAGGGAAATGGAAGGAGGAGGCAATTTCACCTTCATTGTAGGTAAATAACCAGTCATGAGTAATAAATGGTGGAACTGTAGTATTCATTTTTCTATTCAAGAAAACTGAAAGTGTAAGATGGACCTTATACGAGAAAATGCAGAAATTGTATATGAATGGGCAAAAAAGACAAGAGGGTGCACTAGTTATGTTTTAAACTTAATGTCAAATTGTAAAAGGAAGTCTGTTAGATTTCCCTAAGTGACAACTAGCACAAATATTAGAAGAACGTTTAGAACATTTGTTTGGAGCAACAAGTAAAAGGCCTTTAGAGGTGTTTAATCGTTTTAAATACCGCAAGTGCACGACTGCGTTGAAGCGGTGGCAAGTACGGGTTGATCCTCAGGCAGGTGAGTAGCCTCTGGTTTTTCAGAAATCAAGTGGAAACAAAAAGGGAGAAGAGTTTGTCTATGCTAATCTACGCTACACTAAACTATTAAGAAGAAAAATGCAAAGCAAAGAAACTAACGATTACTTCGAATCAAAACTAAAAGAATGTAAAACTAAGCTGGAATCAAGAAGACAAAGACCCTTAGGGGTGGAGTGTGTGCACACATGTAAAGAGATGATGAAGAATGCATTCTATAGGCACAAATGTAGGTAGTGTTTTCATGCATAGGGAGTGTCTAAAGGTTATGGCAAAACTATCAATCCATCCACTAACCTAGTTGATTAACATTCATATACACAAACTGTTTATTTCAGAACCTAAACAAGCATGGGAGGTGTCTAAGATGTGTGGCAAAAATCATCAAGTGTAGTATTCTACTCTAACAAACAAGCATACATTCACATTTATCAACACAATCAAAATATAAAGCATTCATATTCATTCTTTAATGAATGTATGAACATCATCTCCACCCCGAAAGGGTGGATCTACTCACTACACATTATTCTAACAATTAAACTAAAAAAGAAAGGAAACATTCTAACTACTTTAGCCTACAATCAAAGAAACAAAACTAAGCTAAGCATACATAAAGAAACAACATAAGAACAAAACAATGGAAAATTATTTTATTAAATGACTCACATCACTAGCAGCATTCTTCTCCACCTTGAGATTTTGCTCCAAGACTTACTCGAAGTAGAGAGAATGACACCAAGAAGTGGGTGAATACAATAGAAGGTGAAGAGTTCTATTTATAGCCATAGAAACAGGTAATCCGGGACAATCCTCCGGTATGGGACTAAACAAATACCAAAAATAGACTAAATACGCTCTAATACACGACCCACATAAATCTTAGCGGATCCGGACCAAAAGAGACCGTCAATTAGCGGTCTTGAACCACCAATTGATGGTCTGCAGTTTTCGGGCTTTTCTTCTGGGCTTTTCTGAATGACTTGGCTGTTTTGATGCATCTACTTCGCTTGTTGGAGCTCCAACCCGAATAGAATTGCCAAAATACTCCCCATGATGGTGTGAAGTATTCTTGTTTACTTATTGGTCCTTCTATCTTACGTTCAGGACCTTCGATCTTGCATCTTAGTCCTTGAGTCTCTCAACTCAGTCCTTTTTCATGCTTTTAGGTCATTTTTTGTCTCTTCTCTTCAAACCTATTTATTTTTGAAATTCAAACATAAAGCTCGTCATGTAGCATTGTTTAGGTGAAATATAGTGGATATAAGATACAAGAGTAAGCATGAAATGATGTCAATCAAAAGGATAAAGAGTGAACCACAACGGACTAAGGATTTCCAAGGCGCATATGCCAGCTTCTCTCATCAATAATTTTGTGTCTGGTAGAGAAAAAACACTTTTATTCAATGTTCTCAGACTGTACAGATCTTCTTTAACTTTTCTTTCATGAATTAGACCTCGGGTATTTCTATGATAAATAGCAAAGTTATCGATAGAGAAATTAACATCGTATCATTTTTCTGTAGTTAGCTGGCTTACTGAAAGTAAAATTTTCTTCACGGTGGGTACATATAACACATTTTTCGAGTTTAAAACCCCATTTGAATGATGCAAAGAAATGTCACCAACATGACTAATGGGAAATAAATCTCCATTTTCAACCATGATTTTATCATTTCCTTTATAGGTTTTTAATGTTTTGAATTTACCTGCGTCTCCAGTAAAATGGGTAGAAGCCCTAGTATCAGGGTATCAATCTTAGTCCTGATCATTAGATATAGACATGGCAGTCATAGCGTTGGGCATGGCCTTAGGCTCGAATGCTTGAGTAAATTGGTTCCAACGTGAAAAGGCCTCATGCCCGGGCTTTTGGTAGATTTGATATGTAACACTTCTCTTATCAGACTTAGTTTTCTTGTCAGCATAATCAAATCTTGGTCCCTTACTATTTTCACCTGTGGCTTGAAAACCACAGCCCATAGAGCTAAAACAACCCTCTTTCTTTCCGTTATTATTGTCTCTACCCCTCCTTTTTGTTTCTGGTTATAAAAAAGTCATCTGAGGCTAAGTTTCTTGGGAATGGAGATTTTCTCTCATTTCACTGAAACTAGAATGAGGTGGTGAAGATAGTATATTGAGGACCTAGGCCATTTAAGAACTAAAACACTTTAGTTTGATCTCCAACAAGCTTGCCTATAACAGCTAATTCATCACAATTGCTCTTAAAATGCCTAATATACTCGAAGATGTCATTATAATTATTTCTCTTAGTAACTGAAGTTGCTACTAGAGGTTGAACTCTCGTTCAGGCGAGTCTTGACCAAAGGAGGTTTTCAACACATTACATACCTTGCTGGATGTCTCTAGCATTACCACGTAACTAAGCACTTCCTCACTGTGAGTACTCATGAATGCTCTTAGCAGGTGGTCTGATTGCTTCCAGAGTTGGAACTCAGGGTTAGGGATCTATTTCGCTTGTTGCCTTGTTGATGATTGATGAATCTGGAGCTTTAAAACTCCCATCCAGGAACCCCTTGAGCCTTTGGGACTTGATTAAATTGGAGATCTAAGTCTCCCATAGTAGATAGTTAATCAGAATGAGCTTGAGTATAACAAAGTTGGACACATTCACATGGTTCGGAAAGGGACAACAAGAAAACCTTGAATCCAAAAACGAGGAAGTCTCAAATCTAGAGGTGGACGATTGCGTAGAAGCATCAATCAAAGATTAACGGATTTCTTCTTTGATACCAAGAAGAATACCAAATCTTTACTCTGAATCGTTGGAGAAGGATCACCATAGCAGAATCGGAGAACGAATTCCTAGTTTTCGTCGCTGTCACACACATGTTTGAGACAGAGAAGGTTGAAACCCTAACCAATTAAGTTTGGTTTTCTCTTCGTTATTTTATATTTATTATAAGTCCATAAATTAAAATGTGAGCCCATCTCCAGCCCATACGAGCTCAGATAGTCGTTGGGCTTTGACTGTCGTGCAAGAAAAACTTTAAAACAAAGACAAGTAGGCCCAATGGGCGTAAGCTAACACAATGCTCATAAGTCTTATTAAATTATCCTGGATTAAATGGGCAGTCTTATAGAATCTAGAAGCTGATTTTCTGTTTGAAAAATCCAATTGTATTCCTATAGAATCTGGAAGCTGATTTTCTGTTTGAAAAATCCAATTGGATTCCTAACTGATTTCTGCAGGAATCCGTAGCCAAACAACTTTACTATTACTATCGTGACACTTCTTCTCTAACTACTTAATTCCCTATCTTCTTGGATCTTTGATCTTTTATGCTAACCCATCTAAAACTGTGAGGTTGCAGTGACAAGCTAGTCCATTAACTGAAGCAAAGATTCAAAAAAGAAAATCAGAATTGTAGTAACTAATGTTAGCAAACCCATATTTTTGGATGTGAACAACAAATTTTTACATGCATCTTAAGTTTTTTATTGGATACAACTTAGATCGCAAGTAAGAGGCATTTCTCTACTTACAGTTTTCTTTGAATGGAGTCATTCTGCTCATGAGTATGAGGGCAAGAGACTCGATGAGAAATACCATTAGACTCGAGAATCTTAGAAACAAATTTATATTCTCCACGCCAATCACTTTGAAAAGTTTTAATTTTACAGGAAAAGTAATTTTAAACTATGAAGTTTGAATTTTGGAAAAGTTGGTAATGTTGGTTTTTTGGCCTTAATCTATGTTTTGATGATTTAATCAACCTAATCTTAATTGTGATTATGTAGAGTACCACACGTGTTGCATTGCATATATATTGCTTTGTGCTAACCTCTAAAGGTGATCAAGACTCAAGGAAGAAAGGAAATTAAGTCAAGACAAGTAATCAAGCTCATTTGAAGACATGTAATTTGTATTGAGTTTTAGGAACTTTGTGTAATTGAGCATACTTGAGTTAAAAACTACTCAAACACACAGTTGGTTCCCTATAGAATTCACATACGAAATTTCACATAATTTGGACTTCAATAGATCCCCCAAACTTAGACCAAAAACACTAAACCAAAATCTTAACAATCTGCCCACATTCGGTTGACCAAAACAGACTGTTCGGTCGACCGGGTGATCATATATCCTGTTAGTGTTTAACTGCCCAAATTCGGTCGACCGTCCAGACCTTTTTGGTCGACCGAGTTAACATATTTTTCTGACTGTTTGTTTTGTCGTATTATACCCAACGGTCGTATTCATGTTATCTCCATATACCCCAAATACATTTAGTGTATCGGTCAACCGAGGACCTTGTTCGGTCGACCAAACTTATGTTCCTTGACAAACACAATGTGCCTGTCGGTTTTCGGTCGACCGTGGACCTTGTTTCGGTCGACCGAATATGATCTTGTTTGTCAACCCCAAAATTCCTAGTGTGAATCGGTCAACCAAACCTATCTCGGTGTTCGACCGATCACTTAAGTATACCCAGATTATAGCCTTTGGCGGTCAACCGTTCTTTTACCGGTCGACCGAACCTTAATCAAAATTGCCAAACGGTCGACCGTTCAGCCTGATCCGGTCGACCGAACTTACTCAGAATTGGGTCCTATCGGTTTCTATTTTGTGTATCTTACACAATCTTTACCCAATTCACCCCAACGCCTATAACTCTTTAAGAGCTTATAAATAGGTGTTCGTTTGACACAATTACAACCTCTTACACTTCCATTTGTCAAATACACCTAAGAGAAATTCCCAAGTCTCTCATTCCCCAAATCCTACTCTCCAAGCTTAAACTTCCACATTTTAGCATCAATTCCACATCCTAAGCTAAGTGTGCTCAAGTTAGAGAGTGTTCCACTCAAGATCTCAGTTGTAAAGAAGCAAGAACTTTGGTGAAAGCCCGAAGTTTTTCTCTCGGATTGTGAGAGAAGAAAGTCAAGCTCACGAGGGTGTTCGTGGAGCTTGTTTTGTAAAATGCTTAATCTCGGCCCAGAACGAGGTTTATAGTGAAGATGCAAGCGGAGCTCGAGGGAGATCGAGCAGAGCTTGCAAGAGAGGAAGTAGGTGGGAGGCCGAACCTCTATAAAATCAGGTGTCATCATTGTGGTTTACTTTGCTTACTTGTATTTGTTTAAATTCCGCAGTGCATATCTTGATCAATTAAACATGTAGGTAATTAGCTTAAAATTGATTAAAATTAGAGACCCTCACGATCCTACAGGTAAAACATCATATTTGATTACAATAGGAAAAAGCCAAGTATACCGATTGTAATCATCTATGAAACTAACATAAAAACGACATCTAGTAAGAGAAATCGCAGGTGCAGGTCCCTAAACATCATAATGAATTAGTTCTAAAGGAGCACTAGCTTTAATACGTGTTGTAATAAAATGCAGTTTATGGTTTTTAATAGAAGAACAAGTATGGCAATTGCTTAATAGGTTCTTTCCTGCAGTACGAAGAGCAGTCATGAAGAATAATATGAACAATACGAGCAGAATGATGCCCAAGTCTCCGATGCCAAACATTTGTAGAGGTCCGTTTCCCCAAGGAAATGCAAGTTTCTTAGGTAGAGAACAAGAGAGTTGAAGTCAATAGAGACCATGCTCAAGGTGCCCTTAGAGAAGGACTTGGCCCGAAAAGAGATCCTTTACAAAACTACATGTAGGGAAAAAATCAAAATATACATTGTTATCTGTTGTAAATCTTGCAACACTAATTAATTTACGAGTTACACTAGGCACATAAAAGACTTCATGTATTCGTAATTATCTAGAATATGTAGGAACAGTAAATGAACCAATACGAAAAATAGGCAAACCTGTACCATTTGCTGTTCTGATAGTCAGAACCTGTATATTCTCTAGAATGTTGAAGTGTAGACTGATCATTAGTCAGATGGTTTGTTGCTCCTGAGTCAGGAAACGAAGCCTCATTTGCTATGTTGCATAAGTTTGCCATCGTAGCAGAGAGTGGAATCCTGATAGGATTGATCAAAACGTTTATAGCACTGAATACCAGTATGACCCATCTTTGTTCAGATTTGGCACTGAACTCGTGGTCGGCCATAACTAACAGAAGAGTTGGTAACGGACGATTGTTATAATTGTTGGAAAAACATCCACGAGCACGACCTCTACCTCTACCTCTGTTATTGCGCCCACTACAATTTTTTGAGTAGAGGCTCGGTGGTAGCATTAATAGAGGGATCAGGGGTAACCATGTTATTTTCCAATCGCATTTCATTACTAAGAAGCATGGCATGTAGTTCTATAAGTGTTGGGGAATCAGAACGTGTGGAAATAGAAACCACAAAGGAGTCATACTCGGTCCCCAATCCAGCAAGTACACATGAAGAACTAAATCCGAATCAGAAACATGATGAGCCACAATAGACAAACTATCAGAAATGGACTTCATCTTCTGAAGATAATCAAAATGGATAAGTTTCCTTTCTTAGTTGTATGAAGTTGTAGCCTAAGATGGATAATACGGGATTGGGACTATGAGGCAAAGACATTCACTTAGGTAACCCAGGCGGATCACGTGGTGTTACAACCAATAGTCTGTCCTAAAACTCCCTTAGTAAGAGGGGCAAGCAACCAATCCAACAGAAGTTGGTTGATGCATTGCATACATTGCATCATATGTCTTTCATTTAGATTACTTTTACATCAATAAATGCTACTAAGGTATGTGTTTAGTCTTATTTACAGAATACATGGACCTGAATGCAATTTACCCACATCTCGAGCATAAACGCGTGGAAAAGACTCATTTCTATCATAAAGACCAAGTTCAAGTTTATCAGGTTACAAATGGAAATGTATCCAAGCATAAAAGCATTCAAGATCTAATTACAAAAAGAACAAAGACTTAAGCACAAAAGTAGCCGGGGACTTAATTGCAAAAAGTCAAGGACCTAATTGCAAATCACGAGTAGCTTTTATTATTATGGAGAAAATCTAAAGAAAAATCAATGTGAATCTCCATATATATAAAGGAATTAATCCGGAGCTCAAAAGAATGGAAAGAATCAATCCAGACGCGCAAAGGAGGATCAAATCATACCATAAACACACAGGAAAAATCTGGATCGAATCCGAGCCAAAAAGGGGCGATTCCGCCGCACCTCTTGTACAAATTACGGCGATTTAGCCGCACAAAACTCGATCCGTGTGCTCAAATTTTTAGCAATGCTGTATTGACGCGTGTACGTTCCATTTATATATTGGGATCCCTTGTATCGGCTATAAATAGCCCCGAGAACGATGCTAGAAGGGTCATTGGCCTTAGACCTAGTTTTTAGTTGTTTTTATTTTCAGTTTTGTACTCTTCACTTTAGTAATAAAATTCTGTCTTTTATTTCTTGTTTTAACTTTTCTTTTGTAATGTCTCTAGGACCCCTTCTTCCTCCCTCTATGAGTTTCTAACTCCATCCAAAGGGTGGAGGTGACGGATTTAGGGTGAAGAGAAGATGAATGAATGTTATTATTTTAATTTCGTGTTAGTATATTTTGATTACTTGATTTATTATAAGTTTCTGAATTCTCTAATCTAAATCCTAAATCTAAACCTCCACCCAACGGAATTCACGTCTTTGTTCTTGTTTTAGTTTTAATTGTTCTTGTTTCTTGCTTTAGATAATTAAAAATCTAAAATCTAAAAACCAACTTATTTCTTCTTTCCTTTTTTCCCCCAATCGAAATCACACTAATAACAAAATCTCTCACTCCTTGTGTTCAACCCATATTTGCCACGTCTCCATTGACGCCGTGCACTTGCGGTATAAATTTAATTCTCATCAAGTTTTTGGCGCCGTCGCCGCATACCAAGAGTAACCTGCGGCGGAAACGCCGCACACCTGAAGCTTCTGGGCTTCAAATTTTTCTGGGGTTAGCACCATCTCTGGATGGACGCGTGGAGCTACTGAAATTTCGAGAGCGGGCGGCGAACCCGACTGAGCATTACGTAGGTAACCTTTGTTGCCTTTTTCCTCGTAATTTCTATTTTCAGAAAATTTCCTTTTAATAGAACTGCATGTGTTAGGGCAAAAATTCCATAATTGGCAATAATTAACTCTCACCTAAAATTGACAAAATTAGAAAAGCCTTAGTGCATGCATCATCTAGTGTTCTGTTTGCATTATTCTTGCTAAATTCTTGCAAATTAATTCTTGTTTAAGAGTGTTGGAGACAAGGTACGTATCGCGGTTTTTATCAAATACATTTAAGCATATAATCTAGTTTGCATACAACCTTGAAATTGCCCCCCTCTAAATACCATTGTTTGACTATCTTTGTTAAATCTAAGTTAAACTATCTTAAGGGTAACTCCGTAGGTAAAGATACGATAGGGATTTCATCACCCTTCCGTGACCCACAAATCACAAACCTAAAGTGTCACCCAAGCCTTAAATTAAAATCAACTAGACAAAGGAGTCATACTCGGTCCCCAATCCAGCAAGTACACATGAAGAACTAAATCCGAATCAGAAACATGATGAGCCACAATAGACAAACTATCAGAAATGGACTTCATCTTCTGAAGATAATCAAAATGGATAAGTTCCTTTCTTAGTTGTATGAAGTTGTAGCCTAAGCTGGATAATACGGGATTGGGACTATGAGGCAAAGACATTCACTTAGGTAACCCAGGCGGATCACGTGGTGTTACAGCCAATAGTCTATCCTAAAACTCCCTTAGTAAGAGGGGCAAGCAACCAATCCAACAGAAGTTGGTCTTGGTGAGACCATACTTTAAAGTCATGGTTTGGAATGGTATGAGCCTCATCTAAAAAGGGAGGGAAGAGTAGTAGAGCCATTCAAAAAATCATACAGGTCATTACGACGGACTATGGGTAGTATTTGGGTCCGCCATAGAAGGTAGTTCGCGCATTCAAGGCGCACATACATGTATTGGAAAGGATGGACTATTAGAAATAGGAAAAGACAAGAAGTACTGCTGCTAGGAGTACTGGTGGAGCTCTGACTTGAAGTCGTCATGGCTAAATAGAAGACACAGTTTACATAAAGGAAACAAAACCAAAGTGTAAGCTTAGAGAACACAGAGCTTTCTATTATTTTTTTGAAGATATAGAACAAAAGCACTAGTAGAAAAAAATTAATTTTTTATTGTAATGTCAGAACCATTAAAACTTGAGAGAAAAGTTATAAAGTGATGCACAAGAAAAAAGAGAAACAAAAAGTTCAGATATTTTTTTTATTTTCTTGGGAAAAGTTTTTTGTAAAGAACGGATATTGTAAAAGGTTACTAGTAAAATGAGGAAGTTATTATGGTAGAGATCTAGACATGCACAAAACATATCAAAAGGAAAAAGAACACGATTCTTTTGTGAAAGAACAAATATTGTAAAAGAAGGTTACCAGTAGAAACGTCAGAACTTATTTAAATCTACGCTTGCACAGAACATATCATGAAGACAAACATATATAAGTGGAAAAATAACGCAAATGTTTAGTAGTAGAAAATTGTCAAAAGTTACCATTCTAGATCAAAGCATGCTCATTAGTAAATCGGAAAAAAGAGGTAACAGTCGGATAAGAAGTCTGAGTAGAGAGGAGAAATACAACTCTTGTTAAGAGAAAAAGAAAACACAAGACAGAGTGAGAAAAAGCTCCAAGATTGGCCGGAGAAGTCACCAAAGAGTAGAGGGAAGGTGCTCCAGAGAAGCGCCGCAACAATTTTAGGGTTGGAGGTGAAGAAAGAAAATGACGGTTTTCTATGTTCTTGGCTTATATATGAGGCGTTTGGAGGAGTTTCAGCCATTGAGATCACAATGAGTGGCTGAGATGATCGTCCAGAAGCTTCGTTTTAGTGGAGAAGACGTCGTCCGTTGGAGGGAAAGAACAGTGCAGATCTTGTTAAGAAAGCATGATCCGTGTGCATTGTAGCAGTGAATTCAGGATCGTTGGATTTCTTTATGAACAGTTGGATCTATGTGAAGGAAATCACAATTCGTGCGGCGTTCGAAGAGTGATATGGGTCGTTGAAGAATGAATGGTTGGATGATGAGGAGTGGGTATCTAACAGTCTCTCGATCCTGGCCGTTGAATTTGAATTGGTCAAGGGTCTGATTTTATAAAGAAAAGTACAATCTGTGTGCTTGAGAATGGTGAATCTTCACCATTGGATTTTCAAGGAGAAAAATGGCTAGTTTGGTTTGTTGACGGGTCTGGGCTTTGAAAGGGAGAAACGAGAGGGTATGTGGGCTAAAGAGCAGGTTGTTTGTTGGATCAGGTTTGAACCAATCTGGGCTCTTGATACCATGTTAAATAATAATATCTTGCAAGAATGCAATGAAAATCTCTCTTCTTAATCATAAGATAGAGAGAGATACATGGTATTTATAGGTATGATTTTACATGATACATACGAACCTAGACAACATAGATGAATATTCTGGAGTGTTTGAGAATTTTCTAATACAATGTATATGAACTTACAATACAATAAGATATAATTATGTAATTGGGGTTGAATTTTTATGGGCTTTGAGCTGGGCTTTTGGCATGGATCAATCTTGTTCTCTAACAAAATTGGACGTCTACAAAATCACACATAATATTATAAGAGGACCGAGATCAAATACTTAAGCCATGAGGTGTCGTTTAATTATTACAAATCTAACTCATTGTCTTTCGAAAGCACGTATTTTCCACAAAGACTTTGTCAATCCACAATTTTGACCTTAATATTTAGAAATGAAAAGCTCAGCTGGGCAACGTGGAGATGCATGTTCTAAATATAGAACATATCTCGTGCCTAAACATTTGATTTGATTATAATGGAGAAGAGGAGTTACACATCTACCCTTTCTTAAGATTATGCGTGTGCATGCACAAATTTCTTTCAGCCTATAAACGTTTTTCTAAGCTTAGTTAATTTTAAATGTTAGACTTACGGGTTAAATGATCTTAACTAGCAAACAACTACGTGCTACATATAATTAAATTCATCGTGATTTAGACTTCAATTATCATTTATAATGCTAGATCAATGACTTAACCTGTAGTGTTGCTTACTTATATTATATTCAAAAATGTGATAACGACGTCTCAACATGCAGTGCAATTAGGTAACATTGTATCCAAAATAAAATCTTAAGTTGCAATTTTTCTTTTAACTTGTATAGCTACAAAATCACACTTAATATTCTAAAAGGACCACGACCAACTTGTTATTGGCATCAAATCGAGTTTATGGAATATGCAAATAGTTGAGTCATAGATCTTGTTTAACTATTACATGTCCAACTCATTGGCTTTCAAAAGCATGTTAGCACGTTAGAAAAGAAACTTTTAATTCCACAATTTTGTCTTTAATATTAATTTAGAGAAGAGAACTGACTGCCCAATACGAACATGTTTTTTTTATCTAAAAGAAATTGATGCACTCGGTTGTGCGCCCATGACTATAGCCTAATATTTAAAATATAACATCATTTCGTTTTAACAGAAATACTATTTGAGCTATTATCTTCACTGCACGACGTCAGCAGTCGATCTCACTTACTACATTTTAATAATATGATTTACTCTGATTCCTGTTTCCAAATTCTAATTACGTCATAAGTATGACTTTATTTTTAGAATCAAGGGAGGCTTCTTTTGAATTTGCTCCCAGTTATTTTAAGATAGAATTATTTTAAGGTACATAAATTATTGGTCTTTAAATCTTGCTAAATTAAAAGTCGATTACTTAATTGCATACAACAAAATCACGAAAACACTTTTAAATTGATGTTTAAAACTGGCTATATTTGTGATTTTGTGTAATATTCACAATCTTTTAGCAGTTTTTAAGGCACCCATATTTCAGCATGTTCTGAAATATAATCCTACAACTTTCAGAGGAGATCTCGAATACAAATTATTAATCAAATTGTTTAGACATAAATCAGGATATATATTGGAGTTTTACACTTGAGTAGCCCACAATTTCTTAAGTACACTTGTCAAAACGTGAAATTATTTTGGTGTACTTTTAATTTTTGTGAGTCCTTTATTTCTTACTTATTATGACTATTTTTAGTTGACATAGATAAATACATTCATTACATAGAGATAATCTTGTGTTAGTGACATTAATAACTTATTACCGTCTTGTTTGAAGTTATTATCGTCAAAATTTCCATAACTTTTGTGTTTATTGTCGGTGAGGATACTATCATTTGGAAGCTCTCAACATGAGCCACCAATAAATATCTTTAACATTTGACCGTGCAAGACTTAATAAACATATTTTATTTGAAATAACAGAGGATTAAGGAGTTGAAGACATCCAACATTTTTTAACTTTAGAGTTCACAATTTCTCTCAAGAAATTAACATGCTAGAAATATGTCCTGCACATTATTTGAGATATATGAAACAGAAATTATAAGATGCTATCTAGGAAATCAATCAACATTGGTACAACAAAACAAAACACAACACACACATTCATGTATATATATATATATATATTGTGGATAACATGGTTCAGTTCAGAGGTCTGAGTTCCATTCCCTCCACAATCAGGCCTTGGTAGATGTGGCCTTTCGGTGCACCAGACGAGAAAAGCTGAACAAGCAAACCACCTTGACGACCATTAATGTTGGTGAAGTGTCCAAGGTCAACCTCAAACCACCCCCCACCACCCTTCCTCTTATGTGCTATCTCAACGTCACCTCTGTTCTTAGCTTGTGGTGGTGGCGGATACTCAAAGCAAACTCTCTTCGATGACCCAGTATTTGCAACAGAAATCAAAGCATGTTGGTTAAGAGAGCCCAGTCCTTTGTTGGGAGTATGCAATTTGTAGACAAACATAACCGCATAGCTTGTGTTCTGCTCCAGCATTTTGGTATCTATTATCCTCTCGGCAATACTGAAATTCGCCGTTGGTTTGAGACATGGCACCTTCTCATATCTGAAACAAATTAAATAGCTACAGCTAATTAATAAAACATTAATCAAAATAATTCTGAATGAAGAACATTAATAAGTTAGTATATGCTGCTTGAGGCTGCGGAAATTGTCATGATTAATGTGCGGATATGTATATAAATACCTAGACTCTGGGAGGGAAAGCATCTGCCACTTATTCTCATCGTCGATGCCATGAATCGAACAGCGACTCCAATGGATCATGTGACTCGCTTTGAACTTCTTTTCCACATGATCGCACTCCTCCTCCTTGGCAGCGTCGAATTTCTTCGCATCGTGGTCGCACTTCTCGTCCTCGGCAGCTTCACGGAGGCGACAGGAGTACCACACCTCGTTGGAAGTGTGGAGGTGAAGAACCTCTGCGATGATGGAGTCGGAGACGGTGGAGAGCAACCATCCAAGAGCAAGACTATCTTTGCTTAACCACTCATTGAATGTAGGGTTTGAATCCCGCCTGTCGGATGGGCTCGGAATCGCACCAGAGACGTACTCCCACAATTCCTCCGCCTCAAGAAACTGCTGGATTCGTGCTCGCCACCTCTTAAACCCATCTTTTCCAACCTGCGCTACAAGAATTGGAAGTTCATGATGACCTGAATAAGAACTCGACGCCATTTCCAACTAGTTAGCTGGGGTTGGTCAACGAAGATATATAGATTCTTTGAAATTTAGGAACCAAGCTATGAGATTTGTGCTTCCGTGCACCTCCAAAACTCTTTTGTTAGGCATTTGCGTTCGTGCATTTTTATATTACTCCAAAATGCAAACGAATCCAACTAATTGCTTAGATGCACCTACGTCAAACTCCGTCAATGCATTTCGTGACACCGTTATGTCACCCCCGTTAAGTCTGAATCAATTTACCGAATCAACCACCTAATCAACCCTCAAACCCAAATAGACTGAGCCTACATTCACCCTTCTATGACCGAGCGTACTGCCACCCAATTCTCTGTAACTGAATCGGTGAGTAGGCTAGAAATGACAGAATGTCGATGGTGAGACGATGGGGTTGTCGACCACGAGAAGGTGATGCAGTGAGACAGGTGGGGAAATTAGGTTAGAGTGTGGATATTTTGGTTCGAGTCAATTAAGAGTGAATTTCGTTGATGAAGTCAATTTGTAGTCTAATTGGAGTCAATTTCGAGTCTAATTTGGAGGCAACTAGGCTCGGTCAGTGGCTTGATGGGCTTGACTCTGGGTTCAATCGATTTATTTGTAAATTGATTCAGACTTAACGAGGGCGACATAACAGTGTCACCGATTGTGTTGACGGAGTTTGATGTACGTAGGTGCACTCAAGCAATTAGTTAAATTCGTGAGAAGCAATATAAAAATACACTGGTACAAAGATCTAATAAGCGAGACTTGGAGGTGCACCCATACTTAATTTGTTAGGTGTCTGTTTTCCCGGCAGAAACGTATGTATATATATTGTTCATTTTGGAACTAATTGGCATCTCTATTCTCCACTTTGTTCATATTTACATCAATATCTTCCCAATCGAAATATGCTTTTGTTTCTTGTCTTACTAAAGAGGTGATTGAGAGGATAAGAGTGAGGCCCGACTACGTTCCATTCGTAGACGGCTAGATCAGATGACTGCATCGTAGGTACAAGACTCTATATTATTTACATTTATTTTATTATTATTATTAACGTGTTAACGTTTAGGTGGAGTGGTTGCCTTATGGTCCTCACCCTGCTGCGGAGGTGCGGAGGACCTTATTGATGGGTGACTATATTCGTTATCGGGATATCACTGAGCCCTATATGCCTGATCATGTCTTGTGTCAGTTAGAATACATTAATGTGATCCTGATGACAGAGCATGCAGTGCGGTCAGAGACTTTGGCGACGTACGACCCTAGGTACCCTGCTTCGACCGCAGAATCGATTTGGTGCACATTTTCGAGAGGAGCCCGACTTCATGTTGCTGATCTCGGACGTATCTGTGATCTCTCCACTTGTGATGCAAACTATTTGTCTTGGTTTTGTAAGTACTCGCATCCCTTTCTCGTGCGCAGTATCGCCGAGAGACCTGAGAGACTACCAGATAGGACATGTGCCGATGCGGTAAGTTTTTAATCTATTTTTATTTTTAATAAATATTTTATTTTTATTGTTAATTGATGCTTATTTTGTTGTTATATATAGTGGATGAGTAAGGCGATACAGCTTGCGGCCAGGAACAACCAGTTAGACATTTCTGACCTTGATTCGGAGGATGAGACGTAGTTGTACTCGTAGTTGTAGTCGGCTTATACCTTATGTACTTTTTTATTTGTATTTGTTTATCTGTTGCTCTTATTATGTATAATGAATATATCTTTTCCTTGTTTGCTATATATAATTGCATTTGAAATTTGAAATCTGATAAAAAATTAACACGATATAATGTATGGACATATTACAAATTAAAAATCCAGTAATTTAACGAATCCATTACAATTAAACGTTACAATCAAAATCTACTATGTAAATTCTCCCATTAGGCTCTCCTCTGTTTGTACTACAGCTCCCGTCCAATAACACCCTGATCTTGAATTTGAAACCACAGATAATTCTAAGCGAATGTATTGTCTGTAACTATAGGAGGTACTGAGAATCCTTTAGATAATTCTAAGTGAATGTAATGTCTGTAACTCCCTTAATGAGCAATGATCAACTCTATGCATGACTTCGTCAGGGTAGACGGACTTTCCCAAGGTATGTGAGGAGAGTGACCATGAGGGGCGCAATGAGGTACGTAATGTCTGTCGCTATAGGAGGTACTGGGAATCCCTCAGATAATTCTAAGTGAATGTAATGTTTGTAACTCCCTAAATGAGCAATAATCAACTCTCTGCATGACTTCGTCAGGGTAGACGTACTTTCCCAAGGTAGCACTGTAATGCACAGGTACAATGAACCATTATCATCAACTCTGAAGCACAAAACTGCACACTTGTAAATGTTGGCAATCAGAAACAAGTCGCATATAATCTCCATATAATGATTCCCGCCACAACATCCTCTGCACCAATCAATTCGCCGACGAGCCTATACCACACTGTCATGATAAATGTGCTCATAAATGGAATGCGTCCCAATCTCATTAGAAATTGGACGACGTGCGTAAAACCAATTGTCTTCACCACCATGGAAAGCATCTGCAACACTTCGAAATCCACAGTTGTCATCCGCACGTACATCATTCCAGCGCTCTAGAAATGGTAAGATAATTCCTGGAAGTCCATCCAGATATGGGAAGTCATCTGCGTCCATCCGTCCAGACACTACAAGATGAAAAAATAGCAAAGTTATATATAATAGCTGGAAGTTGAACAATAACAATGAAAAAAGAAAACATGTCGTCATACCAGATCCTATACTCCTCTACTCAAAGGCACTCAGGTCCCGTCGTGTCAACTTTGCTCTTGGTCGACCTCGAACCTTAGTATTTTCTGCGGGCTCAACATAGTTCGACTGATCTGGTTGTAGCTGCGCGTATATAATACAAGAGACACTACAAATTACTACCGGTCCCTGCTAGAAATCTAGTCAACGAGGCTCCAAAAATGCTCAACGTCTTGTGATGACCGATCCACAAACTCTGGGATGTCCACTCATTCTCCAATGACAAGTGTTCTCCAAAATGGATGATCTGCTCTAAATAAATCCTTCGCCGGATTGAATACAACGGTGGATGGTACATGCACAAAGAATCTCATGTGAAGTCAGAACTGCGCACCCACAACAATTTTAAACTTGAACACTTAAGTCTTGCATTCTCTTAAACTCCTGATTCAACAATGAGAAGTAGTAATGGGAAATTCGACCATTTAGATGCTGATATAGAGCCTCTCTGAAGTTAGTGCGACTTCGACGTCTCGAATCCTCAAGAAAATTTTGAATATTCGTAACTTGCATTTCAATAGCCGCGTTGACGCGGTCGAAAAGAATATGCACAGCTACAGTCGATGAAGTGACTCAGTCTTTCAAAGCCGAATGAGCACTTTCGACCCTACAATTTGTAGTGTTGCCGAAATGAAGGACTTTGTCGTGCAATTCAACACAAACTTTTCTTTATGCACTAACCACTTGTCGTCCACATACTCTGTGATAGCCGACCACGACCTATACACATCTTTCAGAATATACATAACTCTATTATACTCGTTCTCTGAAGTAGAAAGCATGACTCTCCTCCACTTTCCACACTTAAAACTCTCTGCTAACTACTTGTTTTTGCCGAATGAGTGGTATGCGTAATTGTATACGTCCTTGTTAATATGTCAGGTGCAAAGTAAATGAGCATAGTCAAGAATTACCTCTCTTAATGGTCACATAAGGCCTAACTCCTGATTCGTTATTATTGCAGTAGAGCTGACAATACTGCATAACAAATCTCTTAACTTCTCTAATACCCACCAGTAACTACGCTCGGTCCCATCCTTCATAATTGCATACCCGATAAGGAAGTTCATGTTTGTTGGTGTCACCCCAACCATCTCGAACAAAGGCATCTTGTATTTGCTCATTTTTACGTCGAATTCATGCAAATTACCAAAGGGTATGTGTGTAACAACTTAACTGACGTCAGATGTGCCAAGAAGGCGTGAGTCACGACATTAGTTTCTTCATCCACCATAATCTAATACAAGTACTGATACTGCACTGCCTGATACAGAAACTGCTGAGCAGGATTCCTGTCTTCAGATTTCACCATCCTTATGTACTCTCTACAGTTACAAATGTGTTTCTGATTCAGATTATCCTTGGGAATTTCTCATTTACAACCAACAAGATGTTACACGGTTTCGCTTGTGCCTCAGTCATACCACGGACAATTTTCTTGGCCACAGGATTAAGATCGTTGCTCTGTTGGTGACCCTCTGTATAAACTGCAAGGTTGTGGTTGTGCTGACCATGAGAACTATCAATAACAATAAATCATCCATCACGTTCCCGTCGCTCGACCACCTTTACCAAAAAACGACACCCACATCTCTTTCGTTTTGTGTTATTCCGTATTGCAATATTGATATCCTGGGAACTCATTTCCTTTCTGCAATCGAATCTCAGATAACAATTCATCCAACTATCTCGTTGTGGTTTATATGAGGATACTACCAAAAAAAGCCAGTTCCGATGAAAATTTGTTTCGCTCATGTTGTCGCGTCCTCGCATGTTGGAAATACTTGTTGACTTACAAAAAACTCACTGTAATCAACCCATCACTACCCAAATCTAGCAATGGAACCTGAAATAATTTGAAATAACAAACCATATAAAAAACTTAAAAATAATATATTGGGGCGTCTGGTTGGGTCGCCTCCCCCTTCGGGGCCACCTGCAAAAAACGCCCCCTTGGGGGAGGGGCGTCCAAGCCAGACGCCTCCCCCATTGGGGAGGCGTGTTTTTCAGACGCCCCGACCAAATTTTTTTAGGTAACTTACCATGTCGGATTCAGACGTTTTGCCAGACATTTCCTTGATGTTGGTTATGGTAGAATGAAAATTGAGACAAAAGTCTTATTTTAAGAAACATGATGAAATGAGTATTAAATGGAATGTGAATGACAAAATGGTAATTACCGTGGGTGATTTAAGTAATTTGCGGGGACGAATAGTAATTCCCTTTAGATTTGAACTGATTGGGTTGAAAATTCATCATTAATTTTGTGTTCAGTGAAATCGTTCGAAACGAAGGAAGTAAGAGCGTTGAAATCGAAACACTTGCTTGAGGTCAGAATACCGTGGTAATGAAATATTCGGGATATATCATCAATGGATTTCGGTTTCGCACAGAGAAACGCAACGCGATAGGAAGAACTCAGAATTCTGGAGTTGTTGTGAACGCAACAACAGAAAGTTACTCAACAAAACGAGATAATAATCCTATATGTGCACCATAAAAAAATTAAAAAAAATACAACTAGGCCCAATGGGCGTAAGCTAACACAATGGTCCTAAGTCTTATTACATTATCCTGGATTAAATGGGCAGGCCAAGTTCGGCTAATACTCTACTTGAATTGCAGAATAATCATCTTCTTTAATCATCCGGTAGAAATCCTATAGCAACATGTGTTTGGCATCGTAAATTATAGTACTCATTGTTAGATTGCATCATTGTTTATTATATGATTAAGTTAGTCAGTGCATGTCTGATTCATAATGGAAAGGCTATGGTATTATTGTGACTATCATTTATGAAGAACATGTCGTTAATACTCTATTGATTTTGTATATTGTTTACGTAAAAAAACGTACTTCGTTACAATTTTTGTGACTACGTTTTGGGTTTATAATTTCTACATTTTAGGGGCCTTGGAATACTTGATGTTCATTCTCTAGAATGTCTACTAAATATAGAAGATTTTTTAGGGGGGAATTAATTCAAATCATCATCTAAAATGATGGCGTATATAACAAGTCTCTAATTTCCGGATTGTGAGCAACATGGGCTGAGTAAGTCCATCCAATTTCGCAATTGGGTCAAATTGGGCTAACGAAAAAATACCTTATCCCCTGTAGTCTACTGAAGCTGGTGGGTCGCAATTGGGAATGGGCCTCAGAGTCTGGCCGATTTGAGTCTATTGGATCAACTCTAAAAAGAAATTTAAGTAGTTGAATTCCTGAAAAAGAAAGACATTTTGGTATAAAATTGAGTGTGACTCTTGTTCGTATTTTATTATTGTTTGTCTCAATATTAATTTTTTGTATGCAGATTTGATTAATGTTGGAAAGACCTACTTCTTTATTTTTACGTATCTATCATTAGTATTCTTAAGGATTTTGTATCTCCTTCTAATTGTTTCGACCATGTTTTTGGTTCTGTTTGGATGTGGGCTCGGAATACTTTTTTTTGCAAAGCAAAATGAAGGCTTAGTCTATAAGATTTTATTACTAAAGAACTATTTACATCTACAAAATTTTCGTTGAGTCCGCAGGTATATGCCACATGCATAAACCGGCTTCTCCCTACCACCTATTGAAATCACGTTAAACATAAGTAGTTTAAGGAACAATTACATCTCATCAAACATCAGAAGTCGGAGTTAGTTCCAAGTGTCCTGAAAATGCCGCGCTTCTCCTTCATCTTTCGCAAGTTTGGTAGCTTGATCTCCTATGCACCGGATTATGTCTTTAACTACAACAATGGTAGCTTTCGGTTGCTGCCACTCGCCCTCGAAAATCCTACGGTTGCGCTCGTGCCAACATTCGTGTATCATAGCACTTAACACCCACCTTCGGACCACTCTCTCAAGTCGGACTCGGAATACTTGATATTTATTTTCTATAACACATTTCTTAATATTGTTTTTATAGATATGAAAGATATTTCAGAACACTTGATATTCATTTTCTATAATATTTTAATTTTTTCGGCAATAAGGAAGTTGTTTTGGTACGAGAATTCAATTTAAATAATCACCTAAATTATAAGAGTTAATTCTGGACTCTGAGCAATGTGTGCTTATTAAGCCCATGATATCCCACAATACGGGGTAATTGGGCTAAAAAATAATAATTGAGACCTAATAGTGTAGTGAAAGGTGGTGTATCAAACTTTTGAATAAGGCTCACCTTGTCGGGCCAATTGAGTTCATTTGATCAGTTCCAAAATTTAGAGCCCAATTACATCTTTTTGATAGTGTTTTCTTTGGTACTTGAATAACTGAGGGTTTTTTTGGCTACAAATCCCTGGATAGTATTTTTTTACGGAAATCCAGATTCTAAGTGGAAATCTGCAAATCATGATTCCTAAAATAAATTTTGTTTGGATGGAATAAATTCTTGTTCATGATTCTAAATGTTAAATGACACTATGCTCCACGATTTAAATTTATATCGTTAAATGACCAGTATGTCCTTAGATCTAAAAATTATCATAAAAAATAATATATTATGAAATTTATCTAATAAATATCCTAAAATATTAGTATCTAATTAGAAATTTATCTAAAAGAAATACTACAATATGAGGGTAATATGGTAAATACAACTTTATTGTTTGGATTACTACTAGAATCTATTTTTTTCTAGCTTCCAACTTGTATAGAAAACTTTTCTTAGGTTTCTTAAGGATTTCACGGGAACCAGAATTTAAATTCTTATTTTAGAACATAAATTTCAAGAATATGGATTTCTATTGAAAAATAAATATGTTCCAGTAAGTTTGTTGGAAAATATCTAACGGGTTTGACTGTATCGTATTGGTTTCCAACCAGGCCACTACCCCGTATGTTTGAACTTACATAATTACAATTAGTGTTCCTAAAATTTGCTCGATCTCATAGGTTCCGTTTGGCAACATATTCCTTAATAGGTTTCTTACGATAATCTAGATTCTAACCGAAAATGTAGGAATCATGATTCTCAAGAGAAACAAAACTTGTTTAGATGTAATAGATTATTCCTCATGATTCTAAATGTTAAATCATCAGTATGCCCCAGGTACTAGGTTTATATTGTTACGTTGTAAGATATGGTACGAAAAAACTTACTAAGGTAGAATATTAGGTTTTAATGTCAAATAACAATTGTCTTTAATATTAGTTTCTAATACCAAAATTATCATAAAATATAAATTTTATCTAATGAATATGCTAAAATATTAGTTTCTAATTAGAAATTTATCTAATAAAAACATTTCAATCAACAAAAAAAAATTTAGAGGTTTTTAATTAAAATATCACAATTGAGGGTAATATGGTAAATGTTGTTGCCTTTTTTCCTTAATCTATTTTTTGATGATTTAATCAACCTAATCTCAATTATAATCAATGTAGAGTGACACACATTATGCATGACATATATATTGTATTGTTCAAGAAGCCAAACTGGTTTGGGTACAAAAATCTACATTTGTAGGTGCTTGAAGAAGGAGATCAGTAGTGACCGGCCATTGCAAGAAGTGTGAAATTCTAAGCCGAGCACTATCGAAAGGAAGATGGAACCAAAAAATGAGTACCACTAACTTGGGTAACATTTTTAATCCTTCTAAGCTTAAAATATTTGGTTCCAAATATGAATTGAATGCTTAATTGCCATATCATTATCGCATTCATTGTATTCATTGCATATCTTGTAAATTTGATAAATATCACATGCTTAATTGTCATACTTGGTTGATGTTCAAAAGGGGAGAATAAACTTGAACTTAATTGAGTTATCATATTCATATTGATAGAGAGAGCTTAGTGAATATCATTTGCATAGGCTAATGAAGTGCAAAATTTAGGGGGAGCACCTTCATTACAAGCATTTCGGGGGAGAGATAAGAATTCCATGTTAAATCTTATTTTTGATAGATGTCAAAGGGGGAGAGATTACTAGGGGTTAACTTTAAATTTGAGTACATATTGTACAAAAACTATGCACATCCATAGGGAGAGCATTTATATACATAGTTTACATCTAGAAATTTCAAGTATTAAGATATAGGTTGTCATCATAAAAAATGGGGAGATTATTTACTTTTTGGCCTTAATCTATGTTTAGATGATTTAATCAACCTAATCTTAATTATAATCAATGTAGAGTAGCACACATTACGCATGACAGATTGATTGACATCATTTCATGCTTATATTTGTATTTTATATCCATTATCTTACACCTAAGCAAAACTACGTGATGAGTTTTATGTTTGAATTTCAGAAATAAATAGGTTTGAAGAGATGAAGCATAAAAGGACCCAAAAGCAAGGAAAAATGACTGAATTGTGAGACATGCGGACTAAGATGCAAGGGAGAAGGACCTGAAAGGTAAGACCGAAGGACCAAAAAGCAAAATAGAAAACTCTACACCATCATGGGGAGTATTTTGGCAATTCGATTCGGGTCGGATCTCCAATAAACAAAGTATATGCATCAAAGACCAACAAAGACATCCAGAAAAGCCCACAACAAATTCGAGATGGATCCAGAACCGATAGACCGCCAATTGGCGGTCTGTTTGGCTCCGAATCCGCTAAGCTTTGGCGGGCATGTGTATTAGAGTGTGTTTATTCTATTTTTGGTATATGTTTAGTCTCATACCGGGGGTTGTTTACGACCAATAAACGATCGTATTCGTATAAACTTAACCAAACCCCAAAATACATTAGCCTCCGCTCGACGGTTGCATGGCTTGTGGTCGACCGATTGAAACATTCCTGATCATCCAGAACTTACTGGACATTTCTGTTTGACCATTAGTTTGTCCTCGGTCGACCGTCTAGAGTATTTCTCTTGAACCCCGGATTCCCTGCCAATTTTTGGTCGATCGTTTTACATTCTTCTTCGACCGTTAACTTACGTGAACTTAATTATAGTTGTAGGAACGTGTAATGCTTTAATTCTAATCACTTTTTAAGCTAATTAAACTCTACTTGCTCAAACAAAGATGTGCAGCGGAAATTAAAACAAGCAAGCAAGAATGAGGAAATATGTAAACCACAAATGGACTCGGGAGATTTTTACAGAGGTTCGGTCATTGTCTCTTATGACTTGGTTCATCGAAATAACTACTACTAAAGCACCAACTATGTCTTACTCAATATAAAAAAGTAAATATATTACACTAAGTTTGTTGGAAAATGTCTTGAATCTTAATTAATTAAATGAATCAAGTTGGAAAATTTGAAGGTTAGAGATTTTAGGGATGAAAATTTCCTCAATATTAACTTTTCAATTCGGTTCTTGATTTTAACACGGGTTTTAACCAATTTGTATTGGCTTATAAATAAACGAGTAACTAAAGCAACTGATTTGTGGTAGAGTACTCTAAGGCATAAAGTAGCTATCATAGGGTACATAGGAGAGTGGCCATGGTAGCTGGAAGCAGAAAGGTGCATGGGTTCTAGCAGGAAGCTAGGGTTTCTACTGGAGTTGAGAGAGTAGTTTGGAGGGTTGTGCCATCCATAGGTTGATGAGTTTTTGTTGATGTAAAACTATTTCATGAATATAATACGTAGAGGTTGTTGGGCCGTTTTTCCCCCACGAGTTGTCGGGGTTTTCCATTTACATTTTGTGATTGAGATTTTATTTGTTGAAATTCTTACGTATCTCGGTGATTGGGACTGATTCAATGAAAGGTTGAATCCATGACAAAGTTTTCTTTCAAATTTGTTAAATGAGAATGACTTGCAAGAATTAATGAAAATATTTCTCTTCTTAATCATAAGATAGAGAGAGATACATGGTATTTATACGTAAAATTTTATAGGATACATTTAAAGCTAGACAACATAGATGAATAGTTTGGAATGTTTGAGAATTTTCTAATACAATGTATATGGACTTATAAAACAATGAGATATAATTACGTGATTAGGCTTGAATTTTTTATGGGCTTTGAGCTGGGCTTTGGGCTTGGATCACTCCTTGTTCTCTAACACCCTCACTCAAGCGAATAGGGGGACAACTAAGGGTGCACACGGGTTGGGTTGCACCCGAAAACTGACCTAAACCTGACAGGTCGGGTTAGGTCAGGTTGGGAACGAATTCAGGTTGGGTCGGGTTAAAAATATATATCTGAAAATTGAATTTTTCGGGTCGGGTTCGGGTTGAGGGGTCGGGCTGACCCAACCCAACCCAACCCGAACCTGAATATTTTTTATAATAAATTAAACCTCCCTCAACCCCATCCCACTCCAAACCCTAACCTTCCACCGTCTCTCCTCCAAATCCAAACCCAAACCCGCCCCTATCCGATCCACCTCCACCATCGACGACCACGACTTCGTCTCACGGTTCTGTTGGCTTTTTGACCTTAATCTATGTAGAGTAGCACACATGTTACATTGCATATATATTACTTTGTGCTAACCTCTAAAGGTGATCAAGACTCAAGGAAGAAAGGAAATCAAGTCAAGGCATGTCATCAAGCTCATTTGAAGACATGTAATTTGAATTTCTTTGAGTCTCGGGAACTTTGTGTAATTGAGCATACTTGAGCTAAAAACTACTCAATCACACACTAGGTTCCCTATAGAGGTCACACATGAAATTTCATATAATTTGGACTTCTATAGATCACCCAAACTTAGACCGGAAAACACTAAACCAAAACCTGAACAATCTGCTCACATTCGGTCGACCGAAACAGACCGTTCGATCGACCGAGTGATCATATATCCTGTTAGTGTTTAACTCCCCAAGTTTGGTCGACCGTCCAGACCTTTTTGGTCGACCGAGTTAACATATTTTTCCGACCGTTTGTTTTGTCGTATTATACCCAACAGTCGTATTCATGTTATCTCCATATACCCCAAATACATTTAGTGTATCGGTCGACCGAGGACCTTGTTTGGTTGACCAAACTTAGAAGACTCGACAAACCAAAAGTGTCTGTCGGTTCTCGGTCGACCGTATTCCTTGTTTCGGTCGACCGAATATGATTTTGTTTGTCAACCCCAAAGAGTTTGGTGTGAATCGGTCGACCGAACCTATCTCGGTGTTTGACCGATCACTTAAGTGTACCAAGATTATAGCCTTTGGCGGTCGACCGTCCTTTTACCGGTGGACTGAACCGAGTTCTAAATTTCCAAACGGTCGACCGTTCAACCTGATCAGGTCGATCGTTCAGCCCGATCCGGTCGACCGAACTTACTGAGAATTGTGTCCTGTCAGTTTCTATTTTGTGTATCTTACACAATCTTTACCAATTCATCCCAAACGGCTATAACTCTTTTGGAGCTTATAAATAGAGTTGTAAACACATTTTAACACAACTCTCCCACTGCTAGTTGTCCATTACATTAGAGAGAGAGCTCCAAACATTCCAAGCATCAAACCTTCCACACTTTAGTCTTAAATCCTATTCTCACTCAAGTGTGCTCAAGATTAGAGAGTGTTGTTCCACTCATTGTTTGTTCAAGAAGCAAAGGTCTTGGTGAAAGCCCGAGATAAGAGTATAGACTTCAGTGAGAGTCCGAAGTATCCCTCTCGGATTGTTAGAGGAGGAGTCAAGCTCGACGAGGGTTGTTCGCGAGCTAGAAGATTGTAGAGGCATTCTCTCCCAACCCAGAACGGGGAGGGGTTAGTGAAGTCGTGAGCGGGGCTCGGTGATGGAGCGAAGCTTGCAAGAGAGGACTAGGGCCCGGGTGGGGTGCCAAACCTCTGTAAAATATCTCGTCTCCATTGTGGTTTGCATTATCTCTTTCCTTTACTTGCTTGTTTAGTTTTAAATTCCGCTGTATATCTTTGATCGTTAAACAAGTAGGTAATTAAGGTTAAAAGTGATTAGAATTAGAGATCCTCATGGTCCTACAAGTTCCGCCAGGCCTGGCTCTACATCCGCGGCCACAACAGCAACACCTTCGTCGTCGTCATCTCCAGTTAGATCATCAACTCCCCCCACCTCTCCATAATCCTCCAGGACATCTCCCTCCTCCACGGCCTCGACATTCACTTCATTCTCGTCCCCGGGATGCATATTTTCATTGATTGGATCCTTGAGAAGGAGAGATGCTAAGGGAAGTACTTGGGGCAGTATACGATGTCCGGTGAGGCCGCGTTAGAGGTTTCTATGGTTGTGTTACCAAAACTATTTTAGCCAATTTTCCCATTTTCTTCATCAAAATGATATTTCGGAAGGAGGTGAATTGAGGTTTGGATCTGTTGCTTCTTCTCTACAACCGAAGTTGAGAAAAATTAAAGTTTTTTTTGAATTTTTGGAGTTTTGAGGTGGAACTAGACTACTCTTTGTGGATGATATGGTTTAGTGTTCCAACAATGTAATTGTTTCCTAGAAAATTTGTTGTATTATCAGGATTGGGTATCTTTGGTGTGCTTGCTTGTTGATGACAATGGTGTCTACAAAATCATGTCATGATTTGGAATGCTTAATATGCACTTCTTATTATCCTATATTTTGTGTTGTTGTATGGGTTTTTGTTGTTGTGATTAACAAGTTGGAAAGTGATCTCCCCTTGATCGAGGAAAAGGCAAAAATAGTTGTTAATCATATTTGGTGTTTGTATTCTGAGAATAATGCAAGTTGTGATAAAAATATAGTTTTCTACAATGTTTAACCAAGAAATTTAAGACTACAATTTTCAGCATCCAGATGTATGTTTCGGTGATTCTAAATCACAAGTCTTGAAATTTGGGTCCAACCCGAACCGACCCAACCCATCCAGAATATTTTGGGTCGGTTTGGGTTGAACCCGAATCGGTTTGGGTTTTTCACAAACCCGAATTTTTCGGGTTGGGTTGGATCTGACCTAAACACGACCCAACCCGATCCATGTGCACCCTTAATGATCACCCGCTGAGAGCTTGGGACGTTAGAACTGGAACCTACGGGTGCTCAATGGTTTGGTCAAAATATCAACAAGTTGATCAATGTTGGAAACAAATCAGACTTGGAGCTGACGGGATGAGACTTGTTCCCGAACGATGCGAAAATCAATTGCTACATGTTTCACGCGTCCATGAAAAACTAGATTGAAAGATAAGTATGCTCTTCAAAAAGACGAATACATTAATCAAGGAACAAAATATTCAATACATTCAATTCATAATAAAAGACATATAAAATTAAAACTTTTAGAACACATTTCTTTCAGTTATAGCCAATAGTCTGTCCCAAAACTCCCTCAGTAAGAGAGGCAAGTAACCAACCTAACAGAAGTTGGTCTTCACGAGACCATACTTTAAAGTCAGGGTGTACCTAATAGCCGACGTCTATTCTCTAAGAATAGATGTCATATCTCTAAGAATAGACGTCAGATTTTAAGTGACAGACGTCTAGGTATATATGACACATAAATAGACGTCAGCTCAGGGAAGTGGTATATCCGACGTGTATAAACCGTATATCTGACGTATATTACCTTTTCTGCACTAGTGGAAATTGGAAAAGAAGTGGAATTACTGCTGCTAGGAATACTAGTGGAGCTCTGAGTTGAAGTCGTCATGTCTAAGAAAGAAGAAACAATTTTCGTGATGGAAAGAAAATCAAAGAGTAAGCTTAGAGAACATAAAGCTTTCTCTTATTTTTTTTAAAGAGATAGAACAAAAGCACCAGTAGACTTTTATTTTATTGTAATGTCAGAACCAGTAAAACTTGAGAGAAAAGTTATAGAGTGATGCACAAGAAAAAACAGAAACAAAACGTTCAGAATTTTTTTTTCTTGAGAAAAGATTTTAAAAAAAATATTGTAAAAGGTTACTAGTAAAATGAGGAAGTTATTATGGAAGAGATCTAGACACACATAAAATAGATCAAAAGGAAAAAGAAAACAATTCTTTTGTGAAAGAACAAATATTGTAAAACAAGGTTACCAGTAGAAATGTCAAAACTTATTTAAATGTAAGCACGCACATAACAAATTAAGAAGACAAGCATACTGGCTTTTTGGCCTTAATCTATGTTTTGATGATTTAAACAATCTAATCATAATTATAATCAATGTAATGTAGCATACATCTTGCATAACATATACATTGCTTTGCGCTAACTTCTACAGGTGATCAGGACTTAGGAAAGAAATGATTCAAGTCAAGACATGAAATCAAAGCTCATTTGAAGACATGTAATCTTAATTTATTTTGAGTTTTAGGAACTATGTGTACTTGAGCATAGAAGAGTTAGAAACAATTTAAACACACACTAGGGTCCTTATAGAACTCACATACAATATCTCAGATCATTTAGACTTAAATAGGTCACTCAAACCTAGATCGGAATTCACTAACAAGAATTTCCTATGCCAATTTAGTCGTCCAAAATGCCTCCGGTCGACCGTTTGATCCTTCATCAAATAGTGAATTTAATCGCTCGACCGATCGACCGTTTAGACCATTTCGGTCGACCGTCAACACGTGTCTTTTGACCGTTAGGCTTGTCGTTTTATACCAACGATCGTATTCGTATAAACATAACCAAACCTCAAAATACATTAGTCTCCGGTCGACCGATTCGTAGACCTCGGTTGACTGTTCCAAGATGTTTCTTGAAACCCAGTTTTCATGCCTTTTCTCGGTCGACCGCCCAAATCTTGTTGTTCGATCGAACATAAAACCCTAAATTCTCTGCTATTTTTCGGTCGACCGTTCCACCTTTTGTTCGACCGTTAACTTAAGCGATCTTTAGATATAGCCTATTTTCGTTCGATCATTTCTTCTCAGTCGATCGTTCCTTGTTCTGAACCGTCTATCAATCAACCGTTTGACCCGTCTAGTCTACCGAATTTGCATTGAAAAGAGTCTGTAGTTTTCTGTTTTGTGTTTCTTGCACAACTCTTCACCACACTTAACCCCAATGGCTATAACACCTTTGGAGATTATAAATAGATGTTCCCAACCTTGTTTAGAACACCTCTCCACTACTATTTGTCTCCAACTTTAGAGAGAAATTTCAAAACACTCACAAGATCAAAACCTTCAACACTTTAGTCTTAAATCATATTCTACTCAAGTGTGCTCAGGTTTAGAGAGTGTTGTTCCCCTCATTCATTGTGAAAGAAGCAAGGGTCTTGGTGAAAGCCCAAGACAAGAGTATAGACTTTGGTGAGAGCCCGAAGTTATCCTCTCGGAGTGTGGGAGGAGTTGCCAAGCTTGGCGAGGGTTGTTCGCGATCTTGAAGATTGTAAAGGCGTTCTCTCCTGGTCCGGAATGGGGAGTGGATAGTGAAGTCGTGAGCATAGCTCGGTGACTCGAGTGGAGCTTGCAAGAGAGGAGTAGGACCCGGGTGTGGGTGCTGAATGATTCACATCATATCATGCAAATATTTGTGTCTTATATCCTTTATTTTTAGCCTAAGGAATGCTATGTAGGGAGTTTATGTTTAAGTTTCAGGAATAAATAGGTTTGAGAAGAAGAGATTCAAAAACGACTCAAAAGCAAGGAAAAAGACTAAGTTCCAAGACTTATGGACTTAGGTGAAAGAGAGAAGGACCCAGATGTAAAACCAAAAGGATCAATGAGCAAATCAAGAAGCTCCACACCTTAATGAGGAGTATTTTGGCAATTAAATCTGGGACCAACTTCAACAACCAAATTGGGTTCATCAAACACCAAAAAATAAAACTCGAACCAAGCCAAACAAATCCAAACCCGATTAGAGAAATCAACGGTCAATATTGCTTCAAAACACACATGCCTTGGTCGGGTGTTAGATTAGGATGTCTTTAGTCCATATTTGGTATGCTTTTAGTCCCATACCTGGGGATTGTCCTAGATTAAATTTTTTCATGCCTATAAATAGAACTCTTCACCTTCCTTTGTATTTACCCATTGCTTGGTGACATTCTCTTACTTGGAGTAAGCATTGGAGCAAAACTTAAGGTGGATAAGAATGCTACTTGTAAGTTGAGTCATGTAAATAAAATAATTCTTCATAGTATGTCTTCATATTGTCTTTGTTTTAATGTATGCTTGTTTAGTTTGTTTTGTTTTCTTTATCGTAGTATAATTAGAATGTCTTCTTTTCTTAATGTTGTTTATAGTTTAATGAGTAGTGAGTAGTTCCATCCCCCTTTGGGGGTGGAGATGATGTTTATACATGCAATAAAGAGTGGAAATGAATGCTTTATTTTGAAATGTGTTAATAAATGTGAATGTATGCTTGCTTATTTAGAGTAGAACACTACACTTGATGGGTTTTGCCACAACTATTAGACACCTCCCATGCTTGTATGGGTTCTGAAATAACCAACTTGTGTATGTGAATGTTGATCAACTAGGTTAGTGATTGGATTGATAGGTTTTGCCATATCCATTAGACATTTCCTATGCATGAAAATACACATTTGTGCCCATTGAATGCATTCGTTACCATCTTATTGCATGTGTACACACACTCCACCCCTTAGGGGTTTCCATTCCTGGTTTCAAACTTTCTTGTATTAGTCACTTAGGTTAATTTTATCTTGTCTCATGCTTTCATCTTTTTTGTTTGTTTCATGCTAGCTTAGCGTAGTTATTTTAGTGTAGTCACAACTTCTTCCCCTCTTTTCCCACTTGCCTTCGAGCAAACAAGAGTTGACACACCTCCTCGTGGACAGGACATGTATTTGCCACGTCTTCACCGACACCATGCACTTGCGGTAAATATAAACAATTAAACACCAAACATCTATAAAAATCCCCAATCTCCTTTATGGTTTGCATATTTCCTACTTTTACTTGCTTGCTTGTTTTAATTTCCACTGGACATATTTGATTGAGCAAGTAGAGTTTAATTAGCTTAAAAAGTGATTAGAATGAGGTCCATACTCGATCTTTCATTTGGTATCAGAGTTTTGTGAGCTAAGTTGCATACTTAATCATATTTTTAGCTTGACATAAACATCTAATCATGTAGAGGGTCTTTGCACTACTAAGCCTCCTTTACTTAATGGGTCAAATTATGATTATTGGAAGAATATGATGAAAATAATCCTAATTTCTAGTGACCTACAATATTGGATCTTTGTTCAAACCCCATACACCCCTCCTAAGGAAGAAGAACTTGCAACATTATCTAGGGCTATAATGAAGGAGATAGAAATGAACTAAAAATCATGAACATTCTATATTGTGGCCTTAATGTGGGAGAATACAATAGAATTAGGGGTGGGGAAAGTGCACATGAAATTTGGCATAGATTACAAATGCATCATGAGGGTGATAGAAAAACTAAGGAAACTCGCATTAGCCTCCTCATGCATAAATATGAGATTTTTTTCTCTGTAAATTGGTGAAGACATAAGCAAAATGAACACTCACATCACCAATATCACTAATTCTGTTTTGGTTCTTGGAAGAAAAATTAGTGAAGGAGAAATGACAAGGAAGTTCCTCCGGTCACTCAATAACGATTGGGAAGATAAGGTCGTCGTAACTGAAGAAGAGCATGATCTTTCAAAATTAAAGATAAAGGAACTCATTGGAAACTTAATGGCTTATGGACTTCAAATCAACCATCTAAAGAAGAAGGAAGACTCCAAGAACAAACTCATCTTGATATTACATGCAAAATTCGATGAGCCAAGGAGAGGAGTAGAGAATGAGGACATTGAAGTCCTCGCCCAAGATTTCTTCAAATCCTCAAAAAATATAAGGAAGAAACAAGAGAAAGAAGAGGAAGGAAAAGTGAGAAGAGAGAAAAAGAAAAAGGGGAGGAGGAGAGTGGAAATGAGAGAAGATAAAGGGAGAAGAAGAAGGAGAGAAGGGAGAGGAGAAGAGAAAGGAAGGAAGAAGCTCACAAAGCTACATGGTATGATTCATCGTCACCATCATCATCATCTTCCTCCTTGCAAAGTAGATGAGAGGTTGCCCACTCATGCTTCATGGCTATTGAAGATGAACAAAGTGAGGTAGACTCTAGCTCTTGTTCTACTAAATCGAATTCATGCTCAACTAAATCATATTATAGTGATATATCATGTTCTAAAGAAGAAACATATACATATGATGAGCTTCAAAATACATTCCATGATTTAGTTAAACAATATGAGGTCATTTGTGAAAAGAACAAGAACGATAGAAAGACCACAAATGATCTTCAAAGCAAAATTGAAATAATCATGCATGACAAGAATGAGGTGCTTGCTAGACATGAAAGTAATGCATTAAAACTTGCTAGTCAAAATGCAACACCCATTGATGTTGAACAATTAAATCTTCATGCTTGCAATGTGCAATTAAGAAAAGATCTAAAAAGGTTCACAAATGGAACTAAGATGCTGAATATGCTTCTAGGTAGTCAAAGACAATCCCTAGATAAACATGGTTTAGGATACAATGCCTTATATGTTAAAAATCATGTAGTTCATACTACCTTAAATGGAAGCACTTAGATGTAAAGCATCCTTTTTCAAGTGTGTGGGATCCCAAAACCAAGTTGGTTTGGGTTCCCAAAGCTAATGTTCAAGGACCCAAAGTAGTTTGGATATCATTTAGATAGGGCAATGGAGTGAAAAATTTAGGGGGAGCAACTTTATTACAAGCATTTCGGGGGAGAGATAAAAACTCCATGTCAAATCCAAAAGAGAGATATTTTTGATAGATGTCAAAGGCAGAGAGATTATTAGGGGATAACTTGAAATTTGAGTACAAATTGAACAAAAACTATGCACATCCATAGGGGGAGCATTTATATGCATAGTTTGCATCTAAAAATTTCAAAGTATTAAGATATAGGTTGCCATCATAAAAAAAGGGAGATTGTTGGCATTTTGGCCTTAATCTATGTTTTGATGATTTAATCAATCTAATCTTAATTATTACCAATGTAGTTGATGCATTACATACATTTCATCATATGTCTTTCATTTAAATTACTTTTACATCAATAAATGCTACTAAGGTATGTGTTTAGTCTTATTTACAGAATACAGGGACCTGAATGCAATTTACCCACATCTCGAGCATAAACGCGTGCAAAAGACACATTTCTATCATAAAGACCAAGTTCAAGTTTATCAGGTTACAAATGGAAATGTATCCAAGCATAAAAGCATTCAAGATCTAATTACAAAAAGAACAAAGACTTAAGCACAAAAGTAGCCGGGGACTTAATTGCAAAAAGTCAAGGACCTAATTGCAAATCACGAGTAGCTTTTATTATTATGGAGAAAATCTAAAGAAAAATCAATGTGAATCTCCATATATATAAAGGAATTAATTCGGAGCTCAAAAGAATGGAAAGAATCAATCCAGACGCGCAAAGGAGGATCAAATCATACCATAAACACACAGGAAAAATCGGGATCGAATCCGAGCCAAAAAGGTGGCGATTCCGCCGCACCTCATGTACAAATTGCGGCGATTTAGCCGCACAAAAGTCGATCCGTGTGCTCAAATTTTTACCAATGCTGTATTGACGCGTGTACGTTCCATTTATATATTGGGATTCCTTGTATCGGCTATAAATAGCGCCGAGAACGATGGTAGAAGGGTCCTTGGCCTTAGACCTAGTTTTTAGTTGTTGTTTTTATTTGTCTTTATTTTAGTAATAAAATTCTGTCTTTTATATCTTGTTTTTACTTTTCTTTTGTAATGCCTCTAGGACCCCTTCTTCCTCCCTCCATGAGTTTCTAACTCTTTCCAAAGGGTGGGGGTGACGGATTTAGGGTGATGAGAAGAGAATAAAAGTTATTATTTTAATTTCGTATTAGTATGTTTTGATTACTTGAGTTTATGTTAAATCATTTATCATGTAATGCTTTATAACTAATGTGATTTATTATAAGTTTCAGAATTCTCTAATCTAAACCTTAAATCTAAACCTCCACCCAACGGAATTCACTTCTTTGTTCTTGCTTTAATTTTAATTGTTTTTGTTTCTTGCTTAAAATAACTAAAACCCAAAAATCTCAAAACCAAATTTATTCTTCTTCCTCTTCCTTTCCCTTAATCGAAATCACACAAATAACAAATCTCTCCCTCCTTGTGTTCGACCCGTATTTGCCACGTTTTCATTGACGCCGTGCACTTGCGGTATAAATTTAATTCTCATCAAGTTTTTTGCGCCGTTGCCGGAGAGGCGACGCAGATTTTGTTTTTTGTTGATTTCGATTCTGTTCTGTTTATCTTGTACGCGATCTAAGTATTTGGGTTTGTGTTTCAGGAGACAACAGAGCGCGCGGCGAAATCTGAACGCAGTCTGAGCAACAAGGGCGGCGGAATCGCCCCATACGAAGAGCAACCTGCGGCGGAATCGCCGCACACCTGAAGCGTCTGGGCTTCAAACTTTTCTGGGGTTAGCACCATCTCTGGGTGGACGCGTGAAGCTACTGAAATTTCGAGAGCGGGCGGTGAACCCGACTGAGCATTGCGTAGGTAACTTTTGTTGCCTTTTTCCTCGTAATTTCTATTTTCAGAAAATTTCCTTTTCGTAGAACTGCATGTGTAGGGCAAAATTCCATAAATTGCAATAATTCAACTCTGACCTAAAAATTGGCAAAACTAGAAGAACTTAGTGCATGCATCATATATTGTTTTGTTTGCATTATTCTTGCTAAATTCTTGCAAATTAATTCTTGTTGAAGAGTGCTGGAGGCAAGGTACGTATCACGGTTTTTATCGAATGCATTTAAGCATATAATCTAGTTTGCATACAACCTTGCAATTCCCCCCTCTAAAGACCATTGTTTGACTATCTTTGTTAGATCTAAGTTAAACTATCTTAAGGGCAACTCCGTAGGCAAAGATACGGTGGGGATTTCATCACCCTTCCGTGGCCCACAAATCACAATCCTAGAGTGTCACCTAAGCCTTAAACTTAAAATCAATTAGACATTGGCCCCTAAGGACTCAGACTCAATTAAGGAGAAGAATTGGTTTGACTTGCTATGACCTGAAGCCGATTGAATTTAATTTGGTGTCTAGAAAGTGTTTTTGTGTTGACGTAAGTCTTCCAAGCGAAGTGGTTGTCTAATTGGCACCGACTCTGTCGGAAGCGCCCCCACTAGCTATACACGGCCTGACCAAGTTGGTTTGATTAGTGAGGGAGGTGAATCAAGCGAATCAATTCGACTCAACCAGTTAGGAGTCGTCTAGATCTAAGCGACACTAGGTATAGGATTGTTTGAACCGTGCTTTCTTAGGAATTTTCTGACCAACCCTCTTTCTATCTTTAGAGTTAGGTTTCCCTTCTCATCTGAGTCTTCTTTCTCTTCTCACCTAAATTCTCTAGATTAGGATTCCTTTCTCATCTTTCCCCATTCTATTGTTTGTTTCCCTTTTGAAAAAAAAATAAATAAAAAAAATATAAAAAAATAAAACGAAAAAAAATTGTAATTAATTCTTGAAATTAAATTTGGAATTTAAATTCCGAATTTGAATTCAAAAATTGATTCAACCCGGTGCACTCAGATTTGGATTCGGGACTTGAGTAATCGACTCTCACGAGTTCATCTAGATTCCAGTCTGGATCCACCTGCTGCACCACCTCACCCGGATCCAATGGGTGAGAACGTAGTGGACCCGCCGGTTGCACAACCTATAACTCTGAGGGATCGATGCTATCCAGCGATGGCTGCTCAACCATCGTGCATCGTTATGCCCACCATATCGGGTCGCGACTTCGAACTTAAGGCACAATACATGAGTATGTTGCCTAAGTTCACCTCTAGGGAAGACCCATATCTCTTCCTTAGAGAATTTGAGGAAATCTGCTCTCTTATGCAATACCAGCATATCCTTGAGGAGGCAGTGCGTCTGAAATTCGTGCCTCTAGCACTAAAGGACGACGCTAAGAAATGGCTATATAGTCTAGCCGAAAGATCTATTAGGAGTTGGGCTGAGTTTGTTCAAGTATTCCTGAAAAAATATTTCCCCAACCATAAGACTATGAGGATTAGGAATGAAATTGTTGCATTCGTTTAGTCTGAGAGCGAGCTGTTGAACGTTTTATTTTAAACTGCAAGTGCACGACCGCGATGAAGCGGTGGCAAGTACGGGTCGTCCTCAGGGAGGTGAGCAGCCTCTTGTTTGCACGAAATCAAGTGGCGAAAATAATGGAGAAGAGAGTTGGTTACGCTACTCTACACTAAACTACGCTAAGAAGTACGAAATGCGAAACAAAGAAATAAACGATCAAATAAAAACTAAGCTAAGAACAAAATAGAAGTGCTGGAATTTCAGGAATGGAAAACCCCTAAGGGGTGGAGTGAGTGCACACAAGCAAAGAGGTGGGTGTAGAATACATTCTTTAAGCACATGAAGGTGGTGTTTATCAAGCATACGAAGTGTCTAAATGTTATGGCAAAACCTATCAATCTATTCACCAACTTGGTTGATTAACATTTACATATGCAAGTTGTTTATTTCAGAACCTAAACAAGCATGAGAGGTGTCTAATCATTTTGGCAAAACTCATCAAGTTATAAATTCTATCCTAAACAAGCAAGCATACATTCATGTTTAATCAACACATTGAAATTAAAGCATTCATCCCATTCTCTAATGCATGTATGTACATCTACTCCACCCCCCAAAGGGGATGAAACTACTCACTAAACATTACACTAATTATTAAACTATGGAAAGAAAGCATATTAAAACTAAGCTAGAATTAAAAGACGATTAAACTAAAACATTCATAAACAATAAAAGGAGCATAAAACAAACAATGAAAGAAACACAAAACTTTATTGATAAAATGACTCACATTAAAAGTAGCATCCTCCTACTTTAGTGTGTGCTTCAAGGCCTCACTTCTAGTAGGAAGAATAGCCACTTAAAATATGGAGTCATTACAAAAGGAGGTGAAGAGTTCTATTTATAGGCATGGAAAAACCTAATCCGGGACAATCCCCCGATGTGGGACTAAACAGATACCACACATAGCCTAAACATCCTCTAATACATGTTCTGGAGCAATTTGAGTGCATTTGGGCCAAAAGTGACCGCCAATTAGCGGTCTTGGACCGCTAATTAGCGGTCTACAGTGTCCGGATCGCTCTGGAATTTCTTGTGGGCTTTTCAAGAAGGCTTTGTTGGTATTTGATGCATCTAGTTTGCATGTTGGAGCTCCGACCCGAATAGAATTGCCAAAATACTCCCCATGATGGTGAGGAGTATTCTATTTTGCTCTTAGGTCCTTCTGTCTTGCAATCAGGTTCTTCTTCCTTGCATCTTGGTCCCCAGATCTTACAATTCAGTCCTTTTTCCCATCTTTTGGGTCTTTTTATCCTTCATCTCTTCAAACCTATTTATTCCTGAAAACTAAACATAAAACTCGTGACATAGCATTGTTTAGGTGAAAGATAATGGATATAAGATACAAATATAAGCATGAAATGATGTCAATCAAATACCCCCACACCTAACTTTTGCTAGTCCCGAGCAAAACAAAGAAAGAGAAAAGCATACGAAAAAACAAGAAATCCTAACTCACTTTCGTAGGAATCACGGTTGCACTTAGCACGTGCATAAAGCCGGTAAACCTCCTTGTCACCCAGGAGGAGGAGTGTTGTCTCCTGAGGGTTTTCAGCGGATATACCCACAAAATCCGAACAAGATGCATTAATCAATCTAGATACACGACTCGTTGGACTTATTTTGTTGATCATGGGACGCGGTAATACTACGGGTCGACTCTATATATGTAATCAGTCCACACACCTAGCCTAATGACTTATTCGTGAGAGTTAACTAAGGAATTAAGTGAAAGACATGGGCAACCTTAACTTCTGAATGTGATACAATGTGTAAAGTCCATTTTGGTTGTTATTTGACTTTTTTTTTCTTTTTTGTTTCTTTTTCTTTGGAGCATTTTATTTGTTGGTGTTTGATTCTCCCAGGGTCAGGTTTCGTGCATCATTGCCTATGAGGACTTACACTATCACGTACACCTTCCCCCAAATCTCCACATAGGGCGATCCCTACCACCCGTGTAACGGGAGTTCGGTCGGTGCATCCCAAGTCAGATGACTCGAAAGCACCAGGCACAAAGTCCCCTCAGACTTACTTTCCCGAGTGATAGGAGCCGTGCGAGAAGAGAGAACACCATTTATTTATCTACATGGGAACCAAAACCCCTACACTTAAGTTTCACAAAAAGAGATTAAGGGCCCTTGACTACGACAAATTTCCTTATACTAACAGACACGAATTATTTACTCACTAGGTTCAGGGTGGACTTATTTAAATGTTTGAGTACTGAAACCCTATGATTACACGCCCCCCCGAGGGAAAACCGGGGTGCATCCTCACGACTAGATAAGACCTAAAGCCAGTAAACTAGAAATCCTAATGCATCAAGTTCAAGACAATTTTGGGAGCTTTCTTTTTACTTTGCCTCTCAACGGTTTTGCACATGCTAAACACACGCAAAACCCAAAAAAACATTTTCTTTCGCAAACACATGAAGATTTTGAAAGAAATGTGAAAATTTTAAAGCACTCGGCAAGCAAAAGAAGACAAGTCACCCAAGGATCATGGCAAGCAGATATATCGATATTAAATGCGGCACACTAACATGACCCTAACGATGCAAACAAAAGAAAATAAAACCAAAGGAAAAAGACTCGACTATGTACACACGTAAAACACCCCCCACACCTACTTCATGCATTGTCCTCAATGAATGTGAACAAGATACTACATGGATACATGCATGAAAAAGGAAAGATCTCACCAACATGAAGTACAAAGGGACTTTCAGGGTCATGTTGATGGACACAAACCCAAATTCCCTCAAAACCTGTGAGAAGCTGAAGAAGGGAGATAAATACGTGAAGAAATTGGGCCCAAGTACACAAGGGTTGGGGCCCACAACAATCGATGCTCACTGAAGGAGTCTTTTATTACACACTTTTTTTGTTGTTTTTTTGTTTTTTTTCTTTTTTTTACAAGATATACACATCACCCAAGATATTCTCATAATCATTTGGTCAAGGAACATCAAATGAGAACATCAAGTCATGAGGACCAGAGACTTGCCGAGATGGGCAAACTCCACTGGTACTCTGAGGTGTCATGAGGGGTGAAAGGTCAAAGCTGAAAGGCTCGAACCCCTCATGATATTGGCTGGGTGTGGGCAACAAAGAATGAAGTTGTGTTGCCTCACTAGGGTTTAATTGCTCATCGAAGAAAACCCTCCAACCAATAGGCGGGTGCATCGGAATGAGTTCCTCAGGCTCATTCGATGGATGCAGCAGACTTGCATCACTAAGAATGGGGCTTCTCCCCAAGTCATCCAACAAGGACCTCCCACCATCGTTTAGATCATCAAGCATAAGCTCGGTCATAGGTGGGTCCTTGTTGGAGTCAATATGAAGCTCAAATGGCTCAATGGCCATGGGACATGAGGTAGAGACACCTTCTGGTATAGGCATATGATGAGGTGTCTCACTCTCACTAGTACTCTCAACTGAATCATGCAACGAACACTCCCTTTGGACATTCATGTTCGAGGCCAGCTCACTCTGTTGCATTGCGAAGACAGGCAATGAGTTTTCGCTGGGCCCACGAACATTCTCAATGGGTTGCATTGGGGTTAGGGGTGTTCGTTGATTCTGTGGTGCTTTCTCCAATTGGTGGATGAGATTTAGATTTAAAGGTTTATCCATGGGTTCCTGTTGCCTACCAGAGTTGAACACATGAAACTCGGCACTCATGCTACCGAATGAGAGCTTCATGAGACCATTTCGACAATTAATCAAGGCATTGGAAGTTGCCAGAAATGGTCTACCCAAAATCAAAGGTATTTGAGAGTGGGTGTTCGCAACAGGATTGGTATCGAGGACAACAAAATCGATTGGAAATATAAAATCTCCAACTTTGATAAGCACGTCCTCGATAATCCCCATGGGAATACGAATGGATCTATCCGCCAGTTGGAGGGTGATCTTAGTTGGTTTCAATTCTCCCAAGTTCAACTGTTGATAAACAGAGAATGGGAGGAGGTTGACCGCTGATCCTAAATCAAGCAAAACATTTCTCAATCTAGTGTCCCCTATCGTACACTGAATAGTAGGACACCCAGGGTCCTTGTATTTTGTGTAGGTAGGATTGGACAAAAGTGAGCTGATATTTGCAGCCAAGAATGCTTTCTTAGGAACATTGGTCTTCCTCTTGGTTGTGCAGAGATCCTTCAACACTTTGGCATATTGAGGTATTTGTTGGATGACATCCAACAAGGGGATGTTAACCTTCACTTGCTTAAATACCTCTAATATCTTGTCCATGTTGTCACTCTGCTTTTTGTTTAACCTACTTGGATAAGGAGCTTTTGGCAGGTAGGTTTTCTGGTGTGCCTGAGAAGAAAGCTTTGGTGTATTACCCTCACCCTCAGCTTCTTCTTCACCACCATTCCCACTGAGGGGCTGCATAGATGGTGGTGGGTGTGGCAAGGAAATGTGATTGTCAACCTGTTTTCCATTCCTTAAGGTTACAATGGAATTGACATGGTGAACAGGTTCCTCCACATGGTTCACTTGCCTCCCCCGAAGTACCACATTCTCATTTTGCGTTTGTTGTTGTTGGTACATGCGGGGGTTAGCCTCAGGCTGGCTAGGAAAAGACCCTCTCTCTCTTTCATGTACAGACTGAGTCAATTGGCCCATCTGAAGCTCTAGAGATTTGATGGTCTGCTGATTTGAAGTGAGAACTTGACTCGTGGTAGACATAAAATTTTTCATTGAGTTTTCAAGTCCACGAGTCAAGGTCTCAAGCGAATTGAATCGGGTTTCCATATTATTGGAATTTAGGAAACCCGATTGATTGGTGGTTTGTGCTTGGGGTGGTTGATAGGAATGTGCATGCATGGGAGGTTGGTGTGATTGGTAAGGTGGTCTAGAAGAGTTTGGAGGACCACCCGGGGCATTAGTTTGCTTCCATGAAAAATTAGGGTGGTTCCTCCATCCAGGATTATAAGATGATGAGTATGGGTCATTCCTAGCTCTGTCATAAATGACGTTGACACGCTCCATCTCAGGAGGAATGGACTCACACTCGCTCTCTACATGACCTATCCTACCACATGAATGACAAGGAACTGGACCAGATGTGGACATGTGAGGTGCACCTTGTTGGTTTTGGAGCTCAATCGAATCCATACGGCGCATTAAGGCCGCCATGCGTGCCTCGGTGGCCGTAGTGGTATCGATAGCAAATGCGGCACCCGATCTAGTTGAGTTTGCATTCGCGATCCTCGCTCCTATACTAGATGATGCAGGTGGTTCCCTCACACTCTCCCATTGCATGGTTTTCTCCGCGAGGTCTTCTAGGAAGGCCCATGCCTCCCTTTCATCCTTTCCCAAGAACTCTCCTTGACACATGGACTCAAGGAGCGTTCTGGACGGGATGTAAAGACCCTCATACACAATCTGACAAAGACGCCACAACTCAATGCCATGGTGAGGGCACGAGGATAGTAGTTCTTTGAACCTCTCAAGATATGCATGAAATGGTTCGGTCTCATGTTGATAGAACGAATTGATTTCGTTCCTCAATTTTTGAGTCCGATGATTAGGAAAGTACTTCTTGAGGAATGCAGATTGAAACTCATCCCAAGTCCTAAAGGAATTCGCCTGGTTGCTGTACAACCACTTCTTGGCGTCATCCTTTAGTGCAAAAGGAATGAGCCTAAGATGGATGGAGTCTGTGCTAAGTTGTTGCAGCTTGAACATAGCACAGACCTCCTCAAATTCCCTAAGAAAGATATAGGGGTCACCTTTCCCAGTGAAATGAGGGAGCATGGAAATGAATTGAGGCTTAACCTCAAAATGATTCCCATTAGCCTCTGGTAATACGATGCATGAGGGTAGAGCTGTACGGCTCGGGTAGCATCGATCACGTAGAGGTATGGGAACGACAACTGGAAGCACTGGTCGAACAGGTGGGTCCAGCAACTGCTCCTCCTCACGGAAATTAGCAGCCATTGAACCCGGACTGCGTGTGACACGAGAGGAGGAAGGTGTCGAGAAATCGATGATCGAAGTCGGATTGACAACGCTCCTCGTCAAACGACCACTCTCGTCTCGTGTCCACGAAAGCATGCACAAAGGTGCACACACACAAAACAAAACTTTTTCTTTCTTTTTTTTTTCTAACAAAGAATGTGCGTAGAGGAGAAGACGGGGGAACACAGGAGAGAAAAAATGACTCAGGAGAGAAGGGAAGAAGTCCTTATGCTACGGCGGATGGGTACAGGTAGAAGCACACAAGCAAACAAGGCTCAAGCAATCCTAAGGTCGCTATAGGTCCTTACAGCTAGACGACGCCTAACTGCGAGGTCACACGGCCTCAACACGCCTCACCTCCCTACAACGAGGACCACAAAGCCCAACAAGTGAGCCAAGATCCGGGGATCTCGTCTCTCCTACTATCGACAAAGTGGGCAACGCCGATCAGGTCATGACGGTCGGGACCGGATCACTCTCCTAATGCGCCCGAAATCCTTAAGGCCAATGTCTACTTGATTTTAAAATTAGGCTCTTGATTAGTGTGGTTTTTTGGGGCGAAGGAAAGGGTGATGAAATCCCCCACCTTATCTTTTACGGGACAGCCCCTCCTTAGTAGCGTTTTGGAGTCCTAATCTAGCAATCAACTCTCCAAACAAAACGCTCAACTCACACTTGTTTCAATGCACTTCCTACTAACTAATGCATGTTCATACGAAATGCAAGAATGAGAGTAGAAGGTGCGTACCTCACGCCAGCTCTCAGCAACAGAAAATAAAGCTAAGATAAAGGACAATCTAAATGCCTAAGTCACATACATGATGCATGACCTAAACAACAAGAATGCCTAATCTTTTGCTTTGAGTTTTAGGGTCCAAGTTGCTTAAAGGAGGTTGATTATGGATCTGGGAACAAACTATAAGTCAAAACATGCCAAATTAAATCCCAGATCACTACATTAATTATGAAAACCGACCAAAGAAATAAGAGAGCAAACAGAGCTTACCAGACCGCCAATTGGCGGTCTCAGGCCGCTGATTAGCGGTCTGAAGTGCCCAGATTGACTCAAAACTTCTCCAGACGTTCCTATGGACGACTCCAAGTCTTCTGAAACAAAGAAAAACTACAAAACACAAGTTAAATCCACTCGAATCGTCCAAACAAGAGTCTGGACTGGCACCTCTCCGGCAACGGCGCCAAAAACTTGTTGAACGTTTTATTTTAAACCGCAAGTGCACGGCCGCGATGAAGCGGTGGCAAGTACGGGTCGTCCTCAGGGAGGTGAGCAGCCTCTTGTTTGCACGAAATCAAGTGGCGAAAATAATGGAGAAGAGAGTTGGTTACGCTACTCTACACTAAACTACGCTAAGAAGTACGAAATGCGAAACAAAGAAATAAACGATCAAATAAAAACTAAGCTAAGAACAAAATAGAAGTGCTGGAATTTCAGGAATGGAAAACCCCTAAGGGGTGGAGTGAGTGCACACAAGCAAAGAGGTAGGTGTAGAATACATTCTTTAAGCACATGAAGGTGGTGTTTATCAAGCATACGAAGTGTCTAAATGTTATGGCAAAACCTATCAATCTATTCACCAACTTGGTTGATTAACATTTACATATGCAAGTTGTTTATTTCAGAACCTAAACAAGCATGAGAGGTGTCTAATCATTTTGGCAAAACTCATCAAGTTATAAATTCTATCCTAAACAAGCAAGCATACATTCATGTTTAATCAACACATTGAAATTAAAGCATTCATCCCATTCTCTAATACATGTATGTACATCTACTCCACCCCCCAAAGGGGATGGAACTACTCACTAAACATTACACTAATTATTAAACTATGGAAAGAAAGCATATTAAAACTAAGCTAGAATTAAAAGACGATTAAACTAAAACATGCATAAACAATAAAAGGAGCATAAAACAAACAATGAAAGAAACACAAAACTTTATTGATAAAATGACTCACATTAAAAGTAGCATCCTCCTACTTTAGTGTGTGCTTCAAGGCCTCACTTCTAGTAGGAAGAATAGCCACTTAAAATATGGAGTCATTACAAAAGGAGGTGAAGAGTTCTATTTATAGGCATGGAAAAACCTAATCCGGGACAATCCCCCGATGTGGGACTAAACAGATACCACACATAGCCTAAACATCCTCTAATACATGTTCTGGAGCAATTTGAGTGCATTTGGGCCAAAAGTGACCGCCAATTAGCGGTCTTGGACCGCTAATTAGCGGTCTACAGTGTCCGGATCGCTCTGGAATTTCTTGTGGGCTTTTCAAGAAGGCTTTGTTGGTATTTGATGCATCTAGTTTGCATGTTGGAGCTCCGACCCGAATAGAATTGCCAAAATACTCCCCATGATGGTGAGGAGTATTCTGTTTTGCTCTTAGGTCCTTCTGTCTTGCAATCAGGTTCTTCTTCCTTGCATCTTGGTCCCCAGATCTTACAATTCAGTCCTTTTTCCCATCTTTTGGGTCTTTTTATCCTTCATCTCTTCAAACCTATTTATTCCTGAAAACTAAACATAAAACTCGTGACATAGCATTGTTTAGGTGAAAGATAATGGATATAAGATACAAATATAAGCATGAAATGATGTCAATCACGAGCCGTTCTATTCCTACCTAGAAAGATTCAAAAGTGTTCTGACCCAATGCCCTCATCATGGAATTCCGAGATGACAATTATGCCAAATTATTTATGAGAGATTGACACCCACATCTAGGGTTATGGTAGAATCCATAAGCCAAAGGAACTTTATGTCGAAAAATGAAAATGATGCCTGAACTTTTCTTGATGAATTGGCTGAAAACAGTATGCAATGGGACAATGCTAGAACACCGCTTAACCCAAGTATTGCATCTAGGATAGCAAGTCAACCCAAACCAGGTGTCTTAGCTATAGATGCCAACATAGCGGTTGAAGCAAAACTAGCTACCCTTATGCGCAGAATGGAAAGTTTAGAGCTACGAACCCAAAACCGAGTGAATCAAGCCTCGTCTATCCCTTGCTCTAGATGTAGTCAGACTGGTCATGTAATGGAGGATTGTGCGGAATGGGACCAAGTTAATGCCATGGATAACCATGCTAGAAATGACCCATACGCATCAACCTATAACTCGGGTTGGCGTAATAATTCCAATTTCTCATCAAACCAACATGGTCAACCTCCTAGATAACAACCAAACCCGTATAATCAAAATAATACATCATCTAGGTTTAGTAACAATAACGATCATGAGGTCAGGTTGACAAGCTTGGAAAATTTGATGAAAACCTTTATACAAACAACCAACCAGACCTTCTAAAGGCTTGAGACACAAGTCAGCCAACTAGCACAAATAGTAGGTGAAAGAGAAAAGGGTCGGCTTCCAAGTCAACCTGAGGTGAACCCTAGATCTAATAATTCGTATCAATCCTATCAAGCACCTTCAGGAAATAACAACCCTAGACCGGTTCAAATGGTTAATGAGAAAGAACCGTTCCAACAAATAAATGCAGTAGTATTATTACGGTCCGGAAGACAAGTTGATAACAATGTGGTAAATCCTAGAGTGTCCAATCAATCTAGCCATCAAGCACCCACATATGACCTGACCATTGAACCTGACGTCCAATCTGAAACGCCCAACCCACCTACTCAACCTGAACCCATAGCTCAACCTGAACCTGAGCGAGTCTATGTTCCTAAAGCTCCATTCCCTAATAGACTCAAAAAGAACTCAAGTGCACAAATAGAAAAAATCTTGGAAGTATTTAAGCAAGTTAAGGTGAACATTCCACTCTTAGACATGATTCAACAAATACCTGCTTATGCTAAATTCTTAAAAGATTTGTGCACTAAAAAGAGAAAAACGAACGTACCAAAGAAGGCATTCTTAACTGCAAACATAAGTTCTATATTGTCCAACACATCTCCTATAAAATATAAGGATCCTGGGTGTCCCACAATTTCATGTTTAATAGGAGTTACTTTTATCAACAAAGCCCTTCTAGACCTTGGTGCTAGTGTTAACCTACTCCCGTACTCTGTCTATGAGCAAATGAACCTTGGTCCACTAAAACCATCTAAGACAACCCTTCAATTTGCTGATTGTTCTATTAAGAAACCAAGAGGTATAGTAGAGGATGTTTTGATCAAGGTTGGTGACTTCATTTACCCAGTGGATTTTGTCGTACTAGATACCGCACCTGTTGTAAATCCTAACCGACAAATCCCTGTAATTCTAGGCAGACCCTTTTTAGCCACTTCGGAAGCATTGATAAACTGTCAAAATGAGCTCATGCAATTATCTTTTGGGAACTTAAAAACTGAATTTAATATCTTTCATATTGATAGTGAGCCAGAAATAATATGCAATCAAAGTGACGTTGTGATGAAATCACGTATCTATAAGATTTCTGAATCATCACAAAATCAAAAAGGAAGTAAGAAAAAGGGGAAGAATTCATCTACACACCCACCATCACTCGAGCAAATAAGAGAACCTATTTATGTGAGGGGTGTGGAACCTGTGACTCAGGACTCTCATTGCAACATGGGGAACAATTCAACTGGATACATGCACCAATATGGTGTCATTCAATCCAGTTCCGACTATGATTGACTTTGAGCAAATTTCATCCTTCCACCGCATTTCACCAAGGTAATAAGTGCATTTGCTTTATATTTTCATACATTGAGGACAATGCATGATTTAGGTGTGGGGGGATGTTTATGTATATATTTATCTATATAGCTGTCTTTTATTTCAAAAAAAACCATATACCTTAAAAAAAATCAATGTTTCATGACATAGCTTAAGATTGAACTGCCAAAACCCGTGTACAAATTGCATTGATTTTTTGTTCCTTATTATATAGTTCTGCTTGTAGAAATTATGACATAAATCGAAGTTCCAAAGAAATAACCCATTACCCTTTAAGACATGTATGCACTTAAATTCGATGAATCAAATCTTTGAAGTGGTTGATAAAAAGCAGAGGTTGAGGAAAATATACCGGGAAGTGTGGACTTCTAATAGCAATTAAGCCTTGAGGAAAATAAAATAAAGGAATAAAGTGAAGAAAACACATTTTGCAAAATGATTACAAAAGCCCAAGCCTTTGAGTCACTGGTCCGTAGGGGTATCTTGAAACCCGGTAACTTGAGTCTACCAGCTCAGGATTATCGACCAAACTCGCTACACGAATGCAAAAAGGGTAAAAGTGTCAAAAAGCAAATGTGTTGAATCACGGAAGAAAAAAAAAATACTCAAGGCCCAAAGCTAAAAGAATGATCCATGCCATGGTTGATCCGAATGATACTTCACCACCAGAGGAGGCGTGCAAAATAATTTAAGTAATATCATGTGCAGAAGGGTTAGTGGTGTGAATGTTGGAGGAACAAAGACCAAGTCATATTTTTAATGAGTTAGATTCATATAATGAGGATACAAGAATTCGAAGTGAGATGTATAAGGTTGAGGTAGGGATATTGAGAGCTATTAATGGAATGTTGAATTAAGACTTTGTGGGTGTGTCAACTGAAAACCCTCACGAGACAAAACTCGTCCTCCTTGGCAACAAGGAGGTTTAAAGGCTTGTTGCACATGCTAAGTGCAACCGTGATTCCTACGAAAATGAGTTAGGATTTCCCTGTTTTTATTTTTCTTATTTTCTGTTTTGCTAGGGACTAGCAAAATCTAGGTGTGGGGTATTTGATGCATTGCATACATTGCATCATATGTCTTTCATTTAGATTACTTTTACATCAATAAATGCTACTAAGGTATGTGTTTAGTCTTATTTACAGAATACAGTGACCTGAATGCAATTTACCCACATCTCGAGCATAAACGCGTACAAAAGACTCATTTCTATCATAAAGACCAAGTTCAAGTTTATCAGGTTACAAATGGAAATGTATCCAATTATAAAAGCATTCAAGATCTAATTACAAAAAGAACAAAGACTTAAGCACAAAAGTAGCCGGGGACTTAATTGCAAAAAGTCAAGGACCTAATTGCAAATCATGAGTAGCTTTTATTATTATGGAGAAAATCTAAAGAAAAATCAATGTGAATCTCCATATATATAAAGGAATTAATTCGGAGCTCAAAAGAATGGAAAGAATCAATCCAGACGTGCAAAGGAGGATCAAATCATACCATAAACACACAGGAAAAATCGGGATCGAATCCGAGCCAAAAAGATGGCGATTCCGCCGCACCTCATGTACAAATTGCGGCGATTTAGCCACACAAAAGTCGATCCGTGTGCTCAAATTTTTACCAATGCTGTATTGACGCGTGTACGTTCCATTTATATATTGGGATTCCTTGTATCGGCTATAAATAGCGCCGAGAACGATGGTAGAAGGGTCCTTGGCCTTAGACCTAGTTTTTAGTTGTTGTTTTTATTTGTCTTTATTTTAGTAATAAAATTCTGTCTTTTATTTCTTGTTTTTACTTTTCTTTTGTAATGCCTCTAGGACCCCTTCTTCCTCCCTCCATGAGTTTCTAACTCTTTCCAAAGGGTGGGGGTGACGGATTTAGGGTGATGAGAAGAGAATAAAAGTTATTATTTTAATTTCGTATTAGTATGTTTTGATTACTTGAGTTTTTTTAAATCATTTATCATGTAATGCTTTATAACTAATGTGATTTATTATAAGTTTTAGAATTCTCTAATCTAAACCTTAAATCTAAACCTCCACCCAACGGAATTCACTTCTTTGTTCTTGTTTTAGTTTTAATTGTTTTTGTTTCTTTCTTTAAATAACTAAGACCTAAAAATCTCAAAACCAAATTTATTCTTCTTCCTCTTCCTTTCCCTTAATCGAAATCACACAAATAACAAATCTCTCCCTCCTTGTGTTCGACCCGTATTTGTCACGTCCTCATTGACGCCGTGCACTTGCGGTATAAATTTAATTCTCATCAGTAGTATACCACACATATTACATAGCATATATATTACTTTGTGCTAACATCTACAGGTGATCAAGACTCAAGAAAGAAAGGATTCAACTCAAGACATGTAATCAAACCTCATTTGAAGACATGTAATCTTAATTTATTTTTAGTCTTAGGAACTAAGTGTAGTTGAGCATACAAGAGTTTAAAATAACATAAACACACACTAGGTTCCTTATAGTACTCACACACAAAATCTCAGATCATTTAGACTTAAATAGGTCACCCAAAGTTAGACCGGAATTTACTAACCAGAATTTCCTGTGCCAATTCGGTTGACCGAAATGCCTCCGGTCAACCATCTGATCCTTCATCAAATAGTGAATTTAATTGCCCGACTGGTCGACCGTCTAGATGTGTCTTTTGACCGTTAGACTTGTCATTATATACAAACGATCGTATTCGTATAAACTTAACCAAACCCCAAAATACATTAGCCTCCGGTCGACCGATTCCTAGACCTCGGTCGACTGTTCCAAGACGTTTCTTGAAACCCAATATTCCTGCCTTTTCTCGGTCGACCTCCCAAATCTTGTTGTTTGATCGAACATAAAACCCCAAAGTCCTGCTATTTTTTGGTTGACCATTAACTTAAGTGATCTTTAGATATAGCCTATTTTTGATCGACTAATTCCTTCTCAGTCGACCGTTCCTTGTTCTGAACCGTCTATCGGATGACCGTTTGACACGTCCGGTCGACCGAACATGCACTGAAAAGTGTGTTGTAGTTTTCTATTTTGTGTTTCTTGCACAACTCTTCACCACACTTAACCCCAATGGCTATAACACCTTTGGAGTTTATAAATAGATGTTCCCAACCTTGTTTAGAATAGCTCTCCTACTACTATTTGTCTCCAACTTTAGAGAGAAAGCTCCAAACACTCACAAGCTCAAAACCTTCAACACTGTAGTCTTAAATTATATTCTTCTCAAGTGTGCTCAAGTATAGAGAGTGTTATTCCACTCATTCATTGTCAAAGAAGCAAGGGTCTTGGTGAAAGCCCAAGACAAGAGTATAAACTTCGGTTAGAGCCCGAAGTGATCCTCTTGAATTGTTGGAGGAGGAGCCAAGCTCGACGAGGATTGTTTGTGATCTTGAATATTGTAAAGGTGTTCTCCCCCGGCCCGAAACGAGAGTGGATAGTGAAGTCGTGAGCGAAACTTGCAAGAGAGGACTAGGACCCGGGTGTGGGAGTCGAACCTCTATAAAAATTTCCCGTCTTCTTTGTGGTTTGCATATTTCTTCATTTTACTTGCTTGCTTGTTTTAATTTCTGCTGCACATCTTTGATTGAGCAAGTAGAGTTTAATTAGCTCAAAATTGACTAGAATTAGGGTCATACTCGACCTTTCAAAGCAGATATAAACGAAAAAAATAACGCAAATGTTTAGTAGTAGAAAATTGTCAAAAGTTACTATTCTAGATCAAAGCATGCTCATCAATAAATCGAAAAAAGAGGCAACAATTGGACAAGAAGTCTGGGTAGAAAGGAGAAATACAACTCTTACTAAGAGAAGAAGAAGAAAATGCAAGACGAAGTAAGAAAAAGCTCCAAGATTGGTCGGACAAGTCACCAGAGAGGAGAGGGAAGGTGCTCCAGAGAAGCGCCGCAACAATTTTAGGGATGGAAGTGAAGAAAAAAAATGACGGTTTTCTGCGTTCTTGGCTTATATGAGTGGCTGAGATGATCATCCAGAAGCTTCGTTTTAGTGGAGAAGACGTCATCCGTTGGATGGAATAAACAATGCAGATATTGTTAAGAAAGCACGATTCATGTGCTTTGTAGCGGTGAATTCGGGATCGTTGGATTTTCTTGATGAACGGTTGGATCTATTTGAAAGAAAGTACAATCCGTGCGGCGTTCGAAGAGTGATATTGGACATTGAAGAATGAACAGTTGGATGATGAGGAGTAGGTATCCAATAGTCTCTTGATCCTGGTCGTGAATTTGAATTGGTCAAGGGTCTGATTTTATAAGGGAAAGCACAATCTGTGTGCTTGAGAATGGTGAATCTTGACTATTGGATTTTCAAGAAGAAAAGTGGCTAGTTTGGTTTGTTGACGGGCCTGGGCTTTGAAAGGGAGAAAGGAGAGTGTAGGTGGGCTAAAGAGCAGGTTGTTTGTTGGATCATGTTTCAACCAATCTGGACTCTTGATACCACGTTAAATGAGAATGACTTGCAAGAATGTAATGAAAATCATTCTCCTATTAATTATAAGATGGATAGAGATACATGGTATTTATATGTATGATGTTACATGATACATTTGAACCTAGACAACATAGATGAATATTATGGAATGTTTGAGAATTCTCTAATACAATGTATATAAACTTATAATAGAATGAGATATAATTATGTGATTGGGATTGAATTTTTTATGGGCTTTGAGCTGGGCTTTTGCCATGGATCTATCCTTGTTCTCTAACAAAATTGGACATCTACAAAATCACACATAAAAATTTAAATCAATATTGTCTCCCCATGAATCCATTCCTCTTGGGTTGTACGCAGATTCATAAAAGTCACATTGACCATTTTGGGAAAATGTATGCTCATACTCGGGCTCTAGGAGAACATATGGACATTCCCCGATAATGTGATGATTGATCGTTTTATATTAACCGCAAGTGCACGGCCGCGTTGAAGCAGTGGCAAATACGGGTCGTCCACTGGGAGGTGTGTCAACGCTTGGTTTGTGTGAAGGCGAGTGGAAAGAAAGGGAAGAAAGATGTATTACACTACACTACACTAATCTAAACTAGTGAACAAGCAAGCTGAAATGAAATCACTAAAAAACTAAGCTAAACAACTAATGAAGAAGATAAAAACATAGGAATGAAAACCCCTAAGGGGTGGAGTGTGTGTGTGCACATGAAATAAGTGTGCTATTGAATGCATACAATAAGCTCAAGTCAGTTAGTGTTTGTTCATGCATAAGAGGTACCTAATGGCAAAACCTATCATTTACAACACTAAAACTAATGCGATTAATATGAGCAATGCAAGGTTGTTATTAAGAACATAACAAGCATGGAATGTACCTAACTATGACAGAAACCATCAAGTAAAGTCCTTATTAATTCAAGTAAGCATACTAATATTTCTCACAAACATTTATATCAAGCATTCATACCATCTACATAACATGTACACACATCTACTCCACCCCCCAAAGGGGATGAAACTACTCACACATATTTAAACTAACTACTCTAACAAAATGAAGCATTATACTGAAATAAAACTACACTAATCAAACAAGAAATATTAAAGAAGCATAAAACAAAACAAACAAGCAAGCATGCATATGAAAGGAAATTAAACTAAGAGAGAAACAACACAATTAAAGGAAAAACATCTATTATTAACTCACTCAATACAAGCAGCCCTTCCTCCACCAGAGTTTTGCTTCAAGGCTTCACTCCTAGTAGGGAAGATGGCCACCAAAGAGGGAGATGGATACAATGGAAGGTGAAGAGTTCTATTTATAAGCATGGAAAAAGCTAATCCGGGACAATCCCCCGATGTGGGACTAAACAAATACCAAAAATAGACTAAGCATACACTAATACACGTGCTCCCGAAAGTTAAGCCGATCCAGAGCTATCTGGACCGCCAATTAGCGGTTCCAGACTGCCAATTGGCGGTCTATAAGCTCCAGATCCATTTGAGTTTTGTTGTGGGCTTTGCTTGAAGTAATTCTTGGTCTCGGATGCATCTACTTTGTTTATTGGAGCTCCGACCCAAAATGAATTGCCAAAATACTCCCCATGATGGTGTGGAGTTTTCTGTTTTGCTCTTAGGTCCTTCTGTCTTACGTTCAGGTCCTTGTCCCTTGCATCTTAGTCCTCAGGTCTTACAATTAAGTTCTTTTTCCCTGCTTTTGGATCATTTCATGTCTCTTTTCTTCAAACCTCTTTATTTTAGAAATTCAAACATAAAACTCGTCACGTAGCATTGTTGAGGTGTAAGATAATGGATATAAGGTACAAATATAATCATTAAATGATGTCAATCACGTGACCACCCAACCCACAATAGCCGCACGGTAGGGCTATTGGAGCCACAGATGCACTCATGTCGTCAACCAGATGCATGAAGGAAACAAAATGTTGTCGTAGTGTCTCAGTTTGTTGACCAACATATGATTAGACATAACTAGATGGTGGTATAGCAGTCAGTGCCTCTCTCAGATTTCCCCAATCTAAAGATTGCTTAGCCACACAATCAAGATCGTCCCAACCATACGAGGTGTTTGTCTGAGGCACCCCATGATGTATGGGTAAAGAATACCAGGGAGAATAGTCCTGGTCCCAACAATGAAATGGATGGTCCCCATGTGACCATCCATCTCGCCAAAGAGCTCTTGAGTCGACCACTCTCACCACCACGAGGGCAAGCTCGCAAAAAGTGCTCGACTCGGCCCTAAAATGCTTACAGTGAGTGTAAAGGGGAGGAGACTAGAACATAGAAGTAGGTGAGAAGAAAATGACCCAGAGGAGAAGGGAAGAATCCATAGAACTAGCGTGGGTAGAGGGTGAGGGTAGAAGCCTAGTCTAGCAAACACGGCTCAAACAAGTTTAGGCTGGCTATGAGTCCTTAAGCTAGATGACGCCTAACTTCGAGCTCACGCGACCTTAACATGCCTCACCTCCCTACAATGAAGATCACATAGCCCAGCAAGTGAGCCAAGATCCGGAGATCTTGTCTCTCCTACTATTCACAAAGTGGGCAACGATGATCAGGTTATGACGGTCGTGACCAGATCACTCTCCTAATGCGCCCGAGTCCTAATAGCCAATGTGTACTTGATTTTAGATTTAGGGATTCACTTGAGTGTGGTTTTTGGAGCTAAGGAAGGGGTGATGAAATCCCCCACCTTATCTTGAAGACTATAGGTGGTGCCTCTTAAAGATGTTTTGAAAAAGCTAGCAAGCAACTCACCAAATAAGCACTCACCTCACTCTTGTTACAATACACCTTACTAACTAATGCATGCTCTAACCATGCATGAATGAGAGAACAGGTGCACGTACCTCATGTCAGCAATAGACAACAATAATTTAAAACAAATGAAAGACAATCTGCATGCAAGGCCTACAAATGATGCATGACCTAGATGACAAATAGTCTAATCTTTTGCTTTGAGATTTACGGTCAAAGTTGTCTTGACAAGGGGTCAAGCAAGCTGATTGACATCATTTCATGCTTGCATTTGCATCTTATATCCATTGTCTTTCACCTAAAAAATGCTACGTGACGAGTTTTATGTTTGAATTTCAGAAATAAATAGGTTTGAAGATATGAAGCACAAAATGACCCAAAAGTAGGGAAAAGGACTGAATTGTGATACCTAGGGACTAAGATGCAAGGGAGAAGGACTTGAACATAAGACCAAAGGACCAAAGAGCAAAACAGAAAACTCCACACCATCATGTGGAGTATTTTGGCAATTCTATTCAGGTCGGAGCTCCAAAAAGTGAAGTAGGCGCATCAAAGACCAACAAAGACATCCAGAAAAGCCCAAAATAAAATCCAGCGTGATCCGGACCATATAGCCCGCTAATTGGCGGTCTGTTTTGGCCCAAATCCGCTATGATTTTTGTGGGTCTCGTATTAGTGTGTATTTAGTCCATTTCTGGTATTTGTTTAGTCCCACGTCGGGGGATTGTCCCGGATTGCCTTTTTCTATGGCTATAAATAGAACTCTTCACCTTCCATTGTAATGGCCACATTTTGAGTGGCTATTCTTCCTACTAGAAGTGAGGCCTTGAAGCACACACTAAAGTAGGTGGATGCTACTTGAATTATGAGTCATTTTAATAAAAGTTTCTTTATTATGTTGTTTGTTTTATGTTTCTTGTTTTACTTTGTTTAATTTCATTTCATTAGTTTTAGTAGCTTAATTAATATGCTTTCTTTGCTTAGTTTAATAATTAGTCTAATGTGTAGTGGGTAGTTCCACCCCTTTTGGGGGTTGGAGTAGATGTTCACACATGCATTAGAGAATGGAATGAATGCTTTATTTACGTGTTGATAAAACATGAATGTATGCTTGCTTGTTTAGGATAGAATTTATAACTTGATGAGTTTTGCCAAAATGATTAGACACCTCTCATGCTTGTTAAGGTTCTGAAATAACCAACTTGTTTATGTAAATGTTAATCAACTAGGATAGTGGATGGATTGATAGGTTTTGTCATAACATTTAGACACTTCCTATGCATGATAACACTACCTTTATTTGTGCTTAAAGAATGTGTTCAACACCCACCTGTTTGCATGTGTGCACTCACTCCACCCCTTAGGGGCTTTGCATTTCTGAATTCCAGCACTTATTTAGTTCTTAGTTTAGTTTGGTAATTCATCGTTTGTTGCTTTCTTTCGCATTTCGTACTTCGTAGTGTAGTGTAGTGTAGCGTAGAGTACGATAATCAAACTCTCTTCCCTATTTTTTCCACTTGATTTCGTGCAAACGAGAGACTGCTCACCTCCCTTTGGACGACCCGTATCTGACACATCTTCACTGACGCCGTGCACTTGCAGTTTAATTAAAATGTTCAACAAGTTTTTGGCGCCGTTGCCGGGGAGGTGCCAGTCCAGACTCTTGTTTGGATGATTCAAGTGGATTTAATTCGTGTTGTGTAGTTTTTCTTTGTCTCAGGAGACTTGGAGTCACCAGGAGGAACAACTGAAGATGTTTTGAGGCAACCTGGGCACTGTAGACCGCCAATCAGCGGCCTAAGACTGTCAATTGGCGGTCTGGTGATCTCCGTTTACTCTCTTCTTTCTTTGGCGTGTTTTCATAATTGATGTAGTGATCTGGGACTTGATTTGGCATGTTTTGACTTATAGTTTGTTCCCAGATCAATAATCAAACCTCCTTTAAGCAACTTGGACCCTAAAACCCAAAGCAAAAGATTAGACATTCTTTCTTGTTTAGGTCATGCATCATGTATGTGACTTATGCATGTAGATTGTCTTTTATTTTAGCTTTATTTTCAGTTGCTGAGTGCTGTCGTGAGGTACGCACCTTCTACTCTCATTCATGCATTAGTTAGTAGGAAGTGCATTGAAGCAAGTGTGAGTTGAGCGTTTGTTTGGAGAGTTGATTGTTAGATTTAGGACTCCAAAACATTACTAAGGAGGGGCTTTCCCATATCAGATAAGGTGGGGATTTCATCACCCTTTCCTTCACCCCACAAACCACACTAATCAAGAGCCTAATTTTTAAAATCAAGTAGACATTGGCCCTAAGGATTTCAGACGCATTAGTAGAGTGATCCGGTCCCGACCGTCATGACCTGATCGGCGTTGTCCACTTTGTCCATAGTAGGAGAGACGAGATCTCCGGATCTTGGCTCACTTGCCGGGATTTGTGGTCCTCGTCGTAGGGAGGTGAGGCGTGTTAAGGCCGTGTGACCTCGCAGTTAGGTGTCGTCTAGCTGTAAGGACCTATAACGACCTTAGGATTGCTTGAGCCTTGTTTGTTTGTGTGCTTCTACCTGTACCCATCCGCCGTAGCATAAGGACTTCTTCCCTTCTCTCCTGATTCATTTTTTCTCTCCTGTGTTCCTCCGTCTTCTCCTCTATGCACATTCTTTGTAAAAAACGTTTTGGTTTGTGTGTGCACCTTTGTGCATGCTTTCGTGGGCACAAGACGAGAGTGGTCGTTTGACGAGGCGCGTTGTCAACCCTTCTTCGGTAGTCAATTTCTCGACACCTTCCTCCTCTCGTGTCGCACTCAGTCCGGGTTCAATGGCTGCTCATTTCCGTGAGGAGGGGCAGTTGCTGGACCCACCTGTTCCACCTGTGCTTCCTGTTGTGGCTCTCATACCTCTACGTGATCAATGCTACCCGAGCCGTACTGCTCTACCCTCATGCATCGTATTGCAAGAGGCAAATGGAAACCATTTTGAGGTTAAGCCTCAGTTTATTTCCATGCTCCCTCACTTCACTGGGAAAGGTGACCCCTATATCTTTCTCAGGAAATTTCAAGAGGTCTGTGCTATGTTAGAGCTACAACAACTTAGCAAAGACTCTATCCATCTTAGGCTTGTTCCTTTTGCACTGAAGGATGATGCCAAGAAGTGGTTGTACAACAACCAGGCGAATTCTTTTAGGACTTGGGATAAATTTCAGTCTGCATTCCTCAAAAAGTATTTTCTAAATCATCGGATTCAAAAATTGAGGAATGAAATCAATTCATTCTATCAACATGAGAATGAATCATTCCATGCATACTTAGGGAGGTTTAAGGAGCTACTATCCTCATGCCCTCACCATGGCATCGAGTTGTGGCACCTGTGTCAGATTATTTACGAGGGTCTTCACATCTCGTCCCGAACGCTCCTTGATTCCATGTGTCAAGGAGAGTTCTTAGGAAAGGATGAAAGGGAGGCATGGGCTTTCCAAGAAGACCTCGCGGAGAAAACCATGCAATGGGAGAGTGTAAGGGAACCAACTGCATCATCTAGCATAGGAGCGAGGATCGCAAATTCAAACTCGACTAGATCGGGTGCCGCATTTGTCGTCGATACCACTACGGCCACCGAGGCACGCATGGCAGCCTTAATGCGCCATATGGATTTGATTGAGCTCCAAAACCAACAAGGTGCACCTCACATGTCCACATCTGGTCGAGTTCCCTGTCATTCATGTGGTAGGATAGGTCATGTAGAAAGCGAGTGTGCGTTCATTCCTCCTGAGATAGAACATGTCAACGCCATGTATGACAGAGCTAGGAATGACCCATACTCATCATCTTATAATCCCGGATGGAGAAACCACCCCAATTTTTCATGGAACCAAAATAATGCCCCGGGTGGTCCTTCAAACTCCTCTCGACCAGCCAACCAATCATACCAACCTCCCATGCATGCACAATCTTATCAGCCACCCCAAGATCCAATCACCAATCAATCATGTTTCCCAAATTCCAATAATATGGAAACCCGATTCAATTCGCTTGAGACCTTGACTCGTGGGCTTGAAAACTCAATGATTTTTTTTATGTCATCCACAAGTCAAGTTCTCACTTCAAATCAGCAGACCATCAAATCTCTAGAGCTTTAGATGGGCCAATTGACTCAGTCTGTACATGAAAGAGAGAGATGGTCTTTGCCTAGCCAGCCTGAGGCTAACCCCCTATGTACCAGCAACAACACATGCAAAATGAGATTGTGGTACCTCGGGGGCGGCAAGTGAACAATGTGTAGGAACCTGCTCACCATGTCAATTCCATTGTAACCTTAAGGAATGGAAAGCAGGTTGACAATCACATTTCCTTGCCACACCCACCACAATCTATGCAGCCCCTCAGTGGGAATGGTGGTGAAGAAGAGGCTGAGGGTGAGGGTAATACACCAACGCCTCCTTCTCAGGCACCGTAGAAAAGCTACCTGCCAAAAGCTCCCTATCCAAATAGGTTAACCAAAAAGCAGAGTGACACAATGGACAAGATATTAGAGGTGTTCAAGTAAGTGAAGGTTAACATCCCCTTGTTGGATGTCATCCAACAAATACCTCAATATGCCAAAGTGTTCAAGGATCTCTGCACAACCAAGAGGAAGACCAATGTTCCTAAGAAAGCATTCTTGGCTGCAAATGTAAGTTCACTTTTGTCCAATCCCTCCTACACAAAATACAAGGACCCTGGGTGTCCTACTAATCAGTGTACAATAGGGGACACTAGCATGAGTAATGTATTGCTTGATTTATGATCACCGGTCAACCTCCTCACATTTTCTGTTTATCAACAGTTGAATTTGGGAGAATTGAAACCAACTAATACCACCCTCCAATTGGCGGATAGATCCATTCGTATCCAAAGGGGATTATTGAGGACGTGCTTATCAGAGTTGGAGATTTTATATTTCCACTCGATTTTGTTGTTCTCGATACCAATCCTATTGCGAACACCCATTCTAAAATACCGTTGATTTTGGGTAGACCATTTCTGGCAACTTCCAACGCCTTAATTAATTGTAGAAATTGTCTCATGAACCTCTCATTCGGTAACATGAGTGTCGAGTTTCATGTGTTCAACTCTGGTAGGCAACATGAGTCCATGGATCAACCTTTAAATTTAAATCTTATCCGCCAATTGGAGAAAACACCACCATATCAACGAACACCCCTAACACCAATGCAACCCATTTAGAATGTTTGTGGGCCCAGCGAAAACTCATTGCCTGTCTTTGCAATGAAATAGAGTGAGCTAGCATCAAACATGAATGTCCAAAAGGAGTGTTCGTTGCATGATTCAGTTGAGAAAATTAGTGAGAGTGAGACAACTCATCATATGCCTATACCAGAAGGTGTTTCTATCTCATGTCCCTTGGCCATTGAGCCATTTGAGTTTCATATTGACTCCAACAAGGACCCACCTACGACCGAGCTTATGCTTGATCTTAACGATAGTTGGAGGTCCTTGCTGGATGACTTGGGGAGAAGCCCCATTCTTAGTGATGCAGGTCTCCTGCATCCATCGAATGAGCTTAAGGAACTCTTTATGATGCACCCACCTATTGGTTGAAGGGTTTTGTTCGATGAGCAACTAAACCCTAGTGAGGCAACACATCTTCACTCATTCATGTTGCCCACACCCAACCAATATCATGAGTGGTTCGAACCTTTCAGCTTTGACCTTTCACCCTCATGACACCTCAGAGTACCAGTGAAGTTTGCCCATCTCGGCAAGTCTCTGGTCCTCATAAATCGATATTCTCATTTGATGTTCCTTGTCCAAATGATTATGAGAATATCTTTGTTGATGTATATACCTTGTAAAAAAATGTAAAAAAGACTCCATGAGTGAGCATTGATTGTTGTGGGCCCCAATGCTTGTGTACTTGGGCCCTATTGCTTTCACGTATTTGTCTCCCTTCTTCAGTATCTCACTGGTTTTGAGGGAATTCGGGTTTGTGTCAATCACTATAACCATGAACTTCTTGTTGCGCTTTATGTTGGTGAGGTCGTCACCTTTTCATGCATAAATCCATGTAGTCTCATGCTCACATTCATTGAGGACAATGCATGAAGTAGGTGTGGGGGGGGGGTGTTTTACGTTTGTACATAGTTGAGTCTTTTCCTTTTCCTTTGATTTTGTTTTCTTTTGTGTGCATTGATAGGGTCATGTCAGTGTGATGCATTTAATATCGATATATCTACTTGTCATGATCCTTGGGTGACTTGTCTTCTTTTGCTTGCCTAGTGCTTTAAAATTTTCACATTTCTTTCAAAATCTTCATGTGTTTGCGAAAGAAAATCTTTTGTGGGTTTTGCGTGTGTTTAGCATGTGCAAAACCGTTGAGACAAAATAAAAAGAAAGCTCCCAAAATTGTCTTGAATTTGATGCATTAGGATATCTAGTTTACTGGCTTTAGGTATTATCGAGTCGTTAGGATGCACCCCGATTTTCCCTCGGGGGGCGTGTAATCATAGGGTTTCAGCACTTAAACATTTAAAGAAGTCCACCCTGAACCTAGTGAGTCAAATAATTCGTGTCTGTTAGTATAAGGAAGTTTGTCATAGTCAAGGGCCCTTAAACTCTTTTTGTGAAACTGTAAGTGTAGGGGTTTTGGTTCATATGTAGATAAGTGAATAAGTGGTGTTCTCTCTTCTCGGACGGCTCCTATCACTCGGGAAAGTAGGTCTGAGGGGACTTTGTGCCTGGTGCTCTCGAGTCATTTGACTTAGGATGCACCGACCAAACTCCCGTTACACGGGTGGTAGGGATCGCCCTATATGGAGATTTGGGGGAAGGTGTACGTGATAGTGTAAGTCCTCAAAGGCAATGATGCACGAAACCTGACCCTGGGAGAATCAAACACCAACCAGTAAAATGCTCCAAAGAAAGAAAAAAAAACATTAAAAAGAATTGAAAAAAAGAAAAGAAAAAAGAGTCAAATAAGAACCTTAATGGACTTTACACATTGTATCACATTCAGAAGTTAAGGTTGCCCACGTCTTTCACTTAAGTCCTAGACTAACTTTCACGAATAATTCATTAGGCTAGGTGTGTGGACCGATTACATATATAGAGTCGACCCGTAGTATTACCGCGTCCCATGATCGACAAAATAAGTCCAACGAGTCGTGTAACTTGATTGATTAATGCATCTTTGTTCGGATTTTGTGGGTGTATCCGCTGAAAACCCTCAGGAGACAACACTCCTCCTCCTTGACGACAAGGAAGTTTAACAGCTTGTTGCACATGCTAATTGCAACCGTGATTCCTACGAAAGTGAGTTAGGATTTCTTGTTTTTCGTATGCTTTTCTCTTTCTTTGTTTTGCTCGGGACTAACAAAAGATAGGTGTGGGGGTATTTGATTGACATCATTTCATGCTTACATTTGCATCTTATATCCATTATATTTCACCTAAACAATTCTACGTGATGAGTTTTATGTTTGAATTTCAGAAATAAATAGGTTTGAAGAGATGAAGCATAAAAGGACACAAAAACAGGGAAAAAGGACTGAATTGTGATACCTGGGGACTAAGATGCAAGGGAGAAGCACCTGAACGTAAGACCAAAGGACCAAAGAGCAAAACAGAAATCTCCACACCATCATGGGGAGTATTTTGGCAATTCTATTCGGGTCGGAGCTCCAACAAGTGAAGTAGATGCATGAAAGACCAACAAAGACATCCAGAAAAGCCCAGAATAAAATCCAGCGTGATCCAGACCATATGGACCGCTAATTGGCAGTCTGTTTTGGCCCAAATCCGTTACGATTTTTGTGGGTCGCGTATTAGTGTGTATTTAGTCCATTTCTGGTATTTGTTTAGTCACACGTCGAGGGATTCTCCTGTATTGCCTTTTTCTATGGCTATAAATAGAACTCTTCACCTTCCATTGTAATGACTTCACATTTTGAGTGACTATTCTTCCTACTAGAAGTGAGGCCTTGAAGCACACACTAAAGTAGGAGGATGCTACTTGAATTGTGAGTCATTTTAATAAAAGTTTCTTTATTATGTTGTTTGTTTTATGTTTTTTGTTTTACTTTGTTTAATTTCATTTCATTAGTTTTAGTAGCTTAGTTAATATGCTTTCTTTTCTTAGTTTAATAATTAGTTTAATGTGTAGTGAGTAGTTCCACCCCCTTTGGGGGGTGGAGTAGATGTTCATACCTGCATTAGAGAATGGAATGAATGCTTTATTTACAATGTGTTGATAAAACATGAATGTATGCTTGCTTGTTTAGGATAGAATTTATAACTTGATGAGTTTTGTCAAAATGATTAGACACCTCTCATGCTTGTTAAGGTTCTGAAATAACAAGCTTGTGTATGTAAATGTTAATCAACTAGGATAGTGGATGGATTGATAGGTTTTGTCATAACATTTAGACACTTCCTATGCATGATAACACTACCCTTATTTGTGCTTAAAGAATGTGTTCAACACCCACCTGTTTGCATGTCTGCACTCACTCCACCCCTTAGGGGCTTTCTATTTCTGAATTCTAGCACTTATTTAGTTCTTAGTTTAGTTTGATAATTCATCATTTGTTGTGTAGTGTAGCGTAGAGTAGGATAATCAAACTCTCTTTTCTATTTTTGCCACTTGATTTCGTGCAAACGAGAGGCTGCTCACCTCCCTGTGGACGACCCGTATTTTCCACGTCTTCACCGACGCCGTGCACTTGCGGTTTAATTAAAACGTTCAACACAAGCCAAATTAATTATTAACACTAAAACAGAGCATGCATGACCTCAATAGTGACAGGAAACAACTAGAAATAGGAAAAAGAATCTACACTTGGAAACAGAAATCGAAAATACCTCACCAAATCCGCCATTGGTGGATCTTCTAGGGATTTAGTCCCCAGAATTCACCAGTATGCTTCTGAGCCCCAGTAGGTCCTCCTGTGCACTTGTGACCTAATTCCAGTAACCAAAACAAAAATAGAAACGTCAAAACAAAGAAAACCCCCACCGAAATGGCAAAGTCGACTACGAAAACAACACTCCCCGGCAACGACACCAAAAACTTCATTGAATCAGTTATAATACCGCCAGTGCACGACCGCGTTGAAACAGTGGCAAATACATGTCGGTCTACAGGGAGCACGAGTGAGTCGAGTTCACGATACTTAAGTGGGGGAAAAGAAGATAAATGTGATCAAAATTAAACTACAATGCGTGGGAAATCGGAAAAATGATGAATGAAAACTAAACCCCTTAGGGGTAGAGAAAGAACATGAAAATGAAAATGAGTAGTGTAGTGTGTTCAAATGTGTTCATCAAAACATGTCATACATGAAATCCATAAAACTCAACTCCAACTTTGCCTCCACATGAAATAAGATAAAACCTTATCATTAAAACATGCAAGCCAATAATTGAAATGAAGCTAATATGTTCACATGCATCATGACTCAAATCCAACTATGTCTCCACATGAAATAAGATTTATCACAATCATTAAAGCATACAAGACATTAATTAATATAAAATCAACATGAGCACATGCCTTGTTCCCTTCTTCCACTCCATCCTTATCCTCACATTGCCATTCCCCATAAAATAGTCTCACTAATCTAAGCATGTGCTAAGCTTCACTGAAGAGTATTAGCACATCAAAGATAAGAGTGAAATCCCATAAGATGATTATGGAAATCATGTAAAGCTCAAAGAATTAAGACTGACACACACTAATCCATCACATCATCAAATCACCTTCTTCTCCACCTCCCAATGGGGGATGGATTACTCTCTGCTCATCTCTACACCAAAGAAAGCATGAAAGAACATAAACCCATGAAAGAAATGTAGAAGACTAGATTAAACAAACAACATAAAAGAAATTTCATCAAAGGAAAACATCAACATAATGAACAAGAAATAAACTAGATTAAGAAAATAAAAAAACAAAATTTGCTCATCTCCAACCCCTTTATTACACTACTAAAACAGGAAACTAAAACCTACTCTAATGGGGCAAGGAGTAAGAAGAACAAATGAGGCATTACAAGTGTATTTATAGACGTTTAGAGGGTTTGGATGAATCTGGGCATAGTCGGACGACTATAAATCAGATATCAAGGTCCTAGAATGCTCTAACCCGACAACCCGACCCACGACCAAAATATGAGAGCCAAAAGCTTAACCGGATCCGCCACTAGCGGATCAATTTTCTCTGATCGTCTCCAAATTTTAACAATGGCTTTAGTTCACATAATAAACATGTGGGGTGAGCTCGGAGCTGTTGGTTCGAGCCCGTTTGGTTTTAATTGTCGATTTATTCCTCAGGTTCAGGAGATTCTGGACTTCTGCTACTAACATATTTTTCATTACACTTAAGTCCCTCGGGGTTTTCACTTGGATCCTTCCTGAGTTAAAATCCAGTCATTGTTCATTACAAATGGGTCCAAAACCTTCCAAATTAGTCCATTCTTCTTGCGCTTCGGTCATTTTCTCTTCCTTTCTTTTCTTTATTGCCTAAACCCCGAAACACATCAAACAATCACTCGAGTAACTGTTGAACGTTTTATATTATAACCGCAAGTACACGGTCGCGTTGAAGCAGTGGCAAATACGGACCGTCCTCAAGGAGGTGAGCAGCCTCTCGTTTGCACGAAATCAAGTTGTAAAAAAGGGAAGAGAGTTGATTATGCTACGCTACGCTACACTACAAAGTATGAAGTATGAAATGCGAAAGAAAGCAACAAACAATTAACTAAAACTAAACTAAGAAGGAAAGACAAGTGCTGGAATTCAGAAATGGAAAACCCCTAAGAGGTGGAGTGAGTGCACACATGCAAAGAGGTGTGTGTTGAACATATTCTTTAAGCACAAATGAAGGTGGAGTTATCATGCATAGGAAGTGTCTAAATGTTATGGCAAAACCTATCAATCCATTCACCAACCTAGTTGATTAACATTTACATATGCAAGTTGTTTATTTCAGAACCTAAACAAGAATGAGAGGTGTCTAATCATTTTGGCAAAACTCATCAAGTTATAAATTCTATCCTAAACAAGCAAGCATACATTCATGTTTTATAAACAAATTGTAAATAAAGCATTCATTCCATTCTCTAATGCATGTATGAACATCTACTCCACCCCCAAAGGGGATGGAACTACTCACTACACATTTTACTAATTATTAAACTAAGCAAGGAAAGCATATTAACTAAGCTACTAAAACTAATGAAATGAAATTAAACAAAGTAAAACAAGCAAAATGAAACTAATAACATAACAAACAAAACTTTTATTAACAAATGACTCACATTTCAAGTAGCATTCTCCTACTTTAATGTGTGCTTCAAGGCCTCACTTCTAGTAGGAAGAATAGCCACTCAAAATATGGAGTGATTACATTAGAAGGTGAAGAGTTCTATTTATAGCCATAGAAAAAGACACTCCGGGACAATTCCCCGATGTGGGACTAAACAGATACCAAAAATAGCCTAAACATCCTCTAATACATGTGCTGGAGATATTTGGGCGGATCCAGAGTGATCTGGACCGCCAATTAGCGGTCCATAAACTTTGGATCGGGTTGGAATTTGTTGTGGGCTTTTCTTGCTGGTATTGTTTGTCTTGAATGCGGTTACTTGACTTATTGGAGCTCCGACCCGAATAGAATTGTCAAAATACTCCCCATGATGGTGTGGAGTTTTCTGTTTTGCTATTTCGTCCTTTGGTCTTACGTTCAGGTTCTTCTCCCTTGCATCTTAGTTCCTAGATCTCACAATTCAGTCATTTTTCCCAGCTTTTGGGTCCTTTTATGCTTATCTCTTCAAACCTATTTATTCCTGAAAACTAAACATAAAACTCGTTACATGGTATTGTTTTAGGTGAAAGATAATGGATATAAGATGCAAATACGAGCATGAAATGATGTCAATCAGTAACACAAATATTAGTTAAAATAAAAGATATATAACATGAATGCAATGTATGATATGCCACTAATCAATGTGATAAGGTGGTGAATAATGCATTCAATAAGGCACAAGTGTAGGTTATGTTTTCATGCATTGGATGTATCTAATGGTTGTGGCAAAACCTATCATTCCAATCACTAACCTAGTTGATTAATATGAGCATAAAGAAGTTGATTATTAAGAACCTAAACAAGCATGAGGGATATTATGCCCCAAAAGTCTACTATAGTACGAAGACCAAAGATTACCATGTGAGATATTATGTCCCAATAGTTATGTTTGAAAGTGGCAAAATATCAGATGAGTTAATCACTTGCTCAGAAGTCTTTTTTAACAAATGCAGGTGGTACACGATTAATTCTGATTTCAAATAGCTGCATAAGCCAAGGATGATGTACGACGTTGTACTTTTCGGTCCATATCTTCCATTTGTATTCAAACTCTTGTTCACCAATGCATTCGAAAACAAGATTTTTAATTCTCATTTCATTTTGGAAAACTTAGTCGCCCAAATTTATGAGGGAGTTTCTAAAGGATATGCCAGACACATAGGTGGGGGTTTGTGATGCATTGGATAGATTGCATCATATGTCTTTCATTTAGATTAATTTTATATCAATAAATGCTACTAAGGTATGTGTTTAGTCTTATTTACATAATACAGGGACCTGAATGCAAATTACCCATATCCCGAGCATAACCACGTGCAAAAGACTCATTTCTATCATAAAGACCGGTTCAAGATTATCGGGATTCAAATTGAAGTCCATCCAAGCATAAAAGCATTCAAAGACCTAATTACAAAACGGTCAGGGACTTAATTACAAAAGCCGAGGACCCGACTGCAAATTACGAGTACCAAAAGATTATTTTGGAGAAGTTCTAAAGAAAAATCAATTTGGATCTCCAAATATATGAAGGAATTAACTCGGATCTCCAAAGATATGCAATAATTAATTCGGACGCGCAAAGGACAGCTAAAAAAACCATAAACACGCAGGAAAAATCCGGATCGATTCCGAGCCAAAAAGGTGGCGATTCCGCCGCACCTCATGTACAAAATGCGGCGATTCCGCTGCACAAAAGTCGATCCATGCGCTCAAATTTTTACCAATGCTGTATTGACGCGTGTACGTTCCTTTTATGTATTAGGATCCCCGATTGAGGCTATAAATAAGACCGAATCATGTATTGGAAGGGGCTCCTCTCCTCCTCTTCTTTTTAGCAATAAAATTCTGTTCTTTTATTTTGTGTTTTTTTAGTTTTCTTTTGTAGTTTCTCTAGGACCCCTTCTCCTTCCCTTCATCCATGAGTTTCTAACTCTCTCCAAAGGGTGGGGGTGACGGATTTAGGGTGATGAGAAGAAGAAAGATGTTATTATTTTAATTTCGTGTTAGTATATTTTGATTACTTGAGTTTATGTTGAATCATTTATCATGTAATGCTTTATAACTAATGTGATTTATTATAAGTTTCAGAATTCTCTAAACAAAACCCGATATCTAATCCCCCACCCGCTGGACTCTCATCCATCTTTGCTTTATTTTTAATTTGTTTTTGTTGTTCTTGCTTTAGAAATTAATTAAAAACCAAAAATCTCAAACCAAACTTATTTCTCTCTCTTTCCTTCCGTAATTCGAAAATCACAAAAATAACAATATCTCTCCCTCCTTGTGTTCGACCCGTATTTGCCACGTCTTCATTGACGTCGTTTACTTGCGGTATAAATTTAATTCTCATCAGTTTGCCATAGGAAATAGTTCTTTAATTGTGTTTCCAATTGTTGGGCATTGATCGGTAATTATGGATTACGGTAGAACTCCTCCTAAAAGGTATCGACATTAGAATTTTGTACATTATAATTTGAAACTAACTATTACGTAATCTAGAAACTATTACGTAGTCATAGTGGAGTCTAACTATTACGTAATCTAGAAACTATTACGTAGTCATAGTGGAGTCTAACTATTACGTAATCTAGAAACTATAGTTAAATACTAAGCTTCCATACATTGCAGCCAAATACGAAATAACCATGTATAGTTTTCCGTGGTCTCATAAGATAGTTGTCCACATCCAAAAAGAGTGGAGTGTCCATGATGGTTAACTCCCACAAATGGTACAAAAGACATTTTGAATTTGTTGGTAAGGTGTATGGTGTCAAAGCTTAACACATCGCCAAATGCTTTGTAGGCATCTCTAGATCTCCCATTTACCCATAAATTATTTCTTACTCTACCTTTGTTGTCAAGATCCATAGGTTAGATGAAATTATGTTCTTGACGTTGCAATTTGTTGAAATGTGCAAGCAACGATTGAGCATCTCCCTCACAAAGTAGTGACGCACGGTGTTTCATAACAACATCCTTGCATTGTGATTAATAATTATGTTAGTCGTGTTATATTAGCCAAGCATATGTTGTGTTGTTAGATTTCAGTGATTACCCACCATCTTGTTGATTGAATGTCAAATTTTCATGTCCACCCTCTTCAACAATGAAAGTGTTCAGGGTTTGTTCAACCTCAATGCCTACATTTTCATTCCTTATTAACTGTAATTTTTTAGAATCTATTATGGATCTTTTTTGTTTAACGAAATGAAGTTTTGGTTGTGGAAGCAGACCGTGATTGTGTTGTAGATGCACCAAGATGATATTTATTCCGACCACGGGTCTCCCGAAATTGTGATTCTAGCAGGGTATTTAACTAATGTTCTAAACTTTTGAGCATAAAGTTGTACTTGGTTCCTGCATAAAATTATAGGTGTTGTAAAGCAAGTCATTGGAATTGTATGTATCAAACAAAATTTATACCTGTGGAGGTGTTCTGGCTTTATGACATCCAATGACCGCCCTTGCCAGATAATCGTGGGGTGTAACTGGAGCTCTTTTTTAATTGCAAACCCTTTTGAAGTTGCATATTGATTGATACATTTTAATTAACCGCAAGTGCACGACCGCGTTGAAGCGGTGACAAATATGGGTCGATCCACAGGGAGGTGTGTCGACTTTAGTTTGTTCGAAGATGAGTGGGAAAGAAAGGAGAGAAATGAGTTATGATCTAAACTACACTACACTAAACTGGTAAACATCAAAGAAGGAAATGAAAGTATAAAACGAACTGAAACTAATCTAGGCAACTACTAATAGGAAAGATGAAATTCAGGAATGGGAAACACCCCTAAGGGGGTGGAGTGTGTGTACACATGAAATAAGTGTGGTGAATGCATACAATAAGCTCAAGTGAAGTTAGTGTTTGTTAATGCATAAGAAGTACCTAATGACAAGACCTGTCATTTAAAACACTAACCTAGGTGATTAATATGAGCATGACAAGTTTGTTATTAAGAACATAAACAAACATGGAATGTACCTAACATTATGGTAGAAACCATCAAGTAAAAGTTCTTATTAATTCAAGCAAGCATACTAACATTTCTCACATACAACAATGTTTAGCATTCATACTATCTACATAACATGTATACACAACTACTCCACCCCCAAAGGGGAATGGAACTACTCACACATATTTAAACTAACATTTATACTAGGGAAAGAAAACATGCTTAAACTAATTATAAGAAGACTAAAACTACAAATTTAACTAAAATGACATAAAATCAAAGAAGCATGCAAGACATAAGAAAAGAAATTAAACTAACAAAGTAACAACATAACCAAAGGAAAACATCTATTATTACTCACTCAATTACAAGTAGCCTCTCTCCACCAGGGTTTTTGCTTCAAGGCTTTAACTCCTAGTAGAGAGGATGACCACCAAGAGAGTGATGGAGTACACGAGAGGAGGGAGAGCTTAGTTATAGCCATAGAAAAGGTAATCCGGGACAATCCCCCAGTGTGAGACTAAAAATATACCAGAAATAGACTAAACAAACTCTAATACATGACCCGAAGAAATATTAACGGATCCGGAGCAACCCGGACCGCCAATCAGCGGTCTACAGGGTTTGGATCGGTTTAGGCTTTCTTCTGGGTTTCCTGGATGGATTTGTTTGTCTTTGATGCATCTACTTCGCTTGTTGGAGCTCCGACCCGAATAGAATTGCCAAAATACTCCCCGTGATTGTGTGGAGTATTTTTGTTTGCTCATTGGTCCTTCGATCTTACATTCAGGTCCTTCAATCTTGCATCTTAGTCCTTGAGTGTCTCCACTCAATCCTTTTTCCTGCTTATAGGTCCTTTTATCCATCTTCTCCTCAAACCTATTTATTTCTGAAATTCAAACATAAAACTCGTTACGTAGGATTGTTTAGGTGAAGGATAATGGATATAAGATACAAATGTAAGCATGAAATGATGTCAATCAAATACCCCCACACCTAACTTTTGCTAGTCCCGAGCAAAACAAAGAAAGAGAAAATCATACGAAAAACAAGAAATCCTAACTCACTTTCGTAGGAATCACGGTTGCACTTAGCACTGCAACAAGTCGTTAAACCTCATTGTCGCCAATGGGGATGAGTGTTGTCTCCTGAGGGCTTTCAGCGGATATGCCCACAAAATCTGAAAAGAGATGATTATTCAATCTAGAAACTCGACTCGATGGACTCATTTTTATCGATCATTGGACGCGGTAATCCTACGGGCCGACTCTATATAGGTATTCAGTCCACACACCTAGCCTAATGAACCATTCGTGCAAGTTAAATAAGAACTTAAGTGAAAGACATGGACAACCTCAACATCCTCAAGTGATACAAAGTGTAAAGTCCATTAAGGTTCTTATTTGCATTACCATTTTTTCTTTTCTTTTTATTAGTTGGAGCTTCATTCTCCCAGGGTCAGGTTTCGTGCATCATTGTCAATGATGACTTACACTATCACGTACACCTTTCCCTACATCTTCACATAGGGCAATCCCTACCACCTGTATAACGGGAGTTCGGTCGTTGCATCCCAAGTCAGATCACTCGAAAGTACCAGGCATGAAGTCCCCTCAGACCTACTTTCCCGAGTGATAGGAGTCGTGCGAGAAGAGAGAACACCTACTCACTTATTTCTTATCTACACATGAACCAAAACCCCTACACTTAATGTCTCACAACAAGATTTAAAGGGTCCTTGACTACAACAAACTTTCTTAAATTAACATACACGAATTATTGACTCACTAGGTTGGGGATGGACTTCTTTAATTATTTGACCACTGAAACCCTATGATTACTCACCCCCGAGGGAAAACTGAGGTGCATCCTAATGACTAGATAAGTCCTAAAGCCACTGTACTAGATATCCTAATGCATCAAGTTCAAGACAATTTTGGGATCTTTCTTTTTACTTTGCCTCTCAACGGTTTTGCACATGCTAAACACACGCAAAACCCAGAAAACATTTTCTTTCGCAAACACATGAAGATTTTGAAAGAAATGTGAATATTTTAAAGCATTAGGCAAGCAAAATAAGACAAGTCACCCAAGGATCATGACAAGCAAATATATCAATATTAAATGCAGCACACTAACATGACCCTAGTAGTACAACAAAAGAAAATGAAATACAAACAAAAAGACACAAAAACTATGTACATACGTGAAAACACACCCCCCCCCCCACAACTAATCCATGCATTGTCCTCAATGTATGGAAAAAAGGTGCCAACACATGGATAGGGTGTACCAGACTAATGACGCGGCCAGAGGTCCCCGAAGAGGCACCTCGCTCAAGAGCTGACAATTTCCTATAGATCTTCCGGTTTTGTTTGGCTAAAATGACGTTTTGCTGCTCAACCGCCATCTCAGAAATGTCGGTGTTAAAGAGCGTTCCTGAGCTCACTGATGAGCTTGAGGAACATGCTCTAACATCCTCCTCCATGTAATCAGGCACCCATGCCTCAGGAAGGCAATGGAGAAATGATGGGGCCATCTTCACTACCTCGAGGTCGGTGCCTTGGCGCCTCAGCATGCGCTCAAATTGTGGGATATCCAACATGCCACACAATTTGGTAACCAGGGAAGGCAAACATTGTATTTCTTTTAGCTTAGCATTCACCAAAACGTCGAACAACGTTCGACAAATGCAGTGAGGTGAACCATCCATAAGACTATACATGATCCGCAAACTAGGTGTAAAGAATGTGGATGTCCGTTCTTGGCCCAACACATTTCTACGATGTGCACATTGGAGTAAATGTGCGCATTAGGTCCCCCCATGTGATGATATAGGTTGCCCGCGCCCAAGCATAGATTGGTAAAAATTAATACCGTGGGTGGGCGCGAGATCATCGACCAAGCGGATCCCAGTCGCGTCGGAGATAAATTGGGGTGTCACAGTGTGCTTCACCACCCTGAGAGTGACACTAAACTTGAGTGGACCGGTCTGGTCACATTCGAGTTTAGTAAAGAACTCATGTACGAGAGGCTCTACGTACATGGTTTCGTCACCCTAATACAACAAATGGTACCACCCTTTGGCTACGATTCTATCGTAGAAGGGTTCTCCAAATTCACGAATCAAGGAGGTAAAATTAAGTTCTGGAATTAAATGGTGGCTGGCCATACCTTCACTTACCTTGGCGAGTTTAAACGGTGGGGTACACGACGGCGAAGATGAACACGACACGATAGGGTTGGAGGCCACCGCACGGCGCGTCCAACAGCAAACAAGCACTTTACCAACCGGAACCAACAGAAGAACGCAAAATGCATACCAAGACGAAGAGAAAAGAAGAACATCAAAAAACTGATTGCTGGTTGGCGGTATGAAACCGTTGATTAGCGGTCTGTTGCTGCGATCTGGGGGTGGTATTTGGGTGGTGGCGGAACAAAAAAGAAAAAAACACGTTTTTGCTTCTAATGGAGAATGAGTATGGCAATGCATCACACGTTTTTAATAAAGAAAAGGGAAAATAACCAAAAGACACTTCAATTTTTTTTCTTTTCTTTTTTTTTCACTTTTTTTAACCACAAAGATATATACAAACAAGAAAACTCAACCGTTCATGTAGGAACATGAATGGGTGAGTACGAGAGAGGTTCATGAAGGAACATGACCTCCTCGACTTCAGCTGGTGCCCCCTCCAAGTAGGGTTTGAGGCGTTGTCCATTAACTTTGAACAAGTCCTCATTCCTTGGGTTCAGGATGTCAACCACTCCATCAGGAAACATGGTTTGGACAATAAAAGGGCCAGACCAGCGACTGCTGAGCTTACTCGCAAACAGATGAAGCCGAGAATTGTAGAGAAACACTTTCTGCCCGACCGTAAACACCTTTTGCATAATCATGCGATCGTGAAACAACTTGGCTCGGGACTTATGAATTTTGGCATTTTCATACGCATCATTGCGTAGCTCTTCCAACTCCACAATGTCGAGTTTACGTTGCACCCCTGCTTGATCAAGATCCATATTCAGGTTCTTGATCGCCCAGAAAGCACGATGCTCAAGCTCGACGGGTAGGTGGCAAGCCTTGTCGTACACTACCCGATATGGGGACATACCCAAATTGGTCTTATACGCGGTGCGGAACGCCCACAATGCGTCATTCAACTTAGTTGACCAATCCTTCCTCGAGGAATTAACCGTCTTCTCAAGGATTTTCTTTAATTGACGGTTAGAGACTTCGACATGACCACTAGTTTACAGATGATATGGGGTCGCAAGCTTGTGGGTGATCGAATATTTCCTCATAAGCGCTTCAAAGGAGTGATTACAGAAGTGGGTACCCCTATCGCTAATTGATTGCTCGTTTTATGTTTAACCGCAAGTGCACGGCCGCGTTGGAGCGGTGGCAAATACGGGTCATCGACTGGGAGGTGTGTCGACACTAGGTTTGTTCAAAGGCGAGAGGTAAAAGAAGGAGAGAAAGGATGTATTGATTACACTAAACTACACTAAGATACAAATGGAAATGGAAAAGAAGCAAGAAAAACTAAACCCCAAAGGGGGTAGAGAAATGATGTGAATATAAAGATGTGTGTGTGCGTATGTGTGTAATTAAGCTCCTCACAACATGTAGTGCATGAAATCATAACACTACATCCAACTTTGCCTCCACATGAATTAAGATTTCACTACATCATTAAAACATACAAGACAATAATTGGAATGAAGCTAAATGAACTCAAGTATAAAGACTAGACCCTACTATGCCTCCACATGAATTAAGATAAGACTACATCGTTAAAACATACAAGACATTAACCAAGGTAAAGGCAACAAGCGTTCATACACTACAACTTGTGTTTCCAATATTAATTCCTATCCATATCCTAACCTTATCATTCCCCATAAAATAGATCCACTAATCAAAGCATAGGCTAAGCTTCATTCAAGAGCATTAGCGTATCAAAGATAAGAGTGGAGACCCATTAGATGGTTATGGAAATCATTTAAAGCTCAAGGGATTAAGATAACACACACTTAATACACTACATGATAATATCACATATTTCTCCACCCCCAAATGGGGATGGAACTACTCACTACTCATTACACTAACTATATTAACAAAAGCAAGCATAATACTGAAATGAAACTATACTAATCAAGCAAGAAACATTAAAGAAGCATAAAACAAAACAAGCACCAAAGCAAACACATTGAAGAAAATTAACTAAGCAAGAATTAACAAGCTAATGAAAAACTTCTATTATGAACTCACTCAGATTACAAGCAACCCTTCCTCCACTAGAGTTTTGCTTCAAGGCTTCACTCTTAGTAGGGAAGATGCCACGAAAGAGAGAGATTGATACAATGGGAGGTGAAGAGTTCTATTTATAAGCATGGAAAAAGCTAATCCGGGACAATCCCCCGATGTGGGACTAAACCAATACCAAAAATAGCCTAACCACATAATAATACAAGTCCAGGAGAAAACATAGCGGATCTGGGATCATATGGACCGCCAATTAGGGGTCCAAGACCGCCAATTGGTGGTCTATAAACTTCAGATCGCGTTGGTTTTTGTTGTGGGCTTTGCTTGGAGTTTTCTTGGTCTTGGATGCATATACATGGTTTAGTGAAGCTCCGACCCGAATCGAATTGACAAAATACTCCCCATGATGGTGTGGCGTTTCCTATTTTGCTCTTAGGTCCTCCTGTCTTACGTTCAGGTCCTTCTCCCTTGCATCTTGGTCCCCAGGTCTCACAATTAAGTCATTTTTTCTGCTTTTGGGTCCTTTCATGGTCTTCTCTTCAAACCTCTTTATTTCTGAAAAACAAACATAAAACTCGTCACGTAGCATTGCTTAGGTGTAAGATAATGGATATATGGTACAAATATAAGCATGAAATAATGTCAATCACTAATTATGGTACGAGGAGTACCAAATCATGCAAAATTTCCCTTAAGAATTTCGTGACCACCTTCTTGTCATTGGTCTTTGTGGGGATAGCCTCAACCCACTTAGACATGTAGTCAACGGTCACTAGAATGTAAACATTCCCAAACGAATTCGGGAAGGGACCCATAAAGTCGATACCCCACACATCGAAGATGTCGACAACAAAGACATTTTGCAAAGGCATCATGTCACGTCGACTAATCCTGGCAAGGCGCTGGCACCTATCACATTGCTAACGAAAGTCGTAAGCATCTTTGAAAAGAGAAGGCCAGTAGAATCCAGATTGGAGCACCTTGGCGGCAGTTTTCTTTGCTCCAAAATGTCCTCCGCATGCCTTAGAGTGGCAGAAATGGAGCACACTTTGGAACTCGTTATCTGGGACGATATCGCCTGAAAATTTGGTTAGAGCAGTATTTGAATAGGTAGGGGTCATCCCAGGGAAAGAATCTGACATAAGATCTAAATTTGGTTTGGTCAGAGTTTGACCAACCCACAGGAAGTTGCTCGGTCATGAGGTAGTTTACGATGTCGGCAAACCAAGGGTTATCTTCGATCATGAACAACTGCTCGTCAGGAAATTTGTCATTAATAATTTGGTCATGTGGGTTGGTCGTCTCTAGACGAGACAGATGGTCTGCTACAACATTTTCACACCATTTTTTGTCCCGAATCTCGAGATCGAATTATTGTAACAACAAGATCCATCTCAAGTGTTGGGATTTTTCATCTTTCTTCGCCATGAGGTGCTTGATGGCTGTGTGATCAGAATAGATAATCATGTGGGAGCCAATCAAGTATGACCGGAATTTCTCCAAAGCGAATATGATCGCTAAGAATTCCTTCTCGGTCACAGTGTAGTTCAATTGGGCATCATTGAATGTTCTACTGGCATAGTAGATCACATGAGGCAATTTGTCCAATCGGTTCCCAAGCACTGCTCCCACAACGAAGTCAGATGCATCACACATTAACTCGAAGGGTTCAGTCCACACCAGTGCCTTAATTATGGGAGCTGAAGTCAACTCTTTCTTCATGGTCAAAACGGCATAGTGGCAATCCTGTGTGAACTCAAAAATGGCATCCTTAGCCAACAAGGTGGTGAGAGGTCGAGCAATTTTGCTAAAATCCCGAATGAACCGCCAATAGAATCCAGCATGCCCCAAAAAGGCACGAATATCCTTCAGACCCACTTTGGCGGGATCAACCTCAATTCCCCTACTTGAGACCACATGTCCAAGTACAATCCCTTGCTTCACCATGAAGTGACATTTCTCCCAATTGAGAGCGAGGTTCTTCTCACGGCATCGCTTGAGGACAATGCTAAAGTAACGAAGGCACACATCAAAGGAAACGCCAAATATGGAAAGTCGTCCATGAAAATCTCAAGGAAACACTCTACCATATCGGAGAAGATGCTGATCATACACCTTTGAAACGTTGCCGGCACATTACATAACCCAAATGGCATGCGACGGTAGGCAAACGTGCCAAAGGGACAAGTAAATGTGGTTCTCTCTTGATCCTCGAAGGCGATGGGAATTTGGTTGTAACCGGAGTATCCATCAAGAAAACAATAATACTCATGTCCGGCCAACCTTTCCAACATTTGATCAATCAATGAATGGCAACAATTTGCAGGCCTGTCGGGAAAAGCTCATTATGCTCATTCTCAACAACCGCCACGCCTGACTTCTTGGGGACCACATGGACAGGACTCACCCACGAACTATCAGAGATAGGATAGATTATGCCATGATCCAAGAACTTAAGTGAAGGGAATGTGTTCTAAAAGTTTTACTTTTAAATGTCAATTATTATGAATTGAATGAGAAATCATTTTGTTCCTTGTTTATGTTATTCGTCTTTTAGAAGTGTTAAGGAAGAGGCTCTTGGTCCTTAACCGTAGAGCTCTAAAAGATATTGGTTTACATAAAACAAAAGATATTCGCAATCATGGTAACTAACATGGAACATTAATTACCGAGTTAAGATTGTCGTGTTGGTCATAGATCATTGTAGCTCTACAAGTGAGTGACAACACGGGTATGCAAAAGAGGAAAATATTACTTTTGTATACTGAATATACCTAATAAGTAAAATATTATAGAAATATGTTTCTGTGTCATTAATATTTTACTGTGTCTTTGGTCCTTTGATATGAGACTTATATCTAATCACTTAAGGAATACTTAATTAGATCAGTGTCTTGAACTATCGATCAGTGTAGTGTAAAGGCATTGGTTGGTTAAGTACAACTTTTGTTGGAGAAGATAGTTAGTCAAAAGATTATCATTGCCCCTCTTAATTGAGTGATGATATTAGTGGGCCCCTTGATAAAGCAAAGTTATAATGTGCACAATGTGATTTGAGTTAAGTCACATATTTATAACTAGCTTAAAGAGATCAAGAAATGAATACTAATACAAAGATGACACAATACTACTTTGTGTGTATTCTTAATATCATGAGGCAAGGGATGGACACAAGTGGTGCACGCCATCACTAAATGGATCGGGTTTTGGTTCGAGTGGAATTAAGACATCTAACTAATTGGGAGCTATAATGTGTAGCTAGATACCGCTTATAGCTTGTGATATTAAGCTCTTAATATCACTGTCAACTTAGTTTAGATCCTCCCATAGGTCACACCGCAAAACCCGTGAAACAAGAAGCTTGATTTTTGGTTCATATGATGTGTCGGGTTTCTTATAGAAAATATGACACATGTGGTGAACAAGTAAAATCAATTATGTAATATATAACATAATTAGAATCATGCTAAATTCATATGAGATGCATATATTATGAGGTGCAATAATTTATTGTTGCATAGGATAATATATTGCATGAGTTGTGAATTTGCTAAAACCCCCTCAAGTTCAAATTTTGTTGGAAATAAATCCAAAATTTGAAAAAGGCAAAATCGGGTAATAGTTCGGTAATCCGTTGAGGTTTGGTCGACCGAAGGATCTGTGGATCGGTCAACCGAACATGGAACGGATAGTCATATTTGATTGACCGAACTTGACCAAAGTGCCTGGAACTTTGGTACGGTGTACCGAACCAAAATCGGTCGACCGAATAATATTAAGTTCCGATATTTTCGGTTAACCAAATGGCACTCGGTCTTAGACGAGAATTCATCCAATCGGTTAAGGAGAATTTTTCCCTTTAAGAATCGGTCATCCGTCTAGTACTCGGTCAACCAATCGTGACATATTCGGTTAACCGAATGGGTCTCGGTCAACCGAACAACGATTGATTTTCTGCCTTTGATTATTAAGAGATTAATTTGATTGATGGTTGGATTAGCTCCAAACTTGGTCAAACGTTTTGTGGGTGCATGTAATACATGAAGGAATTAATTTATGAGAGAAAATATAAAGAAAAACGTGGCTAAAGAATAGCCATGATTAAGAGTAAGATTGGAACCTATAAATAGGTCCTTATTCTCCCTAATTGGCACACACAATTCAATAATTATTTTCTCTCTTAATTCACCACAAAATCCCACGAAAATTCTCTTAGTTTTCTAAGTCTTTGGAAGGAGAAATCTCAGAGGCTAAGGAAGGGGTTTGTAGCTAGATTCTAAGCTTGTTTGGAGATCGATTGGCTAGCTCCTTTCTCTCCAACCTTGTTTAGGGTTTCGGTGAACACTCGGAGGCATCCGGCGCGGCGAGAAGCATCCCCAACGTCTCCGAATCTTCAAGAAGTTTTTGAGAACTTCTAGGTATGAATTTCGGAGCCCTTGTTTGTTTTAATAGAGTTTTGAAACTAGATGTTAAAACAAACTGATGCATGCATGAAATAAATCAAAGAAAATTGTAATTGATCCTTATTATACATAAATATTTCGAAAATATATATGTATAATTAAACTTGAAATCCAATAGTGGTATAAGAGCATAGGGTTCAATTTTCTCATGATTTATGGCTGTAAACAAATTTAGTTTACCATCTAGGATTTAAACAATTCGTTTTACCGTTTTTTCGGTCTTTAAATGTTTGTTGAAATAATTCTTTATAATAATTAGTTTTAAATGTTTTGAATGTTTAAAACATGTCATGTAATTATTAGAATTATGATTTAGACATAAGTCTAACTTGCAATAATTTCGTTTTAAGTATAAACGATTATTTTGTAAGAGAATCAACAAAACCGAAAAACTGCGATTCATCTTTCCATTGGAAATTGGATGGACAGCGGTTCATAATTAATTTTTGAATTATGTATGCATGAAAAACGTTTTTAATGGATTTCAAAATGTTTTTCAAAGAATTGTTTGGGATTCTAGATGCTTGATAAACTAGGTTGGATAGTTTATAGCGATATTGCGTGCATGGATGCTCGAGTTGTTTTTGCAGGAATTGTGAGTTTATATGTTCCAAATCAGCGATTGTGAATGTATGTTATTATTATAATACAAGGGCTTATGTATGTAAAAGCCAAAATTCTCTCTATTTCCATCTTTTAGATAGTTGCATTTGCATATGAGAGGTTTTTACATAGGACTTGCACTAGTTGGTTTTTATTGAATGTGAGGAGCATGTTTATTTTCTGTAAAATCTACATCTCCGGTGCAAGAGGAAGTCGCCGCTGTAGCGCATCGATCGAGGATCGAGGATCAAGGATCGAAGGGAATATATAAACTCACACGATGTGGATTGTGTGAATGTTTAATTTCTGGTTTTTAATTTCTGCTATGCATGTGATGAATGTGGTGAATGTTAGGATGTGTATGAATATTAATATGCATGATAACCTAAAATTCTAAATCACATGTAAATATATGAAATTGTCCAACAAAAATTAAGAATAAATTTCCTTCTTATTTCATCCACTAGCAGCCATTGATCGAGGGATACTCTGCTCGCCCTTAGCGGGAGATAGCTCCCTCTATCTTTGGGAATAGTGGGAGATATAAAGGTTGTCTGTTGTTGTGCCACAATTAAATATATGAGGTGTGTTTCACCCTAGTGAACCCCAAGTATGTTTAGTTGTGAATACAATAGATAAACGTATCTCGTATCAAATGAAAATAAGTTTTCTTAACATTACCTAGAGCCCTCGCTCGGTTTTGGGAAAAAGTTTTTCTTACGAGGATAGGTCGTATTCCCTCATAATTAAAACGACAAGAGTCACAAGAATTTGAAGATGCTAAATGTTGCTAAAATTCAAAAAGGTTGTGATTAGAAAATGTTTTCTTACCTTGATATTGTAATGTATTCGATAGCCCTTAGCTAGTCTATATTACAATTGATGGGATCTTGGATTGTTGCATTTATGGGCAAAACTTTTATTTGCAACATTTACATTTATATATTCGATATATGTATGCATGTGTATTAAAACATAAAATTGGCATTAAAACCTGTAAAATTTATTTTGTAGAAATGTCTAATATCCAACCAATTGTGCGATCTATGATCGAAAAGAATCCTTTGCAAAATGATGGCTCAAACTTCATGAAATGGCAACTCAATCTTAAGATCGTGTTGAGGTTTGAAAAACTATCTCATATTTTGGATGGTGAAATCCCAAAATTGAATGAGAAGACAACCGATAATGAGAAGGAGGCGATAGCCAAGTGGGAAGACCAAGAGAACCAAGTTCACGGTCTAATGTTGACATCCATGGGTGACTCGCTTCAAGCGAAATACTTGGATTCAAAACCCAAGAAGACCATGGAGGCTTTAACAAAGATGTTCATGGATAGTGCCCGAAAGGAGCGCTATAAGACCACCATCGCACTCACAAGGTGCCATATGGCGGAGGGAACATCGGTATCTATGCATTTTCTCACGATGCAAGGATACCTTGAGAAATTGTCGAAGCTCTCTTCCCCAATGCCCGAGGACATTGCCGAAGATCTGATTCTTGGCTCTCTAGCCCCGTCCTTCAAGGACTTTGTGATGCACTATCATGTGCGTGAAAAAGGGGTGAGTCTTAAGGAGCTTCACAACGCTCTCAAAACGGCTGAAGTTAACATGGGCAAAGGTCAGGACAATAACGTCCTAGCCGTCCATGAGAGGAGCAAAAAGATCAACAAAGGTAAAGGCAAATTTACCAAAGATACGTCAATCAAGAGCAAGGGAGTAGGAGGTACTCATGGGAGTGCCTCAAGGGGGAAATTTTTCAAATCTCCAACTCCCAACACGGAGTGCTTTCACTGCGGTGAAAAGGGACACATCCGACCGAATTGCCCCAAGTACAAGGAAGACCTTGAAAATGGGATGATTGAACGTAGGCGTCCGAGAAGCGCCATAAGTATGTTTGTTATTGAGATAAATTTAATCACCTCTATCCTTGATTTGGTAATGGTTACCGGATCTTGTGCTCACATAATTTTGATGTGCAGCTATTGAAGGATAGGAAGGAACTCGTGGAGAACGAGATGATATTGAATATTGGAAATAGTACAACCATCGCTGCGATTGTACAAGATTCTATGGAGCTTCAATAGTCTAGTGATTTAAATTTATGCTTTGAAGAATGTTTGTTATATGCCTTCGATTAGAAGGGAAACATTTCTGTATCAAGTTTTAGATATGGATAAATGTTAATAAATATTTTAATTCTTGCTTGTCTATATCGAAGAATGGAATTTTCTATGCAAATACATTCATATAGAATGATTTCTATTTGCTTGAAATAAATAATAAACAAACTCAAACAAACAATAACAAAAGAGAAACTAAGATAACTCACGTGAATGATACAATCTTGTAGCACTATCGGATTGGTCAAATAAATGACCAAGAGACCTTTCAAGAAGAAAGGAACGAAAACGAATAACTAATTGGATATGATACATTCTAATGTATGTGGTCCGATAAGTACAAGTGCAAGAGACGGTTTAAGGTACTTCATTTTGTTCACGGACAACTATAGTCATTATGACTATATTTGTCTAATGGGAAGCAAAAGTGAATTCTTTGACAAGTTCAAGGAATTCGAGGATGAAGTAATGAACCGACTCAACAAGAATATCGAGTCTCTATGAACGGTTCGTAGGGGTGAGTGCTTAGGATACCTAATTTGACTCATTCCTAAAGTAGGAATAGGATATTGCTTGACATGGTTCGATCAATAATGAGTCAATTTAAATTGCCGATTTACTTTTGGAATTATGCACTACAAATAATGACAAACTCACTAAATAATGTTCCATCCAAATCCGTGGAGAAAATAGTTTATGAGCTATGGAGTTGAAAGACACCTAAGCTCAACTTTCTCAAGATTTGGGGTTGTGAGGTCTACGTCGAGAAATTGATGTCGACCAAACTTCAACCAAAAACGGATTAAGTGCTTCTTTATAGGTTATCCTCGTATGACAAGAGGATACTACTTTTGATATATCACCTCCAATCGAAAGATTGTAGAGAGAGATATGTTTTTCTGGAATTTCTGGAAAAGAGAGAAAAGTAGTGGGAGTAGAGTTGAGCTTGAGAAAACTCAAGATACTCTACAAGATCATGATGTAAATGTTGCATTCAAGATCATGAAGGCCCAGCCGAGATTCATTTGGTTAGTGGGAGCGTGAGCGAGAGATCCTTACAAGAAATTGTGAGAGAATCTCAATCATCCTCACCTAGTGTGCGTTCGAGAGTCGAACATGAACCTATTCCTCAAGAAATTGTGGAAGAAGTTCGAGAGACACGAGAAGAACCAAAAGAACTAAGAAGGTCAATGAGGGAAAGGAAGAAACCCAATAAGTATGTGGGACTTCATGAGATCATGGTACTAGATACCAAAGATCCCTCGACCTTCCGAGAAGCAATAGAAAAGACTCCAAACTATGGTTAAAAGCCATGGAATCCGAAGTAGAATCCATGTATGATCATCAAGTATGAAACTTGATTAGCCTTCCTCAAGAGAAAAATATCATTTGGTATAAATGAGCTTTTAGGAGGAAGATAGACATGGATAGTAACTTGACAACCTACAAAGCAAGGCTTGTTGCAAAAGTTATACTCAAATTCAAGAAATTGACTTTGATGAAATTTTTGAGAAGTTGTCATATTAAAATCTATTCGGATTATGCTCACTATTACCGCATTTCACAATTGTGGGATATGGAAAATGGATATCAAAATGGCGTTCCTTAAACAGGAACTTGGAGGAGGATATGTACATGGTACAACCTCAAGGTTTTGATGATCCAAATAGTAGCGAGAAGAAATGCAAGTTTCGAGAATCCATTTATGGATTGAAGCAAGCATCGAGGAGTTGGAACAAACGCTTTGACGAAGAGGTGAAAAAGATTCACTTCATTCAAAGTAAAGGAGTGCCTTGTTGATACAAGGAGATTAGTGGGAGCCATGTAGTACTTCTGATCTCATATGTCGATGACATATTGCTCGTGAGCAATCATATACCTTAGCATTAGCAAACGAGAAATTTCATTGAAGTCGGCATTTCAATGAAAAGAAAAGGATGAGGCTCAACCTATCTTGAGAATCAAGATACATTGAGATACATCCCGTAGACTCATTGGCTTCAGTCAACGTGCATACATTGACAAGGTCTTTGGAAATGTTCAGAGTGAACAATTCCGATATGGACAATATGCCAATAAGTATGAGTATAGGTGTGCAACTCAAGAAGTCTCAATGTGCTCAATCACACAAAGACTTGGAGTACATGAAGGTATCCCTTATGCTTCGGCAAAAGGAAGGACCATGTACACAATGACTTGCACAAGACTCAATATCTCGTATGCTCTAAACGTGACAAGTGGTCACCAATCCAACGCAAGTCCTAATCGTAGGATTGCGGTCAAGAATATTCTGAAGTACCTTAACCGGACTAAAGATAATGTTCATGTTTATGGAAGACAAAGGAGAAAATAGCCGAGGGCTGTTTTGATGCAATTCTTATAGGAATTCTAGACAATAAGAGGTTGGAGTGATGAAGCGTCATCATTATCGAAGGTGGAGGTATGAGCTAGTGTAGTTAGGAGTAATATCACTACAGCTAACTCAACCACCAACGAAAGACAAAATAAATAAATAGGTGGACACAACAGTGGCACAACTGATCCATTCAACAAACCTTCATACCAAGCTAAGAGACGAAATATATTTCGAGTCCATGGATCCGAGGGTCCATGTGGATTGGCTTGATAGGTGATTTGGGAAGGTTACCCTAGTTATTGATGTTTTAGGCATTGAGAATGTATGTGAAAGAAAACTTTGATAACAAGTGGGACATTGAAGGGAATGTGTTCTAAAAGTTTTACTTTTAAATGTCAATTATTATGAATTGAATGAGAAATCATTTTGTTCCTTGTTTATGTTATTCGTCTTTTAGAAGTGTTAAGGAAGAGGCTCTTGGTCCTTAACTGTAGAGCTCTAAAAGATATTGGTTTACATAAAACAAAAGATATTCGCAATCATGGTAACTAACATGGAACATTAATTACCGAGTTAAGATTGTCGTGTTGGTCATATATCATTGTAGCTCTACAAGTGAGTGACAACACGGGTATGCAAAAGAGGAAAATATTACTTTTGTATACTGAATAGACCTAATAAGTAAAATATTATAGAAATGTGTTTCTGTGTCATTAATATTTTACTGTGTCTTTGGTCCTTTGATATGAGACTTATATCTAATCACTTAAGAAATACTTAATTAGATCAATGTCTTGAACTATCGATCAGTGTAGTGTAAAGGCATTGGTTGGTTAAGTACAACTTTTGTTGGAGAAGATAGTTAGTCAAAAGATTATCATTGCCCCTCTTAATTGAGTGATGATATTAGTGGGCCCCTTGATAAAGCAAAGTTATAATGTGCACAATGTGATTTGAGTTAAGTCACATATTTATAACTAGCTTAAAGAGATCAAGAAATGAATACTAATACAAAGATGACACAATACTACTTTGTGTGTATTCTTAATATCATGAGGCAAGGGACGGACACAAGTGGTGCACGCCATCACTAAATGGATCGGGTTTTGGTTCGAGTGGAATTAAGACATCTAACTAATTGGGAGCTATAATGTGTAGCTAGATACCGCTTATAGCTTGTGATATTAAGCTCTTAATATTACTGTCAACTTAGTTTAGATCCTCCCATAGGTCACACCGCAAAAACCGTGAAATAAGAAGCTTGATTTTTGGTTCATATGATGTGTCGGGTTTCTTATAGAAAATATGACACATGTGGTGAACAAGTAAAATCAATTATGTAATATATAACATAATTAGAATCATGCTAAATTCATATGAGATGCATATATTATGAGGTGCAATAATTTATTGTTGCATAGGATAATATATTGCATGAGTTGTGAATTTGCTAAAACCCCCTCAAGTTCAAATTTTGTTGGAAATAAATCCAAAATTTGAAAAAGGCAAAATCGGGTAATAGTTCGGTAATCCGTTGAGGTTCGGTCGACCGAAGGATCTGTGGATCGGTCAACCGAACATGGAACGGATAGTCATATTTGATTGACCGAACTTGACCAAAGTGCCTGGAACTTTGGTACGGTGTACCGAACCAAAATCGGTCGACCGAATAATATTAAGTTCCGATATTTTCGGTTAACCGAATGACACTCGGTCTTAGACGAGAATTCGTCCAATCGGTTAAGGAGAATTTTTCCCTTTAAGAATCGGTCATCCGTCTAGTACTCGGTCAACCAATCGTGACATATTCGGTTAACCGAATGGGTCTCGGTCAACCGAACAACGATTGATTTTCTGCCTTTGATTATTAAGAGATTAATTTGATTGATGGTTGGATTAGCTCCAAACTTGGTCAAACGTTTTGTGGGTGCATGTAATACATGAAGGAATTAATTTATGAGAGAAAATATAAAGAAAAACGTGGCTAAAGAATAGCCATGATTAAGAGTAAGATTGGAACCTATAAATAGGTCCTTATTCTCCCTAATTGGCACACACAATTCAATAATTATTTTCTCTCTTAATTCACCACAAAATCCCACGAAAATTCTCTTAGTTTTCTAAGTCTTTGGAAGGAGAAATCTCAGAGGCTAAGGAAGGGGTTTGTAGCTAGATTCTAAGCTTGTTTGGAGATCGATTGGCTAGCTCCTTTCTCTGCAACCTTGTTTAGGGTTTCGGTGAACACTCGGAGGCATCCGGCGCGGCGAGAAGCATCCCCAACGTCTCCGAATCTTCAAGAAGTTTTTGAGAACTTCTAGGTATGAATTTCGGAGCTCTTGTTTGTTTTAATAGAGTTTTGAAACTAGAGTTAAAACAAACCGATGCATGCATGAAATAAATCAAAGAAAATTGTAATTGATCCTTATTATACATAAAAATTTCGAAAATATATATGTATAATTAAACATGAAATCCTATATTAAGAACCTCCTTTCGGACGGCTTCTTTCAGTACAAGATTCAATCTTCGTTGTGGGTCCCGGCGGGGCCTAGAATCCTCTTCCATGTGGATCCGATGCTGAACAATACCAGGGCTAATTCCCTTGATATCCTTCAAGGACCACCCGATAGCCTCTTTGTTATCAAAGAGCACTTTTTTGAGGGCAACCTCTTGATGTATTTCAGAAGTAATAATGAGTGGCAATGTCTCATTATCCCCTAAAAAGATGTATTTCAGGTTATCGGGGAGCGGTTAAAGCTCGACTGGAGGTGGGTCCTTGTCGGATTCAGAGTTCATTTCAAGTGGCTCAAGGGCCATTGGGTAAGAGGAGCAAGCACCCTGATGTGCCTCCTCATCCAGAGATTCACAGGCGGATTCCTCAAGATCCTCTTCACTCGCAACCTGGTCATTAGGCACCTCAATAATATGTCGATGTGAGTCAAACATACCTAATGACTCTAGCTCATCCGTGTCCTGAATGAAATTGGCTCCGACAGCATCGTCGAAGAGCACGAGTTGCTTACCAAGAGTAAAGATGTTGAAAACCACCGTGAGGTTTCCTAAAGACAACCTCATCAAGCTATTGTGACAATTGATCAAAGAATTAGATGTTGCAAGGAAAGGACTCCCAAGGATCACTGGAATTTGTCCTTGTGGGTTTGACACATGTTCAATATCCAAGATGATGAGATCAACTTGAAATACGAACTCACCCACTTTAATAAGGACATCCTCCACACTCCCTCGTGGAATCTTGACGGATCTGTCAGCCAACTGGAGGGTTGTCCTCGTTGGTTTAAGATCGTCTATTCCAAGGTTGACATAGACAAAGTAGGGCAGGAGGTTCATAGATGCTCCCAAATCCAATAAAGCTTGGGGATTGTCATATTACCGATCATGAAAGAGACAATTGGACAACCTGGGTCCTTGTATTTGACTTGCATGGGTTGTGTCAATATCGAGCTCACATTGGCGGCCAAAAATGCATTTTTGGGAACATTTGTTCTTCATGTAATGGTACAAAGGTCTTTAAGAAACTTGGCATACAGTGGCATTTGTTGAACAACGTCCAACAACGAGATGTTCACCTTTACTTGCCTAAGTACCTCAACGATTTTGTCCCAATGCTCATACGTTTTTTAGTCAACCTATGAGGGAATGGTTCCTGGAGGACATAACTATCAGGAGGAGTCTCAGAATTTGATTCCTTGACATACTCACGACCCTCCTCAGAAGAGTCACCAACAGGGTTGGCTTCAGGCATTTCCACATTGTTGTCAACAACCCTTCCCGATCTCAAGGTATGGACAACATTGGCATGTTGGGAAGGGTCACTTTCAACATTGTGTACATTCTGCCTAGCATGAGGAGGTTGACCCGTGGGATTTACCACGGGTTGACTTGGTAACTAACCCTTCTCGCGTTCATGGAACTGATGAGCCAACTGACTAACTTGCATTTCCAAAGCTTTGACTGTACTTTGCATGCTCTGCATGAAAGCTTGAAAGGTCGGATCACTAGAAGGGTCCTTGGGGTCAAGGATTGTGTTGTGGATGTGTTGAAGTTGACCACGGGTCTCCAGAAATTATGATTCTAGCGGGGCATTTAACTAATGTTCTAAACTTTTGAACATAACAAGTTGTACTTGGTTCCTGCATAAAATCATAGGTGTTGTAAAGTAAGTCATTGGAATTGTATGTATCAAACAGAATTTATACCTGTGGAGGTGTTCTGGCTTTATGGCATCCAATGACCGCCCTTGCCAGATAATCGTGGGTGTAACTGGAGAACTTTTTTAATTGCAAACCCTTTTAAAGTTGCATACTGGTTGATACGTTATAATTAACCGTAAGTGCACGGCTGCGTTGAAGCGGTGGCTAATACGGGTCGATGCACAGGGAGGTCTGTCGACTTTAGTTTGTTGAATGGCGAGTGGGAAAGAAAGGAGAGAAAGGAGTTATGATCTAAACTACACTACACTAAACTGGTAAACATCAAAGAAGGAAATGAAAATATAAAACGAACTAAAACTAGGCTAAGCAACTAATAATAGGAAAGATGAAATTCTGGAATGGGAAACACCCCTAAGGGGGTGGAGTGTGTGTACACATGAAATAAGTCTCGTGAATGCATACAATAAGCTCAAGTGAAGTTAGTGTTTGTTAATGCATAAGAAGTACCTAATGACAAGACCTATCATTCAAAACACTAACTTAGGTAATTAATATGAGCATGACAAGTTTGTTATTAAGAACATAAACAAGCATGGAATGTACCTAACATTATGGTAGAAACCATCAAGTAAAAGTTCTTATTAATTCAAGCAAGCATACTAACATTTCTCACATACAACAATGTTTAGCATTCATACCATCTACATAACATGTATACACATCTACTCCACCCCCAAAGGGGAATGGAACTACTCACACATATTTAAACTAACATTTATACTAGGCAAAGAAAACATGCTTAAACTAATTATAAGAAGACTAAAACAACAAGTTTAACTAAAATGACATAAAACTAAAGAAGCATGCAAGACATAAGAAAGGAAATTAAACAAAGAAAGAAACAACATAACCAAAGGAAAACATCTATTATTACTCACTCAATTACAAGTAGCCTCTCTCCACCAGGGTTTTTGCTTCAAGTCCTTAACTCCTAATAGAGAGGATGACCACCAAGAGAGTGATGGGGTACAAAAGAGGAGGGAGAGTTTTATTTATAGCCATAGAAAAGGTAATCCGGGACAATCCCCCGGCATAGGACTAAACATATACCATAAATGGACTAAACAGACTCTAATACATGACCCAAAGAAATATTAAGGGATCCGGAGCGCCAATTGGCGGGCTACAGGGTTTGGATCGGTCTAGCCTTTCTTCTGGGCTTTCTTGGATGGATTTGTTTGTCTTTGATGCATTTACTTCGCTTGCCGGAGCTCCGACCCGAATAGAATTACCAAAATACTCCCCATGATGGTGTTGAGTATTCTTGTTTGCTCATTGGTCCTTCAATCTTACGTTCAAGTCCTTCGATCTTGCTTCTTAGTCCTTGAGTCTCTCCACTCAATCCTTTTTCCTGCTTTTAGATCCTTTTATGCCTATTCTCCTCAAACCTATTTATTTATGAAATTCAAACATAAAACTCATTACGTAGCATTTTTTAAGTGAAAGATAATGGATATAAGATACAAATGTAAGAATGAATTGATGTCAATAACATACTTGTTGAGAAAGTCCATTAAGTCGTTGAACTTATGAAAATGCATTCCTGCTTTCGGTGGTTGTTCTTTGTCATTCTTTTCGTATCAGAATTGTTTGTTGTTGGGTTGTGTTGTACACTTTGTGTGGTCTTAGCAATTACTGACATTTTAGAGTTGATAATGTATATAAGGGTTTGGACTAGAATTTAGTGGCAATGGATGTAGGGGAGAATATTGTTTGAGTGGTAGGTTTACATCCTACTTTGAAGGGTAAGGTATATTTATTAGACGGGGACTTTTAAGAGGGATCTTCAAGGACAACAAAGGGTTACCTCCGTGGATAGATGAGTATAATTTCTTCTGGTGGAAATTATCATGAGTATGGGGTATTTCAACTATTGAGGGTGGATAAGTTGGAACAATAGTTATGTCCTTGAGAACTCTCTTTCATGATGGGACCTAGTGGTAGTTACATGGTTGTTAGTAGGTAGGTTGATAAGACCTAGTGGTAGTAATTGCTGGATTTTAGGCATTAATCTATGTTTTGATGATTTAACTAACGTAATCTTAATCACAATCAAATGTAGTGTAACACACATTATGCATAGAAATAACATCTACAGGTGATCAAAACTCAAGCAAGAATGGAATGAAGTCAAGACATGTAATCAAGCTAATTGAAGACATGTACTTTTGCCTTTATTTGAGTCTTAGGAATCTCTGTGATCTTGAGCATAAAAGAATTGGAAACCATTCACATACACACTAGGTTTCTTGTAGAAGTCACACACCAATTTTCAAATCAATTGGACTTCAATAGGTCACCAAAACCTTAGTTGGAAAATCACTCAAACTAAACCTTAACTTGTCTGTGTAGAACGGTCGACCGAAATAGGTTTTCCGTTCGATCATTTATAACAGTCAAACAAATTCTCTTAAGTGATTTTTCCCAGTTCAACCGGTCGACCTATTTTGATCTTCCTGTCGACTAATTACCCGTATTTTCATATGATCGTTTTTATTATCATATTTGTATATTTCACCTAACCCCTAAAATGTATTTGGCCAATGGTCGAACGTTGACAAGAAAATACTTGACCGTATGTAGACAAAATTATGTGCCCAAACTTCCTGTTATTTTCGGTCAGACGAATCAATTCTTGTGTTCGACCGATTAATCTTTAACCTGACCAAAACCCTTTGAACGGTCGACCGCCCCTAGATTTAGTTTGACCATTAACTTAAGTGAGCTTAAGTTACAACCGTTTGGTTCGACCGTGTATTTAGTGGGTTTGAACGTTTCCTTATTTTCTTAGAAACTGTCGACCGTTTATGCTGTGTTGGTCGACCAGTTTAGGACAGATTTGTTGAACTTAATTTTTTGTTTCGTGTATTGATTGATTCGTTTTATATTAACCGCAAGTCCACGGCCGCGTTGAAGCGGTGGCCAATACGGGTCGTCCACTGGGAGATGTGTCGACGTTTGGTTTGTGCGAAGGCGAGTGGTAAAGAAAGGAGAGAAAGATTGATTACACTAAATTACACTAGAATGCAAGAGGAAATGAAAGATAAGCAATAAAACTAAACCTCATAGGGGGTAGAGAAATAATGTGAATATAAAGATGTGTGTGTGTGTGTTCAATTAAGCTCCTCACAACATGTAGTGCATGAAATCATAAAACTACATCCCCAACTTTGCCTCTACATGAATTTAGATAAGACTACATCATTAAAACATACAAGACAATAATTGGAATGAAGCTAAATGAACTCATGTATAAAGACTAGACCCTACTATGCCTCCACATGAATTAAGATAACCCAACATCATTAAAACATACAAGACATTAACGAAGGTAAAGGCAGCAAGAGTACAAACACTACAAATTGTGTTTCCAATATTAATTCCATCCATATCCTAACCATATCATTCCCCATGAAATAAGTCCACTAATCAAAGCATAAGCTAAGTTTCATTCAAGAGCATTAGCAAATCAAAGATAAGAGTGAAAACCTATTAGATGGTTATGGAAATCATATAAAGCTCAAGGGATTAAGATAACACACACTTAATACACTACATGATCATATCACATATTTCTCCACCCCCAAGTGGGGATGAAACTACTCACTACTCATTACACTAACTATATTAACAAAATGAAGCATAATACTGAAATGAAACTACACTAAGCAAGCAAGAAATACTAAATAAACTTAAAAGGAAAGGAAATACTAAACAAGCATGCACAAATTAAAAGACAAGATTAAAAGAAACTAGAACAATTATTTTATTAACAGTGACTCACATTGAAGGTAGCATTCTTCTCTACCTTGAGTTTTTTCTTCAAGGCTCACTCCTTAGTAGAGAGAATGCCACCAAGCAATGGATAGCTACAATGGAAGGTGAAGAATTCTATTTATAGCCAAAGAAAAAGGCAATCCGGGACAATCCCCCGATGTGGGACTAACCAAATACAAGAAATGGACTAAATACACCCTAATACGCGACCCACCAAAATCTTAAGGGTTTGGGCCAAAACAGACCGCCAATTAGCGGTCTTGGACCGCCAATTGGTGATGTATATAGTCCGGATCATGTTGGATTTTATTCTGGCCTTTTCTGGATGTCTTTGTTGGTCTTTGATGCATCTACTTCACTTGTTGGAGCTCCGACCCGAATATAATTGCCAAAATACTCCCCATGATGGTGTGGAGTTTTCTGTTTTGCTCTTTGGTCATTCGGTCTTACGTTCAGGTCCTTCTCCCTTGCATCTTAGTCCCCAGGTCTCACAATTAAGTCATTTTTCTCTGCTTTTGGATCCTTTCATGCTTCATCTCTTCAAACCTATTTATTTCTGAAATTCAAACATAAAACTCGTCACGTAGCATTTCTTAGGTGTAAGATAATGGATATAAGATACAAATATAAGCATGAAATGATGTCAATCATGTATCTTACACAAATCTTTAGCAAATCCTCCCCAACGGCTATATCTCTGTAGGAGCTTATAAAAAGAGCTTCACACGTTATTTATACAACTCTAAATTCAAAACTCACACATACACTAGAGAGAAACTCTCCCATTCAAAAAATCTCAAATCCTACACTTCAAGCTTAAACTTCACCACCTGTACTCAAATCCTTAACCATTCAAGTATTATCACATTAGAGTGTCTTGTTACACATTCTCTTTGTCAACAAAATGTTGTAAAGGCTTCGGTGGAAGCATCCCTCTCGGGTTAAGAGAGGAGGATCTGAGCTCGGCAAGGGTTGTTCGCGAGTTTGTGGTGTAAAGGCTCGATCTCGGCCCAGAATGGAGATCAAATTAATGAAGATGTGAGCAGAGCTCGTTGGATCAAGTGGAGCTTGCAAGAGAGGACTAGGACCCAGTTTGGGTGCCGAACCAAACTTCTGTAAAAATCACTGTCTATATTGGGGTTTGATTCTTTTCTCTACCGTTTTTATTTATTGTTTCCGCTCGTGGTTGGGTATTATGTTGTTTATGTCCATTTCAGGCATGTTTCAATAGTACTACACCAGGGGATTGACCCAAATTACCTTTTTATGTCTATAAATAGAACTCTTTTTCCTTTGTAACCAACTCATTTCTTGGTGTTCATTCTCTCTAGATGGAGTAAGTCTTTGGAGTAAAACTCATGTGGAGAGAATGCTACTTGTAATGTGTGTCATTAATAAAATAATTTGTTCTAGTTTTATCTTCATGTTATCTCTTTTAATGCTTGCGTGTTTATCTTAGTTTTGTTTTCTTAATCGTAGTATAATTAGTTAGAATGTCTTCCTTTCTTAATATAATTGTTAGCTTAATGTGTAGTGAGTAGTTTCATCCAATTTTGGGGGTGGAGATGATGTTTATACATGTATGAAGAATGGGAATGAATGCTATCTTATGAAATATCTAATGAATGTAATTGTATACTTCTTTGTTTAAATGAGAATACCTAACTTGATGGGTTCAACTAGGTTAGTAATTGATTGATAGGTTTTGCCACAACCATTAGACATTTCCTATGCATGAAAACACAACTTGTACTTGTGCCAATTCGAATGTATTCTGTTTAATTGTTTATATTACCGCAAGTGCATGGCGTCGGTGAAGATGCGGCAAGTACGGGTCATGTCCACGAGGAGGCGAGTAGCTTCTGGTTGGTACGAAATCAAGTGGCGAATAAAGGAAGAAGAGAATTGAGTATGCTAATCAAAGCTACACTAAACTAGTAAGAAGAAATGCGAAAGAAAGCAACTAACGAGTGATTAAAACTAAACTAAGAGAACGTAATGCAAAGCTGCAAATCAGGAAGAGAGACCCCTAAGGGGTGAAGTGAGCGCACACATGTAATAAGTTGGTGGAGAATGTATTCAATAGGCACAAATGTAAGTAGTGTTTTCATGTATAGGAAGTGTCTAATGGTTATGGCAAAACCAATCAATCCAATCACTAACCTAGTTGATTAACATTCACATACACAAGTTGGTTATTTCAAAACCTAAACAAGCATGGGAGGTGTCTAATAGTTGTGGCAAAACTCATCAAGTGAAGTGTTCTACTCTAAACAATCAAGCATACATTCACATTTATCAACACATTTAAAAATAAAACATTCATTTCCATTCTTTAATCAATGTATGAATATCATCTCCACCCCCAAAGGGGGATGAAACTAGTCACTACTCATTAAAAGAAGACAAAACGAAATTAAGGTAATTAAGATAAGAAATGGAGACATGCTAATTACTTCAACTAAGATTAAGAAAAACAAAACAAGCTAAACAAGCAAGCATTAAAACAAACTATGAAGAATTATTTTATTTACATGACTCACATTAAGGGTAGCATTCTTTTACACCTTGATTTTTGCTCGAAGGCTTACTCCAAGTAGAGAGAATACCACCAAGCAATGAGTAAATACAAAGGATGGTGAAGAGTTCTATTTATAGGCATGGAAAAGGTTAACACGGGACAATCCCCCGGTATGAGACTAAAATTATACCAAATATGGACTAAATACAACCTAATCTAACACCCGACCAAGGCATGTGCGTTTTGAAGCAATCTTTACCGCTGAGTGGCGGTCGGGGACCGCTAATTAGCGGTCTGTATTTGTCTGATCGGGTCTGGATTTGTTTGTCTTGGTTCTAGCTTGATGATTTCTTGGTGTTTGATAACCCCGATTTGGTTGTTGATGGTTGGTCCCGGATTTAATTGCCAAAATACTCATCATTAAGGTGTGGAGCTTCTTGATTTGCTCACTAATCATTTGAGATGACTCAGTCCATAAGTCTTGCAACTTAGTCTTTTTCGTTCCTTTTGAGTCCTTTTTGGATCTTTTCTTCTCAAACCTATTTATTCCTAAAACTTAAACATAAACTCATTACATAGCATGGATTAGGCTAAAAATAAAGGATATAAGACACAAATACATGCATGATATGATGTCAATCAAATAAAGGATATGAGAATACCTAACATGATGGGTTCAACTAGGTTAGTGATTGATTGATAAGTTTTGCCACAACCATTAGACACTTCCTTTGCATGAAAACACAACTTGTACTTGTGCCAATTCGAATGTATTCTGTTTAATTGTTTATATTACCGTAAGTGCACGATGTCGGTGAAGACGCGGCAAGTACGGGTCATGTCCACGAGGAGGCGAGTAGCTTCTGGTTGGTACGAAATCATGTGGCGAATAAAGGAAGAAGAGATTTGAGTATGCTAATCTAAGTTACACTAAACTAGTAAGAAGAAATGTGAAAGAAAGCAACTAACGAGTGAGTCAAACTAAACTAAGAGAACTTAATTCAAACCTGCAAATCAGGAAGAGAGACCCCTAAGTGGTCAAGTGAGTGCACACATGTAATAAGATGGTGGAGAATGCATTCAATAGGCACAAATTTAGGTAGTGTTTTCATGTATAGGAAGTGTCTAATGGTTATGACAAAACCAATCAATCCAATCACTAACCTAGTTGATTAACATTCACATACACAAGTTGGTTATTTCAAAACCTAAACAAGCATGGGAGGTGTCTAATATTTGTGGCAAAACTCATCAAGTGAAGTGTTCTACTCTAAACAATCAAGCATACATTCACATTTATCAACACATTTAAAAATAAAGCATTCATTTCCATTTTTTAATGCATGTATGAATATCATCTCCACCCTCAAAGGGGGATGAAACTACTCACTACTCATTCAAAGAAGACAAAACAAAATTAAGGTAATTAAGATTGGAAATGGAGATATGCTAATTACTTCAACTAAGATTAAGACAAACAAAACAAGCTAAACAAGCAAGCATTAAAACAAATTATGAACAATTATTTTATTTTACATGACTCACATTACAGGTAGCATTCTTCTCCACCTTGAGTTTTGCTCCAAGGCTTACTCCAAGTAGAGAGAATGCCACCAAGCAATGGGTAAATACAAAGTAAGGTGAAGAGTTCCATTTATAGGCATGGTAAAGGTTAACACGGGACTATCCCCCGGTATGAGACTAAATATCTCAAGGGGAACATTGATTCTTGAGATACTTCGGATCAGCATGACACGGTATGCTTGAGATATTTTGGCAAGATACCATGGGGAACATTGATGCTTGAGATACTTCGGATCAGCATGACAAGATGCTTGACATATTTCGGCAGGTTAAGGTGAACATCCCTCTGTTGGAGGTGATTCAGCAAATGCCACATTATGTCACGGTTCTCAAGGACTTATGCACCAAGAAGAGAAAAACTCATGTTCCAAAGAAAGGTTTTCTTGCAGCTAAAGGGAGTTCTTTGTTGGCACAACCCATGCAAGTCAAATAAAAGGACCCTAGTTGTCCTACTATCTCTTGTGTGATTGGTGATGTGTCCATACATCGAGCTTTATTGGACCTTGGTGCATATGTTAATCTTCTGCCATATTCAATCTTCGTCTACCTCGGTCTTGTAGACCTCAAACAAACAAAAACCACTCTTCAATTGGCTGATAGGTCTATAAGAAATCGAGGGGCGTGGTGGAAGATGTGCTGATCAAAGTGGGAGAGTTCATTTATCTAGTCGACTTCTTTGTTTTGGATACTGAATCTGTGTCAAACTCACTTGGACAAATTCCTATTATTCTGGAGCGACCATTTCTAGTGACTTCCAATACCTTGATCAATTGTCGTAATGGTCTGATGCGCTTGACTTATGGTAGTTAATGCGCTGATTTCAACATCTTCACCATCGGCAAGAAGTTAGGAGCCTTCAATGACCCTGTTGGGGTCAACCTTATCCATGGCGTGGATGAGATTTAAGTTGAGGGCACCTTCAAGTATTTCAGAGAATTGTTCGATGGAGATCATGAAGGTGGTGAAGATGTTTCACCTTGGCTGGCACAAGAAGGTGCCTTATCTTGTGATCACGTGGCCTTCGAGCCACATCCTTTCAATCACGTGGCTTTTGAGCCACATGATACTATTTTTGAGGCCTCTAGGCCACATTCTCTTCATTCTATATCTGCTAAGGACCCCATGTAGGTTAATCATCAACCACCTAATACCCTACATTTCAAACAACCAGACAGAGGTTTATCTCTTATTCATGCCTCCTATGTTGCTCACTCTCAAGAGGCATCAAATGATCACAATGCTTATAAGGGTGTCAGGTGGTCAAGCAATTCTATTTTGTATGTTGCGATCCCATGCAAGTGCATTTCTGGCTCGAGAAATGCCGGGGTTCCAATTTGATGTCCCTTGACATATGAAGATGGGATCCCATTGTTGTACATAGTTAAAAAGAAGTTTCTTCAGGGAGCATTGATTGTTGTGGGCTCCAACCCTTTAGTATTTGAGCTCATTTATTTCACGTATTATCCCTTCTTTAGCATCTCACAGGTTTTGAGGGAATTCGGGTTTGTGTTCATCACTATAACCATGAACTTCCTGTTGCGCTTTATATTGGTGAGATCTTCCCTTTTTCATGCATAAATTCATGTAGTATCTTGCTCGCATTCATTGAGGACAATGCATGAAGTAGGTGTGGGGGTGTTTTACGTGTGTACATAGTCGAGTCTTTTCCTTTGATTTTGTTTTCTTTTGTGTGCACTGTTAGGGTTATGTTAGTGTGCTGCATTTAATATCTATATATATGCTTTCCATGATCCTTGGGTGACTTGTCTTCTTTTGCTTGCCTGGTGCTTTAAAATTTTCATATTTCTTTCAAAATCTTCATGTGTTTGCAAAAGAAAATGTTTTGTGGTTTTCCGTGTGTTTAGCATGTGCAAAACCGTTTTGAGGCAAAGTAAAAAGAAAGCTCCCAAAATTGTCTTGAACTTGATGCGTTAGAATATTTAGTATAGTGGCTTTATGACTTATCTCGTTGTTAGGATGCACCCCGGTTTTCCCTCGGGGGCAAGTAATCATAGGGTTTCAGTACTCAAACATTTAAAGAAGTCCACCCTGAACCTAGTGAGTCAATAATTTGTGTCTGTTAATTTGAGGAAGTTTGTTGTAGTCAAGGACCCTTTAAATCATGTTGTGAGACATTAAGTGTTGGGGTTTTGGTTCATATGTAGATAAGAAATAAGTGAGTAGGTGTTCTCTCTTCTCACACGGCTCCTATCACTCGGGAAATTAGGTCTAAGGGCACTTTGTGCCTGGTGCTTTTGAGTCATCTGAGTGGGGATGCACCGACCGAAATCCCGTTACACGGGTGTAAGGATTGCCTTATGTGGAGATGTGGGGAAAGGTGTACGTGATAGTGTAAGTCCTCATAGCCAATGATGCACGAAACCTTACCCTGGGAGAATGAAACTCCAACTAGTAAGAAAAAGAAAAGAAACAAAAACAAAAAAAATGGTAATGCAAATAAGAACCTTAATGGACTTTACACTTTGTATCACTTGAGGATGTTGAGGTTGTCCTTATCTTTTAGTTAAGTACTTATTTAACTTGCACGAATGGTTCATTAGGCTAGGTGTGTGGACTGAATACCTATATAAAGTCGGTATGTAGGACTACCGTGTCCAATGATTGATAAAAATGAGTCCATCGAGTCGAGTGTCTAGATTGAATAATGCATCTATGTTCGGATTTTGTGGGTATATCCGCTGAAAACCCTCAGGAGACAACACTCCTCCTCCTTGGCGACAAGGAGTTTTAACGGCTTGTTGCACGTACTAAGTGCAACCGTGATTCCTACGAAAGTGAGTTAGGATTTCCCTGTTTTTCGTATGTTTTTTCCTTTCTTTCATTTTTCGCTTTCTTTGTTTTCCTCGGGACTAGCAAAGGTTAGGCGTGGGGGTATTTGATTGACATCTTATCATGCATATCTTTGTGTCTGATATCCGTTATCTTTCACCTAAACAATGCTACGTAACGAAATTAATGTTTAAGTTTCAGGAATACGTAGGTTTGAGGAGAAGAGGCACAAAAAGGAATCAAAAGCAAGAAAAATGACTAAGTTGCAAGACTTATGGAATAAGAGGCAAGAGAGAGGGACCCGAATGCAAAATCAAAGGACCAATGTGCAAATGAAGAAACTCCACACCATCTGGGGGAGTATTTTGGCAATTCTATTCGGTTTGGAGCTCCAGCAACCGACTTCGATGCGTCAAACACAAGTAAAGACATCTAGAAAAGTGCACACGAAACAACAACCCCATCCAAACCCGGTAGACCGCTGATTGGCGGTCCGGGTTGCTCCGGATCCGCTAAGATTTTGTTGGCTCGCGTATTAGAGTGTCTTTAGTCTATTTTTGGTATATGTTTAGTCCCATACCGGGGGATTGTCTCGGATCACATTTTTCTTTGGCTATAAATAGAACTCCTCCTCCCTTGTATTCATTACTCTCTTGGTGGTCATCCTCTCTAGTATGAGTAAAAGCCTTGAAGCAAAAACCCTGGTGGAGTGAGGCTTCTTGTATTGTTAGTTTGACATTAATAAAGTTTTCCTTTAGTTATGTTGTTTCTGAAGGGAATGTGTTCTAAAAGTTTTACTTTTAAATGTCAATTATTATGAATTGAATGAGAAATCATTTTGTTCCTTGTTTATGTTATTCGTCTTTTAGAAGTGTTAAGGAAAATGCTCTTGGTCCTTAACCGTAGAGCTCTAAAAGATATTGGTTTACATAAAACAAAAGATATTCGCAATCATGGTAATTAACATAGAACATTAATTACCGAGTTAAGATTGTCGTGTTGGTCATAGATCATTGTAGCTCTACAAGTGAGTGACAACACGGGTATGCAAAAGAGGAAAATATTACTTTTGTATACTGAATAGACCTAATAAGTAAAATATTATAGAAATGTGTTTCTGTGTCATTAATATTTTACTGTGTCTTTGGTCCTTTGATATGAGACTTATATCTAATCACTTAAGGAATACTTAATTAGATCAGTGTCTTGAACTATCGATCAGTGTAGTGTAAAGGCATTGGTTGGTTAAGTACAACTTTTGTTGGAGAAGATAGTTAGTCAAAAGATTATCATTGCCCCTCTTAATTGAGTGATGATATTAGTGGGCTCCTTGATAAAGCAAAGTTATAATGTGCACAATGTGATTTGAGTTAAGTCACATATTTATAACTAGCTTAAAGAGATCAAGAAATGAATACTAATACAAAGATGACACAATACTACTTTGTGTGTATTCTTAATATCATGAGGCAAGGGACGGACACAAGTGGTGCACTCCATCACTAAATGGATCGGGTTTTGGTTCGAGTGGAATTAAGACATCTAACTAATTGGGAGCTATAATGTGTAGCTAGATACCGCTTATAGCTTGTGATATTAAGCTCTTAATATCACTGCCAACTTAGTCTAGATCCTCCCATAGGTCACACCGCAAGAAACCGGGAAACAAGAAGCTTGATTTTTGGTTCATATGATGTGTCAGGTTTCTTATAGAAAATAAGACACATGTGGTGAACAAGTAAAATCAATCATGTTATATATAACATAATTAGAATCATGATAAATTCATATGAGATGCATATATTACGGGGTGCAATAATTTATTGTTGCATAGGATAATATATTGCATAAGTTGTGAATTTGCTAAAAACCCCCTCAAGTTCAAATTTTGTTGGAAATAAATCCAAAATTTGAAAAAGGCAAAATCGGGTAAAAGTTCGGTAATCCGTTGAGCTTCGGTCGACCGAAGGATCTGTGGATCGGTCAACCGAACATGGAACGGATAGTCATATTTGATTGACCGAACTTGACCAAAGTGCCTGTAACTTTGGTACGGTGTACCGAACCAAAATCGGTCGACCGAATAATATTAAGTTCCGATATTTTCGGTTAACCGAATGGTACTCGGTCTTAGACGAGAATTCGTCCAATCGGTTAAGGAGAATTTTTCCCTTTAAGAATCGGTCATCCGTCTAGTACTCGGTCAACCAATCGTGACATATTCGGTTAACCGAATGGGTCTCGGTCAACCGAACAGCGATTGATTTTCTGCCTTTGATTATTAAGAGATTAATTTGATTGATGGTTGGATTAGCTCCAAACTTGGTCAAACGTTTTGTGGGTGCATGTAATACATTAAGGAATTAATTTATGAGAGAAAATGTAAAGAAAATGTGGCTAAAGAATAGCCATGATTAAGAGTAAGATTGGAACCTATAAATAGGTCATTATTCTCCCTAATTGGGTTACACAATTCAATAATTATTTTCTCTCTTAATTCACCACAAAAACCCACGAAAATTCTCTTTTCTAAGTCTTTGGAAGGAGAAATCTCAGAGGCTAAGGAAGGGATTTGTAGCTAGATTCTAAGCTTGTTTGGAGATCGATTGGCTAGCTCCTTTCTCTCCAACCTTGTTTAGGGTTTCGGTGAACACTCGGAGGCATCCGACGCAACGAGAAGCGAAGATTGGCTTCCTCAACGTCTCTGAAACGTCAAGAAGTTTTTGAGAACTTCTAGGTATGAATTTCGGAGTCCCTTTATGTTTGTTTTAATAAGTTTTTGAAACTAGTTGTTAAAACAAACCGATGCATGCATAAATAAATCGAAGAAAATTGTAATAGATCCTTATTATACATGAAAATTCAAAAAATATATATGTATAATTAAACATGAAATCCTACAGTTTCTTTCTTAGTTTAAGTTCCTTTCATATGTCTTGCATGTTTCTTTAATTTTATGTCCTTTTAGCTTCTTTAACATTTCTTGCTTGCTTAGTTTAATTTCCTTTCAGTAGAATGTTTCATTTTGTTAATGTAGGTTGTAGTGTAATGATTAGTGAGTAGTTCCATCCCCATTTGGGGGTGGAGAAATATGTGATATGATTTTGTGATGTATTATGTGTGTGTTATCTTAATCCTTTGAACCTTACATGATTTCCAAAACCATCTAATGGGATTTCACTATTCTCTTTGATATACTAATGCTCTTGAATGAAGCTTAGCATATGCTTAGATTAGTGAACCTATTTTATGGGGAATGATGAGGTGAGGATATGGATGGAATTGATAAAGGAAACATGACTTGTAGTTGCATGTACTCTTGTTGTCTTTACCTTGGTTAATGTCTTGTATGGTTTAATGATTGTCTAACTCTTATTTCATGTGGAGGCATATTGAGGTTTAGTCTTTATACATGAGTTCATTTAGCTTCATTCCAATTATTGTCTTGTATGTTTTAATGATATTGTGTTATCTTATTTCATGTGGAGGCAAAGTTGGATTTAGTTTTATGATTTTCATGCACTACATGTTGTGATGAGCATAATTGAACACACAAATACACATATCTTTGTATTCATATTCTTTCTCTACCCCTATGGGGTTTAGTTTTATTGCTTATTTTCCATTTCCTTTTGCATTGTAGTGTAGTTTAGATCATAACTCCTTTCTCTCCTTTCTTTCCCACTCGCCTTCGAACAAACTAAAGTCGACACACCTCCCTGAGGATCGACCTGTATTTGCCAACGCGGTCGTGCATTTGCAGTTAATTAAAACGTTCAATCAATGAAGATAAATCTTAATTCATGTGGAGACATAGTTGGGGTTGTGGTCAATTTGAGTTTCTATGTTGTTCATATCATACTAGAGATATGATTGACATGTAATAATGTGGTTGTCTTTGTCCTATATCTTGAGTAGTGTTTTGTATGTTTTAATGATGGTGATAAATCTTAATCCATGTAGAGACACACTTAGGATGTGGCATTATAAGATTTTCTTGTTATGCATGTCATTAGCGCTTAATTGTATACACACATGTATCACACATCTACACTTTTGCATGAATTCTCCACCTTCTACAGGACTAGTCATATTAGAATTTGTTTAGCTGATTTGTATCATATTAGTTAGTTAGTTAAGATACACTCAATCTTCATTTTCTTCCCCCACTCAAGTATGGTCGATGACGACCCACACTCACAGCTCGTGGACACGACCCGTACTTGCCACCACTTCAACTCGATTGTGCGCTTGCGGTTTTGAACTGATAATATATCAATCAAATTTCGGTGTCGTTGTCAGGGAGTAAGTTTTTGTTATTGCGTTTACCATTTTGGTGGGTTTTAGTTTTAGTTTTTTTGTTTTCAATTTTTATTTGGATTTGTTTGCAGAGGATTATAGTACACAAGAGACACTCGTGGTCAGGGGAGCGCACCAGACAAAACTCTAGACTAGAATGCAAGTTTGATCTGCCAGTAGTGAATTTGCATCCACCACCGGTAGATTGGGTGAGGTTTTATCCCTTCATTTTGAATTGTGCTTTTCTTGCCTTATGTAGTTATTATTTTATTTCCTGTTCACTAAATACATGCTACATGGTATTGTCTAAACCTATTAAATTTGCATGAATCCCTTCAAGACAACTTGAAATTTAAAACCCAAAACAAAATATTAGATTGATTGACATCTAGCTCAATAAATGAAGCTTCAAAACCACAAACACCTGTAATTGGAAAATTGAATGTTAAAACAAGAAGACCTTCGTTACATAGTGAATTCCATACACATCCACAACCACAAGCTCATTACCAAAGGACTTAATTAGTACCATTACACTTATGACAACAAAGACACCCGAACAATAACAATTACTTCATAATTTCAGAACTCAATGCCACCTAACAACAACAAAAATTAACTTTGTCTTGCATAATTAAGAAAACCTCACCACTCTACATTGATGAGCGGGCTTTTCGCTCAATCCACTTCTCTCGAACTTTCACCTTATTCAATTTATAGAAAACCATCCTCTGTTTCTTCTTAGCGAACAAATCCAAAGCGACAACGTACTCATCACTTTCGTCATCAAATTTGGTATCCTTAAGCATTTCCATGCACTTGTCATACGTATAATTTTCTTCTTCAGGGTCTGTCGTTTTCCTTTCATTTTCCCGACCTTGTTTGATTGCGTTTGCTAACGCTTCAACCGTGGTTTCCTAGTTTTCTTTCATGACACATGGATCTCCAATAGAACTTCTATGTTTTTTCCTCTTAGCAGGATGTGTGTATAACATGTCTCCACCTTTGGTAGTACCAGCTAGTCCGGTAGCACCAAACTCTAATTGTGAACCCATGCTGCAGGAAGGTGTGGTGGACATACACGATGCTGATGCCACACCACTATTTGTGGGGCAAGAATTCAGACTCCCAAATGCGACAGCCCCCCCCCAAACAACTTAATACACTCGGCCTCATATAGTAGGGGACCATCTCTGAAACACTTGACGTCTTTCAACATCTGTAATTCAATTCAGGTTCATTTTAAATCATTAGTTATGCAAAACATGAAATTAAATGTAACTAACAAATACAAATAGTGGAACCTTAAAGTAATCTTGCCAACACTCATTTGTCATTGTGTACGTCCCCTTCTCGTCATCCCAACTGATCCCCATTCTTTGTTTTAAGTCATGCCACGCTTGGTATTCACGTCTCATGGTGTCCTAATGATTTTTCTTTTGTTTCCATTTGTACTTCACATTACAAGTTTCATTGAAAAGTTTGGTGAAATTTTGAAAAGAAAACTTGTTTCCTGTGCTCCCCAGCATACCAATTTTTCTTACATCTTCTAGACCTAGTTTCATGAAAGTTTCATGCATCCGGTTTGTCCAACATGCTTTAGGTCTCCATCTTTCTCTCCCTTTACCCATTTGGTTGTTGTCCAAATTTCATCGCCTGAGTGCTCATTTCTATCAAATTGTGGTCCATCAAATGTAGTGGGAGGCATTGAGGTTGCTGGCATGGAATGATTGGGAATAAACTCGAATGAGGAGAAAATGGGGTGGCACCTAAAGATTTATATTGGGAAAATTGAGACAATGAAGGTGACAAAATTGATGGACTATAGATTGTTGGGTTGGTACAAAGTTAGGCAATGGTAAACCAAAGTGACCAAATTTATTTCTAGGATCAGTAAAACCAAATGGGTGGACACTAGGCATCCCAAATATAGGGGTCGTCAGGTTCTTCTTGTTTGAAGGAGGGCTGATTGATGGATTACCAAAATAGTGAGTTGGTAGTTTAGGACAAATTTCGGGATTTATGTTGATCGCAGGAACAGTTGTTGGTGCTTGGGTGCAATGGTCGGGTAATCCTGGAAGTTGGAAGTGTCATCGTCCATATCCTATCATAACCCAACAAATTAGTGCAACAAACAGCAAACAAAGATTCTTAATTAATTTTCAACCAATTCAAGAACAAATGAGTCATACAGTAACAAAGAAATATTAAGAAAACAACTACAACCCTCTAGTAGAGAAACTCTGATCACATATGAAATCCCTTAAGACTGACCTTGCATTATCATCCTCTTGAGTGGTACTAATTTGCGGGTATGGGTTTCCACGCAATCCTGCTTCTTTGGTTCAATCCTGCATAACATCTTCTAAAATATTATCTTGTTGGCTTTTTAGCCTTAATCTATGTTTTGATGATTTAATCAACCTAATCTTAATTACAATCAATGTAGAGTAGCACACATATTGCATAGCATATATATTGCATTGTGCTAACTTCTACAGGTGATCAAGACTCAAGAAAGAGGGAAATGAAGTAAAGACATGTAATTAAAGCTATATTGAAGACATATAATCTTGATTTCTTTTGAGTCTTAGGAACATTATGTAATTGAGCATACTTGAGCTAAAATCAACTCAAACACAAACTAGGTTCCCTATAGAAGTCACACACAAAATTTCACAACATTTGGATTTCAATAGATCACCCAAACTAGAATCGGAAAACACTTAAACCAATCTTGAACTGCCAGGACCAAATCGGTCGACCGGAACGAGTTCATCGTTCGAACGATTGGGTTGTTTATTCTATTACAGAATCTAGTGTTAAACCGGTCAACCGTTTCATACCTTTTGTCCGACTGATCATACGTGTCAAGTGACCATTAGATTTGTCGTTATTATAGAACGGTCAGATTTCCCAAAACCCCATATTTCACTGATTTTCGGTCAACTGCTTTATACCTTCCGGTCGAGCTAATAAACAAACTTTGGTCTCCCTGAATGCTCTGGAAGTTTCCAGTCGAACGTCTCTTAGATCTCGGTCGACCCAAACACATTTTCTCCCTGAATGCAAATTACCCATATCCCGAGCATAAATGCGTGCAACAGACTCATTCCTGTCATAAAGACCAAGTTCAAGATTATTGGGATTCAAATGGAAGTTCATCCAAGCATAAACGCATTCAAAGACCTAATTACAAAAAGACCAAGGACTTAATCACAAAAGTAGTCAGGGACTTAATTGCAAACAGCCAAGGACCTAATTGCAAATTACGAGTAGCTTTTGTTATTATGGAGAAAGTCTAAAGAAAAATCAATGTGTATCTCCAAATATATAAAGAAATAAAGTTGGAGCTCAAAAGAAAGGAAAGAATCAATCCAGATGCGCAAAGGATATTGAAATCATATCCTAAACACACAGAACAAATCCGGATTAAAATAGAGCTAAAAAGGCGGCGAATCCGCCGCACAAAACTAGATCCATGCTCTAAAATTTTTACCGGTTGCGTGTTGACGCGTGTACTTTCTTATGTTATACCTAAGTCCCTTGTATCGGCTATAAATAGCCCTGAAACGATGTTGTAGAGGATCTTTAGAATTTTAACCTTAGTTTTTAATTCTTAGTTCTTGTTTTGTTCCATAGTTTTAGTAATAAAATTCTGTCTTTTATTTCTTGTTTTTAGTTTTCTTTTGTAATTCCTCTAGGACCCCTTCTCCTTCCCTCCATTTATGAGTTTTTAACTCTTTCCAAAGGGTGGAGGTGGCGGATTTAGGGTGATGAGAAGAGAATAAAGTTATTATTTTAATTTCGTGTTAGTATATTTTGATTACTTGAGTTTATGTTGAATCATTAATCATGTAATGCTTCATAACTAATATGATTTATTATAAGTTTCTGAATTCTCTAATCTAAACCAGATATCTAAACCTCCACCCAACGGAATTCACCATCTTTGTTCTTATTTTAGTTTTATTTGTTCATGTTTCATGCTTTAGAAAATTAAAACCAAAAATCTCAAAAACAAACTTATTCTTCTCTCCTTCTTTCCCCTACTCGAAAATCACACAAATAACAAATCTCTCCCTCATTGTGCTCGACCCATACTTGCCACATCTTCATTGACGCCGTGCACTTGTGGTATAAATTTAATTCTCATCAAGTTTTTGCCGCCGTTGCCGGGAGGCGACGCAGATTTTGTTTTTGTTGATTTCGATTCTATTCTGTTTATCTTGTGCGCGATCTAAGTATTTGAATTTGTGTCTCAGGAGAAAATAGAGCGCGCGGTGAAATCTGAACGCAGTCTGAGCAACAAGGGCGGCGGAATCGCCGCATACCAAGAAGAACCTACGGCGGAATCGCTGCACATTTGAAGCATCTGGGCTTCAATTTTTTCTGGGGTCGTCTCCATCTCTGGATGGACACGTAGAGCATCTGGGAAGTTTCGAGAGCGGGTGGCGAACCCAACTGAGCATTGCATAGGTAACCTTTGTTGCCTCTTTCCTTGTAATTTCTAGTTTCGGAAAATTTCCTTTTGTAGAACTGCACGTGTTAAGCTTAAATTCTATAATTGGCAATAATTCTACTCTGACCTAAAAATTGGCAAAACTAGAAGAACTTAGTGCATGCATCATATAATGTTTTGTTTGCATTATTCTTGCTAAATTCTTGCAAATTAATTCTTGTTGAAGAGTGCTGGAGGCAAGGTACGTATCACGGTTTTTATCGATTGCATTTAAGCATATAATCTAATTTGCATACAACCTTGCAATTGCCCCCCACTAAAGACCATTGTTTGACTATCTTTGCTAGATTTAAGTTAAACTATCTTAAGGGCAACTCCGTAGGAAAAGATACGGTGGGGATTTCATCACCCTTCCGTGGCCCACAAATCACAATCCTAAAGTGTCACCCAAGCCTTAAAATTAAAATAAATTAGACATTGGCCCCAAAGGACTCAGACTCAATTAAGGAGAAGATTGGTTTGACTTGCTATGACCTAAAGCTGGTCGAATTTAATTTGGTGTCTAGAAAGTGTTTTTGTGTTGACGTAAGTCTTCCAAGCGAAGTGGTTGTCTAATTGGCACCGACTCTGTCGGAAACGCCCCCACTAGCTATACACGGCATGGCCAAGTTGGTTTGATTAGTGAGGGAGGTGAATCAAGCAAATCAACTTGACTCAACCAGTTAGGAGTCGTCTAGATTTAAGCCACACTAGGTCTAGGATTGTTTGAACCGTGCTTGTTCAGGAAATTTCTGACCGACCCTCTTTTCTATCTTTAGAGTTAAGTTTCCCTTCTCATCTTAGTCTTCTTTCTCTTCTCACCTCAATTCTCTAGATTAGGATTCCTTTTTCATCTTTCCCCATTCTATTGTTTCTTTCCATTTTCAAAAAAAAATTGTAATTAATTCTTGAAATTAAATTTGGAATTTAAATTTCAAATTTGAACTCAAAAATTGATTCAACCCGGTGCACTAAGATTTGGATTCGGGACTTGAGTAATCGACTCTCACGAGTTCATCTAGATTCCAGTCTAGAACTTAGCCCCAATCCATCTGCTGCACCACCTCACCCGGATCCAATGGGTGAGAATGTAGTGGACCCACCTGTTGCACAACCTATAACTCTAAGGGATAGATGCTACCCAGTGATGGCTGCTCAGCCATCATGCATCATTATGCCCACCATACAGGGTCGCGACTTCGAACTTAAGGCACAATACATGAGTATGTTGCCTAAGTTCGCCTCTATGGAAGACCCATATCTCTTCCTTAGAGAATTTGAGGAAATCTGCTCTCTTATGCAATACCAGCATATCCCTAAGGAGGCAGTGCGTCTGAAATTCGTGCCTCTAGCACTGAAGGACGACGCTAAGAAATGGCTATATAGTCTAGCCGAAATATCCATTAGAAGTTGGGCTGAGTTTGTTCAAGTTTTCCTAAAAAAATATTTCCCCAACCATAAGACTATGAGGATTAGGAATGAAATTGTTGCATTCGTTCAATCTGAGAGTGAGCCGTTCTATTCCTATCTAGAAAGATTTAAAAGTGTGCTGACCCAATGCCTTCATCATGGAATTCCAAGATGGCAATTGTGCCAAATTATTTATGAGGGATTGACACCCGCATCTAGGGTTATGGTAGAATCCGTAAGCCAAGGGAACTTCATGTCAAAAAACGAAAATGATGCCTGGACTTTTCTTGAGGATTTAGCTGAAAACAGTATGCAATGGGACAATGCTAGAACACCGCTTAACCCAAGTATTGGATCTAGAATAACAAGCCAACCCAAACCAGGTGTCTTAGCTGTAGATGCCAATGTAGCGGCTGAAGCAAAACTAGCTACCCTTATCCGCAGAATGGAAAGTCTAGAGCTACAAACCCGAACCCGAGTGAATCAAGCCTCGTCTATCCCTTGCTCTAGATGTGGTCAGACTGGTCATTTAATGGAGGATTGTGCGGACTGGGAACAAGTTAATGCCACGTTTAACCATGCTAAAAATGACCCATACGCATCAACCTATAACTCGGGTTGGCGTAATAATTCCAATTTCGCATCAAGCCAACAAGGTCAACCTCCTAGACAACAACCAAACCCGTATAACCAAAATAATACATCATCTGGGTTTAGTAACAATGGCGATCATGAGGTTAGGTTGACAAGCTTGGAAAATTTGATGAAAACTTTTATACAAACAACCAACCAGTCCTTCCAAAGGCTAGAGACACAAGTCAGCCAACTCGCGCAAATTGTAGGTGCGAGAGAAAAGGGTCAGTTTCCAAGTCAACCTGAGGTGAATCCAAGATCTAATAATTCATATCAGCCCTATCAACCACCTCTAGGAAATAACAACCCTAGACCGGTTCAAATGGTTAATGAGGAAGGACCGTTCCAACAAATAAATGCAGTAGTATCATTACGGTCCGGAAGACAAGTCGATAACAATGTGGTAAATCCTAGAACGTCTAATCAATCTAGCCATCAAGCAACCACATATGACCTGACCATTGAACCTGACGTCCAATCTGAAACGCCCAACCCACCTACTCAAACTGAACCCATAGCTCAACCTGAGCGAGTCTATGTTCCTAAAGCTCCGTTCCCCAATAGACTCAAGAAGAACTCAAGTGAACAAATAGAGAAAATCTTGGAAGTATTTAAGCAAGTTAAGTATTTAAGCAAGTTAAGGTGAATATTCCACTCTTAGATATGATTCAACAAATACCTGCTTATGCTAAATTCTTAAAAGATTTGTGCACTAAAAAGAGAAAAACGAATGTACCAAAGAAGACATTCTTAACTGCAAACATAAGCTCTATTCTGTCAAATTCATCTCCTATAAAATATAAGGACCCTGGGTGTCCCACAATCTCATGTGCAATAGGAGATACTTTATTCAGGAAAGCCCTTCTAGAGCTTGGTGCTAGTGTTAACTTACTCCCGTTCTCTGTCTACGAGCAACTCAACCTTGGTCCACTAAAACCCTCTAAGACAACCCTTCAATTTGCTGATTGCTCTATTAAGAAACCAAGAGGTATAGTAGAGGATGTTTTGATTAAGGTTGGTGACTTCATTTACCCAGTGGATTTTGTCGTTCTAGACACTGAATCTGTTGTCGATCCTAAGAGACAAATCCCTGTGATACTAGGCAGACCATTTCTAGCCACTTCTGAAGCTTTGATAAATTGCGGAAATGGGCTCATGCAACTATCTTTTGGAAACTTAAAAGCTGAATTTAATTTCTTTCATGTCGATAATGAGCCAGAAATAGTATGCAATCACAGTGATGTTGTGATGAGATCGCGTATTTATAAGATTTCTGAATCAAATAAATCATCACAAAATCAAAAAGGAAGTAAGAAAAAAGGGAGTAATTCTTCTACCCAACCACCATCACTCGAACAAACAAGAGAATCAATACATGTGAGAGGTGTGGAACCTTTACCTCAGGGCAACATGGGGAACAATTCTACTGGATACATGCACCAACATGGTGACATTCAATCCAGTTCTGATTATGGTTGACTCTGAACAAATTACATCCCTTCACCGCAGTTCACCCAGGTAATAAGTGCATTTGCTTTATATTTGCATACATTGAGGACAATGCATGATTTAGGTGTGGGGGGTGTTTATGTATCTATCTATCTATATATATTTTTGTTTAAAAAAAATCAATGTTCCATGACATAGCTTAAGATTGAACCACCAAAACCCGAGTACAAATTGCTTTGAGTTTTTGTTCCTTATTATATAGTTCTGCTTGTAAAAACTATGACATAAATCTAAGTTCCAAAGAAATAACCCATTACCCTTTAAGACATGTATGCACTTAAATTGGATGAATCAAATCTTTGAAGTGGTTTATAAAAAGTAGAGGTTGAGGAAAATATACCAGGAAGTGTGGACTTCTACTAGCAATTAAGCCTTGAGGAAAATAAAAGTAAAAATAAAGGAATAAAGTGAGGAAAGCACATTTTGCAAAATGATTACAAAAACCCAAACCTTTGAGTCACTGGTCCGTAGGGGTATCTTAAAACCCGGTAACTTGAGTCTGCCAGCTCGGGATTATTGACCAAACTCGCTACACGAATGCAAAAGGGGTAAAAGTGTCAGAAAAAGCAAATGTGTTGAATCACGGAAAAAGAAAAAAATTACTTTAAGATACTCAATGCCCAAAGCTAAAAGAATGATTCATGCCATGGTTGATCCGAATGATACTTCACCACCAGAGGAGGCATGCAAAATAATTTAAGTGGTAACATGTGTAGAAGGGTTAGTGGTGTGAATATTGGAGGAATGAATACCAAGTCAGATTTTTTATGGGTTAGACTTATATAATAAGCATGCAAGAATTGTAAGTAAGATGTATAAGGTTAAGGTGGAGATATTGAGAACTATGAATGAAATGTTGAATTAAGACATGGTGGGTGTGTCAACTGAAAACCCTCACGAGACAAAACTCGTCCTCTAAGGAAACTTGGGGGTTTAAAGGCTTGTTGCACATGCTAAGTGCAACCGTGATTCCTACAAAAGTGAGTTAGGATTTCCCTGTTTTCATTTTTCTTATATTCTGTTTTGCTAGGGACTAGCAAAATCTAGGTGTGGGGGTATTTGATTCATTGCATACATTGCATCATATGTCTTTCATTTAGATTAATTTTAGATCAATAAATACTTCTAAGGTATGTGTTTAGTCTTATTTACAGAATACAGGGACCTGAATGCAAATTACCCATATCCCGAGCATACATGCGTGCAAGAGACTCATTCCATTCATAAAGACCAAGTTCAAGATTATCGGGATTCAAATGGAAGTCCATCCAAACATAAACGCATTCAAAGACCTAATTACAAAAAGACCAAGGACTTAAGCACAAAAGTAGTCAGGGACTTAATTGCAAAAAGCCAAGGACCTAATTGCAAATTACGAGTAGCTTTTATTATTATGGAGAAAGTCTAAAGAAAAATCAATGTGGATCTCCAAATATATAAAGAAATAAAGTCGGAGCTCAAAAGAAAGGAAAGAATCAATCCAGACGCGCAAAGGATATTGAAATCATATCATAAACACACAGAAAAAATCCGGATTAAAATAGAGCTAAAAAGGCGGCGGATCCGCCGCACAAAACTAGATTCATGCTCTAAATTTTTTACCGGTTGCGTGTTGACGCGTGTACTTTCCTATGTTATACCTAAGTCCCTTGTATCGGCTATAAATAGCCCTGAAACGATGTTGTAGAGGATCTTCTGAATTTTAACCATAGTTTTTAATTCTTAGTCTTGTTTTGTTCCATAGTTTTAGTAATAAAATTCTGTCTTTTATTTCTTGTTTTTAGTTTTCTTTTGTAATTCCTCTAGGACCCCTTCTCCTTCCCTCCATCTATGAGTTTCTAACTCTTTCCAAAGGGTGGAGGTGGCGGATTTAGGGTGATGAGAAGAGAATAAAGTTATTATTTTAATTTCGTGTTAGTATATTTTGATTACTTGTGTTTATGTTGAATCATTTATCATGTAATGCTTCATAACTAATATGATTTATTATAAGTTTCTGAATTCTCTAATCTAAACCAGATATCTAAACCTCCACCCAACGAAATTCACCATCTTTGTTCTTATTTTAGTTTTATTTGTTCATGTTTCATGCTTTAGAAAATTAAAAACCAAAAATCTCAAAACCAAACTTATGCTTCTCTCCTTCTTTCCCCTACTCGAAAATCACACAAATAACAAATCTCTCCCTCCTTGTGTTCGACCCGTACTTGACACGTCTTCATTGACGCCGTGCACTTGCGGTATAAATTTAATTCTCATCACTAGACCAAAACCCCCGAATGGTCGACCCAACTCAAACCTTAGTTCGACTGTTCACTTAAGTGAACTTAAGTTATAGCCTATTTTGACAAACCAGTCGACCAGTACATACGATTCGGTCGACTATCTCTGTTCTGAAATGTGACCTGCACTTCACTGCTTCGTGTTTCTTACACAATCACTTACCCATTTAATCCCAATGGCTATAACTCACTTGGAACTTATAAATAGAGTTGTCTAACACACTTTTACTCATCTCTCCCACTCCATATTGTCTACTACATTAGAGAGAAAACTCCAAACACTCAAAAGCTCAAACCTTCCACACTTAGTCATCAATTTCATTTTATACTCAATTGTACTCAGATTTAGAGAGTGTTGTCCCACTCATTCTGTTGTAAAGAAGCAAAGACTTCGGTGAAAGCCGGAAGTGTCCCTCTCAGATTGTGACAGGAAGAAAATCAAGCAAGCGAGGGTGTTCGCGGTGCTTGTGGTGTAAAGGCTTAATCTCGGCCCGGAACGAGGTTGATAGTGAAGACGTAGGTGGAGCTCGTGGGAGATCCAACGGAGTTACAAAAGATGAAGTAGGCGGGAGGCCGAACCTCTATAAAAATCCCCCGTCTCCTTTGTAGTTTGTATATTTCCTTCCCTTTACTTGCTTTTATTTTTAATTCCGCTGCACATCTTTGATTAAGCAAGTATAGGTCAATTAGCTTAAAAATTGATTAGATAATCTGACCATTCACGATCCTACAAATCTGACAATCTTTGATCAATTATAAAATTGTGTAATGTCATTGCTTCCGCCACAATCGTAACTTGATTTATGAGGGTATGGAGTGGCATAAGATTCAATATATTCCATCTTTTTTTCAGAACGCCGAAAGCTCTCTCTGACATTGGGCCATGACGAACGAAGTTGATTAAACACTTCCTTCTTTCCTCTAGGTCCATGTCTTCTAAATTAAGGGACATGGTATCTGGTATTCTGATAGGGTGATAGAAAACCTTCTTTGTTTGGGTACCCGGCGTCGACAACATAGTATTTTTCTGTTTCATATTTACAAATTTAGTAAAGGAATAATACTAGTAAATTCAAATTTGGGTTTGTATGTTCATATTTGTTCACTCACCATGGTGTGTAGTGAAGTTATTCTGCGGGTTAGAAAGGTTGTGATTAAGAACCTTACCATCATGGGTTGAACCTTCCCAGCCAGTAGAGACGAAGACGAACCTCGTGTCGAAAGCACATACACCAAGAGCATTTTGGGTTAGATTTTGTGTCTGTCGTCCTGATCGATAAGTCGCATGTTCATGTAAGGATACTCAAGTAGGGATAATACTTTCCACCTCGGCCTTCCAAAATATGTGTTGTAGTATCGCCTAGGTTCCCTTTATCTTTGATTATTTCAGTCGACCAAATGAACACTGTGTGCAAGGCTAAGTTAAAATATCTACTAATTGTGTCCCCTGAATGTTGAAGTTGAGCCTGTAAGGATCTATTTTTGTCACCATACGCTAGTGTCTTAAGTAGAATGTAAACTTTCTCCTCAACACTGACATGTCGTGAATCGACCAACAACGACTTCGCACGCATGATAGTGCATAACCTACTAAACACGTTGGGCATCATCCTACATGAATCGTAACAATTTCTATATTGTTCCATATGCATGTCGTTAATTATTTCGGATCCTGTGAATGGAGTTGTATGAACATGGTTCCTACGGCGACAAGAAATTGTACCGTTGAAACACCCCCGACTAAACACAAGGAATGCGAAAACACAAATTAAAACAATTTCGTCCTGATTGAAATTGGAATCCGGGTTGTTTAACAGATCCATTACGGCATCCATTTTCTCTACAATTACAGCAACGATAAAACAGCAAATTAAAATAAAATACTTACAAAAAAATTTAAAATAAGGCTAGGATAGGAAAGATCAATAATAGAAATTCAGTAATAAACGTGCAGCTGACAAAATTTGCATCATGTACTTGCACCGCAATTCCGTAATCGTCAACCGAAGAAGCATAAATATTTGTTGATCAATTTCACCTATCTAACATAGCATGTGAAAAAAAAAATTAGAGTGGTATTGTAGCATGTAATTGTAGTGTAATAATAAAAAACTATCTGATTTAAGTAAATACATATGGAAAACTTTTTGCATACCAATAAGGAAACAAAATTTTGGGAACAACATGGGAGCTCTGTATGAAACATACAACTTAAACACTCGGCTTAAAGCAAAGCTGAAAAAGGTCAAGAAGATCAAATGTAGCTACAAAAGGTAATGTCATGGAAGAAAATCGAGAAGGTGGTCAAGTAGAAAGTGACACTAACACAGGAGCAGGACATGGATGTAGATCAACCAAAATTACGCCCGAACTTGTCATACAAATAACAAATGCCCACCCCATATCATCATACAAACAACAAATTCACACCACAAAGGTTTGAACGACATGCAAAAGTATAGATTTGAGGTCGACCTAGGCGGAACCAACCTTCACTGGTGCTTCACGACAACAATGGAAGTCTGGGATCAACAAGCACAACCACTTGAGGTTAGCAGCGTTAAGATCTAGAAACAAAGGAAGCCGGAGAAGAAAGATATCAACCAATCCGAAGAAAAACGATCTAACCTAACAAAACCGCGGCAACGATGTCCAACCACTTGAAATTTTAGGGAAGGGATTTATGTTGGGGCAAATGTTTGAGGGTAAGGGAGTGTTATGGTGTTGGTTGGTTGGAGAAAGAGGAGAAATAGTGGTATATTTGGTGAATAAAAGCGATGGTAGTGTGGTAATTATCACAAAATGGATGGGGATTGTTGGAAGTAGGAAGGTAAAAGCTACCGGAAGCGACCCCATGTTGGATTTAGTTTCACTGTTCACATGTGACTGCTGAGAAGTGATTGATATCATTTCATGCATATTTGTATCTTATATCCATTATCTTACACCTAAGCAATGCTACGTGACGAGTTTTATGTTTGAATTTCAGAAATAAATAGGTTTGAAGAGATGAAGCATGAAATGACCCAAAAACAGGGAAAAAAGACTTAATTGTGAGACCTGGGGACTAAGATGCAAGGGAGAATGACCTGAACGTAAGACTGAAGGACCTAAGAGCAAAACAGAATACTTCACACCATCATGTGGAGTATTTTAGCAATTCGATTCGGGTCGGAGCTCCAACAAGCCAAGTAAATGCATCCCAGACCAACAAATATACCAAGAAAAACCCACAACAAATCTGAGCGCGATCCGAATCCTGTAGACCGCCAATTGGCGGTCCGGATCTTCCCGGATCCGCTGAGTTTTCTGGAGCATGTGTATTAGTGTTTGTTTAGGCTATTTTTGGTATTTGTTTAGTCCCATATCGGGGGATTGTCCCGGATTACCTTTTTCATTGGCTATAAATAAAACTCTTCACCTTCTATTGTAAACTACTCATTGCTTGGTGGCATTCTCTCTACTAAGGAGTAAGCCTTGAAGCAAAACTCAAGGTGGAGAAGAATGCTATCTTCAATTTGAGTCATTATTAATAAAATAATTGTTCTAGTTTCTTTTAATCTTGTCTTTTAATTTATTCATGCTTGTTTAGTCTTTCCTTTCCTTTTAAGTTTCTTTAATACTCCTTTCTTGCTTAGTTAGATTTCCTTTCAGTATAACGTTTCATTTTGTTAATGTAGGCAATGTAATGATTAGTGAGTAGTTTCATCCCCATTTGGGGTGGAGAAATATGTGCTATGATTATGTAATGTAGTAGTGTGTGTTATCTTAATCCTTTGAGCCTTATATGATTTCCATAACCATCTAATGAGATTTTACTCTTGTCTTTGATATGCTAATGCTCTTGAATGAAGCTTAGCATATGCTTAGACTAGTGGACCTATTTTATGGGGAATGATGAGGTAAGGATAATGATGGAATTAATATAGGAAACATGACTTGTAGTGTATGTGCTCTTGTTGCCTTGGCATTGGTTAATGCCTTCTATGTTTTAATGATATAGTCTTATCTTAATTCATGTGGAGGTATAGTACGGTCTAGTCTTTATACATGAGTTCATTTAGTTAATTCCAATTATTGTCTTGTATGTTTTAATGATGTAGTCTTATCTGATTTCATGTGGAGGCAAAGTTGGATTTAGTTTTATGATTTCATGCACTACATATTGTGAGGAGCATAATTGAACACACACACACACATCTTTATATTCACATTATTTCTCTACCCCCTGGGTTTTAGTTTTATTTCTTATCTTCATTTCCTTTTGCATCTTAATGGAGTTTAGTGTAACCAATCTTTCTCTCCTTTCTTTACCACTCGCCTTCGCACAAACCAAAAGTCGACACACCTCCCTGTGGATCGACCCGTATTTGTCACCGCTTCAACGCGACGCACTTGCGGTTTAATATAAAACGAATCAACAGTGTTAGGGGTGTAATCGATCTCTAAACGAGCGATCCGAGCCTGCTCAAGATTGGCTCGTTAAGGGTTTCGAGCGGAAAATTCTGCTCGCGCTCGGTTCGACCTGCTCGCGAGCGGCTCACGAGCGGCTTGTTAACCTGAATCTTTTTTTGTTGTATTGAATTGCTAATAATGTTGTCCTAACAATTAAATTATAAGATTACTTAAGACAAATATAATAATAGTTACTAACATAATTTTAAAATTAACACCTAAAATAAACACAATCTTATAAATTATACGACAACATCAACATCTTATAAATAAGATTATACACTTAGATCATACAAAATCAACAAAATCTTAAAATCAAACACAATCTCTTCAATTATAGGACAACTCACAACATCAACATCTTATAAATAAGATCATCCACCTGACTCAAACCTTAATTTATTTGAACTTTTGGTGTAGAAAAGAATGAGAAAAAGAAAAGAAATAATAATAATAATAATGGAAAACGAAAAATTTAAGACTAATAAGGTTTTGATTCTTATGAGTATTTTGGTTTGGTTTGTTAAATGGATTGTTGTGTTTGGTAAATTAGTTTATTAAATGAGTTTAATACTTAACCGATTGGGTAATTGGATAGAATATTCATGTTAATCAAATAATTAGATATAGTAATCAGGTTTCGAGCGATAAATGAGCGAGCACCGAGCGAGCATCGAGCGAGCGGGGTATGCTTGTGCTCGGCTCGTTACTTATCGATCCGAGCAACTTCGAGCAAAATCGGAGCAAAATCGAGCGAACATCGAGCGATCTATCGATCCCGAGCAGAACTTGACAGCCCTAAACAGTGTGATAGCATGGAGCTTCCTTGAGTTTGTTTGGTGTTGTGGGCATGTAAAATCCAAGTACTGCACCAGAAGCTCAGCCCAAAAGCATGTAACGAACGGACCCTGGTGCCACCAAAAAAGGTGGAGCTGGTAGAAGCAATGAGAAACTTCGAAAAATGACTTGGTCAGACATTAACTTGTCACCAGAGGCAAAAGTCACTACCAAACGAAACCTAAGTCAATATTAAGTTATTAACTCGTCCGTTTTTCTGGACTTTGAACAATACGGCCTGATTAAGCCGAGGCTATCAAGCAATTCGGTGCAATTGGTTAATCAAATGACAATGGGGCCCCTATAGACTATAGCGTAGTGAAAACTGATGGGTCTAAAGTTGGAATAGGCCTCAAGTTCGTGGGTCTAATTCAGTCCATTGGATCAGATTGAAAATTCCAGTTACATCTTTTGCAGGTGTCTTCTTCGTTACTTGTATTAGGTGTATTGTATTGGAACCAGCAATACCCGGTCTGTGTAGTAATTTGTCTTCTGTATCTTCTTTTAAATAGTATAGATTGAATCCTGAGCGGTTTCCAACAAAATTTGATCTTTTGGGATTTTTAGCAAATTCATAACTTATGTAATATATTATCTTATGTAATATTAAATTGTTACACCCCATAATATACACACCTCATATGAATTTATTATGATTCTAATTATGTCAATTCTCATTACATATTGATTTTATTCGTTCACCACATGTGTCCCTTTTTCACATTAAACCCGACACATCATATGAACTCAAAATCAAGTTTCTTGTTTCCTAGTTTTGTGGTGTCACCTATAAAAGGATCTAAGCTAAATTGACAGTGATATTAAATAATTAATATCCCAAACTATAAGCGGTATCTAGCTACACATTATAGTTACCCAATTAGCATAGATGTCTTTGTTCCACTCGAACTAAAACACGATCCATTTAGTGATGTAAGTGCACCACTTGTGTATGTCCCTTGCCTCATGATATTAAGAATATATACAAAGTAGAAATGTGTCATCATTGTATTATATTCATTTGTTGATCTTTTTAAGCTAATTATAACTATGTAACTTAACTCAAGTTACATTGTGCATATTATAATTTTGCTTTATCAAGGGCCCCACTAATATCATCACTCAATTATGAGGGGCAACGATAATCGTTTGACTAGCTATCTTTTTCAGCACAAGTCATGTTCAACCAACTATTGTCTTTATCACTATACTCATTGATAGTTTTTGACAATAATTAAATTAAGAATTTCTTGAGTGAAAAGACATAAGTCTCATATCTTAGGATCCAAGACACAGTAAAACATTAATGACACGAAACACAATTCCATAATATTTTACTTCTTAGGTTTATTCAATATATACAAGTAATCTTTTCCTCTTTTATATACTCGTGTAGTCAATTATTTGTAGAGCTACAACAATCGACGACCAACACGACAATATTTTCTCGGTGATCAATGTTCCATGTTAATTATCATGATTGTGAATAACTTTTGATTTATGTAAACCATTATCTTTTATAGCTCTACGGTTAATGATCAAACACCTCTTTCTTAACACTTCCAAAAGGCGGATACCATAATGAAGGAACAAAATGTTTACACATCCAATTCATAATAATTGACATTTAAAACTAAAACTTTTAGAACACATTTTTTTCACAACACATATCCAGATTAGTGCCTTCTCGACTCATTCAGAGCCCTTATCTGTTGAACCCTTTAACATTCGGGGCAGGTGTGGAGTTAAGCATAATAATGTGGCTTAGACCCAGGTGTTGGTGCATTGGAAGGGTATAGGGGTGGAGGAAGCGACGTGGCAGCCGTATGAAGAATTTCAGACCCGATCTCCGCACTTTGAACCTTGAGGACAAGGTTTGTTTTACTGAATTGCTATTCGTCGCCCTAAAACTACTTAAATCGCCCCAACAGATTACCATTTTGCCCTTCTCTCATTTCTACTGCTATAACGCGACATTTTACCCTCCTATCACACATCTTTCTTCATCTTCCTCTTATATTCATAAAAAATAATGTTTTGGAGGTCAGTAATGAGCCAACAGACGCCCCGGTGTACTCGAATCTGGTAAAATATCCAACATCTTTTTAATAAAAAAATAATAAAAAATAATAAAAAATTGTGGGCGTCTGGCGGAGCCGCCCAGCGTAGGAGAGGGGCGTCTGGGTAAGACGCCTCCCCCTAGGGGGCGGCGTTTTACACAGACGCCCTGCCCATGGGACGAGCGTCTGTCTAAGACGCCTCTCTCCTACGCTGGGCGGCTTAGCCAGACGCCTCTCTCCTACGTTGGGCGTTTTACATAGACGCCCGCAATTTTTTTTAATTAAAAAAATAATTGATTATAAATTTAGATAATTACTAAATTAATTAATTAATAAGTTAATAATTACTATATTCGGATGACTGATACCCTTTCGGTACACCGAATAGAGATTTTTAGAGAAATGTCGAAGCTACTGAGAATAAATATTCGGGTAACCGGGTAGAGATCGGTAAACCGACACAATGATTCTAGGAAGATCAAAAACTTACTGTATTTACGATCACGGTGGACCGATGGAAACTCGGTCATCCGCATAGAACATGTTCGGTAGACCGAGAAGCAAACGGTCGACCGTCCGACATCACCTTACAACGAGTTTTTGCAATTGATGAAAATTCAAAAAAAATTCAGATCCAACAATTTCAAAATCCAAAAAATTTAGAGAAGCAAACGGTCGACCGTCTGACATCACCTTACAGCGAGACCCCCGAACGGACCTGTCGATGTGGTATTTGTAAGTCGGGAGGTTTTACCACCGGGGATTTTGGATCTTAAATTTTTTTGAAAATTTAATCACTTGCAAAAAAACTCATTGTAATTTGACCCCGTTACCACCAAAAATCTTGCAACAGAACCTCAAATAATTTGAGATAACACACCGTATAATTTTAAGAATTTATTTATATTTTATTTTTTATTATTAAAAAATACGGGCGTCTGGCTAACACGCCTCCACCAACGTGGAGGCGTCTGGCTATCACGCCTCCACCTATGTGGAGGCGTCTTAGCCAGACGCCTCTACGTTCATGGAGGCGCCTCTTTAAGATGCCTCCACATTGGTGGAGGCGTCGTATCCAGACGCCTCCACCTAGGTGGAGGTGTCTTAGCCAGACGTCCGAGTCGGAAAAAAAATCCGCCTCCGTTACCTAGCCGGATTCAGGTGTTTCGCCAGACATTTTCGTGGTGTTGGTACTAAGAATGTGAGTAAAACTGAGTCAAATACCTTGTTTAAAAATACGGGACAAAATGGGTATTAATTGATTTGTTAAGGGCAAAAAAGTAATTTTTAGGGCGATTTATGTAGTTTTCCGGCGACGAACAGTAGTTCCCTTGTTTCAAGGGGTAGGGAATGTTAGGAGTTTATAATGGTGGCTGATAAGTGGCTTAATCGGGTTCCATATTTAGGTAATCGAAAGGGTACGAGCATATTTGAATGGGAGAAGATCCAACGGCTCATGAAGCGTGACTTAAGTTGATCAAGCGGTTGGGATTTAATGCTATAGGAGTTCATTATGACAGACTGACAGTTGAAGATCCAAGGGCTGATAGAAGATGGTTCAAAGTTCAAACGACCGAGATTAAAATCCCACGACAAGCGAGAGCTCTAGTTTCTTCCAGGAATTCCTGACCTAGCGAAGCTTAAAAACCTTAGTTTTGTAATTTTGTTATTTCTATTTCGATTTTAGAAATTGAGCTGAAAATTTTGAATCAAATTGCCATGTTTACACTCTTGTAACAAAATCCCTATAAATAGTGAAATGAAATGGCGTAATAGTCACGATTATTGTTGGGTTCTCGTTTCTTGAGTTTGGTGCAATCCTACTCTTGTGGTTTGTTATTGGAGATCGAAGGTCTCTCGAGCCACCCCCAGTTCTAGATGGTGATGAGGCGCACGAATCGGAGCTCGTCGGGGGGAAATTCGGTCAGCGACGAACCCCCGGAGCAAGATGCACTTTACATTGTTCCTCGGAGGATGAATCTACTCTTGAGTCTTAAGTGTGACATTTTGGAATTGGAAAGTAAAAAAAGTCTGACCATCTACGGAACCTTTTTCCCTTCAAAACTGTCTGACGGTTCAACTTTCCCAAGAAAAAAAATTAATTGGCCATTTTGCTAATTGGACGATTAGGAAATTCTCCATGAGAAGATTATTATAAAACTCGGAAACTATCTATTTCCTGGAAAACTTCTACAAAATGTTAAAAAAATTCTAATATTTTATGACTTGCTAATCCAATTGGCTTTGCGTCATCTTTACTGGTTGCATTTTGAGGTTTGGATGGTTGTTGCGGTTTGTCAAACCTCAAAAGTAATGATTTTTCAGTCAAACCTCAAAACTAATGATTTTTCATCCACATATTATTTTTTTATTGGATCCTTCGACTAGACAATTTCCCGTATGGATCGATCAACTGGTCTAGGCTCTAGCTAGAATTCCAACGTCCCATACTGGTTGACTGCTCAAGGACTTTGGAATTTCCAATGCTCATCTGGTCGTTTTCTTTGATAGTATTTGACTTCTTTAATACGGGGATTCGAATATTTGGGTCAAACTGCAAGAAGGTTCTGTCAGACTTAGAAATTGCATTACTATATTTAAATTATAATCGTTTATTAAAACTAAGGAGGTTGTATTACGGAGAATGGTTGATGGAGGACACAACTTTGTAAGTCTTACTTTTTCTATACAAAATGGTTGATGTGTTGAGTTTTGCTTAGGTATTTGCATCTCATTAAATACGTGGTCCTCATAACAAAACACATTCTCTCTTTAATTACTTCCAACTTATCTACCAATGTTCTTTTCTTTGATACATGCACAACACTTTATTTTTTGTGTTGGTAAGCACCGCGCACTCTCTCACACATCTTGCTTTATTTCAAACTATCCAAATTAAACATATTTTAATTATTTTAAATTTATTCAAACTCATTCACAATTACACATCGAAAAATCGAAAACTTGATATTACTTCACGTCATTTTTATCAAACTCGTCTCTCCAGTCGGAAACTCAATGAAAATAATTAATTTTGCACAAGTCGGTCATGTTATACAATCAGCGAGGAAAAAGATTCTTCTTGCTTCTTAACATGGTAGACTTTGGTGAGTAAATTTGTTGGTTTTAATTTCTTTCATGATATCAAATCCGATTTTCAATTGTTTCTTAATATCAAATTCTTAACATGTTATCTTGTCAAGGATTATGATTGACTTTTCATTGAAATGTTTGATTTTCTTAACAAACGTAAAACCATATAAAATTCTTTAATTGTGCAGCAAGTATATTATATAAAACTTTTAATATATCAAAATTGTGATTTTGCATATCTGTGGTTATTCAAAAATGTATACTTACTCCGAGAAGCAAACAATTCTCCTCCACTGTAGCTTCCGAATTCTTGTTGACGTATTATTTCTTCTCAAATTGATAATGTGATAGTTCCCCTTAAAAATCAGACTTATGATAATTTAAATTTAAAAATCACCATTCCACACTCTAGAATAATCAGTTTATTCAATAATAACATCAAATTCTGATAAATCAAGGTTATACGCCAAAGTCATTACCCTATGAATATGATTAGTTAAAATAACAACGAAATCACTTCTAATGTATGAAAAAACATTTCAAATTAACAGAAAAGAAAGAAGGCTACAATAGCTTTAAAAAGTAAATATCTACATCACTTCGAAATATCACATTATTAATTTCTTATAAACTTGGAGGCACAAAAATCTTCTGAGGGAATTATTTTTGGTTGAAAATTATAAGAAACGATTGACCACAAACATGCTACAAAAATTAACATTAGTCGACAATACATTAATCGATTATTCATAATATCATAACATCGAAAATTTGTGAATTTCAAAAATAAAATGGTGAATAAAGTAAAGGGCTAAAGTAGAGAAGCCAAATGTTACATAAGCTTAATCATTGTATAGGTTCTTTTGAAAGCTAAAAAAGTAATATATTTTAATATATTTCCAATTTTATCACGAAAATACCCCACAACCATCACCACAATCTCACATCCCAAATAAAACCACCAAATCTTCCACATTCCCACACCAAAACCCAAACATTCCAACCCACCGACGACCCTACCCTTACCCTTGGACTACCATTCCCGCTCATTTCGACTGAACGACTCACTCGTTTGGTGAAAACAATGCAGCTCTTTTGGTGGAAAAAAGACAACTCGTTTGGTGAAAACGACCCAACTCGTTGGTGCGTCCCACATGGGACTGGTGCATCTTGCGCAGGATTGGTGACATGACCCATCTCATTTCGACCGAACGACCTAGCTCGTTTGGTGAAAACAAGGCAACTCGTTTGGTAAAAATAACCCACCTCGTTTAATGAAAACAAGACAACTTCATCTTGTGGAAACGACCCAACCTATTTGGTGAAAACGACCTAGCTCGTTGGTGCGTCCCGTACAGGACTGTTGTGTCCCATCTTGTTTGGTGTGGAAAAAACGACATAGCTCGTTTGGTGGAAAAACCAACCTAGCTCGTATTTTTGTTTCCCCAAATCACTAGTCTTCCATTGTTGCGTCCTGAGCGGGACTGGTGTGGGATTCTGATCCTAATCCTATCCTAATTGTGTTTTGTTGATGTTTAGGTGGTGATTAGAGGGGATTAGAGATGGACGGCTAGGATTGAGAGGGATGGATGAAGGGCTAGGATGGTGTGGATTGGATGAGGGGTGGAGATTGATGGATGGGTGGATGGTTGAGATTAGAGGAGGAGGAGATATTTATTGTGGTGAGTCTCTCTCTCTCTCTCTCTCACTCTCTCTCTCGTGTCTCTCTCTCACTCGCGTTCTCTCCCTCTCTCAGTGCTCTCCGGCGAGGAAGGTGGTGGTGATCTCCGGCGTGTGGTGGAGGAGTTCTTCGGAGTCGTTGTGGTGGCCGGAGGTGAGTTGTGGTTTTGCTAAACCATCCCTCGTGTTTCCTTTTCTCTCTCTCGACCTCACGTGTCCTGTGATCGTGGTGGTAGGATTGGTGGAGGAGTTGGAGTGCTCGAGTGTGTCGAGGAGGTGATTGATCGTCGTTTGGACGCGAGAGTCGTCGACGGATCGTGTTTTGGGGAGGCGCGCTCGTGGAGGCGTCGTCGTGGTTCTTCAAAGGTCTCTTCAGACCTTTAGGTATGTCAAGCTCACTCACTTAATTACCGTGAGTATTTGGAAGTCGACGGTAGGCCGTTCGGCTCGTCGCGAGTAAATGTGCAGCAGATTTCACTGCCTGATCGGTCGACCGGTTGGTGCAAACGGTCGACCGTTCGTAAAGAGAATTCGGGTTCTGCCTCAAATCGGTCGAACGATGCCTGTGGGGCGGTCGACCGATTGTGCATAGGAGGCAAGTCTGGAGAGATTCGGTCGACCGGGTCCCCTTTGCCGGTCGACCGTGTGCACTGTCTTAAGTCGGTTGGGGGCTTAGACCATCTAAACCGTCAACCGCTCGTTGATTTTCGTCCGACCGTGACTTAAGTTAGCATAGTGATCGGTTCGACCGAATGAGGGTTCAGTCGACCGGACTTGTGCGCTGAGCGTGGGGAACGCTCTGGAGGAATTCAGTCGATCGAGATGTGCTCGGCGTTCGACCGAATTCATGGTGCGTGTGAGGGATTATTCCCTGGACAGATTCGGTCGACCGAGATGTGCTCGGCGTTCGACCGAATTTGTTGTGGTGTTGTGGGATTTGTTCCCTGGTGACTTTCGGTCGACCGGGACCCCTTTGTCGGTCGACGGATTGGTCGTTTTGTTCGTTGAACCGGGAGTTGACCATCTAAACGGTCGACCGTCCCTTGATTTGGGTTCGACCGAACGAGTGTGGTGTTGCGAGTCGGTCGACCGATGGAGTGCCGGTCGAAGTGGATTGCCCTGTATTTGCTTGATTCGGTCGACCGGGACTTTTGGTTCGGTCGACCGTTTGTGTCCTATTTTGCACTATGGAGGTGATGTTGTCGTGGTTGTCCGTGTGGGGCGAGTTGTGGTGCCGATGTTCTTCTGGCAAGTGTGCTAGGTGCACGAGAGTTGCGGTGGTTGGTTGAGATTAGACCTGGAGCCCCGTAACCGTTTGTGAGCTTGGGATTGGCTGGAATAGGCCTGAGGCCCAACTTAGAATTGTGGTGTTGCGGTAGTTGGTTGAAAGAGACCTGGAGCCCCGTAACTGTGTGAGAGCTGTGGTTGGTTGAAATTAGACCTGGAGCCCAGCTAGGCTGTACGGAGTTGGTTGAAATTAGACCTGGAGCTCCGTAGTGCGTTCGGGTTGGTTGATATTAGACCTGGAGCCTGAGCAGGGACCGCGTGTAGGGGTTGGTTGAAATTATACCTGGAGCCCTTATACGTTTGGGTTGGTTGAAATTAGACCTGGAGCCCTTGGTCGTGTCGTGGTTGCTGCGGTTGGTTGAAATTAGACCTGGAGCCCAGCTTGGCGACGAGTGTGTGTCGCGGCGGTTGGTTGAGATTAGACCTGGAGCCCCGTGACTGTGGTGGGTGCGGCGGTTGGTTGAGATTAGACCTGGAGCCCCGTACCTGCGGTGTGTGCTGTGGTTGGGTGAGAGAGCCCTGGAGCCCAGGCTGTTGTGATGCTTTTCTTGTTGAGTAGAATTGTATGCTAGGATGATTTTATTATTGCATTTAGAGTTTTGCATACGGGGTTTCCTTCTGGAAACTCAAGCATTGTTGCATGTTTACTTTCAGGTCGTGATCGGCGTTAGGGGGTGGTGACCGAGGAGAGGAGCACCGCTACCGGATCCAACTTTCTCTCAGTTGAGGTCGTGTGATTACTGTTACCTTTGTATATGTTTCTGATGTAATCACAACTTTTGTATACTCTGATGTGCATATATATATTATATATGTTGGTGCACCTGTGTTCCTTTATTTGCGTAAGATCCTCTGTTGATTGAGTGTTTATAAATTTTAAATTTTTCCGCTGCTTTGAGGATGTTATAACTTGGTATCAGAGCGGTCGGTTCTAGTGTCCTTATCCAAAGAAACCACCCTTAGAGTTTTAGAGTCTGCATTAGTTCATGCATTCATGGTTTTGATGTGTGTTGTTCTTTGTGTGTAGATGCCTCCGAGACGCGTGAGACCTCCCCCACGGGACCGTGACACCAATGGGGATACTGGGAGTACGGACTGGGCTGAGGAGCGGCGGATGCTCTATGACACAGTGGGTCGACTGGGAGCGATGTTGGATTGCCAGTCAGGCAGAGGAGAGGCAGCGGCAGCAGGAGCGATGCTCGACCGCTTTATGAGACAGCACCCGCCTACCTTTGATGGTAGAGGAGAGTCTGAGGCTGCGGAGGACTGGGTCCTGAAGATTCAGGAGATCCTTCGGGCGATTGAGTGCCCGCCTGAGAGGCAGACACGATTGGCAGCATATGTGTTGGGCGGAGACGCGTCCAACTGGTGGAGGACCACATCTGCTGTGGTGTTTGAGGGCAGGACTGAGATCAGCTGGGAGGAATTCCTGCGGGAGTTCAACGAGCAATATTTCCCAGAGCATGTCAGAGATGGGAGGCGAGAGGAGTTTATGGCTCTCGAGCAGGGAGATGCGACCCTTGCTGAGTATACCCGGAGGTTCAACGCGCTGGAGCGTTACTGTCCGGAGATCTGTGTGACGCCGCTGCAGAGGGCGAGGAAGTTTATACGGGGGCTGAGGAAGCACCTCCGTACTCAGGTGACCTACAATATGCCACAGACGCTGACAGATGCGGTGAGATTTGCGACGCTTATTGATCAGGATTACCAACAGAATTATGCTGAGGCCAGGAGAGCTCCGGGGAAGGTCAGTGGACGTCCGGGTGCTCCGCTAGCAGGGAACCCGGGCAAGAGGCCCCGGATCGGAGGAGGTGGATCACGCCAGCCTGAGGCGTGCAGAGGTTGTGGCAGAGTTCACTCTGGAGAGTGTTGGGGCCGCGCAATGTGCCACGGGTGTGGCAAGCCAGGCCATTTCATGAGAGATTGTCCGAGTGGGCCAGGCGGGTCCAGCAGGCAGTCGGGACAGCCGGCAGGTGGCAGAGGCGGAGGTCGCTGACCTTTTGCGCGACAGCGACAGCAGGGTCAGAGGACCGGTCGAGTCTTTACCATCCAGGCGGATGAGGCAAGAGATGCCAGCACGGTGGTGGAAGGTACGCTCTTTGTTGCTTGGTTGAGTGCGAGAGTGCTGTTTGATTGTGGGGCCACACACTCGTTCATTTCGGAGCGATTTGCGAGCGTGTTGGGCCGTACCCCTGCGATGTTGACTGCCACGTTTGAAGTCAGCACACCCTTGGGTCTAGTGGGCATTGTGAGGAGCTTCCTCCCCAGCGCCACGATTGTTTCGGGAGATCAGGAGTTTCCGGCTGACCTGATCTTGTTACCGATGGAGGACTTCGACGTCATACTGGGGATGGATTGACTGTCCCATTACGATGTGCGAGTTTTGTGCCGGGAGAAGAAGATCCTGATCCCGAGGAAGGGTCTACCTGATGTGTTGATCAGGGGGCGAAAGATAGAGGAGGCAGAGTGATTATATCAGCAGTGAGGGCACAAAAGTTGTTGCAGCAGGGTTGCAGAGCTTTTGTGGCCACTTTGGTAGTTCCAGATCCAGAGGCGGAGAGATTGGAGGACATCAAGATTGTTCGGGAGTTCCCCGATGTATTTGCAGATGATGTCACTGGGTTGCCGCCTCACAAAGAGATTGAGTTTGGGATCGATTTGGTAGCTGGGACTACGCCGCAATCGAAGGCGCCGTATCGGATGGCACCTGCGGAGCTACCAGAGCTGAAGAGGCAGTTGCAGGATCTGATGGATATGGGGTTTATCCGCCCCAGTGTCTCGCCTTGGGGAGCACCGGTACTCTTCGTGAAGAAGAAGGATGGATCACTGCGGATGTGTATAGATTACAGGATGTTGAACAAGGTTACCGTGAGGAATCGGTATCCCTTGCCCAGGATCGAGGACATGTTTGACCAGTTGCAGTCAGCGCAGGTGTTCTCGAAGATTGATCTGCGATCCGGTTATCATCAGCTGAGGATCAGAGAGGCAGATGTGCAGATGACAGCTTTCAGGACAAGGTACGGGCATTACGAGTTTCTGGTGATGCCGTTTGGGTTGACGAACGCGCCTGCAGCGTTTATGGATTTGATGAACAGGACGTTCAGTCAGTACCTCGACCGGTTTGTGATTGTCTTCGTGGACGATATTTTGGTTTACTCGCCAGATGTGGAGCAGCATCGAGAGCACTTGAGAGTTGTACTTGGCATTTTGCGGGATCATCAGTTGTATGCCAAGCTATCGAAGTGCGAGTTCTGTCTGAGCAGTGTCGCCTTCTTGGGACACATCGTGTCAGGTGACAGGATTTCCGTAGATCCAGCGAAGGTCGAGGCCGTTACACAGTGGAGAGCCCCGACGAGTGTGGCAGAGGTCAAGAGCTTTGTGGGTCTAGCGGGCTATTATCTCCGCTTTATTCAGGATTTCTCGAGGTTGGCTTCGCCGTTGACGGCTCTGACGCGGAAGGGCGTCGAGTTCGTGTGGTCCCAGAAGTGCGAGGACAGTTTTCAAGAACTGAATAGTCAGTTGACGACTGCTCCAGTTCTGACACTTCCCAGTGGCAGTGGTAGTTTTGTGATTTACAGTGACACGTCAGGCATTGGACTGGGATGTGTACTTATGCAGCACGGGTAGGTGGTTGCATATGTTTCGAGGCAGTTGAAGGTGCACGAGAGGAACTGCCCCACTCATGATTTGGAGCTGGCGGCAGTGGTGCACGCTTTGAAGACCTGGAGGCATTACTTGTATGACGAGCGATTCGAGGTGTTCACAGATCATCAGAGCCTGAAGTATCTGTTTTCGCAGAAGGAGCTGAATATGAGGCAGCGCAGATGGCTCGAGCTGATTAAGGATTATGATTTCACCATCTTGTACCATCCGGGGAAGGCGAATTCGGTTGCTGATGCTTTGAGCAGGAAGGTGGAGGTCACCGCAGCAGGTCTTTGTATCGAGGAGTGGAAGCTGCTGGAGGCGTTGACCGAGTGGAGACCGTTCACCGATGAGTCGCGAGGTGCAGTGATCGTCGGGCTGAGAGTGGAGCCTCAGTTGGTCTCGAGTATTGTTCAGGCTCAGAGTACTGATGATGAGTTAGCTGGGTTGCTGCAGTTAGCTGCCAGAGATGGATCAGACTTCAGTATTGGAGTTGATGGGGGGCTGAGGTTCAGAGGCCGTGTCTGGGTGCCGAAGGGAGGAGATCTGAGGCAGGACATTCTAGAGAAGGTGCATAGATCCCGTTATTCGATCCACCCGGGCAACACGAAGATGTTTAGAGATCTTCAGAGGAATTTCTGGTGGAAGAGGATGAAGACGGAGATCGCAGAGTTTGTTGGCAGATGTCTGATTTGTCAGCAGGTGAAGATTGAGCACGAGAGACCTGCAGGGCCGATGCAGAGGATCGAGCTTCCAGAGTGGAAGTGGGAGCACGTGATGATGGATTTTGTCACCGGGCTGCCGATGACGAGAGGATTGCACGACGCGATTTGGGTTATAGTCGATCGACTGACCAAGTCGGCGCATTTCTTAGCTATCCGGACCACTCTACCTCTGGAGGGTCTAGCTAAGTTGTATATTGAGGAGATTGTCAGGCTTCATGGAGTGCCCGTGACTATTATTTCAGATCGAGATCCGAGGTTCACTTACAGATTCTGGGGGAGTTTGCAGCAGGCCTTGGGGACTCGGTTGAAGTTCAGTACGACATTCCATCCGCAGACAGACGGTCAGTCTGAGAGGACCATCCAGACGCTAGAGGATATGTTGCGAGCGTGTACTCTGGATTGGGTAGGTCATTGGGATGAGCATCTGCCATTGATCGAGTTCGCCTACAACAACAACTACCATTCGAGCATTGGGATGACACCGTACGAGGCCCTGTACGGGAGACCGTGTAGATCACCGGTATGCTGGAGTGATGTAGGCGAGAGACAGCTAGTTGGTCCTGAGATTGTGCAGATGTATGCTGAGAAGGTTGATGTGATCAGGCAGAGACTAGCGACTGCGTAGAGCAGGCAGAAGAGCTACGCGGATAGGCGTAGGCGAGAGCTGAGGTTTGAGGTAGGTGACCATGTCTTCCTGCGGATTTCACCATCCCGAGGAGTGATGAGGTTCGGGAAGAAGGGGAAGCTCAGTCCAAGGTATGTCAGACCGTTTGAGATTCTCGATCGAGTTGGAAAGGTCGCCTACAGGGTTACGTTGCCGCCGCAGTTTTCGGGTCTTCACAGCGTCTTCCATGTTTCGATGTTGAGGAAGTACGTAGCGGATCCTTCTCATGTGATTCAGTTGGAGGTTCCAGAGATCCGTCAGGATTTGTCTCTTGAGGAGAGACCGGTGGAGATTGTGGATCGGATGGAGCATCAGTTGAGGAGGAGGACCATTCCGATGGTGAAGGTCAGGTGGCAGCAGCACAGTGAGCGAGAGGCCACTTGGGAGATCGAGGAGGAGGCCAGAAGGAGTTACCGGAGTTGTTTGGTGAGCTTCAGTTTTAATTTCGAGGACGAAATTCTTTTAGGAGGGTGGATTGTGGGATTCTGATCCTAATCCTATCCTAATTGTGTTTTGTTGATGTTTATGTGGTGATTAGAGGGGATTAGAGATTGACGGCTGGGATTGAGAGGGATGGATGAAGGGCTAGGATGGTGTGGATTGGATGAGGGGTGGAGATTGATGGATGAATGGTTGAGATTAGAGGAGGAGGAGATATTTATTGTGGTGAGTCTCTCTCTCTCTCTCTCTCACTCTCTCTCTCGTGTCTCTCTCTCACTCGCGTTCTCTCCCTCTCTCAGTGCTCTCCGGCGAGGAAGGTGGTGGTGATCTCCGGCGTGTGGTGGAGGAGTTCTTCGGAGTCGTTGTGGTGGCCGGAGGTGAGTTGTGGTTTTGCTAAACCATCCCTCGTGTTTCCTTTTCTCTCTCTCGACCTCACGTGTCCTGTGATCGTGGTGGTAGGATTGGTGGAGGAGTTGGAGTGTTCGAGTGTGTCGAGGAGGTGATTGATCGTCGTTTGGACGCGAGAGTCGTCGACGGATCGTGTTTTGGGGAGGCGCGCTCGTGGAGGCGTCGTCGTGGTTCTTCAAAGGTCTCTTCAGACCTTTAGGTATGTCAAGCTCACTTACTTAATTACCGTGAGTATTTGGAAGTCGACGGTAGGCCGTTCGGCTCGTCGCGAGTAAATGTGCAGCAGATTTCACTGCCTGATCGGTCGACCGGTTGGTGCAAACAGTCAACCGTTCAGGCAGTGAAATCTGCTGCACATTTACTAGCGACGAGCCGAATGGCCTACGTGAAGAGAATTCGGGTTCTGCCTCAAATCTGTCGAACGATGCCTGTGGGGCGGTCGACCGTTTGTGCATAGGAGGCAAGTCTGGAGAGATTCGGTCGACCGGGTCCCCTTTGCCGGTCGACCGTGTGCACTGTCTTAAGTCGGTTGGGGGCTTAGACCATCTAAACGGTCAACCGCTCGTTGATTTTCGTCCGACCGTGACTTAAGTTAGCATAGTGATCGGTTCGACCGAATGAGGGTTCAGTCGACCGGACTTGTGCGCTGAGCGTGGGGAACGCTCTGGAGGAATTCGGTCGACCGAGATGTGCTCGGCGTTCGACCGAATTGATGGTGCGTGTGAGGGATTATTCCCTGGACAGATTCGGTCGACCGAGATGTGCTCGGTGTTCGACCGAATTCGTTGTAGTGTTGTGGGATTTGTTCCCTGGTGACTTTCGGTCGACCGGGACCCCTTTGTCGGTCGACCGATTGGTCGTTTTGTTCGTTGAACTGGGAGTTGACCATCTAAACGGTCGACCGTCCCTTGATTTGGGTTCGATCGAACGAGTGTGGTGTTGGGAGTCGGACGACCGATGGAGTGCCGGTCGAAGTGGATTGCCCTGTATTTGCTTGATTCGGTCGACCGGGACTTTTGGTTCGGTCGACCGTTTGTGTCCTATTTTGCACTATGGAGGTGTTGTTGTCGTGGTCGTCTGTGTGGGGCGAGTTGTGGTGTCGATGTTCTTCCGGCAAGTGTGCTAGGTGCACGAGGATTGCGGTGGTTGGTTGAGATTAGACCTGGAGCCCCGTAACCGTGTGTGAGCTTGGGATTGGCTGGAATAGGCCTGAGGCCCAGCTTAGAATTGTGGTGTTGCGACGGTTGGTTGAAAGAGACCTGGAGCCCCGTAACTGTGTGAGAGCTGTGGTTGGTTGAAATTAGACCTGGAGCTCCGTAGTGCCGTCGGGTTGGTTGAAATTAGACCTGGAGCCTGAGCAGGGACCGCGTGTAGGGTTTGGTTGAAATTATACCTGGAGCCCTTATACGTTTGGGTTGGTTGAAATTAGACCTGGAGCCCTTGGTCGTGTCGTGGTTGCTGCGATTGGTTGAAATTAGACCTGGAGCCCAGCTTGGCGACGAGTGTGTGTCGCGGCGGTTGGTTGAGATTAGACCTGGAGCCCCGTGACTGTGGTGGGTGCGGCGGTTGGTTGAGATTAGACCTGGAGCCCTGTACCTGCGGTGTGTGTTGTGGTTGGGTGAGAGAGCCCTGGAGCCCAGCCTGTTGTGATGCTTTTCTTGTTGAGTAGAATTGTATGCTAGGATGATTTTATTATTGCATTTAGAGTTTGGCATACGGGGTCTCCTTCTGGAAACTCAGGCATTGTTGCATGTTTACTTTCAAGCCGTGATCGGCGTTAGGGGGTGGTGACCGAGGAGAGGAGCACCGCTACCGGATCCAGCTTTCTCTCAGTTGAGGTCGTGTGATTTCTGTTACCTTTGTATATGTTTTTGATGTAATCACAACTTTTGTATACTCTGATGTTCGTATATATATTATATATGTTGGTGCACCTTTGTTCCTTTATTTGCGTAAGATCCTCTGTTGATTGAGTGTTTATAAATTTTAAATTTTTCCGCTGCTTTGAGGATGTTACAACTGGTGTGTCTTCTACACCCCTTATGAGCCCATTAAGTTCCTAATTAGGAAATATTTTAAATATAAAAGTTGTGCTTCTTGAAATCTTCTTTATAACGAGTCTTGAATCGCCATATTTTGATATCAGAGAAGAGAGTTAATCACAAATTATTAAAGATCTGTCGATTGTTTAGTTTCCAAATACGATTTATCTGAAGACACATTTTTCACCTCGTATATCGAAATTTGGCAAATCATAATAGAAACGAATATATGCTCATTTCAATTGTCTTTCTAACGGATTTAAAATCATCAAATTATGTATTTGGATATGGATGTTATGAATAAAATGACCCAACTCATTTAGTCGAACGATCCACCTCCTTTGGAAAAAATGACCGAGCTTGTTTTCTGTTCTGTCAAATCAGCAGTCTTTGACGGTCTCTCTTGATGACATGAGAGGAGAGAGTCATGCATAAATTAATGGTGATATATCTATTATCAAGTTAACAAATATGGTCTGTCTTGACACGAGTTTTTCACCCTTGTATTATCGAAATTTGGCAAGTTGTAAGGTCATCCACAACAACAACATTTACCAAAATTTTATCTCGGTTTTCTCTTTCTGCCACTATTTGTTCCACTTCACAACATTTAACCACAATTTTATTTTCTCTATTTTTCTCAATCACAACATTTAATAAAAATGTCTTGCTGTCAAATCAAGTTTTCTCTTACCTCCAACTCATTTCTCACTCTTTACAATGGCTCGGGACTGCTCAGGACTAGCTGGGGACTGCTTGCGACTCAGCTTGGGACTACTCCGGACTGGCTTGGCAATGCTCAAGATTGCTCGGGATTGCTCGGGACTAGGCACATGGCTGCTTAGGATGGCATCGAGACTGACTCGGGACTGCTTGGGACTTGCTCGGGACTGGGATCGGGATAGCTCGAGACTTGATTGGCACTGCTCGGGACTAGGCTCGGGGCTAGTTGTGCTGCTCTGGATTGGGCTCCGGACTGGTCAGGATTGGGCTCGATTTAGCTCGGGACTCGCTAGGGACTCACTCGGAACTGCTAAGGACTACCTCGGCACTGCTCTAGACTGGGCTCGAGACTACTCGGGAAAGGCTCGAGACTGCTCAGACTGGCTTGACAATGCTTTGGATTGAGCTCGGGACTGGTTTGTATTGCTCGAGACTGACTGGGGATTGCCCAGGATTGGGCTCGAGACCGGCTGGGGGCTACTCAGGACTGGGCTCCGGACTGGCTCAGGATTCCTCGGGACAAAGCTCCAAACTGCTCGGGACTGGGCTCGGGAGTGCTCGGGACTAGCTGGGGACCGCTCAGGATTGGGACCAGGACAACTCTGGACTGGCTCGGGACTGCTCAGAAAAGCCTAGGGCATCTCGGGACTAATTTGAGCCCATTAGGTTCCTAATTTATAAATATATAAAATAAAAAAGTTTTGCTTCTTAAAATCTTCTTTGTAACGAGCCTTAAATCACCTTATTTGGGTATTGGAGGAGAGAGTTATGCATACATTATTGATGATTTATCAATTTTCAAGTTAACAAATATGATATGTCTTGACACACTTTTTCACCATTCAATCATGGGAATTGGGAACGTTTTAAGAGAAATGAATATATTCTCCTTTCAATTGTCTTTCCAATGGATCTAGAATCATCATACTCCATATTTGGATGTGGATCTTATGTGTAAAACGACCCAACTCGTTTGGTCGAATGACCCAGCTCGTTTGGAAAAAAACGACCAAGCTCATTTTCTGTTCTCTCGAATCAGCTGTCTTCGACACCCTTTATGAGCACATTAGGTTCCTAATTTGAAAATATGGGAAAAATGAAAGCTTTGTGTCTCAAAATCGTCTTTGTAACGAGTCTTGCATAGTCTTATCTGGATATCAGAGGAGAGAGTTATGCACAAATTATTGAAGATCTGTGGATTGACCAGTTTCCAAATATGATCTGTCTTGAGACACGTTTTTCACTATTGTATCATTGGAATTTGGCAGGTCATAAAGAAATGAATATGTGCTCCTTTGAATTGTCTTTCCAACGGATCTAGAACTATCAAATTTTGTATTTTGATGTGGTTGTTATGAATAAAACAAGTGGTATGTTGCGCAGGACTGTTGCATCCAACTTATTTGGTGGAAAGAATCGACTCAACTCGTTTGGTTGAAAAAACAAGCTTATTTGCTAGAAAACCCTGCTTGTTTTGTGAAAACGACCCAGCTCGTTTGGCAAAAATGACCAAGGTGGTTCAGCACGTTTGTTGAAAAGAAGTCAACTCGTTTGGCAAAACTACCCAACTTGATTGGTTATTTTTACAACTCGTTTACAATTCATTGTAAGAGAAATGAATATGTTCCCCTTTCAATTGTCTTTCCCACGGATCTAGAACATAAGACTACTTATTTGTATGTGGATGTTATGAATAAAACGACTCAGCTCATTTGGTCGTACGACCCAGCTCGTTTGGAAAAAATGACCCAGCTCATTTTCTGTTCTCCCGAATCAGCTGTCTTCCACCCCTTTTATGAGCTCATTTGGTTTCTAATTTGGAAATATGGTAAATATAAAAGCTTTATGTCTCGAAATCTTCTTTGCAACGAGTCTTGAATCATCTTATCTGGATATCAGATGAGAGAGTTATGCACCAATTATTGAAGTTCTGTGGATTGACCAGTTTCCAAATACGATCTGTCTTGAGACACATCATTCATTCTCGTATCATCGATATAAGAGAAACAAAAATGTGCTCCTTTCAATTGTCTGTCCAACAGATCTGGAATCATCAAATTCCGTATTTAGATGTTGACGTTATGAATAAAATGACCCAACTCGTTTGGTCAAGAACGATCCAGGTCGTGGGCTCGTTTGTTGAAACAAGTCAGCTCATTTGGTCCCTTTTGTGTAAAAACCGAAAAAAGACCAAAATAAATCTTACGTGATGGAAATCGATCTTAATACTCTGATGTATTAGGTATGATGATTTGAGTGAGGTTATAAGATTTAAGAGAGAAATATGTTGGGAGAGAGGTTGGGAGAAATATGGATGTTTGGAAGAAGAATATGATTTCTGTATAGGACAAAAATAACAACAGTAAATGTGATATTTGGTATTGATTTTAGGGTTTTTTGCTATTCTACCACTCAAAAATAATCAATTTCCCAAAATGTCATCAACTTACAACTATTATCTTATACGTCACTCAAAAAAAACATCCAGAATGCCATTATGCTTTTCGATCGGTGTGGATTTGTCACTCGTTAATTTTTTCCGTTAGTGAGGTTACTCTTCCGTTATCGGCGTTAAAAAATTAATATTTAATTGTACTCTTCTCTCTCTCCTCTCTATCTTCTCTCTACTCTTTATAAAATATTTTTAGAAAATAAAATGACGAGAATTCGTTATCTATTATCAAATACTTATTAAATAATTTATGTTAAAATTACAAACACCAACTCAAGCTAATAATGCTAAAAACGATACTTGCGTGCATTTGTCATATTTTTTATGTGTCGTCTAAATAACAAGTTTTTGATAAAATTAAAAATGAGAATTCAAATTTCAAAATAAAAATGAATGGCAGGGAATGCAAAGGGCTGGTGAGAAAGAAAGTCATTTTTCATTAAATGTGTCATGCATGTTAATAAATGTGCCATTGTTGGAAATGTTATAAAATGAAAAGACATGGAACAAAGAAGATGAAGATTTGGGAGAGAATAATTATTGTATTTCATAATGAACAAAGTATTATTATAGTATCCTATTTATAAAGGAAATATGAAGGAGTTACAACAAACATAATGGTGGAAATTACAACACAATAATGAGAATTGAAATCTACATCAATGAGACAATTACATTGCATTTGAATGTGGAGGTGACAAGAAGTTGTAACATCAAGTGATAATATGAATCATCCATATGGTATATTTGTTGTTTCATAACACTCCCCATTGGATGATCACTTTTAGTTATACGATTTTCGATCTACCTTGTTAAAAACATTGTCAAGTAAAACCTTGTGGGACAAAAACTTGGTGAAGGAAAAAAAGTACAGAGTGTATAATTCTCCCCCTCATTTCAACATATATTTATACATTGTGTTGGAGAATAGCGTTATATACATGTCTAATTAAAAACTTTGCTACAAAAATTGAGTGGTAAAATAGTTAAGGGAAAAAGAGTGCATGACATACGCTAACACAATTACAGAAGTTGCCTCGTTAAAAACCTTGTCAAGTAAAACCTTATGGGACAAAAACTTCAAAAAAGGAAAAAGAGTATAGCTACAAGTCATCTGGGTTTTGTCCTTCAGAGATAGTCATCCTTCTGGGATGATAATTACGTATCCGCTCCCCTTAATTTCGTAGTTCACAAACTTGCATAAAGATTGCTACCTCTCCACAATAACACAAATTTTTGTTGTTGTTGTGGATAAAATATATGGGAGGCATCACTGAAGTAATGTTTATCTCATGAATATAGTAAGTAAATTTGATATCCATAAAGATGTAACGAAAAATATGTTGAACGTCATCTTAATGTTTTTGAAGAAATATCATGCCTACATAAACAATCATTGTGAATGTTTTGGGTTTAGTTTTATATGCAATATATTTTATGACGTTCTAGGAAATGGACTTCAGGTCCTAATCAAACCTCTTCAATTATATATAATTAGATCTTTGTTTACACAGTACAGACAATTTGTCATTGTGGTGTTTTCCTGGTCAACTTTCTTTGTATAATGTCTCTTTATATCTTTGAATCATTATAACAATTATTCTTCTGGAGAATGTATTGTAACAATTCTCTTCTGGAGAATGTTTCGAACTGCATGTCAAAAAATTGTTGACATTTCTCTAGTTGTTTATTTCAGAATTTATCATTTAACTATTTCACGGGTGTTTAATCTCTTCAGGAGTTCCTACGACATTTAAGTCATCAATGCACAATGAAAATAATTGTAAATTTTGATCTTAAATAAAACATGTGGACTAATATGATCACCTTTCATTTCATTCTTCGGGATGATATGGACATTCTCTTTGTATGTCCGTATGGTAATCTTTTCATAAATTGTATTGTATTTCTTCATGTTCATTTGTCTTGGTCAATTTAGTTCTTCAAGGACTCTCATATAAATATAAATATCAATATCAAGTGACTTGTACAAATTTGCATTCACAACATATCTTATATGTTTATCTATATTTATGTTTACATGTCATAATGATCAAGTAACATAACGTAATATTATACATTTCAAGAGAATGAGTAACATCATGATAGATGTTGGGTCCTGCGAAACCCTTATGTGTACTCGCTTTATAATGCACCACCATGTTATTGTAATGTGATTTCTATTCACATTCTTCAGAAATCAGGACTACATGTTCAAACAATATGTTTATTAAGCGAGTCTAGTTCTACATTGTTCACCTTCTTTTATTGATTTCAAATTCGAATGCTTCTGACATTCTTATAATTTTATAAGTTCTACATCTAGATTTTCTCTTGAATTAGCTTGCTACTAAGAAGGTGAATTAGTCGTCGATGATAGTGATTGACATCATTTCATCTTATATTTGTATCTTATATCCATTATCTTTCACCTAAACAATGCTACGTGATGGGTTTTATGTTTGAATTTCAGAAATAAATAGGTTTGAAGAGAAGAGTTATAAAAGGACCTAAAAGCATGAAAAATGATTGAGTTGAAAGACTCAAGGACTAAGATGCAAGATCGAATGACCTGAACGTAAGATCGAAGGACCAATGAGCAAACAAGAATACTTCACACCATCATGGGGAGTATTTGGGCAATTCTATTCAGGTCAGAGCTCCAACAAGCAAAATAGATGCATCAAAGACAAACAAAGCCTTCCAGAAAAGCCCACAAGAAAATCCAGAGCGATCCGAACACTGTAGACCGCTAATTGGCGGTCACTTTTGGTCCGGATCCACTACGATTTATGTGCAGCGTGTATTAGTGTGTATTTAGTCTATTTCTGGTATTTGTTTAGTCCCATACCGAGGGATTGTCCCGGATTACCTTTTTCTATGGCTATAAATAGAACTCTTCACCTTCTATTGTATTGACTCATTGCTTGGTGGCATTCTCTCTACTTGGAGTAAGCCTTCGAGCAAAATATCAAGGTGGACAAGAATTCTACCTTCAATGTGAGTCATCTAATAAAATAATTTTTCCATTGTTTTGTTCTTATGTTGGTTCTTTATGCATGCTTAGCTTAGTTTTATTTCTTTGATTCTAGGCTAAAGTAGTTAGAATGTTTCTTTTCTTCTTTCGTTTAATTGTTAGAGTAATGTGTAGTGAGTAAATCCATCCTCATTTGGGGGTGGAGATGATGTTCATACATGCATTAAAGAATGGATATAAATGCTTTATATTTTGATTGTGTTGATAAATGTAAATGTATGTTTGCTTGTTAGAGTAGAATACTACACTTGATGGGTTTTGCCACACATCTTAGACACCTTCGATGCTTGTTTAGGTTCTGAAATAACCAGCTTGTGTATATGAATGCTAATCAACTAGGTTAGTGAATGGATTGATAGGTTTTGCCATAACCTTTAGACACTTTCTATGCATGAAAATACTACCTACATTTGTGCCTATAGAATGCATTCTTCACCATCTTTTTACATGTGTGCACACACTCCACCCCTTAGGGCTTTTCCATTTCTGATTTCCAGCTTTCAATTTCGCTCGCTTTCATTTTCCTTGTTTGATGCTTACTCGTTTAGTGTAGTTAGTCTATTTTAGTGTAATCACAACTTCTTCCCCTCTTTTCCCACTTGCCTTTGAACAAACCAGAGTCTACACACCTCCTTGTGGATCGACCCGTTTTTGTCACCGCTTCAACGCTGTCGTGCACCTGCGGTTAATTAAAACGTATTAAACAAGTTTTTGGCGCCGTTGTCGGGGAGCTGCTAGTCCAGACTCTGGTTTGGACGATTCGAGTGGATTTAATTTGTGTTTTGTAGTTTTCTTTGTTTCAGGAGACTCTGAGGATAAAGGGAAAGAACCAAGAGAAATTTGGAGCGGAACAAAGCAACTTGGACCGCCAATCAGCGGCCTAAGACCGACAATTGGCGGTCTGGTGAGCTCTGTTTCCTTCATTTTTTCTTTGGGTTGTTGTATTATCTGATAGTGATCTGGGACTCGATTTGGCATGTTTTGACTTATAGTTTGTTTCCAGATCAATATTCAATCTCCCTTTAAGCAACTTGGACCGTAAAACCCAAAGCAAAAGATTAGGCATTCTTTCTTGTTTAGGTCATGCACGATCTAGTAGACTTAGGCACGTAGATTGTCTTTTCTTTTAGCTTTACTTTAAGTTGCTGAGTGCTGGCGTGAGGTACACATTTCCTTCTCTCATTCATGCATTTCGTATGAACATGCATTAGTTGATAGGAATTGCATTGCAACAAGTGTGAGTTGAGTGTTTGTTTGGAGAGTTGATTGTTAGATTAGGACTCCAAAACGCTACTAAGGAGGGGTTGTCCCATATAAGATAAGGTGGGGGATTTCATCACCCTTTCCTTCACCCTAAAAACCACACTAATCAAGAGGCTAATTTTAAAATCAAGTAGACATTGACCCTAAGGATTTCGGGCACATTAGGAGAGTGATTCGGTCCCGACCGTCATGGCTTGATCGGCGTTGCCCACTCTGTCGATAGTAGGAGAAACGAGACCTCCGGATCTTGACTCACTTGCTGGGCTTTGTGGTCCTCGTCGTAGGGAGGTGAGGCATGTTGAGACCGTGTGACCTCGCAGTTAGGCATCGTGTAGCTGTAAGTGAAAGGAATGTGTTTTAAAAGTTTTACTTTTATATGTCAATTATTATGAATTGGATGTGCAAGCGTTTTGTTCCTTGATTATGGTATTCGTCTTTTGGAAGTGTTAAGGAAGAGGCGCTTGGTCCTCAAAAAGGTGACTCCGAATCTTCAAAAAGGTTTTAGAGAACCTTTTGGTATGATTCTACCTTTGTAGTTTATTTTAATAAATGTAGGGTTGCATGTTATTAAAATAAACACGAAGTAATGTACATATAAATTGTTGAAAATATGAAAATGATCTTGTATGTTGTATTAACTTTTTTAAAATATATACATACATAGGGACACGAAATCCTACAGTGGTATCAGAGCATTTAGTTCATATTTTCAATGATTAGACTATATAATTAATTTTAGTATACCATCTACAATCGAAAAATTCAAGTTCTATGTCTTTTTCGAGTTTTCCGATAGTTTTGTTGATTTAATTCTAATTGATTCTTTTGATAGTTTTAAATGTTTTGAAACACATCATGTGAATGTTAGAATTAAAATTTAGACTTATGTCTAATTTATATAATTTTCGTTTTTTATTAAATGATTATTTTATAAAGAATCGACAAAACGAAAAAGGCATATGTTTATCTTTCTTTGAATTTTTATTTTTGGAAATTGGATAAACAACGGTTCAAATGTTTTATGTTTTGAACTATGGATACATAAAATCATTTTAATGGATTTCAAATGATTTTAGAATTGTTTGATTTAGAGATGCATGATAAACTAAATCAAGTAATATATAATATATGTACATGCGTTGCTCGCGTTCTCTTATGCAGGGATATGTGAGTTTATATGTTCCGAAGAAGTCATCTGTGAATGAATGAATGTGTATGTTATTATTATTCTATCACAGGGGCTTATGTATATGTAAAAGCCAAATTTCTATTTCCATGTATATGCATGCATATGAGAGGATGTTTACATAGGACTTGCACTAGACAATTTTCAAAATTGAGACATGCATGTTTATATTTTTGCAATATCAACATCCATGGTGCAAGAGGAAGACGCTGAAGAAGCGCAAGGATCAAGGACGCGGGAACATATAAACTCACACAATGTGTGTGTGAATGGATTTATTTATGTTTGTGTGCTTGATATATATGTGATTGCATGGATGAATGTTAGGATGTGTATAGATGATAAATATGCATGATCACCTAAATTCTAAAATCACATATTAATGTTTAAATTGTCCAACCAAAAATTCAGAGTATCTTTCTTTCTTATTTCATCCACTAGCAGCCATCGATCGAGGGATATTGTGCTCGCCCTTAGCGGGAGATAGCTTCCTCCATCTTTGAGAATAGTGGGCGATATAAGGTTGTCTATTGTTGTGTCATGAATAGATGCACGAGGTGCGATTCACCCTTAGTGGACACCGAGTATATTTGTTTGTGAATACAATGGATAAACGTATCTCGTATCAAATGAAATAAGTTTTCTTAACAAGACCCGGAGCCCTAGCTCGGTTTTGAGAAAGAGAGTTTTTCTTACGAGGATTGGTCAAATTCCCTCTTAATTGAAACGACAAGAGTCATAAGAGTTTGAAAATGCAAATGTTGCGATATTTTGAAATGGTTATGATTTGAAAATGTTTTCTTACCTTGATTTTATAGTATATCTGATAGCCCTTAGTTTATATTATAATTGATAGGATCTTGGATTGCTGCATTTATGGACAAATTTTAATTTACGGTATTGTTTTTTAAAACATTAAATTGACATTAAATCCCATATAATTTATTTTGTAGAAATGTCGAATATTCAACCTATTGTGCGATCTATGATTGAAAAACATCCTTTGGCAAATGATGGCTCAAACTTCATAAGCTGTAAACTCAAGCTCAATATCGTGTTGAAGTTTGAGAAACTATCTCATATTTTGGATGGTGAAATCCCAAAATTAAATGAGAAGACAACCGATAGCGAGAGAGAGGCAAAAGCCAAGTGGGAAGACCAAGAGAACCAAGTTCACGGTCTAATGTTGGCCTCCATGGGTGACTCGCTTCAAGCTAAATACTTGGATTCAAAACCCAAGAAGACCATGGAAGCTTTAACAAAGATGTCCATGGATAGTGCTAGAAAAGAGCACTATAAGACCACCATCGCACTCACAAGGTGCCACATGGCGGAGGGAACATCGGTATCCATGCATTTTCTCACGATGCAAGGATACCTTGAGAAGTTGTCGAAGCTCTCTTCCCCGATGACCGATGACATTGCGGAAAATTTGATTCTTGGCTCTCTAGCCCCGTCCTACAAGGACTTCATTATGCACTATCATGTGCGTGAGAAAGGGGTGAGTCTTGAGGAACTTCACAACGCTCTCAAAATGGCTGAAGTTGACATGGGCAAGGGTCGGGACAAGCATGTCCTAGCCGTCCATGGAGGGAGCAAGAAGATCACCAAAGGTAAAGGAAAATTCACCAAGAATACGTCAATCAAGAGCAAGGTATTAGGAGGTGCTCATGGGAGTGCCTCAAGGGGGAAATCTTTGAAATCTCTGACTCCCAACACGGAGTGCTTTCACTGCGGTGAAAAGGGACACATCCAGACAAATTGTCCCAAGTACAAGGAAGACCTTGACAATGGAGTGATTGAACGTAAGCGCCCCAAAAAGGGCAAATGTATATTTGTTATTGAGATAAATTTAGCCACCTCTGTCCATGATTGGGTAATTGATACCGGATCTTGTGCTCACATAATTTCTAATGTGCAGCTACTAAACAATAGGAAGGAACTCGTAAAGAACGAGATGATTTTGAAGGTCGGAAATGGTGCGAGTGTTGCTGCGATTGCACAAGGTTCTGTGGAGCTTCAATTATCTTGTGGGTTAAATTTATGTTTAAAGAATGTTTATTATGTGCCTTTGGTTAGCAAGAACATTATTTCTGTATCATATTTGGATATAGATAATTTTAATATAAATATTTCAAATTCTTGCTTGTCTATATCGAAGAATGGTATTTTCTATGCAAATGCATTCGTGAGGAATTGTCTCTATTTGCTTGAATTGAATAATAAACAAATCTTAAACATCAATAACAAAAGGCTTAAAACTACTCACGTGAATGATACACTCTTGTGGCACTATCGTCTTGGTCACGTAAATGAAAAACGCATCAAGAAATTGCAAGAAGCTAACCTTCTTGGTCAACTTGATTTTAAATCATTGGAGACGTGCGAACCTTGCCTAATGGGCAAGATAACCAAGAGGCCTTTCAAGAAGAAAGGACGGAGAGCGAATGACCTGTTGGATTTGATACATTCCGATGTATGTGGTCCAATGAGTACTAGTGCAAGAGATGGTTTTAGGTACTTCATTACATTCACGGATGACTATAGTCGTTATGGCTATATTTATCGAATGAGAAACAAATGTGAATCGTTTGACAAGTTCAAGGAATTCAAGAATGAAGTAGAGAACCAACTCAACAAGAAAATCAAGTCTCTACGAACGGATCGTGGAGGTGAGTACTTAAGTACCGAATTTGACCCATTCTTAAAGGAGTGTGGTATTGTACCACAGCTCACCCATCCCGGTACACCTCAGTGGAATGGGGTATCCGAAAGGAGGAATAGGACATTACTCGACATGGTTCGATCAATGATGAGTTAAGCTGAATTGCCGCTTTACTTTTGGAGTTACGCACTAGAAGCTGCGGCTTACACACTAAATAATGTTCCATCCAAATCCATAGAGAAAACGCCTTATGAGCTATGGAGTGGTAAAACACCTAAGCTCAATTTTCTCAAGATTTGGGGTTGTGAGGCCTACATCAAGAGATTGATGCCGACCAAACTTCAACCAAAAGCAGATAAGTGCTTCTTCATAGGTTATCCTCGTGCGACAAGAGGATACTACTTTTGGCATATAACCTCCAATCGAGTGATTGTAGAGAGGGATGTCGTATTTATTGGATTAATCTGGGATTAATAAGCTATTTGCCCAAAACACTGACACATGGCACGTCCCTATTGGACTACACATTAGGGTTTCGGGAGGGGCCATCTATATAAGGAGGGAAGCCTCCCATTGGATGGATGTTCATGTGTGCAAACCCTAGCCCCACCAACCCTAGCCGCTACCTCTCTCTCTCTCCCATTCGTCCCTCCACCTCCACCAAGTCAATCCGTGGACTCTTGGCTTGTGGACTCGTGCTTCTTCTCCAAGAGAGTAGAAGACCGACTGGTGCTCCAGAGGATTCTGTGAGGTGATCGCCGATCCCTTCCGCTGCCACAAGTTCTCTCCAAGAAAGGTACTCCTGAACCTGTAGATCGTTATAAACTAACATTGGTACCAGAGCCATCTTGGTCACCTCCGAATTTTTTTGAGCACTTTCTTATTTCATATATGTTGAAATAATTTCGGTAGCTTTTGAGAGAAATCGCATACATGTGTGGGTTTTTTTCTCTTCATTATGCGCCGAGGGTTTGATGGCATATTTCCTCACCCTTGCGCATGTTTTCTTGATTCATTTCATTACATGCGAATTGTATTACAAGTTTCATCATTATTTCATTCTTACGCATAGCTTAGATTTCATTTTATGCATGTACCTAGGGTTACATGTTAATCTATGTTTGTTGCGCATATTTCTTTCATCCTTCAAGCTTGCGGCAAGAGTTTGTTTGTTCTTGATGATATGCGCATATATGTTGTTTGAAATATGATTATAATTTTACAAGAGTTAATTATTGCATGTATCATATAATGTGATCATACATTTCGGATTGTATGATTTGATTGTGCATTTTTTTCTTTCTAAACTCTTGTACATACATCTAAGGTTAGATGCTTGTTGCCTTATTTATGTATATGTAATTTTTCATCTCATGTGCATGCATCTAGGATTAGATGTTGATTGCAAAATCATGCACATACATGAATATTGAGTTACCATATTGTATAATTCGGAAATATGTTTTTTGGAATGATAGCATGCATTTCATTTGAAATATTTCCTTTATGATTGAATGCACATATATGTTAATCTCATTAAGGATTTTTTGGATTTTTTTTGGAATGATAGCATGCATTTCATTTGAAATATTTCCTTTTCATCATATGTGCATATACGTGTTACCCTCCACCAAAGAATTTTGAATTTTTCTTTCCAATACAAGTAGCATAATTATTGTTGATTGCATGCTTATATTGATTAAGGAAAGATTGGCTAATTCTGAAAATTTTGAGGAGATATTATGGGCTGGAGTTTTATTGCCTTAAAAATATTTTTGAATGCTTTCCTTTGATGCAAAAATATGTGTTGCTCTCCACCATAGAATTTTGGATTTTTTCTTTCCTAATCAAAGTAGGATAATTTTTTGTGCTATCATGATTATATTGATTAGGGAAAGAAGAAGAAAATTCTGTTTTGAGAATGATTATTGTGGAGATTGGTTGTTATTACCTAACACGTTTTTTGCCAATATTCGTGCACCATAAATGCATTGTTTCCTTATGCATAACTTCCTTCTTGATTGAAAGAGGTGCACACTTTATGGTATTTTTTCATACGTCGGTGCCAACCTATGGAAAGATTGTGCTTGTATGGAATGAATGGTTGCTGATTTTATTTACTGCCTTATTGAGAGTTGAGCGTAATTTCATACATTCATTTCCATTTGCAATAGATATCACAATGGGCTGTAATATTTATGGACTGTAATAATTATGGACTGTGGACTGTTTATTGCCCTAAGGAGACGAGGGGCTCCTCTATTTTTATTATTGCGACATTATTGCTATAAGGCTCATGCAGGTTCCCGTCTAAGAGGCTAAATCCCTATGGGGGATCCTTAGCTTGATATGGAAGTAATGAAGCAATCGATTTCTGTGTGATCTTGATTGAATTTTTTTTGAAAGGAAACGTTTTTTTTGGAACCTACATGCCTAGTGGGAGTTGCAAGGTAGAAGTGTTTTGTGTAAACCACCTTGCAACCGGCGGCACTACTTTCTTTATTTGCTGATTTGCCATGATTTAAACATTTTTCGGGGTCTCTAAATCATGATGGAGCTCAATATATAGATTAGTAAAATGGCTTTATTAACTATTGCATGAGGATTTGATCGAATGCTTTATGTTTTCCTTTGGTCTGAATGCTATAGCTATTAAGTCAGTTTATTTTTTTATGACTATTGTAGCTCGTTGTATTTTATGCTAGAACTCATGTATCGCTATGTGTTTTTGTCCTAGATTCTTTATGGCTGCTTCCAAAAGCATTGTCGCTGATCTGACTCGAGGAGATAAACTCAATGAAAGAAATTACGATTTGTAGCATCGTAAAATTAAGTATCTCTTAGAGGATCGGGACATGTTAGAAAATATAACCCAAACTATGTCTCCCCCCGACGAGGGGAACACTGCACAACATCGTAGAAATATAGATGTGTATAATGCATGGAAAAAGAAAGACCGTATTACTCGCATTACAATTCTGAGTTTGATGCGAGATGATCTGTTACTGCAGTTCGAAAAATTGCGAACTGCAAAGGCCTTGTGGGAAGCTGTGAAGTTTTAGTACGGAGTGACCTTCGTCACAAGGGCCCGCCAGCTTGGGCTCATGTTTGATGGGTATAAAATGCACCAAGGTCACACGATGAGGCAGCATATTACCACAATGTCAAACATGATAAGCGAGCTGAGTGCTGGTGGTCGTGCTAAGACTGATGAGGAGCAAGTGTCTGCTCTCATCAGATCATTGCCTTCGAAGAGTTGGGAGCATATGAAGGTCCATCTGACTCATGCTGATGACATCAGGACATTTGACCAGGCCGCAAAACACCTAGAGCGGAGGAGGACCGCATGCTTGCGGAAGCCCCTCTGACTGAAGTGTTTGCTGCTGAAGCTGGCGCTCCTCGGAGGAGTGCAGGTTTTAAGTGCAAAAGAGATAGAGCTCAAGGTTTTAAAGGCAAGTAGGGTGCAAATAAAAACAAAACAGAAAACAAAGCTAGAAAGAAACGACCTCGAGGATCCAGAGGTGGGAAAGATAAGTCTAATGTGACTTGTTTTAACTGCCGAAAGACTAGACATTTTGCTCGTGAGTGCACTGAGCAAAAGGTAATTACTGTGTGTAATCCCTTGAATTGTAACGTGACTAGTTCTGTGATGCTCACTGATCACTCTCCTGTGTGGATTGTGGATTCAGGTGCCACGGACCACGTAACAAGGATCGTTCTGCCTTTGTGGAATATCACAGTGTTCTAAGTGGGAGGCGAATAAACATGGCGAACAACATTAGCATTGAATTTCTTGGAGTTGGCACATGCAAAGTGACTTTGCGAAGTGGCCGGATCTTATTACTTCACGACGTGTTGTATGCACCAGCTATACGGCAAAATAGTATTTCTGTTGTTGTTTTGATGAGACATGGTTTTAAAGTTGTTTTTGAGAACAATAATATGGGTTTATACCTTGCTAACATTTATTATGGACGTGCCTTTCTTTCAGATGGTTTTATTGTGTTGGACGCAATTTATGATTTCAATCATAACACTAGTGCCTTTATGAGTCAAAGTTCCATGAATAATGATTCTGTTATGTGGCATGCTAGACTAGGTCACATTGGTGTTGACCGGATGAACATGTTGGCAATGGAGGGGGTATTAGGAGAATGCTCCAAATTTGAATTGTCGACCTGTGAATCTTGTCTAGCTGGAAAGGCAACTAGAAAACCGTTCGGAAAAGCCATTAGGGCTACTTCTCCTTTACAACTAATTCACTCGGATATTTGTGGACCTTTGAATGTGCGTACTAGACATGGACAAAGTTACTTCATCACATTTATTGATGACTACACTAGATATGGTCATATTTATCTTATTTCTCACAAGTCAGAAGCTCTAGAATGCTTTAAGAGATTCATGAGCTTGGTAGAGAATCAATTGGATAATAAGATAAAAACTCTCAGAACGGACAGAGGTGGGGAGTATCTCTCCATAATGTTTAAGGAGTTATGTGATGAAAAGGGGATATCTAGACCACTCACTATGCCTTATACTCCTCAGCAAAATGGTGTTGCCGAGAGAAAGAATAGAACGTTGCTAGACATGGTTAGATCCACGATGGCGCATGCGAGCTTGCCAATTTCGTTTTGGGGAGATGCTCTAATGACTGATGCCTATATCCTCAATAGAGTTCCAACAAAATCGGTTCCCTCAACTCCATATGAGTTATGGACAGGACGGAAGCCTGATTTTAGTCTGCTGCATACTTGGGGATGCGCGACATACATTCAATCTACTAATCACCGATAAGGAAAACTAGGACCTAGAGGGAAAAGTGTATCTTTGTAAAATACAGAGATCTCTCCAAAGGTTATGTTTTTATCGGGTTAGACGAGAATGAAAGAAGGACGGAACTGGAGTCTAGGGATGCCACATTCTTGGAAAATGATTTTCCAACTCTTGCTGGAGCTATCAAAGAGTTAGAGGACTTCTTTGAACAACAAGATGAGGACATTGCCACTCCACAGGATAAGGATCTGGAAGTTGAACATGAGGTTCCACTAGTCAATCCTAGTGGGAGCAGCAATGCTGAGGATCTGATAGCTCTCACGGAGGATGAGCAATCAGATACCCATCTACGTCGAAGTAAACGTGGGCTCATTACTCGTAGGCGATTTCGCTTAGAGGAAGAGGCCCTCATGATAGCTGAAGAAGAAATTGATTATGAATCATCTGGGGTGACAGTAATCGATGAGAAAGAACCGGAGACCTTGAAAGAGGCTTTGGATGGTCCAAAATGTGAAAGAGTGGTTAAAAGCTATAAAGGAAGAGTTGTAGTCGATGAAAGTTAATCGAGTCTGGGACTTGGTCGAGTTACCGCCAAACCGAAATGCCATTGGGGCCAAGTGGATCCTCAAGATTAAGGAGAAGGCGGATGGATATATTGATAGATTCAAGGCTAGACTGGTAGCTAAAGGCTACACCAAAAGAGAAGGCGTGGATTTTGAGGAAACATTTTGACCCATGGTTAGGTTTGCCTCCATCCGCCTTCTACTAGCTATTGTAGCTCAGATGGACTTAGAGCTTTACCAAATGGATGTAAAGACTGCTTTTCTCAATGGAGAACTTGAGGAGGAGATCTATATGGATCAACCTCAAGGTTTCGAAGTCAAAGGACAAGAGCGCAAAGTGTGCAAGCACAATAAGTCCTTATATGGCTTAAAACAAGCGTCTAGACAGTGGAACATTCGCTTCCATCAAACTATATCAGAGAATGCGTTCTCTATGCTTGAGGAAGATCACTGTGTGTACGTTAAGAGATCCAAAGGTAAATTTGTCATTCTGACCTTGTATGTTGAGGACATACTCATGGCTGGCAATAACAAAGAGTTTCTGAAATCCACTAAAGAGTGGTTGTCCTCCACGTTTGATATGAAGGACATGGGTGAAGCTAGCTACGTCCTTGGTGTCAAGATTGTTAGAGATAGGTCCAAGAGACTTCTGGGATTGTCTCAAGAGACTTATATTAACAACATCTTGAAGAAATACCATATGGAGAAATGCAAACCGATCGACACTCCTGTTGAGAAGGGTTTGTACTTGAGCCTTGATAAGCATCCTGAGACTCCTGAAGAGAAGGCCAAAATGAGCAAGGTTCCATACTCCAATGCTGTGGGAAGCCTTATGTATGCTATGATGTGTACTAGGCCCGACATTTGTTATGTTGTGGGCATGGTGAGTCGCTACCAGTCCAGCCCAAGCATAGAGCACTGGAAGGCGGTCAAGAGAATCATGAGATACCTCAGAGGAACGAGTAACTACATGTTGTGTTACCAAGCATCAGATCTCCGCCTAATTGGCTATACTGATGCCGATTGGGCTGGAGACATTGATGAAAGGAAGTCTACCTATGGTTATGCTTTCTTGCTGGCTAATGGGGCCATCTCATGGTCCAGGAAGAAGCAAACTTGTATAGCCCTGTCGACTATGGAAGCAGAGTATGTTGCATGCTCTGCAGCAGTACAGGAGGCAGTTTGGTTGAGGAGGTTCTTACAACATACTGGGCTAGTAGAGACATCAGATGAGCCTGTTGTTGTCTATTGTGACAGCATGGCTGCCCTTTGTTATGTGAAAGACCCCAAATATCATGGAAAGACCAAACATATACAGGTTAGGTATCATTTTGTGAAGGACATCATAGCGAGAAAGGAAGTTGTGTTAAGACATGTGTCTACTAGTCTTATGGTAGCTGGCCCTCTTACCAAGGCTATAGCTAAGGACTCGTTTGTGTCTCATGTGAAGTCCTTAGGCTTACGCAGACTTTGATGTATTGGCATGTCTAACTTCCTTTTATGAGTGATTGTGTTTTTTCTTTCAACTATATCTGTTTGGTTGATGTAGTTGTTCTAGCATAAAATATCATTCTGTCAATAGGCTGAAGAATGCTCACTCACACGAGCATTCGCCTCTGGCACTTTTTGATAGCGAGCAGAGATGAGACTAATCATGAAGAGATCTTACATGATAGATCCAGAGAAGTTCATGATCAGATAGTCACCTTGATTAGAAATCAAGATGAGGTCCTCTATGTTGGTGAGGATTGACATGAATGTTCCCACGATTCATGTGACCTGTAGAAACCAAGTGCGAGCATCACATGTGGTGCCAGGTGGCACCTGTATGGTGTTAAGGCGACAATGATGAAGCTCTGGCCAGGCGCAGAGGGGGTGCGACTGAACTAAGACTTGTATGGTGTTGAGAGAGACATACTGTTGTGTACAATATGATCCACCATAACATGTTTGTCATACAACATGTGTTGAGCGACCATTGGGAAGTGAAAGGATGGATCCCTGCTCCTTCACTGTGTGAGTCCAAGACTTGATTGTCATTAGTTACCCTCAGTGACCTTCGACGACACCATGAAGCAAAGAGTTGATGTGGCTACTTCTGGATGTTATCTATGACCATGAGAGATTCGGTCTAAAGAGGCATCTTCGGGAAATGAGTCAACTCTGAGTGTAATGGTGGTCTGGGGCGAAGGGAAAGGTTTGACTCGACTGCACTAAAAGTATTTGTTGGGCCCAACTGTATTGTATACAGTAGCAAGTACCTTGAGGACAAGAAGGTATTCTCTCCGAGGGATCGAGATACCGTTCATGTCAAGTGAGTTTCTGAGTAAACCTGGGGAACATTGATGTGCATTTGACTACTTAATTATTATTTTTGTGAGGATGTTGTCATTCTGGCCTTCTAGTAAGGTTTCTAGTTTGAGACTCCTAATTGCAGGTGCATCACCGGTCGCACGACCCATTTGTCCGTATGATCGGAAGAGTGCATGTGTCGGGGACACAGATGATCGTGTATAGAGGATACATGATCAGAGCCTTGCGTATTGTGGATGCGTACTTGGAGAGAGGAATAGTTGTATATATCAGGAATATATACATATGTGGCATGGACACATAAAGAGGTGACATATTGCCATCTTGTGATTGTATGTATCAGGGATAAATAGTTATGTGTTGGGGATATATCGTGATGTTGTGCAAGTTGGAGATATTGGATTAATCTGGGATTAATAAGCTATTTGCCCAAAGCACTGACACATGGCACGTCCCTATTGGACTATACATTAGGGTTTCGGGAGGGGCCATCTATATAAGGAGGGAAGCCTCCCATTGGATGGATGTTCATGTGTGCAAACCCTAGCCCCACCAACCCTAGCCGCCACCTCTCTCTCTCTCTCTCCCATTCGTCCCTCCACCTCCACCAAGTCAATCCGTGGACTCTTGGGTTGTGGACTCGTGCTTCTTCTCCAAGAGAGTAGAAGACCGACCGGTGCTCCAGAGGATTCCGTGCGGTGATTGCCGATCCCTTCCGCTGCCATAGGTTCTCTCCAAGAAAGGTACTCCTGAACCTGTAGATCATTATAAACTAACAGTATTTCTAGAAAAGGAATTTCTGGAAAGAATAAAAAGTAGTGGGAGTAGAGTTGTGCTTGAGGAGACTCAAGATATTCTACAAGATCATGATATGAATGGGGACATTCAAGATCATGAAGGCCCAACCTAGGTTCCTTTGGTTCGTGGGAGCGTGAGTGAGAGACCCTCGAAGGATATTGTGAGAGAAACGCAATCTTCCCCACCTAGGGTACGTTCGAGAATCGAACACGAACCAATTTAACAAGAAATTGTGGAAGAAGTTCGAGAAGTACACGTAGATCCAAAAGAACTTAGAAGGTCAACAAGGGGAAGGAAGAAACCCGATATGTATTTGGGACTTCATGAGATCATGGTACTAGATACCGATAATCCCTCGACCTTTCAAGAAGCAATAGAAAGAAAGGACTCCAAACTACGGTTCAAGGCCATGGAATCCGAAATAGAATCCATGTATGATAATCAAGTATGGAACTTGGTTGACCTTCCTCAAGGGAAAAAGGTCATTCAAAATAAATGGGTTTTCAAGAGTAACATGGACATGGATGGGAACTTGACAACCTACAAAGCGAGGCTTGTAGCAAAAGGTTTCACTCAAGTTCAAGGAATTGACTATGATGAAACTTTTTCACCAGTTGCCATGTTCAAGTCTATTCGGATTATGCTCGTTATTTCCGCATTTCATGATTATGAGATATGGCAAATGAATGTCAAAACAGCATTCCTTAATGAGAACTTGGAGGAGGATGTGTACATGGTACAACCTCAAGGTTTTTGAAGATCCAAAGAATAGCGAGAAAGTATGCAAGCTTCAAAGATCCATTTACGGATTGAAGCAAGCATCAAGGAGTTGGAACAAGCACTTTGACGAAGAAGTCAAAAAGATTCACTTCGTCCAAAGTAAGGAAGAGCCTTGTATATACAAGAAGGTTAGTGGGAGCCACATAATGTTCTTGATCTTATATGTCGATGACATACTCTTCATGGGAAATCATATACCTTTGCTTGAGCAAACGAGAAGTTCATTGAAATTTGCATTTTCAATGAAAGATATGGGTGAGCTCAATACATCTTGGGAATCAAGATATATAGAGATAGATCTCATAGACTCATCGGCCTAAGTCAACTTACATACATTGACAAGGTCTTGGAAAGGTTCAACATGAACAACTCCAAAAAGGGCAGTGTGCCAATGAGTATGGGTGTGCAACTCAAGAAGTCTCAACGTCCTGAATCACGTAAAGACTTAGAGTACATGAAAGATATCCCTTATGCTTCAGCAATAGGATCAATCATGTACGCGATGACTTGCACAAGACCCGATGTCTCGTATGCTCTAAGCGTGACAAGTCATCACCAATCTAACGCAGGTCCTGAGCATTTGACTGCGGTCAAGAATATTCTGAGGTACCTTAACCGGACCAAAGATAAGTTTCTTGTTTATGGAGGACAAAGGGAATTAATAGCCGAGGGCTATTATGATGCAAGTTTCATGACTGATCCCGACGATAGAAGGTCGCAATCAGGATACGTCTACCTTCTAAATGGTGGAGTTGTGAGTTAGCGTAGTTGGAAGCAAAGCACTACGGCCGACTCAACCCCCGCTTCCGAAGTAATGGTTGTTGCTGAAGCGAGCAAGGAGTGTGGATTAAGAAGTTCCTTGAAGAGCTTGTAGTAGTTCCCTCGAGCGAGGGACCAGTAGAGCTATTTACGATAATAGTGCATCTATCTCACAAATCAAGGATCCCAAATCACACCACAAAGTGAAGTACATGGATCGTAAGTAGTTTGTCACACGTGACTTCATCCACGAGGGCAAAATAAATCAGTTATGGGTGGACACAAATAGCAACACAGCTGATCCATTCACCAAACCCAGGACTCCAAAACGCTACTAAGGAGGGGTTGTCCCATATAAGATAAGGTGGGGGATTTCATCACCCTTTCCTTCGCCCTAAAAACCACACTAATCAAGAGCCTAATTTTAAAATCAAGTAGACATTGGCCCTAAGGATTTCGGGCACATTAGGAGAGTGATTCGGTCCCGACCGTCATGGCCTGATCGGTGTTGCCCACTCTGTCGATAGTAGGAGAGACGAGCCCTCCAGATCTTGACTCACTTGCTGGGCTTTGTGGTCCTCGTCGTAGGGAGGTGAGGCATGTTGAGGTCGTGTGACCTCGCAGTTAGGCATCGTCTAGCTGTAATCGAAAGGACTGTGTTTTAAAAGTTTTACTTTTATATGTCAATTATTATGAATTGGATGTGCAAGCATTTTGTTCCTTGATTATGGTATTCGTCTTTTAGAAGTGTTAAGGAATAGGTGATTGGTCCTTAAACGTAGAGCTATAAAAGATAATGGTTTACATAAATCAAAAGTTGTTCACAATCATGGTAATTAACATGGAACATTAATTACCGAGATAAGATTGTCGTGTTGGTCATCAATTATTGTAGCTCTACAAATAATTGACGACACGAGTATATGAAAGAGGAAAATATTACTTTTATATATTGAACAGATCTAACAAGTAAAATATTATAGAATTGTGTTTCGTGTCATTAATGTTTTACTATGTCTTGGATCCTAAGATATGAGACTTATATCTTTTCACTCAAGAAGTGCTTAATTTGATTATTGTCAAAAGCTATCAATGAGTGTTGTGATAAAGGCAATAGTTGGTTGAACATGACTTGTGCTGAAAGATAGCTAGTCAAACGAATATCATTCCCCCCTTAATTGAGTGATGATATTAGTGGGCCCCTTGATAAAGCAAAATTATAATGTGCACAATGTAACTTGAGTTAAGTTATATAGTTATAATTAGCTTAAAGAGATCAAGAAAGATAATGGATATAAGCATGAAATGATGTCAATCAAATACCCCCACACCTAACTTTTGCTAGTCCCGAGCAAAACAAAGAAAGAGAAAAGCATACGAAAACAAGAAATCCTAACTCACTTTCGTAGGAATCACGGTTGCACTTAGCATGTGCAACAAGTCGTTAAACCTCCTTGTCTCCAGGGAGGACGAGTGTTGTCTCCTGAGGGTTTTCAGCGGATACACCCACAAAATCCGAACAAAGATGCATTATTCAATCTAGCTACACGACTCGTTGGACTTATTTTGTCGATCATGGGACACGGTAATACTACGGGCCGACTCTATATATGTAATCAGTCCACACACCTAGCCTAATGAATCATTCGTGAAAGTTAATGAAGGATTTAAGTGCAAGACTTGGACAACCTCAACATCCTCAAGTGATACAAAGTGTAATGTCCATTAAGGTTCTTATTTAACTCTCTGTTTTTCTTTTTTTTCTTTGGATCATTTTATTGGTTGGTGTTTGATTCTCCGAGGGTCGGGTTTTGTGCATCATTGTCTACGAGGACTTACACTATCACGTACACCTTCCCCCAAATCTCCACACAGGGCGATCCCTACCACCCGTGTAACGGGAGTTCGGTCGGTGCATCCCAAGTCAGATGACTCGAAAGCACACCAGGCACAAAGTCCCCTCAGACCTACTTTTTCGAGTGATAGGAGTCATGCGAGAATAGAGAACACCACTTATTTATTTATCTACATGGGAACCAAAACCCCTACACTTAAGTTTCACAAAAATAGTTTAAGGGCCTTTGACTACGACAAACTTCCTTAAAAAACTAACACACACGAATTATTGACTCACTAGGTTCAGGGTGGACTTCTTTAATTGTTTGAGTGATGAAACCCTATGATTACACGCCCCCCGAGGGAAAACCGGGGTGCATAACGACTCGATAAGACCTAAAGCCAGTAAACTAGATATCCTAATGCATCAAGTTCAAGACAATTTTGGGACCTTTTTTTTACTTTGCCTCTCAACGGTTCTGCACATGCTAAACACACGCAAAACCCACAAAAATATTTTCTTTCGCAAACACATGAAGATTTTGAAAGGTGAAAATTTTGAAGCACTAGGCAAGCAAAAGAAGACAAGTCACCCAAGATCATGGCAAGCAGATATATCCATGTTAAATGCAGCACACTAACATGACCATATCAATGCGCACAAAAGAAAACAAAATCAAAGGAAAAGACTCGACTATATACACATGTAAAACAGCCCCCCCCCCCCCCCCACACCTACTTCATGCATTGTCCTCAATGAATGTGAGCATGATACTACATGGATTTATGCAAGAAAAAGGGAAGATCTCACCAACATGAAGTGCAACAGGAAGTTCATGGTTATAGTGATGGACACAAAACTGAATACCCTCAAAACTTGTGAGATACTGAAGAAGGTAGACAAATACGTGAAAGAAATGGGGCCCAAGTACACAAGGGTTGGGGCCCACAACAATCAATGCTCGCTTATGGAGTCTTTTATTGTACTTTTTTTGTTTTTTTGTTTTTTTACAAGATATATACATTAACCAAGATATTCTCATAATCATTTGGTCAAGGAACATCAAATTAGAACATCAAGTTATGAGGACCAGATACTTGCCGAGATGGGCAAACTTCACTGGTATTCTGAGGTGTCATGAGGGGTGAAAGGTCAAAGCTGAAAGGCTCGAACCCCTCATGATATTGGTTGGGTGTAGGCAACATGAATGAATGAAGTTGTGTTGCCTCACTAGGGTTTAGTTGCTCATCGAACAAAACCCTCCAACTAATAGGTGGGTGCATCGGAATGAGTTCCTCAAGCTCATTCAATGGATGCAGCAGACCTGCATCACTAAGAACGGGACTTCTCCCCAAGTCATCCAACAAGGACCTCCCACCATCGTTTAGATCATCAAGCATAAGCTCGGTCGTAGGTGGGTCCTTGTTGGAGTCAAGATGAAGCTCAAATGGCTCAATGACCAAGGGACATGAGATAGAGACACCTTCTGGTATAGGCATATGATGAGGTGTCTCACTCTCACTAGTAATCTCAACTGAATCATGCAACGAATACTCCTTTTGGACATTCATGTTTGATGCCAGCTCACTCTGTTGCATTGCAAAGACACGCAATGAGTTTTCGCTGGGCCCACAAATATTCTCAATGGGTTGCATTGGTGTTAGGGGTGTTTGTTGAATTTGTGGTGCTTTCTCTAATTGGCGGATGAGAATGAGATTTAAAGGTTGGTCCATGGGCTCCTGTTGCCTATCAGAGTTGAACACATGAAACTCAGCACTCATCTTACCGAATGAGAGCTTCGTGAGACCATTTCTACAATTAATTAAGGCATTGGAGGTTGCCAGAAATGGTCTACCCAAAGTCAAAGGTATTTGAGAGTGGGTGTTCGCAACAGGATTGGTATCGAGGACAACAAAATCGACTGGAAATATAAAATCGCCAACTTTGATAAGCACATCCTCGATAATCCCCTTTGGAATACGAATGGATCTATCCGCCAATTAGAGGGTGATCTTAGTTGGTTTCAATTCTCCCAAATTCAACTGTTGATAAACAGAAAATGGGAGGAGGTTGACCACCGATCCTAAATCAAGCAATACATTACTCATTCTAGTGTCCCCTATCGTACACTGAATAGTAGGACACCCAGGATCCTTGTCTTTTGTGTAGGCGGTATTGGACAAAAGTTAGCTTACATTTGCAGCCAAGAATGCTTTCTTAGGAACATTGGTCTTTCTTTTTGTTGTGCAGAGATCCTTCAACACTTTGGCATATTGAGGTATTTGTTGGATGACATCCAACAAGGGGATGTTAACCTTCACTTGCTTAAACACCTCTAATATCTTATCCATTGTGTCACTCTGCTTTTTGGTTAACCTACTTGGATAAGGAGCTTTTGGCAGGTAGGTTTTCTGCTGTGCCTAAAAAGGAGGCATTGGTGTATTACCCTCACCATCTTATTCACCACCATTCCCACTGAGGGGTTGCATAGATGGTGGTGGTGGCAAGGAAATGTGATTGTAAACCTGCTTTCCATTCCTTAAGGTTACAATGGAATTGATATGGTGAACATGTTCCTCCACATGGTTCACTTGCCGCCCCTGAGGTACCACATTCTCATTTTGCATGTGTTGTTGCTGGTACATACGGGGGTTAGCCTCATGCTAGCTAGGCAAATACCCTCTCTCTCTTTCATGTACAGACTGAGCCAATTGGCCCATCTGAAGCTCTAGAGATTTTATGGTCTGCTGATTTGAAGTGAGAACTTGACTTGTGGTTGACATAAAAAATTCCATTGAGTTTTCAAGTCCACAAGTGAAGGTCTCAAGCGAATTGAATAGGGTTTCCATATTATTGGAATTTGGGCAACCCGATTGATTGGTGATTTGAGCTTGGGGTGGCTGATAAGATTGTGCATGCATGGGAGGTTGGTATGATTGGTTAGGTGGTCGAGAGGAGTTTGAAGGACCACCCGGGGCATTATTTTGGTTCCATGAAAAATTAGGGTGGTTCCTCCATCCAGGATTATAATATGATGAGTATGGGTCATTCCTAGCTCTGTCATAGATGGCGTTGACATGTTCCATCTCAGGAGGAATGGACGCACACTCTATTTCTACATGACCTATCCTACCACATGAATGACAGGGAACTGGACCAGATGTGGACATGTGAGGTCTACCTTGTTGGTTTTGGAGCTCAATCGAATCCATACGGCGCATTAAGGCCGCTATGCAGGCCTCGGTGGCCGTAGTGGTATCGACGGCAAATGCGGCACCCGATCTAGTCGAGTTTGCATTCGCGATCCTCGCTCCCATGCTGGATGATGCAGGTGGTTCCCTTACGCTCTCCCATTGCATGGTTTTCTCAGCGAGGTCTTCTAGGAAAGCCCATGCCTCCCTTTCATATTTTCCCAAGAACTCTCCTTGACACATGGACTCAAGGAGTGTCCGGGACGGGATGTGAAGACCCTCGTAAACAATCTGACAAAGACACCACAACTCAATGCCATGGTGAGGGCATGAGGGTAGTAGCTCCTTGCACCTCTCTAGATATGCATGAAATGTTTCGGTCTCAAGTTGATAGAACGAATTGATTTCGTTCCTCAACTTTTGAGTCCGATGATTTAGAAAGTATTTCTTGATGAATGCATATTGAAACTCATCCCAAGTCCTAAAGGCATTCGCCTGGTTTCTATACAACCACTTCTTGCCGTCATTCTTTAGTGGAAATTTAACAAACCTAAGATGGATGGAGTCTGTGCTAAGTTGTTGCAGCTTGAACATAGCACAGACCTCCTCAAATTCCCTGAGAAAGATATAGGGGTCACATTTCCCAGTGAAGTGAGGGATCATGGAAATAAACTGAGGCTTCACCTCAAAATGGTTCCCATTTGCCTCTAGCAATACGATGCATGAGGGTAGAGCAGTACGACTCGGGTAGCATCGACCACGTAGAGGTATGGGAGCGACAACATGAAGAACTGGTGGAAGAGGTGGGTCCAGCGACTGCTCCTCCTCGCGGAAATTAGCAGCCATTGAACCCGGACTGTGTGCGACACGAGAGGAGAAAGGTGTCGAGAAATCGACTACCGAAGCAGGGTTGACAACGCGCCTCGTCAAACGGCCACTCTCGTCTTGTACCCATGAAAGCATGCACACAGGTGCACACACACCAAAACTTTTTTTTAATAAAGAATTTGCATAGAGGAGAAGACGAGGGGACACAGGAGAGAAAGAATGACTCAGGAGAGAAGGGAAGAAGTCCTTATTCTACGGTGGATGGGTACAGGTAGAAGCACACAAGCAACCAAGGCTCAAACAATCCTAAGGTCGCTATAGGTCCTTACAACTAGACGACGCCTAACTGCGAGGTCACACGGCCTCAACATGCCTCACCTCCCTACGAAGAGGACCACAAAGCCCAGCAAGTGAGCCAAGATCCAGAGATCTCGTCTCTCCTACTATCGACAAAGTGGGCAACACCGATCAGGCCATGATGGTCGTGACCGGATCACTCTCCTAATGCGTCAGAGATCCTTAGGGTCAATGTCTACTTGATTTTAAAATTAGGCTCTTGATTAGTCTGGTTTTTGGGACAAAGGAAAGGGTGATGAAATCCCCCACCTTTTCTTATATGGGACAACCCCTCCTTAGTAGCGTTTTGGAGTCTTAATCTAACAATCAACTCTCCAAACAAACGCTCAACTCACACTTGTTTCAATGCACTTCCTACTAACTAATGCATGTTCATACGAAATGCATGAATGAGAGTAGAAGGTTTGTACCTCACGCCAGCACTCAGCAACTGGAAATAAAGCTAAAATGAAAGACAATCTACGTGCCTAAGTAGCATACATGATGCATGACTTAAACAAGAAAGAAAGCCTAATCTTTTGCTTTGGATTTTAGGGTGCAAGTTGCTTAAAGGAAGTTGATTATTGATCTGGGAACAAACTATAAGTCAAAACATGCCAAATCAAGTCCCAGATCACTACATCAATTATGGCAACAAGATGAAGAAAAGAGAAGGGAAACAAGGCTCACCAGACTGCCAATTGGCGGTTTCAGGCCGCTGATTGGCGGTCCAAAGTGTCCAGGTTGCCTCCCAATTTCTCCAGCTACCTCTCCTGGCAACTCCAAGTCTCCTGAAACAAAGAAAAACTACAAAACACAAATTAAATCCACTCGAATCGTCCAAACAAGAGTCTGGACTAACACCTCCCCGACAACGGTGCCAAAAACTTGTTGAACGTTTTATATTAAACCGCAAGTGCACGGTGTCGGTGAAGACGTGGCAAATACGGGTAGCCTCTCGTTTGCACGAAATCAAGTGGCAAAAATAGGGAAGAGAGTTTGATTATCCTACTCTACACTACACTATACTATGAAGTACGAAATGCGCAAGACAGCAACAAACGATGAACTACCAAATTAAACTAAGAACTAAATAAGTGCTGGAATTTAGAAATAGGAAGCCCCTAAGGGGTGGAGTAAGTGCACACATGCAAAGAGGTGGGTTTTGAACACATTATTTAAGCACAAATAAAGGTAGTGTTATCATGCATAGGAATGTCTAAATGTTATGGCAAAACCTTTCAATCCATTCACTATCCTAGTTGATTAACATTTACATACACAAGCTGGTTATTTCAGAACCTTAAACAAGCATGAGAGGTGTCTAATCATTTAGGCAAAACTCATCAAGTTATAAATTCTATCCTAAACAAGCAAGCATACATTCATGTTTTATCAACACATTATAAATAAAGCATTCATTCCATTCTCTAATGCATGTATGAACATCTACTCCACCCCCCAAAGGGGATGGAACTACTCACTACACATTAGACTAATTATTAACCTAAGCAAGGAAAGCATATTAACTAAGCTACTAAAACTAATGAAATGAAATTAAACAAAGTAAAACAAGCCCCCGATGTGGCAATCCGATATAGCCATAGAAAAGGCAATCCGAGACAAACCCCCGATGTGGGACTAAAAAATTACCAGAAATGGACTAAATACACACTAATACGCGACCCACCAAAATCTCAACGGATTCGGGCCAAAACATACCGCCAATTAGCGGTCTTGGACCACCAATCGGCGGTCTATATGGTCCGGATGACGCTGGATTTTATTCTGGGCTTTTCTGGATGGCTTTGTTGGTCTTTGATGCATCTACTTCACTTGTTGGAGCTCCGACCCGAATAGAATTGCCAAAATACTCCCCATGATGGTGTGGAGTTTTCTGTTTTGCTCTTTGGTCCTTTGGTCTTACGTTCAGGTCCTTCTCCCTTGCATCTTAGTCCCCAGGTCTCACAATTCAGTCATTTTCCCAGCTTTTGGGTCCTTTTATGCTTCATCTCCTCAAACCTATTTATTTCTGAAATTCAAACATAAAACTCGTCACATAGCATTGTTTAGGTGAAAGATAATGGATATAAGATACAAATATAAGCATGAAATGATGTCAATCATAAATCCATCCCCATTTGGGGGTGGAGATGATGTTCATACATGCATTAAAGAACGGATATGAATGCTTTATATTTTGATTGTGTTGATAAATGTAAATGTATGTTTGCTTGTTAGAGTAGAATACTACACTTGATGGGTTTTGCCACACATCTTAGACACCTCCCATGCTTGTTTAGGTTCTGAAATAACCAACTTGTGTATATGAATGTTAATCAACTAGGTTAGTCAATGGATTGATAGGTTTTGTCATAAGCTTTAGACACTTCCTATGCATGAAAACACTACCTACATTTGTGCCTATAAAATTCATTCTTCACCATCTTTTTACATGTGTGCACACACTCCACCCCTTAGGGTTTTTCCATTTCTGATTTCCAGCTTTCAATTTCCCTCGCTTTCGTTTTCCTTGTTTGATGCTTACTCGTTTAGTGTAGTTAGTCTATTTTAATGTAATCACAACTTCTTCCCCTTTTTTCCCAATTGCCTTCGAACAAACCAGAGTTACACACCTCCTTGTGGATCGACCCGTATTTGTCACCGCTTCAACGCGGTCGTGCACTTGCGGTTAATTAAAACGTATTAAACAGATAGCTTCAATTATTTTTTGTTTCTCTCGTATCAATGTAGTCGATTGCAACTTTTATAATAATCAAATAATCGTCATTTCCGAAAACACTAGGATTTGACTGTTATGTATTCCCATAATTGTTATATTTGCCGACAACTACTTTTATTTTACTAGGTTTATATTCTTTAGAAATAACCTCTTCAGGAGGTGTGACGAGTGACTAATTTTTATTTTCATTTCCACAAATAATATATGTTCTGGTCCAAGTTTTTGGTGTGGGTTTAGCTCAAAATATATTTTATCCTATGGAGATCTTCACTTTATGTTATGTGTATTATGTCAAGTAATTCAAGACTTAGTCACTTCTTTGTGATCAATAAACACGTATAACAATAACTTGCTAGATATTGCAAGTTAATATTTTTATGAACTTCAAGTTCAACCATACTTGTACGTATATTCTCTTATGAATTTTAGGTTCAAAATATTGCATTTTCCTGGCATTCGTTAATATTCCCCGTCACCTCTTGTGATTCTTGCTTTCACGGTGCTTACTGCGTAGTAGCACACTTGCAAAACAATATGATAAATATCGCAAATACTTACGCAATATCATCATAATATTTGATTGTGTACTAATTGATTGACATCTTTTCATACTTATATTTGTATCTTATATCCATTATCTTTCACCTAAACAATGCTATGTAACGAGTTTTATGTTTAGATTTCAGGAATAAATAGGTTTGAAGAGATGAAGCATAAAAGGACCTAAAAGCTGGGAAAAGGACTGAATTGTGAGACCTGGGGACTAAGATGCAAGGGAGAAGGACCTGAACGTAAGACCAAAGGACCAAAGAGCAAAACAGAAAACTCCACACCATCATGGGGAGTATTTTGGCAATTCTATTCGGGTCGGAGCTCCAACAAGTGAAGTAGATGCATCAAAGACCAACAAAGACATTCAGAAAAACCCAGAATAAAATCCAGCGTGATCCTGACCATATAGACCACCCCATTGGCGGTCTGTTTTAGCCCAAATCCGCTAAGATTTTGGTGGGTCACGTATTAGTGTGTACTTAGTCCATTTGTGGTATTTGTTTAGTCCCACATCGGGGGATTGTCCCGGATTGCTTTTTTCTATGGCTATAAATAGAACTCTTCACCTTCCATTGTAATCACTTCACATTTTGAGTGGCTATTCTTCCTACTAGAAGTGAGGCCTTGAAGCACACACTAAAGTAGGAGGATGCTACTTGAATTGTGAGTTATTTTAATAAAAGTTTCTTTATTATGTTGTTTGTTTCGTGTTGCTTGTTTTACTTTGTTTAATTTTATTTCATTAGTTTTAGTAGCTTAGTTAATATGCTTTCCTTGCTTAGTTTAATAATTAGTGTAATGTGTAGTGAGTAGTTCCATCCCCTTTGGGGGGTGGAGTAGATATTCATACATGCAAATGAGAATGGAATGAATGCTTTATTTACAATATGTTTATAAAACATGAATGTATGCTTGTTTGTTTAGGATAGAATTTATAACTTGATGAGTTTTGCCAAAATAATTAGACACCTCTCATGCTTGTTTAAGTTCTGAAATAGACAACTTGTATATGTAAATGTTGATCAACTAGGTTGGTGAATAGATTGATAGGTCTTGCCATAACATTTAGACACTTCTTATGCATGATAACACCACCTTCATTTGTGCTTAAAGAATGTGTTCAACACCCACTTCTTTGCATGTGTGCACTTACTCCACCCCTTAGGGGTTTTTCATTTCTGGATTCCAGCACTCTTATTTTGTTCTTAGTTAGGTTTTAGTTAATCGTTTGTTGCTTTCTTTCACATTTCGTACTTTGTAGTGTAGTGTAGTGTAGCGTAGAGTAGGATAATCAATTCTCTTCCCTATTTTTGCCACTTGATTTCGTGCAAACAAGAGGCTGCTCACCTCCCTGAGGACGACCCGTATTTTCCACCGCTTCAACGCGGACGTGCACTTGCAGTTTAATTAAAACGTTCAACACTAATGCTGAAGTATCACGTCTTGTAAGGCTATAAAGAAATGAATTCCTCTTTTTTCCTCGAATTTGTTACTCGTGATCTTCTGGTTACAAATTTAGATATAATGTGATGGACACATAATGGTTATAATAAGGGGGAAATCCTCCTGCCTTGACTAACATATGGATCCTTCTGGCCTGGGATCTTGCCATATGCAAATACACAACTTTAAATGTAACAAGATCTCGAGTAAATATTAAAGACTTAGCCCTCAAGGCTAGAATATAGTCTGCACATCAAGATTTTTAATGATACTATGACCCAACATTGAATTGTCTTGTTATATAATTACTTATAGTTATATATAATAAAAACATTCTAGCACAATGATAGTGGTATATCAGTTTCAAATAATTTCAAAACCAATCATGGATATGTATACAGACATACGCATAATCATATCACGTGCCGCAAATATATATGAATTGCTAATAACCAATATGTGTATAAAGATATGCAAAATATAGCAACTAAGTCATGTCATTTGAATTAACTGCCACACAATAAAATTACATATGGGTAAAGATTGTCTTTCCGAAATTCATCTAATACCCTCATTGCAAAATCCAAGTGTTGGTCGAAAGATTATAAATGCATAGCTTATATTATACTACGTAATTTCTGGAAAATCATGTATGGATAAATAATACGAGGGAATTAACCCAAAAGACGGTCGGCGAAACCAATGTTGGAGCTTTTCGAAATAAAATAATCAAGGCCAAGATACTCCACTTTTATACAAACTGTTATGATTTAATGTCATTGTATAAATCATGTATAGAAAATCAAAGAGATTTTGAAATCTAACGTTCGCTGATTTTCAAAGTCACATATTAATGTATGACACTTAATATAATGAAAAAATGTGATATTTATTTTAAAATATCTTGAATTTTTTTCTTATAGTATTACTCCTTATGAAATTTAGAGATAACTAAATGGTGTTACTATTAAATTAAAATTGAAGAGAATTTAATTGGCAATAGGTACTTGTCTATGCCAAATTTAATATAGAATATATTTCTTTGTAGATGTTTTACCATAATTCATATTGATGATATATACAAAATCCGTAAGCATCAATGGTAAAATCTAAAATAAAATTTCAAAACTAACAAACGATATCATATTGTGTCTCACAAGAAACCACTGATCAGATCATATTGTGTGAAAGCAAAATGATGTTATAAATCGTAATAAAGAAACTAATTCAGCGATAAACCATGTGAAATATGTCAATATATTAAATAACATATATGTGCCAAATATGCGTAAAATCAGGATAAGGACCTCAAAAGAGGTTCAGTTCTCATGGTTGGAGGTTGCACGGCTAGGTTCCATTGACATACTTTTGCTTCACGCTCTTCCAAGATTCATGAACTCACGATGATGTGAAGGTTATACTTGAACGATACCCAAGAATGTTAGAGCTTCGTGCTGATAACGTATTATAAAATGAATAGACATTGAACAAATAAGATGAAGATTTGGGGAAGAATAATCGTTATTTTTCATCATCAACAAAGTATTACAATAGTCTCCTATTTATAAAGGAAAGATGGAGTTACAACAAACATAATGGTGAAAATTATAACACAATAATGAGAATTGAAATCTACATCAATGAGAGAATTGTTGGCTTTTTGGCCTTAATCTATGTTTTGATGATTTAATTAACCTAATCTTAATTATGATCATGTAGAGTAGCATACATATTGCATTACATATATATATTTCTTTGTGCTAACCTCTACAGGTGATCAAGACTCAAGGAAGAAAGGAAATCAAGTCAAGACATGTAATAAAGCTCAATTTGAAGACATGTATTTTGTATTTCTTTGAGTCTTTAGGAACTTGTGTATTTTGAGCATACTTGAGCTAAAATCAACTTAAACACACACTAGGTTCCCTATAGAAGTCACACAGAAAATTTCACATTATTTGGACTTCAATAGATCACCCAAACTTAGACCGGAAAACATTAAACCTGAACCCTAACTGTCTGCCCACATTCGGTCGACCGCAAAAGGTCGTTCGGTCGACCGGATGATCAAGTATTCTATTTTGTGTTTCCCTGTCTATTTTCGGTCGACCGCACCATCTCTTTCGGTCGACCGTTTGAACTTAATTTTCCGACCGTTACTTTTGTCGTATATACCCAACGGTCGTATTCGTATTAAACCAAAAATACCACAAATACATTTCTTGTATCGGTCGACCGAGGACCATGATCGGTCGACCGTTTGTCCATCTTTTGACAAACCCGGATCTCCTGTTGAAAAACGGTCGACCGCTAGACCTATTTCGGGCGACCGAATATCTATTTGTTTGTCAACCCCAAAGTGCCTGGTACAAATCGGTCGACCGTTTCCCTTTAGGTGTTCGACCGATAACTTAAGTGTACCTAAGTCGTAGCGTTGGGCGGTCGACCGTTGCTTAACTGGTCGACCGAACTTAGTGCAAAACTGCCTAACGGTCGACCGTTCAGCCCGATCCGGTCGACCGATTTCTTCCAGAATTGGGTCCTGCAGGTTCTGTTTTGTGTAATCACACATCAACTCATACCCAATCAATCCCAACGGCTCTATTCTGTCTAATGCCTATATAAGGAGTTGTAAAACATATTTTAACACAACTCTCCCACTACAAACTTGTCCAATACATTGGAGAGAATCCCAAACACTCAAAGCCTCCAACTTCCACACTTTAGTCTTAATTCCAATCCTAATCAAGTGTGCTCAAGAATTAGAGAGTGTTGCTCCACTCAAATTGTTTGTCAAAGGAAGCAAGGACTTCGGTGAAAGCCCGAAGTGTCGCTCTCGGATTGTGAGAGAAGAAAGCCAAGCTCGTGAGGTTGTTCGCGGAGTTTGTTTTGTAAAAGGCGTTCTCTCCCGGCCCGGAACGGGGAGTGGATAGTGAAGACGCGAGCGGAGCTCGAAGTGTCGAGCGGAGCTTGCAAGAGAGGACGTAGGCGGTGGCCAAACCTCTGTAAAAACCCCTAGTGTCCATTGTGGTTTGCTTATTTCTTACTTGCTCGTTTTGTTTGTTTAAATTCCGCTACATATAACTCGGTAGATAAAACAAGTAGGTGATTAGCGTAAAAGTGATTAGTGGAGCCATAACACACACGATCCAACAAGAATTACATTGCATTTGAATGTGAATGTTACAAGAAGTTGTAACATCAAGTAATAAGGTGACTCATCCATACGGTGTATTTGTTGTTTCATAATAAGAAAATTATTTTTTACTATTTTTTACTTGATGATCTACAATGAGGACTACATGTAGGACCTATATTTACCATTACTCTTGTATAACCACCTCTTCCACACACAAAAAAACTTTTTTTTTCTTCTTCTTCTTCTTCTTCTTCTTCTTCTTCTATTGTTGCTGCTTCAATTAATCTCTCTAACCTTTGGTGGCATGGGTACCTTGTTCATCTTAATTTCTTCCCTAAAAATTTAAATCATGGTATATTTAAACCAGACATTCTCTCAGAGTCCCCTAAAATGTTTGGATGTGTTTGTAACGTCCCCGAAAAGTGAAAATTTTAAACAAAATTTCAATAAGTTATAAGACCAGAAGAACGGGGAAATTACTCATATATGATTCATCAAGGTACACCATTACAAAAGATTTCAAGTTGATTACATCAATGACGTGAAAAGGACATCATGCAGGTAAAGACAAAAACCTAAGGATAAGACTAGAGGATGCCCGGTGTGCACTCGTCTTCAGTCGCCACCCACTCAGTACCTAACAATGCCCAAAATGCAAACAAGATAAAATGCCTGAGTTTTCATAACATAAACTATGTATACAAAGTCCGTCTATGAATATGAATGCACAATATAATTACAACTAGTATAACATGGCACGAAAGTGTGCAACAAGTGAAACCTTCCCCAACCAGGGGCAATAATGGACAATTGTCCGACCAACAACATCGGATCCCCTGAGAGCACCTACCGTAGGCACACGTGGTCCTACGGAGAGTACGCTCCAGAATAATCGTCGGTCGGTCATCTCCGCCGCCACAAAGGTCAGATGGTCATCTCGCTCCGTCGAGCTGCGTAACAATAAAATGCATTGGGATCCACGCTCCCTCAGGTCTACTACATAGGGTGACTCAATGAAATGCAACATATTATACTAAAGCTCATAAATATAAAGGTGAAACGCGTACCAAGTGTCAACACTCTTTTACCCGGCGATCCCTGGGCAGGCGCGCTCATCGCACCCACTGTCACCTTCCGGCTCACACTCAAGGTAAGGACACGGGTTTCCAAGGAATCAGCATGACACAAGACAAAAGGCAAGAACCCAATTCTGGGCACCAACGATCGACCGGAATCGGCAAAGTGTCGATCGTTCCTTATGAATAGGAAAACGTTCGAACAGAAGCACAAGTCGGTCAAACAATGGAGTTAAAACGTAAGTGAATGGTCGAACCAAAGTCTATGGTTGGTCGATCGTTTAGAAGGCCTTGGCCAGGATGAAAACTAAACAATGAGGAATGGTCAAACCAAAAAAGGAAATTGTTTGACCGAAAATATCAGCAACTTCTCAAGTCCTGATTTATCTACATTCGGTCGACCGCCAACAAGGCATTAGTCGACCGGTTCCTGAGCTATGCCTAGCTACACCTAGGCGTTGTCTCACCACGCCCGCCAGCACCAAACCCTCTGGTCGTCCCTCATTGCCAATGAGCTAAAATCTCTCACACGCCTTGTGTGAGCAAAAGAAATGAACTTGGCATACCTTTTACAAGCTCATCGGAGTTCGTCCGAGCTCCGATCGTTGTTGGTGACCTCCCCCTTGCAGTCATGCTCCTCCAGCAACCACCACGTCATCGGCCACCACCTCGCGCCAAGTCCATGCCGGCCTCGTCTCCTCGTGCATGTCTACTTCCGGCCACACTTGTCGTGCCTCCACCTAGCACTGACGTCCACCCTCGGCAACAGCAGCTCCGACAAGCCTTGGAGAGGGAAGGGGATGGGTGAGAGAATGAGAGAATTGGGTGGAGAAGAGTTGGAGATGGGTTGTGAGAGAGAAGGATGTTTCTCTCCATCAAAACCCAACCTCCCACCAACCAAGCATGGATCAACATGCTTGAGCCACACCTCCACACTCCTACCCATATCCACCATACTTCAACCCACACCTATACCATTCCTCCCAAGTCAAAGCACACATTAGCCTTAACCCAACCCTTAAGCAAGCGTAAGCCTTTAGTTAAGATTAGGATCTACAGTGTTACTTTAACGTGATCGTCCATTTGAGATTTCAAAATGTGGCGACAAAAAACCATGCTTGGTTGGTTAACTCTTAATAGAATTTATAAATCATATATGTAACTGTAAAATAGCAGTCCGTCTGTACAAAACTTGTCAAAAACATATTCTGCGTAAAGAAGTGTTGCAATTCGAAAATTTCACGTGATTTACTATAAACACTATTCTTTCTAAGCAATACAAAGTACTTAAGTTTTACTTTCAATGTGATCATAGGCACATTGTCATATTGTGATATCCCAAACCCATTTAGGGTGTTAATGGGTGTTAGGTGGAGAGAGAAGGTGATGGGATGGCAGCATGGAGGGGGTGTACGTGAACAGTGGAGACATGGGCTGATGGGAAAAAGTATGGTGGCGTTGTGCGTGAGGAGAGGAGGGGAGTGGCTAGGTGGTCTCGTAGGTGAGGGTTTTGTTTTAAAACCAAGATCTTCTCCTCCTCCACCTTGTTCTTCTCCTTTGTTTTCTTCATGCACACAAGCACTCATCAATCCTCTTCAGTTGCTCAAGCTCCGGCGAAGGAGGCTGCGTCGGCGTGAGACGTGCGGAGGTCGTTGCGCGAGGAGGTGGTCGTGTGTGTGGTTGCTGACCGGAGGCGCGTTGCGCGAGCGAGGCTCCGGCGGGTTCGTCGCTTTTGAACTGCTAGGATGACCTGGTAGTTTTCGGTCGACTGGGACCCCTGAGTCGGTCGACCGTTAGTATTGTTATGATTTTGACGAGACTCCGGATTTTGACCACGTTTCGGTCGACCGGTTTTAGACTCTTGTTCGACCGTTGGGACTTAGGTTTTGCGTAGAGAGTTCGACCGTTGCATACTTTCGGTCGACCAAACCCCATAGGAACGGTCGACCGGATTGCCTCTTTCGGTTAACCGTTTGTGCGCAGAACTGATTTCCCAGTCATTGTATGATGCCAACTCTGTCCACGGAAACCCATGTCTTCGCCTAGTGCATGCGTCGATAGGTGACGGTGGGCGCGTTACGCGTGCCTGCCCAGGGACCACCGTGTGGAAGAGTGTGGGTATTCGGGACGTGTCACCTCCGTATATGAATTGTGACTTAACGTGATGGATTGATGGACTCATAGTAGAATAACTGACCTGAGGGATTGTGGATCCCAATGTATGATGATGTGCGGCTCGTGGAGCATGATGACCTGGCAGACTTCATTCTGGAACCGTCTGATGTTGTGTCGAACGTATGTTGGACCACCGATGTTGTGTCGGTGATGCCGCCAATGTTGTTCCGGCGATGATGGGCCGATGTTGTTCCGGCTATGATGATAGATTGGTTGATGTTGTTCCAGCTATGTTTTCCTCAGCTGGGCACCTACTTAGATGATGATGTTGTTTGATGGACCAACCGAGTGACGGATCCGTTGGGGTGGTTTGACCACGAAGTTACAGATCTGTTTCTTATGGCGCAGACCTGGCGGATGCTCCTTTCCGACCCCCATGTGTAGTACAACCGCGTGTAGGGAGCGTCGTGTCTTGTTCCGTTAGACTGTATGTGCCTACGGTAGGTCTCCGAGGGAGACCTGATGATGATTGTCGAACTGATGTCCTGTTTTACCCTTCAATGGAAACTGTTTTCCTTTCTGTTAATGACATGACATGCTACTAGTATGATAACTTCATTTGTACTACTTCATTCATATAGGTGAGCTTGGCATACGGGGTTTCCTTATGGAAACTCAGGCATTGTTGTTGCATATTTTATTTTAGGACCGCAGTAGGTCCAGTTGGGTGGTAACGGTGGGCGCGTGCATTTTGGGATCGGATCCTCTCGTTCGGATCACTGAGGTCGACATGATTACTTGTACTTCCTTTTGTTATATCTGATGTAATCATGTCTCTTTTTGACAAACTCTGATGTAATATGGTGCACTGTTTGGATGTTTTAATAGAAATAACAGTCCCGTCTTTTGATTATTGGTCTCTGGTATCTTGATGATAAATTTTAAATTTTCCGCTGTTTCTGTATGATTTCGTGTCCCTATGTATGTATATATTTTTAAAAAATTAATACAACATACAAGATCGATTTTCATATTTCAACAATTTTTATGTATATTGCTTTGTGTTTATTCTAATAACATGCAACCCTACATTTATTAAAATAAACCACAAAGGTAGAATTATACCTAAAGGTTCTCTAAAACCTTTTTGAAAATCCAGAGTAGCGTTGCCTGTTGAATCGTCCACAGATTTGTCTCCGAGTGTTTACCAAACTCTAAACAAGATTAGAGAGAAAGGAGCTAGCAAATCAATCTCTAACAATGTTTAGAATCTAGCTAATAACTCCTCTTTAAGCTCCTGAGATTCTTATCTCTAAAACTTAAATTTACTAAGAGATTTTTGTGGTGATTAGGGAAAGATTAATGAGAGTAAGATTTTTGCATTAGTAGTAAACAAGTAGGAGTAGGGGTCCTTTTATAGTCTCCCAAAACATCATTATCAAAAGCTATTCTTTAGCCATGATCTCTTGCTTATTCTCTCCTAAAATTAATCTCTAATTTCCACATAAGCACCCACAAAAAATGTTTTTAATTAAATCTGGAATTAATCCACCCATAATCTAATTAATCTCTTAATAATTCAGGCAGAATCGTTCTTGTTCGGTCGACCGAGTATCACTCGATCAACCGAACCGTTCGGTTATAACACGTGTTTGGTGCACCGTGAGTTAGACGGTCGACCGAATCTGTATGAGAATAATTCCCTGGAAGAATTCGGACGAACCACATCTTTTACTCGGTCGACCGTTGACCCACCAGAATCGCTCCTGGGACATAGTCATCGGATGACTGTGTCACCTTCGGTCTACCGAAAATACTACTTCTCGGTTGACCGTGCACACTCGGTTAGCCGAACCTGATTGTCTAGGCACTCCAGACAATTTCGGTCAACCAATTGCGCTTACCCATTCCCTATTCGGTTAACCAATCCAAAGATACCCCGGTCGACCGAACCATGGACAGTTCACTGTGTTTGGCCCCGATTTTGCCTTTATCAAATTTTGGATTTATTTCCAACAAAATTTGATCTTTTCGGTTTTTTAGCAAATTCACATATTATGTAATATATTATCCTATGTAATATTAAATTATTACACCCCATAATATATACACCTCATATGAATTTATTATGATTCTAATTATGTCAATTCTCATGACATATTGATTTTATTCATTCACCACGTGTGTCTTATTTTCACATGAAACCTGACACATCATATGAACTTAAAATCAAACCTCTTGTTTCCCAGTTTTGTGGTGTGACCTATAAGAGGATCTAAGCCAAATTGGTAGAGATATTAAACACTTAATATCTAAAATTATAAGCGGTATCTAGCTACACATTATAGTTACCCAATTAGCATAGATATCGTTGTTCCACCCGAACCAAAACACGATACATTTAGTGATGTAAGTGCACCACTTGTGTCCGTCCCTTGCCTCATGATATTAAGAATATATACAAAGTTTAAATGTGTCATCTTTGTATTATATTCATTTCTTGATCTCTTTAAGTTAATTATAACTATGTAACTTAACTCAAGTTACATTGTGCACATTATAATTTTGCTTTATCAATGGGCCCAGTAATATCATCACTCAATTAAGAGGGGCAAGACATAGTAAAACATTAATGACACGAAACACAATTCTATAATATTTTACTTGTTAGATCTGTTCAATATATAAAAGTAATATTTTCCTCTTTCATATACTCGTGTCGTCAATTATTTGTAGAGCTACAATAATTGATGACCAACACGACAATCTTATCTCGGTAATTAATGTTCCATGTTAATTACCATGATTGTGAACAACTTTTGATTTATGTAAACCATTATCTTTTATAGCTCTACGTTTAAGGACCAATCACCTATTCCTTAACACTTCTAAAAGACGAATACCATAATCAAGGAACAAAATGCTTGCACATCCAATTCATAATAATTGACATATAAAAGTAAAACTTTTAAAACACAGTCCTTTCGATTACAGCTAGACGATGCCTAACTGCGAGGTCACACGACCTCAACATGCCTCACCTCCCTACGACGAGGACCACAAAGCCCAGCAAGTGAGTCAAGATCTGGAGGGCTCGTCTCTCCTACTATCGACAGAGTGGGCAACACCGATCAGGCCATGACGGTCGGGACCGAATCACTCTCCTAATGTGCCCGAAATCCTTAGGGCCAATGTCTACTTGATTTTAAAATTAGGCTCTTGATTAGTGTGGTTTTTAGGGCGAAGGAAAGGGTGATGAAATCCCCCACCTTATCTTATATGGGACAACCCCTCCTTAGTAGCGTTTTGGAGTCCTGGGTTTGGTGAATGGATCAGCTGTGTTGCTATTTGTGTCCACCCATAACTGATTTATTTTGCCCTCGTGGATGAAGTCACGTGTGACAAACTACTTACGATCCATGTACTTCACTTTGTGGTGTGATTTGGGATCCTTGATTTGTGAGATAGATGCACTATTATCGTAAATAGCTCTACTGGTCCCTCGCTCGAGGGAACTACTACAAGCTCTTCAAGGAACTTCTTAATCCACACTCCTTGCTCGCTTCAGCAACAACCATTACTTCGGAAGCGGGGGTTGAGTCGGCCGTAGTGCTTTGCTTCCAACTACGCTAACTCACAACTCCACCATTTAGAAGGTAGACGTATCCTGATTGCGACCTTCTATCGTCGGGATCAGTCATGAAACTTGCATCATAATAGCCCTCGGCTATTAATTCCCTTTGTCCTCCATAAACAAGAAACTTATCTTTGGTCCGGTTAAGGTACCTCAGAATATTCTTGACCGCAGTCAAATGCTCAGGACCTGCGTTAGATTGGTGATGACTTGTCACGCTTAGAGCATACGAGACATCGGGTCTTGTGCAAGTCATCGCGTACATGATTGATCCTATTGCTGAAGCATAAGGGATATCTTTCATGTACTCTAAGTCTTTACGTGATTCAGGACGTTGAGACTTCTTGAGTTGCACACCCATACTCATTGGCACACTGCCCTTTTTGGAGTTGTTCATGTTGAACCTTTCCAAGACCTTGTCAATGTATGTAAGTTGACTTAGGCCGATGAGTCTATGAGATCTATCTCTATATATCTTGATTCCCAAGATGTATTGAGCTCACCCATATCTTTCATTGAAAATGCAAATTTCAATGAACTTCTCGTTTGCTCAAGCAAAGGTATATGATTTCCCATGAAGAGTATGTCATCGACATATAAGATCAAGAACATTATGTGGCTCCCACTAACCTTCTTGTATATACAAGGCTCTTCCTTACTTTGGACGAAGTGAATCTTTTTGACTTCTTCGTCAAAGTGCTTGTTCCAACTCCTTGATGCTTGCTTCAATCCGTAAATGGATCTTTGAAGCTTGCATACTTTCTCGTTATTCTTTGGATCTTCAAAACCTTGAGGTTGTACCATGTACACATCCTCCTCCAAGTTCCCATTAAGGAACGCCATTTTGACATCCATTTGCCATATCTCATAATCATGAAATGCGGTAATAGCGAGCATAATCCGAATAGACATGAACATGGAAACTGGTGAAAAAGTTTCATCATAGTCAATTCCTTGAACTTGAGTGAAACCTTTTGCTACAAGCTTCGCTTTGTAGGTTGTCAAGTTCCCATCCATGTCCATTGATTGATTCGTTTTATTTAAACCACAAGTGCACGGCCGCGTTGAAGCGGTGGCAAATACGGGTCGTCCACTGGGAGGTGTGTCGATGTTTGGTTTGTGCGAAGGCGAGTGGTAAAGAAAGGAGAGAAAGGTTGGTTACACTAAACTACACTAAGGTGCAAGTGGAAATGGAAAAGAAGCAAGAAAACTAAACCCCAAAGGGGGTAGAGAAATAATGTGAACATAAAGAAGTGTGTGTGTGTGTGTGTGTGTTCATTAAGCTCCTCACAATATGTAGTGCATGAAATCATAAAACTAAATACAACTTTGCCTCCACATGAATTAAGATTAGATCACATCATTAAAACATACAAGACAATAAGTGGAATGAAGCTAAATGAACTCAAGTATAAAGACTAGACCCTACTATGCCTCCACATGAATTAAGATAACACATTATTATTAAAACATACAAGACATTAACCAAGGTAAAGGCAACAAGAGTACATACACTACAACATGTGTTTCCAATATTAATTCCATCCATATCCTAACCTTATCATTCCCCATAAAATTGGTCCACTAATCAAAGCATAGGCTAAGCTTCATTCAAGAGCATTAGCATATCAAAGATAAGAGTGGAGACCCATTAGATGGTTATGGAAATCATATAAAGCTCAAGGGATTAAGATAACACACACTTAATACACTACATGATTATATCACATATTTCTCCACCCCCCAAATGGGGATGGATCTACTCACTACTCATTACACTAACTATATTAACAAGATGAAGCATTATACTGAAATGAAATTACCCTAAGAAAGCAAGAAATATTAAAGAAGCTTAAACGGAAAGGAAAGACTAAACAAGCATGCACAAATTAAAAGACAAGATTAAAAGAAACTACAAGAATTATTTTATTAACAAATGACTCACATTGAAGGTAGCATTCTTCTCCACCTTGACTTTTGCTTCGAGGCTTACTCCTTAGTAGAGAGAATGCCACCAAGCAATGGATAGTTTACTATAGAATTGCGAAAATACTCCCTGTGATGGTGTGGAGTTTTCTGTTTTGCTCTTTGATCCTTCGGTCTTACGTTTAAGTCCTTCTCCCTTGCATCTTAGTCCCCTGGTCTCACAATTAAGTCTTTTTTCCCTGCTTTTGGGTCCTTTTATGCTTTATCTCTTCAAACCTATTAATTTCTGAAATTCAAACATAAAACTCATCACATAACATTGCTTTGGTGTAAGATAATGGATATAAGATACAAATATAAGCATGAAATGATATCAATCAAATACCCCCACACCTAATTTTTTGTTAGTCCCGTGCAAAACAAAGAAAAAGAAAAGCAAACGAGAAACAAGAAATCCTAACTCACTTTCGTAGGAATCACGGTTGCACTTAGCACGTGCAACAATTCGTTAAACCTCCTTGTTGCCAAGGAGGAGTGTTGTCTCCTGAGGGTTTTCAGCGGATATACCCACAAAATCCGAACAAGATGCATTATTCAATATAGACACTCGACTCGTTGGACAGATGTTGTCGATCATTGGACGCGGTAATCCTACGGGCCGACTCTATATAAGTAATCAGTCCACGCACCTAACTTAATGAATGATTCATGCAAGTTAAATAAGGAATTAAGTGAAAGACATGGACAACCTCAACATCCTCAAGTGATACAAAGTGTAATGTCCATTAAGGTTCTTATTTGCATTACCATTTTTTTTCTTTTTGTTTGTTTTCTCAAAAAAAATTCTTTTCTTTTTATTAGTTGGAGCTTCATTCTCCCAGGATCAGGTTTTGTGCATCATTTCCCATGAGGACTTACATTATCACGTACACCTTTCCCCAAATCTCCATATAGGGCAATCCCTACCACCCGTGTAACGGGAGTTCGGTCGGTGCATCCCAAGTCAGATGACTCGAAAGCACCAGGCACAAAGTCCCCTCAGACCTACTTTCCCGAGTGATAGGAGTCGTGCGACAAGAGAGAACACCTACTCACTTATTTCTTATCTACACATGCACCAAAACCCCTACACTTATTGTCTCACAACAAGATTTAAAGGGTCCTTGACTACAACAAACTTCCTTAAATTAACAGACACAAATTATTGACTCAATAGGTTCATGGTGGACTTCTTTAAATGTTTGAGCACTGAAACTCTATGATTACTCACCCCAAGGGAAGACTGGGGTGCATCCTAACGACTCGATAAATCGTAAAGCCACTGTACTAGATATCCTAATGCATCAAGTTCAAGACAATTTTGGGAGCTTTCTTTTTACTTTGCATGTCAACGGTTTTGCACATGCTAAACACACACAAAACCCACAAAACATTTTCTTTAACAAACACATGAAGATTTTGAATGAAATGTGAAAATTTTGAAGCACTAGGCACGCAAAAGAAGACAAGTCACCCAAGGATCATGGTAACCAGATATATCGATATTAAATGTAGCACACTAACATGACCCTAACAATGCACACAAAAGAAAACAAAAATCAAAGGAAAAGACTCGACTATGTACACACGTAAAAACACCCCCCACACCTACTTCATGCATTGTCCTCAATGAATGTGAGCATGAAACTACATGGATTTATGCATGAAAAAGGAAAGATCTCACCAACATGAAGCGCAAAAGGAAGTTCGTGGTTATGTTGACGGACACAACCCAAATTCCCCTCAAAATTTGTGAGATACTTAAAAGGGAGACAAAATACGTGAAAGAAAAGGGGCCCAAATACACAAGGGTTGGAGTCCACAGCAATCGATGCTCATTGAAGGAGTCTTTTATTGTACTTCTTTTTTTTTCTTTTTTTTTTGAATATATGTACAAACATAAGTTCTCATCTTCATTTGTCAAAATACATCAAATGGGAACCTCAAAAGTGGGTCAATGCACTTGGAAAGGGAACACGACACCACGCGGGGCCAGAATACTCATGTGTGGGCCCCCTTCACAAAGAGCACAAGATGAAATGAGAGGTTCATGAATTGGACGCAAAGGCGTCTCATTCAAAGGATCAAACTGAAAGAGCTTGAACCTCTCAAGAGTTTGGGAAATAAGTGGCAACGAAAGAAGAGTTTCTCCTGTTGCTGCAGTTATGATCGTCAATCCAAACTCTCCAACCAATAGGCTGGTGTGTCAGAACGAGGTCAAGAACCTCGTTAGGCATGTCCGACACACCAGGCGAACAAAAAGTGGGTCTCATACCCAAGGTATCCTCCAAGGAACCCCTAATACCCTCATGAGCAATGTAGTTGTTTGATGTTCCATCATTTCCAAGATGATCAGGAAGAATAGTGAGAGGCAAACTCTCACCAGTTTGTTTGAAATTGAGTGTACATAGGGAGCTCTAGCCCCACCAGAGGTGAGTCCTTAAGAGGTACAACATGAAAATCATGTGGCTCAAGGGCCACGGGACAAAAAGAAAGGCACAATCCTATGCCAACTCATAATGAATTTGGTCCTTATTTTTCTCAATTTGAATCGAATCCTCCACTAAGTGATTGTGAATTGAAACCCCAAGTCCCTCAGACTGACTATGAGTTTGACTTTGAAAGATTGTGCTTTGAATTTGTGGATGTGGTGGTGGTTCGATATCAAAAGATGAATCCTCATGTTGACAAGAAAAGTTACTCTCCTCACGTTAACGTAATTGCTGCGAAATTTGACTCACTTGCAGTGCCATATTTTGTATGGACTGTTGAGTGGTTTCCATGAACGTAAGGAAAGTTTGTTTCAAGGAATCAGGTATGCGGTCAACTATGAGGTCCAAGTCAGAATTTGAGAAATTTTGGGGTTGGGTGTTGATGGGCTGAGAATGAGTCCAATGATTTGGAGTGGGGTGTTGGTAGACTTCTGGGTATTCGGGAGGAGGACACTGGGGTGGAAATGATGTATAATAATTTGAATAAGAATTGTCTCCCCACGAATCCATCCCTCTCAGGTTGTACGCGGATGCATAATGGTCATAATGAGCATTTGGGAAAATGTGTGCACATACTCAGGCTCAGGGGCAACATAAGGACATTCCCCGATAACATGACCACTCAACCCACAACAGTCACACGGTACGGCTACTGGAGCCACCGGTGCACTCATGTCATCTACCACATGCATGGAAGAGGCCAAAGGTTCTTGTAATGTCTCAGTTTCATGACCAACATATGACCCGACGTAACTAGATGGTGGTCTAGCAGTCGGTGCCTCTCTCATATTACCCCAATATGAAGAATGCTCAGTCACACAATTAAGATTATCCCAACCATTCAGGGTGTTCTTCTAAGCCACCCCAGGATGCATGGGTCGGGAGTACGAAGGAGAATTGTCCTGGTCCCAACAATGATATGGATGGTCGCCCATGTAACCATCCATCTCAACAAAAACTCTCGAGTCGACCACTCTCACAACCACGAGGCTAAGCTCGCAAAAAGTGCTCGACTCGACCCTAAAACGCTAACAGAGAGTGTAAAGGGGAGGAGACTATAATGTAGAAGAAGGTGAGAAGAAGATGACTCAGAGGAGAATGGATGAATCCTAGAGCTAGCGTGGGTAATGGGATCAGGTAGAAGCCTAACTAGCAAGCACGACTCAAACAATGTAAGGCAATGGGTCCTTAGGCTAGACGACGCCTAACTTCGAGGTCACTAGCCTCGACACACCTCACCTCCCTACAACGAAGACCACAATGCCCAGCAAGTGATACCAGATCCGGAGATCCAGTACCTCCTACTATCGACAAGGTAGGCAACGCCGATCAGGCCATGACGGTCTCAACTAGATTACTCTCCTAGTGCATCCGAAATCCTAGGGCCAATGTCTACTTGCTTTTAGTTAAGGCTTGATTAAGAGTGATTTTTGGGGCGAAGGAAAGGGTGATGAAATCCCCCACCTTATCTTTTATGGGACAGCCCCTCCTTAGTAGTGTTTTGATCCTAGATCTAGCAATCAACACTCCAATCAAACGCTCAACTCACTCTTGTCCCGATACACCTTACTAACTAATGCATGATTGAAACATGCATGAATGAGAGATTTTGGTGCACGTACCTCACGCCATCAATCAACAACAAAGTGTAAAGCAAAGAAAAGACAAATGGATGCAAGGTCTACAAATGATGCATGACCTAGATGGCAAGAAGTCTAATCTTTTGCTTTGAGTTTTATAGTCCAAGTCGATTAAAGGGAATTGAAATTAAATCTGGGAGCAAACTAGAAATCACAGCATGCAAAATAGTGCTCCCAGATAACTAAAGTGAAAGCATCAACTACCAGAAGAAAATTGAGAGCCAAAAACACTCAATAGGCCGCCAATTGGCGGTCCAAGACCGCTGATTGGCGGTCCTTGTTGAAGTTCTTCTGCTCCAACTCGTCCAGTAGCCTCCCCATGATCTCTAGAATCCCTGAAACTAAAAAAACTGAAAACAAAAAATTAAAAACCACTCGAATCGTCCAAACCAAGGTCTGGACAGAGCACCTACCCGGCAACGGCGCCAAAAACTTGATTGATTCGTTTTATTTAAACTACAAGTGCAGGTGATTGACATCATTTCATGCTTATATTTGTATCTTATATCCATTATCTTACACCTAAGCAATGCTACGTGACGAGTTTTATGTTTAGTTTTCAGGAATAAAGAGGTTTGAAGAGAAGAGCCATGAAAGGACCCAAAAGCAGAAAAAAGGACTTAATTGTGAGACCTGGGCACTAAGATGCAAGGGAGAAGGACCTGATCGTAAGACCAAAGGACCTAAGAGCAAACCAAGAAACTCCACACCATCATGGGGAGTATTTTGCCAATTCGATTTAGGTCGGAGCTCCAACAAACCAACCAGATGCATCCAAGACCAAGACACACAACAAGGAAGGCCCACAAACAAATCCAGACGGATCTGGATCATATAGGCCGCCAATTGGCGGTCTGGATTGGCCCAGATCCACTTAATCTTCTCCTGGACTTGTATTAATGTGTGCTTAGTCTATTTTTGGTATTGGTTTAGTCCCACATCGGGGGATTGTCCTGGATTAGCTTTTTCCATGCTTATAAATAGAACTCTTCACCTCCCATTGTATCCATCTCTCTCTTTGGTGGCTTTCTTCCCTACTAAGAGTGAAGCCTTGAAGCAAAACTCTAGTGGAGGAAGGGCTGTTTGTAATCTGAGTGAGTTCATAATAGAAGTTTTTTTAGCTTGTTAATTCTTGCTTAGTTAATGTGTTTACTTTGGTGCTTGTTTTGTTTTATGCTTCTTTAAATATTTCTTGCTTGATTAGTATAACTTTCATTTCAGTATTATGTTTTCTTTTGCTAATATAGTTAGTGTAATGAGTAGTGAGTAGTTCCATCCCCATTTGGGGGGTGGAGAAATATGTGATATAATCATGTAGTGTATTAAGTGTGTGTTATTTTTATCCCTTGAGCTTTATATGATTTCCATAACCATCTAATGGGTCTCCACTCTTATCTTTGATATGCTAATGCTCTTGAATGAAGCTTAGCTTATGCTTTGATTAGTGGACCTATTTTATGGGGAATGATAAGGTTAGGATATGGATGAAGTTAATATTGGAAACACAAGTTGTAGTGTATGAGCTCTTGTTGCCTTTACCTTAGCGAATGTCTTGTATGTTTTAATGATGTAGTCTTATCTTAATTCATGTGGAGGCATAGTAGGGTCTAGTCTTTATACTTGAGTTCATGTAGCTTCATTCCAACTATTGTCTTGTATGTTTTAATGATGTAGTGAAATCTTAATTCATGTGGAGGGAAAGTTGGATGTAGTTTTATGATTTCATGCACTACATGTTGTGAAGAGCTTAATTAACACACACACATACATTTCTTTATGTTCACATTATTTCTCTACCCCCTTTGGGGTTTAGTTTTATCGTTTCTTCTCCATTTCATTTCAGCTTTGTAGTTTAGATTAGTGTAACCAACCTTTCTTCCCTTTCTTTACCTCTCGCCTTCGCACAAACCAAGTGTCGACACACCTCCCAGTGGACGACCCGTATTTGCCACCGCTTCAACGCGGCCGTGCACTTGCGGTTAAATATAAAACGATCAATCAAGTTTTTGGCGCCGTTGCCGGGGAGGTGCTCTGTCCAGACATTGGTTTGGACGATTCGATGGGTTTTTAATTTTTTGTTTTCAGTTTTTTTTAGTTTCAGGGAACCACAAGATCACGGGGAGGCTACTGGCAAAGTTGGAGGAATAGAAACCCTAAACAGACCGCCAATCAGCGGTTGAAGACCGCCAATTGGCGGCCTGGTGAGAGTTTCTTGCCTTGTAATTTTTTCTGGTAGTTAGTGTTAAAATTTGTGTTATCTGGGAGCCCTATTTTGCATGCTATGACTTCTGGTTTGCTCCCAGATCATTAATCACTCCCCCTTTAATCAACTTGGACCATAAAACTCAAAGCAAAAGATTAGACTTCTTGCCATCTAGGTCATGCACCATTGGTAGACCTTGCATGCATTTGTCTTTTCTTTGCTTTACATTTTGTCGTTGATTGCTGGCGTGAGGTACGTGCACCCACATCCCTCATTCATGCATGTTTATTTCATGCATTAGTTAGTAAGGTGCATCGGGACAAGAGTGAGAGAGTGTTTGATTGGAGCGATTGATTGCTAGATCTAGGATCAAATCGCTACTAAGGAGGGGCTGTCCCATAAAAGATAAGGTGGGGGATTTCATCACCCTTTCCTTCGCCCCAAAAATCACTCTTAATCAAGCCTTAACTAAAAGCAAGTAGACATTGGCCCTAGGATTTTGGATGCACTAGGAGAGTAATCTAGTTGAGACCGTCATGGCCTGATCGGCGTTGCCTACCTTGTCGATAGTAGGAGGTACTGGATCTCCGGATCTGGTATCACTTGCTGGGCATTGTGGTCCTCGTTGTAGGGAGGTGAGGCGTGTCGAGGCTAGTGACCTCGAAGTTAGGCGTCGTCTAGCTTAAGGACCCATTGCCTTTCATTGTTTGAGCCATGCTTGCTAGTTAGGCTTCCTCCTGATCCCACTACCCTCGCTAGCTCTAGGGATTCTTCCCTCCTCATCTGAGTCCTCTCCTCATCTATTCTCTACGTTTAGTCTCCTCCTCTAGTACACCTTCTGTTGTGTGTCGTTTAGAGTCGAGTCGAGCATTTCATGCGAGGTTGGGCTCGTTCTGGTGAGAGCGCTCGACTCGAGAGAGTGCTTATTTCTGAGATGGAAGATCTTGGTGATCGACCATCTCCGCCTCGTGCTCCTTTGGAGCAAGAGGCCGAGTCGTCTCGTGGTGGCGAGGGAGACCGAGTTCCATACATGGACTACCTCGGTCCATTCCCACCACCACGTAGACCTCCTTCTCCTCCTCCTCTGACTCGAGAGGAAGGGAGATTCGGTCAGGATCGAGTTCTTGGTGCACCACCACCTTTAGCTCGACATGATAGACCGATGACGTTGTGGGAGCGGACCCATCCTATTCGGGCCGCGCAACCTTCTTGCATAGTTGTTCCCCTTGCTCGCGGGAACAACTATGAACTGAAACCTCAATATGTGAGCATGCTTCCAACCTTTACTGCCAATAAGGAGGATCTGTATATCTTTATACGCGAATTCGAGGAAGTATGCTCCATGTTCAAGCTTCAACAGCTTGACGAGGATTCAGTCCGGTTGAGGATGATTTCTTTCGCATTGAAGGATAATGCGAAGAAATGGATGTATAGCCTCCCGGCGAGCTCGATTCGGTCATGGGATGACTTTGTGACCGTCTTTCGGAAGAGATTTTTCCCTCAAAGGAAAACTCAACAGATACGGCACCAGATACATCAAATGTATCAGACCGAGACCGAATCGTTTCATGGTTTCTTTGAGAGGTTCAAGGACATTCTCCTGCAGTGCCCTCATCATGGAATTGAGCTTTGCCAGTTGTGCCAAATTTTTTATGAGGGCATCAACTACAACACCCGCACATTGTTGGAGTCAATGTGTCAGGGTGACTTCCAAATGAAACCCATCGAGGAGGCTTGGGACACTTTTGAATCCATGGCTGAACGCACCTTCGAGTGGGATACCATGAGAGCCACCAGCCGCCAGGTCTTCTGGTCGAGCTGGATCTTATCAAGTTGAGTCATCGATCGCGTCTGAGGCGAAAATGGATGCTCTCATGCGTAGGATTGAGAGTTTGGAGATGGACCGAGCTCCAGTAGCTCAGGTCGCTACTCCCGAGTGTAGTAGGTGTGGATTGTCGGGACATGATGACTTGGAATGCGCTTACGCTCCAAGGGATACTGAGCATGCAAATGCGATGTATCAACAAAGGCCCCGAAACGACCCGTACAGTCACTCCTACAACCCGAGATGGCGTAACCATCCTAACTTCTCTTGGGGGCCTAGTGGGGGTAACGGTCAGAGCTCGCACGCTCAACCTCAACCTCCGCCTTATCAACCTCCACGCCCATCGGCGACCTACCAACCTCCACATCAAAGGTCTCAGAACCACAATTACGAACCTCCTCAGACCTCTTCGTCGGGTTATTATAACCAAACTCCACAACCCCAACGGGTTGACCCTAAGGACTCCACTCTTGAACAAACCCTTCACGCGTTCATTCAGAGTACACAATCCATGCTTTCAGCCAACAACAATTCGGTCAAAGCATTGGAAATGCAAGTTAGCCAGTTGGCTAATCAGCTCCATGAACGCGAGAAGGGCCAATTACCGAGTCAACCCGAGGTGAATCCTCGGGGTACCCATTCGCAAGGAAGGACACATTTACCTCATGCTACCTCTGAACCGACCCATCATATTAATGTGATTCATACTTTGAGGTCTGGTAAGGAGGTGGACAACCACATTGGGGTGCCTTCCTTGTCATCACCATCTCTGAGGGAGCCGGATCCTGAGGCTCCCTACACAAATACTTCCAGGAAGGAGCCAGATCCTGAGGTTCTTTCTACATTTCCTTCGACAAAGGGGCCGAACCCTAAGGTCCCCTTGTCTCCTCTTGTGTCGAAGGAACCAGATTCTGAGGTCCCCACTCATGTTTCTTTGGACCAGAATTCTGAGGTTCCTTCGCACCATTATGCCCCGAAGGCGCCATTCCCTGAGTGCCTTAAAAAGAAAACCTCTGATCAGCATGACAAGATGCTTGAGATGTTTCGGCAGGTTAAGGTGAATATCCCTCTTTTGGAGGTGATTCAGCAAATGCCACCTTATGCCAAGGTTCTCAAGGACTTATGCACCAAGAAGAGAAAAACTCATGTTCCAAAGAAAGCTTTTCTTGCGGCTAACGTGAGTTCTTTGTTGGCACAACCCATGCAAGTCAAGTACAAGGACCCTGGTTGTCCTACTATCTCTTGTGTGATTGGGGATGTGTCCATACATCGAGCCTTATTGGACCTTCGTGCATCTGTTAATCTTCTGCCATATTCTGTCTACATCCACCTCGGTCTTGGAGACCTCAAACAAACAAAGACCACTCTTCAATTGGCTGATAGGTCCATGAAGAAACCGAGGGGTGGGGTGGAAGATGTGTTGATCAAAGTGGGAGAGTTCATTTATCCAGTCGACTTCTTTGTCCTGGATACTGAACCTGTGCCAAACCCACCTGGACAAATTCCTGTCATTTTGGGGCGACCATTTCTTGCGACTTCCAATGCCTTGATCAATTGTCGCAATGGTCTGATGTGCTTGACTTATGGTAGTCAATGCGCTAATTTCAACATCTTCACCATTGGCAAGAAGCCAGGTGCCTTCAATGACCCTGTTGAGGTCAACCTTATCCAGGGGTTGGATGAGATTGAAGTTGAGGGCACTTTCAAGTACTTCAGAGAATTGTTCAATGAAGATCCTGAAGGTGGTGAAGATGTTTCACCTGGGCTGGCACAAGAAGGTGCCTTATGTTTTGATCATGTGGCCCTTGAGCCACATTCTTCTGATCACGTGGCCCTTGAGCCACATTCTTTTGAGCACGTGGCCCTTGAGCCACATCCTTTTGAGCACGTGCCTTTTGAGCCACAAGATACTATTTTTATGGCCTCTCGGCCACATGCTCTTCATTCTGTATCTGCTGAGGACCCCATGTGGGTTAAGATTCAACCACCTGATACCCTTATACCTGATAGAGGTTCACCTCTCGTTCATGCCTCCTCTTTTGCTAATTCTAAAGAGGCATCAACCGACCTCAATGCTTATAAGGGTGTCAGGTGGTCGAGCAATTCTGTTGTGTATGTTGCGAGCCCATGCATGCGCATTTCTGGCTCGAGAGATGGTGGGTTCCCATTTGATGTCCCTTGACATATGAAGATGGAAGCCTATTGTTGTACATAGTTAAAAAAAAAAGGCTCCTTCAGTGAGCATCGATTGTTGTGGGCCCCAACCCTTGAGTATTTGGGCCCCATTTCTTTCACGTATTTGTATCCCTTCTTTAGCATCTCACAGGTTTTAAGGGAAGTTGGGTTGTGTCCATCAACATAGCCATGAACTCCCCTGTGTACTTCATGTTGGTGAGATCTTCCCTTTTTCATGCATAAATTCATGTAGTTTCATGCTCACATTCATTGAGGACAATGCATGAAGTAGGTGTGGGGGGTGTTTTACGTGTGTACATAGTCGAGTCTTTTCTTTTGATTTTGTTTTCTTTTGTTTGCATTGTTAGGGTCATGTTAGTGTGCTGCATTTAATATCGATATATTTGCTTGCCATGATACTTGGGTGACTTGTCTTCTTTTGCTTGCCTAGTGCTTTAAAATTTCCACATTTCTTTCAAAATCTTCATGTGTTTTCGAAAGAAAATGTTTTGTGGGTTTTGCGTGTGTTTAGCATGTGCAAAACCGTTGAGAGGCAAAGTAAAAAGATCGCTCCCAAAATTGTCTTGAACTTGATGCATTAGGATATCTAGTACGTGGCTTTAGGATTTATCGAGTCGTTAGGATGCACCCCGGTTTTCCCTCGGGGGGCGTGTAATCCTAGGGTTTCAGTACTCAAACATTTAAAGAAGTCCACCCTGAACCTAATGAGTCAAATAATTCGTGTCTGTTAGTATAAGGAAGTTTGTCGTAGTCAAGGGCCCTTAATCTCTTTTTGTGAAACTTAAGTGTAGGGGTTTTGGTTCCCATGTAGATAAATAAATAAGTGGTGTTCTCTCTTCTCGCACGGCTCCTATCACTCGGGAAAGTAGGTCTGAGGGGACTTTGTGCCTGGTGCTTTCGAGTCATCTGACTTGGGATGCACCGACCGAACTCCCGTTACACGGGTAGTAGGGATCACCCTATGTGGAGATTTGGGGGAAGGTGTACGTGATAGTGTAAGTCCTCATAGGCAATGATGCACGAAACCTGACCCTGGGAGAATCAAACACCAACCAATAAATGCTCCAAAGAAAAAGAAAAAAAAAGAAAAAAAAGAAAAAAAAGCGAAAAGAAGAGTCAAATAAGAACCAAAATGGACTTTACACGTTGTATCACATTCAGAAGTTAAGGTTGCCCATGTCTTTCACTTAATTCCTTAGTTAACTCTCACGAATAACTCATTAGACTAGGTGTGTGGACTGATTACATATATAGAGTCGACCCGTAGTATTACCGCATTCCATGATCGACAAAATAAGTCCAACGAGTCGAGTGTCTAGATTGAATAATGCATCTTGTTCGGATTTTGTGGGTATATCCGCTGAAAACCTTCAGGAGACAACACTCCTCCTCCTTGGCAACAAAGAGGTTTAGCGGCTTGTTGCACGTGCTTAGTGCAACCGTGATTCCTACGAAAGTGAGTTAGGATTTCTTGTTTTTCGTTTGCTTTTCTTTTTCTTTGTTTTGCTCGGGACTAGCAAAAACTTAGGTGTGGGGGTATTTGATTGACATCATTTCATGCTTATATTTGTATCTTATATCCATTATCTTACACCTACGCAATGCTACGTGACGAGTTTTATGTTTAGTTTTCAGGAATAAAGAGGTTTGAAGAGAAGAGCCATGAAAGGACCCAAAAGCAGGAAAAAGGACTTAATTGTGAGACCTGGGGACTAAGATGCAAGGGAGAAGGACCTGATCGTAAGACCAAAGGACCTAAGAGCAAACCAGGAAACTCCACACCATCATGGGGAGTATTTTGCCAATTCGATTCGGGTCGGAGCTCCAACAAACCAACCAGATGCATCCAAGACCAAGACACACAACAAGGAAGGCCCACAAACAAATCCAGACAGATCTGGATCATATAGGCCGCCAATTGGCGGTCTGGATTGGCCCAGATCCACTTAATCTTCTCCTGGACTTGTATTAATGTGTGCTTAGTCTATTTTTGGTATTGGTTTAGTCCCACATCGGGGGATTGTCCCGGATTAGCTTTTTCCATGCTTATAAATAGAACTCTTCACCTCCCATTGTATCCATCTCTCTCTTTGGTGGCTTTCTTCCCTACTAAGAGTGAAGCCTTGAAGCAAAACTCTAGTGGAGGAAGGGCTGCTTGTAATCTGAGTGAGTTCATAATAGAAGTTTTTTTAGCTTGTTAATTCTTGCTTAGTTAATGTGTTTACTTTGGTGCTTGTTTTGTTTTATGTTTCTTTAAATATTTCTTGCTTGATTAGTATAACTTTCATTTCAGTATTATGTTTTCTTTTGCTAATATAGTTAGCGTAATGAGTAGTGAGTAGTTCCATCGCCATTTGGGGGGTGGAGAAATATGTGATATAATCATGTAGTGTATTAAGTGTGTGTTATTTTTATCCCTTGAGCTTTATATGATTTCCATAACCATCTAATGGGTCTCCACTCTTATCTTTGATATGCTAATGCTCTTGAATGAAGCTTAGCTTATGCTTTGATTAGTGGACCTATTTTATGGGGAATGATAAGGTTAGGATATGGATGAAGTTAATATTGGAAACACAAGTTGTAGTGTATGAGCTCTTGTTTCCTTTACCTTAGCGAATGTCTTGTATGTTTTAATGATGTAGTCTTATCTTAATTCATGTGGAGGCATAGTAGGGTCTAGTCTTTATACTTTAGTTCATGTAGCTTCATTCCAACTATTGTCTTGTATGTTTTAATGATGTAGTGAAATCTTAATTCATGTGGAGGGAAAGTTGGATGTAGTTTTATGATTTCATGCACTACATGTTGTGAAGAGCTTAATGAACACACACACATACACTTCTTTATGTTCACATTATTTCTCTACCCCCTTTGGGGTTTAGTTTTATCGTTTCTTCTCCATTTCATTTCAGCTTTGTAGTTTAGATTAGTGTAACCAACCTTTCTTCCCTTTCTTTACCTCTCGCCTTCGCACAAACCAAGTGTCGACACACCTCCCAGTGGACGACCCGTATTTGCCACCGCTTCAATGCGGCCGTGCACTTGCGGTTAAATATAAAACGATCAATCAGCAGGCCGCGTTGAAGCGGTGGCAAATACAGGTCGTCCACTGGGAGGTGTGTCGACGTTTGGTTTGTGCGAAGACGAGTGGTAAAGAAAGGAGAGAAAGGTTGGTTACACTAAACTACACTAAGGTGTAAGTGGAAATGGAAAAGAAGCAAGAAAACTAAACCCCAAAGGGGGTAGAGAAATAATGTGAACATAAATAAGTGTGTGTGTGTGTGTGTGTGTGTGTTCATTAAGCTCCTCACAATATGTAGTGCATGAAATCATAAAACTAAATACAACTTTGCCTCCACATGAATTATGATTAGATCACATCATTAAAACATACAAGACAATAAGTGGAATGAAGCTAAATGAACTCAAGTATAAAGACTAGACCCTACTATGCCTCCACATGAATTAAGATAACACATTATTATTAAAACATACAAGACATTAACCAAGGTAAAGGCAACAAGAGCTCATACACTACAACTTGTGTTTCCAATATTAACTTCATCCATATCCTAACCTTATCATTCCCCATAAAATAGGTCCACTAATCAAAGCATAAGCTAAGCTTCATTCAAGAGCATTAGCATATCAAAGATAAGAGTGGAGACACATTATATGGTTATGGAAATCATATAAAGCTCAAGGGATTAAGATAACACACACTTAATACACTACATGATTATATCACATATTTCTCCACCCCCCAAATGGGGATGGATCTACTCACTACTCATTACACTAACTATATTAACAAGATGAAGCATTATACTGAAATGAAATTACCCTAAGAAAGCAAGAAATATTAAAGAAGCTTAAACGGAAAGGAAAGACTAAACAAGCATGCACAAATTAAAAGACAAGATTAAAAGAAACTACAAGAATTATTTTATTAACAAATGACTCACATTGAAGGTAGCATTCTTCTCCACCTTGAGTTTTGCTTCAAGGCTTACTCCTTAGTAGAGAGAATGCCACCAAGCAATGGATAGTTTACTAAAGAAGGTGAAGAGTTCTATTTATAGCCAAAGAAAAAGGCAATCCGGGACAATCCCCCGATGTGGGACTAAACACATACCAGAAATGGACTAAATACACACTAATACACAACCCACCAAAATCTTAGCGGATTTGGGCCAAAGCAGACCGGAAATTAGTGGTCTTGGACCGCCAATTCGCGGTCGATATGGTCCGGATCACGCTGGATTTTATTCTGGGCTTTTCTGGATGTCTTTGTTGGTCTTTGATGCATCTACTTTACTTGGTCGAGCTCCGACCCGAATAGAATTGCGAAAATACTCCCTATGATGGTGTGGAGTTTTCTGTTTTGCTCTTTGATCCTTCGGTCTTACGTTCAAGTCCTTCTCCCTTGCATCTTAGTCCCCAGGTCTCACAATTAAGTCTTTTTTACCTGCTTTTGGGTCCTTTTATGCTTCATCTCTTCAAACCTATTAATTTCTGAAATTCAAACATAAAACTCATCACGTAGCATTGCTTAGGTGTAAGATAATGGATATAAGATACAAATATAAGCATGAAATATGTCAATCATCCATCTTCCTCTTGAAAACCCATTTATTTTTAATGGCCTTTTTTCCCTTGAGGAAGGTCAACCAAGTTCCACAGTTAATTATCATACATGGATTCTATTTCGGATTCCATGGCCTTAAACCACATTTTGGAGTCCTTTCTTTCCATTGCTTCTTGAAAGGTCGAGGGATCATCGGTATCTAGTACCATGATCTCATGAAGTCTCAAATACATATCGGGTTTCTTCTTTTCCCTCGTTGACCTTCTAAGTTCTTTTGGTTCTATGTGTACTTCTTGAACTTCTTCCACAATTTCTTGTGGAATTAGTTCGTGTTCGATTCTCGAACGTACACTAGGTGGGGAAGAATGAGTTTCTCTCACAATTTCTTGCGAGGGTCTGTCACTCACGTTCCCACTAACCAAAGGAACCTCGGTTGGGCCTTCATGATCTTGAATGTCACCATTCATATCATGATCTTGTAGATTATCTTGAGTCTCCTCAAGCACAACTCTACTCCCACTACTTTTTATTCTTTCCAGAAATTCTTTTTCTAGAAATACGGCATCCCTCTCTACAATCACTCGATTAGAGGTTATATGCCAAAAGTAGTATCCTCTTGTCTCACAAGGATAACCTATGAAGAAGCACTTATCCGCTTTTGGTTGAAGTTTGATCGACATCAATCTATTGACGTAGGCCTCACAACCCCAAATCTTGAGAAAATTGAGCTTAGGTGTTTTACCACTCCATAGCTCATAAGGCGTTTTCTCATCGGATTTGGATGGAACATTATTTAGTGTGTAAGCCGCAGCTTCTAGTGCATATCTCCAACAGTAAAGCGGCAATTCTGCTTGACTCATCATTGATCGAACCATGTCGAGTAATGTCCTATTCCTCCTTTCGGATACCCCATTCCACTAAGGTGTACCAGGAGGCGTGAGTTGTGGTACAATACCACACTCCTTTAGGAATGAGTCAAATTCGGTACTTAAGTACTCACCTCCACGATCAGTTCGTAGAGACTTGATTTTCTTGTTGAGTTGGTTCTCTACTTCATTCTTGAATTCCTTGAACTTGTCAATGGATTCACTTTTATTTCTCATTAGATAAATATAGCCATAACGACTATAGTCATCCGTGAACGTAATGAAGTACCTAAAACTGTCTCTTGCACTAGTACTCATCGGACCACATACATCGGAATGTATCAAATCCAACAAGTCATTCGCTCACGGTCCTTTCTTCTTGAAAGGCCTCTTGGTCATCTTGCCCATTAGGCAAGGTTCGCACGTCTCCAATGATTTAAAATCAAGTTGACCAAGATGGTTAGCTTCTTGCAATTTCTTGATGCGTTTTTCATTTATGTGACCAAGACGATAGTGCCACAAGAGTGTATCATTCACGTGAGTAGTTTTAAGCTTTTTGTTATTGATGTTTAAGATTTGTTTATTATTCAATTCAAGCAAATAGAGACCATTCCTCACGAATGCATTTGCATAGAAAATACCATTCTTCTATATAGACAAGCAAGAATTTGAAATATTTATATTAAAATTATCTATATCCAAACATGATACAGAAATAATGTTCTTGCTAATCGAAGGCACATAATAAACATTCAAATTTAAACCACTAGATAATTGAAGATCCACAGAACCTTGTGCAATCGCAGCAACGCTCGCACCATTTCCGACCTTCAAAATCATCTCGTTCTTTACGAGTTCCTTCCTATCCTTTAGTAGCTGCACATTAGAAATTATGTGAGCACAAAATCCGGTATCAATTACCCAATCATGGAAAGAGGTGGCTAAATTTATCTCAATAACAAATATACCTTTGGCCTTTTTGGGGCGCTTACGTTCAATCACTCCATTGTCAAGGTCTTCCTTGTACTTGGGCCATTTTGGCCGGATGTGTCCTTTTTCACCGCAGTGAAAGCACACCGTGTTGGGAGTAGGAGATTTCAAAGATTTCCCCCTTGAGGCACTCCCATGAGCACCTCCTATTACCTTGCTCTTGATTGACGTATTCTTGGTTAATTTGCCTTTACCTTTGGTGATCTTCTTGCTCCCTCCATGGACGGCTAAGACGTGCTTGTCCTGACCCTTGCCCATGTCAACTTCAGCTGTTTGGAGAGTGTTGTGAAGTTCCTCAAGACTCACCCCTTTCTCACGCACATGATAGTGCATAATGAAGTCATTGTAGGACGGGGCTAGAAAGTCAAGAATCAAATCTTCCGCAATGTCATCGGGCATCGCGGAAGAGAGTTTCCATAACTTCTCAAGGTATCCTTGCATCGTGAGAAAATTCATGGATACCGATGTTCCCTCCGCCATGTGGCACCTTGTGAGTGCGATGGTGGTCTTATAGCGCTCTTTTCTAGCACTATCCATGAACATCTTTGTTAAAGCTTCCATGGTCTTCTTGGGTTTTGAATCCAAGTATTTCGCTTGAAGAGAGTCACCCATGGAGACCAACATTAGACCGTGAACTTGGTTCTCTTGGTCTTCCCACTTGGCTTTTGCCTCTCTCTCGCTATCGGTTGACTTCTCATTTAATTTTGGGATTTCACCATCCAAAATATGAGATAGTTTCTCAAACTTCAACACGATATTGAGCTTGAGTTGCCAGCTTATGAAGTTTGAGTCATCATTTGCTAAAGGATGTTTTTCAATCATAGATCGCACAATAGGTTGAATATTCGACATTTCTACAAAATAAATTATATGGGATTTAATGTCAATTTAATGTTTTAAAAACAATACCACACATAAAATTTGTCCATAAATGCAGCAATCAAAAATCCTATCAATTATAATATAAACTAGCTAAGGGCTATCAGATATACTATAAAATCAAGGTAAGAAAATATTTTCTAATCATAATCATTTCGAAATATCGCAACATTTGCATTTTCAAACTCTTATGACTCTTGTCGTTTTAATTAAGAGGGAATTTGACCGATCCTCGTAAGAAAACTCTCTTTCTCAAAACCGAGCTAGGGCTCCGGGTCTTGTTAAGAAAACTTATTTCATTTGATACGAGATACGTTTATCCATTTTATTCACAAACAAATATACTCGATGTCCACTAAGGGTGAATCGCACCTCGTACATCTATTCCTGACACAACAATAGACAACCTTATATCTCCCACTATTCCCAAAGATGGAGGAAGTTATCTCCCGCTAAGGGCGAGCAGAATTATATCCCTCGATCGATGGCTGCTAGTGGATGAAATAACAAAGAAAGATACTCTTAATTTTTGGTTGGGCAATTTAAACATTAATATGTGATTTTAGAATTTAGGTGATCATGCATATTTATCATCTATACACATCCTAACATTCATACATGCAATCACATATATATCAAGCACACAAACATAAATAAATCCATTCACACACACATTGTGTGAGTTTATATGTTCCCTCGTCCTTGATCTTTGATCCTCGACCATTGCGCTTCTTCAGCGTCTTCCTCTTGCACCATGGATGTTGATATTGCAAAAATATAAACATGCATCTCTCAATTTTGAAAATTGTCTAGTGCAAGTCTTATGTAAAAATCCTCTCATATGCATGTATATACAAAGAAATAGAAATTTGGCTTTTACATATACATAAGCCCCTGTGATTGAATAATAATAACATACACATTCATTCATTCACACATGGCTTCAACGGAACATATAAACTCACATATCCCTGCATAAGAGAACTCGAGCAACGCATGTACATATACTATATATTACTCGATTTAGTTTATCTCTAAATCAAACAATTCTAAAATCATTTGAAATCCATTAAAAATGGTTTTATGCATCCATAGTTCAAAACATAAAATATTTGAACCGTCGTTTATCCAATTTCCAAAAATAAAAATTTAACGAAAGATAAACATATGCTTTTTTCGTTTTGTCGATTCTTTATAAAATAATCATTTAATTAAAAACGAAAATTCTATAAATTAGACATAAGTCTAAATTTTAATTCTAACATTCACATGATGTGTTTCAAAACATTTAAAACTATCAAAAGAATCAATTAGAATTAAATCAACAAAACTATCGGAAAGCTCGAAAAAGACATAGGACATGAATTGTTTCGATTGTAGATGGTAAACTAAAATTAATTATATAGTCTAATCATTGAAAATATGAACTAAAATCTCTGATACCACTGTAGTATTTCGTGTCCCTATGTATGTATATATTTTAAAAAACTTAATACAACATACAAGATCGATTTTCATATTTTCAACAATTTTTATGTACATTGCTTTGTGTTTATAGTAATAACATGCAACCATACGTTTATTAAAATAAACCACAAATGTAGAATCATACCTAAAGGTTCTCTAAAACCTTTTTGAAGATCCGGAGTCGCGTTGCCCGTTGAATCGTCCACGGATTTGTCTCCGAGTGTTCACCAAACTCTAAACAAGATTAGAAAGAAATGAGTTAGCCAATCAATCTCTAACAAGGTTTAGAATCTAGCTAATAACCCCTCTTTAAGCTCCTGAGATTCTTATCTCTAATACTTAAATTTACTAAGAGATTTTCGTAGTGATTAGGGAAAGATTAATGAGAGAAAGGTTTTTGCATTAGTAGTAAACAAGTATGAGTAGGGGTCCTTTTATAGTCTCCCAAAACATCCTTACCAGGAGTTATTCTTTAGCCATGATCTCTTGCTTATTCTCTCCTAAAATTAATCACTAATTTCCACATAAGCACCCACAAAAAATGTTTTAAATTAAATCTGGAATTAATCCACCCATGATCTAATTAATCTCTTAATAATTCAGGCAGAATCGTTCTTGTTCGGTGGACCGAGTATCACTCGGTCAACCAAACCGTTCGATTATAACACGTGTTCGGTGCACCGTGAACTAGATGGTCGACCGAATCCGTATGAGAAAAATTCCCTGGAAGAATTCGGACGAACCACGTCTTTTACTCGGTCGACCGTTGACCCACCAGAATCGCTCCTGGGACAGTCATCAGATGACTGTGTCACCTTCGGTCTACCGAAAATACTACTTCTCGGTTGACCGTGCACACTCGGTTAACCGAACCTGATTGTCCAGGCACTCCAGACAATTTCGGTCAACCAATTGCGCTTACCCGTTCCCTATTCGGTTAACCAATCGGAAGATACCCCGGTCGACCGAACCATGAACGATTCACCGTGTTTGGCCCCGATTTTGCCTTTGTCAAATTTTGGATTTATTTCCAACAAAATTTGATCTTTTGGGTTTTTTAGCAAATTCACATATTATGTAATATATTATCCTATGTAATATTAAATTATTACACCTCATATGAATTTATTATGATTCTAATTATGTCAATTCTCATGACATATTGATGTTATTCATTCACCACATGTGTCATATTTTCACATGAAACCCGACACATCATATGAACTTAAAATCAAACATCTTGTTTCCCAGTTTTGTGGTGTGACCTATAGGAGGATCTAAGTCAAATTGGCAGTGATATTAAACACGTAATATCTCAAACTATAAGCGGTATCTAGCTACACATTATAGTTACCCAATTAGCATAGATGTCTTTGTTCCACCCGAACCAAAACACGATCCATTTAGTGATGTAAGTGCACCACTTGTGTCCGTCCCTTGCCTCATGATATTAAGAATATATACAAAGTTGAAATGTGTCATCTTTGTATTATATTCATTTCTTGATCTCTTTAAGCTAATTATAACTATGTAACTTAACTCAAGTTACATTGTGCACATTATAATTTTGCTTTATCAATGGGCCCACTAATATCATCACTCAATTAAGAGGGGCAATGATAATCGTTTGACTAGCTATTTTTTTCCAGCACAAGTCATGTTCAACCAACTATTGCCTTTATCACTACACTTATTGATAGCTTTTGACAATAATCAAATTAAGCACTTCTTGAGTGAAAAGATATAAGTCTCATATCTTATGATCCAAGACACAGTAAAAACATTAATGACACGAAACACAATTCCATAATGTTTTACTTGTTAGGTCTATTCAATATATAAAAGTAATCTTTTCCTCTTTTATATACTCGTGTCGTCAATTATTTGTAGAGCTACAACAATCGATGACCAACACGACAATCTTATCTCGGTAATTAATGTTTCATGTTAATTACCATGATTGTGAATAACTTTTGATTTATGTAAACCATTATCTTTTAGAGCTCTACGGTTAAGGACTAAGCGTCTCTTCCTTAACACTTCCAAAAGACGAATACCATAATCAAGGAATAAAATGTTTGCACATTCAATTAATAATAATTGACATATAAAAGTAAAACTTTTAGAACACATTCCTTTCAGTTTCGAGATGTTACACATATGTTTTCATTAGTTGGACATAATTTTAAATTACGTTTGAAATGGTTGTTACTAATAACATATCATTTAAGTCGTTTAAATTAGTGTAGATGAAAGTGACGTATTCATCCATGCATGGTAAATAGAAATGGTGACATTTATATGTCTTAGCTATCAAGATCATGTCTGAAAAATCTCGCAAAATTTACAAATAATGAATCCAAACGCTCATTTTAATTTATAACGGACATCATCTACTCACCCCCTCGTTACCTCCAATAATCCTAGAGAGACGGTATAACCATGGTATAACGCACCAAGATGACAGTATAACCATACGTGTTTTTGACGGCTAGATTTTTCTCTCGATTTTATAGTAATTTAGTTTCAAAAAATTGTCATGGAAAATTCAATTTTATAGATAATTATGTTATGGTGAATTCAAATTATTAATTGGTAGCCTTAGGTTGGGTCGCCTAGTATAGGAGTGAGACTATCTTTACGATCACATATGGATGTTAACTAAGTAAACATGGGTCACGGGTTGTGCCATGTCGGCACGGCACGGCAAGGCTGGTCGGGCCAGTGTCATGTCGTGCCGCCAGCACGGCACTATTCCAACGGTTCAAAGAGTCATTGCTGAGCCGTTGATTTTTTTTCTTAAAACTCTATATACAAATCTCTCATACAAATCTTTCCAAATATTCGAAATCTTCTCTAAAATTTTTTAAGTGCTCTTATTCTAGTGGAGACGGGAGTTTGAGCTAAAGCATGAAGCCTAAAGCTACAAGCAGACTGTTGACGGTCGATTTCGCTAGTCTTGTGCTCTTCATTTTTCAGGTTTTTCTAATCTTTTAGTAAGTTAATTTTAGTTAATCAATCATTATCATGACTTTCTCATTTATGAAAGAAATTCACTTTTTTGCATATTTAGTATTTTTATGTTTTATCATCTGATTGTGAAGACAATGATAACTAACCACATCCCCCTTCTGTTAATCCACCTCAACCTAGTGGTAGAAGTACTAGAAAAAAACATTTCCAATATGGAATGATTTGATGAATGACAAGATGAATAGGGTAGCACAACTGCTATTTGTAAACAGTGCCGTCACGTTTATTCGGTTAAGTCAAGTGGAGAATCAATCATTTCGGTAGACATATACTTGTATGTAAAGTTAAGAATAATTCATTCATCGGTGGTGGGTTCACGTCAATCTGTTTTAGACACAACTAGTTGAATTTTAAATTTCAGAAAATATTGTCCAATTAAAGGTAGTGAGATAATTGTTGATTTCATAATTAAAGATGAACTATCATTTAGCATATTTGAATCTAAATGCCTTAGGAAAACAATTTTCTACCATAATCCGCAATTTAAATCATTTTCTAGAAGAGCACTTAAAAATATTGCATTCGATAAATTTGGTAAATAAAAGGAAATCATGATTAGTTATTTTTCATCAATAAACAATAAGGTAGCATTAACTACTAATGTTTGGAACAGTCCAAATAATTATCCTTACTGTTGCGTAATTGCTCGTAATCTAGATGATTCATGTTGTTTAAAAAATTATTTTTTACCTATTTTGCATTCACACACTACCAAGGTTACATTTGATTACAATAAAGATGTTGTCGTTGCTAATAATCTTGAAAATAAAATTTGTGCATTTGTATTTGATAATGCTACTAATAATAGTGCAGCAATACAGATGTTTACTATTTTTTGTCATCCACCTGTAGATGGTTTACTATTTCATATTAGATGTGTTTGTCATACTTTGAACTTGGTAATATAAGATAGACTTAGCATAATTGAACCTTACTTAGAAAATGTTAGAAATGTAATTGTTTATGTATATTGCAGTAGTACATCTTGATATCATGAATTTTTAAAAAAATTGTGGCGTCAGAGGTTGTTTTTTGTGCAGGTAGACGGGTCTTGTCTAACAAGAGACAACTTTTCCGACAAGTCAATCGAGATGAGTGTATGCCTGAAAGATTTAGTTAAACCATTCTGTTAAATGAATAATTATTTACTAATACTCATGTTTTTTTCATTACTCATTAGGTTTAATTAGCCTCCGGGTCTTTTTTATATGTTACTAATATATTATTCTCGAATTTGAGTTAACAATTATTAAAAAATAAATTGATTGTTTGGAGAAAAATAAATTATATTTGTGTTTTTGTTAATTCAATTGTAAACGTATACTTCAAATTAAAAAAACAATCAAAAATTCAAAACCCAAGTCGGCCCAACGAAGAAAAACCCAACCCGACACCCCCAAATTTAGCACGGCAGCCAAACTCCTCAGCCCGGCATGACCTGATACCTAGCTCTAACTCTGAGCTCCATAAGCTTGTCAAAATTTTAAATTCTGCCAAAGCTTAACATTGTTAATATCAACATCAATTATTAAAATGTGTGGTTACTTGGGATGGCTGTCACGTCCACCGGTAAACCCAAAGTTGGTGCCATCCCCATTGAGGAATTGACCTTTATACGTGACCGTTTTTTAAAAAAAATAAAAACCCTTACACATGCAAAGCTTCATCGTCATTAACTTGCACCCGCGGAACGAAACTCATAAAATATCTTGATCACGTTAACATTATCGTACAACATCCATACCACTACAAAAAAAAGTCATCCATAAATAGTGATTAACATAGATATGGCCAAATAAAACAAAGACGTAAATAGTCAACAACTTGTCGGACTCGCACAACTTGCAAGCCACGACAACGTTAACATTCTTACCCTATTGCACATGCCAACGGATAGCACTGAAACTTTAACAAAATGCATTCTGGGGCTACGATATGTCACAGAAGTAAAGGAATAGCCCAAAATACAACTTTGGACTGTTTTCACCTTCCAAAGCCTTCTTCCGATGCCATCAACACTAGATCAAGAAAACAAGTTCGTGGAAATGACATCAATAGATTATAGCATGGTGTCAATAAGTCTTCAGACTTTGAACCTTTACTGGCATCACTACCTTTACACGGATTCTGTTGCTCAATGCAATCTTGTGAGCTCCTCCACCTTTTTGCATAAGTCTTCCACTGAGACACCCATTGACTTCGAGATCTCCTCCATCCTGTTCCGGTTGAGATCAAGGAATGACTCAATCAAGTCTCCATCTAGGAAATTCCTTGCTTCTGATGTTTTCTTCTCATTGTTGAATGAGCGCCACTGTTCATGGCTTAATCCGCCTACACCCTTTATGACCTTCACTAAATTGGATTGCAGCTTCTCCAAGAACACGTACTGATCATGAGGGAGGGAAGCGACCACTCCAATCACACCATTCACGGTTCCAAAAATGACAGTGGGGATGTTGCCAACTTCGGAATCAGGGAGCCGCATGACAAGCGAACCATGTCGGAACCGGTTCACAAACTCACCAAGGTGGTATTCACCCACAACCTCTAGACGACTTCTCTCCTCGTCTGTAGCCCCATCACTATTTTTGCGTACTGTGAAAAGATTGAAGTTGTTCTCTGCTCCAAGATAAACATCATCATCGAGGATCTCAACTGATGTCATCCAGTTTGCATTGTAGTCACGTGCTCTCTCTTCGATAGCTCCCTCTTCATGCTGCTCAAACATCCAGAAATACGTCAACAGACTTATAACATAGGAAATAATAGTAGATATGCTAATGGTAAATGACGAAGATGTAGAAAATGGCACTTGACTACATGAACATAAAATGTGAAACTTCAAAATTTGAAACAATAAAAGAGTATGTAGACATGAAAAGAATGTCCTTGAAAAGATCAGGAAACCTTCCAGACCAACATTTGGAAGAATCTACTATCTCATACATGAGTTTGTAAAAATCAATGACCACCTTGTTCACGTCAAGAATTCCTAAAAGAACAAAATCTATAACTGTAACAAACAAACAAAAATTCACAGCCTGGATGTATAGTATCGCAGTATAAAAGCAAAGAAATGGAGAAGACAAAGAAAGTGGAACAAATTACATTATGGATCATGGTGAGAAAACCCATTGTCGTTTCGGTCACCAGGAATGAGAAGTGCACTACCAACTTCATTGGCCATTAACTAATCTATAAAAATATCTCATAATAATGGAATCTATAACAGAAATAAGGTATCTTGCAATATCTAAAATACACTAGTCATTTTAACAAACATTACAGTAAAAATTTACTTGCTCCCATTGGAATTATCCCACAAAAAAATAATGACTCAACGTCATGCAGCAGATAAAATAAAGAGGTCCTTGATGCTGACAAGGACAAGTAGGTCACCAAACCAGCACCTTAAAATGTAAATGCAAAGCTGAAATTACCTTGTATAACAGCAAAGAAATAGATTTCATCAAATCCCCCACTACAATGAAATCACCCCGTGTTTGAACATATAATGCAAGAATATGTCCATGATGCCCAGATTCTGATTGCAACTCCCGGGAACCATCATCTCTTAGAGTCCACTTGTATAACTGAATTTTCTGGTTAATTGCAGCCAACAACTTTCCATTGAACGCATTCAATGAGTAAACAGCCCCTTTGGTTTCCTTTTCTGAAATTAGTTGCAATTTTCCTTCTTCAACAACAAAAATCAGAATTCGGCCCTATAGTGAACAGAAGATATCAACGATTTTTCAAAAGAAACAAATGTTTTTCTTAAACCAGGAACTTTATAGCGTTAAGAGGAACCATAAACAATGTGCATGGTCTAACTGAGTGAAGTGTAGAATGTACCTTAGTAGGCTCATTCTCTTCAGGGAGGACATAAGCAGTTCCAACACAGTAGTATACATTACTGTCCTCAGCAAAGGAGCAACTAAGGATAGAGCAGCCGTATTCAAAAGCATCAAGTGCATATGCAGATGTAAACTCAAAGGTCTGATCATCCAACAGACGCACAAAGTGCATTTCAGTTTCCTCGGTACTTGTCTGGCAACTCTTCAGGCTACAAATAGCAAATGTTCTAGACTGTTCCTGGTGACAAATACGGCGTGCTTGCTCACCAAGAGGAATGGTTCGAATGTGGAGCTTTTGTATATCATCAATTGTACCAATTGAAAGTTCACCTTCTTTGGCAATAGCAAGACTGTTTAAAGGATAAGACATATTTACAGTAAGATCAGCTTCCAACAGAAACATAAATTGCTAAAGAGTACAGAATGTGTAAGATCTTATAGAAAAACATTGACATACACGTAACATGAGAATCAACACTAATATGTCAAGTCTTTAGAAAAAAATGGAGAATGATCAACTACTTATAATGAAGCAGTAGGTTGGCTAATAAAAGAAATGTTTTTATGTCGCTCCTTAATAAATAAATTACAAGTTAAAAAACAGAACATTTAGAAAACCAATATCACTTATTACTCAGAAAGAAATACACAACCATCTCAGATTACAGGACATCATTTTTTCTAACCATAAAAGTATGACACTGATGACATAGGTCATCACGTTCTCTTTTTGGTTCAAATTAAACCAACCTGGCAAACTCTAACACTTCTTCTATATGAAAATGAAAAAAGATCACTATATCTTTCATAAGCCTTTTCGAGCAAATGTTATTTGAGCAATGTCACTACAGGAAAATAAGATATGCCAGTTATACATGTTGAAGAAAAGAGTGGAAGAAGGTACCTATCTGGGAATGCAGCCGAATTAAAAGGACACATGTGGCTTACTTCTTTCAAATTCACATTACTGTAGAGTAATTTTTTATTGCTGCTATAGATGACAGTGGGCCTATCTGAAGCAGCGAAGACATGGATGGTGTCTTTGGAACTAAAGGTATGGAGAGTTATAGGCTGTGTGCCAAGAGAAACCTTCTTTCTGTCGGACAACTCCCCAGTATTCATGTTTAACAAGAAATTAAATAGGTGTCCATCTCCCAGACCACATAACAAGTAGGCAACCTAAGTGGATGAAAGAACAAGTTACTTATCGAAAGGGCATCAAACATCAACATGAAAGAACTTTCATGACATAATTAACATGTCCAGAGAGCTCAAAACATAAAAAGGAACACTACCATACCCCTTCAAATGTGCATAAGAGAACAGAACGAGGGATGATCTCCCCACCAAGATACTCTTTTGTTATCAGATCCAAGCTCGGAAGTGAGAAAATTCTGACACTTATATCCGTCCACATACCAACAGCTGCAATCTTACTATTGTTGGGGTCTTCTCCTATAGGATTTATGTCAAGGCATGATATTTCATATTCCAGCTGGATGTGTTGTACTTCCGTCAACTTCCCAATCCCAATCTCAATGTAAACTAAATGACCACCACCAAAGGCCAACAGCACCTGTGAAATAAAAAACACAATGAAATGAAAGGTCATGCATGAGAAACAGGCTAAGAAATATAACGAAATAGGCTCTGACGTTCCCCTAAGAAGGCTATGCAGCTACACAAGCAGCATCAAGTGATAGATTCCCTTCTCCCACCATAAGCCAGTCTGTGAGTACGGAGTTGTCTTACCTTACATCAGAATTGCCACAACATTGATTTAGGTAAACCAACAAAAATCAGTCGGGCCTTCGAAGTCTAAACTCTGAAGGGGCTTATAACTGTCATCTCAAATAAAATGTTTAGGGGGGAAAAGCAGGCACGACAGCTGCCAGCCAGAATAGTTATGCAATGCATTGGTGACAACTGACAAGATTGGCTATTTTTACTGTTAATTTACTGACAGAGTATGCACTACCTGATGCTTGTGCTTGAGCCTTGAAATGTAGTTTTTGATGCTTTCTCTTAAAATGTTTACTTACCACAAGACTTATAAAGCCAAATAGCCAATAGTCCATTCATAGTATTCATTTGGCATTTTTACTAACTGAGGCTTAACATTAAACGGGCTTGTTGTTGGCTAGTGGATGGATAAGTTCAGCTTTTGCAGCTATAATGTTGCACTGAGGAAACAACTACAATGGCATCATGCATGAGAAACATTTAAATGCAACAGCTCTACAAGGAGTTTCTACTGTTATACTAACAACCCAGACTATCAGAAATAAACTGATGTCTATGTACTGCCAATGGATAATTTAGCTTGAATGGAGGAACAATTCTAGCATAAAACGAAATGGGTGGTAAATAAAAAAGATTGAATGCCCGAGACTACTGGCTTGAGACAGACAATGTAAAAAATACCTGATTTCTGAACCAAAAAAACAGATAGAAAATCATTAAAGAAAATAAATTTCTCCTAAACCCTTCTTCCTCCATTTTCTTTGTTTCGGTACTTCTATTTATATTGTTATTTTATTTCATAAATGGCTTTCTGCGTTAAGCTTGTTTTTTAAGGACTTGACATAAAATGATTACCAATAATCAAATGGTAATTAAGCTTGCAGGAGTTCGGGGATAACCAAAAATGGCATGTTAACCTTAAAACTATGAGATTTCAGCCATTAGTGAATGGATTTTGGTCATTATTACCATCTACACATAGTGACTAAAAACCAATAAACGTGTCAGATAGTTTACGAAATTGATAAACAGCTCTGCTTAAAATGTAGTAATATAATTTGTCATTGTATAGCAGAAAGAACCTGAGTGGCATTTGCAGTGGCAACATTGATAGAAAACCCCTGAGGAGCATTCCATATGTCCAGCAACTCCATAGTCCGAGAGTTGACAAGTCGCACAGAACTGGCTGTTATCTGTCATTTGAAAGCTAAGAGATATTATGCAAAATCATTTCACGACAAATATAGTAATTGATACTAGAAACATGTCGTTAATTCAAAGCAAGCTTTAACGAGAACCATTGGGGCCCTGACTGCCTTTCATGGTGAAGAAAGTGAAACAGGTGATGGACAATGGGAAACGCCAAATGAAATTCATCATTATGAAAAGTAGAATAGTCTTCACGTCTAAACAAAAGATGCTACATACACTAACTTAAGTTTCAACTGAAGTTACCCACCTGCAGGGTTCCCAAGGAAATTTTTAATGGAGGTTCATATGAAAGGATCAGAGGAACCAAGACAGAAGGAGCACCAAAAGGTCAACAAATACTGATGTATTGGAGAAAGGATGATTTACAACTAGGGAGCCGGTGAGCAACTTGATCAGAACTTATATTGTCCAGAATGGAGCAAAAGAAATGTTTCTTTTTACTAATGAGAAAGCATGATAACTTCCCACAAATAGAGAAATAGAAAGCCTATTGTAAGTTTGCATTTATCGAATTCAATCTTTAATTACTAACACAAGACTAGCACAGAGAGAACTTGAAGTGAAAGTAATTTTCATCACCAAGAACTGCAAGAAAAGTAAAATAGACATCTTAAACACAGCAAAGTAGATCGCAAAGAGACCTCTGCCAGAAAAATATTGACGACTCACCTGTACAAGTTGATCGTGAAGGGCATTCTCACAGAACAAAGTTTGTGCTTGTGCAAAAAACCCATCTATTTCTGTTTCCTCTAGTTCATCATCGGAGTTCATCGCAAGTATGCGCGTCTCACTAATAAAGCTAACAACCAAGAAGGTGTCATGAGGATCATTAGTTGAAGAACGCAATGACCATAGACCCTTGATGCCTTGAAGTTCCACAGATGCCTTAAAAACAAAAGAAAGAAAATATCATGTGTTACTAAACTTATCCACAAATGAAGATGACAAAACATATCGTAACTTTCTGGGAATATGAATGAGGAGCACCTGTTCATTTAGTCCAATGCCATTTCTCACAACACGAAGTGTGCCATCTTTATAGGCACCTGAACATGTGACAACCTGACCTTGGCCTTGCCTCTCAAGGTCAACAACACAGAAATCCACAATAGGCCCAAGATTAACATAGCGTTCAAGTACCTCCACGTATGAACCTTTAACATCAGGTTGCATGTTGAGTTTGATGAGCTGTTAGAAGTTAGAACGTGAATGTTAAAAATGCTTCATGTGAACCGATATATTGATAGCATGATAAATGAGTACAAGGGAGCAAAAAAATCTACACTTTTTAGTCTTTTAGAGGAAACAATGAGCAGCATTAACTTGACCTATAGCACATAAAAATCATCTCGAAAACAAATGGTAGAATATAATTTGTCCATTAAATTTAGGAAGTAATCATGCCATTTGCAATCTGAAGCAGCTGTCATAAAATCATGCCAAAGCAAGTAATAAATAATAGAAATCGATGTTCCAAATCCAAAGAAGTTATAGTCCTATAAATGGATATGTACACTAAGATTTTGTTGATATATCTTGAATTACCATTCCTTGATTGAGTTGATTCTTTACCTGTGAATCTCCAAAGCTTGAACCAATATAAACCACTGCATTATCAAGGTATGATATAGTTGACGCAACGGAGGTCTCCCCAAGCAGTTCAATTTTGAGCCCAGTAACCCTAACAGGAAATTTATCTTTAACATGAGTCGCCTCAAACTTGAGAAGAAAAAACAACAAAAGAACAGAACATGAACTGATTTTTGAAAGGCAGAATGGTATAAATTGCATCAAGTGTCATTACCTTTCCCTTTCATGAGTGATTACAAGCAAATGCAGGAAACCCGAATTATCACCAAGCAAGTATCTAGAGCCGTCAGCATCAACTCTTCCATAAGCTTTTGTGATCGACTGAAAGCACCCAATAAATATTTCAGAAACAGTAACTATAAAATATCAATAACATCAAATTGAATTCATAATCAATGTCCAATAAAAAGGCAAAAGTCACGAATAACATCGACCATATGAAAGAAATACTTACAGGTTTGGAGGGAATAGCTTTAAATGCATTAGCACTGCAATAAACAATTGTCTCCTCACCAATAATGATAACACCACCAAGTGGCACAGGTACTGGTATTAAAAGGCCAGCTCCATTATCCAGGTTATTCTGTGACCATGGACCCTCAATGAAATCCTTATCCTTAAGAGCAACCTCATAGGTCTTGACATGGCGGGCATCTTTATTGTCCTGTGAAATGGACATAAAAGATGGACTTTACCAATTAAATGGGATGGCACTTTCCATTTCCTAAATAAATATAAGAAGACTAAAACAGCAACAGGTGGTGGTGGGCCTGGTGGCCATATGACCAAAGCTGCAAGAATAATTACCTGATACTTCCAACTATCTCTTGTGCAATAACATAAACATAACTCTGAGATCAATCGCACAAGCAAATGCAATCAACATGAAATATTGTAGGCATACAAACTTGTAAGACAAAAAACAACAATTAAATTTGTAATGCACGTGATATTTTGAAGATGAAAACCCACTTAAAATATAAAAATAATCAATAACCTCCGCCTAAAAAGTGATCGTGTAAACATTACATGTTATAACCAAACACAACGTAGACGGGTGTTCATGTGACAATGTGTCTCAAAAATCATTAATTAACAATGTAAGAAGACATGCACAAAAATTTAAGTAAAAATTAATCTTTCCATATATCAGAGTAGAATACAAACCTACTCATTGCAACCTCCCAAGGCTAAAAATACCTTAACCACAACCTTAAAAGCCTGACCTGCAAGAGTAATACATGCTAAACTTGATTTAGCACAAACTTTCGGTGCCCTCTAGACATCTCAGTCACAATGGCCATGTACGCCCTTCCATCATTCGCCATTTTATGCTATTGGGTGATCCAAATTATGGTTATCATTATTTTGCCCCTTTCTGAATCTTGTGGTGTCAAAGAACACTTAAGGATTTTCCTAACAAAACAAAAACCATAAAGTGCAGTACCAAGCTCACACCTATTGTGTACTAACGAAGTGGGCAATGGATGAGGTATATAAGAGGTACAGGTTATTATGTTTATATTTCTGTCATCTTACATGAATTGCCCTACTTAATAGTCTAAACAAATGATAAAATAATTATGTGTCAAAATAGGAGCATCGTAGGCTTCCATCTCATCATTACAGACCTATACGGCTATACCGTCTCTTATCAATACAGAACTATACCTTCTTACTTCTATCCAATCACACTTTGAGATTTATATTTGTATAGATAAGCAAAAAGGAAAAATATAAATGTATACGACCATGTCAACATGCACCCTAGTAGCATAATACGTTACCTGATTACCAGCCTGTACACGTTAGGGATTCATTCTCGAGAATAATTAAAAAAAATGTAAAAGGACTATTAATAGGTTCAACTGCTCAAGGGAATGCATAAGTGGAGCAATAACATCTTTCCTCCGACATATATGATCATCGTTCAGCCAAACTAAACTAGCAATCCGAAAGGAAAAGATGTCGGAATTCAGCCAGTATCGAGCATTCATTCAGTGACAAAAAAAGATCTGCAGATCTTATATAAGTACAAAAGCAATTTGGATGGACAGAATAGTATACAAAAGGAACAGGAAAGAGTCAACTTCTATCAGGAAAAGGGACAATATGGACAGACATATAGACAGTGAAAAGTCACTTCAATAAGAAACCTTTTCCACTCGTAATAAATAACTAATATGTATTGAGTTGCAAACCTGGTAAAGGACTACAATAGTTGGTTTTGAACAACCGTAGAGAAACTTGATGTCCAAAACTTGAAGCTCTTCAAGTCTGCAATCAAAAAGAGAAAAAGAAGTGAATTAATGTGAACCAAGTCATTGGTCAATGAACAGCATTAGCTGACACATTGTAGAGTGTAGACCTAGATGGGCTAAATCATGGAAATATGTGTTGGAATAGAAATTTTATGGTATGATGTAAATGTTTTAGAATAAATGAAATTTAAGACACAATGGGTCTGTGTGCAACTGTATCTATATTAGAACATCATTAGCTGACACATTGGTGAGATAATCACAGAAATGTGTTGGAAAAGAAATTTTATAGAATGACGTAATTTTTTTAGAACAAATGGAATTTAATTCGCATGATGGGTGTCTGTTCAACTGTATGTATATTAGTGAAACATCTAAATAAAATATCATTTAAGTTTCAAAGAAGACATTAACTATTTAATTATGCACTTGAATACTTGATGATTAGCAACGCTACATTGTGAGTTTTCATTTATTTCCGAAGGCAATCTGCAAATTCTATTTATGGGGTAATTTCTTTTTTTTCCATTTCCATTGTGTCAAAAATTAAGTTGTTTTTGGCATTTAGAGCATCATGGACTATATCAAATGGCTATCTAAACGATCTGCATTTCTTATCTATTGAGAAATCACAGATGGCCAGCTGCATTTCACATCATTGAGTCAATTGGAAACAACCTCACTGTTTTGCAGTAGTAGGATTGCGTACACCCGAACCCCCCCCCCCCCCCCCGTCTAGGCGGAATGTTGTTGATGTGACGTGATCAAAGCTCTATTACAACTTACAAGAAGTGACCAACAGGAATTTGATGTGTTGAAATTGCAAGAAAAATACCTGATGTTAAATGCTTCCTTCAATTGTCCTTTATTGTCAAAGGGTATGACCTAAGAAAAACCAAACACAACAATAAGACTATCAAAAGGTCTATAGAATATAACAAATTAATAGTTATTGAAACTAAAATAGAACACAAAATTGAAGAGGCATTCAATTCTCAGATTCATTCCATGTGCAAAATACTTTGCCAAATGGACAGTTGTATAAAATCACCTAATTACCTTACGCTAATTGGGGGAAAACTCACCTTGAATAAACCATCGTAAAGATGAAGACCTATTAATCTACAATCAGGATCTATTATACCAATCTGCAAATGCAAACACAAGAGAAGTCTTACTAAAGAACAATGTTAAAGCAACACAGAAGACAAATAAGTATTCAATTTTGTTAGTTCTTACATTTGAAATAATTTATAACAAAAAAAAATTATCATTAGCACATTCAACTACGATATCGAATGTTCCTTCAACTACCAAAATGATCAATCGAGCTGGCACCTTCAGGCATCAGCTCCATCATCTAGTAATGACAGTAAAAAGTACAGCAATAATTTTAATTTTAACAGCAGGCAAGATATTCAGGATGAGGGTATTACATGGATGAAAGGTCAATGCACTTACACGCCATCAAAAGGATCTCAAGATGGAGAAAATGTGTTGATCCGTTTTTTTATCAGCAATGTGTTGGTCAATTTGACAATTTAGATTCTAAATGTTAAAATTTGAATTGATCAAAATTTGCAGTGATTGACAGTATTTACATTATTCCGATGACCAAAAATCATCACAAAATGAAAGTTGAGAAATCTGAAATGATTAATTGGAACTTCAGATCCTACATTTATATTGTATATTAACTGAGGACACGAGTAAGAATACTACCCAGTACATTAAATGTTTCAAAGTATTGTTTTTTTACTTGTTTAGCAAAGTTACAATTATATGATCGAATTTCATTTTGTTGAATAGTACTAAACAATGCAGTTTCGTTGTAGCAGGAATATATTGTTTGCTTAAACAGTAAAGACCAAGAAGATTTAATATCCGTGTAATGACCATGAATAATGAACATCAAATAATAACATATATAGGTTCAGAAACAAAACAGTTCTATTTTTTGGGTTGAACTAATTCATAATTTCAGAAGTTGCCTTCAAGATGCCTCCACCTTAGGAGAAAGGAATTTGAAAAGGAGTACTCTCACAGGAAACAAATTGACAATTCTGATAAACATAAGCTAGAAGCCCAATGACAACGGGGATTGGAATATTGATACTATAGATGATTGACTAAAGATTATAAATATTATGAATATGTATATAGTTATGGGGGCGGGGGGGAATCCAACTGGAGATTGCATAATTATTGGAACTTGGAAATAAAAGATAATATATTGATATGAAAATGATCTTTCTCGTGAAACCGCACAACCCTTGTCAATAGATTAAAAAGAAATCGTAAATAAAAACCTGTCCATTGTCTGTAGGCCGGCCTATACGATCGGAAACATCACCCATTGCTCTGGAGAAAAGGTAAATAATTATATATAAATAAATGGTTATTAGGTACAAGTAGTATTTAAGAACAAAAGCTTATGCTAAATTTTCATAATACAAAATGGAACATGCCATTAGGCTTTCACTATGATAGTACAATTCATGCTTAATTTTCACAATCCCCTGTAAGGATTTATTGTGAAATACTAAATAAGAAAAAATAAACTAGAAGAATGAAGTATTTGGTGTCCTCAAAGTTTAAAAAATTACACAAGAGAAGGCTCCAATTAGGTTATTCACCTTGTTATGAGCTCTGCTGCATCACTATCCCATTGAAGAACACAGAATTTGTATCTTTCTGTAGCAATAAAGAGAAAATCCTGTGTCTCGCCCTAGCAAGCAAAGGAAAAGAAATTGACATAACCATTTAGAAATGAATGTAATTACATTATTCAATAATGATAAAATGTAAAAAAAAGATGATGATGCTTACATGAGGACGAAAAAGCTCAAGGGTTGCGATTCTTCCATATATTGGAACATCAAGCAAAGGCTACCAAAAAAGAGGGTTATACCATATTGTCCAACAACAGATGGATTTAGATTAAAATGAGTTTTGCCAACGAAAAATCTCAAATAGAATTCTAGCATGTAGACACCATGAAAGTATACCAATGCTTTTTTTATCGGTGGTAAATACCAATGCTAATGATACATAGTAATATACTTGGTACTGCAGTCAGACAATTAACCAAGATCTTAAATGGATATACACTAACCAATTTAAAAGGCTTATTAAGGAAGTTCAATTGATATGAAATTTTAGAAAACAATAGATCTACTTGTTTGTTGATTCCTTTCAAACTATGCCATGGTTTACCTTAACAATAGATCATGGCAAGGGTGATTCAGCCTAAGGTGCTGAAAACTACCCATTACAAAACAAAAAGTTTTATCAAGGACTGCAATTCTGAGGATTCAATTGACTGAAATTTGGCTTCCACAAGTAGCAGATGTTTCTCTTTTTTCATTGATATATAACAGCAATTTCAAAAGGAAAGTTTTATAAAACCACAATAAGACCTGCAATGCTATATGATGCGGAATGTTGGGCCACTAAAAGACAACATATACAAAAGATGAGTGTATCTGAAATGAGGATGTTGAGGTGGATGTGTGACCATACGTGAATGGATCGGATTAGAAATGAAGACATTCGTGAGAGGGTTGGAGTTGCTCCAATGAAAGAGAAAGTTATCCAACACAGACTGAGATGGTATGGACATGTACAAAGAAGACTTATGGAGGCACCTATAAGAAGAGGTGTATTGAATCGGATCGAAGACATAAAAAGAGGAAGAGGCAGACCACGATTGACTTGGGAGGAAACGGTCAAAAGAGATTTAAAAGATTGGAATGTTCCTCGAGAATTTGCATTGGATAGAAATGCGTGGAAGAAGACGATTCACGTGCCTGAACCGTGACTCTTTAGAGTTTCATTTCTAGCCTACCCCAACTAGTTTGGGATAAAAGGCTTTGTTGTTGTTGTATATAACAGCAATTTCAATTTCAAATACCTGTAAACCGTGAGGAGTAAGCAAATGAATTTCAATCCGAGTACATTTCCTGAAAGTAAAATGGAAAAAATATTATCAAACACTCAGATGATTCCTTTCTAAGAAATAAATAATACAAAACCAATAGGAGATCAATGCAAAATATAAGACAAACGAATTCTTTGGCACCAAAAAAGGAAGCAATTGTGTTACAATACCGCATAGATGAGATAAGTCATTGTGATTAACATTATTTATTACTTTCCTTCATTCCTTAGTCTATTTGTACACTTACCACTTCTTTGAATTTATTTTCAATTTTATGGTGCAGTTTTAGTGGCACCAAAATAGAGGTAGGAGGGGTGAGAATGATTCATCAGGTAGTGTGAAGGAAAGATATCTTTAGATACTTAGGGTTAGTACTCCAAAAAGATGGTGAGATTTATGAAGATGTCAGTCATAGGATAAGAGCGGGGTGGATGAAATGCAGGCAAGCATCAAGTGTCTTGTGTGATAGGAAGATCCTACTAAAGCTAAAATGTAAATTTTAAAATATAACTATAAGACTTGTTATGTTATACGGAACGGAAATATTGTGCTACAAAAAGACAACATGTGCAAAAGTTGAGTTGCAAAAATGAGGATGTTACGGTGGATGTGCGGACACATGCATATGGATGATATCAGAAATGAAGTTATTCAAGAAAGAGTCAGAGTAACTCCAATAAAAGAGAAGTTTATACAACATGGCTTGAGACGGTTTGGACATATCCAATGAAGACCTGAGGAGGCACCGATGAGGAGGGGTGTTTTGAGCTGCGATGAAGGTGCAAAGAGAGCCACAGGTAGACCAAGATTAATGTCGGAAGATACAGTAAAAGGGTCCCTATAGAAATGGAACATGTCCAAAGATTTGGCATTAGATAGGAGTGCGTGGAAAAACACAATTCATGTGTTGGAAACACGACTTTCATTTCTAGTCTACCTCAACTTGTTTGGATATAAAGGTTTTGTTGTTGTTTAAGAGGAAAAGCCTGCAGAACTGCATGTCTTACACGAAATCAAATGAATGGGAACATGTTTTGCCTATAAATGTCCATTCTACCTTTTAAGTGGCCAAGTAAATTTAAACAAACAATTACTAATCTAGTTAAACATGGGTGTTCAGTTTTCTAAGAAATAATTCTTGTGAAAGGTTTAGACAAGAAAATGAATGAAAGGCATCAAAAGTTAAAAGGTAGTAAAATACATCAATTTTCTTTGTCATCAGCTAGATCCATGAACCGTGCAACAAACCAAGTATTTGAGCTCTAGGTTCTAGACACAAAACACAACTGTTTGTCAACCTGACATTGCAATAGGCCAATAGCTAAATAACAATGCAAGCATAGACGTGTACAGATTTGTGTTTCTTATAATCTCAACATAAACAAAAGTTCAAAATGTGTTTTAGGACAAACCATAAGCTTTTCATTTTCTCAACAAGAGTTAATCTTATGTTTGTATGTACTTAAAAAAGTAGAGGTGGAGTTGTCTCAAGGGAAAAAGTGTATACTGAGCCGGAATATGAAGTTGTCGGGAAAAGGTATTGTTCGAAGGATTTATTTATGCTTACTGTACTCAAATATTTTTTTGAACGGTTTTTTTCTTTTTTTGGTAAATGATAGGGTTAATTTTAATTATTCAGACAGATTGCATAACTGGATCCCACCGGCCATGAGTTGTTACAGGGTGAGGATCAAACTTTCGTCTCACACTCATCCAACTAGACTTCAAATCAGTTAGGATATACACATGTTCTATATACTCAAAGTTACTATGAAAATAAACGCATCCTCTTTTGCTTAAATAATTCAAACCAGGATATTCATCAAAACCCCAGATGTGCAACGTCTCCAAGTCAAGTACCTCAAATATTAATCTTGTGTTAAGCTTGCGTCGACTTAGCATTAAGTAACGAGTCCGCTTACCATTGGGGGTCTAGGAAGCACGGAAACTTCTGAATGGTCTTCGTGTCCGAGTTGTGGCCGTGTCGGACACCGACACTCCTCGGACACGCCTTGGACATGTGTCGGACACGCCAAGTGGCGTGTCCGGGGCAGTTTTGACATTTCGTAGTAGTGGACACTCCTTGGACACGGCTAGGACACTTCTTGACACTCCTTGGTCTCGATTTTGACTTTTGACTTTTTTTCTTCCTCTTTTTCGGTACCGAAATGTTTATATAGAGGAGAAGATAAACCATTGGGCCAGGGAAGTTTCAATACAACCATTGAAATATATTATTTTATTGGGCAATAATCAGTTTGCTGCCCTTTAAGACAGGCCTAATGACTACTTTTTTCATGGACAATGAGACAACCTGAAGCAACGTATATTATTTTATTATGAACATTTAACATTTATGAGTAATTATTTTTTTTAAAGTATATTATTTTATATTTATATATATTATAATTTTTAATTATAATTTTAATGTCGTGCCCGTGTTCTACTTTTTAGAAAAATGTTGTATCCCCGTGTCCGTGTCGTGTCCGTGGCCCTTGTCCGTCTCCGTGCTTCTTAGGGGGGGTTTGTGCACCCAGAAACCAAGGGAAAAGAAAATAGATTCCGTTTAACCAACTGTTTTCCTTGTGTTTGTGTCACTTTCAGAAAATAAAAATAAAAATGGATTCCTTTGATTTCCCTAGTATAAAATGATTAGTACCAAATCTTTTTCTTTCATTTTCTCACCTCCCCCCCCCCCCCCCCCCCCCAAAGAAACCAAAGTAAAACACCCCAAAACAAAATCCTACCTCTCATCCAACAACCCACTCCCCTCCACCAACGCTCATCCTCCTCCAAGACCTACTCCGGCAAACCTCTCCTTCGGCGCTGCTCCCTTGTCCGGCGATCCTCTTCTCCGGTGACGAACCAAAAACAAAGGTATGGATTTTACTCATTTTTCCATCTTTCCAGTTTCGATTTTGGTTGAATAGGGTTGATTTTTGTTTTGATTTTCCATATTCGATTTTGGATTTAAGATGAGAATAAGGTTTTGAAATCGGTTTTGGGTTTTGGATAGAACATGGGTTCCGTGAATATGGTTATGGCCATCACGACAACACAGTAGAAGGATATCTTTTCTATTATTTTTCATTGCATGTGGCTGATTTCAAAAAAAAAATCTACAAAATTTGCAACATTTTTGGGTTGGCTTGATCAAATATTTATTCTTACCTCTTCTTTAAATTGTTGTTTTTCTTGGAGGGGTTTGTCCATCTTGAGGTACGTGGTTGGGGCCCTGAATTTATCAAAGGACACACTGGTGTGGAGAAGGAGATATGAGATGAATTCGTAGAGGTTCGATTAAAATTTTAATTTTTAAGTAAATGTTTAATTTTTCATAAAGTTGTCGTAATTTTAATTCTGTTTGTTGTCAAAAACACCCCCAATATATGAACTTCAAATTTTATTTGAAAGTAATATGGCAAATGGTGTTGGCTCAATGCAACCAAATGACTATCCAAGAACACCGCAAGAAGATACTGACATATTGAACTCGGATAATTTAGGACATTTTGAAAGGATTAACATTGATGAGTTCAACCAAGATCGTTCTCAACACGGGAGGTCTCACTCTACCACTCCAACTTCAAGTAAAGTTGTGAAAAAAGCACGCCCTCATGCAGAGTCTCAGGAGGCAATGTCAAATGCAGTAGTTGAAATGGCAACTTCACTGAAAAAACATGTCAATAAAGAAGATGATGCAACGACAAAAAGACTTAAATTAATGGAAGAGATGGTTGCTATAGAGCGGCGAAAATTAGACATTTTGTGTGAAGATAAAAGACAAGAATTTTCCACAATTCTGCTATCTCTCTTTGGCTTTGACCAACAAGAAATTTTTGAAGCAATGAAAATGTCGGCAGATGATCGTGCAACATTTCTATCTCTACCGACTGACATGCATGCTACTTGGTTACGTTGGTTTTTGGATGAAAATGAAGGTCAAGTTTAGTTGTTATCGTGATGTTATTTTGACTCATGGCAATTGTTATTGTGATGTTATTTTGGCTTATGGTAATTGTTATCGTGATGTTATTTTGGATTGATGTTCTTGTTATTGTGTCGTAATTTCGAATTGATGTTTCAATTATCTAATTTGACTTATGATGCCTTTTTTCTTGTATGTGAGGTATGGTGATGTTTTTTGCCTTATAATGGTTAATTTGGCTTATGGTGGCTAATTTGTCTTATTAAACATGTCAACTTCGAAAAATTAGGTTGTATTTTGATTAAGATGGAAGATAACTTGTTTTTTATTTTCTGATGAATTCTGACAGAGTGTACAAACAACAGAATTTGAATTCTAACAGATTCCACAAAATGCACAAACAACAGGAATTTGGTCAAACGGAAATTGAATTCCATTGGTTTCTGTTTTCTTTTGGTTTCCAGTTGACCACAAAATCTATTTTCCAACAGTTTCCTGTGCACAAACAGGCCCTAAGTAACGAGTTCGACTTACATTCGAGTTGCTCAACTCCAACAACTTCAAATACATTGACGTGATCTACCGATTCCACACACAAAATGAGAAGCGCACAATCACCAAACCCAAACAACCAATAACCACGACATTCATCAAAACCCTAGACGTGCAACATCCCTAATTCAAGTACCTCAAATATTAATCATGCGTTCAGCTTGAGTCGCCTTACCATTAAGTAACAAGTTCGACTTACCATTAAGTAACGAGTTCGACTTATGTTCAACTTGGGTGACTTCTAATACATTATCTAATCTATCGATTCCACACGACATAAAGAAAAGCACACAATCACCAAACCAAAAAACACCACATTAACCAAAACCGTAGACGCCGACACCCCCCACAGAAAAAAGCAAACCCTAACCCTAAAAGGTAACAAAACGCAAACCGCAAAAGAAGTCTCAGAAGGAGGCTAGCTAAGGTTGGGGTGTGCTCACGCGATAACGAGATTGAGCTCCTGCGGGCCGGTGAAGTTGCCGACGCAGGAGTGCGTGACGTTGGTCGGCTTGTGCGCCGTCACGACGTAGTTCCACATGCTCATCTTCGTCGCCGATCGCCCGACGAGAGAGGGTCCGGACGATGGTATGGAGGTGAGAGAAGGAGATTTAAGAGGATCGGAAGTGGGGTTTCGCCACTTCACCTGACGTCGGAAGATCCGGTTGTGCGCGTCGTGTGATTGATCTTGTTTTGATCCGATTAGACGTCGTTGTCTGACTCGCAATTAGGTTTTTAAAAGAAAAAAAAATTGAATTAAAATTATTTTAAAACAAAATTCCAAATTAGATAAGTTAGGAAAATATTTTCCAAAATGTCTGTTGTTACACGTCGTGACACATTGTGGCGGAAGGTCTTGTTGTTTAGTGTATACAAAACTTAAAGTCTCAGGCTTCGAGTTCTGTAGAATTAAATTTCTTTAAAGAACTCGGTGTTTCATGTGCCAAGTTTTGTACAAATAGATTTCAAACTCGGCATCTGAATTGTCAACTTCTAACACTTAGAAAATTTTACGCACACCTTGTAGGGTGCACTGCTGGTTTGGAGTCCCTAATGAACTCGACAACCAAAGTGTCGAGTTTTATAAACTTGAACTGGGCAACCAAAGTGCTGAGTTCTATAAACAATGAATTCGGCAACCAAAGTGTCAAGTTTTGTAACAATGAATTCGGCAACCAAAGTGTCGAGTTCTGTAACAATGGATTTGGCAACAAAAGTGTCCAGTTCTTTAAAAATGAACTGGACTACCAAAGTGTTGAGTTCTATAAACTTGAACTCGGCCGCAAAGTGTTGAGTTCATTGTTACAGAACTCAACAACCCAAGTGTCGAGTTCATAGTTACAGAATTTGGCAACGCAAGTGTCAAGTTCTGTTTAGACAGGTTTGGAATTCCGATCATTCATTCGGAGATAAGTCATTTCCTGTTGTAAAACATTTTAAAGACGTACACCAAATGAAAACCACTGTAGTAAAACCAAAATTTCATCCACACAAGAAACATGTGAAACATTTCCAAAGTGTTGAGTTCAATATTCTAGCAATAAAGAAAAGAATTGCATTTCAACAAATTATTTCACTCAATCTAACCTAAGTGACTCATCAATCTCTTCTTCTTAGGACATGCCTGAGCACATCCTCTCCTACGGTTGCGGCACCCACCTCCTGTCGTATTTCCAACATATTTTGTATCCTGAGTCAGACCACCATCTCCATTGTCTTATATATGTAGAATAGTAGTATCATCTTCTCCCTCATCTTCTTCGACGCGATCTTAACTCAATCGTAGCATGGGTTCTTGAGAAACAAACATATCATGAAAGTCTTCATTTTTTTCTTCAACTTTGTAGTCATTTAGGAGCATTCCTTATTATCTCTAATGACCTTGTGGATTTTGTGGAGATCCTCGTGGAACTCGTAAACTTTATGCACCTACAAACAATTTAAACATTAGACAAACATCAAACACATTTTATAAACATCATAAGGGGTGAATTGTAAATTGAGATCTCACCATCTTTCACTCTCTACCCGCTCAGGATCTGTACAAGTTCGGTTTTGGAACCAAACTGTGTTGAACAATCCAACATATTGTGATGTTCCAATACCATTCCATATACAATTGTTTGCTCTCTTCAGAAGTGGCACGGAGTGAACGCTCAAACTGTAGATGATTTTTTCTATAAGACTAATGCTCAATGAATTGTGAATTTTCCACCAACCACCACTGCTGGAAAAAAGGGTATAACGTCGGATATTAAGGGGGTACAATGTCGGGTTGACTGGCTTAGTTGACCGACGTGGTAGGTGGGAGACATTATACGGGGGTATTCTTTCACGTTGGTCTAAAATATGACGTGGTAGACCCCTTAATAATAATAATAATAATTTGATTTTTCGGTTTTTATACCCTACCACGTCGGTTTTCCAGAAAACAGATGTAGTAAGGTATTTTTTATTTTTGGTTTTAGTATCCTACAACGTTGGTTTTCTAGAAAATTGACGTTGTAGGGTATTTTTTTTATTTTTTTATTTTTAAATTTAACGTTTGTAATTCACACTCAATCCCTACAATATTCATATTCAATTCAGCAACTTTCAAATTCACATACATTTATTGCAGCATTATTCAAACAATACACAAAGGGATACCTCTAATAAAACAACAAATAAAAAAACCCTTCTTATATATGGATCAGTTTTTTAAGTCAATCTACAAAAATGAATGAATGTTTCTATAAGAACCCAACCCTCACTTCTCTTCCCCAAAACCCTAACCCTAACCCCAACCCATCTCTTCTTCATTCCAGCAGCTCCGGTGACGACGACGACGACCCCGACGACGAGGAGCTCTGACGACCGCGTGTAGACGCGGAGAGGAATCGTCCTCTTCTCCGGTTTTCTTCTCTTCTAGGTACGCCACCCACCCTATTTTGGTTTGTACCGGTTGGAGGGAGGTGGGGCGATGGAGGATTGTGGCTGGCTGGAAGAAAGGGGCGACGGGGGTTGCATGCGGTTGGTGCACGCGCGACCTTGCTGGTCGTGCCACCGGGTTGGTGGTGGTGGATGTGGCTGCTGCCGCAGCAGCCGACCGACCTGAGGTTGGCGGTCGTCCGGCGGTGGGTTGCCGGGGCGATGGCGGCACCGGCGAGGTCGGCGGCTAGGGTTGTCGGGTGTGCTGTGGTTTTGGGTAAATTGTGATAAATCCTTGGATTTTGTTGTTATTTGATGGAATAAAATTATTGGTTGTTTTGCAGAATAAACTTAGTGTTTTGTTGCATTTGATTTGAAGAATATGTGAATTGTATTAATTGCTTTGAAAACCTTGTATTTTTTATTGTAATTGAATTAATTGTTTAATAGTTGGGATAAGCGCATTAAAACATTGAACTTTGCTGAATTGGATGGAAATGAATTAATTTAGGAAAAATTATTCTGTTGTCCTGTACTTTTCAGATATTGTGGTAAATTAGTAGTTGGGTAATTTACTGTTTTCCACTGGGTTTATGTTTAGTGCTCTATAATTTGAGGATGTCTTAGTGGAACTTATATTATGTTTGTTGGGGTCCTGTGACCCGTAAGTTTGGGGTAAAAGTTGTTTTTACCCTTATGTTTGAGAGAGAGAGGTGTTCGTGGAACCGGTTATCCACCTACGCTGTGGCGAGTGGCCATTGGAGCGTTGCTTATGGACTCGGGCGTGTGGTCGTGTAGTGGGGATGACGCGTGAGGCACGTATGACTAGATGTTTGGGTGCTCCCTTGTTTGTAGGGTTGTAAGCGGGGCGGGGCGGGGCGGGTTTTCGCCCCACTGCTACCCGCCCCGCCAAAGTTAAGCGGGTAGGCGGGGCGGGTTCAAAAAAAAATTCCGCTACCCGCCCCGCGTAAGGATGGACTAGGCTATGCAGGGCAGGTTGGCGGGTTTAATCTTTTTATTAAAGCTAAATACAAAAATTAAATTTATTTTCTTTAATATTATCTATTTTAATCAAAGTTAAGTACAAAAATGAAGGAAAAAATCAATCAATGTATGTTTTTAAAGCTATATATAAAAAAATTAAAGCTAAATACAAACTAAATCATAACTAAATACAAAAACATGTAAGGCTTATGCGGGTTGCGGGTTATGCGGGGCGGGTTGGGAGAAAACCACAACCTGCCCCGCTTATTATGCGGGTTGTGTGGGTGGCGGGTAGCAATTTTTTGTCCGCAACCCGCGTTAGGCGGGGCGAGGCGGGGCGGGTTGCGGGTAAATTTCAACCCATTTACAGCCCTACTTGTTGGGGCGGTCCAGGATGGTTTACCAGCGTTGTTACGAGTGACTGCTGGAGCTAGGCTCGTGGGCTCGGGCGTTGTGGTTGGATTCCCGAAGTCGGTTTTCCCCATGTGTTGTTGCGGTTCAGATGGATCCACCTGTTAGGATCTATGGCCCTCTAATCGATGGATAAATGCGGAATTAAAAATAATTATCAAAGGATTAAGGAAGAGACAATTGCAAACCACAAAAATGACGACGTCGGAGTTTAGAGAGGTTCGACACCCACACCCGGGTCCTAGTCCTCCTCGCAAGCCTTGCTCGATCCCCCGAGCCTCGCTTACGGTTCCACTAACCGATCTCCGTTCCGGGCCGAGATCAACGTCGTTTACAACACCGAGCCTCGCAAACAACCTCGCCTCTCTCGTGTCTCCTCTCACAACCCGAGAGGGAGCTTCCTCGAAGATTTACAACTCTTTGATTCTTGAATATGAAAGTTGAATCACAATCTAACTAACACTCTATACTTGAGCACACTTGGATATGATATTGAATTGGATATGCAAGTGGTGAAGTTTAGGCTTGAGTGTTGTGGATTGAGAGCTTGAAGATGGAGAGGATTTGGCTTTGAGTATTGGATAGATAGAAAGTGTTCAAGATGTCCAAAGCAACCAAATGAGGTCCTATTTATAAGTCTTCAAGCTCATATCGCCATTTGGGAGTTGGTGGGGAATGGACCAATAGGAATGCAAGATGTGACTTAGGCTCGGGCAGAAATCGAGACAGATTCGGTCGGCCGTTATCCAAACGGTAGTCCGAAGAATTGGTCTGAACTAAAAACTCAGTTGACCGATTATGTATTAGATCACCGTTCACCAACCTCTAGTAGCTTTTATCTATTTAGCCCTAATTAAATTCGGTTCACCGAAGTACATTCAGTTCACCGTTCCAAGGTGGACAGTAGAATTGATTGGGATCTGATTATGTCAAGTTTGGTTGACCGTGTATACTTTGGTAGACTGAAGTAGCGCGGGTATTGTGCTGACATTATATGGGAAATTGGTTTATCGATAAAGGTTAATTGCCACGTGTAAAATAGTTGTTGGGCTCCTAAAGCCAATAAGGATTCGGTAGACCGAAGTGTGTGCGGTCGTCCGAAGTGGGTCAAGTTAATTGGACTCTAGGGACTCGATTTGAATGTGACCGTTGGAGAAAAGTCCAAAACCGGTCCAGGGCTATTCGGTCGACCGAAGGTAGTTCGGTCTTCCGTTGGGGCAATTCCAGAGAACACCTAAGTTTTACTGGTGGGAAGAATTCAGCTATCCGACAGGTGTTCGGTGGACCGAACTAGGTATGATTCGGTTAACCGAAATAGGTTCGGTTACCGAGGAATGACAGGACAGAATCCTAGTGCTCAAGTTTACATAAAACCTTATGGACTTAATAAATACAAAGTTACATGTCTTGGTCCAAAGCTTTGATTACAAGTCTTGAGTCTTGATGTCTTTATCCCAAGGCTCATTTCCTTGATTTGTAGGATTTCGTGTATGCAAGTATACAAATATATATGCAATGCATGTAATCGTGTTTGCTTACTTTGATTGATTAGATTAGTTTAATTAAACATCAAAATTAATATAGATTAAGGCCAAAAAGCCGACACCACCCACGTTGTGATGAGTGACTGTTAGGGAGCGTTGCTCACGAGCTCGGGCGTGTGGTCGGCTTCCAAAGCCGGATGCGGAACTGGTCAGCTCACCAACGTTGTGACGGGTGGCCGTTTGGGAGCGTTGCTCACGGGCTCGGCCGCGTGGTTGGAGTTGGGTGTTGCTTTGTGGGCCGGATACGCGGTCTTGTCGAGGGTGCACATTCGACCTGGCTGGGTGCGTGGCCACCTTGGGACGTGTGACCGTTCTGCCGTGAGAGCGGGTTGAGTGTCGCTTTGTGGATCGGATGCGTGGTGGGGTCGAGGTGCACGCTCGGCTTCGCTGGACGCTTGGTCGCCTTGAGATACGAGACCAGTGTGAGCCGTCAGGGACGGCTAGACCTTGTATGGTGTTGGGTTGGGGTGGTGTACTGAGTCTTGATTTAAGACTCAGGCATGACTTGTACGTGTGCAGGTGGGACGCGGTTGGCAGTTAAAGGTGACTTGGGCGTGGGACGCGTGGACTGGATCAGTTGTGCTCAGTTGTCATGTATTTTTTTCTACTCCTCTTGGTAGCCGTGTAGTAGGAGTTCAGATATCTTTGTATTTTTCCTCCGTACTTTACTCTGATCATGTCACTTGGTTATTTTTATGGAGGCCTCAAGTTGACGGTTTTTAGTTAATTTCCCTTTTTCGCTTGATTTTTAATTGTATTGACTGCTGTGTCCTGAGTGCGGATTATGGGCGTTTCAGTTTCCTTTCCCTCAAGAGATCAACCACGCATATTCACAACTTGTATACTACCATGACACAGCAAGGAAAGTAATAAAAGAATGTGAGAGAATATTTGTGTACTCGGGGTCCTTTGATTCCCATCACGTGATCTCCATAAACAAACATCTCAATCTCTGTCTTCTCCAACCACGCCACCACCTCTGCTCCTTGAGGATACATGTATTCCAACAACCATTTGAGGAGAAAATTTCTGAATCAAATATCGACATCAATGAACTTACATTTGAGGAGTCAACCATGAATTGTGGTGGAATGGACACCTCCTCAAATTCTTTCTTTAGAACACGACCTTCCTTCCCACCAAGTTGAACGTGCAAGACAGGAAATTAGTTCCTCCAAGATCTACCGCATAAACACTATATCAAAGACCAACCATCGTAACTAATCACACAAACTAAAAATGTCGAAATTTCTTCCAAATTGAAATCCACAGCAAAAAATCAGAATCGAACCCCCACCTGGATGTACGAATTAGACTCCGCTGGATCGGTCTTTAGGGTCTCCATTTTCTCAACTCCAACTCGGTCGGTCTCCGGAGAAGGGATGGCAGGGTCGGGGTTTGGAGGCGGAGGAGTGGATTCGGAAGAGGGTTTGGGTGGAACGTTGAGGTCCAAGTTTGGAGGTCAAGGAGTGGATTCCGATGACGATTTGGGTGGGACGTTGGAGTCGTGGAGAACGTGGGATCGCGAGGTCGAAAGCGGATAGGAAGTGGAGAAGGAAATGGATCTCTCACCCATCTCTACTTCTGATGGGAAGGTCGATGTGGTTGGGGAGAGGTAGGCGGCTAGGGTTAATGTTTGTTAATTTTCAGATTGACGGGATTTCAATTTGGTTTACGCAGCTATACCAAATAAAAAATTCAACCCTTCCACATCAGAGTATTTAAAGGCCGACATGGAATACCCCCTACCACGTCAAATTAATTAAAATACGACGTGGTAGACCACTTCAGTCCAGATCCAGTCCAGTGTCCAGAAAATCGGATCCAGGTCGGAAAACCGACGTGGTAGGGTTTTAATTTTAAAAAAATATATTAAAAAGATACCCTACCATGTTGGATTCCTAAAACCGACGTGGTAGGATTTTAATAGAAAAAATAAGAAATAAAAAGACACCTTACCACGTTGGTTTTCCGAAAATCGACGTGGTAGGCTTTTAATTTTTTTTAAAATATATTAAAAAGAGTTGTTTCCAAACAAAAAGAATCTGTTAATGGGAAGAAGGTTCTCGTAGGAAGTAATTTCTTTTTATAAATATCAAACAAACCAGTTTGTTTTTTTGTCTAATTACGTCCTCAATAGCACAAATGCTATATCTACATGGGATTTTCCAAACTTTGCTTCAACTAAGAATTAGTGATAAGTTAGTGGATAGGAAAAGTAAAGACAAATCCTCTGGTTTCAAGTCCTTCTGAGTTCTGACCTTTAGCAATCGTTGTGGATTTGCAGTATTTTTGTAACAAGTAAAGGAAAAGGTAAACAAAAAGATAGAAAAACAACTTTGGTCCCACGAAGATCGTGACACCCCACTAAGATGCAAACTAAGTACCCATTCGTCAGACATGTTCTAGGTATACGTCTCTTAATCTCTTGTAGTAATGCATATAAAGTAGGATAAACACAAATCGTGTCATAAGTTTAAGTTGCCAATCAAAGTAACCAAAAACAATTGCTGCCAATTCCTCAATTGCTTCTTTTCATCTACAAAACTTCCACCATTCCACACCCTATTCACAAAAAAAAGCTTCACACAACATGGATATTCATGAGACCCCTACCACGTCGGTTTTCTGAAAACCGACGAGGTAGAGTGTTAATTTTAAAAATATATATTAAAAAGGTACCCTACCACGTTGAATTTCCTAAAACCGACATGGTATGGTTTTAATTTTTAAAAATATATATTAAAAAGACACCCTACCACGTCGGTGTTGATAAAACCGACGTGGTAGGGGGTCTTCCACGTCGGTTAACTAAAATTAACGTCGTAGGAGGTCTTCTATTTCGGTTTGTAATTAACCAACGTGGTAGAGGCGATGTGGTAGACTGACTTTCCAGCAGTGAACTCACGTCTGCTCTCCCCTAAGCCGATTTTCCCACATGACTCTCCATTGACTCTGGAATGTGTTGTTATAGACCGAACTATTTCATCACTCGATCTTGACAATGCATGACCACCTCCCCAAAATTTATATGTCATGTTTGTCTCGTCCATATCTCCAAACCTTCTGTAAATAGCGATGGAAACTGATTAAGATCAAAATGTTCATAAGGATCTTGAGTGACATGATCGTCTTCATGCGTATCAAGCTCATTCTGATACAAAATCTAGTGTCGACGTCTTGATATTGTTGGCTTTTTGGCCTTAATGTATATTTTGATGATTTAATCAACCTAATCTTAATCACAATCAAATGTAGAGTAGCACATATTATGCATAGAAGATATATTGTATTGTGTTAACATCTACAGGTGATCAAGACTCAAGGAAGAATGAAATTGAAGTCAATACATGTAATCAAACTCATTGAAAAAAAATGTAATTTTGCCTTCAGTTTGAGTCTTGGGATTTTAGAACTTGAGCATACATGAGTTAAAATCCATTCACATAGATTCTAGGGAACCTTCAGAAGTTACATATAATTTTCATATCAATCAGACTTGAGTAGGCAACCCAATTCCATAAGATAACCAAGCTGTATAGAACCATCTACACCCAAACGGTCGATGATTGACATCATTTCATGCTATATTTGTATCTTATATCCATTATCTTACACCTAAGCAATGCTACGTGACGAGTTTTATGTTTGAATTTCAGAAATAAATAGGTTTGAAGAGATGAAGCATGAAAGGACCCAAAAGCAGGGAAAAATGACTTAATTGTGAGAATTGGGGACTAAGATGCAAGGAAGAAGGACCTGAACGTAAGACCGAAGGACCAAAGAGCAAAACAGAAAACTCCACATTATCATGGGGAGTATTTTGGCAATTCTATTCGGGTCGGAGCTCCAACAAGTGAAGTAGATGCATCAAAGACCAACAACGACATCCAGAAAAGCCCAGAATAAAATCCAGCGTGATCCGGACCATATAGACCGCTAATTGGCGGTCTGTTTTGGCCCAAATCCGCTAAGATTTTGGTGGGTCGCGTATTAGTGTGTATTTAGTCCATTTCTGGTATTTGTTTAGTCCCACATCGGGGGATTGTCCCGGATTGCCTTTTTCTTTGGCTATAAATAGAACTCTTCACCTTCTATTGTAAACTACCCATTGCTTGGTGGCATTCTCTCTACTAAGGAGTGAGCCTTGAAGCAAAAACTCAAGGTGGAGAAGAATGTTACATTCAATGTGAGTCTTTGTTAATAAAATAATTGTTCTAGTTTCTTTTAATCTTGTGTTTTAATTTGTGCATGCTTGTTTACTCTTTCCTTTCCTTTTAAGTTTATTTAGTATTTCTTGCTTGCTTAGTGTAGTTTCATTTCAGTATTATGCTTCATTTTGTTAATATAGTTAGTGTAATGAGTAGTGAGCCCACTTGGGGGGTGAAGAAATATGTGATATGATGATGTAGTGTATTAAGTGTGTGTTATCTTAATCCCTTGAGCTTTATATGATTTCCATAACCATCTAATGGGGTTTCACTCTTATCTTTGATATGTTAATGCTCTTGAATGAAGCTTAAGTTATGCTTTAATTAGTGGACCTATTTTATGGGGAATGATAAGGTTAGGATATGGATGAAATTAATATTGGAAACCCAATTTGTAGTGTATGTACTCTTGTTGCCTTTACCTTAGTTAATGTCTTGTATGTTTTAATGATATTGGGTTATCTTAATTCATGTGGAGGCATAGTAGGGTCTAGTCTTTATACATGAGTTCATTTAGCTTCATTCCAATTATTGTCTTGTATGTTTTAATGATGTAGTCTTATCTTAATTCATGTGGAGGCAAAGTTGGATGTAGTTTTATGATTTCATGCACTACATGTTGTGAGGAGCTTAATTGAACACACACACACATCTTTATATTCACATTATTTCTCTACCCCCTATGGGGTTTAGTTTTATTGCTTATCTTTCATTTCCTCTTGCATTCTAGTGTAATTTAGTGTAATCAATCTTTCTCTCCTTTCTTTACCACTCGCCTTCGCACAAACCAAACGTGGACACACCTCCCAGTGGATGACCCGTATTTGCCACCGTTTCAACGCGGCCGTGCACTTGCGGTTAATATAAAACGAATCAATCAGTCGACCAATCTTGTTCCGTTCGACCGGTTGACCTGTGCAAATTTTGAAAGGAATGTGTTCTAAAAGTTTTACTTTTATATGTCAATTATTATGAATTGAATGTGCAAACATTTTGTTCCTTGATTATGGTATTCGTCTTTTGGAAGTGTTAAGGAAGAGGCGCTTGGTCCTTAACCGTAGAGCTCTAAAAGATAATTGTTTACATAAATCAAAAGTTATTCACAATCATGGTAATTAACATGGAACATTAATCACTGAGATAAGATTGTCGTGTTGGTCATCGATTGTTGTTGCTCTACAAATAATTGACGACACGAGTATATAAAAGAGGAAAAGATTAATTTTATATATTGAATAAACCTAACAAGTAAAACATTATGGAATTGTGTTTCGTGTCATTAATGTTTTACTGTGTCTTGGATCCTAAGATATGAGACTTATATCTTTTCACTCTAGAAGTGCTTAATTTGATTATTGTCAAAAGTTATCAATGAGTATAATGATAAAGGCAATAGTTGGTTGAACATGACTTGTGCTGGAAAAGATAGCTAGTCAAACGATTATCATTGCCCCTCTTAATTGAGTGATTATATTAGTGGACCCCTTGATAAAGCAAAATCATAATGTGCACAATGTAACTTGAGTTAAGTTACATAGTTATAATTAGCTTAGAGAGATCAAGAAATGAATATAATACAAAGATGACACATTTCTACTTTGTATATATTCTTAATATCATGAGGCAAGAGACGAACACAAATGGTGCACTTACATCACTAAACTGATTGTGTTTTTGTTCGAGTGGAACAAAGACATCTATGCTAATTGGGTAACTATAATGTGTAGGTAGATACCGCTTATAGTTTGAGATATTAATTGTTTAATATCGCTGTCAATTTAGCTTAGATTCTCATATAGGTCACACCACAAAATTGGAAAACAAGAAGCTTGATTTTGAGTTCATATGATGTGTCGGGTTTCATGTGAAAAAGGGAGACATATGGTGAACGAATAAAATCAATATGTCATGAGAATTGACGTAATTAGAATCATAATAAATTCATATGAGGTGTATATATTATGGGGTGTAATAATTTAATATTACATAAAATAATATATTACATAAGATATGAATTTGCTAAAACCCCCAAAAGATCAAATTTTGATGGATATAAATCCAAAATTTGATAACGGAAAAATCGGGGTCAAACACGGTAAACCGTTCAGGGTTCGGTCGATCGCGGTATCTTCGGATCGGTGAACCAAATGGGGAACGAGTAATCACAATTGGTTGACCAAAATTGTCTGGAGTGCCTGGACAATTGGGTTCGGTTAATCGAGCGTGAACGGTCAACCAAGAAAGAGTATTTTCGGTAGACCAATGTGACACGGTAATCCGATGACTATGATCCAGGAGAAATTTTGGTGAGTCAACAGTCGACCGAAGAGAAGACGTGGTTCGTCCGAATTTTTCGAGGGAATTTTTGACATGCGGATTCGGTCGACCGTCTGGCTTACGGTGCACCGAACACGTGTTAAAACCGAATGGTTCAGTTGACCGAGTAATTCTCGGTTCACCGAACAGAACGATTCTGCCTGAACTATTAAGAGATTAATTAAATCATGGGTGGATTGATTCCAGATTTAATTAAAACGTTTTTTTAGGGTTCTTATGTATCAATTAGAGATTAAGTTTAGGAGAGCATAAACAAGGGATCATGGCTAAAGAATAGCTCTTGATGAGGATATTTTGGGAGCCTATAAAAGGACCCCTCCTCCTACTTGTTTATGTGAATGCAAAAATTCTCTCTCATTAATCTCTTCTCTAATCACCATGAAAAACTCTTATTAATTTTGAGTTTAGGAGATAAAAATCTCAGGAGCTCAAAGAGGGGTTACTAGCTAGATTCTAAGCCTTATTAGAGATTGATTGGCTAGCTCCTTTTCTTTCTAATCTTGTTTAGAGTTTGGTGAACACTCGGAGGCAAATCAGTGGACGATTCTACGGGCAACGCGACTCCGGATCTTCGAAAAGTTTTAGAGAACCTTTAGGTATGATTCTCTCTTTGTGATTTATTTTAATATATGTAGGATTGCATGATATTAGAAAAAACACAAAGTAACGTACATAAAAATTGTTGAAAATATGAAATCGATCTTGTATGTTGTATTAAAATTTTAAAAATATATGCATACATAGGGACACGATGTCCTACACATTTAGCCTTGGTTCGGTCAACCGATCACCCTATTTTCCGGATGACCATTAACATTGTCGTATTCCTAACGGTTGTCTTCGTATTCATATATGGTTTCTTTTTGGCCTTAATATATGTTTTGATGATTTAATCAACCTAATCTTAATTGTGATCATGTAGAGTAGCACACATGTTGCATTGCATATATATTGCTTTGTGTTAACCTCTACAGGTGATCAAGACTCAAGGAAGAAAGGAAATCAAGTCAAGACATGTAATCAAGCTCATTTGAAGACATGTAATTTGTATTTCTTTGAGTCTTAGGAACTTTGTGTAATTGAGCATACTTGAGTTAAAAACTATTCAAACACACACTAGGTTCCCTATAGAAGTCACACACGAAATTTCACATAATTGGACTTCAATAGATCACCCAAACTTAGACCAGAAAACACTAAACCAAAACCTGAACAGTCTGCCCACATTCGGTCGACCGAAATAGACCGTTCGGTCGACTGAGTGATCATATATTCTGTTAGTGTTTTACTGCCCAAGTTCAGTTGACCATCCAGACCTTTTCGGTCGACCGAGTAGCAACAATTTTTCGACTGTTTGTTTTGTCGTATTATACCCAACAGTCATATTCGTATTATCTCCATATACCCCAAATACATTTAGTATATTGGTCGACCGAGGACCTTGTTCGGTCGACCGAACTTAGAAGACTCAACAAACCAGAAGTGCTTGTCGGTTTTCGGTCGACCATATTCCTTGTTTCGGTCGACCGAATATGATCTTGTTTGTCAACCCCAAAGTGCCTGGTGTGCATCGGTCGACCGAACATATCTACGTGTTCGACCGATCACTTAAGTGTACCTAGATTGTAACCTTTGGCGGTCAACCGTTCTTTTACCGGTCGACCGAACCGAGTTCTAAATTGCCAAACGGTCGACCATTCAGCCCGACCCGGTCGACCGTTCAGCCCGATCCGGTCGACCGAACTTACTCAGAATTGGGTCCTGTCAGTTTCTATTTTGTGTATCTTACACAATCTTTACCCAATTCATCTCCAATGGCTATAACTCTTTAGGAGCTTATAAATAGAGTTGTAAAATACATTTTAACACAACTCTCCCACTACTATTTGTCCCCCTACATTAGAGAGAAAACTCCAAACACTCCAAGCCTCAAACCTCCATCCTTTAGTCTTAAATCCTATTCGCACTCAAGTGTGCTCAAGATTAGAGAGTGTTGTTCCACTCATTGTTTGTTCAAGAAGCAAAGGTCTTGGTGAAAGCCCAAGACAAGAGTATAGACTTTGGTGAGAGCCCGAAGTGATCCCTCTCGGATTGTGAGAGGAGGAGCCAAGGTCGGCGAGGGTTGTTCGCGAGATTGAAGATTGTAAAGGTGTTCTGTCCCAGCCCGGAACGGGGAGTGGTTAGTGAAGTCGTGAGCGGAGCTCGGTGATCCGAGCGGAGCTTGCAAGAGAGGACTAGGACCTGGGTGGGGTGCCGTACCTCTATAAAAATCTCACGACTCTCTGTGGTTTGCATTTTTCATTCCTTTACTTGCTTGTTTAGTTTAAATTTCGCTTCATATCTTTGATCGTTAAACAAGTAGGTAATTAGGGATAAAAGTGATTAGAATTAGAGACCCTCACGATCCTAGAATATCTAACCCCTAAAATACATTTGTTCACCGATTGACCGTGGACCTAGAAACAGTGAACTGAATATAAACATTTCAAAACACCCAAAGTGCATGTTATTTTCAGTCGATCTGTCCTTTCTTTGTGGTCGACCGATATATCATTTAACCCTACCAAAACCCTGGTTTTGGTCGACTGCCCCTTTTTCGGTTGACCGATAACTTAAGTCATAAACCAAATAGGTTCGACCGAAGTCATTTATGGTTCGAACTTTTCCTTACACTTAAAGAAACGATCAACTGTTCGCCCCGATTCGGTCGACCGTTAAGGGGCAGTATTGTTGATCCTGAGTTTCTGATTTGTGTATCTTACACACAATTCACTCAATTCTTCCCCAACATCTATATCTATCTAGGAGCTTATAAATAGATGTTCATACACCCTATTTACACATCTCTCACACTTCTAATTGCTCCAAAAACTAGAGAGACATCTCTCAATCGTCAAAGCCCCAAATCCTACACTCTAAGCCTTATACTTCCACATCTTTGATCAATTACAAATCATACTTAAAGTGTGCTCAAGTTAAAGAGTGTTGATCCACTCAACAAATTGTTGTCAAGAAGCAAAGATTTTGGTGAAAGCCCTAAGTTCTTCTTCTCGGATTGTGAGAAGAGGAATCCAAGCTAGCGAGGGTTGTTCGCTAGGCTTGTTGTGTAAAGGCGTTGTCTCCCGACCCGGAATGTGGAGTGGATAGTGAAGTCGTGAGCGGAGCTCGTGGAGTCGAGCAGAGTGATTGATCGTTTTATATTAACCGCAAGTGCACGGCCGCGTTGAAGCGGTGGCAAATACGGGTCGTCCACTGGGAGGTGTGTCCACGTTTGGTTTGTGCGAAGGCGAGTGGTAAAGAAAGGAGAGAAAGATTGATTACACTAAATTACACTAGAATGCAAGAGGAAATGAAAGATAAGCAATAAAACTAAACCCCATAGGGGGTAGAGAAATAATGTGAACATAAAGAAGTGTGTGTGTGTGTGTGTGTGTTCAATTAAGCTCCTCACAACATGTAGTGCATGAAATCATAAAACTACATCCAACTTTGCCTCCACATGAATTAAGATAAGACTACATCATTAAAACATACAAGACAATAATTGGAATGAAGCTAAATGAACTCATGTATAAAGACTAGACCCTACTATGCCTCCACATGAATTAAGATAACCCAATATCATAAAAACATACAAGACATTAACTAAGGTAAAGACAACAAGAGTACATACACTACAAATTGTGTTTCCAATATTAATTTCATCCATATCCTAACCTTATCATTCCCCATAAAATAGGTCCACTAATCAAAGCATAAGCTAAGCTTCATTCAAGAGCATTAACATATCAAAGATAAGAGTGAAAACCCATTAGATGGTTATGGAAATCATATAAAGCTCAAGGGATAAAGATAACATACACTTAATACACTACATGATTATATCACATATTTCTCCACCCCCCACATGGGGATGGAACTACTCACACATATTTAAACTAACTACTCTAATAAAATGAAACATTATACTGAAATGAAACTATACTAATCAAGCAAGAAATATTAAAGAAGCATAAAACTAAACAAGCACCAAAGAAAACACATTAAAGGAAATTAACTAAGCAAGAATTAACAAGCTAAAGAAAACATCTATTATTAACTCACTCAAATTACAAGCAGCTCTTCCTCCACCAGAGTTTTGCTTCAAGGCTTCACTCTCAGTAGGGAAGATGCCACCAAAGAGAGAGATGGATACAATGGAAGGTGAAGAGTTCTATTTAGAAGCATGGAAAAAGCTAATCCGGGACAATACCCCGATGTGGGACTAAACCAATAGCACAAATAGCCTAAACACCCATTAATACAAGTCCAGGACAAAGCTGAGCGGATCTGGGCTGATCCAGACCGCCAATTGGCGGTCTATAAGGCCCAGATCCGTCTGGGTTTTGAGTTGGGCTTTGCTGGAAGTATTTCTTGGTCTTTGATGCATCTACTTGGTTTGTTGGAGCTCCGACCCAAATCGAATTGCCAAAATACTCCCCATGATGGTGTGGAGTTTCCTGTTTTGCTCTTAGGTCCTTCGGTCTTACGATCAGGTCCTTCTCCCTTACATCTTAGTCCCCAGGTCTCACAATTAAGTCATTTTTCCTGCTTTTGGTTTCTTTCATGGCTCTTCTCTTCAAACCTCTTTATTCCTGAAAACTAAACATAAAATTCGTCACGTAGCATTGCTTAGGTGTAAGATAATGGATATAAGGTACAAATATAAGCATGAAATGATGTCAATCACGGAGCTTGCAAGAGATGTAGACGGGAGGCCGAACCTCTATAAAAACCCTCGTGTCCATAGTGGTTTGTTTTTCTCTAGTTGTGTTTTATTGTTTATTTCTGCTACATCTATCTTGCTTAATCAAGTAGAGAATTAACTAAGTGATTAGATTAATTAGGGGTCATTGATCCTAACAATTGGTATCAGAGCATAGGTGATAAATTTCATATACTTAATCGTATTTTAGCTGTCATCAACTTCATTTAATCATGTAGATGAACTTTGCACCACTCGGTCTCCTTTGCTTAATGGTTCAACATATGATTATTGGAGGAGTAGAATGAAAATCCTTTTGATTTCTAATGACTTTAAGTATTGGATCTTCCTTCAAAATCCTTACACACCCCAAGAAGAATTAACCACATTGACTGGAGCTAAAATGAAAGAATATGAAATGAATTCTACCATTATGAATATCCTTTATTGTGACTTAAATGAAGGTGAGTACAATAGAATTATGGGTTGTAAAAGTGCATATGAAATATGACATAGATTACAAATACATCATGAGGGTGATAACAAAACAAAAGAAACTAGGATTAGCCTCCTCATGCATAGATATGAAAATTTTGCAACCCGACGAGAACATAAGCGAGATGAACACTCATTTCACATATATCACTAACTCTCTTTGTGTCATTGGAAGAAAAATTAATGAAGGAGAAATGAAAAGGAAGTTCCTCTGATCGCTCATCAACGAATAAATATGTAGGGAGAAATTGATGAGATTTTCTTATTTCATGTTGTGTATGTATACAATACAAAGCATAATCTCTCTTTATATAGGGGACATATGAAACTTCAAAAAACAAAACTCTCATATGTTACAATAAATTTAAGAATAGTTTATCTAAAGAAACTCCTTAAAACCTCTTTTACATAATGTTGATTGTAACCATACAACAACTCCTTAAAACTCCCTCATATAATGTCCACATTTACAACATATATGAAATTGTTATGTGCATTTTTTTCAGGTTATCAAATGTCGTCCATTTGCATTATCATTATATTATATTTATAATATGAGTTATTTTAAATCCTAATGTATCATTTTTTTCTTATTTTAATATTTACAACTTATCACTAAAAAGTTCCATGGTTACTAACTTGAGGTAGAAAATAGTTCTGAGGCAGACAATCATTCTTTCTACTAAGCTTATGCCTTTTTCTTATTACAAGATATGACGGTGTTTTCTGCAGGGGAGAGCAAAACCCGGACAGGACCGGTCGGTCCGGGAAGTTTTGGTTTCGTTCGGTCCGGTCCGGGTTTCGGTCCGGTCCATTTTAAAATTTCGGGTCGGGTCGGGTCGGGTCTGGTCCGGTCTTTTCTTTGTTTTTTATTTAAAAAAATTCGGTTTTTGACCGGACTGGACCGATTCGGTCCGGTCCGGTCTTTGGTCCATAGGAATTCGGTCCGGTCCAATCTTCGGTCCGGACCCTGGACAAAAATTCGGTCCGGTCCGGACCGAATGCTCACCCCTAATTTTCTGCATTTCTTCGAGGTTATCAAATGTCATCCATTTGCATTATCGTTATATTCATACTTTTAGCATGGATTTTTTAAAATCCTAATCTATTATTTTTTTCTTATGAAAGCAGCTTATCACTAAAAAAGTTCCATGGTACTAAGTTGAGGTAGAAAATAATTTTGATCATACAACAATTCTTTCTACGAGGTTGTCACTTTTTGTTGTAATAATAAATTGTTATGTTTCGGTAATACCGACTTGTGGAGTTTAATTTCTAAAATATAAATGAAATTTAAAGTCTATGGGGAATGAAATTATTTTATGATTCTAGACATTACCATCTTTGGTGCACCAGTTGTGAATTGGTTAAATTCGTGAACCAACCGCGCATCGCGCGGGCTTTCATCTAGTCAAAATGAATTCTAGATCAATCCATCCACTCCAAAGCAAATAGCAAAAGAATGGATTATTTCAGTGTTTAAAGTCAAAATCTTCTTTCTTCCAAAAAGCAAAAAGAGTGGAAATAATCAAAACCAATACATGAAGCATTTAATAATATTGGAAGATTATGATTTTTTATGGTGGTATGCATGATAATATTTTCAATTTAATTTAGTTTTTAAATGGAAAATTTAAAATGGTGTTTTGCATGAGAGGAGAGAGTAAAGAGAAGAAAGAGAGAGACTAGAGAGAGAAAATAGAAGAGAGAGACAACAGAGAAATGAGAGAGGGGGAGAAAGAGAGTATGAGAGAGAGGAGAGAAAGAGAGGTGAATATATTTTTGAAAAGTTTTGGGTAAGTTTATATAAAATTTGTAGTTAAATTGTAATTGTTGTTATAAATGAGGATAGTTTGTATACAATTAAATAATAAATTGTTTAACAGTGTTGACAGATAGATAACATTGTCGCTAATAGAGTAACATTTCAGTAAAGAATGACACGTAGATAACATTTGTACAATGACACCTAGATAAATAGGTAAAACAATGGTGGCATTTTTATAATTTAGTTATTTTCGACTGGTATCCAAGCAAAAAACCCTTGTTTTAAACCCTTAGCTAGTTAATGCAAAGATAACCAAATCAAACAATACATATACAATATAGGGACGTATGGTGTCGCACAATACATTTTTGTTGATTTTTTAAAATGGGAAAATATCAATCGCCCTTTAAGTTCGAGAAATTTATATTTCCATTTTCACTTTTGTTTTTCGATTACAATCAACACTGAACGAATTTTGTATTATTTGATTGTGGTACAATGATTAAGTTTTGGCGTATAAGCATTAGTGCTCCAAAATATTTTCTTTAAATTCAATTTTTTTGTTACAACTCAAAATTTGATATCTAGTCGTGACAAGAACATCAATTTTAGTAATTTTTGGTGTCACCAAAATGGCCCCTCAAGAAGAGAGAGTGAATTTTTTAATCATAACTTCTTGAGCCCATTTTAGTAGCCATTTGCAAGTTCACAAGAAGATCATCTTCTTGTTCATGTACTGTTTTCTTTATTAGGAGTGTGCTTCAATGCATAAAATCACAACCCCTTTTACACACTTTCCTCCGTTAATGCAACATTTGAGAGGTACTGACCACAAACTAGGTTGTGTTTCCTTTTTCTTTCTAAGCCCCGCATTCTTTCTTATCTTTATAATATGGAAAACCTTTAATGGGTGCACCAAGCAAAACCAAGAGCACCTCCAACTAGAGTTCTTTCTTTCATGATCATTCACGGACTGTGGCTGATTGTTTGTAGATAGAATCTTCGCTCAGGGTTTGTTGCACTTGGATCAATCCAAGTAGAGCCTTTTGGGGCTCGGTCCGGTCCGCAGCCCGGCATGCCGGGCCTGGGCAAAACCGCTAGGTCCGTTAAAGGAAATGGGAGGGCCGGGCCACCAGACCCGTTTGTACAACAGCTAGAGCTAGGTACCACGCCAGGTCAGGCATGGGCAAAACTAACGGGCCAGCGTGGCCCGTTACTCAGCTTTAAATCCAAGTAAGCTTCTTAGGACTGTTATAATATTGAGAAGTGGAGACTTTTTTTTAGATAACTAGCATTGGGATAAATTTAACTTGATTATTTTCATTTACCTTGCACTAATGCATAATCGGTCAAACTGGAACACACCTTTTTAAGCACTTTAAATCGTGTATATGTTTTTCAAGAGAGCATGCTAACGTGAATTTTGTCCGCAACTCTTAAGTCACAAAGACATGATTTTCTAAGGAGAATCATCTTAATTTGCTTGTCGATTGTGCTTTAATTCAATATCTTTATCAACACTTTGGTTAAGGTTTAGCCTCCACCGACAATGACAAGGTGGTTATTATTCACTACATAATTTAAGTTTTATGTGGTGTGGTCTTGTTAGGAATTCGAGCACCAAATTCCCCCTAAGATGGACACCCACTCATCGTTCATCCCAAATGGTTGAACGAAATTGTCAGCAGACTCTGCATTCAAACTGGCCAAAATACCATCGCTTGAAAGGACAAAATGGTGGAATGAGGGATATCATAGAAAACACTGCGATCTAGACCCGTCCAAACAGTTGAACATAATTCTCCAACGATCGATGGTTTCTGGTATATCAGAAACGATCATCTTCGGACATCAACTCTTTCCAAGCTCAATTGTCGTCTGATTATCGATCCATTTTGGCCATTGACTTGCAATTGGTTCCTTTGCTTGGCCTTGCATCTAAAATGACTTTTACCTTTCCTTTAGCCCCTAAAATAATTCTCCAAGTTTTTCAGAATTGGAGACAACTCCAACAAACTCCACATTGGTTTGAATTTTGACATTTAGAATTTTCTTGAAGTCGGTCTTTTTTTCCTTTTTCTTTCTGCTACACCTCAGAGCTTACCTCACGCTACCCTTGGAGCACTTACTCCTACTTAGTTCCTGAGGATAACAAAAAGTCTAGAGTAGCACTCAAACTTCTCCCTTGTGACCACACCTAGGGTTGTGCAAATGGGTAAACCCGGACCCGGACCGTACCGGAACTCGGTCCATCTCAAGGGTCCAAACCGAAGACCGGACTGGTCGGATCCAGGTTTGGACCAGGCCGGATCTGGTCCGGATTGGAACCCAGACCGACTCCAAATCCGGTCTGGATCGACCCGGACCAGACCAAAAGTGTTTCCCCTAACCACACCCGTCATTAATTTAGTTTCTTAACTTTTTTGATAGCTAGTGAAAGGGAACCCAAGATCCAGTCTGCGTGCATCCTCTCTTGTATCAGAGTTTATGTTCGTATGTGTTCTAAACTTTGAGTTGTTATTGGCTTTTATTGTTATAGATATAGTCTGACCAGTTTTGTTTGAGTGTAATTAATCATATAAGTATCTCATTTCTAATATTTGAATGCATGTCTTTTATCTTGTGAAAACTCTTTTATCTTTTGCAATTTTCTCTATTGAGAGTTTTAACTCATAATTAAGTATACCTAATTGATATTTTTCTAGGTATTATATCCCCCTTTTATCTTTTAATTCTTTTTTCATCATGGACAAAGCAATAAATAATTGACTTTTTGAAGAATTCAACAACAATTCAGTAGAATTGTGTTATTTTATAGACGACCAAAACATGACCCCACACAAAGGGAGAGATACTTTGGAAATCTATATTTTTTATTTTCCCTAAAACAATCGAAAGGTGGCCTCGCACATGGTCATACATGTAACGTCCCGAAACAGCGGAAGAAATTTTTAAATTAAACATAAAACATACGACCGTCAACGGTCAACAAGGGAACATTACTAGAAAAGTCAACTAATTATATATATAAAATATCTCCACGTGGAAGTCATAATACAGAGTGTCAAAAGAGTGATTACATGACTAATACATAACTACTGTAATCACTACCTCTACAAAAACAATCAGATGACAGGACCCGATCCCGGAGGTACTCCCCTTGCTCACCACCAACCTACGACTGCCTGCTCCCTGAAAATGAAACACAAAATCCGCCTGAGTTCCCGAAAGGAACCCCGTATGCCAACATCTCCTATCATATACAGAAATACAGACAAAAATGCCAAATAATGCTCATGCAATGCAAATCCGCCTCGGGCCCAATGAATGCCCAACCGTCACTACGGTCCAACTCCCAGCCGCACAGGCATGAAAGGCTTCCCTCTGCCGCACAGGCTCAAGGGGCATCACTCTCCTACACAAGGAAAGTGCATCTCCTTCCTACACAAGGGAAGAAGGTGTCTCCCACCTACACAAGCATGGAAGGCATCCCCCACCTACACAAGAATAGGGGGTCCAACTGAATATGCCCTCGTCGAAGGTGAAATCTGTAGCTCCGAGGTCCGGTGATCGACCGTGGGCTCAGAGCTGGTAGTCGACCTATGCTCGACGGCTCGCGTGTGGATAAATCCACCAACCTGCGGTTAATCGGTTGACCACAACAAATACACCGGTCGACCGGTCTCCCGCGCAGTACTCGGTACTGAGGTGAAACACTATCAATCTGTCGGACAGGGTCTCTCGGACGGTCGACCGTTTAGCAGGTCACCGCCCAGTCCTAACCAATGATGATTCGACCCACCGGTCGAGCAAGGACAATCTAGCGGTCGACTGTTTGGAAGGTCTACGCTATACATTTTTTATACATATATATCTTGTCGGTCGAACCAGGGTCCGTTCAACCGATAAGGAAAACTGCATGAATCCTACCCACTGCATTCGGTCGACCGAAACGTTTCTGGTCGACCGGATCAACAAGCATTTCACTGTAGGAAAACAGTACGCGGTCGGTCGACCGGATCCAGAGCGGTCGACCGTTTAGATGGTCAACGCTCTTAACCGACTTTGCGCAGTTCGGTCGACCGAGACACACTCGGTCGGCCGAAGGTCTGTCTAACCTATCTAAAGGGGTTCGGTCGACCGAAACAAACACCCGTCGACCGGGCTAATGTAACCCTTAATTTCCCGCTAAAATTTGGCATAAACGGTCGACCGTCACACAGACGTTGTTCGACCATTTTCGGGCAGTAAGTTATTATTTACAAATATCGGTCGACCGACCCAACCACCGGTAGACCGGACTATACATTTTCCCTCTTGACAAGCATCATTTAGACGTTGTTCGGTCGACCGAACTCTCAATCGGTCGACCGAACAGAGCGTCTTCAACCTCTGTCCCGTCGGGTTCTCACCGGAGAAACGGCATCAACGCCGCCCCCTACACTCCCACACCTCTTGGGGAGTTACTATGAAGACTTGGCATACCTCTCAGGACGATGAAGACCCACCGGAGCCTCGCTCGCGCAACGTCGCCTCCCGAACGCAACCACCCGCACGACCGCCTCCTCGCACGCTATCCTCCGCACGCTTCACGCCGGACCCGCCTCCTCCGCCTCTGCACCGTCAGAAAGAGGGAGAAGTGAGAGACAAGGTGAGTGAGGAAGAAGAATTTGGAGAAGAAGAATGGAGGAGAAAGGTTTTTGCTTTAAAAATAAAACTCAAACCCAAGGCAACACTCCCCACCATCCCCTACACTCCTAGCCCATACCTCCCTCACCTCCCATACCCTCTCACATCAACCCCATACATCTCTCTCACTCTCTTCAGGTCTTTACAATCCACCCTCCTTAAAAGGATTTTGCCCCGAAATCAGAAAAGTAACTCACCGAAAAGCTTCGGATACTGCTTTTGAACTTCCTCCTCGATCTCCCAAGTGGCCTCGCGCTCACTGTGATGCTGCCATCTGACCTTAACCATCGGAATGGCCCTCCTCCTGAGTTGATGGTCCATCCGATCGATGATCTCAACTGACCTCTCCTCAAGTGACAAGTCTTGCCAAATCTCCAGCACTGCAATCTCTATCACATGTGTCGGGTCTGCAACGTACTTCCTCAACATAGAAACATGGAAGACGTTGTGAAGGCCAGAGAACTGTGGCGGCAAAGCAACTTTGTAGGCGACCTCCCCGACACGGTCCAAGATCTCAAAAGGTCCGACATACCTCGGACTGAGCTTCCCCTTCTTCCTGAACCTCATCACTCCCCGAGCTGGTGAAATCTTCAGGAAGACGTGATCTCCAACCTCGAAGCTCAAAGTCCGCCTGCGCCGGTCAGCATAACTCTTTTGTCTGCTCTGTGCTATAGCCAACCTCCTCCTGATCAGGTCAACCTTTTCTGCGTACATCTGCACAAGCTCCGGGCCCACTAACTGCCTCTCACCTACGTCACTCCAGCATACCGGTGATCTGCATGGCCTCCCGTACAACGCCTCATACGGTACCATCCCAATACTAGCATGGTAGTTGTTGTTGTAGGCGAACTCGATCAGAGGTAGATGCTCATCCCAGTGTCCAGCCCAGTCCAGCGTGCAAGCCCTCAACATATCCTCCAAGGTCTGGATAGTCCTCTCTGACTGGCTGTCTGTCTGAGGGTGAAAAGTTGTACTGAACCTCAGACGTGTCCCCAGTGCCTGCTGCAGACTCCCCCAAAATCTGGATGTGAATCTCGGATCTCTGTCAGAGATGATGCTCACCGATACTCCGTACAATTTGATGATCTCCTCTACATACAGCTTCGCCAGAATCTCCAAAGGCAAGGTGGTCCTAATGGCCAGAAAGTGCGCCGACTTGGTCAGTCTATCGACTATCACCCAAATCGCGTCATGGAACCGCCTCGTCTTAGGTAGCCCCATGACGAAGTCCATCGTCACGTGCTCCCACTTCCACTCCGGAAGCTCGATACTCTGCATGGGTCCGGCTGGCCTCTGGTGCTCAATCTTCACCAGCTGACAGACCAAGCACCGACTCACGAACTCTGCAATGTCCTTCTTCATGCCTCTCCACCAGAAGTTCCGCTGCATGTCCTTATACATCTTCGTGCTCCCTGGATGGATGGTGTACTTCGCTCGGTGTGCCTCCTCCATGATGTCATCTCTCATCCCATCAACCTTCGGCACCCAAATCCGCCCTCTGAATCTCAGACCTCCATCCACCCCAACACTGAAATCTGACCCCTCTCTGGCAGTCAACTCCAGCATATTGGCCACTCATCATCCTCACGCTGCGCCTGCACTACCTGTGAGACTGTCTGTGGCTCCACCCGCAACCCAGCTAACACTGCTCCCTCAGAGTCTCCAGTGAACGACCTCCACTCTGCCAATGACTCAAGCAGTCTCCACTCCTGAAGGCACAAACCTGCAACTGATACCTCCACTCTCCTACTCAAGGCGTCTGCAACTGAATTCGCCTTCCCCGGGTGGTAGGAGATGGTGAAATCGTAGTCCTTAATGAACTCCAACCAACGGCGCTGTCTCATATTCAACTCCTTCTGGGAGAAGAGGTACTTCAGACTCTTGTGATCGGTGAATACCTCGAACTGCTCGCCATACATGTAGTGTCTCCATGTCTTCAATGCGTGCACAATGGCTGCCAACTCCAAGTCATGTGTCGGGTAATTATTCTCATGAGTCTTCAGCTGTCTCGACGCGTATGCAATCACCCTCCCGTGCTGCATCAACACCCAACCCAAACCAACGCCTGACGCGTCACTGTAGACCACAAAACCTCCTGTGCCGCTCGGCAGAGTCAAAACTGGAGCTGTCGTCAGTCGTCTCTTCAGCTCCTGAAAGTTGTCCTCGTACTTCTGGGACCAAACAAAAGTTGCCCTCTTCTGCGGAATCAAAATCTTCTTCTCACGGCAAAGGACACGCACATCATGCCGGGACAGCCAGTTGATTGATCGTTTTATTTAAACCGCAAGTACACGGCCGCGTTGAAGTGGTGACAAATACGGGTCGTCCACTGGGAGGTGTGTCGACGCTTGGTTTGTACAAAGGCGAGTGGTAAAAAAATGGAGAGAAAGGTTGGTTACACTAACCTACACTAAGATGCAAAAAGGAAATGAAGATAAGCAATAAAACTAAGCCCCATAGGGGGTAGAGAACTAATGTAAATATGATGATGTGTGTGTGTTCAATTAAGCTCCTCACAACATGTAGTGCGTGAAATCATAAAACTACATCCAACTTTGCCTCCACATAAATTAAGATAAGACTACATCATTAAAACATACAAGACAATAATTGGAATGAAGCTAAATGAACTCATGTATAAAGACTAGACCCTACCATGCCTCCACACGAATTAAGATAACCCAATATCATTAAAACATACAAGACATTAACTAAGGTAAAGGCAACAAGAGTACATACACTATAAATTATGTTTACAACATTAACTTCATCCATATCCTAACCTTATCACTCCCCATAAAATAGGTCAACTAATCAAAGCATAAGCTAAGCTTCATTCAAGAGCATTAGCATATCAAAGATAAGAGTGAAAACTCATTAGATGGTTATGGAAATCATATAAAGCTTGAGGGATAAAGATAACACACACTTAATACACTACATGATTATATCACATATTTCTCCACCCCCCAAATGGGGATGGAACTACTCACTACTCGTTACACTAACTATATTAACAAAAGAAAGCATAATACTGAAATGAAAGTTAACTAAGAAAGCAAGAAGTATTAAAGAAGCTTAAAAGGAAAGGAAAGAGTAAACACACATGCACAAATTAAAATACAAGATTAAAAGAAACTAAAAGAATTATTTTATTAACAAATGACTCACATTGAAAGTAGCATTCTTCTCCACCTTGAGTTTTTGCTTCAAGGCTCACTCCTTAGTAGAGAGAATGTCACCAAGCAATGGGTAATTACAATGGAAGGTGAAGAGTTCTATTTATAAGCATGGAAAAAGCTAATCAGGGACAATCCCCCGATGTGGGACTAAACCAATACCAAAAATAGCCTAAACGAACATTAATACAACTCCAGGAGAAATTTGGGCGGATCCTGAGTAATATGGACCGCCAAGTAGCGGTCCAAGACCGCCAATTGGCGGTCCAAAAACTTCAGATTGCGTTGGAATTTGTTGTGGGCTTTTCTTTCTGGTATTGTTGGTCTTTGATGCAGTTACTTGACTTGTTGGAGCTCCGACCCGAATCGAATTGGTAAAATACTCCCCATGATGGTGTGGAGTATTCTGTTTTGCTCTTAGGTCATTCTGTCTTACATTCAGGTCCTTCTCCCTTGCATCTTAGTCCCCAGATCTCACAATTCAGTCATTTTCCCAGCTTTTGGGTCCTTTTATGCTTCATCTCTTCAAACCTATTTATTCCTGAAAACTAAACATAAAACTCGTAACATAGCATTGTTTAGGTGAAATATAATGGATATAAGATACAAATATAAACATGAACTGATGCCAATCAAATACCCCTACACTTAACTTTTGCTAGTCCCGAGCAAAACAAAGAAAGGAAAACGCATACGAAAAACAAAAAAATCCTATCTCACTTTCGTAGGAATCATGGTTGCACTTAGCACGTGCAACAAGCCGTTAAACCTCTTTGTTGCCAAAGAGGAGGAGAGCTGTCTCCTGAGGGTTTTCAGCGGATATACCCACAAAATCCGAACAAGATGCATTATTCAATCTAGACACTCGACGCGTTGGAAATATTTTGTCGATCAATGGACGCAGTAATGCTACGGGCCGACTCTATATAGGTGACCAGTCCACACCTCTAACCTAATGAACCATTCGTGCAAGTTAAATAAGGAATTAAGTGAAAGACATGGACAACCTCAACATCCTCAAGTGCTACAAAGTGTAAAGTCCATTAAGGTTCTTATTTGCATTATCATTTTTTTTCTTTTTGTTTGTTCTCACATTTTTTTTCTTCTTTTTCTTTTTATTAGTTGGAGCTTCATTCTCCCAGGGTCAGGTTTTGTGCATCATTGCCCATGAGGACTTACACTATCACGTACACATTTCCCCAAATCTCCACATAGGGCAATCCCTACCACCCGTGTAATGGGAGTTCGGTCGGCGCATCCCAAGTCAGATGACTCGAAAGCACCAGGCACAAAGTCCCCTAGACCTACTTTCCCGAGTGATAGGAGCCGTGCGAGAAGAGAGAACACCTACTCACTTATTTCTTATCTACACATGAACCAAAACCCCTACACTAATGTCTCACAACCGGATTTAGAGGGTCCTTGACTACAACAAACTTCCTTAAGTTAACAAACACGAATTATTGACTCATTAGGTTCAGGGTGGACTTCATTAAATGTTTGAGCACTGAAAACTTATGATTACTCACCCCAAGGGAAAACTGGGGTGCATCCTAACGACTCGATAAATCCTAAAGTCACTGTACTAGATATCATAATGCATCAAGTTCAAGACAATTTTGGGAGCTTTCTTTTTACTTTGCCTCTCAACGGTTTTGCACATGCTAAACACACGCAAAAGCCACAAAACATTTTCTTTCGCAAACACATGAAGATTTTGAAAGAAATTTGGAAATTTTAAAGCATTAGGCAAGCAAAAGAAGACAAGTCACCCAGGGATCATGGCAAACAGATATATCGATATTAAATGCAGCACACTAACATGACCCTAAAAATGCAAACAAAAGAAAACAAAATCAAAAGAAAAGACTCGACTATGTACACACGTAAAACACCCCCCCCCCACACCTACTTCATGCATTGTCCTTAATGAATGTGAGCAAGATACTACATGGATTTATGCATGAAAAAGGAAAGATCTCACCAACATGAAGTACAAAGGGAAGTTCAAGGTCATGTTGATGGACACAAACCCGAATTCCCTCAAAACCTGTGAGATGCTAAAGAAAGGATACAAATACGTGAAAGAAATGGAGCCCAAATACACAAGGGTTGGGGCTCACAACAATCGATGCTCACTGAGGGAGTCTTTTATTGTACTTTTTTTTCTTTTTTTATATAACTATGTACAAACATAAGTTCCCATCTTCATTTGTCAAAAGTCATCAAATGGGAACCTCAAGAGTGGGTCAATGCACTTGGAAAGGGAACATGACACCACACGGGGCCAGAATACTCATGCGTGGGCCCCCTTCACAAAGAGCACCAGATGAAATGAGAGGTTCATGAATTGGACACAAAGGCGTCTCATTCAAAGGATCAAACTAAAAGAGCTTGAACCTCTCAAGAGTTTGGGAAATGAGAGGCAACGGAAGAAGAGTTTCTCCCGTTGCGCTGCTGAAGTTATGATCGTCAATCCAAACTCTCCAACCAACAGGCTGGTGCGTCGGAACGAGGTCAAGAACCTCGTTAGGCATGTTCGACACTCCAGGCGAACGAAAATTGGGTCTCATACCCAAGGTATCCTCCAAGGAAATCCTAATACCCTCATTAGCAATGTAGTTGTTTGATGTTCCATCATTTCCAAGATGATCAGGAATAATAGTGAGAGGCAAACTCTCATCAGGTTGTTTGAAATTGAGGGTACTAGGGAGCTCTTGCTCCACCAGAGGTGAGTCCTTAAGAGGCACAACATGAAGATCATGTGGCTCTAGAGCCACGGGACAAAAAGATAAGGTACAATCCTGTGCCGACTCATAATGAAATTGATCCATGTTTTCCTCAATTGGAATCGAATCCTCCACCAAGTGATCGTGAATTGAAACCCCAAGTCCCTCAGACTGACTAGGAGTTTGACTTTGAAAGATTGTGCTTTGAATTTGTGGATGTGGTGGTGGCGGTTCGATATCAAAAGATGAATCCTCATGTTGACAAGAAAAGTTACTCTCCTCACGTTCACGTAATTGCTGCAACATTTGACTTACTTGCAGTGCCATATTTTGTATGGACTGTTGAATGGTTTCCATGAACGTAAGGAAAGTTAGTTTCGAGGAATCAGGTATGTGGTCAACTATGAGGTCCAAGTCAGAGTTTGTGAAATGTTGGGGTTGGGTGTTGATGGGCTGAGAATGAGTCCAATGATTTGAAGCGGGGTGTTGGTAGAATTCTAGGTATTCGGGAGGAGGATACTGGGGTGGAAATGATGTATAAGAATTTGAATACGAATTGTCTCCCTACGAATCCATCCCTCTCGGGTTGTACGCGGATGCGAAATGGTCATAATGAGCATTTTGGGAAAATGTGTGCTCATACTCAGGCTCAGGGGAAACATAAGGAAATACCCTTATAACATGACCACTCAACCAACAACAGTCACATGGTACGGCTGGAGCCATCGGTGCACCCATGTCATCTACCACATGCATGAAAGAGGCCAAAGGTTCTTGTAATGTCTCAGATTGATGACCAACATATGATCCGACGTAACTAGATGGTGGTCTAGCAGTCGGTGTCTCTCTCATACTACCCCAATATGAAGATTGCTCAGTCACAAAATTAAGATTGTCCCAACCATACGGGGTGTTAGTCTGAGCCACCCCAGGATGCATGGGTCGGGAGTACCAGGGAGGATCGTCCTGGTCCCAACAATGATATGGATGGTCGCCCATGTAACCATCCATCACAACAAAGAACTCTAGAGTCGACCACTCTCACCACCACGAGGCTAAACTCGCAAAAAGTGCTCGACTCGACCCTAAAACGCTACCAGAGAGTGTAAAGGGGAGGAGACTATAATGTAGAAGAAGGTGAGAAGAAGATGTCTCAGAGGAGAAGGGAAGAATCCTAGAGCTAGTGTGGGTAATGGGATCAGGTAGAAGCCTAACTAGCAAGCATGGGTCAAACAATGTAAGGCAATGGGTCCTTAGGCTAGACGACGCCTAACTTCGAGGTCACTAGCCTTGACACGCCTCACCTCCCTACAACGAGGACCACAATGCCCAGCAAGTGATACCAGATCCGGAGATCCAGTACCTCCTACTATCGACAAGGCAGGCAACGCCGATCCGGTCATGACGATCTCGACTAGATTACTCTCCTAGTGCGTCCGAATTCCTTAGGGCCAATGTCTACTTACTTTTAGTTAAGGCTTTATTAAGAGTGATTTTTGGGGCCAAGGAAAGGTGTAGGATCGTGTGGGTTATGGGTCCACTAATCACTATTAATCTAATCACCTACTTGTTTAAGCAATCGATATGCGCAGCGGAAATTAAAAACAAAACAAGCAAGTGTAGGAAAGTAATGCAAACCACAAGAAGTCAGGGGATTTTATAGAGGTTCGGCACCCCACCCGGGTCCTAGTCCTCTCTTGTAGGCTCCGCTCGACTCCGCGAGCTCCGCCTACGTCTTCACTAACCACTCCCCGTTCCGGGCCGGGAGAGAACGCCTTTACACCACAAGCAACACGAACAACCCTCGCTTGCTTGAATTCTTCCTCTCACAATCCGAGAGGGACACTTCGGGCTTTCACCGAAGTCCTTGCTTCTTTTGACAACACTTGTAACTGAGTGGGATTCACTCTCTAATTGAGCACACTTTGAATAGGACGAGTATATGATCAAATGTGTGAAGTTTAGGCTTAAAGAGTGTAGAATTGGGAGCTTTGAGGATTGAGGTTTCTCTCTAATGTATTGGGACAATTGGAGTTGGAGAGTTGTGTTCACAACAAGTCTTGATCCTCTATTTATAAGCTCCTAAGGTATTCTAGCCATTGGGGATATATTTGATTGGGTTTTGTGCAAGATACACAAAGCAGAAAATCGGGCTACAAATCTGTCCAGAACCGGTCGACCGAAACTACTAAACCGGTCGACCGTTCACTTGATTTCAAGGAGAACGGTCGAACAAAAGAATATTCGGTCGGACAAACGAGCTAGAACTTAACTCTACTTAAGTGAATCGGTCGAACCAAAGTAAGGGGCGGTCGATCGTTCAGGGGATTCAGTTGAGACAAAGGTCAATCGGTCGAACGAGAAATGTGTCGACCGATAGCAGAGAATTTGGTTTCTGAAAAATATGTTCAACCGGTCGACCGAAACAAGGTCTTCGTTCGACCGGTTACCGAATGTATTTTGGGGTTAAATTTTGTTTTATACGAATACGACCGTTATAGGAATACGATAAGAAAAACGGTCATATTAAAATCCGGGATCGGTCGATCGAAAAGGTAGAACCGGTCGACCGGTAGAGTTCGGTAAAATCACTGTGAAGAGTCTGTTATAAACCGGTCGAACTGAGAACTGGTTCGGTCGACCGGTTCACACAGGAAATCTGGGTTTAAGTTTATAAGTGATTTCCGACTAAGGTTTGGGTGATCTAATGAAGTCCAAATAAGGTTAAATATTGTGTGTGACTTCTCTAAGGAACCTAGTGTGTATGTGATTGGTTTTTAACTCTTGTATGCTCAATTTACACATGTTCCTAAGACTCAAAATAAAATCAAGATTACAAGTCTTCATTTAGCTTTATTACAAATCTTGACTTGATTTCCTTCCTTCCATGAGTCTTGATCACCTGTAGAGGTTAGCACATGCAATATATATGCAATGCATGGTGCGTGCTACTCTAATTAAGATTCGGTTGATTAAATCATCAAAACATAAGATTAAGGCCAAAAAGCCAACAATCTCCCCCTTTTTGATGATGGCAACCAATATCTTAATACTTGAAAATTTTATATGTAAACTATGCATATAAATGCTCCCCCTATGGATGTGCATAGTTTTTGTTCAACTTTTATCAAAATTTTCAAGTTACACCCTTAATTATCTCTCCCCCTTTGACATCCATCAAAAATAATAATTATTTAAGACTTTAAGCATAGAATTTGGATGTCTTGTATTGAAGTTGCTCCCCCTAAATTTTGCACTTCATTACTCTAATAAAAGATATAACATTTAAGCTCCCCGTATCAATAAGGCTAAATTGAAACAATGAGTATGATGAAATTTAAGTTCAATTAAGTTTCTTCTTAAGCCTTATTCTAACATCCATTTAGAATTGACATTTAAAATCAATGGATGTGATAAATGATTTGCAATGAATAAGGTATATGATTTGCAATGAATTAAACTATATGATATGTCAATTAAGCATATGAAGCTAGATTAGAGCTAATTTAACATGAATTGTATAGATAGGAATTTATACCGATGTTGAATTCGAATTTAGCTCCAATCTCATTTGGTGATGCAACCGGATTTGAATTTGACTCTTGAGCTCACCCGGTCACCACCAATCTCCTCCTCAAGCTCCTACAAGAGTAGATTTAGGTACCCAAACAACTTTGGGTCCTTGAATGTTAGCTTTGGGAACCCAAACCATTTTGGTTTTGGGAGCCCACACACTTGAGGAACTATGGTTTACAACTAAGTGCTTTCCATTTAGAGTAGTGTGAGATAAATGGTTTTTCAATTTTGCATTGTATCCTAAACCATGTTTTTGCAAAGATTGCCTTTGACTACCTAATAGCATGTTAAGCATCTTAGTTCCATGTGTGAATTTTTCTAGATCTTTTCTTAATTGCACATTGCAAGCTTGAAGATCTAATTGTTCACAATCTATAGGTGTTGCTTTTAATTTATCAAAATTTGATGCATAATTTTCTAGTTTAGCAACCACCTCATTCTTCTCATTCATGCATGTTTCAATTTGGCTTTGGAGATCTTTGATTAACTTTCTAGCATTCTTGTTTTTATCACAAATGATCTCATATTGTTTAACTAAGTCATGGAATGCATTTTGAAGCTCATCATGTGTATAATTTTCATTATTTGCACTAGAGTTTGAGCTATCACTATAATAAGACTTAGTTGAGCATGAATTACTAGAACAAGAGTTAGAATCTACCTCACTTTGATCTTCAATAGCCATGAAGCATGAGTGAGTCATTTCTCTTCTACTTTGCAAGGAAGAAGACGATGATGATGGTGATGAAGAATCATCCCATGTAGCCTTGTGTGCTTCCTCCTTCCTTTCTCTTCTCTTGCTCTTCTCCTTTTCTTTTCTCCTCTCCCTTCTCTCCTTTTTCTTCTCCCTTTCTCTTCTCTCATTTTCACTCTCCTCCCTCTCTTTTTCTTTTTCTTTTTCTCTTTTCTCACTTCTTCTACCTCTTCTTTCATTCTTTTCTCCCTTATCCCTCTTGAGGTATTTGAAGAAGTCTTTGGCTAGGACTTCTATGTCCTCATCTTCTATACTCCTCCTTGGTTCATCTAAATTTGCATGTAATGCCAAGGTGGAGTTTTTCTTTGAAGCTTCCTTTTCTCTTCGATGACTCAATTGGAGCTCAAAGACCATGACATTTCCAATGAGTTCCTCCATCTTTAATTTCGAAAGATCGTGCGATTCTTCGATTGCCACGACCTTGTCTTCCCAATCGTTGCTCAATGATCGGAGGAATTTTCGAGTCATCTCTCCTTAATTTATCCTTCTTCCAAGAATCAAAAGAGAGTTAGTGATATCGGTGAAGCGAGTGTTCATGTCGCTTATGTTCTCACCGATTTGCATAGAAAATATTTTATATTTATGCATGAGGAGACTTATCCTAGTTTCTTTGGTTTTGCTATCACCCTCATGATGCATTTGTAACCTATGCCATATTTCATTTGCACTTTCACATCCCCTAATTCTATTGTATTCTCCCTCATTAAGGCCACAATAAAGAATATTCATAATTTTTGAATTCATTTCAATTTCTTTCATTTGAGCCCTAGATAGAGAATCTAAATCATCTTCATTTGGGGGTATGTATGGATTTTGAATAAACTTCCAATACTTAAGGTCATTTGATATTAAAAAGATTTTCATTCTATTTTTCCAATAATCATAATTTGACCCATTAAGCAAAGGAGACATTGTGGTGCATAAACCCTCTAAGTGATTAGATGTTGAAGCCATGCTAAAATTATGGTAAAGTAATGAAATTTAGCTAACAAGGCTCTGATACCAAAAGTAGGATCGTGTGGGTTATGGGTCCACTAATCACTATTAATCTAATCACCTACTTGTTTAAGCAATCGATATGCGCAGCGGAAATTAAAAACAAAACAAGCAAGTGTAGGAAAGTAATGCAAACCACAAGAAGTCAGGGAATTTTATAGAGGTTCGGCACCCCACCCGGGTCCTAGTCCTCTCTTGTAGGCTCCGCTCGACTCCGCGAGCTCCGCCTACGTCTTCACTAACCACTCCCCGTTCCGGGCCGGGAGAGAACGCCTTTACACCACAAGCAACGCGAACAACCCTCGCTTGCTTGAATTCTTCCTCTCACAATCCGAGAGGGACACTTCAGGCTTTCAGCGAAGTCATTGCTTCTTTTGACAACACTTGTAACTGAGTGGGATTCACTCTCTCACAACTGAGTAGGATGAGTATATGATCAAATGTGTGAAGTTTAGGCTTAAAGAGTGTAGAATTGGGAGCTTTGAGGATTGAGGTTTCTCTCTAATGTATTGGGACAATTGGAGTTGGAGAGTTGTGTTCACAACAAGTCTTGATCCTCTATTTATAAGCTCCTAAGGTATTCTAGCCGTTGGGGATATATTTGATTGGGTTTTGTGCAAGATACACAAAGCAGACAAATGGGCTGCAAATCTGTCCAGAACCGCTCGACCGAAACTACTAAACCGGTCGACCGTTCACTTGATTTCAAGGAGAACGGTCGAACAAAAGAATATTCGGTCGGACAAACGAGCTAGAACTTAACTCTACTTAAGTGAATCGGTCGAACCAAAGTAAGGGGCGGTCGACCGTTCAGGGGATTCGGTTGAGACAAAGGTCAATCGGTCGAACGAGAAATGTGTCGACCGATAGCAGGGAATTTGGTTTCTGAAAAATAAGTTCAACCGGTCGACCGAAACAAGGTCTTCGTTCGATCGGTTACCGAATGTATTTTGGGGTTAAGTTTTGTTTTATACGAATACGACCGTTATAGGAATACGACAAGAAAAACGGTCATATTAAAATCCGGGATCGGTCGACCGAAAAGGTAGAACCGGTCGACCGGTAGAGTTCGGTAAAATCACTGTGAAGAGTCTGTTATAAACCGGTCGAACTGAGAACTGGTTCGGTCGACCGGTTCACACAGGAAATCTGGGTTTAAGTTTATAAGTGATTTCCGACTAAGGTTTGGGTGATCTAATGAAGTCCAAATAAGGTTAAATATTGTGTGTGACTTCTCTAAGGAACCTAGTGTGTATGTGATTGGTTTTTAACTCTTGTATGCTCAATTTACACATGTTCCTAAGACTCAAAATAAAATCAAGATTACAAGTCTTCATTTAGCTTTATTACAAATCTTGACTTGATTTCCTTCCTTCCATGAGTCTTGATCACCTGTAGAGGTTAGCACATGCAATATATATGCAATGCATGGTGTGTGCTACTCTAATTAAGATTCGGTTGATTAAATCATCAAAACATAAGATTAAGGCCAAAAAGCCAACAAAAGGGTGATTAAATCCCCCACCTTATCTTTTATGGGACAACCCCTCCTTAGTAGTGTTTTGAGCTTAAATCTAGCAATCAATCACTCCAATCAAACGCTCAACTCACTCTTGTCCCGATGCACCTTACTAACTAATGCATGATCGAAACATGCATGAATGAGAGATTTGGGTGCACGTACCTCACGCCAGCAATCAACAACAAAATGTAAAGAAAAGAAAAAACAAATGCATGCAAGGTCTACACATGATGCATGACCTAGATGGCAAGAAGTCTAATCTTTTGCTTTGAGTTTTATGGTCCAAGTTGATTAAAGGGGATTGAAATTAAATCTGGGAGCAAACTAGAAGTCACAGCATGTAAAATAGGGCTCCCAGATAACACAAATTACAGAACTAACTACCAGAAAAAATTTGGAAGCACGAAACTCTCACCAGACCGCCAATTGGCGGTCCTTTTGGAGCTTCTGGACCTCAAACTTGTCCAGTAGCCTCCCCTTGATCCTATGGTTCCCTGAAATGAATAAAAACTGGAAACAAAAAATTAAAAACCCCTCGAATCGCCCAAACCAACGTCTGGACAGAGCACCTCCCCGGTAACGGCGTAAAAAACTTAATTGATCGTTTTATTTAAATTGCAAGTGCACAGCCGCGTTGAAGCGGTGGCAAATACGGGTCGTCCACTGGGAGGTGTGTCGACGCTTGGTTTGTATGAAGGCAAGTGGTAAAAAATGGAGAGAAAGGTTGGTTACACTAAATTACACTAAGATGTAAAAAGGAAATGAAGATAAGCAATAAAACTAAGCCCCATAGGGGGTAGAGAACTAATGTGAATATGATGATGTGTGTGTTTTCAATGAAGCTCCTCACAACATGTAGTGCATGAAATCATAAAACTACATCCAACTTTGCCTCAACATGAATTAAGATAAGACTATATCATTAAAACATACAAGACAATAATTGGAATGAAGCTAAATGAACTCAAGTTTAAAGACTAGACCCTACTATGCCTCCACATGAATTAAGATAAAACTACATCATTAAAACATACAAGACATTAGCTAATGTAAAGGCAACAAGAGCACATACACTACAAATTGTGTTTCCAACATTAACTTCATCCATATCCTAACCTTATCATTCCCCATAAAATAGGTCCACTAATCAAAGCATAAGCTAAGCTTCATTCAAGAGCATTGGCATATCAAAGATAAGAGTGAAAACCCATTAGATGGTTATGGAAATCATATAAAACTCAAGGGATAAAGATAACACACACTTAATACGCTACATGATTATATCACATATTTCTCCACCCCCAAATGGGGATGGAACTACTCACTACTCATTACACTAACTATATTAACAAAAGAAAGTATAATACTGAAAGAAAGTTAACTAAGAAAGCAAGAAGTATTAAAGAAGCTTAAAAGGAAATGAAAGAGTAAACAAACATGCACAAATTAAAAGACAAGATTAAAAGAAACTAGAAGAATTATTTTATTAACAAATGACTCACATTGAAGGTAGCATTCTTCTCCACCTTAAGTTTTTGCTTCAAGGCTCACTCCTTAGTAGAGAGAATGCCACCAAGCAATGGGTAATTACAATGGAAGGTGAAGAGTTCTATTTATAAGCATGGAAAAAGCTAATCGGGGACAATCCCCAGATGTGGGACTAAACCAATACCAAAAATAGCCTAAACAAACATTAATACAACTTCAGGAGAAATTTGGGCGGATCCTGAGTAATATGGACCGCCAATTGGCGGTCCAAAAACTTCGGATCGCGTTGGAATTTGTTGTGGGCTTTTCTTTCTGGTATTGTTGGTCTTTGATGCGGTTACTTGACTTGTTGGAGCTCCGACCCGAATCGAATTGGTAAAATACTCCCCATGATGGTGTGGAGTATTCTGTTTTGCTCTTAGGTCATTCTGTCTTACATTCAGGTCATTCTCCCTTGCATCTTAGTCCCCTGATCTCACAATTCAGTCCTTTTTCCCAGCTTTTGGGTCCTTTTATGCTTCATCTCTTCAAACCTATTTATTCTTGAAAACTAAACATAAAACTCGTAACATAGCATTGTTTAGGTGAAAGATAATGGATATAAGATACAAATATAAACATGAAATGATGCCAATCACCAGTCCATCCCAAGAATAACGTCGAAGTCCTCCATCGGTAGCAAGACCAGATCTGCTGGAAAATCTTGGTCTCCCGAAACAATCGTGGTGCCGGGGATGAAGCTCCCCACTGTGCCCACCAGACCCAGGGGTGTGCTGACTTCCAAAGTGGCAGTCAACATCGCAAGGGTACAACCCAACACTCCCGCAAATCGCTCCGAGATTAACGAGTGTGTCGCACCACAATCAAAAAGTACCCTAGCTTCCAAACCTGCCACAAGAAGTATACCTTCCACGATAGTGCTGACGTCCCTCGCCTCCTCCGCCTGGATAGTGAAGACTCGTCCAGTGCGCTGACCCTGCTGAGATGCTGCAGGTCTCCTAGCTCCGCCTCCACTGGTGATCGGATGTCCCGGAGGTCTGCTCGGTCCAGCACCCTTGCTAGGGCAATTCCTGACGAAGTGGCCCAGCTGACCACAACCATGACAAGTACCCGGCCCAAAGCAGCGCCCAGTGTGCACTCTGCCACAGCTCCTGCACGCCTCTGGCTGCGGCGCCCCTGCTGCCTCGATCCGGGGCCTCTTGCCCGGATTCCCTGAATTCTGCCCTCCTGGCCTCCCTGAGGATCTCCCGACTGGCCTCCTCTCATCCTGGTAATTCTCCCGGTAGTCTCTCTCCATAATCGTGGCACTCCTCACTGCATCCGCCAAGGTGCGCAGCATGCTCGACAACACTCAGGTCCTCAGCTGCTTCCGGAGTCCCTTGACAAACTTCATCGACCTCTGTGCCTGAGTGACGAAGATCTCTGGACAGTAACGCTCAAGGGCGTTAAACTTCCCAATGTACTCCTCCAGTGTCATGCTCCTCTGCTCCACGTCCAGGAACTCCTCCCTCTTCCTGTCTCGCACGTGCTCCGGAAAGTACTGCTTGTTGAACTCCTCAACGAACTCCTCCCACGACACATCCTCTCGACCGGCGAACAAAAACTGCTGAAGTCGACCTCCACCAGTTCGCTGCAGCTCCTCTCAGCACGTAGGTGGCCAGGTCCATCTTCTTCTCCAGAGTACAGTCGATGGCCCTGAAGATCGTCTGCATAGTGAAGATCCACTCCTTAGCTGCCTCTGCATCCATCTGCCCAGTAAAAGTCGGAGGATGCTGCCTCATGAACCGGTCGTGCATCGCACCTGCCCCCGTCTGCTCACTCTGCGCTGCCTGGCGCTCCAACATCCCGCTCAACCGCTCCACGATGTCGAACAGGACCCTACGCTCTGCCTCCCAGGCCTCCTCCCTCGCAGTCTCACTCGAACTGCGAGTCTCATCCACAGGCATGACCCGTCTCGGAGGCATCTCTCTACAAAACACAGAGATCATGTCAGAAAGATCATGAATGCATGCCATGGACCTCTAGACTCTAATCCAACTCGATGGTGGTTTCTTTGGGAAATATGCCGAAATCAAGGCTCTGATACCAAGCTGTAACGTTCCGAAACAACGGAAGAAATTTTTAAGTTAAACATAAAACATACGACCGTCAACGGTCAACAAGGGCACGTTACTAGAAAAGTCAATTGATTATATATATAAAATATCTCCACGTGGAAGTCATAATACAGAGTGTCAAAAGAGTGATTACATGACTAATACATAACTACTGTAATCACTACCTCTACAAAAACGATCAGATGACAGGACCCGATCCCGGAGGTACTCCCCTCGGTCACCACCAACCTACGACTGCCTGCTCCCTGAAAATGAAACACAAAATCCGCCTGAGTTCCCGAAAGGAACCCCGTATGCCAACATCTCCTATCATATACATAAATACAGACGAAAATGCCAAATAATGCTCATGCAATGCAAATCCACCTCGGGCCCAATGAATGCCCAACCACCACCACGGTCCATCTCCCAGCCGCACAGGCATGAAAGGCTTCCCTCTGCCGCACAGGCTCAAGGGGCATCACTCTCCTACACAAGGAAAGGGCATCTCCTTCCTACACAAGGAAAGAAGGCGTCTCCCACCTACACAAGCATGGAAGGCATCCCCCACCTACACAAGAATAAGGGGTCCAACTAAATACGCCCTCGTCGAAGGTGAAATTCGTAGCTCCGAGGTCCGGTGATCGACCGTGGGCTCAGATCCGGTAGTCGACCTATGCTCGACGGCTCGCGTGTGGATAAATCCACCAACCTGTGGGTTTATCGGTCGACCGCAAAAAATACACCAGTCTATCGGTCTCCCGCTCAGTACTCGGTACTGAAGTGAAACACTATCAATCGGTCGGACAGTCGACCGTTTAGCAAGTCACCGCCCAGTCCTAACCAACGATGATTCGACCCAGCGGTGGAACAAGGTCAATCTAGCGGTCGACCGTTTGGAAGGTCTACGCTATACATTTTTTATACATATATATCTTGTCGGTCGAACCAGGGTCCGTTCAACCGATAAGGAAAACTGCATGAATCCTGCCACTACATTCGGTCGACCGAAACACTTCCGGTCGACCGGATCAACATGCACTTCACCGCAGGAAAACTGCACGCGGTCGGTCGACCGGATCCAGAGCGGTCGACCGTTTAGATGGTCAACGCTCTTGACCGACTTTGCACAGTCGGTCGGCCGAAGGTCTATGTAAACTATCTAAAGGGGTTCGGTCGACCGAAACAAACACCCGTCGACCGGGCTAATGTAACCCTTAATTTCCCGCTAAAATTTGGAATAAACGGTCGACCGTCACACAGACGTCGTTCGACCGTTTTTGGGCAGTAAGTTATTATTTACAAATATCGGTCGACCGACCCAACCACCGGTCGACCGGACTATACATTTTCCCTCTGGACATGCATCATTTAGACGTTGTTTGGTCGACCGAACTCTCAATCAGTCGACCGAACACAACGTCTTCAACCTCTGTCCAGTCGGGTTCTCATCGGAGAAACGACACCAACGCCGCCTCCTACACTCCCACACCTCTTGGGGAGTTACTATGAAGACTTGGCATACCTCTCAAGACGACGAAGACCCGCCGAAGCCTTGCTCGTGTAACGTCGCCTCCCGAACGCAACCACCCGCACGACCGCCTCCTCGCACGCTATCCTCTGCACGCTTCACGCCGGACCCGCCTCCTCCGCCTCTGCACCGTCAGAAAGAGGGAGAAGTGAGAGACAAGGTGAGTGAGGAAGAAGAATTTGGAGAAGAAGAAGAATGGAGGAGAAATGTTTTTGCTTTAAAAACAAAACCCAAACCCAAGGCAACACTCCCCACCATCCCTACACTTCTAGCCCATACCTCCCTCACCTCCCATACCCTCTCACATCAACCCCATACCTCTCTCTCTTCCGGTCTTTACAATACATCTTGGGAACCATAGTCAAAAGTCTGTATTATTCCGAGACAACGAAAAGGTGACCGCATGAGGGGAGGCACAATTTAGAAGCTCATACTTTCACATTGTAATAATCGAATGGCCTTGAGCATAGGGAGCCACAGTCAAGAGTCTCTATTGCGCTGAGACAACCAAAAGACGACACCACGCGAGGGGAAACATAGTTTGGAAGCTCGTATTGTTTGGAAGCTCGTATTGTTGTAGAGGTTGATGAACAATGATATTAATTTTCTTCGAGCCACCACATAGTTGTCAGTATTTTTCTTTATTTGATTTTTTTGTTGGTGCGGTGGAGGTTGTTGCCAATTCGAATACATCGTGTTGCTTTTGGGCTTCTTGTTGATTTTCTTGTTGGCATTGTTTGTGGTTGTCGTTATCTGCAATGACATGGTTGAATGTGGAATAGTTCGAACAGAATCCCCAAAAATAGTAGACTACATGAGAGAACTTGACGTGGGGACGAATACCCAACTTTTTTGACTTGGCTTGAAATGTGTGCTACAACAAATACGATGGGATAGAGGATGTGAATGTGAGGTGGTGGTGAAGTGGATTTGGTTGGTTGGAGAGATGTATTATGTATGTGTTGGACGTGAGAATTTTGTTGTGTTTGGAATGATATGGGTGGTCGTGTATTAACTTTTGGAATGAAGAGACAAAGGGCTTATATATGAGCCTAGTGTCGTAGGTTTAATTAGGATGCACTGAAGGCCTCTATATTTCGACTATTTTTCGAGTTTTGGCCCTGCCAAATGCTCTAGTCTCACAACCCATGGTTGAAACACTAGTCAATCTATACAATTCCTCGACCCCTCTCAACGTTTGGTGGTGGTAGCGGTATTACCTTACTTGACAAGCGCACACAATGGAAGACTTTCCCAACCCTATGCAATCCCAAAACCCACACACAACATGAATAATCTCACAAACAAACAAAAGCAACAAAACAATCTTGCTTTAGTAAAACTCAATTGCCTCAGGAGAATATTACATAAACATTCTCACACACAGTCTCATGCAATATGAGAAAACGTATGCTAAACGCCTATGTATAAATGGGAAAGGTAGATGTGATATCTACTAAGGAATCCTCCCCTATTTATACACGAATTCTCCTCAAAAGGTGCACGATTAATTGCCACTTAACCATATCTATGAATAGGAGATGTTGTGCGAGTATCTAGAGATAACTCCTAACCATCTACAAAAGTGGAACCAAATGTCCACATTCTTCCCTTTCTCAACGCCCTTAGTTCTCTTGGAAATCTACTTAAAGACCCAATCAACTGTTAGTCAAGCTGCCATGGACTTGGTCTCCCTTTGTCAAACAGTTTTGGACTCAGTCAAAGGCATGGGGATGCCCACAAACCCCATTTTCTCCATGTGGTTGCTAAATCACTCAACCTAAGCACTTGTTTTAAGCTCCATGTTTTTCTTTTCTTAAAAATGATCCACGTCACTACATGGTTGGTGCTCCTTTTTTCTCTCGCTAGAAATATTTCAATCCTTTCCTTCAGCTATATTTGCGCACACGCACCCTCTTGACTCGTTCTACCTTCTAGAAGCAACTCCTATACAAGAATCCTTCCTCTAGACCTTTTCCCGCACGGTTGTAGACTCCTTCCACAACCTCCCACCATTTTAGCCACAATATGTGCACCCTCTATCGGTGATGACGCACAACTCCCACGTTGCTACATTTTCGAAAATGCCACGTCTCTTTGACCAATTCATTGACTTGCTCCCCAAGCCTACGTGCGTTGTATGGTTGGGATTTACCCTTGCGAAAACCGTCCACACAAATGGGAATATTCGTTGACCTCCATGCTTTATCCTCCTAGACTTGCTCCACCCTGCTTCTCACTCTCCTAGTCCACGTGTTTTGACTTTGCTTTGACTTTACGTGCCACTACTCCGCTTTGATTTTTGATTCTCTCATGCTTCTCATCTTGATCTTTTTGCTGTTACCTGCCACCAGTTTGTCTCGCATGCTGCCTAGCTTACTCGACAACACACTTCCTCGCACACACCCGCAACTTTAACACACATTTCCTTAAACATTGGAGTGCCTCTCGTGCACACACTTGCCTTTTCTAAGACATAAACGTTTTGTACCTGAGGCCGCAATTGCACAAATAACGTGCAATGATGCTTCTGGGATCTCCACTGCTAAGACCATGCAATCGTTTGTTGTCGAGGCTAGGGGGCATGACAAGCTTACTTTTAACGATAAGGACCCAATGTTTGTTTTGTTTTGGTTGTCATTGTGTTTAAGGAAATCTCAGTCCTTAATAATTTATTGTGTACGCAAGAATGTTATAACCGAAGTTAGGAATTTGAAAATGGGACCCGGCGATGCACAAGATCTTCAGAACTATTTCAATAAGATGTAGAAGATTGATTCAATGTTTTTCTATGTCATGGATATGGATGACGACGGAAGACTAAGGAACGTTTTCTGGGCCGACTGTCGTTCTAGAGCTGCCTATTCATACTTCGGGGATGCTATATGTTTCGACACTACGTACCTCACAAAAAAATACGACATGCCCTTTGCACCATTTGTAGGAGTTAATCACCATTTCGAGTCTGTGTTGGTCGGTTGCACTTTGCTGTCCTGTGAGACCACTGAAAATTACATATGACTGTTCCAGATGTGGCTTTCGTGTATGGGCGGTACGTTTCAAGAGTTTGTACTTGTATTGATGGTGTTGGGGCTTGTCATTTTTACCTTATGATTTGTCCATTTTACATGATTAGTTGTCCCTTTTAGTAAGTTAGGGTGTACTTTTGAAGTATCCGTAGTCGGGAGATGTTCTTGTCGTATGTATGTTAGTGGGCTTTGCACTTTTTAAGTAACGAATTATCTTTTTTAATAATGAGTTTGTGCTTTTTAATATTCACGTGTGGAGGGATGAGTATCTCGTATTGATGGTGTTGGACTTCTCCTTTTTAAGAAATAGTTTGTCCTTTTTACCTTACGATTGATCCCTTTTAGTATTATAGGTTGTACTTTTTAATTATCCGTAGTCGGGCGATGTTCTTGTCGTATCACGGTGTTGGGCTTGTACCTTTTAACTAATGATTGGTACTTTTTAACAATCAGTTTGTCCTTTTTAAGTTTTGTCCTTTCCTTTTTAGCGATTTTCTTTTTTCCTAAAATATCCATGTTTGTGCAGATATATCTCCACCAACTATCATAACGGACCAATGTGTCATCATTACTGCTGTTGTAAGGAATGTCTTCCCAAATGCCAGACACCTATTTTTCATTTGGCACGTAATGAACAAAGCTCCGGTGAAGTTGCCGACGCAGTATCGCCAACACATGTTATTTTTTCTAAAATTAATTGTGTACGACTCAAAAAACCCAACTGAATTTGAGCGGAATTGACACGGTTTCCTGGTTAATTTTGACCTTCAAAACCATAGCTGGCTCCAAACGATTTACGGTATCCGTGAGTCTTGGGTACCTGCTTACTTGGGTGATTGATCTTTCGCGGGAATGACTTCTACCCAAAGAATCGAAAGTATGAATGCATTCTTCGACAAATACTTATCTTCAAAAACCACCCTTAAGCAGTTCGTTCAACAATACGAACATGCTCTCCGTCACAAGTACGAGACGGAAGCTGAATTAGAATTTGATTGCCTACATAAGAAACCCCAACTGGTCTCAATATATCCCTTCGAGAGGCAATGAGCGAGTTGTATACCGTAGGAGTTTTCAAGAAAGTCCAGTTACAAATTGATAAGATGATGAATTGCGACCTAACCGAGGAGTTCCAATCGGACAACGCGTTGAGTTACAAGGTCACTGAACGTGTACGTACTGGTGAGCATCTATTATCAAAATGTTTCCTTGTACAAAAGAGAAGTCTGAACTTCACATGCGATTGTAGACAATTTCAGCGCATTGGTCTTCTTTGCTGCCACGTGTTTGTCGTATTTGCACCCGTAGATCATAATGCATTACTCCCGCAGTCTTACATCACAAATCATTGGCGGAAGGATATTCGGCGGAGCTATTGAGACAAGATGTACCAAGACGATGTTGTGATGGAGAAGGATGCGCTGCGTCGTCACGCCGACATAATGGGCCGTGCTCTTTGGATCGTACAAGAAGCATTCATTTCTCATGAAATGTATCTTAATGCCGAGAACTATATGGAGTGGCTGAGGTCATGTATGAACATTACCTAGGGCCCTCCCATAGTCGATGAAGTTGTGTCCGACGATACCTGTTTGCGCAATCCAGAAAATATTTCAAAGAAGCCAAAGAAAGGGCCTCACAGTAGAGAAGAGCAAGTATCGAAGGAAGGGCAAATCTCCCCTGCATCAGATCACACCTAGCCCAGGGGATCTAGATTTTGACGATTGGGACATGAGTTATATTACGAGCAACATGCTCTTTAACAAAGTGAGAAAGTGCATTTTCTTTCATTAAGTACGCATTGCCTTTGTAAGAACGATTTTGTCCCAATGAATGAGGAAGTTGTAAATGAGTTTGTACCTTCTAAGTAGGGGTCTGTCATTTTTAAGTGGATGTTTCCACTTTTTCAGTTGGCATTTTTCCCTTTTAAGTGGGTTTTTGTACTTTTTAAGTAAGGGTTCGCGCTGACGCATCAATCAACCTACATCCATGTGACCTTCTGTGGGAGGATGTCGTAAATGACCTTGTACCTTTTTAAGTAGGGGTCTGTTCTTCTTAAGTAAATGAGCCTGGTCATTTTAATTTGAAATTGTCCTTTTTAAGTGGCCATTTTAACTTTTTAAGTTGGGATGTTTCCCTTTTAAGTGGGTTTATGTACTTTTTCAGTAAGGGTTCGCGCTGACGCAACAATCAACCTACATACATGTGACATTCTGTGGGAGGATGTCGTAAATGAGCGTGTACCTTTTTGAGTAGGGGTTTGTACTTTATAAGTAGGCGTCTGTTCTTCTTAAGTAAATGAGCATGGCCCTTTTAATTTGAATTTGTCCTTTTTAAGTGGGTGTTTTTACTTTTTAAATTCGCGTTTTCCCTTTTAAGTGGGTTTATGTTCTTTTTAAGTAAGGGTTCGCGCTAACGCATCGATCAACCTACATACATGTGTACAATATTACTTCGAAGTATGAAAACTTAAAAATTGCAATCTAAAATGTATTTGTTAATTTACAAACCACTACTTTAATTCCACACAAGTGCGGGAATCCCTTAATAATGTCATGGCCATTTCACCCCTGACCGAGTGAAGTGTCTTGTGGTCTTTCTGTTCCGTTGGGGGAGACATTTCACCTCCCTGTGGTTATGTGTAGGTGCGGTCAAATTCAGTAGAAGGTTCAGCTCATCGGGGCTCAACGTGGCCAATACATCTATGTGAATGTCTGGCCTTGTCTCTCTTGAACAATGAGCCAACCTTAATTCCTCATTGTCCTCCCTCTTTGTTTTTTTGTTCATGCTCATCTGAAGCCTTCTTTCTTCCATTTTCCGCTCCTCTTCCTTCTTCTTTGTTTCCTTCAATTCATCTTCTTGTTTTTTGGCCAATGAGCGTTGTCCTTTGGCCCCCCAGTTTGCCCTCCTGGGTTTCTCCCTTCCCTCATCCGCTTCTCTTCTTTCTCCCTCTCCTTTTCCTTCTCTTTCTCATTTTCCTCCTCTTTCCTCTTTCTTTCCTTCTCTTCTCTCACCCTCTTGCTTTTTGTTTCGGCCTCCCTCCTCCTCGTATCCTCTGCTTCTCTCTTCTCTCTCCTCTCCATGTCTATTTCCTTCTCCACTTCCATCCTCCGCTTCTCGTCTTCTTTCCTTCTCTTCCTCCCTCTTAATCTTTTCCTTCTCTCTCCTCTTACTTTTCTCTCTCTCACTCTTTCTCCGTTTCTTCCTCCATTCTTTTTTTGTCCTCCTCTCTCCTCTTCTCTTCTCTTTCCCTCTCATTCTGCTTCTTTGTCTCCTCCTCTCTCTTCCCTCTTCTCTTTCCTTCTCTTTTTCCCTCCTATTCTCCTCCTCTCTTTCTTGCCTTCCATCGCCTTACCTATAATCCTTCTCTCTCCCCTCTGCTCCTCTATCTCCACCTTGTAGACCATATCCTCGAACATATGCAATCTCTTTCTTCAGCCTATCATTTTCCTCCCGGTATTTCCTCAGCTCCTCATTCAGACTCTTAACCTCTTCGGTTGCCTCCTTCAGGGCAACTTCCACTTGCAACCATTTCGTCTTCAACCCCACAAACTCCAACTCTTGAAGAAGTGAGTCTCGTGGGATGCTGCAGTCTCTCAATTGCACCCTTGGTTCAGTGCTTGTTGAAGGACAATCAATCTCTGTGCGTAGGTTGGGCACAAGTTTTTCAGCCTGCCCAATGATTTCCCTATCCTTCAGTGTAAGGCTTGTCTGTTGCGCCTGATCGAATTCGCCTTCGTAAATTTTAGAGAGGCTGATGCCGCGTTCCTCCATTTCTTCAGAAGGAGTCATTTTCCAAACATGTTGGACCAATGGTTCCACCTGGGGTAGGCACCCATTTTTGGCTTCCCCAGAATGCATTTCTCGCACAACCATACCTAAGAACGAGAAACCCAATCACAAACTAAAACTCAAAAAGGAACTCCTATTACTAAAAGGAAAATCGATAAATGATAAATGATGAAACACTATTTTAAAAGAAAAAAATATTACTTAAAAAGAGGAAACACTAAAAAAGGAAAACCTAAACTTAAAAAGGATGAAATAGTAGTCTAAAATGAAAAAAATATAATTTAAAATTGACGAGAGACTAATTAAAAAGGGAAAAATAACTTAAAAAAGATGAGAAATTTCTTAAAACGGAAAAAGTTTAACTTAAAAAGAATGAGACACTACTTAAAAAGGAAAAAGTATAAATTAAAAAGGATGAGACACTACTTAAAAAGGAAAAAATATAACTTAAAAAGGATGAGTCACTTCTTAAAAAGGATAAAGTATACATCAAAAAGGATGAGAAACTATTTAAAAAGGAAAAAGTATAACTTAAGAAGGATGAGTCGATACTTAAAAAGGATCTACGTGATTAAAAAGGAAGAACATTACTTGTAGTACAACAACACACCCATCGACGTATCCACTCCTTGTCTCTGCGTCACCGGTAGATCTCCTAGCCCGTAGATCCCAGTTTGCCTTCTCCATGCCCGTCACAAGTGCCTTGTGAACAACCTTGGCCCACGCGTACTTGTGTATCCATTTGAAGTCAGTCAAGTGGTTGAGGAACCAAATTCTTGTTCGATGTGTGCCATCACAGAACAAAAAATGGCTGAAGATGTAACAAATGAGGAGCCAAACATACTCCTCCTCGTCACCCACATATTTGCTAGCAATCATCTGGGCAGAAAGTTGGGTGTTGGTCAGAATCTCCTTCGTCTGGGTTGCGACTTCTTTGTGCTGCATCCTTACAACCTTCCTACGTTGTATGAGCCCCAAAATTAGAGTGACGTCTTCAGATGTGAAGTGTACTACCCCAGAGCCGATCCTCAACCCCACCTCGTCGGGGTCATAGTGTTCCACGAACCGGTCGACGATGTCATTATCGACAAAAACGTTGGAGAGGTCTAGGAAATGACCGAAGGGGGTAGCCCGGAAGACGACTTTCTCTACGTCCTTCAACTTCTCCAAAACCTTCTTTATTGGGGTCTACGAACATTTGGAGGTCTGGAAGTAATTCGTCGAAGCCTAAGAAAACACCAATCGTATCAGAACCTTCAATTTTAAAGACCGAAAACCTAATGCATGGGTTAAAACGGCAAACCTGGTGCACCACCGCACTCGAAGTAGAAGCCTCGTTTGTCAAATCCATGTTGTCGACGATGATGTGTTTCAGGAGGTATGAAACAGAGAATAAGTGAGAAAGGGAGCGTGAGAAAGATCAGAAATGATTCTTATTTTCTTTCAAAACTCGGGATGTCAACATGCACCAGTTTGATGTCGTTTCCCGGTCTTATCACTGCGTAAGAAAAGGAACCGTCGCACGGAAGATTAAGGGTTTTTGCCATTTTTTCAAAATTAGGCACACTTTCTTTTTTATGACTGGGCAGCTGACTGAACCGCTGACTAGATGCCACATCAACAGCGTTCTAGACGCGCACGTCCGTCTATAAGCACTCTAATAAATTTGTTAAAATGGGAAGATCCTTGATTGACATCATTTCATTCTTACATTTGTATCTTATATCCATTATCTTTCACCTAAACAATTCCCACTAAGGAATTGTCTTGGGACCACACACCCCAAGAATCCTCCTTAGAAAATTACATCCTGGGCAGGGCGTGACTTGAACCCACAATCTGCTCTGATACTACTATTAGGATCATGTATGTCTACCACTACACCAAAAGCCATGACTTGGTGGATGTGCTTTTTACTTCCCTATAAAGCCCACCAAGCACCCACGAGCATGCCAGGTAGGCCCCATCGGGTCCAACAAGGAATTTTTTTGGAGAACACACACCCCAACATATCTTTATCTATTTATCTATATATAGATGGAAGAGAGAACAACAATTGGTACTTACCGATGTGTGACTAAATTCTGATATTTGACAAAATAAGGTAAAATGAAGATTTTCCAATTCTTTTGCATTTAAGTTGCATTTCCAAAGACACTTAAAAGCAAACAAGAGAACAATTCCCTGGAAGTGAACCATTTTATTCTACTATCCTTTCTTGTGTTACTTTCAGCAGGTAACAATGTTTTCTAACGATTTATGGCCAAGAAACAACTCATTTTCAGTTGACCATAACTATCAGAGCTTCATTCATTCCCTGCGCTCAAACCTAGGTCCAACCTACCTTGGTATATTCTTGAAATTTCAACGATTTCGGATACCATTCTACATCCATGGAACCTCCTTGAGGTAGGTCTTTCGCTCTCTAAGCATACACACCGAGAGGTATAACTTGTCTTCGTTACTTTCTAATAATGTTTATTCTTATTTTTTTCGTCCAAGTCTCTTTCTAGGATGGTCTTGGTACGGTGTTGTTGCAGCAAGCTAGGGTCATGGTGTGCCTCTTGGTTTCGAGGTGGGCATGACACTCAGACACCTCATATCTTTCTTTGGTGGCACTTTCACTCGAGCTCACCTTCCCTTATCTAAGTTATAGTTGTTAATTGCACAAACCGGGCCATGTATGAGACATGTTGAGCTAGTATGTATTTTTCCAAAGAAGGAAAAAGTGCATTTAGCTTAAAGGTATTCGATTTTAAGTGGATGCACATAAATATCTCCTTTTGTTTTTCTGAAAAATAAAAAAATGCAAATGCATGTGCATAAAGTTCTAAATGAAAATAAGGGAGGTTATTACCTAAGCATAGAACTTCTTGACGTAATATGCATTGACGGGTTCTATATAATTGATTTCGTCCATCTCGGCTAATAGTAGATTCTGTTGGAGAACAACTTTCTGATGACGAAGGGACCCTTCCAAATTACTTCAAAGAAAATAGCATTTGTTTCATGTTATATATGAATATTACAGTGCGAAACATCATTTTCTTGTGGCGCCATCATATTCAAAGTAATAATATCTTATGCATATTAAGCTAAGGTGAAACTCAACAATTAAGCTCGTGAAATTGTATGTAATCACTATTTCTAAATATGACAACAGAGAAATATTAGTTGTATATCAAGTGTAGAAATCACAACAAACCACTCACCCGAGCACTAAGACAATGTTACCCTGGAACGAAAAACCATGTTAGCATTGATCTTACCACAACATCATACCAATGTTTAAAAAATCACGTTTGTAGCGCTTTTAGGGGATAAGTATGGGTTAGTTTTAGTTTTTGCTGGGAGAAATGAAATATTGTTTCTGAAGGGGAAGGTTATATTTTGTGCTTAGTTAAGAGATCAAGGATTAAAGTTTGGATTTCAGTATGTTGGTTGAAAACAAAAGGATGGAGAAGAGTGTGGGATCCTGATCCTGATCCTAGTCCTAATCCTAATCCTAATTGAGTGTTGGTGATGTTTTAGGTGGTGATTAGGAGGAGATGAGATGGACGGCTCAGATGGAGTGTGATGGATGAGTGGTGGAGATGGATTGGAAATTGAATGGATGGTGAGGATTGAAGGAGTGGAAGATATTTAGGGGTGATCTCTCTCTCTCTCTCTATCCCTCTCACGACTCTCTCATTCTCTCCCTCACGCTTCTCTCTCTCTCTCAGAGGTGGTGCTCCGGCGTGGAGGTGTGCTCTGACGAGAAGGAGATGTTCGTCGCGTTGTGGTTACGTGTGGAGGTGAGTGTTGGGTTCTCGACCTTCCTGCTCGTTTTGGTTTCTCTCCCTCGACCTAACTTGTTGTTGTGGTCATGGTTGTGTGTGGAGGTTGACGAAGGTGGAATCGTGAGTGTGGATCGTCGAGGAGGTGTTGATTGTGGTTCGAACGTGAGGTTCGTCGACGGATCGTGATTTTGGGGAGACATGCTCGTGGAAGCGCCGTCGTGGTTCTTCAAAGGTTTCTTCAAACCGTACGGTATGTCAACTCGCTCACTTAAGTAGTGTGAGTATTTGGAAGTCGACTGTAGGCCTTCCGGCTCGTCGCAAGTAAACGTGCAACATATTTTACTGCCTGATCGGTCGACCGGTTGGTGCAAACGGCCGACCGTTCGTAAAGACGATTCAAGTTCTACCTCACAACGGTCGAACGATGCCCTTGGGGCGGTCGATCGGTTGTGCATTGGAGGCAAGCCTGGATGGTTTCGGTCGAACGTGGCCCCTTTACCGTTCGACCGTATGCACCGTCATGGGTCGGGTAGGGCGTTGGCCATCTGAACGGTCGACCACATGTATGAGTTCATCCGACCGTGACTTAAATTGGAATAGTGGTCGGTTCGACCAAAGGTGGTTTCGGTCGACCAAACTTGATGTGGTGAGAGTTGGGGGAATTCCCTGGTGGAATTCGGTCGACCGAGAGTGCTCGGGTGTTCGACCGGATTCGTGGTGAGAGTTGGGGGAATTCCCTGGTGGAATTCGGTCGACCGAGAGTGCTCGGGGGTTCGACCGGATTCGTTGTGGAGAGTGAGGAATTTGTCCCTGATGACTTTCGGTCGAACGGGCCCCCTTTGATGTTCGACCGATTGGTCGTTTTGTTCGTTGAACCTGAGAGTTGACCATCTAAACGGTCGACCGCCCCTTGACTTTGGTTCGACCGAACGAGTATTCGTGGTGGGAATCGGTCGACCGATGGAGTGCCGGTCGAGGCGATTGCCCTGTGTTTGCGTGATTCGGTCGACCGTTTGTGTCCAGTTTTGCACTATGGAGGCGGTTGTTGTGGTCGTCTGTGTGGGGCGAGTTGTGGTGCCGATATTCTTCCAACAAGTGTGTTAGGGTGCACGATTGTTGCGGTGGTTGGGTGAAAGAGCCATGGAGTCCCGTAACTGTGTGAGAGCTTGGGTTGGGTGAAAAAACCCTGGAGCCCAGCTTAGAAAATGTGGTGTTGCGATGGTTGGGTGAAAGAGCCCTAGAGCCCCGTAACTGTGTGAGAGTTGCAGTTGGCTGAAAGAGCCCTGGAGCCCAGCTAGTCTGTACGGGGTTGGGTGAAAAAGCCCAGGAGCTCCATAGTGCGTTCAGGTTGGCCGAAAAAGGTCTGGAGCCTGAGCAGGGACCGCGTGTTAGGGTTGGCTGAAAAAGGCCAGGAGCCCTTGGATGTTTGGGTTGGGTGAAAGAGGTCTGGAGCCCTTGGTCGTGTCGTGGTAGCTGCGGTTGGCTGAAAAAGGCCTGGAACCCAACTTGGCGACGAGTGTGTGTTGCGGTTGTTGGGTGAAAAAGCCCTGGAGCCTCGTGACTGTGGTGTGTGATGTGGTTGGGTGAAAGAGACCTGGAGCCCAGCCTGTTTGTGATGCTTTTCTTGTTAGTAGAATTGCATGCTAGGGTGTTTTTCATTTCATACATTGTAGAGTTTGGCATACGGGGTTTCCTATTGGAAACTCAGGCATTGTTGCATGTTTACTTTCAGGCCGTGACCGGCGTTAGGTGGGGTGGTGACGGAGGAGAGGAGCACTGCTACCTGATCCTGCTTTCTCTCAATTGAGGTCGAGTGAGTACTTATTTTTATTGTTTAGCCTTTTGATGTAAACACCTTTTTGGCAAATATTCGGATATATATATTATATATGTTGGTGCACCGTCTTTCTTGTGTTTGAGTAATATCCTCGGTTGATTGTTGTTTAGAAAATTTTAATTTTTTTCCGCTGTGTTTGAGGATGTTACAACTTGGTATCGGAGCGGTCGGTTTCGGTGTCCTTATCCAAAGAAACCACCCTTAGAGTTTTAGAGTCTGCATTAGTTCATGCATTCATGGTTTTGATGTGTGATGTTCTCTTTGTGTATAGATACCTCCGAGACGCGTGAGATCTCCCCCACGGGACCGTAGAACCAGTGGTGAGATTGGGGGCACGGACTAGGCTGAGGAGCGGCGGATACTCTATGACACGGTGGGGCGACTTGGTGCGATGTTGAATCGCCGGTCAGGCAGAGGAGAGCCAGCAGCGGCAGGAGCGAAGCTCGACCGCTTTATGAGACAACACCCGCCTACCTTCGATGGTAGAGGAGAGTCTGAGGCTGCAGAGGTCTGGGTCCTGAGGATTCAGGAGATCCTTCAGGCGATTGAGTGCCCTCGTGAGAGGCAGGCAGGCATGACAGCGTATGTTTTGGGCGGAGACGCGTCCAACTGGTTGAGGACCACTTCTGCGGTGGTATTCGAGGGTAGGACTGATATCAGCTGGGAGGACTTCTTGCGGGAGTTCAATGAGCAGTATTTCCCAGAGCATGTCAGAGATGGGAGGAGAGAGGAGTTTATGACCCTCGAGTAGGGAGATGCGACCCTGGCTGAGTATACCTGGAGGTTCAACGTGCTGGAGCGTTATTGTCCGGAGATTTGTGTGACGCCGCTGCATAGGGCGAGGAAGTTCATACGGGGGCTCAGGAAGCACCTCCGTACTCAGGTGACATACAGTATGCCGCAGACGCTGGCCAATGCGGTGAGGTTTGCCACGATCATTGATCATGATTACCAGCAGAATTATGCTGAGGCCAGGAGAGCACCGGGAAAGGTCAGTGGACGTCTGGGTGCTCCGCTAGCAGGGAACCCGGGCAAGAGGCCCCAGATTGGAGGAGGTGGATCACGCCAGCCAGAGGCGTGCAGAGGTTGTGGCTGAGTTCACTCCGGTGAGTGTTGGGGCCGTGGAGTTTTCATGGGTGTGGCAAGCCATGCTATTTTGTGCGAGATTGTCCGAGTGGGCCAGGTGGGTCCAGCAGGCATTCAGGGCCGCCAACAGCAGGTAGAGGCGGAGGTCGTAGACCTTTTGCGCCGCCACAACAGGGTCAGAGGACTGGACGAGTCTGTACCATCCAGGCGGATGAGGCGAGAGACGCCCGCATGGTGGTGGAAGGTACGCTCTTTGTTGCTCGGTTGAGTGCGAGAGTGCTGTTTGATTTTGGGGACACACACTTGTTCATTTCGGAGCGATTTGTGAGCGTGTTGGGACGTACCCCTGTGATGTTGACTGCCACGTTGGAAGTCAGCACACCCTTGGGTCTGGTGGGCATTGTGAGGACCTTCCTCCCAGTGCCACGATTGTTTCAGAAGATCAGGTGTTTCCGGCTGACCTGATCTTGTTGCCGATGGAGGACTTCGACGTCATACTGGGGATGGATTGGCTATCCCAGAACGATGTGCGAGTCTTGTGCCGGGACAAGAAGATTCTGATCCTGAGGAAGGGTCTACCTGATGTGCTGATTAGGGGGACGAAGGACAGAGGAGGCAGAGTAGTCGTATCAGCATTGAGGGCACAAAAGTTGCTGCAGCAGGGTTGCAGAGCTTTCGTGGCCACTCTGGTAGTTCCAGATCCAGAGGCGAGGAGATTGGAGGACATTGAGATAGTTCAGGAGTTTCCAGAGGTCTTTGCCGATGATGTCCCCGGGTTGCCGCCTCAGAGAGAGATTGAGTTTGGTATTGACTTGGTAGCTGGGACTATGCCGCAGTCGAAGGCGCCATATAGGATGACACCTGCTGAGCTGGCAGAGCTGAAGAAGCAGTTGCAGGATCTGATGGATACAGGGTTTATCCGCCTCAGTGTCTCGCCTTGGGGAGCGCCGATACTCTTCGTGAAGAAGAAGGATGGGTCGCTGTGGGTGTGTATTGACTACAGGATGCTGAACAAGGTTACCGTTAGGAATCGGTATCCCTTGCCCAGGATCGAGGACCTGTTTGACCAGTTGCAGTCAGCGAAGGTGTTCTCGAAGATTGATATGTGATCCGGTTATCATCAGTTGGGGATCAGAGAGGCAGATGTGCAGAAGACAGCGTTCAGGACGAGGTACGGGCATTACGAGTTTTTGGTGATGTCGTTCGGGTTGACGAACGCGCCTGTAGCGTTTATGGATTTGATGAACAAGACATTCAGTCAGTACTTCGACCGGTTTGTGATTGTCTTCGTGGACGAGATTTTGGTCTATTTGCCAGATGTGGAGCAACATCAAGAACACTTGAGAGTTGTACTTGGCATTTTGAGGGACCATCAGTTGTATGTCCAACTTTCGAAGTGCGAGTTCTTTGCTGAGCAGTGTCACCTTTCTGGGACACATCGTATCGGGAGCTGGAATTTCAGTAGATCCAGCGAAGGTTGAGGCCGTGACCCAGTGGAGAGCCCCTACTAGTGTGGCAGAGGTCAGGAGTTTTGTGGGACTGGCGGGGTGAAAGGTCAGGAGTTTTGTGGGACTGGCGGGGTGCTATCGCCGTTTTATTCAGGATTTCTCCATGTTGGCTTCGCCTTTGACGCGGAAGAGAGTCAAGTTCGTGTGGTCCCAGAAGTGCGAGGATAGTTTCCAAGAGCTGAAGAGTTGGCTGACGACTGCTCCAGTTCTGACAATTCCCAGTAGTAGCGGTGGGTTTGTGATTTACAGTGATGCGTCAGGCGCTGGACTAGGATGCGTACTCATGCAGCACGGGCAGGTGGTTGCGTACGCTTCGAGACAGCTGAAGGTGCACGAGAGGAACTACCCCACTCATGATTTGGAGATGGCGGCAGTTCTGCATGCATTGAAAACTTGGAGACACTACCTGTATGGCGAGCGGTTCGAGGTGTTCATAGATCATCAGAGCCTGAAGTATCTGTTTTTGCAGAAGGAGCTGAATATGAGGCAACGTAGATGACTCGAGCTGATTAAGGATTATGATTTCACCATCTCATACCATCCAGGGAAGGCGAATTTGGTTGCTGATGCGTTGAGAAGGAAGGTGGAGGTTACCGCAGCAGGTCTTTGTATCGAGGAGTGGAAGTTGCTTGAGGCATTGACTGAATGGAGGCCGTTCACCGATGAGTCGCGAGGTGCGGTGATTGTCGGGCTGAGAGTGGAGCCTCAGATGGTTTCGAGTATTATTCAGGCTCAGAGTTCTGACGATGAGTTAGCTGGGTTGTTACAGTTAGCTGGCAGAGATGGGTCCGACTTCAGCGTTGGAGTTGATGGTGGGCTGAGGTTCAGAGGTCAGGTCTGGGTGCCGAAGGGAGGAGATCTGAGGAAGGACATTCTGGAGGAGGCGCACAGATCTCGTTATTCGATCCACCCGGGCAGCATGAAGATGTAAAGAGATCTTCAGAGGAATTTCTGGTGGAAGAGGATGAAGACGGAGATCGCAGAGTTCGTTGACAGATGTCTGATTTGTCAGCAGGTGAAGATGGACGACCAGAGACCTGCAGGGCCGATGCAGAGGATTGAGCTTCCAGAGTAGAAGTGGGAGCACGTGACGATGGATTTTGTCACTGGGCTGCCGAGGACGAGAGGATTCCATGATGCCATTTGGGTTATAGTCGATCGACTGACCAAGTCAGCGCACTTCTTAGCTATCTGGACCACTTTACCTCTAGAGGGTCTAGCTAAGTTGTATATTGAGGAGATCGTCAGACTTCATGGAGTGCCTGTGAGCATTATTTCAAATCAAGATCTGAGGTTCACTTCCAGATTCTGGGGGAGTTTGCAGCAGGCCCTGGGGACTCGGTTGAGGTTCAGTACGACATTTCATCCACAGACAGACGGTCAGTCTGAGAGGACCATCCAGACGTTAGAGGATATGCTGCGAGCTTGTACTCTCGATTGGGCAGGTCATTGAGATGAGCATTTGCCGTTGATCGAGTTTGCCTACAACAACAGCTACCATTCGAGCATTGGGATGGCACCGTACGAGGCTCTGTACGGGAGACCGTGTAGATCACCAGTATGCTGGAGTGATGTAGGTGAGAGACAACTAGTTGGTCCTGACATTGTACAGATGTATGCTGAGAAAGTTGATGTGATCAGGCAGAGACTAGCGACAACTAAGAGCAGGCAGAAAAGCTACGCTGATAGGCGTAGGCGAGAGCTGAGGTTTGAGGTAGGTGACCATATCTTCCTGAGGATTTCACCATCTCGAGGAGTGATGAGGTTCGGGAAGAAGGGGAAGCACAGTCCAAGGTATGTCAGACCGTTTGAGATTCTTGATCGGGTTGGAGAGGATGCCTACAAGGTTGCGGTGCCGCCGTAGTTTTCAGGCCTTCACAACGTCTTCCACGTTTCGATGTTGAGGAAGTACGTAGCAGATCCTGTTCATGTGATTCAGTTGGAGGTTCTAGAGATCCGTCAGGATTTGTCTCTTGAGGAGAGACTGGTGGAGATTGTGGATCAGATGGAGCATCAGTTGAGGAGGAGGACCATTCCGATGGGGAAGGTCAGGTGGCAGCACCACAGTGAGCGAGAGGCCACTTGGGAGATCGAGGAGGAGGTCCGGAAGGAGTTCCCGAAGTTGTTTGGTGAGCTTCAGTCTTAATTTCGAGGACGAAATTCTTTTAGGAGGGTGGATTGTGGGATCCTAATCCTAATCCTAATTGAGTGTTGGTGATGTTTTAGGTGGTGATTAGGAGGAGATGAGATGGACGGCTCAGATGGAGTATGATGGATGAGTGGTGGAGATGGATTGGAAATGGAATGGATGGTGAGGATTGAAGGAGTGGAAGATATTTAGGGGTGATCTCTCTCTCTCTCTCTCTATCCCTCTCACGACTCTCTCATTCTCTCCCTCATGCTTCTCTCTCTCTCAGAGGTGGTGCTCCGGCGTGGAGGTGTGCTCTGACGAGAAGGAGGTGTTCGTCGCGTTGTGGTTGCGTGTGGAGGTGAGTGTTGGGTTCTCGACCTTCCCATTTGTTTTGGTTTCTCTCCCTCGACCTAACTTGTTGATGTGGTCGTGGTTGCGTGTGGAGGTTGACGAAGGTGGAATCGTGAGTGTGGATCATAGAGGAGGTGTTGATCGTGGTTCGAACGTGAGGTTCGTCGACGGATCGTGATTTTGAGGAGACATGCACGTGGAAGCTCCGTCGTGGTTCTTCAAAGGTTTCTTCAAACCTTCTGGTATGTCAACTCGCTCACTTAAGTAGTGTGAGTATTTGGAAGTCAACGGTAGTTCTCATCGCAAGTAAACATGCAACAGATTTTATTGCCTGATCGGTCTACCGTTCGTAAAGAGGATTCGGGTTCTACCTCACAACGGTCGAATGATGCCCTTGGGGCGGTCGACCGGTTGTGCATTGCAGGCAAGCCTGGATGGTTTCGGTCGAACGGGGCCCCTTTGCCGTTCGACCGTATGCACCGTCATGGGTCGGGTAGGGCGTTGACTATCTGAACGGTCGACCGCCTGTATGAGTTCGTCCGACCGTGACTTAAATTGGAATAGTGGTCAGTTCGACCAAAGGTAGTTTCGGTCGACCGAAATTGATGTGGAGCGGGGGGAATTCCCTGGTGGAATTCGGTCGATCGAGAGTGCTCGGGTGTTCGACCGGATTCGTGGTGAGAGTTGGGGGAATTCCCTGGTGGAGTTCGGTCGACCGAGAGTGCTCGGGGGTTCGACCGGATTCGTTGTGGAGAGTGAGGGATTTGTCCCTGGTGACTTTCGGTCGAACGGGCCCCTTTTGCTGTTCGAGTGTAGAGGGATTTGTCCCGGGTGCACGAGTGTTGCGGTGGTTGGGTGAAAGAGATCTGGAGCCCCGTAACTGTGTGAGAGCTTGGGTTGGGTGAAAAAGCCCTGGAGCCCAGCATAGAAAATGTGGTGTTGCGGTGGTTGGGTGATTGATCGTTCTATATTAACCGCAAGTGCACGGCCGTGTTGAAATGGTGGCAAATACGGGTCGTCCACTGGGAGGTGTGTCGACACTTGGTTTGTGCGAAGGCGAGAGGTAAAGAAAAGGAAGAAGGATGTATTACACTAAACTACACTACAATGCTAAACTAGTAAACAAACAAGCTAAAATGAACTAAACAACTAAGCTAATAAACTAATGCAAAAGATAAAATCACAGGAATGAAAACCCCTCAGGGGTGGAGTGTGTGTGTGCACATGAAATAAGTGTGATATGAAATGCATACAAGAAGCTCAAGTAGTTAGTGTTGTTAATGCATAAGAAGTACCTAACTATGGCAAGACCTATCATTACAACATTAACTTATGTGCATAATATGAGCAATGCAAGGTTGTTATTAAGACACTTAGACAAGCATGGAATGTACCTATGCTATGGCAGAAACCATCAAGTAAGGTTCTTAATAATTCAAGCAAGCATACTAATATCAACACAAAACATTCATATAAAGCATTCATACCACCTACATAACATGTACATACATCTACTCCACCCCCAAAGGGGATGGAACTACTCACTACTCATTACACTAACTATATTAACAAAAGAGAGCATAATACTGAAATGAAAGTTAACTAAGAAAGCAACAAGTATTAAAGAAGCTTAAAAGGAAATGAAAGACTAAACAAACATGCACAAATTAAAAGACAAGATTAAAAGAAACTAGAAGAATTATTTTATTAACAAATGACTCACATTGAAGGTAGCATTCTTCTCCACCTTGAGTTTTTGCTTCAAGGCTCACTCCTTAGTAGAGAGAATGCCACCAAGCAATGGGTAATTACAATGGAATGTGAAGAGTTCTATTTATAAGCATGGAAAAAGCTAATCCGGGACAATCCCCCGATGTGGGACTAAACCAATACCAAAAATAGCCTAAACACACATTAATACAAGTCCAGGAGAAAACTTAGTGGATCTGGGCTTAACCAGACCGCCAATTGGCGGTTCCAGACCGCCAATTGGCGGCCTATAACCTACAGATCCCATTGGATCTTCTGGTGGGCTTTCCTTGGCGTGTTTCTTGGTCTTGGATGCATCTAACTTGTTTAGTGGAGCTCCGACCCGAATCGAATTGACAAACTACTCCCCATGATGGTGTGAAGTTTCCTGTTTTGCTCTTTGGTCCTTCGGTCTTACGATCAGGTCCTTCTCCATTGCTTCTCAGTCCCTAGGTCTCACAATTAAGTCCTTTTTTCCTACTTTTGCGTCCTTTCATGGCTCTCCTCTTCAAACCTCTTTATTCCTAAAAACTAAACATAAAACTCGTCATGTAGCATTGCTTAGGTGTAAGATAATGGATATAAGATATAATTATGAGCATGAAATGATGTCAATCAAATACCCCCACACCTAAGTTTTTGCTAGTCCCGAGCAAAACAAAGAAAGAGAAAAGCAAACGAGAAACAAGAAATCCTAACTCACTTACTCACTTTCGTAGGAATAACGGTTGCACTTAGCACGTGCAACAAGCCGTTAAACCTCCTTGTTGCCAAGGAGGAGTGTTGTCTCCTGAGGGTTTTCAGCGGATATACCCAAAAAATCCGAACAAGATGCATTATTCAATCTAGACCTCGAATCGTTGGAAATATTTTGTCGTTCAATGGACGCGGTAATCCTACGAGCAGACTCTATATAGGTAATCAGTCCACACCTAGCCTAATAAACCATTCGTGCAAGTTAAATAAGGAATTAAGTGAAAGACATGGACAACCTCAACATCCTCAAGTGCTACAAAGTGTAAGGTCCATTAAGGTTCTTATTTGCATTACCATTTTTTTTCTTTTTGTTTCTTTTCTCATTCATTTTTTTTTCTTTTTCTATTTATTAGTTGGAGCTTCATTCTCCCAGGGTCAGGTTTCGTGCATCATTGCCCATGAGGACTTACACTATCACGTACACCTTTCCCCAAATCTCCACATAGGGCAATCCCTACCACCCGTGTAACGAGAGTTCGGTCGGCGCATCCCAAGTCAGATGACTCGAAAGCACCAGGCACAAAGTCCCTTCAGATCTACTTTCCCGAGTGATAGGAGCCATGCGAGAAGAGAGAACACCTACTCACTTATTTTTTATCTACTCATGAACCAAAACCCCTACACTTATGTCTCACAACAAGATTTAGAGGGTCCTTGACTACAACAAACTTCCTTAAGTTAACAGACACGAATTATTGACTCACTAGGTTCAGGGTAGACTTCTTTAAATGTTTGAGCACTGAAACCCTATGATTACTTACCCCCAAAGGAAAACTGGGGTGCATCCTAACGACTCGATAAATCCTAAAGTCACTATACTAGATATCCTAATGCATCAAGTTCAAGACAATTTTGGGAGCTTTCTTTTTACTTTGTCTCTCAACGGTTTTGCATATGATAAACACACGCAAAACCCACAAAACATTTTCTTTCGCAAACACATGAAGATTTTGAAGCACTAGGCAAGCAAAAGAAGACAAGTCACCCAAGGATCATGGCAAAGAGATATATCGATATTAAATGCAGCACACTAACATGACCCTAAAAATGCAAACAAAAGAAAACAAAATCAAAAGAAAAGACTCGACTATGTACACACGTAAAACACCCCCCACACCTACTTCATGCATTGTCCTCAATGAATGCGAGCAAGATACTACATGGAGATATGCATGAAAAAGAATAGATCTCACCAACGTGAAGTACCCAAGGAAGTTTCGGGCTATGTTGATGGACACAACTCAAATTCCCTCAAAACCTGTGAGATGCTAAGGAAGGGATACAAATACGTGAAAGAAATTGATCCCAAATACACAAGGGTTGAGGCTCACAACAATCGATGCTCACTGAAGGAGTCTTTTATTGTACTTTTTTTATAACTATGTACAAACATAAGTTCCCATCTTCATTTGTCAAAAGACATCAAATGGGAACCTCAAGAGTGGGTCAATGCACTTGGAAAGGGAACATGACACCACGCGGGGCCAAAATACGCATGCGTGGGCCCCCTTCACAAAGAGCACCAGATGAAATGAGAGGTTCATGAATTGGACGCAAAGGCGTCTCAATCAAAGGGTCAAACTGAAAGAGCTTGAACCTCTCAAGAGTTTGGGAAATGAGGGGCAACGGAAGAAGAGTTTCTCCCGTTGCGCTGCTGAAGTTATGATCGTCAATCCAAACTCTCCAACTAACAGGCTGGTGCATCGGAACGAGGTCAAGAACCTCGTTAGGCATGTCCAACACACCAGGCGAACAAAAAGTGGGTCTCATACCCAAGGTATCCTCCAAGGAACTCCTAATACCCTCATGAGCAATGTAGTTATTTGATGTTCCATCATTTCCAAGATGATCAGGAACAATAGAGAGAGGCAAACTCTCATCAGGTTGTTTGAAATTGAGGGGACTAGGGAGTTCTTGCTCCACCAGAGGTGAGTCCTTAGAAGGTACAACAATAAGATCATGTGGCTCAAGGGCCACGGGACAAGAAGATAAGGCACAATCCTGTGCCGACTCATAAAGAAGCTGGTCCATAGTATTCTCAATTGGAATCAAATCCTCCATCAAGTGATCGTGAATTGAAACCCCAAGTCCCTCAGACTGACTAGGAGTTTGACTTTGAAAGATTGTGCTTTGAATTTGTGGATGTGGTGGTGGTTCGATTTCTGAAGATAAATCCTCATGTTGACATGAAATGTCACTCTCCTCACGTTCACGTAATTGCTGCGACATTTGACTCACTTGCAGTGCCATATTTTGTATGGACTGTTGAGTGGTTTCCATGAATGTAAGGAAAGTTTGTTTCAAGGAATCAGGTATGCGGTCAACGATGAAGTCCAAGTCAGAGCTTGGGAAATTTTGGGCCTGGGTGTTGATTGGCTGAGAATGAGTCCAATGATTTGGAGTGGGGTGTTGGTAGAATTCTGGGTATTCGGGAGGAGGATAGTGGGGTGAACATGAAGTATAAGAATTTGGATATGAATTGTCTCCCCATGAATCCATCACTCTCGGATTGTACGCGGATGCGTAATGGTCATAATGAGCATTTTGGGAAAATGTATGCTCATACTCAGGCTCTGGGGGAACATAAGGACATTCCCTAGAGACATGACCACTCAACCCACAACAGTCGCATGGTACGGCTACTGGAGCCACCGGTACAAACATGTCGTCTGCCGCACGCATGAAAGAGGCCAAAGTTTCTTGCAATGTCTCAGTTTGATGACCAGTGTATGATCCGACGAAACTAGATTGTGGTCTAGCAGTTGGTGCCTCTCTCATGTTACCCCAATATGAAGATTGCTCAGTCACACAATTGCGATCATCCCAACCATACGGGGTGTTAGTCTGAGCCACCCCAGGTTGCATGGGTCCGGAGTACCAGGGAGAATTGTCCTGGTCCCAACAATGATATGGATGGTCGCCCATGTAACCATCCATCTCAAGAAAAACTCTCGAGTCGACCACTCTCACCACCACGAGGCTAAGCTCGCAAAAAGTGCTCGACTCGATCCTAAAACGCTACTAGAGAGTGTAAAGGGGAGGAGACTAAAACGTAGAAGTAGGTGAGAAGAAGATGACTCAGAGGAGAAGGGAAGAATCCCTAAAGCTAGCGTGGGTAGAGGAATCAGGAAGAAGCCTAACTAGCAAGCACGACTCAAACAATGAAAGACAATGGGTCCTTAGGCTAGACGACGCCTAACTTCGAGGCCACTAGCATCGACACGTCTCACCTCCCTACAACGAGGACCACAATGCCCAGCAAGTGATACCAGATCCGGAGATCCAGTACCTCCTACTATCGACAAGGTAGGCAAAGCCGATCAGGTCATGACGTTCTCAACTAGATTACTCTCCTAGTGCGCCCGCAATCCTAGGGCCAATGTCTACTTGCTTTTAGTTAAGGCTTTATTAAGAGTGGTTTTTGGGGCCAAGGAAAGGGTGATGAAATCCCCCACCTTATCTTTTATGGGACAACCCCTCCTTAGTAGCGTTTTGAGCTTAAATCTAGCAATCAATCACTCCAATCAAACGCTCAACTCACTCTTGTCCCGATGCACCTTACTAACTAATGCGTGATCAAAACATGCATGAATGAGAGATTTGGGTGCACGTACCTCACGCCAGCAATCAACAACAAAATGTAAAGAAAAGAAAAGACAAATGTATGCAAGGTCTACACATGATGCATGACCTAGATGGCAAGGAGTCTAATCTTTTGCTTTGAGTTTTATGGTCCAAGTTGATTAAAGGGGATTGAAATTAAATCTGGGAGCAAACTAGAAGTTCCAGCACGCAAAATTGTGCTCCCAGATAACTAAAATGAACAACATAACAACTGGAACAAATTTGAGAGCAATTGAGGCTCACCAGGCCGCCAATTGGCGGTCCCAGACCGCTGATTGGCGGTCACTTTGGGGTCTTTTGCTCTCCCATTCCTCCAGTCGCTTCCCCTTGATCCTCAGGTTCCCTGCCACTAAGAAAAACTGAAAACAAAAACGTTAAAAATCCCTCGAATAGTCCAAACCAACGTCTGGACAAAGCACCTCTCCGGCAACGGCGCCAAAAACTTGATTGACCGTTTTATATTAACCGCAAGTGCACGGCCGCGTTGAAGCGGTGGCAAATACGGGTCGTCCACTGGGAGGTGTGTCGACACTTGGTTTGTGCGAAGGCGAGAGGTAAAGAAAAGGAAGAAAGATGTATTACACTAAACTACACTACAATGCTAAGCTAGTAAACAAACAAGCTAAAATGAACTAAACAACTAAGCTAATCTACTAATGCAAAAGATAAAATCACAGGAATGAAAACCCCTCAGGGGTGGAGTGTGTGTGTGCACATGAAATAAGTGTGATATGAAATGCATACAAGAAGCTCAAGTAGTTAGTGTTGTTAATGCATAAGAAGTACCTAACTATGGCAAGACCTATCATTACAACATTAACTTATGTGCATAATATGAGCAATGCAAGGTTGTTATTAAGACACTTAGACAAGCATGGAATGTACCTATGCTATGGCAGAAACCATCAAGTAAGGTTCTTAATAATTCAAGCAAGCATACTAATATCAACACAAAACATTCATATAAAGCATTCATACCACCTACATAACATGTACATACATCTACTCCACCCCCAAAGGGGATGGAACTACTCACTACTCATTACACTAACCATATTAACAAAGGAGAGCATAATACTGAAATGAAAGTTAACTAAGAAAGCAACAAGTATTAAAGAAGCTTAAAAGGAAATGAAAGACTAAACAAACATGCACAAATTAAAAGACAAGATTAAAAGAAACTAGAAGAATTATTTTATTAACAAATGACTCACATTGAAGGTAGCATTCTTCTCCACCTTGAGTTTTTGCTTCAAGGCTCACTCCTTAGTAGAGAGAATGCCACCAAGCAATGGGTAATTACAATGGAAGGTGAAGAGTTCTATTTATAAGCATGGAAAAAGCTAATCCGGGACAATCCCCCGATGTGGGACTAAACCAATACCAAAAATAGCCTAAACACACATTAATACAAGTCCAGGAGAAAACTTAGTGGATCTGGGCTTAACCAGACCGCCAATTGGCGGTTCCAGACCGCCAATTGGCGGCCTATAACCTACAGATCCCATTGGATCTTCTGGTGGGCTTTCCTTGGCGTGTTTCTTGGTCTTGGATGCATCTAACTTGTTTAGTGGAGCTCCGACCCGAATGGAATTGACAAAATACTCCCCATGATGGTGTGGAGTTTCCTGTTTTGCTCTTAGGTCCTTCGGTCTTACGATCAGGTCCTTCTCCATTGCATCTCAGTCCCTAGGTCTCACAATTAAGTCCTTTTTTCCTGCTTTTGGGTCCTTTCATGGCTCTCCTCTTCAAACCTCTTTATTCCTGAAAACTAAACATAAAACTCATCACGTAGCATTGCTTAGGTGTAAGATAATGGATATAAGATACAAATATGAGCATGAAATGATGTCAATCATTGTGTGAAAGAGCCCTGGAACCCCGAAACTGTGTGAGAGCTGCGGTTGGGTGAAAGAGCCCTGGAGCCCAGCTAGTCTGTACGGGGTTGGGTGAAAAAGCCCTGGAACTCCATAGTGCGTTCAGGTTGGCTGAAATAGGTATGGAGCCTGAGCAGGGACCGCGTGTTAAGGGTTGGCTGAAAAAGGCCTGGAGCCCTTGGACGTTTGGGTTGGCTAAAAAAGGCATGGAGTCTTTGGTCGTGTCGTGGTAGCTGCGGTTGGCTGAAAAAGGCCTGGAGCCCATCTTGGAGACGAGTGTGTGTTGTGGTGGTTGGGTGAAAAAGCCCTGGAGCCTCGTGACTGTGGTGTGTGTTGTGGTTGGGTGAAAGAGCTCTGGAGCCCAGCCTGCTTGTGATGCTTTTTTTGTTAGTAGAATTGCATGCTAGGGTGTTTTTCATTTCATACATTGTTGAGTTTGGCATATGGGGTTTCCTATTGAAAACTTCGGCATTGTTGCATGTTTACTTTCAGGCCGTGATCGGCGTTAGGTGGGGTGGTGACCGAGGATAGGAGCACTACAACCTGATCCTGCTTTCTCTCATTTGAGGTCGAGTGATTACTTGATTTATTGTTTAGCCTTTTGATGTAATCACCCTTTTGGGAAATATTCGGATATATATTATATATGTTGGTGCACCGTCTTTCTTGTGTTTGAGTAATATCCTCGGTTGATTGTTGTTTAGAAAATTTTAAATTTTTTCGCTGTGTTTGAGGATGTTATAAAGAGGGTTTTGTTGATGGTTTCTTCATAAAATTGGAAGATCATTAAATAAGGTAAGGGTTTGGAAAGAAAATGGAAAATTGTAAAATTAAAAAGGAAAGTATATTTAAGTGCAATTTGAATGGAAAAAAGAAGTGGTCCAAATGTGCGTAAACAAAAAAGATGGGCCAAATATACAAAATAGAAAACAAATGTTTTTATTGTTTTTTAGCAATATTAGTAAATTCACGCGCTACGCATTTTGGCGGATGTTAGTTGATTGATCGTTTTATTTAAACCGCAAGTGCACGGCCGCGTTGAAGCGGTGGGAAATACGGGTCGTCCACTGGGAGGTGTGTCGCCGTTTGGTTTGTGCGAAGACAAGTGGTAACAAAATGGAGAGAAAGGTTGGTTACACTAAACTACACTACAATGCAAAAAGGAAATGGAAGATAATCAATAAAACTAAGCCCCATAGGGGGTAGAGAAATAATGTGAATATAAATATGTGTGTGTGTGTTCAATTAAGCTCCTCACAACATGTAGTGCATGAAATCATAAAACTACATCCAACTTTGCCTCCACATGAATTAAGATAAGACTACATCATTAAAACATACAAGACAATAATTGGAATGAAGCTAAATGAACTCATGTATAAAGACTAGACCCTACTATGCCTCCACATGAATTAAGATAAGACTATATCATTAAAACATACAAGACATTAACCAAGGTAAAGGCAACAAGAGTACATACACTACAACTTGTGTTTCCAATATTAATTCCATCCATATCCTAACCTTATCATCCCCCCCCCATAAAATAGGTCCACTAATCAAAGCATAGGCTAAGCTTCATTCAAGAGCATTAGCATATCAAAGGTAAGAGTGGAGACCCATTAGATGGTTATGGAAATCATATAAATCTCAAGGGATTAAGATAACACACACTTAATACACTACATGATTATATCACATGTTTCTCAACCCCCCAAATGGGGATGGAACTACTCACACATATTTAAACTAACTACTCTAACAAAATGAAGCATTATACTGAAATGAAACTACACTAATAAAGCAAGATATATTAAAGAAGCATAAAACAAAACAAACGAGCAAGCAGGCATATGAAAGGAAATGAAACTAATAGAGAAACAACACAATTAAAGGAAAAACATCTATTATTAACTCACTCAATACAAGCAGCCCTTCCTCCACCAGAGTTTTGCTTCAAGGCTTCACTCTTAGTAGGGAAGATGGCCACCAAAGAGGGAGATGTGTAAAATGGAAGGTGAAGAGTTCTATTTATAGGCATGAAAAAAACTAATCCGGGACAATCCCCTGATGTGGGACTAAACAAATACCAGAAATAGAATAAACACACTCTAATACACATGCACGCCAAAGATTAGCGGATCCGGAGCTAAACAGACCGCCAATTGGCAGTGTATTAGTTCTGGATCAGGCTTATTTTTGTTGTGGGATTGTCTTGATGTATTTGTTGGTCTTGGATGCTTCTTCTTCGCATGTTGGAGCTCCGACCCGAATAGAATTGCCAAAATACTCCCCATGATGGTGTGAAGTTTTCTGTTTTGCTCTTTGGTCCTTCGGTCTTACGTTCAGGTCCTTCTCCTTTGCATCTTTGTCCCCAGGTCTCACAATTAAGTCTTTTTTTCCCCTGATTTTGGGTCCTTTCATGCTTCATCTCTTCAAACCTATTTATTTCTGAAATTCAAACATAAAACTCATCATGTAGCATTGCTTAGGTGTAGGATAATGGATATAAGATACAAATGTAAGCATGAAACAATGTCAATCAAATACCCCCGCACCTATGTTTTTGCTAGTCCCGAGCAAAACAAAGAAAGAGAAAAACAAACGAGAAACATGAAATCCTAACTCATTTTCATAGGAATCACGGTTTCTCTTAGCACGTGCAACAAGCCGTTAAACCTCCTTGTTGCCAAGGAGGAGGAGTGTTGTCTCCTGAGGGTTTTCAGCGGATATACCCACAAAATCCGAACAAGATGCTTTATTCAATCTAGACACTCGACTCGTTGGACAAATTTAGTCGATCATTGGACGCGGTAATCCTACGGGCCGACTCTATATAGGTAATCAGTCCACGCACCTAACCTAATGAACCATTCGTGCAAGTTAAATAAGGAATTAAATGAAAGACATGGACAACCTCAACATCCTCAAGTGATACAAAGTGCAAAGTCCATTAAGGTTCTTATTTGCATTACCATTTTTTTTCTTTTTGTTTATTTTCTTTATTTTCTTTTTATTAGTAGGAGCTTCATTCTCCCAGGGTCAGGTTTCGTGCATCATTGCCCATGAGGACTTACACTATCACGTACACCTTTCCCCAAATCTCCACATAGGGCGATCCCTACCACCCGTGTAACGGGAGTTTGGTCGGCGCATCCCAAGTCAGATGACTCAAAAGCACCAGGCACAAAGTCCCCTCAGACCTACTTTCCTGAGTGATAGGAGCCGTGCGAGAAGAGAGAACAACTACTCACGTATTTCTTATCTACACATGAACCAAAACCCATACACTTAATGTCTCAAACCAAGATTTAGAGGGTCCTTGACTACAACAAACTTCCTTAAGTTAACAAACACGAATTATTGACTCACTAGGTTCAGGGTGGACATCTTTAAATGTTTGAGCACTGAAACCCTATGATTACTCACCCCACGGGAAAACTGGGGTGCATCCTAACGACTCGATAAATCCTAAAGCCACAGTACTAGATATTCTAATGCATCAAGTTCAAGACAATTTTGGGAGCTTTCTTTTTACTTTGCCTCTCAACGGTTTTGCACATGCTAAACACACACAAAACCCACAGAACATTTTCTTTCACAAACACCTGAAGATTTTGAAAGAAATGTAAAAAATTTAAGGCATTAGGAAAGCAAAAGAAGACAAGTCACCCAAGGATCATGGCAAGCAGATATATCGATATTAAATGCAGCACACTAACATGACCCTATCAATACACACAAAAGAAAACAAAATCCAAATAAAAGACTCGACTATGTACATACGTAAAATACCCCCCCACACCTACTTCATGCATTGTCCTCAATGAATGTGAGCAAGATACTACATGGATGTATGCATGAAAAAGGAGAGATCTCACCAACATGATGTACAAAGGGAAGTTCAAGGTCATGTTGATGGGCACAACCCAAATTCCCCTCAAAACCTGTGAGAAACTTAAAAAAGGAGACCAAATACGTGAAAGAAAGGGGGCCCAAATACTCAAGGGTTGGAGCCCACAACAATCGATGCTCACTGAAGGAGTCTTTTATTGTACTTTTTTTCTTTTTTTTCTTTTATTTATTTATTTATTTATAACTATGTACAAAAATGGACTCGCATCTTGATATGTTAAGGGACATCAAATGTGAACCCGCCATCTCTCGAGCCAAAAATGCACATGCATGGGCTCGCGACATACATATAAGAATTGCTTGACCACCTGATACCCTTATAAGCGTTGTGGTCGTTTGAAGCCTCTTGAGAGTGAGGAAGATAGGAGGCATGATTGAGAGGTGAACCTCTATCAGGTTGAAGGGTATCAGGTGGTTGATTCTTAACCCACATGAGGTCCTCAGCAGATACAGAATGAAGAGCATGTGGCCCAGAGCCCATAAAAATAGTATCTTGTGGCTCAAAAGCCATGTGATCAAAAGGATGTGGCTCAAGGGCCACGTGATCAAAAAGAAGTGGCTCAAGGGCCACATGATCAGAAGAATGTGGCTCAAGGGCCACGAGATCAGAAGAATGTGGCTCAAGGGCTACAAGATCAAAAGGAGGTGGCATTGAGGCCACGTGATCAGAACATAAGGCACCTTCTTGTGCCAGCTCAGGTGAAACATCTTCACCACCTTCAGGATTTCCATCGAACAATTCTCTGAAGTACTTGAAGGTGCCCTCAACTTCAATTTCATCCAAACCCTGGGTAAGGTTGACCCCAACAGGGTCATTGAAGGCACCTGGCTTCTTGCCGATGGTGAAGATGTTGAAATGAACGCATTGACTACCATAAGTCAAGCGCATCGGACCATTGCGATAATTGATCAATGCATTGGAAGTCGCAAGGAATGGTCGCCCCAGAATGACAGGAATTTGTCCAAGTGGGTTTCGCACAGGTTCAATATCCAAGACAAAGAAGTCGACTGGATAAATGAACTCTCCCACTTTGATCAGCACATCTTCCATCACACCCCTCGGTTTCTTCATAGACCCATGAGCCAATTGAAAAGTGGTCTTTGTTTGTTTGAGGTCTCCAAGACCGAGGTGGACGTAGACAGAATATGGCACAAGATTAACAGATGCACCAAGGTCCAATAAGGCTCGATGTATGGACACATCACCAATCACACAAGAGATGGTAGGACAGTCAGGGTCCTTGTACTTGACTTGCATGGGTTATGCCAACAAAGAACTCACGTTAGCCGCAAGAAAAACTTTCTTTGGAACATGAGTTTTTCTCTTCTTGGTGCATAAGTCCTTGAGAACCTTGGCATAATGTGTCATTTGCTGAATCACCTCCAACAGAGGGATGTTCACCTTAACTTGCCGAAATATCTCAAGAATCTTGTCATGCTGATCCGAAGTTTTCTTTTTAAGGTGCTCAAGGAATGGCGCCTTCGGAGCATAAGGGTGCGAAGGAACATCAGAATTCTGGTCCAAAGAAGCATGAGTGGGGACCTCAGAATCTGATTCCTTTGACACAAAAGGAGACAAAGGGACCTCAGGGTTCAGCCCCATTGTCGAAGGAAATGTAGAAGGAACCTCAGGATCAGGCTCCTTCCTGGAAGTATTGGTGGAGGGAACCTCAGGATCCGGCTCCCTCAGAGATGCAGGTATCACCGCAGGTCTGGTGACACCAAGAGATGGTGATGACAAGGAAGACACCCCAATGTGGTTATCCACCTCCTTACCAGACCTTAAAGTATGAATCACATTAATGTGATGGGTCGGTTCAGAGGTAGCATGAGGTACAGGTGACCTTCCTTGAGAATGGGTACCCCAAGGATTCACCTCAGGTTGACTCGGGAACTGACCCTTCTCGCGTTCATGGAGTTGATGAGACAATTGACTAACTTGCATTTCCAAAGCCTTGACTGTATTTTGCAACGCTTGAAGGGTAGGATTACAAGAAGGGTCTTAGGGGTCAACCCGCTGGGGTGGTGGAGTCTGGTTGGAATAACCCGACAATGAGGCATGAGGAGGTTGGTAATTATGGAGCTGAGACATTTGATGTGAGGGTTGGTAGGTCGCCGATGGGCGTGGAGGTTGATAAGGTGGAGGTTGAGGTTGAGCGTGCGAGCTCTGACCGTTACCCCCACTAGCCCCCCAAGAGAAGTTAGGATTGTTACGCCATCCCAGGTTGTAGGAGTGATTGTACGGGTCGTTACGGTGCCTCTGTTGATACATCGCATTTGCATGCTCAGTATCCCTTCGAGCGTAAGCACATTCCAAGTCATCATGGCCCGTAAGTCGACACCTACCACACCCGGGAGTAGTGACCTGAGCTACAGGAGCTCGGTCCAACTCTAAACTCTCAATCATACGCATGAGAGCAGCCATTTTCGCCTCAAACGCGATCGATGACTCAACTTGATATGATCCAGCTCGACGAGATGACCTGGTGGCTGGTGGTTCGCACATGGTGTCCCACTCAAAGGTACGTTCAGCCATTAACTCAAAAGTGTCCCATGCTTCCTCGATGGGTTTCATTTGGAAGTCGCCTTGACACATCGACTCCTACAATGTGCGGGTGTTGTAGTTGATGCCCTCATAAACAATTTTGCACAGCTGCCATAACTCAAATCCATGATGAGGGCACTGTTGGAGAAGGTCCTTGAGCCTCTCAAAGAAACTATGAAAAGATTCGGTCACAGTCTGATACATTTGATGTATGTGGTGCCGTATTTGTTGAGTTTTCCTTTGAGGGAAAAATCTCTTCAGAAATACGATCACGAAGTCATCCCAAGACCGAATAGAGCTCGCCGGGAGGCTGTACATCCATTTCTTTGTGTTATCCTTCAATGTGAAAGAAATTATCCTCAACCGGACTGAATCCTCGTCAAGCTGTTGAAGCTTGAACATGGAGCATACTTGCTCGAATTCGCGTATAAAATATCAGATGGTATAAACATGGCAGTAAAGGTTGGAAGCATGCTCACATATTAAGGTTTCAGCTCATAGTTGTTCCCACGGGCAGGGGGAAGAACTATGCAAGAAGGTTGCGCGGCCCGAACAGGATGTGTCCGCTCCCACAAAGTCATCAGTCTATCCTGTCAAGCTAGAGGTGGTGGTGCACCAAGAACTCGATCCTGACCGAATCTCCCTTCCTCTCGAGTCAGAGGAGAAGGAGAAGGACGTCTATGTGGTGGTGGGAGTGGACCGAGGTAATCCATGAATGGACCCCGGTCTCCCCCGTCACCATGAGACGACTCGGCCTCATGCTCCAAAGGAACACGAGGTGGAGATGGTCAATCACCAAGACCGTCCATCTCAGAAAAATGCACTCTCTCAAGTCGAGCGCTCTCACAAGAACGAGCCCAACCTCGCATAAAAATGCTCGACTCGACTCTAAAAACACACAACAGAAGGTGTACTCAGAGGAGAGTACTCAGATGAGGAGGGAAGAATCCTTAGATCTAACGTGGGTAGTGGGATCAGGTAGAAGCCTAACTAGCAAGCACGACTCAAACAACTTAAGGCTATGGGTCCTTAGGCTAGACGACACCTAACTTTGAGGTCATTAGCCTCGACACGCCTCACCTCCCTACAACGAGGACCACAATGCCCAACAAGTGATACCAAATCCGGAGATCTAGTACCTCCTACTATCGACAAGGTAGGCAACGCCGATCAGGTCATGACGGTCTCAACTAGATTACTCTCCTAGTGCGTCCGCAATCCTTAGGGCCAATGTCTACTTGCTTTTAGTTAAGGCTTCATTAAGAGTGATTTTTGGGGCTAAGGAAAGGGTGATGAAATCCCCCACCTTATCTTTTATGAGACAGCCCCTCCTTAGTAGCGTTTTGATCCTAAATCTAGCAATCAATCGCTCCAATCAAACACTCAACTCACTCTTGTCCTGATGCAATTCCTACTAACTAATGCGTGGGCATACAAGATGCATGAATGAGTTTAGGAAATGCGTACCTCATGCCAGCGCTAAACAACTGAAAATAAAGCTAAAAAAAGACAATTATATGCCTAAGTCAAGTTCAGGATGTGTGACCTAAACAAATAAGAATGTCTAATCTTTTGCTTTGGATTTTAAGGCCAAGTTGATTAATGGGGATTGGTTTAATGATCTGGGAGCAAACTAGAGGTCATAGCATGCAAAATAGGGCTCCCAGATAACAAAAATGAACTAATCAACTACCAGAAGAAAACTGAGAGTCAGAAACCCTCACCAGGCCACCAATTGGCGGTCTTAGACCGCTGATTGGCGGTCCTTGTTGAAGCTTGGGTGCTCCGACTCCTCCAGTAGCCTCCCCGTGAGCTCTAGGATCCCTGAAACTAAGAAAAACTAAAACCAAAAAATTAAAAACCACTCGAATCGTCCAAACCAAGGTCTGGACAGAGCACCTCCCCGGCAACGGCGCCAAAAACTTGATTGATCGTTTTATTTAAACCGCAAGTGCACGGCCGCGTTGAAGCGGTGGTAAATACGGGTCGTCCACTGGGAGGTGTGTCGACGTTTGGTTTGTGCGAAGGCGAGTGGTAACAAAATGGAGAGAAATGTTGGTTACACTAAACTACACTACCATGCAAAAAAGAAATGGAAGATAAACAATAAAACTAAACCCCATAGGGGTAGATAAATAATGTGAATATAAATATGTGTGTGTGTGTTCAATTAAGCTCCTCACAACATGTAGTGCATGAAATCATAAAACTACATCCAACTTTGCCTCCACATGAATTAAGATAAGACTACATCATTAAAACATACAAGACAATAATTGGAATGAAGCTAAATGAACTCATGTATAAAGACTAGACCCTACTATGCCTCCACATAAATTAAGATAAGACTATATCATTAAAACATACAAGACATTAACCAAGGTAAAGGCAACAAGAGTACATACACTACAACTTGTGTTTCCAATATTAATTCCATCCATATCCTAACCTTATCATCCCCCCCCATAAAATAGGTCCACTAATCAAAGCATAGGCTAAGCTTCATTCAAGAGCATTAGCATATCAAAGGTAAGAGTGGAGACCCATTAGATGGTTATGGAAATCATATAAATCTCAAGGGATTAAGATAACACACACTTAATACACTACATGATTATATAACATATTTCTCAACCCCCCAAATGGGGATGGAACTACTCACACATATTTAAACTAACTACTCTAACAAAATGAAGCATTATACTGAAATGAAACTACACTAATCAAGCAAGAAATATTAAAGAAGCATAAAACAAAACAAACGAGCAAGCGTGCATATGAAAGGAAATGAAACTAAGAAAGAAACAACACAATTAAAGGAAAAAAACATCTATTATTAACTCACTCAATACAAGCAGCCCTTCCTCCACCAGAGTTTTGCTTCAAGGCTTCACTCTTAGTAGGGAAGATGGCCACCAAAGAGGGAGATGTGTAAAATGGAAGGTGAAGAGTTCTATTTATAGGCATGGAAAAAGCTAAATCAGAACAATCCCCCGATGTGGGACTAAACAAATACCAGAAATAGAATAAACACACTCTAATACACATGCGCGCCAAAGATTAGCGGATCCGGAGCTAAATAGACCGCCAATTGGCGGTCTATTAGTTCTGGATCGGGCTTATTTTTGTTGTGGGCTTGTCTTGATGTATTTGTTGGTCTTGGATGCATCTACTTCGCTTGTTGGAGCTCCAACCCGAATAGAATTGCCAAAATACTCCCCATGATGGTGTGGAGTTTTCTGTTTTGCTCTTTGGTCCTTTGGTCTTACGTTCAGGTCCTTCTCCCTTGCATCTTAGTCCTCACGTCTCACAATTAAGTCATTTTTCCCTACTTTTGGGTCCTTTCATTCTTCATCTTTTCAAACCTATTTATTTCTGAAATTCAAACATAAAACTCGTCACGTAGCATTGCTTAGGTGTAAGATAATGGATATAAGATACAAATATAAGCATGAAATGATGTCAATCATTAGTTAATGCAAGCAATTGCATATAGGTTGTTGTAATTTTATCCTCTTTGAACTGCCACAACAATATACTTTGGTTGTATTGTATCGACGTGAATGCAACTTGCGTAGCGGTACTCTATGTCTTTTAAAATGATTTTGTTGATATTGAGCTGATTTTCAACCAAAAATGGTTATGTTATTTTGATTGTATGTACATTAGACTGAAAAATAATAAGCAATCCAATACATAACAATATGTTATGAGAAGCGGCCGAGTGCTGATTTGTAATGACTTATTTAGTAAAATTTAATAGACATCGCATGTAATTATTTAGTAAAATTTAATAGGAGAGAAATATATGTTAATTAACATACCATACCATGGTAAAGATAAAACTAATACCTGCATGTCGAATAAACAAGATGAAACAAAAAAAATGCATGATATGGGAATTGCCTTGACGAGAATAGTACTAAATATTGTAAATCTTTATTTTTATTCATGATTCTATGTTTTGACATCGACGAAAAAATTGATGTTTTTATCATATAAGTCACATTTTCATTGCAAATTGTAATCCCTTAAATATTCATAAATAAATATGCTCAACAAATGAAAACATTTAATATTGCTCGCAAAAAAAACTATCTCAATTCGTTCCGGCATGGAAGTTGAGTGAGTTTGTAGTTGTCATGGTCTCATGAAGCAAATTACTGGGAGTCAAACTAAAAGTGGTTATAACTACTAGAAAAATAACTTACAACGACTGATATCAATCAAACAATGGGAAGGGAGAGGCCTTGAAGTGCTATGCTGGTGTCTGTGGTTGTGTCTACAGACATGACTATTGTGGTGGTGGATGATAGGTGTAGGCTCGGCGATGGGGACGAAGGTTTTCGAAGGGGTTCTAGATGTTGATGGTGTTGAAGAAAATCCATATAGGGTCATCATTGGGTTGGTTATGTGGTGAGATCAACGTTCTGGGACCGCCTAGGCGACCGGGGGCGTCCGGTCGCCTGGGCGATCGCCTAGGCGGTTGTGCGACCGCCCAAGTCTGGGCGGTTGATTTATTTATTTTTTAATTCAATTAAATTTTATAAAAAAGATAAAAATCAGGAATAAATCGGGAAAAATAGGAAACAATACACAAATATTATCTAAAAATACCATACATGTTTAGGCTTCGAAAAGACACCTAGTTCCTCGACCAAGGCCTCACTAGGCACCCCCTCTACACACCTAAACACTTAGGTATACAATTTATTGCTTAGTAGTACAATTACAAAGGTAACTCAGAGTTCATACAATAGCAGATAAGAGAGAAATTAGAATTACAAGCTAACTAACTAATTCCATTGGACACATTGATCTAATGTCCAACTTGGAACCATATCATATCCTCCACCACCATCAGAGTCGTCGAAGTGGTTCTCTTTCGGATTGTCGATGTAAACATCATCTTCTTCAGTTTCTTCATCGTCAGATTGGACATATTGCTCGTCGATGTCCATCGGTTGTTGAGAACTCGATGCACCTGGATCTCTAGAACTAATGTGAACGATGGCATCATCCATGCCACCACCTAATAATGGCACGTCAGATGCAGTGGAACACCGCGCGTCAGATGCAGTGGACATGGATCGAGCAAAGCGTCTCCGTGAAGAAGAATGTCCTAAAGCTGCTTCCTCGGCATCGGCCAATGTAAGCTCCTCTCCAGCAAAGATCGGATGTTCAGTTTCTACCAACCACGGATGCTCGTCGAAGAGATCGTAGTCCACACTGATGGGGTCATAAAATCCGGGCTTCTCCATCCTTTGCTGAAACCTTTGCCTTAACTTTTGGTTGTAGTTCACATACACCAAGTCATTCATCTTCTTCACAGCCAACATGTTCCTTCTCGTTGAGTGTAACTGCTCGAAGACACTCCGATTCCGCTCACAACATGATGCCGAGCATGTCAATCCCAACAGCCTCAGGGCGAACTGATTGACATCATTTCATGCTCATATTTGTATCTTATATCCATTATCTTACACCTAAGCAATGCTACGTGACGAGTTTTATGTTTAGTTTTCAGGAATAAAGAGGTTTGAAGAGAAGAGCCATGAAAGGACCCAAAAGCTGGGAAAAAGGACTGAATGGTGAGATCTAGGGACCAAGATGCAAGGGAGAAGGACCTGAATGTAAGACAGAAGGACCTAAGAGCAAAACAGAATACTCCACACCATCATGGGGAGTATTTTACCAATTCTATTCGGGTCGGAGCTCCAACAAGTCGAGTAACCGCATCAAAGACCAACAATACCAGAAAGCAAAGCCCACAACAAATTCCAACACGATCCGACAATTTTGGACCGCTAATTAGCGGTCCATATTGCTCAGGATCCGTCGAAATTTCTCTTGGACTTGTATTAATGTTCGTTTAGGCTATTTTTGGTATTGGTTTAGTCCCACATCGGGGGATTGTCCCCGATTAGCTTTTTCCATGCTTATAAATAGAACTCTTCACCTTCCATTGTAATTACCCATTGTTTGGTGGCATTCTCTCTACTAAGGAGTGAGCCTTGAAGCAATAACTCAAGGTGGAGAAGGATGCTACCTTCAATGTGAGTCATTGTTAATAAAAGTTTATTTGTTTCTTGTAATCTTGTTTTGTTATGTTGTTTGTTTTGTGTGGGTTGCTTTACTTTGTTTAATTTCTTGTTTAGTAATTTTAGTATCTTAGTTAAATGTTTTCTTTACTTAGTCTAATCAGTAGTGTAATGAGTAGTGAGTAGTTCCATCCCCATTTGGGGGGTGGAGAAATATGTGATATAATTATGTAGTGTATTAAGTGTGTGTTATTTTTATCCATTGAGCTTTATATGATTTCCATAACCATCTAATGGGTCTCCACTCTTATCTTTGATATGCTAATGCTCTTGAATGAAGCTTAGCTTATGCTTTGATTAGTGGACCTATTTTATGGGGAATGATAAGGTTAGGATATGGATGAAGTTAATATTGGAAACACAATTTGTAATGTATGTGCTCTTGTTGCCTTTACCTTAGCTAATGTCTTGTATGTTTTAATGATGTAGTGAAATCTTAATTCATGTGGAGGCATAGTAGGGTATAGTCTTTATACTTGAGTTCATGTAGCTTCATTCCAATTATTGTCTTGTATGCTTTAATGATGTAGTCTTATCTTAATTCATGTGGAGGCAAAGTTGGATGTAGTTTTATGATTTCATGCACTACATATTGTGAGGAGCTTAATGAACACACACACACTCTTTATGTTCACATTATTTCTCTACCCCCTATGGGGCTTAGTTTATTGCTTATTTTCATTTCCTTTTTGCATCTTAGTGTAGTTTAGTGTAACCAACCCTTCTCTTCCCTTTCTTTACCTCTCGCCTTTGCACAAACCAAGTGTCGACACACCTCCCAGTGGACGACCCATATTTGCCACCGCTTCAACGCGGCCGTGCACTTGCGGTTAAATATAAAACGATCAATCAAGTTTTTGGCGCCGTTGCCGGGGAGGTGCTCTGTCCAGACGTTGGTTTGGACGATTCGAGGGGTTTTTAATTTTTTATTTTCAGTTTTTCTTAGTGGCAGGGAACCTGAGGATCAAGGGGAAGCGACTGGAGTAATTGGAGAGCAAACGACCCCAAAGTGACCGCCAATCAGCGGTCTGGGACCGCCAATTGGCGGCCTGGTGAGCCTCAATTGCTCTCAAATTTGTTCCAGTTGTTATGTTGGTCACTTTAGTTATCTGGGAGCCCAATTTTGCATGTTGTGATCTTTAGTTTGCTCCCAGATTTAATTTCAATCCCCTTTAATCAACTTGGATCATAAAACTCAAAGCAAAAGATTAGACTTCTTGCCATCTAGGTCATGCATCATATGTAGACCTTGCATGCATCTTTCTTTTCTTTGCTTTACATTTTGTCGTTGATTGCTGGAGCGAGGTACGCATTCCTTATCACTCATTCACGCATTAGGACATTCATTAGTGAGTAAGGTTTGCATCGTAACAAGAGTGAGGTGAGTGCTTGTTTGGTGAGTTGCTTGCTAGCCTAAGATTTCAAAACATCTTTAAGGGGCATCACCTATAGACTTCAAAGATAAGGTGGGGGATTTCATCACCCCTCCCTTAGCCCCAAAAAGCACACTCAAGTAAAGCCTTAACTAAAAGCAAGTAGACATTGGCCCTAGGAATTCGGACGCACTAGGAGAGTAATCTAGTTGAGACCGCCATGACCTGATCGGCGTTGCCTACCTTGTCGATAGTAGGAGGTACTGGATCTCCGGATCTGGTATCACTTGCTGGGCATTGTGGTCCTCGTTGTAGGGAGGTGAGGCGTGTCGAGGCTAGTGACCTCGAAGTTAGGCGTCGTCTAGCCTAAGGACCCATTGCCTTACATTGTTTGAGCCATGCTTGCTAGTTAGGCTTCTACCTTCACCCTGTACCCTCGCTAGCTCTAGGGATTCTTCCCTTCTCCTCTGAGTCATCTTCTTCTCACCTTCTTCTACGTTATAGTCTCCTCCCCTTTACACTCTCTGTTAGCGTTTTAGGGTCGAGTCGAGCACTTTTTGCGAGCTTAGCCTCGTGGTGGTGAGAGTGATCGACTCGAGAGTTTTTCTTGAGATGGATGGTTACATGGGCGACCATCCATATCATTGTTGGGACCAGGACGATTCTCCCTGGTACTCCGGACCCATGCAACCTGGGGTGGCTCAGACTAACACCCCGTATGGTTGGGATGATCGCAATTTTGTGACTGAGCAGTCTTCGTATCGGGGTAACATGAGAGAGGCACCGACTGCTAGACCACAATCTAGTTATGCCGGATCATATGCTGGTCAACAAACTGAGACATTACAACAAACTTTGGCCTCTTTCATGCGTATGGCAGACGACATGAGTGCCCCGGTGGCTCCAGTAGCCGTACCGTGCGACTGTTGTGGGTTGAGTGGTCATGTTATCGGGGAATGTCCTTATGTTCCCCCTGAGCCTGAGTATGAGCACACATTTTCCCAAAATGCTCATTATGACCATTACGCATCCGCGTACAACCCGAGAGTGATGGATTCATGGGGAGACAAATCTTATCCAAATTTTTATACCTCATTTTCACCCCCGTATCCTCCTCCCGAATACCCAGAATTCTACCAACACCCCACTTCAAATCATTGGACTCATTCTCAGCCCATCAACACCCAACCCCAAAATTTCCCAAGCTCTGACTTGGACCTCACTGTTGACCCCAAATTTGATTCCTTAAAACAAACCCTCCAAACATTCATGGAAACCACTCAAACTTTATTGAAGTCCAACTTGAATTCCTTGCAAAATATGGAATTGCAAGTGAGTCAAATGACACAACAATTCCATGAACGCAAGGAGGGTCACCTTTCATGTCAGCATGAGGATTCTTCTTTTGATATCGAACCACCACCACATCCACAAATTCAAAGCACAACCTTTCAAAGTCAAACTCCTAGTCAGTCTGAGGGACTTGGGGTTTCAATTCACGATCACTTAGTGGAGGATTCGATTCAAATTGAGAATAACTTGGACCAGCTTCATTATGAGTCGGCACAGGATTGTGCCTTATCTTTTTGTCCCGTGGCCCTTGAGCCACATGATCTTCATTTTGATCCTCTTAAGGACCCACCTCTGGTGGAGCAAGAGCTCCCTAGTACCCTCAACTTCAAACAACCTGATGAGAGTTTGCCTCTCACTATTGTTCCTGATCATCTTGGAAATGATGGAACATCAAACAACTACATTGCTCATGAGGGTATTAGGAGTTACTTGGAGGATACTTTGGGTATGAGACCCACTTCCTGTTCTCCTGGTGAGTTGGACATGCATAACGAGGTGCTTGACCTCGTTCCGACCCACCAGCCTGTTGGTTGGAGAGTTTGGATTGATGATCATAACTTCAGTTCCGCAACGGGAGATATTTTTCTTCCGTTGCCCCTTATTTCCCAAACTCTCGAGAGGTTCAAGCTCTTTCAGTTTGATCCTTTGAATGAGACGCCTTTGCGTCCAATTAATGAACCTCTCATTTCCTCTGGTGCTCTTTGTGAAGGGGGCCCACACATGCGTATTCTGGCCCCGCGTGGTGTCATGTTCCCTTTCCAAGTGCATTGACCCACTCTTGAGGTTCCCATTTGATGTCTTTTGACAAATGAAGATGGGAACTTATGTTTGTACATAGTTATATAAAAAAAAGAAAAAAAAAGAAAAAAAAAGAAAAAGAAAAAAAAAAGTACAATAAAAGACTCCTTCAGTGAGCATCGATTGTTGTGAGCCCCAACCCTTGTGTATTTGGGCTCCATTTCTTTCACGTATTTGTATCCTTTCTTTAGCATCTCACAGGTTTTGAGGGAATTTGGGTTGTGTCCATCAACATAGCCATACACTTCCCTTTGTACTTCATGTTGGTGAGATCTCTCTTTTTTATGCATCAATCCATGTAGTATCTTGCTTGCATTCATTGAGGACAATGCATGAAGTAGGTGTGGGGGGGTGTTTTACGTGTGTACATAGTCGAGTCTTTTTCCTTTGATTTTGTTTTCTTTTGTTTGCATTGTTAGGGTCATCATGATAGTGTGCTGCATTTAATATCGATATATCTGCTTGCCATGATCCTTGGGTGACTTGTCTTCTTTTGCTTGCCTAGTGCTTCAAAATTTTCACATTTCTTTCAAAATCTTCATGTGTTTTCGAAAGAAAATGTTTTGTGGGTTTTGCGTGTGTTTAGCATGTGCAAAACCGTTGAGAGGCAAAGTAAAAAGAAAGCTCCCAAAATTGTCTTGAACTTGATGCATTAGGATATCTAATACGTGGCTTTAGGATTTATCGAGTCGTTAGGATGCACCCCAGTTTTCCCTTGGGTGTGAGTAATCAGTGGGTTTCAGTGCTCAAACATTTAAAGAAGTCCACCCTGAACCTAGTGAGTCAAATAATTCGTGTTTGTTAGTTTAGGAAGTTTGTTGTAGTCAAGGGCCCTTAATATCTTTTTGTGAAACTTAAGTGTAGGGGTTTTGGTTCCCATGTAGATAAATGAATAAATAAGTGGTGTTCTCTCTTCTCGCACGGCTCCTATCACTCGGGAAAGTAGGTCTGAGGGGACTTTGTGCCTGGTGCTTTCGAGACATCTGACTTGGGATGCACCGACCGAACTCCCGTTACACGGGTGGTAGGGATCGCCCTATGTGGAGATTTGGGGGAAGGTGTACGTGATAGTGTAAGTCCTCATAGGCAATGATGCACGAAACCTGACCCTGGGAGAATCAAACACCAACCAATAAATGCTCCAAAGAAAAAGAAAAAAAAAGGAAGAAAAGAAAATGAAAAAAAAGAAAAGAAAAGAAGAGTCAAATAAGAACCAAAATGGACTTTACACTTTGTTTCACATTCAGAAGTTAAGGTTGCCCATGTCTTTCACTTAATTCCTTAGTTAACTCTCACGAATAACTCATTAGGCTAGGTGTGTGGACTGATTACATATATAGAGTCGACCCGTAGTATTACCGCATTCCATGATCGACAAAATAAGTCCAACGAGTCGTGTAGCTTGATTGATTAATGCATCTTGTTCGGATTTTGTGGGTATATCCGCTGAAAACCCTCAGGAGACACCACTCCTCCTCCTTGGCAACAAGGAGGTTTAACGGCTTGTTGCACATGCTAAGTGCAACCGTGATTCCTACGAAAGTGAGTTAGGATTTCTTGTTTCTCGTTTGTTTTTCTCTTTCTTTGTTTTGCTCGAGACTAGCAAAAACTTAGGTGTGGGGGTATTTGATTGACATCATTTCATGCTCATATTTGTATCTTATATCCATTATCTTACACCTAAGCAATGCTACGTGACGAGTTTTATGTTTAGTTTTCAGGAATAAAGAGGTTTGAAGAGAAGAGCCATGAAAGGACCCAAAAGCTGGGAAAAAGGACTGAATGGTGAGATCTAGGGACCAAGATGCAAGGGAGAAGGACCTGAATGTAAGACAGAAGGACCTAAGAGCAAAACAGAATACTCCACACCATCATGGGGAGTATTTTACCAATTCTATTCGGGTCGGAGCTCCAACAAGTCGAGTAACCGCATCAAAGACCAACAATACCAGAAAGCAAAGCCCACAACAAATTCCAACACGATCCGACAATTTTGGACCGCTAATTGGCGGTCCATATTGCTCAGGATCCGTCGAAATTTCTCTTGGACTTGTATTAATGTTCGTTTAGGCTATTTTTGGTATTGGTTTAGTCCCACATCGGGGGATTGTCCCCGATTAGCTTTTTCCATGCTTATAAATAGAACTCTTCACCTTCCATTGTAATTACCCATTGTTTGGTGGCATTCTCTCTACTAAGGAGTGAGCCTTGAAGCAATAACTCAAGGTGGAGAAGGATGCTACCTTCAATGTGAGTCATTGTTAATAAAAGTTTATTTGTTTCTTTTAATCTTGTTTTGTTATGTTGTTTGTTTTGTGTGGGTTGCTTTACTTTGTTTAATTTCTTGTTTAGTAATTTTAGTATCTTAGTTAAATGTTTTCTTTACTTAGTCTAATCAGTAGTGTAATGAGTAGTGAGTAGTTCCATCCCCATTTGGGGGGTGGAGAAATATGTGATATAATTATGTAGTGTATTAAGTGTGTGTTATTTTTATCCATTGAGCTTTATATGATTTCCATAACCATCTAATGGGTCTCCACTCTTATCTTTGATATGCTAATGCTCTTGAATGAAGCTTAGCTTATGCTTTGATTAGTGGACCTATTTTATGGGGAATGATAAGGTTAGGATATGGATGAAGTTAATATTGGAAACACAATTTGTAATGTATGTGCTCTTGTTGCCTTTACCTTAGCTAATGTCTTGTATGTTTTAATGATGTAGTGAAATCTTAATTCATGTGGAGGCATAGTAGGGTATAGTCTTTATACTTGAGTTCATGTAGCTTCATTCCAATTATTGTCTTGTATGCTTTAATGATGTAGTCTTATCTTAATTCATGTGGAGGCAAAGTTGGATGTAGTTTTATGATTTCATGCACTACATGTTGTGAGGAGCTTAATGAACACACACACACTCTTTATGTTCACATTATTTCTCTACCCCCTATGGGGCTTAGTTTATTGCTTATTTTCATTTCCTTTTTGCATCTTAGTGTAGTTTAGTGTAACCAACCCTTCTCTTCCCTTTCTTTACCTCTCGCCTTTGCACAAACCAAGTGTCGACACACCTCCCAGTGGACGACCCGTATTTGCCACCGCTTCAACGCGGCCGTGCACTTGCGGTTAAATATAAAACGATCAATCACGAACCTCTGTAATGCGGTCTCTCCCATGTATGCGCCATAAGATTGCCACCAATCTACAGGTCTTCTTTCCGACCTTTGTCTGACGACCATATCCCTCGAGAATATTCCGAGGGAGTTCTTGTAACGATCAAGTAGACCGCAAATCTTGTCTTGTTCTGCAGGAGTGGGGACGAGCCGCTCTACGACATCCATGAATCCAGGCATATGCTTATTGAAAGCTACATTTCGATCCTGAGGTGGGACAGAGAAGAAGGTACCAGGGTTGAGTAAGAAACCAGCTGAGTGTAGCGGTGAAGACATCATCTTCCCTGGACCCCACCTGGTGTCGATGAGGTCGATGACTTTCTTGTACAACCTCGGGTTTCCGTCAAATTTCCTCATGATTTGTTCTTTGTCTTTCTCCATTGCGTCACATAGATATCCCATCAGTGGTTTCTCATCGCCGTCAACAAGTCTAAGAACCTGGACCATAGGTTGTGAGGCCTTCAGTGCCTTCACAACGTTTGTCCAGAAACCACTTTGTAGAATGATCTCGGCAACTTCAGTAGAGATCTCCTTCTTTTTGTTGTTCTTTATCCAACTTGCATTAGGATCGTTGTACTCCGGGGAAACAACAAAGGCTCGGAGTTTGTCTTTCTTCAGAAACAACCTTTGCAAACTCAAAAAGGCGGTGACAAATCTCGTGACAACAGGGCATAGCAGGTTCCCTTCAATGGCAATTCACATCCTCTTCAACAACATGGCAGAGCTGTTGAAATGTTTGATGATCTTACGAGCTAAAGCAATAGTCTTCAAAAACAACTTGCCAATATCCTCCAAGATGAGATCGATACAATGCGCTGCGCAGGGAGTCCAAAACAATCTCCTTCTTTTTTGCTGCAACATCCTACCGGCAAGTACGTACGCGATGGCGTTGTCGGTGACCACCTGAACAACGTGTTCTTTGCCAATCTCGCCAACTACCTTGTCCATCAGCTTGTACATGTAGTCTGCGGTGTGAGAGTGACCGAAAGCATTTACAGACCTCATGAACATGGTACCTGTCGGACAATTTACTAGAAAATTGATTATATTCCTACCAGACATATCAGTCCAGCCATCTGTCATCAACGTGCACCCGTATGTTGCCCAATCTTGTCTGTACGACTCTAGTATACCTCTAGTGTAGTCAATTTCCTGTTTAAGGCACGAGTCACTAACTTCATGATACGTCATGGGTTTAAGTCTGGGTCCGTAAGTACAAGTAGCGGATATTGCTTCCTTCCACTCAGGCGTCCTTACAGTGTTTAATGATATACCACATCTATAGAAAAGCCTAGACCATTTTTGATTAATTGTTTTCCTATCTTCTTTTCTAAAGGTTCTTTCGATGGTTGTTTGTTGGGCCCCGGAAACCACGTCCGCAAAATGGTGCCCACAAACGTTGTTTTTGTCTCTTTCGACCAGGAACGAGGCGAGAACGGGAGGTTGGGGTCCGAGCAGAACTGGAACCCGACCCGGTTTCCAGATCAAATTCTATGTTTCCTCGGTCTACATAATCATCAAGACATACATTTTCGTTTTGTAATGTCCTACTATTTCTAATCATGTATGCCGTTATGTCTTGTTTAATAGAGTCAGGAACTTTATCACAAGGTCTAGCATTGCTACCGGGTGTGTGTGCAAGATGTTGTTTGTGACGGGCTATACCACCTTTAGTTTCCTTACCACATAACTCACAGACAATGCAGTTTTTATCATTAGCACTAATGTAATGGGCAGTATTCCAACTAGGGTTATTTGTACGGGTAGGTCTTAGGTCATCGTAACTCTCGTGATGCATATGGAGACTAGTGTCGGATACGTAAGCCATATCTTAAAACTAGACTAATATAAAAATTTAGACTAATATGAAAATAAAATACTATTAATTTAATTCTAAAGTGAAGTTAGAAAGAGTGCACTTGATTTTGGCGGTTGAAGAATGAAGAACCGGATCAGAGACTTCACTTTCCAACTTCAAAACTAAGCACCAGACCGGAGACTTAATCGTAAAAACTTGGTGATTAGGAAACTTGATGATGAAAATAGAATTATGAAGAAGAAGAGAATGAGAGATGTGTGAAAAATGAAGAGGTTTGGAGGGGTTTATATAGGATTTGGGGGTAGTGACAAACTTGTAATTTTCGAATAAATAAAACAAAAAACAAAAATGAAAATAAAATACTATTAATTTAATTCTAAAGTGAAGTTAGAAAGAGTGCACTTGATTTTGGCGGTTGAAGAATGAAGAACCGGATCAGAGACTTCACTTTCCAACTTCAAAACTAAGCACCAGACCGGAGACTTAATCGTAAAAACTTGGTGATTAGGAAACTTGATGATGAAAATAGAATTATGAAGAAGAAGAGAATGAGAGATGTGTGAAAAATGAAGAGGTTTGGAGGGGTTTATATAGGATTTGGGGGTAGTGGCAAACTTGTAATTTTTGAATAAATAAAACAAAAAACAAAAATGAGAGAGCCGTTGGAGTGCCTCTAACGGCTCTCGCCTAGGCGAAGCGATCGCCCAGACGACCACCGCGACAGGCGGTCGCCTACCACCTAGGTGACCGCGTACCTGAACGTTGGGTGAGATAGTGGCTCGGGAGTTTTGCATTGAATACTCCAAAATTGTGAGGAATGCAGAGTGGAAGGGTGGCAGGAGGGATTTTACAATACTATAGGAGTATTATGACAAATAAAATGTCATAGAAAAAAGTTGGAGGATGAGTGTGTTATTTTCTGGGTAGGAGTGATAAACATAATACAAAAGGAATTAGTGAAATGTAGAAAACTAGAATGAGTACACGAGTTGCATTTAAAATAGGTCTATGAAGTATCTTGTGTACTTTTTACGTCTAACAATTACATATTTAGTGTATGATACATTTACCCTAGTTTGAAAGAGATACACCTTATTGAGAGTGTAATAGCCAAATACCATGACATATTGATATTTTACATTTGAGATGTTTAATCGATCATTTTTCAGTAAAAAAACCCGATTAGAATACGAAAATGCCTAAATTATTAGTTTCGTCTAAATTATGACTTTTATTATGTAATTGTAGTTTTGTGTCAAATCGTGTAATTTTATTTCACATTATTCATTTATAATTTATCATTACTACCGAAAAACATCACAAAAAATTATGATTAATCATATACTAATTACATGTCTTACCGTTTCCAGAGTGGACATGTTTTAAAATGAAAAAAATTGAAATAATTTATTTTAATTTTTTTCCAACTTAGACCTGTTTGGAAAATATTTTCCAAATTATACTCGCTTCCACCACGTTGAGACACGTGGCGACGGTGTGACTTTTTTTAGTGTATATAGAACTCGACGTCTTAGACGCCGCGTTCTGTAGAATTAAATTTCTTTAGAGAACACGGATTTTCAAGTGCCACGCTCTGTACAAATAGATTTCGAACTTGGCATATGAATTACCAAGTCTTAACATTTAGAGAATTTTTAGTAGTGTGTAATGCCAGTTTTGCAATCCCAGATGAATTCGACACTTTGCTTCCTAAGTTCAAGTTTATAGAACTATAACTCGGCACTTGCATTGTCGAATTCTGTAACAATGAATTCGGAAACCAACGTGCCGAGTTCTATAAAAATGAATTCGGCAACCAAAGTAATGAGTTATATAAGGAAATTTTAACCAGACATTGGAACGTGCACGAGCAGTCCCAGTCCGAGGATTATCTGAGACACCAAGTTCGTAAGGTAGAACTCAGTGTCCCTAAAGCCGAGTTCATTTAAAAAAAGTGAACTCGACGTTCTATCAGGCTATAAAGCGGTGTGACAGAACCCCCTCCTCCTCAGTTTCGATTCTGCCGATTTCAAGGTTCTACCCTATTTTTATTGGGTCAATGTCCGGAGGACATAGGCCGTAAGAGTTCAGTCACTCTGGGTTGGTTGCAAGATCAATTTCAAATATTGCCAGAAGATGCCGATAACGACACGGTCATACGCCACACTAGAGCGTACTTTCTGTTCCAGTTTGGTTGCATTTTTTTGTCTGATAAAAGCGGCACCATGATTCACTTGAAATACCTACCTTTGCTGAGAGATTTGACTGTGGCATCAATGTACAATTGGGGAAGTGAGGCTTTGGCCCACTTATATCACAATTTGGATGATGTTTGCTTGATACCAACCAGACATCTGTGTTGTTTTTTGGCATTTCTGCAGTTGTGGTGCTGGGAACATTTATACATTGTCAGAGTAAGCAAGAGCATATCGTTAATATACATGGAGGACGAGAGGGCACCATTAGGAGCCTGTTGGAGACGACTACGATCGTTCAGGGGAAGTATCTGTTAGGATCGATGACCCGCAATTAATCTAATCACTTATTTAATTTTCTACTTGATTAAGCAAGATAGATGCAGTGGAAATAAACAATAAAACACAAGTAGAGAAAAAACAAATCACAATGGACACAAGATTTTTATAGAGGTTCGGCCTCCCGCCTACTTGCTCTCTTGCAAGCTCCGCTCGACTCCACGAGCTCTACTCACGACTTCACTATCCACTCCCAGTTCCGGGCCAGGAGAGAACGCCTTTACACAACAAGCCTAGCTTACAACCCTCGCTAGCTTGGATTTCTCTTCTCACAATCCGAGAAGGAGTACTTTGGGCTTTCACCGAAATCTTTGATTCTTAACAACAATTCGTTGAGTGGATCAACACTCTCTAACTTGAGCACACTTTGAGTATGATTTGTAATTGATCAAAGATGTGGAAGTATAAGGCTTAAAGTGTAGGATTTGGGGCTTTGAGGATTGGGAGACGTCTCTCTAGTTTGTGGAGCAATTAGAAGTGTGAGAGATGTGTAAATAAGGTGTATGGACATATATTTATAAACTCCTAGAGAGATATAACTGTTGGAGAAGAATTGGGTGAGTTGTGTGTAAGATACACAAATCAGAAACTCAGGATCAGCAATTCTGTCCCTCAAAGGTCGATCAAATTGGGGTGAACGGTCGACCGTTTCCTTAAGTGTACCACAAACGGCTTTGGTCGAACCTATTTGGGTTATGACTTAAGTTATCAGTCGACCGAAAAAGAGGTGGTCTGGTTTTTGTAGGATTAAAGGATATATCGGTCGACCACGAAAGGAAGGTCCGGTCGATCGAAAATAACATGCACTTTGGTGTTTCGAAATGTTTATATTTGGTCGACCGTTTCTCGGTCCATGGTCGATCGGTGAACAAATGTATTTTGGGGGTTAGATAAAAATACAAATATGACCGTTGCAAAATACTAAAATGTTAACGGTCGTCCGGAAAATATGGGTGATCGGTCTACTGGAAGGTCAAAATCAGTCGTCTGAACCAAGGCTAAATTTGCACAGGTCAACCGGTCGGACGGAACAAGATCGGTCGACCGTTTGGGTGTAGACAATTATATACAACTTGGTTATCCTATGGAATTGGGTTGCTTACTCAAGTCGGATTGATATGGAAATTTGTATGTGACTTCTATAGGTTCCATAGAATCTATGTGAATGAATTTTAACTCATGTATGATCAAGTTCACATAGAATCCTAACACTCAAACTAAAGGCAAAATTACATGTCTTCAATGAGCTTGATTACATGTCTTGACTTCAATTCCATTCTTCCTTGAGTCTTGATCACTTGTAGAGGTTAGGACAATACAATATATATTCTATGCATAATATGTGCTACTCTATATTTGATTGTGATTAAGATTAGGTTAATTAAATCATCAAAACACAGATTAAGGTCAAAAAGCCAATAATCTTCCATTTTTTGATGATGACAACCTATATCTTAATACTTGAAAATTTAAAATGTAAATTATGCATATAAGATGCTCCCCCTAAGGATGTCCATAGTTTTGTTCAATTCATTTCAATTTCAAGTTTCTTCTACCCCTTTGACATCAATCAAATAATTAAACTATATAATCATGAGATGTCTAATTTTTTTGCCCCTTATCTAATGTAATGACTTTGCTCCCTCTTAATTTTGTAATTCATTACTTCATGTAAATGATATTCATTAAGCTCCCACTATCAATATGAATAGGTCTAAAAATTAATCTCAATTTTTAATATCTTTTCTCCCCTTTTGTCATTAATCAAATATGAACATATAAGCATATGATGTTTTTGCATTCAAGTCCTATTGGAACCAATTCTATATGCTTAAGATGATTAAAAGATGTTACCCAGCTTAGTAGTCGTCAAATGTGGTTCCAACCTCATTGCGATAGTGCAACCGTCTTTGAATATGGCTTTTGTAAGCTTGGCCCGGTCACTACCGATCTCCCATCTTGTTTCAAGTACCTACAAGTGTAGACTTAGGTACCCAAACAACTTTGGGTCCTTGAATGTTAGCTTTAGGAACCCAAACCATTTTGGTTTTGGGAGCTACACACTTGAGGAACTTTGATTAATAACAAAATGCTTTCCATTTAAAGTAGTATAACCTACATGGTTTTTAACATGTGAAGCATTATATCATAAACCATGTTTATCTAGTGATTGCCTTTGACTACCTAGAAGCATGTCAAGCATTTTAATTCTATTTGTGAACTTTTCTAGATCTTTTCTTAATTGCACATTACAAGCTCTAAGATCTAGTTGTTCAACATCAATAGGTGTTGCATTTAGACTACCAAGTTCTAATGCATGTTTTTCATGTCTAGCAATCACCTCATTTTTCTCATTCATGATTATTTCAATTTGGCATTGAAGATCATTTTTTTCTAGCATTCTTATTCTTTTCACAAATGATCTCATATTAATTCACTAAATCATGAAAGGCATTTTAAAGCTTATCAAAATTATATGTTTCTTGTTTAGAGCATGGGCTATCATTAGAATATGATTTAGTAGAGCAAGAGTTAGAAGCCACCTTACTTTGTTCATCTTCAATAGCCATGAATCATGTGCGGGCAACCTCCCTTCCACTTTGTAGAGAAGATGATGATGATGAAGGTAATGAAGAGTCATCCCAAGTAACTTTGTGAGCTTCCATCTTATTCTCTTTTCTCTTGCTCTTCTTCTTTTCTCTTCTCCTCTCCCTTCTCTCCTTTTTCTTCTCAGCTTCACTCTTCTCCTTCTCCTTTCCTTTTTCCTTCTTCTCCCTTATCTTTCTTGAGGTATTTGAAGAAGTCTTTGGCAAGGACCTCAATATCCTCATCTTCTACTCTCACACATGGTTCATCGAAATTCACATGTAATGCCAAGGTTGATTTAATCTTGGAGGCTTCTTTCTCCTTTCGATGATTTATTTGGAGTTCATAAGCCATGAGGTTTCCAATTAGCTCCTCCATCTTTAGTTTACAAAGGTCATGTGCTTCCTCAATTGCAACGACCTTGTCTTACCATTTGCTTAACTTGTTCTTGAGTTGATTCCATTGATTGTCGTAGTTTACTTTACAACACGTTATCAGCACGATCCGGTTTGAGTATTGGAATTTGCTCGTGGTAACAAATATTATCTTAAACGTCGTATGATTTATGATAATATAATGTATTTGATAGGATGATTCTTATAAACAGATTTAAAAGATCATTCTTGGATCACGTAATGAGTAATATTGTCAGATATCAACATTCACCATAAAATTGTTTCTACGTGACCGTAATCATAAAATATTATTTCCTTTTGCCTTTGATTCATACATACATATATTTTTCTCAAATTCACATATGCATGTATCTTTTTGTATGAAAGGTTAAATTTCTGTTTGAAAGTTCTTTTTCAACTCATGCGCTCCTATTAATTTGGATTATGTGTTTGTAATGGTAATAAAATAGGTGCATATATGTTGAAACTATTAAATGTTTTTGCTATAAGTCATGTACTGTTCACTAATTTTTCAAAAAATTGTTTACTCTTACATTTACATTGTTTGCATTTGTTCTAGATTACATATTATCAAGTTTTACTATAATCTCTTGTATATCATAAATTAAGAGATATCATTTTTGATACATATTGACAACTTACATCCCACAACATATTCTTTGAAAAATTATTGTGATTAATTTATGTGGAAAACTTTATATATATCTAATCTCATGCCCACGTTGGAATACTTGGGTATTTAAAGTTTAGGATCTACAAAGCTACAATATTTCCATTATATGTTATAATCTAATTATTATCATTCATGATTATCTCATTTTTTATTTTCAAGAATATACATGCATACATATCATGAAATTTGTTATATGGAGATATGATATGATATGACATATGAAATAAAATACTACATATGGTTTGGCATGTAATTTTTAACTCATCTTATATTTTATGATAGAAAATTATGTTGACCATTTCAAAGCGAGAATTTGTTACATTAGATATTACCGAGAGTAATTATCTAAAATGGGCATTTGACGTCAATACATTTAACCTCATTGTATCTAAGTCAGACTGTTGTTGAAAAATCTAAATGTACTTTTGCTCAGAAAGCTAAAGCCTTAATCTACATTCGACACCATTTACATGAAGATTTAAAGGTAGAGTACTTAACTGAGGAGGACCCTGCAACTTTATGGCAATCCCTAAAGGATCGCTATGACCATCAACAAGATGTGGTCCTTCCACATGCTAGGTTTGAATGGATCAACCTGCAATTTCAAGAATTTAAATCAGTATCAGAATATAATTGTGCCATCCACCGCATTGTGTCTCAAATGAGACTTTGTGTAGAAGATCACAGAGAATGAGATGTTAGAAAAGACTTTATCAACCTTTCATGCTAGTAACCTTGTACTCCAGCACTAGTACAAGGTGAAAAATTATGTTAACCACTCTGAGCTAATTTCTGTATTACTTGTTGCTGAAAAACACAACCAGTTATTGATGTATAACCACAATGCTCATCCTAATGGTTTTGCACTTCTGCCCGAAGCAAATGTTGCAAAACATTTTGGATGATTAAACAAAAACATTGAAAGTGAAAGCGACACACAAAAGAAAATAGAGGTTCAAATGGCCTCCGAGGTGGTCAACTCAAGAAAACAGACCAAGTAGGATCTCATGAGGGTACCTTTAATACTTGTTGTTAGGATCTATGACCCTATAATGACTAGATAATTGCGGAATTAAAATACTAATTGAGGGATTAAGGGAAGAAACAATTGCAAACCACAAATTCATCGACACCGGAGTTTAGAGAGGTTCGGCACCGTACCCCGGTCCTATTCGTCCTCGCAAGCCTCACTCGATCCCCCGAGCCTTGCTTACGGTTCCACTAACCGATCTCCATTCCGGGCCGAGATCAACGTCGTTTACAACCATCGAGCCTCACGAACAACCTCGCCTCGCTCGTGTCTCCTCTCACAACCCGAGAGAGACCTTTCTCGAAGCTTTACAACTCTTTGGTGATTCTTGAATATGGAGATGGAATCACAATATAACTAACACTCTACACTTGAGAAAACTTGGATATTGATATGGAATTGGATATGCAAGTGGTGATGTTTTGGCTTGAGTGTCGAGGATTGAGAGCTTGAAGATGAAGAGGATTTGGCTTTGAGTATTGGATAGATAAAGAGTGTTCAAGAGTCTCAAAACCAACAAATGTGGTCCTATTTATAAGCCTTCAGGCTCTATGATGAGAATTTTATTTATACCGCAAGTGCACGGTGTTAATGAAGACGTGGCAAATACGGGTCGAACACAAGGAGGGAGAGATATTGTTATTTTTGGATTTTCGATTAGAGAGAGAGAGAGAACAATAATAAGGTTGGTTTTGAGATTTTTGGGTTTTAATTATCTAAAACAAGAAACATGAACAAATAAAACTAAAACAAGAACAAAGATGGTGAATTCCGTTGGGTGGAGGTTTAGATATCGGGTTTAGATTAGAGAATTCTGAAACTTATAATAAATCATATTAGTTATAAAGCATTACATGATAAATGATTTAACATAAACTCAAGTAATCAAAACATACTAATACGAAATTAAAATAATAACATCTTCTCTTCTCATCACCCTAAATCCGTCACCCCCACCCTTTGGAAAGAGTTAGAAACTCATAGATGGAGGGATGGAGAAGGGGTCCTAGAGAAACTAAGAAAAAAAAATTAAAAACATAAAATAAAAGAAACAGAATTTTATTGCTAAATTATGGAACAAAAGGAAGAACTCCTCACAACATCGTTCTCGGGGCTATTTATAGCCGATACAAGGGACCTAAGCATGAAATAAGAAAGTACACGCGTCAACACGCAACCGGTAAAATTTTTAGAGCATTAATCTAATTTGGTGCGGCGGATTCGCCGCAATTTGCTCTTGAGGTGCGGCGGAATCGCCGCAATTTGGCTCCGAATCGACCCGGATTTTTCCTGTGTGTTTATGGTATGATTTAAATGTCATTTGCGCGTCTGGATTGATTCTTGCATATCTTTGGAGATCCGAATTAATTTCTTCATATATTTGGAGATCCACATTGATTTTTCTTTATATTTTCTCCATAATAATAAAAGCTACTCGTGATTTGCAATTAGGTCCTTGACTTTTTGCAATTAAGTCCCCGGCTACTTTTGTGCTTAAGTCCTTGTTCTTTTCGTAATTAGGTCTTGAATGCTTTTATGCTTGGATACATTTCCATTTGAAACCCGATAAACTTGAACTTGGTCTTTATGATAGAAACGAGTCTTTTGTACGCGTTTATACTCGGGATGTGGGTAATTTGCATTCAGGTCCCTGTATTCTGTAAATAAGACTAAACACATACCTTAGTAGCATTTATTGATATAAAAGTAATCTAAATGAAAGACATGATGCAATGTATGCAATGCATCAAATACCCCCACACCTAGATTTTGCTAGTCCCTAGCAAAACAAAATATAAGAAAAATAAAAACAGGGAAATCCTAACTCACTTTCGTAGGAATCACGGTTGCGCTTAGCATGTGCAACAAGCCGTTAAACCTCCTTGTTGCCAAGGGGGAGGAGTGTTGTCTCCTGAGGGTTTTCAGCGGATATACCCAAAAAATCCTGAATCAACATTTCATTAATAGTTCTCAATATCCCTACCTCAACCTTATACATCTCACTGAGAATTCTTGCATGCTCATTATATAAATCTAACTCATTAAAAATATGACTTGGTCTTTGTTCCACCAACATTCACACCACTAACCCTTCTACACATGTTTATCACTTGAATTATTTTGCACGCCTCCTTTGGTGGTGAAGTATCATTCGGATCAACCATGGCATGGATCATTCTTTTAGCTTTGGGCCTTGAGTATTATTATTATTTTTTTCTTTTCTTTTCTTCCGTGATTCAACACATTTTCTTTTTGACACTTTTACCCTTTTGCATTCGTGTAGCGAGTTTGGTCGATAATCCCAAGCTGGTAGACTCAAGTTACCGGGTTTCAAGATACCCCTACGGACCAGTGACTCAAAGGCTTGGGCTTTTGTAATCATTTTGCAAAATGTGTTTTCTTCACTTTATTCCTTTATTTTTATTTTTATTTTCCTCAAGGCTTAATTGCTATTAGAAGTCCACACTTCCCGGTATATTTTCCTCAACCTCTGCTTTTTATCAACCACTTCAAAGATTTGATTCATTCAATTTAAGTGCATACATGTCTTAAAGGGCAATGGGTTATTTCTTTGGAACTTAGATTTATGTCACAATTTCTACAAGCAGAACTATATAATAAGGAACAAAAACTCAATGCAATTTGTACACGGGTTTTAGCAGTTCAATCTTAAGCTATGTCATGAAACATTAATTATTTTTTTTATTTTTAAATAAAAGACAGAATATATAGATAAATATATACATAAACACCCCCCCACACCTAAATCATGCATTGTCCTCAATGTATGCAAATATAAAGCAAATGCACTTATTACCTTGGTGAATTGCGGTGGAAGGATGGAATTTGCTCAAAGTCAACCATAGTCAGAACTGGATTGAATGACACCATATTGGTGCATGTATCCAGTTGAAATGTTCCCCATGTTGCAATGAGCGTCCTGAGTTACAGGTTCCACACCCCTCACATAAATTGGTTCTCTTATTTGCTCGAGTGACGGTGGGTGTGTAGATGAATTCCTCCCCTTTTTCTTACTTCCTTTTTGATTTTGTGACGATTCAGAAATATTATAGATACGCGATTTCATCACAACATCACTTTGATTGCATGTTATTTCTGGCTCACTATCAATATGAAAGATATTAAATTCAGCTTTTAAGTTCCCAAAAGATAATTGCATGAGCCCATTTCGACAGTTTATCAATGCTTCGGAAGTGGCCAAAAAGGGTCTGCCTAGAATTACAGGGATTTGTCGATTAGGATTTACAACAGGTGCGGTATCTAGTACGACAAAATCCACTGGGTAAATGAAGTCACCAACCTTGATCAAAACATCCTCTACTACACCTCTTGGTTTCTTAATAGAGCAATCAGCAAATTGAAGGGTTGTCCTAGAGGGTTTTAATGGACCAAGGTTCATTTGCTCATAGACAGAGTATGGGAGTAGGTTAACACTAGCACCAAGGTCTAGAAGGGCTTTGTTGATAAAAGTATCTCCTATTGCACATGAAATTGTGGGACATCCAGGATCCTTATATTTTATAGGAGATGTGTTGGACAAAATAGAACTTATGTTTGCAGTTAAGAATGCCTTCTTTGGTATGTTTGTTTTTCTCTTTTTAGTGCACAGATCTTTTAAGAATTTAGCATAAGCAGGTATTTGTTGAATCATATCTAGGAGTGGAATGTTCACCTTAACTTGCTTAAATACTTCTAAGATTTTCTCCATTTGTGCACTTGAGTTCTTTTTGAGTCTATTGGGGAATGGGGCTTTAGGAACATAGACTCGCTCAGGTTCAGGTTGAGCTATAGTTTCAGGTTGAGTAGGTGGGTTGGGCGTTTCAGATTGGACGTCGGGTTCAATGGTTAAGTCATATGTGGTTGCTTGATGGCTAGATTGATTAGACGTTCTAGTATTTACCACATTGTTATCAACTTGTCTTCCGGACCGTAATGATACTACAACATTTATTTGTTGGAACGGTCCTTCCTCATTAACCATTTGAACCGGTCTAGGGTTGTTATTTCCTGAAGGTGCTTGATAGGATTGATATGAATTATTAGATCTAGGGTTCACCTCAGGTTGACTTGGAAACCGACCCTTTTCTCTTTCACCTACTATTTGTGCTAATTGGCTGACTTGTGTCTCAAGCCTTTGGAAGGTCTGGTTGGTTGTTTGTATAAAATTTTCATCAAATTTTCCAGGCTTGTCAACCTAACCTCATGATCGCCATTGTTACTAAACCCAGATGATGTATTATTTTGGTTATACGGGTTTGGTTGTTGTCTAGGAGGTTGACCTTGTTGGCTTGATGAGAAATTGAAATTATTACGCCAACCCGAGTTATAGGTTGTTGCGTACGGGTCATTTCTAGCATGGTTATACATGGCATTAACTTGTTCCCAGTCCGCACAATCCTCCATTACATGACCAGTCTGACCACATCTAGGGCAAGGGATAGACGAGGCTTGATTCACTCGCGTTTGGGTTTGTAGCTCTAAACTTTCCATTCTGCGCATAAGGGTAGCTAGTTTTGCTTCAGCCGCTATGTTGGCATCTACAGCTAAGACACCTGGTTTGGGTTGACTTGCTATTCTAGATCCAATACTCGGGTTAAGCGGTGTTATAGCATTGTCCCATTGCATACTGTTTTCAGCTAATTCCTCAAGAAAAGTCCAGGCATCATTTTCATTTTTCGACATAAAGTTCCCTTGGCTTACGGATTCTACCATAACCCTAGATGTGGGTGTCAATCCCTCATAAATAATTTGGCATAATTGCCATCTTGGAATTCCATGATGAGGGCATTGGGTCAGTACACTTTTCAATCTTTCTAGATAGGAATATAACGGCTCGCTCTCAGACTGAACGAATGCAACAATTTCATTCCTAATCCTCATAGTCTTATGGTTGGGGAAATATTTTTTCAGGAATATTTGAACAAACTCAGCCCAACTCCTAATAGATCTTTCAGCTAGACTATATAGCCATTTCTTTGCGTCGTCCTTTAGTGCTAGAGGCACAAATTTCAGACGCACTGCCTCCTCAGGGATATGCTGGTATTGCATAAGAGAGCAGATTTCCTCAAATTCTCTAAGGAAGAGATATGGGTCTTCCCTAGAGGTGAACTTAGGCAACATACTCATGTATTGTGCCTTAAGTTCGAAGTCGCGACCCGGGATGGTGGGCATAACGATGCACGATGGCTTAGCAGCCATCGCTGGATAGCATCGATCCCTCAGAGTTATAGGTTGTGCAATAGGCGGGTCCACTACGTTCTCACCCATTGGATCCGGGTGAGGTGGTGCAGCAGATGGATTGGGGCTAAGTTCCAGACTGGAATATAGATGAACTCGTGAGAGTCGATTACTCAAGTCCCGAATCCAAATCTGGGTGCACCGAGTTGAATCAATTTTTGAATTCAAATTCGAAATTTAAATTCCAAATTTAATTTCAAGAATTAATTAAAATTGTTTTTTTTATATTTTCGTTTTTTTATATATTTTTTTATGTTTTTTTTTTCAAAAAGGAAACAAACAATAGAATGGGGAAAGATGAGAAATGAATCCTAATCTAGAGAATTTAGGTGAGAAGAGAAAGAAGACTCAGATGAGAAGGGAAACCTAACTCTAAAGATATAAAAAGGGTTGGTCAGAAAATTCCTAAGAAAGCACGGTTCAAACAATCCTAGACCTAGTGTCGCTTAGATCTAGACGACTCCTAACTGGTTGAGTCGAATTGATTTGCTTGATTCACCTCCCTCACTAATCAAACCAAGTTGGCCAGTTAGTGTATAGCTAGTGGGGGCGCTTCCGACAGAGTCGGTGCCAATTAGACAACCACTTCGCTTGGAAGACTTACGTCAACACAAAAACACTTTCTAGACACCAAATTAAATTCAATCGGCTTCAGGTCATAGCAAGTCAAACCAATTCTTCTCCTTAAATGAGTCCGAGTCCTTAGGGGCCAATGTCTAATTGATTTTAAATTTAAGACTTAGGTGACACTTTAGGATTGTGATTTGTGGGCCACGGAAGGGTGATGAAATCCCCACCGTATCTTCGCCTACGGAGTTGCCCTTAAGATAGTTTAACTTAGATCTAGCAAAGATAGTCAAACAATGGCCTTTAATCGGGGGCAATTGCAAGGTTGTATGCAAATTAAATTATATGCTTAAATGCAATCGTTAAAAACCGCGATACGTACCTTGCCTCCAGCACTCTTCAACAGAAATTGATTTGCAAGAATTTAGCAAGAATAATGCAAACAAAACATTATATGATGCATGCACTAAGATCTTTCTAATTTTACGAATTTTAGGTCAGAGTTGAAATATTGCCAATTATGGAATTTAAGCTTAACACGTGCAATTCTAATAAAAGGAAATTTTCTGAAACTAGAAATTACGAGGAAAAAGGCAACGAAGGTTACCTACGCAATGCTCAGTCGGGTTCGCCGCCCGCTCTCGAAATTTCAGTAGCTTTACGCGTCCACCCAGAGATGAGTCGCGTCCCAGAAAAAATTTGAAGCCCAGATGCTTCAATTGTGCGGCGATTCCGCCGCAGGTTCCTCTTGATATGCGGCGATTTCGCCGCTCGTTTAGCTCCAAATGTGCCCGGATTTCTCCGCGCACTCTGTTGTTTCCTGAAACACAAATCCAAATATTTAGATCGCGCACAAGATAAACAGGATAAAATCGAAATCAACAAAAAAAACAAAATCTGCGTCGCCTCCCCGGCAACGGCGCCAAAAACTTGATGAGAATTTTATTTATACCGCAAGTGCACGGTGTCAATGAAGACGTGGCAAATACGGGTCGAACACAAGGAGGGAGAGATATTGTTAGTTTTGGATTTTCGATTAGAGAGAGAGAGAACAATAATAAGGTTGGTTTTGAGATTTTTGGGTTTTAATTATCTAAAACAAGAAACATGAACAAATAAAACTAAAACAAGAACAAAGATGGTGAATTCCGTTGGGTGGAGGTTTAGATATCGGGTTTAGATTAGAGAATTCTGAAACTTATAATAAATCATATTAGTTATAAAGCATTACATGATAAATGATTTAACATAAACTCAAGTAATCAAAACATACTAATACGAAATTAAAATAATAACATCTTCTCTTCTCATCACCCTAAATCCGTCACCCCCACCCTTTGGAAAGAGTTAGAAACTCATAGATGGAGGGATGGAGAAGGGGTCCTAGAGAAACTAAGAAAAGAAAATTAAAAACATAAAATAAAAGAAACAGAATTTTATTGCTAAATTATGGAACAAAAGGAAGAACTCCTCACAACATCGTTCTCGGGGCTATTTATAGCCGATACAAGGGACCTAAGCATGAAATAAGAAAGTACACGCGTCAACACGCAACCGGTAAAATTTTTAGAGCATTAATCTAATTTGGTGCGGCGGATTCGCCGCAATTTGCTCTTGAGGTGCGGCGGATTCGCCGCAATTTTGGCTCCGAATCGACCCGGATTTTTCCTGTGTGTTTATGGTATGATTTAAATGTCATTTGCGCGTCTGGATTGATTCTTGCATATCTTTGGAGATCCGAATTAATTTCTTCATATATTTGGAGATCCACATTGATTTTTCTTTATATTTTCTCCATAATAATAAAAGCTACTCGTGATTTGCAATTAGGTCCTTGACTTTTTGCAATTAAGTCCCCGGCTACTTTTGTGCTTAAGTCCTTGTTCTTTTCGTAATTAGGTCTTGAATGCTTTTATGCTTGGATACATTTCCATTTGAAACCCGATAAACTTGAACTTGGTCTTTATGATAGAAACGAGTCTTTTGTACGCGTTTATGCTCGGGATGTGGGTAATTTGCATTCAGGTCCCTGTATTCTGTAAATAAGACTAAACACATACCTTAGTAGCATTTATTGATATAAAAGTAATCTAAATGAAAGACATATGATGCAATGTATGCAATGCATCACTCTACTAGCCGTTTGGGAGTTGGTGGGGAAATGAACCAATGAGAAGCAATATGTGACTTAAGCTCGGGCAGATTTCTATGCAGATTCGGTCGACCGTTAATAGAACGGCAGTCTGAAGGATTGGTCTGAATTAAGCATAGGGTTGACCGAATAGGGTTCAGATCACCGTTCACCAAATTCTAGTAACTATTATCAATTTAGCCCTAATTAAGTCTGCAACCGAATCCATTTGGTTCACCTTTCTAAGGTGGACAGTAAGATTGGTTGGGCTTTGATCTACTCAAGTTCGGTTGACCGTGTATACTTCGGTAGACTAAAGTTAGCACGGGTTTTGTAGTGACAGTTAAGTTGGGTACAACTGTCATGTGTCACATGTAAATAGTTGTTGGACGCCTAAAACCAAGAAGGACTCCGTTGACCGATAAGTATTTGGTCGCCCGAATTAAGACAAGTCAATTGGGCTCTACAAACTTGATTCAAATGCGGCCATTGGAGCAAAGTCCAAAACCGGTACAGGACTATTCGGTCGACCGAAGGTGGTTTGGTCTTCCGTCGGGGCAATTCAAGATAACACCTAAGGTTTATTGATGTGAAGTATACAGGTAACCGATAGGTATTCATTGGACCAAACTAGAATGGTTTTGGTTAATGATTGATTCGTTTTATATTAACCGCAAGTGCACGGCAACGTTGAAGCGGTGACAAATATGGGTCGATCCATAAGGAGGTGTGTCAACTTTTGGTTTGTGCGAAGGCGAGTGGGAAAGAAAGGAGAGAAAGATTGATTACACTAAACTACACTAATCTAAACTAGGAAATTAGAAAGCATGAAATGAAATGACAAAACGACTAAACTAAGCAACTAATGAAAGGAGATAAAACTCAGGAATGGAAAACCCCTAGGTGGAGTGTGTGTGTGCACATGAAATAAGTGTGGTGAATGCATACAATAAGATCAAGTGTGGTTAGTGTTTGTTAATGCATAAGAAGTACCTCATGGCAAGACCTATCATTTACAACACTAACCTAGGTGATTAATATGAGCAATGCAAGGTTGTTATTAAGAACATAATGAGCATGGAGTGTACCTAACTATGGCAGAAACCATCAAGTAAAGTTCTTATTAATTCAAGCAAGCATACTAATATCTCTCACAAACAATAATATCTAGCATTCATACCACCTACATAACATGTACATACATCTACTCTACCCCCAAAGGGGATGAAACTACTCACTAATTATTACACTACCTACATTAACAAAATGAAACATTATACTGAAAGGAAATTTAACTAAGCAAGAAGGGAGCATTAAAGAAGCTTTAAAGGAAAGGAAAGACTAAACAAGCATGCGTAAATTAAAAGACAAGATTAAAAGAAACTAGAACAATTATTTTATTAACAATGACTCACATTGAAGGTAGCATTCTTCTCCACCCTGAGTTTTGCTTCAAGGCTTACTCCTTAGTAGAGAGAATGCCACCAAGCGATGGGTAGTTTACAATAGAAGGTGAAGAGTTCTATTTATAGCCAAAGAAAAAGGCAATCCGGGACACTCCCCCGATGTGGGACTAAACAAATACCAGAAATGGACTAAATACACACTAATACGTGACCTACCAAAATCTTAGCGGATTTGGGCCAAAACAGACCGCCAATGGGCAGTCTATATGGTCAGGATCACGTTGGATTTTATTCTGGGCTTTTCTGAATGTCTTTGTTGGTCTTTGATGCATCTACTTCACTTGTTGGAATTGCCAAAATACTCCCCATGATGGTGTGGAGTTTTCTATTTTGCTCTTTGGTCCTTCGGTCTTACGTTCACGTCCTTCTCCCTTGCATCTTACTCCCCAGGTCTCACAATTAAGTTCTTTTTCCCTGCTTTTGGGTCGTTTTATGCTTCATCTCTTCAAACCTATTTATTTCTGAAATTCAAACATAAAACTCGTCACGTAGCATTGCTTAGGTGTAAGATAATGGATATAAGATACAAATATAAGCATGAAATGATGTCAATCAGTTAACCGTGAGGGGTTCGGTTTACCGAATCTTGACTGGACAGAATCCTAGTGCTCATGTTTACATTAAACCTTATGGACTCAATAAATACAAAATTACATGTCTTGGTCCAAGGCTTTGATTACAAGTCTTGAGTCTTGATGTCTTTGTCCCAATGCTCCTTTCCTTGATTGTCTTGATCAACCTATTAAGATGATTGCAAGTATACAAAGTATGTATGCAATGCATGTAATTGTGTTTGCTCAGTTTGATTGATTAGGTTGATTGAGTAAGATTAGTTTGATTAATCATTAAAATTAATATAGATTAAGGTAAAAAAGCTAACCATTAAAAATGTGATGGTACTGGTCACTGGTCTTATTGGTGGCAATAGATCAGTTCCGGTTCGGGTACTAGGAAAACTGGAACCGGATCCTTTTTATTTTTTGGGACCCAGAACAGAACCGGATCCGGGTCGGTTCCCAACTTGGGTACCCAGAACCGGATCCAGTGGGTTCACAAGTACCCAGAACCGGATACGATGGAACCGGATCTGGTACAAAACATGGTTTTTCAATTAACCTAAATTTACATGTACAAATATTTTTTTATTTCCACAGCAAGTAACCACTCCATTCGTCTAATTTTAAAATGTAACATGTCTCTGAACAACAAACTTAGAGTGCACTTCATACATCTTCAATTTATACAACCAAATACATGTTGAAAGAGAGCCTACTTCATACAGATCAATGTGGCTGCTCTGATCTAAAAAGAGTTCTAAACCATAATTAAAAGAAAAAAACATAGCTTCACTTGGTCTCAAAACGGAAGAGAACACAACTTACAGCAGCAACAAGCTAGCCAATTGCCATGCATGCACGTTATCTTCAAGCCTTTAAATATTCAACAGAGACGAATTTGAATAATATACATCATACTATATTTATACGTTGGAGAATATTAAGCAAATTAAACCTCAACATGGCTTCACTTGGTCTCAAAATATCCTTAAAATTAAAATAAGCCTCTGAATTCAGCCAGGTAGCTTGGACACAAGCCTTTTAGAAAGTTGTGGATTCATACAAGCAAAAAAAGAAAAGCATATTAAATGAGACATTGTTGATAAAGTAAACTTAAATGTAGCATCTTAGATTTCATTTATTCGTAAAAAACACATGTTTTGCTACATATGTTTCGAACCACGAGTCGTACTTTGAATTTTACAAATCCCATCCTTTCCAAAGTTTAGAGCCAAATCATTTTCACATAATCGTTTCCAAAGTTTCTATCACAATCTTAGAAATCAGAGGAACCAAAACTAATACAGTACCAAAGCCAAAGCACTACCTTCCCAACCTAATCCAAAGTATAAAAAAACACACAACCCGACTGAGACCTGAAATTCAGACCAAATAATTTTAGCATAAAATTAGAAATCAGAGTAAAAACCTTACAACACTACAACCAAAAACACTACCTTTCTAACCTAATCCAAAGTAGGAAAAAACACAAAATCTGACCGAAACCCAAAATTCAGACCCAATAGTTTTGGCGAAATCTCAGAAATCAGAGAGGAAAAACACCTAATATAGCACCAAATCCAAACTATAAACTACCCAACCTCATCCAAAGGAGGAAAAACACAAAAAAACCGATCGAAGCAACTACATTGAAAACCCTAAAAACCACACCTTTGTCCAAACAACGCGAAATCAAAGGAACAGGAGAATCGTGGAGAAGACCGGAGAGGCTGCGTGGAGAAGACCGGAGAGACCAGAGAGGCCGTATGGAGAAGACCAGAGAGGCCATGTGGAGAAGACTTGGGAGAGGGAGTGGGAGTCGGTGAATGCATTGGTTAGGGATTAAGGTTATTAGTTGGTTTGGGGAAGGGGGGATGTGCACATAACACACTGCAGGATTGGTCTCTATCATGTGCAGGGGTTAGGTTATTTTTAAAAATAATAAACCGGATCCGGTTCTGTATCCGAATCTAGTGGTGAGAACCGGATCCGAACCAGATCACGATCATTTCTGAAACTGAATATCCAGATCCGACCCATATCCGTTTTATCCCAGTTCAGTTCCACCAGTTCCGGTTCGGTTCCACCGGTTCTGGATACCCGTTGCTACCCCTAACTGGTCTCGTATCTGTCGTACCCCAAAGCACTTGGTGAAACTATACCAAAAGAACAAAACTAAGAAGAAAAAGAAACCAATGTTGTTGGTCAATCTGCATTAGAAAATGAGGGTCCATCAATGGACATTGCATCTCTTGACATTGATCATTTCAGGGATCTTGATTAATAAACCCGAAAGCCCTTGACAATCCTGTTTGCTTTGTTTTATGTTCTAAAGTAATAAATATAGCATGTTTGAGTTTATTATATTATTCTTATTATTATTATGTTTTTAGTGCACACTTATGATGTTTTTCAATCAATACCAAGATAACGATGATAATTTTTGTCTAGTCGATAGTGGTGCTACACACAATTCTCTAGCAGAGGAAATATTTTCATACGTTAAACAAATGTGAAAGGAAAGTAACAACTATTGTGGGAGATAGTAGTTTGGTTATAGGCTCTGGAAGAGCATGTGTAGTAACTACCTATGAGCATTAAAATCGACATAAATAGTGCTTTATTATGCCCACGTGCAAAATAAAACCTCTTTAGTTTTAGGGATATTCGGTCTAATAGTTTTCATAATGAAACAAGCCAAATGTGGTAAAGAATATATATACCTAACCCAGATGGTTGGTTGTAGAAAACAAGTCGTTGAGAAATCATCATCATTCTCCTCTGGGCTATATTATACATATACAGCCTACCAATGACATTGTCGCTATGAACCTAAAGTTCACTAATCTAGATTACTTTAAGTTATGGCATGATTGTTTAGGTCATCCTGGAATCAATATGATTCGGCAAATGCTGGCAAATTCGGTTGGACATACATCGTAGGCTACCTTCTCCCATTGATTATATATGTGATGCATGTGTTGATGGTAAATTTATAGTATGACCCTCTTGTACTGAAATTGGGATTGAATCCCCTGCATTTTTGCATAGGATCCAAGGGGACATTTGTGGACCAATTCATCCTGTATGTGGATTGTTTAGGTACTTTATGGTCCTGATTGATGCTTCAACGCGATGGACATACGTTAGCTTGTTGTCTACACGTAACTTAGCCTTCGTAAAATTACTTGCTCAATTGATCAAATTAATAACACAATTCCCATACTATCGGATCCAGAAGATAAGGTTAGATAACGTAGGTGAATTTACATCTAAAACCTTTGATGACTACTGCATGACCATCAGGGTAGACATGGAGCATCCGGTGCCACATACTCATAACAAAATGGTATAGTTGAATCATTAATTAAACGTGTGCAAATTATTGCTAGACCTTTATTGTTGAATGCAAAGTTACCCTTTAGTTTGTGGGGACATGCAATTTTGCACGTTGTATCTTGATTGAACGTTTTAATTATAACCGCAAGTGCACGACTGCATTGAAGCGGTGGCAAATACGGGTCGATCCGCAGGGGGGTGTGTCCACTCTGGTTTGTTCGAAGGCGAGTGTGAAAGAAATGAGAGAAAGGATTGATTAAACTAAACTATACTAAACTAATCTAGTAAACTAGAAAGGAGGAAATGAAAGCACGAAATGAACTAAACTAAGTAACTAATAACAGAAGATAGAAATCAGGAATGGAAAACCCCTAAGGGGTGGAGTGTGTGTGCACATGAAATAAGTGTGGTGAATGCCTACAATAAGCTCAAGTGTAGTTAGTGTTTGTTAATGCATAAGAAGTACCTAATGGCAAAACCTATCATTTAAAGCACTAACCTAGGTGATTAATATGAGCATGACAAGTTTGTTATTAAGAACATAAACAAGCATGGAATATACCTAAACATTATGGCAGAAACCATCAAGTAAAAGTTCTTATTAATTCAAACAAGCATACTAACATCTCTCACAAACAACAATGTTTAGCATCCATATCATCTACATAACATGTATACACATCTACTCCACCCCCAAAGGGGATGGATCTACTCACACATCTTTCAACTAACATTTATACTAAGGAAAGAAAACATGCTTAAACTAATTATAAGAAGACTAAAACAACAAGTTTAACTACAAGAACATAAAACTAAAGAAGCATGCAAGACATAAGAAATGAAATTAAACTAAGAAAGAAACAATATAACCAAAGGAAAACATCTATTATTACTCACTCAATTATAAGTAGCCTCTCTCCACCAGGGTTTTTGCTTCAAGGCTTTAACTCCTAGTAGAGAGGATGACCACAAGAGAGAGATTGGGTACAAGAGAGGAGGGAGAGTTCTATTTATAGCCATAGAAAAAGGTAATCCGGGACAATCCCCGGTATGTGACTAAACAAATACCAGAAATAGACTAAATACACACTAATACGCGACCCTACGAAATCTTAGCGGATCTGGATACAACAGACTGCCAATCTGCGGTCTTGGACCGCCAATCAACGGTCTGTTTTGATCCGACCGTTGTTTCGTGTGGGCTTTTCTGGATGTCTTTGTTGGTCTTTGATGCATCTACTTCGCTTACTCGAGCTCCGACCCGAATAGAACTGCCAAAATACTCCCCATGATGGTGTGAAGTATTCTTGTTTGCTCATTGGTCCTTCGATCTTACATTCAAGTCCTTCGATCTTGCATCTTAGTCCTCTAGTCTCTCAACTCAGTCATTTTCCCTACTATTAGGTCCATTTAAAGTCTCTCCTTCTCAAACCTACTTATTCTTGAAAAGTAAACATTAAACTCGTTACATAACATTATTTGGGTGGAAGATAATGGATATAAGACACAGATATGCATGAAATGATGTCAATCAAATACCCACACACCTAATTTTTGGTAGTCCCGAGCAAAACAAAGAAAAAGAAAAATGAAAGAAAGGAAAAAGCATATGAAAAATAGGGAAAACCTAACTCACTTTCGTAGGAATCACAGTTGCACTTAGCACGTGCAACTAGCCGTTAAACCTCCTTGTCGCCAAAGAGGAGGAGTGTTGTCTCCTGAGGGTTTTCAGCGGATATACCCACAAAATCCGAACATAGATGCATTGTTCAATCTAGAAACTCAACTCGATGGACTCATTTTTATCGATCATTGGACGCGGTAATCCTACGGGCCGACTCTATGGATGTATTCAGTCCACACACCTAGCCTAATGAACCATTCTTGCAAGTTAACTAAGGACTTAAGTGAAAGACTGTAGGATTTCGTGTCCCTATGTATGTATATATTTTTAAAAAATTTAATACAATATACAAGATCGATTTCATATTTTCAACAATTTTTATGTACATTACTTTGTGTTTATTCTAATATCATGCAATCCTACATATATTAAAATAAATCACAAAGAGAGAATCATACCAAAAGGTTCTCTAAAACCTTTTGAAGATCCGGAGTCGCGCTGCCCGTAGAATCATCCACCGATTTGCCTCCGAGTGTTCACCAAACTCTAAACAAGATTAGAGAGAAAGGAGCTAGCCAATCAATCTGTAATAAAGCTTGGAATCTAGCTAATAACCCCTCTTTGAGCTCCTGAGATTTCTATCTCCCAAACTCAAAATTAATAAGAGATGTTCGTGGTGATTAGAGGAGAAATTAATGAGAGAAAGAATTTTTGCATTAACATAAACAAGTAGGAGGAGGGGTCCTTTTATAGGCTCCCATAACATCCATATCAAGAACTATTCCTTAGTCATGATCTCTTGCTTATTCTCTCCTAAAATTAATCTATAATTGCGACATAAGCATCCTCTTAAATGTTTTAATTAAATCTGGAATTAATCCACCCATGATCTAATTAATCTCTTAATAATTCAGGCAGAAATCGCACTGTTCGGTTGACCGAGAATTTTTCTCGGTGAACCGAACCATTCGGTTTTAACACGTGTTCGGTGCACCGTGAGCTAGACGGTTGACCCAATCCGCATGAGAAAAATTCTTTGGAAAAATTTGGACGCACCAAAATTTCTCCTGGAGCATAGTCATCGGATGACCGTATCACATTCGGTCTACCGAAAATACTTTTTCTCGGTTGACCGTTCACACTCAGTTAACCGAACCCGATTGTCCAGGCACTCTAGACAATTTCGATCAACCAATTGTGCTTACCCGTTCCCCATTTAGTTAACCGACCCGAAGATTCCCCGGTCGACCGAACCCTGAACGGTTCACCGTGTTTGACCCCGATTTTGCCTTTGTCAAATTTTGGATTTATTTCCAACAAAATTTGATCTTTTGGGGTTTTTAGCAAATTCACATCTTATGTAATATATTATCCTATGTAATATTAAATTATTACACCCCATAATATATACCATATGAATTTATTATGATTTTAATTATGTCAATTCTCACGACATATTGATTTTATTCATTCACCACATGTGTCCTATTGTTCACATGAAACCCGACACATCATATGAACTTAAAATCAAGTCTCTTGTTTTCCAGTTTTGTGGTGTGACCTATATGAGGATCTAAGCGAAATTGGCAAGGATATTAAACACTTAATATCTCAAACTATAAACGGTATCTCGCTACACATTATAGTTACCCAATTAGCATAGATGTCTTTGTTCCACCCGAACCAAAACACGATCCATTTAGTGATGTAAGTGCACTACTTGTGTCCGTCCCTTACCTCATGATATTAATAATATATACAAAGTAGAAATGTGTCACCTTTGTATTATATTCATTTCTTGATCTCTTTAATCTAATTATAAATATGTAACTTAACTCAAGTTACATTGTGCACACTATAATTTTGCTTTATCAAGGGCTCACTAATATCATCACTCAATTAAGAGGGGAAATGATAATCGTTTGACTAACTATCTTTTCCAGCACAAGTCATGCTCAACCAACTATTGCCTTTATCACTACACTGATTGATAGCTTTTGACAATAATCAAATTAATCAAATAGCTTTTGACAATATAAGTCTCATATCTTAGGATCCAAGACACAGTAAAAACATTAATGACATGAAACACAATTCCATAATGTTTTATTTGTTGGGTCTATTCAATAAATAAAAGTAATCTTTCCTCTTTTATATACTCGTGTCGTCAATTATTTGTAGAGCTACAACAATCGATGACCAACACGACAATCTTATCTTGGTAATTAATGTTCCATGTTAATTACCATGATTGTGAATAACTTTTGATTTATGTAAACCCTTATCTTTTAGAGCTCTACGGTTAAGGACTGATTGACATGATTTCATGCTTAAATTTGCATCTTATATCCATTCTCTTTCACCTAAACAATGCTACGTGACGAGTTTTATGTTTGAATTTCAGAAATAAATAGGTTTGAAGAGATGAAGCATAAAAGGACCCAAAAGAAAGGAAAGAGTACTGAATTTTCATACCTGGGGACTAAGATGCAAGGGAGAAGGACCTGAACGGAAGACCGAAGGACCAAAGAGAAAAACAGAAAACTCCACACCTTCTTGGGGAGTATTTTGGCAATTAGATTAGTGTCGGAGCTCCAATAAACAAAGGAGATGCATCAAAGACTGACAAAGAAAACCAGAAAAGCCCACAACGAATTCCAGCCAGATCTAGATCTTATGGACCGCCAATTGGCGGTCTGGATCTCTCTGGATCCGCTCAAACTTCGCGGGCACATGTATTAGAGGGTGTTTATTCTATTTCTGGTATTTGTTTAGTCCCACATCGGGGGATTGTCCCGGATTGCCTTTTTGTTTGGCTATAAATAGAACTCTTCACATTCTATTGTCATCACTTCACATTTTGAGGGGCTATTCTTCCTACTAGAAGTGAGGCCTTGAAGCACACACTAAAGTAGGAGGATTCTACTTGAATTGTGAGTCATTTTAATAGAACGTGAAGAGTTCTATTTATAACCAAAGAAAAAGGCAATCTGGGACAATCCCCCGATGTGGGACTAAACAAATACCAGAAATAGAATAAACACCCTCTAATACATGTGTCCAAAGTGCCCAGGTTGGCCTTCTCGTTTCTTCAGCTTGTTTCCATAATTGATTTAGTGATCTGGGACTTGATTTGTCATGTTTTGACTTATAGTTTGTTCCCAGATCAATAATCAAACCTCATTTAAGCAACTTGGACCCCAAAAACCAAAGCAAAAGATTAGGCATTCTCTCTTGTTTAGGTCATGCATAATGTATGTGACTTAGGCATGTAGATTGTTTTTTATTTTAGCTTTATTTTCAGTTGCTGAGTGCTGGCGTGAGGTACACATCTTCTACTCTCATTCATGCATTTCGTATGAACATGCATTAGTTAGTAGGAAGTGCATTGAAACAAGTGTGAGTTGAACACTTGTTTGGAGAGTTGATTGTTAGATTAAGACTCTAAAACGCTACTAAGGAGGGGTTGTCCCATAAAAGATAAGGTGGGGGATTTCATCACCCTTTCCTTGACCCCACAAACCACACTAATCAAGAGCCTAACTTTTAAAATCAAGTAGACATTGGCCCTAAGGATCTCGGACGCATTAGGAGAGTGATCCGGTCACAACCGTCATGGCTTGATCGGCGTTGCCCACTTTGTCGATAGTAGGAGAGACGAGATCTCCGGATCTTGGCTCACTTGCTGGGCTTTGTGGTCCTCGCCGTAGGGCGGTGAGGCGTGTTGAGGTCGTTGATGCATTGCATACATTGCATCATATGTCTTTCATTTAGATTACTTTTATATCAATAAATGCTACTAAGGTATGTGTTTAGTCGTATTTACAGAATACAGGGACCTGATTGCAAATTACCCACATTCCGAGCATAAACGCGTGCAAAAGATTCATTTCTATCATAAAGACCGAGTTCAAGTTTATCGGGTTCCGAATGGAAATGAATCCAAGCATAAAAGCATTCAAGGAGCTAATCACAAAAAGGTCAAGGGCTTAATTGCAAAATGCCAAGGACCTGATTGCAAAAGAAAAGGATCAAGTTATTTTGTTGGAAAAGTCAAAAGAAAAGTCAAAAATAAATCCCCAACAATGGAAGGAATACTCCGGAGTTCAAGACAATGGAAAGAATCATCCAGACGCGTAAATAAAGATCAAATCATACCATAAACACATGACCAAAATCCGGACCCGAGCAGACCTGATTGTGCGGCGTTTTCGCCGCACAACACCTTCAATATGCGGCGTTTCCGCCGCCCAGTCATTGATCTGTGTGCCCGATTTTTGTCCAGTGTCGGGTCGACGCGTGTACTATCCTTTTATGTATTGGTATCCCCTGTATCGGCTATAAATAGCCCTGTAGGACGAATGTAACACATCTTTGAACCTTTGGTCTTGGATCATTAGTAATAAATTTCTGTTTTATTTTGTTTTCTTTTTATTTTCTTTTAATGTCTCTAGGATCCTTTCTTCTTCCTCCCTCCATGAGTTTCTAACTCTTTCCAAAGGGTGGAGGTGATGGAATTAGGGGTAGAGAAGATGAATGCATGTTATTGTTTTAAGTTCGTGATTAGTATATTTTGATTACTTGAGTTTATGTTAAATCATTTATCTTGTAATGCTTCATAACTAACATGATTTATTTCAAGTTTCTCCATTCTCCAATCTAAACCTAAGTCTAGACCTCCACCCGACGGAATTCTCTTCTTTTTTCTTGTTTTAATTTTAATTGCTTTTGTTTCGTAGTTAGTTAATTAAACCAAAAACCCCAAAAACCCTAATTGATTCTTCTCTACTTCTTTCCCCCAATCGGCATCACGCTAACAACGAAATCTCTCCCCCCTTGTGTTCGACCCGTACTTGCCACGTCTTCATAGACGTCGTGCACTTGCGGTATAAATTTAATTCTCATCAAGTTTTTGGCGCCGTTGCCGGGGAGGCGACGAAGATTTTGTTTGTTTTTGTATTTTTGATTTTTTCTTCTGTTTATCGTGTGCGCGATCTAACTATTTGGATTTGCGTTTCAGGAGACAACAGAGCGCGCGGTGAAATCTGACCGCAATCTGAGCCATCTAGGCGGCGAAATCGCCGCACCACCAAGAGTATTTGCGGCGGAATCGCCGCACAACCTAGGGATCCGGTCTTCAAATTTCTGGGGCGTCGTCGGCATCTCTGGGTGGTCGCATTGAGCTACTGAAATCTCAGAGAGCGGGCGGCGAACCCGACTGAGCATTGCGGAGGTAACTTTTCTTGCCTTTCTCGTAAAATCTGAATAGTTGAAAAGTTTCCTTTCGTAGAATTGCACGTGTTAGGGTTACAATTCCATAATTGGAAATAATTCAACTCTGACCTAAAATTGGCAAAATTAGAAAGACCTTAGTGCATGCATCATATAATGTTTTGCTTGCATTATTCTTGCTAAATTCTTGCAAATTAATACTTGTTGAAGATTGCTGGAGGCAAGGTACGTATCGAGGTTTTTATCGATTGCATTAGAGCATATTATCTAGTTGCATACAACCTTGCAATTGCCCCCATTAAAAGGACCATTGTTTGACTATCTTTGCTAGATTTAAGTTAAACTATCTTAAGGGCAACTCCGTAGGAAAAGATACGGTGGGGATTTCATCACCCTCCCGTAGCCCACAAACCACAATCCTGAAGTGTCGCCTAAGCCTAAAATTTAAAATCAATTAGACATTGGCCCCTAAGGACTCAGACTCAATTAAGGAGGAGATTGGTTTGACTTGCTATGACCTGAAGCTAATTGAATTCAAATTGGTGTCTAGAAAGTGTTTTTGTGTTGACGAAAGTCTTCCAAGCGACGTGGTTGTCTAATTGGCACCGACTCTGTCGGAAGCGCCCCCACTAGCTATACACTAACTGGCCAACTTGGTTTGATTGGTGAGGGAGGTGAATCGAGCAAATCAATTCGACTCAACCAGTTAGGAGTCGTCTAGATCTAAGTGACACTAGGTCTAGGATTGTTTTGACCGTGCTTGTTCAGGAAATTTCTGACCAACCCTAATTTTTATCCTTTAGAGTTAAGTTTCCCTTCTCGTCTGAGTCTTCTTTCCCTTCTCATCCTTACCTTTCTATTGTTTGTTTCCTTTCAAAAAAAATAAAAATAAAAAAAAATAAAAAAAAAAATTTAAATTCAAAAATTCAAAAAAGAAAGAAAGAGTAATTGATTCTTGGAATTGAATTTGAAATTTAAATTTCGCATTCAAATTCAAAAATTAATTCAAACCGGTGCACTCAGATTTGGGTGCGGGATTTAAGCAATCGACTCTCACGAGTTCATCTGGATTCCAGTCTAGAGCTTAACCCCAACCCACCTGTTGCACCACCTCACCCGGATCTAATGGGTGAGAATGTTGTGAACCCGCCTATAACTCTGAGGGATCGGTGCTACCCAACAATGGCTGCTCAGCCATCGTGCATCGTCATGCCCACCATACCGGGTCGCGACTTCGAACTTAAGGCACAATACATGAGTATGCTGCCTAAGTTCACCTCTAGGGAAGATCCATATCTCTTCCTTAGAGAATTTGAGGAAATCTGCTCTCTTATGCAATACCAGCATATCACTGAAGAGGCAGTGCGTCTGAAATTCGTGCCTCTAGCACTGAAAGACGACGCTAAGAAATGGCTATATAGTCTAGCCGAAAGATCTATTAGAAGTTGGGCCGAATTTGTTCAAGTTTTCCTAAAAAAATATTTCCCCAACCATAAGACTATGAAGATTAGGAATGAAATTGTTGCATTCGTTCAGTCTGAGAGCGAGCCGTTCTATTCCTATCTTGAGAGATTTAAGAGTGTCTTGACCCAATGCCCTCATCACGGAATACCGAAGTGGCAATTATGCCAAATTATTTATGAGGGATTGACACCCACATCTAGAGTTATGCTAGAATCTGTGAGCCAAGGGAACTTCATGTCCAAAAATGAAAATGATGCCTGGACTTTTCTTGAGGATTTAGCTGAAAATAGTATGCAATGGGACAATGCTAGAACACCCATCAACCCGAGTATCGGATCTAGGATAGCGAGTCAACCCCGACCAGGTGTCTTAGCTGTAGACTCCAACATAGCGGCTGAGGCAAAACTAGCTACCCTAATGCGTAGAATGGAAAGTCTAGAGCTACAAAATCAATCCCGAATGAATCAACCCTTGTCTATCCCCTGCTCTAGATGTGGTCAGACTGGTCATTTAATGGAGGACTGTGTGGACCTGGAACATGTTAATGCCACATTTAACAATTCTAGAAATAATCCTTATGCATCAACCTATAACCCAGGTTGGCGTAATCATCCCAATTTTTCGTGGACCCAACAAGGACAACCTCCTAGACAACAACCAACCCCATATAACCAAAATAATACATCATCTGGGGGTAATAACAATGGAAATCATGAGGTTAGGTTGACAAAATTAGAAAATTTAATGACAACTTTTATACAAACAACCAACCAATCATTCCAAAGGCTAGAGACACAGGTCAGCCAATTAGCACAGATAATAGGTGAAAGAGAAAAGGGCCAATTTCCAAGTCAACCTGAGGTGAACCCAAGAACTAATAATCAATATCAATCTTATCAACCACCTTCAGGAAATAACAACCCTAGACCGGTTCAAATGGTTAATGAGGAAGGACCGTTCCAACAAATCAATGCTATAGTATCATTACGGTCCGGAAGACAAATTGACAATAATGTGGTAAACCCTAGAATGACTAATCAATCTAGCCATCAAGCACCCACATATGACTTGACCATTGAACCCGACGTCCAAATTGAAAAGCCCAATCCACCTACCCAACCTGAACCTGTAGCTCAACCTGAACCTGAGCGAGTCTATGTGCCTAAAACCCCATTTCCCAATAGACTCAAAAAGAACTCTAGTGCACAAATAGAGAAAATCTTGGAAGTATTTAAGCAAGTTAAGGCATTCCACTCTTAGACATGATTCAACAAATACCTGCTTATGCTAAATTCTTAAAAGATTTGTGCACTAAGAAGAGAAAAACGAATGTACCAAAGAAGGCGTTCTTAACTGCAAACATATGCTCAATTCTTTCCAACACATCTCCTATAAAATATAAGGACCCGGGGTGTCCCACAATTTCATGTTCAATAGGAGATACGTTTATCAATAAAGCCCTTCTAGACCTTGGTGCAAGCGTTAACTTGCTCCCATTTTCTGTCTACGAGCAACTCAACCTTGGTCCCCTGAAACCCTCTAGGACAACCCTCCAATTCGCTGATTGTTCTGTTAAGAAACCGAGAGGTGTAGTAGAGGACGTTTTGATTAAGGTTGGTGACTTCATTTATCCAGTGGATTTTGTCGTACTTGATACTGAACCTGTTGTAAATCCTAATCGACAAATCCCTGTAATTCTAGGTAGACCCTTTTTAGCCACTTCGGAAGCATTAATAAACTGTCGAAATGGGCTCATGCAATTATCTTTCGGGAACTTAAAAGCAGAATTTAATATCTTCCATATTGATAATGAGCCAGAAATAATATGCAACCCAAGTGATGTTGTGATGAGAGCACGTATTTATCAGAATTCTGAATCAAATAAATCATCACATAAGCAAAAAGGAAGTAAGAAAAAAGGGAGTAATTCATTTACTCAACCACCATCACTCGAGCAAATAAGCGAACCAATTCAAGTGAGAAGAGTGGAATCTTTTCCTCAAGTCAACATGGGGAACAATTCAACTGGATACATGCACCAACATGGTGTCATTCAATCCAGTTCTGATTATGGTTGACTTTGAGCAAACTCAACCCCTCTACCGCAAGCCGACGCAGGTAATCAGTGCATTTATTTTATCTATGCATACATTGAGGACAATGCATGATTTAGGTGTGGGGGGGTGTTTATATATGTACATATCTATCTATTTGATTTTCTGTTCTGCTTTATTTTAAAAAAATAAAATAAAATAAAAAAAATTCAATATTCTATGACATAGCTTAAGATTGAACTGCCAAAACCCGTGTACAAATTGCATTAAGTTTTTGTTCCTTATTATATAGTTCTGCTTGTAGAAATTATGACATAAATCTAAGTTCCAAAGAAATAACCCATGGCCCTTGTAAGACATGTATGCACTTAAATTGGATGAATCAAATCTTTGAAGTGGTTGATAAAAAGCAGAGGTTGAGGAAAATATACCGGGAAGTGTGGACTTCTAATAGCAATTAAGCCTTGAGGAAAATAAAAGTAAAATAAAATAAAAATAAAGTGAGGAAAACACATTTTGCAAAATGATTACAAAAGCCCAAGCCTTCGAGTCACTGGTCCGTAGGGGTATCTTGAAACCCGGTAACTTGAGTCTGCCAGCTCGGGATTATCGACCAAACTCGCTACACGAATGCAAAAAGGGTATAAGTGTTAAAAAGAAAACCAAATGTGTTGAATCACGGAAAAAGGAAAAAAAATAAATAAGTACTTTAAGATACTCAAGGCCCAAAGCTAAAGGAATGATCCATGCCATGGTTGATCCAAATGATACTTCACCACCAGAGGAGGCGTGCAAAATAATTTAAGTAATAACATGTTTACAAGGGTTAGTGGTGTGAATGTTGGAGGAATAAAGACCAAGTCATATTTTTAATGAGTTAGATTTATATAATGAGCATGCAAGAATTTTCAGTAAGATGTATAAGGTTGAGGTAGGGATATTGAGAACTATTAATGAAATGTTGATAGGATTTTGTGGGTATATCCGCTGAAAACCCTCAGGAGACAACACTCCTCCTCCTTGGCAACAAAGAGGTTTAAAGGCTTGTTGCACATGCTAAGTGCAACCGTGATTCCTACGAAAGTGAGTTAGGATTTCCCTGTTTTCATTTTCTTATATTTTGTTTTGCTAGGGACTAGCAAAATCTAGGTGTGGGGGTATTTGATGCATTGCATACATTGCATCATATGTCTTTCATTTAGATTACTTTTATATCAATAAATGCTACTAAGGTATGTGTTTAGTCGTATTTACAGAATACAGGGACCTGATTGCAAATTACCCACATTCCGAGCATAAATGCGTGCAAAAGATTCATTTCTATCATAAAGACCGAGTTCAAGTTTATCGGGTTCCGAATGGAAATGAATCCAAGCATAAAAGCATTCAAGGAGCTAATCACAAAAAGGTCAAGGGCTTAATTGCAAAATGCCAAGGACCTGATTGCAAAAGAAAAGGATCAAGTTATTTTGTTGGAAAAGTCAAAAGAAAAGTCAAAAATAAATCCCCAACAATGGAAGGAATACTCCGGAGTTCAAGACAATGGAAAGAATCATCCAGACGCGTAAATAAAGATCAAATCATACCATAAACACATGACCAAAATCCGGACCCGAGCAGACCTGATTGTGCGGCGTTTTCGCCGCACAACACCTTCAATATGCGGCGTTTCCGCCGCCCAGTCATTGATCTGTGTGCCCGATTTTTGTCCAGTGTCAGGTCGACGCGTGTACTATCCTTTTATGTATTGGTATCCCCTGTATCGGCTATAAATAGCCCTGTAGGACGAATGTAACACATCTTTGAACCTTTGGTCTTGGATCATTAGTAATAAATTTCTGTTTTATTTTGTTTTGTTTTTATTTTCTTTTAATGTCTCTAGGATCCTTTCTTCTTCCTCCCTCCATGAGTTTCTAACTCTTTCCAAAGAGTGGAGGTGATGGAATTAGGGGTAGAGAAGATGAATGCATGTTATTGTTTTAAGTTCGTGATTAGTATATTTTGATTACTTGAGTTTATGTTAAATCATTTATCTTGTAATGCTTCATAACTAACATGATTTATTTCAAGTTTCTCCATTCTCCAATCTAAACCTAAGTCTAGACCTCCACCCGACGGAATTCTCTTCTTTGTTCTTGTTTTAATTTTAATTGCTTTTGTTTCGTAGTTAGTTAATTAAACCAAAAACCCCAAAAACCCTAATTGATTCTTCTCTACTTCTTTCCCCCAATCGACATCACGCTAACAACGAAATCTCTCCCTCCTTGTGTTCGACCCGTACTTGCCACGTCTTCATAGACGCCGTGCACTTGCGGTATAAATTTAATTCTCATCAGTCGTGTGACCTCGCAGTTATGCGTCGTCTAGCTATAAGGACCTATAGCGACCTTATGATTGATTGAGCCTTGTTTGCTTGTGTGCTTCTACCTGTACCCATCCGCCGTAGCATAAGGACTTCTTCCCTTCTCTCCTGAGTCATTCTTTCTCTCCTGTGTTCCCCCGTCTTCTTCTCTACACACATTCTTTGTTAAAAAAAGTTTTGGTTTGTGTGTGCACCTTTGTGCATGCTTTCGTGGGCACGAGACGAGATTGGCCGTTTGACGAGGTGCGTTGTCAACCCTGTTTCGGTAGTCGATTTCTCGACACCTTCCTCCTATCGTGTTGCACACCGTTCGGATTCAATGGCTGCTAATTTCTGTGAGGAGGAGCAGTTGCTGGACCCAGCTGTTCCACTTGTGCTTCCTGTTGTGGCTCACATACCTCTACGTGATCGATGCTACCTGATGAGAATTAAATTTATACCGCAAGTGTACGACGTCAATGATGACGTGACAAGTACGGGTCGAGCACAAGGAGGGAGAGATATTGTTGTTTTTGTGATTTTCGAATTAAGGAAGGAAAGAGAGAGAAATAAGTTTGGTTTGAGATTTTTGGTTTTTACTTAAATTTCTAAAGCAAGAACAACAAAAACAAATTAAAAATAAAGCAAAGATGGATGAGAGTCGAACGGGTGGAGGAATAGATGTCAGGTTTTGTTTAGAGAATTCTGAAACTTATAATAAATCACATTAGTTATAAGGCATTACATGATAAATGATTCAACATAAACTCAAGTAATCAAAATATACTAACAGGAAATTAAAATAATAACATTATTCTTCTTCTCATCCCCCTAAATCCGTCACCCCCACCCTTTGGAGAGATTTAGAAACTAATGGATGGAGGGAAGGAGAAGGGGTCCTAGAGAAACTACAAAAGAAAACTAAAAAACACAAAATAAAAGAACAAAATTTTATTGCTAAAAAGAAGAACTAAAAAACAAGATTAGGACCCTCACAACATCGTTTCGGGGCTATTTATAGTCGATACAAGGGACCCAAATATAAAATAGTAAAGCACACGCGTCAATACATGACTGGACAAAATCTGGGGCCACGGATCGAAAGGGTGCGGCGTTTCCGCCGCATAATACATGTAAGGTGCGGTGATTTCGCCGCAAATTATGCTCTGATTGGATCCGAATTTTTCCTGTGTGTTTATGGTGTGATTTAAATGTCCTTTGCACGTCTCGATGATTTCTTTCCTTTCTTTTGAGCTCCGACTTAATTTCTTCATATATTTGGAGATCCAAATTGATTTTTCTTTAAAACTTCTCCAAAATAATATTTTCGTACTTTAATTTGCAGTTGGGTCCTCGAATTTTTGCAATTTAAGTCCCTAGCTACTTTTGTGCTTAAGTCCTTTGGCCTTTTTGTAATTAGGTCTTCGAATGCTTTTATGGTTGGATGGACTTCAATTTGAATCCCGATAATCTTGACTTGGTCTTTATGATCGAAATGAGTCTTTTGCACGTGTTTATGCTCGGGATATGGGTAATTTGCATTCAGGTCCCTGTATTTTGTAAATAAGACTAAACACATACCTTACTAGCATTTATTGATATAAAATTAATCTAAATGAAAGACATATGATGCAATGTTTGCAATGCATGAAATACCCCCACACCTAGATTTTGCTAGTCCCTAGCAAAACATAAGAAAAATGAAAATAGGGAAATCCTAACTCACTTTTGTAGGAATCACGGTTGCACTTAGCATGTGCAACAAGCCTTTAAACCCTCAAGTTTCCTTAGAGGACGAGTTTTGTCTCGTGTGGGTTTTCAGTTGACACACCCACAAAGTCTTAATTCAACATTTCATTAATAACTCTCAATATCTCCACCTCAACCTTATACATCTCACTTAGAATTCTTGCATGCTCATTATATAAATCTAACTTATAAGAAATCTGACTTGGTCTTTGTTCCTCTACATTCACACCACTAACCCTTCTACACATGTTATCACTTAAATTATTTTGCACGCCTCCTCTGGTGGTGAAGTATCATTCGGATCAACCATGGCATGGATCATTCTTTTAACTTTGGGCCTTGAGTATCTTAAAGTATTTTTTTCCCGTGATTCAACACATTTGCTTTTTCTGACACTTTTACCCTTTTTGCATTCGTGTAGTGAGTTTGGTCGATAATCCCGAGCTGGCAGACTCAAGTTACCGGGTTTCAAGATACCCCTACGAACCAGTGACTCGAAGGCTTGGGTTTTGTAATCATTTTGCAAAATGTGCTTTCCTCACTTTATTCCTTTATTTTTTACTTTTATTTTCCTCAAGGCTTAATTGCTATTAGAAGTCCACACTTCCCGGTATATTTTCCTCAACCTCTCCTTTTTATCAACCACTTCAAAGATTTGATTCATCCAATTTAAGTGCATACATGTCTTAAAGGGTAACGAGTTATTTCTTTGGAACTTAGATTTATGTCATAATTTCTACAAGCAGAACTATATAATAAGGAACAAAAACTCAATGCATTTTGTACTCGTGTTTTGGTGGTTCAATCTTAAGCTATGTCATGGAATATTGATTTTTTTAAACAAACAGAATATATAGATAGATAAACACCCCCACACCTAAATCATGCATTGTCCTCAATGTATGCAAAGATAACGCAAATGCACTTATTACCTGAGTCAACTTGCGGTAGAGGGATTGAATTAGCTCAGAGTCAACCATAGTCAGAACTGGATTGAATGACACCATGTTGGTGCTTGTATCCATGTTGGTGCTCGAGTGACGGTTGGTGGGTAGATGAATTTCTCCCCCTTTTCTCACTTTCTTTTTGAGTTTATGATGATTTATTTGATCCAGAAATCTTATAGATACACGATCTCATCACAACATCACTTTGATTGCATACTATTTCTGGTTCATTATCAACATGAAAGATATTAAATTCAGCCTTTAAGTTCCCAAAAGATAGTTGCATGAGCCCATTTCGACAATTTATCAAAGCTTCAGAAGTGGCTAAAAAGGGTCTGCCTAGTATTACAGGGATTTGTCTCTTAGGATCGATAACAGGTTCAGTGTCTAGAACAACAAAATCCACTGGGTAAATGAAGTCACCAACCTTAATCAAAACATCTTCTACTATACCTCTTGGTTTCTTAATAGAGCACTCAGCAAATTGAATGGTTGTCTTAGAGGGGTTTAGTGGACCAAGGTTTAGTTGCTCATAGACAGAGAACGGGAGAAGGTTAACACTAGCACCAAGGTCTAGAAGAGTTTTGTTGATAAAAGTATCTCCTATCGCACATGAAATTGTGAGACACCCAAGGTCCTTATACTTTATAGGAGATGAGTTGGACAGAATAGAGCTTATGTTTGCCGTTAAGAATGCCTTCTTTGGTACGTTCATTTTTCTCTTCTTAGTGCACAAATCCTTTAAGAATTTAGCATAAGCAGGTATTTGTTGAATCATATCTAGGAGTGGAATATTCACCTTAACTTGCTTAAATACTTCCAAGATTTTCTCCATTTGTGCACTTGAGTTCTTTTTGAGTCTATTGGGGAATGGGGCTTTAGGAACATAGACTCGCTCATGTTGAGCTATAGGTTCAGGTTGAGTAGGTGGGTTGGGCTTTTCAAATTGGACTTCAAGTTCAATGGTTAGGTCACATGTGGGTGCTTGACGGCTAGATTGATTAGGAGCTCTAGGATTGACCACATTGTTATCAACTTGTTTTCCGGACCATAATGAGACAACTACATTTATTTGTTGGAACGGTCCCTCCTCATGAACCATTTGAACCGATCTAGGGTTGTTACTTCCTATAGGTGGTTGATAGGGCTGATATTGATTATTAGGTCTTGGATTCACCTCAGGTTCACTTGGAAACTTACCCTTTTCTCTTTCACCTACTATTTGTGCTAGTTGGCTGACTTGTGTTTCTAGCCTTTGGAAGGATTGGTTGGTTGTTTGCATAAAAGTCTTAACCAAATTTTCCAAGCTTGTCAATCTAACATCATAATCTCCATTGTTACTAAACCCAGATGATGTATTATTTTGGTTATACGGGTTTGGTTGTTGTCTAGGAGGTTGACCTTGTTGGTTCCATGAAAGATTGAGATGATTACGCCAACCCAGGTTATAGGTTGATGCGTATGGGTCATTTCTAGAATGGTTAAATGCGGCATTAACTTGTTCCAAGTCCGCACAATCCTCCAGTGTATGACCAGTTTGACCACATCTAGAGCAAGGGATAGGAGATGCTTGATTTACTAGGGGTCGGGTTTTTAGCTCTAGATTATCCATTCTCCGCATAAGGGTAGCTAGTTTTGCTTCAGCAGCTACATTAGCATCTACAACTAAGACAACTGATTTAGGTTGACTTGCTATTCTAGATCCAATACTCGTGTTAATCGGTGCTCTAGCATTGTCCCATTGCATACTATTTTCGGCTAAATCCTCAAGAAAAATCCAAGCATCATTCTCACTTTTGGACATAAAGCTTCCTTGGCTTACAGATTCTAGCATAACCCTAGATGTAGGTGTCAATCCCTCATAGATAATTTGACACAATTGCCATCTTGGAATTCCATGATGAGGGCATTGGGTCAACAGACTCTTAAATCTTTCTAAATAGGAATAGAACGGCTCGCTCTCAGATTGAACGAATGCAACAATTTCATTCCTAATCCTAATAGTCTTATGGTTGGGGAAATATTTATTTAAGAATACTTGAACAAACTCGGCCCAACTCCTAATAGATCTTTCGGCTAGACTATATAGCCATTTCTTAGCGTCGTCCTTCAGTGCTAGAGGCACGAATTTAAGACGCACTGCCTCCTCAGAGATATGCTAGTATTGCATAAGGGAGCAGATTTCCTCAAATTCTCTAAGGAAGAGATATGGGTCTTCCCTAGAGGTGAACTTGGGCAACATACTCATGTATTGTGCCTTCAGTTCGAAGTCACGACCCGGTATGGTGGGCATAACGATGCACGATGGCTGAACAGCCATCGTTGGGTAGCACCGATCCCTCAGAGTCATAGGTGGTGCAACAGGTGGGTCCACTACATTCTCACCCATTGGATCCGGGTGAGGTGGTGCAACAGGTGGATTGGGGCTAAGTTCCAGACTGGAATCTAGATGAACTCGTGAGAGTTGATTGCTCAAGTCCCGAACCCAAATCTGAGTGCACCGGTTTGAAACTATTTTTGAATTCAAATTCGAAATTTAAATTCCAAATTCCAATTCAAGAATCAATTGATTTTTTTTATATTTTTTTTTTCAAAAATGGAAACAAACAATAGAAAGGGGAAAGATGAGAAAGGAATCCTAATCTAGAGAACTGAGATGAGAAGAGAAAGAAGACTCAGATGAGAAGGGAAACTTCACTCTAAAAGATAGATAAGAGGGTCGGTCAGAAGTTTCCTAAACAAGCATGGTTCAAACAATCCTAGACCTAAGGGAGCCTAATTCTAGACGACTCCAAACTGGTTGAGTCGAATTGACTCGCTTGATTCACCTCCCTCACTAATCAAACGAACTTGACCAGGCAGTGTATAGCTAGTGGGGGCGCTTCCGACAGAGTCGGTGCCAATTAGACAACCACTTCGATTGGAAGACTTACGTCAACACAAAAACACTTTCTAGACACCAAATTAAATTCGATCAGCTTCAGGTCATAGCAAGTCAAACTAATCTTCTCCTTAATTGAGTCTGAATCCTTAGGGGCCAATGTCTAATTGATTTTAATTTAAGTCTTGGGTGACACTTTAGGATTGTGATTTGTGGGCCACGGAAGGGTGATGAAATCCCCACCGTATCTTTTCCTACGGAGTTGCCCTTAAGATAGTTTAACTTAAATCTAGCAAAGATAGTCAAACATTGCTCTTTAATTTGGGGACAATTGCAAGGTTGTATGCGAACTAATTTATATACTTAAATGCAATCGATAAAACCGCACACGTACCTTGCCTCCAGCACTCTTCAACAAGAATTAATTTGCAAGAATTTAGCAAGAATAATGCAAACAAAACAGTATATGATGCAAGCACTAAGTCCTTCTAATTTTGCCAATTTTTAGGTCAGAGTTGAATTATTGCCAATTATTGAATTTTGCCCTAACACGTGCAGTTCTACGAAAAGGAATTTTTTCGAAACTAGAAATTACGAGGAAAAAGGCAACAAAGGTTACCTACGCATGCTCAGTCGGGTTCGCCGCCCGCTCTCGAAAATTTCCAGATGCTTTACGTGTCCACCCAGAGATGGAGATGACCTCAGAAAAAATTGAAGCCCAGATGCTTCAAACGTGCGGCGAATCTGCCGCAACTTGTTCTTGGTGTGCGGCGATTCCGCCGCCCTTCTTGCTCCAACTGTGTCCAGATTTCTCCGTGCACTTTGTTTTCTCCTGAAACGCAAACCCAAATAGTTAGATCGCGCACACGATAAACATGATAGAATCGAAATCACAAAAAATAAACAAAATCTTCGTCGCCTCCCCGGCAACGGTGCCAAAAACTTAATGATTCTTGTTGCCATCACTACCCGCGCCGTACTGCTCGATCCTCATGCATCGTATTGCCAGAGGCAGATGGGAATGAGAACGAACCAGCAACAATACATGCAAAATGAGAATGTGGTACCTCCGGGGTGGCAAGTGAACCATGTGGAGGAACCTGTTCACCATGTCAATTCCATTGTAACCTTAAGGAATGGAAAACAGGTTGACAATCACATTTCCTTGCCACTGTAGGATTTCAATTTTAATTGCACATATATATTTTCGAAAATTTTATGCACAATAAGGATCAATTACAATTTTCTGTGATTTGTTTTATGCATGCATCGGTTAGTTTCAATAACTAGTTTCAAAATTTTATTAAAACAAACATGGGTTCGGAATTTCATACCTAGAAGTTATCTAACACTTCTTGATGATCCGAAGACGTTGAGGATACTTGTCGCTGCGCCGGATGCCCCCGATTATTCACCAAACTCTAAACAAGATCGGAGAGATAAGAGCTAGCCTCTCAATCTCCAATAGGGTTTACAATCTAACTACTAACCCTTCTTTAGTTCCCTTGAGAAGAAGATCTCTGAAAACTAAAACTAAACTCAAGAAATAAGGAAAATTCATGGAGAATTATGGAGAGAGATGTTTGCACAAGAAGATAATGAATTAATTAATAAGGTAATGAGATAAACTTGTATTTATAAGTTCTCTCCAAATTACCTATTCATGTGCAACCTTTTGCCCATGATTTCATGCAAACTTCCATCTAACCATCCATTATTTGCTAACAAATAATCTCAACCACGGATTAAATCAGTCATGGACCAATTCCATGCATCATCTAATTAATTCTGCAGAAAACCGTCTGGATCGGTCGATCGTTTGGAGGTTCGGTCGACCGTTTAGACCAAGTTTCGGTTGACCGTTAATAACTCGGTCGACCGTTCGTAACAGAAAAATATTTCATCGCAATGTTCGGTCGACCGACCGATATACTCGGTCGACCGAAAACGAACAGACGAAATCCCCTGTTACGATTGACACACATCCGGTCGACCGTGCAACATTCGGTCGTCCGTGCAACATTCGGTCGACCATTTACCGCTTAGCGGTCGACCGTTTTTGCACAGTACTGCAGACTAGTCAAATTTCGGTTTAACCCCTTCAAAATTTGACATTTCGGGATTAGTAGTAAGTTCACAACTTATGTAACATATTATCCTATGTAATGATAAATCATTACACCCCGTACTATTTACATCACATATGAATTTAATTTAGATTTTAATTATGTTATTAATCACAACATAATTTTGATTTTGCTTGTTCACCACATGTGTCATATTTTCTACATGAAACCCGACACACCTTATGAACTCAAAATCCCCATTTCTTGTTTCCCAGTTTTGTGGTGTGACGTATGGGAGGATCTAAACTAAGTTGGCAGTGATATTAAGATCTTAATATCACAAGCTATAAGCGGTATCTAGCTACACATTATAGCTCCCAATTAGTTAGATGTCTTAATTCCACTCGAACCAAAACCCGATCCATTTTGTGATGGAGTGCACCACTTGTGTCCGTCCCTTGCCTCGTGATATGAAGAATACAAACAAAGTAGTATTGTGTCATCTTTGCACTAGTATTCATTTCTTGATCTCTTCAAGCTAGTTATAAATATGTGACTTAACTCAAATCACAATGTGCACATTATAACTTTGCTTTATCAAACGGCATACTAATATCATTACTCAATTAAGAGGGGCAATGATAATCTTTTGACCAACTATCTTCTCCAACAGAAGTCATACTTAACCAACCAATGCCTTCACACTACACTTATCGATAGCTCAAGACACTAGTCTAATCAAGCATTTCTTAAGTGATCGGATATAAGTCTCATATCAAAGGACCAAGGACACAGTAAAATATTAATGACATAGAAAACACAATTCTATAATGTTTTACTTATTAGGTCTATTCAGTATACAAAAGTAGTATTTTCCTCTTTTGTGTACCCGTGTTGTCACTCACTTGTAGAGCTACAATGATCTATGACCAACACGACAATCTTAACTCGGTAGTTAATGTCCCATGTTAATTACCATGATTGCGAATATCTTTTGTTTTATGTAAACCATTATCTTTTAGAGCTCTACGGTTAAGGACCAAGAGCCTCTTCCTTAACACTTGTAAAAGACGAATAACATAAACAAGGAACAAAATGATTTCTCATTCAATTCATAATAATTGACATTTAAAAGTAAAACTTTTAGAACACATTCCCTTCAATCTCCTACTTGTTATTAAAGTTTTCTTTCACATATATACTCAATGTATAAAACAATAATAACCAGGGTAAACCCCATTACATATCAATCATCAATCCAGTCTACATGGTTGCTCAATCCCATGGACTCGAAATGCATTTCGCCCTTGGCTTGGGATAATGGTTTTGTGAATGGATCAGCTGTGTTGCTGTTGTTGTCCACCCATAATAGATTTATTTTGCCTTCGTCGATGAAGTCACGTGTGACCAAATACTTTCAATCCATGTACTTCACTTTGTGGTGTGATCTAGGATCCTTGATTTGCGAGATAGATGCACTATTATCGCAAAATAGCTCAATGGGTCCCTCGCTCGTGGGAACTACTCCAAGCTCTTCAAGGAATTTCTTAATCCACACTCCTTCCTTGCTCGCTTCATCGACATCCATTACTTCTGAAGTGGTGGTTGAATCTGCCGTAGTGGTTTGCTTCCAGCTACGCCAACTCACAGCTCCACCATTCAGAAGAAAGACATATCCTGATTGCGACCTTCTATCGTTTGGATCACTCATGAAACTCGCATCCGAGTATCCCTCGGCTATCAACTCCCTTTGTCCTCCATAAACAAGAATCTTATCCTTAGTCCGGTTAAGGTACTTCAGGATATTCTTGACCGCAGTCCAATGCTCAGGACCTGCGTTGGATTGGTGACGACTTGTCACGCTTAGAGCATACGAGACATCGGGTCTTGTGCAAGTCATCGTGTACATGATCGACCCAATTGCCGAAGCATAAGGGACATCCTTCATGTACTCCAAGTCCTTACGTGATTGCGCACATTGAGACTTCTTGAGTTGCACACCCATACTCATTGGCATACTGCCCTTTTTGGACTTGTTCATCTTGAACCTTTCCAAGACCTTGTCAATGTATGCATGTTGACTGAGGCCAATGAGTCTGCGGGATCTATCTCGATATATCTTGATTCCCAAGATGTATTGAGCCTCACCCATATCTTTCATTGAAAATGCAGATTTCAATGAACTTCTAATTTGCTCAAGCAAAGGAATATGATTTCCCATGAGCAATATGTCATCGACATATAAGATTACGAATACTACATGGCTCCCACTAACCTTCTTGTATATACAAGGTTCTTTCTCACTTTGAATGAAGTGAAGCTTCTTCACTTCCTCGTCAAAGCGTTTGTTCCAACTCCTTGATGCTTGCTTCAATCCACAAATAGATTTTTGAAGCTTGCATACCTTCTCGCTATTCTTTGGATCTTCAAAACCTTGAGGTTGCATCATGTACACATCCTCTTCCAAGTTCCCATTAAGGAACGCCATTTTGACATCCATTTGCCATATTTCATAATCATGAAATGCAGCAATAGCGAGCATTATCCGAATAGACTTGAACATGGCAACTAGTGAAAATGTTTCATCATAGTCAATTCCTTGAACTTGAGTGAAACCCTTCGCTACAAGCCTCGCTTTGTAGGTTGTCAGGTTCCCATCCATGTCCATCTTCCTCTTGAAAACCCATTTATTTTGAATGACCTTTTTCCCTTGAGGAAGGTCAACCAAGTTCCACACTTGATTATCATACATGGATTCTATTTCGGATTCCATGGCTTTAAACCATAGTTTGGAGTCTTTTCTTTCCATTGCTTCTTGGAAGGTCAAGGGATCATTGGCATCAAGTACCATGATTTCATGAAGTCCCAGATACATATCGGGTTTCTTCCTTTCCCTCGTTGACCTTCTAAGTTCTTTTGGTTCTACGTGTACTTCTCGAACTTCTTCCACAATTTCTTGCGGAATTGGTTCGTGTTCGATTCTCGAATGTGCACTTGGTGGGGAAGATTGAGTTTCACTCACAATTTCTTGCGAGGGTCTCTCACTCATGCTCCCACTAACCAAAGGAACCTTGGTTGGGCCTTCATGATCTTGAATGTCATCATTCATGTCATGATCTTGTAGATTATCTTGAGTTTCCTCAAGCACAACCCTACTCCCACTACTTTTTACTCTTTCCAGAAATTCCTTTTCCAGAAATGTGGCATCCCTCTCTACAATCACTCGATTGGAGGTGATATGCCAAAAGTAGTATCCTCTTGTCTCACGAGGATAACCAATAAAGAAGCACTTATCCGCTTTTGGTTGAAGTTTGGTCGACATCAATTTCTTGACGTAAGCCTCACAACCCCAAATCTTGAAAAAATTGAGCTTGAGTGTTTTACCACTCCATAGCTCATAAGGAGTTTTCTCCACGGATTTGGATGGAACATTATTTAGTGTGCAAGCCGCAGTTTGTAGTGCATAACTCCAAAAGTAAAGAGGTAATTCCGCATGACTCATCATTGACCTAACCATGTCGAGCAATGTCCTATTCCTCCTTTCGGATACCCCATTCCACTGAGGTGTACCGGGAGGGGTGAGTTGAGGTACAATACCAAACTCCTTTAGGTATGAGTCAAAATCGGCACTTAAGTACTCACCTCCACGATCCGTTGGTAGAGACTTGATTTTCTTGTCGAGTTGGTTCTCTACTTCATTCTTGAATTCTTTGAACTTGTCAAAACATTCACTTTTGTTTCTCATTAGATAAACATAGCCGTAACGACTATAATCATCCGTGAACGTAATGAAGTACCTGAAACCATCTCGTGCACTATTACTCATTGGACCACATACATCGGAATGTATCAAATCCAACAAGCCACTCGCCCTTGGACCTTTCTTCTTGAAAGGCCTTTTTGTCATTTTCCCCATTAAACATGGTTGACGCGTCTCCAATGATTTAAAATCAAGTAGACCAAGAAGGTTAGCTTCTTGCAATTTCTTGATGCGCTTTTCATTTATGTGACCAAGTCGATAGTGCCACAAAAGAGTATCATTCTCGTGAGTGGTCTTAAGTCTTTTGTTATTGATATTAAAGATTTGTTTATTATTCAATTCAAGCAAATAGAGACCATTCCTTATGAATGCATTTGGATAGAAAACACCATTCTTCGATATAGACAAGCAAGAATTTTAAATCTTTATATTAAAATTATCCATATCTAAACATGATACAGAAATAATGTTCTTGCTAATCAAAGGCACATAATAAACATTCTTTAGACATAAATTTAAACCACTACATAATTGAAGCACCACAGAACCTTGTACAATCGCAGAAACGTTCGCACCATTTCCGACCTTCAATTCTACCTCGTTCCTTATGAGTTCCTTCCTATCCATGAGTAGCTGCACATTAGAAACTATATGAGCACAAGATCCAGTATCAATTACCCAATCCTGGACAGAGGTGGCTAAATTTATTTCAATAACAAATATACCTTTGGCCTTTTTGGGGCGTCGTCGTTCAATCACTCCGTTGTCAAGGTCTTCCTTGTACTTGGGGCAATTTGGCCGGATGTGTCCTTTTTCACTGCAGTGAAAACACTCAGTATTGGGAGTTGGAGATTTCTGAGATTTCCCCCTTGAGGCACTCGCACGAGCACCTCCTACTCCCTTGCTCTTGATTGAACCACTTTTGGTAGATTTGCCCTTTCCTTTACCAATCTTTTGGCTCCTCCCATGGACGGCAAGGACATGCTTGTCCCTACCCTTGCCCATGTCAACTTCAGCAGTTTTGAGAGCGTTGTGCAGCTCCTCAAGACTCACCCCTTTTTCGCGCACGTGATAGTGCATCACAAATTCCTTAAAGGATGGGGCTAGAGAGACAAGAATCATATCTTCAGCAATGTCCTCGGGCATTGGCGAAGAGAGCTTTGCCAACTTCTCAAGGTACCCTTGCATCGTGAGAAAATGCATGGATACCAATGTTCCCTCCGCCATATGGCACCTTGTGAGTGCGATGGTGGTCTTATAGTGCTCCTTTCGGGCACTATCCATGAACATCTTAGACAAAGCCTCCATGGTCTTCTTGGGTTTTGAATCCAAGTATTTCGCTTGAAGCGAGTCACCCGTGGATGCTAGCATGAGACCGTGAACTTGGTTCTCTTGGTCTTCCCACTTGGCTTTAGCCTCTTTCTCTTCATCTGTTAATCTCTCATTCCATTTTGGGATTGGACCTTCAAAAATGTGAGACAGTTTCTCAAACTTTAACACGATGATGAATTTGAGTTGCTAACTTATGAAGTTTGAGCCATCATTTGCTAAAGGGTGTTTTTCTATCATGGATTGTACGATGGGTTGGATGTTCGACATTTTCTACAAAATAAATCATACAGGATTTTAATGCCAATTTGATGTTTATCATACATACATACAAATGTAAATGCTGCATATAAAATTTTTGCCCATAAATGTAACAATCCAAGATCCCATCAATTGTAATATAGACTAGCTAAGGGCTATCGAATACATTACAATATCAAGGTAAGAAAAGCATTTTCTAATCACAACCTTTTTGAATTTTAGCGACATTAGCATCTTCAAACTCCTGTGATTCTTGTCGTTTTAATTATGAAGGAATACGACCTATCCTCGTTAAGAAAAACGTTTTCCCAAAACCGAGCGAGGGCTCTAGGTAATGTTACGAAAATTTATTTTCATTTGATACGAGATACGTTTATCCATTGTATTCACAACTAAGCATACTTGGGGTTCACTAGGGTGAAACACACCTCATATATCTAATCGTGGCACAACAATAGACAACCATTATATCTCCCACTATTCCCAAAGATGGAGGGAGCTATCTCCCGCTAAGGGCGAGCAGAGTATCCGCCCATCGAATGAGCTTGAGGAACTCATTCCGATGCACCCACATATTGGTTGGAGGGTTTTGTTCGATGAGCAACTAAACCCTAGTGAGGCAACACAACTTCATTCATTCATGTTGCCTACACCCAACCAATATCATGAGGGGTTCGAGCCTTTCAGCTTTGACCTTTCACCCCTCATGACACCTCAGAGTACCAGTGAAGTCTCTGGTCCTCATAACTCGATGTTCTCATTTGATGTTCCTTGACCAAATGATTATGAGAATATCTTTGTTGATGTATATACCTTGTAACAAAAATAAAAATAAATAAAAAATAAAATAAAATAAAATAAAAAATGTAATAAAAGACTCCATTAGCGAGCATTGATTGTTGTGGGCCCCAACCCTTGGGTACTTGGGCCCAATTTCTTCACGTATTTGTCTCCCTTCTACAGTATCTCACAGGTATTGAGGGACTTTGAGTTTGTGTCATTTCTATAACCATGAACTTCCTGTTGCACTTCATGTTGGTGAGATCTTCCCTTTTTCATGCATAAATCTATGTAGTATCATGCTCACATTCATTGAAGACAATGCATGAATTAGGTGTGGGGGTGTGTTTTCACGTTTGTACATAGTTTGTGTGTCTTTTTGTTTTTTATTTCATTTTCTTTTGGTTGTACTGCTAGGGTCATGTTAGTGTGCTGCATTTAATATCGACATATCTGCTTGCCATGATCCTTGGGTGACTTGTCTTTTTTTGCTTGCCTAGTGCTTTAAAATTTTCACATTTCTTTCAAAATCTTCATGTGTTTGCGAAAGAAAATGTTTTTGTAGGTTTTGCGTGTGTTTAGCATGTGCAAAACCGCTGAGAGGTAAAGTAAAAAGAAAGCTCCCAAAATTTTCTTGAACATGATGCATTACGATATCTAGTTTACTAGCTTTAGGTCGTATCGAGTCGTTAGGACCTTTCCCTCGAGGGGGGGTGTAATCATAGGATTTCAGCACTCAAACATTTAAAGAAGTCCAGCCTGAACCTAGTGAGTCAATAATTTGTGTATGTTAGTATAAGGAAGTTTGTCGTAGTCAAGGGCCCTTAAACTCTTTTTGTGAAACTGTAAGTGTAGGGATTTCGGTTCCCATGTAGATAAGTGAATAAGTGGTGTTCTATCTTCTCGCACGACTCCTATCACTCGGGAAAGTAGGTCTGAGGGGACGGTGTCTGGTGCTCTCGAGTTATCTGACTTAGGATGCACAGATCGAACTCCCGTTGCACGGGTGGTAGGGATCGCCCTATGTGGAGATTTGGGAGAAGGTGTACGTGATAGTGTAAGTCCTCATAGGCAATGATGCACGAAACCTAACCCTGGGAGAATCAAACACCAACCAATAAAATTCACCAAAGAAAAAGAAAAAAAACAAAAGAAAAAGAAAAAAAGAAGTCAAATAAGAACCTTAATGGACTTTACACATTGTATCCCATTAAGAAGTTAATTCATTAGGCTAGGTGTGTGGACCGATTACATATATAGAGTCAACCCGTAGTATTACCGCGTCCCATGATCGACAAAATAAGTCCAACGAGTCGTGTAGCTAGATTGAATAATGCATCTTTGTTCGGATTTTGTTGGTGTATCTGCTGAAAACTCTCAGGAGACAACACTCCTCCTTGGCGACAAGGAGATTTAACGACTTGTTGCACGTGCTATGCGCAACCGTGATTCCTACGAAAGTGAGTTAGGATTTCTTGTTTTTCGTATGCTTTTCTCTTTCTTTGTTTTGCTCGGGACTAGCAAAAGTTAAGAGTGGGGGTATTTGATTGATATCATTTTATGCTTACATTTGCATCTTATATCCATTATCTTTCACCTAAACAATTCTACGTGACGAGTTTTATGTTTGAATTTTAGAAATAAATAGGTTTGAAGAGATGAAGCATAAAAGGACCCAAAGCAGGGAAAAAGGACTGAATTGTGATACCTGGGGACTAAGATGCAAGGGAGAAGGACCTGAACGCAAGACCGAAGGACCAAAGAGCAAAACAGAAAACTCCACACTTTCTTGGGGAGTATTTTGGCAATTAGATTCGGGTTGGAGCTCCAATAAACAAAGTAGATGCATCAAACACCTACAAAGAAAAGCAGAAAGGCCCACAACGAATTCCAGCCAGATCCAGATCTTATGGACCGCCAATTGGCTGTCTAGGACCGCTAATTGGCTGTCTGGATCTCTCTGGATCCGCTCAAACTTCGCGGGCACATGTATTAGAGGGTGTTTATTCTATTTCTGGTATTTGTTTAGTCCCACATCGGGGGATTGTCCCGGATTGCCTTTTTCTTTGGCTATAAATAGAACTCTTCGCCTACTATTGTAATCACTTCACATTTTGAGTGACTATTCTTCCTACTAGAAGTGAGGCCTTGAAGCACACACTAAAGTAGGAGGATGCTACTTGAATTGTGAGTCATTTTAAGAAACGTTTCTTTATTATGTTGTTTGTTTCATGTTGCTTGTTTACTTTGTTTAAATTCATTTCATTAGTTTTAGTAGCTTAGTTAATATGCTTTCCTTGCTTAGTTTAATCATTAGTCTAATGTGTAGTGAGTAGTTCCATCCCCTTTGAGGGTGGAGTAGATGTTCATACATGCAAATGAGAATGGAATGAATGCTTTATTTACAATGTGTTGATAAAACATGAATGTATGCTTGCTTGTTTATGATAGAATTTATAACTTGATGAGTTTTGCCAAAATGATTAGACACCTCTCATGCTTGTTTAGGTTCTGAAATAAATAACTTGTATATGTAAATGTTAATCAACTAGGTTGGTGAATGGATTGATAGGTTTTGCCATAACATTTACACACTTCCTATGCATGATAACACCACCTTTATTTGTTCTTAAAGAATGTGTTCAACACCCACCTCTTTGCATGTGTGCACTCACTCCACCCCTTAGGGGTTTTATATTTCTGAATTCCAGCACTTATTTCGTTCTTAGTTTAGTTTGATAGTTCATTGTTTATTGCTTTCGTTCGTATTTCGTACTTCGTAGTGTAGTGTAGCGTAGAGTAGGATAATCAAACTCTCTTCTCCATTTTTCGCCACTTGATTTCTGATAAACAAGAGGCTGCTCACCTCCCTATGGACGACCCTAATTTGCCACGTCTTCACCGACGTCGTGCACTTGCGGTTTAATTAAAAGTTTCAACAAGGACCAAGCGCCTCTTCCTTAACACTTCCAAAAGACGAATACCATAATCAAGGAACAAAATGTTTGCACATTCAATTCATAATAATTGACATATAAAAGTAAAAATTTTAGAACACATTCCTTTCAATCTCCCACTTGTTATCAAAGCTTTCTTCCACATACATTCCCAATGTATAAATGCGGAATTAAAAGGATCTACGACCCTCTAATCGCTACAATAAATGCGGAATTAAAATGCTAAGCGAAGGATTAAGGAAAGAGAAAATGCAAGCCACAAAATCGTCGACACCGGAGTTTAGAGAGGTTCGGCACCCACACCCGGGTCCTAGTCCTCCTCGCAAGCCTCGCTCGATCGCCCGAGCCTCTCTTACGGTTCAACTAACCGATCTCCATTCCGGGCCGAGATCAACGTCGTTTACAACACCGAGCCTCGCGAATAATCCTCGCCTCACTCGTGTTTCCTCTCACAACCCGAGAGGGAGCTTCCTCGAAGCTTTTACAACTCTTTGATTCTTTGATATGGAAGTGAAATCACACTCTAACTAACACTCTATACTTAAACACACTTGGATATGATAGGGGATTGGATATGCAAGTGGTGAAGTTTAGGCTTGAGTGTTGAAGAATAAGCTTTGAAGGTTTGGGAATTGAGAGCACAAAGATAGTTGATGAATAGAAGGTGTTGTCTCTTGTTTTGTGTCTCTAGAGTGGTGCTTATATAGGCTTCAAAGCTTATAGATCCATTGGAGAGTTGGTGGTGAATGGACTAATGAGAAAGCAAGATGTGACTTAAGCTCGGCCAGAAATCGAGACAGATTCGGTCGACCGTTATCCACACGGTAGTCCGAAACATTGGTCTGAACTAAGAACTCGGTTGACCGATTAAGTATCGGATCACCGTTCACCAACCTCCAGTAGCTTTTATCTATTTAGCCCTAATTAAATTCGGTTCACCGAACTCCATTCGGTTCACCGTTCCAAGGTGGACATTAGAATTGATTGGGCTCTGATCTACTTAAGTTCGGTTGACCGTGTATACTTTGGTAGACCGAAGTAGCGCGGGTATTCCACTGACAATGCGTGGGAAATTGTTTAACGGTCAAGTGTCATGTTTAAATAGTCGTTGCGCTCCTAAAGCCAATTATGGATTCGGTAGACCGAAGTGTGTACGGTCGTCCGAAGTGGGTCAAGTTAATTGGGCTCTAGGGTCTTGATTTGAATGCGACCGTTGGAGCAAAGTCCAAAACCGGTCCAGGGCTATTCAGTCGACCGAAGGTGGTTCAGTCTTCCGTTGGGGCAATTCCAGAGAACACCTAAGTTTCACTGTTGGGAAGTATTCGAGTATCTGATAGGTGTTCCGTGGACCGAACTAGGTAAAGTTCGGTTAACCGAAATAGGTTCTGTTTACCGAGAAATGACGGGACAGAATCTAGTGCTCAAATTTACATAAAACCTTATGGACTCAATAAATATAAAAGTTACATGTCTTGGTCCAAAGCTTTGATTACATGTCTTGAGTCTTGATGTTCTTGTCCCAATGCTCATTTCCTTGATTGTCTTTATCAACCTATTAAGATGATTGCAAGTATACAAACATATATGTAATGCATGTAACCGTGTTTGCTCACTTTTATTGATTAGGTTGATTGATTAAGATTAGTTTAATTAATCATCAAAATTAATATAGATTAAGGCCAAAAATCCAACATAGACAACCTTATATCTCCCACTATTCCCAAAGATGGAGGAAGCTATCTCCCGCTATGGGCGAGCAGGATATCCCTCGATCGATGGCTGCTAGTGGATGAAATAAGAAAGAAAAATACTCTTACTTTTTGGTTGGACAATTTAAACATTTACATGTGATTTTAGAATTTAGGTGATCATGCATATTTATCATCTATACACATCCTAACATTCATCCATACAATCACATATATATCAAGCACACAAACATAAATAAATCCATTCACACACAAATTGTGTGAGTTTATATGTTCCCGCGTCCTTGATCCTCATGCTTCTTCAGCGTCTTCCTCTTGCACCATAGATGTTGATATTGTAAAAAATATAAACATGCATCTCTCAATTTTGAAAAATTGTCTAGTGCAAGTCCTATGTAAAAATCCTCACATATGCGTGCATATACATAGATATAAAATTCGGCTTTCACATAAACATAAGCCCCTGTAATTGAATAATGAAATTTGGCTTTCACATATACATAAGCCCATATGATTAAATAATAGAATACAAATTCATTCATTCATACATGGCTTCATTGGAACATATAAACTCACAAATCCCTGCATAAGAGAACTCGAGCAACACATGTACATATACTATATATTACTTTTTTTGCAAGCAAAAAGGGAGGCTTAGCCTCGAAGTATATTACTGAAAATAACGATTACATCCTACCATTTTTTTTTGAAAAGAAGTGTGCGGGGCATACAACATGCATACCCGGCTTCTCCCTACTACCCATATACGTATGACCTGATGAGGAATAAAGTGGGTAAAGACGAAGAAGTTTCCTTCATATACAATGTTTCAATGAAGCAAAAAAACACTATCTCCTAACTCCACATGATCTGGAAATCATGCTCCTCCTCCGCCTCCTTCGCAAGGTTCTTTACTCTATCCCAAAGGCAGCGAATAGTGTCTTTGATGGCAGCTACTATGTCCTTTGGCAATAGCTTTTCTCCCTCAAAAATTCGTCGATTTCGTTCAAGCCAGCACTCGTGTATCATGGCATTGAAGGCCCAACGCCTTACAACTTTCCCAAGCCGGCTACCACGTGCATGTGCTAGTCGTATCGCTTCTCCTTCTAGCGAATGTGCATATCGGTCACTAATTTTCAGTAAGTGTAGAAGGGCTACCCAAACCTCCTTTATAAACGTACACCCCCATAAAAGGTGCTCCACATCCTCCTCGTCCCTCTCACAAAGGCTACAAATCGGGTCGTGCTTTGCGCCGTGTTTGTTCATAAGTTTCTTTGTGTGTAACCGACCCTCAAAGCCCTCCCAGATGTGAGTGCGTGCTTTGGGATAACATGCTTATGCCACACCATACCAGCCCACACAACCTTCCTTCCTGGTGGCTTTACCCATGTCCACACCTCTCGTATACCAAGCATAGTTCCCTTGCCATCTATCCTATTTGGCTGGTCGACACCCCCATGTATTTGAGTGTTTGCTATCCTCGAATGAATTTCCTCCATCAATGTAGATCTTGGGGGGGGGGGGGGGGGGGGCAGCATCCACACTCCATCTTTTATAAAGTATGAGACTTTTATGTCCCAAGGCACTCCCAACTCATAATGTAATTGGTCCCCCCAATTTTCGCATTTGAAAGGCTGTCCACACCAAGGATATTGGAAGAAACGGATGTCTTCACCATTTCCGATCTCATACTGTATATGTCGTCTCGCTATGTCCCGAACTCTAAGGAGCCCCTTCCAAGCCCAAGAAGAGGTGGGTGGGGACGTGCTAGCCAGATAGATCGGTTTCTCAAGTATTTCCGGCGCACACACTTGAGCCAAAGTGAATGTTCGTCCGCCACCACAAGCCAGAATAGACGCAAAAGGCCAACATCGTTCCAGTCCAATAGGCGTTTGAGACCAAGGCCACCTTCCTCCTTTGGTGTGCATATATCTCTCCATACTACCGCAACCCATTTCCCCTCCCCAAATGAAGTGGCACATGAGACTCTCAATCTCTTGTAAGGTTTTCCGAGGAAGGAGGAACGCGGAGGTCCAATAGACACTGAGGGATACAAGCACACTCCTTACAAGTTCCACCCTTCCAGCAATGGATAGGAAGTTTTGCTGCCATGTGCTTAGTCGTGCTTTTACCTTATTCACAAGTGTCGTACAATGGGTTTTCCCCATCCTTCCCGTGAACAATGGCAGCCCAAGATAGGTGACGGGGAACTCTTTTCGCTCCATCCGAAGGTGTGCTGCAATCCATGAGTCATCCTGTGCTTCACCTCCCATGAAAATTTGGCTTTTTGACATACTAAAGCTCAGCGCCGAACAAGACGTGAACTCCTCGAGGACACCTCGAATTGCCCTCGCATTTGCCTTTGTTTCTATTGCAAATAGGAGGACGTCATCAGCAAAAAGAAGGTGTGATACATCAATATCCCCACAAGTAAGTGGCTGGATGCGGCCATCTATAACCGCTTCCTTTACCATCTCACTCAGAACTTCCATACACATAACAAATAGGTAGGGAGCCAAAGGGTCACCTTGTCTCAATCCATTTTTGGCCACGAAACTTGAGGAGTTTGCACCATTTACCATCACCACAAACGAAGCCCGAACACAATTCATGATTAGGCATCTCCACTTAACCGGGAACGCAAAGCGCTCGAAAACTCCATCCAAGAAAGTCCATGAGATGGAGTCATATGCTTTCCGTATATCAAGTTTTATACACATTCTTACTTTTCCTTTGTCGAGGTGGAGGTTATGACATAGCTCATGTGCAAGAAGAATGTTGTCCCCAATCCGCCGGTCTTTAACAAACGCACTTTGATTTTCTCCAATAAGGCGTGGCAGCAACTTCTTGAGACGGTTTGCAAGCACCTTTGAAGTGAATCGATACGTCATATTGCACAAAGCTATAGGTCTATAATGTTCTACTGAAACCGGTGTCTACTTCTTTGGGATGAGCGTAAGTGATGTAAAGTTCCATTTGGCCAGCACCTTTCCGCTGTCCAGGCAGGTGTGTATGGCCTTGAACATGTCTTTTTTGATGAGCTCCCATGCAGCTTTTAAGAATTTAGCATTGAACCCATCGGGTCCCGGCGCTTTATCAACGCTTGCATTCAGCACTACATCTTCCAACTCTTTCATGTCAAGGCTACGTAGAAGCTCCGCTCCCTCCTCCAGACGGAGGTGTGGTAAGGAGAGGGAGGGGGGAATGGGTATTACCTGCAAATGATTAGCAAACAAGTTAGTATAAAAATGCCGAAAGGCGTCACGGATCGCACCCTCTTCTTCAATGATGGTGGCACCCTCACACACTCGTCTTATTTGGTTGGTGGCTCTCCTCACTCGAAGGTGTGCATGGAAAAATCTAGTGTTCCGGTCCCCCTCTTTTAACCACTTCACCCTTGACTTTGTCGGGTGATAGACTCCTCCCAAGCAAGAGTTTGAGCAAGGGAGTCCTTTGCAGCCCCTTCGGCGCGGGAGAGGTCAGCATCAAGGGGGTTTTCAAGATGTTTTTTCCTCACTTCCTCGAGCGTGGCACGTGCCTCTCCCACCTTATTTGTGACATTCCCAAACTTTGAGCTACTCCACCGAACAAGGCTCTTCTTAACTTCTTGTAATTTTGCTGTCACTCGAAACATGGGTGTGCTCCTTATGTAGGTGGTCCATGCACGTGCAACCAGCCCATGGAAATCCTCATGGCCAGCCCAATGATTTTCGAAGCGAAACATCTTCTTCTTCCGCCTTGCGTTTCCGTCCGTCTTCATAATGAGCATGGTGTGATCACTTAAGTCTTTTGCACCCACAAGATAATAGGATTCCGGGAATAACTCAAGCCATGCATTGTTTATCAAGATTCGGTCGATCCACATCTCGATACATGCACTACCTTCGGAGGAGTTTGACCATGTAAAATCCCCCCCCCCCCCCCCCCCCCCCCGTGCACGACATCTCAAGGAGTTCGACGGCATCAATACAATCATTAAATTCTGCCATAGCAACCTCATTTCCAGCAATCCCTCCTCTCTTTCCACTCGCCCTCCAAATACAATTGAAATCGCCCACCATCCATGGCCTAGATGCGGGTGGTGCTACTTGGAGAAGGTCACTCCACAATTTCCGCCGATCCACATGCCCATTATCACCATAGACAGCCGTGAGGTCGAAATCAAATCCGTCTCTAATCCAACGTGCCCTGAAATGTAGTAGTTGTGATGTTTCATAGACAACTCTCATATCCACTATTTGGTCGTTCCAAAGAACCAAAATTCGGCCGGAATCCATAACCAAACTATTTGATATCCAAGCACTAGGCCAAATCGCTCTTTTGAAGCGCTCAATCTTCTTAAGCTTCACCTTATGTTCCACAAGGCAAACCACATCCCGGTTCACCTCCTTTATACGATCCCTAATCATAAGTGCTCGGCCGGTTCCATTTGCACCGCGCACATTCCATACTAGGATATTCATGGGTTTAAGGTGCGGGGTGACCCTCGTTACCTCCACATAGGAAAATTTTGCTACTTATCTTCCTACCTGAGCGCCGGAGATTGATGGGCGGGGAGCAAGCTTGCTGCCCAGGAGTCACTCTACTTCCTTGATCTTCCATCATCGAGCTCGCTTCACTCCTAAGGAGGTCAAATTGTCCCCCATTTTGCACGTTGCTAGTCTTTGGGACTTCCTTTCCTCGAGCCACCCTCGAGGGAGATGTCCAACCCTTCTCCTTATGCATAAAAGAGGCTAGCCCATTTGGTTCATGTTCCTCCTCCTTGGTTTGTCCCCCACATTCCTCCAGCCCACTATAGTGGTGCGTGATTTCTCCCTTTCCCATATCATTTGTATTTTGTGCATGGCTTGCATTCCCATCACGTGTTCTTCTAATAGTCTCCAGCCCATGCAAGCAAACCACTTCTCTAGACTCCCTCTCTTCACCTTGAAAGGCCCTCACTAAGTGTCCCCCACTCAAACCCACTCCATCTTCACGTGAGGCTAGAGCTTCCAAATCCCCACTAACACAATTTGAATTTTTCCCACTATCTTCAGCTAGGACCTCCTCCACTAGTGAGACCCCAATCATTTCCACCTGGTCCCCCCCTTCATTCTTTGCAAGAGGGCTGCTCCTCTCCTTATTGGCCCAACTTTTTGTAAGGCACTCACATCCCTCCTCATTGGTTGGTCTAGAAATAGACCTAGCACTTTTCCCACCCACTTCTCTTTGCCCTATTTGTCCACCAATGAGGTTTCCCCCTTGTAATCTCATGCTACCAAACGTTGGACTCCTTGGGAGAGAACCAACTTGTCTTGACACATGAATTGTCTTATACCACTAAGCCTCTCCTCATGTGTAGCTTCCAACCGGTTTTGTTTCTTGTTTAGTGGATTACCTCCTAATGCATCTTGCTCCACCTCACCCACCTGTCCACATGGCACCTCCACATTCGTGTCTATCTCCACCTCAGTTGCACCAAACTCCACCTCATCATCCCTTCCACCCTCTCGTCCCTTTCCTCCCTCACGACCAACCCCAGCCCCCTCCCTTTCTTCGTGAGCCTCACTCTCCCTCACCAAACCATCTATCCTATCCCCATATCCACACCCACTCCCACTCGCCTCTCCTTCCACTCTCTCCGCACACCCTTCATGTCTCCCCCTTTTACCCCGAGTAACCACCACCCACTTTTCAGCAACGTGAGGGTGGGAAGTAAGCACCTTTGAGGGTAGCTTCCGGCGTGGGCATTTCTCCTCCTCGTGACCAAACTCGAGACAATCCTTGCAATAACCGGGGCGCCACTCGTATTCCACAATAACTCTATGTGTTGCACGATCCTCTACTTGAACATCTACCCAACTAGGGTATAAAAAATCCAGACTTACCTCAATACACACCCGAGCAAAAGCTAATCTCCTTCCATAAGCCGTGTTGTCATCCATGTAGAGTGGCCTCCCGAGGACACTTGCAATATTACTCAATGTTCTTTGTGACCAAAATCGAAGGTCAAGCTCTGGAAATCGAACCCATATAGGAACCGTTGTGATATGTGCTTTCTCCAATGTCATCTCCGGGAGCCATTCTTGAACCACAAGTGGAGCTCCTCTAACAAAATATGGCCGTCCTTGGAGGACTTTCTTCCTATGTTCTCCAACAGAAAAATGAAATAATAAGAACCCTTGCCCCCTCCTAATGACTTCCAAACCTCCAGCAAGAGCCCATAGCTTTTGGAGGTGCTTCTCCAATGTTGGTAGGTGAGGTCTGAAACCGATGAAGTGACCTACCAAAACCGCATCCCATCTTTTCAATGCCTCCACGACTTCCATCTTTGAACAAACAACCACATTATCCCCTCCTTTAACAGCAGGCTGAATGAAGTCTAGGGTCATGGGTGCCCTTGGCTTTGCTGAGAAGAGGTCACTCCACTTCCTTTGGGGAGCTTCAACACTCCCTACATGTGGCGCAACATCAAGTTCTTTCAAAGCTGCGGAAGAGCTTTCCTTTGGGACGTAATGGAGATCCTTTGTTGTGCCACAATGTCCATCTTGTTCTTCCAAACCTGTAGAGCTAGTCTTGGTCTCCATTTTGGTGGAGAAAAGGGGTCGGAAACCATAGAGGAGCCAAGGCTCCCAATGCGCACCAGCCACTCTTTCTCCTCTCATGTTTTGGTCTTTTCCTTATCCTTCTCCTTCTCTTTCATATACTATATATTACTCGATTTAGTTTATCATGCATCTCTAAATTAAACAATTTTAAAAATCATTTGAAATCCATTAAAAATGATTTTATGCATCCATATTTCAAAACATAAAATATTTGAGTCGTTGTTTATCCAATTTCAAAAAAAAAGAAAAATTCAAAGAAAGATAAACATATGCCTTTTTCGTTTTTGTCGATTCCTTATAAAATAATCATTTAATTAAAAACGAAAATTCTATATATTAGACATAAGTCTAAATTTTAATTCTAACATTCACATGATGTGTTTCAAAATATTTAAAAATATCAAAAGAATCAATTAGAATTAAATCAACTAAACTATCGGAAAACTCGAAAAAGACATAGAACTTGAATTGTTTCGATTGTAAATGGTAAACTATAATTAATTATATAGTCTAATTATTGAAAATATGAATTAAAAGCTCTGATTCCACTGTAGGAATTTCGTGTCCCTATGTATGTATATATTTTTAAATTTTTTAAATACAACATACAAGATCGATTTCATATTTTCAACAATTTTTATGTACATTACTTTGTGTTTATTCTAATATCATGCAATCCAACATATATTAAAATAAATCACAAAGAGAGAATCAAACCTAAAGGTTCTCTAAAACCTTTTGAAGAATCGGAGTCGCACTGCCCGTAGAATCGTCCACTGCCCGTAGAATCGTCCACTGATTTTCCTCCGAGTGTTCACCAAACTCTAAACAATATTAGAGAGAAAGGAGCTAGTCAATCAATCTCTAATAAGGCTTGGAATCTAGATAATAACCCATCTTTGAGCTCCTGAGATTTCTATCTCCCAAACTCAAAATTAATAAGAGATTTTCGTGGTGATTATAGGAGAAATTAATGAGAGAAAGAATTTTTGCATTAACATAAACAAGTAGGAGGAGGGGTTTTATAGGCTCCCAAAACATCCTTATCAAGAACTATTCCTTAGTCATGATCTCTTGCTTATTCTGTCCTAAAATTAATCTCTAATTGCCACATAAGCATCCTCTAAAACGTTTTAATTAAATCTGGAATTAATCCACCCATGATCTAATTAATCTCTTAATAATTCAAGCAGAAATCGCACTGTTCGGTTGACCGAGAATTTTTCTCGGTTAACCGAACCATTCGTGTCGTCAATTATAAAAGTAATATTTTCCTCTTTTATATACTCGTGTCGTCAATTATTTGTAGAGCTACAACAATCGATGACCAACACGACAATCTTATCTCGGTAATTAATGTTCGATGTTAATTACCATGATTGTGAATAACTTTTGATTTATGTAAACCCTTATCTTTTGGAGCTCTACGGTTAAGGACCAAACGCCTCTTCCTTAACACTTCCAAAAGACGAATATCATAATTAAGGAACAAAATGTTTGCATATTCAATTCATAATAATTGACATATAAAAGTAAAACTTTTAGAATACATTTCTTTCAAAGACATGGACAACCTCAACATCCTCAAGTCATACAAAGTGTAAAGTCCATTAAGGTTCTTATTTGCATTACCATTTTTTCTTTTTGTTTTTTTTTTCTTAGCTTTTTCTTCTTTTTATTAGTTGGAGCTTCATTCTCCCAAGGTCAGGTTTCATGCATCATTGCCTATGAGGACTTACACTATTACGTAAACCTTTCCCCAAATCTCCACATAGGGCGATCCTTACCACCCGTATAACGGGAGTTTGGTCGACGCATCCCAAGTCAGATGACTCGAAAGCACCAGGCACAAAGTCCCCCCCAGACCTACTTTCCCGAGTAATATGAGTCGTGTGAGAAGAACACACCTACTCACATATTCTTATCTACATATGAACCAAAACCCACCCCTACACTTAATGTCTCACAACAAGATTTAAAGGGTCATTGACTACAACAAACTTCCTTAAATTAATAGACACAAATTATTGACTCACTAGGTTCGGGATGGACTTCTTTAATTATTTGATCAATGAAACCCTATGATTACTCACCCCCGAGAGAAAATTGGGGTGCATCCTAACGACTAGATAAGTCCTAAAGCCATTGTACTAGATATCCTAATGCGTCAAGTTCAAGACAATTTTGGGAGCTTTCTTTTTACTTTGCCTCTCAACGGTTTTGCATATCCTAAACACACACAAAACCCACAAAACATTTTCTTTCGAAAACACATGAAGATTTTTGAAAGAAATGTGAAAATTTTAAAGCACTAGGCAAGCAAAAGAAGACAAGTCACCCATGGATCATGGCAAGCAGATATATCGATATTAAATGCAGCACACTAACATGACCCTTTCAATGCACACAAAAGAAAAAAAAATCAAAGGAAAAGACTCGACTATATACACACGTAAAACACCCCCCACACCTACTTCATGCATTGTCCTTAATAAATGTGAGCAAGATACTACATGGATTTATGCATGAAAAGGGAAAAATCTCACCAATATGAAGCGCAATAGGAAGTTCATAGTGAGAGTGATGGACACAAACCCAAATTCCCTCAAAACCTGTGAGATGCTAAAGAATGGATACAAATACGTGAACGAAATGGGGGCCAAATACTCAAGGGTTGGAGCCCACAACAATCGATGCTCACTGAAGGAGTCTTTTTTTAAAAACTAGGTACAACATTGGGCTCCCATCTTCATATGTCAAGGGACATCAAATGGGAATCACCATCTCTCGAGCCAGAAATGCACATGCATGGGCTCGCAACATACAAAACAGAATTGCTTGACCACCCGATACCCTTATAAGCATTGTGGTCATTTGATTCCTCTTGAGAGTGAGCAAGACAGGAGACATGAATGAGAGGCGAACCTCTGTCTGGTTGTTTGAAATGTAGGGTATCAGGTGGTTGATTCTTAACCTACATGGGGTCCTCAGTAGATACAGAATGAAGAGCATGTGGCCCAGAGGCCATAAAAATGGTATCTTGTGGCTCAAGAGCCACATGATCGAAAGGATGTGGCTCAAAAGTGACGTGATCAAAAGGATGTGGCTCAAAGGCTACGTGATCACAAGATAAGGCACCTTCTTGTGCCAGCCCAGGTGAAACATCTTCACCACGTTCAGGGTCTTCATCGAATAATTCTCTGAAATACTTGAAGGTGCCCTCAACTTCAATCTCATCCATGCCCTGGATAAGGTTGACCCCAACAGGGTCATTGAAGGCACCTGACTTCTTGCCGATGGTGAAGATGTTGAAATCAGCGCATTGACTACCATAAGTTAAGCGCATCAAACCATTGCGACAATTGATCAAGGCATTAGAAGTCGTTAGAAATGGTCACCCCAGAATAACAGAAATTTGTCCAAGTGGGTTTGGCACAGGTTCAGTATCCAAAACAAAGAAGTCGACTAGATAAATGAACTCTCCCACTTTGATCAACACATCTTCTACCACGCCCCTCAGTTTCTTCATAGACCTATCAACCAATTGAAGAGTGGTTTTTGTTTGTTTGAGGTCTCCAAGACCGAGGTGGATGTAGATAGAATATGGCAGAAGATTAACAGATGCACTAAGGTCCAATAAAGCTCGATGTATGGACACATCACCAATCACACTTGAGATAGTAGGACAATCAGGGTCCTTGTATTTGTCTTGCATGGGTTGTGCCAACAAAGAACTCACGTTAGCCGTAAGAAAAGCTTTCTTCGGAACATGAGTTTTTCTCTTCTTGGTGCATAAGTCCTTGAGAACCTTGGCATAATGTGGCATTTGCTGAATCACCTCCAACAGAGGGATGTTCACCTTAACTTGCCAAAATATCTCAAGAATCTTGTCATGCTGATCCGAAGTTTTCTTTTTAAGGTGCTCAGGGAATGGCGCCTTCGGGGCATAAGGGTTTTGTGAAGGAACCTCAGAATTCTGGTCCAAAGAAGCATGAAAGGGGACCTCAGAATCTGATTCCTTCGACACAAGAGGAGACAAGGGGACCTCAGGGTTCAGCCCCATTGTCGAAGGAAATGTCAAAGGAACCTCAGGTTCAGGCTCCTTTCTGGAAGTATTTGTGGAGGGAACCTTAGGATCCGGCTCCCTCAGAGATGCAGGTATCACCGCAGCTCTGGTGACACCCGAAGATGGTGATTGCAAGGAAGGCACCCCAATGTGGTTGTCCACCTCCTTACCAGACCTCAAAGTATGAATCACATTAATATGATGGGTTGATTCAGAGGTAGCATGAGGTATTGGTCGCCTTCCTTGAGAAGGAGTACCCCGAGGATTCACCTCGGGTTGACTCGGTAACTGGACCTTCTCGCGTTCATGGAGTTGATAAGCCAACTGGATAACTTGCATTTACAATGCTTTGACCAAATTATTGCTGGCTGCAAACATGGATTGCGTGCTCTGTATGAAGTGGGGTCCTTCGAGTCAACTCGTTGGGGTAGTGGAGTTTTGTTAGAATAACCCAACGATGAGGCATGTGCAGGTTGGTAATTATGGTGCTGAGACCTTTGATGTGGGGTTGGTAGGTCGCGCGATGGGCGTGGAGGTTGATAAGGCAAAGGTTGAGGTTGAGCGTGTGAGCTCTGACCGTTACCCCCACTAGGCCCCGAGAAAAGTTAGGATGGTTACGTCATCCCAGGTTGTAGGAGTGACTGTACGGGGCGTTATTGGGCCTTTGTTGATACATCGCATTTGCATGCTCAGTATCCCTTGGAGCGTAAGAGCATTCCAAGTCATCATGACCCATAAGTCCACACCTACTACACCCTGGAGTAGCGACCTGAGCTACAGGAGCTCGGTCCAACTCTAAACACTCAATCCTACGCATGAGAGCAGTCATTTTTGCCTCAGACGCGATAGTTTACTCAACTTGATATAATCCAGCTCGACCAGAAGATTTGGTGGCTGGTGGCTCTCTCATGGTGTCCCACTCAAATGTACGTTCAGCCATTAATTCAAAAGTGTCACATGCCTCATCGATGGGTTTCATTTGGAAATCACTTTGACGCATTCACTCCAACAATATGCGGGTGTTGTAGTTGAGGCCCTCATAAACAATTTGGCATAACTGCCACAACTCAATTCCATGATGAGGGCACTGCAAGAGAAGCTCCTTGAACCTCTCAAAGAAAGCATAAAACATTTCGGTCTCAGTTTGATACATTTGGTGTATATGGTGTCGTATCTGTTGAGTCTTCCGTTGAGGGAAGAATCTCTTCAGAAAGACAGTCACAAAGTCATCCCAAGACCGAATAGAGCTCGTCGGGAGGTTGTACATCCATTTTCTTCGCGTTATCCTTCAACGCGAAAGAAATCATCCTCAACCGGACTGAATCCTCATCAAGCTGTTACGCTTGAACATGGAGCATACTTCCTCGAATTCACGTATAAAAATATATGGATCCTCCTTATTGGCAGTGAAGGTAGGAAGCATGCTGACATACTGAGGTTTCAGCTCATAGTTGTTCCCTTGAGCTGGGGGAAGAACTATGCAAGAAGGTTGCCCGACCCGAACAGGATGGGTCCGCTCCCACAAAGTCATCGGCCTATCATGTCGAGCTAAAGGTGGTGGTGTACCAATAACTCGATCCTGAACGAATCCCTCTTCCTCTCGAGTCTGAGGAGGAGAAGGAGATCTAGGTGGTGGTGGGAGTGGTCCGAGGTAATCCATGTATGGACCTCGGTCTCCCCCGTCACTACGAGAAGAGTCGGCCTCACGCTCAAAGGAGCATGAGGCGGAGATGACCGATCACCAAGACCGTCCATCTCAGAAAAATGCACTCTCTCAGGTCGAGCGCTCTCACCAGAACGAGCCCAACCTGGCATAAAACGCTCGAATCGACTCTAAAACACACAACAAAAGGTGTACTCAAAGGAGGAGACTACTCGTAGCAAATAGATGAGGAGAGGACTCAGATGAGGAGGGAAGAATCCTAGAGCTAGCGTGGGTAGTGGGTGAAGGTAGAAGCCTAATATAGCAAGCACAGCTCAAACAATGTAAAGTAATGGGTCCTTAGGCTAGACGACGCCCAACTTCGAGGTCACTAGTCTCGACACACCTCACCTCCCTACAACGAAGACCACAATGGCCAGCAAGTGATACCAAATCAGGAGATCCAGTACCTCCTACTATCGACAAGGTAGGCAACGCCGATCAGGCCATGACTGTCTTGACTAGATTACTCTCCTAGTGCATCCAAAATCCTTAGGGCCAATGTCTACTTGCTTTTAGAATTAAGGCTTTATTAAGAGTGATTTTTGGGGCCAAGGAAAGGGTGATGAAATCCCCCACCTTATCGTTTATGGGACAACCCCTCCTTAGAAGCGTTTTGATCTAAACGCTCAACTCCAATCAAACGCTGAACTCACTCTTGTCCCGATGCACCTTACTAACTAACGCATGATATATACATGCATGAATGAGGGAATTGGGTGCACGTACCTCACTCCAGTAATCAACAACAATAATTGTAAAGCAAAGAAAAGACAAATGCGTGCAAGGTCTACAAATGATGCATGACCTAGATGGCAATCAATATATTCTTTTGCTTTGAGTTTTAAGGTCCAAGTTGATTAAAGGGTCTTGATTATTAATCTGGGAGCAAACTACAAGTCAAAACATGAAAAATTGAATTCCCAGACAACATAGTGATAGTCGAAACGACCAGAAAAAATGGGAGAGAAATTGGAGCTCACCAGGCTGCCAATTGACGGTCCAAAACCGCTAATTGGCGGTCTGTTTGCTTCTGATATTCTCACGTCTTCTCCTGGAGTCGTCTCTTGATCCTTGAAGCCTCCTGAAACAGACAAAACTAAAAACAAAAAATTAAAACCACTCGAATCGTCCAAACTAAAGTCTGGACAGAACACCTCCCCGACAATGGTGCCAAAAACTTGATTGAACGTTTTAATTATAACCGCAAGTGCATGGCCACGTTGAAGCGGTGACAAATACGGGTTGATCCACAAGGAGGTGTGTCGACTCTGGTTTGTTTGAAGGAGAGTGGAAAAGAAAGGAGAGAAATGATTGATTAAACTAAACTATACTAAACAAACTAGTAAACTAGAAAGGAGGAAATGAAAGCACGAAATGAACTAAACTAAGTAACTAATAACAGAAGATAAAAATCAGGAATGGAAAACCCCTAAGGGGTGGAGTGTGTGTGTGCACATGAAATAAGTGTGGTGAATGCATACAATAAGCTCATGTGTAGTTAGTGGTTTTTAATGCATAAGAAGTACCTAATGGCAAGACCTATCATTTAAAGCACTAACCTAGGTGATTAATATGAGCATGACAAGTTTGTTATTAAGAACATAAACAAGCATGGAATGTACCTAAACATTATGGCAGAACCCATCAAGTAAAAGTTCTTATTAATTCAAACATAACATCTCTCACAAACAACAATGTTTAGCATCCATATCATCTACATCACATGTATACACATGTACTCCACCCCCAAAGAGGATGGATCTACTCACACATATTTAAACTAACATTTATACTAAGGAAAGAAAACATGCTTAAACTAATTATAAGAAGAGTAAAACAACAAGTTTAACTAAAAGAACATAAAACTAAAGAAGCATGCAAGACATAACAAAGGAAATTAAACTAAGAAAGAAACAACATAACCAAAGGAAAACATCTATTATTACTCACTCAATTATAAGTAGCCTCTCTCCACTAGAGTTTTTGCTTCAAGGCTTTAACTCCTAGTAGAGAGGATGCCCACCAAGAGAGAAATTGGGTACAAGAGAGGAGGGAGAGTTCTATTTATAGCCATAGAAAAAGATAATCCGGGACAATCCTCCGGTATGAGACTAAACAAATACCAGAAATAGACTAAATACACACTAATACGTGAACCTACAAAATCTTAGCGGATCCGTATCAAAACAGACCGCCAATTGCCGGTCTATATTGTTTGGATCCGGCTGTTGTTTCGTGTGGGCTTTTCTGGATGTCTTTGTTGGTCTTTGATGCATCTACTTCGCTAGCTGGAGCTCCGACCCAACTAGAATTGCCAAAATACTCTCCATGATGGTGTGGAGTATTCTTGTTTGCTTATTGGTCCTTTGATCTTACAGTCAGGTCCTTCGATCTTGCATCTTAGTCCTCGAGTCTCTCAACTCAGTCATTTTTCCTGCTATTAGGTCCATTTATAGTCTCTCCTTGTCAAACCTACTTATTCCTGAAAACTAAACATTAAACTCATTACATAGCATTGTTTGGGTGAAAGATAATGGATATAAGACACAAAGATATGCATGAAATGATGTCAATCACATCTCTAGTCCAAATTCGATCAACTGCATATCATGAATACTCCTCAATTCAACTTGTACAAGGTTCTGAACCTGATCTTTCCCATCTATGTATTTTTGGTTGTGTTGTATATGTTCCTATACCACCTCCACAATGCTAAAAAATAGGACCTCAAAGAAGGTTTGGCATTAACGTGGGATTTGAATCTCTGTCTACAATTAAGTACCTAGAACCCCTGACATGCAACTTGTTTACTGCCTAGTTCACTGATTGTATATTTTATGAGACACATTTCCTGGCATTAGGGGGAGAGAGTCAAAAGCTCAAAGAATGCCAAGAAATTTCCTCGAAGGAAAACCAAATGAATTATTTGAACACTCGTACAAGTGTGGCTGAATTAGAAGTTCAGAAAATAATAAACTTGCCAAATTTAGAAAGTAAACTGCCAGATGCATTTACTGATCATAAAGGAGTGACGAGGTCCCATATTCTTGCAAAAAATGCACCACCTAGAGTGGAGATCCCCACGGGATAAAATTTGTCAGAGCCTAGTCAACACCGGAAGTGTGGACAACCTACAAGGTCTAAAGACATTAATCTGCAGAAAAGAAGAAACCAATCACTCATTGCTCCTCCTGAAGAGATTAATCCAGAAGAAAGCAAACCTAGTGATACGAGTGCAGCCGCTCAACACCAAAATCCTGGGAATACAGAATGACCAAATCCTCTTGTCTTGGGAAATGACGAGAATTTGGTTGATGTCGACATAGAAGTCGCAATCAAATATGTTAATTCGGGAGAGAAATATAATAAAATAACAACTATCGTCAATGACTCATTTGTCTTCTCAGTAGCTCTTGCTGTCTCAAGAGATAATCTGGATCCAAAACCTACGACCATTCATGAATAATAGAAGCATTCATATTGGAATAAATGGAAGGAGGCAATAGAGACCGAACTAAACTCGCTTAATAAACGTAGTTTTTTTGGACCTGTAGTCCAAACACCTAAATATGTGATTCCCGTAGGATACAAATGGGTGTTTGTAAGAAAACACAATGAGCTTAATGAGGTGGTATGTTATAAAGCGAGATTAGTTGCTCATGGGTTTTTGTAGAGATCCGACATTGATTATGATGCTACCTATTCTCCCGTAATGGATAGTATTACGTTCCGTTTCTTAATCAGTATGGTAGTGAATATGAATCTATATATGCATTTGATGGATGTCGTGACTGCATATTTGTATGGGTCACTTGACACAGACATCTATTATGAAAATCTCTAAATGATTTTTGATTCCCCAAGTGGAAGAGAATGAAAATTGCAACATGTTCAGTATTAAGCTACAAAGATTGTTGTATGGTTTTAAGTAATATGGTCGTATGTGATACAATCGATTGCAAGAATATCTCTTGAAGCATGGGTATGTTAACAATAAGATTTTTCCATGTGTGTTCATTAAGAAGTCGTTGAACGGCTTCATGATTATATCTGTTTACGTGGATGATCTGAATATAATTGGAACTAAGAAAGAGTTAGAAGAAACTCGTTCCTGTCTGAACTAGGAATTTGAATGAAACACTTGAGACAAACCAAGTATTGGCACAACCTGCAGATCGAGTATTTCCCTGAAGGAATTTTGTTGCACCAGTCTAATTATATAAAGAAGATTTTGGAGAGATTTTATCAATTAGTGATACCCCACTACACTATATGAGGACAATGCAGCTTGCATTGCACAAATGAGTGATGGATATATTAAAAGTGATAGAACTAAACATATTTCTCCTAGGTTCTATTATCCACATGAACTTCAAGAGAAAGGTGAAATAAAAATCCATCAGGTTCACTCTAGTGAAAATTTTGCAGATTTGTTTACTAAATCCCTACCGACTTTCACATTTGAGAAACTTGTATATGAAATTGGTATGGGTCGTCTACGTTCATCAGGGGAGCGAAGTAGTTATCATCGCAGAAGGATGATTATCCTAAAAGGATAAAACTAAGAGTTTATGAGTGTACTCTTTTTTCCTTTTGTCAAGTTTTTTTATTCCATTGAGTTTTTCTTGACCAAAAGTTTTTAACGAGGTAGTCTGTGCAATGCTTACAACATGTATCATGTACTCTCTTTTTTAGCTTGTTTTTTCCACTAGGTTTTCTAGCAAGGTTTTAACAAGACATGTACATAGCAAATAGTGTCCAAGGGGGAGTGTTGTAAATGTGGACATTATATGAGGGACTTTTAAGGAATTTTTGTATGGTTATAATCTACATTAGGTTAATGAGGTTTTAAGGAGTTTCTTTAGATAAACTATTCTTAAATATATTGTAACATATGAAAGTTTTGTTTTTTGAAGTTTCATACCTCCCATATATAAAGGGAGATTGTGCTTTTGTATTGTATACACACACAACATGAAATAAGAAAATCTCCTTCATTTCTTCCTACATATTTTTGCTTAACTTGTTGTTGAGTTGATTCCATTGATTGTCGTACTTTACTTTGCAACCATATCTTAATTTCAGCAAAAATTAAAGTAACAATGAAAAAATTAATGAAGCCATCAATCAAGATTTCATATGCTCCTGATGACATCATCATTTCTAAAAGTTAAAACCCAAGAAAAAGAAGAAGAAAAAAAAGTCATTCTGGAAGGAACTAAAATTGATATTATTGGGATCCCGAGAGGGCATATGGTATCAACACTCGTAGTAGAAATAATCACCATCTAATTTGGAGCAAAATATGTGTAGGTAACCTCCACAACATATTTGTCCATGTAAATCTGATTAGAATAAAAAAGTTAGGCATTGTTATTGATTACATCAAAGCAAAATAGTTGCAAAGAATGGCCTGATGAATTAACGAATACTTCAATACACGTCGTATATATTCAATGTTTGAAATGTTAATTTTTGAGAAGAAAAAACTCTTAAACATTTGGCAAAGAAGATTAGACTAACACTATTTGAGTATTTGATACTTAATCCACAAAATAGAGAAGGATGCTCGACCTTGATTAGATCAAATTAACAAGAGACAGATATCCTTCGGCTTGTTGTCTCCTTTCCTACCAGTAAAACTTGTTGGTTTTTAGGCATTAATATATGTTAATTTTAATGATTAATCAAACTAGTCTTACTCAATCAACACAGTCAATCAAAGTGAACAAACATAATTACATGCATTGCACATATACTTGCAACATCTTAATATGTTGATCAATATCATGAAGAGGAGAAACATTGGGACAAAGACTTGAGATTGTAACAAAGTTTTGGACAAAGATTTATAATTTTCAATTTATTGAGTCCACATGATCAAATGTAAACTTAAGTACTAGATTTCTGTCCCAACCATGTTCGGACATCCGAACATCTAACGAATGACCGAAATTATCATACCAGTAGCGTTAGAATTCTTTCTGGAATTGTCCACTCGGACAACCGATTGTCATTCGATCAACCGAATACCCTAGGACCGGTTTTGAATTTTACTACAACGATCACATTCGTATTTTGTCTCAGAGTCCATTTGCCTTGTCCATTTTCGGACGACCGATCTCCTATCGGTCAACCATTTACTTCTTGGCCTTCGGCGTGCAACAACTCTTTCCACTAGTCAATATAGTCGTTGGACAAACAATGGATATTTCATTTCTAACCATTGGTGCTAAAATACACACTATTGACCTGGACAACCGAAATCGTTTGATCAAAGCTTGACCAATTCTAACTGTCCACTTTGGAACGGCTAGCCGAATCCTGTTTGGAGAACCGAAATTTAATTAGTCAAAGTTGGTGATATGTTAACCGAACCTTATTTAGTCATCTGAACCCATTATTTTGACCTAGGCAACGTTTGTGTTTCAGACAACCATTTTTCAAATGGTCGACTGAATTTGTGGAATTTTTTTTCCGAGCTTAGATCAAATCACATCTTTTTTTGTCCAAATCTCACCAACTCTCCCAAAGGTCTAATATAACTTCAAACCTTATAGATAGAAGTTCTTTCAAAAGTTTTTACATCAAGACACCTCTCTATACTCCTATCATTTGTGTCCAAACTTCAAACATCTTCAACCTCCAATTTCCAACACTCAAAGCCTAATATTCACAACTTGTGTATCAATGCCAATATCATATCCTATGTATGCTTGATTGACATCATATCATGCTTATATTCATGTCTTATATTCTCTATTTTGAACCTAAGCAATGCTACGTAATGAGTTTTATATTTAAGTTTAAGGAACAAACATGTTTGAGAAGAAGAGACACAAAAAAGATCTGAATGCAAGAAAAATGACTGAATTGCAGGACTTGTGGACTGAGATGAAAGAGAGAAGGACTCAGATGTAAACCAAAAGGATCAATGAGCAAATCAAGAAGCTACACACCATCATGAGGAGTATTTTGGCAATTAGATACGGGCCTAAACGTCAACAACCAAATCGGGTTCATCAAACATCAAGAAATCAAGCCAGAAATGAGCAACCGAAATCCAGACGTGATCCAACCATTCCAGACTGCCAATTGGCGGTCCAAATAATTCATGGTTTAGTCGGGTCGTGGATTATATTGTTTTATGTCCATTTATAGTATGTGTTTAGTCCCATAGCGGGGAATTGTCCGCGATTGTCTTTTTCTATGACTATAAATAGAACTTTTCATTCTCCTTTGTATTCAACCATTGCTTGATGACATTCTCTTTACTTACAGTAAAGCCTTGGAGCAAAACTCAAGTGGAGAAGAATATTACTTGTAATGTGAGTCAAGTAAATAAAATAACTTTTTAGTTTGTTTTAATGTTGTCTTCTCTTTTAATTCTTGCTTGCTTAGCTTAATATTGTTTTATCTTAGTAGAAGTAATTAGAATGTTTCCTTTTCTTAGTGTAGTTTGTAGTTTTATGAGTAGTGAGTAGTTTCATCCCCCTTTGGGGGTGGAGTTGATGTTTATACATGTCATGTAGTATGAAATGAATGCTTTATGTTGTTGTATGTGAGAAATGTAAGTATGCTTGTTTGAATTAAAGAGAATACTTAACTTGATGGTTTCTGCCATAATCTTTAGGTAAATTCCATGCTTGTTTAGGTTCTTAATAATAAACTTGTTCATGCTCATATTAATCACTTAGGTTAGTGATTTGGATGATAGGTCTTGCTTTATTGAATGCATTTATCAACACTTATTTCATGTGTACACACACTTCACCCCTTAGGGGTTTCCATTCCTGATTTCCAGCTTGCTTGTATTAGTCACTTAGTTTAGTTTTATTTCGTCTCGTGCTTTCATCTTCTTTGATTGTTTCGTGCTAGTTTAACATAGTTTAGTTTACTGTAATCAATTCCTTTTCCCCCTTTTTCCCACTTGATTTCTGAAGAACCAAAGTTGACACACCTCCTCGTGGACACGACCCGTAATTTCCACATCTTCACCAACGTCGTGCACTTGCGGTATTAAAATGAATACATCAATGCTAAAGTTTAGAGTGTTTGTTCGTGATTCCAATTTCACATCCAAGAATCACAAAAGTTGTAAAACTTCGTGGAGGCTCCCTCTTAGGTTGTGAGAGGAGAAATCGAGCAAGGTGAGGGTGGTCGCAAGGCTCGTGCTGTAAGTCGTTGATCTCAGTCCGAAACATAGATCAGATAGTGGCTACTCAAGTAGGGATCAAAGGATTAATCAAAACTCAAGGAGAGGACTAGATCATAGTGGCTGTGATCGAACCTTTATAAAATTTTGGTGTTGATTTTGTGGTTTGATTGTTCCAACTATCTCTTTATTTTAATTTTGCATTTAGTTTATAACAAGAGTGTTATCGATCCTGACAATTGGCATCAGAGCGATATGTTGCTAATTTCATATACGTAATCGTTGTTTAGCATAACATCTACTTCGAATCATTGTTAGGGATTTTTCACTACTAGACCACATTTATTTAATGGTTGAAATTATGGATATTGGAATAAAACAATGAGAATTTATGTGCAATCCATTGATTTGAACTATTAGATATTCCTTTTGACCTCACACACCTCCAAATAATCAAGAAATTATGTCCCTAACTAGAGTTAAACTTAAGAAGGCAAAGATAAATTCCCACATCATGAACATATTGTATTGTGTCTTAAATGAGAAGAATACAATAGAGTTAGAGGTTCTGAAATGCATATGGTATATGGAATAAACTTGAAATGCATCATGATGGTTCTAGCAGAATGAAAAATACTAGGATAAATTTGCTTATGCATAAATATAAACTTTTTGGAAAAAAAATTCAAGTAGCTAATAGAATACAATTTGAATGTCACCATAAGTGTTAGAATCATGATTTGAGCTAGAAGATATCTTACTTCTTCATCTTCGATTATCATAGAACACATTGTGGCGATTTCGCTTTCATTTGATGAAGAAGATGTGGATTCATCCCAAGTTGCTTTAAGAAATTTCTTCCTCTTGTCTTTTCTTTAACCTTTTTTCTCCTTTCTCATTTTTTTATTCCAGTAACCATAATTTAAGCCATTAAACAAAGGTGATCTAGCTGTGGATAATCCCTCACAATGATTAGAAACGGATGTCATGCTAAACTACAATTAAGTAGATGAAATTAATAATCTAATTCTCTTATACCAATTGTTAGGATCGATGATCCTCTAATCACAAATAAAATGGGTAATTAAAATGAAGATATAGTTAGAACAATCAAACCACAAAATCAACGTTTGATTTTTATATAGGTTCAATCACAACTACCGTGATCTAGTCATCTCCTTGAATTCTGATCGATCATTTGTTCCCTACTCGAGTATCTATTGGCTTTTTGGCATTAATCTATGTTTTGATGATTTAATCAACTTAATTTTAATTATAATAAATGTAGAGTAGTACACATTATGCATGATATATATATTGTATTGTCCTAAGTTCTACAGGTGATCAAGATTCAAAGAAGAAGGAATTCAAGTCAAGACATGTAATCAAGCTATTGAAGACATGTAATTTATATTTTCTTTTGAGTCTTAAAAACTGTGTACTTGAGCATACAAGAGTTAAAAACTACTTAAACACACACTAGGTTCCATATAGAAGTCACATACAAAATCTCAAATCATTTGAACTTCAATAGGTCACCCAAACCTAGACCGACATTCACTATACCTAAACCAGAACTTCCTGGGACAATTCGGTTGACCAAATTGCCTTCTAACGACCGATTGATCCTTTAACAAAGAGTGAATTTAACAGCCCGACCGGTCGACCGTTCAGACCTTCTCAGTCGACCGTCTACACCTACCATTTGACAGTTAGACTTGTCATATTATACCAACGGTCGTATTCGTATAAAATTAAACAAACCCCCAAATCGCCTTAGGTTCCGGTCATATTCGTATAAAATTAAACAAACTCCCAAGTTGTGGTTTGTGTGTGCACCTTTGTGCATGCTTTCGTGGACACGAGACGAGAGTGGTCGTTTGACGAAGAGCGTTGTCAATCCGGCTTTGGTCATCGATTTCTCGACACCTTCCTCCTCTCGTGTCGCACGTAGTTCGGGTCCAATGGCTGCTAATTTCCGTGAGGAGGAGCAGTTGCTGGACCCACCTGTTCCACCTGTGCTTCCAGTTGTCGTTCCCATACCTCTTCGTGATCGATGCTACCCGAGCCGTACAGCTCTGCCCTCATGCATCGTATTGCCAGAGGCAAATGGGAACCATTTTGAGGTTAAGCCTCAATTCATTTCCATGCTCCCTCATTTCACTGGGAAAGGTGACCCCTATATCTTTCTCAGGGAATTTGAGGAGGTCTGTGCTATGTTCAAGCTGCAACAACTTAGCACAGACTCCATCCATCTTAGGCTTGTCCCCTTTGCGCTGAAGGATGATGCTAAGAAGTGGTTGTACAGCAACCAGGCGAATTCCTTTAGGACTTGGGATGAGTTTCAATCTGCATTCCTCAAGAAGTACTTTCCTAATCATCGGACTCAAAAATTGAGGAACGAAATCAATTCGTTCTATCAACATGAGACCGAACCATTTCATGCATATCTTGAGAGGTTCAAAGAGCTACTATCCTCGTGCCCTCACCATGGCATTGAGTTGTGGCGTCTTTGTCAGATTGTGTATGAGGGTCTTCACATCCCGTCCAGAACGCTCCTTGAGTCCATGTGTCAAGGAGAGTTCTTGGGAAAGGATGAAAGGGAGGCATGGGCCTTCCTAGAAGACCTCGCTGAGAAAACCATGCAGTGGGAGAGTGTGAGGGAACCACCTGCATCATCTAGTATAGGAGCAAGGATCGCGAATGCAAACTCAACTAGATCGGGTTCCGCATTTGCTATCGATACCACTACGGCCACCGAGGCACGCATGGCGGCCTTAATGCGCCGTATGGATTCGATTGAGCTCCAAAACAAACAAAGTGCACCTCACATGTCCACATCTGGTCCAGTTCCTTGTCATTCATGTGGTAGGATAGGTCATGTAGAGAGCGAGTGTGAGTCCATTCCTCCTGAGATGGAGCGTGTCAACGCCATCTATGATAGAGCCAGGAATGACCCATACTCATCATCTTATAATCCTGGATGGAGGAACCACCCCAATTTTTCATGGAACCAAACTAATGCCCCGGGTGGTCCTCCAAACTCCTCTAGACCACCTTACCAATCACACCAACCTCCCATGCATGCACATTCCTATCAGCCACCCCAAGCGCAAACCACCAATCCATCGGGTTTCCCAAATTCCAATAATATGGAAACCCGATTCAATTCGCTTGAGACCTTGACTCGTGGACTTGAAAACTCAATGAAAAATTTTATGTCTACCACAAGTCAAGTTCTCACTTCAAATCAGCAGACCATGAAATCTCTAGAGCTTCAGATGGGTCAATTGGCTCAGTCTGTACATGAAAGAGAGAGTGGGTCTTTTCCTAGCCAGCCTGAGGCTAACCCCCGCATGTACCAACGACAACAAATGCAAAATGAGAATGTGGTACCTCGGGGGAGGCAAGTGAACCATGTGGAGGAACCTGTTCACCATGTTAATTCCATTGTGACCTTAAGGAATGGAAAACAGGTTGACAATCACATTTCCTTGCCACACCCACCACCATCTATGCAGCCCCTCAGTGGGAATGGTGGTGAAGAAGAAGCTGAGGGTGAGGGTAATACACCAAAGCTTTCTTCTCAGGCACAGCAGAAAACCTACCTGCCAAAACCTCCTTATCCAAGTAGGTTAAACAAAAAGCAGAGTGACAACATGGACAAGATATTAGAGGTATTTAAGCAAGTAAAGGTTAACATCCCCTTGTTGGATGTCATCCAACAAATACCTCAATATGCCAAAGTGTTGAAGGATCTCTGCACAACCAAGAGGAAGACCAATGTTCCTAAGAAAGCATTCTTGGCTGCAAATATCAGCTCACTTTTGTCCAATCCCACCTACACAAAATACAAGGACCCTGGGTGTCCTACTATTCAGTGTACGATAGGGGACACTAGAATGAGCAATGTTTTGCTTGATTTAGGATCAGCGGTCAACCTCCTCCCATTCTCTGTTTATCAACAGTTGAACTTGGGAGAATTGAAACCAACTAAGATCACCCTCCAATTAGCGGATAGATCCATTCGTATTCCCATGGGGATTATCGAGGACGTGCTTATCAAAGTTGGAGATTTTATATTTCCAGTCGATTTTGTTGTCCTCGATACCAATCCTGTTGCGAACACCCACTCTCAAATACCTTTGATTTTGGGTAGACCATTTCTGGCAACCTCCAATGCCTTGATTAATTGTAGAAATGGTCTCATTAAGCTCTCATTCGGTAACATGAGTGCCGAGTTTCATGTGTTCAACTCTGGTAAGCAACAGGAACCCATGGATGAACCTTTAAATCTAAATCTCATCCGCCAATTGGAGAAAGCACCACAAAATCAACGAACACCCCTCACCCCAATGCAACCCGTTGAGAATGTTCGTGGGCCCAGCGAAAACTCATTGCCTGTCTTCGCAATGCAACAGAGTGAGCTGGCCTCGAACATGAATGTCCAAAGGGAGTGTTCGTTGCATGATTCAGTTGAGGGTACTAGTGAGGGTGAGACACCTCATCATATGCCTATGCCAGAAGGTGTCTCTACCTCATGTCCCATGGCCATTGAGCCATTTGAGCTTCATTTTGACTCCAACAAGGACCCACCTATGACCGAGCTTATGCTTGATGGTCTAAATGATGGTGGGAGGTCCTTGTTGGATGACTTGGGGAGAAGCCCCATTCTTAGTGATGCAGGTCTGCTGCATCCATCGAATGAGCTTGAGGAACTCATTCCGATGCACCCGCCTATTGGTTGGAGGGTTTTCTTCGATGAGCAATTAAACCCTAGTGAGGCAACACAACTTCATTCTTTGTTGCCCACACCCAACCAATATCATGAGGGGTTCGAGCCTTTCAGCTTTGACCTTTCACCCCTCATGACACCTCAGAGTACCAGTGGAGTTTGCCCATCTCGGCAAGTCTCTGGTCCTCATGACTTGATGTTCTCATTTGATGTTCCTTGACCAAATGATTATGAGAATATCTTGGTTGATGTATATATCTTGTCAAAACAAAAACAAAAAAAAAAAACAAAATAACAAAATAAAAAAAAACAAAAAAAACAAAAAAAAAGTGTGTAATAAAAGACTCATTCAGTGAGCATCGATTGTTGTGGGCCCCAACCCTTGTGTACTTGGGCCCAATTTCTTCACGTATTTATCTCCCTTCTTCAGCTTCTCACAGGTTTTGAGGGAATTTGGGTTTGTGTCCATCAACATGACCCTGAACGTCCCTTTGTACTTCATGTTGGTGAGATCTTTCCTTTTTCATGCATGTATCCATGTAGTATCTTGTTCACATTCATTGAGGACAATGCATGAAGTAGGTGTGGGGGGGTTTTTACGTGTGTACATAGTCGAGTCTTTTTCCTTTGGTTTTATTTTCTTTTGTTTGCATTGTTAGGGTCATGATAGTGTGCCGCATTTAATATCGATATATCTGCTTGCCATGATCCTTGGGTGACTTGTCTTCTTTTGCTTGCCGAGTGCTTTAAAATTTTCACATTTCTTTCAAAATCTTCATGTGTTTGCGAAAGAAAATGTTTTTGTGGGTTTTGCGTGTGTTTAGCATGTGCAAAACCGTTGAGAGGCAAAGTAAAAAGAAAGCTCCCAAAATTGTCTTGAACTTGATGCATTACAATTTCTAGTTTACTGGCTTTAGGTCTTATCGAGTCGTTAGGGTGCACCCCGGTTTTCCCTCGGGGGGCGTGTAATCATAGGGTTTCAGTACTCAAACATTTAAAGAAGTCCACCCTGAACCTAGTGAGTAAATAATTCGTGTCTGTTAGTATAAGGAAGTTTGTCGTAGTCAAGGGCCCTTAATCTCTTTTTGTGAAACTTAAGTGTAGGGGTTTTGGTTCCCATGTAGATAAATAAGTGGTGTTCTCTCTTCTCGCACGGCTCCTATCACTCGGGAAAGTAGGTCTGAGGGGACTTTGTGCCTGGTGCTTTCGAGTCATCTGACTTGGGATGCATCGACCGAACTCCCGTTACACGGGTGGTAGGGATCGCCCTATGTGGAGATTTGGGGGAAGGTGTACGTGATAGTGTAAGTCCTCATGGGCAATGATGCACGAAACCTGATCCTGAGAGAATCAAACACCAACCAATAAAATGCTCCAAAGAAAAAGAAAAAAAAAAGAAGAAAAAAAAAGAAAAGAAAAAAAAAGGAGTCAAATAAGAACCAAAATGGACTTTACACATTGTATCACATTTAGAAGTTAAGGCTGCCCATGTCTTTCACTTAATTCCTTAGTTAACTCTCACGAATAACTCATTAGGCTAGGTGTGTGGACCGATTACATATATAGAGTCGACCCGTAGTATTACCGCGTCCCATGATCGACAAAATAAGTCCAACGAGTCGTGTAGCTAGATTGATTAACGCATCTTGTTCGGATTTTGTGGGTGTATCCGCTGAAAACCCTCAGGAGACAACACTCCTCCTCCTTGGCGACAAGGAGGTTTAACGGCTTGTTGCACGTGCTAAGTGCAACCGTGATTCCTACGAAAGTGAGTTAGGATTTCTTGTTTTTCGTTTGCTTTTCTCTTTCTTTGTTTTGCTCGGGACTAGCAAAAGTTAGGTGTGGGGGTATTTGATTGACATCATTTCATGCTCATATTTGTATCTTATATCCATTATCTTTCACCTAAACAATGCTATGTCACGAGTTTTATGTTTAGTTTTCAGGAATAAATAGGTTTGAAGAGATGAAACATAAAAGGACCCAAAAGCTGGGAAAAAGGACTGGATTGTGAGATCTGGGGACCAAGATGCAAGGGAGAAGGACCTGAACGCAAGACAGAAGGACCTAAGAGCAAAACAAAATACTCCACACCATCATGGGGAGTATTTTAGCAATTGGATTCGGGTCGGAGCTCCAATAAACAAAGTAGATGCATCCAAGACCACCAAATACACCAAGAAAAGCCCAGAACAAGATTCAACTCGATCCGGAAAATTTGGACCGCCAATTGGCGGTCCAAGACCGCCAATTAGCGGTCACTTTGGGCCCAAATCCACCAAGTTTTCTCCTGGACGTGTATTAATGTTTTTTTAGGCTATGTTTGGTATTGGTTTAGTCCCACATCGGGGGATTGTCCCGGATTAGCTTTTTCCATGCCTATAAATAGAACTCTTCACCTCCTATTGTAAACACTCCATATTTTAAGTGGCTATTCTTCCTACTAGAAGTGAGGCCTTGAAGCACACACTAAAGTAGGAGGATGCTACTTTTAATGTGAGTCATTTTTATCAATAAAGTTTTGTGTTTCTTTCATTGTTTGTTTATGCTTCTTTTTATTGTTTGTGCATGTTTTAGTTTAATCGTCTTTTATTTCTAGCTTAGTTTTAATATGCTTTCTTTGCTTAGTTTAATAATTAGTGTAATGTTTAGTGAGTAGTTCCATCCCCTTTGGGGGGTGGAGTAGATGTACATACATGCATTAGAGAATGGGATGAATGCTTTAATTTCAATGTGTTGATTAAACATGAATGTATGCTTGCTTGTTTAGGATAGAATTTATAACTTGATGAGTTTTGCCAAAATGATTAGACACCTCTCATGCTTGTTTAGGTTCTGAAATAAACACCTTGCATATGTAAATGTTAATCAACTAAGTTGGTGAATAGATTGATAGGTTTTGCCACACATTTAGACACTTCCTATGCTTGATAAACACCACCTTCATGTGCTTAAAGAATGTATTCTACACCCACCTCTTTGCATGTGTGCACTCACTCCACCCCTTAGGGGTTTTCCCATTTCTGTATTCCAGCATTCTTTCTTTGCTCTTAGCTTAGTTGTTATTCCATCATTTGTTTGTTTCGTTCGCATTTCATACTTCTTAGTGTAGCGTAGTCTAGATTAGCATAAACAACTTTCTTCCCCCTATTTTTGCCACTTGATTTCGTACAAGCAAGAGGCTACTCACCTCCCTGAGGACGACCCGTACTTGCCACCGCTTCATCGCGGCCGTGCACTTGCGGTTTAAAATAAAACGTTCAACACTAAACCAGAACTTCCTGGGACAATTCGGTTGACCAAATTGCCTTCTAACGACCGATTGATCCTTTAACAAAGAGTGAATTTAACAGCCCGACCGGTCGACCGTTCAGACCTTCTCAGTCGACCGTCTACACCTACCATTTGACAGTTAGACTTGTCATATTATACCAACGGTCGTATTCGTATAAAATTAAACAAACCCCCAAATCGCCTTAGGTTCCGGTCATATTCGTATAAAATTAAACAAACTCCCAAATCAACTTAGGAGCTTATAAATAGGTGTTACCAAGACACAATTTAACAACTCTTACACTCCCAATTGTCTCATACATCTAAGAGAAACTCCCAAGCTCCAAATTCCCCAATCATACTCTCCAAGCCAAACTTCCACACTTTAGATCGTTGCCATATCATACTCTAAGTGTGCTCAACTTAGAGAGTGATTGTTCCACTCATTTGTCTGTTAAGAAGCAAGGATTTCAGTGAATGCCCGAAGTGTTCCCTCTCGGATTGTGTGAGGAAGAAATCTAGCAAGCAAGGCTATTCGCGGAACTTGTGGTGTAAAAAGCTTTATCTCGGCCCGAAACAAGATTGATAGTGATGACGTAGGTGCAACTCGAGGGAGATCGAGCGGAGCTTACAAGAAAGGAAGTAGGTGGGAGGCCGAACCTCTATAAAATCTTCCAGTGCCTTTTGTGGTTTGCTGAGTTTCTTGTCTTTACTTGTTTTTGTTTGATTATTTTCGTTGCATCTTTGATTAAGCAAGTAGAGGTTCATTAACCCGAAAAGTGATTAGAATCAGGATCCATAATGATCCTACATTTGGTATCAGAGCATAGATGCTAAATTACATATACTTAATCGTATTTTAGCATGACATCCACATCTAATCATGTAGAGGGATTATGCACCACTAGGCATCCTTTGCTTAATGGGTCAAATTATGACTATTGGAAGAATAGAATGAAGATTTTCTTAATATCAAATGACATTAATTATTGGATTTTCCTTCAAAAACCTTACACATCCCCAAATGAAGAAGAATCATCCTCATTATCTAGGGCCAAAATAAAAGAAATTGAAATGAATTCTAAGATTATGAACATTCTTTATTGTGGCCTTAATGAGGGAGAATATAATAGGATTAGGGGTTGTGACAGTGCATATGAAATATCGCATAGATTGCAAATGCATCATGAGGGTGATAGTAAAACTAAGGAAACTCGCATTACTCTCCTCATGCATAAATATGTCATTTTTTCTATGAAAATCGGTGAGAACATAAGAAAAATGAACACTAGCTTCACTGATATCACTAATTCTCTTTTGGTTTTTTGAAGAAAAATTAGTGAAGGATAAATGACTAGGAAGTTCCTCTGGTCACTCAACAACGATAGGGAAGATAATGTCGTCGCAATTGAAGAAGCGCATGATCTTTCCAAATTAAAGATGGAGGAACTCATTGGAAACCTTATGGCCTATGAACTTCAAATCAACCATCGAAAGGAGAATGAAGCCTCCAAGAACAAACCAACCTTGGCATTACATGCAAAATTCGATGAGCCAAAGAGAAGAGAGGAGAATGAGAACATTGAAGTCCTTGCTCAAGACTTCTTCAAATTCGTCAAAAAAGATAAGGAAGAAATGAGAGAAAGAAGAGGAAGACGAAGTGAGAAGAGAGAAAAAGAAAATGAGAAGAGCGAAAATGAGAGAAGAGAAAGGAAGAAGAAGAAGAAGGAGAGAAGGGAGAGGAGAAGAGAAAAGGAGAAGAGAAAGGAAGGAGGTGTAGGATCGTGTGGGTTGGGTTAATCTAATCACTTTTACGCTAATCCCTAACTAATCAAACAATAAACGCAGCGGAAACAATTTAAAGACTAGTAGGGAAAAGGAACAAGCAAACCACAAATCGACTCGGCGTTTTTATAGAGGTTCGGCACCCCACCCGGCTCCTAGTCCTCTCTTGCAAGCCCGCTCGACTCCGCGAGCTCCGCCTACGACTTCACTATCCGCTCTCCGTTCCGGGCCGGGAGACAATGCCTTACAACCGTCAAACTCGCGAACAACCCTCGCCGAGCTTGGAATCCTCTTCTCACAATCCAAGAAGGATCACTTCGGGCTCTCACCGAAGTCTATACTCTTTTGACAAACTTTGTAACTGAGTGGGATTCACTCTCTAATTGAGCACACTTTGAGTAGGATGAGTGATTGAACAAGTGTGTGTAGTTTAGGCTTATGGAGTGTAGAAATGGGAGCTTTGAGGATTGAGGTTTCTCTCTAATGTATTTGGACAATTGGAGTTGGAGAGTTGTCTGTAAAACTGAGTTTGATCCTCTATTTATAAGCTCCTAAAGATTTCTATCCGTTTGGACAAGATTTGATTGGGTTTTGTGCAAAGCACACAAAAAGCAGAAAATCGGGCTGCAAATCTGTCCAGAACCGGTCGACCGAAACTAATAGACCAGTCGACCATTCACTTGATTTCAAGGAGAACGATCGAACAAAAGAATATTCGGTCGGACAAACGAGCTAGAACTTAACTCTACATAAGTGAATCGGTCGAACCAAAGTATGGGGCGGTCGACCGATAAGGAGATTCGGTTGAGACAAAGGTGCAACGGTCGAACGAAGAATGTGTCGACCGATAGCAGGGAAATATTAAGTGTTCAACCGGTCGACCGAAACAAGGTCGTCGTTCGACCGGTTACCGAATGTATTTTGGGGTTAAGTTTGTTTTAGACGAATACGACCGTTATAGGAATACGACAAAGAAAACGGCAATATTAAAATTCGGGATCGGTCGACCGAAAAGGTAGAACCGGTAGAGCGGTGTAGTTTGGTAAAATCACTGTGGAGAGTCTGTTATAAACCGGTCGAACTGAGAACTGGTTCGGTCGACCATTTCACACAGGAATTCTGGGTTTAGGTTTTAAGTGATTTCCGACTAAGGTTTGGGTGATCTAATGAAGTCCAAATAATGTGAAATTTTGTGTGTGACTTCTCTAATGAACCTAGTGTGTATGTGATAAGTTTTTAGCTCTTGTATACTTAATTTACACATGTTACTAAGACTCAAAATAAAATCAAGATTACAAGTCTTCATATAGCTTTATTACAAATCTTTACTTAATTTCCTTCCTTCCATGAGTCTTGATCACATGTAGAGGTTAGCACATGCAATATATATGCAATGAAATATGTGTGCTACTCTACATTACTTATGATTAAGATTAGGTTGATTAAATCATCAAAACAAGGATTAAGGCCAAAAAGCCAACAATCTCCCCTTTTTTGATGTTGGCAACCTATATCTTAATACTTGAAAAGTTTAGATGTAAACTATGCATATAAATGCTCCCCTTATGGATGTGCGTAGTTTTTTTTCAATTTTAACCAATTTTCAAGTAGCTCCCCTTTAATTCTCTCCCCCTTTGACATCCATCAAAAACAAAAACAATTGACTTTAAGCATAGAATTTGGATGTCTTGTAATGAAGTTGCTCCCCCTAACCTTTGCACTTCATTACACTAATAAAAGATATAACATTTAAGCTCCCCTATCAATAAGGCTATATGGAAACTAAGAGTATGATTCAATTTAAGTTTCTACCCAAGCCTTATTCTAACATCCATTCAAAATTTGACATTTATAATCAATGGATGTGATATATGATTTGCAATGAATAGGGTTAATGATTTGAAATGAATTAAACTTCTAAAGATATGGCAATTAAGCATATAGACTAGATTAGAGATAATTTTTAAGAAAACTTGATTGATCGTTTTATATTTAACCGCAAGTGCACGACCGCGTTGAAGCGGTGGCAAATACGGGTCGTCCACTGGGAGGTGTGTCGACACTTGGTTTGTTCGAAGGCGAGAGGTAAAAAGAAGGAGAGAAAGGTTGGTTACACTAAACTACACTAAGATGCAAATGGAAATGGAAAACAAGCAAGAAAACTAAACCCCAAAGGGGGTAGAGAAATAATGTGAACATAAAGAAGTGTGTGTGTTCATTAAGTTCCTCACAACATGTAGTGCATGAAATCATAAAACTACATCCAACTTTGCCTCCACATGAATTAAGATAAGACTACATCATTAAAAAATACAAGACAATAATTGGAATGAAGCTACATGAACTCAAGTATAAAGACTATACCCTACTATGCCTCCACATGAATTAAGATTTCACTACATCATTAAAACATACAAGACATTAGCTAAGGTAAAGGCAACAAGAGCACAGACACTACAAATTGTGTTTCCAATATTAACTTCATCCATATCCTAACCTTATCATTCCCCATAAAATAGGTCCACTAATCAAAGCATAAGCTAAGCTTCATTCAAGAGCATTAGCATATCAAAGATAAGAGTGAAAACCCATTAGATGGTTATGGAAATCATATAAAGCTCAAGGGATAAAGATAACACACACTTAATACACTACATGATTATATCACATATTTCTCCACCCCCCAAATGGGGATGGAACTACTCACTACTCATTATACTAACTATATTAGCAAAAGAAAGCATAATACTGAAATGAAAGTTAACTAAAAAGGCAAGAAGCATTAAAGAAACATAAAAGGAAAAGAAAGACTAAACAAACATGCACAAATTAAAACACAAGATTAAAAGAAACTAGAAGAATTATTTTATTAACAAATGACTCACATTGAAGGTAGCATTCTTCTCCACCTTGAGTTTTTGCTTCAAGGCTCACTCCTTAGTAGAGAGAATGCCACTAAGAAATGAGTAATTACAATGGAAGGTGAAGAGTTCTATTTATAAGCATGGAAAAAACTAATCGGGGACAATCCCCCGATGTGGGACTAAACCAATACCAAAAATAGCCTAAACACATAATAATACAAGTCCAGGAGAAAGCTTAGCGGATCTGGGGCCATATGGACCGCCAATTAGCGGTCCAAGACCGCCAATTGGCGGTCTATAAACTTCAGATCGAGTTGCTTTTGGTTGTGGGCTTTGCTTGATGGATTTGTTGGTCTTGGATGCATCTACTTGGTTTGTTGTAGCACCGACCCAAATCGAATTGCCAAAATACTCCCCATGATGGTGTGGAGTTTCCTGTTTTGCTCTTAGGTCCTTCGGTCTTACGATCAGGTCTTTCTCCATTGCATCTCAGTCCCTAGGTCTCACAATTAAGTCATTTTTCCTCCTTTTGGGTCCTTTCATGGCTCTTCTCTTCAAACCTATTTATTCCTGAAAACTAAACATAAAACTCGTAACATAGCATTGTTTAGGTGAAAGATAATGGATATAAGATACAAATATAAACATGAAATGATGCTAATCAAAATTCAAAGATAAAAATTTTATACCAAACTTGAATACTGATTAGCTCCAATCTTGACTTGGTGATGCAACCGGATTCGAATTGACGCTTTGGCTCGTCCGATCACCACCAATCTCCTCCTCAAGCTTCTACAAGTGTAGATTTAGGTACCCAAACAACTTTGGGTCCTTGAACATTAGCTTTTGGGATCCAAACCATTTTGGTTTTGGGTGCCCACACACTTGAGGAAATAGACTTAACAAATAAATGCTTGCCATTTAAAGTAGTATGAGATACATGGTTTTTCAATTGCACATTGTATCCTAAACCATGTTTAGCTAAGGATTGTCTTTGACTACTTAAAAGCATATCAAGCATTTTTGTTCCTTTTGTGAACATTTCTAGATCTTTCCTTAGTTGCATATTTGAAGCTCTAAGATCTAAATGTTCATCAACAATCGGTGTTTTACTTAGACTAGCAAGTGATGAGTCATTTGATTCAAGTCTAGCAACCACCTCATTCTTTTCATTCATGATTAATTCAATTTGACATTTGAGATCATTTATAGTTTTTCTAGCATTTTTGTTCTTTTCACAAATGATCTCATATTGTTTAACTAAATCATGAAATGCATTTTGTAGCTCATCATGTGTATATGATTCATCATTAGCATTAGATTTAGAGCTAGCACTAGAATATGATTTACCGTGGAAGGTACCCTTGTTGTTTCAAGTTTGGTTGCTCGTGTTTTATTTGATTGCGGTGCCACACACTCCTTCATTTCGGAGAAGTTTGCTGGTGAGTTAGATCGGACCCCTGAGCTGCTGATTGATTTGTTGGAGGTCAGTACGCCCATGGGTGAGGTGGGCACTGTGGGGAGCTTTCTCCTCGGACAACAGTTGTTTCAGGAGACCATGATTTTCTGGCAGATCTGGTCTTGCTAACGATGGAGGATTTCGACGTCATACGGGGGATGGACTGGTTGTGTGCGAGTCTTTTTCCTTGAGAAGAAGATCCATATTCCGTGGAAGGACGTGCCCGACGTGTTGATCAGAGGGATGAGTAGTAGAGGAGGTCATCTGATTGTGTGTTCGGTTAAGGAACAGAGGTTGATGCATCGGGGTTGCAGAGTGTTTGTGGCTACCTTGGTTATTCCTGAGACGAGGAGGTTGTAGGATATAGAGGTTGTATAGGAGTTTCCAGAGGTGTTTCCTGCAGAGATTCCTCGTTTACCGCCACGCTGAGAGATCGAGTTTGTCATTGAGTTAGTGGCTGGCACGACACCCAGTCGAAGGCTCCGTATCGGATGGCACCTGCTGAGTTGATTGAGCTGAAGAAGTAGTTGTAGGAGTTGATGGACTCCAGGTTTATCCGACCGAGTGTCTCGCCATGGGGAGTGCCTGTGTTGTTTGTGAAGAAGAAGGATGGGTGGTTGTGGATGTGCATCAACTACAAGATGTTGAATAAGTGGGGAAAGGAAAAGGGGCCGGTTACTGTGAAGGGAGTAGGGTGATGAGTGTAGGGAATGGTGATGTGATGGGGTGTGTTGGGTTTTCAGGAAAAAATCTCTCTCTCTGTCACTTGCTCTCTTTCTCTCACCTTCATTCTTTTCTCTTTTCCAGCGGCTAGCAGTGGGGGAGGAAGCTTCGGCATGTGGAGTTGAGCACGGAGTCATGGTCGTGAGGCACTTTGTATCGGAGGTTGTGGTTGGGTTGACGTGTTGAGCGAATCTCCGGCGTGTTCTTTCTTCCACTAGAGGTATGCCGGTTCTTTAGTTGTTTTTGTTGCTCACCCACGTTGGGTTGGAGTTATGGTCGGTCGCAGGAGGTCGGATACCTCACCGGCAACGTGAAACGACGTAAAATCCTCGGCAGGTGCGGGGTTGCTGTTGACCAACGGTCGACTGGTGCCTTCAGGCGGTCGACCGGTTTTACTGTTTTGCCCGATTTTAACCAACACCGATCGAAAGATGTCGTGTAGCAGTCGACCGGTTGCATGCGTGCTGGTTGGTTGGAGGTTATCCTGTTGGTTTTCGGTGGACCGTTCCTAGTTTTTGGTTCGACCGGAACTTAAGTGAACTTGATATTATTGCATGTTGTTCGAACGTTTATTCATCTTGTTCGACTCTTATATGACTTAGACTATTCGGATGACCCTGGTAATTTTCTATCGACCGGGACCCCTGAGTCGGTCGACCGATAGACTTGTATGATTTTGACCAGACTCTGGATTTTGACCCCGTATTCGGTCGGCCGATTTAAGATTGTCGTCTGACTGTTTGGACTAAAGTGATGAACAGAGAGTTCGACCATTGCAGACCTTCGGTCGATCGAACCTTTGGGAATGGTCGAGCGATTAGGCTTTTTCAGTCGACCATTTGTGCGTAAAACTGAATTCCTGGTCCTTGTGTTGTGTCTACTCTGTCCACGAAAACCCGTGTCTTTGCTTAGCGCATGAGCCGGGAGGTGACGGCGGGTACGTTGCTCGTGCCTACCTAGGGACCGTCGTGTGGAGGAGTGTGGACACTTGGGTCGTGCCACCTCCATTGATGGATCGTGGTGTGACGTGTTTTTGCTTGAATCTTTGTAGAGTAGCATACCTGAGGGATTGCGGATCCCAATGCATGTTGATGCATGGCTCGTGGAGCATGATGACCCTGCAGACTACGGTCTGGACCCGTCCGATGGCTACTTCGACAGTTAGACACAAGTAAAAAACCTTCCCATTTTAGTCAGACATAAGCCAAAACTTCGACATGATATATCCAATAGGAAAATGATATATGGACTTGTGTGTGTACCATACGGAACTTTTGTGTCCACTATGCTACGCGGGTTCGTTTCCCACGAGGGATTTGTTTGTGTCTAGTGCTGGACAAGTTTGTTTGTTTTTTATTGCAAGGATTTGTCCATTGAACTAATGTGTGTGGTAGTTTTAAATCACAAAAAATCATAACAATGGCTACAAACTTGCCAATTACCAAGGGGCGTATAACTGCATAAGTGTCCTTCGAGAGATGTTAGTGTCCTTAGCAAGAAACGGTCTGTCGAAAACACGGGTGTCCTATTAAAGGCGTGTTAACTATTAACACTCAAAAAGAGTCCAAACATCAGCTTTCTTTGTGTTATATTGACCGAATTTATGACGGTTGCATGAAGTGGTGATTCTAGGGAGTGATTTCGGTCGACCGATATGTGTTAGGTCGTCCTTGTATCACATATTGGTGTACGGTAATGCGTTTGGTAGACCGTCTATGATGCGTTTTTGTTTCTTTTGGATCTCGAACATTTAAAAAGGAATTAAGGAAAGGGAAAAGTGTGTTGGAAGTTCTATATTTGTGCCTCTTTGGCAATGGCTACTTCGACAGTTTGACCCAAGTAAAACAAAAATACAATTATTGTTGGACTTAAATTGAAAATCAACGTGGAATATCCGAATAGGGAAATGATTTATGGAATGGTATGTGTACCATGCGGGACTTGTGTGTCCCGCGAGGGAACAGTGTGTCCACAGTCTTGCATGGGTTTGTGTCCCGCGAGGGATTTGTTTGTGTCCAGCGTTGAACAAGTTAGTTAGTTTTTTAAAGAAAGGATCTGTCCTTTCAACTCAAGTGTGTGGCAGTTTTAAATCACAAAAAAACATAACAATGGCTCCAAACATGCCAATTAGCAAGGGACTCATAATGATTGAGTCAGTTAAATTACCGCAAGTGCACGGTTGCGTTGAAGTGGTGGGAAGCACAGGTCAGTTCAGAGGGAGCGTGCGCAAGTCAGATTTACGAAACTCGGATGTGGAAAGAAAAGGAGATTAAGGTCGAAACTACACTACAATGCGAAAGACATCATAAAACAAGAAATAAAACTAAACCACTTAGGGGCTAGAGAGAGAAAGCGAATGCAAAAAATATGTTTATGTGCGTGTGTTCAAATATGCTCATCAAAATATGTCATACATGAAATCCATAAAACTAACTCAAACTTTACCTCAACATGAAATAAGATAAAACATTATCATTAAGACAACAATTGAAATGAAGCTAATATGTTCACATGCATCATGACTCAAATCCAATGATGTCTCCACATGAAATAAGATTTATCACAATCATTAAAACATACAAGACATTAATTAGGATAAAGGCAACATGAGCACATGCATGCACATGTCTTGTTTCCTTCTTCCACTCCATCCTTATCCTAACCAGATCATTCCACATAAAATTGGTCACTAATCTAAGCATCTGCTAAGCTTCATTCAAGAGCGTGTAAAACAAAACCTAAAACTAATGGAGAAACAATAAGAAGTGTGGGAGGAGGGATTACAATCATAAATATAGACTAATACATGGTTATGATTAATTTGGGAATAATAGGACAACTTCAAATCACATCTGATAGTCCAGGAATGTTCTAACCCGAATACCCAACCCCCGTCCAAAATTGGAGGTTCTTTGGAATCTTTTGATCTGCTAATGCCAGATCCAAATCTGGCAATGGCGGATCAAATAGGTGTGATCGAGCTGTGATTTTGGCTTCTACTTTGTTGCTTCATTTGCCACGTAGCGTAAAGTCCTGATTCGCTAGCTCGAATCGCTTTGATTTTAATTGGAGAAATACTAATTGGATTCAAGTCATGTGTCACGACATTTTATCCTTTACCATCACGTCCCTCCGGGTTTTCATTTGGGTCCTTCCTGATTTGCTTTCGAGTCCTTGTGCATTACAAACAGGTCCAGAACCTTCCAAATAAGTCCATAATTGTTAAATTTAGGTCATTTTTGCTCTCTTCCTCTTCTTTATTACCTAACTCTTGAAATACTACAAACAACAACTTGAGTAGCACAATATTAGTGTAAAACAAAGGATATATAACATGAATATGATGCATGATATGCTACTAATCACATAACTACATAAGTGTCATTTGAGAGACACGAGTTGTTTGCTGGACACCATCCGTTAGAGACACGGGCGTCCTCTTAAAGTCATGTTAACTGTTAACAAGAAACAAGAGTCCGAACATCATTTTCCTTTGTCTTATATCGACCAAATATATTTCAGTTGTCTAAAGTTGTGATTCTAGTTAGTGATTTTGGTGGACCAATATGTGTCCTGTCATTCATACATCACATATCGGTGTAACGTAAGGTGTTCAGTCGACTGTGTATGATGGGTTTTCGTGTCATTCTGAACTCAAATGTCTAGATAGGAATGAAGGAAAGGGAAAAGTGTGCGGGAAGTTCGATATTTGTGCCTCTCTGCCAATGGATACTTCGACATTTAGACCCATGTAAAATACACTACCGATTATCGTCGGACGTAAACCGAAAATTCGACATGGTATGTATAAATTGGAAAATAATTTATGGACTGGTGTGTGTCCGAAGCCGAACTTGTGTGTACCTGGAGGGACTTGTCTGTCCACGATCATGTGTGGGTTTGTGTCCCATGAGAGATTTTTTTGTGTCCCGCGCTGGACGGGTTAGTTTGTTCTTTAAAGCAAGGATCTGTCGTTTGAACTCAAGTGTAACGCGCCCGATCTTGCGGGTACACACACTGGGGAGTCCATGTTATGTCGTGATCAGAGTCTTAGCAACGATCGAGAAAATTACAATAAAAACGAATACACACGGGAATAAAAGCATACATAGTTAAATAATACGGGATATAAAGTCAAAAAGGAAAGTATCCACATGGAAATAAACACAGCATTCAATACATAGATGGTTTACCTCAAAAGAAACAACAGAGAATGCGGAAGCAAATGATAATTGAAGGAAATCTGGTTGACGTATCCATTGTGTACAGAATCCTTCAAAACTCCTCCAACCTCTCTAGTTGATAATTAGCCGCATCCCTAACCCTAGGCTCCCCCCAACCTCTCTAGTTGCTGGCCCCAACAAAGCCTGCGAAAACTAGACCTTGACAAGGTCTGAAGCCTCTAGCTATTGGTCCAGCTGGCCAGTCGTGGCTAGTGCCTGGCCGGTGAAACATTCTCGAAAACAACACCACCAACCAACCAACCAACCGTCAATCAAACCCAAGGCCAACGCCCCAACTCTCTCTCCCACCCTTGGCTCATGCACAAACCTAAGAAGAGGAAACAAATGCAAGAGCCTTGCTGAGAAGAAAACAATGCCCCCTTAGCTACACTCCACCACGACTGAGTTGCGCCTAGGTTTGTTTCGACTGCTGGTTGGAGAGAAGATGGAGAGAATGTGAGAGGGAAATTGCATGGAAAATAGCAAGTGTGAATGAGAAAAGAGCTGGATTGTGCTTCTAACCATGGACACGCCTTCCTTTCCTTTCCTTGCTGCAACTCTTACACAAAATCTCCCCAAATCCGCAAGATCTCGCAATATCTTTCCCACATCTTTCCACCGCATAAAAAAACACATGAACACAAGCAAAAAACATAACAAAGCATCACACAAGTATGAAGGATGAAAATGGAGTTTATAATAGTATCAGGTAAGTGGGTCTTACATCCCACCCCTTAAATAAATTTTGTCCTCGAAATTTACTATCCCTAGCCCTCAACAAAGAGTTTAGGATACAATCTCCTTACATCATCCTCACACACCCAAGTGGCTTCACTTGCATTGGGATGCTGCCAAGGGACCTTCACCATCAGGATGGTTTGATGCCTCAACTGCCGCTTAGCACACTCCAAGATCCCACAGGCCGCTCCTCCAAGGTCTTGTCATATGGAATCTCCGGTAGGTCGTGCAAAATCACATGCGATGGGACTCCCACAAACTTCCTCAGCATGGAGATGTGGAATACGTTGTGCAGGCCAATGAATTGTGGCGGTAAAGCCACTTGATACGTGATTAATTCAGTTATAATACTGCAAGTTCACGACGTCGGTGAAGATGCAACAAGTACGGGTCGTACCATGAGGAGTTGGGTGTTGAACGTTTTAATTAAACCGCAAGTGCACGGCCGCGATGAAGCGGTGGCAAGTACGGGTCGTCCTCAGGGAGGTGAGCAGCCTCTTGTTTATCCGAAATCAAGTGGCAAAAAAATGGAAGAGATGTTATTATGCTAACCTACACTACACTACGCTAAGAAGTACGAAATGTGAAAGAAGCAAACAAACGATGAAATAAGAACTAAGCTAAGAACAAAACAAGAATGCTGGAATTTCAGGAATGGAAAAACCCCTAAGGGGTGGAGTGAGTGCACACATGCAAAGAGGTGGGTGTAGAATACATTCTTTAAGCACATGAGGGTGGTGTTTATCAAGCATAGGAAGTGTCTAAATGTTATGGCAAAACCTATCAATCTATTCACCAACTTAGTTAATTAACATTTACATATGCAAGTTGTTTATTTCAGAACCTAAACAAGCATGAGAGGTGTCTAATCATTTTGGCAAAACTCATCAAGTTATAAATTCTATCCTAAACAAGCAAGCATACATTCATGTTTTATCAACACATCAAAAATAAAGCATTCATCCTATTCTCTAATGTATGTATGTACATCTACTCTACCCCCCAAAGGGGATGGAACTACTCACTAAACATTACACTAATTATTAAACTATGGAAAGAAAGCATATTAAAACTAAGCTAGAATTAAAAGACGATTAAACTAAAACATGCACAACAATAAAAGAAGCATAAAACAAACAATGAAAGAAACACAAAACTTTATTGATAAAAATGACTCACATTAAAAGTAGCATCCTCCTACTTTAGTGTGTGCTTCAAGGCCTCACTTCTAGTAGGAAGAATAGCCACTTAAAATATGGAGTGATTACAATGGAAGGTGAAGAGTTCTATTTATAGCCATGGAAAAAGGCAAACCGGGACAATCCCCCGATGTGGGACTAAACAGATACCAAAAATAGCCTAAACATCCTCTAATACATGTGCTGGAGAATTGTGAGCGGATTTGGGCCAAAATGGACCACCAATTAGCGGTCTTGGACCGCCAATTAGCGGTCTATATGGTTCAGATCCTCCTAATTTTTGTTTTGGGCTTTTCTTTCTGGTATTGTTGGTCTTTGATGCGGTTACTTGACTTGTTGGAGCTCCGACCCAAATCGAATTGGTAAAATACTCCCCATGATGGTGTGGAGTATTCTGTTTTGCTCTTAGGTCCTTCTGTCTTGCAATCAGGTCCTTCTCCCTTGCATCTTGGTCCCCAGATCTCACAATCCAGTCCTTTTTCCCAGCTTTTGGGTCCTTTTATGTTTCATCTCTTCAAACCTATTTATTCCTGAAAACTAAACATAAAACTCGTGACATAACATTGTTTAGGTGAAAGATAATGGATATAAGATACAAATATGAGCATGAAATGATGTCAATCAAATACCCCCACACCTAACTTGTGCTAGTCCCGAGCAAAACAAAGAAACAGAAAAGCATGCGAAAAACAAGAAATCCTAACTCACTTTCGTAGGAATCACGGTTGCACTTAGCACGTGCAACAAGCCGTTAAACCTCCCTGTTGCCAAGGAGGAGGAGTGTTGTCTCCTGAGGGTTTTCAGCGGATATACCCACAAAATCCGAACAAGATGCATTAATCAATCTAGCTACACGACTCATTGGACTTATTTTGTCGATCATGGGACGCGGTAATAATACGGGTCGACTCTATATATGTAATCCGTCCATACACCTAGCCTAATGAGTTATTCGTGAAAGTTAGTTAAGGACTTAAGTGAAAGACATGGGCAACCTTAACTTCTGAATGTGATACAATGTGTAAAGTCCATTTTGGTTCTTATTTGACTCTTTTTTTTCTTTTTCTTTGGAGCATTTTATTGGTTGGTGTTTGATTCTCCCAGGGTCAGGTTTCGTGCATCATTGCCTATGAGGACTTATACTATCACGTACACCTTCCCCCAAATCTCCACATAGGGCGATCCCTACCACTCGTGTAACGGGAGTTCGGTCGGCGCATCCGAAGTCAGATGACTCGAAAGCACCAGGCACAAAGTCCCCTCAGACCTACTTTCCCGAGTGATAGGAGCCGTGCGAGAAGATAGAACACCACTTATTTTATCTATATGGGAACCAAAACCCCTACACTTAAGTTTCACAAAAAGAGATTAAGGGCCCTCGACTATGACAAACTTCCTTATACTCACAAACACGAATTATTTGATTCACTAGGTTCAGGGTGGACTTCTTTAAATGTTTGAGTACCGAAACCCTATGATTACACGCCCCCCGAGGGAAAACCAGGGTGCATCCTAACGACTCGACAAGACCTAAAGCCAATAAACTAGAAATCCTAATGCATCAAGCTCAAGACAATTTTGGGAGCTTTCTTTTTACTTTGCCTCTCAACGGTTTTGCACATGCTAAACACACGCAAAACCCACAAAAACATTTTCTTTCGCAAACACATGAATATTTTGAAAGAAATGTGAAAATTTCAAAGCACTCGGCAAGCAAAAGAAGACAAGTCACCCAAGGATCATGGCAAGCAGATATATCAATGTTAAATGCGGTACACTAACATGACCCTAGCAGTACAAACAAAAGAAAATAAAACCAAAGGAAAAAGACTCGACTATGTACACACGTAAAACACCCCCCACACCTACTTCATGCATTGTCCTCAATGAATGTGAACAAGATACCACATGGATACATGCATGAAAAAGGAAAGATCTCACCAACATGAAGTACAAAGGGACGTTCAGGGTCATGTTGATGGACACAAACCCAAATTCCCTCAAAACCTGTGAGAAGCTAAAGAAGGGAGATAAATACGTGAAGAGATTGGGCCCAAGTACACAAGGGTTGGGGCCCACAACAATCGATGCTCACTGAAGGAGTCTTTTATTACACACTTTTTTTTCTTTTTCTTTTTTTAAGATATATACATCAACCAAGATATTCTCATAATCATTTGGTCAAGGAACAGCAAATGAGAACATCAAGTCAGGAGGACCAGAGACTTGCCGAGATGGGCAAACTCTACTGGTACTCTGAGGTGTCATAAGAGGTGAAAGGTCAAAGCTGAAAGACTCGAACCCCTCATGATATTGGTTGGGTGTGGGCAACAAAGAATGAAGTTGTGTTGCGTCACTAGGGTTTAATTGCTCATCGAAGAAAACCCTCCAACCAATAGGCGGGTGCATCGGAATGAGTTCCTCAAGCTCATTCGATGGATGCAGCAGACCTGCATCACTAAGAATGGAGCTTCTCCCCAAGTCATCCAACAAGGACCTCCCACCATCATTTAGATCATCAAGCATAAGCTCGGTCATAGGTGGGTCCTTGTTGTAGTCAATATGAAGCTCAAATGACTCAATGGCCATGGGACATGAGGTAGAGACACCTTCTGGTATAGGCATATGATGAGGTGTCTCACTCTCACTAGTACTCTCAACTGAATCATGCAACGAACACTCCCTTTGGACATTCATGTTCGAGGCCAGCTCCCTCTGTTGCATTGCGAAGACAGGCAATGAGTTTTCGCTGGGCCCACGAACATTCTCAATGGGTTGCATTGGGGTTAGGGGTGTTCGTTGATTTTGTGGTGCTTTCTCCAATTGGCGGATGAGATTTAGATTTAAAGGTTCATCCATGGGTTCCTGCTGCTTACCAGAGTTGAACACATGAAACTCGGCACTCATGTTACCGAATGAGAGCTTCATGAGACCATTTCTACAATTAATCAAGGCATTGGAGGTTGCCAGAAATGGTCTACCCAAAATCAAAGGTATTTGAGAGTGGGTGTTCGCAACAGGATTGGTATCGAGGACAACAAAATCGACTGGAAATATAAAATCTCCAACTTTGATAAGCACGTCCTCGATAATCCCCATGGGAATACGAATGGATCTATCCGCCAGTTGGAGGGTGATCTTAGTTGGTTTCAATTCTCCCAAGTTCAACTGTTGATAAACAGAGAATGGGAGGAGGTTGACCGCTGATCCTAAATCAAGCAAAACATTGCTCAATCTAGTGTCCCCTATCGTACACTGAATAGTAGGACACCCAGGGTCCTTGTATTTTGTGTAGGTAGGATTGGACAAAAGTGAGCTGATATTTGCAGCCAAGAATGCTTTCTTAGGAACATTGGTCTTCCTCTTGGTTGTGCAGAGATCCTTCAACACTTTGGCATATTGAGGTATTTGTTGGATGACATCCAACAAGGGGATGTTAACCTTTACTTGCTTAAACACCTCTACTATCTTGTCCATGTTGTCACTCTGCTTTTTGTTTAACCTACTTGGATAGGGAGCTTTTGGCAGGTAGGTTTTCTGTTGTGCCTGAGAAGAAAGCTTTGGTGTATTACCCTCACCCTCAGCTTCTTCTTCACCATCATTCCCACTGAGGGGCTGCATAGATGGTGGTGGGTGTGGCAAGGAAATGTGATTGTCAACCTGTTTTCCATTCCTTAAGGTCACAATGGAATTGACATGGTGAATAGGTTCCTCCACATGGTTCACTTGCCTCCCCCGAGGTACCACATTCTCATTTTGCATTTGTTGTTGTTGGTACATGCGGGGGTTAGCCTCAGGCTGGCTAGGAAAAGACCCTCTCTCTCTCTCATGTACAGACTGAGCCAATTGGCCCATCTGAAGCTCTAGAGATTTCATGGTCTGCTGATTTGAAGTGAGAACTTGACTCGTGGTTGACATAAAATTTTTCATTGAGTTTTCAAGTCCACGAGTCAAGGTCTCAAGCGAATTGAATTGGGTTTCTATATTATTGGAATTTGGGAAACCTGATTGATTGGTGGTTTGCGCTTGGGGTGGCTGATAGGAATGCGCATGCATGGGAGGTTGGTGTGATTGGTAAGGTGGTCTAGAGGAGTTTGAAGGACCACCCGGGACATTATTTTGGTTCCATGAAAAATTGGGGTGGTTCCTCCATCCAGGGTTATAAGATGATGAGTATGGGTCATTCCTAGCTCTGTCATAGATGGCGTTGACACGTTCCATCTCAGGAGGAATGGACTCACACTCGCTCTCTAGATGACCTATCCTACCACATGAATGACAAGGAACTGGACTAGATGTGGACATGTGAGGTGCACTTTGTTGGTTTTGGAGCTCAATCGAATCCATACAGCGCATTAAGGCCGCCATGCGTGCCTCGGTGGCCGTAGTGGTATCGATAGCAAATACGGTACCCGATCTAGTGTAGTTTGCATTCGCGATCCTCGCTCCTATACTAGATGATGCAGGTGGTTCCCTCACACTCTCCCACTACATGGTTTTCTCAGCGAGGTCTTCTAGGAAGGCCCATGCCTCCCTTTCATCCTTTCCCAAGAACTCTCCTTGACACATGGACTCAAGGAGCATTCTGGACGGGATGTGAAGACCCTCATACACAATCTGACAAAGACACCACAACTCAATGCCATGGTGAGGGCACGAGGATAGTAGCTCTTTGCACCTCTCAAGATATGCATGAAATGGTTCGGTCTCATGTTGATAGAACGAATTGATTGCGTTCCTCAATTTTTGAGTCCGATGATTAGGAAAGTACTTCTTGAGGAATGCAGATTGAAACTCATCCCAAGTCCTAAAGGAATTCGCCTGGTTGCTGTACAACCACTTCTTGGCATCATCCTTTAGTGCAAAAGGAACGAGCCTAAGATGGATGGAGTCTGTGCTAAGTTGTTGCAACTTGAACATAGCACAGACCTCCTCAAATTCCCTGAGAAAGATATAGGGGTCACCTTTCCCAGTGAAATGAGGGAGCATGGAAATGAATTGAGGCTTAACCTCAAAATGGTTCCCATTAGCCTCTGGTAATACGATGCATGAGGGTAGAGCTGTACGGCTCGGGTAGCATAGATCACGAAGAGGTATGGGAACAACAACTGGAAGCACTGCTGGAGCAGGTGGCTCCAGCAACTGCTCCTCCTCACGGAAATTAGCAGCCATTGAACCCGGACTGCGTGCGACACGAGAGGAGGAAGGTGTCGAGAAATCGATGACCGAATCCGGATTGACAACGCTCCTCGTCAAACGACCACTCTCGTCTCGTGTCCACGAAAGCATGCACAAAGGTGCACACACAAACCACAACTCTTTTTTTTAACAAAGAATGTGCGTAGAGGAGAAGACGGGGGAACACAGGAGAGAAAGAATGACTCAGGAGAGAAGGGAAGAAGTCCTTATGCTACGGCGGATGGGTACAGGTAGAAGCACACAAGCAAACAAGGCTCAAGCAATCCTAAGGTCGTTATAGGTCCTTACAGCTAGACGACGCCTAACTGCGAGGTCACACGGCCTCAACACGCCTCACCTCCCTACAATGAGGATCACAAAGCCCAGCAAGTGAGCCAAGATCCGGGGATCTCATCTCTCCTACTATCGACAAAGTGGGCAATGCCGATCAGGTCATGACGGTCGGGACCAGATCACTCTCCTAATGCGCCCGAAATCCTTAGGGCCAATGTCTACTTGATTTTAAAATTAGGCTCTTGATTAGTGTGGTTTTTGGGGCGAAGGAAAGGGTGATGAAATCCCCCACCTTATCTTTTATGGGACAGTCCCTCCTTAGCAGCGTTTTGGAGTCCTAAATCTAGCAATCAACTCTCCAAACAACGCTCAACTCACACTTGTTGCAATGCACTTCCTACTAACTAATGCATTTTCATACGAAATGCATGAATGAGAGTAGAAGGTGCGTACCTCACGACAGCTCTCAGCAACAGAAAATAAAGCTAAGATAAAAGGCAATCTAAATGCCTAAGTCACATACATGATGCATGACCTAAACAAGAATGAATGCCTAATCTTTTGCTTTGAATTTTAGGGTCCAAGTTGCTTAAAGGAGGGTTTTTTTATTATCTGGGAATGAACTATAAGTCAAAACATGCCAAATTGAGTCCCAGATAACTAGATCATTTAGAGCAACAACAGCAAGAAATTAAAAGATGAACAGAGCTCACCAGACCACTGATTAGCGGTCTCAGACCGCTGATTGGCGGTCTGAAGTGCTCAGGTCGTCTGGAAATTTCTCCAGTAGCCTCCACTTGCTATTCCCAGTCTCCTGAAACAAGGACAAACTACAACACACAAATTAAATCCACTCGAATCGTCCAAACAAGAGTCTGGACTGGCACCTCCCCGGCAACGGCGCCAAAAACTTGTTGAACGATTTAATTAAACCGCAAGTGCACGGCCGCGATGAAGCGGTGGCAAGTACGGGTCGTCCTCAGGGAGGTGAGAAGCCTCTTGTTTATCCGAAATCAAGTGGCAAAAAAAATGGAAGAGATGTTATAATGCTAACCTACACTACACTACGCTAAGAAGTACGAAATGTGAAAGAAGCAAACAAACGATGAAATAAGAACTAAGCTAAGAACAAAACAAGAATGCTGGAATTTCAGGAATGGAAAAACCCCTAAGGGGTGGAGTGAGTGCACACATGCAAAGAGGTGGGTGTAGAATACATTCTTTAAGCACATGAGGGTGGTGCTTATCAAGCATAGGAAGTGTCTAAATGTTATGGCAAAACCTATCAATCTATTCACCAACTTAGTTGATTAACATTTACATATGCAAGTTGTTTATTTCAGAACCTAAACAAGCATGAGAGGTGTCTAATCATTTTGGCAAAACTCATCAAGTTATAAATTCTATCCTAAACAAGCAAGCATACATTCATGTTTTATCAACACATCAAAAATAAAGCATTCATCCCATTCTCTAATGTATGTATGTACATCTACTCCACCCCCCAAAGGGGATGGAACTACTCACTAAACATTACACTAATTATTAAACTATGGAAAGAAAGCATATTAAAACTAAGCTAGAATTAAAAGACGATTAAACTAAAACATGCACAACAATAAAAGAAGCATAAAACAAACAATGAAAGAAACACAAAACTTTATTGATAAAAACGACTCACATTAAAAGTAGCATCCTCCTACTTTAGTGTGTGCTTCAAGGCCTCACTTCTAGTAGGAAGAATAGGCACTTAAAATATGGAGTGATTACAATGGAAGGTGAAGAGTTCTATTTATAGCCATGGAAAAAGGCAAACCGGGACAATCCCCCGATGTGGGACTAAACAGATACCAAAAATAGCCTAAACATCCTCTAATACATGTGCTGGAGAATTGTGAGCGGATTTGGGCCAAAATGGACCGCCAATTAGCGGTCTATATGGTTCAGATCCTCCTCATTTTTGTTTTGGGCTTTTCTTTCTGGTATTGTTGGTCTTTGATGCGGTTACTTGACTTGTTGGATCTCCGACCCGAATCGAATTGGTAAAATACTCCCCATGATGGTGTGGAGTATTCTGTTTTGCTCTTAGGTCCTTCTGTCTTGAAATCAGGTCCTTCTCCCTTGCATCTTGGTCCCCAGATCTCACAATCCAGTCCTTTTTCCCAGCTTTTGGGTCCTTTTATGTTTCATCTCTTCAAATCTATTTATTCCTGAAAACTAAACATAAAACTCGTGACATAGCATTGTTTACGTGAAAGATAATGGATATAAGATACAAATATGAGCATGAAATGATGTCAATCATTGGGCGCAATGTTGTTATCACCATACTCGAGTGTGAAGATAAATAGATGGAGAAATTTTGGCTAAACTAACTAAACTAAACTATGATATGAGAAAACAATCTAACTAAACCCTTGAGGTGGAGGAGCAATAGTGAGGTGCGTGTGCATAAGGGTGTCCAACGATTAAGCATATGTGTAACAGTGTGTGTTTACAAGTAGGAGCTATTGCGGAACATAAGTGTGAAACACATACAATTACATGGCACAAAAGACTAGGATAGGTTACAATGAAATTAAGATCAATTTTATGGATTATCTAGTATGCAATAAGCACCTCGTGTGACTATTAGAGCATCAATCAATCCTAATATAACCTTAGTTCATTGAAGCAACATAAAGCAAATCAAGCAACCATTCATTTCAACTCAATCCCATCATCAAATAAAACGCATTACAAACAACATGTCAAAAATAGATCTAGCTTGAAACAAGTACCTAGTGTGGCCATTATCTCATTTATAATAAGATTAACATGATACAAGTTTGAGATCTAACATTAAGCACATGGAAATGACACAAAGTGAGGTAGGAACCCATCATACACTTCACCGTCAACTACATTACCTCCACCTCAAAGTGGGTTTATCTACTCATTAATCATAATAACAAGCAAGAAAAGCAAGAGATTAAGACTAAACATGTCATAAAACTCTAACTAGAAAACTAACCAACAAAATCACAAACGAATTGGATAGAAAGGAAGTAAATGACAAGAGGAATCAAAATATACCTTTAGATTATCAAAGAAGTAACATTACAAGCTTCAAAGCCCACCTTCTCAACTGCCCAAAATGGGTAAATCTAAGCTATTCTAATGGAGGAGGCTGGGAAGAAGAAAGGTAGAACAAACATTGCTATTTATAGAAGAAATAAGAGTTTGGATGGATCTGAAAGCAATCTGACGACATTAATCACTTTCTCTATAGTCTGGTGCACCCAAATGATAGAGACGAAGCCACAGGAGAAATTAGGGCAACTTGATCCGCCAGCGGGTGAAAATCCACGACTGGTGGATCATTTGTTTATGATTCGCCATGTTTTTTTTACAACAACTTAAATTATGAAATTTGCACGTAGGGTGCACTCCTGGTCCGCTGATTCGAGTAAGTTTATCTTTAATTTCCCAAAAACTCCTCAAGATCATGGTATTGAAGGTTTTTTGGTGCCCGATACATTTTTTATGCTTTTAGCTCCTCTAGATTACATTTGGATCCTTCCTGATTTGCAAATGTGTCATTGTGCATGACAAACAGGTCCACTTTGCTTCATTTGATTCCTTTCTTCTTACATTTCAGTCTTTTTCTGTTCCTTTCTCTTCTTTATTACTTAATACCTGAAACACTACAAACAAACACTCGAGTAGCACAAAAATGGGATAAAAGAAAGGATATATAGCATGAATGCGATGTATGATATGCTACTAATCAAATACCCCCTCACTTACCTTTTGCTAGTCTCGAGCAAAACAAAGAAAGAGAAAAATGAAAGAAAATAAGACATGCGAAAAATGGGGAAATCCTAACTCACTTTCGTAGAAATCACGATTGCACTTAGCATGTGCAACAAGCCGTTAAACCTCCTTGTCGCCAACGAGGAGTGGTATCTCCTAAAGGTTTTCAGCAGATAGACCCACAAAATCCGAACATTGATGCATTAATCGGTCGGTCCATCCCTAGCAACACGACTCGATGGACCTACTTTTGTCGATCATTGGACATGGTAATCCTATGGGCCGACTCTATATATGTATCCAGTCTACACACCTAGCCCAGTGAACCATTCGTTCCAGTTAATTTAGGACTTAAGTGAAAGACATGGGCAACTGATTGATCGTTTTATATTTAACCGCAAGTGCACGGCCGCGTTGAAGCGGTGGCAAATACGGGTCGTCCACTGGGAGGTGTGTCGACACTTGGTTTGTGCGAAGGCGAGAGGTAAGAAAGGGAAGAAAGGTTGGTTTGATTACACTAAACTACACTAAGATGCAAATGGGAATGGAAAAGAAGCAAGAAAAACTAAATCCCAAAGGGGGTAGAGAAATGATGTGAATATAAAAATGTGTGTGTGGCGTGTGTGTGTAATTAAGCTCCTCACAACATGTAGTGCATGAAATCATAAAACTACATCCAACTTTGCCTCCACATGAATTAAGATTTCACTACATCATTAAAACATACAAGACAATAATTGGAATGAAGCTAAATGAACTCAAGTATAAAGACTAGACCCTACTATGCCTCCACATGAATTAAGATAAGACTACATCATTAAAACATACAAGACATTAGATAAGATAAAGGCAACAAGATTCATACACTACAACTTGTGTTTCCAATATTAATTCCTATCCATATCCTAACCTTATCATTCCCCATAAAATAGATCCATTAATCAAAGCATAAGCTAAGCTTCATTCAAGAGCATTAGCATATCAAAGATAAGAGTGGAGACCCATTAGATGGTTATGGAAATCATTTAAAGCTCAAGGGATTAAGATAACACACACTTAATACACTACATGATTATATCACATATTTCTCCACCCCTCCAAATGGGGATGGAACTACTCACTACTCATTACACTAACTATATTAACAAAAGCAAGCATAATACTGAAATGAAACTATACTAATCAAGCAAGAAATATTAAAGAAGCATAAAACAAAACAAGCAACAAAGCAAACACATAAAAGGAAATCAACTAAGCAAGAATTAACACGCTAAAGAAAACATCTATTATTAACTCACTCAAATTACAAGCAGCTCTTCCTCCACCAGAGTTTTGCTTCAAGGCTTCACTCTTAGTAGGGAAGATACCACCAAAGAGAGAGATATTTACAATGGGAGGTGAAGAGTTCTATTTATAAGCTTGGAAAAAGCTAATCCGGGACAATCCCCCGATGTGGGACTAAACCAATACCAGAAATAGCCTAAACAAACCATAATACACGTCCAGGAGAAGACTTATCGGATCTGGAATGATCCAGACCGCCAATTTGTGGTTTCAGACCACCAATGGGCGGCCTATAGGATCCAGATCCGTCTGGATTTGTTTGTGGGCTTTTCTTGAAGTGTGTCTTGGTCTTGGATGCATCTACTCGGTCTGTTGGAGCTCCGACCCGAATCGAATTGCCAAAATACTCCCCATGATGGTGTAGAGTTTCCTATTTTGCTCTTAGGTCCTTCGGTCTTACGATCAGGTCCTTCTCCATTGCACCTCAGTCCCTAGGTCTCATAATTAAGTCCTTTTTTCCTTCTTTTGGGTCCTTCCATGGCTATTCTCTTCAAACCTCTTTATTCCTGAAAACTAAACATAAAACTCGTCACGTAGCATTGCTTAGTTGTAAGATAATGGATATAAGATACAAATATGAGCATGAAATGATGTCAATCAAATACCCCCACACCTAAGTTTTTGCTAGTCCCGAGCAAAACAAAGAAAGAGAAAAGCAAACGAGAAACAAGAAATCCTAACTCACTTTCGTAGGAATCACGGTTGCACTTAGCACATGCAACAAGCCGTTAAACCTCCTTGTTGCCAAGGAGGAGGAGTGTTTTCTCCTGAGGGTTTTCAGCGGATATACCCACAAAATCCGAACAAGATGCATTATTCAATCTAGACCTCGACTCGTTGGAAATATTTTGTCGATCAATGGACGCGGTAATCCTATGGGCCGACTCTATATAGGTAATCAGTCCACACATAGCCTAATAAAACATTCGTGCAAGTTAAATAAGGAATTAAGTGAAAGACATGGACAACCTCAACATCCTCAAGTGCTACAAAGTGTAAGGTCCATTAAGGTTCTTATTTGCATTACCATATTTTTTCTTTTTGTTTCTTTTCTCATCATCCTTTTTTCTTTTTCTATTTATTAGTTGGAGCGTCATTCTCCCAGGGTCAGGTTTCATGCATCATTGCCCATGAGGACTTACACTATCACGTACACCTTTCCCCAAATCTCCACATAGGGCAATCCCTACCACCCGTGTAACGAGAGTTCGGTCAGCCATCCCAAGTCAGATGACTCGAAAGCACCAGGCACAAAGTCCCTTCAGACCTACTTTCCCGAGTGATAGGAGCCGTGCGAGAAGAGAGAACACCTACTCACTTATTTCTTATCTACACATGAACCCAAACCCCTACACTTATGTCTCACAACAAGATTTAGAGGGTCCTTGACTACAACAAACTTCCTTAAGTTAACAGACACGAATTATTGACTCACTAGGTTCAGGGTGGACTTCTTTAAATGTTTGAGCACTGAAACCCTATGATTACTCACCCCCAAAGGAAAACTGGGGTGCATCCTAACGACTCGATAAATCCTAAAGTCACTGTACTAGATATCCTAATGCATCAAGTTCAAGACAATTTTGGGAGCTTTCTTTTTACTTTCCCTCTCAACGGTTTTGCACATGCTAAACACACGCAAAACCCATAAAACATTTCCTTTCACAAACACATGAATATTTTGAAAGAAATGTGAAAATTTTGAAGCACTCGGCAAGCAAAAGAAGACAAGTCACCCAAGGATCATGGCAAGCAGATATATCGATATTAAATGCAGCACACTAACATGACCCTAACAATGCACACAAAAGAAAACAAAAATAAAGGAAAAGACTCGACTATGTACACACGTAAAACACCCCCCCACACCTACTTCATGCATTGTCCTCAATGAATGTGAGCAAAATACTACATGGCTGTATGCATGAAACAGAATAGATCTCACCAACGTGAAGTACACAAGGAAGTTCATGGCTATGTTGATGGACACAACCCAACTTCCCTCAAAACCTATGAGATGCTAAAGAAGGGATACAAATACGTGAAAAAAATGGGGCGCAAATACTCAAGGGTTGGGGCCCATTACAATCGATGCTCACTGAAGGAGTCTTTTTTTCTTCTTTTTTTGTTTTTTTTTTGTACAACAAATGGGCTCCCCTCTTCATATGTCAAGGGACATCAAATGGGAACCCGCCATCACTGGAGCCAAAAATGCACATGCATGGTCTCGCGACATATAAATCAGAATTGTTTGACCACCTGATACCCTTATAAGCGTTGTGGTCTTTTGATGCCTCTTGAGAGTGAGCAAGATAGGAGGCATGAATGAGATGTGAACCTCTATCAGGTTGAAGGGTATCAGGTCGTTGATTCTTAACCCACATGGGGTCCTCAGCAGATACAAAATGAAGATCATATGGCCCAGAGGCCATAAAAATGGTATCTTGTGGCTCAAAAGCCACATGGTCGCAAGGTTGTGGCTCAAGGGCCACAAGATCAGAAGGATGTGGCTCAAGGGCCACAATATCAGAAGGATGTGGCTCAAGGGCCACAAGATCAAAAGGATGTGGCTCTGAGGCCACATGATCAGAACTTAAGGCACCTTCTTGTGCCAGCCCAGTTGAAACATCTTCACCACCTTCAGGAGCTTCATCGAACAATTCTCTAAAGTACTTGAAGGTGCCCTCAACTTCAATCTCATCCAAACCCTGGATAAGGTTGACCCCAACAGGGTCATTGAAGGCACCTGGCTTCTTGCCGATGGTGAAGATGTTAAAATCAGCGCATTGACTACCATAAGTCAAGCGCATCAGACCATTGCGACAATTGATCAATGCATTGGAAGTCGCAAGGAATGGTCGCCCCAGAATGACAGTAATTTGTCCAAGTGGGTTTGGCACAGGTTCAGTATCCAAGACAAAGAAGTCGACTGGATAAATGAACTCTCCCATTTTGATCAGCACATCTTCCACCACACCCCTCGGTTTCTTCATAGACCTATCAGCCAATTGAAGAGTGGTCTTTGTTTGTTTGAGGTCTCCAAGACCGAGGTGGATGTAGACCGAATATGGCAGAAGATTAACAGATGCACCAAGGTCCAATAAGGCTCGATGTATGGACACATCACCAATCACACAAGAGATAGTAGGACAGCCAGGGTCCTTGTACTTGACTTGCATGGGTTGTGCCAACAAAGAACTCACGTTTCTTGGGAACATGAGTTTTTCTCTTCTTGGTGCATAAGTCCTTGAGAACCTTGGCATAAGGTGGCATTTGCTGAATCACCTCCAATAGAGGGATGTTCACCTTAACTTGCCTAAACATCTCAAGCATCTTGTCATGCTGATCAGAGGTTTTCTTTTTAAGGCGCAAAGGGAATGGCGCCTTTGGGGCATAAGGATGCGAAGGCACCCCAGAATTCAGGTCTAAAGAAACATGAGTGGGGACCTCAGAATCTGGTTCCTTCGACACAAGAGGAGACAAAGGGACCTCAGGGTTCGGCCCTTTTGTCGAAGGAAATGTAGAAAGAACCTCAGGATCTGGCTCCTTCCTGGAAGTATTTGTGGAGGGAGCCTCAGGATCCGGCTCCCTCAAAGATGGTGATGACAAAGATGGCACCCCAATGTGGTTATCCACCTCCTTACCCGACCTCAAAGTATGAATCACATTAATATGATGGGTCGATTCAGAGGTAGCATGAGGTAAAGGTGTCCTTCCTTGAGAATGGGTACCCCAAGGATTCACCTCAGGTTGACTCGGTAATTGGCCCTTCTCACGTTCATGGAGCTGATTAGCCAACTAGCTAACTTGCATTTCCAATGCTTTGACCGAATTGTTGTTGGCCGCAAACAAGGATTGAGTGCTCTGAATGAACGCATGAAGGGTTTGTTCAAGAGTGGGGTCCTTCGAGTCAACCCGTTGGGGTAGTGGAGTCTGGTTAGAATAACCCGACGATGAGGTCTGAGGAGGTTGGTAATTATGGTTCTGAGACCTTTGATGTGGAGGTTGGTAGGTCGCCGATGGGCGTGGAGGTTGATAAGGTGGAGGTTGAGGTTGAGCGTGCGAGCTCTGACCGTTATCCCCACTAGGCCCCCAAGAGAAGTTAGGATGGTTACGCCATCCCGGGTTGTAGGAGTGACTGTACGAGTCGTTACGAGGCCTCTGTTGATACATCGCATTTGCATGCTCAGTATCCCTTGGAGCGTAAGTGCATTCCAAGTCATCATGGCCCGTAAGTCCACACCTACCACACCCAGGAGTAGCGACCTGAGCTACAGGAGCTCGGTCCAACTCTAAACTCTCAATCCTACGCATGAGAGCAGCCATTTTCGCCTCAGACGTGATAGATGAATCCATTTGGTAACATCCAGCTCGACCAGAAGATCTGGCGGCTGGTGGCTCTCTCATGGTGTCCCACTCGAAGGTACGTTCAGCCATAGCCTCAAAAGTGTCCCAGGCCTCCTTGATGGGTTTCATTTGGAAATCACCCTGACACATTGACTCCAACAATGTGCGGGTGTTGTAGTTGATGCCCTCATAAACAATTTGGCATAGCTGCCATAACTAAACTCCATGATGAGGGCACTGCTGGAGAAGGTCCTTGAACCTCTCAAAAAAAACATGAAACGATTCAGTTTTGGTCTGATACATTTGATGTATCTGGTGCCGTATCTGTTGATTTTTCCTTTGAGGGAAAATTCTCTTCAGAAAGACGGTCACAAAGTCATCCCATGACCGAATCGAGCTTGCCGGGAGGCTATACATCCATTTCTTCGCATTATCCTTCAATGCGAAAGAAATCATCCTCAACCGGACTGAATCCTCGTCAAACTGTTGAAGCTTGAACATGGAGCATACTTCCTCGAATTTGCGTATAAAGATATACGGATCCTCCTTATTGTCAGTAAAGGTTGGAAGCATGCTCACATATTGAGGTTTCAGCTCATAGTTGTTCCCGCGAGCAGGGGGAACAACTATGCAAGAAGGCTGCGTGGCCCGAACAGGATGGGTCCGCTCCCACAAAGTCATCGGTCTATCATGTCGAGCTAAAGGTGGTGGTGCACCAAGAACTCGATCCTGACCGAATCTCCCTTCCTCTCGAGTCAGAGGAGGAGGAGAAGGAGGTCTACGTGGTGGCGGAAGCGGACCGAGGTATTCCATGTATGGAACCTGGTCTCCTTCGCCACCACGAGACGAGTCAGCTTCATGCTCCAAAGGAGCACGAGGCGGAGATGGTCGATCACCAAGACCGTCCATCTCAGAAGAATGCACTCTCTCGAGTCGAGCACTCTCACCAGAACGAGCCCAACCTCGCATAAAATGCTTGACTCGACTCTAACAAACACTCAACAGAAGGTGTACTAGAGGAGGAGACTATACGTAGAGAATAGATGAGGAGAGGACTCAGGTGAGGAGGGAAGAATCCCTAGGGCCAGCGTGGGTAGAGGGATCAGGAAGAAGCCTAACTAGCAAGCACGGCTCAAACAATGTAAGGTAATGGGTCCTTAGGCTAGATGACGCCTAACTTCGAGGTCACTAGCCTCGACACGTCTCACCTCCCTACAACGAGGACCACAATGCCCAGCAAGTGATACCAGATCCGGAGATCCAGTACCTCCTACTATCGACAAGGTAGGCAACGCCGATCAGGTCATGACGGTCTCAACTAGATTACTCTCCTAGTGTGCCCGCAATCCTAGGGCCAATGTCTACTTGCTTTTAGTTAAGGCTTTATTAAGAGTGATTTTTGGGGCCAAGGAAAGGGTGATGAAATCCCCCACCTTATCTTTTATGGGACAACCCCTCCTTAGTAGTGATTTGATCCTAGATCTAGCAATCAATCGCTCCAATCAAACGCTCTCTCACTCTTGTCCTGATGCAATTCCTACTAACTAATGCATGGGCATACGAGATGCATGAATGAGTGTAGGAAATGCGTACCTCACGCCATCATTCAACAACTGAAAATAAAGCTAAAAGAAAAGACAACTATATGCCTAAGTCAATACATGATGCATGACCTAAACAAATAAGAACGTCTAGTCTTTTGCTTTGGATTTTAGGGCCAAGTTGATTAATGGGGGAGTGATTAATGATCTGGGAGCAAACCAGAAGTCAAAGCATGCAAAATAGAGCTCCCAGATAACACAAATTATAGAACTAACTACCAGCAAGTATTTGAGAGCAGGAATCCCTCACCAGGCCGCCAATTGGCGGTCCTTTTGAAGCTTTTGTCCCTCAAACTTGTCCAGTAGCCTCCCCTTGATCCGTTGGTTCCCTGAAACTAAGAAAAACTGGAAACAAAAAATTAAAAACCCCTCGAATCGCCCAAACCAAGGTCTGGATAGAGCACCTCCCTGGCAACGGCGCCAAAAACTTGATTGATCGTTTTATATTTAACCGCAAGTGCACGGCCGCGTTGAAGCGGTGGAAAATACGGGTCGTCCACTGGGAGGTGTGTCGACACTTGGTTTGTGCGAAGGAGAGAGGTAAGAAAGGGAAGAAAGGTTGGTTTGATTACACTAAACTACACTAAGATGCAAATGCGAATGGAAAAGAAGCAAGAAAAACTAAACCCCAAAGGGGGTAGAGAAATGATGTGAATATAAAGATGTGTGTGTGGTGTGTGTGTGTAATTAAGCTCCTCACAACATGTAGTGCATGAACTCATAAAACTACCTCCAACTTTCCCTCCACATGAATTAAGATTTCACTACATCATTAAAACATACAAGACAATAATTGGAATGAAGCTAAATGAACTCAAGTATAAAGACTAGATCCTACTATGCCTCCACATGAATTAAGATAAGACTACATCATTAAAACATACAAGACATTAGCTAAGGTAATGGCAACAAGAGTTCATACACTACAACTTGTGTTTACAATATTAATTCCTATCCATATGCTAACATTATCATTCCCCCATAAAATAGATCCACTAATCAAAGCATAAGCTAAGCTTCATTCAAGAGCATTAGCATATCAAAGATAAGAGTGGAGACCCATTAGATGGTTATGGAAATCATTTAAAGCTCAAGGGATTAAGATAACACACACTTAATACACTACATGATTATATCACATATTTCTCCACCCCCCCCAAATGGGGATGGACCTATTCACTACTCATTACACTAACTATATTAACAAAAGCAAGCATAATACTGAAATGAAACTATACTAATCAAGCAAGAAATATTAAAGAAGCATAAAACAAAACAAGCAACAAAGCAAACACATAAAAGGAAATCAACTAAGCAAAAATTAACAAGCTAAAGAAAACATCTATTATTAACTCACTCAAATTACAAGCAGCTCTTCCTTCACCAGAGTTTTTCTTCAAGGCTTCACTCTTAGTAGGGAAGATGCCACCAAAGAGAGAGATATATTTACAATGGGAGGTGAAGAGTTCTATTTATAAGCACGAAAAAGCTAATCCGGGACAATCCCCCTATGTGGGACTAAACCAATACCAAAAGTAGCCTAAACAAACCATAATACACGTCCAGGAGAAGACTTATCGGATCTGGAATGATCCAGACCGCCGGTTGGCGGTTTCAGACCGCCAATGGGCGGCCTATAGGATCCAGATTCGTCTGGATTTGTTTGTGGGCTTTTCTTGAAGTGTGTCTTGGTCTTGGATGCATCTACTCGGTCTGTTGGAGCTCCGACCCGAATTGAATTGCCAAAATACTCCCCATGATGGTGTGGAGTTTCCTGTTTTGCTCTTAGGTCCTTCGGTCTTACGATCAGGTCCTTCTCCATTGCATCTCAGTCCCTAGGTCTCACAATTAAGTCCTTTTTCCTGCTTTTGGGTCCTTTCATGGCTCTTCTCTTCAAACCTCTTTATTCCTAAAAACTAAACTTAAAACTCGTAACGTAGCATTGCTTAGGTGTAAGATAATGGATATAAGATACAAATATGAGCATGAAATGATGTCAATCAGCAACCTTAACATCTTCAAGTGATACAAAGTGTAAAGTCCATTAAGGTTCTTATTTGTATACCATTTTTTTCTTCTTTTTCATTTCATTTTTTACTAGTTGATGTTTAATTCTCCCAAGGTTTGCTTTCATGCAACATTGCCTATGAGGACTTACATTATCACGTACACATTCCACCAAATCGCCACATAGGGTGATCCCTACCAACTGTGTAATGGGAGTTGGGTCGGTGCATCCCAAGTCAAATAACTAAAAGCACCAGGTACGCAGTCCCCTCATACCTAATTTCCCGAGTGATAGGAGCCGTGCGAGAAGAGAGAACACCGTATTCACCTATTTCTTATCTACACATGAACCAAAACCCCTACACTTAAGGTTTCACAACACCAGTTTAAGGATCCCAGACTACAACAAACTTCCTTATACTAACATACACAAATTATTCGACTCACTAGGTTCAAGGTGGACTTCTTTATTTGTTTGAGTGCTAAAATCCTACGATTGCACTTCCCCCGAGGGAAAACTAGGGTTACATCCTTATGACTAGATAAGACCTAAAGTCGGTGTACTAGATATCCTTATGCATCATGTTCAAGTCAATTCTGGGAGCTTCCTTTTTACGTTACTTCTTAATGGTTTCGTACATGCTAAATACACGCAAAACCTACAAAACATTTTCTTTCGCAAAAACATGAAGATTTTGAAAGAAATAGAAAATTAAAGCATTAGGCAAGCAAAAAAGGCAAGTCACCCAAGGAACATGGTATAGCATATATATCAATGTAAATTGCAGCACACTAATAGGACCCTAACAATACACACAAAAGAAAACAAAAGACAAAGCGAAAATGACTTGAATCCACATATATACAAATGTAAAGCACCCCCCCCACAGTTACTTCATGCATTGTCCTCAATGAATGTCAGTATGTTACAACATGGATTCATGAATGGAAATTAAAAGGTCTCACCAACATGAAGAGCAAAAGGAAGTTAATGGTTATGTGGATAGACAAATACCCGAATTCCCAAAAGCTTGTGAGATACTTAGAAGGGAGACAAATACGTGAAACAAATGTGGTCCATATACACAAGGGTGGGGCCCACAACAACCTATGCTCACTCTTGGAGTCTTTTTTTGTCTTTTTTTCATATAGAACTATGTACAAAAATGGGTTCCCATCGTCATTTGTCAAAGGACATCAAATGGGAACCTCAAAAGTGCGTCAATGCACTTGGAATGGGAACATGACACCACGCGGGGCAAAAATACTCATGTGTGGGCCCCCTCCCAAAGTGTACCAAATATTGGGAGAGGTTCATGAATTAGACGCAAAGATGTATGATTCAAATGATTAAAATGAAGGATCTCGAACCTCTCAAGAGATTGGGAAATATTACACAACGAAAGAAGACTTTCCCCTATTGTAGTATTAAAATTAGGATCATCAATCCAAACTCTCCAACCAACAGGTTGGTGGGTCGGAACAAGGTCAAGAGCCTCGTTATGCTTGCCTGACACACCAGGCGAATAGAAAGTGGGTCTCTTACCCCAGGTATCCTCTATGAACTCCCAATACACTCATTAGCAATGTAGTTGTTTGGTGTCCCTTCATTTTCAAGATGCTCAGGAAATAGTGAGAGACAAACTCTCACCTGGTCGTATGAAATTAGGGATATTAGGGAGCGCTTACTCTACAATAGGTGAGTCCTTAAGAGGAACAACATTAAGATCATGTGGCTCAAGTGCCACGTGACAAAATGATAATGCACAATCCTGTGTCAACTCATAATGAAGTTGGTCCATACTATTCTCAATTTGAATCGAATCCCCCCACCAAGTGATTGTGAATTGAAACCCAAGTGCCTCAGACAAACTAGGAGTATGACTTTGACTGATTGTGCTTTGAATTTTATGGGTGTTGTGGTGGTTCGATATTAGAATATAAATCCTCATGTTGACAAGAAATGTCACCCTCCACACGTTCACTTAATTATTACATCATCTGGCTCACTTGCATTGCCAGATTTTGCAAGGAATGTTGACTGGTTTCCACGAACGTTTGAAGAGTTTGTTTCAAGGAATCAAGTCTGGGGTCAACATTGGCGTTCACAGTTTGATTGTCATATTTTGAAGTTTGGGTGTTAATAGGCTAAGAATCAGTCCATGTGATCTTGGGTGGGGGCTAGTAGGAATATGTGTATTCGGAAGGAGAATAATGGGGTGGGTATGATGTATAAATATTTGAATCAATATTGTCTCCCCATTAATCCATTCCTCTTGGGTTTTAAGCGGATGCGTAATGGTCACATTGAGCATTTTAGGAAAAGGTATGCTCAGACTCAGGCAAAGAGGGAACATAAGGACATTCCCCGATAACGTGACCACTCATACCGCAATAGTCACACGGTAAGGCTATTGGAGCCGTCGGTGCACTCATATCCTCTACCGCACGCATGAAAGAGGCCAAAGTTTCTTGTAATGTCTAAGTTTGATGACCAACATATGATCTGACATAACTAGATGGTTGTCTAGCAGTCGGTACTTGTCTGATATTACCCAAATCTGAAGATTGCTCAGCCACACAATTAAGATTGTCCAACCCATGCTAGGTGTTAGTCTGAGGCACCCCAAGATGCGTGGGTCCAGAATACCAGGGAGAATAGCCCTTGTGCCAACAATGAAATGGATGGTCGACCATGTGACCATCCATCTTGACACAGTACTCTCGAATCAACCACTCTCACCACTACGAGGCCAAGCTCCAAAAAAGAGATTGATTCGACCCTAAAATGCTTATAGAAAGTGTAAAGTGGAGGAGACTAGAACGTAGAAGTATGTGAGAAGAAGATGACTCATAAGAGAAGGGAAGAATCACAAGAGCTAGCGTGCGTAAAGGTTGGGATAGAAGCCTTATCTAGCAAACACGTCTCAAACAGCCTAAGGTCACTCTAGGTACATACGGCTACTCGACAACTAACTGTGAGGCCATGTGGCCTCAACATGTCTCACCTCCCTACGACAAACACCACAAAGCCCAGCAAGTGAGCCAAGATTCAGATATCTCATCTCTCCTACTATCAACAAAGTGGACGACGCCGATAAGGCTATGACGGTCGCGACCGGATGACTCTTTTAATGCACATGATTAGTAACATATCATGCATCATATTCACGCTATGTATCCTTTGTTTTACCCCAATATTATGCCTACTCGAGTTATTTTTTGTAGTGTTTCAGGAGTTAGGTAATAAAGAAGAGAAATGGAGCAAAAAAACCTAAATGTAAGAAGTATTGAATGATTTGGAAGGTTCTGGACCTATTTGTAATGTACAAGGATTGGATCTCAAATCAGGAAGGACCCATGTGAAAACCCAGAGGGACCTGATGGTAATGGATAAATTGTTGTGCCACATGACTTCAATCAAATCAGTATTTCTCGAATTAAAATCAAAGATTCAAGCCAGTGAACCAGAACTTCACTCCACGTGCCAAATGAAGAAACAAAGTGGCAGCGAAAATCGCAGCTCGATCGAACCTAATTTATCCTCGACTGGTGGATTAAAAGGGTCCAAAGGACTTCCAATTTCGGATGTTGGTCGGGTATTCGGGTTAGAACATTCCCGGACCATAAGATAAGATTTAGAGCTGTCCGATTATTCTCAGATTAATCCTAACCTTGTATTAGTCTATATATACCATTGTAATCCCTCTCCCCCACTTGTTCTTGCTTCTCCATTTGTTTTAGCTTTTGTTTTGCTGCTGATTAGTGGAAAAGGAGAAGAAGGTGGAGTTTCGTCATCTTTTCATTTTACGTTAGTTGAATCTTTATCTTTCCATTAATGTCCTTTACTTTGATGCAATTTCTTTGATGTTGTTGTTTGTTTAATGTTGTGTTTAATCATTTCCATTATGGTTTATGTTTTTTATGCATTCTTTAGTTAAGATATGAGTAGAGAGTAGTACATCCCTATGGGAGGGGTGGAGATAAAGGTGATGGATTATGGGATGCATAGTGTGTGTGTTAAACCTACCTTTGAACTTCATTTGATTTCCATAACCATCTAATGGGATTTCACTCTTATCTTTGATGTGCTAATGATCTTGAGTGAAGCGTAGCACATGCTTAGATTAGTGGGTCTATTTTATGACGAATGATGATGTGAGGGTAAGGATAGAGTGGAAGAAGGAAACAAGACATGTGTATGTTGTTGGCTTTTTGGCCTTTACCTATGTTTTGATGATTTAATCAACCTAATCTTAATTATAATCAATGTAGAGTAGCACACATATTGCATTGAATATATATTGCTTTGTGCTAACCTCTACAGGCGATCAAGACTCAAGGAAGAAAGTATTCAAGTCAAGACGTGTAATCAAGCTCATTTGAAGACATGTAATTTGCATTTATTTGGGTCTTAGGAACTTTGTGTAATTGAGCAGACTTGAGCTAAAACCTACTCAAAGACACACTAGGTTCCTTATAGAACTCACACACAAAATTTCATATAATTTGGACTTCAATAGATCACCAAAACATAGACTGGAAAACACTAAACACTTAACCTGGATTGTCTGCCCACATTCGGTCGACCGAAATAGCCCGTTCGGTCGACCGAGTGATCATTAATCTTGTTAGTGTTTTACGGCCCGGTTTTGGTCGACCGTGCATACCTTTTTGGTCGACCATGTAAACTTATTTATCCGTTCGTTAGATTTGTCATATTATACCCAACGGTCGTATTCGTATTATTGCCATATACCCCAAAATACATTTAGTGTATCCGTCAACCGAGGACCTTGTTCATGTCGGTTTTTGGTTGACCGTGGAACTTGTTTCAGTCGACCGAATTTGATCTTGGTTGTCAACTCCGTAGAACCTGTTCTAAATCGGTCGACCGAACCTTTCTCGTTGTTCGACCGATAACTTAAGTATACATAAGTCATAGCCTTTGGCAGTCGACCGTTCCTTAACCGGTCAACCGAACTGTGTCCAAAACTGCCCAACGGTCGACCGAACTTACCGATCCGGTCGACCGAACTAATACAGAATTGCATCCTACAAGTTTCTATTTTGTTTATCTTACACAATCTTTACCTATTTCATCCCCAACGGCTATAACTCTCTAGGAGCTTCTAAATAGAGTTGTAAAACACATTTAACTCTCCTCTTCCACTACTATTTGTCCCCTACATTAGAGAGAAAGTTCCACACACTCAAAAGCTGAAAACCTTCCACACTTAGTAATCAATTACATATCTTACTCAAGTGTGCTAAAGATTAAAGAGTGTTCTTCCACTCATTCATTGTCAAAGAAGCAAGGGTCTTGGTGAAAGCCCAAGACAAGCGTATAGACCTAGGTGAGAACCTAAAGTGTCCCTCTCGGATTGTGAGGGGAGGAGCCAAGCTCAGCGAGGGTTGTTTGCGAGTTTGAAGATTGTAAAGGCGTTCTCTCCCAGCCTGGAACGGGGAGTGGATAGTGAAGTCGTGAGCAGAGATCGGTGATCAGAGTGGAGCTTGCAAGAGAGGACTAGGACCCGGGTGGGGCGCCGAACCTCTATAAAAATCCTCCGTCTCCTTTGTGGTTAGCATATTTCCTTCCCTTTACCTTGCTTGCTTGTTTATTTGTTTTAATTCCGTTGCATATACTTGATCGATTAAACATGCCATTTCGATGGGGTTTTTTCTTCGTTATGGCATTTCCTGTTTTTGTTTTGGTTACTAGAATGGGGTCACAAGTGGACAGGAGGACTACTCGGGCTTAGAAGCACACTGGTGAATTCTAGAGACTTGAATCCCAAGATGATCCGCTAGTAGCAGATTTCAATCCACCTGAAGTTGGATTTGGTGAGGTATTTTGGTTTTTTGTTTCAAGTGTAGCTTCCTTTGCCAATTGGTAGTTGGTTCCTTTCACTGTTGATGCAATGCATGCTCAGTTTTAGTGTTAGAAATTAATTTGGCTTGCATGACCCCTTCTTAAGACAACTTGGACACTAAACTTCAAAGCAAAAGATTAGACTATTTGCCATCTATGTCATGCATCATTTGTAGCCCTTGCATGCACATTGTCTTCCATTTGCTTTAAATTCTTGTTGTCGATTGCTGACGTGAGGTACGTGCACCGGTTCTCTCATTCATGCATGTTTAAATCATGCATTAGTTACTAAGGTGCATTGTAACAAGAGTGAGGTGAGTGCTAGTTTGGTGAGTTGCTTGCTAGCTTAAGTTTCAAAACATCTTTAAGGGGCACCACCTATAGTCTTCAAGATATGGTGGGGGATTTCATCACCCATTCTTTAGCCCCAAAAGACACACTTAAGTGAAGCCCTAAATCTAAAATCAAGTAGACATTGGCCCCAAGGACTCGGGCACATTAGGAGAGTGATCCGGTCACAATCGTCATAGCAAGATCAATGTCGCCCATTTTGTCGATAGCAGAAGAGACAAGATCTCTGGATCCTGGCTCACTTACTGGGTTTTGTGGTCTTCTAGGTCTTATCTCTCACCTGGCCTGTTGTCTTAATTAAATTTCAAGGTGACGGATTTAGGGTGATGAGAAGAAGAATAAAGTTATTATTTTAATTTCGTGTTAGTATATTTTGATTACTTGAGTTTATGTTGAGTCATTTATCATGTAATGCTTTATAACTAATATGATTTATTATAAGTTTCAGAATTCTCTAATCTAAACCCCGTATCTAAACCTCCACCCACTGGACGCCCATCCTTCTTTACTTTATTTTTAATTTGTTTTTGTTGTTCTTGCTTTAGAAATTAATTAAAAACCAAAAATCTCAAACCAAACTTATTTCTCTCTCTTTCTTTCCTTAATCGAAAATCACACAAATAACAATATCTCTCCCTCCTTGTGTTCGACCCGTACTTGCCATGTCTTCATTGACGCCGTGCACTTGTAGTATAAATTTAATTCTCATCAAAGGCGCTCAGGGAATGGCGCCTTCGGGGCATAAGGGTGCTGCGAAGGAACCTCGGAATTCTGGTCCAAAGAAGCATGAGTGGGGACCTCAGAATCTGATTCCTTCGACACAAGAGGAGACAAGGGGAACTCAGGGTTTGGCACCTTTGTCGAAGGAAATGTAGAAGGAACCTCAGGATCCGGCTTCCTCAGAGATAGTGATGACAAGGAGGGCGCCCCAATGTGGTTGTCCACCTCCTTACCAGATCTCAAAGTATGAATCACATTAATATGATGGGTCAGTTCAGAGGTAGCATGAAGCACAGGTGGCGTTCCTTGAAAATAGGTACCCCGAGGATTCACCTCGGGTTGACTCGGTAACTGGCCCTTCTTGCGTTCATGGAGCTGATTAGCCAACTGGCTAACTTGCATTTCCAATGCTTTGACCGAATTGTTGCTGGCCGCAAACATGGATTGTGTGCTCTGAATGAATGCTTGAAGGGTTTGTTCAAGAGTGGGGTCCTTCGAGTCAACCCGTTGGGGTAGTGGAGTTTGGTTAGAATAACCCGACGATGAGGTCTGAGGAGGTTGGTAATTATAGTTCTGAGACCTTTGATGTGGGGGTTGGTAGGTCGCCGATGGGCGTGGAGGTTGATAAGGCGGAGGTTGAGGTTGAGCGTGTGAGCTCTGACCGTTACCCCCACTAGGCCCCCAAGAGAAGTTAGGATGGTTACGCCATCCCGGGTTGTAGGAGTGATAGTACATGTCGTTACGGGGCCTCTGTTGATACATCGCATTTGCATGCTCAGTATCCCTTGGAGTGTAAGCGCATTCCAAGTCATCGTGGCCCGTAAGTCCACACTTACCACATCCGGGAGTAGCGACTTGAGCTACAGGAGCTCGGTCCAACTCTAAACTCTCAATCCTACACGTGAGAGAAGCCATTTTCGCCTCAGACGCGATAGTTGACTCAACTTGATATGATCCATCTAGACCAGAAGATCTGGCGGCTGGTGGCTCTCTCATGGTGTCCTACTCAAAGGTACGTTCAGCCCTTAATTCAAGAGTGTCTCATGCCTCATCGATGGGTTTCATTTGGAAATCACCCTGACACATCGACTCCAACAATGTGCGGGTGTTGTAGTTGAGGCCCTCATAAACAATTTGGCATAATTGCCACAACTCAATTCCATGATGAGGGCACTGCAAGAGAAGGTCCTTGAACCTCTCAAAGAAAAACTAAAATGATTCGGTCTCAGTCTGATACATTTGGTGTATCTGGTGCCGTATCTGTTGAGTTTTCCTTTGAGGCAAAAATCTCTTCAGAAATACGGTCACAAAGTCATCCCAAGACCGAATAGAACTCATCAGGAGGCTGTACATCCATTTCTTCGCGTTTTCCTTCAATGCGAAAGAAATCATCCTCAACGGACTGAATCCTCATCAAGTTGTTGAAGCTTGAACATGGACCATACTTCCTCGAATTTGCATATAAAAATATATGTATCCTCCTTATTGGCAGTGAAGGTAGGAAGCATGCTCACATATTGAGGTTTCATCTCATAGTTGTTCCCGCGAGCTGGGGGAAGAACTATGCAAGAAGGTTACGTGTCCCGAATAGGATGGGTCCGCTCAAACAAAGTCATCGGTCTATCCTGGCAAGCTAAAGGTGGTGGTGCACCAAGAACTCGATCCTGACCGAATCCCTCTTCCTCTCGAGTCAGAGGAGGAGGAGAAGGAGGTCTACGTGGTGGTGGGAGCTGACCGAGGTAATCCATGTATGGACCCCGGTCTCCCTCGTCACCACAAGAAGACTCGGCCTCACACTTCAAATGAGCACGAGGCGGAGATGGTCGATCACCAAGACTGTCCATCTCAGAAAAATGTACTCTCTCAAGTCGAGCGCTCTCACCAGAACGAGCCCAACCTCGCATAAAATGCTCGACTCGATTCTAAAAAACACACAACAGAAGGTGTACTCAGGGGAGGAGACTACTCGTAGAAAATAGATGAGGCGATGACGCATATGAGGAGGGAAGAATCCTTAGATCTAGCGTGGCTAATGGGATCAGGTAGAAGCCTAACAAGCAAGCACGACTTACATAACTTAAGGCTATGGGTCATTAGGCTAGACGACGCCTAACTTCGAGATCCCTAGTCTCGACACGCCTCACCTCCCTACAACGAAGACTACAATGCCCAGCAAGTGATACCAGATCTGGAGATCCAGTACCTCCTACTATCGACAAGGTAGGCAACGCCGATCAGGCCTTGACGGTCTCAACTAGATTACTCTCCTAGTGCGTCCGCAATCCTTAGGGCCAATGTATACTTGCTTTTAGAATTAAGGCTTTCTTAAGAGTGATTTTTGGGGCCAAGGAAAGGGTGATGAAATCCCCCACCTTATCTTTTATGGGACAGTCCATCCTTAGTAGCGTTTTGATCCTAAATCTAGCAATCAACGCTCTAATCAAACGCTCAACTCACTCTTGTCCTGATGCAATTCCTACTAACTAATGCATTGTCATACAAGATGCATGAATGAGTGTAGGAAATGCGTACCTCACACCAGCACTCAACAACTGAAAATAAAGCTAAAATAAAAGACAACTACATGCCTAAGTCAAGTACATGACTCGTGACCTAAACAAGTAAGAATGTCTAATCTTTTGCTTTGGATTTTAAGGCCAAGTTGATTAATGGGGATTAATTTAATGATCTGGGAGAAAATTACAAGTCAAAAGATGAATAATTGCGCTCCCAGACAACTACACTGAAGCAAACAACTACCAGGACAAAACTGAGAGCAGAAGCAGCTCACCAGGCCGCTAGTTGACGGTTTCGTACCGCTAATTGGCGGTCCATTGGGCACTTCTGTTCCTCCAATTTCGCAGGTGGCCTCCCATTGAGCTCTAGGATTCCTGAAACAAACAAAAACTAAAGACAAAAAATTAAAACCACTCGAATTGTCAAAAACTTGATTGATTCGTTTTAATTAAACCGCAAGTGCACGGCCGCGTTGAAGCAGTGGAAAATACGGGTCGATCAACAGGGAGGTGTGTCGACTTTTGGTTTGTTCGAAGGCGAGTGGGAAAGAATGGAGAGAAAGGAGTTACGATCTACACTACACTACAATGCGAAAGGAAATGGAAAATAAGTAATAAAACTAAACCCCAAAGGGGGTAGAGAAATAATGTGAATACAAAAAAGTGTGTAAGTGTGTGTATTCAATTTATGCTCATCACAACATGTAGTGCATGAAAATCATAAAACTAAATCCAACTTTGCCTCCACATGAAATAAGATAAGATCATATCATTAAAACATACAAGACAATAAGTGGAATGAAGCTAAATGAACTCATGTATAAAGACTAGACCCTACTATGCCTCCACATGAATTAAGATAACACATTATCATTAAAACATACAAGACATTAACCAAGGTAAAGGCAACAAGAGTACATACACTACAAATTGTGTTTCCAATATTAATTCCATCCATATCCACACCTTACATTCCCCATAAAATTGGTCCACTAATCTAAGCATAAGCTAAACTTCATTCAAGAGCATTAGCATATCAAAGATAAGAGTGAAATCTCATTAGATGGTTATGGAAATCATACAAGGCTCAAGGGATTAAGATAACACACACCTAATACACCACATGGTCATATCACATATTTCTCCACCCCCAAATGGGGATGAAACTACTCACTAATCATTACACTACAACCTACATTAAAATGAAACATTCTACTGAAATGAAATTAAATTAAAGCAAGAGAGGAATATTAAAGAGGCTAAAATGACATAAAACTAAAGAAGCATGCAATCATATGAAAGGTAATTAAACTAAGAAAGAAAGAACATAACTAAAGGAAAACATCTATTATTACTCACTCAATTACATGTAGCCTCTCTCCACCAGGGTTTTTGCTTCAAGGCTTAAACTCCTAGTAGAGAGGATGGACACCAAGAGAGAGATGGGGTACAAGAGAGGAGGGAGAGTTCTATTTATAGTCATAGAAAAAGGTAATCCGGGACAATCCCCCGGTATGGGACTAATCAAATATCAAAAATAGCCTAAACACATACTAATCCATGAGCCCGCGAAGTCTTAGCAGATCCGGAGCGATCCGGACCGCCAATTAGTGATCCCAGACCACCAATTAGCGGTCCATAAGTTCTGGATCCGGCTGGAATTTCTTGTGGGCTTTTCTGGATGGATTTGTTGGTATTTGATGCATCTACCTCGCTTGCTGGAGCTCCGACCCGAATAGAATTGCAAAAATACTCCCCATGATGGTGTGGAGTATTCTTGTTTGCTCATTGGTCATTCTATCTTGCATTCAAGTCCTTCGATCTTGCATCTTAGTCCTTGAGTCTCTCAACTCAGTCTTTTTTCCTTCTTTTAGGTCCTTTCATGCCTCTTCTCTTCAAACCTCTTTATTTCTGAAATTAAACATCAAGCTCGTTACGTAGCATTGTTTAGGTGAAAGATAATGGATATAAGATACAAATATAAGTATGAAATGATGTCCATCAATGGTCTTTGAGAAACTTATTCTCAAAAATTATGCATCTCTAGAGTCTACTATTGTCTTAGTAGATAGATCCAAGAACTTGTATGCGACACTATCTTCTGCATAACCTAGATACACACAAGTGATAGTTCTAGGTCTCACATTAGGTATCTTAGGATCATGCAACTTTACATAAGCTAAACAGCTCCAAGTCTTAATATTATGATATCTACAAGGATGTTCATGCCATATCTAATAAGGTGTCTTAGACAACTTTGAGTGTGGCAGCTTGTTCAAAATGTGATTAGCAGTCAGAACTGCTTCTCCCGATTAAGAGAAAGGCATGCTAGCTCTAAGTAACATGGAATTTAACCTCTCAGTTAATATTCTATTCTTACTCTCCGCAACACCATTTGATTGTGGTGAGTAAGGAGCAGTAGTTTCAAGGATTATGCCTTCTAAAGCACAAAACTCCTTAAACTTTGTCGATCTATATTCTCATCCTCTATCACTTCTAAACCTCTTAATATTCAAATTAAGTTGATTTTCAACTCTTGATAATAAAAAATTGAATTTTGCAAAAGCTTCATCTTTCGATTTCAACAAATTAACATAACAATATATAGAACAATTGTCTATGAATGTTAATAGATACTTTCGACCACCTTCAATGATACAATTCTTGAAATCATCACAGATATTTGAATGTATCAACTCAAGAAGTTGAGTGCTTCTAGAAACCAACTTAAAAGGTTTTCTAGTAATCTTGGTCTGAGCATACACTTCACATTTGTCAAATCGAATAGATGTGTCCAATAGGATGTTACGAGTCTTAGCTAAATGTTGCATTCTCATGTAGTTCACATATCCATGTCTATTATGCAATTTCTATGCTAAATCTATACATACCATTAACCATGAATGCACAAGCAAAATAACATGAATTAACAGTTAAGGTCTTATTACCATTCGTGGTTAAAATAGACATGTCATCTTTATCGAGTAAACTTTTTGATATCAAATTCTTAGTAATTGAAGGTACTACTCAAACATTTTAGAGTTAGTAGTCTACATGAAGAAAGCATCATATTTGCAGTTCCAGTGTGAGTCACTTCATCCTCACCACCATTGCAATTTCAACAGAAACTTTCAATGTTATGACCTCAATGAGCAAGTTCTTGTTATTGACAACTTGACAAGTCACTATCCAACCACCACTTGCAGGAGAAACTGGCCCTTCCCTTCTTCATCATGCCAATGAAGGCTCAAGGCTCACGTTCACTAACCACCATGTTAACCTCATTTAGTTGTGTGTTAGACTTTGGTGTCTTTGGTCTTTTTGGTAGCTTACACTCTGCTGCCCAGTGACCCCACTTCCACTTCTCACAGTTATGACACTTGCCCTTCTTCTTCCCTTTGCAGTAAGGCTTTTTAGTCTCTAACTGTGAAGAGAATTCACCTATAGATGACTTGGATGACTTATGAGACCTTTTGGAATGTGAAACTAAATTGGCCATGGACTTCTGTGAACCTACATGTTCCAAACACTTCCTTGCACTATTTTGATCTTCAATATGAATGTATTTCTTTAGTTCATTCATCCACATCTGCTCTTTTAGTTTGTGCATCTCATTATTAAAAGAACTTCATTCAGCAGGTAGCTTACTCAACACAAGACCATCAAAGAGATTATCGGACAAATCAGAGTTATACCCTTTCAAGTTATTTTTCATGTTCTCAAGCTCAACTAATTGTAAGGTGACACTCGAATTCACATTGAACTTGAATTCAAAGAATTTCTCTGTGATGAGGGTTTTTGAGAGTCCCTATTGCTTTTGGAAGTTGGAACTGAGAATTCAAATGATCCCATATCTCTTCCGTTGTCTTCTACTCACTATAGGTCATCGTTAAACATGGATTCAAAGAAGTTAATAAGTAATCCCTACAAAAATCTTCATCTTTTTCCATTGATATTCATCTACATTTTCGGTGCAAGTTACATAGTCACTTAAAACCGTGTAGAAAATATCACGTTCCTTCATTCCAAATTGGACATGAAGTTTCCACCCATGAAACTCAGTGACATCAAATGATTGCAAATTTACTATATCAAATGAATTAATTTTAGCCATCAACAAGCAAGTAAGGAATGCACTTTGGGGTCGAGAAGAGACAAGAACTTTGACCCAATCACCTTCTAGAGAGGAGATCTCACCAATAAGTAGACCCTAGGAAGGACTGTTCAGGTTGCCGAAAATTCGTCGGAAGCTCACTGGAGAAGTGACCTTAAAAAACCCATCAAAAATAGACCGATAACTTCAAACGGTGATAGCTTTCACGTCCGACCTCTGTTTGCCACGATCAACCACTCAAAATGTTCATCTCGAATATTAGAATAGGTTACAAATAGTTTCAGGCTCAATAGTTCACGGGATCAATAGGGTCTAGCCCTTGAAAGTTTCCTCTCCCGAAACTTAAAACCCAGATCTCCAACGGTCCGACCATCGAATCGGTGAAAATGTGGCACCGGCATATTCCTCTGATTGAGATCTTCAAGTTGACTACTCACACACACAAATCCTACCACCGTACCTAATACTTCAAGATTGTTGGATGTAAAAGGTTTTGGGTTTATAGTGCGTGAAGTATTACACTGTGGGAGATCAAGTTTTAGAATCCCAATCGGTGTTACTGATTGACATCATTTCATGCTCATATTTGCATCTTATATCCATTCTCTTTCACCTAAACAATGCTATGTAACAAGTTTTATGTTTAGTTTTCAGGAATAAATAGGTTTCAAGAGATGAAGCATAAAAAGACTCAAAGGCTGGGAAAAAAGGACTGAATTGTGAGATCTGGGGACTAAGATGCAAGGGAGAAAGACATGAACGTAAGACCAAAGGACCAAAAAGAAAAACAGAAAATTCCACACCATCATGGGGAGTATTTTGGTAATTCTATTCCGGTCGGAGCTCCAGTAAGCAAAGTAGATGCATCAAAGATCACCAAAGACATCCAGAAAAGCCCAGAAGAAAACTTAGCGAGATCTGAACCAAATAGACCGCCAATTGGCGGTCTGTTTTGGCCCAAATCTGCTAAGGTTTTGGTGGGTCGCGTATTAGTGTGTATTTAGTCCATTTCTGGTATTGTGTTTAGTCCCACATCGGGGGATTGTCCCGGATTGCCTTTTTCCATGGCTATAAATAGAACTCTTCACCTTCCATTGTAATCACTCCATATTTTAAGTGGTTATTCTTCCTACTAGAAGTGAGGCCTTGAAGCACACACTAAAGTAGGAGGATGCTACTTGAAATGTGAGTCACTTTAATAAATGTTTCTTTATTATGTTGTTTGTTTTATGTTTCTTATTTTACTTTGTTTAATTTCATTTCATTAGTTTTAGTATCTTAGTTAATATGCTTTATTTGCTTAGTTTAATAATTAGTGTAATGTGTAGTGAGTAGTTCCATCCCCTTTGGGGGGTGGAGTAGATGTTCATACATGCATTAGAGAATGGAATGAATACTTTATTTCCAATGTGTTGATAAAACATGAATGTATGCTTGCTTGTTTAGGATAGAATTTATAACTTGATGAGTTTTGCCAAAATGATTAGACACCTCTCATGCTTGTTTAGGTTCTAAAATAAATAACTTGCATATGTAAATGTCAATCAACTAGGTTGGTGAATGGATTGATAGGTTTTGCCAAAACATTTACACACTTCCTATGCATGATAACACCACCTTCATTTGTGCTTAAAGAATGTGTTCAACAGCCACCTCTTTGCATGTGTGCACTCACTCCACCCCTTAGGGATTTTTCCATTTCTGAATTCCAGCACTCGTCTTTTGTTCTTAGTTTAGCTTTAGTTAATCGTTTGTTGCTTTCTTTCGCATTTCATACTTCATACTTTGTAGTGTAGCGTAGCGTAGCATAATCAACTCTCTTCCCTATTTTGCCAATTGATTTCGTGCAAACAAGAGGTTGCTCACCTCCCTGAGGATGACCCGTATTTACCACCGCTTCAACGTGGCCGTGCACCTGGAGAAATTTGGACTCATTCTGGGCATTGTAGACCGCCAATCAGTGGCCTGAGACCGCCAATTGGCGGTCTGGTGAGCTCATTTTACTCTCTTATTTCTTTGGCGTGTTTACATAATTGATGTAGTGATCTGGGACTTGATTTGGCATGTTTTGACTTATAGTTTGTTCCCAGATCAATAATCAAACCTCCTTTAAGCAACTTGGACCCTAAAACCCAAAGCAAAAGATTAGGCATTCTTTTGTTTAGGTCATGCATCATGTATGTGGCTTAGGCATATAGATTGTCTTTCATTTTAGCTTTATTTTCAGTTGCTGAGTGCTGGCGTGAGCTACACACCTTCTACTCTCATTCCTGCATATCTTATGAACATGCATTAGTTAGTAGGAAGTGCAGTGAAACAAGTGTGAGTTGAGTGTTTGTTTGGAGAGTTGATTGCTTGATTTAGACTCCAAAACGCTACTAAGGAGGGGCTGTCCCATAAAAGATAAGGTGGGGGATTTCATCACCCTTTCCTTCACCCCACAAACTACACTAATCAAGAGCCTAATTTTAAAATCAAGTAGACATTGGCCCTAAGGAATTCGGGCGCATTAGGAGAGTGATCTGGTCCCGACCGTCAGGACCTGATCAGCATTTCCCACTTTGTCGATAGTAGGAGAGACGAGATCTCCGGATCTTGGCTCCCTTGCTGGGCTTTTTGGTCCTCGTCGTAGAGAGGTGAGGCGTGTTGAGGCCGTGTGACCTCGCAGTTAGGCGTCGTCTAGCTGTAAGGACCTATAGCGACCTTAGGATTGCTTGAGCCTTGTTTGCTTGTGTGCTTCTACCTGTACCCATCCGCCGTAGCATAAGGACTTCTTCCCTTCTCTCCTGAGTCATTCTTTCTCTCCTGTGTTCCCCCGTCTTCTCGTCTACGCACATTCTTTGTTAAAAAAAAAGAAAAAAAAGTTTTGTTTTGTGTGTGCACCTTTGTGCATGCTTTCGTGGGCACGAGACGAGAGTGGTCGTTTGACGAGGCACGTTGTCAACCCTGCTTCGGTAGTCAATATCTCGACGCCTTCCTCCTCTCGTGTCGCACACAGTCCGGGTTCAATGGCTGCTAACTTCCGTGAGGAGAAGCAGTTGCTGGACCCACCTGTTCAATCTGTGCTTCCAGTTGTCGTTCCCATACCTCTACGTGATCAATGCTACCTGAGTCATACAGCTCTACCCTCATGCATCGTATTGCCAGAGGCTAATGGGAACAATTTTGAGGTTAAGCCTCAGTTTATTTCCATGCTCCCTCATTTCACTGGGAAAGGTGACCCCTATATCTTTCTCAGGGAATTTGAGGAGGTCTGTGCTATGTTCAAAGTGCAATAACTTAGCACAGACTCCATTCATCTTAGGCTTGTCCCCTTTGCGCTGAAGGATGATGCTAAGAAGTGGTTGTACAGCAACCAGGCGAATGCCTTTAGGACTTGGGATGAGTTTCAATCTACATTCCTCAAAGTGTATTTTCCAAATCACCGGACTCAAAAATTGAGGAACGAAATCAATTTGTTCTATCAACATGAGACTGAATCATTCTATGCATACTTAGAGAGGTTCAAGGAGCTACTATCCTCATGCCCTCACCATGGCATTGAGTTGTGGCGTCTTTGTCAGATTGTTTACGAGGGTTTTCACATCCCATCCCGAGGATCATTACGATGGTCTTCACACTACTATAGTATAGGAGCGAGGATCGCGAATGCAAACTCGACTAGATCGGGTACCGCATTTGCTATCGATACCACTACGGCCACTGAGGCATGCATGACGGCCTTAATGCACCGTATGGATTCGATTGAGCTCCAAAACCAACAAATTGCACCTCACATGTCCACATCTGGTCGAGTTCCCTGTCATTCATGTGGTAGGATAGGTGATGTAGAAAGCGAGTGTGCGTCCATTCCTCCTGAGATGGAACATGTCAACGCCATCTATGACAGAGCTAGGAATGACCCATACTCATCATCTTATAATCTTGGATGAAGGAACCACCCTAATTTTTCATGGAATCAAAATAATGCCCCGGGTGCTCCTTCAAACTCCTCTTGACCACCTAACCAATCATACCAACCTCCCATGCATGCTCATTCATATCAGCAACCCCAAGTTCCAAGAACCAATCCATCAGGTTTCCCAAATTCTAACAACTTTGAAACCCGCTTTAATTCGCTTGAGAACTTGAGTCGTGGACTTGAGAACTCTGTGAAAATTTTTATGTCATCCACAAGTCAAGTTCTCACTTCAAATCAGCAGACCATCAAATCTCTAGAGCTTCAGATGGGCCAATCAGCTCAGTCTGTACATGAAAGAGAGAGAGGGTCTTTGCCTAGCCAACCTGAGGCTGACCCCCGCATGTACCAGCAACAACACATGCAAAATGAAAATGTGGTACCGCGGGGGAGGCCAGTGAACCATGTGGAGGAACCTGTTCACCATGTCAATTCCATTGTGACCTTAAGGAATGGAAAACAGGTTGACAATCACATTTCCTTGCCACAACCACCACCATCTATGCAGCCCCTTAGTGGGAATGGTGGTGAAGAAGAGGCTGAGGGTGAGGGTAATACACCAACACCTCCTTCTCAGGCACTGCAGAAAATCTACCTGCCAAAAGCTCCTTATCCAAGTAGGTTAACCAAAAAGCAGAGTGACATAATGGACAAGATATTAGAGGTGTTTAAACAAGTTAAGGTTAACATCCCCTTGTTGGATGTCATCCAACAAATACCTCAATATGCCAAAGTGTTGAAGGATCTCTGCACAACCAAGAGTAAGACCAATGTTCCTAAGAAAGCATTCTTGGCTGCAAATGTAAGCTCACTTTTGTCCAATCCCGCCTACACAAAATACAAGGACCGTGGGTGTCCTACTATTCAGTGCACGATAGGGGACACTAGCATGAGTAATGTTTTGCTTGATTTAGGAGCAACGGTAAACCTCCTCCCATTTTCTGTCTATCAACAGTTAAATTTGGGAGAATTGAAACCAACTAAGATCACCCTCCAATTGGCGCATAGATCCATTCGTATTCCAAAGGGGATTATCGAGGACGTGCTTATCAAAGTTGGAGATTTTATATTTCCAGTCGATTTTGTTGTCCTCGATACCAATCCTGTTGCGAACACCCACTCTCAAATACCTTTGATTTTGGGTAGACCATTTCTAGAAACTTCCAACGCCTTAATTACTTGTAGAAATGGTCTCATGAAGCTCTCATTCGGTAACATGAGTGCCGAGTTTCATGTGTTCATCTCTGGTAGGCAACAGGAGCCCATAGCTCAACCTTTAAATCTAAATCTCATCCGCCAATTGGAGAAAGCACCACAAAATCAACGAACACCCCTAACACCAATGCAATCAATTGAGAATGTTTGTGGGCCCAGCGAAAACTCATTGCCTGTCTTTGCATTGCAACAGAGTGAGCTGACCTCAAACATGAATGTCCAAAAGGAGTGTTCGTTACATGATTCAGTTGAGAGTACTAGTGAGAGTGAAACACCTCATCATTTGCCTATACCAGAAGGTGTCTCTACCTCATGTCTAATGGCCATTGAGCCATTTGAGCTTCATATTGACTCCAACAAGGACCCACCTGTGACCGAGCTTATGCTTGATGATCTAAATGATGGTGGGAGGTCCTGGTTGGATGACTTGGGGAGAAGCCCCATTCTTAGTGATGCAGGTCTGCTGCATCCATCGAATGAGTTTGAGGAACTCATTCCGATGCATCCACCTATTGGTTGGAAGGTTTTGTTCGATGAGCAACTAAACCCTACTGAGGCAACACAACTTCATTCTTTGTTGCTCACACACAACTAATATCATTAGGTGTTCAAGCCGTTCAGCTTTGACCTTTAACCCCGCATGACACCTCAGAGTACCGGTGAAGTTTGCCCATCTCGGCAAGTCTCTGGTCCTCATGACTTGATGTTCTCATTTGATGTTCCTTGACCAAATGATTATGAGAATATCGTTGTTTCTGTATATATAATATAAAAAAAACAAAAAAAAGAAAAAAAAGTATGTAATAAAAGACTCCATGAGCGAGCATTGATTGTTGTAAGCCCCAACCATTGTGTACTTGGGCCCCATTTCTTCACGTATTTGTCTCCCTTCTTCAGTATCTCACAGGTTTTGAGGAAATTCGGGTTTGTGTCCATCACTATAACCATGAACTTCTTGTTGTGCTTCACGTTGGTGAGATCTATTCTTTTTCATGCATAAATCCATGTAGTATCTTGTTCACATTCATTGAGGACAATGCATGAAGTAGGTGTGGGGGGTACTTTACGTGTGTACATAGTCGAGTCTTTTCTTTTGATTTGTGTTTTCTTTTATGTGCATTGTTAGGGTCATGTTAGTGTGCCGCATTTAACATTGATATACCTGCTTGCCATGATCCTTGGGTGACTTGTCTTCTTTTGCTTGCCTAGTGCTTTAAAATTTTCACATTTCTTTCAAAATCTTCATGTGTTTGCGAAAGAAAATGTTGTTGTAGGTTTTGCGTGTATTTAGCATGTGCAAAACAATTGAGAGGCAAAGTAAAAAGAAAGCTCCCAAAATTGTCTTGAACTTGATGCATTAGGATATCTAGTTTACTGGCTTTAGGTCTTATCGAGTCGTTAGGATGCACCCCAGTTTCCCTCGGGGGGCGTGTAATCATAGGGTTTCAGCACTCAAACATTTAAAGAAGTCCACCCTGAACCTAGTGAGTTAAATAATCTGTGTCTGTTAGTATAAAGAAGTTTCTCGTAGTCAATGGCCCTTATTCTCTTTTTGTGAAACTTAATCGTAGGTGTTTTGGTTCCCATGTAGATAAATGAATAAGTGTTGTTCTCTCTTCTTGCACGACTCCTATCACTCAGGAAAGTAGGTCTGAGGGGACTTTGTGCCTGGTGCTTTCGAGTCATCTGACTTGGGATGCACCGACCGAACTCCCGTTACACGGATGGTAGGGATCGCCCTATGTGAGATTTGGGGGAAGGTGTACGTGATAGTGTAAGTCCTCATAGGCAATGATGCACGAAACCTGACCCTGGGAGAATCAAACACCAACCAATAAAATGCTCCAAAGAAAAAGAAAAAAAAGTGTCAAATAAAAACCAAAATGGACTTTACACATTGTATCACATTCAGAAGTTAAGGTTGCCCATGTCTTCATATAAGTCCTTAACTAACTCTCACGAATAACTCATTAGGCTAGGTGTGTGGACCGATTACATATATAGAGTCGACCCGTAGTATTACCGCGTCCCATGATCGATAATATGAGTCCAACGAGTCGTGTAGCTAGATTGATTAATGCATCTTGTTCGGATTTTGTGGGTATATCCGCTGAAAACCCTCAGGAGACAACACTCCTCGTCCTTCGCGACAATGAGGTTGAACGACTTGTTGCACGTGCTAAGTGCAACCGTGATTCCTACGAAAGTGAGTTAGGATTTATTGTTTTTTTCGTACGCTTTTCTCTTTCTTTGTTTTGCTCAGGACTAGCAAAAGTTAGGTGTAGGGGTATTTGATTGACATCGTTTCATGCTCATATTTGCATCTTATATCCATTATCTTTCACCTAAACAATGCTATGTAACGAGTTTTATGTTTAGTTTTCAAGAATAAATAGGTTTGAAGAGATGAAGCATAAAAGGACCCAAAAGTTGGGAAAAAGAACTGAATTGTGAGATCCGGGGACTAAGATGCAAGGGAGAAGGACCTGAACGTAAGACCAAAGGACCAAAGAGCAAAACAGAAAACTCCACACCATCATGGGGAGTATTTTGGCAATTCTATTAGGGTCGGAGCTCCAGTAAGCAAAGTAGATGCATCAAAGATCACCAAAGACATCCAGAAAAGCCCAGAAGAAAACTTAGCGAGATCTGAACCAAATACACCGCCAATTGTCGGTCCAAGACCGCCAATTGCCGGTCTGTTTTGGCCCAAATCTGCTAAGGTTTTGGTGGGTCGCGTATTAGTGTGTATTTAGTCCATTTCTGGTATTGTGTTTAGTCCCACATCGGGGGATTGTCCCGGATTGCCTTTTTCCATGGCTATAAATAGAACTCTTCACCTTCCATTGCAATCACTCCATATTTTAAGTGGTTATTCTTCCTACTAGAAGTGAGGGCTTGAAGCACACACTAAAGTAGGAGGATGCTACTTGAAATGTGAGTCACTTTAATAAATGTTTCTTTATTATGTTGTTTGTTTTATGTTTCTTATTTTACTTTGTTTAATTTCATTTCATTAGTTTTAGTAGCTTAGTTAATATGCTTTATTTGCTTAGTTTAATAATTAGTGTAATGTGTAGTGAGAATGGAATGAATACTTTATTTCCAATGTGTTGATAAAATATGAATGTATGCTTGCTTGTTTAGGATAGAATTTATAACTTGATGAGTTTTGCCCAAATGATTAGACAGCTCTCATGCTTGTTTAGGTTCTGAAATAAATAACTTGCATATGTAAATGTCAATCAACTAGGTTGGTGAATGGATTGATAGGTTTTGCCATAACATTTAGACACTTCCTATGCATGATAACACCACCTTCATTTGTGCTTAAAGAATGTGTTCAACACCCACCTCTTTGCATGTGTGCATTCACTCCACCCCTTAGGGGTTTTTCCATTTTGGAATTCCAGCACTCCTCTTTTGTTCTTAGTTTAGTTTTAGTTAATCTTTTGTTGCTTTCTTTCGCATTTCATACTTCATACTTTGTAGTGTAGCGTAGCGTAGCATAATCAACTCTCTTCCCTATTTTGCCACTTGATTTCGTGCAAACAAGAGATTGCTCACCTCCCTGAGGACGACCCATATTTGTCACCGCTTCAACGCGGTCGTGTAGTTGCGGTTAATATAAAACGATCATTCAGTTACCTCCAGCTTAGGGAAAACCCTAGAGTATAAATACATGTTACAGGGCTCCTACCAGTTTGGCACAATACGCATGTTATCACCTATAAACTTGTATGTGAAAATAATAATTGGATATAACACTGTATATCTAAATAATATATATCAATATATCCAACAACTCTAACTAACATACTCCACTATCAAACCATTATCTAATAATAGTTGTAAACCATGTTTCCGTATAGTGTTAACATAATCATTAAACAAAACATTTTAAACTAGTTATCAAAGTAAATAAACCAAAATAAAAAGTTTCATTATTCTTGCTCAGTTTCCAAAATATTGTTCCTAGGTTATCTATAAGATTGTAAGTGATTTCGGTGGTAGATGGAGACATTTTTTGACCATCCTCAACCTCAGATCATGGAACCTAATGTCGTGAGGACTATATGATGCTCATGGACTCCAAATATCAAGGTGGTTTGGGTACCAAAGACTAATGTTCAAGGACACAAGATAGTTTGAGTATAAAAATCTTCACTTGTAGGTACTAAGAAGAAGGAGGATCAACAACGATTGACTCAAGCAAAAAATAATTGATCACAAGCTTCAAGTTACCATTTGTATAAAAGACATTAAGCCAGATTCGCTATCAAAAGGCAGATTGGAACCAAATGTCAAATCCAGGATCAAGAGGTATAACATCCTCAATCTCTTATTCATATTGAATTGATTCTAATCTAGAATTGAATACTTAATGTTATATCCTGATGAAGCATGCTTTTAGTTATAATTGATGTTTTTGAAAGCAGATGCATATTAGCTTTAATGATAGGAAGAGCATATTACATATCATTCTTTGATTAAGGGGAATAAACATGTCATCCTTCACATCTCAAGTTTTATATGTTTGAATTTGATTGACGTCAAAAGGGGTAGAGAAGTTTAAATTGATTCATATTATGCACATTGAGCGGGGGAGCATCATTACATGCATATTTTACATATATAGAAAGGGGGAGAATACAATATAAATCTCAAGTACTAAGATAGAGGTTTATTATCATGAAAAGGTGGAGATTGTTGGCTTTCAGGTCTTAATCCTATTAATTTTGATGATTTAATAAACATAATCTTAATCACAATCAAATTGGGTCAAACACATACATTGCATTGCATGTATACTTGTATCGTGCATACTTCTATCTTAATAGGTGATCAAGACTCAAGGAGAAATTATTCAAGTCAAGACATGTAATGAAGGTTTTGAAGACATGTAATTTTATCTTTATTTGAGTCTTTAGAAAACCCTTGTAAACTTGAGCATATTTTTGGGGATATCCATCCACATTCACTTTAGGTTTCATCTAAAAGTCACACACCAAATCTCACATTATTTGGACTTCAATGGATCAAAATTGTTGATTTTATTATTGTTTTTAATCTCAAAAATTAAATTCAACATGATAATGTTCTCAACCGTGATGTTTATTTTGTTATAATATTGAATTGGTTTTGTATTATTGATATGTGCGATCTGTTTGCTTTTAGGCCTTAATCATGTTAAATTTTATCATTTAATCAACCTAATCTTAATAACAATCAAATTGGGTCAAACACATTCCATGCTATGCACATATACTTGTACTGTGCAAACATCTATCTTAATTCATGAACAAGACATGTAATCAAAGTTTTGAAGATATGTAATTTTATATTTATGTGAGTCTTTAAGAACCTTTGTAAACTTGAGCATATGAGTTGGTTATCCACCCACAATCACCCTAGGTTCCATGTAGAAGTCACACACCAAATCTCTCATTATTTGGACTTCAATAGGTCACCCAAACCTATGCGGGGAAACCGCCAAAACTAAACTTCAACCAACCTGTGGAAAACAATCTGGTCATTTTTTTACTTTCGTCTGACTGCTTACAGACATTTAATCGTCTAATTGGTTTTTTGCTTTTGTATGACCATTTTTAGACAACATTTTGTTCCTCTAACAGTCGACCAATTTTTCCTTTTCGTCTGACCGTTTCGTGTTTTCCAAATTTCTATTTAAAGCCATTTTCTTGTTGATATTCCCAATGACTATTTTGAATATCGTACTCTTACCCGGTTTAGACTCAAGATTATAGACTGATCGAAACACTCTTACAGGTCGACCAAATTATACGCATGGATAGTAACTTTTCTTAAATCCGTTCGATCGTTATAACCCAATTGGTCGACCGACAAACAATTTTCTGTTGACAGGACCCAGTTTACATTGTGTTCATTCGACCGATAGTTGCAATCCGTTCGACCATTAATTTCTTCACAGCTTAAGTGAATAGACAGGTGGATTGCTAAAACGGTCGACTGTTTTTGGCTCCAGCAAAATTTCCATTTTACGCTTTTTTTTATTTGTTGCCTTCCACATTATTTTGTTTTTAGCCCCAACAAATATATGATCTTGGGAGCTTATAAATAGAAGTTCAAAACCTAGTTTCACATATCACTCCCCATTTCCCTATTGATCAAAGAGAAATCTCTCCCACTTCAAATTTCAAATCACACACACTCAAGCCAAAACCTCCCACCTATATTCTTCACTCCTATCCTACTCAAGTGTTCTCAAGTCTAAAGTTTTGATTAGTGATTCCCACTTCTATTTGCTTGAATAACAAGAGTTGTATCACTTTGGGAGGAAGCCACTCTCTCGGGGTGTGAGAGGAAAAATCAAGTTCGGCAAGGTTTTTCACGAACATGGATCGTAAAAGCTTGATCTCGGCTCAGAACAGAGATTGGATTAGTGAAGTCGTGAGTGGGGCTCGTGGTTATTGAGCGAAACTTGCAAAAGAGTATTAAAACCATGTTGGAATGTCAAACCTCAATAAACATCTCCAATCTTCTTGTGGTTTGCTTGTCTCTACTTTTATTTTTGTACTGCTTAATCCATTATTGGTAGAGTAGTTTAGATTAGATTAAAGAAGCCATCAAGATCCAACTCTATCTCTTTGGTTTTTTACAGATGAACGACAACTTAGAAAGCAGGGATGATTTTCAATTGTTATTGATTTGTCTCTACATTAAAAGTATCATTATTTTCTCTCTTATAAGAGTTTTCATAGAATGTACCTTTATGGTTTCTCAAGAATCCATTTAATCTTTCTCGTGATATCCCAGATACATTTGGTAAATGCTCGACCAAGGCCACGTTTGAGTATTTTAAGGTTTTATATATTTGATTTAAAAAATGCATTTCCAAGAATGCATCAAATTCAAATAATGTATTTTAAAAATATATTATCAGACGTAACAATGTGTCTAACTAAAAAAATGTATTTTTCGTAATATCACAAGTTTCATAAGAATTAGAGAAGGAAGAAGAGACACAACGCATTTCACACAAATATAGAGGTAGTACCTCTTTTTTGAAAAACATGTTTTCAAAAAAAATGCATATTTATAATATATTATTCAGAGCGATCCAAACACTCGGATTGAAAACTATATTTTCTAGAATAATGCAATTTGCCTTAAAAAACCATAGTATTTTGGGCTATCCTAATATGACTTATGAGCAATGATCATAAACACCTATCTATGGTCCCCTTTCTAAATGGGTTTTTTAAATCAATTTCAAATGTAGACATATTACAAATCATTGGTACCATAACTATCTTAGACTAATAGTAAGAACCACTGAAGCCATTTGGTTTCTATCTCTAAATATTTTTTATGCAATTAAATCCCTCAACTGACTTTGGGAGTATCAGGGGCTTAAACATGGAAATATATTTTCATGAGCAAATGCCTATTGAAGGTTGAAGTCTTCCTTTGGTTGGCAGTAACCAATAGTATTCTAACTTTGGACAATCTCATGAGAGAGGGGCTTGTGGACTTAGTAGATGTTTCTGTGGTTGACCCAAAGCGAGATTCCAATCGACATATCCACAGAATGTCGGGTCACTAGAACTATTCTCTTAAAAGTAATTTTGATGCTAGATACGACCGTGGAATCTAGGATGTTACAAGACATGATGTCACGTCCCTACCCTTCTTAGGATATTGTTGGAGGAGGTGGGTTGGATGGGGATTGATTGACATCATATCATGCATATATTTGTGTCTTATATCCATTATCTTGAACCTAAACAATGCTACATAACGAGTTTTATGTGTGAGTTTTAGGAATAACCAGGATTATGAGAAGAGGCATCAAAGAACCTAGAAGCAAGCAAAAGGACTGAGTTGCAAGACTTGGGGACTGAGATGCAAGAGGGAAGGATCCGGATGTAAGCCCAAAGGACCAAGGAGCAAATCAAGAAACTTCACACCATCATCACGAGTATTTTGGCAATTCGATTTGGTCCTGAGCTCCAACAACCTACTCGGACGCATCAAACATGAAGAAATGAAGCGAGACAACCACACACCAAAACGAGGCCGGATCCAGACAATATAGAACGCCAATTGGCGGTCGGTTTTGGTCCGGATCCGCTAACACTTTGGCGGGTCATGTATTTGGTTGTGTTTAGTCTAGTTTTGGTATACATTTAGTCTCTTACCGGGGGATTGTCCTGGATTACCTTTTTCTATGGCTATAAATAGAACTCTTCCTCCTCATTTGTAGTCACCCATTGCTAGGTAGCATTCTCTCTACTTGGAGTAAAAGTCTTGAAGCAAAAACTCAAGGTGGAGAAGAATGTCACTTGTAATGTGAGTCATGTAAATAAAATAATTGTTCTTAGTTTCTTTTAATTTTGTCTTTAATTCTTGCATGCTTGTTTAGTTTTACTTTCCTTTCAATTAGCTTCTTTAATATTCCTTTCTTCCTTAGTTTAATTTCCTTTAATTAGAATGTTGAATTTTGCTAATGTAGGTTGTAGTGTAATGATTAGTGAGTAGTTCCATCCTCTTTGGGGGTGGAGTAGATGTTTATACATGTTATTTAGATGGAATGAATGCTAAACATTGTTGTATGTGAGAAATGTTAGTATGCTTGTTTGAATTAATGAGAGCACTTAAATTGATGTTTTCTGTCATAATGTTTAGGTACATTCCATGCTTGCTTAGGTTCTTAATAACAAATTTGTCATGCTCATATTAATCACTTAGGTTAGTTCTTTGAATGATAGGTGTTGTCATGAGGTACTTCTTATCCATTACAAACACTTACTACACTTGAGCTTATTGTATGCCTTCAACACTTCTTATTTCATTTGTACACACACTCCACCCCTTAGGGGTTTTCCATTCCTTATTTCTATCTTCTTTTATTAGTCGCTTAGTTTTAGTTCGTTTTGTGTTTTCATTTCCTTCCTTGTTGCTACTAGTTTAGTGTAGTTTAGTTTAATCAATCTTTCTCTCCTTTCTTTCCCACTCGCCTTTGAACTAACCAAAGTCGACACACCTCCTGTGGATCGACCCATATTTGTCATCGCTTCAACGCGGCCGTGCACTTGCGGTTAATTAAAACATTTAATCAAGTTTTTGGCACCGTTGTCGGGGAGGTGTTCTGTCCAGACTTTAGTTTGGACAATTCGAGTGGTTTTAATTTTTCTTTTTTAGTTTTGATCTGATTCAAGGATCCTCAGGGTCATGGGGAGGCGACTGGAGGAATTGGAGGCAGAAACCCACCACATTGACGCCCAATTAGCGGTCTGGGACTGCCAATTGGCGGTCTGGTGAGCTCTATTTTCTCCAATATTTGTTCTGGTTGTTTGTTTGTTCATTTAGTGGTCTGGGAGCTCAATCTTGCATGTTGTGACTTGTACTTTGCTCCCAGATTAACAATCAATCCCCTTTAATAAACTTGGACCTTAAAACTCAAAGCATAAAAGTAGATTGATTGACATCTAGGTCATGCATCATTTAAAGACCTTGCACGCATTTGTCTTTTCTTTGCTTTACATTTTTGAATACCGCAAGTGCACGGCCGCGTTGAAGCGGTGACAAGTACGGGTGGATCTTCACGGAGGTGAGTAGCCTCTGGTTTTTCAGAAATCAAGTGGCAACAAAAACGGAGAAGAGTTTGCCTATTCTAATCTACACTACACTAAACTACTAAGAAGAAAAATACAAAGTAAAGCAACTAAAGATTACTTCAAATCAAAACTAAAAGAATGTAAAACTAAGCTGGAATCAAGAAGAGAAAGACCCCTAGGGGTGGAGTGTGTGCACACATGTAAAAAGATGGTGAAGAATGCATTCTATAGGCACAAATGTAGGTAGTGTTTTCATGCATAAGAAGTATCTAAAGGTTATGGCAAAACCTATCAATCCATTCACTAACCTAGTTGATTAACATTCGTATACACAAGCTGGTTATTACAGAACCTAAACAAGCATGGGAGGTGTCTAAGATGTGTGGCAAAACCCATCAAGTGTAGTATTCTACTCTAACAAGCAAGCATACATTCACATTTATCAACTCAATCAAAATATAAAGCATTCGTATCCATTCTTTAATGCATGTATGAACATCATCTCCACCCCCAAACAGAGATGGATCTACTCACTACACATTATTCTAACAATTAAACTAAAGAAGAAAGGAAACATTCTAACTACTTTAGCCTACAATCAAAGAAATAAAACTAAACTAAACATGCATAAAGAAAAACATAAGAACAAAATAATGGAAAAATTATTTTATTAAATGATTCACATCACTAGCAGCATTCTTCTCAACCTTGAGATTTTGCTTCAACGCTTACTCCAAGTAGAGGGAATGCCACCAAGCAATGGGTGAATACAAAAGGAGGAGGAGGAGTTCTATTTATAACCATAGAAAAAGGTAATCGGGGACAATCCCCCGATGTGGGACTAATAAAACCTTCCCATAATACACATAAATACATAACCCAAGTTCTGGAGAAATCGAGTCGGATTCAGACACAAATGGACCGCGAATTGGCGGTCTTGGACCGCTAATTGGCGGTCACTTTTTCCTGGATCCGACCCATTTTCGGATATGTTCTATATTTCTTCAATTCGTCACATGGGGTGCACTCGGATTGGTTATAGGAGGGTCGTCCCGAATCTAATTGCCAAAATACTTCTAATGATGGTGTGGAGTTTCTTCATTTGCTCATTGGTCCTTTGAGGTTACATTCAGGTTCTTCTCCCTTGCATCTTAGTCCCTAAGTCTCTCAAATGAGTCATTTTTCCAGCCTTTAGGTCCTTTTATGCTTCTTCTCCTCAAACCTATTTATTTCTGAAATTCAAATGTAAAACTCGTTACGTAGCATTGTTTAGGTGAAAGATAACGGATATAAGACACAAATGTATGCATGAAATGATGTCAATCAAATATTCCCACAACTAACTTTTTCTAGTCCCGAGCAAAACAAAGAAAGAGAAAAGCATACGAAAAACAAGAAATCCTAACTCACTTTCGTAGGAATCACGGTTGCACTTAGCACGTGCAACAAGCCATTAAACATCCTTGTCTCCAAGGAGGATGAGTGTTGTCTCCTGAGGGTTTTCAGCGGATACACCCACAAAATCCGAACAAAGATGCATTATTCAATCTAGCTACACGACTCGTTGAACATATTCTGTTGATCATGGGACGCAGTAATACTACGGGCCGACTCTATATTTGTAATCAGTCCACACACATAGCCTAATGAATCATTCGTGAAAGTTAATTAAGACTTAAGTGCAAGACATGGACAACCTCAACATCCTCAAGTGATACAAAGTGTAAGGTCCATTAAGGTTCTTATTTGCATTACTTTTTTTTCTTTTTGTTTCTTTTCTTACTTTTTTTCTTTTCTTCTTTTTCTTTCTAGTTAGAGTTTCATTCTCCCAAGGTAAGGTTTCGTGCATCATTGCCTATGAGGATTTGCACTATCACGTACACTTTTCCCCAAATCTCCACATAGGGAAATCTCTACTACCCGTGTAACGGCAGTTCGGTCGGTGCATCCCAAGTCAGATGACTTGAAAGCACTAGGCACAAAGTCCCCTCAGACCTAATTTCCCGAGTCATAGGAGCCATGCGAGAAGAGAGAACACCTACTCACTTATTTCTTATCTACACATGAACCAAAACCCCAACACTTAATGTCTCACAACAAGATTTAAAGGGTCCTTGACTACAACAAATTTCCTTATATTAACTGACATGAATTATTTACTCACTAGGTTTAGGGTGGACTTCTTTAAATGTTTGAGTACTGAAACCCTATGATTACTCGCCCCCCGAGGGAAAACCGGGGTGCATCCTAATGACTCAATAACACCAAAAGCCGGTATACTAGGTATCCTAGTGCATGATGTTCAAGACAATTTTGGGAGCTTTCTTTTACTTTGCCTCTCAACGGTTTTGCACATGCCAAACATATGCAAAACCCACAAAACATTTTCTTTCGCAAACACATGAAGATTTTGAAAGAAATGTGAAAATTTTAAAGCACTAGGCAAGCAAAAGAAGACAAGTCACCCAAGAATCATGGCAAGCATATATATCAATATTAAATGCAGCACACTAACATGACCCTAGCAGTACAAACAAAAGAAAACAAAATCAAAGGAAAATGACTCGACTATGTACACACGTAACGCACCCCCCCACACCTACTTCATGCATTGTCGTCAATGAGTGTGAGCATGATACTACATGGATTTATGCATGAAAAAGGGAAGATCTCACCAACATGAAGTGCAACAGGAAGTTCATGGTTATAGTGATGGACACAAACCTGAATTCCCTCAAAACCTGTGAGATACTGAATAAGGGAGACAAATACGTGAAAGAAATGGGGCCCAAGTACACAAGGGTTGGGGCCGACAACAATCAATGCTCGCTCATGGAGTCTTTTATCACTCGCTTTTTTTATTTTTTTTATGTTTTACAAGATATATACATCAACAAAGATATTCTGATAATCATTTTGTGAAGGAACATCAAATGAGAACATCGAGTTATGAGGACCAGAGACTTGCCGAGTTGGGCAAACTTCACTGGTACTCTGAGGTGTCATGAGGGGTGAAAGGTCAAAGCTGAAAGACTCGAACCCCTCATGATATTGGTTGGGTGTAGGCAACATGAATGAGTGAAGTTGTGTTGCCTCACATGGTTTAGTTGCTCATCGAACAAACCCTCCAACCAATAGGTGGGTGCATCGGAATGAGTTCCTCAAGCTCATTCGATGGATGCAGCAGACCTGTATCACTAAGAATGGTGCTTCTCCCCCAGGCATCCAACAAGGACCTCCCACCATCATTTAGATCATCAAACATAAGCTCGGTCGAAGGTGGGTTCTTGTTGGAGTCAATCTGAAGCTCAAAGGGCTCAATAGCCCTGGGACACGGGGTGACAGCACCTTCTGGAATGGGCATATGATGAGGTGTGTCCCCCTCACTAATGGTCTCAACTGAATCATGTAACGAACACTCCCGTTGGACATTCATGTTTTATGCCAGCTCACTCTGTTGCATTGCAAAGACATGCAATGAGTTTTCGCTGGGCCCACAAACATTCTCAATAGGTTGCATTGGTGTTAGGGGTGTTCGTTGATTTTGTGGTGCTTTCTCTAATTGGCGAATGAGATTGAGATTTAAAGGTTGATCCATGGGCTCCTGTTGCCTACCAGAGTTGAACACATGAAACTCGGCACTCATGTTACCGAATGAGAGATTCATGAGACCATTTCTACAATTAATTAAGGCATTGGAGGTTGCCAGAAATGGTCTACCCAAAATCAAAGGTATTTGAGATTGGGTCTTCGCAACAGGATTGGTATCGATGACAAAATCGACTGGAAATATAAAATCTCCAACTTTGATAAGTACGTCCTCGATAATCCCTTTTGGAATACGAATGGATCTATCCGCCAATTGGAGGGTGATCTTAGTTGGTTTCAATTCTCCCAAGTTCAACTGTTGATAAACAGAAAATGGGAGGAGGTTGACCGCCGATCCTATATCAAGCAATACATTACTCATGCTAGTGTCTCCTATCGTACACTAAATAGTAGGACACCCAGAGTCCTTGTATTTTTGTAGGTGGGATTGGACAAAAGTGAGCTTAGATTTGCAGCCAAGAATGCTTTCTTAGGAACATTGGTCTTCCTCTTGGTTGTGCAGAGATCTTTTAACACTTTGGCATATTGAGGTATTTGTTGGATGACATCCAACAAGGGGATGTTAACCTTAACTTGCTTAAACACCTCTAATATCTTGTCCATTGTGTCACTCTGCTTTTTGGTTAACCTACTTGGATAAGTAGCTTTTGGCAGGTAGGTTTTCGGCAGTGTCTGAGAAGGAGGCGTTGGTGTATTAGCCTCACCCTCAGCCTCTTCTTCACCACGATTACCACTAAGGGGATGCATAGATGGTGGTGGTTGTCGCAAGGAAATGTGATTGTCAACCTGTTTTCCATTCCTTAAGGTCACAATGGAATTGACATGGTGAACAAGTTCCTCCACATGGTTCACTTGCCTCCCCCGCGGTACCACATTTTCATTTTTCATGTGTTGTTGCTGGTACAGGCGGAGGTTAGCCTCAGGCTGGCTAGGCAAATACCCTCTCTCTCTTTCATGTACAAACTGAGCCAATTGGCCCATCTGAAGCTCTAGAGATTTGATGGTCTGCTGATTTGATGTGAGAACTTGACTTGTGGATGACATGAAAATTTTCACAGAGTTCTCAAGTCCACGAGTGAAGTTCTCAAGCGAATTAAACCGGGTTTCAAAGTTGTTAGAATTTGGGAAACCTGGTGGATTGGTGCTTGGAACTTGGGGTTGCTGATATGAATGAGCATGCCTGGGAGGTTGGTATGATTGGTTAGGTGGTCGAGAAGAGTTTGAAGGACCACCCGGGGCATTATTTTGGTTCCATGAAAAATTTGGGTGGTTCCTCCATCCGGGATTATAAGATGATGAGTATGGGTCATTCCTAGCTCTATCATAGATGGCGTTGACACGTTCCATCTCAGGTGGAGTAGACGCACACTCTCTTCCTACATGACCTATCCTACCACATGAATGACAGGGAACTGGACCAGATGTAGACACATGAGGTGCACCTTGTTGATTTTAGTGCCCAATCGAATCCATACGACGCATTAAGGACACCACGCGCTCCTCAGTGGCCGTAGTGGTATTGAAAGTAAATGCGGTACCTGATCTACTCGAGTTTGCATTTACGATCCTCGCTCTTATGCTAGATGATGCCGGGGATTCCCTCACACTCTCCCACTGCATGGTTTTCTCAGTGAGGTCTTCTAGGAGGGCCCATGCCTCCCTTTCATCATTTCCTAAGAACTCTACTTGACACATGGACTCAAGGAGCGTTCGGGACGGGATGTGAAGACCCTCGTAGACAATCTGACAAAGGAGCCACAACTCGATGTCATGGTGAGGGCATGAGGATAGTAGCTCCTTGAATCTCTCTAAATATGCGTGAAATGTTTCGGTCTCAAGTTGATAGAACGAATTGATTTCATTCCTCAATTTTTAGTCCGATGATTTGGAAAGTACTTTTTGAGAAATGCATATTGAAATTCATCCCAAGTCCTAAACGCATTCGCCTGGTTGTTGTACATGGATGGATGGAGTCTGTGCTAAGTTCTTCCAGCTTGAACATAGCACAGACCTCCTCAAACTCCTTGAGAAAGATATAGGGGTCACCATTCCCAGTGAAGTGAGGGAGCATGGAAATAAACTGAGGCTTAACCTCAAAGTGGTTCCCATTGGCCTCTGGAAATACGATGCATGAGGGTAGAGTGGTACGACTCGGGTAGCATCGATCACGTAGAGGTATGGCACCACAACAGGAAGAACAGGAAGCACAGGTGGGTCCAGCAACTGCTCCTCCTCGCGGAAATGAGCAGCCATTGAACTCGGACTATGTGCAACACGAAAGGAGGGAGGTATCAAAAAATCGACTACCAAAGCAGGGTTGACGACACGCCTCGTCAAACGGCCACTCTCGTCTCGTGCCCACACACGCATGCACAAAGGTGCAAACACAAACCAAAACTTTTTTTAAAACAAAAAATGTGCGTAAAGGAGAAAACAGAGGGATATAGAAGAGAGGGAATGACTCAGGAGAGAAGGAAGAAGTCATTATGCTATGGCGGGTGGGTACAGGTAGAAGCACACAAGCAGACAAGGTTCAAACAGTCATATGGTCGCTATAGGTCCCTACAGCTAGACGACGCCTAACTGCGAGATCACACGGCCTCAACACGCCTCACCTCCCTACGACGAGGACCACAAAGCCCAGCAAGTGAATCAAGATCTAGAGATCTCGTCTCTCCTACTATCGACAGAGTGGGCAACACCGATCATGCCATGACGGTCGGGACCAGATCACTCTCCTAATGCGCCCGAAATCCATAGGGCCAATGTCTACTTGATTTTAAAATTAGACTCCTTATTAGTGTGGTTTTTGGGGTGAAGGGAAAGGTGATGAAATCCCCCACATTATCTTATATGGGATGACCCCTCCTTAGTAGCATTTTGGAGTCATAATCTAAACCACACACCAAAACCAAACAACCACACACCAAAGCCAAACAACCACACACCAAAACCAGCCCGGATCCAGACAATATAGACCGCCAATTCGCGGTCGGTTTTGGTTTGGATCCGCTAAGACTTTGGCAGGTCATGTATTAGGTTGTGTTTAGTCTATTTTTGTGTTTGGTTTCTAGTTTAATTGCACATATATATTTTCGAATTTTTTATGCACAATAAAGATCAATTACAATTTTCTATGATTTATTTCATACATGCATCAGTTTGTTTCAATAACTAGTTTCAAAAACTTTATTAAAACAAACACAAGGGACTCCGAAATTCATACCTAGAAGTTCTCTAAAACGTCTTGATGATCTGGAGACGTTGAGGATGACGATCGTCGCTTCTCGTTGCGCCGGATGCCTCCTAGTGTTCACCAAAACCCTAAACAAGGTTAGAGAGAAAGGAGCTAGCCAATCAATCTCCAAACTAGCTTAGAATGTAGCTACAAACCCCTTCCTTAATCTCTGAGATTTCTCCTTCCAAAGACTTAGAAAACTAAGAGAATTTTCGTGGCTTTTTGTGGTGCATTAGGAGAGAAAATAATTAGAAAACATCTAACATAATTAAGGAGAATAAGGACCTATTTATAGGCTCCAATCTTACTCTCAATCATGGCTATTCTTAAGCCATGTTTTCTTGACATTTTCTCTCACAAACTAATTCCATAATGCATTACATGCATCCACAAAACGTTTGACCAAGTTTGGAGCTAATCCAACCATCGATCAAATTAATCTCTTAATTATCAATGGCAGAAAATCGATCGGGTTCGGTTTACCGAGTCACACTCGGTTAACCGAATATGTCACGTTTGGTTTACCGTGCATTAGACGGACGACCGATTCTTAAGGAGAAAAATTCTCCTTAACCGATCGGACGAACCCACGTCTAAAACCGAGTGCCATTCGGTTAACCGAAAATATCGGAACTGGACATTGTTTGGTCGACCGTTCCTGGTTTGGAATACCGATCCAGAATTCCAGGCACTTTTGTCAAGTTCGGTCAATCAATTTTGACCATCCGTTCCACGTTCGGTTGACCGATCCACAGAACCTTCGGTCGACCGAACCATAACGGATTACCGAACTTTTCCCCGATTTTGCCTTTTCAAATTTTGGATTTATTTCCAACAAAATTTGAACTTTAGGGGGTTTTAGCAAATACACAACTTATGCAGTATATTATCCTATGCAACAATTAATTATTGCACCCCATAATATATGTATCTCATATGAATTTATCATGATTCTAATTATGTTATATATCACAACATAATTGATTTTACTTATTCACCACATGTGTCATATTTTCTATAAGAAACCCGACACATCATATGAACCAAAAATCAAGCTTCTTGTTTCCCGGTTTTGCGGTGTGACCTATAGGAGGATCTAGACTAAGTTGGCAGTGATATTAAGAGCTTAATATCACAAGCTATAAGAGGTATCTAGCTACACATTATAGCTCCCAATTAGTTAGATGTCTTAATTCCACTCAAACCAAAACCTGATCCATTTAGGGGGTGTTTGGTTGGCTGAGATGGAATGGAATGGAATGAGAATCTCATACCAGGCTGGAATAGATTCTCATTCTATGGTAGGTAGGTAAGGTTCTAATTCCTAGGTATGGGCTGGAATGGATTCTAATTTTGGGCCCAAAATAAACAAACCAAACACCAGAATGGAATGAAATCCATTCCATTCCATTCCAGGTACCCCCAACCAAACACCCCCTTAGTGATGGAGTGCATCACTTGTGTCCGTCCCTTGCCTCATGATATTAATAATACACACAAAGTAGTATTGTGTCATCTTTGTATTAGTATTCATTTCTTGATCTCTTTAAGCTAGTTATAAATATGTGACTTAACTCAAATCACATTGTGCACATTATAACTTGGCTTTATCAAGGGGCCCACTAATATCATCACTCAATTAAGAGGGGCAATGATAATCTTTTGACTAACTATCTTCTCCAACGAAAGTCATACTTTACCAACTAATGTCTTTGCACTACACTGATCGATAACTCAAGACACTAGTCTAATCAAGCAATTCTTAAGTGATCGGATAAAAGTCTCATATCAAAGGACCAAGGACACAGTAAAATATTAATGACACAGAAACACATTCCTATAATATTTTACTTATTAGGTCAATTCAGTATACAAAAGTAGTATTTTCCTCTTTTGTGTATCCGTGTTGTCACTCACTTGTAGAGCTACAATGATGTATGACCAACACGACAATCTTAACTCGGTAATCAATGTCCCATGTTAATTACCATGATTGCGAATATCTTTTGTTTTATGTAAACCAATATCTTTTAGAGCTCTACGGTTAAGGACCAAGAGCCTCTTCCTTAACACTTCTAAAAGACGAATAACATAAACAAGGAACAAAATGATTTCTCATTCAATTCATAATAATTGTCATTTAAAAGTAAAACTTTTAGAACACATTCCCTTCAATCTCCCACTTGTTATCAAAGTTTTCTTTCAGATACATTCTCAATGTATAAAACATTAATAACTAGGGTAACCTTCTCAAATCATCTATCAAGCCAATCCACATGGATCCTCGGATCCATGGACTCAAAATATATTTCGTCTCTTAGCTTGGTATGAAGGTTTGTTGAATGGATCAGTTGTGTCGCTGTTGTGTCCACCCATTTATTTATTTTGTCTTTCGTTGGTGGTTGAGTTAGTCGTAGTGATATTACTCCTAACTACACTAGCTCATACCTCCACCTTCGATAATGATGACGCATCATCATTCCAACCTCCTATTGTCAGGAATCCCTATGAGAATTGCATCAAAATAGCCCTCGACTATTTTCTCCTTTGTCTTCCATAAACAAGAACCTTATCTTTAGTCCGGTTAAGGTACTTCAGAATATTCTTGACCGCAATCCTATGCTTAGGACTTGCGTCGGATTGGTGACTACCTGTCACACTTAGAGCATTCGAGATATCGAGTCTTGTGCAAGTCATTGTGTACATGGTCCTTCCTTTTGCCGAAGCATGAGGGATACCTTCATGTACTCCAAGTCTTTGCGTGATTGAGCACGTTGAGACTTCTTGAGTTGCACGCCTATACTCATACTTATTGGCACATTGTTCATATTGGAATTGTTCACCCTGAACCTTTTCAAGACCTTGTCAATGTATGCACATTGACTGGGGCCAATGAGTCCACGGGATGTATCTTAACGTATCTTGATTCTCAAGATGTGTTGAGCCTCATCCATTTCTTTTCATTGAACGTGCCGATTTCAATGAAATTTCTTGTTTGCTAATGCCAAGGTATATGATTGCTCATGAGCAATATGTCATCGACATATAAGATCAGAAGTACTACATGGCTCCCACTTATCTCCTTGTATCAACAAGGTTCTCCTTTACTTTGAATGAAGTGAATCTTCTTCACCTCTTTGTCAAAGCGTTTGTTCCAACTCCTCGATGCTTGCTTCAATCCATAAATGGATCTTTGAAACTTGCATATCTTCTCGCTATTCTTTGGATCATCAAAACCTTGAGGTTGTACCATGTACATATCCTCCTCCAAGTTCCCATTAAGGAACGTCATTTTGATATCCATCTTCCATATCTCATAATTGTGAAATGCGGTAATAGTGAGCATAATCCGAATAGATTTTAACATGGCAACCTCTCAAAAATTTCATCAAAGTCAATTTCTTGAATTTGAGTATAACTTTTGCTACAAGCCTTGCTTTGTAGGTTGTCAAGTTACTATCCATGTCTATCTTTCTCCAAAAAGCTCATTTATACTAAATGAGATTTTCTCTTGAGGAAGGCAATTCAATTCCATACTTGATTGTCATACATGGATTCTATTTCGGATTCCATGGCCTTAAGCCATAGTCTGGAGTCTTCCCTTTTCATTGCTTCTTGTAAGGTCAAGGGATCTTTGGTATCTAGTACCACGATCTCATGAAGTCCCACATACTGATTGGGTTTCTTCCTTTCCCTCGTCGACCTTTTCTATTCTTTTGGTTCTTCTCGTGTCTCTTGAACCTTTTCCACAATTTCTTGAGGAATAGGTTCATGTTCGACTCTCGAACGTACACCTGGTGGGGATGATTGAGATTCTCTCACAATTTCTTGTAAGGATCTATCGCTCATGCTCCCACTAACCAAATGAATCTCGGTTGGGCCTTCATGATTTTGAATGCAATATTCACATCATGATCTCGTAGAGTACCTTGAGTTCCCCAAAGCTTAACTCTACTCCCACTACTTTTCTCTCTTTTCCAGAAATTCTAGAAAAACCATATCTTTCTCTACAATCTTTCGATTGGAGGTGATACACCAAAAGTAGTATCCTCTTGTCACACGAGGACAACCTATAAAGAAGCACTTATCCGATTTTGGTTGAAGCTTGGTCGACATCAATTCCTTGACGTAGACCTCACAACCCCAAATCTTGAGAAAGTTGAGCTTAGGTGTCTTTCGACTCCATAGCTCAGAAGCCATTTTCTCCACGGATTTGGATGGAACATTATTTAGTGAGTTCGTCATTTCTTGTAGTGCATAATTCCAAAAGTAAATAGGCAATTTAGATTGACTTATCATTGATCGAACCATGTCGAGCAATATCCTATTCCTACTTTAGGAATGAGTCAAATTAGGTATCCTAAGCACTCACCCCTACGAACCTTTCGTAGAGACTCGATATTCTTATTGAGTCGGTTCACTACTTCATCCTCGAATTCCTTGAACTTGTCAAAGAATTCACTTTTGTTTCCCATTAGACAAATATAGCCATAATGACTATAGTTATCCGTGAACAAAATGAAGTACCTTAAACCGTCTCTTGCAATTGTACTTATCGGACCACATACATTAGAACGTATCATATCCAATTAGTCATTCGTTTTCGTTCCTTTCTTCTTGAAAGGTCTCTTGGTCATTTACTTGAACAATCCGATAGTGCTATAAGAGTGAATCATTCACGTGAGTTATCTTAGTTTCTTTTTGTTATTGTTTGTTTGAGTTTGTTTATTATTCATTTCAGGCAAATAGAAGTCATTCCAAACGAATGTATTTGCATAGAGAATTCCATTCTTCGATATAGACAAGCAAGAATTTAGAAATATATATTAGGTTATCCATATCCAAAACATGATACAGAATAGTTCTTGCTAATCGAAGGTACATAATAAACATTCTTCAAAACATAAATTTAAATCATTAGACTATTGAAGTTCCATAGAACCTTGTATAATCGCAGCTATGCTTGTACTATTTCTGATCTTCAATATCATATCGTTCTCCACGAGTTCCTTCCTATCCTTCAATAGTTGCACATCAAAATTATGTGAGCACAAGATCCGGTAACCATTACCAAATCAAGGACAGAGGTGATTAAATTTATCTCAATAACAAACATACCTACGACGTTTCTCGGGCGCCTACGTTCAATCATCCCATTTTCAAGGTCTTCCTTGTACTTGGGGCAATTAGGTCGGATGTGTCCCTTTTCACCGCAGTGAAAGCACTCCGTGTTGGGAGTTGGAGATTTGAAAGATTTCTCCCTTGAGGTACTCTTATGAGCACCTCCTACTCCCTTGCTTTTGATTGACGTATCTTTGGTAAATTTGCCTTTACCTTTGTTGATCCTTTTGCTCCTCTCATGGACGGCTAGGACCTGATTGTCCCGACCCTTGCCCATGTCAACTTCTGCCATTTTGAGAGCGTTGTGAAGCTCCTCAAGACTCACCCCTTTTTCACGCACATGATAGTGCATCACAAAGTCCTTAAAGGACGGGCTAGAGAGCCAAGAATCAGATCTTCGGCAATGTCCTCGGGCATTGGAGAAGAGAGCTTCGACAATTTCTCAAGGTATCCTTGCATCGTGAGAAAATGCACGGATATCGATGTTCCCTCCGCCATGTGGCACCTTCTGAGTGCGATGGTGGTCTTATAGCGCTCCTTTCGGGCACTATCCATGAACATCTTTGTTAAAGCTTCCATGGTCTTCTTGGGTTTTGAATCCAAGTATTTCGATTGAAGCGAGTCACCCATGGATGCCAACATTAGACCGTGAACTTGATTCTCTTGGTCTTCCCACTTGGCTATCGCCTCTTTCTCATTACCGGTTGCCTTCTCATTCAATTTTGGGATTTCACCACCCAAAATATGAGATAGTTTTTCAAACCTCAACACGATATTAAGATTGAGTTGTCATTTCATGAAGTTTGAACCATGATTTTGCAAAGGATTCTTTTCGATCATAGATCGCACAATTGGTTGAATATTAGACATTTCTACAAAATAAATTATACAGAATTTTAATGTCAATTTTATGTTTTTAAATACATACATATATATCAAATATAAATGTAAATACTGCAAATAAAATTTTGCCCGTAAATGCAGTAATCTAAGATCCTATCAATTGCAATACAGACTAGCTAAAGGCTATCGAATATATCACAATATCAAGGTAAGAAAAACTCTTTCTAATCACAACCTTTTTGAATTTTAGCAATATTAGCATCTTCAAACTCTTGTGATTCTTGTGGTTTTAATTATGAGGGAATATGACCTATCTTCGTAAGAAAAACTTTTTCCCAAAACCGAGTGAGGGCTCTAGGTAATGTTAAGAAAACTTATTTTCATTTGATACGAGATACGTTTATCCATTGTATTCACAACTAAACATACTTGGGGTTCCCTAGGGTGAAACGCACCTCATATATTTAATCGTGGCACAACAATAGACAACCATTATATCTCCCACTATTCCCAAAGATGGAGGGAGCTATCTCCTGCTAAGGGCGAGCAGAGTATCCCTCGATCAATGGCTGCTAGTGGATGAAATAAGAAGGAAAATTACTCTTAATTTTGTTGGACAATTTCATATATTAACATGTGATTTGGAATTTTAGGTTGTCATGCATATTATCATTCATACACATCCTAATATTCAATCACATTCATCAAATGCATAGCAGAAGTTAAAAACAAAAATTAAACCATTCACACAATCCACATCGTGTGAGTTTATATGTTCCCTTTGATCCTTGATCCTTGAACCACTGTTTGATTTCTAATTTAATTGCACATATATATTCGAAATTTTTATGCAAAATAAAGATCAATTACGATTTTCTATGATTTATTTCATACATGCATCGGTTTATTCAATAACTAATTTCAAAAACTTTATTAAAACAAACACAAGGGACTCCGAAATTCATCCTAGAAGTTCTCTAAAACTTCTTGATGATCCGGAGACGTTGAGGATGACGATCGTCGCTTCTCGTTGCGCCGGATGCCTCCGAGTGTTCACCAAAACCCTAAACAAGGTTGGAGAGAAAGGAGCTAGTCAATCAATCTCCAAATTAGCTTAGAATGTAGCTACAAACCCCTTCCTTAATCTCTGAGATTTCTCCTTCCAAAGACTTAGAAAACTAAGAGAATTTTCATGGCTTTTTGTGGTGAATTAGGAGAGAAAATAATTAGAAAACATCTAACATAATTAAAGAGAATAAGGACCTATTTATAGGCTCCAATCTTACTCTCAATCATGGCTATTCTTAAGCCATGTTTTCTTGACATTTTCTCTCACAAACTAATTCCATAATGCATTACATGCATCCACAAAATGTTTGACCAAGTTTGGAGCTAATCCAACCATCGATCAAATTAATCTCTTAATTATCAAAGGCAGAAAATCGATCGGGTTCGGTTTACCGAGTCACACTCGGTTAACCGAATATGTCACGTTTGGTTTACCGTGCATTAGACGGACGACCAATTCTTAAGGAGAAAAATTCTCCTTAACCGATTGGACGAACCCACGTCTAAATTTGAGTGCCATTTGGTTAACCGAAAATATCGGAACTGGACATTGTTTGGTCGACCGTTCCTGGTTTGGAATACCGATCCAGAATTCCAGGCACTTTTGTCAAGTTCGGTCAATCAATTTTGACCATCCGTTCCACGTTCGGTGGACCGATCCACAGAACCTTCGGTCGACCGAACCATAATGGATTACCGAACTTTTCCCCGATTTTGCCTTTTCAAATTTTGGATTTATTTCCAACAAAATTTGAACTTTAGGGGGTTTTAGCAAATACACAACTTATGCAGTATATTATCCTATGCAACAATAAATTATTGCACCCCATAATATATGTATCTCATATGAATTTATCATGATTCTAATTATGTTATATATCACAACATAATTGATTTTACTTATTCACCACATGTGTCATATTTTCTATAAGAAACCCGACACATCATATGAACCAAAAATCAAGCTTCTTGTTTCCCGGTTTTGCGGTGTGACCTATAGGAGGATCTAGACTAAGTTGGCAGTGATATTAAGAGCTTAATATCACAAGCTATAAGCGGTATCTAGCTACACATTATAGCTCCCAATTAGTTAGATGTCTTAATTCCACTCGAACCAAAACCCGATCCATTTAGTGATAGAGTGCATCACTTGTGTCCGTCCCTTGCCTCATAATACACACAAAGTAGTATTGTGTCATCTTTGTATTAGTATTCATTTCTTGATCTCTTTAAGTTAGTTATAAATATGTGACTTAACTCAAATCACATTGTGCACATTATAACTTGGCTTTATCAAGGGGCCCACTAATATCATCACTCAATTAAGAGGGGGAATGATAATCTTTTGACTAACTATCTTCTCCAACGAAAGTCATATTTTACCAACTAATGTCTTTGCACTATACTGATCGATAGCTCAAGACACTAGTCTAATCAAGCAATTCTTAAGTGATCGGATAAAAGTCTCATATCAAAGGACCAAGGACACAATAAAATATTAATGACACAGAAACACATTCCTATAATAGTTTACTTATTAGGTCAATTCGGTATACAAAGTAGTATTTTCCTCTTTTGCGTACCCGTGTTGTCATTCACTTGTAGAGCTAAAATGATCTATGACCAACACGACAATCTTAACTCGGTAATCAATGTCCCATGTTAATTACCATGATTGCGAATCTCTTTAAACCAATATCTTTTAGAGCTCTTCGGTTAAGGACCAAGAACCTCTTCCTTAACACTTCTAAAACACGAATAACATAAACAAGGAACAAAATTATTTCTCATTCAATTCATAATAATTGACATTTAAAAGTAAAACTTTTAGAACACATTCCCTTCATTTTGGTATGCATTTAGTCCCATACCGGGGGATTGTCGCGGATTACCTTTTTCAATGACTATAAATAGAACTCTTCCTCCTCATTTGTAATCACCCATTTCTTGGTGGAATTCTCTCTACTTGGAGTAAAAGTCTTGAAGCAAAAACTCAAGGTGGAGAAGAATGTCACTTGTAATGTGAGTCATGTAAATAAAATAATTGTTCTTAGTTTCTTTTAATCTTGTCTTTAATTCTTGCATGCTTCTTTAGTTTTACTTTCCTTTCAATTAGCTTCTTTAATATTCCTTTCTTCCTTAGTTTAATTTCCTTTAATTAGAATATTGAATTTTGTTAATGTAGGTTGTAGTGTAATGATTAGTGAGTAGTTTCATCCCCTTTGGTGGTTGAGTAGATGTTTATACATGTTATGTAGATGGAATGAATGCTAAACATTGTTGTCTGTGAGAAATGTTAGTATGCTTGTTTGAATTAATGAGAACACTTAACTTGATGGTTTCAGCCATAATGTTTAGGTACATTCCATGCTTGCTTAGGTTCTTAATAACAAACTTGTCATGCTCATATTAATCACTTAGGTTAGTGCTTTGAATGATAGGTCTTGCCATGAGGTACTTCTTATACATTACAAACACTAACTACACTTGAGCTTATTGTATGCCTTCAGCACTTCTTATTTCTTGTGTACACACACTCCACCCCTTTGGGATTTTCCATTCCTGATTTCTATCTTCTTTTATTTGTCGCTTAGTTTTAGTTCATTTTGTGCTTTCATTTCCTTCCTTCTCGCTACTAGTTTAGTGTAGTTTAGTTTAAACAATTTTTCTCTCCTTTCTTTCCCACTCGCCTTCGAACTAACCAAAGTCGACACACCTCCCTGTGGGTCAACCCGTATTTGCTACCGCTTCAACGTGGCCGTGCACTTCGGTTAATTAAAAGGTTCAATCAGGGATGGACGAAGGTTTGATTGGTGTAAGGAGTGGTGTAGGGTGATGGGTTGGGTTGGTTTTGGGGTGAAGAGAAAAGCTAACGTTCTTCTCTTCTTCCATTTTCCATCTCACTTCCACTATTCACCTCATCTCTCTCCCTTTTTGGCAATCCATAGGTGGTGAAGACGGCTCCGGCATGTGGAGGCGACCTTGGCGTAGCAGAGGCATGGACGTGAGGCACGTTGGATCGGAGGTTGTTGTCGGGTGGTGACGTTGAGCGAATCTCCTACGTGCTTCGTCTTCCTTTCGAGGTATGTAGGCTTAATAGCTTTGTTTTGTTGCTCACAACGTTGGTGTGGTGTTGTGGTCGGAGACCTCACCGACGGCGAGAAATGACGTAAAATCCTTGTGCGGGGTTGCTGTCGAACAACGATCGACCGGTTGAGTGTATTTTCCCGACATTAACCATGACCGGTTGAACGATGCCATGTTGCGATCGACTGGTTGTGCGTGTGCTGGTAGGTCGGAGGATTGCCTATTAATTTTCGCTCGACCGTTCCAGACTTTTGGTCCGACCGGAACTTAAGTGAACTTAATTATATTGTATGTTGTTCGACCGATTGTATATCTTGTTCGACAGTTATATGACCTAGACTATTAGGATGCCCCTAGTAGTTTTCCGTCGACCGAGATCGTTGAGTCAGTCAACCGATTCGACTTGTATGATTTTGACCAACTCCAGATTTTGACCTCGTATTCGGTCGACCGGTTTTAGATTGGTGTTCAACTGTTGGGACTTAAGTAATGTGCAAAGAGTTTGACCGTAGCAGACTTTTGGTCGACCGAATCTATTGGAAATGGTTGACCGAAATGCATATTCCGGTCGACCGTTTGTGCGCAGAACTAAATTCTTCGTCCTTATGTTGTGTCAACTCTGTCCACGGAAACCCGTGTCATTGGTTATAGCATGATCCAGGAGGTGACGGCGGGTACATTGCTCATATCTGCCCAGGAACCGTCGTGTGGAAGAGTGTGGATACTTGGGTCGTATCACCTCAATGTGTTGCCGTGAGAAGAAGATCCTTATTCTGAGGAAGGACTTGCCCAATGTGTTGATTAGAGGGACGAGGAGTAGAGGAGGTCGTATGATTGTGTCTTCGATTTAGGCACAAAAGTTGATGCATCAGGGTGTTCTGATTGTTCCTGATCCTGAGACGAGGAGGCTGGAGGATATCGAGGTTGTACATGAGTTCCCAGAGGTGTTTCCTGCAGAGATTCCTTGTTTACCGCCGCACCAAGAGATTGAGTTTGGCATTGAGTTAGTGGTTAGCATGACACTGCAGTCGAAGGCTCCGTATTGGATGGCACCTGCTGAGTTGACAGAGCTAAAGAAGCAATTGCAGTAGTTGATGGACTCCGGGTTTATCTGACCGAGTGTCTCGCCATGGGGAGCTCCTGTGTTGTTTGTCAAGAAGAAGGATGGGTCGCTGCGGATGTGCATCGACTATAGGATGCTGAATAAGGTTACAGTCAGGAACTGGTACCCTTTGCCCAGGATTGAGGATATGTTTGATCAGCTACAGATGGAGAGAGTGTTCTCGAAGATAGATCTGCGTTCAGGTTATCATCAGCTGAGGATCAGAGAGGCAGATGTCCAGAAGACAGCTTTCACGACATGGTACGGGTACTACGAGTCCATGGTGATGCCATTTGGACTGACGAATGCACCTGCATCATTCATGGACCTGATGAATAGGACCTTTCAGCCGTACCACTACAGATTAGTTATTGTCTTTGTGGGTGACATCTTGGTGTACTCGCCAGACAGGGAGAAGCATCGGGAGCACCTGAGGATTGTGCTTGGCATCTTGAGGGATCAGCAACTCAATGCCAAGTACACGAAGTGTGAGTTTTGGTTGGATCAGGTGGATATTCTGGGGCACATTGTGTCAGCGGATGGGATTTCAGTGGATCCGACGAAGATTGAGATTGTGACTCAGTGGAGGTCTCCGACGAGCGTGACGGAGATCAGGAGCTTCGTGGGACTTGCTGGGTATTACAAATAGTTCATTCAAGATTTCTCCAGGCTTTCTTCACAACTGACGGCATTGGCGGAGAAGGGCGTCAAGTTTGTTTGGTCCCAAAAGTGTGAGGACGATTTTTAGGAGCTGAAGAGGCGACTAACGACAGCACCCATTCTTACGCTTCCGAGTGGCAGCGAAAGCTATGTGATTTACAGCGACGCATCAAGGATTGGCTTGGGCTGTGTACTGATGCAACACAGGAAGGTGGTCGTGTATGCTTCGAGGCAGCTGAAGGCACACGAAAAGAATTACCCCACTCATGATATGGAGTTAGCAGCGGTAGTTCACGCGTTGAAGACCTGACGACATTATCTTTATGGATAGCAGTTTGAGGTCTTCACAGATCATCAGAGCCTGAAGTATTTATTCCCGCAGAAGGAGTTGAATATAAGGCAGTGCAGATGGCTCAAGTTCATTAAGGATTACGACTTCACCATCTCCTATCATCCGGGGAAGGCGAATTTAGTTGCAGATGCCCTGAGCAGGAGAGTGGAGGTGTCAGTAGCGAGTTTGTGCATTCAAGAGTGGAGGCTACTCGAGATGTTGTCAGAGTGGAGGTCGTTCACAGAGGGCTCTGAGAGGGCAGTGATTGTCAGGATTCGGGTGGAGCCGCAGACTGTCTCACGAGTTTTTCAGGCTCCGCATGATGATGAGGAGTTAGTTGGTCTACTACAGTTAGCTGCCAGAGATGGATCAAACTTCAGTGTGGGTGTTGATGGGGGTCTGAGGTTTAGGGATCAGATCTAGGTGCCAAAGGTTGATGGGCTGAGAGATGACATCATGGAGGAGGTACACCGAGCGAGATATACCATTCACCCGGGGGAGTACGAAGATGTATAAGGACCTGCAGAGGAACTTCTGGTGGAAGGGCATGAAGAGAGATATTGCAAAGTTCGTGGAGCAGTGCTTAGTCTATCAGGAGGTGAAGATTGAGCATCAGCGACCAGCAGGACCGATGCAGTGTATTGAGCAACCAGAGTTGAAGTGGGAGTACGTGACGATGGATTTTGTCACGGGCTTGCCGAAGACGAGGAGATTCCACAATGCGATTTGGGTGTTAGTCGATCAACTGACCAAGTCAGCACACTTAGCTATCCGGACCACGTTGCCTCTGGAGGGTCTAAGTTATACGTAGAGCATATAGTAAGGTTGCACGGAGTACCAGCGATCTTTGATCGAGATCTCAGATTCACATCCAGGTTTTGGGGGAGTCTACAGCAGGCTTTGGGGACACGTCTGAGGTTCAGTACAGTGTTTCACCCACAGACAAATAGTCAGTCATAGAGGACGATCCAGACCCTGAAGGATATGCTGAGAGCATGCACACTGGATTGGGCAGAGCACTGGGATGAGCACATGCCGCTGATAGAGTTATCCTACAACAACAACTACCATTCGAGCATTGGGATGGCATTGTACGAGGCGTTGTACGGGAGGCCTTGTCGATCCCTGGTATGCTGGAGTGATATAGGCAAGAGATAGATAGTAGGGCCAGAACTCGTACAAATGTATGCAAAGAAGGTCGATATGATGAGGAGGAGACTCGCCACGGTATAGAGCAGGCAGCAGAGTTATATTGACAGACACAGACGGGCGTTGAGCTTTGAGGTTGGCGATCATGTTTTTATGATTTCCCCTGCTCAAGGTGTGATGAGGTTTGGGAAGAAGGGGAAGCTCAGTCTGAGGTATGTCAGGGCGTTCGAGAGCCTAGACCGAGTTGGAGAGGTTGCCTACAGAATTGCATTGCCACCGTAGTTTTTGGGTCTTCACAATGTTTTCAACGTATCGATGCTGAGGAAGAACGTTGCAGATCCAGTTCATGTGATTGAGATAGTAGTGCCAGAGATCTAGCAGGACTTGTCCATTTAGGAGAGACCAGTCGAGATCGTTGATCGCATGGATCACTAGCTCAGAAGGACGACCATTTCGATGGTGAAGGTCCGGTGGCAGCATTACAGTGAGCGCGAGGCCACTTGGGAGATCGAGGAGAAGGTTCAGAAGCAATACCCAGAGCTTTTTGATGAGTTGCTTGTTTGATTTCGGGACAAAATCCTTTTAAAGTGGGTGGATTGTCATGTCCCTACCCTTCTTGGGTACTGTTGGAGGAGGTGGGTAGCATGTGGATGGAGGAAGGTTTGATGGGTGTATTGAGTGGTGTAGGGTGATGGGTTGGGTTCGTTTTGGGATGAAGAGAAAAACCAATGTTCTTCTCTCCTTCCTCTTCTCTTCTTCCATTTTCCATCTCACGTCCACTCTTCACCTCATCTCTCTCACTTTCTCTTCCTTTTCCGGCGATCCAGAGGTGCTGGACACGGCTCCGGCGGGTGGAGGTGAGCTTGGCGCAACGAAGGTGCGGACGTGAGGCTCGTTGGATTGGATGTTTCTGTCGGGTGGTGACGTTGAGCGAATCTCCAACGTGCGCACGGTTTAGTGTTTTTGCCCTACTTTAACCATCACCCGTCGAACGATGCCATGTGGCGGTCAACTGGTTGTGCGTGTGCTGGTGGATCGGAGGATTGCCTGTTAGTTTTAGGTTGATCGTTTCAGACCTTTGGTCTGACCGGAACTTAAGTGAACTTAATTATATTGTTTGCTATTCGACCGATTGTATATCTTAATCGACCGTTATGACCCAGACTATTAGGATACCCCTGGTAGTTTTCGGTCGACTGGGACCTCCGAGTCGGTCGACCGATTAGACTTGTATGATTTTGACCCTATATTCAATTGATCGGTTTTAGATTGGTGTTCGACCGTTGGGACTTAAGTAATACGCAAGGAGTTCGATCGTTGGAGACTTTTGGTCGACCGAACCTATTGGGAATGGTCGACCGGAATGCCTATTTCGGTCGACCGTTTGTACGTAGAACTAAATTCCTGGTCCTTACGCTGTGTCAACTTTGTCCACTGAAACTCGTGCCCTCTCTTAGAGATGAGCTGGGAGGCAATGGCGGGTACGTTGCTCGTACTTGCCCAGGGACCACCATATGGAAGAGTGTGGATACTTGGGTCGTGCTACCTCCATTGATGGACTGTGGTGTGACGTGTCGTTGCTTGACTATCTGTAAAGTAGCAGACCTGAGAGATCACGGATCCCAATGCATGTTATGGTTGGCTCTTGGAGCATGATGACCCTGCAGACTACGGTATGGACTCGTCTGATGTTGTGTCGGACGTATGTTGTACCGTCAGGTTGTGCCGGCGATGCCGCCGAGGTTTGTGCCGGTGATGATGTTGCCGACGATGTTCCGGCTTGTTGTGTTGTCTGATGTTGTGTCGGACGTATGTTGTACCGCCGATGTTGTGTCGGCGATGCTGCCGATGTTGTTCCGGCAATGATTCCTCGATTGGGCACCTATCGGGGAATGGTTGGACCGACCGTGCTACGGCCTCCGGGTTGGTGTAGACCACGTGGTTCGCTTTGTGCGGAAGTGTGAATTCTCCTCACCGATCCCTTTGGTTCGAGTAGTCGCGTGTCGGGGTGCATTGCGTACTGTCCGTAAGACCTTAACTGCCTACGGTTGGTTTCCGAGGGAGGCCCGATATTGTTGCTGGACTGATGTCCTTGTTGACCATTTGAGGGTATTTGTTGTTGTTGTGGGACTGAGGTCCCGTTTTACCCCTTGGAGGCGATTTGTTGCATTGCAGATGTTGATATGACATGCTACTAGTATGATTGGTTCATTTACCGTTTTACCCCTTCATAGAGGCGAGCTTGGCATATGGGGTTTCCTAATGTGAAACCCAGGCATTATTGTTGATTCATGTTTTAGGACCGTAGTAGGTTCTGTCGGGTGGTGACAGCGGGCGCACACATTTTGGGTCCAGGATCCTCTTCGGACTCTTCGAGGTCATCATGATTACTTGTATCTGTCTTTCGTTGTATTGATGTAATCATGTATTTTGACAAACTCTATTGTATTTGGTGCACCAACTTGTTATATTTATGAGTAACATTCCAGCTTGGATTGTCGTTGTCTTGAGATCTCTTTATTGTTTAAATTTTAAATTTTTCGTTGTTCTGGGATGTTACACATGATCTATTTTCAAGATTATCCTAATTGGTTTAGCTTAATGTACGTTGCATTATCTTCTCTCCTACTTTTTGAATATCGAAAAACCAGGAACATCATTTAGATTCACCATATTGGGTAGAACGTTGTGTAGCTTGAACTTCTAGTCAATAAGGTGTTGTGGACATTAATTTCCATCTAAACATAATTGAGATTTTTCTTTTTTTGATAAAGCGGTGATTTCCTTTAATTAATCACAAAAAGGTTTTGGGTGTTATGACCACAACACCCCAACCAGAGTACAAAACAAGAAAAATCCACGTAAGTTTGATCACCTTAGCCTAGTACAACGACAACCACAACGTCAAGGAGAACACATAAGACTCCTAAAGACAGAAACGAGAACGACAAAGTCTTGTTCATCGGAGACACTTCGGAAGCAAGTGGGAGCATGCATATTCCTCGAAGTATTGCTGCCTCTCTTTGATGTCCCGTACCCTTGCTTCTTCCACTTCCAGCTTCTCTCGGGCATCCTGCTCGATGCGTTCAACATGGCCGAAAGTCGACGTCCCAATAACTACCAGAGAGGAGGTCTAGAGGGCAACTTGAGGTGCCAACTGAGTGGCCACAATGTCCACGGATGCAACAGGGATAACTTGTGGTCAGGCTCTCTTTTGAGCCTCATGTTGTAATAAATTGCCGTCTCATTTGAGTGACCTTGTCCCCAATGCAATGAGATCAAAACAATTAGACATTAAGTTATTGAATGAAATTGCATGAACGTGAAAATTTCTATTAATACGTTCCAACCAGATACTCCACCAAAAAGCATTTATAAGACAATTTCAATGCTCGTTATCTAAATCAAGACAATTACCGATACAACTTCAAAATTCATAATTATTGTTTGGTAAGATATTTAGGTTGGCGTTGGCGCAAAGACCCTAAAAGTGACTAGCATAGTCACAATTAAAAAAAGATGCTCAACCGTTTCATCATCAACACCACGGAGTGGACAAGTAGGGCATACCGATTGTAACATCCCGAAACAGCGGAAATTCAAAAAAAATTAATCAAGACAAAGAAACTCAATAATCAAAGACGGGACTGTTACTTCTCATAAACAAATAGCGGTGCACCAAAATTACATCAGAGTTTGTCAAAATGATACATGATTACAACAAAATGACAAAAGATAATAAAACGTAATCATGTCGACCTCAGCGGTCCGAGAAGAGAATCCAACTCCAAAATGCGCGTGCCCGCCGATCACCACCCAACTGGACCTACTGCGGTCCTGAAAAATATATAACAACAATGCCTGAGTTTCCAGAAGGAACCCCCGTATGCCAACTCACCTATATGCATGCATTACACAAATGAACCTATCATACTAGTAGCATGTCATGACATCGACAGAATGGAAAAACAGTTCCCCCGAAGGGTAAAACAATACATCAGTCCAACAGTCAACATCGAGTCTCCCGAGGAGACCTACTGCAGGCACATGCAGTCTTACAGCACGCGACATCGCACCCCCCACACGCGGCTACACTACTCAAGGGTTCGGCGGGGAGCCTCTGTCACGCCTGCGGGCCAATAGAATACAGATTTGCAAATCTCTGTGGTCGGAGCCACGAGGACCAACGGGGCCGTCGCCCGGAAGGTATAACAACATCATCTCGATAGGTGCCCAGTCGAGGAATCAACATAGCCGGAACAGCCTCGGCCCAACAATCATCATCGCCGGTACAACCTCGGCGGCATCACCGGCACAGCATCGGTGGTCCATCACAACGTCCGGCACAGCATCAGACGGGTCCAGACCGAAGTCTGCCAGGTCATCAGGCTCCACGAGCCGCAAACACCAACCGCGCCGCTATAAAAACAGGGCAGCGACCTCCGTAGCCCGTAGGCCGGTAGTCACCTCACCCAATGCCAGTTGCGTGCCCGCACAAACATCAACATTGGGATCCGCGATCTCTCAGGCCTGCTATACTACAATATGTCCAATCCATCCAACACATTAGTCACGCTCCATACATGGAGGTGACGCGTCCCGAACACCCACACTCTTCCCAACGGCGGTCCCTGGGCAGGCACGCAGAACGCGCCTACCGTCACCTCCCGGCTCACGCACAAGGCGAGGACACGGGTTTCCGTGGACAAAATTGGCATTCAAAAAGGCAACCAGGAATTCTGTCCTGGGCCCAAACGGTCAACCGGAAGAGGTGATTTGGTCGACCGGTTCCAGAAAGGAATCGGCTGACCGTACGCCTAACACGGTCTACCGCTGCGCTCAAAACACAATCCCCAACGGTCTACCGAAGGTCTAAAACCGGTCGACCGAACGAGGTCAAAATCCGGAGTCTGGTCAACAATAAAATCAATCTATCGGTCGACCGACTCCGGGGTCCCGGTCGACCGAAAACTAACATGGCATTTCTACATCATTTTAAACTATCGGTCGACCGACTCAGGGGTCTCGGTCGACCGATAACAGATAGGGTCAACCTATTATTCTACGTCATATAACGGTCGACGGAAATAAAACCAACGTCCGAACGGCATGCATAATAAACCAATAAACTTAAGTTTCGGTCGACCGAACACAAGGACCCGGTCGACCGAAGCACAACAGACAGACAAAATACATGCATTCGGTCGACCGCCTGAAGGGCCCGGTCGACCGTTGGTCGTCTTCAACCTCGTGCCAGCCGAGGTTTCTCCACCAAAACTCAACGTCGGAGAGGTCTCCGACATCCTCCGACCGACCAACACAACCCTCTCTTGAGGGTTAACAATAAAACCACACTAGAGAGCGGCATACCTCAAAGAAGACAACGCAACCGTCGGAGCTCCGCTCGCGCCCGTTGCCTCTGGTGACCTCCTCACGCACGTCCTCCGCACGCCTCACGCCACTGGCGTCGTCTCCTCCTCAGCTGCTCGCCGCACAAGAGAAAAGAGAGAGAATGAGTGAATGGAGAGAATGTGAGAGAGAGAGAGAGAAAGAAACCACGTTTTAACCCATCTCCTCTCCACAGTAACCCTACACACCAGCCCACACCTCCCCCTCACGTCCACAGTGCTCGCCTCCCTTCCCTTCCCCATGCACACCACACTTCCCCATGCAAAGCCAACTCTAATCTTCCATTATCCCCTCTAACCTAGGTTTAGGTTCTAACACCGATACATTCTTCCGTATTAGATTATCCTTAGTGAGTAGTTTATTCTCCCTAAGTAGCCATGTAAAAATACACACTTTGGGCAGACATTTAGATTTCCAATTTTGTCACATTAATGGATAATGTGTTCCCCCATCCGTAAGTAGCTTACATATGATCCATACTGTGAACGTACCCTTTTGGTGAAGTTTCCAAGCTCTTTTGTCTTGGTTTGCTGATGGTGAAATTAAAGCCTAAAATTGTAGAGTATAATCTAAGTAATTGGTCGTAAGATAGATTCCTTTGGAGAGGATTATTCCCTCATATTTTATCCAGTGTGATCTAGGGGTACATAGCTTGATAGTAGATATCCGGCCATAGCTTACTTGACGAGCAATCTCTGAACCAATGATCGAACCAGAACAATGTTGTTTTGCCATTTCCTAATGTTATGGTGCCAAAGTTGCAGAGAAGATGAATGCAATCAGCTAGATCTCACCAAAACGGTGCAAGTTTGTGTCTAGATGCTAGGAGAATTCCTAGCTTGGAGTTGGAGTCCTGGTATTTACTCCTGAATATCGTTTGATAGATACTTGTTTGTCTAGACAGAAGCCCCCAAGGTTTTTTAAGTCGCAAGCTAAGGGAATGTTGTGTAGATTTAGAATTCCAAATCCTTCCCATTTTTTAGCTTTAATTGAAAACTCTTTCCCAACTGAAAAGGATTTGTGGTTAGGGAATTTTCCACCGCGTTGTTCCATTGGAAGTTCCTACGGATTTGCTCCATTTCTTTCAAAATCCCTTGGCAGTTTGGGTGAAGCTAAGGTGGCAAGAAGCAATTGGTGTGAGTATGGAATTTATCATTTCTACTCGGCTTTCCAAGGAGAGATTTTATGTTTTCCAACTACCAACCTTGCTTCTCATTTTGTTAAGAACCAGAGCCCAGGCCGTGCTAGGCCCCTGGAGAGGAGAGAGTGGATCCTTAGGTATTTAAAAGGTAGACTGCCCGAGTCACATCCCAGAATATTTTGAAATATGGTTAATGATTTGGGAGTTTCATGAGTGTTGCTAATGCAAGATTTTTCAAAATTTGATTTTCAATCCTGACATCAATTCGAAAATAATCAGAATTCTTTTTCTATTAATGATATTTGCTCATTTGACCATAGGAATAACATTGTGTCGTCTGTGTATTGCATGTTCATTATTTAGGCGCTTTTGTCACCTAGCTGAACTCCCCAAATTATGTTATTATGCTTTCCAAGTCGAAGCATGTTATTGAGAATTGAACTTAATCCTAGGTGGCATCTGATTGACATCATTTCATGCTCATATTTGCATCTTATATCCATTATCTTTCACCTAAACAATGCTATGTTACGAGTTTTATGTTTGAATTTTAGAAATAAATAGGATTGAAGAGATGAAGCATAAAAGGACCCAAAAGCTGGGAAAAAGGACTAAATTGTGAGATGTAGGGACTAAGATGCAAGGGAGAAGGACATGAACGTAAGACCAAAGGATCAAAGAGCAAAACAGAAAACTTCACACCATCATGGGGAGTATTTTGGCAATTCTATTCGGGTCGGAGCTCCAACAAGTCAAGTAACCGCATCAAAGACAAACAATACCAGCAAAAAAAGCCCACAACAAATTTCAACCCAATCCAACCCTAATAGGCACTCTGGATCCGCCCTAATTTCTCCAGCACATGTATTAAAGAATGTTTAGGCTATTTTTTGTATTTGTTTAGTCCCACGTCAGGGGATTGTCCCGAAGTGCCTTTTTCTATGGCTATAAATAGAACTCTTCACCTTTTAATGTAATCACTCCATATTTTGAGTGGCTATTCTTCCTACTAGAAGTGAGGCCTTGAAGCACACACTAATGTAGGAGGATGCTACTTGAAATGTCAGTCATTTGTTAATAAAAGCTTCTTTGTTATGTTATTAGTTTCATTTTGCTTGTTTTACTTTGTTCAATTTCATTTCATTAGTTTTAGTAGCTTAGTTAATATGTTTTCCTTGCTTAGTTTAATAATTAGTATAATGTGTAGTGAGTAGTTCCATCCCCTTTGAGGGGTGGAGTAGATGTTCATACATGCATTAGAGAATGGAATGAATGCTTTATTTATAATGTGTTGATAAAACATGAATGTATGCTTGCTTGTTTAGGATAGAATTTATAACTTGATGAGTTTTGCCAAAATGATTAGACACCTCTCATGCTTGTTTAGGTTCTGAAATAAACAACTTGCATATGTAAATGTAATCAACTAGGTTGGTGAATAGATTGATAGGTTTTGCCATAACATTTAGACACTTCCTATTCATGATAACACCACCTTCATTTGTGCTTAAAGAATGTGTTCAACACTCACCTCTTTGCATGTGTGCACTCACTCCACCCCTTAGGGGTTTTCCATTTCTGAATTCCAGCACTCATCTTTCGTTCTTAGTTAAGTTTTAGTTAATCGTTTGTTGCTTTCTTTCGCATTTCATACTTCGTAGTGTAGTGTAGTGTAGCGTAGAGTAGCATAATCAACCCGCTTCTCCATTTTTTCGCCACTTGATTTCGTGCAAACGTGAGGTTGTTCACCTCCCAGAGGACGACCCGTATTTGTCACCGCTTCAACGCGGCCGTGCACTTGCGGTTTAATTAAAACGTTCAACAAGTTTTTGGTGTCGTTGCCGGGGAGGTGTCAGTCCAGACTCTTGTTTGGACGATTCGAGTGGATTTAATTTGTGTTTTGTAGTCTTTCCTTGTTTCAAGAGGCTTGCAGTCGCCAGGAGGAACACCTGGAGAAATTTTAAGGCAAGCTGGGCACTGTGGACCGCCAATCAGCGGCCTGAGACCGCCAATTGGCGGTCTGGTAACCTCTGTTTGCTCTCTCATTTCTTTGGTCTATTTGCATAATTGATGTAGTTATCTGGGACTTGATTTGGCATGTTTTGACTTATAGTTTGTTCCCAGATCCATAATCAAACCTCTTTTAAGCAACTTGGACCCTAAAACCCAAAGCAAAAGATTAGGAATTCTTTTTGTTTAGGTCATGCATCATGTATGTGACTTAGGCATATAGATTATCTTTAATTTTAGCTTTATTTTCCGTTAGGATTTCTTGAGCCTTGTTTGCTTGTGTGCTTCTACCTGTACCCATCCGCCGTAGCATAAGGACTTCTTCCATTCTCTCCTGAGTCATTCTTTCTCTCCTGTGTTCCCCCGTCTTCTCCTCTACGCACATTCTTTGTTAAAAAAAAGAGTTGTGGTTTGTGTGTGCACCTTTGTGCATGCTTTCGTGGACACGAGACGAGAGTGGTCGTTTCACGAGGAGCGTTGTCAATCCGGATTCGGTCATCGATTTCTCGACACCTTCCTCCTCTCGTGTCGCACGCAGTCCGGGTTCAATGGCTGCTAATTTCCGTGAGGAGGAGCAGTTGCTGGAGCCACCTGCTCCAGCAGTGCTTCCAGTTGTTGTTCCCATACCTCTTCGTGATCTATGCTACCCGAGCCGTACAGCTCTACCCTCATGCATCGTATTACCAGAGGCTAATGGGAACCATTTTGAGGTTAAGCCTCAATTCATTTCCATGCTCCCTCATTTCACTGCGAAAGGTGACCCCTATATCTTTCTCAGGGAATTTGAGGAGGTATGTGCTATGTTCAAGCTGCAACAACTTAACACAGACTCCATCCATCTTAGGCTTGCCCCTTTGCGTTGAAGGATGACGCCAAGAAGTGGTTGTACAGCAACCAGGCGAATGCCTTTAGGACTTGGGAAGAGTTTCAATCTGCATTCCTCAAGAAATACTTTCCAAATCATCAGACTCAAAAATTGAGGAACGAAATCAATTCGTTCTATCAACTTGAGACCGAGACATTTCATGCATATCTAGAGAGGTTCAAGGAGCTACTATCCTCATGCCCTCACCATGGCATTGAGTTGTGGCGTCTTTGTCAGATTGTTTACGAGGGTCTTCACATCCCGCCCGAACGCTCCTTGTGTCCATGTGTCAATGAGAGTTCTTGGGAAAGGATGAAAGGGAGGCATTGACTTTCCTAGAAGACATTGCTGAGAAAACAATGCAATGGGAGAGTGTAAGGAAACCACCTGCATCATCTAGTATAGCAGCAAGGATCGTGAATGCCAACTCGACTAGATCGGGTGCCGCATTTGCTATCGATACCACTACGGCCACCGAGGCACGCATGGCGGCTTTAATGCACCGTATGAATTCAATTGAGCTCCAAAACAAACAAAGTGCACCTCACATGTCCACATTTGGTTGAGTTCCCTATCATTCATGTGGTAGGATAGGTCATATAGAAAGCGAGTGTGCGTCCATTCCTCCTGAGATGGAATGTGTCAACGCCATCTATGACAGAGCTAGGAATGACCCATACTCATCATCTTCTAATCCTGGATGGAGGAAACACCCCAATATTTCATGGCACTAAAATAATGCCCCGGGTGGTCCTTCGAACTCCTCTCGACCACCTAATCAACCACACCAATCTCCCATGCATGCTCATTCATATCAGCAACCCCAAGTTCCAAGCACCAAACAACCAGGTTTCCCAAATTCTAACAACTTTGAAACCCGGTTTAATATGCTTGAGAACTTGACTCGTGGACTTGAGAACTCTGTGAAAATTTTTATGTCATCCACAAGTCAAGTTCTCACTTCAAATCAGCAGACCATCAAATCTCTAGAGCTTCAGATGGGCCAATTGGCTCAGTCTGTACATGAAAGAGAGAGAGGGTATTTTCCTAGCCAGCCTGAGGTTAACCCCCGCATGTACCAGCAACAACACGTACAAAATGAGAATGTGGTACCTCGGGGGAGGCAAGTGAACCATGTGGAGGAACATGCTCACCATGTCAATTCCATTGTGACCTTAAGGAATGGAAAGTAGGTTGACAATCACATTTCCTTACCACCACCACCATCTATGCAGCCCCCTAATGGGAATGGTGGTGAAGAAGAGGCTGAGGGTGAGGGTAATACACCAACGCCTCCTTCTCAGGCACTACAGAAAACCTACCTGCCAAAAGCTCCCTATCCAAGTAGGTTAACCAAAAAGCAGAGTGACACAATGGATAATATATTAGAGGTGTTTAAGCAAGTGAAGGTTAACATCCCCTTGTTGGATGTCATCCAACAAATACCTCAATATGCCAAAGTGTTGAAGGATCTTTGCACAACCAAGAGGAAGACCAATGTTCCTAAGAAAACATTTTTGGGTGCAAATGTTAGCTCACTATTGTCCAATCCCGCCTACACAAATACAAGGACCCTGGGTGTCCTACTATTCAGTGTACGATAGGGGACACTATCATGAGTAATGTTTTGCTTGATTTAGGATCAGCGGTCAACCTCCTCCCATTTTCTGTTTGTCAACAGTTAAATTTGGGAGAATTGAAACCAACTAAGATCACCCTCCAATTGGCGGATAGATCCATTTGTATTCCAAAGGGGATTATCGAGGACATGTTTATCAAAGTTTGAGATTTTATATTTCCAGTCGATTTTGTTGTCCTCGATATCAATCCTGTTGCGAACACCTACTCTCAAATACCTTTGATTTTGGGTAGCCATTTCTGGCAACTTCCAACGCCTTAATTAATTGTAGAAATGGTCTCATGAAGCTCTCATTCGGTAACATGAGTGTCGAGTTTCATGTGTTCAACTCTGGTAAGCAACAGGAACCCATGGATGAACCTTTAAATCTAAATCTCATCCGCCAATTAGAGAAAGCATCGCAAAATCAACAAACACCCCTAACACCGATGCAACGCATTGAGAATATTTGTGGGCCCCGCGAAAACTCATTGCTTGTCTTTGCAATGCAACAGAGTGAGTTGGCCTCAAACATAAATGTCCAAAAGGAGTGTTCGTTGCATGATTCAGTTGAGAGTACTAGTGAGAGTGAGACACCTCGTCATATGCCTATACCATTGGCCATTGAGCCATTGAGCCATTTGAGCTTCATATTGACTCCAACAATGACCCACCTATGACCGAGCTTATGCTTGATGATCTAAATGATGGTGGGAGGTCATTGTTGGATGACTTGGGGAAAAGCCTCAATCTTAGTGATGTAGGTCTGCTGCATCCATCGAATGAGCTTGAGGAACTCATTCCGATGCACCCACCTATTGGTTGGAGGGTTTTGTTCGATGAGAAACTAAACCCTAGTGAGGCAACACAACTTCATTCATTTATGTTGCCCACACCCAACCAATATCATGAGGGGTTCGAGCCTTTCAGCTTTGACCTTTCACCCATCATGACACTTCAGAGTACCGATGAAGTTTGCCCATCTAGGCAAGTCTCTGGTCCTCATGACTTGATGTTCTCATTTGATGTTCCTTGACCAAATGATTATGAGAATATCGTTGTTGCTGTATATATCATCTTAAAAAAACAAAAAAAAAGCACGAGTAATAAAAGACTCCTTGAGCGAGCAATGATTGTTGTAGGCCCCAACCCTTGTGTACTTGGGCCCCATTTCTTCACCTATTTATCTCCCTTCTTCAGTATCTCACAAGTTTTGAGGGAATTCGGGTTTGTGTCCATCAACATAACCACGAACTTCCTTTTGCGCTTTATGTTGGTGAGATCTTTCATTTTTCATGCATAAATCCATGTAGTATCTTGTTCACATTCATTGAGGACAATGCATGAAGTAGGTGTGGGGGGTGCTTTACGTGTGTACGTAGTCAAGTCTTTTCTTTTGTTTTTTTTGTTTTCTTTTGTGTGCATTGTTAGGGTCATGTTAGTGTGCCGCATTTAATATCGATATATCTGCTTGCCATGATCCTTGGGTGACTTGTCTTCTTTTACTTGCCTAGTGCTTTAAAGTTTTCACATTTCTTTCAAAATCTTCATGTGTTTGCAAAAGAAAGTGTTTTTGTAGGTTTTGCGTGTGTTTAGCATGTGCAAAACCGTTGAGAGGCAAACTAAAAAGAAAGATCCCAAAATTGTCTTGAACTTGATGCATTAGGATATCTAGTTTACTAGCTTTAGGTCTTATAGAGTCGTTAGGATGCACCCCCGTTTTCCCTCGGGGGGCGTGTAATCATAGGGTTTCAGTACTCAAACATTTAAAGAAGTCCACCCAGAACCTTGTGAGTCAAATAATTCGTGTCTGTTGGTATAAGGAAGTTTGTCGTAGTCAATGGCCCTTAATCTCTTTTTGTGAAACTTAAGTGTAGGAGTTTTGGTTCCCATGTAGATAAATAAATAAATGGTGTTCTCTCTTCTCGCACGACGCCTATCACTCGGGAAAGTAACTCCCCAAATTATATTATTATGCTTTCCAAGTCGAAGCATGTTATTGAGGATTGAACTTAATCCTAGGTGACATCTGATTGACATCATTTCATGCTCATATTTGCATCTTATATCCATTATCTTTCACCTAAACAATGCTATGTTACGAGTTTTATGTTTGAATTTCATAAATAAATAGGATTGAAGAGATGAAGCATAAAAGGACCCAAAAGTTGGGAAAAAGGACTAAATTGTGAGATGTAGGGACTAAGATGAAAGGGAGAAGGACATGAACATAAGACCAAAGGACCAAAGAGCAAAACAGAAAACTTCACACCATCATGGGGAGTATTTTGCAAATTCTATTCGGGTCGGAGCTCCAACAATCAAGTAACCGCATCAAAGACAAACAATACTAGCAAGAAAAGCCCACAACAAATTCCAACCCGATCCAAAGTTTATGGACCGCCAATTGGCGTTCCAGATCACTCTGAATCCGCCGTAATTTCTCGAGCACATGTATTAGAGGATGTTTAGGCTATTTTTTGTATCTGTTTAGTCCCACATCGGGGGATTGTCCCGGAGTGCCTTTTTCTATGGCTATAAATAGAACTCTTCACCTTTTAATGTAATCACTCCATATTTTGAATGAGTATTCTTCCTACTAGAAGTGAGGCCTTGAAGCACACACTAAAGTAGGAGGATGCTACTTCAAATGTGAGTAATTTGTTAATAAAAGTTTCTTTGTTATGTTATTAGTTTCATTTTGCTTGTTTTACTTTGTTTAATTTCATTTCATTAGTTTTAGTAGTTAGTTAATATGCTTTCCTTTCTTAGTTTAATAATTAGTATAATGTGTAGTGAGTAGTTCCATCCCCTTGGGAGGGTGGAGTAGATGTTCATACATGCATTAGAGAATGGAATGAAGGCTTTATTTACAATGTGTTGATAAAACATGAATGTATGCTTGCTTGTTTAGGATAGAATTTATAACTTGATGAGTTTTGCCAAAATGATTAGACACCTCTCATGCTTGCTTAGGTTCTGAAATAAACAACTTGCATATGTAAATGTTAATCAACTAGGTTGGTGAATAGATTGATAGGTTTTGCCATAACATTTAGACACTTCCTATGCATGATAACACCACCTTCATTTGTGCTTAAAGAATGTGTTCAAAACTCACCTCTTTGCATGTGTGCAGTCACTCCAATCCTTAGGGGTTTTTCATTTCTGAATACCAGCACTCGTCTTTCGTTCTTAGTTAAGTTTTAGTTAATCGTTTGTTTCTTTCTTTCGCATTTCATACTTCGTAGTGTAGTGTAGTGTAGCGTAGAGTAGCATAATCAACCCTCTTCTTCATTTTTTCGCCACTTGATTTTGTGCAAACGTGAGGCTGCTCACCTCCCTGAGGACGACCCGTATTTGCCACCGCTTCAACGCGGCCGTGCACTGGCGGTTTAATTAAAACGTTCAACAACATCCTAGTCACTTGTCACATTACCTATGGAGGGTGAGTCATCTAGGAGTTGATGACTCAACACGAAGGAATGCAAAAGGTTGTAGGAAAGGAAGAGACAAGAGACTCTTCATTTTTTCTATGATTTTCGTCATATTTTATGATGCAATTTAAGTAGAGGTTGTAATGATCTTGAATGATCATCTTTATATAGTTTATGTTATGTTTGTGTTATAAGGTAAGTTGAAGAGTCTTTGTAAGTGCCTATATAAGCACAAGAGTTGTCTATTTGTAATACAAGCCAAAAACAAATCGAGTCAAGTGAGAAAGAATAAAGAAAAGATGAGTGATTGATGCAAATCTCGTTTTGCTTGTGAGTGTTAAGTAGTTTGTTTTCTTCTTTCATTTATGTCCACCAATTGCGTAGATCAAAGTATGGATCTAGTGATGGCAATAGAAGGCCCTCAGCATGGAGAACAAGGCAAGCCGAAGCAGCCCACCCAGCGCAACTTCTGAACCGCCAATTAGCGGTTTGGGACCTCTGGTTGGCGGTCCAGGTGTGTCTGGTGGAAGCGTGTTTTCTGGGGTGGCTTGGTGTGCTGCTCCCCGTCTTTCTCCCGCATTTAACATCTGGTATCAGAGCCTCGTCTGATGGGGAGCTCAGGGATGACCTCGTTTGGTCATGTATCGTTGCCTCGCCTTTCGAAGGGAAACTACGACAATTGGAGTATCCAGATGCGTACCCTGCTCGGTGCGCATGATGCTTGGGATCTTGTGGAGAGCGGCTTCGAGGAGGAGACCGTGACAGGGGTGGCAACCATCACACAAATCAAAACACAAAAGGAGAGAAGAGCCAAAGACAAGAGTGCTCTCTTCCTTCTCTTCCAAGCGGTGGATGAGAGTGGTTTTGAGAACATCGCTGAAGCAAAGACGTCGAAGGAGGCGTGGGACACCCTTGAGTAGAGCTACAAGGGTGCTGATCAAGTGAGGCATGTGCGCCTCCAAATGCTTCGAGGTGAGTTCGAGGCGTTGAAAATGAAGGAATCGGAAGGAGTTGCCGATTTTGTGACGAGGGTTCGCATGGTGGCGAACAAATTGAAGAGAAATGGGGAGGCATTGACTGAAGGAAGAGTGGTGGAGAAGGTGATGCATTCTCTCACCGAAGACTTTGAAAATGTTCTGTGTGCTATTGAGGAATCAAAGGACCTCGAGAAGATGAACGTCGACGACCAAGCGAGCTCATTGGAGGCACACGAGCAAAGAAAGAAGAATAAGAGACAAGATGTCTTGGAGGAGGCGTTGCAAGTGAAGATGTTGCTTAAGGAGGAGAAACCTCGCAACGTAGATAGTGGAAGCGGTCGTGACTATGGAGGTCGTCCAAAGAAGGAGGAGGTCGGGTGCTTTAAGTGTGAGAAGTGTGGCCATTTTGCGAAAGAGTGTTGGTCGCAAAAGAAGGTGGAGGAGAGCTCCAGCCGTGGCCGTGGTGATCGTGGATCGAAGAAGGAGATCGAGTGCTTCAATTGTGGGAAGCATGGACACTATGCAAGCGACTGTTGGTCAAAGAAAAGGGTGGAAGAAAAATCCAACCTCGTTGTCGTGGAGGAGAGTGCTTGCGAAGGAGGAATGGCCTTGTTTGTAAGTAACGAGGGAGTCACAAACCATGTCATGCATGCTCAAGTCGAACATGAACATGATGGGAGGTGCAAAGAAGAAGAAGTTGCGACATCTAACCATGTGGAGAAGATGAGATCAAAGGAGGTTACAAGCGAGCAAAAGATATTGTGTCTTCTAGAACAAGGAGAGAATATTCCTTTTGAAGAGGCTATGGAGGATTGATTGACATCATTTCATGCTTGTATTTGTATCTTATATCCATTATCTTTCACCTAAACAATGCTATGTTACGAGTTTTATGTTTAGTTTTCAGGAATAAATAGGTTTGAACAGATGAAGCATAAAGGGACTCAAAAGCTGGGAAAAAGGACTGAACTGTGAGATCTGGGGACCAAGATGCAAGGGAGAAGGACCTGAACGCAAGACAGAAGGACCTAAGAGCAAAACAGAAAACTCCACACCATCATGGGGAGTATTTTGGCAATTCTATTCGGGTCGGAGCTCAAATAAACGAAGTAGATGCATCCAAGACCACCAAATACACTAAGCAAAGCCCAGCACAAATTCCAGATGGATCCGGACTTTTTAGACCACCAATTGGCGGTCCATTTTGGCCCAAATCCGCTAAAATTTCTCCAACACATGTATTAGAGGATGTTTAGGCTATTTGTGGTATCTGTTTAGTCCCACATTGATGGGGATTGTCCCGGTTTGCCTTTTTCCATGGCTATAAATAGAACTCTTCACCTTCCATTGTAATCACTCCATATTTTAAGTGGCTATTCTTCCTACTAGAAGTGAGGCCTTGAAGCACACACTAAAGTAGGAGGATGCTACTTGAAATGTGAGTCATTTTATCAATAAAGTTTTGTATTTCTTTCATTGTTTGTTTATGCTTCTTTTATTGTCTTTGCATGTTTTAGTTTAATCGTCTTTTATTTCTAGCTTAGTTTTAATATGCTTTCTTTGCTTAGTTTAATAATTAGTGTAATGTTTAGTGAGTAGTTTCATCCTCTTTGGGGGGTGGAGTAGATGTACAAACATGCATTAGAGAATGGGATGAATGCTTTATTTTTGATGTGTTGATAAAACATGAATGTATGCTTGCTTGTTTAGGATAGAATTTATAACTTGATGAGTTTTTCCAAAATGATTAGACACCTCTCATGCTTGTTTAGGTTCTGAAATAAACAACTTGCATATGTAAATGTTAATCAACTAAGTTGGTGAATAGATTGATTGGTTTTGCCATAACATTTAGACACTTCCTATGCTTGATAAACACCACCTTCATGTGCTTAAAGAATGTATTCTACACCCACCTCTTTGCATGTGTGCACTCACTCCACCCCTTAGGGGTTTTCCCATTTCTGTATTCCAGCATTCTTCCTTTGTTCTTAGTTAAGTTATTATTTCATTGTTTGGTTCTTCCTTTCGCATTTCCTACTTCTTAGCGTAGTATAGAGTAGAGTAGTATAAACATCTTTCTCCCCCTATTTTTGCCACTAGATTTCTTATAAACAAGAGGCTGCTCACCTCCCTGAGGACGACCCGTACTTGTCACCGCTTCATCGCGGCCGTGCACTTGCGGTTTAGATAAAACATTCAACAAGTTTTTGGCGCCGTTGCCGGGGAGGTGTCAGTCCAGACTCTTGTTTGGACGATTCGAGTTGATTTAATTTTTGTTTTGTAGTTTTTCTTTGTTTCAGGAGACTTGGAGTCGAAAGGAGAGGCATCGGGAAAAATTTGGAGGGACGCTGGGCAGCTTGGACCGCCAATCAGCGGCCTGAGACCGCCAATTGGCGGTCTGGTGTGCTGCTTTTGCCTTCTTATTTCTTTGCCGTGTTGCCATAATTGATCTAGTAATCTGGGACTCAATTTTGCATGTTCTAACTCTTAGATTGTTCCCAGATTAATAATCAACTTCCCTTAAGCAACTTGGACCATAAAACTCAAAGCAAATGATTAGGCGTTCTTTTTGTTTAGCTCATGCATCATGTATGTGAGTTAGGCATTTAGATTGTCTTTTATCGTAGCTTTATTTTCTGTTGCTGAGAGCTGGCGTGAGGTACGCACCTTCTACTCTCATTCATGCATTTCGTATGAATGTGCATTAGTTAGTAGGAAGTCCATTGCAACAAGTGTGAGTTGAGTGTTTTGTTTGGAGAGTTGATTGTTAGATTAAGACTCCAAAACGCTACTAAGGAGGGGTTGTCCCGTAAAAGATAAGGTGGAGGATTGCATCACCCTTTCCTTCGCCCCAAAAACCACACTAATCAAGAGCCTAATTTCTAAAATTAAGTAGACATTAGCCTTAAGGAATTCGGACGCATTAGGAGAGTGATCCGGTCCCGACCGTCATAACCTGATCGGCGTTGCCCACTTTGTCGATAGTAGGAGAGACGAGATCTCCGGATCTTGACTCACGTGCTGGGCTTTGTGGTCCTCGTTGTAGGGAGGTGAGGCGTTTTGAGGTCGTGTGACCTCGCAGTTAGGCGTCGTCTAGCTGTAAGGACTTATAGCGACCTTAGGATTACTTGAGTCTTGTTTGCTTGTGTGCTCCTACCTGTACCCATCCGTCGTAGCATAAGGACTTCTTCCTTTCTCACCTGAGTCATTCTTTCTCTCCTGTGTCCCCCCGTCTTCTCCTCTACGTACATTCTTTGTCAAAAAAAAATTTGGTGTGTGCACCTTTGTGCATGCTTTCGTGGACACGAGACGAGAGTGGTCGTTTGACGAGGAGCATTGTCAATCCGGCTTCGGTCATCGATTTCTCGACACCTTCCTCTTCTCGTGTCGCACATAGTTCAGGTTCAATGGCTGCTAATTTCCGCGAGGAGGAGCAGTTGCTGGACCCACCTGAGCGTCTTATTGTCGTTCTCATACCTCTACGTGATCGATGCTACCCGAGCCGTACAGCTCTACCCTCATGCATCGTATTACCAGAGGCTAATGGGAACCATTTTGAGGTTAAGCCTCAGTTTATTTCAATGCTCCCTCGCTTCACTGGGAAGGGTGACCCCTATATCTTTCTCAGGGAATTTGAGGAGGTATGTGCTATGTTCAAGCTGCAACAACTTAGCACAAACTCCATCCATCTTAGGCTCGTTCCTTTTGCACTAAAGGATGATGTCAAGAAGTGGTTGTACAGCAACCAGGCGAATGCCTTTAAGACTTGGGACGAGTTTCAATCTGCATTCCTCAAGAAGTACTTCCCAAATCATCAGACTCAAAAATTGAGGAACGAAATAAATTCGTGCTATCAACATGAGACCGAACCATTCCATGCATACTTAGAGAGGTTCAAGGAGCTACTATCCTCATGCCCTCACCATGGCATCGAGTTGTGGCACCTTTGTCAGATTGTTTACGAAGGTCTTCACATCCCGTCAAGAACGCTCCTTGAGTCCATGTGTCAATGAGAGTTCTTGGGAAAGGATGAAAGGGAGGCATGGGATTTCCTGGAAGACCTCGCTGAGAAAACCATGCAATGGGAGAGTGTGAGGGAGCCACCTGCATCATCTAGTATAGGAGCAAGGATCGCGAATGCAAACTCGACTAGATCGGGTGTCACATTTGTTGTCGATACCACTACGGCCACCGAGGCGCGCATGGCGGCCTTAATGCGCCGTATGGATTCGATTGAGCTCCAAAACCAACAGGGTGCACCTCACATGTCCACATCTAGTCCAGTTCTCTGTCATTCATGTGGTAGGATAGGTCATGAAGAAAGCGAGTGTGTGTTCATTCCTCCTGAGATGGAGCGTGTCAACGCCATCTATGACAGAGCTAGGAATGACCCATACTCATCATCTTATAATCCTGGATGGAGGAACCACCCCAATTTTTCATGGAACCAAACTAATGCCCAGGGTGGTCCTTCAAACCCCTCTAGACCACCTTACCAATCACACCAACCTCCCATGCATGCACAATCCTATCAGCCACCCCAAGGGCAAACCACCAATCAATCGGGTTTCCCAAATTCCAACAATATGGAAACCCGACTCAATTCGCTTGAGACCTTGACTCGTGGACTTGAAAACTCAATGAAAAATTTTATGTCAACCACGAGTCAAGTTCTCACTTCAAATCAGCAGACCATCAAATCTCTAGAGCTTCAGATGGGCCAATTGGCTCAGTCTGTACATGAAAGAGAGAGAGGGTCTTTTCCTAGCCAGCCTGAGGCTAACCCCCGTGTGTACCAGCAATAACACATGCAAAATGAGAATGTGGTACCTCGGGGGAGGCAAGTGAACCATGTGGAGGAACCTGTTCACCATGTCAATGTCATTGTTACCTTAAGAAATGGAAAACATGTTGACAATCACATTTCCTTGCCACACCCACCACCATCTATGCAGCCCCTCAATGGGAATGGTGGTGAAGAAGAGGTTGAGGGTGAGGGTAATACACCAAGGCTTCCTTCTCAGGCACCGTAGAAAACCTGCCTGCCAAAAGCTCCCTATCCAAGTAGGTTAACCAAAAAGCAGAGTGACAACATGGACAAGATATTAGAGGTGTTTAAGCAAGTAAAGGTTAACATCCCCTTGTTGGATGTCATCCAACAAATACCTCAATATGCCAAAGTGTTGAAGGATCTCTGCACAACCAAGAGGAAGACCAATGTTCCTAAGAAAGCATTCTTGGCTCCAAATATCAGCTCACTTTTGTCCAATCCGACCTACACAAAATACAATGACCCTGGGTGTCCTACTATTCAATGTACGATAGGGGACACTAGAATGAGCAATGTTTTGCTTGATTTAGGATCATCGGTCAACCTCCTCCCATTCTCTGTTTATAAATAGTTGAACTTGGGAGAATTGAAACCAACTAAGATCACCCTTCAATTGGCGGATAGATCCATTCCTATTCCCATGGGGATTATCGAGGATGTACTTATCAAAGTTGGAGATTTTATATTTCCAGTCGATTTTGTTGACCTCGATACCAATCCTATTGCGAACACCCACTCTCAAATACCTTTGATTTTGGGTAGACCATTTCTGGCAACCTCCAATGCCTTGATTAATTGTAGAAATGGTCTCATGAAGCTCTCATTCGGTAACATGAGTGCCGAGTTTCATGTGTTCAACTCTGGTAAGCAACAGGAACCCATGGATGAACCTTTAAATCTAAATCTCATCTGCCAATTAGAGAAAGCACCCCAAAATCAACAAACACCCCTAACACCAATGCAACCCGTTGAGAATGTTTGTGGGCTCAGCGAAGACTCATTGCCTGTCTTTGCAATGCAACAGAGTGAGCTGGCCTCAAACATGAATGTACAAAGGGAGTGTTCGTTGCATGAGTCAGTTGAGAGTACTAGTGAGAGTGAGATACCTCATCATATGCCTATACCAGAAGATGTCTCTACCTCATGTCCCATGGCCATTAAGCCATTTGAGCTTCATATTGACTCCAACAAGGACCCACCTTTGACCGAGCTTATGCTTGATGATATAAATGATGGTGGGAGGTCCTTGTTGGATGACTTAGGGAGAAGCCCCATTTTTAGTGATGCAGGTCTGCTGCATCCATCGAATGAGCTTGAGGAACTCATTTCGATGCACCCGCCTATTGGTTGGAGGGTTTTGTTCGATGAGCAACTAAACCCTAGTGAGGCAACACATCTTCACTCTTTCATGTTGCCTACAGCCGACCAATATCATGAGGGGTTCGAGCCTTTCAACTTTGACCTTTCACCCCTCATGACACCTCAGAATACCGGTGAAGTTTGCCCATCTCGGCAAGTCTCTGGTCCTCATGACTTGATGTTCTCATTTGATGTTCCTTGACCAAATGATTATGAGAATATCGTTGTTGTTGTACATATCAAAAAAAAAGTGTAATAAAAGACTCCTTCAGTGAGCATCGATTGTTGTGGGCTCCAACCCTTGAGTACTAGGGCCCCATTTCTTCATGTATTTATCTCCCTTCTTCGGCATCTCACAGGTTTTGAGAAAGTTCGGGTTCGTGTCTATCAACATGACCTTGAACTTCCCTTTGTACTTCATGTTGGTGAGATCTCTCCTTTTTCATGCATATATCCATCTAGTATCTTGCTCGCATTCATTGAGGACAATGCATGAGGTAGGTGTGGGGGGTGTTTTACGTGTGTACATATTCGAGTCTTTTTCCTTTGGTTTTGTTTTCTTTTGTGTGTAATGCTAGGGTCATGTTAGCGTGCCGCATTTAATAATAATATATCTGCTTGCCATGATCATTGGGTGACTTGTCTTCTTTTGCTTGCCTAGTGCTTTAAAATTTTCACATTTCTTTCAACATCTTCATGTGCTTGCGAAAGAAAATGTTTTTGTAGGTTTTGCGTGTGTTTAGCATGTGCAAAACCGTTGAGAGGCAAAGTAAAAATAAAGCTCCCAAAATTGTCTTGAACTTGATGCATTTGGATTTCTAGTTTACTGGCTTTAGGTCTTATCGAGTTGTTAGGATGCACCGCGGTTTTCCCTCGGGGGGCGTGTAATCGTAGGGTTTTAGCACTCAAACATTTAAAGAAGTCCACCCTGAACCTAGTGAGTCAAATAATTCGTGTCATTTAGTATAAGGAAGTTTCTCGTGGTCAAGGGCCCTTAATCTCTTTTTGTGAAACTTAAGTGTAGGGGTTTTGGTTCCCATGTAGATAAATAAATAAGTGGTGTTCTCTCTTCTCGCACGGCTCCTATCACTCGGGAAAGTAGGTCTGAGGGGACTTTGTGCCTGGTGCTTTTGAGTCATCTGACTTGGGATGCGCCGACCAAACTCCCGTTACACAGGTGGTAGGGATCGTCCTATGTGGAGATTTGGGGGAAGGTGTACGTGATAGTGTAAGTCCTCATAGGCAATGATGCATGAAACTTGACCCTGGGAGAATCAAACACCAACCAATAAAATGCTCCAAAGAAAAAGAAAAAAATTGATGATGAAAAAAAAAAGCAAATAAGAACCAAAATGGACTCTACACATTGTATCACTTTCAGAAGTTAAGGTTGCCCATGTCTTTCACTTAAGTCCTTAACTAACTCTCACGAATAACTCATTAGGCTAGGTGTGTGGACTGATTACATTTATAGAGTCGACCCGTAGTATTACCGCGTCCAATGATCGACATATGAGTCCAACGAGTCGTGTAGCTAGATTAATTAATGCATCTTGTTCGGATTTTGTGGGTGTATCCGCTGAAAACCCTCAGGAGACAACACTCCTCCTCCTTGGCAACAAGGAGGTTTAACGGCTTGTTGCACGTGCTATGTGCAACCATGATTCCTACGAAAGTGAGTTAGGATTTCTTGTTTTTCGTATGCTTTTCTCTTTCTTTCTTTTTCTCGGGACTAGCAAAAGTTAGGTGTGGGGGTATTTGATTGACATCATTTCATGCTTGTATTTGTATCTTATATTCATTATCTTTCACCTAAACAATGCTATGTTACGAGTTTTATGTTTAATTTTCTGGAATAAATAGGTTTGAAGAGATGAAGCATAAAATGACTCAAAAGCTGGGAAAAAGGACTGAACTGTGAGATCTGGGGACCAAGATGCAAGGGAGAAGGACCTGGACGCAAGACAGAAGGACCTAAGAGCAAAACAGAAAACTCCACACCATCATGGGGAGTATTTTGGCAATTCTATTCGGGTCGGAGCTCAAATAAACGAAGTAGATGCATCCAAGACCACCAAATACACTAAGCAAAGCCCAGCACAAATTCCAGATGGATCCGGACTTTTTAGACCGCTAATTGGCGGTCCATTTTGGCCCAAATCCGCTAAAATTTCTCCAGCCCATGTATTAGTGGATGTTTAGGCTATTTGTGGTATCTGTTTAGTCCCACATCGGGGGATTGTCCCGGTTTGCCTTTTTCCATGGCTATAAATAGAACTCTTCACCCTCCATTGTAATCACTCCATATTTTAAGTGGCTATTCTTCCTACTAGAATTGAGGCCTTGAAGCACACACTAAAGTAGGAGGATGCTACTTGAAATGTGAGTCATTTTATCAATAAAGTTTTGTGTTTCTTTCATTGTTTGTTTATGCGTCTTTTATTGTTTTTGCATGTTTTAGTTTAATCGTCTTTTATTTCTAGCTTAGTTTTAATATGCTTTCTTTGCTTAGTTTAATAATTAGTGTAATGTTTAGTGAGTAGTTTCATCCCCTTTGGGGGGTGGAGTAGATGTACATACATGCATTAGAGAATGGGATGAATGCTTTATATTTGATGTGTTGATAAAACATGAATGTATGCTTGCTTGTTTAGGATAGAATTTATAACTTGATGAGTTTTTTCCAAAATGATTAGACACCTCTCATGCTTGTTTAGGTTCTGAAATAAACAACTTGCATATGTAAATGTTAATCAACTAAGTTGGTGAATAGATTGATGGGTTTTGTCATAACATTTAGACACTTCCTATGCTTGATAAACACCACCTTCATGTGCTTAAAGAATGTATTCTACACCCACCTCTTTGCATGTGTGCACTCACTCCACCCCTTAGGGGTTTTCTCATTTCTGTATTCCAGCATTCTTCCTTTGTTCTTAGCTTAGTTATTATTTCATTGTTTGGTTCTTCCTTTCGCATTTCCTACTTCTTAGCGTAGTATAGAGTAGAGTAGCATAAACATCTTTCTCCCCCTATTTTTGCCACTTGATTTCTGATAAACAAGAGGTTGCTCACCTCCCTGAGGACGACCCGTACTTGCCACCGCTTCATCGCGGCCGTGCACTTGCGGTTTAAATAAAATGTTCAACAAGGATGCAAAATGGCGTGCCGCAATGGATGAAGAAATGTGATCCATCGAAAGGAATGAAATTTGGGAACTAGTTTCATTTCCAAAAGGACACAAAGCGATTGGTGTCAAATGGGTGTACAAATAAAGAAAGATGACGGTACGAGGAGAAGTTGAAAGGTACAAAACACGGTTGGTGGCAAAAGGCTACAAGCAAAGGGCCGGCATAGATTATGAAGAAGTGTTCGCCCCAGTGGCACGCATGGAGACAATCCATCTCCTAACCTCACTTGCAGCTCAAAGAAAGTGGCGCATGCATCAAATGGACGTAAAGTCTGCTTTCTTAAATGGAGTTCTCGAAGAAGTTTATGTGGAGCAACCACCGGGTTATGAAAAGAAAGGGGAAGAGGTGAAAGTGTTAAAGTTAAAGAAGGCACTATATGGCTTGAAGCAAGCCCCGCGGGCATGGAATGCAAGGATTGATGCTTATTTCAAGCAAAATGGATTCTTGTAATGCCCACATGAACATGCAATCTATGTGAAGAAAGAAGGCAACGACATATTGATCGTAGCCTTGTATGTTGATGATCTTGTTTTTGCAGGTAGCAACGATGGGATACTTGCTGATTTCAAACACATCATGAAAAAGGAGTTCGAGATGACTGATCTTAGACTCATGTCCTACTTTCTTGGTTTGGAGTTTAAACAAGGAGGGGACGGGATCTTTGTGTCACAAGAAGGCTATGCTAAAGAGTACCTCGGGCTTTGTTTTTTATGTTGGTGACACGGCTTTCTCATGGTCATCAAAGAAACAACCCATCGTCGCATTATCAACATGCGAAGCCGAATATGTGGCGGCAAGTGCATGTGTGTGTCATGCAATATGGCTTAGAGAATTGTTGAAAGAGCTATGTTCAAACCAGACAAGTGCTACAAAGGTGTACATGGATAGCAAATCTGCTATCGAGCCGGCTAAAAATCTTGTCCATCACGAAAGGAGCAAACACATCGACACAAGGTTTCATTTCATTCGTGAACATATGAAAGAAAAGGATGTCGACTTAGTGCATGTGAGAAGTGAAGATCAAGTGGCTGACATATTCACAAAAGCCCTGCCAATCCGTTTGTATGTGAAGTTGCGAAATCATCTTGGGATGGTGGATGGAAGAGGATTAAGTTCAATGAGGAGTATTGAGAATTGAACTTAATCCTAGGTGACATCCTAGTCACTTGTCACATCACCTATGTAGGGTGAGTCATCTAGGAGTTGATGACTCAACAAGAAGGAAGACAAAAGGTTGTAGGAAAGGAAGAGAGAATGGGCTCTTCATTTTTTCTATGATTTTCGTCCTATTTTATGATGCAATTTCAGTAGAGGTTGTAATGATCTTGAATAATCATCTTTATATAGTTTATGTTATGTTTGTGTTATAGGGTAAGTTGAAGAGTCTTTGTAAGTGCCTATATAAGCACAAGAACTCTCCATTTGTAATACAAGCCAAAAACAAATCAAGTCAAGTGAGAAAGAAGAAAGAAAAGATGAGTGTTTGGTGCAAATCTCATTTTGCTTGTGAGTGTTAAGTAGTTTGTTTTCTTCTTTCATTTGTGTCCACCAATTGCGTAGATCAAAGTATAGATCTAGTGATGGCAATAGAAGGCCCTCAGCATGGAGAACAGGGAGAGCCGAAGCAGCCCACCAGGCGCAACTTCTGAACCGCCAATTGGCGATTTAGGACCGCTGGTTGGCGGTCCAGGTGTGTCTGGTTGAGGCGTGTTTTCTGGGGTGGCTTTGTGTGGTGCTCCCCGTCTTTCTCCCGCATCTAACACATGTGCCCAGGAACTTTACTACAATGAGAAATAACATTGGGGACAACGAATCTCATTGTCTAAGCCCATTTTGAATTGTGAAATAGTCTTCTGGTTTGTTGTTCACTAAGACGGACGTCGTGCAAGAGCTTACAAAGCTCAATCCAATTGCACCAATTTTTTGGGAAGCCCAATCCTTACATATTTGCTAAGAGAAAGTCCCACTCGATCTTGTTGACGGCTTTCTCGAAGTCTAACTTGGGTATGACTTCTAGTTCCTTCATGTTATGTAAATAATGGGCCACTTCTCGGGCTCCTAAAATTGTGTCTTGGATTTGTCTATTTTTAGGAAGGCAAATTGCGTGTTAAGTATAACTGGGTTGATAACCTGAGAGAGTCTAATGGCTAATGCTTTGGGCCTTAAGTCTTTGACCCATATTTTATAAGCCCTTCTAAGTAACGAAATGGGCCTTAAGTCTTTGACCGATTTCAGACAGTTTTTGGGAATTACTACTATAAGACCCATTGAAATTAGCAAACTCGTCTTTCATGACTTGATTAACCTGGTGGTAAGCTGAAGATTGCTTTCTTAATTTCAAAACATCGAAAGATCGAAGTGAGCATCGATGGATTTTCAACTTTCTGAGGCAAAACGAAATTCCGGTTAATTGAGACTTTGAGACTACATTATCCATTAAAGAGACCTTTGAAGTGTGTTACTAGTTCACTCACAATACGTGGCTAGGTGAAGCACAATTGCCCGTTGCTTTTTAAGGAGAGTGGATGGTGTTATGTCGTTGACGACTATTTGTCTGATGGTGAAAGATTTTTTTGAATAGATCTCCTTCCTGCAGCCATTGCACCCGAGATCTTTCTCTCCAAAAAACTCAAACTCTTCCAAAGTTATTTCATACTCGCGTCAAGTATGAATAACCCTTTGCTTTTCCTCAAGGCTCAAGATGTGGGATTTCTCCTTAATGTATCAGGATAAAAGAATCACCTCTAATTTTTTAAGTTTTTGTTGTGGATTATCACCACCATTATTTTTAAAATGCAATTTGATCCGTTGTTTGATCTTGAGCTGGGTGAGGTGTAAGGATCTGAAGGGTGATTCATTAATGGAGTCTAGAATAATGTTTCAAATTGTTGGATCTTCAAATTGAAAGTACATTTTCCTCCCCAACATACTATTTGAATCGAGTAATAGCGGAATATGGTCAGACGCAGGTCATGACAGGCCAAGGCAAATTGATAGTGGGTATTTGTCTTTCCACTCTTGAGAGACTAAAAACGATCCAAACATAAGTGGGAATATTTTGCATGTTTGTCAAAGTGTAGCTCATGTTAGATGGACCAGCACCAATGAGCACATGCTTCTCTATGAAGTCTAGGAAAAGTCAATTCTGACTTCGGACAAGGGTAGAGGTTGTCGATCTCTCCAGATCAGATCTTGTCAGGTTAGAATCCCCACCAATTTCCCAGGCCATCCCATTTGTAGGGCCTAAGCTACTAAGCTCTGCAATGAACTCACTTTTAGTAGGAGTCTCATAATGGTAGTAGACGCAAGATAGTTTCGAGTTAAAATGGGAGGATCCAAAGACCGAGGAAATATAGTATTTCCTAAGTTTGTGATGCAGCTTAGTATCGATTGTTGGTTTTTTGGTCATAATCTATGTTGAACGTTTGACTGGTTAAACGTTTTAAAATAACCACAAGTGCACGACTGCGTTGAAGCAGTGACAAATACAGGTCAATCCACAGGGAGGTGTGTCAACTTTGGTTAGTTTGAAGGCGAGTGGGAAACAATGTGGAGAAAAGATTGATTAAACAAACTATACTAACTACACTACACGAGTAACCAACAAACAAGATGAAAAGTGCAAGAAGAAATGAAACTATGTGACTAATAGAAGAGGTTAGAAATCAGAAATGGAAAACCCCTAAGGGGTGGAGTATGTTTACACATGAAATAAGAAGTGATGAATGCATACAATAAGTTCAAATGTAGTTAGTGTTTGTAATGCATAAGAAGTACCTCATGACAAGACATATCATTCAAAGCACTAACCTAAGTGATTAATATGAGCATGACAAGTTTGTCATTAAGAACCTAAACAAACATGGAATGTACCTAAACATTATGGCAGAAACCATCAAGTTAAGTATTCTCTCTAATTCAAACAAGCATACTAACATTTCTCACATACAATTATATTTATCATTCATTTCATCTACATAACATGTATAAACATCAACTCCACCCCTAAAGGGGATGGAACTACTCACTAATCATTACACGACAAACTACATTAACAAAATGAAACATTCTAATGAAAGACAATTAAACTAAGCAAACAAGAAATATTAAAGAAGCTAAATGAAAGGAAATTAAACAAAAGAAGCATGCAAGAATTAAAAGACAAGAAAATATTAAAAGAAACTAAGAAAAATTAATTTATTAACATGACTCACATTACAAGTAGCATTCTTCTCCAGCTTGAGTTTTGCTCCAAGGCTTACTCCAAGTAAAGAGAATGCCACCAAACAATAGATGAATACAAAGGAGAATGAAGAGTTCTATTTATAGTGCTAGAAAAAGGTAATCAGGGACAATCCCCCGATATGGGACTCATACTATAAATGGACATAAAACAACATAACCAATAACCCGACTAAATCATGAATGCCTGGACCAATTTGGACCGCCAATTGGCGGTCTGGAATGGTCGGATTGCGTCTGGATTTTGGTGGCTCGTTTTTTGGTTGATTTTTTTATGTTTGATGAACCCGATTTGGTTTTTCATGTTTGGGCCCAGATCTATTTACCAAAATACTCCTCATGTGGTGTGGAGCTTCTTGATTTGCTTATTGATCCTTTTGGTTTACATCTCGGTCCTTCTCTCTTGCATCTCAGTCCCCAAGTCTTACAACTCAGTTTTTTTTCTTGCTTTTAGGTCCTTTTATGTCTCTTCTCCTCAAACATGTTTATTCCTGAAACTCAAACATAAAACTCATTACGAAGCATTATTTAGGTTCAAGATAATGGATATTAGACACAAATGAATGCATGAAATGATGTCAATCATATACACTAGGTTCTCTATAGAATTCACACACAAAATTTCACATAATTTGGACTTCAGATCACCCAACCTAGAACCGGAAAACACTTAAACCTTACTTGAACTGTCATGACCAAATCGGTCGACCGAAACGAGTTCTTAGTTCGACCGATTGGGTTGTTTATTCTGTTACAGGATTTAGTGTTAAACTGGTCAACCGTTTAGTACCTATAGTTCGACCATCTACACGTGTTACATGACCGTTAGACTTGTCGTATTCTATAACGGCCAGATTTTCCAAAACCTAAATTTTACCAAACTTCCAGTCGATTGAATCTCTCCTAGCGATAGACCGACCCAACATTTCTTGGTCGCCCTGAACACTCTAGAAGTTTCCGGACGAACGTCTCCTAGACCTTGGTCAACCGAAACTCAAATTCTTCTTGAACTCAGGAGTGTCTGGAAGTTTCCGGTCGAACCAACCATATACCTTGTTCGACTGATTCATTCTTATTAGACCAAAAATCCTAGAACGGTCAACCAATCCCCTTATCTAGTTCGACCGTTCACTTAAGTGAACATAAGTTGTAGCCAAGAATGACCAACCGGGCGACCGGTATACCCGATTCCGTCAACCAATTTTGTGCTGAATTGTGTCCTGCACTTCTCTGTTTTGTGTTTCTTACACAAACTCTTACACAAACTCTTACCAAACTTGTGAGAGGAGGAGCCAAGCTCGGCGATGATTGTTCGCGAGCTTGAAGATTGTAAAGGTGTTCTCTCCCGGCCTGGAACGGGGAGTGGATAGTGAAGTCGTGATCGGAGTTCGGTGATTCGAGTGGAGCTTGCAAGAGAGGACTAGGACCCGGGTATGGGTGTTGAACCTCTATAAAAATCCCTCGTCTCCTTTATGGTTTGCATATTTTCTTCCCTTTACTTGATTTTGTTTTTAATTCCGCTGCACATCCTTGATTAAGAAAGTAAAGATTAATTAACCTTAAAAGTGATAAGAATTAAGCCATAAACACGAGCCTACATGGACTTCCGACATCCATCCAAATAGAATCCCGCCAGAGGCTCCTACAGCCGAGAGAGATATTCATTCATCAATAATGTCCCCCTATAAATATGAGATGGTTATCTTCCACTATATCAAGTTTAGTTTCTTGTATTAAGATAATATTCGGTCTAATTGACCGAATAATGTTTTTGTCGCTCGTTGCTTCTGACATGTCCTTAAACCTCAAATATCCCAAGAGATTATCTTCATAGGAGGAACATTTCTGGATACGACGCCTTGAGATTATATGTGTAATGCACAGGTGACCCGAAGTCGTCTAAGGATATTGGCCCAAGGTTCTCTTATCCCCAAGTTCATCAAGGAATATATTGGAATGCTCAACATAGCAAAAATCAAGCCCAATTCCTAGGCAGGCATTTAGGAAATCATTGGATGAATCCCATTGTAGAACATTTAATTGATCGATTGTACCACAATTCAATTCTACGCTACATTAGGATGACCTATTGGAATCCTCCTTAGAGGTGCTAGGGCAAGAGCGATATTGTTGCCATCTACTAGAACGACAAGGCTCTAAGCACAAAAGGTTTTGCAATAATTTAAATTCGAGATATCTTTGCATTGAGAAATTTCACCAAGCTAAGATGATGTCATTTTACCTTTGACCAAATGTCTTGTCGAACTCCAGTCTTCATAGGGGATGGAGCTGGGGTGGCACCCTTCAGATTATTGGTTTTGCTCTTGACTACATGCGACTTGGCATTGTGTGATCGATGTCATGTCTTGGCCATTGTACCATTCTTATCACCCACGGACGTCAAGAAAATCATGCCCAAGGACGCATCCCAATTTTGTGGAGCCAGAGACTCAATGTTTGTCGACGTTCAAAAATTGGATTTAGATTGGATTTTCCATATTGCTATTTATAGCGTCAAAGTTGCCCTCAGTTGGGCCTCCCATTTACAAGAAAGGGAAAAATGGATTTTATCCCGCTTAAAATGGACTAGTTCCCGGCTTGGGCTCATTTTGGCCTGGTCCTGATTGACTAGCAAGACCAACAAATTTAGTCAATGTCTGTAGACATTGCATGGCTTGGGTTTAATCGTTTAGTTACTATTTAGTGGCCTTGTCTAGTCTAGCCTATTTCTGTTTTACGTCTCTCCGAGGTTGTGAGTCGCACGCCCAGCAAAATTTTGATTGTTTTGGGCCATCAAGTGATTGCCTTGCTCAGTAAGGGGTTAGTAGGGAAATGTCGCTTCAAGCTCTTCAGCCATTACTGATCTAGTTTGTCGATTTGCATCGCCGTTGACCCTGCCAAACTAGGGATGAGCACCACCTTCGGGCTTTTGCAATGAGGAGCTTTTGCTTCCACTATTTTTGCAGCCTTGGAGTGGCTGAAGTCTTTACGGAAAGCCAAGACCTTCCCACGCTCTCTGTACCCTGTCATTCTTCTTCTTCCATGATGTTGAGTTTTTTCCCATTTGTTCCCTTGTTCCTCCCTAGTCCAGTGAAAATGATCCTTTATTGGAGGGTTGGAATATCCCATAGTTGTGTCGTTAGGACCTTGTTAACTAATGGAACCATTTTCAGGTGCAAAAGCTACTTCGTATGAGTTTCCCGCATGTATGACCTTCAAGACGGGCGGCACCAAATGTCCTTCAAATGGGCGAACCTTGATACGCACCATAGTAAGCACGTGCTTCTTGAGTGTGTTCTCGTCAATACGAAGTAGGTCTTTGATCATGGAAGTGCTCAGATGTTTATTTATCTAGAGACATGCCTGGGACTATGATCCAAATACTGGTGTTACCAGAGCATCGATGTGCCCCTTCATCTCTTGACCAAATGGCCAAGTTGTTGGTTGCCCCCTTGAGGGTTTCAACAATGGTTTCATGGAGACTTGTCGTTATAGCCTCAGAGGGGCAAGAAAAGAGGAATGCATGTGCCGAGACGGGTCGAAGATTTAAACCCGAGAAGTTTTCCCATTCTCAGGGAGCGTAGTTGCAATATCATTCTCTTTAGCTAACTTGCTTCTTATCGAATCTACCACACATCGTGATAATTCCTTCAGGTTATGAAAAGAAGCCAAACTTGGCTTAAGGTGGAGAGGATAGGGTCACGAAGATCCATATTCAGCATTCCATGAACTGTTATATTACTTGTTCTTGTAGGATTTCGTGTCCCTATGTATGTATATATTTTAAAATTTTAATATAACATACAAGATCGATTTTCATATTTTCAGCAATTTTATGTACATCTATTTGTGTTTTATTCTAATAACATGCAACCTACATTTATTAAAATAATCCACAAAGATAGAATCATACCTAAAGGTTCTCGAAAACGTTTTTGATGATCCCGAGTCGCGTTGCCTGCTGAATCGTCCACGGAATTGCCTCTGAGTGTTCACCAAACTCTAAACAAAGTTAGAGAGAAATGAGCTAGCCAATCAATCTCTAACAAGGTTTAGAATCACGTTAATTACCCCTCTTTAAGCTCCTGAGAATCTTATCTCCAAAACTTAAATTTACTAAGAGATTTTCGTGGTGATTAGGGAGAGATTAATGAGAGAAAGAATTTTGCATTAGTCTTTAAACAAGTAGGAATAAGTGCCCTTTTATAGGATCCCAAAACATCCTTATCAAGAGTTATTATTTAGCCATGATCTCTTGTTTTTCTCTCCTAAAATTAATCTCTAAATTCCACATAATCACCCACAAAAAACGTTTTAATTAAATATGGAATTATTTCACCCATGATTTAATTAATCTCTTAATAATTCCGGCAGAATCGTTCTTATTCGGTAGACCGAGAATTATTCGGTCAACCGAACCATTCGGTTTTAACACATGTTCGGTGCACCGTGAGCCAGACGGTCGACCGATTCCTTATGAGAAAAATTTCCTAGAAGAATTCAGACGAACCACGTCTTTTAATCGGTCCACTGTTGACCCACCAAAATCGCTCCTGGGACATAGTCATCGGATGACCGGGTCACCTTCGGTCTACCAAAAATACTACTTCTTGGTTGACTGTGCACACTCGGTTAACCGAATCCGATTGTCCAGGCACTCCAGACAATTTCGGTCAACCAATTGCGTTTACCCGTTCCCTATTCGGTTAACCGATCCGAAGATACCCCGGTCGACCGAACCATGAACGGTTCACCGTGTTTGACCTCGAATTTACCTTTGTCAAATTTTGGATTTGTTTCCAACAAAATTTGATCTTTTGGGGTTTTTAGCAAATTGATATCTTATGTAATATTATCCTATGTAATATTTAATTATTAGACCCCATAATATATACCTCATATGAATTTATTATGATTCTAATTATGTCAATTCTCATAACATATTTATTTTAATTAATTCACCACATGTGTCATATTTTCACATGAAACCCGACACATCATATTAACTTAAAATCAACCTCTTGTTTCCCAGTTTTGTGGTGTGACCTATAGGAGGATCCAAGCCAAATTGGCAGCGATATTAAACACTTAATATCTTAAACTATAAGCGGTATTTAGCTACACATTATAGTTACCCAATTAGTATAGATGTCTTTGTTCCACCCGAACCAAAATACGATCCATTTAGTGATGTAAGTGCACCACTTGTGTCTGTCCCTTGCCTCATGATATTAAGAATATATACAAAGTAGAAATGTGTCACATTTGTATTATATTCATTTCTTGATCTCTTTAAGCTAATTATAACTATGTGACTTAACTCAAGTCACATTGTGCACATTATAATTTTGCTTTATCAAGGGGCCCACTAATATCATACTCAATTAAGAGGGGCAATGATAATCGTTTGACTAACTATCTATTCCAGCACAAGTCATGCTCAACCAACTATTGCCTTTATCACTATACTCATTGATAGTTTTTGACAATAATCAAATTAAGCACTTCTTGAGTGAAAAGATATAAGTCTTATATCTTAGGATCCAAGACACAGTAAAAACATTAATGACACGGAACACAATTCCATAATGTTTTACTTGTTAGGTCTATTCAATATATAAAAGTAATATTTTCCTCTTTTATATACTCGTGTTGTCAATTATTTGTGGAGCTACAACAATCGATGACCAACACGACAATCTTATCTCGGTAATTAATGTTCTATGTTAATTACCATGATTGTGAATAACTTTGATTTTATGTAAACCATTATCTTTTAGAGCTTTACGGTTAAGGATCAAGCGCCTCTTCCTTAACACTTCCAAAAGACGAATACTATAATCAAGGAACAAAATGTTTGTACATTCAATTCATAATAATTGACATATAAAAGTAAAACTTTTAGAACACATTCATTTCAGTTCTTCCGACCATGATTTTGCATGTTTGAGGAGTTGCTTTTGCAGTTGGTTGTGGAGTAGCACTTGTTGTGCCTAAAAGGGAATTGCCTCATCAAATGTCCTATTTTATGGCAATGGAAGCAAACCAGCTTTGAATTGTCGGTTAATGCATTTCTTCTGTGCAAATGTGTTTTCTTTTTAGATCGGATTTTTATCCAGGGTTATTGGCTAGTTCTCTGATTTTGTCGTAAGGAAATTTGGTTCGGATGTCGCCACAACCTCAGACAACGACTTGTTGGTAGGTTTTCTAGGTTTTTAGAGAAGAGTGCTTTCTGAAACTGTTGTATTCATAAAACTAGCTACGTTGCTTCAAGCAGAGATTACGTGCTCAAGAGAAGGGAATCAAGGGATACGATCTAATTATTTTAATATATGTTACGTGCATTTTGTACAAGAATAGAAGTCTCTTGGTGCGTGACTTGGATAGTAGCAAGTCTGACAAGTGCAGCGCAATAAATGCGTTAAGGAGAACCAATTTTGATTGAGACTTTGCGACAATGGTAGACCGTTATGGTCTTTGAATTTTTTAATTTTAAAAAAATCTCGTGAATCTTAGCTCGTGACAAGGTGTGAAATTAGGTTAATTTCTGTGATAGTAATTAAAATCTTCCTCCTCAGGAAGAGGATGAATCTTGATTCCGTACTAATCTTCTTTGCTTTTGGATTTACCAGTTCCGTCGAGGATGTGAATCGCTCTCGTTGATAATAATTTTTGCAATCTTCGTGATTTTCTCTCCTTTTAGAAGATGGCCAATGACAGTCCGGTGGGTGGAGTTATAAAGATGTCTCAAGGATCCCCACACTTGATTGAGGTGGGCTAGAAGTTTCAAAAGGTGGTGTTTTACCACTTGAATATGGAGTCAGTCGGGGGATAAAGAGCGGCAAAAGGTAGGCAAGACAGGGTATGAGTGGAACTTCGGATCACTCAACCACTTTTGGGCTACCACTTCCGTTTCCGTCGTTCCAAGGAACCTCACCTCGTCGGTGCTAAAAGTTCATCACTTACACGCAGCTTTGTCGCTATGACGAGAGCAGGGGTAGAAGTGTGCCAAAAATAATAGGTATTCTCCTGGAGGGAGCTATGCAACAAAGTGAGGACCGTCAATCGATGAAATTTTGAGGAAGATGAGGATCGTGATTAGGGCACTAGGCGAATTTTGTAAGAACCTCACTTTCTTGACTTCAACTCCTACAGAAATAAAGTATCTTATAATGTACTTGTAAACGCAAGGCTTATATCTTGTTTATCTTCGCCTTCCATCAATGAAATTCACAGTTTGAAAAAATGAGTTCTCATAATCGACTGAGGACATATATCTCGCACAATCGTTGCTTGTGAGATTACAATGCCTCTATATTTACACTCTTAAATTCAAAAAGAAGATATAAGCGAGATGATTGAATTTTGTAATTGTCCATGAGAAGTACATAGCTGAAATGCCATCCCAAGATCCTCATCGGACTAATATAACAAATAGGAAAATGTTTAGTGGACGTGGGCGTCCTGACGCCTGTAAAAAGGGCAACCCTAGTGTTTAAAAGGGGTCGATCGTAAGTGTAAAAATGTACTCCCGGAAGTGATGAAATACACTGCAAATGATAGAATACTCCGTGTTTAAAAAGATCTGATTGTAAGTATAAAAAGGACAAACATCATGTTTAAAAAGGTAGTGCGTCCGCTTATAAGGTTCTTACAAATAAAGATAAACCCCATGCATTTCGATTGTTGCAATTACTCCAACAAAGTTTTGAAAAAAAACTTCAGCCTCCAAACAAGATTACAAATCTCAATTTTTCATTCATTTAAGTGATATCCATTATAAGTACATTTTGCCCTACTTTTTTTGAAAGAGACAAGGATCATTATATATTATAAGTAATAATATTATTAAGACATCACATAGATCGATGATATCAAAAACATTGATTTTGAGATGTCACATTTCCAGTAACGAAAACCAGACAGGAACCTTTTGGGTTTGACTTTGATGTGGTCGGAACTTTGTTGTGGTCGTCTAACGATTAGGATGCCGCTAATGGAGTTAATGCCTCGGGTTGACACGCTTATATGACCCTACTTACGGATATCAACAAAGTTAAACGAGTGTTAAAGTGTAATCGATATGGGATCCAAGTGAGTTTAAGATGACCAGTAATATGACACAACATTGATTTGATCGAAACAACTTCCCTGGAACCAACCCGTTACAAACTTACAATACAAGAAGGCAAGGAAGGTTGTTGGTGGAATGGGTAGACTCCACCCCTACGCCGGCGCCGCTCTACTCTCGAAGCGCCTATTCTCCAACACAACCGGCCTCCACCTCCACCTCCACCTCCACAAGAGCAGGGGGCAGCACATCCTCACTAACCCCCGCGTCCTCGACGCCATAGTGCGCTCCTCCGGCGTTGGCCCCGACGACGCCGTCCTCGAGGTCGGCCCCGGCACCGGCAACCTCACCGTCAGGCTGCTCCACCAAGCCGGCTCCGTCGTCGCCGTCGAGATCGACCCGCGCATGGTCGACGTTCTGACGACGCGGGTGCGGGACTTGGGGTTGGAGGACAAGCTCACGGTCAGTCACTGCCCGTAACTTTTGGTTTTTGGTGCTCTTGAGGTGTTCGATGGAATGCCCCATACAAGACTAGTATACTTCCACTTGGAAATGAAATCTTCATATGACAAGAGTAATTTATTTCATTTTTTTTATCAATATTAAAAATTTCATAGGCCCTTCGATTTTGCAATTGATGCATGCAAACACACCCCTAAGGAACTTCTTGCATCGATTGGTTTTCCAAGACATGCTCTTGTGGATTCCCCGATACTTGGGGATTCTACTTGATCTGTATAGTCGTGCGTGCAACTACCCATACTTGTAGCTTTTCTCAATATCTTAAGCTTAATAGCTTACAAGGGTATAATATAATATCTTTAGTATCTCCTCTCAATATATTTGAGATGGAACCCAGACGGTGGTGTTTACCAACTACAATTGCGATGCTTTTTTGGTTTTCAAACTCAATGGTTTCGAGATACATCCCTCCTGTGCAAAGACTTTTCTCCATAGGCAAACGGAGATCCCATCAAACTCTGATGAGAAATGTGTTCCACTGCAACTTGCTGATGGTGGTGGTTTGGTCTTTTATGAAAATAATCAGCAGAATGCTCAATATATGTCGTAAAATCCTAATTCATACGGAGTTATTAGAAAATGTAAATACAAAGTAAAGAGGAACGTTCTCTGAACCTTTGTTCTACGGGGACAATCTCATCGTAACTACCCTTTCTTTTCGTTTCTTTAAAAATAAGGAATTTTTAACTTGAGAGGGAGGAGAATCACGTTATTGTGATGGTGGTGTAATTATTTGTCACAGATTAATCAATTTTGGTCTACATAAGTATATTTTACATTTGTAGCTTATTTGGGGAAAGAGAGATGGCATTAGTAATTGGTTGTGGCTATTAAGTAAAGGCATTGAATCATTTCATAATACAAACTTGTATTTCTAGTACAATTTGGCAGAACCCCATACCTTTTGGACAGGGCTACAGGATCCAGTCCTCCCAGATCCAAATGCCATCGTCTCATAATTGATATGGTATCGGTACTCTCCGATGTTAATGGGATGAATCACTGATAAAATGTTTTTTGCTGCTTCACAGGTAATTCAACAGGATGCTCTGAAAACCAAATTTCCCAAATTTGATCTCTGTATATCCAACATCCCTTATGGCATCTCTTCTCCTCTTTTAGCAAAGCTTTTCTTTGGGCCTGACAAATATAACTTCCGAAGTGCTACTCTTCTCCTTCAGAAAGAATTTGCTCGTCGTCTCCTGGCTGATCCCGGGGATTCAGAATTCAACCGTTTGGCTATGAATATCAAGTTAATGGCCAAAGTTAACTTTCTTATGGACGTCAGCAAGAGAGATTTTGTGCCTACTCCTAGAGTAGATTCCTCAGTGGTTACGATAACACCACGATCAGAAATTCCTAATGTTGATCTTGATGAGTGGTGGGCTTTCACTCAACTGTGCTTTGGTAAGAAGAACAAAACTCTTGGAGCAATCTTTAGGCAGAAGAAGAAGCTCATGGATCTCATGTGTAGGTTCCATGAAAATGCTGGAAAGTTACAAATAGATGATGAAACGGATGAAGAAGTCGAAGAAAACAATGTTTCTGAAATTGGCTTGTTCAAAGAAAAGATGATTAGGATACTTAAAAAGGGTGGATTCGAAGACCAAAGGCCTTCAAAGCTTTCTCATGATGAAATGCTGCGTCTCCTATTCCTGTTCAATCATGCAGGAATACATTTTCAGAAATAGATATTGGCAAGAAATGCAGCTGAATCTTCTGTTATTTGTGTGGTCCAGATGCTGTTGGTGGTATTCTGGACTTCCTCGGACAGCAGCTTCACCATTCTAATGCATGCTGTGGGAAGTTTTTCTCAGGAGTTTGTATGTGATGCAGTGATCTTGCTCAACGACGCTCAGTATGTGCATCTCTGCGTTTATATGTCATCCGTTTGCTGAAATTCATGTGAAGCCCGATTTGATCTTGATTCCTTAAGTTATTTTTTCAGTTAAATTATATTTTTGTAGCATAATTTTTCATTTTTAAGGAGTTGATAGCTTAAAGCCTTGAAGTTACAAAATTAAACAAGTATTTTAGCTTTGTTTCATCTTCTTCTTAGTTACCATATACATGCTATTTATTTTGATGTAAATATTTTGAGTTCTATGAACAACATTCTTATTACTCCCCTTGGAAAAAACAAATTTCTTAATAGAGTTTCTAGGAGTAGATCACTTCTTCCAAACAAAGCTAACCCACTTAAACTCTTAAATTGAAGTTTCGCTTCACCCCAATCAGACCTGAAGTATAAATGCTTAAGTGAAGAAACTTTTAATCCCAGAACTTCTAGCAAACAATCATCAAAACATTGTCGGTTCAGCCTCCGTTGCATACTTATTTTCCAGCAAACACACGAGGCTAGGTTGTCACTAACCATTACTCGACCTGGTCATGAGTTTTCTCTCTCTTCTTTATCTCTTCCAAATCAGTTTTCTCTCTCTTCCACACCAGTTTTTTTCCTCAACTTATTTTCTTTTTTTTCCTACATTATTCACATCTTAACCACAACTCACCACAACCTACCTCTCTCCTCCACCACGTCATTTTAGGTTCATATTGGAAAACAAATTAAAAAAACCAAAAAGATTAAAACGTGTTTTCAAAAAAAAAAGAAGATTAAAACAAAATTTTAAAAAATCAAAAAAAAATAATAATAATAAAATGATGACCGGGTCGTTGCGGGCTCGTCCCGTGATCCTCTAAAGTAAAGAAAATGCTCTAAATGGACCGGAATTTCGGGATTGAGAATTTCATTCAAATGACATCATCACTCTTCGGCAGGTGACAACACCACTTTTAAAGCTATTGTAATGCCAGGAACATAATAACGACATTTATTTTGTGCCAGTTAAACATTTTAATTTCATTTGTGTTGCTATTTCATTATTTAAGTCACATTATTCGTTTTCCTACCTTTTAGAATAGTTTTGCAATTTTGTATACAAACTACGCTTGCACTTTCATATCCTATCTTGATTTTAATCACAGGGCTTCACGTAAAACTTGTAACTTTTTTCATGTAAAAAACAATATCATCATGTAAAATTAAGGCGAAAATGAGTAAAATACTTCACAAATCTATTCTCTCTCACATCAAATGAGATAACTTTTAGCACCTGATCATGGATGGCCGACAACGTGGGAGGTAGACAACTAAAATGAAGGATTTTTGGGTTCCACAATTGAAGTCTTTTCTGTTTTGTTTGTAGAGTCGATAATTTACATGAAAGTTGTGTTTTTTAAGTATATTTATGGGTTAGCTTTTTTAGACGAGTATTGGTTAGACAAGTCATATTTCACATGACAAACACAAATTATAATTTCAAGTGAATGATTAGAAGTTGAATTTCTCAGAAAGGTTAGGTTTGTGACGTATTTTTACGCTTTTCATTCTTAATTTTATATGAAGGTGTTGTCTTTTACATGCAAATTTCATATAACGTTCTGGTTGTTTGAAACAAGATAAATATCTTAAGTGTAAGGTAATTTGGGTATAAAAGGTAAAAATTGGTCTATAAAAAAGAAAAACCAACAATGCGACCTAAAAGTGTGAAATATGAGTGGAATTAAAGTGTCGACCGACCTTTTTTTGTTGTTATAGTAGGCTAATGTAATACCAGCCCTGCTAAGATTTGTATTCTCAAGATTAATCAACCATAATATTTTAATACTACTAAAGTTGGGGACGATTAGATAAGGAATAGATAAAAAATTGGTGTACCACCACCATAATTGCTTAGAGCCTTGGAGGAGCGGCCTTCGTGGTAAATGGTAATACCATAATAGTCAACTATTTAAAGTCAATTTCAGTTTTCATTCCCAAAGTCTAGTCTAGCTAGACTAGGAAATCTTGGTCATTTTTTTTATACGCTCATGAAAGCCAGTAAATGTTCTATTAAGGTTTATGTTGGGTCTTGGGAGCAGACTGTAGTTGTGCTTGGCGTGATATAAATTAAATTAATCAGAACCTACTATAAGTGGCCTATATTCTCCACTTAGTACATCTTAATAGATTAAAAGTTGCTTACCCTTCCAAACGGTAACGTCCCAAAACCGTAGAAGAAATTTTTAAATTAAACATACGATCGTCAACGGTCAAAGAGGGCACGTTACTAGAAAAGTCAACTGAATATATATATAAAATATCTCCACGTGGAAGTCATAATACAGAGTGTCAAAAGAGTATTTACATGACTAATACATAACTAATGTAATCACTACCTCTACAAAAACGATAAGATGACAGGACCTGATCCCGGAGGTACTCCCCTCGGTCATCACACACCTACGACTGCCTGCTCCCTGAAAATGAAACACAAAATCCGCCTGAGTTCCCGAAAGGAACCTCGTATGCCAACATCTCCTATTATATACAGAAATACAGACGAAAATGCCAAATAATGCTCATGCAATGCAAATCCGCCTCGGGCCCAATGAATGCCCAATCGCCACCACGACCCATCTCCCAGCCGCACTGGCATGAAAGGCTTCCCCCTACCGCACAGGCTCAAGGGGCATCACTCTCCTACATAAGGAGAGGGCATCTCCTTCCTACACAAGGATAGAAGGTGTCTCCCACCTACACAAGCATGGAAGACATCCCCTACCTACACAAGAATAGGGGGTCCAACTGAATACGCCCTCGTCGAAGGTGAAATCCGTAGCTCCGAGGTCCGGTGATCGACCGTTGGCTCAGAGCTGGTAGTCGACCTATGCTCGACGGCTCGCGTGTGGATAAATCCACCAACCTGCGTTAATCGGTCGACCGCAACAAATACATCGGTCGACCGGTCTCCCGCTCAGTACTCGGTACTGAGGTAAAACACTATCAATCGGTCGCACAGGGTCTCTCGGACGGTCGACCGTTTAGCAAGTCACCGCCCAGTCCTAACCAATGATAATTCGACCCACCGGTCGAATAAGGTCAATCTAGCGGTCGACCGTTTGGAAGGTCTACGCTATACATTTTTTATACATATATATCTTGTCGGTCGAACCAGGGTCCGTTCAACCGATAAGGAAAACTGCATGAATCTTGCCCACTGCATTCGGTCGACCGAAACTCTTCTGGTCGACCGGATCAACACGCACTTCACTGCAGGAAAACTGCACGTGATCGGTCGACCGGATTCAGAACGGTCGACCGTTTAGATGGTCAACGTTCTTGACCGACTTTGCGCAGTTCGGTCGACCGAGACACACTCGGTCGGCCGAAGGTCTGTCTAACCTATCTAAAAGGGTTCGGTCGACCGAAACAAACACCGGTCGACTGGGCTAATGTAACCCTTAATTTCCCGCTAAAATTTGGCATAAACGGTCGACCGTCACACAGACGTCGTTCGACCATTTTCGGGCAGTAAGTTATTATATACAAATATCGGTCGACCGACCCAACCACCGGTCGACCGGACTATACATTTTCCCTCTGGACATGCATCATTTAGACGTTGTTCGGTCGACCGAGCTCTCAATCGGTCGACCGAACAGAGCGTCTTCAACCTCTGTCCAGTTGGGTTTTCACCGGAGAAACGACATCAACGCCGCCCCTTACACTCCCCCACCTCTTGGGGAGTTACTATGAAGACTTGGCATACCTCTCAAGACGACGAAGACCCGTCGGAGCCTGGCTCGCGCAATGTTGCCTCCCGAACGCAACCACCTGTACGACCGCCTCCTCGCACGCTTCACGCCGGACCCTCCTCCTCCGCCTTTGCACCGTCGGAAAGAGGGAGAAGTGAGAGACAAGGTGAGTGAGGAAGAAGAATTTGGAGAAGAAGAAGAATGGAGGAGAAATGTTTTTGCTTTAAAAACAAAACCCAAACCTAAGGCAACACTCCCCACCATCCCCTACACTCCTAGCCCATACCTCCCTCACCTCCCATACCCTCTCACATCAACCCCACCTAATCTCCATTAAGGCCCTAAGATGGGTTAGGGACATAACAAACCACCCACCTTAAAAGGATTTCGCCCTGAAATCAGAAAGGTAACTCACCGAAGAGCTCCGGATACTGCCTCCGAACATCCTCTTCAATCTCCCAGGTGGCCTCGTGCTCACTGTGATGCTGCCATTTGACCTTAACCATCGGAATGGTCCTCCTCCTGAGCTGATGGTCCATCCGGTCGATGATCTCAACTGACCTCTCCTCAAGTGACAAGTCCTGCCGGATCTCAGGTACTGCAATCTCTATCACATGTGTCGGGTCTGCAACGTACTTCCTCAACATAGAAACATGGAAGACGTTGTGAAGGCCAGAGAACTGTGGTGGCAAAGCAACTCTGTAGGCGACCTCTCCGACACGGTCCAAGATCTCAAAAGGTCCGACATACCTCGGACTGAGCTTCCCCTTCTTCCCGAACCTCATCACTCCCCAAGATGGTGAAATCTTCAGGAAGACGTGATCTCCAACCTCGAAGCTCAAAGTCCGCTTGCGTCGGTCAACATAACTCTTCTATCTGCTCTGTGTTGTAGCCAACCTCCTCCTGATCAGGTCAACCTTCTCTGCGTACATCTGCACAAGCTCCAGGCCCACTAACTGCCTCTCACCTACGTCACTCCAGCATACTGGTGATCTGCATGGCCTCCCGTACAACGCCTCATACGGTGCCATCCCAATACTAGCATGGTAGTTGTTGTTGTAGGCGAACTCGATCAGAGGTAGATGCTAATCCCAGTGTCCAACCCAGTCCAGTGTGCAAGCCCTCAGCATATCCTCCTAGGTCTGGATAGTCCTCTCTGACTGGCCGTCTATCTGAGGATGAAAAGTTGTACTGAACCTCAGACGTGTCCCCAGTGCCTGCTGCAGACTCCCCCAAAATCTGGATGTGAACCTCGGATCTCTGTCAGAGATGATGCTCACCGGTACTCCGTGCAATATGACGATCTCCTCTACATACAACTTCGCCATACTCTCCAAAGGCAAGGTGGTCTTAATGGCCAGAAAGTGCGCCGACTTGGTTAGTCTATCGACTATCACCCAAATCGCGTCATGGAACCGCCTCGTCTTCGGTAGCCCCGTGACGAAGTCCATCGTTACGTGCTCCCACTTCCACTCTGGAAGCTCGATACTCTGCATGGGCCCAGCTGGCCTCTGGTGCTTAATCTTCACCTGCTGACAGACCAAACACCGACTCACGAACTCTGCAATGTCCTTCTTTATGCCTCTCCACCAGAAGTTTTGTTGCAGGTCCATATACATCTTCGTGCTCCCTGGATGGATGGTGTACTTCGCTCGGTGTGCCTCCTCCATGATGTCATCTCTCATCCCATCAACCTTCGGTACCCAGATCCGCCCTCTGAATCTCAGACCTCCATCCACCCCAACACTGAAATCTGACCCTCTCTGGCAGTCAACTTCAGCAGACTGGCCAACTCATCATCCTCACGCTGCGCCTGCACTACCTGTGAGACTGTCTGTGGCTCCACCCGCAACCCAGCTAACACTGCTCCCTCAGAGTCTCTAGTGAACGACATCCACTCTGCCAATGACTCAAGCAGTCTCCACTCCTGAATGTACAAGCCTGCAACTGATACCTCCACTCTCCTACTCAAGGCGTCTACCACTGAATTCGCCTTCCCCTGGTGGTAGGAGATGGTGAAATTGTAGTCCTTAATGAACTCCAACCAACGGCGCTGTCTCATATTCAACTCCTTCTGGGAGAAGAGGTACTTCAGACTCTGGTGATCGGTGAATACCTCGAACTGCTCGCCATACAGGTAGTGTCTCCATGTCTTCAATGTGTGCACAACGGCTGCCAACTCCAAGTCATACGTCGGGTAATTCTTCTCATGAGTCTTCAGCTACCTCGACGCGTATGCAATCACCCTCCCTTGCTGCATCAACACGCAACCCAAACCAACGCATGACGCGTCACTGTAGACCACAAAACCTCCTGTGCCGCTCGGCAGAGTCAAAACTGGAGCTGTTGTCAGTCGTCTCTTCAGCTCCTGAAAGTTGTCCTCGCACTTCTGGGACCAAACAAAAGTGATTCCCTTCTGCGTCAGCGCAGTCAGAGGTGCAGCTAACCTCGAGAAGTCTTTGATGAAGCGACGGTAGTAACCCTCCAACCCAACAAAGCTTCTGATCTCCGTCACGCTCGCAGGGGCTCTCCACTCAGTCACTGCCTCTACCTTCGCCGGATCCACCGAAATGCCCTCCGCAGAAATGATGTGACCAAGAAATACAACTCTGTCCAACCAAAATTCGCACTTCGAGAACTTAGCGTACAACCTCTGGTCTCTCAGAATGCAAAGTACAATCCGCATGTGCTCCCTGTGCTGCTCCACGTCAGGTGAGTTAGATCAGGATATCATCCACAAAGACAACGACACATCTGTCCAAGTACTGCCTGAACGTCTGGTTCATCAGATCCATGAAAGCTGCCGGAGCGTTCGTCAACCCGAAAGGCATCACCAAGAACTCATAGTGCCCATATCTGGTCCTGAATGTTGTCTTCTGGACATCCTCCTCTCGGATCCTCAACTGATGGTATCCTGAACGTAGGTCGATCTTAGAGAAGACTTTCGCTGACTGCAACTGGTCGAACCGGTCCTCAATCCTAGGTAGGGGATACTTATTCTTGATGGTGACATTGTTCAGCATCCTATAGTCAATGCACATCCGCAATGACCCGTCCTTCTTCTTCACAAACAACACTGGCGCGCCCCAAGGTGAGACACTCGGTCTGATGAAACCAGCCTCCATCAGCTCCTGCAGCTGCTTCTTCAACTCTGCCAACTCTGCGGGCGCCATCCTGTACGGGGCTTTCGACTGTGGTGAGGCGCCTGCTGCCAGCTCAATGCAAAACTCCATCTCTCGTGGAGGCGGCAATCCTGGGATATCATTTGGAAACACCTCTGTAAACTCCCGCACCACATCTATCTCGTCCAACCTCGGTGACTCAGGCTCTGGAACAACCAACATCGCTAGGAATGCTCTGCAACCCTGCTGCATCAACTTCTGAGCCCTCAAAGCTGACACCACAATGCGGCCCCCTCTGTTCCTGATTCCTTTAATCATGATATCAGGCAACCCCTTCCTCGGAATCAAAATCTTCTTCTCACGACAAAGGACACGCACATCATGCCGGGACAACCAGTCCATCCCAAGAATGACGTCGAAGTCCTCCATCGGTAGCAAGACCAGATCTGCCAGAAAATCTTGGTCTCCCGAAACAATCGTGGTGCCGAGGATGAAGCTCCCCACAGTGCCCACCAGACCCAGGGGTGTGCTGACTTCCAAAGTAACAGTCAACATCGCAAGGGTACAACCCAACACTCCCGCAAATCGCTCCGAGATGAGCAAGTGTGTCGCGCCACAATCAAAAAGCACCCTAGCTTCCAAACCTGCCACAAGAAGTGTACCTTCCACGACAGTGCTGGCATCCCTCACCTCCTCCGTCTGGATAGTGAAGACTCGTCCAGTGCGCTGACCCTGCTGAGGTGCTGCAGGTCTCCTACCTCCGCCTCCACTGGCAATCGGAAGTCCTGGAGGTCTGCTCGGTCCAGCGCCCTTGCTAGGGCAATTCCTGACGAAGTGGCCCAGCTGACCACAACCATGACAAGTACCCGGCCCAAAGCAGCGCCCAGTGTGCACTCTACCACAACTCCTGCACGCCTCTGGCTGCGGTGCCCCTGCTGCATCGATCCGGGGCCTCTTGCCCGGATTGCCCGAACTCTGCCCTCCTGGCCTCCCTTAGGATCTCCCGATCGGCCTCCTCTCATCCTGGTAATTCTCCCGGTAGTCTCTCTCCATAATCGTTGCACTCCTCACTACATCCGCCAAGGTGCGTGACATGCTCGACAACACTCGGGTCCTCAGCTGCTTCCGGAGTCCCCTGACAAACTTCATCGACCTCTGCGCCTGAGTGACGAAGATCTCTGGACAGTAACGCTCAAGGGCGTTAAACCTCCCAATGTACTCCTCTAGTGTCATGCTCCTCTGCTCCAGGGCCAGGAACTCCTCCCTCTTCCTGTCTCGCACGTGCTCCGGAAAGTACTGCTCGTTGAACTACTCAACAAACTCCTCCCACGACACATCCTCTCGACCGGCAAACAAAACTACTGAAGTCGACCTCCACCAGTTCGCTGCAGCTCCTCTCAGCACGTAGGTGGTCAGGTCCACCTTCTTCTCAAGAGTACAGTTGATGGCCCTGAAGATCGTCTGCATGGTGAAGATCCACTCCTCAGCTGCCTCTGCATCCATCTGCCCAGTAAAAGTCGGAGGGTGTTGCCTCATGAACCGGTCGTGCATCGCACCGGCCCCCGTCTGCGCACTCTGCGCTGCCTGGCGCTCCAACATCCCGCTCAACCGCTCCACGGTGTCGAACAAGACCCTGCGCTCTGCCTCCTGGGCCTCCCCCTCGCAGTCTCAATCGAACTGCGAGTCTCATCCACAGGCATGACCCGTCTCGGAGGCATCTCTCTACAAAACAAAGAGCTCACGTCAGAATGATCTTGAATGCATGTCATGGACCTCTAGACTCTAATCTTAACTCGATGGTGGTTTCCTTGGGAAAGTACGCCGAAATCAAGGCTCTGGTACCAAGTTGTAACATCCAAAACAGCGGAAGAAATTTTTAAATTAAACATACGACCGTCAACGGTCAAAGAGGGCACATTACTAGAAAAGTCAACTGAATATATATATAAAATATCTCCACGTGGAAGTCATAATACAGAGTGTCAAAAGAGTGATTGCATGACTAATACATAACTAATGTAATCACTACCTCTACAAAAACGATAAGATGACAGGACCTGATCCCGGAGGTACTCTTCTCGGTCACCACACACCTACGACGGCCTGCTCCCTGAAAATGAAACACAAAATCCGCCTGAGTTCCCGAAAGGAACCCCGTATGCCAACATCTCCTATTATATACAGAAATACAGACGAAAATGCCAAATAATGCTCATGCAATGCAAATCCTCCTCGGGCCCAATGAATGCCCAACCGCCACCACGACCCATCTCCCAGCCGCACAGGCATGAAATGCTTCCCTCTGCCACACAGGCTCTAGGGGCATCACTCTCCTACATAAGGAAAGGGCATTTCCTTACTACACAAGGATAGAAGGCGTCTCCCACCTACACAAGCATGGAAGGCATCCCCTACCTACACAAGAATATGGGGTCCAATTGAATACGCCCTCGTCGAAGGTGAAATCCGTAGCTCCGAGGTCCGGTGATCGACCGTGGGCTCAGAGCTGGTAGTCGACCTATGCTCGACGGCTCGCGTGTGGATAAATCCACCAACCTGCGTTAATCGGTCGACCGCAACAAATACATCGGTCGACCGGTCTCCTGCTCAGTACTCGGTACTGAGGTAAAACACTATCAATCGGTCGGACAGGGTCTCTCGGACGGTCGACCGTTTAGCAAGTCACCGCCCAGTCGTAACCAATGATAATTCGACCCACCGGTCGAACAAGGTCAATCTAGCGGTCGACCGTTTGGAAGGTCTACGCTATACATTTTTTATACATATATATCTTGTCGGTCGAACCAGGGTCCGTTCAACCGATAAGGAAAACTGCATGAATCCTGCCCACTGCATTCGGTCGACAGAAACTCTTCCGGTCGACCGGATCAACATGCACTTCACTGCAGGAAAACTGCACGCGGTCGGTCGACCGGATTCAGAGCGGTCGACCGTTTAGATGGTCAACGCTCTTGACCGACTTTGCGCAATTCGGTCGACCGATACACACTCGGTCGGCCGAAGGTCTGTCTAACCTTTCTAAAGGAGGTTCGGTCGACCGAAACAAACACCGATCGACCGGGCTAATGTAACCCTTAATTTCCCGCTAAATTTTGGCATAAACGGTCGACCGTCACACAGGCGTCGTTCGACCGTTTTCGGGCAGTAAGTTATTATATACAAATATCGGTCGACCGGACTATACATTTTCCCTCTGGACATGCATCATTTAGACGTTGTTCGGTCGACCGAGCTCTCAATCGGTCGACCGAACAGAGCGTCTTCAACCTCTGTCCAGTTGGGTTTTCACCGGAGAAACGGCACCAACGCCGCCCCCTACACTCCCACACCTCTTGGGGAGTTTCTATGAAGACTTGGCATACCTCTCAAGACGACGAAGACCCGCCGGAGCCTCGCTCGTGCAACGTCGCCTCCCGAACGCAACCACCCGTACGACCGCCTCCTCGCACTCTATCCTCCGTACGCTTCACGCCGGACCCGCCTCCTCCGCCTTTGCACCGTCGGAAAGAGGGAGAAGTGAGAGACAAGGTGAGTGAGGAAGAAGAATTTGGAGAAGAAGAAGAATGGAGGAGAAAGATTTTTGCTTTAAAAACAAAACCCAAACCCAAGGCAACACTCCCCACCATCCCCTACACTCCTAGCCCATACCTCCCTCACCTCCCATACCCTCTCACATCAACCCCACCTAATCTCCATTAAGGCCCTAAGATGGGTTAGGGACATAACACAAACAGTAAGCTTGATTCTACAATAAATCATTGAAGTGAAAGATTGACACTGGTTTTGCATCTTAAGTTGTAGCATATCTTCTTGTAATGATTTCTCCCTCTATTTCCAATAGGGAACTCAAATGGGAGCGGCCATGATAGAATGTTCATTCTACCATAAAAATGTCATAAGAAACCCATATATAATGGCACTTCGTTTGTCCTTAAAATATTAGACAATAAGAAAAGCAAATACTTGCCATTGAGCATTGACCCAAAAACGAGAGTTTTGACATCAAAATATGTCTAAGAGCATCCTTAACAGCGCCCGGGCAGTTCTCGGGCGCCCTGCTTTCTCTCTCAGCCACATCAGCTTCTCTCTCTGCCACGTCAGCACAAACCAACCCCCCTACAAAATCCTTAACCATTACCCAATCCACTCAGTCACGCTACAGTATTTGTTGCCACGTCATTATTGTTATTCTTCTCTCCAAAACTCTTTCAACAATCAACAATATATATTAATAATCATTATCGTAATAATTTAATATCAACAATTCATTCGTTTTTAAATAACATTTAATTAATAAATACGAAAATATTATTAAAATTTAGAAAACTTGACGTCCTCTTCGCTCTAATGAAGAAACTTGATGTCCTCTTCGCTCTAATGAAAAAGGAAAACAATGACGAGTTCGATAAAGAAACACTTGCTGAACTCAAGGAGTGGGCTAAAGCACAAGGATATCTGTAGGTGCTTATGTTTTCAATATCTGTGGTACTTTATCAGTATTTTGGTATTTTAAATTCTGTATCCGTAGGATGATTGTCTTTCCTTTCCTTATTTCAGTTGTATTTTGTATTCTGTATTTGTATTGTATTTTGTTTTCGAAGTGTATGAGTATTGTACTACTATTTCTTAATTTGTTTATGATTTTTTTAATTTTATTTTAATCTAAATAAGTCAAAAAAAATAAATTAATCATAAAATATTTTTACAATTATTTTTCAATACCTAATTAATTAAATTCAATTTACCTAATTAATACATTATCCTAATTATATATAAATAATTTTTATCTTTAAAAAAAACCAAAAAAAAACAAAAAAAAATAAAACGGACGAATTGGGGGGGGGGGGGGGGGGGGGCACGTGGCCCCCCGCCAGGGCACCCTGGGCGGATTCCCTGGAATCCGCCCTGGGCGCGCCCTCCCGTTAAGGGAGGGCTGCCTGGGCACCCTGCAGGGAGCCCGGGCGTAGAGCACCCGTTAAGGGTGCTCTAAGGAGCATTCGTATGCGTTCTTTTACGTTGGTTCACTTAATTTAGCTAACAAAGAGGTGAAATTACTCTTTTGAAGCCCATGCACTTATACGCCACAACCATATTAATATTGTAACGACCATTTCTCGCGACAATACATGGAAGCGTAGAAAATACACAAAAAATACTCGGGATAAAGAACGCTACTAAACAATATCAATAACCAATGCAGAGAAAGAAAAAAATCTTTTCATAAATAAGATTTAAATTAACTCGGAGTTCCAACCGTCAATTGGTTTCACGCATACCAAGTGGTCACTCATGTCCCCTGGCAAAATCCATTCTTATCTATACAGAAAAACAAAAATAAAACTACATGTGTGAGTCCATAGGAACTCAGTATGCAAGAATCGATCACCCACCTAATTGATTAGCTAGGTTAAAGTAACAATCAAATCATAGACATTGTATGAAACAGCTAGGATATTACAAATATTATAGGACTTCACAACACCATATATATTCTTGTGAGAAGGGAAAACAACAATTTTAGTTTGTATCGATCATATGATATTTACGTTCATCAAAACCATTCCAATCAAGGGGGGGGGGGGGGCAAGGCCCCCCCTTATTGGCAGCCCCGTTTGTGCAACCAGAAGGAATAGAAGCTTGTCCGTCGGATCCCTTAGGCAGCATTTGGAGCATCGACGTTGCGTCGTTCATAAACCATCATTCCACTGTCATAATTCTTGCTTCAAGAATTGGCGAACACAAAACGAGAAAGATGAGAATGAGACAAGCGGTGGAGTTGCTGGAGCTCTTCATCAGGCCGGAGGTGGTGTTTGTGGTGGGATAGAAGTGAGGCATTAGAGTTCGTGTTGTGTCTCTATATATATAATAATTTTGGACGTGTCCTTAAGATGTTTGAAATGAAATGGTTTTAGTTTGACTCTTGATAACGCGACCGGCCGGGAAGAAAATCGCATGACTGAGGAGTCTCTCACACACGCCGTGGTAACCAAGTAGTATAATAGACTTGGATTGATTTTGGACTTAAGAAAAACCATGGGCGAATTGGTCAACAAACTAAGTCCGAATATTGAATGGACTTAAGAAATGAATCCAAATTTATTTGTATCATGGGGATTCCCGTTCAACTATTTCAAGTAGCAAGATATTTGAATTTATTTACTGAACCCAATCTAGCCCAAACGGCTAGCCGGCTAGAGGTCTCCATATATGAGTTGTATCAATTAGGATATTTACCTCTTTTACTAAGATTATGTAAACCTTTTTCTTTCATATATTATTTCTTTAGAAAACCCTATACATATTGTAACATTCCAATTGAGTTTGAACATACAAACACCTTTAACGTTCGTTCGTGGTGCCACCTTTTACCCCGTAATCGATTCCATCACTGGGCTGACACCACTGCATCCACACCACCGTACTGCATCTCAATTTATTTATGGGGCTGTAACTCCAGTGGATATTATCCATTTATCCACTCTCATTTAACTCGTAGGTATGTGTATGGTATGATTTGTACCTATTTAATAAATTATATATACTCGTTTATCTATTATTGAGAATTGAACTTAATCTTATGTGACATCCTAGTCACTAGCCACATCACCTATGGAGAGTGAGTCATCTAGGAGTTGATGACTCAACAAGAAGGAAGACAAAAGGTTGTAGGAAAAGAAGAGACAAAGGGACTCTTCATTTTTTCTATAATTTTCGTCCTATTTTATGATGCAATTTAAGTAGAGGCTGTAATGATCTTGAATGATCATCTTTATGTAGTTTATGTTATGTTTGTGTTTTAGGTTAAGTTGAAGAGTCTTTGTAAGTGCATATATAAGAACAAGAGTTCTCCATTTGTAAAACAAGTCAAAACAAGTCAAGTCAAGTGAGAAAGAAAAAAGAAAAGATGAGTTTGGTGTAAATCTCGTTTTTTACTTATGAGTGTTAAGTAGTGAATTCTCTTCTTCCATTTGTGTCCACCAATTGAATAGATCAAAGTATGGATTTAGTGATGTCAATAGAATGCCCTCAGCATGGAGAACAAGACGAGCCAAAGCAGCCCACCAGGCGCAACTTCTGAACCACCAATTGGCTGTTTGGGACCGCTGGTTGGCGGCCCATGTGCGTCTGGTGGATGGTGACTTTCTAGGGTGGTTCGGTCTGGTACTCCCCGTCTTTCCCCCGCATCTAACACTTATACCTGACTAACCCGAATAATAAATGGCACAGGCACCGGTATGACTCCACTCATACCCATTTACTCATTTAATATTTGAATTATATTAAATATTAACACATTTATATGTGTAACATAATATAATATACTAAAATATTAGAATGAGACGTTGTCTCATTCTATAAAAGTGAGACCTTAATTGGTTTCTTACAATTCGACCATCAAACTAAAAATCTGACTATTGGATTGAATTTATTATGTAAATTAAACATATGTTTCAAAATTCAAGTGATTCCAAAGCATATACTTCGTTATGACATGATTTGAATCAAAATCGTACTTGTGCAAATTTGCATTGAAATTTTATTGCTGAATTATTTCACGAGACTGCTGAACAACATGCTGACTTTGTTTAACGTGTTTACTAGTTTGTTGAACCGGAATGCGGTTTAGTTGAATAGGATCGTGATTTAGTTGAACAACAAATGAAACTCATTTTAATAAAATAAGACCAGGTTCGTTCTAACACTTTCCGTATAATATAAATAAATAACAATAATATGTAATATTTAATTGTTAGTTTGCATATCTATTAAATATTTTGTGATGGGTTTAGACTCGTCTTGGTGTTATATTTGTTATTCTACATATATATTGTGATTATTAAGTAATTATTTTTATGCATTAATTGAAGTGATTCATGTGTTACATGTTTTGGAATTTTAGAAGAGGTAATTATCCACTAGAATTTGCTAAATGTTTATATGAAACATGAATATAATACCCGTCATATATATTTATAAAAAAATGTTGATACGAAACATGAATATAATACCCACCCCATACTCGTACAAAAAATTACATTTTTTGAAAGTAACATCATATATATTTATATATATAATCCGTTAACTAGCATGATGCATCTTCTAAATTTGTAATTAGTTTCGTATTTATTTATATAGATGTTAATTATAGTGGTTATTTTCTTTAATATACAATCTTGTATATGCTTGAAGGTATCTGCAAAATATTAACGTTTTCTATTCATATGTTATTAATTCGTGAAGTTGGAATTGATGTATTATTTTGTTTCATTCAAATCTAACATGGAAACTTATGATTTCAAATTTGAAATTTTAATAAACTTTTCATTTTATATTTTAATTTGAAAGTCTACAAAATAAATCTTGAGTTATTAGTTTTTAAATCAATAGTAACTCGTTGTAGCTATTAAAAACTTTTGAAAAATATCAATTATAAACTCATTAATCTGATACCATTGCAGTTAAATCCAACAATCACCATGGAACAACCTTATCGCGAAATGAGGTTGACTACACCTGAAAATTGACCTATTAATATTATTAATATTATAGGTTGGAGGATAAGTTGGACGCGGCAGCTGGAGGAGGCGGTGGTTGGAGGCGTGGGAAGTGTTGGGTTGATGGGGTTAGGTATCAACAACGTGGGAGGGTGTTGCTGGGATTGGAGGTGTTAGGTTGTTGTTGGGGTCGCAATGAAGGGATGGGTGTTAGGGTTAGAGAGGGTTTGGAAATTTCGAAAAGGAATCAAAATTTTAAAAAATTGTAACCACCCTCCCCCCTTCCTCCCTATACTCCTAATTATTTCCTGAAATTGTCGAATCCTCTCGTATCCTCTTGAATCCTTCTCGTATCCTGCCTGCACTCACCCCGTACTTGACCTCTACCACTGTAGCATTCGCAACATGCCATATCCGATAGGCACCAGACCACACCCGAGTGTCATCTACACCCGATACGCACCCAGTGGGGGGCAGCTTGGATTTAGAAGCATCTATGCTACCCAGACCTCCATATTCTTCACCGATTCACTCCCTCCTCACGACACCAACACCTACTATCCAACTTCAGGATTCGGCTGAAATCCACAAATTACCTCCTTCGGACCTTACTTCAAACATTTACTCTCTGTTTATAGTCTTTTTGACAATACTACTCCACTACTGTACATGATTGATGACCCCAACAAAGCTGACAAATCTCTTCCAAACACGTCATACAACTCTTGGTTCTTGCTTGACTAACTTGTGCTTGGATGGATTCTTAGCTCCATTGAAGATCTCATTCTGCCCCCACCTCATTCGCTTTGATTCTTTTGCTAAAGCATGACTACTCTTCTTCAACTCTACTCTCAAGTGAATCAATCTCCAGTCATGCAACTTCGGACTCAACTCCATCAACTTCACAAGGGAAGTCTTTCTAATCGACTTCCTCAATCATGCCTAGATGATTGTCGACAACCTCAGTGCCACCAACAAGCTTATCTCTGACGATTAGATAATATCTTGCATCCTCCTTGGCCTTGTACCATCACTACTACAGAAAATGGAATATACGTCGGATGTACGGGGCTATACACGTCGGATATAAGCACACCCCTATCCGACGTCTAAGTGTGCGTCGTCTATACATAGACGTCGGTCATCGTATAGCCGACGTCTATACCTAACGTATATACGTCGGCTGTAATTATACACCGACGTGTATTCTTTAATGTATAGACGTCGGTTAACTAACATACGACGCCTATACTTTAGGGCTAGACGTCGGTTAGATAACATACGACGCCTATACATTAACGAATACACGTCGGTTAACGAACATACGACGCCTATACCATAGGGATAGACGTCGGATTCAATATAAAGCCGACGTCTATTGCTTTCTTCAGAGGAATAGACGTCGGCTTATAGAAACGATCGTCGTCTATTCCTAAACCTGGACAAAAATAAATAAATAGCATCCGACGAAATTGTTTTTAGTCGTCGTATTAGTGTACATACAACTGCACCAAATTCGTTCACCTATAAATTTGTTCACAAATACTCACAATTTCATCCACATACATCCATATACTTCCACAATTTCATACAAGCACAAACAAACAAGTATACATGCACAAACACAAACACAAACATACAACCATGCATGCACAAACATACAAAGCATACACAATTGACATTCAACACACTTGCAATTAATTCATTCTAAAATTAAGGCGATTATATTAAGGCAAAAAGTGTAGGTTTGTCAGCATTCAACCATACAAGTGCACTTGTTAACTAAATTACAAAAAATACAATTAAAAGGAGAACCTCTTAGTTCGTCAGCATGTTTCTGATGAAATAGCGAGCCCATTGGTCGCGAGTTTCATCGAGCTCCTATTGCGAGAAGAGATCACTACTTTTTGGGAAAACCTATCAAAAAAATACAAGTATGTTGAATATTAATAACTAAATATTGAAACTACACAACTATACAATTGAATAACGATCTACATTACCTCGGTTAGACATACGTCTTGAGTTTCCACATCGAGGATTTCATCCATGTATCTCATCACGTAGTAACCACATTCCGTATTTCCATCCTGCTTCCGGTACTACAAACATAAGAATTCGCTAAATATTTGTTCCTAACTTAATTAATAAAAATGGGATAGAACGTACTCTCATTCCATGTCATGTTATTCCTGATTTTGTGGTTGTTCTCCTACCACCTAAAGCTCTGTAAACCTTAATTGCCCTGAGTAGCACAAGTTAAAATATCAATCAATAATACTAATAAAAATCCACGAATTACTTTATTCACGACTAAACGAACTTACATATTTAGAAGTTTCTTTATTGAGTCCCTTGGTTTATTCGACCCCAACGGATCAAACCAATATGCCGAATTAGTCGTTGGGCATACAACGACAAGCATCCAATGAGCCCTGTGTTATATATATAATTAGAAGTTTATTACAAAATAAAAATTCACTTTGAATTACAAAGTTTACCTCTCATGATAAGGGAGCAGATAATATTTCTTGTCTTCTTCTTTAAAGAATGTCCCTAGTTGACCCGATTTATCGTCATTCCCGTATATATATGTAGATGCACTGATAAATCCAAATACTTGATCCTCGGGAAAAATTGACATTCTGGCGTCGTAAAGATGTCTACAAGTATAAAAATTATAATTTATTACAGTTTTGATAAAATTATTCAATATTTTTCATTGTATACAAAAGAACACTTACTTCACTTGCACGTCGATAATCATGATACACAACGAATCCATCGCCATGAACTGCATGATATCCTCTTTGGTGACGTACAAAGTGGGAGGCAACCCTTTATCCCCCTCCAACTCCCAGGTACTTAAGGATTGTGCCTCCCTACCTACCATACATTGATACAATATTTTGCACCTACTTGGAAGCGAATTAATGTTGATCGGAGATTGGTTGTTTGACCCTTTGCTCCGGGGGCTTGACACCTTACAGATATATATACAACTGTTAAAATACAATTGTTAACAAATTTGAAGTTTAAAGTCTTTCAAAGTTAAACTATACCTCATGTTTGTCGTTTAGCTCTACTAAATAACTAGGCCACCGCACAAACCCACCGATAGCATCGCCGAGAGTAACAATCTCTTCTTCCGGAAATGGCACAAAAGCACCAGGATCTAAGCAACTCTCAACTGCAACCTTCAATTCTCCCTCTCCTACCTCTGTGAAGTGGTGTCTGGAGATGTTATAAACTTTCCCGTGTCCCACCAATCTTCGATCAGGGTCTTCGACAAATAAAGCACATCTAGATCCATCCGCGAACTTTCCAAATGAGGAACCGTCGACGATGGCCAATTCTCGAGAATGAGAGACGAAATCATCTTGTCGATCAGGGTGGAACACTGGAGGAACTGGAGGAGTAGTCTCCGCGGAAGAACCGGTCTTACGACGGGTAGGAGAAGTAGGCAAATCACGATCCAATCTCTCCGTAAGAAGTTGCAAAGACTTCTTCAAATCTGCGATCTCTTCATGGCATTTGGTATGACTAGTCGACGCAGTAGACCGTTGAGTCTTCCCATAATATTGTCGAAGTCCAACTCCACTCCCTACCCCTCGCACACGACCGGGGTGTTCGTCGTTTCACAAGGCCTCACGTAGAATATCATTCCGACCGTCGGAAGCAAATTCGCCTTGAGATTCTCTCAACTTCAGAAAGTCCTAAGTTTAAAACAATATTTACTAACATTTGAAAGATATAAAATTAATGATTCTGAATTAATAACATATATATAAGTGATGCAACTTACTATCTTCGAGCCGATCGCTTGCGACTCGTCTGTGACGTACTCCCCTCTGGAGTTTACTCTCGCTCTCTTCCAAGAATCACAACGAGCTACGGGAGAAGAAGGAGATAAGTTACTTGCTTGCTCCTCACTCATACCAGAGTCAATTGCCTCTTGTTTCCTTTAAGCAATTTTTTCAGCCATCATTTGTGCTTCTAACTTTTGGTACCCCGCTCGAGACATACGATGTGTATACTTGTTAGAAGATCTAATCTTTTGGTTTTTTGCTCGGATGGCCTAAAATCAAGTTTATTAGATTGTCACTAAAATCAATAACTAACAAGTTTGTTTTGAAACTCAGTTACCTCAAACTCCGGGCTATCTCTGGATTTTCTGAATAACTCCCATTGATTCGGAGTGATAAAGTTATAGACATCGCATGGATTTCTATCCTGGTATTCTCCGAATATGTACTTGTTCGTTAAATTTGTTTTGAAATCCCTCCAACGAACTGACATGTATGTCATCCACTTTTTCTTCAATTTGTTAGTGGATTGGAACTCAAAAGATTCCTACAACACGTTAACTTTATATATATCAAAAGTTCGACTAAAACTATAGAAATCTATAATGAAATCATTACCTGCACTATCCCATATTGTGTCCTTCAACTTCTCATCTACATCAGCCCAACTGGAATAACAAATGTCAACTTTGGACCTCGCTAAGCTACCCAGAAAACTCTTCCAATTATCAGACAGCATGCCTAACGGCTCAAGACGGTCATCAAACTGGATTGGAACTCTACCGTCTCTATTTCTTCTCCCAATGAATTCTTTCATGAGACAAGGACCTCGTGTACTGTATGTCTTCGAGCCTTCAGACTCGGAGGAAGTGGGTTTCTTTTTCGGAGCCATTGTACTATAAAAGATAAATGCAAGTAATTAAATAAGGTAAAGACATTAAATATCTATTACAATGTGTTACAATATAAAATTTGCACCTTTACTATTTTTTTCCTTAATGGATTGTCAATTTATAATGTCACATAGACGTCGGGTTCCATTACAACCGACGTCTATGCTGTCCTCTCCACACTAGACGTCGGTGGTTGTAACGGCCGACGTCTATTGGGCGACGAGTAAAGCCAATTCTGCACTAGTGCATATTATACCAAATTTCAAATATTTCTCAACGCCAATGGTGTTGTTCATACTATCGACACACTTTGTGCCATTATCCTCACTCAAGACTACAAGAGGTATGATGGACAACCCCAACATTATTCCAACACCGACAACCTTTTTGATGGTCAACATTACCCAACGACAACTGGCTCCTCCCACAAATCTATAAAACTTCTCCAACAATCAGAACTCCCACAGTCTCCACTCGCACAAATCATTTGTGTGGTTGAAGTCAAAATTTGGGAAACTTTAGGATTAGGCGTTCACGAGCAGAGAATTTGTCCAATGAGTGGTAGGTGAGTATTGGTACAAATTTAGATGTTTAGGAGGAGGATGATAATGTGGGCATGATGTCTGACAATTAGGACCTTCAAGGTTTCCCCATGAATCTATCATCCCAGGGTTATACGTGAATGTGTATGGGTTATAATGATTGATTTAAAAAAAGCTTCATTATACTCGGGTTGTAGAGGAACATATGAACATTCCTCGAATACATGACCACTTAACCTACATTGATCATCTGACATGGCTACTTGAGTCATTCGTGCATTGATACTCTTACCGTACACATGAAAGAGGTCAAAGATTCTTGTAAGACATAGTTTGTTTCCCAACATATGATCTGACATAACTAGATGATGATCTAGTAGTTAGTGGTTCCCTCATGTCACACCACTCTAAAGATTGTTCAACCACAAAATTATAATAGTCTCAACCCAGTTGGATGTTTTCCGAAGGCAACCTAGGATGTGTGGGTTTGGTGGACCAAGGAGAATAGTTTTGGTACCAACATTGAAATGACGATAGCCCATGTAATTGTCCATTAAATAAAACTCACTCAAGTCGATCACTTTCACACCACAAGACCAAGCTCACAAAAAATTCTCAATTAGACCCAAAACACTAATAGAAGGTGTACAGGGAGGAGACTATACTGTAGAGAAATATGAGAGGAAGAATGACTTAAGAGAGAAAGGAAGAATGCCTAAGCTAGCACGGGTAATGGGAGGAAGATAGAATCGTAACTAACAAACACAGATCAAACAAGCTTAGGTTGTTTATAGGTATTTAGACTAGAAAACACCTAACTTTGACTCTTTGCACTCTTGAATGTCTCACCTCTCTCGACTAAAGGTTGCAAAGTCAAATGAGAATGTAAAGACCTGAAGGACCTAATGTAGGATCGTGTATGGCCTAATCCACTCTTTAATCTCTACTTAATTTGTAGCGGAAATAATAATTACAAACAAGTAGAGAAATGACAAGCAAACCACAATGAAGACACAACGATTTTTATAGAGGTTCGGCACCCCACCTGGGTCCTAGTCCTCTCTTGCAAACTCTTCTCGATCATACGAGCTCCGCTCACATCTTCACTATCCTTGTAGGATTTCGTGCCCCTATGTATGTATATATTTTATGAATTATATACATGCATGCAGGATCGATTATCATATTTTCAATGATTTTATGTACATTATTCTATATACTATTTATCGACTCACAAAATGAAATCATGGATCTTCTTTGGAGCATGAACAAGTCGGACAACTAGACCACTTTTTATGCTTGTTTGTGTGTTTGTTTGTTTGGTTTGTCGAACGCATTTGTTTTTTGTTTGTTTGTTTTTGTATTAGTTTTATGCCTTATCTTTCTTTTGGCAATGAAATTTCATTTCCTTATTGTTTGTCTTTTTGTCTCAACCTATGCTTGATTAATCTTTTTGATTGAAGTCAAAAGGGAGAGGAAATTGACATAATATGATTCAATGAATATATGGACGTCATTCACATTGTAAGGGGGAGTTATTATATAATTTATGCATATTGATAGGAGGAGCAATTACACAATTTGACATCAGTTTGTCATCATCAAAAGGGGTAGATTGTTGACTTTTTGGCCTCTTTACTCTTAATTTTGATGATTAACAAACTAATATTATGCACAACTCCAATTAACACATCACATACATCATATTGTCAAATTGCATATATATTGTATATTCCAAATGATTAACATCATATCATGCATATATTTGTGTCTTATATCCTCTATTTTTAACCTAAGCATTGTTACGTAACGAGTTTTTGGTTTAAGTTTCAGGAATCAAACAAGTGAGAAGAAGAGACACAATAAGGACCTAAGAGCAAGACAAAGGATTGAATTGTAAGACTGATGGACTGAGATGCAAGAGAGAATGACTCGGATGTAAATCAAAATAACCAATGAGCAAATCAAGAATCTCTACACCATCATGAATATCATTTTAACAATTAGATCCGGGCTCAAACATCAACAACCAAATCGGGTTTACCAAACATGAAGAACTCAAGTCAGAAACTAGCCACCCAAAACCAGTCCCCATCAAGCCAATCCAGACCGCCAATTGGTTGTCCCAAACCGCCAATTGGCGGTCCATTTGGACGCAAACCCAATTAGCTTCGGTCGGGTGTTGTATTAGTATGTATATAGTCCATTTATGGTATGCGTTTAGTCTCATACCAGAGGATTGTCCCCAATTACCTTTTTTCATGCCTATAAATAGAACTTTTTTTCTCCTTTGTATTTACCCATTACTTAGTGGTCAATCCCTCTACTTTGAGTCAAACCTTGAAGCAAAAACTGAAGTAGGGAGATGTTGCTTGTAATGTGAGTCATTTAATAAAAGAATTTTTTGTTAGTTTAATGTTATGTTTTTTATCTTCTTGCATGCTTTCATTTCGTTAATCTTAGTAGACTTAGTTAATATGTTTTCCTCTCTTAACATAATAGTTAGGTTCATGATTAGTGAGTAGTTTCATCCCCCTTGGGGTGGAGATGATGTACATATATGTTGTGATGTTTGGATGTTTGATGAATTTTGGATTGTGTAAACTTGCATGTTTGTATGTTCATTGGGGGTATTTTAGTCATCTACATGTTGAGGGATTTTGGTGGGTTTTTCCATACGAGACACTTCCCATGTTTGGTTTCCTCATGTTTATTGACTGAAATTTCCTGTTAAATATGTTACGTGTTAGTTAAGTGTTTGTATTTGTGGTTGCTTGCTTGATCAATTGAAAAAACTTTGTTTTGATGAGTTTTGCCATAAGATTTAGACACCTCTCATGCTGACCTTTTTTCTTCACATGAGTTTATGGTTTTTGATGAGTCTTGTCACATCTTTAGACACTTCTCATGCTGAGCCTAGTCTTATGATAATCAAGTAATAATTGTCGATACGTTGTATGAATGGATTGATAGGTTTTGCCACATCTTTTGACACTTCCTATGCATGAAAACACACACACGACACATACACATACATGCTTACATGCGTCATTCATCACTTATTTCACATCATATGTGCACACACTCCACCGTTTAGGGTTTTTCCTCCAAAATTCCAATCTATTTGTTAGCCTTTTAGTTTAGTTTTAATCAATCGTTAGTTTCTTTCATTTGCAGTTGTTACTTACTAGTTTCGTGTAGTTTAGCTTAGCTTAGCATAATCAATCTCTTTCCCATTTTTTGCCACTTGATTTCAGACAAATCAGAGACTACTCACCTCCCCGTGGATCGACCCGTACTTGTCACTGCTTCATCGTGGTTGTGGACTTGCGGTAATTATTAAAATGTTTTAACACCTAACATTGTAGGTGCTAAAACCAAAGGACTAATCAACATCAAGATCAAGACTCAAGACTTGTAATCAAAGCTCAAAGACTTCACATGTGATTTGCAATTTATTTGAGTCATAGGATCAAATGTACACTTGATGCACAAAAGCATAAACCCGTATCTGTCGGTCAACCATGCTTCTCTGGGTCTACCAAACCTGTACCAAATGGACGACTGAGTTTCCTTCAGTGCACTATTTCCATCTACTCAGTAGCATTCGAACCTTCTCTGGAATTCTTGATTCGGTCATCCGAACCTAAACTTTGTTTTTAATCCAAACGACATATCCTATTGGCCCACAAGGTAATAAATTTGTTGAGAGTTTTTGAACGGACTTATCTTTTGTCATCTAGCAACACATTTTGAAATGTCCCTAAACGGTCTACCGAGCCTTTGTCGGTCGACCGAATCCTTGTTGCTAATCAGAGCACAATGGCTCTTTTCCACGTGGTATTTGATTGTTACCCATTAACCAACTTTTATGCCACAATTGCCAGCGGAAAACCCACGCTTACATCGGTCTACCGAATACCAGGCGGTCAACCGAACTTGACCATAAGAGCCCAACCATTTCTTACTATCCATCTTAGAATGGTGAACCGAACGTCATTCGTTTAACCAAAGTTAATTGGTCAAAGTTAGAAAAACGTTATTAGAAGTTAGTGTTCGATTAACCGAAGAGCTTTCGGTCTACCGAGTGCTTCATTCTGACCAATACACCTACATTGTTCCAGACGACCGTTTGTGTCCCAGTCGACTGAACCAGTTCTTAATTCTGCTTGAGCTTAAGTCATTACTTACTTCTTATTGGTCCGAACTTCACCAACTCACCATAACGGCTCTATTTTCTTTTAAGGCTATAAAAGCTTCATCTAAGAGACAAAATCAACACTTTACTTGCCAAAAATCTTTCGTACTCTTGTGCTCTCAAACTCCAAGTCTTCAAAGCTCCACCAACTCTCAAATTTCCAATCTATTCACTCCAAGTTCAACTCCAATCCTTTGTCTACATTCAAGTTAGAATTCAACAACTTCAATCAACTTCCATTGCATCGTAAAGCTTTGAGAAAGCTCACTCTCGAGTTGTGAGAGGAGATTCGAGCAATGTGAGGGTGTTCGCAAGGCTCTGATTGTAAGAGGGTTTATCTTCAACCCGGATTGAAGAGATTAGTGAATTCTCAAGTAGGGATTGAAGGAGCGACCAGAACTTGAGGAGAGGACTAGATCACGGTAGTGTGATCGAACCTCTATAAAATGGTCGGAGTCGACTTTTGGTTTGCAATCTTTTCTTCATTATTTTAATCGTGCATTATTTAGCTAAATTGCCATATAATCTATTCACCCCCACCCCAACCCCCTCTAGATTGGTGTGATCTAACTTACACGATTAACTAAATTAAAACTAAATTCACCCCCCACCCCCACCCCCTCTAGTTTGGTGTGATCTAACTTACACGATTAACTAAATTAAAACTAAATGCAAGATAAAAAGTTAAACTAGAATGGCTAAAACTCTAGGAGGTAGAGATGGTGTGTGTGTGTCATGATATGTGTTCAGTGTGTACATTAAGCTTAAATGTGACATGTTTTCCATTAAGGAAAGTGAGTGAGAGTGGCCAAACCTGCACCCAATTGCCCATCAACAACACTTAATATGGAATGTAAAACATGTTCGTTCCCACTAACATTCATCCTTAATTATGTCTCCACGTGATCTAAGATTAACGATAATAATTAAAGCATACAAGACATGAATCAAGAGTTACACATAATGTGGTCAAACCATGCATTCACATCACATATTTATCACCATATCCACCTAGATTTATTTTCCACATTCACATTAATCATGAAGTAGGAAAACCACTTAAGCAAAGAATATGCTAAATATCTAATGTGACCACTAACATATCAAAGATATTAGTGAGAACTCATGATGTGTTCGTTTTAAATACCGCAAGTGCACGATGTCGGTGAAAACGTGGCAAATACGGGTCGATCCACAGGGAGGTGTGTCAACTCCGGTTCGTTCGAAGGCAAGTGGGAAAAAATGGGAGAAGAAGTTGATTACGCTAAACTAAACTACACCTAACTAGCAAACAACAAACAAGGCAAACGAAAATGGACTCATTTTTATCGATCATTGGATACGGTAATTCTGCGGGCCAACTCTATATAAGTATTCAATCCACACACCTAGCCTAATGAACCATTCATGAAAGCTAACTAAGGACTCAAATGAAAGACATGGGCAACCTTAACATCCTCAAGTGATACAAAGTGTAAAGTCCATTAAGGTTCTTATTTGTATTAGCAACTTCTTCTTCTTTTTCTTTTCTTTTCTTCTTTTCTTTTTGCTCTTTGCTTTTTTTTCCTTTGTGTTTAGTTGGTGTTTGATTCTCCCAGGTTCAGGTTTCGTGCATCATTGCCTATGAGGACTTACACTATCATGTACACATTCCCCAAATCTCTACATAGGGCGATTCCTACCACCCGTGTAACGGGAGTTCGGTCGGTGCATCCTAAGTTAGATGACTCAAAAGCACCAGGCACTACGTCCCCTCGGACCTAATTTCCCGAGTGATAGGAGTCGTGCGAGAAGAGAGAAAACCCTACTTCTTATTTCTTATCTACACGTGAACCAAAACCCCTAAACTTAAAGTTTCACAACATGAGTTTTAGGGTCCCTAACTACGACAAACTTCCTTATACTAACAGACACGAATTATTTGACTCACTAGGTTCAGGGTGGACTTCTTTATTTGTTTGAGTACTAAACCCTATGATTACACACCCCCCGAGGGAAGACCGGGGTGCATCCTTACGACTTGATAAGACCTAAAGTCGGTATACTAGATATCATAATGTATCATGTTCAAATCAATTATGGGAGATTCTCTTTTTACTTTTTCTCTCAACGGTTTTGCACATGCTAAACAAACACAAAACCTACAAAACATTTTCTTTCGCAAACACATGAAAATTTTGAAAGAAATGTGAAAATTTAAAGCACTAGGTAAGAAAAAGAAGACCAGTCACCCAATGATCATGGCAAGCAAATATATCAATATTAAATGCAGCACACTAACATGACCCTAACAATAGAAACAAAAGAAAACAAAACAAAAGGAGAAATACTCGACTATGTACATGCGTAAAACACCCCCCCACACACACACACACACTTCATGCATTATCCTCAATGAATGTGAGCATGAGACTACATGAATTTATGCATGAAAAAGAAAAGATCTCATCAACGTGAAGCACAAAGGGAAGTTAATGGTTATGTTGATGGACACAAACCTGAATTCCCCTCAAAACCTGTGAAATACTAAACAAGTGATATGAATACGTGAAAGAAATGAGACTCAAATACACAAGGGTTGGGGTCCACAAAAATCATTGCTCACTGGTGGAATCTTTTATTGTTTTTTTAACATATAACTATGTACAAAAATAAGTTCACATATTTATTTGTCAAAGACATCAAATGGGAACCTCAAAAGTGGGTCAATGAACTTGGAATGGGAACATGACACCACGCGGGGTCAAAATACTCATGCGTGCCCCCCCCCCCCCCCCCCCCTCACAAAGAGCACAAGATGAAAGGAAAGGTTCATGTATTTGACGCCAATGCGTCTGATTCAAAGGATCAAACTGAAAGAGCTCGAACCTCTCAAGAGTTTGTGAAATATTGGGCAACGTAAGAAGAGTTTCTCCCGTTGTGGTACTGAAGTTATGATCATCAATCCAAACTCTCCGTTCAACAGGCTGGTGGGTCGAAACAAGATCAAGAACCTCGTTATGCATATCCGACCCACCAGGCTAATAGAAAGTGGGTCTCTGACCCAAGGTATCCTCTAAATAACTCTTAATAGCCTCTTTGGCAATGTAGTTGTTTGATGTCCCGTCATTTTCAAGTTGATCAGAAACAATAGTGAGACACAAACTCTCATCAGGTCGTATGAAATTAAGGGTACAATGGGAGCTCTTGCTCCACCATAGGTGAGTCCTTAAGAGACACGACAACAAGATTATGTGGCTCAAGGGCCACGGGACAAAAAGGTAAGGCACAATCATGTGCCGACTCATAATGAAACTGGTTCACGCTCTTCCTAATTTGGATCGAATACCCCACCATGTGATCATGAATTGAAACCCCAAGTCCCTCAGACTGACTAGGAGTTTGACTTTGAAAGATTGTTCTTTGAATTTGTGGATGTGGTGGGGGTTTGATATCACAAGATGAATCCTTAATTTGACAAGAAATGTTACCCTCCTCACGTTTACTTAATTGTTGTGTAATTTGACTCACATACATTTCCATAGTTTGTAGGGAAATTTGAGTTGACTTCATTACATTTTGAGTGGTTTCCATGAATGTTTGGAGGGTTTGTTCTAAAGAATCAAGTCTGGGGTCAACTATGAGGCCCAAACCAGAATTTGGGAAATTGTTGGGTTGGGTGTTGATAGGCTGAGAATGAGTCCAATGATTCGGACTAGGGTGTTGGTAGAATTCTGGGTTTTCGAGAGGAGGATACTGGGGTGGAAATGATGTATAAAAATTTGAATAAGAATTGTCTCCCACGAATCTATCCCTCTCGGGTTGTACGCGGATGCGTAAATGTCACATTAAGCATTTTGGGAAAATGTGTGCTCATACTCAGGCTCTGGGGGAACATGAGGACATTCCCTTAAAATATGACCACTCAACCCGCAATAGTCACACGGTATAGCTACAAGAGCTACCGGTGCACTCATGTCATCTATCACATATGATCTAACATAACTAGTTGGTGGTCTAGTAGTTGGTGCATCTCTCATATTACCCTAATTTGAAGACTGCTCAGTCACACAATCAAGATTGTCCCAACCACACAGAGTGTCTGTCTGAGGCACCCCAGGATGCATGGGTCCGGAGTACCTGGGAGAATTGTCTTGATCCCAATAATGATATGGGTGGTCACCCATGTAACCAACCATCACGCCAAAGAACTCTCGAGTCGGCCACTCTCACCACCACGAGGCCAAGCTCGCAAAAAGTGCTCAACTCGGCCCTAAAACGCTAACAAAGAGTGGGAGGATACTAGAACGTAGAAGTAGGTGAGAAGAAGATGACTCAAACGAGAAGGGAAGAATCCCTAAAGCTAGCGTGGGTAAAGGGTGAGGGTAGAAGCCTAGTCTAGCAAACACGGCTCAAGCAGCCTATAGTTACTATAGGTACTTACAGCTAGACGACACCTAACTGCGAGGTCACACGACCTCAACACACCTCACCTCCCTAGGACGAAGACCACAGAGCCCAGCAAATGAGCCAAGATCTGGAGATCTTGTCTCTCCTACTATCGACAAAGTGGGTGATGCCGATCAGGCCATAACGGTCGTGACCGGATCACTCTCCTAATGCACCCGAGTCCTAGGGCCAATGTCTACTGGTTTTTAGATTAAGGTTTTACTTGAGTGTGCTTTTTGGGGCTAAGGGAGGGGTGATGAAATCCTCTACCTTATCTTTGAAGACTATAGGTGATGCCCCTTAAAGATGTTTTGAAATCTTATGCTAGAAAGCAACTCACCAAACAAGCACTCACCTCACTCTTGTTACAATGCACCTTACTAACTAATGCACGCTCTAACCATTCAATGAGAGAACGGGTGCACGTACCTCACGCTAGCAATCCATAAGTGAAATGTGCATGCGAGGTCTACAAGTGATGCATGACCTAGATGGCAATTAGTCTAATCTTTTGCTTGGAGTTTTATAGTCCAAGTTGTCTTTAAAATGGGAATTTGCTGATCTGGGACCAAACTACATGTCACAACATGCAAACATTGAGCTCCCAGACCACTAGATTGAAATAACAAACAACCATAACAAAATTTGGAGCAAAAGAAGCTCACCAGGCCGCCAGTTGGCGGTCCCAGACCGCTGCTTGGCGGTCCAAATAGCTTCCTACTTCTCCAAATTTCTCCTGGTGCCTCCACTCGAATCGTCCAAACCAAAGTCTGGATAGAGCACCTCCCCAGCAACGGTGCCAAAAAGTTGATGTGATCATTTTAAATACTGGAAGTGCACGACGTCAGTGAAGATGTGGCAAATTCAGGTCAATCCACAGAGAGGTGTGTCGACTCTGGTTCATTCGAATGCAAATGGGAAAAGGTGGGAGAAGAAGTTAATTATGCTAAACTAAACTACACTTAACTAGCAAACATCAAACAAGGCAAACAAAAACGAGAGAAATCGAAAGCAAGATAAAATTTAGGAAAAGAAACCCCTAAAGGGTGGAGTGTGAACATACATGAGAGAGAAGTGATGAATGACACATATATGCATGTGTGTGTGTCATGTGTATGTCTTCATGCATAGTAAGTGTCTAAAGATGTGGCAAAAACCTATAAATCTATTCACACAACATACTAGTAAATATTACTTGATTATCATAAGACGAGGCTCAGCATGAGAAGTGTCGAAAGATATTGCAAGACTCATCAAAAACCAGGAACTCATATGAAGAACAAAGCTAAGCATGAGAAGTTTCTAAATGTTGTGGCAAGCTTATAAAAACAAAGATTCTTCAATCAATCAAGCGAGCAAACACTAATACAAACATACGACTAATATGTAGCATATCCAACAGGAAATTTCAGTCAATAAACATGAGGAAATCAAGCATAGGAAGTGTCTAAATCTTGTGGCAAAACCCATAAAAAATCCCCCAACATGTAGATGAATAAAACAAACTCAATGAACATACAAACATTCAAGTCTACACAATCTAAATTTGTCAAACATTCAAAACCTCAAAACATATATTGAAGAATATAATTCTAGAAAACTTATTTGGCAAAATATGTGGGGAAAAAGACATGTGTGATGCCGTTTTCATTTACATAAAATAGCACCACGAATGTTGTTTTTATCCCTTAATGAAAAGGGGATCATGGATGTCGTTTTCATTCTAGGTAAAAAGTTTATGTAGGAAAGAAATGGGCCGCTAGACCCCCCCCCCCCCCCCCCTTCCCCCACTTCTTCCCATAACTGCCCACCCTCTCTCCTCCTCTCTCTCTTTGGCAATTTTCGAGCTCTCGGTGTCGGTTTCACGTGTTTGATTCGTTTTATGTTAATGAAAATGGCATCACAGGTGCCATTTTTTCCTCATATTTTTCCAAATAAGTTTTCCATCATTATATTCTTCTACTTTTTTCACAATTATTTGAAAAAAAATCCTATATTAGCCATGTTTTATGATTAATATCATATCGTGCATAATATTCATCTTATATATTCTTTATTTTACAGGGGGTATATTTGTGTTACGCGAGTGTTTGTTTGATATGTTTCTGGGTTTAGGCAATAAAAAAGAGAAAGGATGAGAAATTGACCTAAACGCAAGAAGAATTGACTGCTTTTGAAGGTTCTGGACTTGTTTGTAATGCCCAAGGATTAGACTGTAACTCAGGAAGGACTAAAGTAAAAACCCAGAGGGACCTAAGTGTAAAGAAAAATATGTTGGTTGGAAAAATACAGAATCTCCTGAACCTGAGGAGTAATTCTACAATTAAAAACAAACAGGCTTGAACCAACAACTCTAGGCGCACCCCACTTGTTTTTTATGTGAACTAAAGTCGTGGTTAAAATTTGGAGTCGATCGGAGAAAATTGATCTGCTAGTGGGCGGATCCGTTTAAACTTTTGGCTCTCAAATTTTGGTCACGAGTTGGGTTGTCAGGTCAGAGGATTCCAGGACCTCCATATTGGGTTTACAGTCGTTCGATTATGCCCAGATCCATCCAAACCCTCTAAACTTTTATAAATACACTTGTAATGTCTCCTTCCTTCTTCTTTCTCCCTCCCCCATTAGAGTAGGTTTTAGTTTCCTATTTTAGTAGTGTAAATAAGGGGGTTGGAGAGGAGCAAACTTTGTCTTTATTTTCTTAATGTAGTTTAGTTCTTGTTCATTATGTTGATGTTTTCCTTTGATGCAATTTCTTTTATTTTGCTGTTTGCTTAATCTAGTCTTCTACATTTCTTTCATGCGTTTATGTTCTTTTCATGCTTTCTTTAGTGTAGAGATGAGTAGAGAGTTGCCAATCCCCATTGGAGGGTGGAGAAGAAGGTGATTTATTCATGTAATGGATTAGTGTATATTAATCTTAATCATTTGAGTTTTACATGATTTCCATAACCATCTTATGGGATTTCACTCTTATCTTTGATGTGCTAATGCTCTTGAGTGAAGCATACCACATGCTTAGATTAGTGAGTCTATTTTATGGGAAATGATGAGGTGAAGATACAGATGGAGTGGAAGAAGGGAACAAGACATGTGCATGCATGTGCTCATGTTGGCTTTATCTTAATTAATGTCTTGTATGTTTTAATGATTGTGATAAATCTTATTTCATGTGGAGACATAGTTGGATTTGAGTCATGATGCATATGAACATATTAGCTTCATTTCAATTATTGTCTTGTATGTTTTAATGATAAGGTTTTATCTTATATCATGTGGAGGCAAAGTTAGAGTTGAGTTTTATGGATTTCATGTATGACATGTTTTGATGAACACATTTGAACATACACTACACTACACATTTTCATTTCCATGTTCTTTCTCTACCCCCCTAAGGGGTTTAGTTTTCATTGATCGTTTTCTGATTTTCCACGCATTGTAGTTTAATTTTGATCACATCTATCTCTTCTTTTCCCTCACTCGAGTATCGTGAACTCGAATCACACGCGCTCTCTGTGGACCAACTCATATTTGTCACCGCTTCAACGAGATCGTGAACTTGCGGTATTATAACTGATTCAATCATTTTACATTGCGATTATTTCTCTTGATGTGTAGAAAACTATGGATCGAAATTGGATTTTCGCAAGTCGATTCTTAATAAGAATACATACCATGTCTGTTTTTAGGTTAAAATCAGATGTGATATGTCCCTTTTATGTAATTAGTTGTTAGTAATTTGACATACCACATCAGTTTTTAGCTTAAAATCCAACGTGAGACGTCCTTTTTATTTTATTTTTTGTGAATTGTTTTTGTTAATAATAAGACATACCATGTCGGTTTTTAGGTTAAAATCTGACGTGATATGTCCTTTTTATTTAGTTTTTTTGGAAATTCTTTTTGTTAGTAATAAGACATACCACATCAATTTTTAAGTTAAAATCCAACATGATATGTCCTTCAATAAATTGTAATTCATTTACAATTTTAAATTTTCACGCCAAAATCAAACACACAAACCCTTCATGCCAGAAATTTTCACCCCATCCTCCATTTGAAACCCTCGGAGCAATGTTGGCCCCGACAGCCCAGACCAGCCACACTGACCATGTCCCTCATAAGCAGCCCCCGACCCCACACCCAACCTGACCATTCCCGACCACCCACGCTGAGTATGTCCCTCCTGAGAAGCCCCCTCGGACCAATGTCGCCCTCGACCAGCCCCTCCCGATCATCCCACCCAACTGATCGAAGGTAAGTATTCGTTTTGTTTTTCCAACTCTTGTTTAAATCAGAGCAATATAACTAAAACATTGGTCTTGATCAATTAAAAGTAGTTCCCTGTGTACGCATTTCTACTAGCAAAGGTTATTTAGTGGGAGATTTTGTGAAGGCAAAATCTTTAGGAATTTTCAGTTCTCAATAGCCACAACCAAATGATGGGGAATGATGATTGTGGACTAACTTGGTGGGAGACATTGTCCATTATCAAAATTCCAAAATCCAGTTCAGCAGTTGAAGCTTTTGTAAGCATCAAACATATATTAATGTAGGATTTGGAAAACGAAAGGCATGATCTCTTTAGGAAGCAAATGTACAATTGTGTTTGTCGTTGCCTGGCTTTTGCAACAAAACCATGTTACAACTAAAATCATTGGGTTTGGTGGCACTGTTCGATTCTAATTTTCATTAAGAAGATAACTTGTTTAGTGGGGGGTTTAGGCTAATGTGGGCTTGACGTTGGAGAGGTATGGGATGAGTATTGTTGGTGGGATGTGATGGAGGTATGGGGTGGATTACTTGGGTGTGTGGGTTAAGAGGGAGAAACACTCATTTCTTCCTCTTCCCCTCAACTCCACTCTTCACTCTTCCCTCTCCATCTCTCTCTCTCATCCCTTTTTCCGGCGACCGGAGGAGCTTGCTGGAGCTTAGGCAGGCGGCAAAGCAAACGGCGTAAGGTGGGCGTACGGCTACTGTGTAGTCGGGGTGGATGTATGAGGCTTCAGCGCATCACCGGCAAGGAGACGACGCATGGAGGCATCTGAAGGAGTTGGGTTGACCAGAGGTGCTAGGCTGCAAGGAGGGTGGCCCCGACGATCACTTAAAGGTATGCGAAGTCTTTAGTTTTACTCACACAAGGTGTGTGAGGAGTTTTGGATTCATTGCTGGAGGCCTTACTGGCGACGAAGGGCAGTCGGAGGACTAGGCATCGGCCGACACGGCAAAGCAACGCCTAGGCATCGGTCAACCTATGCCTTGGAGGCGGTCAATCGGATGTGGTTTATTTAGAACTTGTGTGGCTCCTGATATTTTTGGTCAAACGGTTTTCCCCTTGTGTCTGACTGTTGCATTGTTGTTGAGTTTGCTTTCGAGTCAAGACCATCTAAACGGTCGACCGCCCATAGACTTTTGTTCAACCGATTGTAGAGAAATCCAAACTTGTGTAGCTCCTAATAATTTCAGTCAGACGGTGTTCCCATTATGTTTATGAGCTTTTCTATGGCAGGTGAATCTCATGAAATTATACTAGGTAGTAGACTTGAGGGATCATGGATCCTAATGCATTACGTTGTTACGCAGCTCGATGGAGCGAGCTAATCGACCAGCTTTGATTGCGACGGAGATGACAAACCGGACTTGATGGCGGTGGAGATGGCCGACCGATGATTTTTCCGACGGATGTGATCGCCCGGCTGTGGCGCAACTGGGCGAGTATGACCTACCTTAGCGACGACTTTGGAGGATGTGGCAAGGTCCACAAGATTAGATCTATATCAATGACACGGAGGTGCGTGCGACTCTCATGACCGACCCTTATTGCCCTGGGATGGGGACGGTTTTACTTATTGCATTATTTGGTGTCATATGATATATGATAAGCCATGCATTGCATATTCATGTATTTATAGGGGACTTGGAAAATGGAGTTTTCATTATAAAAACTCAGGCATTTTATCATGTTTGACTTCCAGGGCCTTGAGGGGTGTTGAGTGGGTGGCGACCGACGACGAGTGTACCCGGACCGGATTCTCCAGTCTTATCTCCTAGGTTGTTGTTGTTTCCTTTATTATGTACTTCCTTTGCTTTCGATGTAATCATACTTTGAACATTCCGTGTAATGGTGCACCCTATTTTTAGTAATTGATATATAATTTTCCCGTTTTACCCTTGTCTTATCTTTTGAAATTTCATTTAAATTTTCCACGTTTTCGGGAACGTTACAGAAACAACTAAAGACGGCTGATTGATCGTTTTATATTAACCGCAAGTGCACGGTCGCGTTGAAGCGGTGGCAAATACGGGTCATCCACTGGGAGGTGTATCGACGATTGGTTTGTTCGAAGGCGAGAGGTAAAAAGAAGGAGAGAAAGGTTGGTTACACTAAACTACAGTAAGGTGCAAATGGAAATGGAAGAAAAGCAAGAAAACTAAACCCCAAAGGGGGTAGAGAAATAATGTGAACATAAAGAAGTGTGTGTGTGTTCATTAAGCATCTCACAACATGTAGTGCATGAAATCATAAAACTATATCCAACTTTGCCTCCACATGAATTAAGATAAGACTACATCATTAAAACATACAAGTCATTAACCAAGGTAAAGGCAACAAGAGTTCATACACTACAACTTGTGTTTCCAATATTAATTCCTATCCATATCCTAGCCTTATCATTCCCCATAAAATAGATCCACTAATCTAAGCATAAGCTAAGCTTCATTCAAGAGCATTAGCATATCAATGATAAGAGTGGAGACCCATTAGATGGTTATGAAAATCATTTAAAGCTCAAGGGATTAAGATAACACACACTTAATACACTATATGATTATATCACATATTTCTCCACCCCCCAAATGGGGATGGAACTACTCACTACTCATTACACTAACTATATTAACAAAAGCAAGCATAATACTGAAATGAAACTATACTCATCAAGCTATAAACATTAAAGAAGCATAAAACAAAACAAGCACCAAAGCAAACACATTGAAGAAAATTAACTAAGCAAGAATTAACAAGCTAATGAAAAACTTCTATTATGAACTCACTCAGATTACAAGCAGCCCTTCCTCCACTAGAGTTTTGCTTCAAGGCTTCACTCTTAGTAGGGAAGATGCCACCAAAGAGAGAGATGGATACAATGGGAGGTGAAAAGTTCTATTTATAAGCATGGAAAAAGCTAATCCGGGACAATCCCCGATGTGGGACTAAACCAATACCAAAAATAGCCTAAACGAACATTAATACAAGTCCAGGAGAAGTTTGGGCGGATCTGGCATGATCCAGACCGCCAATTGGCGGCCTATAAAGCCCATGATCCGTCTGTTGGGCTTTGCTGGAAGTGTTTCTTGGTCTTGGATGCATCTACTTGGTCTGTTGGAGCTCCGACCCGAATCGAATTGCCAAAATACTCCCCATGATGGTGTGGAGTTTCCTGTTTTGCTCTTAGGTCCTTCGGTCTTACGATCAGGTCCTTCTCCATTGCATCTCAGTCCCTAGGTCTCACAATTAAGTCCTTTTTTCCTGCTTTTGGGTCATTTCATGGCTCTTCTCTTCAAACCTCTTTATTCCTGAAAACTAAACATAAAACTCGTCACGTAGCATTGCTTAGGTGTAAGATAATGGATATAAGATACAAATATGAGCATGAAATGATGTCAATCAACGACAGACAAAAAAAGCTAAATGTCACAATTAGACCTGGAAATTTGACATGAAATACGAAAACCCGAAACAAACAAGACACCAAAAAATTATGTTTGGGTTTAAGGATTTTGTGTCATATTCGTGGCATGTTTCGAATACACGAAATTATTTCGTTTCGTTTTTGTGTCGCACCTATCCTTTACACGAAAGTACCCGAAATTACTATTTTATTAGTAGAATGCAGACATGTCTGGAGAATTAGCGCTTGGTTTGTTAAGGAAAGTTAGATTGTGGAGGTCTAGAGTTCGAAGCCCCGTCTTCTTTGTGTTAGAATATAATAACTTTTTATTTCGACCAACACACGAGGCTTCCTAGGGGTCGAACATGGGACCTGTGGAGAAGAGAAGTTGACTCTTACCACAGAGAAAACCGAAGTCTCCTCTCATGTTGAATGTTTTATGTTATATATTGTATACTCCATTAAATCTGACTGGAGTGTTCTCCTTCAGAGGCTCCGGTGTAAAAAAAGAGTTAAGTAGTTTCCTAGTTGAAATCAATATTTGATTTCTGAAATTAATATTAAAAAATTCATGTTATTTGGGTCATTTCGTGTTGACAAGAAAAGATTGGGGTCATGTTTGTGTTCCTTATATTGGTACACAAAATGGTTTCGTATCATGTTCGTGTCTAGTCAAATTGGTTGGTACATGGAAGAAAACACGACATGATTGCCATGTCCAATCATGATGACAGGTGTGATGCAATTTTTGAAGATGGAAAGATTGTATATAACAATCATCCAAGTTCACTTAAAGTAAGTCATGCTCGTCTTTTTCATACATGTTTTGTAGGATCGTATGGGTTATGGGTCCAACAATCACTATTACGCTAATCCCTAATTAATCAAACAATAAACGCAGCGGAAACAAATTTAAAAACAAGTAGGGAAATTAACAGAAAATGCAAACCACAAAGAGACACGACGTTTTTATAGAGGTTCGGCACCCCACCCGGGTCCTAGTCCTCTCTTGTAAGCTCCGCTCGACTCCACGAGCTTCGCCTATATCTTCACTAACCACTCCCCGTTCTGGGCCGGGAGAGGACGTCTTTTACACCACAAGCAACGTGAACAACCCTCGCTTGCTTGAATTCTTCCTCTCACAATCCGAGAGAGACACTTCGGGCTTTCACCAAAGTCCTTGCTTCTTTTGACAACACTTGTAACTGAGTGGGATTCACTCTCTAATTGAGCACACTTTGAGTAGGATGAGTAATTGATCAAGTGTGTTAAGTTTAGGCTTATAGAGTGTAGAAATGGGAGCTTTGAGGATTGAGGTTTCTCTCTAATGTATTTGGACAATTTGAGTTGGAGAGTTGTGTTAACAACAAGTCTTGATCCTCTATTTATAAGCTCCTAAAGATTTCTAGCCGTTTGGACAAGATTTGATTGGGTTTTGTGCAAGATACACAAGGCAGAAAATCGGGCTGCAAATCTGTCCAGAACCGGTCGACCGAAACTACTAAACCGGTCGACTGTTCACTTGATTTCAAGGAGAACGGTCGAACAAAAGAATACTCGGTCGGACAAATACGCTAGAACTTAACTCTACTTAAGTTAAACGGTCGAACCAAAGTATGGGGCGGTCGACCGTTTAGGGGATTCGGTTGAGACAAAGGTGAAACGGTCGAACGAAGATGTGTCGACCGATAGCAGGGAATTTTGTTTCTGTTCAACCGGTCGACCGAATCAAGGTCGTCGTTCGACCGGTTACCGAATGTATTTTGGGGTTAAGTTTGTTTTATACGAATACGACCGATATAGGAATACGACAAGGAAAACAGCCATATTAAAATCCGGGATTGGTCGACCGAAAAGGTAGCACCGGTCGACCGGTAGAGTTCGGTAAAATCACTGTGGAGAGTCTGTTATAAACTGGTTGAACTGAGAACTGGTTCGGTCGACCGGTGCACACAGGAAATCTGGGTTTAGGTTTTAAGTGATTTCCGACTAAGGTTTGGGTGATCTAATGAAGTCCAAATTAGGTGAAATTTTGTGTGTGACTTCTCTAAGGAACCTAGTGTGTATGTGATAAGTTTTTAGCTCTTGTATGCTCAATTTACACATGTTCCTAAGGCTCAAAATAAAATCAAGATTACAAGTCTTCATATAGCTTTATTACAAATCTTGACTTGATTTCCTTCCTTCCATGAGTCTTGATCACCTGTAGAGGTTAGCACATGCAATATATATGCAATGCAATATGTGTGCTACTCTACATTACTTATGATTAAGATTAGGTTGATTAAATCATCAAAACAAGGATTAAGCCCAAAAAGCCAACATGTCTATGTTACATTTAAATTTAAATCATAATATATTGATTTTAATAGGCATCTCTACCAAATATCGTATGACAAAAGATTTGGTTATCTGTGTCCCACTCTACTTGTGAATCCAGGAAATCAAAATAATGATAATAGACCACAGAAAATTGCAAAGGTGATGCAAGAAGCACAGAAGATCTCTTATTTAGCACCATATTAGGAGTCATAAGTATTTCATTATATTATATAATACTTGTAATTTCAATATATTTCAATTGGGAATCACAAAGAATATTAGTATTAAATAATTAATAAAGTTATTTAACTTTGATGATTTTCAATGATTATTGGATGTTAGTTGTGTTTATGTCCTGATGCAAATAGTATTCGCCAAATGGTAAGGTAATAAGGAGTAACCATGGAGAGTCAAAATCGAAGTAAGTCATTATGATTCAGCAAGAGGACTAAAGAATTCTCTTGAAGAATAAGAGGGTATGTAAAATTCACTTGTATTTTACGAAAAAATGTCTAACTAACTGTATATAATGAACCTGGCATATTGGTTTGATCATTTGGCATCGAACAAACCTAGGAAAGATTTAATGCATACTATTCAGTTGTAAATTCTTTTGAATAACTACCTTCATATTTTAAGCAAATTTGTTGTTATTGAATGTTTGTATTCACTTACGATCATTTACATATTTTGGTAGTCATGGATATCTATAAAATGTTGGGTGAAAAACGGACTCAAAAGAAGTTTACAAGTTAGCATGCGAAGAAGGAAAGATGATTGATTAATAGTTGTTTTGATAATATGCATTATACTTTGAATTGATTTCAGTATTTCCCTAATATACATGGCATCTTAATTATGGTACCACAAACAAGTTAGAAATACAAAATATGGTTACTACATAATGAAGTATATGGGAGAAATTATTAAGTTGGGATTGGAAGCGGGATATTTAAGAGAGGCAATTATGATATATATCTTATGTTGCGTTATATATGTTTTGTGACACAATTCATATGTTAATATATGAGTTTGTTTACTTTGTATATTTTTGAAGAAACCTGATTGACATCATTTTATGCTTATATTTATATCTTATATCCATTATCTTTCACCTAAACAATGCTACGTGACGAGTTTTATGTTTGAATTTCAGAAATAAATAGGTTTGAAGAGATGAAGCATAAAAGGACCCAAACGCAGGGAAAAAGGACTGAATTGTGAGACACGTGGACTAAGATGCAAGGGAGAAGGACCTGAACGAAAGACCAAAGGACCAAAGAGCAAAACAGAAAACTCCACACCATCTTGGGGAGCATTTTGCCAATTAGATTCGGGTGGTAGCTCCAATAAACAAAGTAGATGCATCAAAGACCAACAAAGACATCCAGAAAAGCCCAGAATAAAATCCAGCGTGATCCGGACCATATAGACTGTCAATTGGTTGTCCACGACCACTAATTGGCGGTCTGTTTTGGCCCAAATCCACTAAGATTTTGGTGGGTCGCGTATTAGTGTGTATTTAGTCCATTTCTGGTATTTGTTTAGTCCCACATCGGAGGATTGTCCCGGATGGCCTTTTTCTATGGCTATAAATAGAACTCTTCACCTTCCATTGTAATGACTTCACATTTTGAGTGGTTATTCTTCCTACTAGAAGTGAAGCATTGAAGAACACACTAAAGTAGGAGGATGCTACTTGAATTGTGAGTCATTTTAATAAAAGTTTCTTTATTATGTTGTTTGTTTCATGTTACTTGTTTTACTTTGTTTAATTTCATTTCATTAGTTTTAGTAGCTTAGTTAATATGATTTCCTTGCTTAGTTTAATAATTAGTCTAATGTGTAGTGAGTAGTTCCATCCCCTTTGGGGGGTGGAGTAGATGTTCATACATGCATTAGAGAATGAAATGAATGTTTTATTTACAATGTGTTGATAAAACATGAATGTATGCATGCTTGTTTCGGTTCTTAAATAAACAACTTGTATATGTAAATGTTAATCAACTAGGTTGGTGAATGGATTGATAGGTTTTGCCATAACATTTAGACACTTCTTATGCATGATAACACCACCTTTATTTGTGCTTAAAGAATGTGTTCACCACCCACCTCTTTGCATGTGTGCATCACTCCACCCCTTAGGAGTTTTCTATTTCTGAATTTTAGCACTTATTTAGTTCATAGTTTAGTCTGGTAGTTCATAGTTTATTTCTTTCGTTCGCATTTTGTACTTCGTAGTGTAGTGTTGCATAGAGTAGGATAATCAAACTCTATTCTCCATTTTTTCGTCACTTGATTTCTGATAAACAAGAGGCTGATCACCTCCCTGTGGACGATCCGTATTTTCCACGTCTTCCCCGATGTCGTGCACTTGCGGTTTAATAAAAATCGTTCAACAAAACACTTCAATCGCATTCCTATGAGGAGATAGACATTACATGAGAGAAGTGATCTTTTTCATTAGTCGTATGTTGACAATTTAATTGACAAATGTATGTTTGTCGGTTGTTGTAGATAAATGTTGCTAAAAATTTATTATAATAGATAAATATATGATTATCATTGATGCTATGTGTAGGATTCAACATCTGCATAATTAAAAGTGAATGTGGTGAAAATGCTTTTCCAATTGTAGGGAATTTTATGAGAAATTGAAAATGAAACAAAATTTCGCCAAAAAATAAAATAAAGGACATACCACGTTGGTTTTAACCTACAACCGACGTGGTAAGTATAAATACCACATCGTATTCAACAAAAAAACCGACGTGAACTTTCATCTTAATAAAAACAAAATTTTGCAAAAAAATATAAAACAAGATACCACGTCGATTTTTTGGCTGAAAGCAACGTAGTGTTTCTACGTACCACGTCGATTGTCGGCGACAAGCTGGCGTGGTATGTCCTTTTAGCAAAAACAAACATCATGTTTTTTTACATACATGTCAGTTGTAGGCTAAAATCGATCCATTTATTTGATTTTGCGAAATTCTATTTTTAATAAGACGACATAGCACGTCGGATTTTGGCTAAAACCGAAGTGGTATCCCTATAGAACACGTCAGTTGTTTGTTCGATGTTAAAACTCCTCCCTTATTACGTCCCCCTGATACCACAGCTAAAACGAACCTCGTCAACTTGTGACAAAACCCGTAGCGAGAATTAGTTCCTAGGACCGCTCTAAAAGGAATGTGTTCTAAAAGTTTTACTATTATATGTCAATTGTTATGAATTGAATGTGCAAGCATTTTGTTCCTTGATTATTGTATTCGTCTTTTGAAAGTGTTAAGGAAGAGGCTCTTGGTCGTTAACCATAGAGCACTAAAAGATAATGGTTTACATAAATCAAAAGTTATTCACAATCATGGTAATTAACATGGAACATTAATTACCGAGATAAAATTGTCGCGTTGATCATCGATTATTGTAGCTCTACAAATATTTGACGACACGAGTATATAAAAGAGGAAAATGATTGCTTTCATATATTGAATATAACTAGCAAGTGAAACATTGTGGAATTGTGTTATGTGTCATTAATGCTTTCACTGTGTCTTGAATCCTAGGATGAGACTTATGTATTTAAAATAAGAAGTGTTCAATTTGTTTATTTTCAAAAGCTATCAATGAGCATAGTGATAAATACAATTGTTGGTTGAACATGATTTGTGCTGGAAAAGATAGCTAGTCAAAACATTATCATTGCCCCTCTTAATTGAGTGATGATATTAGTGGGCCCCTTGATAAAGCAAAATTATAATGTGCATAATGTGACTTGAGTTAAGTTACATAGTTATAATTAGCCTAAAGAGATCAAGAAATGAATATAATACAAAGGTGACACATTTCTACTTTGTATATATTAAGAATATCATGAGGCAAGGGATAGACACAAGCTAGTGATGCACTTACATCATTAAATGGATCGTGTTTAGTTCGAGTGGAACAAGACATTTATGCTAATTGGGTAACTATAAAGTGTAGCTAGATACCGCTTATAGTTTGAGATATTGAGTATTCAATATCACTGTCAATTTAGCTTAGATCCTCCTATAGGTCACACCACAAAACTACGAACAAGAAGCTTGATTGTGAGTTCATATGATGTGTCGGGTTTCATGTTAAAAGAGAAACATGTGGTGAATCAATAAAATCAATATGTCATGAAAATTGACATAAATAGAATCATAAATAAATTCATATAAGATATATATTATGGGGAGGTAATAATTTGACATTACATGGGATAATATATTACATGAGATATGAATTTTCTAAAAACCTCAAAAGATCAAATTTTGCTGGAGAAAAATCTAAAATTTGAAAAAGGCAAAATCAGGGTCAAAATTGTAGACCGTTTTGTGTTCGGTCGACCTGGTCCTTAGGACCGATCGACCGGACAAGGATCAGAACGCGTAGGTCGGCTGAAATTATCAGTATGTGTCGTGATATTGGAATCGGTCGACCGGGCGTCAGTACACTGTCAACCGAAAATGTCCAGGAGTTTTCTTGGTGATATAACGGTCGACCAGTACAATGACACGTTCGATCCAAATTTACCAAGAAAATTTTGGTAACTAAACAGTCGAACAGAGTGAGACGTGGTTCGACCGAACTTTTCCAGGGAAATTTTCTCGTAAATATTCGGTCGACCGTCTGGCTCACGATCTGACAAAACTTATAAAAACTTAACTGTTCAGTCGACCAATTGGAAATTTAGGTCGACCGTTCGGTACAATTTTTCCAGAATTTTTAAGAGAATAATTAGATCATTGGCTGGATTAATTCCAAATTTGGTCAAACAATTTTGAGGATGATTATTTGGAAAATTGTGATTGGTTTTAGGGAGAGAAAAATAAGAGATCATGGCTAGATAATAGTTCATTATGTGGGTGATTTGTGAGGGTATAAATAGGACATCTGACCCTACTTGTTTCATAAGTGTTAATGCAAATTCTCCCTCTCCCTAATCTCTCCACTAATCACCACGAAATTCTCTTAATTAGTCAGAGTATTTGGAGATCAAATCTCGTGGTGCTTTGGAGGGGTTATTAGCTGGATTCTAAGCTTGAATTAGGGATTGAATTGGCTAGCTCCTTTCTTTCTAATCTTGTTTAGAGTTTGGTGAACACTTAGAGACAAATCGGCGAGCGATTCGACGGGCAACGGAATTCTGGATCTTCGAAAATGTTTTAGAGAACCTTTGGGTATGATCCTCTCTTGTTTGTTTATTTTAATATATGTAGGTTTGCATGATATTAGAATAAACACAAAACAATGTACATAAAATTGCTGAAAATATGAAATCGATCATGTATGTTTGTATTAAAAAATTTAAAATAGACACATACATAGGGACACGAAATCCTACACGCTCTACTACAGATTTGGATGGAAGAAAACAGCAGCCCTACACCTATGATGAGATGTGAACCTTGGTATGATGAAGGTTTGGACACTCGATTGATAAGTTGAAGTATGAACGTCACAGACATATCTGATAAGTTCGAAAAGTTCTTTTAAGAACCCAAGAAAAAATTAATTCCCACCAATATATTTAAATTCGAAATTGTCCCCTTATGAATATGTAGAAGCCTATTTATAGGTTTTACATGCCTATTACAAATAAAGGTAAACTACCAACGAGCAAACATGTCTATTACAAAGAAAATGTAACTACTACCAAAAAGAAAACAAGTCAATTACAAATAAAATGTAGCTACTAAAGAGGCATGTGGTACAAGTGCACATGGGTTGGATTCTTTGTGTAAATCACGTCATGATGGTGCACAAGGGCTGGATTCTGCAAGTTGTACAAGTGCACTTCGGCTGGATTCTTTGGGCAGCTCACGTCCTGATGGTGCAAGTGGCAAAAGGAAGAGTTCCTTGATGGTGAGTATCGTAAAACGAAAACTAGTAAAACAAAACTAATAAAATGGAAACTTTTAAAAAGAAACTTTGAAAAAGGAAACTTTTGAAAAGGAAACTTTTGAACAGAAAACTTCCGAAAAGAAATTTTTGAAAAGGAAACTAGCGTAAATAGATGTTGAAAACATAAAAAGGAAACTAACGATCTCTTGAGAAATTCCTTGAATTTATTCCTCCAATTGGGTTATGGAAATCCACTTATGAGATTCACGGTGAAATTCTTCTATGGGCCTCCACGAATTTGCCTGAACCCAAGTTGTTTGAATTAGTCCATTAAGTGCCTATTTGAAATGCTTTGCACGAGCCATTGTAACTGAGCCAACAAGAACTTGAATTGGGTCAACCTCCTTACACATACTTGAGCTATCCATGTTTCCATCATTCCCCTTCTCTTGAAAAGGATTTGTCCTCAAATCGTCGTCTGCGTCAAAAGGACTTAGATCAGAAACATTAAAAGTAGCACTGACAATATACTCACCAGGCAAGTCTAGCATGTAGGCATTGTCATTGATTCTTTTGATGACTTGAAATGGATCATCCCCCTGTGGTAGCAACTTTGATTTCCACTGTTCCGGAAAGCATTTTTCACATGTGCACCCAAACCCAATCTTCAGGCTCAAAGATCAACTTATGACGCCCTTTGTTGACTTGTTTGGCGTATTGTTCGGTTGTTCTCCCAATGTTGAGCCTTGCCTTCTCATGAATCTGCTTAACGAAGTCTACTTTCCTTTTCAATCTAAATTAACATGCTCAGTTGCAGGTAAAGGTAATAAATCCAACAGAGATAAAGGATTAAAACCATAAACAATTTCAAAGGGTGAAAATTTAGTAGGAGAATGAAGAGAATGATTATATGCAAACTCAACATGTGGTAAACACTCTTATGATGTTTTAATGTTCTATTATAGCCCTTAATAATGTAGAAAATGTCTTATTCACTACTTCGGTTTGGCCATCAGTTTGTGGGTGACAAGTAGTAGAGAACAACAACTTAGTTCCAAACTTACACCACAAAGTCTTCCAAAAGTAACTCAAGAACTTAGTATCTCTATTAGAAATAATCGTTATAGGCATACCATGTAACCTTACAATCAGCAACATTAGAAGCATCATCTATTTTGTGACAAGGAATGAAGTGTGTCATCTTAGAAATTATATCCACGACAACAAACACACTATCCCTACTACGTTTAGTTCTTGGCAAACCTAACACAAAATCCATTGAGATATCAGTCCAAGGTGCATTAGGAATGGGTAGTGAGATATAAAGTCCATGAGGTTGCACTCGAGATTTAGCTTACCCACATGCAACACATCTGCCACAAAGCCTCTCAACATCTTTTTTCATATGTGGCCAATAAAACTGCTCTTGAAAAACAACTAAAGTTTTAACTACCCCGAAATGACTCATCAATCCCCCACCATGAGACTCCCACACTAACAACTCCTGAATTGAACAATTTGGAATGCACAGTTTATTTTCTCGAAATAAAAATCCATCAAGTTTATAGAACTTTCCATTGGCTACCCTTTCACATAATGCATACCACTCACTAAAATATGGGTCTAAATGATATAACTCTTTAATATGTTCGAAACCAAGTAATTTGGCGTCGAGAGTAGAGAAAAGTTCATCAACTCACTAACCTGTCTTTTTAGATATATAACATGAATGCAATGTATCATACGCTAGTAATCAATATGCCTAATATGCTAACATTGATGATAACAAGAATGCACAAACATGATTGTTATGTTTACCCTTTGCTTCCTACACTAGCCATTACCAACTGGTCTAGCTTAGCTTAAAAATCTTTTATCTTGAAATAGTCAAGACCGGAGATCAAATACCAACAGTCTCATTCACTCGCATGTTTGGGATGTCTGGGATTTTAAAATTAGATGGTATTTAAGTAGTTAAATTAAATTAAAAATAATAGTTATTGTTATCATTTACTATGCTATTGCTCTCTTTTTTCTGCCAAAAAGGAGCTCTCTCGCGAGCCTCCTAGTATATTGCAGAAAGTCGATGAAAGTAAAAGGTCATCGGTAAGTTGACATGATACAACAAATAGTACGTGCGTGAAACAAAAGAATTTAAAATGACTCACCCATGTCTAATATTAGGTTCTACACCTCTCGTCAAGAATTAAAAAACAGATCCCGTGTGTTACAATTCCTTTTTGCAGTTGGTTTTCGCATTTGTGTGGGTCTCACATTTTGTTCCAGGAATCGAACTTTCTGGTGGTTCCCCTTGGTCTTCTTCTTTTCCTTTGTCATCCGCCAAGCTAAGGTCACATACCTCCTCTGGATCACGGTCCAGCTAGTACTGCTTTCTCATTACATTTACAATATATATACACAACCAATCCAGATCAAGAGAGATATGTAAGCAAGGATCTAATGGCATTACTCAGGCCTCATTTCATACATGAAATCGTACATTTGTAAATAGAAAATGTTGTCTAATTAGCATCTTAATAATTATTACAGTGTGGATCTATGATCCATTAGAGTTACAATGTTGGGTACAAGGAATTGTGAGGAAGATTAATTGAGGAGTTGGACGTTGGTTTCGGGAGATAAGTGATGTTGGAGAAGTTAGATTAGAAGGTTGAGGGAGATAAAAATAGACAAGAAATTATACAAGGGAATAGACTTTATTTTTTTTTCCCGTATCATTCAATAATAAAATGGCTCCTTATATAGAACTTACAATAACTTGAAAAACAAAACAAGTAATTGGAAATAACAATAACAACAAAAGATTCTAATGATACCTATGATTTATTGATTAGGTATATCCCTAATAATACTAATTATAATTAAGAATATATGTCTTCATGATTTATTCCCTACATTCCTCACCCCTTCAAAACAAATTGCCCACAAGGTGGATGATAAAATGAGAGCCTTTTTGCTTGTGTGAGGCGGTTACTACATAGTGGTTCCACATGCGAAGGTGGTCGATCTGTCGGAGTAGAAATCTCAAGTTTCCAGTTGGTGATGTTGGGTGGTCGTATCGAGGGTGCCAGAATCAAACAAGATGTACACCATCTGTTAAATCTCAAACCTTAATTAGGGTGCTAATCTCGAATTAGTGGAGAGATATGGGTGATGTGATGATGGATGTGCTTGAGGTGATGGGAGGTAAGGTGGTGGTGTTGGAGGCATGGGTTGGGCTACCCTAGGTTGAGGGGAGATTTGTTTTAAAAGCAAACCACACCTATTCCTCCACTCTTCTTCTTCTTCCATTCTCACACCAATTTCTCCATCTCTCTCCCTCAGCTCCACTGACCGGCGACGGAGGGAGCTGCTGCGATGAACAAGGAGGACGGCGTGATCGTGGCCATTAGGCCCGTGGAATTCGACGTGAGGAGTCGGGCGTTTGGGTTACGGGACGAGGCGACGTCGAGAGACCTCCGGTGAGCTCCGTCTAGCAAGAAAGGTATACCAAGTTTACTTTTGAACTCACACAATGTGTGAGGGGTGTCTCGCAGTCGGCCAGTCAAGGGCCTCCCCGACGACGAGCGGTGGGCCGTTGGTGGTTGGTCCTTGTCGGTCGTCGGGCTAGCTGGCGATCCTTGCAAGGCTAGTCAGGTTTTGTGTAGAGTGTTGTATTGGGGGGCAACACTTCTAGAATGGAGGGATAACACTTCTGGAATGGAGGGATGGCACTCTGGAATGGAAGGATAGCAATTCTGGATTGGAGGGACAACACTTCTAGATTGGAGGAATGACACATTGGAATGGAGGGACGACACTCTGGATTGGAGGGACAGCACTCTGGATTGGAGGGACATCACCTCTGTAATGGATGGACAACATTCTGGACGAATGGACGGGATTTCTAGACGGATTTCTCGAGAGAGTTTCTAGACGGACTTCTGGACGTATTTCTGGACGGATTTCTGGACATAGTTTCTGGACAAATTTTTTGACAAAGTTTCTGGACAGACTTCTGGATGGAGTTCTGGACAGAGTTTCTGGATGGACATTTGGACGAATTTCTGGACTGAGGGACAAAGCTACTTGTTTTAGTTGCACATACCATTCTTGAATTTTATTGCTTTTCATGTGACATTTTGCATTATATTGAGTCACTCTAGAGTAGTAGACCTAAATGATCGTGGATCTCAGTGCACGTTGTTGTACGGCTCTATGGAGCGTGATGACCCTGCGGACTTCGGTCTGGATGAGTCGATTGGTCAGTCTTATGGACGACGAATACCTCCAATTGGCCTAGATAGCGATGTTTGTGACCCGCACGACCTAGATGATGGCGGTGTTGGTAGCATGTGCTAAGAGATAGCCAGGTGAGGATTCCTCTGAGCGACCTAGCTGGCGATGAAGAGGACCGCGCGACCTAGATGGTGGTGGTGACTATCCGACAATATTTTCCAGTAGGTAGCTTGGTTGTGGCACAACCAGGTAAGATGGACCGACCTGAGCGATGACTCCGTCGGTGAGGTGTTAACCTCGAGATTCAACTAATTCTACTGATGCGGACGTGCGAGCGCCCCTCACCGAACCCCATGATTAGTGTAGCCGCGTTTGGGGTGCATTGCGTACTTTCCGTATGATTGTATGTGCCTACGATAGGTCCCTACGGGTGACCCGACGATGGATTGTGGGACAGATGTCCGTATTTACCCTTGGAATGAATGTTTATTTACATTATATCATGTCATGTGACTCTAGTATGATAAGTTCTTTCATTGTACTTTAGCATGCATATAGGTGAGCTTGGTATACGGGATTTCCTTATGGAAACTCAGGTATTATTGTTATGTTTTCATTTCAGGACCGCAGTAGGTTTTGGAGGGTGGTGACCGAGGACGATGGCACTTTGGGATCAGATCCTCTATTGTATTTTCCTAGGTTGTATGCCTGCATGTATTTACTCTTTCTTGTACTTTATGTAGTCATACCTTTTGACAACTCTGTTGTATTGGTGCACCGTATATTTGGGTATTTGTATGAGTAATGTCCCCACTTTTGATGGCCTTGATCCTTGTGGTTCTTCATCTTAAATTTTTAAATTTTCCATTGTTCGGGGATGTTACACCATCATGCTAGTCTCCATGACTCTGGACCCTATTGATCAATGAATGTTGCTCTTGCAACATGTCGAACACCATAATGATCTCCTTGGACGCTCTTATCCTGGAACAAACCATTGCCTTCTCCACAAATATAGGTATGTTGTAACATGAGATGTTGACCTTCAGGAGGGAGGTATCACCCTTGACAGTAACCGTCGGTTTGAGCTTGTCGTTGGCCACAAACATGGCTGATGGTGGTGTAACTATAAATGCTAGTTGCCTTTCGAGAAGTGATTTGTTCTCTGAGTTTGTCGAAGAGCATCATCATGTAGACGGTTGTGGTTGCGTAGGTATCGTTCTCCATGGAGGAGAGATCACCCATGAAAGCACCAACTGTTGGGTATAAGGAATTGTGAGGACAAATTAAAAAATAAAGGGGGTTTTTGGATTAGTTTCTAGGAGTTGGTTCTAAAGAATTTGTCAAAAAAGAATCATATTCGATCATCCAAATAGAAGTTGATTCTCCAAAATTGATTGTACACCGTTGATTCATGCTCTCATATCTCTTTACTCTCGTAGAATCCATTTTTTGTCGCTTCTCCAAAAACTTCATCTCTTGATATTAGATTACTATATTGCCCTGATTGGTAGTATTATTTATTAACAAAAAAAAGTTTGCCACTATCCTAAAACAAAAATTATTTGAAAATTATTTGTAAACTTGGGGAAAAGAGGAACCAAGTTATTTCCTATGTTCAAGTACTACATAACTTCAAATTGGTAACATACGAAATAACATTAAAAATAACAATCACCGAAACGTACAATATAACATGACAAGTTTTGTGATACTAGACCTGGGTGTCGGGCCTAAAATCCGGCCTGGCGTGCCGGCACGGCACGACCCGACTCCCAGGTCTACATAATAAAATTTACTTAATTGATATGTTAATCACAACAAGTACGAAAACGTATGATGAGCTTCAAAGTACAATAAGACATGCCAACTTTAAAGTTCACATTTTATTGCAAATTACAATGATTATGAACTTTATTAGAATTTTACATTTCATTATTATTTTACAATATAAAAGGCATACAAGTCATTTCATAATATGAGAGAACTAACGTAATCAAACACATCATATGAAGAATCGGCTTCACACGAAGAATCGGATTTTTGAGGCTTTCTGTAATAATCAATTCAAAAGGCTAGAAACTAAGGGTGAGTTTGGGTGCACCTCTCAAATGTCAGCTTCTAATGGGAAGTCAGTTTCTTGGAATGTGGACTTACAACTTCTTCTTCAGGATTGAGAGTTGTTTGGATAGACAGAAGGTTTCTAGTAGTAGGTCATGTCTTGTCAAAAGAAATTCCTAAATTGCCGCAGACTTTGATTAAATAAAAATATTTTAAAATCGTTTTAAATGTTTTTTCAATAAAAAATCTGAAAATATGTTTTCTATTTGTTTATATTGAAAAAATCAATTTTTTTGTAACTCATAATTGATCTCCAAATGATGTGGGGGTAAATTGGTCCAAACAAAACTAGAAATAAGAATGAGCTGAGAAGCTCCTCCACCCCCAATTTCTTAGTCCAAGCATGAAGGTTGCATTGGGGGTCATGCCAGGAGCTAGACTTCCCAAGATCTCCATCGTGTTTGGATGTGCTCCTGACATTATAGTTGCGCCTCCACTATGGGAAAGTCGGATCCTCATCATCCAAACGGGGTCTAAATCAAAGTCCCACTAAGGAGCAGTTGGACATTGATTCTGGGAGATAAGTGACATTGGAGAACTTAGATTAGAAGGTTGAGGGAGATAATGATAGACAATCAATTAGACAAGGGAATGGACTTTGGAATATTTTCTCTTCCTATCACTCTTTAAAAAAATAATTTATTTTATCGACCTTACAATAACTTAAAGAGAAATACAAGTAATTTGAAATAACAATAATAAGGAAATATATTAATTATAGCTATGATTAGGTATCCTAATTATTATTATTATACTTAAGATTTTTTGAGTTGGATCGAGCAACTTTGAAATCATACGGTATTTTTCGTAACAAGACAAGGCGGTGGTTTACTTTTGGGCATGTTACGTTTGCTTTGCTCTTCTTTTTTGGACACATTTGGCATGGCGCTAGAACCACGTTCCGAGATGTTTTTGTTAGTATTGATCCAGATTTGGATGCTCAAGTTGAATTTGGGGCATTTCAATTATATCACCATGATTTATTCTTATAATTTTGTAAGAATTGATGACCATCTAATCACTAGATAAAATGCAAAATTAAAATAATAAATAAAGGATATAGAAATAAAACAAGCAAACCACAAAATCGACGACACCGGAGTTTAGAAATGTTCGGCACCGCACCTAGTCCTAGTCTCCCTCGCAAGCCTCCCTCAATCCTCTGAGTCTCGCTTATGGTTGCACTAACTGATCTTTGTTTTGGGTCGAAATCAACACCTTCTACAATCACCGAGTCTCGCGAACAACCTTGCATCGCTTGTGTCTCCTCTCACAATCTGAAAGGGAGCTTCCTCGAAGCTTTACGATTTGGTGATTATTTGATATAGAAGTTGGATCACAATCTAACTAAACACTCTAACTTGAGCACACTTGGATATATGATTAGAATGGATCAGGACAGAATCCTAGTGCTCAAGTTAACATATTTTCCAATGGAGTCCATAAATGTAAAATTAAAAGTCTTAGTCCAAAACTTTGATTATAAGTCTCGAGTCTTGTTGTGTTTGTCTCAATGCTCATTTTCTTTGATAATCTTGATCAACATATTAAGATGATTACAAGTATACAAGTATGTATGCAATGCATGTAATTGTGTTTGCTCACTTTGATTGATTAAAATTAACTTGATTAATCATCAGAATTAATATAAATTAATACCAAAAAACCAAAAAAATAGCCTTACATACAAACCCACCTGCACCAATTATGTTTCTATGGTTTCAGTGTTATTAATACACAACTATTCTATATACGAGCATAACTCAAATCAAGTTAAATTTGTTCTCATCCTCGTCGGTTGCATGCCATTATACCCATATAAATTCTTTCGGATCTCCATATTTACTATTCGAACCTTTTTCATGTCTGACGAGTCACAAACATCAAAGTAATTAGCATCACCATATCATAATATTACTTTGTACGTGAATAATAGAGCTCGCAATCTACATTTTCTTACTATTTTTAGCCTAATTTCTAAAAATTCACTTTGAACATCTTGACACAGGTCATCCATTACTATCATCTTTTCTAAAAAACGTTAATCATATTATATTCACATATAATAGACGATTTACATATGATCGCTAAGAAATCACATCGTCAAGTTGTTCCCGTGATTTGATCCCCACATCGTTGTCAGGGATAAGCACCACCTAGAGTAGACAAATTCATCGTATTTTCTTTTTATTACCGCCCTACGTTGCAAACTACTATAGGATCTGTGGTCATCGACCTTGACCAAGCTCTAAGGCCATGTTCAACGGGGGTGAGGAATAAATGTCACCCCAGTTGACATCTATATGCTCCCCTCGGGGGAGCAAGACCAGGTAGCCCACTACCGCCTAGTCGTGGCAATGGGTGGAGTTGTTGTTGTTTTAGTTAGTTTATTTTTTATATTAATTAGTATTGGTTAACAAAATGATTTTGTTAATTATGTTAACTAATTTAATTGAATTTATATTGTTAATTATTTTAATTAAATTTAGTTTAATTATGTTAATTACTTATAAAAATTTAATTAACATTTATTTTTTGCTAATTAATTTTCTTAATTTTTGATTGATTATTAAATTTATAGAAGTAATTAGAATTAGTATTATTTACATTTGATTATTTTCTTAATTTTTGTTATATTTGATTAGATAAACATGTAAATTAAAAATATCAAAAGTAGACCAGCAATAAAATTAATAATATCAAATTACGGGAACAGAAGTATATAAGTGCAATACTGGCAACACAAGTACATAAGTGCAATACGAACAACGAAAGGAAACATAATGTAATACATTACATTACTAAAATGCAGCTTAATTTATGGTCTTATTTCTAGTTCAGTTCGTGAGCCAATTTTTTTTTAGTTTCTTCTCTTCCTCGGTCAACGATGGATTTCCCGATAGACTCTTCAGTCATTCAAACGGCACTGCGGTTATGCGAATGTTGGCATACGGAGTGCCGGCTGATGCGGTGGACAAGTACCTATGTCTAGGTGTAGGAATGGCAAGAAACTCCCTACAAAAGTTCACAAAATGTCTCATCAACAATTTCGGAGTTGAATACCCAAGAAAACCTACACCGCCAAACCTAACTAGGCTACTAAACGTTGGTGAGTAACGTGATTTTCCATGTATGATGGGGAGCATTGACTGCATGCATTGGGAGTGGAAGAATTTCTCACTTGCTTGGAAAGCACAATGTCAAGGGTAGAGCATGAAGACAACACTTATCCTTGAAGTTGTTGCCTCCTACGATCTGTGGATATGCACTCCTTTTTGGCATTCCGGGGTAGTCTAATGATGTCAATGTCTTCCATCTATCCACTTGTGAATAACCATTTGCATGATATGGGGTACTATCTCACGAATGGTATATATCCTCAATGGGTTGCATTCATCCAATATGTCATTCCCTCACAAACTCCACGAGACATATTATTTGCTAAGCATCAGGAGGTTGTTCGTAAGGATGTGGAACGAGTGTTCGGAGTGCTTCAAGCACGCTTTGCAATTGTTAAGAGACCATCACTCGCATGGCACTGCTGGAAAATATGGTTTTCACGTCGGTTTTTCGGCCCATATCACGTCGATTGTACTGTTCCAATATGTCGACGTCATAAAAGGGAGACGTAAAGGAGGATAATATCACGTCGATTCAATAACCGACGTTATAGACTAGCATATCACGTCGGTTTTAGATGAACCGACATGATATACCCTATATTTATCACGTAAATACAGGGTATATCACGTCGATTGTCAACAACCGACGTGATATACCATATATCATGTCAGTTGTCGAAAACCAACGTGATATATGTCTGTTCAGAAAAAAACATTTATTGTTATCTACACAACAACACAAACAATCGTAATACAAAATGAACCTAATATATAGGAATTTTTTAAATTTAGGTAGAACCTCCCCTTAAATTTCATATTAAGAAAAAAATATGTGGGAAAAAACACAAACAAGTCACAACTATATAACAAAAAACTTCAATACAACCACTCACTTAATTTGCAAATGAAGTATATACAATCATTGGATGAAAATCACTTGAGTTTACTACTAAATAGTCACTAAAACCACGTGGAATATCATATGAAGATAGAGAGGTTAGTATGATAAACAACATTTATAGAAATAAAAGTTATAAAACAATCAATATTTGTATGTGTCCAACTGTCACCCATACTTTTTATTTGTATGGGTTTTCATCATGATATTTATTTCAATGTAGGATTATATACAATCAAAGCGGAAATAGATGTCCAACACTAAAAACTCAGAACAATAGAGATTCCAGTAGCTTAATAAGTTACAACTATAATGTTGAGAGAAATAAAATCCCCATTCTTGAATCAAGTGACTTCCTGCATATGCATCCTACTCTAATTTGACATTATTGATATATGCACTCAAAAGGATATCATATCACAATTTGTAAGATTACGAAAAATTACTAGAATGATTAATCATGCTCTAAGCTTGATCCGTAATTGAATTTCACAAGGGAATCACAACTTCATGCAATCTAACCAACATAGTTTCAAATTCCAAAAATCCAATTTCGAAATCAATAAACCTTAAAACTGACAACCAAAATACTATTTAAACCACAAATTCACATGAGAAAAACAACAAACTAATAATCTTGATTAGCCTAATCAAAGATTTTAAATCTTGTGTTTAACAATTTGGACGAGGTTACCTTGCATTTTGAGGTTTGAGGAGTCGAGGTCGGAGGAGCACGTCGAAGGAGTCGAGGTCGGAGGAGCACAACTTGTTCAGAGGTGGATCGGCTTGGGTTGTGCGAATCGGAGTTGGATCGGAGGTATTGTGGCTTGGGTCGAGGTAGAGGCGGAGTGGATCGGGTCGGAGTGGCTTGGATCGGAGTGGATGCGGCTTGGCTTGGATCAGAGTGGTACGGCTTGGCTTGGATCGGAGTGGGTGCGGCTTGGGTCGAGGTGGCGTGGGTCAGATGTGTGTGGGTTGTGTTTGGCATTGGGTGGAGGAAACTCAAATTAGGACGGAGGAAACGAAGGAGATAAGGTGGGGTAAAATAAAGTTGATTTTTGTGTTCGGGCGAAGTAAACAAAGAGAAAAAATGTGACCAAACACGTCGGTTTTGGTGAAAACCGACGTGACAAAGACCATCTATCACGTCGATTTCTTGTAAACCAACCTGACACATAGGTTCAAAATAATAATAATAATAATAATAAACATATCACGTCAATTTGTTTTTAACCGACGTGACATATAGACTAAACCACGTCGGGTTTCATGGAACCGACGTGATATAGATCCATTTCACGTCGGTTTGTGTTTAGCCGACGTGATATGTTAACATGTCACGTCGGTTTTGTTAGGATCTATGGTCCTCTAATCACTAGAAAATGCAGAATTAAAATATTAATTGAAGGATTAAGAGATAAGATAATTGCAAACCACAAAATCGTCGACACTGGAGTTTCGAGAGGTTCGCCACTGCACCCTGATCCTGGTCATCCTCGCAAGACGCACCCAAAGCCTCGCTTACGGTTCCACTAACTGATCTCCATTCCAAGCCAAGATCAACGTCGTTTACAACACCGAGCCTCGCGAACAATCCTCGCTCGTGTCTCATCTCACAACCTGAGAGGGGGCTTCCTCGAAGCTTTACAACTCTTTGGTTATTCTTGGATATGGAAGTTGAATCACAATCTAACACTCTATACTTGAGCACACTTGGATATTGAATTGGAATGGATATGCAAGTGGTGAAGTTTTGACTTGAGTGTAGAAGAATGAGAGCTTGAAGATAGAGAGGATTTGACTTTGAGTATGTGATAGATAGAAAGTGTTAAAGAGTTCTAATAGTTAAGGCTCGAATAGTCGTTGGCTACAACAATCAAGTGTCACGTGTAAATAGTCGTTGGGCGCCTAGAGCCAAGAAGAACTCGGTTGACCGATAAGCATTCGGTCGTCAGAAAAATGTCAAGTGAATTGGGCTCTGAGACTCGATTCAAATGCGACCGTTGGAGCAACGTCCAAAAACCGGTCCAGGGCTATTCGGTCGACCGAAGATGGTTCAGTCTTCCGTCCGGGCAATTTTAGAGAACAACCTAAGGTTTACTGATGGGAAGTATTCACGTAACTCATAGGTGTTCGGTGGACCGAACAGGAAAGGCTTCGATTGACCGGGAAGGGTTCGGTTTACCGAATCTTTACGGGACAGAATCATAATGCTCAAGTTTACATTAACTCTTATGGACTCCAAAGCTTTGATTACAATGCTTGATGTCTTTGTCCCAATACTCCTTTTCTTGATGATCTTGGTCAACCTATTAAGATGATCACAAGTGTACACATATGTATGCAATGCATGTAATTGTATTTTGCTAACTTTGATTGATTAGGTCGATTAATTAAGATTAGTTTGATTAATCATCAAAATTAATATAGTTAAGGCCAAAAAGTCAACAAGTTTTAACGCAATCGACGTGATACGGATCCATATCAAGTTTACAACCGAATTTGTCCAGGATCAACCAAGTTCGTCAAGTAGAATTTCTAATGATCAGTCATTTCAGTTCTTGTACGGTCGCATTGTTGATATTAACATGTACTTGGACAATAAAATTCGCGTTCAAGAGCGTCGTAAACATTTGCAACTCAAAGATGACTTCATCAAGAACATGTGGCAACGCTACGGACGACATGGGGAATGAGAATGATTTTTATTAATTGTATTTTATTTTATTTTCGAAGTCTAGTTATTGTAATGCATGTTTAATATTTAATAAAATTTATTTTCAATTATACGTAAATATTCACATTTAATTAGAATAATTTATGATAAATAAATTATGTGATAAAATTAATTGGAATTGTGAAAAATGTAAACGGAGAGAAAATAAATTAGGTAGAAGTGAGAGAATGTTGATGTGTTTAGGTTGATATTTACGAGTGAGTTGTGGTTGAGAGGTGAATAATAGAACCAGATGGAAGAAAAATGTCATGTTAATGTGACGAAAAGAGAACGTGCTGACTTGACCAGGTTGACATTTTCATAAACCATGATTGAACATGCCCTAATAAACCATTATTGGACTTCGATATAACAAGGATGGTGACAAAGGCTCCATCAAAGATGGCTAGAGCCTTACCAATGATATAGTTCTTTGGCGAGGTACCTAGAACTTCGTAAACAAGGGTAGACTTATATACAATGGTTTTATGTAATGAAAATTCAATTCATATGAACTTAACAAGATAATACAAAGTACAAATTGTTATTTGATTTGGATGTCCATCACCACTACAATGAATATGATTTATCATATCATAGATATGAAAAAGATAAGAATCTTCTGACAAATTTGCCATCATTTTGTAACTGTTATACCATTACCCTGAGCATCACTTATCACATAATTCCTTTAGAATCATATCCACCAAACAGATGCAGTTCAAGTTAGAAAGAGAAATTACCATGGCTATAACTGCATGATTGAAGTTATCCTACCCTACCACTGCATTACCAGCATTCAGCAATGGCAGATCAAGTCAGGTGTGTTCATACTTTTCAGAAGAAAAGGGGAAAAAAGGAGAGACAACTGAAACAAAATCCAGTCCACCACTGTTCATAGATTCTCTTGAATAAATTCGAAACTTTGGTCTTAGGAATAAATGCAGAATAGGGTCCAGATGAGGTGAGGTTGGCAGTCAACATATATAATTGAGTTTTTCTTTTTTGCATCTATGCCCTTGGATTCTGTCTGCAATTTGGTAGGAGGATTTCATGTAAACAATTATCAAACATACCCCGTTCTAAACCTTTGTTGTAAACACAAGCTCACCAATTACTAAAATAGCATAAAGAAGGTGAGTGGCTTGATAACACGAAGCGATGGGGTATATGGGAGCGCTCCTCCTCTCCTCTATATTTAGCCTTAAGGGCATTATGTGACAAAAACATCGAAATGAAACTTAATAATTTGAGAGAGAAAACATGTAAATATGTTATAATGTTGTTAGTATCGAACTGCCTAGTCAATAATTCAAAGTGGTGGATGTTTCTAAAATATGAATGAATTGAATGACAGAATTGGAAAAAGAAAATACAAGTTTGTTTTGTTTGATGTGATTGATGGATGATTGATGGATGAGTTGGGTACCAATCACAACTCCAAGCCACAATTCATTTTTCCCAACAACCACCATGTTCGGGTGGAAGTGAGCAGCTTTTGTCTTTCCAAAATGCAAACAACATACATCAATAATACAACTTTGGGACCCACACATGTATATGTAAGAACTAAGAACTAAGAACTTAGCTTTCTCTATGCATTTGAAAATGCATGTGTATGCGATAAAAGCAAAATTATTGATGACGCATATTCCCAATCGGACTTGCTCGTCTGACTGTGTGTATATGTGAAACCAAATTAAGTAGGACCATTCATTCAAGGAAAAAAAATTACCTAAAATTAGAAGGTCGATTTAGATCCCATGATTTTCAAAAATTATATCACGTCGGTCTTCTTGAGGTCACCCTTTAAATTCATTAATTTTATGAAAATATGTACAATGCAGTGGAAAAAAACTGGCACTACTACAAAAAGTAATTTTAATGACACATTAATAAAGTCACTTGTATTAGAAATGACTAGAAAGACGTATATAGTCACTTTTAAATCAGTGTCTTAGAAAAGTAGGCTTTAGTGATGACACTATTGAAGAAATGTCATGGAAAAATAAAATTTGATGACACTTATAAAATAATGTCGTAAAAAATTAGATTTTAAGGACATTTGAAAAGAAGTATCATGAAAATGGAGGCTTGGAGGACATTTATATAGAAATGTCATGGCAAAAAGTTTTACCAACACTTGCATAAAAGTCTTAATGAAAAACTGGATTGCTAAACATCGTTCCAAAATTACTTAAATCGCCCATTAAAATTACCAAATTGTTCTTCCTCTTATTTTTGCTTATATAACTCACCATTTCACTCTTTTCTCACAACTTTCTCTTCCTATACCTACTACAGAAGATCATGAATGTCTCGGAGGCCAGACAAGCAGCCAGCAGTTCCCCCGGTGTACCCGTATACGGTAACATTACGTATTTTATTTGTTTTCAAAAAAAAAAATTGAGCGTCCGCGGGAGACGCCCCCCGCATGGGGCGGGCGTCCGAGTCAGGAGCTCCCCCCATGGGGGGAGCGGCTAACGCGGACGCCCGCCCCATGCGGGGACGTCTCCCGCGGACGCCCTACAATTGCGGGAGACGTCTGCGGCAAACGTCTCCCCGAAGGAGGAGACGTCTACAACAGACGCCTTCACCATGCGGGAGGCGTCTCTCGCAGACGCCTCCACATTTTTTTATTTTTTTTAATTATTAAATCTGATAATTACTTTAATAAATTGTGATAAATCTGATAATTTAATTTAACAAATTTTAATTAAGTTTAACAATTGTGATATTTAAGTTTAACAACTTTTGATTTAGTTTGACAATTGTGATAATTTAGTTTAACAAATTGTGATTTAGTTTAACAATTGTGATAATTTAGTTTAACAAATTTTGATTTAGTTTAACGATTGTGATAAATATGATAATTTAGTTTAACAAATTTAACAAATTTGTATTTAAAATTTCAATTAATAGTCATCGGGTCACAGTGGAGGGAAAGGCTAGTCGATACCATTACACGCCTTCTATTCTTTAGATGATGATTCAGCACCGCGTCATCCACGTAGACGGGGGATATCTGCTTCGGTCAGGAAGGAGAGAGAGGCATTACGTCGTCGTGAGGAGGATGATGATTCCTTCGATGATGAGCATGTTGACAGTCCCGACGACGAGAACGACGATGATGGCCCGTATGAGTTAGAGCGCCCGGAGGTGGAGAGGCAGGGGGAGTATAGTAGAGGACGTGGTCGAGCGGGTACTTCTACTTCTGCCGGATGGATGGTGCGGAAGGGTAGGGGTGGGAGGTTTACGATCGGGGATTCGAGCTCGTGCACTGTAGATCCCCGCATTCAGAAGAAGAAGAGGGTCCAGGACGATTCTTGGATCGTGAGCAGTATGACGCCCGGTGGTCCTTTAGATGGGAACGTCATTCCTAGTTTCTGGGGTCACATTGCTAAACGGATCTGGGACGGGGCGGATCGGAAGGTTCTGAAGTGCCATAATCGGCACAGAGCCTGTACAACACTACAGGGTTGGCGGTCTACACTGAGTGCTGATATCAGAGGGGAGATTAGGGCGACGCATTTAGGGCACTTACCGTACAACATGTTCCCTTATCTCGACATGCCTTTGATTTCTGCGTTTGTGGAGCGGCCTGACACCAACACTTTTCACATGCCTTTCGGAGAGATGACGATCATGCTTCACGATGTTTTCCAGATCCTGCGCATTCCTGTGGAGGGTCGTATGGTTAGTGCTCAGGGGTCGACGTCTGAGCTGAGGTGTTATGTGGCAGAGTTGTTGGGTGTCACACTTGATGGTCTGGCGAGAGATACAAGTTTATGGAGTGGTGGTGGTGTCGTCATCGACGCCCTTGAGGACCTATGCAGACGGGCACGACCTCTGCGGGCTGATGATACACAGTTGACCGCGTACCTGTTCTTGATGCTCGGAGCTGTCTTGTTTGTCGACAAGAGTGGTTGCCGGATCAGACCACGCGATCTATTGGAGGCTAGGGATCCGGACACCGTTCGTCAGTCCTCGTGGGGCTCAGCGACGTTGGCATACCTGTACCGTCAGCTTGGGATAGCTAGCCGTGCGGATTATTCTGGGATCGCAGGTTGTCTTACACTGCTGCAGGCGTGGATATACGAGTACTTTCCCGCATTCCGCCCGCATCGTGAGTGGAAGATGATCGAGGAGGGCCATCCACGTTCGAGTATGTGGGCCGTCCGGAGCGAGGGACGATTGCGTTCAATCCGCGCATGGCTAGATCGGATGACTACATCATAGGTATAAAACTTTACACCACTTACATTTATTTATTTAATTTTGATTTGTATTATTATTAATGTGTTAAAGTTTAGGTGGAGTGGTTACCCTATGGTCCTGACCCAACAGCGGAGGTCCCGAAGACTTTATTGATGGGCCTTATTCGTTATCGGGATATCATAAAGCCTTATATGCCCGATCGTGTCTTGCATCAGTTAGGATATGTTCAGGTGATCCGGGTTGACATCCCGACCCCAGAGCATGCGGTGCGGTCTGCGACTGCAGCGACGTACGACGTCAGGTTCCCCGCTTCGACAGCAAAATCGACTTGGCGGACATTTCCGAGATCATGTCGACTGTTCCTTGGCGACTTCAGACGTAGTCGCGGCCCCTCCGAGTGTGATGCACGTTATCTTGATTGGTTCGGTAGTTAATCACATCATGTCATCGTCTGTGGTGCCTCCCGGAGAGCAGATCGACCACCAGATAGGACGTGTGGCGATCTGGTAATTTTTTCGTTTTATTTATATTTATTTCTACTGTATATTTTGTTAATGTACGCTAATGTTAATGTTATGTGCAGTGGATGTGTAAGATGATACGGGTTGTGCAGCCATTCCTGCAGAGGAGGGACGAGCTGCCGGACGAGGACATGAGAGCTGCATGCGGAGATTTGGATGACTTGATACAGTCGTGGCATACTCAGTTAGGCATCTCCGACCATGATTCGGATGATGACTAGGCCGATCTGTTGTACCGTACTCTTAGTATTTGCATTTCTATTTGCTTATCTGTCGTACGCTTATTATTTGTATTTGTGTTTGCTAACTTGTCGTACTCTTATATATAATGCAAATATAATAACAAATTTCGATAATAAAGCAACATTATATAATGTAAAAACATATCAAAACATATTACATAATTGTTGCCAATATGGTCGGAGATGCCGCCGGTCGGAGACTCCATTTGATTTCGCCGGTCGCATCTCAAATAACAATCCATCCGACTATCTGATCTTGTTTTGTACGACGACACAACCAAAAAAACCCAACTCCGATAGCTACTTGTTTGGCCCATTTACTTGCTTCATCGATTGTTGCAAAGATTTGTGCAGTTTGAAATAGCTCACTGTAATCCACTCCATCACCACCGAAATCTTCCAACGGAACCTACAAAAATAAAATCAAAATTAAAAAAATCAAAAAAATCCAAACGTCTGGATAAGCCGCTTGCCACGTGGGTGGGGCGTCTGTGTTAAACGCCCTCCCCAAGGGTGAGGCGTCTGAGTAGGAAGTCTTGCCCAAAGGGAGGGCGTCTACTCAAGACACCTCTCCCATGGGGTAGGCGTCTGTGTTAGACGTCTCCGCCAAGGTGAGGGCGTCTAATGCAGACACCCCGCCCAAATTGTGCCCCGCGCCTGACTTACCTCACCGGATGCATCACCCTCGCCAGACATTTTCGTGGTGTTTTTACTGATAAATTATGAATAGACAATACCGTATGGCTAATTTATAGACACGGGACGATATGGGTATTAAATATATTGTTAAGGGCAATTTGGTAATTTCAAGGGGCGATTTAAGTAGTTTTGGGGCGACGTTTAGTAGTTCCAATGAAAAATGGACACTTTTGTAGAAAGTATCATTAAAGAAAATCTTAAATGACACGTGTACAAAAATGTTATGGAAAGTCGAATTTTGAAGACAATTGTCATGGAAAATGGGCTTTAAGGACATTCATATACAAATGTCATTGGAAAATTCACTATGTCACGGTAACATCGGCTAAAAAAATTCGACATACTCGAATTAAGAAGTTCAAAAATGGAATGTTTAGTTTTTGAAAACAATAAGGTTGTAGTTTTGATAATGTAGTTTTTTTAAAACACCACAAAACCATGAAACGATCACTTTGGAAAAGTTGTACATATCAATGATTGTCATAAAATGTGTATCTTTTTAAAATTAAAAAACTAGATTTTTTAAATTTTCATATTAAAAACTTATATAAAAATTATAATACCCGTATATTAATAGTAAAATATGTAAATAAGGTTAGTAATGGAATTGATATCCAAAGTTATTTGTAAATTACTCCTAAAGTCCTAGCCATATTTATTTATTATTAATATATATTTAGTAAGCATAGAAAACTACAAAAATATTAAAGTGTTGTAGTGGTTATTCGAGATGCTCATAAGTCATGTAGGTCTTATAGGCACCGGTAACAAAGTTTTATTAGCAATTTAGTTTTTCTCTTTACTCTCATGTAAACACATTTAGTTAGTTGAGTCTGTTAGTGTAATGTACACATGGCAGTTTGTTATTGGCTATGACAACTAATCATGTAACAGACTCTAATATATATATGATTGCACTCTACTGGATTCAGTAGTCAAGCCATTATTTAGACTTGTCTTCAATCTATCGTCAACCTTCTTTTTCCTCCCAACTCTCTTCTCTCTCTTCTCCTTTTTGCTTTCATGGTATCAGAGATCGTGAGAGCAACGCTGCTGAAGTAGACAATTCGGGGATCCTCTCCATTATCGACCATAGAGACCTCTTCTTTGATGGTGGTTGCGCCGACTTTGGTGATCTCTATAATATCACCAATCTGATCCAATAAAGTTTGGTGGAAGAAACTATTTAGTATGGAAGTCCCTCTTCGAGCCAATCATGAGGGGACACAAGCTAATCAGGTTTGTTGATGGAAGCTTCAAAGCTCCACCTCCGACAGAGGAAAAATCATATCTTGAATGGTACGAGAAGGATCATATGCTCCTTTCTTGGATCAATGTGACGTTTTTGCTCACCGTGTTACCTTGTCGTTGGTTTGAAATCATCCAAAGAAACGTGGGACGCACTTGCTCGATGATATGCCCTAGTGACTCTGGCGCACACGTGACATTGCACACGCGGTTGCATCACATCAAGAAAGGATCTCAATCCATGCAAGACTATTTGCAATAGTTCAAGGTGGTTGTAGATCAGTTGGCATCAGGTGGAACAACTCTTATTGATGATAAACTAAACGTGTGTATCCTGGAAAGTTTGTCAAGCTCTTATCGTCCGTTTGCTTCTTCAATTAGGCTAGTGCTTAATTTGCACCTTTGAAAGTGGAGGAAGTGCACCTACTGTTACTTTGTGAGGAAATGAGTATGGAAGAGGACAATCCAACTAGTGATGTACTTAGTGCCTTGGCTGCCATTCAGAAGAACCTCAAATCCAACAATAATAGAGGAAAAAGAGGATTCTTTAAGAAGAATCGGGGAGGAAATAATCAAGGAGATCAAGGAGAGAGTATTTAAGGTCAAAACAACAATAACACTTCCATTAGAGGTGGTAATTCCTTTGGAAATAGGTTTATTTTCCAAATATGCAACAAAACTGGGCATATAGTCATTAACTACTTCCAAAGTCTGAATATTTCATACATAGGTATCCACCATCCTGAAAAACTTGCTGCTATGGTAACCTCAGGTCCAAATGCATTCAATGATAGTTCATGGTATGTTAACATTGGGGCCACAAATCACATAACTACTGACTTGGGGAATTTGACTCTGGCTACAAAGTACTAAAGAGAAGATGATGTTCAGATAGGTAATGGACAAGGTATCTCTGTCTCTAATGTTGGTTCTACATCTCTTGTTACTTCTAATACTACATATAATCTTCTCTCTACAAGTTCTTTCTCTAGAGACAACAATTGCTATTTGTTGTTGATGACTTTGGTTTATGTGTCAAGGACAAGGTAACAAAGAAGATTCTACATCAGGGAGATCTTGAACAAGGTCTCTACCCATTGTAGTCCCTTCCAAAGTCTTTTCATTCAAAATCTCCTACTGCAAGATATCTTCTATGATTTGGCATCACATATTAGATCATCTATCTCATTCTATACAATCTAAAAAAAATATTCTTTGCATTTACCAAATAAAGGTTGTACTACAGTATGTAGTTCTTGTCAACTAGGTAAAAGTCATAGATTGTTTTTCCTTTCTGTTAGTAGTATTGAACCCCTATAGTGTTGAACTGTGATGTATGCGGTTATGCCCCTGTTGTATCTTCTGGATACAAATATTATGATCTTTTAGTAGATGACTTTAGCAAATACTCTTGGTTGTTTCCCATGAGGCTGAAATTTGATTTTCCTACTTTATTCATGAAATTTAAGCCTCCAGTCGAGAATTTGTTTAATGCCAAAATAAAAACACTTATAACTAATAAAGGTGGTGAATTTAAGAATCATATATTTCTGACTTTTTACACATACATGGCATTTCTAAACAATTCTCATGCCTACACACTCTTGAGGAAAATGGGGTTGTGGAGCGCAAGCATAGTCACATAATTGAAGTTGGTCTTCCCTTACTAGCTCATTCTAAAGTTCTCTCAAAATTCTGATTAGAATGTTTCTCTACTTCCATTTATATCATCAATAGGCTTCCTCTTCCTACATGTCACTTTAAATCTCATTTTGAGTCTCTTTACAATAAACAACTAGATATTTACCATTTGAGAGATTTTGGATGTGTTTGATACCTTTTGTTACGGCCATATACTTCACACAAACTTTAGTTCTGGCCTACTAAATGTGTTTTCATTGGGTATAGCCCCTCCCACAAAGGTTGCAAGTGTCTAAGATTTGAGTACTTCTAAAGTATACATCTTTAGACATGTAGTCTTTAATGAAAACACATTCACTTTCTCTTCTCTTAAACCACCCAACAATGTCAGAACATCACCTTCGTCTAGTGATGGATCTTTAGGATACATTCCTCATTGGCTCCCTTCTTACACTTTGGCCTTTGAGTCTCCTACTGTTTCATCAGAGTCTTCTTCTAGTTCACCTCCATATAGTCGCATATCTATATCTAACTCTCATGGTCAATCTTCTCCAGTTTAGTTACATCTTATGTTCCATCTCCTACTATATTTTCATAACATATTGGGCATCATATGACAACCATGTCCAAGTATGGTATCTTCAAGAGGAAGACTCTTAATTTCAAGTATCCCATGCCCACTTCTCTTTGTTGCAATTGTGGTGGAACCAACCTGCTTTACAGAGGTTGTTAAGCATGATGATTGGAGATCTATTGTGGACCAAAAGTTCAACTCACTGCAGCAGCAAGGAACTTGGATTCTAGTACCCAGGACATTTGCTATGAATGTGTTCGACGGTAATTGGGTCTTCAAAATTCAAAAACATTATGATGGAACTATTATCAAACATAAAAGCAAGGTTAGTGGCCCAAGGTTTGAAGCAGCAACTTGGTGTGAACTTTGTTAAGACTTTTAGTCCTATTATAAAGCATACCACTAGCAAAACCATTCTCACAATTTTTTGTCAAGAGGTTGGCAGCTCAGACATTTTTTTAGAGTGTTTTTCCTCACGAAGACCTTGATGAAGATGTGTTCATGTCTCAACCAAAAGGGTATGTGGATCTTCTTATCCACATCATGTTTGTAAAATGGTTAAGTTCATCTATGGCTTAAAGCAATCCCCTCGGGCTTGATATGAAACATTTGGCAACACTTTACTTGAGCTTGGTTTCACTGTTTCCAAGTCATATCCCTCTCTCTTCCTATTTCATGATGATAGTGTGGTGGCATATCTTCTACTTTATGTCAATGATATAATTGTCACAGGAAATAACCAGCTATGGATTCAGCAGCTTCTACCATTACTAAATGAGAAATTTTAGATGAAGGTTCTTGGGCATCCTTTTTACTTTCTGGGTATTGAGGTCACTTATCAAGGCTCTTCTTCTCTTTGTCTCTCTCAGTTCCAATATGTTTAAATTACTTTAGAGATCAGATATGGCAGGGTGCAAGTCTGTCAATTCTCTAGCAGTTATTAAGACGCATGGAAGTACCTCCTCTCCACTATTGTCTGATCCATCATTCCATAGGAGCATTGTGGGAGCTTTGTAGTATGATACTTTAACAAGACCAGATATGGTCTTTGTTGTATATAGGGCATGTCAGTTCTTGAAGTCTCCCACAAAAGATGATCTCTCCAATGTCATATGTATCTTTCGATTTCTCAATAGTATAGTTGACATGGGATTTTACATAAAGCCAAATCCATTTGTGTTAAAAGCATGTTATGACTTTGATTGGGCTAGGTGCCCCCTTGACAAGAGATCAACAAATGTATTCTATATTTTCTTAGCAAATACACCTATGTCATGGAGTGCTAAAAAGAAAGGAGTTGTTTCTCGCTCTTCCACAGAGGCAGAATATCTATGTCTTGCCCGTACTACTGCTAAGCTATACTGGTTGTGTTCATTGTTTTGTGAGTTGCATGTTTCTTTTGTTGATCCTCCTGTTATCTTTTGTGATAATGTATATGTTATAACACTCACAGTGAATCCAGTTTTTCACACCTGTACTAAGCACATTAAGGTAGATTACCACTTTGTGCGCGAGAAAGTATCCTTGAAGCATATTAGTATTCGCTACATTTCTTCCATGATCAAGTGGTTGGTGTGTTTACCAAAGGTTTACATCCCGGAGAGTGAAATTTCTTCAATCCAAGCACAATCACTCGCAAGATATTGCGCTTGAGGGAGGATGATAACAGAGCTTTATTAGCAACTTAGTTTTTCTCTCCTGTAAACACATTTAGTCAGTTGAGTCTCTTAGTGTAATGTACACGTGACATTTTGTAATTAGCTATGACAGCTAAACATGTAACAAACTCTGATATATATAGGCTCTAGTGGATTAAGTAGTCGAGCCATTATTTAGACTCACCTTCAACATCTCGCCAACCTTCTTTTTCCTCCAACGCTCTCCTCTCCTCTGATCCAAGCATCCACCAAGATACCTGATTAGATTGAGTTTTTAAATACATTTTCCATGTCACTTTTAACGAAATATCTTTGAAGAGTTTCAATGACATTTTAAAAAATTACTTTAAAGTGCTTTAGTGTGACTTAAAAGGTTTTAACGGCACTTTTAAAGAAGTGACTTGGTAGGATTTCATGTCACTTTTAAGTAAGTGACATCTTAGGTCTACACTTTCAATGACACGAACATAGAAGTCATTTTTTTGTAATGTAATTGTAGGTTTTCGATGACATTATTTAGGTGTCATTAAAGTCCATTTTTGTAGTAGTGAGGAGAAGTCAACACATGAGTATGGAAGTGAGCAATGCACATTTATAAAACCATCATTTCTCATATATGTCTGTTGAAATACAGAAACTATTAGCTCGTCTTCTGTAACACATTTTGTGGTCTCCACAAGTGTTATTTACTACACCAATGTTTTTTTCTTCAGAAATGTACTAATAGATCAATGTTAAAAAACCAACGGGTGTTTGTATCTTGTACAATCGTTCAAAGTTTTGTGAATTTTTCTGCTAGTTGATTATTAGGTAGTACAAAATTCATTTTGATATCACTTTTAAGAACATGATCCATAAGGAAGTGATGTATATTCTCTACATGTTTTGTTCTTGAACACAAAATTGGGTTCTTTGAAAGATTTATATCAATTATATAATCACAATGAACTTAATAATAGGAAACCCAAGTCTCAATTTTCTTAAGAGTTTGACTCATCCAAATGACTTGTGTACCACAACACCCAGGGTCAAATACATATACTCGATTTGATTGTTAAGAGTGTTACACTATTTTGTTGCAAGTTAGAACCATTTTCTAAAGGCTCTTGGGGGGGGGGTTCAACAGGAGATGTAGAAGAATAAAGTTGTGTGATGAGTTGTATAACGTGTGATGATATTTTGCGTTAGTGTTGTAAAGCTAAGTAAGAGTGTCGTGTTATGAGGCAATTGGGCATTGGGTTATACCCATGTGCGTGTAACTACCACCACCGTTTAGAGAGAGAGAGCTTGAGCTTGATCATTTTCTTCCTCTAGTTTGCTTTTGTGGAGAATCTTACCACGATTAATGCTCCATCCAACCATATCTTTAGACTACTTGAACTCAAATGATTCTTAATTTCAATTGGAAACAACATGCAATGTAATGTCCCTAACCTTACTTAGGGAAGTAATCCCGTGATTAGTGAGAGGTTAGCATGGGGAAGGGGAGTGGTGCAGTGTTTTGCTTGGGGAAGAGGGGGTGTGAACAATGACGGCGTGGAGAGTGATGGGTTAGGGGTGTAGGGTACTGTTGGTGCAGGTTCTGTGGGTTTAAGAAGAAGAAATCTCTCTCTCTCTCTCTCACTTGCTCTCCCTCATTCCCTTTCCTTTCCTTTTCCAGCGATAGAGGAGGCGAAAGCTGGTCCGGCGTGCGGAGGTCGTTGCGAGGAGGAACACCGGAGGCGACGTTGCGCGAGCGAGGCTCCGGCAGTTTCGTCGTGTTCGAAAGGTATGTCGGCTTCTTAGTGTGGTTTGTTGTTCACCCTCGTGTGAGGGATGTGTTGGTCGGTCGGGGGAGGTCAGAGACCTCTCCGACGACGAGTTTTGGCGTAAATCCTTGGCTGGCGCAAGGTTGCAGACAACCAACGGTCGACCAGGTTCCTTCGGGCGGTCGATCGATGTAGTGTATTTTGCCCGACTTTAACCATCACCGGTCGAACAATGCCTTGTGGTGGTCGATCGGTCGTGCATTGTGCTGGTGGGTCAGGATTTCGTTGTGTGTTTTGGTTGACCGGTTCCTTGTGTTCGTTCGACCGGAACTTAAGTGTACTGGATTTGATGCATGCTTGTTCGACCGTTTCTTTATATGTGTTTGACTGTTTATGACTTAGAACTGCTAGGATGCCCTGGTAGTTTTTGGTCGACCGAGACCCCTGAGTCGGTCGACCGATAGTATTGTATTGATGTTGACCAGACTCCGGATTTTGATCTCGTTCGGTCGACCGGTTTTAGATCTCTATTCGACCGTTGGGACTTAGGTTTTGCGCAGAGAGTTCTACCATTGCAGACTTTCGGTTGACCGAACCTTTTTGGGCACAGTCGACCGGATTGCCTCTTTCGGTCGACCGTTTGTGCACAGAACCGAATTCCCAGTCCTTTTTAGAATGTCTACTCTGTCCACGGAAACCCGTGTCCTCGCCTTATGCGTGAGCCGGGAGGGACCACCCTATGGAAGAGTGTGGGTGTTCGGGACGTGTCACCTCCGTCTATGGATCGTGACTTGATGTGATGGATTGTTGGACTCATTGTAGAGTAGCAGGCCTGAGGGATCGTGGATCCCAATGTATGATGTTGTGCGAGCACGCAATTGTCGTTGGGTGAGGTGACTACCGGCCTGGATGGCTACGGAGGTCGCTGCCCTGCTTTTATAGCGGCGGAGTTGGTGTTTGCGGCTCATGGAGCCTGATGACCTGGTAGACTTCCGTTTGGACCCGTCCGATGTTTTATGAGAAATAACAGTCTTGTCTTTTGATTATTGGTCTCTATTATCTTGATGATAATTTTTAAATTTTCGCTATTTCAGGATGTTACATGCAACCTTAGTTATATCTAGTCCATCCAGTAGGACCTTAGAACTACTTGCACTCAGGTAATTCTTCACATCATAATCCATATAATCCGGAGACAACATACAACCTTAAACACATGGATAAGTCACAAGTTTACTTGAACAAATACCAGCATTACGACCAAAAGTGCAGCTGGTATGTTCAAAATGGGTGGGCAGAATGTTCAAAAAATAATCCAACAATTAATCCAATTAACTGGGTGGGGAGAATTTTCTAATAAATAATCCAACAATAAACTCTTGCCCCCACCCAAACAGACAATTAAACATTACACATTTATAGTTCGATCAGGCGCCGTTAGATTACAAAGATAGTAAGGATTTTCTGTAAATAAAATAAAATTTTACAGTATTATTGGAAAAGAAGAAATATTAGTACGTTTACTGCAAAATAGAAATTGATCGTCTGCTGTCTTTTATTATATGTGGTTAGTAGGCGTTGATTTCATTAACTAATTAAAGATTGTGGTTTGTTAGAGACGACACAAATTCAAATTGCACTTTCGAACTAGTTCTTGAGAAGCAACAAATACAATTTGAATGTGTTATTCTTGTCTATTGACATTAATTACCACTTGGAAAATATTGTTCTTTTTCCTGTAAGAAAGCTCAAGCTAGCGCCGATTCTATATATGAATGCAACGGAGACAAATATATTATCGATTCTCTGATTAGGCACATAAAGATAAATGTTTTTAGCAAAGATCATGAGGTTATCATATTGATAGTTTTTTGTTTCTTCTCGCTTAACGTTTTTTTTTTTCCTTTTTTACCCAAAATTATCCAAGCACTGGTTCCACTTTAGGATATAGGTGACCCATCACAATTTTTATCATGTAACACTCATGTGATTCGGATCGTTGTTCCAAGACTACGCAATCACTATTTTGAACGGTGAACCACACACCCTGTGAGGCCTCTAAGCGTTTAAAGTACAATTTTGATCAGGCTATGAATATACTAAAAATTGTTCCTTAATTATTATTTTTATAAGTTATTGCTTCCCACGAGCACCCTTAACGGGAGGGCGTGTAACATCCCCGAACAGCGGAAAATTTAAACTTTTTAAATCATAAGAAACACGTGGACAAACCATCAAGAGTGGGGACATTACTGAAAGAAATACATAAATAAATCTGGTGCACCAGAATACAATACGAGTTTGTCAAAAGAGTGATTACATTACAACACGAAACACAAGGTACATATAATCACGACAACCAAAAAGTAGGCAGACGACAGGATCCAGTCCCAAAGTGCAATCTCCCTCGGTCACCACCCGCCGGAACCTAACGCGGTCCTGAAAATAAACATAACAACAGTGTCTGAGTTTCCATAAGGAAACCCCGTATGACAAGCTCACCTATATGCCCTAACATACTAGTATAGCATGACATGAAATACAAAGCAGTAAAACAACAATGCCACCAAGGGCCAAACCGGACATCCGTCCCGCGATCGTTCCCACTGCCACACAGGCCCCGCGGTCTACAATCGCCACCGCTGCCATACAGGCCTCACGGTCCGCAACATCGCCGTCGCCACACAGGCCGCACGGTCCACAAACACCGGTACCACACAGGCCACACGGTCCAACCTCACCGCCGCCACACAGGCCTCACGGTCCAAACATCGGGTCTCCGTAGAGACCTACCGTAGGCACATACGGTCTAACGAACAATACGCAACACATCCCCACACGCGATTACACGAGCCAAGGGATCGGTGAGGATACGTTCGCACTTCCGCGCAAGGTAGAAATCAGATCTGAATACATCGTGGTCCACCACCACCACACCAACGGAGCCGTCGCTCAGGTCGGTCCATCAACCGGCGCCACACAGACCGCACGGGATATCACTCGATAGGTGCCCAATCGAGCTACCTGCCGGAACACATCATCGGCAGTCCATCGCCGTAACCACACAGGCTACGCGCGATCCTCCCTGCCACCACACAGACCGCACAGGGGCCCTACCGCCGCCACACAGGCCGCACGGCAAGTTCAATAACTGCCATCAAGGCCAGTCGAACATATCCGCCACACATGGCCAGACAATCGACAGATCCGAACCGAAGTCCGCAGGGTCAACGAGCTCCACGTGCAACACCAACTCCGGCTCCAACGAGCAGGGTCGCGACCTCCGTCGCCGTCAATAGGTCGGTACCTCTATGGACCTCCGTCGCCAATCCTGGCCGGTAGTCTCTGTGCCTCCGTAGCCATCGGCCGGTAGTCACTGCACCCGTCGGCAGTTGCGTGTTGCTGAAGCAATGGGATCCGTAATCCCTCAGGCCGCTACTCTAACGCGAGTCAAACGATCCACCAGATAAAGTCACGATCCATACATGGAAGTGACGCGTTCCGGACACCCACACTCTTCCACACGGCGGTCCCTGGGCAGGCACGCATAACGCGCCCACCGTCACCTCCCGGCTCACGCACAAGGCGAGGACACGGGTTTCCGTGGACAGAGTTGCCATCCTAAGTGGAACCAGGAATCCTGTCCTGTGCAAAACGGTCGACCGAAAGAGACACGGTCGACCGTTTTCCTCAAGGGAATTCGGTCAACTGAAGTGACAACCGGTCGACCGCTTCCACAAGGGAATCGGTCGACCGAAAGTGACAACTCGGTCGACCGTTTCCACAAGGGAATCGGTCGACCGAAGCGTCTGTCACGGTCGAACAATTTGCGCAACACATAAATCCCAACGGTCTACCGAAGGTCTAAAACCGGTCGACCGAACGAGGTCAAAATCCGGAGTCTGGTCAACGCTCAAAACGAATCTATCGGTCGACCGACTCAGGGGTCTCGGTCGACCGAACACTTACAGGGTCAACCTAATATTTTCTATGTCATCAAACGGTCGACCGAAGCTTACGTATCCTACCGGTACACTCAAGTTCCGGTCGACCGAACGAGGGACGCGGTCGACCGAAACACGACAGATAGTGAAAATACACTACGATCGGTCGACCGTCCAAGGAACCCGGTCGACCGACAGACGTCTTCAACCTCGCGCCAGTCGAGGTTTTGACGTCGAAACACGTCGCCGGCGAGGCCTCCGACCTCGCGCGACCGACCCCAACCTCACCCCAACATAGGTGATCAACTAAGGCCTCTAATGCAAGAACTTGGCATACCTTCGTCGAAGATCGACAACGACGAATCCCGGAGTTCACACGACCACGCCTCCGACGATCACCACCTTGCACCTCTCCAGTCCGCACCAAGCCCGACACACTCACTTGCACGTCCTCCTTGGTCCACAACCCTCACCACCGGAGCTCAAGACTTGGAGAGGAAGAGAGGTTGAAGAAGAAGAAGAAAAGAAAGAGAGGAAGGAACGTGAGAGAAAAATGAGAAGAAAGGAGAGGGAGATGTGTTTTCTTCACCAACCAAGCCACCAACAGTAACCCAACCCTTCACCTTCCCATGCAACTCCTGCACACTTACCTTCCCCATGCAAACCACACCTTAAACCTGAGTTAACCCTAAACCCGGGTTAGGGACATAACAATCCACCCTCCTTAAAAGGATTTCGTCCCCGAAATCGCGACAAGCTGCTCCTCGAAGCTCCAAGTCCTCCTTCCAAACTCCTCCGAGAAGATGGGAAACACCAAACAAAACCAAACCATGCTAATAACAGGGCCTCAAAAGCAGATAAAGTACCTCCCGTTCCAGTGCGAGCGTCGCTCGCCTCCTCAGCCTGAATGGTGAAGACTCGTCCAGCTCTCCGATCCTGCTCTGGTCGTGTAACAGATCTGTCTGCTCCGCCTCTCCCTGCATCCGGGGGTCCGAATCTCCTGCTGGGTCCTCCTCGCCTCTGAGGGCACTCTCGGACAAAGTGTCCCTGCTGACCGCATCCTCTGCAAACTCCATTATGGACGAAGCACTGCTGCCCGGGGTGGACTCTGCCACAAGCTCTGCATGCCTCAGGTCGGCCAAAACTAGCCTCCTCAGTGTGGGGCCTCTTGCCCGAACTACCTCCCGAACGATCCTTTGCGCGACCCTCCCGGTCTCTCTGCTGCCTCTGTGGTTCCTGATAGTTCTCCTGGATATCCTAGTCGATGATAGTGGCATGCTTCACCGCGTCTGCAAGGGTCCGCGGCATGCTGTTGATCACACGAGATCGGAGTGGCTGCCTCAGTCCCTTCACGAACTTCCTCGCCCGCTGCTCTGGGGTCACACAGATCTCTGGGCAGTAACGCTCCAAGGCGTTGAACCTGCTGATGTAGCTCGTCAGAGTCATCTCCCTCTACTCCAGCGACATAAACTCCTCCCTCTTCTGATCCCTGACATGCTGGGGAAAGTACTGCTCATGGAAAACCTCTAAGAACTCCTCCCAGCTGACATCCACCCGGTCGTCAAACAACACCGTGGACGTCGACCTCCACCAGTTGGCGGCCTCGCAATCGAACACATAGGTGGCCAGCTCCACCATCCACTCTGCTGCGACTCCAATCGCGCGGAAGATCTTCTCCATCCTGAAGATCCAGTCCTCCGCAACCTCTGGGGCCCTCCTGCCATCGAAAGTCGGCGGGTGCTGACGCATGAACTGATCGTGCTCAGCTCCCACCCTGCCCTGAGCGCTCTGAGCTGCCTGTCGCTCCAGAAACTCGCCCAACCTGTCCCAGTTGGCGCCTCCTGTGTCGCCACTAGAATCGCGACCATGCGGGGAACTCCGCACACGTCTAGGGGCCATCTGGAACATCAATAAAACTAATCAGCAATGCATGCATGATCTACTACAAGAAATGCCATAATCAAACAATACTACTCGCAAGGGTGGTTTCTTCGAGAGAATGCACAGGAACCGACCGCTCTGATACCAATTGTAACATCCCCGAACAGCGGAAAATTTAAACTTTTTAAATCATAAGAAACACGTGGACAAACCATCAAGAGTGGGGACATTACTGAAAGAAATACATAAATAAGTCTGGTGCACCAGAATACAATACAAGTTTGTCAAAAGAGTGATTACATTACAACACGAAACACAAGGTACATATAATCACGACAACCTAAAAGTAGGCAGACGACAGGATCCAGTCCCAAAGTGCAATCTCCCTCGGTCACCACCCGCCGGAACCTAACGCGGTCCTGAAAATAAACATAACAACAATGCCTGAGTTTCCATAAGGAAACCCCGTATGACAAGCTCACCTATATGCCCTAACATACTAGTATAGCATGGCATGAAATACAAAGCAGTAAAACAACAATGCCACCAAGGGCCAAACCGGACATCCGTCCCGCGATCGTTCCCGCTGCCACACAGGCCCCGCGGTCTACAATCGCCACCGCTGCCATACAGGCCTCACGGTCCGCAACATCGCCATCGCCACACAGGCCGCACGGTCCACAAACACTGGTACCACACAGGCCACACGGTCCAACCTCACCGCCGCCACACAGGCCGCACGGTCCAAACATCGGGTCTCCGTAGAGACCTACCGTAGGCACATACGGTCTAACGGACAATACGCAACACATCCCCACACGCGACTACACGAGCCAAGGGATCGGTGAGGATACGTTCGCACTTCCGCGCAAGGTAGAAATCAGATCTGAATACATCGTGGTCCACCACCACCACACCAACGGAGCCGTCGCTCAGGTCGGTCCATCAACCGGCGCTACACAGACCGCACGGGATATCACTCGATAGGTGCCCAATCGAGCTACCTGCCGGAACACATCATCGGCAGTCCATCGCCGATCCTCCCTGCCGCCACACAGACCGCACAGGGGCCCTATCGCCGCCACACAGGCCGCACGGCACGTGCAATAACTGCCATCAAGGCCAGTCGAACATATCCGCCACACATGGCCAGACAATCGACAGATCCGAACCGAAGTCCGCAGGGTCAACGAGCTCCACGTGCAACACCAACTCCGGCTCCAACGAGCAGGGTCGCGACCTCCGTCGCCGTCAATAGGCCGGTACCTCTATGGACCTCCGTCGCCAATCCTGGCCGGTAGTCTCTGTGCCTCCGTAGCCATCGGCCGGTAGTCACTGCACCCGTCGGCAGTTGCGTGTTGCTGAAGCAATGGGATCCGTAATCCCTCAGGCCGCTACTCTAACGCGAGTCAAACGATCCACCAGATAAAGTCACGATCCATACATGGAAGTGACGCGTTCCGGACACCCACACTCTTCCACACGGCGGTCCCTGGGCAGGCACGCATAACGCGCCCACCGTCACCTCCCGGCTCACGCACAAGGCGAGGACACGGGTTTCTGTGGACAGAGTTGGCATCCTAAGTGGAACCAGGAATCCTGTCCTGTGCAAAACGGTCGACCGAAAGAGACACGGTCGACCGTTTTCCTCAAGGGAATTCGGTCAACCGAAGTGACAACCGGTCGACCGCTTCCACAAGGGAATCGGTCGACCGAAAGTGACAACTCGGTCGACCGTTTCCACAAGGGAATCGGTCGACCGAAGCGTCTGTCACGGTCGAACAATTTGCGCAACACATAAATCCCAACGGTCTACCGAAGGTCTAAAACCGGTCGACCGAACGAGGTCAAAATCCGGAGTCTGGTCAACGCTCAAAACGAATCTATCGGTCGACCGACTCAGGGGTCTCGGTCGACCGAACACTTACAGGGTCAACCTAATATTTTCTATGTCATCAAACGGTCGACCGAAGCTTACGTATCCTACCGGTACACTCAAGTTCCGGTCGACCGAACGAGGGACGCGGTCGACCGAAACACGACAGATAGTGAAAATACACTACGATCGGTCGACCGTCCAATGAACCCGGTCGACCGACAGACGTCTTCAACCTCGTGCCAGTCGAGGTTTTGACGTCGAAACACGTCGCCGGCGAGGCCTCCGACCTCGCGCGACCGACCCCAACCTCACCCCAACATGGGTGATCAACTAAGGCCTCTAATGCAAGAACTTGGCATACCTTCTTCGAAGATCGACAACGACGAATCCCGGAGTTCACACGACCACGCCTCCGACGATCACCACCTTGCACCTCTCCAGTCCGCACCAAGCCCGACACACTCACTTGCACGTCCTCCTTGCTCCACAACCCTCTCCACCGGAGCTCAAGACTTGGAGAGGAAGAGAGGTTGAAGAAGAAGAAGAAAAGAAAGAGAGGAAGGAACGTGAGAGAAAAATGAGAAGAAAGGAGAGGGAGATGTGTTTTCTTCACCAACCAAGCCACCAACAGTAACCCAACCCTTCACCTTCCCATGCAACTCCTGCACACTTACCTTCCCCATGCAAACCACACCTTAAACCCGAGTTAACCCTAAACCCGGGTTAGGGACATAACAGGGCGCGCCCAGGGCGTGGCGTCCTGGGCGGATTCCCGGGCGGCAGGCCACGTGGTCCCCTCCCATTGGTGCGAATTTGTTTTTTTGCTTTTTTTGTGTTTTTGTTTTAAAAAATGTTTTAAAAATAATTTAAAATCGTTTTTTCAAAAAACAAATTATGAAAATAAGTTTTTTTTTATTTTTTTATATTTTCTAGAAATTGTTGATAAATTTTCGTGTTTTGCCTAGAATTGATTCCGAAATGACGTGTAGGGGAGAATGTAGGGCGCTTTAGGTGTTTTTAGGTGTGGTTAAGAAAAATTTAGGGGGTTGGTTTGTGCTGACGTGGCGGAGAGAGAAACTGACGTGACGGAGAGAGAAACCAGGGTGTCTTGTAACTGCCCGAGCGCTGTTAATGATGCTCCTATACTACCGTTTGGACAAAAACTAAAGCTTTGTAACGACAAGGGTCTTGATATTATTAACATGCGTTCGAACGATCCAAAATGTTGGATTATTAAACCACATTATTAGTGGGAATCTTTGGATATGTGTGACAAAAAATTAAGCCCCAAAATTCACGTATTCCGAAAAGTAATATCAGCACCCAAAGAATATTTTGAAGCTTAGGGTTTTGCTCAAAAGGTTGCTTAGAATCTTATGCCGATGTTTGGCACTGGTTTCCATCATATATACGTCGGATTATATGAAAATCTCACCGTGATGACACAAGCACGACGCATGCTTATCTCATCTTGACATTAAATAATTTGAATTTTTTTTTTTTTCGTTCAGTACCTTTTAATGGAGTCAAATTTGTTTATATATCGTTTTAGACGACTATTTCCTTAAATATTCGCGTTGATTCTTACGGACTTATAGTAGTTAAAATCTTTTTGTCACTTATGTCCACTTACTATTAAGTTCTCAAAAGTGGAGAAAAATCTATAACTTCAGTTCTAATTATTCGTACAAATATGTATTTTACGATAAAATAAAGACAAATCATCATTTTTTTCCTTACATGACTTGAAATGACATTTTTTGGTAAATATAGGGATCTAAAATTTCTTTAGTTTTCGATATAAGTAAAAAATCACCTGTTTAATATAATTTTTGAAAATCTTAGAAGTTATGAAACTTCGGTTCTAAACTTATACGTTTTCCGCAAACTGATGATTTAAAAATCATCTCAAAAGTCAAGTTTCATCACTTTTTAAAGTTTGTTCTACAAATCAATCACACCATTATTGAACTTCATAAAATTCTTACATTCATGTCGTCCAATCTGATAAGGCTACATTAACCTTGGTTAGTATAACTATGCAGCCAAATTTATTTTTAGTTGGGTCAATTTGACTAGCTGAATGGTGAATTGCCTGACTTGGTTATGCTGGATAAGAACTCAATTCCATGTATCATGGTTGTAACCTCAAAGGTCATGCATGTTATATTCCAAACGAAACATTGTGCTAGCATGCATGGTTGTTATATAGAACAAGAGTGACACTAGCATGGTTTGATATGTCTAAGGGGTAGGTGGGAACAAGATAATTTGATTGGCTACCACGGTAGATCATGGGTACAGGGTGGTTACAAACCCTTAGTGTATGTAAAGGAGAATTGAGTTAATACGTGGAGACATGACAAAAAAATTCCTCTTCCCTCTGACACCAAAAATCAATCACTCTCGATTCTCAATCTGTGTGCACGAACAAGACTCTTGGGTCGTGGATCTGTGTTTCATTTTCATAAGAACGGGAACTCGACCGATGGGAAGACTATTGCATCATGAATGACACTCCAAACCTCTTCCGTTGTATTATAATACAAGTTTGAGTTTTATGTGTTATTTTTCACTTGTTTAACATGATTTTGTATACATATTTGGGTCATTTGAGATATAATCATGTTTGTAGCGGAAAATAGAGTTAATATAAATTATTTGTATAACATTTGCGTGCAGATTTGATTGATTACTTTGCGTTTTCTTTTTTGTTCAAGTGCATCTACTTATAACTATTTATATTGATTAATTTATTATCGCATTTTGGTTTTATACTAGAACTTATTCCTTGCCATATATGACTGCTTTCAAATATTGTCGTTGATCTGACTCTTGAGATGAACGGAATGAGAAAGTTAATATATATGAATAGTAAATTTGTTATCTCTTCGAGGATCAGGACAAGTTGAAGACCATAACCCAAACCATGTCACCAACTGAGGAAGGTGACACTGTGTACGTAGCACTACGAGAACCTTTAGTTCCATAATGCCAATATTGACATCAGCCGCATGGTTGTGGATTCTCAAACAGAAGAAAAAAAGTTTTTGTTGCAAAAGCTAACGTTAATTTTACCGAAAGTTTTAAGCTTAAAAGGGGGGTGATGCTCCGGAGCAACAAGCATGAGAGTTGGTAACATAAACAAATATAAGAAAAAATGATCCCAAAGCCCACATGTTATTAAAGATGAGTCAATTGTGACTTTCTTAAATTGTCATAAGATAGGACATTTTGCTCGTGAGTGCACTGATATATGTGTGATCCTTCATTTGAGTTATTATTCCAAAGGTTATGTTTTTATCGGGTTAAATGAGAATGAAAGAATGATGGAACTTGAATCTAGAGATGTGAGCTTTTGGAAAATATTTTTCCAACTCTTGCAAGAGCTAACAAATAATCAATGGACTTCTTTGCGAAACAAGATGGTGAGATTACTACTCCACGATACAAAATCTAGATAGTAAACATGGTGTTCTTCCGGTTGATCCTTGTGGGAGTGTTAATATTGATGGTTACGTAGCTTCCAGAGAGGGCAGGCAATCAGATCCCCATCTGCATCGTAGTGTACTTGAGTTTATTCCACATCAACGGATTGACTTGGAAGAAGCTCTTGTGGTAGCTCCAAACAAAATTGATAGTAAGTCATATGTTGCGACTTATATCAATGAGCCAAGCCAAACTCTAAGAGAGACTTTGGAAGGTCCAAATGTAAATGAATGGATAAAAGTCATAGAGGAGTTGGAGTCTATGAGAGTTAATCATGTCTCGTACTTGGTTTACAGATCTATTGATATATTCAATGCTCAATTGGTAGCTAAGGACTACACCTAAAGGAAAGGTGTTGATTCGGAGGAAACATTCTCACCGGTCGTCAGGTTTGCTCAATCCACCTTCTTCTAGCCATAGTGACATCGATTGACTAAGACTTTATATGTTGTAATGCTTTAAAAATATTATGTCAATGAGTTTTTTGTTATCTTTTGTTACAAAATATTAAAGTTATTTGTTTACTCTTTACTCGTTTCATTACCCATTTCTTATAGGATAACTAGTAATGGTATTTTGCCCATTTCATTAGACGTTGTAATAATTAGCTAATAAAATAGTATTTACCTGATCCATAGGTATCATTGTTTTGCAGCAATGCTTTTTTAAAAAAAGGAACTACTAAACGTCGCCCCAAAACTACTTAAATCGCCCCTTGAAATTACCAAAGTGCCCTTAACAATATATTTAATACCCATATCGTCCCGTGTCTATAAATTAAGCCTACGGTCTTGTATATTCATAATTTATCAGTAAAAACACCACGAAAATGTCTGGCGAGGGTGATGCATCCGGTGAGGTAAGCCTGGCGCGGGGCAAATTTTGGGTCGGGCGTCTGCATTAGACGCCTCCCCCAAGGTGAGGGCGTCTGCGTAGGACGTCCTCCCCTTGGCCGAGGCGTCTAACGCAGACGCCTACGCAATGGGAGAGACGTCTTACGTAGACGTCCTCCCCTTGGGTAAGGCGTCTGTAGTAGACGCCCTTCCCTAGGGTCAGGCGTCCTACGCAGACGCCTCACCCTTGGGAAGGGCGTTTAACTCAGACGCACCTCCCATGGGGTAGGCGTTTAATACAGACGCCCGAATTTTTTTTGATTTTTTTAATTTCGATTTTATTTTTGTAGGTTCCGTTGGAAGATTTCGGTGGTGATGGAGTGGATTACAGTGAGTTATTTCAAACTACACAAATCTTTGAAACAATCGATGAAGCATGTAAATGGGCCAAACAAGTAGCTATCGGTGCTGGTTTTTTTTGGTCGTGTCGTCGTACAAAACAAGATCAGATAGTCGGATGGATTGTTATTTGAGATGCGACCGGCGAAATCAAATGGAGTCTCGGGATATGGATACTGCACTTCGAAGAAACACCAAAAGAAAGGGTTGCGGTTGCCGTTTCTTAATAAAAGTGGTGGAGCGACGAGATCGTGATGGATGGGTTGTGGTTTTTAATAGTGCTCACGGACATCACAACCACAGACTGGCAGTTTATCCAGAGGGTCATCGTCAAATTAGTGGTCTAAGTTCTGGGGCGAAGAAGATTGTTCGTGATATGACTGAGGCGCAAGCAAAATCACGGAACATCTTGAAGGCAGTAAAAGAAAAATTCCCGGAGGACAATCCAAATCAAAGGCATATTTATAATTTCAGAGATTACATGAGGAGGACAAAATCTGAAGACCGGAATCCCGTCCAGCAGTTTCTCTATCAAGCAGTGCAGTGTGAGTACTTACATTGGATTATGGCGGATCTAGAAACTGATGTCGTCACTCACGCTTTTTTGGCACATCCGACGTCAGTCCAGTTGTTGCGGACATATCCTTTCGTTATCTGCATGGATTCGACTTACAAGACGAACAAGTATAAGATGCCTTTGTTCGAAATGATTGGGGTCACACCAACAAACATGAATTTCCTTATTGGATATGCGATTTTGATGGATGAAACTTACTCCAGTTATCTGTGGGTGATGGAGAAGTTGCGAGATCTGTTATTGGGGATTGTCAGCCCGACTGCAATAATAACAGACCGGGAGTTAGGCCTTATGCGACCAGTGAGAGAGGTATTTCCTGACTCTGCTCATTTACTCTGCACATGGCACATCAACAAAGACGTATTGAACTACGCATACCACGTATTCGGGAAAAATAAGCAGATGGCAGAGACTTTGAGGCGTGGAAGATGGAGGAAAATCATGCTTTCTACTTCAGAAGCCGAGTATGATAGAGCTGTGTATGCTCTGAAAGATTTGTATAGATCGTGGCCGGCTATCACGGAGTATCTGGACACCACGTGGTTGGTGCATAAAGAAACGTTTGTGCTGAATTGGACGAACAAAGTCCTTCATTTTGGGAACACCACGAATTGTAGGGTCGAAAGTGCTCATTCGGCTCTAAAAGAGTGGATTTCTACATCGACTGCAGCTCTGGACACTCTTTTCGAGCGCGTCAACGCGGCTATTGAAATGCAGCTGACGAATATTCGAAACGCTCTTGAAGACTCGAGACGGCGAAATTTGACTAATTTCGGACATGCTCTATATCGTCACATAAATGGTCGAGTTTCGCATCACTGCTTGCAATTGCTGAGTCAGGAGGTGAAAAGAATGCAAGAGTTAGATGATGAAGTTGAATATCGTTGTGAGTGCGCTTTTCTGACTTCTCATGGGATACCTTGCGCATGTACCATCCGCGGATGTCTTGAATCAGACAACGGAATTTACTTAGAGCAGATTCATTCGTTCTGGAGGACACTTGTCATTGGGGAAGGAGCCGGGAACGCAGAGTTTGTGTCTCAGGCAGCTCAAGACGCCGAACATTTTCGCAGCCTGGTTGATGAGATTGCAGGAAGTGACCCCACCGTAATTCGATCTGCCTCTCGGGTTTTATTCGAGCAGCTACACCCCGAACATGCGAATTTGAGAGAGCCTGCAGAAAAAACAAAGCTACGAGGTCGACCAAGGGGAAAGTCGACACGACGGGACCCTAGTGCGTTTGAGTATGCAGAGCGAGGTAGTGGTCGATCTTCAGGTAGTGGGAGTAGAGGTCGTGGTCGTTCTTCCGGTAGTGGAAGCAAAGGTCGTGGTCGATCTTCTGGTTCTTCGTCTGTGAGGGGAGGATCAGGTATACCATCCCTATATTTATTGTTATTATAATTTTGTTATTTATTTCAGTAAATATGTATCTTTTGTTATTATATGTAACTGTATTTTTTGTTTATATTGTAGTGACTGGGCGGGCTGACGTAGACGACTTTCCATATGCGGATAGGATTCCAGGAATCATTATGCCATTCCTACACCAGTGGAATGATGTACGTGCTGATGGAAACTGTGGATTTCGATGTGTCGCCGATGTTTTTCACGGTGGTGAAGACAATTGGCAACTCGCCCGTCGTTCGATTTCAAATGAGCTAGCTGCGAACCCATCTTTTTATGAGCACGTATACTACGACGGTGTGGCGCAGGCTTGTCACCGGATTAATTGGGGCGGGGGACCTTGTGGCGAGAATCACTACATGGAGACGTGGACGGACTTGTTTCCCATTGCAAATTTTTACAAGTGTGCAGTTATGTTCTTCTCTCTCGGAAATGATGGTTCGTTGTACCCATGTCTTACAGTTCTACCTTGGGAGAGTCCACCTACCGTGACGAGACCGTGCAGAGAGTTGATTATTGCTCATTTAGGGAGTTACGCTCATTACATTCGTTTGGATTTGAATGAGGGATTCCCCGTACCTCCTATAGCGACTCTGTGGTTTCAAGTACGAGATGAGAGTGTTATTGGATGGGAGCTGGAGTACCAAAATAGGATAGCATCTTGGCAACAATTATGTAATATGTTTTGATATGTTTGTACCAATTATGTAATATGTTTTGATATGTTTCTACACTATATATTGTTGCTTTATTATGTAATATGTTTTGATATGTTTGCTTTATTTGCATTATATATAATAGTACGATACGTTAGCAAACACAAATAAAAATAATAAGCGTATGACAAATAAGCAAACACAAATACAAATAATAAGCGTACGATATGTTAGCAAACACAAACACAAATACAAATAATAAGCGTACGACAGATAAACAAATATAAATGCAAATACTAAGAGTACGGTACAACAGATCAGCCTACTCATCATCTGAATCATGGTCGGAGATGCCTAACTGAGTATGCCACGAGTGTATGATCTCATCCAAATCTCCGCATGCAGCTCTGGCATCGTCTGGCAGCTCATCCCTCATCTGCAAGATTGGGTCTGCAGCCCGTATCATCTTACCCATCCACTGCACATAACAATAACATTAGCGTACATTAACAAATTATACGGTACAAATAAATATAGATAAAATGAAAAAATTACCAGATCGCCACACGTCCTATCTGGGGGTCGATCTGCTCTCCGGGAGGCATCACGGACGATGATAGGATGTGAGTAACTACCGAACCAATCAAGATAACGTGCATCACACTCGGAGGGGTCGCGACTACGTCTGAAGTCGCCAAGGAACAATCTGCATGATCTCGGAAATGTCCTCCAAGTCGATTCCGCTGTAGAAGCGGGGAACCTGACGTCGTACGTCGCTGCTGTCGCAGACCGCACCGCATGCTCTGGTGTCGGGATGTCAACCGGGATCACCTGAACATATCCTAACTGACGCAAGACCCGATCGGGCATATAAGGCTCTATGATATCCCGATAACGAATAAGACCCATCAATAAAGTCCTCGGGACATCCGCTGCTGGGTCAGGACCATAGGGTAACCACTCCACCTAAAGTTTAACACATTAATAATAATACATCTTAAAATTAAATAAATGGTGTAAAGTTTGATACCTCTGATGCAGTCATCTGATCTAGCCGTGCGCGGATGGAACGCAATCGTCCATCGCTCTTGTCCTCGCTCCGGACGGCCCACATACCCGAACGTGGATGACCCTCGTCGATAATCTTCCGCTCACGATGCGGGCGGAATGCAGGAAAATACTCGTATATCCACGCCTGCAGTAGCGTAAGACAACCTGCAATCCCAGAACAATCCGAACGGCTAGCTATCCCAAGCTGCCGGTACAGGTATGCCAACATCGCTGACCCCCACGAGTACTCACGAACGGAAGGCGTGTAATGGTATCGACTTGCCTTTCCCTCCACTGTGACCCGATGACTATTAATTGAAATTTTAATTACAAATTTGTTAAACTAAATTATCATATTTATCACAATTGTTAAACTAAATCAAAATTTGTTAAACTAAATTATCACAATTGTTAAACTAAATCAAAATTTGTTAAACTAAATTAAAACAATTGTTAAACTAAATCAAAAATTGTTAAAACTAAATATCACAAATGTTAAACTTAATAAGAATTTGTTAAATTAAATTTTCAGATTTATCACAATTTATTAAAGTAATTATCAGATTTAATAATTTTAAAAAAAAAATTGTGGAGGCGTCTGCGAGAGACGCCTCCCCTATGGTGGAGGCGTCTGTCGGAGACGCCTCCTCTTTGGGGGAGACGTCTGCCGCAGACGTCTCCTCCATCGGGAAGACGTCTTCCCCAGACGTCTCCCGCTAGTGGCCGGCGTCCGAGGGAGACGCCCCCCGCATGGGTCGGGCGTCCTCGGAAGCCGCTCCCCCCATGGGGGGAACGGCTTCCTCGGACGCCCGCCCCATGCGGGGGGCGTCTCCCTCGGACGCCCGGAGCAGCTTCCGAGGACGCCCGACCCATGCGGGGGGCGTCTCCCTCGGACGCCCCCCACTTTTTTTTATTTTTTTTTATTTTTAAAAACAAATAAATAAAGTAAGGTTACCGTATACGGGTACACCGGGGGAACTGCTGGCTGCTTGCCTGGCCTCCGAGACATTCCTAATCTTCTGTAATAGGTATAGGAAGAGAAAGTTTTGAAAATAGAGTGAAATTGTGAGATATATAAGCAAAAATAGGATGAAGGGCAATTTGGTAATTTCAAGGGGTGATTTAATTATCACAATTTGTTAAACTAAATTGTGAGCTGGAATTCTAAGAGCATTCCTTAGACCATCACTAACCATGACCTGGACGACCCGGTCATCAGCTCTCTCTCTTCAAAATCAACTTTCTCTCTCTTCCACATCAGCTTTCTCTTTCCTAAACTCACTTTCTTCTCTTTCCTATACTATTCACATCTTAACCACAACCCAACACAACCCACAACAACCTATCTCTCTCCTCCACATCATTTCGGGGTCCATCTTGGTAAAAAATTTAAAAAAAATTAAAAAAATTTCTAAAAAATCAAAACAATTATAAAACGTATTTTCAAAAAATAAATTAAAAAAAAACTCAAACCAAAAAATTAAAAAAATCAAAACAAAAATCAAAACAAAAAAAATCAAAAAAATAATTTTTTATTTAATGACCGGGTCGACGACCCGGGCGTTTCAACGCCCGGGTCATCGACCCAGTCAGGGATGACCCGTAAGGGGGAGATGACCCGGTCATCCTGGGATGACCGGGCGTGGGGGGGATTTTCCCCCCGTTAAGGAATGCCCTTAACGCTACTTTTTCTCCATGACCTGAGCATTTTCACCCTTAACCCTGGGTCATCTGAGGTCGTGGATGACCGGGTCGGTCGTCCATTATTTTATTATTTTTTAAATTTTTTTGTTTTGTTTTTGTTTTGATTTTTTAATTTTTTGTTTGAGTTTTTTTTAATTTTTTTGAAATTACGTTTTATAATTGTTTTTATTTTTTAGATTTTTTTAATTTTTTTAAAAAATTAAAAATATGGACCCCGAAATGATGTGAAGGAGAGAGATAGGTTGTTGTGAGTTGTGTTGGGTTGTGGTTAAGAGGTGAATAGTATAGGAAAGAGAAGAAAGTAAGTTGAGGAAAGAGAAAGCTGATGTCGAAGAGAGAGAAAACTGATTTTGAAGAGAGAGAGAGCTGATGACCAGGTCGTCTAGGTCATGGTAAGGGATAGTCTAAGGGAACTTCTGAGCGATCGGTTTGCAAGATAATCTTTAGGAAGTAGGAACTAGATTCTGAGAAAACTTCTGGGTGTTAGTTTTAAAATAAAACTATTTTTATAAAGTAATAGTTCAATGACTTTCAAATCCTAAACTTGAAAAGTATTTCCTTATTTCCACAAAACCAAGGGAAATCTAGTTCCTTGCATTTTTCTCTTAAAAAGTATTCTCCTCACAACACATATTTAATGATTTATTTTCATTTTGAATTAAAAAATATATTTTTAACAATTTCCAAAACTATAGTCATTACAACTATAGTTTTCGAAATTGAATCGTAAAATTTTCCACTATTCCTTTAATTAAGCATACCATTACGGTCGGGACTAGAGCATATGACAGTAGTTTACCCACCAATCTGATGTTGGGGGTGTGAGTAAAAAATCATATACATTTTTTTTTTGGAATGTTTTTCAAAATAAAAAAAATTAGAAAAATATGTATTTCAGAAATTTATATGGTAAAATATGCACATTAAAAAATAGCACCACATATCCCTTTTTTATTAAGTAAAATTGGGACATCCAATACCGTTTTTAAACTACGTAAAAAAAGGTACCACGAGTACCGTTTTTAACCAAGTTAAAAACGACATCCGAGATGTCATTTTTACCCTAGATAAACCAAAAACGACACTAGTAGTGTCGTTTTTGTTCAAGTAAAAACGGCACTAGTAGTGCCGTTTTTCAGCAGACATAAAACAGGAAAAATTTGTTTTCTCATTCCATTCTCTTGGATTTTAAATCCAAGTCTTGTACACCTAAGGGGAAAATATCATTTCGAATCTCGCCGTATAACAAACATACAAGAAATAAAATTGAAAATAAAATTTCAAACAACTAAACCGTCAAATAAAATTGTTCATAACACATGACATATTGTTTAAGAAATGAAATTGTTTTGATCGAAAATGTAGCTTAACCAAAATGTAATGACAACTAAGGTGGAGAAAAAAAATTAGTAGGAATTTTATTTTGTCCACCTCGTCGAGGGGCCTTTGAAGGCCGACGACGGTAAACTTGGGTTGTGACACCAGCATCGTCTTCAACAACCCCACCTCTTTCGACTTCAGCACCTTGAAGTCCTGAACTCTCGCCTACGTGAAATGAAGAACCCTCGCCTTGAAAGAACGTAGTACCACGCGATTCTTGAGTCAGAATCCCTCCATCGTTGGCAGACACTCCGATGAAAATGAAATTGTCCTCCTCGTCAAGTGACACTCCTATTTCTGGAAGATTTTCTTCAGAATCTGTACGATGTGGTTGATAGCAAACATTTTCTGACAGTTTCAATGACGGATCTACACTCTTAAAGCACGCCATTATTTCCTTGATCTTTTTCTTTAATTTCACCGTTAATGACTGAGTGAGCTTGTGTGAAGAATGCATCCCTTCAAGATGATGAATATCTTCATGTAAGCTGTGTAACCCATGAAGCTACCATAAAAACACATTTATGATTAGAAAATGCAAATTAAAACCTTAATCAAAATTATAATGTTTTGATCATTTATTACCAAGTATCGATCTCTAGCAGCTGGAGGTCTATAATTCGGTAATTCAGCATCGTCAACTCTTCTCGTCAATCATTGAATCGTAATCTGCCAATACCACTTCATGTAAATTCGTCTACAAGCAGCAAAATCTTCTGATAGTGGCGGTACCTCGAACTGTGCAAATTCTCGCCGACGTGACCATGCTTGAATGTATAATTGTTGCTCTTGCAACCAGTTTACTCTAGGCTTCCCCTGAGCCTTCTTCATCTTGCGAATCTCCATTATTTCTGGAATATGTTGTCGCAATCCAAACTGATGCATCACCATGTCTGGAACGTGCATTGCGGCAACTCCGAAACAAATAATCCATGTTCTGCTCATCCAAACGTCATGTCCTTGGCGGCAATCAGCAGGTAACGCCATCAGATCTACTTCTTCGTATGGGTTCCAACAAACTTGACTTTCGTCTTGAACGTCGAACTCATTTCTGTAAAATTCAATTTGAGCCGTCTTCACATTGTTCGCCCACGACCTAGGAGTCCGCCAACGTGAACCTAAAGGACACAATGGAAGTTGCACACTGGGAATTCTAGATGGTCGTCCGACATGAAGATGTTCCCAACATCATATCTGTAACAATGTAAGGAAACCAGCTAATTGTTTCCCTTTTTTCAGACATGCCTGATCCAAATATTGATACAAAACAGCTAAGGATGCAGCTCCCCAACTGTAGTTTCCACATTCAAATATATTTTCCAAGAACAATAAATATCTAAGGTGGACTTTGTTTTCACTCTTATTGCCTACTATCTCGGATCCTAACTGAAACAAAATGTACGCTCTCGTGTGTTGTATAACCTGCTCATCTGTTGCATCTTGCTCAACAACCTGAAATTTTTTCTGCAACCACTGCAATGACATGTATCCACCTTTCACTGCAGTTCTCGCTTCTTCTTCTTCAGCACCCAACAGATTCATGCAAACCTGAGTCCAATCGTGATCTAATGTTGCACACACTGTCAAACCGTCAACACGAAGACCACTGAGCATAGTTACGTCTTGTAGCGTGATGGTCATCTCCCCGTGTCTAAAATGGAAGGTGTGTGTCTCAGGCCTCCACCTCTCCACAACAGCACGAATCAGATTCCAATCCAGTTGCAATCGAGACACAGTGCCAAATCCCGCAATCACTAACAAATCTCACATCCTTTCATCTTGCACATTCCACATGTTGAACTGAATGACGTGCTCGACGCATTTAATATCCGTCAAAGGCTCCTGAAAAATAAACTTAATTATTTTACGTCAAATAAAAATCAATACCGATACACAAAAAATAAAAAATAAAAATCAAAACACTTACGTTTTCAAGAATCGAAGATGATCTATGATCTTTCTGTAGTACTAACACTGAAGGGTCAACAGGACCGTGACAATCGTGTGAAGTCGACATTTTGGAAACTGTAAAACATAATTAACAAAAAAATAAATTACATACTATTTGGTTAAAATAATACAATCCAAACAAATTCAATACATTATCCACAATCAATCTAATTTCAACAACTAGAACATTGATAATTAAATTTAATTGGTTTAACACAAATCCACACAATGCCAAAATCACCAAACAATGTAAATTTATTAAATTGAGACTTTGGAGATTAATTGACCCATTAATCAAATCATCAAATCCACACAAGATTAATAATCATAACAATATAACATCAAACACACAAAATTAATTAAACAAAGTAGGGTAAACTCATCAACCAAATATCAATCAATCGAATCCAATTCAAATGAAACAATCCACACAAACCAAACCAAATCAAACAATGCACATAAATACAAACTAATAAAGCAAAACCTTAACAAAAAATAATCTAAAAATACCTAAAATCGCAGGAGAGAGGGAGAGGAAAAAACACAAAACGAATTGGGAAGATTTGAGAAAAGGGGGCTTTGGTGTCGTTTTTAACCCTAGGTTAAAAACGACATCTCGGATGCCATTTTTAACTTGGTTAAAAACGGTACTCGTGGGATCGTATTTTACTTAGTTTAAAAACGACATTGGAGGTGCCGATTTTACTTAATAAAAACGGGATCTGTGGTGCCGTTTTTCAATGTGCATATTTTGCCAAATAAGTTTCTGAAGTGTATATTTTTCTAATTTTTTATTTTTTCTTTATTTTTTTGAATTTTTTTCCTTTTTTATTATCTATCTACTCACTTCATAAATGGAACAGGTATACGTATGATCTATACCCCTATTTATGGGACAAGTAAGGGTATAATCTATACCTATATTTGTTTACCCGTGAATTATAATACATATTCAATAATTTTATAAATGTATTTTGATTTTACAAAAAAAAATTAAATTGCCCATAAACTAAATTTAACCCACACTAAATAATGTTAACCACTAATCCAACCCCACCCACACGTTACTGTCTTCCCTCTTATCTGCACCGTTAGGGTAAAAACTAATCTAACTGTGGTGAATACTTTTACTGAATTGTTATTCGTCGTCGGAAAACTACTTAAATCATTTATGTGAATTAGTATTTTGTCATTCTCCCATTTCTACTCATATATCTCGATATTTCACTCTCCTACCACATCTCTCTTCATCTTCATCTCATAATCATAAAAAAATAATGTTTCGGATGTCAGAAAATGAGCCAACGGACGCTTGGTGTACTCGAATCTGGTAAAATGTCCAACTTCTTTTTAATAAAAAAAATATAGGGGTATTTGGCTTAGACACCCTTTTTATAGTAAAAAATTATACGGTATGTTATCTCAAATTATTTCAGGTTTCGTTCCAAGTTTTTTGGTATTAATATGAGTGGATTATTACAGTGAGTTTTTTTGTAAGTTGAGAAGTTTTACCAAATATCACCTCAACGGGTCGGGGGTCTCGCTCCTCGGTGAGTGAGTGACATTCCATCTCATCGGTGATGTGGAATTTTTTGGGATCTTGAAATTGTTAGATCTGGAAATTTTTGAATCTTCGTTCCTTACAAAAAAAGTCATTGTAATCCAACATGTTACCACTGAAAATCTTGTAACGGAACCTCAAATAATTTGAGATAACACACTGTATAAATTTAAGATTTTTTAATTTTTTTTGGACGGGCGTCTTAACAAGACGCCTCACCATTGAAGGCGTTTTACCCAGACGCCCGACCTGATTATTTTTTTTGCTGGGCTTACTTCACCGAATCCAGGCGCTTCGCTAGACATCTTCGTGGTGTTGGTACTGGGAAAATGAGGAAAACGTAGGCAGAAATCTTGTTTTAAGAGGCGGGATGAAATATGTATTAAATGAATTGTGGATGACAAAATGATAATTGTTGGGACAATTTAAGTAGTTTTCTCTATTTTTAACTTGCTTAAACTTATGTTTTGTGCTTTGTGATGTAGTTTGGATTACATAAAACAAGTTTGTAACTTATGTTGTGCATTTATGTTATATTTACTAGTTTTGAACTCAAATTAGTTAATTACTAATGATATTTACTGTGTCAGATACATACTTGCACCTGCTACCTATTTAGGAAGACATGTGTCGTCATACTCATCTTGTATTTGTTCCATTTATACCTTGCTTATCCCACATGTTTACACCTTTAACTATGATATAATATATCTTTATATTTTTCAATGGTTAATTTTCTATAGTATATTTACTCGTTTTACAGGGCAATGGTAGGACAATCAATAGACACCTAAAAAGTTCGAAAATTATCATTCGTTATCAAGTAGAATCATAAAAGAGTCCATAGCATACCTGTATCATATGTATTTTACAACTCTAGGTGTGTGCATTTAGATTGTATGACTGCCTCTCATTTTGGTGGTTGCACGGAAGGTTCCACCTTGTGAGGTGGGGGCTCAAGCGACTCTAATTGATTTCGAGAAATTGCCTAGGTTATATAGGTGATTTTGCCTTTTGAAGACCAATAAATTTAGATTTCGACCCTGCTGGATTTTTGAAGTTGGTTTGATTTGTAAAGATTTCTATAGATTCTGATTCAAAAGTTGTTAATTTCTTTGGATTTCATTCCTTTTGAATTTTAACATCTTTGGGTTTCGACCATTTGGGAAAAAAATTCTTATCAATAATTAGAAATGAAAATGAAAAATTGAACCTAATGGATTACTCTCAAAATTCTGACCACCTAACCTAAATTCCTAGCGTGCCCCTAGGTGATTGTTCATATTTTCTTTTCTTTGTGAAGTCAATTTCAATGTACTGGGACACAATTTTTCATGCTTAAACTATGATTTTCTTTAGATAATGATTAAGATTACAAAACAAATCAAATCAAAACATCATAACAAATCATATTTGCATAGGCACCTCAAGAGTATATTACCTACGATGTGAGCGAGTCACAACAATTAGAGGCTTACCAACTTTGTGAGTTGTGAGCGACAATTTTAGATCTGTCAATCGTGTCGTGTCATATTTTTCATGTCCGATAGTGTATTTTGTGTATGTTATATCTACCGTATTTTGAAAAATAGACATTTTATTAAAAAATTGATTATGATTAAATACTAAGATATATTGATATTTTCACATCATTAGATATCTCAAAAGATTATTTTCAAGTGGAAAACAATTGATTACACTACAAAATATGTTTAACGTGTAAATTTCACGTAAATTGTATATTTTCACGTGTTTAATATGTTTAACATGTCAAATTTCGTGTATTTCTTTTTTAATTAGCGTAGGTAATTAAAAAAATATAAAAAATGTGTCTAACCGGATTATCACGTTGTGTTGTGGTAAAAAATTGAGAACACAAGTGTGCAGCTGGTGGTGGTGCTCCGGCTCCGGTTTCGAAAACTTTTATAAGAAAATCCTAAAAGGAAAAAAAGAAAAAGAAAATCTAATGACCGGAAGGGTACAAGGATCACCGGGAGGTGACCCAATCCAGATTCTCAACTTGTGAGAGGAACAGAAGCAAACAAAACAAGTGAACCCCCCAAAAACCCTCCTCTGTCAACACCACAGACATGTTTTATTTTATTTCCATTCAAAATAGACTATATAGAGGCAGAGGAGAGAACAGAGCAGCTCTCAGAAAACAGAGAAACAAAATCTCCAGAGAGAGAGAGAGAGAGAGAGAATGCAACAACAGCAGCAGCAGCATCTCATGCAGATGCAACCCATGATGGCACCCTATGGCAGTAGCAATGTCACCACTGATCTCATACAACAGGTTGTTGTTGTTGTTGTTGTTGTTGTTGTTGTTGTGTGTGTGTGCGCGCGCGCGCTCATATTTATATCTCACCATTGGAATCTGTTCTCGGCTGCTCTTTTGGCGTTTTTTATTGGGTTTTTGGGATCATTGCTTACTTGGTTGTTGGGTTTTCTTACAAGTGTGGTTTTTGAGAGATTTTGGGTTGGAAGTGTGTTTGAGGTGTGGTGGTTTGGGTTTTTTTTGTTGGTTAAAAATGTCATCTTTATGAGGTTTATTGGTGGAAGTGTGGGGTTTTGTAAGGGTTTAAGAAATTTTGGGTTTTAAGGGGTGTATGGGTTTTGGGTTTTCTTAAAAATGTGAATTTTTAGGGTATTTTTCTATTGGAGCTCTTGGTTTGGTCTTCTGGGTTTGTTTGTTTGCCTGTACTTTTGGAAAAGATGATGGATGTTTTTATTGGTTTTTAGCTGTGAAAGTTGAATGCTTCTTATGGTTTTTGGGTTGTCCTAGAAATGTGTTTTTAAGATATTTTGTATTTTTCGAAGTGGGGTTTGGACCATTGGTTGTTTTCTTTTAGTTTAGAACATGTGGATGTGGATGCTTTCTGGTTCTTCGAGTGCAAAAGAATTGCTGTTTTGCTACTGTTATCTCGATTTTGGTGGTGCTTGGGTTGGCTTTGCTTAAAAAAATGACCTTTAAGGGACTTTGTATTAGAAGTGTAGGGTTTGAGGATTATATAGTGTTTTTCTTAGGTGATGTTAGATGCTTTTATTGGTTTTTAGGGTGCAAGTGAGATGCTACTTCGCTACTATTTTATTGATCCATGGCTGTTGGGTTTTCTTAAAAATGTTATCTATAGAGATTTTTATTAGAGGACTGGGGTTTGAGGATGTAATGTTTTGTTGTTTTTCAGTTTCAAGAAGGTGTTGGATGTTTTTATTGGTTTTTAGAAGTGCAATACTACACTGCTACTGTTTTGTTGTTTTTCATCACGAAAATGATATTTAAAAGATATCAATAATGTCTTTAGGTTGCTGGATACTATTGTTTTGCTATTTGCAAAAAAGTATATTAGGGTTTTTTTGGGGTTTATTGGAGATGTTGGTTTAGGGTTTTTCCAATCTTTGCATAAAAGAGGCTTAGTCTTTTCTTATCTTGCAATCTTCTTATCCCTTTTCTTAAAGCATTGTTTGTTTTCAAAATGTTGAGTTAGTTCCCTTTTCTTCTTTTGTGAAGTTGTCCTTTTGGGCTATTGAAAACATGTAGGTTTGATCTCTGCCTCTTTGGGTGTTATATTGCTGCTTTCTTGTTTCAGTAGTTTTTTTGTAATATCTGATGTGGTTTTGAGCTGTTCTTATTGAAAATGTGGTTGTATGCTGAATACTCTCTCCTTTATTTGCTATTTAGGTTTGTGTTGTTACAGTTTCTTTGCAGAAAAATATTTTAGACAACCTATAAATGATTTTTAGAAAAATGTTATAGAATACCTAAATATGGAGCAGAGAGTTGCTACTGGGTTTCTTATGTTTCTTCTAATCTGCTTGTGTTCTTGTGCTTGTGTTCTTCGGAACCCTTACTCTGTAACATATATTTCCTGCATTTCTTTCATTGGGTATGCTTTATTATTGCTGCTCAGAGAAGTTCAGTCTTTGTTGAACCTTTCCAATCGTAATGGTCAATAATCAAATTTCACTTTTCATATCATAAGATGATTTCTTTTCATTCTCAAGATATGGTTTTGTCTACATGAGGAGATTGGTATCTTTCCCCAACTAGTATGGGATTAAAGGCTTTGTTGTTGTACATGTTGAGATTGGTACAGTGTTTGAGATGGAGATCCCATTCAAACAATTTAGTGTGAATTGTTTGGACAACACAAATCAATTTTATACAACACTTGTGGTTTCCAATGGTCTTTTTTGTTTGTATTCCTAGAAGAAAAAACAGTTATTTTCTCTGACATAAAATTTGCATTCAATGTAAGATGCTGGTGCCTTGAGTAGGTAGGTCACACTCGATGAAATATCCCTGTGAGTTACCTGTGCATTGATGGATTCATTGTTAGTAAATGCTCAACGCTGTTTACTTCATTAAAACGTTTGGTTCTTGTTTGACTGAGATGCTTGGACTGGACTAGATCATTGACTACTATGTGCTGTTGTTTACCTATTCCCTCATTATATTTATAAGTTGACATGTGTTTCATTTCAAACCATATACTGCACTTTCCTTGGATGTCATCGTCATACTATAAAAAATCTTTAGATTGTTAAACTATTTGTGTATATTTTATTAAAGGGTAATGTAGTGCAGTGATCCATCTATACCTTGTTGCATTTTTTAAAGGGTAGAAATAAGGTCTACCCAACAATTGTTTCTTTGTTAGAAAGTTTTGAAATGGCAGAACCATCTCAAGTGTATCTTGGAATGTCTACTTTCAAATATCTAAAAGATTTAAGAGAAAAGAGATTAAGATTCCTGTGAAGTATACAAAGCACATCACAGTATCTACATCTCTAGTAATGGTAAATTGGTTATTTTTGTTCTTTACTTGACCAACTTAGCATTATATGGGATCACTCTTTAACAAAACTAGTGGATCAAAGAGGGTGAAAAAGTTGGATTTACTTCAGCCTTCTTGTACCATAAAAAATGCGAACTTTGGCATTTTCCAACTTAAGCTTTAAATTTTGATTTATATGTCAGTGCGTTTAAACGCAGTGGAGGTTTCAAATCAGGTTCTAATCGTTTTATAGCCAAATAAACTGGTTTAGCTGGGGCATCATTATTATGTAAACTGCAATGTTAGAGTTTCTTAAATATTTTTATTCTAATGTGCTTTTCAGTACCTGGACGAAAACAAGCAGTTGATTTTGGCAATCCTTGATAACCAGAATACAGGAAAAGTGGAGGAGTGTGCTGAGTGAGTATATTATATTTATCGTGATCTCTGTCTAAGTAATCTTTTAGCATTTGTCGCTATCAGGCAATTGACAGTCTCTTCTCTACTGATATGTCATTCTGCAAATATTCAGATAAGATACACTATGTGCTTAATATACCATTTATGATTCATTAAAAGGCTGTGAATATTTTATGAGGTCAACTAAAGCTTGAGTTTAGTTCCAAATACTACATGTATTCTAATCCTCATTTTTTGTCCTTCCTATGCATCTTTACTACGAAAAAGATATTCCTGCCTGTTATTTTCACAATTTCATCCTTTCATGTTTGACCATGGGATAATGGCTGGTTTTATTAATTTATGCTTTATCATCCATCAGTCTGCACTAATTTTTATTTGTTCTATGATTTGCTTAATATTTGCTTTGCTAACCATTTGTGTTGCGTATGTGGAAAATTATGCAAGTGTAGTTTGATGGAAATCCTCTAACATGATATTGTGACACTAGGGAATATGAGATCGTATCTTAATTGGTGATTTTTTTTAAAGTGGCTGGAATATTTTGCTCGGTTAGATGATATATTTTGCTAAAAATGGTGGACAAAATGATTTTAGGGTACAGATAGAGGATCGAAAAAATGGTGTTGAAATAAATAAGTAATTGTTCATTATAGTCCTTCATGCACACAAAGTTACATATTAGGCTCAGCCTTATTGATTCTCCTTTAAACAAGACTCGTTAACCTTTGTTATAATCATGACAAAGCTGCACATAAATCTCAAAGAAGTGTTTTTTTTGATTATTCAGGAATCAAGCGAAACTACAAAGGAACCTGATGTACCTTGCCGCCATCGCGGATTCTCAGCCACAAATGCCTACTGTTGCTCAGGTCTGATATTCATTTTCACTTGCAAATCATGCTCATTTCCTTTCTCATGGTGTTATTGGTTGAAAAATTGTAGACCAAATGTCCATAAATTTCCATATGCTTTTCTCTTGTCTCAGAAGAGAGATTGAGTACAACTTCTATACTATTGTCCACACAAATAATGGCAATATTGATTACATTAAACGTAAATTCCTAGAAACAAAAATGGAGGGAAAATCTCATGGTAGTTCTGAAATGTTTAGAAGCTGCTTCACAAATTAAAAAAGAGATTCCTTGTTAAAATCAATGTAACAACAGTATTGGCTCTCCTCACAAATCTACTCAACCAATACTGCCAATAGGAGAAGAAGAAGCAATACATATCGTGAATTCTTCTTCTAGTAGAAACCAAAAACACTTCCTGAATAGTGTCTACGACAGATTGCTTCTGCTAGATAACAAAACAGAAAACGGAAGCACAAAATTTTTCTAGAAATTCTACGCTGACATTGTCTTTTCCTGCAGTTTCCTCCCAATGCATTTATGCAGTCAGCTCCGCGCTACATGCAACCGCAGCAAGCCCAACAACTGACACCACAATCACTCATGTCCACCCGGTCCTCAATGATGTATGCACAATCACCTCTGTCTGTAATGCAGCAGCAGCAGGCACTGCAAAGTCAACTGGCCATGAGCTCAGGCGGCAACAACGGGCTCCACATGTTGCATGGTGAGAGCCCAATGGGTGGCAGTAGAGCCATGTCAACAGGAGGCGGTTTCCCTGATTTTTCTCGTGCGTCTGGGAAACAAGACGGTGTAAATGCAGGTTCGAGTGAAGGCCGCGGTGGCAACTCAGGGGGCCAAAGTGGCGATGGGACCGAATCGCTATACCTCAAGGGGCCCGAAGAGGAAGGCAACTGACCTGGTTGGTTGGTAGTTTTTTTAGTGCACTAGAGTAGTTTTCTTTAGTAGTTGGGGCGAATATCGTAGGGAGGCTTTCTGGTTTAGAAGGAATTTAACCTACGAGTTTTTTACCAGTACGTCGATCAATGTTTGAAGTTCATGTTAGTGGTGGGTGTTGGTGGTGTTTAGTTGTTATATATATGAATTTGTTGTGGGGATGTATGCTTGCATTAACCTATCATGAATGGCAAGTTTTAGTTTTGGAAATTGCTTGTATTGAATCCATTCTTTTAGCCTTCTATGTTTCAGATCGAAGTTGGTTTACACTTCTTCTGGGCTTTTGTGATTGTGAATTTCCTTTTGAGTTGATAAAATTATAAACGTTTTGTACCAAGTTTAATTGCAATCCAACGGAGTCTAGTCTAGTTGGTAGAGCTATGATTTCTAAATAATCTAGATGAGAGCATTACATTTATAGTAAGTGATATTGAAAACACAATGACCCACTTTGAGAAGGAAGTCATTATTTTTATTGTTATCTACTCTCTCTACTATTCACTTGTTATTTTAAATATCAAACATGCAAATGAGATTGTTTAATCCGAGCTTTGAGTATCTTAATAGAACGAGACAATTAACACAGTAGATCTCCTAATTGAGCTACGTCAAAGTTATTATCGAATCCTAACAATAATAAGATTGCACCGTGAGATTTAATTTAATCCGAGATGAGTCAAAAACTTTAGCTAATGACGCACTAGTGCATCATTTCAAAAACTTTAGAACATTCCAAGAGCATCACTAACGGGGGATTATTTTGCCCCCCCTCCAGCCTTCCGAGAACATTCCCAAGAGCATCACTAACGGGGGATTATTTTGCCCCCCCTCCAGCCTTCCAAGAACATTCCCAAGAACATCCTCCAGGGGATCCTCCCCCCCCCACCCCCCCACCCCCCCCCCCCCCCCCCCCCCTCCTCGTATGACCCGGTCCTCAACGCCGGGGTCGACGACTTGGGCTTTGAAACACCTAGGTCGACGACGTAGTCATCCGGATGTGGCACGTGATGAATCCAGGTTGGTTAGTTTTTTTTTGATGTTTTAGAAATTTTAGAAATTTTTTTAATTTTTTTTCAAGATGGACTCAAAAATGATGTGGAGGAGAAATACAGGTTGTGGTGAGTTGTGTTGGGTTGTTGTTAGCGTAGACGCCTGGGGTGCCCTCGGGTGGGGAGCACGTGTCCCCCTCATTCGTCGAATTTTTTTATATTTTTTATATATTTAGTGGAGGTTTTGTTATTAATGGATTGGGTATTTGTAATTAACGTGGGGTAATAATTTTTGGTGTAATTAATGGAATGAAATTTGAAATATATACATTAAATAAACAAATGTAAATTCATATTTAACGTTTAAAATAGAATATATATTAATACGACAATACCATAAGAATAATACATTAATAATACTGAAATACGAACTACAACCAACCACATGAAACATATGTTAAAAGAAATACAAACCATACGAAATACAAACCATACGGATTACAACAACACGAAATACAAACTAAGGAAAATACAAACCATACAAAATTCGGACTACAACAAACTACACATATTGATTCTCTTCTGCCCATGCGAGGAGTTTATCGATTACTTTTTGATCCTTCTCCGTCGGGTTGTCCTTCCTCATCAAAGAGTGAAGCATGTCCAACTCCTCCTGCTTGGAGAAACCATCTTCTCTGACTTGGGTGGTGTATCGAAGCTGCTGTGCAAGTTCTCTAACATCGGTGTCGCCTTCGGGGCGTAATACACTCTTAGCCTTTTTCTTGGCCATCTTCACACCTTCTAGGCGTGTAGACGACCCCGACGTCAGCTCTTTTGCATCCAAGGGTGATTGCGTCCTGGAGTCATCCGTGCTCTTCCTTTTCCCAAGACTTCCTAACTAGGGACTATTCTCAACGTGCAACTCCGGTGACTTCCAGTCAACACGCACAACATTAGCTCCGACTATCACAGACTCATTTTGGGTACCTACGCAACATAACCCAAGCATCAAAATAAAGAAATTTAGGCCCATGAATTCGCTCGTAGATCACGTGCGCTTGCCGGACAACATCGTCGTCATTCTGGCCGCTCCTTTTCCATCGAAATGCCTGATCGAAGCACCCGACCCACTTGTTCACGACAGGTACAATTCTCCTCCACCGTCCTTTTAAGGACTCCACATTCTTCTCGGGGAGGCATGTGCCTTCCACGGAGATGTCGTACACACGTTTCACTCTAGCCCACAATGAAGTAGACTTCTGGTTTGTCCATGTCACCGCATCGCAACTGATTTCCATATATGCAGAGACAAGTCTCTCGTCCTTAGCTGTGGTCCACATCTTCGGATTGGCTTTGCCAGTTTAGACTTGCTTGCGGCGGCGACGTTGTGGAGGTGGGGATGGTGGTGTGGCGGTGTGTCGTGGTGGGGACTCATCGTCGTCGTGACCCTCTTCTTCAGTGTCTGCCATACTCGAACTACTTTGTTGAGACATGTGTCGGTCAAACATCTGGAATTGCGGTTGATTATGTGGGAATGGTGGTGCATATTGAGAGAATTGTGGGAATGGTGAGTTTTGGTCTGGTTGTGCATAGTGGAAGAATTGTGGGAATGATGAGTTTTTGTCCGGTGGTGGGAATGGTGGTGCGTAGTGGGAGAAGTCTGGTTGTTGGTAAAATGGACGTGAGGGGTATCCTTATGGATAGCGTGGGCGCGGATTTGATTGTGGACGAGGGGGGAACGATTGTAATCTGGAGAAGACATTGCAACGTTGTGTTTTGTGGAAGAGATATTGGACGTAAGTTGTGTTTTGTGTAATGTATATATAGAGAAAAAACTAGACACTCTGCAGTCACGCAGATTACTTTTCACGCACGTGTATACTGTGCATTCACGCAGACTACTTTTCTTTCACGCGTATATTGTGCAATCACGCATATTACTTTTCACGCGCGCGTATACTGTACATTCACGTGTATACTTTGCATTCACGCGCGTTTCAAATTTCAAATATTCAATTTTTTGTGGTTTAATAGTGATTAATATTATTAATGAATAATTATTATTGTTAATTAATTAATATTAATAATAATTATATCGTGAATTAGAATTAGAATTAGAATGTAATTAGAATTAGAATTATATAAAATGTAATTTGTTAAATGTTGTGTCATAATTAAAATTATTTAATTAATAAATAATGTAGAGAAAAGAGAGTGTAGGGTGGGTGGGGGTAGTCCGGGCATAGGTAAATGTTTTTTTTGGGTGGGTTGGGTGAGCTGACGTGGCAGAGAGAGAGTGCAGGGCGCCCGAGGGTAACCCGGGCGCTGTTAATTGTGCTCTTAAGATGTGAATAGTGTAGGAAAAAGAAGAAAGTGGGTCGGGGAAAGAGAAAGCTGACGTAGAAGAAAGAAAAAACTTATTTGGAAGAGAAAGAGAACTCACGACCAGATCGTCCAGGTCATGGTTAGTGATGACCTAAAAGATAATTTCGAAGCCACCCAACCTCGCACCTCCCATTGAAACCCAAAACAAGGGAGCCCACTTCTCCAACCCAAGTCAACATTGGCTGGCAACCTAGACCAGAAAAATAAGGATTTAGAAAAAGTTACACAACTACTTATGTGAGCGTAATGTTTATAGGGTGTTAATTATATAAAAAATCAAGATAATTTTCCAAAAACATTTTTACAATAAAATTTATGCTAATGCTTATTAAATTAACAACAAGCTTATCCTCGACAAGACGACAATGCATCCTACAACCTTCCCAATACAATATTATAAAAATTGTCTACATTAGCTGTATAAAGTAATGGTTGGATCATTATTCATTACTTTATTGGAAAAAAATTCAAAATAATATTTTTTTAAAAAAATTGCCAAAATAAACCTCTATTAAAAGTATTTTTCAAACTAGACCCGCTGCCACCACGTGGTGACACGTGGCGGCGGCGGGTTTTGTTTTTTTGTGCATAGAGTGTCGAGTTCATCTTTTGAGAACTCGGCACTGGTGATGCCGAGTTCAACTTTGGTTTTTTATTGGCCAACATTTGAAATTTTCACTCAGGAGGTGACACTTGGTAGAACTCGACACTGTTGATGTTGAGTTGTACCAAAGAAAACTCGGCATCACCAGTGCCGAGTTCTATCTGGGAGTATTGCCCACTACTTCATATTCCACGCGACGGTTGTTGCCAGGAGAGGTGACAGATAGAACTCGGCATCCCCAATGCCGAGTTCTATTTGGACATGTTCTCCTGACACTCAAATCATGTGTGAAATGGGTGGACGGCCAGGTCTACAATAGAACTCGGTATCTATAATGCCGAGTTTAATAAGCATAAGTCGAGTTTAATAGGCTGAAGTAGGCAAATTTGCGGTCCTAAAAAATACATTACATTCATTCGTCTTACAATTAATCAACTCTTAAAAAGGATTTAAGTCGTACATTCATTCAAGTCATAACAAAATACATTACAAATACATTACAAGTCTTACAATTAATCAACTCTTACATTCATTCGTCTCACTAAATAGTTACATACAAAATATTTTGCTATATAGGTTCCTTGCATCGCTTTCGGTTATGCCCTATACCGCCGCATCTCCCACACCTTACCCTTCTTCCAGAGTGTTCGTCCATCTCGTTTCGGATTCACGTTGATTTAGGCCGACCAGGAGGTCTTTTGGTTTGGGGAGACTTCATTGTGATGTTGCCTCGATCTGACCAATATCTCACATCAGGAATTGGGATAAATATCGGTTTGTACGCCTCCCTGTACATTTGAACCTCATAATACGGAGACACCAAATGTGAAGTGTTGACATTTGCATGTCTGCCACTGCAAACTGCTAGTACATGTGAACATGGGACGTGCATTGCAATTATGTATCCACAAGTACAAGTAATAACTCCTTCAAATTTCACGAGGTATTTTTTCTGGTCATTGGCTTCAACCTGGTACATCAGCTGGTGGTACCGAGTTACTATATGTGTTCTGGCCAGATTACTGTTTGCCATCACCACGGTGTGGACCATATGTTTCATTCCACGATTCGGCGACTTCCCTTCTTTTAACAAAGAATTTGTTCAAGCGGAGAAAGGTCGTCAAAATCATGGTTGTAATTGGCATACCGCGTGCCCCTCATAAGACATTGTTGAAGCTTTCTGACATGTTTGTTGTCATACATCCGAAACGTTGACCCCTGTCGTGACAACAAGCCCATCTTTCCAAAGGACCTTGATGTTGAATCCACTCGTATTTGATTCACTATTCTCCTGGCAACTCAAGTCGAGTGGAATATCAAGTGGGGCAATAAAAAACCCAAAACGAACATAGAACTCGGCACTGAAGATGCCGAGTTCTATTGGTGTGAACTCGGTACTGGTGATGTCGTGTTCACAACAAGAGAACTCGGCATCCTCAGTGCCGAGTTCTCTTGTAGAGTTCATTGATTTAAGAACTCGAGTTTTTTTTCATTTCCTGTTTCATAACAAAGACAATTCAACCACAACACAATCAACGAAAACACAATTCAACCACGACACACAATCAATGAAAACACAATTCGACCACGACACATAAACAAGTACGATAAAACACAATACAACTACGAGTGGAATATGAAGTTCAACATTTTAACATACATACAAAAGTACTATATAAAAACAACCAAATAAGTTCACAACTAAATATCTATCTTAAGTGACCTCTCAATCTCTTCTTCCTTTTAGGACGTGCTTGAGCACGTCCTCTCCCCCTGCCGCGTCCCCCTTCTCGTGCTGCATTCTCATTATCCTGAGTCAGACCGCCAACGTCTTCTTGAGAGTGTGAATCTTCTTCAACGACGCGATCCTGACTCAAATGTAATGTTGGTTCTTCAACACCAAAACACATAAGCCAAGCCTTCATTTTTTCTTTCAATTTTCCAATCATCGAAGAACCTGTCTTGTGATCTTTGATCACCTCGTGAATTTGATGAAGTTCTTTGTGCAACTCATAAACTCCGTGCACCTACAAATAATTAAAATTTAATGAAACACTAAACAAATTTTAAAACGTGGTAAAATGTGATTGAACTATCCAACGCTATACAGTCGTGTGCTCTCTTCAGGAGTGACAATTAGGAGTGGTCGCTCAAACTGTAGATGATCTCTTCTGTGCGACCAATGCTGAATGAATTGGTGATTTTCCGCCAACCAATTAACATCCGACATTCCCTGAGCCGATTTCACTACATGTCTCTCCATCGGCTCTGGAATGTGTTGCTGTAGACCGAACTGTCTCATCACTCGGTCTGGACAATGCATAACCACCTCACCAAAATTTATAAGTCAAGTACGGCTCGTCCAGATCTCTGAACCTTCCGTACATAGTGGTGGTAACTGACTAAGATCCAAATTTGCATAAGGCTCCCAGATCACTTGATCGAATTCCTGCACGTCCAGCTCATTCCGATAAAAATCAAGTGTCGTCGTCTTCGCACTACCCTTGAATGTTCTTGGTCGTCTCCAACGAGACCCTAATGGTGCCCTCTCGTCCTCCGGGTATAGTAATGGTCTGCTCTTCAAAGGTCTCCCAATGTGTAGATGTTCCCAGCACCACAACTGTAGGAACGTAAGAAAACCACACAAATGTTTCGTCGGAATCAGTGAGGCTTCGTCTAACATGTGATATAAGTGGGTCAGAGCCACACCACCCCAACTGTACTCCGATGCGACTGCCAAATCTCCGAGCAAAGACAGATACTTCAAGTGAACCATCGTACCACTCTTATCTGCCAAAATACTACATCCCAGCTGGAACAGAATGAAGGCTCTGGTGTGTCGTGTAACTATCTCCTCGTCAGCATCAAAATACAACTGCTGAAACTGAGCTTGCAACCAACCCAGAGTTACGGAACCCTTACGACCCAAGTCATCGGGGACCTGACCCAATAAATCCATGCACACCTCTGACCAAACGTACTCCTGAGACTCACACACCGGCAAACCATCTACGCGCAAGCCGGTAATCATCGAGATGTCACGCAAGGTGCACGTGATCTCACCATGTCGCAGGTGAAATGAATGAGTCTCCGGTCTCCAACGCTCGACCATCGCCCCCAGCAAGGTATGATCCAACTGAACTTGGCCCAACCGAGTGACTGTGTCAAACCCTGCCATATCTAGCAGAAACAACATCCTCTCATCAGTGATCTGCCATTCGTTGAGCTTCGATCCATGCTCAACGTATTTTACACCATTAACATCCTTCTGCATAAATTTAGAGAAATGTCAGAATATTAAAATTCACGTGTAAATATTTAACTTGAAAACGTAAAATACTTACAAAATCTTTGAACAAGTCAGACTTGTGGTTGACCTGCAAAACCAACACTGATCTGTCTACCGGACCCTGTGAAGCGTAGCTACCTCTAACTGAACCAGTACTAGAACCACCAAACTTCATCTGTACATAACACGTTAACAAGTGAGATAGTTGTTCTTCATTACTAACTACTTAAAAAAGTGAGAATACTCTAATGTTTTAGAAATTACCTCAATCGAGTGTAGTAGCAAACGACTGTAAACGTCGAACAATCTCTCCAATAAAACCAACTACAATAAACAACATTACGAATCATGTCAGATTTTTTTTAAATTTTTTGACAGAACCGCTCATATATTTTTCAAATTGGTAAATTTAAACCTGTACGGTAGAACAAACTAACAATACTACAAAATTCAATTCTAACATACATTCAAACTCACAAACATTTAAACTCAAATAAATCACTTTTAAGTTTACATTCATTCAAATTAACATACATTCAAACTTAAATAACAACAAAAAATTTAATTTTTTTAAGTGAACTCGGCGTTACGAACGCCGAGTTATTCCTTTAGAACTCGACACTGAGAGTCGAGTTCTATTTAAGTAACTGTTCTCCTGGCGCGTCAATCGTCTCATGCACGATCTGAGCGCCAGGAGAACAATTTCTTAAATATAACTCGGCACTCTAAGTGTCGAGTTCTATTTGAATCACCTCAGTAAAAAATGTCAAGTGTTGGCCAATAAAAAACCAAGTAGAACTCGGCATCCCCCGTGCCGAGTTCTGCCAAGGAGAACTCGGCATCACCCGTGCCGAGTTCTTTCAAGGAGAACTCGACATCACCAGTGCCGAGTTCTCAAAAGATGAACTCGGCACTGGTGATGCTGAGTTCTCTATGCACAAAAAAACAAAACACGTCGCCGCCACGTGTCACCACGTGGTGACAACAAGTCTAGTTTGAGAAATACTTTTAATGGAAATTTATTTTGACAATTGTTTTAAAAAAATATTATTTTGAAAATTTTATTTGGTAATTTACCAATTTTTCAAAACAACAAAAATAAACAAATCCCAGAATAAAATAAATAAACGACTAAACCATTTTATTACACACACGTGACGCACCACAAACCTGAAAGACAAAAACAGAACAAACCCAAGACGTGTGTTCTTCCCGATCTGTAGTGTAGGTCTGAGGAGGAGTCGAGATGCTGGGCATCGCAAGGAGGAAGGTCGGTGTTTAGGGTATTTTATATTTTATTTTCCTTTTCCCCCGCCTGATTTTGTGATTGCGGGTTCTGATTTTGTATTTGGCGTTGGATTCGTAGGTTCTTGGGCAGGCGCTGCAGAGGATCCGACCCGCCGCGTCGGTGCTTAGGGATGAGGTTTTCAGTTTAACATTTTGGGTTTTGTGATTTTGTCATGTTTAACATTTGGAAGAAGAAAAAAATATGCTTTTTTGTTTTGGTTAGAAGTGCAAATAACTATAGTAGGTAGGTGGTTGAGGGTTTCTTAATAGGAAACTCCCTCGACTTGTCTTGACACCAGTTTTCGTGTGATGCCCAAGTTGTCATATTTACGATTAAGAACGATTTCGGTACAAGTGTTGATAATTATAGCAGAGAAAAAAATTGTTTCTTCTGTGTGTTTATGGATACTTAACGGATTGGATTTTTGTCTCTTCGAACATCATACTTTTCTGAGTGCATCCCTTTAAATGATGAAATCATTAGAAATATGAAGTGACCATATTGACAACAATTAGCATGTATTACCCCTTTTTATATATCATGAATCTTCATAAAATGGTTCGAGTCCCTGACGACCTTTATACTCTTAATTTGGGCCTATAGAAACAACTGAGAGATGAAAACTTAAATATGTACAAAATGTAGTTACTGGTTTTCAAATAGCGGCATTTGTCCTTTTTGGAGCTGTGCTTAATCTACCAGATTTTATGGAAACAAAAGTATTGCTTCACTGCATTCATTCCGAGATGGAGTGTATATTTATTACCTATATATTTTTGAAACCATTTGCAAATCACAAGGAATTTATTCAGTTTACTTTTATCCTCTATTATATGATTGTCATTGTTTTCAGATTTTATATTATTTTATTTGTTAACCAGTTCTTCTTACTATATAATTTCACTGGATACTACTGGACAACTGTTTTACATCTTTCTTTTTCTAACATGTTTAGGGACTATATATTGGAAAGCATGTACCAACAAGAAACATTTCTAGTCTGATGTTGTCAGGTTTCAATTACAGATCCATGGAACTCGATCTCATTTTTGTTATAGTTTTTTTCTTTTTTTCTGAGTTGCTAATCTTATAGTCTGTCCAATTAGGTGCTCCAAGAGGTACACACTCGCCAAGGTTAGTTTTGTTCTGAAAGGAAATTATACTTTGACAAATGTCCATACTTACTGATGAAAGAGCATTGCCTTTTTATTTTTTCGGTCGGATATATTGTTCTATTTGTTTATGTTATATTTTGTCGATGTTTTTAAATAAAATACAAGCCTTAGCTGAATGTTGTTTCTTTCGTTTTAGTGATTCATTTCATGTTAATGCACAGGGAAAGGTTTGGTGTCAGCCAATTTGGTCATTGCAAAGAGTGGATCAGGCAATTTGCTTCAAAAAGTGGTATATCCTGACTAGAATCTATTTTAGCTGTGGGATGTGTTTAGATATTAATTTTAAGGAATTAGTTCTGCTGGCGAAACTCCAACAGAGGGTGATTCCTGTCAAATATTGATTGAATTGAAACCGTTTAGATTCTATTGATTTTAAAATCCCTACATTAGCCTTTTTTTCCACCTCAATATTCACTTGTACATCATTTATGACAGTTTGTAATCCTATAAATCGAAGATAGAAAACAAATGAAGAAAATATGAAATAAAAATGCACTGTGTGGTTCTTCATCTAAACTAGATATATAATAATTCTTGAAGTAGTGCAATAGTTAGCGTGATTTTAAAATCATATTTAGTCGAGTTGGTAGTGTTTACATCTCGTCCCACCATCAAGTAGCAATCTTCAACAATCATGTTGGTTTGTGATTTGAGATGACATACATCTGAGTGGGATTGGTTTGTAGGAGTGAAGTGATTATTAAAAATCATTTCTCAAGGACGGTTTGGATGCATCATGCATGAATTCTTGCTGACAACTTTCTATGATCAATCTTGTGAATAATTATCCAAACACAGCCATAATGAAGAATAATGATATGATTCATGCAGTCAGGATCTGACCATCTCTTTTTCTCAATGAAGGTGATCTTATTGATGCTGTCGTCCCACATATGGGTGAATCTATCACTGATGGCACCCTAGCAACTTTACTGAAGAGTATGGAAATATTCTAATATTATTGACTTCTTTGATGAAATTAAATAAGCATGTTATTTTTGCTGCATGGGGAATTAAGAGGTACCGCATTGTTAATGAAATTAATGTGCTACAGAACCTGGTGACCCTGTCGGTGTTGATGAGCCTATTGCCCAAATTGAAACTGATAAGGTACTTTTAACATTTTCTCCCATCTCAAAAGGTATTACATTAATTTAAATTTATTATCTAATCGCATTGAAATTGTCAGGTGACCATTGACGTTGTTAGTACTGAAGCTGGTATTCTACAAAAGGTTGGAACATGAACCATTGGAACTCCAACTGCTTTTTGTTGCATTTTGTTTCCTATGGACATTTTAGAGAGATAATTGCCTTTTGGTTTTAATGTTTGCAACTGTTTATTTTAAATAGTATGTAGCGAATGAAGGTGATACTGTGACCCCTGGGACAAAAATTGCTGTCATTTCGAAATCTGATGCTGCTGCAACTCATGCTGCACCATCAGAGGAAAGGCCCAAAAAAGTTGAGTCACCTCCACCACCACCAAAGGAGAGTGCGGACCAACAAAAACCAAAAGCACCTGCTGCCAAGGAAACTCCGAAAGCACCTTCATCAGCACCTTCTAGAACATCTGCTTCAGAACCCCAGCTTCCTCCCAAAGAAAGGGAAAGAAGAGTAAGTATGTTATTTTGAACACCATTGAACTTTTGAATATGTTTTTGTTATTGATATTATCTTTTGTTTGTTTGTGGTGGTTGTAGGTTCCTATGACTAGACTCCGGAAGCGAGTTGCTACTCGCTTGAAAGATTCGCAAAATACATTTGCATTGTTGACAACATTCAATGAAGTTGACATGTAGGTTATTTGCCCTTACGTTGCAAACAACTACCCTATCTTTTCCATGTACAGGTTCGCAGAATATTTTTTTCTGAGAGTTTATTTTTATGATTGCAGGACAAACTTAATGAAACTGCGATCTGAGTATAAAGATGCCTTCCTGCAAAAGCATGGCGTGAAATTGGGGCTGATGTCTGGTTTTGTAAAGGTAGGTGTTGTTAATGGTCAGAGTGCAACTTTTTGGTGTTTGTTGACATTTTTAACACTACAGGCTGCAGTGAGTGGGCTTCAAAACCAGCCAATCATTAATGCTGTCATTGATGGCGAAGACATAATATACAGGGAATATGTCGACATTAGCATTGCAGTTGGTACTCCAAAGGTTTGTTAGCACTCAATGCTCACTGGATTTACTATTTTACATCTACTGTCTAACATCAGCATAAGATTATTGATACCAATTGCTAATTTTACCTGCCAACTTCACAAGCCCATGGTCTGGATTGCATCTTAACATATTTTAGTCTCAGTCCATTCAATTGATTCATTCGTACACAGTTCGTAACACATTATAATAAATCTTTGAAGTTTCTTCTTCTGGTAGCTCCGCTTTGGATGAAGCCGTGTAGCCTGTAAAAATTCCTGATAAGCCTCGTGAGGGGGTTCAATAACCACACATAACCTTGGCGGGACAAGATATTCCACATTATATAAGTAAAATAAGACGTTGGGGAATGTCATTATTGCTAAAACCTAATGCCTACATTCCATTTGTGGGTAATAGAGTAACTGAACAATCATTGAATAAAACTGTCCCTGATGGTTCCCAAGCGTTTCATAAGTGTTTATTCGTTTCAAGTGTACAACGTAATCTTCTAAAGGTTGCTCTGGGTGAGTTATTTCAACAACAAAAAATACATCTGGAACATTTCCCTGATTTTTGCTTCCATATCCTTTTGATTAGCTTATGATTCTGTTCCATAGTTCCATCAAGTTTCAGTATCTATGATGCTTGATTTTCAATATCCTACCAGGAATCATTCTAAAGTTTAAAAGTTAAGTGGTATCCTAACCACACTTGATCATCATGTATAGTAGTTTGCTTGCTCTCTTTTCATCCGTTAAACCTTCAGAGGTTTTATTCATGATGAACTTTAAGCATTTTCCAGTTTATTCAATTTGTCATTTGTCTTACCTTGTAGTTTGCCATGTAAAAAGCTGTGTTCCTTCTTTTCGTCAGGGTCTTGTTGTGCCAGTGATACGTAGTGCTGATAAGATGAACTTCGCGGATATTGAGAAAGAAATCAACACTTTGGCAAAGAAAGCTAATGATGGAACTATATCGATAGACGAAATGGCTGGTGGTTCATTTACAATCTCTAATGGAGGGGTCTATGGAAGTCTCCTCAGCACTCCCATTATCAACCCTCCGCAGGTTCTTTGAATAAATTATAATCTCTGTGCATTTGCAAGACTTTTTCCATCAAGTAAATCTTAAAAGAAAGTCTTGTGCAGTCTGCCATTCTCGGCATGCATTCGATAGTATCTCGTCCCATGGTTGTTGATGGCATTGTTGTTCCAAGGCCCATGATGTACATTGCGCTCACTTACGATCATCGACTCATTGATGGTAGAGAGGCTGTCTTCTTCTTGCGTCGCATCAAGGATGTCGTGGAGGATCCCCGCAGGCTTCTGCTTGACATATAGCCTTCTTAGTAAACCCAATGGCAGGTGGTGTTTCTTTTGCTGCAAAATAATATAACCAGAGATTGACATTTTTCTACGGCATTTTGGGTTTGAGATGAGGGACGTCGTCTCAACGATTCTTTTATCCAACTTAAAATTTCTAGTTATTCTGTTTGCTGTGGCTTATATAACCCTACAATTTTATCTGCTGCAGAAAATTTTCATGTGTTGTTTCTCGTTTATGAGTTGATCATCTAGTTTTCCACCTGAGCTAGTTTATTCCCATTTTAATGTCCCAACGGGACTCTAATCGACCCATGACTGTATTTCAGCAAGTGGTTACAGTTTATAAAATCGAGGATTAATTTGTCATAATTGTTTCTGAAACTGAGACTGGAGCAGCGTAAAATTACTTCCTGAAAGTCAAGGTGAACATTCTTTATAGGTTCTTGTGCTAAGAGTCTGATCTTGGAATAGGTTTGAACATAACGGATACGGATTGAATATAGTAACATCCGTATGAAAATACAGATATCGAATGGATATCGTGAATGTTTATTGGATTCGTGGAGGATGCAGAAAAAATATTTGAACTTGACAAAAAAAATCCACTTCAAAAATTTGTATATAATAATAATCTTTGACATGACTTCCGTGCGAATCCAATTAAATATATTTCATCTAATGCCGCTTAAAATTTTGTTTTTAATAAAATTTTACATGATATATTTCTTCGGACTCCTACGATTAATACCCAAATTATAATAAACTAGCTATCATCCCGTGTGTTGGACGGTAAGCCTATATACTTAGGGCACCCACTACCGGGTGTATAACTAGGTCGCGACCGACCTGGATTCGGGTTGACCGAGAGGGTTGGTGGCCAGGGTCCACGTGCCCTCGGGCCATTGACACCATTTTTTTTAATTTTCTTTTGTTTTGATTTTGTTTTGAAAAAAAAAATTAAATCTTTTTTACATCGTTTTTTAATATATATTTTCAAGTCAAACCAAGCAAGGACAAAATGAAAAAGGATCCTTGACATCGTAGAGGAGGTTGAAGACGATGGCACGATGACCACGATAGACGTTGTAGAGGCTGTTGAGGGTGGCATGGATGTTGAGGGCAACTTGGCAAGGCCGGAGGCATCGCTGCCAGGGACGTTGACGTTCTTGAAGTTCATCATCGTTGAGGGGTTTGGAGATATGAAGGGAAGGGAGTGGGTTATGGTTTGGATGAGGTTTTGTTATTTGGAGGCATCTTGGGAGAGAAGAAATGAGTGTGGAATGGTGTGGATTGTGCTACGCTGGGCCTTATTAGTCTTCATATAATTGTTTTTATATTGTTTTACACGTTGGATGGGCGCATTAGGCCCGATAGCAGGGTAGGCTGAAAGGAAATGAGCATATATGGAGTAGATATAGTAATTCAATCTGAATAATTAGGTAGTAGATATATGTATTGTGGATTCGAGCGAGCAGGGTCATACTCATACTGTAACATCCCGAAACAGTGGAAATTTAAAATTTTAAACCATTAAGAAATTATCAAATCAAACTCATCAACGGGAATGTTACTCATATAAATCAACAGTCGGTGCACCAAAAATACAATAGAGTTTGTCAAAAGACATGATTACAACAATACTACAAAAGAATGTACAAGTAATCATGACGACCTCGAAGAGTCCGAAGAGGATCCTCGCCCCAAAATGTGTGCGCCCGCTGTCACCACCCAATAGAACCTACTGCGGTCCTGAAACATGAATCAAACAACGATGCCTGAGTTTCCCATTAGGAAACCACGTATGCCAAGCTCGCCTATATGAATGCAGCAGTACGGTAAATGAATCTATCATACTAGTAGCATGTCGTATCATATCTGCAATGCATCAAATCCCTCGAATGGTAAACGAGACCTCAGTCCAACAACAATAACGACCCTCAACAGGGTCCACAAGGACATCAGTCCAGCAACAACAACTGGTCTCCCTCAGAAACTTACCGTAGGCACATACGGTCTTACGGACAGTACGCGACGCACCCCCACACGCGACTACTTGAGCCAAAGGAATCGGTGAGGGGCGTCCGCACTTCCCCGCAAAGTAACCATGTGGTTTACACCACCTCGACAGAGCCGTAGCCCGGTCGGTCAACATCCCAGGATAGGTGCCCAATCGGGGATCATCACCGGAACATCATCGGTGGCATCGCCGGCACAACATCGGCAGTACAACATACGTCCGGCACAACATCGGACGACACAACCACAAGCCGGAACATCGTCGACACCATCATCACCGACAAAAACCTCAGCGGCATCGCCGACACAACCTCGACGGTACAACATACGTCCGGCACAACATCAGACGGGTCCAAACCGTAGTCTGCAGGGTCATCATGCTCCACGAGCCATGTGTCAACACGCATTGGGATCCGCGATCCCTCAGGTCTGCTACTCTAAAGAGAGTAAGGCAACAACACGTCACACCACGGTCCAACACGGAGGTGGCGCGACCAAAGTGTCCACACTCTTCCACACGGCGGTCCCTGGGCAGGCACGAGCACGTACCCGTCGTCACCTCCCGGCTCACGTTCTAAGCGAGGACATAGGTTTCCGTGGACAGAGTTAACACAACACAAGGACCAAGAATTCAGTTCTGCACACAAACGGTCGACCGAAAAAGCCTAACCGGTCGACCGTCCCCAATAGGTTCGGTTGACCGAAAGTCTACAACGGTCGAACTATTCTGCGCGTCACTTGAGTCCAAACGGTCGAACAACGGTCTAAAACCGGTCGACCGAACACGAGGTCAAAATCAACAAGTCTATTCGGTCGACCGACTCAAGGGTCCCGGTCGACCGAAAACTATCAGGGTCATCCTAATAATCTACGTCATATAACGGTCGAACGATATATCGAAAATGGTCGAACAACATGCAATATTATCAAGTACACTTAATTTCCGGTTGACCCAAAAACAATGGACGGTCGACCGAAATTCGACAGTAAGCCTCCAACTCACCAGCACACTTGCAACCGGTCGACTGCCACATTGGCATCGTTCCACCGGTGTTGGTTAAAGTCGGGCAAAAACGTAAAACCGGTCGACCGCCAAAAGGCACCGGTCGACCGTTGGTCGACAACAACCTTGCACCAGCCAAGGATTTTACGTCGTTTCTCGTCACCGGCGAGGTCTCCGACCTCCCGCGACGGACCTCAGCTTCCCACCAACGTGGGGAAACAACGAAACCACACTAAAAGCCGACATACCTCTTCAAAGCGATCGATGACGCCCGCCGAAGAACTCAAGAAAACACCTCCGATCCGCGACCGCACACACGCCTCCTCGCACACCGACCTCCGCGCCTCACGCCGGAGCAACCTCCACGTCCCCTGGTCGTCGTAAGAGAAAAAACTCGAGTGATAGGTAGTGACAAGGAAAAAGGAAGAAGAATGATAGGAGAGAACATTTCGGTTTATAAAACCAAAATCTCAGCTCAATAGTGACCTCCCTCATCCACAGCACCCTACACAACCCAATTCATCACCCTCACCACGCCTCCAATACCCCAAGCAAAACCCTCAACTAACCATGGGATTAGGCTAAACATGGGTTAGGATCTAACAATCTACCCACCTTAAAAGGATTCCGTCCCGAAATCGAACAAGTAACTCACCAAAAAGCTCAGGGAACTGCTTCCGAACTTCCTCCTCAATCTCCCAAGTGGCCTCGCGCTCACTATGGTGTTGCCACCAAACCTTCACCATCGGAATAGTCCTCCTTCTGAGCTGATGATCCATACGATCAACGATCTCAATTGGTCTCAATACATGGAAGACGTTGTGAAGACCCGAAAACTACGGTGGCAATGCAATCCTGTAGGCAAGCTCTCCGACTCGATCTAGAATCTCAAACGGCCTGACATACCTCGGACTGAGCTTCCCCTTCTTCCCAAACCTCATCACTCCCCGAGTTGGGGAGATCTTTAGAAAAACATGGTCGCCAACCTCAAAGCTCAACGCCCGCCTGCGTCTGTCGACATAACTCTTCTACCTGCTCTGTGCTGTGGCCAATCTCCTCCGGATCACATCCACCTTCTCTGCATATATCTGCACGAGCTCTGACCCCACTAACTGCATCTCGCCCACATCACTCCAGCATACCGGTGACCCGCAAGGCCTCCCGTACAAAGCCTCGTACGGTGTCATCCCAATACTCGAATGGTAGCTGTTGTTGTAGGCGAACTCTATCAGCGGCAAGTGCTCATCCCAGTGCCCTGCCCAATCCTGTGTGTATGCCCTCAGCATATCCTCCAAGGTCTGAATCGTCCTCTCTGATTGGCCATCTGTCTGAGGATGGAACGTTGTACTGAACCTCAAACGCATCCCCAAAGCCTGCTGCAAACTCCCCTAAAATCTGGAAGTGAAACGAGGATCTCGATCGGAGATGATGCTCACTGGCACTCCATGCAACCTGACTATCTCCTCCACATACAACCTAGCCAGACCCTCCAAAGGCAACATGGTCCTGATTGCTAAGAAGTGCGCCGACTTGGTTAGTCGATCGACTATCACCCAAATCGTGTCGTGGAATCTCGTCGTCTTCGGCAGCCCCGTGACAAAATCCATCGTCACGTGCTCCCACTTCCACTCGGGAAGCTCAATACACTGCATCGGTCCCGCTGGTCGCTGATGCTCAATCTTCACCTGCTGACAGACTAAGCACCGGCCCACAAACTCAGCAATATCTCTCTTCATGCCCTTCCACCAGAAGTTCCGCTGCAGGTCTTTGTACATCTTCGTACTCCCTGGGTGAATGGTATATCTCGCTCGGTGTGCCTCCTCCATGATGTCATCTCTCAGCCCATCAACCTTCGGCACCCAAATCCGACTCCTGAACCTCAGACCACCATCAACCCCCACACTGAAGTCTGATCCATCTCTGGCAGCCAACTGTAATAGACCAGCTAACTCCTCATCATCACGCTGAGCCTGCACAATACGTGAGACGGTATGCGGCTCCACCCGAAGCCTAGCTAACACTGCTCTCTCAGAGCCCTCTGTGAACGACCTCCACTCTGACAGTGTCTCAAGTAGCCTCCGCTCCTGAATGCACAAACTAGCAACAGACACCTCAACCTTCCTGCTCAGTGCATCCGCAATCGAATTCGCCTTCCCCGGATGATAGGAGATGGTGAAGTCGTAGTCCTTAATGAACTCAAGCCATCTGCGCTGCCTCATATTCAGCTCCTTCTGCGAGAATAAATACTTCAGACTCTGATGATCTGTGAAGACCTCAAACCCCTAGCCATACAGATAATGTCGGCAGGTCTTCAACGCGTGAACCACCGCTGCTAACTCCAGATCATGAGTAGGGTAGTTCTTCTCGTGTACCTTCAGCTGCCTCGAAGCGTACGCCACCACCTTCCCGTGCTGCATCAGAACACAACCCAAGCCAACCCCTGACGCATCACTGTAAATCACATAGCCTCCACTGTCACTCGGTAGCGTCAGAATCGGCGCTGTTGTCAGTCGCCTCTTCAGCTCCTGAAAACTGTCCTCACACTTCTGGGACAAAACGAACTTGACGCCATTCTGCGTCAACGCTGTCAACGGCGAAGCAAGTCTGGAAAAGTCCTGAATGAACCGTCTGTAATACCCAACAAGTCCCATGAAGCTCCTGATCTCAGTCACTCAACATGTGCCATCCGGTACGGAGCCTTCGATCGGGGTGTCATGTTAGCCACCAACTCAATGTCTAACTTGATCTCACGATGCGGTGGTAACCGAGGAATCTCTGCAGGAAACACCTCTAAGAACTCCTGTACAACCTCTATGTGCTCCAGCCTCCTCGTCTTAGGATCAGGAACAACCAAGGTCGCCACAAACGCTCTGCAACCCTGATGCATCAGCCTTTGTGCCTTAACTGCAGACACAATCAGACGACCTCCTCTACTTCTCGTCCCTCCGATCAACACATCGGGCACATCCTTCCTCGGAATAAGAATCTTCTTCTCACGGTAAAAGACTCGCACATCGTACTGTGATAGTCAGTCCATCCCCAGTATGACGTCGAAATCCTCCATCGGTAGCAAGACCAAATCTGTCGGAAAATCATGGTCTCCCGAAACAACTATGATGCCAGGGAGAAAACTCCCCACAGTGCCCACCTCACCCATGGGCGTACTGACTTCCAACAAATCAGTCAGCAGCTCAGGGATCCGATCCAACTCGTCAGCAAACTTCTCTGAAATGAAGGAGTGTGTGGCGCCGCAATCAAATAAAAGACGAGCAACCAAACCTGAAATGACAAGTACCTTCCACGACAGTGTTGGAGTCATTCGCCTCCTCAGCCCGGACGATGAAGACTTGCCCTGCTCTTCTGGTCTGGCTCTGCGGAACAACGGACATGCTGCCTCCGCTCCTCCCTGAGATTGGTGGTCCTGGGCTCCTGCTCGTCTCACCTTGCCTGCTTGGGCAATCTCGGATAAAATGGCCCATCTGACCGCATCCCAAGCATGCACCTATACGTCGGGGTCACTCCTGACCCGGATGAGATCTTCCGCAAGTACTACACGCATCAGACTGGCGTGATCCTCCTCCATCAACCTGGGGCCTCTTGCCCAGGTTCCCAGTAGAACGTCCAACTGCACGTCCTCCCGTTCTTACTGGTGGCTTCCGCGCCTCCTGGTAATTCTCCTAGTGGTCGTGATCGATGATAGTCGCATACTTCACCGCATCCACCAGGGTCTGCGGTATGCTGGTGATCACACGCGATCTGAGATTCTTCCTCAACCTCTTGATGAACTTCTGTGCACGCTGCTTGGGCGTCACATAAGTCTCCGAACAATAACGCTCCCGGGCGTTAAACCTGCTGATGTAGCTAGCCAATGACATCTCCTTCTGCTCGAGGGCCAAGAACTCCTCCTTCTTCCTGTGTCTGACGTGCTGCGGAAAGAACTGCTGGTTGAACTCCTCAATGAATTCCTCCCAGCTCACGTCATCTCGATCATCAAACACCACTGCAGATGTAGTCCTCCATCAGTTCGATGCCTCTCCATCCAGCACATAGGTGGACATGTCCACCATCCGCTCCAGTACACAGTCAATCGCCCGAAAAATCCTCTGGATCTTAAAGACTCCGTCTCTGTAGCCTTAGGGTCACTCCTTGAAAGGAATGTGTTCTAAAAGTTTTACTTTTATATGTCAATTATTATGAATTGATTGTGCAAGCATTTTGTTCCTTGATTATGGTATTCGTCTTTTGGAAGTGTTACGGAAGATGCACTTGGTCCTTAACCGTAGAGCTCTAAAAGATAATGGTTTACATAAAATCAAAAGTTATTCACAATCATGGTAATTAACACGGAACATTAATTACCGAGATAAGGTTGTCGTGTTGGTCATCGATTGTTGTACCTCTACAAATAATTGACGACACAAGTATATAAAAGAAAAAAAAATACTTTTATATATTGAATAGACCTAACAAGTAAAACATTATAGAATTGTGTTTTATGTCATTAATGTTTTTACTGTGTCTTGGATCCTAAGATATGAGACTTATATCTTTTCACTCAAGAAGTGCTTAATTTGATTATTGTCAAAAACTATCAATGAGTGTAGTGGTAAAGGCAATAGTTGGTTGAGCATGACTTGTGCTGGAAAAGATAGCTAGTCAAACGATTATCATTGCCCCTCTTAATTGAGTGATGATATTAGTGGGCTCCTTGATAAAGCAAAATTATAATGTGCACAATGTAACTTGAGTTAAGTTACGTAGTTATAATTAGCTTAAAGAGATCAAGAAATGAATATAATACAGAGATGACACATTTCTACTTTGTATATATTCTTAATATCATGAGGCAAGGGACGAACACAAGTGGTGCACTTACATCACTAAATGGATCATGTTTTGGTTCGGGTGGAACAAAGACATCTATGCTAATTGGGTAACTATAATGTGTAGCTAGATACCGCTTATAGTTTGAGATATTAAGTGTTTAGTATCTCTACCAATTTGGCTTAGATCCTCCTATAGGTCACACCACAAAACGGGGAAACAAGAGGTTGATTTTAAGTTCATATGATGTGTCGGGTTTCATATGAAAATATGACACATGTGGTGAATGAATAAAATCAATATGTCATGAGAATTGACATAATTAGAATCATAATAAATTCATATGAGGTATATATAGTATGGGGTGTAATAATTTAATATTACATATGATAATATATTATATAAGATGTGAATTTGCTAAAAATCCCAAAAGATCAAATTTTGTTGGAAATAAATCCAAATATGGCTAAAGAATAGCTCTTGATAAGGATGTTTTGGGAGACTATAAAAAGACCCATACTCCTACTTGTTTAACAACTAATGCAAAAATTCTTTCTCTCATTAATCTCTCCCTAATCGCCACGAAAATCTCTTAGTAAATTTAAGTTTTAAACCTTGTTAGAGATTGATTGGCTATCTCATTTCTCTCTAATCTTGTTTAGAGTTTGGTGAACACTTAGAGGCAAATCCGTGGACGATTCAACGGGCAACGCGACTTCGAATCTTTAAGAAGGTTTTAGAGAACCTTTAGGTATGATTCTACCTTTGTGATTTATTTTAATAAATGTAGGATTGCATGTTATTAGAATAATCACAAAACTATGTACATAGAAATTGTTGAAAATATGAAACTCGATCTTTTATGTTGTATTAAAATTTTAATATATATAAATACACAGGGACACGAAATCCTACAGTGGTATCAGAGCTTTTAGTTCATATTTTCAATAATTAGACTATATAATTAATTTTAGTTTACCATCTCCAATCGAAAAAATTCATGTTTTATGTCTTTTTGAGTTTTCTGATAGTTTTGTTGATTTAATTCTAATTGATTCTTTTGATAGTTTTAAATGTTTTGAAACACATCATGTGAATGTTAGAATTAAATTTAGACTTATGTCTAATTTATATAATTTTCGTTTTTAATTAAATTATTATTTTATAAGGAATCGACAAAACGAAAAAGGTATATGTTTATCTTTCTTTAAATTTTTATTTTTGGAAACTGGATAAACAACGGTTCAAATATTTTATGTTTTGAACTATGGATGCATAAAATCATTTTTAATGGATTTCAAATGATTTTAGAATTGTTTGATTTAGAGATGCATGATAAACTAAATCGAGTAATATATAGTATATGTACATGCGTTGCTCGAGTTCTCTAATGCAGGGATATGTGAGTTTATATGTTCCGAAGAAGCCATGTGTGAATGAATGAATGTGTATGTTATTATTATTCAATCACAGATGCTTATGTATATGTAAAAGCCAAATTTCTATTTTTATGTATATGCATGCATATGAGAGGATTTTTACATAGGACTTGCACTAGACAATTTTCAAAATTGAGAGATGCATGTTTATATTTTTGCAATATCGACATCCATGGTGCAAGAGGAAGACGCTGAAGAAGCGCAATGATCGAGGATCAATGATCAAGGACGTGGGAAAATATAAACTCACACAATGTGTGTGTGTGTGAATGAATTTATTTATGTTTGTGTGCTTGATATATATGTAATTGCATGGATGAATGTTAGGATGTGTATAAATGATAAATATGCATGATCACCTAAATTCTAAAATCACATATTAATGTTTAAATTGTCCAACCAAAAATTAAGAGTATCTTTCTTTCTTATTTCATCCACTAGCAGCCATCGATCGAGGGATATTCTGCTCGCCCTTAGCAGGAGATAGCTTCCTCCATCTTTGGGAATAGTGGGAGATATAAGGTTGTCTATTGTTGTGCCACGAATAGATGTACGAGGTGTGATTCACCCTTAGTGGACACCGAGTATATTTGTTTGTGAATACAATGGATAAACGTATCTCGTATCAAATGAAATAAGTTTTCTTAACAAGACCCGAAGTTTGAAAATGCAAATGTTGCGATATTTCAAAATGGTTATGATTAGAACATGTTTTCTTACCTTGATTTTATAGTATATCTGATAGCCCTTAGCTTGTTTATATTATAATTGATAAGATCTTCGATTGCTGCATTTATGGACAAATTTTTATTTACGGTATTCATTTTTAAAACATAAAATTGACATTAAATCCCATATAATTTATTTTGTAGAAATGTCGAATATTCAACCTATTGTGCGATCTATGATTGAAAAACATCCTTTGGCAAATGATGACTCAAACTTCATAAGCTGGCAACTCAAGCTCAATATCGTGTTGAAGTTTGAGAAACTATCTCATATTTTGGATGATGAAATCCCAAAATTAAATGAGAAGGCAACCGATAGCGAGAGAGAGACAAAAGCAAAGTGGGAAGACCAAGAGAACCAAGTTCACGGTCTAGTGTTGGCCTCCATGGGTGACTCGCTTCAAGCGAAATACTTGGATTCAAAACCCAAGAAAACCATGGAAGCTTTAACAAAGATGTTCATGGATAGTGCTAGAGGGAACATCGGTATCCATGCATTTTCTCACGATGCAAGGATACCTTGAGAAGTTGTCGAAGCTCTCTTCCCCGATGCCCGATGACATTGCGGAAGATTTGATTCTTGGCTCTCTAGCCTCGTCCTACAAGGACTTCATTATGTACTATCATGTGCATGAGAAAGGGGTGAGTCTTGAGGAAGTTTACAACGCTCTCAAAACAGCTGAAGTTGACATCGGTGATTGATTCGTTTTAGGGAACTACTATTCGTCGCCGGAAAACTACTTAAATCGTCCCAAAAATGACCTTTTTGCCCTTAACAAATCAATTAATACCGATTTCGTCCTGTGTCTTTAAACAAGGTGTTTGACTCAGTTTTACTCACATTCTCAGTACCAACACCACGAAAATGTCTGGCGAAGCACCAGAATCCGGCAAGGTAACGGGGGCGGAATTTTTTTCCCGACTCGGGCGTCTGCCTAAGCCGCCTCCACCCAGGTGGAGGCGTCTGGATAGGCCGCCTCCTCATAGGTGGAGGCGGTTTAGCCAAACACCTCCACCTAGCTGGAGGCGGCTTAGATGCACGCCTCCACATAGGTGGAGGCGACTTAGCCAGACGCCCGTTTTTTTATTATTTTAATTTTTTGTTAAATTCAAAATTTTCAGGTTCCGTTGCAAGATTTCGGTGGTGATGGAGTAGATTACAGTAAACTTTTTGACAGTAAAGAAATATTTACAACAATCGAGGAAGGTTGTAAATGGCCGAAACAAATTGCCATAGGAGCCAGATTTTTTTGGTTATATCATCGTACAAACCAAAAGCAGATAACCAGATGGATTGTTACCTCAGTTGTGATCGCAGTCGTGAGATGAGTTCTCGTGATACGAGTATTGCACTGCGAAAGAATACGAAAAGAAAAGGTTGCGGTTGTCGGTTTTTGGTAAAAGTGGTGGAGCGACGAGATCGTGATGGATGGGTTATTGTTTCTAGTAGCATGTATGGGCAGCACAACCACCCATTGGCAGTTTATTCAGAGGGTCACCGACAGGTCAGCGGACTTAGTGCTGGGGCAAAGCAAATTGTTCGTGATATGACAGAGGCACAAGCAAGACCCCGTAACATTCTGTTGGCGGTAAAGAAGAAATTTCCGGACGATAATCTGAATCAAAGACACATTTACAACTTCAGAGAGTACATGAGGAGGACGAAATCTGAAGACAGGAATCCCGCGCAGCAATTTCTCAGAGGCAGTGCAACATAAGTATTTGCATTGGATTGTGGCAGATGAAGAAACTAATGTCTTGACTCACGCATTTTTGGCACATCCGACTTCAGTTCAGTTGTTGCGTACATACCCATTCGTAATCTGTATGGATTCGACGTATAAGACGAACAAGTACAATATGCCTTTGTTTGAGATGGTTGGAGTTACTCCAACAAACATGAATTTCCTCGTCGGATATGCGATTTTGCAGGATGAGACCGAGTCTAGTTACCGGTGGGTGTTGGAGAGGTTGCGAGATCTGTTATTGGATATTGTTAGCCCGACAACAATAATTACGGACCGGGAGATGGGTCTGATGCGACCAGTGGCAGAGGTTTTTCCTGAGTCAGCTCATTTACTATGCACCTGGCATATCAACAAAGACGTGTACAACTACGCATACCACGTATTCGGCAAGGACAAGCAGTCTGCAGAGATTTTCAGGCGTGGAAGGTGGAGGAAAGTCATGATTTCTGATTCACAGACGGATTATGATAGAGCAGTCCGTAATCTGAAAGATTCTTTCAAGTCCTGGCCAGTGCTCACGGAGTATGTGGAAGACACGTGGTTGGTGCATAAGGAAAAATTCGTGTTGAATTGGACGAATAAAGTTTTTCATTTCGGCAACACTACGAACTGCAGAGTGGAAAGTGCACATTCGGCTCTGAAAGAGTGGATCACTACATCGACTGCCGCTCTCGACACTCTTTTCGACCGCGTCAACTCGTCTATTGAAATGCAGATGACGAATATTCGGAACTTTCTTGAAGATTCGAGACGTCGAAATTTGGCACAGTACATAGGTCCTTTGTTTCAGCATATAAATGGCCGAGTTTCGCATCACTGCTTGTCGTTAATGACTCAGGAGTTGAAGAGAATGCAGGACTTAAGTGATGAAATTGAATATCGTTGTGGGTGTGCTTTCCTGACAACACATGGGATTCCTTGTGCCTGTACCATGTACGAGTGTTTGGCGTCAGGTGATGAAATTTATTTAGAGCAGATTCATCCATTCTGGAAAACACTTGTCATCGGAGAAGGAGTCCAGATGTCAGAGTTTGTTGATCGGTCAGCACAAAACGCCGAGCATTTTCGGAAGCTAGTGGATGAGATCTCGGAGAGCGACCCTGCAGTAATTCGTAGTGCCTCTCGTATTTTATACGAACAGTTACACCCCGATCAGTCAAATTATGGAGAACCCGAAGAAAATACTAAGGTACGAGGTCGACCTAGGGGAAAGTCGACACGTCGGGACCCGAGTGCCTTCGAGTATGTTGAGCGAGGCCGTGGTCGGTCTGGCAGTAGTGGGAGCAGGGGTCGTCGGTCTAATTCGTCTCGATCGTCCGTGAATACGGGCACAGGATCTTCTGGTATGTCGATATCTTTGTTGTTATGTTATTTAATATATTTCAGTAATCTAAATGAGGTTGAATATATTATCTACTAATTTTGTTGTTTTAATTAATTATTATTTACCTATCTTACAGTGTCCGGACGGGTTGACGTGGACAACTTCCCATATAATGATAGACTGCCAGGAATCATTTTACCATTTCTGGATAGGTGGAATGACGTACGTGCTGATGGCAACTGTGGATCTCGATGTGTTGCCGATGTCTTTCATGGTGGTTAGGAGAACTGGTCGTACGCCCGTCGTGCGATTTCTAATGAGATAGGTGCACATCCTATATATGAGAGTGTCTATTTCGGAAATGTGAGAGAGGCTCGTCAACGAATTGATTGTGGCGGGGGAGTTTGTGGCGAGGATCATTATCTGGAGGTTTGGTCCGACTTGTTTCCTATTGCTAATTTTTACAAGTGTGCGGTCATGTATTTCGCAGTGGGAACGGAAGGGTTGTTGTTCCCGTGTCTTACTGTTCTACCTTAGGAGTGTCCGTCTGCCATGACGAGGCCTGTCAGAGAGTTGGTCATTGCTCATTTAGGGAGTTACAGACATTTTATTCGTTTGGAATTACTTGATGATTTCCCAGTACCTCCTATAGCGACCTTATGATATCAAATGCGAGATGAGAGTGTTGTTGGATGGGAGGATCAGTACCAAAGTAGGATGGAGTATTGGAACCGGTTACGTGGTACATTTTGATTGTAATTTGTAATGTTTTTGTAATGTATAATATATCGTGTATTTCTACTTATATCGTGTTGTTCTTTTACCGTATTTTAAAATTAAATATTATTTGATATCTAAAGAAATAAGTTGAAAATATTTTCGTGAAAAATAAATATTAAAAAATACGATAGTCAAAGAAATATGTAGAAGATATGTTCGTCAGAAATAAATAACAAGAGTACACAAATAAACATAAGCAAATACCAACAAATGTAGTAACAGAGCAACAAAACGAAAGTAAAAGCAAGACAACTACAACTCAGCATCTGAATCATGGTCCGAAATGCCCAACTGCCTGTTCCAATCCTCGATCAGGCGATCCCAATCTGTACATGCCAGTCTCGTCGCCTCACTCGGCATGACGTCTCTCTCTTGCAAGAACGACTGCGTACACCGTATCGCTCTACTCATCCCTGCGTACACCGTATCGACCAGGGGGGAGGCGGTTCCCGCGACCGCCCTCTCGTTTTGTCGGGCGTCTCCCGCGGACGCCCGACTCAAAAATGTTTTTTTAAATTAATTGAAATAAACAAGGTAATTTACCAGATGTGAGTAGTCAGGGGTCTCCGCTGGTTCTTTTCCTGGCCTCCGAGACATCTTATGTGGTGAATAGAAGAGTGATATGAAGAGAAATTTGTGTTAAAAGAGTGAAATGAGGAGTTAGATTAGTAGAAAGTGTAGAGGGGCAAAATGGTATTCTTACGGGCGATTTAAGTAGTTTTACGGCGACGAATAGCAGTTCAGTTCGTTTTATTTAACCGCAAGTGCACGACCGTGTTGAAGCGGTGGCAAATACGGGTCGTCCACTGGGAGGTGTGTCGACGTTTGGTTTGTGCGAAGGCGAGTGGTAAAGAAAGGAGAGAAAGATTGGTTACACTAAACTACACTAAGGTGCAAGTGGAAATGGAAAAGAAGCAAGAAACTAAACCCCAAAGGGGATAGAGAAATAATGTGAACATAAAGAAGTGTGTGTGTGTGTGTGTTCATTAAGCTCCTCACAATATGTAGTGCATGAAATCATAAAACTAAATCCATCTTTGCCTCCACATGAATTTGTAGGATTTCATGTTTAATTGTACATATATATTTTCGAAATTTTTATGCACAATAAGGATCATTCATATATTTTCTACGATTTGTTTTTCATGCATGCATCGGTTTGTTTCAATGATTGCTTAAAACACATCAAAACAAACATTGGGCTCCAAAATTGATACCTAGAAGTTCTCTAAAACTTCTTGAAGATCCGGAGACGTTGAGGATGCTTGTTGCTGCGCCGGATGCCCCCGAGTATTCACCAAACTCTAAACAAGATCGGAGAGAGAAGAGCTAGCCTCTCAATCTCCAATAGGGTTTAGAATCTAACTACTAACCCCTCTTTAGTTCCCTTGATAAGAAGATCTCTGAAAACTAAAGCTAAACTCAAGAATTAAGGTGAAATTCGTGGATAATTATGGAGAGATGTTTGCACAAGAAGATAATGAATTAATTAATAAGGTAATGAGATAAATTTGTATTTATAAGTTCTCTCCAAATTACCTATTCATGTGCAACCTCTTGACCACGATTTCATGCAAACTTCCATCTAACCATCCATTATTTGCTAACAAATAATCTTAGCCACGAATTAAATCAATTATGGACCAATTCCATGCATGATCTAATTAATTCTTAAATTTATTCTGCAGTAACCGTCTGGATCGATTGACCGTATTGGAGGTTCGGTCGACCGTTTAAACCAAGTTTCAGTCGACCATTCATGAACTCGGTCGACCGTTCGTAACAAAAATATTTCATCGCGATGTTCGGTCGACCGACCGATTATACTCGGTCGACCGAAAACGAACATACGAAATTCCTGTTACGATCGATACACATCCGGTCGACCGTGCAACATTTCGGTCGACCGTGCAACATTAGGTCGACCGTTGATCGTTTAGCGGTCGACCGTTTTTGCACAGTGTTGGAGACTTGTCAAATTTTGGTTTAACCCCTATAAAATTTGACATTTCGGGATTAGTAGTAAGTTCGCAACTTATGTAACATATTATCCTATCTAATGATTAATCATTACACCCCATAATATTTACATCACATATGAATTTAATTTAGATTCTAATTATGTTATTAATCATAACATAATTTTGGTTTTGCTTGTTCACCACATGTGTTATATTTTCTACATGAAACCCGACACACCTTATGAACTCAAAATCCCCATTTCTTGTTTCCCAGTTTTGTAGTGTGACCTATGGGAGGATCTAAACTAAGTTGGCAGTGATATTAAGAGCTTAATATCACAAGCTATACGTGGTATCTAGCTACACATTATAGCTCCCAATTAGTTAGATGTCTTAATGATGCATTGCATACATTGCATCATATGTCTTTCATTTAGATTACTTTTATATCAATAAATGCTACTAAGGTATGTGTTTAGTCTTATTTACAGAATACAGGGACCTGAATGCAAATTACCCACATCCCGAGCATAAACGCGTACAAAAGACTCGTTTCTATCATAAAGACCAAGTTCAAGTTTATCGGGTTTCAAATGGAAATGTATCCAAGCATAAAAGCATTCAAGACCTAATTACGAAAAGAACAAGGACTTAAGCACAAAAGTAGCCGGGGACTTAATTGCAAAAAGTCAAGGACCTAATTGCAAATCACGAGTAGCTTTTATTATTATGGAGAAAATATAAAGAAAAATCAATGTGGATCTCCAAATATATGAAGAAATTAATTCGGATCTCCAAAGATGTGCAAGAATCAATCCAGACGCGCAAATGACATTGAAATCATACCATAAACACACAGGAAAAATCCGGGTCGATTCGGAGCCAAAAAGGTGGCGATTCCGCCGCACCTCAAGAGCAAATTGCGGCGAATCCGCCGCACCAAATTAGATTCATACTCTAAAAATTTTACCGGTTGCGTGTTGACGCGTGTACTTTCTTATTTCATGCTTAGGTCCCTTGTATCGGCTATAAATAGCCCTGAGAACGATGTTGTGAGGAGTTCTTCCTTTTGTTCCATAATTTAGCAATAAAATTCTGTTTCTTTTATTTTATGTTTTTAATTTTCTTTTCTTAGTTTCTCTAGGACCCCTTCTCCCTCCCTCCATCTATGAGTTTCTAACTCTTTCCAAAGGGTGGGGGTGACGGATTTAGGGTGATGAGAAGAGAAGATGTTATTATTTTAATTTTGTATTAGTATGTTTTGATTACTTGAGTTTATGTTAAATCATTTATCATGTAATGCTTTATAACTAATATGATTTATTATAAGTTTCAGAATTCTCTAATCTAAACCCGATATCTAAACCTCCACCCAACGGAATTCACCATCTTTGTTCTTGTTTTAGTTTTATTTGTTCATGTTTCTTGCTTTAGATAATTAAAACCCAAAAATCTCAAAACCAACCAATTTAATTGTTCTCTCTCTCTCTAATCGAAAATCAAAAAAATAACAATATCTCTCCCTCCTTGTGTTCGACCCGTATTTGCCACGTCTTCATTGACACCGTGCACTTGCGGTATAAATTTAAATTCTCATCACTTAATTCCACTCGAACCAAAACCCGATCCATTTAGTGATGGAGTGCACCACTTGTGTCCGTCCATTGCCTCATGATATTAAGAATACACACAAAGTAGTATTGTGTCATTTTTGTATTAGTATTCATTTCTTGATCTCTTTAAGCCAGTTATAAATATGTGACTTAACTCAAATCACATTGTACACATTATAACTTTGCTTTATCAACGGGCCCACTAATATCATAACTCAATTAAGAGGGGCAATGATAATCTTTTGACTAACTATCTTCTCCAACAAAAGTCATACTTAACCAACCAATGCCTTTACACTACACTCATCGATAGCTCAAGACACTAGTCTAATTAAGCAATTCTTAAGTGATCGGATATAAGTCTCATATCAAAGGACCAAAGACACAGTAAAACATCAATGACACAGAAAACACAATTCTATAATGTTTTACTTATTAGGTCTATTCAGTATACAAAAGTAGTATTTTCCTCTTTCGTGTACCCGTGTTGTCACTCACTTGTAGAGCTACAATGATCTATGACCAACACGACAATCTTAACTCGATAATTAATGTCACATGTTAATTACCATGATTGCAAATATCTTTTGTTTTATGTAAACCATTATCTTTTAGAGCTCTACGGTTAATGACCAAGAGTCTCTTCCTTAACACTTCTAAAAGACGAATAACATAAACAAGGAATAAAATGATTTCTCATTCAATTCATAATAATTGACATTTAAAAGTAAAACTTTTAGAGCACATTCCCTTCAGAATTAAGATTAGATCACATCATTAAAACATACAAGACAATAATTGGAATGAAGCTAAATGAACTCAAGTAGAAAGACTAGACCCTACTATGTCTCCACATGAATTAAGATAACACATTATCATTAAAACATACAAGACATTAACCAAGGTAAAGGCAACAAGAGTACATACACTACAACTTGTGTTTCCAATATTAATTCCATCCATATCCTAACCTTATCATTCCCCATAAAATAGGTCCACTAATCAAAGAATAGGTTAAGCTTCATTCAAGAGCATTAGCATATCAACGATAATAGTGGAAACTCATTAGATGGTTATGGAAATCATATAAAGCTCAAGGGATTAAGATAACACACACTTAATACACTACATGATTATATCACATATTTCTCCACCCCCCAAATGGGGATGGATCTACTCACTACTCATTACACTAACTACATTAACAAAATGAAACATAATACTGAAATGAAATTAATCTAAGCAAGCAATAAACATTAAAGAAACTAAAAGAACATGAGACAAAAGAAACATGCAGACATGTAAATTGAAATTAACTAAGCAATGTAAAAACTAAAGAAAACAACAATTAACTACAAAACTTCTATTATTACTCACTCCAAATTACAAGCAGCCCTTCCTCCACCAGAGTTTTGCTTCAAGGCTTCACTCTTAGTAGGGAAGAAGGTCACCAAGAGAGAGATGGATACAATGGAAGGTGAAGAGTTATATTTATAAGCATGGAAAAAGCTAATCCGGGACAATCCCCCGATGTGGGACTAAACAAATACCAAAAATAGACTAAGCATACACTAATACACGTGCTTCCGAAAGCTAAGCGGATCAAGAGCTATCTGGACCGCCAATTAGTGGTCCCAGACCGCCAATTGGCGGTCTATAAGTTTCAGATCCATTTGGTTTTCATGGTGGGCTTTGCTTGATGTTTTTGTTGGTCTTGGATGCATCTACTTCACTTGTTGGAGCTCCGACCCGAATCGAATTGCCAAAATACTCCCCATGATGGTGTGGAGTTTTCTGTTTTGCTCTTAGGTCCTTCGGTCTTACGTTCAGGTCCTTCTCCCTTGCATCTTAGTCCCCATGTCTCACAATTAAGTCTTTTTTCCTGCTTTTGGGTCCTTTCATGGCTCTTCTCTTCAAACCTCTTTATTTCTGAAATTCAAACATAAAACTCGTCACGTAGCATTGCTGAGGTGTAAGATAATGGATATAAGATACAAATATAAGCATGAAATGATGTCAATCAATAGGCAATGGTCAGGACAAGCACTTTCTAGCCGTCCATGGAGGGAGCAAGAAGATCACCAAAGGTAAAGGCAAATTCACCAAAAATACGTCAATCAAGAGAAAGGGAGTATGAGGTGCTCGTGCGAGTGCCTCAAGGGGAATTCTTCGAAATCTCCGACTCCCAACACGGAGTGCTTTCACATCGGTGAAAAGGGACACATCCGGCCAAATTGCCCCAAGTACTAGGAAGACCTTGACAATGGAATGATTGAACGTAAGTGCCCCAAAAAGGCAAAAAAAAATATTTTGTTATTGAGATAAATTTAGTCACCTCTGTCCATGATCGGGTAATTGATACCGGATCTTGTGCTCACATAATTTCTAATGTGCAGCTACTAAAGGATAGGAAGGAACTCGTGAAGAACGAGATGATTTTGAAGGTCGGAAATGGTGCAAGCGTTGCTGCGATTGCACAAGTTTCTGTGGAGCTTCAATTATCTAGTGGTTTAAATTTATGTTTAAAGAATGTTTATTATGTGTCTTCGATTAGCAAGAACATTATTTCTGTAACATGTTTGGATATGGATAATTTTAATATAAATATTTCAAATTCTTGCTTGTCTATATCGAAGAATGGTATTTTCTATGCAAATGCATTCGTGAGGAATGGTCTCTATTTGCTAGAATTGAATAATAAACAAATCTTAAAGATCAGTAACAAAAGACTTAAAACTACTCACGTGAATGATACACTCTTGTGGCACTATCGTATTGGTCACATAAATGAAAAACAAATCAAGAAATTGCAAGAACCTAACTTCTTGGTCAACTTGATTTTAAATCATTGGAGACGTGCGAACCTTGCCTAATGGGCAAAATGACCAAGAGGCCTTTCAAGAAGAAAGGACCGAGAGCGAATGACTTGTTGGATTTGATACATTCCGATGTATGTGGTCCGATGAGTACTAGTGCAAGAGACGGTTTTAGGTATTTCATTACGTTCACGGATGACTATAGTCGTTATGGCTATATTTATCTAATGAGAAACAAAAGTGAATTCTTTGACAAGTTCAAGGAATTCAAGAATGAAGTAGAGAACCAACTCAACAAGAAAAGCAAGTCTCTACGAACGGCGAACGGATCGTGGAGGTGAGTACTTAAGTACAGAATTTGACTCATTCCTAAAGGAGTGTGGTATTGTACCACAACTAACCCCTCCCGGTACACCTCAGTGGAATGGGGTATCCGAAAGGAGGAATAGGACATTACTTGACATGGTTCGATCAATGATGAGTCAAGCTGAATTGCCGCTTTACTTTTGGAGTTATGCACTAGAAGCTGCGGCTTACACACTAAATAATGTTTCATCCAAATCCGTAGAGAAAACGTCTTATGAGCTATGGAGTGGTAAAACACCTAAGCTCAATTTTCTCAAGATTTGGGGTTGTGAGGCCTACGTCAAGAGATTGAGGTCGACCAAACTTCAACCAAAAGCGGATAAGTGCTTCTTTATAGGTTATCCTCGTGAGACAAGAGGATACTATTTTTGGCATATAACCTCCAATCGAGTGATTGTAGAGAGGGATGTCGTATTTCTCGAAAAGGAATTTCTGGAAAGAATAAAAAGTAGTGGGAGTAGAGTTGTGCTTGAGGAGACTCAAGATATTCTACAAGATCATGATATGAATGGTGACATTCAAGATCATGAAGGCCCAACCGAGGTTCCTTTGGTTAGTGTAAGCGTGAGTGAGAGACCCTCGCAAGAAATTGTGAGAGAAACTCAATCTTCCCCACCTAGTGTACGTTCGAGAATCGAACACGAACCAATTCTGCAAGAAATTGTGGAAGAAGTTCGAGAAGGACACGAAATCCTACATGTACGTATATATATTTTAAAATTTTCGTGTCCCTATGTATGTATATATTTTAAACTTTTAATACAACATACAAGATCGATTTTCATATTTTCAACAATTTCTATGTACATAGTTTTGTGATTATTCTAATAATATGCAATCCTACATTTATTAAAATAAATCCCAAAGGTAGAATAATACCCAAAGGTTCTCTAAAACCTTCTTGAAGATTCGGTGTCGCGTTGCCCATTGAATCGTCCATGGATTTGCCTCCGAGTGTTCACCAAACTTTAAACAAGATTAGAGAGAAATGAGCTAGCCAATCAATCTCTAATAAGGTTTAGAATCTAGCTAATAACCCCTCCTTAAGCTCCTGAGATTCTTATCTCTAAAACTTAAATTTACTAAGAGATTTTCGTGGCGTTTAAGGAGAGATTAATGAGAGAAAGAATTTTTGCATTAGTTGTTAAACAAGTAGGAGTAGGGGTCCTTTTATAGTCTCCCAAAACATCCTTATCAAGAGCTATTCTTTAGCCATGATCCATTCTTTATTCTCTCCTAAATTAATCTCTAATTTCCACATGATCACCCACAAAAAACGTTTTAATTAAATCTGGAATTAATCCACCCATGATCTAATTAATCTCTTAATAATTCAGGCAGAATCGTTCTTGCTCGGTAGACTGAGTATTATTCGGTCAACCGAACCATTCGGTTATAACGCGTGTTCGGTGCACCGTGAGCTAGACGGTCGACCGAATCTGTATGAGAAAAATTCTCTGGAAGAATTCGGACGAACCACGTCTTTTACTCAGTCTACCGTTGACCCACCAGAATCACTCCTGGGACATACTCATCGGATGACCGTGTCACCTTCGGTCTACCGAAAATACTACTTCTCGGTTGACCGTGCATGATGCATTGCATACATTGCATCATATGTCTTTCATTTAGATTACTTTTACATCAATAAATGCTACTAAGGTATGTGTTTAGTCTTATTTACAGAATACAGGGACCTGAATGCAATTTACCCACATTCCGAGCATAAACGTGTGCAAAAGATTCATTTCTATCATAAAGACCGAATTCAAGTTTATCGGGTTTCAATTGGAAATGCATCCAAGCATAAAAGCATTCAAGGAGCTAATCACAAAAAGGTCAAGGGCTTAATTGCAAAAATGCCAAGGACCTAATTGCAAAAGAAAAGGATCAAGATATTTTGTTGGAAAAGTCAAAAGAAAAATCAACTATAAATCTCCAACAATGGAAGGAATTAATCCGGAGCTCAAGACAATGGAAAGAAATCATCCAGACACGCAAATAAAGATCAAATCATACCATAAACGCGTGACAAAAATCCTGATTAAATCCGACCAACGTGGGAGGCGAATCCGCCGCACAATACACATGATGTGCGGCGATTCCGCCGCCCATTGGTTGATCCGTGTGTCCCAATTTCGTCCACTCGTGTATGGACACGTGTACTATCCAATTCTATACCTAAGTCCCTTGTAGCAATTATAAATAGACCCGAGAACGATGTAAATAGGGTCCTTGGTTGTTGTTCTTATTTGTGTACCTTAGTTTTATTAATAAAATTCTGTTCTTTTAATTCTTGTTTTAGTTTTCTTTTAATGTCTCAAGGACCTTTTCTTCTTCCTCCCTCCATGAGTTTCTAACTCTTTCCAAAGGGTGGAGGTGATGGAATTAGGGGTAGAGAAGATGAATGCATGTTATTGTTTTAAGTTCGTGATTAGTATATTTTGATTACTTGAGTTTATGTTAAATCATTTATCTTGTAATGCTTCATAACTAACATGATTTATTTCAAGTTTCTCCATTTTCCAATCTAAACCTAAATCTAAACCTCCACCCAACGGATTCCTCTTCTTATTTCTTGTTTTAGTTCTAATTGCTTTTGTTTCTTGCTTTAGATAATAAAAACCAAAAATCTCAAAAACCCAATTTATTCTTCTCTCCTTCTTCCTCTTAATCGAAAATAACATTAACAACGAAATCTCTCCCTCCTTGTGTTCGACCCGTACTTGCCACGTCTTCATAGACGCCGTGCACTTGCGGTATAAATAAAATTCCCATCAAGTTTTTGGCGCCGTTGCCGGGGAGGCGACGAAGATTTCGTTTGTTTTTGTATTTTCGATTTTTTTCTGTTTATCGTGTGCGCGATCTAACTATTTGGATTTGCATTTCAGGAGACGACAGAGCTCGCGGTGAAATCTCACCGCATTCTGAACCAAGTGGGAGGCGGAATCGCCGCACCAACAAGGTAAAGTGCGGCGGAAACGCCGCACAGGGTTGGAATCTGGTCTTCAATTTTCTGGGGCATCGTCGACATCTCTGGGTGGTCGCATTGAGCTACTGGAATCTCCGAGAGCGGGCGGCGAACCCGACTGAGCATTGCGGAGGTAACTTTTCTTGCCTTTCTCGTAAAATCTGACTAGTTGAAAAGTTTCCTTTCGTAGAATTGCACGTGTTAGGGTTACAATTCCATAATTGGCAATAATTCAACTCTGACCTAAAATTGGCAAAATTAGAAAGACCTTAGTGCATGCATCATATAATGTTTTGCTTGCATTATTCTTGCTAAATTCTTGCAAATTAATACTTGTTGAAGATTGCTGGAGGCAAGGTACGTATCGAGGTTTTTATCGATTGCATTAGAGCATATAATTTAGTTGCATACAACCTTGCAATTGCCCCCATTAAAAGGACCATTGTTTGACTATCTTTGCTAGATTTAAGTTAAACTATCTTAAGGGCAACTCCGTAGGAAAAGATACGGTGGGGAATTCATCACCCTCCCGTAGCCCACAAACCACAATCCTGAAGTGTCGCCTAAGCCTAAAATTTAAAATCAATTAGACATTGGCCCCTAAGGACTCGGACTCAATTAAGGAGGAGATTGGTTTGACTTGCTATGACCTGAAGCTAATTGAATTCAATTTGGTGTCTAGAAAGTGTTTTTGTGTCGACGAAAGTCTTCCAAGCGACGTGGTTGTCTAATTGGCACCGACTCTGTCGGAAGCGCCCCCACTAGCTATACACTAACTGGCCAACTTGGTTTGATTGGTGAGGGAGGTGAATCAAGCAAACTAATTCGACTCAACCTGTTAGGAGTCGTCTAGATCTAAGTGACACTAGGTCTAGGATTGTTTTGACCGTGCTTGTTCAGGAAATTTCTGACCAACCCTAATTTTTATCCTTTAGAGTTAAGTTTCCCTTCTCGTCTGAGTCTTCTTTCCCTTCTCATCCCTACCTTTCTATTGTTTGTTTCTTTTAAAAAAATAAAAAAAAAAAAAAATTTAAAATTCAAAAAAAAATTCAAAAAAAAAACGAAAAAAAAGAGTAATTAATTCTTGAAATTAAATTTGGAATTTAAATTTCGAATTTGAATTCAAAAATTGATTCAACCCGGTGCACTCAGATTTGGATTCGGGACTTGAGTAATCGACTCTCACGAGTTCATCTAGATTCCAGTCTGGAACTTAACCCCAATCCACCTGTTGCACCACCTCACCCGGATCTAATGGGTGAGAACGTAGTGGACCCGCCTGTTGCGCAACCTATAACTCTGAGGGATCGGTGCTACCCAACGATGGCTGCTCAGCCATCGTGCATCGTCATGCCCACCATACCGGGTCGCGACTTCGAACTTAAGGCACAATACATGAGTATGCTGCCTAAGTTCACCTCTAGGGAAGATCCATATCTCTTCCTTAGAGAATTTGAGGAAATCTGCTCTCTTATGCAATACCAGCATATCCCTGAAGAGGCAGTGCGTCTGAAATTCGTGCCTCTAGCACTTAAGGACGACGCTAAGAAATGGCTATATAGTCTAGCCGAAAGATCTATTAGAAGTTGGGCTGAATTTGTTCAAGTTTTCTTAAAAAAATATTTCCCCAACCATAAGACTATGAAGATTAGGAATGAAATTGTTGCATTCGTTCAGTCTGAGAGCGAGCCGTTCTATTCCTATCTTGAGAGATTTAAGAGTGTCTTGACCCAATGCCCTCATCACGGAATTCCGAAGTGGCAATTGTGCCAAATTATCTATGAGGGATTGACACCCACATCTAGGGTTATGCTAGAATCTGTGAGTCAAGGGAATTTTATGTCCAAAAATGAAAATGATGCCTGGACTTTTCTTGAGGATTTAGCTGAAAATAGTATGCAATGGGACAATGCTAGAACACCCATCAACCCGAGTATTGGATCTAGAATAGCGAGTCAACCCCGACCAGGTGTCTTAGCTATAGACTCCAACATAGCGGCCGAGGCAAAACTAGCTACCCTAATGCGTAGAATGGAAAGTCTAGAACTGCAAAACCAAACCCGACAAGCATCCCCTACCCCCTGCTCTAGATGTGGTCAGACTGGTCATTTAATGGAGGACTGTGTGAACCTGGAACATGTCAATGCCACATATAACAATTCTAGAAATGATCCTTACGCATCAACCTATAACCCAGGTTGGCGTAATCATCCCAATTTTTCGTGGAACCAACAAGGACAACCTCCTAGACAACAACCAACCCCATATAATCAAAATAATACATCATCTGGGGGTAATAATGGAAATCATGAGGTTAGGTTGACTAAATTAGAAACTTTAATGACAACTTTTATACAAACAACCAACCAATCATTCCAAAGGCTAGAGACACAGGTCAGCCAATTAGCACAGATAATAGGTGAAAGAGAAAAGGGCCAATTTCCAAGTCAACCTGAGGTGAACCCCAGAACTAATAATCAATATCAATCTTATCAACCACCTTCAGGAAATAACAACCCTAGACCGGTTCAAATGGTTAATGAGGAAGGACCGTTCCAACAAATCAATGCTGTAGTATCATTACGGTCCGGAAGACAAATTGACAATAATGTGGTAAACCCTAGAATGACTAATCAATCCAGCCATCAAGCACCCACATATGACTTGACCACTGAACCCGACGTCCAAATTGAAAAGCCCAATCCACCTACCCAACCTGAACCTGTAGCTCAGCCTGAACCTGAGCGAGTCTATGTGCCTAAAGCCCCATTTCCCAATAGACTCAAAAAGAACTCTAGTGCACAAATAGAGAAAATCTTGGAAGTATTTAAGCAAGTTAAGGTAAACATTCCACTCTTAGACATGATTCAACAAATACCTGCTTATGCTAAATTCTTAAAAGATTTGTGCACTAAGAAGAAAAAAACGAATGTACCAAAGAATGCATTCTTAACTGCAAACATATGCTCAATTCTTTCCAACACATCTCCTATAAAATATAAGGACCCGGGGTGTCCCACAATTTCATGTTCAATAGGAGATACGTTTATCAATAAAGCCCTTCTAGACCTTGGTGCAAGCGTTAACTTGCTCCCATTTTCTGTGTACGAGCAACTCAACCTTGGTCCACTGAAACCCTCTAAGACAACCCTCCAATTCGCTGATTGTTCTGTTAAGAAACCGAGAGGTATAGTAGAGGACGTTTTGATTAAGGTTGGTGACTTCATTTATCCAGTGGATTTTGTCGTACTTGATACTGAACCTGTTGTAAATCCTAATCGACAAATCCCTGTAATTTTAGGTAGACCCTTTTTAGCCACCTCGGAAGCATTAATAAACTGTCGAAATGGGCTCATGCAATTATCTTTCGGGAACTTAAAAGCAGAATTTAATATCTTCCATATTGATAATGAGCCAGAAATAATATGCAACCCAAGTGATGTTGTGATGAGAGCACGTATTTATCAGAATTCTGAATCAAATAAATCATCACATAAGCAAAAAGGAAGTAAGAAAAGAGGGAGTGATTCATTTACTCAACCACCATCACTCGAGCAAATAAGCGAACCAATTCAAGTGAGAAGAGTGGAATCTTTTCCTCAAGTCAACATGGGGAACAATTCAACTGGATACATGCACCAATATGGTGTCATTCAATCCAGTTCTGATTACGGTTGACTCTGAGCAAACTCAACCCCTCTACTGCAAGCCGACTCAGGTAATAAGTGCATTTATTTTATCTATGCATACATTGAGGACAATGCATGATTTAGGTGTGGGGGGGCGTTTAACTATGTATATATCTATTTGCTTGTTTTCTTCTTTAAAAAAAAATAAAAAATAAAAAAATCAATGTTTCATAACATAGCTTAAGATTGAACTGCTAAAACCCGTGTACAAATTGCATTGAGTTTTTGTTCCTTATTATGTAGTTCTGCTTGTAGAAATTGTGACATAAATCTAAGTTCCAAAGAAATAACCCATTGCCCTTTAAGACATGTATGCACTTAATTTGGATGAATCAAATCTTTGAAGTGGTTGATAAAAAGCAGAGGTTGAGGAAAATATACCGGGAAGTGTGGACTTCTAATAGCAATTAAGCCTTGAGGAAAATAAAAATAAAAATAAAAGGAATAAAGTGAGGAAAACACATTCTGCAAAATGATTACAAAAGCCCAAGCCTTTGAGTCACTGGTCCGTAGGGGTATCTTGAAACCCGGTAACTTGAGTCTACCAGCTCGGGATTATCGACCAAACTCGCTACACGAATGCAAAAGGGTAAAAGTGTCAAAAAGCAAATGTGTTGAATCACGGAAAAAAAGGAAAAAAATAATACTCAAGGCCCAAAGCTAAAAGAATGATCCATGCCATGGTTGATCCGAATGATACTTCACCACCAAAGGAGGCGTGCAAAATAATTCAAGTGATAAACATGTGTAGAAGGGTTAGTGGTGTGAATGTTGGAGGAACAAAGACCAAGTCATATTTTTAATGAGTTAGATTTATATAATGAGTATGCAAAAAAATTTAGTGAGATGTATAAAGTTGAGGTAGGGATATTGAGAGCTATTAATGAAATGTTGATTCAGGATTTTGTGGGTATATCCGCTGAAAACCCTCAGGAGACAACACTCCTCCTCCTAGGAAACTTGGAGGTTTAACGGCTTGTTGCACATGCTAAGTGCAACCGTGATTCCTACGAAAGTGAGTTAGGATTTCCCTGCTTTCATTTTCTTATATTCTGCTTTGCTAGGGACTAGCAAAATCTAGGTGTGGGGGTATTTGATGCATTGCATACATTGCATCATATGTCTTTCATTTAGATTACTTTTACATCAATAAATGCTACTAAGGTATGTGTTTAGTCTTATTTACAGAATACAGGGACCTGAATGCAATTTACCCACATTCCGAGCATAAACGTGTGCAAAAGATTCATTTCTATCATAAAGACCGAATTCAAGTTTATCGGGTTTCAATTGGAAATGCATCCAAGCATAAAAGCATTCAAGGAGCTAATCACAAAAAGGTCAAGGGCTTAATTGCAAAAATGCCAAGGACCTAATTGCAAAAGAAAAGGATCAAGATATTTTGTTGGAAAAGTCAAAAGAAAAATCAACTATAAATCTCCAACAATGGAAGGAATTAATCCGGAGCTCAAGACAATGGAAAGAAATCATCCAGACACGCAAATAAAGATCAAATCATACCATAAACGCGTGACAAAAATCCTGATTAAATCCGACCAACGTGGGAGGCGAATCCGCCGCACAATACACATGATGTGCGGCGATTCCGCCGCCCATTGGTTGATCCGTGTGTCCCAATTTCGTCCACTCGTGTATGGACACGTGTACTATCCAATTCTATACCTAAGTCCCTTGTAGCAATTATAAATAGACCCGAGAACGATGTAAATAGGGTCCTTGGTTGTTGTTCTTATTTGTGTACCTTAGTTTTATTAATAAAATTCTGTTCTTTTAATTCTTGTTTTAGTTTTCTTTTAATGTCTCAAGGACCTTTTCTTCTTCCTCCCTCCATGAGTTTCTAACTCTTTCCAAAGGGTGGAGGTGATGGAATTAGGGGTAGAGAAGATGAATGCATGTTATTGTTTTAAGTTCGTGATTAGTATATTTTGATTACTTGAGTTTATGTTAAATCATTTATCTTGTAATGCTTCATAACTAACATGATTTATTTCAAGTTTCTCCATTTTCCAATCTAAACCTAAATCTAAACCTCCACCCAACGGATTCCTCTTCTTATTTCTTGTTTTAGTTCTAATTGCTTTTGTTTCTTGCTTTAGATAATAAAAACCAAAAATCTCAAAAACCCAATTTATTCTTCTCTCCTTCTTCCTCTTAATCGAAAATAACATTAACAACGAAATCTCTCCCTCCTTGTGTTCGACCCGTACTTGCCACGTCTTCATAGACGCCGTGCACTTGCGGTATAAATAAAATTCCCATCAGTGCACACTTGGTTAACCGAACCCGATTGTCCAGGCACTCCAGACAATTTCGGTCAACCAATTGCGCTTACTCGTTCCCTATTCGGTTAACCGATCCGAAGATACCCCGGTCGACCGAACCATGAACGGTTCACCGTGTTTGACCCCGATTTTGCCTTTGTCAAATTTTGGATTTATTTCCAACAAAATTTGATCTTTTGGGTTTTTTAGCAAATTCACATCTTATGTAATATTAAATTATTACACCCCATAATATATATACCTCATATGAATTTATTATGATTCTAATTATGTCAATTCTCATGACACATTGATTTTAATTAATTCACCACATGTGTCCCATTTTTCACATGAAACCCGACACATCATATGAACTTAAAATCAAGCCTCTTGTTTCCCAGTTTTGTGGTGTGACCTATAGGAGGATCTAAGTCAAATTGGCAGCGATATTAAACACTTAATATCTCAAACTATAAGTGGTATCTAGCTACACATTATAGTTACCCAATTAGCATAGATGTCTTTGTTCCACCCGAACCAAAACACGATCCATTTAGTGATGTAAGTGCACCACTTGTGTCCGTCCCTTGCCTCATGATATTAAGAATATATACAAAGTAGAAATGTGTCATCTTTGTATTATATTCATTTCTTGATCTCTTTAAGCTAATTATAACTACGTAACTTAACTCAAGTTACATTGTGCACATTATAATTTTGCTTTATCAAGGGGCCCACTAATATCATCACTCAATTAAGAGGGACAATGATAATCGTTTGACTAGCTATCTTTTCCAGCACAAGTCATGCTCAACCAACTATTGCCTTTATCACTACACTCATTGATATTTTTTGACAATAATCAAATTAAGCACTTCTTGAGTGAAAAGATATGTCTTATATCTTAGGATCCAAGACACAGTAAAAACATTAATGACACGAAACACAATTCCATAATGTTTTACTTGTTAGGTCTATTCAATATATAAAAGTCATTTTTTTCTCTTTTATATACTTGTGTCGTCAATTATTTGTAGAGGTACAACAATCAATGACCAACACGACAATCTTATCTCGGTAATTAATGTTCCGTGTTAATTACCATGATTGTGAATAACTTTTGATTTTATGTAAACCATTATCTTTTAGAGCTCTACGGTTAAGGACCAAGCGCCTCTTCCTTAACACTTCCAAAAGACGAATACCATAATCAAGGAACAAAATGTTTGCACATTCAATTCATAATAATAGACATATAAAAGTAAAACTTTTAGAACACATTCCTTTCAATCTCCCACTTGTTATCAAAGTTTTCTTTCACATACAACCCTCTCAATGTATAAAACAATAATAACTAGGGCAACCCTCTCTAATCACTCATCAAGCCAATCCACATGGTTCTTCAGACCCATGGACTCGAAATGCATTTCGCCCTTGGCTTGGGATAAGGGTTTGGTTAATGGATCAGCTGTGTTGCTGTTTGTGTCCACCCATAACAGATTTATTTTGCCCTCGTCGATGAAGTCACGTGTGACAAAGTACTTACGATCCATGTACTTCACTTTGTGGTGTGATTTGGGATCCTTGATTTGCGAGATAAATGCACTATTATCACAAAATAGCTCTATTGGTCCCTCGCTCGAGGGAACTACTCCAAGTTCTTCATGGCTTATGAGCTCCAAATTAACCATCGAAAGGAGAAGGAAGCCTCCAAGAACAAACCAACCTTGAGATTACATGCAAATATTGACCAACCAAGGATGAGTGTAGAAGATGAGGACGTTGAAGTCCTAGCCAAAGACTTCTTCAAATATCTCAAGAAGGATAAAGAAGAAAAGAATGAAAGAAGAGGTAGAAGAAGTGAAAAGAGAGAAAAGAAGAAGGAGAAAGAAGAGAGTGAAAATGAGAGAAAACAGAAGGAGAAGAAAAATGAGAGAAGGGAGAGAAGGAGAGAAAATGAGAGGAGTAAGAGAAAGGAGAAGAGGTTTGAAGCTCACAAGGCTACGTGGGACGATTCATCGTCTTCATCATCATCCAAATCAACCGCACCTTCATCAACAAAGGAATATGCACATATGTGCTACATGGCAATTCAAGATGAAGGAAGTGAGGTATCTTCTAACTCTTACTCTAGTAGATCACATTCTTGCTCATCTAAGTCATATGCTAGTGATATTTCATGTTCCAAAGAAGAAACATATTCTCACGAGGAACTTCAAAATGCATTTCATGATTTAGTTAAACAATATGAGATTATTTGCGAAAACAACAAAAATGCTAGAAAGAAAATAAATGATCTCAAATGCCAAATTGAAATAATCATGAATGAGAAGAATGAGGTGCTTGCTAAACTTGAAACTAATGCATCAATTCTTGACAAGTTAAAAGCAACACCAATAGATGTTGAACAATTAAATCTTCATGCTTGCAATGTGCAATTAAGAAAAGATCTAGAAAAGTTCACAAATGGAACTAAGATGCTTAACATGCTATTAGGGAGTCAAAGGCAATCTTTGCAAAAACATGGTTTAGGATTTAATGTTAAATTGAAAAACCATGCATCTTATACAACTTTAAATGGAAGGCACTTAGTTGTAAAGAATAGTTCCTCAAGTGTGTGGGCTCCTAAAACCAAAATGGTTTGGGTTCCCAAAGCTAACATTCAAGGACCCAAAGTTGTTTGGGTACCTAAATCTACACGTGTAGGTGCTTGAGGAATAAATCGGTGGTGACCGGGCGAGCTTAAGAGTCGAATTGAAAGCCAGTTGCATCACCGAATGAATGATAGAACCAATTCAAGCTTCAAGTTGGTATAATTCTCTTATCATCTAAATTTTCAATCAAATTGGTTCTAGTCTAGGATACATGCTTAATTGACATATCATTTATTCATTCATTGCAAATCTTAAATGCTTGAATAACATCCATACTTTTAGAGTCAAATTATCTAAATGGATGTAAATAGGGGAAATGAAAACATCGCATTCTTAATTGTAGTATTTGATTGATGTTAATAGGGGAGAAATAGAAATGAACTTAATTGACAAATCATATTCATATCGATAGGGGGAGCTTAATGAATATCATTTTCTTAGAGTAATGAAGTGCAAAATTTAAGGGGAGCAACTTCATTACAAGACATCCACATTGAACTTAAATCGTATAAATTTTCTTATATAAATATCATTTTTTGATGGATGTCAAAGGGGGAAAGATAATTAAGGGGGTAAAAGTTGGAATTTGAGTTAAATTGAACAAAAACTATGCACATCCATAGGGGGAGCATTTATATGCATAGTTTACTTATAAAAATTTCATGTATTAAGATATAGGATGTCATCATCAAAAAGGGGGAGATTGTTGGTGTTTTAGCCTTAATCTATGTTTTGATGATTTAATCAACCTAATCTTAATTATGGTCATGTATAGTAGCACACATGTTGCATTGCATATATATTGCTTTGTGCTAACCTCTACAGGTGATCAAGACTCAAGGAACAAAGGAAATCAAGTCAAGACATGTAATCAAGCTCATTTGAAGAGATGTATTTTGTATTTCTTTGAGTATTTAGGAACCTTGTGTAATTGAGCATACTTGAGGTAAAAACTACTCAACCACACACTAGGTTCCCTATAGAAGTCACACACAAAATTTCACATAATTTGGACTTCAATAGATCATCCAAACTAGAACCGGAAAACACCTAAACAAAACTTGAACTACCTGAACCAAATCGGTCGACCGTTTAAACCTTTTTGTTCGACCGTTCACACGTGTCACATGACCGTTTGTTTTGTCATATTATACTCAACGGTCTTATTCGTATTATTCCCAAATACCCCAAAATTACCAAACATATGGTCGACCGAAACTTTCCTAGCGGTCGACCGAACCAACACAATTTGGTCTCCCAGAAGTGCCTGAACTTATTCGGTTGACCAATCCCTTGAGCCCGCTCGACCGTTAACTTAAGTGAACTTAAGTCAAAGCTGAATTTTGACCAAACGGTCGAACGACATACCCGTTTCGGTCGACCGTTGTTAGGCAGAATTGGGTCCTAGAAGTTTATGTTTTGTGCATCTTACACCAACTCGTACCCAATCAATCCCAACGATTTTATTCTCTCTAATGCCTATATAAAGAGTTGTAAAACACATTTTAACACAACTCTCCCACACATATTTGTCTCCTACATTAGAGAGATCATTCCTAACTCTCCAAGCCTAAAATTTCCACACTTAAGATCAATTCCAATCTTTCTCAAGTGTGCTCAAGTTTAGAGAGTGATTGTCCCACTCAAGTTTGTTGTTGTCAAAGAAGAGTAAAGGTTTCGGTGAAAGCCCGAAGCATCCCTCTCGGATTGTGAGAGGTGTAGCCAAGCTCGGCGAGGGTTGTTCGCGAGTTTGAGGATTGTAAAGGCGTTCTCTCCCGGCCCGGAACGGGGAGTGGTTAGTGAAGTCGTGAGCGGAGCTCGGTGATCCGAGCGGAACTCGGTGATCCAAGCGGAGCTTGCAAGAGAGGACTAGGACCCGGGTGGGGTGCCGAACCTCTATAAAAATTCCCCGACTTCCTGTGGTTTGCATTTTCCTTCCCTTTACTTGCTTGTTTCGTTTTTAATTCCGCTGCATCATCATTTGGCTTGCAAGTATAGTTTGTTTAGGATTAAAAGGTGATTAGAGATTGTGGACCCATAACCCACACGATCCAACATAACCTCCCTCATCCACAGCACCCTACACAGCCTAACCCATCACCCTCACCACACCTCCACTGTTCACGCCTCCAATTCCCCAAGCAAAAACCCTCAACTAACCACATGATTAGCCTAAACATGGGTTAGGATCTAACACATACTCGGTTCATTTAGGTCATCGAGTCAATTTTTTTGCTCATGCTCGGCTCGTTACCAATCTATTTGAGCAAAATCGAACGAACATCGAACGATCCACCGATCCAAACAAAACTTTGACATTCCTAGGTTATATTCCATTTTACAGGTTTTTGCCTAGATATCGTGCTTTGTGTTTTACAGTTCACAATTTTAATAATCATAAAATCATGTTCTTTATTACTATTTTCCATTTCAACTTCCACTTACAATTTCCATTTTACAGGTTTTAGCCTAGATATCGTGCTTTGAGTTTTACAGTTCACAATTTTAATAATCATAAAATCATGTTCTTTATTACGATTTCCCATTTCAACTTCCACTTACAATTTCCATTTTAAGTTTAAGAAGGATTTTATAATAATTTTGAACTATAGAAATAAATAAAAAACCAGTTTCATGTAGTTTCCAAATGCATTTTTAACTGCGATATACACGCCCATTAGGAACATGTATGGAGATGAAATCAAACAGACTTAGCATCCCAAAGAAATTAATCTACAGCTTTCCATTTGCCCAAGCAACACACTCTAAAAATCATCCACTTTGTTTTAAGTTAAGTGAATAGACTACATTCGTAGGGGATTATTAAGAAAAATAATTAAAAATAAAAAAAGTTAACCGTTTGTCATAGTGCAATTACTATACTTAACGAAATTAAAAAGGCAAGAAAAAATAATACATGGATATATATTGGCACTAAACTCATGTAGACTTACCCGTGTGGTCTTTGAGCTAATCCCATATAAATATTTAACCCATTATGGATTATAGTTCACTTGATGACTTTTATTATAAAATTTTATATGTCAAAAGGAAATCAACAAACCACTTTTCTCGCGAACTAAAAGGAAATCAACAATTGCAGTAGTTGGTTTGCAAACAATTAAGTAAAATACGTAATGGTGTTCAAAATTACTATAATAATTGAGCCTATTAAATTGTGCCCAAAAATTTAGTTATCTGATTACCTAGAAACCAAACGTGGAAATGATATATTGTCTATGTATAAATGGAAAAGATATCCCACAAGATTCTCTTATAAAAAATGATATCCCACAAGATCCCCAGATTTCCTAAAGAACTTAATCACTCTTTATATCTATAATCTCAGTTGTGCTATATAAGTAGTCGAGATGTGAGATGATGACCACAACAACAAACCAAACAATGGCTTCTCTTGCTGCTAAAAGCTCAGTAGTGATGTTCTTAGTAATCGCCTTCCTCTTGTCATCAGGTGGGATTATTAGTTACTTATATTTCGAGGTTTGAATTTGGATATTGCATACCTAACTGTTTCCGTGATTAATTATTAGGTGAAATTGCGCAAGTGAGTTGTGCGGAATCTTACGTATGCGTCGAGGACACATGTAGAAACGAAGCATTGTGTTCGAGAAGCTGTGGCTCTCAAGGATTTCCCAAAGGAGGCAAATGTCTTGCACAAGCGACGGGAAAACCTCCAGCATGTTGTTGCACCATCTAAGTCTGGTCGACAACGACAATAATACTATATATTGATGTATCACGAAAAATAAATGAAATGTATTTTACGTTCCTCTTTTTTTGTTGGGAATAAATGTTGATGTCAGAAACTAAATACCTTTGTCATTGAGCAAATTACGGTATGATCTCGAAAAAGTACATATTAAATTCCGAAAAAAGATATACAATAGGAGATGGTGTAAGGTTAAGCAAAAACATTAATAGATGATCGATTGCCGATGCTCTTAAGTTTTATTATCACTTATCTTACATGAGAAGTGAATGATCAATATTGAAAACATATTATAATAAATTAAATAAATGAATTTGGATATAATAAATTATGTAGGTTGTGGGTAAAATAAAAGAAATTCTCTAAATTATTAGTAAAAATTTAATATCAACTACAAGGTTCAACATGTTGGATTATTGAGTTTGGGCTAGGGTCACGAATAATTCAATTGAAGAAAACCAATGTTGAGATGAAGATGAAAATTTTTGCCTCATGTGTCATGTGATCACCTCACTTTTAGTCTCACATTGGTGAAACTAAAAAGTTAAAGGATGTTGATAAATATCCTATTCACTTGACCCTTTATAGGTGGAAAGAGGGGAGGAGAGAATTCTCCACACATGCGCGACAGCGGTGATGGGTGTATTTAATTTTTGGACCTCATATTAATTGTTTTTTGCAATTAAGTCCTTGACAGTTACACGATTAAATACATATATATATAGCACAGTCGGTTTCCTCCTGTACACACACGTTTTATTCTCATCCTCTCTCTACGAAAACTGTCGCTCTCCGACAATTTTTGGTCTCCAAATCCAGAGTTCTCCGGCGACCAATTCTTGCAAGGTTCCACGTTGCTTTCGTGGTCTGTCAAATCCGGTGTGCGCCTGATCGATGGTGAGACTGTTCTATCCTGGGAGAAAACCGACAGACCATCAAACGGACTAGTATGTGGGGCCGATATTTTCTCTGAGCTAAGTCGCCTTCCGACGGCTCGGTTTATGAGGTTGTCTCTGATCACTGTTCCTTGTTGTGTTGGTTTCCTACATGTTTTTGTATGTTGACTTTATCTAGATCCTTACGGAATATTTGTTCGACATATGTAACTTGCTGATCATATTTGTAATTGTATCAATACAACCATCGTCTATGAAGTTATGAACGGGAATAAAAGTTAAATTTAAAAAAACAGAATATTAGTTCCGAGCGGGGCTACAATAAATTACCTAGGTTATTGGTAAAATACGAGAAAGTTAAAACCCAATGACATAAATATGATCGTACAAAATTGGATGCCATGACTCCTCAAGCAACCTCTCCTAGCCAGTCTCGTGTTTATTTCTAACACCTGAAATTGGTCATTATTGTGTGCCACCACCTCCTAAATAAGATAATACAATTAAATAAATACATGCTAAAACATATGATACAAGTCTACAACTACAACGAAGCTCAAGGGTAACTGCAAAAAATACTAAACTGCAATTCTAAGACACGTAGGGCTGCGAAGAGTTACCAACTATCAAAATAATTTTATTCTGGAATTTAACCCTAATTAAGTACGAGAATTACGGTTTAAAAATGCACCTCTTTTGATTTATGCTCTAGAATACCTATGGAAAGCCAAAACGGAAAGAATCTTAATATTTGGTTCATACGATTAATAAAATACACTTAAAAGTTAGACTTCCAGAGTAGACATGGGTAACGGGTCGTGCCGAGCACGGTTGACCAACCTGGCATGTTACCCAGTCTATTCCGGACCGAATTGACACATAGTTTTGTCTACAATTCATATAAATTATAATACAGCTACATACCCTACAAATCAACTATTTACATTGATGAAATGCGTATAGTATCACATCTATATGAGAAATATATGCTCATGTCTTCGTTCTTCGGAACTTGAAGTGTCAAACTCAAATTTCCCACATGTCAACACAGGACTAATTTAGGAGGTAATGAGGAAAAAAAGGGTGACTAAAAATAATACTCAGGTTGGCTTAAGAACGTAAGGGAAAGAGATGGTTAGTGCCACCTATTATGTTATCAATATGTATCTACAATCTACTTGCCTTTACTATATTAACTTCTAACGGGAGTGGATAACTACCAAGGCTCAACAACTTATTGATTAAATAATTCACAATTATCCATCCATAGCTTAGACAATTGGTTGATTTTCTATGACATATTAGATAGCACGATACAAATGTTCAAAAATAGCATGATTACAAAAGCTGGACATGCTTGATTATGTATAACACAACATATTACATGTAGAACAAAAAAATTAGGGTTTTTGCTTGACTTCGGTTCAAAACAACTAATTTCACTTTATGTCATTGTTGCACCAATATTTATTCTAATGTCATTATATTAAATAAATATTTGTTCGGATGTTATTCTAAAATAACTAATTTCACCTTATGTAATCACTGCATCAATATTTATCATAATGTCATTATATAAAATCGTTATTTATACTAATTTCATTTTGACAATGGGTCCCACGCCGCAATTCAGTTCGGACCTGAATTTTGAACATGAACCAAACCGGAATGGACTAGTCCAGTCCTGACTGGCGGATTTAGGTCTGATCTCCAGTCCATGAAAATACTTGATTCCGGATTTCCAGTTCTGTATAGGGAAAACCCAAAATATTCCGGTCAACGTCGGTGACCCAGGTTTTAAAAAAAAATCGTAGGTGAGAAAACTCATTAAAAAAATTATTTTAGAAAACTCGGAATTTAGATCCGATCTCACCCATTTTAAAAAAAATTATTTTAAAAAACTGAGTCACCCGCTGAACCGGAATATTCAGAGTTTTCCAAAAGTTATCCAAAATGACAAGTCAACACCAAAATAATTAGCATCACTGGCCTAAGGAAGGTTAGAAATAACGTCATTGACAGTGAAAAGAGAAGAAACATAGATAGGAGGCAAAAGGGAGGACAAGATATGTTGGTCTATAAAAATCATTCTTTAGAAGTACAACTAATATTACACTCCAAAAATCAATCGTTTGCACATCAAAATATGTTTCTATAGTTTGCATATAATTTTCAACTCCATATAACTAAAATAAAAATACCAATATCACATCACATGGAAATCTAGTTAGCGACATTCAACTTGACATGATTATCCAGATAAACTGATAAAGAAACATCAATCACGTTATTTATGAAAGTTGCGAGTTAGCCATCATTAAAAAATTCTGTAAAACTTACAGGTGGTGCCTCTAAATGCAACCTAAATGGTAAAACCCACCAAAAAACATCTTAACTAACTCTACAAGCTTATATTGCAAAAAGAAGGAACGAGTAACCTTTCGGGAAAGGGTTCGAAGCATACGCACTTCTGGATAGCTAGGTAGTATTGTTCTACAAATGTGCTGTACTGTACTAGGAATGTCAACACAAACATACAGATTTACATATTATTACATACGCCCTCAATCTCAAGTCTCAACCCACAATTCTATTTACAAAGTTTTATACAGGGGAACTATGACAGCATGCGCATTAAGTTTGATTTCAATAACTTAACGAAGAGCAAGAATTAGATGTACATGGTGCAGTAAACAGCAATCTTAAAATCAATGGGTTGGGTGAAAGGTGTTGTGGCTGTCAAAAATCTCCACTTCCTCTTCTTAGGATTGTATACCTGAATATCCAGTGTTGCCTTCTTTTTTGATTGCCTTCTAGGATCCATTATAGATTTTTTTGGTGGTGAGGTAAGAATGTACAGCTCCCCATCCATAGCAACAAATCCACATGAGTCTCCTCCATCAATCTTTTGCCGGAGTGTAGTTTCTTTGAGCCATCGGTTAGTGGCAACATCATATCTGCAAAGAGCAATTTCATAATCGAGTTATGATGACCATCTTTCTTAGAAGGGCCAATGTTAGAATCAAATAAGGCTTTAGCTGAGACGATAAGTGTATCCTTGCAGTATGGGAATGTAACATAGTATAGAATCTAATTAACAATGATGTTTGAAATGCATATATTAAGTAAAATAGCTTGTTAGTGGTTGTACTGCCTAAGTCGTTGTGAATTAACATAAGACAGTTACAAGAGAAATTCCTTAAATATTGCAAATACAATGACACTTATTAAAAACTGTCACTGTTCGAATAAAACAACGGATTTATGACAGTTATAAAAGTATATATTCATGGACTTGTATGCCACATCATGAATTGTGAAATTTATTACAACGCCCACCCATTTATTTCTTTTATTACAAATATTTACACTTCAGAGGGGGTAAAATTTCACAAGATACAAATGTTTCTCTAAGGGCATTAAGAACAGAATTTTTCATAAAAAAACCAGCTATGAAAGAAATGATGAGCTGGAAGATAAAGATGAAACTCATATCCATCCAAATACATCCCATCAAGTAAGTCATGCCACTTCTATTAAAAAACAATCAATCATGCAGCTTCTTGAAGTGCTCTGCTGACTACTAGATAACATGATCTCAGCATGGGAACATCAAGCATATAAATATAAGTTTTATCAAGTGAGACTCGGTTATACAGCTATATCCCTAAGATAACCAAGATGTCGCTCATGACCGACACAATTTTGGGCATAAACTAGATACAATTTGACAATCTACTAATATGCCCTATGGTGAATAGGGTGCAATTATTCCATCTCAAGTGGATGCACTGATAACCAATGAGGATGCATAAAAGAATCATGATCATCACAACCATGAAAACGGGAAGCAATCGAAAAACAATCACCACACAAGAATCTCACTAAATTTAAGATTATTGTGACTCCAAGACTACAAGCAAAACTACACTAAATTTGAACTCGAACGAGCTCAAACATCCCAAATCAGACATGACAGAAGGAGAAGTTAACAAACATCGTCACACGATACTAGTCCTCAACTCATGAAATTGCATTCCCACCGCACCAAACACAAGTTGGTAACAAAAATCAGGAATTTCATCTGATTCCGAACCTCAAATGCTGAAAATGCATGCAACATCAAAATGAATGAATGACGAACAACATCGTATTTGTATTCCACTAATCTCAACTCTACATTGATCAATCAATTCATACGAACAACATTTCCTCTAAGACCACACTATCGTTACTCAATCATTACTCCATTAAAAAGAAGAAAAACAAAAGCCAAATACCTGAAAATGTGTCCAGCATCAAGCATATAAACCGCCTCGGCGGTCCCATCCTCCTTCTCCACAACCGCAACCTTCCCGAGTCGTCTCCTCTCCCCATCCCCCCACATATCCCCAACCTCCCTCCACACCCCACTCTCCAACCCCATCGCAACCGCATCCCTACAATGCACATCCACCGGAAACACCCCGGACACCGTCCTATACCCACCGTACCCCCCAACCACCCAGAATTCCCCGTCCATGACCCACCCAACGCACCCGGCCCTGCACCTCGGCATCGGCCCCACCTCCCTCCAAACCCCCGTCCCCAAATCCAGCACCTCCACAACCCTACTCCTACTCCCATCGTTCGGGAACATCACGTGCCGGGACCCACCCCCGGCTACGATCACTTCAGAATCAACCACCGCCGCGCATGCGAAGGATCCGCGGGGGAAATTCATGGGTCTCAGTGGGACCCACCTAAGAGGAGGAGGAGGATGGGACCACCCCGACCCACTGAGATCGAGGGAATAGGAGAGAGAGGAGGGTAGAGGGCGGTGGAGGGGGTAAGAGTTGGCGTCGAAGTGGGACCCACCGAGGAGGAAGAGGAAAGGAGGGAGAGAGAGGGAGCGGAAGTTGGAGAGGGAGTGGAGGTGTGTGGAGACAGGGAGGGGAGGGAGAGGGAGAGAGAGGAGGGTGGAAGGGTCGAGGAGGAAAGGAGGGGAGTGGGAAGGGTCGGAAGGGAAGAGGACGAGGTGGTGGTGGCGGAGGTGGAGGTTGCGGCGGAGAGAGAGGAGGGACGGGGAGGTGAGGAGGGCGTGGATGGGACGGGAGATGAGGAGGAGGGTTGGGTGGAGGGAGAGAGGGAGGGAGAGGAGAATTCGGGTCGCGATGTCATCCGGTAGGCCTGGGATCAGTGAGGTGTTGTTGGAGAAGGACATGGTTGGGGATGGAATGGAATGGAAATGGCTTGACTTTTGACTTGACGATGGGAAAGAAAAAGAGTGGAAGACGTAGAGACGAGAGGCGGTTTGGCTTTTGGAGTAGGGAGGGAATTGTCAATTGGGTAGGGGGATGGTGAGTCATAGTCTCATAGGATAGTAGCGAGTCCCTCCGACCAGCAAAAACCATTCAAACACAAACTCTATAGGTCACATTTATGATTGGATGTCAATTTGAAACATTATATTTCTATTTATGTCATATCTGTATAATTATTTTTAAATTTGTCACTACAAAGTACAAAACCAAAATCATTACATTGATGTCGTTATTTTTTTGAATAATCATTTAGTTAGCCTAATGGTGTTGACGTCGTGAGTCGCTACCACACGTTTATTTGTCATTCGTTCTTGTCCAAATTTTTATTATTTGATTTAGTTGTTAACTACTAATGAAAATTAAGGTACTAATTACTCGTTTATACACATTTAGTCCTAATTAGTTAGTCCACCTCTCTGACCTTCCCTTATATAATCTCGACCACCCACAATCCTAACCCCTCTAAACTAACCTCGCATTCCTCTCCATTGTTCGTAAGGTCGGCCCCGTCGATGATATTTAGTAGCCGATCGAGGTTGAAGTACGACGTCTGCTTGTGGAGGCTCCCGGAGGACGATGAGGTTGTTGAGGGAGTCCACCAACTTGAAGCACAAGGTTAAAAGATATGTATTCTATTTTTTGTGTGTTTGAAGGACAATTAGTGGTTAAATGTTGGTTGCATGTTGATGTTACTGTAATTTGTGTGTTATGTTATTTGATTTGTAGGATTTATGATTTACATGTTGCTTGTATTGTCTATTGATTGATCGTTTTATATTTCTACCGCAAGTGCACGACCGCGTTGAAGCGGTGGCAAATACGGGTCGTCCACTGGGAGGTGTGTCAACACTTGGTTTGTTCGAAGGCGAGAGGTAAAAGAAAGAGAGAAAGGTTGGTTACACTAAACTACACTAAGATGCAAATGGAAATGGAGATAAGCAATAAACTAAGCCCCAAAGGGGGTAGAGAAATAGTGTGAACATAAAAGAGTGTGTGTGTGTTCATTAAGCTCCTCACAACATGTAGTGCATGAAATCATAAAACTACATCCAACTTTGCCTCTACATGAATTAAGATAAGACTACATCATTAAAACATACAAGACAATAATTGGAATGAAGCTACATGAACTCAAGTATAAAGACTATACCCTACTATGCCTCTACATGAATTAAGATTTCACTACATCATTAAAACATACAAGACATTAGCTAAGGTAAAGGCAACAAGAGCACATACATTACAAATTGTGTTTCCAATATTAACTTCATCCATATCCTAACCTTATCATTCCCCATAAAATAGGTCCACTAATCAAAGCATAAGCTAAGCTTCATTCAAGAGCATTAGCATATCAAAGATAAGAGTGGAGACCCATTAGATGGTTATGGAAATCATATAAAGCTCAATGGATAAAAATAACACACACTTAATACACTACATAATTATATCACATATTTCTCCACCCCCCAAATGGGGATGAAACTACTCACTACTCATTACACTACTGATTAGACTAAGTAAAGAAAACATTTAACTAAGATACTAAAATTACTAAACAAGAAATTAAACAAAGTAAAACAACTCACACAAAACAAACAACATAACAAAACAAGATTAAAAGAAACAAATAAACTTTTATTAACAATGACTCACATTGAAGGTAGCATCCTTCTCCACATTGAGTTATTGCTTCAAGGCTCACTCCTTAGTAGAGAGAATGCCACCAAACAATGGGTAATTACAATGGAAGGTGAAGAGTTCTATTTATAAGCATGGAAAAAGCTAATCGGGGACAATCCCCCGATGTGGGACTAAACCAATACCAAAAATAGCCTAAACGAACATTAATACAAGTCCAGGAGAAATTTCGACGGATCCTGAGCAATATGGACCGCCAATTAGCGGTCCAAAATTGTCGGATCGTGTTGGAATTTGTTGTGGGCTTTGCTTTCTGGTATTGTTGGTCTTTGATGCGGTTACTCGACTTGTTGGAGCTCCGACCCGAATAGAATTGGTAAAATACTCCCCATGATGGTGTGGAGTATTCTGTTTTGCTCTTAGGTCCTTCTGTCTTACATTCAGGTCCTTCTCCCTTGCATCTTGGTCCCTAGATCTCACCATTCAGTCCTTTTTCCCAGCTTTTGGGTCCTTTCATGGCTCTTCTCTTCAAACCTCTTTATTCCTGAAAACTAAACATAAAACTCGTCACGTAGCATTGCTTAGGTGTAAGATAATGGATATAAGATACAAATATTAGCATGAAATGATGTCAATCAAATACCCCCACACCTAAGTTTTTGCTAGTCTCGAGCAAAACAAAGAAAGAGAAAAACAAACGAGAAACAAGAAATCCTAACTCACTTTCGTAGGAATCACGGTTGCACTTAGCATGTGCAACAAGCCGTTAAACCTCCTTGTTGCCAAGGAGGAGGAGTGTTGTCTCCTGAGGGTTTTCAGCGGATATACCCACAAAATCCGAACAAGATGCATTTTTCAATCTAGACCTCGACTCGTTGGAAATATTTTGTCGATCAATAGACGCGGTAATCCTACGGGCCGACTCTATATAGGTAATCAGTCCACACCTAGCCTAATAAACCATTCGTGCAAGTTAAATAAGGAATTAAGTGAAAGACATGAACAACCTCAAGATCCTCAAGTGATACAAAGTGTAAGGTCCATTAAGGTTCTTATTTGCATTACCATTTTTTTTCTTTTTGTTTCTTTTCACACACATTTTTTTCCTTTTTTTCTTTTATTAGTTGGAGCTTCATTCTCCCAAGGTCAGGTTTCGTGCATCATTGCCCATGAGGACTTACACTATCACGTACACCTTTCCCCAAATCTCCACATAGGGCAATCCCTACCACCCGTGTAACGGGAGTTCGGTCGGCGCATCCCAAGTCAGATGACTCGAAAGCACCAGGCACAAAGTCCCCTCAGACCTACTTTCCCGAGTGATAGGAGTCGTGCGAGAAGAGAGAATACCTACTCACTTATTTCTTATCTACACATGAACCAAAACCCCTACACTACTGTCTCACAACAAGATTTAGAGGGTCCTTGACTACAACAAACTTCCTTAAGTTAACAGACACGAATTATTGACTCACTAGGTTCAGGGTGGACTTCTTTGAATGTTTGAGCACTGAAACCCTATGATTACTCACCCCCAAAGGAAAACTGGGGTGCATCCTAACGACTCGATAAATCCTAAAGCCACTGTACTAGATATCCTAATGCATAAAGTTCAAGACAATTTTGGGAGCTTTCTTTTTACTTTGCCTCTCAACGGTTTTGCACATGCTAAACACACGCAAAACCCACAAAACATTTTCTTTCGAAAACACATGAAGATTTTGAAAGAAATGTGAAAATTTTGAAGCACTAGGCAAGCAAAAGAAGACAAGTCACCCAATGATCATGGCAAGCAGATATATCGATATTAAATGCAGCACACTATCATGACCCTAACAATGCAAACAAAAGAAAACAAAATCAAAGGAAAAAGGCTCAACTATGTACACACGTAAAACACCCCCCACACCTACTTCATGCATTGTCCTCAATGAATGCAAGCAAGATACTACATGGATGCATGCATGAAACAGAAGAGATCTCACCAACGTGAAGTACACAAGGAAGTTCATGGCTATGTTGATGGACACAACCCAACTTTCCTCAAAACCTGTGAGATGCTAAAGAAGGGATACAAATACGTGAAAGAAATGGGGCCCAAATACTCAAGGGTTGGGGCCCACAACAATCGATGCTCACTGAAGGAGTCTTTTTTTTTCTTTTTTTTTCTGTTTTTCCTTTCTTTTTCTTTTTTTTCTTCTTTTTTTATTTTTTTTTTATTTTTTTTATATAACTATGTACAAACATAAGTTCCCATCTTCATTTGTCAAAAGACATCAAATGGGAACCTCAAGAGTGGGTCAATACACTTGGAAAGGGAACATGACACCACGCGGGGCCAGAATACGCATGCGTGGGCCCCCTTCACAGAGAGCACCAGATGAAATGAGAGGTTCATGAATTGGACGCAAAGGCGTCTCATTCAAAGGATCAAACTGAAAGAGCTTGAACCTCTCGAGAGTTTGGGAAATAAGGGGCAACGGAAGAAAAATATCTCCCGTTGCGGAACTGAAGTTATGATCATCAATCCAAACTCTCCAACCAACAGGCTGGTGGGTCGGAACGTGGTCAAGCACCTCGTTATGCATGTCCAACTCACCAGGAGAACAGGAAGTGGGTCTCATACCCAAAGTATCCTCCAAGGAACTCCTAATAACCTCATGAGCAATGTAGTTGTTTGATGTTCCATCATTTCCAAGATGATCAGGAACAATAGTGAGAGGCAAACTCTCATCAGGTTGTTTGAAATTGAGGATACTAGGGAGCTCTTGCTCCACCAGAGGTGAGTCCTTAGGAGGTACAACAATAAGATCATGTGGCTCCAGGGCCACGGGACAAGAAGATAAGGCACATTCCTGTGCCGACTCATAAAGAAGCTGGTCCATAGTATTCTCAATTGGAATCGAATCCTCCACCAAGTGATCGTGAATTGAAACCCCAAGTCCCTTAGACTGACTAGGAGTTTGACTTTGAAAGATTGTGCTTTGAATTTTTGGATGTGGTGGTGGTTCGATTTCAGAAGATAAATCCTCATGTTGACAAGAAAGGTTACCTTCCTCACGTTCGTGGAATTGTTGTGTCATCTGACTCACTTGCATTTCCATATTTTGCAAGGAATTCAAGTTGGACTTCAATAAAGTTTGAGTGGTTTCCATGAACGTTTGGAGGGTTTGTTTTAAGGAATCAAATCTGGGGTCAACAGTGAGGTCCAAGTCAGAGCTTGGGAAATTTTGGGGTTGGGTGTTGATGGGCTGAGAATGAGTCCAATGATTTGAAGTGGGGTGTTGGTAGAATTATGGGTATTCGGGAGGAGGATACGGGGGTGAAAATGAGGTATAAGAATTTGGATAAGAATTGTCTCCCCACGAATCCATCACTCTCGGGTTATACGCGGATGCGTAATGGTCACATTGAGCATTTTGGGAAAATGTATGCTCATACTCAGGCTCAGGGGGAACATAAGGACATTCCCCGATAACATGACCACTCAACCCACAACAGTCGCACGGTACGGCTACTGGAGCCACCGGTGCACTCATGTCGTCTGCCATACGCATGAAAGAGGCCAAAGTTTGTTGTAATGTCTCAGTTTGTTGACCAGCATATGATCCGGCATAACTAGATTGTGGTCTAGCAGTCGGTGCCTCTCTCATGTTACCCCAATATGAAGACTGCTCAGTCACAAAATTGCGATCATCCCAACCATACGGGGTGTTAGTCTGAGCCACCCCAGGTTGCATGGGTCCGGAGTACCAGGGAGAATCGTCCTGGTCCCAACAATGATATGGATGGTCGCCCATGTAACCATCCATCTCAACAGAGAACTCCCGAGTCGACCACTCTCACCACCACGAGGCTAAACTCGCAAAAAGTGCTCGACTCGACCCTAAAACGCTACTAGAGAGTGTAAAGGGGAGGAGACTAAAACATAGAAGTAGGTGAGAAGAAGATGACTCAGAGGAGAAGGGAAGAATCCCTAAAGCTAGCATGGGTAGAGGGATCAGGAAGAAGCCTAACTAGCAAGCACGGCTCAAACAATGTAAGGCAATGGGTCCTTAAGCTAGACGACGCCTAACTTCGAGGTCACTAGCCTCGACACGCCTCACCTCCCTACAACGAGGACCACAATGCCCAGCAAGTGATACCAGATCCGGAGATCCAGTACCTCCTACTATCGACAAGGTAGGCAACGCCGATCAGGTCATGACGGTCTCGACTAGATTACTCTCCTAGTGCGTCCGAATTCCTTAGGGCCAATGTCTACTTGCTTTTAGTTAAGGCTTTATTAAGAGTGGTTTTTGGGGCCAAGGAAAGGGTGATGAAATCCCCCACCTTATCTTTTATGGGACAGCCCCTCCTTAGTAGCGATTTGATCCTAGATCTAGCAATCAATCGCTCCAATCAAACGCTCTCTCACTCTTGTCCTGATGCACCTTACTAACTAATGCATGAAATAAACATGCATGAATGAGGGATGTGGGTGCACGTACCTCACGCCAGCAATCAACGACAAAATGTAAAGCAAAGAAAAGACAAATGCATGCAAGGTCTACCAATGGTGCATGACCTAGATGGCAAGAAGTCTAATCTTTTGCTTTGAGTTTTATGGTCCAAGTTGATTAAAGGGGATTGAAATTAAATTTGGGAGCAAACTAAAGATCACAACATGCACAATTGGGCTCCCAAATAACTAAAGTAAAGCAATAAACCACCAGAAGAAATTGGAGAGGAGGCAGACCTCACCAGGCCGCCAATTGGCGGTTTGCAACCGCTGATTGGCGGTCCATTTGTGGATTCTTTTGCTCCAGCTTTCCCAGTAGCTTCCCCTTGATGTTCTCGTTCACTGAAACTAAACAAAACTGGAAACAAAAATCAAAAGCCTCTCGAATCGTCCAAACCAAGGTCTGGACAGAGCACCTCCCTGGCAACGGCGCCAAAAACTTGATTGATCGTTTTATATTTCTACCGCAAGTGCACGGCCGCGTTGAAGCGGTGGCAAATACGGGTCGTCCACTGGGAGGTGTGTCGACACTTGGTTTGTTCGAAGGCGAGAGGTAAAAGAAAGAGAGAAAGGTTGGTTACACTAAACTACACTAAGATGCAAATGGAAATGGAGATAAGCAATAAACTAAGCCCCAAAGGGGGTAGAGAAATAGTGTGAACATAAAAGAGTGTGTGTGTGTTCATTAAGCTCCTCACAACATGTAGTGCATGAAATCATAAAACTACATCCAACTTTGCCTCTACATGAATTAAGATAAGACTACATCATTAAAACATACAAGACAATAATTGGAATGAAGCTACATGAACTCAAGTATAAAGACTATACCCTACTATGCCTCTACATGAATTAAGATTTCACTACATCATTAAAACATACAAGACATTAGCTAAGGTAAAGGCAACAAGAGCACATACATTACAAATTGTGTTTCCAATATTAACTTCATCCATATCATAACCTTATCATTCCCCATAAAATAGGTCCACTAATCAAAGCATAAGCTAAGCTTCATTCAAGAGCATTAGCATATCAAAGATAAGAGTGGAGACCCATTAGATGGTTATGGAAATCATATAAAGCTCAATGGATAAAAATAACACACACTTAATACACTACATAATTATATCACATATTTCTCCACCCCCCAAATGGGGATGAAACTACTCACTACTCATTACACTACTGATTAGACTAAGTAAAGAAAACATTTAACTAAGATACTAAAATTACTAAACAAGAAATTAAACAAAGTAAAACAACCCACACAAAACAAACAACATAACAAAACAAGATTAAAAGAAACAAATAAACTTTTATTAACAATGACTCACATTGAAGGTAGCATCCTTCTCCACCTTGAGTTATTGCTTCAAGGCTCACTCCTTAGTAGAGAGAATTCCACCAAACAATGGGTAATTACAATGGAAGGTGAAGCGTTCTATTTATAAGCATGGAAAAAGCTAATCGGGGACAATCCCCCGATGTGGGACTAAACCAATACCAAAAATAGCCTAAACGAACATTAATACAAGTCCAGGAGAAATTTCGACGGACCTGAGCAATATGGACCGCCAATTAGCGGTCCAAGACCGCCAATTGGCGGTCCAAAATTGTCGGATCGTGTTGGAATTTGTTGTGGGCTTTGCTCTCTGGTATTGTTGGTCTTTGATGCGGTTACTCGACTTGTTGGAGCTCCGACCCGAATAGAATTGGTAAAATACTCCCCATGATGGTGTGGAGTATTCTGTTTTGCTCTTAGGTCCTTCTGTCTTACATTCAGGTCCTTCTTTCTTGCATCTTGGTCCCTAGATCTCACCATTCAGTCCTTTTTCCCAGCTTTTGGGGTCCTTTCATGGCTCTTCTCTTCAAACCTCTTTATTCCTGAAAACTAAACATAAAACTCGTCACGTAGCATTGCTTAGGTGTAAGATAATGGATATAAGATACAAATATGAGCATGAAATGATGTCAATCATCTATGCATGTTATGTTAGGGTTTAGGTTGGTTGTAACCAATGTTGATCATTTCGTATTGATTTTTTTTTGCAGTTAGGATAATGTAGTTTAACTAGTAATTGGTTATGTAAGGGTTTTAATTTGTTCATTTGATGTTATTTTGTTCCTCTGTTACCTATTACAGCAAGGGGAATCCAAAACATTATATTTTTCGTATTTTCAGAGGTGGAAAATGAATTAATAGGAAGAGCAGAGCATTTCCACGGAATTTGTAGAAGTACAATAGGTTTTAGTGGTTGATTATCCTATAATTATGAAGTGGTGAGATCTTGCATTACAACACATATGAAGTGGGGGTTAGATGAAAGCCTCTGCTTCACTTAAAAGGTGTTTGGCCTGTTGAGGTTTAAGTTTAAAGACTTAGGAGTGATGAGGAAGTGGCTAAGGTTGTTGCATACCCCCAAACAAATGTGAGAAATTGAAAATTTTGTGAGTAAAGACTATCATGCTATACCCCTAGCCACTTTTTCCCCAATGAACCATCTATCACTCCTCAATTACCAAAACAACTCATATGAGAATCTACACTACACTTTAGCGTCTAATGCATAAGACTATTTGCCTGAGGAAGATGATAGTATTAGTGATGATAACTGTGATGTGGAAGATGAGTATGAAACTAGATTATGTGCTTAGGGATGATGGTCCTACAACTATAGGGGTTGACATGATGAAACATGTTTTCATCCTTGGCAAGAAGTTCCCCAACAAAGAGGCTTTTAAATTCTCACTTAGGCAATACTCCATTCTACATGAGAGTTCCATTTATTTCTACAAGAGTGATCATTCTAGGGTCATTCAACGACCCAAAGATGATGACTTAAGTTACATCTGACGACATATGGGAGAGCTCCATCCAACGACATGTTGGCAAGAAGTTCCCCAACAAAGAGGCTTATAAATTCTACGTATTAAGAAGATTGAGTATATAATACCATAAATTCTGGAGAAAGTCTGGTTCTTTTGAACTCAGCCCATGTCGTCGGCGAAATGAAATTGTAAGTAGCACAATGGTCACAGTCCTTATATTCCCCAAAGATAAACATGTATGTGAGCTTTGTTTTGAATTCTTTCCACCGGTTACCAACATAGGAAATCCACTTCTTCTTAAACGCTTTAGTGGATTCAAAAATGAATTTAGCCTACAACCAAAAAAACACTTGAAAATTAGAATCAATAATAGAGGAAATTTTAAATAAAACTAATAAACAAATACATACCATTATATCCTCCCAAATTTGTTCTTTTAGAGAAGAATCAACTTGTGACCAATTTTCAATACAAATACCAACCTTGGTTCTAGCGACAGTACCCAAATAAGTAGGCCAATAAATTTTATTCTCTCCGGCTCTAAGAGACGATCAAAGTCCAAAGGCAATGGACTTTCACGTTTTACTTTTTGTTGAAACTTTAACATAAGAGTTGCTCCCCGTGGAGGAACCGAAGTCGAGGCTTCATCGCCATTTTGGGGGTGGTTTTTCTTGTTGGGAGTCATTAACCTGAAAGAAGACAAAAGAAACTTCTGGAATGAGTTCTTGATTCAAGGTTGGAGTCATTTTGAATATGGTTAACGACTATGAACTCCATAAAGGATAAAAAATTTACTTAGCTACTAAAATCTCTTATATTTTTTAAACTATTTTTTACAAGTGACCATTTTCTGGCAAAATGAATCTCAGACAAAACCAATCAGAATTCTGGGGCGGGTGTTTTTTCAAATACCCTACCACGTTGGATAAATTTTGCACCGACGTGGAAGACCCCCTACAACGTCGGATAAATTTAACATCGACATGGGAGACCCCCTATGATTGACATCATTTCATGCTTATATTTGTATCTTATATCCATTATCTTTCACCTAAACAATGCTATGTTACGAGTTTTATGTTTAGTTTTCAGGAATAAATAGGTTTGAAGAGATGAAACATAAAAGGACCCAAAAGCTGGGAAAAATGACTGGATTGTGAGATCTGGGGACCAAGATGCAAGGAAGAAGGACCTGATTGCAAGACAGAAGGACCTAAGAGCAAAACTGAATACTTCACACCATCATGGGGAGTATTTTACCAATTCAATTCGGGTCGGAGCTCCAAAAAGTCAAGTAACCGCATAAAAGACCAACCATACCAGAAAGAAAACCCCACAACAAAAATGAGCAGGATCTGAATCATATAGACCGCCAATTGGCGGTCCAAGACCGCTAATTAGCGGTCCATTTTGGCCCAAATCCGCTCAAATTTCTCCAGCACATGTATTAGAGGATGTTTAGGCTAGTTTTGGTATCTGTTTAGTCCCACATCGGGGGATTGTCCCGGTTTGCCTTTTTCCATGGCTATAAATAGAACTCTTCACCTTCCATTGTAATCACTCCATATTTTAAGTGGCTATTCTTCCTACTAGAAGTGAGGCCTTGAAGCACACACTAAAGTAGGAGGATGCTACTTTTAATGTGAGTCATTTTATCAATAAAGTTTTGTGTTTATTTCATTGTTTGTTTTATGCTTCTTTTATTGTTTGTGCATGTTTTAGTTTAATCGTCTTTTAATTCTAGCTTAGTTTTAATATGCTTTCTTCCCATAGTTTAATAATTAGTGTAATGTTTAGTGAGTAGTTTCATCCCCTTTGGGGGGTGGAGTAGATGTACATACATGCAAATGAGAATGGGATGAATGCTTTAATTTCAATGTGTTGATTAAACATGAATGTATGCTTGCTTGTTTAGGATAGAATTTATAACTTGATGAGTTTTGCCAAAATGATTAGACACCTCTCATGCTTGTTTAGATTCTGAAATAAACAACTTGCATATGTAAATGTTAATCAACCAAGTTGGTGAATAGATTGATAGGTTTTGCCATAACATTTAGACACTTCCTATGCTTGATAAACACCACCTTCATGTGCTTAAAGAATGTATTCTACACCCACCTCTTTGCATGTGTGCACTCACTCCACCCCTTAGGGGTTTTCCCATTTCTGTATTCCAGCATTCTTCCTTTGTTCTTAGTTTAGTTGTTATTCCATCGTTTGTTTGTTTCGTTCGCATTTCATACTTCTTAGCGTAGGTTAGTGTAGAGTAGCATAATCAATCATCTTCTCCATTTTTTCGCCACTTGATTTCGTACAAACGAGAGACTGCTCACCTCCCTGAGGACGACCCGTATTTGTCACCGCTTCATCGCGGCCGTGCACTTGCGGTTTTAAATAAAACGTTCAACACCCCTACAACGTTGGATAATTTGAACACCGACATGGAAGACATATACCAAAAACACGGAACTCGTAATGCATTTCCATATGTATGTTTATAGCCAAATAACTTGACACGAAAGAAGTTTTTGAGCAAACAAACATTTTTCCAACCAACAAAAGAAATATTACCGAAAGACCCTATCAAAGGAAAGCAATAAACAAAGAAATGTTGTTGTCGAAGACTTACACTTCGGTGTTGGCGGAGGGAGAGGTCGCTCGAGGGACGTAAGGGAATAGGAATGCTCAGGAAGTAAGGAGAGGTCACGAGAGTAAGGGAAGAGGATTGTTCTGGTCTGCGAGACAAAGAGTTTTGTGTTTCTCAAAGCCTGGGTTTGAGAATATGAAAACACTACCATGTCGGATTAGTTATTCGCTGACATGGTAGGGTTACACTACCACGTCAGATTAGTTATTCGCCGACGTGATAGAGTGCCCTATCATATTAGTCTATATGGCCGACGTGGTAGGGTATGAATTATTTTAAAAAAATTCATAAATGAACCCTTCCACGTGTTGGATTTCATGTTTAATTGTAAATATTTATTTTCGAAATTTTTATGCACAATAAAGATCAATTTACAATTTTCTATGATTTATTTCATGCATGCATCAATTTGTTTCAATAACTAGTTTCAAAACTTTATTAAAATAAATATGGACTCCGAAATTCATACCTAGAAGTTCTCTAAAACTTCTTGAAGATTCGAAGACGTTGGGGATGCTCCTCGCTGCGCCGGATGCCTCCGAGTATTCACCAAACTCTAAACAAGATCGGAGAGAGGGAAGCTAGTCTCTCAATCTCCGATAGGGTTTAGAATCTAATTACTAACCCCTCTTTAATTCTCTTGAGAAGATGATCTCTTAAGAACTAAAACTAAACTTAAGAATTAAGGGATTTTCGTGGAGAATTATGGAGAGAGAATTTTGCATAAGAAAATAATGAATTAATTGAGGAGGTAATGAGATAAACTTGTATTTATAAGTTCTCTCCAAATTACCTATTCATGTGCAACCTCTTGCCCATGATTTCATGCAAAATTGCATCTAACCATCCATTATTTAATAATAAATAATATTAGCCACGAATTAAATCAATTATGGACCAATTCCATGCATGATCTAATTAATTCTTAAATTAATTCTGCTGAAAACCGTCTGGACTGGTCGACCGTTTGGAGGTCCGGTCGACCACTCGAACCAGGTTTCGGTCGACCGTTCAATAACTCGGTCGACCGTTCGTAACAAGAATTATCCCATCGCTATGTTCGGTCGACCGTTCGAACAGATGAAAATTCCCTGTTATCGGTCGAGACACATCCGGTCGACCGTGCCCGATCGGTCGACCTTTACTGCTAACCGGTCGACCGTTGGAGCACTGTTTTGCAGACTTGTCAAATTTTGGTTTAACCCCTACAAAATTTGACATTTCGGGATTAGTAGTAAATTCACAACTTATGTAACATATTATCCTATGTAATGATCAATCATTACACACAATAATATTTACATCACATATAAATTTTATTTAGATTCTAATGGCTGAATCATTACACCCAATAATCATTATCACTATTTTCCTCTTTTGTGTATCCGTGTTGTCACTCACTTGTAGAGCTACAATGATCTATGACTAACACGACAATCTTAACTCGGTTATTAATGTCCCATGTTAATTACCATGATTGCAAATATCTTTTGTTTTATGTAAACCAATATCTTTTAGAGCTCTATGGTTAAGGACCAAGAGTCTCTTCCTTAACTCTTCTAAAAGACGAATAACATAAACAAGGAACAAAATGATTTCTCATTCAATTCATAATAATTGACATTTAAAAGTAAAACTTTTAGAACACATTCCCTTCAATCTCTCACTTGTTATCAAAGTTTTCTTTCACATACATTCTCAATGCATAAAACATTAATAACTAGGGCAACCTTCCAAATCACCTATCAAGCCAATCCACATGGATCCTCGGACCCATGGACTCGAAATATATTTTGTCTCTTAGCTTGGTATGAAGGTTTGTTGAATGGATCAGTTGTGTCACTGTTGTGTCTACCTATTTATTTATTTTGTCTTTCGTTGGCGGTTGAGTTAGCTGTAGTGATATTACTCCTAACTACACTAGCTCATACCTCTACCTTCGATAATGATGACGCATCATCATTCCAACCTCCTATTGTCAAGAATTCCTATGAGAATTGCATCAAAAATAACCCTCGGCTATTTTCCCTTTTGTCTTCCATAAACAAGAACCTTATCTTTAGTCCGGTTAAGGTACTTCAGAATATTCTTGACCGCAATCCTACGATTAGGACTTGCGTTGGATTGGTGACCTCTTGTCACGTTTAGAGCATACGAGATATTGAGTCTTCTGCAAGTCATCGTGTATATGGTCCTTCCTTTTGCCGAAGCATAAGGGATATCTTCATGTACTCCAAGTCTTTGCGTGATTGAGCACGTTGAGACTTCTTGAGTTGCACACATATCCTCCTCCAAGTTCCTCTTTAAAGAACGCCATTTTGATATCCATTTTCCATATCTCACAATTGTGAAATGCGGTAATAGTGAGCATAATCCAAATAGATTTTAATATGGCAACTTCTCAAAAATTTCATCAAAGTCAATTTCTTGAATTTGAGTATAACTTTTGCTACAAGCCTTGCTTTGTAGGTTGTCAAGTTACTATCCATGTCTATCTTCCTCCTAAAAGCTCATTTATACCAAATGATATTTTCTCTTGAGGAAGGCTAATCAAGTTTCATACTTGATTATCATACATAGATTCTACTTCGGATTCCATGGCTTTTAACCATGGTTTGGAGTCTTTTCTATTGCTTCTCGGAAGGTCGAGGGATCTTTGGTATCTAGTACCATGATCTCATGAAGTCCCACATACTTATTGGGTTTCTTCCTTTCCCTCATTGACCTTCTTAGTTCTTTTGTTTCTTCTCGTGTCTCTCGAACTTCTTCCACAATTTCTTGAGGAATAGGTTCATGTTCGACTCTCGAACGCACACTAGGTGAGGATGATTGAGATTCTCTCACAATTTCTTGTAAGGATCTCTCGCTCATGCTCCCACTAACCAAATGAATCTCGGCTGGGCCTTCATGATTTTGAATGCAACATTCACATCATGATCTTGTAGAGTATCTTGAGTTTCCTCAAGCTCAACTCTACTCCCACTACTTTTCTCTCTTTTCCAGAAATTCCAGAAAAACATATCTCTCTCTACAATCTTTCGATTGGAGATGATAAACTAAAAGTAGTATCCTCTTGTCACACGAGGACAACCTATAAAGAAGCACTTATCCGTTTTTGGTTGAAGCTTGGTTGACATCAATTTCTTGATGTATACCTCACAACCCCAAATCTTGAGAAAGTCGAGCTTAGGTGTCTTTCAACTCCATAGCTCACAAGACATTTTCTCCACGGATTTGGATGGAACACTATTTAGTGAGTTTGTTATTATTTGTAGTGCATAATTCCAAAAGTAAATAGACAATTTAGATTGACTTATTATTGATCGAACCATGTCGAGCAATATCATGTTCCTACTTTAGGAATAAGTCAAATTAGGTATCCTAAGCCTCCATGGTCTTCTTGGATTTTGAATCCAAGTATTTCGCTTGAAGCGAGTCACCCATGGATGCTAGCATAAGACCGTGAACTTGGTTCTCTTGGTCTTCCCACTTGGCTATCGCCTCTTTCTCATTATCGGTTGTCTTCTCATTCAATTTTGGGATTTCACCATCCAAAATATGAGATAGTTTTTCAAACCTCAACACGATATTAAGATTGAGTTGCCATTTCATGAAGTTTGAGCCATCATTTTGCAAAGGATTTTTTTCGATCATAGATCGCATAATAGGTTGGATATTAGACATTTCTACAAAATAAATTATACAGGATTTTAATGCCAATTTTATGTTTTAAAATACATATATATAAATGTAAATGCTGCAAATAAAATTTTGCCCGTAAATGCAGTAATCCAAGATCCCATCAATTGTAATATAAACTAGCTAAGGGTTATCGAACACATTACAATATCAAGGTAAGAAAAACTCTTTCTAATCACAACCTTTTTGAATTTTAGCAATATTAGCATCTTCAAACTCTTGTGATTCTTGTCGTTTTAATTATGAGGGAATGCGACCTATCCTCGTAAGAAAAACTTTTTCCCAAAACCGAGCTAGGGCTCTAGGTGATGTTAAGAAAACTTATTTTCATTTGATACGAGATACGTTTATCCATTGTATTCACAACTAAACATACTTGGGGTTCACTAGGGTGAAACGCACCTCATACATTTAATCGTGGCACAACAACAGACAACCATTATATCTCCCACTATTCCCAAAGATGGAGGGAGCTATCACTTCCTAAGGGCGAGCAGAGTATCCCTCGATCAATGGCTGCTAGTAGATGAAATAAGAAGGAAATTATTCTTAATTTTTGTTGGACAATTTCATATATTTACATGTGATTTGGAATTTTAGGTTATCATGCATATTAATATTCATACACATCCTAACATTCACCACATTCATCATATGCATAGCAGAAATTAAAAAATAGAAATTAAACATTCACACAATCCACATCGTGTGAGTTTATATGTTCCATTCGATCCTTGATCCTCGATCCCCGATCCTCGATCCTCGATCGATGCGCTACAGCGGTGACTTTCTCTTGCACCGGAGATGTAGATTTTACAGAAAATAAACATGCTCCTCACATTCGATAAAAACCGACTAGTGCAAGTCCTATGTAAAACCTCTCATATGCATATGCAATTATCTAAAAAATGGAAATAGAGAATTTGGCTTTTACATACATAAGCCCCTGTATTATAACAATTATAAACATTCATAGCCACTGATTTGGAACATATAAACTCACAATTCCTGCAAAAACAACTCGAGCATCCATGCACGCAATATCGCTATAAACTATCCAACCTAGTTTATCAAGCATCTAGAATCCCAAACAATTCTTTAAAAAACATTTTGAAATCCATTAAAAACGTTTTTCATGCATCCATAGTTCAAAAATTAATTATGAACCGCTGTCCATCCAATTTCCAATGGAAAGATGAACCGCAGTTTTTCGGTTTTGTTGATTCTCTTACAAAATAATCGTTTATACTTAAACGAAATTATTGCAAATTAGACAAATGTCTAAATCTTAATTCTAATCATTACATGACATGTTTTAAACACTTAAAACATTCAGAACGAATTATTATGGAGAATTACATCAACAAACATCCATAGACCGAAAAAACCGGTAAATCGAATTGTTTAAATCCTATATGGTAAACTAAATTCGTTTACAGCCATAAATCATGAGAAAATTAAACCCTAAGCTCTGATACCACTGTTGGATTTCATGTTTAATTGTACATATTTATTTTCAAAATTTTTATGCACAATAAGGATCAATTTACAATTTTCTATGATTTATTTCATGCATGCATCAATTTCTTTCAATAACTATTTTCAAAACTTTATTAAAACAAATATGGGCTCCGAAATTCATACCTAGAAGTTCTCTAAAACTTCTTGAAGATTCGGAGACGTTGGAGATGCTCCTCGTTGCGTCGGATACCTCCGAGTATTCACCAAACTCTAAACAAGATCGGAGAGAGGGAAGCTAGTCTCTCAATCTCCGATAGGGTATAGAATCTAGTTACTAACCCCTCTTTAATTCTCTTGAGAAGATGATCTCTTAAGAACTAAAACTAAACTTAAGAATTAAGGGATTTTCGTGGAGAATTATGGAGAGAGAATTTTGCATAAGAAAATAATGAATTAATTGAGGAGGTAATGAGATAAACTTGTATTTATAAGTTCTCTCCAAATTACCTATTCATGTGCAACCTCTTGCCCATGATTTCATGCAAAATTCCATCTAACCATCAATTATTTAATAATAAATAATATTAACCACGAATTAAATCAATTATGGACCAATTCCATGCATGATCTAATTAATTCTTAAATTAATTCTGCTGAAAACCGTCTGGACCGGTCGACCATTTGGAGATCCTCCCATGTATCTCGGGCCGCGCTGGAATGGAGTTTGACTACTGTCACTGTTGGAAAGTTGGACTACCATGTCGACCCAAGCACGTCGGACATTACTAAACCGACGTGGTAGAGAGTTTACCACGTCGGCTATTAATAGACCGACATGGAAGGATCCATTTTCCAACATCCTATCACATCGATCATAGAATCAACGGGGTAGGGGGTCTTCCACGTCGGCGTTTACACAGACCGACGTGGTGAAGGGAATGTGTTCTAAAAGTTTTACTTTTAAATGTCAATTATTATGAATTGAATGAGAAATCATTTTGTTCCTTGTTTATGTTATTCGTCTTTTAGAAGAGTTAAGGAAGAGGCTCTTGGTCCTTAACCGTAGAGCTCTAAAAGATATTGGTTTACATAAAACAAAAGATATTCGCAATCATGGTAATTAACATGGAACATTAATTACCGAGTTAAGATTGTCGTGTTGGTCATAGATCATTGTAGCTCTACAAGTGAGTGACAACACGGGTACACAAAAGAGGAAAATAGTACTTTTGTATACCGAATTGACCTAACAAGTAAAATATTATAGAAATGTGTTTCTGTGTCATTAATATTTTACTGTGTTCTTGGTCTTTTGATATGAGACTTATATCCGATCGCTTAAGGAGTTCTTAATTAGACTAGTGTCTTGAGCTATCGATGAGTGTAGTGTAAAGGCATTAGTTGGTTAAGTATAACTTTCGTTGGAGAAGATAGTTAGTCAAAAGATTATCATTGCCCCTCTTAATTAAGTGATGATATTAGTGGGCCCCTTGATAAAGCAAAGTTATAATGTGCACAATGTGATTTGAGTTAAGTCACATATTTATAACTAGCTTAAAGAGATCAAGAAATGAATACTAATACAAAGATGACACAATACTACTTTGTGTGTATTCTTAATATCATGAGGCAAGGGACGAACACAAGTGGTGCACTCCATCACCAATTGGATCGGGTTTTGGTTCGAGCTGAATTAAGACATCTAGCTAATTGGGAACTATAATGTGTAGCTAGATACCGCTTATAGTTTGTGATGTTAAACTATTAATATCACTGTCAATTTAGCTTAGATCCTCTCATAGGTCACACCATAAAACTGGGAAACAAGAAGGTGATTTTATATTCATATGATGTATCGAGTTTCGTATACATGTGGTGAATCGATAAAATCATTATGTCATGAAAATGACATATTTAGAATCATGAATTTATATATGAGATGTAAATATATCATGGGGTGTGATTGTTTGATATTGCATATGATGATATATTGCATAGGATATATAAATTAGCTATAACCCCAAAGATCGAATTTTGTTGGGAATTAATCCAAAATTCGATAAGGCAAATTAATTAATTAAATTGGCTAAAACCCCAAATACGAATTTTGTTGGGAATTAAACAAAAATTCGATAAAGACAAATTAATTAAATTTCCTAAAACAAAAAAACGAATTTTGTTGGGAATTAATCCAAAATTCGATAAATACAAATTAATTAAGGAATTATTGATCATGGTTTTGACTTGGTCAATTATGATTAAATTTGGATGTGGATTAATAAATTTAATATTGGAAATTGGTCTTAAGAGAGAAATTAGGCCTATTTATAGGCTCCTTTAATTTCCACATCATGGACTATGCATTGACTAATATTGGGAATTAGTCAATGCATAGCCCATGGGCATTGACTAATATTGGGAATTAGTCAATGCATAGCCCATGATGTGGAAATTAAAGGAGCCTATAAATAGGCCTAATTTCCTTCATTAAAAATAAGTATATGAAAAATTCTCTCTCTTTCTAACCACCCCAATTAATCCATCCGAAATTCCTTAGTTAATTTGAGTTTTTGGAGAGTAAAATCTCATGAAAGAAAAAAGGAGTTATTAGCTGGGGTTGTGCCCTGTGAAAACAAAGGAAAGGAATGGAAAACAATTTATTTTCCATTTGACTGCCGGATTTGGGTAGTGTTTTGTGCCGTCTGAGAAACCTCCACCAGATTCCTTTGCTTTCCGAAATATAAAAGGTGATTTCTCCCTCGTTTCTCGCCCTCGACCCCTCCGAATCCGAGGGAAACTGTGATCCCCCCTCCAACCCGAAACTTTACCCTCCTCCGGCGACCTCTCCTTCGCCAACCACGACTCCGGCGACGACGTCCTCATCTCGTCTCTGGTTTGTCCTTGTTCTCTTGGTCGAAAATTTCTTTTCGGGGTTTGTGTTCTTCTCTACTGGTTCGGGTTTATCTACCTCCATCTAGGGTTTCCGTTTTGGGAGCTAAGGTTTTGGTTGCCTTGGATTTCGATTTTTCGTCCAGATGTTTTTGTTTTTGATGCATTTCGATTTGTGTTGTTTGGTAATGTGGTGTTTGGAGGTTATGTCGGCTGATGTTGATTTGTGTTGATTTCTCGTCGAGATGTTTTGGTTTGTTGGATTGCATTCACTTGGTGCGATCGGGTGGATATTTTAGTTGCATTTCAATTTGTGTTGTTTGGGAATGTGGTGTTTGTATTTGGAATTAGTGTTGTGTTGCTGGTTGGATTTGGAATGTTGTGGTGGTGTTGGTTTTGGAGGTAATGTTAGCAGCATGACTAAAAGAAGCCACCTCTTAATTACTCACCCAACACACTGTTGTTATCTTTTCCTTTGTTGCTTTGATTTTGAAGCAAAACTCAAGCACACACTATCACAAAAGATGAAAAAATTAGAGAAACAAAATGTAAACACATCAACTCCAATCTCAGCCAAGCAAAGTAGAAACTTCTATATTTCATTAAGTGCAGTTATCCTCATTTCAAGCTCACTCACAGATATGGTTTGATTGGGATCATATGGTTTGTGTTAGTTGACTAGCAAAAATATTTGTAAGTTATCACTCCAAGTTATGGAATATTTATGTATTATTGGTCTTGGTGTTTGTATTTTGTTTCGATCTTAAATTCGGAAATGCTTCTACACTATGAAGGAAGTGAAGACACCAAATTTGATTGAAAGAGCAAAAGAAGAAATTGAAGCAGTAATTCACACTGAGAAAGCCCATCACAAAGAAACACATGGATTAAGAGTTGACATTGATGAGAACACTCCCATCGACCAAGTTAAAGACCCAAGTGTGTTTGGTAGAGCCAACGAAGAGATAGAGGCTCTTGTGGAGACCATACATTAAAAGAAAAAAGATGGTCACAAAAACCCAGACAAGGGAGAAGGTGGATTCTTGAGCAATCTTGGAGAATGGTTGACCGGAAACAATGTTTTTGTTATTGTGGGATTAAGGCTGCGGGCCGCTTTAGAGGTATTGAGGGTAACATTGACAAAGTGGTGGTAGTGTTGTGTAAGTTATATTTGCCGATTGCTGGATTTTCCTTCTTGTTGGTTCAGCCGATTGATATTCTTGTATAATCTGGATTTGCCAATTCACTTATGATGATCATGTATAGAGTTTTTTGTGGGATTGATGGTATATATTGGTGATTGGATACCTTGTATGATTATATTTAGTTATTTACCATTTTGTTTGACTAGTATTGTTGGAAATTGATATGCTTTGGGCTTGTGATGTCACTGTTTGATTTTGAAAGCAAGACTTCAGTAAAAGAATTTTGCTAGAATGGGAAACCAAGAAAAGAAAGTTTCCTCCCTCCCTGGTTGTCAACTTTTCAAATTTTAAGTTGACTGCAAGATGGTTCTTCTTGTCCACCATGTCTTCACAATTTGGTTGAACTGATTTAGGTGGAGACCAGAACATAGCCTTAATTGTTGAGGTGTTCCATGGAGGAATATGTTGGGTGTCAAAATAATAAGGTGTACTTGACCGTAATTAATTGAATATGACAAATTTACGTGCGTTGGTTGAATATTAACATTTATGTATCCAAAACATCATTAGATTTGAATTGTAATATTATTGAGATTAAAGAAATAAAATTTCATTTATAAAGTAAATGTGGTTTGGATTAATATTTTTAAGATTATAGTAACATCTTTTCATTTATGAATTAAACTGTACCTACAAAGTTTCTCATATTTTGTAATGTTAGGCACAAACAACAGAATCTATTTTCTACCGGATTCCCGAAACAGACACAAACAACAGAATTCAGTCAAAAGGAAACTGTTTTCCAGTGGATTCTGTTTTCCTCTGCTTTCCGTTTGACTCCGAAAATCATTTTCCAGAGCTTTCCGTGCCACTAACACCCCATATAGATAGATTCTAAACTCGTTTGGAGATTGATTGACTAGCTCTTTTCTCGGCAACCTTGTTTAGAGTTTGGTGAACACTCGGAGGCAATCCACCGGGCGATTCGACCGGCAACGCGACTCCGGATCTTCAAGAGGTTTTAGAGAACCTCTAGGTATGATCTTCTTTGCAATTGTTTGTTTGTTCTAATGCATGTTAAATAATTAGGACAAACAAATACATGTTTATATGAAAATCGAAGAAAATATGAATGTTTCGATCCTGTATGTTTATAAAATTTCGAAAAATATATACATATAATAGGACACGAAATCCAACACTACCTTCCTGGAGGTCTGACGACCTTTTCCTAGGACTGTCAAATCAAGTCATGACACGAAATTCGAACCCGAACCAGACCCAAAATTTTCGTGTTCAGGTTGATCTATTTCGGGTTTCGTGTAATTCGTGTCGACATGAACTACCCAAACTGTATCTCGGGTCGTGTTCGGATTTACTTAATTCGGGTTTCTGGTAATTCGGATCTACACGAATTACACGAAATACCCACCCATATATATACGTTAAATAAAAAACCATAACCCTATCAAACCCCATCTCATCAACATCTCCTCCTCCTCCAACACCGGCATCTCCTCCAGCCCTCCTCTGACACCGCCATCTCCTCCTCCAACACCGACACCGACACCCATCGCCTCTTCCTAGCCACTGCGCCATCTCCTCCTTCGACACCGACAGTCTGACACTCATCTCCTCCTAGCCGTTGCGCCACCCTCCGGCCCCCGTTGGGTGGGTTTCATAGTTTCACTATTCTTTTCCGAACTTTTCCCAAACTTTTGGTGTTTGATTTGGTTTTCGATTCAGTGTTTGATTTGGTTATTTCCAAGGTAGTTTTTTGAATCTGGGTTTGGAGTTCACAATTTGTTTTTTATATGAGTGGATCGTGGTGGATGGATGGATGGATGGATTGAGTGTATTTTTGTTGCTTCATCACCTTTTGAACTGAAGAATTATGGTGGTAGATTGTTTTGAACTTTTGATAGATTCAAACCTTTTGTTGTTGTTTGATTTGTTTTCCAATGCTTTGCTTTGTTGTATTAGATCACTTCTTCTGCTTCTCTCCCACTCCAGCAGGCGTTTGAACCTTAAGCCACACTTGTCCTTCGTAGGTGAGTCTTTCTCAGTGAGTTGTTTATTTAACTTTATTTTGTGCTTTAATTTTTTTGTCTTGCTTTTCCTTCACATACACGTATCCTTAATTGTCAATTTGTTTTTTATAGTTTGACTTGATGAATAGCTAGTTGTGTCCTCGGTTGATGTATCACTAAATGGCATCTTCTATTTTTATTTGTCGGCCTCAAGTTTTTTTTAAACATAAAATAGATTTATTACTATATTTTTTGATAACTCTACTCATCATCTCACAACTTGATGACAAGGAATGTGGAGAGTCTGGAGACATGATTGCAAGGAAGTTCAACGTTAACTCGTGATGTTTATGGAAGTTTTTATCTTTTTGTCAATAAGGTTATGAATTATGATTGTCTATGGAAGTTCGATTATTTCTGATGAAGTTGTTGTCTTTTGGATAAAGTTTATATTGATGTTGAATGTTTATGGATGTTACGATGTATCATTGTATTATTTTATATTTTAAAAGAGTTTGTGACGATGAAATATAAATCATGAATGTTTATTTTGTTTTTAGGTTGCGAGTTGACACAAACAAAGAATTCGTGTCGACACGAACATGATCCAAAACATGAATTGGACAAACACAAAAAGAAATTCGTGTCAACTCGGGTCGTGTTCGGGTTATTAATTTCGTGTTCGTGTTTAGGTGTACAATTTCGTATTCGTGTCGATTTTTTTTAATTTCGTGTTCGTGTCGATTTTTTTTAATTTCGTGTTCATGTTCGGGTTGACAAAAAATGAATTCGTGTCAATTAGTGTCGACACAAACACGACTCGAAACACGAATTTGACAACCCTACCTTTTCCCCTCTCACCGTGGCACATTATACTAGCCAACGAGCCTGATCGACCCCCTCCACTTGCCGGTGGAGATCCTGCCATTTCAAAGTTAGTGTCTACAATATGCAACAGTATGTAAAGAAGTTATGGGTCTTCGGTATCCACTCAAGTCATTTTTGTGCACGTTTCAATTAGATATAACAAAGTCTATATAATTAAACTTGACAGAGCATAAACATTAGGATCATATCAAACCTTTTAAATCACTACTAACAAAATCATCAAAGCACTTCTAACAATTTTAAGAACTAATAATTATCAACCAATTAAAAAAATTCACCACCCTTGTCAAAGTAAATTCCTAAATTGCCCCCAGACTTTGATTAAATAAAAGCGTATGTAGGTATATGCTGAAAATAAACAGGGGTAGAATGGTCACAAAAATCCAACAAGTGGAGAAGCTACCAGAACCCCCCCCCCCAGCTTCTCCATACAATACAAATTGGTGCCTTGAATTTTGTGTTGGGAGCTGGATTCTCAGCTCCCAAAATAATGTTTGGATGCAGCATTTTACTGTAGCAACTTCTAGAACAGAAGCTGCTACCAAAAGCTGCTTCTAAATGCCCTGTGAGACAGACACATAGGGTCTATTTGGACGGGGCTTCTCAAACCAGATCTCCAACCAAAATCCAGCTCTTCTGAGAAGCCCTTGAAGATGATCATCTTACCCACCTATGAAGATGTTTGGGCAGTGACTCTTTCGACTCCTCCTCTGACAAATGAGAAATCCCCAAAATGCCCACGAAAAGCAAACGTCCCTTCTTCTTCTTTGACCTCCTTCCCAAGCAACCAGTTAGTTCCCTTGCACTTGCTTCCTCCGCCCTTGTCCTTATCTCTCCCCTCTCGCTCCTTTGAACCTATCTCGACGACGATGTAGTGGTCGCCCTGTCCACCCGTCCAGCCATCCTGTTTTGCTTTTGTTGTGTGTCGACCAAAGTGTGGCTGCGAGTGGAGGACGGTACCCTACCAGGTTTATTACGAGTGCAACCATGATGTGGTGAGTTTTGGGTTCGATCGGAACACAGATAAGATATGCTCCTCCCTTTCCGAATTTTTCCCTTTTTCTGGTATTTTTTAGAATTTTTTGGTTTGAAATGGGTTGAGTATATAACCTAAGAATAACCATGTTTAAACCTATAATTTGCAAAATGTAATTTTTGCTGATACTTAACTGTATGCATTTTGGTTTTCATTGAATCTTTGCTGGAATTTGACTGTATGCATTTCTTTGGTGGGTGAAAAATGAAGCCAATTTTTTTTGCAAACAATCTCTGAAACACAACATTTTAGTATGTCAACCTTAGTTAAAATGCTTGGGATCTTGACATATGTGCTTGGCATGGTCGTATCAGGCTGATGAGTTGGGTTGTGAGTATAACCTCATTGAGGAGTCTGTCGCTGTCATGATGGCGGGGATCGTCGATCACCTGCATGACCACCTTCAGAAGATGGAGAACACGATAATGTCAAAGGTGGAGGCCATGGTGGAGCGTGTGGCTGAAAAGAAGGTGAAACCATAGCAAGAGGATGCAGTCGTCCCCCTAAAAGCAACCCCCTATGTAAGCATCTACTACACATTTGAAAATGGTTATTGTGATTGATGTTATTAGCTGAAAATTATGGTTATGGTATGGAAGTTTTGGTTACTTATTGATGGCCATATATATAAAACGATGGTGGTGGGAATATGTTTTTGACTGATGAAGCAATATTTTGGCATAAATAGGCATCCCTTGTAGCTTTACCTTCTCCCTAATGAATTAAATTACAAACATCTCCCACTGAGAACCTTCAATGTGAGAGCTCTTGTGACCTTGAGAATAATTTCAACGTTGGTTGATTTTGAAGTTAGTCGATCGGTGCAACTATCAGATGACTCATACAACTTGTACATTACTGCTTGGGCATCCAACTCACCCTCAACCTTCGAGGAGATGCTTGTAGACTATGGACAAACTATGGCGTAGGAAGAGGAAATAGAAAGGTGACGGCGAGACGAGATTATAGCTGAGGAGGGAGAGTGGCAACGAAAGGGTACACAAGAAGGGTACTCCAAAGGCCTTCCTATTGGTCTGACGTGGGTAGTGATAACTAAAGTTGGAGGGGTGGTTGTGTCTATTAGAATCTTAAACTCTAATTAAGTTTAAAATAAATTATTGAATGATTGATTAAGCTAATTGAATAATTAAGTGAATTCAAGTATGTCTTTGGATTAGAGATGAAGAAAACACAGATAAGATTGGGGAGGTTGAGGTGGCTTGTTAGGGTTGGTTGTTTGGGAGGTGAAGAGACATAAGAGTTAAACCTTATCATTCTTTCACTTTTTACGTATCCCTTCACCTTCTCAACCCTTGGTTCCCTGAAACGAAGTTTATGCTTAAAACGAAATTATTGCAAGTTAGACTTATGTCTAAATCATAATTCTAATAATTACATGACATGTTTTAAACCACTTAAAACATTCAAAACGAATTATTACAAAGAATTATTCCAACATAACATTTAAAGGCCGAAAAACGGAAAATCGAATTGTTTGAACCCTAGATGGTAAACTAAATTTGTTTATTGTTTCAAATCATTAGAAAATCGAACCCCCAAGCTTTGATACCACTGTACGATTTCATGTTTAATTGCACATATTTATTTTCGAAATTTTTATGCACAATAAGGATCAATTACAATTTTTCTATGATTTGTTTCATGCATGCATCGGTTTGTTTCAATAACTAGTTTCAAAACTTTATTAAAACAAACATGGGCTCCGAATTTCATACCTACAAGTTCTCTAAAACTTCTTGAAGATCCGGAGACGTTGAGGATGCTGGTTGCTGCGTCGGATGCCTCTGAGTTTTCACCAAACTCTAAACAAGATTGAAGAGAGAAGAGCTAGCCACTCAATCTCCAATAGGGTGTAGAATCTAACTTCTAACCCCTCTTTAGTTCCCTTGAGAAGAAGATCTCTGAAAACTAAAACTAAACTCAAGAATTAAGGTGAAATTCGTGGAGAATTATGGAGAGAGATGTTTGCACAAAAAGATAATGAATAATTTAATATGGTAATGAGATAAACTTGTATTTATAAGTTCTCTCCAAATTATCTATTCATGTGCAACCTCTTGCCCATAATTTCATGCAAACTTCCATCTAACCATCCATTATTTGCTAACACATAATCTTAGCCACGAATTAAATCAGTTATGGACCAATTCCATGCATGATCTAATTAATTCTTAAATTTATTCTGCAGTAACCATCTGAATCGGTCAACCGTGTCGGAGATTCGGTTGACCGTTTAGACCTAGTTTCGGTCGACCGTTCATAAACTCAGTCGACCGTTCCTAACAAAATTATTTCATCGTAATGTTCGGTCGACCGAAAACGAACATTAGAAATTCCCGTTACGATCGAGACACATCCGGTCGACCGTACATCATTTCGGTCGACCGTGCAACATCTGGTCGACCGTTTACGGTTTAATGGTCGACCGTTTTTGCACAATACTGCAGACTCGCCAAATTTCGGTTTAACCCCTACAAAATTTGACATTTCGGGATTAGTAGTAAGTTCACAACTTATGTATTATATTATCCTATGTAATGATAAATCATTACACCCCATAATATTTACATCACATATGAATTTAATTTAGATTCTAATTATATTATTAATCACAACATAATTTTGATTTCGCTTGTTCACCACATGTGTCATATTTTCCACATGAAACCCGACACACCTTATGAACTCAAAATCTCCATTTCTTGTTTCCCAGTTTTGTGGTGTGACCTATGGGAGGATCTACACTAAGTTGGCAGTGATATTAAGAACTTAATATCACAAGCTATAAGCGGTATCTAGCTACACATTATAGCTCCTAATTAGTTAGATGTCTTAATTCCACTCGAACCAAAACCCGATCCATTTAGTGATGGAGTGCACCACTTGTGTCCGTCCCTTGCCTCATGATATTAAGAATACACACAAAGTAGTATTGTGTCATCTTTGTATTAGTATTCATTTCTTAATCTCTTTAAGCTAGTTATAAATATGTGACTTAACTCAAATCACATTGTGCACATTATAACTTTGCTTTATCAAGGGGCCCACTAATATCATAACTCGATTAAGAGGGGCAACGATAATCTTTTGACTAACTATCTTCTCCAACAAGAGTCATACTTAACCAACCAATGTCTTTACACTACACTCATCGATAGCTTAAGACACTAGTCTAATTAAGCAATTCTTAAGTGATCGTATATAAGTCTCATATCAAAGGACCAAAGACACAGAAAAACATCAATGACACAGAAAACATAATTCTATAATGTTTTAGTTATTAGGTCTATTCAGTATACAAAAGTAATATTTTCCTCTTTTGTGTACCCGTGTTGTCACTCATTTGTAGAGCTACAATGATCTATGACCAACACGACAATCTTAACTCGGTAATTAATGTTCCATGTTGATTACCATGATTGCGAATATCTTTTGTTTTATGTAAACCAATATCTTTTAGAGCTCTACGGTTAAGGACCAAGAGCCTCTTCCTTAACACTTCTAAATGACGAATAACATAAACAAGGAACAAAATGATTTCTCATTCAATTCATAATAATTGACATTTAAAAGTAAAACTTTTAGAACACATTCCCTTCAATCTTCCACTTGTTATTTAAAGTTTTCTTTCACATACACACTCAATGTATAAAACAATAATAACTAGGGTAAACCCCATTACATATCAATCATCAAGCCAATCTACATGGTTCCTCAATCCCATGGACTCGAAATGCATTTCGCCCTTGGCTTGGGATAAGCGTTTTGCGAATGGATCAACAGTGTTGCTGTTGGTGTCCACCCATAAAAGATTTATTTTGCCTTTGTCGATGAGGGCACGTGTCACGAAGTACTTACGATCCATGTACTTCACTTTGTGGTGTGATCTAGGATCATTGATTTGCGAGATAGATGTACTATTATCGCAAAATAGCTCAATGGGTCCCTCGCTCATGGGAACTACTCCAAGCTCTTCAAGGAACTTCTTGATCCACACTCCTTCCTTGCTCGCTTCAGCGACAACCATTACTTCGGAAGCGGTGGTTGAATCGGCCGTAGTGGTTTGCTTCCAGCTACGATAACTCACAACTCCACCATTCAGAAGAAATACGTATTGATGCATTGCATACATTGCATCATATGTCTTTCATTTAGATCACTTTTATATCAATAAATGCTACTAAGGTATGTGTTTAGTCTTATTTACAGAATACAGGGACCTGAATGCAAATTACCCACATCCCGAGCATAAACGCGTGCAAAAGACTCATTTCTATCATAAAGACCAAGCTCAAGATTATCGGGTTACGAATAAAAATGTATCCAAGCATAAAAGCATTCAAGTCCTAATTGCAAAAATAACAAGGACTTAAGCACAAAAGTAGCTGGGGACCTAATTGCAAATCACGAGTAGCTTTTATTATCTTGGAGAAAATCTAAAGAAAAATCAATGTGAATCTCCAAATATATGAAAGAAATAATTCGGAGCTCAAGAGAACGAAAAGAAATCATCCAGACGCGCAAAGGAGGATCAAATCATACCATAAACACTCAGCAAAAATCCGGATTTAATCTGACAGGATTATGCGGCGTTTTTGCCACACAACAACTACAATCTGCGGCGTGTGCTCCAATTTTGTCAATCCGTGTGCTCCAATTTTGTCCAGTCGTGTCTGGACACGTGTACTCTCCAATTCTATACTTAGGTCTCTTGTAACAACTATAAATAGACCCGAAAACGATGTTAGAGGGGTCCTTAGTCTTTGGTTGTAGTTTTTATTCTTAATCTTAGTTTTGTATTCTTCTTTTCATTAATAAAATTCTGTCTTTTATTTCTTACTTTTAGTTTTCTTTTGTAATGTCTCAAGGACCCCTTCTTCCTCTCTCTATGAGTTTCTAACTCCTTCCAAAGGGTGGAGGTGACGGATTTAGGGTGAAGAGAAGACGAATAAATGTTATTATTTTAAGTTCGTATTAGTCTATTTTGATTACTTGAGTTTATGTTAAATCATTTATCATGTAATGCTTCATAACTAATATGATTTATTCTATGTTTCTGAATTCTCTAATTTAAACCTTAAATCCAAACCTCCACTCGACGGAATTCACCTCTTTGTTCTTGTTTTAGTTTATTTGTTCTTGTTTCTTGCTTTAGATAATTAAAAACCAAAAATCTCAAAACCCAATCTATTTCTTCTCTCCTTCTTTCTCCCAATCGAAATCACACTAATAACAAGATCTCGCCCTCCTTGTGTTCGACCCGTATTTGCCACGTCTTCATTGACGTCGTGCACTTGCGGTATAAAATTTAAATCTCATCACGTATCCTGATTGCGACCTTCTATCGTCTGGATCACTCATGAAACTCGCATCCGAGTACCCTTCATCTATCAACTCCATTTGTCCTCCATAAACAAGAATCTTATCCTTAGTCTGGTTAAGGTACTTCAGGATATTCTTGACCGCAGTCCAATGCTCAGGACCTGTGTTGGATTGGTGACAACTTGTCACGCTTAGAGCATACGAGACATCGGGTTTTGTGCAAGTCATCGTGTACATGATCGACCCAATTGCCGAAGCGTAAGGGACATCCTTCATGTACTCTAAGTCCTTACGTGATTGCGCACGTTGAGACTTCTTGAGTTGTACACCCATACTCATTGGCACACTGCCCTTTTCGGAGTTGTTCATCTTGAACCTTTCCAAGACCTTGTCAATGTATGCACGTTGACTTAGGCCAATGAGTCTACGGGATCTATCTCGATATATCTTGATTCCCAAGATGTATTGAGCCTCACTCATATCTTTCATTGAAAATGCAGATTTCAATGAACTTCTCGTTTGCTCAAGCAAAGGAATATGATTGCCCATAAGGAATATGTCATCGACATATAAGATTAGGACTACTACATGGCTCCCACTAACCTTCTTGTATATACAAGGTTCTTCCTTACTTTGAATGAAGTGAAACTTCTTCACTTCCTCGTCAAAGTGTTTGTTCCAACTCCTTGATGCTTGCTTCAATCCATAAATGGATCTTTGAAGCTTGCATACTTTCTCGCTATTCTTTGGATCTTCAAAACCTTGAGGTTGTACCATGTACACATCCTCCTCCAAGTTCCCATTCAGGAACGCCATTTTGACATCCATTTGCCATATTTCATAATCGTGAAATACGGCAATAGCGAGCATGATCCGAATAGACTTGAACATGGCAACCGGTGAAAAAGTTTCATCATAGTCAATTCCTTGAACTTGAGTGAAACCCTTTGCTACAAGCCTCGCTTTGCAGGTTGTCAAGTTCCCATCCATGTCCATCTTCCTCTTAAAAACCCATTTATTATGAATGACCTTTTTCCCTTGAGGAAGGTCAACCAAGTCCCATACTTGATTATCATACATGGATTCTATTTCGGATTCCATGGCCTTAAGCCATAGTTTGGAGTATTCCCTTTCCATTGCCTCTTGGAAGGTTAAGGGATCATTGGTATCTAGTACCATGATTTCATGAAGTCCCAGATACAAATCGGGTTTCTTCCTTTCCCATGTTGACCTTCTAAGTTCTTTTGGTTCTTCTCGTGTCTCTCGAACTTCTTCCACAATCTCTTGAGGAGTGGGTTCACGTTCAACTCTTGAACGTACACTTGGTGGGGATGATTGAGATTCTCTCACAATTTCTTGTGATGGTCTCTCGTTCACGCTTCCACTAACCAAAAGAATCTCGGTTGGGCCTTCATGATCTTGAATGTCATTATTCATGTCATGATCTTGTAGAGTATCTTGAGTTTCCTCAAGCACAACCCTACTCCCACTACTTTTTACTCTTTCTAGAAATTCCTTTTCCAGAAATGTGGCATCCCTCTCTACAATCACTCGATTGGAGGTGATATGCCAAAAGTAGTATCCTCTTGTCTCACGAGGATAACCAATAAAGAAGCACTTATCCGCTTTTGGTTGAAGTTTGGTCGACATCAATCTCTTGACGTAAGTCTCACAACCCTAAATCTTGAGAAAACTGAGCTTAGGTGTTTTACCACTCCATAGCTCATAGGGAGTTTTCTCCACGGATTTGGATGGAACATTATTTAGTGTGTAAGCCGCAGTTTGTAGTGCATAACTCCAAAAGTAAAGAGGTAATTCCGCATGACTCATCATTGACCGAACCATATCGAGCAATGTCCTATTCCTCCTTTCGGATACCCCATTCCACTGAGGTGTACCGGGAGGGGTGAGTTGAGGTACAATACCAAACTCCTTTAGGTATGAGTCAAATTCGGCACTTAAGTACTCACCTCCACGATCCGTTCGTAGAGACTTGATTTTCTTGTCGAGTTGGTTCTCTACTTCATTCTTGAATTCTTTGAACTTGTCAAAGGATTCACTTTTGTTTCTCATTAGATAAACATAGCCATAACGACTATAATCATCCGTGAACGTAATGAAGTACCTGAAACCATCTCGTGCACTAGTACTCATTGGACCACATACATCGGAATGTATCAAATCCAACAAGCCACTCGCCCTTGGGCCTTTCTTCTTGAAAGGCTTTTTGGTCATTTTTCCCATTAGACATGGTTGACACGTCTCCAATGATTTAAAATCAAGTAGACCAAGAAGGTTAGCTTCTTGCAATTTCTTGATGCGCTTTTCATTTATGTGACCAAGACGATAGTGCCACAAGAGAGTATCGTTCTCGTGAGTGGTCTTAAGTCTTTTGTTATTGATATTAAAGATTTGTTTATTATCCAATTCAAGCAAATAGAGACCATTCCTTATGAACGCATTTGCATAGAACACACCATTCTTCGATATAGACAAACAAGAATTTGAAATATTTATATTAAAATTATCCATATCCAGACATGATACAGAAATGATATTCTTGCTAATCGAAGGTACATAATAAACATTCTTTAGACATAAATTTAAACCACTACACAATTGAAGCACCACAGAACCTTGTGCAACCGCAGACACGTTCGCACCATTTCCGACCTTCAATTCTACCTCGTTCCTTACGAGTTCCTTCCTATCCATGAGTAGCTGCACATTAGAAACTATGTGAGCACAAGATCCGGTATCAATTACCCAATCCTGGACAGAGGTGGCTAAATTTATTTCAATAACAAATATACCTTTGGCCTTTTTGGGGCGCTTTCGTTCAATCACTCTGTTGTCAAGGTCTTCCTTGTACTTGGGGCAATTTGGCCGGATGTGTCCTTTTTCACCGCAGTGAAAGCACTCCGTATTGGGAGTTGGAGATTTCTGAGATTTCCCCCTCGAGGCACTCACACGAGCACCTCCTACTCCCTTGCTCTTGATTGAACCACTTTTGGTAGATTTGCCCTTTCCTTTACCAATCTTATGACCCCTCCCATGGACGGCAAGAACTTGCTTGTTCCTACCCTTGCCCATGTCAACTTCAGCAGTTTTGAGAGCGTTGTGAAGCTCCTCAAGACTCACCCCTTTTTCACGCACATGATAGTGCATCACAAAGTCCTTAAAGGACGGGGCTAGAGAGCCAAGAATCATATCTTCAGCAATGTCGTCGGGCATTGGTGAAGAGAGCTTTGCCAACTTCTCAAGGTATCCTTGCATCGTGAGAAAATGCATAGATACCGATGTTCCCTCCGCCACATGGCACCTTGTGAGTGCGATGGTGGTCTTATAGCGCTCCTTTCGGGCACTATCCATGAACATCTTAGATAAAGCTTCCATGGTCTTCTTGGGTTTTGAATCCAAGTATTTCGCTTGAAGCGAGTCACCCATAGATGCTAGCATAAGACCGTGAACTTGGTTCTCTTGGTCTTCCCACTTGGCTTTAGCCTCTTTCTCTTCATCGGTTAATCTCTCATTCCACTTTGGGATTGGACCTTCCAAAATGTGAGATAGTTTCTCAAACTTTAACACGATGTTGAGTTTGAGTTGCCAACTTATGAAGTTTGAGCCATCATTTGCTAAAGGATGTTTTTCTATCATGGATCGTACGATAGGTTGGATGTTCGATATTTTTCTACAAAATAAATCATACAGGTTTTAATGACAATTTTATGTTTTAATACACATGCATACATATATCGAATATATAAGTGTAAATGTTGCAAATTAAAATCTTGCCCATAAATGCAACAATCCAAGATCCTATCAATTGTAATATAGACTAGCTAAGGGCTATCGAATACATTACAATATCAAGGTAAGAAATTGTTTTCTAATCACAACCTTTTTTGAATTTTAGCAATATTTAGCATCTTCAAACTCTTGTGACTCTTGTCGTTTTAATTATGAGGGAATACGACCTATCCTCGTAAGAAAAACTTTTTCCCAAAACCGAGCGAGGGCTCTAGGTAATGTTAAGAAAACTTATTTTCATTTGATACGAGATACGTTTATCCATTGTATTCACAACTAAACATACTTGGGGTTCACTAGGGTGAGACACACCTCATATATTTAATTGTGGCACAACAACAGACAACCTTTATATCTCCCACTATTCCCAAAGATAGAGGGAGCTATCTCCCGCTAAGGGCGAGCAGAGTATCCCTCGATCAATGGCTGCTAGTGGATGAAATAAGAAGGAAAACTATTCTTAATTTTTGTTGGACAATTTTAACATGTGATTTAGAATTTTAGGTTATCATGCATATTAATATTCATACACATCCTAACATTCACCACATTCATCACATGCATAGCAGAAATTAAAAAAAAACAGAAATTAAACATTCACACAATCCACATCGTGTGAGTTTATATGTTCCCTTCGATCCTCGATCCTCGATCCTCGATCCCTGATCTTCGATCCTCGATCGATGCGCTACAGCGGCGACTTCCTCTTGCACCGGAGATGTAGATTTTACAGAAAATAAACATGCTCCTCACATTCGATAAAACCAACTAGTGCAAGTCCTATGTAAAAACCTCTCATATGCTAATGCATCTATCTAAAAGACGGAAATAGAGAGAATTTTGGCTTTTACATACATAAGCCCCTGTATAATAATAATTACATACATTTGTAGTGTCTGATTTGGAACATATAAACTCACAATCCTGCAAAGCAACTCAAGCATCCATGCACGCAATTGCTATAAACTACACAACCTAGTTTATCAAGCATCTAGAATCCCAAACAGTTCTTTGAAAAACATTTTGAAATCCATTAAAAACATTTTTCATGCATCCATAGTTCACAAATTAATTATGAACCGCTGTCCTTCCAATTTCCAATGGAAAGATGAATCGCAGTTTTTCGGTTTTGTTGATTCTCTTACAAAATAATTGTTTATACTTAAAACGAAATTATTGCAAGTTAGACTTATGTCCAAATCATAATTATAGTAATTTCATGACATGTTTTAAACATTCAAAACATTTAAAACGAATTATTACAAAGAATTATTTCAACAAACATTTAAAGACCGAAAAACCGGTAAAACGAATTGTTTAAATCCTAGATGGTAAACTAAATTTGTTTACAGCCATGAATCATAAGAAAATTGAACCCTAAGCTCTGATACCACTGTAGGATTTCATGTTTAATTATACATATATATTTTTCGAATTTTTCATGTATAATAAGGATCAATTTTCAATTTCTAGAATCTATTGCATGCATCGGTTTGTTTTAACAAACTAGTTTCAAAAACTCTATTCAAACAAACATAAAGGAGCTCCGAAATTCATACCTAGAAGTTCTCTAAAACTTCTCGAAGATTCGGAGACCGTTGGGATGCTCCTCGCTGCGCTGGATGCCTCCGAGTATTCACCAAACTCTAAACAAGATCGGAGAGAGGGAAGCTAGTCTCTCAATCTCCGATTGGGTTTAGAATCCAATTACTAACCCCTCTTTAATTCTCTTGAGAAGATGATCTCTTAAGAACTAAACTAAACTTAAGAATTTGTGGAATTTTCGTGGAGAATTAAGGAGAGAGATTTTGCATGAAAAGCAATATTAATTAAGATGTAGGAAGGCAATGAGATAACCTCTATTTATAGGTTCTCTCCAAATTACCTATTCATGTGCAACCTCTTGCCCATGATTTCATGCAAAATTCCATCTAACCATCCATTATTTATTAATAAATAATATTAGCCACGAATTAAATCAATTATGGACCAATTCCATGCATGATCTAATTAATTCTTAAATTAATTCTGTATAAACCGTCAGGACCGGTCGACCGTTTTTGGAGGTTCGGTCGACCGCTCGAACCAGTTTCGGTCGACCGTTCAATAGCTCGGTCGACCGTTCGTAATAGGAACTATTCCATCGCAATGTTCGGTCGACCGACCGATCACTTTCTGTCGACCGTTCGAACAGATGAAAATTCCCTATTATCGGTCGAGACATGTCCGGTCGACCGTGCCCTACCGGTCGACCGTTTACTGCTAACTGGTCGACCGTTTGAGCACTGTTTTGCAGACTTGTCAAATTTCGGTTTAACCCCTACAAAATTTGACATTTCGGGATTAGTAGTAAATTCACAACTTATGTAACATATTATCCTATGTAATGATCAATCATTACACCCTATAATATTTACATCACATATGAATTTAATTTAGATTCTAATTATGTTTATTAATCACAACATAACTTTGATTTTGCTTTGTTCACCCAATGTGTCATATTTTCTACATGAAACCCGAGACATCTTATGAACTCAAAATCCCCATTCCTTGTTTCCCAGTTTTGTGGTGTGACCTATGGGAGGATCTAAACTAAGTTGGCAGTGATATTAAGAGCTTAATATCACAAGCTATAAGTGGTATCTAGCTACACATTATAGCTCCCAATTAGTTAGATGTCTTAATTCCACTCGAACCAAAACCCGATCCATTTAGTGATGGCGTGCACCACTTGTGTCCGTCCCTTGCCTCATGATATTAAGAATACACACAAAGTAGTATTGTGTCATCTTTGTCTTAGTATTCATTTCTTGATCTCTTTAAGCTAGTTATAAATATGTGACTTAACTCAAATCACATTGTGCACATTATAACTTTGCTTTATCAAGGGGCCCATTAATATCATTACTCAATTAAGAGGGGCAATGATAATCTTTTGACTAAGTATCTTCTCCAACAAAAGTCATACTTAACCAACCAATGTCTTTACACTACACTTATCGATAGCTCAAGACACTAGCCTAATCAAGTGTTTCTTAAGTGATTGGATATAAGTCTCATATCAAAGGACCAAGGACACAGTAAAATATTAATGACACAGAAACACATTTCTATAATATTTTACTTATTAGGTCTATTCAGTATACAAAAGTAATATTTTCCTCTTTTGCATACCCGTGTTGTCACTCACTTGTAGGGCTACAATGATCTATGACCAACACGACAATCTTAACTCGGTAATTAATGTTCCATGTTTGTTACCATGATTGCGAATATCTTTTGTTTTATGTAAACCAATATCTTTTAGAGCTCTACGGTTAAGGACCAAGAGCTTCTTCCTTAACACTTCTAAAAGACGAATAACATAAACAAGGAACAAAATGATTTCTCATTCAATTCATAATAATTGACATTTAAAAGTAAAACTTTTAGAACACATTCCCTTCAAATAGGCGGGTGCATCGGAATGAGTTCCTCAGGCTCATTCGATGGATGCAGCAGACCTGCATCACTAAGAACGGGGCTGCTCCCCAAGTCATCCAACAAGGACCTCCCACCATCATTTAGATCATCAAGCATAAGCTCGGTCATAGGTGGGTCCTTGTTGGAGTCAATATGAAGCTCAAATGGCTCAATGGCCATGGGACATGAGGTAGAGACACCTTCTGGTATAGGCATATGATGATGTGTCTCACTCTCACTAGTACTCTCAACTGAATCATGCAACGAACACTCCCTTTGGACATTCATGTTCGAGGCCAGCTCACTCTGTTGCATTGCGAAGACAGGCAATGAGTTTTCGCTTGGCCCACGAACATTCTCAACGGGTTGCATTGGGGTTAGGGGTGTTCGTTGAGTTTGTGGTACTTTCTCCAATTGGCGGATGAGATTTAGATTTAAAGGTTCATCTATGGGTTCCTGTTGCTTACCAGAGTTGAACACACGAAACTCGACACTCATGTTACCAAATGAGAGCTTCATGAGACCATTTCTACAATTAATCAAGGCATTGGAGGTTGCCAGAAATGGTCTACCCAAAATCAAAGGTATTTGAGAGTGGGTGTTCGCAACAGGATTGGTATCGAGGACAACAAAATCGACTGGAAATATAAAATCTCCAACTTTGATAAGCACATCCTCGATAATCCCCATGGGAATACGAATGGATCTATCCGCCAATTGGAGGACGATCTTCGTTGGTTTCAATTCTCCCAAGTTCCACTGTTTATAAACAGAGAATGGGAGGAGGTTGACCGCTGATCCTAAATCAAACAAAACAATGCTCATTCTAGTGTCCACAATCGTACACTGAATAGTGGGATACCCAGGGTCCTTGTATTTTGTGTAGGTAGTAGGATTGGACAAAAGTGAGCTGATATTTGCAGCCAAGAATGCTTTCTTAGGAACATTGGTCTTCCTCTTGGTTGTGCAGAGATCCTTCAACACTTTGGCATATTGAGGTATTTGTTAGATGACATCCAACAAAGGGATGTTAACCTTCACTTGCTTAAAACCTCTAATATCTTGTCCATGTTGTCACTCTGCTTTTTGTTTAACCTACTTGGATAGGGAGCTTTTGGCAGGTAGGTTTTCTACTGTGCCTGAGAAGAAAGCTTTGGTGTATTACCCTCACCCTCAGCTTCTTCTTCACCACCATTCCCACTGGGGGGCTGCATAGATGGTGGTGGGTGTGGCAAGGAAATGTTATTGTCAACCTGTTTTCCATTCCTTAAGGTCACAATGGAATTGACATGGTGAACAGGTTCCTCCACATGGTTCACTTGCCTCCCCCGAGGTACCACATTCTCATTTTGCATTTGTTTTTGTTGGTACATGCGAGGGTTAGCCTCAGGCTGGCTAGGAAAAGACCATCTCTCTCTTTCATGTACAGACTGAGCCAATTGGCCCATCTGAAGCTCTAGAGATTTGATGGTCTGCTGATTTGAAGTGAGAACTTGACTCGTGGTTGACATAAAAAATTTCATTGAGTTTTCAAGTCCACGAGTCAAGGTCTCAAGCGAATTGAATCGGGTTTCCATATTATTGGAAATTGGGAAACCCGATTGATTGGTGGTTTGCGCTTGGGGTGGCTGATAGGAATGCGCATGCATGGGAGGTTGGTGTGATTGGTAATGTGGTCTAGAGGAGATTGAAGGATCACCCGTGGCATTAGTTTGGTTCCATGAAAAATTGGGGTGGTTCCTCCATCCAGGATTATAAGATGATGAGTATGGGTCATTCCTGGCTCTATCATAGTTGGCGTTGACATGTTCCATCTCAGGAGGAATGAACGCACACTCGCTTTCTACATGACCTATCCTACCACATGAATGACAGGGAATTCGACCAGATGTGGACATGTGAGGTGCACTTTGTTGGTTTTGGAGCTCAATCGAATCCATACGGCGCATTAAGGCCGCCATGCGTGCCTCGGTGGCCGCAGTGGTATCGATAGCAAATGCGGTACCCATCTAGACGAGTTTGCATTCGCAATCCTCGCTCCTATACTAGATGATGCAGGTGGTTCCCTCACACTCTCCCATTGCATGGTTTTCTCAGCAAGGTCTTCTAGGAAAGCTCATGCCTCCCTTTCATCCTTTCCCAAGAACTCTCCTTGACACATGGACTCAAGGAGCGTTCTTGACGGGATGTGAAGACCCTCGTACACAATCTGACAAAGGCGCCACAACTCAATGCCATGGTGAGGGCATGAGGATAGTAGCTCCTTGAACCTATCTAGATATGCATGAAATGTCTCGGTCTCAAGTTGATAGAACGAATTGATTTCATTCCTCAATTTTTGAGTCTGATGATTTGGGAAGTACTTCTTGAGGAATGCAGATTGAAACTCATCCCAAGTCCTAAAGGCATTCGCCTGGTTGCTGTACAACCACTTCTTGGCGTCATCCTTCAGTGCTAAGGGGACAAGCCTAAGATGGATGGAGTCTGTGCTAAGTTGTTGCAACTTGAACATAGCACAAACCTCCACAAATTCCCTGAGAAAGATATAGGGGTCACCTTTCCCAGTGAAATGAGGGAGCATGGAGATAAACTGAGGCTTAACCTCAAAATGGTTCCCATTAGCCTTTGGCAATGCGATGCATGAAGGTAGAGCAGTACGGCTCGGGTAGCATCGATCACGTAGAGGTATGGGAACGACAACAGGACGCTCAGGTGAGTCCAGCAACTGCTCCTCCTCGCGGAAATTAGCAGCCATTGAACCCAAACTATGTGCGACACGAGAGGAGGAAGGTGTCGAGAAATCGATGACTGAAGCCGGATTGACAACACTCCTCGTCAAACGACCACTCTCGTCTCGTGTCTACGAAAGCATGCACAAAGGTGCACATTGATTGATCGTTTTATATTTAACCGCAAGTGCACGACCGCGTTGAAGCGGTGGCAAATACGGGTCGTCCACTGGGAGGTGTGTCGACACTTGGTTTGTGCGAAGGTGAGAGGTAAAGAAAGGGAAGAAAGGTTGGTTTGATTACACTAAATTACACTAAGATGCAAATGGAAATGAAAAAGAAGCAAGAAAAACTAAACCCCAAAGGGGGTAGAGAAATGATGTAAATATAAAGATGTGTGTGTGTGTAATTAAGCTCCTCACAACATGTAGTGCATGAAATCATAAAACTACATCCAACTTTGCCTCAACATGAATTAAGATAAGACTACATCATTAAAACATACAAGACAATAATTGGAATGAAGCTAAATGAACTCAAGTATAAAGACTAGACCCTACTATGCCTCCACATGAATTAAGATAAGACTACATCATTAAAACATACAAGACATTAGCTAAGGTAAAGGCAACAAGAGCACATACACTACAAATTGTGTTTCCAATATTAACTTCATCCATATCCTAATCTTATCATTCCCCATAAAATAGGTCCACTAATCAAAGCATAAGCTAAGCTTCATTCAAGAGCATTAGCATATTAATGATAAGAGTGAAAACTCATTAGATGGTTATGGAAATCATATAAAGCTCAAGGGATAAAGATAACACACACTTAATACACTACATGATTATATCACATATTTCTCCACCCCAAATGAGGATAGAACTACTCACAACTCATTACACTAACTATATTAACAAAAGCAATCATAATACTGAAATGAAACTATACTAATCAAGCCAGAAACATTAAAGAAGCATAAAACAAAACAAACACCAAAGCAAACACATTGAAGAAAATTAACTAAGCAAGAATTAACAAGCTAATGAAAAACTTCTATTATGAACTCACTCAGATTACAAGCAGCCCTTCCTCCACTAGAGTTTTGCTTCAAGGCTTCAGTCTTAGTAGGGAAGATGCCACCAAAGAGAGAGATGGATACAATGGAGGTGAAGAGTTCTATTTATAAGCATGAAAAAAGCTAATCGGGGACAATCCCCCGATGTTGGACTAAACCAATACCAAAAAGAGCCTAAACACATAATAATACAAGTCCAGGAGAAAGCTTAGCGGATCTGGGGCCATATGGACCGCCAATTGGCGCTCTATAAACTTCAGATCGCGTTGGTTTTTGTTGTGGGCTTTGCTTGGAGTGTTTCTTGGTCTTGGATGCATCTACTTGGTTTAGTGGAGCTCCGACCCGAATCGAATTGACAAAATACTCCCCATGATGGTGTGGAGTTTCCTGTTTTGCTCTTAGGTCCTCCTGTCTTACGTTCAGGTCCTTCTCCCTTGCATCTTGGTCCCCAGGTCTCACAATTAAGTCTTTCTTCCTGCTTTTGGGTCCTTTCATGGCTCTTCTATTCAAACTTCTTTATTTCTGAAAATCAAACATAAAACTCGACACGTACCATTGCTGAGGTGTAAGAAAATGGATATAAGGTACAAATATAAGCATGAAATGATGTCAATCAAATACCCCCACACCTAAGTTTTTGCTAGTCCCGAGCAAAACAAAGAAAGAGAAAAGCAAACGAAATACAAGAAATCCTAACTCACTTTCGTAGGAATCACGGTTGCACTTAGCACGTGCAACAAGCCGTTAAACCTCCTTGGCAACCTCCTTGTTGCCAAGGAGGAGGAGTGTTGTCTCCTGAGGGTTTTCAGCGGATATACCCACAAAATCCGAACAAGATGCATTATTCAATCTAGACCTCGACTTGTTGGAAATATTTTGTCGATCAATGGACGCGGTAATCCTACGGGCCGACTCTATATAGGTAATCAGTCCACACCTAGCCTAATAAACCATTCGGGCAAGTTAAATAAGGAATTAAGTGAAAGACATGGACAACCTCAACATCCTCAAGTGCTACAAAGTGTAAGGTCCATTAAGGTTCTTATTTGCATTATCATATTTTTTTCTCTTTGTTTCTTTTCACATTTTTTTTCTTCTTTTTCTTTTTATTAGTTGGAGCTTCATTCTCCCAGGGTCAGGTTTCGTGCATCATTGCCCATGAGGACTTACACTATCACGTACACCTTTCCCCAAATCTCTACATAGGTCAATCCCTACCACCCGTGTAACGGGAGTTCGATCGGCGCATCCCAAGTCAGATGACTCGAAAGCACTAGCCACAAAGTCCCCTCAGACCTACTTTCCCGAGTGATAGGAGCCGTGCGAGAAGAGAGAACACCTACTCACTCATTTCTTATCTACACATGAACCAAAACCCCTACACTAATGTCTCACAACAAGATTTAGAGGGTCCTTGACTAGCTACAACAAACTTCCTTAAGTTAACAGACACGAATTATTGACTCACTAGGTTCAGGATGGACTTCATTAAATGTTTGAGCACTGAAACCATATGATTACTCACCCCCAAGGGAAAATTGGGGTGCATCCTAACGACTAGATAAATCCTAAAGTCACTGTACTAGATATCCTAATGCATCAAAAGTTCAAGACAATTTTGGGAGTTTCTTTTTACTTTGCCTCTCAACGGTTTTGCACATGCTAAACACACGCAAAACCCACAAAAAAATTTCTTTCGCAAACACATGAATATTTTGAAAGAAATGTGAAAATTTTGAAGCACTCGACAAGCAAAAGAAGACAAGTCACCCAAGGATCATGGCAAGCAGATATATCGATATTAAATGCAACACACTAACATGACCCTAACAATGCACACAAAAGAAAACAAAAACAAAGGAAAAGACTCGACTTTGTACACACGTAAAACACCCCCCCACACCTACTTCATACATTGTCCTCAATGAATGTGAGCAAAATACTACATGGATGTATGCATGAAACAGAATAGATCTCACCAACGTGAAGTACACAAGGAAGTTCATGGCTATGTTGATGGACACAACCCAACTTCCCTCAAAACCTGTGAGATGCTAAAGAATGGATACAAATACGTGAAAGAAATGGGGCCCAAATACTCAAGGGTTGGGGCCCACTACAATCGATGCTCACTGAAGGAGTCTTTTTTTTTTTTTTTTGGAACTATGTACAACAATGGGCTCACATCTTCATATATCAAGGGACATCAAATGGGAACCCGCCATCTCTCGAGCCAGAAATGCACCTGTATTGGCTCGCAACATACAAAACAGAATTGCTTGACCCCCTGACACCCTTATTAGCATTGTGGTCGTTCGATGCCTCTCAAGAGTTATCAAAAGAGGAGGCATGAATGAGAGGTGAACCTCTACCAGGTTGAAGGGTATCAGGTGGTTGATTCTTAACCCACAGGGGGTCCTCAGCAGATACAGAATGAAGAGCATGTGGCTTAGATGCCATAAAATGGTATCTGGTGGCTCAAAAGCCACGTAATCAAAAGGATGTGGCTCAAGGGCCACGAGATCAGAAGAATGTGGCTCAAAGGCCACAAGATCAAAAGGAGGTGGTACTGAGGCCACATGATCAGAACATAAGGCACTTTCTTGTGCCAGCCCAGGTGAAACATCTTCACCACCTTCAGGAGCTTCATCGAACAATTCTCTGAAGTACTTGAAGGTGCCCTCAACTTCAATCTCATCCAAACCCTGGATAAGGTTGACCCCAACAAGGTCATTGAAGACACCTGGCTTCTTGCCGATGGTGAAGATGTTAAAATCAGCACATTGACTACCATAAGTCAAGCGTCATTGCAACAATTGATCAATGCATTGGAAGTCGCAAGGAATGGTCACCCCAGAATGACATGAATTTGTCCAAGTGGGTTTGGCACATGTTCAGTATCCAAGACAAAGAAGTCGACTGGATAAATGAACTCTCCCACTTTGATCAGCACATCGTCCACCACACCCCTCAGTTTCTTCATAGACCTATCAGCCAATTGAAGAGTAGTCTTTGTTTGTTTGAGGTCTCTAAGACCGAGGTGGACGTAGACAGAATATGGCAGAAGATTAACAGATGCACCAAGGTCCAATAAGGCTCGATGTATGGACACATCACCAATCACACAAGAGATAGTAGGACAGCCAGGGTCCTTGTACTTGACTTGCATGGGTTGTGCCAACAAGGAACTCACGTTAGCCGCAAGAAAAGCTTTCTTGGGAACATGAGTTTTTCTCTTCTTGGTGCATAGGTCCTTGAGAACCTTGGCATAAGGTGGCATTTGCTGAATCACCTCCAACAGAGGGATGTTCACCTTAACTTACCTAAACATCTCAAGCATCTTGTCATGCTGATCAGAGGTTTTCTTTTTAAGGCGCTCAGGGAATGACGCCTTTGGGGCATAAGGATGCGAAGGCACCCCAGAATTCAGGTCCAAAGAAACATGAGTGGGGACCTCAGAATCTGGTTCCTTCGACACAAGAGGAGACAAGGGGACCTCAGGGTTCGACCCCTTTGTCGAAGGAAATGTAGAAAGAAGCTCAGGATCTGGCTCCTTCCTGGAAGTATTTGTGGAGGGAGCATCAGGATTCGGCTCCCTCAAAAATGGTGATGACAAAGAAGGTACCCCAATGTGGTTATCCACCTCCTTACCAGACCTCAAAGTATGAATCACATTAATATGATGGGTCGGTTCAAAGGTGGCATTAGGTAAAGGTGTCCTTCCTTGAGAATGGGTACCCCGAGGATTCACCCCAGGTTGACTCAGGAACTGACCCTTCTCACATTCATGGAGTTGATGAGCCAACTGGCTAACCTGCATTTCCAAAGCCTTGATTGTACTTTGCAACGCTTGAAAGGTCGGATCACAAGAAGGGTCCTTAGGGTCAACCCGCTGGGGTGGTGGAGTCTGGTTGGAATAACCCGACGATGAGGCATGAGCAGGTTGGTAATTTTGGTGCTGAGACCTTTGATGTGGGGGTTGGTAGGTCGCCGATGGGCGTGGAGGTTGATAAGGTTGAGGTTGAGCATGCGAGCTTTGACCGTGACCCCCACTAGGCCCCCAAGAGAAGTTAGGATGGTTACGCCATCCCGGGTTGTAGGAGTGACTGTACGGGTCGTTACGGGGCCTCTGTTGATACATTGCATTCGCATGCTCAGTATCCCTTGGAGCGTAAGCACATTCCAAGTCATCATAGCCCGTAAGTCCACACCTACCACACTCGGGAGTAGCGACCTGAGCTACAGGAGCTCGGTCCAACTCTAAACTCTCAATCCTACGCATGAGAGCAGCCATTTTCGCCTCAGACGTGATCGATGAGTCAACTTGATAAGATCCAGCTTGACCAGAAGACCTGGCGGCTGGTGGCTCTCTCATGGTATCCCACTCGAAGGTACGTTCAGCCATGGACTCAAAAGTATCCCATGCCTCCTCGATGGGTTTCATTTGGAAGTCACCCTGACACATCGACTCCAACAATGTGCGGGTGTTGTAGTTGATGCCTTCATAAACAATTTGGCACAGCTGCCATAACTCAAATCCATGATTAGGGTACTGCTGGAGAAGGTCCTTGAACCTCTCAAAGAAACCATGAAATGATTCGATCTCGGTCTGATACATTTGATGTATCTAGTGCCGTATCTGTTGAGTTTTCCTTTGAGGGAAAAATCTCTTCAGAAAGACGGTCACAAAGTCATCCCATGACCGAATCGAGCTCGTCGGGAGGCTATACATCCATTTCTTCGCATTATCCTTCAATGCGAAAGAAATCATCCTCAACCGGACTGAATCCTCGTCAAGCTGTTGAAGCTTGAACATGGTGCATACTTCCTCGAATTCGCGTATAAAGATATACGGATCCTCCTTTTTTGCAGTAATGGTTGGAAGCATGCTCACATATTGAGGTTTCAGCTCATAGTTGTTCCCACGAGCAGGGGGAACAACTATGCAAGAAGGCTGCGCGGCCCGAACAGGATGGGTCCGCTCCCACAAAGTCATCGGTCTATCATGTCGAGCTAAAGGTGGTGGTGCACCAAGAACTCGATCCAGACCGAATCTCCCTTCCTCTCAAGATAGAGGAGGAGGAGAATGAGGTCAACGTGGTGGTGGGAGCGGACCGAGGTACTCCATGTATGGAACCCGGTCTCCCTCACCACCACGAGACGACTCGGCCTCTTGCTCCAAAGGAGGACGAGGAGGAGATGGTCGATCACCAAGACCGTCCATCTCAGAAGAATGCACTCTCTCAAGTCGAGCGCTCTCACCAAAACGAGCCCAACCTCGCATAAAATGCTCGACTCGACTCTAACAAACACTCAACAGAAGGTGTACTAGAGGAGGAGACTATACGCAGAGAATAGATGAGGAGAGGACTCAGGTGAGGAGGGAAGAATCCCTAGAGCTAGCGTGGGTAGAGGGATCAGGAAGAAGCCTAACCAGCAAGCACAGCTCAAACAATGTAAGGCAATGGGTCCTTAGGCTAGACGACGCCTAACTTCGAGGTCACTAGCCTCGACACGTCTCACCTCCCTACAACGAGGACCACAATGCCCAGCAAGTGATACAAGATCCGGAGATCCAGTACCTCCTACTATCGACAAGGTAGGCAACGCCGATCAGGTCATGACGGTCTCAACTAGATTACTCTCCTAGTGCGCCCGCAATCCTAGGGCCAATGTCTACTTGCTTTTAGTTAAGGCTTTATTAAGAATGATTTTTGGGGCCAAGGAAAGGGTGATGAAATCCCCCACCTTATCTTTTATGGGACAACCCCTCCTTAGTAGTGTTTTGATCCTAGATCTAGCAATCAATCGCTCCAATCAAACGCTCTATAAACTTCAGATCGCGTTGGTTATTGTTGTGGGCTTTGCTTGGAGTGTTTCTTGGTCTTGGATGCATCTACTTGGTTTAGTGGAGCTCCGACCCGAATCGAATTGACAAAATACTCCCCATGATGGTGTGGAGTTTCCTGTTTTGCTCTTAGGTCCTCCTGTCTTACGTTCGGGTCCTTCTCCCTTGCATCTTGGTCCCCAGGTCTCACAATTAAGTCTTTCTTCCTGCTTTTGGGTCCTTTCATGGCTCTTCTCTTCAAACTTCTTTATTTCTGAAAATCAAACATAAAACTCGTCACGTAGCATTGCTGAGGTGTAAGAAAATGGATATAAGGTACAAATATAAGCATGAAATGATGTCAATCACACACACCAATTTTTTTTAATAAAGAATGTACGTAGAGGAGAAGACGGGGGGACACAGGAGAGAAAGAATGACTCAGGAGAGAAAGGAAGAAGTCTTTATGCTATGGCGGATGGGTACAGGTAGAAGCTGAAGGGAATGTGTTCTAAAAGTTTTACTTTTAAATGTCAACTATTATGAATTGAATGAGAAATCATTTTGTTCCTTGTTTATGTTATTCGTCTTTTAGAACTGTTAAGGAAGAAGCTCTTGGTCCTTAACCGTAGAGCTCTAAAAGATATTGGTTTGCATAAAACAAAAGATATTCGCAATCATGGTAATAAACATGGGACATTTATTACCGAGTTAAGATTGTCGTGTTGGTCATAGATCATTTTAGCTCTATAAGTGAGTGACAACACGGGTACGCAAAAGAGGAAAATATTACTTTTGTATACTGAATAGACCTAATAAGTAAAATATTATAGAAATGTGTTTCTGTGTCATTAATATTTTACTGTGTCCTTGGTCCTTTGATATGAGACTTATATCCGATCACTTAAGAAACACTTGATTAGGCTAGTGTCTTGAGCTATCGATAAGTGTAGTGTAAAGACATTGGTTGGTTAAGTATGACTTTTGTTGGAGAAGATACTTAGTCAAAAGATTATCATTGCCCCTCTTAATTGAGTAATGATATTAATGGGCCCCTTGATAAAGCAAAGTTATAATGTGCACAATGTCATTTGAGTTAAGTCACATATTTATAACTAGCTTAAAGAGATCAAGAAATGAATACTAATACAAAGATGACACAATACTACTTTGTGTGTATTCTTAATATCATGAGGCAAGGGACGGACACAAGTGGTGCACTCCATCACTAATTGGATCGGGTTTTGGTTCGAGCTGAATTAAGACATCTAGCTAATTGGGAACTATAATGTATAGCTAGATACCGCTTATAGTTTGTGATGTTAAGCTATTAATATCACTGCCAATTTAGCTTAGAACCTCCTATATGTCACACCATAAAACTGGAAAACAAGAAGGTGATTTTATGTTCATATGATGTATCGAGTTTCGTATACATGTGGTGAATGGATAAAATCATTATGTCATGAAAATGACATATTTAGAATCATGAATTTATATATGAGATGTAAATATATCATGGGGTGTGATTGTTTGATATTACATATGATGATATATTGCATAGGATATATAAATTAGCTATAACCCCAAAGATCGAATTTTGTTGGGAATTAATCCAAAATTCGATAAAGCAAATTAATTAATTAAATTTGCTAAAACCCAAAATAGTTAATTTGAGTTTTTGGAGAGTAAAATCTCAGGAAAGAAAAAGGGGGTTATTAGCTAGATTCTAAACCCGTTTGGAGATTGATTGGCTAACTCTTTTTTCTCCAACATTGTTTAGAGTTTGGTGAACACTCGGAGGCAATCCACCGGGCGATTCGAACGGCAACGGGACTCCGGATCTTCAAGAGGTGATGCATTGCATACATTGCATCATATGTCTTTCATTTAGATCACTTTTATATCAATAAATGCTACTAAGGTATGTGTTTAGTCTTATTTACAGAATAAAGGGACCTGAATGCAATTTACCCACATCTCGAGCATAAACGCGTGCAAAAGACTCATTTCTATCATAAAGACCAAGTTCAAGTTTATCAGGTTACAAATGGAAATGTATCCAAGCATAAAAGCATTCAAGATCTAATTACAAAAAGAACAAAGACTTAAGCACAAAAGTAGTCGGGGACTTAATTGCAAAAAGTCAAGGACCTAATTGCAAATCACGAGTAGCTTTTATTATTATGGAGAAAATCTAAAGAAAAATCAATGTGAATCTCCATATATATAAAGGAATTAATCCGGAGCTCAAAAGAATGGAAAGAATCAATCCAGACGTGCAAAGGAGGATCAAATCATACCATAAACACACAGGAAAAATCTGGATCGAATCCGAGCCAAAAAGGTGGCGATTCCGCCGCACCTCATGTACAAATTGCGGCGATTTAGCCGCACAAAAGTCGATCCGTGTTTTCAAATTTTTACCAATGTTGTATTGACGCGTGTACGTTCCAGTTATATATTGGGATCCCTTGTATCGACTATAAATAGCCCCGAGAACGATGGTATAAGGGTCCTTGGCCTTAGACCTAGTTTTTAGTTGTTTTTATTTTCAGTTTTGTACTCTTCACTTTAGTAATAAAATTCTGTCTTTTATTTCTTGTTTTTACTTTTCTTTTGTAATGTCTCTAGGACCCCTTCTTCCTCCCTCTATGAGTTTCTAACTCCTTCCAAAGGGTGGAGGTGACGGATTTAGGGTGAAGAGAAGAGAATAAATGTTATTATTTTAAGTTCGTGATTAGTATATTTTGATTACTTGAGTTTATGTTAAATCATTTATCATGTAATGCTTCATAACTAACATGATTTATTATAAGTTTCTGAATTCTCTAATCTACACCCTAAATCTAAACCTTCACCCAACGGAATTCACTTCTTTGTTCTTGTTTTAGTTTTAATTGTTCTTGTTTCTTGCTTTAGATAATTAAAAATCAAAAATCTTAAAACCAACTTATTTCTTCTCTCCTTCTTTCCCCCAATCGAAATCACACTAATAACAAATCTCTCCCTCCTTGTGTTCGACCCGTATGTGCCACGTCTTCATTGATGCCGTGCACTTGCGGTATAAATTTAATTCTCACCAAGTTTTTGGCGCCGTTGTCGGGGAGGCGACGCAGATTTTTTTTTTGTTGATTTCGATTTTATCCTGTTTATCTTGTGCGCGATCTAAATATTTGGATTTGTGTTTCAGGAGACAACAGAGTGCACGGCGAAATCCGGGCACATTCTGAGCTTAACGAGCGGCGAAATCACCGCAAATAAAGAAGAACTTGCGGCGAATCCGCCGCACACTTGGAGCTTCTGGGCTTCAAATTTTTCTGGGACGCGAATCATCTCTGGGTGAACGTGCGAAGCTACTGAAATTTCGAGAGCGGGCGGTGAACCCGACTGAGCATTGCATAGGTAACCTTTGTTGCCTCTTTTCCTCATAATTTCTATTTTCAAAAAAAATCCTTTTATTAGAATTGCACGTGTTAGGGCAAAATTCCATAATTGGCAATAATTCAACTCTGACCTAAAATTGGCAAAATTAGAAAGGCCTTAGTGCATGCATCATTTAGTGTTTTGTATGCATTATTCTTGCTAAATTCTTGCAAATTAATTTTTGTTGAAGAGTGCTGGAGTCAAGGTACGTATCGTGTTTTTCATCGCTTGCATTTAAGCATATAATCTAATTTGCATACAACCTTGCAATTGCCCCCAACTAAATACCAATGTTTGACTATCTTTGCTAGATCTAAGTTAAACTATCTTAAAGGCAACTCCATAGGCAAAGATACGGTGGGGATTTCACCACCCTTCCGTGGCCCACAAATCACAATCCTAAAGTGTCACCCAATCCTTAAATTAAAATCAATTAGACATTGACCCTTAAGGACTCGGACTCAATTAAGGAGAAGAATTGGTTTGACTTGCTATGACCTGAAGCCGATCGAATTTAATTTGGTGTCTAGAAAGTGTTTTTGTGTTGACGAAAGTCTTCCAAGTGAAGTGGTTGTCTAATTGGCACCGACTCTGTCGGAAGCGCCCCCACTAGCTATACACGGCCTGGCCAAGTTGGTTTGATTAGTGAGGGAGGTGAATCAAGCAAATCAATTCGACTCAACCAGTTAGGAGTCGTCTAGATCTAAGTGACACTAGGTCTAGGATTGTTTGAACTGTGCTTGTTTGGGAAACCTCTGACCGACCTTCTTTTCTATCTTTAGAGTTAAGTTTCCCTTCTCTTCTGAGTCATCTTCTTCTCACCTACTTATACGTTCTAGTCTCCTCCCCTTTACATTCTCTATTAGCATTTTAGGGTCGAGTCGAGAACTTGTGCTTGCTTAGCCTCATAAGGGTAAGAGTACTTGACTCAAGAGTGTTTTGATGGATGGTTACATGAGCAACCATCCATATCATTGTTGGGACCAGGACAATGCTTCCTGGTATTCTAAAGCCATGCAGGCTGGGGTGGCTCAGACTAACACCCCATATGGTTGGGACAATCCTAATTGTATGACTGAGCAATCTTCATATTGGGGTAACATGAGAGAGGCACCGACGGCTAGACCACAATCTAGTTATGTTGGATCATATGCTGATCAACGAACTGACACATTACAACAAACTTTTGCCTCCTTCATGCGTTGGGCTGACAACATGAGTGCACCGGTGGCTCCAGTAGCCGTACCGTGTGACTGTTTCGGGTTGAGTAATCATGTCATCAGGAAATGCCCTTATGTTCCCCCAGAGCCTGAGTATAAGCATACCTTTTCCCAAAATGCTCGATATGACCATTACACATCCGCATATAACCCAAGAGTGATGGATTCATGGGGAAACAATTCATATCCAAATTCTTATACGTCATTTTCGCCCAAATATCCTTCTCCCGAATATCCAGAACTCTACCAACACCCCACTTCAAATCATTGGACTTATTCTCAGCCCACCAACACCCAACCTAAAAATGTCCCGAGTTCTGACTCGAACCTTATAGTTGACCACATACCTGATACCTTGGAACAAGCTTTCCATACGTTCATGACAACTACTCAACAGTCCGTAGACAATATGGTATTACAATTGAGTCAAATGTCGTAGCAATTAAGTGAGGAAAGTAACTTTTCGTGTCAACATGAGGATTCATCTTTTAGTATCGAACCACCACCACATACACAAATTCAAAGCACAATCTTTCAAAGTCAAATTCCTAGTCGGTCTGAGGGACATGGGATTTCAATTCACGATCACTTAGTGGAGGATTCGATTTATATTGAGAAAAACATGGACCAATTTCATTATGAGTCGGCACAGGATTGTGCCCTATCTTCTTGTCCCGTGGCCCTTGAACCACATGATCTTCATGTTGCATCTCTTAAGGACTCACCTCTGGTGGAGCAAGATCTCCCTAGTACCCTCAATTTCAAACAATCTGATGACAGTGTGCCTCTCACCATTGTTCTTGATCATCTTGGAAATGATGGAACATCAAGCAACTACATAGCTAATGAGGGTATTAAAAGTTCCTTAGAAGATACTTTGGGTATGAGACCCACTTTTTGTTCGCCTGGTGTGTCAGACATGCCTAACAAGGTTCTTGACCTCGTTCCGACACACCAGCCAGTTGGTTGGAGAGTTTGGATTGATGATCATAACTTCAACACCGCAACGGGAGAAACTCCTCTTCCGTTGCCCCTTAATTCCCAAACTCTCGAGAGGTTCAAGCTCTTTCAGTTTGATCCGTTGAATGAGATGCCTTTGCGTCCAATTCAGGAACCTCTCATTTCATCTAGCGCTTTTTGTGAAGGCGGCCCACACATGCATTTTCTGGCCCCACGTGGTGTCATGTTTCCTTTTCAGGTGCACTGACCCACTCTTGAAGTTTCCATTTGATGTCTCTTGACAAATGAAGATGGGAACTTATGTTTATACATAGTTATATATGTATAACAATAAATAAATAAATAAAAATTCATATGTTGTATTTATCCCTTCTTTAGCATCTCACAGGTTTTTGAGGGAATTCGGGTTTTTGTCCATCAACAGAGCCATGAACTTTCCTTTGTACTTCACGTTGGTGAGATCTTTCCTTTTTCATGCATAAATCAATGTAGTATCTTGCTCACATTCATTGAGGACAATGCATGATTTAGGTGTGGGGGGGTGTTTATGTATATATTTATCTATATAGCTGTCTTTTATTTCAAAAAAAATTCAATGTTTCATGACATAGCTTAAGATTGAACTGCCAAAACCCGTGTACAAATTGCATTGAGTTTTTGTTCCTTATTATATAGTTCTGCTTGTAGAAATTATGACATAAATCTAAGTTCTAAAGAAATAACTCATTGCCCTTTAAGACATGTATGCACTTAAATTGGATGAATCAAATCTTTGAAGTGGTTGATAAAAAGCAGAGGTTGAGGAAAATATATCGGGAAGTGTGGACTTCTAATAGCAATTAAGCCTTGAGGAAAATAAAATAAAGGAATAAAGTGAGGAAACACATTTTGCAAAATGACTACAAAAGCCCAAGCCTTTGAGTCACTGGTCCGTAGGGGTATCTTGAAACCCGGTAACTTGAGTCTACCAGCTCGGGATTATCGACCAAACTCGCTACAAGAAGTGTCAAAAAGCAAATGTGTTGAATCACGGAAGAAAAGAAAAAAAAATACTCAAGGCCCAAAGCTAAAAAAATGATCCATGCCATGGTTGATCCGAATGATACTTCACCACCAGAGGAGGCGTGCAAAATAAATTAAGTGATATCATGTGTAGAAGGGTTAGTGGTGTGAATATTGGAGGAACAAAGACCAAGTCATATTTTTAATGAGTTAGATTCATATAATGAGCATACAAGAATTCGAAGTGAGATGTATAAGGTTGAGTTGGAGATATTAAGAGCTATTAATGGAATGTAGATTTAAGACTTTGTGGGTGTGTCAACTGAAAACCCTCACGAGACAAAACTCGTCCTCTAAGGAAACTTGGAGGTTTAAAGGCTTGTTGCACATGCTAAGTGCAACCGTGATTCCTACGAAAGTGAGTTAGGATTTCCCAGTTTTTATTTTTCGTATTTTCTGTTTTACTAGGGACTAGCAAAATCTAGGTGTGGGGGTATTTGATGCATTGCATACATTGCATCATATGTCTTTCATTTAGATCACTTTTATATCAATAAATGCTACTAAGGTATGTGTTTAGTCTTATTTACAGAATACAGGGACCTGAATGCAATTTACCCACATCTCGAGCATAAACGCATGCAAAAGACTCATTTCTATCATAAAGACCAAGTTCAAGTTTATCAGGTTACAAATGGAAATGTATCCAAGCATAAAAGCATTCAAGATCTAAATACAAAAAGAACAAAGACTTAAGCACAAAAGTAGTCGGGGACTTAATTGCAAAAAGTCAAGGACCTAATTGCAAATCACGAGTAGCTTTTATTATTATGGAGAAAATCTAAAGAAAAATCAATGTGAATCTCCATATATATAAAGGAATTAATCCGGAGCTCAAAAGAATGGAAAGAATCAATCCAGACGTGCAAAGGAGGATCAAATCATACCATAAACACACAGGAAAAATCTGGATCGAATCCGAGCCAAAAAGGTGGCGATTCCGCCGCACCTCATGTACAAATTGTGGCGATTTAGCTGCACAAAAGTCGATCCGTGTGCTCAAATTTTTACCAATGTTATATTGACGCGTGTACGTTCCATTTATATATTGGGATCCCTTGTATCGACTATAAATAGCCCCGAGAACGATGGTAGAAGGGTCATTGGCCTTAGACCTAGTTTTTAGTTGTTTTTATTTTCAGTTTTGTACTCTTCACTTTAGTAATAAAATTCTGTCTTTTATTTCTTGTTTTTACTTTTCTTTTGTAATGTCTCTAGGACCCCTCCTTCCTCCCTCTATGAGTTTCTAACTCCTTCCAAAGGGTGGAGGTGACGGATTTAGGGTGAAGAGAAGAGAATAAATGTTATTATTTTAAGTTCGTGATTAGTATATTTTGATTACTTGAGTTTATGTTAAATCATTTATCATGTAATGCTTCATAACTAACATGATTTATTATAAGTTTCTGAATTCTCTAATCTACACCCTAAATCTAAACCTTCACCCAACGGAATTCACTTCTTTGTTCTTGTTTTAGTTTTAATTGTTCTTGTTTCTTGCTTTAGATAATTAAAAATCAAAAATCTCAAAACCAACTTATTTCTTCTCTCCTTCTTTCCCCCAATCGAAATCACACTAATAACAAATCTCTCCCTCCTTGTGTTCGACCGGTATGTGCCGCGTCTTCATTGACGTCGTGCACTTGCGGTATAAATTTAATTCTCACCAAGAGGTTTTAGAGAACCTCTAGGTATGATTCTCTTTGCAATTGTTTGTTTGTTCTAATGCATGTTAAATAATTAGGACAAACAAATGCATGCCTATATGAAAATCGAAGAAAATATGAATGTTTCGATCCTGTATGTTTATAAAATTTCGAAAAATATATACATATAATAGGGCACGAAATCCAACAGTGGTATCAGAGCTTTTGATTCATATTATCTTTGATTTAAACTATAAAATCAATTTAGGCTACCATCTAGAATAAAAACAATTCGGTTTTATGTCTTTTTCGAGTTTTTCGATGTTTTGTTGATAAAATTCTAATAAATTCGTTTTGATGGTTTTATATGTTTTAAAACATCATACATGATTGTTAGAATTGAAATTTAGACATTTGTCTAATTTATAGAATTTTCGTTTTATTTTAAATGATTATTTTATAAAGGAATCAACAAAACCAAAAAGGACTTCTTTCCTTTTGGAAATTGGATGAACAACGGTTCAAAATAATTAATTTTGAACTATGGATGCATGAAAAACATTTTAATGGATTTCAAATGATTTTTCTAGAATTGTTTGATTTTAGATGCTTGATAATCTAGATTAAATAGTTTAGATTGGACATGCGTGTATGCGTTGCTCGAGTTGTTTTTGCAGGAATTGTGAGTTTATATGTTCCAAATCAGCAACTATGAATGTATGTAAATATTATTATACAGGGGCTTATTTATATGTAAAGGTCAAATTCTCTTTTTCTATCTCTAGATAATTGCATTGCATTTGAGAGGTTTTTACATAGGACTTGCACTAGTCGGTTTTTATCGAATGTGAGGAGCATATTTATTTTCTGTAAAATCTACGTCTCCGGTGCAAGAGGAAGTCGCCGCTGTAGCGCATCGATCAAGGATCGAGGATCAGGGATCGAGGATCAAGGATCAAATGGAACATATAAACTCACACGATGTGGATTGTGTGAATGTTTAATTTCTGTTTTTTAAATTTCTGCTATGGATGTGATGAATGTGATTGAATGTTTGGATGTGTATGAATGGTAATATGCATGATAACCTAAAATTCTGAATCACATGTTAATATATGAAATTGTCCAACAAAATTAAGAGTAATTTTCCTTCTTATTTCATCCACTAGGAGTCATCGATCGAGGGATACTCTGCTCGCCCTTAGTGGGAGATAGCTCCCTCCATCTTTGGAAATAGTGGGAGACATAATGGTTGTCTATTATTGTGCCACGATTAAATATATGAGGTGTGTTTCACCCTAGTGAACCCCAAGTATGTTTAGTTGTGAATACAATGGATAAACGTATCTCGTATCAAATAAAAATAAGTTTTCTTAACATTACCTAGAGCCCTCGCTCGGTTTTGGGAAAAAGTTTTTCTTACGAGGATGGGTCGCATTCCCTCATAATTAAAACGACAAGAATCACAAGAGTTTGAAGATGCTAATATTGCTAAAATTCAAAAAAGGTTGTGATTAGAAAGAGTTTTTCTTACCTTGATATTGTAATGTATTCGATAGCCCTTAGCTAGTCTATATTACAATTGATGGGATCTTGGATTACTGCATTTATGGGCAAAATTTTATTTGCAGTATTTACATTTATATTCGATATATATGTATGTAATTTAAAACAAAAAATTGACATTAAAAACCTATATAATTTATTTTGTAGAAATGTCTAATATCCAACCAATTGTGCGTTCTATGATCAAAAAGAATCCTTTGCAAAATGATGGCTCAAACTTCATGAAATGGCAACTCAATCTTAATATCGTGTTGAGGTTTGAAAAACTATCTCATATTTTGGATGGTGAAATCCCAAAATTGAATGAGAAGGCAACCGGTAATGAGAAAGAGGCGATAGCCAAGTGAGAAGACCAAGAGAACCAAGTTCACGGTCTAATGTTGGCATCCATGGGTGACTCGTTTCAAGCGAAATACTTGGATTCAAAACCCAAGAAGATCATGGAAGCTTTAACAAAGATGTTCATGGATAGTGCTCGAAAGGAGCGCTATAAGACCACCATCGCACTCACATGGTGCCACATGGCGGAGGGAACATCAATATCCATGCATTTTCTCACGATGCAAGGATAACTTGAGAAATTGTCGAAGCTCTCTTCTCCAATGCCCGAGGACATTGCCGAAGATCTGATTCTTGGCTCTCTAGCCCCGTCCTTTAAGGACTTCGTGATGCACTATCACGTGCGTGAAAAGGGGGTGAGTCTTGAGGAGCTTCACAACGCACTCAAAACTGCAGACATTGACATGGGCAAGGTTTGAGAGGAGCAAAACGATCAACAAAGTAAAGGCAAATTTACCAAAGATACGTCAATCAAGAGCAAGGGAGTAGGAGGTGCTCATGGGAGTGTCTCAAGGGGGAAATCTTTCAAATCTCCAACTCCCAACACGGAGTGCTTTCACTGCGGTGAAAAGGGACACATCCGACTTAATTGCCCCAAGTATAAGGAAGACCTTGAAAATGGGATGATTGAACGTTGGCTCCCGATAAACGTCGTAGGTATGTTTGTTATTGAGATAAATTTAATCACCTCTGTCCTTGATTTGGTAATAGTTACCGGATCTTGTGCTCACATAATTATGATGTGCAGCTATTAAAGGATAGGAAGGAACTCGTGGAGAACGAGATGATGTTGAAGATTAGAAATAGTACAAGCATCGCTGCGATTGTACAAGATTCTATGGAACTTCAATAGTCTAGTGATTTAAATTTATGCTTTGAAGAATGTTTGTTATATGCCTTCGATTAGCAAGAACATTTCTGTATCAAGTTTTAGATATAGATAAATTTTAATAAATATTTTAATTCTTGCTTGTCTATGTCGAATAATGGAATTTTCTATGCAAATACATTCATATAGAATGGTTTCTATTTGCTTGAGATGAATAATAAACAAACCCAAACAAACAATAACAAAAGGAACTAAGATAACTCACGTGAATGATACAATCTTGTAGCACTATCGGATTAGTCAAATAGATGACCAAGAGACCTTTCAAGAAGAAAGGAACGAAACCGAATGACTAATTGGATATGATACATTCTAATGTATGTGGTCCGATAAGTACAAGTGCAATAGACGTTTTAAGGTACTTCATTTTGTTCACGGACAACTATAGTCATTATGGCTATGTTTGTCTAATGGGAAGCAAAAGTGAATTCTTTGACAAGTTCAAGGAATTCGAGGATGGAGTAGTGAACCAACTCAACAAGAATATCGAGTCTCTATGAATGGTTCGTAGGGGTGCGTGCTTAGGATACCTAATTGACTCATTCCTAAAGTAGGAACATGATATTGTTCGACATGGGTCGATCAATAATAAGTCAATTTAAATTGCCTATTTACTTTTGGAATTATGCACTACAAATAAAGACAAACTCACTAAATAATGTTTCATCCAAATTTGTGGAGAAAATGTCTTGTGAGCTATGGAGTTGAAAGACACCTAGGCACGACTTTCTCAAGATTTGTGGTTGTAAGGTATACATCAAGAGATTGATGTCAACCAAACTTCAACCAAAAGCGGATAAGTGCTTCTTTATAGGTTGTCCTCGTGTGACAAGAGGATACTACTTTTGGTGTATCACCTCCAATCGAAAGATTATAGAGAGAGATATGATTTTTCTAGAATTTCTGGAAAAGAGAGAAAAGTAGTGGGAGTAGAGTAAAGCTTGAGGAAACTCAAGATACTCTACAAGATCATGACATGAATGATGACATTCAAAATCATGAAGGCCCAACCGAGATTCATTTGGTTAGTGGGGGCATGAGCAAGAGATTCTTACAAAAATTGTGAGAGAATCTCAATCATCCCCACCTAGTGTACATTCGAGAGTCGAACATGAACCTGTTCCTCAAGAAATTGTGGGAGAAGTTCAAGAGACACAAGAATAACCAAAAGAATAGAGAAGGTTGACGAGGGAAAGGAAGAAACCCAATAAGTATGTGGGACTTCATGAGATCATGGTACTAGATACCAAATATCTCTCGACCTTCCAAGAAGCAATGGAAAGAAAAGACTCCAAACTATGGTGAAAAGCCATGGAATCCGAAGTAGAAAATATCATTTAGTATAAATGAGCTTTTAGGAGGAAGAAATACATGGATAGTAACTTGACAACCTACGAAGCAAACCTTGTAGCAAAAGTTATACTCAAATTCAAGAAATTGACTTTGATGAGATTTTTGAGAGGTTGTCATGTTAAAATCTATTCGGATTATGCTCACTATTACCGCATTTCACAATTGTGAGATATGGAAGATTGATATCAAAATGGAGTTCCCTAAACGGGAACTTGGAGGAGGATTTGTACATGGTACAACCTCAAGGTTTTGATGATCCAAATAATAGCGAGAAGAAATGCAAGTTTCGATGATCCATTTATGGATTGAAGCAAGCATCGAGGAGTTGGAACAAACGCTTTGACGAAGAGGTGAAGAAGATTCACTTCATTCAAAGTAAAGGAAAGCCTTGTTGATACAAGGAGATTAGTGGGAGCCATGCAATACTTTTGATCTTATATGTCGATGACATATTGCTCATGAGCAATCATATACCTTAACATTAGCAAACGAGATTAGTGGGAGCCATGCAATACTTTTGATCTTATATGTCGATGACATATTGCTCATGAGCAATCATATACCTTAACATTCAAAGTACAGGTAGAAGCTGAAGGGAATGTGTTCTAAAAGTTTTACTTTTAAATGTCAACTATTATGAATTGAATGAGAAATCATTTTGTTCCTTGTTTATGTTATTCGTCTTTTAAAAGTGTTAAGGAAGAAGCTCTTAGTCCTTAACCGTAGAGCTCTAAAAGATATTGGTTTGCATAAAACAAAAGATATTCGCAATCATGGTAATAAACATGGGACATTTATTACCGAGTTAAGATTGTCGTGTTGGTCATAGATCATTGTAGCTCTACAAGTGAGTGACAACACGGGTACGCAAAAGAGGAAAATATTACTTTTGTATACTGAATAGACCTAATAAGTAAAATATTATAGAAATGTGTTTCTGTGTCATTAATATTTTACTGTGTCCTTGGTCCTTTGATATGAGACTTATATCCGATCACTTAAGAAACACTTGATTAGGCTAGTGTCTTGAGCTATCGATAAGTGTAGTGTAAAGACATTGGTTGGTTAAGTATGACTTTTGTTGGAGAAGATACTTAGTCAAAAGATTATCATTGCCCCTCTTAATTGAGTAATGATATTAATGGGCCCCTTGATAAAGCAAAGTTATAATGTGCACAATGTCATTTGAGTTAAGTCACATATTTATAACTAGCTTAAAGAGATCAAGAAATGAATACTAATACAAAGATGATACAATACTACTTTGTGTGTATTCTTAATATCATGAGGCAAGGAACGGACACAAGTGGTGCACTCCATCACTAATTGGATCGGGTTTTGGTTCGAGCTGAATTAAGACATCTAGCTAATTGGGAACTATAATGTATAGCTAGATACCGCTTATAGTTTGTGATGTGAAGCTATTAATATCACTGCCAATTTAGCTTAGATCCTCCCATAGGTCACACCATAAAACTGGGAAACAAGAAGGTGATTTTATGTTCATATGATGTATCGAGTTTCGTATACATGTGGTGAATGGATAAAATCATTATGTCATGAAAATGACATATTTAGAATCATGAATTTATATATGAGATGTAAATATATCATGGGGTGTGATTGTTTGATATTACATATGATGATATATTGCATAGGATATATAAATTAGCTATAACCCCAAAGATCGAATTTTGTTGGGAATTAATCCAAAATTCGATAAGGCAAATTAATTAATTAAATTTGCTAAAACCCCAAATACGAATTTTGTTGGGAATTAAACAAATGCATGTTCATATGAAATGCATGAATGAGAGTAGAAGGTGCGTACCTCACGCTAGCTCTCAGCAATAGAAAATAAAGCTAAGATAAAAGACAATCTAAATGCCTAAGTCACATACATGATGCATGAGCTAAACAAAAAGAATGCCTAATCTTTTGCTTTGAGTTTTAGGGTCCAAGTCGCTTAAGGGAAGTTGATTATTAATCTGGGAACAATATAAGAGTCAGAACATGCAAAATTGAGTCCCAGATTACTAGATCAATTATGGCAACACGACAAAGAAATAAGAAGGCAAAAACAGCTCACCAGACCGCCAATTGGCGGTCTCAGGCCGCTGATTGGCGGTCCAAACTGCCCAGCTTTCCTCCAAATTTTTCCAGATGCTTCTCCTTTCGACTCCAAGTCTCCTGAAACAAAGAAAAACTACAAAACAAAAATTAAATCCACTCGAATCGTCCAAACAAGAGTCTGGACTGACACCTCCCCGGCAACGGCGCCAAAAACTTGTTGAACGTTTTAATTTAAACCGCAAGTGCACGACCGCGATGAAGCGGTGGCAAGTACGGGTCGACCTCAGGGAGGTGAGTAGACTCTTGCTTGTACGAAATCAAGTGGCAAAAATAGGGGGAGAAAGATGTTTATGCTACTCTACTCTATACTACGCTAAGAAGTAGGAAATGCGAAAGGAAGAACCAAACAATGAAATAATAACTAAGCTAAGAACAAAGGAAGAATTCTGGAATACAGAAATGGAAAAACCCCTAAGGGGTGGAATGAGTGCACACAAGCAAAGAGGTGGGTGTTGAACACATTCTTTAAGCACAAATTAAGGTGGTGTTATCATGCATAGGAAGTGTCTAAATGTTGTGGCAAAACCTATCAATCTATTCACGAACTTAGTTGATTAACATTCACATAACCAAGATGTTTATTTCAGAACCTAAACAAGCATGAGAGGCGTCTAATCATTTTGGCAAAACTCATCAAGTTATAAATTCTATCCTAAACAAGCAAGCATACATTCATGTTTTATCAACACATTGGAAATAAAGCATTCAATCCATTCTCATTTGCATGTATGAATATCTACTCTACCCCCCAAAGGGGATGAAACTACTCACTAAACATTACACTAATTATTAAACTAAGCAAAGAAAGCTTTAAACTAAGCTAGAAATAAAAGACAATTAAACTAAAACATGCGCAAACAATAAAAGAAGCATAAACAAACAATGAAAGAAACACAAAACTTTATTGATAAAATGACTCACATTTCAAGTAGCATCCTCCTACTTTAGTGTGTGCTTCAAGGCCTCACTTCTAGTAGGAAGAATAACCACTTAAAATATGGAGTGATTACAATGGAAGGTGAAGAGTTCTATTTATAGCCATGGAAAAAGACAAACCGGGACAATCCCCCGATGTGGGACTAAACATATACCAAAAATAACCTAAACATCCTCTAATACATGTGCTGGAGAAATTTTAACGGATTTAGGCCAAAATGGACCGCCAATTAGCGGTCTTGGACCACCAATTGGTGGTCCAAAAGGTCCGGATCCATCTGGAATTTGTGTTGGGCTTTGCTTAGTGTATTTGGTGGTCTTGGATGCATCTACTTCGTTTATTTGAGCTCTGACCCGAATAGAATTGCCAAAATACTCCCCATGATGGTGTGGAGTTTTCTGTTTTGCTCTTAGGTCCTTCTGTCTTGCGTTCAGGTCCTTCTCCCTTGCATCTTGGTCCCCAGATCTCACAGTTCAGTCATTTTTCCCAGCTTTTGAGTCCTTTTATGCTTCATCTCTTCAAACCTATTTATTCCTGAAAACTAAACATAAAACTCGTAACATAGCATTGTTTAGGTGAAAGATAATGGATATAAGATACAAATATAAGAATGAAATGATATCAATCATGGTGCACTCCATCACTAAATGGATCGGCTTTGGTTCGAGTGGAATTAAGACATCTAACTAATTGGGAGCTATAATGTGTAGCTAGATACCGCTTATAGCTTGTGATATTAAGCTCTTAATATCACTGCCAACTTAGTCTAGATCCTCCCATAGGTCACACCGCAAAAACCGGGAAATAAGAAGCTTGATTTTTGGTTCATATGATGTGTCGGGTTTCTTATAGAAAATATGACACATATGGTGAACAAGTAAAATCAATTATGTTGTATATAACATAATTAGAATTATGATAAATCCATATGAGATGCATATATTATGGGGTGCGATAATTTATTATTGCATAGGATAATATACTGCATAAGTTGTGAATTTGCTAAAAACCCAAAAAGTTCAAATTTTGTTGGAAATAAATCCAAAATTTGAAAAGGCAAAATCAGTTAAAAGTTCGGTAATCCGTTATGGTTCGGTCGACGAAGGATCTGTGGATCGTGTTGGCTTTTTGGTCTTAATACGTATTTTGATGATGTAATTAAACCTAATCTTAATAAGGACATGTAGATTAGCACATGTAGTATAATAGTATACATGTTGTATTGTGCTAACATCTACAGGTGATCAAGACTCTAGAAAGAAGAAAAATCAAGTCAAGACATGTAATCAAGCTAGGATTGAAGACATGTAATTTTACCTTTCTTTGAGAATTAGGAACTTATGTGAATTGAGCATAACTTAAGATAATATGCATGCATTCACACACTAGGTTCCTTTTAGGAGTCACACACAAAATATCATATAATTTGGACTCCATTGGATCACCTAAACACCTAAAACATTGGTTGCCAGTCTGCCTGAGTTCGGTCGACCGTTCACCTTTCGGTCGACCGGTTATACACAATATTTGTTAGACCAGACCAATCCGTTCAACCGATCACACTTCTATTAACCGTTTACCCAGACCTGTTCGGTCGACCGGTAGACCTTCGGTCGACCGTTTCGTTTGCTATTTCTGGTAAAAATACGACCGTTTTATTTGTCGTATTATACAACGGTCGTATACACATTTTTCTCAATATACACCCCCATATACTTTAGAACCGGTCGAACAAACTACCTTATTCGGTCGACCGTTTAATTCGTGAAAAACCCCCTGCTATCGGTCGACACAAGTTTGTCCAACCGATCAAGATTTCTCTCTACCGAACCCAGTAGTTCGGTCGACCGGTACCTGCTCGGTCGACCGTTGACCTATAGAACTTAAGTGATTCGGTCGACCAGTACCTATGTTCGGTCAACCGATCCATCAACAGACTCAAGGGTTCGGTCGACCGATACACCTTTCGGTCGACCGTTTCTGGACAGATTTCTGAACCCGATTTTCTATTTTGTGAATCTTGCACAAAACCCAATCAAATCTTGTCCAAACGGCTAGAAATCTTTAGGAGCTTATAAATAGAGGTTCACACTTAGTTTTCCACAAGATTTCACAACTCCAAAGTGTCAAACTTATTGTGAGATTTTCCACAACCTCAAATCTCCAAATTAGTGATCTTAAGCCTCACATCTACACATCATCCATCATACAATCATCTAGCAATTGTTGTGCTCAATTAGAGAGTGAGTTCCACTCAGTCACCATTGTTGTAAAGAGAGCAAGGGTCTTGGTGAAAGCCCAAGACAAAGAGAGCAAGGGTCTTGGTGAAAGCCCAAGACAAGAAGCAAGGATTTCGGTGAAAGCCCGAAGTGATTCTCTCGGTTTGTGAGAGGTGGTGCCAAGCTCGGCGAGGGTTGTTCGCGAGCTTGAAGATTTGTAAAAGGCGTTGCTCCCGGCCCGGAACGGGGAGGCATAGTGAAGACGCAAGAGGAGCTCGAACGGGGATTCGAGAGGGGCTTGCAAGAGAGGACGTAGGCGCGGCCGAACCTCTGTAAATCTGGTGTCTTCTTGTGTGGTTTGCATTGCTTTCCTACTTGTGTTTGATTTGTTTTTAATTTCCGCTGCATTTCTTTGATCGATCAACCAAGTAGTTAATTAGGGCTTAATCGTGATTAGTTTGTGGACCCATAGACCCACACGATCCTACCCCACATGTCAACCGAACGTGGAACGGATAGTCATAGTTGATTGACCGAACTTGACCAAAGTGCCTGGAACTCTGGTACGGTGTACCGAACCAGGAACGGTCGACCGAAACATGTCCAATTCCGATATTTTCGGTTAACCAAATGGCACTCGGTTTTTTACGCGAATTCGTCCGATCGGTTAAGGAGAATTTTTCTCCTTAAGAATCGGTCATCCGTCTAATACTCGGTTAAACAATCGAGACATATTCGGTTGGATTGGCTCCAAACTTGATAATTAAGAGATTAATTTGATCAATGGTTGGATTGGCTCCAAACTTGGTCAAACGTTTTGTGGATGCATGTAATACATTATGGAATTAGTTTGTGAGAGAAAATGTCAAGAAAACGTGGCTTAAGAATAGCCATGATTGAGAGTAAGATTGGAGCCTATAAATAGGTCCTTATTCTCCTTAATTAAGTTAGATGTTTTCTAATTATTTTCTCTCATAATTCACCACAAAAGGCCACGAAAATTATATTAGTTTTGTAACTCTTTGGAAGGAGAAATCTCAGAGATTAAGGAAGGGGTTTGTAGATAGATTCTAAGCTAGTTTGGAGATTGATTGGCTAGTTCATTTCTCTCCAACCTTGTTTAGGGTTTCAGTGAACACTCGGAGGCATCCGACGCAACGAGAAGTGACGATCGTCTTCCTCAACGTCTCTGGAACATCAAGAAGTTTTAGAGAACTTCTAGGTATGAATTTTGGAGTCCCTTGTGTTTGTTTTAATAAGTTTTGAAACTAGTTATTAAAACAAACTGATGCATGCATGAAATAAATCGTAGAAAATTGTAATTGATCCTTATTATGCATAAAATTCGAAAAATATATATGCACAATTAAACATGAAATCCTACAAGAACAACTTCTTGTAATTTACGAACATGTTCAAATAAATTGGAAACTCATAATACAGCAAACTGGTTTTTCATTTCTCAAAGACACCCAGCATATTCGTATATGCATTAAATTCACACTGATATGTAAGTTCTTCATTCTTGAATTGTAACAGCAACACAGAGGGTTGTCTTCATTCGTAGAATATGTCATGATACACCTGAACAAAGCAAAAAATAGCACAAAAATGGAACACATATTCCCAGTTAGATAGAAGCCATCTAAATAAATAAACATGAAAGTCTTACATATTATTAGAAAGTCTGATAGAGGTAATGGGGTCTATGAAATTTAAACGTAAATGAACTACTACAACAACTTCACTTTGAACTACTGGTCCTGACACTATCCATCACAAAATGTTTTCTTTAAACTCCCATGCCAACCACACCTCCCGTGCTTCCATTGTTTTGATGGTCTTGAAGGACAACCTATTTTTCTTTTTCCAAAACATAGACACCGTGAAGGCATAGATCTCTGATGTTGCTGTGTACTTTGTCTCTTCAACAAGGGAAATGCAGTAAATATAATCATCATTTTCATCCTCTATGTCTGCTTGTTCGTCTACTTCTTTCTTTTTTTCTCTGTAAGGTTGTTGCTATGACCGAAAGTGCATCAGTCATTTCGTCCGACATTGCTGGTGGTGACTTAAATATTGTACTAGTAGAAGTTTTCCCACATCTTCTTCTTTATACTGGCGGTGAAAGGAAGTCGTCTCCCTCGTACGACACATGTCTTTGGCCACAATCGGCCTCACCTGTGATGCTCATACTGGCAGAAGGACTAGATGACAGAAATGATGAAGATGTCATGCTACTCTGTGTTTGAAACGAAAGCATCCCAACAACACATTTACCGCGGAATATTTCATCCATCATTTCCAAATGCTTTGGTGGTCCGTCCTTGAATTCTTTGGCCTCGGGAAATTTCTACAATATTGGAAGTCAGGATTTTTAAATATCATATATCTCAATTGCAACACAAATACCATTGTTTGGGTTAAATTCATTAAGTTTACCTTAATAGTGTCCTCCCATCTCTCCGAGTCCATTGTAAAAGTCCATGTGTCATCAGTCCATCCTAAGTCGGTCATCATACTTAGTCGACTAAACAAACCCCATTTACCTCTTGTTTTGTCCCAATGGTTCCGGAATTGCTTGTAATTCCACTGTAATGAGGGTTCCATTTCGAAGTTGGCAATTATATTAACAATCTCATCTTAGTTCAATGAGTTTTTATGGACATTCTGTAGGATTTCATGTTTAATTATACATATATATTTTTCGAATTTTCATGTATAATAAGGATCTATTACAATTTTCTTCGATTTATTTATGCATGCATCGGTTTGTTTTAACAACTAGTTTCAAAAACTTATTAAAACAAACACAAGGGACTCCGAAATTCATACCTAGAAGTTCTCTAAAACTTCTTGAAGATTCGGAGATGTTGGGGAAGATGATCGTCGCTTCCCGTTGCGCCGGATGCCTCCGAGTGTTCACCGAAACCCTAAACAAGGTTGGAGAGAAAGGAGCTAGCCAATCGATCTCCAAACAAGCTTAGAATCTAGCTACAAACCCCTTCCTTAGCCTCTGAGATTTCACCTTCCAAGGACTTAAAAAACTAAGAGAATTTTCGTGGGTTTTAGTAGTGAATTAGGAGAGAAAATAATTTCTGAAATGTGTGTAACAATTAGGGAGAATAAGGACCTATTTATAGGTTCCAATCTTACTCTTAATCATGGCTATTCTTAAGCCACGGTTTTATGACAATTTCTCTCACAAACTAATTCCATAATGCATTATATGCACCCACAAAACGTTTGACCAAATTTGGAGCTAATCCAACCATCGATCAAATTAATCTCTTAATAATCAAAGGCAGAAAATTGACAGCTGTTCGGTTTACCGAGTCCCACTCGGTTAACCGAATTTGTCACGATCGTTTAACCGAGTACGTGACGGATGACCGAATCTTAAGGAGAAAAATTCTCCTTAACCGTTTCGGACTAATTCTCGTCCAAGACCGAGTGCCATACGGTTAACCGAAAATATCGGAATTTGACATTGTTCGGTCGACCGTTTCTGGTTCGGTACACCGTACCAAAGCTCCAAGCACTTTGGTCAAGTTCGGTCAATCAATTACGATTATCCGTTCCATGTTCAGTTGACCGATCCACAGATCCTTCGGTCGACCGAACCTCAACGGATTACCGAACTTCTACCCGATTTTGCCTATTTCAAATTTTGGATTTATTTCCAACAAAATTTGAACTTAAGGGGGTTTTAGCAAATTCACAACTTATGCAATGTATTATCCTATGCAACAATAAATCATTGCACCCCATAATATATGCATCTCATATGAATTTATCATGACTCTAATTATGTTTATATACAACATAATTGATTTTACTTGTTCACCACATGTGTCATATTTTCTATGAGAAACCCGACACATCATATGAACCAAAAATCAAGCTTCTTGTTTCACGGTTTTTGCGGTGTGACCTATGGGAGGATCTAAACTAAGTTGGCAGTGATATTAAGAGCTTAATATCACAAGCTATAAGCGGTATCTAGCTACACATTATAGCTCCCAATTAGTTAGATGTCTTAATTCCACTCGAACCAAAACCCGATCCATTTAGTGATGGAGTGCACCACTTGTGTCCGTCCCTTGCCTCATGATATTAAGAATACACACAAAGTAGTATTGTGTCATCTTTGTATTAGTATTCATTTCTTGATCTCTTTAAGCTAGTTATAAATATGTGACTTAACTCAAATCACATTGTGCACATTATAACTTTGCTTTATCAAGGGGCCCACTAATATCATCACTCAATTAAGAGAGACAATGATAATCTTTTGACTAACTATCTTCTCCAACGAAAGTTATACTTAATCAACCAATGCCTTTACACTACACTGATCGATAGTTCAAGACACTGATCTAATTAAGTATTCCATAAGTGATCAGATATAAGTCTCATATCAAAGGACCAAAGACACAGTAAAATATTAATGACACAGAAACACATTTCTACAATATTTTACTTATTAGGTCTATTCAGTATACAAAAGTAATATTTTCCTCTTTTGCATACCCGTGTTGTCACTCACTTGTAGAGCTACAATGATCTATGACCAACACGACAATCTTAGCTCGGTAATTAATGTTCCATGTTAATTACCATGATTGCGAATATCTTTTGTTTTATGTAAACCAATATCTTTTAGAGGTCTACGGTTAAGGACCAAGAGCCTCTTCCTTAACACTTCTAAAAGACGAATAACATAAACAAGGAACAAAATGATTTCTCATTCAATTCATAATAATTGACATTTAAAAGTAAAACTTTTAGAACACATTCCCTTCAATCTCCCACTTGTTATTAAAGTTTTCTTTCTCATACATACTCAATGCATAAAACAATAATAACTAGGGTAAACCCCATTACATATCAATCATCAAGCCAATCTACATGGTTCCTCAATCCCATGGACTCGAAATGCATTTCGCCCTTGGCTTGGGATAAGGGTTTTGTGAATGGATCAGCTGTGTTGGTGTCCACCCATAACAGATTTATTTTGCCTTCGTCGATGAGGTCACGCGTCACGAAGTACTTACGATCCATGTACTTCACTTTGTGGTGTGATTTGGGATCCTTGATTTGCGAGATAGATGCACTATTGTCGCAAAATAGCTCTATTGGTCCCTCGCTCGAGGGAACTACTCCAAGCTCTTCAAGGAACTTCTTAATCCACACTCCTTCCTTGCTCGCTTCAGCGACAGCCATCACTTCGGAAGCAGTGGTTGAGTCGGCAGTAGTGCTTTGCTTCCAACTACGCCAACTCACAGCCCCGCCATTCAGAAGGAAGACGTATCCTGATTGCGACCTTCTATCGTCTGGATCACTCATGAAACTCGCATCCGAGTAACCTTCAGCTATCAATTCCCTTTGTCCTACATAAACAAGAATCTTATCCTTAGTCTGGTTAAGGTACTTCAGGATATTCTTGACCGCAGTCCAATGCTCAGGACCTGCGTTGGATTGGTGACGACTTGTCACGCTTAGAGCATACGAGACATCTGGTCTTGTGCAAGTCATCGCGTACATGATCGACCCAATTGCCGAAGCATAAGGGACATCTTTCATGTACTCTAAGTCCTTACGTGATTGCGCACGTTGAGACTTCTTGAGTTGCACACCCATACTCATTGGCACACTGCCCTTTTTGGAGTTGTTCATCTTAAACCTTTCCAAGACCTTGTCAATGTATGCACGTTGACTGAGGCCAATGAGTCTGCGCGATCTATCTCGATATATCTTGATTCCCAAGATGTATTGAGCCTCACCCATGTCTTTCATCGAAAATGCAGATTTCAATGAACTTCTCGTTTGCTCAAGCAAAGGAATATGATTGCCCATAAGCAATATGTCATCGACATATAGGATCAGGAATACTACATGGCTCCCACTAACCTTCTTGTATACACAAGGTTCTTCCTTACTTTGAATGAAGTGAAACTTCTTCACTTCCTCGTCAAAGCGTTTGTTCCAACTCCTTGATGCCTGCTTCAATCCATAGATGGATCTTTGAAGCTTGCATACCTTCTCGCTATTCTTTGGATCTTCAAAACCTTGAGGTTGTACCATGTACACATCCTCCTCCAAGTTCCCATTCAGGAACGCCGTTTTGACATCCATTTGCCATATTTCATAATCGTGCTATGCGGCAATAGCGAGCATGATCCGAATAGACTTGAACATGGCAACCGGTGAAAAAGTTTCATCATAGTCAATTCCTTGAACTTGAGTGAAACCCTTTGCTACAAGCCTCTCTTTGTAGGTTGTCAAGTTCCCATCCATGTCCATCTTCCTCTTAAAACCCCATTTATTATGAATGGCCTTTTTCCCTTGAGGAAGGTCAACCAAGTCCCATACTTGATTATCATACATGGATTCTATTTCGGATTCCATGGCCTTAAGCCATAGTTTGGAGTCTTCCCTTTCCATTGCCTCTTGGAAGGTTAAGGGATCATTGTTATCTAGTACCATGATTTCATGAAGTCCCAGATACAAATCGGGTTTCTTCCTTTCCCTTGTTGACCTTCTAAGTTCTTTTGGTTCTTCTCGTGTATCTCGAACTTCTTCCACAATTTCTTGAGGAGTGGGTTCACGTTCAACTCTTGAACGTACACTTGGTGGGGATGATTGAGATTCTCTCACAATTTCTTGTGATGGTCTCTCGCTCACACTCCCACTAACCAAAGGAATCTCGGTTGGGCCTTCATGATCTTGAATGTCATCATTCATTTCATGATCTTGTAGAGTATCTTGAGTTTCCTCAAGCACAACCCTACTCCCACTACTTTTTACTCTTTCTAGAAATTCCTTTTCCAGAAATGTGGCATCCCTCTCTACAATCACTCGATTGGAGGTGATATGCCAAAAGTAGTATCCTCTTGTCTCACAAGGATAACCAATAAAGAAGCACTTATCCGCTTTTGGTTGAAGTTTGGTCGACATCAATCTCTTGACGTAAGCCTCACAACCCCAAATCTTGAGAAAACTGAGCTTAGGTGTTTTACCACTCCATAGCTCATAAGGAGTTTTCTCCACGGATTTGGATGGAACATTATTTAGTGTGTAAGCCGCAGTTTGTAGTGCATAACTCCAAAAGTAAAGAGGTAATTCCGCATGACTCATCATTGACCGAACCATATCGAGCAATGTCCTATTCCTCCTTTCGGATACCCCATTCCACTGAGGTGTACCGGGAGGGGTAAGTTGAGGTACAATACCAAACTCCTTTTGGTATGAGTCAAATTCGGCACTTAAGTACTCACCTCCACGATCCGTTCGTAGAGACTTGATTTTCTTGTCGAGTTGGTTCTCTACTTCATTCTTGAATTCTTTGAACTTGTCAAAATATTCACTTTTGTTTCTCATTAGATAAACATAGCCATAACGACTATAATCATCCGTGAACGTAATAAAGTACCTGAAACCATCTCGTGCACTAGTACTCATTGGACCACATACATCGGAATGTATCAAATCCAACAAGCCACTCGCCCTTGGGCCCTTCTTCTTGAAAGGCTTTTTGGTCATTTTTCCCATTAGACATGGTTGGCACGTCTCCAATGATTTAAAATCAAGTAGACCAAGAAGGTTAGCTTCTTGCAATTTCTTGATGCGCTTTTCATTTATATGACCAAGACGATAGTGCCATAAGAGAGTATCATTCTCGTGAGTGGTCTTAAGTCTTTTGTTATTGATATTAAAGATTTGTTTATTATCCAATTGAAGCAAATAGAGACCATTCCTTATGAACGCATTTGCATAGAACACACCATTCTTCGATATAGACAAACAAGAATTTGAAATATTTATATTAAAATTATCCATATCCAGACATGATACAGAAATAATATTCTTGCTAATCGAAGGTACATAATAAACATTCTTTAGACATAAATTTAAACCACTACATAATTGAAGCACCACAGAACCTTGTGCAACCGCAGACACGTTCGCACCATTTCCGACCTTCAATTCTACCTCGTTCCTTACGAGTTCCTTCCTATCCATGAGTAGCTGCACATTAGAAACTATGTGAGCACAAGATCCGGTATCAATTACCCAATCCTGGACAGAGGTGACTAAATTTATTTCAATAACAAATATACCATTGGCCTTTTTGGGGCGCCGACGTTCAATCACTCCGTTGTCAAGGTCTTCCTTGTACTTGGGGCAATTTGGCCGGATGTGTCCTTTTTCACCGCAGTGAAAGCACTCCGTATTGAGAGTTGGAGATTTCTGAGATTTCCCCCTCGAGGCACTCGCACGAGCACCTCCTACTCCCTTGCTCTTGATTGAACCACTTTTGGTAGATTTGCCCTTTCCTTTACCAATCTTATGGCCCCTCCCATGGACGGCAAGGACTTGCTTGTCCCTACCCTTGCCCATGTCAACTTCAGCAGTTTTGAGAGCGTTGTGAAGCTCCTCAAGACTCACCCCTTTTTCACGCACGTGATAGTGCATCACAAAGTCCTTAAAGGACGGGGCAAGAGAGCCAAGAATCATATCTTCAGCAATGTCCTCGGGCATTGGTGAAGAGAGTTTTGCCAACTTCTCAAGGTATCCTTGCATTGTGAGAAAATGCATAGATACCGATGTTCCCTCCGCCATATGGCACCTTGTGAGTGCGATGGTGGTCTTATAGCGCTCCTTTCGGGCACTATCCATGAACATCTTTGATAAAGCCTCCATAGTCTTCTTGGGTTTTGAATCCAAGTATTTCGCTTGAAGCGAGTCACCCATGGATGCTAGCATAAGACCGTGAACTTGGTTCTCTTGGTCTTCCCACTTGGCTTTAGCCTCTTTCTCTTCATCGGTTAATCTCTCATTCCACTTTGGGATTGGACCTTCCAAAATGTGAGATAGTTTCTCAAACTTTAACACGATGTTGAGTTTGAGTTGCCAACTAATGAAGTTTGAGCCATCATTCGCTAAAGGGTGTTTTTCTATCATTGATCGTACGATAGGTTGGATGTTCGACATTTTTCTACAAAATAAATCATATAGGTTTTAATGCCAATTTTATGTTTTAATACACATGCATACATATATCGAATATATAAGTGTAAATGTTGCAAATTAAAATCTTGCCCATAAATGCAACAATCCAAGATCCTATTAATTGTAATATAGACTAGCTAATGGCTATCGAATACATTACAATATCAAGGTAAGAAATTGTTTTCTAATCACAACCTTTTTTGAATTTTAGCAATATTTAGCATCTTCAAACTCTTGTGACTCTTGTCGTTTTAATTATGAGGGAATACGACCTATCCTCGTAAGAAAAACGTTTTCCCAAAACCGAGCGAGGGCTCTAGGTAATGTTAAGAAAACTTATTTTCATTTGATACGAGATACGTTTATCTATTGTATTCACAACTAAATATACTTGGGGTTCACTAGGGTGAAACACACCTCATATATTTAATTGTGGCACAACAATAGACAACCTTTATATCTCCCACTATTCCCAAAGATAGAGGGAGCTATCTCCCGCTAAGGGCGAGCAGAGTATCCCTCGATCAATGGCTGCTAGTGGATGAAATAAGAAGGAAATTTATTCTTAATTTTTGTTGGACAATTTAACATGTGATTTAGAATTTTAGGTTATCATGCATATTATTAATCATACACATCCTAACATTCAAACACATTCATCACATGCATATCAAGATAAAAACAGAAATTAAACATTCACACAATCCACATCGTGTGAGTTTATATGTTCCCTTCGATCCTCGATCCTCGATCCCTGATCTTCGATCCTCGATCGATGCGCTACAACGGCGACTTCCTCTTGCACCGGAGATGTAGATTTTACAGAAAATAAACATGCTCCTCACATTCGATAAAACCGACTAGTGCAAGTCCTATGTAAAAAAACCTCTCACATGCAAATGCAACTATCTAAAATATGGAAATAGAGAGAATTTTGGCTTTTACATACATAAGCCCCTGTATTATAATAATGACATACATTCACAATCGCTGATTTGGAACATATAAACTCACAATCCTGCAAAGCAACTCAAGCATCCATGCACGCAATTGCTATAAACTACAGAATCTAATTTATCAATCATCCAGAATTCTCAACAATTCTTTGAAAAATATTATGAAATCCATTAAAAACATTTTTCATTCATCCATAGTTCAAAACTATTTTTGAACCGCTGTCCATCCAATTTCCAAAGGAAAGATGAACTGCAGTTTTTCGGTTTTGTTGATTCTCTTACAAAATAATTGTTTTCAAATAAAACGAAATTATTGTAAGTTGGACTAATGTCTTAATCCTAATTCCAATAATCACATGGCATGTTTTAAAACTCTTAAAACATTCAGACGAATTATTATGGAGAATTATATCAACAAAACATCCATACACCGAAAAACCGGTAAAACCGAATTGTTTAAATCCTAGATGGCAAACTAAATTCGTTTACAGCCATAAATCATAAGAAAATTGAACCCTAAGCTCTGATACCACTGTAGGATTTCATGTTTAATTATACATATATATTTTTCGAATTTTCATGTATAATAAGGATCTATTACAATTTTCTTCGATTTATTTATGCATGCATCGGGTTGTTTTAACAACTAGTTTCAAAAACTTATTAAAACAAACACAAGGGACTCCGAAATTCATACCTAGAAGTTCTCTAAAACTTCTTGAAGATTCGGAGACGTTGGGGAAGATGATCGTCGCTTCCCGTTGCGTCGGATGCCTCCGAGTGTTCACCGAAACCCTAAACAAGGTTGGAGAGAAAGGAGCTAGCCAATCGATCTCCAAACAAGCTTAGAATCTAGCTACAAACCCCTTCCTTAGCCTCTGAGATTTCACCTTCCAAAGACTTAGAAAACTAAGAGAATTTTCGTGGGTTTTAGTAGTGAATTAGGAGAGAAAATAATTTCTGAAATGTGTGTAACAATTAGGGAGAATAAGGACCTATTTATAGGTTCCAATCTTACTCTTAATCATGACTATTCTTAAGCCACGGTTTTATGACAATTTCTCTCACAAACTAATTCCATAATGCATTATATGCACCCACAAAACGTTTGACCAAATTTGGAGCTAATCCAACCATCGATCAAATTAACCTCTTAATAATCAAAGGCAGAAAATCGACCGCTGTTCGGTTTACCGAGTCCCACTCGGTTAACCGAATTTGTCACGATCGTTTAACCGAGTACGTAACGGATGACCGAATCTTAAGGAGAAAAATTCTCCTTAACCGTTCGGACTAATTCTCGTCCAAGACCGAGTGCCATACGGTTAACCGAAAATATCGGAATTTGACATTGTTCGGTCGACCGTTTCTGGTTCGGTACACCGCATCAAAGCTCCAAGCACTTTGGTCAAGTTCGGTCAATCAATTACGATTATCCGTTCCATGTTCGGTTGACCGATCCACAGATCCTTCGGTCGACCGAACCTCAACGGATTACCGAACTTCTACCCGATTTTGCCTATTTCAAATTTTGGATTTATTTCCAACAAAATTTGAACTTAAGGGGGTTTTAGCAAATTCACAACTTATGCAATGTATTATCCTATGCAACAATAAATCATTGCACCCCATAATATATGCATCTCATATGAATTTATCATGACTCTAATTATGTTTATATACAACATAATTGATTTTACTTGTTCACCACATGTGTCATATTTTCTATGAGAAACCCGACACATCATATGAACCAAAAATCAAGCTTCTTGTTTCACGGTTTTTGCGGTGTGACCTATGGGAGGATCTAAACTAAGTTGGCAGTGATATTAAGAGCTTAATATCACAAGCTATAAGCGGTATCTAGCTACACATTATAGCTCCCAATTAGTTAGATGTCTTAATTCCACTCGAACCAAAACCCGATCCATTTAGTGATGGAGTGCACCACTTATGTCCGTCCCTTGCCTCATGATATTAAGAATACACACAAAGTAGTATTGTGTCATCTTTGTATTAGTATTCATTTCTTGATCTCTTTAAGCTAGTTATAAATATGTGACTTAACTCAAATCACATTGTGCACATTATAACTTTGCTTTATCAAGGGGCCCACTAATATCATCACTCAATTAAGAGAGACAATGATAATCTTTTGACTAACTATCTTCTCCAACGAAAGTTATACTTAATCAACCAATGCCTTTACACTACACTGATCGATAGTTCAAGACACTGATCTAATTAAGTATTCCATAAGTGATCAGATATAAGTCTCATATCAAAGGACCAAAGACACAGTAAAATATTAATGACACAGAAACACATTTCTACAATATTTTACTTATTAGGTCTATTCAGCATACAAAAGTAATATTTTCCTCTTTTGCATACCCGTGTTGTCACTCACTTGTAGAGCTACAATGATCTATGACCAACACGACAATCTTAGCTCGGTAATTAATGTTCCATGTTAATTACCATGATTGCGAATATCTTTTGTTTTATGTAAACCAATATCTTTTAGAGGTCTACGGTTAAGGACCAAGAGCCTCTTCCTTAACACTTCTAAAAGACGAATAACATAAACAAGGAACAAAATGATTTCTCATTCAATTCATAATAATTGACATTTAAAAGTAAAACTTTTAGAACACATTCCCTTCACATTCCCCTTCCTCACCTCTTCAAGACATAACCTCAGAAAAATACCATGTCTATGAGGTGTCCATTCGGCTTTAGGCCCATTATCTTTAATAGGCTTCTTCCCCTTTGTCCTTGCTTTTTTGGTTCCACCAGATTCGTCAGGGGTTGTGGTTGTATTGGGTGGGACATATGTGGTAGGTGACTGAGAAATATTGGGGTGTGGCAAAAGCGAACCTTGCAGGAAACTTCCTTGGTGTGGCAAGGATGGAAGTGGGTTGTTGTGGATTGTGGGTGTTGGCAAAAATAGAGGTTCTAGGGTTTGATTCGACAAAAGTGATGTGGACATTGTATAATTTCCAAGAGATACTTGGTTCATTCCTATCGTAGGCACACCACCTGATTGCAATCCTATGAAAACAGTTGTAGTGGTGTTCGTGAGTGGGAGGTGAAGGGGGATGCTGAAATTGTTAGTGTAGGATCTACTAGGCCATAATCTTAGTCTAAAAAGAGGTGAATAGACTAATTAAGGTTGTTTAACAAACTATGTCAAATTAAAAGCTAAGACAATTAGTATTAAGGAGAGAACAACAAACCACAACTCCGGATGTATAGAGGTTTGGATCCAACTACCGGATCCTAGTCCTCTCTTACGAATTGCTCTTACTCGAGCAACTTCGCGCCCTCCACTAATCTGATCTCCGTTGCAAGCCGAGATCACGCCTTTACACCACAAGCTTTGTGAACACCCTCGCCTAGCTTGGACCACCTTCTCACAATCCGAGAAGAGCTTCACTCCGGAAGCTTAGTACAACTCTCGAAGACTTTACTTCAGCAACTAATCTTTAGCACTTGAAATGGATGATGCAATCAAAGGATGGTGATTTCAAGTGAGAAGATGTGAGCACAAGTGTTTAGAGCAAATATGAGAGTAGTAATGAGATTTGAGCTTAGAGAAAGATTAGCGATCTTAGATCAGTGTTCTCAGCTCTATTTATAAGCTTTAAACTAGTTCGAGCCGTTGGGATTGAAGTGGTAAAAAGTTGTGCAAGAAAACACAAGTCAGGAAGTGACATGACACATTTCAGGACCTGAACGGTCGACCGGATCGTGTTACTCGGTCAACCGGAATGCAACAGTAAAAGGTTCGGTCGAGCGAAGATGCAAACAGTCGGTCCAATTTGGCTAGAACTTAAGTGATCGGTAGAATGGTTTAGATCACCAGTTTGACCGAAAACGACCAGTAGGACTTGATATGGAAAAGATGTAAGTATCGGTCGACCGTGAAGAGAGATTCTGTCGAACGTTTGACGTGTTGGATTTTAGACAAGATAAAACTAAATGCAATCGGTCGAACGGAATGAATTGAGGGTTCGACCGAAAACTCCCAGTAAAAATGGGTATGGGAAGTTTTCAAGATTCGGTCGACCGTTAAGGAACTTTCGGTCGACCGGAAGACCAAATCCAAAAGAGGGGTTAGGTGAGAAATGTGTATACGACTGTTGGAGTACACAACAAGTATAACGGTCATATTTAATACGAATACGGAAATGCAATCGGTCGAACAAAAACTAAGTTTCGGTCGACCGAAAGTCTCACTAACCAGGACACGTGTCGACAACTAATAGGTTGTAGGATTTGTATAGGATGAACTAAATCCTATCACACGACAAGGTGAGACGGTCGAGCAAAATAGGTATTTCAGTCGATCGATTTCAGACAAGCAAAATAGATTGAATGAACGGTCGAACTGAATGGAAATGTCGGTCGACCGATTTCAGACAGGCAGAACCTATTGAAGGAATGGTCGAACTGAAAAATATAAGTCGGTCGACCGTTTTAGACAAAATAAGCTTTCTGGAATAGTCTGTTGAAATCCGGTCGAAGCAAATGGTTCTACCGGTCGACCGTTTGAATGCATATATCTTGTTCTAGATTTCTAATGAGTTTCGATGATTTTCTATTGAAGTCTAAGATAATTGGAATGTTAAGTGAGACTTCTTTAGGTTTTCTAAGTGTTATGTAATGCAATGAATCAAACATTTCAAGTGCCAAGTTACATTTGTAACCTAAATACATAGAATTTAAACCTAGCTACATTTCAATCTTCATCTCTCAATTCAACTCAAACTTGGTTCCCAAAACGTTAGATAATACACGTATATGCAAGTAATGATCTTTTAATTGATACATGTGTTTATTGATATGTTGATTAATTATCAAAACGGATTGACGATTATTAGCAAAAAAGCCAACAGTTAGGCTGTATCAAACCCAAGTTACGATGAACTGGTGGTGTATGAAAATTGAGAGAGTCATCATCCAGTGCTTCTAGTTGGGACTCAGGAGTACAACATAACCTTTCAAGGCCTTCTGCCATTTCTACACAACGGAAATTTGTAAACGTGGTAACAAATTATCAATCAAGCAACAATATACAATACAGTAGAACGGTACAATCATTATCAATCAAAAACAAGAATTATCAATAAAAAATAGGAATAGTTGCTACACCATGAAACAGTCGAACGATACTTACAATACAATAGAAGTTTTTGAAACACAACAATTATTGCGACAAACCACTAATTACATTTATATGACACTATAGTCCATCCACTTCGGCTATCAAATCTCAATTGGTTTCCCTGAGTGCATTCATTTGGTTGTCCTCAGCCATCCAGGTTTCATTAGCTTGGGTGGTAGCTGTTGGCTTTTTGGCCTTAATCCATATTTTGATGATGTAATTCAACCTAATCTTAATTAGGACATGTAGATTAGCACATGTAGTATAATGGTATATATGTTGTATTGTGCTAACATCTACAGGTGATCAAGACTCAAGAAAGAAGAAAAATCAAGTCAAGACATGTAATTAAGCTGGATTGAAGACATGTATTTTACTTTTCTTTGAGTCTTAGGAACAAATGTGAATTGAGCATAACTTAAGCTAATATCCATGCATTCACACACTAGGTTCCTTAGAGAAGTCACACACAAAATTTCAGATCAATCGGACTTCGATAGGTCATCCAAAACATAGTCGGAAAATCACTAAAACTAAACCTTAAATCCTGTCCGAAAACGTTCGACCGATTGGACCTTTTGTTCGACCGGTTTCAGTAAATTTAGAGTTTTTACATGACCATTTTGTTCGACCGAACCATCCATTTGTTCAACCGATCCATTAGTTTTTGTAAGGTTTTGTTCGACCGGTTCAACTTTAGGTCGACCGGTTGGAGACAGTTTTTGCTGAATTTGAATTCTGTTTATTGTATCTCTTACACAAATCAATCAAATCTTTCCCCAACGGCTAGGAATCTCTTAGACCTTATAAATATAGGTTCACACTTAGTTTTCCACAAGATTTCACAACTCCAAAGTGTCAAACTTATAGTGAGATTTTCCACAACCTCAAAGCTCCCAATTAGTGATTCCAAAGCCTAATTTCCACATCCTCCATCATACATTCATATTAGCATCTGTTGTGCTCAATTAGAGAGTGAGTTCCACTCAAGTTACCATTGTTGTAAAGTGAGCAAGGGTCTTGGTGAAAGCCCAAGACAAAGAAGCAAGGATTTCGGTGAAAGCCCGAAGTGATTCTCTCGGTTTGTGAGAGGTGGTGCCAAGCTCGGCGAGGGTTGTTCGCGAGCTTGAAGACTTGTAAAAGGCGTTGCTCCCGGCCCGGAACGGGGAGGCATAGTGAAGACGCAAGAGGAGCTCGAACGGGGATTCGAGAGGGGCTTGCAAGAGAGGACGTAGGCGCGGCCGAACCTCTGTAAATCCGACGCGTCTTTGTGTGGTTTGCATTGTCTTTCTTTCTCTACTTGTTTGTTTATTCCGCTGCGCATTTGATTTCTTAATAAAGTAGAGAATTGTGGATTAGCTTAAAAAGTGATTAGTGGACCCATAACCCACACGATCGATCCTTCATTTGGTATCAGAGCCTTGTTCGTTAATTTTGTTCTTAATCGATAAATTAACATGGCTCTTAATGCATCCACACCAAATGAATCATTTAAACCACCATATTTTGATGAAGATAACTTTGTATCATGGAAATCTAAAATGTCATCATTTATTAAATCCATGAATGCTAACTTGTGGTTTATGATTCAAACTCCATATGAAACACCTAGATGTCTTATTAGTAAATGGAGTTTAGAAGATGAGAAAAATGCATCCCTAAATGCTAAGGCTATGAATGTCATATTTTGTGCATTAGGAGATGAATTTTTTAATCTTGTTTGCTCATGTGATAGTGCTCATTCTATATGGCAAACTTTAGAAAGGAATTTCGGTGATGGAAAATCACCAACCGGGGAGAAAGGAGCAACCACTCCGAAGGATGTAGCTCGAGCAAAGAAAATGGAGATTAACTCAACATCTTCATCATCATCAAGCTCATCCGATGGAGAAAGTGAAGATGAGGTATCTTCTAGTCATTCTTCAAGTTGTAGTTCAAGTGAAAAATCATCACATTCATATAAACTACAAAATGCATTTCTAAAACTTTTAGAAAAATCTAAAGAACTTCATGAGTCTAATAAGTTAGCAAATAAGCAAATAGATGAGCTTAAATGTCAAAATGCATTTATCTTAGATGATAAAATTGTTTTGCTTGCTAAAATTGAAGTTCTAACTTCTGAAAATGCATGCTTGAGGAATGACAATTTAAATGTTAAAACTACCTCATCAAATGCAATTGAAAGTCATATGCTTGAAAATGACAAAATTGACTTGCTAAAGAAACTAGATGAATCATATCTTGAAAGCAAGAAAATTTTAAATGACTTGAATTGCATGAATGAAAAAGTTGCAAATTTAGAGATTCACATGCTAAACATGAATGAAAAGCATAATTCAATGACTAAAAATCTAAATTGCTTAAATAAATCTCTTGCAACTAAAAACAGTGAACTTAATGCCTTAAATGAAAACTTGTCAAATAAATTGCATAAGTTCACACATGGCAACAAAAATAAGTTTTATGTTAAAAACATTCCTATTCAAATCAATGTTAAACATAATTTTGCCATGAAAAAGAAAGTAAGTGTAGAGGTACCAAAATCAACTTGGATTTGGGTACCAAAAGCTAAACTTAATGGACCCAAGCAAAAATGGGTACCAAAGTCTACACTTGCAGGAGCTTGAGGAGGAGATTGGTGGTGACCGGACGAGCCAAAGCGTCAAATTCGAATCCGGTTGCATCACCAAGTCATGATTGGAGCTATTCAAGATTCAAGTTTGGTATAAATTTCTATCTTTGAAATTTCTGAAAATTAGCTCTAATCTAGTTAATATGCTTAATTGTCATATCTTTAGAAAATTCAATTCATTGAAAATCATTAACCCTATTCATTGCAAATCATTTACCACATCCATTGATTATAAATGTCATATTTTAAAATGGATGTTAGAATAAGGCTTAAGTAGAAACTTAAATGATTTTAACTTTCATCATACTCATTGTTTCCATTTAGCTTTATTGATAGGGGAGCTTAAATGTTATATCTTTTATTAGAGTAATGAAGTGCAAAATTTAGGGGGAGCAACTTCATTACAATGACATCCTATTTGAACTTGAATAGTTATATAAATGTCAATGAGGGAGAAATTTCATTTCATATCTTAGATTGATTATTGTTTTTGATGGATGTCAAAGGGGGAGAAGTAATAGATTAGGGTAACTTGAAATATGCATGAAATTGTCAAGAAAAACTATGCAATAGATTTAAAGAAACATTTTGAAGCATAGTTTGCATAATATATTTCAAGTATTAAGTTAGTTTAAGATATAGGTTGTCATCATCAAAAAGGGGGAGATTGTTGGCTTTTTGGCCTTAATCCATATTTTGATGATGTAATTCAACCTAATCTTAATTAGGACATGTAGATTAGCACATGTAGTATAATGGTATATATGTTGTATTGTGCTAACATCTACAGGTGATCAAGACTCAAGAAAGAAGAAAAATCAAGTCAAGACATGTAATTAAGCTGGATTGAAGACATGTATTTTACTTTTCTTTGAGTCTTAGGAACAAATGTGAATTGAGCATAACTTAAGCTAATATCCATGCATTCACACACTAGGTTCCTTAGAGAAGTCACACACAAAATTTCAGATCAATCGGACTTCGATAGGTCATCCAAAACATAGTCGGAAAATCACTAAAACTAAACCTTAAATCCTGTCCGAAAACGTTCGACCGATTGGACCTTTTGTTCGACCGGTTTCAGTAAATTTAGAGTTTTTACATGACCATTTTGTTCGACCGAACCATCCATTTGTTCAACCGATCCATTAGTTTTTGTAAGGTTTTGTTCGACCGGTTCAACTTTAGGTCGACCGGTTGGAGACAGTTTTTGCTGAATTTGAATTCTGTTTATTGTATCTCTTACACAAATCAATCAAATCTTTCCCCAACGGCTAGGAATCTCTTAGACCTTATAAATATAGGTTCACACTTAGTTTTCCACAAGATTTCACAACTCCAAAGTGTCAAACTTATAGTGAGATTTTCCACAACCTCAAAGCTCCCAATTAGTGATTCCAAAGCCTAATTTCCACATCCTCCATCATACATTCATATTAGCATCTGTTGTGCTCAATTAGAGAGTGAGTTCCACTCAAGTTACCATTGTTGTAAAGTGAGCAAGGGTCTTGGTGAAAGCCCAAGACAAAGAAGCAAGGATTTCGGTGAAAGCCCGAAGTGATTCTCTCGGTTTGTGAGAGGTGGTGCCAAGCTCGGCGAGGGTTGTTCGCGAGCTTGAAGACTTGTAAAAGGCGTTGCTCCCGGCCCGGAACGGGGAGGCATAGTGAAGACGCAAGAGGAGCTCGAACGGGGATTCGAGAGGGGCTTGCAAGAGAGGACGTAGGCGCGGCCGAACCTCTGTAAATCCGACGCGTCTTTGTGTGGTTTGCATTGTCTTTCTTTCTCTACTTGTTTGTTTATTCCGCTGCGCATTTGATTTCTTAATAAAGTAGAGAATTGTGGATTAGCTTAAAAAGTGATTAGTGGACCCATAACCCACACGATCGATCCTTCATTTGGTATCAGAGCCTTGTTCGTTAATTTTGTTCTTAATCGATAAATTAACATGGCTCTTAATGCATCCACACCAAATGAATCATTTAAACCACCATATTTTGATGAAGATAACTTTGTATCATGGAAATCTAAAATGTCATCATTTATTAAATCCATGAATGCTAACTTGTGGTTTATGATTCAAACTCCATATGAAACACCTAGATGTCTTATTAGTAAATGGAGTTTAGAAGATGAGAAAAATGCATCCCTAAATGCTAAGGCTATGAATGTCATATTTTGTGCATTAGGAGATGAATTTTTTAATCTTGTTTGCTCATGTGATAGTGCTCATTCTATATGGCAAACTTTAGAAAGGAATTTCGGTGATGGAAAATCACCAACCGGGGAGAAAGGAGCAACCACTCCGAAGGATGTAGCTCGAGCAAAGAAAATGGAGATTAACTCAACATCTTCATCATCATCAAGCTCATCCGATGGAGAAAGTGAAGATGAGGTATCTTCTAGTCATTCTTCAAGTTGTAGTTCAAGTGAAAAATCATCACATTCATATAAACTACAAAATGCATTTCTAAAACTTTTAGAAAAATCTAAAGAACTTCATGAGTCTAATAAGTTAGCAAATAAGCAAATAGATGAGCTTAAATGTCAAAATGCATTTATCTTAGATGATAAAATTGTTTTGCTTGCTAAAATTGAAGTTCTAACTTCTGAAAATGCATGCTTGAGGAATGACAATTTAAATGTTAAAACTACCTCATCAAATGCAATTGAAAGTCATATGCTTGAAAATGACAAAATTGACTTGCTAAAGAAACTAGATGAATCATATCTTGAAAGCAAGAAAATTTTAAATGACTTGAATTGCATGAATGAAAAAGTTGCAAATTTAGAGATTCACATGCTAAACATGAATGAAAAGCATAATTCAATGACTAAAAATCTAAATTGCTTAAATAAATCTCTTGCAACTAAAAACAGTGAACTTAATGCCTTAAATGAAAACTTGTCAAATAAATTGCATAAGTTCACACATGGCAACAAAAATAAGTTTTATGTTAAAAACATTCCTATTCAAATCAATGTTAAACATAATTTTGCCATGAAAAAGAAAGTAAGTGTAGAGGTACCAAAATCAACTTGGATTTGGGTACCAAAAGCTAAACTTAATGGACCCAAGCAAAAATGGGTACCAAAGTCTACACTTGCAGGAGCTTGAGGAGGAGATTGGTGGTGACCGGACGAGCCAAAGCGTCAAATTCGAATCCGGTTGCATCACCAAGTCATGATTGGAGCTATTCAAGATTCAAGTTTGGTATAAATTTCTATCTTTGAAATTTCTGAAAATTAGCTCTAATCTAGTTAATATGCTTAATTGTCATATCTTTAGAAAATTCAATTCATTGAAAATCATTAACCCTATTCATTGCAAATCATTTACCACATCCATTGATTATAAATGTCATATTTTAAAATGGATGTTAGAATAAGGCTTAAGTAGAAACTTAAATGATTTTAACTTTCATCATACTCATTGTTTCCATTTAGCCTTATTGATAGGGGAGCTTAAATGTTATATCTTTTATTAGAGTAATGAAGTGCAAAATTTAGGGGGAGCAACTTCATTACAATGACATCCTATTTGAACTTGAATAGTTATATAAATGTCAATGAGGGAGAAATTTCATTTCATATCTTAGATTGATTATTGTTTTTGATGGATGTCAAAGGGGGAGAAGTAATAGATTAGGGTAACTTGAAATATGCATGAAATTGTCAAGAAAAACTATGCAATAGATTTAAAGAAACATTTTGAAGCATAGTTTGCATAATATATTTCAAGTATTAAGTTAGTTTAAGATATAGGTTGTCATCATCAAAAAGGGGGAGATTGTTGGCTTTTTGGCCTTAATCCATATTTTGATGATGTAATTCAACCTAATCTTAATTAGGACATGTAGATTAGCACATGTAGTATAATGGTATATATGTTGTATTGTGCTAACATCTACAGGTGATCAAGACTCAAGAAAGAAGAAAAATCAAGTCAAGACATGTAATTAAGCTGGATTGAAGACATGTATTTTACTTTTCTTTGAGTCTTAGGAACAAATGTGAATTGAGCATAACTTAAGCTAATATCCATGCATTCACACACTAGGTTCCTTAGAGAAGTCACACACAAAATTTCAGATCAATCGGACTTCGATAGGTCATCCAAAACATAGTCGGAAAATCACTAAAACTAAACCTTAAATCCTGTCCGAAAACGTTCGACCGATTGGACCTTTTGTTCGACCGGTTTCAGTAAATTTAGAGTTTTTACATGACCATTTTGTTCGACCGAACCATCCATTTGTTCAACCGATCCATTAGTTTTTGTAAGGTTTTGTTCGACCGGTTCAACTTTAGGTCGACCGGTTGGAGACAGTTTTTGCTGAATTTGAATTCTGTTTATTGTATCTCTTACACAAATCAATCAAATCTTTCCCCAACGGCTAGGAATCTCTTAGACCTTATAAATATAGGTTCACACTTAGTTTTCCACAAGATTTCACAACTCCAAAGTGTCAAACTTATAGTGAGATTTTCCACAACCTCAAAGCTCCCAATTAGTGATTCCAAAGCCTAATTTCCACATCCTCCATCATACATTCATATTAGCATCTGTTGTGCTCAATTAGAGAGTGAGTTCCACTCAAGTTACCATTGTTGTAAAGTGAGCAAGGGTCTTGGTGAAAGCCCAAGACAAAGAAGCAAGGATTTCGGTGAAAGCCCGAAGTGATTCTCTCGGTTTGTGAGAGGTGGTACCAAGCTCGGCGAGGGTTGTTCGCGAGCTTGAAGACTTGTAAAAGGCGTTGCTCCCGGCCCGGAACGGGGAGGCATAGTGAAGACGCAAGAGGAGCTCGAACGGGGATTCGAGAGGGGCTTGCAAGAGAGGACGTAGGCGCGGCCGAACCTCTGTAAATCCGACGCGTCTTTGTGTGGTTTGCATTGTCTTTCTTTCTCTACTTGTTTGTTTATTCCGCTGCGCATTTGATTTCTTAATAAAGTAGAGAATTGTGGATTAGCTTAAAAAGTGATTAGTGGACCCATAACCCACACGATCGATCCTTCAGTAGCTTGAGGCAATGGGGTTGTACTGTCTCGGTAAGTGTCAAGAATGTCGTCCCCCATCTTTTGTTCAATTATGAAATTGTGTAATGTCATTGCAACAATTACAATCCGTACTTGATTCCATAAGGAGTGGGGGGCATCACTCTCAATATTTTCCACCTTTTTTTTCAGAACTCTGAATGCCCTTTCGATTACATTCCTTAACGACAAGTGAAACTGGTTGAACAACTCCTTCCATCCTCTAGGACATTGTGATTGAAACTCAGGAAGATGGTATTTGGTATTTCGGTATGGGCCAAGAAATCCTGGTCGATTCGGATAACCAACGTCGACAACGTAATACTTATCTGAGTATAAGAATTTGAGTATTAGTTTACTGTTGGCTGACATTATAATTGATAAACATGTTCAATAAGCTCGTACTAACTGTAGGATTTCGTGTCCCTATGTATGTATATGTTTTAAATTTTTTAATACAACATACAAGATCGATTTCATATTTTCAACATTTTTTATGTACATTACATTGTGTTTATTCTAATATCATGCAATCCTACATATATTAAAATAAATCACAAAGAGAGAATAATACTTAAAGGTTCTCTGAAACCTTTTGAAGATCTGGAGTCGTGCTGCCCGTAGAATCGTCCACCGATTTTTCTCCGAGTGTTCACCAAACTCTAAACAAGATTAGAGAGAAATGAGCTAGTCAATCAATGTCTAATAAGGCTTAGAATCTAGATAATAACCCCTCTTTGAGCTCCTGAGATTTCTATCTCTTAAACTCAAAATTAATAAGAGATTTTCGTGGTGATTAGAGGAGAGATTAATGAGAGAAACAATTTTCGCATCAGTATAAGACAAGTAGGAGGATGTGTCCTTTTATAGGCTCCCAAAACATCATTATCAATAACTATTCTTTAGCCATGATCCATTATTTATTCTCTCCTAAAATTAATCTCAAATTTCCACATAAGCACCCTAAAAATGTTTTAATTAAATCTGGAATTAATCCACTTATGATTTAATTAATCTCTTAATAATTCAGGCAGAATCGTCCTGTTCGGTGGACCGAGTATTACTCGGTCAAACCGAACCGTTCGGTTTTAATACATGTTCGATACACCGTGAGCTAGATGGTCGACCGATTCCGCATGAGAAAAATATCCTGAAAAAATTCAGACGAACCACGTCTTTTAATCGGTCTACCGTTGACCCACCAGAATTCCTCCTGGGACCTAGTCATTGGATGACCGTGTCACCCTCGGTCTACCAAAAATATCTTTTCTCGGTTGATCGTTTCCAATCGGTTAACCGAACTCGATTGTCCAGGCACTCTAGACAATCTCGGTCAATCAATTGTGTTTACCCGTTCCCCATTCGGTTAACCGATCCGAAGATACCCCGATCGACCGAACCATGAACGGTTCACCGTGTTTGACCCCGATTTTGCCTTTGTCAAATTTTGGATTTATTTCCAACAAAATTTGATCTTTTGGGGTTTTTAGCAAATTCATATCTTATGTAATATATTATCTTATCTAATATTAAATTATTACATCTCATATGAATTTATTATGATTCTAATTATGTCAATTCTCATGACATATTGATTTTATTCATTCACCACATGTGTCTCATTTTCATATGAAACCCGACACATCATATGAACTTAAAATCAACCCTCTTGTTTCCCAGTTTTGTGGTGTGACCTATAGGGGGATCTAAGCTTAATTGACAGTGATATTAACACTTAATATCTCAGACTATAAGCGGTATCTAGCTACACATTATAGTCACCCAATTAGCATAGATGTCTTTGTTCCACCTGAACTAAAACACGATCCATTTAGTGATGTAAGTGCACCACTTGTGTCCGTCCCTTGCCTCATGATATTAAGAATATATACAAAGTAGAAATGTGTCACCTTTGTATTATATTCATTTCTTGATCACTCTAAGGTAATTATAACTATGTGACTTAACTCAAGTCACATTGTGCACATTATAATTTTGCTTATCAAGGGACCCACTAATATCATTACTCAATTAAGAGGGGCAACGATAATCGTTTGACTAGCTATTTTTTCCAGCACAAGTCATGTTCAACCAACTATTGTCGTTATCACTACACTCATTGGTAGCTTTTGACAATAATCAAATTAAACACTTCTTGAGTGAAAAGATATAAATCTCATATCTTAGGATCCAAGACACAGTAAAACATTAATGACACGAAACACAATTCCATAATGTTTTACTTGTTAGGTCTATTCAATATATAAAAGTAATCTTTTCCTCTTTTATATACTCGTGTCGTCAATTATTTGTAGAGCTACAACAATCGATGACCAACACGACAATCTTATCTCGGTAATTAATGTTCCGTGTTAACTACCATGATTGTGAATAGCTTTTGATTTATGTAAACCATTATCTTTTAGAGCTCTACGGTTAAGGACCAAACGTCTCTTCCTTAACGCTTCCAAAAGACGAATACTATAATCAAGGAACAAGATGTTTGCACATCCAATTCATAATAATTGACATATAAAAGTAAATTTTTTAGAACACATTCCTTTCACTAACCAGGATGACTGGGAAAACCGTTGGAGGGGTGGTTTAGTGCGTCCTTTTGAACTCTACGGTCGTGTGCCGATCCCTCCCACCCAGCGGTAGCAAAATGAACCGCATGTTGAATTCGCACACTCCTAGGACATTTTGAGTACACTACGTGGGGTGACGTCTAGAACGGTATGTCAGTTGGAATTCTATTGGTACCCATGCGTCAATATGTCTCATCTAATGCCCCAATACAATCTTTGAAGTATGGGAAATACTTACCCCCGCCACCCTCTATTATGTGACGTGGTGTGTCTGCTAAACTACCCTTTGATCGAACCATCTCACAACCCCAAATGAATCAGGAGTGCAAGGCTTTGTTAAAATGCCTACTTATTGTCTCTCCACTATGTTGTAGTTGTGCTTGAAGTGACCGATTAGATTCCCCATGGGCTAACGTTTTCAACATAATCCAGACTTGCTCCTCCACCGACACGACCCTTGTATCACTTATTAGTCCCCTGCCGCTCATAACGCCACACAACAATCTAAATACACATGGTAACATTCTAATGGAGTCATACACTATTATGTAGTATTCATCCAATAAGTCATTAATAATGACATTCCCTGTGAAAGGGGCAGTGTGAACTAGAGGCCTAGAGACGGTACATGGGTACAACAACATATTGGTAATACACAACAAGGACACATACAACGGTGACCAACTGAAATTCTTCCTCCGACAAATGAACTTCAAGGTCATTCAAAACATTTAATAACTCATCCATAAGTCCACACCTAAACATGATCAAATAAATACAACATGGGTCACATATACACTTTGAAAACTCTCCAAACTTGAAATGAGAAACCATACATGAGTAGGTAGACCATTTATTCCTACCCCTCTCCCTTATACCTAAATTTTCTCCCAATTGCAAGAGAAATGACTTTCATCATGTACAATAAAAGGAGTAAATAAATTCAAATGAAAGAGTAACGCGAAGGCACATAAAACAAACTATTTGGAAAAGAAAATAAAACATACTCGCATTTTGGTGAAAATAAAATAAACACACACTTATTGACTCTGACGTTTTACCTTTTAATTTAATGAGATTGTAACCCTAAAATCTTTCAAATGTGATAGTATCATTTACTTAAAACTAATAAATGTTTGCTTCACATTCTTGTGATTATATTGTTAGTGTTTTCTTAGATTTTTGACTAAAAACGTCTAATATGTTCATTTCCCCACACAATTCTTTGCCTTACATGATAAAATGTCTATCTACTCATGATTAAGCATACATTTTATCAGATACCACCACATACGGAACCTCCATCTTCTGTCAACTTTTAGATGTAATAATGGTTAGAGCAACAAAATCAGAGACGGTTCACATAAACTAATTTGAAATGGGGTTCTTTGATTTTACCTTCATTCACTGAACATGTAAATGCTTGAAGCGTCAAAATCAGAGACGATTCACATAATTAATACACAGAAGATGAAATGTATTTCCAAATGCATGCACGTTGGTTTTTAGAAATTAACAAAATCAAGTATTGAGAGAAGCCCCAAACTGTGACCCTACATCTAAAGGAGATTGATGGCGTACATGACGCAGTAAGGGTCGCCAAATAGTGACGGAGAGAAGGAAGATCGACGACGAAGAGGGCAACGATCGTATTCTATACTGCAAAAGAATGTCGGTAGAAATCTCACCATTGTCGGGGAGGCATTGGAAGACAATGAAGATGGGGTGAGAGAGGAATCATGATGAGAATCAGTAAAATCGATGGCAGATTTCGTAATTCGGTGGTGGTAATTACCGTAATTTCAACGAACAGTGGTGACATTTGTTATTGGATTCTTGGGTGGAGATCCGGAAGCAGCTCCTTTGGGGCTTCTGGAGCACTGTGCATTCGTGAGTGAGTTGAATCTGGGACTTCTGAGCTAATTCCGAAGCAAGGAGATGTTTGGTCTTTACTCCAACCAAAATCCAGCTTTTGGAATGGAAGCTGAGCTGAGAAGTCCTGTCCTACAGACTCATAAATCCTTGTCGTGAGCTTTAAATTTATTTGAGTGAGACGCATCAGACATCATCGTCTTAAAATCTTATACTTGGATAACAACTTAGGAGAGAAATGGAGAGAGAAGAAAGGAAAAAAATGTGTTTCTTTTCCTTTCTTTTCTCTTGTTTGGACACCCATTATAACAAATAAGTTTTTCTCGTTTGACTAACATCTTACGAGAGAAGAAACATTCTAAAAGACCAAAATACAATTTTCTTTGTATTATACAATAACATACATCGTTCTACATTATTTTAATAATGTTCAGAACTAAAAACACAACAAATTCTATTCAAACTCAAAATTTTCAATTGAAAGATTATAAAAAAAATACTACAAATAATTTTAACATGATAGAAAATTTTCAGCAAATTTCCTATCGTGGTGTTAACAGAACTCACTTTGATCGGTGTAGACTAATTCAAATGAGATTGAAAAATGAGAAGATGAGTAGAAGAGAATGTTTAGGTGGGGAAGAAAAGAAGGTAGAACAGTTGGGTGACAGAAGATGTAACGGGGAATGAGTATTTATAGGTAGCAAATTAGGAATTTTGGGTAAAGTATTTTGGTCACTAAAATATTATTTATTCATTTTCTTTCCGTTTCTCTTCAAATTTGGAGAGAATTGAATTACACTTTTGTATTATAACATTTTTTTCCATTTCTTTTATTTTTTCCACTTAATGGTCTGTTTGGATAACAATTTAGGAGAGAAATGGAGAGAAAAGAAAGGAAAAGAAATGTGTTTTTTTTCTTGTTTGGATACCCATTATGACAAAAAGTTTCTCTCGTTTGGTTAACATCTTACGAGAGAAAAGAAACACTCAAAAATACCAAAATACCATTTTATTTGTATTATACAATAACATACATCGTTCTACATTATTTTAATATTGTTCAGAATTATAAATTATTACAAATAAAATATATCCACCAAATTCTATTTCAACCCAAAAAGTACATATTCTCCATGAAAAAAATTGTATATTATCAATGTAAAAAAATCTATTGGGATAAAATATCTTAACCAAAAAATACGAGTACGGTAGATTAAATTTTTTAAAAACCGTAATCAAATAAAAAATTATTAAACTCGAAGAACAACAAACTCTATTACGACATAAAAATTAAAGTTAAAACAATATTTATTTTTAACTTAGATATAGATCTTAATCCATATGTAGTAATATAACAAATTCAAATTCTAAAAATTCGTAAGAAATTAAAAAAAATAACAAATTCTATTCTAACTCAAAATTTTCAATTGAAAGATTATAAAAAATACTACAAATGATTTTAACATGATAGAAATTTTCCAACAATTATCCTATCATACTGTTAACAAAACTCACCTCGATCGGTGTAGATTATTTCAAATGAGAGTGAGAAACGAGAAGATGAGTATGAGAGAATGTTTAGGAGGTGAAGAAAATAAGGTAGAACGATTGGGTGACGGAAGATAGAATGAGGAATGAATATTTATAGGTAGCAAATTAAGGTTTTCGAGTGTAAGGTTTTTTAGTAAGGATATTTTGGTCAGTAAAATATTATTTTTTCATTTTCTCTCCGTTTCTCTCCAAAATTGGAGAGAAAGTTGAATTGTAATTTTGTATTATAACAATACTCTCTATTTTTTTTTCTTTTCTCGATATCCAAATCAGAAAAAAATTCAACTTTCTTTTTTTTTCTCTCCTAAGTTGTTAACCAAACATACCCTAAATCTCCAAATAAGAATAAACCAATTTTCTTTTGTTTTCCATCCTTAGATCGTTAACCAAACGTACCTAAGTTACGAATCCAAAAGTTAGCGGGAGGAAAGGGAAAACCCTCCACTTCCGCTTCCACTTTCCTCTCCAACTCCAACCCGCAAAACCCCAAGCCCTCGTCGCAGGAGACCATGTCGGCCAGAGCCGGCGGGCGCATACAGGTGCTAAACGTCGCGGAGAAGCCGTCCGTGGCGAAGGCCGCGGCGGAGATCCTCTCCAGGCACGGCGGCGGGGTGCTCCGTTCCCGAGCCGGCAGGTCTCGCTACAACCGCGTCTTCGAGTTCGACTTCGCCATCCGAGGCCAGCCCTGCTACATGCTCTTCACCTCCGTCACCGGACATCTCATGGAGCTCGACTTCGACGACCGGTTCCGCCGCTGGAACTCCTGCGACCCCGCCGATCTCTACCACGCCCCCGTCCGCAAGCACGTCCCGCAGGTATGGAGATGAAGTCAGTTTTTGGTTGGTTCTCATTGATTAGGTGGCGGGTGACCGGAATGGGTTGAAACAGTGTACACTTTTGAGGGGACTAAGAGGGGGAGGCGTATGAGGTGAAAAATGTCAAAATATGTTGAAAAAATATCTCATTTAGGCACAGTTTGGGTAACTAAAAGTTTCAAATCTTTAATTTCAAAAATGTAAATTTCAAGTTGACATGACATCTAATTCAAATAATATGTTTTGAAAATACACTATCATACCCAATAATCTGTTTAGCTAAAAAACATATTTTTCATAAAATCAAATGTTTCACGAGAAACTTAGATGAATGAAGAGACACAACATGTTTCAGACAAAAAAGATGTACTTCCTCTTTTTTGTAAAAAAAAATATTTTCAACAAAACCCGCAGATTTATAATGTATTATTCAGGGTTATCCAAACACCCCCATAGGATTGAAAACAATATTTTTTTGCATAATGCAGTTTTCCTAAAAAAACCATGGTATTTGAGGCTATCCAAACATGCCCTTCGCCTTTTCATCCCAGTTACCACTGACTTAAGATTACATTATGTTCGAGGAACCCTAGGAGTAAAGGATCATCAACAAGGGTGATCTTTCTCAATCGTTCAGATTAAGTTTGTATTGATTATATATATATTTACTCACTTGAGGAATAAAATCAGTTTTAACTAAGTCCTGGTCTTCAATAATAAGCCCTAGATCGGAATGGACTGGTATAGTTAAAATCTTTTTCACTTAACAAGTTTTGGGGATGATTTCTCTTGGATTTTGTTGGTGACCTATATTGAATTTGGTATGTTACGAATATTATGAACCGATCAAGATTTTGACTTGGAGCTATCTAGCTTTTTGGTTATAGGAGGGTTGATCACCTTGATGTTTATATCTCTGTCCGTTTTGTGCTGGAAAAGTATCTCAAGGGAGTTTCCAAGAGCAATCTGGTGGTGGTTTTTGGAATTAGTTATCTTATTATCCAATAAAGTGTCTGGAATTACAATCATGATCTTATTTCCATGGGAATAGCCGATTAGGAAACTTGTAACCTGTAAATGTAGGAGTTCTTAAGAATTTATGTGTGCACTACCAGTGTGTCACTGGGCCATATTGTTAACTTTTGGTCCTGGTTCATACTCATAACGAGAGTTGATGTTCTCTAGGCTCTCACACCTCAATAGCCACCTTTTGGGGATGGATTCTTCTTTACTCTTATCAAGTGGTATGGAATTTTTTGGTACCATCATCATGTGACTTATATGTCATGGACTTAGGGGGCTTGTACGTATTAAAACATTGTGTTAAACGTCAAAACTCTGATATTGTGCAGATGATTCTTTGATTTTTACAATTTTATCTGAATATTTGCTTTAAGGTTGTAATATAACTGTTGGGCTTAGAGCATTACATGCTATCTACTGTTTGATGTCTTGGACCTAGTATGGACCTAATTTGATCCTTCCTCTGAGATAAATATTTTGCTGATGTAGCAGTTTTTTATCAGTGTTTGCTATCCAGGAGTACGACTACAACTTATGAGCATTGCATTGGTTTTCTGAATGAGTTCGTTGTTAATTGTTTTCCTTTACGATCAATATATGCTTCTGTTTTCTTGACAATATGTAATCTGATATTGCTCTTTTTTTCCTGAATCACATTTTGCTGAACTAGGGCCTGTGTTGAATTTTGATCTTGGACCAATTATAAGTACAAAATTTCAAGTAATTTATGATCCTTCGTCTGAAACCTAAAATATTTTGCGAACTTATTTTCCTTGATGAAAGCATAGGCGTCCAACTCAAAACCAATTGGTATTGAGTGGAGTGACCAAATTCTTATAGCTCATGAGAATTTCCTCACTTTTAACAAAGTTGGACTATTCTCAACATTCTTAAAATGTCAGTATTTGAAAATGGTTAAACAGGTGTGCATGGTTTATACTATGCTAAGTTTCTTTCATCATGCATTTCTTCTCCATTTTCTGTGGTTTTCTCAGGACAAATTGGATTTGAAAATGGCACTGGAAGAAGAGGCTAGAAAATGCCAACGGCTTATACTGTGGCTGGACTGTGACAGGGAAGGAGAAAATATTGCTTTTGAAGTTGTTGAGGTTTGCACAGCAGTTAATAACCGCCTTGATATATGGAGAGCACGTTTCTCTGCTTTGATTGACAGGTATAGGATTTAGAAAATAACATATGATTTTATCATCAGGCAAATGCTTATGAATCATATACTTTTATAATTACCAGGGAGATATACGAAGCTGTGCAAAATCTTGCTCGGCCTAATAAATTGTTTGCAGATGCAGTGGATGCTAGGCAGGTGAAATTATCAAATCAATGATGCGCCTTTACCTTACTAATGCTTATTTTGTAGTAGACTTTCCAATAAAAAAATAATATGTAGTAGATCTTCGTTATTATTTTCTATGCACTAGAGTAACATCAATTTTTCTGAAACCATATTAGATGTTTACTCACTATCCTTAGCCATACTAGTCCTCCAGTGTAAAGCGAAATACCATAGATGATTCATGACTTAGTGACTACAACTTTAAGCAATGGCTATCAACATTTGAGGGAAAAGTAGATCTGAGTATTTGAGTAAATGCTTTCCAGGGGCTTGTTTGAAGCTGGGTAGCAATTCTTATTAGGAATAAACATATCACCACCTGTTCATAAACATTTATGCCTGTAAGTTATCTAGGGATGGTCCAAAATGTTTGCATGTTGCATTTCACATTTTAACTTTGGTACATTACCACCATAAAACCACCTTACCTTTATTTCTCAACTATGTGATCATTATATTAATATTTTCAATTTCAGAGTGTGGACATTTTTGATACCATACAGTTAACACAATTGCTGTCTTTACATTTTACGTTAAAGAGTTATGCTCTTTTAGGGGCTTTTTGGATTTTTTGAATGGTAAAATTAAGATTATATTCAAAAGAAAAAGCTGTATGCAAAAAAATGACCCCACAGGTGGGGCATTAGGTCAAACCAAAGCGACAGAAGTGTCTTCAGCCAAAAAAAATTAAATAAATGAAATTTTACATCAAAAGCTGTCCAACTAAACCCTCTGGGGATGCTGAAAATGGCACGTGACCTTCCGGCTTTGTGGAAATAAAAGGACATATAATGCAGCTAAACACATTCTAGTTATTTATGTGCATATTTTGCATGATGCCCTGAAAACAGTCATGTAAATGGAATCTAAGAAAATGAAATCTGTGCAGGAAATCGATCTTCGGATTGGTGCCTCTTTCACTAGGTTTCAGACCATGCTTTTGAAAGATTCATTTATTCTAGATACAGAAGATGCTGATAGGAACATAGTTCTAAGTTATGGTCCCTGCCAGGTTTGTACGTCCAGCTTTCACTGAAAGACTTTTATATAAAGGTCCATTAGCTGCACTTATTTTTCTCTCTTTCATCTGTGTCAGTTCCCTACACTTGGTTTTATAGTGGAAAGGTACTGGGAGATTCAAGCACATGAACCAGAAGAGTTCTGGGCAATAAATTGTTCTCATGTTCTAGAAGATGAAGGTGCTAAGTTCATCTGGAGGTATATTTTGTTCCGCAGTTTTCAATGTTTTGAGACATCATTGCTTAATCTCACACAAAGCTCCCTTTCTCTTGTTCAGTCGGGGCCATTTATTTGATTATACATGTGCTGTTCTTATATATGAGATGTGTGTTGAGGAGCCAACTGCAACCGTGAGTTACAGCCTTAGGCATTGAAACTCATTATATTTTCAAGCACATGTCTATGCTACAACAAAACGACTTTGTCTTGTTATCTTTTCAGGTTAAGAATGTCAAACACCATGAAAGGCTGAAATATCCACCTTTTCCTTTAAGTACGATTGAGATTCAGAAACGGGCTTCTCGATATTTCAGAATGAGTTCTGAACATACTATGAAGGTTGATGCTAAGTTTCACTATGTGATCATAAATTTTAATGGTATTTTGCAATTTTATTATGTGTTTACTGATGATGATGCATGTATTACAAGTTTACAACAGTTTACTCTATCAAAAATGTTCTTCCCTCTCTAGCCAAGAGTCCATTATCATGGAATTTTCAGGGTTTTCTTCATTATACACCATTCTGTCTGTCCTTTGTTTTGTCTCCCTGAAGTTGTTTGACCTTTTCTTTTAAAATTCTTGATTCAACTCATGGTGCTAAGTGTAGGTGTTAAGTATTGTTTTGGACCTTCATAGGTGATAGGTCAAGAATCAAGATACAACTCATGCTCATTATTAAGGTCGTACACTCCTGCATATATCTCGATTCTTTTTTAAAGAACGAGGAAGGAAAGTATATTTTTCTTTGAACCAACAGCAATAACAGAATGTTGTGCACCAGTGCACTCCACAGATACTGTTATTGAGGTGTCACTTTGTCGCCCCTGCCAACCAGGCTAGGCTAGGAGTCAGCATCTCAGATTGTGTTAAGGCTCTTCTCCTCTTTTCCTTTTTGAACTCCTTATTTCCTCAAGTGCCTCTTTGCCACGATCAGTTCTTTGAAGCCCCCAATAATGTGTGTAGCTGCTACAAATGGATTTCAAAGTTCAAGCCCTTCGTTATGTGGTTTTTCTCTTCTTTGAAGCCCCCAGTAATAATGGATTTCAAACCCTTCATTATCTGATTTTGCTAATAATTATTTAATAGTAATAACTCGTCATTGTGTTCTTTTGTTAATGAGCTAAATTATCAAGATCTGGTGAAGTCATGAAAATGATGGACCATGACTATTCATTATTTATTTGGTAGAAATTTATTTCTTTTTTGAGACTTAGACTACATAAAATTTTGAAGTATAAAATTATACTGAGGGACCTTTTATCAGAAAATATAATAGTTCCATTGTTTTCATTATAATGATATAATCAGTTTTTTACTGGTGAAATCTTTTTGGGTTTTGAAAGCGGTGGTACGTATATTTTACAATTTATTGCCTTTTGTTTGAGTTATATTTTGTTTTACCCATGGAGACATTGAATTTATAATTTTTCACTAGAAAAGTGATTATTTTTAAAATTACTTAAAATCTCCAGCTTTAATTGTTGCCTCCTTTCGCATATCTTTGGGTGATGTTGAGGTTCATCATCACTTGACATTGCATTCTGCCATAATTACTTCACTGTAGCTTTGGGTTGCTTTTGTTTTAAGCATTTCTTCGATGGTCGTATCTTGGCAATTCATATGAAAATTAAAGCATGCTGCACACACTAGAATCGACTAGTTGGCGTTTCTTCATGTGATTTATTTATTTCTCATAAAAATTCATGAAAATTAAGTGGTATTCCATATTTCTAGAAATTGGTTAGCCAAGTATCTGACTATGAGTTTGCAAAATTCACCATGAATTTAGGACAAGGAACCATTATGATTTTGAGTCGATTTTCTCTGTTCTTTGGTTAACAGGGGCCATATTTGTTTAATGTGTTATAAGATAGTTTGAGTTCTTATTTACGCCCAACATAAGGCATGCTTAGGGATGGCAACGGATCGGTTCCGGTTCGGGTATTGGGAGAACCGGAACCGGATCCGTTTTAAATTTGGGTATCCAGAACCGAACTGGATCCGGGTCGGTTCTCAACTTGAGTATCCAGAACCGGATCCGTTGGGATTATGGATACCCAGAACCGGATCCGGTACAAAACTTGTATTTTTCAAAGGATTTTTGCTTATTTCCTCAAGAAAATGCATACTACAAGGATTGTACAACTCACTTGCCTATGGTGAGCTTATATAAGTTGGAGTGAGAGGGAGAAATTCTGTTTTTCCGATGTGGGACTAAATTTTTGACACTTTAATCTCGTTGACAAAACAATATCTATTCAGCAGAATATTAATAATTAACAAGTCCAGCGAGTTGGTAGAATGGTAAAGGTCATCTACATTCCACTTTCATCCCAGGTTCAAATCCTATGAGTGACAATTTTTTTTTAGAAAATTCGGTTCCGGATCTGGTTCCGGGTTTTAGTGGCTAGAACCAGATCCGAACCGGAACCGAGTCGGTTCTAAAATTGGATATCCAGATCCGACCCATATCTGTTTTACTCCGGTTCGGTACCACCAGATCCAGTTCGGTTTGACCGGTTCCGGATACCCATTGCCACCCCTTGGGCCACTGGGCTATCTTTTTCCAGGTGGGTGGTCATACAATTCCCTGGATGCCTGGATATATATAGTTTCCAGAACGGATCTACTGTTAGTTCAATAAAATATCTTGCAGTTTGATACTATTTGACTATTATTGTAGGTAGCAGAAGAACTTTACCAAGCTGGGTTTATTAGCTATCCTCGTACGGAAACCGACAACTTCTCCATAAACACCAATCTGCAAGTTAGTATTCCTTGTTTTTTCAAGCACATTGCTATAATATCTGATATAGTTGTCTGCCAGTGTTTATGTTATTTATATTATGTCATTTCATGTCCTAAATGATAGTCTGCAATTTTATTTTGTTATGTTTGGTATTCCATAATACAAGCAATATTCTTTTGGTTCTTCATGCACTATTGGTCCTGTGGGCCTTCGCTTTAGACAATGCTATTACAGGTTGGACTTCAAAGCGGAATATTTTACCCTCCAACTGATCTTAAAATTTGGAAGAATTTTATTTCTATCTCGAAGTATCCGTAAGCAGTGTTGATACCCATTATTGTTACTATCTCGAATTTTGCTTCTTAATTGGATCATTTACAGCTAACATGTTAGATATCCATTACTGTCTCCAAGTTTCTATCTTGAAATTTGATTCTTAATCGACGAAACATTTACTGCTAAAATGTTTATTGGACACCTAATTGTTAGGTTGACAATTACTTCCCCTCCATCCTTCGCTTTAGAAGATACACTTTTAGTTTTTTTGGGTCCTACAAGTAAAACAAAAAAGGTAAAAAAGAAAGTACAAAAGGTAACTACAGGGAAAGCTACCAAACACACATCCAGGACGTACAAGATATAGGCCAGAAGAAGAAACAAAGAACAACCTGAACAGCACAAATAGAACTCCCATGACTGCTGATAGCCGCTGTCAGAAAATTTGAAACAGTTTGGTAACTTTGACATCACTTCAGATTCAATATATTAAGGCTTTGGAACTTGGTTTCATTGAAAATGTGATGGTTACTGAGGTGGTGAAAAAGAAGGAAGTTTTTAATATTGTGGAATGCTCATCTTGGAGCTGTTGCAATGGTCATTCTATGATTGTTAATTGGTCCATGGCTGCTAGTTGGCCGCAATAGGTTGGGGGTCCAAGGTCTAGTTAAGTCCTGGAAGGATGCTCAAAACTTTTTGGTGATGTAGATATCAAAGAATGAAGGTGCGATTTTATAACCTTCTGTTGAAAATTCGGCTGTAGCCTTTCCTTTTTCTGGACGCCCATTTCAGTTTGACGCTCTTAGCTTCTTTAGAGTCTCTGTTGCTTAACTGCGTTAGTCTTGTAAATCAAGGTTCTCAGCCCAAAATGTTTTAAATTTTGGATCATAGAAACCTAACCATGCACATGTTGATTTGAAGAGAAAAAGATGTGGAATTCTAATACGCAATCAATATTTTCCTATAAACTATGTAGTATTTCGAACAAAAGAAAAACTGAAAAGAAATTTCTCCCTAATATTTATTCTCTCACAAACCACCTACCAACACATGATTGGCATTACATTTGTTAAATACACATCATCCATCATCAACATTACCCCAATGCCTCAAAAGAGGTTCCCGCCTAGGCGAGGTAAGGGGGAGTCGGGTGTATGCAACCCTACTATTGTAAAATAGTGAGGTTTTTCCAATTGACCTAATGATGCGAAGCATAACTGATCATCTGCGAGTTCACAATCGATAAGAAATGTAGATCGTTTAGATAGCTATTTGATATAGTCCATGATGCTCCAAATGCCAAAAAAACATATATCTACATCATCCATGTTAATTAAATTATATCTACATCAATTAAATTAGTGAAATTACCAAAATAGAAAATAAAATATTCTACCAAACACCTTTGGTGAACTCGGGACTGGGTGGCGGTTTATGTAGTTTTGTGAATATTCTGTCTTTATATTATTCAAATATTTTTTAAATTAGTATTTTGAAAAATTCTTCAAATTGTTTTCCTGACGGAGATCATAATATCATCACTCGCAATCAGATTCACTTGGCAACCATAGCTCTATGATAGTTTTGATCTATATTTTGTAAGAAATACCTGGAATGGCAATATGTTCGATGTAATACCATTAGCAGTTCTACCGATATAAAAAACTATTAGCAGTTCTGGTTCGGGGGTTGGCTCTCTAAATGCTTTTCAATTGCCATTTTACTCTACAATAGTTGCTTGCAATTATGTTAGATTGATGTCTCTATTATTTCCCTATGCAGGCAATTGTACAGGAACAAGTAGCCCATCCCTTGTGGGGGTCTTATGCTCAAAGACTCCTGGATCCAGAAACAAGGCTTTGGAGAAACCCAGGTAATGGTGGACACGATGACAAAGCACACCCTCCTATCCATCCTACAAAGTTTTCTCCTGGTGAATCTGGTTGGTCTCCAGATCATCATGTATGTAAAATCTTTGTTCAATCAGGCAACTTTTCTTAATATCTACAAGTTCATGTTGTTGTCACTACCCCCTTCTTTACTATTTTGAATATTTTGCAAATGATAAAGTACTATGTTCTTTGCAGAAACTATATGAGCTTGTTGTACGTCACTTCCTGGCCTGTGTTTCTCAGCCTGCTGTAGGGGCTGAAACCACCGTCGAAATTGATATTGCCGGTGAACAATTTTCTGCATGCGGTCGTGCAATAATTGCTGTGAGTTTGAAATTTCTTCTGTTAGCAATGTTTTGTTTAATTGATTTTTTTGTGTGCATTACCTCTTCATAAAAGTTAAAGGTGCATTGCAAGTGTAAAATTACTGTTAATTGTTAAGTACAGATTGAAACGAAGTTCATCTCATCTAGGAAACAGACAATGCAGTATAAGTTGTACAATGTGAATTTGTTATAGTATTCATCTTAAGCAGATCTTGGATGAGTACTTGATCCATTTATTCTTGTTCAACATATCATATATATCAATATGCATGTACCATTCCTATATCTTATAATTTGTCTATGAGCCTACAAATAAGATAACTACATCATAACAATTTTATGACATTGTTAGAATATTAGATATTAGGAAATGATTAAATTTAGATATTTAGTTGATAGGACTTTCCTTATTTGTGTTTCATTATCAATTTTTCCTAATTGTTGTTTTCTTATTTCATCCTTGTAACCTCTATCTATAGAGGACCTACCTAAGCAATAATATAAGATCCACATTATAATTTCTTGTTCAACATGGAACTAAAGCCTAGGTTATCCTTGACCTAAACCCTAGCTTGCCACCTCTACAATTTCCGCTTTGAGGAGGCCAGAAGAAACCCTAAAATCATCTAGATGCTTTCTTCCAGCCTCCCCCTCTCCTCTTCTCCTCATTTCCTCTTTGTTATCTTTTTTGTTTTCCCCTCTAATTGACAACATGGATTTCGCCAAAACCTTCATCGACACCTATCGTGTTGTCAGCTTGTTGCCAACTACTCTGGTTGCTCCGATTATTGCAACTTCTTTTGCTGATGGTTGTAGATGATTCTAGTGTTTCGTTCATGTTATTGTGACATGGCACAATTCTTTCCCTCTGTCTACCACTCTACCTCCCAAACGTCGCTTTTGTGGTTTGTTCCTTAGGCAACAAATCATTTTGAAGTTTGGTGTCTTCTTCTACACCTTATGTGAAGCCCAGTGTCATCTTATACATCTACTTTTGAAGCTTGGTGTCTTCCTATACACTAGTAACTACTATAGTTGTTGCTACTGCTGCCACTACAACTCTACTTGATGCCAATTGCTGCTGTTGCTACTACACCTGTTGATGCTTAGCGGCCCTACTACTGTTGATGAGTATTGTTGATGCTCTGCTGTTGGGACTACTCCATCAACTTTATATTGTTTGGAATATTTCCTAATATCAATATATTTGTAACAAGCTGGGTATAATTGATAAATATACTCAATTATACCCAACTTGAGGGGGAGTGTTGGAATATTAGATATTAGGAAATAATTAAATTTAGATATTTAGTTGATAAGACTTTCCTTATTTGATGTTTCCTTATCAATGTTTCCTAATTGTTGTTTCCTTATTTCATTCTTGTAACCTCTATCTATAGAGGACATACCTAAGCAATAATATAAGATCCCCATTGTAATTTCTTCTTCAACAGACATAATTGTCGATATGTTTCATGAAGATCCATCAAGAAATAAATAATGATTTAAATATGATAGATTGCTTTCTCCGTTAACGAATCTTCCGAGGAGCAATGCTTAGCACTTAGTAGTCCAAATGACAAACAAGGACGTTCTTTATCTTTGGGAATATCTTTGGTTTGTTTTTAAGCATGTATTTATGTTTATACTTGAGTCTAAGATTTGCTTTTCTTTTTCTACAGAAAAACTACTTGGATGTTTATCAATTTGATTCTTGGGGAGGCTCTATTATTCCTACATACCAGATTGGACAACAGGTGTAGCTTAAATCCAAAATCCTTAAATATTTGATGCAATTGACTGTCCATGGAGTGGAAACTAATTACATGTCCACTCCAACATTCATTAGTCTTTGAACATGTCTAGACCTTGACTTAATGGTGGTCATTGTCAACATCACATCCACCGATCCACTCAAAGTTTATAGATTAGCTTCCAAACCCTTCATCTACATGTGCAATGCTAGTAAAGGATTTTTAATCTATCATATATGTGGTCAATCAATTGTTCACTGCATAATTGACCCTATGCAGCTGCATATAGGTTTGCACATCGGATGACATTGATGCTCATATACTGTTTTGCATTTTGGTCTACCACAGACATATTAAGTTTGTTACGAATTTGAAACATCTAGTACTGCTTCATGTTTTATCATACTTTTATTAGTTATTTATTTTTCACTTCAATTTTATTATGTAATGTTTGTATCAACTTTACTGAGTTTACTCACTATGGTCTGTTTACAGATGATGATAAACTTCTCTAGATTTCATGTAAGATTCAGTTGCAATAATAAAGAAACCCTTTCCCAATCAGGCTTCCCTACATGGATCCTTACACCAATAAGGTGGCTGGTGATGCTTACACATCAAAATAATAAACTCAGATGTTATTTTTGTTGAGGAAGCCATATACTCTGACTTGGTTATTTATACCTAGAGATTATGGAAACCAAGGTAGACCTCAAGATTCTAGAAAACATAAATGTTTGAAAATTTCTTAGAGGTGAGGGGAGGCAGACCTAGCAACAAAGAAACGAGGATCACAATTGATGTAATTGTGGTACACCCTTCTCTTTTCAATTATGCAATTGGGAGAACCTATGATCAGCTAGTGCAGGTTGTATTGTGGTTTTGTTGGGATTAATTTGAGAATGATATATTAAAATCATGAGAATTGGGCGAAATGCTACATTTCTGCATCATATGTTAATGTTTTAAATGGCACATCAACTTTGTCTTGAAGGAGTGAGTATCTTTCACTAACGTTTTTGCTCGTTTTGATTCTTGAATTTGTAACTTATTTTGCACTTTGTTTTAATTTTTTTTTGCAGTTTATTCCCACGACATTTACGCTTGATCCAGGAATCACAAGGCCACCACCTCTTTTGAGTGAATCTGATTTGTTAAGTTGCATGGACAAGGTAGGAAGGATACTTTGCACCAGCAGAAGTGTAAAATAGATGCACACTACAGAGTGACACATATGTTTCTTAACTTCACAGCTTAAAACATCCAATATCGTATTACTTGTCATCATTTTGCTATTTACATTTTCTCTCTTTTATGATAGTATTAGGAGTTTATGTTCTTGATCATTTTTGTTGATGATTATGCAGGCCGGCATTGGTACCAATGCAACAATGCACGATCACATAAAAAAATTGCTTGACCGACGCTATGCAAACAAAGATTTGAATACTCGCTTTTCTCCCACAAAACTTGTAAATTTGTTTATTTACTAACTTAGCTTCTTTGCTATTTACCTCTTGAAAGTTGATACTGTCACCTGCAATCGAAGTTATAATTGCTGCATAAGAAATGGAACTCTTGATCAAACACTACACTTTTCAGAATCCTTCTCCATTTTTACATAACTCCAATACTCCATTGAATTGGTAATTTCTATTTCCAGTTTTGCTGTTCTAGTTTTGAAGGTTTTCTGGAAGATTGTTTCTCTGAGTTACCAATGGTGTCTTTCAGCTTGTAAACTTGTACAGGGGACCACACATAATATTGACTAGCCGATATGCAGAAAAGCATCACAATCGACGAAAAATTGTAATTAGGTTATTGTTCTAGTTGGTGATGAGCTCATGATATGGAACACCCTAGCGAATAATCTTTTGGACATCCCTACTATGATGATACATGCTTTTGTTCATTAATTATATAGGCTTACTATGTAAATTGTGTTATTTCCTTCCCCTTTCACCTCCTGAAGTCCTGATCATGTCTTTGACCTAGTCATCTAATAGAGTGGGAAGATGAAGTTTGAGATGAATGGTGATTGTGGTAATAGTTTTGTAGATGTTCAAAGAATCTTCCAGCTTTCAGGACGTGGGTTGAAAAGGACATTGAAGGGTTCATGTTAACTAACAAAAAGAAATTGTATAAGCAATATCTAATAATCAATTGGTTTTGGCAATTTTTCTTACTCATAGTAGTTGGTTTGTTTATGTAAATAGCTATTATAGAAAACCAGTTTGTTTTGGATGGAGGTCCAGCATCAACTTAAGTTGGTGACTATGTTACAAACCTCTATCTCTGCACCAGAAAATATGAGTTGATGACAATACGACATACTAGATATTTATTAGGGTTAATTACAGTTTGCCCCCCTGAACTATGCATTGGTATCATTTTGCCCCCCTAAAGTTTCAAAGTTAACAATTACCTCCCCTGAACTTTAATTTTGTAACATTTTGCCCCCTTGAACTTCAAAAATTCATTATTTAACACACATTCGACTTTTTTTTTCCTAATTTTTTTTGTTGTATCCCTAATACACTCCTAAACCTATATTTACGTGAAAATTTGGATCAAAACGGAGACCGGATATGGTTGGAATTTGGGTCGAATTTGGATCAATCCGACCCAAATTTCAACCATACCCGACCTCCGTTTCGATCCAAATTTTCACGTAAATATAGGTTTAGGAGTGTATTAGGGATACAACAAAACAATTAGGAAAAAAAACGTCGAATGTGTGTTAAATAATGAGTTTTTGAAGTTCAAGGGGGCAAAGTGTTACAAAATTAAAGTTCAGAGGAGGTAACTGTTAACTTTGAAACTTCAGAGGGGCAAAGTGATACCAAGATATAGTTCAGGGGGGCAAACTGTAATTAACTTGTTTAAAACATATTTACACGTTCAATATCATTGTGTTCATGCACACATATCAGTAAACCATCACAAGTTGTAACAGGGACTTTAAGTTTTGTACTATTATCGAATGTATACTTAATAAAATGTAGTGGATTCAACATCTTTAATATTTTTATCTTTAGTTGGTAAAAAATGTTGCACATGTTTTATTCAGGTTATATGATTTTTTATACATGTTAACTTTTGTTATCATGTAATGTGATAGTAAATTTTAAAAATATCTCTTTACAATTGGTAATTTTGTTAATATAATGTGCTATAAATGTAGGGAGAAGCACTTGTGATGGGTTATGACGATATGGGGTATGATTCCTTTATTTTTATTCAATGTTTACTTACAATGTTGTAGTTCTTTAGAATATGATGGTGCAGACTTAAAGCAGGACTGTGATTGGTTAATTTGTTGAATGTCTTTCTCATTTTGTGTGGTTAGTTGGGCTGTTTCTTACTGAAAAATTCCATATTGCATCAGCAGAGTAATAAATGTATAGAACTATATTTTCTTAATTTTTTATTTTTTGAGAGTAGGTGGGATATGCTACCTTTAAAATATTCAAGATGGGAAATCCAAACCATATATCTTCATTTATGACTAAAATTATACATGCACGTCAAAAATCATAAATTTTGGTTTATGTTTTGCGTAAGATCAAGAGATGGAAAAATGTAAGCACTACATTTAATACAAAACATGGTGTCGTGATCTTATATGAAATGACTCCTAAATATTATTATTTTCAACATGTGTAAATAACTGGAATCCTATATTAAGATTTACATTTTGAATTTAATTTTTATGTTATTAACAAGGCTAAATTGATGGAAACATATTTTAAGTGTAGTGAATCCCTCATGTATATATATTCTTGAAACTAAGTTATCCAAAGGTGTGGATAGGAATGTTACATAACTTTTTATGCATAGGGTGTTGGTACCTTATTTTTGTGGACCGAAAAGAGAAGAGAGACTTCCTATAGTTTGGTAACAAATTCTAAAGTTTATAGGTTAAAAATGGAATAGATTGCCATTGCCATAGAGGGCTATGCTGATTATGGAAAGTAAACTTATTTTAGTCATTAGGCAATTTCTGTCAATGAATGCAACTTGTTCAATTTGTAAGAATTGAATGGGTAGTTCTATATTATTATTATTTTGGCAAAGAATGATAGTTGTATTTCGACCAAGATTTAGATCTTCTATCGTTCTAATACTGTCGTGCATGTCATATTGTGCAGCTACGAGCTTTGGAAGCCTTACTTAAGGTCTATGATGGAGTGTGACATGAAGGCAGTTAGTTTAGGATCAAAAACAAAAGATGAAGTATTGCAGAGCAGCTTGCAAGAGATGAGAACTTGTTTTCTCGATGTAAGTAACCTTAGATTGTAATTATATTTCCCTAAATCCTATTATCTTCATGACATTATATAATTGCAGGCCAAGATGAAAAAGCAGATGCTTATGGAGGCAGTGGGGATCTTCTTTGACAGGTGAAAAACATAAGTTCTTTATCTTGTAATATTTTATAATCCATCTTTGTTAAATTCTCATTCTAGGTCCAGTAGAACTGGCAGTGACCAAAATCATTCTATGGAGAATGTACGTCCATGTGCTGCATGTTTAGAGTCCAACATGGTGTTGAAACGAAAATCGGTAACTTGCTGACGTTAATATTGCATGACTAATTATTTCGTTGCTTTGATGCATATGGTAACATTTTAATTTGGTAAAGTGGTTTTTACCGACATATTTGATGGATTAATCCATAAATTATAAGGTTAATTACAGTTTGCATTTCTGAGCTATGCCTCAAGTTACTTTGCTTTCCCGAACATTAATGTGACAATCACCCCTTGTATTTACGTTTGGTAACACTTTGCTCATTTGAACTTCACGAATTTGTTGATTTTCCACATATTCGTCATCTTCACGAATTTATTGATTTTCCATATATTGTCATTATTTTTTGATTTTTTGGTTTGTGTATTGTACTAATTTTGATTTCATGTTTAAAAATCAGATATCAATTTTGTTTTTCGAATTTGGGTCAGATTTAGTACCAATGTAACCAAAATTCGACAACAACAACAACAACAAAGCCTTTTATCCCAAGTTAGTTGGGGTAGGCTAGAAATGAAACTCTAAGGAGTCACGGTTCAGGCACGTGAATCGCCTTCTTCCACGTGTTTCTATCCAATGCAAATTCTCGAGGAACATTCCAATCTTTAAATCTCTTTTGACCGCTTCCTCCCAAGTCGACATCAAATTCGACATCTGATTTAATTTGAATTTTAACAAAAAGTTAGAATTATGAGTATATTACACTAATCACGCAAACCATCAGCAAATGATGGTGAATGTGTGAAAAACTAGTGGATTATTAAAGTTCAGAGGGCGAAGTGTTACAAAACGTAAGTAGAAAAGGAGGAGGGGTGATTATCATGTTTTAAAGTTCAGGAACAATGAAATCGGGGCATAGTTCATGATTACAAACTCTAATTAACCCAACTTAATTATATATGTAATATATTATTACAAAAGGTTAATCTATGTTGGAAACTTATAAATAGTTGTTTTGTAGGCAGACTATGATCTTATACCTTTCTGCAACTTTACTTTGAACTTCACGAAAACTTCATGGCTTTGTTAATTATCTTGTTTAATGGTTTTAAGATGCAAAATTGTAAACATTTAATATTTGTGGCTTACATTGTTAGAACTTAGAAGGTGTCAAGATTGGTGGAATATAACTTATTGAACGTGACAAAGTCTTAATAAAGACCTTAAAGAATAACACCTTGATTCCCTTATACCTATCTGGTTAAAAATAGGTGTAAGTAATTTTTTTATCATTATAGTTAAAAAATAGGTCATAGGAGAGGGTGCATAGAAGTGATTCTTTATCATAATTTTGAACGCTTTCAGGCGAAGAAGGAAATGTGAAGAAGGCATAAATCTTCCTCTAAACAAGCACTTGTATCTTGAATTATATTTGAACTTTCCAGTGTAAAAGAAATGTGAATTTTGCATGGAACTGGCCAACTGGGAGATCAAGAAGGCATCTTTAGTTTTTTAATCAAAATTAGAGTCCGACCATAATAATAATAATAATAATAATAATAATAATCAATTAATAACTTATAATTTCATTTTAATGTTGATTCCGTATCTACCATGACAATTTCATTATGATGAAATTTCGTAATCATTTTATTTTATTTTGTTTATTTTTTATTTATCTTCCATGTACTAGTCTTGTTATTTGTTGATGTTTTCATCAATTCTTTTATTGGCTAGGATGGGAGTTACATGGTTGGCTGCTCAAACTACCCCCTGGTATGAGTTTTGATTTGAAAATTATTACTTTTACTTGTAGGTTAGTTAATGTTTATAATGTATTTTTTTTTCCAGAAAATGCATTATTTCTTTCCTTTTTATAAAATATATCATGTGATCATGAGCATTTATTCAGGTCACTCAAAACCTCCCAAGTCCCAACGAATGTTTTGGTGGTTCTACTTTGTGAATAGTCTTTCCTATTGTAACGGAAAATATTTTCTCTCTTTCCCTCTGGAATCCTTAATGTATATGAAATCTTTTATATGTTTTGTTATATCCCCGCTAAGGATATAAAAGGAAAATGTAGGAAAGTTAAGAATCATGTATAAACTTGTCAAATACCTTAATAATTTAACATGATCAAGTAAAGCTTTTCTGCTTTAGTTTGACAATTCTAAAAGTACAAATGGAGAAATGATTTCTCATAAAATAATGTACAAGTTGCTTTATAAGAAAGACTATCTTTGGTCACTTATACTTATCTTTCGTTACATCTACAAAAGATCAAATTAAATGTTTCTGTAAAACACTATTGAGCTTTTATAGAAAGGCTTCTACAGTGTAGGAATGTTGTTTGGCTTCCTGGAGCCATATCAGAAGCAACTGTCACCAGCCATGTTTGTAATTCTTGTACACCAGGTGATGATACAAAAGTCATTCCTCATTCACATTCTTCTTTCCTGATTTCATTTTAGTCATTAGTTGATAGCTTTGTTGTCTGAAGATGGTATTTGTTTTGTTCAGGTCCTGTTTACAAAATTCACTTTAAGTTCCGCAGACTAGAGATACCACCAAATTATGATGCCGAGCATCTGGGTATGAGTGAAACTAGGTTCTTTATGTTTTCTTATTGACTTCATAATTTTCAATACTTAATTTTTTTCATACTTAGATATAGAAATTAACCAAGCAATGCAGTTAAAGGCAATACATTGGATCAAGAAAACAAATGCCCTGACACTCCACATAGAGACGAGGTGACAACATGATCAAAGACTTAAGTTAATAGCATAATAAAGTATGATTTTAGTTAATGTAAATTCAAAATTTTCAAGGAATTAATGCATAAACTACCCACCGACTTCTCAATTGAAAAATTGCATGTTAGTATACACATTAAGAATGAACAACAAACTTGTCAAAAGGAAGTGTGCATAAGTAAGTACATGTCCATAAGTGCAACAACTCTTTGTTTTACAGTAAAACAAAGAGATGTTGCACTTATGGACACGTGCTTGTGCACACTTCCTTTTGACAAGTTTGTTAGGGTGAAACACTCAAGGCACCTAATCAAGATGAGAAGTGCAAAGATAAGGGCTATTGCTGGAATAATGGAAAGTGCACTTCTGTAGTGCTGTTTATTAAATTGCAATATGATCATAATTATAAGTCTTTGACTTTACCTTGTAACTTAGTGCCGACCAAAACATTTTACATTATTCTCGGAAGTTTGAAATAGTTTCAGAATCAACCGTAGGTCTGAACTGATATCAGGTCTCTAAGGTTTCATGGTTGTGAATCTTGTGACAAAACCAATGTATGGAAGGAAATACTACTTTGGTAGCTATGGTATCAACCTGAGAAATCTTATAGGTCCAAATTGGAGTGAGTTAAAATACGGGGAAAACACACAGCTTCCAGTGACTATAAACTGACTATTGCTATATAACGTAATTTCACGTGATCAGTCTATAACTGCCTTTACTGCTAGTTTTTAGCATAGAAGATGAATGCTTGATCATGTAAATTTTCTTGCGTATATTGATATGCTTGTAAGTAATTAACATATCCATTTGCAGGTTGTGTTGGTGGATGTGATGAGATACTGCAAGAACTTACGGAAATTTGTGGCACAGGACCTCGTATTTCTAATATGACAGGTTTGCTGTGCAAATTTATAGTTGCCTTGTAATATAAGGAGAAGTCCCCAGTGGACGTAATTTAGTCAAATCAATTTATTTGTTGGACCTTTACCCTGTCATAGTCATTCTAGTAGGGAATGTGAAGTTGAAAAATAGAACGAATTGGCAAGAAGATACCAATTCGCAATATTTGAAGCCACATGTATATATGCATCTAAAGTTTGTCTTACGTTATTACCATTTATAATCTTTTCTTTGTGGGCTAAATTGAATCAATGACCCTAAAGTACGATAAGCATAGACTGATTCTACTACTAGCCACTAGGAAAGAGAGAAGACACACCACGGCCACATAAAAAACTCTGATTATTTTACAAAAATACAAATATAGATATGATATTTATCCAAATAAAGTATCTATTATTCGATTCTGGTCTCAACAATAGCATCCTTAATTGATTTGGTTGTGTCCTTTGTAAACGGTATCCATGTCTGCATGGTTGCAGTTATTTAGAAAATACTATGGATGTGGCATATGCAGCCCATGGAATTGTATCTCAATAAGCTTAAGGCCATGTAGTCAAATTACATTCCCTTGAATTTATTTCCTTGTAATTAAGCTACAACTTAGGTAACATTGCAATTTAACACATGAATTACAATGCATTTAAAAAATAATTTAATAATTTTAATAATTCTGGTAAAAGTCTAGAGGGGTCACTGGAGTCCTGGTAGACTTCCGACATGACCGGGGTTAAGTTTCAATTCTCAATAATATGACAAGCTTTAGTAAATTTGAAATGTTTAATTACAATGTAATATAATTGAATTACGACCACACAATCCGTAATCCAATTACCTTGAAAGGGGTGTAATTGGATTACATTTGTAATTTGATTACGAAGTGATTACAACCTCGAATATCGTCAACCAAACATTGTAATATATTCAAGGGTATAATTGGATTACATTACACCCTCAATTACATCCAACCAAACATGTCCTACGTGTGTTACGTAATTCTTGAAGTTAGATGTAGGCACACAAATCGATACCATCAATTACTTCATCTACCTATAAAGAACAAATGTTAAACCTCAGGAAGCAAGATGCTTTTACACTGTCTATCTGCTAATACTCGGTCAATACTTAACGGATATGCATCTAATACTTGGAATATTCCAATTACATGATTTGTAGTTTTCAGTTTAGATGATTCTGTATATTTCTTAGATACTTTGTTCCACTTCTATCATCTGTAAATCTTATTTTAGCATAACGTAGCAAACATATTATTACATATTTTACAAATGGCATCTTCGAGAACTGATACTCTCAAGTCTCAACTGTATACTTCAAAATTATCTTGCAATAATTTATTTATATATTTCAGCTTCATTTTGTAGAAGTTATATAAGTTTACATTCTAAATTTTTACTTTAAAAACAGTAAATAACACATAATAATATATAATATTAATATTCACTATCCACACCTCCTTGTCGTATCTTATCATACTTTTGTGGAAAATGACATACTGTCATGCATGTATCCATATTGTTCTCGTATCTCATATCAATACCACGCTTCATAGCTTGTACCCATTTGTATTTATATGAACAATAGCATCTCCATGAAGTTTGTTTTGATCTGTTTTCTGGTTTTCCATGATACAGGACAAAGAAATGCAGAGCCATCAAGCAATTTGAGAAGACCAAACCCTAGGGAAGTATCTTGTACAAATTGTAGGCAAATGGGACATTCTTCTTTTAACTGTCCTACAAGATTTTCTAACTCATTACCTGCTCAACCTCGTCGAAGATCAAACACCCATAATGGTAAGATATGCTTTGCTCGTCATTAGTAACACTCCTAGATTATAGTATATTTACGATATAAGAAAGATGTGGCACTTGAATTGTGCAAATTGGAGTTGGGGTGTACTATGACACTATGTTACAAACTGTGATGGCCAAAGGATTAGTGACGGATGCCATTTGAGTTTTTTTTAACTGGAGTTGGACAGGAAAACCATGCCCATCGCAACTGGATTTTTTTCCCTTGTACACGTTTTAAACGCCAAGATTACGAGTAACAGAAGGTGGTCTTGGCCTTTAAGTTGTAATCTAATGGTCTATCGATAACTCTTTTTCCAGGTAAACATTGAGTATTAAAGGATACTAAAAATTGCTTAGCTAGAAGTGGATGTTGTCAAAAGTGAAATATAACGAATTTATGTTTATTATTATTTTTTTAAACATCGTAAGAGCTTATTTTGTTGACTAGTATTTTCTGATAATGTTTGAATCTTCCACTGCTGTGTTTTGTGCCCCCATATTTGAACAGTTACTATTCCAGTACCAATTGTCTTCGATTCAGATTACTCAGATGATTTCTTTTTCTTTGGCAGGAGTGAGTGAAGTATTGTGTACTTCATGTGGGGAACCATGCCCATTAAAAACTGCCAATACTACGGCTAATAGAGGAAGAAAGTTCTACAGCTGTCAATCTCAAGAATGCAACTTCTTTGTGTATGTCCAACAGCTTAAAATTCAAATCCTAGTTAATGCTGCATTTCTTTTTATCAATGTGAAGAACGAGAAAATAAGATGCTTTGAATGCACCCACCGTATACTCTCTTTCTACTAATACTCAGTTTTGGTGATACTTACTATAACGGACTTTTAATTTGGACAAAAGAAATGCTGAAACCTTTTTGTTTACCTTGGTCTCCATCGATGTTCAGGTAATTAATATGCAACCCTATGCAGTCAGCATATGCTGGTCACTTAATGTGACTGCATATGCAATTAAAAGGTTACGAAGATTACTTATCCAATTTTCTATTTTGAAAACAAATTAAGAAAATTCAAAAAAAATTGTAAAAAAGTAAAAATTGGGGAAAATGGAAATAAATTTTCTTGAAATTTTCTTGTAGTGAGTGATGAATGGGGGAACATAGAGGTGTTAGAGAGGGAAATTCAAAAAAACCAAGAAAACCTAACAAAAATCTACATGTTTGGTAGCTAGCATATGCGATCACACAAACTGCATAGTATTGTGTGTTTGTGTGATGGCCGCATATGCAACCATAAGAACAGGTGACAACTTAAGTGGTCAGTAAATTAAATAATGTCATCCATACTTTCATAACCTTTAACGCTTGAATCTGCTCACCTGACAACAATGGAAACTATCTGCTTGTCTGACCCTTACATGCAAAAGTAACCTAAGTTTTGGCTTAAAATATGGTCGCATGATTTGTTTCTTAGTGTCTTTTTATAAAATGTATGTTTTATTCAAATATGGTTGAAGAGTTCAAAATGCCATATACCTTTGGTCACACACCTTGATTTTTTAAAACCCTTAAAATTGCTTAGAAATTAACAAATGGTCAGCTATTGCTTGTAGTTATTGATGATCAAATTTGAAAATTGTGATGGCTTAATTTGAGGGTATCATTTGTAGTTTTAACTTTTAATTTTTTTCCTGTTATTTCAACTGGCTTTTATGGTGCTAGTTCAGTAACCAGCCAAATAAGCTAGAATTATTTCTTTTTTCTCATGTATATGCTGTTGTTTTGACTGGGATATTAACAATGACAAGTTCTGGTTATTGAATATAAAATGACTGCTGTACTGGTAACTGTAATACATTTTTGGAATATGTACCTGTGGAGTCGGCTTTTATTTTTTATACATTGTCGACATCTCTCTCTTTCCTTTTTCTTCTATGCACTTGCTTTCACCTCCATTAGTGAAGTAAGATAAACGACTTCTAAAAATCTGTTATAGCTTGCATTTTTTCTCTTGATTTTATCACATTTGTAGAAGGTGCTCATCTTTTTTAAGTAAAATATAGGATTTTAAAATTTTGCTTTTGTTATTCATAATGGTGACTTGACTTCATAGGGATTAGTTAATTTAATGCAGTTGGGATGACAATATGAGCCAAGGAGGATCACAACCGCAGACCAATTCTCGTCGCAACAACACTACCAGATCAGCATCCAACACTACTAGAAGAGGTGGTCGTGGTCAAAGAGGAGGCCACTCTTCAGATGTTACATTCGTGAGTGCAACTGGTGAACCAGTATCTGACAGGAGGTGCTTTGTATGTGGTGATCCTTCCCATTTTGCAAACGCTTGTCCGAATCGAGGCATGTGATTTTCATGGGAAGTTGTCTGTTGCTGAATGAAGAGTAAATTTTCCACAACATCCTGCCGATAACCAGGGAAAGGTAGCTATTTGATAGTTTACTTCACCATAAGCTTTCTGAAGATTTTAAAATGTAGACTTGAATTTACCTGGAAATCAATAGATAGAAAGTGATTTTTGAAAGCCTTTGGTAAACGACATCCTTCCACCCAACTTCATTTCGCCAAGTTCGAGCCTTTGTGTATATGTCACACTAATGTTTAATTGTTTATGGCAAATATCAAAATTTTGTGTGGATTCCAATGTAAAGTTCTTTTGCAGCACATATTTATCATTTCTCAGTAGTATTTGGGTTTTATTTCAGGTATAATATTATGTACACCTATAACTACTTTCTAGTATGCTTAGTTGCTTATGATCTCAAAAATGTTGCTGTTATGTACAATTTAATGAACAATCTATGCATTGCGTTCTGGTTTCACTTATCTTTGGGGTGTCACTAGTCTCAAACCTAAGGGTGTAATTGAGGCGGGTATTACCTGTTTACCCGCCTCCATTTAATAAGCGGGTATGAGTACAATTTTTGTATCAATTTAAAAATTATATCTGTTTACTCATACCTACTTTATCTGTTTAATAATGGGGCAGGTACGGGTATACCTTTACCCATACCTGTTTACTTATTTACCCGTTCCATTATTTAATTAATATATAATATATAGTTAAAATAATAAAAAATGAGGTTTGTGTTAGCAAAAATGATTGTTTTGAAACTTGTTTGTGAGAAAATTGGTGATTTCTCGTAGTTTTGATTAATTCCTAATCTCGAAAATCGTAAATTTCACAAATTTTTGGCTTAAATCATTCTCATCCGATGGTTAGATTCTTTCAAGTTGCGTTTTGTTAGCAAAAGTATTTATTTTGTTAGTAAAAATTATATTCGTAATATCCGTTATATCCGTTCCATATTCGTTTATTAAATGAGTATGAGACGGATACAAGTACAATAATATTTAAATGGATATGTATTCGTATTCGTTTTGTTAGATGAGTATGGATACAAGTATGACCATATCCGTCCCATATCCAATTCGTTTATACCCCTATTCAAACCAATGCAGCGGTAACAAAGATGATTAGGACACAGAGCTGTCATTACGCTTTCCATTGTGAATTTGTATAGTATTGTTGTAATTACTAATTAGCCTAGTATCTAGTCGGGTATTCCGACCTGACATTAATTGCGTCAATGAGCAGCTTATCAAAAGAAAAAAACTGCGTCAGTGAGCACAATAAGACCCATCAACCCACCAATTTGAAATTTGAATGGGTGTTTTCCACTTTTCCCTATATTGTTCTTTGAGTTTGTTATGATTCCGTTACAAGTTTTATCAAGCAGAAACTATTAAATTTCGTTGGAACGACAACAGTTGAAACAGAAAACGATAGAAATGTGGTTTATCTTTGAACTTATGTCTTGTATATCATATTCAAAATAATATTTTTTTAAAGCAAAACTCGGCATCGTCGAGTTCTCTGAACACTAAACTACAAAACTCGTCGCCGTCACGTGTCACCACGTGATGCCAGCGGGTATAGTATGAAAAATACTTTAAAATATATCTATTTTGATAATTTTTAAAAAAATATATTATTTTGAATTTTTCCCCAATACCTTATGGTTTATTTTTAAGTGTTGATTGTCTGTTTACATTTAAGACATTGTTATGGTTTATTGACAGAAAATACGATCACAAATTGGGTATAAGAAATCCCGCATGTTAATTACAAACAGGGATCAAAATGACTTTCCGATTGCAGCAACGAAATTGAACTAACCAAAATGCTGTTGTCTGTTCTGTTCCACTATCAGAACGTGGCACATCTCAAATTCCACACTAGGAGCGTCCAAACTCGCTAGTTAGAAATCGAACGAAGGGACATGAACGCAACACCTATGATGCCACACTCGAGCCTGAAATAAAAATCGCTCTCGCCGTGGCACTCAATGGAGAAGCAGATCTACATTTACTTTACAATTTCTTTTGCACGAGGCTTTTTTTTTTTTTTACTAATAATTATTATGCTCAACAATTACAAATACGGAAAAAAATTCAATCTAATATATTTTTAATTTTTTTCTTCAAGTTGAAAGGGTTTGAGAAGTATTTCTCAAATTAGACCAACCACGTCACAAAACGTGGGGGCCGGGGATTTATTTTTAGTGTATACGGAACTCAACGTTTGAGACGCCGAGTTTATTTTGGTGCCCAAATTGACATTGCATCTTACCGAGTCTGCGTAAAATTTTCTAAGTGTTAGAACACCGAGTTCTGTATACACTAAAAATTAGACCCGTCGTCACCACGTGTCCGGCGTGATGACAAATAGTCTAGTTTGAGAGAAAACAAATTAAAATAATTGTATTTCGAAAAAAAATTAAAAAGATTGATGCAATTAAAGAGAAAAAGTGTGATTCATCACATGGGTATGACTTGATCATCAGGCATATACTTATATGGCATAGTTTTCCCATTGTAGGGATGAAAGTGGTCCGGATAATTATGAGCGGGTCAGAAGAGAAAACTAGTATGAGTCCAACCCATGATGATGTTGACCAAGAAGTTAAACAGGGACATGTGCCGGTTGATGTTGGATTGAGTCCAGAAGTAAACTTGAGCCCATCAACTATGGTGCAACCCACGTGAGCACTAAGACTTGGAATAAACAACTGAGGCTAATAATATTACCGTTGTGATAAACGGGTCAACTATTGTAAATAATCGGGTAACAAGTTATACGGGAATCAAGAATGTTCGATTCACTAACCAACTCTTGTATATTAACAATAACACCAAAGTAAATAAACAACAGTGAATCCAAGAATCATTTATGGTTTTTCCTGTGCCGACTTCTTCTTCCCCTCTCTTCCAAACCCTAGATCCAAGGGGACCTCTCGTCCTCGCATGTGATCGAAGAATTTCCACATGGTATCAGAGCCACAGTCGTGCTAGAAATCCAGTTGATCGTCTTCATGGTTCCCAAATCCTCCAAAAACACGATCGCAGAGAGCGAAAGCCCCTACCCATTTCCTTCCAACCTCAATGTTGGAAATTTTGTCTTCGTGAAGCTCAATGGCAGTAGCTTTTTACTGTGGGAGATGCAGATCACGAGGTTGATGGAGTCTCAAGGGCTCCTAGGGTTCGTCGACAACAACTTCCTTGCTCCTGAAGTCACTCTCATCGAAAGCGAGGAAGGAAGCCACAAGAACGTCTCTAATCCGGAGTATGGCCTTTGGAAGCGTTCTGATCGCCTCTTGAAGGCATGGATTGTCAGCACCCTTAGTGAGGGCGTACTTCCTATTGCAGTACGCCTTGAAACCTCTAAAGAGGTATGGGATGAGCTAAGGCGTACATTTTCTCAAAACTCCGAAGAAAGGGAGTTTCATCTACTTCAACAAATCCAGATGCTAAAGAAAAAGAACTTCTCTGATCTCTCTGGTTATCTACGACAATTCAAAACCCTATGTGATGAACTTGCCGCATTGGAAGACCGATGAAGGACCAGTTGAAGGTATTCTGGCTTCTAACAGGGTTAGGTCTGGAGTATCAGGCGTTCACTACTGCTTGTCTAAAACCTCCCCTACCTGCGTATGTTGATCTGATCCCTCAACTCCAAAGCTATGAGATGAGGACTCATATCTACAACTCTGAAGCTCATACACATATGGCATTTTATGGTCAAAAGCAAGATACAAAGGGCAAGGACTCTGGGAAAGGAAGGAAGGACGGGGTCTTTAACTCCAAGGGGAGAGGGTTTCAACCCTCAACTTAAGGATCACAACCCCTTCAACCGCCGCCTGGAGTGCCTCCTGGCCAAGATGGGAAACAAACTCAAAAATCTAATGGCACTGCTCTTCGACGTCCAACAGTCTTCTGCCAGACATGCAACAAAGGTGGACACACAACAATCAAGTGCTAGCACAAATATAACCATGCCTCAAGCCTTTGCAGTCCTCTCAGTTGACAGTGGAAACGAGGAGTGGTACCCATATACAGGTGCGACTGACCATGTAACAAGTAATGCAGGTATGCTGAAGAACCTAAAACCTTATCATGGAACTGATAAAATAATGGTTGGAAATGGTGACTTACTTCCCATCACTCACACTGGTACTGCTAAAATTCCACACAAATCTGGAAATTTCATTCTTAATAATGTTCTGCTTGCACCTAACATGAAGAAAAACTTGCTCTCTGTGTGTAAGTTCATTAAGAACTATCCTTACCATGTTGAATTTTCTAACACTAAATTCTATGTCAAAAACAGACACTCAGGAGTAGTTATTACCTCAGGAGTTCTGAAAGGAGAGTGCTATACTCTTTCAAGTAAGAATCCTGTAGCCTTTTTCTCAAATAGACAATCTAAAGTAGAATCTTATGTTTGGCATTGTAGACTAGGTCATCATAATCCTATGGTGTTGAAAAAGCTTGAGAACCAAGGAAGCATTTCTGTGACCTCCAACACTCATCACATCAATTCCATTTGCTCTAATTACCAAATTGGCAAATCAGTAAGATTACCATTTCAAAACTCCTATACACAAACTCATAAACCATTTGAGGAAGTACATTGTGGCCTTTGAGGGCCCTCTCCTGTAATAAGCAGAAACAATTTCAGATTTTATGCCTGTTTTGTAGACGACCACCAGATTTACCTTGATCTTTCCTCTAAAACTAAAGTTTGATTTTTTCAACTGCTATATAGCCTTCGAAAAATATGTCTCTAGGCAATTTGACTCCAATATAAAGGTCTTCCAATGTGATGGTGGAGGGTAATTTATGTACAATATTTTTCAAAACCATTTAAAAGCTCAAGGTGTTTTAATATAAGCGTTGTGCCCTCACACCCCTGAGCAAAATCGGGTGGTAGAGAGAAGGCACAGACTTATCACTGATATGGGCTTGACACTTATTTTTAACAGTGGAGTTCCAAAAAGATTTTTGTTTGATGCTTTCTCGACATCTATTTTCTTATTAAATAGACTTCCTGATAAATTTGGAAAAACACCTTATGTTACTTTGTTTGCTAAAGAACCTGATTACTCATGTTTAAGGTATTTGGATGCAGGTGTTTTCCCTGCTTAAGCGATTATATGCCAAAAAAATTTGCAGAGAAATCTGCCCCTTGTGTTTTTCTCGGTTACAACATTAGACACAATGGTTACACCTGCTTCAATCCAAGTACTAATAAAATATATGTCTCGCCATGTCATATTTGATGAACATCTTTTTCCTTATAAAGACCCAACCACTTTATGTTCACCATCTCAAGGTGAGTCTTCCATTGCCAGTTTTTCTGATTGGCAAATGGATAATTCCTCCACCCTCAATAACGATGGTGAGAACATAGCTCAGGACCCTTCTTTTCTAGGGCACCCTGTTGTTCAATCACCTACAACCACCAATGTTGCTCCACCAGACAGTGTTGTGATGCTTATAGGACATAGTGAGACCCATGTTGGCCTTTTGGCCTTAATCTATGTTTTGATGACTTAATCAACCTAATCTTAATTATGATCATGTAGAGTAGCACACATATTGCATTGAATATATATTGCTTTGTGCTAACCTCTACATGTGATCAAGACTTAAGGAAGAAAAGAAATCAAGTCAAGACATTTAATCAAGCTCATTTGAAGACATGTAATTTGGTATTTCTTTGAGTCTTAGGAACTTGTGTAAATTGAGCATACTTGAGCTAAAATCAACTTAAACGCACACTAGGTTCCTTATAGAAGTCACACACAAAATTTCACATTATTTGGACTTCAATAGATCACCCAAACTTAGACCGGAAAACACTAAACCTGGACCCAAACTGTCGGCCCACTTTCGGTCGACCAGAGGATCAATTATCATGTTTGTGTTTTCGCTGCCCGCTTTCGGTCGACCATGTATACACTTTCGGTCGACTGTATGAACTTATTTTTCTGACCGTTTGTTTTGTCGTATTATACCTAACAGTCGTATTCGTATTAACCAAAAATACCCCATATACTCCTTCACGTATTATGCCCATCTCTTGACAAACCCGAATCTCCTGGACGAAATCGGTCGATCGCTAGACCTTAGCTCCGTCGACCGAATTGATCATTGTTTGTCAACCCCAAAGTGCATGGTGCAAATCGGTCGACCGAACCTCATTCGGTGTTCGACCGATCACTTAAGTGTACCAGTATCGTAGCGTTGGGAGGTCGACCGTTACCTAACTAGTCGACCGAACTGTGTTCAAAACTATCAAACGGTCGACCGTTCATCCCGATATGGTCGACCGAATTAACTCAGAATTGAGTCCTGCTAGCTTCTATTTTGTGTATCCTACACCAACACTCACCCAATCAACCCCAATGGATCAATTCTCTCTAATGCCTATATAAAAAGTTGTAAAACACATTTTAACACAACTCTCCTACTACTACTTGTCCAATACATTAGAGAGAAACTCCCAAACTCATTTTCCCCAATCCAACACTCCAAGCTTACACTTCCACACCTTAGCATCAATTCCACATCCTAAGCTAAGTGTGCTCAAGTTAGAGAGTGTGTTCCACTCAAGTTCTCATTGTTGTAAATGAAGCAAGGACTTCGGTGAAAGCCCGAAGTGTTCCTCTTGGATTGTGAGAGAAGAAAGTCAAGCTCATGAGGGTGTTCGTGGAGCTTGTTTTGTAAAAGGCTTAATCTCGGTCCGGAACGAGGTTGATAGTGAAGACGTGAGCGGAGCTCGAGGAAGATCGAGCGGAGCTTGCAAGAGAGGACATAGGCGGTGGCCGAACCTCTATAAAAATCCGGTGTCGTTCCATTGTGGTTTGCATTTCTATTCTTTACTTGCTTGTTTGTTTTTTAATTCCGCTGCATATCTTTGATAGATCAAACAAATAGGTAATTAGACTTAATTGTGATTAGAGATTGTGGACCCATAACCGACACGATCCTACAACCCCTTCTCCCGAGGAAGAGAACCCTCCTAAATCATCTGAATACCATGATGACACCCAAGGGGAGACACAACACATACTTGAAGACAACTCTCCTACCTCGTCTTAGCATTGTGATGAGATTCAAGGGGAGGGTTCTCATTCAATTGCTCCTGCTGTCACTGTTGCGGAACCCACTACCAACCATGATACCTTTGGTGCCTCAACTGGGGTTCCCAATGCCCACACCATGGTCACTAGAGGGAGACACAATATTTCTAAACCCAATCCCAAATATGCTTTATGTTCTACAATACTAACACCTCCAGAACCTCCATCTAGTGTTGTTAAGGCCATCAACCATCCTGGCTGGCACCAAGCAATGCAAGAAGAAGTGGATGCACTACTTCAAAATCATAGATGGGATCTTGTTCCCAAAAAGAAGGGCACTCATGTCATTGGTTGTAAATGGATTTTCAAAACTAAACTACAACCAGATGGCTCTCTTGCCAGACTCAAAGCAAGGTTAGTAGCCAAAGGCTACAAACAAATTGCTGGTATTGACTTCTTAGAAACCTTCTCCCCAGTAGTCAAGCCAGCAACCATCATGTAGGATTTCATGTCCCTATGTATGTATATATTTTAAAATTTTAATATAACATACAAGATCGATTTTCATATTTTCAGCAATTTTATGTACATTTATTTGTGTTTTATTCTAACAGCATGCAACCTACATTTATTAAAATAATCCACAAGGATAAAATCATACCTAAAGGTTCTCTAAAACCTTTTTGATGATCCGGAGTCGCGTCGCCCGCTGAATCGTCCAAGGAATTGCCTCCGAGTGTTCACCAAACTCTAAACAATGTTAGAGAGAAATGAGCTAGCCAATCAATCTCTAACAAGGTTTAGAATCAAGCTAATAACCCCTCTTTAAGTCTCCTGAGATTCTAATCTCCAAACTTAATTTTACTAAGAGAAATTTCGTGGTGATTAGGGAGACATTAATGAGAGAAAGATTTTGCATTAGTATTAAAACAAGTAGGAATAAGTGCCCTTTTATAGGTTCTCAAAACATCATTATCAAGGGTTATTATTTAGCCATGATCCCTTGTTTTTCTCTCCTAAAATTAATCTCTAAATTCCACATAATCACCCACAAAAAAAGTTTTAATTAAATCTGGAATTATTCCACCCATGATTCAATTAATCTCTTAATAATTCAGGCAGAATCGTTCTTGTTCGGTAGACCGAGAATTATTCGGTCAACCGAACCATTCGGTTATAACACGTGTTCGATGCACCGTGAGCTAGACGGTCGACCGAATCCGTATGAGAAAAATTCCCTAGAAGAATTCGGACGAACCACGTCTTTTAATCGGTCTACCGTTGACCCACCAAAATCGCTCCAGTGACATAGTCATCGGATGACCGGGTCACCTTCGGTCTACCGAAAATACTACTTCTCGGTTGACCGTGCACACTCGGTTAACCGAACCCGATTGTCCAGGCACTCCAGACAATTTCGGTCAACCAAATTGCGCTTACCCGTTCCCTATTCGGTTAACCGATCCAAAGATACCCCGGTCGACCGAACCATGAACGGTTCATCGTGTTTGACCCCGATTTTACCTTTGTCAAATTTTGGATTTATTTCCAACAAAATTTGATCTTTTGGGGTTTTAGCAATTCACATCCTATATATACCATCATATGTAATATTAAATTATTACACCCCATAATATATATCTCATATGAATTTATTATGATTCTAATTATGTCAATTCTCATGACATATTGATTTTAATTAATTCACCACATGTGTCCTATTTTCACATGAAACCCGACACATCATATCAACTTAAAATCAACCTCTTGTTTCCCAATTTTGTGGTGTGACCTATAGGAGGATCTAAGCCAAATTGGCAGCGATATTAAACACTTAATATCTCAAATTATAAGCGGTATCTAGCTACACATTATAGTTACCCAATTAGCATAGATGTATTTGTTCCACCCGAACCAAAACACGATCTATTTAGTGATGTAAGTACACCACTTATGTCCGTCCCTTGCCTCATGATATTAAGAATATATACAAAGCAGAAATGTGTCATCTTTGTATTATATTCATTTCTTGATCTATTTAAGCTAATTATAACTATGTCACTTAACTCAAGTTACATTGTTCACATTATAATTTTGCTTTATCAAGGGGCCCACTAATATCATCACTCAATCAAGAGGGACAATGATAATCGTTTGACTAGCTATCTTTTCCAGCACAAGTCATGTTCAACCAACTATTGTCGTTATCACTACACTTATTGGTAGCTTTTGACAATAATCAAATTAAACACTTCTTGAGTGAAAGATATAAATCTCATATCTTAGGATCCAAGACACAGTAAAACATTAATGACACGAAACACAATTCCATAATGTTTTACTTGTTAGGTCTATTCAATATATAAAAGTAATATTTTCCTCTTTTATATACTCGTGTCGTCAATTATTTGTAGAGCTACAACAATCGATGACCAACACGACAATCTTATCTCGGTAATTAATGTTCCATGTTAACTACCATGATTGTGAATAACTTTTGATTTATGTAAACCATTATCTTTTAGAGCTCTACGGTTAAGGACCAAACGTCTCTTCCTTAACACTTCCAAAAGACGAATACTATAATCAATGAACAAAATGTTTGTACATTCAATTCATAATAATTGACATAAAAAAGTAAACTTTTAAAACACATTCCTTTCACATCAGACCAGTACTCAGCATATCCACCATGAAGGGATGGCATATTCGACAGTTAGATGTCAAAAATGCATTTCTCCATGGCTCCATCTACGAAGACATCTACATGTCCCAAATCCTAGGTTTTGTAAATCTTCAACACCGCTCGCATGTCTGCAAGCTCAAGAAAGCTTTATATCGGCTCAAACAATCACCTCGGGCATGGTTCGATAGATTTAGTTCTTATCTACTTTCTAAAGGGCTCTCCTGCAGTCATGCTGATAGCTCTCTCTTCACTCTTCATTTTTCTTCTGGATCTATATTTTTACTGGTTTATGTTGATGATATAATCTTAACTAACACTCATATTCATGATTTGAATGGCTTAACAAGTGATATTGTTGCAGAATTCCATATGAAAGACCTAGGCTCACTTCATCACTTCTTGGTATTTAAGTACTCCGCACAGATCATGGACTACATCTCAGCCAACAATCTTATGCCGCTAGTATCCTTAAACGAATGAACATGGATACTGCAAAATATATCTCTACTCCTATGGCTTGCAAGACCTCCAAATTTACTGACTCTTCCCCATTTCCTGATGCTTCTCTATTTAGACACATTGTTGGTTCTTTGCAATATCTCACACTAACTAGGCCTGATCTTAGTTACACTATTAATTACTTATGCCAACACATGCACTCTCCTACTAATTTTCATTTTCAGCAAATCAAACGCACTCTCCGATACATTCATGGCAGTTTGCATCTCTCCATGATCATCCATGCACAAACTACATTAGATTTATATGCATTCTCTGATTCAGATTGGGCAGGATGTGAACTCACACGCATATCAACTAGTGGGTTTGCACCTTCCTTGGAGCAAATTGCATATCTTGGAAATCCAAGAAACAAGAAACGGTGTCCCGCTCTAGTGCTGAGGCCGAATATAAGGCAATGCCCCATGCCACAACTGAAATAACGTGGCTTACATTTGTACTCAAGGACCTGGGCATGCACCTTAAACATCCACCAACTTTATTTTGTGATAATATCAGTGCTCTTCATATGTCTATTAATCATGTTTTCCATGGCAGGACAAAGCATGTTGAGCTCGACAATCACTTTGTTCGAGAAAAAGTTACCTTGCACTCCCTGACCACCCGATATATTCCCTCCAAGGACCAACTGGCTGACATATTTACGAAAGCACTTCCGAAGGCCTTGTTCACTCCAATACTGAACAAACTCAGCCTCATTCCCCGACCGAGTTTGAAGGGTAGTATGAGCGGGTGAGAAAAGAAAACTAGTATGAGTCCAACCCATGATGATGTTGACCAAGAAGTTAAACATGGACATGTGCCGATTGATGCTGGATTGAGTCCAGAAGTAGAATTGAGCCCATAAACTATGGTGCAACCCACGTGAGCACTAAGACTTGGAATAAACAACTGAGGCTAATAATATTACCGTTGTGATAAACACGTCAACTATTGTAAATAATCAGGGTAACAAGTTATACGGGTAATCGAGAATGTTCGATTCACCAACCAACTCTTGTATATAAACAAACAACACCAAAGTAAATAAACAACAGTGAATCCAAGAATCATTTAGGGTTTTTCCTGTGCCGCCTTTTTCTTCCTCTCTCTTCCAAACCCTAGATCCAAGGGGACCTCTCGTCCTCGCATGCGATCGAAGAATTTCCGCAATAATATCCACTCCGACCGACATATTCATATCTGTTTGGTAGGATATACTTACAAAATGTAGAATCCATTTAATGTATAACTGAATATCATAAAGATAAAGATAATAATGTATAAGCTAATATCCAGTTTGTATTTGTATATGAATTCTTAATTTCAAGATTTGTCAAAAAAAAGTTAAAAACATAATATCCATTAGATATCCATATCCAATTGTTGCATTCGTTTAATCCTGAATATAGCTATGTATATTATAAAAAACTGAAAAATAATAATTTCAACTTCCGTATTCATTATACAAGCATACAAATATATCTAAAAAAGGCCCAAAATCTAATGGGCTGATTGGGCCTACAATTAGAATACTTTCCAAGGATAACAACAATTCATGGATGGAAACCAAAACCTAAAACCCCAAACTCCCAAATTCCACATCTCCTCCTCTCCCACTCCGCTTGGATTTGGATCCATCTATCGACGATGCAACGCAAGATCAGATCTTTCTTCAAACCCAAAATCCCAAACAACCCCAAACCCCCGATCCCGCCTTCGGATCCCGTCCCGGACGATCCCAACGCCGACCTCGGCGTCGTCGTCACGTATACGCGCCGGAATCGGAACCCACCTCCAGATACGACCAGGTGACCCCAATTCCGTTTGAAACCCCTGGATTTGACGACCCATTTAGACCTGGAAGATTTTGGGGGTTGGACTTGCTGGATTGGGGGTTTGGGGTTTAGGGTTTGTTAGCGCAATTTTAGTTTTGTTGGATGAAAAGTTGTTATTTTCTTACTTGTTAGCGGTTACAAATATGATTATTGTTGTGTGAAGAAGTGAGTTAGAGTTTAGCGTTTGGTTCCGAAGTCGATCTTAACTCACAATTTTAGGTCATCTAATGCGTTAATTTTGAGTTTTCGTGATTTTTTTCCTCTAAAGGTTGACTGGAGAAGTCGTGTAGAATTTTTTAAGCTATAAGGTTCAAGTTTTCAAACTAGCTGTGAACCAATAACAGATTACTTAGATTCGATTGAGATGCATTGTTGAAGGAGTTTTTATGACATTGTTCTTTAGGGGGTTAGTGACGTGTAAAATGACGGAAAGTGATTTTCGGAGTCAACCGGAAAGTAAAGGAAAACAGAATCCAGTGGAAAACAGTTTTCCTTTGACTGATTTTTGTTGTTTGTGCATGTGTCAGAAAGTAATTTGGGAATGAAGAATTCTGTTGTTTGCTCATACTTCTTATGCCCACTGTGACGGGTCGGTTGGGATTGCAAGGGGGCAGTGTCCCCTGAAAACCAAGTATAATGTAAAAATTTCAACAGTTTGAATAAGGAAAATGGACGACCGAACTAGTTTCGGTCGACTAAAATGAGACTTCTCAGAGTGAACGTAAACGGAGCACTGAACTAAGTTCAGTCGTCCGAACGAGTCATTCCAGTTACGAATTCGGCAGACCGAAATATGTTTGGTTGTCCGTTACAATCATTTCGGTGAACCGAATGGTTGACGGTCGACCGAAAAAATGGGTTTCCGTGACTTTCCGACCTCAAAGTGACGGAAAACTCAAATAAATTTTTATACATACCACGGAATCCGAGGGAATCCGACGGAATCCATCCATCCGTGCACAAACAACCTCCTTTCCGGAGTCAACTGGAATTCAAATTCCGTTTCCGTCGGATTCCCTCGGAATCCGACTACACAAACCCCCCTAGTAGTTACACATGTATGTTTATCTCTCACTAAACGTAATTAGTTGTTATCTCTTATTCTCTTTCCCTTTTTATTGTTATTATTCTTTGGGTGTTGATGTTTGTTGCCTTCTACTTGCGGGCAGCAGACTGAACCTTTAAGCTTGTTCTATTAGCACTCATCTTTTAGCTAATAAAGACTAATTATTTAAATAAAAATGCTAGTAGTTATTAGGATACTATCAGTTAATTTCACAAATCCCAGTTTGACTAGTTTTCCTTATTTTGGTTGTTGGTTATTTCGTTTTCAGTTTGCACTACCACCCTTTGTAATCAATTGTTCAGTACCTTCATCTCACAATGATACTTATCGTCATTTTGAACATATTATGGTGGTGGGTTAAGGGTGTTCAACAGCTGAGCCAAGCTCAACTAAGCTTAAGCTTGGTCTTCCTTGAAGTTGAAGTTGCATTTCGAGTTTGAACTGAACTTTGTCGAGCTTATTACAATCTAACTAATGTTCTTTGGTAGTTTGGGTACGAATGATTTAGGTACTTAGCATTCAAAAGTTTTAAAGTAATGACTTCAAAACAAACTCCATTCGAAACATGCTTTTACCATTGGACATATCATGCTTTTTCGAAACATGCTGTTACCATTGGACGGTGCTATTTGCTGAGTCCACATTTAAGTTCTCCACAAGAATAACACTGGTTCTTTTCCATGACTGTTATTGCAGGGATAATAATGTGTCAGACAGAGTACAGAATAGTACGTCAGAGATATCTTCAGGAACAGTTGAGACTTCACCTCATGTCCACCATAGGAAGAGAAAATATGTTCAATTTTATTTAGAGTTGGGACAATCTGATTTTCTTCTCCATACATGCAATATGTGTGGGCTAAGTTATGCAAAAGGAGACAAGGTTGATGAGGACGTCCACAAGGTGTTTCATAAAAGTTATCATCAAGGGATACAATTTAAGGTAGATTGCTGCAAAATATTTGATGGACTCTTCCTTCCAATATGCCTTTATCATTTTTAAATGTTTCATAGGGTTGGAAAAATGAAAGAGTAATCCCAATGTCTGGGAAAGATGCCGAGCGTGTTATTTTAGTCGTGGATGGCGATCCTCCTGCTTGGAAACACAAGGTCTTCCCTTGGTCGCACTTTGTTTTTAGTTGCACAGATTGTTTGGTATTGTTATCCTTCATAAAGTTATTCGACTTTACTGAGCTCTAGTATTTCCCAATACGGCAATTTCACTTAAACTATCTTATGACATGCCAAGCATTTATATGCTTGTTTACTATATTAAACCAGCCACGTGTGCAGGTTCAAGATGTTATCAAAGTGATGGCCAATGATCTTTGCTTGGCAGATGAATGGGTGCTTCATAAGCTCTGCAAGGTAATAGACGTTTTGAGTGGGCATTTTATTGAGGATTCTGCAAGTGTTGATTTTATCTTACTTGCTTTGTTAGTAGACCTATCTATTCATTTGTAGGAACAGAATTGTCGCCTGTCTTGTTGCTGAACCTATAAATCTAGCGCATAGAGTTCTGCCGAACTCATCTTCCTCTAGAAGCTCTGATTGTAGTAGTGTTGAAGCAGCCAACACTTCTTCACAGACCACTGAAAGCCTAAAAGAGAAGACAAGTTCAAAACATCCAACTTGTGCAGTCCTCCAATTCGGAAACATTACCTTCCATAGAGAGACCATGAGAAGATGCTCCTCTGGTGCTGACCAGGCCAGCACACTGGACGCTGGAGCAATTTTCACTGAAGAAGAAGCGGTGCCGGCTGTATGTGGCATTCGAGCCATCTGGGTTGCACCTTGTCAACGGAGGCAGCGTGTAGCAACACGATTATTAGATGCCGCAAGGTATATCACCTCAAATTATATTCGCTCGGGCCATTAATTATGTTATGTGAATTTCCTTATCATGTTGACTTAGACATTTTATGAATTACACGAATTATCCAGTACTATACACATCAGTTTCTTGTTTTTCTAAGAGATTTTTTCTTTATGTTCTGTTCTTTATTGATGCAACTATCCATCTGTTTGAACCTGTTACTTGGCTTTCAACTCTTCCCCAGCATTCATTCTAATATGCTATATTCATGTTTATTCTGTTCTGAGATGTACATGGCTGAATCATGTTTATTCTTTTTTCTCTTATTTTTTTCTCCATGCAGGAAAATTTTCATTACAAGCTCAGAGTTGACTCTATCTCAGTGTGCATTCTCTGCCCCCACGTCTTCCGGGAGGGCGTTTGCCTCAAGTTACAGCAAAACAAAGTCATTTCTGGTATACAAGGCGGAAGACAGCACCCAATAGGATGCTCTTCATTGTATCGAACGTCTTCGTTAATGATTGACAACACTATGTTCATATACTGCACATCCTGTGGTTTATCAACCTAATTTCAGAACTTGTAGTGCATCATTTATAATGCATTTGAAATTTTAATTGCGCTTCATAAAACTGAAATTCGTGGCTGTTTCGTGTTATTACACACCGTATTACTCGTAAAACTTACATGCACGCACAAACTGTACATACATGCATTCGAATTCGTGCCATTTGAAACTTGCATTATAAATTTTAATTTATAATGTAAGTTTCATAAACAAAGTTGTATTTTTGTCCTGTCATGTTTTTGTTTTGGAGAATCTCAATTTATATTTTGATTCCAATGCTGAAATTTTAGGAGAACAAATACAAAAAAGAGGAAATATAGATTCTTCTAAGGCTTAAAATGTGTAAATTATTATTTTAAAATCAAAGATGGATTGGAATTTCAATGTCAAGTTTATTGTGATTATTTGTTTTCAAATTAATTAATATGTGACATTATTGTTGTATTGTAGTCTTAAATTTGGAAAGATATTACAAAAAAATCACCAAACTTGATGACGTGCTGCCAAAGGAATCCAAGAAATGTATTGTGGACGGCAATTTAGATGGGTACCCAACAGATCCATGCTTACGACCTAACATAATGGACTATGACTTCAATATTAAGGACACAGTGTGAAGCTATTATTTGCTATATGTCTACCTTCGTAGCATTGTTTCCCTAAAAAAGATGGAGGTCGAAAGCATAAATTTATTTTATCATGGTTTGATGAATATGGCATTGTGAAAGATGCAGCTTATTGTTTGTTTTGTTATCTTTTCAAACCAATCCATAGTGCTCATGGTTGTGGAGAAAAACCACGTTGGATGTTGTGTATGTTGGGCTTGTGCATGTTGGAGATACAACTTCAAAATCATTGAAGGAAGACCACGGATCGGACTAACCACGCACGGGGAGTTTTTATTAAACTAACCACATGGCCCATGGATCGGACTTCTGGATACAGTTTCAAATGCAATAGGGTATGTTAATTTGTCTGGTTTTTCAACAAAAAATATTTTATCAATATCTTCCAATGTTGGGATCTTATCTTCACAACAGAGACATCTATTGGATAAAATAAATGTTAATCAGTAAGCCTAACTTTGCAGTTCAATTGGGAGTTGAATAACTGGAAATAAGGAAATTTTACGCACCTGATATAGTATGTCCAAATAATTTGGGCTTAACTATGTCATCTATTAATTGTGTTAATTTGATGTTAAATGCTAGGCAATGATAACTGGCCAGGGTGTCTGCCAATCTTAGAGGGTCATCCCAATGCTCACAAGGCCATAACATCTTAGGGTGCGTTTGTGTGCAACTCTCAGATATCAGCTTCTGGTAGGAAGTTAGCTTCTAGGAATGTGAATCTAGAAGCAGCTTCTTCTTTAGGGTTGAGAGTTGTTTGGATAGGCAGAAACCTTTTGGTAGTGAGTGATGTATTGTCAAAGAAAATTTTTAAATTGTCTACCGTTATTATTATTATTTACAAATGCTAAAAATATTTTAAAATTCATTTTAAATTTGTATTAAATCATGTTTTCAATTTTTTTCTTTCTGAAAACATGTTTTTTATTTGTTTATATTTTTTTAAATTCAAATATTTATTTATTTATTAACTTAGGATTGATATGAGAGGTAAATTGGTTTCCAACAACAGCTCCCGGGAGAAACTCCTTACGTGACTCACTTAATTTCTCACCTTGGTTTCCGTGATAGAAGCGGGCTTCCAGGATCGACGTTGGTGTTTGGGTGTCATGATCGCACTGTAGCAGCATTTGGTACGGGGAAAGCGCATGCCATCCAAACGGGGTCTTAGTAATTTTGAACCACATGACATGGACCCCCCAATAAAGGAGGACGATAGAACAATTTGCCGTCCAACTGTAGATCCTATCTCATGACCATTAACCAAGGCATTTGGAATCCGGGAGGTCCACGCACATCCTCATCCTATTTTTCACGTGTTGGCCACGTGAGCATCCACGTCACTTGCAATACAGCCACGTTCCATCACAATTCTTACACAAAAATAAGACAAAAACCAACACAGACATAAAATACTGTTCACAATGACAGAAACCATGTTATAAAAAAACTTACGCAATGTCAGGAAAAAAAACATCACAAGAATATTGTTCACACACAACTTTCTTTTTCAAACAAAAACCACTACCAAAAAAAACTTATTTTTGCCCGACTTCAATTATCACATCACACACATCATATTGTATGCATAACTTCAATTAGCACATCACACACATTGTATGCATAACTTCAATTAGCATATCGCACACATCATATTGTCAAATTGCATAGATATTGTGTATTCCTAACAATGTAGGTGCTCAAACAAAGGAACTAATCAACTTGAAGATCAAGACTCAAGACTTGTAATCAAAGCTCAAGACTTCATATGTAATTTTCTATTTATTTGAGTTATAAGATCAAATGTACACTTGATGCATAAAAAGATAAATCCGTCTCTGTCAGTCGACCATTTGCCTCTCGGTCTACCGAACTTGTTCGCAAATGGATGACCGAGTTACCCTCGGTGAATCGTGTCTTTAGAGTCAGTAACCACTTGATCTCTCCTAGAATCCTTGTTTCGGATTACCGAAAGCTACCCGGTCAACTGTTCCATTCTACTTAGTAGCTTCGGACCTTCTTTGGATATTCTAGTTCGATCTACCGAATAGGTATCAGTCACCTGAACCTTACATGTGTCTTTTAACCTAAACGACTTCATCCTATTGGTCTACGTGACACAAACTATCTCCAACAGACTTATCTTTTGTCTTTTAGCAACAACCTTTGAATCGTTCTATATCGGTCTACCGAGTACCCTTCGGTTTACCGAATACTTGTTGTTTAATCAAAATGTAACATCTCTTTTCCACGTAAGATTTCAACCGTTATCGATAAACCAATTTCCCAGCCAATGTCAGCAGAAAACCCGCACATGTATCGGTCAACCGACCTTGCCACGGTATACCGAAAAAGATCACCAAGTCACAACAATTCTTTACTGTTCAATTGGAACGGTGAACCAAAGTTCTCTCGGTCAACCAAATTTAATTAGTCGTAATTAGGAAAAAGTTATTGGAAGTTGGTGAATGGTTAACTGACACATAATCGGTCAACCGAGTACTTCAATCTGACCAATACACCCACATCTTGTCGGACGACCGTTGGTTTACCGGTCGACCGAATATGTTCTGAATTCTGCGCGAGCTTAAGTCACTTCTTGTTTCTTTTGGTCCAAATTTCACCAACTCACCATAACGGCTCTATTTGTTTTGAAGGCTATATAAACTTCATTTAAGAGACACATTCACCTCTGGAGCGACGAGTTGAACATGAAATTGGAATGGCGTAGGACGAGTGCAGTTGCCGGAAAGCTTACTATTGATCCATGCCCAATCTACGACCAATGGAGTGACCACCAACTCGTCAACGGTCAAAAAGTCAAATGGTTGTTCGATGTGGAAACAAAACCAAAGCAAACGATTAGTAATTGTAAATTTCACGACACAACGTAACGGACAATGAAAAGTGGCCAAGTTTCTCCATAGGTCTTTTTGGATTATCACATACACTACTACTAATGTAATTTTCTCGTGTCAATGGTGATCAAATGTCAATTTTATTGAATAAACTTCCTTAGAAAACTGTGGTAAAGATATTGGACCAAGCGGTAACTGTAACAATTGTTCAATTCAGTATGCACCATAACTATAAGGTGAAAATGTAAAACGATTGGTACAATATCTTAACTACAAGTTATATGAACGACCTGAAAAGCAAAGAAAGATTGAGTATGACTGAAGGCTAAGTCATCACTTCTTCAATTTGTTGTTGATAATCTCGGGTAGAGACTTCTTCCGGTTGACGTTTGCTCTACCAGGTTGCCTCATTTTAATATGGTCCTTCAACTTAATTGGCGCATCACTATCAACTTTGGAGTTCGTCTCTTGACTGTCTTGACCGGAGGGAGTAGGATCAACGAAGGAGTTGGAACATGAAGCGCGGGTGTCCTGCTGCAGATGAGGTGAAGGAGGTGTCCTTTAATCAATATGACAATGAATAAATAGTTTAAAGGAAAATTAATCCGATTACATTAGGGGTTGTAATGTTTAGCTAGAAACCAACTACGATCTACGTGTCAATTATTACGTGCGTTACTAATATAATTGGATCCTATAAGGGTTACACACATTAGAATCTATGCGCTAAACAAATGGATGGTTAATGGCCCATTAAGCTCACTTACCTAATGAGATTAGAGTTAGCTTAAGAGAGGTCTATAAATATATGGAAAAGAAGAGGGAAAAAACAAACTATTTCTCTCCTAGAAACTCTAGCCCTCCCCTCCCTTCCACCACCAAGGAAGAAGTTTGTTCTTCCATCCCTCTCGTTCTAGGTAACGTGTTGGTGGAGTTTAGTCCGTGGTTCATGTGTCCCGAGTAGATGAATTATACTTGAGATTCTCCGCACCTCCTCAGTGAACAAAAGAAAGGCACACATCAAATGTATAATGGTTGTACATTAGTTTTCCTCATTATTATCATGTGCATGGATCTTGGGTGGTTGATGAATTTAGAAATTGTTTCTATGTTATTTTTCGCTGCGTTTTTCATCGAAACCCAACAGTGGTACCAAAGCCTCGTGCATGATTTTAATGGTTAGACTGAAAAGAAAAATATATTTTTTCTCATTTGATGTATTTCCAAAATTATATTTTTTAAAAAACGTTTTTTTTCCTTCTCTTTCTTTCATGCGTTTTGTATATATGTATCTCCAAAATTGTCTTGGGTAGAGATGCATGTTGCATGAACACATGATTGATTTAATTGGATTAAATTTGCATCAGAATAAGTTTTATGTTTTAATCATTGATCTAGAACCATATGATGTATTTCTAGATTGTTTTTGGTTAAGTTTTTCATGATTATTCGCTCAAATCGGTTAAACCCTAATTTCGATTTACGATGTGATAATGATGATTAACATATTAATAAATTGATATTATTAGATAATTTCATATTGTTTATGTCATGTTATTTGAACAAAAGTTGTTAAATATTCATGCTTGATATGAGCAATTGTTGTTTTAAGTACATGCATGATTTTAGGGTTTATATGTGATTAGATCATGTATGCATTTGAGTAGGAGTTATGAATTTTATTTCCAATTTTCGGATTGGGCTTGGAGCTCAATAAATTTTATGGAAATTTAATCATATATGCTTGATACATAATATGCATGTCTATGATAATTTAATCATAGATGCTTGATACGTAATATGCATGTTTATGATAATTTAAACATACATGCTTAATAAATTAGATTTACCATATATGATGCAACATTGATTACTTTGATTTATGGTAATGTGCATGTTTATGGTAATTTAAACATATATGCTTAATAAATTAGATTTACCATATATGATGCAACCTTGATTACTTTGATTTATGGTAATGTGCATGTTTATGGTAATTTAAACATATATGCTTGATAAATTAGATTTATCATATGTGATGCAACCTTGATTACTTTGATTTATGGTAATATGCATGTTTTGATTTATTTAATTAAAACACATAAAAGGTTGATTGACTAATTTAAATGGCTGATTTGATTAGTTTAATTAATATTTATTAATTTGATTAATGATATCTTGCATTTATATAGTAATATATATAATATTATGGACGATATTATGCATGACATGTGATATTATGTGTGGATAATATTGTGGGTGATATTATTATGAATGCATGGTGTATGTTTATAATATGTGATGTTATGAATGTATGACTTTGTGAGATGACTATAGTATGACCCAATAGAAGATGTACGTATCATTGCACATTATTTTGTAATCCTAATTTCATTATGTATTCATTTTATATGATCTGCGTATCGTGATGTAGTATTGTAATAGTAATTATGATTATTATTGTTATTTCCTTGTCTTGTAAGCTTGACTAAAGAATCAAGGATGGATATCCAAGGCGTTCAAGAAGGTGTTCCTATGAAGAGTAGTCTATTAGGAGTAGGGGCCATACTAGGATCACGATTTAGTTTGCATGCTTTGTGTATGTATATATTTATGAATGTTGGATGTTTATGTTATAAGTTCACATGATAAACAAACATAATAAACATAAGTCCCAAAAAAATTTTGAGTTTACATGCCTTTCCAAATTGACGCCTGCGAAGCCCTCGAAAATTGGTGGTGGGTTATGCCAAAGCAAGGCATCACCTTTTCTCTTGGGATAATACGGGTAAATTCAAAGAAGAGGTTTATATGTTTAATTTAGTTGATCTCAACAAAATCATCAAAAGACTTTTGGATTTTGAGGCAAAGGAGTGAGAATTTTAACATAAGATGTGACCTACCAACCAAGAGTTATAAGAGTTATAACCAGTAAAGGAGTTTACTTACCTTGATCACCTAGTGGTGAGGAAGGGCCAAAGTCCGCTTAATATTATGTGAAATAGGGTCTTGGAATCACTAGTTCAATAAGTGACAAATTATAAATTGAGTAGTGTGTTTTAGCTTAACTATTTAAATTGTTTGAATGTTTTGAGCTATTTATGACAAACGTAATAAACTTGCAATTCCTTTTTTCTTCAAATGTAGAGTAATGACCGGAAATAGTAATATCGTTTTCTATCTCCGTTCTATCCTTGAGAAGGAAGAGCATCACGAAAATAATTTTCTTGATTGGGAAAGGAATCTGAGAATTGTTCTTAGGTCAGAAAACAAGGAGGACAAGAAGAATGACGCATTAGCTTCTTCTTCAGGTACCCTTGTTATTGATGTTAATTTAGCAAATTCTTCTTCATGGGTATTTGATACCAGATGTGGATCCCACATTGTTTCCAATGTGCATGGACTTAGAAGAATTAGGAACTTGGCAAAAGGGGAAGTTGATCTACGAGTTGGAAATGGAGCGAGAGTTGCTACACTAGTTGTAAGATCTTATGATTTATGTTTGCCCTCAGGCTTAGTTCTAGAACTTAATCATTGTTATTTTGTTCCCGCTATTGGTAGAAACATTGTTTCATCTTCAGTATTGGATATTGAAGGTTATTGATTTATAATAAAGAATCAATGTTGTTCTATCTATAAAGATGACATGTTTTATGTTAGTGCTCGATTAATAAATGGTCTCTATTTACTTGAATTAGATCGTCATATCTTTAACATAAACACCAAAATGCAAAAATCAAACAAATCGAATCCCACTTACCTCTGTCATCATCGCCTTGGTTACATCAACCTGAAGCGCATGTAGAAGCTCGAAAAGAATGGACTTCTAACATCATTTGATTTAGAATCATACGATACATGTGAATCAAAGGAAAGATGACGAAAACACATTTTACATGAAAGGGTGAGAGAGCAAGTGAACTTTTAGGACTCATACATACAAATGTGTGTGGTGAAGGGAATGTGTTCTAAAAGTTTTACTTTTAAATGTCAATTATTATGAATTGAATGAGAAATCATTTTGTTCCTTGTTTATGTTATTCGTCTTTTAGAAGTGTTAAGGAAGAGGCTCTTGGTCCTTAACCGTAGAGCTCTGAAAGATATTGGTTTGCATAAAACAAAAGATATTCGCAATCATGGTAATTAACATGGGACATTAATTACCGAGTTAAGATTGCCGTGTTGGTCATAGATCATTGTAGCTCTACAAGTGAGTGACGACACGGGTATGCAAAAGAGGAAAATATTACTTTTGTATACTGAATAGACCTAATAAGTAAAATATTATAGAAATGTGTTTCTGTGTCATTAATATTTTACTGTGTCTTTGGTCCTTTGATATGAGACTTATATCTAATCACTTAAGGAATACTTAATTAGATCAGTGTCTTGAACTATCGATCAGTGTAGTGTAAAGGCATTGGTTGGTTAAGTACAACTTTTGTTGGAGAAGATAGTTAGTCAAAAGACTATCATTGCCCCTCTTAATTGAGTGATGATATTAGTGGGCCCCTTGATAAAGCAAAGTTATAATGTGCACAATGTGATTTGAGTTAAGTCACATATTTATAACTAGCTTAAAGAGATCAAGAAATGAATACTAATACAAAGATGACACAATACTACTTTGTGTGTATTCTTAATATCATGAGGCAAGGGACGGACACAAGTGGTGCACTCCATCACTAAGTGGATCGGGTTTTGGTTCGAGTGGAATTAAGACATCTAACTAATTGGGAGCTATAATGTGTAGCTAGATACCGCTTATAGCTTGTGATATTAAGCTCTTAATATCACTGCCAACTTAGTTTAGATCCTCCCATAGGTCACACCACAAAACTGGAAAACAAGGAATGAGGATTTTGAGTTCATAAGATGTGTCGGGTTTCATGTAGAAAATATGACACATGGGGTGAACAAAGCAAAATCAAAGTTATGTTGTGATTAATAACATAATTAGAATCTAAATTAAATTCATATGTGATGTAAATATTATGGGGTGTAATGATTGATCATTACATAGGATAATATGTTACATAAGTTGTGAATTTACTACTAATCCCGAAATGTCAAATTTTGTAGGGGTTAAACCGAGTTTTGACAAGTCTGCAAAACAGTGCTCAAACGGTCGACCAGATAGCAGTAAACGGTCGACCGGTAGGGCACGGTCGACCGGACGAGTCTCGACCGATAACAGGGAATTTTCATCTGTTCGAACGGTCGACCGAAAGTGATCGGTCGGTCGACCGAACATAGCGATGGAATAGTTCCTGTTACGAACGGTCGACCGAATGTTGAACGGTCGTCCGAAACATTGGTTCGAGCGGTCGACCGCACCTTGAAACGGTCGACCGGTCCAGACGGTTTTATGCAGAATTAATTTAAGAATTAATTAGATCATGCATGGAATTGGTCCATAATTGATTTAATTCGTGGCTAAGATTATTTATTAATAAATAATGGATGGTTAGATGGAATTTTGCATGGAATCATGGGCAAGAGGTTGCACATGAATATGTAATTTGGAGAGAACCTATAAATACAAGGTTATCTCATTACCTCCTTAATTTAATTCATTATTTTCTTATGCAAAATCTCTCTCCATAATTCTCCACGAAAATTCCTTAATTCTTAAGTTTAGTTTTAGTTCTTAAGAGATCATCTTCTCAAGGGAATTAAAGAGGGGTTAGTAATTAGATTCTAAACCCAATCGGAGATTGAGAGACTAACTTCCCTCTCTCCGATCTTGTTTAGAGTTTGGTGAATACTCGGAGGCATCCGGCGTAGCGAGGAGCATCACAACCGTCTCCGAATCTTCGAGAAGTTTTAGAGAACTTCTAGGTATGAATTTCGGAGCTCCTTTATGTTTGTTTTAATAGAGTTTTTGAAACTAGTTTGTTAAAACAAACTGATGCATGCAATGAATTCTAGAAAATTGAAAATTGATCCTTATTATACATGAAAATTCGAAAAATATATATGTATAATTAAACATGAAATCCTACAGTGGTATCAGAGCTTAGGGTTCAATTTTCTTATAATTTATGGTTGTAAACAAATTTAGTTTACCATCTAGGATTTAAACAATTCGTTTTACCGGTTTTTCGGTCTTTAAATGTTTTGCTGAAATAATTCTTGTAATAATTCGTTTTAAATGTTTTGAATATTTAACATGGCATGTAATTATTAGAATTATGATTTGGACATAAGTCTAACTTGCAATAATTTCGTTTTAAGTATAAACGATTATTTTGTAAGAGAATCAACAAAACCGAAAAACTGCGATTCATCTTTCCATTGGAAATTGGATGGACAGCGGTTCATAATTAATTTGCAAACTATGGATGCATGAAAAATGTTTTTAATGGATTTCAAAATGTTTTTCAAAGAATTGTTTGGGATTCTAGATGCTTGATAAACTAGGTTGGATAGTTTATAGCGATATTGCGTGCATGGATGCTCGAGTCGTTTTTGCAGGAATTGTGAGTTTATATGTTCCAAATCAGCGATTAGCAATGTTTGTTATTATTATAATACAGGGGCTTATGTATGTAAAAGCCAAAATTCTCTCTATTTCCGTCTTCTAGATAGTTTCATTTGCATATGAGAGGTTTTTACATAGGACTTGCACTAGTCGGTTTTATCGAATGTGAGGAGCATGTTTATTTTCTGTAAAATCTACATCTCCGGTGCAAGAGGAAGTCGCCACTGTAGCGCATTGATCGAGGATCAGTGATCGAAGATCAAGGATCAAAGGGAACATATAAACTCACGCGATATGGATTGTGTGAATGTTTAATTTCTGTTTTTATAATTTCTGCTATGCATGTGATGAATGATGAATGTTAGGATGTGTATAAATTTAATATGCATGATAAACTAAAATTCAAAATCACATGTTGATAAATGAAATTGTCCAACAAAAATTAAGATTAATTTTTCTTTCTTATTTCATCCACTAGCAGCCATTGATCGAGGGATACTCTGCTTGCCCTTAGCGGGAGATAGCTCCCTCTATCTTTGGGAATAGTGGGAGATATAAAAGTTGTCTATTGTTGTGCCACAATTAAATATATGAGGTGTGTTTCACCCTAGTGAACCCCAAGTATGCTTAGTTGTGAATACAATAGATAAACGTATCTCGTATCAAATGAAAATAAGTTTTCTTAACATTACCTAGAGCCCTCGCTCGGTTTTGGGAAAAAGTTTTTCTTACGAGGATAGGTCGCATTCCCTCATAATTAAAACGACAAGAGTCACAAAAGTTTGAAGATGCTAAATGTTGCTAAAATTCAAAAAGGTTGTGATTATAAAATGTTTTCTTACCTTGATGTTGTAATGTATTCGAAAGCCCTTAGCTAGTCTATATTACAATTGATGGGATCTTGGATTACTGCATTTACGGGCAAGATTTTATTTGCAGTATTTACATCATATTCGATATATATATGTATGTATGTATTAAAACATATAATTGGCATTAAAACCTATATAATTTATTTTGTAGAAATGTCAAATATCCAACCAATTGTGCGATCTATGATCGAAAAGAACCCTTTGCAAAATGATGGCTCAAACTTCATGAAATGGCAACTCAATCTTAATATCGTGTTGAGGTTTGAAAAACTATCTCATATTTTGGATGGTGAAATCCCAAAATTAAATGAAAAGGCAACCGATAAAGAGAAAGAGGCGATAGCCAAGTGGGAAGACCAAGAGAACCAAGTTCACGGTCTTATACTAGCATCCATGGGTGACTCACTTCAAGCGAAATACTTGGATTCAAAACCCAAGAAGACCATGGAGGCTTTAACAAAGATGTTCATGGATAATGCCCGAAAGGAGCGCTATAAGACCACCATCGCACTCACAAGGTGCCATATGGCGGAGGGAACATCGGTATCTATGCATTTTCTCACGATGCAAGGATACCTTGAGAAGTTGTCGAAGCTCTCTTCTCCAATGCCAGTGGACATTGTCGAAGATCTAATTCTTGGCTCTCTGGCCCCGTCCTTTAAGGATTTTGTGATGCACTATCATGTGCGTGAAAAAGGGGTGAGTCTTGAGGAGCTTCACAACGCTCTCAAAACGGCTGAAGTTGACATGGGCAAAGGTCAGGACAATCACGTCCTAGCCGTCCATGAGAGGAGCAAAAAGATCAACAAAGGTAAAGGCAAATTTACCAAAGATAAGTCAATCAAGAGCAATGGAGTGGGAGGTACTCATGGGAGTGCCTCAAGGGGGAAATCTTAAAAATCTCCAACTCCCAACACGGAGTGCTTTCACTGCGGTGAAAAGGGACACATCCGACCGAATTGCCCCAAGTACAAGGAAGACCTTGAAAATGGGATGATTGAACGTAGGCGCCCGAGAAACGCCATAGGTATGTTTGTTATTGAGATAAATTTAATCACCTCTATCCTTGATTTGGTAATGGTTACCGGATCTTGTGCTCACATAATTTTGATGTGCAGCTATTGAAGGATAGGAAGGAACTCGTGGAGAACGAGATGATATTGAAGATTGGAAATAGTACAACCATCGCTGCGATTGTACAAGATTCTATGGAGCTTCAATAGTCTAGTGATTTAAATTTATGCTTTGAAGAATGTTTGTTATATGCCTTCGATTAGCAAGAACATTTCTGTATCAAGTTTTAGATATGGATAAATTTTAATAAATATTTTAATTCTTGCTTGTCTATATCGAAGAATGGAATTTTCTATGCAAATACATTCATATGGAATGATTTCTATTTGCTTGAAATAAATAATGAACAAACTCAAACAAACAATAAGAAAAGAGAAACTAAGATAACTCACGTGAATGATACAATCTTGTAGCACTATCGGATTGGTCAAATAAATGACCAAGAGACTTTTCAAGAAGAAAGGAACGAAAACGAACAACTAATTGGATATGATACATTCTAATGTATGTGGTCCGATAAGTACAAGTGCAAGAGACGGTTTAAGGTACTTCATTTTGTTCACAGACAACTGTAGTCATTATAGCTATATTTGTCTAATGGGAAGCAAAAGTGAATTCTTTGACAAGTTCAAGGAATTCGAGGATGAAGTAGTGAACCGACTCAACAAGAATATCGAGTCTCTATGAAAGGTTCGTAGGGGTGAGTGCTTAGAATACCTAATTTGACTCATTCCTAAAGTAGGAATAGGATATTGCTCGACATGGTTCGATCAATAATGAGTCAATTTTAATTGCCGATTTACTTTTGGAATTATGCACTACAAATAATGACAAACTCACTAAATAATGTTCCATCCAAATCCGTGGAGAAAATGGTTTATGAGCTATGGAGTTGAAAGACACCTAGGCTCAACTTTCTCAAGATTTGGGGTTGTGAGGTCTACGTCGAGAAATTGATGTCGACCAAACTTCAACCAAAAACGGATTAAGTGCTTCTTTATAGGTTGTCCTCGTGTGACAAGAGGATACTACTTTTGGTACATCACCTCCAATCGAAAGATTGTAGAGAGAGATATGGTTTTTCTGGAATTTCTGGAAAAGAGAGAAAAGTAGTGGGAGTAGAGTTGAGCTTGAGGAAACTCAAGATACTCTACAAGATCATGATGTGAATGTTGCATTCAAAATCATGAAGGCCCAATCGAGATTCATTTGGTTAGTGGGAGCATGAGCGAGAGATCCTTACAAGAAATTGTGAGAGAATCTCAATCATCCTCACCTAGTGTGCGTTCGAGAGTCGAACATGAACCTATTCCTCAAGAAATTGTGGAAGAAGTTCGAGAGACACAAGAAGAACCAAAAGAACTAAGAAGGTCAATGAGGGAAAGGAAGAAACCCAATAAGTATGTGGGACTTCATGAGATCATGGTACTAGATACCAAAGATCCCTCGACCTTCCGAGAAGCAATAGAAAAGACTCCAAACCATGGTTAAAAGCCATGGAATCCGAAGTAGAATCTATGTATGATAATCAAGTATGAAACTTGATTAGCCTTCCTCAAGAGAAAATATCATTTGGTATAAATGAGCTTTTAGGAGGAAGATAGACATGGATAGTAACTTGACAACCTACAAAGCAAGGCTTGTAGCAAAAGTTATACTCAAATTCAAGAAATTGACTTTGATGAAATTTTTGAGAAGTTGCCATATTAAAATCTATTCGGATTATGCTCACTATTACCGCATTTCACAATTGTGAGATATGGAAAATGGATATCAAAATGGCGTTCTTTAAAGAGGAACTTGGAGGAGGATATGTACATGGTACAACCTCAAGGTTTTGATGATCCAAATAGTAGCGAGAAGAAATGCAAGTTTCGAGAATCCATTTATGGATTGAAGCAAGCATCGAGGAGATGGAACAAACGCTTTGACGAAGAGGTGAAGAAAATTCACTTCATTCAAAGTAAAGGAGTACCTTGTATATACAAGGAGATTAGTGGGAGCCATGTAGTACTTCTGATCTTATATGTCGATGACATATTGCACATGAGCGATCATATACCTTTGCATTAGCAAACGAGAAATTTCGTTGAAATCAGTATGTTCAATGAAAAGATGTGAGTGAATCTCAATACATCTTGATTATCAAGATATAAAGAGATACATCTCATAGACTCATTGGTCTAAGTCAACGTGTATACATTGACAAGGTCTTTGAAATGTTCAGGGTGAACAATTCCGATATGGACAATATGCCAATAAGTAAGAGTATAGGTGTGCAACTCAAGAAGTCTCAATGTGCTCAATCACACAAAGACTTGGAGTACATGAAGGTATCCCTTATGCTTCGGCAAAAGGAAGGACCATGTACACGATGACTTGCACAAGACTCAATATCTCGTATGCTATAAACGTGACAAGAGGTCACCAATCCAACGCAAGTCCTAATCATAGGATTGCGGTCAAGAATATTCTGAAGTACCTTAACCCGACTAAAGATAAGGTTCTTGTTTATGGAAGACAAATGAGAAAATAGCTGAGGGCTGTTTTGATGCAATTCTTATAGGAATTCTAGACAATAAGAGGTTGGAGTGATGATGCGTCATCATTATCGAAGGTGGAGGTATGAGCTAGTGTAGTTAGGAGTAATATCACTACAGCTAACTCAACCACCAACGAAAGACAAAATAAATAAATAGGTGGACACAACAGTGGCACAACTGATCCATTCAACAAACCTTCATACCAAGCTAAGAGACGAAATATATTTCGAGTCCATGGATCCGAGGGTCCATGTGGATTGACTTGATAGGTGATTTGGGAAGGTTACCCTAGTTATTGATGTTTTATGCATTGAGAATGTATGTGAAAGAAAACTTTGATAACAAGTGGGAGATTGAAGGGAATGTCTTCTAAAAGTTTTACTTTTAAATGTCAATTATTATGAATTGAATGAGAAATCATTTTGTTCCTTGTTTATGTTATTCGTCTTTTAGAAGAGTTAAGGAAGAGGCTCTTGGTCCTTAACCGTAGAGCTCTGAAAGATATTGGTTTGCATAAAACAAAAGATATTCGCAATCATGGTAATTAACATGGGACATTAATTACCGAGTTAAGATTGCCGTGTTGGTCATAGATCATTGTAGCTCTACAAGTGAGTGACGACACGGGTATGCAAAAGAGGAAAATATTACTTTTGTATACTGAATAGACCTAATAAGTAAAATATTATAGAAATGTGTTTCTGTGTCATTAATATTTTACTGTGTCTTTGGTCCTTTGATATGAGACTTATATCTAATCACTTAAGGAATACTTAATTAGATCAGTGTCTTGAACTATCGATCAGTGTAGTGTAAAGGCATTGGTTGGTTAAGTACAACTTTTGTTGGAGAAGATAGTTAGTCAAAAGACTATCATTGCCCCTCTTAATTGAGTGATGATATTAGTGGGCCCCTTGATAAAGCAAAGTTATAATGTGCACAATGTGATTTGAGTTAAGTCACATATTTATAACTAGCTTAAAGAGATCAAGAAATGAATACTAATACAAAGATGACACAATACTACTTTGTGTGTATTCTTAATATCATGAGGCAAGGGACGGACACAAGTGGTGCACTCCATCACTAAGTGGATCGGGTTTTGGTTCGAGTGGAATTAAGACATCTAACTAATTGGGAGCTATAATGTGTAGCTAGATACCGCTTATAGCTTGTGATATTAAGCTCTTAATATCACTGCCAACTTAGTTTAGATCCTCCCATAGGTCACACCACAAAACTGGGAAACAAGGAATGAGGATTTTGAGTTCATAAGATGTGTCGGGTTTCATGTAGAAAATATGACACATGGGGTGAACAAAGCAAAATCAAAGTTATGTTGTGATTAATAACATAATTAGAATCTAAATTAAATTCATATGTGATGTAAATATTATGGGGTGTAATGATTGATCATTACATAGGATAATATGTTACATAAGTTGTGAATTTACTACTAATCCCGAAATGTCAAATTTTGTAGGGGTTAAACCGAGTTTTGACAAGTCTGCAAAACAGTGCTCAAACGGTCGACCAGATAGCAGTAAACGGTCGACCGGACGAGTCTCGACCGATAACAGGGAATTTTCATCTGTTCGAACGGTCGACCGAAAGTGATCGGTCGGTCGACCGAACATAGCGATGGAATAGTTCCTGTTACGAACGGTCGACCGAATGTTGAACGGTCGTCCGAAACATTGGTTCGAGCGGTCGACCGCACCTTGAAACGGTCGACCGGTCCAGACGGTTTTATGCAGAATTAATTTAAGAATTAATTAGATCATGCATGGAATTGGTCCATAATTGATTTAATTCGTGGCTAAGATTATTTATTAATAAATAATGGATGGTTAGATGGAATTTTGCATGGAATCATGGGCAAGAGGTTGCACATGAATAGGTAATTTGGAGAGAACCTATAAATACAAGGTTATCTCATTACCTCCTTAATTTAATTCATTATTTTCTTATGCAAAATCTCTCTCCATAATTCTCCACGAAAATTCCTTAATTCTTAAGTTTAGTTTTAGTTCTTAAGAGATCATCTTCTCAAGGGAATTAAAGAGGGGTTAGTAATTAGATTCTAAACCCAATCGGAGATTGAGAGACTAGCTTCCCTCTATCCGATCTTGTTTAGAGTTTGGTGAATACTCGGAAGCATCCGGCGCAGCGAGGAGCATCCCAACCATCTCCAAATCTTCGAGAAGTTTTAGAGAACTTCTAGGTATGAATTTCGGAGCTCCTTCATGTTTGTTTTAATAGAGTTTTTGAAACTAGTTTGTTAAAACAAACCGATGCATGCAATAAATTCTAGAAAATTGAAAATTGATCCTTATTATACATGAAAATTCGAAAAATATATATGTATAATTAAACATGATATCCTACAGGTGGTCCAATGAGTTCCATGGCTAGAGGAAGTTTCAATTACTTCATCACGTTTACTGATGACTTAAGTAGATACGGTTACATATACTTAATGAAACGTAAATCCAAATCGTTTGAAAAGTTCAAATAGTTTCAGAATGAAGTAGAAAATCAACTTGGCAAGAAAATCAAGTCATTACGATCAGATCGTGGTGGCGAGTATTTGAGTCAAGAATTCGATGATCATCTTAGAAGTTGTGGAATTGTTTCACAACTAACTCCACCAGGAACATCACAATGGAATGGTGTGTCCGAAAGGAGAAATCGAACATTGTTAGACATGGTTCGATCTATGATGAGTTTTGCCAATCTTCCAGTATCCTTATAGGGATATGCTCTTGAAACAACTACTTTTACACTAAATAGAACTCCGTCAAAAGCTGTGGAAAAGACTCCATATGAGATATGGACTGGAAAAGTTCCAAAGTTGTCTTTTCTGAAAGTCTAGGGATGTGAAGCTTATGTAAAACATTTACTCTCTGATAAGCTTCACCTAAGTCAGACAAATGTTTCTTTCTGGGTTATTACTTCTATAACCAGTCAGAGAACAAAGTGTTTGTTGCTCGTGATGGTGTCTTTTTGGAAAAAGGAAATTCTTTCCAAACAGACAAGTGGGAGTAATGTAGTTCTCAAAGAAATTCAAGAAGAGCAACAAATGGATGTGGTTCAACCCACATCAGAGGCAACAGCATCTGTGTATGACACCTCAATCGAGGTGGGAGTACCTATGCCGAAGGTAGAGGTACATGACTCTGAAACCCCGACAAGGGTTACAGATAATATCTCTGAAGTCGTGCATTCACCATACGATCCTATTACTGTGCCACTCGAATTTAATTCAAGCGAAGATTCTTAAACCATTGTGAACACTTCTCTTATTGCTTTAGTCCTACTTAGATCTGATAGGCCACAATCTCGGCCCAAGAGGTATGTTGATTTCCTTTTGACCGAGAGTTGTAAAATCCCATTTTGAAAGTGAGGAGCCTAACAGCTACAAAGAAGCTATGACGGGTCCATATTCCGAAAAATGGCTTGGAGCCATGAAATCTGAAATGGAATTCGTCTGAAAATCAAGTTTGGAACTTGGTTGATTTGCCAGATAGGGTAACACCCATAGGCTGCAAATGGATTTTCAAATTGAAAACAGACAATGATGGAAACGTGAGCGTTTTCAAAGCTAGCCTGGTAGAAAAAGATTACCGACTGGTTTATGATATAGACTATGATGAAACATTTTCACCAGTCGCCATGCTTAAATCCATTTGGATACTCTTAGCAATTGCCGTTCATTATGATTATTAGATTTGGCAGGTGGATGTCAAAACCGCCTTCGTAAACGAGGTTTTGGAAGAGGATGTGTATATGACACAACCTGAGGGTTTTGTGGACTCCATAAATGATGGGAAAGTATGTAAGCTTCAGAAGTCCATTTATGGACTGAAGCAAACATCACGAAGCTGGAATCTTCACTTCAATGAGGTCGTCAAAAGGTTTGGTTTCCTCAGAAATGAAGAAGAATCTTGTGTCTACAAGAAGGTTAGTGGGAGTTGTGTTATTTTCTTGGTCTTGTATGTAGATAACATACTACTCATAGGAAATGACATTCCAATGCTTGAATCTACAAAGATCTGGCTTGGAAAGTGTTTTTCAATGAAATATTACATCTTGGGCATCAAGATCTATAGAGATAGATCTAAAAGGATGATTGGATTAAGTCAATGAACTTATATAGATAAGGTACTTGAAAGATTCAACATGAAAGACTCTAAGAGAAGATTTCTACCCATGTCTCATGGCTTAACGTTAAGCAAAACTCAGTGTCCATCTGGGCTTGATGAGGGGAAGCGAATGAGTATGATCTCTTATGCCTCGACAATCGGATCTATCATGTATGCCATGATATGTATTCGCCCAGATGTTGCATATGCTCTGAGCATGTGTAGCAGATTTCAACCAAATCCAGGTGAGGCACACTGGACTGCAGCTAAGAACATCCTTAAGTACTTGCGAAGGACTAAGGATAGTTTCTTGGTGTTTGGAGGAGAAAGTGAGCTTATTATCGAAGGCTATGTTGATTCGAGCTTCCAAACTAACAGAGATGATTTCCGGTCTCAGTCTGGATACATTTTTCGTCTAAATGGAGTAGCAGTGAGCTGGAAAAGTTCAAAGCAAAGTATTGTCGCTGATTCTACAACTGAAGCAGAATACCTTGCAGCTTCAGAAGCTGCAAAGGAAGAGGTTTGGATTAAGAAGTTCATTACTGAGCTTGGTGTAGTTCCAAGCATTGATAGAGGAATGGACCTTTATTGTGATAATAATGGTGTCATTGCTCAAGCGAAGAAACCTAGATCTCACCAGAAATCCAAACATATTCTCAGGAAGTTTCATGTAATACGATATATCACTGAAAGGAAAGATGTAAAGATTTGCAAGGTTCATACAGATGACAATGTGGCTGATCCGTTAACTAAACCATTGCCTCAGCCTAAGCATGAGAGTCATACTAGGGCCATAGGAATAAAACACATTGCAGAATGGCTTTGATTATGTAATATCTAGTATTATGAAGTAGTTCATGAATATTGGTATTGTTTACATTTGTCTTATTTAATAAAATTTTAGTATTTATTTAATTATGGTTTAGAATTAAATAATTATCCAAAATAAATTATAAATTCAAATAGGTTTGTCAAATACGTGATTTGATAAATGAAACCCTATAATGTGAACTTGAATGTATATTTTATTGTTGTCCTTGGTCTAAGTCATTGCGTTGGACGTCAGTGACTTGTAAAGACTAGTTTGTAAGTTGATTGATTACACCGTTTCACGGCTATAGAGACATTTTGATGTCTAGTCAATTACATGGATATATGTTGGAGAACATATATGGGATTAATCCGCTATGAGAATCTTTAAGAGATTTGGAATGTCATAAGATTTTTCATTGACTATTTATGGAAATTCCTCAAACATGAGTGCATCACTTTACTTATACGAGAATTGGTATATTCTTAATTCCGTCAAACGTTGCGCCGTAAAAGGAGGCTATAAAGGCAGAGGTCAACGCCTCAAGCAGCTTCCACTCCTCGATACAAAGACCTGCTGCGGTACCCTACACCTTCCTGTTCAAAGCATCAGCCACCGAATTCGCCTTCCCCGGATGGTACGAGATGGTGAAATCATAATCCTTAATCAGATCGAGCCATCTACGCTGCCTCATATTCAGCTCCTTCTGCGAAAACAGATACTTCAGGCTCTGATGATCTGTAAATACCTCGAACCGCTCGCCATACAGGTAATGCCTCCAAGTCTTCAAAGCATGCACGACTGCCGCCAACTACAAATCATGAGTGGGGTAGTTCCTCTAGTGCACCTTCAGCTGCCTCGAAGCATACGCAACCACCTGCCCGTGCTGCATGAGTACACATCCCAGTTCAACGCCTCACGCGTCACTGTAAATCACAAATCCACCACTTCCACTGGAAAGTGTCAGAACTGAAGCAGTCGTCAGCCGACTCTTCAGTTCCTGGAAACTGTCCTCGCACTTCTGGGACCATACGAACTTGACGCCCTTCCGGGTCAGAGCCGTCAACGGTGAAGCCAACCTGGAGAAATCCTGAATAAAGCGGCGATAATAACCCGTCAACCCCACAAAACTCCTCATCTCTGCCACACTAGTAGGGGCTCTCCACTGCGTCATGACCTCAACCTTCGCTGGATCCACTGAAATCTCAAATCCCGATACAATGTGTCTCAGAAAGGCGACACTGCTTAGCCAGAACTCGCACTTCGAAAACTTGGCATATAACTGACGATCTCTCAAAATGCCAAGTACAACTCTCAAGTGCTCTCGATGTTGCTCCACATCTGGCGAGTAGACCAAAATATCGTCCACGAAGACAATCACAAACCGGTCGAGGTACTGACTGAACGTCCTGTTCTTCAAATCCATACACGTTGCATGCGCGTTCGTCAACCCGAACGACATCACCAAAAACTCGTAATGCCCGTACCTCGTCCTGAACGCTGTCGTTTGCACATCTGCCTCTCTGATCCTCAACTGATGATAACTGGATCACAGATCAATCTTCGAGAAGACCTTCGCTGACTGCAACTGGTCAAACAGGTCCTCGATCCTGGGCAAGGGATACCGATTCCTAACGGTAACCTTGTTCAGCATCCTGTAGTCAATACACATCCGCAGCGATCCATCCTTCTTCACGAAGAGTACTGGCGCTCCCCAAGGCGAGACACTGGGCGGATAAACCCCGTATCCATCAGATCCTGCAACTGCTTCTTCAGCTCTGCCAGCTCGGCAGGTGCCATCTGATATGACGCCTTCGACTGCGGCGTTGTCCCATCCACCAAATCAATCCCAAACTCGATCTCTCTCTCTAAGGCGGCAACCCGGAGACATCATCTGCAAAGACCTCTGGAAACTCCTGAACTATCTCAATGTCCTCCAATCTCCTCGCCTCTGGATCTAGAACTACCAGAGTGACCACGAAAGCTCTGCAACCCTGTTGCAACAACTTCTGTGCCCTCAATGCTGATACGACTACTCTGCTTCCTCTGTCCTTCGTCCCCCTGATCAGCACATCAGGTAGACCCTTCCTCGGAATCAGAATCTTCTTCTCCCAGCACAAAACTTGCACATCGTACTGGTTATAGCCAATCCATTCCCAGTATGACGTCGAAGTCCTCCATTGGCAACAAGATCAGGTCAGCCGGAAACTCCTGATCTTCCGAAACAATTGTGGTGCTGGGGAGGAAGCTCCCCACAATGCCCACCAGACCCAAGGGTGTGCTGACTTCCAACGTGACAGTCAACATCGCAGGGGTACGGCCCAACACGCTCGCAAATCGCTCCAAAATGAACGAGTGTGTGGCCCCACAGTCAAACAACACTCTCACACTCAACCCAGCAACAAATAGCGTACCTTCCACCACCATGCTGGCGTCTCTCTCCTCATCCGCCTGGATGGTAAAGACCCGCAGTCCTCTGACCCTGTTGTGGCGGTGCAAAAGTTTGGCGACCTCCGCCTCTGCCTGCTGCTGGCGGCCTTGTATGCCTGCTGGACCCGCCTGGCCCACTCGGAGAGTCTCGCACAAAATGGCCTGGCTTGCCACACCCGTGACAAACCCCACGGCCCCAACACTCACCTGAGTGAACTCGGCCACAACCTCTGCACGCCTCGGGCCGGCGTGATCCACTTCCTCTGATCCGGGGCCTCTTGCCCGGGTTCCCTGCTAGCGGAGCACCTGGACGTCCACTGACCTTCCCCGGTGCTCTCCTGGCCTCAGCATAATTCTGTTGGTAATCCTGATCAATGATCGTGGCAAACCTCACGACATCGGCCGACGTCTGTGGCATACTGTATGTCACCTGAGTACGGAGGTGCTTCCTCAGCCCCCATATAAACTTCCTCGCCCTCTGCAGAGGCGTCACACAGATCTCCGGACAGTAATGCTCCAGCGCGTTGAACCTCCGGGTATACTCAGCCAGGGTCACCTCTCCCTGCTCGAGGGTCATAAACTCCTCTCTCCTCCCATCTCTGACATGCTCTAAGAAATACTGCTCATTGAACTCCCGTAGGAATTCCTCCCAGCTGACATCAGTCCTGCCCTCAAACACCACCGCAGATGTGGTCCTCCACCGGTTGGACGCATCTCCGCCCAACACATACGCTGCCAAGCCTGCCTTCCTCTCAGGCGGGCACTTAATCGCCTGAAGGATCTCCTGAATCTTCAGGACCCAGTCCTCCGCAGCCTCAGACTCTCCTCTACCATCGAAGGTAGGCGGGTGCTGTCTCGTAAAGCAGTTGAGCATCGCTCCTGCCGCTGTCGGCACTCGTCTGCCTAACTGGAGATCCAACATCGCACCCAGTCGCCCCACTGTGTCATAGATCATCTGCCACTCCTCTGCCCAGTCCGTGCCCCAGTCTCACCGTTGGTGCTACGGTCCCGTGGGGGATGTCTCACGCGTCTCGGAGGCATCTAAACACAAAAGAAAACAACACACGTCAAAACCATGAGTGCATGAACTAATGCAGACCCTAAAACTCTAAGGGTGGTGTCTTTGGATATGGACACTGGAATCGACCGCTCTGATACCTAGTTGTAACATTCTCAAACAGCGGAAGAATTTAAAATTTTAAATAACACACAATCAACAGAGGATATTACGCAAATATGGAAACAGGTTCACCCACATAATATATATATATATGTACATCAGAGTATTTCAAAAGTTGTGATTACATCAAAATGCTATACAACAGATACAGTAATCACCCTACCTCAACTGAGAGAAAGTTGGATCCGGTAGCGGTGCTCCTCTCCTCGGTCACCACCTCCTATCACCGATCACAACGTGAAAAGTAAACGTGCAACAATGCCTGAGTTTTCAGAAGGAAACCCCGTATGCCAAACTCTACAATGCATGAAATGAAAGCATCCTAGCATGCAATTCTACTAACAAGAAAAGCATCTCAAACAGTCTGGGCTCCATGACTCTTTCACCCAACCACAACACACACCACAGTCACGGGGCTCCAGGACTTTTTCACCCAACCACCGCAACACACACTCATCGCCAAGTTGGGCTCCCGGCCTTTTTCAGCAAACCGCAGCTACCACGACACGACCAATGGCTCCAGGTCTTTTTCAACCAACCCTTAACACGTGGTCCTTGCTCAGGTTCCAGGCCTTTTTCAGCCAACCTGAATGCACTATGGAGCTCCAGGTCTTTTTCAACCAACCCCGCACAGACTAGCTGGGCTCCAGGGCTCTTTCACCCAACCACAACTCTCACAGTTACGGGGCTCCAAGGTTTTTTCACCCAACCACCATAACACCACAATTTCTAAGCTGGGCTCCAGGCCTTTTTCAGCCAACCCAAGCTCCACACAGTTACGGGGCTCCATAGCTCTTTCACCCAACCACCGCAACACTCGTGCACCCTAGCACACTCGCCGGAAGAACATCGACACCACAACTCGCCCCACACGGACGACCACAACAACTGCACCTCCATAATGCAAAACTGGACACCAACGGTCGACCGAACCAAAAGTCCCGGTCGACCGAATCAAGCAAATACAGGGCAATCGCCTCGACCGCCACTCCATCGGTCGACCGATTCCCACCAACATCGCTCGTTCGGTCGAACCAAAGTCAAGGGACGGTCAATCATTTAGATGGTCAACTCCTAGGTTTAACGAACAAAACGACCAATTGGTCGAACGGCAAAGGGGCCCTGTTCAACCAAAAGTTACCAGGGACAAATCTCACAATCTCCACAATGAATCCGGTCGGACCCTCGAGTACTCTCGGTCGACCGAATTCCACCAGGGAATTCCCCCAACTCTTACCACAAATCCGGTCGAACGCCTGAGCACTCTCGGTCGACCGAATTTGTCCAGAGCATTCCCCCACGCTCCTCATCAAGTCCGTTCGACCGAAACCACCTTCGGTCGAACCGACCGCTATTCCAACTTAAGTCACGGTTGGACGAAGTCAACGAGCGGTCGACCGTTTGGATGGGCAACGCCCCCGACCGACCAATGACAGTGCACACGGTCGAACGACGAAGGGACCCCGTTCGACCGAAAACCACCAGGCTTGCCTCCTATGCACGATCGGTCGACCGCCCTAAGGGCATCGTTCGACCGATGTGAGGCAGAACCCGAAATCTCAATACGAACGATCGACCGTTTGCACCAACAGGTTGACCGATCAGGCAGTAAAATCTGCTGCACGTTTACTTGCGACGAGCCAGAAGGCCTACTGTCGACTTCCAAATACTCACGATACTTAACTGCGCGAGTTGACATACCGGAAGGTTTGAAGAAACCTTTGAAGAACCACGACGACGCCTCCACGAGCACGCCTCCCAAAATCACGACCCGTCGACGATCCTCGCGACTAAACCACGATCCACACCTCCTCGACGATCCACACTCACAATTCCACCTCCGTCGACGTCCACCACCCAACCACAAGCAACCAAGACCACCGAAACAAGTTAGGTCGAGGGAGGGAACAAAACAAGCCGGAAGGGTTAAGAAGCCAACACTCACCTCAACTCCCAACCCACGCCCGAGCCTCCCCTTCGCCGGAGCACGCCACCTCCACGCCGGAGATCACCACTAATGGAGAGAGAGACGTGAGAGAAGAGTGGGAGAGAACTCAACCCACCATAAATATCTCCCCAACCTTCAATCCCAACCATTCATTCCATCTTCAATCCATCACCACCACTCATCTCATCTCCAATCCATCTCAACCCCTCATCCACCAACACTCCATCCCAGCCGTCCATCTCATCTCTTCCTAATGTCCACCTAAAAGATCATTAAGGCACAATTAGGATTAGGATCTCACAGTTTGGTGTTTGAATTTTACCACAATAGTGAATCAGACGACTTAGGGATGAACAAGTCGTTCGAATCTAGTGGAGCAAAAGGCTAAAAGTGTTTACTGACAACTGGGATCGGACGACTCAAGGCAAGATGAGTCGTCTAAATCTAGGTTAAATCAAAGGATGAGTCTTATTGCCTTAGGGATTCGTTTGTGTCGTCCGACTAGAAGTGTGGACAAAATCTTATGTTTTTCTAAGTGTTCCACTTTGATTCCAATTTGTGCAGAAGTTTATATATGATCCCAGGATTTAATAAAAAGTAAAGTTACAAGACTTCTTTGAGTTTGATTGCATGTTTTGACTTCTATCCATTTGCTTCATAAGTCTTGATAACATATTAAGGAAAAGAGATACAAAAAAACAATATGCATCCGTGGGTGCGATGTAAATCGTGAATTTAATTAGATTAGCATTAGTGTTAATACTCATCATCAAAATAAAGATTGGATTAAGGCTATTTTGCCAAAACTAGGATTAGAGAGTTGATTATAAGTTCTAGCCATGTTGTTTTTGAAAGCTAATTCAGTCTGCATTGACGAGTTGCCCCCGAAGACTTGAGTTCACTGTTAGTTGTGCAAGTAAAGTCATAATGGAGTCCGTAAGTGTGAGTGTTCCACGTAATGGGATAGGTAGGGTTGTGCATATTTTGGTTCGGTCCGGTGTTTTGGACCGGACCGAACCTGACCGGTTGATGCATTGCATACATTGCATCATATGTCTTTCATTTAGATTACTTTTATATCAATAAATGCTACTAAGGTATGTGTTTAGTCGTATTTACAGAATACAGGGACCTGAATGCAAATTACCCACATTCTGAGCGTAAACACGTGCAAAAGATTCATTTCTATCACAAAGGCCAAGTTCAAGTTTATCGGGTTTCAAATGGAAATGCACCCAAGCACAAAAGCATTCAAGGAGCTAATCACAAAAAGGTCAGGGGCTTAAATGCAAAATGTCAAGGACCTGACTACAAAATAAAAGGACCAAGTTATTGTGTGGAGAAAGTCAAAAGAAAAAAAATCAATTATAAATCTCCAACAATGGAAGGAATTAATCCGGAGCTCAAGAGATTGGAAAGAATCCATCCAGACGCGCAAAGGAGGATAAAATCATACCATAAACACATGACAGAAATCCGGGCGCAATATCTTCAACCTGGGCGGCGTTTTAGCCGCATATTGTACATAACAGGCGGAGAATTCGCCGCCCCTCTTAGGGTTTGAAATTTGAAATTCCGGCCTGTGGTGCGATGACGCGTGTACTCTCCTTTTATGTATTGGTATCCCTTGTATCGGCTATAAATAGCCTCGTAGGACGAATGTAACACATCTTTGAACCTTTGGTCTTGGATCATTAGTAATAAATTTCTGTTTTATTTTGTTTTGTTTCTCTTTTCTTTTAATGTCTCTAGGATCCCTTCGTCTTCCTCCCTCCATGAGTTTCTAACTCTTTCCAAAGGGTGGAGGTGACGGATTTAGGGTTAGAGAAAATGAATTGCATGTTATTATTTTAAGTTCATGATTAGTATATTTTGATTACTTGAGTTTATGTTAAGTCATTTATCTTGTAATGCTTCATAACTAATATGATTTACAATAAGTTTCAGTAATTCTCTGATCTAAACCTAAATCTAAACCTCCATCCAACGGATTTCTCTCTTATTTCTTGTTTTAGTTTTATTTGTGCATGTTTAGCTACTTAATCCAAAAACCTAAAAACTCAATTGATTCTTCTCTCCTTCTTCCTCTTAATCAAAAATAACATCAACTACGAAATCTCTCCCTCCTTGTGTTCGACCCGTACTTGCCACATCTTCATAGACGCCGTGCACTTGCGGTATAAATAAAAATCTCATCAAGTTTTTGGCGCCGCTGCCGGGGAGGCGACGCAGATTTTGTGTTTTTGTGTTTTCGATTTTATCCTGTCTACCTTGTGCGCGATCTAAGTATTTGAATTTGTGTAGCAGGAGACAACAGAGCGCGCGGCAAAATCCGGGAGTGTTCTGAGACACTTGGGCGGCGGAATCGCCGTATCTACAAGGTGGCTTGCGGCGGAATCGCCGCACCAGTGTGGGTTCTGGTCTTCAAATTTCTGGGGTATCGTCGGCATCTCTGGGTGGTCGCATTAAGCTACTGGAATCTCCGAGAGCGGGCGGCGAACCCGACTGAGCATTGCGGAGGTAACTTTTCTTGCCTTTCTCGTAAAATCTGAATTGTTGAAAAGTTTCCTTTCGTAGAATTGCATGTGTTAGGGTTTACAATTCCATAATTGGCAATAATTCAACTCGGACCTAAAATTGGCAAAATTAGAAAGACCTTAGTGCATGCATCATATAATGTTTTGCTTGCATTATTCTTGCTAAATTCTTGCAAATTATTTTTTATTGTTGAAGCTTGCTGGAGGCAAGGTACGTATCGTGGTTTTAACGATTGCATTTAAGCATATACTTTAGTTTGCATACAACCTTGAAATTGCCCCATTAAAAAGACCATTGTTTGACTATCTTTGCTAGATCTAAGTTAAACTACTTTAAGGGCAACTCCGTAGGCAAAGATACGGTGGGGATTTCATCACCCTCCCGTGGCCCACAAACCACAATCCTAAAGTGTCACCTAAGCCTAAATTTAAAATCAATTAGACATTGGCCCCTAAGGACTCAGACTCAATTAAGGAGAAGAATTGGTTTGACTTGCTATGACCTGAAGCCGATCGAATTTAATTTGGTGTCTAGAAAGTGTTTTTGTGTTGACGTAAGTCTTCCAAGCGAAGTGGTTGTCTAATTGGCACCGACTCTGTCGGAAGCGCCCCCACTAGCTATACACTGCCTGACCAATTTGGTTTGATTAGTGAGGGAGGTGAACCAAGCAAATCAATTCGACTCAACCAGTTAGGAGTCGTCTAGATCTAAGCGACACTAGGTCTAGGATTGTTTTAACCGTGCTTGTTCAAGAAATTTCTGACTAACCCTAATTTTTATCCTTTAGAGTTAAGTTTCCCTTCTCGTCTGAGTCTTCTTTCCCTTCTCATCTTTACCTTTCTATTGTTTGTTTCCATTTTCATAAAAAAAAATTAAAATTTAAAAATTTAAAAAAAAAGAAGGTAATTGATTTTTGAAATTGAATTTGAAATTTAAATTTCAAACTCAAATTCAAAAATTGATTCAACCCGGTGCACTCAGATTTGGATTCGGGACTTGAGTAATCGACTCTCACGAGTTCATCTAGATTCAAGTCTAGAGCTTAACCCCAATCCATCTGTTGCACCACCTCACCCGGATCTAATGGGTGAGAATGTTGTGAACCCGCCTATGACTCTGAGGGATCGGTGCTACCCAACGATGGCTGCTCAGCCATCGTGCATCGTCATGCCCACCATACCGGGTCGCGATTTCGAACTTAAGGCACAATACATGAGTACGCTGCCTAAGTTCACCTCTAGGGAAGATCCATATCTCTTCCTTAGAGAATTTGAGGAAATCTGCTCTCTTATGCAATACCAGCATATCCCTGAGGAGGCAGTGCGTCTGAAATTCGTGCCTCTAGCACTGAAGGACGACGCTAAGAAATGGCTATATAGTCTAGCCGAAAGATCTATTAGGAGTTGGGCTGAGTTTGTTCAAGTGTTTCTAAAAAAATATTTCCCCAACCATAAGACTATGAAGATTAGGAATGAAATTGTTGCATTCGTTCAGTCTGAGAGCGAGCCGTTCTATTCCTATCTTGAAAGATTTAAAAGTGTCTTGACCCAATGCCCTCATCACGGAATTCTAAAATGACAATTATGCCAAATTATTTATGAGGGATTGACACCCACATCTAGAGTTATGCTAGAATCTGTGAGCCAAAGGAATTTCATATCGAAAAATGAAAATGATGCCTGGACTTTTCTTGAGGATTTAGCTGAAAACATTATGCAATGGGACAATGCTAGAACACCCATCAACCCGAGTATTGGATCTAGAATAGCAAGTCAACCCCGACCAGGTGTCTTAGCTATAGATGCCAACATAGCGGCTGAGGCAAAACTAGCCACCCTTATGCGCAGAATGGAAAGTTTAGAGCTGCAAAACCAAACCCGACAAGCATCCTCTACCCCTTGCTCTAGATGTGGTCAGACTGGTCATTTAATGGAGGACTGTGTAGACTTGGAACATGTTAATGCCACGTTTAACCATTCTAGAAATGATCCTTATGCATCAACCTACAACCCGGGTTGGCGTAATCATCCCAATTTTTCGTGGAACCAACAAGGTCAACCTCCTAGACAACAACCAAACCCATATAACCAAAATAATACATCATCTGGGGGTAATAACAATGGAAATCATGAAGTTAGGTTGACAAACTTGGAAAATTTAATGAAAACTTTTATACAAACAACCAACCAATCATTCCAAAGGCTAGAGACACAAGTCAGCCAATTAGCGCATATAGTAGGTGAAAGAGAAAAGGGTCAATTTCCAAGTCAACCTGAGGTGAACCCAAGAACTAATAATCAATATCAATCTTATCAACCACCCTCAGGAAATAACAACCCCAGACCGGTTCAAATGGTTAACGAGGAAGGACCGTTCCAACAAATCAATGCAGTAGTGTCATTACGGTCCGGACGACAAGTTGATAACAATGTGGTAAACCCTAGAATGTCTAATCAATCTAGCCATCAAGCAACCACATATGACCTGACCATTGAACCTGACGTCCAAATTGAAAAGCCCAACCCACCTACACAACCTGAACCCATAGCTCAACCTGAACCTGAGCGAGTCTATGTTCCTAAAGCCCCATTTCCCAATAGACTCAAGAAGAGCTCAAGTGCACAAATGGAGAAAATCTTAGAAGTATTTAAGCAAGTTAAGGTGAATATTCCACTCTTAGATATGATTCAACAAATACCTGCTTATGCTAAATTCTTGAAAGATTTGTGCACTAAAAAGAGAAAAACGAATGTACCAAAGAAGGCATTCTTAACTGCAAACATATGCTCTATTCTTTCCAACACATCTCCTATAAAATATAAGGACCCTGGGTATCCCACAATTTCATGTTCAATAGGAGATACTTTTATCAATAAAGCCCTTCTAGACCTAGGTGCAAGCGTTAACTTACTCCCATTTTCTGTCTACGAGCAACTCAACCTTGGTCCACTGAAACCCTCTAAGACAACCCTCCAATTCGCTGATTGTTCTGTTAAGAAACCGAGAGGTATAGTAGAGGACGTTTTGATTAAGGTTGGTGACTTCATTTATCCAGTGGATTTTGTCGTACTTGATACTGAACCTGTTGTAAATCCTAATCGACAAATCCCTGTAATTCTAGGTAGACCCTTTTTAGCCACTTCGGAAGCATTAATAAACTGTCGAAATGGGCTCATGCAATTATCTTTCGGGAACTTAAAAGCAGAATTTAATATCTTCCATATTGATAATGAGCCAGAAATAATATGCAACCCAAGTGATGTTGTGATGAGAGCACGTATTTATCAGAATTCTGAATCAAATAAATCATCACATAAGCAAAAAGGAAGTAAGAAAAAAGGGAGTGATTCATTTACTCAACCTTGATTAGGATCTCACAGTTTGGTGTTTGAATTTTACCACAATAGTGAATCATACGACTTAGGGATGAACAAGTCGTTCAAATCTAGTGGAGCAAAAGGCTAAAAGTGTTTACTGACAACTGGGATCGGACGACTCAAGGCAAGATGAGTCGTCTAAATCTAGGTTAAATCAAAGGATGAGTCTTATTGCCTTAGGGATTCGTTTGTGTCGTCCGACTAGAAGTGTGGACAAAATCTTATGTTTTTCTAAGTGTTCCACTTTGATTCCAATTTGTGCAGAAGTTTATATATGATCCCAGGATTTAATAAAAAGTAAAGTTACAAGACTTCTTTGAGTTTGATTGCATGTTTTGACTTCTATCCATTTGCTTCATAAGTCTTGATAACATATTAAGGAAAAGAGATACAAAAAAACAATATGCATCCGTGGGTGCGATGTAAATCGTGAATTTAATTAGATTAGCATTAGTGTTAATACTCATCATCAAAATAAAGATTGGATTAAGGCTATTTTGCCAAAACTAGGATTAGAGAGTTGATTATAAGTTCTAGCCATGTTGTTTTTGAAAGCTAATTCAGTCTGCATTGACGAGTTGCCCCCGAAGACTTGAGTTCACTGTTAGTTGTGCAAGTAAAGTCATAATGGACTCCGTAAGTGTGAGTGTTCCACGTAATGGGATAGGTAGGGTTGTGCATATTTTGGTTCGGTCCGGTGTTTTGGACCGGACCGAACCTGACCGGTTGATGCATTGCATACATTGCATCATATGTCTTTCATTTAGATTACTTTTATATCAATAAATGCTACTAAGGTACGTGTTTAGTCGTATTTACAGAATACAGGGACCTGAATGCAAATTACCCACATTCCGAGCGTAAACACGTGCAAAAGATTCATTTCTATCACAAAGGCCAAGTTCAAGTTTATCGGGTTTCAAATGGAAATGCACCCAAGCACAAAAGCATTCAAGGAGCTAATCACAAAAAGGTCAGGGGCTTAAATGCAAAATGTCAAGGACCTGACTACAAAATAAAAGGACCAAGTTATTGTGTGGAGAAAGTCAAAAGAAAAAAAATCAATTATAAATCTCCAACAATGGAAGGAATTAATCCGGAGCTCAAGAGATTGGAAAGAATCCATCCAGACGCGCAAAGGAGGATAAAATCATACCATAAACACATGACAGATATCCGGGCGCAATATCTTCAACCTGGGCGGCGTTTTAGCCGCATATTGTACATAACAGGCGAAGAATTCGCCGCCCCTCTTAGGGTTTGAAATTTGAAATTCCGGCCTGTGGTGCGATGACGCGTGTACTCTCGTTTTATGTATTGGTATCCCTTGTATCGGCTATAAATAGCCTCGTAGGACGAATGTAACACATCTTTGAACCTTTGGTCTTGGATCATTAGTAATAAATTTCTGTTTTATTTTGTTTTGTTTCTCTTTTCTTTTAATTTCTCTAGGATCCCTTCGTCTTCCTCCCTCCATGAGTTTCTAACTCTTTCCAAAGGGTGGATGTGACGGATTTAGGGTTAGAGAAGATGAATTGCATGTTATTATTTTAAGTTCATGATTAGTATATTTTGATTACTTGAGTTTATGTTAAGTCATTTATCTTGTAATGCTTCATAACTAACATGATTTACAATAAGTTTCAGTAATTCTCTGATCTAAACCTAAATCTAAACCTCCATCCAACGGATTTCTCTCTTATTTCTTGTTTTAGTTTTATTTGTGCATGTTTAGCTACTTAATCCAAAAACCTAAAAACCCAATTGATTCTTCTCTCCTTCTTCCTCTTAATCAAAAATAACATCAACTACGAAATCTCTCCCTCCTTGTGTTCGACCCGTACTTGCCACGTCTTCATAGACGCCGTGCACTTGCGGTATAAATAAAAATCTCATAACCGGTCTTCGGTCCGAACCCCAAAGAGCATCCGGGTCCGGTCCGGTCTGATGCTCAGCCCTAGGGATAGGTATGCGGGGTTGCTAAAGGGTGGCGTGGGTAATAGAGCATAGGAGAAAAATGTTAACAAAATCCTTCGTTGTCCCACAACGAAATGGGCAAGACACGTCAATGACCGAGATTTGTTGTTTGATTTGTGCTCGGGTAAGGGTATTATGCAATCCGTAATTGAAAGAAAGCTACTCGTGGAGAAAGACATGTCTTCTTCCAAAAAGTCACGTAGTTGAAGGCCAGAGTGTATGGCAATCAATGCTTGCATTGCCGTATAAACTATAGGATTTCGTGCCCCTATGTATGTATATATTTAAATTTTTTTATACATGCATACAAGATCGATTTCCATATTTTCAACAATTTCATGCACATTGTTTTACATTTATTCTAATATCATATAATCTATATATATTTATTAAAACAAATGTAAGAGGATCATACTCAAATGTTCCCTAAACCTTTATGAAGATCCGGAGTTGCGTCGCACGTCAAATCGTCGGTTGATTCGCCTCCAAGTGGTCACCAAACTCTAAACAAAATTAGAGAGAAAGGAGCAAGCCAATTCAATATCTAAATCAAGCTTAAAATCTAGCTAATAACCCCTCTAAAGGTCCCTGAGATTTAATCTCCAAAAACTCAAAATAATTAAGAGAAATTTGGATGGATTAGTGGAGATGTTAGAGAGAGAGAATTTTGCATTAACATTAAACAAGTAGGGAGAGAGACCTTATGATAGGCCCTCCCAACACCCATATCATTGGATACCCATTAACCCATGATCTCTTGTTTTTCTCTCCCTTAAACCAATCACAAATTGACACATAATCATCCTTAAAAACATTTGACCATAATTGGAACAAATCGAGCTCATGATCAACACTAATCTCTTAATAATTCAAGGCAGAATCGTGCCGAACGGTCGACCAAAATTACCACTCGGTCGACTGAACGGTTAATGCTTTGACAAGTTTGGCTGGACCGTGAGCTACACGGTCGACCGAATATTCACGAGAAAAAGTCCCTGGAAAATTTTAGTCCAACCACGTCTCACTGTGGTTTACTTACCAAAATTTCTCCTTTAACTTTCGGTCGACTGTGTCCCTATATCGGTCGACCGTTATATCACCAAAAAATTTCTTGGAGATTTTCGTTCGACCGCGTATTACACATGGTCGACCGATCCTATTATCAAGACATGTCTTGATAATTTTCGACCGACCCATGCACATTCGATCTTTGTTCGGTCGACCGTTCCGAAGAACCCGGTCGACCGATTTCAAAACGGTATACCGTTTTGACCCGAATTTTGCCATTGTCAAATTTTGAATTTACATCCAACAAAATTTGATCTTTGGGGTTTAGCAAATTCATATATCATGTAACATATTATGTTATGCAATGTCAAACTATTACACCCCATAATACATACATCTCATATGACTTTATTCATGATTCTAATTGTGTCATTTTTCATGACATATTGATTGAATCGATTCACCACGTCTATACCATTTCACATGAAACCTGATACACCATATGAATACAAAATCAAGCTTCTTGTTTCCCAATTTTATGGTGTGATCTATAGGAGGATTGATTGATCGTTTATATTACCGCAAGTGCACGATGTCGGTGAAGACGTGACAAATACGGGTCGTGTCCACGAGGAGTTGTGTGAACTTCGGTTCTTCAGAAACCGAGTGGGAAAAGAGGGGAGAAGGAGATTGATTGAACTAAACTAGCTACGTTAAACTAGCACGAAACAAACAAGAAGATGAAAGCATGAGATGAAATAAAACTAGACTAAGTGACTAATAAAAGCAAGCTGGAAATCAGGAATGGAAAAACCCTAAGGGGTGGAGTGTGTGTACACATAAAATAAATGGTGACAAATGCATTCAATAGAGCACAAGTGTAGGGAGTGTTGCTATGTATAAGAATACCTTATGGCAAGACATATCATCCAAATCACTACCCTAAGTGGTTAATATTGGCATGAACAAATTTGTTATTAAGAACCTAAATGAGCATGAAATGTACTTAAAAATTATGGCAGAAACCATCAAGTTAAGTATTCTCTTTATTTCAAACAAGCATACTCACATTTCTCACATAAAACAAGATTTAGGTAGAACTTGCTTTTTAGCTCTTTTGTGCTCAAGGTTCATGTTTATAAGACACAAACTTCAATCACATTCGCGTGGATATTGTGCTGGAGACTTGTTTCTGTTTTTATTTGAGCATTTCATCGTTTTTGCGGGATGCAGACTTTACAAAAGTAGCTGCAGTATTGCTAGTAGACACACCCTATCTCAGATTCTCAAATCACCTTGACCTGAGAGACCTTCTCACGCTTTTATATCCTTGCATTAGTTTACTTGAGATTGTATTTGGACGGTTGAACATGACAGTGAAATTATACTCTTCGCTAATGACCTGTTCAACTTGACAATGAAATTATACTCTTCACTAATTACCTGTTCAACTTGACAGTGAAATTATACTCTTCGCAAATGATCTCTTTAGATGGTTGTATGTGAGAATTGTAAATCCAGAATTTGAAATTACCTTCTTAATTCTTAATATGGTGTTATTAAAGGTGTCCAGAGGTAGGATCTAGAAATTCCACGTGATTTGGGAATTATATAATCTCACGAAATACCAAATAACAACGGCCCATATCACATAGGGATGTGTGTCTGTGGTTGTTTCCATAGAGGTAGGATTTCAGACTCCTGCAAAAAAGATATGGAGACCTATATCAATAGAAACAGAGCTTATAATACCGATCGAAAAAAAGTAGGGCTTAGAATTATTATAGCTCACCTTCTATGAAAAAGGGTATCATAAATGATGTCGATTTGCAGATATAGGAATTCTAGTTCCAATGATTTCAACATTGTATTTATGTTTGTAATGTGAATATGTGATGCATCTGATTAACTTACAATCTGTTACTTTGATTTCACCACTAGTTATTTATAAGAGATTTTTTCACCGATTGATCTCTTGGAATGTTACATGTGCTCTTTCAAATTCAGAAATGCATTAATTTAGATTTTCACATACTTCCATATTTAGTTGTTTGGAAGCTCTTTATTGAATTTCGCATGTAGAATATAAATTCTAAATAGATGACAACAGGTCGTGGAAGTAGGTTTTTGTGCATAAAAAGATCACCATATAATTATTGCTTATGTTTTCATATTGTAAAATACTTTGCCAAAAAAATAAACTCAGTGATGTTTTATTTCAACTTATTTTCTATATGAATTACTTCTACAATCTAGTTATTTAAATGCAATGCCCCACTAAATCTATTTCAGACTTACAGCTCCAAATCGAAGGACATATATTGGATCTGGTAAAGTTGCAGAAATAAAGAGTGCCATCCATGCTCTTGATGTTGAGACAGTAATATTTGATGGCGAGCTCTCAGCAGGGTATTGTTGTCATAACCGTACTTCTTTTCCATTTTCTGCAAGAACAATTTCTGAGGTGCAAACACTGAAAAAATCACATGAATGGGAAAAATCTTCTTATTATTGTGTGCAACATTTGTTTAGTTAATAAAATCCATGGAATGTTGGTAGTTGTCCCCAATTGAATATATTTTGCTCTTGTAACCTTACATTATTATTGTCAATTGATTGATACTTAACACACTCTGTGCTATTTTTTCCCCCAATTAAGTTGAATGCTGAAATTTACAATTCACTAAATAATTTGTAGAGGCATTAGTAAGCACTATATTCTTAAAGCTACTATTTCTTTTAATGTGTGATTGCTTACTGACAGACAATTACGTAACTTGGAAAAAGCTTTTGGTGGGGGTGTTAGGGTTTGTGATCGTACAGCTCTTATTCTCGATATATTCAATCAAAGAGCAGCAACACATGAAGCATCTTTACAGGCAATTCTCTAGATCTCTACTGTTATTTAATGTGGCTGAGTTCTGCCTTTTAGCTTTTACTGATTATTGATGAGTACGCTCTTGGTAGGGGTAAGGTACCTCACTGTAACTGCAAAGCAAGTATTTATTTCTTCTTCACATCCACGTCTTTACTAAAGCAGCCAAGGTCTTGTGACGTTCTCCCGATTGTTTGGCAACTGTCTGGCAGCTCTCTTGATTTCAATATTTCCTGTATATATCCTATACTGAAATTACCTTTCACTCGACTAAAAATAATACCTTTCCAGTAAAAACTGAACATAGAAAAATGTTTATAACTCGTAGAGTAAATTTTTTAAGCCTCCACACTGTGTGTTCTTTGATACCCTTGGTCCCTTGCATTATTATTGTCCCTTCCAAACCTCTAGTTGCTGACCAGATGTCATTAAATATAATGAGATTCAGGATATTATTTAACTTATTGTTACGCAAATAACTGCTTTATGTATCTAATGTGTTGACACTTCCTTTGATGTTTGTCTCCTTTTTTTATACCTTTTTGTCTTTAAATTGATCTTTCCTAGAAGGTATTAGATTAATATCGTTAATATTGTCATTTTTTTCACAACTGAATCATCATTTTATTGCGATGTCTTTCGAAAATTGTGTATAGGTTTCCTTGGCACAGATGGAATACCAACTTCCCAGACTAACTAAAATGTGGAGTCATTTGGAACGTCAAGCTGGCGGGCAGGTTAAGGGAATGGGAGAAAAGCAAATTGAAGTAGATAAACGTATCTTGCGAACTCAGGTAACTTTTATTTTGTAATAGATTTTCTATAATTCATGTATACAAGGGATTCTGTCATTTTGCCTGTTCATTGGAGGTAAGAGAGAATGTGTCAGACCAATCTGCACGTCTGTTATAGCATCTGGATGTGTTTCTAATGATATGTGATAATTCGGCATTTGATAAATGTGTTTAGGAATGTCCAAGCTGGCCATCATGCTGAAAATTGCAGCTATTTTACTCTTCTCCAACCATGTTTTCAGCTCGTGTAATTAGCTTTTAATCTTTATTTCAAATATAATCTGCTAATCTAAAAGAAAGGGCTTCTAAAATAGATATTCAGCTTATGTGCACTCTATTCTTGTAAAATTCAAGCTTACAGGAACTCAAGATTTATCTACCTGAAAATTTATGAAGTGCTTAGATTTTATGTTTATTAGGAAGTGTATAGTTGTAAATACTGGGCCAGCTCTCAGTGACATGATTGCGGGAATAGCTTACATGTTTTTGTTTTCCCAGTTCTCTAGTTCTTAGCAGTCCATTTGTGTTGGACAAGACCCATTCTAGCACTTTTTTGCACTCTTAAATATCCTCTTATTTCCCTATTTGTCTTCTAATTTCCGTGCTTGTGATTTTCATGCATCTATTTAGTTTGTTAACTTCCGAACATACTGTTTTAATTTATATGCCGTTATCTATTTGTAGATTGGTGTCTTGAGAAAAGAATTGGAATCTGTTCGTCTTCATCGCCAACAATATCGGAACCGTCGTTTATCTGTTTCAGTTCCTGTTGTCTCTCTGGTACGGCAACTTGGAGAAATTTCTGTAGCATAGGGACTTTCCTGTAATATTTCGTCAATCATGCATTACAATGTCTTCTGAACATTCTTTACTACAGTATCCCTCTACAATGTTATTTTCTTGTGACCATGTGTAAGGATGGGATGGGGTATCCAACCAAGAGTCTCAAAACACTTGTGCTACAATTTTGCAGGTAGGATATACTAATGCCGGAAAGAGCACTCTTTTGAATTGCTTGACTGGGGCAACTGTTCTTGCGGAGGACCAGTTATTTGCAACACTAGATCCAACTACCAGAAGGGTGCAGGTTAGCTTGTAAACTCGAAGTTGCTTTCAGATGTTGAGACTAGATATGGATTGCTTATTTAGAAAATTACAGTAGGTAATAATTTGAAAAACATGTCTAGCCCTTCTACATGTTGGAAAATAAATAAAAAATGTTTGGCAGGAAGCCTGAAATTGTTAGTTATTGTTATTCATGAGGTAGCCACATGTTCTTTTAATCCAAGGGTAAATTAGTTGCAGATGACCTCTGATTACAAGATTCTGAAATGTAGTCTATTTCTTTGTAGGTAGACACATTTATATGCTTTAAGTGGAGTTAATTCTTTCATATAAGCTTAACATTGGAGTCGATGGAAAATTTACTTGACCAAATTTCTTGGTGTCTCCATGTGTTGACCTAATGTCTATCGATGTTGTGATTAGTGATTACTGTCGCCAAGCTAGTAAACCATTTTTGAGACTCAAGCAATGTTAAAGTGTGCGTCGCATAAGTGGCATAAGGAGGCTTAATCGCATATGCGACCCGCACAGTGTGGGATATTGCCTATGCACCCCGTGTGCGTCGCAGTTGTCACATAGTTGGCACAGTTGGAACTGTGTGTCGCACAGTTGTCGCATAGGCACCCAACGGCTAGTTTCCTATCCGTTGGGAGTCACTTTAACGCTAGCTGTGCTTTCACGCACAATTGCACAGTGCTTTCTTAAAGCTTTGAGTCTCAAACTAGTACACTTCTGCTTAACCGGGATTTTATTGAAGGTCAATTTCTTTTATGTTGAACCCTTTTGGGTCTCCCATGGGTCATCAGCCAATATCTTTTAGTCTTTTGATCCACGGTGCTCATTGTGGGGGATTTTGTGGTCATTGTTGGTTTTTGCCCGTAACGGAGCTGCTTTTCCATATATTTTTGGTTTCCCCCACTTTTGACACTTGTACGTCTTTTTCTATCTATGAATGATCAAAAAAGTGCAAGACCTTGTTTGTCTTGGTGTGACGTCTAAAGATCCCCCCCCCCCCCCCCCCCCCCCCCCCGTGAAGAATCAGTAATTTATTATGTAGTTAAAGATTCGACGGGTGGAATCGAGAATCCATGCCTGGTTCCACTTTTGAGAAGCAGCATTTGGTTTGTCTGTTACCTGAGTTAACATTTATGGCAGTGAAAAGAAAGTATGTAATACTTTTGCAGGTGAACAATGGGAAAGAGTTCCTTCTAACTGATACTGTGGTATTCATTCAAAAACTCCCCACAACACTGGTATAATATCCAAACAGCGCATCTCACTTTCTTTTTAAGAAAGCCGGCATCTCTGGTTGCTTTTAAAATTCTTAGAATATTACAGGTTGCTGCATTTCGAGCTACTCTGGAGGAAATATCAGAATCTGCACTTCTTGTCCACGTTGTTGATATCAGGTAATGTGAAGTTTAAGTTGTCAATTAAGTTAGAATCTCTGAATTATTCCTTGTACATATGAAATGATGATTCATTTGATGGCTTCAACTCAGTCATCCTCTAGCTCAGTTACAGATCGATGCTGTTGACAAAGTTCTATCGGAATTAGATGTTTGATTGATACCCAGGTTGATTGTTTGGAATAAGGTGATGTAATTTTCTTTTTTTTTGCAATTTTTGATGATATCATAAATTTTGGTAGTGGTTGACTTTTATTTACCTCCTTTTGATGATTGCCAATAAGTACATGTGGAAACAGATTCATTTTGTCTTTTGACAATGTCTCGTACAAGCAGCCAATCATTCGATTTTTACAGGTTGACAAAGTCCCTGATCCTCGTAAAGTTAAGGAGGAAGCCGAGAAACAGGGAGCCGTTTGCATATCAGCCCAAAGTGGTGATGGGATGAAGGATCTCCTTGATGCAGTTCAGGAGAAGCTGAAGGTGATTGTGATTCATCTCTTTCTATCTATCTATCTTTCTTTCTTTCTCTCTCTGTAGAGCTGCTACAGTCAAACATCAATAAGTTGCAGATTGGTTTCCCATATGATGTCTACCATAATGCAGGATGCTTTGGTACCTGTTGAAGCTTTCGTTCCTTATGAAAAAGAACTTCTGAGCACAATACATCAAGTTGGGGTGGTAGAAGGAACAGTGAGTATCACTATAAACTTCCAAGAGATGCAAAAATTTAGAACCCAGTTGCATGTCTATATGTTAGGAAGCTTGCTAAGCACCACCTAGTTAATTGTTACAAAAAGAATCATGACATAATATCCAACAAAATCCTCTTTGGTAAACGTGCTCATATATAGTTAGAATATTCTATGTTGATTTCCTGCCTTGGAAGTTTTTACTGAGATCAGAAGATAGAGGCTATTCTTACTGTTAGACTGCAATGCTGTCTCTGTTCATTTTACATATTGCATGCCACATCGATTATTATTTACTGGATGGTTTCATTCAGGATTTACAATTATGTCCACTTATTGGACTGACCAGAACATCATGTAAACAAGACCTCTTTTTTCAGAGAGGTTTAAGGCCTCTTATCGCCTGTAGGCACTTTACCCTTCGTGAGCATATTTTGCTGACCATAGGACATGAGCCCACATATGACAGGTACAAATGCAATGACCGGTAGCTTGTAAACAGCAAACCCTATTGACATGCATGACAAAAGGCACTGATGTGGACCAGTTTTTTGTTCTAAACTTCTAGTTTAGTTTAATTGAGCTGAAACGATGCTTCGGATCAGACACATTGTGGAAAACTGGTGTCTTTCTTAACTAGGTTATTGTTTGCTTTTGCAGGAATACGTGGAGAATGGAACATTTGTTAAAGCTCATGTCCCCCTTCCACTAGCCAGAATACTCACACCCACGAGGCAACAAGTCACTTCAGCTCACTGATTCTATCAGGTGGTTTACTCTTTCCATCATTCTTCCCCTCTTCTTCACTGTAAATAAACAAAAAACTTCTTCAATTGCTGCAGTTCTCTCCATCCAAAAGTGCATGTAAATATACAACCTGCAGAAGGAAAAAAAAATGATATTATAATATAAGTTTATAGGTCTCCCATGTGGCCATGACCGTACGTGAATCTCCTCGAGTTGTTTTGATTAATTTAATATACCCACAATCACATTCACAATCACTCCCAGCTGATATACCAACAAGAGTCGTGACACTACCGTTTTACGGGTCGTTCGTTCTGAAAACAACGAAAAATTTAAGAATTTGAAATACATCAATAGGAATAAGACCAAAAGTGTGAGATCGTTACTCATAAAAATATGTAAGAGGTGCATCATATTACATCAGAGTTGTTAAAAGATACAACTACATCAGAGTACAAGAAAAATAAATACAAGTAGGCATACGGTCTAGAAAGTATAGGAAGAAGATCTGATCCCAAAGTGCTATCGTCCTCAGTCGTCCACCAGAACCTACTGTGGTCCTGAAAAACAAATAAAAATGACAATACCTAATTTTTCATAAGGAAATCCTGTATATCAAGCTTACCTATATGCATTCTCATAAATACCGAAATGAACCTATAATACTAGTGTGACATGATAATAAACAATGCAATCTGTAAACATCACCCTCCAAGGGTTAATAAAGACATCTGTCTATCAATCCATCATCGGGGCACCCGTACGGACATACCGTAAGCACAAACGGTCTTACGGAAATTACGTAACGCATCTCACACGCGGTTACACTAAACATGGGGTTCGGTGTGACACGTTCGTATGTTCGTGTCAGTAGTAAGAAATCTACACTCGTGGTAAACACCACACCAATGAAGTCGTCGCTCAGGTCGGTCCATCTCACCTGACTGTGCCATAGCCAAGTTACTCGCTGGAATACATCGTCGGCCAGTACACCCGTTGAAACATCAGTTGGGACATCACGTCCGGAACAACATCGACAAAGACAATCTCGTCCGGAATAACATCGGACGGTGCAACATTGCCATCAAGGCCAGTCAAAGGTATCCGTCGTCCATAATGCCGACCAATCGACTCATCCGGATCGAAATACACATGCATTGGGATCAACAATCCCCAGGTCTACTACTCTAATATGAGTCTAAGTAAAACATATACTACACCGCGGTCTATAATACATATATGACACGTCTCAAGTATCCACTCTTCCACACGGTAGTCCCTGGGCAGGCACGAGCAACACACCCACTGTCTTCTCTCAGCTTACGCGTTAGGCGAGGACACGAGTTTCCGTGGATAGAGTTGACACTCCACTGGGACAAAAATTTAGTTCTGGGTCCAAACGGTCGACCGAAGAAGGTATACCTGGTCGACCGCTCCCAATGGAACCGATCGAACATACACCTACAATCGGTTGAAACACTGGGCTCACGACTGAAGCCCCAATGGTTGAACAAAAGGTGAAAACCGATTGACCGTTACATGGTCAAAATCCAGATTGACTAAGTCAAAATCAAAGCAACGATGGAGTAGCTCAAGACCCCATTCGACCGAAAACAGCAGAAACTCTCTGAACCCAACAAAAATATGCTCAATCGGTCGACCGCCGCAAGACATCGTTCGACCGGTGCTGTGCAAAATCAGAGATTTACACTAAGACCGGTCGACCGCAATCAAACATCGGTGAAAGTCCGAAGCATCCCTATCAGGTTGTGAGAGGAATAAATCAGGCTTGGCAAGGATTGTTCGCGAGTTCGTGTTGTAAATGCGTTCTCTCCCGGCCTGGAACGATGAGTGGTTAGTAAAGACGTAGGCGGAGCACGTGTGACCGAACAAAGATTACAAGAGAGGAAGTAGGACCTGGGTGTTGGTGCCGAACCTCTATAAATCTCTACGTCTATTGTGGTTTGCATTGTTTTCCCTAGTCATTTTTAAATTATCATTTCCGCTGCATCTTAGTAGGGATTTTTAAACTGATTAGATTAATTAGGGTCATAACGATCCTACAACAATCTCAAAGAAGACGGATTGAAGATGTATAATCGTGAGGGTCTCTAATTCTAATCACTTTTAAACTAATTACATACTTGTTTAATCGATCAAAGATATGCAGCGGAATTTAAAACTAAACAAGCAAGTAAAGGAATGGAAAATGCAAACCACAATGGAGACGAGGGATTTTACAGAGGTTCGGCATCTCCCCGGGTCGTAGTCCTCTCTTGCAAGCTCCGCTCATGACTTCACTAACCACTCTTCGTTTCGGGCCGGGAGAGAACGCCTTTACAATCTTCAAACTCGCGAACAATCCTCGCCGAGCTTGACTCATCCTCTCACAATCCGAGATGAACACTTCATGCTCTCACCGAAGTCAATACTCTTTGTCTTGGGCTTTCACCAAGACCCTTGCTTCTTTTGACAACAATGGAGTTGAACAACACTCTTTAATCTTGAGCACACTTGAGTAAAATATGGAATTGATTACTAAGTGTGAAATGTTTTGAACTTTTGAGTGTGTGAAGCTTTTTTCTCTCTAATGTAGGGGACAAATAGTAGTGAGAGAGTTGTGTTAAAATGTGTTTTACAACTCTATTTATAAGCTCCTAAAGAGTTATAGCCGTTGGGGATCAAATGAGTAAAGATTGTGTAAGATACACAAAATAGAAACTGACAGGACCCAATTCTGATAAAGTTCGGTCGACCGAATCGGGGAGAACGGTCGACCGTTTGGCAAATATGACCAAGGTTCGGTCGACCGGTTAAGGAACGGTCGACCGCCAAAGGCTATGACTCAGGTACACTTAAGTGATCGGTCGAACACCGAAATAAGTTCAGTCGACCGATTTATTACATGCTCTACGGGGTTGACAAACAAGATCATATTCGGTCGACCGAAACAATGTCCACGGTCGACCGAAAACCAAAAGGTAGTATGGGTTTGTCGAGACATCTTAATTCGGTCGACCGAACAAGGTCCTCGGTTGACCGATACACTAAATGTATTTGGGGTATTTAGAAATAATACGAATACGACCGTTGGGGTATAAACGACAAAATAAACGGTCAGATAAATTAGTTTACACAGTCGATCGAGAAAGTATACACGGTCGACCAAAACTGGGCAGTAAAACACTAACATGATTAATTGATCACTCGGTCGACCGAACGGTCTGTTTCGGTCGACCGAATGTGGGCAGATAGTTCAGGTTAATGTTTGGTGTTTTCCGGTCTAAGTTTGAGTGATCTATTAAAGTCCAAATTATGTGAAATTTTGTGTGACTTTATAAGGAACCTAATGCTTATGTGAGTTGATTTTAGCTCAAGTATGCTCAATTTACACAATGTTCCTAAGACTCAAAGAAATGCAAATTACATGTCTTCAAATGAGCTTGATTACATGTCTTGACTTGAATCCTTTCTTTCTTGAGTCTTGATCACCTGTAGAAGTTAGCACGAAGCAATATATATGCAATGCAATATGTGTGCTACTCTACATTGATTATAATTAAGATTAGGTTGATTAAATCATCAAAACATAGATTAAGGCCAAAAAACCAACAGAAGATGCAGACAGTGATGAGAAATACGTTGGTGAGGCAAATGGTCAGATGGATGGTGAGGAGATATACATTGTTGATGTAGATTCAACACCACTTTCGAACCTGCAGAACATGTTTCTTTTTTTGCAAGACCATGTGCATTGTGATGGCGATTTAATTTCTAACATGATTCTTGCTACAATTCGAACAAACATCATTGTCACTCCTGCATAAATTCAAGTTCTAGTGAAGACTCTTTACTTCATAAACATCAAGTATGTAATGTTTGGTACACCAGGAAGAAAGCATTGAAAAAGTATACTGAGTTGATGAAGCGTCTTATCGCAACTTAAGACATTTTATGTCTAATATTTGCACCACTAACCCCGGCATAGTATTCGAGATTTAGACGAAGAGGATAAACCAAAACATTGAGCAATTTCAAAGAATTTTCTGGTCCTTCGCGACATCAATTGAAGGTTTCCAGTATTGTAGACATGTGTTGAGTATTGACGAGACTCTTCGTAAGGGGTCCAAGAAACTTGATTTTCTTCTTGAACATTCAACTCATTTTTGTAAAATTCAATATGCAGCGTCTTCACATTGTTCACCCACAACCTAGGAGTCCGCCAACGTGAACCTAAAGGACGCAAAATATGTTCTGTAAGTTGCAGACCTGGAACCTTTGAAGGCCATCTAACGTGAAGATGTTCCCAACACCAAATCTGCAACGTCAGGACCCAACAACTTGTTTCCCACTTTTTAAACATGCCTGATCCAAATAGTTGTATAGCACAGCCAAAGACGTGGTTTCCCAACTATAGTTTCCACATTCATGTATATCTGCCAGCAAAAGTAAATATCTGAGGTGCACTTTGTTTCCAATCTTATATCCTAATATCCCAGAACCTAGCTGAAACAAAATCAAGGCTCTAATGTGCTGCAAAACTTGCTCGTCTGTTATATCTGGCGCCATGACACGGTAATTTTGTTACAACCACTGCAACGACACATATCCCCCTTTCATTACAGTCATCGCATCTTCTTCAACACCCATCAAGTTCATGCAAACCTCAGACCAATCATGATATAAGGTTGCACACATTGTCAGACCGTCAACACGAAGACCACTAAGCATAGCTATATCTTGTAGCATGATCGTCTCCCCAAGTGGAAGGTGTGAGTCTCCGATCCACATCTCAACCACAATACAAATCAGATTCCAATCCAGTTGCAGTCAGGGCAAACGAGAGACTGTAGCAAATCCAGCAATCCCATACTCTAAAATCTTCCACGGTCCACATGTTGAACTGAATACCGTGCTCGATACGCCTAATATCTTGCAATTGCTCCTCGAAAAATTAATTACTTAACGTCTAATATAAATCAATACACAAAATTCTAAATTTGATAGTCAAAATACTTACATTATTGAGAATCGAAGATGATATATGATTCTTCTGTAATACTAGGACTGAAGGGTCCACAAGACCATGAGAATCGTGTGAATTAGACATTTGACAATTGTGCAAAAAAATATAATTGAAGATAATGAATAGATGTCTCCAAATCAAAGATGATCCCAGGATAGAATAAATCCACAACACCAAATAATTTATGCATGAATATTGTTAGACTTACACTATTCAAATTTGTATTGTCAATTTTGAAAATTAATGTAAAATAATACAATTGAAAATCTTATTGTTACATCAAACAAAACTAACAAAGCAAGTAAAATAATTATTTGAAGATAAACATGAAAGTTGTATTATTTCTTTAAGAATAGAAAATTTAAGGTGATTAGTGATTTGAAGTGATGAGTAGATTACACTTAAATTTGTAATCAAGATAAGGAAACAATTTCTTCCCATGAGACATGAAATAACTATTCCAAATCAACACACACTAGTGCAAAATAGTGAATACTCGTCGCCCAATAGACGTCGACCTTATTAAGAGCCGACATCTATAGGTATAGTTGTCTGCTATTACCACGACCGATGTCTATTGGGTCTTCTAGACGTCGATTGTTGGAACATGCATTGAAACCAACGTCTATACCTCGACTGTCTATTCTCTAAGCATAGACGTCAGATCTTAAGTGACCGTTGTCTAGGTATATACGACACATAAATAGACGTTGGGTCAGGGAAGCCATATATCTGACGTATATAAGCCGTATAACCGATGTATATTCCCTTTTCTGCACTAGTGACAACTACTCTAAATCAGCACATACACATCTAAACAACTAATACAAGTCAACAACCCAAAGATAGACATATCAGAAGATGGGAGGGGTCGCGAAACGACGGGTTCCCCGGAGATGGGGGAGAAAATCGGCGATTAGGAAAAGTGAGGGAGAGGTGGGGAAAGAGGGGTGGGTAGCGGTTGCCGTTTTACCCTACTAAAAAATGGCATCCATGATGTCGTTTTTATTAAGGCATAAAAACGGCATTGCCAATGCCATTTTTGTTTAATGAAAACGGTGTTACAATTGTCGTTTTTAAGAAGCATAGTTTGTCAAATAAGTTTTGTTGCGTTATATTCTTCTAATTTTTTATTTTATAGCATTATTTTAATTTTTCCCCTAAAATGTAATGAACATATGTGCTTGTTCATCTGTTTCTCTTAAACATTGCTCGATCTAGATTAGTCTTAGCATATTCTAGCAATTTCACTTTCCTGTTTGAATTATTGTAGAAACTCATTTTATTGTAGAAACCTCTTTAATTCTTGTTCAAATTCGTCTCCTTTTCCTCGTCATCGACCATCGCTTTTATTGCTAGGGTTGGTGGCATTGAAGACAATGTGTTCGGAAGATGTCTAGGTGTGTGGGAAGTTTCCTTATTAGAGGTCTTCCTTGGCTAGGGTTTCATTGTTTGGGCATTTTAGTTGTTTATTTTTCTCAATCTCCCCTTGTAAGGTTAGAAACCCATATTTTCCCTTAAAATATTTTGTTGTTTGTATTGATTTCATTTTCCTCATCCCATATCTATAACCCTCATCGTCGGTACGGTGTAACAAAACACTAGCCAAATATATTATCTATGAACTTTGACAAAGATGGTCCAAATGACATTTGGGGTTTTGCATTGCATCATTATACTAACATTATTAGATGCATAAAAGAATTTTAATAAAACTTGTTTAAATAGAGGCAAAAATATAAAGCAACGATTCTCCTCTCCTCTCTCTCTCTTGCCCAAAAGTTTGTAACAATTTTTTCTCCCCCTTTCAACCCAGTCTGTCTCTTACATCATCAAATGACAATAGGTACTAGGCAGTAGGATTGTCAAATTTGTGTTTCGGGTCGTGTCGAGGTGAATTGACACGAACACGAAATAATAAAAAAATCGACTTGAACACGAACACAAATTTCTACATCTAAACACGAACACGAAATTAGTAACCCGAATTGACACGAATTCCTTTTTCGTGTTTGTCGAATTCGTGTTTCGGGTTGTGTTAACACGAATTCTGTCACCTAGTTAAAGTCATTTCAAGTCTAAGATCACATGTTATTTCACCAACAAAACATCAAGTACCTAACTTATATTAAACAATTACAATGCAGGAAAAAATGAATCTTAAAATGGCTAAACAAAACCCTTTTACAAGAAAGCAAATATTTCAATTAAACTTGAAAAAACAACCCGTTCGTAAATAAAATCAAACTTACAAGTATAGTACAATACCATGGTAATACAAGTTAAGGGGCAACAAAATATAGTGAAAGAACAAAATATTGAAAATAATAATACATACGTGAAACCCATTGCAGCAAGTAAATGATAACAAATTTTCTCATTTCGACAACATCTGAATAAGAATCAAAATTAACATTCCAAATAAGGGACAAAAAAATACAACACTTGAGCAACGAACCGGTTCAACATGTTTTTTTTTTCTACAGAGGAGTGGGTGGTTTTGGAGAAGGTGGTAGTGGTTGTGGGTGAAGAGGGTGGTGTAGGTGGCGGGGGCTGGTGGTCGGGAAGCGGTCGAACCTGAAGGGGATGAGAGTGAGAGGAGAGGGTGAGGATGGCGAGAGGAAAGGGCGAGGAAGGCGACGACCGGCGATGGGGTGGAGATTTGGATCGGAGATTTGGAGGATTTGGATTTTGGAGGCTTGGTGTTGGTTACTTGGTCTGTTGGAGACGGCTGGTGTTGAGGAGTGAGAGGCTTGGTGTTGGTCTGTTTTAGTTAGGGTTACGTTTTTTACTTTTCTATTTTAAATTCGGGTAATTCGTGTCGGCCCAAATTACACAAAACCCAAAATATATCAACCTGAACCCGAAATTTCGTGTCGGGTTCGAATTTCGTGTCGTGACCCGAATTGACAACCTTACTAGGCAGTCATAGTGTAGCATTAAATGCAACACTCATTATTTCATTTTTTAAATTCTCAACTCTCTCACTCTTAGTACGGAATGAATGAGATTTGCTGTCAGAGACAGAGAGAGAGAGTGGAGAACTCATTTTGGAGCTGAGCCCATTTCTACCCCGGAATTAAGCCCAACTCGCATTTTCCTTTTTTTGATAGTAGGTAGATGCCTCGCTACCTTTGATGTTATTATGTTATCTACTTATTATGACTTTATTTACTGATTAATCTTGGATGGTACACCCAATTATGACTATTTATTGTATTTTTTCCATGCGACTTGCCACCTTTAGGGGTGTAAGCGGGACATGACGAGTTTTTACCCCCACTACATTAATAGTGTGAATAACACCTTATAAATAATATTTTCATATTAATAACATTCTTCACTCCTCTCTCTTTCAAACTCTCTCTCTCCTCACTATCCCATCCGGTGTCGCTCAACTCCCTAACCAAAGCCATGATCTCCGCCCTCGTTGCTGCCTTCGCCCCCTCCACGCCGACCCCACTGTCGGTGTCGTCATCATCACCGGCTAAGACCACGCCTTTCTCTCTCCTTTAAGCTAGCACTTTGGGTTGGAGTTGACTTGTCTTGTTGCAACATTTGATGCTTAATTTGTTTTAAAAGTCCATTATTGTTTGAAGTTGGTTATTTGTGCATTTAGCTTAGTATAATAGTTATGAATTCCCCAACTCCTTGGTTGCAATGTTGGAACCCAACAATCAGACATCGCCAACACCACAGATAATTCAAAGTTGGAACCCAAACGTAAACAAACAATCAAATTAAGTTTTGTTTCTCATTATAATCATAACCAATCAAAGAACAAACAAATGAACCAAAATTCCACCATACCGAATTGAATTAAAACATCCACAACAAGAAGAGAAACACCCACCACTAATTAATAAGATTAAACCCAACAACAGATCCCCTAATCCTCCCACAAAATCCAAAACTCCCTCTAAGAACAACATTCACTTCACCACGCCATGATAATCACGTGGTGAAGTGACGTCTGATGATCTTGATCTGGGCATCACGGTCGTAGGAGCGGACAACCTGGACCCAATCGAGGTGCCCGTGAAGCTTCGAGGAAGAACGCTCGACCATCGTCTCGAAGCGGCAGAGTAAAGAGAGAGGGTTGGAAGTGTAGGAGAGAGAAAGAGAGGAGAGTTTGAGAGCGAGAGACTGAGGATGGAATGAGAGAGAGGGCTGGAAGCATAGGAGAGAGAAAGAGAGGAGTGAGAAGAAGAGAGTTAGAGAGAGAGTGAGGGTATTAAGAGAGAGACGGGTGGAAGAGATAAAGGTGTTTGAGGTTTTATGTTTTTTACTTAATTTTTTTGTTATTTACATTAAGGATATCTATTAATTCATAACGTGTGATTTGTAAAAAAATTACCAGAAATTGTGACTTAGTAGTCCCTACAAACGGTAGAGGTGTATACAAGTAAACAAATTGAGATCCAAAGTAAACAAAGGTAAATACCGAAAATACGAGTGCACAACCAATTTCAATCCAGCCCAAGTGCGTGAAACCAATTCACTCTATGTTTAATATTACACCACTTCTTAAAAATATTCCTTCAATCAAAGAGAAGGAGGTTCTCCAACAGTAACCACTCCTCGGGTGGGCTACATATAGGATGGCCGCTCCCTATGAATTAAAATGCGAGATCCAAGGTAAACACATTGTTAAAGAAAGAGACAAAGAAGAAGAGAAGGGACGCAACAACGGAGGAAGCTAGTTGCTCCTACAATAGGTCACCTTGTTGTCCCACATCTCAATCCGGCCTGTATCTCGGCTTCCACTCCTCCCACTCGACAACCCTTTCTCACGATGAGTTTTGTCCTTGGAATCCCCCGCAACCAAATCGAACCTCATCTCAATGTCTTACAAACCCACATGCTCCTTGCAGTACACGACTTATGGATGCTTCGTTTTATTTCGCAAATTTGGCTTTGCTTGACATTACGACCACTCAGCCCCCATCTTGCCAGCACAATTACTCACTAGTCTCGCGTATTCGACTGATTTAGTTATGATAACAATGTGTACAACAAATATTACATTCAACTGTAGTTTTAAGTTCTCTCTCTTCTCATTCTTGTACTCCAAAGCTTCTCTGGATGTTTAAGCTGGTAACCTCTTAAAATTTAGGTAAATAAATATAATGACTTCGGTTCTTAAAAATAAAATGACACCACTTCTTTTGCCTAAAAGTTAGTACGTGAATATCTTTAATAAGGTGAGATAGTTGAACTGATTATCCTCGGGTTTCCTTAACCAAAGATTGCAAGTTCAAATCCACCATTTCGTAGTGACTGCAATTTTCTCATTTCCTCATCCTTCACTGGGACTTATGTGTCTACATTCATTCCATAAAAAATAAAAATAAATGTAAAAAAAAATCATATGGAACCACTGTGAATTCCTATCATTTCACCTAAAGTACCTATTGTATCACCAACCTGCATTAGCCATCCACATGAAAATGTGAATTATTTGTGGCATGCCATTATATAGACTACTAAAGATTTGATAGTTCGATATATCATCAATGATGTGTTCATTTTAAATACCCTAAGTGCACGACGTCGGTGAAGACATGACAAATACAGGTCGATCCACAGGGAGGTTTGTCGACTTTGGTTCGTTCCAAGGCAAGTGGGAAAATAAGGAAAATAAGTTGATTACGCTAAACAAGACTAAACTAAACTAGTAAGCACAAACAAGGAAATGAAAGCACGCAACAATGAAACTAAACTAACTAAGACAACAAGCTGGAATTCAGGAATGGAAACCCCTAATGGATGGCGTGTGTACACATACGAAGTGAAATAAGTGATGAATGACGCATGTCAGCATGTATGTGTGTGTGTCTTCATGCATAGCAAGTGTCTAAAGATGTGGCAAAATCTATCAATCCATTCACACAACGTATCAACAATTACTACTTGATTAGCATAAGACTAGACTCAGCAAGAGATGTCTAAATGTTATGGCGAGACTCATCAAAATCCAGGAACTCATGTGAAGAACAAAGATAAGCATTGGAAGTGTCTAAATGTTATGGCAAAACCCATAACACAAATACAAACACATAACTAACATGTAGCATATTCAACAGGAAATTTCAGTCAATAAACAAGAGAAAACTAAGCATGGGAAGTGTCTAAATCTTATGGCAAAACCAATTAAAAATCCCTCAACATGTAGATGATTAAAATACCCCCAATGAACATACAAACATACAAGTCTACACAATCAAAAAGTTCATCAAACATCCAAACTTCACAACATACTTGTACATCATCTCCACCCCCCAGAGGGAGGTGGAACTACTCACACATTATTAAGCTAACATTTATATTAGGAAAGAAACACATGCTAATTAATTTACGAAGATTAAAACAAACAAAATCTACTAAGCATGCAAGAACTAAAAGAAACAACAAGGAACTAACAAAACATTCTTTATTGCTCACTCACTTTACAAGTAGCATCTCTCCGCCAGAGTTTTGCTTCAAGCCTTTACTCCTAGTAGAGAGAATGACCAACAAGGGAGGATATGTTTACAATGGAGGAGGAAGAGTTCTATTTATAGTCATAGATAATCAGGAATAATTCCCAGATGTGGGACTAAACGTATACTATAAATGAACATAAAACTACATAATCGAACACTAGACTAAACCATGAACCATTTGGACTGCCAATTAGTGCTCTGGGACAGCCAATTGGTAGTCTGGATTGGTTGGATCGAGTCTGGATTTGAGTGGCTCGTGCCTGGATTGATTTCTTGGTGTTTGGTGAATCCGATTTGGTTGTTGATGTTTAGACCCGAATCTAATTGCCAAAATACTCCTCATGATGGTGTGAAGCTTCTTGATTTGCTCATTGGTCCTTTTGGTTTACATCGGGGTACTTGACTCTTGTATCTCAGTCCATAAGTCTTGCAATTCAATCATTTTTCTTGCTTTTAGGTCCTTTTTGTGACTCTTCTTCTTAGTTATTTTTTTCCTGAAACTTAAACATAAAACTCGTTACGTAGCATTGCTTAGGTTAAGAATAAAGTTTATAAGAGACAATTATTTGCATGATATGATGTCAATCAAATACCCATACACTTTATTTTTGCTAGTCCCAAGCAAAACAAAGAAAGAGAAAAATGAAAGAAAGGAAAAATCATTCGTAAAGTACGGAAATCCTAACTCACTTTTGTAGGTATCACGGTTGCACTTAGCATGTGCAACAAGCCGTTAAACCTCTTTGTCGCCAAGGAGGAGTGGTGTCTCCTGAAGGTTTTCAGCGGATATACCCACAAAAAATCCGAACATTGATGCATTATTCAATCTAACAATACGACTTGTTGGACATATTTTTGTCGATTATTGGACACAGTAATCCTACGGGCTGACTCTATATATGTATCTAGACCACACACCTAGCCTAATCAATCATTCGTGCAAGTTAAATAAAGACTTAAGTGAAAGACATCTGTAACCTTAACATCCTTAAGTGATACAAAGTGTAAAGTCCATTAAGGTTCTTATTTGCATTACCATTTCTCTCATTTTTTTTCTTTTTTTCCTTTTTTCCATTTTATTTTTGTCTAGTTGGTGTTTAATTCTCCCAAGGTCAAGTTTCGTGCATCATCACCTATGAGGACTTACACTATCACGCACACCTTTCCCCAACCACATAGGGTGATCCCTACCACCCGTGTAACTGGAGTTCGGTCAGCGCATCCCAAGTCAGATGACTAGAAAGCACCAGCCACTAAGTCCCCTCGGACCTACTTTCCCGAGTGATAGGAGCCGTGTGAGAAGAGAGAACACATACTCACTTGTTGCTTATCTACACATGAACCAAAACCCCTACACGTAAGGTTTCACAACAAAAGTTTAAGGATCCCTGACTATGACAAACTTCCTTATACTAACAGACACGAATTATTTGACTCACTAGGTTTAGGGTGGAGTTCTTTATTTATTTGAGTACTGAAACCTTATGATTACTCTCCCTGATGGACATCATTTCATGCTTATATTTGTATCTTATAACCATTATCTTACATCTAAGCAATGCTACATGACGAGTTTTATGTTTGAATTTCAGAAATAAATAGGTTTGAAGAGATGAAGCATGAAAGGACCCAAAAGCAAGGAAAAATTGCTTAATTGTGAGACCTAGGGACTAAGATGCAGGGAGAAGGACCTGAACGTAAGACCAAAGGACAAAAGAGCAAAACAGAAAACTCCACACCATTATGGGGAGTATTTTGGCAATTCTATTCGGGTCGGAGCTCCAACAAGTGAATTAGATGCATCAAAGACCAACAAAGACATCCAGAAAGCCCAAAATAAAATCCAGCGTGATCCAGACCATATAGATCGCTAATTGGCGGTCTGTTTTGGCCCAAATCCGCTAAGATTTTGGTGGGTCGCGTATTAGTGTGTATTTAGTCCATTTCTGGTATTTGTTTAGTCCCACATCGGGGGATTGTCCCGGATTGCCTTTTTCTTTAGCTATAAATAGAACTCTTCACCTTCTATTGTAAACTACACATTGCTTGGTGACATTCTCTCTACTAAGAAGTAAGCCTTGAAGCAAAACTCAAGGTGGAGAAGAATGCTACCTTCAATGTGAGTCATTGTTAATAAAATAATTGTTTTAGTTTCTTTTAATCTTGTCTTTTAGTTCTTGCATGTTTATTTAGTTTATGTTTCTTTAAATTAGCTTCTTTAATGTCCATTTCTTGCTTAGTTGAACTCCTTTTCAGTAATATGTTTCATTTTGTTAATGTAGTAATTTAACGATTAGTGAGTAGTTCCATCCCCATTTGGGGCTGGAGAAATATGTGATATGATCATGTAGTGTATTAGGTGTGTGTTATCTTAATCCCTTGAGCCTTATATGATTTCCATAACCATCTAATGAGATTTCACTCTTATCTTTGATATGCTAATGCTCTTGAATGAAGTTTAGCTTATGCTTAGATTAGTGGACCTATTTTATGGGGAATGATAAGGTGAGGATATGGATGGAATTAATATTGGAAACACGATTTGTAGTGTATGTACTCTTGTTGCCTTTACCTTGGTTAATGCCTTGTATGTTTTAATGATATTGGGTTATCTTATTTCATGTTGAGGCATAGTAGGGTCTAGTCTTTATACATGAGTTCATTTAGCTTCATTCCAATTATTGTCTTGTATGTTTTAACGATATAGTCTTATCTTATTTCATGTGGAGGCAAAGTTGGATTTAGTTTTATGATTTCATGCACTACATGTTGTGAGGAGCATAATTGAACACACACACACATCTTTATATTCACATTATTTCTCTACCCCTATGGGGGCTTAGTTTTATCGCTTATCTTCCATTTCCTTTTGCATTTTAGTGTAGTTTAGTGTAATCTCTCTTCTTCTCTCTCTTTACCACTCGCATTCACACAAACCAATAGTCGACACACCTCCCTTTGGATCAACCTGTATTTTCCACCGCTTCAACGCGGCCGTGCACTTGCGGTTTAATATAAAACGAATCAATCACTCCCCCCGAGGGAAAACCGGGGTGCATCCTAACGACTAGATAAGACCTTAATCCAGTGTACTAGATATCCTAATGCATCATGTTCAAGACAATTTTGGGAGCTTCCTTTTACTTTGCCTCTCAACGGTTTTGCACATGCCAAACACACGTAAAATGCATAAAACATTTTCTTTCGTAGGCACATGATGATTTTTGAAAAAATGAAAATTTTAAAGCACTAGGCAAGCAAAAGAAGACAAATCTTGTGCTTACGAAAGAAAATGTTTCCACTCCACGACAGAGTTGAGGGTCATCAATGTATACCCTCCAACTAATATTTGGGTGCACTGGGATCATTTCATCCACAAAAGGTGACACCGTGGACTTATTACCGTGATGGCGAAGTCCAGAAACAAAATTGCTTGTCCACATGACACCCTTATAAGCATTATGGTCGTTTGATGCATCTTGAGAATGATAACGATAGGAGGCATGAATGAGAGCTCAATCTCTGTCTGGTTGCTTGAAATGTAGGGTATCAGGTGGTTGATTCTTAACCGACATGGGGTCCAACAGATACAGAGTGAAGAGCAGGTGGCCTAGAGGCGACAAAAATGGTATCTTGTGGCTCAAGAGCCACATGATCGAAAGGATGTGGCTCAATGGCCACATGATCACAAGATAAGGCACCTTTCTGTGTCAGCCCAAGTGAAACATCTTCACCACCATCAGGATCTCCATCGAACAATTCTCTGAAATACTTGAAGGTGCCTTCAACTTCGTTCTCATTCATGTCCTGGATAAGATTGACCCCAATAGGGTTATCGAAGGCACTTGGCTTCTTCCCGATGGTGAAGATGAGGAAATCAACGCATTGACTACCATAAGTCAAGCGCATAAGATCATTACGACAATTTATCAAGGCATTGGAAGTCGCTAGAAATTGTCGCCCTAAGACAACATGAATTTGTCCAAGTGGGTTTGACACAGGTTTAGTATCCAAAACGTTGAAATCGATTGGAGAAATGAACTCACCCACTTTGATCAGGACATTTTCCACCACGCCCTTCGGTTTCTTCAATGACCTATCAGCCAACTGAAGAGTGGTTTTTGTTTGTTTGAGGTCTCCAAGACCAAGGTGGACGTAGACAGAATACTGTAAAAGATTGACAGATGCACCTAGGTCCAATGAAGCTCGATGTATGGACACATCACCAATTACAAAAAAGATAGTAGGACAACCAGGGTCCTTGTATTTGACATGAGTTAGCCGCAAGAAAAGCTTTCTTAGGAACATGAGTTTTTCTCTTCTTGGTGCATAAGTCCTTGAGAAGATTGGCAAAATGTGACATTTGCTGAATCACCTCCAATATAGGGATGTTCACCTCGACTTGCCAAAAGATCTCAAGCATCTTGTCATTCTGATTTGAAGTTTTCTTTTTAAGGCGCTCAGGGAATGACGCCTTCAGGGCCAAAAGGTCTTTCGAAGGCACCTCATAATTCTGGCCATAGAAATATATGAGTGGGGACCTCAGATTATGATTCCTTCGACACAAGCTGAGACAATGGGACCTCAGTATCAAGCTCCTTCCTAGAAGTATTTGTTGAGGAAACCTCAGGATCCAGCACCCTCATAGATGCAGGTATCACCGCAGGTCTGGTGACACCAGGAGATTGTGATTGCAAGGAAGGCAACCCAATTTGGTTGTCCACCTCCTTACCAGACCTCAAAGTATGAATCACATTAACATGATGAGTCAGTTCAGAGGTAGCATGAGGTACTGGTGGCCTTCCTTGAGAATGAGTACCTCGGGGATTCACCTCGGGTTGACTTGGAAATTGTCCCTTCTCACGTTCATTGAGCTGATGAGCCAACTAGCTGACTTGCATTTCCAAAGTTTTATATGAACTTTAAATGCTCTGCATGAACGCTTGAAGGGATTAGTCAGGAGAGGGGTCCTTAGGGTCAACCCGCTGGGGTAGAGTCTGACTAGAATAACCTGAATGGGAGGCCTGAGTAGATTGGTGAGTATGAGTTTGTGACCTTTGATGTAGGGGTTGGTAGGTCGTCGGTGGGCATGGAGGGTGATAAGGTGGAGGTTGTGGTTGAGCGTGCGAGCTCTGACCGTGGTCCCCACTGGGCCCAAGAGAAGGTAGGGTGGTTTCACCATCCCAGGTTGTAGGAGTGATTGTACGGGTCGTTACAGGGCCTCTCTTGATACATCACATCTGCATGCTCAGTATCACTTGGAATGTAAGCACATTCCAAGTCATTATGTCCCGTAAGTCCACACCTACTACACACGTGAGTAGCGACCTAAGCTACAGGAGCTCAGTCGAACTCCAAACTCTCAATCCTACGCATGAGAGCAACCATTTTCACCTCAGACGCTATAGTTGACTCAAGTTGATATGATCCAGCTCGACCAGAAGATCTGGCGACTGGTGGCTCTCTCATGGTGTCCTACTCAAAGGTACGTTCAACCATTAATTCAAAAGTGTCTCACGCCTTATCGATAGGTTTCATTTGGAAATCACCCTGACACATCGACTCCAACAATGTGCGGGTGTTGTAGTTGAGGTCCTCATAAACAATCTGGCACAACTTCCATAACTCAAGTCCATGATGAGGGCACTGCAGGAGAAAGTCCTTAAAATCTCAAAGAAAGCATGAAACGATTCAACCTCAGTCTGGTACATTTGATGTATCTGGTGCTGTATCTGTTGAGTCTTCCTTTGAGGGAAGAATCTCTTCAGAAAAATGGTCATGAAGTCATCCAAAGACCGAATCAAGCAAGTCGGGAGGCTGTACATCCATTTCTTCGCGTTATCCTTGAACGCGAAAGAAATCATTCTCAACTGGACTGAATCATCGTTAAATTGTTGAAGCTTGAACATGGAGCATACCTCCTCGAATTCACGTATAAAAATATAAGGATCCTCCTTATTAGAAGTGAAGGTAGGAAGCATGCTCACATATGAGGTTTCAACTCATAGTTGTTCCCGTGAGCTAGTGGGAGAACTATGCAAGAAGGTTGCATGACCTGTACAGGATGGGTCTGCTCCCACAGAGTCATGTGTTTGTCCCGTCGAGCTAAAGGTGGTGGTACACCAAGAACCCAATCATGACCGAATCCCTCTTCCTCCTGAGTTGGAGGAGGAGAAGGAGGTTTAGGTGGTGGTGGGAATGGACCGAGGAAATCCATGTATGGACCCCGGTCTCCCCCATCCCAACGAGACGACTCGGCCTCATGCTCCAAAGGAGCTCGAGGCGGAGATGGACGATCACCTAGACCATCAATCTCAGAAAAATGCACTCTCTCAAGTCGAGCGCTCTCACCAGAAGTCCATCTCCGCCTAGCATAAAATGCTCGACTCGACTCTAAAACTACACACAATAGAAGGTGTAATCAGAGGAGGAGACTACTCGTAGAATATAGAGGAGGAGAATACTCAAATGAGAAAGGAAGAATCCCTAGAGCTAGCGTGAGTAGTGGGAGAAGGTAGAAGCCTATTTAGCAAAGAAGGCTCATACAACCTACAGTCACTATAGGTCCTTACAGCTAGACGCCTAACGGCGAGGTCACATGACCTCAACACGCCTCACCTTCCTACGATGAAGACCACAAAGCCCAGCAAGTGAGCCAAGATCCAGAGATCTCGTCTCTCCTACTATCGACAAAGTGGGCGACGCCGATCAGGCCATGACGGTCGTGACCGAATTACTCTCCTAATGCGTCCGAGTCCTAGTGGCAATGTCTACTTGCTTTTAGATTTAAGGCTTTTGATTAGGAGTGATTTTTGGGGCTAATGAAAGGGTGATGAAATCCCGCACCTTATCTTGTATGAATAACCCCCTTAGTAATGTTTTGAACTTAAGCTAGCAATCAACTCTCTAATCAATCACTCACCTCACTCTTGTCCCGATGCACCTTACTAACTAATGCTTGCTTTAACTATGCATGAATGAGATAACGGGTGCATGTACCTCACGTCAGAAATCGACAACGAGAAATTAAAGCAAAGGAAAGACAAGATGCATGACAGGTCTATAGATGATGCATGACCTAGATGACAAATAATCTAGTCTTTTGCTTTGAGTTTTAGGGTCCAAGTTGTCTTAAAATGGGAAATGATTATTGATCTGGTGGCAAACTACAAGTCACAACAAGACAAATTGAGCCCCAGACCTCTATATTGAAACTAGAAACAACCCGAAGAAAGGAGAGAGCAAGCTGATCTCACCAGGCCGCCCGTTGGTGGTCCACCACAGCAGATTAGAAGTCTATTTCTCTCGGTTTGCCTTCAAACATCACCTAATGCCTCCCCTTGGTGCTGCAAAGTCTCTGCTTCAACCAAAAACTAAATACAAAATATTAAACCCACTCGAATCGTCCAAACCAGAGTTTGGACAGAGCACCTCCCTGGCTACGGTGCCAAAAACTTGATGTGTTCATTTTAAATACCGCAAGTGCACGACGTCGATGAAGACGTGACAAATACGGGTCGATCTACAGGGAGGTTTGTCGACTCTAGTTCGTTCGAAGGCAAGTGGGAAAAGAGGGGAGAAGAAATTGATTACGCTAAACTAGACTAAACTAGTAAGCACAAAAAAGGGAATGGAAGCACGCAACAATGAAACTAAACTAACTAAGATAACAAGCTGGAATTCAGGAATGAAAACCCCTAAGGAGTGGAGTGTGTGCACATATGAAGTGAAATAAGTGATGAATGACGCATGTCAGCATGTACGTGTGTGTCTTCATGCATAGGAAGTGTCTAAAGATGTGGCAAAACCTATCAATCCATTCACACAACGTATCAGCAATTACTACTTGATTAGCCTAAGACTAGGCTCAGAATGAGAGGTGTCTAAATGTTATGATAAGACTCATCAAAAACCAAGAACTCATGTGAAGAACAAAGCTAAACATGAGAAATGTCTAAATGTTATGGTAAAACCCATCAAAACAAAGTTTCTTCAATCAATCAAGCAAGCAAACACAAATACAAACACATAATAACATGTAGCATATTCAACAGGAAATTTCAGTCAATAAACATAAGGAAACTAAACATGGGAAGTGTCTAAATCTTATGGTGAAACCCATCAGAAATCCCCCAACATGTAGATGATTAAAATACCCCCAATGAATATACAAATATGCAAGTCTACACAATCAAAATGTTCATCAAACATCCAAATTTCACAACATATATGTATATCATCTCCACCCCCAAAGGGGGATAGAACTACTCACACATTATTAAGCTAACATTCATATTAAGGAATGAAAACATGCTAATTAATTCTACGAAGGAAAGAAAACATGCTAATTAATTATACGAAGATTAAAACAAACGAAATTAACTAAGCATGCAAGAACTAAAAGAAACAACGAGGAACTAACAAAACATTCTTTATTGCTCACTCACTTTACAAGTAACATCTCTCCACCAGAGTTTTGCTCCAAGCCTTTACTCCTAATAGAGAGCATGACCACCAAGGGAGGATATGTTTACAATGGAGGAGGAAGAGTTCTATTTATAGTCATAGATAAAGGTAATCGGGGACAAACCCCTGATGTGGGACTAAACCCATACTATAAATGGACATAAAACAACATAATCGAACACTTGACTAAACCATGAACTATTTGGCTCATTTGGACAACCAATTGGCAGTCTGGATTGGTTGGATCGAGTATGGATTTGAATGGCTCGTGTCTGGTTTGATTTCTTGATGTTTGGTGAACCTGATTTGGTTGTTGATGTTTAGGCCTGATTCTAATTGCCAAAATACCCCTCATGATGGTGTGGAGCTTCTTGATTTGCTCATTGGGTCATTTGGTTTACATTCGGCCCCTTCACTCTTGCATCTCAGTCCATAAGTCTTGTAATTCAATCATTTTTCTTGCTTTTAGGTCCTTTTTGTGTCTCTTCTTCTCATTTGTTTTATTCCTGAAACTTAAATATAAACTCATTACGTAGCGTTGCTTAGGTTAAGAATAAAGGATATAAGACACAATGATTTGCATGATATGATGTCAATCAATCTACTTTGCAGAATTATACTTTTGAACTTTCAACATTCCATTATAGAACTGTCATACAACTATAAGTTCCAACTTATAAGAATCATTGACGTAATTTTCAATTCTTGGGTTCTTAAAATTAGATCTTGTAATAGATTATAATTTTTAATTATATGAACTTTGGAGAGTTAAAAAAGAAAGGAAATATTATAGTTATTTAAATGTCACAAATGATTCCTTGATCTGAATTTTCCAACCGCCAAAAAATAAAAACATCCACAGATAAACCAAGGGGGCATCAAATGCAACCAAAGAAGAAGAAAAAAGAATGAACCATTTTTAGTGAATTAGAAACAACAAAACCAACAAACGTAAAAGAAACCAAATTAAAGACACCTACTGTCAATCAATTATCTGAATTTCAAATCCATAAGTTTCATTTTTCAAAAAATATAAAGTATAAATTTTAACAACTAAATCTCAAAAAATATTATTTTTAGTAACAAGAAAGGTGATAAAACAACAAAATATGAAATGTATTTTAGTGTAACAATGAGATCAAGAATAATAGTTTTGGAAACATCATGATATCACACGTATTGTTTGGTAAATATACAACACATTGGGATGCTGTGACAAGAATTCCTATAAAAATAACTCGCCTCTTTACCAGAATATTGTTTGAGTATATGTCAGGATTCGGCTGCATCTAATGGACTAGCATTGATCGTCATTTAAAGCCACATTGGTTGTCCTAACGGCCTTTAAAGCCACCTTGGTCGTCCTAACATCTAAGAAGTGGACGACCACGATCCCTTCGGATAGGAGACGAGTTGGGTCAAGGGCCTGGATGCCCCCGAAGGGTTCGAGGGAGAGGCGAAGGAGGCCTTCTGTTGTGGAGTGGGGTAGGAGAGCAGGAGGGACCGAGCTGGGATTGTAGCCGAGAGGGATGGGGAAGGGACGTTGAGGATGTAGGAGGGAAGGAGAGAGACGAAGAGAAGAGAGAGGTATGAGAGAGAGGGAGGAGAGAGGGAGTAGAGAGAGACGAAGAGAAGAGAGAGAAAGGAAAGAAGAGAGAGAGGAGAAGAGAAAAGAGAGACATAGGAGAGAGAAAGGAAAGAAGAGAGAGAGAAAGGATAGAAGAGAGAGAAAGGAAAGAGAGAGGAAGAGAATAGAGAGGGAAGAGAGAGAAAGGAAAGAAGAGAGAGAGGAAGAGAGGACTTGAGAGAGGGAAAGAAGAGAGAAGTGAGAGGACTATTATAAAGATATTTGTTATTTTATAAGGATATCTCTAATAGAAATATTATTAGCAAAATTTAGAAGGTACAATGTGTAAAGTTCTCAACCAAAACCGTAACTAACCCGTTTTATTAACGCCAGAGGTGCATAGGGTTATCATATTTGAGTGTTCAGGTGCACCACACTAATTTTGAAAAACACGGGTGAACGCGTGGAATTTCAACTTTAACGAGGTGCACCAACTCAATTAACTCAATTTTCAAACCGCCAAAAAATAAAAAAAACATCCACTGATAAACCAAGGGGGGCATCAAATGCAACCAAAGAAGAAAAAAAAGAATGAACCATTTTTAGTGAATTAGATACAATAAAACCAACAAACGTAAAAGAAACCAAATTAAAGACACCTACTGTCAATCAATTATCTGAATTTCAAATCCTTAAGTATCATTTTCAGAAAATATAAAGTATAAATTTTAACAACTAAATCTCAGAAAATATTATTTTTAGTAACAACAAAGGTGATAAAACAACAAAATATGAATGGTATTTTAGTGTAACAATGAGATCAAGAATAATATTTTTGGGAACATCATGATATCGCACGTATTGTTTGGTAAATATACAACGCATTGGGTTGTTATGACAAGAATTCCTATAAAAATAACTCGCCTCTTTGCCATAATATTGTTTGAGTATATATTAGGATTCGGCTGCATCTAATGGACTAGCATGGATCGTCATATGAATTTCTTACACCTGATCAAACTCGTAACTATGTCATAACATTTTTTATAATATTAGTTTCATGTAATATTTCGTATTAACATTTGTGTACTACACTAGTACGTAGTATCTCATTGCCAAAACTTATGGATCACGTCAGATAATGTGAAAACTTAGGTGTAATCATGGAGGACCCTAATACCAGTGAGTTTCAATTGGCAAGGTTAACTTTCTGAGTTTGACAGTACATTGGCGACTAAAAGATCTCCAGAACCAAACCGAGTGAACTTAGCTAACATGCGTAAATAACATAATTTGAAGGATTTTTTTTAAATAATGTTGTGGAATAAAAAAAATGTAATAAAATAACTCGGTCTAACTTATTTGACAAACTATGCATCTTGAAAATGACAACTGAAGTGTCGTTTTCAGTATAAAAATGACATTGATCGCCAATGCCCTTTTTCGGCTCAGTACAAATGGCATCACGGTTGCCGTGTTGACTAAAAATGGCATTCGAGATGCCACTTTTACCCTAGGTAAAAACAATAGCCTAGCCCCTCTCCTCTTTCCCCACTCCTCCCATAACCGCCCACCCCATCTCCTCCTCCCACTCTCCGGCAATTTTCGACCTCCTGGAGCCGGTTTGACGTGTTGGATTCAATTTTAGGTACATTTAGGTTATTTTTTTGAAGGTGCCCAACTTGTATTGTGAATAGATAGTTGTGTTTCTTGTGTTCCATCTATCAATGAATCTCTTTGATTTATAAGTAGATGTAGGATGTAATAACTTGTATATATGTTGTTTGTATATGTAGATGTTGGGGGGTCTGTACTATATTGTATATTTGTTTGATTTTGGAAAATATTTGGGTTAACTATATTGATATCCATAAATCTGTTTGTGAATTGGATTGGATATATTGTCATAGGTAGAGACTTTGGTGGTTAGTGTAAGTATGATTATGAAGTGTTATTATAGTGAATTGTTATTTTTTGTAATATATTTATTTAACACCATTTACACACCAAATATAATGTTGGAAACAACAATTTTACTTTGTCAAGCATGATAAACTTAAAGCATATTTATTTTATTTGATATTATAAGTTGATTTATAATTTATATCTTTTGCCAATTTATACTTTTAAAGGAGAAAAAGAATTGGACTTCGAACTTATTTATTTTTCATTTTTTGTTTGACATTTGAATCTTGAATAATTGTAGTATTTTTGAATGACAGTTGCAAAATGTCTGCTTCAAATGACTCTCACGGTCCCGTGGACCGTTCAGTGCTAGTATTACAGAAGAACCATAGGTCATCTTCCATTCTCGAAAATGTAAGTGTTTTGATTATCAAATTATAAAGGATTATGTGTATTGTTTTTTATTAGACCTTAACTTTTTTTAATTAGGAGAAATTACCTAATATTAGGTGTATCGAGCACGGTATTCAGTTCAACACATGGACCGTGGAGGATGATAGAGTATGAGATTTGTTGGAGATTGCGGGATTTGCTACAATTTCTCGTTTGCCTTAACTGCAACTCAATTGGAATTTGATCCGTGTTGTGGTTGAGAGGTGAAGGCCGGAGACTCACACCTTCCATTTTAGACACGATTGAGAGATGACGGTTGTGTGACCTTAGATGATGATTGGTCTGATATTTGCATGAATTTGTTCGGTACTAGCGAAGAGGAGGCGACAACTGCAGTGAAAGGGGGATATGTGTCATTACAGTGATTGCAGAAAAATTATCGTGTCGTGGCGTCAGATGCAACAGATGATGCAGCACACGAGAGCCTACATTTTGTTTCAGTTAGGATCTGGGATAGTAGGTGATAAGAGTGGAAACAAAGTCCATCTTGGATATCTACTCTTGTTGGAGAATCTCTTTGAATGTGGAACTACAGTTGGGAAACTACATCATTGGTTGTTTTGTACAACTATTTAGATCAAGTTTGTCTGAAAAATGGGAAACAAGTAGCCAGTTTCTTTACATTATTACAGATTTGGTGTTGGGAACATCTTCATGTCAAACGGCCATCAAGAAGTCTCAGTGTGCAACTTCCGTTTAGGTTCATGTTAGAGGACTCCTAGATCATGGGTGAACAATGTGTAGACATCTCAGGTTGATTTCTACAATAATGAGTTGGACGTTTAACAAGAAAATCACATTGACAAATCGTTTGACAAAGATCATCATATCGTATTTCAGTATTAACATTCATCATCTGTCTGTAATCACCTTTATTTTCTGGAATGTAATCTACGAATGTAACAAATCCATTAAAAAAACCAATCCGGTACCGGAGCTCATTACTTCGGGTGTACAAAATATACATTTAATACATCAAAATAACAATCATATATTAAATGTACATACATTACATTTCGTATCAAAATAAAGAAAAACAAAAAACAAAATGAAATCCAACCTAAACTTTGCTTGTTGTCAGAGAGAGAGTGTAATGGGAAGTGAGGAGTGATTTGGAGGTGGAATGAGGAGGAAGAGGGTGACTGGCAGTCCCATTTATGCCCTAGCTAAAAATAGCAGCCGAGATGTCATTTTTAGCTATAGTGAAAACTGAAAGGAATGTGTTCTAAAAGTTTAATTTTATATGTATTTTATTATGAATTGAATGTATAAATATTTTATTCATTGATTAATGTATTCGTCTTTTAGAAGTGTTAAGGAAGATGTTCTTGGTCATTAACCGTAGAGCTCTAAAATATAATGGTTTACATAAATCAAAAAGTAATTCACAATCATGGTGATTAACATGGGACATTGATTACTGAGTTAAGATTGTCATGTTGGTTAAAGAATATTGTAGCTCTACAAGGATTTAACAACATGAGTATTTGAAATAGAAGATGTATATTTCATATATCGAACTGACCTAGCAAATGAATCATTATGGAATTGTGTTTGTGTCATTAATGTTTCATTGTGTCTTTGAATCCTAAGAAATGAGGCCTATATCTTTTCACATGAGAAGTGTAAAGTTTGATTATTATCAAAAACTATCGTTGAGGATAGTGATAAAAATATTAGTTGATTATACATGACTTGTGCCGGAAAAGATGATATGTCAAAAGATTATTGTTGTTTATCATGACTTGAGTGATGATATTGCTGGACTCCTTGATAAAACAAAGTTACATTGTGCACATGTAACTTATGTATAGTTACATATATATAACTGCTTAGGAGATCAAGAAATGAATATATAATGCAGAGATGACGCATTTCTACTTTGTATAATATTCTTAATATCATGAGGCAAGTGATAGACATAAGTGATATTACTTATATCACTTAGTGGATCGTGTTTAGTTTAAGTGAGAAAAACATCTTTGTTATTTGGGTAACTGTAATGTGTAGCTAGATACAACTTATAGTTTATGATATAAAGTGTTTTATATCATTGTCAACATAAACTTAGATCCTCATATAGGTAACACCACAAAACTGGGAAACCAGAAATATAATTTTGTATTTTATATGACGTATTGAGAGGAAATGCATGTGGTAAAATGAGAAAATTAATATGTCGTGATTGTGACATGGTTAGAATCTAATAAATTTGTATGAGATGTGTATATTATGTGGTATAATGTTTGACATTATATATAATAATATATTGTATAATATAATGTGATCTGCAACATTATAACATATGAATTTGCTAAAACCCCAAATGTCAAATTTTGTTGGATATTAATCTAAAACTTGGTAAATGAAAAAAAATGGTGAAAAACAGTCGATCGGTTTGAACACTAATTTCAGGGTTTTGAAAATGGTTGACCAGTTGGATGTGCGGTTCGACCAAAAATTGCAGGAATTTTTCCTGTAGTGAAACAGTCGACCAGTGTGGCATTCCGTTCGACCGAAATTATCATGAACTTTTCTAGATAACCAAAAGGTCGACCGGATGACCGATTCGTTCGATCGTTTACCAACGATTTTGCCTGAATTAATAATAGAAATTTTTTGATCATGAGTTGGAGGTTATGGGATGATTATGTGTCCAAATATGACTGGTTTAGAGGAGCAATCAACAAAGGATCTTGTGTAAGTGGGTTACACGTGATGTAGGATGGAGGAAGCCCTATAAAGAGGTTCATCCTCTCTTCAATGTTTACATGAATGTAAAAACTCACTTGTCCATTTTTATCCACCTAATCCATCTGAAAATTCCTTTATTAATTGAGTGTTTGAGATATTAAATTCTTTGGAGCATTGAAGAAATTATTAGCTAGATTCTAACATCGTATTAGAGATTGATTAACTAGCTGCGATCTCTGTAATCTTATTTAGAGTTTGGTGAACACTTGGAGGAATTCTAAGGCAATCCGACGTGCAACTCAACTTCTTATTGGTAAAAGGGATTTGATAATTCCCTATGTATGATCCAATCTTTGTATTTTGATATTAATTAGCGTACAATATATTTTGAAATACAAATTAAGAAATTGTGTACATAAAATTATTTAAAAAAATGAAAATCGATCCTAATTGCTTGTAATTTTTTTAAAAAATATACACAATTATATGACACGAAATCCAACAGAAAACGACATCCGTAATGCCATTTTCATTAAGGACAAAATGACATCTGACTACTGTTTTTCCCTACTAAAACATAACAACCGTGATGTCGTTTGTACTAAGCCTAAAAATGGCATTGACAATGCCGTTTTTGTTACTAAAAATGACACTTCAATTGCCGTTTTCAAGTTGCATAATTTGCAAAATAAGTTTGGCTAAGTGAAAATTTTCTAATTTTTTTTATTTCACAACATTATTTCAAAAAAAAATTCCTAATTTGAATTCTATCAGATCCAGTTACAAGCACAAACAATAGATTTTTGGTCAAACGAAATTTTAATTCTGTTGAATTCTATTTTCCATTGTTTTCCATTTGACCCCAAAATCCACTTCCACTTGCTTCTTATGCACAAACAACCCCTAAAACTACTTAGAAGCTAGATGAAATCCCAAACCCTCAAGGCCTCTAGCTCTACCTCGGGCAACACAAGTAGTAGTTGATAACTGATACTTATACATTACAATACAAGTGCAAAAAAAGTTGTCTTGTTATGAAAATTGTGTATAGTGGATGATTCACCATCCAAGATGTTTCACCTTCCAAGATGGTTCATCTTCCAACCAATCTATTATAGCTCCTCTATTAATATGTGTTGTAATGTTTATATTTACATCATTATTTAATGTAGACTATGTAACTTACACACCTCTATGTGTATAAATATGAGGTTGTAGTATGTATTGAGAACACACAAAAAGAGATGAAATACAACTCCTCCATTCTCCCCCAACTTCTTGCCTTTTTGTTTGATCGTTATTTTACAACACGTTATCAGCACGACTTCGCTCGATGTGATCAACTCAAACAATAGTTGTTTGTTGTTTGATTAAGTTAGTTTACAACATAAGGATGTATTCATCTCCAGGTAGTCTTTTACAATTTATAATATTATTAATCTATTTACTTGTTGAATATGCTCATATTATATTCTTAAATGTGATGTTATATGTCTAGAAATTATACTCATATTATATTCTTAAATATGATGTTGTATGTTTACAAATTTCTATTGCAAAATCTTCTATTGAAATATTATGTTTTTTATATATATTCTTAGATGGCGGACTATTAACTTTTATTTTAGCATGATAATCATGCACATAACATTTATAGATGCATATGAGCACGTGATTTGATAAATATGTATTGATCGATGTTTATAAGCATTTTGTTTTGCAAAGTTGATCATATATTTGGAATATCACTAGATGACTTAACATTCCAATGATAATGACAACTTTTTTCGTGCATGTCATATCGAATGCATGTTGTTTTTCTAGAAACTATAAACGTTTCTTTTTATCTATTTTATTTTGTGTAATCTTTTATATGATGTTGATCATCTTGATTGTTGAAGAATGTTAAATACACGTCTTTTGATAAATGAACAAAAAATTTACTTGTCGCATTTTGGATGTTAAAATCCAACTTGATGCTCTTCAGAATACAAATGAATATATATATATATATATATATATATATATATATATATATTGCTAGACATAGTTAGATATCTTTTTGGAATAATGAAACGTGCAAATGGTATATTTTTTTCTTATAAAAGTCTACATGTTATTATTTCTTTTAACTTGTGCATTGAAAAGAAAAGAAAAATGCTTGGATATTATATCATATTATTCTTGTGATGAAACACTAGTTTCAATCATATTTGATCCATTTTTGCAAATCTAATATTTGATGCATCCCGTTAAGTTATCATATTATGTCACATAAATTATTTTGTTGCATCACATTTGGAAATATTATGGTTATTCTTTCCAGCACATGTGATTTATTTATGCAATTATATATATAATATAATGTGGTATATTGAAACAAAATTTGGATTTTCATATTATGAAAATAATTATTTACCATATGTCATGTTATCATTGAAAAAGAAGCACTTCAAGCCCAATGGCAAAAATTGTAATCTTCATGATGTGCAAATATATAATGATATCAAGATTGTATATTCATGTAAAGAAAATTATGAAAATGTATAGCAATCCCTGAAGGATTCTTATGAGCATCAAAAGGTTGTGCAAATGCCAAAGTCTCATAAACTCATCAAACTCATTCCCTAAATCTAGCTCTATGTGTGTCCAGAAGACCATAGAGAGTTGATATAGGAAAATCTTATATCCATTTCACAAATTAATGATTCGATACTCTAGTAGTAGTACGGAGTAAAAAAAAATCACAAGTAATTGACTTGCTCCATTCCCTGAAGTGAATGTATGAGAGTGTGAAAAATCTTACAAAAGTCTATTATAATTATTTTGTGACCATGATTATGGATGTGAATATGAATGAGATAAATGACAAAATAATTAATGTCCTTATGGTATATAAATTCCACAATCAAAATGGGTTTATTTGTAGTTATGTGTGTTTTATTTGATAAGTAACATATACTTTAGCTACTAGATATACATGATTATATGCTGGAATACCAATATGACAAATGAGTATTATATACAATGATACAAATATTTTGTTTAAGCTTTGATTTATTTCTCATTTATATTGAAACTATATATTTTATATTGGTCAGCGCTCTCGTTAGTCCAATATATTTTCATACTTGTGATTGTTATTCACTTACGATGAGATTCTTTTTAGATATTAATAATACACATGTATATGTTGCTAACATATCGATATTCAACATTTTTTTATATGTTTGTGATGACTATTTATGCATATCATTATAATATATTTTTTAAGGATCAATAACAAAGATAAAATTTGCATTTTTAAAATGGCAAAGTACACATGCATACGGTGATATGTTAGTATGCATAATTTCTATCTAAAAGACTTATACCAAGTTACGTTGAAATTAATTGACATTCATGTGATTGAATGCATGGTTCGTATTTTATATTTTGTCATTGGAAGAACCTTATCATTTATTTTGTAATAGTTGAATAAATAATTTATCTACAATAAATATTTTATTCAGCTTGAAATGAAGAGTATAGATACTCTTCGGTCTCCAATTTGATTTAAGATCAGGAAAGATGAATTATGCATCATGTATAGTGTTGTCATGCACACTATATTAAGAGATAAGTATTCTCTAATTTGATAATGAGAAAAGCCGAAGCCACTATTGTACAAGGTCGTACAAATTTAGTAGAAAGCTCCAGAAGAGTCATATCTACTATTACATGTTGAATTATCTTGGCGTTAAATGATGCATTTTATAAATTATGTCTCAAGAAACTTATTAAGTTTCAAATCGCAAGAATGACTTGTATTGAGACTACAATTGAAGTAAAGAAGAATATTTTTATATTCCTACAATCATGTCAGGTAAGAAAAATGCTATCAAGAAAATTACCTAACTTTTGAACAATGTGTCATTGCACATGTAGTGGCTTGGTCAAAAGACTTGCACTGATGAATCAAATGAATATTGATTCTAATAATATATGGTATGACCGATTGGGTCAATAAGGACATATATGATGACAAATGTTTCTGAAATTTCATATGATCATCCACTGAAGAATGAGAAGGTTCTTCAACTAAGTAGGTATCTATGAGCTCTATCTTTCCGTAAGATGAGATAACTTGTGATTGAAAGTCATAAGCATAAGTTATTGCAAAATCACAATATGTGTCATCGTATTTTGGATCATGTGCCTGAAGCACACGTTACAAATTAAGCATCGATTTATAAAATATCTCTGAATATGAATCATTATTAGATCTCAAAATTTATACATGATACATTAATATGCATACATGTTGATATTATTCATTTTTTTTGTTATGTACATCATATTATGAATGTTCCCCTATTTTACTTGTACAATATTGAATGAAATGTTTCCCATCTGCGATTAATAGTTTACCACCTCCAAAATTTAGTGGTCTCAAATTAAATTGGACATTTCAGTATGATTCATATTCCCAATAATATTAAAATACTTGAAGCACCTGAAGGACGATGTATTTTATTGTTCAGTCCAATATTTATATATAGAGAGAGACATATTTTTCTTCGCATTAGGGGGAGAAAGCCAGAAGCTTAAAGAATGCCAAGAAAATGTACTATATTGAACCTGAAGTTCATTAGAGAATATACGTACAAGTATCGTTGAACCTGAAGTTCCTAAAATCATTAACTTGCAATATCTAGCAAGTAAATGTCATACATCTTTATTGATCACAAAAGAGTGACTATGTCTTGTATTACTAGACATAAAGCGCATAATATAATATAAAGTGAAGATTTTCACATGATAAAATATATTTGAGCTCAACCAACGCTAGAAGCGTGGACTATAACATATATTATTTGTGGAAATGAAAATAAAACTTAGTCACTCATTACATATCCTGAAGAGGTTATTCCTGAAGAATATAAACCTGGTAAAATAAAAGCAGCTGCTAGCAAATGTAACAATTCCGGGAATACATAACGGTCAGATCCTAACATTTTGGGAAACAACGAGGATTTGATTATTATAAAAGTTGCAATCAACTATGCTAATACGAGAGAAGCATTAAAAGGTTATCGTCGACGACAAATTCACCTTCTTAGAGCATGCTAATTCAATAAAAAAATCTGGATCCAGAATCTATAGTATTATAAGAATGCCAGAAGCATTCGTATTTGAAATGAACAAAAGAAGATGAATAATATTATAAGAACTAGACTCGCTTATTGGACCTGTAGTCCTGATTTCTGAAGAATGTGAATAGAAATCACATTACAACATGGTGGTACATTATAAAGCGAGTAGTGACACAAGGGTTTTTCGCAGGACCCAACATTACGATGCTACTTATTCTCTCGAAATGTATAATATTACGTTATGTTACTTGATCAGTATGACATAAATATATATAAACATATGAGATATGTTGTGACTGCAAATTTGTATGTCATTTGGTATTGATATAAATAAATCCCTGAAGGACTAAAATTGCCCAAGGAAAATTACAATGAAAAGATGCATTATAATCATCATATGAACAAACAAAGAGAATATGCATATCATCTCGAATAATGATATTAAAAGGAACTCCTGAAGAGATTAAACACGTACCCGTGAAATATTCGAATGATAAATTTTGAAATAAATGACTAGAGAACAATCAACTATTTTCCGATATGCAGTTCGGACATTCTCCAGAAGAGAATTGTTACAATGATTCAATTATATAAAGATATATTATACAAAGAAAGTTCGCATGGAATTATCAATATTTACTTACTATATTGATGAGGTAAATATTTTGTTCAGTGACGATTCCTATATGTCTAATCCACAACAATAAAAAATCACAAATTATTTTGTGTTATTGTGGAGACGTTGCAATGTTTATGCAAGTTGGTGAACTACGTATTAGGGGGAGTAGATTTCTAATCATCATCCCTAAAGAACAATTATCCCTGAAGGATAATACCCAGAAGGCCTATAGCTGTACTTTTTTTTCATTTTTCAAGTTTTTGTCCTACAAGGTTTTACTTGACGAGGTTTTTAACGAGACAGCTTGCGCAATTGTATTAACGTATGTCATGCACTCTTTTTCCCTTAGCTATTTTCCCACTGGGTTTTTATAGCAAGGTTTTTAACGAGACATGAACATAACACTATTTTCCAACATAGTGTATAAATATATGTTGAAATGAGGAGGAGAATTATACGCTCTGCACTCTTTTTTCCTTTACCAAGTTTTTGTCCCACAGGATTTTACTTGGCAAGGTTTTTAACGAGGCGGATCGAAAAGCGTATTCCAAAAGGTGATTATCCAAGGGGGAGTGTTATGAAAATTGTGTATAGTGGATGATTCACCTTCCAAGATGTTTCACCTTCCAAGATGGTTCATCTTCCAACCAATCTATTATAGATTCTCTATTAATATGTGTTGTAATGTTTATATTTACATCATTATTTAATGTAGACTATGTAACTTACACACCTCTATGTGTATAAATATGAGGTTGTAGTATGTATTGAGAACACACAAAAAGAGATGAAATACAACTCCTCCATTCTCCCCCAACTTCTTGCCTTTTTGTTTGATTGTTATTTTACAACAGTCTCTACCTTATTTACGATACTTGTACGATATGTTGTTATGGTCTTTTTCCCAACCTTTCCTGCTTCTACCATTTTTGTTGAACACATCACATTCTAAACACTCTTCACTCTTTTAAAAACATGTTCAGATGGAGGATCCATTGTTATGAGGTGTATACATGTGACACATACCCATGTACACAAGATAATTATTAAAAAAAAAAAACTGGGTGTTTAACATGAGGTGTTGTGCTTAACAAAGATAGCAGAATCAATAAAACTTAGAAAAAAAACCATAATAGATCCAGCATGACATGTTGAATGCAGCACGAGCAAATCACTGCATGACATGTTGAATGTAGCACCAGTAAATTATTATTACTATTTACATGGGCTTACACGCAATTATTCAAAACAAGACACGAAAGCCCACAAACACCAACCCAAGTACCCACCACAGAATCTATTCCATTCCAACAAACATGTTTTTTTAATATTTTCCGGTTCACCAAAAAAAGATTTTTTTTTTGAAATAATAATAATATTTTTAATTTTTTCCAAAATATTTTTTCAAAGTAAACCTGCTGCCACCACGTCGTGCGGTCCCGACGTGAGGCAGGTGTAGACGACGTTGCGCGAGCGAGGCTCCAACGGTTTCGTCGTTTTCTTGAGGTATGCCGGCTTCTTAGTGTGGTTTGTTGTCCACCCTCGTGTGAGGGATGTGCTGGTCGGTCGGGGGAGGTCGGAGACCTCTCCGGCGACGAGAACGACGTAAATCCTTGGCTGGTGTAAGGTTGCAGATGACCAACGGTCGACCGGGTCCCTTCAGGCGGTCGACCGATGTAGTGTATTTTGCCCGATTTAACCAACACCGGTCGGACGATGCCTTGTGGCGGTCCACCAGTAGTGCATTGTGCTGGTGGGTCGGGATTGCCTGTTGTATTTTGGTCGACCGGATTCATGTGTTCGTTCGACTGGAACTTAAGTGTACCAGATTATGATGCTTGCTTGTTCGATCATTTCTTTATATGTGTTCGACCGTTATATGACTTAGAAATGTTAGGATGCCCTGGTACTTTTCGGTCGACCGAGACCCCTGAGTTTGTCGACCGGTAGCATTGAATTGATGTTGACCAGACTCCGGTTTTTGACCTCGTATCGGTCGACCGGTTTTAGATCTCTATTCGACCGTTGGGACTTAGGTTTTGCGCAGAGAGTTCGACCGTTGTAGACTTTCGGTCGACCGAACCTTTCTGGGAACCGTCGACCGCATTGCCTCTTTCGGTCAACCGTTTGTGCACAGAACTGAATTCCCGGTCCTTTTTAGGATGCCAACTCTGCCCACGGAAACATATGTCCTCGCCTTGTGCGTGAGCCGGGAGGTGATGGTGGGCGCATTACGCGTGCCCGCCCAGGGACCGCCGTGTGGAAGAGCGTGGGTGTTCGGGACGTGTCACCACTGTGTATCGATCGTGACTTGATGTGATGGATTGATGGACTCATTGTTGAGTAGCAGGCCTGAGGGATCGTGGATCCTAATGTATGATGTTGTGCGAGCACGCAACTGTCGTTAGGTGAGATGACTATCGGCTTGGATAGTTACGGAGGTCGCTGCCCTGCCTTTATAGCGGCGCAGTTGGTGTTCGTGGCTCGTTGAGCCTGATGACCCGGCCGACTTCGGTCCGGACCCGTCCGATGCTGTTCCGGACGTATGTTGGACCACCGATGCTGTGTCGGTGATGCCGCTGATGCTGTTCCGGCGATGATGGGCTGATGTTGTACCGGCTATAATGTGTGATGGGCCGATGATGTTACGCCTATGTTTTCCTCAGCTGGTCACCTACTGAGGTGATGATTGATGGACCGACCGACGGCTCAGTTGGGGTGGTTTCGACCACGTAGTTACAAATCTGTTTCTTCTGGCGCGGACCTGGCGGATGCTCCTTGCCGAACCCCAGGTTTAGAATAGCCGCGTGTGGGGAGCGTCACGTCTTGTTCCGCTAGAACGTATGTGCCTACGGTAGGTCTCCTTGGGAGACTCGATGATGATTGTCGGACTGATGTCCCGTTTTACCCTTTGGGGGAACTATTTTCCCTACTGTCGATGACATCATATGCTACTACTATGATAAGTTCATTTGTATTACTGCATGCATATAGGTGAGCTTCGCATACGGGTTTCCTTATGGAAACTCAGGCATTGTTGTTGCATGTTTTATTTCAGGATCGCAGTATGTCAGTGAAGGGAATGTGTTCTAAAAGTTTTACTTTTAAATGTCAATTGTTATGAATTGAATGAGAAATCATTTTGTTCCTTGTTTATGTTATTCGTCTTTTAGAAGTGTTAAGAAAGAGACTCTTGGTCCTTAACCGTAGAGCTCTAAAAGATAATGGTTTACATAAAACAAAAGATATTCGCAATCATGGTAATTAACATGGGACATTAATTACCGAGTTAAGATTGTCGTGTTAGTCATAGATCATTGTAGCTCTACAAGTAAGTGACAACACGGGTACACAAAAGAGGAAAATACTACTTTTGTATAATGAATAGACCTAATAAGTAAAACATTATAGAATAGTATTTTCTGTGTCATTAATGTTTTACTGTGTCCTTGGTCCTTTGATATGAGACTTATATCCGATCACTTAAGAAATGCTTGATTAGACTAGTGTCTTGAGCTATCGATAAGTGTAGTGTAAAGGCATTGGTTGGTTAAGTATGACTTTTGTTCGAGAAGATAGTTAGTCAAAAGATTATCATTGCCCCTCTTGATTGAGTGATGATATTAGTGGGCCCCTTGATAAAGCAAAGTTATAATGTGCACAATGTGATTTGAGTTAAGTCACATATTTATAACTAGCTTAAAGAGATCAAGAAATGAATACTAATACAAAGATGACACAATACTACTTTGTGTGTATTCTTAATATCATGAGGCAAGGGACGGACACAAGTGGTGCACTCCATCACTAAATGGATCGAGTTTTGGTTCGAGTGGAATTAAGACATCTAACTAATTGGGAGCTATAATGTGTAGCTAGATACCGCTTATAGCTTGTGATATTAAGCTCTTAATATCACTGCCAACTTAGTTTAGATCCTCTCATAGGTCACACCACAAAACTGGGAAACAAGAAATGAGGATTTTGAGTTCATAAGGTGTGTCTGGTTTCATCTAGAAAATATGACACATGTGGTGAACAAGCAAAATCAAAATTATGTTGTGATTAATAACATAATCATAATCTAAATTAAATACATATGTGATGTAAATATTATGGGGTGTAATGATTTATCATTACATAGGATAATATGTTACATAAGTTGTGAACTTACTACTAATCCCGAAACGTCAAATTTTGTAGGGGTTAAACCAAAATTTGACAAGTCTGCAGCACTGTGCAAAAATGGTCGACCGCTAAACGGTCAACGGTCGACCGAATGTTGCACGGTCGACCGAAATGTTGCGCGGTCGGATGTGTCCCTTTTCACCGCAGTGAAAGCACTCCGTGTTGGGAGTTGGAGATTTGAAAGATTTTTCCCTTGAGGCACTCTCATGAGCACCTCCTACTCCCTTGCTCTTGATTGACGTATCTTTGGTAAATCTGCCTTCACATTTGTTGATCTTTTTGCTCTTCTCATGGACGACTAGGACGTTATTGTCCCGACCCTTGCCCATGTCAACTTCAGCAGTTTTGAGAACGTTGTGCAGCTCCTCAAGACTCACCCCTTTTTAACGCACATGATAGTGCATCACAAAGTCCTTGAAGGACGGGGCTAGAGAGCCAAGAATCAAATCTTCAGCAATGTCCTCGGGCATTGGTGAAGAGAGCTTTGCCAACTTCTCAAGGTATCATTGCATCGTGAGAAAATGCATAGATACCGATGTTCCCTCCGCCATGTGGCACCTTGTGAGTGCGATGGTGGTCTTATAGCGCTCCTTTCGGGCACTATCCATGAACATCTTTGTTAAAGCCTCCATGGTCTTCTTGGGTTTTGAATCCAAGTATTTCGCTTGAAGCGAGTCACCCATAGATGCTAGCATAAGACCGTGAACTTGGTTCTCTTGGTCTTCCCACTTGGCTATAGCCTCTTTCTCATTATCGGTTGTCTTCTCATTCAATTTTGGGATTTCACCATCCAAAATATGAGATAGTTTTTCAAATCTCAACACGATATTAAGATTGAGTTGCCATTTCATGAAGTTTGAGCCATCATTTTGCAAAGGGTTCTTTTCGATCATAGATCGCAAAATAGGTTGGATATTAGACATTTCTACAAAATAAAATATACAGGATTTTAATGCCAATTTTATGTTTTAAAATACATATATATAAATGTAAATACTGCAAATAAAATTTTGCCCGTAAATGCAGTAATCCAAGATCCCATCAATTGTAATATAGACTAGCTAAAGGCTATCGAATACATTACAATATCAAGGTAAGAAAAACTCTTTCTAATCACAACCTTTTTGAATTTTTGCAATATTAGCATCTTCAAACTCTTGTGATTCTTGTCGTTTTAATTATGAGGGAATGCGACCTATCCTCGTAAGAAAAACTTTTTCCCAAAACCGAGCGAGGGTTCTAGGTAATGTTAAGAAAACTTATTTTCATTTGATACGAGATACGTTTATCCATTGTATTCACAACTAAACATACTTGGGGTTCACTAGGGTGAAACACACCTCATACATTTAATCGTGGCACAACAACAGACAACCATTATATCTCCCACTATTCCCAAAGATGGAGGGAGTTATCTCCCGCTAAGGGCGAGCAGAGTATCCCTCAATCAATGGCTGCTAGTGGATGAAATAAGAAGGAATTTATTCTTAATTTTTGTTGGACAATTTCATATATTTACATGTGATTTGGAATTTTAGTTTATCATGCATTTTAATATTCATACACATCCTAACATTCACCACATTCATCACATGCATAAAAAAACAGAAATTAAACATTCACACAATCCACATCGTGTGAGTTTATATGTTCCCTTCGATCCTTGATCATCGATCCCCGATCCTCGATCGATGCGCTACAGCGGCGACTTCCTCTTGCACTGGAGATGTAGATTTTACAGAAAATAAACATGCTCCTCACATTCGATAAAAATCGACTAGTGCAAGTCCTATGTAAAACCTCTCATATGCATATGTAATTATCTAAAAGATGGAAATAGAGAATTTGGCTTTTACATACATAAGCCCCTGTATTATATCAATTATAAACATTCATAGGCGCTGATTTGGAACATATAAACTCACAATTCCTGCAAAAACAACTCGAGCATCCATGCACGCAATATCGCTATAAACTATCCAACCTAGTTTATCAAGCATCTAGAATCCCACACAATTCTTTGAAAAACATTTTGAAATCCATTAAAAACGTTTTTCATGCATCCATAGTTCAAAAATAATTGTGAACCGCTGTCCATCCAATTTCCAATGGAAAGATGAATCGCAGTTTTTCGGTTTTTTTGATTCTCTTACAAAATAATCGTTTATACTTAAAACGAAATTATTGCAAGTTAGACAAATGTCTGAATCTTAATTCTAATAATTACATGGCATGTTTAAAACAGTTAAAACATTCAGAACGAATTATCATGGAGAATTATATCAACAAACATTGTTAGACAAAAAAACCGGTAAATCAAATTGTTTAAATCCTAAATGGTAAACTAAATTCGTTTACAACCTTAAATCATGAGAAAATTGAACCCTAAGCTCTGATACCACTGTAGGATTTCATGTTTAATTGTACATATTTATTTTCGAAATTTTTATGCAAAATAAGGATCAATTTTCTATGATTTATTTCATGCATGCATCAATTTGTTTCAATAACTAGTTTCAAAACTTTATTAAAACAAATATGGGCTCCGAAATTCATACCTATAAGTTCTCTAAAACTTCTTGAAGATTCGGAGACGTTGGGGATGCTCATCGCTGCGCCGGATGCCTCCGAGTATTCACCAAACTCTAAACAAGATCGGAGAGAGGGAAGCTAGTCTCTCAATCTCCGATAGGGTTTAGAATCTAATTACTAACCCCTCTTAAATTCTCTTGAGAAGATGATCTCTTAAGAACTAAAACTAAACTTAAGAATTAAGGGATTTTCGTGGAGAATTATGGAGAGAGAATTTTGCATAAGAAATAATGAATTAAATTGAGGTGGTAATGAGATAAACTTGTATTTATAAGTTCTCTCCAAATTACCTATTCATGTGCAACCTCTTGCCCATGATTTCATGCAAACTTCCATCTAACCATCCATTATTTAATAATAAATAATCTTAGCCATGAATTAAATCAATTATGGACCAATTCCATGAATGATCTAATTAATTCTTAAATTAATTCTGCTGAAAACAGTCTGGACCGGTCGACCGTTTGGACGCCCAGTCGACCGCTCGAACCTGGTTTCGGTCGACCGTTCAATAACTCGGTCGACCGTTCGTAACAAGAATTATTCCATCGCTATGTTCGGTCGACCGACCGATTACATTCGGTCGACCGTTCGAACAGATGAAAATTCCCTGTTATCAGTCGATACATGTCCAGTCGACCGTGCACGATCGGTCGACCGTTTACTGCTAACCGGTCGACCGTTGGAGCACTGTTCTGCAGACTTGTCAAATTTCGGTTTAACCCCTACAAAATTTGACATTTCGGGATTAGTAGTAAATTCACAACTTATGTAACATATTATCCTATGCAATGATCAATCATTACACCCCATAATATTTACATCACATATGAATTTAATTTAGATTCTAATTATGTTATTAATCACAACATAATTTTGATTTTGCTTGTTCACCCCATGTGTCATATTTTCTACATGAAACCCGACACATCTTATGAACTCAAAATCCCCATTTCTTGTTTCCCAGTTTTGTGGTGTGACCTATGGGAGGATCTAAACTAAGTTGACAGTGATATTAAGCTCTAAGCGGTATCTAGCTACACATTATAGCTCCCAATTAGTTAGATGTCTTAATTCCACTCGAACCAAAACCCGATCCATTTAGTGTGGAGTGCACCACTTGTGTCCGTCCCTTGCCTCATGATATTAAGAATACACACAAAGTAGTATTGTGTCATCTTTGTATTAGTATTCATTTCTTGATCTCTTTAAGCTAGTTATAAATATGTGACTTAACTCAAATCACATTGTGCACATTATAACTTTGCTTTATCAATGTGCCCACTAATATCATAACTCAATTAAGAGGGGCAATGATAATCTTTTGACTAACTATCTTGCCCAACAAAAGTCATACTTATCCAACCAATACCTTCACACTACACTCATCAATAGCTCAAGACACTAGTCTAATTAAGCAATTCTTAAGTGATCGGATATAAGTCTCATAGCAAAGGACCAAAGACACAGTAAAACATCAATGACACAGAAAACACAATTCTATAATGTTTTTCTTATTAGGTCCATTCAGTATACAAAAGTAATATTTTCCTCTTTTGTGTATCCGTGTTGTCACTCACTTGTAGAGCTACAATGATCTATGACTAACACGACAATCTTAACTCGGTTATTAATGTCCCATGTTAATTACCATGATTGCAAATATCTTTTGTTTTATGTAAACCAATATCTTTTAGAGCTCTACGGTTAAGGACCAAGAGTCTCTTCTTTAACACTTCTAAAAGACGAATAACATAAACAATGAACAAAATAATTTCTCATTCAATTAATAATAATTTACATTTAAAAGTAAAACTTTTAGAACACATTCCCTTCAGAGGGAACATCGGTATCCATGCATTTTCTCACGATGCAAGGGTACCTTGAGAAGTTGGCAAAACTTTGTTCACCAATACCCGAGGACATAGCTAAAGATATGATTCTTGGCTCTTTAGCCCCGTCCTTTAAGGACTTTGTGATGCACTATCACGTGCTTAAAAAAGGGGTGAGTCTTGAGGAGCTGCACAATGCTCTCAAAACTGCTGAAGTTGACATGGGCAAGGGTAGGAACAAGCATGTCCTTGCCGTCCATGGGAGGAGCCAAAAGATTGGTAAAGGAAATGACAAATCTACCAAAAGTGGTTCAATCAAGAGCAATGGAGTAGGAGGTGCTCGTGCGAGTGCCTCAAGGGGAAATCTCAGAAATCTCCAACTCCCAATACGGAGTTCTTTCACTGCGGTGAAAAAGGGCGCATCCGGCCAAATTGCCCCAAGTACAAGGAAAACGTTGACAACGGAGTGATTGAACGTCGGCGCCCCAAAAGGGACAAAGGTATATTTGTTATTGAAATAAATTTAGCCACCTCTGTCCAGGATTGGGTAATTGATACCGGATCTTGTGATCACATAGTTTGTAATGTGCAACTACTCATGGATAGGAAGGAACTCGTAAGAAACGAGGTAGAATTGAAGGTTGGAAATGGTGTGAACGTTTCTGCGGTTGCACAAGGTTCGAATGATTGTAGAGAGGGATGCCACATTTCTGGAAAATGAATTTCTGGAAAGAGTAAAAAGTAGTGGGAGTAGGGTTGTGCTTGAGGAAACTCAAGATACTCTACAAGATGATGAATATGAGTGATGATATTCAAGATCATGAAGGCCCAACCGAGATTCCTTTGGTTAGTGGGAGCATAAGTGAGAGACCCTCGCAAGAAATTGTGAGAGAATCAAAATCATCCCCACCTAGTGTACGTTCAAGAGTTGAACGTGAACTCACTTCTCAAGAAATTGTGGAAGAAGTTCGAGAGACACGAGAAGAACCAAAAGAACTAAGAAGGTCAACGAGGGAAAGGAAGAAACCCGACTTGTATTTGGGACTTCAAGAAATCATGGTACTTGATACCAATGATCCCTTGACCTTCCAAGAAGCAATGGAAAGGGAAGACTCCAAACTATGGCTTAAGGTCATGGAATCCGAAATAGAATCCATGTATGATAATCAAGTGTGGAACTTGGTTGACCTTCCTCAAGGGAAAATGCCATTCAAAATAAATGGGTTTTCAAGAGGAAGATGGACATGGATGGAAACTTGACAACCTATAAAGCAAGGCTTGTAGCAAAAGGTTTCACTCAAGTTCAAGGAATTGACTATGATGAAACCTTTTCACGAGTTGCCATGTTCAAGTCTATTCGAATAATGCTCTTTATTGCTGCATTTCATGATTATGAGATATGGCAAATGGATGTGAAAATGACGTTCCTTAATGGGAACTTGGAGGAGGATGTGTACAGGGCACAACCTCAAGGTTTTGAAGATCCAAAGAATAGCGAGAAGGTATGCAAGCTTCAAAGATCCATTTATGGATTGAAGCAAGCATCAAGGAGTTGGAACAAACATTTTGATGAGGAAGTGAAGAAGTTTCACTTCATTCAAAGTAAGGAAGAACCTTGTATATACACGAAGGTTAGTGGGAGCCATGTAGTATTCCTAATCTTGTATGTCGATGACATATTGCTTATGGGCAATCATATTCCTTTGCTTGAGCAAACGAGAAGTTCATTGAAATCTGCATTTTCAATGAAAGATATAGGTGAGGCTCAATACATCTTGGGAATCAAGATATATCGAGATAGATCCCGTAGGCTCATTGGCCTCAGTCAACGTACATACATTGACAAGGTCTTAGAAAGGTTCAAGATTAACAACTCCAAAAAGGGCAGTGTGCCAATGAGTATGAGTGTGCAACTCAAGAAGTCTCAATGTGCGCAATCACGCAAGGACTTAGAGTACATGAAGGATGTCCCTTATGCTTCGGCAATTGGGTCGATCATGTACGTGATGACTTGCACAAGACCAATGTCTCATATGCTCTAAGTGTGACAAGTCACCACCAATCCAACGCAGGTCCTGAGCATTGGACTGCGGTCAAGAATATCCTGAAGTACCTTAAATAGACTAAGGATAAGATTCTTGTTTATGGAGGTCAAAGGGAGTTGATAGCCAAAGGGTACTCGGATGTGAGTTTCATGAGTGATCCAGACGATAGAAGGTCGTAATCAGGAAATGTCTTTCTTCTGAATGGTGGAGCTGTGAGTTGGCGTAGCTGGAAGCAAACCACTTCGGCCGATTCAACCACCACTTCAGAAGTAATGGTTGTCGCTGAAGCGAGCAAGGAAGGAGTGTGGATCAAGAAGTTCCTTGAAGAGCTTGGAGTAGTTCCCACGAGCGAGGGACCCGTTGAGCTATTTTGCGATAATAGTGCGTCTATCTCGCAAATCAAGGATCCTAGATCACACCACAAAGTGAAGTACATGGATCGTAAGTACTTCGTGACACGTGACATCATCGACGAAGGAAAAATAAATCTTTTATGGGTGGACACCAACAACAACACAGCTGATCCATTCGCAAAACCCTTATCCCAAGCCAAAGGCGAAATGCATTTCGAGTCCATGGGATTGAGGAACCATGTAGATTTGCTTGATGATTGATATGTAATGGGGTTTACCCTAGTTATTATTGTTTTATACATTGAGTATGTATGTGAAAGAAAACTTTAATAACAAGTGGGAGATTGAAGGGAATGTGTTCTAAAAGTTTTACTTTTAAATGTAAATTATTATTAATTGAATGAGAAATCATTTTGTTCCTTGTTTATGTTATTCGTCTTTTAGAAGTGTTAAGGAAGAGACTCTTGGTCCTTAACCGTAGAGCTCTAAAAGATATTGGTTTACATAAAACAAAAGATATTTGCAATCATGGTAATTAACATGGGACATTAATAACCGAGTTAAGATTGTCGTGTTAGTCATAGATCATTGTAGCTCTACAAGTGAGTGACAACACGGATACACAAAAGAGGAAAATATTACTTTTGTATACTGAATAGACCTAATAAGAAAAACATTATAGAATTGTGTTTTCTGTGTCATTGATGTTTTACTGTGTCTTTGGTCCTTTGCTATGAGACTTATATCCGATCACTTAAGAATTGCTTAATTAGACTAGTGTCTTGAGCTATCGATGAGTGTAGTGTAAAGGTATTGGTTGGATAAGTATGACTTTTGTTGGATAAGATAGTTAGTCAAAAGATTATCATTGCCCCTCTTAATTGAGTAATGATATTAGTGGGCACATTGATAAAGCAAAGTTATAATGTGCATAATGTGATTTGAGTTAAGTCACATATTTATAACTAGCTTAAAGAGATCAAGAAATGAATACTAATACAAAGATGACACAATACTACTTTGTGTGTATTCTTAATATCATGAGGCAAGGGACGAACATAAGTGGTGCACTCCATCACTAAATGGATCGAGTTTTGGTTCGAGTGGAATTAAGACATCTAACTAATTGGGAGCTATAATGTGTAGCTAGATACCGCTTATAGCTTGTGATATTAAGCTCTTAATATCACTGCCCACTTAGTTTAGATCCTCTCATAGGTCACACCACAAAAATGGGAAACAAGAAATGAGGATTTTGAGTTCATAAGGTGTGTCTGGTTTCATGTAGAATATATGACACATGTGGTGAACAAGCAAAATCAAAATTATGTTGTGATTAATAACATAATTAGAATCTAAATTAAATTCATATGTGATGTAAATATTATGGGGTGTAATGATTTATCATTACATAGGATAATATGTTACATAAGTTGTGAACTTACTACTAATCCCGAAATGTCAAATTTTGTAGGGGTTAAACCGAAATTTGACGAGTCTGCAGTACTGTGCAAAAACGGTCGACCGCTAAACCGTGCACGGTCGACCAGATGTTACACGGTCGACCGGATGTGCATCGTTCGTAACAGGAATTTCGTCTGTTCGTTTTCGGTCGACCGAGTATAATCGGTCGGTCGACCGAACATTGCGATGAAATAATTTTGTTACGAACGGTCGACCGAACCCCCAACACGGTGACCGATTGAGGCGGTTACTGCAGAATAAATTTAAGAATTAATTAGATAATGCATGGAATTGGTCCATAACTGATTTAATTCGTGGCTAAGATTATTTGTTAGCAAATAATGGATGGTTAGATGGAAGTTTTTATGAAATCATGGGCAAGAGGTTGCACATGAATAGGTAATTTGGAGAGAACTTATAAATACAAGTTTATCCTATTACCTTATTAATTAATTCATTACCTTTTTGTGCAAACATCTCTCTCCCTAATTCTCCACGAATTTCACCTTAATTCTTGAGTTTAGTTTTAGTTTTCAGAGATCTTCTTCTCAAGGGAACTAAAGAGGGGTTAATCGTTATATTCTAAACCCTATTGTAGATTGAGAGGCTAGCTCTTCTCTCTCCAATCTTGTTTATAGTTTAGTGAATACTCGGACGCATCCGGCGCAGCGACAATCATCATCAACGTCTCCGGATCATCAAGAAGTTTTAGAGAACTTCTATGTATGAAATTCGGAGCCCAAGTTTGTTTTAATAAAGTTTTGAAACTAGTTATTGAAACAAACTGATGCATGCATGAAACAAATCATAGAAAAATTGTAATTGATCCTTATTGTGCATAAAAATTTTGAAAATAAATATGTGCAATTAAACTAGAAATCCTACTGCTGCCATGCTTTTATAGTGGCGCGGTTGGTGTTCGCGGCTCGTTGAGCCTGATGACCCAGCGGACTTCGGTCCGGACCCGTCCGATGTTGTGTCATTCATATGTTGGATCACCGATGCTGTGCCGGTGATGCCGCAGATGCTGTTCCGGCGATGATGGGCTGATGTTGTACCGACTATGATGTGTGATGGGCCGATGCTGTTCCGAGTATGTTTTCCTGAGCTGGGCACCTACTGAGATGATGATTGATTGACCGACCGACGACTCAGTTGGGGTGGTTTCGACCACGAAGTTACATATCTGTTTCTTATGGCGCGGACCTGGCGGATGCTCCTTGCCGAACCCCATGTTTAGTATAACCGCGTGTGGGGAGCGTTACGTCTTGTTCCGCTAGACCGTATGTGCCTACAGTAGGTCTCTTTGGGAAACCTGATGATGATTGTCGGACTGATGTCCCATTTTACCCTTCGGGGGAACTGTTTTCCTTACTGTTGATGACATCACATGCTACTAGTATGATATGTTCATTTGTACTACTGCATGCATATAGGTGAGCTTGGTATACGAGTTTCCTTATGGAAACTCAGGCATTGTTGTTGCATGTTTTATTTCAGGACCGCAGTAGGTCCAGTTGGGTGGTGATCAGCGGGCGCACACATTTTGGGTCAGATCCTCTCGTTCGGACCACTGAGGTAAATATGATTACTTGTATCTCCTTTTGTTATATCTGATGTAATCATGTAGCTTTTTGACAGACTCTGATGTAATATGGTGTACCGCTTGGATATTTTTATGAGAAGTAACAGTCCCGTATTTTGATTATTGATCTCTGATTTCGTGATGATAAATTTTAAATTTTCTGTTGTTTCGGGATGTTACAATAGGTGTTGAGTGAATGCAATCTACCAAAAAACCTGATTAGTCCATCGAATAGCTGGATGAGTAAATATTAAATAATTATCATTTGGTATCCTAACATGATGTTACGGATAAGGTCGAGAAAAAAGAGGGATCGACCGATTGCATAGTCTGTCTTTGTGGTCCATCAAACACCCTTATTTATATACAATCAATATAGTTGGAATTTTGCGTTTGATTCCTTTCAAACTTTAAGCTCAAAATGTGCCATTCACATTCACATAATATGAGACTGTCAGTATGTGACTGACATTCAAGAAGTATACATGTGGGTATTAAGAATTCACGTATATAATTTCATGTTAGGTGAATATATTCATGTGCGAGTATTCTACAAGGAATGAAATTGTTAGGACGGCTGGTAGAGAGACAAAGTCCTAAGATTCCAATTATTTAAGTCCTACTTTTGTTATGTGAATATTTGAATGTTCGATTTTTTAATATAGTTTTAATTTAATTCCATTTTTTAAAGGTTTTAAGAAAAAATCATTATTCGAACATCGTGTTTGGAGGTTGGAATTTGTTGGCTTTCGGACGTTATATCTCGTAGGAAAACGACATTTACCCTTTACTAGCTTCTTAATTCTTATGCAAATCAAAGATTGGTTCTATTACCAACAATGATATACCCCAGCGTAGATGACGTCAGGTTAATCTTAAATGTACCCAAGTTTAAATATTTTGTATGTCTTACTATTCTTTTATTTGGGGGAAACAAATGTAAACTATCTTGAAATATGTTGTACGAAGAACAAAAGTCTTCCTCAAATTCAACAGAATACTGAAAACAAAATTACGCAAATGGTAATCATAAGATTCTCAGTCATTAAACAACGAAATCCTTTCATGCATGCTAAACCATGATTTTGTTGCCTTTGTTGTTGCGACTTGCAACAGAGAATTGTGAATTGCAAGTTGAAGGAATCTAAGTCGTATTGAAATCATTGAATGAGATTGCAAAAGAGCAAGTGGAAGGAAAAAATCTAAGAATTTGTCATGTGTGTAGATTCTTGTTTTTATGTCTATTTTTACAAAGAACATTACAAAATATAAATTTGGAGTTTGGATCTAAGTTGTGTAGGGAGCACTCCACGTTTCTCTTAGAGTCCATTTGAGACGCTCAGAATTTAAGAGATGTTTTTTTTAGGCAGTTGATTTTTCTCGAAGTGTGATTTGTGAATCTTATCTATTTTTTGATTGGGAAAATAGTTGTATTTATTTATTTTACGTTTCAGTTACCTTCCCACAGAGTAGGTAGTTGTATGACATTTTTTCTTTTCACTTCCTTTCTTTTGCCACATTCATTGTCATCTAAGCACATCCTAAATTTAAAACGGTAGGTAAGTCACATCAACGTGCCAAATAAGTAAATTACAATTACCAGAGTGATCATTCTCAATTCGTACATACGCATGTAGCAAGTTTTCTGCGATTTAAACATTTAATGCCTGCACCAGCTCAAAATTTTCTAAGATTCTCTTAACACTAATAGCATATTTTACATCAAATAAATCTCCAAAAAAGATCTCCTGTCATCAACAAATTGCAAGGTGACTATTTGCGGGACCTAAATGCTAAATAATATTCCATTCACAAGGAACAATTTTTTTAGGGAACTACTAAACGTCGCCCCAAAATTACTTAAATCGCCCCTTGAATCGCCCCAAAATTACTTGAATCGCCCCAAAATTACTTAAATCGCCCCTTAAATCGCCCCAAAATTACTTAAATCGCCCCTTGAAATTACCAAATTGCCCTTAACAATATATTTAATACCCATATCGTCCCGTGTCTATAAATAAGGCCTATGGTCTTGTATATTCATAATTTATCAGTAAAAACACCACGACAATGTCTGGCGAGGGTGATGCATCGGGTGAGGTAAGCCTGGCGCGGGGAAATTTTTGGGCCGAGCGTCTGCATTAGACGCCTCCCCCATGGTGAGGGCGTCTGCGTAGGACGCCCTCCCCATGGCCGAGGCGTCTAACGCAGACGCCTACACAATGGGAGAGGCGTCTTATGTAGACGTCCTCCCCATGGGTAAGACGTCTGTATTAGACGCCCTTCCCTACGACAAGGCGTCCTACGCAGACGCCTTACCGTTGGGGAAGGCGTTTAACACAGACGCCCCAGCCATGGGGCCAGCGTCTAATACAGACACCTTTTTTTTTATTTTGTTTTTTTAATTTCGACTTTATTTTTTAAATTTTTTAATTTCGATTTTATTTTTTATTTTTTTAATTTCGATTTTATTTTTGTAGGTTCCAGATTTCGGTGGTGATGGAGTGGATTACAGTGAGTTATTTCAAACTACACAAATCTTTGAAACAATCGATGAAGCATGTAAATGGGCCAAACAAGTAGCTATCGGAGCTGGGTTTTTTTTGGTCGTGTCGTCGTACAACACAAGATCAGATAGTCGGATGGATTGTTATTTGAGATGCGACCGGCGAAATCAAATGGAGTCTCGGGATATGGATACTGCACTTCGAAGAAACACCAAAAGAAAGGGTTGCGGTTGCCGTTTCTTAATAAAAGTGGTGGAGCGACGAGATCGTGATGGATGGGTTGTGGTTTATAATAGTGCTCACGGACATCACAACCACAGACTGGCAGTTTATCCAGAGGGTCATCGTCAAATTAGTGGTCTAAGTTCTGGGGCGAAGAAGATTGTTCGTGATATGACAGAGGCGCAAGCAAAACCACGGAACATCTTGAAGGCAGTAAAAGAAAAATTCCCGGAGGACAATCCAAATCAAAGGCATATTTATAATTTCAGAGATTACATGAGGAGGACAAAATCTGAAGATCAGAATCCCGTCCAGCAGTTTCTCTACCAAGCAGTGCAGTGTGAGTACTTACATTGGATTATGGCGGATCCAGAAACTGATGTCGTCACTCACGCTTTTTTGGCACATCCGACGTCAGTCCAGTTGTTGCGGACATATCCTTTCGTTATCTGCATGGATTCGACTTACAAGACGAACAAGTATAAGATGCCTTTGTTCGAAATGATTGGGGTCACACCAGCAAACATGAATTTCCTTATTGGATATGCGATTTTGATGGATGAATCTTACTCCAGTTATTTGTGGGTGATGGAGAAGTTGAGAGATCTGTTATTAGGGACTGTCAGCCCGACTGCAATAATAACAGACCGGGAGTTAGGCCTTATGCGACCAGTGAGAGAGGTTTTTCCTGACTCTGCTCATTTACTCTGCACATGGCACATCAACAAAGACGTATTGAATTACGCATACCACGTATTCGGCAAGAATAAGGAGATGGCAGAGACTTTGAGGCGTGGAAGATGGAGGAAGATCATGCTTTCTACTTCAGAAGCCGAGTATGATAGAGCTGTGTATGCTCTGAAAGATTTGTATAGATCGTGGCCGGCTATCACGGAGTATCTGGACACCACGTGGTTGGTGCATAAAGAAAAGTTTGTACTGAATTGGACGAACAAAGTCCTTCATTTTGGGAACACCACGAATTGTAGGGTCGAAAGTGCTCATTCGGCTCTAAAAGAGTGGATTTCTACATCGACTGCAGCTCTGGACACTCTTTTCCAGCGCGTCAACGCGGCTACTGAAATGCAGCTGACAAATATTCGAAACTTTCTTGAAGACTCGAGACGGCGAAATTTGATTAATTTCGGACATGCTCTATATCGTCACATAAATGGTAGAGTTTCGCATCACTGTTTGCAGTTGCTGAGTCAGGAGGTGAAGAGAATGCAACAGTTAGATGATGAAGTTGAATATCGTTGCGAGTGCGCTTTTCTGACTTCTCATGGGATACCTTGCGCATGTACCATCCGTGGATGTCTTGAATCAGAAAACGGAATTTACTTAGAGCAGATTCATCCGTTCTGGAGGACACTTGTCATTGGAGAAGGAGCCGGGAACGTAGAGTTTGTGTCTCAGGCAGCTCAAGACGCCGAACATTTTCACAGTCTGGTTGATGAGATTGCAGGAAGTGACCCTACCGTAATTCGATCTGTCTCTCGGGTTTTATTCGAGCAGCTACACCCCGAACATTCGAATTTGAAAGAGCCTGCAGTAAAAACAAAGCTACGAGGTCGACCAAGGGGAAAGTCGACACGACGGGACCCTAGTGCGTTTGAGTATGCAGAGCGAGGTAGTGGTCGATCTTCAGGTAGTGGGAGTAGAGGTCGTGGTCGTTCTTCCGGTAGTGGAAGCAAAGGTCGTGGTCGATCTTCTGGTTCTTCGTCTGTGAGGGGAGGATCAGGTATACCATCCCTATATTTATTATTATTATAATTTTGTTATTTATTTCAGTAAATATGTATCTTTTGTTATTATATGTAACTGTATTTTTTGTTCATATTGTAGTGACTGGGCGGGTTGACGTAGACGACTTCCCATATGGAGATAGAATTCCAGGAATCATTATGCCATTCCTACACCAGTGGAATGATGTACGTGCTGATGGAAACTGTGGATTTCAATGTGTCGCCGATGTTTTCCACGGTGGTGAAGACAATTGGCAACTCGCCCGTCGTTCGATTTCAAATGAGATAGCTGCGAACCCATCTTTTTATGAGCACGTATACTACGACGGTGTGGCGGAGGCTCGTCACCGGATTAATTGGGGCGGGGGACCTTGTGGCGAGAATCACTATATGGAGACGTGGACGGACTTGTTTCCCATTGCAAATTTTTACAAGTGTGCAGTTATGTTCTTCTCTCTCGGAAATGATGGTTCATTGTACCCATGTCTTACAGTTCTACCTTGGGAGAGTCCGCCTACCGTGACGAGACCGTGCAGAGAGTTGATTATTGCTCATTTAGGGAGTTACGCTCATTACATTCGTTTGGAATTGAATGAGGGATTCCCCGTACCTCCTATAGCGACTCTGTGGTATCAAATACGAGATGAGAGTGTTATTGGATGGGAGCTGGAGTACCAAAATAGGATAGCATATTGGCAACAATTATGTAATATGTTTTGATATGTTTGTATAATTATGTAATATGTTTTGATATGTTTGTATAATTATGTAATATGTTTTGATATGTTTGTACATTATATAGTGTTGCTTTATTATGTAATATGTTTTGATATGTTTGCTTTATTTGCATTATATATAATAATACGACAGGTTATCAAACACAAATACAAATAATAATGGTACAACAGATAAGCAAAACACAAATACAAACAATAAGCGTACGACAAATAAACAAATATAAATGCAAATAGTAAGCGTACAACAGATAAGCAAAACACAAATACAAACAATAAGCGTACAACAGATAAACAAATATAAATGCAAATAGTTAGAGTATGGTACAACAGATCAGCCTACTCATCATCCGAATCATGGTCGGAGATGCCTAACTGAGTATGCCACGAGTGTATGATCTCATCCAAATCTCCGCATGCAGCTCTGGCATCGTCTGGCAGCTCATCCCTCATCTGCAAGATTGGGTCTACAGCCCGTATCATCTTACCCATCCACTGCACATAACAATAACATTAGCGTACATTAACAAATTATACGGTACAAATAAATATAGATAAAATGAAAAAATTACCAGATCGCCACACGTCCTATCTGGTGGTCGATCTGCTCTCCGGGAGGCACCACGGACGATGATAGGATGTGAGTAACTACCGAACCAATCAAGATAACGTGCATCACACTCGGAGGGGTCGCGACTACGTCTGAAGTCGCCAAGGAACAATCGGCATGATCTCGGAAATGTCCGCCAAGTCGATTCCGCTGTAGAAGCGGGGAACCTGACATCGTACGTCGCTGCTGTCGCAGACCGCACCGCATGCTCTGGTGTCGGAATGTCAACCGGGATCACCTGAACATATCCTAACTGACGCAAGACCCGATCGGGCATATAAGGCTCTATGATATCCCGATAACGAATAAGACCCATCAATAAAGTCCTCGGGACATCCGCTGCTGGGTCAGGACCATAGGGTAACCACTCCACCTAAAGTTTAACACATTAATAATAATACATCTTAAAATTAAATAAATGGTGTAAAGTTTGATACCTCTGATGCAGTCATCTGATCAAGCCGTGCGCGGATGGAACGCAATCGTCCATCGCTCTTGTCCTCGCTCCGGACAGCCCACATACCGGAACGTAGATGACCCTCGTCGATAATCTTCTGCTCACGATGCGGGCGGAATGCAGGAAAGTACTCGTATATCCACGCCTGCAGCAGCGTAAGACAACCTGCAATCCCAGAACAATCCGCACGACTAGCTATCCCAAGCTGCCGGTACAGGTATGCCAACGTCGCTGACCCCCACGAGTACTCACGAACGGTCTCCGGGTCCCTAGCCTCCAGTAGATCGCGTGGTCTGATCCGACAACCACTCTTGTCGACAAACAAGACGGCTCCGAGCATCAAGAATAGGTACGCCGTCAACTGTGTATCATCGGCCCGCGGAGGTCGTGCCCGTCTGCATAGGTCCTCAACGGAGTCGATGCCGACACCACCACCACTCCATAAAGCTGTATCTCTCGCCAGACCATCAGGTGTGACACCAAGCAACTCTGCCACATAACACCTCAGCTCAGACGTCGACCCCTGAGCACTAACCAGACGACCATCCACAGGAATGCGCAGGATCTGGAAAACATCGTGAAGCATGATCGTCATCTCTCCGAAAGGCATGTGGAAAGTGTTGGTGTCAGGCTGCCACCGCTCCACAAACGCCGAAATCAAAGGCATGTCGAGATAAGGGAACATGCTGTACGGTAAGTGCCCCAAATGCGTGACACTAATCTCCTCTCTGATATCAGCACTCAGTGTAGACCGCCAACCCTGTAGTGCTGTACAGGCTCTGTGCCGATTATGGCACTTCCGAACCTTCCGATCCTCTCCGTCCCAGATCCGTCTAGCAATGTGACCCCAGAAACTAGGAATGACGCTCCCATCTAAAGGACCACCAGGCGTCATACTGCTCACGATCCAAGAATCGTCCTGGACCCTCTTCTTCTTCTGAGCGCGGGGATCAACAGTGCACGAGCTCGAATCCCCGGTCGTAAACCTCCCACCCCTACCCTTCCGCACCATCCATCCGGCGGAAGTAGAAGTACCCGCTCGACCACGTCCTCCACTATAATCCCCCTGCCTCTCCACCTCCGGCCGCACTAACTCATACGGGCCATCATCGTCGCTCTCGTCGTCGAAACTATCCACATGCTCATCATCGAAGGAATCATCCTCCTCACGACGACGTAATGCCTCCCTCTCCCTCCTGACCGAAGCAGATATCCCCCGTCTACGTGGATGACGCCGTGCTGAATCATCAACTATAGAACGGAAGGCGTGTAATGGTATCGACTTGCCTTTCCCTCCACTGTGACCCGATGACTATTAATTGAAATTTTAAATACAAATTTGTTAAATTTGTTAAACTAAATTATCATATTTATCAAAATTGTTAAACTAAATCAAAATTTGTTAAACTAAATTATCAAAATTGTTAAACTAAATCAAAATTTGTTAAACTAAATTAAAACAATTGTTAAACTAAATCAAAATTTGTTAAAACTAAATATCACAAATGTTAAACTTAATAAGAATTTGTTAAATTAATTTTTTTGATTTATCACTATTTATTAAAGTAATTATGATATTTATTAATTAAAAAAACAAAAAAGGTGGAGGCGTCTGCGAGAGACGCCTCCCGCAAGGTGGAGGCGTCTGTCGGAGACGCCGCCTCCTACGGGGAGACGTCTTCCGCAGACGTCTCCCGCTACGGGTCGGCGTCCGAGGTAGACGGCCCCCGCATGGGTCGGGCTTCCTCGGACGCCCGCCCCATGCGGGGGGCGTCTCTCTCGGACGCCGACGACTTTTTTTTTTTTTTTAAAACAAATAAATAACGTAATGTTACCTCATACGGGTACACCGGGGGAACTGCTGGCTGCTTCCCTGGCCTCCGAGACATTCATAATCTTGTGTAGTAGGTATAGGAAGAGAAAGTTTTGAAAAAAGAGTGAAATTGTGAGATATATAAGTAAAAATATGAGGAAGGGCAATTTGGTAATTTCAAGGGGCGATTTAAGTAATTTTGGGGCGATGTTTAGCAGTTCAGTTTTTTTAAGGAGACCAATGACTTGATAATCCATTGATAATTAACTATGTATCCGAAAACAGATTAATGGGTTGAATCGATGGCCCTTTGCGCATAATCTTTGCCACAGATGGAAAAAAGTTAGAAAGCACAAATGGCTAAGATGAATTTGGTAGGTTTAATTAAAGTAAATACGACTAAAATAGGAGGTGAAATTTTAGATCCCTAATTGCCGAATACAAAATTGAAACTTGTTATATATATTTTTCTTTCTGAAAGCAGAAACTTGTTAGATCGGCAAATGACAACTGCCACCCAACGAATTCCAGTTTACATTGTTTTTTTTTATGATCCAGAATTTCGTAGTACCCGCCTCCACTTGGGTTAAACGTGTTGTCGTTCTAAACTGAAAGTGGTTCACACCATTTGCACCGAGGACATTTGACATACGAAACGAAAGTTCGAACCTACGTCTTCACGCACTAACCTCCTAACCACTCCACTACGTCCCCGAGAGACATTCGAGGTAACATTGTTGGCATAACAAATAATCCAGCTTTTCTGGAACGCGTTTCGGCTACAAACACGTTGGTTGCTTCTCAACCACTCCAACCCAACCACCAAATACCACGAACCTCCCACGCTCTTTTTCGGTGTATTTGCACATTTTATTTTCGTGTTTTACCTTTCTTTTTAGTTTAAAGGTCATTTATATTATTAATTCCATCTAAGAATGTTTATGCTCATTAAATGTCACAAGTTCGGAATTCGTGCACAAAATAGTAAAAAAGATACTCAAGTTTAATCTTTTGTGGTGGAGTACGTTATTTTTACTGAACTGCTATTCGGCAAACTACTTAAATCGTTCGTACGAATTACCATTTTGCCCTTATGTCATTTCTACTTATATAACTCTTCATTTCACTCTCGTAACACCACTCTCTCGTTATATTACACTCATATTCACCCAAAAGCATGTCTTGGAGGTCCAAAAAAGAGCCAACGGACACTCCGGTCTACTCGAATCTGGTAAAATGCATTGTTCAATTTTTGTATATTTTAAATTTTTTTAGGTCGGGCATTCGCGGGAGACGCCAGACCCAACGGCCGGGCATCCTCCGGAGCCCCCCCCCCCACTTGGGAGGTGGCTCCAGCAGACGCCCTCCCCTTTTCAGAATTTTTTTTATTTAAATTGATTATAATTTATGATAATTGCTAAATAAATTGATTATTAAGTTAATAATTTGTTAAATTAGTTTAGTAATTAGTTAAATTGATTAATTATTATAATTAGTTTCATGATAAATTTGTAAATCCATTAACTAAATTTTATTTCTAAAATTGAATTAATAGTCATCAGGTTACCGTGGAGGAAAAGAGAAATCAATTCCCTTACGCGTTGTACATAGTTTAGGAGGTGAGTTAGGTCCCTGTCATCCACGTAGACGGGGTATTTCTGCTTTTGTTAGGAGAGAGAAATATTTTACGTCATCGTCAGACACTTGGGGATTCTTTCGACAACGAGGATGATTCAGATGAAGTGGGGAGTCACGACGAGAGTGACGATGGGGGTCGGTATGACTTGGAGCCGCAGGAGGAGGTGAGACAACAGTATGGTTGAGGATGTGGGCGACGTTCTAGTCCTTCAGCTGAGTGGGTCATTAGGAAGGGTCGAGGTGACAGGTTTGTGACTGGTGATTCGAGTTCGTGCACTGCAGACGCCCGAGCTCAGAAGAAGAAGATGGTTGAGAACAATTCTTGGATCGTAACAGGTATGATGTCCGATGGTCCTCTAGATGGCAGTGTCATTCCGAGTTTCGGAAGCCACATCGCTAGACGCATTTGGGAGGGTGAGGATCAGAAGGTTCCAAAGTGCCATAATCGGCACAAAGCCTATACGACATTGCACGTTTGGCGTTCAGTGATGACTAATGATATGACGGCGACCATTAGTGATAGTGGATTGGATCACTTGTCGTACATCATGTTCTTTTGCCTTGACATGTCGTTGATTTTGGCCTTCGTGGAGCGGTGGCAGCCTGACACCAACACTTTCCATTTGCCTTTCGGCGAGATGACGATCATGTTGCATGACGTCTTCCAGATTCTGCGCATACCTGTTGAGGGTCGTATGGTCAGTGCTCAGACACCAACGTCTGAGCTGAAGATGTATGTATTAGAGTTGCTCAGGGTCAGCCTCAATGGTCTTGGGCGGGGGCTCATTGTGGAGTGGCAGTGGTGTTAGCATTGACGTTGTGGACGACTGTTGCAGACGGGGACGACCACCACGGACTGAGGCTACCCAGATGACTGCCTACCTCTTCTTACTGCTAGGTTGCGTCTTGTTTGTCGACAAGAGCGGTTGCAGAGTCAGACCACGCGACCTATTGGAGGCGAGGGACCCAGATACCATTGGTCAGTACTCATGGGGGTTGGCGGCGTTGACATATCTGTATCGCCAGTTGGGGATAGCAATTCATGCTGATTGTTTTGGCATTACGAGTTGTCTTACGCTGCTGCAGGCTTGGATATATGAGTACTTTCCTGCTTTCCGCCCGCATCGGGAGCGGAAGATCATTGAGGATGGTCATCCTCGTTTGCATATGTGGGCTGTCCGGACGGAGGATAAGAGCGAGGCACGACTCCTTTGCATTCGTAGACGGCTAGATCAGATGACCGCATCACATGTATAAAATTTATATATCATTCATGTTTATTTAAATTTCAAGTTTATTATTATTAACGTATAAACATTTAGGTGGAGAGGTTGTCGTATGGTCCTTAGCCTGCTGTAGCCATGCCGAGGACTACATTTATGGGCGTCATTCGTTATCGGGATTTCATAGAGCCTTATTTACCTTATCGCATATTGCGTCAGTTAAGGTATGTTACGGTGATTCCGATTGACATCCCGACACCAGAGCATGTCGTACGATCTGCGATTGCGACGACGTACGACGTTAGGCACAGCGCTTCGAGCGCGGAATCGATTTGGAGGACATTTCCGAGAGTATGACGACTTCACTTGGATGATCTGAGGCGTAGTCGCGACCCCTCCACTTGTGATGCAGATTATTTGCAGTGTTTCGGTAGGTGCTCACATCCAGTTATCGTTCGCGGTACCATTCCGAGACCGGAGAGACCACTGGATAGGACATGTGGCGATGCGGTAAATTTATCTAATTTAAGTTTTACTTGTAATGTATATTTTGTTTTTATTGTTAATGTACGCTAATTTTTATCTTACATATAGTGGATGAGTAGGGTGATGCGGGTTACGCAGTCGTTCTTGCGATATAGAGACCAGATGCTGAACGGGGAGACAAGAGCTGCATGGTACAAATTTGGATGACCTCGTTGAGGCGTGGCACAGCCAGTTGAGCATTTCAGACCCGGATTCGGATGAGGAGTTGTACTTGGCTTGCATACTCAATTATTTTATTATATGTTGAACTATTACTACATTTGTTGGTATTTTCTTATCTATTATACTCTTATTATTTATTTCTGACGAACATATTTTCTCCTTATTTGTTTAATGTTGTATTTTTATTATTTATTTCTCATGAGTCTATCGTAGACCTGTTTGGTTTATGTAATATAATTTAAATTTACAAATGCATTACAAATTACAATTAAAATGTACTACGTAACCGGTCCCAGTACGCTATTCTACTTTCGTACTCTGCCTCCCATCCAACAACACTCTCATATCGCATTTGAAACCACAGGGTCTCTATAGGAGGTACTGGGAATCCCTCGGCTAATTCCAATAACATATCTTGCAACTTATCCAACACCCACCAGTAACTAGACTTATACTTGTTCGTCTTATTGGAGTAACCCCAACCAACTCGAACAAAGGCATCTTGTACTTGTTCGTTTTGTATGTCGAATCTATGCAGATTATGAAAAGATACGTGTGCAACAATTGAACTAACGTTGGATGTGCCAAAAATACGTGAGTGAGGACATTAGTTTCTTCATCCGCCATAATCCAATGTAAGTATTGATACTGCACTGCCTGTTTTAGAAACTGCTGAGTGAGATTCATGTCTTCAGATTTCGTCCTCCTCGTGTACTCTCTGAAGTTATAAATGTGTCTCCGATTGGAATTATCGTCTGGGAATTTCTCTTTTACTGTAAACAAGATATTATGTGGTCTTGCTTGTGCCTCAGTCATATCACGAACAATCTTCTTTGCGCCAGAACTAAAACTGTTGATCTGTTGGTGGCCCTCTGGATAAACTGCAAGTTTGTGGTTGTGTTGTCCATGAGTACTATTAGAAATAACGACCCATCGATCACGATCCCGCCGCTCGACTACCTTTACCAAAAAACAACAACCTCAACCTTTTCTTTTCGTGTTCTTCCGTAGTGCAATATTCATATCACGAGAACCCATTTCATTTCTGCGATTGCATCTCAGATAACAATCCGTCTGATTATCTACTTCTGATTTGTAGGATGATATTACCAAAAAAATTGGATCCGATGGCAACTTGTTTCGCCAATTTACACGCGTCCTCGATTGTTGAAAATACTTGTTTACTATCAAAAAGCTAACTGTAATCTACTCAATTACCACCAAAATCTTGCAACGGAACCTGAAATAATTTAAAATAACACAACATAAAAAATTAAAAGATAAAATAAAATTGGGGCGTCGAGCTGGGACGCCCCACCTTGGAGCGGGGCGTCTGGCTTGGACGCCCCCACCTAGGGCACAACAGCTTAGAGAGACGCCGCCCCCAAGGATGAGGCATCTGGATAAGCTGTCATTCCCAAGGAAGAGCCGTCTGGTTGGGACGCCCTCTCCTTGGAGGATGCGTCCCAGCTAGACGCCCCATCCTAGGGGGAGGTGGCTTAGTCAGACGCCTGAGATGAAAAAAAATCCTCCGACTTACCTCCTCAGATCCAGGCGCTTTGCCAAACATTTTCGTGGTGTTGGTACTGGGAATGTGAGGAAACTTAGGCAAAAATCTTGTTTTAAAACACGGGACGTAATGAGTATTAAACTAATTGTGAAGGGCAAAATAGTAATTATTGGAGTGATTTAAGTAGTTCTTGAGATGAATAGTAGTTTTTTTTATAATAAACAAAATTTTAAAAGTTGAGGTGCTGCAAAAGCCACGTTCTGAGTTTCTGACTCATCCAGAGCATTTTCCTATGTAAACAAATCTTGCTATGCACCATTGGGATATGCCATGTCATATTCTCTAATAACTTTCTTTATTTATCTTTTCGCATTTGATAAAGAAAAATGATTTGTTGACGCGGTGTGTCAGGGACACCGTCTGACGTAGTCAATTCAGTCAGCAAACACCAAAGATTAATTAAATCACATATTATTTATTTATTTTGTGTCACTTCACACGCACACTAAATTATGTGACTTTTGGTTTCCACCATACATATCTCCTCAAAACCTTCCAGTATCCCTCAAAATCTTTCATTCTCCATCATTTTCTCCCGGTGGAAGGCGAGATCGGTAAGAAGGATGTCGAGGGAGACGACACGGGAGTGAGTCTTGAGGAGGTGGGGATGTCGACGATGTTGGTTAGGACGTCACGGTGTAGTTGGTCGGCGAGGAGGAGGAGGAAGTGGTTGGCATTGGAGTCTGTCTCGAGGCGAAGAGGAGGAAGAATGTGGTTCTTTGTAGTTGATTTGAGTTTTTGGTGTGGTATTTTTGGGGGAAAGTTTGGTTTTCGTGACTGATTTGAAGTTTTTTGGTTTTGTTCTGTGATGAATTGGTCTTGTTTTTTTCGGAAGTGTGGTTCTTTGTAGCAGATTTGAGTTTTTTTGTTGAGTTTTACGGAAAAGTTTGTTTCTTTGTAGTTGATTTGAAGTTTTTGGTTTTGTTATATGATGGATCGATCTTGGTTTTTTAATGTTATTTTGGAAAGTTTGTTTCTTTGTGGAGTTTTTGTTTAAAGTTGGTTTGTCTTTGATATTAATTTTTGGGGGATTCGATTTGTTTTCATGGAATTGGGTTTGATTTCGTGTTCTTGAAAAGGACAAACGCAGGTGATAAAAAGGACAAATACTTAAAAAGGACAAACCACTAGTTAAAAGGACCAAACCTTGACATAAAAAGGACAACCCACCCATATAAGGACCGACCCAACTATAAGAAAGGACAAAACCATAATTAAAAAGGTCAAACCACTTTTTAAAAATGCAAACCGTTACTTAAAAAGGGTAAAACCTCGATATAGAAAGGACAACCCACCAATATAAGAAGGACCGACCCAACTGTTAAAAATGACAAAATCAAACTTAAAAAGTACAAACTGATACTTAAAAAGGATAAACACATACTTAAAAAGGACAAACTACTATTTAAAAGGACAAACCATACATTAAAAAGGACAAACTCCTATATTAAAAAGGACAAATGTAGATGTTAAAAATGAGAAACTTATATGTTTAAAAAGATAAAACATGAACTTTTCATTTTACCTTTGTATCCAAAGGTTGCATGGGAAATCAAAGGTTGCGTTGGTAAAGTAAAAGTTGCATGGGGAAACCAAACGTTGCAGTGAGAAAGTAATATTGCATTGGAAAATTAAAGGTTGCATATGACACAAACATGTTATTAAATTAATTTCTCTGCTGACTGGACTGACAACGTCAGGTGCGTCCCGGACGGTCGCGTCCGTGTATCACGGTCCTTTGATAAAATGGTTGGGTGGTAGGTATTAATTCATGAGAGCAACCTTAACGGGGCCATCCCCCACGGATGACCCCGCACGACCCGATCATCCGCGGTCGTGCCCCGGGACGACCTGGTCGTGGCACGACCCGGTTGGCTGGGTTTTTGTTTTGTTTTGGTATTTGTTTTAATAATTAAGGGTTTATATTTTGATAAATAATTAGGGGTTAAGTAGTTGTAGTTTATATTTTGATAATAATCAGGATTACAGTTATGATTTTGAGTATTATTTTGTAAATTGGTGAGTATTCATTAAATTTTATTTAAAAGAACTTCAATAGAAGATAATTATATTCCCCAAAATGGTTTGAAGATAATTATATTCCCAGACAAGATTTGAATTCGGTCAGAGTAAATTATCACGCGTGTATTATAGATTGTCAGTCCGACAAGATAAGGTATCAGGCGCGTACTATAGATTGTCAGATCGACAAGAATAGTCATCACGCGCATACTGTAGATTGTCAGATCAACATTATAAGTAAGGAAGTGGTAAAGCATATCTCGTCAAACATATCTAATTTAATGAACTCTAATTTAAGATACCGAGCGACCTACTCATCAGCCTCCTCTGACGATGCCTTTGACGAGCTTTGGAGGCAAGTAAGCACAAAAGCACTCGAAGAGCTTGAGCGTGGGTCTACTAATAGGGCCACTCGTGGGCGGAGTGTGAGGCTCCAAGGCGACAACGTGCTACGACCCAAAACTCTGATAGAGATCGGAAAGAAGTTTACCGTCATCTTATTTCTGATTATTTTGCTAAAAATCCTGTGTATGGTCCTCTTATTTTCAGAAAAGATTCAGAATGAGGAAACATGTATTTTTGCGTATCACGGGTGCTGTTGAGAATTCTGACGTCTTCTTTCAACCAAGACCGGATGCGGCAGGTCGAATGAGCATATCGGGACTACAAAAAACCACTGCAGCTCTGAGAATGTTAGCCTACGGCGTTGCAGGCGATGCCGTTGATGAGTACCTATGCCTTAGTGAGGCGATGACAAGGATGACTCTCCAGAAGTTCGTAGGAGTGATAGCCAACTTCGGTGCTGAATACCTGAGAAAACCCACTCCAGAAGACATGGCAAGACTACTTCACGTTGGTGCGCAACTTGTCTTTCGGGCATGATGGGGAGAATCAATTATATGCAGTGGGAGTGGAAAAATTGCCCAGCAGCTTGGAAATGACAACACTATGGCCGGAGCGGCAACACAACAATTGTGTCAGAGGCCGTAGCGTCGTACGACCTTTGGATATGGCATACCTTTTTTGGCATTCCCGACTTTAGTAACATTTTCAACGATCTCCCCTTTTTAATGACGTGTTCGAAGGACATGCACCTCCCGTCCAGTACGAGGTGAATGGTCATCAATATGATATGAGATATTATCTTACAGATGATATCTACCTGCAGTGGGCGGTATTCATGAGATCCATCCCGCTTCCACAAACTCTCAAGGATAAGTTATTTGCACAACACCAGGAGGCAGTCTGTAAAGACGTAGAACGTGAGTTTGGAATGTTGCAGGCACGATGGGCAATCCTAAGGAGGCACTCTCTTGCGTGGAATGCTGATCTCATAAACAAAATAATCACTGCGTACATCATAATGCACAACATGATCATGGAGGACGAGCGTGAATCTTATTCCATGATTTATGATACAACTGAGTTTGAGCAGGATCGCGAAATATCTGGTCCGGAACAAACGACTTATTCCACTGCACGGGTCCTGGACATTAATGCCTACATGAACAACAAAGATCGCGTTCGTATAAAACTGAACATCTCGCGTTGATGACGGACTTGATCGAGAACATCTGGCAGCGATTCGGCGGAACCGACGCTTAATTGTGTTTTATGTCGTGTAATATTTGAATTATGTCGTGTGTTATTTGCTTTGTGTATTGAATTTGATTTGTCATCTTCTTTGGTGTAACCGTACGTTTGCTAAAAATAATGTAATATTGGCTTTCTTAATATTAATGGTATTTAGTATTTGGTAATCATTAATATTTTTGTTAAATATAAATGATTTTGGAATATAATAAAGGTTGAAAATAAAATTAATGATGTGGAGAAAAGAGAGTGGGATGACCTAGGTCATGGTTAATGAGTGAATAGTGAGAGAGAAATAAGAGGTTGGGTCATGATGATGTGGCAGCGAGAGAAAAGAGAGAGAGAGAGAGAGAGAGAGAGAGAGAGAGAGGATGACCTAGGTCGTCCGGATGACCTAGGTCATTGCTGCGGATAGTCTGATCTCAAGAGATTAATTCATGGTATAAATTCTCATGTCTTATTTTTGAAAGTCTCTCTGGACGTAGCGTAGTTAAGAGATTGAGAAAGTGAAACATTCATCTTTGTAAGTAAGTTTGAATCTCAACAACGAGTTGGTGAAAATAGTGTTACCAGCGTCACTTTGGAACCACAATTTACCATTCTTAAGTGGATGTGTGTCCAGAAATTATGGATCATCAAAAAGATATTAGGAGAAGCGACCAATTTTTATTACTTTGTTGGCTACATGTAGGTTTTTAGAAAGTTGAGTACCGCCTGCTAGCAACAATTACCTAAAGGTTGTAAGTAAAGAATAGAATAGCCAACTATTGTGAAAACGTTACGTGAGGGTAGCGAACAGACACAAGGCAAGTAAACGAACAATCGGAATCAGTCATTTGATTTGTTTACTTTGGGAATTTTCAGAACGTTTTAGAGTAAAGGGTTCCAATTTTCTATGAAGACAAAGTCTATGTAAACGAAATGGTTGACTTCTTCTTCCCTTGTTCTGAGAGGACGTTTTATTGAAGCCAAACACAAATTAATAAGGGATTTGCTCCACTTTTTCTACGAATTATTGATTACCTTTTGAAAACAAATACTCACGGACAGGAAAAAAAACTAATGAATGAACAAACTTCTCTTTTTTTTCTCACGACACGTCACAATTACACGATAATTATTTTTTACACGGAACTAACACAAACTGCATCTTTTATACGATAATCAATTGATTTTACTTGATAATGATCAATTAAGATGTTATTTACAAAAATATTCTCATTCTCATCTTCCAACATGCCTTGTGTTATTCGGTCCAACGATTGTCACGCAACGTGAGTAACATGCCAACGATTGTCATTTGATTTGTTTACTTTGGTATTTTTCAGAACCCTCTAGAGTGAAGAGTTCCAATTTTCTGTGAAGACCAAGTCCATGTAAAGTTGTAAACGAAATGGTCGACTTCTTCTTCCCTTGTTCTTAGAGGATGTTTTATTGAAGTCAAACACAAATTAATAAGGGATTTGCTCCACTTTTTCTACGAATTATCGATTACTTTTTGAAAAACAAACACTCGCGGACAGAAAAAACAACTAATGAACGAACAAACTTCTCATTTTCCCCTAACACGATTACACGACACAACACAATTACACGATAATTATTTTTTTACACGGAACTGACACAAACTGCATCTTTTGTTAGATAATCAATTGATTTTACTTGATAATGGTCAATTAAGATGTTAATTAGAATGAAAAATATCAATATAACATGTCACTTAACTATTTTCAATATAAACATGATGAAATCTTTTCAATTTGTACTATACATATTGTTGTTTACCTTGAATATGTGATTAAAGTATTCGTAGAATAAAACAGACATTCGGTCGATCGGAAGGCGTCGGTCGACCGGATTCGTGTTCTGATTTGTCCAGCAACAACGTCTGGCGTGTTTCGGTCGACCGAGAGGAGTTGTTCGGTCGACCGGGCCCACACGAGAAACTGGGCAAAAGTGCTTGTCCATTTTCGGTTGACCGGAACTTAAGTGTTCGGTCGACCAGGCAACCACGAGGAGCTGGGCAAAAGTGCCCGTCCATTTTCGATCGACCGGAACTTAAGTGTTCGGTCGACCGAGTATGCACTTGAGCAAAACAGGAAAAATGCATGTTGCTTTTCGGTCGACCAATACATAAGTTTCGGTCGACCGAGAAAACCTGGTTTGCGTTACGGTTAGAAGATCGGTCGACCGAAGCACCCGTTCGGTCGACCGTTTGACCCAGTCCTGCCCACGATTTGCACATTTCTCCACGCGATTTTGGTGCAACTTATACTTGGTTTGGCCTACTATATAGAGGCAATTTCGTCCCCTTTTGTTTAGGAGAGATTAAGGGTAATTTCTATTGTCTACTTTGCATTCTTGAGAGAAAAGAGAGAGAGAGCATCCTTGTTGATTCGGTGGGAGCAAATTTAACCGGGTATTCTCGCCGGTTGTTCGTGTTTCCTGTAAGCCTCTCCTTGTAATACGTTTATCTATAGTAGATTTGGAGTTGAGTCGTTCGTGGTTTTTCCCGCATTCGGTTTCCATGTTAAATCTTGCATGTTTTGCGTGGTTTGGTGTTTTGGATTTGCAATTGTGGTTTCTTTCTCCATTGGATTTGTTATTTTCGATTCCGCTGCGTACTTGGAATTGGTTTTAATTTCTAACAACTGGCAACAGAGCTTTTGGTCCAAATTTTGGGATTTTCATCGATCTTTTTGGCAAGTACACATGGGGAATCATTGGAAGATTGAGAAGTTGAGCCAAGATGTGAATTTTGGTTTGTGGCAAGTCAAGATGCACGCAATCCTGGTGCAGCAAGAGGTGGAGGACGTGCTTGAGGGCATGAACAAGTTGCCAAAAGAAATGTCCGATCAAGACAGGTTGAAGTTTGATCGTAAGGCGATGTCAACCATTAAGTTGTCGTTGTCTGCCGAAGTTCTGAGAGAAGTATTGAAGGAGAAGACGACTGAAAGTATGTGGAAGAAACTAGAGTAAGTCTACATGAAGAAGTCACTTGCGAGCCGGATTATCTTGAAGAAGAAGTTGTTCCTATTCAAGATGAAGTTGGGTATCTCCCTTCAACAACACTTGGATGATTTCAATGCAATCATCATGCATTCGGAGAAAGTGGAAGCAAGGTTTTTTGATGAGGATCAGGCGATCCTTTTACTTTGCTCGTTGAGTTCTTTATATGATCACTTCGTGGAGACGATGATGTATAGCAGGACCGACATCTCTCTTGCGGATGTCAAAAATGCACTCTCCTCCAAATCTGATATGGAGAAGAAGTCTGATGGTTCTTAGTCGAGCAAAAGTGAAGCACTTGTTGCTCGTGGTAAGGGGAAAGAGAGGAGTTTCTCAAAGAACACCTCAAAGATCAAGTCGAAGGACAAAAATATTATTTGTCATTACTGCAAGAAGAATGGTCACAAGATATCAGAATGTTTTAAGCTACAGAACAGAGAGAAGCAGAGGGGTTCTAGTAGTGGTGATCAGTCAGGTTCGAATGTTGCCGAGTCCGATTTTGATTTTGTGTTGGCAGCTACAGGTACTTCTGAAGCTTCTGACGATTGGGTGATTGACACGGGCAGTACATTCCACTTAACTCCGAATAAACAGTGGTTTTCATCTTATGAATCAATGTCAGGTGCAATGGTTGTGATGGGCAATGGTGACAGGTGCGAGGTTGCAGGAATTGGCTCTGTCAGATTGAGGACCCACGATGTCCTAGTCAAGATTTTGTCGGATGTGCGACATGTTCCAAAGGCGAGCAAGAATCTGATTTCAGTAGGTAGTCTGACTGCAAAGGGCTACAAATTCAGTGGTGAGGATGACTGCATATCCATCACCAAAGGATCACTTATTCTGATGAAGGGAAAGAAGTTTGGACCCGGTAAGCTTTATACGCTTAAAGGAGAAACCATAGTGGGTGACGCAGCTGTAGCATCATCATTGTCTGGTGAGGAGAATACCCAACTTTGACATATGAGATTGGGGCACATGAGCGAGAAAGGCATGGCGGTGTTGAGCAAACGTGGTTTGTTTGGAAGTCAGGAAATCGGTAGTCTGGACTTCTGTGAATTTTGTGTTTTGGGGAAGCAGAAGAGGGTTAGCTTCTCAGCAGCAAAGCACACCACCAAGGCCACTTTAGATTATGTCCACTCTGATTTATGGGGACCCTCTTAGGTTCCATCAAAATGTGGAGCTCGCTACATGCTCACATTTATTGATGATTTCTCCAGGAAGACTTCGGTTTATATTATGAAACAAAAGAGCGATGTGTTTCAGAATTTTCAGCACTGGAAGGTTATGATTGAGAATCAAACAAGAAAGAAAATTAAGGTTCTAAGGACGGATAATGGTTTGGAGTTTTGTTCCTCAGAGTTTAACGATTTCTGCAAGGATGAAGGAATCGTGAGACACCGAACCGTACGTCACACACCACAACAGAACGGAGTAGCAGAACGTCTGAATCGAACTCTCTTGGAGAGAGCTTGATGTATGCTTCTAAATGCTGACCTGACTAAGGTTTTTTGGGCAGAAGCAGTGTGTACCGCTTGTTATTTAGTGAACCGTTCACCTCACACCGTTTTGGACATGAGAACACCGAAAGAAGTTTGGACAGGTGGAGCTTCAGATTTGTCCAAGTTGAGAGTCTTCGGTTGTCCATCGTACGCACATGTAGATCAAGGAAAATTGAATGCTTGGTCATTGAAGTGTATATTCCTTGGCTACGATTAAGGTGTGAAGGGTTATCGTCTGTGGTGCAAGGAATCTCAGAAGCTCATGGTTGAAATAAATGTTGTCTTTAATGAGCTTGCTATGTTACCTTCCAGGAAAGACATTGTTATTTCTACTCCCGTGTCAAGTGGGACTCTGGTTCAGGTGGAGCCACTGGTAGTGACTGTTGATGAGGATTCCGGTGTGACACAAGGAGAGAGTTCGAAATCTGAGGAAGATGAAGAGTATTTGTTGGCAAGGGACAAAGAGGGAGCTGACCAAGAAACCCCGTAGATACGCCAAATCAGTCCTTGCATATGCTCTTAGTGCAGCTGAAGATATTGGAACCTCTGGTGAGCCGAGCAAGTATTCAAAGGCAATTTTGGCACCCGATTCAGCTGCTTGGGTGGGTGCAATGAATGAAGAGATGAAGTCTCTTCATAAGAACCAAACTTGGAAACTGGTAGAACTTCCAAAAGAAAAAAAGTCTGTTAGCTGGAAATGGGTCTTTAAGAAGAAAATCGAGGGACTCTCAGATGTGAGATACAAAGCTCGATTAGTTGCTTGTGGTTTTAGTCAGGTGGAGGATGTGGATTATAGCGATATTTTCTCACCCGTTGTGAATCATACTTCTATTTGTGTTTTGTTGAGTTTGCTTGCAATTCCTGATTTAGAGTTAGAGCAACTAGATGTGAAGACCGCTTTCTTACATGGAGAATTAGAGGAGCAAATTTACATGTCCCAGCCAGAGGGTTTTGTGGTCGAGGGTAAAGAGAATCAGGTCTGTTTGCTGAAGAAGTAGCTTTATGGGTTAAAGCAGTCGCCTCGACAATGGTATAAAAGATTTAATTCTTTTATGGCTGGACATGGGTACAGCAGATCCCAGTATGACTGCTGTGTTTACCGAAAGGTATTTTCGGATGACTCTCTTGTTTTGTTATTACTCTATGTAGATGATATGTTGGTAGCAGCTAAGGACAAGTCTAAAATTTCTGAGCTTAAAGAGTTGTTAAAGGCTGAGTTTGAGATGAAGGATCTCGGTTCAGCGAAGAGGATTCTAGGTATGGAGATACGTCGTGATCGTACATGCAAGAGTTTGTTTTTCTCCCAGCAGCAATATATTGAGAAAGTCTTGCATCGTTTTGGCATGGAAGATGCCAAGTCTGAAAGAAATCCTCTCACCGCACATTTTAAGCTCCCAGTAGACTTGTGTCCCAAGAAGGAGGAGGATAAGGCATACATGTCACGTGTGCCTTATACTAGTGCAATTGGCATCCTGATGTATGCTATGATATGCACTAGTCCAGATATAGCTCAGGCGGTCAGCGTTGTGAGCCGTTATATGTCGAATCCAGGAAAGGAGCATTGGTCAGCTGTAAAGTGGATTCTCCGGTATCTAAAAGGTACAACTAAGCTATCTCTGAAATTTGGTCGATCTTCGTATTCGTTAATGGGGTTTGTAGATGCCGATTACGCGAGAGACCGCGATAGACGAAGATCTATGACTGGTTATGTGTTCACTATTGGGAGCACAACTATTAGCTGGAAAACGACGTTGCAACACATTGTTGCTTTGTCTACAACGGAGGCAGAGTATATGGCAGCGACCGAGGGTATAAAGGAAGCTTTTTGGCTGAACGGTTTATTTGGAGAGCTTAGTCCAGGTCAGAATACAGTGGTTGTTTATTGTGATAGTCAGAGTGTCATTCATCTGACGAAGGATGTACCACGAGAGGACGAGGCATATCGACGTCCGTTATCACTTCATTCGGGAAGTTGTTGCTGAAGGAGGTGTGGTGGTGAAGAAGGTGGGCACTGAAGATAATCCGGCTGATATGTTGACGAAGCAGTTATTTCAACTAAGTTCATGGTATGGGTGAACTTGGTTGGTTTGAGTTCCAAGTAGATGGAGCAAAGTCGATGACACAATGAGGAAGAAAGTGTTTCTTCAAAGATTTTCGGGGGCTATTCAAGGTAAAGGTGGAGATTGTTGTTTTTTACCTTGAATATGTGATTAAAGTATTCGTGGAATAAACCGACATTCGGTCGACCGGATGCGTGTTCTGATTTGTCCATCAACAGCGTCTGGCGTGTTTCGGTCGACTGAGAGGAGTTGTTCGGTCGACCGGGCACACACGAGGAACTGGGCAAAAGTGTCTGTCCATTTTCGGCCGACCGGAAATTAAGTGTTCGGTCGACCGGGCACACACGAGGAGCTGGGCAAAAGTGCATGTCCATTTTCGGTCGACCGAAACTTAAATGTTCGGTCGACCGAGTATGCACTTGAGCAAAACAGGAAAAATGCCTGTCACTTTTCAGTCGACCGGTACATAAGTTTCGGTCGACCGAGAAAACCGGGTTTGCGTTACAGTTAGAAGATCGGTCGACCGAAGTACCCGTTCGGTCGACCGTTTGACCCAGTCCTGCCCGCGATTCGCAAATTTCTTCACGCGATTTTGGTGCAACTTATACTTGTTTTGGCCTACTATATAGAGGCAATTTCGTCCCCTTTTGTTTAGGAGAGATTAAAGGTAATTTCTATTGTCTACTTTGCATTCTTGAGAGAAAAGAGAGAGAGTATCCTTGTTGATTCGGTGAGGGCAAATTTAAGTTGTATTCTCGCCGGTTGTTCGTGTTTCCTGTAAGTATCTCCTTGTAATACGCTTCTCTATAGAGATTTGGAGTTGTGTCGTCCGTGGTTTTTCCCGCATTGGGTTTCCACGTTAAATCTTGCGTGTTTTGCGTGGTTTGGTGTTTTGGATTTGCAATTGTAGTTTCTTTTTCCATTGGATTTGTTATTTTCGACCGCTGCGTATTTGGAATTTGTTTTAATTCCTAACAATACACAATAACACGAAATTCTGACACGACTGCAGAACTGTCAAACTGGATAGTACACGACACGACGTAATTGACAGGTCTATGTAATGGTCTATTCGATAATTAATTTAAAAAGAGGAAAAGTTCCCAACAGTGAGGAAATTTCAAAAGAAACGTAAGAACGTTCTACTTTCTCCTTAAACAACCTCGCGTAAATATATTAGGTGGTATTGTTAAAAAGCATGATTATCATCATAGCAAATATATTAAAAGAAGCTACTTTACGTTTCTAGCGTGATCACGACCAATACATAACACAACAATTGTCTCCCCGTTCATGTACCAAAGTATATAAAATTGTAGATTTTTAAACCATCATACATCTTTGCATAACTGATAACACAATTTTTTTCCTGCAAAATTAAAGACGAACCAATAATTAAATCCTATGAAAAGAATCCAAACAGGCCTAAAAACATGAATAAAACAACAAAAATATTCTCATTCTCATCTTCCAACACGTCTTGTGTTATTCCGTCCAACGATTGTCACGCAACGTGAGTAACATGCCAAAGATCTACTACTTTCCACTTTTGCATGACCCAACAAAATCCACACAAAAAAACTACACCTTTGGTTAATTGCTATCCAAAAACAAATAAAACAAAAGGAAAAGATAAATCGTAAATCAACTGCGATTTCCTTGTCCTCATCTTTTTTGACTCCCGTATATTTACATTTGTTCAGTTAAATAATAAAATTAAAATTGCAAACACAACAACAAAAAAAGAAAAAGAAAAAGAAAAATCTCTTCCACGCAATATAACACCAATTAATTAACCAGATCGTTTTTTCCCCAAACAAAAATAAAAATCACAACACAATAACAGATATGATAATAAACCAATTCCTTTCCTTCGCATCACATAATAGATGACAGAATCACGATTTCGGCCGAGTCGGCGCCGGCGCGGCAGCTCCGGGCGTTGGCCGGCAAAGACGTCAGCCCGTCTCCGTCGTCGTCGGAGGAGGGTCTGGGAGGGGGCTTGTAGTACATTCTCGCCGTCGGCGGACAGTGGGAGTGGATCCTCGCCGCGATCCGGAACAGCTCCAGCATCTCCATGAACTTCCCCATGCCTTTAGATTTCGATCTCGATTCGGAAGATATAAAAAAAGATTGGGATTGAAATTCGAATCGAGACAAACCCTAGCGTCGGAGAAGAGGTTAGAAGACGTCGAAGTCCATATAAGAAAAGGAATTGGATGGGAGGGCTGAGAATCGCGTCGACCGCCTTTATATAGGGACCCATGCAGGTTGTTTTCAGCTTTTTCTGGGGTTTTATTTGCAAATTTTCTATCCCGGCATTTTGCATGTACGTCCCTTTTGTTTTATGGTTTGTGTTTTTGTGATAATTTGTTTATAATTGGTGTTGTAAGTGGTAACTAGGGATGCACATGGGTCGGGTTGAACCCGAAAATCGAGTCGAACCTGACTGGTCGGGTTGGGAAGGTGAACGGGTTGGGTTGGAAAATTCTGAAAACCGAATTTTCGGGTCAGGTTCGGGTTGAAGGGTCGGGTTGACCGAACCTAACCAGAACCTGAAGAATATTTTTTTTTATGTATTTCCCCCAATGTATCCTGATCGTTCCCTCGTGCCCTTAGTCGATATGCACCTCGCGTCTTCCCAACCCTAACACACCAAATCCCTCACTCCCTCAGCAGTCGATCTCCTCACCACGTTCCCTCACTCCTTCAACAGCCGATCTCCTCACGATCAGCCGACCTCGCCGTCAGACCTCACTCCCTCAGCCCTCACGTTCGCTCACTCCCTCACCCTCAACCCTCACGTTCCCTCACTCCCTCAGCAGTCGAGCTCCTCACGACCTCACCATCAGCCGATCAGCCCCTCTCCTCGCGGCTCCACTCGTCGTAACGCCTCTCCATCGATCCCTCCTCTCCTTCGACCCCTCCGCTCCGCTGATCAACGTCAACACGACTTCCTTGTCGAATTCCGTTCACGAATGTTATGACTAATCTCTTTGATTTTTAAGATATGTAATTATGTATGTTAGTAAGCTTGATATTAAAGAAACTTAATCCTATATGTTCAGTTTGTGTTGGATTTGTTTATAGTTTTGGATTTTGGAGGGGTTTGGGTTTTGATGTTGAATGCTTGTTTTTTATTTGGATTTAGAGATTTGTGTTGTTGTTTGGAGCTGAAGTATTTTTTGTTGTTAAATTACGTTTCTTCTGGATTTTTTTTAAAGATCTGGATTTGAGTTTTTGTTTATCTGTTTTTGCAATTTCAGCTGTTGATTTGAGTTCGATGTCGAACTGTTTCTATTCCTTTTGGATTTCTCTGCATTTGTTTTGTTTTGATTGTGGATGAGATCATTTGTTTTACGAGATCATTTGTGGTCTTGGATTTAGATTTATGTTTGTGTTTATCTGTTTATCAATTTTATGTGTAAATTTTGATGTTGAATTGTTCCTTTTGAGTGTGCTTTCTTGATTTATGTCTACAAGTTTATGTTAGTAAATGACTAAAAACCTTGTTTTATTTTAGTTAACTTCAACCAAATGATTGTAAACCTTGTTTTATTTTAGTTAACTTCAACCAAATGACCGTAAATCTTGTTTTATTTTAGTAAACTTGGGTGTAGATATTTCTTTATTTTAAACTTGCTTTTAAAATATGATTCGGTTTACTTTGGTTTGGTTTGGTTCAAAGGTGATTGTTGTTATTGTTTGTGTTAAAGTTGGCTTTCTTAGGTGAAATTTGGTTGCTCTCATTTCTAAAATTTCATATATCCAATGTTGATGTTGATTTTTAGGTGAATTTTGATTATGCTTAATTGATTTGGGTCCAACCCGAACCGACCCAACCCACCTGAAAATTTCGGGTCTTGTTGGGTTGAACCTGAATCAGTTCGGGTTCGGGTTGGGCTTTTCGAAAACCCGAATTTTTCGGGTTGGGTCTGGTTATGGCCCAAACCTGACACAACCTGACCCTTGTGCACCCCTAATGGTAACAAAAGAATGGCCATTAGTGGAACAAATATTTTGACGTTGCTTTAGATTAACTTCAAATTCAATATATTTTGACATCATGTTGATGTCATCATCCGTTCAACCGACTTATTTATTGAACCATTTGAACGTAAATTAATCTTTTTTTTATCGGGTAATTTGCTACTGTGCACCTCCGAGGTTGCCTAATTTGCCAAATGCACCTGGATTTTAGTAGTTTTGGTTTTTTGCTAATATGCTACTCGAAAGTCCTTGATTTGCTAAAGTGTCATCTAGTTATGACTATTTGCCTATGTGCAACTAAATAAGTTTTTAACATCTAAAATGACATTATGATTATTTTTTTGCCACTCCGTTAATGGCGTTAAAAATTAATATTTAATTGTAAATTTTACAATTTCATCCTCAAAAACTTAATTTATTTTTTCTCACCTCTTTCTCTTTTCTCTCTGTCTCTTCTCTTTGTCCTCTCTCTCCTCTTTCTCCCTCGTCTCTCTTCTCTCTCTCCTAGATTTTCAATGCATCCTCTCTAGATCGTCGAAAAGAGAGAAGATATTGAGGAGGGAGAGGACAAAATGGAGAGAGAGAAGAGAGAAAGAGAGAGAGGAGAGAGAAAGAGTAGAGAGAGAACAAAGAGGGAAACAAGAAGGATATGAAATTTTTTTTAAGTTTTTCACGGTGAAATTGTAAAATTGTCTATTATATATTAATATTTTTAACGCCTTTAACGGAATAATAACACTGTTAACGGAAAAAAGTTAACAGAGTGATAAAAAAATCATATTGGCATTTTCGATGTTAAAAACTTGTTTTAGTTGCACCAAGGCAAATAGTCGTAACGAAATGACATTTTAGTAAATCAAAGACTTTCGAGTGGCAGATTAGCAAAAAACCCTTTTCTATTTCCTAATGTGCACATGTGATCCAGTCTTATTTGCTCATATACACCCCGATTGTCAATGGGTCCCACAACTTACCGACGACGTGAGTAGACGATAGGTAATGTTAGACACCGTCAGTATGAAGTAAGGGATTAGTTTGAGAGCACATTTCGTAATTGGGTTTATTTGGGTGCAACCCGACTTGACTAGTGCTCTGGACTGCTCTGGACTTGGTCTGGACGAGAATTCTGGAACGGAACGTTTTGGGCGATTCTGGGCGATTTTGAATGTTAGCTAATCCTTAACGACGTGAGACTAATTTTCCCGTCCTCCGTAAATCCTTCCCACCATCTTCACATGCCTCCCTCATATTAAGACAATAATGGATCCTCATGGAAGCACAATTTTATCCATTAATCCTTCCCGTCGATTTCCTTTCCATCGACCACCAGTGGAACCCGTAGTTGACATGGCCAGTGGCGGTTCGATTTCACACGACTGTAACCATTGGCGAGTCGAGTTGGTGGATCTCATTTCGAACTCCACCTCCAACCCTTTGAAGAGCAGCACTAGTACCTACCACCAAATCGACACCAACACCACCAAGTTCTCCTCCGACAACCCCACAGATATGTCGGAGACCTCGTACCGATCAGACATGTCTTTCCTGAGCATACCAACATGCGGATGCGGGTTGCCCTGTAAAGTCTACACGTCGAAGGAGTGGTCGTATGGTCGTTGGTTTTTCCATTGCCCGAACTACTAGATGGTTTCATTATTATTCATAAATTTGTGTCCATTGCATTCATCTATTGTTTGTTTGTCATTAAGTGTTACTTGAAATATGTAGGAACCAGAGCGGAAAAAATGTTCGTTTTTCCAGTTGATAGATGGTAACGAGGCTTAAATGGTTGACGTTAGGACGCACGTGGAGAGATTCCACGACATGATGGTGGAGAAGTATGTTGCGGTCGACAGGAAGATTTAGGAGTTAAAGGGTGTCCTGGAAGAGAACAATCTTCTTCTGCTAGAGACGAGGGCCGCAGTTCGTGAGCTGAAGGAATTTGTAGGTGAATGCAAGTATTTCATGAACACAGTGGATATGGTGATTAATATTTGTGAATTTGTGGTGACTGGGGTCATTTTGAAGTGGTTGATGTAGGTGACTATGCATGAGAGGTTGTTTTGGGTTTATGTGTTTTTTGGGCAAAAAATGTTGTTTTGGTGTACTTGAAGGTGTGTTTTAGTTGATGTGGTTGAAACTCATTAAAATGTTTACTCTAATTGTAATGAGGAGGTGTTTTATTTTGGATGTGTTTTACTTTGGATGTTGGTTGGATGTGTTTTAGTTTGGATGTGTGTTATTAAATGATTTGGATGTTTGTGTAACGAGGTTGGATGTGTGTGTAATGCAATTTTAACTAACACCACTACCTTTGTTGTTTTAGTTTAACTTTGTTGTTTAACAACCACTGTCTCTGATACTAAACAATTGACATTTTGTTTTGATCTTGATCGGTCATGGAAGCATAGGTGATGATGAAATATGAACTATTCGTTCTGAGTGAGAATTAGAATGTCATTTAACATCTCCACGTGATCTCTGTTGCAACTAAATCCAAACCAAAAGCCAACATCAACTAATAGTACCTCAATATTAGTGCTCAATTTATCATCTCGACGTACTGAAATTAAGTTTGCAAAGTTTGACATCAATAAAACAATAGTATATGAATATTGCATAGATGACATAAAATGAGATGTAAGCTCAAGTAAAGGATGACCACTGCACCCCTACAACTGAGTAAAGGAGCTCCAACATAGACCCACATGGTTAGGTACTATGGCTACTTTGTGGATTAGTGAACTCTGTTGCGGTTGTTTGACAACTTGAATTTGGTGATTGGGTACCAACTGCAGCCACATCCACCCCGTTGTTCTCCTCATCCTCCCACCTTTGGTATTCCTAAACATGTAATCATTAAAAAACATCAGAGCATGAAGAAAATAATACATATATGGAAAGTTTATTCAGTTAAGATGTATTGTTTGAAGTTCAATTTACCTTGCTCTTCCTTCCTCTTTAGCTGGAGTCCCAATTGGCTCTTTGCATCTCCTAGCATGGTGACCAAGCAGTCCACATCTGCTACATCTTTTTTGCTTCCTGGGTCCATTGTTCCTTTGTACCTTACTTGCCTTGGTCTTCCTACTTGTCTCTTGACTGATGGAGTCAATATTGTAAAACCTTGCACGGGTTGCCACTCTGACTTATCTGTCATTGGATTAATGCCCACCTCATAAGCTTTGTCGTACACCTCCTTTCTAAACCATGGACTTACGTAGTCCTCCCATACAACCCCTCTTATCGTGCCAATGAAAGAAGAGGTGTGCTGGCATGTTAGCCCGATCAACTACCAAACTCTACAAGTGCAAGTCTTCTCAATCAAGTCAACAATACATATTTTGTTTCCCGATGACACTTCGGCTTGAGAGTTAGGAGATCTTATGATAGTAAGGCTGCCCAACTGCCTTGACATTTTGTTTACCCAGGTTCTTGCTTTTGGCACTAACACATTTGTCCAACTTTTACTTTCTTCTTGCCTTCTGTACATGGTCTGCATTACTTTCTGCCTCTACCATTGAACAATAGGCATATGCCTAACTTCTCTGATGTGGTTGTTAAAGGACTCGCTGCAGTTGTTGGTGACATAATCAGACTTGGCCTAACAAGAGAATTGACTCCTTGCCGAAATTCTGTCACTGCTATCCACCTTCACTAACCAATCATGTGCAACCTCATTCACCTCTTTAAGGGATTGTAGTTTTCTAGCAAACTCAGAAGTTTGTCATCTAGTGCACGCCATTCCTTAATTTGGTGGGCAATCCAATGCATAGTGGTCATCCTAGAAGCACAATTGTTTACTGACATGCAACTATGTGGCAACTTTAAGTCTTGATTTCAAAAACTTTACCATCACTTAACCGAGATGCATGTATTCTCCATTTACAATGAACATCTCTACATCTAGCTGTGACCCTATCTGGTTGGCTCTTCACATATGTTATCTCACATTCACTCAAAATGCAATGGGTTAGCAAGCACATTGTGAAGGATTTCATATTAGGAAACTTCTTTCCCACCACTATCTCAGGATTGTATTCCTGGATATCCATACCCTCAAATCTATCATCAAAAGGACTACAATCGGTTCCATATTCTCCCTGATCATCAAAGTTCACTGCCTCACTACCATCACTATCGTCAACAACATCATCAGACACAACATACACAGAGTCTGTATCACTACTGCCACTGGAAATAGAAGGCTCATCCCTAGAGGATGTCTTTCCCTTTCTCGATTCAGAGTTGGGAGGGGTTGTACAACTAGCTTGGTGACCAGTAGAAGGGGGTCGGGACCTTACACACCCACACTAGGGACTATCATTCCTGTCAACATTAGGTTCAACATCAACTGTCTGTATTGTTTTTTCAACTGCCACAGAAGGTTGTATTTTTTTTCTGCCCCTACTGCATTTCCACCTACTTCTCTGTCAATTGCCTCACAATGCTCTATTTAACTGTCAACTATTTCTAGTGGGTCTATGTGTCTCTCATTACTAGCATATATGTGCAACCCACATTGTGGATTGGGGAACCCAAAAGCCTCCTTTACGTCATCTTCAGTGTTCAAAGGTCTAAAGTCCTTCCTAACTTTTCTAGGGATCATATATTGCATATTGACTACAAATTCAGAGGACTTCCACTTCATTCCATTTAATTTCCAATTCCTTAGCAAAGAGATTGTCTATTCCTCAACCAAAAGCAATGATGCAACCTCTTCAAAACCAACTTCCCTATCCCTGCCCTTGCTTTTAACCCATCTACCACCACAATACAACCAAATTCTTAAACTACCATTGCAATCAGACACACTGCTTCGACAATCAACATGCAAAGGATAAATACAAATAAAATACAAAAAATAAATGCTATTTAACAATGTCATCCATACCAAATAAATAAATAAATAAAGGTTCACTTCTACCAATCTCATACACATGTTCTGTTATAAAATTGTCAATATTACACTTACTAACATGCAAGCATCCATGTAAGCCAAATCGAAGGGAAATCAAACAATCCAAACGAAATCAGAAAAAATCAAAACAAATTCAGAACATGCAAACATATCAAATTATCCAAACTAAATGGAAACATGCAAACCAAATTACAAAATGGAAACGAAATCACTGACTACCGTCGTTTTCCAATCAAGCCACTCCTTGTATGGACCATCTCGTGCGGTGGGACTTTTCGTCGCTTCCTCGCCTTCTAGTCCGATGTTGTCTGCCAGAGATCTGGAACACGGAAAATTGGGGGAGAAGGGGTTAGGGTTACAGACAATGGGGGAAGGAGACGGAGGAGAATTTGGGTTGTGTGTCACCAACCTAGGCAAACTTCGAAAATCGTGTTAGGGTTTCTCCAAGTTTAGGGACGAGAAGCGAATCGGGCTTCTAAGGGTGAACAGTGGATCACCGACTTTGGATTTTGCGGAAGGAGGTTACAGATTTAGGGATCGAAGGGTTTAGGGTTTCTGTGGGTTGATAAGTGTCGTTCAGATTTTCTCCGGTCCAGAATTCTCGTCTAGACCTAGTCCGGAGCAGCCCAGAGCACTAGTCAAGTCAAGGTGCACCCAAATAAACCCAATTACGAAATATTCTCAAACTAATCCCTTACTCCGTACTAACGGTGTCTAACATTAGGTAATGTCTGCTCACGTCGTCTGTAAGTTGTAGGACTCATTGACGATCGGGATGTATATCAACAAATAAGACTGGATCGCATGTGCACATTAAGAAATAACAAAAACCTGGGTGCATTTGGCCAATTAGGCAACCTGAGAGGTGCACAGTAGCAAATTACCCTTTTTATTTGGGATTGGTTTCAAATTCACTTTTCTTAAATTAATTATTTAAACATACAGTATTGTTTGTTTAGGCTGAAAATGATAAATACGACAAAATAAGTAAAACAAGCATGGGTTAGGACATTTTACCAATGTGGATTGTATGTAGTTTAAAAAATTTATATAATTTTTCTTGAGGAGTTACACGTAAAATCACCTTTTGTTTTTTAGCTTCCTTGTCTTTCACATAATTAATTGTTTGGTTTATTTTTACTCTACATATATACTAATATAAAAGTGGATTATTTTTTTGTCACTGCCACATTTTTGGTGGACAGATTTTTCGTAAATAATTTTCCAAGGGAAAAGTAAATGGCTCCTTCTGCAATTAATACTTCAGATTTCGTGATTTATTTTGAGTTTGGGCATGTAATGTAGGGAAATAGATTCGGATTCCTTCGTCTACCTCAAGTTGGAAGTATATAACGCATGAATATCAGAATTTTAAAATTAGTATAAGATTAATTTGTTTCATAATAGTGTGTTCCTTTTTAATACTTGTTGAAGATGGTCTTGAGTAGGGATCCAAAAGGATATTTTCGAATCAAATATATTATTTCTCTAAATTTAAATCTAAATTCCAAATAAACATATTAAATCCGAATTTTTGACAACGTACCAATTTCATATCCAAATTTGAAAATTTTCAGAATTTGGATTCGGATGATGTTCAAATTTTGATGTCTTGTGGTATCATCTTAAATATTTTGAAAGATGTCATAACAAAATTATATTTTATTTTTTTGCATTTTGTTATGTTTATATATATAAACAAATAACTTATTTTTTTGTTAATCCATCGTATAAATATTAATTACCTAACGTATTGGATGCAAAAATTGATATTTTCGGATATCCGGACATGATTTGACTTGTATCTGAATTCGAATTTGAAATCGGTAAACTTTTATAGAGCAATTTCAAATTTCATTTGGTAAGAACTTCTTTACTAAATACTAAATAATTAAATTTTAATTTTTGAATAGGATACTCAAATAATTGGTTACCATTTGTGTGGACTCTTGAGTCTTGACATGTCCCCGGTCTCGTGTATCGGTAAAATTATAGTACAAATTAAGATGGAGAGTGAAAAATTAAACACAAAGCTTACTAATTATTAAAAAGGTCAAGTGATCATGATACGTATGTTTCAAATTGTCCAAAAAATGTTTGGGTTTATAGAGGAAAAATAGTAATAAGTACTATATGTAAAAGTGAGATAGATTAATTAATTTGAAAGATCTACATGAATAATAAATAGAGAAACTTTTATATATTTTCTTTTATGTTAATTTTTTTGACTTCAGGTTCATAAAAATAAAAATTATATATTAATAATTTTGTAACATGCAAGTAATAAACTATTCGGACGTCTATTGGAATTTGGAAAGATTGAATAATCTATATCCAACCCATGCACGAAACAGCTTAAATTATTCATGCATTGATGGCTGAAACCGACGTATAAACTAAAATATGCATGAAAGAATTAAGATAAACGTAAATTTCTTCGCATACGAGGGTAGCTAACTTCTTCTTCGCACGACTATATGGGCAAAATGAAAGAAAGAGCCACCAAACCAATGAGTTAATGCTTCCAGAATTTCATTCATCCCATGCAAGAATGTTTCAATGGAGGTATACTGGATATTGGACAGTGATATTGCTTGATTAAGTTTTCTAAGGAAGAGGGTTTGAATAATGCGCTAGAGGTTAATTTTAGTTCGTGAAAGTGAGGTTGTTGTTGGGCAAATAGAAGCGATTGGTAGATAATATTAGATTTTGACGAAAAAATAACTTTAATTACAAAATGAAAGAACTTAAAACGCTTTGATAAGAGTAAGGTACGTTGGACACAACTTAACATTTCAGTTGACACTTAACTATAGTACTTTGATGACTCTTGGATGGCCGGATTGATCACAAATGAGATATAGGTGTCGATCAATTCTCTAATACCAATTTTGACACGGCCTCAATCAGGGTCATGATGGTCCTAGGGTGTGGGATCTGCCTAAGCGACCGATCGTAGAACTTCGCTAATTGCCTGCTAATCCAATCGAAAATGTACAAATATATATATATATATATATATATATATATATATATTTGTACATTCGAACATATATCCGTAAATCTATATCGCTCACCAATACATATCTCAATTTATCCCCGTCATTTATCAACTCATGTATCAATGGGCAGTTCTTGCATTAGTGCAGAATTGACTTTACTCATCGCCCAATAGACGTCGACCGTTACAACAACCGACGTCTAGTGTGGAGAGGACATAATAGACGTCGGCTGGAATGGAAGCCGACGTCTATGCGACACTATAGACGTCGGGTGTGGGAATAACACATTTAACTGACGTCTATAGTGTATAGACGTCGACCTTTAGACGTCGGTGTGTTAGTACCTTGTGAGTCCGACGTCTATAGGGTATAGACGTCGGACTATAGACGTCGGACGTAATGTAAGACCGACGTCTATAGTCTATCCACATAGACGTCGAGGTATAGACGTCGGTGTTATATAACATCCGACGTCTATAGGTCTTAAAGAAATCGGACAGACGGTTTTCTTTCATTCATTTCAGACGAAACCCACCCAAACCCTAGCCGTCCCGCGACCGAACTCTCCTCCGCGACCAACCTCCGACCGATCCGCACCGTCTCCGGCACCGCAGCGAGCTCCCAAACTCTCCTCCACATCTCCGGCCCTCTTCTCCTTCTTCCCCCGTCTTCCTCCGTCTCTCTCCACATGTAAGTTAGTGTGAAAATATTTGATGGAAATGATAAAATATTCACGTTTGTTTCAACAACTCATGTTACGTTTCATTTACTAGACAAATCTTGTTCGTCACCGCACCATCTCTGTAGAAAAATCCTATTGTTACACGTTTGGGATTTAACTGAAAAATACTTAATGCTTTCGGTGAAAAAAAGTATGTATAGAATAGACGTCGGCTATACTATGACCGACGTCTATGTATAGACGACGCACACATATACGTCGGATTGGGGTGTGCTCATATCCGACGTGTATAACCCCTTACATCCGACGTATATTCCCATTTCTGTAGTAGTGTTGGACGAAGTGCTGGCTCAGTTTGGTTTCAATGGGAAGTGGAGGTGGTTGATGGCGGCATGAAGGCTTCTTTCGTGGTAAATGTTAATGGTGCGTCTTCGAGGCCATTTGTTGCGTTAAATGGACTTCGGCATGGTGACCCGCTAGCCCCTATCTTTTCGTATTATGTATGGAAGTACTGGCGCCTTGATCCGACGTGTGGAAGGAAGAGGCACGCTTAGACCGGTAAAGTGTGGGGGCAGTTTTGGTATCACACTTGATGTTTGTTGACGATGTAATACTCTTTGCGCATGCTACTAGGGAGGATGCTCGCATAATTAAGCGTATCTTGGAGGAGTTTACAAGGTGTTTGGGGCTGAAATTGAACAACGGCAAGAGTCAAATATTTATGGGAGGGTGCACACCGGATGGGGATTAGATTTGTGACCATCTAAACATGCAAATGAGTGACTTCCCGGTAACATACCTTGACTTACGATTGTTCTCTTCTAGATTTACAAAAAGCCATTGTGAGGCTCTGATTGAGAGGGTGCGAGGACGTTTGAACTCGTGGAAGGGGAACCTCTTATCGATGGCGGGGCGGATTGAGATTGTGCGGAGTGTGCTTGTGTCCTTTAGTATTTATTGGACGTCGGCGTTCTTGATACCTTGGGACGTGCTCCATGACATTGAGAGGATTATGATGCACTTCGTGTGGGGAGGGCCAAAGAGAATGGCAGTGGTGGCGTGGAAGGATATATGTGCAACAAAGAAGGAGGGCAGATTAGGTTTGCGAAGGTTGGTGGAACTGAATGATGCTGGGCTCCTTCGCTTGTTTTGGATTATTGCATCAAAAGACGGCTCTCTTTGGGCTATATGTTTGAGGAGCAAGTACCTTAGGAACCATTTGGATGATATGACCATCATCGACACCATCTTGGGCATTGAGAGGGATCATGCGTGTACATGATATCGCTCGACAGAAGATGTTCTTCACAATAGGGGATGAGAGTTTGGTAATTTTTTTCGAAGATCCATGGTGTGGGCCGCCGCTACTATCCCTACCGGAAGGAGACCGGATGCGGTATGATTTACGAGTACCACAAAATACAAGTGTCTCTTACTTCATATTGGATGGAAGGTGGAGGGAGCCTAGATTGCGCTCTTATGCTCTCATGCAATTATGGCCAAGGCTGCCATCTATACCGATAGGCCAAGGACCAGACGAGCTTACATGCGTAGGGGCCACTCGGAGGAAACTACTCCTACGGGATACATGGAGTTGGGTTAAGACGGCACGTCCAGCAATAAGGTGGACATCAATTGTGTGGCATAAGTGGGCCAAAGCATGCTCTCACATTATGGCACGTTGCCCATGGGAAGCTTGCTACTCAAGGTTTGATGAGACGACGAGGGCTCCGATTATGTGTGGTTTCGTGATGTGCCTTATGTAAAGATGCCTATGAAGACTTGGAGCTTTTGTTTTGGGAGTGCCCTTTTGTAAGGGAGGTTTGGGATGAAATACACAAGTTAGGAGGTGATAACAGCTGTCGGGGAACAACAATGGTGGAGGAGATAGATAGAGTTCAGCGGTGGTGTTGTCAATCCAAACGTGGTGTGGCCACGATAAAGCTCGCACTTGGAGCTGTGGTGTATGAATGCTGGGCGGAGTGGAATAGGAGGCTCATAGAAGGAGAGGAATGACAAGTGAGATTTGTCATCCAACAAGTGAAGGACGCCATCAAGATCAAAGGGTCGGGAGCATTGGAAGGTGGCAGTGACGAGATAGAGAAAGCTGCATTTGTCGCAAACTGGTCTTGAGAAAGAGGTGCTGAATGGGGGAAACGTATGGTATTCGTCTTTTGGAAGTGTTAAGGAAGAGGTGCTTGGTCCTTAACCGTAGAGCTCTAAAAAATAATGGTTTACATAAATCAAAAATTATTCACGTTTGTTTCAATTAACATGGAACATTAATCACCGAGATAAGATTGTCGTGTTGGTCATCGATTGTTGTAGCTCTACAAATAATTGACGACACGAGTATATAAAAGAGGAAAATATTACTTTTATATATTGAATAGACCTAACAAGTAAAACATTATGGAATTGTGTTTCGTGTCATTAATGTTTTACTGTGTCTTGATCCTAAGATATGAGACTTATATCTTTTCACCTAAGAAGTGCTTAATTTGATTATTATCAAAAGCTATCAATGAGTATAGTGATAAAGACAATAGTTGGTTGAATATGACTTGTGCTGCAAAAGATAGCTACTAAAACGATTATCGTTGCCCCTCTTAATTGAGTGATGATATTAGTGGGCCCCTTGATAAAACAAAATTATAATGTGCACAATGTAACTTGAGTTAAGTTACGTAGTTATAATTAGCTTAAAGAGATCAATAAATGAATATAATACAAAGGTGACACATTTCTACTTTGTATATATTCTTAATATCATGAGGTAAGGGACGGACACAAGTGGTGCACTTACATCACTAAATGGATCGTGTTTAGTTCGAGTGGAACAAAGACATCTATGCTAATTGGGTAACTATGTAGCTAGATACCGCTTATAGTTTGGGATATTAAGTGTTTGATATTGCTGTCAATTTAGCTTAGATCCTCCTATATATCACACCACAAAACTTGGAAACAAGAAGCTTGATTTTGACTTCATATGATGTGTCGAATTTCATATTAAAAAGGACACATGTGATGAACGAATAAAATCAATATATCATGAGAATTGACATAATTAGAATCATAATAAATTCATATGAGGTGTCTATATTATGGGGTGTAATAATTTAATATTACATAGGATAATATATTACATAAGATATGAATTTGCTAAAAACCCCAAAAGATCAAATTTTGTTGGAAATAAATCCAAAATTTGACAAAGGCAAAATCGGGGTCAAACACGGTAAACTGTTTATGGTTCGGTCGACCGGGGTGTCATCGGAACGGTCAACCGAACGGGGAACGGGTAAACACAATTGGTTGACCGAAATTGTCTGGAGTGCCTGGATAATTGGGTTCGGTTAACCAAGCGTGAACGGTCAACCGAGAAAGAATATTTTCCGTAGACCGAAGGTGACACGGTCGTCCGGTGAATGTTCGCCAGGAGAAACTATGGTGGGTCAACGATCGACCGAGTAAGACGCGGATCGTCTGAATTTTTCCAGAGAATTTTTTCTCATGCAAATTCGGTCGACCGTCTAGCTCACGGTCCACTGAACACGTGTTATAACTGAATGGTTCGGTTAACCGAGAAAAATTCTTAGTCAACCGAACAGTGCGATCTTTTGCCTGAATTATTAAGAGAATAATTAGATCATGGGTTAGATTAATTCAAGATTTAATTAAACATTTTTTTGGATACTTATGTGGCAATTTGAGATTAATATTAGGAGAGAATAAGCAAGCAATCATGACTAAAGAATAGTTCTTGATGGTGATGTTTTGGGAGCCTATAAAAGGACCACTCATCCTACTTGTTTATGTTAATTCAAAAATTCTTTCTCTCATTAATCTCTCCCTCTCTCCCTTAATCACCACGAAAATCTTTTAGTAATTTAAGTTTTGGAGATAGAAATTCTCAGGAGCTTAAAGAGGGGTTATTAGCTAGATTCTAAGCCTAGTTAGAGATTGATTGGCTAGCTCCTTTCTCTCTAATATTGTTTAGAGTTTGGTGAACACTTGGAGGCGAATCGGTGGGCGATTCAACGGGCAACGCAGACTCCGGATCTTCGAAAGGTTTTAGAGAACCTTTGGGTATGATTCTCTCTTTGTGATTTATTTTAATAAATGTAGGATTGCATGATATTAGAATAAACACAAAGTAATGTACATAAAATTGTTGAAAGTATGAAATCGATCTTGTATGTTGTATTAAAAAATTTAAAATATATACATACATGGGGACACGAAATCATACAGACCGTTCCCTTACTAAGAACGCTCCTGATAATTTCGGTCGAACCAAACAACACGTCGGGCGACCGTTCCCTTACCAAGAAAGTTCCTGATAAATTCGGTCGAACTGGGCATCGGGTCGACCATTTTCGAACTCAAAAGTTAATGTTAAATTCGATCGACCGGTTCCCAAAAAAGTTCGACCGTTTTTGACTTTATCGAATTTTGGATCAATATCCGATAAAATTTGAGCTTTGGTGTTTAAGCTAATTTATATGTTATAATGTTGCCGATCACATTGTATTATGTTATATATTATCCTAAAAATGTCAAAATATTATACGCTATAATATATATATATATATATATATATATCATAAAAATTTATTTGTTATTCTAACCATGTCGTGATCACGACATATTGATTTTATTATTTTACCATATGTATATTATTTCACATCACATGAAATTTAACACATCACATAAAATATAAAATAATATTTCTTGTTTCTCAATTTTGTGGTGTGACATATAGGAGAATCTAAGTTATGATGACAATGATATAAAACACACTACATCATATAGATACACATTATAGTTACCCAAATCACAAAGATATTTTATTCTCTAGAACAGAACACTATCAACTTAGTAATATGTAATAATATCACTTGTATCTATCCCTTGCGTCATGATATTAGAAATATTATAAAAAGTAGAAAAGTGTCATATCTGTGTTATATATTCGATTTCTTGTTTTCTTAAGCTAATTATAAATACGTAACTATGCATAAGTTATATTATGCAGATTATAATTTTGCTTCATCAATGGGCCTAATATCATCACTCAAGTCAAGAGGGGCAATGATAATTTTTTGACACATTATCTTTTATGGCACAAGTCATATATAACCAACTAATATATTTATCACTATGCGCAGTGATAGCTTTCCATAATAATCAAATTATACACTCCTCATGTGAAAATACATAGGTCTCATATCTTAGGATTCAAAGACACAATGAAAACATTAATGAGACAAATACAATTCCATAATGTTTCATTTACTAGGTCTATTCAATATATAAAAGTAAATATTTTCTCTTTTATATACTCATGTTATTAAATACTTGTTGAACTACAATATCCGTTAACCAACATGATAATCTTATCTCGGTAATTAACGTCCCATGTTAATCACCATAATTGTGAATTGCTTTTGATTTATGTAAATCATTATCTTTTAGAAATTTACGGTTAATGAACAAGAGTCTCTTCCTTAACTCTTCTAAAAGACTAATACATTAAACAATGAACAAAATGTTTATACATTCAATTCATAATAAAAGACATATAAAAATATATTTTTAGAACGCACATTCCTTTGAATAATTTGTATTATAATTTTAAATAAATTTCGCAGAACCTCCCCTATATTTTAATAATGGAAAATCTTTGAAGTCCTAAATTGATAAAAAAAACACATTTTTTGACATCCATAACATTTACATTCATATCATCTATTCACAATCACATCGAACTCATTGTCAATTAGCACATCCAAATCATATTTACATTCATATCATCCATTCAGAAGCAACATAAAATCTTCAATTCTTAATTGTTATGCATACAATTTTTTTTGCATACATGATGGCAACCATCATTCTTAATTCATCCAATCTCATATCTCCACCTTCCAAGAGATGGATTTAGTTACACATGATGAAAGAAAACATAAAAGAAGAGAAGAGAGACATAAGAAGAAAAGCTAAAATTTATTTAGCTAAGAATAAAAATAGAAACTTACTACGGGCAATATAAAACTCTCCCCAAAGACAATAAATGAAAATCAAACTAAAGGGGAAGAACTCCTCTGATTAGAGAATACAGGGCTTTATATAGAATTTTGTCTCTCCATGCCAACTATATTTCATACATCGTTTGACCCCTTCAACGTTTGAATTTGGAATATCTCGTTACAAGGAAAATTGGGATCATTTCACATATATTTCGAATGCTGCTTGAATCATTGGATTTGGATACTGGACGAGAACGTTATGCACAAATTAATGATGATTTGTCGATTGTTTGGTTTCCAAATAGAATTTGTCTTGACACACATTTTTAACCCATGTATCATCAAAATTTGGCAAGTCATAAGAGAAGAGATTATTTTCTTCTTCAAATTGTCTTTCCAATGGATCTTGAAATTTCAAATTTGGATTTGGATGTGAATGTTATGAATCAAACAAGTGGCATGTGCTGACAGTTTAGACTTTCTGTATCTGAACTTTCTATTTGATATTGATTGCATAATTCGAATTTACACTTATAATTTGAGTATTTTCCCACAAATTGGCAACACGATAGAGAGCATGAACATATGGAGTGGATTTCTTATATCATGTCCTCTAACTTTCACTTTATATATTGGATTTTGTATTTAAGTTATTTCACTTCTCAATATTTTTAGCAGTTCTATCTATTTTCTTGTAACCTACAAAATGAAAACAAAACACTCGGCATATCATTATTCAAATACAAAAGTAAGATAATAGTGGAGATAAAAAAAGAAAATTATGATACTTATCACAAACCAAACCACCAAACCAATCCAACACAAATCCAATAAACCAATACACAACACAAATCCAATAAACCAATCAAAGAAAACCAACAAAATCCAATTAACTACCCAAAACCAATAAAATCAATCTAGCTACCCAAAACCAACAAAATGTAATTTTCCAAAACCAACAAAATCAAATTAAAAAATTCACAAGTGGATATAATTAATCAAAATAATGATTCAAAATGTAATTTGACAACTTCAATTAGACAAAATCACAAATTTAAACTAATTATCATACAAAATCACTATTTTAAAACTGAAAATAACAACTAAATTCCAATTAATTAATAATAATAACTTGGATCATTAAAAATTGTAAATTAAATTTGGTGGTTGTGGGGTAGGGTTGGGGGGAGGAGGTAGTTGGGGTTTGGGGATGGAGGTTGGGGTCGTTGAGGTTGGGGAGGAGGTGAAGGTTGAGATCGAGGGTGGAGGTTGTGGTTGTGGTTGTGGCTGTGGTTGGGGGTGGTGTTGGAGGAGGTTGTGAGGTCGAGGGTGGTTGGGGTCGTGAAGGAGACGGATTTTGGGGTTTTGGGAGGAGGAAGTGGTTGTGGGGATGGGGTTGGAGGAGGAGGTGGTGCGGGTGGAGGTGGTTGGGAGGGGGAGGAGTTCACCACCGACTACGAGACATGAAGAAGGAGGAGACGGCGACACTGAGTGGGCGGCAAAGGGGGAGATGGCGGAAGCATAACACAAAGAAGGAGGGGATCACGATGGTACAACGTCAAGGCGACAACGAGGAGTCAGGAGAGGAGGAGGTTGTAGGATCGTGAGGGTCTCTAATTCTAATCACTATTAATCCTAATTAGCTACTTGTTTAACGATCAAAGATACGCAGTGGAATTTAAAACTAAACAAGCAAGTAAAGGAATGGAAAATGCAAACCACAATGGAGACATGGGATTTTACAGAGGTTCGGCACCCCACCTGGGTCCTAGTCTTCTCTTGCAAGCTCCGCTCGGATCACCGAGCTCCGCTCACGACTTCACTAACCACTCCCCGTTCCTGGCCGTGAGAGAACACTTTTACAATCTTCAAACTCGCGAACAACCCTCGCCGAGCTTGGCTCCTCCTCTCACAATCCAAGAGGGATACTTCAAGCTCTCACCGAAGTCTATACTATTGTCTTGGGCTTTCACCAAGACCCTTTCTTCTTGAACAAACAATGAGTGGAACAACACTCTCTAAAGACTTATAGCCTTTGGGGATGAATTGGGTAAAGATTGTGTAAGATACACAAAACAGAAACTGACAGGACACAATTCTGAGTAAGTTCGGTCAACCGAATCGGGCTAAACGATCGACCATTTGGCAATTTAGAACTCAGTTCGGTCGACCGGTTAAGGAACAGTCGACCGCCAAAGGCTATGACTCATGTACACTTAAGTGATCGGTCGAACACCGAGATAGGTTTGGTCGACCGATTCACACCAGGCACTTTGGGGTTGACAAATAAGATGATATTCGGTCGACCGAAACAAGGTCCACGGTCGACCAAATACCGACAGGCACTTTGGGTTTGTCAAGGAACATAAGTTCGGTCGACCGAACAAGGTCCTCGGTCGATCGATACACTAAATGTATTTGGGGGTATTTGGAGATAATACGAATACGACCGTTGGGTATTATACGACAAAACAAATGGTTGGAAAAATTTGTTACACGGTCGACCGAAAAGATCTGGACGGTCGACCGAACTTAGGAAGTAAAAACTTACAGGATATATGATCACTCGGTCGACCGAACGGTCTGTTTCGGTCGACCGAATGTGGGCAGACTGTTCAAGTTTTAGTTTAGTGTTTTCCGGTCTATGTTTGGGTGATCTATGGAAGTCCAAATTATGTGAAATTTCGTGTGTGACTTCTATAGGAAACCTAGTGTGTGTCTGAATAGTTTTTAGCTCAAGTATGCTCAATTACATAAAGTTCCTAAGACTCAAAGAAATACAAATTACATGTCTTCAAATGGGCTTGATTACATGTCTTGACTTGATTTCCTTTCTTCCTTGAGTCTTGATCACATGTAGAGGTTAGCACAAAGCAATATATATGCAATTCAACATGTGTGCTACTCTACATGATCACAATTAAGATTAGGTTGATTAAATCATCAAAACATAGATTAAGGCCAAAACGCCAACAGAGGTGCCGCGACGCAGCAACGAGGAGCATGAGGTACGTCGAGGCAGCGGCGGGGAGAAGGAGGTGTGGCGGCTTAGGGTTTGAGATTGAGGTGGAAGAAAGTGAAGGGGAAGTTAGAATCGGGCTCCTGATAAAAAGATTTACCGACGAAACTTATTCGTCGGTGTTTCTTTACATATTCGTTGGTTAATCTAAATATATTAAGTTCGTTATGGTTGTTTTTGAAATAATCTCCAACGGACTATATCCGTCAGTGAATCTTAGAACAACATACACTGACGGACATATTCATCGGTGTAGGGTAACACAACCGTCGTCAGAATCATTTTAGCATGAAAATGTCAACATTTTTCAACTCAACATTTCTCTCTCCTCTACTCCTCTACCTCATATACTACTTTCCAAAAAAATAAGTAATATAAGATGTTATTTTGGAATTTAAAACAACTAAAATGAAAGTGAGAAAACTTTTAGAAATGATAATTCATGAAAGTGTAACAATATTGGGGTTTCATTTATAAAACACATGAAATTTAAGTCATTGGCAATTTATTTTTATTTTATTTAAAAAGTATGATTATGTATATCATACCTATGAGGTAAATGAGATAGAAAAAGGGTAATACTAATGCGCGCCCACCCTATTTAGTATTTACATTTCGAAGAGGAACTTTTAACGAGATTAAAAAATAGGACTTGACAGTGGGTCATGTGATAAAATATGTATACATATGACGTCACCTTTTGTGGTTTGCATATATCTTTCATTTTCAGTTTTTACTTGGCATTATTGAGCATTATATGGAGTTTAGTCTATCTCCCATCCAGACTATATCATTGACCTTTACAAATTATTCTACAACTTGGGGTTACAAAGCGACGACGTTTCAACCCCAAATGAAGACAATTTATTTGAAATCTAAAATGACATTTGTAGACTGGTCTAGGACATGGGCGACATTGCAATATATGTCAAACTATTCGATATTGATGAAAATGATGAAAATTTGGAACATGAGGATGACATGCACAAGCTGAAATTTTTTCAATTCTTACAGTGAAATTTGTTTTACTTCTTTGGATAAACAATACACAGACAATGTTATAGAAGTTATTATTACTGCAAAATTGGTTGTTTTGCGTCAAGGAGGAGTTCTTTTAGTTTCTAATGATCAATGATTTCAAAAAAAATCTTATTTAGTAATTTAGTTGGGGGAAAAAATGTGGTTAATTGGAGCATAATTTATTTAATAATATATTTGGTTGTTTTTGCTACATGTAGTGAATATAAATTGAGGTTATATTCAAGTGCAACTCCAAGTCGTTGAGGCAAACAAACAAATAAAAAAAGTCATTGGTGTAAAAGTCGTGTACCCAAACTGTAACGTACCCGAAAACAGCGGAAAATTTAAACAATAATAAAGACCGTCAACGGTCAACACTGGGCACGTCACGGGAAATAAACCACATATATATATATAATATATAAGGTACAGACCCACGTGGAAGTCAACTATACATACTATACCGACTGACTGTGATTACAACAAAAGCTATACAACATGTAATCACCTCAAAAGAAGAAGACAACTACAGGATCCGATCTCGGGGGCACCGTCCTCGGTCACCACCTCAAACTCTAACCCTGCTCGCTACCTGAAATGCAAACAACAAACATGCCTGAGTTCCCTGAAGGAACCCCGTATACCAAACCTCCTAAAATATAAAAAGGAATTAAATACAATGCAAAGCTATGCACATGATCATCCGCCTCGGGCCCACAATAATGCCCTCACCGCCTCCGCGGCACTGAACCACTCCTGCCACTAGGGTCAAGTCAGTCCACCGCTGCCTCACAAGGGTCAGTCGACACCACTGCTCCCCAAAAAGTGCAGGAAGGAACCCCTGGTACACGCCGCACCCAAAGAGCGAGTCAGCCCGCCGAATACACAACTCGGGTCAGACGACAGCCACTGCTCCCCCAAGAGTCGCCTAGCGCGCACCCTGCCGGAACATCCTCGGCCTACCGCTAAACCCTCGCAAACTGCCCAAGGTTTACGGTACACATCCCTCACACCCCGCTCGGTAAGAGAGGAAAAAGGTACAACAATAATACGCCTTCGTCGAAGGTGAAATCCGTAGCTCTCAAAGCCGGTAATCAACCGTCGCCTCGGAGCCGGTAGTCGACCTGACATCGACGGATCGCGTGTGGATAAATCCACCAACCTGCGGTAGATCGGTCGACCGCTACAAGCACACCGGTCGACCGGTCCCCCACACAGTACACAGTACTGTACAAACAAATCTACCGGTCGAACCACGCCAACCGAATTACCGACCAATCGGTCGAACAAAAGTCATCTAGCGGTCGACCGTTTGGATGGTCTACGCTATACAATTTTATATAATATATATATCCGACCGGTCGAACCAAGGGGCCGTTCGACCGATAACAGGGATTTCAATAATTTGCTCAAGTCTCGTTCGGTCGACCGGAACTGAAATACAGTTCAACCGAATCAACACAAGCACTCTACCGCTTAATTAAATGCTCAGTCGGTCGACCGAGAGTTAAAGAGCGGTCGACCGTTTTGATGGTCAAAGCTCCCAACCGACTTAGCATCGAATGGATCGGTCGAACAAGGTAAAGGACGTTCGACCGTTTAATAAGTCAAAATCCCCAACCGACCCATTCTCATCGTTATTCGGTCGACCGGCTAAGTGGTCCCGTTCGACCGTTAACAGCATATCCCTTTTTTCCCGCATGAATTTGGCATAACGGTCGACCGTCTAACGACATCGTTCGACCGTTCGCGGGTAAACATCAATATAATAATAGGATCGGTCGACTGCCTACAGGCACCGGTCGACCGATCGTCGTCTTCAACCTCTGAATTGGTTGAATTCCGACGGGGAATTCGACACCAACGTCGATCCCCAACACTCACAAAGCACAAGTGAGTTATAATGAAGATTTGGCATACCTTTTGACGGTTGAAGAAGCCTCCCGAGCTCCCTTCAACACTCCTTCTCTTCTTCTTCTTCTTCCTCTTCTTTACTTCTTCTTTCCTCCTCCTTCTGCTCCGAAAGCCTCTCTCTCTCACTCTCTGTTAGATGAAATTGATGAAGAAACGTTTTAAGTGAATTCTTATCTAACTATATATATATCTCCTTTAATTATCCACCTTCAAATCTACCAATCAAAATAACCCATCTTATTTCACAACTAACCTACACGTTACACTTCATCTCCTCCTTCCAACACCTCCTACTCTCCATGCATGCATTAATTAGGTTAAGTAAGTTTAGTTTAATTTAATTAAGATGTTTAGTTTAGGTTATTACAATCTACCCTCCTTAAAAGAATTTCGTCCGCGAAATTCGAAACAACTGACTTACCGAAACAACTCTGGATACTGCTTCCTGACATCCTCCTCGATCTCCCAGGTAGCCTCTCTGTCAGTGTGATGCTGCCACCTGACCTTCACCATAGGAATCGTTCTCCTCCTGAGCTGGTGTACCATCTGATCCACAATCTCAACTGGTCTCTCATCTAATGACAAATCCTGCTGGATCTCCGGTACTGATATCTCTATCACATGAGCTGGATCGGCCACGTACTTCCTCAACATAGAAACATGGAAGACGTTGTGAAGTCCTGCAAACTGTGGCGGTAAAGCAATCCTATACGCCACCTCACCAACCCGATCCAATATCTCAAACGGTCCGACATATCTCGGACTCAACTTCCCCTTCTTCCCGAATCTCATCACCCCTCTGGAAGGCGAGATCTTCAGGAAGACATGATCTCCTACCTCAAAAGTCAGCTCACGCCTCCGCGTATCAGCATAACTCTTCTGCCTACTCTGCGCCGTAGCTAGTCGTCTCCGAATCACGTCGACCTTCTCTGAATACAACTGGATAATGTCAGGTCCAACTAGCTGTCTCTCGCCCACATCACTCCAGCATACCGGCGATCTACACGGTCTCCCGTATAATGCCTCATAGGGTGCCATTCCAATACTCGAGTGGTAGCTGTTGTTGTAGGCGAACTCGATCAACGGCAAATGCTCATCCCAATGCCCGGCCCAGTCAAGTGTACACGCTCTCAGCATGTCCTCCAATGTCTGTATCGTCCGCTCTGACTGGCCATCTGTCTGTGGGTGGAAAGCTGTGCTAAACTTCAGACGTGTCCCCAGTGCTCTGTGTAGACTCTCCCAAAATCTCGAAGTGAATCTGGGATCTCTGTCTGAAATGATACTGACTGGTACGCCATGAAGTCTGACAATCTCCTCAATATATAACTTAGCTAGACCCTCCAGAGCAAGAGTGGTCTTAATAGCTAAGAAATGCGCCGACTTGGTCAGTCGATCGACTATAACCCAAATCGCATCGTGGAATCTCCGTGTCTTCGGTAGCCCCGTAACAAAATCCATCGTCACGTGCTCCCACTTCCACTCGGGCAACTCAATCCTCTGCATCTGCCCTGCTGGTCTCTGGTGCTCGATCTTCACCTGCTGACAGACCAAACACCTCGACACGAAGTCTGCAACGTCCTTCTTCATACCTCGCCACCACAAGTTCCGCTGCAGGTCTTTGTACATCTTGGTGCTCCCTGGATGAATGGAATATCTCGATCTGTGTGCCTCCTCCATGATATCATGTCTCAGGTCCTCTGTCTTCGGCACCCAGATACGGTCTCTGAATCTCAGACCTCCATCCACTCCAACTCTGAAGTCTGACCCATCTCTGGCAGCTAACTGTAACAAACTGCTCAACTCCTCATCTGTAGTCTGAGCATGAATCACTGCTGATACTGTCTGAGGCTCTACTCTCAATCCGGCAATCACTGCGCCCTCAGAGCTATCAGCAAATGGCCTCCACTCTGCTAGAGACTCCAGCAGTCGCCACTCCTGAATGCATAGGCCTGCTACTGATACCTCCACCTTCCGGCTCAAAGCGTCAGCAACCGTGTTCGCCTTCCCCGGATGGTAAGAGATAGTGAAGTCATAGTCCTTAATGAACTCAAGCCATCTGCGCTGCCTCATGTTCAGCTCCTTCTGCGAGAACAGGTACTTCAAACTCTGATGATCTGTAAACACCTCGAACTGCTCGCCATAAAGATAGTGTCTCCAGGTCTTCAGTGCATGAACCACTGCTGCTAACTCCAAATCATGTGTCGGGTAATTCCTCTCATGGACCTTCAGCTGTCTGGATGCGTACGCGATCACCCTCCCGTGCTGCATAAGTACACATCCTAAGCCAACACCTGAAGCGTCACTATAAATCACGAATCCACCCGTGCCACTCGGCAATGATAAAACTGGTGCTGTAGTCAACAGTCTCTTCAGCTCCTGAAAGCTGTCCTCGCACTTTTGCGACCAAACAAAAATGACTCCTTTCTGCGTCAGAGCTGTCAGTGGTGCTGCCAATCTCGAGAAGTCTTTGATGAAGCGACGGTAATAACCCGCCAATCCAACAAAGCTCCTAATCTCCGTCACGCTCGTAGGGGTCCTCCACTGTGTCACCGCCTCTACCTTCGCCGGATCCACTGATATCCCCTCTGCCGATACAATGTGTCCGAGGAACGCCACTCTGTCCAACCAAAACTCGCACTTTGAGAACTTAGCATATAACTGCTGAGCCCTCAAGATGCTGAGTACAATCCTCAAATGCTCTCTGTGCTGCTCCATATCTGATGAATAGATCAGAATGTCATCCACGAAGACAATCACAAATATATCAATATACTGCCTGAACGTCCGGTGCATCAGATCCATGAACGCTGCCGGAGCATTCGTCAATCCAAATGGCATCACTAAGAACTCATAGTGTCCATATCTCGTCCTGAAGGCTGTCTTCTGGATGTCCTCATCTCGGATCCTCAACTGGTGATATCCTGAACGTAGGTCAATCTTCGAGAAAACCTTCGCTGACTGCAGCTGGTCAAAGAGGTCCTCGATCCTAGGTAAGGGGTACCTATTCTTCACCGTCACCTGGTTCAGCATCCTGTAGTCTATGCACATCCTCAAGGATCCGTCCTTCTTCTTCACGAACAAAACTGGTGCACCCCAAGGCGAGACGCTCGGTCTGATAAATCCAGAGTCCATCAACTCCTGCAACTGCTTCTTCAACTCTGTCAACTCAGCAGGTGCCATCCGGTATGGAGCCTTCGACTGTGGTGTAGTGCCGGCTACCAACTCAATGCCGAACTCCAACTCTCGGTGTGGTGGTAAACCTGGAATCTCTGCTGGAAAAACATCCGCGAACTCCTGCACTACCTCAATGTCCTCTAGCCTCTGAGACTCTGCCTCCGCAACTACAAGTGTCGCCAGAAAAGCTGCACATCCCTGCTGTAACAGTCTCTGAGCTCTCACAGCAGATACAATAATGCGACCCCCTCTGCTTCTGATCCCTCTAATCAGAATATCAGGCAAACCCTTCCTCGGGATCAAAATCTTCTTCTCACGGCACAAGACTCGAACATCATATTGGGACAGCCAATCCATCCCAAGTATGACATCAAAGTCCTCCATCGGTAGCAAGACCAGGTCTGCCGGAAACTCCTGATCTCCCGAAACAACCGTGGCGCCGGGAACAAATCTCCCCACAGTGCCCACCAGACCCAGGGGTGTGCTGACTTCCAAAGTGGCAGTCAACATCGCAAGGGTACAGCCCAACACTCCCGCAAATCGCTCTGAGATGAACGAGTGTGTCGCGCCACAATCAAATAACACCCTAGCTACTGAACCTGCGACAAGAAGTGTACCTTCCACGACAGCGCCTCCATCCCGAGCCTCCTCTGCCTGGATGGTGAAAACTCTGCCAGTGCGCTGCCCCTGCTGGGGTCTGAAAGGTGGTCTACCTCCGCCTCCTCCTCTGCCTGGTGCGGGTAAACCCGGTGGTCTGCTCGGCCCAGCTCCTCGGCTCGGACAGCTCCTGATAAAGTGACCCAGCTGGCCACACCCATGACATGCTCCGGGGGTGAAGCACGGCCCGGAGTGAAACCTCCCACAAGTACCACAAGGCTCAGGTCGTGGTACTGCAACTCCTGCTCCCTCGTACCGGGGCCTCTTGCCCGGATTCCCTCCAATCTGCCCTCCTGGCCTCCCAGAGAACCTACCTGATGGCCTCCTCTCATCCTGGTAGTTCTCCCTGTAGTCACGATCAAGAACAGAGGCACTCTTCACTGCATCGGCCAACGTGCTCGGCATGTGCGTCAGCACCTTCGTCCTCAACTGCTTCCGGAGCCCTCGGACGAACTTCCCTGCTCTCTGCTCCTGTGTAATATACATCTCGGGACAGTAACGCTCAAGGGCGTTGAACTTCCCGATGTATCCTGCCAGGGTCATGTCTCCCTGCTGAAGACTCAAAAACTCCTCCCTCTTCTGATCCTGGACATGCTGCGGAAAATACTGCTCGTTGAACTCGCCAACGAACTCCTCCCAGGCTATATCATCTCGGTCCGCAAACACCACTGCAGATGTGGACCTCCACCAGTTGGACGCAGCACCGCCCAACACATATGTAGCCAGGCCCACTCTCGCCTCTGGAGGACAACCAATAGCACTGAAAATCTTCTGCATAGTGAAGATCCACTCCTCCGCAGCCTCCGCGTCATACTGCCCCAGAAAGGTAGGCGGATGCTGGCGCATAAACCGGTCATGTATAGCGCCAGTCCCCGTCTGCCCAGTCTGTGCTGTCTGCTGCTGTAGCATCTCCGTCAGACGTCCGACCGTATCGAACAACGTCCGACGCTCATCCTCCCAAGCCTCATCCCTCGCAGTCTCACTCTCACCGCGAGTATGGGCAACCGCCTTCTCCCGTCTAGGAGGCATCTGCCAAAGGAAACAAGACAATATCAATATAATCTGTGCATGCATGATCCTCTAGACCTAACTCCTAACTCAAAGGTGGTTTCTTTAGACAAGTACGCCGAGATCAACGCTCTGATACCAAATTGTAACGTACCCGAAAACAGCGGAAAATTTAAACAATAATAAAGACCGTCAATGGTCAACACTGGGCACGTCACGGGAAATAAACCACATATATATATAAAATATATAAGGTACAGACCCACGTGGAAGTCAACTATACATACTATACCGACTGACTGTGATTACAACAAAAGCTATACAACATGTAATCACCTCAAAAGAAGAAGACAACTACAGGATCCGATCTCGGGGGCACCGTCCTCGGTCACCACCTCAAACTCTAACCCTGCTCGCTACCTGAAATGCAAACAACAAACATGCCTGAGTTCCCTGAAGGAACCCCGTATACCAAACCTCCTAAAATATAAAAAGGAATTAAATACAATGCAAAGCTATGCACATGATCATCCGCCTCGGGCCCACAATAATGCCCTCACCGCCTCCGCGGCACTGAACCACTCCTGCCACTAGGGTCAAGTCAGTCCACCGCTGCCTCACAAGGGTCAGTCGACACCACTGCTCCCCAAAAAGTGCAGGAAGGAACCCCTGGTACACGCCGCACCCAAAGAGCGAGTCAGCCCGCCGAATACACAACTCGGGTCAGACGACAGCCACTGCTCCCCCAAGAGTCGCCTAGCGCGCACCCTGCCGGAACATCCTCGGCCTACCGCTAAACCCTCGCAAACTGCCCAAGGTTTACGGTACACATCCCTCACACCCCGCTCGGTAAGAGAGGAAAAAGGTACAACAATAATACGCCTTCGTCGAAGGTGAAATCCGTAGCTCTCAAAGCCGGTAATCAACCGTCGCCTCGGAGCCGGTAGTCGACCTGACATCGACGGATCGCGTGTGGATAAATCCACCAACCTGCGGTAGATCGGTCGACCGCTACAAGCACACCGGTCGACCGGTCCCCCACACAGTACACAGTACTGTACAAACAAATCTACCGGTCGAACCACTCCAACCGAATTACCGACCAATCGGTCGAACAAAAGTCATCTAGCGGTCGACCGTTTGGATGGTCTACGCTATACAATTTTATATAATATATATATCCGACCGGTCGAACCAAGGGGCCGTTCGACCGATAACAGGGATTTCAATAATTTGTTCAAGTCTCGTTCGGTCGACCGGAACTGAAATACAGTTCAACCGAATCAACACAAGCACTCTACCGCTTAATTAAATGCTCAGTCGGTCGACCGAGAGTTAAAGAGCGGTCGACCGTTTTGATGGTCAAAGCTCCCAACCGACTTAGCATCGAATGGATCGGTCGAACAAGGTAAAGGACGTTCGACCGTTTAATAAGTCAAAATCCCCAACCGACCCATTCTCATCGTTATTCGGTCGACCGGCTAAGTGGTCCCGTTCGACCGTTAACAGCATATCCCCTTTTTCCCGCATGAATTTGGCATAACGGTCGACCGTCTAACGACATCGTTCGACCGTTCGCGGGTAAACATCAATATAATAATAGGATCGGTCGACTGCCTACAGGCACCGGTCGACCGATCGTCGTCTTCAACCTCTGAATTGGTTGAATTCCGACGGGGAATTCGACACCAACGTCGATCCCCAACACTCACAAAGCACAAGTGAGTTATAATGAAGATTTGGCATACCTTTTGACGGTTGAAGAAGCCTCCCGAGCTCCCTTCAACACTCCTTCTCTTCTTCTTCTTCTTCCTCTTCTTTACTTCTTCTTTCCTCCTCCTTCTGCTCCGAAAGCCTCTCTCTCTCACTCTCTGTTAGATGAAATTGATGAAGAAACGTTTTAAGTGAATTCTTATCTAACTATATATATATCTCCTTTAATTATCCACCTTCAAATCTACCAATCAAAATAACCCATCTTATTTCACAACTAACCTACACGTTACACTTCATCTCCTCCTTCCAACACCTCCTACTCTCCATGCATGCATTAATTAGGTTAAGTAAGTTTAGTTTAATTTAATTAAGATGTTTAGTTTAGGTTATTACAATAACAATCCCCAATGACTATGGTAAACGTCGCTTTTCGCTTTTATCTTCCTTTTATACATTGAATAATTGGATTATATTGGGATATATATTATCCGTTTTGAAGGAATCACATGCTGATTAGCACTTAATGCTTCCTGAATAATATTCTTATTACCAATACTCACAATAATATTGTCTCTATCTCCATACGTGGATATTTATAAACGTTATCTATCCCTATTTGGTTTCTTTCACGAATAATTTTCTAATATGAGATTCACTGAGTATTTTATGCTCACGTGGTTGATTTCCCTGTTTTTTCAGGAAGTGCGAATTAGAGGTGCAGTTCCAGGTGCTTCTTTGGAACTTGTTTGACATGTAAATTGCTTTGAAACTGTAAACACATCACACGAGAATATTATAGAGAAAACAAAACACAAGGTGCACTGATATATATATCATATATATGGTCCACTCACCCCCCCCCCCCCCCTCGCAACCCATGTGCACACTAGGCACCATTATCGGAATATCGTCGGCCAACAAATCTCGCCTCATAAGGACGATTTCTCCAGAGTCCAGAATCACTCCATAAAGCCACAACTTGCTCCGTAGAGCCACCACCGATCGTTATCAAGCTCGTCTGTCCTTTCCGTTGTCCAGAAGGGCCGGTGAACCCATTGCCCTCAAAGCTGATCACATACCACCAAACACAAGACATAGCAACAACGATCGATCGAACTAAGCATACCGGTCGACCGGTTCCCTCAAGAAACATGCATGGTTCAACCGTCACTAAGCCGGTCGAACCAAAACTCATGGGTGGTCGACCGTTTGGATGGTCAACTCCCAGGTTCAACTAAAAAACGACCAATCGGTCGAAAAACGGTCACAAACGGTCGACCGTTTCGAAAGTCTACGCCCCAAACATTATTAATAATAAACGTCCCAACGATCGAACGGCAAAGGGGACCCGGTCGACCGAAAATAACAGGGACTTCAACGTTTTCTTAAAGTCCACGACTGGTCGAAGAAGGCCATGCATCGATCGAACATACTTTAAGTTAACTTAAGCTACCGGTCGGACCAGAGTTAGGAGCGGCCGACCGTTTAGATGGTCCACGCTCTGTCCATACCAATCCACAAAGAAATGGTCGAACAAATCATATAGGCGGTCAACCGTTTTGAAGGTCTAGGCCCCAACTGACTTGCTACAGGTACAATCGGTCGAACAGATCTAAAGGTGGTCGACCATTTAGATGGTCTATGCCCCCAACAGACTTACCTACAGTGTAACTAGTCGAATGACAAATGTGACTCGTTCGACCAAAATCTAACCAAGCTTGCCTAAAACACACAACCGGTTGATTGCCCTAAGGCATCGTTTGACCGGTACAAGGCAAAAACCCACAATTACACTAGCATCGGTCGACCGTTATTCAATAGCATCTTGCTTCTCAGAAACTTCCAACGAGCCTAACGGCCACCATCGAATAAATCCACCACTCACACACCTCGGGAGACTATTAAAGAGAAGCTTAACATACCTTGAAGGCTTGAAGAAACCTTTGAAGAACCACAACAATCTCCTCCTTGCTTTCCACGCACCTCCGGTAACCTCGCACCGAGATCACCCAACGACAAGCACCACTTCCGATCACATCCGCCATGGTCAGACTTGATCTCTGATCACTCCACGTCTCTGATGTCCTCAGAAAGCTTGAGAGAGAGAAGGCTTAGAGAGTGAAGTTAGAGAGGATATTGAGAAGAGAAGAGAAGAAGGGTTTGCACCCATAAATACCCTCACCTTCCTTCAACCAATCTCATGCCTCCACTGAAAGGAATGTGTTCTAAAAGTTTTACTTTTATATGTCAATTATTATGAATTGGATGTGCAAACATTTTGTTCCTTCATTAATGTATTCGTCTTGTAGAAGTGTTACGGAAGAGGCTCTTGGTCCTTAACTGTAGAGCTCTAAAAGATAATAGTTTACATAAATCAAAAGTAATTCACAATCATGGTAATTGACATGGAACATTAATTACCGAGATAAGATTGTCGTGTTGGTCATCGATTATTGTAGCTCTACAAATATTTGACGACACGAGTATATAAAAGAGGAAAATTGTTACTTTTATATATTGAATAAACCTAGCAAGTGAAATATTATAGATTTGTATTATGTGTCATTAATGTTTTCTTTGTGTCTTGAATCCTAAGATATGAGACTTATATATTTTCACATAAGAAGTGTTCAATTTGATTATTGTAAAATCTATCAATGAGTATAGTGAGAAAGACAATAGTTGGTTGAGCTCGACTTGTGTTGGAAAGGATAGCTAGTCAAAAGAATATCATTGCCCCTCTAAATTTGAGTGATGATATTAGTGGGACCCTTGATAAAACAAAATTATAATGTGCACAATGTGACTTGAGTTAAGTTACAAATTTATAATTAGCTGAAGCGATCAAGAAATGAATATATAATACAAAGGTGACACATTTCTACTTTGTATAATATTCTTAATGTCATGAGGCAAGGGAAAGACACAAGTGATATTTTACATATCACTAAGTGGATCGTGTTTAGTTCGAGTGAGCAAAACATCTTTGTTATTTGGGTAACCATAATGTGTAGCTAGATAACGCTTATAGTTTATGATATAAAATGTTTTATATCATTGTCAACATAACTTAGATCCTCCTATAGGTCACACCACAAAACTGTGAAACAAGAAATAGGATTTTATATTTTATATGATGTATGAAGTTTCATGTGTTATGAAATAATATACATGTGGTAAAATAATAAAATCAATGTCGTAAAAACGACATGGTCAGAATAATAAATAAATTCGTACGAGATGTATATATATTATGAGGTACAATGTTTTGACATTATATATTATTATATATTGCATGATATAATGTGATCTACAACATTATAACATATGAATTTGCTAAAACCCCAACGTCCAAATTTTGTTGGATATTAATTCAAAATTTGGTAGAGTCAAAAAAGTGAAAAATGGTCCAATCGTTTGACCACATTTTTGCATATATTAATAAGAGAACTTTTACTGATTAATGACTGGATTTAATCCACTTTGGTCAAAAAGGTAGTGATGAGACGATGATGTGACAAAATAAACAAGAGATCATGTGCAAAGTGGTTGGCACATGATGTGGTTTAGTGGAGATGTAAACAAGAGATCATGTGTAAGTTAGTTGCACATGATGTGGGTTAAAGGAAATCATATAAATAGGTCGTTCATTCCTTACTTGTTAATACTAAGCAAAAATTCTCTCCCTAACCACCCCATTAATCCATCCGAAAAATCTCTTAATTATTTAATTTTTTGGAGATTAAATTCTCAGGAGCTTTAGAGGGGTTATTAGCTAGATTATAACCTTATTTAGAGATAGATTGACTTGCTCCTTTCTCTCTAATCTTATTTATAGTATGATGAACACTTGGAGGCAAATCAGCGGACGATTCAACGGGCAACGCAACTCCGGATCTTCATAAAGGTTTTAGAGAACCTTTGGGTATGATCCTCTTCTATTGATTTTAATATATATACGTAAATTACATGATATTAGAATAAATATAAAATAATGTACATGAAATCATCAAAAATATGGAAATCGATCTTGTATGCATGTTTAATTTTAAAAAAATATATATACATACATAGTGGCACGAAATCCTACATCCACCTCACCACAACACCCGAAACCCTCCTTAGCCACCTAAAAATGATTAAACCCTAATCAAGGATTAGGATATAACAGAAACTATTTCGTATTTGTTGCTTTTAGATTGCTTCGTGGTGTAGATTTGATGGACTTGTATTAAACTAAAGTTTTAGTTGTGATGGTGTATGATATGGACATGTATGACAATATATAGGAGACTTCGGAAGATCTTAGATATTTTGGATTATTATTCCAGGCGAATGAAGTGACAACAAAGATGCTATATTTTTGGACGGTGTATAAGTTGATACATGAGTTTTTTTTGCAAAGCAAAAGTGAGGCTTAGCCTCGAATTTATTGATTTGCGTAAACAAACTTTACAGACAAACCAACGCCGACACGAACCCGTAATATACACTAGAGCACACATACACTTTTACACTACTCTAACAGCGTTGCTCACATCCACTCATACAATACGACCCATAATCAAGGAACAAAATGTTTGCACATTCAATTCATAATAATTGACATATAAAAGTAAAACTTTTAGAACACATTCCTTTCAATCTCCCACTTGTTATCAAAGTTTTCTTCCACATACATTCTCAATGTGTAAAACAATAATAACTAGGGTAACCCTCTCTAATCACTCATCAAGCCAATCCGCATGGTTCCTCAGACCCATGGACTTGAAATGCATTTCGCCCTTGGCTTGGGATAATGGTTTGCTGAATGGATTAGCTATGTTGTTGTTTGTGTCCACCCATAATACATTTATTTTGCCTTCGTCGGTGGTTGAGTCAGCCGTAGTAATTTGACTCCAACTACGCTAGCTCATGACCCCACCTTCCAGAATGATGACATATCGTTATTGCGACCTCTTATCGTCGGGATCACTCATGAAACTCGCATCCTTATAGCCCTCGACTATTAACTCTTTGTCCTCCTTAAACAAGAAACTTTTCTTTGGTCCGGTTAAGGCACCTCAGAATATTCTTGACCGCAGTCCAATGCTCAGGACCTGCGTTGGATTGGTGACGACTTATCACGCTTAGAGCATACGAGAGATCGGGTCTTGTGCAAGTCATCGCGTACATGATCGATCCTATTGCCGAAGCATAAGGGATATCTTTCATGTACTCCAAGTCTTTAGGTGATTCAGCACGTTGCTTGAGTTGCACACTCATACTCATTGGCACATTGCCCTTTTTGGAGTTGTTCATTCTGAACCTTTCCAAGACATTGTCAATGTATGTACGTTGACTTAGGCCAATGAGTCTACAAGATCTATCTCTATATATCTTGATTCCCAAGATGTATTGAGCCTCACCCATATCTTTCATCGAAAATGCAGATTTCAATGAACTTCTCATTTGCTCAAGCAAATGTATATGATTTCCCATGAGGAGTATGTCATCGACATATAAGATCAAGAACACTATGTAGCTCCCACTAACCTTCTTGTATATACAAGGCTCTTCCTTACTTTGGACGAAGTGAATGTTTTTGACTTCTTTGTCAAAGCGCTTGTTCCAACTCCTTGATGCTTGCTTCAATCCATAAATGGATCTTAGAAGCTTGCATACTTTCCCGTTATTCTTTGGATCTTCAAAACCTGGAGGTTGTACCATGTACACATCCTCCTCCAAGTTCCCATTAAGGAACGCCGTTTTGACATCCATTTGCCATATCTCATAATCATGAAATGCGGCAATAGCGAGCATAATCCGAATAGACTTGAACATGGCAACCGGTGAAAAAGTTTCATCATAGTCAATTCCTTGAACTTGAGTGAAACCTTTTTCTACAAGCCTCTCTTTGTAGGTTGTCAAGTTCCCATCCATGTCCATCTTCCTCTTGAAACCCCATTTATTTTGAACGACCTTTTTCCCTTGAGGAAGGTCAACCAAGTTCCACACTTGATTATCGTACATAAATTCTATTTCGGATTCTATGGCCTTAAACCATAGTTTGGAGTCATTTCTTTCCATTGCTTCTTGAAAGTTCGAAGGACCATCGGTATCTAGTACCATGATATCATGAAGTCCCAAATACATATCGGGTTTCTTCCTTTCCCTCGTTGACTTTCTAAGTTGTTTTGGTTCTGTGTGTACTTCTCGAACTTCTTCCACAATTTCTTACGAAGTTGGTTCGTGTTCGATTCTCGAGCGTACATTAGGTGGGGAATATTGAGTTTCTCTCACAATTGCTTACGAGGGTCTCTCACTCACGCTCCCATTGACCAAAGGAACCTCGGTTGGGCCTTCATGATCGTGAATGTCACCAATCATATTATGATCTTGTGGAATATCTTGAGTCTCCTCAAGCACAACTCTACTCCCACTACTTTTTATTCTTTCCAGAAATTCCTTTTCTAGAAATACGGCATCCCTCTCTACAATCACTCGATTGGAGGAAATATGCCAAAAGTAGTATCCTCTTGTCTCACGAGCAAAACCTATAAAGAAGCACTTATCCTCTTTTGGTTGATGTTTGGTCGACATCAATCTCTTGACGTAGGCCTCACAACCCCAAATCTTGAGAACATAAGTTTTCTCAAGAGCCAATCTATCAATTGGCTCTTGAGAAAACTTTTAGAACACATTCCTTTCAGTGGAGGCATGAGATTGGTTGAAGTGTTACGGAAGAGGCTCTACAGTTAAGGACCAAGAGCCTCTTCCGTAACACTTCAACCAATCTCATGCCTCCACTGAAAGGAATGTGTTCTAAAAGTTTTACTTTTATATGTCAATTATTATGAATTGGATGTGCAAACATTTTGTTCCTTCATTAATGTATTCGTCTTGTAGAAGTGTTACGGAAGAGGCTCTTGGTCCTTAACTGTAGAGCTCTAAAAGATAATAGTTTACATAAATCAAAAGTAATTCACAATCATGGTAATTGACATGGAACATTAATTACCGAGATAAGATTGTCGTGTTGGTCATCGATTATTGTAGCTCTACAAATATTTGACGACATGAGTATATAAAAGAGGAAAATTGTTACTTTTATATATTGAATAAACCTAGCAAGTGAAATATTATAGATTTGTATTATGTGTCATTAATGTTTTCTTTGTGTCTTGAATCCTAAGATATGAGACTTATATATTTTCACATAAGAAGTGTTCAATTTGATTATTGTAAAATCTATCAATGAGTATAGTGAGAAAGACAATAGTTGGTTGAGCTCGACTTGTGTTGGAAAGGATAGCTAGTCAAAAGAATATCATTGCCCCTCTAAATTTGAGTGATGATATTAGTGGGACCCTTGATAAAACAAAATTATAATGTGCACAATGTGACTTGAGTTAAGTTACAAATTTATAATTAGCTGAAGCGATCAAGAAATGAATATATAATACAAAGGTGACACATTTCTACTTTGTATAATATTCTTAATGTCATGAGGCAAGGGAAAGACACAAGTGATATTTTACATATCACTAAGTGGATCGTGTTTAGTTCGAGTGAGCAAAACATCTTTGTTATTTGGGTAACCATAATGTGTAGCTAGATAACGCTTATAGTTTATGATATAAAATGTTTTATATCATTGTCAACATAACTTAGATCCTCCTATAGGTCACACCACAAAACTGTGAAACAAGAAATAGGATTTTATATTTTATATGATGTATGAAGTTTCATGTGTTATGAAATAATATACATGTGGTAAAATAATAAAATCAATGTCGTAAAAACGACATGGTCAGAATAATAAATAAATTCGTACGAGATGTATATATATTATGAGGTACAATGTTTTGACATTATATATTATTATATATTGCATGATATAATGTGATCTACAACATTATAACATATGAATTTGCTAAAACCCCAACGTCCAAATTTTGTTGGATATTAATTCAAAATTTGGTAGAGTCAAAAAAGTGAAAAATGGTCCAATCGTTTGACCACATTTTTGCATATATTAATAAGAGAACTTTTACTGATTAATGACTGGATTTAATCCACTTTGGTCAAAAAGGTAGTGATGAGACGATGATGTGACAAAATAAACAAGAGATCATGTGCAAAGTGGTTGGCACATGATGTGGTTTAGTGGAGATGTAAACAAGAGATCATGTGTAAGTTAGTTGCACATGATGTGGGTCAAAGGAAATCATATAAATAGGTCGTTCATTCCTTACTTGTTAATACTAAGCAAAAATTCTCTCCCTAACCACCCCATTAATCCATCCGAAAAATCTCTTAATTATTTAATTTTTTGGAGATTAAATTCTCAGGAGCTTTAGAGGGGTTGTTAGCTAGATTATAACCTTATTTAGAGATAGATTGACTTGCTCCTTTCTCTCTAATCTTATTTATAGTATGATGAACACTTGGAGGCAAATCAGCGGACGATTCAACGGGCAACGCAACTCCGGATCTTCATAAAGGTTTTAGAGAACCTTTGGGTATGATCCTCTTCTATTGATTTTAATATATATACGTAAATTACATGATATTAGAATAAATATAAAATAATGTACATGAAATCATCAAAAATATGGAAATCGATCTTGTATGCATGTTTAATTTTAAAAAAATATATATACATACATAGTGGCACGAAATCCTACATCCACCTCACCACAACACCCGAAACCCTCCTTAGCCACCTAAAAATGATTAAACCCTAATCAAGGATTAGGATATAACAGAAACTATTTCGTATTTGTTGCTTTTAGATTGCTTCGTGGTGTAGATTTGATGGACTTGTATTAAACTAAAGTTTTAGTTGTGATGGTGTATGATATGGACATGTATGACAATATATAGGAGACTTCGGAAGATCTTAGATATTTTGGATTATTATTCCAGGCGAATGAAGTGACAACGAAGATGCTATATTTTTGGACGGTGTATAAGTTGATACATGAGTTTTTTTTGCAAAGCAAAAGTGAGGCTTAGCCTCGAATTTATTGATTTGCGTAAACAAACTTTACAGACAAACCAACGCCGACACGAACCCGTAATATACACTAGAGCACACATACACTTTTACACTACTCTAACAGCGTTGCTCACATCCACTCATACAATACGACCCATAATCAAGGAACAAAATGTTTGCACATTCAATTCATAATAATTGACATATAAAAGTAAAACTTTTAGAACACATTCCTTTCAATCTCCCACTTGTTATCAAAGTTTTCTTCCACATACATTCTCAATGTGTAAAACAATAATAACTAGGGTAACCCTCTCTAATCACTCATCAAGCCAATCCGCATGGTTCCTCAGACCCATGGACTTGAAATGCATTTCGCCCTTGGCTTGGGATAATGGTTTGCTGAATGGATTAGCTATGTTGTTGTTTGTGTCCACCCATAATACATTTATTTTGCCTTCGTCGGTGGTTGAGTCAGCCGTAGTAATTTGACTCCAACTACGCTAGCTCATGACCCCACCTTCCAGAATGATGACATATCGTTATTGCGACCTCTTATCGTCGGGATCACTCATGAAACTCGCATCCTTATAGCCCTCGACTATTAACTCTTTGTCCTCCTTAAACAAGAAACTTTTCTTTGGTCCGGTTAAGGCACCTCAGAATATTCTTGACCGCAGTCCAATGCTCAGGACCTGCGTTGGATTGGTGACGACTTATCACGCTTAGAGCATACGAGAGATCGGGTCTTGTGCAAGTCATCGCGTACATGATCGATCCTATTGCCGAAGCATAAGGGATATCTTTCATGTACTCCAAGTCTTTAGGTGATTCAGCACGTTGCTTGAGTTGCACACTCATACTCATTGGCACATTGCCCTTTTTGGAGTTGTTCATTCTGAACCTTTCCAAGACATTGTCAATGTATGTACGTTGACTTAGGCCAATGAGTCTACAAGATCTATCTCTATATATCTTGATTCCCAAGATGTATTGAGCCTCACCCATATCTTTCATCGAAAATGCAGATTTCAATGAACTTCTCATTTGCTCAAGCAAATGTATATGATTTCCCATGAGGAGTATGTCATCGACATATAAGATCAAGAACACTATGTAGCTCCCACTAACCTTCTTGTATATACAAGGCTCTTCCTTACTTTGGACAAAGTGAATGTTTTTGACTTCTTTGTCAAAGCGCTTGTTCCAACTCCTTGATGCTTGCTTCAATCCATAAATGGATCTTAGAAGCTTGCATACTTTCCCGTTATTCTTTGGATCTTCAAAACCTGGAGGTTGTACCATGTACACATCCTCCTCCAAGTTCCCATTAAGGAACGCCGTTTTGACATCCATTTGCCATATCTCATAATCATGAAATGCGGCAATAGCGAGCATAATCCGAATAGACTTGAACATGGCAACCGGTGAAAAAGTTTCATCATAGTCAATTCCTTGAACTTGAGTGAAACCTTTTTCTACAAGCCTCTCTTTGTAGGTTGTCAAGTTCCCATCCATGTCCATCTTCCTCTTGAAACCCCATTTATTTTGAACGACCTTTTTCCCTTGAGGAAGGTCAACCAAGTTCCACACTTGATTATCGTACATAAATTCTATTTCGGATTCTATGGCCTTAAACCATAGTTTGGAGTCATTTCTTTCCATTGCTTCTTGAAAGTTCGAAGGACCATCGGTATCTAGTACCATGATATCATGAAGTCCCAAATACATATCGGGTTTCTTCCTTTCCCTCGTTGACTTTCTAAGTTGTTTTGGTTCTGTGTGTACTTCTCGAACTTCTTCCACAATTTCTTACGAAGTTGGTTCGTGTTCGATTCTCGAGCGTACACTAGGTGGGGAATATTGAGTTTCTCTCACAATTGCTTACGAGGGTCTCTCACTCACGCTCCCATTGACCAAAGGAACCTCGGTTGGGCCTTCATGATCGTGAATGTCACCAATCATATTATGATCTTGTGGAATATCTTGAGTCTCCTCAAGCACAACTCTACTCCCACTACTTTTTATTCTTTCCAGAAATTCCTTTTCTAGAAATACGGCATCCCTCTCTACAATCACTCGATTGGAGGAAATATGCCAAAAGTAGTATCCTCTTGTCTCACGAGCAAAACCTATAAAGAAGCACTTATCCTCTTTTGGTTGAAGTTTGGTCGACATCAATCTCTTGACGTAGGCCTCACAACCCCAAATCTTGAGAAAATTGAGCTTAGGTGTTTTACCACTCCATAGCTCATAAGGCGTTTTCTCTACAGATTTGGATGGAACATTATTTAGTGTGTAAGCCGCAACTTCTAGTGCATAACTCCAAAAGTAAAACGGCAATTCCGAATTCCCCCTTGTGGTGCTCCCACGAGCACCTCCTACTCCCTTGCTCTTGATTGACGTATTTTTGGTGAATTTGTCTTTACCTTTGGTGATCTTTTTGCTCCCTCCATGGACGGCTAGGACTTGCTTGTCCCGACCCTTACCCATGTCAACTTCAGCCGTTTTGAGAGCGTTGTGAAGTTCCTCAAGACTCACCCCTTTCTCACGCACATGATAGTGCATAATGAAGTCCTTGTAGGACGGGGTTAGAGAGCCAAGAATCAAATCTTCCGCAATGTCATTGGGCATCGGGGAAGGGAGCTTCGATAACTTCTCAAGGTATCCTTGCATCATGAGAAAATGCATGGATACCGTTGTTCCCCCCGCCACGTGGCACCTTCTGAGTGCGATGGTGGTCATATAGCGCTCTTTTCTAGCACTATCCATGAACATCTTTGTTAAAGGTTCCATGGTCTTCTTGGGTTTTGAATCCAAGTATTTTGCTTGAAGCGAGTCACCCATGGAGACCAACATTACATCTTGAACCTGGTTCTCTTGGTCTTCCCACTTGGCTTTTGCCTCTTTCTCGCTATCGGTTGCCTTCTCATTTAATTTTGGGATTTCACTATCCAAAATATGAGATAGTTTCTCAAATTTCAACACGATATTGAGCTTAAGTTGCCAGCTTATGAAGTTTGAGCCCCCATTTGCCAAAGGATGTTTTTCAATCATAGATCGCACAATAGGTTGAATATTCGACATTTCTACAAAATAAATTATATGGGATTTAATGTCAATTTTATGTCTTAAAAAACAATACCGTAAATAAAAATTTGTCCATAAATGCAGCAATCCAAGATCCTATCAATTATAATATAAACTAGCTAAGGGTTATCAGATATACTATAAAATCAAGGTAAGAAAACATTTTCTAATCATAACCATTTCGAAATATCGCAAGATTTGCATTTGCAAACTCTTATGACTCTTGTCGTTTTAAATAAGAGGGAATTTGACCAATCCTCGTAAGAAAAACTCTCTTTCTCAAAACGGAGCTAGGGCTCCGGGTCTTGTTAAGAAAACTTATTTCATTTGATATGAGATACGTTTATCCATTGTATTCACAAACAAATATACTCGGTGTCCACTAAGGGTGAATCACACCTCGTACATCTATTCATGGCACAACAATATACAACCTTATATTTCCCACTATTCCCAAAGATGGAGGAAGTTATCTCCCGCTAATGGCGAGCAGAATATCTCTCGATCGATGGCTGCTAGTGGATGAAATAAGAAAGAAAAATACTCTTAATTTTTGGTTGGACAATTTAAACATTTATGTGTGATTTTAGAATTTAGGTGTTCATGCATATTTATCATCTTTACACATCCTAACATTCATCCATACAATCACATACATGTCAAGCACACAAACATAAATATATTCATTCACACACACATTGTGTGAGTTTATATGTTCCCGCATCCTTGATCCTTGCGCTTCTTCAGCGTCTTCCTCTAACACCATGGATGTTGATATTGCAAAAATATAAACATGCATCTCTTAATTTTGAAAATTGTTTAGTGCAAGTCCTATGTAAAAATCCTTTCATATGCATGCATATACAAAGAAATAGAAATTTGGCTTTCCATATACATAAGCCCCTGTGATTGAATAATAATAACATACACATTCATTCATTCATTCACACATGGCTTCATCGGAACATACAAACTCACATATCCCTGCATTAGAGAACTCGAGCAACGCATGTACACATACTATATATTACTCGATTTAGTTTATCATGCATCTCTAAATCAAACAATTCTAAAATCATTTGAAATCCATTAAAAATGATTTTATGCATCTATAGTTCAAAACACAAAACATTTGAACCGCTGTTTATCCATTTTCCAAAAAAAAAATTAAAGAAAGATAAACATATGCCTTTTTCGTTTTGTCGATTACTTATAAAATAATCATTTAATTAAAAACGAAAATTTTATATATTAGACATAAGTCTAAATTTTAATTCTAACATTCACATGATGTGTTTCAAAACATTTAAAACTATCAAAAGAATCAATTAGAATTAAATCAACAAAACTATCGGAAAACTCGAAAAAGACATAGAACATGAATTGTTTCGATTGTAGATGGTGATCTAAAATTAATTATATAGTATAATCATTGAAAATATGAACTAAATGCTCTCATACCACTGTATGATTTCGTGTCCCCGTGTATGTATATATATTTTAATTTTTTTAATACAACATACAAGATCGATTTCATACTTTCAACAATTTTATGTACATTACTTTGTGTTTATTCTAATATCATGCAATCCTACATATGTTAAAATAAATCACAAATAGAGAATCATACCCAAAGGTTCTCTAAAACCTTTCGAAGATCCGGAGTCGCGTTGCCCGTTGAATTGCCCGCCGATTTGCCGCCAAGTGTTCACCAAACTATAAACAAGATTAGAGAGAAATGAGCTAGCCAATCAATCTGTAATTAGGCTTAGAATCTAGCTAATAACCCCTCTTTAAGCTCCTGAAATTTTCTATATCCAAAACTTAAAATTACTAAGAGATTTTCGTGGTGATTAAAGGAGAGATTAATGAGAGAAAGAATTTTTGAATTAACATAAACAAGTAGGATGAGAGGTCCTTTTATAGGCTCCCAAAACATCCTCATCAAGAACTATTCTTTAGTCGTGATCCCTTGCTTATTCTCTCCTAAAATTAATCTCAAATTGCCACATAAGCATTCTAAAAAACGTTTAATTAAATCTGGAATTAATCCAACCCATGATCTAATTATTTTCTTAATAATTTAGGCAAAAAATGGCATTGTTCGGTTGACCGAGAATTTTTCTCGGTTAACCTAACCATTCGGTTATAACACGTGTTCGGTGGACCGTGAGCTAGATGGTCGACCGAATTTACATGAGAAAAAATCCTCTGGAAAAATTCAGACGATCCGCATCTTGCTCGGTCGACCGTTGACCCACCAAAATTTCTCCTGGCGAACATTCATCGGACGACCGTGTCACCTCGGTCTACCAAAAATATTCTTTCTCAGTTGATCGTTCACGCTTGGTTAACCGAACCCAATTGTCCAAGCACTCCAGACAATTTTGGTCAACCAATTATGTTTACCCGTTCCCCGTTTGGTTGACCGTTCTGAAGACACCCCGGTCGACCGAACCCTAAACGGTTTACCGTGTTTGACCCCGATTTTTCCTTTGTCAAATTTTGGATTTATTTCCAACAAAATTTGATCTTTTTGGATTTTTAGCAAATTCACATCTTATGTAATATATTATCCTATGTAATATTAAATTATTACACCCCATAATATATACACCTTATATGAATTTATTATGATTCTAAATATGTCAATTCTCATGATATATTGATTTTATTCGTGCAACACATGTGTCCTTTTTCATATGAAACCCGACACATCATATGAATTCAAAATCAAGCTTCTTGTTTCCCAGTTTTGTGGAGTGACCTATAGGAGGATCTAAGCTAAATTGGCAGCGATATTAAACACTTAATATCCCAAACTATAAGCAGTATCTAGCTACACATTATAGTCACCCAATTAGCATAGATGTCTTTGTTCCACTCGAACGAAACACGATCCATTTAGTGATGTAAGTGCACCACTTGTGTCCGTCCCTTGCCTCATGATATTAAGAATATATACGAAGTAGAAATATGTCACCTTTGTATTATATTCATTTCTTGATCTCTTTAAGCTAATTATAACTATGTAACTTAACTCAAGTTACATTGTGCACAATATAATTTTGTTTTATGAAGGGGCCCACTAATATCATCACTCAATTAAGAGGGACAACAATAATCGTTTGACTAGCTATCTTTTCCAGCACAAGTCATGTTCAACCAACTATTACCTTTATCACTATACTCATTGATAGCTTTTGACAATAATCAAATTAAGCACTTCTTGAGTGAAAAGATATAAGTCTCATATCTTAGGATCCAAGACATAGTAAAACATTAATGATACGAAACACAATTCCATAATGTTTTACTTGTTAGGTCCATTCAATATATAAAAGTAATCTTTTCCCCTTTTATATACTCGTATCGTCAATTATTTGTAGAGCTACAACAATCGATGACCAACACGACAATCTTATCTCAGTAATTAATGTTCCATGTTAATTACCATGATTGTGAATAACTTTTAATTTATGTAAACCATTATCTTTTAGAGCTCTATGGTTAAGGACTAAGAGCCTCTTCCTTAACACTTCCAAAAGACGAATACCATAATCAAGGAACAAAATGTTTCACATTCAATTCATAATAATTGACATATAAAAGTAAAACTTTTAGAACACATTCCTTTCACGGTCGACAAACATGAAACACAGTTCGACTCAATTTATCAGAAACTATTCGAGATAACCCACAATCCGACTGATTGGGATTTTCGGTTGAACGTTTTCGCCCATATTAATAAGAGATTATTGCTCGTCAATGGATAAATTTAATCCATATTGGTTAAAAGTGGTTATGGGAGGATGATGTATCAAATATGATTGGTTGAGAGGAGAAATTAATATGGATCATGTGTAGGTGGTTATACACACGACGTGGTTTGGAGAATGCATTATAAATCGGTCTCTTCTCTGTTTCCTTAACACACAAAAATACAGATTTCACTCCTCCATATTTTCTACATCATTCCATCAAAATTCTCTTTATTAATTGAGTGGTTGAAGTGATTGATTCAGTTATAATAATCGAAAGTGCACGACGTCGGTGAAGACATGGCAAATACGGGTCGAGTCCAAAGGTAGGTGTGTGAACTCTGGTTCTTTCAAAGTCAAGTGGAAAATTGACGCCGGTTAGAGTTGGGATGGACTCTACAAGCGTATGACACCAAGACTACAAAGAAATTGAAGAGATGAACACCAGAATTGAGATAAAACAATCTCAGAATTTGTGTGTATTAATCAAACGAAAATTGGGATCCTCTTGACCTACAAGCCAGGTCTTTTATAGCTTCAAATCAGTATAGAAATTAGGAAGTTAACCAACAAGGCAACTCCTATTATTTGCAACAAAAAAAGCAAATAACAACAAAGGAAATAAGTAACTACCGAAATTCTGTCTAAAGGAAATAAAAATCAGGAAACCTTCCATAAACCAAAATTAGTAATTCATATGTGGATGGGGGAGGAAACTTCTTGCTGACTTGGCTTGTTGGCTGGAAGGAAACTTCCTTGCTGAGCTGGCTGGTCGGTAGGAAGTTTCCTTCCTTGCTGATTTGGCAATGGCTCCAGCATGGATGCTCCTGCATCAGTCACCCTTGGTTGGAAAGAACTCGTCCTCGAGTTTGTCTCAGCGTCCCCCTCGTTGCTGAAGCACGGGCTCAGATGCTTCACATTAAACACATCAGCAGTTTTCAAATGCTTTGGTAGGAGTAATCGGTAGGCATTATCGTTGATCTTCTGAAGTATCTCACAAGGTCCGACTTTCCGCTCCTTCAACTTGCTGTATTCTCCCACGGGAAACCGGTCTCGCGTTAGAACAGCCCACACGAAATCTCCTTCCTTAAAAAGTACTTGCCGGCGACGACGATCTGCAGAGTTCTTGTATTTGGTGTTGTTCTCATGGAGAGTTTGCTGCACTTGTGTGTGAATGTCTCGCAAGTGCTCAGTCATCTCATCAGCCTTGGGATGCAATCGACCAATACGAGGAATAGGCGCTAAGTCTAGCACCCCAGAAGGATTAAACCCATAATCGATTGCAAATGGACTCAGCCCAGTAGTTCTGTTTGCTGATCGGTTGTAAGCAAATTCTGCTTGAGGCAAGGAGAGGTCCCATTGCTTAGGTTTAGTGCTCGCCAAACAACGTAGGAGATTGCCCAAACTCCGGTTGACTACTTCGGTCTGGCCATCCGTCTGAGGGTGGTACGCACTGCTGAAATTCAGACGAGTCCCCAACTTCTCCCATAAGCTCTTCCAGAAGTTGCTGATGAACTTAGTATCACGATCAGAGGTAATGGAGTGGGGAACTCCATGCAAACGCACCACTTCTTTGAAGTAGAGGTGGGCAATCCGGGCTGCATCCATCGTTTTTTTACAGGCTACAAAATGTGCCATCTTGGAGAACCGATCCACTATCACAAAAATGGAGTCCGCTGCCCGTTGTGTGCGGGGTAACCCCAGCACGAAATCCATGCTAACATCACGCCACGGACCTTCAGGGATAGGCAAAGGCGTGTACAAACCGGCGTTGGTGAGGGTACCTTTGGATCGCTGGCAAACGTAGCACCTTGCCACATAGTGGGCTACATCGCTAGGTAGCTTGGGCCAGTAAAAATCAGAGGAGATCAAGGCTAAGGTCTTGTCCCGTCCGAAGTGTCCCTCGCCATGTACTTCGCTGATGATTTGTTGCCTTAATGAGCAATCCGGAATGCACAACTTCGTTCCTCGGAATAGGTAGCCATTGTGTATTAGAAAATCGCAACGCTGACCACTCATGACTTGCTGGAATATCTTCCCAAAGGAGGGATCAACTGGATACATGTCGGAGAAGGTCTCGAATCCGGTGACTTGACTGCTCATGGTCGTGAGAAGAGTGTTGCGACGGCTTAGGGCATCAGCGACACGGTTTTGACTTCCTGATTGGTGCCGAAGGGAGAAGGTGAACTCCTGCAAATACGCCACCCATTTAGCATGACGTCGGTTGAGTTTGTGCTGGCCATTTATGTACTTCAAGGCTTCGTGGTCGGTGAAGAGGATGAATTCGCGTTGCACCAAGTAGTGCCGCCAATGCTTCAGCGATTGCACAATTGCGTAGAACTCCAAGTCATAGGTGGAATAATTCTTCTTGGATCCGGATAGTTTCTCGCTGAAGAAAGCTATTGGACGTCCCCCTTGACTCAGAACTCCACCGATACCAATTCCAGATGCGTCACAATTTAGTTCGAACACTTTTTCGAAGTCCGGCATTGCTAAAACTGGAGCCTCGATCATCTTTTGTTTCACCAGTTGGAAGCTCGCCTCTGCCTCCTCAGACCATTTGAGATCTCTTCCCTTTAGACACTCGGTGATAGGTGCGATCAGGGTGCTGAAATTTCGAATAAACCGCCGGTAGAAGGAAGCCAAACCGTGGAAACTCCGAACATCATGCAACGACTTTGGCCTTGGCCACTCAGAAATGGCACTAACCTTGGCGGGGTCAGCATGCACACCGTCGATAGACACCACGAACCCCAGGAAGGTGACGGAGGTTGTGAAGAACGCACATTTCTTTTGATTAATAAACAAACATTCGGATCTCAGCGTGTCAAGAACTGCACGCAGATGTTCCATATGCAGCATGGGGGTCTTGCTATAGATGAGGATGTCATCGAAATAAACAACAACAAACTTCCCCATGAAAGGACGAAGAACCTGGTGCATGACCCTCATGAAGGTGCTAGGCGCGTTGGATAGTCCAAATGGCATCACCAACCATTCGTACAACCCATGCTGCGTTTTGAATGCCGTCTTCCACTCGTCTCCTGGTCTGATCCGTATCTGATGATATCCACTCTTGAGGTCGATTTTTGAGAAGATTTTGGATCCCGATAGCTGGTCCAACATGTCATCTAAGCGGGGAATCGGAAATCGGTACCTCACGGTGATACGGTTGATTGCTCGGCTGTCGATGCACATACGCCAGGAACCATCCTTCTTTGGTACCAACAGGGCAGGAACGGCACAAGGACTCATGCTCTCTCGGATATAGCCTTTCTCCAGCAGCTCCACCACTTGTCGTTGTAATTCTTCAGACTCTTTAGGGCTGAGACGATAAGCCGGCCGGTTCGGGAGAGTCGATCCTGGGATAAGATCGATTTGGTGCTGGATATCTCTCAACGGTGGTAAGCCGTGGTTGAGATCTTCGGGCATCAGCTCGGAGAACTCTTCCAGAAGTTGCTGGACCTCCTCAGGCATGCTTGAGCTTGAGCCAACCTTGGATTCATCCCGGGGCAGCAAAGCAAAAACCACCTCTTCTTGCTTCATTTCAGCCAAAAAGCTGGATAAGGATAGCAAGTTGTTGTGATGAGTTGCCTGGATTGAAGGGGTTGCTTCAGAAGTTCCAGAAGTTGAAGGGGTTGCTTCTTGGTGCGGTGCCAAGACAATCTTTTTCCCTTTGAGGTTGAGGGAATAGGTATTCTTTCGTCCATCGTGAATGACGCTTCGATCGTACTGCCATGGCCGTCCCAGCAGTAGGTGACAAGCGTCCATAGCCACCACGTCACACCAAGCATTGTCAAAGTATTTTTTGCCAATGGAAAAGGATACCAAACACCTCTTGTCCACCTTTATTTCCGTCTCCTTGTTCAGCCAAGATAATTTGTAGGGTTTGGGATGAGAGTCGGTCTTCAGCTTCAACTTTTGGACTGCTTCTTCGGACACCACGTTCTCGCAGCTGCCGCTATCGATGATCATCTTGCACACCTTGTCCGAGACCGTGCAAGTGGTACGAAAAATGTTATTTCTCAACCACTCATCTCCTGACCCTCCCTTAGGGGTTAGAAGACTCTTGCGGATGACTAAAGTTTCTGGTCCGTCCCCGTACAACATTCCACCTTCGTCCTCATATTCATCAAACACGGGCTCGCTATCGATCTCGTCCTCACTCCCAAGATTATCCTCGATCAGGAGGGTCTTGCCACCTTTGCTGGTGGTTTTCCCACAGCTGGAGGCGATGTGTCCCTCCTCTCCACACCTAAAACACTTCACGCCCGTCTTAGGTCTGCCCTGGAACGGCACTTGCTGAGGGCGCACCTCTGAAGGTCTAGAAGTTCGTGTGGGCTGCTGCTGCTCATGGCTGGTGGTGGCTCGCCTTCTTTGCTGCTTCTCCGCTGCGAGGGCTCGCTGATAGGCCTCAGAAACCGTCCATAATGAGTGGAGGCTGAGGGCATCTTGTAGGGATGGTCGTAACCCCCCCAAGTATCGCGCCACCGATTGTTCCTCCGATTCCGATAGATCATTCCGAGCCACCAATTGATAGAACTCCTCCGTGTAGTCATCTACTGATCTTGCTCCTTGTCTCAATGCATGAAGCCTTTGAAACAGGGATTTAGTATATCCGAAAGGAAGGAAGTGCTCCTTCATCTTCTTCTTCATCTTGCACCATTCGGTCAGCTTTGCCTTGCCTTGCCTCTCGCGTGTGTGCCTCATTTGCTCCCACCACGCAGAAGCTCTTCCCTTGAGTCGGACGGCGATTAGCTTAACCTTCATATGCTCCGGGACCTCCTTGTAGTCGAATACTCGTTCGACTTCATTCAGCCAGTCCACGAAGGCATCAGCATGCAACGTACCAGAAAATTCTGGCAGCTCCATCTTGAAACCGAGGTCTCCATGCCGATCACCCCAACCCCGATGTCCTTGACCAGTACCACGATCATGGAACATGTTGTGGAGATTTGAGCTTGTGTCGGAGCCTGGATCTTCAGTCTCTCGATGGTTTAGGTCTTGCGCGGCAAGACGTTGGGTTAAATCAGCAATTTGTCTTTGTAGACCCTCAATCAACTCAGCGTCTTCGTTGCTACGACCATGGTACGGGACTTCCTCAGCTGGAGTAGGCCCACGACGACCACGACCACCACGTCCACCAGCCATCAATGCTGATGAAGAAACAACGAAAGGGAGGATTCTTTTGGCTCTGGTACCAACTGACGCCGGTTAGAGTTGGGATGGACTCTACAAGCGTATGACACCAAGACTACAAAGAAATTGAAGAGATGAACACCAGAATTGAGATAAAACAATCTCAGAATTTGTGTGTATTAATCAAACGAAAATTGGGATCCTCTTGACCTACAAGCCAGGTCTTTTATAGCTTCAAATCAGTATAGAAATTAGGAAGTTAACCAACAAGGCAACTCCTATTATTTGCAACAAAAAAAGCAAATAACAACAAAGGAAATAAGTAACTACCGAAATTCTGTCTAAAGGAAATAAAAATCAGGAAACCTTCCATAAACCAAAATTAGTAATTCATATGTGGATGGGGGAGGAAACTTCTTGCTGACTTGGCTTGTTGGCTGGAAGGAAACTTCCTTGCTGAGCTGGCTGGTCGGTAGGAAGTTTCCTTCCTTGCTGATTTGGCAATGGCTCCAGCATGGATGCTCCTGCATCAAAAATGAGGGGAGAAGAAGTTTGATTACAGTAAACTACACTAAACTACGAAACATGGATGAACCCCTAAGGGGTGGAGTGTGAACACATATGAGATGAGAGAAGTGATGAATGACACATGTAAGCATGTGTGTGTCTCCATGCATAGAAGGTGTCTAAAGATTTGGCAAGATCTATCAATCCATTGACACACCATATTAGCAATGACTACTTGATTTTCATAAGACAATGCTCAGCATGAGAAATGTCTAAAATTATAGCAAAACTCTTCAAAAACCAGGAACACGTGTGAAGAACAAACTTAAGCATGGGAGGTGTCTGAAATTTATGGCAAAACCCATCAAAACAAAGTTTCTTCAATCAATCAAGCAATTGAACGCAAATACAAACACACGACTAAAATGTAGCATATCCAATAGGAAATTTCAGCCAAGACACATGAGGAAACCAAACACGGAAATATTGTGCAACGGAAGAAGAGTTTCTCCCGTTGCGGTACTGAAGTTGTGATCGTCTATCCAAACTCTCCAAGCAACAGGCTGGTGGGTCGGAACGAGGTCAAGAACCTTGTTATGCATGTCTGACTCACCAGGCAAACAGAAAGTGGGTCTCTTACCCAAGGTATCCTCTAAGAAACTCTCAATACCCTCATTGGAAATGTAGTTGTTTGATATTCTATCATTTTCAAGATGATAAGGACAATCGTGAAAGGCCAACTCTCATCAGGTCGTATGAAATTAAGGGTACTAGGGAGCTCTTGCTTCACCACATGTGAGTCCTTAAAAGGCGCCACAATAAGATCATGTGCTCAAAGGCCACATGAAAAAACGATAAGGCACAATCATGTGCCGACTCATAATGAAGTTGGTCCATGCTATTCTCAATTTGAACCAAATCCCCCACCAACTGATCATGAATTGAAACCCCAAGTCCCTCAGAGTGACTAGGAGTTTGACTTTGAAGATTGTGCTTTGAATTTGTGGATGTGGTGGTGGTTCGATATCAGAAGATAAATCCTCATGTTGACAAGAAAAGTTATCTTCCTCACGTTCACATAATTGTTTCGTGATCTGACTAACTTGCATTGCCAAATTTTGCATGGAATGTTGAGTAGTTTCATGAACGTAAGGAGAGTTTGTTTCAAATAATCAAGTATGTGGTCAAGTATCATTAATATCGCTGTCAATTTAGCTTACATCCACCAATAGGTCACACCACAACTGGGAAACAAGAAGCTTGATTTTGTATTCATATGGTGTATCGGGTTTGGGATACAAGCGGTGAATCGACAAAATCAATATGTCGTGAAAATGACATATTAAGAATCATAATTAAATTCATATAAGATGTATGTATTATGGGGTGTAATTGATTTAACATTACATAGGATAATATATTACATAAGATAGGAACTTGCTAAAACCCCAAAAGCTCAAATTTTGTAAGAGATAAATCCAAATTTTGATAAAGGCAAAAATCAGACAAAACGGTCGAACGTTTTTTCCGAGACCGGTCGATCGAAAATTCACAGTAGTCATTGCGTGTGTCAACGGACGACCGGATGGACGTGTTGGTTGATTAGTAGCATATCATGCATCATATTCATTTCATATATCCTTAATTTTACCCCAATATTGTGCTACTCGAGTGTTTGTTGTTACATTTCAGGAAGGAAAAATGACTGAAGCGTAAGAAGAAATCACTTAAATGAGGCAAAATGGACCTCTTGGTCATACACAAGGACCTATCTGCAAGAGGGGAGGACCTGCACGTAAGCCCGAAAGGACTAAATAGCAAACTGAGAAACTCCACACTATCATGAAGAGTATTTTGGCAATTAGATCCGGGCCTAAACTCCAATAACAGATCCGAGTGCACCCCATGTGAAGAATTGAAGAACTAAAAAGGATATCCGAAAATTGGTCGGATCCGAGGAAAAGTGACCGCCAATTGGCAGTCTGTTTTTCTCATAATCCGACCCAGTTTCGCCCGGATATGGGTTATGTGTTTATGTCTATTCTGGAAATATTTCGTTAGTCCCACATCAGGGGATTGTCCATGATTAGCTTTTTTATGCCTATAAATAGAACTTTTCCCCTCCCTTGTAATCTACTACATGCTTGGTGGCTAATCCCTCTACTTAGAGTCAAGCCTTGGAGCAAAACTCAAGTGGAGAAGAATTATACTTGTAATGTGTGTCATGTAAATAAAATAATTTTTCTTAGTTTGTTTTAATGTTGTATTCTCTTTTAATTCTTGCATGCTTAGCTTAATTTCGTTTCATTAATCTTACCAGACTTAGTAAATATGTTTTCCTCTCTTAACATAATAGTTAGATTAATGATTAGTGAGTCTTTCCATCCCCGTTTGGGGGTGGAGATGATGTACATATATGTTGTGAAGTGTGGACGTTTGACGATCTTTTTGATTTTGTAGACTTAGCATGTTTGTATGTTCATTGGGGGTATTTTAATCATCTACATGTTGGGGGATTTTGATGGGTTTTTCCATAAGATTTAGACATTTCTCATGCTTAGTTTCCTCATGTTTATTGACTGAATCCTTTAAATATGCTACATGTTAGTTAACTTTTTATATTTGTGGTTGCTTGTTTGATTGATTGAAGAAAACTTTGTTTTGATGAGTTTTGCCATAACATTTTGACACCTCACATTCTTAGCTTTGTTCTACACATGAGTTTATGATTTTTTTATGACTCTTGTCATACCTTTAGACACGTCTCATCCTGAGCCTAATCTTTTGATAATCTCAAATTCATCCGCGAATTAGAGTAAACACCGTAAAATCAACAAACACCCCTAACACCAATGGAACCTACTGAGAATGTTTGTGTGCCCAATGAAAACTCATTGCAAGTATTTGCAATCCAACAGAGTGAGCTGGCATAAAACATGAATATACAAAGGGAGTGTTTGTTGGATGATTCAGTTGAGACTATTAGTGAGGGGAACACACCTTGATTGACATCATTTCATGCTTATATTTGTATCTTATATCCATTATCTTACACCTAAGCAATGATACATGACGAGTTTTATGTTTGAATTTTAGAAATAAATAGGTTTGAAGAGATGAAGCATGAAAGGACCCAAAAGCAGGGAAAATGACTTTATTGTGAGACCTAGGGACTAAGATGCAAGGGAGAAGGACCTAAACGTAAGACCGAAGGACCAAAAAGCAAAACAGAAAACTCCACACCATCATGGGGAGTATCTTGGCAATTCTATTCGGGTCGGAGCTCGAACAAGTTAAGTAGATGCATCAAAGACCAACAAAGACATCCAGAAAAGCCCAGAATAAAATCTAGCGTGATCCGGACTATATAGAACGCCAATTAGCGGTCCAAGACCGCTACTTAGCGGTCTGTTTTGGCCCAAATCCGCTAAGATTTTGGTGGGTCGCGTATTAGTGTGTATTTAGTCCATTTCTGGTATTTGTTTAGTCCCACATCGGGGGTTTGTCCCGGATTACCTTTTTCTTTGGCTATAAATAGAACTCTTCACCTTCTATTGTAAACTACCCATTGCTTGGTGGAATTCTCTCTTCTAAGGAGTAAGCCTTGAAACAAAACTCAAAGTGGAGAAGAATGCTACCTTCAATGTGAGTCATTGTTAATAAAATAATTATTCTAATTCTTTTAATCTTGTCTTTTAATTTGTGCATGCTTGTTTAGTCTTTCATTTCCTTTTAAGCTTCTTTAATGCTCCCTTCTTGCTTAGATAAATTTCCTTTCAGTATAATGTTTCATTTTTTAATATAGTTAGTGTAATGATTAGTGAGTAGTTTCATCCCCTTTGGGGGTGGAGTAGATGTATGTACATGTTATGTAGGTGGTATGAATGATAGATATTATTGTTTGTGAGAGATATTAGTATGCTTGCTTGAATTAATAAGAACTTTACTTGATGGTTTCTGCCATAGTTAGGTACACTCCATGCTCGTTATGTTCTTAATAACAACATTGCATTGCTCATATTAATCACCTAGGTTAGTGTTGTAAATGATAGGTCTTGCCATGAGGTACTTCTTATGCATTAACAAACACTAACCACACTTGAGCTTATTGTATGCATTCACCACACTTATTTCATGTGCACACACTCCACCCCTTAGGGGTTTTCCATTCCTGAGTTTTTTCTCCTTTCATTAGTTGCTTAGTTTAGTTTGTTTTGTGATTTCATTTCATGCTTTCTAGTTTCCTAGTTTAGATTAGTGTAGTTTAGTGTAATCAATCTTTCTTTCCTTTCTTTCCCACTCGCCTTCGCACAAACCAAAAGTCGACACACCTCGCTTTGGATCGACCCATATTTTCCACCGCTTCAATGCGGCCGTGCACTTGCGGTTTAATATAAAACGAATCAACCACACCTCATCATATGCTCATACCAAAATGTGTCTTTACCCTATGTCCTATGGTCATTGAGGCCTTTGAGTTTCATCTCTATTCCAACAAGGACCCACCTGCGACCGAACTTATGCTTCATAATATAAACGAGGTTGGGTGGTCCTTGTTGGAAGACTTGGGGAGAAGCCTCATTCTTAGTGCGACTGGTGTGCCACACTCTACAAATGAGCCTGAGGAACACATTCCGATGCACCCGCCTATTGGTTGGAGGGTTTTGTTCGACAAGCAACTAAACCCTAGTGAGGCAACGCAACTCCACTCATTCATGTTTCCTATGCCCAACCAATATCATGAGGGGTTCGAACCTTTCAGTTTTGACCATTCACCCCTCATGATACCTCAGAGTACCAATGAAGCGGGCCCATCTTGCCAAATCTCTGGTCCGCATGACTTGATGTTCTCATTTGATGTTCCTTGACCACATGACAATGAGAATATCTTTGTTGATGTATATAGTTTGTTTTTAAAAATAAAAAGAAAAAATACACAAAAGACTCCACAAGTGAGCAGTGGTTGTTGTGCCCCCCACCCTTGAGTATTTGGGCCCCATTGGTTTGACGTATTTGTCTCCATTCTTAAGTATCTCACAGGTTTTTTGGGAATTCGAGTTTATGTCCATCTACATAACCATGAACTTCCCTTTGCGCTTAACGTTGGTGAGATCTTTTCTTTTTCATGAAAAAATCCTAGTATCATACTCACATCCATTGAGGACAATGCATGCAGTAAGTGTGGGTGGTGTTTTACGTGTGTACATAGTCGAGTCTTTTCCTATGATTTTGTTTTTTTGTATTCATTGTTAGGGTCTTGTTAGCGTGCTGCATTTAATTTTTATATATATGTCTGCCATGATCCTTGGGTGACTTGTCTTCTTTTACTTGCCTAGTACTTTAATTTTTCACATTTCTTTCAAAATCTTCATGTGTTTACGAAAGAAAATGTTTTGTGGGTTTTGTGTGTGTTTAGCATATGCAAAACCGTTGAGAGGCAATCAAAAGAGAAGCTCCCAAAAATTGACTTGAACATGATGCATTGGGATATCTAGTATACAACCTTTAGGTCTTATCTAGTCGTAGGATGCACCTCGGTCTTCCCTCGGGGGCATGTAATCATAGGGTTTCCGTACTCAAACAAATAAGGAAGTCTACCGTGAACCTAGTGAGTCGAATACTTCGTGTGTGTTTGTATAATGATGTTTGTCGTAGTCAGGGACCCTTAAAATCTTGTTGTGAAACTTTAAGTGTGGGGGTTTTGGTTCCCATGTAGATAATAAATAAGTTTTGTTCTCTCCTCTCGCACGACTCTTGGGAAATTAGGTCTGAGGGGACTTAGTGTCTGGTCCTTTCGAGTCATCTGACTTGGGCTTTATTGACCGAACTCCTGTTACCCGGGTGGTGGGGAACATCCTATGTGGATATTTGGGGGAAGGTGTACGTGATAGTGTAAGTTCTCATAGGCAATGATGTACGAAACCTGACCCCGATTGAATTACACACCAACTAGAAAGAAAAAAGAAAAAAAGAGTAGAACAAAAAGAAAAGAAGAAAAGAAATGGTGATGCAAATAAGAACATTAATGGACTTTACACTTTTTATCACTTGAGGATGTTACGGTTACCCATGTCTTTCACTTAAGTCCTTAATTAACTTTCACGAATTGTTCATTAGGCTAGGTGTGTGGACTGTATACATTTATGGAGTCGACCCGTAGAATTACTGTTGAACGTTTTAATTTAAACCGCAAGTGCACGGCCGCGATGAAGCGGTGGCAAGTACGGGTCGTCCTCAGGGAGGTGAGTAGCCTCTTGCTTGTACGAAATCAAGTGGCAAAAATTGGGGGAGAAAGATCGATTATGCTACTCTACACTAAACTACGCTAAGAAGTATGAAATGCGAACGAAAGAAACAAACAATGAAATGACAACTAAGCTAAGAACAAAAGAAGAATGCTGGAATTCAGGAATGGGAAAACCCCTAAGGGGTGGAGTGAGTGCACACATACAAAGAGGTGGGTGTAGAATACATTCTTTAAGCACAAATTAAGGTGGTGTTTATCAAGCATAGGAAGTGTCTAAATGTTATGGCAAAACCTATCAATCTATTCACCAACTTAGTTGATTAACATTTACATATGCAAGTTGTTTATTCCAGAACCTAAACAAGCATGAGAGGTGTCTAATCATTTTGGCAAAACTCATCAAGTTATAAATTCTATCCTAAACAAGCAAGCATACATTCATGTTTGATCAACAATCAAAAATAAAGCATTCATCCCATTCTCTAATGCATGTATGTACATCTACTCCACCCCCCAAAGGGGATGGAACTACTCACTAAACATTACACTAATTATTAAACTAAGCAAAGAAAGAATATTAAAACTAAGCTAGAAATAAAATACGATTAAACTAAAACATGCACAAACAATAAAAGAAGCATAAACAAACAATGAAAGAAACACAAAACTTTATTGATAAAATGACTCACATTTCAAGTAGCATCCTCCTACTTTAGGGTGTGCTTCAAGGTCTCACTTCTAGTAGGAAGAATAGCCACTTAAAATATGGAGTGATTACAATAGAAGGTGAAGAGTTCTATTTATAGCCAAAGAAAAAGCCACTCCAGGACAATCCCCTGATGTGGGACTAAACCAATACCAAAACTGGACTAAATATACACTAATACGTAACCCCGAGCAATCTTAGCGGATTTGGGCCAAAAGTCCGGATCCATCTGGAATTTGTGCTGGGCTTTGCTTAGTGTATTTGGTGGTCTTAGATGCATCTACTTCGTTTATTGGAGCTCCGACCCGAATAGAATTGCCAAAATACTCCCCATGATGGTGTGGAGTATTCTGGTTTGCTCTTAGGTCCTTCTGTCTTGCGTTCAGGTCCTTCTCCCTTGCATCTTGGTCCCTAGATCTCACAATTCAGTCCTTTTTCCCAGCTTTTGGGTCCTTTTATGCTTCATCTCTTCAAACCTATTTATTCCTGAAAACTAAACATAAAACTCGTGACATAGCATTGTTTAGGTGAAAGATAATGGATATAAGATACAAATATAAGCATGAAATTATGTCAATCAAATACCCCCACACCTAACTTTTGTTAGTCCCGAGCAAAACAAAGAAAGAGAAAAGCATACGAAAAACAAGAAATCCTAACTCACTTTCGTAGGAATCACGGTTGCACTTAGCACGTGCAACAAGCTGTTAAACCTCTTTGTCGCCAAGGAGGAGGAGTGTTGTATCCTGAGGGTTTTCAGCGGATATACCCACAAAATCCTAACAAGATGCATTAATCAATCTAGCTACACGACTCGTCGGACTCATATTGTCGATCATGGGATGCGGTAATACTACGGGTCGACTCTATATATGTAATCGGTCCACACACCTAGCCTAATGAGTCATTCGTGAAAGTTAGTCAAGGACTTAAGTGAAAGACATGGGCAACCTTAACATCTGAATGTGATACAATGTGTAAAGTCCATTTTGGTTCTTATTTGACTCTTTTTTTTCTTTTTTTTCCTTTTTTTTCTTTTCCTTTGGAGCATTTTATTGGTTGGTGTTTGATTCTCCCAGGGTCAGGTTTCGTGCATCATTGCCTATGAGGACTTACACTATCACGTACACCTTCCCCAAAATCTCCACATAAGGCGATCCCCACCACCCGTGTAACGGGAGTTCGGTCGGTGCATCCCAAGTCAGATGACTCGAAAGCACCAGGCACAAAGTCCCCTCAGACCTACTTTCCCGAGTGATAGGAGCCGTGCGAGAAGAGAGAACACCACTTATTTACTTATCTACATGGGAACCAAAACCCCTACACTTAAGTTTCACAAAAAGAGATTAAGGGCCCTTGACTACGACAAACTTCCTTATACTAACCGACACGAATTATTTGACTCACTAGGTTCAGGGTGGACTTCTTTAAATGTTTGAGTACTGAAACCCTATGATTACATGCCCCCCGAGGGAAAACCGGGGTGCATCCTAACGACTCGATAAGACCTATAGCCAGTAAACTAGAAATCCTAATGCATCAAGTTCAAGACAATTTTGGGAGCTTTCTTTTTACATTGCCTCTCAACGGTTTTGCACATGCTAAACACACGCAAAACCCACAAAAGCATTTTCTTTCGCAAACACATGAAGATTTTGAAAGAAATATGAAAATTTTAAAGCACTAGGCAAGCAAAAGAACACAAGTCACCCAAGGATCATGGCAAGCAGATATATCGATATTAAATGCGGCACACTAACATGACCCTAACAATGCACACAAAAGAAAACAAAAAATCAAAAGAAAAGACTCGACTATGTACACGCGTAAAACACCCCCCCACACCTACTTCATGCATTGTCCTCAATGAATGTGAACAAGATACTACATGGATATATGCATGAAAAAGGAAAGATCTCACCAACATGAAGTACAAAGGGACGTTCAGGGTCATGTTGATGGACACAAACCCAAATTCCCTCAAAACCTGTGAGAAGCTGAAGAAGGGAGATAAATACGTGAAGAAATTGGCGCCCAAGTACACAAGGGTTGGGGCCCACAACAATCGATGCTCACTGAAGGAGTCTTTTATTACACACTTTTTTTTCTTTTTTCTTTTTTTCTTTTTTTCTTTTTTTTGTTTACAAGATATATACATCAACTAAGATATTCTCATAATCATTTGCTCAAGGAACATCAAATGGGAACATCAAGTCATGAGGACCAGAGACTTGCCGAGATGAGCAAACTCCACTGGTACTCTGAGGTGTCATGAAGGGTGGAAGGTCAAAGCTGAAAGGCTCGAACTCCTCATGATATTGGTTCGATGTGGGCAACAAAGAATGAAGTTGTGTTGCCTCACTAGGGTTTAATTGCTCATCGAAGAAAACCCTCCAACCAATAGGCGGGTGCATCGGAATGAGTTCCTCAGGCTCATTCGATGGATGCAGCAGACCTGCATCGCTAAGAATGGGGCTTCTCCCGAAGTCATCCAACAAGGACCTCCCACCATCATTTAGATCATCAAGTATAAGCTCGGTCATAGGTGGGTCCTTGTTGGAGTCAATATGAAGCTCAAATGGCTCAATGGCCATGGGACATGAGGTAGAGACACCTCCGGCAACGGCGCCAAAAACTTGTTGAACGTTTTAATTTAAACCGCAAGTGCACGGCCGCGATGAAGCGGTGGCAAGTACGGGTCGTCCTCAGGGAGGTGAGTAGCCTCTTGCTTGTACGAAATCAATTGGCAAAAATTGGGGGAGAAAGATTGATTATGCTACTCTACACTAAACTGTAGGATTTCATGTTTAATTATACATATATAATTTTCGAATTTTCATGTATAATAAGGATCAATTTTCAATTTTCTAGAATTTATTGCATGCATCGGTTTGTTTTAACAAACTAGTTTCAAAAACTCTATTAAAACAAACATGAAGGAGCTCCGAAATTCATACCTAGAAGTTCTCTAAAACTTCTCGAAGATTCGGAGACGGTTGGGATGCTCCTCGCTGCGCCGGATGCCTCCGAGTATTCACCAAACTCTAAACAAGATCGGAGAGAGGGAAGCTAGTCTCTCAATCTCCGATTGGGTTTAGAATCTAATTACTAACCCCTCTTTAGTTCCCTTTAGAAGATGACCTCTGAAGAACTAAAACTAAACTTAAGAATCAAGGAATTTTCGTGGAGAATTATGGAGAGAGATTTTGCATAAGAAAAATAATGAATTAATTCAGGAGGTAATGAGATAACCTCTATTTATAGGTTCTCTCCAAATTACCTATTCATGTGCAACCTCTTGCCCATGATTTCATGCAAAATTCCATCTAACCATCCATTATTTATTAATAAATAATATTAACCACGAATTAAATCAATTATGGACCAATTCCATGCATGATCTAATTAATTCTTAAATTAATTCTGCAGAAAACCGTCTGGACCGGTCGACCGTTACTGTTCATCGGTCGACCGGTACTGTTCATCATGGACCGGGTACTGTTCATCGGTCGACCGGGTACTGTTCATAGGTCGACCGGGTACTGTTCATCGGTTGACTTTTGCACTGCAGATTGGTCAAATTTTGGTTTAACCCCTACAAAATTTGACATTTCGGGATTAGTAGTAAATTCACAACTTATGTAACATATTATCCTATGTAATGTCAACTCATTACACCCCATAATATTTACATCACATATGAATTTAATTTAGATTCTAATTATGTTATTAATCACAACATAATCTTGATTTTGCTTGTTCACCCCATGTGTCATATTTTCTACATGAAACCCGACACATCCTTATGAACTCAAAATCCCCATTTCTTGTTTCCCAGTTTTGTGGTGTGACCTATGGGAGGATCTAGACTAAGTTGGCAGTGATATTAAGAGCTTAATATCACAAGCTATAAGCGGTATCTAGCTACACATTATAGCTCCCAATTAGTTAGATGTCTTAATTCCACTCGAACCAAAACACGATCCATTTAGTGATGGAGTGCACCACTTGTGTCCGTCCCTTGCCTCATGATATTAAGAATACACACAAAGTAGTATTGTGTCATCTTTGTATTAGTATTCATTTCTTGATCTCTTTAAGCTAGTTATAAATATGTGACTTAACTCAAATCACATTGTGCACATTATAACTTTGCTTTATCAAGGGGCCCAATAATATCATCACTCAATTAAGAGGGGCAATGATAATCTTTTGACTGACTATCTTCTCCAACGAAAGTTATATTTAACCAACCGATGCCTTTACACTACACTGATCGATAGTTCAAGACACTGATCTAATTAAGTATTCCTTAAGTGATTAGATATAAGTCTCATATCAAAGGACCTAAAGACACAGTAAAATATCAATGACACAGAAACACATTTCTATAATATTTTACTTATTAGGTCTATTCAGTATACAAAAGTAATATTTTCCTCTTTTGCATACCCGTGTCGTCACTCACTTGTAGAGCTACAATGATCTATGACCAACACGACAATCTTAACTCGGTAATTAATGTCCCATGTTAATTACCATGATTGCGAATATCTTTTGTTTTATGTAAACCAATATCTTTTAGAGCTCTACGGTTAAAGACCAAGAGCCTCTTCCTTAACACTTCTAAAAGACGAATAACATAAACAAGGAACAAAATGATTTCTCATTCAATTCATAATAATTGACATTTAAAAGTAAAACTTTTAGAACACATTCCCTTCAATCTCCCACTTGTTATCAAAGTTTTCTTCCACATACATTCTCAATGTATAAAACATTAATAACTAGGGTAACCTTCTCGAATCACCTATCAAGCCAATCCACATGGACCCTCGGATCCATGGACTCGAAATATATATTTCGTCTCTTAGCTTGGTATGAAGGTTTGTTGAATGGATCAGTTGTGCCACTGTTGTGTCCACCTATTTATTTATTTTGTCTTTCGTTGGTGGTTGAGTTAGCTGTAGTGATATTACTCCTAACTACACTAGCTCATACCTCCACCTTCGATAATGATGACGCATCATCACTCCAACCTCTTATTGTCTAGAATTCCTATAAGAATTGCATCAAAACAGCCCTCGGCTATTTTCTCCTTTGTCTTCCATAAACAAGAACCTTATCTTTAGTCCGGTTAAGGTACTTCAGAATATTCTTGACCGCAATCCTACGATTAGGACTTGCGTTGGATTGATGACCACTTGTCACGTTTAGAGCATACGAGATATTGAGCCTTGTGCAAGTCATTGTGTACATGGTCCTTCCTTTTGCCGAAGCATAAGGGATACCTTCATGTACTCCAAGTCTTTGTGTGATTGAGCACATTGAGACTTCTTGAGTTGCACACCTATACTCATACTTACTGACATATTGTCCATATCGGAATTGTTCACCCTGAACATTTCAAAGACCTTGTCAATGTATGCACGTTGACTGAAGCCAATGAGTCTACGGGATGTATCTCAATGTATCTTGATTCTCAAGATGTGTTGAGCCTCATCCTTTTCTTTTCATTGAATACACTGATTTCAACGAAATTTCTCGTTTGCTAATGCAAAGGTATATGATTGCTCATGAGCAATATGTCTTCGACATATAAGATCAGAAGTACTACATAGCTCCCACTAATCTCCTTGTATATACAAGGTACTCCTTTACTTTGAATGAAGTGAATCTTCTTCACCTCTTCGTCAAAGCGTTTGTTCCAACTCCTCGATGCTTATTTCAATCCACAAATGGATTCTCGAAACTTGCATTTCTTCTCGCTATTATTTGGATCATCAAAACCTTGAGGTTGTACCATGTACATATCCTCCTCCAAGTTCCTGTTTAAGGAACGCCATTTCGATATCCATCTTCCATATCCCACAATTGTGAAATGCGGTAATAGTGAGCATAATCCGAATAGATTTTAATATGACAACTTCTCAAAAATTTCATCAAAGTCAATTTCTTGAATTTGAGTATAACTTTTGCTACAAGCCTTGCTTCGTAGGTTGTCAAGTTACTATCCATGTCTATCTTCCTCCTAAAAGCTCATTTATACCAAATGATATTTTCTCTTGAGGAAGGCTAATCAAGTTTCATACTTGATTATCATACATGGATTCTACTTCGAATTCCATGGCTTTTAACCATAGTTTGGAGTCTTTTCTATTGCTTCTCGGAAGGTCGAGGGATCTTTGGTATCTAGTACCATGATCTCATGAAGTCCCACATACTTATTGGGTTTCCTTATTGACCTTCTTAGTTCTTTTGGTTCTTCTCGTGTCTCTCGAACTTCTTCCACAATTTCTTGAGGAATAGGTTCATGTTCGACTCTCGAACGCACACCAGGTGAGGATGATTGAGATTCTCTCACAATTTCTTATAAGGATCTCTCACTCATGCTCCCACTAACCAAATGAATCTCGGCTGGGCCTTCATGATCTTGAATGCAACATTCACATCATGATCTTGTAGAGTACCTTGAGTTTTCTCAAGCTCAACTCTACTCCCACTACTTTTCTCTCTTTTCCAGAAATTCCAGAAAAACCATATCTCTCTCTACAATCTTTCGATTGGAGGTGATATACCAAAAGTAGTATCCTCTTGTCACACGAGGACAACCTATAAAGAAGCACTTATCCGCTTTTGGTTGAAGCTTGGTCGACATCAATTTCTTGATGTATACCTCACAACCCCAAATCTTGAGAAAGTCGAGCTTAGGTGTCTTTCAACTCCATAGCTCACAAGACATTTTCTCCACGGATTTGGATGGAACATTATTTAGTGAGTTTGTCATTATTTGTAGTGCATAATTCCAAAAGTAAATCGGCAATTTAAATTGACTCATTATTGATCGAACCATGTCGAGCAATATCTTATTCCTACTTTAGGAATGAGTCAAATTAGGTATCCTAAGCACTCACCCCTACGAACCGTTCATAGTGACTCGATATTCTTGTTGAGTTGGTTCACTACTTCATCCTCGAATTCCTTGAACTTGTCAAAGAATTCACTTTTGCTTCCCATTAGACAAATATAGTCATAATGACTATAGTTGTCCGTGAACAAAATGAAGTACCTTAAACCGTCTCTTGCACTTGTACTTATCGGACCACATACATTAGAATGTATCATATCCAATTAGTTAATCGCTTTCGTTCCTTTCTTCTTGAAAGGTCTCTTGGTCATTTATTTGACCAATCCGATAGTGCTACAAGATTGTATCATTCACGTGAGTTATCTTAGTTTCTCTTTCGTTATTGTTTGTTTGAGTTTGTTCATTATTTATTTCAAGCAAATAGAAATCATTCTATATGAATGTATTTGCATAGAAAATTCCATTCTTCGATATAGACAAGCAAGAATTAAAATATTTATTAAAATTTATCCATATCTAAAACTTGATACAGAAATGTTCTTGCTAATCGAAGGCATATAACAAACATTCTACAAAGCATAAATTTAAATCACTAGACTATTGAAGTTCCATAGAATCTTGTACAATCGCAGCGATGCTTGTACTATTTCCAATCTTCAATATCATCTTGTTCCCAACGAGTTCCTTCCTATCCTTCAATAGCTGCACATCAAAATTATGTGAGCACAAGATCCGGTAACCATTACCAAATCAAGGATAGAGGTGATTAAATTTATCTCAATAACAAACATACCTATGGCGCTTCTCGGGCGCCTACGTTCAATCATCCCATTTTCAAGGTCTTCCTTGTACTTGGGGCAATTCGGTCGGATGTGTCCCTTTTCACCGCAGTGAAAGCACTCCGTGTTGGGAGTTGGAGATTTGAAAGATTTCCCCCTTGAGGCACTCCCATGAGCACCTCCTACTCCCTTGCTCTTGATTGACGTATCTTTGGTAAATTTGCCTTTAACTTTGTTGATCTTTTTGCTCCTCTCATGGACGGCTAGGACGTGATTGTCCTGACCTTTGCCCATGTCAACTTCAGCCGTTTTGAGAGCGTTGTGAAGCTCCTCAAGACTCACCCCTTTTTCACGCACATGATAGTGCATCACAAAGTCCTTGAAGGACGGGGCTAGAGAGCCAAGAATCAGATCTTCGGCAATGTCCTCGGGCATTGGAGAAGAGAGCTTCGACAATTTCTCAAGGTATCCTTGCATCGTGAGAAAGTGCATGGATACCGATGTTCCCTCCGCCATATGGCACCTTGTGAGTGCGATGGTGGTCTTATAGCGCTCCTTTCGGGTACTATCCATGAACATCTTAGATAAAGCCTCCATGGTCTTCTTGGGTTTTGAATCCAAGTATTTCGCTTGAAGCGAGTCACCCATGGATGCTAGCATAAGACCGTGAACTTGGTTCTCTTGGTCTTCCCACTTGGCTATCGCCTCTTTCTCATTATCGGTTGCCTTCTCATTTATTTTTGGGATTTCACCATCCAAAATATGAGATAGTTTTTCAAACCTCAACACGATATTGAGATTGAGTTGCCATTTCATGAAGTTTGAGCCATCATTTTGCAAAGGGTTCTTTTCGATCATAGATTGCACAATTGGTTGGATATTTGACATTTCTACAAAATAAATTATATAGGTTTTAATACCAATTTTATGTTTTAATACATACATACATATATATATCGAATATGATGTAAATACTGCAAATAAAATCTTGCCCGTAAATGCAGTAATCCAAGATCCCATCAATTGTAATATAGACTAGCTAAGGGCTATCGAATACATTACAACATCAAGGTAAGAAAAAACATTTTCTAATCACAACCTTTTTGAATTTTAGCAACATTTAGCATCTTCAAACTTTTGTGACTCTTGTCGTCTTAATTATGAGGGAATGCGACCTATCCTCGTAAGAAAAACTTTTTCCCTAAACCGAGCGAGGGCTCTAGGTAATGTTAAGAAAACTTATTTTCATTTGATACGAGATACGTTTATCTATTGTATTCACAACTAAACATACTTGGGGTTCACTAGGGTGAAACACACCTCATATATTTAATTGTGGCACAACAACAGACAACCTTTATATCTCCCACTATTCCCAAAGATAGAGGGAGCTATCTCCCGCTAAGGGCGAGCAGAGTATCCCTCGATCAATGGCTGCTAGTGGATGAAATAAGAAGGAAAAATTAATCTTAATTTTTGTTGGACAATTTCATTTATCAACATGTGATTTTGAATTTTAGTTTATCATGCATATTAAAATTTATACACATCCTAACATTCACCATTCATCACATGCATAGCAGAAATTATAAAAACAGAAATTAAACATTCACACAATCCATATCGCGTGAGTTTATATGTTCCCTTTGATCCTTGATCTTCGATCCCTGATCCTCGATCCTCGATCAATGCGCTATTCGGCGACTTCCTCTTGCACCGGAGATGTAGATTTTACAGAAAAATAAACATGCTCCTCACATTCGATAAAAACAAACTAGTGCAAGTCCTATGTAAAAACCTCTCACATGCAAATGCAATTCTAAAGATAGAAAATAGAGAATATGGCTTTTACATACATAAGCCCCTGTATAATAATAATTACATACATTTGTAGTGTCTGATTTGGAACATATAAACTCACAATCCTGCAAAGCAACTCAAGCATCCATGCACGCAATATCGCTATAAACTATATATTCCAGTTTATCAATCATCTAGAATCCCAAACAATTCTTTGAAAAACATTTTGAAATCCATTAAAAACGTTTTTCATCCATCCATAGTTCAAAAAATAATTTTGAACCGCTGTCCATCCAATTTCCAATGGAAAGATGAACGCAGTTTTTCGGTTTTGTTGATTCTCTTACAAAATAATCGTTTATACTTAAAACGAAATTATTGCAAGTTAGACTTATGTCTAAATCATAATTCTAATAATTCCATGGCATGTTTTAAACCACTTAAAACATTCAAAACGAATTATTACAAAGAATTATTTCAGCAAAACATTTAAAGACCGAAAAACGGGAAAAACGAATTGTTCGAACCCTAGATGGTAAACTAAATTTATTTACAGCCTTAAATCATTAGAAAATTGAACCCTATGCTCTGATACCACTGTAGGATTTCATGTTTAATTATACATATATAATTTTCGAATTTTCATGTATAATAAGGATCAATTTTCAATTTTCTAGAATTTATTGCATGCATCGGTTTGTTTTAACAAACTAGTTTCAAAAACTCTATTAAAACAAACATGAAGGAGCTCCGAAATTCATACCTAGAAGTTCTCTAAAACTTCTCGAAGATTCGGAGACGGTTGGGATGCTCCTCGCTGCGCCGGATGCCTCCGAGTATTCACCAAACTCTAAACAAGATCGGAGAGAGGGAAGCTAGTCTCTCAATCTCCGATTGGGTTTAGAATCTAATTACTAACCCCTCTTTAGTTCCCTTTAGAAGATGACCTCTGAAGAACTAAAACTAAACTTAAGAATCAAGGAATTTTCGTGGAGAATTATGGAGAGAGATTTTGCATAAGAAAAATAATGAATTAATTCAGGAGGTAATGAGATAACCTCTATTTATAGGTTCTCTCCAAATTACCTATTCATGTGCAACCTCTTGCCCATGATTTCATGCAAAATTCCATCTAACCATCCATTATTTATTAATAAATAATATTAACCACGAATTAAATCAATTATGGACCAATTCCATGCATGATCTAATTAATTCTTAAATTAATTCTGCAGAAAACCGTCTGGACCGGTCGACCGTTACTGTTCATCGGTCGACCGGTACTGTTCATCATGGACCGGGTACTGTTCATCGGTCGACCGGGTACTGTTCATAGGTCGACCGGGTACTGTTCATCGGTTGACTTTTGCACTGCAGATTGGTCAAATTTTGGTTTAACCCCTACAAAATTTGACATTTCGGGATTAGTAGTAAATTCACAACTTATGTAACATATTATCCTATGTAATGTCAACTCATTACACCCCATAATATTTACATCACATATGAATTTAATTTAGATTCTAATTATGTTATTAATCACAACATAATCTTGATTTTGCTTGTTCACCCCATGTGTCATATTTTCTACATGAAACCCGACACATCCTTATGAACTCAAAATCCCCATTTCTTGTTTCCCAGTTTTGTGGTGTGACCTATGGGAGGATCTAGACTAAGTTGGCAGTGATATTAAGAGCTTAATATCACAAGCTATAAGCGGTATCTAGCTACACATTATAGCTCCCAATTAGTTAGATGTCTTAATTCCACTCGAACCAAAACACGATCCATTTAGTGATGGAGTGCACCACTTGTGTCCGTCCCTTGCCTCATGATATTAAGAATACACACAAAGTAGTATTGTGTCATCTTTGTATTAGTATTCATTTCTTGATCTCTTTAAGCTAGTTATAAATATGTGACTTAACTCAAATCACATTGTGCACATTATAACTTTGCTTTATCAAGGGGCCCAATAATATCATCACTCAATTAAGAGGGGCAATGATAATCTTTTGACTGACTATCTTCTCCAACGAAAGTTATATTTAACCAACCGATGCCTTTACACTACACTGATCGATAGTTCAAGACACTGATCTAATTAAGTATTCCTTAAGTGATTAGATATAAGTCTCATATCAAAGGACCTAAAGACACAGTAAAATATCAATGACACAGAAACACATTTCTATAATATTTTACTTATTAGGTCTATTCAGTATACAAAAGTAATATTTTCCTCTTTTGCATACCCGTGTCGTCACTCACTTGTAGAGCTACAATGATCTATGACCAACACGACAATCTTAACTCGGTAATTAATGTCCCATGTTAATTACCATGATTGCGAATATCTTTTGTTTTATGTAAACCAATATCTTTTAGAGCTCTACGGTTAAAGACCAAGAGCCTCTTCCTTAACACTTCTAAAAGACGAATAACATAAACAAGGAACAAAATGATTTCTCATTCAATTCATAATAATTGACATTTAAAAGTAAAACTTTTAGAACACATTCCCTTCATAAACTACGCTAAGAAGTATGAAATGCGAACGAAAGAAACAAACAATGAAATGACAACTAAGCTAAGAACAAAGGAAGAATGCTGGAATTCAGGAATGGGAAAACCCCTAAGGGGTGAAGTGAGTGCACACATACAAATAGGTGGGTGTAGAATACATTCTTTAAGCACAAATTAAGGTGGTGTTTATCAAGATGGGTGTAGAATACATTCAATTACCGTGTCCAATGATGGACAAAAATGAGTCCATCGAGTCGTGTTGATAGGTTGAATAATGCATCTATGTTTCGTTTTGTCTTCTTTTCTTAATGAGTAGTGAGTAGTTCCATCCCCCTTTGGGGTGGAGATGATGTACATATATGTTGTGAAGTTTGGATGTTTGATGAACTTTTTGATTGTGTAGACTTGCATGTTTGAATATTCATTTGGGGTATTTTAATCATCTACATGTTGGGGGATTTTTAGGGTCATGTTTGTGTGCTGCATGTTTGTATTGTTAGGGTCATGTTAGTGTGCTGCATTTAATATCGATATATCTGCTTTCCATGATCCTTGGGTGACTTGTCTTCTCTTGCTTGCCTAGTACTTTAAATTTTCACATTTCTTTCAAAATCTTCATTTGTTTGCGAAAGAAAATGTTTTGTGTGTTTTGCGTGTGTTTAGCATATGCAAAACCGTTGAGAGGCAATCAAAAGAGAAGCTCCCAAAAATTGACTTGAACATGATGCATTAGGATATCTAGTATACCGGCTTTAGGTCTTATCTAGTCATAAAGATGCACCTTTGTCTTCCCCCAGGGGGCGTGTAATCTTATGGTTTCAGTACTCAAACAAATAAAGAAGTCCACCGTGATCCTAGTGAGTCGAATAATTCGAGTCTGTTAGTATAGGACATTTGTCGTAGTCAGTGACCGTTAAAATCTTGTTGTGAAACTTTAAGTGTAGGTGTTTTGGTTCTCAGGTAGATAATAAATAAATATGTGGTGTTCTTTTTTCTCGTACGGCTCCTATCACTCAACAAATTACGTCTAAGTGGACTTAGTTCATGGTGTTTTTGAGTCATCTGACTTGGGATACACTGACCGAACTCCCGTTACACAGGTGGTAGGGATCGCCTTATCTGGAGATTTAGGGAAGGTGTACATAATAGTGTAAGTCCTCACGGGCAAGGATGCACAAAACCAAACCCTGGGAGAATCAAACACCAACTAGTGTACTTCATTATACCCCAAAAAGAAAGAAAAAATTGAATGATGAAAAGAAAAAAGAGACAAATTAGAACATTAATGGACTTTACACGATGTATCATGATGCATTGCATACATTGCATCATATGTCTTTCATTTAGATTACTTTTACATCAATAAATGCTACTAAGGTATGTGTTTAGTCTTATTTACAGAATACAGGGACCTGAATGCAATGTACCCACATCCCGACCATAAACGCGTGCAAAAGATTCATTTCTATCATAAAGACCAAGTTCAAGTTTATCGGGTTACAAATGGAAATGTATCCAAGCATAAAAGCATTCAAGACCTAATTACAAAAAGAGCAAGGACTTGAGCACAAAAGTAGTCGGGGACTTAATTGCAAAAAAGACAAGGACCTAATTGCAAATCACGAGTAGCTTTTATTATCTTGGAGAAAATATATAGAAAAATCAATGTATATCTCCAAATATATGAAGGAATTAATCCGGAGCTCAAAAGAATGGAAAGAATCAATCCAGACGCGCAAAGAAAGATCAAATCATACCATAAACATTCAACCAAAATCCGGACAAAATCAGGCCAGATTGTGCGGCGTTTCCGCCGCACCACACACGCAATGTGCGGCGTTTCCGCCGCCCAAGCATCGATCCGCGTCTCCCAATTTCGTCCAGTCGTGTCTGGACACGTGTACTTTCCAATATTATCCTTGTAGCAACTATAAATAGACCCGAGAACGATGTTAGAAGGGTCCTTAGTCTTTGGTGGTAGTTTTTATTCTTAATCTTAGTTTTGTATTCTTCTTTTCATTAATAAAATTCTGTCTTTTATTTCTTACTTTTAGTTTTCTTTTGTAATGTCTCAAGGACCCCTTCTTCCTCCCTCTTTGAGTTTCTAACTCCTTCCAAAGGGTGGAGGTGACGGATTAGGGTGAAGAGAAGATGAATGAATGTTATTATTTTAATTTCGTGTTAGTATATTTTGATTACTTGAGTTTATGTTAAATCATTTATTATGTAATGCTTTATACCTAATATGATTTATTATAAGTTTCTAAATTCTCTAATCTAAACCTTAAATCTAAACCTCCACCCGACGGAATTCACCTCTTTGTTCTTGTTTTAATTTTAATTGTTCTTGTTCTTGCTTTAGATAATTAAAACCCAAAAATCTCAAAACCGAATTATTTCTTCTCTCCTTCTTTCCCCAATCGAAATCACACTAATAACAAAATCTCTCCCTCCTTGTGTTCGACCCGTATTTGTCACGTCTCCATTGACGCCGTGCACTTGCGGTATAAATTTAATTCTCATCAAGTTTTTGGCGCCGTTGCCGGGGAGACGACGCAGATTTTGTTTTTTGTTGATTTCGATTTTATCCTTTTTATCTTGTGCGCGATCTAACTATTTGGATTTGTGTTTCAGGAGACAACAGAGCGCGTGGCGAAATCTGAGCGCAGTCTGAGCAACAAGGGCGGCAGAATCGCCGCACATCAAGAGGAACTTGCGGCGGAATCGCCGCACAATTGAAGCATCTGGGCTTCAAATTTTTCTGGGGTTAGCACCATCTCTGGGTGGACGCGTGGAGCTACTGAACTTTCGAGAGCGGGCGGCAAACCCGACTGAGCATTGCGTAGGTAACCTTTGTTGCCTTTTTCCTCGTAATTTCTAGTTTCGGAAAATTTCCTTTTCATAGAACTGCATGTGTTAGGGCAAAAATTCCATAATTTGCAATAATTCAACTCTGACCTAAAATTGGCAAAATTAGAAAGGCCTTAGTGCATGCATCATCTAGTGTTTTGTATGCATTATTCTTGCTAAATTCTTGCAAATCAATTTCTGTTGAAGAGTGCTGGAGTCAAGGTACGTATCGTGGTTTTTATCGATTGCATTTAGGCATATAATTTAGTTTGCATACAACCTTGCAATTGCCCCCCTCTAAAGACCATTGTTTGACTATCTTTGCTAGATCTAAGTTAAACTATCTTAAGGGCAACTCCGTAGGCAAAGATACGGTGGGGATTTCATCACCCTTCCGTGGCCCACAAATCACAATCCTAAAGTGTCACCCAAGCCTTAAATTAAAATCAATTAGGCATTGACCCCTAAGGACTCGGACTCATTTAAGGAGAAGAATTGGTTTGACTTGCTATGACCTGAAGCCGATTGAATTTAATTTGGTGTCTAGAAAGTGTTTTTGTGTTGACGTAAGTCTTCCAAGCGAAGTGGTTGTCTAATTGCACCGACTCTGTCGGAAGCGCCCCCACTAGCTATACACGGCCTGACCAAGTTGGTTTGATTAGTGAGGGAGGTGAATCAAGCGAATCGATTCGACTCAACCAGTTAGGAGTCGTCTAGATCTAAGCGACACTAGGTCTAGGATTGTTTGAACCGTGCTTTCTTAGGAATTTTCTGACCAACCCCCTTTCTATCTTTAGAGTTAGGTTTCCCTTCTCATCTGAGTCTTCTTTCTCTTCTCACCTAAATTCTCTAGATTAGGATTCCTTTCTCATCTTTCCCCATTCTATTGTTTGTTTCCCTTTAGAAGAAAAAAACATAAAAAAACGAAAAAAAATAAATATTTGTAATTAATTCTTGAAATTAAATTTGGAATTTAAATTTGGAATTTGAATTCAAAAATTGATTCAACCCGGTGCACTCAGATTTGGATTCGGGACTTGAGTAATCGACTCTCACGAGTTCATCTAGATTCCAGTCTGGAACATAGCCCCAATCCACCTGTTGCACCACCTCACCCGGATCCAATGGGTGAGAACGTAGTGGACCAGCCTGTTGCACAACCTATAACTCTGAGGGATCGATGCTATCCAGCGATGGCTGCTCAGCCATCGTGCATCGTTATGCCCACCATACCGGGTCGCGACTTCGAACTTAAGGCACAATACATGAGTATGTTGCCTAAGTTCACCTCTAGGGAAGACCAATATCTCTTCCTTAGAGAATTTGAGGAAATCTGCTCTCTTATGCAATACAAGCATATCCCTGAGGAGGCAGTGCGTCTGAAATTTGTGCCTCTAGCACTGAAGGACGACGCTAAGAAATGACTATATAGTCTAGCCGAAAGATCTATTAGGAGTTGGGCTAAGTTTGTTCAAGTATTCCTGAAAAAATATTTCCCCAACCACAAGACTATGAGGATTAGGAATGAAATTGTTGCATTCGTTCAGTCTGAGAGCGAGTCGTTCTATTCCTATCTAGAAAGATTCAAAAGTGTTCTGACCCAATGCCCTCGTCATGGAATTCCGAGATGGCAATTATGTCAAATTATTTATGAGGGATTGACACCCACATCTAGGGTTATGGTAGAATCCGTAAGCCAAGGGAACTTTATGTCGAAAAATGAAAATGATGCCTGGACTTTCCTTGAGGATTTAGCTGAAAACAGTATGCAATGGGACAATGCTAGAACACCGCTTAACCCGAGTATTGGATCTAGAATAGCAAGTCAACCCAAACCAGGTGTCTTAGCTGTAGATGCCAACATAGCGGCTGAAGCAAAACTAGCTACCCTTATGCGCAGAATGGAAAGTTTAAAGCTACAAACCCAAAACCGAGTGAATCAAGCCTCGACTATCCCGTGCTCTAGATGTGGTCAGACTGGTCATGTAAAGGAGGATTGTGCGGAATGGGACCAAGTTAATGCCATGTATAACCATGCTAGAAATGACCCATACACATCAACCTATAACTCGGGTTGGCGTAATAATTCCAATTTCTCATCAAACCAACAGGGTCAACCTCCTAGACAACAACCAAACCCGTATAACCAAAATAATACATCATCTGGGTTTAGTAACAATAACGATCATGAGGTTAGGTTGACAAGCTTGGAAAATTTGATGAAAACTTTTATACAAACAACCAACCAGACCTTCCAAAGGCTAGAGACACAAGTCAGCCAACTAGCACAAATAGTAGGTGAAAGAGAAAAGGGTCGGTTTCCAAGTCAACCTGAGGTGAACCCTAGATCTAATAATTCATATCAATCCTATCAAGCACCTTCAGGAAATAACAACCCTAGACCGGTTCAAATGGTTAATGAGGAAGGACTGTTCCAACAAATAAATGCAGTAGTATCATTACGGTCCGGAAGACAAGTTGATAACAATGTGGTAAATCCTAGAGTGTCCAATCAATCTAGCCATCAAGCACCCACATTGAACCTGATGTCCAATCTGAAACGCCCAACCCACCTACTCAACCTGAACCCATAACTCAACCTGAACCTAAGCGAGTCTATGTTCCTAAAGCTTCATTCCCTAATAGACTCAAAAAGAACTCAAGTGCACAAATAGAGAAAATCTTGGAAGTATTTAAGCAAGTTAAGGTGAACATAACACTCTTAGACATGATTCAACAAATACCTGCTTATGCTAAATTCTTAAAAGATTTGTGCACTAAAAAGAGAAAAACAAACGTACCAAAGAAGGCATTCTTAACTGCAAACATAAGTTCTATATTGTCCAACACATCTCCTATAAAATATAAGGATCCTGGGTGTCCCACAATTTCATGTTCAATAGGAGATACTTTTATCAACAAAGCCCTTCTAGACCTTGGTGCTAGTGTTAACCTACTACCGTACTCTGTCTATGAGCAAATGAACCTTGGTCCACTAAAACCCTCTAAGACAACCCTTCAATTTGCTGATTGTTCTATTAAGAAACCAAGAGGTATAGTAGAGGATGTTTTGATCAAGGTTGGTGACTTCATTTACCCAGTGGATTTTGTCGTACTAGATACCGCACCTGTTGTAAATCCTAACCGACAAATCCCTGTAATTCTAGGCAGACCCTTTTTAGCCACTTCGGAAGCATTGATAAACTGTCGAAATGGGCTCATGCAATTATCTTTTGGGAACTTAAAAGCTGAATTTAATATCTTTCATATTGATAGTGAGCCACAAATAACATGCAATCAAAGTGATGTTGTGATGAAATCGCGTATCTATAATATTTCTGAATCATCACAAAATCAAAAAGGAAGTAAGAAAAAGGGGAGGAATTCATCTACACACCCACCGTCACTCGAGCAAATAAGAGAACCAATTTATGTGAGGGGTGTGGAACTTGTAACTCAGGACGCTCATTGCAACATGGGGAACAATTCAACTGGATACATGCACCAATATGGTGTCATTCAATCTAGTTCTCACTATGGTTGACTTTGAGCAAATTCCATCCGTCCACCGCAGTTCATCAAAGTAATAAGTGCATTTTCTTTATATTTGCATACATTGAGGACAATGCATGATTTAGGTGTGGGGGTGTTTATGTATATATTTATCTATAGATCTGTCTTTTATTTCTTAAAAAAAAAAAATTCAATGTTTCATGACATAGCTTAAGATTGAACTGTCAAAACCCGTGTACAAATTGCATTGAGTTTTTGTTCCTTATTATATAGTTCTGCTTGTAGAAATTATGACATAAATCTAAGTTCCAAAGAAATAACTCATTGCCCTTTAAGACTTGTATGCAGTTAAATTGGATGAATCAAATCTTTGAAGTGGTTGATAAAAAGCAGAGGTTGAGGAAAATATACCGGGAAGTGTGGACTTCTAATAGCAATTAAGCCTTGAGGAAAATAAAAATAAAAATAAAGGAATAAAGTGAAGAAAACACATTTTGCAAAATGATTACAAAAGCCCAAGTCTTTGAGTCACTGGTCCGTAGGGGTATCTTGAAACCCGGTAACTTGAGTCTACCAGCTCGGGATTATCGACCAAACTCGCTACACGAATGCAAAAATGGTAAAAGTGTCAAAAAGCAAATGTGTTGAATCACGGAAGAAAAGAAAAAAAAATACTCAAGGCCCAAAACTAAAAGAATGATCCATGCCATGGTTGATCCGAATGATACTTCACCACCAGTGGAGGCGTGCAAAATAATTCAAGTGATAAACATGTGTAGAAGGGTTAGTGATGTGAATGTTGGAGGAACAAAGACCAAGTCATATTTTTAATGAGTTAGATTTATATAATGAGCATGCAAAAAAATTTAGTGAGATGTATAAGGTTGAGGTAGGGATATTAAGAGCTATTAATGGAATGTTGATTTAAGACTTTATGGGTGTGTCAACTGAAAACCCTCACGAGACAAAACTCGTCCTCTAAGGAAACTTGGAGGTTTAAAGGCTTGTTGCACATGCTAAGTGCAACCGTGATTCCTACGAAAGTGAGTTAGGATTTCCCTGTTTTCATTTTTCTTATATTCTGTTTTGCTAGGGACTAGCAAAATCTAGGTGTGGGGGTATTTGATGCATTGCATACATTGCATCATATGTCTTTCATTTAGATTACTTTTACATCAATAAATGCTACTAAGGTATGTGTTTAGTCTTATTTACAGAATACAGGGACCTGAATGCAATGTACCCACATCCCGAGCATAAACGCGTGCAAAAGATTCATTTCTATCATAAAGACCAAGTTCAAGTTTATCGGGTTACAAATGGAAATGTATCCAAGCATAAAAGCATTCAAGACCTAATTACAAAAAGAGCAATGACTTGAGCACAAAAGTAGTCGGGGACTTAATTGCAAAAAAGACAAGGACCTAATTGCAAATCACGAGTACCTTTTATTATCTTGGAGAAAATATATAGAAAAATCAATGTATATCTCCAAATATATGAAGGAATTAATCCGGAGCTCAAAAGAATGGAAAGAATCAATCCAGACGCGCAAAGAAAGATCAAATCATACCATAAACATTCAACCAAAATCCGGACAAAATCAGGCCAGATTGTGCAGCGTTTCCGCCGCACCACACACACAATGTGCGGCGTTTCCGCCGCCCAAGCATCGATCTGCGTCTCCCAATTTCCTCCAGTCGTGTCTGGACACGTGTACTTTCCAATATTATACCTAGATCCCTTGTAGCAACTATAAATAGACCCGAGAACGATGTTAGAAGGGTCCTTAGTCTTTGGTGGTAGTTTTTATTCTTATTCTTAGTTTTGTATTCTTCTTTTCATTAATAAAATTCTGTCTTTTATTTCTTACTTTTAGTTTTCTTTTGTAATGTCTCAAGGACCCCCTTCTTCCTCCCTCTTTGAGTTTCTAACTCCTTCCAAAGGGTGGAGGTGACGGATTAGGGTGAAGAGAAGATGAATGAATGTTATTATTTTAATTTCGTGTTAGTATATTTTGATTACTTGAGTTTATGTTAAATCATTTATTATGTAATGCTTTATACCTAATATGATTTATTATAAGTTTCTAAATTCTCTAATCTAAACCTTAAATCTAAACCTCCACCCGACGGAATTCACCTCTTTGTTCTTGTTTTAATTTTAATTGTTCTTGTTCTTGCTTTAGATAATTAAAACCCAAAAATCTCAAAACCGAATTATTTCTTCTCTCCTTCTTTCCCCAATCGAAATCACACTAATAACAAAATCTCTCCCTCCTTGTGTTCGACCCGTATTTGCCACGTCTCCATTGACGCCGTGCACTTGCGGTATAAATTTAATTCTCATCATATCACTTTAAGAAGTTAAGGTCGCCCATGTCTTTCACTTAAGTCCTTAATTAACTTTCACGAATGGTTCCCTAGGCTAGGAGTGTAGACTGATTATATATATAGGGTCAGCGTGTAGAATTACCGTGTCCAATGTTCGACGATCATGAGTCCAACGAGTCGTGTTGCTAGGTTGAATAATGCATCTATGTTCGGATTTTGTGGGTGTATCCGCTGAAAACCCTTCGGAGACAACACTCCTCCTCCTTGGAGACAGGGAGGTTTAATGGCTTGTTGCACGTGCTAAGTGAACCCGTAATTCCTACGAAAGTGAGTTGGGATTTTCCTGTTTTCATATATTTTTCCTTTCTTTCATTTTTTCTCTTTCTTTGTTTTTCTCAGGACTGAAACCTAAGAAGAAATGACTTAAATGATGCAAAATGGACCTCTTGGTCATACACATGGACCTAACTGCAAGAGGGGTAGACCCAGACGTAAGCCCGAAATGACTAAATAGCAAACTGAGAAACTCCACACTATCATGAAGAGTATTTTGGCAATTAGATCTGGGCCTAAACTCAAATAACCGATTTAAGTGAACCCCATGTGAAGAATTGAAGAACTAATGAAGATATTTGAAAATGGGGGGGGATCCAGGAAAAAGTGACCGCCAATTGGCAGTCCGTTTTTCTCAGAATCTGACCCGGTTTCACCCAGATATGAGTTATGTGTTTATGTCTATTCTGGGAATGTTTCATAGTCCCACATCGGGGGATTGTCCCTCATTAACTTTTTCTATGTCTATAAATAGAACTCTTCCTCTTCCTTTGTAATCTACTACATGCTTGGTGGCTAATCCATCTACTTAGAGTCAAGCCTTGGAGCAAAACTCAAGTGGAGAAGAATGCTACTTGTAATGTGAGCTTTGGAATGTTTTTGATGAGTCTTTCCCTATCTTTAGACACTTCTCATGCTGAGCCTAATCTTATGATAATCAAGTACTAATTGCCGATATGTAGTGTTAATCGATTGATAGGTTTTGCCACATCTTTAGACACTTTCTATGCATGAAGACACACACATGACACACAGATACATGCTTACATGCATCATTCATCACTTAATTCACTTCATATGTGCACACACTCCACCCCTTATTCCAATCTATTTGATAGCTTTTTAGTTTACTTTTAATCAATCGTTAGTTGCTTTCATTTGCATTTGTTACTTACTAGTTTAATGTAGTTTAACTTAGCATAATTAAATCTCTATCCCTTTTTTCGCCTTGATTTCGAACAAATCATAGGCTACTCACCTCCCCGTGGATCAACCCGTACTTGCCATCGCTTCATCGCGTCCATGCATTTGCGGTTAATTAATAAAACATTTTAACATTGGTCGACCGAAATATACCATGAAATTTTTCTGGGATTCATCGATCGATCGGTAGAAGTCGTCCAGGAACTTACACAATTTTTTCTTGGTGGTAATCACTCAACCGACTTATGACTCAGTCCGACCGAAAACTTTGAGTAACCGATTCTCGTGTTGAATTGGTCGACCATTTGTGTGTTCTGTTCGACCAAAAAAAATTTGTAGCTTTGGTAGCATGTGATGAGTCGATCGAAGGATTTCGTGGTCCAACCGAAATCACTTTTTACTAACAATTGGTCGACCGGTTAGTTAGTTTCGGTCGACCGTTCAGTACGGTTTTGCCAGAATTACTAAGAGAATAATTTAGATCATGGGCTGGATTAATTCCAGTTGTGGTCAAACGTTTTTGAAGATGGTTATGTGGAAAATTATGATTAATTTAAGGGAGAGAATATCAAGGGATCATGGCTATAGAATAGTTTATGATGTGGGTGATTTGGGAGGCTATGAATAAGTTCACTCACCTACTGGTTTTATATATGAATACAAAAATTTGCTCTCTCCTAATCTCTCCACTAATCCATCCGAATTTCTCTTAGTTTTTAGAAGTTTTGGAGATTAAATCTTGTGGAGCGTTAGAGGGGTCATTAGCTAGATTCTAAGCTTAATTAGAGATTGATTGTCTAGTTCCTTTCTCTCTAATCTTGTTTAGAGTTTGGTGAACACTTGGAGACAAATTGGCAAGCGATTCTACGGGCAACGGAACTCTGGATCTTTATAAAGTTTTAGAGAACCTTTAGGTATGATCCTCTCTTCTTTGTTTATTTTAATATATGTAGATTTACATGATATTAGAATAAACACAAAATAATGTACATGAAATCACTGAAAATATGAATATCGATCCCGCATGCATGTATACTTTTTAAAAAATATACACATATATAGGGACACAAAATCCTACTGTGGTATCAGAGTCAGGTTCATATTTTTCAATGATTAGACTATTATTAATTTTAGTTCACCATTTGCAATCAAAACAATTTATGTTTGATGTCTTTTGGAGTTTTCCGACAGTTTGTTGAATTAATTCTAATTGATTCTTTTGATAATTTTAAATGTTTTAGCTAGTTTATATTATAATTGATAGGATCTTGAAGTACTGCATTTATGGACGTATTTATTTTTCGTATTGATTTACAAACATAAAGTTGACGTTAAATCCCATAAAATTTATTTTGTAGAAATGTTGAATATTCAACCTATTGTGCGATCTATGATTGAAAAACATGCTTTGGAAAATAATGACTCAAGCTTCATAAGCTGACAGCTCAATATCGTGTGAAGTTTGAGAACATATTTTGGATGGTGAAATCCCAAAATTAAATGAGAAGGCAACCGATAGCGAGAAGAAGGCTAAAGCCAAGTGGGAAGACCAAGTGAACCAAGTTCACGGTCTAATGTTGTCCTCTGTGAGTGACTCCCTTAAGTTGAAATACTTGGATTCAAAACCCAAGAAGACCATGGAAGCTTTAACAAAGATGTCCATCGATAGTGCATGAATTTTAAACCCAAAACCCAAGATGTTAAATAATAGACAAATTTGAAACATCAATAACAAGAGGCTTAAAACTACTCACATGAATGATACACTCTTGTGGCACTATCGTCTTGGTCACATAAATGAAAAACGCATCAAGAAATTGCAAGAAGCTAACCTTCTTGGTCAACGGTCAACTTGATTTTAAATCACTGGAGACGTGCGAACCTTGCCTAATGGGAAAATTGACCAAGAGGTCTTTCAAGAAGAAAGATTTGATACATTTTGATGTATGTGGTCCAATGAGTACAAGTGCAAGAGACAGTTTCAGGTACTTCATTACGTTCACGGATGATTATAGTCGTTCTGGCTATATCTATCTAATGAGAAACAAAAGTGAATCTTTTGACAAGTTCAAGGAATTCAAGAATGAAGTAGAGAACCAACTCAACAAGAAAATCAAGTCTCTACGAAAATCAAGTCCTCTCTTATGAATTGCTCTTACTCGAGAAACTTCGCGTCCTCCACTAATTCGATCTCCGTTGCGGGCCGAGATCACACCTTTACACCACAAGCTTTGCGAACACCCTCACCTTGCTTGGACCACCTTCTCACAATCCGATAAGAGCTTCACTCCGGAATAGACCTGTCAATTTTGGACACGACACGATTACACGACACGGACACGACACGATAAGGAGACACGATTTAAACACGACTTTACACGAAATTTTTTATATGATTGAAATGATTTATTATGATGTTTTGTGAACATACAAATATAAAATAATTGGTACACGATTTGACACGAACACGACACGATAACACGATAAATTGTTTTTGTACACGAAACAGACACGAACTGCATCTTTTGTTAGAAAATCAATTGTTTTTACTTGATAATAGTCAATTAAGATGTTATTTAGAACGAAAAATATCAATATAACATGTCACTTAACTATTTTCAATTTAAACACGTTGAAATCTTTTCAATTTATATTATACACGATAACACGAGATCCTGACACGAATGCAGAACTGTCAGACACGATAGTACACGAACACGACCCAATTGACAGGTCTACTCCGGAAGCTTAGTACAAATCTTGAAGACTTAACTTCAGCAACTAATCTTAAGCACTTGAAATGGATGATGCAATCAAAGGATGGTGATTTCAAGTGAAAAGATGTGAGCACGTGTTTAGAGAAAATATGAGAGTAGTAATGAGATTTCAGCTTAGAGAAAAATTGGTGGTATTAGATGAGTGTTCTCAGCTCTATTTATAAGCTCTAAACTAGTTTTAGCCGTTGGGATTGAAATGGTAAGAAGTTGTGCAAGAAAACACAAGTCAGGAAGTGATAGGACACATTTAAGGACCTGAAAGGTTGACCGGATCGTGATACTCGGTCGACTGGAATGCAACAGTAAAAGGTTCGGTCGAGCGGAGATGCAAACGGTCGGTCCAATTTGGCTAGAGCTTAACTGATCGGTCGAACGGTTAGGATCACCAGTTCGACCGAAAACGACCAGTAGGACTTGATCTGGAAAAGATGTAAGAATCGGTTGACCGTGAAGAGAGTTTCAGTCGACCGTTTGATGTGTTGGATTTAGACAAGATAAAACCAAATGCAATTGGTTAAACAGAATGAATTGAGGGTTCGACCGAAAACTCCCAGTAAAAATGGGTCTGGGAAGTTTTCAATATTCGGTCGACCGTGAATAAACTTTCGGTCGACTGGAAGACCAAATCCAAAAGAGGGTTAGGTGAGAAATGTGTAAACGACCATTAGTATACGACAAGTATAACGGTCATAATTAATACGAATATGGAAATGCAATCGGTCGAACAAAAACTACGTTTCGGTCGACCTAAAGTCTCACTAACCAGGACACGTGTCGACTACTGATAGGCTGAAGGATTTGTATAGGATGAACTAAGTCCTATCACTCGATAAGGTGAGACGGTCGAACAAAACAAGTATTTCGGTCGACCGATTTCAAACAGTCAAAATATATTGAAGGCACGGTCGAACTGGAAATGTAAGTTGGTCGACCGTTTTGGACAAAATAAGCTTTCTGGGATAGTCTGTTGAAATTCGGTCGGACCAAATGGTTCTATCAGTCGACCGTTTGAGTGTAGATATCATGTTCTAGATTTCTAATGAGTTTCGATGATTTTCTATTGAAGTCTAAGATAATTGGAATGTTGTGTGAGACTTCTATAGGTTATCTAAGTGTCATGCGATGCAATGAATCAAAGACTTCAAGTGCCAAGTTACATTTATAACCTAAATACATAGAATTTAAACATAGCTACGCTTCAATCTTCATCTCTCAATTCAACTCAAACATGGTTTCTGAAATGTTAGGTAATACAAGTATTTGCAAGCAATGATCTTTTAATTGATACATGTGTTTATTGATATGTTGATTAATTATCAAAATGGATTAACGATTATTAGCCAAAAAGCCAACAATCTCCCCCTTTTTGATGATGACAACTTATCAATCTAAATACATCTTTGAATTTAAATTTTATCATTAATAACCAATATCTAAAACTCCCTCTATCTTATAGCTCCCCTTATCTATAAGCATGTATTTATTTCTCCCCTATAGCATAATCAAAAAGACTCATGAGACAATATGATATTCAATTTAAGCATAATCATGAGATAGAGTAATGGAAGCGAAAATATTTAACCAAAAAGAGAGACAATAATAGACCATGCATTCAACTTAGAGTAAAAACAAACAACCAAAGGTCAACTTTGAAAGCAAATAATACAATAAGTTCAAAGCAAAATATATCAATACGCAAATGTTTGAAGCAACTACATCATAAACTAAAGTTCAAAGCAACTGAAAACAACACACACGCCACAAAACAACACTAAATCACCCAAGCCTCTGATCACGAAGCAACGAGGATAGAGAATCAATAGAGGCTTCAATACGACTGAGCTGAGCAGAGGTGGCATCATAACGAGTAAGAGAGGAAGCCTCAAGCGCATCCATACGAGTACTAGAAGATGCCTCAAGCGCATCAAACCTAGCAGATGTGGAGGCCTCAAAAGTATAAACATGATCAGACAGGTGCTGAAAGTGATGGAGATCAATGGAAGTAGAAGCTGACCACTGCCCTTGAGACCATGCTACGGATTCTCCCTCACCCCACCAAGAGCAAGAGTCACGAGGGACATGACGAGGCATCCACCTCGGATCTTCAGACGCCACTTCTTCTACTTCTTCTGAATTTTCAGCTAATTCCTCCGCAGAGGACTGAGGTGGCGAAGGAGGAGGAATGGATTTCATTTTGGAGAGAGTGGTCTTACAGATGGGAAATTTGTAGACCAAAGAGGGAAATGGTTCCACATCGATCTTCCAATGTTCAAACTGAAGGGAATGTGTTCTAAAAGTTTTACATTTAAATGTCAATTATTATGAATTGAATGAGAAATCATTTTGTTCCTTGTTTATGTCATTCGTCTTTTAGAAGTGTTAAGGAAGAGACTCTTGGTCCTTAACCGTAGAGCTCTAAAAGATAATGGTTTACATAAAACAAAAGATATTCGTAATCATGGTAATTAACATGGGACATTAATTACCAAGTTAAGATTGTCGTGTTGGTCATAGATCATTGTGGCTCTACAAGTGAGTGACAACACGGGTACAGGAAAGAGGAAAATACTACTTTTGTATACTGAATATATCTAATAAGTAAAACATTATAGAATTGTATTTTTTGTGTCATTAATGTTTTACTGTGTCCTTGGTCCTTTGATATGAGACTTATGTCCGATCACTTAAGAAATGCTTGATTAGACTAGTGTCTTGAGCTATCGATAAGTGTAGTGTAAAGGCATTGGTTGGTTAAGTATGACTTTTGTTGGAGAAGATAGTTAGTCAAAAGATTGTCATTGCCCCTCTTAATTGAGTAATGATATTAATGGGCCCCTTAATAAAGCAAAGTTATAATGTGCACAATGTGATTTGAGTTAAGTCACATATTTATAACTAGCTTAAAGAGATCAAGAAATGAATACTAATACAAAGATGACACAATACTACTTTGTGTGTATTCTTAATATCATGAGGCAAGGGACGGACACAAGTGGTGCACTCCATCACTAAATGGATCGGGTTTTGGTTCGAGTGGAATTAAGACATCTAACTAATTGGGAGCTATAATGTGTAGCTAGATACCGCTTATAGCTTGTGATATTAAGCTCTTAATATCACTGCCAACTTAGTTTAGATCCTCCCATAGGTCACATCACAAAACTGGGAAACAAGAAATGGGGATTTTGAGTTCATAAGGTGTGTCGGGTTTTCATGTAGAAAATATGACACAAGTGGTGAACAAGCAAAATCAAAATTATGTTGTGATTAATAACATAATTAGAATCTAAATTAAATTCATATGTGATGTAAATATTATGGGGTGTAATGATTTATCATTACATAGGATAATATGTTACATATGTTGTGAACTTACTACTAATCCCGAAATGTCAAATTTTGTAGGGGTTAAACCGAAATTTGACAAGTCTGTAAGTACTGTGCAAAAACGATCGATCGCTAAATGTTGAACGGTCGACCGAATGTTGCACCGGTAACAGGAATTTCATCTGTTCATTTTCGGTCGACCGGGTATAATCGGTCGGTCGACCGAACATCGCGATGAAATATTTTTGTTACGAACGGTCGATCGAGTTATGAACAGACGACCGAAACTCGTTCTAAACGGTCGAACGAACCTCAAAACGGTCGACCGGTCCAGACGGTTTTATGCAGAATTAATTTAAGAATTAATTAGATCATGCATGGAATTGGTCCATAACTGGTTTAATTCGTGGCTAAGATTATTTGTTAGCAAATAATGGATGGTTAGATGGAAGTTTGCATGAAATCATGGGCAAGAGGTTGCACATGAATAGGTAATTTGGAGAGAACTTATAAATACAAGTTTATCTCATTACATTGTTAATTTTAATTCATTATCTTCTTGTGCAAACATCTCTCTCCATAATTCTCCACGAATTTCCATTAATTCTTGAGTATTATTTTTAGTTTTCAGAGATCTTCTTCTCAAGGGAACTAAAGAGGGTTTGGTAGTTAGATTCTAAACCCTATTGGAGATTGAGAGGCTAGCTCTTCTCTCTCCGATCTTGTTTAGAGTTTGGTGAATACTCGGAGGCACCGGCGCAGCGACAAGCATCCTCAATGTCTCCGGATCATCAAGAAGTTTTAGAGAACTTCTAGGTATGAAATTCGGAGCCCATGTTTGTTTTAATAAAGTTTTGAAACTAGTTATTGAAACAAACCGATACATGCATGAAACAAATCATAGAAAAATTGTAATTGATCCTTATTGTGCATAAAAATTCAAAAATAAATATGTGCAATTAAATTAGAAATCCTACACAAACACAACAGAGAGCCACATCAGATAAGGAAGGTAGGAACCACTATGATGAGTCATGTGCATTATCATAAACGATGGCCAATCAACCAATATTTTCTTGATGATACAATAGGTGCACATGAGCTCCATGTTGGAGATCTCATTGTGATGACCGAATTCAGGAAGAAGGTTATACGATATGATTTGGGCAAGGATTCGTGGAACGGGATGTAAGAGGGAGGCATTATATTTATAACGACCATTCACAAGAGGTGGTGGAATGGCATATAAATCAGTGATAATTTTTTAAATTTTGCTTCTGGGAAGAGCACCTTGAGGATAATCAAGGTAAATGTGGGTGCCCCCCGAATCTAGATGTAGAGTTTCGGCCAATAAAGTGGGGGTAACACTATATTCTTTGCCATTTATCATAGTGGTTAGAACGGGAAAATTGGGGACCTTACGGAGATTGCAATAAAATTGCTGTATGAGGAATAGATAATAGGGTTTAGATGCAAGTTTAATGAGTGAGTAAGTAAGCCTATTTGCATCTAACAAGGGTTTTAATGAAAAAGAAGCGAAATTGGCTACCTCAACCTTGCGACAAGAGATGAAGTTAGCAGCCTAGAAGATTTCGTCCCGTGCCTTTTGAGCGGCATCGTCAATAGGGAAGAAGTGAAGCAAATGTGAGTCTTGTTTCTTCTTTGATCGACGCTTGGTACCCCTTCCGGAGTGGCTCGTTTATTGGAGATGGACATCTTTGAGCAACCCATAAGAGAAGAGATGTTGGCGACATGAAAACTGGATGTGTGGGACGGCCGGAATGGGTGGAGGAATGGTGGAAAGAGAGGGCGGTCAACCGGAAGAGGAGGGGCGGCACTTAGGGTTTGAAGAGAGGAAAGGTAAAAGTGAAGAAGAAAGCCTTGTAATTGCCCTAAAAAGGTGCTGAAATGATACAAACAGTCGACCGTTCGGATGCACTGGTCGATTGGTGGGTTAAAAAAATATTTAAACCACACGACCACACAACCTCTGGTAAAAAACGGTCGGACGGGAGTAGAGAGTCGGTCGACCAAGGGAAAGTGTGGAAGAACAGGGCATGCACTGTCGGTTTTCGGTCGGACGAAAGGAGACAGCTAGTCGACCGAAAGAGGAGTTTGAAAAAATTGGGCACGTACTATTGCTTTTCGGTCGGATGAAAAGGGATTGTCGGTCGACCGAAGAAAGAGTGAAACAAGGAAAGCTGCTGGGTGATTTTTGGTTGGACAAAAAAAGCACGCAGGGTCGACCGAAACAACACCACGGTCGACCGAAACTCAAAATGGTTCGACCGGACACTTAAGTGAAATTAGTCAGATTGACCAGAAGAGAAACGGTCGAACAGAGCAAAATATGCGGTCGACCGAAACATACCAGGGAAAAACAAAATCAACACACCAAACGAACCGGTCGAACGAACACAATATCGCGGTCGACCGATGGAGACAAGGTTTTAAAAACTGACTTGCAGCACAGTAATCCGGTCGAAGGAAACTTGATTTCGGGTCGACCAAACAACGTCTGAAAGAACCAACAGTTGAAAAACACACCAAAAATCCACAAAAAAGTTGAAATGAAACGTCAATCCTGTAGCATATTTCGAAAGAGTGGCATGAAATATCCAAGTTATACGTCATTTACATTGCACATGCCTAGATTTAGTCTTATATGATATAATTGATCAACATTTAAAGGTTTTGTAAATATGTCCGCAAGTTGATCATTTGTGGGAACAAATACAAGCTTAATGTCTTCTTTTGTTGCATGATCTCTAAGAAAATGATGTCTCACCTCAATGTGTTTAGTTCGAGAATGCAATATGGGATTTTTCAAAAGATTTATTGCACTTGTAGTATGGGAGCAGTTTGAAACTCAAGTTTCAAGTCTTTGAGGGTTTGCCTCATCCACAAGACTTGTGCACATCCACAACCGGGAGTAATATATTCGGCATCGGTTGTCGACAATGTAACACTATTTTGTTTCTTACTAAACCTAGAGACAAGCGATTTTCCCAAGAATTGGCAAGTGCCACTAGTGCTTTTACGATCTAAAATGCAACCGGCATAGTCGGCGTCGCTATAGGCAACAAGATCAAAAGCCCTAGTCTTGCGGTAAAACAAACCAAAATCTTGAGATCCTTTGAGATAGCGAAAAATACGTTTTAAAGCATTGAAATGAGATTCTTTTGGACAAGCTTGAAAATGAGCACATAAACACACGAAAAACATAATATCCGGACGACTAGCGGTAAGATAAAGCAAGGATCCTATCATACCTCGATATTTCTTGATATCCACCTCCTTGCCATTTTCATCTTTGTCCAACTTGGTGCTAGTGCTCATAGGAGTGTTGTGTGGCTTGCTATCTTCAAGGCCAAAGCGTTTTAGGAGTTCTCTTGTGTACTTTGCTTGGTGTATGAAGTTTCCATCTTGAGTTTGCTTAATTTGGAGTCTGAGGAAGAAATTTAGTTCACCAATTAAGCTCATCTCGAACTCCCTCTGCATAGACTTGGAAAATTATTTGCAAAGACGCGGGTTACTTGCACCAAAAATTATATCACCAACATAATTTTGTACCACTAGTAAATCACGATCATAAGTTTTAACAAAAAGAGTGGTATCCACTTTACCCACACAAAAACCTTTTGTCGATTAAGAAGTTCTTCAACCGCTCGTACCAAGCTCTAGGAGCTTGTTTGAGGCCATAAAGAGCCTTCTTAAGTTTAAACACGTGGTTTGGGTAAGTTTCATTTACAAATCCGAGGGGTTGTGCAACATAAACTTCTTCATTTATAAAGTCATTTAGGAAAGCACTTTTAACATCCATTTGAAATAATTTTATGTCCATGTAAGATGCATATGCTAATAACATGCGAATGGCTTCCATTCCAGCGACGGGGGCATAAGTTTCATCAAAGTCTATACCCTACTCTTGGTTATATCCTTGAACAACGAGTCTAGCTTTGTTTCTAACTCATTCCCATCTTCGTCAAGTTTGTTTCGAAAGATCCATTTGGTTCCAATAATCGTTTGGTTGGAATGTTTTTCAACAAGTTCCCATACATCATTTCGAACAAATTGATTTAGCTCTTCATGCATAGCCATTAGCCAAAATTCATCATTACATGCTTGTTATACTTTTTTAGGTTCTAATCTAGATATAAATACATAAGAATCACAAACTACATGAGCTTTAGAACGTGTTGTCACACCTTGAGATACATCTCCTATCACAAAGTCTTTCAGATGATCCTTTCTATAGGTACAATCCTTTGGAAGATCCTCCATGTCCTCTTGGGGAGAACTTGGAGGCTCTTGATGAGACTTAAGAGGAACATCTTGTGATGATACATGTCTAATGACATCCATGCAATCATCATCAAGAGAGGAGTTATCTACACAAGCTAACTCATCAAAGTTAACGTGTAGAGATTCCTCAACACAACTTGTTCGTTTATTGTAGGTTCTATTTGTTTTACTCCTATCGGAATACCCTAACAAGATGGTCTCGTCAGATTTTGCATCAAATTTATCCAAGTTGTCTTTAGTATTGAGCATAAAACATTTTGAGCCAAAAGCTTTAAAGTATGAAATTTTAGGAGTCCGGTCATGCCAAAGTTCAAAAGGAGTTTTCTTTAAAATAGGTCTAATGAGAACACGATTCAAAACATAGCAAGATGTATTAATCGTGTCGCACCAAAAATATTTTGGATGTCATTTTTCAACAAGCATTGTTCTTGCCATTTCTTGAAGAGTTCTATTTTTCCTCTCAACTACCTTATTTTGTTGAGGAGTGCGAGGAAAAGAGAAATTATGCTCAATTCCATATTTTTCACAAAACTTTTGAAATGATTCATTTTCAAATTCTCCTCCATCATGACTACGAATAGTGATTATGTTGGAATCTTTTTCCCTTTGAACAAGTTTGCAAAAACTTTTAAATCTTTCAAAAACATTATATTTGTTTGCTAAAAACAAAACCCAAGTGAATCTCGAAAAATTATCAATTATCACAAATGCATATCTTTTCCCTCCTAGACTTATGGTCCTTGAGGGTCCAGAAAGATCTAAGTGTAAAAGCTGAAGGGGTTTTGAAGTTGACACAACATTTAGAGATTTGAAGGAAGATTTAAATTGTTTTCCAATTTGACATGCATCACAAAGTTTGTCCTTTTTTAAATCAATTTTTGGTAGTCGTCTAACCAATTCAAGTTTGGATAATTTGTGCAATTGTGACATACTAATATGTCCCAAATGGTTATGCCATAACAAGGCTTCGTCATGTGAGGCAACTAAGCAAGTTTCAACATTTAAGTTTCTAAGGTTATCAACATGCACAATGTAGACGTTATTTGACCTATAACCTTTAAAAACAATTTTCATGTCATGTTTAGAGATGATATGACAAGTATGTTTATCAAACACAACTAGAAAATTCTTATCGGTTAATTGACTAACACTAAGCAAGCTATGTTTCAATCCATCTACTAATAAAACTTTTTCGATATTTAGAGTAGTAGAATTACCAACATTGCCAATACCGACAATGTGTCCTTTAGCATTATCTCCAAATGTGACAGTTCCTCCCTTCTTAGGCTTTAAGCTTGATAGAACTTGGGAGTCTCCCGTCATGTGCCTTGAGCACCCGCTATCGGGAATCCACTTCCCCTTTCTCCTTGCTTTATCTACAAACAAAGAGACAAGTGAAGACTTTGGTACCCAAATTTGTTTGGGTCCTTGAGGGTTAGTTTTTGGTACCCAAACTTGAGTAGTCTTAGGTACCCAAACATTTGAATAATTTGTTTTCCTAACAAGTAAGTTATTCATTTTAACAATGTAGGACGTGGGTTTCTTTTGTTTACCTCCCTTGTAACCTAGACCGAGTTTTGTTAGAGAATGATTTTATGTTCCAAGAAGCATGTCAAGCATCTTTCTACCTAAAGTGAATTTCTCTAAATCTTTTGTGAATTGCTTATTTTTGGCAATGAGATCTTCATTTGTATGTCTATATTTTGTAGATTTTAGAATTTTTATCTCATCGTTTAGAGTCTCAATTTCTTTGGTTAGCATGTCACATTTTATAGATTGATCTAAATTCACTTTTCTAGCTAATTTGTTTTTATGACAAATCATTTCATAACGTTCGGCAAGTTCATGAAAAGCATCTAACAAGTCATCATAAGGAGGTGTTTTGTTTAGGGATACCTTTGTAGGATTTCGTGTCCCTATGATGTATATATTTTAAAAAAATTAATACAACATACACAAAGGTAGAATCATACCTAAAGGTTCTCTAAAACCTTTTTGAAGATCCGGAGTCGCGTTGCCCGATGCGTGTCTACGGATTTGCCTCCGAGTGTTCACCAAACTCTAAACAAGATTAGAGAGAAATGAGCTAGCCAATCAATCTCTAATAAGGTTTAGAATCTAGCTAATAACCCCTCTTTGAGCTCCTAACATTTCTATCTCCTAAACTCAAAATTACTAAGAGAATTTTGTGGTGATTAGAGGAGAGATTAATGAGAGAAATAATTTTTGCATTAGTTGTAAACAACTAGGAATAGGTGCCCTTTTATAGGCTCCCTAAACATCCTCATCAAGAGTTATTCTTTAGTCATGATCCCTTGTTTATTCTTTCCTAAAATTAATCTCTAATTTCCACATAAGCACCCTAAAAACGTTTTAATTAAATCTGGAATTAATCCACCCATGATTTAATTAATATCTTAATAATTCAGGCAGAATCGTTATATTCGGTGGACCGAGTATTACTCGGTCAACCGAACCGTTTGGTTTTAACACGTGTTCGGTGCACCGTGAGCGATGCGTTCGACCGATTCCGCATGAGAAAAATTCCCTGGAAAAATTCGGACGAACCACGTCTTTTACTCGGTCTACCGTTGATCTACCAGAATTTCTCCTGGGACATAGTCTACGGATGACCATGTCACCTTCGGTCTACCGAAATACTCTTTCCCGGTTGACCGATCACACTCGGTTAACCAAACCCGATTGTCTAGGCACTCCAGACAATTTCGGTCAACCAATTGTGATTACCCGTTCCCCATTCGGTTAACCGATCCGAAGATACCCCGGTCGACCGAACCATGAACGGTTCACCGTGTTTGACCCCGATTTTGCATTAGTCAAATTTTGGATTTATTTCCAACAAAATTTGATCTTTTGGGTTTTTTTAGCAAATTCACATCTTATGTAATATATTATCCTATGTAATATTAAATTATTACACCCCATAATATATACACCTCATATGAATTTATTATGATTCTAATTACGTCAATTCTCATGACATATTGATTTTATTCATTCACCACATGTGTCCTATTTTCACATGAAACCCGACACATCATATGAACTTAAAATCAAGCCTATTTTTTCCTAGTTTTGTGGTGTGACCTATAGGAGGATCTAAGCTAAATTGGCAGAGATATTAAACACTTAATATCTCAAACTATAAGCGGTATCTAGCTACACATTATAGTTACCCAATTAGCATAGATGTCTTTGTTCCACTCGAACCAAAACACGATCCATTTAGTGATGTAAGTGCACCACTTGTGTCCCTCCTTTGCCTCATGATATTAAGAATATATACAAAGTAGAAATGTATCATCTTTGTATTATATTCATTTCTTGATCTCTCTAAGCTAATTATAACTATGTAAGTTAACTCAAGTTACATTGTGCACATTATAATTTTGCTTTATCAAGGGGCTCACTAATATCATCACTCAATTAAGAGGGGCAATGATAATCGTTTGACTACCTATCTTTTCCAGCACAAGTCATGTTCAACCAACTATTGCCTATATCACTACACTCATTGATAGCTTTTGACAATAATGAAATTAAGCACTTCTTGAGTGAAGAGATATAAGTCTCATATCTTAGGATCCAAGACACAGTAAAAACATTAATGACACGAAACACAATTCCATAATGTTTTACTTATTAGGTCTATTCAATATATAAAAGTAATCTTTTCTTTTTTTATATATTCGTGTCGACAATTATTTGTAGAGCTACAACAATCAATGACCAACACGACAATCTTATCTCGGTCATTATTGTTCCATGTTAATTACCATGATTGTGAAAAAATTTGATTTATGTAAACCCTTATCTTTTAGAGCTCTATGGCTAAGGACCAAACGTCTCTTCCTTAACACTTCCAAAAGATGAATATCATAATCAAGGAACAAAATGCTTGCACATCCAATTCATAATAATTGACATATAAAAGTAAAACTTTTAGAACACATTCCTTTCAACCTCATCGTCGTCAATATCCACCACGTGAGGTTGATCACTCGTCTTTGGTGATGGAGGAGGGCTCCAGTTGGAATCGACATTAGACGCCATGAAACACATGTGTGCTTCTTCTTCTTGGGAGTATTCGGAGTCGGAGTCCTTTGATGAGCTTGAGTCATCCCAAGTAGCCTTGAGAGTCTTTTTCCCATCTTTTTCATGGCGATCCCTTCTTTAGAAATCATCACATCTTTTAGGCCTCTCTTCTTTCTCTTTTCGGGATGGCTTGTCATCTCTATCTCTTCTTGGTCACTCATCCCTTTCTCTTCTAGGAGGATATTTCTTTTCTTCTCTTCGTTCACGATCCCTCGGCCTAAGCAATGGGCAATCCTTCTTCATGGGGCCGGCTTTGTTACACTCATAGCAAGTGAATGTCCGAGAAGATTCTCCTCGTCCTTTTGCAAATTTTCTTTTGGAGAGGAACTTCTTGAAGTTGCAGGTTAGGAAGGCAACATTTTCATCGGTGTCCTCATCTTCGATTGCGTCCGAATTCGAGGTTGCTTTTAAAGCAATTTGCTTCTCTTTCCGTCTACACCCTTCCCGTTCCTTCTCCTTCTCTCTTCTTTCTTCCATTTGAATTTATTATAGAGGTTTGGATCCAACCATCGTATCCTAGTCCTCTCTTATGAATTGCTCTTACTAGAGCAACTTCGCGTCCTCCACTAATTCGATCTCCATTACAGGACGAGATCACACCTTTACACCACAAGCTTTGCGAACACCCTCGCCTTGCTTGGACCACCTTCTCACAATCCGAGAAGAGATTCACTCCGGAAGCTTAGTACAACTCTTGAAGACTTAACTTCAGCAACTAATCTTGAGCACTAGAAATGGATGATGAAATCAAAGGATGGTGATTTCAAGTGAAAAGATGTGAGCACAAGTGTTTAAAGCAAATATGAGAGTAGTAATGAGATTTGAGCTTAGACAAACATTGGTGGTATTACATGAGTGTTCTCAGCTCTATTTATAAGCTCTAAACTAGCTCTAGCCATTGGGATTGAAATGGTAAGAAGTTGTGCAAGAAAACACAAGTCGGGAAGTGATAGGACACATTTCAGGACCCGAACGGTCGACCAGATCGTGATACTCGGTCGGCCGGAATGCAACAATAGAAGGTTCGGTCGAGCGGAGATGCAAATGGTTGGTCCAATTTGGCTAGAACTTAACTGATCGGTCGAATGGTTAGGATCACCAGTAGGACCGAAAACGACCAGTAGGACTTGATTTGGAAAAGATGTAAGAATCGGTCGACCGTGAAAAGAGTTTCGGTCGACCGTTTGACGTGTTGGATTTTAGACAAGATAAAACCAAATGCAATCGGTTGAACAGAATGAATTGAGGGTTTGACCGAAAACTCCCAGTAAAAATGGGTCTGGGAAGTTTTCAATATTCGGTCAACCGTTAAGGAACTTTCGGTCGACCGGAGGACCAAATCCAAAAGAGCGTTAGGTGAGAAATGTCTATACGACCGTTGGAGTATATGACAAGTATAACGGTCGACCGAAAGTCTCACTAACCAGGATACGTGTCGACTACTGATAGGCTGAAGGATTTGTATAGGATGAACTAAGTCCTATCACTCGATAAGGTGAGACGGTCGAACAAAACAAGTATTTCGGTCAACCGATTTCACACAGTCAAAATATATTGATGGCACGGTCGAACTGGAAATGTAAGTTGGTCGACCATTTTGGACAAAATAAGTTTTCTGGGATAGTCTGTTGAAATTCGGTCGAACCAAATGGTTCTACCGGTTGACCGTTTGAGTGCAGATATCTTTTTTCTAGATTTCTAATGACTTTCGATGATTTTCTATTGAAGTCTAAGATAATTGGAATGTTGTGTGAGACTTCTATAGGTTATCTAAGTGTCATGCAATGAAATGAATCAAAGATTTCAAGTGCCAAGTTACATTTGTAATCTAAATAAATCGAATTTAAACTTAGCTATGCTTCAATCTTCATCTCTCAATTCAACTCAAACTTGGTTCCTGAAACGTTAAATAATACAAATATTTGCAAGCAATGATCTTTTAATTGATACATGTGTTTATTGATATGTTGATTAATTATCAAAACGGATTAACGATTATTAGCCAAAAAGCCAACACATCTCACTCCGCCCGGAACACCTCAATGGAATGGGGTATCCAAAGTGAGAAATAGGACATTGCTCGGCATTGTTCGATCAATGATAAGTCATGCTGAATTGCCGCTTTACTTTTGGAGTTATGCACTAGAAGCTGTGGCTTACACACTAAATAATGTTCCATCCAAATCCGTAGAGAAAAATCCTTTTGAGCTATGGAGTGGTAAAACACCTAAGCTCAATTTTCTCAAGATTTGGGGTTGTGAGACCTACGTCAAAAGATTGATGTCGAGCAAACTACAACCAAAATCGGATAAGTGTTTCTTTATAGGTTATCCTCGTGAGAAAAGAGGATACTACTTTTGGCATGAAACCTCGAATCGAGTGATTGTCGAGAGGGATACCTTGTTCTTAGAGAAAGAATTTCTTGAAAGAATAAAAAGTAGTTGAAGTAGAATTGTGCTTGAGGAAACTCAGGATATTCTACAAGATCATGACATGAATGAAAACATTCAAGATCATGAAGGCTCAACCAAGGTTCCTTTGGTTAGTGGGAGCGTGAGTGAGAGACCCTCGCAAGCAATTGTGAGAGAAACTCAACCATCCCCACCAAGTGTACGTTCGAGAATCGAACATGAGCCAATTCCACAAGAAATTGTGGAAGAAGTTCAAGAAGTACAAGTGGAACCAAAAGAACTTAGAAGGTCAGCGAGGGAAAGGAAGAAACCCGATATGTATTTGGGACTTCATGAGATCATGGTACTTGATACCAATGATCCGTCGACTGATGTGTTCGTTTTAAATATCGCAAGTGCAAGGCGTCGGTGAAGACGTGGCAAATACGGGTCGATCCACAGGGAGGTGTGTCGACTCTGGTTATTTCGAAGGCAAGCAGGAAAAGAGGGGAAGAAGTTGATTATACTAAACTAGTAAGCACAAATAAAACAAACAAAAGCTAGAGAAATAGAAAGCAAGGGAAATCTAAACTAAACTAAGTACTATCAAAGAAAGATGCGAATTAGGAATGGAAACCCCTAAGGGGTGGAGTGTGTGGACATATGAAGAAAAATAATCGATGAATAACGTACGTAAGAATGTATGTGTGGGTGTCATGTGTGTGTCTTCAGGCATAGGAAGTGTCTAAAGATTTGGCAAAACCTATCAATCCGTTCACACAACATATCAGCAACTACTACTTGATTAGCATAAGACTATGCTCAGTATGAGAAGTGTCTAAAGACATGGCAAGACTCATCAAAAACCATGAACTCATGTGAAGAACAAATTTATGCATGAGAGGTGTCTAAATCTTATGGCACAACCCATCAAAACAAAGTTTCTTCAATCAATCAAGAGAGCAAACACAAATACAAATACATTACTAACATGTAGCATATTCAACAGGACTTTTCAGTCAATAAATATTAGGAAAATAAGCATGGGAAATGTCTAAATCTTATGGCAAAACCCATCAAAAATCCCCCAACATGTAGATAATTAAAATATCCCCAATGAACATACAAACATGCAAGTCTACACAATCAAAAAATTCATCAAAGATCCAAACTTCACAACATATATGTACATCATCTCCACCCCCAAAGGGGGATGAAACTAATCACTACTCATTAAGAAAAGAAGACAAAACGAAACATAGATGCATTATTCAACCTATCAACACGACTCGATGAACTCATTTTTGTCCATTTGACACGGTAATTCTACGGGCCGACTCTATATATGTATACAGTCCCCACACCTAGCCTAATGAACCATTCATGAAAGTTAATTAAGGACTTAAGTGAAAGACATGGGCAACCTTAACATCCTCAAGTGATACAAAGTGTAAATCCATTAAGGTTCTTATTCGCATGGCCTTTTTTTTCTTTTCTTTTTGTTATACTCTTTTTTTCTTCTTTTTTCTTTCTAGTTGGTGTGTAATTCTCCCAGGGTCAAGTTTCGTACATCATTGCCTATGAGGACTTACACTATCACGTACACCTTCCCCCAAATCTCTACATAGGGTGATCCCCACCACCCGGGTAACGGGAGTTCGGTCAGTGCAACCCAAGTCAGATGACTCGAAAGCACCGGCAATAAGTCCCCTCGGACCTAATTTCCCAAGTGATAGGAGTCGTGTGAGAGGAGAGAACACAACTTATTTATTATCTACATGGGAACCAAAACCCCCACACTTAAAGTTTCATAACAAGATTTTAAGGGTCCCTAACTATGACAAACTTCTTTATACAAACAGACACGAAATATTCGACTCACTAGATTCATGGTAGACTTCCTTATTTGTTTGAGTACTAAAACCCTATGATTACATTCTTACGATTCGATAAAATCTAAAGCCGATATAGTAGATATCCCAATGCATCATGTCCAAGTCAATTCTGGGAGCTTCTCTTTTTACTTTGCCTCTCAACGGTTTTGCACATGCCAAACACACGCAAAACCCACAAAACATTTTCTTTCGCAAACACATGAAGATTTTGAAAGAAATGTGAAAATTTATAGCATTAGGGAAGCAAAAGAAGACAAGTCACCCAAAGATCATGGCAAGCAGATATATCGATATTAAATGTAGCACACTAACATGACCCTAACAATACAAACAAAACAAAACAAAGGGAGAAAAACTTGACTATGTACATACGTAAAACACCTCACAATACTTACTTCATGTGTTGTCCTCAATGAATGTGAGTATGATACTACATGATTTTTTGCATGAAAAAAGAAAAGATCTCACCAAAGTTAAGCGCAAAGGGAAGTTCATGATTATGTGGATGGACATATACCTGAATTCCGAAAAACCTATGAGATACTTCAGAAGGGAGACAAATACATCAAACAAATGGGCCCCAAATACTCAAAGGTTGGGGGCACAACAACCAATGCTCACTTATGGAGTCTTTTGTTTGATTTTTTTTGAAATATAACTATGTACAAAAATAAGTTCTCATCTTCATTAGTCAAAGACATCAAATGAGAACCTCAAAAGTGGGTCAATGCACTTGGATGAGAACATGACACCACATGATACAAAACTACTCATGTGTGGGCCCTCCTCACAAAGAGCACAAGATGAAAGGAATGGTTCATGAATTTGACGCCAAAGTGTCTAATTCGAAGGATCAAACTGAAAGAGCTCAAACCTCTTAAGAGTTTGTGAAATATTGGGCAACGGAAGAAGAGTTTCTCCCGTTACGGTACTGAAGTTATGATCGTCAATCCAAACTCTCAAATCAACAGGCTGGTCGATCAGAATGAGGTCAAGAACCTCGTTATGCATGTCCAACCCACCAGGTGACAAGAAAGTGGGTCTCTGACCCAAGGTATCCTCTAAAGAACTCCCAATACCCTCTTTGACAATGTAGTTATTTGATGTCCCATCATTTTCAAGTTGATCAAGAACAATAGTGAGAGGCAAACTCTCATCAGATCGTATGAAATTAAGGGTACTAGGGAACTCTTGCTCAACCACAAGAGAGTCTTTAAGAGGCACAACAATAAGATCATGTGGCTCAAGGGCCATGGGACAAAACGATAAGGCACAATCTTGTGGCGACTCATAATGAAACTGGTCCATGCTATTCTCAATTTGAATGGAATCTCCCACCAAGTGATCGTCAATTGAAACCCCACGTCCATTTGACTGACTAGGAGTTTGATTTTGAAAGATTGTGCTTTGAATTTATGGATGTGGTAGGGGATCGATATCACAAGATGAATCCTAATGTTGATAAGAAATGTCACCCTCCTTACGTTTACTTAATTATTGTGTAATTTGACTCACATACATTTCCATAGTTTGCAAGGAATTTTGAGTGGTTTTCATGAACGTTTGGAGGGTTTGTTCTAAAGACTCAAGTCTGGGTCAACTGTGAGGCTCAAGTCAGAATTTGGGAAATTGTTGGGTTGGGTGTTGATAGGCTGAGAATGAGTCCAATGATTCGGAGTAGGGTGTTGGTAGAATTCTGGGTATTTGGGAGGAGGATATTGGGGTGGAAATGATGTATAAGAACTTGAATAAATGTACGCAGGTTATACGCGGATGCGTAAAGGTCACATTGAGCATTTTGGGAAAGTGTGCTCATACTCAGGCTTTGGGGGAACATGACCACTCAACCCGCAATAGTCACATGGTACAACTACAGGAGCTACCGGTGCACTCATGTCATCTACCACATGAATGAAAGAGGACAAAGGTTCTTGTAATGTCTCAGTTTGTTGAGCAACATATGATCCGACGTAACTAGATGGTGGTCTAGCAGTCGGTGCCTCTCACATATTACCCCAATTTGAAGAGTGCTCAGTCACACAATCAAGATTGTCCCAACCATACAGGGTGTCTGTCTGTCGCACCCCAGGATGCATGGGTCCGGAGTACGAGGGAGAATAGTCCTGATTGAAGGGAATGTGTTCTAAAAGTTTTACTTTTAAATGTCAATTATTATGAATTGAATGAGAAATCATTTTGTTCCTTGTTTATGTTATTCGTCTTTTAGAAGTGTTAAGGAAGAGGCTCTTGGTCCTTAACCGTAGAGCTCTAAAAGATATTGGTTTACATAATACAAAAGATATTCGCAATCATGGTGATAAACATGGGACATTTGTTACCGAGTTAAGATTGTCGTGTTGCTCATAGATCATTGTAGCTCTACAAGTGAGTGACAACACGGGTACGCAAAAGAGGAAAATATTACTTTTGTATACTGAATAGACCTAATAAGTATAATATTATAGAAATGTGTTTCTGTGTCATTAATATTTTACCGTGTCCTTGGTCCTTTGATATGAGACTTATATCCGATCACTTAAGAAATACTTGATTAGGCTAGTGTCTTGAGCTATCGATAAGTGTAGTGTAAAGGCATTGGTTGGTTAAGTATGACTTTTGTTGTAGAAGATAATTAGTCAAAAGATTATGATTGCTCCTCTTAATTGAGTTATGATATTAATGGGCCCCTTGATAAAGCAAAGTTAGAATGTGCACAATGTGATTTGAGATAAGTCACATATTTATAACTAGCTTAAAGAGATCAAGAAATGAATACTAATACAAAGATGACACAATACAACTTTGTGTGTATTCTTAATATCATGTGGCAAGGGACGGACACAAGTGGTGCACTCCATCACTAATTGGATCGGGTTTTGGTTCGAGCTAAATTAAGACATCTAGCTAATTGGGAACTATAATGTGTAGCTAGATACCGCTTATAGTTTGTGATGTTAAGCTATTAATATCACTATCAATTTAGCTTAGATCCGCCCATAGGTCACACAATAAAACTGGGAAACAAGAAGGTGATTTTATGTTCATATGATGTATCGAGTTTCGTATACATGTGATGAATCGATAAAATCATTATGTCATGAAAATGACATATTTAGAATGATGAATTTATATATGAGATGTAAATATATCATGGGGTGTGATTGTTTGATATTACATATGATGGTATATTGCATAGGATATATAAATTAGCTATAACCCCAAAGATCGAATTTTGTTGGGAATTAATCCAAAATTCGATAAGGCAAATTAATTAATTAAATTTGCTAAAACCCCAAATACGAATTTTGTTGGGAATTAAACCAAAATTCGATAAAGGCAAATTAATTAAATTTCCTAAAACAAAAAAACGAATTTTGTTGGGAATTAATCCAAAATTCGATAAATGCAAATTAATTAAGGAATTATTGATCATGGTTTTGTCTTGGTCAATTATGATTAAATTTGGATGTTGATTAATAAATTTAATATTGGGAATTGGTCTTAAGAGAGAAAAACATGGAAGAATGGGTCAATGCATAGCCCATGATGTGGAAATCAAAGGAGCCTATAAATAGGCCTAATTTCCTTCATTAAAAATAAGTATATGCAAAATTCTCTCTCTCTCTCTCTAACCACCCCCAATTAATCCATCCGAAATTCCTTAGTTAATTTGAGTTTTTGGAGAGTAAAATCTCAGGAAAGAAAAAGGGGGTTATTAGCTAGAATCTAAACCCGTTTGGAGATTGATTGGCTAGCTCCTTTCTCTCCAACCTTGTTTAGAGTTTGGTGAACACTCGGAGGCAATCCACCGGGCGATTTGACCGGCAACGCGACTCCGGATCTTCAAGAGGTTTTAGAGAACCTCTAGGTATAATACTCTTTGCAATTATTTGTTTGTTCTAATGCATGATAAATAATTAGGACAAACAAATGCATGTCTATATGAAAATCGAAGAAAATATGAATGTTTCGATCCTATATGTTTATAAAATTTTGAAAAATATATACATATAATAGGGCACGAAATCCAACACTGATTCTAACAATGATATGGATGGTCACCCGTGTAACCATCCATCTCTCCAAAGAACTCTTGAGTCGACCACTATCACCACCACGAGGCCAAGCTCGCAAAAAGTGCTCTACTCGACCCTAAAATGCTAATGAAGAGTGTAAAGGGGAGGCGACTAAAACGTAGAAGTAGGTGAGAAGAAGATGATGTAGAGGATAAGGGAAGAATCCCTAGCGTGGGTAGGTGAGGGTAGAAGCCTAGTCTAGCAAACACGGCTCAAGCCATGTTCATGTACGCCAAGACTTGCACAAGACCCGATGTCTTGTATGCTATAAGTGTCACAAGTCGTCACCAATCCAACGCAGGTCCTGAGCATTGGATTGCGGTCAAGAATATTCTAAGGTACCTTAACCGGACCAAAGATAAGTTTCTTGTTTATGGAGGACAAAGGGAGCTAATAGTCGAGGGCTATTTGGATACGAGTTTCATGCATGAGACCCGACAACAGAAGGTCGCAATCAAGATATGTCTTCCTTCGGAACGGTGGAGCCATCAGTTGGCATAGTTGGAAGCAAACCACTACGGCCGACTCAACCACCACTTCCAAAGTGATGGATGTCGTTGTAGCGAGCAAGGAAGGAGTGTGGATTAAGAAGTTCCTTGAAGAGCTTGGAGTAGTTCCCTCTAGCGAGGGACCAACAGAGCTATTTCGCGATAATAGTGCATCTATCTCGCAAATCAAGGATCCTAAATCACACCACAAAGTGAAGTACATGGATCGCAAGTACTTTGTCACACATAACTTCATCGGCGAAGGCAAAATAAATTTGTTATGGGTGGACACAAAAAGCAACCCAACTGATCCATTCACCAAACCCTTATCCCAAGCCAAGGGCGAAATGCATTTCGAGTTCATGGGTCTGAGGAACCATATGGATTGGCTTGATGAGTGATTTGAGAGGGTTACCCTAGTTATTATTGTTTTATACATTGAGAATGTATGTGAAAGAAAATTTTGATAACAAGTGGGAGATTGAAAGGAATGTATTCTAAAAGTTTTACTTTTATATGTGATTTATGAATTGGATGTGCAAACATTTTGTTCATTGATTAATGTATTTGTCTTTGGAAGTGTTAAGGAAGAGACTATTGATCCTTAACCGTAGAGCTCTAAAAGATAATGGTTTACATAAATCAAAAGTTATTCACAATCATGGTAATTAACAAGGAACATTAAGTACCGAGATAAGAATGTCGTGTTATTAATCGATTATTGTAGCTCCACAAATATTTGACGACACGAGTATATGAAAGAGGAAAATGGATATTTTATATATTGAATAAACCTAACAAGTGAACAATTATAAATTTGTGTTATGTGTCATTAATGTTTTCACTGTGTCTTGAATTCTAAGATATGAGACTTATATCTTTTCACATAAGAAGTGTTTAATTTGATTATTGTCAAAAGTTATCAATGAGTACAGTGATAAATGCAATAATTGGTTGAAGATGACTTATGCTGGAAAAGATAGTTAGTCAAAAGATTATCATTGTCCCTCTTAATTGAGGGATGATATTAGTGAGCCCTTTGATAAAGCAAAATTATAATGTGCACAATGTGACTTGAGTTAAGTTACATATTTATAATTTGCTTAAGAGATCAAGAAATGAATATATAATACAAAGGTGACACATTTCTATTTTGTATATTCTTAATATCATGAGGCAATAGATAGACAAAAGTGGTGCACTTACAACACTAAATGAATCATGTTTAGTTCGAGTGGAACAAGACATCTATGTTAATTGGGTAACTATAATGTGTAGCTAGATACCGCTTATAGTTTGAGATATTGAGTGTTTAATATCGCTGCCAATTTAGCTTAGATCCTCTTATAGGTCACACCACAAAACTGAGAGACAAGAAGTTTCATTTGTATTCATATGGTGTATCGGGTTTGGGATACAAGTGGTGAATCGACAAAATCAATATGTCGTGAAAATAACATATTAAGAATCATAAATAAATTCATATAAGATGTATGTATTTTGGGGTGTAATGTATTTAACATTACATAGGATAATATATTACATAAGATATGAATTTGCTAAAACCCCAAAAGATCAAATTTTGTTGGAGATAAATCCAAATTTTGATAAAGGCAAAAAACGACAAAATGGTCGAACGTTTTTCAGAGGCCGGTCGACCGAAAATTCACAGTAATCATTGCGTGTGTAAACGGACGACCGAATGGACGTGTTGGTCGATCAAAATAGACCAGGAACTTTTATTGGGATTCATCGATCGACCAGTAGATGTCGTGGCTCGACCGAAAACTTCCAAGAATTTCCGCAAATTATTTTTGGTGGTAATTGGTCAACCGACTTATGACTCAGTCCGACCGAAAACTTTCAGTAGCCGATTCTCGTGTGGAATCGGTCGACCGTTTGTGTGTTCTATTGGACCGGAAAATCACAGTAGATTTTGTAGCATGTGATGGGTCGAACGAAGGATTTCGTGATCCAACCGAAATCACGTTTTACTAACAATCGGTCGACCAGTTAGTTAGTTTGGTACTGTTTTGCAAGAATTATTAAGAGAATAATTTAGATCATGGGCTGGATTAATTCTAGCTGTGGTCAAACATTTTTAGGATAATTCTGTGGGATTAAGGGAGAAAATAGCAAGGGATCATGACTACAAAATAGTTCATGTCCTCCCACCTACTTGTTTTATATATGAATGCAAAAATTCTCTCTCCCTAATCTCTCCACTAATCCATCGGAATTTCTCTTAGTTTTTAGAGTTTTTGGAGATTAAATCTCGAGGAGCTTTAGAGAGCTTATTAGTTAGATTTTAAGCTTAATTAGAGATTGATTGGCTAGCTCCTTTCTTTCTAATCTTGTTTAGAGTTTGGTGAACACTTGGAGGTGAATCGGCGAGCGATTCGACGAGCAACGGAACTCTGGATCTTCATAAAGGTTTTAGAGAACCTTTGGGTATGATCCTATCTTCTTTGTTTATTTTAATATATGTAGATTTGCATGATATTAGAATAAACACAAAATAATGTACATCAAATTACTGAAAATATGAATATCGATCTTGTATGCATGTATAATTTTTAAAAATATACACATATATAGGGACACGACCTCCTACAACATGGGTCCAGAATACTAGGGAGAATAGTCATGGTCCCAACAATTAAATGGATGGTTGCCCAAGTAACCATCCATCTCAACACAGAACTCTCGAGCCAACCACTCTCACCACCACAAGGTGGAGCTCACAAAACGTGCTCGACCCAACCCTAAAATGCTTACAGAGAGTGTAAAGGGGAGGAGACTAGAACGTAGAAGTAGGTGAGAAGAAGATAACCCAGAGGAGAAGGGAAGATTCCCTAAAACTAGTGTTGGTAGAGGGTGGGGGTAGAAGCCTAGTCTAGCAAACACGACTCAAACAAGCATAGGCTGTCTATGGGTCCTTAACCTAGACGATGCCTAACTTCAAACTCATGCGGCCTCAACATGCCTCACCTCCCTACGATGAAGACCACACAGCCCAGCAAGTGAGCCAAGATCCGGAGATCTCGTTTCTTCTGCTATCGACAACGTGGACAATGCCGATCAGGCTATAATGGTCACGACCGAATCACTCTCCTAATGTGCCCGAGTCCTAATGGACAATGTCTACTTGATTTTAGATTATGGATTCACTTGAGTGTGGTTTGTGGGGCTAAGGGAGGGGTGCTGAAATTCACCACATTATCTTTAAGTCTATAGGTGGTGCCCCTTAAAGATGTTTTTGAAATCTTAGGCTAGCAAGTAACTCACCAAATAAGCACTCAACGCACTCTTGTTACAATGCACCTTACTAACTAATGCATGCTTTAATCATGCATGAATGAGAGAATGGGTGCACGTACCTCACGCCAGCAATCGACAACAAGAATTTAAAGCAAATGAAAGACTGTGCATGCAAGGTCTACAAGTGATGCATGACCTACATGACAATTAGTCTAATCTTTTGCTTCGAGTTTTATGGTCCAAGTTGTCTTAAGAATGGGAATCTATTGGTTTATTGATTGATCTAGGAGCAATATAGAGGTCAAAACATGGAAAATTGGGCTCCTAGATAACTATATTATCATGACCAACCACAAGAAGAAAATTTAGGGAGAAAGAAGCTCACCAGGCCGCCAAATGCTCCAAGATTTATCTTGCGTCTTCTCCAGTGAACTTGAAATGCCCTAAAATAAAATAAAACTAAAAAAAAGATCAAATCCACTCGAATCGTCCAAACCAGAGTCTAGACAGAGCACCTCCCTGGCAATGATGCCAAAAACTTGATTGATTGAGTTATAATAACTGTAAGTGCACGACGTCGATGAAGACCAACATGAAACACAGTTAGACCAAAATTATCAGGAACTATTCTAGATAACCCACAATCTGGCCGACTGGGATTTCCAGCCGATCGTTTTTGCCCATATTAATAAGAGATTATTGCTGGTCAATGGATGAATTTAATCCATATTGGTCAAAGGTGGTTTTGGGCGGATGATTTATCAAATATGATTGGTTAAGAGTAGAAATAAATATGGATCATGTGTAGGTGGTTATACACATGATGTGGTTTGGAGAATGCACTATAAATTTGTCTCTTCTCCTTTTCTTTAACACACAAAAATACAGATTTCTCTCCTCCATATTTTCTACATCATTCCATCAAAATTCTCTTTATTAATTGAGTGGTTGAGTGGTTGATTCAGTTATAATAACCGCAAGTGCACGACATCGATGAAAACGTGGCAAATACGGGTCGAGTCCACAAGGAGGTGTGTCAACTCTGGTTATTTCGAAGTCAAATGGAAAATGAGGGGAGAAGAAGTTTGATTAACTACACTAAACTACAAAATATGGATGAACCCCTAAGGGGTGGAGTGTGAACACATATGAGGTGAGAGAAGTGATGAATGACACATATAAGCATGTGTGTATGTGTGTGTCTTCATACATAGCAAGTGTCTAAAGATTTGGCAAGATTTATCAATCCATTCACACACCATATTAGCAATGACTACTTGATTTTCATAAGATGAGGCTCAACATAATAAATGTCTAAAATTATGGCAAAACTCATCAAAAACCAGGAACTCATGTGAAGTACAAAGCTAAGCAGGGGAGGTGTTTGAAATTTATGGCAAAATCCATCAAAACAAAGTTTCTTCAATCAATCAAGCAATTAAACGCTAATGCAAACACACGACTAAAATGTAACATATATAACAAGAAATGTCATCCAAAAAACATGAGGAAACCAAGCACGGGAAGTGTCTAAATCTTGTGGCAAAACCCATCAAATTCCCCCAACATGTAGATGAATAAAACAAACCCGATGAACATACAAACATTCAAGTCTACACAATCTAAATTCGTCAAACATTCAAAACCTCAAAACATAAATGTACATCATCTCCACGTCCCAAAGGGGGATGGAACTACTCACTACATATTAAACTACAAACTATATTAAGAAAGGAAGATATTCTAATTAGACTACGATTAAGAAAATAAATTCAAGCTAAACATGCAAACATTAAAAGAGATAACACGAAGATAAAACTAGAAGAATTATTTTATTTACATGACTCATATTACAAGTACCATTCTTCTCCACTTGAGTTTTGCTCCAAGGCTTAATCTAAGTAGAGAGAATGACCACCAAGAAATGAGTGATTTACAAAGGAGGAAGAAGATTTCTATTTATAGGCATGAAAAACGGTAACCAGGTACAATCCTCCGATGTGGGACTAATGATATACTATAAATGGACTTAAAACACTCTAATACACAAACAACCTAAAACATATCAGATCCGGAGCATATCCAACCGCCAATCAGCGGTTTGGAGCCGCCAATTGGCATCCGGATTGCTCTGATTCGACCCGGTTTTGGATGACTCTTTGATGGCTTGATTTCTTTATATGTAGTGCACCTTAATCGGTTGCTGGAGTTTATGCCCAGATATAATTGTCAAAATACTCCTCATGATGGTGTGGAGTTTGTTGATTTGCTTATTGGTCCTTTTGGTTTACATTTGGGTCCTTTCCTCTTGCATATCAGTCCATAAGCCTCATAGATCATTCATTTTCTTGCCTTCAGGCCCTTTTGTGTCTCTTCTTCTCAAACATGTTTACTTCTGAAACCTAAACATAGAAATCAATACATAGCATTGCTTAGATTCACAATATAGGTTATAAAACACAATTATATGCATGATATGATGTCAATCATTGAGAGGTATGCCAAGTTCAATTAGAAGTTCATACAAGGTGTGTGAGGTTCGTGGATGTCGACGGGGATCGGAGATCTTACCAGAGACGAAGTGCAGAAAGGTTGTTGCACTGTAACGGTCGACCGACGTTAGGTTTGGTCGACCGATTGTAGTGTAAATGTGATATTTTAACATGTACTGGTCGAACAATGCCTTGTGGCGGTCGACCGATTATGCTTGATTTCTCGGGAAGAAGACGACTCTGTTTAGAATCGTTCAAACGAGAACCTTTGTTGTTCGACCGATTGGATCAAAAGTATGTCGTTCAGAGCATAGACCATCTAAACGGTTGACCGCTCTTTGATTTTGTTCGACTGGTTACTTAAGATAACTTAAATGTGGTTCGACTGATTCATATTTAGGTCGACCGGTGATGACTTAAAGAAAACGTAGGAATTGCCTGTTATTTTCGGTCGACAGGGTCCCCTTTGCCGTTCGACCGATTGTATGACTATTTTAATAATATTTGTGGCATAGACCTTCCAAACGGTCGATCGTCCAGAGAATTATGTTCAATCATTTTGATGTTTGTTTGGGTCGACCGTTGGATTGTGGTTGAACCAATTACTGGTATTAACGACCAACCGGTCGACCAGTTGACCTATTTCAGTCAACCGTTGGAGCACTGGATTGTATTATATGATGATGAATGCATTGTCGCAAAGATTAATTTTACGGCTTATGTTCCCATGATATGACATGTGCATTGAGACCTAGGTGTAGACCTGTGGGACCATATTCCCCTTTGCAAGATCTATATGATGTGGCTCTTAGGAGCAATACGATTGTAGCCTGTGTGGCAACAAATATGATTGTAGCCTGTGTGGCAACATATATGATCGTAGCCTATGTGGCGATGGATATGATTGTAGCCTGTGCTGCAACAGATATGACCATAGCATGTGTGGTGATGGATATGACCTTAGCCTGTGTTGCAACAGATATGACCAACCGATGTTGTTTCGGAGGATGTGCTCGACCGATGTTGTTCCGACGAGTATGATCGTCCAGGTATGACACGACTGGCGAGTATGATCGACAAGAGTGACGGATCTGGCGGATAGTGACATTACGACCACGACTGATTGATGACTCAGAAGTGCGTGTGACCTTCACCAAACCCATATGACTAGTATAGTTGTGAGTGAGAGTGTGTCGCGTACTTTCCGTGTGACCGCATGTTTCTGCAGGGGTATCTACGGATGTCCAAAATTAGACTTATGACTATATGAACCCTGTGTGGGGTAAATGACTACTATGACTTTATATGATGTCATGACACTAGTATGATAGATTATGTTTTGAGTATTGCATGTGCATATAGGTGGGCTTGGTATATGGGATTTCCTTATAGAAACTTAGGCATTGTTGTTTATATTTTTCAGATGCGGAGCAGGGTGGTGACTGAGGACGAGTACACTTAGGAGTCGGGTCCTCTAGTATTTTTTAGGAGTTTATAACTACTTGTATTTATGACTGCTATATTTTGATGTAGTCATACTTATGATAACTCTTGTATATGGTGCACCTTATGTGATGTATATATTTGAGTATTGTTCCCTCGTGATATGGTTGTCTATGACTTTGATTATCATTTAATTTTTTTTAATTGTTTTGCCATTTTGGGGACGTTACAGTTCTTGCCGAGGAGTGCATGACTTTTTACTCTTGATAGTTGAAGAGTGTAGAGATAGTTTTCAATGGACGTTCGAGGAACGATGTAGGTAAAAGACCCTTAGGCCCTTCGGTAAGGGTCCAATGATTTTTCTGGACTTTATTGATCTAGAGAAAGCACACAATTGGATGTTGAATAACACCGTCATTGTTGATGAATATCAAATTTAAGTTTAAAAAGTATTATTACTTTAGTAAATTTTTAATGTGATTATTTCATTGGTAAGGGTGAAATTTGGCTCTTACATACGCTTTAAGCGTTACAATGCCCTCCCTCATTGGAGTAAAGAGTAGGAGTACGTCGTAATCAATGACAACAATCAAATTCACGACATAAAAAGTTTAGTGATTTTTTCAGGGAGATTGTTTGAAATGAGAACACCCTAAGTGTTGAAATCTAAGCACTTGCTCAACGTTCGAAAGCCATAACAAGAACGTATTCGACATATATCATCAATGGGTTTAGGTTTCACACAGTGAAACACAAGTCCAAAGAAAATACCTAAAATTAGAGTATTTGTGAACACCACAACAGAAAATTACTCAACCGCACTTGATAATAATCATGTCAGTGCATCGTTTGACTCCTTTGGTGTATTGCAAGATGTAATCAAACTCCACTACTATAGTGATGTGAAATATGTGTTGTTGAAGTCAAGTGGTACAACATTCTGAGCCGGGACAATACACCTAGAAGTAACGAGTATGGGTTCACGTTGGTAAACGTGAATAGATTTTTGAAACCAAAACTATCATTTGTACTTACATCCCTAGCATAGCAACTTTTTAAGGTTGCAAAGCCCAAAGAAATAGCAAGGGATGACTAATGATTAGTCATTGTGCGAATGTTGCCCAGGGAGTTATATAGCATGGAGGACGAAGCATCCGAAGTTCCTGAGTGAAGAAAATCTTGTACAAGATAAAATCCAATTACACAATATTAATTTAGTAGATTTTGTTAGACCAAATTTAGAATCGTTGGTAGAGTAATGCATATTTTTACATCCACGACCACAAATTTATTGACAAACCAAATGTATGAATGATTTGATTTTTAGTTCATAATTTATTATGCGATTGATGGTAAATTACACTACTTCAGAATTCAGTTATGACTAGATGTCGATCTTCATTGTTGAACCTTGTACCTGAGGGAGGCGGTGGAAGGCGTAGACGTCGATGACGTCAGGAGAAGGATGCCTCAGCTGTTGATACCCCACGGATTGGCGATGGTGCAACCGATCTTTCCCATACAGGGGACGTTCTTGGCACTTCGGCCTATGGGGATAAAGTTAATTAGAATACAATATTTGCTTATGTGAAATGCTAAGTTATGCTTTGTACAGATGCAGTCAGCATGGGTAGGGGTCGTGGTTCCACACAACTCTGGAGGATTGGAACTCGACAGTTCCTATTGAGATCAAGTTTACATCAGAGGGTGTCCTGAAAGAAAAGAACGTTGATCGCTTCCAGAACTTCATCAGGATGATAGTGAAGACGACAACTGGAGATTTGTGTCAAAGAAGGACAAATATGTGGCATGGCAGTAACTAACAGTAGTATTACATAAGTATCTAAGTTATATTATTATTGATTTGAATTGAACACTAATTTGATATTTCCACAAGCACACTGGAAGGTTCCTGATTGAATCAGTTATAATACTGCAAGTGTACGGCCACGATGAATTGGTTGCAAGTACGGGTCGAGTCCACAGGGAGCCCGTACGAGTTGAAATCCACCATACTCGAGTGAGGGAAGAAGAGAGGAATGTGGTCGAAATTACACAACAATGCAATGAAATCGTAAAAAAAATGATAAAACTAAACCCCTAAGCGGGTAAACCAAGACGTCATCTACGAAAACAATAATGAATCGGTCGAGGTACTGACTGAACGACCTGTTCATCAGATCCATCAATGTTGCAAGCACGATTGTCAATCCAAAAGGAATCACTAAAAACTCGTAGTGTCCGTACCTCGTCATGAATGTTGTCTTCTAGACATCTGCCTCCCTGATCCTCAAGTGATGATAGCGCAAATCAATCTTCGAGAACACATTCACTGACTGCAACTGATCAAAGACGTCCTCGATCGTAGGTAAAGGATACTGATTCTTGACAGTCACCTTATTCAGCATCTTGTAGTCTATGCACATCCGCAACGAACCGTCCTTCTTTACAAAAGTATTGGCACTCCCCACGACGAGACACTAGGTCAGATTAACCCAGTATCCATCAAATCCGGCAACTGCTTCTTTAGCTCTGCTAACTCTGTAGGTGTCATCCTATACGGAGCCTTCGACTGCAGAGTAGTCTTAGCGACCAACTCGATGCCAAACTATATTTCTCTATCTGGCAGTAGACTGGTGACATCGTCTAAATATACCTCTGTAAAATCTTGTACTATCTCGATGTCCTCCAACCTCCTTATCTCTGGGTCTGGTACTACTAGAGTTGCTATGAAAGCCTTGTAACTATGGTGGATCATCTTTTGCGCCTTCACTGCAGAAACAATGATCCAACCACCTCTGCCATTCGTCCCCTTGATAAGCACATCAGGAAGGTCCTTCCTCAGAATCAGAATCTTCTTCTCACGTCATAAGACTCGAACATCGTACCGGGATAGCCAATCCATCCCAAGTATAATGTCAAAGTCCTCCATTGGTAGCAAGACCAGATCGGCTGGAAACTCCTGGTCTCCCAAAATAACTGTGGTATCGGGGAGAAAGCTCCCCACATTGCCCACCAAACTCAGGGGTGTGTTGACTTCCAAACTGGCAGTCAACATCACAGGGGTACGACCTAACACGCTCGCAAACTTCTCAGAAATGAAGAAGTGTGTGACCCCACAATCAAACATCACTCTAGCTACTAAATCAGCAACATAAAACGTTTATTCCTCCACAGTACTGACATCCCTAGCCTCCTCTGCCTGGATGGTGAAGACACGTCTGGCTCTCTTCACCTGCTGAGGTGGTACAAAAGGTAGACTCGGCCCAACTCCACCTACCATAGATGGTCCCGGTCGTCCACTGGCCCCGCCTGGCCTACTCGTACAGAAACAAATAAAGTGACCCAGCTGGACACAACCATGACATTATCCTAGACGGAACTTGCACTCCCGCTCGGGGTGAACTCCACCACACTTCCTACATTGCTCAGGCTGGTGTGCTCCACCTCCCCGGATTCCTTGTGAACTGACCTCCTGGGAGTCCCCCAACCTTCACCTGCGGCCTCCTGACCTCCTGGTAATTCTCCTGGTAGTCCTGGTCGATGATGGTTGCAAAGATCACTACATCCGCCAGGGTCTACGACATGCTATTAATCATGCGAGATCTCAGCTGCTTCCATAGTCCCCGTACGAACTTTCGTGCTCTCTACTCTTGAGTTACGTAAAACTCTGGGCAATAACGCTCCAAGGCGTTGAATCTGCTGATGTAGCCTGCCAGAGTCAACTCTATCTGTTCGAAAGCCAGGAACTCCTCCATCTTCCTATCACGGGCATGCTGAGCAAAGTACTAATGATTAAACTCCCCAAGGAAATCCTCCCAACTGATATCCTCACGTTACTCAAACACCACCGCCGATATGGACCTCCACCAGTTGGCCGTCTCACCATCCAGAACGTAGGTGGCCTTATCCACCTTCCTCTCCGGAGAACATCCTATCGCCCGAAAAATCTTATAGATCCTAAAGACTTAGTCCTTAGTTACCTCAGCGTCACTTCTGTCATCAAAAGTCGACAAATGTTGATGCATAAACTGATCATGCACTACACCCGTCCCTGCCTGCTCTGACTGAGCAGACTGACGTTCAAGGAACTCGCCCAGCCTACCCATGGTACCATTGAGCGTCCTCCAATCGTCTTCCCTATCCACTCCACCACTCTCCTCACTGGTGCTACAATCCTGTGGAGGAGGTCTCACACGTCTCGGAGGCATCTACACAATAGACAGGGAAAAACTAAAATCAATGACTATGCATGCATGCTCTACAACAAAACTATCTAGAAAACTCCTAAGGTGGTTTCTTTAGACAAGTACACCGGAACCGACCGCTTTAATACCAAGTTGTAACGTCCCGAAATAGCAAAAACTTTAAAACAAATAACAATAGGATCAAGTTCCGGGCGCGCTCCTCCTCAGTCACCACCTCCTAACGTCGTTCACGGCCTGAAATGCAAACATAAAACTATGCCCGAGTTTCCATAAGAAAACCCCATATGCCAAACCTCTAACACATATATGAACAAGAAAACAACAAACATAGCATGATACAAAATACAACATATAAAGAAACATCATCGTCGATACTGGGCACCCGGGACCTCTCTCCCAACCACAGCAGACACAATCCACAACGGGGCTCTAGGGTCCTCTCACCCATCACCCACACCACACGTGCACACAAGGCACTCACCAGAACATCATCGGCCAACAAACCCTGCCTCACAAGGACGGTCGCTCTAGAGCCCAGAATTACTCCATAGAGCCACAACTCGCTCCGTAGAGCCACCACACACTCCGTAAAGCCACCACCAATCACTATCAGGTTGGTTTGTCCTTTTCAGTTCCCAAAAGGGTCAGTAAATATGTTGCCCTCAAAGCCGATCACACACACCACAAACACATAACATAACAACAATGGTAGATCGAACCAAGCACACCGGTTGACCGGCTCCCTCAAGAAACATAAATGGTTCAACGACCTAGGCGGTCAAACGAAAACCAACATACAACAATCGAACCAAAAGTCATGGGCGGTCGACCGTTTAGATGGTCAACTCCTGGGTTCAACTAACAAACAACCAATCGGTCGAACAAAGGCTCAGTTCGACCAAAAACCAGGGATTTCCTACGTTTTCTCTAAAGCAACACCGGTTGACCAAACATACAATCGGTTGAACCATTAATAAGTTTACTTAAGTCATCGGTCGGACCAGATCAAGAGTAGTTAACCGTTTGGATGGTCCACGCTCTGTCCAGACCAGCCCACAAAGCAAAAGTCAAACAAATCATATAGGTAGTCGACTGTTTAGAAGGTCTAGGCCAGAACCGACTTGTTACAGGTGAAATTGGTCGAATAGGTCATCAAGGCGGTCGACCGTTTAGATGGTCTATGCCCCAACCAACTCATCAACAGTGTAACCGGTCGAACAACAAAAGGGACCCGTTTGACCGAAAATAACTGAGCTTGCCTAAAACACACAACCGGTCGACCGTCCAAAGGAATAGTTCGACTGGTGCAAGGCAGAATCCCGCACTTACACCAGAATCAGTCGACCAAAGTACATGTTGGTCGACCATTGATTGACATCATTTCATGCATTCATTTATGTCTTATATCTATTATGTTGAACCTAAATAATGCTACGTAACGAGTTTTATGTTTAAATTTCAGGAATAACATGTTTGAGAAGAAGAGACTAAAAAGGACATGAAAGAAAGAAAAAAGACTAAGTTGCAAGACTTATTGACTTAGGTGCAAGAGAGAATGACCCAGATGAAAAACCAAAAGGACTAATGAGGAAATCAAGAAGCTCCACACCATTAGGAGGAGCATTTTGGCAATTAGATTCGGGCCCAAACATCTACAACCAAATTGGGTTCATCAAACATCAAGAAATCAAGTCAGAAACAAAACACCGAAATCCAGACTCAATCCAAGCAATCTGGACCGCTAATTGGAGGTCCAAATTGGTGCAAATGTTTTATGGTTGAGTCGGTTTGTGTATTATATTGTTTTATGTCCATTTATAGTATGCGTCTAGTCCCATACCGGGGATTGTCCCCGGTTACCTTTTTTCATGCCTATAAATAGAACTTTTCCTCCTCCTTTGTATTTACCCATTGCTTGGTGGCATTCTCTCTACTCGGAGTAAGCCTTGGAGAAAAAACACAAGGTGGAGAAGAATGCTACTAGTAATGTGAGTCATTTAATAAAATAAATTGTCATTGTTTTGTTCTCATGTTTTCTTTTTTATGCATGCTTAGCTTAGTCTTGTTTCTTTGATCTTAGGCTAAATTAGTTAGAATGTCTCTTTTCTTCTTTAGTTTAAATGCTAGCATAATATGTAGTGAGTAGATCCATCCCCTTTGGGGGGTGGAGTTGATGTTCATATATATTGTGAAGTTTGGATGTTTGATGAATTTTTGATTGTGTAGACTTTCATGTTTTGTTTGTTCATTGGGGGTATTTTAATCATCTACATGTTGGGGAATTTTGATGGGGTTTGCCATAAGATTTAGACACTTCCCATGCTTAGTTTTCTCATGTTTATTGACTGAAATTTCCTGTTGAATATGCTACATGTTAGTTATGTCTTTGTATTTGTGTTTGCTTGCTTGATTGATTGAAGAAACTTTGTTTTGATGGGTTTTTCCATAACATTTAGACACCTCCCATGCTTACTTTGTTCATCACATGAGTTCATGGTTTTTGATGAGTCTTGCCATATCTTTAGACACTTCTCATGCTGAGCCTAATCTTATGATAATCAAGTAGTAATTGCTGATACGTTGTGTGAATGGATTGATAGGTTTTGCCACATCTTTAGACACTTCCTATGCATGACAACACACACACAACACACACATACATGCTTACATCCTTACATGCATCATTCATCACTTATTTCACTACATATGTGCATACACTCCACCCTTTAGGGGTTTCTCTTCTTGATTCACAATCTTTCGTTCCTTTCTTTCATATTTCTTACTTACTAGTTTAGTGTAGTTAGCTTTAGCATGATCACATCTTTTCTCCCTTTATTCGCCACTTGATTTCTGACAAACCAGACTGCGGATCGCCCCGTACTTGCCACTGCTTCATCGCGGTCTTGCACTTGCGGTAATTAATAAAACATTTAAATAAGTTTTTGGCACCGTTGTCGGGGAGGTGCAAGTCTTGACTCTAGTTTGGACGATTCGGGTGGATTTAATTTTTTGTTTGTATTTTTTCTTTGATTGAAGAGGCAGCTGGAGAAGTTTGGAGGCCAACTGAGCTTTTTGGACCTCCAATCAGCGGCCTAAGACTGCCAACTGGCGGTCTGGTAAGCTCCTCTGCACTTTTTTCTTTCTGTTTCGTGTTTCTTATTCTGATATAGAGGACTGGGGATTAATTTGGAATGTTTTAACTTTTAGTTCGTCCCCAGATCAATAATCAATCTCCCATTAAGCAACTTGGACCCTAAAAACCCAAAGCAAAAGATTAGGCATTCTTTCTTGTTTAGGTCATGCATCATGTACTTGACTTATGTACGTGAATTGTCTTTTATTTTAGATTTACTTTCAATTGCTGAGTACTGGCGTGAGGTACACATTTCCTACTCTCATTCATGCATTTTGTATGAACATCCATTAGTTAGTAGGAATTGCATTGCAACAAGTGTGAGTTGAGCGTTTGTTTGGAGAGTTGATTGCTAGTTTAAGACTCCAAAACGCTACCAAGGAGGGGTTGTCCCATATAAGATAAGGTGGGGGATTTCAACACCCTTTTCTTCGCCCCAAAAACCACACTAATTAAGAGCCTAATTTTAAAATCAAGTAGACATTGGCCCTAAGGATCTCGGGTGCATTAGGAGAGTGATCCGGTCACGACCGTCATGGCCTGATTGGTGTCGCCCACTCTGTTGATAGTATGAGAGACGAGATCTCCGGATCTTGACTCACTTGCTGGGCTTTGTGGTCCTCGTTGTAGGGACGTGAGGCGTGTTTAGGCCGTGTGACATCACAGTTTGGTAACATGAGTGCCGAGTTTCATGTGTTTAACTCTGGTAGGCAACAGGAGCCCATGGACCAACATTTAAATCTCAATCTCATCCGCCAATAAGAGAAAGCACCTCAAAATCAACGAAAACCCCTAACACCAATGCAACCCATTGAGAATGTTTGTGGGCCCATCGAAAACTCATTGCCTTTCTTTGCCCTGCAACAAACATGAATGTACAAAGGGAGTGTTCGTTGCATGATTCTGTTGAGACCATTAGTGAGTGGGACACACCTCAGCATATGCCCATTCTAGAAGGTGTCGTCACCCTGTGTCACAGGGCTATTGAGCCATTTGAGCTTCATGTTGACTCCAACAAGGACCCACCTACGACCGAGCTTATGCATGATAATATACAGGAGGTTGGGTGGTCCTTGTTGAATGACTTGGGGAGAAGCCCCATTCATAATGAAAGTAGTATTTCACATCCTTCGAATGAGCCTGAGGAACTCATTCCAATGCACCCACCTATTGGTTGGACGGTTTTGTTCGATGAGCAACTAAACCCTAGTGAGACAACACAACTCCATTCATTCATGTTACCTACACCCAACCAATATCATGAGCGGTTCGAGTCTTTCAGCTTTGACAATTCACCCATCATGACACCTCAAAGTACCAATGAAGCGGGTCCATCTTGGCAAATCTCTGGTCCGCATAACTCGATGTTCTCATTTGATGTTCCTTGACCAAATGATTATGAGAATATCATTGTTGATGTTTTTATCTTGTTTAGATGAAAAAAACAAAAACAAAAAAAAACACACAAGACTCCACAAGTGAGCATTGTTTGTTGTGGATCCCAACCCTTGTGTATTTGGGTCACATTTGTTTGACGTATTTGTCTACCTTCTAAAGTATCTCATGGGTTTTCAGGAATTCGGGGTTATGTCCATCAACATCACCATGGAACTCTCATTGTGCTTCACGTTGGTGAGATCTTTACTTTGTCATGCATAAATCCATGTAGTTTCATACTCACATTCATTGAGGACAATGCATGAAGTGAGTGTGTAGGGGGTGCTTTACGTTTGTATATATGTGGAGTCGAGTATTTTTTGTTTTGCTTTTCATTTTATTTTGTTTGTATTGTTAGGGTCATGATAGTGTGCTGCATTTAATATCGATATATCTGTCTGTCATGATCCTTGGGTGACTTGTCTTCTTTTGTTTGCCTAACGCTTTAAATTTTCACATTTCTTTCAAAATCTTCATGTGTTTGCGAAAGAAAATGTTTTGTGGGTTTTGCGTGTCTTTAGCATGTGCAAAACCTTTGAGAGGCAAAGTAAAAAGAAAGCTCCCAAAATTATCTTGAACATGATGCATTAGGATATCTAGTATACCAGCTTTAGGTCTTATATAGTTGTAAGGATACACCCTAGTTTTCCCTCGGGGGGTGATTGACATCATATCATGCATACATTTATATCTTTTATCTGTTATCTTTCGCATAAACAATGTTGCATAACGAGTTTTATGTTTGAGTTTCAGGAATAAACAAGATTGAGGAGAAGAGGCATAAAAGGACCTAAAAGCAGTAAAAATGACTGAGTTGAGAGACTTAGGGACTAAGATGCAAGGGAGAAGGACCTTAATATAAGCCCAAAGGATCAATGAGCAAATCAAGAAACTCCACACCATCATAGGGCGTATTTTGGCAATTCTATTCGGGTCGGAGCTCCAGCAACCAACTTGGATACATCACACATGAAGAAAGTCATCCAGAAAAGCCCACAAAAATCTAGATTGGATCCAAACCCTGTAGACCGCCAATTAGCGGTCTAGGACCGCTGATTGGCGGTCCGGGTTGCTCTGGATCCGATGTGGTTTAGTCGGGTCTATTTTTGGTATTGTATTAGTCCCATACCGAGGGATTGTCCCGGATTACTTTTTCTATGGCTATAAATAGAACTTTTCCTCCTCCTTTGTATCCCATCACTCTCTTGGTGGCTATCCTCTCTACTAGGAGTAAAAGCCTTAAAGCAAAAACCCTGGTGGAGAGAGGTTACTTGTAATTGAGTGAGTAATAATAGATGTTTTGTTAAGTTTTCTTCATATTGCCTCTTTTCAATTCTTGCATACTTAGTTAACTTATTTGTTTTAGTCTTCTTATAATTAGTTAAGCATGTTTTGTTTTCTTAGTATGAATGTTAGTTTAAATATGTGTGAGTAGTTTCATCCCCTTTTGGGGGTGGAGTAGATGTTTATACATGTTATGTAGATGGTATGAATGTTAAACATTGTTGTATGTGAGAAATGTTAGTATGATTGTTTGAATTAATAAGAACTCTTACTTGATGGTTTCTGCCATAGTGTTTAGGTACATTCCATATTTGTTTATGTTCTTAATAACAAACTTGCCATGCTCATATTAATCACCTAGGTTAGTGCTTTGAATGATAGGTATTGCCATTAGGTACTTCTTATGCATTAACAAACACTAACTACACTTGAGCTTATTGTATGCATTCACCACAGTTATTTCATGTGTACACACACTCCACCCCATAGGGGTTTTCCATTCCTGATTTCTATCTTTTGTTATTAGTTGCTTAGTTTTAGTTCTTTTTGTGCTTTCATTTCCTTCCTTGTTGCTACTAGTTTAGTGTAGTTTAGTTTAATCAATCTTTTTCTCCTTTCTTTCCCACTTACCTTCAAACAAACCAAAGTTGACACACCTCCCTGTGGATCGACCCATATTTGTCACCGCTTCAATGCGGTCGTGCACTTGCGGTTAATTAAAATGTTCAATCAAGTTTTTGGCGTCGTTGCCGGGGAGGTGTTCTGTCCAGACATTGGTTTGGACGATTCGAGTAGTTTTAATTTTTCTTTTTTAGTTTTGGTTCGTTTCAAGGGTCCTCAGAATCAAGGGGAAGCAACTGGAGGAATTAGAGAACGAAGGACACAACAGTGACCGCCATTCAGCGGTCTGGGACCGTCAATTAGCGGCCTGGTGAGCTTCATTTGCTCCCTTTTTTGTTCTTGTTGTTGTGCCTTTCAGTGTAGTTGTCTGGGAGTGCAATATTGCATGTTGTGACTTTTAGTTTGCTTCCAGATTAAAAATCAATCCCCTTTAATCAACTTGGCCACTAAAATCCAAAGCAAAAGATTAGGCATTCTTACTTGTTCAGGTCATGCATCACATACTTGACTTAGGCACGTAATTGTCTTTTATTTTAGCTTACTTTCAGTTGATGAGTGATGGCGTGAGGTACGCATTTCCTACTCTCATTCATGCATTTTGTATGACCATTCATTAGTTAGTAGGAATTGCATCGGGACAAGAGTGAGGTGAGCATTTGATTGGAGAGTTGATTGCTAGATTTAGGATCAAAACACTACTAAGGAAGGGTTGTCCCATACAAGATAAGGTGGGGGATTTCATCACCCGTTCCTTGGCCCCAAAAATCACTCTTAAGAAAAGACTTAATTCTAAAAGCAAGTAGACATTGGCCCTAAGGATTTCGGACGCATTAGGAGAGTGATCTAGTCGAGACCGTCATGACCTGATCGGTGTCACCTGCCTTGTCGATAGTAGGAGGTACTGGATCTCCGGATCTGGTATCACTTGCTGGGCATTGTGGTCTTCGTTGTAGGTAGGTGAGGCGTGTCGAGGCTAGTGACCACGAAGTTAGGCGTCGTCTAGCCTAAGGGCGCATTGCCTTACATTGTTTGAGTCGTGCTTGCTAGATTAGGCTTCTACCTTCACCCACTACCCACGCTAGCTCTAGGGATTCTTCCATCCTCATCTGAGTCCTCTCCTCACCTATTTTCTACGAGTAGTCTCCTCCTCTGAGTACACCTTCTGTTGTGTGTTATTTTAGAGTCGAGTTGAGCATTTTATGCGAGGTTGGTCTCGTTCTGGTGAGAGCGCTCGACTTGAGAGAGTGCATTTTTCTAAGATGGACAGTCTAGGTGATCGTCCATCTCCGCCTCGTGCTCCTTTGGAGCATGAGACCGAGTCATCTCGTGGGGATGGGGGAGACCAGGTTCCATACATGGATTACCTCGGTCCACTCCCGCCACCACGTAGACCTTCTCCTCCTCCTCCTCCTCCTCTGACTCGAGAGGACGAGGGATTCGGTCAGGATCGAGTTCTTGGTGCACCACCACCTTTAGCTCGACAAGATAGGTCGATGACTTTATGGGAGCGGACCAATCCTGTTCGGGCCGCGTATCCTTCTTGCATAGTTCTTCCCCCAGCTCGCGAGAACAACTATGAACTGAAACCTCAATATGTGAGCATGCTTCCTACCTTCACTGCCAATAACAAGGATCCGTATATTTTTATACGTGCATTCGAGGAAGTATGCTCCATGTTCAAGCTTCAACAACTTGATGAGGATTCAGTCTGGTTGAGGATGATTTCTTTCGCGTTGAAGGATGACGTGAAGAAATGGATGTACAACCTCTCCGCGAGCTCTTTTCGGTCTCGGGATGACTTTGTGACCGTCTTTCTGAAGAGATTTTTCCCTCAAATGAAAACTCAACAGATACGGCACCAGATACTTCAAATGTATCAGACTGAGACCGAATCTTTTCATGCTTTCTTTGAGAGGTTCAAGGACCTTCTCTAACAGTACCCTCATCATGGACTTCAGCTATGGCAGTTGTGCCAGATTGTTTATGAGGGTCTCAACTACAACACTCACACATTGTTGGAGTCGATGTGTCAGGGTGATTTCCAAATGAAACCCATCAATGAGGCATGGGACACTTTTTAGTTAATAGCTGAACATACCTTTGAGTGGGACACCATAAGAGAGCCACCAGCCGCCTGGTCTTCTGGTCGAGCTGGATCATATCAAGTTGAGTCAACTATCGCGTTTGAGGCAAAATTGGATGCTCTCATGCGTAGGATTGAGAGTTTAGAGTTGGACCGAGCTCCTGTAGCTCATGTCGCTACTCCCGGGTGTAGTAGGTGTGGACTTACGGGGCATGATTACTTGGAATGCGTTTACGCTCCAAGGGATACTGAGCATGCAAATGTGATGTATCAATAGAGGCCCCATAACGACCCGTACAGTCACTCCTACAACCTGGGATGACGTAACCATCCTAACTTCTCTTGGGGGCCTAATCGGGGTCACGGTAAGAGTTCACACGCTCAACCTCCACGCCCATCGGCGACCTACCAACCCCCACATCAAAGGTCTCAACACCATAATTACCAACCTCCTCAGGCCTCATCATCGGGTTATTCTAACCAAACTCCACCACCCCAGCGGGTTGACCCGAAAGACCCCACTCTAGAACAAACCCTTCAAGCGTTCATGCAGAGCACACAAACCATGTTTGCGGCCAGCAATAATTTGGTCAAAGCATTGGAAATGCAACTTAGCCAGTTGGCTCATCAGCTCCATGAACGTAAGAATGGTCAGTTACTGAGTCAACCTGTAGTAAATCCCAGGGGTCGTCAACCTGTTCAGGCTAGGCAAAATGTGCACAATGTTGAAAGTGACCCTTCCCAACATGCAAATGTTGTCCATACCTTAACATCGGGAAGGGTTGTTGACAACAATGTGAAAATACCTGAAGCCAACCCTGTTGGTGACTTTTCCGAGGAGGGTCGTGTGTCTTTCAAGGAACCTAATTCTGAGACTCCTCCTCGTGATAGTTATGTCCCCAAGTCACCATTCCCTCATAGGTTGACTAAAAAATGTGATGAGCATTAGGACAAAATCGTTGAGGGACTTAGGCAAGTTAAGGTGAACATCCCGTTGTTGGACGTTGTTCAGCAAATGTCACTGTATGCCAAGTTCCTTAAGGACCTTTATACCGTTAAGAGAACAAATGTTCCCAAAAAGGCATTTTTGGCCGCCAATGTGAACTCGATACTAACACAACCCATGCAAGTCAATACAATGACCCCCGATTGTCCTACTGTCTCTTGCATGATTGATGAGAATTAAATTTATACCGCAAGTGCACGGCGTCAATGGAGACGTGGCAAATACGGGTCGAACACAAGGAGGGAGAGATTTTGTTATTAGTGTGATTTCGATTGGGGGAAAGAAGAAGAGAAGAAATAAGTTGGTTTTGAGATTTTTTATTTTTAATTATCTAAAGCAAGAAACAAGAACAATTAAAACTAAAACAAGAACAAAGATGTGAATTCCGTTGGGTGGAGGTTTAGATTAGAGAATTCAGAAACTTATAATAAATCATATTAGTTATAAAGCATTACATGATAAATGATTTAACATAAACTCAAGTAATCAAAATATACTAACACGAAATTAAAATAATAACATTCATTCATCTTCTCTTCACCCTAAATTCGTCACCTCCACCCTTTGGAAGGAGTTAGAAACTCATAGAGGGAGGAAGAAGGGGTTCTTGAGACATTACAAAAGAAAACTAAAAGTAAGAAATAAAAGACAAAATTTTATTAATGAAAAGAAAAGACTACAAATAAAAACAACTAAAAACTAGGTCTAAGGCCAAGGACCCTTCTACCATCGTTCTCGGGGCTATTTATAGCTGATACAAGGGATCCCAATATATAAATGGAATGTACACGCGTCAATACAGCATTGGTAAAAATTTGAGCACACGGATCGACTTTTGTGCGGCTAAATCGCCGCAATTTATACATGAGGTGCGGCGGAATCGCCACCTTTTTGGCTCGGATTCGATCCAGATTTTTCCTGTGTGTTTATGGTATGATTTGATCCTCCTTTGCGCGTCTGGATTGATTCTTTCCATTCTTTTGAGCTCCGGATTAATTCCTTTATATATATGGAGATTCACATTGATTTTTCTTTAGATTTTCTCCATAATAATAAAAGCTACTCGTGATTTGCAATTAGGTCCTTGACTTTTTGTGCTTAAGTCTTTGTTCTTTTTGTAATTAGATCTTGAATGCTTTTATGCTTGGATACATTTCCATTTGTAACCTGATAAACTTGAACTTGGTCTTTATGATAGAAATGAGTCTTTTGCACGCGTTTATGCTCGAGATGTGGGTAAATTGCATTCAGGTCCCTGTATTCTGTAAATAAGACTAAACACATACCTTAATAGCATTTATTGATATAAAAGTGATCTAAATGAAAGACATATGATGCAATGTATGCAATGCATCAATGATCGGTAATGTGACAATTCCTCAAGCTCTATTGGATTTGGGAGCATCTGTGAACCTCCTGCCCTACTTTGTATATGTCAACCTTGGAATAGGCGATCTTAAACCAACGAGGACAACCCTCCAGTTGGCTGACAGATCCATCAAGATTCCACGAGGGAGTGTGGAGGATGTCCTTATTAAAGTGGGTGAGTTTATATTTCCAGTTGATTTCATCATCTTGGATAATGAACCTGTATCTAACCCATAAGGACAAATTCCAGTGATCCTTGGGAGGTCATTTCTTGCAACATCTAATGCTTTGATCAATTTTCGCAATGGCTTGATAAGGTTGTCTTTTGGAAGCCTCACGGCGGATTTCAACATCTTTACTCTTGGTAAGCAACCCAGGCTCTTCGACGATGCTATTGGAGCCAATTTCATTCAGGACACGGATGAGCCTGAGTTATTAGGCATGTTCGACTCACATCGACATATTATTGGGTGCCTAATGACCAGATTGCGAGTGAAGATGATCTTGAGGAATCCGTCTGTGAACCTTTGGATGAGGAGGCACATCTGGGTGCTTGCTCCTCTTACCTTGTGGCCCTTGAAATTAATTCTGAATCCAATGAGGACCCACCTCTGGTCGAGCTCAAACCGCTCCCTGATAACCTTAAATACATCTTTTTAGGGGATAATGAGACCTTGCCACTGATTATTGCTTCTGATCATGCAAAAGATCAATAGACTGCCCTCAAAAAAGTGCCTTTTGAAAACAAAGAGGCTATCGGGTGGTCCTTGAAGGACATCAAGGGAATTAGTCATGGTATTGTCCAGCATCGGATCCACATGGAAGAGGATTCTAGGCCCCGTCGGGATCCACAATGAAGATTGAATCTTGTACTGAAAGTGGCCATCCGAAAATAGGTTCTAAGTGCTTGGATCATGATATAATTTATCCTATCTATGATAGTTCGTGGGTGAGCCCTGTCCATGTGGTTCCCAAAAAGTCAGACGTGACGGTTGTTGAGAATGAGCATAATTGGCTTATCCCGACACGCCTGTAAACTGGCTGGCGAGTTTGCGTTGATTATCGCAAGCTCAATGCGGCAACACGGAAAGATCATTTCCCATTGTCATTCATTGATCAGATGTTGGAAAGGTTGGTCGGACATGAGTATTATTGTTTTCTTGATGGATACTCTGGTTACAACCAAATTCCCATCGCCCTGGAGGATCAAGAGAAAACTACCTTTACTTGTCCCTTTCGCACGTTTGATTACCGTCGCATTCCCTTTGGGTTATGTAATGCACTAGCAATGTTTCAAAGGTGTATGATCAGCATCTTCTCCGATATGGTAGAGCGTTTTCTTGAGATTTTCATGGACGACTTTTCCATATTTGGCGCTTCCTTTGATGAGTGCCTTCGTCACTTCATCTTTGTCCTCAAGCGATGCCGTGAGAAGAACCTCGCTCTCAATTGGGAGAAATGTCCTTTCATGGTGAAGCGAGGGATTGTACTTGGACATATGGTCTCAAGTAGGGGAATCGAGGTCGATCCCGCCAAAGTTTGTCTTATTGCTAATCTCCCACTGTCACGTAATGTGAAGGATATCTACGCCTTTTTGGCGCATGCTGGATTCTATCGGCAGTTCAATCGGGATTTAGCAAAATTGCTCGACCTCTCACCGCTTTGTTGTCTAAGGATGCCATTTTTGAGTTCTGACCGGAGTGCCACCATGTTTTTTTGACCTTGAAGAAAGAGTTGGCTTCAGCTCCCATAATTAAGGCACCAGTGTGAACTAAACCATTCGAGTTAATGTGTGATACATCTGACTTCGTTGTGGGAGCAATGATTGGGCAATGATTTGACAAATTGCCTCATGTGATCTACTATGCCAGTAGAACACTCAATGATGCCCAATTGAACTACACTGTGACCGAGAAAGAATTCTTAGCGATCATATTTGCTTTGGAGAAATTCTGGTCGTACTTGATTGGCTCCCACATGATTATTTATTCTGATCACACAACCATCGAGCACCCCATGGCGAAGAAAGATGCAAAAATCACGACTCTTGAGATGGATCTTGTTGTTACAAGAATTCGATCTCCAGATTCGGGATAAAAAATGGTGTGAAATTTTTTTAGCAGACCACCTGTCTCGTCAAGAGACGACCAACCCACATGACCAAATTATTAATGATAAATTTCCTGATGAGCAGTTGTTCACAATCAAAGATAACCCTTGGTTTGCCGACATCGTGAACTACCTCGTGACCAAGCAACTTCCTGTGGGTTGGTCAAAATCTGACCAAACCAAATTTAGATCTTATGTCAGATTCTTTCACTGGGACGACCCCTACATATTCAAATACTGCTCTGACCAAATTTTTAGGTGGTGCATCCCAGATAACGAGTTCCAAACTGTGCTCCATTTCCTGCCACTCTAAGGCATGTGGAGGAAACTTTGGAGCAAAGAAAACTGCCGCCAAGGTGCTCCAATCTGGATTCTTCTCTTTTCAAAGATGCTTATGACTTTTGTAAGCAATGTGATAGGTGTTAGCGCCTTGGCAGGATTAGTCAACGTGACATGATGCATTTGCAAAATGTCCTTGTTGTCGACATCTTCGATGTGTGGGACATCGACTTTCTGGGTCCTTTCCCGAATTCGTTCGGGAATGTTTACATTTTGGTGGCCGTTGACTATGTGTATAAGTGGGTTGAGGCTATCCCCACAAAGACCAATGACAACAAGGTGGTCACCAATTTCTTAAGGGACATTTTTACGCGATTTGGTACTCCTCGTACCATAATCAGCGATAGGGATATCCACTTCTGTAATCGCTCCTTTGAAGCGCTTATAAGGAAATATTAGATCACCCACAAGCTTGCGACCCCATATCATCCGCAAACTAGTGGGCAGGTAGAAGTCTCTAACCGTCAATTAAAGCAAATCCTTGAGAAGACGGTTAATTCCTCGAGGAAGGATTGGTCAACTAAGTTGAATGACGCGTTGTGGGCCTTCCGTATCGCGTATAAGACCAATTTGGGTATGTCCCCATATCGGGTACTATACGGCAAGGCTTGCCACCTACTCGTCGAGCTTGAGCATCGTGCTTTCTGGGCGATCAAGAACCTGAATATGGATCTTGATCAAGCAGGGGTGCAACGTAAACTCGGCATTGTGGAGTTGGAAGAGATACACAATGATGCGTATGAAAATGCCAAAATTCATAAGTCCCGAGCCAAGTTGTTTCACGATCGCATGATTACGCGAAAGGTGTTTACGGTCGGGCAGAAGTTGTTGCTGTACAATTCTCGGCTTTATCTGTTTGCAGGTAAGCTCCGCAGTCGCTGGTCTAGCCCTTTTATTGTCCAAACCATATTTCCTCATGGAGCGGTTGACATCCTGAACCCAGGGAATGGGGACGTGTTCAAAGTTAATGGACAATGCCTCCAACCCTACTTAGAGGGGGCACTAGCTGAAGTCGAGGTCATGTTCCTTCATGAACCTCTCGCACTCAACCATTCACGTTCTTGCATGAATGGTTGAGCTTTCATGTTTGTATAAAGTTAAATTTGACAACAAAAAAAAGAAGAAAAAAAACTCCATGAGTGAGCATTGATTGTTGTGGGCTCCAACCCTTGAGTATTTGGGGCCCATTTCTTTCACGTATTTGTATCCCTTCTTTAGCATCTCACAGGTTTTGAGCGAATTCAGAATTATGTCCATCAACATGACCATAACACTTCCTTTGTGCTTCACGTTGGTGAGATCTTTCATTTTTCATGCATAAATCTATGTAGTATCATGCTCACATTCATTGAGGACAATGCATGAAGTAGGTGTGGGGGGTGTTTTACATGTGTACATGGTCGAGTCTTTTCCTTTGATTTTGTTTTCTTTTGTGTGTATTGTTAGGGTCATGTTAGTGTGCTGCATTTAATATCGATATATCTGCTTGCCATGATCCTTGGGTGACTTGTCTTCTTTTGCTTGCCTAGTGCTTTAAAATTTTCACATTTCTTTCAGAATCTTCATGTGTTTGCGAAAGAAAATGTTGTGGTTTTTGCATGTGCAAAAATCGTTGAGAAGCAAAGTAAAAAGAAAGCTCCCAAAATTTTCTTGAACTTGATGCATTAGGATATCTAGTATAGTGGCTTTAGGACTTATCTAGTCATTAGGATGCACCCCAGTCTTCCCTCGGGGGGCGAGTAATCATTGGGTTTCAGTACTCAAACATTTAAAGAAGTCCACCCTGAACTTAGTGAATCAATAATGCGTGTCTATTAATATAATGAAGTTTGTTATAGTCAAGGACCCTTTAAATCTTGTTGTGAGACAATAAGTGTAGGGGTTTTATTTCATTTGTAGATAAGAAATAAGTGAGTAGGTGTTCTTTCTTCTCGCACGGCTCCTATCACTCAAGAAATTAGGTATGATGGGACTTTGTACCTGGTGCTTTCGAGTCATTTGACTTAGGATGGACCGACTGAACTCCCGTTACACGGGTGGTAGGGATTGCCCTATGTGGAGATTTGGGGAAAGGTGTACGTGATAGTGTAAGTCCTCATAGGAAATGATGCATGAAACCTACCCTGGGAGAATGAAACTCCAACTAGTAAGAAAAAGAAGAAAAAAAAGTAAGAAAAGAAACAAAAAGAAAAAAATGGTAATACAAATAAGAACCTTAATGGATTTTACACTTTGTATCACTTGAGGATGTTGAGGTTGTCTATGTCTTTCACTTAAGTCCTTAATTATCTTGCATGAATGGTTCATTAGGCTAGGTGTGTGGACTAATACCTATATAGAGTCGGCCCATAGGATTACTGTGTCCAATGATCGACTAAATATGTCCAACGAGTCGAGTGTCTAGATTGAATAATGCATCTATGTTTGGATTTTGTGGGTATATCCGTTGAAAACCCTCAGGAGACAACACTCCTCCTCCTTGGCAAGAAGGATGTTTAACGGTTTGTTGCACGTGCTAAGTGCAACCATGATTCCTACGAAAGTGAGTTAGAATTTCCCTATTTTTCGTATACTTTTTCCTTTCTTTCATTTTCTCTTTCTTTGTTTTGCTCAAGACTAGCAAAAGTTAGGTGTGGGGGTATTTGATTGACATCATTTGATGCATTCATTTATGTCTTATATCTATTATCTTGAACCTAAACAATGCTACGTAACGAGTTTTATGTTTTAAGTTTCAGGAATAATAGGTTTGAGAAGAAGAGACTAAAAAGGACATAAAAGCAAGAAAAAAGACAAGTTGCAAGACTTATGGACTGAGGTGCAAGAGAGATGGACCCAGATGTTAAACCAAAAGGACTAATGAGGAAATCAAGAAGCTCCACACCATTATGAGGAGTATTTTGGCAATTAGATTCGGGCTCAAACATCAACAACCAAATCAGGTTCATCAAACATCAAGAAATCAAGCCATAAACGAACCATCGAAATCCAAACTCAATCCAAGCAATCTGGACCGCAAATTGGTTGTCCCAGACCGTTAATTGGAGGTCCAAATTGGTCCAAATGTTTTATGGCTGAGTCGTGTTGTGTATTATGTTGTTTTATATCCATTTATAGTATGCATTTAGTCCCATACCAGGGGATTGTCCCCGGTTACCTTTTTTCATGCCTATAAATAGAACTCTTCCACCTCATTTGTATTCACTCATTGCTTGGTGGCATTCCCTCTACTCGGAGTAAGTCTTGGAGCAAAAACTCAAGGTGGAGAAGAATGCTACTAGTAATGTGAGTCATTTAATAAAATATTTTTTCATTGTTTTGTTCTCATGTTGTCTCTTTTTTATGCATGCTTAGCTTAGTCTTGTTTCTTTGATCTTAGGCTAAATTAGTTAGAATGTCTCCTTTCTTCTTTAGTTTAATTTGTAGCATAATATGTAGTGAGTATATTCATCCCCTTTGGGGTGGAGATGATGTTCATATATATTGTGAAGTCTGGATGTTTGATGAATTTTTGATTGTGTAGACTTGCATGTTTTGTATGTTCATTTGGGGTATTTTAATCATCTACATGTTGGGGAATTTTGATGGGGTTTGCCATAAGATTTAGACACTTCACATGCTTAGTTTTCTCATGTTTATTGACTGAATTTTTCTGTTGAATATGCTACATGTTAGTTATGTCTTTGTATTTGTGTTTGCTTGCTTGATTGATTGAAGAAACTTTGTTTTGATGGGTTTGCCATAACATTTAGACACCTCCCATGCTTACTTTGTTCTTCACATGAGTGTATGGTTTTTGATGAGTCTTGTCATTTCTTTAGACACTTCTCATGCTGAGTCTAATCTTATGATAACCAAGTAGTAATTGCCGATACATTGTGTTAATGGATTGATAGGTTTTGCCACATCTTTAGACACTTCCTATGCATGACAACACACACAACACATGCTTACATGCATCATTCATCACTTATTTCACTACATATGTGCACACACTCCACCCCTTAGGGGTTTCTCTTCTTGATTTTCAATCTTTCGTTGCTTTCTTTCGTATTTCTTACTTACTAGTTTAGTGTAGTTAGCTTTAGCATAATCACATATTTTCTCCCTTTATGCGCCACTTGATTTCTGACAAACCAGAGGCTACTCACCTCCATGCGGATCAACCCGTACTTGTAACTGCTTCATCGCGGCCATGCATTTGCGGTAATTAATAAAACGTTTAAACAACCATTATTCAGCAGAACCTGCTTCACTACAAACCTCCGATGAGCCTAACGGCCCACTCACACACCTCGGGTAAAGAGAAGCTTGACATACCTTGAAGGCTTGAAGAAACCTTTGAAGACCCACGGCGATCACCTACTCACCACAAGCATTTCTCCGACAAATCTCTTCCCGAGCACGATCACCCAACTCCGTCGACTTCACCAACATCTTCCTTCTTCTCCGATCACCACTTGTCGCCGACACTCAGATGGCTTGAGAGAGAGAGAGAGAGAAGATTTAGAGAGTGAGAGAGAAAGTGAAGAGTGGGAGAGAGAAAGTGAGAGTTACCCTTGTATACTCCTCACCACACCTCCATCAATCACAAGCCTTCACTCCATCCTCACAAATACTTCCCTAAACACCCATCAACCACCTAAACACAATTAACCCACTAATCAAGGATTAGGATATCACAGTCTTAGTATGAAAAAGCGTTACTTGCACACATGATTAAAGAAGAAGGAGACGAAGAAGAAGACACAACAAAAGGAGGAAGTTGACAAAGCTCCGACTCAACGACCCTTTGTCACAACGAGTTTTGTCCTTGGAATCCACCGCTACCAAATCCAAACCTCATCTTGATGTCTTACAAACCCACATATTTCCAGCAAACAACGCTTTTCATTGCGTTCCCTGCGGTATGCGACTTATGGATGTTTGGTTTTATTTTGCAATTTTGGCTTTTCTTGACATTATGACCACCCCATCTTGCCAACACAACTACTCGCTAGTCTCATGTATTCGACTGATTTGGTTACGATCACAATGTGTACAACAAGGATTACATTCAATTGTAGTTTTAAGTTCTCTCTTCTCACTCTTGTACTCCAAAGCTTCTCTGGACGTTTAAGCGTGTAACCTCTTGACTATAAAGTAAATAAATATATGACTTCAGTTCTTAATTAAAAATAAAATGACACCACTTCTTTTGCCTAAAAATTTAGTTTCACGAATATCTTCAATAAGTTGAGATAACTCAATTGATTATCCTTGGGTTTACTCAACCAAAAAGTTGCAAGTTCAAATCTCACCAATTCATAGTTGCTAGAATTTTCTCCTTTCTTCATCCTTTCGGGGGCTCATGTGTGTACATCTGTTCCGTAAAAAAAAATAGGTTAAATAAATCGTATATAGCACCACTGTAAATTCCTATCATTTCACCTCAAGTACCTGCTGCGTATCAGCAACCTGCATTAGCCATGAAACTGGGAATTATCTGTGAGTCATGCATTATCACATTATACAGAGTATAGACTACTCAAGATCTGATAGTTCGATATATGATCTACTTTGCAGAATTGTACTTTTGAACTTTCAACATTCCATCATAGAACTGTCATACAACTATAAGTTCCAACTTATAAGAATCATTAACAGAATTTTCAATTCTTGAGTTCTTAAAATTAGATCTTGTAATAGATTTTAATTTTTAATTATATGAACTTTCGAGAGTTAAAAAAAGAAAGGAAATATTATAGTGATTTAAATGTCCCAAATGATTACCTACAACCCTTTCAAGTTCCATGATCTGAATTTTCAAACCGCCAAAAATAAAAACATCTACAAATAAACCAAGGGGGCATCAAATGCAACCAAAAAAAAAAGAAAAAGAATGAACAATTTTTAGTGAATTAGAAACAACAAAACCAACAAACAAAAAATAAACTAAATTAAAGACACCTACCGTCAATCAATCATCCGAATTTCAAATCCCTAAGTATCATTTTCACTTCTCAGAAAATATAAAGTATAAATTGTTGGTTTTTTTGCCTTTTATTCTGAATTTTGATGATTAACAAACTAATATTATGCATAACTTCAATTACAACATCACACACATCATATTGTCAAATTGCATAGATATTGTGTATTCTAACAATGTAGGTGATTAAACCAAGAGATTAATCAACTTCAAGATCAAGGCTCAAGACTTGTAATCAAAGTTGAAGGACTTCATATGTAATTTTCCATTTATTTGAGTTATAGGATCAAATGTACACTTGATGCACAAAGGATAAACCCGTCTCTGTCGGTCGACCGTTTTCCTATCAGTCTACCGAACCTGTTCCCAACGGATGACTGAGTGTCTCTCGGTGAACCGTTTCCTATGAGTCAGTAACCACTTGATCTCCTGGAATCTTTGTTTCGGTGTACCGAACCTTACCCGGTCAACTGTCTCCTTAGAGTCAGTAAACACTTGATCTTCCTGGAATCCTTATGTCGGTTTACCGACATCTATCCGGACAACCATTTTCTTATTCCCAGTAGCTTCAAAATTTCTCCGGATATCTTTATTCGGTATATTGAAAGAGTATCGGGCATCCGAACATCACTTGTGTCTTTTCGCCTAAACGACTTCATCTTATTGGCCCACGTGGCACAAACTAACTCCAACAGACTTATCTTTTGTCGTTTAACAACAATCTTTGAAACGTCCATACCGGTCTACCGATCACCCTTCGGATTACCGAAGTCTTGTTGTCAATCAAAACATAACAGCTATTTTCCACGTAATATTTCGACCGTTATCGATAAACCAATTTCCCACGCAATGTCAGCAGAAAACCCGTATCGGTCAACCGACCATGACACGGTCTACCGAACATGATCACCAAGTCACACCAATTCTTTACTGTCCAATTTGGAATGGTGCACCGAAGTGTTCTCGGTCAACCGAATTTAATTAGTCGATATTAGGAAAAAGTTACTGGAAGTTGGTGAACGGTTATCCGACATATAGTCGGTCTACCGTTGGTGTCCCGGTCGACCGAATTCGTCATGAATTCTGCCCGAGCTTAAGTCACATCTTGTTTTCTATTGGTCCAATTCTCACCAATTTACCATAACGGTTCTATTTGTTTTGAAGGTTATATAAACTTCACTTAAGAGACACATTCACTACCTCATTTGCCAAAAATCAATCATACTCTTGTGCTCTCAATCTTCAAGCCTTCAAAGCTCCACCAACTCTCATACTTCCATTAAATTCACTCCAAGCTTAATTCCAATCCTTGAGTGCATTCAAGTTACAGTTCAACAACCACATTAAATTTTCATTGTGTTGTAAAACTTCGAGGAAGCACCCTCTCGGGTTGTGAGAGGAGATCCGAGCAAGGCGAGGGTGTTCGCAAGACTCTGATTGTAAGAGGGTTTATCTTCGACCCGGAACGAAGATAATAGTGAATTCTCAAGTAGGGATCGGAGGATCGATCAGAACTTGAGGAGAGGACTAGATCACGGTGGTATGATCGAACTTCTATAAATCTCCGGAGTCATCTTGTGGTTTGCATTCTCTCTGTCTTATTATTTTAATTGTGCAATTGTTTAAGAAAATTAAGAGATAATCTATTCACCCCCTCTAAATTAGTGACCGATCAACTTACATAAATATTAACAACTAAATCTCAGATAATAATATTATTATAAACAACAAAATATGAAAGGTATTTAGTGTAACAATGAGATCAAGAATAATATTTTTGCAAACATCATGATATCACACGTATTGTTTGGTAAATATACAACGTATTGGGATGTTATGCCAATAATTCCAATAATAATAACTCGTCTCCTTACCATAATATTGTTTGATTATATGTTAGGATTCGGTTGCATCTTATGTTCTAGCATGGATCGTCACAAGAATTTTCTTACACCTGATCAAACTCGTAATTATGTCATAACAATTTTTATAATATTAGTTTTATGCAATATTTTGTACTAACATTTGTGTACTACACTAGTAGTATCTCATTACCAAAACTTATAGATCACGTCAGATAATGTGAAAACTTATGTGTAATCATGGAGGACCCTAAGACCATGGAGTTTCAATTGGCAAGGTTAAGTTTCCGAATTTCACAAGGCAACTAAAAATTCCCTAGAAACAAACCTGAGTGAACATCGTTACTTTTGATTTTATCTACTCTACTATTTCTTCACTCCCATTTTAAATCCCAAACATTAGAATGAGACTGCTGGAATTCAATCTTTAGTCTTAACTATCTCAAGACAAAAAATCTTCCAACTAACCTAACCTTATTTAGTATTACTTCTTGAATTTCGAGTTCAGGAGTCAAAACCACTCGTTATTCCAGACAAATTAATTAATGAACCACATGACCTTAAATCTTGAAACGATCAAGTACGACGGTGTCAGGACTTTAGTTCACAGAGGTTGAAATTTATGAAGATAATTTTGGGGGTCGAAATTTAAAAGGGTCAAAAATACCAAAGCGATTGGATTCTCAAAAGATCCTTAGAGCATCTACAATCATGATCTTAAAACAAGAGCATTTAAGTTTTCACTTCAGAACATTTATCCACAATCTGTTAGAACCCTAACCCGGGTTTAGGGTTAACTCGGGTTTAAGGTGTGGGTTGCATGGGGAAGGTAAGTGTGCAGGAGTTTGCATGGGAAGGTGAAGGGTCGGGTACTGTAGCATCCGAGTTAAATAGGGTTGTTCCTTCATCTTCTTCTTTCTTCTCCTTTCTCATTTCTCCTTCCTCATTTCTTCTTCCTTCCTTGCTGGTGCGCGCGGTGGGAGCAGCTGTCGCGGAGGGGGCGGACGAGGAAGACTTTCGCGCGGAGGCTTAGCGCGAGGAGACCGGAGGAGGCGACGTGCGTGAGCTGAGCTCCGGCGATTCATCGTCGTGGTTGAGGTATGCCGCTCCTTAGTGTGGTTTGTTGTTAACCCTCATGTGAGGGATGCGTTGGTCGAGTCGGGGGAGGTCGGAGACCTCTCTGGCGACGCTTTTCTTCGAAAAACCTCGGCTGGCGCGAGGTTGAAGACGACCAACGGTCGACCGGATCCTTCGGGCGGTCGACCGTTTTAGCACCGTTGCCCGACTTTAACCTTCACCGGTCGAACGATGCCTTGTGGCGGTCGACCGGTAGTGCATTATTGCTGTTGAGTTGGGACTGCCTGTTGTGTTTCGGTCGACCGGGGTCTTGTGTTCGGTCGACCGGAACTTAAGTGTACTGGTTATTATTGCATGCCTGTTCGACCGTTGCTTGTTGTCGGTCGACCGTTATATGACGTAGAAATGTAGGTTGACCCTAACTGTTATCGGTCGACCGGGACCCCTGAGTCGGTCGACCGATGGATTAAAATGTGGTATAAGACGTTCTGTTAGTTTTTGGTCGACCGGGACCCCTGAGTCGGTCGACCGATAGAGTGGATTTCAATGTTGACCATACTCCGGATTTTGACCTCGTTCGGTCGACCGGTTTTAGACCTTTGTTCGACCGTTGGGGGGTTCTGTTTCGAGCGCAGCGGTAGACCGTTTTAGGAGTACGGTCGACCGATTCCTTTCTGGAACCGGTCGACCGAATCACCTCGTCCGGTCGACCGTTTGGGCCCAGGACAGAATTCCTGTTTCCCTTTTTGAACGCCAACTTTGTCCACGGAAACCCGTGTCCTCGCCTTGTGCGTGAGCCGGGAGGTGACGGTGGGTGCGTGATACGTGCCTGCCCAGGGACCGCCGTTGGAATGGACCGTGACTTTTGAGATGAGTGTTGGCACTTTGTAGTATAGCAGGCCTAAGGGATCGCGGATCCCAGTGTTGTTGTTGTGCGGGCACGCAACTAGCGTTGGGTGAGGTGACTACCGGCCCACGGGCTACGGAGGTCGCTGCCCTGCTTTTATAGCGGCGCTGTTGGTGTTTGCGGCTCGAGGAGCCTGATGACCTGGCAGACTTCGGTCTGGTTTTGTCCGATGCTGTGCCGGACTGTTGTGATGGACCACCGATGCTGTGCCGGTGATGCCGCCGAGGTTGTGCCGGCGATGATGATTGTTGGGCCGAGGCTGTTCCGGCTATGTTGTTTTCCTCGGCTGGGCACCTACCGAGATGTTGTTGTTATACCTTCCGGGCGACGGCCCCGTTGGTCCATGTGGCTCCGACCACTGAGATTTGCATATCTGTATTCTATCGGCCCGCAGGCGTGACAGAGGCTCCCTGCCGAACCCTTGAGTAGTGTAGCTGCGTGTGGGGGGTGCGATGTCGCGTGCTGTAAGACTGCATGTGCCTGCAGTAGGTCTCCTCGGGAGACTCGTTGTTGATTGTCGGACTGATGTCCTGTTTTACCCTTCGGGGGAACTGTTTTCCATTTCTGTCGATGCCATGACATGCTACTAGTATGATAGGTTTATTGTGTAATGCATGCATATATAGGTGAGTTGGCATACGGGGTTTCCTTCTGGAAACTCAGGCATTGTTGTTATATATTTTCAGGACCGCGGTAGGTCCAGTGGGGTGGTGATCGGCGGGCGCGTGCATTTGTAGTCGGATCCTCTAGTCAGACCACTGAGGTCCACATGATTACGTTATCTTCCCTTGTCTTTTGTTGTAATCATGTATTCATTTTGGCAAACTCTGATGTATTATGGTGCACCGCTTATTTGTTTATGAGAAGTAACAGTCCCGTATTGACTATTGTGCTCTTTGTCTTGATTATGATTTTTTTTAAATTTTCCGCTGTTTCGGGATGTTACACTTTCTCTTTCATATTTTCAACCACCATATTTATATAAAGATCCTGCTCTCAAATCAACTTTTCTTTTTTATCAAACTCATTTCTTTTATTTTACAAATAAATTAATTAATATATCATCATTTATCTCGTTTATGTATAAATTAATAGTACTAAAATTTGATACCAATTTTTTTCATTTTTATTTAAAAAAAATTATTCGACAAATGTGAGTAAATAATTAATTTATTAACTGCAAAAGAGAAAATTGAGAATAAAATCTACGAAAGAGAAAATCGAGAATAAAATCTCTAGAAAATAGAAAGTTGAAAATAAAATGAGTTGGAAAATTGTAGTTATAAGAATAAAAACCTTAAGAAAATGAAAGTTGAGAATAATTTTTTTAAGATCTTCGAAAATATTACTATTTGAAAGGTGTAATACGAGAATATAACCGTTTCAACATTGATATTTGTCTCACTTTAGTTAATCACCGAAAATCTAATATTTTGAAAATACACTTTTTATATAGCAACATGTGTTTCTATTCGTAAAACACGAGGAAATAAGAATTATGGTGATTTTTGAAAAAATATTTCTTTTACTTTCTAAGATATTTTGATTTTAAACAATACAATCTCTCTTTATTCTATTCAATTCAAATGCAAGTGAGTCCCATCATTATTAAACAAATATTAAAAAAAAATCGGGCACGTCTCACCGCGCATATTGTATACAACCCTATTTTTTTTAATCCCACGATATCTCACAGTTGTGAGATGAGCCCCGTTAAGGGTGCTCTTAGAAGCAAAATGTCGAAATCCAAGAAATCAAATCCCTTAAAACTACTTAGAAACTAGATGAAATCCCAAATCCTAAAAGCCTCTAGTCCTACCTCTGGCAACACAAGTAGTAGTTGATAAATGATACTTATACATTACAATACAATAGCAAAACAAAGTCGTCACTACCTTATTTAGAGCTGAGCAGAAACCGGGTCGGTCCGGGTTCGGTCCGGACAGGAACCAACCGGTCCGGGTTCTGGTCCAGACAATTTTGGAAATTCGGTTTCAGATCGATCCTGTTTTTGTTTTTTTAATTTATAAGGTTAAAAACCGGCCCTGGACCGGACCGGACTGAATCCAACCGGTCCGGTCAGGTTTCCGGTCCAGACCAGGTTCGGTTCGGTCTTCGGTCCGGATACCGGATAAAAATCAGGTCCGGTCCGGACCGAATGCACAACCCTAACCTTATTTATTACTCACTTGTACGATATGTTGTTATGGTTTTCCCCCAAGTTTTCATCCTTCTACCATATTTATTGAACATATCACATGTTAAACACTCACTCTTTTAAAAATAACATCTTTAGAGGGGGCATCCATAGTTACGGGGGTGTATACATGTGACACATACCCATGTGTATAAAGTAATTATTTTTATAAAAGTGATCGTGTTTAACATGAGGTGTTGTGTTTAGCAAGGTAGTAGAAGCAACAAAATTTAGAAAAAAAGCTGGACTACTAAATGTCGCCCGTAAATTACTTAAATTGCCCATGTCAATTACCGTTTTGTCATTCTCTCATTTCTACTTATATATCTCTTCATTTCACTCTCCTACCATCACTCTCTATTCATCTTCCTCGTAATCATAAAAAATAATGTCTCGGAGGCCAGGAAAGGAGACAACGGACGCCCAGGTGCACTCGAATATGGTAAAAATTCCAAATTTTTTTAAGTTTTTTAGGGGGCGTCAGCAGGAACCCCCCTAAGGGGGAGGTCCTAGCCAGACGCCCTGAGTGATTTTTTTTGGTGGGCTTACTTCACCGGATCCAGACATTTCGCCAGACAGTTTCATGGTGTTGATACCGGTAGAGTGAGAAATACTGAGACGAAGTCTTAGTTTAAAAGACGGGACGAAATTGGTATTAAATGAATTGTAAATGACAAAAGAGTAATTGAGACGAACAATTTTAGTAACAATCGGACGAAGAATAACAACTCAAAAAAAAATCATAACAACAAATACTTAGAACATATTGAAGGTAGTACGAGCAAAACTAACACATATTGGGACGGATCCTAACACATTAGTAATTATTAGTATTTACATGGGCTTACACGCAATCATCCCAAACCAAGACACGAAAGCCCCCAAACACCAACCCAAGTACCCAACACAGAATCTATTCCATTCCAATAAACATGTTTTTTATTTTATTTTCCGGTCGAACAAAAAAAAACCGAACAAAGCAAGCAAGAAAGAAAACCCCGTTCTTTCCTCCCGCCTTCCCTTTTCCCCTCAAAAACCACACCTTTCCCTCCCAAACCCTCCTCGATCCCACCTCCGATGGACTCCGACCGCCGGGACCGCGCGATAAAGGTACTTCCCCCTCTCCTCCCCCAATTTTCCCCAATTTTTTCGGTTTTTTTGGCTCTGGATTGGCCGGATTCGAGGTCAAACGGTGTTTTTGCGTGCAGGAGGCGAAGGTGCTCATGGTTGGAGCTGGCGGAATCGGGTGCGAGCTTCTGAAGACCCTCGCGCTCTCCGGGTTCAGGGATATTCACATCGTGAGTCCGTTTGGATTTGGTTTCTGGTTTCGTGTTGCTTTCTAGGGTTTGTGGTGTGGTCGGATGTTTTCAGTGTTTGTGTGTTTATTATGTGGTGAGATATTTCCTTTGGTGTATGCATGTAGTGTTTGTTTTTTTGGTAATTTCGTGTGATGTTGTAGGTTTTTATGCCTTTTATACTTAAGGCGGAGTTCGGTGTTTTTGGGGGTGTTGGTGGTGAATGATAAGTCACACTTACTTTTACTCACTCTACAGTGTGTTAGGAAATCGGCCACACTTGGAATGCATTATAATGTCTAAGAGTTGGAGTAATTTGTTTTTAGGAGATCCTGGATTTGAGTTACATGACAATGAAGATTTTCAGTTTGGGACTCTTGCGCTTTTAATTCCATGTGTGCAAGTGAAAAATAATTCGGTTTGGAAGCAATATAAATAGTAGATGAGTTAGTTATCCCTGGTCCCTATGTGTATTGGGATTTTAGTAACATTCTATGATATTATGGTTTAAGGATTATTAGAAAATGTATCCGATTAAAAAAAGGATTACTAGAAATTGTTAGGAAAGGGGAGCTAGGTTTACAATGAAATTTAGATTTGTGTGGTGTCTTGAGACATTAATTAGAAGTTTATATTTGGGCATATGACTTCAACAACTTCCGTTCTGTCTTATGGCAAAACGAGTTCAAGTTAAAAAAAATCAGTCTATGGTGCAACTTTATTTATTTTTACTTAATACTATTTCTAACATCGATGACCTTGATCTGAATCGTCTTCTTCAAGCTAATGTTCTCAGTGTTGATTTGCAAAACTTGATTACTTCCGCAAACGGAGCTCAAAAATGATATTTAAGTGATCGTTTGGTTTGCCAAAAGTTCTATGACAAGACTTACTTGGAATGAGTTGCACCGCTTCCAATATGGACTTGCCATCTTCAGTTAAACAAATTAAATTTATAAAACTTTACAAACTAGATTAGTCCTTAGTACCAACAACCATCATTTGTATTCTTTGAACAACAGATCTCAATTGTACATGACATCCTTACCAATTCGACTAGCAAATGTGTCTTGTTTACATTTATATATAACTAAATTTCTTCGAAAATCTGAAGCTAATGCTGATCATATCCGATTATTTATGCTCGGTGCTTTGTTACGATTGTTGTTACCTCAACATCTTATACAATTATACAAATGTTACTACTCTTATATGGACACTAATTATATCAAGCCATTTCTCTTCATGCAGATTGACATGGACACAATTGAAGTTAGCAACCTTAATAGACAATTTCTGTTTCGGAAAAATCACGTGGGGCTATCTAAGGCTAAAGTATGAATTCTATGTTAACCATCATGTCACGAAATGTTCTCACATTCTGCTGTAATGTGTTTCATGTATCCCTAAATTTTACTGTTTTCTTTTGCTGTCAGGTTGCTAGGGATGCTGTTCTGAGATTTAGACCAAATATAAACATTACCCCATATCATGCTAATGTTAAAGATCCTGAATTCAATGTGGATTTCCTTAAGCAATTTAATGTGGTATTGAACGGTCTTGACAACTTGGATGCCAGACGACATGTAAACCGCCTCTGCTTGGCTGCCGAAGTTCCTCTGGTTGAAAGTGGCACTACTGGATTCCTGGGGCAGGTGAGGTCCATTGGTTCATTTCATAACTGACTTTGAGTTTGTTTGGTTTTTTGTTGAATTTGTGTGAGAGATATTTCTTTATCTATGTGGGAGTTCCAATGTTCTTTTTTCTGTTTACGCTTGAACATTCTAACATTTAGATATCTGTTTACGCTTATACCTATTTCTTTGTTGGTTGTTTCTCTCTCTATATTTGCCATCATGGACTTAGATATGCAATGATTGCTTTCTGTGGAGAATGTATTGTATTCTACAAGGTCGTAACTTACGAAAAATTGTCCAGTAGATTTGCTGTTGGAGTACCTAAGATTTTTTAATACTAAAGAACCATATCCCTCCTGAAGCTCTACCAGAACAAAGCATATCACTCATAAAGTTGCTATCCGAACAAACCATATGCTAAGTGCCATAGATCCTTTTCTGAACGAACCATACTAAAACCAAAGAGTCTGCTGTAGATTGTGTCTACTTAGGTTGCTAATGGTACCTCAAAGATTTAGGATTCACTTGTGACTCTTTTTATGCCTATATTTAAAGTTAAAGACACAATGATGCTGGATAGAATTACATTATAACAGTTAAAACAATTTTTGCATCTAAGTTCTATCAGCTTTCATGTAAATCTTCTACAATATTTTGTTTTTCCTATAATAATTTTGCTAAAGATTAATTGCATATAGTATTTAGGTTCATGATGTTTACGTGTTCTCTCATATTGATATGTCACGAAGTAATTTTGTCTAACCTATCTTCTTTAAGAAGCAAGAGAATAATTTGTCCTGAAGTCAAGAATTCACACATCAACTCTGCAGAATGTACTTTTGGTTCGTTGAATCAAACCACTGTCGAAATAGTCTCTATTTCTTTAACAAATGGAAACAATACCTACCCTTCGCTTAGTGGAGGAATGACAGCCAGAATGACTGTTAGTCCTTTTATTTATTTTTTATAATTTATGATTATTGTTACTATCCATATAAGTTATAACTCATTTATCACCACTGTTGCTAAATATGTTTCATCTTAATTATGGTGATTTTGGTCAGGTTACTGTCCACATAAAGGGTAAAACTGAGTGCTATGAGTGCCAGGCGAAGCCAGCACCAAAGACCTATCCTGTGTGCACTATTACAAGCACCCCATCAAAGGTAAGCCATTTGCTCTTTCTCTTTGACGATTTTGAATTCTGATAATCTGAACATAACATACTGCTGCTGATGCCACAGTTGGTGATGCTTTCAGAAAACTTTTGTAACCCTTTGTTATGTGAACTTTATTTCAAGATGACTACTTTTTATGTCTAAGAGTGCAAAGACAATTATAATACACAGTTTATAGATTTTAATGGTTTTTTATTTGCAAACTTAAATAGCATGAATGCCTATTTAATAATTGTACTTATATTGCTATATAGAGGCCATGCATTTCTTGATAGTTTTTTATTTTGTTAATATTGTATTATTTGTCTGATACAGTTTGTCCATTGTATCGTTTGGGCAAAAGAACTGCTTTTTGCAAAGTTATTTGGGGATAAAAATCAAGCAAATGATCTGAATGTGCATGCAAAGGAAGGTGACGAGTCTTCAAAGGACAAGGAAGATGTCTTTGTAAAAAGTGAAGATGAGAATATTGAGGTGTACGGCCGCAGAATATATGATCATGTTTTTGGGTATAACACAGAGGTTGCATTATCTAACGAAGATACATGGAAAAGTAGGACCAAACCAAGGCCGATATTTATTCGAGATGTCTTGCCTCAGACAGGCTTTCAGGGAAATGGAATTCTTGAGAAGTGTAAATATAGCAATGGACCTATCTCTGTGATGTCTTATGTTGGCCTTAAGAATCCTCAGGAAGTTTGGAGTCTCACTGAAAATACAAGAATATTTCTGGAGGCTCTGAAATTGTTTTTTGAGAAGCGAGACAAGGTTATCAACTTCTTTTCATACTTTTGTAATTTGCATGAAATTGATTTTATTTATGACGGTCAATATGGAAGTTGAAACTTGGACCTACCATTGGTATTCAGGACATTGGTCATCTTACCTTTGATAAGGATGACCAGTTAGCTGTAGAATTTGTTACAGCGGCAGCCAATATCCGAGCTTCTTCTTATGGTATTCCCCTCCATAGTCTTTTCGAAGCTAAAGGAATTGCTGGTAATATTGTACATGCTGTTGCAACGACAAATGCCACCATTGCTGGTCTGATAGTGATCGAAGCAATCAAGGTTCTTCAGGATGACGGTCAGAACTACAGGTACAGAAAAACTAGACCAATTTTATCATGTCTTTATTTATATTGTCTATATTTTCCAAGGATATCACACTTGTTATGTCTCCCTTGGGTTGAGCTACTCAATTGTTAGTAGTATTACGTCTAAGAAAATAATCAGACGCCACTTGAACTGTTTTTCCAATTTTTGTAAATGAGCAGATTCTGAGGCTCCAAACCTGTTTAATTTGCTAATATGGTTCTACCCTGAGTCACAGTTTATGGCCTTGTGCTCTTGAACATCATCTCTGCTGTGGCAGTTATTGATTAGAAAATGTTGATTAAAAGAACTCATCTTAAAACAAGACTAAGCACTTGTGCCTGTATTCTAGAATGACTTATTGCGTGGAACATCCAACAAGAAAGATGCTTTTGATGCCAGTTGAGCCCTTTGAACCTAACAAGTCTTGTTATGTCTGTTCTGAGGTAACAATGATCCTTCATCTTGACTTCTACTTGGGTTTGATATTACAAGATCAATTTCCTTTTTATGATTTTCTAAGCTAATACATTGCAGACACCTCTACTACTTGAGATAAACACTTGTTCCGCAAAGTTGAAAGATTTTGTTGAGAAGATCATTAAGAATAAACTTGGGATGAGCTTCCCATTGATAATGATTGGTTCAACACTAGTTTATGAGGTAGGAGATGATCTTGACGAGGATATGACTGCCAACTACGCCTTGAATCTTGAAAAGGTACATCTTGTATACATTTTTCTTTAATGTAAGACATCTTTGGTTTGAGTATGTAGAAACTGAAATGGTTTCACTTAAATTATCACAGGTCATAGCTGAACTACCTGCTCCAGTGAATAATGGAACAATTGTCAACGTCGAGGACCTACAACAGGAATTGTCCTGTAATATCAGTATTAAACACAGGTTACATTTTGGTTCCTTGTTTTTCTCGAATATTCAGCAGGAATTTATCAGTTATCCTGTAAAGAAAAGGAAGCCCTCAGTATAGTGATGCACTGATGCCTATTGCCTCATATTGGTTCTAGCTGTTTAAATTGTACTGTTTACTGATATGGAAGGTAAATAATAAAAAATGTAGCCAAGTATACAACTTGAACAAGAATGCAGTTATAAACTTATAATCAGTAACGAGCATTTCTTATGTCAACAGTAAAAAAACCTGTTTTAAAGAAATATATAGTCAAGGAAACAGAAAGCTGTTTTCATGGTTTACTACCTAGTACCTACTATCGGGGTAGGGTTTTTTTTGGGTAGAATTCCTAAAATACGTTTGTCACTTGAATATGTATGGCCTACCACAGAAGGCCTTATCCTTTTGATTGCTTACTAGTAACTTCTTTTTTGGCTTTCTGAAGTAACTTTGGTGACTTTTTAGTGCCAACTGCTCAAAATGAATGGATACTTCTCGAATAACTCATCTCAATTGAAATGCTCATAGTGAAACTCAAACAAGATGTGCATTTTTGAAATGTTGGACATGAGAACCAATAGAAATGCTCGTAGCGAATAACTCCTCTGACATGAATAGAATATCTGTTTCCATTTTTGAAATGCTGTTTTCTGTCTTTGAGGAAAATTTTCTATTTTGAGCGATCTTGCAGAGAAGAATTTGACGAGGAAAAAGAGCCTGACAGGATGGTTCTTTCTGGATGGACTGCCCAAACTAGTGTGCTTGATACTCGGGTTGCCAGCAGCGGAGAGAGTTCGTGCACAAGTGTTGCTAAAACCACTTCAGCAGCAGAAGATAATCCTGATGAAATCGAGACAATCACTGCAAAATCAGAACTTGGTGGAATAAAAAGAAAACATAGTGAAATTTCAGAAGATTTCTCTGTCACGAACAGCAGCTTGGCTTCTTCCCATCCGGATAAAAATGGTAAAAGCTTAGAAGTCGATGCTGATGCTGATGACGATGATGACATGATCATGCTTGAAGAAGATCCAGCAATTAGCAAAACGAAAAGGCAAAGTTGACCTCTTTAAGAAGGTAAATGGAACTCAGACTTGCATCGTGCATATCACTAACTTAGGCAAAAACTGACGGCGACAGTGAGTCAGTGACAATGCATTGAACCGTTTGCTGCACAGTTTGATATCAGCAAACTTGCTTTTGAGCAAATGGAAGTCATTATTTTATGAAATTTAGCTCCTATTTAGGGGAGAATCCTTTTGTAACCATCTAGATGAAAAACTACTAATTCATCGTCATTTATCTGTAACCATAGTTTTGATTGGTTTTGCAATTACAATTACTGTAGGCTACGCAGATAGATGACTCCAATGGCAACTTTGTAGCTTCTAAAGCTGACACTTGATTGTAGGCAGCAGGCCTTGTTTTTCATATTTTGGTACGATTACTTTTTGCATGGCAGAAATTGTAATGTTGGTCGACTTTGTAAAGGAAGTTCAAAACGGCTGATTTGTTTTTTTGAATCCATTCGTTGTTTCTCTTCCATATAACCGTTTGCCATTTGCATTTGCAGGCACATTAGCTCATATAGCTTAAAGCCTTAAAGAGTACATATTATTAATTTTTGCGAATTGTTGAGCTTCAGCTAGCCAAGGTTTAAATTCAACATTAGCAAGAGTGCAAGACAACACATGCCAAACATGCATCAACAATAATCAGACAACCTTAGAAGTTTTAGGTGGAAAGCTGAAATGTTGTTGGACTATAAACGCCTGTCTTTAAATTTTCATCCGAGGCGGTTTGTGATTTAGACATTGAGATTGGTAGGTTTGAGACCCGTAGATAGAGCATTTGAACAACCGATGATTATATATATATATATATATATATATATATATATATATATATATATATATATATATATATAATCATCGGTTGTTCAAATGTCTATCACAAGCTACCAGTCTTATATATATATATAGGGTTAAGCTTTAGTGAGCCTAGAGCTCATCAAATTTAGTTTAAGTCTCCTACAATCTCGTTATTAGATCTTATTTACAGTTAATCTCACAATTTATTAGTATAATCGTTTTTTTCTTAATCTACCTTACAATTTGAAATCAGTGATGGATATTGTGGGAGTTTAATTTTCCAAAATTAAGCCTTGGACTCACTAGAGAATTCATATATATATATATATATATATATATATATATATATATATATATAGATTTTGTGTGGATTTATTTAATTATCAAGCTTACGACTACACGGACAACAAAAAAGAAATTTAGTTATGTTGATGGATATTTTGCACGAGACATTTTCTTAGCCATGTGAAATATAATTGATTCACCGTCTGGAAGATTAAGCATTTGGATCGAATGAAATGGTTGCAATACCTTATAGAGCATTTTAGATATTTCTTCAGCAACAACACCATATTTCAGTGCACCCGAAGTAGATTGAAGTCCCGACTGGAATGAGATTATATCAGTGAGCATGTAGTTGAATATCCTGAAACATTGATTCTTAATTTTGCAAACTTTTTTTTGTTGAATGATAGTTTTGTTGGGGAATGGTATCTCGTTTCATTATTACAAATATGTGTTATCCGTCTGGTAGTTCCATAAACTTTCGGAATGTTATACTCACACAGTGCTTGCATGTTGTGACAAATAATTGTTGATAGTTGCATTATATATGCTGCTGGTAAATTGATAAAACACTGCTATTTGAAGTTGCTTTCGATGTAAAGCAGGATAATGATCAGCCAGATATAAAGCAGGAATATTACAGTCATTCCAGAACTCGGCGTCCAATGACCGAGTTATGTTTAATGAATTCGACATTGCAACTGTCGAGTTCTGTTTGAATTCCAAACTGGTAGTGCCCACTCTACCCTGTGCATGAAAATTTTTAAATGTCAGTAGTCGACATCTCAAATGATGAGTTCTAACAAAATGAACTCAATATTGCAATTGTCGAGTTCAATTTGGACTTCAAAGTCCAAATTGGTACTACGTTCATGCATGTGCGGGAAAAATTATATGTGTAATATCATAAATCATTGCTTTGCACTAATCATGTTTTGGACTTGACTAGGGGCTGTTCAGGGAGGTTTAAGAGTTGGTGAGATGGATGACTGAGATTGAATGAGGAATTTTGTATATAAAGGTTAGTTTCTCTCTCCCTCTCATTCTCTCTCTCACTCGTTTCTCAACTCCCACACTCTCTCTGTCTCCAGACCTTTGAGAAGGATTCTGAGAGTTTCGGTGAGACCGGGAGAAGATCGTGCGGAGTGGGGGCGCGTTGCCGGAGTTGAGTTGATCGTTGCTCGGTTGGATTTTGCTGGAGTTTGGGTTCGTGAGGGAAAAACTCGTCGTTGGGTCTTCAAAGGCTTCTTCAAGCCTTCAAGGTATGCCAAGCTCTACTTTGATACTCACTTATGCTTTCGTGAGTGTTGGAGTGGTCGATGGAAGGCCAGATGACTCGTCGGACCTGTGCAGCAGTTTTCTGCACTGTAACGGTCGACCAATAACTTGGTTCGGTCGACCGGTTGTAGTGTAATTTTGGCGTTATCTCTCGCACTGGTCGAACGATACCCTTGGGTGGTCGACCGGTGGTGCATGTTAAGCGAAGAGAGGGCGTTACTGGTGGGTTTCGGTCGAACGGGACCCCTTTGTCGGTCGACCGAAACACTGTTTTAAATCGGTTGGAGGTTTAGACTACAAAACGGTCGACCGCCTTAAGACCTCGTCCGACTGACGACTTATAATAACTTAATGTTCGTCCGACCGCGTGATGGTTCGGTCGACCGGAGAACTATGTTTTGATTTGGATTTTACTGCCCATTTTCGGTCGACCGATGATCGCGTGTGGTTCGATCGGTTGTGCTTTTTATTGCGACAGGAGGTTTACTGGTTGAATTCGGTCGAATGAGTCCCCTTTGCCGTTCGATCGGTTGACAGATTTTTTCGGTTGGGTCAGTCATATGGAGAGGATTCGGTCGACCGGTTTGGTGGTTTTGTTCGACCGTTGTGGTGCAGTTTTGTGTGGTTTTGGTGTTGTGGAGCCAACTCAAGGGCAACAGGTATCCAACCTTTTTGGGGTAACAATACAAACATTGTCGGCCTAAGAGTGGTTCGTGGGTGTGTGGAGCTAGCTCAAAGGCAACGTGTCTCCGACCCTGGAGGGGCAACGGTACAAACATTGTCGGTCTGAGAGTGGTTCACCGGATCAGCTGTGAAGGCAACGGGTCCCCGGCCCTGGAGCGCAACGGTACGGACAGTGTCGGCCTGATAGTGATCCAGCGTTGTGTTGTAGCCGAGGATGTTTCCGGCTGTGGTGCCTGGGGCACATGTTGAAAGGAATGTGTTCTAAAAGTTTTACTTTTATATGTTAATTATTATGAATTGGATGTGCAAACATTTTGTTCCTTGATTATGATATTCGTCTTTTGGAAGTGTTAAGGAAGAGGTGTTTGGTCCTTAACCGTAGAGCTCTAAAAGATAATGGTTTACATAAATCAAAAGTTATTCACAATCACGGTAATTAACATGAAACATTAATCACCGAGATAATATTGTCGTGTTGGTCATCGATTATTGTAGCTCTACAAATAATTGGCGACACGAGTATATAAAAGAGAAAAAGATTACTTTTATATATTGAATAGACCTAACAAGTAAAACATTATGGAATTGTGTTTCGTGTCATTAATGTTTTACTGTGTCTTAGATCCTAAGATATGAGACTTATATCTTTTCACTCAAGAAGTGCTTAATTTGATTATTGTCAAAAGCTATCAATGAGTATAGTGATAAAGGCAATAGTTGGTTAAACATGACTTGTGCTGGAAAAAATAGTTAGTCAAACGATTATTGTTGCCCATCTTAATTGAGTTATGATATTAGTGGACTCTTTGATAAAGCAAAATTATAATGTGCACAATGTAACTTGAGTTAAGTTACATAGTTATAATTAGCTTAGAGAGATAAAGAAATGAATATAATACAAAGGTGACACATTTCTACTTTGTATATATTCTTAATATCATGAGCCAAGGGATAGACACAAGTGTGCACTTACACCACTACATGGATCATGTTTTAGTTCGAGTGGAACAAAGACATCTATACTATTTGAGTAACTATAATGTGTAGCTAGATACCACTTATAGTTTGAGATATTAATTGTTTAACATCGTTGTCAATTTAGCTTAGATCATCCTATATGTCACACCATAAAACTCGGAAACAAGAAGCTTGATTTTGAGTTCATATGATGTGTCAGGTTTCATGTGAAAAATGGACACATGTGGTGAACGAATAAAATCAATATGTTATGAGAATTGACATAATTAGAATCATAATAAATTCATAAGAGGTGTGTATATTATGGGGTGTAATAATTTAATATTACATAAGATATGAATTTGCTAAAAATCCCAAAAGATCAAATTTTGTTGGAAATAAATCAAAAATTTGACAAAGGCAAAATCGGGGTCAAACACGGTGAACCGTTCAGGGTTCGGTTGACCGGGGAATCTTCGGGTCGGTTAACCGAATGGGGAACGAGTAGAATATGTGTGTTAGAATATGTCGTAAATGTGTTAGAATATGTGTTACAATATGTGTTAGAATTTAGCTTCGTAAATGTCGAGTTCTAACAAAATGAACTCGGCATTACAACCGTCGTGTTCAGTTTGGACTCTAAACTGGTTGTGCACAATCCTACCCGTGCGTCGTCTGAGATGCTGAGCTCTGTAAACACTAAATTTCATGACCCACTGCTGTCATGTGTCGTGATGTGGTGACAACAAATTTGAGAGAGAGGTTTAGAATGAGAATTTTTAAAAAATAAAAAAAAATCCTTTAAGATATCTTTGTTGTTTTTAAGGCCGTAATTTGCAGTGCGTTGCTTTGGAGTAATTTGCCGTAATTCGATGGGTTGTGTTTTGGAGTTTGAAAGAGTTATCGAAATTTTTATGGATTTGATTTTTTTTGAAATGAAACAATTCGTTTAATTGACATTTTATACTTCCGGTTGAAGCCTGAAGGTGTTGACGGAATGCAATCTACCAAGAAGAACAGATTAGTCCATTGGATAGCTGGATCGGTAAATATTAAATAATTATCATTTGGTATCCTAACATGATGTTACTGATAAGGTCGACAAAAAAGATGATCGACTGATTCCAAAGTCTTGACTTTGTGGTCCATCAGACACACTTGTTTATATACAATCAATATAGTTGGAATTTTGTGTGATTCCTTTCAAACTTGAAGCTCAAAATGTGCCATTCACACACATAATACGAGACTCGGTATGTGACGACATTCAAGAAATATACACGTGAGTATTAAGAATTTACGTATATAATTTCATGTTAGGTGAATATATTCATGTGCGAGTATTCTACAGGGAATGAGATTCTTAGGATGGCTGGTAGAGAGACAAGTCCTAAGATTCCAATTATTTAAGGCCTACTTTTGTTATGTGAATATTTGAATGTTCGATTTTTTAATATAGTTTTAATTTTATTCCATTTGTTAAAGATTTTAAGATAAAACCATTATTCGAACATCGCGTTTGGAGGTTGAAATTTGTTGCCTTTCGGACGTTATATCTCGAAGCCAAACGACATTTACCCTAGCAAGAGAAGCCACCCTTTAGTAGCTTCTTAATTCTTATGCAAATCAAAGATTGTTCATATACCCGATCATAGATGATTTCAGATTAGTCTTGAATGTCAAGCAGTGTTTGGATGTTGTATTTTTAGATTATGAATTCTTGTTCCCAAAAGGTTAGGATTTGTCACGGAATTGTCTTCCCCCCAAAGTTTTTGATTTTTGCGAGAAAAAACAATTTTACCATTCACAAATCTTATTTCAAATAAACTAATATTGTAAATAAAGATTACTACGAGGGTAAAAATGTATCTTCCCAAACCTATACTTCGATTCCGGAAAAAAAATTCTTTCTTGATTTATTCAAGAATCTAGGTGTGAGTTTGGGTTGTTTGGTGGTTGGCGAGAGAAAAATGCGATTGTTGCCCCCCACCCGACAGGAGACTAGGCGAAAAAACGGGCGGCAGAGCACCCGTTTTTTTGCTTGGAACACGGCCCACGTGTGTGTATTGGGGGGGGGGGGGGGGGGGGGGGGGGGGGGGGATGGAGGAGCACCCGTTAAGGGAGCTCTTAAACACAGAAATCCTTCCATGCATGTTAAATCATGATCTTTTTGCCTTTGTTGTTGCGACTTGCCATATTGCAGTTGAGTCATAAAACACAAAGAATTGTGAATTGCAAGTTCAAGGAATCTAATTCGTATTAAAATCATTGAATGAGATTACAAACGAGCAAGTGGAAAGTAAAGATCTAAGAATTTGTCATGTGTGTAGAATTTTGTTTAATGTCTTTTTTATATGTTTGGATCTAAGTTGGGTAGATGTTGGAATCACCAACGCTTCTTTTAGAGCATAAACAACAATGCTCGGGCTATCCTCGGGCACTCTGCTCCATTTCTCTACCACGTAAGTGTAGGATCTTTAAATGTTCACCAAACTCTAAACAAGATTAGAGAGAAATGAGCTAACCAATCAATTTCTAATTAATCTTAGAATCTAGTTAATAACCCCACTAAAAGCTCCTGAGATTTTAATCTCCAAAATTTAGGTTAATTGGAGCGGTTAAGGAGAGAAAGAATTTTGCTTCTAATTAAACAAGTAGGATGATGAGTCCTTTTATAGGTTCCCAAAACACTCATTCCAAAAAACGTTTGATCAAATCTTGAATTAATCCAACCCATGATCTAATTATTCTCTTAATAATTCAGGTAGAAATCGTGTTGTTCGGTTAACCGGAATTTTCATTCGGTTGACCGAACCATTCAGTTTTACGCAAGTTCGGACGACCGCGAACTAGACGGTCGACCGAGTATTCATAAGAAAAATTCCCTGAATTTTTTGGGTCGAACCACGTCTTGCTTCGGTCGACCGTTGACTTACCCAAATTTCTCTTGGTAAATCTCTTCGGACGACTATGTCACTTTCGGTCTACCGTCATATCCCCAAGACAACTCCTGGATATTTTCTTTCGGTTGACCGCTTACGTCTGGTTGACTGATCCCAATTGTCCAGGCACTCCAGACAATTTCGGTCAATTAATTGCGTTATCCGATCTTCGTCCGGTCTACCGTTTCCAACAAACCTGGTCGACCGAACCTAAAACGGTGGACCGTTTTGACCCTGAATTTGTCTTTGTTAAATTTTGGATTTATATCCAACAAAATTTGATCTTTTGGGTTTTTCAGCAAATTCATATCTTATGTAATATATTATCATATGTAATATTAAATCATTACACTCCATAATATATAAACCTCATATGAATTTATTCATGGTTCTAATTATGTCAATTTTCGTGACATATTGATTCTATTGATTCACCACATGTGTCTCTTTTGACATGAAACCTGACACATCATATGAACACAAAATCAAATTTCTTGTTTTCTAGTTTTGTAGTGTGACCTATAGGAGGATCTAAGCTAAATTGGGAGGGATATTGAGCACTCAATATCTCAAACTATAAGCGATATCTAGCTACACATTATACTTACCCAATTACCATAGATGTCGTGTTCCACTCGAACTAAACACGATCCATTTAGTGATGTTAGTGCAACACTTTTGTCCGTCCATTGCCTCATGATATTAAGAATATATATGATTGGCATCATATCAAGCATACATTCGTGTCTTTTATCAATTATTTTGAGCCTAAAAATGCTACGTAACGAGTTTTGTGTTGGAGTTTCAGGAATAAATAGGGTTGAAGAGAAGATGCATAAAAAAGACTGAAAAACAAGAAAAAAGACTGAGTTGCAAGACTTATGCACTGAAATGAAAGAGAGAAGGACTCGGATGTAAAACCAAAAGTATCAATGAGCAAATCAAGAAGCTCCACAACTTAATGAGGAGTATTTTGGCAATTAAATCCGGGCTCAACCATCAACAACCAAATCGGGTTCATCAAACACCAATAAATCAAGCCAAAATCAAGCCACCCAAAATCCGACCCGATCAAGCTTATTTAGACCGCCAATTGGTTGTCCCAGACAGCCAATTGGCGGTCCATTTTGTCCCAAATTACACATGATTTGGTCAGGTGTTGAATTAGGTTATATTTAGTCCATTTATGCTATGCGTTTTAGTCTCATACCGGGGGATTGTCCCAGATTAACTTTTTTCATGCCTATATATAGAACTCTTCCTCTCCTTTTGTATTCACCCATTGCTTGGTGGAATTCTCTCTACTTGGAGTAAGCCTTGGAGCAAAAACTCAAGGAGGAGAAGAATGCTAGTAGTAATGTGAGTCATTTAATAAAATAATTTTTATTGTTTCGTTCTCATGTTGTTTTTTTTTATGTATGCTTAGTTTAGTGTTGTTTCTTTGATCTTAGGCTAAATTAGTTAGAATGTCTTATTTCTTCTTTAGTTTAATTGCTAGAATTATGGTTGTGCAAGATTTGGGTCGGTCCGGACCGAATCCGACCGGTCTGGGTTTCGGTCCGGATCGTGGGGCAAGTTTGGTTTTCGGTTCAGTTCGGTTTGGTCCGGTCCGAAGTCGGTCCAAAATCCTAATTTTCCCTAAAAAATCCGGTCCGGTCCAAGTTTTTGGACCGGACCAATCGCTCTGAGTTCAGTCCGGACCGAACCTAACTGGTCCGGTCTTCGGTCTGGACCCCGGAGAGCATCTGGGTCCGGTCCGATGCGGGTCCGGACCGATGCTCAGCCCTAGCTAAAATAAAGTGTAGTGAGTAGATCCATTCCCTTTGGGTGGTGGAGATAATGTTCATATATATTGTGAAGTTTGGATGTTTGATGAATTTTTGATTTTGTAGACTTGCATGTTTTGTATGTTCATTGGGGTTATTTAATCATCTACATGTTGGGAAATTTTGACGAGTTTGGCCATAAGATTTAGACACTTCCCATTCTTAGTTTTCTTATGTTTATTGACTGAGATTTCCTGTTGAATATGTTACATGTTAGTTATGTATTTGTATTTGTGTTTGCTTGCTTGATTGATTGAAGAAACTTTATTTTGATGAGTTTTGCCATAACATTTAGACACCTCCCATGCTTACCTTTGTTCTTGACATGAGTTTATGGTTTTTGATGAGTCTTGTCATATCTTTAGACACTTCTCATACTGAGCATAATCTTATGATAATTAAGTAGTAATTTCCGATACGTTGTGTGAATAGACTGATAGGTTTTACCACATTTTTAGACACTTCTTATGCATGAAGACGCACACACGACACTCACACACATACACGCTTACATGAATCATTCATAACTTATTTCACTTCATATGTGCACACACTCCACCCCTTAGGGGTTTCTCTTTCTAATTTCCAATCTTTCGTGCTTTCTTTCGCAATTCGTACTTATTAGTTTAGTATAGTTTAGCTTTAGCGTAATGTAGAACTTTTCTTTCATTTTTTGCCACTAGATTTCTGAAAAACCAGAGGCTACTCACCTCCGTGCGGATCGACCCATACTTGTCACAGTTTCATCGCGGTCGTGCACTTGTGGTATTTTAAAACATTTAAACAATATACAAAGTATAAATGTGTCACCTTTGTATTATATTAATTTTTTGATTTTTTAAGCTAATTATAACTATGTAACTCAACTCAAGCTACATTGTGCACATTATAATTTTGCTTTATCAAGGGACCCACTAATATCATCACTCAATTAAGAGGGACAATGATAATCTTTTGACTAACTATCTTTTCCAGCATAAGTCATTTTCAACCAACTATTGTTTTTATCACTACACTCATTCATAACTTTTGACAATAATCAAATCAAGCACTTTTTAAGTGAATAGATACAAGTCTCATATCTTAGGATCTGAGACACAGTATAACATTAATAACACGAAACACAATTCCATAATGTTTTACTTGTTAGGTCTATTCAATATATAAAAGTAATTTTTTCCTCTTTTTTATACTCGTGTCGTCAATTATTTGTAGAGCTATAACAATCGATGACCAACACGACAATCTTATCTCGGTAATTAATGTTCCATGTTAATTACCATGATTGTGAATAATGTAAACCATTATCCTTTAGAATTCTACGGTTAAGGACCAAACACATCTTCCTTAACACTTCCAAAAGACGAATACAATAATCAAGGAACAAAATGTTTGCATATCCAATTCATAATAATTGACATATAAAAGTAAAACTTTTAGAACACATTCCTTTCAGTCAGCTCACCCCACTTAACCAAAAATTCCCTTAACCACGCCCGGGCTACCCCACCCTACACTTTTTTTCCTCCACATTATTTCTTAATTTCACAATTTTATTCTTCCACAACATTTAACAAATTACATTTTACATAATTCTAATTACATTATAATTCTAATTCACGAAATGATTAATATTAATAATTAATATTAAACCACAAAATATTTAATAATTAAAATTAGAAATGCACAGTATACGCGTGATTACACAGTGTACACGTGAATGCAAAATGTACGCGTGAATGCACAGTACCCGCGTGGATGCACAATCAACGCGTGAATGTACAGTATACGTGTTAATGCATAGTATCCCGTTGAATACATAGTGTCTGATTTTTCCTCTATATATACCTTACACAAAACACAACTTACACTCCACACCTCTTCCACTTTGAACCTCATTGTTGCTAATTCTCACGTGCAACTTTGCAATATCTTCTCCAGATCACAACCGTTCCCCCCGTCGTCCACAATCAAATCCACGTCCACTATATCCACAAGGATACCCAACATATCCATATTACCAACAACCATTCCAACAGCCAGACTTCCCAAATACGCACCACCGTTCTCACCACCAGACCAAAACCAATCATTCCAACAATTCCCCAATACGCACCACCATTCCCACAAAACCAACCCTAATTTCAGATGTTTGGCTGATACATGTCCCAAGAAAGTAGTCCGAATATGGCAGACACTGAAGAAGAGGACCACGACGATGACATGTAAAAAGGAGAACCCATCGGAGCATGATCAAAAAATAATGGCGAAACTCATCGACTGGGCGGAAGAGAATGGTTTCATGTAGTTTGTTGGTTTGTTGTAGTTGATATTTCATGTAGTTTGTTGGTTATAGGTAGTTGGTATTTCGTGTAGTTTGTATTTCGTACCGCAATGTATTGTTCCTATGATATTGTAGTACTTATATATATTCTAATTTAAGCATTAAATATGGATTTACCTTTGATTTATTTAATTTAAATATTTTAAATATTATTCAAACAAATTACATCAAAAATTATCACCCCACATTAATAAAAAACACAAAATACATTATCAATTATTTCTAATAACAAATCATTAATCCTCCACTAAAATAAAATAAAATTAGACCAATGGGGGGGCACGTGCCCCCCACCCCAGGGTGTCCCGGGCGACTGATCCGGACAACTAGAGGTCGCTCGGCCCGTTAACGGGCAGTCAGTTAACTATGCTCTTCGGTCCTTCTAAGACACCCGGATTTTAAGATAATGTTTTTTTTTGGACAGGTGATTGTTCTTGAAGTGTGAATCTTTTTTATTTTTTGATTGGGAAACTAGTTGTATTTATTTAGTGTTTTAGTTACCTTCCGATAAGGTAGATAGTTGTATGACATTCCTTTCTTTTCTTTTCTTTTCTTTTCTTTTATTGCATTCAGTGTTATCCAAATTCATCCTAAATTTAAAGCCGTAGGTAAGTCACATCCAGATACCAAATAAGTAAATTACAATTACAAGAGTGATCATTCTCAATTCGTACGCATTTAGCAAGTTTTTTGCGATTTAAACATTTAATGCCTGACACCAGCTCAAAATTAAGATTCTCTTAATACTAATAGCATATTTTACATCAAATAAATCTCCAGAAAAGAAATCATGTCATCAACAAATTGTAAGGTCACTATTTGCGGGACCTAAATGCTAAAGAAGGTTCCATCCACAAGGAACATTTATTTAAGGAGACCAATGACTCGATAATCCATTGATAATTAACTATGTATCCGAAAACAGATTAGTGCCTTGAATACCTTTGCGCATAATCTTTGTCGCGGATGGGAAAAAGTTAGAAAGCACAAATGGCTATAAATGAATTTGGTAGGTTTAATTAAAGTAAATACGACTAGAATAGGAGGTGAAATTTTAGATCCCCATAATTAATTGCCGAATACAAAATTGAAACTTGTTATATTTATTTTATTTTTGAAAGCAGAAACTTGTTAGATTGGCAAATGACAACTGCCACCCAACGAATTCCAGTTCACATTGTTGGCATAATAAATAATTCAGCTTTTCTGGAACGCGTTTCGGCTACAAACACTCCAACCCAACGACCAAATACTATGAACCGACCGGACTTTTTTCGGTGTATTTGCACATCTATTTTCGTGTTTTACCTTTCTTTTTAGTATAATGGTCATTTAGATTATTTCCATCTACGAATGTTTATGCTCAAAAGTTCGGAATTTGTGCACAAAATAGTAAAACAAAATGTACTAAAGTTTAATCTTTTTTGGTGGAGTGCCTTATCCTTTACCTTTGTATAAGTGGTGTAACTTAAGTGGTGTCTCTATGTAAAATACACTTTGAGGTCACAAATTTGAATTCTAATAGAACATCGGTTTATGTTTAATTTAATGGATTATACTAATTTTTTTAAAAAAGTAGGAAAATTTGTAATAGAACATCTTAAGATTTTGTATCTCATGAAAATGCAGTTAGATATATTGAATGCATCATTACAGGTTGTTCTCAGCATCACTTCTTATGTATGTTTTTATTTTTGCTAGTTTTATAAACTGGACTCTAAATGTCACCCGCGTTTTACTAAAATCGTCCGTCCCAATTAACATTTTCCCATTTACTCCATTTAATACTCATTTCGTCACGTCTCTTAAACTAAGATTTTTATTTAAATTTTCCTCACTTTAACAGTACCAACACCGATGAAATGTCTAGTGACCCATCTGAATTAGGCGAATTTAAAAACAAGATATTTTTTTGGACAGGACGTCTGGCTAAAACGCCCCCCATGCGGGGGTGTTCTTATCTGTTGCAGACCATCTTAAGCCCTGTACAGGCGGCTATACAATACATTTGAATTTTTACAACAACTATACAATATATTTGAATTTTTACAACTACATGCATGGAATATTTCATGACTTACAAAAAAACTTAGTGTTATCCACCTCGTTACCACTGAAATTTTGCAACGGAACCTGAAATAATTTGAGATAACACACCGTATAAATTTAAGAATTATTTTTTTATTTTTTTATTTTTTGAAGGGGCGTCTGGATAAGACGCCCCCGCCATGGGAGACGCCTCCCCCATTGGGGGCGTCTTACCTAGACATCCCGCCCAATTTGTATTTTTTAAATCCGCCTAATTCAGATGGTTCGCTAGACATTTTCTTGGTGTTGATACTGGTAAAGTGGGGAAAACTTAGACAAAAGTCTTAGTTTAAGAGACGAAACGAAATAAGTATTAAATGGAATGTAAATGGAAAAATGGTAATTGGGACGAGAGATTTTAGTAAAATCCGGGTGACATTTAATAATTCCCTTTATATACGACTATATTTTAGTTCAATGTTGTTGTTTACCTTGAATATGTGAATTAAGTATTTCTGTGGGAAAAACAGCTAAACGGTTGACCGATTGCAGTTTGACGTCGGGACAAAGTCCTAGAAATTTCCGGTCGACCGGTAGTTCTCAACCGGTCGACCGTGTCTGCATTTGGACGTCTAGGAAAGATGCCTGGATATTTTCGGTCGACTGGTAGTTCTCAACTGGTCGATCGTTTCTGCATTTGGAGGTTCAGGACAAGTGCCTAAAAATTTCCAGTCAGACGGAGATTCTCAACCGGTCTATCGATTTGTGTTTCGGGACATTGCCTGAAAATTTTCGGTCGACCAAATGCGTACGACGGTCGACCGATGGAGCTCCAGATCATGCTACAGTTTAAGTTCGGTCGACCGTTTCACCGGAGCAGTCGACCGTTCAGAACGGTTCTGCCCACGTTTTGCACTTCTCTCCACCCCGTTTTTGGGGCAACTAATACTTGTATTGGCCTGGTATATAAAGACAATTTGTGCCCTTTAGTAAGAACATCATTATTATCATCTACTTTGCATTTTGAGAGAAAGAGGGAGAGCATCCTTGTGTGGATTCAGTAGGAGCTAATTCAACCGGGTTTCTTCGTCGGTTGGTTCGTGTGTTCTGTAAGCTTCTCTTGTAATTCATTTCTCTATAGTAGATTGAGGTTGTGTCGTCCGTGGTTTTTTCCGCATTATGTTTCCACGTTAATTCCTTGTGCCTTGCATGCTTGCGTGATTGGTTGATTGTGATTTGTATTGTTTCTGTCTTTTCTTCCGTCGGATTCCTTATTTTGTTCCGCTGCGTATTTTAGGATTGATCGTTATTCCTTAACAAATGTACATGTATAAATTCAAAACCTAAGACAAATAAACTAGTTGTGTTGGTATTTTATCAACAAGAGATTCTGAATTGCTATAAAGAAGCTAGGGATTTTTTCCCGTTCTACTTCCGGGAATTGAGTAAATATTTATAAGTTCCTTCGGTTGAATCAAAACCTTAAATAATAAAAAACATGTAAATTCTAACCTTTGCAAACGTATGGAACCGCACGACCTACAATGTGATAAACTGTAATAATTTTAAAAAACTCAATTACCTCGAGAAAAGGACTTGTTAGCAATATGAAATTCATGGTATACTTCAAAAAATTTAAAAGTTATACTTTAATGTTTTTTTAAATAAACAAAAATTTAAAAGTTGAAACCTGAGGTGCTGCGCAAAACTCACGGAGAGCCATTCCTGTGAAAACAAATCTTGCTCTGCACCATTGGGATATGCCATGTCATATAAAAAAATTATTTATTTATCTTTTCACATTTGATTGAATGGTTGGGTGGTAGGTATTAATTCATGATCTCAAGAGATTAATTCATGGTTTTGACGCTCATGTCTTATTTTCAAGTCTCACTTTGGAATTTCAAGAGACCGTGAAAGTGGAACATTCCTATCATACGTAAGTTCGAATCTCCGTGAAGTTACGAGTCGGTAAAATTAGTGTTTGACTAGTCCAACTTCGGAATCGCAGTTCACCTGTCCTAAGTGGAGGTGTGTCTAGAAATTATGGATCATCAAAAAAAAGAAAGGAGAAGCTACCAATTTTTATAACTTTGTAGGCCACATGTTGGTTCATATAAAGTTGGGTACCGAATGCTACCACCAGCAATTACCTAAAGGTTGTAAGTAAAGAAAAGGTTGTAAGTAAAGAATAGAATAGCGGCTATTGTGAAAACGTTACGTGAGTGCAACGATTTTTAAAAAATAGACACAAGACAAGTAAACGACCAATCGGAATCGATTATTTGATTTGTTTACTTTGGTATTTTTCTAGAGTGAAGAATTCCAATTTTCTGTGAAGACCAAGTCTATGTAGAGTTGTAAACGAAATGGTCGACTTCTTCTTCCCTTGTTCTTAGAGGACGTTTTATTGAAGTCAAACACAAATTAATAGGGATTTGCTCCACTTTTTCTACGAATTATTGATTACTTTTTGAAAAACAAACACTCACAGACAGAAGAAAGAAAAACTAATGAACGAACAAACTTCTCCTTTTTCCCTAGTTGTAGTGGTCTATTTGATAATTTAAAAAGAGGAAAAGAAAAATCAGAAAGATAAATGATCATCAACAATTCCCCAAAGGTGAGGAAATTTCAAAAGAAACGTAAGAACGATCTACTTTCTCCTTAAACAACCTCGCGTAAATATATTAGGCGGTATTGTTAAAAAGCATGATTATCATCATAGCAAATATATTAAAAGAAGCTACTTTACGTTTCTCGCGTGATCACGACCAATACATAACACAACAATTGTCTCCCCGTTCATGTACCAAAGTATATAAAATTGTAGATTTTTAAACCATAATACATCTTTACATAACTGATAACACACTTTTTTCCTGCAAAATTAAATTAAAGACGAACCAAGAATTAAATCCTATGAAAAGAATCCAAACAGGCCTAAAAACATGAATAAAACAACAAAAATATTCTTTTTCTCATCTTCCAACACTTCTTGAGTTATTCCGTCCAACGATTGTCACGCAACGTGAGTAACATGCCAAAGATCTACTACTTTCCACTTTTGCATGACCCAACAAAATCCACACAAAAAAAACTCCACCTTTGGTTAATTGCTATCCAAAAACAAATAAAACAAAAGGAAAAGATAAATCGTAAATCAACTGCGATTTCCTTGTCCTCATCTTTTTTGACTCCCGTATATTTACATTTGTTCAGTTAAATAATAAAATTAAAATTGCAAACACAACAACAAAAAAAGAAAAAGAAAAAGAAAAATCTCTTCCACGCAATATAACACCAATTAATTAACCAGATCGTTTTTTCCCCAAACAAAAATAAAAATCACAACACAATAACAGATATGATAATAAACCAATTCCTTTCCTTCGCATCACATAATAGATGACAGAATCACGATTTCGGCCGAGTCGGCGCCGGCGCGGCAGCTCCGGGCGTTGGCCGGCAAAGACGTCAGCCCGTCTCCGTCGTCGTCGGAGGAGGGTCTGGGAGGGGGCTTGTAGTACATTCTCGCCGTCGGCGGACAGTGGGAGTGGATCCTCGCCGCGATCCGGAACAGCTCCAGCATCTCCATGAACTTCCCCATGCCTCCCCTTCGATTTAGATTTCGATCTCGATTCGGAAGATATAAAAAAAGATTGGGATTGAAATTCGAATCGAGACAAACCCTAGCGTCGGAGGAGAAGAGGTTAGAAGACGTCGAAGTCCATAGAAGAAAAGGAATTGGATGGGAGGGCTGGGAATCGGGTCGACCACCTTTTATAGGGACCCATGCCGGTTGTTTTCAGCTTTTTTGGGGGTTTGTTTTTATGATAATTTGTTTATAATTGGTGTTGTAAGTGGTAACAAATGAATGACATCGGTTGGAACCAATATTCTGATGTTGCTTCATATTAAATTTTAAATTCAATTTTGACATCATGTTGTTGTTATCATCGGTTCAACCATATTAACTTATTTGTTGAACCATTTGACCGACCATTCGTTTTAGGAAAAGTAGTCTTCTACCATATTTCATACCCACTTCTCACACACCTATTGACCTGTCACAAGCACAAGGTTACTAAGCAAACGCCCAACCCATAAAAAAATAACCTAGTACAAAAACTGACATAATAGATCAAAACTAATGAAATCCATTCTGCCTTTTTGCTCTAAAACTAACCAATCACAACCATTCTTCTCCTCCTCTCTCTATCCAAAACACTCCATAACCAAAGAAAATATCATTCTCCTCCTAAGAACCAATCAGAACTGTTTGGCAACCAATCAGTTGTAGGAAATGAAAAGCAGTCAACAACTTCCTTCATTTGCTGAAAATTTGAAATGAGAAATCCATAAACCCTAAACTCATCCCGGAATATTACATCCACCACCCGGTTCACCCCTCTCACGTCGTCTCTTCTCCTAGGCTGCAATGACATCTGAGAAATGTAAGCTAATATGTTCTTTTTTCTTATTTGTAGGTTGCCAAGGTTCCTCACAATTCTTTTTTTCCGATTTCAAGGTTCCTCATAGTTTCATTTGCACATTCTCTATTTTTCCCCATGTTTTATAAGCTCCTTACCTTCAATAAATGTCTACTATTCATTGAAAACAAATATGCTCATATTTGAACTGGCAAAATATCAATGAATTTGTTTAATAAATCATCACGAGGACCCTGTATTTTTAGGTACATGCCACATTCAGTTCGTGTTTTAACCCTCATTTATTATTGATTTTTCATGCTTGTTTTTACAATTCCAATCAGACTTCACTTCGTCTCTAGTATGGACTTGTCTAACCCGGAAGAAGGCTTCACTTCTCAGTTTGCTCAAAACCATACTCATGATACCAGTTTACAAGCCGTCGAACTACATATTCAGAAGGTGTATTGCTTTTACTTTATATTGTTATTATAACAACACAAACGTACCCTTCACCACATTCTTTTTTGCCTCGTACGCCCAGTGGATGACTAATCATGCTCTTAATATTCCTCTATTAATCATGCTTAATTTGACAATTATAATGCAACAATATGGTTATAATAAGGGAAAAATCCTCATCCCTTTGACGAACATATGGATCCTTCGGGGATCTTGCCATATGCAACTACACAACTTTAAATGTAACATGATCTCGAGTAAATATTAAAGACTTGGCCTTCAAGTCTAGAATATAGTATGTACATCAAGATTTTTCAATGATACTATGACCCAACATTGAATTGTCGTGTTATATAATTACTTATAGTAATATCTAATACAAGCATTCTAGCACAATGAGTGGTATATCAGTTTGAAATAATTTCAAAACAAATCATGGATATGTATACAGACATACGCATAATCATATCACGTGCCGGCAATATATACGAATTGCTAATAACCAATATGTGTCAAGAGATATGCAAAATATTGCAACTAAGTCATGCCATTTGAATTAAGTATCCCACAATAAAATTACATATAGGTAAAGATTTTGTGTTTCCAAAATTTATCTAATCCCCTCATTGCAAAATCCAAGTGCCGGTTGAAAGATTATGCATGCATAACTTATATTATACTACGCAATTTCTGGAAAATCATGTATGGATAAATAATACGAGGGAATTAACCCAAAAGATGGTCGTCAAAACCAATGTTGGAACTTTTCAAATAAAATAATCAAGGCCAAGATACTCCACTTTGATACGAGATGTTATGACTTAATGCCATTGTTTAAATCATTTATAGCAAATTAAAGAGATTTTGAAACCTAACGTTCGTTGATTTTCAAAGTCACACATTAATGCATGACACTAAAAATAATGGAAAAAAATGTGATATTGATTTTAAAACATCTTGATTTTTTTATTACAATATTACTCCTTGTGACATTTAGAGATAACTAAATGACATTAGTATTAAATGAAAATTGAAGAGAATTTAATTGGCAAAATACTTGTCTAGGCCAAATTTAATATAGAATATATTTCTTACTAGATTTTACCATAATTCATATTGATGATCCATTGATGATATATACAAATCCGTAAACATCAATGGTAAAATCTAAAATAAAATTTCAAAACTAACAAATGATATCATATTGTATCTCATAAGAAATCATTGATCAGATCATATCGTGTGAAAGCAAAATGATGCGAGGAATTGTAATGAAGAAACTAATTCAGTGATAAACCATGTGAAATATGTCAATATATCAAATAACATAAATATGCATAAGATCAGGATAAGAATGACCTCAAAAGATATTGAGTTCTCTTGGTTGGAGGTTTGCACGACTTGGTTCCATTGACGTACTTTTGGTTCTCGCTCTACCAAGATTCATGAACTCACGATGATGTGAAGGTTATATTTGAACGATACCCAAGACTGACAGAGCTTCATGCTGATAACGTGTTATAAAATGAATATACATGAAACAAAGAAGATGAAGATTTGGGGAAGAATAATAGTTGTATTTCATTATCAACAACGCATTACAATAATTTCATATTTATAAAGGAAAGATGAAGGAGTTACAACAAATATAATGGTGGAAATTACAACACAATAATGAGAATTGAAATCTATATCAATTGGAGAATTACATTGCATTTGAATGTGAAGATTACAAGAAGTTGTAACATCAAGTAATAATGTGACTCATCCATATGGTATATTTGTTGTTTCATAACATATGGTTAATTTTTGCTCTACATTTATACTAATATATAAATGGATTATTATTGGGAACTACTATTTATCACCGGAAAACTACTTAAATCGCCCCAACAATTACCATTTTGCTCTTCACAATTCATTTAATACTCATTTCGTCCTGTGTCTTAAAATAAGGTTTTTGCCTGAGTTTTGCTCACATTCCCAGTACCAACACCACTAAAATGTCTGGTGAGGCGCCTGGATTTGTTGAGGTAAGTTGGGGGAATTTTTTCCCGTCTCGGGCGTTTGGCTAAGTCGTCGCCCTCAAGGATGGGGCGTCTGGTTGGGACAGCGGCTTAGCCAGACGCCCCTTCCTTGAGGGTGGCGCCTCTCTGAGCCGCCGTGCCCAAGGAGGGGGCGTCCCAGTCAGACGCTCCAAAATATATATTTTTGATTTTAAATTTATTTATGTTGTGTTATTTTAAATTATTTTAGGTTCTGTTGCAAGATTTTGGTGGTGATGAAGTAGATTACAGTGAGCATTTTGATAGTAAACAAATATTTCCAACAATCGAAGCCAGATTTTTTTGGTAATATCATCCTACAAATCAAAAGCAGATAATTGGATGGATTGTTATCTGAGAGATGATCGCAGAAATGAAATGAGTTCTCGTGATATGGATATTGCACTATAGAAGAACACGAAAATAAAGGATTGCGGTTGTCTTTTTTGATAAAGGTAGTCGAGCGACGGGATCGTGATGGATGAGTCATAGTTTCTAATAGTACTCATGGGCAACACAACCACAGACTTGCAGTTTATGCAGAGGGTCACAGACAGATCAACGGTCTTAGTTCTGAGGCTAAGAAAATTGTTCGTGATATGACTTAGGCACAAACGAGACCACATAACATCTTGTTGGCAATAAAGGAGAAATTTCCGAATGATAATCCCAACCAAAGACACATTTATAACTTCAGAGAGTACATGAGGAGGATGAAATCTAAAGACAGGAATCCCACTCTGCAGTTTCTGAATCAGGCGGTGCAGTATCAGTACTTACGTTGGATTATGGTGGATGATGAAATTAATGTCTTCGCTCACGCATTTTTGGCACATCCGACGCCAGTTTAGTTGTTGCGCACATACCCTTTTGTAATCTGCATGGATTCGACGTACAAAACGAACAAGTACAAGATACCTTTCTTCGAGATGGTTGGGGTGACTCCAACAAACATGGGCTTCCTCGTCGGCAATGCCATTATGAAGGAAGAGACCGAGTCTAGTTACCGGTGGGTGTTGGAGAAGTTCCAAGATATGTTATTGGATACTGTCAGTCCAAATGCAATAATAACAGACCAGGAGTTAAGCCTGATGCGACCAGTTGGAGAGGTTTTTCCCGAGTCTCCTCATTTACTTTGCATCTGGCATATCAACAAAGACGTGTACAACTACGCATACCACATATTCTGCAAGAACAAGAAACTTGCAGACAATTTGAAGTGTGGAAAGTAGAGGAATGTCATGCCTTTTGCTTCACAGACCGAGTACGATAGAGTTGTTTGTAATCTGAAAGATACTTTTCACTTTTGGCCAATTCTCACGGAATATCTGGAAGACACGTGGTTAGTGCATAAAGAAAAGTTTATGTTGAAGTGGACGAATAAAGTCCTTCATTTCGGCAACACTACGAACTGTAGGGTGGAAAATGCTCATTCAACTCTGAAAGAGTTGATCACTACATCGACTGCAGCTCTTGACACTCTTTTCGACCGCGTGAACGTGGATATTGAAATGCAGCTGACGAATATTCAGAACTTTCTTGAAGAGTCGAGACGTCGAAATTTGACTAACTACATAGGTCCTTTGTATCAGCATATAAATTGTAGAGTTTCGCATCACCGCTTGCCATTATTGAGTCAGGAGTTGAAGAGAATGCAGGACTTAAGAAATCAAGTTGAATATCGCTGCGGGTGTGCTTTTCTGACATCACATGGGATTCCTTGTGCCTGTACCATGCACGATTATATTGAATCAGGGTGATGGAATTTATTTAGAGCAAATTCATCCATTCTGGAAAACACTTGTCATTAGAGAAGGAGTCTAGATGTCAGAGTTTGTGGATCAGTCAACACAAGACGTCCAACATTTTTGGAAGCTCGTTGATGAGATTTCGGGGAGAGACCCTGCAGTAATTCGTAGTGCCTCTCGTATTTTATACGTATAGTTACACCCCAATCAATCAAACTATCAAGAACCCGCAGAAAACTCGGAAACTCGGAATGACGCTGCCATCTAAAGGACCATCGGGCATCACACCAGTCACGATCCAAGAATCGTCCTCAACCCTCATCTTCTTTTGAGCTCGGGCGTCTACAGTGCACAAAATCGAATCACCAGTCACAAACTGGTCACCTTGACCCTTCCGAATGACCCACTCAGCCGAAGAAGGACTACCATGTCGCCCCTGTCCTCCACCATACTTTCGTCTCGCATCCTCCTACGGCTCGAACTCATACCGACCCCAATCGTCACTCTCGTCGTGACTCTCCACCTCATCTGAATCATCCTCGTCGTCGAAAGGATCCTCACGTGTCTGACGACGACGTAAAATATATATCTCTCTCCTAATTGAAGCAGAAATACCCCGACCTGACTCATCAGCTAAACAATATACAACACGTAAGGGAACTGATTTCACTTTTCCTCCACAGTAACCCGATGATTATTAATTCAATTTTAGAAATAAAATTTCGTTAATAGATTTAAATTACTTAATTTACAAATTAACCATGAAACTAAAAATAATAATTAATCATTTTAACTAATTACTCAACTAATTTAACCAATTATTAACTTAATAATCAATTTATTTAGCAATTATCACAAATTATAATCAATTTAAATAATACAAATAATTATTTATTAAAAAAAGGAGGGGCGTCTGCGGGAGACGCCCCTGCCAGGGAGGGGGTGTCTGACAGAGACGTCGCTTCCCAGGTGGGAGGGTCTCCTGCAGACGCCCCCTGTTGGGGTCGGGCGTCTGTGGGAGCCCCCCCCCCCCCCCCAAACGGGCGAGCATCCGACCCAAATTTAAAATTAAAAAAACTAAACGAGACATTTTACCATATTCGAGTATGCCGGGGCGTCCGCTGGCTGATTTCCTGACCTCCGAGACATTATTTTTGATGAGTATGAGAGTGATATGAAGAGAGAGTGGTGTTAGCAGAGTGAAATAAAGAGTTATATAAGTAGAAATGACAGAATGGCAAAATGGTAATTCTCACGGGCAATTTAAGTAGTTTTCCGACGATGAATAGCAGTTCAGTTATTTTTTGTCACCGTCACATTTTTGGTAAACAGATTTTTTCGTAAATAATTTTCTAAGGGAAAAGTAAATGGCCCTTTCTGCAATTTATACTTCGGATTTAGTGATTTATTTTGAGTTTAGGCATGTAGGAAAACAATTTCGGAATTCCTCGTCTACCTAAGTTGGAAGTATATAATGCATGAATATCTGAATTTTAAAATTAGTATAAGATTAATTTGTTTTCATAACAGTGTGTTCATTCTTAATACTTGTTGAAGATGGTTTAAGTAGGGATCCAAACCGATATTTTTGAATCAGATATAACATTTCTCCAAATTCGAATCTGAATTCCAAATAATCATATTGAATATGAATTTTTTATAACGTACCAATTTCATATCTATATTTGAAATTTTTTGAATTCGGATTTGGATTCGGATAATGTTCAAAATCTAATGTCTTATTGTATCATCTTAAATATTTTTACAAGGTTCCTTAATAAAATTAGGGAACTAGTATTTGTCCCCCCAAAACTACTTAAATCGCCCGTGTAATTACCATTTTGCCTTCACAATTCATTTAATACCTATTTCGTTTTGTCTATTAAGCTAAGTATTCTGCCTATGTTTTCCTCACTTTACCAGTACCAACACCACGAAAATGTCTGGAGAAGTGTCTAGATCCGGTGAAGTACGCCCAAGAAGAAAAAAAATCGTGTCGGGCGTCTGCGTAAGTTGCCCCCCATGGTGGGGTCGTCTATCTAGGACGCCCCCTAGATTTTGGTGGTGATGGAGTAGATTACTGATTGACATCATATCATGCATATATTTGTGTCTTATATCCTTTATTTTAGCCTAAGCATTGCTACGTAACGAGTTTTATGTTTGTGTTTCAGGAATAAATAGGTTTGGGAAGAAGAGACTCAAAAAGGACTTAAAAGCAAGGAAAATAATTAAGTTGCAAGACTTATGGACTGAAATGAAAGAGAGAAGGACCCGGATGTAAAACCAAAAGTATCAATGAGCAAATCAAGAAGCTCCACACCTTAATGAAGAGTATTTTGGCAATTGAATACGGGCCCAAACATCAACAACAAAATCGGGTTCATCAAACATCAAGAAATCAATTCAGAAACGAACCATCGAAATCCAGACTCAATCAAAGCAATCTGGACCGCCAATTGGCTGTCCTATACCACTAATTGGCGGCCCAAATTTTTCCAAAAGTGTCATGGTTGAGTCCAGTCATTTATTATGTTGTTTTATGTCCATTTATAGTATGCGTTTAGTCCCATACCGGGGGATTGTACCCGATTAACTTTTTTCATGCCTAAAATAGAAGTCTTCCACCTCATTTGTATTCACCCATTGCTTGATGACATTCTCTCTACTAGGAATAAGCCTTGGATCAAATATTTAAGGTGGAAAAGAATGCTACTAGTAATGTGAGTCATTTAATAAAATAATTTTTCATTGTTTTGTTCTCATGTTGTCTTTTTTTGTGCATGCTTAGCTTAGTCTTGTTTTAGGCTAAATTAGTTAGAATGTCTTTTTTTCTTCTTTAGTTTAATTGCTAGAATAATGTGTAGTGAGTACATCCATCCCTTTGGGGGTGGAGATGATGTTCATATATATTGTGAAGTTTGGTTGTTTGATGAATTTTTGATTATGTAGACTTGCATGTTTTGTATGTTCATTGAGGGTATTTTAATCATCTACATGTTGGGGAATTTTGATGGGGTTTTCCATAAGATTTAGACACTTCCCATGCTTAGTTTTCTAATGTTTATTGACTGAAATTTCCTATTGAATATGCTACATGTTAGTTATGTCTTTGTATTTGTGTTTGCATGCTTGATTGATTGAAGAAACTTTGTTTTGATGGGTTTTGCCATAACATCTAGACACCTCCCATGCTTACCTTTGTTATTCACATGAGTTTATGGTTTTTGATGAGTCTTGCCATATCTTTAGACACTTCTCATGCTGAGCCAAATCTGACGTTAGTCAAGTAGTAATTGCCGATACGTTGTGTGAATGGATTGATAGGTTTTGCCACATCTTTAGACACTTCCTATGCATGAAGACACACACACGACACACACACATACATGCTTACATACATCATTCATCACTTATTTCACTTTATATGTGCACACACTCCACCCCTTAGGGGTTTCTCTTCTTGATTCTCAATATTTCGTTGCTTTCTTTCGTATTTCTTACTTACTAGTTTAGTGTAGTTAGCTTTAGCATTATCACATCTTTTCTCCCTTTATTCGCGACTTGATTTCTGACAAAACAGAGGCTACTCACCTCCCTGCGGATCAACCTGTACTTTCCACCGCTTCATCACGGTCGTGCACTTGCGGTAATTAATAAAACGTTTAACAAGTTTTTGGCGTCGTTGCCGGGGAGGTGCTTGTCCAGACTCTGGTTTGGACGATTCGAGTGGATTTAATTTGTGTTTTGTAGTTTCTCTTTGTTTTAGGAGGCTCTGGAGATCAAGTGAAGGTACCAGAAGAAATTTGGAGGCAAACAAAGCTGCATAGACCGCCAATCAGCGGCCTACGACCGCCAACTAGGGGTATGGTAACCTCTATTTCCCTCCTTTCTCTGTCTTGTTTCTACATTTGACATAGTGGTGTGAGACCCAATTTGGCATATTTTGTCTTGTAGTTTGCTCCCATATGAATAATCAATTCTCTTTTAAGCAACTTGGACCCTAAAACCCAAAGCAAAAGATTAGGCATTCTTGCTTGTTTAGGTCATGCATCATGTACTCGACTTAGGCACGTAGTTTGTCTTTTTTTAGCTTTACGTTCACCTGTTTAGCGCTGACGTAAGGTACGTATATCCTACACTAATTCATGCATTTGGTATGACCATGCATTAGTTAGTAGGAATTGCATTGCAACAAGTGTGAGTTGAGCGTTTTGTTTGGAGAGTTGCTTTCTAGATTAAGACTCCAAAACGCTTCTAAGGAGGGGTTGTCCCATATAAGATAAGGTGGTGGATTTCATCACCCTTTCCTTATCCCCACAAACCACACTAATCAAGAGCCTAATTTTAAAATCAATGAGGCATTGACCCTAAGGATCTCGGGTGCATTAGGAGAGTGATCTGGTCGCGACCGTCATGGCCTGATCGGCTTCGCCCACTCTGTCGATAGTAGGAGAGACGAGATCTCTGAATCTTGGCTCACTTGTTGGGCTTTGTGGTCCTCGTCGTAGGGAGGTGAGACATATTGAGGCCATGTGACCTTGTAGTTAGGCGTCATCTAGCTGTAAGGACCTATAGCGACCTTAGGTTGTTTGAGCCTTGTTTGCTTGTGTGCTTCTTCTGGTACCTACCCGTCGTAGCATAAGAACTTCTTCCATTCTATCCTGAGTCATTCCCTCTCTTCTGTGTCCTCCTGTCTTCTCCTCTACGCACATTCTATTTTAGTTGTTAAAATAAAAAAAGAGTTTTGGTTCATGTGTGTGTGCACCTTTGTGCATGCTTGTGTGGGCACGAGACGAGAGTGGCCGTTTGACGAGGTGTGTCGTCAATCCTGCCTCGGTAGTCGATTTCTCAATGTCTTCATCTTCTCGTGTCGCACACGGTCTGAGTTCCATGGCTGCTGAGTACCGCGAGGAGGAGCAGGTACTGGACCCACCTGTCTTACCCATTCCACTTGTTCTTGTTCCCATTTCTCTACGTGATCGATGCTACCCGAGTCATACTGCTCTACTTTCGTGCATCGTATTGCCAAAAGCGAATGACAACTACTTTGAGTTTAAGCCTCAATTTATATCCATGCTCCCTCACTTCACTAGGAAGGGTGACCCCTATATCTTTCTCAAGGAATTTGAGGAGGTTTGTGCTATATTCAAGCTACAACAACTTAGCACAGACTCCATCCATCTTAGGCTTGTCCCCTTTGCACTGAAGGAAGATGCCAAGAAGTGGTTGTATAGCAACAAGGCGAATGTCTTTAGGACTTGTGATGAGTTTCAATCTGCATTCCTCAAGATGTTCTTTCCAAATCATCAGACTCAAAAACGGAGGAACAAAATCAATTCGTTTTATCAGCATGAGACTGGATCATTCCATGCATACTTAGAGAGGTTCAATGAGCTACTATCCTCATGCCCTCACCATGGCATCGGGTTGTGGTGCCTGTGTCAGACTGTTTACGAGGGTCTTCACATCTCATCCCGAACGCTCCTTGAGTCCATGTGTCAAGGAGAGTTATTAGGAAATAATGAAAGGGAGGCATAAGCTTTCCTAGAAGATCTCGCTGAAAAAACTATGGAGTGGGAGAGTGTGAGGGAACCACTAGCATTATCTAGCATAGGATCAATGATCGCAAACGCAAAATCGACTAGATCGGGTGCCACAATTGCTGTCGATACCACTACGGCCACCGAGGCACGCATGGTGGCCTTAATGGGCCGTATGTATATGATTGAGCTCCAAAACCAGCAACGTGCGTCTAATGTGTCTACATCTGGTCCAGTGTCCTGTCATTCATGTGGTAGGATAGGTCATATAGGATGCGCGTGTGCGTCCATTTCACATGAGTTGGAACATGTCAATGCTATCTACGATAGAGCCATGAATGACCTATACTCATTATCATATAACCCTGGAGGGAGGAACCACCCTAACTTTTCATGAAACCAAAACAATGCCCCGGGTGTCCTTCAAACTTCTCTCGACCACCTAACCAACCACACCAACCTCCTATGCATGCACGACCTTATCAGCTACTGCAAGCTCAAATCACCAATCAATCGGGTTTCCCAAATTCCAACAATATGGAAACCCGATTCAATTCGCTTGAGACCTGGACTCGTGGACTTGAAAATTCAATGACAAACTTTATGTCATCCACAAGTCAAGTTCTCACTTCAAATCATCAGACCATCAAATCTCTAGAGCTTCAGATGGGCATTTGATTGACATCATTTCATGCGTTCATTTTTGTCTTATATCTATTATCTTGAACCTTAACAATGCTACATAACAAGTTTCATGTTTGAGTTTCAAGAATTAATGGGTTTGAGGACAAGAAGCATAAAAGGACCTAAAAGCAAAAAAAATGAATGAGTTGAGAGACTTGAGGACTAAGATGCAAGGGAGAAGGACCTGAATGTAAGATCGGAGGACCAATGAGCAAATAAAAATACTCCACACCCTCATGAGGAGTATTTTGGCAATTCGGGTCGGGCCTAAACACCAACAACTTCCTTTGGTGCATCAAACATGAAGAAAACAACCCAGCAAGGCCGAACCAAAATCCAGAACGTATCCGGACTCTGTAGACCGATGATTGGCGGTCGGGTTGGCTCCGGATCCGACACGCTTCTGGCAGATCATGTATTAGGGAGAATTAGATGTATTTCTGGTGTTGTATTAGTCTCATATCGGGGGATTGTTCCCGATTACCTTTTTCTATGACTATAAATGAAACTCTTCACCTTCCAATATAATCACTACATACTTGGTGGTTATTCTTCTACTTGAAGTGGTGTCTTGGAGCAAATACTGAAGTAGGAAGATGCTACTTGTATTGTGAGTCTGAAATAAATAAAAGTTTTCTTTGTTATGTTGTTTCTTTTATGTTGATTGCAAGCTTAGTTTAATTTCATTTCAATAATCTTAGTAGACTTAGTTAATATGTTCTCCTTTCTTAGAATAATAATTAGTGTAATGGGTAGTGAGTAGTTTCATCCCCTTTGGGGGGTGGAGTTGATGTTTTGTACATGCAAAAGAGAATGGAAATGAATGCTTTGTGTGAAATGTGTTGATAAACATAAATGTATGCTTGCTTGTTTAGGAGAGAACTTATAACTTGATGAGTTTGCCACAAATATTAGACACCTCTCATCCTTGTTTAGGTTCTGAAATAACCAACTTCTGTATGTGAATGTTCCCATATTAATAATCAATCTCCCTTAAGCAACTTGGACCCTAAAACCCAAAACAAAGGATTAAGCATTGTTCTTGTTTAGGTCATGCATCATGTAATGGACTTAGGCACGTAGATTGTCTTTTATTTTAGCTTTACTTTCAGTTGCTGAGTGCTGGCGTGAGGTACGCATTTCCTACTCTCATTCATGCATTTTGTATGAACATGCATTAGCTAGTAGGAATTGCATTGCAACAAGTGTGAGTTGAGCATTTGTTTAGAGAGTTGATTGCTAGATTAAGACTCCAAAACACTACTAAAGAGGGGTTGTCCCATATAAGATAAGGTGGGGGATTTCATCACCCTTTCCTTCGCCCCCAAAACCACACTAATTAAGAGCCTAATTTTAAAATCAAGTAGACATTGGCCCTCGTGCATCGAATTTCCAGAGGCAAATGTACACCAGTTTGAGGTTAAGCCTCAGTTTATATCAACGCTCCCTCACTTCACTGGGAAGGGTGACCCCTATATCTTTCTCAGGGAATTTAAGGAGGTCTGTGCTATATTCAAGCTGCAACAACTTAGCACAGACTCCATCCATCTTAGGCTTGTCCCTTTTGCACTGAAGGATGATGCCAAGAAGTGGTTGTACAACAACCAGGCGAATGTGTTTAGGACTTGGGATGAGTTTTAGTCTGCATTCCTTAAGAAGTACTTTCCAAATCATCAGACTAAAAAACTGAGGAACGAAATCAATTCGTTTTATTAGCATGAGACCGAATCATTCCATGCATACTTAGAGAGGTTCAAGGAGCTACTATCCTTATGCCCTCACCATGGCATCGAGTTGTGACATCCGTGTCAGATTGTTTACGAGGGTCTTCACATCCTGTCCCGAACGCTCATTGAGTCCATGTGTCAAGGAGAGTTCTTAGGAAAGGATGAAAGGGAGGCATGGGTTTTCCTGGAAGATTTCGCTGAGAAAACCATGCAGTGGAGAAGTGTAAGGGAACCACCAACATCATCTAGCATAGGAGCGAGGATTGCAAATGCAAACTCGACTAGATCGGGTGCCGCATTTGCTGTTGATACCATTATTGCCACCGAGGCGCGTATGGTGTCCTTAATGCGCTGTATGGATTCGATTAAGTTCTAAAACCAACACGAGGTGTCACATGTTTCTGGACATGTCCAGTTCCTTGTCATCTATGTGGTAGGATAGGTCATATAGGAGGTGAGTGTGCATCCATTCCTCCTGAGATGGAACATGTCAATGCCATTTATGATAGATCCAGGAATGACCCATATTCATCATCATATAACCCTGGATGGAGGAATCATCCAATTTTTTCTTGGAACCATAACAATGCCCCAGGTGGTCCTTCAAACTTCTCTCGACCACCTAACCGACCACACCAACCTCCCATGCATTTACAGTCTCATCACGAACCCCAAGCTCAGAGCACCAACCCACCAGGTTTCCTAAATTCTAACAACTTGGAAACTCAGTTTAATTCGCTTGAGAACTTAACCCGTGGACTTGAGAACTCTGTAAAGAACTTTATGTCATCCATAAGTCAAGTTCTCACTTTGAATCAGCAGACCATCAAATCTCTCGAGCTTCAGATGGGTCAATTGACTCAGTCTGTACATGAGAGAGAGAGAGAGAGTCTGCCTAGCCAACCTGTGGCTAACCCCCGTGCTCAACTACACTCGAATATGCAAAATGCAAGTTCAAGACCACAGGGGGGCAAGTGAACTACGTTGAAGAACCTATGGACCATTTCAATGCCATTGTGACCCTGAGAAATGGGAAGCAGGTCAACAACCACGTTTCCTTGCCAGTAAATCCATCTGTGCAGCCCCTTTCTGGGAATGATGGTGAGAAAGAGGCAGAGGGTGAGAGTAATACACCGACGCCTCCTTCTCCGGCACTGCATAAGACATACCTACCGAAAGCTCTTTATCCTTGTAGGTTGTCTAAGAAACAGAGTGACAGTGTGGATAAAATGCTGGAGATATTTAAGAAAGTGAATGTCAACATTACGTTGTTAGACATGATTTAATAAATACCTCCCTATGCAAAATTCCTGAAGGATCTCTGTACGACTAAGAGGAAAACCAACGTCCCTAGCAACCAAAGCCTTTTTGGCGGTTAATGAGAGCTCGATCATTTCGAACTTAACATACGTAAAATTGAAAGACCCAGGTAGTCCAACAATTTCAAGTATCTTTGGGGACTCTCGCATTAATAATGTCTTACTAGATCTAGGGTCGGCGGTTAACCTCTTACCAGCTTCTATGTATCAACGGTTAAGCCAAGGCGAGCTCAAGCCTACAAAAACAACTTTGCAGTTTGATGATCGTACGATCAAAGTCCCGATGGGGGTCATTGAAGATGTCCAAAACAAAGTTGGTGATTTCATCTTTCTTGTTGACTTCGTCGTCCTTGAGACCAAACCAATCAGGACTACCCACTCTCAGATTCCATTGATTTTGGGTAGACCTTTTTTGGCGACATCAAATGCCTTGATCAATTGTCGTACTGGGCTCATGAAATTGACATTCGGGAACTTGACCGTGACATTCCATGTGTTCAATATGTCTAGGCAGCTGGCATCTTTCGAGGACCCCATGGAAATTAATCTTATCTGGGACTTGGAAGAAGAAATAGAAGAAGAGTACCCACTGATTCATGAAAATCTAAATGCTTACATCATGGATGATTCTGATCATGAAGAGGACGGGGGCAAGTTGAGAAATGATGTGCATGCTATTCCGTACTTGCGAGCTCCTCCTATCTTACATCTCGAGCTAGATATCACGCCTCACCTTCAGGAACCACCCACAATTGAGATTAAAGAACTCCCTAAAGAACTGAAACATGTTTTTCTTGGTCACGACAGGTCATTTCCGGTGATTATTTCATCAACGTTGACTGGTGATCATGAAGAATGTCTGATTCAAGTCCTAAAGGAGCACAAATCAGTCATTGGGTGGTTTTTGAAGGACATTAAAGGGATAAGTCCCGACGTCGTGTAGCACCACATCTTTATGGAGGATGAGGCACGACCACGTCGCGACCCATAGAGGCGTTTAAATCCAACCATGACAGAAGTAGTTAAGAAAGAGATTATCAAATGTTTAGATCATGACATCATTTTTCCCATTTCGGACAGTACTTGGGTAAGTCATGTCCAGGTTGTGCCTAAGAAATTGGGTATCACTGTTGTCCAGAAAGACAATAATGAGCTTGTACCCACACGACTTCAAACTGGGTGGCGAGTTTGCATTGACTATAGGAAGTTGAATGCGGTCACACGTAAGGACCACTTCCCTCTACCTTTCATCGACCAGATGTTGGAGAGACTCGTTGGGCACGCCTATTACTGTTTCCTTAATGGTTATTCGGGGTATAATCAAATCCCAGTTGCCCCCGAAGACCAGGAGAAAACCACATTCACCTGTCCTTTTGGGACGGATACCTTTCGGACTATGCAATGCACCGACAACATTCCAACATTGCATGTTGAGTATCTTTTCCGATATGGTTGAGAACTTCCTTGAGATTTTTATGGATCATTTCTCGGTTCATGGCACCTCCTTTGATGAGTGCTTGCACCACCTGAGCCTTGTTCTCAAGAGGTGTTTGGAAATGAACTTAGCCCTTAATTGTGAAAAGTGTCATTTCATGGTTACAAAAGGCATCGTTTTGGGTAACGTGGTATCTTGTCATGGATCGAGGTGGATAGGGCAAAGATTGAGCTTATTTCTAAGCTTCCTCCACCCACCTCGGTAAAAGAAATCCGGTCATTCCTTGGACACGTTTGTTTTTACCGGCGGTTTATTAAGGATTTCAGCAAGATAGCTCGCCCCTTGACGAGCTTGCTTGCTAAAGGTACATCTTTTGAGTTCACACCCGAGTGCATGACTGCGTTTGAGTTTTTGAAGCGTGAGTTGACCTCCGCTCCTATTATTAAGGCACCGATGTGGACTCTACCTTTCGAGCTGATGTGTGATGCATCTTACTATGCGATAGGAGCAGTTTTGGGTCAGAAAGTCGACAAATTACCTCATGCGATCTACTATGCAAGTCATACTCTCAATGACGCCCAGCTCAACTACTCCGTTATTGAGAAAGAGTTCCTCGTAATCATATTTGTGTTGGAAAAATTCCGGTAGTACCAAATTGGGTCGCACGTCATCATCTACACAGATCACTCAGCTCCTGCGTTGGATCTTGTTGTTGCAAGAGTTCGACCATGAAATACGAGACAAGAAGCGATGCGAGAATGTCGTGGCAGATCACCACTCTCGCATCCTAGTTGATCTTTCACTGGACCCACCGATGAACGAGTTCTTCCCTGATGAGAACCTTATGGCAATAGCCTCACCCTGGTTCGGTGACATTGTGAACTATTTAGCAAAGTTCAAGTTGTCAGTCAAGCACTTCTATGGGGATGATCCATACTTATTTAAGTATTGTGCCGGTGAAATCATTAGAAGGTGCATTCCTAACGACAAGATTCAGAGCGTCTTGTCCTTTTGCCATAAGGAGGCATGTGGTGGGCACTTCGGTGTCAAGAAAACCGCTGCCAAAGTGCTCCAATGCGGTTTTTACTGGCCCACATTGTTCCAAGATGCTTTTGCATTTTGCAAGGCATGCGATAGGTGCCAACGTGTGGGCCTCATTGGCAGACGTGATATGATGCCACTCAATCCTATCTTAGTGGTCAACATCTTTGATGTTAGGGGAATTGACTTCATATGTCATTTCCCCGTGTCCCATGGTCACACCTACATTCTTGTGGCGGTTGATTATGTGTCGAAGTGGGTGGAAGCAATCCCCACTCGCACTAACGACCGCAAGGTTGTGATCAAGTTTCTTAAAGAACACATCTTTGTGAGGTTTGGGACACCTCGTTGTATCATCAGTGATCGGGGACACACTTTGTGAACCGATCCCTCGAGGCAGTATTGAGGAAATATTCCATCACGCACAATTTGTCCACACCTTATCCTCCTCAAACCAGTGGCCAGGTGTAAATTTCCAACTGTCAACTCAAGCAAATTCTTGAGAAAACGGTTAATGCTTCAAGGAAAGATTGGTCGATCAAGCTTAATGATGCATTATGGGCTTTCCGCACTACATTTAAAACCGACCTTGGCATGTCCCCTACCAGCTAGTTTATGGCAAAGCTTGCCATCTTCCGCTAGAGCTTGAGCACCGGGCATTATGGGTTCAAACATCTTAACATGAGTCTTGATGTTTCCGGTGCCAATTGCAAGCTAGACCTCAACGAGTTGGAGGACTTGAGAAATGAAGCGTATGAGAATGCCAAGATCTGCAAGTCCCGCACTAAAATTATTTACGACTGCTTGGTCTGAATCAAAACCTTTACGGTGGGACAAAAGGTCTTGTTGTATAACTCTCGCCTTGACTTGTTTCCGGGGAAACTTCAGAGTCGTTGGTCTGGGCCCTTTATTGTTTTAACTGTCTCCCCTCATGGCGCAGTTGAGATTTAGAATCCAAGGAATGGAGACATGTTCAAAGTTAATGGATAACGCCTCAAACTGTACTTGGAAGGGACCACGACAGAGGTCGAGAAGGAAGTCGTGTCTTTACACGAACTCCCCGCGGATGTGGTCACTTGATGTGATCCATCCCTTCATTTGGTTGTACATATCTAGGTCAAAAAAAAAAACAGACAAAAAAGTGAAAAAATGAAGAAAAGAAAAAAATTAGAAGTGCCTTTTGGATATTTTTCCCTTTTCCTTTGATAAAAATGAGTTTTCGTTGCCCTACCCATCATCCACCCAACGAAAACGCATTTTTAGTCTCTTTTCTGTCCCCTCCCCAAAATACCAGCTCCAGATCTCGCAACCAGACCGCTAATCGGCGGTTCTGGATCGCCAATCAGCGGTCTGTTGTGGAGACTAGGTCTTCTGTCTTCGTCGGGTTGTGTGAGTTTGTGTCTTCTGTTGGTTCCAGTCGGTGCAATGTTTGTTTGCTGCTGGAGTTGACGTGTTGTGGTCTCCAACTCTCTTGCATCGTGTTCGTCTTCGCCGTCGTGTGTTCCGCCATTAAAGCTCGCCAAGGTAGGTGCAAGTATGGCCAACACACATTTAATTCCCGAATTTAACTTTGCCTCCCTGATTCGCGAATTCGGAGAACTCTTCTAAGATAGAATCGTAGCGAAAGGGTGGTATCATTTGTTGTATGAGGGTGACGAAATCATGTATGTAGAGCCTCTCGTACGCGAGTTCTTTACTAAACGCAAGTGTGACCAGACCGGACCACTCGAGTTCAGTGTCACTCTCAGAGGGGTGAAGCACACCGTGACACCCCAATTCATCTCCGACGCGACTGAGATCCCCTTAGTCGATGATCTCACGCCCACCCGTGACATTAGTTTTTACTGATCTATACTTGGGAGCGGGCAACCCATCTCATCGCATGGGGGAATATCCAATGCGTACATTTACTCCAATATGTACCTTGTAGCCAGGTGGGTGTGTAGGAATGTGTTGGGACAAGAACGAACCTCCACATTCTTCACACCTAGTGTGCGAATAGTGTATAGTCTTATGGATGGTTCATCTCACTGCATTTGTCGAACGTTGTTCGACGTTTTGGTGAACGTGATTGACATCATTTCATGCATATCTTTGTGTCTTATATCCATTATTTTTCACCCAAACAATTCTATGTAACGAGTTTAATGTTTAGTTTTCAGGAATAAGTAGGATTGAGAAGAGAAGAGGCATAAAAGGACTTAAAAGCATGAAAAAAGACTGAGTTGAGAGACTCAAGGACTAAGATGCAAGATCGAAGGACCTGAATGTAAGATCAAAGGACCAATGAGCAAAAAAGAATACTTCACACCATCATCGGGAATATTTTGGCAATTCTATTCAGGTCGAAGCTCCAGCAAGCGAAGTAGATGCATCAAAGACAAGCAAATACATCCCAAAAAGCCCAGAGAAAATCCAGAGCGATCCGAACACTGTAGTCCGCTAGCGGTCTCTTTTGGTCTGGATCCGCTAAGATATATGTGGGGCGTGTATTAGAGTGTGTTCAGTCTATGTTTGGTATTTGTTTAGTCCCATACCGGGAGATTGTCCCGGATTACCTTTTTCTATGGCTATAAATAGAACTCCCCCTCCTCTCTTATACCCCATCTCTCTCTTGGTGGCCATCCTCTCTACTAGGAGTTCAAGCTTTGAAGCAAAAACTCTGGTGGAGAGAGGCTACTTGTAATTGAGTGAGTAATAATAGATGTTTTCTTTTGGTTATGTTGTTTCTTTCTTAGTTTAATTTCATTTCTTATGTCTTGCATGCTTCTTTTGTTTTATGTTCTTTTAGTTAAACTTGTTGTTTAGTTTTCTTATAATTGGTTTAAGCATGTTTTCTTTCCTTAGTATAAATGTTAGTTTAAATATGTGTGAGTAGTTCCATCCCTTTGGGGGTGGAGTAGATGTGTGTACATGTTATGTAGATGGTATGAATGCTAGACATTGTTGTTTGTAAGAGATGTTAGTATTCTTGTTTAAATTAATAAGAACTTTTACTTGATGGTTTCTGCCATAATGTTTAGGTACATTCCATGCTTGTTTATGTTCTTAATAACAAACTTGTCATGCTTATATTAATCACATAGGTTAGTGCTTTAAATGATAGGTCTTGCCATTAGGTACTTCTTATGCATTAACAAACACTAACTACACTTGAGCTTATTGCATGCATTCACCACACTTATTTCATGTGCACACACACACTCCATCCCTTAGGGGTTTTCCATTCATGATTTCTATCTTCTGTTATTACTTACTTAGTTTAGTTTATTTCGTGCATTGATTTCCTCCTTTCTAGTTTACTAGTTTAGTTTAGTATAGTTTAGTTTAATCAACCCTTTCTCTCCTTTCTTTCCCATTCGCCTTCGAACAAACTATAGTCGACACACCTCCCTGTGGATCGACCTGTATTTGCCACCGCTTCAACGCGTCCGTGCACTTGCGGTTAATTAAAACGTTTCAATCAAGTTTTTGGCACCGTTGCCATGGAGGTGCTCTGTCCAGACTTTGGCTTGGACGATTCGAGTGGTTTTAATTTTTCGTTTTTAGTTTTGTTTTGTTTCAGGGGTTGTAAGAAGCAAGGGGAGGCTACTGGGGGAACAATTGCGCAAAAAGGACCGCCAATCAGCTGTCTGAAACCGCCAATTGGTGGCTTGGTGAGTTGTGTTCTTCCCAAATTTTGTTCTAGTAGTTTATGCTTTCATATTAGTGGTCTGGGAGTTCTATTTTTCATTTTTTAACCTGTAGTTTACTCCCAGATTAACAATCAATCTCCTTTAATCAACTTGGACCATAAAACTCAAAGTAAAAGATTAGACTTCATGCCATCTAGGTCATGCATCATTTGTAGAACTTGCACGCATTTGTCTTTTCTTTGCTTTGCATTTTTGTTGTTTATTGCTGGCATGAGGTACGTGCACCCAAATTTCTCATTCATGCATGTTTTGATCATGCATTAGTTAGTAAGGTGCATCGGGACAAGAGTGAGTTGAGCGTTTGATTGGATTGTTGATTTTTAGATTTAAGATCACAATGCTACTAAAGAGGGGCTGTCCCATAAAAGATAAGGTGGGGGATTTCATCACCCTTTCCTTGCTCCCAAAAATCAATCTTAATCAAAGCCTTAATTCTAAAAGCAAGTAGACATTGACCCTAAGGATTTCGGACGCACTAGGAGAGTAATCTAGTCGAGATCGTCATGACCTGATCGGCGTTGCCTGCCTTGTCGAGTAGGAGGTAATGGATCTCCGGATCTGGTATCACTTGCTGGGCATTGTGGTCTTCGTTGTAGGGAGGTGAGGCGTGTCGAGGCTAGTGACCTCGAAGTTAGGCGTCGTCTAGCCTAAGGACTCATTGCCTTACATTGTTTGAGCCGTGCTTGCTTGATTAGGTTTCTACCTTCACCCACTACTCACGCTAGCTCTAGGGATTCTTCCCTCCTCATCTGAGTCCTCTCGTCATCTATTTTCTACGAGTAGTCTCCTCCTCTGAGTACACCTTCTGTTGTGTGTTTTTTAGAGTCGAGTCGAGCATTTTATGCGAGGTTGGGCTCGTTCTGGTGAGAGCCCTCGACTTGAGAGAGTGCATTTTTTGAGATGGACGGTCTTGGTGATCGGCCATCTGCGCCTCGTGCTCCTTTGGAGCGTGAGGCCGAGTCTTTTCGTGGTGACGAGGGAGACCAGGTTCAGGATTACCTTGGTCCGCCACCACCACCACGTAGACCTCCTTCTACTCCTCTGACTCGAGAGGAAGGGGGCTTCGGTCAGGATCAAGTTCTTGGTGCAGCACCACATTTAGCTTGACAGGATAGACCGATGACTTTGTGGGAGCGGACCCATCCTGTTTGGGCCGCACAACCTTCTTCCATAGTTCTTCCCCCATCTCGCGGGAACAACTATGAACTGAAACCTCAATATGTGAGGATGCTTCCTACCTTCACTGCCAATAAGGAAGATCCGTATATTTTTATACGTGAATTTGAGGAAGTATGCTCCATGTTCAAGCTTCAACAGTTTGATGACGATTCAGTCCAGTTGAGGATGATTTCTTTCGCGTTGAAGGATAACGCGAAGAAATGGATGTACAACATCCCGACGAGCTCTATTCGGTCTAGGGATGACTTTGTGACCATCTTTCTGAAGAGATTTTTCACTCAAAGGAAAACTCAACAGATACAACACCAGATACACCAAATGTATCAGACTGAGACTGAATCGTTTTATGCTTTCTTTGAGAGGTTCAATGACCTTCTCTTGCAGTGCCCTCATCATGGAATTGAGTTTTGGCAGTTATGCCAAATTGTTTATGAGGGCCTCAACTACAACACCCACACATTGTTGGAGTCAATGTGTCAAGGTGATTTCCAAATGAAACCCATCGATGAGGCATGGGACACTTTTGAATTAATGGTTGAACGTACCTTTGAGTGGGACACCATGAGAGAGCCACCAACCGCCAGGTCTTCTGGTCGAGTTGGATCACATCAAGTTGAGTCAACTATCGTGTCTGAGGCGAAAATGGCTACTCTCATGCGTAGGATTGAGAGTTTAGAGTTGGACCGAGCTCCTGTAGCTCAGGTAACTACTTCCGGATGTGGTACGTGTGGACTTACGTGCCATGATGACTTGGAATGCACTTATGTTCCAAGGGATACTGAGCATGCAAATGCGATGTATCAACAGAGGCCCCGTAACGACCCGTACAGTCACTCCTACAATCCGAGATGGCGTACCCATCCTAACTTCTCTTGGGGGCCTAGTGGGGGTAATGGTCAGAGCCCGCACGCTCAACCTCTGCCTTATCAACCTCCACGCCCATCGGCGACCTACCAACCTCCACATCAAAGGTCTCAGAACCATAATTACCAACCACCTCAGACCTCATCGTTGGGTTATTCTAACCAAACTCCACTACCCCAACGGGTTGACTGGAAGGACCCCACTCTTGAACAAACAGTTCAAGCGTTCATTCAGAGCACACAATCCATGTTTGCGGCCAACAACAATTCGGTCAAAGCATTGGAAATGCAAGTTAGCCAGTTGGCTCATTATCTACATGAACGCGAGAAGGGCCAGTTGCCGAGTCAACCCGAGGTGAATCCTCGGGGTACCCATTCTCAAGGAAGTCCACCAGTGCCTCATGCTACCTCTGAACCGACCCATCATATTAATGTGATTCATATTTTGAGGTCTGGTAAGGTGGATAACCACATTGGGGTGCCTTCCTTGTCATAACCATCTCTTGGTGTCACCAGACCTACGATGATACCTGCATCTCTGAGGGAGCCGGATCCCGAGGTTCCCTCCACAAATACTTCCAGAAAGGAGCCTGATCCTGAGTTTCCTTCTACATTTCCTTCGACAATGGGGCCAAACCCTGAGGTCCCCTTGTCTCCTCTTGTGTCGAAGGAATCAAAATCTGAGGTCCCCACTCATGCTTCTTTGGACCAGAATTCTGAGGTTCCTTCGCAACACCCTCATGCCCCGAAGGTGCCATTCCCTGAGCACCTTAAAAAGAAAACCTCGAATCATCATGACAAAATGCTTGAGATGTTTCGGCAAGTTAAGGTGAACATCCCTCTATTGGAGGTGATTCAGCAAATGCCACCTTATGCCAAGATTCTCAAGGACTTATGCACCAAGAAGAGAAAAACTCATGTTCTAAAGAAAGCCTTTCTTGCGACTAACGTGAGTTCTTTGTTGGAACAACCCATGCAAGTCAAATACATGGATCGTGGTTATTCTACTATCTCTTGTGTGATTGGTGATGTGTCCATACATCGAGCCTTATTGGACCTTGGTGCATCTGTTAATCTTCTGCCATATTCTGTCTAAGTCCACTGATTGACATCATTTCATGCTTATATTTGTACCTTATATCCATTATCTTACACCTAAGCAATGCTACGTGACGAGTTTTATGTTTGAATTTCAGAAATAAAGAGGTTTGAAGAGAAGAGCCATGAAAGGACCCAAAAGCAGGAAAAATGACTTAATTGTGAGACCTGGGGACCAAGATGCAAGGGAGAAGGACTTGAACGTAAGACAGAAGGACCTAAGAGCAAAACAGGAAACTCCACATCATCATGGGGAGTATTTTGTCAATTTGATTCGGGTCGGAGCTCCACTAAACAAAGTAGATGCATCCAAGACCAAGAAACACTCCAACCAAAGCCCACAACCAAAACCAATCAGATTTGAAGTTTATAGGCCACCAATTGGCGGTCTGGATCAGCTCAGATCCACTAAGCTTTGTCCTGGACTTGTATTAATGTGTGTTTAGGCTATTTTTGGTATTGGTTTAGTCCCACATCGGGGGATTGTCCCGGATTAGCTTTTTCTATGCCTATAAATAGAACTCTTCACCTTCTATTGTAATCACCCATTGCTTGGTGGCATTCTCTCTACTAAGGAGTGAGCCTTGAAGCAAAAACTCAAGGTGGAGAAGAATGCTACCTTCAATGTGAGTCATTTGTTAATAAAATAATTCTTCTAGTTTCTTTTAATCTTGTCTTTTAATTTGTGCATGTTTATTTAGTTTTTCCTTTCCTTTTATGCTTCTTTAATATTTCTTGCTTGATTAGTGTAGTTTTATTTCAGTATAATGCTTCATTTTGTTAGAGTAGTTAGTTTAAATATGTGTGAGTAGTTCCATCCCCTTTGGGGGTGGAGTAGATGTATGTACATGTTATGTAGATGGTATGAATGTTTAATATGAATGTTTTGTGAGAGATATTAGTATGCTTGCTTGAATTATTAAGAGCCTTACTTGATGGTTTCTGCCATAGCTTAGGTACATTCCATGCTTGTCTAAGTGTCTTAATAACAACCTTGCATTGCTCATATTAATCACCTAGGTTAGTGTTGTAAATAATAGGTCTTGCCATGAGGTACTTCTTATGCATGAACAAACACTAACCACACTTGAGCTTATAGTATGCATTCAACACCACACTTATTTCATGTGCACACACACACACTCCATCCCTTATGGGTTTCCATTCCTGTCTTTTTATCTTCTTCACTAGTTGTTTAGCTTAGTTGTTTAGTTATTTCATTTCAGCTTGCTTGTTTACTAGTTTAGATTAGTGTAGCGTAGTGTAATACATCTTTCTCTCCTTCTTTTACCTCTTGCCTTCGAACAAACCAATTGTCGACACACCTCCCAGTGGACGACCCATATTTGCCACCGCTTCAATGTGGCCGTGCACTTGCGGTTAATATAAAACGATCAATCAAGTTTTTGGCGCCGTTGCCGGGGAGGTGCTCTGTCCAGACGTTGGTTTGGACAATTTGAGGGGTTTTTAAATTTTTGTTTCCAGTTTTTCTTAGTCTCAGGGATCCTAGAGCTCACGGGGAGGCTACTGGAAGAGTTGGAGCACCAACACTTCAAAAGGGACCGCCAATCAGCGGTCTGGGACCGCCAATTGGCGGCCTGGTGAGGTCTTCCTGCTTTCTTTTTTCTTCTGGTGGTTTATTGCTTCACTTTAGTTATCTGGGAGCTCTATTTTGCATGCTGTGACTTCTAGTTTGCTCCCAGATCATTAATCACTCCCCCATTAATCAACTTAGCCCTAAAATCCAAAGCAAAAGACTAGACGTTCTTACTTGTTTAGGTCACGCATCATGTATTGACTTAGGCATATAGTTGTCTTTTCTTTTAGCTTTATTTTCAGTTGTTGAGTGCTGGCATGAGGTACGCAATTTCCTACACTCATTCATGCATCTCGTATGCCCATGCATTAGTTAGTAGGAATTGCGTCAGGACAAGTGTAAGTGAGCGTTTGATTGGAGCGATTGATTGCTAGATTTAGGATCAAAATGCTACTAAGGAGGGGTTGTCCCATAAAAGATAAGGTGGGGGATTTCATCACCCTTTCCTTGGCCCCAAAAATCACTCGTAATCAAGCCTTAGCTAAAAGCAAGTAGACATTGGCCCTAGGATTTTGGAAGCACTAGGAGAGTGATCTAGTTGAGACCGCCATGACCTGATCAACGTTGCCTACCTTGTCAATAGTAGGAGGTACTGGATCTCCGAATCTGGTATGACTTGCTGGGCATTCTGGTCCTCGTTGTAGGGAGGTGAGGCGTGTCGAGGCTAGCAACCTCGAAGTTAGGTGTCGTCTAGCCTAATGACCCATTGCCTTACATTATTTGAGTTGTGCTTGCTAGTTAGGCTTCTACCTGATCCCTTCACCCACGCTAGCTTTAGGGATTCTTCCTTTCTCCTCTGAGTCATCTTCTTCTCACCTACATCTACGTTTTAGTCTCCTCCCCTTTACACTCTTTGCTAGTGTTTTAGGGTCGAGTCAAGCACTTTTTGCGAGCTTAGTCTCGTGGTGGTGAGAGTGGTCGACTCGAGAGTTGTTTGTTGAGATGGATGGTTACATGGGCGACCATCCATATCAGTGTTGGGACCAGGACAATTCTTCCTGGTATTCCAGACCCATGCAACCGGGGGTGGCTCAAACGAACACCCCGTATGGTTCGGATAATCTTCATTGTGTGACTGAGCAATCTTCATATAGGGGTAACATGAGATAGGCACCGACTGCTAGACCACAATCTAGTTATGTCGGATCATATGCTGGTCAACAAACTGAGACATTACAACAAACTTTGGCCTCTTTCATGCCTCTGGCAGACGACATGAGTGCACTGGCGGCTCCAGTAGCCGTACCGTGCGACTGTTGTGGGTTGAGTGGTCATGTTATCGGGGAATGTCCTTATGTTCCCCCTGAGCCTGAGTATGAGTATACATTTTCCCAAAATGCTTAATGTGACCATTACGCATCCGCGTACAACCCGAGAGTGATGGATTCGTGGGGAGACAATTCTTATCCAAATTCTTATACTTCATTTTCACCCTCGTATCCTCCTCCCGAATACCCAGAATTCTACCAACACCCCACTTCAAATCATTGGACTCATTATCAGCCCATCAACACCCAACCCCAAAATTTCTCAAACTCTGACTTGGACCTCACTGTTGACCCCAAATTTGATTCCTTAAAACAAACCCTCCAAACGTTCATGGAAACTACTCAAACTTTATTGAAGTCCAACTTGAATTCCTTGCAAAATATGGAAATGAAAGTGAGTCAAATGACACAACAATTCCATGAATGTGATGAGGAGGGTAACCTTTCTTGTCAACAGGAGGATTCATCTTTTGATATCAAACCACCACCACATCCACAAATTCAAAGCACAACCTTTCAAAGTCAAACTCCTAGTCAGTCTGAGGGACTTGGGGTTTCAATTCACGATCACTTAGTGGAGGATTCGATTCAAATTGAGAATAACTTGGACCAGCTTTATTATGAGTCGGCACAGGATTGTGCCTTATCTTTTTGTCCCGTGGCCCTTGAGCCACATGATCTTCATATTGTGCCTCTTAAGGACTCACCTCTGGTGGAGCAAGAGCTCCCTAGTACCCTCAATTTCAGACAACCTGATGAGAGTTTGCCTCTCACTATTGTTCCTGATCATCTTGGAAATGATGGAACATCGAACAACTACATTGCTCATGAGGGTATTAAGAGTTCCTTGGAGGATACCTTGGGTATGAGACCCACTTTTTGTTCGCCTGGTGTGTCATACATGCCTAACGAGGTTCTTGACCTCGTTCCGACGCACCAGCTTGTTGGTTGGAGAGTTTGGATTGACGATCATAACTTCAGTACTCCAACAGGAGAAACACTTCCTCCGTTGCCCCTTATTTCCCAAACTCTCGAGAGGTTCAAGCTCTTTCAGTTTGATCCTTTGAATGAGACGCCTTTGCGTCCAATTGATGAACCTCTCATTCCATCTTGTGCTCTTTGTGAAGGGGGCCCACGCATGCGTATTCTGGCCCCGCGTGGTGTCATGTTCCCTTTCCAAGTGCATTGACCCATTGTTTAGGTTCCCATTTGATGTCTTTTGACAAATGAAGATGGGAACTTATGTTTGTACATAGTTATTTTAAAAAAAGGTACAATAAAAGACTCCTTTAGTGAGCATCGATTGTTGTGGGCTCCAACCTTTGTGTATTTGGCCCCCAATTCTTTCACGTATTTGTCTCCCTTCTTTAGCATCTCACAGGTTTTGAGGGAATTTGGGTTTGTGTCCATCAACATGATCTTACACTTCCCTTTGTACTTCACGTTGGTGAGATCTCTTCTGTTTCATTGCATAATTCCATGTAGTATCTTGCTTGCATTCATTGAGGACAATGCATGAAGTAGGTGTGGGGGGGGGGGGGTGTTTTACGTGTGTACATATTCGAAGGACCCTTTTTCCCGTGTGTTAATTTAGGAAGTTTGTTGTAGTCAAGGACCCTTTAAATCTTGTTGTGAGACATTAAGTGTAGGGGTTTTGGTTCATGTGTAGATAAGAAATAAGTGAGTTGGTGTTCTCTCTTCTTTCACGGCTCCTATCACTCGGGAAAGTAGGTCTGAGGGGACTTTGTGCATGGTGCTTTCGAGTCATCTGACTTGGGATGCGCCAACTGAACTCCCGTTACACGGGTGGTAGGGATTGCGCTATGTGGAGATTTGGGGAAAGGTGTACGTGATAGTGTTAGTCCTCATGGGCAATGATGCACGACACCTGACCCTGGGAGAATGAAGCTCCAACTAATAAAAAGAAAAAGAAGAAAAAATGTGAAAAGAAACAAAAAGAAAAAAATGGTAATGCAAATAAGAACCTTAATGGACCTTACACTTTGTATCACTTGAGGATGTTGAGGTTGTCCATGTCTTTCACTTAATTCCTTATTTAACTTGCACGAATGGTTTATTAGGCTAGGAGTGGACTGATTACCTATGTAGAGTCGGCCCGTAGGATTACCACGTCCATTGATCGACAAAATTTGTCCAACGAGTCGAGTGTCTAGAGTGAATAATGCATCTTGTTCGGATTTTGTGGGTATATCCGCTGAAAACCCTCAGGAGACAACACTCCTCCTCCTTGGCAACAAGGAGGTTTAACGACTTGTTACACGTGCTAAGTGCAACCGTGATTCCTACGAAAGTGAGTTAGGATTTCTTGTATTTCGTTTGCTTTTCTCTTTCTTTGTTTTGCTCGGGACTAGCAGAAACTTAGGTATGGGGGTATTTGATTGACATCATTTCATGCTTATATTTGTACCTTATATCCATTATCTTACACCTAAGCAATGCTACGTGACGAGTTTTATATTTGAATTTCAGAAATAAAGAGGTTTGAAGAGAAGAGCCATGAAAGGACCCAAAAGCAGGAAAAAGGACTTAATTGTGAGACCTGGGGACCAAGATGCAAGGGAGAAGGACTTGAACGTAAGACAGAAGGAGCTAAGAGCAAAACAGGAAACTCCACACCATCATGGGGACTATTTTGTCAATTTGATTCGGGTCGGAGCTCCACTAAACAAAGTAGATGCATCCAAGACCAAGAAACACTCCAACCAAAGCCCACAACCAAAACCAATCAGATTTGAAGTTTATAGGCCGCCAATTGGCGGTCTGGATCAGCTCAGATCCACTAAGCTTTGTCCTGGACTTGTATTAATGTGTGTTTAGGATATTTTTGGTATTGGTTTAGTCCCACATTGGGGGATTGTCCCGGATTAGCTTTTTCCATGCCTATAAATAGAACTCTTCACCTTCTATTGTAATCACCCATTGCTTGGTGGCATTCTCTCTACTAAGGAGTGAGCCTTGAAGCAAAAACTCAAGGTGGAGAAGAATGCTACCTTCAATGTGAGTCATTTGTTAATAAAATAATTCTTCTAGTTTCTTTTAATCTTGTCTTTTAATTTGTGCATGTTTGTTTAGTTTTTCCTTTCCTTTTAGAGCCACATCCTTTTGATCATGTGACTCTTGAGCCACAAGATACCATTTTTATAGCCTCTGGCCACATGCTCTTCATTCTGTATCTGCTGAGGACCCCATGTGGGTTAAGAATCAATCACCTGATACCCTACATTTCAAACAACCAGACACAGGTTCACCTCTCGTTCATTCCTCCTATCTTGCTCACTCTCAAGAGGCATCAAACTAAGGGTATCAGGTGGTCTAGCAATTATGTTCTGTATGTTGAGAGCCCATGCAGGTGCATTTTTTGCTCAAGAGATGTTGAATTCCCATTTGATGTCCCTTGACTTATGAAGATGGAAGCCCATTTTTGTACATAGTTAAAAAAGAAGAAGAAGAAGAAGACTCCTTCAGTGAGCGTCGATTGTTGTGGGCTCCAACCCTTGAGTATTTGGGCCTCATTTCTTTCACGTATTTGTATCCCTTCTTTAGCATCTCTCATGTTTTGAGGGAATTTGGGTTTGTGTCCATCACTATAACCATGAACTTCCTTTTGCGCTTCATATTGGTGAGATCTTCCCTTTTTCATGCATAAATCCATGTAGTATCTTGTTCACATTCATTGATGACAATGCAAGAAGTAGGTGTGGGGGGTGTTTTACGTGTGTACATAGTCGAGTCTTTTCCTTTGATTTTGTTTTCTTTTGTGTGTATTGATAGGGTCATGTTAGTGTGCTGCATTTAATATCGATATATCTGCTTGTCATTATCCTTAGGTGACTTGTCTTCTTTTGCTTGCCTAGTGCTTTAAAATTTTCATATTTCTTTCAAAATCTTCATGTGTTTACGAAAGAAAATGTTTTGTGGGTTTTGTGTGTGTTTAGCATGTGCAAAACCGTTGAAAGGCAAAGTAAAAAGAAAGCTCCCAAAAATGTCTTGAACTTGATACATTAGGATATCTAGTACAGTGACTTTAGGACTTATCTAGTCGTTAGGATGCACCCCGGCTTTCCCTCGGGGGTGAGAAATCATAGGGTTTCAGTGCTCAAATAATTAAAGAAGTCCATCCCGAACCTATTGAGTCAATAATTCGTGTCTGTTAATTTAATAAAGTTTGTTGTAGTCAATGACCCTTTAAATCTTGTTGTGAGACATTAAGTGTAGGGGTTTTGGTTCATGTGTAGAGAAGAAATAAGTGAGTAGGTGTTCTCTCTTCTCGCACGGCTCCTATAACTCGGGAAATTAGGTCTGAAGGGACTTTGTGCCTTTGCTTTCGAGTCATCTGACTTGGGATGCGCCGCCCGAACTCCCGTTACACGGGTGGTAGGGATTGCCCTATGTGGAGATTTGGGGAAAGGTGTACATGATAGTGTAAGTCATCATAGGCAATGATGCACGAAACCCGACCCTAGGAGAATGAAGCTCCAACTAATAAAAAGAAAAGAAAAAAAAGAAAAAAATGGTAATGCAAATAAGAAACCTAATGGACTTTACACTTTGTATCACTTGAGGATGTTGAGGTTGTCCATGTCTTTCACTTAAGTCCTTATTTAACTTGCACGAATGGTTCATTAGGCTAGGTGTGTGGACTGAATATCTATATAGAGTCGGCCCGTAGGATTACCGCGTCCAATGATCGATAAAAATGAGTCTATCGAGTCAGTTTCTAGATTGAATAACGCATCTATGTTCGGATTTTGTGGGTATATCCGCTGAAAACCCTCAAGAGACAACACTCCTCCTCCTTGGCGACAAGGAGGTTTAACGGCTTGTTGCACGTGCTAAGTGCAATCGTGATTTCTATGAAAGTGAGTTAGGATTTCCCTGTTTTACGTATGCTTTCCTTTCTTTCTTTTTCTCTTTCTTTGTTTTGCTCGGGACTAGCAAAAGTTAGGTGTGGGGTATTTGATTGACATCATTTCATGTATATGTTTGTGTCTTATATCCATTATCTTTCACCCAAACAATGTTATGTAACGAGTTTAATGTTTAGCTTTCAGGAATAAGTAGGTTTTAGAAGAGAAAGATGCATAAAAGGACCTAAAAGCATGAAAAAGGTCTGAGTTGAGAGACTCAAGGACTAAGATGCAAGATCGAAGGACCTGAATGTAAGATTGAAGGACCAACGAGCAAACAAGAATACTTCACACCATCATGGGGAGTATTTTGGCAATTCTATTCGGGTCGAAGCTCCACCAAGCGAATTAGATGCATCAAAGACAAGCAAATACATCCAGAAAAGCCCAGAAGAAAAACCAGAGCGATCCGAACACTGTAGACCGCTAATTGGGGTCTCTTTTGGTCCGGATCCGCTAAGATTTATGTGGGGCGTGTATTAGAGTGTGTGTAGTCTATTTTCTGTATTTGTTTAGTCCCATACCGGGGGATTGTCCCGGATTACCTTTTTCCATGGCTATAAATAGAACTTTCCCTCCTCTCTTGTACCCCATCTCTCTCTTGGTGGCCATCCTCTCTACTAGAATTCAAGCCTTGAAGCAAAAACCCTGGTGGAGAGAGGCTACTTGTAATTGAGTGAGTAATAATAGATGTTTTCTTCTGGTTATGTTGTTTCTTTCTTAGTTTAATTTCATTTCTTATGTCTTGCATGCTTCTTTAGTTTTATGTTCTTTTAGTTAAACTTGTTGTTTAGTTTTCTTATAATTAGTTTAAGCATGTTTTCTTTCCGTAGTATAAATGTTAGTTTAAATATTTGTGAGTAGTTCCATCCCTTTAGAGGTGGAGTAGACGTGTGTACATGTTATGTAGATGGTATGAATGCTAGACATTGTTGTTTGTAAGAGATGTTAGTATGCTTGTTTGAATTAATAAGAACTTTTACTTGATGGTTTCTGCCATAATGTTTAGGTACATTCCATGCTTGTTTATGTTCTTAATAACAAACTTGTCATGCTCATATTAATCACATAGGTTAGTGATTTAAATGATAGGTCTTGACATTAGGTACTTCTTATGCATTAACAAACACTAACTACACTTGAGCTTATTGCATGCATTCACCACACTTATTTCATGTGCGCACACACACTCCACCCCTTAGGGGTTTTCCATTCCTGATTTCTATATTCTGTTATTACTTACTTAGTTTAGTTCATTTCGTGCTTTGATTTTCTCCTTTCTAGTATACTAGTTTAGTTTAGTATAGTTTAGTTTAATCAACCCTTTCTCTCCTTTCTTTGCCACTCACCTTCGAACAAACTAAAGTCGACACACCTCCCGGTTAATTAAAACGTTTCAATCAGAACGCTAAGCTTAAAGAAATAAACTGTTTGCCAACTCTGGTTACCAAATTGTGTGGCATGTTGGACATCTCACGATTTGAGCGCTTGCTGCGGTGCCAAAGCATTGACCTCGAGGTAGCGAAAATGACCCCGTCATTTCGTCATTGCCTTCCAGAGGCATGGGTGCCTGATTACATGGAGGAGGATGTTAGAGCTCATCTGTGAGGTCGGGAACACTCTTTAACACCGACATTTCTGAGATGACGGTTGAGTAGCAAAACGTCATTTTAGCCAAACAAAACCGGAAAATTTATAGAAAATTCTTGGCTCTTGAGCAAGGTGACTCTTCAAGCACCTCTGGCCGTCGTCAGTAGTCCGGTGCAGCCTACCCCTGCATTGGCGCAATTTTGCCATACAGTGAAGACAATGCATGGATTAGGTGGGGGGGGGGGTGTTTTCACGTTTGTACATAGTTTGTGTGCCTTTTGTTTTTATTTCGTTTTCTTTTATTTGTACTGCTAGGGTCATGTTAGTGTGCTGCATTTAATATTGATATATCTACTTGCCATGATCCTTGGGTGACTTGTCTTCTTTTGCTTGCTTAGTGCTTCAAATTTTCACATTTCTATCAAAATCTTCATGTGTTTGCGAAAGAAAATGTTTTGTGGGTTTTGCGTGTGTTTAGCATGTGCAAAACCGTTGAGAGGCAAAGTAAAAAGAAAGCTCCCAAAATTGTCTTGAACATGATGCATTAGGATATCTATTATACTGGCTTTAGGTCTTATCGAATCGTAAGGATGCACCCCGATTTTACCTCGGGGGCGTGTAATCATAGGGTTTTAGTAATCAAACAAATAAAGAAGTCTACCTTGAACCTAGTGTGTCAAATAATTCGTGTCTGTTAGTATAAGGAAGTTTGTCGTAGTCAAGGGCCCTTAAAATCTTTTTGTGAAACTGTCAGTGTAGGGGTTTTGGTTTCCATGTAGATAAATGAATAAGTGATGCTCTCTCTTCTCGCATGGCTCCTATCACTCGGGAAATTAGGTCCGGGGGGACTTAGTGCCTGGTTCTCTCGAGTCATTTGACTTGGGATGCACCGACCGAACTCTCGTTACACAGGTGGTAGAAATCGCCCTATGTGGAGATTTACGGGCATGTGTATGTGATAGTGTAAGTCCTCACAGGCAATGATGCACGAAACCTGACCCTGGGAGAATCAAACACCAACCAATGTAATGCTCCAAAGAAGAAGAAAAGAAAAAGAAGAAGAAAAAAAGAGTCAAATAAGAACTTTAATGGACTTTACACAATGTATCACTTTAAGAAGTTAAGGTTGTCAATGTCTTTCTCTTAAGTCCTTAATTAACTTTCACGAATGATTCACTAGGCTAGGTGTGTGGACTGATTACATATATAGAGTCGGCCCGTAGCTTTACCGCGTCCAATGATCGACAAAAATGAGTCATCGAGTCGTGTAGCTAGGTTGAATAATGCATCTTTGTTCGGATTTTGTAGGTGTTTCTGCTGAAAACCCTCAGTAGACAACACACCTCCTCCATGGCGACAAGGTGGTTTAACGGCTTGTTGCACGTGATAAGTGCAACCGTGATTTCTACGAAAGTGAGTTAGGATTTCCCAATTTTATGTATGCTTTTCCTTTCTTTCTTTTTTCTCTTTCTTTGTTTTGCTCGGGACTAGCAAAAGTTAAGTGTAAGGGTATTTGATTGACATCATTTCATGCATTTATTTGTGTCTTATATCCATTATCTTGAACCTAAACAATGCTACGTAACGAGTTTTATGTTTAAGTTTCAGGAATAAATAGGTTTGAGGAGAAGAAACATAAAAGGACCTAAAAGCAGGAAACATGACTGAGTTGAGAGACTTGAGGACTAAGATGCAAGGAAGAAGGACCTGAATGTAAGATCGAAGGACGAATGAGCAAATGAAAATACTCCACACCCTCATGAGGAGTATTTTGGCAATTCGGGTCCGGCCTAAACTCCAACAACTTCCTTTAGTGCATCAAACATGAAGAAAACAACCCAACAAGGCCCAACCAAAATCCAGAGCGGATCCAGACTCTGTAGACCACCAATTAGCAGTTTGGTTGGCTCCAGATCCGACACGCTTCTGGCAGATCATGTATTTGGGAGAATTAGATCTATTTCTGGTGTTGTATCAGTCTCATATTGGGGGATTGTCCCCGATTACCTTTTTCTATGACTATCAATAGAACTATTCACCTTCCATTGTAATCACTACATACTTGGTGGTTATTCTTCCTACTTAAAGTGGAGCCTTGGAGCAAATACTGAAGTAGGAAGATGCTACTTGTATTATGAGTCTGAAATAAATAAAAGTTTTCTTTGTTATGTTGTTTCTTTTATGTTGATTGCATGCTTAGTTTAATTTCATTTCAATAATCTTAGTAGACTTAGTTAATATGTTCTCCTTTCTTAGAATAATAATTAGTGTAATGGGTAGTGAATAGTTTCATCCCCTTTGGGGGTGGAGTTGATGTTTTGTACATGCAAAAGAGAATGGAAATGAATGCTTTGTGTGAAATGTGTTGATAAACATAAATGTATGCTTGCTTGTTTAGGATAGAACTTATAACTTGATGAGTTTTGCCACAAATATTAGACACCTCTCATCCTTGTTTAGGTTCTGAAATAACCAACTTCTGTATGTGAATGTTAATCAACTAGGTTAGTAATGGTATTGATAGGTTTTGCCATAAACATTAGACACTTCCTATACATGAAAATACAACCTACATTTGTGCTTAATGATTGCATTCTTCACCATTTCTTTGCTTGTGTACACTCACTCCACCCCTCAGGGGTCCCTCTTCCTGATTTGCGCTTCCACTTAGGTTCTTTCGATTTAGTTTGCTTCGGTAGTTGTTTTTCCTTTACATTTCTTGTTATTAGTTTAGCATAAATTAGATTAGCATATCCACAAATCTTCTCCCCTTTTTTGCTACTTGATTTCGGTCAAGCCAGAGGCTGCTCACCTCCCTACGGATGACCCGTACTTGCCCCGTCTTCACTGACGGCTGTGCACTTGCGGTCTAAATTTAAAATGAACAAACAGGCCAATTGGCACAGTCTGTACATGAGAAAGAGATAAGGACTCTGCCTAGCCAGCATGAGGCTAACCCCCGCATGTAGCACCATCAACATATGAAAAATGAGAGTTTGGTACCTCAGGGGCCGCAAGTGAACTATGTGGAGGAACTGTTCACCATGTCAATGTCATTGTAACCTTGAGGAATGGAAACCAGGTTGACAATTACATTTCCTTTCCACCACCACCATCTGTGGGAATGATGGTGAAGAAGAGACTGAGGGTAATACACTGCCTCCTTCTCAGACACTGCAGAAAACCTACCTGCCAAAAGCTCCCTATCCTAATAGGTTAACCAAAAAGAAGAGTGACACAATGGATAAGATATTAGAGGTCTTTAAGCAAGTGAAGGTTAACATCCCCTTGTTGGATGTCATCCAACAAATACCTCAATATGCTTAAGTGTTGAAAGATTTCTGCACAACCAAGAGGAAGACCAATGTTCCTAAGAAAGCATTCTTAGCTGCAAGTGTAAGCTCACTTTTGTCCAATCCCACATACACAAAGTACAAGGACCCTGGGTGTCCTACTATTCAGGATATGATGGGGGACATTAGCATGAGTAATGTATTGCTTGATTTAGGATCAGTGGTCAACCTCCTCCCATTTTCTGTTTATTAACAGTTGAACTTGTGAGAATTGAAATCAACTAAGATCACCCTCCAATTGGCAGATAGATCCATTCGTGTCCCAAAGGGGATTATCGAGGACGTGCTCATCAAAGTTGGAGATTTTATATTTTCGGTAGATTTTGTCATCCTCGACACAAACCCTGTTGCGAACACCTACTCTCAAATAACTTTGATTTCTGGTAGACCATTTCTGGCAACCTTTAACGCCTTAATTAATTGTAGAAATTGTCTCATGAAACTCTCATTTGGTAACATGAGTGCTGAGTTTCATGTGTTCAACTCTGGTAGGCAACAAGAGCTCATGGACCAACCTTTAAATCTCAACTTCATCCGCCAATTAGAGAACTCACCGCAAAATCAATAAACACCCCTAACACCAATGCAACCCGTTGAGAATGTTTGTGGGCCCAGCGAAAACTCATTGCCTGTCTTTGCAATGCAACAGAGTGAGCTGGCATCAAACATGAATATACAAAGGGAGTGTTTGTTAGATGATTCAGTTGAGATTGTTAGTGAGGGGGGCACACCTCATCATATGTGCATACCAGAAGGTGTGTCTAACCCATGTCCCATGGCTATTGAGCCATTTGACCTTCATCTTGACTCCAACAATGACCCACCTGCGACTGAGCTTATGCTTGATGATATAAATGAGGTTGGGTGGTCTTTGTTAGATGACTTAGGGAGAAGCCTCATTCTTAGTGAAAGTGGTGTGCCATATCCTTCGAATGAGCTTGAGGAACTCATTCCGATGCTCTCGCCTATTGGTTGGAGGGTTTTCTTCGATGAGCAAATAAATCCTAGTAAGGCAACGCAACTCCATTCATTCATGTTGCCTACACCCAACCAATATCATGAGGGATTCGAGCCTTTCAGCTTTGACATTTCACCCCTCATGACACCTAAAAGAACCAATGAAGTGGGCCCATTTTTTCAAATCTCTGGTCCACAGGACTCGATGTTCTCATTTAATGTTCCTTGTTCAAATGAATATGAGAATATCCTTGTTGATGTATATAAATTGTTTAGAAAAGGAAAAAAACAAGCACAAAAGACTCCACAAGTGAGCATTGGTTGTTGTGGCACCAACCTTGAGTATTTGGGCTCCATTTCTTTCACTGTACGGCAAGTGCACGACCGCGTTGAAGCGGTGGCAAGTACGGGTCGATCCTTAGGGAGGTGAGTAGGCTCTGGATTTTCAGTAATCAAGTGGCAACAAAAAGGGAGAAGAGTTTGTCTATGCTAATCTACACTAAACTAGTAAGAAGAAAAATACAAAGTAAAGCAACTAACGATTACTACGAATCAAAACTAAAAGAATGTAAAACTAAGATGGAATCAAGAAGAGAAAGACCCCTAGGGGTGGAGTGTGTGCACACATGTAAAAAATGGTGAAGAATGCATTCTATAGGCACAAATGTAGGTAGTGTTTTCATGCATAGGAAGTGTCTAAAGGTTATGGCAAAACCTATCAATCCATTTACTAACCTAGTTGATTAACATTCATATACACAAGCTAGTTTTTTCAGAACATAAATAAGCATGGGAGGTGTCTAAGATGTGTGGCAAAACCCATCAAGTGTAGTATTATATTCTAATAAGCAAGCATACATTCACATTTATCAACACAATCAAAATATAAAGCATTCATATCCATTCTTTAATGCGTGTATGAACAACATCTCCACCCCCAAAGGGGGATGAATCTACTCACTACACATTATTCTAACAATTAAACTAAAGAAGAAAGGAAACATTCTAACTACTTTAGCCTACAATCAAAGAAATAAAACTAAGCTAAGCATGCATGCATAAAGAAACAACATAAGAACAAAACAATGGAAAAATTATTTTATTAAATGACTCACATCACTAGCAGCATTCTTCTCCACCTTCAGATTTTGCTCCAAGGCTTACTCCAAGTAGAGAGAATGCCACCAAGCAATGGGTGAATACAAAAGGAGGAGGAGTTCTATTTATAACCAAAGAAAAAGGTAATCGGGGACAATCCCCCGATGTGGGACTAATACAACCTTCCCAGATTACACATAAACACATAACCCATCTCCTAGTGAAACTAGGTCGGATTCGGACACAAACGGACCGCCAATTGGCGGTCACTTTTTCCTAGATCCGACCCATTTTTGGATATGTTCTTTATTTCTTCAATTCTTCACATCGGGTGCACTCAGATCAGTTATAGGAGTGTCCGCCCGAATCTAATTGTCAAAATACTACTCATGATGGTGTGAAGTTTCTTGATTTGCTCATTGGTCCTTTGGGGTTACATTAGGGTCCTTATCTCTTGCATCTTAGTCTCCAAGTCTCACAACTCAGTCCTTTTTCTTGCTTTTAGGTCCTTTTATGCCTCTTCTCCTCAATCTTGTTTATTCCTGAAACTCAAACATAAAACTCGTTACGTAGCATTGTTTAGGCGAAAAATAAAGGATATAAGACATAAATATATGCATGATATGATGTCCATCATATTTGTATCCCTTCTTAAGTATTTCACAGGTTTTTGGAAATTTGGGTTTATGTCCATCAACATAACCATGAACTTTCCTTTATGCTTCACGTTGGTGATATCTTTTCTTTTTCATGCATGAATCCATGTAGTATCGTACTCACATTCATTGAGGACAATGCATGAAGTAAGTGTGGGCCGGGAGGGGGTGTTTTACGTTTTTATATATGTGGAGTCGAGTCTTTTTTTTCGTTTCGTTTTTCGTTTTCTTGTGTTTGTATTGTTAGGGTCATGATAGTGTGTTGTATTTAATATTGATATATTTGTCTTCCATGATCCTTGGGTGACTTGACTTCTTTTGTTTGCCTAGTGCTTTAAAATTTTCACATTTCTTTCAAAATCTTCATGTGCTTGCGAAAGAAAATGTTTTGTGGATTTTGCGTGTGTTTAGCATGTCCAAAACCGTTGAGAGGCAAATTAAAAAGAAAACTCCCAAAATTATCTTGAACATGATGCATTAGGATATCTAGTAGACCAGCATTAGGTCTTATCTAGTCGTAAGGATGCAGCCTGGTTTCCCTCGGGGGGTGAGTAATCATAAGGTTTCAGTACTCAAACATATAAAGAAGTCCATCCGGAACCTAGTGAGTCAATAATTTGTGTCTGTTAATATAAGGAAGTTTGTTGTAGTCAATGACCATTTAAATCTTGCTGTGAGACATTAAGTGTAGGGGTTTTGGTTCATGTGTAGATAAGAAATAAGTTACCATTTGTGTGGACTTTTGAGTCTCGACTTGTTCCCGGTTGTTGCGTACCGGTAAAATTATAGTACGAATTAAGATGGAGATTGAAAGTTTAAACACACAGCTTACTAATTTTTAAATAGGTCAAGTCTTCATGATACGTATGTTTCAAATTGTCTAAAAAATGTTTGGGTTTAAAGAGAAAAAATAGTAATAAGTACTATAAGTGAAAGCGAGACATATTAATTAATGTGAAAGATCTAATGAATAATAAATAGCGAAACTTTTATTTTTTTTTATGTAAAATATTATGACTTCAGGTTCATAACAATAAAAATTATATATTAATAATTTTGTAACATGCAAGTAATAAACTATTACGACGTCTGTGGGAACTTGGAAAGATTGAATAATCTATATCTGACCCGTGCACAAAACAGGTTAAACGATTCATGCATTGATGGCTGAAACTGACCTAGAAACTAAATTATGCATGAAATAATTAATATAAAGGTAAATTTCTTCGCATACGAGAATAGCTAACTTCTTCCTCGCACGACTATATGGGCAAAAAGAAAGAATGAGCCACCATGTTATATCGTTAACCTTAATTAGGGGAGAGATTAGCTAAACCTTTTTTTAGTGGAAGTTTTGCCTGGGGAAGAGGCCCGAGGAACAATGGTTTGCTTGGGAAGTTGGAGTGAGGGGGCTGGTTATTGTCGGGTTTGGGTTGATTTTACGGAGAAAACCAACATCTCTCTCTCCCCCATTCCTTTCTTCTTCCATTTTCCATCTCTCACCCAAACTTCTTCACTTTCTCTTCCTTTTCCAACGATCAAGTGGAATTGGAGGCTACTCCGGCGTGAGGCGTGTGCTGTTGCCGTAGGTGGGAGGTCGTGCGGAGGTAGCGGGCGTGTGTCGACGTCGAGCGAACTCTGGCATGCTCCGTGCTCCGTCTTGCATTTGATGCATGCCAGTTCAATAGTATGTTTTGTTGCTCACTCATGTTGGAGTGGAGTGGTGGTCGGTCACGGGAGGTTGTAGACCTTACCAGCAACGAGAATGCCGTAAAATCCTTGGCTGGCGCAAGGTTGTTGTCGACCAACGGTCGACTGGTTTGTAGTTGTGGTCGACCGGTTAATGTTTTTTGCCCGACTTTAACCAACACTGGTCAAACAACGTCTTGAGGCGGTCGACCTGTCGTGCTTGTGTTGGTGGGTCGGAGGATTGCGTGGAAGTTTTCGGTCGGACGGGACCCGTGAGCCGTTCGATAGTTGCTTCGTGTTTCGCTCAAACCGAACGTTGACCATCCAAACGTTCGACCGTTCCTGACTTTTGGTCCGATCGGAACTTAAACGAACTTATGTATCTTATATGTTGTTCGACCGTTAGATGACTTAGAAATGCTAGGTTGCCCATGGTAGTTTCCGGTCGACCGGGACCCCTGAGTCGGTCTACCGATTGGACTTGTATGTTTTTTACCAGACTCCGGATTTTGACCACGTTCGGTCGACCGATTTAGACTTTGGTCCGACCATTGTGACTTTGGTGATGCGCAGAGTGTTCAACCGTTTCAGACGTTTGGTCGACCGAACCCCGTGGGAACGGTCGACCGGATTGCCTATTCTGGTCGACCGTTTGTGCGCAAAACCCGATTTCCAGTCCTTGTGATGTGCCAACTCTATTCACGGAACCTTGTGTCCACGCCTAGCGTGTGAGCCAGGAGGTGACGGTGGGTGCGTGATCGCACCTGCCCAAGGACCACCGAGTGTAAGAGTGTGGGTACTTGGGACGAGGCACCTCTGTTGATAGACTGTGGCGTGGTATTTTGTCGTTTGACTCTTTGTAGAGTAGCAAACCTGAAGGATCGTGGATCCCAATGCATGTTGATGCATGACTCTTGGAGCATGATGACCCTGCGGACTACGGTCCGGATCTGTCTGATGTTGTGTCGGACGTATGTTGTACCACCGATGTTGTGCCGACGATGCAGCCGAGGTTTGTACCGACAATGATGTTGCCGATGATGTTTTGGCTTGTGGTCGTCCGATGTTGTGCCGGACGTATTGTTGTATCGGATGTTGTGTCGACGATGCCACCGATGTTGTTCCGGCGATGGTTCATCGATTGGGCATCTATTGAGGGATTGTTGGACCGACCGGGCTATGGCTCCATTGGTGTGGTGTAGACCACCTGGTTTCGTTTCGTGCAGAAGTGTGGGCGCTCCTCACCGATCCCTTGGCTCGAGTAGTCGCGTGTGGGGGTGCATTGCGTACTGTCCGTATGATCGTATGTGTCTACGGTAGGTCTCCGATGGATACCCGGTGTTGTTGCTGGACTGATGTCCTTGTTGACCCATAGAGGGTATTTGTTGTTGCTGTAGGACTGAGGTCATAAGGTTGCATTGCTGATGATGATATAATATGCTACTTCATTACCGTATTGCTGCATTTATATATGTGAGCTTGGCATACGGGGTTTCCTAATGAGAAACTCAGGAATTGTTGTTTAATTCATGTTTTAGGACCGTAGTAGGTTCTGTGGGGGTGGTGACAGCGGACACACACATTTTGGGGCCAAAATCCTCTTTGGACTATTCGAGGTCGTCGTGATTACCTGTGTTTTTTCGTTGTATTGTTGTAATCATGTATTTTTGACAAACTCTGTTGTATTGGTGCACCGACTGATTATTTATTTGAGTAACATTCTCGCTTGACTTGAGATCTCTTTTATTGTAAAATTTTAAATTTTTCCGTTGTTTCGGGATGTTACACACCAAACCGAGTTAATGCTTCGAGAATTTCATTCATCCCATGCAAGAATGTTTCAATGGGGGTGTACTGAATATTGGACAGTGATATTGCTTGTTTAAGTTTTCTAAGGGAGAGGGCTTGAATAATGCGCTAGTGATTAATTTTGGTTCGTGAAAGTGAGGTTGTTGTTGAGCAAACAAAAGTGAATGATAGATAAAACTAGATTTTGACGAGAAATGACTTTAATTGCAAAATTGAAGAACTTATAAGTAGGACCGTGCATCCGAAGCGGACCGGTCAAAAACCGAATTTTTTAAAGTAAAAAAAAATTGGGACCGGTCCGGACCGGATCGGACCCGAAATTTTAAAATTTGTCGGACCGAAACCCGGACCGGACCGGATTTTTTCAAAAATTTCCGGACCGAACCCGGACCGACTGGTCCGGTCCGGTTGACCGGGTTTACTCGGTCAATGCTTTGCCCTACTTATAAGGCTTTGATAAGAATGGGACTTGAACAAGACTTAACTCTTCAGTTGATACTTAACTAGAGCACTTTGATGACTCTTAGATGGATTGATCACAAATGAGATATTGGTCTCGATCAATTCTCCAATACCAATTTTGACACAACCTCAATTAGGGTCGTGACTCATGATGGTTCTAGGGTGTGGGATCCGCCTTAGCGACCGACACCCATCGAACCCCGCTAATTGCCTGCTAATCCAATCGAAAATGCATATATATTTGTACATTCCAACATATATCCATAAATCTATATCACTCACCAATACATAACTCAATTTATCCCTGTTATTTATCAACTCATGTATCAACATATACACTTTCAAAAAATATAGCATTTCTGTTGTAACTTCATGCGCCTGGAATAATAATCCGAAATATCTAAGATCTTCCCACGTCTCCTATTGTCATACTGTTCATATCATACACCATCACAGCTAAAACTTTAGATTGATACAAGTCTTATCAATTCTACGACATGGAGGAGTCTAAAAGCAACAAATACGAAATAGTTTCAAAGCAATTTACATGTCAAACAAGTTCAAAACAAGCCCTTGTAACTGCACCTCCAATCCTTATTTCCTGAACAAACAGGGAAATCAACAACGTGAGCATAAAATACTCGGTGAATCTCATGTAGGAAAATAATTGGTGAAAGAAACCAAGTAGGGATAGACAAAGTTTATAAATGTCAACGTATGGAGATAGAAACAGTACTACTGTGGGTATTAGTAATAAGAATAATATAAATGAACCATATCAGGAAGCATTTAATGCTGATCGGCTGGTGATTCCTTCAAAAGCAGATAATATAACCCACTATAATTCAATTATTCAATGTGGAAAAGGAAGATAAAAGCGAAAAGCGACTTTTACACCAATGACATTGTCATTGGGGATTGTTCGGATACACGACTTTTACACCAATGTCTTTTTTATTTGTTTGTTTGCTTCTTGAATTGTGAAGCGGCGAAAATAACCTCAATTTATATTCATTACATGTAGCAAAAACAACCAAATATATTATTAATAAAATATGCTCCAACTAACAATATTATTACCCCCAACTAAATTACTAAATAAGAAAAAAATTGAATTCATTCATCATTAAAATTGTTAAACATTTTACTAATTAACCGCAAGTACACGACCGTCAGTGAAGACGAGGCAAGTACGGGTCGATCCGCATGAAATGTTGCCAACCTTCGAGTGAGTGAAATTAAATGGAAAATAACAATGGAAAAAGAGATTATTATACTACTATTAAAAGACGATTATGCTACGAACGCAAAATAAACTAGATTACGATGGAAATGACACCTAGAAAAATTCAACACACTATGTTGAACGAAATATGGATGAATCCCCTGAGGGGTGGAGTGTGCACACATATGGGTAAGAGAAGTGGTGAATGACACATGAAAACATGTATGTGTGTGTCTTCATGCATAGGAAGTGTTTAAAGATTTGGCAAGACCTATCAATTCATTCACACAATATATAAACAATTACTACTTAATTATCACAAGATGAGACTCAACATGAGAAATGTCTAAAATTATGACAAAACTCATCAAAATCCAGGAACTCATGCGAAGAACAAAGCTAAGTATGAGAGGTGTTTGGATTTAATGGCAAAACTCATCAAAACAAAGTTTCTTCAATCAATCAAGCGAGTAAACACTAATACAAACACACGACTAATATGTAGTATATCCAATAAGAAATTTCAGCCAATAAACACAAGGAAATCAAGCATAGAAAATGTCTAAATCTTATAGCAAAACCTATCAAAAATTCCTAAACATGTAGATGATTAAAACAAACCCGATGAACCTACAAACATTCAAGTCTACACACTCAAACTTCGTCAAACATTAAAACCTCAAAACATAAATGTATATCATCTCCAACCCACAAAGGGCGATGAAGCCACTCACTACTCATTATGCTAACATTCATATTAAGAAGAGAAAACATTCTAATTATACTAAGATTACTAAAAAAATAATTAAGCTAAACATGTAAGAATTAAAAGAGACAACATGAAACCACCAAAGATTTATTTTATTCATGACTCACATGACAAGTGACATCTCTCCACTTGAGTTTTTACTCCAAGACTTTACTCCAAGTAGAGAGAATGACCATTAAGCAAATAGTTGATTACAAAGGAAGAAAAATTCTATTTATAGGCATGAAAAAAAGAAAACTGGAGACAATCCCCCGATGTGTGACTAATGAAACATTTCCAAAATAGATATAAACATATAACCCATATCCACGCGAAACCGAGTAGGATTCAGAGGAAAAGAGACTGCTAATTGGCGGCCACTTTTTGTCGGATTGGACCCATTTTCAGATATCTTCTTTAGTACTTCAATTCTTCACGTAGGGTGCACTCGGATAGGTTATTAGAGTATAGACCCAAATCTAATTGTCAAAGTACTCCTCGTGATGGTGCGAAGTTTCTCGGTTTGCTATTTGGTCCATTCGGGCTTACGTTCAGGTCCTTCCCTCTTTCAGATGAGTCCTTGTGTATGACCGAAAGGTCTATTTTGCTTCATTTAAGTCATTTCTTCTTACGTTTCAGTCTTTTTTCTATTCTCTTCTCTTATTGATTACTTAATACCTGAAATATAACAACAAACACTCGAGTAGCACAATATTATGGTAAAATTAAGGATATATAGCATGAATATAATGCATGATATGCTACCAGTCAAGAATCTAAAATAACTCCTTGATGCAAAACAACCTATTTTGCAGTAACAATAATTAATAACTTCTATAACATTGTATGTGTATTATTTATCCAAAGAAGTAAAACAAGTTTCACCGTAAGAATTGAAAGAATTTCAGCTCGTGCATGTCATCCTCTTGTTCAAAATATTCATCATTTCCATCAATATCAATAGTTTGACATATATTGAAGTGTCGCCCACGTCCTAGACCAGTCTACAAATGTCATTTTAGATTTCAAATAAATTGTCTTCATTTAGGGTTGATACGTCGTCGCTTTATACCCCAAGTTAGATAATAAATTGTAGAGGTCAATGATGTACTCTGGATGGGAGATAGAGTAAATTGAATATAATGCTCAATAATGCGTAATAAAAACATGAAAAAGAAACAGATATGCCAACCACAAAAGGTGGCATCATATATATACAGATTTGATCACATTTACCTGGCTAGTATGAGTATACATAATCAGACTTCAAAAAAAATTAATTTTTTTGCCAATGACTTTAATTTCATGTGTTTTATAAATGAACCCCAATATTGTTACACTTTCATGAATTTTCATTTCTAAACGTTTAGTCACTTCTCCTCATTTTGCTTGTTTGAAACTCCAAACTACATCATATTTTACTTATTTTCCGAGAAAGTAGTATATTAGGTAGAGGAGAGAGAAATGCTGAGTTAAAAAATATTTACATTTTCATGGTAAAATGATTTTGGACAATTATGTTTCAGGAGGTTTGGGTAGTAATGATGTGAATACATACACTACTTGAAAAGCATGCTTCACCAATAGAGATATATTCGTCAGTGAAACATCCATCGGTGAAGTTTACTGTTGGTCGTGATTTTAATGTTCGAAACCGCAAGTGTAGGGTCATGATGCATTGCATACATTGCATCATATGTCTTTCATTTAGATTACTTTTATATCAATAAATGCTACTAAGGTATGTGTTTAGTTGTATTTACAGAATACAGGGACCTGAATGCAAATTACCCACATTCCGAGCATAAACGCGTGCAAAAGATTCATTTCTATCACAAAGACCAAGTTCAAGTTTATCGGGTTTCAAATGGAAATGCACCCAAGCACAAAAGCATTCAAGAAGCTAATCACAAAAAGGTCAGGGGCTTAAATGCAAAATGTCAAGGACCTGACTACAAAATAAAAGGACCAAGTTATTGTGTGGAGAAAGTCAAAAGAAAAAAATCAATTATAAATCTCCAACAATGGAAGGAATTAATCCGGAGCTCAAGAGATTGGAAAGAATCAATCCAGACGCGTAAATGAGGATAAAATCATACCATAAACACATGACAAAAATCCGGGCGAATAATCTCCAACCTGTGCGGCGAATCCGCCGCACCTCACATGCACCATGCGGCGATTTCGCCGCCCCACCTTCCCCATTCGTGCTCCAATTTCGTCCTGTCGTGCGGTGACGCATGTACTCTCCTTTTTGTATTGGTATCCCTTGTATCGGCTATAAATAGCCCTGTAGGACGAATGTAACACATCTTTGAACCTTTGGTCTTGGATCATTAGTAATAAATTTCTGTTTTATTTTGTTTTGTTTCTCCTTTCTTTTAATGTCTCTAGGATCCCTTCTTCTTCCTCCCTCCATGAGTTTCTAACTCTTTCCAAAGGGTGGAGGTGATGGAATTAGGGTTAGAGAAGATGAATTGCATGTTATTATTTTAAGTTCATGATTAGTATATTTTGATTACTTGAGTTTATGTTAAGTCATTTATCTTGTAATGCTTCATAACTAACATGATTTACAATAAGTTTCAGTAATTCTCTGATCTAAACCTCCATCCAACGGATTTCTCTCTTTGTTCTTGTTTTAGTTTATTTGTTCTTGTTCTTGCTTTAGATAATTATAACCCAAAAACCTAAAAACCCAATTGATTCTTCTCTCCTTTCCCCCAATCGAAATAACAAAAATAACGAAATCTCTCCCTCCTTGTGTTCGACCCGTATTTGCCACGTCTTCATTGACGCCGTGCACTTGCGGTATAAATTTAATTCTCATCAAGTTTTTGGCGCCGTTGCCGGGGAGGCAACGTAGATTTTGTTGTTTTGTATTTCCGATTATATTCTGTTTATCATGTGCGCGATCTAATTATTTGGATTTGCGTTTCAGGAGACAACAGAGCGCGCGGTGAAATCTGACCGCAATCTGAGCCATCTAGGCGGCGAAATCGCCGCACCACCAAGAGTATTTGCGGCGGAATCGCCGCACAACCTAGGGATCCGGTCTTCAAATTTCTGGGGCGTCGTCTGCATCTTCGGGTGGTCGCATTAAGCTACTGGAATCTCCGAGAGCGGGCGGCGAACCCGACTGAGCATTGCGGAGGTAACTTTTCTTGCCTTTCTCGTAAAATCTGAATTGTTGAAAAGTTTCCTTTCGTAGAATTGCATGTGTTAGGGTTTACAATTCCATAATTGGCAATAATTCAACTCGGACCTAAAATTGGCAAAATTAGAAAGACCTTAGTGCATGCATCATATAATGTTTTGCTTGCATTATTCTTGCTAAATTCTTGCAAATTATTTTTTTTATTGTTGAAGAGTACTGGAGGCAAGGTACGTATCGTGTTTTAACGATTGCATTTAAGCATATAATTTAGTTTGCATACAACCTTGAAATTGCCCCCATTAAAAAGACCATTGTTTGACTATCTTTGCTAGATCTAAGTTAAACTACTTTAAGGGCAACTCCGTAGGCAAAGATACGGTGGGATTTCATCACCCTCCCGTGGCCCACAAACCACAATCCTAAAGAGTCACCTAAGCCTAAATTTAAAATCAATTAGACATTGGCCCCCAAGGACTCGGACTCAATTAAGGAGGAGATTGGTTTGACTTGCTATGACCTGAAGCTAATTGAATTAAATTTGGTGTCTAGAAAGTGTTTTTGTGTTGACGAAAGTCTTCCAAGCGACGTGGTTGTCTAATTGGCACCGACTCTGTCGGAAGCGCCCCCACTTGCTATACACTGACTGGCCAACTTGGTTTGATTGGTGAGGGAGGTGAATCAAGCAAATCAATTCGACTCAACCAGTTAGGAGTCGTCTAGATTTAAGTGACACTAGGTCTAGGATTGTTTGAACCGTGCTTGTTCAGGAAAATTTTGGCCAACCCTTGAATTTACCTTTAGAGTTAAGTTTCCCTTCTCATCTGAGTCTTCTTTCCCTTCTCATCTTTACATTTCTATTGATTGTTTCCCTTTTGAAAAAAAAACATATTTAAAAAAAACGAAAATTTAAAAAAAAATTAAAAAAAAATTGTAATTAATTCTTGAAATTAAATTTGGAATTTAAATTTGGAATTTGAATTCAAAAATTGATTCAACCCGGTGCACTCAGATTTGGATTCGGGACTTGAGTAATCGACTCTCACGAGTTCATCTAGATTCCAGTCTGGAACTTAGCTCCAATCCATCTGCTGCACCACCTCACCCGGATCTAATGGGTGAGAATGTTGTGAACCCGCCTATGACTCTGAGGGATCGGTGCTACCCAACGATGGCTGCTCAGCCATCGTGCATCGTCATGCCCACCATACCGGGTCGCGATTTCGAACTTAAGGCACAATACATGAGTATGCTGCCTAAGTTCACCTCTAGGGAAGATCCATATATCTTCCTTAGAGAATTTGAGGAAATCTGCTCTCTTATGCAATACCAGCATATCCCTGAGGAGGCAGTGCGTCTGAAATTCGTGCCTCTAGCACTGAAGGACGACGCTAAGAAATGGCTATATAGTCTAGCCGAAAGATCTATTAGGAGTTGAGCTGAGTTTGTTCAAGTGTTTCTAAAAAAATACTTCCCCAACCATAAGACTATGAAGATTAGGAATGAAATTGTTGCATTTGTTCAGTCTGAGAGCGAGCCGTTCTATTCCTATCTTGAAAGATTTAAAAGTGTCTTGACCCAATGCCCTCATCACGGAATTCCAAAATGGCAATTATGCCAAATTATTTATGAGGGATTGACACCCACATCTAGAGTTATGCTAGAATCTGTGAGCCAAGGGAATTTCATGTCGAAAAACGAAAATGTTGCCTGTACTTTTCTTGAGGATTTAGCTGAAAACAGTATGCAATGGGACAATGCTAGAACACCCATTAACCCGAGTATTGGATCTAGAATAGCAAGTCAACCCCGACCAGGTGTCTTAGCTATAGATGCCAACATAGCGGCTGAGGCAAAACTAGCCACCCTTATGCGCAGAATGGAAAGTTTAGAGCTGCAAAACCAAACCCGACAAGCATCCCCTACCCCTTGCTCTAGATGTGGTCAGACTGGTCATTTAATGGAGGACTGTGTAGACTTGGAACATGTTAATGCCACGTTTAACCATTCTAGAAATGATCCTTATGCATCAACCTACAACCCGGGTTGGCGTAATCATCCCAATTTTTCGTGGAACCAACAAGGTCAACCTCTTAGACAACAACCAAACCCATATAACCAAAATAATACATCATCTGGGGGTAATAACAATGGAAATCATGAAGTTAGGTTGACAAACTTGGAAAATTTAATGAAAACTTTTATACAAACAACCAACCAATCATTCCAAAGGCTAGAGACACAAGTCAGCCAATTAGCGCAAATAGTAGGTGAAAGAGAAAATGGTCAATTTCCAAGTCAACCTGAGGTGAACCCAAGAACTAATAATCAATATCAATCTTATCAACCACCCTCAGGAAGTAACAACCCCAGACCGGTTCAAATGGTTAACGAGGAAGGACCGTTCCAACAAATCAATGCCGTAGTGTCATTACGGTCCGGACGACAAGTTGATAACAATGTGGTAAACCCTAGAATGTCTAATCAATCTAGCCATCAAGCAACCACATATGACCTGACCACTGAACCTGACGTCCAAATTGAAAAGCCCAACCCACCTACACAACCTGAACCCATAGCTCAACCTGAACCTGAGCGAGTCTATGTTCCTAAAGCCCCATTTCCCAATAGACTCAAGAAGAGCTCAAGTGCACAAATGGAGAAAATCTTAGAAGTATTTAAGCAAGTTAAGGTGAATATTCCACTCTTAGATATGATTCAGCAAATACCTGCTTATGCTAAATTCTTGAAAGATTTGTGCACTAAAAAGAGAAAAACGAATGTACCAAAGAAGGCATTCTTAACTGCAAACATATGCTCTATTCTTTCCAACACATCTCCTATAAAATATAAGGACCCTGGGTGTCCCACAATTTCATGTTCAATAGGAGATACTTTTATCAATAAAGCCCTTCTAGACCTAGGTGCAAGCGTTAACTTACTCCCATTTTCTGTCTACGAGCAACTCAACCTTGGTCCACTGAAACCCTCTAAGACAACCCTCCAATTCGCTGATTGTTCTGTTAAGAAACCGAGAGGTATAGTAGAGGACGTTTTGATTAAGGTTGGTGACTTCATTTATCCAGTGGATTTTGTCGTACTTGATACTGAACCTGTTGTAAATCCTAATCGACAAATCCCTGTAATTCTAGGTAGACCCTTTTTAGCCACTTCGGAAGCATTAATAAACTGTCGAAATGGGCTCATGCAATTATCTTTCGGGAACTTAAAAGTAGAATTTAATATCTTCCATATTGATAATGAGCCAGAAATAATATGCAACCCAAGTGATGTTGTGATGAGAGCACGTATTTATTAGAATTCTGAATCAAATAAATCATCACATAAGCAAAAAGGAAGTAAAAAAAAGGGAGTGATTCATTTACTCAACCACCATCACTCGAGCAAATAAGCGAACCAATTCAAGTAAGAAGAGTGGAATCTTTTCCTCAAGTCAACATGGGGAACAATTCAACTGGATACATGCACCAATATGGTGTCATTCAATCCAGTTCTGATTACGGTTGACTCTGAGCAAACTCAACCCCTCTACCGCAAGCCGACTCAGGTAATAAGTGCATTTATTTTATCTATGCATACATTGAGGACAATGCATGATTTAGGTGTGGGGGGGTGTTTATCTATGTATATATCTATTTGTTTGTTTTCTTCTTCTAAAAAAAAAATTCAATGTTCCATGACATAACTTAAGATTGAACTACCAAAATCTGTGTACAAATTGCATTGAATTTTTGTTCCTTATTATATAGTTCTGCTTGAAGAAATTATGACATAAATCTAAGTTCCAAAGAAATAGCTCATTACCCTTTCAGACGTGTATGCACTTAAATTGGATGAATCAAATCTTTGAAGTGGTTGATAAAAAGCAGAGGTTGAGGAAAATATACCGGGAAGTGTGGACTTCTAATAGCAATTAAGCCTTGAGGAAAAAAAAGTAAAAAAAAAGAAAGAATAAAGTGAGGAAAACACATCTTGCAAAATGATTACAAAAGCCCAAGCCTTCGAGTCACTGGTCCGTAGAGGTATCTTAAAACCCGGTAACTTGAGTCTTCCAGCTCGGGATTATCGACCAAAGTCGCTACACGAATGCAAAAAGGGTATAAGTGTCAAAAAGAAAAAGCAAATGTGTTGAATCACGGAAAAAGAAAAAAAATACTTTAAGATACTCAAGGCCCAAAGCTAAAAGAACGATCCATGCCATGGTTGATCCAAATGATACTTCACCCCCAGAGGAGGCGTGCAAAATAATTTATGTGATAACATGTGTAGAAGGGTTAGTGGTGTGAATGTTGGAGGAATAAAGACCAAGTCAAACTTTTTATAAGTTAGAATTGTATAATGAGCATGCAAGAATTCTAAGTGAGATGTATAAGGTTGAGGTAAAAATATTGAGAGCTATTAATGGAATGTTGAATTAAGACTTTGTGGGTGTGTCAGCTGAAAACCCTCACGAGACAAAACTCGTCCTCTAAGGCAACTTGGAGGTTTAAAGGCTTGTTGTACATGCTAAGTGCAACCGTGATTCCTACGAAAGTGAGTTAGGATTTCCCTGTTTTCATTCCTTCTTATATTCTGTTTTGCTAGGGACTAGAAAAATCTAGGTGTGGGGGTATTTGATGCATTGCATACATTGCATCATATGTCTTTCATTTAGATTACTTTTATATCAATAAATGCTACTAAGGTATGTGTTTAGTTGTATTTACAGAATACAAGGACCTGAATGCAAATTACCCACATTCCGAGCATAAACGCGTGCAAAAGATTCATTTCTATCACAAAGACCAAGTTCAAGTTTATCGGGTTTCAAATGGAAATGCACCCAAGCACAAAAGCATTCAAGAAGCTAATCACAAAAAGGTCAGGGGCTTAAATGCAAAATGTCAAGGACCTGACTACAAAATAAAAGGACCAAGTTATTGTGTGGAGAAAGTCAAAAGAAAAAAATCAATTATAAATCTCCAACAATGGAAGGAATTAATCCGGAGCTCAAGAGATTGGAAAGAATCAATCCAGACGCGTAAATGAGGATAAAATCATACCATAAACACATGACAAAAATCCGGGCGAATAATCTCCAACCTGTGCGGCGAATCCGCCGCACCTCACATGCACCATGCGGCGATTTCGCCGCCCCACCTTCCCCATTCGTGCTCCAATTTCGTCCTGTCGTGCGGTGACGCGTGTACTCTCCTTTTTTTGTATTGGTATCCCTTGTATCGGCTATAAATAGCCCTGTAGGACGAATGTAACACATCTTTGAACCTTTGGTCTTGGATCATTAGTAATAAATTTCTGTTTTATTTTGTTTTGTTTCTCTTTTCTTTTAATGTCTCTAGGATCCCTTCTTCTTCCTCCCTCCATGAGTTTCTAACTCTTTCCAAAGGGTGGAGGTGATGGAATTAGGGTTAGAGAAGATGAATTGCATGTTATTATTTTAAGTTCATGATTAGTATATTTTGATTACTTGAGTTTATGTTAAGTCATTTATCTTGTAATGCTTCATAACTAACATGATTTACAATAAGTTTCAGTAATTCTCTGATCTAAACCTCCATCCAACGGATTTCTCTCTTTGTTCTTGTTTTAGTTTATTTGTTCTTGTTCTTGCTTTAGATAATTATAACCCAAAAACCTAAAAACCCAATTGATTCTTCTCTCCTTCTTCCCCCAATCGAAATAACAAAAATAACGAAATCTCTCCCTCCTTGTGTTCGACCCGTATTTGCCACGTCTTCATTGACGCCGTGCACTTGCGGTATAAATTTAATTCTCATCAGGTCACGTTGAAGTGGTGGGAAGTACCGGTTGTGTCCACGAGACGTGAGTGCGGGTCGTTGTCGACCATACTCGAGTGGGGAAGAAAATGAAAGTCGAGAGTATCTAAACTAACTAACGAAGGCGATGTGAATCAACTAAAAAACCTAATATAATTAGTCCCATAGGAGATGGAAAATGATACAAAAGTGTAGATGTGTGATTCATGTGTGTGTACAATTAAGTGATCATGACATGAATAATATGGAAATCTATAGCCGTAATCCTAAGTGTGTCTCTACATGGATTAAGATTTAGCATCATCATTAAAACATATAAAACACTAATCAATATAAGGTTAAAGAAAACCACAAGATAACATGTCAATCTTATCTCTTTATCCACTCCAATTTTATCCTCACATCACCATTCCCCATAAATTGGACTCACTAACTGAAGCATGTGCTAAGCATCCATTAGGATCATTAACGAATCAAATGTAAGAGAAAAAACTCATCAAAATGACTATGAAAATTATTTAAAGCTCAAAGATTTAGATTAAAACTTACACGAATCTAACATTCACACTTCACACCATTCTCCACTCCCAAATGGGGATGACTTACTCAATTATCATATCCACAATAAAGAAAACAACAAAAACAAAACAATACATGAACAAGTAAAGAAAACTAAATCTAACCAAAGTAATGGAATAAAAATTGCATCAAATTAAAGACAAGAACACAAAGAACATGAAACTAAAACTTGATTAAGAAAGAAAGATTACAAAATGATGTTTCTCTTCTCCTCCCCTACACTACTTATAAGCAAGAAATTAAATCTACTCTAATGGGGGAGAAGAATGAACAAAAAAGGAAGAAGAAGAGAAATTGATGGATTATAAGTGTATTTACAGAAGATTAGAGGGTCTGGATTAATCTGGGTGCAATCAGACAATTACAAATCAGATTTGGATGCTCCAGAGTACTGCAAACCTAATACCTAACCCGCTGGAAAAATTCGAGCATAACATACCTAACCAGATCCACCAATAGCTTATTTGGATCCGCTAAGGGCGGATCATTTAGGTTGTATCAGCCTCAAAGTTCAAAGGTAGTAGAGTTAACCAATTTAGCACATGGGGTGCACTAGGAGCTATTGGAGTCTATTTGGTCTTAATTGTTAAATTACTCCTCATGTTCATGAGATTATATACTTTTGCAACCAACATATTTTCTTTATGATAAGGTCCCTCCGGTTTTCACCTAGGTCTTTTCTGACTTGTGATTCGATCCTTGAGCATTGCAAATAGATCTTGAAGCCTTCTAAATCAGTTATTTCTTCTTGCATTTAGGTCATTTTTGCTTAATTTCTCTTCTACATTACCTAAACCCTGAAGTGTAAGAAACAAATACCCGAGTAGTACAAATACGAGGTAAAATAAAAGATATATAACATGAATACTGAAAGGAATGTGTTCTAAAAGTTTTACTTTTATATGTAAATTATTATGAATTGGATGTGCAAACATTTTGTTCCTTGATTATGGTAATCGTCTTTTGGAAGTGTTAAGGAAGAGGCGCTTGGTCCTTAACCGTAGAGCTCTAAAAGATAATGCTTTACATAAATCAAAACTTATTCACAATCATGGTAATTAACATGGAACATTAATCACCAAGATAAGATTGTCGTGTTGGTCATCGATTGTTGTAGTTCTACAAATAATTGACGACACGAGTATATAAAAGAGGAAAATATTACTTTTATATATTGAATATACCTAACAAGTAAAACATTATGGAATTGTGTTTCGTGTCATTAATGCTTTTACTGTGTCTTGGATCCTAAGATATGAGACTTATATCTTTTCACTCAAGAAGTGCTTAATTTGATTATTGTCAAAAACTATCAATAAGTGTAGTGATAAAGGCAATAGTTGGTTGAGCATGACTTGTGCTGGAAAAGATAGCTAGTCAAACGATTATCATTGCCCCTCTTAATTGAGTGATGATATTAGTGGACCCCTTGATAAAGCAAAATTATAATGTGCACAATGTAACTTGAGTTAAGTTACATAGTTATAATTAGCTTAGAGAGATCAAGAAATGAATATAATACAAAGATGTTACATTTCTACTTTGTATATATTCTTAATATCATGTGGCAAGGGACGGACACAAGTGGTGCACTTACATCACTAAATGGATGGTGTTTTGGTTCGGGTGGAACAAAGACATCTATGCTAATTGGGTAACTATAATGTGTAGCTAGATACCGCTTATAGTTTGAGATATTAATTGTTTAATCTCTCTCCCAATTTGGCTTAGATCCTCCTATATGTCACACCACAAAACTGGAAAACAAGAGTCTTGATTTTAAGTTCATATGATGTGTCGAGTTTCATGTGAAAATATGATACATGTGGTGAATGAATAAAATCAATATGTCATGAGAATTGACATAATTAGAATCATAATAAATTCATATGAGGTGTATATATTATGGGTTGTAATAATTTAATATTACATATGATAATATATTATATAATATGTGAATTTGCTAAAAACCCCAAAAGATCAAATTTTGTTGGAAATAAATCCAAAATTTGACAAAGCCAAAATCGGGGTCAAACACGGTGAACTGTTCATGGTTCGGTCGACCGGGGTATCTTCGGATCGGTTAACCGAATGAGGAACGGATAAGCACAATTGGTTAACCGAAATTGTCTAGAGTGCCTGGACAATCGGATTCGGTTAACCGAGTGTGAACGGTCAACCGAGAAAGAGTATTTCGGTAGACCGAAGGTGATGCGGTCATCCGATGACTATGTCCCAGGAGAGATTCTGGTGGGTCAACGGTCGACCGAGTAAAAGAGGTGGTTCGTCCGAATATTTCCAGGGAATTTTTCTCATACGGGATCGGTCGACCGTCTCGCTCACGGTGCACCAAACACGTGTTAAAACCGAACGATTCGGTTGACCGAGTAATTCTCGATCCACCGAACAGAACGATTCTGCCTGAATTATTAAGAGATTAATTAAATCATGGGTGGATTAATTCCAGATTTAATTAAAACGTTTTTTAGGGTGCTTATGTGGAAATTAGAGATTAATTTTAGGAGAGAATAAACAACGGATCATGGCTAAAGAATAGCTCTTGACAAGGTTGTTTTGGTAGCCTATAAAAGGGCACCTACTCCTACTTGTTTAAGTGGAATGCAAAAATTATTTCTCACATTAATCTCTTCTCTAATCGCCACGAAATTCTCTTAGTAATTTTGAGTTTAGGAGATAGAAATCTCAGGAACTCAAAGAGGGGTTATTAGCTAGATTCTAAACCTTATTAGAGATTGATTGACTAGATCCTTTCTCTCTAATCTTGTTTAGAGTTTGGTGAACACTCGGAGGAAAATTCATGGACGATTCAACGGGCAACGCGACTCCAGATCTTCAAAAAGGTTTTAGAGAACCTTTAGGTATGATTCTACCATTGTGGTTTATTTTAATAAATGTAGGGTTGCATGATATTAGAATAAACACAAAGTAATGTACATAGAAATTGTTGAAAATATGAAAACGATCTTGTATGTTGTATTATTATTTTTTAAAATATATACATACATAGGGACACGAAATCCTTCAAATACATCCTATGATATGCTATTAATTAAGTGTACACCGACGGATATTGTTTTTGTCGATATAAAATTAACATGATGGATACTCTCACTAACACCGACAGAAAGGTTTTGTCGATTAATATTTTCATAGTATTCTTAGAAGAGAAAGTTACACTATTAGATACGTACCCCATGTCGCACCTCCTCCTCCCCTGATCATGTCTCCTCCTCCTTTCCGCCGCCTCACCTCACTCCTCCTTCTCATCGTCTAATGTCGCACTATCACGATCCTGTCATTCTCTGCGTCTCGCCATCGCCGTCTTCCTGTCTCACAACCAGTGGTGAAATTCTCCTCCCCTTTCCAAACCTCCTCCACCCTTGACCCCGCAACCACCTCTTACTCCAACCCCAACCCCAAAGACACCTCCTTCTCCTCCCGCCAAACCCCAACCTCCCCGACCTCAGCTACCCCCGACTCCACAACCAACTCCTCCTCCAACCCCACCCCCACAACCACCTTTGTTTTCCCTAACCCCAACCTCCGCCTCCTCCCCCCTGTAGGATTTCATGTTTAATTATACATATATATTTTTCGAATTTTCATGTATAATAAGGATCTATTACAATTTTCTTCGATTTATTTATGCATGCATCGGTTTGTTTTAACAACTAATTTCAAAACTTATTAAAACAAACACAAAGGGACTCCGAAATTCATACCTAGAAGTTCTCTAAAACTTCTTGAAGATTCGGAGACGTTGGGAAGATGATCGTCACTTCCCGTTGCGCTGGATGCCTCCGAGTGTTCACCGAAACCCTAAACAAGGTTGGAGAGAAAGGAGCTTGCCAATCGATCTCCAAACAAGCTTAGAATCTAGCTACAAACCCCTTCCTTAGCCACTGAGATTTCTCCTTCCAAAGACTTAGAAAACTAAGAGAATTTTCGTGGGTTTTAGTAGTGAATTAGGAGAGAAAATAATTTCTTAATTGTGTGTCCCAATTAGGGAGAATAATGACCTATTTATAGGTTCCAATCTTACTCTTAATCATGGCTATTCTTATGCCACGGTTTTATGACAATTTCTCTCACAAATTAATTCCATAATGCATTATATGCACCCACAAAACGTTTGACCAAATTTGGAGCTAATCCAACCATCGATCAAATTAATCTCTTAATAATCAAAGGCAGAAAATCGACCGCTGTTCGGTTTACCGAGTCCCACTCGGTTAACCGAATTTGTCACGATCGTTTAACCGAGTACGTGACGGATGACCGAATCTTAAGGAGAAAAATTCTCCTTAACCGATCGGAGCCATTCACGTCTAAAACCGAGTGCTATTCGGTTAACCGAAAATATCGGAACTTGACATTGTTCGGTCTACCGTTTCTGGTTCGGTACACCGTACCAAAGCTCCAGGCACTTTGGTCAAGTTCGGTCAATCAATTACGATTATCCGTTCCACGTTCGGTTGACCGATCCATAGATCCTTCGGTCGACCGAACCATAACGGATTACCGAACTTCTACCCGATTTTGCCTATTTCAAATTTTGGATTTATTTCCAACAAAATTTGAACTTAAGGGGGTTTTAGCAAATTCACAACTTATGCAATGTATTATCCTATGCAACAATAAATTATTGCACCCCATAATATATGCATCTCATATGAATTTATCATGACTCTAATTATGTTTAAATACAACATAATTGATTTTACTTGATCACCACATGTGTCATATTTTCTATGAGAAACCCGACACATCATATGAACCAAAAATCAAGCTTCTTGTTTCCCGGTTTCTTGCGGTGTGACCTATGGGAGGATCTAGACTAAGTTGGCAGTGATATTAAGAGCTTAATATCACAAGCTATAAGCGGTATCTAGCTACACATTATAGCTCCCAATTAGTTAGATGTCTTAATTCCACTCGAACCAAAACCCGATCCATTTAGTGATGGAGTGCACCACTTGTGTACGTCCCTTGCCTCATGATATTAAGAATACACACAAAGTAGTATTGTGTCATCTTTGTATTAGTATTCATTTCTTGATCTCTTTAAGCTAGTTATAAATATGTGACTTAACTCAAATCACATTGTGCACATTATAACTTTGCTTTATCAAGGGGCCCACTAATATCATCACTCAATTAAGAGGGGCAATGATAATCTTTTGACTAACTATCTTCTCCAACGAAAGTTATACTTAACCAACCAATGCATTTACACTACACTGATCGATAGTTCAAGACACTGATCTAATTAAGTATTCCTTTAAGTGATTAGATATAAGTCTCATATCAAAGGACCAAAGACACAGTAAAATATTAATGACACAGAAACACATTTCTATAATATTTTACTTATTAGGTCTATTCAGTATACAAAAGTAATATTTTCCTCTTTTGCATACCCGTGTTGTCACTCACTTGTAGAGCTACAATGATCTATGACCAACACGACAATCTTAACTCGGTAATTAATGTTCCATGTTAATTACTGATTGACATCATTTCATGCTTATATTTGTATCTTATATCCATTATCTTTCACCTAAACAATGCTATGTCACGAGTTTTATGTTTAGTTTTCAGGAATAAATAGGTTTGAAGAGATGAAGGATAAAAGGACCCAAAAGCTGGGAAAAAGGACTGAATTGTAAGATCTGGGGACCAAGATGCAAGGAAGAAGGACCTGATTGCAAGACAGAAGGACCTAAGAGCAAAACAGAATACTCCTCACCATCATGGGGAGTATTTTGGCAATTCTATTCGGGTCGGAGCTCCAACATGCAAACTAGATGCATCAAATACCAACAAAGCCTTCCAGAAAAGCCCACAAGAAATTCCAGAGCGATCTGGACACTGTAGACCACTAATTAGCGGTCCAAGACCGCTAATTGGCGGTCACTTTTGGCCCAAATGCTTTCACATTGCTCCATAACATGTATTAGAGGATGTGTAGGCTATGTGTGGTATCTGTTTAGTCCAACATCGGGGGATTGTCCCGGATTAGCTTTTTCCATGCCTATAAATAGAACTCTTCACCTCCTTTTGTAATCACTCCATATTTTAAGTGGCTATTCTTCCTACTAGAAGTGAGGCCTTGAAGCACACACTAAAGTAGGAGGATGCTACTTTTAATGTGAGTCATTTTATCAATAAAGTTTTGTGTTTCTTTCATTGTTTGTTTTATGCTTCTTTTATTGTTTATGCATGTTTTAGTTTAATCGTCTTTTAATTCTAGCTTAGTTTTAATATGCTTTCTTTCCATAGTTTAATCATTAGTGTAATGTTTAGTGAGTAGTTCCATCCCCTTTGGGGATGGAGTAGATGTACATACATGCATTAGAGAATGGGATGAATGATTTAATTTCAATGTGTTGATTAAACATGAATGTATGCTTGCTTGTTTAGGATAGAATTTACAACTTGATCAGTTTTGCCAAAATGATTAGACACCTCTCATGCTTGTTTAGGTTCTGAAATAAACACCTTGCATATGTAAATGTTAATCAACTAAGTTGGTGAATAGATTGATAGGTTTTGCCATAACATTTAGACACTTCCTATGCTTGATAAACACCACCTTCATGTGCTTAAAGAATGTATTCTACACCCACCTCTTTGCTTGTGTGCACTCACTCCACCCCTTAGGGGTTTTCCATTCCTGAAATTCCAGCATTCTTGTTTTGTTCTTAGCTTAGTTCTTATTTCATTGTTTGTTTGCTTCTTTCACATTTCATACTTCTTATCGTAGTGTAGCGTAGGTTAGCATAATCAATCGTTCTCTTCCCTATTTTGCCACTTGATTTCGTACAAGCAAGAGGCTACTCACCTCCCTGAGGACGACCCGTACTTGCCACCGCTTCATCGCGGCCGTGCACTTGCGGTTTTAATTAAAACGTTCAACAAGTTTTTGGCGCCGTTGCCGGGGAGGTGCCAGTCCAGACTCTTGTTTAGACGATTCGAGTGGATTTGATCTTTTTTTTTAGTTTTGTGTTGTCTCAGGACATTTGGGATTCAAGGATAAAGCAGCAGGAAAAATTTGGGAACACTTCAAGCCCTCAAGACCGCCAAATAGCGGTCTGGGACCGCTGTTTGGCGGCCTGGTGAGACCTTTTCACCCCCAGTTTTCTTCTGTTTGTTTCTATTTATAGTTTAGTTATCTGGGAGCCCAATTTGGCATGTGTGAACCTATAGTTTGCTCCCAGATCAATAAATAACCAATCAACCCTCCTTTAATCAACTTGGACACTAAAACCCAAAGCAAAAGATTAGGCATTTGCTATGTTTAGGTCATGCATCATCTAGTAATGACTTGAGCATGTTAATTGTCTTCTCTTAGTTTTAATCTTTGTCGTTGATTGCTGGAGCGAGCTACGCATTCCTTAACACTCATTCACGCATTAGGACATTCATTAGTGAGTAAGGTTTGCATCGAAACAAGAGTGAGGTGAGTGTTTGTTTGGTGAGTTGCTTGCTAGCTTAAGGATCAAAACATCTTAAGGGGCACCACCTATAGTCTTCAAAGATAAGGTGGGGGATTTCATCACCCCTTCCTTAGCCCCAAAAAGCACACTCAAGTAAAGCCTTAATCTAAAAGCAAGTAGACATTGGCCATTAGGACTTGGGCGCATTAGGAGAGTGAACTGGTCACGACCGTCATAGCCTGATCGGCGTCGCCCACTTTGTCGATAGTAGGAGAGACGAGATCTCCGGATCTTGGCTCACTTGCTGGGCATTGTGGTCTTCGTCGTAGGGAGGTGAGGCGTGTTGAGTCTGTGTGACCTCGCAGTAAGGCGTCGTCTAGCTGTAAGGACCCATAGCTAGCCTAAGCTTGTTTGAGCCGTGTTTGCTAGACTAGGCTTCTAACCTCACCCTTTACCCATGCTAGTTTTTAGGGATTCGTCCCTTCTTCTCTGAGTCATCTTCTTCTCACCTACTTCTACGTTTTAGTCTCCTCCCCTTTACACTCTCTGTTAGCGTTTTAGGGTCGAGTCGAGCACTTTTTGCGAGGTTGGCCTCGTGGTGGTGAGAGTGATCGACTCGAGAGTTCTTTGTCGAGATGGATGGTTACATGGGCGACCATCCATATCATTGTTGGGACCAAGACAATTCTCCCTGGTACTCCGGACCCATGCAACCTGGAGTGGCTCAGACAAACACCCCGTATGGTTGGGATAATCTTCATTGTGTGACTGAGCAATCTTCATATAGGGGTGATATGAGAGAGGCACCGACTGCTAGATCTCCATCTAGTTACGTCGGATCATATGTTGGTCATCAAACTGAGACATTGCAAGAACCTTTGGCCTCTTTCATGCATGTGGTAGAAGACATGAGTGCACCGGTGGCTCCAGTAGTCGTACCGTGTCGCTGTTGTGGGTTGAGTGGTCATGTTTGCGGGGAATGTCCTTATGTTCCCTCAGAGCCTGAGTATGAGCATACCTTTTCCCAAAATGCTCAGTATGACCATTACGCATCCGCGTACAACCCGAGAAGGATGGATTCATGGGGAGACAATTCTTATTCAAATTCTTATACATCACTCCCACCCCAGTACCCTCCTTCTGAATATCCTGAATTCTACCAACACCCCACGACCAATCATTGGACTCATTCTCAGCCCATCACCACCCAACCCATCCATTTCCCAAATTCTGACATGAACCTCACAGTTGACCCCAAACTTGATTCTTTGGAACAAGCCCTCCAAACGTTCATGGAAACCACTCAAAATGTGTTGAAGTCCAATCACGATTCCCTGCAAACTATGGAAATGTATGTGGGTCAAATTACACAACAATTAAGTAAACGTGAGGAGGGTGACATTTCTTGTCAACATGTGGATGCATCGTTTGATATCGAACCACCACCACATTCACAAATTCGAAGCACAATCTTTCAGAGTCAAACTCCTAGTCAGTCTGAGGGACTTGGGGTTTCAATTCACGATCACATTGTGGGGGATTCGATCCGAATTGAGAATAACATGGACCAATTTCATTATGAGTCGGCACAGGATTGTGCCTTATCTTTTTGTCCCATGGCCCTTGAGCCACATGATCTTCATGTTGTGCCCCTTAAGGACTCACCTCTGGTGGAGCAAGAGCTCCCTAGTACCCTCAATTTCAAACAACCTGATGAGAGTTTGCCTCTCACTATTGTTCCTGATCATCTTGGAAATGATGGAACATCAAACAACTACATTGCTAATGAGGGTATTAGGAGTTCCTTAGAGGATACCTTGGGTATGAGACCCACTTTTTGTTCGCCTGGTGAGTCGGACATGCCATCGAGGTTCTTGACCTCATTCCGGCTCACCAGCCAGTTGGTTGGAGAGTTTGGATTGACGATCATAACTTCAGCAGCGCAGCAGAAGATTTTCTTCTTCCGTTGCCCCTTATTTCCCAAACTCTCGAGAGGTTCAAGCTCTCTCAGTTTGATCCTTTGATTGAGACGCCTTTGCGTCCAATTCATGAACCTCTCATTTCATCTTATGCTCTTTGTGAAGGGGGCCCACGTATGAGTATTCTGGCCCCGCGTGGTGTCATGTTCCCTTTCCAAGTACATTGACCCACTTTTGAGATTCCCATTTGATGTCTTTTGACAAATGAAGATGGGAACTTATGATTGTACATAGTTATATTAAAAAAACAAAAAAAAGAGTGTAATAAAAGACTCCTGCAGTGAGCATCGATTGTTGTGGGCCCCAACCCTTGTGTACTTGGGCCCAATCTCTTCACGTATTTATCTCCCTTCTTCAGCTTCTCAAAGGTTTTGAGGGAATTTGGGTTTGTGTCCATCAACATGACCCTGAACGTCCCTTTGTACTTCATGTTGGTGAGATCTTTCCTTTTTCATGCATGTATCCATGTAGTATCTTGTTCACATTCATTGAGGACAATGGATGAAGTAGGTGTGGGGGGGTGTTTTACGTGTGTACATAGTCGAGTCTTTTTCCTTTGGTTTTATTTTCGTTTGTTTGTACTGCTAGGGTCATGTTAGTGTGCCGCATTTAACATTGATATATCTGCTTGCCATGATCCTTGGGTGACTTGTCTTCTTTTGCTTGCCTAGTGCTTTAAAATTTTCACATTTCTTTCAAAATCTTCATGTGTTTGCGAAAGAATTTTTTTTTTGTAGGTTTTGCGTGTGTTTAGCATGTGCAAAACCGTTGAGAGGCAAAGTAAAAAGAAAGCTCCCAAAATTGTCTTGAACTTGATGCATTAGGATTTCTAGTTTACTGGCTTTAGGTCTTATCGAGTCGTTAGGATGCACCCTGGTTTTCCCTCAGGGGGCGTGTAATCATAGGGTTTCAGTACTCAAACATTTAAAGAAGTCCACCCTGAACCTAGTGAGTCAAATAATTCGTGTCTGTTAGTATAAGGAAGTTTGTCGTAGGCAAGGGCCCTTAATCTCTTTTTGTGAAACTTAAGTGTAGGGGTTTTGGTTTCCATGTAGATAAATAAGTGGTGTTCTCTCTTCTCGCACGGCTCCTATCACTCGGGAAAGTAGGTCTGAGGGGACTTTGTGCCTGGTGCTTTCGAGTCATCTGACTTGGGATGCACCGACCGAACTCTCGTTACACGGGTGGTAGGGATCGCACTATGTGGAGATTTGGGGGAAGGTGTACGTGATAGTGTAAGCCCTCATAGGCAATGATGCACGAAACCTGACCCTGGGAGAATCAAACACCAACCAATAAAATGCTCCAATGAAAAAAAATGAAAAAAAAAGAAGAAAAGAAAAAAAAGAGTCAAATAAGAACCAAAATGGACTTTACACATTGTATCACATTCAGAAGTTAAGGTTGCCCATGTCTTTCACTTAAGTCCTTGACTAACTCTCACGAATAACTCATTAGGCTAGGTGTGTGGACCGATTACATATATAGAGTCGACCCGTAGTATTACCGCGTCCCATGATCGACAATATAAGTCCAACGAGTCGTGTAGCTAGATTTATTAATGCATCTTGTTCGGATTTTGTGGGTATATCCGCTGAAAACCCTCAGGAGACAACACTCCTCCTCCTTGGCGACAAGGAGGTTTAACGGCTTGTTGCACGTGCTAAGTGCAACCGTGATTCCTACGAAAGTGAGTTAGGATTTCTTGTTTTTTCGTATGCTTTTCTCTTTCTTTGTTTTGCTCAGGACTAGCAAAAGTTAGGTGTGGGGGTATTTGATTGACATCATTTCATGCTTATATTTGTATCTTATATCCATTATCTTTCACCAAAACAATGCTATGTCACGAGTTTTATGTTTAATTTTCAGGAATAAATAGGTTTGAAGAGATGAAGGATAAAAGGACCCAAAAGCTGGGAAAAAGGACTGAATTGTAAGATCTGGGGACCAAGATGCAAGGAAGAAGGACCTGATTGCAAGACAGAAGGACCTAAGAGCAAAACAGAATACTCCTCACCATCATGGGGAGTATTTTGGCAATTCTATTCGGGTCGGAGCTCCAACATGCAAACTAGATGCATCAAATACCAACAAAGCCTTCCAGAAAAGCCCACAAGAAATTCCAGAGCGATCTGGACACTGTAGACCACTAATTAGCGGTCCAAGACCGCTAATTGGCGGTCACTTTTGGCCCAAATGCTTTCAAATTGCTCCAGAACATGTATTAGAGGATGTGTAGGCTATGTGTGGTATCTGTTTAGTCCCACATCGGGGGATTGTCCCGGATTAGCTTTTTCCATGCCTATAAATAGAACTCTTCACCTCCTTTTGTAATCACTCCATATTTTAAGTGGCTATTCTTCCTACTAGAAGTGAGGCCTTGAAGCACACACTAAAGTAGGAGGATGCTACTTTTAATGTGAGTCATTTTATCAATAAAGTTTTGTGTTTCTTTCATTGTTTGTTTTATGCTTCTTTTATTGTTTATGCATGTTTTAGTTTAATCGTCTTTTAATTCTAGCTTAGTTTTAAAATGCTTTCTTTCCATAGTTTAATAATTAGTGTAATGTTTAGTGAGTAGTTCCATCCCCTTTGGGGATGGAGTAGATGTACATACATGCATTAGAGAATGGGATGAATGCTTTAATTTCAATGTGTTGATTAAACATGAATGTATGCTTGCTTGTTTAGGATAGAATTTACAACTTGATGAGTTTTGCCAAAATGATTAGACACCTCTCATGCTTGTTTAGGTTCTGAAATAAACACCTTGCATATGTAAATGTTAATCAACTAAGTTGGTGAATAGATTGATAGGTTTTGCCATAACATTTAGACACTTCCTATGCTTGATAAACACCACCTTCATGTGCTTAAAGAATGTATTCTACACCCACCTCTTTGTTTGTGTGCACTCACTCCACCCCTTAGGGGTTTTCCATTCCTGAAATTCCAGCATTCTTGTTTTGTTCTTAGCTTAGTTCTTATTTCATTGTTTGTTTGCTTCTTTCACATTTCATACTTCTTAGCGTAGTGTAGCGTAGGTTAGCATAATCAATCTTTCTCTTCCCTATTTTGCCACTTGATTTCATACAAGCAAGAGGCTACTCACCTCCCTGAGGACGACCCGTACTTGCCACCGCTTCATCGCGGCCGTGCACTTACGGTTTAAATTAAAACGTTCAACAATTACCATGATTGCGAATATCTTTTGTTTTATGTAAACCAATATCTTTTAGAGCTCTACGGTTAAGGACCAAGAGCATCTTCCTTAACACTTCTAAAAGATGAATAACATAAACAAGGAACAAAATGATTTCTCATTCAATTCATAATAATTGACATTTAAAAGTAAAACTTTTCGAACACATTCCCTTCAATCTCCCACTTGTTATCAAAGTTTTCTTTCACATACATACTCAATGCATAAAACAATAATAACTAGGGTAAACCCCATTACATATCAATCATCAAGCCAATCTACATGGTTCCTCGATCCCATGGACTCGAAATGCATTTCGCCCTTGGCTTGGGATAAGGGTTTTGTGAATGGATCAGCTGTGTTGCTGTTGGTGTCCACCCATACAGATTTATTTTGCCTTCGTCGATGAGGTCACACGTCACGAAGTACTTACGATCCATGTACTTCACTTTGTGGTGTGATTTGGGATACTTGATTTGCGAGATAGATGCACTATTGTCGCAAAATAGCTCTATTGGTCCCTCGCTCGAGGGAACTACTCCAAGCTCTTCAAGGAACTTCTTAATCCACACTCCTTCCTTGCTCGCTTCAGCGACAGCCATCACTTCGGAAGCAGTGGTTGAGTCGGCAGTAGTGCTTTGCTTCCAACTACGCCAACTCACAGCTCCACCATTCAGAAGGAAGACGTATCCTGATTGCGACCTTCTATCGTCTGGATCACTCATGAAACTCGCATCCGAGTAACCTTCAGCTATCAATTCCCTTTGTCCTCCATAAACAAGAATCTTATCCTTAGTCCGGTTAAGGTACTTCAGGATATTCCTGACCGCAGTCCAATGCTCAGGACCTGCGTTGGATTGGTGACGACTTGTCACACTTAGAGCATACGAGACATCGGGTCTTGTGCAAGTCATCGCGTACATGATCGACCCAATTGCCGAAGCATAAGGGACATCTTTCATGTACTCTAAGTCCTTACGTGATTGCGCACGTTGAGACTTCTTGAGTTGCACACCCATACTCATTGGCACACTGCCCTTTTTGGAGTTGTTCATCTTGAACCTTTCCAAGACCTTGTCAATGTATGCACGTTGACTGAGGCCAATGAGTCTGTGAGATCTATCTCGATATATCTTGATTCCCAAGATGTATTGAGCCTCACCCATGTCTTTCATCGAAAATGCAGATTTCAATGAACTTCTCGTTTGCTCAAGCAAAGGAATATGATTGCCCATAAGCAATATGTCATCGACATATAGGTTTAGGAATACTACATGGCTCCCACTAACCTTCTTGTATACACAAGGTTCTTCCTTACTTTGAATGAAGTGAAGCTTTTTCACTTCCTCGTCAAAGCGTTTGTTCCAACTCCTTGATGCTTGCTTCAATCCATAAATGGATCTTTGAAGCTTGCATACCTTCTCACTATTCTTTGGATCTTCAAAACCTTGAGGTTGTACCATGTACACATCCTCCTCCAAGTTCCCATTCAGGAACGCCGTTTTGACATCCATTTGCCATATTTCATAATCGTGAAATGCGGCAATAGCGAGCATGATCCGAATAGACTTGAACATGGCAACCGGTGAAAAAGTTTCATCATAGTCAATTCCTTGAACTTGAGTGAAACCCTTCGCTACAAGCCTCGCTTTGTAGGTTGTCAAGTTCCCATCCATGTCCATCTTCCTCTTAAAAACCCATTTATTATGAATGGCCTTTTTCCCTTGAGGAAGGTCAACCAAGTTCCATACTTGATTATCATACATGGATTCTATTTCGGATTCCATGGCCTTAAGTCATAGTTTGGAGTCTTCCCTTTCCATTGCCTCTTGGAAGGTTAAGGGATCATTGGTATCTAGTACCATGATTTCATGAAGTCCCAGATACAAATCGGGTTTCTTCCTTTCCCTTGTTGACCTTCTAAGTTCTTTTGGTTCTTCTCGTGTATCTCGAACTTCTTCCACAATTTCTTGAGGAGTGGGTTCACGTTCAACTCTTGAACGTACACTTGGTGGGGATGATTGAGATTCTCTCACAATTTCATGTGATGGTCTCTCGTTCACGCTCCCACTAACCAAAGGAATCTCGGTTGGGCATTCACGATCTTGAATGTCATCATTCATTTCATGATCTTGTAGAGTACCTTGAGTTTCCTCAAGCACAACCCTACTCCCACTACTTTTTACTCTTTCTAGAAATTTCTTTTCCAGAAATGTGGCATCCCTCTCTACAATCACTCGATTGGAGGTGATATGCCAAAAGTAGTATCCTCTTGTCTCACAAGGATAACCAATAAAGAAGCACTTATCCGCTTTTGGTTGAAGTTTGGTCGACATCAATCTCTTGACGTAAGCCTCACAACCCCAAATCTTGAGAAAACTGAGCTTAGGTGTTTTACCACTCCATAGCTCATAAGGAGTTTTCTCCACGGATTTGGATGGAACATTATTTAGTGTGTAAGCCGCAGTTTGTAGTACATAACTCCAAAAGTAAAGAGGTAATTCCGCATGACTCATCATTGACCGAACCATATCGAGCAATGTCCTATTCCTCCTTTCGGATACCCCATTCCACTGAGGTGTACCGGGAGGGGTGAGTTGAGGTACAATACCAAACTCCTTTAGGTATGAGTCAAATTCGGCACTTAAGTACTCACCTCCACGATCCGTTCATAGAGACTTGATTTTCTTGTCGAGTTGGTTCTCTACTTCATTCTTGAATTCTTTGAACTTGTCAAAAGATTCACTTTTGTTTCTCATTAGATAAACATAGCCATAACGACTATAATCATCCGTGAACGTAATGAAGTACCTGAAACCATCTCGTGCACTAGTACTCATTGGACCACATACATCGGAATGTATCAAATCCAACAAGCCACTCGCCCTTGGGCCTTTCTTCTTGAAAGGCTTTTTGGTCATTTTTCCCATTAGACATGGTTGGCACGTCTCCAATGATTTAAAATCAAGTAGACCAAGAAGGTTAGCTTCTTGCAATTTCTTGATGCGCTTCTCATTTATATGACCAAGACGATAGTACCACAAGAGAGTATCATTCTCGTGAGTGGTCTTAAGTCTTTTGTTGTTGATATTAAAGATTTGTTTATTATCCAATTCAAGCAAATAGAGATCATTCCTTATGACCGCATTTGCATAGAACACATCATTCTTCGATATAGACAAACAAGAATTTGAAATATTTATATTAAAATTATCCATATCCAGACATGATACAGAAATAATATTCTTGCTAATCGAAGGTACATAATAAACATTCTTTAGACATAAATTTAAACCACTACACAATTGAAGCACCACAGAACCTTGTGCAACCGCAGACACGTTCGCACCACTTCCGACCTTCAATTCTACCTCGTTCCTTACGAGTTCCTTCCTATCCATGAGTAGCTGCACATTAGAAACTATGTGAGCACAAGATCCGGTATCAATTACCCAATCCTGGACAGAGGTGGCTAAATTTATTTCAATAACAAATATACCTTTGGCCTTTTTGGGGCGCCGACGTTCAATCACTCCGTTGTCAAAGTCTTCCTTGTACTTGGGGCAATTTGGCCGGATGTGTCTTTTTTCACCGCAGTGAAAGCACTCCATATTGGGAGTTGGAGATTTCTGAGATTTCCCCCTCGAGGCACTTTTATGAGCACCTCCTACTCCCTTGCTCTTGATTGAACCACTTTTGGTAGATTTGCTCTTTCCTTTACCAATCTTATGGCCCCTCCCATGGACGGCAATGACTTGCTTGTCCCTACCCTTGCCCATGTCAACTTCAGCAGTTTTGAGAGCGTTGTGAAGCTCCTCAAGACTCACCCCTTTTTCACGCATGTGATAGTGCATCACAAAGTCCTTAAAGGACGGGGCTAGAGAGCCAAGAATCATATCTTCAGCAATGTCCTCGGGCATTGGTGAAGAGAGCTTTGCCAACTTCTCAAGGTATCCTTGCATTGTGAGAAAGTGCATAGATACCGATGTTCCCTCCGCCATATGGCACCTTGTGAGTGCGATGGTGGTCTTATAGCGCTCCTTTCGAGCACTATCCATGAACATCTTCGATAAAGCCTCCATGGTCTTCTTGGGTTTTGAATCCAAGTATTTCGCTTGAAGCGAGTCACCCATGGATGCTAGCATAAGACCGTGAACTTGGTTCTCTTGGTCTTCCCACTTGGCTTTAGCCTCTTTCTCTTCATCGGTTAATCTCTCATTCCACTTTGGGATTGGACCTTCCAAAATGTGAGATAGTTTCTCAAACTTTAACACGATGTTGAGTTTGAGTTGCCAACTAATGAAGTTTGAGCCATCATTCGCTAAAGGATGTTTTTCTATCATGGATCGTACGATAGGTTGGATGTTCGACATTTTTCTACAAAATAAATCATATAGGTTTTAATGCCAATTTTATGTTTTAATACACATGCATACATATATCGAATATATAAATGTAAATGTTGCAAATTAAAATCTTGCCCATAAATGCAACAATCCAAGATCCTATTAATTGTAATATAGACTAGCTATGGGCTATCGAATACATTACAATATCTAGGTAAGAAATCATTTTCTAATCACAACATTTTTGAATTTTAGCAATATTTAGCATCTTCAAACTCTTGTGACTCTTGTCGTTTTAATTATGAGGGAATACGACCTATCCTCGTAAGAAAAACTTTTTCCCAAAACCGAGCGAGGGCTCTAGGTAATGTTAAGAAAACTTATTTTCATTTGATACGAGATACGTTTATCTATTGTATTCACAACTAAACATACTTGGGGTTCACTAGGGTGAAACACACCTCATATATTTAATTGTGGCACAACAACAGACAACCTTTATATCTCCCACTATTCCCAAAGATAGAGGGAGCTATCTCCCGCTAAGGGCGAGCAGAGTATCCCTCGATCAATGGCTGCTAGTGGATGAAATAAGAAGGAAATTTATTCTTAATTTTTGTTGGACAATTTAACATGTGATTTAGAATTTTAGGTTATCATCCATATTATTAATCATACACATCCTAACATTCAAAACATTCATCACATTCATCACATGCATATGTAGATAAAAACAGAAATTAAACATTCACACAATCCACATCGTGTGAGTTTATATGTTCCCTTCGATCCTCGATCCTCGATCCCTGATCTTCGATCCTCGATCGACGCGCTACAGCGGTGACTTCCTCTTGCACCGGAGATGTAGATTTTACAGAAAATAAACATGCTCCTCACATTCGATAAAACCGACTAGTGCAAGTCCTATGTAAAAACCTCTCATATGCAAATGCAACTATCTAAAAGACGGAAATAGAGAGAATTTTGGCTTTTACATACATAAGCCCCTGTATAATAATAATTACATACATTTGTAGTGTCTGATTTGGAACATATAAACTCACAATTCCTGCAAAAACAACTCGAGCATCCATGCACGCAATATCGCTATAAACTATCCAACCTAGTTTATCAAGCATCTAGAATCCCAAACAATTCTTTGAAAAACATTTTGAAATCCATTAAAAACATTTTTCATGCATCCATAATTCAAAAATTAATTATGAACCGCTGTCCATCTAATTTCCAATGGAAAGATGAATCGCAGTTTTTCGGTTTTGTTGATTCTCTTACAAAATAATCGTTTATACTTAAAACGAAATTATTGCAAGTTAGACTTATGTCTAAATCATAATTCTAATAATTACATGACATGTTTTAAACATTCAAAACATTTAACACGAATTATTATAAAGAATTATTTCAACAAACATTTAAAGACCGAAAAACCGGTAAAACGAATTGTTTAAATCCTAGATGGTAAACTAAATTTGTTTACAGCCATAAATCATGAGAAAATTGACCCCTATGCTCTAATACCACTGTAGGATTTCATGTTTAATTATACATATATTTTTTTCGAATTTTCATGTATAATAAGGATCTATTACAATTTTCTTCGATTTATTTATGCATGCATCGGTTTGTTTTAACAACTAATTTCAAAACTTATTAAAACAAACACAAAGGGACTCCGAAATTCATACCTAGAAGTTCTCTAAAACTTCTTGAAGATTCGGAGACGTTGGGAAGATGATCGTCGCTTCCCGTTCCGCTGGATGCCTCCGAGTGTTCACCGAAGCCCTAAACAAGGTTGGAGAGAAAGGAGCTAGCCAATCGATCTCCAAACAAGCTTAGAATCTAGCTACAAACCCCTTCCTTAGCCTCTGAGATTTCTACTTCCAAAGACTTAGAAAACTAAGAGAATTTTCGTGGGTTTTAGTAGTGAATTAGGAGAGAAAATAATTTCTTAATTGTGTGTCCCAATTAGGGAGAATAAGGACCTATTTATAGGTTCCAATCTTACTCTTAATCATGGTTATTCTTAAGCCACGGTTTTATGACAATTTCTCTCACAAACTAATTCCATAATGCATTATATGCACCCACAAAACGTTTGACCAAATTTGGAGCTAATCCAACCATCGATCAAATTAATCTCTTAATAATCAAAGGTAGAAAATCGACCGCTGTTCGGTTTACCGAGTCCCACTCGGTTAACCGAATTTGTCACGATCGTTTAACCGAGTACGTGACGGATGACCGAATCTTAAGGAGAAAAATTCTCTTTAACCGATCGGACCCATTCACGTCTAAAACCGAGTGCTATTCGGTTAACCGAAAATATCGGAACTTGACATTGTTCGGTCGACCGTTTCTTGTTCGGTACACCGTACCAAAGCTCCAGGCACTTTGGTCAAGTTCGGTCAATCAATTACGATTATCCGTTCCACGTTCGGTTGACCGATCCATAGATCCTTCGGTCGACCGAACCAAAACGGATTACCGAACTTCTACCCGATTTTGCCTATTTCAAATTTTGGATTTATTTCCAACAAAATTTGAACTTAAGGGGGTTTTAGCAAATTCACAACTTATGCAATGTATTATCCTATGCAACAATAAATTATTGCACCCCATAATATATGCATCTCATATGAATTTATCATGACTCTAATTATGTTTATATACAACATAATTGATTTTACTTGATCACCACATGTGTCATATTTTCTATGAGAAACCCGACACGTCATATGAACCAAAAATCAAGCTTCTTGTTTCCCGGTTTCTTGCGGTGTGACCTATGGGAGGATCTAGACTAAGTTGGCAGTGATATTAAGAGCTTAATATCACAAGCTATAAGCGATATCTAGCTACACATTATAGCTCCCAATTAGTTAGATGTTTTAATTCCACTCGAACCAAAACCCGATCCATTTAGTGATGGAGTGCACCACTTGTGTCCGTCCCTTGCCTCATGATATTAAGAATACACACAAAGTAGTATTGTGTCATATTTGTATTAGTATTCATTTCTTGATCTCTTTAAGCTAGTTATAAATATGTGACTTAACTCAAATCACATTGTGCACATTATAACTTTGCTTTTATCAAGGGGCCCACTAATATCATCACTCAATTAAGAGGGGGCAATGATAATCTTTTGACTAACTATCTTCTCCAACGAAAGTTATACTTAACCAACCAATGCCTTTACACTACACTGATCGATAGTTCAAGACACTGATCTAATTAAGTATTCCTTTAAGTGATTAGATATAAGTCTCATATCAAAGGACCAAAGACACAGTAAAATATTAATGACACAGAAACACATTTCTATAATATTTTACTTATTAGGTCTATTCAGTATACAAAAGTAATATTTTCCTCTTTTGCATACCCGTGTTGTCACTCACTTGTAGAGCTACAATGATCTATGACCAACACGACAATCTTAACTCGGTAATTAATGTTCCATGTTAAACCAATATCTTTTAGAGCTCTATGGTTAAGGACCAAGAGCCTCTTCCTTAACACTTCTAAAAGATGAATAACATAAACAAGGAACAAAATGATTTCTCATTCAATTCATAGTAATTGACATTTAAAAGTAAAACTTTTAGAACACATTCCCTTCACCCCCAACCCCACCCCACAACCCCCAAATTTAATTTACAAGTTTTTATGATCCAAAATTTGTTTTTCATCAATTAATTAGAATTCAATTGTTATTTGTAGAACTACCGTTGGGATTTTGTATGATAATTAGTTTAAATTTGTGATTTTGTATGATTGAAGTTGTGAAATTACGTATTGAATCATTATTTTGATTATTTAGAGCTATTTGTGAATTTGTTAGATTGATTTTGTTGGTCATGGAAAGTACATTTTGTTTGTTTTTGGTACTAAGATTGATTTTATTGGTTTTGGGTAGTTAGTTGGATTTTGTTGGTTTTCTTTGATTGGTTTATTGGATTTGTGTTGTGTATTTGATTATTGGATTTATGTTGGATTGGATTGGTATAGTATGTGCGATTAATTTGGAAATGAGGAATGTATACAAAAACATTGTTTGCATAACAATTAAGAATTGTGGATTTTATGTTGCTTGTGAATGGGTGATATGAATGTAAATGTGATTTGGTTTCCTTGTCACTCCAGGACTTCGAAAAAAATTCATTATTGAAAATATAACGGAGGTTCCGCCAATTTTTTTGTTAAATTATGACATAAATTGTTAGTTGACAATGAGTTGGATGTGCTTAGGGTTGAATTTAGGATTTAGGATTTTGTATTTAGGATTGGATTTTGGACTTCGGGTAAAGATTGGATTTGGGGTAAGGGTTGAAACTTGAAACAATTGAATTGTTGATGGTAATTCTATTTCTCATTTGGATGAGGATAAGGGAATTAATTTGACACGTTTCAAAGTGAAGGATTTAAGAGAAGGTAATGCTTTATAGATTGGATCGGATTATAGGCCACTTTTGGGGTTTTGAATTGGTGGTGGTGGTGTTAATTCCACTTTAACTCGCTAGAGGATAAGAGATGTTAATGGCTAGTGGAAATGTAGTGGTGTAACACTCCTAATCCGCACTCGGGACACAACAATCAATACAAATTAAAGTCAGGCGAAAAATGGACATTAACTGAAATAACCAATCGATGACTCAATTAAAAAAAAATCAAAATGACAAGATCAAAGTAAAATGTGAAAGGGAAATACAATAATATCTGAACTCCTACTACATGACTACAACAAAGAGCAGGAAAATACAAGACAACTGAGCTCAATCGGTTCAGTCCACGCGTCCGAAGCCCAAGTCACCTACAACCTCCAACCACGTCCCACCTGCACACATACAAGTCACGCCTGAGTCTCAAATCAAGACTCAGTATACCACCCCAACTCGATGCCCTACAAGGTCCAGTCGTCCCTGACGGCTCACACTGGTCTCGTGTCCCAAGGCGACAACCCAGCGAAGCCGAACGTGCACCTCGACCCCACCACGCATCTGATCCACAAGGCAACACTCAACCCGCTCTCATGGCAGAACTGTCACACGTACCAAGGCAACCACGCGCTCAGCCATGTTGAGCGTGCACCCTCGACAAGATCGCGCATCCAACCCACAAGACAACGTTCTACTCCAACCACGTGCCCGAGCCCGTGAGCAACGGTCCCAAACGGTCACCCGTCACAATGCTGGTGAGCTGACCAGTTCCGCATCCGGCTTTGAAAGCCGACCACACGCCTGAGCCCGTGAGCAACGATCCCTAACGGTCACTCGTTCCAATGTGGGAGGACCATTCCGAACCGTAGCAATACAAGGGAAAACACGGCTCCGGGAATCCAACGCCCGAACCCACGAGCCCAGCTCCAGTGGTCACTCGTAACACCAGTAAACCATTCCGGACCGCCCAACAAGGAAAACACCCTAACATGTAGTCATACATGCCTCACACACCATCTCCACTACTCGACCACACGCTCGAGTCCATGAGCAACGCTCCAACGGCCACTCGCCACAGTGTGGGTGGACAATCGGTTTCGCGAACACCTCTCTCTCAAACATAAGGCAAGGGTAAAAGCAATTTTACCCCAAACTTACGGATCACACGACCCCAACAATTCATAAGTTTCACTAAAACATTCACAAATTATAGAGCAATAAACACAAACATATAAGCATAATAAAGAGACTACAACTCTAAAACCCACCAACAAGGGTACAAAGGAAAACAACAAATAGTCCAATTATTAGTTAATTACACAAATACAACTAAATCTAGGATTTTTTAGGGAATTTATATAGTTGTTAAATATTTAATCGGTTACAATAAATTTGGGATTTTTCCAGCAATTATTCCAATTATCTATTCTTTAATCAAATACTATAAAACCAAGTATTTATTCTGCAATTAACCCAACCAATTCCCAACAAATCAAATACAATTACATCACAGATTTATTCCACAAAATATTTTCCACATTAATATCATGGCAACACATATGTATCACATATTAGTCCATAATGTTAAGAACATACCAAGGGGGCATCTTAACAAACACCTAACGTGCATCAAAATATCGAACTCGAATATCAACCTCATACTCTATCAATCCAACCCATAACATCCTAAAACATGACATAATGTGCAACCTAAGATATGCATGAACATGTGGTCAACCACAACATGAACTCTATAGTCCACAACCACGATGGCATCAACATATATATCAATTATAACTTAGTTTGAATACTAAATCAACAAAACATGGCAATTAACATGTTGGGAGGAAAACAGATGATACTCCACCATTCAAGCTCTAAGGGGCACTTCATCAAACATGTGGTGGGCACAGATCAATTCGCTCCTCATCAGACCAACACCGGACCACCTCAGCCCAATCACCGCCCACCCAACCTCAGCTCATCAAACCATCCAAAATCCATTTGAACTAAGCAACATCCAAATAAAACCCCAAACCATTGAGTGGGTGGTGTACCTCAATCCCGAATCGACGGGAGGAAGAAAGACCAAAGAAGGGGACGTCCTCCCCTCCGCACCAATGTGCGGACGACCCTGCCGGAGATGCTCTCCGGATTGCTCCCAATCCGATCACTCCCATTCGTGCCCAACGATCTCCACCAAGATTTCCCACGTTCACCACCCCACTTGCTATCAACCTATGCTTGCGCCACCGTTGCTCGTCGGAGTCGATTGTCGCCTCACTGGATCTCCAATCACCAGGACGTGCGAAGAGGGGGTAGGTGAATGGTTGGGTTGGATTTTGGTAAAGGCAAACGTGAAATAAAAAGGGGTTTTATGTGAGGTGAAATTAGGTGAGGAAAACATATCAAAGGGGTCCTTAAGAATTTAGGATATAACAAGTGGTGGGAGAATGTGGGATCGTGAGAAATGGGTTGGAGGCGAAATTTGGGTTTGAAATGTAAGGTTTAGGTGATGGTGTATATTTGTAACATTATAATACAAATTGTTAGTTGACAATGAATTGGAGGTTCTTGTGAATGCATGATATGAATGTAAATGTGACGGATGTCGAAAATTGTGTTTTTTTCATGTCAATGCAGGACTTTCAAGAATTTTCATTAATGAAAATATAGGGGAGGTTCCCCACAGATTTCTATAAAATTATTATTTTAGGTTTAGTTAACATGTTTCCCGTCTTAAATCAATAGAATCGTACCCTCAGAAAGAAGTTGGATGTATGACAAGAGACTTGGTCAGACATTCCCTGAGAATCTAAGTCATTCCCAAACCTTGCATTTGGTGATTATAACTAATACATTTGTGATGGAAAGAACTTTTGCCCATGCATGGCATGTTGTGACACCAAGTGGGCAACAAGAGACGACATCATTGATGATGTCGTCGTAAATGACTTTGCTCAAAATTACGAGCAGTGAATTTTTCACATGGAAAGTATTGCAAGTTTGAGTGCCCAAGTAGTCACAACAATGACGACACAACAAATAGAGATTGAGTCAGAAGAGGATACGTTGATGACATAGAGGGGATGATACACAATGTGGTCTAAGGTGGTAACGTCACAACCAATTCATCAAGACCGGGGATCACAAAATATGCTTAGAAGTTTCTTGACTACATGAAGGACGAAGATCAGTTGTTATATCTTGAATGCAAACTAGAATTTACGAAATTGTCCTTTGTCATCAAAATGTTTCAGCTAAAGTGCACGAGTAGATGGTCGGGCACGTCATTTGATAAATGGTTAGCGTACCAAGCCGAATTCCTTCTGGAGAGAGCTAGTTTGTCGAAGGATACATATGAGACAAAGAAGTTGATTGCCAACTTGGAGTTTCACTATGAAAATATCCATATATGCAACAATCATTGCACATTGTACTAGAAAGACAAAGAGAATGTTGATTCATGTTCTATGTGTGCTGAATCTCACTGGGTAACCGTGCAAGGGGAGATGAAGTAGAAACTCAAATTGCTAGTGTAAAAAAGGCAAAAAAGAATTCCAGTAGCCGTGTTACAGCACTTCCCCCTCAAACCAAGGCTTCGCAGGCTATATCTCACTGTTGATATTGTTGTGTCGATGAGATTACATGCAGAGGAACGAGAAATATATGAGAAATTACGTCATCCAACTGAATCTTAGTGTTGGGCTTAGTTAGACAACAAACGTCCCTCTTTCATTTCAGAAATACGAAATGTGAGGATAGGTTTTGTTGTAGATGGATTTCAGCCATTTACTCAGGCACCATATTGGCTTGTAATGCTCGTGCCTTATAATCTCCTACGGTGGATGAGTATGAAGCACCAGTTCTTGATGATATTTTTCATCATACCCGATCTTCCTGGCAGCAAGGTAGATGTTTGTTTGCAACAACTTATCGAAAAGCTGAAGAACTTTGGGAAGAGGATTTAGATACTTATGATGCTTACACATAGTCATATTAATTTCATGCTGAGAGTTGCCTTGTTATGGACTATAAATGACTTCCCTACGTATGCTGATTTGAGTGGTTGGATGAGTAGAGGGTATATGAAATGTGCCAACTATATGGAAGATACTCATTCCATTTATCTTAAGTATAGTGGCAAGAATTGCAATATAGGTCTCCATCGGTCGCTTAATAAAGATCACCGTTAGTGAAGAAATAAGAGAGCATTTGATGGCAAAGATGAAACAGGGGTCCACCAAATACAAATATAGGGAAGATGTTCTTGAAAATTTGCAAAATTGTTCTCTGGGTGATGGCAATAACTGGACTAAGAGAAGTATATTTTTCCGGTTGCCATACTGGAAAGATCTTCTAGTTTGGCACAATATTGATGTGATGTGCACAAAGGGGAATGTGTGTATTAGTTTTTGAAGACAATATTGACCCCAAAAGAAAACAAATATAATGAAAAATTCAAGAAGAGACTTAGAGGCTATGGGTATAAGAAGGGACCTGCATATAGGTCGTATTACCAACGACAAAAGAGTTTATCCACCTGCTTCTTTCTGGATGAGTGCTGGTGAGAAGAAAACTTTTTGTAGCATTCTTGACTCAATGAAGGTGCCAGATGGGTATTCATCCAACATATCATGCTACGTAAACCCGGAGAAGTGCAAGATTAACTGATTAAGAGTCATGATCATCATGTGTTGATGTAAGACTTGTCAACCACGTCATAAGAAAGAGTCATGGAGTTAAAAAGTACAAGAAGCAGTCATTAACCTCAGTCAATTTTTTCACACTTTGTGTTCGAAAGTTAACACCGCTGGAGATTTCGAACGTCTGGAAAGTAATATTGGTATTATTTTATGAAAATTGGAGATAATATTTCCACCAAGTTTTTTAATGTTATGTTGCATCTGCCAGTTGCCTGGCTTGAGAGACATGATTGGACGGTTCAGTGTACTATCGTTAGATGTACCCATTGAAAGATACATAAATAGGTTGAAATCTTTTGTTCAAAACAGAAATAGGCTAGAAGGATCAATTGCTAAAGGTATTCTTGCAGAGGAGTGTACGACCTTTTGCTCTAGATATCTGAAGAGTGTAGACACATTTTTCAATAGACTTTCGAGGAATGATGGAGGTGAAAGACCCTTAGGTAATGGTCGAATGATTGTTCTGGACGTTGTTGATTTAGAGAAAGCTCACAATTGGGTGTTGAATAAAATTGTCATTGTTAATGAATATCAAGAGTAAGTGAAAAAGTATGATTAATTTGGTCATTTTTATTTAATGTGATTATTTCATCATTTACGATGAAATTCGGCTCTTGCATGCGCTTTAAGCATTACAATGTCTTCATGGGAGTAGGAGTAGGAGTAGGAGTACATCACAATCGACGACAATAATTGGTTCAGGGAGACCGTTTGAAATGAAAACACTCAAAGTGCTGAAATCCAAGCACTTGCTCGAGGTCCGAAGTTTCGTACAGAGAAACACGAGTCCAAAGCAAAAACTCAAAATTGTGGAGTATTTGTGAATGTCACAACAAAAAGTTGTTCAACAACAGGACATAATAATTTTGTCAGTGAACCGATTGACTACTTTGGTGTATTACAGGACATAATCAAACTCAACTCTACGATGATGTGAAATATGTTTTGTTCAAGTGTAAGTAGTACGACGTTCTGGGCTGGGACAAAATAGGTAGAAACAATGAATATATGTTCACATAGGTGGACACTAATAGATTCTGAAACCGGAAGAACCACTTGTATTTACATCCCAAGCGTAGCAACTTTTTATGTTGCGAAGAAAGAACAAGCGACACAGGGAGAAGATGATAATACTTTATTTTTAATTTGTAAATTCTTATAAATTCAATATATATTTTATATATAAACTAACAAAATTATTATTTTTAATGGTATTGCAAATTACGGAAACCCGGACACTCCCGAGCCTACTCGTACAAATATGTACATTAGATTACATGAAGAAGAACCCAAAAGCAGTGATTGTCATTGTAAGTTTATAGTCATATTAGTTTTCAGTTACATTATGTTGGGTTGCATTCATTTATAATTTCTGATATTTTCTGTTTGCAGGAAACATTAAAGGCTCTACAATGACCAGGTGTGATGAGCTCTCAGGGTTCTATCACTTTGGTGGTTGCTGCCGAGGACCCGGTTGAGACTCCTCTGGGTGATGGGCATGGACGTGTGATGATGTACTCCAGTCTCGTCACTCCCACAGACATGTGCAAACCTCGTGGGACACCATCCCAAGCATAGCTCTACGTTAGATCAAAAGTTGAGCGAAGTGTCCAAGAGAGTCAGAAACTAAAGAGTGTGAGTAGCGAGCTAGTAGATGCGCAAAGCAAGCTTGCGACCATGCAGTCGACCATCGCTTTTTAATGGCGGAGTTATAACAATCAGGCATTGTATTCATAATTTGGTAATGTGTATTACATTTACTATGTTTATATGAAGTATCGTCTTAATGTACAATGTATTGTAATATAATATTAATATCACATCCATCTGCACACCGCCGCAGCTGCCAAGATGAGATGATGATCACGGACCATTCGGCAAAGCAAGCACTGGAGGTTTGATGGTAGTGTTTGTGTTTTTATTCTACTATCATTGTTAAGCTTTGTTCGACTACTTTGTGAATTGAAAACTTAATTTCATTATAGTTAAAAGCTTTTGTGTATGTAGTTTGTTGTTTGAATGAATTTATTTGAGACGAGTGCAAATATGTGTTCTTATGTTTATATGTTCATGGATGAATGCATGAATGTGTTCTGGATGAATGATGAAAAGTATTGCTTCTTTTGATCAAGAAAATCGAACAGGACTTACAGTTGGGATTTCATGAGGATTACAAAGGTATTTTTTTGTCCCCTTTACTCGTCAAAATGGATCGTCTCTATTGATAACTTTAAACAAATAATCAATCAAGCATTTTGCATACAAGATTAAAAACCTAATCAACACTTATGCAAATACATCTAAATCGAGATTCAGGATTTAGATTTCATACATTTGCCTAGTGAAAACGAATTTCACTAGAACTCTTGAAGAATCTTCACACATTTGCATCTAAGGTTCACCTTGAATGCAATAATTCAAGATCCCACTGTACATAAAACAAACTCATCCGAACCATAAACTCATGGTAGGTAATCTTTTACCAATCATAACCTTTAAGAAAAATATTGCAAGCATTTGCATATCTCAAACTTTATGACTCTTGTCGTTTATTAAGAAATTATCTCCATAACAAACTACATTTCCCCAAGATACACGAACTCATCCGATTTTATTTGGGCAACGTGGTGGGTTGCATGGTGTCCAAAAAACAAACGAGTCAAGTGCCACACACATGACCTACCCATCAATGGCTAGATGATACATCCTAACACATTCCACAATTTCTACAAATTAATGGAAATGACACATGCTAAATCCACTTGTTGCTTAAAGTGGAATAAAATGAGAAGGAAACATGCTTAATTTTTCATGGGTCTTATGTATGACATAATAGCCTTTGGTAGGTCATGTAATCATACATTTGAACCTATCTTAATTATTTCATCACAAATAATATTCAAGCATACAATACAAAATCACAACACAAGATGCGAGTTTGTATTGGAAACACATGCACAGTTGTACCTTTTAGTTAATTTTATTGTCTCAAGCACGTGGTTCACTGAATCATTTAAATCCCTTTAAAAATTATTTATTATCCTCTGTCACAAGTCGTAAATTAACCTGCACCATGATTTACAAAACATATCTTTATGCATATACAGGAAACGCAAACCTCTATTCATGCTTTGTTTATTCAATCCAATAGAAAATTCATTTACTACTCAAACGACTTTCTAATAGTTCTAAACAGAGAACAAAATAATTTCTAACATTTATATGAACCATTTTAAATATTTAAAAGTCACATAGAAGCTTTAGAAATTATCGATTGACAAACAAACCTTAGCCGACCATTAAAACTGTTCTGACCATTGTCCATTGATCATCAAATCTTGAACAAACCACAACAATTTTGTGATAGAAAATGTGTTTTCTGCAAGATAGACTTTCATATCTTTAATTTCATATAAATAACAGAAAAATCCATGTAGCCATTTTCTTTTAATCGCAGTTTCAATCATGGCAAAAACTAGGGCTGCAATATGGAATTCCAGCAGTAACCCGGTTTTGTCAATTTTGTACAACATTATAGATCTGACTAAAATCCCGATCTATAATTTTGTAGCCTTCTATACATCATAAAATAATGGTATAATTTTAGAAACAACAAAAATAACCCATCCAAAAATCAGAGCAATTTAAATCCAAAAATGTGCTCAAAACAAGCAGAACTTGAACCACAACACAAGAGATAGATGAAGGGTTTTTACTACAGTACACCTCTCAGATGACCAAATTGATAATATGCACCCGGGTTTTCGGTATTGCCGCATATACACCTACAAGTTTACCAGATTTGCGCAAATGCACCTGGGCCGTTTGTGGTCCCCACACCAGAGCGACGACGTGAATGGACCGTTAACGGCCTTCCAAATGCGTTCATAATCCGTCTGTTAGGCCGTGTGATTTGGGATTGATTGTAGCAAAATAAATTTTACCAATCTAAACAAGATTTCTGGACGTTTTTGAGACATTCTGGACATGTTCTGGACACGTTCTAGACACACATTCTAGACATGTTATGGACACGATCTGGACACACATTCTGGACAGATTCTGGACACACATGAAAGGAATGTGTTTTAAAAGTTTTACTTTTATATGTCAATTATTATGAATTGGATGTGCAAACATTTTGTTCCTTGATTAATGTATTCGTCTTTTAGAAGTGTTAAGGAAGAAGTTTTTTGTCCTTAACTGTAAAACTCTAAAAATAATGATTTACATAAATCAAAAGTTATTCACAATCATGGTAATTGACATGGAACATTAATTACCGAGATAAGATTGTCGTGTTGGTCATCGATTATTGTAGCTCTACAAATATTTGATGACACGAGTATATAAAAGAGGAAAATGGTTACTTTTATAAATTGAATAGACTTAGCAAATGAAACATTATATATTTGTGTTATGTGTCATTAAAGCTTTCACTGTGTCTTGAATCCTAAGATATGAGACTTATGTCTTTTCACATAAGAAGTGTTTGTTGGTTTTTTGGTCTTAATCTATGTTTTCATGATTTAATCAACCTAATTTTAATTATAATTAATGTAAATTAGCACACATTATGCATGACATATAGATTGTATTGTGCTAACTTCTACAAGTGATCAAGACTCAAGGAAGAAAGAAATTCAAGTGAAGACATGTAATCAAGTTATTGAAGACATGTAATTTCTATTTGTTTTGAGTCTTAGGAACTTAGTGTATTTGAGCATACAAAAGTTAAAAACAACTTAAACGCACACTAGGTTCCTTATAGAAGTTACACACAAAATCTCATGACATTTGGGCTTCAATAGGTCAACCAAACTTAGACCGGAAAACACTAAAACCCAAACCTAGACTGTCGGAGCCAAATCAGTCGACCGAACCATTTCTCAGTTCGATCGATTGGATCAGTTAATCAATTAGCCTTTAGTGTCAAACCAGTCGACCGTTGCGTACTTTTTGTTCAACCACTTACACGTGTCTTGTAACCATTAAACTTGTCGTATTATACCAACGGTCATATTTGTATAAACCTAATAGACCCCAAAATATTTTGACCACCGGTCTACCTTTACCAAGACCCTGGTCGATCGTTCCTGGATATTTTCTTGAACCCCAGAGTGCCTGATATTTTTGATCGACCAATCCAACCTTTTTGTTCAACCGAACGTAAAACACCATAGTGCCTGTTAGATTTCGGTCGACCGTTCCACCCTTTAGTCCGACTGTTAACGTAAGTTATAGCCTAGTTGGTTAGACCGTTCTTGTTTCGGTTCGAACATTTCCACACCTTTATGGAAACAATCGACCGTTGATCCTGAGTCGGTGGATTGTTTGTGTCCCAAACTATGACCTGCACTTACCTGTTTTTGTGTTTTTTACACAAACTTTTCCTATACTTGTCACAATGGCTATAACTCGTTTAGAACTTATAAATAAAGGCTCCTGAACCTTATTTAGTCAACTCTCCTACTACTATTTTCCCCCACTCATTTATTTGTCAAAGAAGCAAGGATTTCGGTGAAAGCCCAAAGTGTTCCCTCTCGGTTTGTGAGAGGAAGAAATCAAGCTAGCGAGGGTTGTTCGTAAAGCTTGTAGTGTAAAATGCTTAATCCCGGCTCGAAACGAGATTGATAATGAAGACGTAGGCAAAGCTCGAGGGAGATTGAGTGGAGCTTGCAAGAGAGGAAGTATGCGGGAGGCCCAACCTCTATAAAAATCACCGGGTCATTTTTGTGGTTTGCGATATTTACTTGCTTTTGTTTGAACAAGACATCTATGATAATTTGGTAACTATGATGTGTAGCTAGATATCGTTTATAGTTTGTGATATTAAGTGTTTAATATCATTGTCAATATAGCTTAGATTCTCCTATAGGTCACACCACAAAACTGGGAAACAAGAAGCTTGATTTTGTATTCACATGGTGTACCGGGTTTCATGTGAAAGAGGATACACATTGTGAATCGATAAAATCAGTATGTCATGAAAATTGACATAATTAGAATCACGAATAAATTCATTTGAGATGTATGTATTGTGGGGTGTAATAGTTTGACATTGCATAAGATAATATGTTACATGATACATGAATTTACTAAAACCCCAAGAATTAAATTTTGTTCGATGTAAATCCAAAATTTGACAAAGGCACAAAGGGAAGTTCATGGTTATGTTGATGGACACAAACCCGAATTTCCCTCAAAACCTGTGAAATACTAAAGAATGGATACAAATACGTGAAAGAAATTGGGCCCAAATACACAAGGGTTGGAGTCCACAACAAGTTGTGCTCACTTATGGAGTCTTTTGTCTTCTTTTGTTTTTCTTGTTTTATTTTTTTTGAAATAACTATGTACAAAAATGGGCTCCCATTTTCATATGTCAAGGGACATCAAACACTACTGCAGAATTGGGAATACTCGTCGACTAATAGACGTCGGCTGTTACAAAGGCCGACGTCTAATTTAGAGAAGATCGAATAGACGTCGGCCTCATATACCTCCGACGTCTATATCCAATAGACGTCGGGGAATAGACGTCGTCTGTTATAATACGACGTCTATATTCAATAGACGTCGGGGAATAGACGTCGGACTTCACAGAAGCCGACGTCTATTGGTTCATGTTCTTTCAGTCAACAAGACGTCGGGGAATAGACGTCGGAGATATACAATATCCGACGTCTATAGGTCTTTAAAAGAAATCAGACAGTTGCATTTTCTTTCACTCTTTAAAGACATAAAATACGAAACCCTAGCCGCCGCGATCCGATTCCTCGATCCATCCCGTCTGTTTCCTCTGATCCATCCCGTCTGATTTCTCCGATCCATCCCGCGATCTCCTCCGCCACTACAGCCATCTTCGATCTTCTCTATTTTGTTCTCTTCCGCATCTCCAGAGATTTGGCTGAACAGGTTATACAAAGGGATAGTTCCACTATGGGGACGTCAGATTCCATGTAAGTAAAGGTTTATGTTTGTTCATTTGTAGTTTATTTCCTCTAACAAAGATGTGTTCACTTTTCTAATTATGTTTGAATAATTAGATAGATAAAAAGCATTCACACGGCGTATGTGAAGGCGATACGGTCTGCTCAGCATTTTATCTACCTCGATATGGCCGAACAATGATGTACAAGTAATTGTATGGCGTCGGACGTCTGTGCAGGATGCTATTTATTTTTTTTGTCAATGTTTAGGAATAGATGTCGGATGTCTTGAATATCCGACATCTATTCCTTGGACAATAGACGTCGGATGTCTATACGTCTGACGTCTAAGAATAGACGTCGTGCGAATACACGTCGGATGTGATGGTGCTGATATCCGACGTGTATAGGCCTTAACATCCGACGTATATGGCCTTTTCTGTAGTAGTGAAATGGGAACCCGCCATCTCTCGAGCCAGAAATGCAACTGCATGGACTCGCAACATAAGAAACATGAGGATTGTAGAGAGGTTTATGAACCAAGGATGACGGTTCATACCTTTCTAAACCAGGGTCGGTGAAAGGAAATGGAAGCAAAGATATTTCCACTCCATAGCAGAGTTAAGGGTCATCAATGTATACCCTTCAACCGATATTTAGGTGCACCGGGATCTTTTCATCCACACAAGGTGACTCCATGGACTTACTACCCAGATGGTGAAGTCCAAAAACAGAATTGCTTGACCACCTGACACCATTATAAGCATTGTGTTCGTTTAATGCCTCTTGAGAATGAGAACGATAGGAGGCATGAATGAATGGTGAATCTGTCAGGTTGTTTGAAATGTAGGGTATCAGGTGGTTGATTCTTTACCCACATGGGGTCCTCAAATAATATAGGGTGAAGAGCAGGTGGCCCAGAGGCCCCAAAGATGGTATCTTGTGGCTCAAGAGCCACACGATCAAAAGGATGTGGCTCAAAGGCCACACGATCGCAAGATATGGCATCTTCTTGTCCCAGCCCAGGTGAAACATCTTCACCACCATCAGGATCTTCATTGAACAACTCTCTAAAATACTTGAAGGTGCCTTCGACTTCAATCTCATCCGTGCCCTAGATATGGTTGACCCCAACAGGGTCATCGAAGGCACCTGGCTTCTTCCCAAAGGTGATGTTGAAATCAATGCATTGACTACCATATGTCAAGCACATCAGACCATTGCGACAATTGATCAAGGCATTGGAAGTCGCTAGAAATGGTCACCCCAAAATAACATGAATTTGTCCAAGTGGGTTTGGCACAGGTCAGTATCCAAAACAAAGAAATCGACTGGATAAATGAACTCTCCCACTTTGATCAGAACTTCTTCCACCACGCCCCTCGGTTTCTTCATAGACCTATCAGCCAATTGAAGAGTGGTTTTTGTTTTTTTTAGGTCTCCAAGACCAAGGTGGACGTAGACCAAATACGACATAAGATTAACAGATGCACCAAGGTCCAATAAAGCTCGATGTATTGACACCTCACCAATCACACAAAAAATAGTAAGGCAACCAGGATCCTTGTATTTGACTTGCGTGGGGTGTGCCAACAATGAACTCACATTAGCAGCAAGGAAAGCTTTCTTTGGAACATTGGTTTTCCTCTTCTTGGTGCATAAATCCTTGAGAACCTTGGCATAAGGTGGTATTTGCTGAATCACCTCCAATAGAGGAATGTTCACCTTAACTTGTCGAAAGATCTCAAGCATCTTGTCATGCTGCTCAAAAGTTTTCTTTTTAAGGTGCTCAGGGAATGGTGCGTTCGTGGCATGAGGGTATTTTGAAGGAACCTCAGTATTTTGGTCATAGAAACATAAGTGGGGACCTCAGAATCTGATTCCCAGGACACAAGATGAGACAAGGGGGCCTTAGGGTTCGGCCCCATTGTCAAAATTAATGTAGAAGGAACCTCAACAACAGGCTCCTTCCTAGAAGTATTTTTTGAGGGAACCTCAGGATCCAACTCCCTTATAGATGCAGGTATCACCACAGGTCTGGTGACACCAAGAGATGGTGATTGCAAGGAAGGCAACCCAATTTGGTTGTCCACCTCCTTATCAGACCACAAAGTATGAATCACATTAACATGATTGGTCAGTTCAGAGGTAGCATGAGCAATTGGTGGCCTTCCTTGAGATTGTGTACCCCAGGGATTTACCTCAGGTTGACTTGGGAATTGACCATTCTCACGTTCATGAAGCTGATGAGCCAACTGGCTAACTTGCACTTCCAATGCTTTGACCGTGGAGTTATTGGCCGCAAGCATGGTTTGCGTGCTCTGTATGAACATGTGAAGGGTTTGTTCAAGAGTGGAGTCCCCTGGGTCAACCCGCTGAGGTAGAGTCTGACTAGAATAACCCGATGCTGACGCTTGAGTAGGTTGGTGAGTATGGGGCTGACACCTTTGATGGGGGTTGGTAGGTCGCCGATAGGTGTGGAGGGTGATGAGGTGGAGGTTGAGGTTGAGCATGCGAGCTCTGACCATTTCCTTCACTAGGCCCCCAAGAGAAGTTAGGGTGGTTTCGCCAACCTGGGTTGTAGGAGTGACTGTACGGGTCGTTACGAGGCCTTTGTTGATACATCGCATTTGCATGCTCAATATCACTTGGAGCGTAAGCACATTCCAAGTCATTATGTTTCTTAAGTCCACACCTACTACAGGCGGGAGTAGCAACCTGAGTTACAAGAGCTCTATCCAACTCTAAACTCTCAATCCTACGCATGAGAGCATCCATTATCGTCTCAGATGCGATAGGTTACTCAACTTGATATGATCAAGCTCGACTAGAAGACCTGGTAGCTAGTGGCTCTCTCATGGTGTCTCACTCGAAGGTATGTTCAACCATTAATTCAAAGGTGTCACATGCCTCATCAATGAGTTTCATTTGGAAGTCACCATGACACATCGACTCCAACAATGTGCGGGTGTTGTAGTTGATGCCCTCATAAACAATCTAGCATAGCTGTCATAGCTCAAGTCCATGATGAGGGCACTGCTGGAGAAGGTCATTGAAACTCTCAAAGAAATCATGAAAAGATTCGATCTCAATTGGATACATTTGATATATCTGGTGTCGTATCTGTTAAGTCTTCCTTTGGGAGAAGAATCTCTTCAGAAAAATGGTCACGAATCCATCCCATGACCAAATCGAGTTTTCCAGGAGGCTGTACATCCATTTCTTCACGTTATCCTTCAACGCGAAACAAATCATCCTCGACCAAATTAAATCATTGTCAAGTTGTTGAAGCTTGAACATGGAGCATACCTCCTCGAATTCACATATAAAAATATACGGATCCTCCTTTTTAACAGATAAGGTAGGAAGCATGCTCACATATTGAGGTTTCAGTTCATAGTTATTCCCACGAACTGGTGGAAGCACTATGCAAGAAGGTTACGCGGCCCAAACAGGATGGGTCCGCTCCCACAAAGTCATTGGTTTATCCCATTGAGCTAAAGGTGGTGGTGCACCAATAACTCGATCCTAACCGAATCCCTCTTACTCCCGAGTCGGAGGAGGAGGAGAAGGAGGTCTACGTGGTGGTGGGAGTGGACCGAGGTAATCCATGTATGGACCCCGATCTCCCCCATCTCCACGAGATGACTCGGCCTCACACTCCAAAGGAGCTCGAGGCAGAGATGGGTGATCACCAAGACCATCCATCTCAAAAAAATGCACTCTCTCAAGTCAAGCTCTCTCACTAGAACGAACCAAACCTCGCATAAAATGCTCTACTCGACTCTAGAACAACACACAACAGAAGGTGTAATCAGATGAGGAGATTACTCGTAGAATATAGAGGAGAAGAAGACTCAGATGAGAAGGGAAGAATCCCTAGAACTAACGTGGGTGGAGGGTGAAGGTACAAGCCTCATCTAGTAAACACGACTCAAACAACTTATGGTTATAGGTCCTTAGGCTAGATGACGCCTAACTTAGAGATCACTAGTCTCGACACGCTTCACCTCCCTACAACGAAGACCACAATGCCCAGCAAGTGATACCATATTCGGAGATCCAGTACCTCCTACTATCGACAAGGCAGGCAACGCCGATCAGGTCATTACGGTCTAAACTCAATCACTCTCCTACTGCGTCCGAAATTCTTAGGGCCAACGTCTACTTGCTTTAGAATTTAGGTTTTGATTAGTATGATTTTTGGGGCAAAGGAAAGGGTGACGAAATCCCCCACCTTATCTTGTATGGGACAACCCCTCCTTAGTAGCATTTTGGAGTCTTAATCTAGAAATCAACTCTCGAAACAGACGCTCAACTCACACTTGTTGCAATGCAATTCCTACTAACTATTCATGTTCATACAAAATTCATAAATGAGGGTAGGAAATGCGTACCTCACGCCAGCGCTCAACAACTGAAAGTAAAGCTAAAATAAAAGACAAACTACGTACCTAAGTCAAGTATATGATGCATGACCTAAACAAGCAAGAATGCCTAATATTTTGCTTTGGATTTTATGGTCCAAGTTGTCTTAAAAAGGGGTCATGCAAGCCAAATTAATTTTGAACACTAAAACAGAGCATGCAAGGCATCAACAGTGGATGGAAACAACTAAAGATAGGAAAGGGAAGCAAGCTACTGGAAAAATAGAAATTCAAGATGGCTTACCAGAGCCGCTAGTGGCGGATGAAAATTCGCTACTGGCGGATTGTCTGGGGATTCTGGTCCCCAGACTTCACCAGAATGCTCCCACGCTCTATTGTTTACCCTTGTCCACTTGTGGCCCCATCCAGTAACCAAAAGAAAAAATAAAAGGAAAAAACTCCCACCGAAATGGCAAACTCGACCATGAAAACGACGCTCTCTGGCAACGGTGCCAAAAACTTGATTGAATAAGTTAAAATACCGCAAGTGCACCGCCGTGTTGAAGAGGTGGCAAATACGGATCGGTCCACATAGAGCGTGTGTGAGTCGGATTCACGACACTCGAATGGGGGAGAAGAAGAGAGAGATGTGATCAAAATTAAACTATAATGCGTAAGAAATCAGAAAAGAAACAATAAAACTAAACCCCTCGGGGGGTAGAGAAAGAACATGGAAATGAAAATGTGTGGTGTAGTGTGTTCAAATGTGCTCATCAAAACATGTCATATATGAAATCCATAAAGCTCAAATTCAACTTTGCTCCACTTGAAATAAGATAAAAATTTATCATTAAAACATACAAGACAATAATTGAAATGAAACTAATATGTTCACATGCATAATGACTCAAATCCAACTATGTCTCCACAAGAAATAAGATTTAAAACATACAAGACATTAATTTGGATAAAGCCAACATGAGCACATGCATGCACATGTCTTGTTCCCTTCTTCCACTCCATCCTTATCCTAACCTCATCATTCCCCATAAAATAGGCTCACTAATCTAAGCATGTGCTAAGCTTCACTCAAGAGCATTAGCACATCAAAGATAAGTGTGAAATCCCATAAGATTGTTATGGATATCATGTAAGGCTCAAAGGATTAAGATTAACACGCACATTAATCCATGACATGATCAAATCAGCTTCTTCTCCACCCCCCAATGAGGATTGACTACTCTCTACTCATGTCTATACTAAAGAAAACATAAAAATGACATGAACCCATAAAAGAAATGAAGACAAGATTAAAAAAAACAACAACATCAAAGAAATTGCATCAAAGTAAAAGACATGTATTTAAAGAACAAAACTCACTATTGATTGAAATGAAAGGATTACAAAGTATGCTTCTTCTCCTCCAACTACACTAATCAGCAGCAAAACAAAACCTAAAACTAATGGAGAAGCAAGAAGAAGTGGGAGAAGGGGATTACAATGGTATATATAGACTAATACATGGTTAAGATTAATCTGGGAATAATCGGACGACTCTAAATCACATCTGATAGTCCAAGAATGCTCTGACCGGACAACCGGAACCGCAACCAAAATTATATATCATTTGGACTATTTTGATCCACCACTGGCCGATCAAATCGATCCGATTAGTCTGAAATTTTGTGTCCCACTTTGTTTCTTCATTTGGCACGTGGGGTGAAGTCATGATCTACTGGCTCGAATCACTTTGAGTTTAATTTTTGATATACTTATCTGATTTAAGTCAAGTGTCACCATATTTCACACTTCACAATAAGGTCCCTCCAGGTTTGCACTTGGGTCCTTCCTTATTTGCGATCCAGTCCTTGTGCATTACAAATAGGTCCAGAACCTTCCAAATCAGTCCATACTTGTTACATTTAGGTCATTTTTGCTCCTTTCCTCTTCTTTATTACCTAATTCCTAAAACACTACAAACAACAACCGAGTACCACAATATTAGGGTAAAATAAAGGATATATAGCGTGATTATGATGCATGATATGCTACTAATCACTCACGGTCTGACCGAACTTGTTAAAGCAACAATCGTTCAGTCGATCGAGTGGTGATTTCGGTCGACCGTTCGGCACAATTCTGCCTTGAATTATTAAGAGATTAATGTTGATCATAGGCTGGATTTGTTCCAATTGTGGTCAAACATTTTTAAGGATGATTATGTGTCAATTTGTGATTGGTTTAATGGAGACAAAGCAAGAGATCATGGATTGATGGGTAGCCTATGATGTGGGTGTTGGGAGAGCCTATAAATAGGTCTTCTTTCCCTACTTGTTTAATACTAGTGCAAAACTCTCTCCCTCCCTAACCTCTCCACTAATCCATCTGAATTTCTATTAATAAATTAGAGCTTTTGGAGATTGATTCTCGTGGAGTTTGAGAGGGGTTATTAGCTAGATTCTAAGAGCAAAACACGAAACTCCACACCATCATGGGGAGTATTTTGTCAATTCGATTCGGTTCGGAGCTCCACTAAATAAAGTAGATGCATCCAAGACCAAGAAACACTCCAAGCAAAGCCCACAACCAAAACCAATCGGATCTGAAGTTTATAGGCTGCCAATTGGCGGTCTGGAACAGCCAATTGGCGCTCTGGATCAGCCCAGATCCGCTAAGCTTTCTCATGGACTTGTATTAATGTGTGTTTAGGCTATTTTTGGTATTGGTTTAGTCCCACATCGGGGTATTGTCCCGGATTAGCTTTTTCCATGCTTATAAATAGAACTCTTCACCTTCCATTGTATCCATCTCTCTCTTTGGTGGCCTTCTTCCCTACTAAGAGTGAAGCCTTGAAGCAAAACTCTGGTGGAGGAAGGGCTGCTTGTAATTTGAGTGAGTTAATAATAGATGTTTTCATTAGCTTGTTAATTCTTGCTTCGTTAATTTCCTTTAATGTGTTTGCTTTGGTGCTTGTTTTGTTTTATGCTTCTTTAATATTTCTTGCTTGATTAGTATAGTTTCATTTCAGTATAATGCTTCATTTTATTAGAGTAAGTTTAAATATGTGTGAGTAGTTCCATCCCCTTTGGGGGTGGAGTAGATGTGTGTACATGTTATGTAGATGGTTTGAATGCTTAATATGAATGTTTTGTGTTGATATTTGTATGCTTGCTTGAATTATTAAGAACCTTACTTGATGGTTTCTGCCATAGCTTAAGTACATTCCATGCTTGTCTAAGTGTCTTAATAACAACCTTGCATTGCTCATATTATTCACATAAGTTAGTGTTGTAAATGATAGGTTTTGCCATTAGGTACCTCTTATGCATTAACAAACACTAACTAACTTGAGCTTCTTGTATGCATTCCACACCACACTTATTTCATGTGCACACACACACACACTCCACCCCTTAGGGGTTTCCATTCCTGTCTTTTTATCTTCTTCATTAGTTGTTTAGCTTAGTTGTTTAGTTATTTCATTTCAGCTTGCTTGTTTACTAGTTTAGATTAGTGTAGTGTAGTGTAATACATATTTTTCTCCTTCTTTTACCTCTCGCCTTCGAACAAACCAATTGTCGACACACCTCCCAGTGGACGACCCGTATTTTCCACTGCTTCAACGCGGCCGTGCACTTGCGGTTAATATAAAACGATCAATCAAGTTTTCAGCGCCGTTGCCGGGGAGGTGCTCTGTCCAGACGTTGGTTTGGGCTATTCCAGGGGTTTTAATTTTTTGTTTCCAGTTTTTCTTAGTTTCAGGGAACCATCGGATCAAGTGGAGGCTACTGGACAAGTTTGAGGAACAGAAGCTCCAAAAGGACCGCCAATCAGCAGTTGGAGACCGCCAATTGGTAGCCTGGTGAGGGTTTCGTACTTTCAATTTTTTTCTGGTAGTTAGTTCTGTAATTTGTATTATCTGGGATCCCTAGTTTGCATGCTGTGACTTCTCGTTTGCTCCCAGATCATTAATCACTCCCCCATTAATCAACTTGGCCTTAAAATCCAAAGCAAAAGACTAGACGTTCTTATTTGTTTAGGTCACGCATCATGTATTGACTTAGGCACGTAGTTGTCTTTTCTTTTAGCTTTATTTTCAGTTGTTGAGTGCTGGCGTGAGGTACGTAATTTTGTACACTCATTCATTCATCCTGTATGCCCATACATTAGTTAGTAGGAATTGCATCAGGACAAGAGTGAGCGATCATTTGATTGGAGCGATTGATTGCTAGATTTAGGATCAAAACGCTATTAAGGAGGGGTTGTCCCATAAAAGATAAGGTGGGGGATTTCATCACCCTTTCCTTGGACCCAAAAATCACTCTTAATAAAACCTTAACTAAAAGCAAGTGGACATTGGCCCTAGGATTGCGGGCGCACTAGGAGAGTAATCTAGTTGAGACCGTCATGACTTGATCGGCGTTGCCTACCTTGTCGATGGTAGGAGGTACTGGATCTCCGGATCTGGTATCACTTGCTGGGCATTGTGGTCCTCGTTGTAGGGAGGCGAGGCGTGTCGAGGCTAGTGACCTCGAAGTTAGGCGTCGTCTAGCCTAAGGACCCATTGCCTTACATTGTTTGAGTCGTGCTTCCTAGTTAGGCTTGTTCCTTATCCCACTACCAACGCTAGCTCTAGGGATTCTTCCCTCCTCACCTGAGTCCTCTTCTCATCTATTCTCTATGTATAGTCTCCTCCTCTAGTACACCTTTTGTTGTGTGTTGTTTAGAGTCGAGTCGAGCATTTTTATGCGAGGTTGGGCTCGTTCTGGTGAGAGCGCTCAACTAGAGAGAGTGCATATTTCTGAGATGGACGGTCTTGGTGATCGACCATCTCCGCCTCATGCTCCTTTGGAGCAAGAGGCCGAGTCGTCTCGTGGTGGCGAGGGAGACCGGGTTCCATACATGGAGTACCTCGGTCCGCTCCCGCCACCACGTAGACCTCCTTCTCCTCCTCCTCTGACTCGAGAGGAATGGAGATTCAGTCAGGATCGAGTTCCTTGTGCACCATCACCTTTAGCTCGACAATATAGACCGATGACCTTGTGGGAGCGGACTCATAGCCGCACAGCCTTCTTGCATAGTTGTTCCCCCTGCTCGCGGGAACAACTATGAGCTAAAACCTCAATATGTGAGCATACTTCCAACCTTTACTGCCAATAAGAAGGATCCGTATATCTTTATACGCGAATTCGAGGAAGTATGCCCCATGTTCAAGCTTCAACAGCTTGACGAAGATTCAGTCCGGTTGAGGATGATTTGTTTCGCATTGAAGGATAATGCGAAGAAATGGATGTATAGCCTCTCGGCGAGCTCTATTCGGTCATGGGATGACTTTGTGACCGTCTTTCTGAAGAGATTTTTCCCTCAAAGGAAAACTCAACAGATACGGCACCAGATACGTCAAATGTATCCGACCGAGACCGAATCGTTTCATGGTTTCTTTGAGAGGTTCAAGGACCTTCTCCAGCAGTGCCCTCATCATGGACTTGAGCTATGGCAGTTGTGCCAAATTGTTTATGAGGGCATCAACTACAACACCCGCACATTGTTGGAGTCGATGTGTCAGGGTGACTTCCAAATGAAACCCATCGAGGAGGCATGGGACACTTTTGAGGCTATGGCTGAGCGTACCTTCGAGTGGGACACAATGAGAGAGCCATCAGCCGCCAGGTCTTCTGGTCGAGCTGGATCATATCATGTTGAGTCAACTGTCGCGTCTGAGGCGAAAATGGATGCTCTCATGCGTAGGATTGAGAGTTTGGAGATGGATCGAGCTCCTGTAGCTCAGGTCGCTACTCCCGGGCGTAGTAGGTGTGGACTGTCGGGACATGATGACTTGGAATGCGCTTACGCTCCAAGGGATACTGAGCATGCAAATGCGATGTATCAACCAAGGCCCCGTAACGACCGGTACAGTCACTCCTACAACCCGGGATGGCGTAACCATCCGAACTTCTCTTGGGGTCTAGTGGAGGCCACGGTCAGAGCTCACACGCTCAACCTCAACCTCCACCTTATCAACCTCCACGCCCATTGGCGACCTACCGACCCCCACATCAAAGGTCTCATCACCATAATTACCAACCTGGTCAGGCCTCTTCGTCAGGTTATTCTAACCAGACTCCACCACCCCAGCTGGTTGACCCTAAGGACTCTACCCTTGAACAAACCCTTCAAACGTTCATGCAGAGCACTCAATCCATGTTTGCGGCCAGCAATAATTCGGTCAAAGTATTGGAAATGCAAGTTAGCCAGTTGGCTCATCAGCTCCATGAACGTGAGAAGGGTCAGTTACCGAGTCAACCTGTGGTTAATCCCAAGGGTCATCCTGCTCATACCCGGCAAAATGTACACATTGTTGAAAGTGACCCTTCCCAACATGCCAATGTTGTTCATACCTTGAGATCGGGAAGGGTCGTTGACAACAATGTGAAAATGTCGGAAGCCAACCCTGTTGGCAAGACTTCCGAGGAGAGTCTTGAGCCTGTCAAGGAACCGAATTCTGAGACTCCTCCTCGTGATTCTTATGTCCGCAAGGCACCATTCCCTCATCGGTTGACTAAAAAACGTGAAGAGCATTGGGATAAGATCGTTGAGGTACTTAGGCAAGTAAAGGTGAACATCCCATTGTTGGACGTTGTCCAACAAATGCCACCGTATGCCAAGTTCCTCAAGGACCTTTGCACCACCAAGAGAAAAACAAATGTGCCCAAAAAGGCCTTTTTGGCCGCTAATGTGAGCTCCATATTGACACAACCCATGCAAGTCAAATACAAGGACCCAGGTTGTGCAACTGTCTCTTGCATGATTGGGAATGTGACAATCTCTCAAGCTTTATTGGATTTGGGGGCATCTGTGAGTCTCCTGCCTTACTCTGTCTATGTCAACCTTGGAATTGGCAATCTTAAACCAACGAGGACAACCATCCAGTTGGCTGACAGATCCTCAAGATTCCACGAGGGAGTGTGGAGGATGTCCTTATCAAAGTGGGTGAGTTCGTATTTCCAGTTGATTTCATCATCTTGGATACTGAACACGTGTCCAACCCACAAGGACAGATTCCTGTGATCCTTGGGAGGCCATTTCTTGTGACATCTAATGCTTTGATCAATTGTCGCAATGGCTTGATGAGGTTGTCTTTTGGAAACCTCACGGCGGATTTCAACATCTTCACTCCTGGTAAGCAACCCGGGCCCTTCGACGACACTGTCGGAGCCAATTTCATCCAGGACACGGATGAGCCCGATTCATTAGGCATGTTCGACTCACATCAACATATTATTGAGGTGCCTAATGACCAGGTTGCGAGTGAAGAGGATCTTGAGGAATCCGTCAGCGTATCTCTGGACGAGGAGGCACATCTGGGTGCTTCCTCCTCTTACCCCGTGGCCCTTGAGCCACTTGAAAGTAACTCTGAATCCGACAAGGACCCACCTCTGGTCGAGCTTAAACCGCTCCCTGATAACCTAAAGTACATCTTTTTAGGGGATAATGAGACATTGCCACTCATTATTGCTTCTGATCTTGAAAAAGATCAAGAGGTTGCCCTCAAAAGAGAACTCTTTGAAAACAAAGAGGCGATTGGGTGGTCTTTGAAGGATATCAAGGGAATTAGCCCTGGTATTGTTCAGCATCGGATCCACATGGAAGAGGATTCTAGGCCCCGCAGGGACCCACAATGAAGATTGAATCCTGTGCTGAAAGAAGCCGTCCGAAAGGAGGTTCTTAAGTGCTTGGGTCATGGCATAATCTATCATATCTCTGATAGTTCGTGGGTGAGTCCTGTCCATGTGGTTCCCAAGAAGTCAGGCGTGACGGTTGTGGAGAATGAGCATAATGAGCTTATCCCGACACGCCTGCAAACTGGCTGGCGAGTTTGCGTTGATTACCGCAAGCTCAATGCGGCAACGCGGAAAGATCATTTCCCGTTGCCATTCATTGATCAGATGTTGGAAAGGTTGGCCGGACATGAGTATTATTGTTTTCTTGATGGATACTCCGGTTACAACCAAATTCTCATCGCCCCAAGGATCAAGAGAAAACCACATTCACTTGTCCCTTTGGCACGTTTGCCTACCGTCGCATGCCCTTTGGGTTATGTAATGTGCCGGCAACGTTTCAAAGGTGTATGATAAGCATCTTCTCCGATATGGTTGAGCGTTTCCTTGAGATCTTCATGGACGATTTTTCCATATTTGGCACTTCCTTTGATGAGTGCCTTCATCACTTGAGTCTTGTCCTCAAGCGATGCCGTGAGAAGAACCTCGCTCTCAATTGGGAGAAATGCCACTTCATGGTTAAGCGAGGGATTATACTTGGACATGTGGTCTCAAGTAGGGGAATTGAGGTCGATCCCGCCAAAGTGGGTCTCATTTCTAATCTCCCACCGGCACGTAATGTGAAGGATATCCGTGCCTTTTTGGGGCATGCTGGATTCTATCGGTGGTTCATTCGGGATTTTAGCAAAATTGCTCGACCTCTCACCGCCTTGTTGGCTAAGGATGCCATTTTTGAGTTCACACCGGATTGCCACCATGCCTTTTTCACCTTGAAGAAAGAGTTGACTTCAGCTCCCATTATTATGGCACCGGTGTGGACTGAACCCTTTGAGTTAATGTGTGATGCATCTGACTTCGCTGTGGGAGCAGTGCTTGGGCAACGATTGGACAAAATGCCTCATGTGATCTACTATGCCAGTAGAACACTCAATGATTCCCAATTGAACTACACTGTGACCGAGAAATTCCGGTCGTACTTGATTGGCTCCCACGTGATTATCTATTATGATCACACAGCCATCAAGCACCTCATGGCGAAGAAAGATGCAATATCCCGACTCTTGAGATGGATCTTGTTGTTACAAGAATTCGTCTCGAGATTCGGGACAAAAAAGGGTGTGAAAATGTTGTAGCTGACCACTTGTCTTGTCTAGAGATGACCAACCCACAGGACCAAATCATTGATGACAATTTTCCTGATGAGCAGTTATTCACGATCGAAGATAACCCTTGGTTTGCCGACATCGTGAACTACCTCGTGACCGAGCAACTTCCTGTGGGTTGGTCAAAATCAAACCAAATTTAGATCTTATGTCAGATTCTACCACTGGGACGACCCCTACCTATTCAAATACTGCTCTGACCAAATTTTCAGGCGGTGCGTCCTAGATACCGAGTTCCAAAGTGTGCTCCACTTCTGCCATTCCAAGGCATGTGGAGGACACTTTGGAGCAAAGAAAACTGCTGCCAAGGTGCTCCAATCTGGATTCTACTGGCCCTCTCTTCTCAAGGATGCTTACGACTTTTGTAAGCAGTGTGATAGGTGTCAGCGCCTTGGCAGGATTGGTCGACATGACATGATGCCTTTGCAAAATGTCCTTGTTGTCGACATCTTCGATGTGTGGAGCATCGATTTCATGGGTCCCTTCCCGAACTCGTACGGGAATGTTTACATTCTGGTGGTTGTTGACTATGTGTCTAAGTGGGTTGAGGCTATACCCACAAAGACCAATGACAACAAGGTGGTAACCAAATTCTTGAGGGACATTTTTTACGCGATTTGGTACTCCTCGTACCATAATCAGCGATAGGGGTACCCACTTCTGTAATCGCTCCTTTGAAGCGCTTATGAGGAAATATTCGATCACCCACAAGCTTGCGACCCCATATCATCCGCAAACTAGTGGGCAGGTCGAAATCTCTAACCGTCAATGAAAGCAAATTCTTGAGAAGACGGTTAGTTCCTTGAGGAAGGTTGGTCAACCAAGTTGAATGACGCGTTGTGGGACTTCCGCACCGCGTACAAGACCAATTTGGGTACGTCCCCATATCGGGTAGTGTACGGCAAGGCTTGCCACCTACCCGTCGAGCTTGAGCATCGTGCTTTCTAGGCGATCAAGAACCTGAATATGGATCTTTATCAAGCAGGAGTACAACGTAAGCTCGACATTGTGGAATTAGAAGAGCTACGCAATGATGCGTACGAGAATGCCAAAATTCTTTAGTCTCTAGCCAAGATGTTTCACGATCGCATGATTATGCAAAAGGTGTTTACGGCCGGGCAGAAGGTGTTGCTCTACAATTCCCGGCTTCATCTGTTTACGGGTAAGCTCCACAGTCGCTGGTCTGGCCCGTTTATTGTCCAAACCGTCTATCCTCATGGAGCGGTTGACATCTTGAACCCAGGGAATGGGGACGTGTTCAAAGTTAATGGACAACGCCTCAAACCCTACTTGGAGGGAGCACCAGCCGAAGTCAAGGAGGTCATGTTCCTTCATGAACCTTTCTCGCACTCAACAATTCATGCTCCTGCATGAGTGGTTGTGCTTTCAGGTTTGTTTAAATAATAATAAAAAGACTCCTTCAGTGAGCATCGTTTGTTGTGGGCCCCAACCCTTGAGTATTTGAGCCACAATTCTTTCACGTATTTGTATCCCTTCCTCAGCATCTCACAGGTTTTGAGGGAATTTGGGTTGTGTCCATCAACATAGCCCGAAACTTCCCTGTGTACTTCACGTTGGTGAGATCTATTCTTTTTCATGCATAAATCCATGTAGTATCTTGCTCGCATTCATTGAGGACAATACATGAACTAGGTGTGGGGGGTGTTTTACGTGTGTACATAGTTGAGTCTTTTATTTTGATTTTGTTTTCTTTTGCTTGCATTGTTAGGGTCATGTTAGTGTGCTGCATTTAAGATCGATATATCTGCTTGTCATGATCCTTAGGTGACTTGTCTTCTTTTGCTTGCCTATTGCTTTAAAATTTTCACATTTCTTTCAAAATCTTCATGTGTTTGCAAAATAAAATATTTTGTGGGTTTTGCGTGTGTTTAGCATGTGCAAAACCGTTCAGAGGCAAAGTAAAAAGAAAGCTCCCAAAATTGTCTTGAACTTGATGCATTAGGATATCTAGTACAGTGGCTTTATGATTTATCGAGTCGTTAGGATGCACCCTAGTTTTCCTTTGGGGGTGAGTAATCATAGGGTTTCAGTGCTTAAACATTTAATGAAGTCCACCCTGAACCTAGTGAGTCAATAATTCGTGTCTGTTAACTTAAGGAAGTTTGTTGTAGTCAAAGACCCTCTAAATCTTGTTGTGAGACATTAGTGTAGGGGTTTTGGTTCATGTGTAGATAAGAAATAAGTGGGTAGGTGTTCTCTCTTCTCGCACGGCTCCTATCACTCGGGAAAGTATGTTTGAGGGGACTTTGTGTCTGGTGCTTTCGAGTCATTTGACTTGGGATGCACCGACCGAACTCCCGTTACACGGGTGGTAGGGATTGCCCTATGTGGAGATTTAGGGAAATGTGTACGTGATAGTGTAAATTCTCATGGGCAATGATGCACGAAGACCTGACCCTGGGACAATCAAACTCCAACTAATAAAGAGAAAAGAAAAAAAAGAAGAAAAAAAGAAGAAAAGAAACAAAAAGAAAAAAATGCAAATAAGAACCTTAATGGACTTTACACTTTGTATCACTTGAGGATGTTGAGGTTGTCCATGTCTTTCACTTAATTCCTTATTTAACTTGCACGAATGGTTCATTAGGCTAGGTGTGTGGACTGATTACCTATATAGAGTCGGTCCGTAGGATTACCACGTCCAATGATCGACAAAATTCTTCCAACGAGTCGAGTGTCTAGATTGAATAATGCATCTTGTTCGGATTTTGTGGGTATATCCGCTGAAAACCCTCCGGAGACAACACTTCTCCTCCTTGGTGACAAGGAGGTTTAATGGCTTGTTGCATGTGCTAAGTGCAACCGCGATTCCTACGAAAGTGAGTTAGGATTTCTTGTTTCTCGTTTGTTTTTCTCATTCTTTGTTTAGCTCAGGACTAGCAAAAACTTAGGTGTGAGGGTATTTGATTGACATCATTTCATGCTTATATTTGTATCTTATATCCATTATCTTACACCTAAGCAATGCTACATGACGAGTTTTATGTTTGAATTTCAGAAATAAAGAGGTTTGAAGAGAAGAGCCACGAGAGGAAGCAAAAGCAGGAAAAAAGGACTTAATTGTGAGACATGGGGACTAAGATGCAAGGGAGAAGGACGTGAATGTAAGACCAAAGGACCTAAGAGCAAAACAGAAAACTCCACACCATCATAAGGAGTATTTTGGCAATTCGATTCGGGTCGGAGATCCAACAAGCGAAGTAGATGCATCCAAGACCAACAAATATATCAAAAAAAAACCCAAAACAAAATTTAGCGAGATCCGGATCCTGTAGACCGCCAATTGGCGGTCCGGATCTTCCCGAATCCGCTGATATTTCTGGAGCGTATGTATTAATGTTTGTTTAGGCTATTTTTGGTATTTGTTTAGTCCCATACCAAGGGATTGTCCCAGATTACCTTTTTCTATGGCTATAAATAGAACTCTCCCCCCTCTCATGTAATGATCTCTCTCTTTGGTGGCCATCTTCCCTACTAAGAGTGAAACCTTGAAGCAAAACTCTGGTCGAGGAAGGGCTGCTTGTAATTGAGTGAGTTAATAATAGATGTTTTCCTTTAATTGTGTTGTTTCTCTCTTAGTTTAATTTCCTTTCATATGCATGCATGCTTGCTTGTTTTGTGTTATGTCATTTTAGTCTTTAATAATTCTTGCTTGCTTAGTTTAATTTCATTTCAGTAGAATGTTTCTTGTTAATGTAGATTGTAGTGTAATGATTAGTGAGTAGTTCCATCCCCATTTGGGGGGTGGAGAAATATGTGATATAATCATGTAGTGTATTAAGTGTGTGTTATCTTAATCCCTTGAGCCTTATATGATTTCCATAACCATATAATGGGTTTCACTCTTGTCTTTGATATGCTAATGCTCTTAAATGAAGCTTAGCTTATGCTTATATTAATGGACCTATTCTATGGGGAATGATAACGTTAGGATATTGATAGAATCGATGAAAGAAACATGATTTGTAGTTGCATTTGTACTCTTGTTGCTTTTACCTTGGTTAATGCCTTGTATGTTTTAATGATAATATGGTATCTTATTTCATGTGGAGGCATAGTAGGGTTTAGTCTTTATACATGAGTTCATTTAGCTTCATTCCATTTATTGTCTTGTATGCTTTAATGATGTAGTGTTATCTTAATTCATGTGGAGGCGAAGTTGGATGTAGTTTTATGATTTCATGCACTACATGTTGTGAGGAGTTTAATTGAACACACACACACATCTTTATATTCACATTACTTTTCTACCCCCTATGGGGTTTAGTTTTATTGCTTATCTTTCATTTCCTTTTGCATTCTAGTGTAGTTTAGTGTAATTAATCTTTCTCTCATTTCTTTACCACTCACCTTCGCACATGAACTAGGTGTGGGGGGTTGTTTTACGTGTGTACATAGTCGAGTCTTTTATTTTGATTTTGTTTTCTTTTGTTTGCATTGTTAGGGTCATGTTAGTGTGCTGCATTCAATATCGATATATCTGCTTGCCATGATCCTTGGGTGACTTGTCTTCTTTTGCTTTCCTATTGCTTTAAAATTTTCACATTTCTTTCAAAATCTTCATGTCTTTGCGAAAGAAAATGTTTTGTGGGTTTTGCGTGTGTTTAGCATGTGCAAAACCGTTCAGAGGCAAAGTAAAAAGAAAGCTCCCAAAATTGTCTTGAACTTGATGCATTAGGATATCTAGTATAGTGGCTTTATGATTTATCGAGTCCTTAGGATGCACCCCAGTTTTCCTTTGGGGTGAGTAATCATAGGGTTTCAGGGCTCAAATATTTAATGAAGTCCACCGTGAACCTAGTGAGTCAATAATTCGTGTCTGTTAACTTAAGGAAGTTTGTTGTAGTCAAAGACCCTCTAAATCTTGTTGTGAGACATTAGTGTAGGGGTTTTGGTTCATGTGTAGATAAGAAATAAGTGAGTAGGTGTTCTCTCTTCTCGCACGGCTCATATCACTCGGGAAAGTAGGTCTGAGGGGACTTTGTGCCTAGTGCTTTCGAGTCATCTGACTTGGGATGTGCCGACCGAACTCTTGTTACACGGGTTGTAGGGATTGCCCTATGTGGAGATTTGGGGAAAGGTGTACGTGATAGTGTAAGTTATCATGGGCAATGATGCACGAAACCTGACCCTGGGAGAATGAAGCTCCAACATAATAAAAAGAAAATGAGAAAAGAGACAAAAATTAAAAAAATGGTAATGCAAATAAGAACCATAATGGACTTTACACTTTGTAGCACTTGAGGATGTTGAGGTTGTCCATGTCTTTCACTTAACACATTTAACTTAAAAGAATGGTTCATTAGGCTAAGTGTGGACTGATCACCTATATAGAGTCGACCCGTAGCATTAACGCGTCCATTGATCGACAAAATTTGTCCAACGAGTCGAGGTCTAGATTGAATAATGCATCTTGTTCGGATTTTGTGGGTATATCCGCTGAAAACCCTCAGGAGACAACACTCCTCCTTGGCAACAAGGAGGTTTAACGGCTTGTTGCACGTGCTAAGTTTAACTGTGATTCCTGTTAGGATCTATGGCCCTCTAATTGATAGATAAATGCGGAATTAAAAATACTAATCGAAGGATTAAGGAGTAGAGACAATGCAAACCACAAATCGTCGACACCGGAGTTTAGAGAGGTTCGGCACCCACACCCGGGTCCTAGTCCTCCTTGCAAGCCTCGATCAATCCCCCGAGCCTCGCTTATGGTTCTACTAACCGATCTCCGTTCCGGGCCGAGACCAACGCTGTTTACAACACCGAGCCTCGCGAACAACCTCGCCTCGCTCGTGTCTCCTCTCACAACCCGAGAGGGAGCTTCCTCGAAGCTTTTACAACTCTTTGATTCTTTGATATGGAAGTTGAATCACACTCTAACTGATACTCTATACTTGAGCACACTTGGATATGATATTGGATTGGATATGCAAGTGGTGAAGTTTAGGCTTGAGTGTTGTGGATTGAGAGCTTGAAGATGGAGAGGATTTGGCTTTGAGTATTGGATAGATAGCAAGTGTTCAAGAAGTCCAAAGTAACCAAATGAGGTCCTATTTATAAGCCTTCAAGCTCATATAGCCGTTTGGGAGTTGGTGGTGAATTGACCAATGAGAAAGCAAGATATGACTTAAGTTCGTCCAGAAATCGAGATAGATTCGGTCGACTATTATCCACACGGTAGTCCGAAACATTGGTCAGAACTAAGAACTCGGTTGACTGATTAAGTATCGGATCACCGTTCACCAACCTCCAGTAGCTTTTATCTATTTAGCCCTAATTAAGTTCGGTTCACCGAATTCCATTCGGTTCACCGTTCCAAGGTGGATAGTAGAATTGATTGGGCTCTGTTCATGTCTAGTTCGGTTGACCGTCTATACTTCGGTATACTGAAGTTTGCACGAGTTTTACGCTGACAATGCGTGGGAAATTGTTTATCAATAATGGTCAAGTTAAATAGCCGTTGAGCTCCTAAAGCAATATGATTCGGTCGACCGAGTGAAGTTCGGTGTACCGAATATGGATAAGTCAATTGGGCTTTAGGTCAAGATTTAAATACGACCGTTGGAGCAAAGTCCAAAACCGGTCCAGGCTAATTCGGTCTACCGAAGGTGGTTTGGTATACCGTGGTGGTTTTTCCAGGGAACACCTAAAGGATTCTACACGGTTGAGCGCAAGGTGTTCGGTGGACCGAACTCTACATGATTCGGTTTACCGAGAGGGGTTCGGTTAACCGTGGGGATACGGGACAGAATCCTAATGTGCTCAAGTTTACATTAATCCTTAGGACTCAAATTATACTAAATTAGATATTGGTCCAAAGCTTGATTACATGTCTTGAGTCTTTATCTTCTTGTCCCAAAGCTCCTTAGCTTGATTCTTCATCAACCTATTAAGAATATCGCAAGTACGCGAATATATATGCAATGCATGTATTCATGTTTGCTTACTTTGATTGTCTAGGTTGATTGATTAAATATAGATTAAGATTAGATTACTTAATCATCAAAACTAAATAAAGATTAAGGCTAAAAAGCCAACAATCTCCCCCTTTTTGATGATGGCAAATCTATATCTTAATATTTGAGTTCAATTTAATTTCTCCCCTTTCTATTTGTTTTGTTTCTTAATATATATGTAATCTATGCATTTATAAGTTTTCTCCCCTTAATAACATGCATAGTTTATTTTAAAATTGAAGCTCATCCTAATTCTTCTCCCCCTTTGACATCAATCAAAAAGCAAACATTAAGCATTTGATGCAAAGGTAAGAGACAACTAATTCTCCCCCTTAATTATATGATTTTACAATTTTAGGCTCCCCCTATCAATTAGGCTAAGTAGCAACAATGAATATTAACAATGAAGTGTATTTGTATTTTCCCTCTTAGCCTATTTAACATCCATTTTGCAATTTGACATTTATGATCATGGATGTGGTATATGATATGCAATGAATAGGGTATAAGATATACAATGAATTATATTACAAGATATGTCTATTAAGCTCTAAAACTTAGATTAGAGTCAATCAAAATTTATACCGTCGACGCGCTTTGAATTGACTCAACCCGTATTCGGTGATGCAACCGGCTTTAAATTTTTTTCTTTGTAGCTCATCCGGTCACCACCGATTTCCTCCTTCAAGTACCTACAGTTAAAGATTTTGGTACCCATTTTTGCTTGGGTCCAATCATATTAGTTTTTGGAACCCAAACCATTTTGGTTTTAGGTGCCCAAATACTTGAGGAAGTTTTATTCACTACAAAATGCTTTCCATTCAAAGTAGTGTGAATAACATGGTTCTTAAAGTTATTAGCATAAAAACCTATACCATGTTTATCTAGTGATTGTCTTTGACTACCGATAAGCATATCAAGCATTTTCTTTCCCCATGTGAATTTTTCAAGATCCTTTTGTAATTGAACATTCTTAACAATTAGATCTTGTATATCAACACTACATGAAGGTTTTGCATTTAGAGTTGCAATTTCATCAATCAATTGAGTGTTCTCTAATGCAATTTTATCATGACTAGCAAGTAATTCATTCTTATCATTCATGATAGATTCAATTTGAGATTGTAGCTCATTGATTTTCTTTCTTGCTAGTTTATTCTTTTGACAAATTTTCTCAAAATTTTCAAGCAATTCATTGAATTCACATTGAAGTTCATTATATGCATTTGAATCATTCAAATCAATTGAATCGCGACTAGAGCAAGAAGATACCTCACTATAACCGTTTTCTATTGCCATGAAGCACATTGAGGCGAATTTGCCTTCAATTGATGAAGATGATGAAGTGTCCCAAGTAGCTTTAAGAGCTTTCTTCTTCTTCTCTTTTCTCTTGCTCTTATTCTTCTCTTTTCTCCTTTCTTTCTCTTCTTTGAGAAATTCCTTAAATTGTTGTGTCGCCAATTGTTCTTCGATATCACTATCTCCTTTTATCGAATTGGCGATGGCGTGTAGCCCTAAGGATTTCTTCACTCTCTTCTCAATGCGATCTTTCATTTGTATCTCATATGTCATGAGACTACCCATTAGCTCCTCGACCGATAATTTGGTGAGATCTTGTGCTTCTTCGATGGCGGTCGTCTTCTCCTCCCAATCGTCGGTGAGTGATCGGAGAATTTTTCGAGTAATCTCTCCCTTGCTAAAATTCTTGCCAAGTGCTTTAAGAGAGTTAATTATCTCGGTGAAGCGAGTGTGCATCTCACTTATGGTTTCACCGGATTGCATATGAAATAATTCATATTTATGCATGAGCAAATTTATCCTAGTTTCTTTCAATCTATTTGAACCCTCATAATGCATTTCTAATGTATGCCAAATATCATAAGCACTTTCACAACCTCTTACCCTATTGTATTCCCCTTCATTTAACCCACAATACAAGATATTCATAATGCGGGAATTCATCTCCGCTTCCTTAATTTTGGGTTTTGTTAAGGATACAATTTCATCATCATTAGGAGGTGTATATGAGTTTAATATGAATGTCCAATATTTCAAATCATTTGATTGCAAATATATTCTCATTCTTTTCTTCCAATAGTCATAATTTAACCCATTAAACAAAGGTGCCTTAGATGTGGATAATCCTTCACAATGATTAGAAGTAGATGCCATGCTAAATTACGATTAAGTAAATGAAATTAGCAACCTAATCCTCTGATACCAATTGTTAGGATCTATGGCCCTCTAATCGATAGATAAATGCGGAATTAAAAATACTAATCGAAGGATTAAGGAGTAGAGACAATGAAAACCACAAATCGTCGACACCGGAGTTTAGAGAGGTTCGGCACCCACACCCGGGTCCTAGTCCTCCTTGCAAGCCTCGATCGATCCCCCGAGCCTCGCTTACGGTTCCACTAACCGATCTCCGTTCCGGGCCGAGACCAACGCCGTTTACAACACCGAGCCTCGCGAACAACCTCCCCTCGCTCGTGTCTCCTCTCACAACCCGAGAGGGAGCTTCCTCGAAGCTTTTACAACTCTTTGATTCTTTGATATGGAAGTTGAATCACACTCTAACTGATACTCTATACTTGAGCACACTTGGATATGATATTGGATTGGATATGCAAGTGGTGAAGTTTAGGCTTGAGTGTTGTGGATTGAGAGCTTGAAGATGGAGAGGATTTGGCTTTGAGTATTGGATAGATAGGAAGTGTTCAAGAAGTCCAAAGTAACCAAATGAGGTCCTATTTATAAGCCTTCAATCAAGCTCATATAGTCGTTTGGGAGTTGGTGGTGAATGGACCAATGAGAAAGCAAGATGTGACTTAAGTTCGTCCAGAAATCGAGACAGATTCGGTCGACCGTTATCCACACGGTAGTCCGAAACACTGTCAGAACTAAGAACTCGGTTGACCGATTAAGTATCGGATCACCGTTCACCAACCTCCAGTAGCTTTTATCTATTTAGCCCTAATTAATTTTGGTTCACCGAATTCCATTCGGTTCACCGTTCCAAGGTGGACAGTAGAATTGATTGGGTTATGTTCATGTCTAGTTCGGTTGTACACGGGTTTTACGCTGACAATGCGTGGGAAATTGTTTATCAATAACGGTCAATTTAAATAGCCGTTGAGCTCCTAAAGCAATATGATTCGGTCGACCGAATGAAGTTCGGTGTACCGAATATGGATAAATAAATTGAGCTTTAGGTCAAGACTTAAATACGACCGTTGGAGCAAAGTCCAAAACCGGTCAGGCTAATTCGGTCTACCGAAGGTTGTTTGGTATACCGAGGTGGTTTTTCCAGGGAACACCTAAAGGATTCTACATGGTTGAGCGCAAGGTGTTCGGTGGACCGAACTCTACATGATTCGGTTTACCGAGAGAGGTTCGTTTAACCGTGGGGATACGGGATAGAATCCTAATGTGCTCAAGTTTACATTAATCCTTAGGACTCAAATTATACTAAATTAGATATTGGTCCAAAGTTTGATTACATGTCTTGAGTCTTTATCTTCTTGTCCCAAAGCTCCTTAGCTTGATTCTTCATCAACCTATTAAGAATATCGCAAGTACACGAATATATATGTAATGCATGTATTCATGTTTGCTTACTTTGATTGTCTAGGTTGATTGATTAAATATAAATTAAGATTAGATTACTTAATCATCAAAAATAAATAAAGATTAAGGCTAAAAGGCCAACAATTCCTACGAAAGTGAGTTAGGATTTCTTGTATTTCGTTTGCTTTTCTCTTTCTTTGTTTTGCTCGGGACTAGCTAAAACTTAGGTGTGGGGGTATTTGATTGACATAATTTCATGCTTATATTTGTACCTTATATCCATTATCTTACACCTAAGCAATGTTACGTGATGAGTTTTATGTTTGAATTTCAGAAATAAAGAGGTTTGAAGAGAAGAGTCATGAAAGGACCCAAAAGAAGGAAAAATGACTTAATTGTGAGACTTGAGGACCAAGATGCAAGGGAGAAGGACCTGAACGTAAGGGAGAAGGACCTAAGAGCAAAACAAGAAACTCCACACCATCATGGGGAGTATTTTGTCAATTCGATTCGGGTCGGAGCTCCACTAAACAAAGTAGATGCATCCAAGACCAAGAAACACTCCAAGCAAAGCCCACAACCAAAACCAATCGGATCTGAAGTTTATAGGCCGCCAATTGGCGGTCTGGAACAGCCCAGATCCGCTAAGCTTTCTCCTGGACTTGTATTAATGTGTGTTTAGGCTATTTTTGGTATTGGTTTAGTCCCACGTTGGGGGGTTGTCCCGGATTAGCTTTTTCCATGCCTATAAATAGAACTCTTCACCTTCCATTGTATCCATCTCTCTCTTTGGTGGCCTTCTTCCCTACTAAGAGTGAAGCCTTGAAGCAAAACTCTGGTGGAGGAAGGGTTGCTTGTAATTTGAGTGAGTTAATAATAGATGTTTTCATTAGCTTGTTAATTCTTGCTTCGTTAATTTCCTTTAATGTGTTTGCTTTGGTGCTTGTTTTGTTTTATGCTTCTTTAATATTTCTTGCTTGATTAGTATAGTTTCATTTCAGTATAATGCATCATTTTATTAGAGTAGTTAGTTTAAATATGTGTGAGTAGTTCCATCCCTTTTGGGGGTGGAGTAGATGTCTGTACATGTTATGTAGATGGTTTGAATGCTTAATATGAATGTTTTGTGTTGATATTTGTATGCTTGTTTGAATTATTAAGAACTTTACTTGATGGTTTCTGCTATAGCTTAAGTACATTCCATGCTTGTCTAAGTGTCTTAATAACAACCTTGCATTGCTCATATTATGCACATAAGTTAGTGTTGTAAATGATAGGTTTTGTCATTAGGTACCTCTTATGCATTAACAAACACTAACTAACTTGAGCTTCTTGTATGCATTCCACACCACACTTATTTCATGTGCACACACACACACTCCACCCCTTAGGGGTTTCCATTCCTGTCTTTTTTTCTTCTTCATTAGTTGTTTAGCTTAGTTGTTTAGTTATTTCATTTCAGCTTGCTTGTTTACTAGTTTAGATTAGTGTAGTGTAGTGTAATACATCTTTCTCTCCTTCTTTTACCTCTCGCCTTCGAACAAACCAATTTTCGACACACCTCCCAGTGGACGACCCGTATTTGCCACTGCTTCAACGTGGCCGTGCACTTGCGGTTAATATAAAATGATCAATCACCAAGTAGACCACACCTAGTGCATTTCTTCAGTCTCCTACTGCTGCTTGGGTCCATTGTGCCCTTGTATCTGACCTGCCTCGGCCTTCCGGGTTGTATCTTCATTGTTGGAGATGATAGTGTAAGCCCCTCTACATGTTCCCACTCCGATTTATCTACCATTGGATTAATACCCACCTTATAGGCTTGATCATACACAGCTATGGAATACCATGGACTAACATAATCCTCCCAACGAGCCTCTCTAGTTGTCTCAATGAAAGCAAAGGCATGCTGGTATGGCCGCCCTGTCAATTGCCAAACTTTGCATGTGCAGGACTTCTAAAGCAAGTCAATGATGCATATTTTGTTTCCATTACACACTTCTGCCTTGGACTTAAGACATCTTATGATAGAAAAGTTGCCTAACTACTTGGACATTTCATTTAACCATGTTTTGGTTTTTGGCACTACAACATTTGTCCACTCTTTGTTATCTTCTTGTCTCTTGAACATGGTCTGCATCAATTTCTGTCTCAAATGGTCCACCATAGTTACAATAGGAAGATGCCTAACTTCCCTAATGTAATTGTTAAATAACTCACTTAGGTTGTTTGTAACATAATCAGACTTAGCCTCACACCTAAATTGACTCATTGACCAAATTCTGTCATTGTTGTCCACCTGCACTAACCAATCATGTGCACCCTCATTAATCTCCCTTATATACTGCATTTTTCTTCCCATATCAGTGGTTGTATAGGCAGAGGTAGCCTCCCACATCAAACTAAGCCACATAGTACTCTTGAATTTCTTTTAGAAGTTTTGGTAAAGGTGTCTAGCACATGCTCTATGCTCACACCCACCAAAAACCTTTCTTACCCCCTCCTCTAAACCTTTGCACCTGTCACTTATACAACCAAACCATTACTGTGACCCACTGCCTTTTTGAGATGATCTAGAAACCAGACCCAACTGTTGTGACTCTCAGATTCAACTACAACAAATGCTATAGGGAAAAGTTGGTGATTTCTAGCAACTGAAGTGACAGATAATAGAGTACCATTGTACTTCCCTTTCACAGATGACAACTATCTAGGCATAGAAGAGGTCTACAACCATTTAGAAAACTATCACTACGGCCCTTTAGACACACAAACAATCTGTAGACGGACCCATCTTGAGGTTTGACTTCAAAACTAATTACACTACCAGGGTTGGTCTTGCTCATCTCCCTAACCAAAAATGGGATCAAAGCGTATTGTTTATCTTGAACCCCACACAACTTCTTCATTGCAATCTCCCTACCCCTACAAACTCTTTGGTAAGGCAAGCTCAAGTAAAATTTCCTCTGAAGTTGGTCAAATATGTTCCTCACAGTGAGTTTATCATCTAATGCAAGTCATTCCTTGCACTGCTGGGTAATCCACTCCCTAGTGACCATCTTAGAGGCATAATTGTTTATAGATAAGCAAGTATGTGGCAACCTCAAAGTCTTGATTTCAAACACTCTCCCATCATTTAACCTAGAGGCATGGATTCTCCACTGACATTGAACATCTCTACACTTGGTTGTGACCCTATCTGGTTGGCTTTTCAAGTAGGTTATCTCACATTCACTCAAAATGTAGTGGGTTAAACAAACAAATTCTGAAGGATTTCACATTAGAAAACTTCTTTCCCACAGTTATTTCTGGGTTGGACTCCTTCACAACCCAACACTCAAATCTATCATCAAGTGGATTGAAATCAATTCCATAGTCTCCCTGGTCATCAAAATCAACTGCATCATTGTCCTCACTTTCATCAAGTTCATTAGTAGATAGAACATACTCAGAGTCTATACCACTACTTCCACTCGAAACCAAGGTGTCTTCCCTTGGTGTTGTTAGGCCCACTACTAGGTTGGGTTCAGAGTGACATGGGAGGGTACCACTGCCCTAGTGTTCACAAACAGTTGTCCTGGGTTCAGAGGATGCCAATAAAGGTGTTGAGCTTACACTCCCCACCACACTAGGTAGTTTATGTACAGGTTCTGTAGTAGGATCAAGATCTACTACCTGTATTTCTTTCTCAAAACCTACAGATAGTTCTATTTCATTCTCAACACCTACAAAAGCTTCTGATTTACTGTCATGTGTAGCAAAGTTGTGCAACTCACTTTGTTGATTGGGGAATTTAAGTGCCTCCTCTAAGTCTCCATTGGTATTCAAAGGTTTGTAGTCTTTCCTAACTTTGCATGGAATCATATAATGCATATCCACAACAATTACAGTGGATAACCACTTCATTATACTGCATATCAAATTCCTTACCAACTCAATCATCCATTCCTCAACCACAACCAATGATACTACCTCTTCAAAACCCACAGTCATATCTCTATCTGATTGATCGTTTTATTTAAACCGCAAGTGCACGGCCGTGTTCAAGCGGTGGCAAAAATGGTTCGTCCACAGGGAGGTGTGTCGACTTTTGGTTTGTGCAAAGGCGAGTGGTAAAGAAATGAGAGAAATATTAATTACACTAAACTACACTAGAATGCAAAAGGAAATGAAAGATAAGCAATAAAACTAAACCCCATAGGGGGTAGAAAAATAATGTAAATATAAAGATGTGTGTGTGTGTTCAATTAAACTCCTCACAACATGTAGTGCATGAAATCATAAAACTACATCCAACTTCGCCTCCACATGAATTAAGATAACACTACATCATTAAAGCATACAAGACAATAAATGGAATGAAGCTAAATGAACCCATGTATAAAGACTAAACCCTACTATGCCTCCACATGAAATAAGATACCATATTATCATTAAAATATACAAGGCATTAACCAAGGTAAAAGCAACAAGAGTACAAATTCAACTACAAATCATGTTTCTTTCATCGATTCTATCCATATCCTAACATTATCAATCCCCATAGAATAGGTCCATTAATATAAGCATAAGCTAAGCTTCATTTAAGAGCATTAGCATATCAAAGACAAGAGTGAAACACATTAGATGGTTATGGAAATTATATAAGGCTCAAGGGATTAAGATAACACACACTTAATACACTACATGATTATATCACATATTTCTCCACCCCCCCAAATGCGGATGGAACTACTCACTAATCATTACACTACAACCTACATTAACAAGAAACATTCTACTGAAATGAAATTAAACTAAGCAAGCAAGAATTATTAAAGACTAAAATGACATAACACAAAACAAGCAAGCATGCATGCATATGAAAGGAAATTAAACTAAGAGAGAAACAACACAATTAAAGGAAAACATCTATTATTAACTCACTCAATTACAAGCAGCCATTCCTCCACCAGAGTTTTGCTTCAAGGCTTCACTCTAAGTAGGGAAGATGACCACCAAAGAGAGAGATCATTACATGAGAGGGGGGAGAGTTCTATTTATAGCCATAGAAAAAGGTAATCCGGTACAATCCCGTGGTATGGGACTAAACAAATACCAAAAATAGCCTAAACAAACATTAATACATACGCTCCAGAAATATCAACGGATCCGGGAAGATCCGGACCGCCAATTAGCGGTTCCAGACCGCCAATTGGCGGTCTACGGGATCTGGATCTCGCTAAATTTTGTTTTGGGTTTTTTTTTGATATATTTGTTGGTCTCGCATGCATCTACTTCGCTTGTTGGATCTCCGACCCGAATCGAATTGCCAAAATACTCCTTATGATGGTGTGGAGTTTTCTGTTTTGCTCTAGGTCCTTTGGTCTTACGTTCATGTCCTTCTTCCTTGCATCTTAGTCCACAGGTCTCACAATTAAGTCCTTTTTTCCTGCTTTTGCGTCCTCTCATGGCTCTTCTCTTCAAACCTCTTTATTTCTGAAATTCAAACACAAAACTCGTCACATAGCATTGCTTAGGTGTAAGATAATGGATATAAGGTATAAATATAAGCATGAAATTATGTCAATCAAATACCCCCACACCTAAGTTTTAGCTAGTCCCGAGCAAAACAAAGAAAGAGAAAAGCAAACGAAATACAAGAAATCCTAACTCACTTTCGTAGGAATTGTTGGCTTTTTAGCCTTAATCTTTATTTATTTTTGATGATTAAGTAATCTCATCTTAATCTATATTTAATCAATCAACCTAGACAATCAAAGTAAGCAAACATGAATACATGCATTGCATATATATATTCGTGTACTTGCGATATTCTTAATAGGTTGATGAAGAATCAAGCTAAGGAGCTTTGGGACAAGAAGATAAAGACTCAAGACATGTAATCAAGCTTTGGACCAATATATAATTAAGTATAATTTGAGTCCTAAGGATTAATGTAAACTTGAGCACATTAGGATTCTATCCCGTGTAACGGGAGTTCGGTCGGTGCATCCCAAGTCAAATGACTCGAAAGCACCAGACACAAAGTCCCCTCAGACCTACTTTCCCGAGTGATAGGAGCCGTGCGAGAAGAGAGAACACCTACTCACTTATTTCTTATCTACACATGAACCAAAACCCCTACACTAATGTGTCACAACAAGATTTAGAGGGTCTTTGACTACAACAAACTTCCTTAAGTTAACAGACACGAATTATTGACTCACTAGGTTCAGGGTGGACTTCTTTAAATGTTTGAGCACTGAAACCCTATGATTACTCACCCCCAAAGGAAAACTTGGGTGCATCCTAACGACTAGATAAGACCTAAAGTCGGTATATAAGATATCCTAATGCATCAAGTTCAAGACAATGTTGGGAGCTTTCTTTTTACTTTGACTCTCAACAGTTTTGCACATGCCAACACACACAAAACCCACAAAAACATTTTCCTTCGCAACACACGAAGATTTTGAAAGAAATGTGAAAATTTTAAAGCACTTGGCAAGCAAAAGAAGACAAGTCACCCAAGGATCATGGCAAGCAGATATATCGATATTAAATGCAGCACACTAACATGACCCTATCAATACACACAAAAGAAAACAAAATCAAAGGAAAAAGAGTCGACTATGTATACACGTAAAACACCCCCCCACACCAACTTTATGCATTGTCCTCAATGAATGTGAGCATGATACTACATGGATTTATGTATGAAAGAGGAAAGATCTCACCAATATGAAGCGCAAAAGGAAGTTCAAGGTTATGTTGATGGACAAAAACCCGAATTCCCTCAAAACCAGTGAGATGCTAAAGAAGGGATACAAATACGTGAAAGAAATGGGGCCTAAATACTCAAGGGTTGGAGCCCACAACAATCGATGCTCACTGAAGGAGTCTTTTTTTCGTTTTATTTATTTATTTAACTATGTACAAAAATGGGCTCCCATCTTCATATGTAAAGGGACATCAAATGGGAACCCGCCATCTCTCGAGCCAAAAATGCACATGCATGGGCTTGCAACATACAGACCAGAATTGTTAGACCACCTGATACCCTTATAAGCGTTGTGGTTGTTTGATGCCTCTAGAGAGTGAGCAAGATAGGAGGCATGAACAAGCGGTGAACCTCTGTGTGGTTGTTTGAAATGTAGGGTATCAGGTGGTTGATTCTTAACCCACATGGGGTCCTCAACAGATACAGCATGTGGCCCAGAGGCCATAAAATGGTATCTTGTGGCTCAAGAGCCACATGATCAAAAGGATGTGGCTCAAGGGCCACAAGATCAGAAGAATGTGGCTCAAGGGCCACAAGATCAAAAGGAGGTGGCTCTAAGGTCACGTGATCAGAACATAAGGCACCTTCTTCTGCTAGCCCAGGTGAAACATCTTCACCACCTTCAGGATCTCCATCGAACAATTATCTGAAGTACTTGAAGGTGCCCTCAACTTCAATCTCATCCAAGCCCTGGATAAGGTTGAGCCCAACAGGGTCATTGAAGGCACCTGGCTTCTTGCCGATGGTGAAGATGTTGAAATCAGCGCATTGACTACCATAAGTCAAGCGCATCAGACCATTGCGACAATTGATCAATGCATTGGAAGTCGTAAAGAATGGTCGCCCCGGAATGACAGGAATTTGTCCAAGTGGGTTTGGCACAGGTTCAGTATCCAAGACAAAGAAGTCGACTGGATAAATGAACTCTCCCACTTTGATTAGCATATCTTCCACCACACCCCTCGGTTTCTTCATAGACCTATCAGCCAATTAAAGAGTGGTTTTTGTTTGTTTATAGTCTCCAAGACTGAGGTGGACGTAGATAGAATATGGCAGAAGATTAATAGGTGCACCAAGATCCAATAAGGCTCGATGTATGGACACATCACCAATCACACAAGAGATAGTAGGACAACCAGGGTCCTTGTATTTGACTTGCATGAGTTGTGCCAACAAAGAACTCACATTAGCCGTAAGAAAGACTTTCTTTGGAACATGAGTTTTTCTCTTCTTGGTGCATAACTCCTTTAGAACCTTGGCATAAGGTGGCATTTGCTGAATCACCTCCAAAAGAGGGATATTCACCTTAACTTGCTGAAACATCTCAAGCATCTTGTCATGCTGGTCCGAGGTTTTCGTGTTAAGGCGCTCAGGAAATGGCACCTTCGGGGCATAAGAGTGTTGTGAAGGAAGATCAGAATTCTTGTCCAAAGAAGCATGAGTGGGGACCTCAGAATCTGATTCCTTCGACACAAGAGGAGACAAGGGGACCTCAGGGTTTGGCCCCATTATCGAAGGAAATGTAGAAGGAACCTCAGGATCAGGCTCCTTCCTGGAAGTATTGGTGGAGGGAACCTCAGGATCCGGCTCCCTCAGTGATGCAGGTATCACCGCAGGTCTGGTGACACCAAGAGATGGTGCTTGCAAGGAAGGCACCTCAATGTGGTTATCCACCTCCTTACCAGACCTCAAAGTATGAATTACATTAATATGATGGGTCGGTTCAGAGGTAGAATGAGGTATTGGTGGCCTTCCTTGAGAATGGGTACCCCGAGGATTCACCTCAGGTTGACTCGATAACTGGCCCTTCTCGCGTTCATGGAGATGATTAGCCAACTGGCTAACTTGCATTTCCAAAGCCTTGATAGTACTTTGCATGCTCTGCATGAACGCTTGAAGGGTAGGATCACAAGAAGGGTTCTTCGGGTCAACCTGCTGGGGTGGTGGAGTTTGGCTAGAATAACCCGACGATGAGGTCTGAGGAGATTGGTAAGCATAATGCTGAGACCTTTGATGTGGGGGTTGGTAGGTCGCTGATGGGTGTGGAGGTTGATACGGTGGAGGTTGAGGTTGAGCGTGCGAGCTCTGATCGTTACCCTCGCTAGGCCCCCAAGAGAAGTTAGGATGGTTACACCATCCCGGGTTGTAGGAGTGACTATACGGGTCATTACGAGGCCTCTGTTGATACATCGCATTTGCATGCTCAGTATCCCTTAGAGCGTAAGCACATTCCAAGTCATCATGGCCCGTAAGTCCACACCTACCACATCCGGGAGTAGCGACCTGAGCTACAGGAGCTCGGTCCAACTCTAAACTCTCAATCCTACGCATGAGAGCAGCCATTTTCGCCTCAGACGCGATAGTTGACTCAACTTGATAAGATCAAGCTCGACCAGAAGACCTGGCGGCTGGTGGTTGTCTGAGTGTGTCCCACTCAAAGGTACGTTCAGCCATTAATTCAAAAGTGTCACATGCCTCATCGATGGGTTTCATTTGGAAATCACCCTGACACATCGACTCCAACAATGTGCGGGTGTTGTAGTTGAAGCCCTCATAAATAATCTAGAACAACTACCACAACTCAAGTCCATGATGAGGGCACTGCTGGAGAAGGTCCTTGAACCTCTCAAAGAAACCATGAAAAGATTCGGTCTCAGTCTGATACATTTGATGTATCTGGTGCCGTTTCTGTTGAGTTTTCCTTTGAGGGAAAAATCTCTTCAGAAATACGGTCACAAAGTCATCCCAAGACCGAATAGAGCTCGTTGGGAGGCTGTACATCCATTTCTTCGCGTTATCCTTCAACGCGAAAGAAATCACCCCCAACGGGACTGAATCCTCGCCAAGTTGTTGAAGCTTGAACATGGAGCATACTTCCTCGAATTCGCGTATAAAAATATACGGATCCTCCTTATTGGCAGTAAAGGTTGGTAGCATGCTCACATATTGAGGTTTCAGCTCATAGTTGTACCCGCGAGCAGGGGGAAGAACTATGCAAGAAGGTTGCGCGGCCCGAACAAGATGGGTCCGCTCACACAAAGTCATCGGTCTATCGTGTCGAGCTAAAGGTGGTGGTGCACCAAGAACTCGATCCTGACCGAATCTCCCTTCCTCTCGAGTTAGAGGAGGAGGAGAAGGAGGTCTACGTGGTGGTGGGAGAGGACCGTGGTAATCCATGAATGGACCCGGGTCTCCCCTGTCACCACGAGACGACTCGGCGTCATGCTCCAAAGGAGCACGAGGTGGAGATGGTTGATCACCAAGACCGTCCATCTCAGAAAAATACACTCTCTCAAGTCGAGCGCTCTCACCAGAACGAGCCCAACCTCGCACAAAAATGCTCGACTCTAAAAAACACACAACAGAAGGTGTACCCAGAGGAGGAGACTACTCGTAGAGAATAGATGAGGAGAGGACTCAGATGAGGAGGGAAGAATCCTTAGATCTAACGTGGGTAATGGGATCAGGTAGAAGCCTAACGAGCAAGCACGGCTCAATCAGCTTAAGGCTATGGGTCCTTAGGCTAGATGACGCCTAACTTCGAGGTCACTAGCCTCGACACGCCTCACCTCCCTACAACGAGAACCACAATGCCCAGCAAGTGATACCAGATCCGGAGATCCAGTACCTTTTACTATCGACAAGGTAGGCAACGTCGATCAGGCCATGGCGGTCTCAACTAGATTACTCTCCTAGTGCGTCTGAAATCCTAGGGTCAATGTCTACTTGCTTTTAGTTAAGGCTTCATTAAGAGTGAGTTTTGGGGCCAAGGAAAGGGTGATGAAATCCCCCACCTTATCTTTTATGGGATAGCCCCTCCTTAGTAGCGTTTTGATCCTAAATCTAGCAATCAATCGCTCCAATCAAACGCTCAACTCACTCTTGTCCTGATGCAATTCCTACTAACTAATGCATGGGCATACAAAATGCATGAATGAGTGTAGGAAATGCGTACCTCACGCCAGTGCTCAACAACTGAAGAAAAAGCTAAAAGAAAAGACGACTATATGCCTAAGTCAAGTACATGATGCGTGGCCTAAACAAGTAAGAATGTCTAGTCTTTTGCTTTGGATTTTAAGGCCAAGTTGATTAATGGGGAATAGTTTAATGATTTGGGAGCAAAATAGAAGTCACAACATGCAAAATAGTACTCCCAGATAACTAAAATGAAAGAACCAACTACCAGAAGAAAATTGAGAGTAAGAAACGCTCACCAGGCCGCCAATTGGCAGTCCTTGTTAAAGCTTTGGTGCTCCAACTCGTCTAGTAGCCTCCCCGTGAGCTCTAGGATCCCTGAAACTAAGAAAAACTGAAAACAAAAAATTAAAAACCACTCGAACCGTCCAAACCAAAGTCTGGACAGAGCACCTCCCCGGCAACGACACCAAAAACTTGATTGATCGTTTTATTTAAACCGCAAGTGCACGGCCGCGTTGAAGCGGTGGCAAATACGGGTCGTCCACAGGGAGGTGTGTCGACTTTTGGTTTGTGCGAAGGCGAGTGGTAAAGAAAGGAGAGAAAGATTAATTACACTAAACTACACTAGAATGCAAAAGGAAATGAAAGATAAGCAATACAACTAAACCTCATAGGGGGTAGAGAAATAATGTGAATATAAAGATGTGTGTATGTTCAATTAAGCTTCTCACAACATGTAGTGCATGAAATCATAAAATTACATCCAACTTTGCCTCCACATGAATTAAGATAACATTATATCATTAAAGCATACAAGACAATAAATGGAATGAAGCTAAATGAACTCATGTATAAAGACTAAACCTTACTATGCCTCCACATGAAATAAGATACCATATTATCATTAAAACATACAAGGCATTAACCAAGATAAAAGCAACAAGAGTACATGCAACTACAAATCATGTTTCTTTCATCGATTCCATCCATATCCTAACCTTATCATTCCCCATAGAATAGGTCCACTAATCTAAGCATCAGCTAAGCTTCATTTAAGAGCATTAGCATATCAAAGACAAGAGTGAAACCCATTAGATGGTTATGGAAATCATATAAGGCTCAAGGGATTAAGATAACACACACTTAATACACTACATGATTATATCACATATTTCTCCACCCTCAAATGGGGATGGAACTACTCACTAATCATTACACTACAACCTACATTAACAAGAAACATTCTACTGAAATGCAATTAAACTAAGCAAGCAAGAATTATTAAAGACTAAAATGACAACACAAAACAAGCAAGCGTGCATATGAAAGGAAATTAAACTAAGAGAGAAACAACACAATTAACGGAAAACATCTATTATTAACTCACTCAATTACAAGCAGCCCTTCCTCCACCAGAGTTTTGCTTCAAGGTTTCACTCTTAGTAGGGAAGATGGCCACCAAAGAGAGAGATCATTACATGAGAGGGGGAGAGTTCTATTTATAGCCATAGAAAAAGGTAATCTGGGACAATCCCCCGGTACGGGACTAAAAAAATACCAAAATAGCCTAAACAAATATTAATACATACGCTCCAGAAATATCAACGGATCCGGGAAGATCCGGACCGCCAATTGACAGTTCCAGACCCCCAATTGGCGGTCTACAGGATCCGGATCTCGCTAAATTTTGTTTTCGGCTTTTCTTGGTATATTTGTTGGTCTTGGATGCATCTACTTCGCTTGTTGGATCTCCGAACCGAATCGAATTGCCAAAATACTCTCCATAATGGTGTGGAGTTTTCTATTTTGCTCTTAGGTCTTTCGGTCTTACGTTCAAGTCCTTCTCCCATGCATCTTAGTCCCCATGTCTCACAATTAAGTCATTTTTCCTGCTTTTGGGTCCTTTCATGGCTCTTCTCTTCAAACCTCTTTATTTCTGAAATTCAAACATAAAACTCGTCACGTAGCATTGCTTAGGTGTAAGATAATGGATATAAGATACAAATATAAGCATGAAGTGATGTCAATCACTATCCTTGCACTTAACCCATCGACCACCACAATGCAACCTAATTCTCACACTTTCTTCTAAATTAGACACACTGCTTGGATAACAAACATGCAAAGCCAAAAAGCATAAAAATAAATTAAATTGACAAATATGCTACTTTAATCATAGGTTTACGGATTTTGGTTGGCAAGCAATCGAACACAATATGTATAGAACAACTAGAAATGTGATTTACAATCTAATGAGGTTGGCAAGCAACATATGTACAGAACAAGACTACAAACATGCAATCTATAGCCTAAAGCCGAACCCTAAAACTGAAATCAAAACATCCAAACCCAAACACACAGCATGTAATCTTCCATATCTCAATTCAGGAATAAATCACTAACTGTCTTCGCTTCCCAATTAGTCTTCTTCTTGTGTGTACCATCTTCTACGTCGCCGTCATGCTCGTCGCTTCCTCTGCCTGATCGGCTAGTCAGTGTTGTCGCCCTTCAATTTGTGTAAAGTAGGGAAATGGGGACAATTACACGGGGATTTGGGAAGGATGCGAGTTAGGATTTCCGGAAAGTGGAAAAACTCGGGGATTTGGGAAGGATGCGAGTTAGGGTTTCCAGAAAGTGGAAATATTCAGGGATTTGGGAAGGATGCAAGTTAGGGTTTCCAGAAAGTGAGAAAACTCGAGGATTTGGGAAGGATGCGAGTTAGGTTTCCAAAAATGGGAAAACTCGGGGATTTAGGAAGGAGTCCAGAACATGTCCAAAACGTGTTCAGCACATGTCGAGAATGTGTGTACAAAATGTGTGTCCAGAATCTGTCCAAAATGTATGTCCAGATCGTGTCCATACCATGTCCAGAATGTGTGTATCCAGGATTTGGTAAAAATTCAACCAAATTATTTCCGTTCAGATTTATTTTAATATTCGGTTTGCATTCAATACCATTAATGATGATCACCTTGAATAAAATATAAATATATTAAACAAACTGCAGTTTAACTCTTCTTTTCTCAACTGTGGTTCAGTCACTAAACAAACCAACCATTTTTTTTGATTTTTCCAGGTCCAACTCGATTTTTCAATTTTGCACTGAAACGATTGGTTAACTTCCGGTTCGAGTTCAGCTTTTGAGACATAGACCAAAACACAAGTTATGTTTCATACAAATAAATTTACCATATTATATACATGCAATTGTTTTCTATTGCGAAACATCAAACATTCACACTCTAATGTTACTGGAGTGCAATATCCATATCCGACGTGTGATCCAGAAAAAACTACAAATACATTCTCAAAAAATAAAAAACTACCAACATGACAAAAGACAACACGGACCAAAAACAAGTCCATGACAGAAACTATTCACATACAAATGTGTCAAAAAAGGCAACACATAAATATTGTTCCCACACAAATACCATGTTAAAACTATCCACCAGCCCCTCCATCCGTGGAAAATCCGGTGGAGAAATGCGCATCCACTCAGCGATCAAAAATCCAAAATAAGTGCACCAAAGCACTTAGTATGCAACCGATTTTTCATGTTTGGGAGCCAAATCCTTCCGTTTGTCGTTTTGCAAAATCTCCCAACGCACAAAAAGACAAACTAGTTTATTCATTTTAAACTGCAATTCTTCCCTCGAAAATAGACTTTCGGTGGCTCCGCAGAAACGTGCTTGATTATTCCCGATTCCTGAGTTGTATTCTGAGAAAAGCATGATTTGGGTATAAACTATTCCATTAAATGGTGACACAAGCACACAAACTTTTAATAAGAAGCCAACACCTACTTGATTATTTAAATCAATAAACAGAATATGTCATATGCTCCACGCCTCCACTACTTTATTAATTTTGATTGCAGATTCCTTGCTGGGTTATTTTTCTAATCGTCTGTCATTTCCACCGAACTGTGATTAAGGCTTGACAAAGTCAGCTTAGAATTGTTATTAGCTAATGATTTACACGGGAAGTTATGATAGATTTTAAGAATTATTTTCAACCTCAGTGCCTCGTCCTAACAAATCTCAGGATATGAGCCGCTTAATCTCGTTATTCCATGGTTAAAAATCTATCTGACTAACTGACAAGAAATGTACGTATTTCTAATTCACAGTGGCACTATTTGAATTGGATGAAGTTTTGGTGCGCACACAGAGACTTTTTTTTTCTCCTTCCACTTTTCTAGAATGTATATTCGCTATTTAATGAAATTATTTGCCTGGTTTTGAATGGTCAATTTCATCTCAGCATGGTCAATCCAAAGAAAAGGGGAAAAATCTCTATTTTTTATATAAAATAAAAGGTGTATAAATCAAATTAACAAATCTCAAAAGCAAGTGGTGTGCCAAATGAAGAAAATTAAGCAACAACAAATGAGAAGGAAAAGGAAAAGGAAAAGGAAAAGGAAGAGGCTTGACCATATAGAGCGGCCACCCACCGTCCAATGTGGAATTGACCTTGGAAAAATAATGGATTAGTTCGATCATACCAACCGCCCAATGTGGGTTGGTCTAATGTGCATTATTAATTATCAACATAATGAATGTTATGGCTGAATAAACGTCAAGACTCAAGATATACCACAATTTGGTGGCAAGAAGATAACAACCTTACCTGTATAACGTCGCATTCATAAGCAATAATTATAGATATAAAATATTTATGATCGCGCATCCATTGTTTATTTAGAAAACTAATTTCACTCTCTTACGTTTCCCCTTGTCATTCTCGAAATTATTTAAATTGTTTTGCACGATTTATTCTTGTATAATTGTAATTAGAAAATGAAAGTTCCCTTGTGAAACATTTACTTGTAAAAATCACCAATATTACATGAATTGAAGTAATGCAACTTGAAAAATGTAGGCAAAGTTCTGGGCATAGTACAAAGCTTGTGTCTCACCTGAGAAGAAGAAAATGAGTTGCTTGATTGCTTCCGGGAAAGAAAGTTCTTACGCCAAGTGAAGATGAAGAAAGCATAATTTTTCCAAAAATAAAGGAGAGGAAGCTTCTCGCTTTGAGTGGTCAACGAATCTCATTGCTTGGATTATAGGGAATTTCATTTTGGAATGTGTAAAACGAGATAATTGTCATTTACGTGCAGCGGTCTAATATGGGTTGGATTTAGAAGCGGTACGAGGGGAGATTAGATAGAATCCTTTAGATTTTGAGAATCGGTTCGGTATCAACCGAGACTAGTTCAGTTGGAAAATCCTATTTGCAAACCGGATGAGATTAGATGTAGAGTAGTTAAAATTTAGATTTTAAAAAAAGACCATTTTCTACTGCTTGAATTTATACGATTTTATTTTGTTTGAAAGCAACCCATAATTTCTAATTCTTCTAAATTTCGATTTTTGGATATTGTTCTTATGAATTCCTCACAGTGCCTCCAATTGGATTACTCTGTGAGATGCCTCAACTTACTTTAACGTGATTATTGAACGGATTATGGAATGGATTATTGATGTATACTAACGACGTGTTTTGGATCTCAGGGCAATTAGACGACATATCACGTGCCACAAGAAGCGGTATTCCATTGGGACCATCTCAGAAGTTGTCGTTTTCAAACTGAAGGTCTCCATGCTCGACTCATTGCTTAATTGAGCTATTCTTTGACCAACAGAAGTTAAAAGTTAAATCACTAACTTCGTTGTGTTGCTCGTGTTATGAATCTTGACGCCCTTTATTTAAGGAACATATTTGACCACCCTAACTTGCTAAGTCTAATGATACTGATGCAAATACATTGGTTAATACCAACGAGTTGCCATGCCTAAACTCGAACCATGCCCAAACTAAACATTTACATGTCATCCACTCAAGCGGACCTGAATGATAATACCAACGAGTTGCCCTTCTATTTAACACAAAAGTAAGTCCTACAGAAACAATCCACTATTCACCTAGTCTAGTCAAGTTACAACATCGATCAAAATAAATTTGAACCTAAAAACGACACCCCTAGGAAGCTTTGACCAATCTCACGGAAACCACGAAACACATTGGTTAGTACTTAGTAAAAACTAAAAAAATAATAGTCCAAAACTATTATCGACAAGCCATGAATAAATCCCACCCCGACAAACTTATAACATATGACCCAACGAAACCATGAGACACATAAAAATTAAACCAATTATTCTGAAAATAAAGAGAGTATTCTGGAAGTACAGGAAATAGATGGATACTAGAGCACATGCTCTAAGAAGCTCATATACACTCCAACAAAATTGACAAAGTTTGCTTCTTTTCAAACTCATGAATGACCATCAATGTGGTCATTTTTATATGAGGTTCTTGACCAATGAACTCCACTGCGTAATATACTACACTTGAATTTTTTCTTTCTAGCAAACAGTGACCTACCAAGTTGAAATAGACACACTAACAAGAAATTAAAACAAAGGTGATCATACAAACTCTCAAGCGAAGTAAATTTAAGTCCTAAATTCCATAGGACCAGTTGGTGAGAGGTAATTGGATGGTCATGATGCTCTTCTAAAACGTAGTAATTCTTGCTTTACAAATAGAAGCATACAAGTATACACAATGTGATGATCTTCACCCCCTTATGCCATGAAAGCATCCATCCCCTTCAGGAGTAGTGGAAGGTGGTTTATGTTAACAATAAGAAGGGAAGCTACCTTTTAATTAAACCTTGTCGTCATGGAACCACCACCGCGTCTCCTTTGGTGACCTACCATTTCTACAGTTCTTCACGTAACGATCATTGTCAGTGGGGCGTTGCTGCAGAGGAAGGTTTGTTAGATTGTAAGACTGTAGGAACAACAAGGGAAAATGATACTTGGAAAATGAAAGAAATTAGCACCTTGCTGGTCGAGCTAGATAACATGGACAATATGCTGATGCAAACAGAGCTCACCGTCATCGCTGGGGACCATGAATCATAAAGTATATCTGAAGTGCAACAATAAATGGTGAAAATTTGATGAATGCATTGCTGATGACGAAATAAATACATGAAAATAGCACTTTCTTCAGTCTTCACCAAGAATAGTTTTGCATTACTTATGCCAGTCCATCTTAAGCTTGAGAGTTTGTGCAACTAGGATTGTCACGGGCATCCCACAGTCAATCGTAGTGTCTAATGATTCCAGAAAATTTGCATTCTTATGATAATATAAACCCAGGACTAAACTCATTAAAAGTGATTATTAACCTGGAGTACAAGTTTGTGGATGAGCTATACACTCCACTAACTGTCATTATCAGTTGGGACAACAAAAGCATGAAAAATAGTAATTATAAGCTATTCATTTAAAATATGAGTTTGACTATTCTTTATACTCACTTCCATAAGGTGGACATAGACGCACAAGCATTAAATTTACAAAATTTTAAGCCTTCATAGCTAGGAAAACCACATAAAAAATGCTGAGCTAAAAAACATAAGATAGAAAATCAATACAAGTATACTCCTACTTATGAAGGCAAAGAGCATGGATCTACATTTCAAAAACACATTAGCAAGCAAAGTGTTGCTCTCTTTCACAAATAGGATCAGTTTTAGACCTGCAGTCTAGATCAAAAAAATTATATACATTGCTACACTACTTAAACAGGCTATCGTAAAATTTCACCCTACTACTTCAAATTAGAAATTTTTAAAGTTCATAACCAGCCCTTATTTTTAGATATCATGAATAAAATACTTGGCAGTCCTTCCTATTATAGTAACATGCCAGATTAGGGACAGGAGGATAAAGGAAACCAGTGTATGTGTTTTTATATTAGCTATCAAGGTGGTGGTTCATAATTCACTGCTATGTAATAACATTACCAACAATATAAAAGTAGTTACAAACTCTATGAAAAAAGAAAACAGACAAAAAAACAATTTTATTACATTCCAAAATTTATATTTATGACACAGACACTGAGAAAATTCAAAATAAGCTGAAATGGGAAAACTGTCTATCGTCTCTCAAAGTAATAACATGAAACATTTGCTATTTTTGTCCAAAATCAAACCCCATTGCAATATTGCATTGTTGGGGATCAAGCATTGCCAGAGTTCCGGTAATTGAAACTTAAGGTAACTATCTCTCGGGAAGGCAACAAATGTAGAAATAGATAAAAAGTAACCTCAGAGGGATTTGAATTTTGAATTTTGAATTTGAAATTCAAAATAATAGGTTCGTATTAATTACCTTCCATGTGTGAGCCTAATAGTGCCCACAAGTCCACAACGTTTTTTAGGATAACAGTGCCTACAACTTTTATAAAACTATCTCACCAAATAATACCACCTTTAGCATTAACGATATGATGAATTCAAGAGAGAAGAAACCATAATCATTAAGGCTAGTAAAACCTAACTACTCATAAATGCATTTTTTTAAATTTAAACTCATAAAGGTAAAGGCATTAAAGGGCCACATAAGAAAACATACATGGACAGGTAACCATTGCCTAAAAAATAGTTACATGCTAGAATGAGTGCCTGAGAAGTACCTAAGCAAATGTGACCATTGCTATAAATATGAGGATGAAAAGGTGCCGGATGGAGAAAGATAACCTGGTTTAAAAATACAATTACCAATTACCATAAATTATACCACATATATGAGGATATATTCATAAAAAAAAATTCCTTTGTTTGCTCACCTGAGGTGCTTCCATAGGGTAATGCTCTGGAAAGTCCACCTGAAGCTGATATGTCTCTCCAGCATACAAAGTACCCGATGCTCCAATCACATCAATTACCCACCTAAATTGCCACAATCAACAATCAGACAAACAATATATTTATTCAAGACATAGAACTAGAAGTATCAGAGAGACGAAGAAAAAACTATTAATTTCCAAAGTCCAAGTTCATATTACAAGGGAACCACAAGAGAGACCACTAAAGCTGCAAATTCCAAATAAAGTAGTGACTTTCTACCAGCAAAACTAATTAAAAACCAAGAAAGACTAGACCAAATTCCTTATAAGTCCATAAAGAACTTTGAGAGAAAACCCTCCAAATCTTTGTTAACCTCATGGGTTGCACAGTTGCACCTATGAGCAATAATTCAGGTTCTTTCTCTACGTATGAAGACTGTTCTAGACATTACAATTATAAACACTTAAAAACAGAAAATGGGGTTAATACAAACCAGCAAACATAGCAAAACCAGCAGAAAATGAAACTTCTAACCAACAAACATTACAAGTCCCAAAATTCAGTTTTATGTTGAATGCAAGGCTTAGAGGTAAAACCCTAAATTCTGAAAGAACAAGAAGATCCTCAAAGATTGCGAGAAACTTTGAGCTCAGAATCATAGTACCAACCTAAGCTCGACTCCCGAATAATAAAGTGAGTCGACTACTAGCATTCTTAGCTCTCTGATTGAGCTTCTTTCTGTCCTTCCGAACACATTACAGAATCGAAAACCATTCGTAATAATAATTATATATTAAGAAGAAACATAAGTTCCAAAACAATTTCTGCTCCAACACTACGACGACACAAACCTTATATATAACCAAATATCAACCAAAAAGAAAGCCAATCCAGTCCCAAAATCCGAGTCTGAGATCAATTTTAACAATTATGAAACACAAACAGAAAGGGAACCAAACTTTCTCCGTTCTTCGAGCAACACAAACTCCAAACACCAAACCCCAAAACCAAACCCGACCCACATCCCAAAATCCGATTTTGAATCAAACCCAAAACCCTAGAATCCAAAATCCAAAACTCCAAAACAAAGGTTCTTCACCTATGGAGGTTGTCGGAGACCTTGTGCTTGAACCCGGCGGGGGGATTGACCTGCCACTCCACCAGCTCCTTCTGGAGCCGATTGCACGCAATCTTGCTCAAAGCCTGCCGCACACCACCATCAAACCCCAAATCGAACCCAAAAAAGAAACCGAAAAGGCTACAAAAAAAACGGACCTTGCGCGAGGGAGCGGAGGAGCTCGTCATGTCTTGGTGGGTCTCCTGACGCGATTGAGTCGGTGGTGGGTGGAGGAACTGGGAGAGAATTCAGGAATCGAGAGAGAGAGAGAGAGAGAGAGAGAGAGAGAGAGTGGAAAGACGTGTCAGAAGAATGAAACGGAATTAGTGGGGGGTGTTTAGTTGGGTCTCCCCAGGTCATCTTAACCTAAACCCTAAGGCCATCCCTTATCGGGATAAAAACCTGGGTCACGACCAGGTCGTGACCAGGTCGTGGGGAATTTTTTTTTTAACGGGGGAAACACAAAGGGCGAAGATGCCCAGGTCACTGTCCCGGGCGTTGAAACGCCCGGGTCGACCACCCGGAATTCCCGGGTCGTCGAATAAAATAATATTAAATTTTGTTTTTTGTTTTTTGTTTTTTTTTTGTTTTGATTTTTAGAATTTTTTGTTTTTGTTTTTTAATTTTTTTTTTGAAAATACGTTTTATAATTGTTTAGATTTTTTAGAAAATTTTTTAATTTTTTTTAAAATTTTACCAAGATAGACCCCGAAATGATGTGGAGGAGAGAGATAGGTTGTTGTGGGTTATGTTGGGTTGTGGTTAAGAGGTGAATAGTGTAGGAAAGAGAAGAATGTGGGTTGAGGAAAGAGAAAGCTAATGTGGAAGAGAGAGAAAGTTGATTTTGAAGAGAGAGAGTGCTGATGACCAGGTCGTCCAGGTCATGGTTAGTGATGGCCTAAATCCCCTTCGGACAAGTTTTTCTCTCCGCCGGCATTACAAAAAAATATTGCCTAACCTACAACTTAATATCACTTGTTTTTCACTTATTAACCTTAATTTCTCACTTTCACCGCTCTCCTCCACGTTATTTCTTTTTACTTCTCTTTCAATTTATTTTTCAAATCTGTATTAATAATAGTTATTGATTTTTTTATTTATATAAAATTAAAATTATTTCCAAATAATAATTATTAATAATGTTAGGGTTATTTGCTTGGATGCACCAAGAAACAACTTGACTTTATGCAAATTGGTTTTGACAATTTGACCTAATACCATAAAAATCAAATTAGTCATCTTAATATCATACAAAAACAAAAAAATTATCTTTATATCGTTTCGTCAGCACACCGTTTACTTTTACGTTAACGTCGTTAAGTATATTAATATTTAATGGAATTTTTTATAGAATCACCCTCAATAAACCAAAAATTCATAAAATTTATTATATGTGTTGTAAAATTGTAAAAAATTACTCAAATAATTTATCTATACACACTTTCATCACTATGTTTCAACTTTCATTTCTTTTTCTCTCTCCCTAAACTTAATGGCTCGATTACTAAACTAATGAAATTCGATAAAAAATTCTAAAAATTATTTATTTTTATTTATATTATTTCAAATTCATGATTATTAATATTTTAGTACACGAATCTGATAATTGATGAAAGAATTTTTATACAAAAAATAAATATTTTTGGACAAACATATTTTATTTAAAACAAATTAGAAAAAACATTTTTTAATAAAACATATTTAATTTTTTTGTATTTTTAAAATATAAAAAATTATCGAATTTCATTAGTTTAGTAATCGAGTCATTAAGTTTAGTGAGAGACAAAGAAGAAATAAAAGTTGAAAGATAAGATAAAGAGAGTATAAATAAATTATTTGAGTAATTTTTTACAATTTTTACAACATATATAATGAATTTTATGAATTTTTGGTCTATTCAGGGTGATTCTGCAAAAATTTCATTAAATATTAAAATACTCGGCGTTCACGGAAAAGTTAACTGTTTGCTGACGGAATGACATAAAGTTAAATATTTTGTTTTTCTATGGTGTTAAGATAAATAGTTTGATTTTTCTATGGTATTATGTCAAATTGTCAAAATGAGGTGGCATAAAGTCACTTTAGTTATTTCTTTCCGGCACCCAAGCAAATATTTATTTTAAAATCATTTTAAGTTTTTTTTCAATTTATTTCTGAAAATATGTTTTTTATTTGTTATTATTTTTAAAAAAAATATTTTTTATTTTTCTAATATTGATCCCCAAATGACGTGAATGGTAAAAATTGTAAGGTGTTTTTGGGTTACGGGCACGATTAATTTTCAAAAATTAATTCTTATTATATAAAATAATATACATATCAATTAAATATTATTAAACATATAAAAACTTATTTTTAATCATTTATTACAATAACAAAATAATAACCAGGTCGGGACCCGACTTGGATTTTTCCCGCATTAAGGGAGCTGGAGTCGAGTTGACTACCGACCCGACCCCATTTGGCCGTCCATTAAGGATGGCCTAAGGAAGTATGAAATGTTGCGTCTATGTTCAAGTTGCATTATTTTCCGACGATAACTTTAATCAAAGTGGTTGATTCGAATAACCCCTGTGAAAGCATCTAAAATGATTGTGATGAAAGAAATATTTGATTTTTTGGTAATTACCTCTTACATTTCACGTAATTCAAAAACTATTTTTTTTGGAAATATGAAACTAGTGGCCGATTTCACGAGAGAGAGGTAACAAATGTTATAGTACGTAAGTAAAGTTTCCATGTCAAACCAAACAACATTTGAATGGAGGTAAAACAAAGACAAATAAAATTTCCCACTACAAGTAGTAAACTTCAATAGCAATTCCCACATATCCGTTTAAATCTTACTTGAAAGTAAGCTTGAAAATGACAGACAACACTCGCCTTCAAATGAAAAATATCATTAACCGGTAATCAGAGTACTTTATATCAAACCGTTCATTGGACTTGGACATTGTAGAGGGATTTTTACAAGAATAGTACAAAACAGGACTCTTAATTACTTCTAATAGCAAATTAGTAACCTCGGAGTTTAGGTCTTAGTTTCATTTTGGCTCGCAACTAGCTGATTTCATCTCATATGAATTTTCGTTATATATGATCATGTCTTGCTAAAACAAGAGAAAGTAAATCTTTTTTTTTTGGTTAATAATCGATCTACAAATCTTTAACCAGAAACTCCCTCGATCCAACTCATACTAATTTGTGGCACTACGATGGAGGTGAAAATTCGGAGACCACCAATCACCGAGCAAACCATGAGCCAAACTAAACTAGGGTAGGACTGTGCAACTTCCGGTCCGGTCCGGGTTTTTGGACTAGACCGGACCGATCGGGTCGGGTCGGTCCAGACCTGGATGAGAATCGGGTCGGGTTTCGGGTTTTGTTTTTGGTAAAATTCGGGTTTCGGTCCGGTCCAGACCGAAACCCGACTAAAACCGATAAAACCCGACCCGGACCGGCTCCGCGTAACCCGAATTCTTCGACTCGTTTACCGACCAAAAAACCCCAAATCGCAAAAGCAAAAGCCGATTTCCCCTATCTCTCCATTCTCACTTCTCAGCCAAAATCCCTAACCCTAACCCCGAAATATTCTCCGACTCTCCCACATCCTCCGCTCCGAGGCCGCCGTCCTCGCCGTCGACCCGCCTCTCCGTCTCGTCCTCGTCCACCCGCCTCCGTCTCGTCCTCCGTCTCGTCTCTGAAATCATTATTGAAACCCCCACCAACCCCGCCCTAACCCCTTCCACGACGCGTCTCCACCGCACCGCCCCCTACGCTGCCGGGTACGCTTTTCTCTGTCGATGCCTCTGAATTCGTTGCTTCCGAGTGTGTTTTTAGAGTTGCGTGGTGGTGGAAGGAAGAGTTGTATGATTTGGAGAAAAAGGCGTTTGGATTAGAGGGTTTACTTATTTACTGCTCCAGGTTTGGAAGAAAGACATGTTTTTTTGTTGTTGTTTCATTCTTGTCATTTTTGAAACGTTTTATATTTTATCCAGCATGTGTGAATTGGATAAAAAAAGGTTTGAGATTGAACTGTTTAATGATTCAGGTAGGAGGGTTTTTTTTCTGTGAAAGATTTTTGGTTTTGTTAGTTTATTGTCGTTTTCAGGAAAGGTGTTTTTTTTGTTTGGTAAATACGTGCCACTGTTCTGAAAAATTGAACGAAATGGTTATTGCAGTATTTAGCTTTGAATTAAATATCTTGGTTGACATCCTTTATTTTCACTCATATCTGTATCTTTCTTTTGATATTCATTTCTCTCAGTCATTTCTATGTTTGTTTGCTTTTGGGGCTCGAAATATAGTCACTTCGCACTTTCTACATATTTGCGCTTCTGATTTTGTTTCCGAATCGTAAAATTATTAGCAATTAAGCATGGTGAAGAATTGGAAAATATAGTTTACTACAGGTTGTTATTGAAGTTAATACATGTAGGGAAATTGCATGATGGAATATTAATGATTTTTGTTGTTTCTAGGTACTAATTTTCACTGTGTTTTTTGGTGGGGTTGCATATTTATTGTAAAAGACAGGCCAAGCCAAAATTTGTTAAATTTTTTTGAAGAAGTAATTGTTAATTTTTTTTGGTGGGGTTGCTGTTTTTTATTTTAGTTGAAAAGATCCTGGCTTTGGAGATATGTTTTTTAGTTGACTTGCTTATGTTTGGTCATTTGAAACACAAGGTTATTGAATTCTGCTGTAATTTTTGATTACTTGACTTACTTGTTGTGAACTTGCTGTAATTTATGCAGTTGTGAAATGACGGACTCACAAACCGCTTCCCCATCAACCATTGGAAGTTCACAACAGTCTACGGGTGCTACTTCCACTACTGAAGTTAAAGCTACAATGGCGCCAAGGAAAAGAAAGGAAGGTCGAGAATACATCGATGCGAACAAGAGAAGAGCTGCTTATTGGGCACATTTCAGGCCGTACTTAGAACAAGGTAGAACTCGTGCCGAATGCATTTATTGTGAAAACAAAACCTTTGCATGTGATAGTTCTATGAATGGGTCTAAGAACATTAAGGTGCATTGGGATCGTTGTCCTGCAAATCCTGCAAATGACACCAAAAACAAAACTAAGCAGTCTGAGTTGGTGTTTGATAGTAACGTAGAGTCCTCTCAAGGTGATGGTAGACTTAGAATGCACACCTATGATGCTAGTGAAGTCCGAAAAGCAGTTGTTAAAATGATTGTGGTGGACGAGTTACCATTTCGGTTTGTAGAGAATCCCGGCTTTAAGAATTTAATGACAGTAGCTTGTCCAAAATTTAAGATGCCTTCTCGTTGGACGATTGCCCGAGAATGAATATTCCAAATGATCCTGAAGATGATGGTACTTTGGGAAATCCAACTGATGATGATTGGAAAATTGTTGGAAGACTCATTGTTTTCTTGAAGGAGTTTAAACACTTAACAGAAAGTGTATCCGGTTCTCTGTATACCACTAGTAACTTGGCATTCTTTTACATCTTTCGTGCTTCTGAGTTGTTGAATGAGTGGATCGAAAGTGCAGATGCTGATTTTCACAACTTTGCAGTTGCAATGAAAGCGAAGTATGATAAGTACTTTGGAGAATTGGATAAAATAAACCTTCTGTTGTACTTGGGAGTTATTGTAGACCCGAAGGTGAAACTTCTTGGTGTTGGTATTGTGTTGCGGCGCATTTATGGAGTAGTCAAAGGAGATGAGTTGGGTAGGAAGATGAAGAACGATGCTAATGCTATATTCGAAGAGTATCAGCGTATGTACAATCACTTGGTTCCAAAAGGTCGGCAACAAAGCAACTTGATTGATTACCCCTCATCTTCTACTTCCACCTCAGATATGTTGGACTTCAAGAAATACATTGAAAATGAGGTCGAGATGTCAGGATCAGATCTAGGAAATTCAGAGTTTGATAGATATTTGTCAGATAAGTTGGGGGATCAGGAAATAGGCTTAGAAATTCTGAATTGGTGGCAGTTGAATGAGCATAGATATCCTATTATGGCATGCATTGCTCGTGATGTTTTGGCCATTCCTGTTTCCACGGTTGCTTCTGAGTCGGCATTTAGTACTGGAGGACGTCACCTAGACAAATTTAGGAGTTCTTTGACGCCTAAGGTACTAAAGAATTGAAAATTGTAATTGCAATCATTTTCATGTTTGGTTTGATACTAAATTACTCATTCTTTTTTTTGCTTGATTTTTCACGTAAGACGGTCCAGTCACTAATATGCGTACAAGATTGGCTTCGACCATCTGTTAAGATTGACGTGGAGGAAAAACTGGCTGAACTAGAGAAACTTGAGCAAGGTACCACTTTCTTCCTTGTTGAACAATAATACTTCACACATGAGTTTTTAAGTTCTGAAAAATTGAAAAATTGAGATGCATTGTTTCACATTGTTATTACTTGTAGATTTGGATGCACCGGATGACATTGTTTGTGTGGAGTAGCCGCTGCAGACCAAGCAATTGCAACATGAACATGTTTGAGTGTTTGTAATGAACTTGTTTGTTTAGTACTTTGTAATTCCAAACTGTTTTTGTGGACTTGGTGACTTTCTAATGCTTAAGCCTTAAGCTGTGGTGGTTTTTTGGATTATGGTTTTCCTATGATTTTCCAGATTATCTTCTAAGGACTTCTTTGTAGCCTCATATTGCAACAATTTTTGGTCATCCATAAATTTAGCAAACAATAACTTCACGTTTTCTTAGTTTTGGTTCATTAGAATCAAGAGTGTTTGTTGTAAACTCAATCAGCCAAATCAGGTATTAATTTTTATAATAAATATATATTGGTGCAAGGATGTGAAAATTGATTGAGTATATATTGGCTCTTGTACTGGTGGGATTCGTGGGAAAACGGAAGATTTTCAGGTTTTTATTACAAACAGGTTTTTATCACAAACAAGTCCAAACCCACCCGGACCGGACCGGACCGGACCGACCGGTCCGGTCCGGTCTTCGGTCCACTCATGATGGAATCGGTCCGGTCCGGTCCAAACCCGGACCCAACCGGTCCGGTCTCCGGTCCGGACCCTGGAGAGGGTTCGGGTCCGGTCCGGTCCGGGTTTGGACCAGTGCACAGCCCTAAACTAGGGAGTTATTAAGCCTTTATTTTACCATGTGAGCACGTCCTACTAGGCACTTAAATCTACAAGTTGACTCTCGTTAACATTGTCAATTGATATATGAGTATGATATATGAGAAAGTAACATTGTCAATTGTCAAGTTGACTCCTAATCCTTTCCGAGGTGGTTGGTTATGCAAAAAAAATTATTTTAATTGAAATATTTAGAATATTAAAGTCTAAACCACAAATATTCCACTAACATAAACCATTTTCTCCCACATTCCAATTAAAATTTCAAACTCACTTCTTTCCCACTCCTCCCTCCTCCTCCCACCATCTTCTTCTTCCTCCGACCTCCTCCTCTTACGGTGTTCTCTGGCCTCCTCCACTTCTAACGTCCTCTGGCATCTTCCGACCTCCTCCTCCGTCTCTAGCATCCTCCCACCAACCCCTTCTGGTGTCTTCCTCATCTGGCATCCTCTAGTCTCCTCGGATCTCCCCCTCCTCCTCCCACCATCCTCTTCCTCTGACCTCCTCTTGTGGCGTTCTCCGGCCTCCTCTTCTAGCATCCTCTGGCATCCTCCGACCTTCTCCTCCTCCAGTCTCCTCAGATCTCCTCCTCCTTCGGTCTCCTCCTCATTGTCCTCCTCCGGTTTAGTTTGTGTAAGTAATTAATTGTCTGAATATTTTTGTCTCGGTATTGAATAGTTTTGTCCAGAGCATGTTTAGTTTGTGTAAGTAATTATTTGTCTTGATTCCATTTAGCTACAGGTGGGTTTCAAACGGAAAACGATCTCTGGACATGAAGGTTGTATTTTTGGAAATTTCTGGGCATTTAGGGTTCCGTTGACATTTAGGATCGTTTGGCGATTTAAACCTCACAATATCTGCAACTTAGCATTGTTATTATTTATGTTTGCATAGTTCTGGATTTGAGAACACATGGATGAGCTAGATATTTAATAGTTATATGTTTTGTTTACTTACGTACGTCTGGATATTTCATACTTTTGTCCGGAGCATGTTTAGTTTGTGTAAGTAATTAATTGTTTGGCTATTGAATAGTTTTGTTCGGAGCATGTTTAGTTTGTGTAAATAATTATTTGTCTAGATATTTTATCTGGATATTTAATTGCTTTATTGTTTACTTACGTATGTCTGGATGCAGATGAAGATGTAACGTTGTTGCGAATGAATCATCAACGCTCCAAAGCACTGTTTCCCCATCTTCAGTCGGCGACTTCTTATTTTGATTGGATTCCTCGTCGGAATCCTATCATGCCTCCTTGTCGTCCTCCTCCTTCAGCGTCCTCTAACTTTCATCATCCTACAACCTCATCCTCATCCTTTGGCTTGTGGACATATTTGTTTGTGATTATTTAGTAGTATTTTTCTATGGTTATTGATTTTGTGAGATATGTCCGAGATAAAATTGCATTGGTTTTTTGTTGGATAGAAGTTGAGTGAGAGCAAGAATAAATACACATTGGATATCTGGATATCTGATACGTTGATATCTGGATATCTGTCCGGATGTGCATGGGTATGTAGATCTCATATTGTTTAACTAAATCATGAAATGCATCTTGTAGCTCATCATGTGTATATGATTCATCATTAGCATTAGAATTAGAGCTAGCACTAGAATATGATTTACTTGAACATGAATTACTTCTAGTGGAATAAGATTTAGAGGAGTTAGAAGCTACCTCACTTTGTTCATCGTCAATGGCCATGAAGCATGAATGGGCAACCTCTCTTCTACTTTGCAAGGAAGAGGATGATGATGATGGAGATGAATAGTCATCCCAAGTGGCTTTGTGAGCTTCCTCCTTCCTTTCTTTTCTCTTACTCTTCTCCTTTTCTCTTCTCCTCTCTCTTCTCTCATTTTTCTTCCCCCTCTCTTTTCTCTCATTTTCACTTTCCTCCTTCTCCTTTTCTTTTTCTCTTTTCTCACTTCTTCTACCTCTTCTTTCATTCTTTTCTTCCTTATCCCTCTTGAGGTATTTGAAGAAGTCTTGGGCAAGTACCTCAATGTCCTCTTCTTCCACTCTCCTTGGCTCATCAAAGTTTGCATGCAATGTCACGGTGGAGTTTTTCTTGGAAGCTTCCTTCTCTTTTCGATGACTCAATTGGAGCTCATAGGCCATGAGATTTCCAATGAGTTCCTCCATCTTCAATTTTGAAAGATCGTGCGATTCTTCAATTGCGACGACCTTGTCTTCCCAATCGTTGCTCAACGACCGGAGGAATTTTCGAGTCATCTCTCCTTCATTTATCCTTCTGCCAAGAATCAAAAGAGAATTAGTAATATCGGTGAAACGAGTGTTCATGTCGCTTATGTTCTCACCGATTTGCATAGAAAATATTTCATATTTATGCATGAGGAGACTTATTCTAGTTTCTTTGGTTTTGCTATCACCCTCATGATGCATTTGTAACCTATGCCATATTTCATTGGCACTTTCACATCCCCTAATTCTATTGTATTCTCCCTCATTAAGGCCACAATAAAGAATATTCATAATTTTTGAATTCATTTCAATTTCTTTCATTTGAGGCTTAGATAAAGAATCTAACTCATTTTCATTTAAAAAGATTTTCATTCTATTTTTCCAATAATCATAATTTGACTCATTAAGCAAAGGAGGCCTTGTGGTGCATAAACCCTCTAAGTGATTAGATGTTGAAGCCATGCTAAAATTACGGTAAAGTAATGAAATTTAGCTAACAAGGCTCTGATACCAAATGAGGGATTGTGTGGGTTATGGGTCCACTAATCACTATTAAGCTAATCCCTAACTAATCAAACAATAAACGCAGCGGAAACAAATTTAAAAACAAGTAGGGAAATTAACAGAAAATGCAAACCACAAAGAGACACGGCGTTTTTATAGAGGTTCGGCACCCCACCCGGGTCCTAGTCCTCTCTTGTAAGCTCCGCTCGACTCCGCCAGCTCCGCCTACGTCTTCACTATCCACTCCCCGTTCCGGGCCGGGAGAGAACGCCTTTACACCACAAGCAACGCGAACAACCCTCGCTTGCTTGAATTCTTCCTCTCACAATCCGAGAGGGACACTTCAGGATTTCACCGAAGTCCTTGCTTCTTTTAACAAACTTTGTAACTGAGTGGGATTCACTCTCTAATTGAGCACACTTTGAGTAGGATGAGTAATTGATCAAGTGTGTGAAGTTTAGGCTTATAGAGTGTAGAATTGGGAGCTTTGAGGATTGGGGTTTCTCTCTAATGAATTGGGACAATTGGAGTTGGAGAGTTGTGTTAACAACATGTCTTGATCCTCTATTTATAAGCTCCTAAAGATTTCTAGCCGTTTGGACAATATTTGATTGGGTTTTGTGCAAGATACACAAGGCAGAAAATCAGGCTGCAAATCTGTCCAGAACCGGTCGACCGAAACTACTAAACCGGTCGACCGTTCACTTGATTTCAAGGAGAACGGTCGAACAAAAGAATACTCGGTCGGACAAACGCGCTAGAACTTAACTCTACTTAAGTTAAACGGTAGAACCAAAGTATGGGGCGGTCGACCGTTTAGGGGATTCGGTTGAGACAAAGGTGCAACGGTCGAACGAGGAATGAGTCGACCGATAGCAGGGAATTTGGTTTCTTGAAGAAATGTTCAACCGGTCGACCGAAACAAGGTCGTCGTTCGACCGTTTACCGAATGTATTTTGGGGTTAAGTTTGTTTTATACGAATACAACCGTTATAGGAATACGACAAGGAAAACGGCCATATTAAAATCTGGGATCGGTCGACCGAAAAGGTAGAACCGGTCGACCGGTAGAGTTCGGTAAAATCACTGTGAAGAGTCTGTTATAAACCGGTCGAACTGAGAACTGGTTCGGTCGACCGGTTCACACAGGAAATCTGGGTTTAGGTTTTAAGTGATTTCCGACTAAGGTTTGGGTGATCTAATGAAGTCCAAAATAGGTGAAATTTTGTGTGTGACTTCTCTAAGGAACCTAGTGTGTATGTGATAAGTTTTTAGCTCTTGTATGCTCAATTTACACATGTTCCTAAGACTCAAAATAAAATCAAGATTACAAGTCTTCATATAGCTTTATTACAAATCTTGACTTGGTTTCCTTCCTTCCATGAGTCTTGATCACCTGTAGAGGTTAGCACATGCAATATATATGCAATGCAATATGTGTGCTACTCTACATTACTTATGATTAAGATTAGGTTGATTAAATCATCAAAACAAGGATTAAGGCCAAAAAGCCAACAATCTCCCCCTTTTTGATGATGGCAACCTATATCTTAATACTTGAAATTTTTAAATGTAAACTATGCATATAAATGCTCCCCCTATGGATGTGCATAGTTTTTGTTCAATTGTAGCCAATTTTCAAGTAACTCCCCTTTTAATTATCTCTCCCCCTTTGACATCCATCAAAAACAAAAATAATTATGACTTTAAGCATATGATTTGGATGTCTTGTAATGAAGTTGCTCCCCCTAAATTTTGCACTTCATTACACTACTAAAAGATATAACATTTAAGCTCCCCCTATCAATAAGGCTAGATGGAAACTATGAGTATGATTCAATTTAAGTTCAATTTCGTTTCGATTTAAGCCTTATTCTAACATCCATTTACAATATGACATTTATAATCAATGGATGTGCATATATGATTTGCAATGAATATGGTATTTGATTTGCAATGAATTAAACATATAACTTAGACTAGAACCAATTTTATCAAAAAATTTAGAGGATAGGAAATTATACCAACTTGAAGCTTGAATTGGTTCAAATCTCATTTGGTGATGCAACCGGATTTGAATTTGACTCTTGAGCTCACCCGGTCACCACCAATCTCCTCCTCAAGCTCCTACAAGTGTAGACTTAGGTACCTTGCTACAGAAAATAGTGGTGGAAAAAACAGAAGGATGTGAGGATCAACGGGTACAATATGGGTCTGGGTGGGAGAATGAAAGAGGACAAGGGGTCTTCTCATTTTTTTGCTGTGATTAAACATGACTTTGAGGAGCTGAACTGTGGCATCCAAACAATAAGGACTCTTGAAGGAGGAACAATGGTGGTGGAAGCCGCTATTTGGAGGAGAGGTGTTGGGGAGCGCTCCTCGGGGTGGAGGAGCTGGAAACGGGTGTCATCCAAACGAACCTCAAGAATCTTCTTCAACCTGTTCGCTGCCAAGACATTAGATGTGAAGCAATAAAATCAGAATGCAAAATTATATCGCCCATAGAAGATCTGGTCAGGGCCGGATCGTGTTGTGAATCACATAAGTTGTACAACGTGGAGTGTTATTGATGAGTCTTAGAATTTAACCGCAAGCATACGGTGTTGTAGCATGCGAGTTAAATACAATGAGCGGTTGCAAATTCCTGTCAAATTTATTTTCAATGAAACACAAATAACAATGATTGATTCAATGGTAGTTTATATTTTTGGCTTTTGTTTTATGAAAATATTAAGAGATGATGTAAATATTTTCATAGGTTTTTTATAATAAGAATGCAATAAAAAATTACGATGAGATTAAACACTTAAAATGTGAAAACATTTGCATAGACATGAAATGGGAAAAATGTTGCACATTTCATTAAGCAAATGAGATTACATTTTGTAAGAATGACTTGAAGTGATTAGACTATCAAATCATCAAACAACAACTAACATAAATCTAATTATAACTTCACAAATTCTTGCAAGTAAAGAAGAAACGATATTAATTGTAAGCATATATTAAGAAACTTACAAGTAATATTAACTTATCAAATAATTATAAATCATTTGACTTGGATTTCGGAGGAGAAAGTTATGCATAAATTACTGGTGATATGTCGATTGTCTGATTTCCAAATACAATCTGTCTTGACATGCGTTTTTCACCTCATATAATCAGAATTTGGCAAGTATTAAGAAACAAATATTTTCCTCCTTAAATTGCCTTTCAAACGGATCTAAAAAATCAAATTTAGAATTGGGATGTGCATGTTATGAGCAAAACAAGTGGCATGTGCTGGCAATATCTGAATTTTCCTATTTGATGTTGATTGCATAATTCGAATTTGCATATATAATTGAGTATTTTCCCATCAATTTGAAGCATAATATAGAACATAGACATGTGGAGTGGATTTCTTGTATCGTACCCTTCAACTTTTACTATATATATCGAATTTTGCATTTAAGTTCATCCACTTATCAATATTTTCAACAATTGTGTTTATTTTCTTGTAACCTACAAAATGAAAACAAATCACTCGATATAGAATTATTCAAATACAAAAATAAGATAATAGTGAAGGTAAAAATGATAAATTATGATACTCATCAAATACCCCCCACACCTATCTTTTGCTAGTCCCCGAGCAAAACAAAATAAAAAATACAAACATAGAAACATATATGAAATCTTAATTCACTTTCATAGGAATCAAAGTTTCATTTAGCATGTGCAACAAGCCATTAAACCCCTATGTTGTCATAGAGGATGAGTTTTGTCTCTTGAGGGTTTTCAGTAGATATACCTACAAAATCTGTGCTTCGATGCAAGATATCACTATGTTCTCTAGATCAAGAAAGCAACTTAGGTTGGTCATAAAGTGAACATTCCAAAAGGGTCTGACTTGCCTACTAATTTCGGTCCACACATCTAGTCGGTCCAATAAGTTCATACAATGTTTTCATGAATGATACATGGGTGTCCTTATTATCATTCGAAAGAATTAAGTTTGCTCCCCTTATTCCTGCTCCTCTACCCTTTTCTGGTGGATTTGATTTGAAATTTTAGGCAATGGATTTTATTTAGGTCTTTGTTTAAGACCTTTTGCCTTTAAGGAGAAGTTTGGATTTTCATTTTTTTATGGATTTTTTTTACTACCCAATGTTTTTGGCTATGGTATTGGATTCCCTCCTTCATTTGTCTCTCCTTACAATATGGCTCATCTACCACCAGTGTAACGGGAATTCAGTCAGTTGTTCCCAAGTCATAAGACAACTGAGTTTCAAGATACCCATATAGACTTATTGGCTCGAGTGGGAACACTTGCATTGGAGAGAGACCCTTATTTCATTTTATCTCTATACCAGCTTGACATTGGATTTAACTTGGGTGCAATTGTCCCCCCATTAAACTAAATACATCTACAGATAATAGGAGCCCGGAAATACAACATATTCCATTGACACATCACCTTAGTAGCTCCATATTAACATATTGGACAATACCACAGAGTTTGAGGCGGAATGCAGTATTAGGTCTGAAACTTTAAACCATGTGTAAACCCCTCCTTATGACTTGGAGGTTCTCACAAGCACTACTTTACTTTAAAGACCATCAAACATGGTGATATAATGCATCCTTGTGTTGGCTTTTTGGCCTTAATCTTATGTTTTGATGATTTAATCAACCTAATCTTAATTAGAGTAGCACACACTATGCATTGCATATATATTGTATTGTGCTAACCTCTACAGGTGATCAAGACTCAAGAAAGATGGAAATGAAGTCAAGACATGTAATTAAAGCTATATCGAAGACATGTAGTTTGTATTTCTTTGAGTATTTAGGAACCTTGTGTAATTGAGCATACTTGAGCTAAAAACTAGCCAACCACACATTAGGTTCCCTATAGAAGTCACACACAAAATTTCACATAATTTGGACTTCAATAGATCATCCAAACTAGAACCGGAAAACACCTAAACAAAACTTGAACTTCCTGGACCAAAACGATCGACCGTTGAAAGCTTTCCGTTCGACCGTTTACACATATTTTCAGACCATTTGTTTTGTCGTATTATACTCAACGGTCGTATTCGTATTATTCCCAAAAACCCCAAATTTCCAAACATCCGGTCGACCGAAACTTTCCTAACGGTCGACCGAACCAACACAATTTGGTCTACCAGAAGTGCCTGGACTAATTCGGTCGACCAATCCCCTGAGCCCGTTCGACCGTTACCTTAAGTTAACTTAAGTCAAAGCTGAAATTTGACCAAACGGTCGAACGGAATACCCGATTCGGTCGACCATTTTTAGGCAGAATTGGGTCCTACAGGTTCTATTTTGTGTAATCACACATAAACTCATACCCAATCAATCCCAACGGCTCTATTCTCTCTAATGCCTATATAAGGAGTTGTAAAACACATTTTAAAACAACTCTCCCACTACAAACTTGTCCCAAACATTAGAGAGAATCCCAAAACACTCATAACTTTAAACCTTCCACACTTAGTGATCAATTCCTTAATTCTACTCAAGTGTGTTCAAGATTTAGAGAGTGTTGCTCCACTCAAGTTCTCATTTGTTGTCAAAAGAGTAAAGGCTCCGATGAAAGCCCGAAGCATCCTTCTCGGATTGTGAGAAGAGGATTCCAAGCTCGGCGAGGGTTGTTCGCGAGTTTGACGGTTGTAAAGGCGTTCTCTCCCGGCCCGGAACGGGGAGTGGTTAGTGAAGTCGTGAGCAGAGCTCGGTGATCCGAGCGGAGCTTGCAAGAGAGGACTAGGACCCGGGTGGGGGTGCCGAACCTCTATAAAAACGCCGAGTCGATTTGTGGTTTGCATATTCCTACACTTGCTTGTTTTAGTTTAAATTCCGCTGCATTTCTTTGATCGAATAAACAAGTAGGTAATTAGGTGATTAGCATTAATTGTGGACCCATAAACCCACACGATCCAACATTTGGTATCAGAACCTTGTTAGCTAAATTCTCATACTTAATCGTATTATTTAACATGGCTTCTACATCATCTAATCACATAGAAGGTTTATGCACAACTCGATCTCCTTTGCTTAATGGGTCTAATTATGATTATTGGAAGAATAGGATGAAGATTTTCCTAATTTCTAATGACCTTAAGTATTGGATGTTTCTCCAAAATCCATACACACCCCCAAAAGAAGATGAATTAGATTCACTTACAAGACCGAAAATGAAAGAAATCGAAATGAATTCGAAAATTATGAACATCTTGTATTGTGGCCTTAATGAGGGTGAATATAATAGGATTAGGGGATGTGAAAGTGCACGTGATATATGGCATAGACTACAAATGCACCATGAGGGGGATAGTAAAACTAAGGAAACCCGCATTAGTCTCCTCATGCATAAATATGAGATTTTTTTTATGCAAATCGGTGAGAAACCTCCCTCCCCCCTAACCAACCCCAACCTCCTCCTCCTGACCCTAGAAACCTCCCTCCCCCCACTACCATTAAATTCAATTTACAAATTTTTAGATCTAAGTTTTGTTATAGTATAAATTAATTAGAATTTAGTTGTTATTTGTAGAATTAAAGTAGTGATTTTGAATGATAATTAGTTTAAATTTGTGATTTTGTACGATTCAAGTTGTTGTTAGGATGTGAAGTTCAAAATAGCAAGTGCATGGTCACGTTCAAACAATGGTAAGTACGGGTTATGTACACGAGGAGCGAGTGCAGGTCGTCATCGACCATAATATCAAGATTAAAACACACAAATCTAACTATGTACAACCTAAATGCAACTCTAAATGCAAAACCTTCATGTAGTTATGATACACAAGATGTAATCGCTAAGAATGTTCAATTGCAAAAAGATCTTGAAATGATACGTTGTGTAAAGTCTATTAAAGTTCTTATTTATTTATTTCTACTTGTTTCTTCTTCTTTTTTCTTTTAAAGAATTAAAATTTGTTGGTTTTAAAATTTGTGCGTGATTGCCTTTGAAGACTTACACTATTATGTGCACATTACCCTAAATCTCCACCTCAAGTGATCCCTATCACCCGTCTAACGGGAGTTCGGTCGGTGCATCTCAAGTCAGATGACTCAAAAGCACCAGGTATTAAATCCCATTGGACCTACTTTCCCGTGTGATAGAAGTTGTGCGAGAAGAGAGAATATCATACTATATTTTTTCTTATCCTACATATGAAACAAAACTCCTACGCTTAAGGTTTAATATCAAGAGTTAAGGGTCTCAAACTTCGACCAACTTCCTTATACAAACAACATGAATTCATTTAAAATGAGACTCACTAGATTTAGGATGAACTTCTTTATTTGTTTGAGTACTGAAACCCTATGATTACTCTCCCTTTGAGAGAAAACCACGGTGCATCATTACGACTAGAGATAGGACCAAAATCAGTGTTCTAGATATCATAATGCATTATGTTCATGACGATTCTGGGAGCTTTTGTAACACCCCAAATATTAGTTCCACATTGCCTAACATAAAAATGTTAGGGTGGATTATAATTACATTAGTCCACTACTACAACACTTAGCAACTTATGTCTTGTTGCCAAAATGGTGGATGTTGTGGGTCAGTGGGCTCGTGGGTAACGGATCGGGACTCGGGCTAGGTGTGAGCTCAAGGACGAGACATTACAGATGGTATCAGAGCGTAAACCAGCCAGAATTGTGGGAAGTAAGTGTTACACCAAAAGGGTGGAAGCCACCTCTAGAATCCCACATCGTCTGGAGACAGACTAGCTTGACCCTGACGATGACGTCAGGTGTTCAAGTGTGGTTGGTTGTAACACCCCAAATATTAGTCTAGCATATTGCCTAACATAAAAATGTCACGGAGAGTTATAATGACATGTGTCCACTACTGCAATACTTACCAACTTAAGTTTTGTGGCAAAAAAGGTAGGTGTTGTGGGCCAATGGACTTGTGGGCGACGAACCGAGACTAGTACTCGAGGATGGGACGTTACAGCTTCCTTTTTACTTTGTCTCTCAACGGTTTGCAAATGCTAAACACACTCAAACAACAACAACAAAGCCTTTAATCCCAAACTAGTTGGCGTAGGCTAGAAATGAAACTCTAAGGAGTCACGATTCAGGCACATGGATATCCTTCTTCCACGCGTTTCTATCCAATAAAAAATCCCGAGGAACATTCCAATCTTTTAAATCTATTTTGACCGCTTTCTCCCAAGTCAATCGTGGTCTACCTCTTCTTCTTTTTGTGTCTTTGATCCGATTCAATACTCCTCTTCTTATTGGTGCCTCCATAGATCTTTTTATATGTCCAAACCATCTCAGTCTGTGTTGTATAACTTTCTCTTCCATTGGAGAAACTCCAACTCTCTCACGAATGTCTTCATTTCTAATCCGATCCATTCCCGTATGGCCACACATCCACCTCAACATCCTCATTTCAGATACACTCATCTTTTGTATATGTTGTCTGTTACTGGCCCAACATTCCGCACCATATAGCATTGTAGGTCTTATTGTGATTCTATAAAAAAATTCCTTTTAACTTAAGTGGAATTTTCTTATCACGTAAGACACCTGAGGTTTGTCGCCATTTCATCCAACCTGCTCTAATCCTATGATTAACATCTTCATCGATCTCCCCATCTTTTTGAAGTATTGATCCAAGATATCTAAAAATATCTTTTCTACACACCACTTGCCCATCTAATATAATCTCATCTTCCTCGATATTAACGGTACTGAAACAACACTTCATATATTCAGTTTTAGATCTACTTAGTTTAAAACCTTTTGTTTCTAAAGCATTTCTCCACAACTCTAGTTTTCTCTCCACACATACCCTACTCTCGTCAATTAATACTACATCATCTGTGATGCATTGCATACATTGCATCATATGTCTTTCATTTAGATTAATTTTATATCAATAAATGCTACTGAGGTATGTGTTTAGTCCTATTTACAGAATACAGGGACCTGAATGCAAATTACCCACATCCCGAGCATAAACGCATGCAAAAGACTCATTTTTATCATAAACACCAAGTTCAAGTTTATCTGGTTTCAAATGAAAATGTATCCAAGCATAAAAGCATTCAAGATCTAATTACAAAAAGAACAAGGACTTAAGCACAAAAGTAGCCGGGGACATAATTGCAAGAAGTCAAGGACCTAATTGCAAATCACGAGTGACTTTTATTATTATGGAGAAAATCTAAAGAAAAATCAATGTGGATCTCCAAATATATGAAGGAAATAATTCGGAGCTCAAAAGAATGGAAAGAAATCATCCAGACGCGCAAAGGAGGATCAAATCATACCATAAACACACAGCAAAAATCCGGACCTAATCAGAGCAAGATATGCGGCGTTTTAGCCGCAAATCACACATACCAAGCGACGTTTCCGCCGCACCAGAGTCGATCCGTGTTCTCCAATTTTGTCCAGTCGTGTCTGGACACGTGTACTTTCCAATTTTATACTTAGGTCCCTTGTAGCAACTATAAATAGCCCCGAGAACGATGTAAAAAGGGTCATTGGTCCTTAGTCCTTAGTCTTTGGTTGTTGTTTTTATTTTTAGTCTTAGTTTTGTATTCTTCTTTTTAGTAATAAAATTTTGTCTTTTACTTCTTGCTTTTAGTTTTCTTTTGTAATGCCTCAAGGACCCATTCTTCCTCCCTCTATGAGTTTCTAACTCTTTCCAAAGGGTGGAGGTGACGGATTTAGGGTGAAGAGAAGATGAATAAATGTTATTATTTTAATGTCGTGATTAGTATATTTTGATTACTTGAGTTTATGTTAAATCATTTATCATGTAATACTTCATAACTAACATGATTTATTATAAGTTTCTGATTTCTCTAATCTAAACCCTAAATCTAAACCTCCACTCAACGGAATTCACCTCTTTGTTCTTATTTTAGTTTTAGTTGTTCATGTTTCTTGCTTTAGATAATTAAAACCCAAAAATCTCAAAATCAACTTATTTCTCTCTCTTCCTTTCCCTTAATCGAAAATCACAAAAATAATAAGATCTCTCCCTCCTTGTGTTCGACCCGTATTTGCCACGTCTTCATTGACGCTGTGCACTTGCGGTATAAATTTAATTCACATCAAGTTTTTGGCGCCGTTGCCGGGGAGGCGACGCAGATTTTGTTTTTTTTGTTGATTTCGATTTTATTCTGTTTATCGTGTGCGCGATCTAACTATTGGGATTTGCATTTCAGGGGACAACAGAGTGCGCGGCGAAATCCGAGCACATTTGGAGCTAAACGAGCGGCGAACGCCGCATCTCAAGAGCAACGTGTGGCGAATCCGCCGCACACCTAAAGCATCTGAGCTTCAATTTTTTCGGGGACGCGAATCATCTCTGGGTGAACGCATTGAGCTACTGAAATTTCGAGAGCGGGCGGTGAACCCGACTGAGCATTGCATAGGTAACCTTTGTTGCCTCTTTTCCTCGTAATTTCTATTTTCAGAAAATTTCCTTTTAGTAGAATTGCACGTGTTAGGGCAAAAATTCAATAATTGGCAATAATTCAACTCTGACCTAAAATTGGCAAAATTTGAAAGGCCTTAGTGCATGCATCATTTAGTGTTTTGTATGCATTATTCTTGCTAAATTCTTGCAAATTATTTTTATTGTTGAAGAGTCCTGGAGGCAAGGTACGTATCGCGTTTTAACGATTGCATTTAAGCATATAATTTAGTTTGCATACAACATTGCAATTGCCCCCACTAAAGACCATTGTTTGACTATCTTTAAGTTAAACTATCTTAAGGGCAACTCCGTAGGAAAATATACGGTGGGGATTTCATCACCCTTCCGTGGCCCACAAATCACAATCCTAAAGTGTCACCTAAGCCTTAAAATTAAAATAAATTAGACATTGGCCCCTAAGGATTCAGACTCAATTAAGGAGAAGATTGGTTTGACTTGCTATGACCTGAAGCCGATTGAATTTAATTTGGTGTCTAGAAAGTGTTTTTGTGTTGACGTAAGTCTTCCAAGCGAAGTGGTTGTCTAATTGGCACCGACTCTGTCGGAAGCGCCCCCACTAGCTATACACGGCCTGGCCAAGTTGGTTTGATTAGTGAGGGAGGTGAATCAAGCAAATCGATTCGACTCAACCAGTTAAGAGTCGTCTAGATTTAAGCGACACTAGGTCTAGGAGTGTTTGCACCGTGCTTTCTTAGGAAATTTCTGACCAACCCTCTTTTCTATCTTTAGAGTTAAGTTTCCCTTCTCATCTGAGTCTTCTTTCTCTTCTCACCTCAATTCTCTAGATTAGGATTCCTTTCTCATCTATCCCCATTCTATTGTTTGTTTCCCTTTTCAAAAAAAAACATAAAAAAATATATAAAAAACGAAAAAAAGTGTAATTAATTCTTGAAATTAAATTTCGAATTTAAATTTCGAATTTGAATTCAAAAATTGATTCAACCCGGTGCACTCAGATTTGGATTCGGGACTTGAGTAATCGACTCTCACGAGTTCATCTAGATTCCAGTCTGGAACTTAGCCTCAATCCATCTGCTGTACCATCTCACCCGGATCCAATGGGTGAGAATGTTGTGAACCCGCCCATAACTCTGAGGGATCGATGCTACCCAGCGATGGCTGCTCAGCCATCGTGCATCTTTATGCCCACCATACCGGGTCGCGACTTTGAACTAAAGGCACAATACCTGAGTATGTTGCCAAAGTTCACCTCTAGGGAAGACCCATATCTCTACCTTAGAGAATTTGAGGAAATCTGCTCTCTTATGCAATACCAGCATATCCCTGAGGAGGCAGTGCGTCTTAAATTTGTGCCTCTAGCATTGAAAGACGACGCTAAGAAATGGCTATATAGTCTAGCCGAAAGATCTATTAGGAGTTGGGCTGAGTTTGTTCAAGTATTCCTGAAAAAATATTTCCCCAACCATAAGACTATGAGGACTAGGAATGAAAATGTTGCATTCGTTCAGTCTGAGAGCGAGCCGTTCTATTCCTATCTAGAAAGATTCAAAAGTATGCTGACCCAATGCCCCCATCACGGAATTCCAAGATGGCAATTGTGCCAAATTATTTATGAGGGATTGACACCCACATCTAGGGTTTTGGTAGAATCTGTAAGCCAAGGGAACTTTATGTCGAAAAATGAAAATGATGCCTGGACTTTTCTTGAGGATTTAGCTGAAAACAGTATGCAATGGGACAATGCTAGAACACCGCTTAACCCGAGTATTGGATCTAGAATTGCAAGTCAACCCAAACCAGGTGTCTTAGCTGTAGATGGCAACATAGCAGCTGAAGCAAAACTAGCTACCCTTATGCGCAGAATGGAAAGTCTAGAGCTACAGACCCGAGTTAATCAAGCATCATCTATCCCTTGCTCTAGATGTGGTCAGCCTGGTCATTTAATGGAGGATTGTGCGGACTGGGAACAAGTTAATGTCATGTATAACCATGCTAGAAATGACCCATACGCATCAACCTATAACTCGGGTTGGCGTAATAATTCCAATTTCTCATCAAGCCAACAAGGTCAACCTCCAAGACAACAACCAAACCCGTATAACCAAAATAATATATCACTTGGGTTTAGTAACAATGGTGATCATGAGGTTAGGTTGATAAGCTTGGAAAATTTGATGAAAACTTTTATACAAACAACCAACCAGACCTTCCAAAGGCTAGAGACACAAGTCAGCCAACTAGCACAAATAGTAGGTGAAAGAGAAAAGGGTCGGTTTCCAAGTCAACCTGAGGTGAACCCTAGATCTAATAATTCATATCAACCCTATCAAGCACCTCCAGGGAATAATAACCCCAGACCGGTTCAAATGGTTAATGAGGAAGGACCGGTCCAACAAATAAATGCAGTAGTATCATTACGGTCCGGAAGACAAATTGATAATAATGTGGTAAATCCTAGAACTTCTAATCAATCTAGCCATCAAGAAACCACACATGACTTAACCATTGAACCTGATGTCCACTCTGAAACGTCCAACCCACCTACTCAATCTGAACCCATAGCTCAACCTGAACCTGAGCGAGTCTATGTTCCTAAAGCCCCATTCCCTAATAGACTCAAAAAGAACTCAAGTGCACAAATGGAGAAAATCTTGGAAGTATTTAAGCAAGTTAAGGTGAACATTCCACTCTTAGACGTGATTCAACAAATATCTGCTTATGCTAAATTCTTAAAAGATCTGTGCACTAAAAAGAGAAAAACGAACGTACCAAAGAAGGCATTCTTAACTGCAAACATAAGCTCTACTTTGTCCAACACATCTCCTATAAAATATAAGGATCCTGGGTGTCCCACAATTTCATGGGCAATAAGAGATACTTATATCAACAAAGCCCTTCTAGACCTTGGTGCTAGTGTTAACCTACTCCCATTCTCTGTCTACGAGCAACTCAACCTTGGTTCACTAAAACCCTCTAAGACAACTCTTCAATTTGCTGACTGCTCTATTAAGAAACCAAGAGGTGTAGTCGATGACGTTTTGATCAAGGTGGGTGACTTCATTTACCCAGTGGATTTTGTCGTTCTAGACACTGAACCTGTTGTCGATCCTAAGAGACAAATCCCTGTAATATTAGGCAGACCCTTTTTAGCCACTTCTGAAGCATTAATAAATTGTCGAAATGAGCTCATGCAATTATCTTTTGGGAACTTAAAAGCTGAATTTAATATCTTTCATGTTGATAGTGAGCCAGAAATAATATGCAATCAAAGTGATGTTGTGATGAGAGCACGTATCTATAATATTTTTGAATTAAATAAATCATCACAAAATAAAAAAGGAAGCAAGAAAAAGGGGAGGAATTCATCTACACACCCACCATCACTCGAGCAAATAAGAGAACCAATTTATGTGAGGGGTGTGGAACCTGTGACTCAGGACCCTCATTGCAACATGGGGAACAATTCAACTGGATACATGTACCAATATGGTGTCATTCAATCCAGTTCTGACTATGGTTGACTTTGAGCAAATTCCATCCTTCCACCGCAGTTCACCAAGGTAATAAGTGCATTTGCTTTATATTTGCATACATTGAGGACAATGCATGATTTAGGTGTGGGGGGTGTTTATGTATATATTTATCTATATATCTGTTCTTTTATCTCTTAAAAAAATCAATGTTTCATGACATAGCTTAAGATTGAACTACCAAAACCCGAGTACAAATTGCATTGAGTTTTTGTTCCTTATTATATAGTTCTGCTTGTAGAAACTATGACATAAATCTAAGTTCCAAAGAAATAACTCATTACCCTTTAAGACATGTATGCACTTAAATTGGATGAATCAAATCTTTGAAGTGGTTGATAAAAAGCAGAGGTTGAGGAAAATATACCGGGAAGTGTGGACTTCTACTAGCAAGTAAGCCTTGACGAAAATAAAAGAAAATAAAGGAATAAAGTGAGGAAAACACATTTTGCAAAATGATTACAAAAGCCCAAGCCTTTGAGTCACTGGTCCGTAGGGGTATCTTGAAACCCGGTAACTTGAGTCTGCCAGCTCGGGATTATCGACCAAACTCGCTACACGAATGCAAAAATGGGTAAAAGTGTCAGAAAAAACAAATGTGTTGAATCACGGAAAAAGAAAATAATAATAATAATACTCAAGGCCCAAAGCTAAAAGAATGATCCATGTCATGGTTGATCCGAATGATACTTCACCACCAGAGGAGGCGTGCAAAATAATTTAAGTGATAACATGTGTAGAAGGGTTAGTGGTGTGAATGTTGGAGGAACAAAGACCAAGTCAAAAAATTTATGAGTTAGACTTATATAATAAGCATGCAAGAATTCTCAGTGAGATGTATAAGGTTGAGGTAGGGATATTGAAAATTATTAATGAAATTTTGATTTAAAACTTTGTGGGTGTGTCAACTGAAAACCCTCACGAGACAAAACTCGTCCTCTAATGAAACTTGGAGGTTTAAAGGCTTGTTGCACATGCTAAGTGCAACCGTGATTCCTACGAAAGTGAGTTAGGATTTCCCTGTTTTCATTTTTCTTATATTCTGTTTTGCTAGGGACTAGCAAAATCTAGGTGTGGGGGTATTTGATGCATTGCATACATTGCATCATATGTCTTTCATTTAGATTATTTTTATATCAATAAATGCTACTGAGGTATGTGTTTAGTCCTATTTACAGAATACAGGGACCTGAATGCAAATTACCCACATCCCGAGCATAAACGCATGCAAAAGACTCATTTCTATCATAAAGACCAAGTTCAAGTTTATCGGGTTTCAAATGGAAATGTATCCAAACATAAAAGCATTCAAGATCTAATTACAAAAAGAACAAGAACTTAAGCACAAAAGTAGCTGGGGACATAATTGCAAGAAGTCAAGGACCTAATTGCAAATCACGAGTGACTTTTATTATTATGGAGAAAATCTAAAGAAAAATCAATGTGGATCTCCAAATATATGAAGGAAATAATTCGGAGCTCAAAAGAATGGAAAGAAATCATCCAGACGCGCAAAGGAGGATCAAATCATATCATAAACACACAGCAAAAATCCGGACCTAATCAGAGCAAGATATGCGGCGTTTTAGCCGCAAATCACACATACCATGCGGCGTTTCCGCCGCACCAGAGTCGATCCGTGTGCTCCAATTTTGTCCAGTCGTGTCTGGACACGTGTACTTTTCAATTTTATACTTAGGTCCCTTGTAGCAACTATAAATAGCCCCGAGAACGATGTAAAAAGGGTCCTTGGTCCTTAGTCCTTAGTCTTTGGTTGTTGTTTTTATTTTTAGTCTTAGTTTTGTATTCTTCTTTTTAGTAATAAAATTTTGTCTTTTACTTCTTGCTTTTAGTTTTCTTTTGTAATGCCTCAAGGACCCATTCTTCCTCCCTCTATGAGTTTCTAACTCTTTCCAAAGGGTGGAGGTGACGGATTTAGGGTGAAGAGAAGATGAATAAATGTTATTATTTTAATGTCGTGATTAGTCTATTTTGATTACTTGAGTTTATGTTAAATCATTTATCATGTAATGCTTCATAACTAACATGATTTATTATAAGTTTCTGAATTCTCTAATCTAAACCCTAAATCTAAACCTCCACCCAACGGAATTCACCTCTTTGTTCTTATTTTAGTTTTAATTGTTCATGTTTCTTGCTTTAGATAATTGAAACCCAAAAATCTCAAAACCAACTTATTTCTCTCTCTTCCTTTCCCTTAATCGAAAATCACAAAAATAACAAGATCTCTCCCTCCTTGTGTTCGACCCGTATTTGTCACGTCTTCATTGACGCCGTGTACTTGCGGTATAAATTTAATTCACATCAATCTGCAAAAAACATACACCATAGAACCTCACATTGTATGTCTTTTGTCAACTCGTCCATTACTAAAGCAAAGATATATGGACTTAAAGCTGAACTCTGATGAAGTCCAGTCTTAATCGGAAAAGCTTTAATCACACCATCACAAATTTTAATGCTAGTTTCAACTCCTTCCTACATATCTTTAATTAAATTCACATATTTTGTTGATACATTCTTCTTCTCTAGGACCCACCACATAACATTGCTTGGAACTCTATCATATGCCTTTTCTAAATCAATAAAAACCATGTGTAGATCTTTCTTTTGTTCTCTATACCTCTCCATAACTTGTCTAATAAGAAATATGGTCTCTATCGTTGACCTTCCAGGTATGAAACCAAATTGATTATCTCTAACACATGTCTCTTTCCTTAGACGGTGCTCAATTATTCTTTCCCACAATTTCATAGTATGACACATGAGCTTGATACCTCTATAGTTAGTGCAACTTTGAATATCCTCTTTATTCTTGTAAATTGGCACCAAAGTACTCTTTCTCCACTCATTTGGTATTTTATTTTTTGCAAAGATACTACTAAACAATTTAGTTAACCACAGTACTGCTTTATCCCCAAGACATTTTCACACCTCAACGGGATCCGTCTGGTCCTAAAGCCTTACTAATTTTCATCCTTTTTAAGGCTTCCTTAACCTCAACTTCTCTTATCCTCCACTTCAAAAGTGTCGCTATCATTTTCTCCATTGAACAACTTATCAAAATATCATGTCCACCTTTTCTTGATATCCTCCGCCTTAACTAAAAGGTTATTATTATCATCTTTAATGCATTTAACTTGATTAAGGTCTCTAGTTTTCTTCTCTCTTATTTTAGCCAACTTATATATTCTCACATCTCTCTCCTTTGATCCAAACTTTTGGTATAAATTCTCATAAACAACTCTTCTAGCCTCTTTTACTGCTTTCTTAGCTTTTTTATTAGCCAACCTATACTCTTCTAAGTTAGTTTCATTTTTATTTTTAAACCACATCTTATAACATTCATTCTTAATTTTAATTGTCTGTTGTACATCATCATTCCACCACCACGTGTCTCTCCAATCTAGTCTACCTCTTCTACTCTCCCTACAAACTTCTTTAGCCACTCGTCGAATGTAAGATGACATACCCTCCCACATACTATTAGCGTCTCCTACAACATCCCAAGGTCCATCTGTCATAAGTCTATCCCTAAATCTAATACATTTTCTCCTTTAAGATTCCATCACTTAATCTTCACATCTTTTTTACACTTGTTTCGTACCACACCAATACAAAAGCGAAAGTTCACTACTACCAACTTATGTTGAGTCACCACACACTCTTCAGGTATTACCTTACAATCTATACAAGATCCTCGATCATTTTTCGATTAAGCACAAAATCAATTTGACTCTGATGTTGACCACTATAAAATGTGACTAAATGAGATTCTCTTTTCCTAAAGAAAGTATTTGCTACCATGAGGTCATATGCTACAACAAAATTCAGAAAATCTTCTCCTTCTTGGTCCCTAACACCAAACCCAAACCCTCCATGGTTACGTTCAAACATTTCGCTATCTTTAACAACATGGCCGTTAAAATCTCATCCAATATAGTTTCTCACTACTAGGAATCTCTCTCACCATAATGTCAAGGTCCTCCCAAAACTGTTTCTTCACTGTTTCACTCAAACCTACTTGGCGCTAATGACATTCAAAATTAGTTTTCCGATAACTAACTTAATCAAAATTATTCGATCACCTTGCCTTTTAACCTCTACCACCTCATCTCTTAAGCTCTTATCTACTAAGATTCCTACTCCATTTTGGTTTTCTATCTTTTCCACTATACCATAACTTAAACCCTGTATTTTCAACTTCTTTAGCTTTTTCACCTACCCATTTGGTCTCCTGAACACAAAGAATATTGACTTGTCTCCTGCTAATCACATCCACTAACTCTCTCAACTTCCCTGTTAAAGATCCAACATTCCAACTACCTATGTGTATCCTAGTAGCTAAACACACTCAAAACCCACAAAATATTTTCTTTTACAAACACGTGAAGATTTTGAAAGAAATTGACAAATTAAAGCACTAGGCAAACAAAAAAGGTATGTTACCCAAGGATCATGGTATAACAATATATATATCAATGTAAAATGAAACACACTATCATGACCCTAACAATACAAACAAAAGAAAAAGACTCAACTATGTACACACGTAAAGCCCACATGAAAACACGCACAGTCTCACGATCCTCGACCGACTCAGAGTACTGAGCTCTTGTTGATGCCAGTGTTGAGTTAGTGTGGTTGACTGCACTCTTAAAGGAGATTGGCTTTCCTCCATGGTGTGCTCCCATTCTATGGTGTGATAATATTAGTGCCACCTATATGACGGCCAATTCCATGTTCCACGCTTGCACGAAGCGTATAGAGATTGACTATCACTTTGTTTGTGATTTAGTCTCTCAGCGAGCGCTTGATGTCAGGTTCATTCCGTCACGAGATCAACTTTCTGATGTTCTGACCAAAAGGCTTCCTCAACCTAGCTTCTCTGTTCTAAGCTCAAAACTTCTTGTCGTCCCCACTGACATCTGTTTAAGGGTTGTATTAGTGAGATCATTAGTTAACCTCATGTATTGTAGTTAGTTGTGCTTATTTACTGGTGTGGGTATGGGTTTGTTGGTCAGTTATTTGTACAACTCATCCCAACCACCCATGTAACTAACTCATGAGATCATATATATATATACAAGAATTCTCTAGTGAGCCCAGGGCTCAACTTTTCTAAATTAAGCCCCTACAATATCCACCACTCATTTCAAATTGTAAGGTAGATTAAGAAAAAAACGGTTATGCTAATGAATGGTGAGATTAACTGTAAATAAGATCCAATGGTGAGATTGTAGGGGGCTTAAACTAAATTTGATGAGCTCTGGGCTCACTAGAGCTTGACCTTATATATATATATATATATATATATATATATGAGGTGCCCATTTTGGGCACGCCTCTCTCCTAACATGGATGTCCTCCACATATGCAACGGGTCTGGGTTAGTGTTCACAGGCCCGGCCCAATAGCAGGAACATGGTGAGCTCCTGCTCCGGGCCTCATTCCGGGCCTCATTTTGAAGGGGCCTCAAAAAAAATTGTACATGGGCTTATTGAGTTGCGAATAAAATTAGTGTTAACACATAAATAACACATAAACATTGATAAATTTGTCTCAAATATTGCTAAGAAGACAAAAAAATTCAATTAATATTGCATTAAGTTAGTGAATTTTTTATTATTTAAACTAGGAGGATATTTTTTTCAAATTTACTCGTTGTTTATTTTCGCATAGGGCCTCAAAAATTTCCGAGACGGCCCTGAGTGTTCAATATTTAAAGAAAGGAAAATCTAAAGAGAACACTCAGTCTGGCTGCACGGGCAGACTGAGGTTGATTGGAATGAGAGCACACACACTTTCTTTGCAGATGATTCATGGTGGGAGGAGGCGTGCAGCACTTGTAAGTTGTTAACTTATTTTCATGTTTTTGTACAATGTAAATAATATCATCTCATTTTAGTTATGAGTATAACTACGTACATAATAACTTTATTGGTGACATACTCCTATTTGTTACATTTATGAATTGGAGTTAGTTTGTAACATTTCTATGCTAACATTTTCCCATTCCATAAGAGAGAGTCGGGGGTGAATAAATTCAAAAATCAAGGGTTGTTGTTCGGTCAAGAGTTTGATATAATGTGTTGGAATAACCGTGCAGTTGGGGATGAAGTTCTTTATACTTCTGATGATGTCGTTGTTAGAAGCAATTGCACGTAAGGACTGTGGCCAGGAATGAAGGAGTGGTGAGTACCAGCTTTGAGGTAGATGGATTCAACCGTTACTAGAGCCATATTCATCCTTAATTTGCTCCAACGTCGAAAGCCGTATGTAATAGCTCTTGGAGGAGTTCCGGAGCTGAAGTTCTGAACCTCAACGACATAATTAGACTAGAAAACTAATAGGATGTGCATTATCTATGACCATCACACTTCATTAGTTATGTTTGTTATTTTTTGGTGTGGATGAAATAATGATTAGATGGACATCCTTAGTTCAATACGTTCCAGAGGGATGGTTTTTTGGAAATGAGATTAGTTAGTTACCATAACAAAACTCAATTACGCATGATTTGATAATTTCAATATTTTGTAAGACATTTATGTAGCAAAATAACAAAACTAGGATGCATTGTCATGAAATTAACGAGTCATACAATAATCTCTCAACAACCTTACGTTCCTAGAATAACCAACATAACAATTATACGGGGAGAACTGATAAATGACTCAAAAATGAGCTCCAAACATAACTTAACAGTGCACATAGTCGTTTTTGCAAAATACACACCCAAATAATATCCAGATATGAAGAGGATTGCGAAAATTACCCAGAGGTAACTGTTCCATAAATATAAATCATCATCTCTCTAATCTCATTTGAAATTTCAAAACCAAATTCCTTCAGCCCCTCCCTCCTCCTCCTCCTCCCCTCCCACTACAGATTTGATATCTGGATATCTGATATGTTGATGTCCGAATGTGTGTGGGTACGTAGATATCCAGATTTGTTTCAAATTTGTTTAGTATTATATATGAACTTTGATATGTTTAATGTTTTTGTGTGATAACATTTTATATGATGTTTTTAATATTCATCTTGGTATAACCACATGTTGTGTCTGAATGAGTTTATTTTTTTATGATGTTGTACATGTTCAGATTAAATGTTTTGAGGTTTCATAAATGTTTGAGTGCTTTGTAATAAATGTGTATACCTGAATATTCATGTGGATATATCTGATCAAATACAGTAGATACATCTGAATACTTTTTGAAGTTGACAAGTTAACGAAGTAGCAAAACAATAACACATTTGATATATGTCTGGATAAGTGATGATACAAGAAAATTGTGTATTGTCCAGTTGTTTGATACCTTATATGTATGTCTAGACAAAGACAGTCCAGACATGATTGACATGTCCATCAGGCACAACCACAAACATAAGGCAATATATTTGGATAGAAAGGACAATAGTGTGTGCAAATAGAAATGGTGATACAAGTTAACTGATAACTTATATATCTAGAATAATAATGATACAAGTTTTTGTAGGTATAGACATATTACTAACCTATATTTGAACAACTAGATATCCAGATATTTGATTACGATATAGCTTGTTCAGACATTTGCTGACATGTCCAGCAAACACAAGAATATGAAAATTTAAACGGCAGATATCGATCTGTCTCCAATAATCAGTTTCATAAACTTGTTAATCTATATCCAGACGAATAAATATAGACACACTATATATTTGCATACCTCATACTAATTTGGAAAATGTGGAGTAGTATATGTCTGGATAAGTGATGATACAAGATAATTGTGTATTGTCCAGCTGTTTGATACCTTCTATATATGTCCAGACAAAGACAGTTATATACGGATAAGTGGTTTACCTATGGATTCCATTAATCAATATTTGGGGAACGTAATGAGAAGTGAATTTGGTGAAGTATTGAAGGATGATTGTCATCAAATGTAGGGAGAGAATGTCAACGCCACCACCATCACCTTGCATTAAATGTGGTGAGAGAATGTCATGATTACAATCATTTACTCTTTAAACAATAGGGTGCGAATGTGGTTTCGAGGTTATTTGGCATAAGTTGGGGGACTGACTATAAATTGCCCAAAACATGCGACATCCCAACCTACAAGTGGATGGAATTGTCTATGCACCCACGTGATGGAAGGTTGAGAGGTTGGAGCCCGGAAAAGAGCCCTAAAATGAGCCCGCCCAACATTTTCCTTATATGGGAGATATGGTATCTGCATTATGATTTCCAAAACAAGGAGTTGAATTATGTTACAACATTGCATCCATTTAATTATAATAATAGGTAGCATATATGTTACGAACACCAAGCTAATAAGTAGCACTCATATATAACACAACAATAGAAATATACTTCAAAAATATAGAGTAGAGACCCATTACTCTTAAAAAGTATTGACATAATTTATCCTTGTTAATAACTTAAATTTTGAACTATGAATTGAATATTGGTTTATGTACACATGATTAATAACTTAAAATTTGAACTTTGAATTGAATATTTGTGGATCTTACTTAATATCACATTATAAGGGTTGGACTATTGAATATTGGATTTAGGTTCATGTAATATTCAATTGGAAATCCAATGTTGAATTCTAAAGTTGTAACATAGGATTCTCTCTTACTCTTTATTCCCACATTGAAGAATTTGAGAATGGGAGAAAAGTTTATGTACACAGACTTCCTCGTAACCCTTTAAAGGGTAGAGAGATAGGAGGAGAGAATGAGACACACACAGTCTAGTCAGTGCGGTGTTCTCTTTCTTGTGTGCGTGTGTATTCAATTTTATGGGGCCTTATCTTATATTGCTTTTGACAAAGAATTGAATTAAAATAGAAAATATCGTTGTGGTTTTGGTCGTTACAAATTTCGTGGATATAAAAGATCACGTTCTCAACTGGGTTCTCGAAATGATTTTCTTGGTCTCGATCTGCTCTCGTGGTTCGTCATCGTTGGGGTGCGCTGTCGTTTGGATTGAACTTTGTATGTTAATAGACACATGTACCCCACTGTTATGCATGTTCTTTATATTATTAACAGTCCATTTATGAACCACATGGGTGGTTGGTTGACATCAGGGCTAATGTGCATGTATGTGCTGATAAGTCCATATTTGTTTCTTACCAACCTGTTGGTGGGAAGATTGTGGCAATGGTGAATGGGAACATCATGAAGGCGCTTGTGAAAGGAATGTGTTCTAAAAGTTTTACTTTTATATGTCAATTATTACGAATTGGATGTGCAAACATTTTGTTCCTTGATTATGGTATTCGTCTTTTGGAAGTGTTTAGGAAGAGGCGCTTGGTCCTTAACCGTAGAGCTCTAAAAGATAATGACTTACATAAATCAATTTTTTTTCAACAATCATGGTAATTAACATGGAACATTAATCACCGAGATAAGATTGTCGTGTTGGTCATCGATTGTTGTAGCTCTACAAATAATTGACGACACGAGTATATAAAAGAGGAAAAATTACTTTTATATAGTGAATAGACCTAACAAGTAAAACATTATGGAATTGTGTTTCGTGTCATTAATGTTTTACTGTGTCTTGGATCCTAAGATATGAGACTCATATCTTTTCACTTAAGAAGTGTTTTATTTGATTATTGTCAAAATCTATCAATGAGTATAGTGATAAAGGCAATAGTTGGTTGAACATGACTTGCGCTGGAAAAGATAGCTAGTCAAACGATTATCGTTGCCCTTCTTAATTGAGTGATGATATTAGTGGGCCCTTGATAAAGAAAAAATATAATGTGCACAATGTAACTTGAGTTAAGCTATATAGTTATAATTAGCTTAAAGAGATCAAGAAATGAATATAATACAAAGCTGTCACATTTATACTTTGTATATATTCTTAATATCATGAGGCAATGGACGGACACAAGTGGTGCACTTACATCACTAAATGGATCGTGTTTAGTTCGAGTGGAACAAAGACATCTGTGCTAATTGGGTAACTATAATGTGTAGTTAGATACCGCTTATAGTTTAAGATATTAAGTGTTTAATATCGCTGCCAATTTAGCTTAGATCCTCCTATAGGTCACACCACAAAACTGGAAAACAAGAAGCTTGATTTTGAGTTCATATGATGTGTCAGGTTTCATGTGAAAAAGGGGCACATGTGGTGAACGAATAAAATCAATGTCATGAGAATTGACATTATTAGAATCATAATAAATTTATATGAGGTGTGTATATTATGGGGTGTAATAATTTAATATTACATAAGATGATATATTACATAAGATATGAATTTGCTAAAACCCCCCAAAAGATCAAATGTTGTTGGAAATAAATCCAAAATTAGACAAAGGCAAAATCGGGGTCAAATACGGTGAACCGTTTAGGGTTTGGTCAATCAAGGTGTCTTCGGAACGGTCAACCGAACGGGGAACGAGTAAGCACAATTGATTGACCAAAATTGTCTGGAGTGTCTGGACAATTGTGTTCGGTCAACCCAGCGTAAACGGTCAACCGAGAGAAAATATCTTGGAATATTTTCGGTAGACCGAAGGTGACACGGTCGTCCGATGAATGTTCGCGAGGAGAAATTTTGGTGGGTCAACGGTCGACCGAGCAAGACGCGGATCGTCCGAATTTTTGCAGAGAATTTTTCTCATGCATATTCGGTCGACCGTCTAGCTAACGGTCCACCGAACATGTGTTATAACCGAATGGTTCGGTTAACCGAGAAAAATTCTCGGTCAACCGAACAGTACGATTTTTGCCTGAATTATTAAGAGAATAATTAGATCATGAGTTGGATTAATTCCAGATATAATTAAATATTTTTTAGGATGCTTATGTGGCAATTTGAGATTAATTTTAGGAGAGAATAAGCAACAGATCATGACTAAAGAATAGTTCTTGATAAAGATGTTCTGGGAGCCTATAAAAGAACCCCTCATCCTACTTGTTTATGTTAATGCAAAAATTATCTCTCATTAATCTCTCCCTTAATCACCACGAAAATCTCTTAATAGTTTTAAGTTTTGGAGATAGAAATCTAAGGAGCTTAAAGAGGGGTTATTAGCTAGATTTTAAGCCTAATTAGAGATTGATTGTCTAGCTCCTTTCTCGCTAATCTTGTTTAGAGTTTGGTGAACACTTGGAGGCGAATCGGCGGACGATTAGACGAGCAACGAAACTTCGGATCTTCTGAAAGGTTTTTGAGAACCTTTGGGTATGATCCTCTATTCTTTGTTCATTTTAATATGTATAGGAATGCATGATATTAGAATAAACAAATACATGTACGTAAAATCAATGAAAATATGAAATCGATCTTTTATGTTTGTATTTTTTTTAAATATATACATACATAGGGACATGAAATCCTACAACTTGCTGTTGGACTTATCGATCTGAAGTTACCTTCAGGGAGAGTTCTTTCACTGCACAAGATAGACCACGTGTCTGTCGTTTGTTGCAATGTTATTATTGGTCTATGTTTGATAGTTGAAGGTTATGAAGTGACTTTTAAGTGTAGTAAAGTTGTAATAACTTATTATGGTACTTTTATTGGTAAGAGGTACTTGTCTGGTGGTGGTTTTTTACTTCATGTTGAACCTGCATTTCATAATCGTAATGTTGTTTGTGTTCATGATGAGCATTCTTCTCGAGTTTATTCTTTTGAATCTTGTGATGTATGGCATGGACGTTTAGGATATGTAAACTATCAATGTTTGTAAAGAATGATGGAATTAAACATGATTCCAAAGTATGTCATTAAGAATAAAAAACGTCATGTGTGTACATGCTAAGCAACATAAGAAACATTTCCATGTTATGTCAAAGGAAACTGATATTTTAGAGTTGGTACATACTGATAGTTGTGAATTTAATGACATGCTAACTAAGGACCATAAGAAATATTTTGTCATTTTCATTGATGATAGTTCCAAATATTGTTACGTCTACCTTTTGAAAAATAACGATGAAGTCTTGTCTAAATTCCTTATTTTTAAGAATGAATGCATGTAAAAAATCATACTCGAATAGGAAGATAAATAGATGAAGATATTTTGGTTAAGCTAAAATAAACTAAACTAAGATAGAAGAAAACAATCTAATTGAACCGCTTGAAGTGGAGGTGCAATAGTGAGGTGTGTGCAGGAAGGTGCCCAACCATTAAGCATATGTGTAAGAGTGTGTGTTTACAAGTAGAAGTAAGTGTGAAACACAAACAGTTACATGGTATACAAGACTTGGATAGGTTAACATGAAGTTAAGATCAATTTTATGGATTCTCAAGTATGCAATAAGCACCTAGTGTGACAATTAAAGCATCAATCAATCCTAAGCATAACCTTAGTTCATTCATGCAACATAAACCAAATCAAGCAATCATTCATTTCAAGTCAATTCCATCATCAAATAGAACTCATCACAAGCAACATGTCAAACATAGATCTAGCATGAAACAAGTACCTAGTGTGACCATTATCTCATGTAAAACAAGGTAAACATGATACATCATTCTCGCTACATTACACGCCTCAGGTGCTGTTTGAGAATCTAACATTCACCACATGAAAATGACACAAATAAGAAGAACCCATCATACACTTCACCACCAACAACATTGCCTCCACCCCCCCCCCCCCCCCCCCCCCCCAATGAGGTGGATCTACTCACTAATCATTAACCTAACAATTATACTAAGATTAAGAAAACAAAACTAAGCTAAACATGCAAGCTTTCAAAAGAGACAACAAACTAGAAGAAATTATTTTATTAATGACTTACATTACAAGTAGTTTTCTCTCCACTTGAGTTTTGCTCCAAAGGCTTACTCCATGTAGAGAGGATTACCACCAAACAATGGATTCCTTACAAAGGAAGAAGAGGAGTTCTATTTATAGACATGAAAAAGGCAACTGGGTATAATTCCCCGGTGTGTGACTATTGGAAGATGCCTAAAATTGACATAAACAACATAATACACAACCACGAGAAGTCGGATCGGATCTTGACCAAAATGAACCTCTAATTGGAGGTCTGGGTCCGCCAATGGGCGGTTATAATTGTTCTGATTCGACTCGGTTTCAGATGTCTTCTTAAATGCTTCAATTCTTCACGTGGGGTGCACCATGATCGATTGTTTGAGTCTGCACCCGAATCTAATTGTCAAAATACTCTTCATAAAACATTTTCCTCAAAACAAGGAATTTAGTTAGTGGAACCGTAAGCGAGGCTCGGGTGGATCAAGCGATACTTGCGAGGAGGACTAGGACCCGGGTGTGGGGGCCGAACCACTCTAAACTCTGGTGTCGTTGATTTTGTGGTTTGCACGTCTTATCTCTTAATCCTTTGATTAATGTTTTTAATTCCACATTTATCTTGCGATTAAAGGGTCATAGATCCAAACACAAATTTGTCCAGGCTTGTCTAGATGAGCGGGACTAGTCCAGTCGTCCAGATTTGTCCATACGAAGTCCAGGGCACTGTATCTGAATAGGAAAGAATATATTTGTCCAGACGAAGTCTAGCATCCAGATTTGTCCAGACGAGTGGGAGCAGTCTAGCTGTCCAGATTTGTGTATGGGGATCGAGAGACAATGTGTTTTGACAATTATCATGAAGAGTATTTTGACAATTAGATTCTGGTGCAGACTCAAACAATCGATCATGGTGCACCCCACGTGAGGAAAATGTTTTGAGAATACAATCTAAATTATTGTGCTTATTTCACCAAGGAAAATGTTTTATGAACGCAGCGCGTCACGAACGCGCTCTACATGGACATCCATGTCAGCCCTTACGTGGCCAAAACATGAATGTTTTTTTGTTTTTTCTTCCTGATGTCCACTCAAATCACATTAAATGCGTTTCAACTCAGCACGTTCTCTCTCTCCACCCAAATACAAATATGATGACACTCTTTCTTTTTTCTTCATTCTTTCTCTCCAGAATAAATCACCATTTCTAGCAAGATATTATGTCGAAGAAGCGTCTAATGCCGACTCCCAGGATTCTTCACAACGTAAGCAACGTGAATGGGACGGTGCGAAGACTTCCCGATGTTCTTGTCAGCGTTAGTATCGTGAATGTGACGATCCGGTGGTGAAGACTTCACACCACAACATCTTTGCTGCATTGTTGGAGTGCCCATGACAGAAAAAGAAGGAAGAAGAAAGAAAGAGTGTCATCGACCGTCCCATTCACGCTGCTTACGTTGTGAAGAACCCTGGGAGTCGGCATCAGACGCTTCTTCGAAATAATATCTTGCTCTAAATGGTGATTTATTCCGGAGAGAGGTACAACGCTCCGTGGTGAAGACTTACGTCTGTTAGGTTTATGTCGTACATCTCTCCGTAATAAATCACCATTTCGAGTAAGATATTACGTCGAAGAAGCGTCTGATGTCGACTCCCAAGGTTCTTCACAACATAAGCAGCGTGAATGAGACGATCATGTTTAAGTCTTACATCTTCTTTCCGATTTACTGGGAAAATATATATTATCTTTGTAATTTGTGTGTGTTTGTATTGTTTGTTTGTGTGATTTACTGGGAGAAGATATATTATTTTTGTAATTTTTGTGTGTTTGTGTTTGTGCTTGTATTGTTTGTTTGTCTTTGTGCTCTCATTGTATCTTATTGTGTAATAGTTATCATCAATAATATGTATCATCAATATCTCATTGTGCTCTCATTGTATCTACATAAACAGGACAAACTTTCTACATAAACTGGACAAACATTCTACATAAACAGGACAAACTTTGTACATAAACAGGACAAACTTTGTACATAAATAGTACAAACTTTCTACATAAACTGGACAAACATTCTACATAAACAAGACAAACTTTCTACATAAACAGGACAAACTTTCTACATAAACAGGACAAAACATGACAAACTTTCTACATAAACAGGACAAACTTTCTACATAAACAGGACAAAAAAGGACAAACTTTCTACATAAATAGGACAAACTTTCTACATAAACATGACAAAACATGACAAACTTTCTACATAAGCAGGACAAAACATGACAAACTTTCTACATAAACAGGACAAAACAGGACAAGCTTTCTACATAAACAGGACAAAACAGGACAAACTTTCTTCCTAAACCGGACAGGAACTACACTTATTCCGGACAACAAATACACTTATTCCGGACAAACTTTCTGTTCCGTTTCTGAACACACTTTCTTCTTATTCTAGACGACTACACTTATTCCGGACTGCAAATACACTTATTCCAGACAACAAATACACTTATTCCGATTCCGGACAGCAAATACACTTATTCCGGACAAACTTTCTGTTCCATTTCTGAACACACTTTCTTCTTATTCTGGACGACTACACTTATTCTGGACTGCAAATACACTTATTCCGGACAACAAATACACTTATTCCGATTCCGGACAACAAATACACTTATTCCGGACAGCAAATACACTTATTCCGGACAAACTTTATGTTCTATTTCTGGACACACTTTATTCTTAAACCGGACAACAAATACACTTATTCCGGACAACAAATACACTTATTCCGGACAACAAATACACTTATTCCGATTCCGGACAGCAAATACACTTATTCCGGACAGCAAATACACTTATTCTGGACAAACTTTATGTTCCGTTTCTGGACACACTTTATTCTTAAACCGGACAACAAATACACTTATTCCGGACTGCAAATACACTTATTCCGGACAGCAAATACACTTATTCCGGACAACAAATACACTTATTCCGGACAACAAATACACTTATTCCGATTCCGGACAGCAAATACACTTATTCCGGACAGCAAATACACTTATTCCGGACAAACTTTATGTTCCGTTTCTGGACACACTTTATTCTTAAACCGGACAACAAATACACTTATTCCGGACTGCAAATACACTTATTCCGGACAACAAATACACTTATTCCGGACTGCAAATACACTTATTCCTGGACTGAAGCTTACCCCCAATTGGTGTGTCATTCTCCAAGAGTCAGGTTTCGTGCATCATTGGCTATGAAGACTTACATTATCACGTACACATTTCCCCACATCTCCGCATAGGGCGATCCCTACCACCCGTGTAACTGGAGTTCGGTCGGTGCATCCCAAGTCAGATGACTCAAAAGCACCAGATACAAAGTCCCCTCAGACCTAATTTCCCGAGTGATAGGAGCCGTGTGAGAAGAGAGAACACCTACTCACTTATTTGTTATCTACACATGAACTAAAACCCCTACACTTATTGTCTCACAATAGGAGTTTAAGGGTCCTTGACTACAACAAACTTCCTTATATTAACAGGCACGAATTATTCAACTCACTAGGTTCAGGATGGACTTCTCTATTTGTTTGAGTACTGAAACCATATGATTACTCTACCTACGAGGGAAAACCGGGGTGCATCCTTACGACTATATAAGACCTAAAGCCGATGTACTAGATATTCTAATGCATCAAGTTCAAGACAATTTTGGGAGCTTCCTTTTACTTTGCCTCTCAACGGTTTTGCACATGCCAAACACACGCAGACCCACAAAACATTTTCTTTCGTAAACACATGAAATTTTTTGAAAGAAATGGAAGAATTAAAGCACTAGGCAAGGAAAAGAAGATAAGTCTCCCAAGGATCATGGCAAGCACATATATCGATATTAAATGCAGCAAACTAACATGACCTTACCAATACAAACAATCAAAAAGAGAACGACTCGACTATGTAGACAAGTAAAATAACCCCCTACTTACTTCATGCATTGTACTCAATGAATGTGAGCATAATACTACATGAATTTGACATGAAAAAGTTAAGATCTCACCAAACTTTGAAGCATAAGGAAAGTTTCATGGTCATGTTGATGGACACAATCCCGAATTCCCCTCAAAACCTGTGAAATATTAAAGAAGGGTTACAAATACGTGAAACAAATGGAGCCCAAATACACAAGGATTGGAGCCCCCCAACAACCAGTGCTCACTGGTGGAGTCTTTTATTGTTTTATTGTTTTCTTTTTCTTTTTTTTAATATAACTATGTACATAAATAAGTTAACATCTTCATTTGTCAAGGGACATCAAATGAGAACCTCAAAAGTGGGTCAATGCACTTGAAATGAGAACATGACACCACGCGTGGCCAAATACTTATGCGTGGGCCCTCCTCACAAAGAGCACAAGATGAAAGGAGAGGTTCATGAATTCGACGCCAAAGCGTTTGATTCAAACGATCATACTGAAAGAGCCCAAACCTCTCAAGAGTTTGGGAAATATTGGGCAACGGAAGAGTTTCTCCCGTTGCGGTACTGAAGTTATGATCGTCAACCCAAACTCTCCAACCAACAGGCTGGTGGGTCAGAACGAGGTCAAGAACCTAGTTATGCATGTCCGACTCACCAGGCAAACAGAAAATGGGTCTCATACCCAAGGTATCCTCTAAGGAACTCCAAATACCCTCATTGGAAATGTAGTTGTTTAACGTCCCATCATTTCCAAGATGATCAGGCAAAAACGTGATTGAATCAGTTATAAAATAACCGCAAGTGCACGACCGCGTTGAAGCGGTGGAAAATACAGGTTGATCTACAGAGAGGTGTGTCGACTTTGGTTAGTTCGAAGGCAAGTGGGAAACAAAGGAGAGAAAGAGTTTGGTTACACTACACTAAACTAGGAATGAACAATCAATAAAACTAAACCCCATATGGGGTAGAGAAAGAATGTGACTATAAAAATATGTGTATGTGTGTGTGTGTTCAATTGTGCTCATCACATGTAGTACATGAAAATCATAAAACTAAATCCAACTTTGCCTCCACATGAAATAAGATAACACAATATCATTAAAACATACAAGATAATAATTGGAATGAAGCTAAATAAACACATGCATAAATACCAAACCCCACTATGTCTCCACATGAAATAAGATTTACACAATCATTAAAACATACAAGACATTAATCAAGGTAAGGGCAACAAGAGTACATGCAACCTAAAGTCATGTTTCCTTTTTCAATTCCATCCATATCCTCACCTTATCATTCCCCATAAAATAGGTCCACTAATCTAAGCATATGCTAAACTTCATTCAAGAGCATTAGCATATCAAAGACAAGAGTGAAATCTCATTAGATGGTTATGGAAACCATGTAAGATTCCAAGGATTAAGATAACACACACCTAATACATCACATAATCACATCACATATTTCTCCACCCCCAAATGGGGATGGAACTACTCACTAATCATTACACTAACTACATTAACAAAATAAAACATTCTAATGAAAGAAAATTAAACTAAGCAAACAAGAAATATTAAAAAAGCTAAATGAAAGGAAATTAAACTAAAGAAGCATGCAAGAATTAAAAGACAATATTAAAAGAAACTAAGAAAAAATATTTTATTTACATGACTCACGTTACAAGTGTCATTCTTCTACACCTTGAGTTTTTGCTTCAAGGCTTTTACTTCAAGTAGCGAGAATGTCACCAAGCAATGGATACTATTCAAGGGAGGAGGATGAGTTCTATTTATAGTCATAGAAAAAGGCAATTGGGGACAATCTCCCGATATGGGACTAATACACCACCAAAAATAGACATAAAACACCATAATACATGACCCAACTAAAACTTATCAGATCTGAAGCAAAATAAACTGCCAATCAGCGGTCTTGGACCGTTAATTTGCGGTTTATATGCTTTGGATCAGGTCAGGTTTTGGTGTGTGGTTGACTGGCTTCGATTTCTTCATGTGTGATGCATCCAAGTCGATTGTTGGAGCTCAGGCCCAAATCGAATTACCAAAATACTCCTCATGATGGTGTGAGGTTCCTTCATTTGCTCAATGGCCCTTTGGTTTTACATTCGGGTCCCTCTCTTGTGCATCTTAGTCCATAAGTCTTGAAACTTAGTCTTTTTTCTTGCTTTTAGGTCTTTTTATGCATTTTCTCCTCAAGCCTATTTATTCTTGAAACTCAAACATAAAACTCGTTACGTAGCATTGTTTAGGTTTAAGATAACAGATATAAGACAAAAACATATACATGATATGATGTCAATCAATCAGGAATAATAATGAGAGGCAAACTCTCATCACGTCGTATGAGATTAAGGGTACTAGGGAGCTCTTGCTCCACCACAGGTGAGTCCTTAAGAGGCACAACAATAAGATCATGTGGCTCAAGGGCCACGAGACAAAAAGATAAGGCACAATCCTGTGCCGACTCATAATTTGGCTCATTTTTTATTAATTGTTTCATGATCCTCTTTCTTAAAACGTCGTTCAATTGTAGTTTGTTGGGTCGGTTAACATCGATTCCGGGACAACTACAAAGTCGACCCATTGGTCCCCATGTATTTTGCCTTCTTCTTTTTCGAGGAGGCATAGGGGGTTGGGATGTTGGGGTCGTACCGGACCCGGTACCCGACCTCCCCGTCGGTATGTCATCTACCAAATCAACATAATCATCTAAGAATGCATGTTGATTCATTTGAATTCTACTAGTATTAGACATGTAAGCAGCTATTTCAGTTCTTAAAGTGTCAGGGGCTTTATCACAAGGTCGTGCATTACTACCCGTTGTGTGTGCAATATGTTGTTTGTGGGGAGCAATACCACCCTTAGTTATTTTACCACACAATTCACAAACTAAGGAAAAAAATTCATTTAAATTTGAATAATGGGTAGATGTCCAACTGGGGTCATTACTTCTACTAGGTCTTAAGTGATCATAATCTTCGTGTGTCAATGACAAAATTGATCCAGGTACATAAGTCATTGATTGTGATTCTACGTTAACCAAAACTTAAGCTAAAGGAAAGAGTTAGAAAGTGTTCACTTGACTTGATGGAAACGAAAACAAAAACTTGAACGTCGAAATTCGTGAACGCCTGAATCCTTGAGCACCAGAGTATCGGAGTTAGAAGTTGAGAGATTGAGAATTAGGATTGAGATTTGAGATGAGAGAATGAAGGTTGTAGGAGAAGGAGTGAGTGAAATGAAATGGATGAGGGGGTATTTATAAGAAAAAAGTAGGAGAGAGGGGGGTTAAAAAAATAATTCGTTGCTACTATAGCAACAGTTAGAAAACTAGTCGTTGCTACAGTAGTAACATGCAACGGCTAGAAATCTAGTCATTGTGTTGTGCATAGTACATGACATGTGCACAATACATGTCGTCGCCTAGGCGACCAGGCGAGTCGCGTGGTCACCTAGGTGACACCGTACAACCTTCTGTGTGGTGTGCGGGTGGTCGCCTATGTGACCACCAACTGGGGCGGTCGCCTAGGTGTCACCCAGGTGCCCGCCCGCCTGAACATTGCTCTTAACGGTACAAAGATCCTTAAGGAAATTGCCTTACGGTGACATTTTTTGAACAACGTCCAACAACGAAATGTTCACCTTAAGTTGCCTATGTACCTCAAAGATTTTGTCCCAATGCTCATCGTGTTTTTTAGTCAACCTATGAGGGAATGGTGCCTTGGGGACATAACTATCACGAGGAGGAGTCTCAGAAATAGGTTCCTTGAAAGACTCACGACCCTCCTCGGAAGAGTCACCAACAGGTTGGATTCAGAAATTTCAACATTGTTGTCAACAACCCTTACCGATCTTAAGGTACGGACAACATTTGCATGTTGGGAAGGATCAGGTTCAACACTATGCACATTCTGCTTAGCCTGAGCAGGTTGACCTCTGGGATTTACCCTAGGTTGATTCGGCAACTGACCATTCTCACGTTCAAGGAATTGATGAGCCAACTTACTAACTTGCATTTACAAAGCTTTGACTGAATTGTTGTTGGCCCGCAAGCATGGTTTGTGTGCTCTTCATGAACGATCGAAGGGTTTGTTCTAGAGTGGACTCTTTCAGGTCAACCCGCTGGGTAGTGGAGTTTGGTTAGAATAACCCGACGACGAGGCCTGAGGAGGTTGATAATTATGGTGTTGAGTCCTTTGATGTGGGGGTTGAGGTTGAGCATGCGAGCTCTGACCGTGGCCCCCACTAAGCGCCCAAGAGAAGTTAGGGTGGTTACGTCATCCTAGGTTGTAGGAGTGACAATAAGTGTCATTACGGGGCCTTTTTGACACGTCACATTTGCATGCTCAGTATCCCTTGGAGCGTAAGCACATTCCAAGTCATCATGTCCCGTAACTCCACACCTACTACATGTGGGAGTAGCGACCTGAACTACAGGAGCTTGATTCAAATCTAAACTCTCAATCCTACACATGAGAGCAATCAATTTCGCCTCAGACGCGATAGTTGACTCAAGTTGATATGATCCAGCTCGACCAGAAGACCTGACAACTGGTGGCTCTCCCGTGGAGTCTCACTCAAAGGTACGTTCAGCCATCAATTCAAAAGTATCTCATGCCTTATCGATGAGTTTCATTTGGATATCACCATGATGCATTGATTCCAACAATGTGCGGGTGTTGTAGTTGAGGCCCTCATAAACAATCTGGCACAACTGTCATAGCTCAAGTCCATGATGAGGGCATTGTTGGAGAAGGTCTTTGAACCTCTCAAAGAAAGCATGAAAAGATTCAGTCTCAGTCTGATACATTTGATGTATCTGGTGTCGTATCTGTTGAGTTATCCTTTGAGGGGAAAATCTCTTCAGAAAGGCGGTCACAAAGTCATCCCAAGACTGAATAAAGCTCGTCGGGAAGTTGTACATCAATTTCTTCGTGTTATCCTTCAAAGTGAAAGAAATCATCCTCATTGCCACGAGAGGTGGTGGAGGAGAATGAGGTCTATGTGGTGGTGGGAGCAGATCGAGGTAATCCATGTATGGAACTCAGTCTCTCCCATTGCCACGAGACGACTCAGCCTCATGCTCCAAAGGAGTTCAAGGTGGAGATGGGCGATCACCTACACCATCTATCTCAGACAAATGCACTCTCTCAAGTCGAGCGCTCTCGCCAGAACGAGCCTAAAATTGCATAAAATGCTCAACTCGACTCTAAAACAACACACAAAAGAAAATGTAATCAGAGGAGGAGACTATAATGAAGAATATAGAGGAGGAGAAGACTCAGATGAGAAAGGAAGAATTCCTAGAGCTAGCACGGGTAATGGGAGAAGGTAGAAGCATACAAGCAAACAAGGCTCAAACAACTTATGGCTATAGGTCATTAGGCTAGACGACGCCTAACTTTGAGATCACTACTCTCGACACGCCTCACCTCCTTACAAAGAAGACCACAATGCCCAATAAGTGATACCAGATCCGCAGATCCAATACCTCCTACTATCAACAAGGCAGGCGACATCGATCAGGTCATGACAGTCTCAACTCGATCACTCTCCTAGTGCGTCTGAAGTCCTTAGGGCCAATGTCTACTTGCTATTAGAAATTAGGCTTTGATTAGTGTGATTTTTGGGGCTAAGGAAAGGGTGATGAAATCCCCCACCTTATCTTGTATGGGACAACCCCTCCTTAGTAGCTTTTTGGAGTCTTAATCTAGAAATCATCTTTCCAAATAAACGCTCAACTCACACTTGTTGCAATGCAATTCCTACTAACTATTGTATGGTCATACAAAATGTATGAATGAGAGTAGGAAATGCATACCTCACGCCAGCGCTCAAAAACTGAAAGTAAAGCTATAATAAAAGACAAACTACATGTCTAAGTCAAGTATATGATGCATGACCTAAACAATCAAGAATGCATAATCTTTTGCTTTGGCTTTTAGTGGCCAAGTTCATTAAAGGGGATTGATTGTTAATATGAGGGCAAACTACAAGTCAAAACATGCCCAATTGAGCCCAGAACACTAGTGGAAGTAGAAACAAGCAGAAAAAAGTAGAGGGAAAACTGAGCTCACCATGCTACCAGTTGGCGGTCCACCACTGTTAATTGGTGGTCTGTTTACCTCTGTTCCCCTCCAAACTTCTCCTGGTGACGTCTGTTGATCTTTAGACCCTCCTGAAATAAAGTAAAACTACAAACAAAAAATTAAAACTACTCAAATCGTCCAAACCGGAGTCTGGACAGAGCACCTCCTCGGCAACGGCGCCAAAAACTTGATGTGTTCATTTTAAATACAGCAAGTGCACGACGTCGGTGAAGATGTGGAAAATACGGGTCGATCCATAGGGAGGTGTGTTGACTCTGGTTTGTTCGAAAGCAAGTGGGAAAAAGAGGGGAGAATAAATTGATTACACTAAACCACGTTAAACTACCACGAAACAAACAAAGAAGATAAAAGCACGAGACGAAATAAAACTAAACTAAGTGACTAATAGAAGCAAGCTGGAAATTGGGAATGAAAATCCCTAAGGGGTGGAGTGTGTGTACACATGAAATAAGTGGTGATGAATGCATTCATTAGAGCACACGTGTAGGTAGTGTTGCTATGCATAAGAAGTACATCATGACAAGATCTATCATCCAAATCACTAACCTAAGTGATTAATATGAGCATGAACAAGTTTGTTATTAAGAACCTAAACAAGCATGAAATGTACCTAAAGATCATGGCAAAAATCATCAAGTTAAGTATTCTCTTTAATTCAAACAAACATACTCACATTTCTTACATAAAACAACATATAACTTTCATTCCATTATACATGACATGTATAAACATAACCTCCACCCCAAAGGGAGATGTAACTACTCACACATTATTAATCTAACATTCATATTGAGGAAAAGAAACATGCTAATTAGTTCTACGAAGATTAAAATAAACAAAGTTAACTAAGCATGCAAGAATTAAAAGAAACAATAAGAAACTAACAAAACATTCTTTATTGCTCACTCACTTTACAAGTAGCATCTCTCCACCAGAGTTTTGCTCCAAGACTTTACTCCTAGTAGAGAGAATGGTCACCAAGAGAGGAGATGGTTACAAGGGAGGAGGAAAAGTTTTATTTATAGTCATAGAAAAAAATAATCGGGGACAATCCCCTGATGTGGGACTAAACATATACTATAAATGGACATAAAACAACATAATCGAACACCCGACTAAACCATGAACAATTTGGACTCATTTGGACCGCCAATTGGCGGTTTGTACTGGTTGGATCGAGTCTGGATTTGAATGGCTCGTTTCTGGCTTGATTTCTTGATGTATGGTGAACCTGATTTGGTTGTTGACGTTTAGGCCTTGATCTAATTGCCAAAATACTCATGATGGTGTAGAGCATTTTTGATTTACTCATTGGTCCTTTTCGTTTTACATCTAGGTACTTCTCTCTTGCATCTCAGTCCATAAGTCTTGCAACTCAGTCATTTTCCTTGATTTTAAGTCCATTTTGAGTATCTTCTTCTCAAACATATTTATTCCTGAAACTTAAAATAAAACTCGTTACGTAGCATTGCTTAGGCTAAAAATAATGGATATAAGACACAAATATAAGCATAATATGATGTCAATCAATTAGTGAGTAGTTTCATCCCCCTTTGGGGGTGAAGATGATGTACATATATGTTGTGATGTTTGGATGTTTGACGAATTTTGGATTTTGTAAACTTGCATGTTTGTATGTTCATTGGGAGTATTTTAATCTACATATTGGGGGATTTTGATGGATTTTTCCATAAGATTTAGATTCTCCCAGGGTTAGGTTTCATGCATCATTCCCTATGAGGACTTAGAATATCACGTACACATTTCCCCAAATCTCCACATAGGGCAATCCCTACCACCCGTGTAACGAGAGTTCGGTCGGCGCATCCCAAGTCAGATGACTCGAAAGCACCAGGCACAAAGTCCCCTCAGACCTACTTTCCCGAGTGATAGGAGCCGTGCGAGAATAGAGAACACCTACTCACTTATTTCTTATCTACACATGAACCAAAACCCCTACACTTAATGTCTCACAACAAGATTTAAAGGGTCATTGACAACAACAAGCTTCCTTAAGTTAACAGACACAAATTATTAACTCATTAGGTTTAGGGTGGACTTCTTTAAATTTTTGAGCACTGAAGCCCTATGATTACTCACCCCCAAAGGAAAACCTGGGTGCATCCTAACGACTCGATAAATCCTAAAGCCACTGTATTAGATATCCTAATGCATCAAGTTTAAGACAATTTTGGGAGCTTTCTTTTTACTTTGTCTCTCAACGGTTTTGCAAATGCTAAACACACGCAAAACCCACAAAACATTTTCCTTCGCAAACACATGAAGATTTTGAAAGAAATGTCAAAAAATTTAAGCACTAGGCAAACAAAAGAAGACAAGTCACCCAAGGATCATGGCAAGCAGATACATCGATATTAAATGCAGCACACTAACATGACCCTAACAATGCACACAAAAGAAAACAAAAATCAAAGGAGAAGACTTGACTATGTACACACGTAAAAACACCCCCACACCTACTTCATGCATTGTCCTCAATGAATGCGAGCAAGATACTACATGAAGTTATGCATGAAAAAAGAATAGATCTCACCAACGTGAAGTACACAGGGAAGTTTTTGGCTATGTTGATGGACACAACCGAAATTCCCTCAAAACCTGTGAGATGCTAAGGAAGGGATACAAATACGTGAAAGAATTGGGGCTCAAATACTCAAGGGTTGGGGCCCACAACAAACGATGCTCACTGAAGGAGTCTTCTCTTCTTTCTTTTCTTTTTTTTAAACTATACAAACCTGAAAGCTCAACCACTCATGCAGGAGCATGAATGGTTGAGTGCGAGGGAGGTTCATGAAGGAACATGACCTCCTCGACTTCGGCTGGTGCCCCCTCCAAGTAGGGTTTGAGGCCTTGTCCATTAACTTTGAACACATCCACATTCCCTAGGTTCAAGATGTCAACTGCTCCATGAGGATAGACGGTTTGGACAATAAACGGGCCAGACCAGGGACTGTGGAGCTTACCCGCAAACAGATGAAGTCGGGAATTGTAGAGCAACAACTTCTGCCAGGCCGTAAACACCTTTCGCATGATCATGCGATCATGAAACATCTTGGCTCGGGACTTATGAATTTTGGCATTCTCGTACGCATCATTGCGTAGCTCTTCTAATTCCCCAATGTCGAGCTTATGTTGTACTCCTACTTGAACAAGATCCATATTCAGGTTCTTGATCGCCCGGAAAGCTGAAGGGAATGTGTTCTAAAAGTTTTACTTTTAAATGCCAATTATTATGAATTGAATGAGAAATCGTTTTGTTCCTTGTTTATGTTATTCGTCTTTTGGAAGTGTTAAGGAATAGGCTCTTGGTCCTTAACCGTAGAGCTCTAAAAGATATTGGTTTACATAAAACAAAAGATATTCGCAATCATGGTAATTAACATGGAACATTAATTACCGAGTTAAGATTGTCGTGTTGGTCATAGATCATTGTAGCTCTACAAGTGAGTGATAACACGGGTATGCAAAAGAGGAAAATATTACTTTTGTATACTGAATAGACCTAATAAGTAAAATATTATAGAAATGTGTTTCTGTGTCATTAATATTTTACTGTGTCTTTGGTCCTTTGATATGAGACTTATATCCGATCGCTTAAGGAGTTCTTAATTAGATTGGTGTCTTGAGCTATCGATGAGTGTAGTGTAAAGGCATTAGTTGGTTAAGTACAACTTTTGTTGGAGAAGATAGTTAGTCAAAAGACTATCATTGCCCCTCTTAATTGAGTGATGATATTAGTGGGCCCCTTGATAAAGCAAAGTTATAATGTGCACAATGTGATTTGAGTTAAGTCACATATTTATAACTAGCTTAAAGAGATCAAGAAATGAATACTAAGACAAAGATGACACAATACTACTTTGTGTGTATTCTTAATATCATGAGGCAAGGGACGGACACAAGTGGTGCACTCCATCACTAAATGGATCGGGTTTTGGTTCGAGTGGAATTAAGACATCTAACTAATTGGGAGCTATAATGTGTAGCTAGATACCGCTTATAGCTTGTGATATTAAGCTCTTAATATCACTGCCAACTTAGTTTAGATCCTCCCATAGGTCACACCGCAAAAACCGTGAAACAAGAAGCTTGATTTTTGGTTCATATGATGTGTCGGGTTTCTCATAGAAAATATGACACATGTGGTGAACGAGTAAAATCAATTATGTTGTATACATAACATAATTAGAATCATGATAAATTCATATGAGATGCATATATTATGGGGTGCAATAATTTATTGTTGCATAGGATAATATATTGCATAAGTTGTGAATTTGCTAAAACCCCAAGTTCAAATTTTGTTGGAAATAAATCCAAAATTTGAAATAGGCAAAATCGGGTAGAAGTTCGGTAATCCGTTGAGGTTCGGTCGACCGAAGGATCTATGGATCGGTCAACCGAACGTGGAACGGATAATCGTAATTGATTGACCGAACTTGACCAAAGTGCCTGGAACTTTGGTACGGTGTACCGAACCAGAAACGGTCGACCGAACAATGTCAAGTTCCGATATTTTCGGTTAACCGAATAGCACTCGGTCTTACACGTGAATGGGTCCGATCGGTTAAGGAGAATTTTTCCCCTTAAGATTCGGTCATCCACCACGTACTCGGTTAAACGATCGTGACAAATTCGGTTAACCGAGTGGGACTCGGTAAACCGAACAGCGGTCGATTTTCTGCCTTTGATTATTAAGAGATTAATTTGATCGATGGTTGGATTAGCTCCAAATTTGGTCAAACATTTTATGGGTGCATATAATGTATTATGGAATTAGTTTGTGAGAGAAATTGTCATAAAACCGTGGCTAAAGAATAGCCATGATTAAGAGTAAGATTGGAACCTATAAATAGGTCCTTATTCTCCCTAATTGTGACACACAATTCAGAAATTATTTTCTCTCCTAATTCACTACTAAAACCCACGAAAATTCTCTTAGTTTTCTAAGTCTTTGGAAGGAGAAATCTCAGAGGCTAAGGAAGGGGTTTGTAGCTAGATTCTAAGCTTGTTTGGAGATCGATTGGCTAGCTCATTTCTCTCCAACCTTGTTTAGGGTTTCGGTGAACACTCGGAGGCATCCGGCGCGGCGAGAAGCATCCCCAACGTCTCCGAATCTTCAAGAAGTTTTTGAGAACTTCTAGGTATGAATTTCGGAGCCCTTGTTTGTTTTAATAGAGTTTTGAAACTAGATGTTAAAACAAACCGATGCATGCATGAAATAAATCAAAGAAAATTGTAATTGATCCTTATTATACATAAAAATTTCGAAAATATATATGTATAATTAAACATGAAATCCTACAAAAGCACGATGCTCAAGCTCGACGGGTAGGTGGCAAGCCTTGCCGTACACTACCCGATATGGGGACATACCCAAATTGGTCTTATACGCGGTACGGAAGACCCACAACGCGTCATTCAACTTAGTTGACCAATCCTTCCTCGGGGAACTAATCGTCTTTTCAAGAATTTGCTTTAATTGACAGTTAGAGATTTCGACCTGCCCACTAGTTTGCGGATGGTATGGGGTCGCAAGCTTGTGGGTGATCGAATATTTCCTCATAAGCGCTTCAAAGGAGCGATTACAGAAGTGGGTACCCCTATCGCTAATTATGGTACGAGGAGTACCAAATCGCGCAAAAATGTCCCTCCAGAATTTGGTGACCACCTTGTTGTCATTGGTCTTTGTGGGTATAGCCTCAACCCACTTAGACACACAGTCAACGGCCACCAGAATGTAAACATTCCCGAACGAGTTCAGGAAGGGACCCATGAAATCGATGCTCCACACATCAAAGATGTCGACAACAAGGACATTTTGCAAAGGTATCATGTCACGTCGACCAATCCTGCCAAGGCGCTGGCACCTATCACATTGCTTACAAAAGTCGTAAGCATCCTTGAAAAGAGAAGGCCAGCAGAATCCAGATTGCAGCACCTTGGCAGCAGTTTTCTTTGCTCCAAAGTGTCCTCCACATGCCTTGGAGTGGCAGAAATGGAGCACACTTTGGAACTCAGTATCTGGGATACACCGCCTGAAAATTTGGTCAGAGCAGTATTTGAATAGGTAGGGGTCGTCCCAGCGAACGAATCTGACATAAGATCTAAATTTGGTTTGGTCAGATTTTGACCAACCCACAGGAAGTTGCTCGGTCACGAGGTAGTTCACGATGTCGGCAGACCAAGGGTTGTCTTCGATCGTGAACAACTGCTCGTCAGGAAATTTGTCATCAATAATTTGGTCATGTGGGTTGGTCGTCTCTAGACGAGATAGGTGGTCAGCTACAACATTTTCACACCTTTTTTTGTCCTGAATCTCGAGATCGAATTCTTGTAACAACAAGATCCATCTCAAGAGTCAGGATTTTGCATTTTTCTTCGCCATGAGGTGTTTGATGGTTGTGTGATCAGAATAGATAATCATGTGGGAGCCAATCAAGTATGACCGGAATTTTTCCAAAGCAAATATGATCGCTAAGAATTCCTTCTCGGTCACAGTGTAGTTCAATTGGGCATCATTGAGAGTTCTACTGGCGTAGTAGATCACATGAAGCAATTTGTCCAATCGTTGCCCAAGCACTGCTCCCACAGCGAAGTCAGATGCATTACACATTAACTCAAAGGGTTCAGTCCACACCGGTGTCTTAATAATGGGAGCTGAAGTCAACTCTTTCTTCAAGGTCAAGAAGGCATGGTGGCAATCCGGTGTGAACTCAAAAATTACATCCTTAGCCAACAAGGCGGTGAGAGGTCGAGCAATTTTCCTAATATCCCGAATGAACCGCCGATAGAATCCAGTATGCCACAAAAAGGCGCGGATATCCTTCACATTACGTGGCGACGGAAGATTAGCAATAAGACCCACTTTGGCGGGATCGACCTCAATTCCCCTACTTGAGACCACATGTCCAAGTACAATCCCTCACTTCACCATGAAGTGACATTTCTCCAAATTGAGAGCGAGATTCTTCTCACGGCATCGCTTGAGGACAATGCTCAAGTGATGAAGGCACTCATCAAAGGAAGCACCAAATATGGAAAAGTCGTCCATGAAGATCTCAAGGAAACGCTCAACCATATCGGAGAAGATGCTGATCATACACCTTTGAAACGTTGTCGGCGCATTACATAACCCAAAGGGCATGCGACGGTAGGCAAACGTGCCAAAGGGACAAGTAAATGTGATTTTCTCTTGATCCTCGGGGGCGATGGGAATTTGGTTGTAACCGAAGTATCCATCAAGAAAACAATAATACTCATGTCCAGCCAACATTTCCAACATCTGATCAATAAATGGCAACGGGAAATGATCTTTCCGCATTGCCGCATTGAGCTTGCGATAATCAACGCAAACTCGCCAGCCAGTTTGCAGGCGTGTCGGGATAAGCTCATTATGCTCATTCTCAACAACCGTCACGCCTGACTTCTTGGGAACCACATGGACAGGACTGAAGGGAATGTGTTCTAAAAGTTTTACTTTTAAATGTCAATTATTATGAATTGAATGAGAAATCATTTTGTTCCTTGTTTATGTTATTCGTCTTTTAGAAGTGTTAAGGAAGAGGCTCTTGGTCCTTAACCGTAGAGGTCTAAAAGATATTGGTTTACATAAAACAAAAGATATTCGCAATCATGGTAATTAACAAGGAACATTAATTACCGAGTTAAGATTGTCGTGTTGGTCATAGATCATTGTAGCTCTACAAGTGAATGACAACACGGGTACACAAAAGAGGAAAATAGTACTTTTGTATACCGAATTGACCTAACAAGTAGAATATTATAGAAATGTGTTTCTGTGTCATTAATATTTTACTGTGTCCTTGGTCCTTTGATATGAGACTTATATCCGATCGCTTAAGGAGTTCTTAATTAGACTAGTATCTTGAGCTATCGATGAGTGTAGTGTAAAGACATTAGTTGGTTAAGTATAACTTTCGTTGGAGAAGATAGTTAGTCAAAAGATTATCATTGCCCCTCTTAATTGAGTGATGATATTAGTGGGCCCCTTGATAAAGCAAAGTTATAATGTGCACAATGTGATTTGAGTTAAGTCACATATTTATAACTAGCTTAAAGAGATCAAGAAACGAATACTAATACAAAGATGACACAATGCTACTTTGTATGTATTCTTAATATCATGAGGCAAGGGACGGACACAAGTGGTGCACTCCATCACTAAATGGATCGGGTTTTGGTTCGAGTGGAATTAAGACATCTAACTAATTGGGAGCTATAATGTGTAGCTAGATACCGCTTATAGCTTGTGATATTAAGCTCTTAATATCACTATCAACTTAGTTTAGATCCTCCCATAGGTCACACCACAAAACTGGGAAACAAGAAATGGGGATTTTAAGTTCATAAGATGTGTCGGGTTTCATGTAGATAATATGACACATGGGGTGAACAAGCAAAATCAAAATTATGTTGTGATTAATAACATAATTAGAATCTAAATTAAATTCATATGTGATGTAAATATTATGGGGTGTAATGATTGATCATTACATAGGATAATATGTTACATAAGTTGTGAATTTACTACTAATCCCGAAATGTCAAATTTTGTAGGGGTTAAACCGAAATTTGACAAGTCTGCAGAACAATGCTCCAACGGTCGACTGGTTAGTAGTAAACGGTCGACCGATCGGGCACGGTCGACCGGACGAGTCTCGACCGATAACAGGGAATTTTCATCTGTTCGAACGGTCGACCGAATGTATCGGTCAGTCGACCGAACATTGCGATGGAATAGTTCCTGTTACGAACGGTCGACCGAGTTATTGAACAGTCGACCGAAACCTGGTTCGGGCGGTCGACCGAACCTTGAAACGGTCGACCGGTCCAGACGGTTTTCAGCAGAATTAATTTAAGAATTAATTAGCTCATGCATGGAATTGGTCCATAATTGATTTAATTCGTGGCTAATATTATTTATTATTAAATAATGGATGGTTAGATGGAATTTTGCATGAAATCATGGGCAAGAGGTTGCACATGAATAAGTAATTTGGAGAGAACTTATAAATACAAGTTTATCTCATTACCTCCTTAATTCATTCATTGCTTTCTCATGCAAAAATTCTCTCCCCATAATTCTCCACGAAAATTCCCTAATTCTTAAGTTTAGTTTAGTTCTTAAGAGATCATCTTCTCAAGGGAATTAAAGAGGGGTTAGTAATTAGATTCTAAACCCTATCGGAGATTGAGAGACTAGCTTCCCTCTCTCCGATCTTGTTTAGAGTTTGGTGAATACTCGGAGGCATCCGGCGCAGCGAGGAGCATCCCCAACGTCTCCGAATCTTCAAGAAGTTTTAAAGAACTTCTAGGTATGAATTTCGGAGCCTATATTTGTTTTAATAAAGTTTTGAAACTAGATATTGAAACAAATTGATGCATGCATGAAATAAATCATAGAAAATTGTAAATTGATCCTTATTGTGCATAAAATTTCGAAAATAAATCTGTACAATTAAACATGAAATCCTACAGTGGTATCAGATCTTAGGGTTCAATTTTCTCATGATTTAAGGCTGTAAACGAATTTAGTTTACCATCTAGGATTTAAACACTTCGATTTACCGGTTTTTCGGTCTAAGAATGTTTGTTGATATAATTCTCCATGATAATTCGTTCTGAATGTTTTAAGTGTTTTAAAACATGTCATGTAATTGTTAGAATTAAGATTTAGACATTTGTCTAACTTGCAATAATTTCGTTTTAAGTATAAACGATTATTTTGTAAGAGAATCAACAAAACCGAAAAACTACGGTTCATCTTTCCATTGGAAATTGGATGGACAGCGGTTCATAATTAATTTTTGAACTATGGATGCATGAAAAACGTGTTTAATGGATTTCAAAATGTTTTTCAAAGAATTTTTTGGGATTCTAGATGCTTGATAAACTAGGGTGGATAGTTTATAGCGATATTGTGTGCATGGATGCTCGAGTTGTTTTTGCAGGAATTGTGAGTTTGTATGTTCCAAATCAGCGGCTATGAATGTTTATAATTGTTATTATACAGAGGCTTATATATGTAAAAGTCAAATTCTCTATTTCTATCTTTTAGATAAATTGCATATGCATATGAGAGGTTTTTACATAGGACTTGAACTAGTCGGTTTTTATCGAATGTGAGGAGCATGTTTATTTTCTGTAAAATCTACATCTCCGGTGCAAGAGGAAGTCGCCGCTGTAGCGCATCGATCGAGGATCGAAGATCGGGGATCGAGGATCAAGGATCGAAGGGAACATATAAACTCACACGATGTGGATTGTGTGAATGTTTAATTTCTGTTTGTTAATTTCTGCTATGCATGTGATGAATGTGATGATTGTTAGGATGTGTATGAACATTAATATGCATGATAACCTAAAATTCCAAATCACATGTAAATATATGAAATTGTCCAGCAAAAATTAAGAATAATTTCCTTCTTATTTCATCCACTAGCAGTCATTGATTGAGGGATACTCTGCTCGCCCTTAGCGGGAGATAACTCCCTCCATCTTTGGGAATAGTTGGAGATATAATGGTTGTCTGTTGTTGTGCCACGATTAAATGTATGAGGTGTGTTTCACCCTAGTGAACCCCAAGTATGTTTAGTTGAGAATACAATGGATAAACGTATCTCGTATCAAATGAAAATAAGTTTTCTTAACATTACCTAGATCCCTCGCTCGGTTTTGGGAAAAAGTTTTCCTTACGAGGATAGGTTGCATTCCCTCAGAATTAAAACGACAAGAATCACAAGAGTTTGAAGATACTAATATTGCTAAAATTCAAAAAGGTTGTGATTAGAAAAATGTTTTTCTTACCTTGATGTTGTAATGTATTCGATAGCCCTTAGCTAGTCTATGTTACAATTAATGGGATCTTGTATTGTTGCATTTATGGGCAATTTTTTTTTGCAACATTTACATTTATATTCGATATATGTATGCATGTGTATTAAAACATAAAATTGGCATTAAAACCTGTATGATTTATTTTGTAGAAAAATGTCGAACATCCAACCTATCGTACGATCCATGATAGAAAAACACCCTTTAGCAAATGATGGCTCAAACTTCATTAGTTGGCAACTCAAACTCAACATCGTGTTAAAGTTTGAGAAACTATCTCACATTTTGGAAGGTCCAATCCCAAAGTGGAATGAGAGATTAACCGATGAAGAGAAAGAGGCTAAGGCCAAGTGGGAAGACCAAGAGAACCAGGTTCACGGTCTTATGCTAGCATCCATGGGTGACTCGCTCCAAGCGAAATACTTGGATTCAAAACCCAAGAAGACCATGGAGGCTTTATCTAAGATGTTCATGGATAGTGCCCGAAAGGAGCGCTATAAGACCACCATCGCACTCACAAGGTGTCATATGGCGGAGGGAACATCGGTATCTATGCATTTTCTCACGATGCAAGGATACCTTGAGAAGTTGGCAAAACTCTCTTCACCAATACCCGAGGACATTGCTGAAGATATGATTCTTGGCTCTCTAGCTCCGTCCTTTAAGGACTTTGTGATGCACTATCACGTGCGTGAAAAAGGAGTGAGTCTTGAGGAGCTTCACAACGCTCTCAAAACTGCTGAAGTTGACATGGGCAAGGGTAGGGACAAGCAAGTCCTTTCCGTCCATGGAAGGAGCCAAAAGATTGGTAAAGGAAAGGGCAAATCTACCAAAAGTGGTTCAATCAAGAGAAAGGGAGTAGGATGTGCTCATAAGAGTGCCTCGAGGGGGAAATCTCAGAAATCTCCAACTCCCAATACGGAGTGCTTTCACTGCGGTGAAAAAGGACACATCCGGCCAAATTGCCCCAAGTACAAGGAAGACCTTGACAACGGAGTGATTGAATGTCGGCGCCCCAAAAAGGCCAAAGGTATATTTGTTATTGAAATAAATTTAGCCACCTCTATCCAGGATTGGGTAATTGATACCGGATCTTGTGCTCACATAGTTTCTAATGTGCAGCTACCCATGGATACGAAGGAACTCGTAAGGAACGAGGTAGAATTGAAGGTCGGAAATGGTGCGAACGTTTCTGCGATTGCACAAGGTTCTGTGGTGCTTCAACTATGTAGTGGTTTAAATTTATGTCTAAAGAATGTTTATTATGTACTTTCGATTAGCAAGAATATTATTTCTGTATCATGTCTAGATATGGATAATTTTAATATAAATATTTCAAATTCTTGTTTGTCTATATCGAAGAATGGTGTTTTCTATGCAAATGCGTTCATAAGGAATGATCTCTATTTGCTTGAATTGAATAATAAACAAATCTTTAATATCAATAACAAAAGACTTAAGACCACTCACGAGAATGATACTCTCTTGTGGCACTATCGTCTTGGTCACATAAATGAAAAGCGCATCAAGAAATTGCAAGAAACAAACCTTCTTGGTCTACTTGATTTTAAATCATTGGAGACGTGCCAACCATGTCTAATGGGAAAAATGACCAAAAAGCCTTTCAAGAAGAAAGGCCCAAGGGCGAGTGGCTTGTTGGATTTGATACATTCCGATGTATGTGGTCCAATGAGTACTAGTGCACGAGATGGTTTCAGGTACTTCATTACATTCACGGATGATTATAGTCGTTATGGCTATGTTTATCTAATGAGAAACAAAAGTGAATCCTTCGACAAGTTCAAAGAATTCAAGAATGAAGTAGAGAACCAACTCGACAAGAAAATCAAGTCTCTACGAACGGATCGTGGAGGTGAGTACTTAAGTGCCGAATTTGACTCATACCTAAACGAGTTTGGTATTGTACTTCAACTCACCCCTCCCGGTACACCTCAGTGGAATAGGGTATCCGAAAGGAGGAATAGGACATTGCTCGACATGGTTCGGTCAATGATGAGTCATGCGGAATTACCTCTTTACTTTTGGAGTTATGCACTACAAACTGCGGCTTACACACTAAATAATGTTTCATCCAAATCCGTGGAGAAAACTCCTTATGAGCGATGAAGTGGTAAAACACCTAAGCTCAATTTTCTCAAGATTTGGGGTTGTGAGGCTTACGTCAAGAGATTGATGTCGACCAAACTTCAACCAAAAGCGGATAAGTGCTTCTTTATTGGTTATCCTCGTGAGACAAGAGGATACTACTTTTGGCATATCACCTCCAATCGAGTGATTGTAGAGAGGGATGCCACATTTCTGGAAAAGGAATTTCTAGAAAGAGTAAAAAGTAGTAGGAGTAGGGTTGTGCTTGAGGAAACTCAAGATACTCTACAAGATCATGACATGAATGATGACATTCAAGATCATGAAGGCCCAACCGAGGTTCCTTTGGTTAGTGGGAGCGTGAGCGAGAGACCATCACAAGAAATTGTGAGAGAATCTCAATCATCCCCACCAAGTGTACGTTCAAGAGTTGAACGTGAACCCACTCCCCAAGAAATTGTGGAAGAAGTTCGAGAGACACGAGAAGAACCAAAAGAACTTAGAAGGTCAACAAGGGAAAGGAAGAAACCCGATATCTATCTGGGACTTCATGAAATCATGGTACTAGATACCAATGATCCCTTAACCTTCCAAGAAGCAATGGATAGGGAAGACTCCAAACTGTGGCTCAAGGCCATGGAATCCGAAATAGAATCCATGTATGATAATCAAGTATGGGACTTGGTTGACCTTCCTCAAAGTAAAAAGGTCATTCCTAATAAATGAGTTTTTAAGAGGAAGATGGACATGGATGGGAACCTGACAACCTACAAAGCAAGGCTTGTAGCGAAGGGTTTCACTCAACTTCAAGGAATTGACTATGATGAAACTTTTTCACCGGTTACCATGTTCAAGTCTATTCGGATCATGCTCGTTATTGCCGAATTTCACGATTATGAAATATGGCAAATGGATGTCAAAACGGCATTCCTTAATGGGAACTTGGAGGAGGATGTGTACATGGTACAACCTCAAGGTTTTGAAGATCCAAAGAATAACGAGAAGGTATGCAAGCTTCAAAGATCCATTTATGGATTGAAGCAAGCATCAAGGAGTTGGAACAAACGCTTTGACGAGGAAGTGAAGAAGCTTCACTTCATTCAAAGTAAGGAAGAACCTTGTATATACAAGAAAGTTAGTGGGAGTCATGTAGTATTCCTAATCTTATATGTCGATGACATATTGCTTATGGGCAATCATATTCCTTTGCTTGAGCAAACGAGAAGTTCATTGAAATCTGCATTTTCAATGAAAGATATGGGTGAGGCTCAATACATCTTGGGAATCAAGATATACCGAGATAGATCCCGTAGACTCATTGGCCTAAGTCAACGTACATACATTGACAAAATCTTGGAAAGGTTCAAGATGAACAACTCCAAAAAGGGCAGTGTGCCAATGAGTATGGGTGTGCAACTCAAGAAGTCTCAACGTGCTCAATCACGTAAGGACTTAGAGTACATGAAGGATGTCCCTTATGCTTCGGCAATTGGGTCGATCATGTATGCGATGACTTGCACAAGACCCGATGTCTCGTATGCTCTAAGCGTGACAAGTCGTCACCAATCCAACGCAGGTCCTGAGCATTGGACTGCGGTCAAGAATATCCTAAAGTACCTTAACCGGACTAAGGATAAGATTCTTGTTTATGGAGGACAAAGGGAATTGATAACTGAAGGTTACTCGGATGCGAGTTTCATGAGTGATCCAGACGATAGAAGGTCGCAATCAGGATACGTCTTCCTTCTGAATGGTGGAGCTGTGAGTTGACGTAGTTGGAAGCAAAGCACTACGGCCGACTCAACCACTGCTTCCGAAGTAACGGCTGTCGCTGAAGCGAGCAAGGAAGGAGTGTGGATTTAGAAGTTCCTTGAAGAGCTTGGAGTAGTTCCCTCGAGCGAGGGACCAATAGAGCTATTTTGCGACAATAGTGCATCTGTCTCGCAAATCAAGGATCCCAAATCACACCACAAAGTGAAGTACATGGATCGTAAGTACTTCGTGACGCGTGACCTCATCGACGAAGGCAAAATAAATCTATTATGGGTGGACACCAACAGCAACACAACTGATCCATTCACAAAACCCTTATCCTAAGCCAATGGCGAAATGCATTTCGAGTCCATGGGATTGAGGAACCATGTAGATTGGCTTGATGATTGATATGTAATGGGGTTTACCCAAGTTATTATTGTTTTATGCATTGAGTATGTATGAGAAAGAAAACTTTAATAACAAGTGGGAGATTGAAGGAATGTGTTCTAAAAGTTTTACTTTTAAATGTCAATTATTATGAATTGAATGAGAAATCATTTTGTTCCTTGTTTATGTTATTCGTCTTTTAGAAGTGTTAAGGAAGATGCTCTTGGTCCAGACGGTTTTCAGCAGAATTAATTTAAGAATTAATTAGCTCATGCATGGAATTGGTCAATAATTGATTTAATTCATGGCTAATATTATTTATTATTAAATAATGGATGGTTAGATGGAATTTTGCATGAAATCATGGGCAAGAGGTTGCACATGAATAGGTAATTTGGAGAGAACTTATAAATACAAGTTTATCTCATTACCTCCTTAATTCATTCATTGCTTTCTCATGCAAAAATTCTCTCCCCATAATTCTCCACGAAAATTCCCTAATTCTTAAGTTTAGTTTAGTTCTTAAGAGATCATCTTCTCAAGGGAATTAAAGAGGGGTTAGTAATTAGATTCTAAACCCTATCGGAGATTGAGAGACTAGCTTCCCTCTCTCCGATCTTGTTTAGAGTTTGGTGAATACTCGGAGGCATCCGGCGCAGCGAGGAGCATCCCCAACATCTCCGAATCTTCAAGAAGTTTTAAAGAACTTCTAGGTATGAATTTCGGAGTCCATATTTGTTTTAATAAAGTTTTGAAACTAGATATTGAAACAAATTGATGCATGCATGAAATAAATCATAGAAAATTGTAAATTGATCCTTATTGTGCATAAAATTTCGAAAATAAATATGTACAATTAAACATGAAATCCTACAATGACTCACCCACGAACTATCAGAGATAGGATAGATTATGTCATGATCCAAGCACTTAAGAACCTCCTTTCGGACGGCTTCTTTCAGTACAGGATTCAATCTCCGTTGTGGGTCCCTGCGGGGCCTAGAATCCTCTTCCATGTGGATCCGATGCTGAACAATACCAGCGCTAATTCCCTTGATATCCTTCAAGGACAACCCGATCGCGTCTTTGTTTTCAAAGAGTACTCTTTTGAGGGCAACCTCTTGACCTTGTGCAAGATCAGAAGCAATAATGAGTGGCAAGGTCTCATTATCCCCTAAAAAGGTGTACTTTAGGTTATCGGGGAGCGGTTTAAGCTCGACCAGAGGTGGGTCCTTGTCGGATTCAGAGTTACTTTCAAGTGGCTCAAGGGCCACGGGGTAAGAGGAGCAAGCACCCAGATGTGGCTCCTCGTCCCGAGAAATGCTGGCAGATTCCTCAAGATCCTCTTCACTCGCAACCTGGTCATTAGGCACCTCAATAATATGTCGATGTGAGTCGAACATGCCTAATGACTCAGGCTCATCCGTTTCCTGGATGAAATTGGCTCCGACAGTGTCGTCGAAGAGCCCGAGTTGCTTACCAAGAGTGAAGATGTTGAAATCCGCCGTGAGGTTTCCAAAAGACAACCTCATCAAGTCATTGTGACAATTGATCAAAACATTAGATGTCGCAAGAAATGGACTCCCAAGGATCACAGGAATTTGTCCTTGTGGATTGGACACGGGTTCAGTATCCAAGATGATGAAATCAACTGGAAATACGAACTCACCCACTTTGATAAGGACATCCTCCACACTCCCTCGTGGAATTTTGACGGATCTATCAGCCAACTGGAGGGTTGTCCTCGTTGGTTTAAGATCGCCTATTCCAAGGTTGACATAGACTGAGTAAGGCAGGAGGTTCACAGATGCCCCCAAATCCAATAAAGCTTGGGAGATTGTCACATTCCCAATTATGCAAGAGACAGTTGGACACCCTGGGTCCTTGTATTTGACTTGCATGGGCTGTGTCAATATTGAGCTCACATTGGCGGCCCAAAAGGCCTTTTTGGGCACATTTGTTTTTTTCTTGGTGGTGCAAAGGTCCTTAAGGAACTTGGCATACAGTGGCATTTGTTGAACAACGTCCAACAACAGGATGTTCACCTTTACTTGCCTAAGTACCTCAACGATCTTGTCCCAATGCTCATCACGTTTTTTCGTCAATCGATGAGGGAATGGTGCCTTGGGACATAAGTATCATGAGGAGGAGTCTTAGAATTAGAGGCTCAAGACTCTCCTCGGAAGTCTCGCCAACAGGGTTGGCTTCAGGCATTTCCACATTGTTGTCAACGACCCTTCCCGATCTCAAGGTATGGACAACATTGGCATATTGGGAAGGGTCACTTTCAACATTGTGTACATTCTGCCTAGCATGAGCAGGTTGACCCCTGGGATTTACCACAGGTTGACTCGGGAACTGACCCTTCTCGCGTTCATGGAATTGATGAGCCAACTGGCTAACTTGCATTTCCAAAGCCTTAACTGTACTTTGCAACGCTTGAAGGGTCGGATCACAAGAAGGGTCCTTGGGGTCAACCTGCTGGGGTGGTGGAGTCTGGTTGGAATAACCCGACGATGAGGCATGAGCAGGTTGGTAATTATGGTGCTGTGACCTTTGATGTGGGGGTTGGTAGGTCGCCGATGGGCATGGAGGTTGATAAGGTGGAGGTTGAGGTTGAGCGTGCGAGCTCTGACCGTGACCCCCACTAGGCCCCCAAGAGAAGTTAGGATGGTTATGTCATCCCGGGTTGTAGGAGTGACTGTACGGGTCGTTAAGGGGCCTCTGTTGATACAGCGCATTCGCATGCTCAGTATCCCTTGGAGCGTAGGCGCACCCCAAGTCATCATGGCCCGTAAGTCCACACCTACTACACCCAGGAGTAGCGACCTGAGCTACAGGAGCTCGGCCCAACTTTAAACTCTCAATCCTACGCATGAGAGCAGCCAATTTCGCCTCAGACGCGATAGTTGACTCGACATGATATGATCCAGCCCGACCAGAAGACCTGGCGGCTGGTGGCTCTCTCATGGTGTCCCACTCGAAGGTACGTTCAGCCATGGACTCAAAAGTGTCACATGCCTCCTCGATGGGTTTCATTTGGAAGTCACCCTGACACACCGACTCCAACAATGTGCGGGTGTTGTAGTTGATGCCCTCATAAACAATTTGGCACAACTGCCATAGCTCAAGTCCGTGATGAGGGCACTGCTGGAGAAGGTCCTTGAACCTCTCAAAGAAACCATGAAAAGATTCGGTCTCAGTCTGATACATCTGATGTATCTGGTGCCGAATCTGTTGAGTTTTCCTTTGGGGGAAAAATCTCTTCAGAAATACGGTCACAAAGTCATCCCAAGACCGAATCGAGCTCGCCGGGAGACTGTACATCCATTTCTTCGCGTTATCCTTCAACGCGAAAGAAATCATCCTCAACCGAACTGAATCCACGTCATGCTGTTGAAGCTTGAACATGGAGAATACTTCCTCGAATTCGCGTATAAAAATATATGGATCCTCCTTATTGGCAGTAAAGGTTGGAAGCATGCTCACATATTGAGGTTTCAGCTCATAGTTGTTCCCACGAGAAGAGGGAAGAACTATGCAAGAAGGTTACGCGGACCGAACAGGATGGGTCCGCTCCCACAAAGTCATCGGTCTATCTTGTCGAGCTAAAGGTGGTGGTGCACCAAGAACTCGATCCTGACCGAATCTCCCTTCCTCTTGAGTCAGAGGAGGAGGAGAAGGAGGTCTACGTGGTGGTGGGAGCGGACCGAGGTAATCCATGTATGGAATCCAGTCTCCCTCGCCACCACGAGACGACTCGGCCTCTTGCTCCAAAAGAGCACAAGACGGAGATGGTCGATCACCAAGACCGTCCATCTCAGAAATATGCACTCTCTCTAGTCGAGCGCTCTCACCAGAACGAGCCCAACCTCGCATACAAATGCTCGACTCGACTCTAAACAACACACAACAGAAGGTGTTCTCAGAGGAGGAGACTACACGTAGAGAATAGATGAGGAGAGGACTCAGATGAGGAGGGAAGAATCCTTAGATCTAACGTGGGTAGTGGGATCACGTAGAAGCCTAACTAGCAAGCACGACTCAAACAACTTAAGGCTATGGGTCCTTAGGCTAGACGACGCCTAACTTCGAGGTCACTAGCCTCGACACGCCTCACCTCCCTACAACGTGGACCACAATGCCCAGCAAGTGATACCAGATCCGGAGATCCAGTATCTCCTACTATCGACAAGGTAGGCAACGCCGATCATGTCATGATGGTCTCAACTAGATTACTCTCCTAGTGCGTCCGCAATCCTTAGGGCCAATGTCTACTTGCTTTTAGTTAAGGCTTGATTAAGAGTGATTTTTGGGGCCAAGGAAAGGGTGATGAAATCCCCCACCTTATCTTTTATGGGACAACTCCTCCTTCGTAGCGTTTTGATCCCAGATCTAGCAATCAATCGCTCCAATCAAACGCTCAACTCACTCTTGTCTTGATGCAATTCCTACTAACTAATGCATGAGCATACAAGATGCATGAATGAGTGTAGGAAATGCGTACCTAACGCCAGCGCTCAACAACTGAAGATAAAGCTAAAAGAAAAGACGACTATATGCCTAAGTCAACTTCATGATGCGTGACCTAAACAAATAAGTGTCTAATCTTTTGCTTTGGATTTTAGGGCCAAGTTGATTAATGGGGGAGTGATTAATGATCTGGGAGCAAACTAGAAGTCACAACATGCACAATAGGGCTCCCAGATAAAGAAAATGACAGAACCAACTACCAGAAGAAATTTGAAAGCAAGAAACCCTCACCAGGCCGCCAATTGGCGGTACAAGACCGCTGATTGGCGGTCCCTTTTGATGCTTAGGTGCTCCAACACCTCTAGTAGCCTCCCCGTGAGCTCTAGGATCCCTGAAACTAAGAAAAACTGGAATCAAAAAATTAAAAAACCACTCGAATCGTCCAAACCAAGGTCTGGAAAGAGCACCTCCCCGGCAACGGCGCCAAAAACTTGTTTGATCGTTTTATATTAACCGCAAGTGCACGGCCGCGTTGAAGCGGTGGCAAATACGGGTCGTCCACTGGGAGGTGTGTCGACGCTTGGTTTGTGCGAAGGCGAGTGGAAAGAAAGGGAAGAAAGATGTATTAGACTACACTACACTAATCTAAACTAGTAAACAAGCAAGCTGAAATGAAATCACTAAACAACTAAGCTAAACAACTAATGAAGAAGATAAAAACGTAGGAATGAAAACCCCTAAAGGGTGGAGTGTGTGTGTGCACATGAAATAAGTGTGGTGTTGAATGCATACAATAAGCTCAAGTTAGTTAGTGTTTGTTCATGCATAAGAGGTACCTAATGGCAAAACCTATCATTTACAACACTAAAACTAATGTGATTAATATGAGCAATGCAAGGTTGTTATTAAGAACATAAGAAGCATGGAGTGTACCTAACTATGGTAGAAGCCATCAAGTAAAGTCCTTATTAATTCAAGCAAGCATACTAATATTTCTCACAAACATTTATATCAAGCATTCATACCATCTACATAACATGTACACACATCTACTCCACCCCCCAAAGGAGATGGAACTACTCACACATATTTAAACTAACTACTCTAACAAAATGAAACATTATACTGAAATGAAACTACACTAATCAAGCAAGAAATATTAAAGAAGCATAAAACAAAACAAACAAGCAAGCATGCATATGAAAGGAAATGAAACTAAGAGAGAAACAACACAATTAAAGGAAAAACATCTATTATTAACTCACTCAATACAAGCAGTCATTCCTCCACCAGAGTTTTGCTTCAAGGCTTCACTCTTAGTAGGGAAGATAACCACCAAAGAGGGGGATGGATACAATGGAAGGTGAAAAGTTCTATTTATAAGCATGGAAAAAGCTAATCCGGGACAATCCCCCGATGTGGGACTAAACAAATACGAAAAATAGACTAAGCATACACTAATACACGTGCTCCTGAAAGTTAAGCGGATCCAGAGCCATCTGGACTGCCAATTAGCGGTTCCAGACCGCCAATTGGCGGTCTATAAGCTCCAGATCCACTTGAGATTTGTTGTGGGCTTTGCTTGAAGTAATTCTTGGTCTTGGATGCATCTACTTTGTTTATTGGAGCTCCGACCCGAATCGAATTGCCAAAATACTCCCCATGATGGTGTGGAGTTTTCTGTTTTGCTCTTAGGTCCTTCTGTCTTACGTTTTAGTCATTCTCCCTTGCATCTTAGTCCCCAGGTCTCACAATTAAGTCTTTTTCACCTGCTTTTGGGTCATTTCATGTCTCTTCTCTTCAAACTTCTTTATTTCTGAAATTCAAACATAAAACTCGTCGCGTAGCATTGCTTAGGTGTAAGATAATGGATATAAGGTACAAATATAAGCATGAAATTATGTCAATCACGCTGCCATCTAGAAGACCACATGGCATCTGCAGTGCACGAACTCGGAATGACGTTGCCGTCATATCATCTGTAGTGCACGAACTCGGAATGATGTTGCCGTCACGATCCAAGAATCGTCCTCACCCATTTTCTTCTTCTGAGTTTGGGCATCTGCAGTTCACGAACTCGAATCACCGGACACAGACCGGCCACCTCGTCCCTTCCTAACGACCCACTCAACGGAAGTACTACAATGTCGCCCCTGTCCTCGACCATACTGATGTATCGCCTCCTCCTGTGGCTCCAAGCCATACCGCCCTCCATCGTCACCCTCCTCGTGACTCCCCACCTTATCTGAATCATCATCGTCATCGAAAGAATCTTCACGTGCCGCACGACGACGTAAAATATATCTTTCTCCTAACTGTAGATTTCCCTTTTCCTTTTCCCTTTTCCTCCACGGTAACCTGATGACTATTAATTCAATTTTAAAAATAAAATTTCATTAATGGATTTTCTAAACTGATTTAACTAATTATTAACTTAATAATCAATTTATTTAGCAATTATCACAAATTATAATCAATTTAAATAATTTTAAAAAATTCAAAAAAAATGGGCCTCCCCATCGGGGGAGCGGCTGTTTCAGACGCCCCCCTACGGTCGGGCGTTCGCGGGAGACGTCCGACCCATTTTTTTTTTAAATTAAAAAAACTAAACAAGACATTTTACGAGATTCGAGTAATCCGGGGCATCCGCTGGTTCTTTTCCTGGCCTCCGAGACATTCTTTCTGATGAATATGAGAGTAATATGAAGAGAGAGTGTTGTTAGTAGAGTGAAATGAAGAGTTATATAAGTAGAATGACAAATGGGTAAAATGGTAATTTGTACGGACGATTTAAGTAGTTTTCCGACGATGAATAACAGTTCATCAGTAAAAAAACAAAGAGAAAAATCATTTTGGAACACAATCAATACATGTTTGCGCGCATCATATGGTACATCCCGGTAATTTGATTGCTTCAAGAATTTTAACACTAAAAAAACTTGAGATTACAATAACGGAAAATAATAAAGAACATTAAGAATTTGACATTAGCCGGGTTGGAATTGCAAGTGTGTGAACATATTCAGATCACGAAAGCCCCTTTGAAGGGTTCCATCTCGACCAAACCCTAATCACCAACCTCGCCGTTGACGGCTACCGGAGCGGCCTTCTCCTTACCGTGACCTTCTTTTCTTCAGTGAGTTTATTTCCTCACCTCTTCTTTGCCATGTTTTTGGATTGGGTCGATGTTTCCTAGAGATTTGGTGTTTCCATGTTTGTGTCAAAAGTTTCGGTCTTTCACAGAAATAATTGAGATCCCAACAGCATAGATTTGTAATTAGTTATTGGTTTGTAGTGAATTAAACGGTAATTGTACAAGTTTTGTACCTTTAACTAAATCTCAGGATGTGACCTGCATTCAGGATGGTGTCAGGAATTTAGGTTGGGAGGTGGAATTTTGTAATCCATTGCTTTGGTGTGATTGAGGGCTTTGTTTAGAGGTTGTCATACTCATTAAACGGGTCTTCAAGGAGTTATTTGAAGCAGTGGGGCGGGGAGTACCTTAACAAAGGCTAAGGTGCTGACCCTCGCCTGACTTGGCGTAATAACTTAATGTTGCAACTTTTGATATTAATCGGAAGGAGTGGAACTTTAAATCTTATAATTTTGCTAGTTCATAGTCATACTACACCAAGTCGTCTCTAATGTGTTGGTGAGTTTCCTTGTATCCTCAATTATGCATGTATGCCTTGTTTTGACATTTAACTTTCAATTTTAAATTGCATCACTTTAGTATCTTAATTTTTTAGTTACAGAGGGATGAAGGTACTGAGTGTCAATTCAAAAGTATAAAGCGAAACCAAGATGTAATTTAGGGCATTCTAAATGTATTTATCATTTAATCCACTGCTCGTTCTTCCATTTCATTACACATTAATGGAATTGTTTGTTTTAATTTGAATTACTCTGCTTTTTGTATGAAAAACATAAAATTAATATTATAAATTTTTTGTTAATTTGAGATAACTTTTACACCAAAAGAGGTTTTCCATGGTGATCCCTGAAACATTAAATAAGATTCAATAGTTTTATAAATCTATGATTCTACGTAGCCATTAATATTTTCTCACATAGATCCTAGGAATTAATCGTGAGAAATCAAAATGGCAAACATAAGAAACTCATACATCTGAGATCCAGCTGCTGACACAGGGTTAGACAGAGCTGATCTTTCCTCTTCTGGTTATCATTCTCGTCCTCACTGTATTGCTGTATGAATCTATATGTTAGTTTTACCCTTTTAGGTTTATATTACTATTTCAAATTTATGCTTCAAATTTTATTTTTTGTTCGACTGAAATTTGTATTAAATGAAACGTGCCATTTCTTCGGCTATTAACTTTCAGCCTTATACATCTAGCTATATTGACAATCTAGTCTTCAAACTAAAATAACATATTGCCGTGTTCCTGCAGTAAGCAACTAGGCATATACAAACTATTGTTGACTATTGTTGAAACACTGATGGATGAAGAAGCTGCAGGTTGTAAACTAGTGCCTTCCCAGTATCCTAAGCTTGGGCCTATTGACCCTGAAAGAGCTCGGTTCCCATGTTGCATAGTCTGGTCTCCTCTGCCCCTTATTTCTTGGCTCATACCTTGCGTAGGACATATAGGAATATGTAGAGAGGATGGAGTCATCTTGGACTTTGCCGGGCCAAACTTTGTTTGTGTAGACAATTTTGCATTTGGTGCAGCTACTCGCTACATCCAAGTAAACAGAGAAAAGGTAGGTGTGTTTCTCTTATATTATATTTCTCGTCATCTACATGGACCCAATTTTATCAAAATGTCTTCTGTTTAAGGGATACATTGATACCATCAAAATTACCACAAATTATTTATATGTAGCTTACGAATTGTCAAGCTGCCAAAGCTTTAAAAGCAAAGCACCCATGACATTACATGTCACCTTCTTTTTGTATTTTGGGTTTTAATCAGTAGGTGTCCTTCACAAATTACGACCTTAAAATACTCACAAGTCACAACATTACGTATATATTCCTCATTTTGTACTGATGTTTGACTCATGCTGCTCAAAAAATTCTATTCATTTATTTCCATTGTTAAAGAAATGTTGTTGCATTTTCACATTTTGATGCATTCTCAATGGCAGTGCAATGTAGCTCGTTCAATTTCAAATGTTAGTTGGGATGAAGCTGCAGCTGAAAAAATCATGACTTGGGATGAAGCCCTTAGAAAGGGCACACAGGAGTTCCAACACAGAGCCTACAGCTTATTCACCTGCAACTGCCACTCTTTTGTCGCTAACAATCTGAACAGAATGTCATATTGTGGACGTCAGAACTGGAATGTGGTGAATTTGTCGGCTCTACTATTCCTCAAAGGTGCTTGGGTGAGCAAAGGTGCCATTGTCAAAACTCTCTTGCCGTTTTTGGTGCTTTTCGGTGTAGGGCTGACTTTTGGCGGATCGACGTTCTTGATCATGTTGGCTGCATTTGTGTTTGTACTGGTCGGTTGGTTCCTGATTGGTACTTACTGTTTTAAGGGTCTCATCCTTTTGTAATTACGGGTTTATTCTTCAGGTGTTTCTCATCATACCTGTGTAGTTGTGTTTGGTTATTTCTGGAACAAGTTCTTGTTAGATGACCTCCAAAAAATGGTTCATAATCAATGAAAAGTGGGAAAAGAACTCCTAAAAGACAGCATCAACCACCTTGTTCGCAGGCGCATGATGTTACCAAAAGAAGCCTAAGTCATCTAGTTAGTTTAATGCGCTACGGGTATCACGTCTCAGTTGTCTCCACAATTTTAGAGTAAGACTAAGGCTAATGTTTAGTGTACAACTTGATTGGACTCGTTTTTGGACTCGTCGGTTAGAGATTGTAAGGGCACCAGCAACTGAGACTTGCAGAAATGCCTGAAACTAAATGTCATCTCAAGGCATTTTTGAAAGTCGATAATGGGGTGAAATTTAAATGCCTCACGCTCGATTGTCAGGGAGAACCGATTCTGCTACGCACACTGGAAGAAAAGATCGTGGTGACATGCACACTGGGAGAAAAGATGCTTGGAGGTGGGACCCACCAATGAATAAAATAGTAAGTTTTGTAATGTATTTATCTTGTAAAATAAAAAAAATTAGATTTTAAGAAAATCACCAAAAAGTTTATCTATTCAAGGTCTACTTAGTAATTTCGAAATTCCAAATAATAAGTAGTTAATTCAAATTATACAATCGTTCAATGTTAACGGCGTTCGTGCGATCGCCCAACTCTGGGCGGGTTTTTTTTAAATTCAATTAAATTTTATAAAATAGATAAAAAAATCAAGGAAAATCGTGAAAAATAGGAAAAAATGCACAAATATTATCTAAAAATATCATACATGTTTAGGCTTCGAAAAGACACCTAGTTCCTCGACCAATGCCTCACTAGACACCCCCTCTACCCACCTGAACACTTAGGTATACAATTTATTGCTTAGTAGTACGATTACAAAGGTAACTCGGAGTTTATACAATAGCAGATAAGAGAGAAATTAGAATTACAAGTTAACTAACTAATTTCATTGGACACATTGATCTAATGTCCAACTGGGAACCATATCATATCCTCCACCACCATCAGAGTCGTCGGAGTGGTTCTCGTTCGGATTGTCGATGTAGACATCATCTTCTTCAGTTTCTTCATCGTCGGATTGGACATATTGCTCGTTGATGTTCATCGGTGGTTGAGAACTCGATGCACCTGGATCTCTAGAACTAATGTGAATGATGACATCATACATGCCACCACCTAATAATGGCGCATCAGATGCAGTGGAACACCGCGCGTCAGATGCAGTGGACATGGATCGAGCAAAGCGTCTCCGTGAAGAAGAATGTCCTAAAACTGCTTCCTCGGCATCGGCCCATGTAAGCTCCTCTCCAGTGAAGACCGGATCTTCAGTTTCTACCAACTATGGAAGCTCGTCGAAGAGATCGTAGTCCACACTGATGGGGTCATAAAATCCAGGCTTCTCCATCCTTTGCTGAAACCTTTGCCTTAACTTTTGGTTCTAGTTAACATACACCAAGTCATTCATCTTCTTCACAGCCAACATGTTCCTTCTCGTTGAGTGCAACTGCTCGAAGACACTCCAATTCCGCTTACAACCTGATGCCGAGCATGTCAATCCCAACACCCTCAGGGCCAACCTCTGTAATGCGGTCTCTCCCATGTCTGCGCCATAAGATTGCCACCAATCTATAGGTCTATTTCCGTCCTTTGTCTGACGACCATATCCCTCGAGAATATTCCGAGGGAGTTCTTGTAACGATCAAGTAGACCGTAAATCTTGTCTTGTTCTGCAGGAGTGGGGACAAGCCGCTCTACGACATCCATGAATCCAGACATATGCTCATTGAAAGCTACATTTCGATCCTGAGGTGGGACAGAGAAGAAGGTACCAGGGTTGAGTAAGAAACCAGCTGAGTGTAGCGGTGAGGACATCATCTTCCCTGGACCCCACCTGGTGTCGATGAGGTCGATGACTTGCTTGTACAACCTCGGGTTTCCGTCAAAGTTCCTCATGATTTGTTCTTTGGCTTTCTCCATTGCGTCACACAGATATCCTATCGGTGGTTTCTCATCGCCGTCAACAAGTCTAAGAACCTGGACCATAGGTTGTGAGACCTTCAGTGCCTTCACGACGTTGGTCCAGAAGCCACTTTGTAGAATGGTCTCGGCAACTTCAGTAGAGATCTCCTTCTTTTTCTTGTTCTTTATCCAACTTGCATTGGGATCGTTGTACTCCGGGGAAACAACAAAGGCTCGGAGTTTGTCTTTCTTCAGGAACAACCTTTGCAAAGTCAGAAAGACGGTGGCAAATCTCGTGAGAGCAGGGCGTAGCAGGTTCCCTTCAATGGCAATTCGCATCCTCTTCAACAACATGACAGAGCTGTTGAAATGTTTGACGATCTTACGAGCTAAAGCAATAGTTTTCAAAAATAACTTACCAATATCCTCCAAGATGAGATCGATGCAATGCGCTGCACAGGGAGTCCAAAACAATCTTCTTCTTTTTTGCTGCAACATCCTACCGGCAAGTACGTACGCGACGGCGTTGTCGGTGACCACCTAAAGAACGTGTTCTTTGCCAATCTCGCCAACTACCTTGTCCATCAGCTTGTACAGGTAGTCTGCGGTGTGAGAGTGATCGGAAGCATCTACAGACCTCATGAACATGGTACTTGTCGGACAATTTACTAGAAAATTGATTATATTCCTACCGGACCTATCAGTCCAGCCATCTGTCATCAACGTGCACCCGTATGTTGTCAAATCTTGTCTGTACGACTCTAGTATACCTCTAGTGTAGTCAATTTCCTGTTTAAGGCACAAGTCACTAAATTCATGATACGTCATGGGTTTAAGTCCGAGTCCGTAAGTACAAGTAGCGGATATTTTTTTCTTCCACTCAGGCGTCCCTACAGTGTTGAATGATATACCACATCTATAGAAAAGCCTAGACCATTTTTGATTAATTGTTTTCCTATCTTATTTTCTAAAGGTTCTTTCGATGGTTGTTTGTTGGGGGCGGAAACCACGTCCGCAAAATGGTGCCCACAAACGTTGTTTTTGCCTCTTTCGACCAGGAACGGGGCGAGAACGGGAGGTTGGTGTCCGAGCAAAACCGGAACCCGACCCGGTTTCCAGATCAAATTCTATGTTTTCTCGGTCTACATAATCATCAAGACATACATTTTCGTTTTGTAATGTCCTACTATTTCTAATCATGTATGCAGTTATGTCTTGTTTAACAGAGTCAGGAACTTTATCACAAGGTCTAGCATTGCTACCGGGTGTGTGTGCAAGATGTTGTTTGTGACGGGTTATACCACCTCTAGTTTCCTTACCACATAACTCACAGACAATGCAGTTTTTATCATTAGCACTTATGTAATGGGCGGTATTCCAACCAGGGTCATTTGTACGGGTAGGTATTAGGTCATCGTAACTCTCGTAATGCATAGGGAGACTAGTGCCGGGTACGTAGGTCATATCTTAAAACTAGACTAATATACAAATTTAGACTAATATGAAAATAAAATACTAATTAATTTAATTCTAAAGAGAAGTTAGAAAGAGTGCACTTGATTTTGGCGGTCGAAGAATGAAGAACCGGATCGGAGACTTCACTTTCCAACTTCAAAACTAAGCACCAGACCGGAGACTTAATCACGAAAACTTGATGATTAGAAAACTTGATGATTAGAATAGAATTATGAAGAAGAAGAGAATGAGAGATTTGTGAAAAATGAATCGGTTTGGAGGGGTTTATATAGGAATTGGGGGTAGTGGCAAACTTGTAAATTTTGAAAAAAAACAAAAAAGTGGAAAGCCATTGGAGTGCCTCCAACGGCTCTCGCCCATTTCGCCCAGCTTTGTTGGGCGAAAAGCGGTGGTCGCCCAGGCGACCACTGCGACGGGCGGTCGCCTACCGCCTACGTGAACACTGCAATTGTTTGATTTCAAACGAATATATTCCCAACTTTTACTTTTTCAACGCTTAATTAATAGTCAAGTTTATTAATAATAACAATTAATATATAAAAATTAAATAATAATATATATAATATATATTTGTAAAGAGTGATAAATGAGTTGGAAGTAAGAGAAAAATTGATTTGACACTAAGAAGTGTTTATTAAATACTATGACCGAGAATAAAAGAGAGAATAAAATTATGTTACATGTTGTAAAGTGGAACAAATGTTGTGGCACCGGTAGAAAGAAAAAAATTAAGATAATATTTTTGTAAATGTTGTTGTCGTGGAAGACCTCCAGTGTTCCACATGTTCACTCTTGGGTCACCAACAATGGTGATTGAAAAAAATCATCCCAAAAAATTCTTACATTCAACATTTTAAAAACACCAACAGTTGAGGAAAATTTAAATGTTATGGCACGATAAATCCTCAACCTTTTTATGCAACACTCGACTCCAAAGAACTGCCCTATCGCTATGGGTTTTGTTTTGTTTTTCTTACGGTGGGACTCACGACAAAACAAAAAAAATCAAGAAGCTTTGTAAACTATTTATCTTGCTAAATAAAAATCAGCATTTTTTTATGTTCTCAATATCTACAAATAGACACCCATGTTGTTATATAAATTTGGTAATTTTCAAAATTCCAAATAAAATGTAATTAATTCAAATGGGATAATTATCTGATTTCAAACGAATATATTCTAACTTTCATTCTTCCAACAGTAGTTGGAATCTCACGACTTTTCTAGAGATTTTATTCTCAAATCCTACTTTTCGTGAGATTTTATTATCAAATCTCACTTTTCTAGATTTTTTATTCTTAGTTTTAACTTTTACAAATATTATATTCTAACACTAATCGTAAATTATATTCTCAGTTTTACTATTCCAACTTGTCTTTATCCCAACAACTCTCTCTCAAACTCTACAAATACACACTCATTTTGTTATAACCTCAGACATCTTCACAATATATTACCTCTCCGGAGAATATATTCTCAACTTTCAATTTTACCAGAGAATATATTTCCAACTTTCACTTCTCTAGAAATATATTCTCAACTTTTACTTTTTCAGAGAATATATTTCCAACTTTCACTTTTGAAAACACTATAAGAAGACACATGTTTCCTATTGGTTCAAATAACCCCAACTCCTTCTCTCGTTGTTTCTCTCTTTTAGCTTATCCCTAACTCCTTCTCTCGCTCTTTCAAATTTTAGCTAATGAATTTAGATGGTTTTTCTAACTCAACTTTTTCTAATTCAATGATGAGAATGGGCATGCAAGACTCGCGACAGTAGACAAATTAATTGAATTGATTCCCATGTTGCTATGTAAGATGTTTTCCTCAAACTCTTGGAGAAGGCGGAGACAAGTCAATCAATCTCGCAACTACGATAGAAATCACGAAGCTGGTTATAATAGTATTTTTAATGATTACTTTGTTGGAAATGTTATGTACCCTGATTATATTTTCTAGAGAAGATTTAGAATATATAAACATGTTTTTCCTTCGTATAACAGAAACTCTTGAGAATACTGATGTATTCTGTTAAAAGAAGATTTGATGCCACTGACATGCTTGGAATATCAGCACTACAAAGATGCACATGGGTCATCCGAATGCTAGCATACAACAAAACAACTGATACAATCGATGAATACTTACAACTACGTGAAGGAACAACTAGACACGTCATGCAAAAAATTACCGAATGTGTCGTAACCCAATTTGGTGATGAATATTTAAGAATGACTACACCAACAGACTTGACGAGGCTATTTACATTGGTGAGCATCGTGGGTTCCCTGACATGATATGCAACATTGAGTGCATGCACTGGGAGTGTAAAATTTGTCCAACCGCATGGAAAACACAATATCAAGGGTGAAGTGGCAAAACAACACTTATCCTCGAGGCTATAACATCCCAAGATCTATGAATTTTACATTCTTTCTTTGACATACTGGGTTTGTGTAATGATCTTAATGTGCTTCATCGATCTCCAGTTTTTGATGATATTCTAGATGGTAATGCACCACCTATAAATTATGTGTTCAATGATCACCATTACAATATGAGATACTATCTCACAGATGATATTTATCCACAATTAATGTGACGTATTCATCCAATCAATCATTCTTTGGCAAAAACCTAAAGCTAGATTGTTTGCTCAATCCCACCAATTTCATACAACAATTACTATTTGTTGGGTGTATTTAACTTATAATCACTAAGTGACATAATAGATTTATCATCCCACCATCAAATAAAAGTATGAAATGATAATTGTGCCCAAATGGATTGTATGACCCAAAGTAGATTAAATTTAAGGAAAAAAATGCAAATTAAAATTATTCTTAAAACAAATTCCAAAATAAACCTCTCCTAAACATATTTCTCATAGTAGACCCGTTGCCACTACATGATGACACGTGGTGGTGGCGGGCGAGTCGTGTTTTTTAGTGTCTCAGACGCCGAGTTCTGTAGAAAAAAGTTTAAATTGTTTTTAGTGGAAAAATCAGCCTCAGTGATGCCGAGTCCAAACATTTAGAGAAATTTGAACAAAATTGAACTTGACAACACCAAAATCGAGTTGTGTTTAACAGAACTCGACATTTGCAATATTGAGTTCCACTAAACAGAACTCGGCAACAACAGTGCTAAGTTCTGTTTAGTGGAAGTTCATTTTTAATTTTTATTCAATTTGTAAAATCAAAAGAGATCATGCAGAAGGTGGTTTTCATGAACCAGAGATTGCATTGACCACGGTGTCTAGGATGTCATGTTCTAAAGGTAGAACTCGGCGGTGGTAACGTTGAGTTCACTAAAAAAAGTGAACTCGACATTTGAAATGTCGAGTTCCGTCGGGCTATATAAGCAGTCTGACGCCCCCTCTCCCTACGTTGATTTCTCGTGATTTTCAGGTTAGGGTTTTGATTTTTCTTCGTTTTCCACAATTATTTCCTATTTTATGTATTAGGATGGTATACATTGTTGTTTTAAGTAGGATGTTTTGCTTGCATACCATTTCAAAACGCCATATTTTCGTTTCTGCCATCACTATATCACTATTTGTTGTTTTAAGTAGGACTTTTCGCTTGCATACCACTAAAAAACTATACAAATTCTATTAATACCACTAAAAACTATACAAATTCTATTAATGTCATTCCGTTAACTTTTTCCGTTAATGACGTTACTATTCCATTAACGGCGTTAAAAAATTATATTTACAAATTCTACCCTACATAACTGAATAACTTAGAAATCCAAATGTGTCATTTTTATGATCTTCACAACAAAACACTTAAATTCAAAAAAATCAAGAATGTTAATTTCCACAAGTACAAACGGGGAATACCGTTGTTTTGGTGTTTTTTATTTATGAAAATTATAAAAGAAAACATAGTGTCATATAATTCAAAACTTTTGGAATTTAAGTGTTTTACTATGAAAATCATACAAGTTTAATTCTTGTTTAAGTGTTTTGGAATTTAATTTTTATTGGAAAAAAACACCAAAACACCAGTATTCCCCATTTGTACTTGCGAAAATTAACATTCTTGATTTTTTGAATTTAAGTGTTTTGTTGTGAAGAACATAAAAATGACAGATTTGGATTACTAAGTTATTAAATTATATAGGGTAGAATTTGTAAATATTACTATTAAAATAATAAATTTTTAACGCCGTTAGCGGAAAAAGTTAACGGAATGACATTAATGAAATTTGTATAGTTTTTAGTGGCATTAATAAAATTTGTATAGTTTTTAAGTGTTATTAATACAAATAGCGATGTAGTGATAATAGAAACGGAAATATGGTGTTTTGAAATGACCTTCAAGCAAAAAACCCTTTTAGGATTGATTGTAGTGTTTTTGTGATTTTGGAACCCGTTTAGGCGCAAACCCGATTTCGGTTTCGGGTTTTTTGGCCAAAATATTTTTTCTTGCTTCTTAGTAGATTATTGATTTATTTTTTGTCGATCATAGGTTTACAATGGTAATCTTAAAAATTATTGAATTTAAGTTTGTTTATTGTGATTGAAATTATATTTGTTATTGTTAAAACTTATTTCTGAATCATTTGAGTATTTTCAAAATTTTAATTAATTAGGAATAGAAGAACAACCATTTCAATTGAACACAATTTTAAATTTAATTTATATAGATTAGGGATGGATAAATATGATGAAGGATCTTTGTTGGTCATGTATGATGGGAAATTAGAATGTAACGGAGTTGTGGCAGAATATTCAGAGTCCGGGCGCAAATTAGTTGTAATTCCGTTGAACATCAAATATGTGGATTTAGTGGATGTCATCAAATCTGAATGTTGTTATCCAGAAAGTATGTTTGAAGTCAAGTTGACGGCGAAATTGCCCTTAAACAACGATTGGACATCCACTCTATTGACCAATGACAAGTCGATTTATGGAATGATATGTTTGTTTAAACGGATGTGTGCGGTTGGAGTCTACGTAGATGATGAACCTACAGTGTGACTCTACGCTGACAACCAACACTCATCTTCGTGAGTATGGTACAGTAAGGTCCACCGGTTGGGACTGTGGAATAAATTTGAATATGAGTCTAAATCCTACAACTGAAGTTCTGGCATACCAGAAAATTCTTATTTTCCAATCGTAGAACTTCCAAACATGCAGTGAATGGGTACAAAACCTGTTGGATCGTAAGTGTCTCTAATTCTAATCACTTTTAAACTAATTACCTACTTGTTTGAGCAATCAAAGAATGCACAGCAGAATTAAACAAAAACAAGCAAGTAAAGCAAACCACAATGATGACACCAGATTTTTATAGAGGTTCGGCCTCCCGCCTACTTCCTCTCTTGCAAGCTCCGTTCAATCTCCCTTGAGTTCCGCTCACGTCTTCACTATTAACCTCGTTCTGGGCCGAGATTAAGCCTTTTACAAAACAAGCTCCACGAACACCCTCGTGAGCTTGACTTTCTTCTCTCACAATCCGAGAGGAACACTTCAGGCTTTCACTGAAGTCCTTGCTTCTTTACAACAGAGATCTTGAGTGGAACACACTCTCTAACTTGAGCACACTTATTTTAGGATGTGGAATTGATGCTAAGATGTGGAAATTTAAGCTTGGAGAGTGGGATTGGGGAATGGGAGACTTGGGAGTTTCTCTTAGGTGTATATGACAATAGGAAGTGTAAGAGTTGTGTAATTGTGTCATGGGAACACCTATTTATAAGCTCCTAAGGTGTTATAGCCGTTCGTGTTAAGTTGGGTAAGGTTTGCATGAAAGACTCAAAACAGAAACCTGCAGGATGCAATTCAGCAAAAGTTCGATCGACCGAATCGGTAAGTTTGGTCGACCGTTTGGCAGTTTGGGACACGATTCAGTCAACTGGTTAAGGAACGATCGACTGCCAAAGGCTATGACTTAGTTACACTTAAGTTATCGGCCGAACACCGAGATAGGTTTCCGTCGACCAATTCATAACAAGCTCTACGGGGTTGACAAACAAGATCATATTCGGTCGACCGAAAACCAACATGCAGTTTGGGTTTGTCGAGTTATCATACGTTCGGTCAACCGAACAAGGTCCTCGGTCAACCGATACTGTAACATCCTCGAAAGCGGAAGAAATTTAATTTTTTAATAAAACACAACGCGAGGATATTGCCAAGGAAAACAGGCAACTGATACACCAACATATATACAATATATATATCTGAGAGTTTTTCAAAAGTGTGATTACAACAAAAGATAAGGAAAATATACATGTAACCACTCGGACCTCAAAATAGGGAAAGCAGGATCTGGCCCCGAACGTGTTCCTCCTCAGTCACCACCTCCTAGCGCCGCTCACGGCCTGACATAAAACATGAATATGCCTGAGTTTCTCATGAGGAAACCCCGTATGCCAAACCTCTAACACAATAAATGAACTAGAGAACAATGAGCATGTATGAAATGAAATGCAATAAACAATCAACGTCTCACTGGGCCCCCAGGAACTCTCTCCCTACCACAGTAGACACCAAACAATGACGGGTCTTGTGGGTCCTCTAGCCCAACCCTCACACGTGCCCCAGGCACCACAGCTAGAAACACCCTCGGCTATAACACACGCTGGATCACTCTCAGGTCGGTAATGTCTGTACCGTTGCCCCTCTAGGGCCGGAGACCCGATGCCATCTTGAGCTGCTCCAGAATACCACTCTCAGGCCGGCAATGTCTGTACCGTTGCCCTCTAGGACCAGAGACCCGTTGCCATCTTGAGTTGGCCCCATACACACGAACCCCCTCAGGCCGGAAATGTTTGTACCGTTGCCCCAAAAGGCTCGGACACACGTTGCCATCTTGGGCTGGCTCCACAACACTAAAACCACACAAAACCGCACCAAACGGTCGAACAAAACCACCAAACCGGTCGACCGAGTCCTCTCCATAGGACTGGCCCAACCGAAAAACTTGTCAACCGGTCGAACGGAAAAGGGGTCCCGTTCGACTGAATACAACCAGTAAAAACTCCATGTCACAATAAAAGCACAAACAGTCGAACCACACGTGATTACCGGTCGACCAAAAACGGGCAGTAGAAAATCCAAATCAAGCATAATACTCTGGTCAACCGAACCATCACGCGGTCAAACAAACTTTAAGTTATTTTAAATCGTCGGTCGAACGAGTCAACTAGGCGGTCGACCGTTTGGATGGTCAACGCCCCAACCGACCTACAACAGTGCTTTCGGTCGACCGGCAAATGAGTCCCCGTTCGACCGAAAACACCCAGTGTGAGAACCTAATCCCTTGATTAAGGTTAATTAAGTTTAAGAACCTTAAACCCTTGTTGGTGAGAGTATATAAACCTAACCCAACCCATTTCATCCCATTTTCCTCTTTTCTCATTTCCTTTCCTCTCATTTTCTTCTCTCTCCCTCAACACTTTTCTCCCTCCCGTGTAGTTCGTCGGTGGAAGAAGGAGGAGTTGCGGGTGCGCCGGCAAGTCTAGTCGCCGGAGTTCAAGGAAGTGTGGAGTTCGCCGGAGATACGCTCTTTCGCGTGGGAGGATCGTCGTTGCTCTTCGGAAGCTTCTTCAAGCTTTCAAGGTATGCCAAGCCTTGGTTTTACGCTCACCAAGGTTGTGTGGGTGTTTGAGTGTTCGACGGTAGGCCGAATGGCTCGTCGAAATAGTGTGGCAGAAGTTTTGCTCTGTTTCGGTCGACCGGTGCTCAATTCGGTCGACCGGTTGTAGTGTAATTCGGGCGTTCTCGCTCGAATCGGTCGAACGATACCCCATGGGTGGTCGACCGATTGTTCGTGTGAGCGAGAAGATGAAGACCCTGAGTGTTTTCGGTCGACCGGGTCCCCTTTGTCGGTCGACCGAATGCACTGTAGTATGTCGGTTGGGGGCGTTGACCTTCTAAACGGTCGACCACCTCTTTGACCAAGTTCGACCGGACGTACTATGATTGACATCATTTCATGTTTATATTTGTACCTTATATCCATTATCTTACACCTAAGCAATGCTACGTGACGAGTTTTATGTTTAGTTTTCAGAAATAAAGGGGTTTGAAGAGAAGAGCCATGAAAGGACCCAAAAGCAGGAAAAAGGACCTAATTGTGAGACCTGGGGACCAAGATGCAAGGGAGAAGGACCTGATCGTAAGACAGAAGGACCTAAGAGCAAAATTGGAAACTCCACACCATCATGAGGAGTATTTTGTCAATTCGATTCGGGTCGGAGCTCCACTAAACAAGTTAGATGCATCCAAGACCAAGAAACACACCAAGGAAAGCCCACCAGAAGACCCAGACTGATCTGGGCTTTATAGGCCGCCAATTGGCGGTCTGGAACCGCCAATTGGCGGTCTGGATCATGCAAGATCCGCCCCAACTTCTCCTGGACTTGTATTAGTGTTCGTTTAGGCTATTTTTGGTATTGGTTTAGTCCCACATCGGGGGATTGTCCCGGATTAGCTTTTTCCATGCTTATAAATAGAACTCTTCACCTCCCATTGTATCCATCTCTCTCTTGGTGGCCTCCTTCCCTACTAAGAGTGAAGCCTTGAAGCAAAACTCTAGTGGAGGAAGGGCTGCTTGTAATCTGAGTGAGTTCATAATAAAAGTTTTCATTAGTTTGTTAATTCTTGCTTAGTTAAATTCCTTTAATGTTTTTGCTTTGATGCTTGTTTTGTTTTATGCTTCTTTAATGTTTCTTGCTTGATTAGTATAGTTTCATTTCAGTATTATGCTTGCTTCTGTTAATATAGTTAGTGTAATGAGTAGTGAGTAGTTCCATCCCCAATTGGGGGGTGGAGAAATATGTGATATAATCATGTAGTGTATTAAGTGTGTGTTATTTTTATCCCTTGAGCTTTATATGATTTCCATAACCATCTAATGGGTCTCCACTCTTATCTTTGATATGTTAATGCTCTTGAATGAAGCTTAGTTTATGCTTTGATTAGTGGACCTATTTTATGGGGAATGATAAGGTTAGGATATGGATGAAGTTAATGTTGGAAACACAATTTGTAGTGTATGTACTCTTGTTGCCTTTTCCTTAGCTAATGTCTTGTATGTTTTAATGATGTAGTCATCTTAATTCATGTGGAGGCATAGTAGGGTCTAGTCTTTATACATGAGTTCATTTAGTTTCATTCCAATTATTGTCTTGTATGTTTTAATGATGTAGTCTTATCTTAATTCATGTTGAGGCAAAGTTGGATGTAGTTTTATGATTTCATGCACTACATGTTGTGAGGGGCTTAATGAACACACACACACACACTTCTTTATGTTCACATTATTTCTCTACCCCCTATGGGGCTTAGTTTTATCGTTTCTTCTCCATTTCATTTCAGCTTTGTAGTTTAGATTAGTGTAATACATCTTTCTCCCTTCTTTTTACCTCTCGCCTTCGAATAAACCAAGTGTCGACACACCTCCCAGTGGACGACTCGTATTTGCCACCGCTTCAACGCGGTCGTGCACTTGCGGTTAAATATAAAACGATCAATCATACTGTTTTAAGTTGGTTGGGAGTGTAGACTTCTAAACGGTCGACCGCCCTGAGATCCCGTTCGACCGATGACTTAAGACGACTTAAGTGTGGGTCGACCGATTCATATTTCGGTCGACCGGTAATGACCTTGTAGAATGTTGAAGTCTCTGTGGTTTTTCGGTCGACCAGAAGCCCATTGTCGTTCGACCGTTGGGATGTGTTATTTAATATTTATTTTGTGGCGTAGACCTTCTAAACGGTCGACCGTCCAGAGACTTTTGTTCGACCGTTTCGATGATTTCCTTGGTTCGACCGTTGGATTGTGGTTCGAACCAAGTACCGGTTTTAACGACCAACCGGTCGACCGTATGACCTTTTTCGGTCGACCGTTGGAGCCCAGTATTTGCATTGGTTGTTTATAAGCGCGTTGGTGCATGGATTGCATTTATTGCTTATGTTCCCATGATATGACATGTGCATTCAGACCTAGGTAGTAGACCTGTGGGACCATATTCCCCTTTGCATGATCTTTATGTGATGACTGTTATGACTGTCGGCCTGTGTGGCGACAGAGGTGACTGTTGGCCTGCATGGCGACAGAGATGACCTTAGCCTTTGTGACGAAGGAGATGACCTTAGCCTTTGTGGCGAAGGAGATGACCTTAGCCTTTGTGGCGAAGGAGATGACCTTAGCCTGTGTGGCGACGGAGATGACTGCTAGCCCTTGTGCAGCAGAGTTTTGTGCCTTAGCCTGTGTGGCGACGGAGATGACCGACTGATGATGTTCCGGCGGATGTGCTCGACCGATGCTGTTCCGGCGAGTACGATCGTCCAGCTGTGGCACGGCTGGCGAGTATGACCGACCAGAGCGACGGCTCTGGCGGATTGTGGTCTTCGACCACTGATCAGATCTGATGATGACTCGGAATTGCGTGCGACCCTCACCGAACCCATATGACTAGTGTAGCTGCGAGTGGGGGTGTGTCGCGTATTTTCCGTATGACCGCATGTGCCTGCGGTGGGTATCTACGGATGTCCAAAACTAGACTTATGACTAATGAACCCCGGTTGGGGAAATGACTTTTATGACCTTATGACCCGTTTGGGGAATGACCAGTTATGATTTATGTTTGGCATAATACTAGTATGATAGGTCATGTTTCGCATTGCATATAGGTGGGTTTGGCATACGGGGTTTCCTTCGGGAGACTCACGGCATTGTTGTTTGCTTTCAGGTTCCCTCTTCGGGAGCTGCTTGGGTGGTGACTGAGGACGAGTGCATCTTGGAGTCGGGTCCTCGTGTCGGTTTTGAGGTTATTATGACTACTTGTATATCTGTATATTGTATTTTGATGTAGTTATTCTTTTGACAACTCCTGTATACGGTGCAACACCATATATATTATATTTATATTTTCGAGTAGCGTCCCATGTGTTGATGTTTATCATTTGATTATCATTTATTTAAAAGTTTAAATTTTCCGCTGTTTCAGGGATGTTACACCAAGAGTCTCCATCTCTCGCTCAATATGCACTACCGGTCGACCACCCCCAAGGTATCGTTCGACCGGTATGAGAGACTTCGCCCAAAATACACTACAATCGGTCGACCGAACCATGCCACTGATCGACCATTTACAGTGTTGAAAGCTGCTGCATGGTCCGACGAGCCATCCGGCCTACTGTCGACCACTCCAACACTTACGAAATCATAAGTGAGCATCAAAGTAAAGTTTGACATACCTTGAAGACTTGAAGAAGCCTTCGAAGACCCAACGGCGAGCTTTTCCCTCGCGAACCTGGCCTCCGGCGATAACCAACCGAGTCACAATCTACACTTCTCCGGAGAACGTCCGAGCTTCACCTCGCCTTTCGAAACCCACTACCTCCGGCTCCTCCGAATGCTGAGGATCTGATTAGAGAGAGGGAGAGGATTTGAGCAGAAGAGAGAGACAAAAACGCGAGAGAGGGAGAGAGAAACACTCACCAACATATACTCTTCTCTTCCCATCTCCACCATCCACCTCATCACCATCCAATCAATCCCAACCCTCCATCTTAAACCTCCAATTAGGCACCTAAAAAGCAATTAACCTAGTTAATAAGGTTTAAGATATTACAGATACACTAAATGTATTTTCGGGTATATGGAAATAATACAAATACAACCTTTGGGTATAATACAACAAATCTAACGGTCGAATAAATAAGTTTACATGGTCGACCGAAAAGGTATGCACGGTCGACCGAACAAGGGCAGTAAAACACTTATAGGATTAATTGATCACTCGGTCGACCGAACGGTCTATTTCGGTCGACCGAATGTGGGCACACTGTTCAGGTTTTGGTTTGGTGTTTTTCGGTCTAAGTTTGAGTGATCTATTGAAGTCCAAATTATATAAAATTTTGTGTGTGACTTATATAAGGAACCTAGTGTGTGTTTTAGTAGGTTTTAGCTCAAGTATGCTCAATTTACCAAATGTTCTTAAGACTCAAAGAAAATGCAAATTACATGTCTTCAATAAAGCTTGATTACATGTCTTAACTTGAATCATTTCTTTCTTGAGTCTTGATTACCTGTAGAGGTTGGCACAAAGCAATATATATGCAATGCAACATGTGTGCTACTCTACATGATTATAATTAAGATTAGGTTGATTAAATCATCAAAACATAGATTAAGGCCAAAAAGCCAACAAAATCTTGATGACATTCCTTCAAGCAGTGCACATCCTTATCTTGGTCTGTCACATTGAAACCGTGCACTACAACCATGATGGGTTTGCTGGCAGGGCTGGACCGTCGGCCTCATATCCCTCCCATGGTCTTGGTTTGTCGTCAGTTGACCTGATTCATTACAGCCAACCAGAATTTCGACGTTCGGAAGAAGAGATGCATAGTGATGAATATGATGACACCGAGGAATTAGGGGATTACAGTACACCATTTGTTGTAGAAGATGAAACTGAAGGTCTTTCTGCTAATGAAGTAGTTCCCAAGACACAGGAGGTCATATATGCGATGAGTCAATCTTTAAACAGGGAAGATGACGACGTTGTTGATGATGCAGTTGTATTTAGATAAAAAGAAGAGATTGAGGGGTCACTTATTATAGATATTTTGTTATATTAAACTTATTTTGTTGTTATTACATTAGAGTTAGTTTGATTTATGTCAAAATGTTAAACTTGTTCTTTTGGATGTTATGTTGATTTTATTGAAGGCTTTTGTGTTTTGTGGTTGAAATGATTGTTTTTGTTGATTTTTTGTAGTTGGAATGGTTGGGTTTGTTGTTGAAATTTTTGTAGTTGGGATGATTGTGTTTGTTGTTGAAGTTTTTTTAGTTGGAATGGTTGTGTTTGTTGTTTAATTTTTTGTGGTTGAAATGGTGGTGTTTGTTGTTGAAATGTTTTCAAAGGAGACGTAAAAGTGCTGAGTTCTATTCAATAAAATGAAGGGGTCGAGTTCTATATTAAACCAAACTCGGTGATGAAGGTGCCTAGTTCTGCTTAAAAAACTCGGCAACACCAGTGCCGAGTTCTGTTTAATGGAACTCGACATTGGTGATGCCGAGTTCAAATATAGACTCCGACCCCAGAAAGTTTTTCCAAGTGTTCCTCCATACTTAACTCGGCGTTGGCAACGTCGAGTTCTTCAAAGAATTTTTTTCTACAAAATTTGGCGTCTAAGACGCTGCGTTATGTAAACACTAAAAAACAAAATCGACCACCGCCGCGTGGTGGCAGTGGGTCTACAATGAGAAATATGCTTGAGATATGTTTATTTTGGAATTTAAAAAAAAATAGAATTTTTCCTAAATTTAAATGAACATAGTATTGAAAAGAATGTGTTCTAAATGTTTTACTTTTATATGTCAATTATTATGAATTGGATGTGCAAACGTCTAGTTCTTTGATTAATGTATTCGTCTTTTGAAATGTTAAGGAAGAGATTTTTGGTCTTTAACCGTAGAGCTCTAAAAGATAATAGTTTACATAAATCAAAAGTTATTCACAATCATGGTAATTAACATGGAACATTAATTACTGAGATAAGATTGTCGTGTTGGTCAACGATTATTGTAGCTCTACAAATATTTGACGACATGAGTATATAAAAGAGGAAAATTGTTACTTTTATATATTGAATAGACCTAGCAAGTGAAACATTATCTAATTGTGTTATGTATCATTAATGTTTTCACTGTGTCTTGAATCCTAAGATACGAGACATGTTTTTTCACATGAGAAATGTTAAATTTGATTATTGTCAAATGCTATCAATGAGCATGGTGATAAATGCAATAGTTGGTTGAGATCAACTTGTGAATGAAAAGATAGCTAGTCGAAAGATTATCATTGTCCCTCTTAATTTGAGTGATGATATTGGTGTGATAAAGCAAAATTATAGTGTGCACAATGTGACTTGAGTTAAACTACATATTTATAATTAGCTTAAGAGATCAATAAATGAATGTAGAATACAAAGGTGACACACTTCTACTTTGTATAATATTCTTAATATCATGAGGTAAGTGATAGACACAAGTGATGTCCTTACATCACTAAATGGATTGTGTTTAGTTCGAGCGAACAAGACATCTTCGCTAATTGGATAACTATAATGTGTAGTTAGATATCGCTTATAGTTTGTGATATTAAGTGTTTAATCTCACTGCCAATATAGCTTGGATCCTCCTATAGGTCACACCACAAAACTATGAAACAAAAAGTTTGATTTTATGTTCATATGAGTATCGGGTTTCATGTGAAATGGGATACATGTGGTGAATCGATAAAATCAATGTGTCATGAAAATGACATATTTAGAATCATAAAAAAATTCATATGAGATGTATATATTATGGGGTGTAATAATTTAACATTACATATGATAATATATTTTAAGACATATGAATTTGCTAAAAAACCCAAAGCAATTTTGTTTGGATATGAATCCAAATTTTGATAAAGGCAAAAAATCAGTTAAAACGGTCGAATGTTTTCAGAGACCGGTCGACCGAAAATTCACAATAGCTGTTGCATGGGAGAACGATCGACTAGATGGATGTGTTGGTCGGCCGAAATATAACAGGAACTTTTCTTGGATTAATCGGTCGACCGGTTGAGGTCGTGGTTTGACCGAAAACCTTTACGAGATTCATCGATTTTTTCCTGGTGGTAATTGGTCGACCAATTTGTGACTCAGTACGACCGAAAACTTCCAGTAGATGTTTCAAGTGTAGAATCGGTTGACCGTTTGTGTGTTCTGTTCCACCGAAATATCATAGTAGCTTTGGTAGCGTGTGATGAGTCGACCGTCGGGTTTCATGGTCCAACCAAAACCACGATTAATTGTCGATCGGTCGACCGGTTGGTTAATTTCGGTCGACCAGTGGACACAATTTCGCCAGAATTATTAAGAGAATAATGTTGATCTTGAGTTGGATTTATTCCAATTATGGTCAAACGTTTTTTATGATGATTATGTTTTCAATTTGTGATTGGTTTAAGGGAGCGAAAAATAAGAGATCATGGGTTAGTGTGTAGCCCATGATGTGGGTGTTGGGAGAGCCTATAAATAGGTCTCCTCTTCCTACTTGTTTAAGGTGGAAAAAAATATATCTCTTTCCATAACCTCTCCATTAATCCATCCGAATTTCTCTTAATTGGTTAGAGCTTTTGAAGATTGATTCTCGTAGCGTAGCGCTTAAGATGGGGTATTATCTAGATTCTAAGCTTAATTAGAGATTGATTGACTAACTCCTTTATCTCTAATCTTGTTTAGAGTTTGGTGAACACTTGGAGGCGAATCGATTGGCAATGCAACTTCGGATCTTCATAAATATTTTAAATAACCTTTGGGTATGATCCTCTTACATTTGTTTTAATAAATATATATAGATTATATGATATTAGAATAAATGTAAAACAATGTACATGAAATTGTTGAAAATGTGGAATTCGATCATGTATGCACGTATAATTTTCTAAAAATATACACATACATAGGGGCACGAAATCCTACAAATAATACTCTGTATCATAAATAACATATTTTTTACAATTACCTATCATCAAATTTCAACCCCCGTATTTGTACCTTCCATTCTATTACACACATTATGTATATAGTTTCATTACAAACATAACTCATCCCATAATATATAAATACATGGGAGTCCAAGCACTATGAATTTGTGGACGCGGGCGTCAAGGGCGCCTGTAAAAAGGACAAGCCCTATGTAAAAAGGACACCCTAGAAGTGATGAATACACTGCAAAATGATGACAAATTCCGTGTTTAAAAAGTACAACCCCCTATATAAAAAGGACAAACACTGCCTTTAAAAAGGTAGCACGTCTTGGACGCCCTACGTCCGGGTATAAGGACTCGAAAAAATTATCTTTCACCGTCAACCACATCTATTACCTTCAATCCCATGAAGGCTAATACACACTTTAACCTTAGTAGTTGAAATCCAACAAAATCCTGATAGCATTGTATTCTCTTCTAAGGTCATCTTCAGTCATGACATTTTCATAAATGACATTTTCATAAATATCATTCTAGTCACATTAGCATTATCTCTCTTCACAACCTTTTTTCCCTCTCTTAACAACCTTCTCCTCTCAACCCAACCCACCAATAAATGTCGAACTTGTCAAATTAATACTCTTTTTTTCCACATCATTTGCTTTTCCCTCATTTATAATTTTCAACAATAACAAATTAATTAACTTATTGTATTTACAACAATTTTTTATAAGTAAATATAAATAGTAGAAAATAAAACTCAGAAAAAATATTATTAAATATTAAATAATTTCAAAATTTTGAAAGTTGTGCGACGTGATACAAGTTGTGTGACGTGATACAAAGCTGACCTGTGTGACATAAAGTTGACCCTAGCCGATACAAAGCTGACCTTAGCGACACAAAACTGACCCTTTTGTTTTATTACTTTTGATTTTTTTAATCATAACTCGTTGCTATATAATGTGCACATTCTAACTCCTTGTAGAACACATATTTCCTTCTTCAACTCAAAATGTCTTCCCCTAACCACCCACGGCAGGCACGAAACATCAGCCACCAAAAAACCAACGACGTGTATTTCCCATTAGAGCACCATTTTCGTTCCCAATATCATTCCCACCATATACCATGTACCCGGAATACTAATATCAACCAGACCAGAATTCATTCCCACCGTTAACCGCCTACAAATCCTCAACAAAACTATGAGATGTGCCCGTAGTTCATTCGTGATGAAGGTCCTTCGTCATATCCATACGTCGCACAAGATGATGAAAAAGATAGTGTGGAGGAGAAAGACGAAGTAGAACTTGCTCGCCTAATCTATCGCAACGTTATTCACCACCGACAGTAAAAGGAATGTGTTCTAAAAGTTTTACTTTTATATGTCAATTGTTATGAATTGAATGTGCAAACATTTTGTTCCTTGATTATTGTACTCGTCTTTTGGAAATGTTAAGGAAGATGTTCTTGGTCCTTAACCCTAGAGCTCTAAAAGATAATGGTTTACATCAATCAAAAGTTATTCACAATCATGGTAATTGACATGGAACATTAATTACCAAGATAAGATTGTCGTGTTGGTTATCGATTATTGTAGCACTACAAATATTTGACGACACGAGCATATAAAAGAGGAAAATAATTACTTTATATATTGAATAGACCTAGCAAGTGAAACATTTTGGAATTGTGCTATGTGTCATTAATGTTTTCACTGTGTCTTGAATCCTAAAATATGAGACTTATATCTTTTCACATAGGAAGTGTTTAATTTGATTATTGTCAAAATCTATCAATGAGTATAGTGATAAAAACAATAGTTGGTTGAACATGACTTATGCTGGATAAGATAGTTAGTCAAAAGATTATCATTGCCCCTCTTAATTGAGTGATGATATTAGTGGGCCCTTTGATAAAGTAAAATTATAATGTGCACAATGTGACTTGAGCTAAGTTACATATTTATAATTAGCTTAAGAGATCAAAGAAATGAATATATAATACAAAGGTGACACATTTCTACTTTGTATATATTCTTAATATAATTAGGCAAGGGATAGACACAAGTGATGCACTTACATCACTAAATGGATCATGTTTAGTTTAAGTGAACAAGGCATCTATGCTAATTGGGTAACTATAATGTGTAGCTAGATACCACTTATAGTTTATGGTATTAAGTGTTTAATAACATTGTCAATCTAGTTTAGATCATCTTATAGGTCACACCGTAAAACTGGGAAACAAGAAACTTGATTTTGTATTCATATGATGTATCAGGTTTCATGAGAAATGGAATACACGTGCTGAATCGATAAAATCAATGTCATGAAAATTGGCATAATTAGAATCATGAATAAATTCATATGAGAAGTTTGTATTATGGGATGTAAAATTTTGACATTGCATAAGATAATATGTTACATGATATATGAATTTGCTAAAAAAACCCTAAGGATCAAATTTTGTTGGATATTGATCCAAAATTTGACAAAGGCAAAAAATAGTGCAAAATGGTTGAACGTTTTGCTAAAATAGTCGACCGGTGAACATAAATTTCTGGGTTTGTTTTCAAAACGTTTTGAAAACGGTCGACCGGTTTGGCATTCAGTTCAACCGAAAAACAACAGGGACTTTTCTTGTTGTATAACGGTCGACCGATTTGGAATTCCGTTCAACCAAAAAGTATTAGGAACGTTTCTAGATAACCAAACGGTCGACCGGTTGGCCATTTTGTTCGACCGTTTGGCACGATTTTGCTTGAATTATTAAGAGAATAATGTTGATCATGGGCTAGTTTAATTCCAATTGTGGTCATACGGTGTTGAGGATGATTATATGGAAAATTATGATTGGTTTAAAGGAGAGAAAATCAAGAGATCATGACTAGAGAATAGTTCATGATGTGGTGATTTGGGAGGATATAAATGGGTCCTCTCACCCTACTTGTTTGAAGGTTAATGTAAAAATTCTCTCCCTAACCACCCCATTAATTCATCCGAAAATTCTCTTAATTATTTAAGTTTTGGAGATTAAAATCTCAGGAACTTTAGAGGGGTATTAACTAGATTCTAAGCTTAATTAGAGATTGATTGGCTAGCTCCTTTCTCTCTAATATTGTTTAGAGTTTGGTGAACACTTGGAGGCGGATCGGTGGACGATTCGACGAGCAACGCAACTCCGGATCTTCATAAAGGTTTTAGAGAACCTTTGGGTATGATCCTCTCTCTTTTTATTTTAATATATGTAGATTTGCATGATATTAGAATAAACACAAAACAATGTACATGAAATCACTGAAAATATGAAATCGGTCTTGTATTCTTGTATGAAGATTTTAAAAATATACACATACATAAGGACACGAAATCTTACAGGCAGAACATGCCAACACCCAACCTCATCAGAGCAAAAGACCATGGTCGACGGAGGAAGATGGAGCCTTAATCTCTTCCTTCATGAACATTAGTTGTGACACCGTCATAAGTACGAACCAAAAAAGTGGACGACAATGGAGTAAGATAAAGAAAGCTTACAACTTTGAAGCCTAGACGAAACGAAACATTGGAGAAATGAACACATATTCCTTAAAAGGTGGGTGGAGAAGAATTGAAGCAGCCGTTATGAAGTGGTCTAATTGTTACGACGAGGCAGTTGCACGCAAGAGGAGCAGGATGAATGACGAAAATGTCATTCGAGAAGCACATCACATCCACGAGCGCACTCATAATTCCAAATTTTACTTCTTTCATGCGTCGGTAATATTGTGCAGGTACTCAAAATGACAGCCTATCATGAATACTTCCATATGCAACATTCAATTTGATGACCCAGGTCTTCTATCTCTATTGTCGATAGCCCAAAAACTGGTAGTTTTGTAAAAAAGATCACGTACGGAGGAGTTCAGAGACTGCTACAAACATACTTTAGTGCCACCAATTTGTCATATTTCGTGTCCCTGTATGTGTATATTTTAAAAAAAATACAATCATACATGATCAATTTCATATTTTCAGTCGTGTCCTTGTACCGGTCGACCGTTCTAACACCAAGAAAACTCTTGGATATTTTTGGTTGACCGTGTACTCATGCCTGGTCGACCGATCCCATTATCACGACACGTACTGATAATTTTGGTCGACCCACCCGTTCCGATCCTTGTCCGGTCGATCGAACTCAAAACGGTCTACTGTTTTGACCTTGATTCTGCCTTTGTCAAATTTTGGATTTATCTCCAACAAAATTTGATCTTTTGGGGTTTTTAGCAAATTGATATCTCATGTAATATATTATCATTTGTAATGTTAAATTATTACACCCCATAATAAATACAACTTATATGAATTTATTTATGATTCTAATTATGTCAATTTTTGTGACATTAATTTTATTGATTCACCACATGTGTCTATTTTCACATGAAACCCGACACATCATATAAACTCAAAATCAAGTTTCTTGTTTCCCAGTTTTGTGGTGTGACCTATAGGAGGATCTAATCTAGATTGGCAATGATATTAAACACTGAATACCATAAACTATAAGCGGTATCTAGATACATATTATAGTTACGCAATTAGCATAGATGTCTTGTTCACTCAAACTAAACACGGTCCATTAAGTGATGTAAGTGCATCACTTGTGTCTATCCATTGCCGCATAATATTAACAATATATAGAAAGTAGAAATGTGTCAACTTTGTTTTATATTCATTTCTTAATCTCTTAAGCCAATTATAAATATGTAACTTAACTCAAGTCACATTGTACACATTATAATTTTGCTTCATCAAGGGACACACTTATTTCATCACTCAATTAAGAGGGACAATGATAATCTTTTGACTAGCTATCTTTTCTAGCATAAGTCACGTTCAACCAACTATTGTCTTTATCACTATACTCATTGATAGTTTTTGACAATAATCAAATTAAACACTCCTTATGTGAAAAGATATAAGTCTCACATCTTAGGATCCAAGACACAGTAAAAAATTAATGACAGATAACACAATTCCAAAAAAAATCACTTGCTAGGTTTATTCAATATATAAAAGTAATATTTTCCTATTTTATATACTTGTGTCGTCAAATATTTGTAGAGCTACAATAATCGATGACCAACGCGACAATCTTAATTACCATGATTATGAATAACTTTTGATTTATGTAAACCATTATTTTTTAGAGTTCTACGATTAAGGACTAAGAGTCTCTTCCTTAACACTTCCAAAAGATGAAAATAATAATCAATGAATAAAATGATTGCACATTCAATTCATAACAATCGACATATAAAAGTAATACTTTTAGAACACATTCTTTTCAATCTCCCACTTGTTATCAAAGTTTTCTTTCACATACATTCCCAATGTATAAAACAATAATAACTAGGGTAACCCTCTCAAATCTCTTATCAAGCCAATCCCACATGGTTCCTCAGACCCATGGACTCGAAATGCATTTCGCCTTTGGCTTGGGATACAGGTTCGGTGAATGGATCGACTGTGTTACTGTTTGTGTCCACCCATAACAGATTTATTTTGCCTTCGTCGATGAAGTCACGTGTGACAAAGTACTTGCGATACTTCACCTTGTGATGGGATTTGGGATCCTTGATTTGCGAGATAGATGCATTATTGTCACAAAATATCTTTATTGGTCTCTCGCTCGAGGGAACTACTCCAAGCTCTTCAAGGAACTTCTTATTCCACCCTCCTTCCTTGCTCGCTTCTACGACAGCCATAACTTCGGAAGCGGTGGTTGAGTCGGTCGTAGTGGTTTGCTTCCAGCTACGCCAACTTACGACTCCACCATTCAGAAGGAAGACATATCCAGATTGAGACCTCCTATCGTTGGGATCACTCATGAAACTCGCATCCGAATAACCCTCAGCTATTGCTCCCTTTGTCCTCCATAAACAAGAAACTTATCTTTGGTCTGGTTTTTCTTGACCGCACTCCAATGCTCAGGACCTTCGTTGGATTGGTGACGACTTGTCACGCTTAGAGCATACGAGACATCGCGTACATGATCAATCATATTGCCAAAGCATAAAGTATATCTTTCATGTACTCTAAGTCTTTACGTGATTCAGCACGTTGAGACTTCTTGAGTTGCACACCCATACTCATTGGCACATTGCCCTTTTTGGAGTTGTTCATACTGAACTTTTCCAAGACCTTGTCAATGTACGCATGCTGACTTATGCGAATGAGTCTACGTGATCTATATCTATATATCTTGATTCCCAAGATGTAATGAGCCTCACCCATGTCTTTCATTGAAAAAGCAGATTTCAATGAACTTCTCGTTTGCTCAAGCAAAGGTATATGATTTCTCATGAGGAGTATGTCATCGACATATAAGATCAATAACACTATGTGGCTCCCACTAACCTTCTTGTATATACAAGTCTCTTCCTTACTTTGGACGAAGTGAATCTTTTTGACTTCCTCATCAAAGCGTTTGTTCCAACTCTTTGATGTTTGCCTCAATCCATAAATGGATCGTTGAAGCTTGCATATTTTCTCGCTATTCTTTGTATCTTCAAAACCCTAAGGTTGCACCATGTACACATCCTCCTCCAAGTTCCCATTAAGGAATGTCGTTTTAACATCCATTTGTCATATCTCATAATCATGAAATGTGGCAATAGCGAGCATAATCCGAATAGACTTGAGCATGGCAACCGGTGAAAAAATTTCATCATAGTCAATTCCTTGAACTTGAGTGAAACCTTTTGCTACAAGACTCGCTTTGTAGGTTGTCAAGTTCTCATCCATGTCCATCTTCCTCTTAAAAACCCATTTATTTTGAACGACTTTCTTTCCTTGAGGAAGGTCAACCAAGTTCGACACTTGATTGTCATACATGGATTCTATTTCGGATTCCATGGCTTTGAACCATAGCTTGGAGTCCTCTCTTTCCATTGCTTCTTGAAATGTCGAGGGATCATCAGTATCAAGTACCATGATCTCATGAAGTCCCAAATATATATATGGTTTTTTCTTTCCCTCGTTGACCTTCTAAGTTCTTTTGGTTCTACGTGTACTTCTCAAATCCCTTGTACAATTTCTTGCGGAATTGGTTCATGTTCGATTCTCGAACGTACACTTGGCGAGGATGATTGAGTTTCTCTCACAATTACTTGCGATGGTCTCTCACTCCCGCTCCCACTAACCAAAGGACCTTCGGCTGGGCCTTCATTATCTTGAATGTTTTTCATTCATGTCATGATCTTGTAGAATACCTTGAGTTTCCTCAAACACAATTCTACTCCCACTACTTTTTATTCTTTCAAGAAATTCTTTCTCTAAGAAAAAGGCATCCCTCTCGACAATCACTCGATTGGAGGTGTTATGCCAAAAGTAGTATCATATTGTCTCACGAGGATAACCAATAAAGAAGCACTTAATCCGCTTTTGGTTGATGTTTGGTCGACATCAATCTCTTGACGTAAGCCTCACAAGCCCAAATCTTGAGAAAATTGAGCTTATGTGTTTTACCACTTCATTACTCATAAGGCGTTTTCTCTACGGATTTGGATGGAACATTATTTAGTGTGTAAGCCGCAGCTTCTAGTGCATAACTCCAAAACTAAAGCGGCAATTCAGCTTGACTCATCATTGATCGAACCATGTTGAGCAATGTCCTATTTTTCCTTTTGGATACTCCATTCCATTGAGGTGTTCCGGGCGGAGTGAGCTGTGGTACAATACCACACTCCTTTTGGAATGAATCAAATTCGGTACTTAAGTACTCACCTCCACGATCGGTTCGTAGGAACTTAATTTTCTTGTTGAGTTGGTTTTGTAATTCATTCTTGAATTCCTTGAACTATCAAAGGATTCACTTTTGTTTCTCATTAGATAAATATAGCCATAACGACTATAGTCATCCGTGAACGTAATGAAGTACCTAAAATCGTTTATTGTACTTGTACTCATCGGACCACATACATCAGAATGTATCAAATTCAGCAAGTTATTCACTCTTGGACCGTTCTTCTTGAAAGGCCTCTTGGTCATCTTGCCCATTAGGCAAGTTTTGCACGTCTCCAATGATTTAAAATTAATTTGACCAAGAAGGTTAGCTTCTTGCAATTCTTGATGCGTTTTTCATTTATGTGACCAAGACGATAGTGCCACAAGAGTGTATCATTCACGTGAGTAGTTTTAAGCATTTTGTTATTGATGTTTAAAATTTGTCTAGTATTTAATTCCAGCAAATAAAGATCATTCCTATCGAATGCATTTGCATAGAAAATTCCATTCTTCGATATAGATAAGCAAGAGTTTGAAATTTATCCCTATCCAAACATGCTACAGAAATAATATTCTTGCTAATCAAAGGCACATAATATACGTTCTTTAAACATAAATTTAAACCACTAGATAATTGAAGCTCCACGGAACCTTGTGCAATCGCAGCAACGTTTCCACTACTTCCAACCTTCAAAAACATCTCGTTCTTCACGAGTTCCTTCCTATCCTTTAGTAGTTGCACATTAGAAATTATGTGAGCACAAGATCCGATTTCAATTTCCCAATCATGGACAGAGGTGACTAAATTTATCTCAATAACAAATATACATTTGGCCTTTTTGGGGCGCTTACGCTCAATCACTCCATTGTCAAGATCCTCCTTGTACTTGGGATAATTTGGCCGGATGTGTCCCTTTTCACCGCAGTGAAAGCATTCCATATTGGGAGTCGGAGATTTCGAAGAATTCCCCTTCGATGCACTCACACGAGCATCACCTACTCCCTTGCTCTTGATTGATGTCTTTTTGGTGAATTTGCCTTTACCTTTGGTGATCTTCTTGCTCCCTCCATGGACGGCTAGGACATGCTTGTCCCGACCCTTTCCCATGTCTTCAGCCGTTTTGAGAGGGTTGTGAAGCTCCTCAAGACCCACCCCTTTCTCACGCACATGATAATGCATAATGAAGTCCTTGTAGGACTGGGCTAGAGAGCCAATAATCAAATCTTCCGTAATGTCATCGGGCATTGGGGAAGAGAGCTTCGACAACTTCTCAATGTATCCTTGCATAGTGAGAAAATACATAAATATTGATGTTCCCTCCGCCATGTGGCACGTTGTTAGTGTGATGGTGGTCTTATAACGCTCTTTTCTAGCACTATCCATGAACATCTTTGTTAAAGCTTCCATGGTCTTCTTGGGTTTTAAATCCAAGTATTTTGCTTGAAGCGAGTCACCCATAGAGGCCAACATTAGACCATGAAATTGGTTCTCTTGGTCTTCCCACTTGGCTTTTGCCTATTTCTCGCTATCGGTTGTCTTCTCATTTAATTTTGCGATTTCATCATCTAAAATATGAGATAGTTTCTCAAACTTCAACACAATAATGAGCTTGAGTTGCCAACTTATGAAGTTTATGCCATTATTTGCGAAAGGATGTTTTTCAATCGTAGATCGCATAATAGGTTGAATATTTGACATTTCTACCAAATAAATTATATGGGATTTAATGTCAATTTTATGTTTCAAAATCAATACCGCAAATCAAAATTTATCCATAAATGCAGTCATTCAAGATCCTATCAATTATAATATAAACTAGCTAAGTGTTATTAGATATATTATAAAATTAAGGTAAGAAAACATTTTCTAATCATAACCATTTCAAAAAAAATACAAAATTTGCATTTTCAAACTCTTATGACTCTTGTCATTTTAATTAAGAGGGAATTTGACAAATCCTCCTAAGATAAAACTCTTTTTCTCAAAACCGAGCTAGGGCTCCGGGTCTTGTTAAGAAAACTTATTTCATTTGATACAAAATATGTTTATCCATTGTATTCACAAATAAATACACCTGGTGTCCACTAAGGGTGAATCACACCTCCTACATCTATTCATGGAACAACAATAGACAACTTTATATCTCTCACTATTTCCAAAGATGGAGGAAGCTATCTCCCGCTATGGACGAGTAGAATATCCCTCGATCGATGGTTGTCAGTGGATGAAACAAGAAAGAAAAATACTCTTAATTTTTGGTTGGACAATTATACATTTATACGTGATTTTAGAATTTAGGTGATCACGCATATTAATCATCTATTCACATCCTAACATTCATTCATAAAATCACATACATGGCAAGCACACAAACATAAATATATCCATTCACACATATCGGTGTGAGTATATATGTTCCCGCGTCGTTGACCTTTGCGCCTTCTCCGTGACTTTCTATTGCACCATGGATATAGATATTGCAAAACATGAACATGCATCTCACAATTTTGAAAATTGTCTAGTGCAAGTCCTATGTAAAAATCCTCTCATATGCATGCATATACATAATAAATAATTGGCTTTTACATATACATAAGCTCATGTGATTGAATAATAATAACATACACATTCATTCATTCACACAAGGCTTCGTCGGAACATACAAACTCACATATCCCTGCAAAAGAGAACTCGAGCAATGCATGTACATATACTATAAATTACTCGATTTAGTTTATCCTTCATCTCTAAATCAAACAATTCCAAAATCATTTGAAATCCATTAAAAATGATTTTGTACATCCATAGTTCAAAATACAAAACATTTGAACCGCTGTTTATCCAATTTCCAAAATCAAAAATTTAAGGAAAGATAAACATGTCTTTTTCTTTTTGTCGATTTCTCATAAAATAATCATTTAATAAAAACGAAAATTTTATATATTAGACATAAGTATAAATCTTAATTCTAACATTCATATAATGTGTTTTAAAAAAATTATAACTATCAAAAGAATTAATTAGAATTAATTCAACAAAATTATCGGAAAACTCGAAAAGACATAAACCATGAATTGTTTCGATTAGAGATGGTAAACTAAAATTAATTATATATTATAATAAATGAAAATATGAACTAAATGCTCTGATACCACTATACGATTTTTGTGTCCATATTTATGTGTATATTTAAAAAAAAAAATACAAGCATACATGATCAATTTCATATTTTCAGCAATTTATATACATTGTTTTGTGTTTATTCTAATATCATGCAAACCTACACATATTAAAATAAAAAAACAAGAGAGGATCATACCCAAAGGTTCTCTAAAACCTTTTTGAAGATCCGGAGTTCCGTTGCCCGTCGAATCGTTCGTCGATTCGCCTCTAAGTGTTCACCAGACTCTAAACAAGATTACATAGAAATGAGCTAGTTAATCAATCTCTAATTAAGTTTAGAATCTAGCTAATAACCCATTTAAAGCTTCTGAGAATTCAATCTCCAAAACCTTAAATAATTAAGAGAATTTTTGGATGGATTAACGAGGAGGTTAGAGAGAGAGAATTTTGCAATCATATATTGAAACAAGTAGGTGAGAGGACCTATTTATAGCCTCATAAATCACCCATATTATGAACTATTCTCTAGCGATGATCTCCTATTTTGCTTTCCCTAAAACCAATCACAATTTGCCATATAATCATCCTCAAAACCGTTTGACCAAGTCTGGAATTTATTCAGCCCATGATCTGAATTATTTTCTTAATAATTGAGGTGAAACCGTACCGAACGGTCAACAAAAATTTCCAATCGGTAGACCGAACAAATAAGTTTGTATAAGTTCGGTCGGACCGCGAGCCAGATGGTCGACCGAATATTCACAAGAAAATTTCCCTGGAAAATTTTGATCGAACTACGTCTCACACCGGTCGACCATTTACTTACCAAAATTTCTCTTGGTAAATTTCCGTCGACCGTGTCCTTGTACTAGTCGACCGTTATATCACTAAGAAAATTCTTGGATATTTTCGGTCGACCATGTACTCACTTCCGATGGACCGATCCCATTATCACGACACATACTCATAATTTCGGTTGACCCACGTGTTCCGATCCTTGTCTGGTCAACCATCCCTAAGGATCCGGTCGACCAAACTAAAAACGGTTGACCGTTTTGACTCTGATTTTGCCTTTGTCAAATTATGAATTTATCTCCAATAAAAATTGATCTTTTGAGGTTTTCAGCAAATCCATATCTCATTTAATATATTATCCTATGTAATGTTAAATTATTACACCCCATAATATATACATCTGATATGAATTTATTAAAGATTCTAATTATCTCAATTTTCATGACATATTGATTTTATCAATTCAGCATGTGTATTCCATTTCTCATGAAACCTGATACATCATATGAATACAAAATCAAGTTTCTTGTTTCCCAGTTTTGCGGTGTGACCTATAAGAGGATCTAAGCTAGATTGAAAATGATATTAAACACTTAATACCATAAACTATAAGTGGTATCTAGCTACACATTATAGTTACCCAATTAGCATAGATGTCTTGTTCACTCAAACTAAACATGATCCATTTAGTGATGTAAGTGCACCACTTGTGTATATCCATTGCCTCATGATATTAAGAATATATACAAAGTGAAAATGTGTCACATTTGTATTATATTCATTTCTTGATATCTTAAGCCAACTTTTACATATCCACCTAGTTTATCCACTTTTTCGGAAATGATAGAACAAAAGATATATTTGTACAAAACGGAAAAAATATTTCATGAAAACAACAACCTCTTTAATCGCTGGGTTTATACCAATGAACAAAAAAAACTTATAATTATGTAACTTAACTTAAGTCACATTGTGCACATTATAATTTTATTTTATCAATGGGCACACTTATATCATCACTCAATTAAGAGGGACAATGATAATCTTTTGACTAACTTCTTTTTCAGCATAAGTCACGTTCAACCAACTATTGCCTTTATCACTATACTCATTGATAGTTTTTGACAATAATCAAATTAAACACTCCTTATGTGAAAAGATATAAGTCTCGTATCTTAGGATCCAAGACACAATAAAACATTAATGACACAACACATTTCCATAATATTTCACTTACTAGGTCTATTCAATATATAAAATTAATATTTTCTTTTTTTATATACTCGTGTTGTCAAATATTTGTAGCTATAATAATCGATGACCAATGCGACAATCTTATCTCGGTAATTAAAGTTCTATGTTAATTACCATGATTGTGAATAACTTTTGATTTATGTAAACTATTATCTTTTAGAGCTCTACGGTTAATGACCAAAAGTCTCTTCCAAAAGACGAATACAATAATCAAGAAATAAAATTCTTGCACATTCAATTCATAACAATTGACATATGAAAGTAAAACTTTTATAACACATTCCTTTCACAATTGACATAGGAAACATTCAAGCAGAACAATACACTCGTCCAGAAGGGGTGAAGAAATCCAAGAAGAATTGGAAAGCTAATATCGCCGACGATAGCAATGTCGCTCATCTAATTGAGAGCATTACCAAAAATGTGAATCTCAAAAGAGAAGTCATTTGTCCCAAACAAGACAAATTAGTTTTTTAACGAAAGAAGCACGAAGACAAAAAAGACATGAAGAAACTTTAATGACTGATGAGTTTGTCAAGAAAGTGTTCGCTGACGGACCTTGGAAAAAAATCAAGAAAAAGTTAGCTACAGAATTGGATGATCTTGACATATGAGAAAATAAGAATTGTAATTTTTTATCTTCCTAATGAAATGTTTGTTGTTGTTTTTTAAATTATTTATGCAAAATAATTATTGATTCTAACTACTTCTCTAAATTATAATAATCAACAAAAAATTAATAAAATTAATTAGCAATGAATAAATTTTAATTAAAATTGTGTAAGTAATTAACATTATTAAAGTAAATATAATTAAAGTAATTAACAATATAATCAACAAAATTATTTTATTTAACAATATTAATTATTTTACAAATTAAACTAAATTTAAACAACAAAAAAACAAAAAATGAACAATAGGTTGAGGCCACATGGCCTCACCAAGGCCAACTACCAAGCGGTCCACCGCCTGGTATGAGTACTCCACCGAGGGGTGCCGCAAAATGGAAGTACATAAATATTGGTAAGGGCTTCAATGCCTAAGTCACTTGTCAATCAGTACATGAATTACCTAAACAATTATGCTTGGTTTGTGGTTACAGACACTTTAACATAAATCATCCGATCTTAAGCCATATATCTTCAGTGCATAATTAACACAATCATTTATGTTTGTTTACAAACATATCTCGTTCATTTGATAACCTATACAAGTTTAATAATTTGTCTTAATTTGATAAGAAATTGTCAAAGAAGTGAAACAGATAAACAAGCATTCAAGGAGACATTATAAACCGTCAATAATCACTCACAAAACATGCATAATTTATAATACACAACTAACGATGGAGTAGCAAATAGATCCATAATTTCACCTAATCAGAGCATCACATAAGAAACGTAGACAAACACAGTCGCAAAATACCACATTCACTTTTGTTTTGCCTTTTTCTCCGTCTATCCAGTCTTTTTTCTGTTCCATGCCCAACATTCGACTTAGAATATCTGAATATTAAACTTAGGTGTTGGTTTAGGAATGCCATGTCTCTAAACAACCATTTGTAACTGTTATGAGTTGCACTTCAACTTTCATTTCAAATTTCTGAAGATTAAATATGCATCAATCTCATTACTTTGATAAGAAATCTCCATTCGGAGGTTATGAGAAATCCAATTTAGCATAAATGACAAGAACAAAAATGTATCAAATTAACACATATGTGAAGAAGTTTGTTCTGAATCATGTACATGGCACGATGAACTTAGAAGATGATAAATTGTATATGGAAAGTATTAAGTGAAAATCTTAATCCAAATGATAATTTGTAAAAAAAAGTGCTAAACAAATGTGATAAATAATATAATCACAACAAAATGTGATAAATGAAGAACAACAAAAAAATAAAAATGAAAAATAAAGTGATGAAAAATGACAAAGGTAAAAAAATATCATATCTACAACAATTTTGCAACCAAATGTGATAAAGAATACATTTGCAACCACATGCTATAAATGAAAACGAACACAAAAATATTGTCAAAACATGGAAAATAAAGTGTAAAATTGAGAAATAAAAAAATCACATTTTCAACTGATTTTCAACCAAATTTGCAATATATTTGCAACAAAAAATTCAAAAAAAAAATGAAACAAACCTCCAAAAAGAAACCTACAAAAACAAAACAAAATTGACGAAAGCAACCTGAAAAAAGAACACCCACTTATGCAGCTAACATAACAAAACACTCACTTCATAATTGAATAACAAAACACTTATGCAGCTAAATAACAAATTAATGAACTTAAAAAATGGCCATAACCGGAGCCAAATGTTTCTAACCTTATTTTGCAGACATTAAAAATAAGACATTGTGATTGGGTTTACGATAAGAAACCATCACAAATCTTACAACCGACAAACTTTGTTACCTATCAAGATTCGCTTAATAAAATACCATACCACGTAGAAACACTAAAGTTTAAACATACTATTAACATTTTTAAAGATGCTCTTAAGCAACCAAACAATAATGACAACAAGTATCACAAACACAACGTTATTTTTTTAAAAGAAAAGGTGGATCAAAACAAGTATCACCACCAAACACACACACACACAAACAAAACAAAACAAAATTAAGAAAGCAGCACATGCATTTTCCGGCTTTGAACTCCCGGTTTAGTACCAACCCAAGGCATGTTTATTGCATTCTTATGACACAAGTATTAGATGACCAAACATGTTTATTTCATTCTTACAACACAAGTGGTCCTGTGAACGACCAAACATGTTTATTGCATTCTTACAACACAAGTGGTCTTGTGAACGACCAAACATGATTCTTCACTGACACTCCAGCCTAGCATCTTAAACAAATGACTTCCGTATCTTCTAATGTACAAAACATCACACTGTCACTCCTTAATTGCATTCTGAAGCTCTCTTGTATTAATCCTACAATCACACTAAACTTATAACCAAACACAAGATTGCAAGAGGTATAAACTTGCACGTGTCACTTGCATGCTTATGACAAGATAGTAGTCAAATATACCTTAAAGAGAGTTGTTAAGAGGATAGAGAGTAGAGAAGATGAATTATGGTCTCAAACTTTTTGAGTTACAACACCACTCAACTATCATCAATGCACCACCAACATCGAACAACAACTCCAAACTAGTTTCTATCCATCCGAAGAGTGAAGAAGAGTAAGAAGTGCATTGCCTTAACCTTTGGGGTCGGGCTTAATAATTATTATTATTATTATTACTACTACTACTTGACCCGAGTTTCCCATATCCACCTCCACTTAATACAAGTAAGCTGCGATTTCTAACTTGAGGTGGTCCAACACCAGGTGCATGGGGACACATTTTGTAACATGTAGGATTCGAACCTGTATACGGAGGGTAAGAAACTATTCCCCCAACCTTGGTGGCCCGTTATGTCAACGTTTGAAACCAACATTACATTCTCTCTTTTTATTTTTTTATTATAAAATTTCATTTTCTACCATTCTTAAAATATCTTACGAGTTGAAGTCGAGAAATAATGTGCAATAAATTTGATAGATTAACCAAAGACTGCATTTTCTATCTCTCTTCGTATCTTCCTCACGACCCAACAAGACCCTCTTCGTAGGTGCATCCAAAGATCTTCATTGTATATGTCCAATGTAATATCCTAAATCCTTGCTCTGCACTAATCATGTTTTGGGCTCGATTAGGGGTGGTTTAGGGAGGAATTAGAGTTGGTGAGATGGACGGCTGAGATTGAATGGAGGTTTTATATAAGGTTTTGCCTCTCTCTCTCTTTTCTCTCTCACTCGTCTCTCAACTCTCTCTCCAGTCCGTTTGCGAAGGCTTCCTAGAGCTCCGGTGAGGTCGGGAGAAGATCGTGCACGGAGTGGGGTCGCGTTTGCCGGAGTTGAGTTGATCGTTGCTCAGTAGGATTTCGCCGGAGTTGGGTTCTTGATGGAAAAGCTCGCCGTTGGATCCTCAAAGGCTTCTTCAAGTCTTCAAGGTATATCAAGCTTTACTTTCATGCTCACTTATGCTAGAGTGAGTGTTTGAGTAGTCGACGGTAGGTCGTAAGGCTCGTCGGACTTGTGCAGTGATTGGCATCATTTCATGCATATTTTTGTGTCTTACATCCATTATCTTTCACCCTTAACAATGTTATGTAACGAGTTTTATGTTTAGTTTTCAGGAATAAGTAAGTTTGAGAATGAGAGACTATAAATAGCAAGGAAAATGACTGAATTGTGAGACCTGGGGACTAAGATGCAAGGGAGAATGACTTGTACCTAAGACCGAAGGACCAAAGAGCAAAACAAAAAACTCCACACCATCATGAGGAGTATTTTTGCAATTCGATTCGGGTCGGAGCTCCAATAAACAAAGTATATGCATTAAAGACCAACAAAGATATCCAGAAAAGCCCACAACAAATTCCAGACCGATCCAGAACCAATAGACCGCCAATTGGCGGTCTGTTTAGCTCCGGATCCATTAATCTTTGGCGTGCATGTGTATTAGAGTGTGTTTATTCTATTTCTGGTATTTGTTTAGTCCCACATCGGGGGATTGTCCCGGATTACCTTTTTTTATGTCTATAAATAGAACTCTTCACCTTCCATGGTAACTACCTTTTTCTTGGTGGCATTCTCTCTACTAAGGAGTAAGCCTTGAAGCAAAACTCAAGGTGGAGAAGAATGTTACCTTCAATGTGAGTCATTGTTAATAAAATAATTATTCTAGTTACTTTTAATCTTGTCTTTTAATTTGTGCATGCTTGTTTAAACTTTCCTTTCATTTTAAGCTTCTTTAATACTCCTTTCCTGCTTAGTTAAATTTCCTTTCAGTATAATGTTTCATTTTGTTATAGGTAGTGTAATAATTAGTGAGTAGTTTCATCCCCATTTGGGGGTGGAGAAATATGTGATATGATTATGTAATGTAGTAGTGTGTGTTATCTTAATCCTTTGAGCCTTATATGATTTCCATAACCATCTAATGGGATTTCACTCTTGTCTTTTATATGCTAATGCTCTTGAATGAAGCTTAGCATATGCTTAGACTAGTGGACATATTTTATGGGGAATGATGAGGTAAGGATAAAGATGGAATTAATATAGGAAACATGACTTGTAGTGTATGTGCTCTTGTTGCCTTGGCCTTGGTTAATGTCTTGTATGTTTTAATGATATAGTCTTATCTTAATTCATGTGGAGGCATAGTAGGGTCTAGTCTTTATACATGAGTTCATTTAGCTTCATTCCAATTATTGTCTTGTATGTTTTAATGGTGTAGTCTTATCTTATTTCATGTGGAGGCAAAGTTGGATTTAGTTTTATGATTTCATGCACTACATGTTGTGAGGAGCATAATTCAATACACACACACACACACATCTTTATATTCACATTATTTCTCTACCCCCTATGGGGTTTAGTTTTATTGCTTATCTTTCATTTCCTTTTTGCATCTTAGTATAGTTTAGTGTAACCAACATTTCTCTCCTTTCTTTACCACTCGCCTTCGCACAAACCAAAAGTCGACACACCTCCCTGTGGATCGACCCGTATTTGCCACCGCTTCAATGCGGTCGTGCACTTGCGGTTTAATATAAAATGAATCAATCAAGTTTTTGGCGTCGTTGCCGGGGAGGTGCTCTGTCCAGACCTTGGCTTGGACGATTCGAGTGGTTTTTAATTTTTTGTTTTCAGTTTTTCTTAGTTTCAGGGATCCTAGAGCTCACGGGGAGGCTACTGGAGGAGTTGGAGCACCTAAGCATCAACAAGGACGCCAATCAGCGGTCCTGGACTGCCAATTGGCGGCCTGGTGAGGGTTTCTTGCTTTCAATTTTCTTCTGGTAGTTGGTTCTGTCATTTTAGTTATCTTGGAGCACTATTTTGCATGCTGTGACTTTTAGTTTGCTCCCAGATCATTAAATCAATCCCAATTAATAAACTTGGCCTTAAAATCCAAAGCAAAAGATTAGACATTCTTATTTGTTTAGGTCACGCATTATGAACTTGACTTAGGCATATAGTCATCTTTTCTTTTAGCTTTATCTTCAGTTGTTGAGCACTGGCGTGAGGTACGCATTTCCTACACTCATTCATGCATCTTGTATGCCCATATATTAGTTAGTAGGAATTGCATCAGGACAAGAGTGAGTTGAGCGTTTTGATTGGAGTGATTGATTGCTAGATCTAGGATCAAAACGCTACTAAGGAGGGGTTGTCCCATAAAAGATAAGGTGTGGGATTTCATCACCCTTTCCTTGGCCCCAAAAATCACTCTTAATCAAGCCTTAACTAAAAGCAAGTAGACATTGACCCTAAGGATTGCGGACGCACTAGGAGAGTAATCTAGTTGAGACTGTCATGACCTGATCGGCGTTTCCTACCTTGTCGATAGTAGGAGGTACTGGATCTCCGGATCTGGTATCACTTGCTGGGCATTGTGGTCCTCGTTGTAGGGAGGTGAGGCGTGCCGAGGCTAGTGACCTCGAAGTTAGGCGTCGTCTAGCCTAAGGACTCATAGCCTTAAGTTGATTGAGTCGTGCTTGCTAGTTAGGCTTCTACCTGATCCCATTACCCACGCTAGCTCTAGGATTCTTCCCTTCTCCTCTGAGTCATCTTCTTCTCACCTTCTTCTACATTATAGTCTCCTCCCCTTTACACTCTCTGGTAGCGTTTTAGGGTCGAGTCGAGCACTTTTTGCGAGTTTAGCCTCGTGGTGGTTAGAGTGGTCGACTCTAGAGTTCTCTGTTGCGATGGATGGTTACATGGGCGACCATCCATATCATTGTTGGGACCAGGACAATTCGTCCCGGTATTCCGGACTCATGCAACCTGGGGTGCCTCAGACAAACACCCTGTATGGTTGGAATAATCTTAATTGTGTGACTGAGCATTCTTCATATTGGGGTAATATGAGAGAGGCACCGACAGCTAGACCGCCTTCTAGTTACGTCGGATCATATGTTGGTCATCAAACTGAGACATTACAAGAACCTTTGGCCTCTTTCATGTGTGCGGTAGACGACATGAGTGCACCGGTGGCTCCAGTAGTCGTACCGTGCGACTGTTGTGGGTTGAGTGGTCATGTTATCGGGGAATGTCCTTATGTTCCCCCAGAGCCTGAGTATGAGCATACATTTTCTCAAAATGCTCAATATGACCATTACGCATCTGCGTACAACCAGAGAGGGATGGATTCGTGGGGTGACAATTCTTATTCAAATTCTTATACTTCATTTTCACCCCAGTATCCTCCTCCCGAATACCCAGAATTCTACCAACACCCCACTTCAAATCATTGGACTAATTCTTAGCCCATCAACACCCAACCCCAAAATTTCCCAAGCTCTGACTTGGACCTCATAGTTGACCGCATACCTGATTCCTTGAAACAAACTTTCCTTACGTTCATGGAAACCACTCAAAATTTATTGAAGTCCAACTTGAATTCCTTGCAATCTATAGAAATGCAAGTGAGTCAAATGACACAACAATTCCGTGAATGTGAGGAGGGTAACCTTTCTTGTCAACATGAGGATTCATCTTTTGATATCGAACCACCACCACATCCACAAATTCAAAGCATAATCTTTAAAAATCAAACGCCTAGTCAGTCTGAGGGACTTGAGGTTTCAATTCACGATCACTTGGTGGAGGATTCGATTCCAACTGAGAATAGCATGGACCAGTTCTATTATGAGTCGGCACAGGATTGTGCCTTACCTTTTTGTCTCGTGGCCCTTGAGCCACATGATCTTATTGTTGTACCTCCTAAGGAACTCACCTTTGGTGGAGGAAGAGCTCCCTAGTACTCTTAATCTCATACGACCTGATGAGAGTTTGCCTCTCACTATTGTTTCTGATCACCTTGGAAATGATGGAAAATCAAACAACTACATTGCTAATGAGGGTATTAAGAGTTCCTTGGAGGATACCTTGGGTATGAGACCCACTTTTTGTTCACCTGGTGAGTCGGATATGCCTAACAAGGTTCTTGACCTCGTTCCGACACACAGCTTGTTGGTTGGAGAGTTTGGATTGACGATCATAACTTCAGCAGCGCAACAGGAGAAACTCTTCTTCCGTTGCCCCTTATTTCCCAAACTCTTGAGAGGTTCAAGCTCTTTCAGTTTGATCCTTTGAATGAGATGCATTTGCGTCCAATTCATGAACCTCTCATTTCATCTTGTGCTCTTTGTGAAGGGGGGCACACATGAGTATTCGGGCCCCGCGTGGTGTCATGTTCCCTTTCCAAGTGCATTGACCCACTTTTGAGGTTACCATTTGATGTCTTTTGACAAATGAAGATGGGAACTTATGTTTGTACATAGTTATAAAAAAGTACAATAAAAGACTCCTGCAGTGAGCATCGATTGTTGTGGGCTCCAACCCTTGTGTATTTGGGCTCCATTTCTTTCACGTATTTTATCTCACTTTTTAAGTATCTCACGGGTTTTGAGGAAATTCGGGTTTGTGTCCATCAACATGACCTTGAACTTCCCTTTGTACTTCATGTTGGTGAGATCTCTTCTGTTTCATGCATACATCCATGTAGTATCTTGCTCGCATTCATTGAGGACAATGCATGAAGTAGGTGTGGGGGGTGTTTTACGTGTGTACATAGTCGAGTCTTTTCCTTTGATTTTTGTTTTCTTTTGTGTGTATTGATAGGGTCATGTTAGTGTGCTGCATTTAATATTGATATATCTGCTTGCCATGATCCTTGGGTGACTTGTCTTCTTTTGCTTGCCTAGTGCTTCAAAGTTTTCACATTTCTTTCAAAATTCTTCATGTGTTTGGGAAAGAAAATGTTTTGTGGGTTTTGTGTGTGTTTAGCATGTGCAAAACCGTTGAGAGGCAAAGTAAAAAGAAAGCTCCCAAAATTGTCTTGAACTTGATGCATTAGGATATCTAGTACAGTGGCTTTAGGATTTATCTAGTCGTTAGGATGCACCCCAGTTTTACCTCGGGGGTGAGTAATCATAGGGTTTCAGTGCTTAAACATTTAAAGAAGTCCGCCTTGAACCTAGTGAGTCAATAATTCGTGTCTGTTAACTTAAGGAAGTTTATTGTTGTCAATGACACTTTAAATCTTGTTGTGAGACATTAAGTGTAGGGGTTTTGGTTTATGTGTAGATAAGAAATAAGTGAGTAGGTGTTCTCTCTTCTCGCACGGCTCCTATCACTCGGGAAAGTAGGTCTGAGGGGACTTTTGTGCCTGGTGCTTTCGAGTCATCTGACTTGGGATGCGCCGACCGAACTCCCGTTACACAGGTGGTAGGGATTGCCCTATGTGGAGATTTGGGGAAAGGTGTATGTGATAGTGTAAGTCCTCATAGGCAATGATGCACGAAACCTGGCCCTGGGAGAATGAAGCTCCAACTAAGAAAAACAAAAAAATAAGAAAAGAAAAGAAACAAAAAGAAAAAAAATGCAAATAAGGACCTTAATGGACTTTACACTTTGTATCACTTGAGGAGGTTGAGGTTGTCCATGTCTTTCACTTAATTCCTTATTTAACTTGCACGAATAGTTCATTAGATTAGGTGTGTGGACTGATTACCTATATAGAGTTGGTCCGTAGGATTACCGCGTCCAATGATCGACAAAATTTGTCCATCGAGTCGAGTGTCTAGACTGAATAATGCATCTTGTTCGGATTTTGTGGGTATATCCGCTGAAAACCCTCAGGAGACAACACTCCTCCTCCTTGGCGACAAGGAGGTTTAACGACTTATTGCACGTGCTAAGTGCAACCGTGATTCCTACGAAAGTGAGTTAGGATTTTCCTGTTTTTCGTATGTTTTTCTTTCTGTTATTTTTCTCTTTCTTTGTTTTCCTCGAGACTAGCAAAAGTTTGGTGTGGAGGTATTTGATTGGCATCATTTCATGCATATCTTTGTGTCTTACATTTATTATCTTTCACCCTAAACAATGCTATGTAACGAGTTTTATGTTTAGTTTTCAGGAATAAGTAGGTTTGAGAAGTAGAGACTATAAATAGCAAGGAAAAAGACTGAATTGTGAGACTTGGGGACTAAGATGCAAGGGAGACCTGAACGTAAGACCGAATAACCAAATAGCAAAACAGAAAACTCCACACCATCATGGGGAGTATTTTGGCAATTCGATTCGGGTCGGAGCTCCAATAAACAAAGTATATGCATCAAAGACCAACAAAGATATCCAGAAAATCTCACAACAAATTCCAGGCCGATCCAGAACCAATAGACCGCCAATTAGCGGTCTGTTTAGCTCCGGATCTGTTAATCTTTGGCAGGCATGTGTATTAGAGTGTGTTTATTCTATTTCTGGTATTTGTTTAGTCCCACATTGGGGGATTGTCCCGGATTACCTTTTTCTATGGCTATAAATAGAACTTTTCACCTTCCATTGTAACTACCCATTGCTTGGTGGCATTCTCTCTACTAAGGAGTAAGCCTTGAAGCAAAACTCAAGGTAGAGAAGAATGCTACATTCAATGTAAGTTATTGTTAATAAAATAATTGTTCTAGTTTCTTTTAATCTTGTCTTTTAATTTGTGCATGCTTGTTTAGTTTTTCCTTTCCTTTTAAGCTTCTTTAATACTCCTTTCCTGCTTAGTTAAATTTCCTTTCAGTATAATGTTTCATTTTGTTAATGTAGGTAGTGTAATGATTAGTGAGTAGTTTCATCCCCATTTGGGGGGTGGAGAAGTATGTGATATGATTATGTAATGTAGTAGTGTGTGTTATCTTAATCCTTTGAGCCTTATATGATTTCCATAACCATCTAATGGGATTTCACTCTTGTCTTTTATATGCTAATGCTCTTGAATGAAGCTTAGCATATGCTTAGACTAGTGGACATATTTTATGGGGAATGATGAGGTAAGGATAATGATGGAATTAAAATAGGAAACATGACTTGTAGTGTATGTGCTCTTGTTGCCTTGGCCTTGGTTAATGCCTTGTATGTTTTAATGAAATTCATGTAGAGGCATAGTAGGGTCTAGTCTTTATACATGAGTTCATTTAGCTTCATTCCAATTATTGTCTTGTATGTTTTAATGGTGTAGTCTTATCTTATTTCATATGGATGCCATGTTGAATTTAGTTTTATGATTTCATGCACTACCTGTTGTGAGGAGCATAATTGAACACACACACATCTTTATATTCACATTATTTCTCTACCCCCTATGGGGTTTAGTTTTATTGTTTATCTTTCATTTCCTTTTTGCATCTTAGTATAGTTTAGTGTAACCAACCTTTCTCTCCTTTCTTTACCACTCGCCTTCGCACAAACCAAAAGTCGACACACCTCCCTGTTGATCGACCCGTATTTGTCACCGCTTCAACGCGGTCGTGCACTTGCGGTTTAATATAAAACGAATCAATCATGCAACAAAGTTCAGCACTGGATCGGTCGATCGTTTCAGTGGTTCGGTCGACCGGTCGTAGTGTAATTTTGGCGTTTATCTCTCGCACCGGTCGAACGATACCCTTGGGTGGTCGACCGGTTATGCATTTTGAGCAAGAAGATGGAGGTCTGGTTGTTTTCGGTCGAACGGTTCCCCTTTGTCGTTCGACCGAAACACTGTTTTAAGTCGGTTGGGGTGTAGACCACAAAACGGTTGACCGCCCTGAGACCTCGTTTGACCAACGACTTAAAATAATTTAAAGTTTGTTCGACCTAATTGTTGTTCGGTCGACTGGTATGATTTGATTCGAAATCTGAAATCACTATTTTTTCCGGTCGACCGTTATTTATGTTTTTGTTCGACCGTTCGTGTTTTTGGTGCGTGAGGTGGATATTACTAGTTGCTTTCGGTCGAACGGGTCCCCTTTGTTGTTTGACCGGTGGGCGGGTTTTTTGGTTAGGTCAGTCCTCTAGATGGGGATTCGGTCGACCGGTATGGTGTTTTTGTCCGACCGATTCAGGACAGTTTGGTGTTGTTGTGGAACCAGCTTGAGGGCAACGGGTTCCCAACCTTTTTGGGTCAATGGTACAGACATTGCCGGCCTGAGAGTGGTTCGTTGGTGTTGTGGTGTGGTGGAACAAGCTTGAGGTAAACGAGTCCCCGGCCTTGGAGGGCAACAATATGGAAATTGTCGGCCTGATAGTGATCCAGTGTTGTGTTGTTGCCGAGGATGTTTCCGGCAGTGATGCCTGGGGTACATGTGAGTGTTGCTAGAGGACCCTTGAGACCCGTCATTGTTTCGTGTCTGTTGTGACTGGGATAGAGTACCCCGAGGCCCAGTGCGACGATGATTGTTGTTTACTGCATTTCATACCGTACATGCTTGTAGTTGTCTAGTTCATCTATTGTGATAAGAGTTTGACATACAGAGTTTTCTTATGAGAAACTCACACATAGTTCATGTTTTATTTCAGACCGTGAGCGGCGCTAGGAGATGGTGACTGAGGAGGAGCGTGTCTGGAGCTAGACCTTGATTTTCCTTTTTTGAGGTTTTAGTAATTACATCTACATTTTCTTTCAGCTTTTGTTGTAATCACACTCTTGAACTCTCGGATATATATATTGTATATATGTTGGTGTATCAGATGCCTATTTTCTTCTGATCCTCTTGTTTGAGTTTATGTTAAATTTTTAATTTCTTCCGACGTTGAGGTTCTTACATCCAATCCTTCTCAAACAGTGTCCATAAGGTTCTTTTCCATCGGGTCTACTCCAACCTTCTACCGAATGTCCTTATTTTTTATGTGATCCATCCGTATAGGTCCACATGTCCACCAACATCTTCTTTTCTGCGACACTAATCTTTTGAACAGGTTTTTTTCCGTAGACCATCTTGTGGGTCATACAGCCATCTGTAGAATTAACCTTTCATCTTAATTGAGGTTTACGTATCACATAAAACACTGAATGCTTGCTGTCGTTTCATCCAACCTGATATTATCCAATGACTAACATCACCTTCTTTTAAAGGAAGTAATCCTAAATATCTAAAGTTATCATTCCTGCACACAGCCATACCATCCATGTTCGCATCTCCCTCCTTTGTATCGTTAGTACTGAAATTACTTTTCAGATACTCAATTTTAGTCTTACATAATGTTTTTCTCCGCTACTCTACTTTACTATCCACACTTATTCTAACATCATCAATATATTAGCATCACATGATTTCCAAAAACATACACCATGCCATCACAAGTTGTGTATCCTTGATGCCTTCGTCCAATACTAGAGCAAAAAAATATAGATTTAAATAGAGCATCTGTATCATGTAAGTTATCTATAATTATTACCATGGTTAATTACAGTTTGTCATCTTGACGAACTATACCTTGATTTAACTTTGAATATAAAATGTAACAATTACCTCTCCTCTTAAACTTTCATTTTGTTACACTTTACCTCGTTGAACTTTAAAAAAAATATTATTTAAACACTCATTTACCATTTTTGTAATTTTTTGCATTGTAATCCTAATACCCTCTTAAATTTAACTTTACGTCAAAGTTCGGATCGAATCGGAATCAAATCTAGTTCGAATTTAGGTCAAATTGAGACTAAATTCAGCATAAAGTCCAACAATATCTGACATTGGATTCAATCTGAACTTTAATATAAAATTAGTATTAATAGTTTATTAGGGATACAACGTAAAAAATCCGAAAATGGCAAATAGATGTATATATAATGAACTTTTAAAGTTCAAGAGGACAAAGTGTTATAAAACGAAAACCCATGAGAGATAACTGTCACATTTTAAAGTTCAAGAGTGCAAAATAAAATCAACGTTAGTTTAGGGCGGCAAACTACAATTAATCCTTATTTCTAACTCAATGTTTTAATGTGTGGCCGCATACTCGGTATGTTGCCGCACAGTGCAACCTAACTAGCTGGGGTCGCATATTGTTTAAATGTTTTAAATACTGCAAGTGCACGACGTCGGTAAAGACACAACAAGTACGGGTGGGAGGTGTCTAGTCTCTGGTTTATCCGAAATCAAGTGGCGAAAAAGGTGAAAGATGGTTGATTATGCTAAACTAAACTACACTAAACAAGTAAGTAAGAAATGCGTAAGAAAGCAACTAAAGATTGGAAATCAGGAAGAGAAACCCCTAAGGGGTGGAGTGTGTGCACATATGAAGTGAAATTAGTGATGAATGATGCATGTAAGCATGTATGTATGTGTGTGTGTCGTGTGTGCGTTGTCATGCATAGGAAGTGTAAAGATGTGGCAAAAAAATCAATTCATTCACACAATATATCGGCAATTATTACTTGATTATCATAAGATTAGGCTCAACATGAGAAGTGTCTAAAGATATGACAAGACTCATCAAAACCCATAAACTCAAGTAAAGAACAAAGCTAAGTGTCGGAGGTGTCTAAATGTTATGACAAAACTCATCAAAACATAGTTTCTTCAATAAATCAAGCAAGCAAACACATAACTAATATGTAGCATATTCAACAGGAAATTTCAGTCAATAAACATAAGGAAACTAAGCATGAGAAGTGTCTAAATCTTAAGACAAAACTCATCAAAATCTCCCAACATGTAGATGATTAAAATACCCCCAATGAACATACAAACATGCAAGTCTACACAATCAAAAATTCATCAAACATCCAAACTTCACAACATATATGTACATCATCTTCACCCCCAAAGGAGATGAATGTACTCACTACACATTAAGCAATCATTCATATAAAGAAAATGAGACATTAAAACTAATTTAGACTAAGATTAAAGAAACAAGACTAAGCTAAGCATGCAAGAAAAAGAGACAACATGAGAACAAAACTATGAAAAATTATTTTATTAAATGACTCACATTACAAGTAGCATTCTTCTCTACTTGAGTTTTACTTCAAGGCTTTACTCCAAGTAGAGAGAATGTCACCAAACATTGGTTAAATACAAAGGATAAGGAAGAGTTATATTTATAGGCATGAAAAAATGTAACCGGGGACAATCCCCCGGTATGGGACTAAACGCATACTATAAATGGACATAAAACAACATAATACACGACCCGACTCAACCATGAAACTTTTGGACCAATTTGGACGGCCAATTGGCGGTCCCGATATCTTTGATTGAATCTGGATTTCGGTGGTTGATTTCTGGCTTGATTTCTTGATGTTTTATGAACCCGATTTGATTGTTGATGTTTGGGCTCAGATCTAATTGCCAAAATACTCATCATAATAGTGTGGAACTTCTTGATTCCCTCATTAGTCCTTTTAGTTTTACAGTCGGGTCCTTTTCTCTTGCACCTCAGTCCATAAGTCTTGCAACTTAGTCATTTTTCTTGCTTTTAAGTCATTTTTTAGTTTCTTCTTCTCAAACATGTTTATTCCTGAAACTTAAACATAAATCTCGTTACGTAGCATTGTTTAGGTTCAAAATAATGGATATAAGACACAAATGAATGTATGAAATGGTGTCAATCACATACATGACCCTCGCATAGTCGCATCAAAGACGATGCCACTTGTGCGTCGCATATGTGACCTGTGCTGCCACACATGCCGTATATGTGGTCACACAGGCCGGAAAGGGGAGGATGGGAGACGGGAAGAGAGGAAGGAGAGGATGTCGTCGACGACGCCGAGAAGGGGGCAGGGAGTAAGAAGGATGGAGGAAACAGGGTAGGTGGACGGAGCGGCGAACTTTCCAAAGGAGGAGAGGGGAGGAGAAGATGAGGTTAAAGGAGCTTTCCAAAACAAACAAACAAAAAAAGAGGAGAATATGAGGTTGAAGGAGAGGAGAAGACAAGGTTGTCTACAGCGGTGTGTAGATATTTATGAATTTTCTATTTTTTATGATTTTTTTTCTGTTTTTCATTATTCTTTGAAAAATAATTCAATTTTTTTTACCATTGTGTGACCGCATATGTGACCGCACAATCGCATATGCGACCCTAGGACACCCAGCCGCATAGGGTCTCATATGCAACGTTAAAACATTGTACTAACTCAATGGTTCTTTAATCTTTTTGGCTTTTAAGTTTGCATTTCAGTTTTGTTTTATTTCTTAACCAAATGGTGACAACAAAATGAATTGATTACAATCAAGTTATGTTAACCGCGAATGGTAATACCATTACTTAAGTGCAATATGAAATATCCATAAACATCATAAGATCACGTAGTGTATACAGCCGAGTTGAATGGGTAGATATATCGAGTTGACCTCAAAATGATGAGGTATGTAATCAATAAATTGAGAAAAAATGTGAAATAATGAAACAAAATATTATCACATGGTTCTCCTCAAGTCCAAACATCGTTCATAATTTCTGCATTATCTATTATTATCTGCAGAGAAGAAAAAAGGAACATTATATGACATTATACAAAAAAATACTCGATCGGTTTAACAAACAACAAATTGTTATACAATGACACAAACTTCCGTTCTCATTCCCAGTCTTCAATTGTTTCAATTCTCACGTTTGAATTTTATCAAATCAACTGCTAGAGAAATGACAAAGAACATGTTCAGGAAATGACAGTCCAATAATGGGAGGAATGTACCTTCACAATGTGGTGTGGTTTACTCTCTTTACACAGCAGCCTGCAAAACAATGCCAACCAAAATAATGTGTATTAACATGCAACCATTTCTCAAGTTCAGTTAGAATTTATTCCTAGTGAAGATAAAATTCTTACAGTTGTCGAATATGGAGCGAAAACTTCTTTTACGGCCTCAAAAACTTCAGCAACTGGTTTTGCAGCATCAATCTGATAAAACAACCACCGTAGTTAGTTCCTCTAGAATAATACATTCTTGGTGAGACCTCGTAAAAAGTGAACATGAATGAGAAATCAGAAGACATAAAACTATGATTTGAAGTCTATTTTTATTTTTGGGCACTAATAATGTCTAACCGTTTGTCACACAAACATCTGGAGATATTTAACATTTAAAATTAAAACATTTCAAGTCTAAACTACACATCCAGAAGGAAGAGCAAATATACCTTTCGGACTTTGCCCTTGGCGTTGTAATACTGAATCACAGGCACACTGGATTCTACAAAAACCCTGAATCTTTTTCTTATGGTCTCAATGTTATCATCATCCCTTCCCTATATTAAACACAGCCACAACAATGACACCGTCAATCAAACATCTTAATATTCAAGAAATAGACCATACAAAGAGCCCCAAAAAAAAACCTGGTTACGGTTCAGGAGGCGGCGTTCCATCTCTTCCTCAGAGCAGTCAAAGAACAGGACAAACTCCGGTGCAATTTTTGTCTGCATAACATTAAGAAAATGATTAACATATATAGTAAGGAATTTGAGAAAATCATACATACTTATTTTTCTATTTATTTGCAGTTAACGCATTCTAATGGAAAGGACAAACATAAACACTCATATTGTTGTCTTACAATTTCTTCAAATGCAGCACGATTTGCTTCATTTCGAGGGAAGCCATCAATTAGAAATTTGTGGTTCTCATTTTCTTGCATTGCACGTTGGAGAAGCTTAATTGTCACTTCTGCGGGGACAATTGTCCCTTCCTTAATCATATTTTGAATCATTGTACTGTAGAAATCACGATACAAAAATAATATTGAATGCAGTTAATTCATTGAATCAAAGAAACTAAGTGTACAAAGTGCTGAATGTTAGTTTTTAAGAAAAAGAAACTTCGAAACGTTTGCAAAATTAAACAAAGAGATTTTGTAGTCACCCGTTCTCAGAACCAGATTTCATTTCAGCACGCAGCAGATCTCCAGCACTAAAATGGGTAAACCCAAAGTGCTCCACAATGTTAGCGCACTGGGTTCCTTTGCCACTGCCCGGACCACCTGTATATAATTACCATATAAATATGAACTATAAATATGAACTTAAAAACACACAGAACCTACGTTGCTACACATTTTGCAAACACTTGCCAATAAGTGGGGTTATCAGTTAAATCAGTTTTATGGGAGCTCAAAGAAGTTAGCAAAAAGTATTTAAACATATATTTATATGCCCCTTTGGACCATAGGCAGGTCTATTTCAGAAATTGAAGAAAGATATGATAAAAAAAATATAATTGTTCCACTTTAAATGCCAAAGGTAAGCTGAGAAATACAAAAGCATAAGTAAATTTTCATCGCAAGTATAGAATGAAAATGCAGTGTGTTCGGAAAGATGTTTCAATAACCAACAACCTGTTAGAAATTAGACTTACCTAGATGTAGAAAAAATAAATGATATTTGTCTAGGAAAAGGCAAACATCTATCAACAATGTTGGCCCCACGACATGAATTAAGAAGAAAGATCCTTACCTAGAACAAAGACCACTATGATTTTCTTTTCGTTTGAAACATTTTGATTGACATCCTGCAAAAAAGGTACCAGTAAATAATTGCAATCAACCATGAAAAATACATGTTAACAACTTACAGGTTGGAATAATTATATACAAAAAAATCTCCAGAAAGAAGGTAATGTCGCTCCAAATAAATATGAATCAGTAACAACAATACCAAACGATAGAAATAAAGAAGTAAAAGGTTTTTGAATTATAATAACAATACAAATTTCATATGTTTTAGGGTACTCGTCAGCCAACGAATTGCAAAAAATAGTACACACATAAGTACATAAAAATAATGCTCTATGTTAATATTTTGACTACTTGTACAGTTTCATCCACTTCACCAGCAATTATACACAGGCTCTTGTACTGACACAAAGCTCAATTTACAGCTTTAGACATTTGATTGCAATTCCTTAGCATTCAGTACACATATAATGAAACAAAATGACACTAGTTCTGATTTATTAGTTTGGAAAAGCAAAATGCACCCAAGAAAGATTCAACCAGCTAGTTAAGTAATACGGCTTTAAGAAAGAAAGCAGGATAAAACATTTATTTAACAAGTAAAAAGCTCTAACCATTTGAAAAGCTATCATAGTTTCTGAAAAAAGTATACAATTTTTATGACACATAAAAATGGAGTCCCATGGTAATGAGATTGAATTGGTGATTGAAAATTGACATGGAAAAAATGCTTTGGAGGATGCAGTGAGTGAAATACCTTGCGGGCATCAAGTACCGGAGTCTCTGCACTTGATCCCATAAAGAATTTGATAGCTTGAATAGCTGCAGATAGATTAAAAATATTTCTCCAAATTGTAACATCAAGGAAAACATGTGAATGCTCAAATTTTGGCAAGTGTGACTGAGGGTAAATCTGCTAGGGATGCAGCAGGCAGCTTATGTATTAAGTTTCAAGCATCTAACTTTTCAAATCAATTGTTCGAAAGACAGGCAGCAATATGCTTTTCATGAAATAATAGGAAACTTCAAATTGCATAACAAAAGCCGTTCAAATGAGAAATGAATAACCGAAATGGCCAGTTTTCTGTACAACAGGCATATAGTATGCATAAATACAGAATAAAGGTGAAGCGACGCCCAATTACGCTGCTAGGTCATATCTTTGGAAAATACAAACATCAACTCATATTGAAAAAGATGTAAAAACTAGAAATTAAAAGAAAGCAAGATCAATCCAAGATCAAGCAAAATTATCAATTGGCAATATCAAAACCGACATTTGCATATCTAGATTTTCTTTCTTCCCAACCCCCACATCTAACTGCTTGCTCTGTAATCCCAGACTCTAAACAAGAATTTGACATTACACAAAATCTGAGATCTACCCATGAAACTCGATTCGAATTTGAAAAGAACTACTGTTTGTTTCCAACAACATATGAATACAAGATCCCAAACTTAGGGTCCATTTAGAATCACATTTCGATAATCAGACTTCCTGAAATCCGATCAAATCTGAATTCCACCGTAGCTTTTAAACCAAATTGAATTCTAAATCTCCATAGTGTAAAGAAGAATTGAATTGACCCACCAAACAATGGAGTCATTAAAATAAGATACAATTTTGATGAGAATTATAAATACAAGAAGTCAAGAAGAAGAAGAAAACTGCAGATCTGAAAGAGAGATCTGGTGTGTAGAAAGTTGGTATGGTACCTGCGGAGTCTCCGGGATGGATCTGATTCTGGGTCTGGATCTAAAATGCAACGACTTGTGAGTTGTGACTGACTATATATAGCTACCTCTCTGTTCTTAGTGTGTGTGCACGTTTGTTTTATTTATTATGAGGATTTATGTTAAATTGTTGATGTTTTTTTGTCTTCGGACTTAAGTAGGAGACCTTGGCACTTTACTAATTGCTATTTACTTTGTTGTGATAAAAAATGGAAAATTTTAGGAATGATTATTTCATTTTCAAAAAATTGATAAATGAGTCCATGATTTTGGTTAAAATGTAGCAAGTACGGGTCGGTTCACGGGAAGTTGGGTGCGGATTGTTGTTTCTCCCGTACTCGAATGGGGAGAAAGAGAGAGATTTTATGCTACAAAACTACACTAATCACTACACAGTAAGGTGTGAAGGTCAATGGAAAACTCTAGGAGTGAAGGTGAATAAGTAAGGTGTGTGTGAGTTTCATGCACTTCATTCAAGCATAAGTGACATATAAGTAGAAGCTAATATGAAATCTAAGTGTACGATATACACAAGTACACAACTACATGGCAAACCATGTACATACGTGTCTTACATAAAACCAAAGCTGATTTTAGATTCTCAAGCATGCAATAATACATAGTGTGGTTATTAAAGCATCAATCTTACATACAACCTAAGTCATTCATGTGAACATGCACCAAACATGGATCCATACATATTCACACGAAATCCATCATCCCATTCAAACCCATAACATGTAACATATCAAACTTAAATCTAAGCATGGGCAAGTATTTCGTGTGGCCATTAACTCATCTACACCAAGTTTAAACACGATACAAATATAGATTTAGCATTAAGCACATGAAAATGAAAAATATAAGTGCAACCCATCAACACACATTCATCATGTTAGATCATAATCCTTGCTTAAGGCTAATCTTGTTTTGGTTGGGTGTTTAAGAGTGGATGTGAGTTGATGAGGTGGAGGCTTGTGGTTGGTTGAGAAGAGTGAGGGTATTTAAGGTTGAAATCACTCATCTCTTCCCATTTTTCTTCCCCTCACGCATCTCACTCCCTCTCACACTCCTCTTCCAGTTTCGGTTGGTGCAAAGGTGAAGGTGGATCGTGTGGGCGTGATCAGAGTTGAGCTCGTATTGTTGATATCGAAGCAAGGAGTTTGTAGGAGAAGAAGGCAATCGTGCGGTGGAGATCGACGTTGGTCTTCAAAGGTTTCTTCAAGCCTTCAAGGTATGTCAAGTTTCTGGTTAAGACTCACCCGAGGTGCGTAAGTAGTGGATTTAGTCAACGGTAGCCGTTAGGCATGTCAGCGGTTGTTGAACAGCATGTTTCTACTGATTAACCATCGATCGGTGCATGCCTTGGTCGACCGATGCTAGAGTAATTTTGGAATTCTGCCTTGCACCGATCGAACGATGTCTTTGGCGGTCGACCGGTTGTGTGAATTAGGCAAGCCCCGGTGTATTTCGGTCGACCGGGTCGCCTTTGTTGTTCGACCGATTACACTGTTGTAAGTCGGTTGGGGGTGTAGACCTTCAAAATGGTTGACGGCCCATTGTAGGATTTCATGTTTAATTGTACATATATTTTTTCGAATTTTTTATGCACAATAAGGATCAATTTACAATTTTCTATGATTTATTTCATGCATGCATCAATTTGTTTCAATATCTAGTTTCAAAACTTTATTAAAACAAATATGGGCTCCGAAATTCATACCTAGAAGTTCTCTAAAACTTCTTGAAGATTCGGAGACGTTGGGGATGCTTCTCGCTGCGCCGGATGCCTCCGAGTATTCACCAAACTCTAAACAAGATCGGAGAGAGGGAAGCTAGTCTCTCAATCTCCGATAGGGTTTAGAATCTAATTACTAACCCATCTTTAATTCTCTTGAGAAGATGATCTCTTAAGAACTAAAACTAAACTTAAGAATTAAGGAATTTTCGTGGAGAATTATGGAGAGAGAGTTTTGCACAAGAAAATAATGAATGAATTAATGAGGTAATGAGATAAACTTGTATTTATAAGCTCTCTCCAAATTACATATTCATGTGCAACCCCTTGCCCATGATTTTATGCAAAATTCCATCTAAACATCCATTATTTGCTAACAAATAATCTTAGCCACGAATTAAATCAATTATGGACCAATTCCATGCATGATCTAATTAATTCTTAAATTAATTCTGCATAAAACCGTCTGACCGGTCGACCGTTTGTGAGGTCCGGTCGACCGTTCGAACCAAGTTTTGGTCGACCGTTCGACACTCGGTCGACCGTTCGCAACAGTAAAATATTTCATCGCAATGTTCGGTCGACCGTTCCGAACAGACGAAATTCACATGTTTTCGGTCGAGACGTGTTCGGTCGACCGGGCATCTTAGGTCGACCGTTAACCGGTCGACCGTTTGCACAGTCTTGCATACTTGTCAAATTTCGGTTTAACCCCTACAAAATTTGACATTTTGGGATTAGTAGTAAATTCACAACTTATGTAACATATTATCCTATGTAATGATTAATCATTACACCGCATAATATTTACATCACATATGAATTTAATTTAGATTCTAATTATGTTATTAATCACAACATAATTTTGATTTTGTTTGTTCACCACATGTGTCATATTTTCTACATGAAACCCGACACATCTTATGAACTCAAAATCCCGATTTCTTGTTTCCCAGTTTTGTGGTGTGACATATAGGAGGATCTAAATTAAGTTGGCAGTGATATTAAGAACTTAATATCACAAGCTATAAGCGGTATCTAGCTACACATTATAGCTCCCAATTAGTTAGATGTCTTAATTCCACTCGAACCAAAACCCGATCCACTTAGTGATGGAGTGCACCACTTGTATCCGTCCCTTGCCTCATGATATTAAGAATACACACAAAGTAGTATTGTGTCATCTTTGTATTATTATTCTTCTCCTGATCTCTTTAAGCTAGTTATAAATATGTGACTTAACTCAAATCACATTGTGCACATTATAACTTTGCTTTATCAAAGGGTCCACTAATATCATCACTCAATTAAGAGGGGCAATGATAATCTTTTGACTAACTATCTTCTCCAACAAAAGTTGTACTTAACCAACCAATGCATTTACACTACACTTATCGATAGCTCAAGACACTAGTCTAATTAAGCATTCCTTAAGTGATCGGATATAAGTCTCATATCAAAGGACCAAAGACACAGTAAAATATTAATGACACAGAAACACATTTCTATAATATTTTGCTTATTAGGTCTATTCAGTATACAAAAGTAATATTTTCCTCTTTTGCATACCCGTGTTGTCACTCACTTGTAGAGCTACAATGATCTATGACCAACACGACAATCTTAACTCAGTAATTAATGTCCCATGTTAATTACCATGATTGTGAATATCTTTTGTTTTATGTAAACCAATATCTTTTAGAGCTCTACGGTTAAGAACCAAGAGCCTCTTCCTTAACACTTCTAAAAGACGAATAACACAAACAAGGAACAAAATGATTTCTCATTCAATTCATAATAATTGGTATTTAAAAAGTAAAACTTTTAGAACACATTCCCTTCACCCATTTGATTTGTTCGACCAATTGTACATGTAGCTAAGTCGGTTGGGGCCTAGACCACTAAACGGTCGATCTCCTTTTAATCTATTCGACCGATGTTTGCTGGACTGGTCTGGACAGGGCATGGACTATCCAAACGGTCCACCGATGTTGATCCTTATGGGAAACTCAGGTATAATTTTATGTTTGCAGTTCAGGCCGTGAGCGGCATTAGGTGGTGGTGAATGTGGAGGAGCACATCTGGGGCTAGATCTTGCTTTTCCCCTTTTTCTTGAGGTTGTAGTGATTACTTGTATTTTTATCTTTTAGCATTTTGATGTAATCATTCTTTTGAAACATTCTTATATATATATATATATATATATATATATATATATATATATATATATATATATATATATATATTTGTGCACCTGGTGTACTGTGTTTGGGTAATATCCTCGCATTGATTGTATGATAAAAGTTTTAAATTTTTTCGTTGTTTCGAGGATGTTACAACTTGGTATAAGAACGGTCGATTCCGATGTACTTGTCCAAAGAAACCACCTTAGAGTTCTTTTAGATAGTATTGTTGTAGAGCATGCATGCATATTCTTTGATTCTGTTTTGTTGTCTCGTATGTAGATACCTCCGAGACACGTAAGACCTCCCCCACTTGACTGTAGCACCAACGAGGAGACTGGGGGGCATGGACTAGGCTGAGGAGCGACAGATGCTCTATGACATTGTTCAGAGATTGGGCATGCTGCTAGAGTGCTAGTCTGGCCGAGAGGAGACAGCGGGGGTGGGAGCGGTGCACGACCATTTTATGTGCCAGCATCCCCCTGCTTTTGATGGCAGAGGTGATTTTGAGGTTGCCGAGGACTAGGTCATTAAGATACATGAGATCTTCCATGCGATTGGAAGTCCCCCGAAGAGGATGGTGGGGTTGGCCACCTATGTTCTGGGCGGTAAGGCGTCCAACTTGTGAAGGACCACAACTGCAGTGGTGTTTCATGGCAGAGATGATGTCAGCTAGGATGAGTTCCTCGGGAATTCAATGAACAGTATTTCCCAGAGCATGTCAGAGACGGATCCGGGTTCCAGTCCAGACAATTTGGGTTCCGGTCCAGACAATTTGGAAAATTCAGTTTCGGACCAGATCGGTCCGGTTTTTGTTTTTTTTTATTTTTAAGGTTAAAAACCGGTCCTGGACCGGACCGAACCGAATCCAAACGGTCTGGTCCGGTCTTCTGTCCGGACGCCGGATAAAAATCCGGTCCGGTCCGGACCGGACCGACTGCACTGCCCTAGACTAAAGAGAGAGGAGTTTATGACCCTCAAGCAGAGGAGATGGCATTGGCGGTCTACGTCTGGAAGTTCAACGCCCTGGAGCGTTATTGCTCGGAGATCTGTGTGACGTCGGTTCAAAGAGCAAGGAAGTTTGGGCAGGGGGCTTCGGAAGCAGCTCCGTACTCGTGTGACATACAGCATGTCGCAGACTCTGGCATATGTTGTTAAGTTTGCGACCATCATACACCAGGCCTACCAGGAGAACTACACTGAGTCTAGGAGGCCGCAGGGGAAGGTCAGTGGACGTCCAGGAGTTCCACTAGTAGGAAATCTGGGCAAGAGACCCTGGATTGAGGGGAGAAGTACACGCCAACCTGAGCCATGCAGGAAGTGTAGCAAGGTCCACCCGGGGCGAGAGTGTTCGACCCATTCTAGGGTTTGTTTCGAGTGTGGTCAGCCGGGTCACTATGCTAGAGATTGTCCGAGTGCGCCAGGTGTGGTCGAGCAAGACCCCCAACGGCAGGCAGAGGTGGAGGTTGCCATCCTTTTGTGCCACCTCAGCAGGGTCAGAGTATCGGGTGAGCTTTCACAATCCTGGCAGATGAGGCAAGGGACGTCAGTACTGTGGTGGAAAGTACACTTTATGTTGCTAGTTTGGTAGCTAGAGTACTTTTTGATTGTGGGGCCACACACTCGCTCGTCTCGGAGTGATTTGCGAGCGTGTTGGGTCGTACCCCTGCGATGTTGACTGTCACTTTGGAAGTCAACACACCCCTGGATTTGGTGGGCACTATGGGGAGCTTTCTCCCTGGCAACACGATTGTTTCGGGAGACCAGGAGTTTCCGGCTGACCTGGTCTTATTGTCGATGGAGCACTTTGACGTCATACTGGGGATGGATTGGCTATCACAGTACGATGTGCGAGTCTTGTGTCAGGCGAAGAAGATTTTGATCCCGAGGAAAGGCCTACCTGATGTGCTGATCAGAGGGACGAAGGACAGAGGAGGCTGTGTAGTGGTATGAGTAGTGAGGGAACAGAAGTTGATGCAGCAGGGTTGCAGAGCTTTTGTGACCATCCTAGTAGTTCTAGATCCTTAGGTGAGGATGTTGGAGGACATTGAGATAGTCCATGAGTTCCCGGAGGTGTTTTCTGATGATGTCACTGGTATGCCGTCTCACAGAGAGATATAGTTCGGCATCAATCTGGTAGCTAGGACCACTCCGCAGTCGAAGGCACCCTATAGGATGACACCTGCAAAGTTATCTGAGCTGAAGAAGTAATTGCTGGATTTGATGGATATTGGGTTTATCTGACCTAGTGTCTCACCTTGGGAGCGTTGGTACTCTTCGTGAAGAAGGATGTCTCGTTGTGGATGTGTATTGATTAAAGGTTGTTTACTATTAGGAATTAGTATCCTTTACCCAGGATCGATGAACTTTTTGACCAGTTGCAGTCAACGAAGGTGTTCTCGGAGATCGATCTGCGATCCAGTTATCACCAGTTGAGGATCAGGGAGGCAGATGTCCAGAAGACAGCATTCAGGAAGAGGATGGGCACTACGAGCTTCTGGTGATGTTGTTTGGATTGACGAACGTGCATGTAGCATTCATGGATCTGATGAACAGGACGTTCAGTCAGTATCTGGATGGTTTTGTGATTGTCTTTGTGGACAACTTTTTGGTCTACTCGCCAGATAGAGAGCAGCACCAGGAGCGCTTGAGGATTGTGCTTGGCATTTTACGGGATCAGCAGTTGTCTACCAAGTATTTGAAGTGCGAGTTCTGGTTAAACAGTGATACTTTTTTTGGGGCACTGATTGAATTAGTTTAATTACCGCAAGTGCACGACCACGTTGAAGCGGTGGCAAGCATGTGTCGATCCACTGGGAGGGTGCGCGAGTCGGATTCACGATACTCGAGTGGGGAAAGTAAAGGAAACGAAGCTCAAAACTACACTACAATGCAGTGAAGTCAGAAAAATAAGCAATAAAACTAGATCCCTTAGGAAGTAGAGAAAGAACATGGAAATGAAGATGTGTGGTGTAGTGTGTTTATTTGTGCCCATCAAAACATGTCATACATGAAATCCATAAAAATCAAATTCAAATTTACCTCCACATGAAATAAGATAAAACATTATCATTAAAACATACAAGACAATAATTGAAATGAAGTTAACATGTTCACATGCATAATGACTCAAATCCAACTATGTCTCCACATGAAATAAGATTTATCACAATCATTAAAACATACAAGACATTAATTTGGATAAAGCCAACATGAGCACATGCATGCACATGCCTTGTTCCCCTCTTCCACTCAATCATTATCCTAACATCATCATTCCCCATAAATAGGCCCACTAATCTAAGCATGTGCTAAGCTTCATTCAAGAGCATTAGCACATCAAAGATAAGAGTGAAATCTCATTAGATGGTTATGGAAATCATGTAAAGCTCAAAGGATTAAAATTAACACACACTCATCCATCACATGACCAAATCACCTTCATCTCTACCCCCGATGGGGATGGACTACTCTCTACTCATCTCTACACTAAAGAAAGCATAAAAAGAACATAAACCCATGAAAGAAAAATAGAAGACTAGATTAAACAAACAACAACATAAAAGAAATTACATCAAAGGAAAACATCAACATAATGAATGAGAACTAAACTAGATTAAAAAAATTATAGACAAAGTTTGCTCATCTCCAACCCCCTTATTACACTACTAAAACAGGAAACTAAAACTTTAATGGGGGAAGGAGGAAGAAGGTGGAGGAGGGATTACAATGGTATTTATAGACTAATACATTGTTAGGATTAATCTGGGAATAATCGAACAGCTCTAAATCACATCTGATAGTCCAGGAATGCTCTGACCCCACAACCTGAACCGCAACCAAAATTAGAGACCATTTGGACCATTTTGATCCGCCAGTGGCAGATTAAATGGATTCGATCGGTCTAAAATTTTGTGTCTCACTTTATTTCTTCATTTGTCACGTGGGGGTGAAGACCTGGTCTTCTGGTTCGAATCACTTTGAGTTTAATTGGCGAAATACTGATCTGATTCAGGTCATGTGTCACCATATTTTGCACTTCACAATCAGGTCCCTCGGGGTTTGCACTTGGGTCCTTCCTGATTTGTGATACAATCATTGTACATTACAAATAGGTTCAGGACCTTCCAAATCAGTCCATACTTATTACATTTAGGTCATTTTTGCTCCCTTCCTCTTCTTTATTACCTAAATCCTGAAACACTACAAACAACAACTCGACTCGCACAATATTGGGGTAAAATAAAGGATATATAGCATGAATACGATGCATGATATGCTACTAATCAGGCACATAGTATCGGGACCTGGGATATCAGTGGATCCAGCGAAGGTCGATGTAGTGACGCAGTAGAGAGCCCCGACGAGTGTGACTGGGATTAGGAGCTTTGTTGGACTTGTGGGTTCGGTTCATCAAAGACTTCTCAAGACTTGTTTCGCCTTTGACGGTGCTGACACAGAAGGGTGTGAAGCTTGTCTTGTCCCAGAAGTACAAGGACAACTTTCAGGAACTGAAGAGTTGGTTGACGACTGCTCCGGTTCTGACTCTTCGCAATGGTAGTGGACAATTCGTGATTTATAGTGACACTTCAGGCATTGGTCTGGGATGTGTACTTATAAAGCACGGCCAGGTGGTTGCGTATGCTTTGAGGTAGCTCAAGGTACACGAGAGGAATTACCCGACTCATGACTTGGAGATGGCAGTTGTGGTACATGCACTGAAGACCTAGAGACATTACCTTTATGGAGAGCAGTTTGAGGTCTTCACTGATCATCAGAGTCTGAAGAATATGTTCTTTCAGAAGGAGCTAAACATGAGGCAACACTTTTTGTTCATTTTAAATTTAGACCGCAAGTGCACAACCGTCGAACAAGACGGGGCAAGTACGGGTCGTCCGCAGGGAGGTGAGTAGTCTTTGGTATGACCGAAATCAGATGGTGAATAAAGGGAGAAAAGATGTGATTACGCTAAAGCTAAACTACACTAAACTAATAAGTATAAAATGTGAAAGAAAGCACGAGAGATTGGAAATCAGAAAGAGGAACCCCTAAGGAGTGGAGTGTGTGCACATATGAAGTGAAATAAGTGATGAAAGATGCATGTAAGCATGTATGTGTGTGTGTTGTGTGTGTGTGTGTCTTCATGCATAGGAAGTATCTAAAGATGTGGAAACACCTATCAATCAATTCACACAGCGTATCGGCAATTACTACTTGATTAACATAAGATTAGACTCAGCATGAGAAGTGTCTAAAGATATGGCAAGACTCATCAAAAACCATAAAATCATGTGAAGAACAAATATAAGCATGGGAGGTGTCTAAATGTTATGGCAAAACTCATCAAAACAAAGTTTCTTCAATCAAGCAAGCAAGCAAACACAAATACAAACACACAACAAACATGTAGCATATTCAATAGGAAATTTCAGTCAATTAACATGAGGAAACTAAGCATGGGAAGTGTCTAAATCTTATGGCAAAACACATCAAAATACCCCAACATGTAGATGATTAAAATACCCCAGCGAACATACAAAACATGCAAGTCTACACAATCAAAAATTCATCAAACATCCAAACTTCACAATATATATGAACATCATCTCCACCCCCCAAAGGGGATGGATCTACTCACTACACATTATTCTAGCAATTAAACTAATGAAGAAAGGAGACATTCTAACTAATTTAGCCTAAGATCAAAGAAACAAGACTAAACTAAGCATGCATAAAAAAGAGACAACATGAGAACAAAATAATGAAAAATTATTTTTTTAAATGACTCACATTACAAGTAACATTCTTCTCCACCTTGAGTTTTTGCTGCAAGTCTTACTCCAAGTAGAGAGAATGACACCAAGCAATAGGTGAATACAAATGAGGAGGAAGAGTTCTATTTATAGGCATGAAAAAAGGTAACCAGGGACAATCTCCCGGTATGGGACTAATGAAACCTTCCCAGAATACACATAAACACATAACTCATGTCTTGTAGAAACCGGGTCAAATTCGGAGAGAAACAGAACGTTAATTGGCGGTCACTTTTTCCCGGATCTGACCCATTTGTGGATATGTTCTTTAGTTCTTCAATTCTTCACCTGGGGTGCACTCGATTCGGTTATTGGAGTGTCGACCTGAATCTAATTGCCAAAATACTCCTCATGGTGGTGTGGAGTTTCTTGATTTTCACATTGGTCATTCGGTTTTACATTCGGGTCCCTCTCTTGTGCATCTTAGCCCATAAGTCTTGCAACTTAGTCATTTTTCTTGCTTTTAGGTCCTTTTATGCCTCTTCTCCTCAATCTTGTTTATTTCCTGAAACTCAAACATAAATGTCGTTATGTAGCATTGTTTAGGTTCAAGATAATGGATATAAGACACAAATGAATGCATGAAATGATGTCAATCAAATACCCCCACACCTAATGATTGACATCATTTCATGCTTACATTTGTATCTTATATCCATTATCTTTCACCTAAACAATGCTACGTAATGAGCTTTATGTTTGAATTTTAGAAATAAATAGGTTTGTAGAGAAGAGGCATGAAAGGACCTAAAAGCAGGAAAAATGACTGAGTTGAGAGACTCGAGGACTAGATGCAAGATCGACGGACCTGAATGCAAGATAGAAGGACCAATGAGCAAACAAGAATACTCCACACCATCATGGGGAGTATTTTGGCAATTCTATTCGGGTTGGAGCTCCAACAAGCGAAGTAGATGCATCAAAGACCAACAAATCCATCCAGAAAAGCCCAAAAGAAAACCCAGACTGATCCAAACCATGTAGACTGCCAATTGGCAGTCTGGGACCGTTGATTGGCGATCCGGGTTACTCCGGATCCGCTAATATTTCTTTGGGTCATGTATTAGAGTGTGTTTAGTCTATTTCTGGTATATGTTTAGTCTCATACAGGGGGATTGTCCCGGATTACCTTTTTCTATGGCTATAAATAGAACTCTCCCTCCTCTCTTGTACATCATCTCTCTCTTGGTGGTCATCCTCTCTACTAAGAGTTAAAGCCTTGAAGCAAAAACTTTGGTGGAGAGAGACTATTTGTAATTGAGTGAGTAATAATATATGTTTTTCTTTGGTTATGTTGTTTCTTTCTTAGTTTAATTTCTTTTCTTATGTCTTGCATGCTTCTTTAGTTTTATGTTATTTTAGTAAACTTGTTGTTTTAGTCTTCTTATAATCAGTTTAAGCATGTTTTCTTTCCTTAGTATAAATGTTAGTTTAAATATGTGTGAGTAGTTCCATCCCCTTTGGGGGTGGAGTAGATGTGTATACATGTTATGTAGATGGTATGAATGCTAGATATTGTTGTTTGTGAGAGATGTTAGTATGCTTGTTTGAATTAATAAGAAGTTTTACTTGATGATCTATGCCATAATGTTTAGGGTACATTCCATGCTTGTTTATGTTCTTAATAACAAACTTGTTATGCTCATATTAATCACCTACGTTAGTGATTTAAATGATAGGTCTTGCCATTAGGTACTTCTTATGCATTAACAAACACTAACTACACTTGAGCTTATTGTATGTATTCACCACACTTATTTCATGTGCACACACACACTCCACCCCTTAGGGGTTTTCCATTCCTGATTTCTATCTTCAGGTATTAGTTACTTAGTTTAGTTCATTTCGTGCTTTGATTTCCTCCTTTCTAGTTTACTAGTTTAGTTTAGTAAAGTTTAGTTTAATCAATCATTTCTCTCATTTCTTTCCCACTCACCTTCGAACAGACTAGAGTCGACACACCTCCCTGTGGATCAACCCGTATTTGTCACCGCTTCAACGCGACCGTGCACTTGCGGTTATAATTAAAACGTTCAATCACCTAACATTTGCTAGTCCTGAGCAAAACAAAGAAAGAGAAAAATGAAAATTGAAACATGCGAAAAACTGGGAAATCCTAACTCACTTTCGTAGGAATCACGGTTACACTTAGCACGTGAAACAAGCCATTAAACCTCCTTGTCGCCAAGGAGGAGTGTTGTCTCCTAAGGGTTTTTAATGGATACAACCACAAAATCTGAACAAAGATGCATTATTCAATCTAGCAACACGACTCGATTGGCTTATTTTTGTCGATCATTGGACACCGTAATCCTACGGGCCGACTCTATATATCTATCCAATCCACATACCTAGCCTAATGAACTATTCATGCAAGTGAATTAAGGACTTAAGTGAAAGACATTGACAACCTCAACATCCTCAAGCGATACAAAGTGTAAAGTCCATTAAGGTTCTTATTTGTATTACCATTTTTTTCTTCTCCTTTTCTTTTTTTCTCTTTTTTTTCTTTCTAGTTGGAGTGTAATTCTTCCAGGGTCAGGTTTCGTGCATCATTTCCCATGAGGACTTAAGCTATCACGTACATCTTTCCCCACATCTCCACATAGGGCAATCCATACCACCTGTGTAACGGGAGTTCGGTCGGTGCATCCCAAGTCAGATGACTCGAAAGCACCAAGCACAAATTCCCCTCAAACCTAATTCCCCTCAAACCGAGTGATAGGAGTCGTACGAGAAGAGAGAACACATACTCACTTATTTCTTATCTAAACATGAACCAAAACCCCTACACTTAATGTCTCACAACAAGATTTAAAGGGTCATTGACTACAACAAACTTCCTTATATTAACAGACACAAATTATTGACTCACTAGGTTCAGGGTGGACTTTGTTAAATGTTAGACTACTGAAACCCGATGATTACTCGCCCCCCGAGGAAAGACCGGGGTGCATCCTTACGACTTGATAAGACCTAAAGTCAGTATACTAGATATCCTAATGCATCATGTTCAAGACAATTTTTGGGAGATTTCTTTTTACTTTGCCTCTCAACGGTTTTGCACATGCTAAAAATATTTTCTTTCGCAAACACATGAATATTTTGAAAGAAATGTGAAAATTTAAAGCTCTTGGCAGGAAAAAGAAGACAAGTCACCCAAGGATCATGGCAGGCAGATATATCAATATTAAATGCTCACACTAACATGACCCTAACAATACAAACAAAAGAAAACAAAAAGCAAAACAAAAAATACTCTACTTCACATATATACAAACGTAAAGCACCCCCCACACTTACTTCATGCATTGTCCTCAATGAATGTGAGTATGAAACTACATGGATTTATGCATGAGAAAGCAAAGATCTCACCAGCGTGAAGCACAATGAGAGTTTCATGGTCATGTTGAGGGACATAACCCCGAATTCCCAAAAACCTGTGAGATACTTAAGAAGGCAGACAAATACGTCAAACAAATGTAGCCCAAATACACAAGGGTGGAGCTCACAACATCAAAGGATACACCACATCAAGTTTCTTTGTAGGGGAAATTAATTCAATGTCACAAAAGCCCTCTCACTTCAACCATAAAGGTGTTGACTTTTCAACTTTATTTTTAGGTCATGCATCTTCATCAAACTTATTCACTAATCATAAGACCAACCTTAAATTAAAATTTATTTCCCAGTTTACCCTTACCCAACCTCGAAAAGTAAAACAAAATTTTCTACCCAAATCTACCCTCATTCCACCCAAAACCGTCGAACCCATTTCTTCTCACCCTAACCCCCACCATACACCTCTCCTTCTCCGACAAGGCATCTCCGGAAGGAGCACTCCATTTTTCTTGGTGTGGGCTTGTTGGTAATTACTCTTGTGGGTATGTTTGCTCTTTTGGGTTCAAGTTTGGGATTGGATTTGAGTGTTCTGGGGTTTTTGTTGGTTTTGTGTAATACTTAGATTACAAGGTTTGAGTTTTTTAAATTTAATGGTAAAGTGTGTTGTTTTTTTGGCAAAGTATGTCGACCGGTGTATGCATCGACTTTATCAAATTTGGTCAAATTGATAAAAACACGAATCAACTAGTAGACATATTTCTCACAATTCAATTGTTTGTACTTTGTAGGCATGTTAATCTAAAAATCTCTCACCACCAAAAAAAATAAAACTGGAGTGTCTTGTTCTCTCATGAAATCCTAGTGTTTTGCGATGTAGTTGTCTCACCTTATTTTTTAGGGTGCAGAGATAATGTCACATTGTAGTAGCAAGAAACCTTTGCAGTATTCCATTTCTGGGGCTACAGTCGGCCCTTTTTAAGTAGTGGGGTTGTCCATTTTACGAGGAGCATGACGTGGTACCATTTTTAACATGGTGTTTGTCCTTTTTATATAGAGGGTTGTCATTTTTAAACACGTATTCCATTTCAGTATTTCATTGGTGGGGGTACCTTTTTACACTTATGGTCGGTCTTTTTTAAGTAGGGGCATTAACGGTCGACCGTACTCGCACCGCGGTCAACCAGACAAAGATATTTTGGGGGTCTTTATACACGAACGTGGGCATCCTGACACTCTTTACGCGTCGTCCAGTCATCGTCCAATCAGCAAGCCATGTTCGTACCCCACAGCGTGCCATTTAAAAAAAACCAATTGACGATTTCTTGCGTGTGACGGTTCCTTTTCCGCCACAGAGATAAGACACGGAAAAGACATCAAACCGGTGACGGTTCAAAAATCGAGGAAGGAAAGAAATCGAACGTCAAAAGGTAACAGAGGTTTGAGAAGGTGTATCTCCTTCCTTTTTCTCCATTTTTTTACCGTTCAGGACTCCTTTTCCTTCCATTTTTTCCCTACCAACAATGGATTCTCCGCGTCGTGCTTCCTCCAGCAATGTGGTAGTGCATCAGGTTTGTCGATGTAACCATTGTTCCTTACTTCGTTTGATTTGACGAACATGCAGAAGATTGTTTGTGTGTTTTCTTAGGCGTCTAGCCACATCTTCCATCCGTCCAAATGCACCTGGACAGCGATAGAGAAGCAGTTGGCAAAGATGACATGCGTTGAGAGTACGTCTTCCGAGGGACCCCCTTCGGTCACTTGCTAGACTTGACTAACGTCCCGGTCAATAATGACATTGTCGATTTGTTCGTCGAACACTATGATGCGAAGGAAGTGGGGTTGAGGATCGGCTCTGGGGTAGTCCACTTTACAGCTGAAAATGTTGCCCTAAGTTTGGGCATAAGACTGCGTTGCAAGACAGTAGAAATGCAACCAACACACGTCGCTACGCGAGAGGCGGAGAACCTTACCAACGTGGAGCTCAATGCTCAAATGTTGGCAACCAGTCATATAGGGGAGCATGAGGAGTACGTTAGGCTCCTCATATGTTACATCTTCAGCCATTTTTTATTCTGTGATGGCATGCTGCGAACAAAAGTTTGGTGCATGGTTTATTTGGCTGACCACCAACGCCTCCACAAGTACGCATCGGCAAAGGTGGTTCACGAAGCCCTTGTGATGGGCATGGAGAAAGCAAGCGGGGATCTACAGGAGAGAAGGTCATTCGGTAACTACACTCCCAAGAAGGGCAACATCAATGGTTGTGTTGTCATATTACAAGTAAGGGTTTGTGATTTTTATCATGAGTTTGGCCCTTTTTAATATATGTGTTCATCATTTTTAACTCATTGGTCTGTCCTTTTTAAGATAATTGGATATTCTTTTTAATTTATGGTTTTGTCCTTTTTTATTTTACACGTGTTAAAAAACAACTTCTTGTCCTTTTTAACCTATTTGTCTGTCCTTTTTAAGATAATTGGATATCCTTTTTAACCTATGGGTTCCTCCTTTTTATTTAACGTGTGTTTAAAATACATCTTCTTCTCCTTTTTAACCTATTGTTTGTCCTTTTTAAGATAATTGGATATCCTTTTTAAATATGGGTATGTCCTTTTTAATTTACGCTTGTTTAAAAAACACCTTCTTGTCATTTTTAACCTACTAGTTTGTCCTCTTTAAGATATTTGGATATCCATTTTAACCTCTGGGTTCTTCTTTTTAATTTACGGGTGTTGAAAATATATCTTCTTGTCATTTTTAATGTATTGGTTTCTCCTTTTTTAATTCATAGTTTTACCTATTACATAGATGGGACGTTTTCCCTTATTAACGGTCTTGCATACACAGGTGTGGCTCTGCGAGAAGTTCAGGTTGGGGGAGCCCAAAAAGGGTGCCTACTCGAGGTTGAATCGATGGTCTGCAATGTTTGGCAGACAGTTAACACTGAAGAGATGGGAGGAACGCGGCATAACCCTCCCCAAAGTTTACAATGGAGAATTCAGACTGGCGCAGCCACCGATCCTTACACTGAAGGAAGAGGAACTCCTTGGTCTGGCTCAAATTCCTGAGCCCAACCATCGCACAGAAGATGATGGTGCTTCCACAAGCATCGGTCCCAGGATGCAACTAAGAGACTGCAGCACCCCTAGGGACCCACTGCTTCAAAAGTTGGAACTGGCTGGGCTGAAGACGAAATGGCTAGAAGCCAAAGTTTCCCTCAAGTAGGCAACTGAAGAGGTTAAGAGGCTCAATGAAGAACTAGAGAAGTCTCGAGAAGAGATTGCATCTCTTCGAGGAGAGAGTGCATCTCAGCAGAACTATAGGTAGGAAGATATGGAGGGAGAAGATGAGGAAGGAGAAGAGGAGGGAGAAAGAGAAGGAAAAAGAGAGGGAGAATGAAGAGAGGAAGAAAGAGAAGGAAAAAGAGAGGGAGAATGAAGAGAGGAAGAAAGAGAGGGAGAATGAAGAGAGGAAGAAAGAGGAGGCGGAGAAGTGGAGGGAGGAAGAGAAGGAAAAAGAGAGGGAAAGAGAAGAGAAGAAGAGAGAGGAGGAGGAGGAGAAAAGGAGGGAGGAAGAGAATGAAAAAGAGAGGGAGAGAGAAGAGAAGAGAAAAGAGAGGAGGAAAGGAGGAGGGAGGAAGAGAATGAAAAAGAGAGGGAGAGAGAGGAGGTGGAAAGAAGGAGGAGGAATAGAAGAAGGAGGAGGAGGGGAGGAGTACAGGATGAGGGAGAAAGAAAGAAGGAAATAGGAGGAAAAGGAGAATAGGAAGAAGAATTGAAGCAACAAGAGTCTGGGAACCAAGAAAAGGTCAGGAGAGGAAACTGGGGTTCCAGAGGGACCTCGCTCAACGGCCTCCGTGGAGCACAAGAGGAAAGAAGATGAAGAGAATGACAAGAAGAAGAAGGAGGAAGAGGAAAGAAAGAGTGCTCCAAAGGAGCCTAAACAAGAATAGGAAGAGGTAGAGGATGATTTCAGGTTGGCTCATCACTCATGAGATTTAAGGCCAGACATAGTCATGAGCACTGATGAGGTGAACATATTATTGAATTTGACCACAGGCACCCACAATCACAAAGAGGTGATCTGGAGAGGTGATTTGTGTAGTTTCACACGTTCGGACATGAAGGATCTCATCACCAAAGGGATGGATATGACCAACAAGATGGTCGACAGTATGCTTTCTGTATTGGAAGACAGCCAAAAAATAGAAAGTTATACCCAGAAGGTACTTCGTATTTCAAGTTTCAGTTCAGAGCGCATTGTGAATAGCCAATGCCAATCCATTGAAGAGTTGCTCGTCCCTCTACTACAAGACCTGCATCCGAGAAGAACCGTCATCGTACAACCAATGCTACTGGCCCAACATTGGCCTCTGGAGAAGACCCAACATCTGAGGATATCCTGCAGTAGAACAATTGCTCTAGGGAGCTAGTTCCAGATGAGGATCCCAACCAAACGGTAGGCGTACATAAATGCTCGGCCAAGATCATGGGTCAATACTGGAGGGATCGACTGAAGGTGGACTGGCCAGTGAGATACCTCAGGGACACATTCCAACATCAAATGTCGGGGAGCAACGACTACGGTGCTTATGTGTTGTACTAGATAAGGTATCTCATGCAAAGAGTTTCGCCAACGGTTGAGATGGACCCCCAAGATACTTCACTAATTCAGGGGTGAATTGGCCATTTATTTGCTAAGTGACTCTCATGCCTGTGTTAATTTTCGCTTCCCTATATATATATGTATAGTTTTAACACTAAATTTTCCCATTTTCAAGTATACTTTACATACTAAGTTTTTCCCATTTTCATGTGTACTTTTGTCTTTTTGAATGCAACTAATTTCATTGAGTATGTTAGAAAGGACAAACCCGTTTTAAAAAAATGACATATCACTTTTCTTTACCGTAAAAATTGAGTGATTTCGCATGAAAGTTTCTTTTTCGATAGAGGTGGGATATATTAAAGTTTCTCATGAATTTTGATCCATCTATTTGGTGTTGTATGGATGCGAGAGTGAGATGAAATGAGGAGTGATTACTTTGGGATATAAAAAACTTAATTTGTGGCACAAAAGTCTGAATTTATTCGATAATTTTATATTACATGAATGGAAAAGTTAAACGTATTTGAGTATTACAGTTGAACCGAAGATCAAAAATAGAACGGATCCTCAGTTATATGATCTTTCAAGATAATTTAGTGGGTGGGACACAAATTGGTTCTGTCGACTAGGAATGTTTTTTAACACCCTCGAGCTCGTGCTTTAGGACGCTACTTAAAATATAAAAAAATCAAGATATCCTCCACTCCTAATTTTTAACATATTTCCAAACCTGAAAATCGATTGAAAACTCAAACGTTTAAACATGTTTCTTACGATAATTCAAGAAAGATAAAAAAATCTTACGACACTACACACAGTTAAACAACTCATCGACTCAATAGTTTTGAAAAAACATACATAAAATTCATTAGAAAATCATTCTTTAGGATTTATGTCTTGAATTTTTACATGATCACATTCATCATCAATAGAATTAAATACATCATTTTCCATGTAAATGATGAGACAATCATTCATCCAATCGTCGATCATTCTAAGTACGAAGCTTGTGAAAGGAATGTGTTCTAAAAGTTTTACTATTACATGTCAATTATTATGAATTGGATTTGCAAACATTTTGTTCTTTGATTAATGTATTCGTCTCTTAGAAGTGTTAAGGAATATGCTCTTGGTCCTTAACTGTAGAGCTATAAAAGATAATGTTTTACATAAATCAAAACTTATTCACAATCATGGTAATTGACATGGAACATTAATTACCAAGATAATATTGTCGTGTTGGTCATCGATTATTGTAGCTCAACAAATATTTGACGACACGAGTATAAAAAAGAGGAAAATTGTTACTTTTATATATTGAATAGACTAGCAAATGAAACATTATAGATATGTGTTATGTGTCATTAATGCTTTCACCGTGTCTTGAATCCTAAGATACGAGACTTATGCCTTTTCACATAAGAAATGTTCAATTTGATTATTGTCAAAAGCTATCAATGAGCATAGTGATAAAGGCAATAGTTGGTTGAGCTTGATTTGTGCTGGAAAAAATATAAATGTTGCTGGAAAGGTAAACTTTCTGACCTCAAATGTTAAGAAAGAAAAACAAACTTTTTGTTATGGATGTGGAATCCGACGAAAAGTGATTATGTCAGATTCCTAGTGCACAAATAATCACATTTCAGCAGTCAACCAGAATTCATTTTCCATTCATCTCCCTCACTTTCAGAGGGACAACACCCCCCCCCCCCCCCCCCCGACACACACAAGGAAGGCAATGTGGTTCTAGTTCGGGTACTGGGAGAATCGGAACTTAATCCATATTTTACTTGGCTATTTAGAACCAAACCGGATCCGAGTCGGTTACCAACTTGATTACTCAGAACCGGATCCAAGAAAAACCAATATTTTTTCAATTTTTACCTCTACAACCTCTCTTATTCATTTCTTACAACAACCTTTTAGGGTTAATTTTTTTACAATAATACCTTGATTCCAAATTCGGTTCTAGTAGCTAGAACCAGAACCGGGTCGATTTTGAAATAAGGTAATTAGATCCAATCCATATCTATTTTATACCAGTTCAGTTTTGGTTCGGTACCATCATATTCTGTTCGATTTGACCTGTGGGATCTTGAGCATGTTGGCTTTTTGGCCTTAATCTTATGTTTTGATGATTTAATCAACCGAATCTTAATTAGAGTACCACACACTATGCATTGCATATATATTGTATTGTGCTAACCTCTACAGGTGATCAAGACTCAAGAAAGAAGGAAATGAAGTCAAGACATGTAATTAAAGCTAAATCGAAGACATGTAATCTTGATTTCTTTTGAGTCTTAGGAACAAAGTGTAATTGAGCATACTTGAGCTAAAATCAACTTAATCACACACTAGGTTCCCTATAGAAGTCACACACGAAATTTCACATTATTTGGACTTCAATAGATCACCCAAACTTAGATCGGAAAACACTAAATCTGAAACCTAACTGTCTGCCCACATTCGGTCGACCGCAACATGTCGTTCGGTCGACCGGATGATCAAGTAATTCTGTTTGTGTTTCCCTGTCTAGTTTCGGTCGACCGCACCATATCTTTCGGTCGACCGTTTGAACTTACTGTTCCGACCGTTATTCTTGTCGTATATGCCCAACGGTCGTATTCGTATTAAAACTATATACACCTCCATATACTTAACCAAACGGTCGAACCATGTGCCAAGTTCGGTCGACCGTTTAACCTTGTCAAAAATTCCCTGCTATCGGTCGATACGATTTCGTTCGACCGATCCAATTTTCCCTCTACCGAAATGCTTATTCGGTCGACCGGTAACCATGTTCGGTCGACCGTGTTCTTAATAGACTTAAGTGTTCGGTCGATCTATTCATATTTCGGTCGACCGTATCCTTATCAAACCCAAGCGTTCGGTCGACCGTTCCAGTTTTCGGTCGACCGTTTCTGGACAGATTTGCAGCCCGAATTTTCTGCTTTGTGTATCTTGCACAAAACCCAATCAAATCTTGTCCCAACGGATCTATTCTCTCTAATGCCTATATAAGGAGTTGTAAAACACATTTTAACACAACTCTCCCACTACAAACTTGTCCCAAACTTTAGAGAGAATTCAAAACACTCAAAGCTACAAACCTTCCACACTTAGTGATCATTTCTTCATCCTACTCAAGTGTGCTCAAAGTTTAGAGAGTGTTGTTCCACTCAAGTTCTCAATTGTTGTAAAAGGAAGCAAGGACTTCGGTGAAAGCCCGAAGTGTCCCTCTCGGATTGTGAGAGGAAGATTTCAAGCAAGCGAGGGTTGTTCGCGTTGCTTGTGGTGTAAAGGCGTTCTCTCCCGGCCCGGAACGGGGAGTGGTTAGTGAAGACGTAGGCGGAGCTCGCGGAGTCGAGCGGAGCTTACAAGAGAGGACTAGGACCCGGGTGGGGTGCCGAACCTCTATAAAAATCCCCCGACTTCTTGTGGTTTGCATTATTTTCCTTTACTTGCTTGTTTGTTTAAATTCCGCTGCATTTCTTTGATCGAATAAACAAGTAGGTAATTAGGTGATTAGCCTTAATTGTGGACCCATAACCCACACGATCCTACAGAGCCTAATCCTATCCTAATTGAGTTTTGATGTGTTTAGGTGGTGATTAGGGGAGGTGGAGATGGATGAAGGGATGGGATGATTTGGTTTTGAGATGGATGGTTGAGATTGGAAGAGGAGATATTTACGTGAGGTTTTCCCTCTCTCTCACTCTCACTTCTCCCTCGTCTCTCTCTCTCTCTCTCTCACGTTCCCTCTCCCGTAGGTTGAGCCCCGGTGTGAAGAAGAGGTGTTCTCCGGCGAAGGGAGGATCGGCACGAGTTGTTGGTGGTTGGAGGTGAGTTCTTTGTTTTGCCAACTCGTTCCTTTGCTTCGTTTCTCTCTCTCAACCTAACTCGTGTGGTGGTCGTGGTTGGTGGTTGGAGGTTGACGGAGGTGGAATCGTGAGTGTGGATCGTCGAGGAGGTGGGGATCGTGGTTTAGACGCGAGGTTCGTCGACGGATCGTATTTTGTGGAGGTGGGCTCGTGGAGGCACCGTCGTGGTTCTTCAAAGGTTTCTTCAAACCTTCTGGTATGTCAAGCTCGCTCACTTAAGTAGTGTGAGTATTTGGAAATCGACGGTAGGCCTTCCGGCTCGTCGCAAGTAAACGTGCAGCAGATTTCACTGCCTGATCGGTCGACCAGTTGGTGCAAACGGTCGACCGTTCGTGAAGAGAATTCGGGTTCTGCCTCACATCGGTGGAACGATGCCCCAGGGGCGGTCGACCGATTGTGCGTGGGAGGCAAGCCTGGTGAGTTTCGATCGAACGGGTCCCCTTTGTCGTTCGACCGTGTGCACTGTCATAGGTCGGTTGGGGGCGTTGACCATCCAAACGGTCGACCGCTCGTTGACTTTGGGTCGACCGTGACTTAAGTGAGAATAGTGGTCGGTTTGACCGAAGGTTGTTTCGGTCGACCGGACTTGTTGCTGAGCGTGGGGGAACGCTCTAGTGGAATTCGGTCGACCGAGAGTGCTTGGGCGTTCGACCGGATTCGTGGTGCGAGTGAGGGATCATTCCCTGGTGGGATTCGGTCGACAGAGAGTGCTCGGGGGTTCGACCGAATTCGTTGTGGAGTTGGGGGATTTTGTCCCTGGTGACTTTCGGTCGAACGAGACCCCTTTGCCGTTCGACCGATTGGTCGTTTTGTTCGTTGAACATGGGAGTTGACCATCTAAACGGTCGACCGTCCCTTGACTTTGGTTCGACCGAACGAGTGCAATTGGTGGGAATCGGTCGACCGAGGGAGTGTCGGTCGAGGCGATTGCCCTGTGTTTTCGTGATTCGGTCGACCGGGACTTTTGGTTCGGTCGACCGTTTGTGTCCAGTTTTGCACTATGGAGGTGCGGTTGTTGTGGTTGTCCGTGTGGGGCGAGTTGTTGTGCCGATGTTCTTCCGGCGAGTGTGCTAGGGTGGACGAGTGTTGCGGTGGTTGGTTGAAAGAGACCTGGAGCCCCATAACTGTGTGAGAGCTTGGGTTGGCTGAAAAAAGACTGGAGCCCAGCTTAGAATGTGGTGTTCCGGTGGTTGGTTGAAAGAGACCTGGAGCCCCGTAACTATGTGAGAGTTGTGGTTGGTTGAAAGAGACCTGGAGCCCAGCTAGTCTGTGCGGGGTTGGTTGAAAAAGTCCTGGAGCTCCGTAGTGCATTCAGGTTGGCTGAAAAAGGCCTGGAGCCTGAGCAGGGACCGCGTGTTAAGGGTTGGTTGAAAAAGACCTGGAGCCCTTGGACGTTTGGGTTGGTTGAAAAAGACCTGGAGCCCTTGGTCGTGTCGTGGTAGCTGTGGTTGGTTGAAAAAGACCTGGAGCCCAGCTTGGCGACGAGTGTGTGTTGCGGTGGTTGGCTGAAAAAGCCATGGAAACCCGTGACTGTGGTGCGTGCTGTGATTGGGTGAAAAAACCCTGGAGCCCAGCCTGTTGAGATGCTTTTCTTGTTTAGTAGAATTGCATGCTAGGGTGCCTTTCATTTCATGCATTGTAGAGTTTGGCATACGGGGTTTCCTTCTGGAAACTTAGGCATTGTTGCATGTTTACTTTCAGGCCATGATCGGCGATAGGGGTGGTGACCGAGGAGAGGAGCACCGCTACCGGATCCAGCTTTCTCTCAGTTGAGGTCGGGTGATTACTGTACTCGTTGTATAGCCTTTTGATGTAATCATAACTTTTGAAATACTCTGATGTACATATATATATATGATATATGTTGGTGCACCTGTTTTCCTTATTTGAGTAATATCCTATGTTGATTGTGTGCTATTTAAAATTTTAAATTCTTCCGCTGTTTGAGGATGTTACATGACCGGTTCCGGATACATGTTGCAACACCTAATGCCCATGTCACGTACTCATGGAGGCCCATCATATGTGGGGTGTAGATAAACATATTGTGAACAGATCATGGAAGTTATCCAAGTTAGTTTTCTTCTAGTTCAAAACTTTGAACTTATCTTGTTGTTTTCTCTTCTCCAACACAAGGGAGATAGTTCATCTCTTGTGTATGGATTTGTGATTGATAATTTTCTAGTTTATTGAATGTAGGAAGGAAATTGCATCACTTTAATTGTGTTGATTAATGTTAGAAGTAGGGGTGTGCTTCAGTCCAGGACCGGACTGGACCAATTACTGGTTTTTTGGGAAGACCGGACCGAATAAATTTAGGTCAGTCCAGTCTGGTTCGGTTAAAAACCCGAATTTTACTCACAAAATCTTGCTTCGGTCCGGGACCAAACCGGACCGAATATCGAATTTTATGTATCCCCCGGACCGAAAAAATTCGATCCAGTTCAGTCAAGACCGAAAAGTTCAGTTCGTTTTGGGTACCCTGTTATATCCCTAACCCATTAAAGGGTTAATTCCATGTTTAGTGTAAGGTTGCTTGGGGAAGAGGAGGCTGACGTGGGGAACTAAGGCTTGAACCGTGTGGCGTTGACGGGAGGAGGTGATCGTGCAAGGTTGCGGTCTGGAGGCTTGAGCGGGGGTTTCTCCGGCGAGCTGCGACAATCTCGGAAGAAGGTATGTCGGTTCTTAGTGCGTTTCTTTTGCTCACACAAGTCGTGTGCTGGGTTGGCCGGTCGGTGGAGGTTGGAGACCTCGTCGGCGTCGTGCGTGCAGCACGTTAGACCTAGCTCGGCTAGGTAGCTGCTGACCAACAGTCGACCGGAGCCACCTCTCCTCTCCTTTCCTTTCAGTCGAGCAGCTAAAGCTCCTCTCGCTCGAGTTGCTATCGCACCATTTGACCAAGCCAATGATGCTTAGCTGGTCTTTTCGGATGATCAGCCACACTGGGACTGAGACACGGCCCGGACTCCCTTCGGCGGTCGACCGGTTATGGTGTTTTTGCTGATCTTAACCAACATCGGTCGAATGACGCCTTATGGTGGTCGACCGATTGTTTTTGTGCTGGTGGATCAGAGGAAGCTTTAGAAGTTTTCGGTCGAACTGGACCCCTAAGTCGATCGACCGTTGCTTCATGTTTCGGACTGGACGTTGACCACCTAAACGGTCGATGATGCATTGCATACATTGCATCATATGTCTTTCATTTAGAATAATTTTATATCAATAAATGCTACTAAGGTATGTGTTTAGTCTTATTTACAGAATACATGGACCTGAATGCAAATTACCCATATCCCGAGCATAAACACGTGCAAGAGACTCATTTCTATCATAAGGACCAAGTTCAAGATTATTGGGGTTCAAATTGAAGTACATCCAAGCATAAAAGCATTCAAAGACCTAATTACAAAAAGGCCAGGGACTTAAGCACAAAAGTAGTCAGGGACTTAATTGCAAAAAGCCGAGGACCCGACTGCAAATTACGAGTACCAAAATATTATTTTGGAGAAGTTCTAAAGAAAAATCAAATTTGGATCTCCAAATATATGAAGAAATTAATTCGGAGCTCAAAAGAAAGGAAAGAAATCAATCCGGACGCGCAAAGGACAGCTAAAACATACCATAAACACACAGGAAAAATCCAGATCGATTCTGAGCCAGAAAGGTGGCGATTCCGCCGCACCTCATGTACAAAATGCGGCGGATTAGCCGCACAAAAGTTGATCTGTGCGCTCAAATTTTTACCAATGTTGTATTGACGCGTGTACTTTCCTTTTATGTATTGGGATCCCCGGTTGAGGCTATAAATAAGGCCGAATCATGTATTGAAACAATCTTCTCCCCTTCCCTTCCCTTTAGCAATAAAATTCTGTTTGTTTATTTCGTGTTTTTAGTTTTCTTTCGTAGTTTCTCTAGGACCCCTTCTCCTTCCCTCCATCCATGAGTTTCTAACTCTCTCCAAAGGGTGGGGGTGATGGATTTAGGGTGATGAGAAGAAGAATTATGTTTTTATTTTAATTTCGTGCTAGTATATTTTGATTACTTGAGTTTATGTTGAGTCATTTATCATGTAATGTTTTATAACTAATGTGATTTATTATAAGATTCAGATTTCTCTAAACAAAACCCGATATCTAAACTTCCACCCGCTAGACTCTCATCCATATTTGCTTTCTTCTTAGTTTGTTGTTGTTCTTGCTTTAGAACATTGAAAATCCAAAAATCTCAAACCAACCTTATTTCTCTCTCTTTCTTTCCTTAATCGAAAATCACAAAAATAACAAAGTTTTCTCCCTCCTTGTGTTCGACCCGTACTTGTCGCGTCTTCATCGACGTTGTGCACTTGCGGTATAAATAAAATTCCCATCAAGTTTTTGGCGTCGTTGCCCAAGTTCAACTCTAAGGAAGACCCATATCTCTTCCTTAGAGAATTTGAGAAAATCTACTCCCTTATGCAATACCAGCATATCTCAGAGGAGGCAGTGCGTCTTAAATTCGTGCCTCTAGCACTAAAAGACGACGCTAAGAAATGGCTATATAATCTAGCCGAAGGATCTATTAGGAGTTGGGCCGAGTTTGTTCAAGTGTTCTTAAAGAAATATTTCCCCAACCATAAGACTATTAGGATTAGGAATGAAATTGTTGCATTCGTTTAATCTGAGAGGGAGTCATTCTATTCCTATTTGGAAAGATTTAAGAACTTGTTGACCCAATGCCCTCATCATGGAATTCCAAGATGGCAATTGTGCCAAATTATTTATGAGGGATTGACACCTACATCTAGGGTTATGTTAGAATCTGTAAGCCAAGGAAACTTTATGTCCAAAAATGAGAATGATGTTTGGACTTTTCTTGAGGATTTAGCCGAAAATAGTATGCAATGGAACAATGCTAGAGCACCGATTAACCCGAGTATTGGATCTAGAATATCAAGTCAACCCAAATCAGGTGTCTTAGTTGTAGATGCTACTGTAGCTGCTGAAGCAAAACTAGCTACCCTTATGCGTAGAATGGAAAGTCTAGAGCTAAAAACCCGACCCCTAGTGAATCAAGCCTCTTCTATCCCTTGCTCTAGATGTGGTCAAACTGGTCATATAATGGAGGATTGTGCACATATTTCTGCGGACTTGGAACAAGTTAATGCCGCATTTAACCATTCTAGAAATGACCCATACGCACCAACCTATAACCCGGGTTGGCGTAATCATCCCAATTTTTCATGGAACCAACAAGGTCAACCTTCTAGACAACAACCAAACCCGTATAACCAAAATAATACATCATTTGGGTTTAGTAACAATGGAGATTATAATGTTAGATTGACAAGCTTGGAAAATTTGGTTAAGACTTTTATGCAAACAACCACCCAATCCTTCCAAAAGCTAGAAACACAAGTCAGCCAACTAGCACAAATTGTAGGTGAAAGAGAAAAGGGTCAGTTTCCAAGTTAACCTGAGGTGAATCCACGACCTAATAATCAATATCAGCCCTATCAACCACCTCTAGGAAGTAACAACCCTAGACCGGTTCAAATGGTTCATGAGGAAGGACCGTTCCAACAAATAAATGCAGTTGTATCATTACGGTATGGAAAACAAGTTGATAACAATGTGGTAAATCCTAGGGCTCCTAATCAATCTAGCCGTCAAGCACCCACATGTGACCTGACCATTGAACCTGGAGTCCAATTTGAAAAGCCCAACCCACCTAGTCAACCTGACCCTATAGCTCAACCTGAGCGAGTCTATGTTCCTAAAGCCCCATTCCCCAATAGACTCAATAAGAGCTCAAGTGCACAAATGGAGAAAATCTTGAAAGTATTTAAGCAAGTTAAGGTGAATATTCCACTCCTAGATATGATTCAACAAATACCTGCTTATGCTAAATTCTTAAAGGATCTGTGCACTAAGAAGAGAAAAACGAACATACCAAAGAAGGTATTCTTGACTGCAAAACATAAGCTTTATTATGTCCAACTCATCTCCTATAAAGTATAAGGACCCTGGGTGTCCCACAATTTCATGTGCGATAGGAGATACTTTTATCAACAAAGCCCTTCTAGACCTTGGTGCTAGTGTTAACTTACTCCCGTTCTCTGTCTATGAGCAACTAAACCTTGGTCCACTAAAACCCTCTAAGACAACCCTTCAATTTGCTGATTGCTCTGTAAAGAAACCAAGAGGGATAGTAGAGGATGTTTTGATTATGGTTGGTGATTTCATTTACCGAGTGGATTTTGTCGTTCTAGACACTGAACCTGTTGTCGATCCTAAGAGACAAATCCCTATAATACTAGGCAGACCCTTTTTAGCCACTTCTGAAGTTTTGATAAATTGTCGAAATGGGCTCATGCAACTATCTTTTGGAAACTTAAAAGCTGAATTTAATATCTTTCATGTTGATAGTGAACCAGAAATAGTATGCAATCAAAGTGATGTTGTGATGAGATCGCGTATCTATAAGATTTCTGAATCAAATAAATCATCACAAATTCAAAAAGAAAGTGAGAAAAATGGGAGTAATTCATCTACCCAACCACCATCACTCGAGCAAATAAGAGAACTAACACATGTGAGGGGTGTGGAATCTTTACCGCAGGACTCTCAGGGCAACATGGGGAACAATTCAACTGGATACATGCACCAACATGGTGACATTCAATCCAGTTCTGACTATGGTTGACTCTGAGCAAATTCAATCCCTCTACCGCAAGTTGACTCAGGTAATAAGTGCATTTGCTTTATCTTTGCATACATTGAGGACAATGCATGATTTAGGTGTGGGGGTGTTTATCTATCTATCTATCTATATATATATTCTTTAAAAAAAATTCAATGCTCCATGACATAGCTTAAGATTGAACTGTCAAAACCCGTGTACAAATTGCATTGAGTTTTTGTTCCTTATTATATAGTTCTGCTTGTAGAAACTATGACATAAATCTAAGTTCCAAAGAAATAACTCATTACCCTTTAAGACATGTATGCACTTAAATTGGATGAATCAAATCTTTGAAGTGGTTAATAAAAAGCAGAGGTTGAGGAAAATATACCGGGAAGTGTGGACTTCTAATAGCAATTAAGCCTTGAGGAAAATAAAAGTAAAATAAAAAATAAAAAAATAAAGGAATAAAGTGAGAAAAGCACATTTTGCAAAATGATTACAAAAACCCAAGCCTTCAAGTCACTGGTCTGTAGGGGTATCTTAAAACCCAGTAACTTGAGTCTGCCAGCTCGGGATTATCGACCAAACTCGCTATACGAATGCAAAAAGGGTAAAAGTGTCAAAAAAAGCAAATGTGTTGAATCACGGGAGAAAAAAAAATTACTTTAAGATACTCAAGGCCCAAAGTTAAAAGAATGATCCATGTCATGGTTGATCCGAATGATACTTCACCACCAGAGGAGGCGTGTAAAATAATTTAAGTGATAACATGTGTAGAAGGGTTAGTGGTGTGAATATTGGAGGAATGAAGACCAAGTCAAATTTTTTATGAGTTAGATTTATATAATGAGCATGCAAGAATTCTAAGTGAGATGTATAAGGTTGAGGTGGAGATATTGAGAGTTATTAATGAAATGTTGAATTAAGACTTTGTGGGTGTGTCAACTGAAAACCCTCACGAGACAAAACTCATCCTCTAAGGAAACTTAGGGGTTTAAAGGCTTGTTGCACATGCTAAGTGCAACCGTGATTTCAACGAAAGTGAGTTAGGATTTCCCTGTTTTCATTTTTCTTATATTTTGTTTTGCTAGGGACTAGCAAAATCTAGGTGTAGGGGTTTTCGATGCATTACATACATTGCATCATATGTCTTCCATTTAGATTAATTTTATATCAATAAATGCTACTAAGGTATGTGTTTAGTCTTATTTACAGAATACAGGGACCTGAATGCAAATTACCCATATCCCGAGCATAAACACGTGCAAGAGACTCATTTCTATCATAAAGACCAAGTTCAAGATTATCGGGGTTCAAATTGAAGTCCATCCAAGCATAAAAGCATTCAAAGACCTAATTACAAAAAGGTCAAGGACTTAAGCACAAAAGTAGTCAGGGACTTAATTGCAAAGAGCCGAGGACCCGACTGCAAATTACGAGTACCAAAATATTATTTTGGAGAAGTTATAAAGAAAAATCAAATTTGGATCTCCAAATATATGAAGAAATTAATTCGGAGCTCAAAAGAAAGGAAAGAAATCAATCCGGACGCGCAAAGGACAGCTAAAACATACCATAAACACACAGGAAAAATCCGGATCGATTCTGAGCCAGAAAGGTGGCGATTCCGCCGCACCTCATGTACAAAATACGGCGGATTAGCCGCACAAAAGTTGATCCGTGCGCTCAAATTTTTACCAATGTTGTATTGACGCGTGTATTTTCCTTTTATGTATTGGGATCCCCGGTTAAGGCTATAAATAAGGTTGAATCATGTATTGAAACAATCTTCTCCCCTTCCCTTCCCTTTAGCAATAAAATTCTGTTCGTTTATTTTGTGTTTTTAGTTTTCTTTCGTAGTTTCCCTAGGACCCCTTCTCCTTACCTCCATCCAAGAGTTTCTAACTCTCTCCAAAGGGTGGGGGTGATGGATTTAGGGTGATGAGAAGAAGAATTATGTTTTTATTTTAATTTCGTGTTAGTATATTTTGATTACTTGAGTTTATGTTGAGTCATTTATCATGTAATGTTTTATAACTAATGTGATTTATTATAAGATTCAGATTTCTCTAAACAAAACCCGATATCTAAACTCTCACCCGTTGGACTCTCATCCATATTTGCTTTCTTCTTAGTTTTTTGTTGTTCTTGCTTTAGAACATTGAAAATCCAAAAATCTCAAACCAACCTTATTTCTCTCTCTTTCTTTCCTTAATCGAAAATCACAAAAATAACAAAGTTTTCTCCCTCCTTGTGTTCGACCCGTATTTGCCATGTCTTCATCGATGCCGTGCACTTGCGGTATAAATAAAATTCCCATCAGTCGACCATTCCTGATTTTTGGTCCGACCGTAACTTAAGTGAACTTAATGTGTTGTTTGACCGATAATTGTTTGTTCGACCGATAGATGACTAGAACTACTAGATTGCCTTGGTAGTTCTGGTCGACCGGGACCCCTGAGTTGGTAGACTGTTGGGCTTGTATGATTTTGACCAGACTTTGGATTTTGACCACGTATCGGTTGACCGGTTTTAGACATATGTTCGACCGTTGGGACTTAGGTTATGCGCAGAGAGTTCGGTCGTTGCAAACATTCGTTCGACCGAACCCCATGGTTCTCTCCTTCTCACCACTCTTCCTCCTCCTCACGTTTCTCTCCTTCTCACCACTCTTCCCTTCTCACATATTACTTTCCCTCTCCAATGTGGTTGACCGGTGGAGGCAGTAGGAGCTGAGGCCGGCAGTGGTGGTGCGAGCATAGCAAGGTGGTGGTCGTGTGCATGACTGACGACGGAGACGGTTACGTGTTGGTGCAGCCGGCGTGTAGTTGTGGGTCAGAGGTGACGTCAAGTGATCTCCCGCGAGCTATGTCAAGGAAGGTATGCCAAGTTTATGCATTAGTTTGCTCACACTAGTGGTGTGAGGTTTTACTCGTCGCCAGAGATCGGAGACCTCCTCGGCGACGAGAGGCAACGAGTTGTGTGTGGCAAGGTCAGGTAGTTGCCGGCTAACGGTTAACCGGTGCCTGTTGCGGTCGACCGGTCTTAGTGTAATTCTCCGTGTTTATCCCGTACCGGTCGAACGATGTCTTTCGATGGTCGACCGGTTGAGCATATTTTTTGGGTTGGAGAGTCTCTCATATTTTTGGTCGAACGATGTCTTTCTGCGGTCGATCGTTGCCTTGATTGATTTAGTCTTTGATCAGGCATTGACCTTCTAAACGGTCGACTGCCTTTGACCTATTGTTTAATCGTTGGGGCTTAAGTTGTGAGCCCAGAGTTTGACCGTAGCAGGCGTTTGTTCGGTCGGTCCTTTCAGAGCGGTCGACCGGTTTGCCTTTTTCGGCCGACCGTTTGGACCCAGGACTGAGCCTTTCTCCTTATGGAGTGTCAACGTTGTCCAAGGAAGCCCGTGTCCTCACCTAGTGCGTGAGCCGGGAGGTGACGGTGGATGCGTTGATCGTGTCTGCCAGGTACCGCTGAGTGGAAGAGTGTGGACCTCACCTCTGTTTTATAGATTGTGGCGTAGCTTAGAGTTTTACTTGGTTTTCACTAGAGTAGTAGTCCTGAGGGATCGCGGATCCCAATGCACGATGTTGCCCGACTCTACAGAGCAAGATGACCCTGCGGACTTCGGTCCAGATGAGTCAATTGGACGACCTGCGAGTGATGATATGAGCCACGTAACCTTGATGGTGGCGGTGACTGTCCGAAGATGTATTCCGGCAAGAAGCTTGGTTGTGGCACAGCCAGGTCAGTGGACCGACATGAGCGATGGCTGCACCGATTAGGTGTTGACCTCGAGATTCAGCTGATTCTACTAACGCGGACTTGCGGACACCCCGCACCGAACCTTATGATTAGTGTAACCGCGTGTGGGGTGGATTCTGTACTCTCTGTAAGACCGTATGTGCCTACAGTAGGTCTCTGTGGGAGACCCGATGATAGATTGTGGACAGATGTCTTTATTTACCCTTGGATGGAATATTTTATTGCATGATATCATGTCATGCGACACTAGTATAATAGGTTCTTTCATTGTACTTTAGCATGCATATAAGTAAGCTTGGTATACGGGGTTTCCTTATGGAAACTCAACCAATGTTGTTATATTTGCATTTCAGAACCGCAGTAGGTTCTGGAAGGTGGTGACCGAGGATGAGGACGCTCTGGGATCGGATCCTCTATCGTATTTTCCTAGGTTGTATGACCGCCTGTATTTACTCTTTTTTGTACTTGATGTAGTCATACCTTTTGACAACTGTGATGTAATATGGTGCACCTCTTGGATATTTTATGAGTGACGTTCCCACGGTTTTTGGGTCTTAATTTTTGTGATGCTTGTTTTAAATTTTAAATTTTTCTTTGTTTCGGGACGTTGTAATTTTGGCTTCGGAAAAGATTGCATGACATTCGTCTGCCACATGACAAGGAGAGCACCATAAAAAACTCAAAACAAGATAGGGAGGGTGCATTGTCAATATTATAGAATTCAAAATGATTTATGGACTCCTTTTAACACGTCTTCTATGACACTCGTGACGTGAAGGAACATGATTCCTTCAAACTGCATGCATGTAGAGCATTTTATCAACTATTTAGTTTGTTTCTAAATTTGATGGTGAGGGTAATCTAGGCGTCTGTTAGTTTCTCAATACACACGTGATCATTGACATTCCAATATTTATAGATTTGTGTCCCACGGAACAGCTGGTGTGTCCCTGCGTGGAAAGGGTGCATCACTGCGTTAGACTGGTACGTTCTTACGTGAGACTATAAGTCCCAATGCGGGACTAATGTGTGTATCTTCTGTGCATTTAAAATGTCTACTAATACGAAAATCAATTGTCTCTTGTTTTATCGAAAATCATTTTTTTAAATAAAAAAATAAAAAAATACAAATAGTGACATGGATGTTGACATTGAACGCGACGATGCTTTGGTGTACAAGGACTATTATAGGATATTAGAAGGGCACGATGAAATTATTCAAGTGAAGGATGGAAACCGTGCATCGATGGCTGTGCAAGGCGTGTTCCAAAATCACGCTCACCATTTTGTTTGATATTTTAACAAGCAAATCTCGATTCCCCTCTTAGGACAGTGAAATTGGATAATTCAAGTTTAACAAATAATAGGTTTGAGCTGATCTGTAGGATCAGCTAGTATTTTCTAATAATCCACATATATTATTTTAAAAATCGATCTTTCAATTTTTTTAGATATATAATACTAATGTATCCCATTTTTTTAAAATGTATTGTTATTTCAATTATGATTGCAATCAGTATGCATAAATCCTAGTTTACTTATAGCTACAATGCTTCAAGATTCAATTTGTTTGAATAACTCGTGGCTAAACTTCTCCGTCAACACAATAATGCCTCTCTCTTTTTTATCCAAATACACGTCCTTCCATCGTATTAGGAAACTAGAATCTTATTTTGACCAAGCGGATGTTGGTTATTTAGACCTTTATCGGGTGTCCGATCAGCCCTCTTTTACGGAAGATGAACACAACTCTTACGTTAATTTTGAAAATTGAAATGAATTTACTCAGGGCCAACTTGGAAATTTCATGGACGACCCAGTACGGTATTCCACTAACCGTGTAGTGGATATTTACATGTACTTGAAACGAAGAGATCAATTGCGTGATCGGACTACATATTTGAACATTCAGACCGATTTGATCGACAATATATGACAACGATTTGAAGGAAATGTGTCTTGATGTATTTTAAGTTTAGTATTTAATTATGTATTTTTAAGTTTTAGTATTTAAATTTCCAGTTAATGTACTTTGTAATGCGGTTCCCTAAATTTTAAAATCAAATAAATTATTAATTAAATTGAGTAATTACAATAATGATTATTAATATATTTTGTTGATTGGTGTGAGAGTTTTAGAGAAGAGAATAAAAATAATGACGTGACAATAAATATTGTAGCGTAACTCGGTGGATTAGATAATGGTTAAGGATTTTGTGAGTGAGTTGTTTGTGTTGACGTGGTGGAGAGAGAAAATCAAGCGTCCGGGAAGTACTCGGGCGCTTACGGTGGTCTTAATCCCACTTTGACCAATTCAATATTCATTGTTTTTTAATTTATTGGTATTGTTGATTTTTTCAGGCGACCTTTTTTTTAGGGGGCTACTATTCGTCGCCGGAAAACTACTTAAATCGCCCCAAAAATTACATTTTTGCCCTTAAAAATTCATTTAATACTCATTTCGTCACGTCTCTTAAAACAAGGTTTCTACCTACGTTTTCCTCATTTTTCCAGTACAAACACCACGAAAATGTTTGGCGAAGCGCCTGGATTCGGTAAAATAAGGCCAGCAAAAAAAACAATCGAGTCGGGCGTCTTAGACAGACTCCTCCTCCATGGGGGGGGGGGGGGGGGGGGGGGGGGGGGGGGGTTGGATAGGACGCCTCGTCCTAAAAAAATAAAAAAAAATCTTAAAATTATACGGTGTGTTATCTCAAATTATTTGAGGTTCCTTTACAAGTTTTCGGTGGTAACGGGTCGGATTACAATGACTTTTTTTGCAAGTGATGAAGATACAAAAAAATTACAGATCCAACAATTTCAAGATCTAAATTCCCCCGATGGTAAAACTTCCCGACTTACAAATACCACCTCGACAAGTCGTTGGATCTGGAAATTTTTGAATTTTCATCACTTGCAAAAACTCGTTGTAAGGTGAGATGTCGGACGGTCGACCGTTTGCTTCTCGGTCTACCGAACATGTTCCATGCGGATGACCGTGTTTCCATCGGTCCACCGTGATCGTAAAGAAAGCAAATTTTTGATCTTCCTAGAATCATTAGGTCGGTTTACCGATCTCTACCCGGTCATCTGAATATTTATCCTCAGTAGTTTTGATATTTCTCTGGAAATCTCTATTCGGTGTACCAAAGAGGTATCGGTCATCCGAATATAGTAATTATTAACTTATTAATTAATTAATTTAGCAATTATCTAAATTTATAATCAATTATCTTTTTAATATAAAAAATATAAAAAATTGCGGGCGTCTGACGGAGCCGCCCCGCGTAGGGGAGGGGCGGATCTGGCGAACGCGCGCAATTTTTTATTATTATTTATTATTTATTTATTAAAAAGATGTTGGATATTTTACCAGATTCGAATACACCGGGGCGTCCGTTGGCTCATTACTGACCTCCAAAACATTATTTTTTATGATTATAAGAGAAAGATGAAGAGAGATGTGTGATAGGAGGGTAAAATGTAGCATTATAGTAGTAGAAATGAGAGAATGGCAAATGGTAATCTATACGGGCGATTTAAGTAGTTTTCCGGTGATGAATAGCAATTCAGTTTTTTTATGTTTGACTAATAAAAATGTGGGTAAAAATTTAAGGTAACACACCATTTCTCTTCATTGTTGAAAATATTATTGGTAATTTTTTACCATAAATTTTGACTTTGAACCTGTAACCCCATTGGACAAGCCTAACCTGCCCTTCAACCCGCCCCTAACCGTTTCCCACTTTACTTAAATGGGACAGGTAACGACAGGGTAGAAACAGGCTCTGCCCCGATAAAACCTCTACATTGATGCTTAAATATTTTTAAATCTCTTCGATAAAAATGTCTTCACGAATGGAAACTTCTAGACTTCAAAACATATTGTGGTAGGCATCTCTGAATATATTTCTATCTACATTTCATATAGTTCTTTGTAAATTTTAACATCCTACAATGTTCTTCAGTATTTTAAAAGATAGGCGATATCTCTGAATTAGGTAGACATTTGTAAATTATTTAGCTAATTTTTCAAATTACAAATTACTTGATTTTTAACAAAGATGTATGTAATTACTTAAATGCATATACAAAGTTGCTATAGATATGTAAAGCTAAATCAACCCAACGAAAACAAGAAAACTATGATCTTGTAGTGTTAACTTTTTCTTAAAAAAACAAGAAGACTTTTAGAACGCTTACACATACACTATACATCCATCCAAGAGCTACTTAAAAAATCTATTAGTGCACCGATATCACACTCTTTTTTATCGCAACGAACATTGGGCTTGAGACTTTTAACAATAGTGCAACACACGACGTGTTTCACGTCACCATCAATGTCATCATTTGTATTTTTTTATTTTATTGTTTAAAAATATGATTTCCGATAAAGTAAAAAACGATTGATTTTTTCATAAAGTAAGACACTTTAAATGTAAAAAAAAGACACAAATATGTCATGCGTGAGACCCACATCAGTCCCACAATGGACACACAAATCCCGCGTGGGAGACGCCAGTCTCTCTCGAGACACACATCTATGCATTTTGGAATGTCAATAGTCACGTGGGGAAACCAACGGATGCCTAGATTATCACTAAATAATTGATAAAAGACTTCACATGCATGCAGCTTACTTAATCATGTCCCTTCACATTAGCAGCATCGTAAATAGTGTGTTAAAATTAGCCCATAATCATTTTCCTTTATATAATATTCAATAAAATAAGTAAAATGATTGCTAACGTCAACTATGAAATAACAGACAAGTCAATAGAATGGCAAAGGCATGCTTTCTTAAGATCATCTCACAATTTTCCAAGTTTATGTGAAAACCTTTTGTCATTGGATTTTTAGGTGATCCATTTTTGCTGCCACGATGAATGCTTTGGTTGGGTTTTTTGATTGTGTGCTATGCTCAGGTTGTTCCTGTAGTTATTGGTGTTACATCTACTTTATCGTATTTGTGTGGATTCCCAATATCCCCAATATGTTCATTCTTTTTGTTATCTTCCTCGTCTACACCTTGTTTAGTAGCTTTTGCATCGGGCTTTATATGATTTGTGGTTGTTGCATCCAAATACCAAAATATCTAAGACGAAAAGAAACGTCCAAGGACGAAGAGATAGCACAAATTGTAGATGTGGAAAATGGTACAACAAAAGAGCATGATCCGATGGTCGTGGCTATTCTTCTGAAAATCATTTTCGGCAACCCAAAGTCGACAACTCAAAGTCAAACTTGCAAGATTTGTAAGTTGGTGGTGAAGGAAGGAGAAGAGGTGAGAGTTTCACCAAGTTTCGTGCACATGTTTCATGTTGGTTACATAGACAATTGGTCGTGTTCGGATGTCGTGTGCCCATCGTGTAAGATGAAGGTTGAGATTCCTCACTGGAGGCCCGACCTTCCTTTTACTTCCAAAAAAAATGTTGAGAATTCTCTGAACGTCTCTGGAACAAGCATAGTTGACTCACGAGATTCCTTACTAACTCCGTTGGTAGTGTCTGAACTCTGAAAGGTAAAACATAGGTCTGTGTATGCAACATCTTTTTTTTTTTTTTTTGGAATCAATGGAGGATCGATCTACATTGTGGAGAGTAAAGGCCAATACCCTTACAAAACTTATGTAAATTAGCCCTCAAGTATTGTGTTTACTTGTTGAAGGGTGAAGTTTCATTTCTCTTGTAAACTGTCAAGAAAACACTTTGCATTCTTAGAAGTGGTTGTTTCTTTAGGTAATTTCTTCTTGTCCTAGCTATCAAAATTAGGTGTTTTTTGTGTTCTATCAAAATTAGGTAGCTTTATGTATTTTTTTCTACTTTGGACTGGTATTTTAATGTATATGAAGTTAAAAACAAATATGATTTTGAAGTGTAGACTTTTAGAATATGAACTTGAGAGCATGAAAAGTCAGACTCAAAGGAGTAGAAGATTAGCAAGTATAATGGAGGTATAAAACTATGGTCGAGGTCTTTATTTATAGGTTCTCATTTATTAGTGATATTAGGTGAGACTTGACGGTGGTTAGAATATAGAACAATAAAATTACACCTGGAAAATTTGTTTTTCGCATCGAAATGGTCCTTCTCACAAATTGGGTAAAACTAGGAAACGAGGACTTTAGGTAGCAATTGTCGACCACTCAACAAGACTTCGAAAATGAAAGTGGCCAATCGTTACCAAAAATACATGATGGATTCATATAAAACTAGTTATTCTCCCATATTCTGTCGGACAAACAATCAACCACTCGTGGGCAATTTTGCATAGAAGAGTTTTTTATGTCCTTGTCAAATGTAGGCTTGATCTAGGTATCAATTGGATTTGTGTTTGTCTGGAATGATCGTAGAGATATTCTAGAGATCGCTTAAAGGAATCCAACCTTGATTTGCTCAAGTTACATAAAAAAATTAGGTACTTTTTTCGAAATAAAATTAATTTTAATAAAAATTTCTAAAATAAACCTCACACACATATTTCTCAAACTAAACCAGGGATACATTGAACACGGCGTCTAGGAGTGCAAGGGGTCGACTTCTATTAAACCAAACTCACCTACAAAGGTGCATAGTTTTGCTCAATAAACTCGACAACACCGATAACGAGCTCTACTAAACAGAACTCGGCACTAGTGTTGCCGAGTCCAATTTGGTACAAATTTCTGTGAATGTTTGGACTCAACATTTTTGATTTGTTTTTCCAAATAAAGAACTCGACATTGGCAACGTCGATTTCTAGATAGAATTTTTTCTACGTAACTCGGTGTCTCACTAAAAAAACAAGATCAGTCACCGCAGGTAGTTTGAGAAATATGTTTGGGAGATATTTATTTTGGAAATTTAAAAAATAATTTTAATTCGAAAAAAAATTCATTTTTTTAAGGATTTAAATAAATACAAAAATACTTAAACCAAAATATGTTACTATTTTGAGTCATTTTGCTTGTCTTTTCTTTCTCTTTTGATTGGTTTTCTTAACCAAAACCTAAAGAATATTTGCTCAAATATACGCAATATAATTTGTATGCAACACATGGAACCCATTTGACAAAGTATTGATCATATGAAGTGATGTTTGAAGCTTAAGTAAATTTTATTTGTAATACTAACTGAATAAGATTGGTGGAATATAATCATCAAAAGTTCGGAACACCCATAAGCCAAATTTTGATAACTTGTTTCCTTACTCAAACGGTAAATGAAATCAAAATCAAAGAGTTAAGAAGCTCAAAATAATTAACTTCCTAAGAATTATAAAATTTAGCATGAACTTTTTAAAAATATTCCTACACGATGCCAATAACAGTGATTGAGTTCTAAGAATAAGATACCCACATTCCAAATACAAGGTCTAACCGATGTGTTTCACACAGAAAAAATATATTCGTTCATCAAATGAAAAAAAAATGAAACTACCTTTCTTCCAAAATTTATGAATAACGTAAGTGTCTCAGCTCTGAAACAAATACAAACCATTTTTTTACTTCAAAAATGCACAACAAAAAAAGATTTTTTTCTTCACAACCATTCATGAGCTTGCCTTACATCCGTAATAAGATGATACATCTAGAATTACAATAATTTTATCTGCCTACCCTAATAATCTGATCGCAGATCAAACGTGGAGAAGACAAAAATAACGAATAGAACAATGTGTGTCAAATCAACTAGTTCACAAGAACCATGTCATCAGCTGCAGCCTTCGACGCAACCTCTTCCAGTCTTTTCCATGTCAACTCTCTTTGCTCCTCCCGAGCTTTTGCGTTGGCCATTTTCTCTATATACTGAAGCTGGCACTCTTCGAAAAGCTCATTGTCCATGTCAAGGAACATCTTGCGGATGTTCACTGTCAAGCCGTGAACAGCTTGGTTCCAGTGTCCCTGTATGTTTTTCTCCAGTGCTTCGAATATTATGGGGAGTATAACACCGCGATTTTGGGCAATTAGATTGACAATATGGTCATTGTTCCAGAGAAATAGAGCTCGCTCCGCAACCTGTGAAGAGCATCAGAAGTTAAAGGCATCAGAAGTTAAAGAAAACCAAGGAAACGTGTCTAGAAATATAGCATAGATGCCGTTCTCTGGCATTAGCCATGAGTTGTTGAATGCTGAATATTTGGCTCAGAAGGTTCCAGCCACAACAGAGCACAAAAGCCCTGCCAATTGACAGGAGTCCAGAGGAAAAAAATTAATAACAAACATTTTATTTTCTCCCCATTACTTTCTTTTAAGGCACAAGAATGGACATAACCTATGCCAACAAATGGGTAAAGCAAAAATTACTTGTTGAAATTTTTATTATTTCACTGAAATCCAGTGTTACATAAATACAAGCAACAATGCGCGAGGACGTGCACAGTCAGCTTGAGCTGGGAAAGAACTCTCGTCCATCACAAAAATACACCGAATTGGATGGAGCACAGCTGATATGAGCTCATAGTAATACCAATTTGCATTTATCCTAGCAAAAACTTCTCCTGAGACAACTATAATACTCATTATGAAAATAGGCTTCTTAGTTTGGATCAAGGCGCTACAGGTCCAGTTCTATGGCAATACTGGGAAACCTTATAATCCCACAGTGATCGTAGAGTTGGTTGCCATAAGACATGTTCCATTGGTTATTTTGGTTAGAAATGGCATAATTATAAATTGAACATGATACTTGCATGTTAAGCTTAATTGGTATTTTTTTTCATGAGGAATATTCGAGAACCACAAATAACATTAGTTGTTTATATGCAGAGATTGTGTTAAATCGGTCTAAATGCTCAGGTCTCTGACCTAAAGGTTCTTCATAATGAATCTAAATTCATTATGCTATTTGCATCCAATGGATATAAGTCACATCAATATCCAAAAAAATCCAAAGTTATTCTTCATGCAATCATGCCTACCGAGAACTATTGACTTTGTTTGAAGATTTCCCCAAAGATTAGGCATATTATTTTCATCGGACAAGCACAGGCATGCATTCCTCCATACATTCAAATTATATCAAGATTTCTGTAAACATTCGAAGTTTTAACAGTAGAGATGAAAACTATAAAGAAAGAAAAAATATTTACTTAAACTTTAACTAATGCAGCAAACATTGCATAATGTTGATAAAAAAATAAAACCTTCGCATGCCAACAAGAATATCTTATTAACTAGTGGATCAAAAACACTTTAAAAACCATTTAATCTAAATGACTGCCAGATTCATACACAGAAATTCTCTCAATGAATGTAATATAGAACTTTGTTTAGTCTTTCCAATTATAAAATTACTGGACAAGTGTGATTTAATTTATTTATTTTTCATGGAAACGGAATCTCCATAGCAGGCTCGTCAATTAACAGAGAATTGTTCATTTTATCTTAAACCAGCCAAAACATAGTTCTTAATAGCATTTACATCAACTTATCAAGGAGATCCTTGCTTCACAACTCAAATGGTATTGAATTTTGGCAAGCACATACCAGCAACTAACATAATTATTTACAAAACAGAGAGCAGTTGTAACCACATTTACAGGTGGGATACAGGATTTGGCTGCTATCCGGTACCCTCCCTGAACAATTTACACTGATCCAAGTAAATGACTTCTTAACTAGTTTTCTTGAGTAATAGTTGAACTTGAAAGCTCCATCTTCCATCATATCAACCATGGGTGCAACTCATCTCTTGGGATACTTTTTTTCCGGATAGTGTGAACTATAGAATCCTAGTGTGTTAGAATCATATCAATGTTTTAAGCCCCTGTATATAAGACTAGCACATGGTTCCCTTCATTTCTGTTAAAGTTGTTTCAATAACTATATCTGCATACATAGAGTTCTATTTTTTATTTTTTTACCCAAACTCCAACCAAATAATTTGAAATGTCAAACGCATTCTAAACAATCGCATCTGAATTGCTTCACCCTGATGGTAGCTTATCTTATAATGATTTATAAATGTTATATAAACTTTCTTGTGTGATTACATGAATTTGTCTTACCTTTTCATTATTTAGCTTTACTTCACGTTATTTTGTAAACAGGCATTCTACATTCAATCTAAAATCCAAAAGCCTCTAACCATGTCAAATTTTGAACTTCATCAATGATAATCTTTTGTCTGGACTAAATTTCAATCCCTTAATTATTACACTTTGAAGTAAATACATATGATGATGTTAACAATACTAATGACCTAAGAGATTACCCCCATTGCTCAATAAATTGATTCTGTTTGCTTTATGATGCGCTCCGGATACAGAAGCAGCTCGCTGGAGATAGATCATAGAAGCAGCTCCATTATGCTAGATCATATTTTGATTTAGAAAAAACGATAACAAGACAGAAATACAAGTGTACAGCTACGAGATTAGAAACATAAGTTTGTAACTAGTTCCTACTCCCTTGTTTACTCTGTTTTAATTTCAAAATTCTTTGAAGCATGTACAGACTGTTAGAATCTAATCTTAAAGTGTCCGACCAGGTAACTTGGGACAGTCCCAGCCTCTCTTCATCCAACAAATTCCCTTTACATTAGTTCTATTTTTCAAAATATAAAATAACAAATATCACTAAATACACAAACTTTAATGAGTACACTTTCAAATGACGCACCACTGGACCAAAGAATAAGTATTAAATAAACCTATATTGTAGGTTAGATATTTGGAAGAATAACCAATGAAACGCACAAGACAGAGTCAAGTCTTTATACAAACTCATATTTCAAATATCTCGTCCTTTGCAAGTCCTAAATTTCAAATAGACAAGTCTCCTTGCAAAATGCAGGTCTGCATTGGGGATAGTCCAATTACTCTTGGTATTTTCTAGACACAACTTCAACATACACTATCTTCTAGTAACAAATTTAACTTTATCAATATTTGATAGTAAATCCTGGGACAATGTTAAGAAATGAGACCATTAAATCCCGAAATTTCTGACCACCTAATTTAAAACTCTTCTCTTCCTCTTTTGTATTCAAACATAACCCCCATTCCCCTCTCCCTGAGTTATATGTGTTGACATATCGATAAAAAAGAAAGAGTTTAATGAGTTGATATGCAAACAACAATAGTCATATTTTGCTGTAAACTCAAAAACAAACAAACCAACACTAAACAAGTAGTTGTACCTGAAAATGTGAGCTATTGAGGCACCGAGCTATCTGCCTAAACAGAGGCCCCATACACTTCTGAAACTCGGAGGGCTGAGTGGCTTCCAATACCTCCTCCAACTCCCCAAGAAAGAGAACCTCTTTTTGGCAATTTGTCAATGGCCAATACCTCAACAACCCCCTTATGACTGCATCCGCCAACTTATGATCCTTCTCCACAAATTGTACAATGCAATATGAAAGTTGTTGGTGGTAGAACGCAATGGACTTTGGTTTGTGCAGCGGGATCAGCGTCCTCACCAGGAACAACTTGTGCTCTTCCTTCATTGGCAAGGCAAATCCATTAATAATGCTTCCAAGAATCTCTAACAATTCACCTATCCCACAATGTCGCTCCGTCTCAAATACAAATCGATAAAAGATGTTGTTTATGGCCTTCCGGATGAAGGGTCTATGCACCATGAATTTCCCATAGATCCTGAATTACAGGTTGGTGTCAATCAGACATGTGCCATGCAAATATTATTCTGTCATGCACATTTACTACAAGCTTCACTATATTCCGTAGATGCACAAAGCATCACAGTTGCAGTAATATTTAAACCGTAACTACCCATGTGTAAAATAAAAACTAATAAACTTATCACACACAAATCATGACATTTCCCCCAAAAAAACTCGTTAATTTGTTGTAAATTGTCAAACTAATTTAAACTAGCACAAGTATTTTCCATGAAATTGTAGCATGATATATCTCAACTTAGCAAAGCAATCACATCTTTTTTATATTGGCAATAAGGTTTCCAAATCACAACATTTCTAATAAGGTTTATAGGAAACATAAACCACCACAAACATTTCTAATAAATCTTCTATCATGTTAACTCCCTCCTATCGTCTAACAAATCAGCAATATTATATGAGGTTATAGATCATCAAAGCAAAGACAATGAAGTTGCAATTACATGATTTTACTTAATGGAATAAAAACCTCAAATCACCAAAAACATTTATCTATCTAGACTTTTATCATGCATCTCACTTACTGTGCAACCATATATCAAATCAAGAATGCATGGGCTTATATCTCCTGGTATTGACTCAAAGCACCAGAAGAAGAAAATTCCTGAATTTTACCATATCAAGTTTTATACTTCTAGTACCATGAAATTATGTTGTCCAAAGTGATAATAAAATTGATTCAAAAAATTAGCACAAGTAACTAAAACTACGACACTCTAGCAAGCCCGCATCTCAATTTTATGTAAACAACATAGCACCAAACCTATGCAGAATGGTCTTGAGGTACTCCCTCTCACGTGGATCCTCCGAATTAAACAACTCGAGCAACTTCAACACAAATGAATGATCCAACCACCTCTTCGCCACCTTTGTATCTGTCTCCTGTGACACCACATATCTCAATAACAGCTCATAAACCAGCTGCAAGTGTGGCCATGCAGGGTCAAAAAAGGGGTCATCCTCCTCCGGATCCGGAGGTTCCTGACTCGATGAGGGGGGCAAACACCTGAATAGTCATAAGCAGATCAGAATCTTCAGAAAGAGGACCCAGATAAAGATAGGGGCAGAGACAAAACAATGAACAAACAATCAACAAAAGCAGAACAGCAAAAGTTGCATAAAAAGATTCTTTTTTTGTGTGATCTGAGGAACCCAATTAATTGAGATGAGCAAGAGTAACAGTACGGGAGGAAAGTGAAAGATGAGAATCAATCGAAACACAGTTAAAAGTACCAACACAGATAGTTCCAATTATACTAGAGTCAATCAACAAAAGCATAACAGCAAAAGTGACAAAAAATATTCTTCTTTTTTTGGTGATCCGAGGAACCCAATTAATTGAGATGAACAAGGGTAACAGTACGAAAAAAGTGAAAGACGAGAATCAATCAAACAGTTAAAAGTATTGATTAGACAATCGTGTTGATTAAGTGATTAACAGTATTTGAAAAAATAACTTATTACCAAGAAAAAGAACTGTAAACTAAAACAAGGCATCTAAAGAGATTGCTCCAATCCACAAAGTGAAGCATTCTTTTTAAGACTGAAAAGGTATACCTCAAAAGCTTTCTTTCTTTGCAAAACTGCACCCATTCCACTAAGACTAAGAAATGTAAAGACCAGAATGAAAGGTCAACTAAAAACGTCAGATTTAATTAGAAAACCGAATTCCTTTTGGTCAAGCTCATAAAAATCAGTACAGACCTATTGAAAAGGCTTCCAAAAATACTAAATTATGTCTACAGAACAACGTTCAAAAGGCATCCAAACATTCTAGTTTTCAAACTGCAAAAAGCCTTTTTAGTCAAGACTCATAACAATGCCACGGAACAGATTTAAAAGGCACCTAAAGCTCAGTCTCACTCCCCAAACCCGAAGCCTTCATACTAACTAATGTCCAGTCGTCCACAAACCAGATTGAAACAGCACACAAAATCGAACCTTTAACCCAACCTCAAAACCAATCCAAACAGCATCCAGAAACACAGGTTGAGCCTTTTCACTCAAGACTTATAAAAATGTGTACAAAAAGCTTCAAAGGCATAAAAACATTTTTTCGATTGCAAAAAAAAAGCCTTTTTTACTCACGACTCATACAAATGAACACAAACCAGATTGAAAAGGCACCTAAAAGCTTGGTCTCTCTTGAAACAAAAAAAAGTGGATCGTCAATCCAAAAGTTGACTTGTGGGTGAGAATTGACGTGATTTATAACCTCAACGCATATCCCTAGATCCTAAGATGTGGGCAATTCCCAGTCTCAATCGCCAAACCAAAGCTTTCGTACGAAGTAAAGTTCACAAGCCAGATTGAAACAGCATATGAAAACAAAACAAAAATTACCCAAAATCAGAGAGAAAGTTGAGGAACATTTTGTATTAAAGACTTTCCCTCCATCTGTCTTCATAATTGCTATCCGAATGATAGAAGATTTTAGTTTTCTTGTCCTCCATTGTTCTCCTTAAGTTGCTGTCTAAACACACCATGAGTGAGGTTCACAAACTAGATTGAAACAAGACACAAAAACAGAATCTATAACCCAAAATCGAGACAAAGTTGACAGACAATTTTGTAATAAAGACTTTCTCTCCATTTCTCTCTCTCTATCTCTTGATTTCATTATTATCAAACCAGAGAAAGTTAATACTTTACCCTCCAATTCTCTCCTTGAGTTGCTATCCAAACACACCACAAGTAAGGTTCACAAACCAGATTGAAACAGCACATACAAACAAAGCTTTTTAAAGCAAGACTCATAACAATTACACCCATCAGATTGAAAAGACACCTAAAAGCTTAGTCACAATTGCCTAAACCGAAGCCTTCACACCATATGAAAACAAATTCTTTTACGCAAAATTGGAGAGAAAGTGGAAGGACAATTTGTATTAAACACTTTCTCTCCATCTGTCTTTCTCTTTCTTTCCATCTCTCTCCTTAATTGCTATCTGAACGATAGAAGACTTAGCTTTCTTTTCCTCCAGTTCTCATCAAGTTGCTTTCCAAATTGTTATCCAAACACACCATAATAAGATTCACAAACCAGATTGAAACAGCACGTAAAAACAAACCCTTTTTACTCAAGACGCATAATAACGTACACAAACCAACCAGATTATAAAAGCCACCTAAAAGCTTGGTCTCAGTCGCCTATACCGAAGCCTTCACACCACGAAAGGTTAAAAAATTCAGATTGGAACAGAACGTAGAAACAAGAGCAAACTCAATTTTCTTTTTCTTTCCTCTCCAATCTCCATTCCTTCTCTTCACGATCCAAAGCCTCGAAAAACAAACCTCACAAACCCCAAACCGAACCGAACCGAACCTGAACAGATTGGCCCCGATGGTAACGACGAGCGCCTCCTGGGCAGACTCCGGCAACCGCCCCTGCGCCTGCGCGAAATCGAGCAACTCAAGAAGCGTCTGCCGTTTGGTCTCCCTATCCCTGGGTGGATCGGAGGGGAGGAGAGGCAGCGCGCAGATCTGGAGCTTCCGGAGGAACAGCGAGGGCAAGGACGCCGGGGACGCGTCGCGGAGGAGGGGGAGGGGGGCGATGGGGGACGAGGAGGTAGAGGAGGGGAGGGTGGGGGAGGCGGAGGAGGCGACGGGAGGGGGAGTGGAAGGGGTGGTGACGGAGGAGGAGAGGGTGGTGCGGGAGGAGTGGTTGATCGCCGGAAGAGGTGGTGGGGGAAAGAGGGAGAGGTCGGATTTTGGGGGTTTGCGAGACGTGCGTTTGATGATCTTGTTGAACATGGTTGGGGATTTGGGGGGTTATCACATGGTGGGTTCGGATTTGGGGAGGAGACGATTGGAAGGAGACGATGATGGGAAATTGGGAATGACGATGGGAGTTTTCTTCCTTTTTTTGTTTCTTCCTTTTTCCAATGGGTTGGTAATGTTCTTAGTATTTTTGTTATAAATAAATATATTTAAGTGGACGTTAATAACCTCGATGCACATGTTATATTAAAAGATTTTTTTTGTTTACATGTCATTTTACTGTTATTTGTATATATATGTTATCGAAAAATCAATATCGTATCCAAATGTTATTAAATTTTCAGACGCTAGCGAGTATGTCATCTTTTTCCGAAGATAATTGAGTAATAAAAAAAATTATAAATTTTACTTTATAAGCTTATATAATCTAATATTTTTTCAAGTTCAAGTTTACAAAATTATCAAAAGATGACATCATCAGATTTTGCATCAAATTTATCCAAGTTGTCTTTAGTATTGAGGACAAAACATTTTGAGTCAAATGCTTTAAAGTACGAAATTTTAGAAGTTCGGTCATGTCAAAGTTTAAAAAGAGTTTTCTTTAAAATAGGTCTAATGAAAACACGACTCAAAACATAGCAAAATGTATTAACGGTTTCGAACCAAAAATATTTGGAAGTCATTTTTCCACAAACATGGTTATTGTCATCTCTTGAAGAGTTCTATTTTTCCTCTCAACTACCTCATTTTGTTGAGGAGTGCGAGGAAATGAGAAGTTATGCTCAATTCCATATTTTTCACAAAACTTTTGAAATGATTCATTTTCAAATTCTCCTCCATGATCACTACGAATAGTGATTACGTTAGAATCTTTTTCCCTTTGAACACGTTTGCAAAAACTTTTAAATCTTTCAAAAGTATCATATTTGTTTGCTAAAAACAAAACTCAAGTGAATCTCGAAAAATCATCAACTATCACAAATGCATATTTTTTCCCTCCTAGACTCACGGTCCTCGAATGTCTAAAAAGATCTAAGTGTAAAAAGTTCAATGGGTTTTGAAGTTGACGCCACATTTAGAGATTTGAAGGAAGATTTAAATGGTTTTTCAAATTGGCATGCATCACAAAGTTTGTCCTTTTTTAAATCAATTTTTGGTAATCCTAGAACCAATTCAAGTTTGGATAATTTGTGCAATTGTGACATACTAATATATGTTCCAACCGGTTATGCCATAACCAAGCAAAATTCAACATTTAAATTTCTAAGATTATTAACATGCACAATGTAGATGTTATGTTTAGAACCCTAACCCCTTGAAAACAATTAAGAATGGCTTATTCTTAAGGAACTCCAACATCAGATAAGTGGAACCTCCACTACCTGATGTTGTATTTTATCCCACTTCTGACACAAGCTATAATTTGTTTAAGAAATATCTTAAGAGAAGACTTGAATTCATCAAATTAGGCTTAAAAACAATTCATCAAATTGTAGGATTTCATGTTTAATTATACATATATATTTTTCGAATTTTCATGTATAATAAGGATCTATTACAATTTTCTTCGATTTATTTATGCATGCATCGGTTTGTTTTAACAACTAGTTTGAAAAACCTTATTAAAACAAACACAATGGACTCCGAAATTCATACCTAGAAGTTCTCTAAAACTTCTTGAAGATTCGGAGACGTTGGGGAAGATGATCGTCGCTTCCCGTTGCGTCGAATGCCTCCGAGTGTTCACCGAAACCCTAAACAAGGTTGGAGAGAAAGGAGCTAGCCAATCGATCTCCAAACAGGCTTAGAATCTAGCTACAAACCCCTTCCTTAGCCTCTGAGATTTCTCCTTCCAAAGACTTAGAAAACTAAGAGAATTTTCGTGGGTTTTAGTAGTGAATTAGGAGAGAAAATAATTTCTGAATTGTGTGTCCCAATTAGGGAGAATAAGGACATATTTATAGGTTCCAATCTTACTCTTAATCATGGTTATTCTTAAGCCACGGTTTTATGACAATTTCTCTCACAAACTAATTCCATAATGCATTATATGCACCCACAAACCGTTTGACCAAATTTGGAGCTAATCCAACCATCGATCAAATTAATCTCTTATAATCAAAGGCAGAAAATCGACCGCTGTTCGGTTTACCGAGTCCCACTCGGTTAACCAAATTTGTCACGATCGTTTAACCGAGTACGTGACGGATGACCGGATCTTAAGGAGAAAAATTCTCCTTAACCGATCGGACCCATTCACGTCTAAAACCGAGTGCTATTCGGTTAACCGAAAATATCGGAACTTGACATTGTTCGGTCGACCGTTTCTGGTTCGGTACACCGTATCAAAGCTCCAGGCACTTTGGTCAAGTTCGGTCAATCAATTACGATTATCCGTTCCACGTTCGGTTGACCGATCCATAAATCCTTCAGTCGACCGAACCATAACGGATTACCGAACTTCTACCCGATTTTGCCTATTTCAAATTTTGGATTTATTTCCAACAAAATTTGAACTTAAAGGGGTTTTAGCAAATTCACAACTTATGCAATGTATTATCCTATGCAACAATAAATTATTGCACCCCATAATATATGCATCTCATATGAATTTATCATGACTCTAATTATGTTTATATACAACATAATTGATTTTACTTGTTCACCACATGTGTCATATTTTCTATGAGAAACCCGACACATCATATGAACCAAAAATCAAGCTTCTTGTTTCACGGTTTTTGCGGTGTGACCTATGGGAGGATCTAAACTAAGTTGGCAGTGATATTAAGAGCTTAATATCACAAGCTATAAGCGGTATCTAGCTACACATTATAGCTCCCAATTAGTTAGATGTCTTAATTCCACTCGAACCAAAACCCGATCCATTTAGTGATGGAGTGCACCACTTGTGTCCGTCCCTTGCCTCATGATATTAAGAATACACACAAAGTAGTATTTGTGTCATCTTTGTATTAGTATTCATTTCTTGATCTCTTTAAGCTAGTTATAAATATGTGACTTAACTCAAATCGCATTGTGCACATTATAACTTTGCTTTATCAAGGGGCCCACTAATATCATCACTCAATTAAGAGGGGCAATGATAATCTTTTGACTAACTATCTTCTCCAACGAAAGTTATACTTAATCAACCAATGCCTTTACACTACACTGATCGATAGTTCAAGACACTGATCTAATTAAGTATTCCTTAAGTGATTAGATATAAGTCTCATATCAAAGGACCAAAGACACAGTAAAATATTAATGACACAGAAATACATTTCTATAATATTTTACTTATTAGGTCTATTCAGTATACAAAAGTAATATTTTCCTCTTTTGCATACCCGTGTCGTCACTCACTTGTAGAGCTACAATGATCTATGACCAACACGACAATCTTAACTCGGTAACTAATGTTCCATGTTAATTACCATGATTGCGAATATCTTTTGTTTTATTTAAACCAATATCTTTTAGAGCTCTACGGTTAAGGACCAAGAGCCTCTTCCTTAACACTTCTAAAAGACGAATAACATAAACAAGGAACAAAATGATTTCTCATTCAATTCATAATAATTGACATTTAAAAGTAAAACTTTTAGAACTCATTCCCTTCACAAATTAGGCTTAAAGACAATTTGCATGTCATGTTTAGAAATGATATGGTAAGTATGTTTATCAAACACAACTAGAAAAATCTTATCGGTCAATTGACTAACACTAAGCAAGTTATGTTTCAACCCATCTACTAATAAAACTTTTTCAATATTTGGAGTAGTAGAATTGCCAACATTACCAATACCGACAATGTGTCCTTTAGCATTATCTTCAAATGTGACGGTTCCTCCATTCTTAGGCTTTAAGCTTGATAGAACTTGGGTGTCTCCCGTCATGTGCCTTGAGCACCCGCTATCGAGAATCCACTTCCATTTTCTCCTTGCTTTTATCTACAAACAAAGAGAAAAGTGAAGACTTTGGTACCCAAATTTGTTTGGGTCCTTGAGGGTTAGCTTTGGTACCCAAATTTGAGTAGTCTTAGGTACCCAAATATTTGAATAATTTGTTGTCTTAACAAGCAAATTATTCATTTTAACAAAATAAGATTTGAGTTTCTTTTGTTTGCCTCCTAATTGACATCATTTCATGCATATCTTTGTGTCTTATATTCATTATCTTTCACCTAAACAATGCTATGTAATGAGTTTAATGTTTAGTTTTCAGAAATAAGTAGGTTTGAGAATGAGAGACTATAAATGGACCTAATAGCAGGGAAAAGGACTGAGTTGAGAGACTCGAGGACTACGATACAAGATCGAAGGACCTGAATATAAGATCGAAGGACCAATGAGCAAACAAGAATACTCCACACCATCATGGGGAGTATTTTGGTAATTATATTCGGATCGGAGCTCCAGCAAGCAAAGTAGATGCATCAAATACCAACAAAGACATCCAGAAAACCCCACACGAAACAACGACCGTATCCAAACAATATAGACCGTTAATTGGTGGTCCAAGACCGCTGATTGGCGATCTATTTTGATCCGGATCCGCTAAGATTCGTAGGGTCGCGTATTAGTGTGTATTTAGTCTATTTGTGGTATTTGTTTAGTCCAATGTCGAGGAATTGTCCCGGATTACATTTTTCTATGACTATAAATAGAGCACTCCCTCCTCTCTTGTACCTCATCTCTCTTTGGTGGTCATCATCTCTACTAGGAGTTAAAGCCTTGAAGCAAAACCCATGGTGGAGAGATGTTACTTGTAATTGAGTGAGTAATAATAGATGTTTTCCTTTGGTTATGTTGTTTCTTTCTTAGTTTAATTTTCTTTCTTATGTCTTGCATGCTTCTTTAGTTTTATGTTCTTTTAGTTAAACTTGTTGTTTTAGTCTTCTTATAATCAGTTTAACCAAGTTTTCTTTCCTTAGTATAAATGTTAGTTTAAATATGTGTGAGTAGTTTCATCCCCTTTGGGGGTGGAGTGGATGTGTATACATGTTATGTAGATGGTATGAATGCTAGACATTGTTGTTTGTGAGAGATGTTAGTATACTTGTTTGAATTAATAAGAACTTGGGTATTTGGGTCATATTTCTTTCACGTATTTGTATCCCTTCTTTAGCATGTCACATGTTTTGAGGGAATTCAGGTTTGTGTCCATCACTATAATCATGAACTTCCTTTTGCGCTTCATATTGGTGAGATCTTTCTTTTTTCATGCATAAATCCATGTAGTATCTTACTCACATTCATTGAGGACAATGCATGAAGTAGGTGTGGGGGGTGTTTTACGTGTGTACATAGTCGAGTCTTTTCCTTTTATTTTGTTTTCTTTTGTGTGCATTGATAGGGTCATGTTAGTGTGCTGCATTTAATATCGATATATCTGCTTGTCATGATCCTTGGGTGACTTGTCTTCTTTTTCTTGCCTAGTGCTTTAAAAAAAATTACATTTCTTTCAAAATCTTCATGTGTTTGCGAAAGGAAATGTTTTGTGGATTTTGCATGTGTTTAACATGTGCAAAACCGTTGAGAGGCAAAGTAAAAAGAATGCTCCCAAAATTGTCTTGAACTTGATGCATTAGGATATCTAGTACAGTGACTTTAGGACTTATCTAGTCGTTAGGATGCACCCCGACTTTCCTCGGGGGTGAGTAAATATAGGGTTTTAGTACTCAAACACTTAAAGAAGTCCACCCTGAACTAGTAAGTCAATAATTCGTGTCTGTCAATTTAAGGAAGTTTGTTGTAGTCAAGGACCCTTTAAATCTTGTTGTGAGACATTAGGTGTAGGGGTTTTGGTTCATGTGTAGATAAGAAATAAGTGAGGAGGTGTTCTCTCTTCTCGCAATGATCCTATTACTCGGGAAAGTAGGTCTGAGGGGACTTTGTGCCTAGTGCTTTCGAGTCATCTGACTTTGGATGCGCCGACCGAACTCTCGTTACACAGGTGGTAGGGATTGCCCTATGTGGAGATTTGAGGAAGATGTACATGATAGTGTAAGTCCTCATGGGCAATGATGCACGAAACCTGACCCTGGGAGAATGAAACTCCAACTAGTAAGAAAAAGAAGAAGAAAAGTAAGAAAAAAAAGGTAATGTAAATAAGAATCTTAATGGACTTTACACTTTGTATCATTTGAGGATGTTGAGGTTGTCCACGTCTTTCACTTAAGTCTTTAGTTAACTTGCACGATTGATTCATTAGGCTATGTGTGTGGACTGAATACATCCATAGAGTCGGCCTGTAGGATTACCACGTCCAATGATCGATAAAAATGAGTCCATCGAGTCGAGTTTCTAGATTGAACAATGCATCTATGTTCGGATTTTGTGGGTATATACGTTAAAAACCCTCAGGAGACAACACTCATCCTCCTTGGCGACAAGGAGGTTTAACGGCTTGTTGAACGTGCTAAGTGCAACCGTGAGTCCTACGAAAGTGAGTTATGTTTTCCCTGTTTTTCGTATGCTTTTTCCTTTCTTTCATTTTTCTCTTTCTTTGTTTTGCTCGGGACTAACAAAAGTTAGGTGTGGGGGTATTTGAATGACATCATTTCATGCATATCTTTGTGTCTTATATCCATTATCTTTCACCCAAACAATGTTATGTAACGAGTTTAATGTTTAGTTTTCAGGAATAAGTATGTTTGAGAAGGAGAGACTATAAATGGACCTAATAGCAGGGAAAATGACTGAGTTGAGAGACTCGAGGACTACGATGTTGGCTTTTTGACCTTAATCTATATTAATTTTGATGATTAATTAAACTAATCTTAATCAATCAACATAATCAATCAGAGTGAACAAACACGATTACATGCATTGCATATATGTTTGTATACTTGCAATTATCTTAATAGGTTGATCAAGACAATGAAGGAAATGAGCATTGGGACAAGGACATCAAGACTCAAGACTTGTAATCAAAGCTTTGGACCAAGACATGTAACTTTATATTTATTGAGTCCATAGGATTTTATGTAAACTTGAGCACTAGGATTCTGTCCTATCATTTCTCGGTAAACCGAACTTATTTCGGTTAACCGAACTCTACCTAGTTCGGTCCACCAAACACCTGTCGGATAGCCAAATACTTCCCAATAGTGAAACTTAGGTGTTCTCTGGATTTGCCCCAACGAAAGACCGAAACGCCTTCTGTCGACCGAATAGCCCTAGACCGGTTTTGGACTTTGCTCCAACGGTCACATTCAAATCAAGACCCTAGAGCCCAAATTAACTTGACCCACTTCGGACGACCGCACACACTTCAGTCTACTGAATCCTTATTGGCTTTAGGAGCCCAACGATTATTTAACTTGACCGTTATTGGTAAAACAATTTCCCACGCATTTTCAGCGCAAAACCCGCGCTAACTTCGGTCTACCGAAGTATAGACGGTCAACCGAACTAGACATGAACAAAGTGAAGGGAATGTGTTCTAAAAGTTTTACTTTTAAATTTCAATTATTATGAATTGAATGAGAAATCATTTTGTTCCTTGTTTATGTTATTCGTCTTTTAGAAGTGTTAAGGAAGAGGCTCTCGGTCCTTAACCGTAGAGCTCTGAAAGATATTGGTTTGCATAAAACAAAAGATATTCGCAATCATGGTAATTAACATGGGACATTAATTACCGAGTTAAGATTGTCGTGTTGGTCATAGATCATTGTAGCTCTACAAGTGAGTGACGACACGGGTATGCAAAAGAGGAAAATATTACTTTTGTATACTGAATAGACCTTATAAGTAAAATATTATAGAAATGTGTTTCTGTGTCATTAATATTTTACTGTGTCTTTGGTCCTTTGATATGAGACTTATATCTAATCACTTAAGGAATACTTAATTAGATCAGTGTCTTGAACTATCGATCAGTGTAGTGTAAAGGCATTGGTTGGTTAAGTACAACTTTTGTTGGAGAAGATAGTTAGTCAAAAGACTATCATTGCCCCTCTTAATTGAGTGATGATATTAGTGGGCCCCTTGATAAAGCAAAGTTATAATGTGCACAATGTGATTTGAGTTAAGTCACATATTTATAACTAGCTTAAAGAGATCAAGAAATGAATACTAATACAAAGATGACACAATACTACTTCGTGTGTATTCTTAATATCATGAGGCAAGGGACGGACACAAGTGGTGCACTCCATCACTAAGTGGATCGGATTTTGGTTCGAGTGGAATTAAGACATCTAGCTAATTAGGAGCTATAATGTGTAGCTAGATACCGCTTATAGCTTGTGATATTAAGCTCTTAATATCACTGCCAACTTAGTTTAGATCCTCCCATAGGTCACACCACAAAACTGAGAAACAAGAAATGGGGATTTTGAGTTCATAGGATGTGTCGGGTTTCATGTAGAAAATATGACACATGGGGTGAACAAGCAAAATCAAAATTATGTTGTGATTTATAACATAATTAGAATCTAAATTAAATTCATATGTGATGTAAATATTATGGGGTGTAATGATTGATCATTACATAGGATAATATGTTACATAAGTTGTGAATTTATTACTAATCCCGAAATGTCAAATTTTGTAGGGGTTAAACCGAAATTTGACAAGTTTGCAGCAAGTGCACAAACGGTCGACCGCTAAACAGTAAACGGTCGACCGGGTGTGGGACGGTCGACCGCAATATTGCACGGTCGACCGGATGTGTGTACATCGTAACAGGGATTTCGTATGTTCGTTTTCGGTCGACCGAATTTATCGGTCGGTCCACCGAACATTGCGATGAAATATTTTAATGTTGCGAACGGTCGACCGAGTGTCTAAACGGTCGACCGAAACCAGGTCTAAACGGTCGACCGGACCTCGCAGACGGTCGACCGGTCAGACGGTTTTATGCAGAATTAATTTAAGAATTAATTAGATCATGCATGGAATTGGTCCATAATTGATTTAATTCGTGGCTAAGATTATTTATTAATAAATATTGGATGGTTAGATGGAATTTTGCATAGAATCATGGCAAGAGGTTGCACATGAATAGGTAATTTGGAGAGAACCTATAAATACAAGGTTATCTCATTACCTCCTTAATTAATTCATTATTTTTCTTATGCAAAATCTCTCTCCATAATTCTCCACGAAAATTCCTTAATTCTTAAGTTTAGTTTTAGTTCTTCAGAGGTCATCTTCTAAAGGGAATTAAAGAGGGGTTAGTAATTAGATTCTAAACCCAATCGGAGATTGAGAGACTAGCTTCCCTCTCTCCGATCTTGTTTAGAGTTTGGTGAATACTCGGAGGCATCCGACGCAGCGAGGAGCATCCCAACCGTCTCCGAATCTTTGAGAAGTTTTAGAGAACTTCTAGGTATGAATTTTGGAGCTCCTTCATGTTTGTTTTAATAGAGTTTTTGAAACTAGTTTGTTAAAACAAACCGATGCATGCAATAAATTGTAGAAAATTGAAAATTGATCCTTATTATACATGAAAATTCGAAAAATATATATGTATAATTAAACATGAAATCCTACACAAAGCCCAATCAATTCTACTGTCCACCTTGGAACGGTGAACCGAATGGACTTCGGTGAACCGAGTTTAATTAGGACTAAATAGATAAAAGCTACTGGAGGTTGGTGAACGGTGATCCGATACTTAATCGGTCAACCGAGTTCTTAGTTCAGACCAATGTTTCGGACTACCGTGTGGATAACAGTCTACCGAATCTGTCTCGATTTCTGGACGAGCTTAAGTCACATCTTGCTTTCTCATTGGTCCATTCACCACCAACTCTCCAACGGATCTATAAGCTTTGAAACCTATATAAACACCACTCTAGAGACATAAAATAAGAGACAACACCTTCTATTCATCAACTATCTTTGTGCTCTCAATTCCCAAACCTTCAAAGCTTATTCTTCAACACTCAAGCCTAAACTTCACCACTTGCATATCCAATTCAATATCATATCCAAGTGTGCTCAAGTATAGAGTGTTAGTTAGAGTGTGGTTCAACTTCCATATCAAAGAATCAAAGAGTTGTAAAAGCTTCGAGGAAGCTCCCTCTCGGGTTGTGAGAGGAGACACGAGCGAGGCGAGGATTGTTCGCGAGGCTCGGTGTGTGTAAACGGCGTTGATCTCGGCCCGGAACGGAGATCGGTTAGTGGAACCGTAAGCGAGGCTCGGGGGATCGAGCGAGGCTTGCGAGGAGGACTATGACCCAGGTGTGGGTGTCGAACCTATCTAAACTCTGGTGTCGACGATTTGTGGTTTGCATTGTCTCTACTCCCTAATCATTCGCTTAGTATTTTTAATTCCGCATTTTCTCTAGCGATTAGAGGGCCATAGATCCTAACATACGATACAAGATCGAAGGACCTGAATGTAAGATCGAAGGACCAATGAGCAAACAAGAATACTCCACACCATCATGGGGAGTATTTTGGCAATTATATTCGGGTCGGAGCTCCAGCAAGCGAAGTAGATGCATCAAAGACCAACAAGGACATCCAGAAAACCCCACACGAAACAACGACTGTTCCAAACAATATAGACCGCCAATTGGCGGTCCAAGACCGCTGATTGGCGATCTATTTTGATCCGGATCCGCTAAGATTTCGTAGGGTCGCGTATTAGTGTGTATTTAGTCTATTTGTGGTATTTGTTTAGTCCCATATCGGGGGATTGTCCCGGATTACCTTTTTCTATGGCTATAAATAGAACACTCCCTCATCTCTTGTACCTCATCTCTCTCTTGGTGGCCATCATCTCTACTAGGAGTTAAAGCCTTGAAGCAAAAACCCTGGTGGAGAGAGGCTACTTGTAATTGAGTGAGTAATAATAGATGTGATTGACATCATTAGTCCATTTCTTGTATTTGTTTAGTCTCACATCGGGGGATTGTCCCGAATTGCCTTTTTCTATGGCTATAAATAGAACTTTTCACCTTCCATTGTAATCACTTCACATTTTGAGTGATTATTCTTCCTACTAGAAGTGAGGCCTTGAAGCACACACTAAAGTAGGAGGATGCTACTTGAATTGTGAGTTATTTTAATAAAAGTTTCTTTATTATGTTGTTTATTTCATGTTGCTTGTTTTACTTTATTTAATTTAATTTCATTAGTTTTAGTAGCTTAGCTAATATGTTTTCCTTGCTTAGTTTAATAATTAATCTAATATGTAGTGAGTAGTTCCATCCCCTTTGGGTGGTGGAGTAGATGTTCATACATGCATTAGAGAATGGAATGAATGCTTTATTACAATGTGTTGATAAAACATGAATGTATGCTTGCTTGTTTAGGATATAATTTATAACTTGATGAGTTTTGTCAAAATGATTAGACACCTCTCATGCTTGTTTAGGTTCTGAAATAAACAACTTGTATATTTAAATGTTAATCAACTAGGTTGGTGAATGGATTGATAGGTTCTGCCATAACATTTAGACACTTCCTATGCATGATGACACCACCTTCATTTGTGCTTAAAGAATGTGTTCAACACCCACCTCTTTGCATGTGTGCACTCACTCCACCCCTTAGGGGTTTTCTATTTATGAACTCCAACACTTATTTAGTTCTTAGTTTAGTTTGGTAGTTCATCGTTTATTGCTTTCGTTCGCATTTCGTACTTCGTAGTGTAGTGTAGCGTAAAGTAGGATAATCAAACTCTCTTCTCCATTTTTCGTCACTTGATTTCGTGCAAACGAGAGGCTGCTCACCTCCCTGTGGACGACCCGTATTTGCCACTGCTTCAACGCGACCGTGCACTTGCGGTTTAATATAAAACGTTCAACAAGATGTTTTCCTTTGGTTATGTTGTTTCTTTCTTAGTTTAATTTTCTTTCTTATGTCTTGCATGCTTCTTTAGTTTTATGCTCTTTTAGTTAAACTTGTTGTTTTAGTCTTCTTATAATAAGTTTAAGCATGTTTTCTTTCCTTAGTATAAATGTTAGTTTAAATATGTGTGAGTAGTTTCATCCCCTTTGGGGGTGGAGTAGATGTGTATACATGTTATGTAGATGGTATGAATGCTAGACATTGTTGTTTGTGAGAGATGTTAGTATACTTGTTTGAATTAATAAGAATTTTTACTTGATGGTTTCTGCCATAATGTTTAGGTACATTCCATGCGTGTTTCTGTTCTTAATAACAAACTTGTCATGCTTATATTAATCACCTAGGTTAGTGTTTTAAATGATAGGTCTTGTCATTATGTACTTTTGCATTAACAAAACACTAACTATACTTGAACTTATTGTATGCATTCATCACACTTATTTCATGTGCACACACACACCTCACCCTATAGGGGTTTTCCATTCCTGATTTCTATCTTCTATTATTAGTTACTTAGTTTAGTTCATTTTGTGCTTTCATTTCCTCCTTTCTAGTTTACTAGTTTAGTTTAATCAATCATTTCTCTCCTTTATTTCCCACTCGCATTCGAACAAACTAAAGTCGACACACCTCCCTGTGGATTGACCCGTATTTGTCAGTGCTTCAACACGGCCATGCACTTGCGGTTATAATTAAAACGTTCAATCACCTCCCTTGTAGCCTAGATCATGTTTTGTTAGAGATTGAGTTTGTGTTCCAAAAAAACATGTCAAACATTTTTCTACATAAAGTGAATTTCTCTAAATATTTTGTGAGTTGCTTATTCTTGGCAATGAGATCTTCATTTGTATGACTCTCTTTTGTAGATTTCATAATTTTTATCTCATTATTTAAAGTCTCACTTTCTTTGGCTAGCATATTACATTTGATAGATTGATCTAAATTCACTTTTCTTGCTAATTTGTTTTTATGACAACCACCAGATCCTAGTCCTCTCTTGCGAATTGCTCTTACTCGAGCAACTTCGCGTCATTCACTAATCCAATCTCCGTTGCGGGCCGAGATCACGCCTTTACACCACAAGCTTTGCGAACACACTTGCCTAGCTTGGACCACCTTCTCACAATCCGAGAAGAGCTTCACTTTGGAAGCTTAGTACAACTCTTGAAGACTTTACTTCAACAACTAATCTTGAGCACTTGAAATGGATGATGCAATCAAGGATGGTGATTTCAAGTGAGAAGATGTGAGCACAAGTGTTTAGAGCAAATATGAGACTAATAATGAGATTTGAGCTTAGAGAAAGACTGGTGACCTTAAAGGAGTGTTTTCAGCTCTATTTATAAGCTCTAAAGTAGTTCTAGCCGTTGGGACTGAAATGGTAAAAAGTTGTGCAAGAAAACACAAGTCATGAATGACATGACACATTTCAGGACACGAACGGTCGACCGGATCGGGTTAATCGGTCGACCGGAATGCAAAAGTAAATGGCTCGGTCGAGCGAAGATGCACACGGTCGGACCGAGTGGGCTAGAACTTAAGTGATCGGTCCAAGGACTGGATTACGAGTTCGACCGAAAATGACTAGTAAGATTGGAACAGGAAAAGATACAAGTATCAGACGACCGTGAAGAGAGTTTCGGTCGACCGTTTGACGTGTTGGATTTCAGGCAGGATAAAGCCAAGTACAATCGGTCGAACAAAATGAATTGGGGGTTCGACCGAAAACTCCCAGTAAAATTGGGTATGGGAAGTTTTCGAGAATCAGTCGACCGTTAAAGAACTTGCGGTCGACCGGAAGACCAAATCCAAAAGAGGAGTTAGGTGAGAAATATGTATACGACTATTGGAGTATACGACAAGTATAACGGTCATATTTAATACGAATACGAAAATGCAATCGGTCGAACAAAAGCTAAGTTTTGGTCAACCGAAAGTCTCACTAACCAGGACACGTGTCGACAACTGATAGGTTGGAGGATTTGTATTGGATAAACTAATTCCTATCACTTGACAAGGTGAAACGGTCGAACATAATAGGTATGTCGGTCGACCGTTTTCAGACAGGTAAAACAGATGAATGCAACGATCGAACGTGATGAGAAATTTGGTCGACCGTTTGGACATAACAGGACGTTTTGGGACAGTCTGAAGAATTTCGGTCGAACCAAATGGTTCTACTGGTCAATCGGTTGAGTACTGAAATCCTGTTCTAGGTTTCTAATGAGTTTCGATGATTTCCTATTGAAGTCTAAATATAATTGGAATGTTATGTGAGACTTCTATAGGTTTTCTAAGTGTCATACAATGCAATGAATCAAAGATTTCAAGTGCCAAGTCACATTTGTAACCTAAAAACATAGAATGTAAACCTAACTACGCTTCAATCTTCATCTCTCAATTCAACTCAAACTTGGTTCCTGAAACGTTAGATAATACAAATATATGCAAACAATGATCTTTAGTTGATACATGTGTTTATTGATATGTTAATTAATCATCAAAATGGATTAACGATTATTAACCAAAAAACCAACATACACGATATCATATCGGGTTGGGTATGGGTATGAATATTAGGACTCGATCTCTTATCGGGTTGGATATGAATTGTTAGATTTGTGGACCCTAATGGTCAAATCACTACAAGCAAGTCTGATCGGATTGAAGACAACTCAAACTCGGTCAAAGAAATTAATCCATACCATGACCCAACCATGCAAAGATGACTCAAATGACTCGCCTAGGGCTTGGTCGCCTATGATGAATCAAGCAAATGTGTCCAATCACGTTGAAATTGGAAGAGCATAAATCAATTCGAGGTGCAGAATCTATCATGTGCCAAATTGATAAAGCGACTCAAGTCAGGACTCGTGGAGGTGGACCCATGTGCAACAAATTGACTCACCAATTGACAAAATCAAATAATATGAAGGAAATAAGTCAAGTTTATGTATAATTGAGTCATGCATGGCTGGTTGGATTACACACACGTTTGTAAGTAGTAACTGGTCAATGTGTTAAGTCCTAGTCGGTATCAGGTATCCGCATACCCCGAGTACGATGAATAAATACAAACAAAATCTTAAAAGCTAATAATACGAAAGTACGAAGCCCTAATTTCTTATCTCGACTCATCTCTCTTTTTTCTCCATCTTTTCCAACCCTAACTCCTTCCTCCTCTGATTGGACACCCTTTGTCTCAGTTTGGAGCTCAAGATCTATAGATCTAAACTTTCCTCGTGGGTAATCGAACATTCTATCAGCATAAGACAATTACATGACACGATAATACATAATGCAACATGATTGACAGACTGTATGCAACAAACTTAATTTTATATTGAATTAAAGTTCTTCGTGTAAAAATGAGCACCGTTAACCAATTGTATGTCCGTATCCAATGGATGTGGTTGTGTATCAGAGCTCTCCATAGTTTTGTTGGTGCGCATGCCATAACTAATGTGTATTCAAACAAAAGGCAAATATAACTTAACTTTGGTCATCTGTTGTTTATTCGTTCCTCCACGACTTACAATTAGTAGTAGTTGTCATGACGGAGGTTAATCTACCTTTTAAATCCACAACTACTTTGACATCGAGATCGTAAGGATACTTAATACTTCCCACTGACACCCCATTTCCTCCGTCTATCTACGTCTTCTTCTCCCTCCACAAAAAGGTTAGATAAAACCCTTATTAATTTGAAACCATTATCATTTTTTACCAATAAAACACAATCACACATAAAAAACCCAAAAGTCACTTTTCTCACGGGAAAAGTAAAAAAAGGTCCAAAACCACATCATCATTATGTGTGCTTGATGATTGAACGGTTGAACCAAAGAAATTATAATAATTCTATTTTTGGCAAAATAATTTTTTTCTGACGTCACGAAACTTACCCAATATGTTTTCTATACCATTTGACATTTGTTCGTTAGCTTTTTCAAATTTCAAATCAGAAAAAATAAGGAAAATGATTAATGGACGCTTGCATTCTGGACGCGCGCTGACGTGGTCAGTCCAGTCAGCAGCAACAGATTTATTTTGTGTCACATGCAACTTATACTCTCCTAATGCAACATTACGTTTCTCAATGCAACATTTCGTTTCCCCATGCAACATTTATTTTCCCAATACAACTTTTGATTCCCCCACGGAAAAACTCACAACATAAAATGGACAGACGAACACTTTATTCTGTCCAAAATAAGTTCTGTGATTGTCCAGAATAAGTTCTGTTTGTTGTCCATAATAAGTTCAAAGTCTATCCAGAATATGTTATATTTCTGTCTAAAATAAGTTCAAAGTCTGTCCAGAATAAGTTGTGTGTCTGTCCAGAATAGGTTGTGTGTCTGTCCATGATAAGTTCAAAGTCTGTCCAAAAATAAGTTGTGTGTCTGTCCATAATAAGTTCAAAGTCTGTTCAAAATAAGTTCAAAATCTGTCCATAATAAGTTCTGTGTTTGTCCAGAATAAGTTCAAAGTCTGTCCAGAATAAGTTCAAAGTATGTCCATAATAAGTTCAAAGTTTGTCCATAATAAGTTGTGTGTCTGTCCAGAATAAGTTTTGGGTCTGTCCAGATTAAATTGTGTGTCTGTTCAGAATAAGTTTCATTGGAAAAATGTTGTATTTGGAAACGAAATATTGCATTGGGAATCGAAATGTTGCATCGGAAAAGTAAAAATTGCATGTGACACAAAATAAATATGCTACTTAGTTAAGTTAAAAAAGTAAAAGACATTTGAATTTTGATGACTGGACTGCTGACTGTACTGACTATGTCAACACGTGTCACGACGTGCGTAGGGATCCAAAAAATAAGGAAAATGTTTAGTAGACGCGCGCGTCACTGACGCTACTTACGTGGCGGAGAAATTTTGTCCATTCAGCATCCAGTCAGCATGTACACTAAGCTTCTCAGAGCAATGATGTCTTTCTTATTTGTCTTCCCGATGCATTAAATGCATATCTACGGAGATACCACCTTTTCTTTTGGCGCTCAACGGAGATCCACTAAAGATCCCTTAGGGTTTCACGTCACCTAATTTTTTACTCATTTTCCTTTTTTTTCCGGACAAGCGCATGACTCATTCCGGACACAGTTACTATGTAATCCGCATAGTTGGAACACTTATTCCGGACAAGCGTACTACTTACTCCGGAATGTTGTCTTTTTCTTTTATTTTCCCGATACGTCTACAATCGCATTTAATGCTCCTCAAATCAGCACGTCCTCCATTTCTTCTTTTTTGGCGCTTCACGGAGATACAATATGTTTTGGCTACCTTATTCGGATCCTATGAACCCTTCCTTCTTCTTCCTCCCTTTTTGCTGTACTGTAATGACACTCGTTAATGTGTCCTCACAGCCGGCGCATGCCTCAAACGTCCCGCAAGAGAAGATGTATTTTCCTTCCTTCGAAGAAGCCAAAGCATTTTACGTTTCCTATGCCGATTCCTGTGGTTTTGGTGTGAAGATAAGGCAATCTCATTACGATCGTGGTGTTGTTATACGGGCCACTCTTACTTGCTCCAAGGAGGGTAATGCTCCGGGAAACCAAGGTGAAGGTAGACCAAAACATAGGTTATCCGGTAGGGTCGAGTGCACTGCTCGGATCAGGGTCTCCGGAAATCCATCCAGAGGCTACGTAATTAACTACGTAGATCTCCAACATAACCACGTCATGCTGTCGGAAGACCAGATGCGCTTCCTCCGACAAAAACGATCCGTCCCGGAGTCCGCCAGAGCACGCATTTCGTGCAATGATGCAGCCGGTATATCTGTCGCCAAGACCATGCAATCTTTTGTGGTCGAAGCTGGAGGTCACGATAAATTGTCTTTCGACGAGCGGGACCTAAGGTTATTTATTCTCCACTTAACATGGTTGAAGTTACGCATTTAGCTTTGTCATAAAAATTATGTTTCGCAGGAATGTTGTGAACGAGGTTAGAAACCTCAAAATGGCACCAGGAGATGCGCAAGCTATCCAAGATTATTTCATCAGGATGCAGAAGAATGATTTCCGCTTCTTTTACGTAATGGATATGGACGACGAAGGCAGACTACGAAATGTGTTCTGGGCCGACAGTCGTTCTCGAGCTGCTTACTCTTACTTTGGAGATGCAATATGTTTCGACACAACATACATAACAAACAAGTATGACATGCCTTTTGCCCCATTTGTGGGGGTAAATCACCACTACCAGTCTGTCCTACTCGGTTGCGCACTCCTCTCTTCCGAGACGACACAAAATTACATTTGGTTGTTCCAAACATGGTTGACGTGCATGAACGGTACGTGTTTTATTTTGTCCGGTTTTGTCCGTTTTACGTTATGTGCCTGTCCGGTTACCCTTTACGTCTGTCCGGTTTACGTCTTTTGCTCGTCCGGTTTATCCCTTACGTCTGTCCGGTTTACGTTTTTTGCTCGTCCGGTTTACCCTTGACGTCTGTCCGGTTTACGTTATTTTTGTCCCGATTAACATATGTTTTTATCTTGATCGCGTTGTGTGCAGATACAAGCCCCCCGACGATCATAACAGACCAATGTGGCGCCATAGCTGCGGCTGTGAGGACTGTGTTCCCTAAAGCACGACACAGATTTTGTATATGACACATAATGAATAAGGCCCCTGTGAAGCTGCCCACGAAGTACCGGGAGCATACGTTGTTTGACCTTAACAACTGTGTATTCGATTCCAAGACTCCAGCAGAATTCGAGCGGAATTGGCAGGGTTTTCTAGATGATTTCGAGTTCCACGACAATAATTGGCCCCGATCCATTTATGCAATTCGAGAGCGCTGGGTACCTGCATTTTGGCGGGATTGTTTTTCCGCAGGAATGACATCAACCCAGAGAAGTGAGGGTATGAACGCCTTCTTCGATAATTACCTCACATCAAGGACGACACTTAAGCAGTTCGTTCAACAATACGAACTCGCAGTACGCCACAAGTATGAGAAGGAAGCTCTGTCTGATTTCGATTGTCAGCATAAGGCTCCGCAATTGATTTCGAAATATCCATTCGAGAGGCAATTGGGCGAGTTGTATATGGTGGGTGTCTTCAAGAAGGTGCAGTTAGAAATTGGGAAGATGATGTACTGCGACATCAAGGATGAGTTCAACGAGGACGACACATTGCACTTCAACGTGACCGAACATGTATTGACACATATCCTCCCATTGTCGAAACGGTTCACAGTGCAAATTAGAGATGAGAAGTGGGTATGCGATTGCAGAATGTTTGATCACGTCGGTATCCTATGTTGTCACGTTTATGTTGTTATTGCCCGAATACGTCCAAACGCGTTGCTCCCCGAGTCTTACATCGTCCACCGATGGAGGAAGGATATCCGAAGGAGCTATGGAGTCAAGTTTCCCCTTCAAAGTGGCATAACGGGGAACGATGCGCTTCGTCGCCACGACGACATAATGGGTCGTGCGGTTTGGATCGCCGATGCCGCTTTCGACTCAAACGACTGATATCTTCAGGCGGTAGAGGCACTTGAGTTGCTTAAGGAACATATGAAACGACCTGATCCTGTGTTTGATGGTACATCCGTTCTCAATCTGGATAAGGCAAGACGGAAAAGCAGACCGCCGAGCAAACGACGGATTTCTTTGTCTGAGAAAATAATTAAAAGTAACGTTAAGAAAATCATCAGGAATAAAGTTCTACCCCCGTTACACCCTGCAGCACCCAAACCGGGGGATCACGATTTCGATGACTGGGACATGAATTTGCATTACGAGGGAGTTCCTCCTTGATTATTGTATTTGTCCTTGGTTGGAATTATTCCTATGTAATTTTGTTGAAAGTCATTGTATGTCTGTCCGTATTATTGCATAAGATTCAACTCTTTCTTTGTTTGTTCGTTTGTGAATTAATTTCTGATGGCGACAAATATATTTAAGTAATTTTGGTTTGTTGTATGCCTGTCCGGAATAAGTTATATTTATGTCCGGATTAAGTTACAAGTATGTCCGGATTACGTTATATGTCCGTCCGGATTACGATTCATCCATGTCCGTCCGGATTACGATTCATCCATGTCCGTCCGGATTACGATTCATCCATGTCCGGATTAAGTGTATTTGTTGTTCAGAATAAGTGTATTTGTTGTCGGGTTTAAGAATAAAGTTTGTCCAGAAACGTAACATAAAGTTTTTCCGGAAGAAGTGTATTTGATGTCCGGAATAAGTGTATTTGGTGTCCGGAATAAGCGTATTTGTTGTCCGGAATAAGTGTATTTGTTGTCCGGTTTAAGAATAAAGTGTGTCCGGAATAAGTTTATTTGCTGTCCGGAATAATTGTATTTGCTGTCCGGAATAAGTGTACTTGCTGTCCGGAATAAGTGTATTTGTTGTCCGGAATAAGTGTATTTGTTGTCCGGAATAAGTGTAGTTGTTGTCCGGAATATGTGTAGTTGTTGTCCGGTTTAAGAATAAAGTGTGTCCGGAATAAGTGTATTTGCTGTCCGGAATAAGTGTATTTGCTGTCCGGAATAAGTGTATTTGTTGTCCGGTTTAAGAATAAAGTGTGTCCCGAAACGGAACAAAAAGTTTGTCCGGAATAAGTGTATTTACTGTCCGGAATAAGTGTATTTGTTGTCCGGAATATGTGTAGTTGTTGTCCGGTTTAAGAATAAAGTGTGTCCGGAATAAGTGTATTTGCTGTCCGGAATAAGTGTATTTGCTGTCCGGAATTAGTGTACTTGCTGTCCGGAATAAGTGTAGTTGTTGTCCGGAATAAGTGTATTTGTTGTCCGGTTTAAGAATAAAGTGTGTCCCGAAACGGAACAAAACGTTTGTCCGGAATAAGTGTATTTGCTGTCCGGAATAAGTGTATTTGTTGTCCGGAATAAGTGTATTTGTTGTCCGATTTAAGAATAAAGTGTGTCCCGAAACGGAACAAAAAGTTTGTCCGGAATAAGTGTATTTGTTGTCCGGAATAAGTGTATTTGTTGTCCGGAATATGTGTATTTGTTGTTCGGAATAAGTGTATTTGTTGTCCGGAATAAGTGTATTTGTTGTCCGGAATATGTGTATTTGTTGTCCGGAATTAGTGTATTTGCTGTCCGGAATAAGTGTATTTGTTGTCCGGTTTAAGAGTATTGATAATTTATACATGTCCTTGTATTGATAATTTAACCCAACACCAAATGTCCTTGTATTGATAAATTATTCAAATAGTCTATGTAATTTTAACATGTATACATGTATAACTTTGTAAAAAAAATTAAAACATCGTTTATTGTTGATCGCACATCCCAGAGTCTTCGAGTAAGAAATTGGCCAAATCGCCTCTAAAACGGTGAATAACCTTGCTCTGCTTCGGCTGAGTCGGATCAGCATTCTCCATCAAACGCTTCATCCAGTAAAAAACGTATGGCCCGCAGTCGTTACTTCCCGGTTGCTGTCGTTGGCTACCCTTCCTCTCAACTCTCAGCGGCCAGTCGACCTTCAACAACCCTCGCCAGAATCCCGCTATCTTAGACGCGGTGCATTCATGAGTTCCGACTAAACGGTTAGGATTGTCACCTCTTTTAAGTGTGCGGGAGAGGCTGTTGTACTGAATGAACTCTGATCGAGGTCTGTGGGCAACGAACAGAGTCCAGTGGCCGGCCAAACAGCATGGCTGTGCGATGATGACTTCCTCCACATTTATTCCTTAAATTTTTGGGAGTAAATAATCTTTCCTTATATCTTCTCCCTGTCCCTCCACAATCATTTCCGATTCGAAGGATGATAAGCAGACCACCTTTTGTTTCCCTCCTCTTCTGAGAAGTACCTCAATTAGGCCATCAATAGTTTCGTTGGTGAATTCTGTTTTTGCCGAAATCATTTCCTTCAGATCACCCCTGCGGATATTGCTCAGACCCCCTCCAGATAATATCTTTGGCTTCTCGTTCGGGAGCCGTTGCATTCAATAAACGACGTACCTCATCATTGGTCAGCGTTCTCAAGGCGGTCGCATCCACATCGGGCCTCGTGGACGAAACATGGGCGGCCAGTTCATCTTTCGCTGTTTCGTCGGCCTCGTATATTTCTTCACTGGCTTCTTCGGCCCCCTTTGTTTTTGTGGTGGCTTCTTCGGCCTCCTTTATTTCTTCTTGTTTTTCTGCGGCATTCTTCTGTGCCTCATCTTGGCCAGATTTGCTTTGCGCTTCGTCTATATGTTCTGTGCGCAAGCGTGGTTTAATGGTTCGCATTTTTTGAGGGTGCACAAGCGGTAGCGATACCACAACCTTCCTCTTTCTTTCCTGCTGTCTCCTTTTCTCTTCCTCCTCCCTCTTCTTCCTCTCCTCCTCCTCTGCCCTCCTCTTCTTCTCTTTCTCCTCCCTCGTATTCCTCTCCTCCTCCTCCCTCCTCTTCTTCTCATCCTCCCCCCTCTTATTCCTCTCATCATCCTCCCTCTTCTTCTTCTCTTCCTCCTCCCTCTTCTTCCTCTCTTCCTCCCTCCGTTTTTCTCTCTCTTCCTCCTCCCTCCTCATCCTCCTCTTATTCTCTTCCTCCTCCCTCTTATTCCTCTCATCCTCCTCCCTCTTCTTCTTCTCTTGCTCCTCCCTCTTCTTCCTCTCTTCCTCCCTCCACTTTTTTCTCTCTTCCTCCTCCCTCCTCATCCTCCTCTTCTTCTCATCCTCCTCCCTCCTCTTCCTCGCATCCTCCTCCCTCTTATTCCTCTCATCCTCCTCCCTCTTATTCCTCTCATCCTCCTCCCTTCTCTTCTTCTCATCCTCCTCCCTCTTATTCCTCTCATCCTCCTCCCTCATCTTCTTCTCATCATCCTCTCTCTTCTTCTTCTCTTGCTCCTCCCTCTTCTTCCTTTCTTCCTCCTCTCTCTTCTCCCTCTCTTTCTCCTCTGTCTTCTTCCTCTCCTCCGCCTCCCTCTTATTTCTCTCTTCCTCCGCCTCCCTCTTATTTCTCTCTTCCTCCTCCCTCTTTTCCCTATCTTCCTCCTCCCCACGGACTCTCAGCCTACGACACTCTTCTTGAGAGATCCGGAGTTCTTCCTCCAGGTTGTTAATTTTAACGGTCGCCTCCCTAAGTGCTGCTTCGGCTCGCAGCCAATTCGTCTTCACCTCACTAAGTTCCAACTCTTGTAGCAGTGGGTCACATGGAATGCTGCATTCACTGAGTTGTACCCTTGGTAGAGTGGATGTTGAAGGTGTTTCCTTCGAGACAACCTTTGCTGCGGGAGTTGCTTCTTCAGTAGGAAATTGATCCTCTGACAACAGTGAATGCTCCCGTGCACTGAGTTTTGGGGTGCCCTTCAACTCAAATTGACCCGAGTAAATCCGGGACAAGTTGATGCCTCGATCTTCCCATTTTCTAAGGATTTGGCGTCTGCTAAACATTTCCGTCCAACACTTGAACCGTGGAAATGCTGACCGGGGATCCCCCAATTTGAACTTCTCGCAAAGCCACACCTGAAAACAGGAATGAGTTAAAAACCAGAAACATAACTTCCCCAGGACAGACACAACTCTTATTCCGGACAGACGCAACACTATTCCGGACAGACACAACTCTTATTCCGGACAGACACAAATCTTATTCCGGACAGACGCAACACTATTCCGGACAGACACAACTCTTATTCCGGACAGACGCAACTCTTATTCCGGACAGACGCAACACTATTCCGGACAGACAAAATACTTATTCCGGACAGACGCAACTCTTATTCCAGACATACGCAACACTATTCCGGACAGACAATATACTTATTCCGGACAGACGCAACTCTTATTCCGGACAGACAATCTCAATACGTTTTCCGAAAAGACGCAACACTATTCCGGACATACAATCTCTTATTCCGGACAGACAAAATTCTTATTCCGGACAGACAAAATACTTAATCCGGACAGACACAATACGTATTCCGGACAGACAAAACACTTATTCCGGACAGACACAAGACCTATCCCGGACAGACAAAACACTTATTCCGGACATAAACCAACACTACTCCGGACTGACACAACACTCATTCCAGACCAAGATGCTTACTTGTAATACGACAACGCAACCATACACGTAGCCCTGCTTCATAGAGAAGTTCCCTGACAATCTCCTCCTCGAGAGGTCCCGTTGGGCTTCCTCCAGGCCTTCAACCAAGAAAGTGTGAACCGCATTTGCCCACGCATATCTCTTGAGGTGCTTGAGGTTCTTAAGGTGCTTCGTGTACCACGCTTTACTTCGCAGTGATCCATCGAAGAACAAAAAATGATTGAAAATCATAGAAATAAGGAGTCGGACGTGCTCCTCCTCCTCCTCGCCCATCTTGCTCGTGGCGGTAAGATGACCCAGTAGTTGGGTGTTGTCGAGGTTCACCCCGTCACGTTTCTCTACGTACATTGCTTCCATATCCACTCTCTGCCCATGTGCTCTTAGTCCAAGTAGAAGGGCGACGTCTTCTACCGTAAATGGGACCACCCCAGTGGCTATTCTCAGACCGACTTCAGTGGCGTCGAAGTGTTCGACGAACCAACCCAGTATCTCGTTGTCAGTTGTGACGTGAGGAAAGGAGAGGAAGTGACCGAAAGGCGTCCGTTGGAAGACATTTTTCTCCTCCTCCTTCATCCGGTCGAACTGCTTGTGAAGGGCCGTTAAACCGCACTTCGTTTCGCGGAAGTAGTACGTGCTTCCCTTAAACCACCAATTTTTTTTGTTAGAGGTCAATAATGAACCTTAAAATGAACCAGAAAGAACGTGGTTGACACAACACCTGCGCGGCTACAATTTCAGGAGCGATGGAGGTTTCAGGTAGAGAAGGATCCATTTTCGCCTTGTTATAATTTTCGTTCGACTAAAACAGGAATGAAGGTTTTGGATGAGCGTATGGAAATGAACTCCGGCTGAAATGGGGAATGGAAAAGGAGAAGACTTGGGAGGAAAGTTACTCGAATGTTGTCCCACCGCTAATGATGTACGTGAAGTTTAACCGTCTAATCGTGATTTCGGGAAATGAACCGTCTAATCGTGATTTCGGGAAATGAACCGGCACACCCAATAATTCGTAATTTACTTTTCTCCGCGCAGAAGTTTTGGCTGACTGGACGCTGAACTGGCAGCTGACTTGTCCGTCCACGTAGGTAGCGTCACGGACGCACGCGTATAACTACTCAAAAAATAATATCGTTCCCATATTCGCATTTCGTACATCACGTTACAGTGGAAAATACACACAAATCCATCCCACTCCCGCAATGCCGCAATCCCTATTCCCTACAGTACTCTAGAGTCTAGACTCCAGACTAAAAACCACCAGCAACGTGGCACGATCTGAGCCCTCCATCGCAGGACGCAAACGGCATGTCACACTTGCCTTGCCTTTTCCCGTACCATTTATACTTTCCCTCTCCTCTCCTCTCCTCTCTTCTCTTCTCTTCCTTCCCTTCTCAGTTCTCACCATTGCCTTCTCTCCGACGAAACCTCGACTCCCCAACCTCGCTCCGGCGATCGTCGGCGGTGGATCGGTTGGTATCGGAGCGGTGGCGGCATTTCGGAGTTGAATGTAGGGGCGGTTTTCTCACGTCTTTTACGGTTTCGTTTTTTGTTTTGTGGTTTTTGGAGGTTTTTTGCTGGAATTTAGTGGGATTGAGAGTCCGGAGTGTTGTTGATGGTGTCTCATTTTATTTTTTATTTTTTTGGGCCTTTTCGTTTTGGTGAGGTTTGTTGTTGGGGTTTGTTTGAGGTTCTTGGTCTGCATTAGGATTTTGGTTGGGTTTTCAGCGGAATGGGGGTGGTTTGGGGATGCAATTTATAGTTTCTGTGTTTTTTTGCACTTTTTTGTGAGATTGATTTCAGGTTTTTGGTTTGAATTATTTTATTTACGGCGGAGTGGGGAAATGTTGCTGATGGTGTCCGATGTTGTTTTCCGTACGTTTTTTATTGAGTTTTTTGGTGTTTGAGGGTTTTTAATGGGATGAGATGGTTTGGTGGTTTCTGATGTTGTTTTTGGCCTTTTTCTCTGTTTCTGTTAAGTTTGGGTTCGGGATTTGTTTTATTTCCACATATATTACATCGATTATGTTTTTGGAAGCACATTGTTATTGTGTTAGGATTGCAGGCAAGAATCTCTTGCTTGTGGCTCTGATATCATTTTCCTCGAGTTATTTATCGATACACATTACCAAGTATATAAATTTTCTTTCAACTCCTATTTTATTGATACATTGCAGCATTGCCAAGTTGGTATTTTATCTACACATTTCTCTTATTGTAACTGTAGAATAAACTGTTTGCACTCTTGTTCCCTTTGAATAGAAATACCAACTAATGGTTGCGTACCCGATCAACTGATCAAGGGTCATCAGGAGACAACCTCTCTGTTAGTGCATGAGAAATTGTGTGAATTTTGACCCTTTACCTTTTTCAGGATGGGGATACATTTATGATTCTTTCTAAAATGTCGTAGCAGAATTGTCTTGGATGCATGACATTTCTTAGTCAAGTTATGATTGGGGAATTTCGAGTGTTTCCATCTGATGTGTATGGGTGGACATTGTGTGTCACTCCCATTTTACATATTTGTTTGTTGTTAATGGAGGGTTGATGTTGATCCACATGTCTTCTTTTGATTGGATAATATTTTTCAATTGTTAGGTTTTTAAAACAACCATTTATTTAAAAGTACAATAGAAATACTCCAACGACTTTTATTTTGCGTGCTCTATAAATAAACATCAATTTGTTATATTTACACACAACTGCCATATCTCAAACTTCCATAATTCCTCTTCTCATTTTTTGTTCTAAATTCCAAATTTTTATAGGTTGGAAATAGCGAAGTATATGTTGAAAGTAGTATGAGTTGGAGGGAGAAATGTTGAGTTGGAAAAGCTTGATATTTTTATATGAAACTGTTATGTATGGATAATGTTATGATTTGGGGAAGTTTGGTGCGAAATGAAGTAGAAGAGAGAGAAGTGAAAGCTTGGGTTGACATTTCACTATTGGGGAGGTGAAATGATGCTTTAGAGTCTTTAGTTAACATGTGGTGCTGACATTTGACATTCATTGTTCCTTAGATCTTAGTTTTAGAGCATAACATTATAATTTTAGTCATATGTCACCTTTTCTTCTTCCATTTTTTGTGTGCTTATTCTACTCCAATTTTTGGTTCTCTATCCTTTCTTTTTCCTACTTCTAGTTTATGCCATTGTTGTGTTTTCAATCTCATGTTACGAATATATTTTTGTAATTTTGTCGTAGGATGTGTTTTCATCTTTTAATGCCTATACACTACCAATGTTTTGCAAGTTTACTTAGTTCTTATATGTTAATTTTTTTTCCAGAGCTAATTGCATAGCAATATGGGCGGTGGAAGAAAAAGTGAAACTTATATTATGAGTGAAGGGTCATCTTACTCTTCACAATATGGGACTGAAACTTCCAATTTTTCAATGAGAAATATGTATAAGATTGATCTTGCAGGGGTTATATTTGGTTGCAAAAACAATACCATATCAGAATGCTTGGCAAAACAAATATTTGGTTTGAATCTGATCCCATCTTGCTATTATTTTTATGTTAGGCACTCATATAACTTTAGTCTTTAGTTCTTTATTGGGCTCATACAATAAATATAAATGTTTATAATTATTTCATTTAAGTAGTTGAAGACTTGAAGCATACATTTATTGGCATCTCTGAGAAGATTGTAAAACAAGGACATGTTGGTAAACTAGGAAATATGGCAAAACTATATACTTGCTTACATACATAATTACATACATTGGGGCCACTAGCCTCGTTGCCTCAGGCTACCAAGCTAGGCTAGTAATCACCTCAAACTCTATTGAGACTCTTCTTTTTAAAGATACAGTAGCCTTTTTAGCGTCTTATCGCCTCAAAGGCCTCACCGCCTCTACGACCTCTTTGAAGATCCCATGAGACGTGTCTATTAACACCAAAAATGAGTCTCAAACCCCTTTTACCTATACCCAGTAACAAATTCATGTAACTTAAAGTCATTTTTTTGTTACTTAAATTATTTTCTTGTTAAAGTCATTTTAGTTAAGATTAGATTATATGTTATCTTGCTTTTTTATTTTGACATCTCATTCCAATTTTTTGCATTAAAATTTTTTAAACATGGGATTTTGGAATTTATAACTTTTTAGCTAGAAATAAACTGTTGTTTTCACTTTGTTCTAAAGAAATCTTGCTTCAATCCGGCTATCGCCTCTCCTCTTGCTTCGATACCCGTGCTATTATCAGGCTCGTTGCCTTGATATCACCTTTCGCCTTAATAACCAGGGATTGCGAGACCCTTAAAATTGATATCACCATTTTAACTTTTGCTTAGGATATTCTTTTTTTTGGCTCATTTTAAAAATATAACTTTAAGCATTTCTTAGTGTATATCCATAAATAGAAGTAGAAGGGTAGTTTGGGAAAGAAATTCATTAGGTGCAATTTGTCCATTTCCAATGAGTCAAAATCAAACTTTTTTTGCCATTTTGGCATTTTGGATCAATCTGGACTAATTTAAAATAACTCTTTACACCGTCTGCATTTCTTTTTTATTATGAAATGGGAGATGATCATTGTGCATAGGCTCAATAGGTCAAATTGGAAACAACCTGTTTGATTAGTAGGGTTGTTATTGTGTACATTTGACCCCTTACCTTACTTATGCAGAAAACATTTTTGAGTTATTAGGGGGTAATGTTGATGATGCCATTTGTAATTTTTAGGATGGGAAATGGAGGGAAGTCTATAACTTCAGTTTCGTGACTTCCTCTCATTTTTAGTGGACATTGGAGAACTCTTAAGTATATATTTTAGGTCATCAAACCCCTGAAACTCAAGTTCTACAATTGTTAAAGATTTCCTAGCTATCAATCATGTAAAAGTTACTTTAGAAATGTGTTACAATGTTTAGGGAACGCCTAGGCGTCCCTAGGCGATTGGGCTTGCCCAAATGCCTAGGTGCGGTCTGCCAGAGCTGGGCGACCTTTTTTTAAATTTTTTTTAATTATAAAAAAATCACAAAAAATCAGGAAAGATAAGGAAAAATGCCCAAAAATGATAGAAACAAAGATTATATGTTTTGCCTCAAAAAACAACTTAAATCACTAACTCACTAGGTATTTATATGATTGGAACTTGGAAAAGATGAATGAGCATCTTAAATATAAAAAAAACGGATGGTTAAGATTTCATCTCACCAAACACCCCCTCTATATATAACTCATCTCCTCATACCCTAACCCTAACTCCAAAACAAAAAGTGACGGCTACCCTCTCTCCTCCTAGCACCACCTCCGGCGTCGTTGCTCCGGCGAAAGGAGGGAGGAAGAATGACTCTATGCTGTGCACAACACATGTCGCCTATGCGACAACACAACCCGCACACAAGGTGTGTGGGTGGTCACCTAGGCGTCGCCTATTCGCCTAGCCGACCGCCCACCTGAACACTGGTGTGTTATGCAGATCTATGCAACAATATAACATTTAATAATTAAAAATATAACAATAAATTTGATTGTCATAGAAATTAGATATGTGAGAAAATAACATTAAATAAAGAAGTTTGAAGTAGAGAAAAATGAGAGGTTGCTTGAGGTGGCCAAAGGTGTCAACGATGGCAAACAGTTGCCAAGGGAGTAAGACAATGGTTGACGATGGTCGGGCATGTGACGACGATTGCCAGTGCTAGCCAGTGCTAATTGGGTTTTGTGTTCTGATGGATTTTTAGGTTTATTTGAAAGAAGGGTTATTAGGGTTGTCAAGTAGGTAAATGCATCCATATAAATGGATCATGTAATCGGATTCAATTTTTTTTACTTTAAAATTTTCTTTTTCCATATGGGTTCTATATTCGTTTCATATGTGTCAGCATAATGAAAACAAGCAAGTAAGTTTTTGTCTATTGCATAACTGTTCTGCTATATGGCGCCCCCACATCACACATGTAATCAATAAGGGTATATGACACATACTGAAACACTAGTTACCAATCAAATCTTCAGGAAAGTAAATGTATCAAATACATAAGTTTAAATACACAAGTTAGTGTATATATGTTCTCCAAACATTAAACATCTTCTAGCTTAGTCTTAGTGTCGTCAAACTTTTCTATGCTCTTTATGCTGGCAAACATAAACAAAAATATATAGAATTGAGAAAACAAGGGAATGAAATTGTTAATGAAAAACACATAAATGTCCTAAAAAGATATAATTATTATTAGCAGAAGTTATAAATGTGCACATTATATCCATGAGTATGCTTCACATATTTTTTTGAAATGTGTGAAATAAATATGAATATTTCTTTAAGTTTTAAGAAATCTTACTAAGTTTATTGATGATATTGGCATATCGTCGTTGATGACACCAACATTTTGGCATAGACAAAATCTTTTAATTAGACTACAATACCACATTATGGTTAATTATTTGTGAAGAGTAGGTTAATAAAATTGGATACATGCAACTATCCATTTAAAATTATGAATTTTAGTTTGTCGTGTCTTTTTTAGATACTCCAAGCAACTGGAAGTATGTAAAGACACATATATTGATTTAATACATTATTGAGGAAAATAACCAATTCGTAAAAGATCGAAAAAAATCCAAAATATAAAGGGAAAAAATGTAATCATATTGATCATGTTTAAATATATATGGTTGTGATTGTGAATATGTTGAATAATGTATGGTGTGTTCACTTTTAAGCTTTAATCTATGTTAATTTAGATGATTAATTTAACTAATCTTAATCAATCAACATAGTCAAATCAAAGTAAACAAACATGATTACATGCATTGCATATATACTTGTATGTGCGCAAATTACTTGTACATGCATTGAGACAACTCAAGATTGTAACAAAGTTTTAGCGTCCAAGAGCTGTAATTTTCTATTTATTGAGTCCATATAATCAAATGTAAATTAAGCACTAGGATTCTAACATAGCCCAATTCGGACGATCGTAAACCTAACGGATAACCGAATTCATCATATTAGTACTCGTTAGAATCCTCACTGGAATTGTTCACTCGGACGACTGATTGTCACTTGGTTAACCTAATTCCATTGGACCGGTTTGGATTTGACTCAAACGGTCACACTTATATTTTGGCTTAGAGCCCATTTGCCTTGTCTATTTATGGATAACCAATCTTCTATTGGTTTACCGTTTATTTCTTGGCATATGACGTGCAACAACTTTTTTCTACGTTTCAATATAGTCGTTGGATTCACAACGGATATTTGATTTCTACTAGTTTGCTTTAAAAGTCACTTTTGATCCGGACGATCCAAATCTGGGGACTGAGTAGATTAAATCCGTATTGTTATCTTGGATCGGCCAACTGAACTCAATTTAGTCAACCAAATTTAAATTAGAGGAAATTTGACAAAAGTCACTTAAGTTGGTGATCGATTATCCGACATTTGTTCGGTCAACTGAAAACTTAATTTGACCAAGTCGACTCTTTATTTCGAACAACCGTAATTCAAACGATCGACTGAATCTGTGTAGATTTCTGCTCGAGCTTAAATCACATCATCTCTTTGTTTGGTCCATATCTTACCAACTCTCCAAACGGCTAGTAGAGGTTGAAAAGTTTATACACGAGTTTTACACATCAAGACACTTCTCCATACTCCTATCATTTGTGTCCAAACATCAAACTCTTCAATCTCTCATTTTCTTACACTCAAAGTCAAATTTCACAACTTGTGTATCAATTCTCATCATACTCAAAGTGTGTTTAAGTTTAGAATATTAGTGATTCCAACTTCAACATCCAAGAATTACCAATTGTTGTAAAACTTCAAGAAAACTCTCTCTCGAGTTGTGAGAGGCAAAATCGAGCAAGACAAGAGTGTTCGCAAGACTTCATTGTGTAGAGGTTTTATCTTCAACCCAGAATGAAAAGATTAGTGGATACTCGAGCAGGGATTGACTGATTGATTGGAATTCGAGAAGAGGACTATATCACAATGGTTATGATTGAACCTTTATAAGAATCGTTGGATTCGAATTGTGGTTTGCGTGCTCTATCTATGCTTATTTTAATTCCGCATTTAATAGAACATCCAGATTGTGATGAGAGGGTCATCGTTCCTAAGATGGTGAACCAAAAATGTTCTAGCCTAGTTGAGCTAGTTACGAAATCTTGCTAGCTTGTACGGTTGTACCTTGGACCAAGAGACGACGACAACAACAACAACAACAAAGTTTTTTATCCCAAACTAGTTGGAATAGGTTAGAAATGAAACTCTAAGGAGTCACGGTTCAGGCACGTGAATCGTTTTCTTTCACGCGTTTCTTTCCAATGCAAATTCTCGAGGACCATTCCAATTTTTTAAATCTCTTTTGCGCTTTCTCCCAAGTCAATCGTGGTCTACGTCTTCCTCTTTTTATATCTTCGATCCGATTCAATACTCCTCTTCTTATAGGTGTCTCCATAGGTCTTCTTTGTACATGTCCAAACCATCTCAGTCTGTGTTGGATAACTTTCTCTTCCATTGGAGCAACTCCAACTCTCTCACGAATGTCTTCATTTCTAATCCGATCCATTCGCGTATGGCCACACATCCACCTCAACATCCTCATTTCAGATACACTTATCTTTTGTATGCCTTTTAGTGGCCCAACATTCCGCACCATATAGCATTGCAGGTTTTATTGCGGTTCTATAAAATTTTCCTTTCAACTTAAGTGAAATTTTCTTGTCACATAAGATACATGAGGTTTGTCGTCATTTCATCCATCATGCTCTAATCCTATTGTTAACATCTTCATCGATCTCCCTATCTTTTTGAAGTATTGATCTAAGATATCTAAAGATATCTTTTCTACGCATCAGTTGCCTATCTAATATAATATCATCTTTCTCGGTATTAACGGTACTAAAACAACACTTCATATATTTAGTTTTAGATTTATTTAGTTTAAAACCTTTTGTTTCTAAAGTATTTCTCCACAACTCTAGTTTTCTCTCCACACCTACCCTACTCTCGTCAATTAATACTACATGAAAAACCAACTTTAGCTTGGGTCGAGTCTAGCAATCTAGCATGCTTACGTGGTTCACTTGCATTAACTTGTCCTATTTAATCCTTAAGTGTTTAGCTGAAAATGTCAATTTAGGTGCATAAGGATATCTTCCTATAAGTCTACTTGTGCATGTTTTATCGTTTTTCTCCGATAGGTATCAAAGTCATTGAAAATAGACATCATGGTAGTGGGTACAAATTTCCCGCTTGTCCACATAATTATTTAGAGAAATGAACATCGAATCTTCTTATTGAGTTTGAGTCTTAATGTCTAGGTTAGCTTACTGCTTACATGAAAAATCTAGCAAACAACTTGATTATCAACAAAATCAATTATTTTCTGTTAGTAAGAAGCATATGTTGATAGTTGACATTTAAGTAAATGCATTGAACCCTCTCTTTTATCTACCTTAATAGTTTTCTAAGTTTTGGAGATTGATCTTGATGTAGCTAAAGTCTATGATTGTGTGGACATAATTCTTCAAAATAATGATTAAAATGAATTTTATCAAAAATTATGAAAATGGGTTTTGTGGGGCGTAGGTAAAGTGTCAGTGTGTGTGGGTAAAAAACCCCTCTTTCCTTAATCTTTGAGGTGGATTATTTAGATTTCTAGAACAAATTTGTGTTCTTTAAACAAGGACCTTGTAGATGATAGGATGTGGCCTTACCGATCAATTTTGCTATGTGTATGGAGCGAAGTGTTAGGTTGGTTGGTGTGGCTCTTAATCTTATGCAATACTAGCATGGAACTTCGCTTAGAATAGCAAGGGCTAGTAGTTGGGTTCATCGAACTCTAGAAGATTGCATGGGCCTGACCTATGGGTTTACAAAGAATTTTTCTGAGCTATGTCGCATTTGAAACCCCTTGTAACGTCGAGTTGTTGTGATATATTTCCCGTCTTTTCTTTTGCACTTGAATCAGTTCATACGTACATCTTTGGGCTAGGTTGGGATTTTGGTTTCTTTTTCTTTTTCCCTTTATTTTGATTCTAATAAGTCTCTTTTTGGGCCTTTAATGATTAAAAGTATTTCTTAATTAACTGATTAACTTGTGGCGGATTCATCCAAACCATTGGTCTAGAAACTGGACCGGGTGTCTGGTGTTTCAACCAGTTGAATCAGGAACCAGACAGCAAGGTTAGAAAACATAATTTTCTGGGTTTTCTTGTTGAACCAGCTGAACCAATGAATCAACTGTTCAACCAGACACCAATTGAACCAGCAACACATTGACATAGTGTCTGGTCTTGGTTTCAAAACCTTGTCGTCATGAATTACCGAGGGAGTTGCTAAGTGAGATGACTTTTACATACTTGGCTTCTTAAAAGCAGCAAGTGGATTTTTTGTTCACGCTCGACTCATCATGGGATTCATGGGTTTAAACTATTCATGAGCAAATCGAGCCCCTAATGAATAATCAAGCTCCTATAAAAGCTGACACCATCTTGATTATACAGTTATACATCTATATCCTTTCTTTTATCTCTTATAGCTCCTATATATAATATATCGACATACCATGCTAGCCATCGGGTGAGCCACCAAGTGATCAGGTCTTGCCATGCTTGAGTTGTGAAGATACTCAAGCGATACTTTGTACCCTTACTTGTTATTTGGCAAAGTGCAGCAGCCTTTCAGAACTGAGTTGGTTTTGAGCGAGAAAGTGCTCTCAAGCAGAACTTGACGGGTCTAGTTACATCTGAAATATGCTTCAAAATATTTGATTCTTTAAATATTGTGAATAAGTAAAAATAATGCTAAGACTGGTGTAGTGGTATGTTGATATATGTTTTGAAAGAACTATTCTGAGTTTCAACCAGATGTCTTATTAAGTTCATGAACATTCATTTTGACCATGACCAAACCCTATAATTAAAATACAAGTATCTGATGATGGTCATATGCTTCTTGACTATATGGGGGAAAAGTTGGACACCGGTGATAGATATACATTTAAATCTATGACTGGAATTTTGTATCTTTTCATAAGCTGTTACAGGTACTGTACATTATGTGAAACATCAACAGTTCCATAAAGATAAAGCTGTGCTTGAATACAATGCTGGATCAGTAGACAATGCCTAGAATAATGATAAGCTGATAACTTTATGTTGATAAAAATTGAAAATGAAACCCTCTTGGATTTATGTTTAAATTAAATATCAATTATGTTTCAGTTCAAGTGTACACTACAATTAATAACTGGAAATATGAAAATAAGTATCATTTATGTTTGATTGACAGGCTTGCCTAAGCCACATATTTGCTATGTCAGAAACATTCAACCTGGGATGCCTTTGTTTTTATTTAATTACAATGATCGCATGCTGCACGGGGTTTATGAATCTGCAAGTGATGGTCAACTAAACATCGACCCTTATGCATGGACAAATGAAGGGGGTGAAAAAACAGCATTCCCTGCTCAGGTTTGAGTTCTTTTTCTTATTTACCGAGTTCATTTTATTGTTGGGTCTTATGATTAGCATGAACTTAAGATTTTTTTATATCATTTTCCTAAGGTGCGCATCCAAATAAAAACATATTGCCAGCCAATCCCAGAGAAAAAGTTTCAACCAGTAATCAAAGACAATTATTTCACCCCAAGTCATTTCCATTTTGAGTTGGATCACAAACAGGTCAAACGTCTCCTATCGTTGTTCTCACCAACACCTCAGCCCCGTAAAATTGAATTCCCGCTCAAGGTTAACTTGACTGGATCTTTAGTCAATACTATGTCTTTTGCGGAGAAAGTGAAATCCACTGGTATTTCTAAAAAGGATTCAAATTCAACTCTTAATTTTGTTTCTGGTAATAAATATGCATCATTATTTTCTGAAGAATGGGAAAACAACTTAAGTCACACAAGCAAAGCTTCATTAAGTACTACCAAAGATGATGAAACGAAGGAAACTGTGTCAGATTGGGAAGAACAATGTCTTGACGGCAAGGACCGTATTGCTTTAGATAATAACGATCACGACCCAGAAGAAAATCCAACATTATTGCAGAAGCAAGCTAACAAAAGTGACATTAAGGCTGATTCCGAGAGGATACTCGAGAAACTTAAAAAGCTGGTTAGTCTGTCCTCTAATCCAACTCAATTGGGCTTGGAAAATGGTTATGTACCAGTGGCACCTTGTCTAGAAAAAGGTGAATCTGAAGTAAACATTATCGAGCCAAAGGAGGAGTTGCAGGCAGAAAAAGATTCTGAGAAGAAAAATGTGTCTAGCAATGGATTCTGTCCAGAGAATCCGGAGGTGATATATCACATTTAGCCTCTTAGTTGATAATTATTCCTAGGCTGACATGTAATTACTCTATTTTGTATTTGCAGGTGGTCCAAGCTTTGAAAGATTTGAAAGTAAGGACCATGATTTTGGAGACCAAATTGGTAATTTATATTTTCCTCATAATTCGTATATAACTTAATATTGATTGATGTGGAGTATTTTTTTTATGATAGATGATATACATGTGATGTTTCAATCTTTTAACCACACTTCTGATTGTGTGATTTTCAGCCCCAAATGTAATTTTTATACATTTATATTTATTAAATGTATGGATCATGACTAGTATAGGTCCATAAAAGGCTCAATTCAAGTAGAAGTCAGTAGCTACGTTCACTTGATTAATTTAAATCTTTATTTTTTCCCTGTAATTTCTTGTAAAGTCTCTGTTGTTGTCTTGTAAATTCACGTTAACTGTTCTGTGTAATATAAAACTGTTCCCCACGAATATGAGAAATAGTAGAAAAAATGAAATTAACTTCATGGATGCAAAGGGATCATTGAGAGTTTCTTATTCATATTACTACATCTTTGATTGTAGGTTGATGGTTTCAGGTTCTCAGTCCCTTTGGGTTGCTAAGATCTTTCCAAACGTTAGACATACACTTTATATGTTTCTAGGTACCTGTAAGTTTATAGTTATATGCCATTAGTAAATATTCTTCAAAACATCATCATAATTGTTAAATGTCATACCTTGCTTAATCTGCAACCCAACAACTATTTAGCATAATAACTGCTGTTGTTATGTAATTTTACCAAGACGAGAATGTCTTCTAAAGTCTCCACTCAAGTAAAACTAGTAGTCATCATATAAATGATATGATATGGGTTGTTTACGTTTATCACTGTCTTATTATTCTTAATTGTATGTTTGCTGCTTATTTTGTTATAACTTTATCATAAGATTTTAGGGAAATGTTTGCCCCTAGACTACTTCACCTTCTGTAATTATTAAAACTAGTATAACTTTCTTATAGCAAACCTTCAACAACTTGAATAATAATAGTATTAGAAGTTACCATAATGTCCAGGGAGAAGATGTTGAAAGCAGTCTTACTTTTCCCCAATATATTAACAATAAATAAGATAATAATGCAAAAACCATTTGGTCATGTTAGGTCCCAGCACTCACTACCAAATTAATATGTACCTTCCATTTTGATTATTTTCGCATCGATACTATCTCCTTTCATCATATTTCATTTGAACCTCTCATATTTCTTTTACAATTTAGAAACATATCAGTTACCATCTTTGTATAGATGTTATATTTAGCCAAACTGCACTTTCACAATCATTTAACCAGAAAAATGGAACATTTCAGGCCTTACTTTTGGTGTCTTTTTTGAGAATGAAAAGTGCAAGAAGACATTGTGTAGTATATCCTATTTCTTTAAACTTTATTACTTTGATTAGTACAATAAATGTTAATTGAAGAGTTTGATAAAGGGTAGTAATTGAAATGGTCATATAAGTAGTCAGAACATAAATGATCAGTAAAGTGTTTTAATAGAGATTAAAATGGCTCTAAAAGGATTTGTTTCAAGGAATTATGACTTGATGACGTTACTCAAAGATGCAACTATATGACACTTGTAGTTAAAACAATTTTTTTATTATCATTGTTACAACAATTATATCACAAGACCAGTGACAACTAATGCCCTTGAAGAAAAGGTTATTATTTATATTATTTATAAAATATAAATAATCTAAACACAACAATGTTTGAGGCTTATACTCAATATATTAGTAGTACGAATTGTTTTTACGAAACTTTAAAAGAATAAAATATTACTTTGGATTAGAAAATGATTGCACCTTACATATCTCTTACAAATTGCGTTGATAAAGTCTTGAGAATATAGATATCCAAGTCATTCTAATTTTTCACATGTTTGGTTTTGTTCATATTCATACTTTAAATATCATCCTGTTAGTTCATTGAATTGAACATTGTTGTTAATAATTTAGTTATGATATAATATATTATAGTTCCTCTAGGGTTAGGGTTTATGTTAACATCTTGGTTCTTGATTGGCATGACATAATGTTACGAGACTATGATATTCTCAAAAACGTTTCTGTTGAAGGATTTGATCTAAGATATATAGAGGAAATACTTGATATTCTTTTGTGGTTATTCAGGCTAAGGTGAAATTAGTTTTCACATTTTTGTACTCAAACAATAAGTAGTTTAATGTAAATTGTATTTTTCGGTTCCTGTTATTCTTGTAAAATAACACTCAATACACCTCAAATTTTCAGTCATTTTTTACTCATCAAATTTGGATCCCGGACCATTAAGTTTTGTGGATTTTTTCCAAACAACTAATATTGTATCCTGATATAATACTATGATCTAGGGCTGTGCATTCGGTTTGGACCGGACCGGATTTTTATCCGGCATCCGGACCGAAGACCGGACCGGTTTTTAACCTTAAAAATAAAAAAACAAAAACAAAAACCGGACCGGTCCGAAACCGAATTTCCAAAATTGTCCGGACCGGAACCCGGACCGACCGACCGGTCCGGTCCTGTTGACCGGACCGACCTGGTTTCTGCTCAGCCCTACTATGATCACCAAATCATAAATACAACCCAAGGACACTGACCTATCTTTTTCGACTTAATTATGTCATATGTGGCCAAGCATAACTAGATAAAAGCCGAATACTTTGTTTCCCTTATTTAATTTAGTTATTTTAATCATATAATATTTTATGTTTGACTGCGCTTTTAATTTTTAGATTGAGACTGAAAGAGAACTTGAACAAGTAAGGTATTCTTTGAAGAACTCTGTCAAGAAAAACCAACTGCTACAAGAGCGTGTGAGGGAGTTGGAAACAAAGAATGATCCATCTGTATCACTTGTTGAAGATTTACTGGATGAACCACTAGTAGAGCATAACATGCAATATGATAAGCTGATATATCTGATAGGTGGCTATAATGGTGCATGGCTTAGTGCCTTGGATTCGTATTCACCTTCAATTGATATATCGACACCTCTTAGACCAATGAGTTGTTCTCGTTCATATGCTGCTGCAACAACGTTGAATGGTTGCCTTTTTGTGCTCGGTGGGCAAGGAAGGGGTGAGAACTCATGGTATCCTACTGGTAATATGATGGATTTTTTAATTTTATTTGCATGTTTTTGCACTCTCTAATTGTTACCCTTTTCCTTGACTGATTTGTGTTTGTTTAATTTTGTGTAGTTGAATGCTACAATCCCATACTTGATATGTGGACATTATGTCCTCCTCTTGCACGGGGAAATGGAAGCCTAGCTGGAGTTACAATGCAGGGAAAATTATTTGCAATTGGTGGGGGTAATGGAGATGAGTGTTTTTCAAATGTTGAAATGTTTGACCCATCACTAGGAAGATGGATATATGGTCAAACAATGCTTCAAAAGGTGCATACTCTTTACATACTTTGGCTTGGTATTTATAGACACTAAAATTATTGTTTTGTGTAGATTTATAATAGAAAAGTCGGTAATCATAAATTATGATTTGAACTTGCCATTTTTTCAAAGTGGCTCTCTCAATTTTGAACCATTACAAGCACACTTCTTGTACTTTACCTTTATAACATATCACCTCCTGTTTTGGTGGGTTTAAGTTTAGGGTTAAGATGCTGAAAGTACCTTGTTTCAAACACAATCATTTATTCCCCAATCCTTCTCTCTTCCAAAATCCCCAACCTTCTTAAAACCCTAATCTTCTCAAATCCAACTCCAAAACATAAACCTTCCCTTAATCCCTACCTCTTCCCACATCCAGCCTCTTTCTCAGATCTCTACCTTTTCAATGGAAACCCTTTTAACTGCTCTACCAACCCTGTTCGGTATGGGTAGGGAAATCTTACCTATTTATAAATTTGTACCCGCTTTACCTGCCACTTGCTAACCCACTATAAATTGGGGTTAGTACAGATAGTCTTGTCGTTAACTTGTTTATCTTGTTTTATTTTATGGATTATATAGATAATGTATATTCATTTGCTTTTCCAGTCTAATTAAAGCCTTCCCGTTGTATCCTGATTTTTACCTCTATTAATGATAAACAAGTCTAATTAAACCTTAAATTTTTTAATTTATATAATCATGATTGAAATATTTGATTTGTCCATTAAGCTCTGAAACTGTGCTTTTTCTTATGTACGGTCTTAAATATTTGTTTTTGGTTCAATTAAATCTGAAATTGTTTAACTTTATGTAATCATGTTTGAAATGTTTTTTTATCTATTAAGATCTGAAATTTTGTGTTTTTTGTGTGGTTAGGTCTTAAATAATTTGTTGGTTACTTGTTTTATCTGTTTAATTACCCTAATCCTGTTAAGTTAATAGAACAGGTGGGGGTATGGGTAGAGTCATTTATAAATGGCTAAGTACTTGCATCTTCACCCATTTAAGTGAGTAAGGTATGGTATGGGCGTGGTTCGACCTGATCAAGTTTTCAAGCCCTTATGCTTAAGATTTCATTAATAAACCCTATTTTGGGTAAAGTCTAAAAATTGTTTTCGACACTGAGAAGCCATGTCAAGACCCATCACCTACTTGAGTTGTGGTTCGTCAGTTTTATATGTTCTATTTTGGTTTTATTAAAAATTACAGGTTCATACAAGTTAAGGTTTCTATAATGGTGCAAGGCTTTAGTGCCTTGGATTCGTATTCACCTTCAATAAATCTCATTTGTCTTGTGTCTTAGACACTGAGGTGCCTGCGTTTGGCTATCTTGAAGTGGGAATGTGGTTGATCAACACCATGGGGTACACTTCAACTCTGGTTTGGGTGTTGCATTAAGCACATCAGATTTCCCAGTGCAGGTACCCTGGTGCTTGACTTGGCAAATGCCTCCTTAACCAAGTGCGTTATGTTAAGCCCCTCATGTGCCTCAGTGCAGGTTCCCTGCAGCCCTGGTGCTTGCGTCAGCGAAGGGGTGCCATGATTGAGTATCTGTTTAGAAGCTCTCGATACTTAGCTATTTAAATAGTTAAATTAACGGACTTTTTAGGTTGTTTATTTCAAAATGAATAAGAAAAAAAATTGTGATCCTTCAAACTTGTTATTTTCTATTCTAATATTGGTGTTGTGCAATATTTTTTTCAGAGATTTGCACCTGCTGCTACTGAACTTAATGGTGTGATATATGCTGTTGGTGGTTTTGACGGAAAAGGCTACCTCAAGTAAGATATCTTCCTAGGTTCTGTCTACAATTTTTACTCCCATTTTGTATACAGTCTTAGTTTTGGTGATTTAAACATGATATCGATCTGTTCTAGAAGGCTTTTACAATTTAATGTGCTGCCTCTGTTAGATTTCTGTAAAATTTTCTCTCTATCAACGGTTGAGGCCTGGTCTCATTTTAAAAGAATTATTGGTACTAATTGCTTCTATAAGGGCAACATTATTTTATTGGTATGAAATTCCACTGAAACAAGCTCCTTCAGTAATGTTTGCTATTTTCTTTTTCGCATTGACATTTATCATTAATGTACTGCACACTTTAGTTCTGTCTCTCGGTCTTGAATAATTATAATGATTACCCTAGAGGCTATTTTAATCAACATGTAATAATACTTTCTTCCAGGACTGGTTAGTTTCTATTGTTCGGCACATGAACTGGGTTAAATAATTATAATTCTGCAATTCAAGCTTTCCTTGTGAGTTGTGACCCTCTCTCACAAGTGGATCTCATTGTTTAGAATTTTATCATGTCTATAGGCTTCATGGATAATGACCATCTTCAAGTGCTAACTGTGAAATTGTAGTTGAAATATACTTTAACCTACCGCAGCTGTATTTTATTCTTATAGAAAAGTGTAGTCTTCCATCTGTTAATGTTGTAACAAATTAACAATCATATGCGTTCACCTTTATGTTCATGTTCACCTTAGCATATTTGGTTACTTAAAGCGTTTTAAGTTAGGTTTTTTATTTAGATTTGTTTTGTAAAACCACTTGCCACAGTGTAGTCAGTTCCCTGAACCTGATTTTGTTTAATGTATCATGTTTCATCTAATTTTTATACCAACTTTTCTATATTCTTGGTTTGCTATGTGCGCCCAGTTTCTATTCCAAGTTGGGTTTCTCTTCAACTGAAGTAGGCTTTTTGGGGATTTACTTTGTCTTTTATGCATCGTTAATGCAAGTATTCATTTTAAAATGAACTGTCTTGGGTTGCAAGACGTCTCCATTTGCTACTGTTAAAAATTATATTTGCTCGCTGGTGATACGAACTTGCCCTGTTTATGTGATGCTGCAGTTCAGCTGAAAGATATGATCCTAGGGAGGCATCCTGGACCCGACTTCCAAGCATGAGTTCAAGAAGGGGCTGCCACTCCTTAGCAGTTTTACATGAGGAACTGTAAGACATTTTAACGCCCCACTAAATTCAGTGAATTTCTTCTGCCTTGCATTATTTCCTAAGAAAAATGTAGCTTCTGAATTTGATTTTTGGTACTGTAGATATGTGTTGGGTGGCTACGATGGTGAAAGAATGGTTTCTAGCATGGAGGTCTTTGATCCTCGTGCTGGCTCGTGGATGACAGGAGAACCGATGAACTGCAATAGAGGCTATGCTGGAGTAGCTGTGCTTGGAGGTTTTCTGTATGCTATTGGTGGGGTACAAGACGAGGGGAATATTGTGGATACTGTAAGCATTTTTCAACCTCATTACATCTTCTGTTCTAAGAAGTTTAATTAAATGTCATGGTAATTTTCGAATCATATTACCCTTTGTTTTTAGGTGGAATGTTACCAGGAAGGTGCAGGATGGATAACTACTAATTTGAAGGGTGTCGGGAAAAGAGCTTTTTTCTCGGCTGTGGTTTTGTAAATCATGTTGAAAAAACTCTTTAGGCGTAAAACTAATGCTTAATCCGACGAATCCGGTTTTAGAAACTTATATATATTATTTAAGGCATGCTAATATGCTATCTTTTGAAACATAGTTCAGGTCTAGGCCTATACTAAGATATCTTGTACCAGAAAGTAAACAAAGTTAACCCAAGTAAGTTATCTTTTACGTAAAAGTAAACAAAGTTAAAAAAGCGTGTCATAACTTTTTAGTGTATAATTTGGTTTTTAGGTGAGAAACGCCGAAAAGAATGTGAAATAAGGTGAGAAGACCATCAATAATTATGCTCGGGCTATCTCTAGCCGTCTTGTTTTCTCTTTCTACTCCTTTAGGTCACTTCACACCCAAATTTCTCTTAATTATGCCCTGAAACTCCCTAAACATCTTACATTATCTTTCATTTACATTATTTGGAGATCATTCTTATGTAAAATAAATAAATAAAAATTTAAAATATTAAAAGATAAAAATATATTTTCAGAAAAAAATTAAAATGACTTTAAAATAAATATATTATCAGTTTAAAACACAATTTTTTTGCACGAATTGGGAGGGACACCAGCCCCAAGCTTGCCCAGGCGCCCGGGAAATAGTCACGGTTGAGGATGGCCTCAGAAGAATGTGAAATGTTGCATTTTAATGCTTTACGTGTAAGAAATTTATTGATATACGCTGGTGTAATTGATTTTTCAACCAAAAATGTGCGAAACAAAATCGAAAATGCAAGAAAACGTAAACCCTACACTGGAAACCATAAGCACCATACCCGCCACACTGAACTCAACTTCAGTGATCTTGCATTATCGTTGGTATCCTCTAAAGTCAACTTTTAAATGACCACGTCAAAAACACAATCATTGAAAATTATTAGAGGGACAACATATGAAGCGGGACCACTTCTTTATACAACACGAATTCGTATTGGCCTATTGGGGGTCCCTTCCAACTACAATATCATATATCATTCTATATCATGTACTATGTATTTTTAAAATCATAATAACTTCGGTCCAAAAAAAAATACAATGAACTCGATACTCAAAAAATTGAACGCTAGACTTAAAAATTAAACCTTAACTTAAAATGCTCTAATCTTAAAGACTAAACACAATAACATAATGCACAACTCCAAACCATATATTGTAAGCCAGATAACTTTACGCCCATTGCAGAAAACAATCATAACTGCAACTAGGGGTGTAAACGAGCCTAAACGAGTCAAGTCTAACATGTTTGAACTCAGCTCGTTTAATAAACAAGCCAAGCCCGAGCTCCGCTCGTTTATTAAACGAGCTGGTTGTTCTGCTCGAACTCGGCTCGATTCGAGCTCGTGAGCAGCTCGGCTCCTTTGCTCATTTACCAATATGCTCAACAAGCTTTTAAGCTCGAAATCGGCTTGTTTGCTCGTTTACCAAACTGCTCAACAAGCTTTTAAGCTCGTTTAACCTGTTGTAAAATCACACTTAAAATTGAATCCATAAAACATAAATTTAGTTTGAGAAACAAACAAGCAAATAAACATACAAATAGTTCAAGAAACAAACAAATAGTTCAACCAAAAACATGAAAAGTTTCCCAATTCATTCTTCAAACTTTAATCTTGAAGCAAAGTGTAAGTCCCGAATCACATTTCACACTTATAATGTTAAACACGCAATGTATAAATATCAATATTGAAATAGAAAACTAAACATTAAAAATTGAATTACTTACATTTATTCCACCACACAAACATCATTTGATAATTATATACCCGATTCCTTAGTATTTGGAAGATGCACACCTACATCTTCTTTCAAATAATCAAGCTACATACACAAATTAAAATTATTAAAATCTCATTAAGAACTAAATTAAGTATGACATTGAACATAAGTAAACACTTACACTTGGATCGGTGATATGAGCGTAATGACTTCGCAACCAACTTCCGGCACAAACTAACGCATTCATGGTATGAGTCAAAAAGCCCCTATAAGGATCAAGCACTCATCCACCACAACTAAATGTTGACTCAGAAGATATAGTTGTGATAGGTATTGTGTGTATGTCTTTCGCCATTTTAGAGAGAATTTTGAACTTCAAGTAATTTTCCTTCCACCAATCCAAGACATCAAACCTGACTTTTGCCTCTAACACAAGAACTCTTTTTTCTAAGTACACATCCAAGTCTGTTTTTGATGGCTGAATTGTTTGTTCTGTCCTCTTCACATAATATTCATAATCATCAACTGGAATGCTTGATGTTCTACAACCACTTGATGAAGATGCTTTTGACGTAGGATTTCGATTTTGTCCACTTCCTTCTTCTTGCATGCTTGTTTCAATTTCATCAACATAAAACAAACAATTCTTCTAAAGTCTTCTTGACCTTGGAAATTCGTTCTTTAAACTCATCAGGTTCACAAACTTGAGAATAGACATATTGAACTGACACCATCTTGTATTTTGGATCAAGAACACTTGCTATTGCCATCAACAAATTGCTATCACCCCAATACTTGTTGAATTTGATAGTCATCACTGCAACCATCTTAGCTATGAAACTATCATCAGAATTTCCATGACTTAGTAGAAGCTTCTTCACACGCCAAACCTCACGAAGATAAGGGTTACTAGTAGAATATGTGAATCCTGAGAATAATTTGGTGACATCAATAAAAACACTTAAGAATTCACATTTTTTTTCTGCTTTCTCCCAATCATCATAAAGTAGGCAACCATTTATAATTTGCATCTTGAGCTGCATACTCAAACAACACATTCTTATAAGTGATAGCATGATCCAACATCGTAAAAGTGGAGTTTCGTCTTGTTGGACAATCGCCACGCAAGCCCCTGTTGTTGCAAATGTCCAACTGTTTTGAAATTTCTGCAAATTTGGACAAACGTGTTGGAGATTTCTTCAAGTACTTGACTGTTTCACGCACATTGTAGACGACGAGCTTTATCTCCTCTAAACCATCTTGAACCATCAAGTTTAGAATGTGGGCACAACACCTGACATGAAAAATCAGACCTTTTAGAAGCAATTTTCTCCTTGATTGGAAGTTGCATATCAAATTTCTGCAGCGAGAGTATTGCACTACGCATTATCCAAAGTGATGGTCTGAATCTTGTCATGTATTCCCCATTCTTGCACACAATTACGAATAGCATTTGCAATATTCACCCCAGAGTGTGGTGGATCTAGATCAAGAAAACTGATTACATGTCTTTGCACCTTCCAATCTGAGTTGATGAAGTGAGCTGTCACATACATGTAGCCTATAGTCTGATTAGAAGTCCAACAATCAGAAGTAAGAGAGATGAGATCCACTTGCTTGAAAGTAAATTTCAGATCTTCCATTTCTTTTTCATACACTTGCAAACATGCTTTCTTGATGGTGTTCCTGGAACATTTTTCATACCTTGGATTGAGATATACACAAAACCGATTAAACCATTCATGCTCTACTATATTGAAAGGATACTCATGCACAATAATCATCTTGGCAATCATTTCTCTACCCTTTTTCGGCTCATAAGGTCCATCAAAATGAAGCAAATCACTGCCACTACCACTTCCAGCAACAATGTGCTTCTGCCTCTTAGACAATTGACGAGGAAGACAACGTAATATGTGACGCCTCATCCCTGTTGTAGTCCCATTCTTGTTAAAAGTGAGAACATGTTTACAATGCTTGCATTTGACACTACTGTCCACTCCTGCATTTGTTTGGACTTTTATAATCTCAAAATCATTCCACACTGTTGGAGTCTTTGCTCTTCCCCTTTTTCCGTTTCCATTTTTCTTTTCTTCTATTAGTAGTGGTAAAACATCATCTTCCTCGCTCATACTATCATATATGTCCACGAAATCAGCATCATCCTCTATCGGTTTCGGTTGTGTTCCTGATGTTGACATATCTATCATACACACACCTTACTTTTATCCAAATTCACACACCTAACAAATAAAAGACACGGTTCAGGGTATTGCTGGAATGCTATAAAAATATATAGGTATATAATCATTGTCAAAATAAAACTATGTAAAATTAAGTTTAAACATCTAGAAAGAAACACAAATGCAACTTCAATAAAACTATCATGATCCTTGCAAACGTCAAATGACAATACAATTTAGGGAATACGAAGAAAAGTTAAAAAATTCAAACCAATTATCGAATCATCGGATATGTGTGTTGGAACTTGGAACATACAAAGATGGGATCAAGTTTCTTTTTTCTGAAACATTCGAAGGAAGTGCAATTGGAATTATAAATGTTGATTCTTGAATCATTAGGTTATGTGGAAATTAGAGATTAATTTTAGGAGAGAATAAACAAGGGATCATGGTTAAAGAATAGCTCTTGATGAGGATGTTTTGGGAGCCTATAAAAGGGCACCTCCTCCTACTTGTTTAAGGTGAATGCAAAAATTATTTCTCTCATTAATCTCTCCTCTAATCACCACGAAATTCTCTTAGTAATTTTGAGTTTAGGAGATAGAAATCTCAGAAGCTCAAAGATGGGTTATTAGCTAGATTCTAAACCTTATTAGAGATTGATTGACTAGTTCATTTCTCTCTAATCTTGTTTAGAGTTTGGTGAACACTCGGAGGCAAATCCGTGGACGATTCAACGGGCAACTCGACTCCGGATTTTCAAAAGATTTTAGAGAACCTTTAGGTGTGATTCTATCTTTGTGATTTATTTTAATAAATGTAGGGTTGCATGATATTAGAATAAACACAAAGTAATGTACATAGAAATTATTGAAAATATGAAAACGATCTTGTATGTTGTATTAATTTTTTTAAAATACATACATACATAGGGACACGAAATCCTACAGAACGATGGACGGAATGGATGCTGCCCTTTTTGGATAAATACCATCAGTAAAAAATATCCGGAGAGTTTTAACAGCGGGAAAAGAAAAAGCACCAACGACGATGAGAGTCACGCAACACCTTCAACAGATGAAATGGTGTACATGTCCTCGTCCTGAATGTGTTAAAAAAGCTAAAGAAAAGAAGGGGAAACAACCATTTCAGGCACAACTTGATCCTGATATGTTAGAATTGGGGAAACAAATTGAATATAACGCAAAAGTGAAAGAGGAAACATACTTGCGTTACAAAGAACGGGTGCAGAGGAAACACATCGAAGCTGATGCGAATATCCAAAGGGAACTCAATAGCAAGAAACTTGATGTCCTATTTGCTCTGATGAAGAAGGAAAACAAGGACGAAATCGATAGAGAAACACTTGCTGAACTCAAGGAGTGGGCTAAAACACAAAGATATCTGTAGGTGCTCATGTTTTCATTTGTAATATCATTATGTCTGTTGTAGTTTATCAGTATTCTGGTAGTTTAAATTTCGTATCCATAGGAGGACTGTCTTTCCTTTCCTTATTTCTGTTGTATTTCGTATTTTGTATTTGTATTGTATTTTGTTTCCGAAGTGTATGACTATTGTACTACTATTTCTTATTTTGTTTATGATTTTTTTAATTTTATCTGAATAAATCAAAAAAAGTTAATCAATCATAAAATATTTTTTCAATTATTTTTCAATACCTAATTAATTTAATTCAATTTACCTAATTAATACATTATCCTAATTATATATAAATAATCTTTATTTTTTTTTTAAAAAAATTCGGGACCAGGGGGCACGTGGCCCCTCCGCCCGGGCACCCGAGCAAAAAACACCGGTTAAGGGTGCTCCAATGGTCTCATGTTGAAATATACTTTGTGGTCACCGGTTCAAATCGTAGTAGGGACACTGTGCATGTTTAATTTCAATGTACTATACCATTTTCAAAATACAAAAAAACTTTTGTTTGTTATGATATGACATCGGTGTCACCTATACATTCGTGGGTAGATGTGTCTTCACATTGTTTTGCCGTAATCGAATTCCGTGGAAGTGATTGAATTCCATGTATTAGATTACATCACAAGAAATTGGATTCACTGTGATCAAATCACATTGAATATTGTGATTGTAATATTGTAATTCAGCACATGAATCACAATGTAATTCAAAATGTTAATTTGTAATTTAATAGATTCAATAAATGTCAAAAGAGGTTGTTAGAGCTTCGACATGCTTCCGATAAGATCGAAGTTGAGTTTGACAATGTGATCATGTTTGTCTTATATGAAATGTGTTGATTATATTGCAATTAGGGGTGAAAACGGAGCGGATACGAAGCGAATGTGTCTATATTCAAATTTGAATTCGTTTTTTACTTATATTCGAATCCGAATTCGAATCCGATCGGATTTATGAGGGAAGGATCCGAATTCGTAGCCGTCGGATTCGGATCCGAATTTGAATAAATTCGTATCCGAACCAAGTTCAAAATCCATCATGAATTAGGATATCTGAATTCGTTAAAAAATCCGAATAGATTTGAAAATATTTTTTGATTGAACCTCGTTTTCAGGTAATACTACTAAACAAGAATAAATCTCAGCCCTTTATTTTTGTTGCTACATAAAAATATATTCAACATAGTATAAATAAGATAATTTAATTCATATATGCTTTATATATATTTTTATTTTTTTATACATGCATATAAAATACGAAGCAAATATTTTTCGAATCAGATGTACTAATATCCATATTCGCTTCGTTTTTTTCCGGATGTTTATATATGAATACAAATTTGGTTGCGATTTTTTTTCTCGGATAAATCTTTTGATTTCGAATACGGAGTCAGTTAAATTGACGGATTTCGGTCACAAAGTTTCACCCCTAATTGCAATGTAATTGGATAGCGATACGCAACAATGTAATTTAATTACCTTGAAAATGGTATAATTGGATTATGAAGTGATTATAATATTTAATTTTCTCATAATGTAATTTAAAGTGTAATCTGATTACATTACACAATTGATTACACCATTTAATTAGTGGCGCGGAAAACTCCAGAAAGTGATTTCCGGAGTCAACGGGAAAGTAGAGGAAAACAGAATCCAGTGGAAAACAATTTCCTTTTGACTGAATCTCTGTTGTTTGTGCATGTGTCGGAAAGTGATTTGGACAATGGAGAATTCTGTTGTTTGTGAAGGGAATGTGTTCTAAAAGTTTTACTTTTAAATGTCAATTGTTATGAATTGAATGAGAAATCATTTTGTTCCTTGTTTATGTTATTCGTCTTTTAGAAGTGTTAAGGAAGATGCTCTTGGTCCTTAACCGTTGAGCTCTGAAAGATATTGGTTTGCATAAAACAAAAGATATTCACAATCATGGTAATTAACATGGGACATTAATTACCGAGTTAAGATTGTCGTGTTGGTCATAGATCATTGTAGCTCTACAAGTGAGTGACGACACGGGTATGCAAAAGAGGAAAATATTACTTTTATATACTGAATAGACCTAATAAGTAAAATATTATAGAAATGTGTTTCTGTGTCATTAATATTTTACTGTGTCTTTGGTCCTTTGATATGAGACTTATATCTAATCACTTAAGGAATACTTAATTAGATCAGTGTCTTGAACTATCGATCAGTGTAGTGTAAAGGCATTGGTTGGTTAAGTACAACTTTTGTTGGAGAAGATAGTTAGTCAAAAGACTATCATTGCCCCTCTTAATTGAGTGATGATATTAGTGGGCCCCTTGATAAAGCAAAGTTATAATGTGCACAATGTGATTTGAGTTAAGTCACATATTTATAACTAGCTTAAAGAGATCAAGAAATGAATACTAATACAAAGATGACACAATACTACTTTGTGTGTATTCTTAATATCATGAGGCAAGGGACAGACACAAGTGGTGCACTCCATCACTAAGTGGATCGGGTTTTGGTTCGAGTGGAATTAAGACATCTAACTAATTGGGAGATATAATGTGTAGCTAGATACCGCTTATAGCTTGTGATATTAAGCTCTTAATATCACTGTCAACTTAGTTTAGATCCTCTCATAGGTCACACCACAAAACTGGGAAACAAGAAATGGGGATTTTGAGTTCATAGGATGTGTCGGGTTTCATGTAGAAAATATGACACATGGGGTGAACAAGCAAAATCAAAATTATGTTGTGATTTATAACATAATTAGAATCTAAATTAAATTCATATGTGATGTAAATATTATGGGGTGTAATGATTGATCATTACATAGGATAATATGTTACATAAGTTGTGAATTTATTACTAATCCCGAAATGTCAAATTTTGTAGGGGTTAAACCGAAATTTGACAAGTCTGCAAAATAGTGCACAAACGGTCGACCGGTTGGAAGTAAACGGTCGACCGATCGGTGCACGGTCGACCGGTGGTGTCCGGTCGACAGAACGCGTCTCGACCGATAACAGGTGAATTCCGTCTGTTCGAACGGTCGACCGAATGTGATCGGTCGGTCGACCGAACATTGCGATGAAATATTCTACTGTTGAAAACGGTCGACCGAGTCTCGGACGGTCGACCGAAATCGGGTTTGAGCGGTCGACCGGACCTCGCAAACGGTCGACCGATCAGACGGTTTTATGCAGAATTAATTTAAGAATTAATTAGATCATGCATGGAATTGGTCCATAATTGATTTAATTCGTGGCTAAGATTATTTATTAATAAATAATGGATGGTTAGATGGAATTTTGCATGGAATCATGGGCAAGAGGTTGCACATGAATAGGTAATTTGGAGAGAACCTATAAATACAAGGTTATCTCATTACCTCCTTAATTAATTCATTATTTTTCTTATGCAAAATCTCTCTCCATAATTCTCCACGAAAATTCCTTAATTCTTAAGTTTAATTTAGTTCTTAAGAGATCATCTTCTCAAGGGAATTAAAGAGGGGTTAATAATTTGATTCTAAACCCTATCGGAGATTGAGAGACTAGCTTCCCTCTCTCCGATCTTGTTTAGAGTTTGGTGAATACTCGGAGGCATCCGGCGCAGCGAGGAGCATCCCAACCGTCTCTGAATCTTCGAGAAGTTTTAAAGAACTTCTAGGTATGAATTTCGGAGCTCCTTCATGTTTGTTTTAATAGAGTTTTTGAAACTAGTTTGTTAAAACAAACCGATGCATGCAATAAATTCTAGAAAATTGAAAATTGATCCTTATTATACATGAAAATTCGAAAAATATATATGTATAATTAAACATGAAATCCTACAGTGGTATCAGAGCTTAGGGTTCAATTTTCTCATGATTTATGGCTGTAAACAAATTTAGTTTACCATCTAGGATTTAAACAATTCGTTTTACCGGTTTTTCGGTCTTTAAATGTTTTGCTGAAATAATTCTTGTAATAATTCGTTTTAAATGTTTTGAATATCTAAAACATGGCATGTAATTATTAGAATTATGATTTAGACATAAGTCTAACTTGCAATAATTTCGTTTTAAGTATAAACGATTATTTTGTAAGAGAATCAACAAAACCGAAAAACTGCGATTCATCTTTCCATTGGAAATTGGATGGACAACGGTTCATAATTAATTTTTGAACTATGGATGCATGAAAAATGTTTTTAATGGATTTCAAAACGTTTTTCAAAGAATTGTTTGAGATTCTAGATGCTTGATAAACTAGATTGCATAGTTTATAGCGATATTGCGTGCATGGATGCTCGAATTGTATATGCAGGAGTTGTGAGTTTATATGTTCCAAATCAGAAGCTATGAATGTATGTTATTATTATAATAGAGGGGCTTGTGTATGTAAAAGCCAAAATTCTCTCTATTTCCGTCTTTTAGATAGTTGCATTTGCATATGAGAGGTTTTTACATAGGACTTGCACTAGTCGGTTTTATCGAATGTGAGGAGCATGTTTATTTTCTGTAAAATCTACATCTCCGGTGCAAGAGGAAGTCGCCGCTGTAGCGCATTGATCGAGGATCGGGATCAGGGATCGAAGATCAAGGATCAAAGGGAACATATAAACACGCGATATGGATTGTGTGAATGTTTAATTTCTGTTTTTTATAATTTCTGTTATGCATGTGATGAATGGTGAATGTTAGGATGTGTATAAATTTTAATATGCATGATAAACTAAAATTCAAAATCACATGTTGATAAATGAAATTGTCCAACAAAAAATTAAGAATAAATTTCCTTCTTATTTCATCCACTAGCAGCCATTGATCGAGGGATACTCTGCTCGCCCTTAGCGGGAGATAGCTCCCTCTATCTTTGGGAATAGTGGGAGATATAAAGGTTGTCTGTTGTTGTGTCACAATTAAATATATGAGGTGTGTTTCACCTAGTGAACCCCAAGTGATGAGAATTAAATTTATACCGCAAGTGCACGGCGTCTATGAAGACGTGGCAAGTACGGGTCGAACACAAGGAGGGAGAGATTTCGTTATTTTTATTATTTCGATTGAGGGGAAAGAAGTAGAGAAGAATCAATTAGGGTTTTTGGGGTTTTTGGTTTAATTAACTAAACTACGAAACAAAAGCAATTAAAATTAAAACAAGAACAAAGAAGAGAATTCCGTCGGGTGGAGGTCTAGACTTAGGTTTTGATTGGAGAATGGAGAAACTTGAAATAAATCATGTTAGTTATGAAGCATTACAAGATAAATGATTTAACATAAACTCAAGTAATCAAAATATACTAATCACGAACTTAAAACAATAACATGCATTCATCTTCTCTACCCCTAATTCCATCACCTCCACCCTTTGGAAAGAGTTAGAAACTCATGGAGGGAGGAAGAAGAAAGGATCCTAGAGACATTAAAAGAAAATAAAAACAAAACAAAATAAAACAGAAATTTATTACTAATGATCCAAGACCAAAGGTTCAAAGATGTGTTACATTCGTCCTACAGGGCTATTTATAGCCGATACAGGGGATACCAATACATAAAAGGATAGTACACGCGTCGACCCGACACTGGACAAAAATCGGGCACACAGATCAATGACTGGGCGGCGGAAACGCCGCATATTGAAGGTGTTGTGCGGCGAAAACGCCGCACAATCAGGTCTGCTCGGGTCTGGATTTTGGTCATGTGTTTATGGTATGATTTGATCTTTATTTACGCGTCTGGATGATTCTTTCCATTGTCTTGAACTCCGGAGTATTCCTTCCATTGTTGGGGATTTATTTTTGACTTTTCTTTTGACTTTTCCAACAAAATAACTTGATCCTTTTCTTTTGCAATCAGGTCCTTGGCATTTTGCAATTAAGCCCTTGACCTTTTTGTGATTAGCTCCTTGAATGCTTTTATGCTTGGATTCATTTCCATTCGGAACCCGATAAACTTGAACTCGGTCTTTATGATAGAAATGAATCTTTTGCACGCGTTTATGCTCGGAATGTGGGTAATTTGCAATCAGGTCCCTGTATTCTGTAAATACGACTAAACACATACCTTAGTAGCATTTATTGATATAAAAGTAATCTAAATGAAAGACATATGATGCAATGTATGCAATGCATCACCAAGTATGTTTAGTTGTGAATACAATAGATAAACGTATCTCGTATCAAATGAAAATAAGTTTTCTTAACATTACCTAGAGCCCTCGCTCGGTTTTGGGAAAAAGTTTTTCTTACGAGGATAGGTCGCATTCCCTCATAATTAAAACGACAAGAGTCACAAAAGTTTGAAGATGCTAAATGTTGCTAAAATTCAAAAAGGTTGTGATTAGAAAATGTTTTCTTACCTTCATGAATGTATTCGATAGCCCTTAGCTAGTCTATATTACAATTGATGGGATCTTGGATTACTGCATTTACGGGCAAGATTTTATTTGCAGTATTTACATCATATTCGATATATATATGTATGTATGTATTAAAACATAAAATTGGCATTAAAACCTATATAATTTATTTTGTAGAAATGTCAAATATCCAACCAATTGTGCGATCTATGATCGAAAAGAACCCTTTGCAAAATGATGGCTCAAACTTCATGAAATGGCAACTCAATCTTAATATCGTGTTGAGGTTTGAAAAACTATCTCATATTTTGGATGGTGAAATCCCAAAATTAAATGAGAAGGCAACCGATAAAGAGAAAGAGGCGATAGCCAAGTGGGAAGATCAAGAGAACCAAGTTCACGGTCTTATACTAGCATCCATGGGTGACTCGCTTCAAGCGAAATACTTGGATTCAAAACCCAAGAAGACCATGGAGGCTCTAACCAAGATGTTCATGGATAGTGCCCGAAAGGAGCGCTATAAGACCACCATCGCACTCACAAGGTGCCATATGGCGGAGGGAACATCGGTATCCATGCATTTTCTCACGATGCAAGGATACCTTGAGAAGTTGTCGAAGCTCTCTTCTCCAATGCCAGTGGACATTGCCGAAGATCTAATTCTTGGCTCTCTAGCCCCGTCCTTTAAGGATTTTGTGATGCACTATCATGTGCGTGAAAAAGGGGTGAGTCTTGAGGAGCTTCACAACGCTCTCAAAACTGCCGAAGTTGATATGGGCAAGAGTAGGGACCATGAGGTCCTTGCTATCCATAAGAAGAGCAAAAAGATCAACAAAGGTAAAGGCAAATTTACCAAAGATACGTCAATCAAGAGCGAGGGAGTAGGAGGTGCTAATGGGAGTGTCTCAAGGGAGAAAACTTACAAGTCTCCAACTCCCAACTTGGAGTGCTTTCACTGCGGTGAAAAAGGACACATCCGACCTAATTGCCCCAAGTACAAGGAAGACCTTGAAAATGGGATGATTGAACGTAGGCGCCCGAGAAACGCCATAGGTATGTTTGTTATTGAGATAAATTTAATCACCTCTATCCTTGATTTGGTAATGGTTACCGGATCTTGTGCTCACATAATTTTGATGTGCAGCTATTGAAGGATAGGAAGGAACTCGTTGGGAACGAGATGATATTGAAGATTGGAAATAGTACAAGCATCGCTGCGATTGTACAAGATTCTATGGAACTTCAATAGTCTAGTGATTTAAATTTATGTTTTGTAGAATGTTTGTTATGTACCTTCGATTAGCAAGAACTATTCTGTATCAAGTTTTGGATATGAATAAATTTTAATAAATATTTTAATTCTTGCTTGTCTATATCGAAGAATGGAATTTTCTATGCAAATACATTCATATGGAATGATTTCTATTTGCTTGAAATAAATAATGAACAAACTCAAACAAACAATAACAAAAGAGAAACTAAGATAACTCACGTGAATGATACAATCTTGTAGCACTATCGGATTGGTCAAATAAATGACCAAGAGACTTTTCAAGAAGAAAGGAACGAAAACGAACAGCTAATTGGATATGATACATTCTAATGTATGTGGTCCGATAAGTTCAAGTGCAAGAGACGGTTTAAGGTACTTCATTTTGTTCACAGACAACTATAGTCATTATGGCTATATTTGTCTAATGGGAAGCAAAAGTGAATTCTTTGACAAGTTCAAGGAATTCGAGGATGAAGTAGTGAACCGACTCAACAAGAATATCGAGTCTCTATGAAAGGTTCGTAGGGGCGAGTGCTTAGAATACCTAATTTGACTCATTCCTAAAGTAGGAATAGGATATTGCTCGACATGGTTCGATCAATAATGAGTCAATTTAAATTGCCGATTTACTTTTGGAATTATGCACTACAAATAATGACAAACTCACTAAATAATGTTCCATCCAAATCCGTGGAGAAAATGTCTTGTGAGCTATGGAGTTGAAAGACACCTAAGCTCGACTTTCTCAAGATTTGGGGATGTGAGGTATACATCAAGAAATTGATGTCGACCAAGCTTCAACCAAAAACGGATAAGTGCTTCTTTATAGGTTGTCCTCGTGTGACAAGAGGATACTACTTTTGGTATATCACCTCCAATCAAAAGATTGTAGAGAGAGATATGGTTTTTCTGGAAAAGAGAGAAAAGTAGTGGGAGTAGAGTTGAGCTTGAGGAAACACAAGATACTCTACAAGATCATGATGTGAATGTTGCATTCAAAATCATGAAGACCCAACCGAGATTCATTTGGTTAGTGGGAGCATGAGCGAGAGATCCTTACAAGAAATTGTGAGAGAATCTCAATCATCCTCACCTAGTGTGCGTTCGAGAGTCGAACATGAACCTATTCCTCAAGAAATTGTGGAAGAAGTTCGAGAGACACAAGAAGAACCAAAAGAACTAAGAAGGTCAATGAGGGAAAGGAAGAAACCCAATAAGTATGTGGGACTTCATGAGATCATGGTACTAGATACCAAAGATCCCTCGACCTTCCGAGAAGCAATATAAAAGACTCCAAACTATGGTTAAAAGCCATGGAATCCGAAGTAGAATCCATGTATGATAATCAAGTATGAAACTTGATTAGCCTTCCTCAAGAGAAAATATCATTTGGTATAAATGAGCTTTTAGGAGGAAGATAGACATGGATAGTAACTTGACAACCTACAAAGAAAGGCTTGTAGCAAAAGTTATACTTAAATTCAAGAAATTGACTTTGATGAAATTTTTGAGAAGTTGCCATATTAAAATCTATTCGGATTATGCTCACTATTACCGCATTTCACAATTGTGGGATATGGAAAATGGATATCAAAATGGCGTTCCTTAAACAGGAACTTGGAGGAGGATATGTACATGGTACAACCTCAAGGTTTTGATGATCCAAATAGTAGCGAGAAGAAATGCAAGTTTCGAGAATCCATTTATGGATTGAAGCAAGCATCGGGGAGTTGGAACAAACGCTTTGACGAAGAGGTGAAGAAGATTCACTTCATTCAAAGTAAAGGAGTACCTTGTATATACAAGGAGATTAGTGGGAGCCATGTAGTACTTCTGATCTTATATGTCGATGACATATTGCTCATGAGCAATCATATACCTTTGCATTAGCAAACGAGAAATTTCGTTGAAATCAGTATGTTCAATGAAAATATGTGAGTGAAGCTCAATACATCTTGATTATCAAGATATAAAGAGATACATCTCATAGACTCATTGGTCTAAGTCAACGTGTATACATTGACAAGGTCTTTGAAATGTTCAGGGTGAACAATTCCGATATGGACAATATGCCAATAAGTATGAGTATAGGTGTGCAACTCAAGAAGTCTCAATGTGCTCAATCACACAAAGATTTGGAGTACATGAAGGTATCCCTTATGCTTCGGCAAAAGGAAGGACCATGTACACGGAGATTAGTGGACCTTATATACAAGGAGATTAGTGGGAGCCATGTAGTACTTCTGATCTTATATGTCGATGACATATTGCTCATGAGCAATCATATACCTTTGCATTAGCAAACGAGAAATTTCGTTGAAATCAGTATGTTCAATGAAAATATGTGAGTGAAGCTCAATACATCTTGATTATCAAGATATAAAGAGATACATCTCATAGACTCATTGGTCTAAGTCAACGTGTATACATTGACAAGGTCTTTGAAATGTTCAGGGTGAACAATTCCGATATGGACAATATGCCAATAAGTATGAGTATAGGTGTGCAACTCAAGAAGTCTCAATGTGCTCAATCACACAAAGATTTGGAGTACATGAAGGTATCCCTTATGCTTCGGCAAAAGGAAGGACCATGTACACGATGACTTGCACAAGACTCAATATCTCGTATGCTCTAAACGTGACAAGAGGTCACCAATACAACGCAAGTCCTAATTATAGGATTGTGGTCAAGAATATTCTGAAGTACCTTAACCGAACTAAAGATAAGGTTCTTGTTTATGGAAGACAAAGGAGAAAATAGCCGAGGGTTGTTTTGATGCAATTCTTATAGGAATTCTAGACAATAAGAGGTTGGAGTGATGATGCATCATCATTATCGAAGGTGGAGGTATGAGCTAGTGCAGTTAGGAGTAATATCACTACAGCTAACTCAACCACCAACGAAAGACAAAATAAATAAATAGGTGGACACAACAGTGGCACAACTGATCCATTCAACAAACCTTCATACCAAGCTAAGAGACGAAATATATTTCGAGTCCATGGATCCGAGGGTCCATGTGGATTGGCTTGATAGGTGATTTGGGAAGGTTACCCTAGTTATTGATGTTTTATGCATTGAGAATGTATGTGAAAGAAAACTTTGATAACAAGTGGGAGATTGAAGGGAATGTGTTCTAAAAGTTTTACTTTTAAATGTCAATTGTTATGAATTGAATGAGAAATCATTTTGTTCATTGTTTATGTTATTCGTCTTTTAGAAGTGTTAAGGAAGAGGCTCTTGGTCCTTAACCGTAGAGCTCTGAAAGATATTGGTTTGCATAAAACAAAAGATATTCGCAATCATGGTAATTAATATGGGACATTAATTACCGAGTTAAGATTGTCGTGTTGGTCATAGATCATTGTAGCTCTACAAGTGAGTGACGACACGGGTATGCAAAAGAGGAAAATATTACTTTTGTATACTGAATAGACCTAATAAGTAAAATATTATAGAAATGTGTTTCCGTGTCATTAATATTTTACTGTGTCTTTGGTCCTTTGATATGAGACTTATATCTAATCACTTAAGGAATACTTAATTAGATCAGTGTCTTGAACTATCGATCAGTGTAGTGTAAAGGCATTGGTTGGTTAAGTACAACTTTTGTTGGAGAAGATAGTTAGTCAAAAGACTATCATTGCCCCTCTTAATTGAGTGATGATATTAGTGGGCCCCTTGATAAAGCAAAGTTATAATGTGCACAATGTGATTTGAGTTAAGTCACATATTTATAACTAGCTTAAAGAGATCAAGAAATGAATACTAATACAAAGATGACACAATACTACTTTGTGTGTATTTTTAATATCATGAGGCAAGGGACAGTCACAAGTGGTGCACTCCATCACTAAGTTGATTGGGTTTTGGTTCGAGTGGAATTAAGACATCTAACTAATTGGGAGCTATAATGTGTAGCTAGATACCGCTTATAGCTTGTGATATTAAGCTCTTAATATCACTGTCAACTTAGTTTAGATCCTCTCATAGGTCACACCACAAAACTGGGAAACAAGAAATGGGGATTTTGAGTTCATAGGATGTGTCGGGTTTCATGTAGAAAATATGACACATGGGGTGAACAAGCAAAATCAAAATTATGTTGTGATTTATAACATAATTAGAATCTAAATTAAATTCATATGTGATGTAAATATTATGGGGTGTAATGATTGATCATTACATAGGATAATATGTTACATAAGTTGTGAATTTATTACTAATCCCGAAATGTCAAATTTTGTAGGGGTTAAACCGAAATTTGACAAGTCTGCAAAATAGTGCACAAACGGTCGACCGGTTGGAAGTAAACGGTCGACCGATCGGTGCACGGTCGACCGGTGGTGTCCGGTCGACAGAACGCGTCTCGACCGATAACAGGTGAATTTCGTCTGTTCGAACGGTCGACCGAATGTGATCGGTCGGTCGACCGAACATTGCGATGAAATATTCTACTGTTGAAAACGGTCGACCGAGTCTCGGACGGTCGACCGAAATCGGGTTTGAGCGGTCGACCGGACCTCGCAAACGGTCGACCGATCAGACGGTTTTATGCAGAATTAATTTAAGAATTAATTAGATCATGCATGGAATTGGTCCATAATTGATTTAATTCGTGGCTAAGATTATTTATTAATAAATAATGGATGGTTAGATGGAATTTTGCATGGAATCATGGGCAAGAGGTTGCACATGAATAGGTAATTTGGAGAGAACCTATAAATACAAGGTTATCTCATTACCTCCTTAATTAATTCATTATTTTTCTTATGCAAAATATCTCTCCATAATTCTCCACGAAAATTCCTTAATTCTTAAGTTTAATTTAGTTCTTAAGAGATCATCTTCTCAAGGGAATTAAAGAGGGGTTAGTAATTGGATTCTAAACCCTATCGGAGATTGAGAGACTAGCTTCCCTCTCTCCGATCTTGTTTAGAGTTTGGTGAATACTCGGAGGCATCCGGCGCAGCGAGGAGCATCCCAACCGTCTCTGAATCTTCGAGAAGTTTTAAAGAACTTCTAGGTATGAATTTCGGAGCTCCTTCATGTTTGTTTTAGTAGAGTTTTTGAAACTAGTTTGTTAAAACAAACCGATGCATGCAATAAATTCTAGAAAATTGAAAATTGATCCTTATTATACATGAAAATTCGAAAAATATATATGTATAATTAAACATGAAATCCTACAGTTTGCTCATACTTTTTATGTCTACTACGACAAGTCGGTCGGGGGGCTCGCTCACCGGTGAGCGAGCGGCGTTCCACCTCGCCGGTGAGGTGGTGGGGGTTGCAAGGGGGCAGCGCCCCTTGAAAACCAAGCACAATATAAGAATTCCAACAATTTGGATAAGGAAAATGGACGACCGAAACGAGACTTCTAGTGATTTCTCAAAATGAACGTAAACGGAAGACCGAACCAAGATCGGTTGTCCGAACGGGTCATTCCAGTTACGAATTCGATGGACCGAAATATGTTCGGTCGTCCGTTAAAATCATTTCGGTGGACCGAATGTTTGACGGTCGACCAAAAAAAGTCGGTTTCCGTGGCTTTCCGCCCTCAAAGTGACGGAAAACTCAAAGAAAATTTTATACATATCACGGAATCCGACGGACAGTGCACAAACAACCTAAAGTTTCGGAGTCAACCAGAATCCATTTTCCTTTCCCTCTGATTCTCCCAGATTCCGGCGGCACTAACCCCCTTAGTATGATCCACCAAGTAGTATTTACTTTCCATTTTGAAAACTTTATCCACGTGGACGGTGGACCCATTTTGACCGCCAAATCACATGACCATCAAACACCAAGGTATTTTTATTATAATCTATAGTATTATATAAATGGTTTGACGTGAAGACCGTTTTTCCTAGTCCTTTCGTTAAATCGCGATCGTCCATTTACTAAAATCTCAAATCTGAACCCTCCAATACTAAACGTAACTTTCCTGGTCCCCTGAAGGCATCTAAACCATCCAATTAATTACACCAATCCCTCCGGAACATCTCATCCATTCCCACTCATATCTCTCTCTAGATTGAAATCTCGACCGTCCTTTCCAAATTTCCAATAGCTCCCACTCCCACATCCGAAACCCCATCGACAACTGATCTCCCCAAGCGACGCCAACCATGCGTCGCCACCAAAGCCAAACGTCGTTTCTACCTCCTTTAAAATGCTTACACCTTCCACTCCATTAGTTATTGTTGGCGGTTTCTCTTGAGATTCTGTAAGAACCTAATCTAAAACACCTTAATTAACTAAACCTAAACCTAACTTACCCTAATTATGCATGCTAATGAAGAGGTGAGGAGATAAGGTTGGGAGCATGAGGTGGCTTGTTTTGATTTGAAGTTTAAGAGGTGGATTGAAGATAAACTTCGATTTTACTATAAATAAGAGGGAGAGGGTTAATTGAATCGTTTTCTCCATTTCTGAAGCTAACCAGAGAGTGAGAGAAGAGTTTAGAGAGAAGAAGAAGAAGAAGGTGAAGAAGAAGAAGAGGAGAAGAAGGAGAAGAAGGAAGAAGAAGAGGAGTGAAGTGACTCAAGCTTGGGAGGCTTCCACAACCGTCAAAAAGGTATGCCAAGTCTTCATATTAACTCCCCAAGAGGTGTGGGAGTGTAGAGGACGACGTTGGTGCCGTTTCTCCGGTGAAAACCCTACTGGACGGAGGTTGAAGACGACTGGTTCGGTCGACCGTTGTGTGTCTCGGTCGACCGATATTTATAAATATTAACTTACTGCCCGAAAATGGTCGAACGATGTCTGTGTGACGGTCGACCGTTTATACCAAATTTCGCGGGAAATAAAGGGTTACATTAGCTGGTCGACCGGTGTTGTTTCGGTCGACCGAACCCAGTAGATAGGTTAGACAGGCCTTCGGCCGACCGAGTGTGTGTCTCGGTCGACCGAACTGCGCAAGGTCGGTTACGAGCGTTGACCATCTAAACGGTCGACCGCTCTGGATCCGGTCGACCGACCGAGTGCAGTTTTCCTGTAGTGAAGTGCTTGTTGATCCGGTTGACCGAAGGAGTTTCGGTCGACCGAATCCAGTGGGCAGGATTCATGCAGACTTTCTTATCGGTTGAACGAACCCTGGTTTGACTGACAAGATATATATGTATATAAAATGTATAGCGTAGACCTTCCAAACGGTCGACCTCTAGATGACTTTTGTTCGACCGATTGGTCGGTATTTCGGTTGGCGTGATTCGACCGATAGACTTGTTTGTACAGTACCGTGTACTGTGTGGGGGACCGGCCGACCGGTGTGCTTTTAGCGGTCGACCGATCTGCCGCAGGTTGGTGGATTTATCCACACGCGATCCGTTGAGTATAGGTCGACTACCGGCTCCGAGGCGACGGTTGATTACCGGCTTTGAGAGCTACGGATTTCACCTTCGACGAAGGCGTATTATTGTACTACTGTTGCCTCTCTTACCGAGCGGGGTGTGAGGGATGTGTACCGTAAACCTTGGGCAGTTTGCGAGGGTTTAGCGGTAGGCCGAGGATGTTCCGGCAGAGGGTGCGCGTTTGGCGGCTCTTGGGGGAGCAGCGGCTGTCGTCTGACCCGAGTTGTGTATTCGGCGGGCTAACTCGCTCCTTGGGTGGCGGCGTGTACCGGGGGTTCCTTCCTGCACTTTTTGGGGAGCAGTGGTGTCGACTGACCCTTGTGAGGCAGCGGTGGACTGACTTGACCCTTGTGGCAGGAGTGGTTCAGTGCCGCGGAGGTGGTGAGGGTATTATTGTGGGCCCGAGGTGGATGATCATGTGCATAGCATTGCATTGTCTTTAATTCCTTTTTATATTTTTAGGAGGCTTGGTATACGGGGTTCTGCAGGGAACTCAGGCATGTTTGTTTGTTTTCATTTCAGGTAGTGAGTAGCATTAGAGTCAGCTGGTGACCGAGGAGAGTGCCCCCGGGATCAGATCCAGTTCTCTTTATTATCTTCTTTTGTTTGAGGTACTGATTACATGTATATTCACTTTTGTTGTAATCACAGTTGACTCATTTATATAGTTTGACTTCCACGTGGGTCTGTATCTTATATTATATATATATGTTAGTTTGTTTTCCCGTGACGTGCCCTGTGTTGACCGTTGACGGTCTTTATTATTGTTTAAATTTTCCACTATTTTCGGGTACGTTACAGATTCAATGGCCCCCAACAAATGTGTGAGCGATTCAACACGGAGCATGTCTGTTTGTTTTTTTTCCTTGTCTGGTTTTTGCATTTTTTGATTTCTCTTCTGTGATTTTTGGATTGTTTATTCGTTTTTTTGTTTTCTCTTCGACGCTTCTTGCGAGGTATGTTTGTATTCGTTTTCTCTTTTTTAGGCCTTTGCTTTTAGATTCATATTTTGTTTTCTCTTCCATGTTTTCTGTTTTTATGGGATATTTGTATTCTATGTTTGTCTGGAGTTTTCAAACAAAAAATGTATTTTGTTTTCTCTTTCTATGTATTTGGTAAAACTTGCGTTAGAGTTTCTGGAAAAGGTTAGATCGGTCTCATTAGTTTTCGCGGCTGTAGATGGCTTCATCCCAAGATTTTTAGAATTTAACTTTTCCTCTTTCCGTTAGATTAGAATTAGCGGTTGAAAATTGATTTTCCAGAAAAAATTTGAACTTAACTTTTCCCTTTGACATATCCATTTCAGATTCGAGGAAAAAAAATCTAGAACTTCATTTTTACCTTTTTTTAATGGCGCTAGCTTTCCGAAAAATTTGACATATCCATTTCATAAGTTTAATAGTTGAAGATTGGATGATCTCAAAGATTTTTAAAATATGTTTCTAGATTTCTAAGGACAATATATAGTTGCATTCATTATATTTTTTCGCATCTGTTGAACTTCTTCTGTATATTTCTTACTTCATATATATGTTTTATTTTGTAATAGGATATTTTGATATAAAAAAAAAGAGAAGTTTCAACGGCCAACTCTGAATTTGACCATTCAATTGCTTCAAAATGTCTCAGTGAAGAACAAATGCACCTAAAAGGTTGATTTTCTTATAAAAATTGAATTTACGGAGGCCATTAAGTTCTTGTTTTATGATTTTATTTTTTTGTCATCCAGGGTAACCTGATGTGGAAAATCCTCGGCCTCTATGGAGATTGTTTTTTATAGAGGGACATGACATTGAGCTGCCAAGTGAATTTGAAGGTTAATATCCGAGATTGTCTTTGTTTTGATTTTCACTGAAATTTCACAATTTTAATACAATTACTTATTTATCTTTGTTTAGATTGATTATATCATTTTTTAATTTGTAATTCCAAAGCATTACCAAATGTCATGTAAAGTAAGCATTTTTTTTATATTTTGTCATCCGAAAGGGACGTCTTACTATCCTAGAAGGCTAGATTAGTGCAATTTACCTTGTCTTTGTTTTTCTTAAATTGCATGTCTTGGGTTTTCATCTAATAACTTTGTTGACCTTATGCCTTTTGGTTTCTTTTCTTCTTCTGAAGTGCTAGTTCTGATGCAGATTGTTCCAACCAAATATAGTTTTCTCTCGAAAGATGTTTTACCAACAAACCAGTTTTCAGTTAAGGAATACTTTGTTGCTATAAAAGAGACTGATAGAACCTCAGTTGGGCATTCTAACCTTTAGTGATTATTTGTTATTCTTCTCTCTGGTATTTATAGTTTACTTTCAAATAATGCAGGTGTTTATTTTGTACGATCTTTCACCAATTATTGTGACAATTAAAGAGGAATGCCGCAACTTTCTTCACTTCATAACAGGGCTATGTGCAGTTCTTGGTGGAACATTTGCTCTAACATGTTTCACTCTCACTCCAATAATGCAATGAGTCCTGTCTTTTCAATTTCCTTTCACCATTTATACCTTTTTCTGCATTATGATAATCATTTTTTGTTTTATTTCCTTGGATCGAAACCGCACATGAATGTTTGATCAGTGGATGTATAGACTTATTGAGTCAGTAACCAAGACAAAAGGTGGACGCATTGTGAGATGATCTAGATCTTCGTCATTTTGAAGTTGATCTTCAGGTATCTAGCTTCACATGTATGTTCAGTGTCATGTACAAAACTTTTGGTTCATGAGACTTCATACATGCTGAAGTTTGATGCATGTGCTTGTGATCGCACACCAAGCTTGATAGAAAATTCTTTAGACTTGAGCTGTTTGTTCTTATATTAACTAAAGGAGGCAAAACGGGTGGTTTGTGCTATTTCTCATGGTACAGTGTCCGGAGCAATTTTGTAGGAATATTTATGCAGTGTCATTTCATTTGCACAGAGATTTTACCAAAGAGAAGATGTTTATTTATGGAATTTTCAATTTTGTTTATCTGTTGCTCTGACAATTACAGATTGCACTTAGGAGTCCTTAAAATTTGGAATTGATTACTATTCCCATACACTGTAGAACAACTCAGGTATCCTATTGACTTTAGTAACATAATGATTTACTACTGGAGGAACAATACTTGGGGTCTTGTGAGTTTCACCAGGTATAACCGTGGTCCTACAAACTGAAGTACCATATCCATGCATTTTATTATAGTCTAATAAATTGTTTCTTCTTGCCAGTGACAAAATGCCCTTGCGGTGTTTTGGATTAAAAAATTTGCCTATTTTCTATTATATATACAATTTTGGTTACTATGTCTTTTTTCACATCTTTCCATCAGTTTTGATTTTGAGTTGATTTTAGCCTATTCCATCATTAAAACCTCCATGTTCTTACCTTCAGTCCTTTCACAATTCACATAGATTATTCCATCACTTATGCCACAGAGGGTTTATCCTATTCCAAGTTGAGATTGCTTTTAAGACAAACACTGAATTCTTATGTTCTATCTTATGGGTCATTGACTTATGTTATATCTGTCATTGACTTCTGTTATTTCTGTCATTAACTGCTGAAAGTCACAATGGTACTCATCTTTTGTATGCCATATGCTTTAGTAATCTTTTGTTGTAGGTGAACAAATTCTACCAATTTCCTATATTATTGACTTTTATTGTTAATTGGAATTCAAAACCCAAGACTACATGAAGAGATGTTCTCGCGTTGAAAGATATATCTTTAGGAATTTTTTTTGAATGTGAAAGGGGGTTGCGGTTGTGAATCCCAACTGACAGCATCTTTTGGAGTGCAATAAGTAACTATTTTGACATGCACTCTTATTTTACACTATTTGATCATTTGGCGGTGATATATTTGACTATAGTAGTGCACTCTCATCACGTTTTGTGAGTGATGTTTGTTCACGGTGTGCAGCAGATCTTGAAGATAAATTAGTTGAACCACATTCTATAGGAATTTTTTCCATCGATATTTTCTTTGTTCATGTAACTATGTTTAAATTTAGTTTTTTTTCGTCCACTATTGGGTGTTTGCATCTAGAGGAAGGTACATCATACGGGTTGAACAAGTAAAGTTGAGAAATAACCAATAGCAAAAATTACCATCTATTGTTTTCAGTCAAGAAATTAGCGTTTATGGTCAAATGCTACTAATTCCTAGATCAAATTTCGAAGAACAACAAACATTTAGATGTGAATATTTATAGTCTATGGAGTCAACAATTTCAATGCAGAGGCATCTTTAATTTCACAGAAGAATATTGTTTGCCTTTTTTCATCATAAACTTCGATAAACCAATAAATCATATTTTTGATTTCTGAGATTTAGTATGACGATAAGAGTATAAGACTATTCTTCTGTATGTTAAGAGAAATTTTTCCATTTTTTATTTTTCAATTTTGTTTAATAAAAATAATATTTGCATTTTTTTTATCATTTGATTCTTCACGAGGTCAAGTAAGACATATAAGTTACCGAATCACCTGCATCACATATTATAATTTGGGCATCTACAATTGTATGGTGTGAACATGTCATACAATTCTTTTAAATATAACTAATCTTTTACTATATGCACTAAAAGGTATAATTAGTAGGACATATATTCAAATAAGCAAACTTATTGAACAATCACTTAATATGCTTATGAATGATTTGAACCACAATTATTGCTTCCTACGACATGAAACACAAATATGTAGTTTAAATGGAGAATAATCTCTACTCTATCATGATTTGCAATCTCTACTCTGGTTTAGTAAGCTTGACATCTACAATGACATGTAGTCTTTCTTGGTTCAGAAAATTGAAATTGCACGTTATTATGGCAACAGATCAGATGTGCACTTCCAATATGAACCTGAAATTTGCTAACATAGTTTTAGATTTTGATTAGAGAGATTCATATTTACCATTTATCAAAATCTTTCTACGTAGCACTGCACAATTGTAATACTTTCATATCCTCATTCGAACAATGGTAATTAAATTACACATACACGTAACACATTTTTCATGTGTATTCTCTTTTGTATCCTCCAATGTGATGTTTTAATAATCTATATACCACAAACATATGGAGTAGAGGAAAGAAGAAGTGGACTACTTGATTGATATATTATATTGTCATGTTTTTTAGAACATTTCGGTTGTGCTTTGAAATTGTTACTTTGAGAACTTTGACGTGCCACTGTGATGCGCAATAAAAAATAATTTTTAATTTCAAATTAAAAATCTTACAAATAAATCCTTCAAAGCTGAATCAACGATGAATAATTGAAACAATTTTTTACTCTGCTACAACTGTGTCATATTTAAGCATCATCTATCTCATATGTAATGATCAATATTTAAGAAGTAATCGTGCAACGCTCGTGTCAAACGCTAGTTTAATATATACCAATATGCAATTAGTAAGTAAGGTAATCGGATCCTCTCCAATGTAGTAAGAATTGGAGAGGTTCGATGAAAGTCATCAAAACCGTCCAATTAAACCAGAGGGTGGATTGTTGTCATCGTTAAATAGACCTTAAAAGTATCATTACACTATTTTTGTGAAAGTCTACGATTCCATTAAAAGTGTTGAAAACAATGCAAAATATATATATCAAAGATAATGATGTATATTTAAAAAAATAACACATTATTAGTGGAGAGGGGACCAAGTGTTAGAAAACCTAAAGTTAAAAAGGAGTAAATGTATTCGTTTTAAAGTCGATAAGAATTAAGAAAAGAAAATTGTGCCTAAAGTGGGAGGTTATCTGTCGTTTACACTCAATGACAAAATAAGACGAAAGTCAAAAAAAGGCACATCAAATCAAAAGGCACAAACCATCAAACCAACCTCAGTACATCATCATCACCTTCAAGGCTCCATCCCTTCCCTCCTCGCAGACGTGTTCATCGCAATAATCACATCATCAAACCCAAAATTCGAAATGGACCACGAAATTAGGGTTCCGACGGGTTGCGCGTCGTGGATCCGCCGCTCCTCCAAACTCCACCACCACCATCGCGTCCTCCTCCTCCTCCTCGGCCGCTGCTCCACTCCCTCCTCCCCTCCCCTCCTCCGCCTCTTCGCCTTCCACCCCCTCACCTCCTCCCTCTCCCCTTCTCCCCTGGTGGGTCCCACTTGCCTTTTTTTATTTATTTTTGGAGTTGTGTTGTTGTTATGATGATTTTTTGGTTGGTTGGTTGGTTTGTTTGTTTCAGGTGGAGTGCGAGGTCGACGGCGAGCCGTTGAGGTTCGCGGTGCATCCCAGCGGGGAAGAGTTCGTCTGCGCCACCACTAATGGCTGCAGGTTTGTCGTTTCCACGGACTTCACGTCGTTCCCTTTTGGAAAATGTTACTTTGTAGTTTAACGAGTAGTTCACCAGCACACAATGTGTACCTGTGATTGAAAGTCTGAGTTCAATTCCTGACTCTGGTGATTCCCCTCGGTTTTCGAAGCTACAATTGTAGAATGTAGACTTCCCTTTCACTTTGCATAATAAATTATTAGGATGAGAACAACTTGAGGTAGTTAAGTAGTTCGTCAACAAATAAGGTGCCTCCGTGAACAAATTGTCGCAGCTAAATTCCTGAGTGTGGTGATTCCCCTCGGGCTTGGAAGCTACAATTGCAGACTTCCCTTTTGGTTTGCGTAATGAGTTATTAGGATGAGAACAACTTCAGGTAGTTTATCAGCACACAAGGTACTCTTGTGACAAAATGTCGCAGTTCAATTCCTTAGTGTAACATTATTTTAGGCTCATATGCTACTTTGGTTTTCAGAATTTGCCTGGTTTGTTAGTTCTTTTATACAAGAATTACTGGGCACTGATTTTTCGTTGTTTCTATGTTTAGAATGCTTTTGGTCGTGGTGGATTAACGTGGAATTGTGGTAAAGTCTGGGATTCAAAACTTTAATGTTTCTCTACTGTTTAATGTTGTGTTGCCTACTTCGGAAGTGTTGTTGGGATTTATTGGGATGTATAGGGGCATTTATTACTGTAATGAAATGACTTCAAGCTTAAGCATTTCATGACTCATTTATGGGTGTTCAGATGATATGCTACCAAGGTTTTCATATAATACATTTTTTGTTAGTTCTCTTATGCTATTGTTTTATCACTATTGTTTTTTGCTCTTTGTCTAGGCCCTAGGGTGCGTTTGGACTGCTTTGGATGTGGTTTAACCTGGGATTGTACTTAGGTTTGAGATGTGGAAGTGTGTTATTTGGAATTCCCTTTTTTTGAGTGGTTTTTCTATAGAACTTGTAATTCATTATGGAAATTTGAAATATCAAATACCTTTGTGAAGGTTTTTAAAAGCAAATCGAAATTAAAGAGGTGGAATTTAAAATTTTCACATAAAGAGGTGAAAAGACTATTCCAAATTATTGCAAAAATCCACTATCATTCTCCAAATGTGATTATATGAATGTTCTCACATATTTTTACGGTCCGCCAGTGATTGAAAAGGCGTCCGCCTAGGCGCCCAGTGACCCATGGGCACCTATTGATTTATGGCCGACTAGTTGGCCAAAGGATTGAAATGTCGGCCGCCTAGGCGGCCAAGTGCCCTTCCCCCACCTTGTGTGCTCCTAGCCGCCTTTCAATCCTTGTGTTCCACAATGACTTTATTTTGCGTGAGTTGGAATAGTTGTTGAATGTTGATGATACCTATAATATGCAACTTTTAATTACTATTATTTGAAAATGACATGTTATAAAAAAAGCACGGATTATCATGTTGTTGAAAGCTTATATAGAATTTATGAATGAATTAATCACACATCCAAACACGCTGTTTATAATATGTCTCGTTACACATGGTAATATGAAAACTAATGAATCAAATGGTATCCATGTGTGGTTTCAAATCCTATTAACAGACTAGACTTCTTGGATATAGGGATGGTGATCTGACAACACAATTAGATTGAACTGTACTTGTTTCTACATAAGTTGGGTTGTTGTTGTACAATGCGATAGTGCTCCGTGCAAAGACCAGATGAAGACTACCCATAATTCCTCCACTAAGTATACTATATTTTCTGCCCTGCATACATTCTTTTTTTATATCTGTTATTTGTGTTTTTGCCTGCACTCTAAACTTTCACAATGACACAATTTGTTCAATTATATTATGGTGGAGAAGAATCTCATTTGCAACCAAGATCTTGCTTTTTTTGCCATTTGCAAAAACCTTCACTTGTCTAGTAATAAGGTTTTGCAGTTCTCTGCTCTTTATTCCAAATATGCTATATTGTTCTACTAGACAGGTGACATACACATAGATAGTGTGGAAAATTTCATCTTTAAGTCCTTCTCTGTAGTCTGTACAAATAGTAGATTTATTACATGTCATTGGTTGTGAGATAGGTTATCGAAAATATTTTAGATTTGGTAATTGTGTTGCATGCTCTTGAATCTCAGTCACATTGTGACTGTACCTTTCTTTTTTGAATTTTTTGACATGTTTTTTTCCCTTATGCAGGTTATATGAGTTGAATGGTCAGGATTCAAATATGGAGATTGTGGTTAAAGAGTTTGGTGGTCTTCAGAATGTTGGCCAACAAAAATGCCTAGCATTTAGCACTGATGGTTCTAGACTTGCCTCTGGTGGTGAGGTACTGATGGACTGTATAAATGACCTAATAAGCTTTTGACTGAATGCTGATGGCCCAGTGGAATAAAATATAGGTCCCAGATTCTACCATTATTTTTTTAAGGCTGGAGCCTCTGGTGAAACCATGGAAGTATATTTATACTTAGTATTATATATAGGATATTTGATTTATACGTCATGGTGGTTTGTCTCGGAAAGAAACAGTTTTGGAAACCAAAGTTCTGGATGAATACTCTATTAACTGCTTCTCTTTGCCTTTTTTGTTGCTTGAAAATAGTGATGTTCTAGTATTTGGAAGTTTGAGCTTGGTGGCCTTTTCATATCAAAATCTTGTTACCCTTTTCCTAATATTTTTTCACTATTTCCCCCCCTCTTTTGTAGGATGGGCACCTCAGAATATTTGAATGGTCAACTCATAATCTTTTGTTGGATGAACCTAAAGCACACAGTTCTTTCCGGGACATTGACATTAGGTAAAATATGTTATATTATTATATAGCTTAATTTTCACAGAAATAGATATATCAGCAAAAAAATGTAATTTTTGGCATGTTATTGCTAATGCACGGTTGGTTCTATTCAAGGTATGGATATTAGATAAAATATAAAATATAGTGGAGTTTCGCATCTCAAGAGCAGTACCATATTTTTCCCCATGACATTATTTTAATGCATGGTGGTGAACTGTTGATCTTGCTTATGGAGAAACAGTAGAAATGTGCTATATTTTAAACAATTTGATTTAATTTAATTTCACACCTGCCACCTGGAGTCGTAAAATTTAAATTACTAATTAGTAAGCATTCACCTATTTCTTTTTGCACTGTTTACAGAGGGTTTACAGGATTTTCAATCAAAATCATTGTTTTTGTCTTAGCTTGTTATTAATTTAATTTATAGTAGCTTGAGATGGAAATCACAAGAGAGGCAACAGGGGCTGGGCAACCTTGCCTAGCACACCTGCATGGACCAATCCAAGTGCACCCAACTACATCACGCAATGTGATATAGGCTGACTGTTGCTTTCTTATTCTTTAGTGATTTGACACCTTTCTACTAATCTAATATTCCAGCTTAGACTCGGCATTTTTAGCATCCACCTCTTTTGATGGGTCTGCAAGAATATGGAAGATAAATGATGGCGTCCCATTAACTTCATTGACTAGAGACGGGGTAACGCCACACATCACCTCTTGCTTATGTAATATCTATTTTCCTTTATTTTTAATTATTTGAAGGTTTTTATTGTATGATGTTAATATGCTCTTTCGTATTTAATACTTGTTAGCTATGATAGGATGAAAAGATCGAATGTTGCCGATTTTCTCGTGATGGGACAAAGCCATTCCTGTTTTCCACAGTTCAGAGAGGTCTGCTTATAGGATTTTAAGCAAAAGTAAAAGTTATAAAACTAACTTTTGCTTTTTCTTTGTCTACCTTATATTGCTCCTATTTAACTGTAATTTCGATAAAAACAGGAAACAAATGGGTAACAGCTGTTTGGGATATCAGCACATGGGACAGAATCGGTCACAAGAGGCTTCTTAGAAAACCTACTTCTGCACTTTCCACTAGTCAGGATGGAAAGTATCTTGCATTGTAAGTAAAATTTCTTCTTGTTAACTTTGAGTACTTGTCAATAAATAAAATGCAAAAACTCTATTATTGTTTAACTGGATATAAGAGCTTCTCTCTTTATTTAGGGGAAGCAATGATGGTGACATATGTGTCGTAGAAGTTAAGAAGATGGAGATATGCCATTGGAGCAAGAAGCTTCATCCTGGAACAAGTGTTTCTTCTATTGAATTCTGCCCCACAGACAGGTATTTCGATTTGTCCACAATGTGTTTTTGAACGAGCTTTCACCTGCCCAATAAATTGAAGGATGAATGTATAATTTTTTTAGCATCAGTACCTAGCTCATGTTCTGTTGATACCAACAATTAGGTGCGCATGTTAACTAAATGAAAGTCTTTAGCATGTGAACCTTGTGTAACTATCAAGTGGGGATTGTCTACCACTCTACCTAAAAACTAGCTTGTAGCTAAGAGAGTTTACACCCTATAATCCCAGGGCACGTCCCTAACTTTAGCAATGTGGGTTTACTTTGACGCTTCCCCACATGTGCAACTGTGAATAGCGTGTTTCACATGGGAGGACGTGGACCAATCATCGAACCATCAACTTGATTTCGTGTTGGATTAGGGACAAGTGGGGATCATCAACACAAGGCTAGTTTGTAAAAGAGAACCCACATATGCCTTACAACCCAAGGCATGCCCTCAACTTTATCAATGTGAGACTATTCTAACATATGTCGTATATTTGGGTAGCCACTTTTTCCCCATGTAAAGGTGCTACACAGTGAATAAATTCCATTGTTATGAAGTAAAACGAAGTTACAAGTTGATAGTGTGAAGCTGCATGTGTGATCATTGAACTCAATTTCTTGGACGCTGAAGGCTTTTGATAATTACTCATAAATGGATTGGTGGAATAAAGGTGCACCATGATTTTGTGTTGGCACATTGAGATTAATTGTCGTGAACTTGATTCATTGTATAACACGATAAATTTGTCACAAATTCCGACCCATTACTTCCACTATCACGTATGTCATAAGAGTACCATTCTTAAGTTGGTGTATGTCCAACTCTGTTGTTTTTATATTTGTGCAAGTAGCCCCTAGTTTTTTTGTGAAATTAATCATCAATATGTTAATCACTGCTTTCACCTTGTATTAGTTCCTGCAGAATTGTCCTTTCAACTTCTTCACAACAGGGAGCTATCATTACAAGACTAAATGTTGCAGAAGACTGGAAAGGTTGCACTCGTAGATCATGAGATCATTGTTTTTGTGTATCATTTGAGCTTTTTGTCCTGACTGCTATTTTTTGTGCAGTTTGGCAAATTTATTTGCTACTCTTGGGTCTCTTCTTGGTTTCCTTGGCTGTCTTTTATGTACTCTACGAGAACTCGGATTCCTTTTGGAACTTCCCTAAATCTGGAAAACCTTTATCTTCTATAGCTTTTGTCACAGAGCCAGAGATTCCAGACGATCAGAGTGTTTGGTGATGCATTATTTGGCAACCTCGGATTCTAACATTTCTGAAGGCTAATATTTTACGCCCCTTCTCTGATTTGGTTGTGATGTTTTAACCCACCAAATTGCTCCTTTTTAAAGTGTGAAATATTATTACTCACGTTCTGTATCTCGTATTGTTAACTGTCATGGAGTGTTACTTTTGTTCTGTAATTATGAAAATAGTTGTCAGTGTAATACATAGACTTCTGATTATGTACTATTGTTTTGCCCTCGAACCTGTTTTCTGAAAGGAGTAAAAGAACCAATTGGATATTTTATTATTATTTTTTTATATCAAACAAAATTTTACATATTATTATATAAAACCAGGCAATATGGTGGCCCCTTACTGAATATGAACTGGTGGGTGTTATCTAGATTAGCGTGTGACCGGTGATGCTAAGACCATCCACTACGGGACCGACCTGGTCATGGGGAGGATGATCCGGTCATCCATCTCGATCGGGTCATCGACCTGGTCATGGGTCGGTCGGTTTATTTTTTCTAAATGTTTATGTTTTTGACTTTATTTTGTTTGTTTTAAATTATATTTAATTTTTTTTTATTTTTTAAATACGTTTCATAATTGTTTATTTTTTTAAATTTAAATATTTTTTTGATTATTTGCAAAACCGACCTCCAAATGATGTGTAAGAGGGAGTAGAATTGAAAAGATGGGTCAGGAAAAAATAAAAAAAATTAAAAAAATTGGAAAATAAAAACTATTAGAAAACATATTTTAAGAAAATAAGATTTAAAAAACAGATTAAAAATGATAAAAAAATAACAATACAATATTTATTGATATTTGTTATAAGAATTGGGAGTTTATATTTTTATAAATAGTTAGGATTTAAGTACCAAATTTATATTGAAATACACCAATTTTTCTGAAATAGAAAATATTATACTAAATTTAAAGTAGAAAACAACAATTAAACTGAAATAAAAATCTAAACTAAACATGAAAATGTGGAAGATACCGTGGTTTATGATACAACTAAGTTTGAGCAGGATCACGGCATACCGAGTCCGAGACCAACACCTTACTCCACTACACTGGTTCTTGACATTACCAGTTACATGGTGAACAAATACCGCGTTCGTGATAAAACCCAACATCTCGCACTAAGGACCGATTGATCGAAAACATCTGGCAACGATTCGACGGTAGTGACGCTTAAGTGTGTTTTATTTGTATTGTAGGTGTTTTGTGGTTTGTGTCGTTTAATATTTGATTTATGTCGTGTATTTGGTTTATCATTTCGGGTAATGTAAGCTTATGTTTGTTTAATTTAATGTAATATTTAATTTATTAATATTAATGATATTTACTATTTGCTAATCAGTGATGGTTAAACAAAAAAATTATATGTAATTTGGAAATACGAGATTTATTGGTATTTTAGTTTTTTCAAATAGAATATTAATGTTTTTGGTAAATATAAATGATTTTGGAATAGAATAAAAGTTGATAAGATAATTAACAATGTGGAGGAAAGAGAATGTGATGACCTAGGTCATGGTAAATTGGTGAATAGTGAAGGAAAAAAAGAAGATCGATCATGATGACGTGACAGAAAGAGAAAAGAAGTATGGGTGTAAGTGGGGCGGGGTGGGTTTTTGGTCCACCGCTACTCGCCCCGCATAAGTTAAGCGGGTATGCGGGGCGGGGCGAGTCAAAAATAAAAAAACCGCTACCCGCCCCGCCTAAGGTTGTACTAGGTGAGGCGGGGCGGGTTATGCGGGTTTGGCGTTTTTTTTAATTTTTTTTTATTTTTCCTAAGAAAAATAAAAGAACAACAAAACTTGAAAAATAGTAATTACTTATTGTATTTTTTGGGAAATTGGATGCGTGTTGAGTGAAAAATTAGACATTTGGTTAGTGTTGAATAATGATTTGGTAAGGTGGGTTAATGGTTATGAGTAAAATTGAAACATTAAAATGATTTTGGTATATAAAAAATTAGTAATATATTTGATTAGGGGGGTTGCGGGTTATGCAGGGCGGGTTGCAAGACAACCGCAACCCGACCCGCTTATTAGGCGGGTTATGCGGGTGGCGGGTTGGCGGGTAATATTTTTTTGTCCGCTACCCGCATTAGGCGGGACGGGGCGGGACGGATTGCGGGTAAAATATTACCCATTTACAGCCCTAAAAAGAAGAGAGTGTGTGCATAACCTAGGTCATAATAGCTGATGCTCTAATGATTTGTTTCTATTCTCTCTAAAGATCAAAAATATCCTAGAAGAGCCAGCGATTGACCTCCTATGCTTGATATTCTACATTCCAAATCTCTCTCCATCACAAACTTTTAGTACAACAACCGACGACATCACACTTCCTTTGATTACGACCAAAGGTGGTTGATTTTAGGGAACTACTATTCGTCGTCGGAAAACTACTTAAATCGCTCCAAAAATGACCTTTTTGCCCCTAACAAATCAATTAATACCGATTTCGTCCCGTGTCTTTAAACAAGGTGTTTGACTCAGTTTTACTCACATTCCCAGTACAAACACCACGAAAATGTCCGGCGAAGCACCAGAATCCGGCGAGGTAACGGGGGCGGAATTTTTTTTCCGACTCGGGCGTCTGGCTAGGCCGCCTCCAGCTAGGTGGAGGCGTCTGGCTAAGCCGCCTCCACTTAGGTGGAGGCGGCTTAGCCATACGCCTCCACCTATGTGGAGGCGGCTTAGATGCACGCCTCCACCATGGTGGAGGCGGCCTAGCCAGCCGCCCGTTTTTTTTGTTTTTTTTTAATTTTTTGTTAAATTCAAAATTTTCAGGTTCCGTTGCAAAATTTTGGTGGTGATGGAGTAGATTATAGTGAGCTTTTTGACAGTAAAGAAATATTTACAACAATCGAGGAAGGTTGTAAATGGGCGAAACAAATTGCGATAGGAGCCGGATTTTTTTGGTTATATCATCGTACAAACCAAGAGCAGATAACCGGATGGATTGTTACCTGAGATGCGATCGCATACGTGAGATGAGTTCTCGTGATACGAGTATTGCACTGCGAAAGAATACGAAAAGAAAAGGTTGCGGTTGTCGGTTTTTGGTAAAAGTGGTGGAGCGACGAGATCGTGATGGATGGGTTATTGTTTCTAGTAGCATGTTTGGGCAGCACAACCACCCATTGACAGTTTATTCAGAGGGTCACCGACAGGTCAGCGGACTTAGTGCTGGAGCAAAGCAAATTGTTCGGGATATGACAGAGGCACAAGCAATGCCCCGTAACATTTTGTTAGCGGTAAAGAAGAAATTTCCGGACGATAATCCTAATCAAAGGCACATTTACAACTTCAGAGAGTACATGAGGAGGACGAAATCTGAAGACAGGAATCCCGCGCAGCAGTTTCTCAGAGAGGCAGTGCAGCATAAGTATTTGCATTGGATTGTGGCAGATGAAGAAACTAATGTCTTGACTCACGCATTTTTGGCACATCCGACTTCAGTTCAGTTGTTGCGTACATACCCATTCGTGATCTGTATGGATTCGACGTATAAGACGAACAAGTACAAGATGCCTTTGTTTGAGATGGTTGGGGTTACTCCAACAAATATGAATTTCCTCGTCGGATATGCGATTTTGCAGGATGAGACCGAGTCTAGTTACCGGTGGGTGTTGGAGAGGTTGTGAGATCTGTTATTGGATATTGTTAGTCCGACAGCAATAATTACGGACCGGGAGATGGGTCTGATGCGACCAGTGGCAGAGGTTTTTCCTGAGTCAGCTCATTTACTATGCACCTGGCATATCAACAAAGACGTGTACAACTACGCATACCACGTATTCGGCAAGGAGAAGCAGCTTGCAGAGAGTTTTAGACGTGGAAGATGGAGGAGAGTCATGCTTTCTGATTCACAGACGGATTATGATAGAGCAGTCCGTAATCTGAAGGATTCTTACAGTTCCTGGCCAGTGCTGACGAAGTATGTGGAAGACACGTGGTTGGTGCATAAGGAAAAAATCGTGTTGAATTGGACGAATCAAGTTCTTCATTTCGGCAACACTACGAACTACAGGGTGGAAAGTGCACATTCGACTCTGAAAGAGTGGATCACTACATCGACTGCCGCTCTCGACACTCTTTTCGACCGCGTGAACTCGTCTATTGAAATGCAGCTGACGAATATTCGGAACTTTCTTGAAGATTCGAGACGTCGAAATTTGGCACAGAACATAGGTCCTCTGTTTCAACATATAAATGGCCGAGTTTCGCATCACTGCTTGTCGTTAATGACTCAGGAGTTGAAGAGAATGCAGGACTTAAGTGATGAAATTGAATATCGTTGTGGGTGTGCTTTCCTGACAACACATGGGATTCCTTGTGCTTGTACCATGTATGAGTGTTTCGCGTCAGGTGATGGAATTTATTTAGAGCAGATTCATCCATTCTGGAAAACACTTGTTATCGGAGAAGGAGTCCAGATGTCAGAGTTTGTTGATCAGTCAGCACAAGACACCGAGCATTTTCGGAAGCTAGTGGATGAGATCTCGCAGAGCGATCCTACAGTAATTCGTAGTGCCTCTCGTATTTTATACGAACAGTTACACCCCGATCAGTCGAACTATGGAGAACCCGAAGAAAATACTAAGGTACGAGGTCGATCTAGGCGAAAGTCGACACGTCGGGACCCGAGTGCCTTCGAGTATGCTGAGCGAGGTCGTGGTCGGTCTGGCAGTAGTGGGAGCAGGGGTCGTGGTCGGTCTGCCAGTAGTGGGAGCAGGGGTCGTCGGTCTAATTCGTCTCGATCGTCCTTGAATACGGGCACAGGATCTTCTGGTATGTCGATATCTTTGTTGTTATGTTATTTAATATATATTAGTAATCTAAATGGGGTTGAATATATTATCTCCTAATTTTGTTGTTTTAATGAATTGTTATTTACCTATCTTACAGTGTCCGGACGGGTTGACGTGGACAACTTCCCATATAATGATAGACTGCCAGGAATCATTTTGCCATTTCTGCATAGGTGGAATGACGTACGTGCTGCTGTGGATTTCGATGTGTTGCCGATGTCTTTCATGGTGGTCAGGAGAACTGGTCGTACGCCTGTCGTGCGATTTCTAATGAGATAGGTGCACATCCTATTTATGAGACAGTCTATTTCGGCCATGTGAGAGACATCCTATTATATGGAGGTTTGGTCCGACTTGTTTCCTATTGCGAATTTTTACAAGTGTGCGGTCATGTATTTCGCAGTGGGAACGGATGATTCGTTGTTCCCGTGTCTTACTGTTCTACCCTGGGAGTGTCCCTCTACCATGACGAGGCCTGTCAGAGAGTTGGTCATTGCTCATTTAGGGAGTTACGCTCATTTTATTCGTTTGGAATTACTTGATGATTTCCCAGTACCTCCTATAGCGACCTTATGGTATCAAATGCGAGATGAGAGTGTTGTTGGATGGGAGGATCAGTACCAAAGTAGGATGGAGTATTGGAACCGGTTACGTTGATTGTAATTTGTAATGTTTTGTAATGTATAATATATCGTGTATTTCTACTTATATCGTGTTGTTTTTTTACCGTATTTTAAATTTAAATATTATTTCATATCTAAAGAAATAAGTTGAAAATCTTTTCGTGAAAAATAAATATTAAAAAATACGATAGTCAAAGAAATATGTAGAAGATATGTTCGTCAGAAATAAATAATAAGAGTACACAAATAAACATAAGCATATACCAACAAATGTACTAACAGTGCAACAAAACGAAAGTAAAAGCAAGACAACTACAGCTCAGCATCTGAATCATGGTCTGTAATGCCCAACTGGCTGTTCCAATCCTCGATCAGGCGATCCCAATCTGTACATGCAAGTCTCGTCGCCTCACTCGGCATGACGTCTCTCTCTCGCAAGAACGGCTGCGTACACCGTATCGCCCTACTCATCCACTGTATGTAAAATACAAATTAGCGTACAATAACAAAATATACTTTACAATTAAATATAAAATTAGATAAACTTACCGCATCGGCACATGTCCTATCCAGTGCTCTCTCCGGTCTCGGAATGATACCGCGTACGAGTAGTGGATGTGAGCACCTACCGAACCACTGCAAATAATCTGGAGCACAAGTGAAGGGGTCGCGGCTACGACTCAGATCGGCCAGGTGTAGTCGTCCTAGTCTCGGAAATGTCCTCCAAACCGATTCCGCAGACGAAACACTGTGCCTGACGTCGTACATCGTGGCAGTCGCAGACCGTACTGCATGCTCGGGCGTCGGAATGTCAACCGGGATCACCTGAACGTAGCCTAACTGACGTAACACGCGATCAGGTATATAAGGCTCTGTGATATCCCTATAACGAATAATACCGGCAAATGTAGTCTTCGGCACAGCTACAGCAGGATCGGGACCGTACGGTAACCACTCCACCTAAACGTTTATACGTTAATAATAATAAAATTAAATTTAAATAAACGTGAATGATATATACATCATATACCTGCGATGCAGTCATCTGATCTAGCCGTCTACGAATAGAAAGAAGTCGACTCTCGCTCTTATCCTCCGCCCGGACAGCCCACATACGCGAACGAGGATGGCCACGCTCAACAATCTTCCGCTCACGATGGGGGCGGAAAGCAGGAAAATACTCATATATCCAAGCCTGCAGCAGTGTAAGACAACCCGTAATCTGACCACAATCAGCGCGACTGGATATGCCCAGCTGGCGATACAGATATGCCAACGTCGCCGACCCCCATGAGTAATCAGCAATGGTATCTGGGTCCCTCGCCTCCAATAAGTCGCGTGGTCTCAGTCTGGAACCGCTCTTGTCGAGAAACAATACGCAGCCTAGCAGTAAGAAGAAATAAGCAGTCATCTGCGTATCCTCAGTCCGTGGTGGTCGCCCCCGTCTGCAACACTCGTCCACAGCGTCGATACTAACACCACCGCCACTCCAGAATGAGCTATCCCGCCCAAGACCCTCCAGGCTGACACCCAGCAACTCAGATACATATAACTTCAGCTCAGATGTCGGCGCCTGCGCACTGACCATGGGACCCTCAACAGGAATGTGAAGAATCTGAAAGACGTCATGCAACATGATCGTCATCTCTCCGAACGACAAGTGGAAAGTGTTGGTGTCAGGCTGCCACCGCTCCATGAATGCCGAAATCAACGGCATGTCGATGCAGGAAAACATGTTGTACGGCAAGTGACCCAATCCACTGTCGACCACGGTCGCCGTCATATCCTCAGTCATCACTGAGCGCCATGCCTGCAATGTCGTACACTTCAAAACCGCCCGATCGTTGGGTCGGGCGGCTCCCGCGGTCGCCCAACTCAATTTGTTTTAAAATTAATTGAAATAAACAAGGTGATTTACCAGATGTGAGTAGTCCGGGGTGTCCGCTGACTCTTTCCCTGGCCTCCGAGACATCCTATTTGGTGAATAAAAGTGTGATATGAAGAGAAAGTTGTGTTAAAAGAGTGAAATGAGGAGTTATATTAGTAGAAAGTGTAGAGGGGCAAAATGGTAATCTTACGGGCGATTTAAATAGTTTTACGGCGACGAATAGCAGTTCAGTGATTTTATTATAAGTGAATTGGTTTTGTACACTTAACAGGATCATAATTTGACACGTGCACTTGTGTTTCTCGTATTTTCTTGTGTACATCTTGAGTTTTAAGTTTTTTACCGGTATGTACCTTTGCAGTTTGTAAGACGTATCATAACTATTTATGTTAGAAATTTTACGAATTATACCTTATAAAACAATAAATATCTTTAATCTCAATAACAAAAAAAATAAAGTAAAAAAAACCCAAAACACTATACTCTCTCTTCCGACCTCACTCTCTTTCTCCTCCGTTCTCTCTCAACTCCTCTCTTCTCCTCACTCCTCTCTCTCTTCTGTTCACACTCCTCTCTTTGCAAGTTAGGGCATCCACTATGACACCCCAATTCCCCAAAAATCACATTATCTCTTCGTCACGTCATCACGCCCATTAATCCACCATTTTCCAAAAAACATTCTACTACTATCTCCCATTTTTCAACACTCTTTCCTCCACATAATTTCTTTTTACCTCCATTCTCTAATATGGGTAAAACTAAAAAAAATAAAAATTAAAAAATAGAATAAAATAAAAACATATTTTAAAAAAAGACTTTAAAAACATATTTTAAATGATTTTAACCAAAAAAAACAAAACAAAACAAAATAAAAAATGAACGACTGGGTTGGGGACACATGGGTCCCCAGCCCACACATTTGGGGCGCACCCTGCCCCGGGCTGCCCTACGTTAAGATGGGGGGGGGGGGGAATCAGGCGCCCAGTGGGGCGCCCGATTAAAGGCCACTCGTAGTGGGTGGCCTTATATACTCATAAAATAATCATGTTCTAAATTCATCCAAATCAAGTAGACAAAAGAAGGCACAACAAAAATTAAACCAAACAAGAACACTCATCTTTGACCCTCGTCGCCCTCACCAACGCCCCTTTCCCCGGCCTTTCCAATCTCTCTCTCCACATTGTCCCCCACCTCAACGTCAACGTCCCCTTCCTCTCCATGTCCAATGACACTCTCGGCCGAACATGAGTTGTCAACCCCTACTACGTCCACGTCAAATCCTTCGCTATCAATGTCTCCCTCAACCCGGAGACCATCGCCGATCCACTAGCCTCACCAAAAAGACTGCTTCTGGCCGAGTCTACTCCACTACTGACGTCATAGGTGATGCCTGAAAGGAATGTGTTCTAAAAGTTTTACTTTTATATGTCAATTATTATGAATTGGATGTGCAAACATTTTGTTCCTTGATTATGGTATTCGTCTTTTGGAAGTGTTAAGGAAGAGACGCTTGATCCTTAACCGTAGAGCTCTAAAAATAATGGTTTACATAAATCAAAAGTTATTCACAATCATGGTAATTAACATGAAACATTAATCACCGAGATAAGATTGTCGTATTGGTCATCGATTGTTATAGCTGTACAAATAATTGACGACATGAGTATATAAAAGAGGAAAAGATTACTTTTATATATTGAATAGACCTAACAAGTAAAACATTATGGAATTGTGTTTCATGTCCTTAATGTTTTACTGTGTCTTGGATCCTAAGATATGAGACTTAAATCTTTTCACTCAAGAAGTGCTTAATTTGATTATTGTCAAAAACTATCAACGAGTATAGTGATAAAGACAATAATTGGTTGAACATGACTTTTGCTAGAAAAGATAGCTAATCAAACGATTATCATTGCTCCTCTTAATTGAGTGATGATATTAGTGGGCCTCTTGATAAAGCAAAATTATAATGTGCACAATGTAGCTTGAGTTGACTTACATAGTTATAATTAGCTTAAAGAGATAAAGAAATGAATATAATACAAAGGTGACACATTTCTACTTTGTATATATTCTTAATATCGTGAGGCAAGAGGCGGACACAAGTGGTGCACTTACATCACTAAATTGATTGCGTTTTAGTTCATGTGGAACAAAGACATCTACGCTAATTGAGTAACTATAATGTGTAGCTAGATACCGCTTATAGTTTGGGATATTAAGTGTTTAATATCGCTGCCAATTTGGCTTAGATCCTCCTATAAGTCACACCACAAAACTGAGAAACAAGAAGCTTGATTTTGGGTTCATATGATTTGTCGGGTTTCATGTGAAAAAGTGACACATGTGGTGAATTAATAAAATCAATATGTCATGAGAATTGATATAATTAGAATCATAATAAATTCATATGAGGTGTATATATTATGGGGTGTAATAATTTAATATTACATAGGATAATATATTACATAAGATATGAATTTGTGAAAAACCCAAAAAGATCAAATTTTGTTGGAAATAAATCCAAAATTTGATAAAGGCAAAATCGGGGTCAAACACGGTAAACCGTTTAGGGTTCGGTCGACCGAGGTGTCTTCGGAACGGTCCACCGAACGGGGAATGGGTAAAGCACAATTAGTTGACCGAAAGTGTTTGGAGTGCCTGGACAATTGGGTTTGGTCAACCGAGCGTGAGCAGTCAACCGAGAGAAAATATGCAGGAGATATCTTGGGATATTTTTGGTAGACCGAAGGTGAAAATCGTCCGATAAAGATTCACGAGGAGATATTTTGGTGGATCAACGGTCGACTGGAGCAAGACGCGGATCATTCAAATTTTTCCAGAGAATTTTTCTATGCATATTCGGTCGACCGTCTAGCTCACGGTCAACCGAACATGTGTTAAAACCGAATGGTTCGGTTAACCGAGAAGAATTCTCGGTCAACCGAACAACACGTTTTTTCCCTGAAGTATTAAGAGAATAATTAGATAATGGGTTTGATTAATTCCATATTTGATTAAACGTTTTTGAGGATGCTTATGTGGGAATTTGAGATTAATTTTAGGAGAGAATAAGCAAGAGATCATGACTAAAGAATAGTTCTTGATAATGATGTTTTAGGAGCCTATAAAACGACCCATCATCCTACTTGTTTAGGTTAATACATAAATTCTCCCTCTCATTAATCTCTCCCTTAATCACCACGAAAATCTCTTAATAGTTTTAAGTTTTGGAGATAGAAATCTCAGGAGATTAGAGGGATTATTAGCTAGATTCTAAGCTTAATTAGAGATTGATTGACTAACTCGTTTCTCTCTATTCTTGTTTAGAGTTTGGTGGACACTTGGAGGCGAATCGGCGGGCGATTCGATGAGCAACGGAACTCCGGATCTTCTGAAAGGTTTTAGAAAACCTTTGGGTATGATCCTCTATCCTTTTTTATTTTAATATGTGTAGGAATGCATGATATTAGAATAAACAAATACATGTACGTAAAATCAATGAAAATATGAAATCGATCTTGTATGTTTGTATTAATTTTTTTAAAATATACACATACATTGGGACACAAAATCCTACAATGCCGACGTATTCAATCTCAATTTCAACATGGCATGGATCTTCCACGTCGATCCGGGCTTCCTTTACCTCTGCCTCCACTTATGGGACATCTTCAGTCCCACCATGAACACCCTCATCTTCACTTGTTCACTGTGAGTTGACTCAACTCCGACCAACGTGAGAGAGAGAGGAGTGAGGAGAATATAGAATTGTAGAGAGAGGATTGAGGAAAAGAGAGAGAGGAGAGAGAACGGAATAGAGAATAGTGAGGAGAAGAGAGAGAGAGAGAAATGTAAGACCGAGAGAGAGCAGAGAGAACGTAAGAGGGAGAGAAAGTAATGAGCCCCCCCCCACACACACACATACACCACCGGTTAGCTGGTTAATTAAGTACCTAATGTAATGTGAGGTCGCCAGTTTGATACCCAACGGTGCCTCAATTCCTCTTTAACTGGCGAATGGGTCTCAAAACTAGGACGAGGGTAATAAATAGGGTGAGACTCAGGAGCCCCGGGGTTTGTAGCTTGATCGGCTTCCAAAAGGCGGTGGTCTGGTGAGTTCCATGGTCATCAAAAAAGAGAGAGGAGTGAGGAGATGAGAGGGTCTGAGAGAGAGGACCGGGAAAGGGAAAGAAAGAGAACAATGTTGGGAGTTTTTCATTTTTATTTTATTTATTGTTATTTGAGTTTAAGAATATTTACTATTTTATAAGGTGCAATTTGCAAATTTTTAACAGAAACAATGACGGAGTGGACCCTACAAACAGTAGATGAGCATGCAAGTAAAAAATTGAGATCCATGGTTCTCACAAGTAAATACGAAAAATACAATTGCATGCAACCAATTATGACTTGATCAAAGTGCACAAAACTGATTGACATCATATCATGCATATACTCGTGTCTATATCCTCTATTTTGAACCTAAGCAATGCTACGTAACGAGTTTTATGTTTAAGTTTCAGGAATAAACATGTTTGAGAAAAAGAGACAAAAGACCTGAAAGTAAGAAAAAAGGCTGAATTGTGAGACTTATGGACTGATATGCAAGAGAGGACCTGGATGTAAACCAAAATGACCAATAAGCAAATTGAGAAACTCCACACCATCATGAGGAGTATTTTGGCAATTAATTCGGGCCTAAACTCCAACAACCAACTCGGGTGCACTACACATGAAGAAATCCATCCACCAAAGTCTCATCCAAACCAGGACTCGATCAAAGCAATCAAGACTGCCAATTGGCGGTGGGATCTGCTCTAGATCCGATTAGACTTAGCCGGGTGTCGTATCAGTGTGTTTTATGTTTATTTGTAGTATGCCATTAGTCCCACATCGGTGGATTGTCCCCGGTTATCTTTTCATGCCTATAAATAGAACTCTTTCTCCTCCTTGGTATTCACTCCACTCTTGGTGGTCATTCTCTGAGTAAAACCTTAGAGAAAAATTCTAGTGGAGAGATGCTACTTGTAATGTTAGTGAGTAAATAAAGAAAGTTTTGTTAGTTTTATATTGTCTCTTTTAATTCTTGCATGCTTAGTTAATTTTGTTTGTCTTAATCTTATTAGAATTAATTAGCATGTTTTCTTTTGCTAGCTTAATTAGCTTAATTTTGTTTTGTCTCCTTTTCTTAATGAGTAATGAATAGTTCCATCCCCTTTTGGGGGTGGAGTTGATGTTTATACATGTCATGAAGAATGGAATGAATGCTATATTTTTCTTTATGTGATGAATGTGGGTATGGTTGTTTGAATGAAAGAGAATAGTTAACTTGATGATTTCTGCCATACTCATTAGGTACATCCCATGCTTGTTTAGGTTCTTATTAACAAACTTGTTTATGGTTATATTAATAAACTAAGTTAGTGATTTTGATGATAGGTTTTGCCACAACCATTAGGTACTTTCTATGCATAAAAACACAACCTACACTTGTGTCCCATTGAATGCATTCCTCACCACTTTATTTCATGTGTACACACACTCCACCCCTTGGGGTTTTTCCTTCATGATTCTCATCTTACTTTGATCATACTTAGTTTAGTTAAAATTCCTCTCGCTTTCGATTCCTTTCGCTTTCGTTTGCCTTGTTTGATGCTTGCTAGTTTAGTGTAGTTTAGTATAATCAACTTATTCTCCACTTTATTTCCCACTTGATTTCCAAAGAACTAGAAGTCGACACACCTCCCTGCGGATCGACCCGTACTTGTCGTTGCTTCACCAACACTGTGCACTTACGGTTAAACTTAATATCAAACAAGTTTTTGGCGCCGTTGCCGGGGAGGTGCTCTGTCTAGACTCTAGTTTGGACGATTCGAGTGAGTTTAATCTTTTATTTTTAATTTTTGTTTGTTTCAGGAACATCTCAGCAATGAGGGGAGGTACCAGGAGAAATTGGAGAGCATAAAATGCCATTGTGATCGCCAATCAGAGGCCTGAGACCACTAACTGGCGGTCTGGTGAGTAGATCTTGCTTCATAATTTCTTATGTTTGTTTGTTCTTTCAATATAGTGGTCTGGGAGCTCAATTTGGCATGCTATCACCTGTAGACTGTTCCCAGATTAAACAAGAAACCAACCAATCCCCTTCTCAAGACAACTTGGATCATAAAAGTCAAAGCAAAATATTAGATTATTTGCCATCTAGGTCATGCATCATTTGTAGGCCTTGCATGCACATTGTCTTTCATTTGCTTTAACTTCTTGTTGTCGATTGTTGGTGTGAGGTACGTGCATCCATTCTTGAAGGGAATGTGTTCTAAAAGTTTTACTTTTAAATGTCAATTATTATGAATTGAATGAGAAATCGTTTTGTTCATTGTTTATGTTATTCGTCTTTTAGAAGTGTTAAGGAAGATGCTCTTGGTCCTTAACCGTAGAACTCTAAAAGATATTGGTTTACATAAAACAAAAGATATTCGCAATCATGGTAATTAACATTGAACATTAATTACCAAGTTAAGATTGTCGTGTTGGTCATAGATCATTGTAGCTCTACAAGTGAGTGACAACACGGGTACACAAAAGAGGAAAATATTACTTTTGTATACTGAATAGACCTAATAAGTAAAATATTATAGAAATGTGTTTCTGTGTAATTAATATTTTACTGTGTCTTTTGGTCCTTTGATATGAGACTTATATCTAATCACTTAAAGAATACTTAATTAGATCAATGTCTTGAACTATCGATCAGTGTAGTGTAAAGGCATTGGTTGGTTAAGTACAACTTTTGTTGGAGAAGATAGTTAGTCAAAAGACTATCATTGCCCCTCTTAATTGAGTGATGATATTAGTGGGCCCCTTGATAAAGCAAAGTTATAATGTGCACAATGTGATTTGAGTTAAGTCACATATTTATAACTAGCTTAAAGAGATCAAGAAATGAATACTAATACAAAGATGACAATACTACTTTGTGTGTATTCTTAATATCATGAGGCAAGGGACGGACACAAGTGGTGCACTCCATCACTAAATGGATCGGGTTTTGGTTCGAGTGGAATTAAGACATCTAACTAATTGGGAGCTATAATGTGTAGCTAGATACCGCTTATAGCTTGTGATATTAAGCTCTTAATATCACTGCCAACTTAGTTTAGATCCTCCCATAGGTCACACCACAAAACTGGGAAACAAGAAATGGGGATTTTGAGTTCATAGGATGTGTCGGGTTTCATGTGAAAATATGACACATGGGGTGAACAAGCAAAATCAAAATTATGTTGTGATTAATAACATAATTAGAATCTAAATTAAATTCATATGTGATGTAAATATTATGGGGTGTAATGTATTATCATTACATAGGATAATATGTTACATAAGTTGTGAATTTATTACTAATCCCGAAATGTCAAATTTTGTAGGGGTTAAACCGAAATTTGACAAGTCTGCAACACAGTGCACAAATGGTCGACCTCTAAACAGTAAACAGTCGACCGGATGTGGGACGGTCGACCGCAATATTGCACTGTCAACCGGATGTGTGCACATCGTAACAGGGATTTCGTCTGTTCGTTTTTGGTCGACCGAATTTATCGGTCGGTCGACCGAACATTGTGATGAAATATTTTAATGTTGCGAACGGTCGACCGAGTGGCTAAACGGTCGACCGAAACCAGGTCTAAACGGTCGACCGGACCTCGCAGACGGTCGACCGGTCAGACGGTTTTATGCAGAATTAATTTAAGAATTAATTAGATCATGCATGGAATTGGTCCATAATTGATTTAATTCGTGGCTAAGATTATTTGTTAATAAATAATGGATGGTTAGATGGAATTTTGCATGGAATCATGGGCAAGAGGTTGCACATGAATAAGTAATTTGGAGAGAACCTATAAATACAAGGTTATCTCATTACCTCCTTAATTAATTTCATTATTTTTCTTATGCAAAATCTCTCTCCATAATTCTCCACGAAATTACAGTAATTCTTAAGTTTAGTTTTAGTTCTTCAGAGGTCATCTTGTAAAGGGAACTAAAGAGGGGTTAGTAATTGGATTCTAAACCCTATTGGAGATCGAGAGGCTAGCTCGTCTCTCTCCAATCTTGTTTAGAGTTTTGTGAAATCTCGGAGGCATCCGGCGCAGCAACAAGCATCCTCAACGTCTCCGAATCTTCAAGAAGTTTTAGAGAACTTCTAGGTATGAATTTCGGAGCCCCATGTTTGTTTTAATAAAAGTTTTAAAACTAGTTATTGAAACAAACCGATGCATGCATGAAATAAATTATAGAAAATTGAAAATTGATCCTTATTATACATAAAAAATCGAAAATATATATATATGTATAATTAAACATGAAATCCTACAGTGGTATCAGAGCATAGGGTTCAATTTTCTTATGATTTATGGCTGTAAACAAATTTAGTTTACCATCTAGGATTTAAACAATTCGTTTTACCGGTTTTTCGGTCTTTAAATGTTTGTTGAAATAATTCTTTATAATAATTCGTTTTAAATGTTTTGAATGTTTAAAACATGACATGTAATTATTAGAATTATGATTTAGGCATAAGTCTAACTTGCAATAATTTCGTTTTAAGTATAAACGATTATTTTGTAAGAGAATCAACAAAACCGAAAAACTGCGATTCATCTTTCCATTGGAAATTGGATGGACAACGGTTCATAATTAATTTGTGAACTATGGATGCATGAAAAATATTTTTAATGGATTTCAAAATGTTTTTCAAAGAATTGTTTGGGATTCTTGATGCTTGATAAACTAGGTTGGATAGTTTATATCGATATTGCGTGCATGGATGCTCGAGTTGTTTTGCAGGAATTGTGAGTTTGTATGTTCCAAATCAGCAGCTATGAATGTTTATAATTGTTATAATACAAGGGCTTATGTATGTAAAAGCCAAATTCTCTATTTCCATCCTTTAGATAAATTGCATATGCATATGAGAGGTTTTTACATAGGACTTGCACTAGTCGGTTTTTTATCGAATGTGAGGAGCATGTTTATTTTATGTAAAATCTACATCTCCGGTGCAAGAGGAAGTCTCCGCTGTAGCGCATCGATCGGGGATCGAGGATCAAGGATCGAAGGGAACATATAAACTCACACGATGTGGATTGTGTGAATGTTTAATTTCTATTTTTAATTTCTGCTATGCATGTGATGAATGTGGTGAATGTTAGGATGTGTATGAATATTAATATGCATGATAACCTAAAATTCTAAATCACATGTTAAATTTTCCAAACAAAAATTAAGAATAAATTTTCCTTCTTATTTCATCCACTAGCAGCCATTGATCGAGGGATACTCTGCTCGCCCCTAGCGGGAGATAGCTCCCTCTATCTTTGGGAATAGTGGGAGATATAAAGGTTGTCTGTTGTTGTGCCACAATTAAATATATGAGGTGTGTTTCACCCTAGTGAGCCCCAAATATGTTTAGTTGTGAATACAATGGATAAACGTATCTCGTATCAAATGAAAATAAGTTTTCTTAACATTACCTAGAGCTCTCGCTCGGTTTTGGGAAAAAGTTTTTCTTAGAGGATAGGTCGTATTCCCTCATAATTAAAACGACAAGAGTCACAAGAGTTTGAAGATGCTAAATGTTGCTAAAATTCAAAAAAGGTTGTGATTAGAAAATGTTTTCTTACCTTGATATTGTAATGTATTCGATAGCCCTTAGCTAGTCTATATTACAATTAATAGGATCTTGAATTGTTGCATTTATGGGCAAAATTTTTATTTGCAACATTTACATTTATATATTCGATATATGTATGCATGTGTATTAAAACATAAAATTGGCATTAAAACCTATATGATTTATTTTGTAGAAAAATGTCGAACATCCAACCTATCGTACGATCCATGATAGAAAAGCACCCTTTAGCAAATGATGGCTCAAACTTCATTAGTTGGCAACTCAAACTCAACATCGTGTTAAAGTTTGAGAAACTATCTCACATTTTGAAGGTCCAATCCCAAAGTGTAATGAGAGATTAACCGATGAAGAGAAAGAGGCTAAAGCCAAGTGGGAAGACCAAGAGAACCAGGTTCACGGTCTCACGCTAGCATCCATGGGTGACTCGCTCCAAGCGAAATACTTGGATTCAAAACCCAAGAAGACCATGGAGGCTTTATCTAAGATGTTCATGGATAGTGCCCGAAAGGAGCGCTATAAGACCACCATCGCACTCACAAGGTGTCATATGGCGGAGGGAACATCGGTATCCATGCATTTTCTCACGATGCAAGGGTACCTTGAGAAGTTGGCAAAGCTCTCTTCACCAATGCCCGAGGACATTGCTGAAGATATGATTCTTGGCTCTCTAGCCCCGTCCTTTAAGGACTTTGTGATGCACTATCACGTGCGTGAAAAAGGGGTGAGTCTTGAGGAGCTGCACAACGCTCTCAAAACTGCTGAAGTTGACATGGGTAAGGGTAGGGACAAGCAAGTCCTTGCCATCCATGGGAGGAGCCATAAGATTGGTAAAGGAAAGAGCAAATCTACCAAAAGTGGTTCAATCAAGAGCAAGGGAGTAGGAGGTGCTCATAAAAGTGCCTCGAGGGGGAAATCTCAGAAATCTCCAACTCCCAATACGGAGTGCTTTCACTGCGGTGAAAAAGGACACATCCGGCCAAATTGCCCCAAGTACAAGGAAGACCTTGACAACGGAGTGATTGAACGAAGGCGCCCCCAAAAGGCCAAAGGTATATTTGTTATTGAAATAAATTTAGCCACCTCTGTCCAGGTTTGGGTAATTGATACCGGATCTTGTGCTCACATAGTTTCTAATGTGCAACTACTCATGGATAGGAAGGAACTCGTAAGGAACGAGGTAGAATTGAAGGTCGGAAATGGTGCGAACGTGTCTGCGGTTGCACAAGGTTCTGTGGTGCTTCAATTATGTAGTGGTTTAAATTTATGTCTAAAGAATGTTTATTATGTGCCTTCGATTAGCAAGAATATTATTTCTGTATCATGTCTGGATATGGATAATTTTAATATAAATATTTCAAATTCTTGTTTGTCTATATCGAAGAATGGTGTGTTCTATGCAAATGCGTTCATAAGGAATGATCTCTATTTGCTTGAATTAGATAATAAACAAATCTTTAATATCAATAACAAAAGACTTAAGACCACTCACGAGAATGATACTCTCTTGTGGCACTATCGTCTTGGTCACATAAATGAAAAGCGCATCAAGAAATTGCAAGAAGCTAACCTTCTTGGTCTACTTGATTTTAAATCATTGGAGACGTGCCAACCATGTCTAATGGGAAAAATGACCAAAAAGCCTTTCAAGAAGAAAGGCCCAAGGGCGAGTGGCTTGTTGGATTTGATACATTTCGATGTATGTGGTTCAATGAGTACTAGTGCACGAGATGGTTTCAGGTACTTCATTACGTTCACAGATGATTATAGTCGTTATGGCTATGTTTATCTAACGAGAAACAAAAGTGAATCTTTTGACAAGTTCAAAGAATTCAAGAATGAAGTAGAGAACCAACTCGACAAGAAAATCAAGTCTCTACGAACGGATCGTGGAGGTGAGTACTTAAGTGCCGAATTTGACTCATACCTAAAGGAGTTTGGTATTGTACCTCAACTCACCCCTCCCGGTACACCTCAGTGGAATGGGGTATCCGAAAGGAGGAATAGGACATTGCTCGACATGGTTTGGTCAATGATGAGTCATGCGGAATTACCTCTTTACTTTTGGAGTTATGCACTACAAACTGCGGCTTACACACTAAATAATGTTCCATCCAAATCTGTGGAGAAAACTCCTTATGAGCTATGGAGTGGTAAAACACCTAAGCTCAGTTTTCTCAAGATTTGGGGTTGTGAGGCTTACGTCAAGAGATTGATGTCGACCAAACTTCAACCAAAAGCGGATAAGTGCTTCTTTATTGGTTATCCTCGTGAGACAAGAGGATACTACTTTTGGCATATCACCTCCAATCGAGTGATTGTAGAGAGGGATGCCACATTTCTGGAAAAGGAATTTCTAGAAAGAGTAAAAAGTAGTGGGAGTAGGGTTGTGCTTGAGGAAACTCAAGATACTCTACAAGATCATGACATGAATGATGACATTCAAGATCATGAAGGCCCAACCGAGATTCCTTTGGATAGTGGGAGCGTGAGCGAGAGACCATCACAAGAAATTGTGAGAGAATCTCAATCATCCCCACTAAGTGTACGTTCAAGAGTTGAACGTGAACCCACTCCTCAAGAAATTGTGGAAGAAGTTCGAGAGACACGAGAAGAACCAAAAGAACTTAGAAGGTCAACAAGGGAAAGGAAGAAACCCGATTTGTATCTGGGACTTCATGAAATCATGGTACTAGATACCAATGATCCCTTAACCTTCCAAGAGGCAATGGAAAGGGAAGACTCCAAACTATGGCTTAAGGCCATGGAATCCGAAATAGAATCCATGTATGATAATCAAGTATGGGACTTGGTTGACCTTCCTCAAGGGAAAAATGTCATTCATAATAAATGGGTTTTTAAGAGGAAGATGAACATGGATGGGAACTTGACAACCTACAAAGCGAGGCTTGTAGCGAAGGGTTTCACTCAAGTTCAAGGAATTGACTATGATGAAACTTTCACCGGTTGCCATGTTCAAGTCTATTCGGATCACACTCGCTATTGCCGCATTTCACGATTATGAAATATGGCAAATGGATGTCAAAACGGTGTTCCTGAATGGGAACTTGGAGGAGGATGTGTACATGGTACAACCTCAAGGTTTTGAAGATCCAAAGAATAGCGAGAAGGTATGCAAGCTTCAAAGATCCATCTATGGATTGAAGCAAGCATCAAGGAGTTGGAACAAACGCTTTGACGAGGAAGTGAAGAAGCTTCACTTCATTCAAAGTAAGGAAGAACCTTGTGTATACAAGAAGGTTAGTGGGAGCCATGTAGTATTCCTAATCTTATATGTCGATGACATATTGCTCATGGGTAATCATATTCCTTTGCTTGAGCAAACGAGAAGTTCATTGAAATCTGTATTTTCGATGAAAGACATGGGTGAGGCTCAATACATCTTGGGAATCAAGATATATCGAGATAGACCCCGTAGACTCATTGGCCTCAGTCAACGTGCATACATTGACAAGGTCTTGGAAAGGTTCAAGATGAACAACTCCAAAAAGGGCAGTGTGCCAATGAGTATGGGTGTGCAACTCAAGAAGTCTCAACGTGCGCAATCACGTAAGGACTTAGAGTACATGAAGGATGTCCCTTATGCTTCAGCAATTGGGTCGATCATGTACGCAATGACTTGCACAAGACCAGATGTCTCGTATGCTCTAAGCGTGACAAGTCGTCACCAATCCAACGCAGGTCCTGAGCATTGGACTGCGGTCAAGAATATCCTGAAGTACCTTAACCGGACTAAGGATAAGATTCTTGTTTATGGAGGACAAAGGGAATTGATAACTGAAGGTTACTCGGATGCGAGTTTCATGAGTGATCCAGACGATAGAAGGTCGCAATCAGGATACATCTTCCTTCTGAATGGTGGAGCTGTGAGTTGGCGTAGTTGGAAGCAAAGCACTACTGCCGACTCAACCACTGCTTCCGAAGTGATGGATGTCGCTGAAGCGAGCAAGGAAGGAGTGTGGATTAAGAAGTTCCTTGAAGAGCTTGGAGTAGTTCCCTCGAGCGAGGGACCAATAGAGCTATTTTGCGACAATAGTGCATCTATCTCGCAAATCAAGGATCCCAAATCACACCACAAAGTGAAGTACATGGATCGTAAGTACTTCGTGACGCGTGACCTCATCGACGAAGGCAAAATAAATCTCTAATGGGTGGACACCAATAGCAACACAGCTGATCCATTCACAAAACCCTTATCCCAAGCCAAGGGCGAAATGCATTTCGAGTCCATGGGATTGAGGAACCATGTAGATTGGCTTGATGATTGATATGTAATGGGGTTTACCCTAGTTATTATTGTTTTATGCATTGAGTATGTATGAGAAAGAAAACTTTAATAACAAGTGGGAGATTGAAGGGAATGTGTTCTAAAAGTTTTACTTTTAAATGTCAATTATTATGAATTGAATGATAAATCATTTTGTTCCTTGTTTATGTTATTCGTCTTTTAGAAGTGTTAAGGAAGAGGCTCTTGGTCCTTAACCGTAGAGCTCTAAAAGATATTGGTTTACATAAAACAAAAGATATTCGCGATCATGGTAATTAACATGGGACATTAATTACCGAGTTAAGATTGTCGTGTTGGTCATAGATCATTGTAGCTCTACAAGTGAGTGACAACACGGGTACACAAAAGAGGAAAATAGTACTTTTGTATACCGAATTGACCTAACAAGTAAAATATTATAGGAATGTGTTTCTGTGTCATTAATATTTTACTGTGTCCTTGGTCCTTTGATATGAGACTTATATCCGTTCGCTTAAGGAGTTCTTAATTAGACTAGTGTCTTGAGCTATCGATGAGTGTAGTGTAAAGGCATTAGTTGGTTAAGTATAACTTTCGTTGGAGAAGATAGTTAGTCAAAAGATTATCATTGTCCCTCTTAATTGAGTGATGATATTAGTGGGCCCCTTGATAAAGCAAAGTTATAATGTGCACAATGTGATTTGAGTTAAGTCACATATTTATAACTAGCTTAAAGAGATCAAGAAATGAATACTAATACAAAGATGACAATACTACTTTGTGTGTATTCTTAATATCATGAGGCAAGGGACGGACACAAGTGGTGCACTCCATCACTAAGTGGATCGGGTTTTGGTTCGAGTGGAATTAAGACATCTAACTAATTGGGAGCTATAATGTGTAGCTAGATACCGCTTATAGCTTGTGATATTAAGCTCTTAATATCACTGTCAACTTAGTTTAGATCCTCCCATAGGTCACACCACAAAACTGGGAAACAAGAAATGGGGATTTTGAGTTCATAGGATGTGTCGGGTTTCATGTGAAAATATGACACATGGGGTGAACAAGCAAAATCAAAATTATGTTGTGATTAATAACATAATTAGAATCTAAATTGAATTCATATGTGATGTAAATATTATGGGGTGTAATGTATTATCATTACATAGGATAATATGTTACATAAGTTGTGAATTTATTACTAATCCCGAAATGTCAAATTTTGTAGGGGTTAAACCGAAATTTGACAAGTCTGCAGAACAGTGCTCAAACGGTCGACCGGATAGCAGTAAACGGTCGACCGATCGGGCGCGGTCGACCAGACGTGTCTCGACCGATAACAGGGAAGTTTCATCTGTTCGAACGGATGACCGAATGTGATCGGTCGGTCGACCGAACGTTGCGATGGAATAGTTCGTGTTACGAACGGTCGACCGAGTTATAGAACGGTCGACCGAAACATGGTTCGAGCAGTCGACCGAACCTTGAAACGGTCGACCGGTCCAGACGGTTTTGTGCAGAATTAATTTAAGAATTAATTATATCATGCATGGAATTGGTCCATAATTGATTTAATTCGTGGCTAATATTATTGATTATTAAATAATGGATGGTTAGATGGAATTTTGCATGAGATCATGGGCAAGGGGTTGCACATGAATAGGTAATTTGGAGAGAGCTTATAAATACAAGCTTATTTCATTACCCAATTAATTCATTATTTCTTGTGCAAAAACTCTCTCTCCATAATTCTCCACGAAAATCCCTTAGTTCCTAAGTTTAGTTTTAGTTCTTAAGAGATCATCTTCTCAAGAGAATTAAAGAGGAGTTAGTAATTGGATTATAAACCCTATCGAAGATTGAGAGACTAGCTTCCCTCTCTCCGATCTTGTTTAGAGTTTGGTGAATACTCGGAGGTATCCGGCGCAGCGAGGAGCATCCCCAACGTCTCCGAATCTTCAAGAAGTTTTAGAAAACTTCTAGGTATGAATTTCGGAGTCCAAATTTGTTTTAATAAAGTTTTGAATCTAGATATTGAAACAAATTGATGCATGCATGAAATAAATTATAGAAAATTGAAAATTGATCCTTATTATACATAAAAAATTCGAAAATATATATGTATAATTAAACATGAAATCCTACATGGAGTACCAGGGAGAATCGTCCTGGTCCCAACAATGATATGGATGGTCGCCCATGTAACCATCCATCTCAAGAAAAACTCTCGAGTCGACCACTCTCACCACCACGAGGCTAAGCTCGTAAAAAAGTGCTCGACTCGACCCTAAAACGCTACCAGAGAGTGTAAAGGGGAGGAGACTATAACGTAGAAGAAGGTGAGAAGAAGATGACTCAGAGGAGAAGGGAAGAATCCCTAAAGCTAGCGTGGGTACAGGGTGAGGATAGAAGCCTAGTCTAGCAAACACGACTCAAACAAGCTTAGGCTGGCTATGGGTCCTTACAGCTAGACGACGCCTAACTGCGAGTTCACACGGCCTCAACACGCCTCACCTCCCTACGACGTAGACCACAATGCCCAGCAAGTGAGCCAAGATCCGGAGATCTCGTCTCTCCTACTATCGACAAAGTGGGCGACGCCGATCAGGCTATGACGGTCGTGACCGGATCGCTCTCCTAATGCGCCCAAGTCCTAATGGCCAATGTCTACTTGCTTTTAGATTAAGGCTTTACTTAAGTGTGCTTTTTGGGGCTAAGGGAGGGGTGATGAAATCCCCCACCTTATCTTTGAAGACTATAAGTGATGCCCCTTAAAGATGTTTTGAAATCTAAGGCTAGCAAGCAACTCACCAAACAAGCACTCACCTCACTCTTGTTCGATGCAAACCTTACTCACTAATGAATGTCCTAATGCGTGAATGAGTGTTAAGGAATGCGTACCTCGCTCCAGCAATCAACGACAAAATGTAAAGCAAAGAAAAGAAAGATGCATGCAAGGTCTACATATGGTGCATAACCTAGATGGCAAGAAGTCTAATATTTTGCTTTGAGTTGTATGGTCCAAGTTGATTAAAGGGGGAGTGATTAATGATCTGGGAGCGAATGAGAAGTCATAACATGCAAAATTGGGCTCCCAGATAACACAAATTACAGAACTAACTACCAGAAGAAATTTGAAGGCACGAATCCCTCACCAGGCCGCCAATTGGCGGTCTCTAACCGCTGATTGGCGGTCCTTTTGGAGCTTCTGGTCTTCAAATTTGTCCAGTAGCCTCCCCTTGATCCGATGGTTCCCTGAAACTAAGAAACACTGGAAACAAAAAATTAAAAATCCCTTGAATCGTCCAAACCAACGTCTGGACAGAGCACCTCCCCGGCAACGGCGCCAAAAACTTGATTGATCTCGTTTTATATTTAACCGCAAGTGCACGACCGCGTTGAAGCGGTGGCAAATACGGGTCGTCCACTGGGAGGTGTGTCGACACTTGGTTTGTGCGAAGGCGAGTGGTGAAGAAAGGGAAGAAAGGTTGGTTACACTAAACTACACTAAGATGCAAAAAGGAAATGAAGATAAGCAATAAAACTAAGCCTCATAGGGGTAGAGAAATAATGTGAATAGGAAGATGTGTGTGTGTGTGTTCAATTAAGCTCCTCACAACATGTAGTGCATGAAATCATAAAACTACATCAAACTTTGCCTCCACATGAATTAAGATAAGACTACATCATTAAAACATACAAGACAATAATTGGAATGAAGCTAAATGAACTCAAGTATAAAGACTAGACCCTACTATGCCTCCACATGAATTAAGATAAGACTACATCATTAAAACATACAAGACATTAGCTAAGGTAAAGGCAACAAGAGCACATACACTACAAATTGTGTTTCCAATATTAACTTCATCCATATCCTAACCTTATCATTCCCCATAAAATATGTCCACTAATCAAAGCATAAGCTAAGCTTCATTCAAGAGCATTAGCATATCAAAGATAAGAGTGAAACCCCATTAGATGGTTATGGAAATCATATAAAGCTCAAGGGATAAAGATAACATACACTTAATACACTACATGATTATATCACATATTTCTCCACCCCCAAATGGGGATGGAACTACTCACTACTCATTACACTAACTATATGAACAAAAGAAAGCATAATACTGAAATGAAAGTTAACTAAGAAGGCAAGAAGTATTAAAGAAACATAAAAGGAAAGGAAAGACTAAACAAACATGCACAAATTAAAAGACAAGATTAAAAGAAACTAGAAGAATTATTTTATTAACAAATGACTCACATTGAAGGTAGCATTCTTCTCCACCTTGAGTTTTTGCTTCAAGGCTCACTCCTTAGTAGAGAGAATGCCACCAAGCAATGGGTAATTACAATGGAAGGTGAAGAGTTCTATTTATAAGCATGGAAAAAGCTAATCGGGGACAATCCCCCGATGTGGGACTAAACCAATACCAAAAATAGCCTAAACACACATTAATACAAGTCCAGGAGAAAACTCAGTGGATCTGGGCTTAACCAGACCGCCAATTGGCGGCCTATAAGCTTAAGATCGGTCTGGATCTTCTGGTGGGCTTTCCTTGGATTGTGTCTTGGTCTTGGATGCATCTAACTTGTTTAGTGGAGCTCCGACCCGAATCGAATTGACAAAATACTCCCCATGATGGTGTGGAGTTTCCTGTTTTGCTCTTAGGTCCTTCTGTCTTACGATCAGGTCCTTCTGTCTTGCATCTTGGTCCCCAGGTCTCACAATTAAGTCTTTTTTCCTGCTTTTGGGTCCTTTCATGGTTCTTCTCTTCAAACCTCTTTATTTCTGAAAACTAAACATAAAACTCGTCACGTAGCATTGCTTAGGTGTAAGATAATGGATATAGGATACAAATATAAGCATGAAATGATGTCAATCACTCCTCAATGGCGGTTATCTTTTTCTCCCAATCTCTTGAGAGAGATCGAAGAATCTTCTGCACCTTGTCACCTTCATTCACTTTCTTACCAAGATTTTTCAAATTATTAGTAATCTCGGTTATACTTTCACTGGGTTGTATAGAGAATAATTCATATCTGCGCAGGAATATATCAACCCTAGTTTCTTTCATTCTAGATGATCCTTCATGATGAGATTCAAGTAATTTTCATATTTCATAAGCGGTGTCATATCCGCTAATCCTACCATATTCTTGAGTGTCCACTCCACAAGAAAATATGTTCATGAGTTTAGCATTCATCTCGGCATTAACAATTAGTTCATCGGTCAAAGTTGTTAATTGTTCACTAGTGGGTAGAACATATTTCTTACAAAGAAAGATCCACATTTTAAAGGAAATTGATTGGATATAAATCCTCATTCTATTTTTCCAATGTGCATAATTATTCCCGGTAAACAAAAAAGGTCTAGTAGTAGATAATCATTCTCTAAGTTGATTACTCTCCATGACTAAATGGATTAGATGAGTAAATCTATGCTCTGATACCAAATGTAAGTAGATTGATCACTAATCTAGAAGGGGGTGAATAGATTATATCCCAATTTAGATAAATAATGCACAATTAAAATAGTGAAGGAGAGATTGCACACCAAAAGATGACTCCGGAGATTTGTAGTGGTTCGATCACACCACCGTGATCTAGTCCTCTCCTCAAGTTTTGACCGCTCCTCTGATCCCTACTTGAGAATTCACTATTATCTTCGTTCCGGGTAGAAGATAAACCCGCTTACAATCAGAGCCTTGCGAACACCCTCGCATTGCTCGGAGCTTCCTTGAAGCTTTACAATACAATGGAAATTTAAAGAGGTTGTTGAACTCTAACATGAATCTACTCAAGGATTGGAATTAAGCTTGGAGTGGATATGATTGAAGTTTGAGAATTGGTGGAGCTTTGAAGGCTTGGAGATTGAGAGCACAAGAGTATGAAAGATTTTTGGCAAGTTGTGTGTCAATTGTGTCTCTTAAATTGAAGCTTTTATAGCCTTCAAAACAAATAGAGCTGTTATGGTGAGTTGGTGAAATTTGGACCAATAAGAAACAAGTAATGACATAAGCTCGATTGACAAATTCGGTTGACCGGGAAACAAATGGTGGTCTGACAAGATGTGGGTGTATTGGTCAGAATGCAGAACTCGGTTGACCGACTAGCGGTTGGATAACCGTTCACCAACTTCCAATAGCCTTTTCTAATATTGACCAATTAAATTCGGTTCACCTTGCAAAGATGGACTGTGAAGAATGGTCAGGCTCTGGTGATCAAGTTCGGTCGACCGTGGGATCTTCGGTAGACCGACGTAAGCGCGGGTTTTCCGCTGACACTGGTTCAAAAGTTGGTTTACAAATAACAATCAAAAAGTTACGTGGAAAGTGTTGGCTTTTTGGCCTTAATCCGTATTTTGATGATGTAATTAAACCTAATCTTAATAAGGACATGTAGATTAGCACATGTAGTATAATAGTATACATCTTGTATTGTGCTAACATCTACAGGTGATCAAGACTCAAGAAAGAAGAAAAATCAAGTCAAGACATGTAATCAAGCTAGGATTGAAGACATGTAATTTTACCTTTCTTTGAGAATTAGGAACTTATGTGAATTGAGCATAACTTAAGCTAATATGCATGCATTCACACACTAGGTTCCTTTTAGGAGTCACACACAAAATATCATATAATTTGGACTCCATTAGATCACCTAAACACCTAAAACATTGGTCGCCAGTCTGCCTGAGTTCGGTCGACCGTTCACCTTTCGGTCGACCGGTTATACACAATTTTTGTTATACCAGACCAATCCGTTCAACCGATCACACATCTATTTAACCGATTAGCCGGACCTGTTCGGTCGACCGATAAACCTTCGGTCGACCGTTTCGTTTGCTGTTTTTGGTAAAAATACGACCGTTTTATTTGTCGTATTATACAACGGTCGTATACACATTTTTCTCAATATACACCCCCATATACATTAGAACCGGTCTAACCATTTGCCTAGTTCGGTCGACCGTTCAAATAGGTAAAATCTACCTGCTATCGGTCGACACAAGTTTGTCCAACCGATCAAGATTTCTCTCTACCGAACCCAGTAGTTCGGTCGACCGGTACCTGCTCGGTCGACCGTTGACCTATAGAACTTAAGTGCTTCGGTCGACCAGTACCTATGTTAGGTCAACCGATCCATCAACAGACTCAAGGGTTCGGTCGACCGATAAACCTTTCGGTCGACCGTTTCTGGACAGATTTCTGAACCCGATTTTCTGTTTTGTGTATCTTGCACAAAACCCAATCAAATCTTGTCCAAATGGCTAGAAATCTTTAGGAGCTTATAAATAGAGGTTCACACTTAGTTTTCCATAAGATTTCACAACTCCAAAGTGTCAAACTTATAGTGAGATTTTCCACAACCTCAAAGCTCCCAATTAGTGATTCCAAAGCCTTATTTCCACATCATTCATCATACATTGATAATAGCATCTGTTGTGCTCAATACTAGAAGAGTGAGTTCCACTCCAATTGTTGTCAAGAGAGCAAGGGTCTTGGTGAAAGCCCAAGAAAAAGTGAGCAAGCGTCTTGGTGTAAGCCCAAGACAAAGAAGCAAGGATTTCGGTGAAAGCCCGAAGTGATTTTCTCGGTTTGTGAGAGGTGGTGCCAAGCTCGGCGAGGGTTATTCGCGAGCTTGAAGACTTGTAAAAGGCGTTGCTCCCGGCCCGGAACGGGGAGGCATAGTGAAGACGCAAGAGGAGCTCGAACGGGGATTCGAGAGGGGCTTGCAAGAGAGGACGTAGGCACGGCCGAACCTCTGTAAATCCGTTGTCTTCTTGTGGTTTGCATTGCTTGTTCTACTTGTGTTTGATTTCGTTTTAAATTTCCGCTGCAATTCTTTGATCAATCAACCAAGTAGTTAATTAGGGCTTAATCGTGATTGTTTGTGGACCCATAGACCAAGTTCAAGTTTATCAGGTTACAAATGGAAATGTATCCAAGCATAAAAGCATTCAAGATCTAATTACAAAAAGAACAAAGACTTAAGCACAAAAGTAGCCGGGGACTTAATTGCAAAAGGTCAAGGACCTAATTGCAAATCACGAGTAGCTTTTATTATTATGGAGAAAATCGAAAGAAAAATCAATGTGAATCTCCATATATATAAAGGAATTAATCCGGAGATCAAAAGAATGGAAAGAATCAATCCAGACGCGCAAAGGAGGATCAAATCATACCATAAACACACAGGAAAAATCTGGATCGAATCCGAGCCAAAAAGGTGGCGATTCCGCTGCACCTCATGTACAAATTGCGGCGATTTAGCCGCGCAAAAGTCGATCCGTGTGCTCAAATTTTTACCAATGTTGTATTGACGCGTGTACGTTCCATTTATATATTGGGATCCCTTGTATCGGCTATAAATAGCCCCGAGAACGATGGTAGAAGGGTCCTTGGCCTTAGACCTAGTTTTTAGTTGTTTTTATTTTCAGTTTTGTACTCTTCACTTTAGTAATAAAATTCTGTCTTTTATTTCTTATTTTTACTTTTCTTTTGTAATATATCTAGGACCCCTTCTTCCTCCCTCTATGAGTTTCTAACTCCTTCCAAAGGGTGGAGGTGACGGATTTAGGGTGAAGAGAAGATGAATGAATGTTATTATTTTAATTTCGTGTTAGTATATTTTGATTACTTGAGTTTATGTTAAATCATTTATCATGTAATGCTTTATAACTAATATGATTTATTATAAGTTTCTGAATTCTCTAATCTAAACCTTAAATCTAAACCTCCACCCAACGGAATTCACCTCTTTGTTCTTGTTTTAGTTTTAATTGTTCTTGTTTCTTGCTTTAGATAATTAAAAATAAAAAATCTCAAAACCAACTTATTTCTTCTCTCCTTCTTTCCCCCAATCGAAATCACATTAATAACAAGTCTCTCCCTCCTTGTGTTCGACCCGTATTTGCCACGTCTCCATTGACGTCGTGCACTTGCGGTATAAATTTAATTCTCATCAAGTTTTTGGCGCCGATGCCGGGGAGGCGACGCAGATTTTGTTTATTTTTGTGTTTTCGATTTTATTCTGTTTATCTTGTGCGCGATCTAAGTATTTGGATTTGTGTTTCAGGAAACAACAGAGTGCGCGGAGAAATTCGGGCACATTTGGAGCTAAACGAGCGGCGAAATCGCCGCACCTAAAGAAGAACTTGCGGCGAATCCGCCGCACACTTGGAGCTTCTGGGCTTCAAATTTTTCTGGGACGCGACTCATCTCTGGGTGAACGCGTGGAGCTACTGAAATTTCGAGAGCGGGCGGCGAACCCGACTGAGCATTGCATAGGTAACCTTTGTTGCCTCTTTTCCTCGTAATTTCTATTTTCAGAAAAATTTCCTTTTATTAGAATTGCACGTGTTAGGGCAAAAATTTCACAATTGGAAATAACTCAACTCTGACCTAAAATTGGCAAAATTAGAAAGGTCTTAGTACATGCATTATCTAGTGTTTTGTATGCATTATTCTTGCTAAATTCTTGCAAATCAATTTCTGTTGAAGAGTGCTGGAGTCAAGGTACGTATCGTGGTTTTCATCGATTGCATTTAAGCATATAATCTAGTTGCATACAACCTTGCAATTGCCCCCCCCCCCTCTAAAGACCATTGTTTGACTATCTTTGCTAGATCTAAGTTAAACTATCTTAAGGGCAACTCCGTAGGCAAAGATACGGTGGGGATTTCACCACCCTTCCGTAGCCCACAAATCACCATCCTAAAGTGTCACCCAAGCCTTAAATTAAAATCAATTAGACATTGACCCCTAAGGACTCGGACTCAATTAAGGAGAAGAATTGGTTTGACTTGCTATGACCTGAAGCCGATCGAATTTAATTTGGTGTCTAGAAAGTGTTTTTGTGTTGACGAAAGTCTTCCAAGCGAAGTGGTTGTCTAATTGGCACCGACCCTGTCGGAAGCGCCCCCACTAGCTATACACGGCCTGGCCAAGTTGGTTTGATTAGTGAGGGAGGTGAATCAAGCAAATCAATTCGACTCAACCAGTTAGGAGTCGTCTAGATCTAAGTGACACTAGGTCTAGGATTGTTTGAACCGTGCTTGTTTGGGAAACCTCTGACCGACCCTCCTTTCTATCTTTAGAGTTAAGTTTCCCTTCTCTTCTGAGTCATCTTCTTCTCACCTACTTATACATTCTAGTCTCCTCCCCTTTACATTCTCTATTAGCATTTTAGGGTCGAGTCGAGAAATTGGTGCTTGCTTAGCCTCATAAGGGTAAGAGTGCTTGACTCAAGAGTGTTTTGATGGATGGTTACATAAGCAACCATCCATATCATTGTTGGGACCAGGACAATGCTTCCTGGTATTCTAAAACCATGCAACCTGGGGTGGCTCAGACTAACACCCCATATGGTTGGGACAATCCTAATTGTATGACTGAGCAATCTTCATATTGGGATAACATGAGAGAGGCACCGACTGCTAGACCACAATCTAGTTATGTTGGATCATATGCTGGTCAACGAACTGACACATTACAACAAACTTTTGCCTCCTTCATGCGTTGGGCTGACAACATGAGTGCACCGGTGGCTCCAGTAGCCGTACCGTGCGACTATTGCGGGTTGAGTGGTCATGTTATCAGGGAATGTCCTTATGTTCCCCCAGAGCCTGAGTGTGAGCATACCTTTTCCCAAAATGCTCGATATGACCGATACACTTCCGCATATAACCCAAGAGTGATGGATTCGTGGGGAAACAATTCATATCCAAATTCTTATACGACATTTTCGACCCAATATCCTTCTCCCGAATACCCAGAACTCTACCAACAACCCACTTCAAATCATTGGACTTATCCTCAGTCTACCAACACCCAACCTAAAAATGTCCCAAGTTCTGACTCGAACCTCATAGTTGACCACATACCTGATACCTTAGAACAAGCTTTCCATATGTTCATGACAACTACTCAACAGTCCGTAGACAATATGGTACTGCAATTGAGTCAAATGTCGCAGCAATTAAGTGAGGAAAGTAACTTTTCGTGTCAACATAAGGACTCATCTTTTAGTATCGAACCACCACATACACAAATTCAAAGCACAATCTTTCAACGTCAAATTCCTAGTCGGTTTGAGGGACTTGGGATTTCAATTCACGATCACTTAGTGGAGGATTCGATTTATATTGAGAAAAACATGGACCAATTTCATTATGAGTCGGCACAGGATTGTGTCCTATCTTCTTGTCCCGTGGCCCTTGAGCCACATGATCTTCATGTTGCATCTCTTAAGGACTCAGCTCTGGTGGAGCAAGATCTCCCTGGTACCCTCAATTTCAAACAACCTGATGAGAGTTTGCCTCTCACCATTGTTCCTGATCATCTTGGAAATGATGTAACATCAAACAACCACATAGCTCATGAGGGTATTAGAAGTGCCTTAGAAGATACCTTGGGTATGAGACCCACTTGTTGTTCGCCTGGTGTGTCGGACATGCCTAACGAGGTTCTTGACCTCGTTCCGACACACCAGCCAGTTGGTTGGAGAGTTTGGATTGATGATCATAACTTCAACACCGCAACGGGAGAAACTCCTCTTCCGTTGCTGATGAGAATTTTATTTATACCGCAAGTGCACAGTGTCAATGAAGACGTGGCAAATACGGGTCGAACACAAGGAGGGAGAGATATTGTTATTTTTTTGATTTTCGATTAGAGAGAGAGATAACAATTAAATTGGTTGGTTTTGAGATTTTTGGGTTTTAATTATCTAAAGCAAGAAACATGAACAAATAAAACTAAAACAAGAACAAAGATGGTGAATTCCGTTGGGTGGAGGTTTAGATATCGGGTTTAGATTAGAGAAATTCTGAAACTTATAATAAATCATATTAGTTATAAAGCATTACATGATAAATGATTTAACATAAACTCAAGTAATCAAAACATACTAATACAAAATTAAAATAATAACATCTTCTCTTCTCATCACCCTAAATCCGTCACCCCCACCCTTTGGAAAGAGTTAGAAACTCATAGATGGAGGGAGGGAGAAGGGGTCCTAGAGAAACTAAGAAAAGAAAATTAAAAACATAAAATAAAAGAAACAGAATTTTATTGCTAAATTATGGAACAAAAGGAAGAACTCCTCACAACATCGTTCTCGGGGCTATTTATAGCCGATACAAGGGACCTAAGCATGATATAAGAAAGTACACGCGTCAACACGCAACCGATAAAATTTTTAGAGAATTAATCTAATTTGGTGCGGCGGATTCGCCGCAATTTGCTCTTGAGGTGCGGCGGAATCACCACCTTTTTGGCTCAGAATCGACCCGGATTTTTCCTGTGTGTTTATGGTATGATTTCAATGTCATTTGCGTGTCTGGATTGATTCTTGCATATCTTTGGAGATCCGAATTAATTTCTTCATATATTTGGAGATCCACATTGATTTTTCTTTATATTTTCTCCATAATAATAAAAGCTACTCGTGATTTGCAATTAGGTCCTTGACTTTTTGCAATTAAGTCCCCGGCTACTTTTGTGCTTAAGTCCTTGTTCTTTTCGTAATTAGGTCTTGAATGCTTTTATGCTTGGATACATTTCCATTTGAAACCCGATAAACTTGAACTTGGTCTTTATGATAGAAACGAGTCTTTTGTATGCGTTTATGCTCGGGATGTGGGTAAATTGCATTCAGGTCCCTGTATTCTGTAAATAAGACTAAACACATACCTTAGTAGCATTTATTGATGTAAAAGTAATCTAAATGAAAGACATATGATGCAATGTATGCAATGCATCAAATACCCCCACACCTAGATTTTGCTAGTCCCTAGCAAAACAGAATATAAGAAAAATGAAAATAGGGAAATCCTAACTCACTTTCGTAGGAATCACGGTTGCACTTAGCATGTGCAACAAGCCTTTAAACCTCCAAGTTTCCTAGGAGGAGGAGTGTTGTCTCCTGAGGGTTTTCAGCGGATATACCCACAAAATCCTAAATCAAGGTTTCATTAATAGTTCTCAATATCCATACCTCAACCTTATACATCTCACTAAGAATTTTTGCATGTTCATTATATAAATCTAACTCATTAAAAATATGACTTGGTCTTTGTTCCTCCAACATTCACACCACTAACCCTTCTACACATGTTTATCACTTGAATTATTTTGCACGCCTCCTTTGGTGGTGAAGTATCATTCGGATCAACCATGGCATGGATCATTCTTTTAGCTTTGGGCCTTGAGTATTATTTTTTTTTTCTTTTCTTTTCTTCCGTGATTCAACACATTTGCTTTTTGACACTTTTACCCTTTTGCATTCGTGTAGCGAGTTTGGTCGATAATCCCAAGCTGGTAGACTCAAGTTACCGGGTTTCAAGATACCCCTACGGACGAGTGACTCAAAGGCTTGGGCTTTTGTAATCATTGTGCAAAATGTGTTTTCTTCACTTTATTCCTTTATTTTTATTTTTATTTTCCTCAAGGCTTAATTGCTATTAGAAGTCCACACTTCCCGGTAAATTTTCCTCAACCTCTGCTTTTTATCAACCACTTCAAAGATTTGATTCATTCAATTTAAGTGCATACATGTCTTAAAGGGCAATGAGTTATTTCTTTGGAACTTAGATTTATGTCACAATTTCTACAAGCAGAACTATATAATAAGGAACAAAAACTCAATGCAATTTGTACACGGGTTTTAGCAGTTCAATCTTAAGCTATGTCATGAAACATTATTTTTTTTAAAATAAAAGACAGAATATATAGATAAATATATACATAAACACCCCCCCACACCTAAATCATGCATTGTCCTCAATGTATGCAAATATAAAGCAAATGCACTTATTACCTTGGTGAATTGCGGTGGAAGGATGAAATTTGCTCAAAGTCAACCATAGTCAGAACTGGATTGAATGACACCATATTGGTGCATGTATCCAGTTGAATTGTTCCCCATGTTGCAATGAGCGTCCTGAGTTACAGGTTCCACACCCCTCACATAAATTGGTTCTCTTATTTGCTCGAGTGACGGTGGGTGTGTAGATGAATTTCTCCCTTTTTTCTTACTTCCTTTTTGATTTTGTGACGATTCAGAAATATTATAGATACGCGATTTCATCACAACATCACTTTGATTGCATGTTATTTCTGGCTCACTATCAATATGAAAGATATTAAATTCAGCTTTTAAGTTCCCAAAAGATAATTGCATGAGCCCATTTCGACAGTTTATCAATGCTTCAGAAGTGGCCAAAAAGGGTCTGCCTAGAATTACAGGGATTTGTCGATTAGGATTTACAACAGGTGCGGTATCTAGTACGACAAAATCCACTGGGTAAATGAAGTCACCAACCTTGATCAAAACATCCTCTACTACACCTCTTGGTTTCTTAATAGAGCAATCAGCAAATTGAAGGGTTGTCCTAGAGGGTTTTAATGGACCAAGGTTCATTTGCTCATAGACAGAGTATGGGAGTAGGTTAACACTAGCACCAAGGTCTAGAAGGGCTTTGTTGATAAAAGTATCTCCTATTGCACATGAAATTGTGGGACATCCAGGATCCTTATATTTTATAGGAGATGTGTTGGACAAAATAGAACTTATGTTTGCAGTTAAGAATGCCTTCTTTGGTACGTTTGTTTTTCTCTTTTTAGTGCACAAATCTTTTAAGAATTTAGCATAAGCAGGTATTTGTTGAATCATGTCTAAGAGTGGAATGTTCACCTTAACTTGCTTAAATACTTCCAAGATTTTCTCTATTTGTGCACTTGAGTTCTTTTTGAGTCTATTGGGAAATGGGGCTTTAGGGACATAGACTCGCTCAGGTTCAGGTTGAGCTATGGGTTCAGGTTGAGTAGGTGGGTTGGGCGTTTCAGATTGGACGTCAGGTTCAATGGTCAGGTCATATGTGGGTGCTTGATGGCTAGATTGATTGGACACTCTAGGATTTACCACATTGTTATCAACTTGTCTTCCGGACCGTAATGATACTACTGCATTTATTTGTTGGAACGGTCCTTCCTCATTAACCATTTGAACTGGTCTAGGGTTGTTATTTCCTGAAGGTGCTTGATAGGATTGATATGAATTATTATTAGATCTAGGGTTCACCTCAGGTTGACTTGGAAACCGACCCTTCTCTCTTTCACCTACTATTTGTGCTAGTTGACTGACTTGTGTCTCTAGCCTTTGGAAGGTCTGGTTGGTTGTTTGTATAAAGGTTTTCATCAAATTTTCCAAGCTTGTCAACCTAACCTCATGATCGTTATTGTTACTAAACCCAGAAGATGTATTATTTTGGACATACGGGTTTGGTTGTTGTCTAGGAGGTTGACCTTGTTGGTTTGATGAGAAATTGGAATTATTACGCCAACCAGAGTTATAGGTTGATGCATAGGGGTCATTTCTAGCATGGTTATACATGACATTAACTTGTTCCCAGTCCGCACAATCCTCCATTACATGACCAGTCTGACCACATCTAGAGCAGGGGATAGACGATGCTTGATTCACTCGGGTTTGGGCTTGTAGCTCTAGACTTTCCATTCTGCGCATAAGGGTAGCTAGTTTTTCTTCAGCCGCTATATTGGCATCTACAGCTAAGACACCTGGTTTGGGTTGGCTTGCTATTCTAGATCCAATACTTGGGTTAAGCGGTGTTCTAGCATTGTCCCATTGCATACTGTTTTCGGCTAAATCCTCAAGGAAAGTCCAGGCATCATTTTCATTTTTCGACATAAAGTTCCCTTGGCTTACGGATTCTACCATAACTCTAGATGTGGGTGTCAATCCCTCATAAATAATTTGGCATAATTGCCATCTTGGAATTCCATGATGAGGACATTGGGTCAGTACACTCTTAAATCTTTCTAGATAGGAATAGAACGGCTCGCTCTCAGACTGAACGAATGCAACAATTTCATTCCTAATCCTCATAGTCTTATGGTTGGGAAAATATTTTTTCAGGAATACTTGAACAAACTCAGCCCAACTCCTAATAGATCTTTCGGCTAGACTATATAGCCATTTCTTAGCGTCGTCTTTTAGTGCCAGAGGCACAAATTTCAGACGCACTGCCTCTTCAGGGATATGCTGGTATTGCATAAGAGAGCAGATTTCCTCAAATTCTCTAAGGAAGAGATATGGATCATCCCTAGAGGTGAACTTAGGCAACATACTCATGTATTGTGCCTTAAGTTCGAAGTCGCGACCCAGTATGGTGGGCATAACGATGCACGATGGCTGAGCAGCCATCGCTGGATAGCATCGATCCCTCAGAGTTATAGGTTGTGCAACAGGCGGGTCCACTACGTTCTCACCCATTGGATCCGGGTGAGGTGGTGCAACAGGTGGATTGGGGTTAAGTTCCAGACTGGAATCTAGATGAACTCGTGAGAGTCGATTACTCAAGTCCCGAATCCAAATCTGAGTGCACCGGGTTGAATCAATTTTTGAATTCAAATTCGAAATTTAAATTCCAAATTTAATTTCAAGAATTAATTACAATTTTTTTTTTAATTTTCGTTTTTTTTATGTTTTTTTTTCAAAAGGGAAACAAACAATAGAATGGGGCAAGATGAGAAAGGAATCCTAATCTAGAGAATTTAGGTGAGAAGAGAAAGAAGACTCAGATGAGAAAGGAAACTTAACTCTAAAGATAGAAAAGAGGGTTGGTCAGAAATTTCCTAAGAAAGCACGGTTCAAACAATCCTAGACCTAGTGTCACTTAAATCTAGACGACTCCTAACTGGTTGAGTCGAATTGATTCGCTTGATTCACCTCCCTCACTAATCAAACCAAATTGGCCTGGTAGTGTATAGCTAGTGGGGGCGCTTCCGACAGAGTCGGTGCCGATTAGACAACCACTTCGCTTGGAAGACTTTCGTCAACACAAAAACACTTCCTAGACACCAAATTGAATTCGATCGGCTTCAGGTCATAGCAAGTCAAATCAATTCTTCTCCTTAATTGAGTCCGAGTCCTTAGGGGCCAATGTCTAATTGATTTTAAATTTTAAGGCTTGGGTGACACTTTAGGATTGTGATTTGTGGGCCACGGAAGGGTGATGAAATCCCCACCGTATCTTTTCCTACGGAGTTGCCCTTAAGATAGTTTAACTTAGATCTAACAAAGATAGTCAAACAATGGTCTTTTTAATGGGGGCAATTGCAAGGTTGTATGCAAATTAAATTATATGCTTAAATGCAATCGTTAAAAACCGCGATACGTACCTTGCCTCCAGCACTCTTCAACAGAAATTGATTTGCAAGAATTTAGCAAGAATAATGCAAACAAAACATTATATGATGCATGCACTAAGGTCTTTCTAATTTTGCGAATTTTAGGTCAGAGTTGAAATATTGCCAATTATGGAATTTAAGCTTAACACGTGCAATTCTAATAAAAGGAAATTTTCTGAAACTAGAAATTACGAGGAAAAATGCAACGAAGGTTACCTACGCAATGCTCAGTCGGGTTCGCCGCCCGCTCTCGAAATTTCAGTAGCTTTACGCGTCCACCCAGAGATGAGTCGCGTCCCAGAAAAAGTTGAAGCCCAGAAGCTCCAAGTGTGCGGCGGATTCGCCGCAAGTTGTTCTTCAGGTGCGGCGATTTCGCCGCTCGTTTAGCTCAAATGGTGCTCGGATTTCGCCGTGCACTCTGTTGTCTCCTGAAACACAAATCCAAATACTTAGATCGCGCACAAGATAAACAGGATAAAATCGAAATACAAAAACAACAAAATCTGCGTCGCCTCCCCGGCAACGGCGCCAAAAACTTGATGAGAATTTTATTTATACCGCAAGTGCACAGTGTCAATGAAGACGTGGCAAATACGGGTCGAACACAAGGAGGGAGAGATATTGTTATTTTTTTGATTTTCGATTAGAGAGAGAGATAACAATTAAATTGGTTGGTTTTGAGATTTTTGGGTTTTAATTATCTAAAGCAAGAAACATGAACAAATAAAACTAAAACAAGAACAAAGATGGTGAATTCCGTTGGGTGGAGGTTTAGATATCGGGTTTAGATTAGAGAAATTCTGAAACTTATAATAAATCATATTAGTTATAAAGCATTACATGATAAATGATTTAACATAAACTCAAGTAATCAAAACATACTAATACAAAATTAAAATAATAACATCTTCTCTTCTCATCACCCTAAATCCGTCACCCCCACCCTTTGGAAAGAGTTAGAAACTCATAGATGGAGGGAGGGAGAAGGGGTCCTAGAGAAACTAAGAAAAGAAAATTAAAAACATAAAATAAAAGAAACAGAATTTTATTGCTAAATTATGGAACAAAAGGAAGAACTCCTCACAACATCGTTCTCGGGGCTATTTATAGCCGATACAAGGGACCTAAGCATGAAATAAGAAAGTACACGCGTCAACACGCAACCGGTAAAATTTTTAGAGAATGAATCTAATTTGGTGCGGCGGATTCGCCGCAATTTGCTCTTGAGGTGCGGCGGATTCGCCACCTTTTTGGCTCAGAATCGACCCGGATTTTTCCTGTGTGTTTATGGTATGATTTCAATGTCATTTGCGTGTCTGGATTGATTCTTGCATATCTTTGGAGATCCGAATTAATTTCTTCATATATTTGGAGATCCACATTGATTTTTCTTTATATTTTCTCCATAATAATAAAAGCTACTCGTGATTTGCAATTAGGTCCTTGACTTTTTGCAATTAAGTCCCCGGCTACTTTTGTGCTTAAGTCCTTGTTCTTTTCGTAATTAGGTCTTGAATGCTTTTATGCTTGGATACATTTCCATTTGAAACCCGATAAACTTGAACTTGGTCTTTATGATAGAAACGAGTCTTTTGTATGCGTTTATGCTCGGGATGTGGGTAAATTGCATTCAGGTCCCTGTATTCTGTAAATAAGACTAAACACATACCTTAGTAGCATTTATTGATGTAAAAGTAATCTAAATGAAAGACATATGATGCAATGTATGCAATGCATCAGTTGCCCCTTAATTCCCAAATTCTCGAGAGGTTCAAGCTCTTTCAGTTTGATCCGTTGAATGAGACGCCTTTGCGTCCAATTCATGAACCTCTCATTTCATCTAGCGCTTTTTATGAAGGCGGCCCACACATGCATTTTCTAGCCCCACGTGGTGTCATGTTCCCTTTTCAGGTGCACTGACCCACTCTTGAGGTTTCCATTTGATGTCTCTTGACAAATGAAAATGGGAACTTATGTTTGTACATAGTTATATATGTATAACAATAAATAAATAAATAAATAAATAAAAAATTCATCTGTTGTATTTATCCCTTCTTTAGCATCTCACAGGTTTTTGAGGGAATTCGGGTTTTTGTCCATCAACAGAGCCATGAACTTTCCTTTGTACTTCACGTTAGTGAGATCTTTCCTTTTTCATGCATAAATCCATGTAGTATCTTGCTCACATTCATTGAGGACAATGCATGATTTAGGTGTGGGGGGTGTTTATGTATATATCTATCTATCTATATGTCTTTTATTTCTAAAAAAATATAAAATAAATAAATAAATAAATAATTCAATGTTTCATAACATAGCTTAAGATTGAACTACCAAAACCCGAGTACAAATTGCATTGAGTTTTTTGTTCCTTATTATATAGTTCTGCTTGTAGAAACTGTGACATAAATCTAAGTTCCAAAGAAATAACCCATTGCCCTTTAAGACATGTATGCACTTAAATTGGATGAATCAAATCTTTGAATTAGTTGATAAAAAACAGAGGTTGAGGAAAATATACCGGAAAGTGTGGACTTCTAATAGCAATTAAGCCTTGAGGAAAATAAAAATAAAGGAATAAAGTGAGGAAAACACATTTTGCAAAATGACTACAAAAGCCGAAGCCTTTGAGTCACTGGTCCGTAGGGTTATCTTGAAACCCGGTAACTTGAGTCTACCAGCTCGGGATTATCGACCAAACTCGCTACACGAATGCAAAAAAGGTAAAAGTGTCAAAAAGCAAATGTGTTGAATCGCGGAAGAAGAAAAAAATACTCAAGGCCCAAAGCTAAAAGAATGATCCATGTCATGGTTGATCTGAATGATACTTCACCACCAGAGGAGGCGTGCAAAATAATTTAAGTAATAACATGCGTAGAAGGGTTAATGGTGTGAATGTTGGAGGAACAAAGACCAAGTCATATTTTTAATGAGTTAGATTCATATAATGAGCATACAAGAATCCGAAGTGAGATGTATAAGGTTGGGGTAGGGCTATTGAGAGCTATTAATGGAATGTTGAATTAAGACTTTGTGGGTGTGTCAACTGAAAACCCTCACGAGACAAAACTCGTCCTCCTGGGCAACAAGGAGGTTTAAAGGCTTGTTGCACATGCTAAGTGCAACCGTGATTCCTACGAAAATGAGTTAGGATTTCCCTGTTTTTATTTTTCTTATTTTCTGTTTTGCTAGGGACTAGCAAAATCTAGGTGTGGGGGTATTTGATGCATTGCATACATTGCATCATATGTCTTTCATTTAGATTACTTTTACATCAATAAATGCTACTAAGGTATGTGTTTAGTCTTATTTACATAATACAGGGACCTGAATGCAATTTACCCACATCTCGAGCATAAACGCGTGCAAAAGACTCATTTCTATCATAAAGACCAAGTTCAAGTTTATCAGGTTACAAATGGAAATGTATCCAAGCATAAAAGCATTCAAGATCTAATTACAAAAAGAACAAAGACTTAAGCACAAAAGTAGCCGGGGACTTAATTGCAAAAGGTCAAGGACCTAATTGCAAATCACGAGTAGCTTTTATTATTATGGAGAAAATCTAAAGAAAAATCAATGTGAATCTCCATATATATAAAGGAATTAATCCGGAGCTCAAAAGAATGGAAAGAATCAATCCAGACGCGCAAAGGAGGATCAAATCATACCATAAACACACAGGAAAAATCTGGATCGAATCTGAGCCAAAAAGGTGGCGATTCCGCTGCACCTCACGTACAAATTACGGCGATTTAGCCGCGCAAAAGTCGATCCGTGTGCTCAAATTTTTACCAATGTTGTATTGACGCGTGTACGTTCCATTTATATATTGGGATCCCTTGTATCGGCTATAAATAGCCCCGAGAACGATGGTAGAAGGGTCCTTGGCCTTAGACCTAGTTTTTAGTTGTTTTTATTTTCAGTTTTGTACTCTTAACTTTAGTAATAAAATTCTGTCTTTTATTTCTTGTTTTTACTTTTCTTTTGTAATATATCTAGGACCCCTTCTTCCTCCCTCTATGAGTTTCTAACTCCTTCCAAAGGGTGGAGGTGACGGATTTAGGGTGAAGAGAAGATGAATGAATGTTATTATTTTAATTTCGTGTTAGTATATTTTGATTACTTGAGTTTATGTTAAATCATTTATCATGTAATGCTTTATAACTAATATGATTTATTATAAGTTTCTGAATTCTCTAATCTAAACCTTAAATATAAACCTCCACCCAACGGAATTCACCTCTTTGTTCTTGTTTTATTTTTAATTGTTCTTGTTTCTTGCTTTAGATAATTAAAAATAAAAAATCTCAAAACCAACTTATTTCTTCTCTCCTTCTTTCCCCCAATCGAAATCACATTAATAACAAGTCTCTCCCTCCTTGTGTTCGACCCGTATTTGCCACGTCTCCATTGACGTCGTGCACTTGCGGTATAAATTTAATTCTCATCAGAATGCTACTGAGAGGAATGGAACGGTGGACCGGTATGCCTTCGGTAGCCCGAACCAAGGATTCCAAAGAAGATTAGGTAGCTATTGATTCTAAGGAAACAGTGCACCGATGGAAACTTGGTTGTCCGTTGGAGACACGTTCGGTAGACCGAAGAAGCAACGGTTGACCGGTAGAGACGAGTTTATCCTTTTGTGCATAAAGTGTACATTTGATCCTATGACTCAAATAAATAGAAAATTACATGTGAAGTCCTTGAGCTTTGATTACATGTCTTGAGCCTTGATCTTGAAGTTGATTAGTCCTTTGGTTTAAGCACCTACAGTGTTAGGAATATACAATATATTTGCAATTTGACAATATGATGCGTGTGATGTGTTAATTGGAGTTGTGCAAAATATTAGTTTGTCAATCATCAAAATTAAGAGTAATGAAGCCAAAAGTCCAACATGGTTGAGGGGCGAGTTTTGGGCTGGGGGTCGGTTTGGGAAGAGGGAGGGGTCGGGTTTAGGAGGGATGGGTCTGTTAGGGTTCAGATTCTGGGAGGGAGGGATCGGTGGGGTCGTGGGGTCTATTGCTGGGGAGGGAGGGATCAGGTTCGGGGAGGGAATCGACAGGGAAGTGGGAGGCTTACAATGCGAGGAGGCTGTAGGATTTCGTATCCCTATGTATGTGTATATTTTTAAAAATTTAATACAAGCATACTTGATCGATTTCATATTTTCAGCAATTTTATGTACATTGTATTGTGTTTATTCTAATATCATGCAAATCTACATATATTAAAATAAACAAAGAAGAGAGGATCATACCCAAAGGTTCTCTAAAACCTTTTCGAAGATCCGCAGTTCCGTTGCACGTCGAATCGCCCGCCGATTCGCCTCCAAGTGTTCACCAAATTTTAAACAAGATTAGAGAGAAACGAGCTAACCAATTCAATCTCTAAATCAAGCTTAGAATCAAGCTAATAACCCCTTTATACTCCGTGAGAATTTATCTCCAAACGCTTGAATAATTAAGGAATTTTTGGATGGATTAATATGGTGGTTAGGGAGAGAAATTTTTGCATTAATTGAAACAATGAGGGAGAGAAGACCTATTTATATGGTCTCCCAACAACCACATCATGTGCTAACCACTAACCCATGATCTCTTGTTTTTGTCTCCCTAAAATCATTCACAATTTGACACATAATCATCCACATCCACATTTAACTATGATTGAAATAATTCCAATACATGATTAATACTGATTCCTTATTAATTCGGGCAACACCGTATTAACCGTTTTTTGCCTTTTACCAAATTTTGAATTTATTTCCAACAAAATTTGATTTTTTGGGGTTTTAGCAAATTCATATCTTATGTAATACATTATCCTATGTAATATTAAATTATTACACCCCATAATATATACACCTCATATGAATTTATTTTGATTTTAATTATGTCAATTCTCATGACATATTGATTTTATTCATTCACCACATGTGTCCCTTTTTCACATGAAACCCAACACATCATATGAACTCAAAATCAAGCTTCTTGTTTCCCAATTTTGTGGTGTGACCTATAGGAGGATCTAAGCCAAATTGGCAGCGATATTAAACACTTAATATCCCAAACTATAAGCGCTATCTAGCTACACATTATAGTTACCCAATTAGCGTAGATGTCTTTGTTCCACTTGAACTAAAACACGATCCATTTAGTGATGTAAGTGCAAGAATATATACAATTGCCTCATGATATTAAGAATATATACAAAGCAGAAATGTGTCACCTTTGTATTATATTTATTTCTTGATCTCTTTAAGCTAATTATAACTATGTAACTTAACTCAGGTTACATTGTGCACATTATAATTTTGCTTTATCAATGAGCCACTAATATCATCACTCAATTAAGAGGGCAATGATAATCTTTTGACTAGCTATCTTTTCCAGCATAAGTCATGTTCAACCAACTATTGTCTTTATCACTATACTCATTGATAGCTTTTGACAATAATCAAATTAAACACTCATTATGTGAAAAGATATAAGTCTCATATTTTAGGATCCAAGACACAGTAAAACATTAACGACACATAACACAATTCCATAATGTATTACTTGTTAGGTCTATTCAATAAATAAAAGTAATTTTTGTAGGATCTAATAGACCCTAATAATAGTCTAAAGGGGGTGAATGGACTAATTAAGATTGTTTAACAAACAATGCCAAATTAAAAGCTAAGACAAATTAATGTGAAGAAGAGAATGACAAACCACAACACCATATGTATAGAGGTTTGGAGCCAACCATCGGATCCTAGTCCTCTCTTACGAATTGCTCTTACTCGAGCAACTTCGCGTCCTCCACTAATCCAATATCCGTTGCGGGCCGAGATCACACCCTTACACCACAAGCTTTGCGAACACCCTCGCCTAGCTTGGACCACCTTCTCACAATCCGAGAAGAGCTTCACACCAGAAGCTTAGTACAACTCTTGAAGACTTTATTTCAGCAACTAATCTTGAGCACTTGAAATGGATGATGCAATCAAAGATGATGATTTCAAGTGGGAAGATGTGAGCACAAGTGTTTAGAGCAAGTTTGAGAGTAGTAGTGAGATTTTGAGCTTGGAGAAAGATTGGTGACTTTAGATGAGTGTTTTGAGCTCTATTTATAAGCTCTAAACTAGTTCGAGCCATTGGGATTGAAATGGTATAAAGTTGGGTAAGAAAAAGTCAGGAAGTGACATGACACATTTCAGGACACGAACGGTCGACCATATCAGGTTAATCGGTCTACAGGTATGCAAAAACAATTGTTTTGGTCGAACGAAGGTGCAGACGGTCGGACCAACTGGGCTAGAACTTAAGTGATCGGTCGAACGAATTGGATCACGAGATCGACTGAAAATGCCCAGTAAAACTGGATCTGGAAAAGATGCAAGAATCGGTTGACCGTTAAGAGAGTTTTGGTCGACCGTTTGACGTGTTTGATTTTAGATAGGACAAAGTCAATGACTATCGGTCGAACAAAATGAATTAAGGGTTCGACCGAAAACTTCCAGTAAAATCGGGTCTAGGAAGTTTTCGAGAATCGCTCGACCGTTTAGGAACGTTCGGTCGACCGGAAGACCAAATCCAAAACATGGGTTAGGTGAGAAATGTGTATACGATCATTGGTATATAAAACAAGTATAACAGTCGTATTTAATACGAATACGGAAATGCAATTGGTCGAACAAAAGCTATGTTTTGGTCGACAGAAAGTCTCACTAACCAGGACACGTGTCGACATCTGATAGGATGGAGGATTTGAATCGGATAAACTAATTCCTATCACTTGACAAGGTGAAGCGGTCGAACAGAAAAGGTATGTCGGTCGACCGTGTTTAGACAGACAAACCAGATAAATGTAACAGTCGATCGGGAAGAGAAATTTGGTCGACCGTTATGGACATAACAGGGCGTTCTGGGACAATCTGATGAATATCGGTTGAACCAAATGGTTCTACCTGTTGACCGGTTGAGCACAAATTCCCGTTCTAGGTTTTCAACGAGTTTCAATCATTTGTTATTGAAGTCTAAAGAGAATTGGATTTGAATGTGAGACTTCTATAGGTTTTCTAAGTGTCATGCAATGCAATGAATCAACGATTTCAAGTTTCAAGTTACATTTGTAACCTAAATACATAAAATGTAAACCTAACTACGCTTCAATCTTCATCTCTCGATTTAACTCAAACTTGGTTCCTGAAACGTTAGATAATACAATATATGCAAGCAATGATCTTTAGTTGATACATGTATTTATTGATATGTTGATTAATTATCAAAACAGATTAACGATTATTAGCCAAAAGAGCCAACAATTTTTTCCTCTTTTACATACTCGTGTCATCAAATATTTGTAGAGCTACAATAATCGATGACCAACACGACAATCTTATCTCAGTAATTAATGTTTCATGTTAATTACCATGATTGTTAATAACTTTTGATTTATGTAAACCATTATCTTTTAGAGCTCTATGGTTAAGGACTAAGAGCCTCTTCCTTAACACTTCCGAAAGACGAATACAATAATCAAGGAACAAAATGCTTGCACATTCAATTCATAACAATTGACATATAAAAGTAAAACTTTTAGAACACATTTCAATCTCCCACTTGTTATCAAAGTTGTCTTTCACATACATTCTCAATGTATAAAACAATAATAACTAGGGTAACCCTCTCTAATCACTCATCAAGCCAATCCACATGGTTCCATGGACCAATGGATTCCACATGCATTTTGCCATTGGCTTGGGATAAGGGTTTGGTGAATGGATCAACTGTGTTGTTGTTTGTGTCCACACATAACAAATTTATTTTGCCTTCGTCGATGAAGTCACGTGTGACAAAGTACTTGCGATCCATGTACTTCACTTTGTGGTGTGATTTAAATCCTTCATTTGGGAGATATACTCACTATTGTCGCAAAATAGCTCTATGTGTCCTTGTCTCGAAGGTACTACTCCAAGCTCTTCAAAGAACTTCCTAATCCACACTCATTCCTTGCTCCTTCAGATACAACCATAACTTCGGAAGTGATGGTTGAGTCGATCGTAGTGGTTTGCTTCCAGCTATGCCGACTCACGGCTCCACCATTCAGAAGGAAGACATATCCTAATGTGACCTCCTATCGTCGGGATCACTTATGAAACTCGCATCTGAATAGCCCTCGGCTATTAGCTCCCTTTGGCCTCCATAAACAAGAAACTTATCTTTGGTCCGTGATTGACATCATTTCATGCTTACATTTATATCTTATATCCATTATCTTTCACCTAAACAATGCTACGTAACGAGCTTTATGTTTGAATTTCAGAAATAAATAGGGTTGAAGAGAATAGACATGAAAGGACCTAAAAATAGGAAAAAGGACTGAGTTGAGAGACTTAAGGACTAAAATGCAAGATCGAAGGACCTGAATGTAAGATCAAAGGACCAATGAGCAAACAAGAATACTTCATACCATCATGGGGAGTATTTTGGCAATTCTATTCGGGTCGGAGCTCCAGCAAGTGAAGTTGATGCATCAAAGACAAGCAAAGTCATCCAGAAAAGCCCAGAAGAAAATCCAGCGTGATCCGAACCATATAGACCGTCAATTGGTGGTCTGTTTTGCTCCATATCCGCTAAGCTTTCTGTGGGACGTGTATTAGTGTGTATTTAGTCTATTTCTGGTATTTGTTTAGTCCCATACTGGTTGATTGTCCCGGATTATCTTTTTCTATGGCTATAAATAGAACTCTTCACCTTCTATTGTATTCACCCATTGCTTCGTGACATTCTCTCTACTTAGAGTAAGCCTTCAAGCAAAACTCAAGGTGGAGAAGAGTGCTACCTTCAATGTGAGTCATTTTAATAAAATAATTGTTCTTAGTTTCTTTTAATCTTGTCTTTTAATTCTTGCATGCTTCTTTAGTTTTACTTTCCTTTCCTTTTAGCTTCTTTAATATTTCTTGCTTGTTTAGGTTAATTTCATTTCAGTAGAATGTTTCATTTTAATGTATGTTGTAGTGTAATGATTAGTGAGTAGTTCCATCCCCTTTGGGGGTGGAGTAGATGTTTATACGTGTTATGTAGATGGAATGAATGCTAGACATTGTTGTTTGTGAGATATGTTAGTATGCTTGTTTGAATTAATAAGAACTTTTACTTGATGGTTTCTGCCATAATGTTTAGGTACATTCCATGCTTGTTATGTTCTTAATAACAAACTTGTCATGCTCATATTAATCACCTAGGTTAGTGCTTTAAATGATAGGTCTTGTCATTAGGTACTTCTTATGCATTAACATACACTAACTACACTTGAGCTTATTGTATGCATTCACCACACTTATTTCATGTGTACACACACACTCCACCCTTTAGGGGATTTCCATTCCCGATTTCTATCTTCTTTTATTAGTTTCTTAGTTTAGTTTGTTTTGTGCTTTCATTTCCTCCTTTCTAGTTTACTAGTTTAGTTTAGTATAGTTTAGTTAAATCAATCATTTCTCTCATTTCTTTCTCACTCGCCTTCGAACAAACCAGAGTCGACACACCTCCCGGTGGATCGAACCATATTTGACATCGCTTCAACGCGGTCGTGCACTTGCGGTTAATTAAAACAAATCAATCAGTCCGGTTAAGGTACCTTAGAATATTCTTGACCGCAGTCCCATGCTCAGAACCTACGTTGGATTAGTGACGACTAGTCACGCTTAGAGCATACGAGACATCGGGTTTTATGCAAGTCATCACGTACATGAGACTGCACCCACGTTGACTTAGGTTAACGTCCCATGCTCAGAACCTACGTTGGATTAGTGACGACTAGTCACGCTTAGAGCATACGAGACATCGGGTTTTATGCAAGTCATCACGTACATGAGACTGCACCCACGTTGACTTAGTTTCATCGGGTTTTATACGAGACATCGGGTTTTATGCAAGTCATCACGTGCAAGTCATCACGTACATGAGACATCGGGTTTTCTTGAAGAAGCATATGTTCGATCATATTGCCGAAGTATAAGGAATACCTTTCATGTACTCCAAGTCTTTACGTGATTCAGTACGTTGAGACTTCTTGAGTTGCACACCCATACTCATTGGCACATTTCCCTTTTTGGAGTTGTTCATGCTGAACCTTTCCAAGACCTTGTCAATGTACCCACGTTGACTTAGGTTAATGAGTCTACGAGATCTATCTCTATATATCTTGATTCTCAAGATGTATTGAGCCTCACTCATGTCTTTCATTGAAATGTAGATTTCAATGAACTTCTCGTTTGCTCAAACAAAGGTATATGATTTCCCATAAGGAGTATGTCATCAACATATAAGATCAAGAACACTATGTGGCTCCTATTAACCTTCTTGTATATACAAGGCTCTTACTTACTTTGGACGAAGTGAATCTTTTTGACTTCCTCATTAAAGCGTTTGTTCCAACTCCTTCATGCTTGCTTCAATCCATAATGGATCTTTGAAGCTTGGATACTTTCTCGCTATTCTTTGGATCTTTAAAACCTTGAGGTTGTGCCATGTACATCCTCCTCCAAGTTCCCATTAAGGAACGTCGTTTTGACATCCATTTGTCATATTTCATAATCATGAAAAAATGTGGCAATAGCGAGCATAATCCGAATAGACTTGAACATGGCAACCTGTAAAAACGTTTCATGATAGTCAATTCCTTGAACTTGAGTGAGACCTTTTCCTACAAGCCTTGCTTTGTAGGATGTCAAGTTTCCATCCATGTCCATTTTCCTCTTGAAACCCCATTTATTTTGAATGACTTTCTTTCCTTGAGGAAGTTCCATACTTGATTATCATACATGGATTCTATTTCGGATTCCATGGCTTTAAATCACAGTTTGGAGTCCTCTCTTTCCATTACTTCTTGAAAGGTCGAGGGATCATCAGTATCAAGTATCATGATCTCATGAAGTCCCAAATACATATCATGTTTCTTCCTTTCCATCGTTGACCTTCAAAGTTCTTTTGGTTCTACGTGTACTTCTCAAACTTCCACAATTTCTTACGAAATTGGTTCGTGTTCGATTCTCGAACGTACACTAGGTGGAGATGATTGAGTTTCTCTCACAATTACTTGTGAGGGTCTCTCACTTACGCTCCCACTAACCAAGGGAACCTCGGTTGGGCCTTCATGATATTGAATGTCACCATTCATATCACGATCTTGTAGAATATCTTGAGTTTCATCAAGCACAATTCTACCCCCACTACTTTTTATTCTTTACAGAAATTCTTTTTCTAGGAATACGACATCCCTCTCTACAATCACTCGATTGGAGGTTATATGTCAAAAGTAGTATCATCTTGTCTCACGAGGATAACCTATAAAGAAGCATTTATCTGCTTTTGGTTGAAGTTTGACCGACATCAATATCTTGACGTAGGCCTCACAACCCCAAATCTTGAGAAAATTAAGCTTAGGTGTTTTACCACTCCACAACTCATAAGGTGTCTTCTCTACGGACTGGGATGGAACATTATTTATTTAGTATGTAAGCTGCAGCTTCTAGTGTATAACTCCAAAAAAAAACGGCAATTCAGCTTGACTCATCATTGATCGAACAATGTCGAGCATCGTCCTATTTCTCCTTTCGGATACCCCATTCCATTGAGTTGTTCCTGGCGGAGTAAGTTGTTGTACAATACCACATTCCTTTAGGAATGAATCAAATTCGGTACTTAAGTACTCACCTCCACGATCAGTTCGTAGAGACTTGATTTTCTTGTTGAGTTGGTTCTCTATTTCATTCTTGAATTCCTTGTTGAGTTGGTTCTCTATAAAATGTTAAGATTTCGAGTAATTGTATAATTATAGAAAACAAAACAGAAAATATAAATATGTCGAAAATATATTGAACTGCTAAACGACGCCCCAAAATTACTTAAATCGCTTGTGCGAATTACCGTTTTGTCATTCTCTCATTTCTACTTATTTATGCTCCCAATAGGCCATCCTCTTTTCATACTACAACAAAAAATAACGATGAAAAATAAAATCAGAGTAGGAATGTGGGGGTGGCAGCCCCTGCGGGGGAAGCTAGTCCCAATTGCCGTAAACTTTTGTTGAGGAGGGTATCTTAGTTATCTTTCAAATTGATTTTGTCAAGATAAAACATAAACAATTACCATTGGAACTTTAAAGTAAATATTATTGTGTTAGAATGTCATGAACAAGGTAAAAACTGTCTTATACTTGTCACACATGGGAAAAGAATGCTTGGGTTTAAGGACCTCTCATCTCTATAATGCTTCCGAAACTATGGTACGTTCATCATTTTGGTTTTTCAATCCCTAGAGACAAGCACAATAACTATTTATCTACAAAAATTGATCTTAGAATTTCGATGGAGTAACTTCACAAGTGTACTTGAGGAAGCAACTGTGAAATGAAGTTCTTCGATCATAAAGAGATAAATTCAATACAAATGAAGTTGAAGGTGGATTAAGAATTTTGATTTACGCAACAGAAAAGCAATATTAATGACTAAAATGTAAACACAGTTGGGAAGGTTTGTCCATAACATCACTTGTGCCTCTTGTACCTGTCGTCTGTTGACTCATCCGCCTCTCCTGTAAAGACGACATTTCGTTCTGTCAATGAAAAAAACATCACTCAGTGGAAAGGAAAATGCATAGAGATCGATCGACAACGTTCTAAATTTATATATTATGGGGGGAAAGTAATGACATAAATTGGTCAAAAGAAATATACATTCGTATCGAATTTACACATTCATAGATTGAAAATCACCTGAAATGGTCGTATCCTTGAATAATTTGGTTGCAACGATAGCAGAAGTGTTGTCCGCAGTTTCTACAGATCATATGATTACAACCTTCTGTATTGGAGATCGCGATCTTGCATGATGGGCATTGCTTAGAACTATGTAGTATGACCTTCATGGTGAGAATTTCATTCATCAACTTAATCTCTCTCTTTTTCCGAATAACCTCCAGCCCATTTGAGTTTTGGGAGTCCTGTGACATACATTGTTAAATAGACGATTCATATATGCGAGAAAGAAAGCACGAGATGATAATTTTATTCTCAAAAAAATAAACTAATTGTGTAGTGGGTTGGAGGAAGGATGTATTTTAATATTCATGGTTATAAGGTATGACATATGAGTCCTTTGCTAGAACATGACATGATATTAATGTACGAAATTGTTAGATATGTTAACTGTATTTTCTAGTAGACATTCAGCTATCTCTTTTATTATGTTTATTCCTTCTCATTTGTTTCCATTGTAGTAGATATGTTAACAAAATTTTCTCACTTTCATGTCTGCAATTCAACATATTATTGAGCTAGAATATATATAGAACAATATATAGGTACCCAGGGTTGAAACCATCATCGATTACATGATAAATTATTAAGAAAAGAAATTTCTACGTGATATGTAATATATGAAGGGAATGCAAAAAATTTGTATCAAAACATTGTACCTGCAAAATTGAGAGTTTATCCTCCAGAGATAAGCATGTAACTCCAACATGTCGAGGATCTCCGCAGAGACCACAAAAGTTGAAGTAGCACTTTGTGCTGTGAGCATGGTGTTCCTCGTCTTCTAGGCAAGGCGTTTCGCATCTCATGCAATACACAACATCCGACATTTTGTCTAACGTTTTCTTCAGCAACAATTTCTCCCAACGTTCACAAGCTTCTTCACCGAGCAATTGTTTCAATAATCCAGGATGAATTGGAAGTCCGCACTTCGGCTCGGGGCAAACCAACTTATTTACAGTGCCTTCTTTTACATGCATATTACAGTACGTTTTCATGCAGGGCCCACAAAAGAAATATTTGCATGAAAGCTTGATGAAATCAGAGCCTGCAATTAATGATGAAAGCCATAAAATATAAATATTGATCGTAACTGTTATGAATTCTTAATTCATTAGGGATGATTCACCTTTTCATCTCCCATAACCTCATCAACCTTTTCATATTCTCATTTATAACTCTTGTAACATCCACCCTTTCATTTCCTTCACTTAGCCTATAAATATGAAACTATTGTAATGCTTTGGTGCATATGAAGAAATACAACAATTGTTCTCTCCCTCTAAATATTCATCTTTTGTTTTATGTCTTTACATTTTACAACACGTTATCAGCACGATATTGTCTCTTGCATATTATTCTTCAGAAGCACGAGTTTCTCCCGATTGATATTGTAGAAATCATCGACAGGTAATTGTCATACATCCAATGTTTGAATCAAGTCCGATATAGTATACATCTACATGTAGAATAATTGGGGAAATTTTTATTTCATTTCATAAGCATATTGTTTTGTCTCATCATGCTAGATTGGCGGATTAATATAGTTACCTTGCTCGTAACTAGTATGTGTAACTAGTATTGTTTTCTTTCTATTGTTTTTATTTTTACTATGTAATAGTTTGAGTTTTATTATAGTTGTGCATATCCTATCTTTTTTAACTATGAGGTCTAGAGAATATTATTTATTCCTTGCATATAAGTTACTTGTAGATTGAGAAATTGATTTTCTTCTCTCTACCTCAGCTCCTTCTATGGGAAGTTGATTGTGAACTTAAATCCATAATTTTATTTTCACCATTTTGTTAATGTTCATATAGGAGGTAATGAAGTTTTCTTTCTCATTTGTTTGTAGTATTTAATAATATTTACAATCCATGCAAAGTGATTTTAATTTCTTGCTCAAATACATAAGAGAAAATATTATGAATTTTTTTTTAAATATGTGATGAAAAAGAGCAATAAGAGGTTTGCAATATTATAAAACAATAATTAACTCAAACATATATGGTACGTTGGAGCATGCTCATTTACAAAAGTTGTATAAGCTTTTAACATAGATATTAATGTTGTATGCAATGTGGTTGTTACATACATTATATATAATATGAAATGCATTGATAATAATTTATTTGATGCTTATTTGGATGCAAATGCTTGTTCTATAAATCTTCTTAAATTGAAGATTTAATGTAAAGATTCAATTAACATTTATTGATTTGTATTCATAAAAAGTGTAACCATCAAAATATGTATTGTATATGATTATTTTACTTACATATTGAATTTGTATTTGTTGAACACGAGGTAATTAATTACTCACATGATACATAGAATATATCATGTTAATTTTGTATGTATATATAAAATAAATGAGACTACATGTGTACAATCATTATATATGCTATAGGTAATAAGTTACATGCATGTACCAATTATGCTTTGATGCTTGTAAGTTATGACTTTTAACTCTATACTTGACATCATGGATAAGAATGACATCTCATCATGGGTTATGGACGTTGAACCTAACTCATTGCCTTTTTAAATACCAATGACTAGAGAAAGAAGCATCAAATCAAGATAAAATGGAGGTAGTGATTTTCGTTTGCTATCCTATTTGTTAAAATAATTTTAAAAGTATTATGATTTAATCTCATGCATGTTTTTATGGTTGGACAAATATTGAGTTATTGATCAAAATTCATAATTTCTCGATCCAATGAAGCATGACAATAAATAGTTACATATTTAGTAGTACTTGTAAAATCAAATGATATATAACTCATGCAACTGTGTATTGATTCATTTGCTTAGAATAATACATGAAATCTTAGTATCATGTTGATTAAAAGAGTATTTGTAAAGTGGTTCAAGCATGTGATTATTACTTGTTAATTTTGATGCATCACATGATCATTCACAACCAATACGAGCATTCATCTCGTGAGCACATAATATCCATCTTGATAGATGTATATATATAGTACAATGTGCTACAATATAGTGGAATTTGAATCACCATGTTACAATGTGATCATTGTTATTGAAAATGACATGCATTTGCCCAGAAGGCGAATATCTTATTACTTATAAAGTGCTACGATACAAAGATTTAGAGATTATCCATTTAATGATGGTTATGAAATTTTATGATAATCCCTGAAGGATTCATATGACCATCTAGACAACGTGCAAATAACCAATTGAGTAAAAATGCACGTCAATCTCTAAATCAAACTCTATGACCAGAAGTTCATAGACATATAGAGATTAAAGAAAATATATATATTTTATTGAACACGTTAATGATCCAATACTCTTTTGGGTTATGCATCGCCGATGACTGAATGTCATGAGAGTCGTTGGAAAATCATGATACATTTTTTTCCTTTTTATTGGTGTGCCAGAAGCATACGTTACAAAGTATCGTGAAAACAAGAGCATAAACAGTGACCTAAATTTTGTGCAAATAAGAAGCATGAAATAAAGATGACGTCAACGAGATGAAACATGCCCAGAAGTGCATAAATAAAATCATCTCTTATATTTATTGTGGATGTCATCATTGGTATTGTTATAGCTAACTTTGTTAGCTTCTATCACAACAAAAATGAAGTCAGATTTGTCGACCAATTTGCACAATAAGTCTCTGTTTTATCTCTCAATATTGATCATTATGTGATCTTAAAATTTATACATGATACATTAATGTACATCATGAATCTTCCCCTACTTTACTTGTACAATAATGAAAAATTATTTCCCTCCTGTGATTTAAAGCTCCTGAAGGGCTTTTTATTGTCCAATCCAATATAGCATGTACATGGACAATAATCATATATAGTATGTACATTTTCTTACATTAGGGGGAGAAGCTAGAAGCTTAAAGAATGTCAATAAAATGTACTATATTGAACCTGAAGTTCATAAAAGAATATACGTACAAATATGGTTGAACCAGAAGTTTATAAAATCATTATCTTGCAATATTTAGCAAGTAATTGTCATAAGTTGTACTATATTGAACCTGAAGTTCATAAGAGAAATTACGTACAAGTATGGTTGAACTAGAAGTTCATAAAATCATTATCTTGCAATATTTAGCAAGTAATTGCCATAAAATGTACTATATTGAACCTGAAGTTCATAAGAGAAAATACGTACAAGTATGGTTGAACCAGAAGTTCATAAAATCATTATCTTGCAAAATATAACAAATATTTATCATATTTTTTTTATCACAAAAGAGCGACTAAGTCTTATATTATTCACATAATATAAAATGGAGATCTCCACATATATGATAAAATATATTTGAGCTCAACCAACGTCAGAAGCGTTGACCATGACATATTATTTGTGGAAATGAAATAAAAGTTAGTCACTCTCATTGCACCTCCTGAAGAGGTTATTCCTGAAGAATATAAACCCATAAAAAAAATGCAGCTGCTAAACAAAAGATTAAAGAAATTACGGGGATATCGAACGGTCAAATCCTGAAATTTTGGGAAACGAATTACCAGATGCATTTACAGATGCAAAGAAAGTTACAAAATCACATATACATGCTGAAAATGCACCAGCAAAAGTTGATACTCCTAAGTTGTCAAATGAGTTAAATATCCACCGAAAACGTGGACGACCAATTGGGTCAAAGGATATAAAACCAAGAAAAAAGAAAGAGAAAAGCGTAGCACCTGAAGATGTTACTGCTAATATTATCCATACCCCTGAAGAGGTAGTGAAAGAACAAAATGGCAACATAGACCAACGAGAGACCGAAGTGTCTAAAAATGAAAATGCAGATGAGATCTCAATAAATTATGTGCACAATCAGAAAAGATGGAATCGAGACGAAACCATCGTTGATGAAATTTTTTCATATGCTATAGCAAATGAAGTAATGAATGTTGAATATTGTGAGCCAAAATCTATTGAAGAATGTCGACAAAGAAATGATTGGCCACAATGGAAAAATGCAATACAAGCAGAATTGCATTCACTTGAAAAACATAATGTTTTTGGACCTGTGGTGCTTACACCCAATGACGTAAAACCTGTGGGATTCAAATGGGTGTTCTCGATAAAGAGAAATGAGAAAAATGAGATTGTAAGATATAAAGCCCGACTTGTGGCTCAAGGTTTCACCCAAATACCCGGTGTTGATTATGAAGAAATGTATTCACCTGTAGTGGATGCAACAACACTAAGATTTCTTATCAGACTCACAGTCATAAATAGACTTCAAATGCAACTCATGGATGTGGTTACTGCTTATCTATATGGGTCATTAGATACAAACATATATATGAAAGTCCTTGAAGGACTAAAACTACCAAAAAATTGTACTTCCAAACCGCGAGGGTTGTACTCCATACAACTAAAAAGATCCTTATATGGATTAAAGCAATATGGACGAATGTGGTACAATCGTCTAAGCAAAAGTCTTCTGAGCGAAGGATTCAAAAATGACTCCATATGTCCATGTGTTTTCATTAAAAAGTCTTCATCTGGTTTTACGATTATAGTTGTATATGTTGATGATTTAAATATTATTGGGACACCAAATGATATTGAGATTACAGCTCAATACTTGAAAACTGAATTTGAGATGAAAGACCTTGGTGTAACTAAATTTTACCTCGGTCTGCAGATCGAGCATTTTCCGAGTGGAATTTTTATTCACCAAGCAAATTATATAGAGAAGATGTTAAAACGCTTTAATATGGATAGAGCTCATCCATTAAGTTCACCAATGGTCGTTCGATCACTTATAAGTGAAAAAGATCCTTTTCGTCCCCGAGGAAAGGGTGACAAAGTCTTCGGTCCTGAAGTACCGTATCTAAGCGCTATTGGAGCTTTAATGTATCTTGCTAATAATACACGACCTGATATAAGTTTTGCTGTGAACCTTCTAGCAAGATACAGCTCTGAACCAACATATAGGCATTGGAAAGGAATCAAGCATGTATTCCGCTACCTTAGTGGAACACGTGATATGGGGTTATTTTATAGAAAGGACTCGAAGTCCGAACTTATTGGATATTCAGATGCTGGATATCTATCAGACCCCCACAAAGCAAAATCACAAACAGGATACGTGTTCACATATGGTGGCACCGCCATTTCATGGCAATCGACAAAACAGACCCTGACGGCAACATCTTCAAATCAAGCAGAACTGATTGCATTATATGAAGCTAGTCGAGAATGTGTATGGTTGAGATCAGTAATTCAACACATACAAAAGGAATGTGGTCTTGACGGAATAAATGACAAGCCAACATTGTTATATGAAGATAATAGCGCATGCATTGCCCAAATAAAGGAAGGTTATATCAAAGGAGACAAGACAAAACACATTTCACCAAAGTTCTTCTCGACGCATGATTTACAAAAGAATGGAGAGATAGATGTCTGTCAAATCAGATCATGCGAGAATCTTGCAGATTTATTCACAAAGGCGTTGCCTACTAAAGTTTTTGAAGGGCTTGTTCACAAGATTGATGTTCCTCGTTTGAAGAATATATGCTAAAGTGAGGGGGAGCATCATACGCGCTGCACTCTTTTTTCCTTCACCAAGTTTTTATCCCATTGGGTTTTTCTTGGTAAGGTTTTTAACGAGGCAGCATCTTTAGCGTATAAATGTGATCATCCAGGGGGAGTGTTATGAATTCTTAATTCATTAGGGATGATTCACCTTTTCATCTCCCATAACCTCATCAACCTTTTCATATTCTCATTTATAACTCTTGTAACATCCACCCTTTCATTTCCTTCACTTAGCCTATAAATATGAAACTATTGTAATGCTTTGGTGCATATGAAGAAATACAACAATTGTTCTCTCCCTCTAAATATTCATCTTTTGTTTTATGTCTTTACATTTTACAACAGTAACTACCTATTTTGGATACGTTTTTAAGGAAAATAATCCCAACTTGACAAAAAAAATAGTGACAAAGCTGACTTGATTTGTAACGTTTCAAAAAAAAAACGGAAAATTTAAACAATAATAAAGACCGTCAATGGTCAACACATGACACGTCACGAGACGACAAGATGGAATGTATATATAAAGATATAGATCCACGTGGAAGTCAAAATATATATATGAGTCAACTGTGATTACAACAGAAATGAATATACATGTAATCACTACCTAAACAAAAGATACCAAAAGAAGACAAGATCAGATCCCAGGGGCACCCTCCTCGGTCACCACCTCGACTCTAATGCTGCTCGCTACCTGAAATGCAAACAATTGAAACATGCATGAGTTCTCTGCAGCAACCCCGTATACCAAACCTCCTAAAATACAAAATGGAATTAAAGACAATGCAATACAATGCACATGATCATCCGCCTCGGGTCCACAATAATACCCCTCTCCACCTCCACGGTATTGAACCACTCCTGCCACCACGAGGGTCAAGTCGGTCCACTGCTGCCTCACAAGGGTCAGTCGGCACCACTGCTCCCCAAGAGCCGCAGAAAGGAACCCTGGCACTACGCCGCCACCCCAGGAGCGAGTCAGCCCGCCGAATGCACAACTCGGGCGAGACGACAACCGCTGCTCCCCAAGAGCCGCCAGACGCGCACCCTGCCGGAACATCCTCGGCCTACCGACAAACCCCAACAAATAGCCCAAGGTTTACGGCAATCATCTCTCACACCCCGCTCGATATGAGAGGACCAACAATAATACGCCCTCGTCGAAGGTGAAATCCGTCGCTCTCAAGGGCGGTAATCGACCGTCGTCTTGGAGCCGGTAGCCGACCTATACTCGACGGCTCGCGTGTGGATAAATCCACCAACCTGCGGCAGATCGGTCGACCGCTACAAGCACACTGGTCGACCGGTCCTCCGCACAGTACTCTGTACTGTACAAACAAGTGTATCGGTCGAACCACGCCAACTGAATTACCGACCCATCGGTCGAACAAAAGTCATCTAGCGATCAACCGTTTGGATGGTCTACGCTATACAATATTTATAATATTTATATATCTGACCGGTCGAACCAAGGGTCCGTTCAACCGATAACAGGGATTTCAGCATTTTGCCTAAGTAATATTCGGTCGACCGGAACTGAGATACAGTTCGACTGAAACATCACAGACACTCTACTGCTTAATTAAAATGCTCAGTCGGTCGACCGAAAGTTAAAGAGCGGTCGACCGTTTTGATGATCAAAGCTCCCAACTGACTTAGCATCGAATAGATCGGTCGAACCAGGTTAAGGATGTTCGACCGTTTAATAAGTCAAAATCCCCAACCGACCTATTCTCATTGTTTCGGTCGACCGGCTAAGTGGACCCGTTCGACCGATAACAGCATTAAACCCTTTTTCCCGCACGAATCTGGCATAACGGTCGACCGTCCTCAGACATCGTTCGACCGTTTGCGGGTGCAAATCAATATAATAATAGCATCGGTCGACTGCCCACAGGCACTGGTCGACCGATCGTCGTCTTCAACCTCTGAATAGGTTGCAATCCGACGGGGAATTCGACACCAACGTCGATCCCCAACACCCACAAAGCTTATGTGAGTTATAATGAAGACTTGGCATACCTTATTGACGTTTGTGGAAGCCTCCCAAGCTTTGGCAACTCAACCCAACTTCTTATCCTTCACTTCTTCTCCTTCTCCTTCTTCTTCTCCTCCAAATTCACTTCTCTCACTCTCTGATAACTCAAGGATGAAGAAAAACATTTCAGATAAACCTTACCCCCTATTTATAGCAAAAATCCAATTCTTATCTAATACTTCCACCTCATGTTTTACTATAGCAAGCTTAATTAAGGTTAATTAGGTTTAGTTTAGTTTAATTAAGGTGTCTAAATTAAGGTTATTACAATCTACCCTCCTTTGAGGAATTTCGCCCGCGAAATTCGAAACAACTGACCTATAGGAATAAGTCTGGATACTGCCTCCTGACGTCCTCCTCGATCTCCCAGGTAGTCTCTCTGATACTGTGATGCTGCCACCTGACCTTCACCATCGGAATCGCTCTCCTCCTGAGCTGATGTACCATCTGATCCACAATCTCAACTGGTCTCTCATCTAACGACAAATCCTGCTGGATCTCTGGTACTGTTATCTCTATCACATGAGCTGGATCGGCCACGTACTTCCTCAGCATAGAAATATGGAAGACGTTGTGAAGTCCTGCGAACTGTGGCGGTAAAGCAATCCTATATGCTACCTCTCCGACTCGATCCAATATCTCAAACGGTCCGACATACCTCGGACTCAGCTTCCCCTTCTTCCCGAATCTCATCACCCCTCTGGAAGGTGAGATCTTCAGGAAGACATGATCTCCTGCATCAAAAGCCAGCTCACGCCTCCGCGTATCAGCATAACTCTTCTGCCTGCTCTGTGCTGTAGCTAGTCGTCTCCTGATCACGTCGACCTTCTCTGAATATAACTGTATAATGTCAGGTCCAACTAGTTGTCTCTCGCCCACATCACTCCAGCATATTGGCGATCTACACGGCCTCTCGTATAATGCCTCATATGGTGCCATCCCAATACTCGAGTGGTAATTGTTGTTGTAGGCGAACTCTATCAGTGGTAAGTGCTCATCCCAATGCCCAGCCCAGTCGAGTGCGCACGCCCTCAGCATGTCCTCCAATGTATGTATCGTCCACTCTGGCTGGACATCTGTCTGTGGGTGGAAAGTTGTGCTAAACTTCAAACGTGTCCCCAGTGCTCTGTGTAGACTTTCCCAAAACCGCGAAGTGAATCTGGGATCTCTATCTGAAATGATATTGACTGATACACCATGAAGTCTGACAATCTCCTCAATATAAAACTTAGCTAGACCATCCAGAGCAAGAGAGGTTTTAATAGCTAAGAAATGCGCCGACTCTGAATAGGTTGCAATCCGACGGGGAATTCGACACCAACGTCGATCCCCAACACCCACAAAGCTTATGTGAGTTATAATGAAGACTTGGCATACCTTATTGACGTTTGTGGAAGCCTCCCAAGCTTTGGCAGCTCAACCCAACTTCTTCTCCTTCTCCTTCTTCTTCTCCTCCAAATTCACTTCTCTCACTCTCTGATAACTCAAGGATGAAGAAAAACGTTTCAGATAAACCTTACCCCCCTATTTATAGCAAAAATCCAATTCTTATCCAATACTTCCACCTCATGTTTTACTGTAGCAAGATTAATTAAGGTTAATTAGGTTTAGTTTAGTTTAATTAAGGTGTTTAGATTAAGGTTATTACATGATTACTCTAAAATCTCCCAACATATTAAATTACCTGAAGATGCAGATATTAATTATTTTCCTTCTTTGCTATCAGCAACTCAAGTAATTAAATGGCCATCACAATTCAAAGGTGAATCCAACAACTAGTATTGCATAATTTGGCTATGATATTCCGTGAAGCATTAATCCCAACAAAAGAAAAACGTGTAGAGCCTACATATGAAAATCAATACCTTTGTAACTACTAGAACATATAGCACAATCATGTAAGTTGCTGGTGAAATCTTTTTGGCATTTCTGTTCGTTGTAGGCCAGTAACGAAGGAAAAGCAACATGAAGTTGTCCGATCCCAGAAACGGCTCGTTTGTCTATGGCCTCGGAACGATCATATAGCTCTAATACTATCCCTGTAACATCCTCAAAGCAGCGGAAAATTTAAATTTATAAACACTCAATCAACAGAGGATATTACGCAAATAAAGGAACACAGGTGCACCAACATATATATATATATATATATCCGAACATCAGAGTTTACAAAAGTTGTGATTACATCAAAAGCATAAACGACGGAAACCGTAATCACACGACCTCAACCGAGAGAAAGTTGGATCCGGTAGCAGCGCTCCTCTCCTCGGTCACCACCCCCTAACGCCGATCACGGCCTGAAAGTAAACGTGTAACAATGCCTGAGTTTCCAGAAAGAAACCCCGTATGCCAAACTCTAAATGCATGAAATGAAAAGGCACCCTAGCATGCAATTCTACTAAACAAGAAAAGCATCACAACCAGGCTGGGCTCCATGGCTCTCTCACCCAACCACAACACACACCGCAGGTACGGGGCTCCAGGTCTAATCTCAACCAACCGCCGCACCCACCACAGTCACGGGGCTCCAGGTCTAATCTCAACCAACCGTCGCGACACACTCTCGTCGCCAAGCTGGGCTCCAGGTCTAATCTCAACCAACCGCAGCTACCACGACACGACCAAGGGCTCCAGGTCTAATTTCAACCAACCCAAACGTCTAAGGGCTCCAGGTCTATTTTCAACCAACCCCTACACGCGGTCCCTGCTCAGGCTCCAGGTCTAATTTCAACCAACCCGAACGCACTACGGAGCTCCAGGTCTAATTTCAACCAACTCCGTACAGACTAGCTGGGCTCCAGGTCTAATTTCAACCAACAACAGCTCTCACACAGTTACGGGGCTCCAGGTCTAATTTCAACCAACCACCGCAACACTCGTGCACCCTAGCACACTTGCCGGAAGAACATCGGCACTACGACTCGCCCCACACGGACAACCACGACAACAGTACCTCCATAGTGCAAAACAGGACACAAACGGTCGACCGAACCAAAAGTCTCGGTCGACCGAATCAAGGAAGTACAGGGCAATCCACCTCGACCGACACTCCATCGGTTGACCGATTCCCAAAACCAAACTCGTTTGGTCGAACCAAAATCACGGGACGGTCGACCGTTTAGATGGTCAACTCCGAGGTTCAACGAACAAAACGTCCGATCGGTCGAACTCCGAGCATCCTTCGGTCGACCGATCCCACAGGGAATAACCCTCTCTCGCGTCCTGAAACCGGTCGAACGCCGAGACCTCCTCGGTCGACCGATTTCATCCAGAGTGTTCCTCGCGCTCAACACGCAGGTCCGGTGGACCGAACCCACATTCGGTCGAACCGACCCCCCAACTCACTTAAGTCACGGTCGAACAAAGTCAAAGAGCGGTCAACCGTTTAGATGGTGAACACTCCCAACCGACTTAACACAGTGCACACGGTCGACCAGCAAAGGGGACCCGGTCGACCGAAACTCACCAGGTTTGCCTTTTATGCACAATCGGTCGACCGCCACAAGGCACCGTTCGACCGATTTCAGGCAGAACCCGTATTTTCTTCACGAACGGTCGACCGTTTGCACCAACCGGTCGACCGATCAGGCAGTGAAATCTGCTGCACATTTTCTTGCGACGAGCCGAACGGCTTACCGTCGACTTCCAAATACTCACGGTAATTAAGTGAGCGAGCTTGACATGCCGGAAGGTCTGAAGAGACCTTTGAAGAACCGCGACGACGCCTCCACGAGCACGTCTCCCCAAATACGATCCGTCGACGACTCTCGCGTCCAAACGACGATCAACTTCTCCTCGACGATCCACACTCACGAATCCACCTCCGGCAACCTCCACCAATCACCCACGACCACAGAAAATGAGTGAGGTAGAGAGAGAGAGAACCAAATGTGCGGAAAGGTTAAAGTACCACCCACTCACCTCAAGCCACCGACAAACGACCACCACCACCGCTTGCCCGAACACAACTCCACGTCGGAGCACCAACTCGCCGGAGCTCACTGCAGGAGGGAGATAGGGAATCGTGAGAGAGAGCAACTGAGAGAGAGAGAGAGAGAGAGAGAGAGAGAGAGAGAGAGAGAGAGAGAGAGAGAGAGAGAGAGAGAACCCAATAATATCTCCTCCCAATCCAATCCTCACCATCCATTCCAATCCATTCCATCTCCACCACTCATCTCATCTCCAGTCCATCACAACCCTCCATCCAACCATCTTCAATCCAAGCCATCCATCTTCATCTCCCTCTAATCACCACCTAAAACATGATTAAGGCACAATTAGGATTAGGATCCTACAATCCCAGAGACAAAGCCGAGGTAGGAAAGTGAACATCCATGCAACCACTACCCAATTGTAGATAACTTCTTGCTTTGGCTGCTCTGCCCATATATTGTCTAGCATGCAGCAGACACTGGAAAAACCTGCAATGAGCATAAGCCATCTTTTATTGGCAATATGAGAAAGCTGTCTCCATATATTGCTTCAAGAGCAAGTACCCGAGCAACAAAATGTGAAGTGATTTTCGAGTTGTTCACAAAATTTTAAATAATGATTAGTTGGAGTAAATTTTTGGTAAGTATGTGCATATTGTTGTTTAATGAGATATAGTTGATGCAGTAAACGAGAGAAACTTATCATTTTGATTTGTAATTGAAGTGCAATTCGTATGTACATTTGAGGTTTTATATTTTTTTATGTATTAGACAAATCACAGGCAAATAAAAGACTAGCAAGGGTCAGCCATGCAACAATATTTCATTTTCCAATTCTACATTGATTAATGGCTTAGCTTGGGTGTATATTTCCACCAACAAGACTTTAAATTCTTGTTATTTCTCTTTATATAGATCCATGACAGTGATTGACATTTATATGTTGTCTCCACACACTTATCCCAACTCTCCTCCTTTATCTAATTGTGTTGACTTGGGATAGGCTATGAAAAATTACAAACGCAGAGATGGAAATGTGTGGGACATTTTCAAGAATTTGACGTTTCTACGATTCTTGATGATTTTCATTTCCATCTTGCCCCAACTAGTTTGGGGGTCTTTATTGTTGTTGTTGTTAAGTTTAAAACAACATAATTATTAATTCATGATTTAATTAAGTAGCAATTAATATATGAGATCATGAAGGAATCCTGATGGATTAACAGTCGTGTACAAATTACGTGAACATAACCTAACTAAACCATAACCCGAAATATTATATCTCTTCATGTGATGAACAAGAACCCAAAGACAACTAATTAGCGGCAACTCAAACTACACAAACATGCAAACAACCACATCAAAGCATGCAACAAGTTCCTGAAAATCACGTAAAACCTAAAAATATTAACCGTAAGAAACCAAAACAAAATTTGACGTGAAAAATCATATATAACAGTACCTCATCGGCCTGCAACTGTTGGTTGATGAGACCTCAATATTTTTTTGTTCTAAGACCGGAGGATCAGAAGCCAAAGTTGGGGACCGAACGTCGGGGGATCCGACGGTCGAGATCTCTTCTCCTTCGTGCTGGTTTTGTTTGTTTTGGTTCCGGCCTTTTTTCCATAGTAGAAAACTGGAAATTTTCTTTTCCCGATTTTGTTGAAGGAGACCAGATTTTCTTTTATGTGATAAAAAATAAACAATTACATGTATTTTCCTTAAATATATTTTTTTATATATGTATATGTATTTATTTATTTTTCGATACTAATTCTCAACTATAAACTCTGAAGTTGATATTTGGAAAAATATGCCAATTATCTTTGTTAATTAGAAGGCCGTGGATTGCAATTATCAAGCCCTATTCAACTGCTCGTGATGATATTGAAATTGGAATACCGAATTGATTTTGTTACCAAATGTAACTGATAACTTGAATATCATGTTCATTTTTTTAATTGAATGAACTCGTTTTGAGTCACAGTTGCTCAGATTTGTGAAATTTATAAAACCCATAGCCCTCTCTGTTATGATTTTTTTCTAGCCAAAATCGACTTTACATATCGGCAAATGTTCCAAGACTTCTATGATATTTTCCCTAAACATGGGATGGATATGGATAATTATTGCAAATATTTCACTAAAACAAGATTTGCAAATGTTTTTTTTCCTTTAAAAATATATTAAAATATCTTTTATTTTAATTTAACACAAGACGCAACTAATTTTAGGACTTCTTCGTTTATCATGTTTTATCTCTGAAAAGTGAAAAGTTTTATATCATTTGGTTTAAACTAAGCCGAGAACTTTTAGCATATGACTTTGTCCTGAAGTTTTGCTGCTTCCCCAGAATGCTTGGAAGATACAATTTTTTTATGGATATATTTGTAAAATTATGAGTCTAACGTGGAGAGAATTTAATCATCTTTACTTTTTTGTCTTTTTGCTTGCATGCAACTTCAAAACAATTATTTTGTCAAAATGTCATCCAAAAACACCTATTTGCTTGAATTCCATTGGGCAAAATTTCAATTTGTTGATGTTACTTGGATGCCGCCAATTCATCAATTTTCTATGTCACTCCATTACTGACACCGTCAACTAAATTACTATTTGATTGGAAATTTTTGGCAAAATCAATCCTAAACTATCTACAATTTACTAGTTCTATATATAACCCTAGTAATCTTCTATTTTTCCCCTCCAAGACATCACAAAATAGAAAAATATACTTGAACCTAATTGAACTCGATTAGATGCGTTAAACCCTAAGACAATGTTTGGATGTGCAGTTTTTTGTGATGGATTCTTATGGAAAAATACATGATTTGACATATTCTCATAATTTAGATTCTTGTCCCCAAAAGTAGGACATGTCACAAAATCTTGGTTTCGTTTGGATGTAGCGTTTTGTGAATCTACCGTCAATGTTAGAGGTTTGTCTCCTAGTTTTTCTTCACCTTTTGTGTTTGTAGTTGATGACATTATGAATTACCGAACACCCCACCCCCAAAAAAAAGTTGGCTTTTTACCCATGTGATGGGGGCAGAATTTGTATTACATACATGAGTGAATGAGAACCTGTTAGAAAATCTCATTTTGTAAACTTTTCAATCCAACCCCAGAGGGGGTCCTTGTTTGGATGTTGTGTCCCCACATGTTGATGACATCCAAACCATACCCTTGTCTCCTTACTAAGTATTTTGACTTTTGTGAGAAAATTCATTCACAAATCTTATTTCAAATAGACTAATATTGTAGATAAAGATTACCATGAAAGTAAAAATGTATCTTCCTAGATTTTGGAAAAAAAACTTCTTTTTTGAGCTTTTCAATAATCTGGGTATGAGTTTGGGGTGTTTGGATACTGAAGAGAGAAAAATGAGATTATTACAAGATATTGACCTATAAAACTGTATATCCAAACATTGCCTAAATGAGCTTAACCTCGGTAAATCACTTTCATTGGACTTTAATTTTTAACACTTTTACATAATTATTCTACATCTAAGACAAATGTGAAATGTTGGACTAGGGATTGACATATACTTGTGCAGTTCTTGTGGGTATCATGAACCTCAAGCCTCAATGTTGAAGCACTAAATTGCTAGTAAGGAGAAGAGAAACAAGTATTTTACTCCTTCCTCTCATTCCTTTATCTCCTCTAGAAACCCTTGTGTCTGATTTGAACCAATCTTCTTCTTATATCTTCATTCCTCTGTGTTGTCTTTCTTCACTTGTCTTCCTTGTAGTACCACTTTACCTTCTTAGTGAAGATCAGGATGATTTGGATTGTGATTTGTTGTAGAAAATGGGTGGATTTATAGGTATCTTACTACTCGTACTTTTTATAAGTTGTGTGATACTTTTTTACTAAGATCCCTTGTTTTTGTTCAATGCATGTTGTTCTCGGTGTAGTTGGGTTGTCTTTGGTCACATGCATGTCATGTTTGAGGGTTTTCCTTTGGAAAACTTGACTTTGTATGCCCAAAGTTACCCACGCTCAAAAAAGAAGCCCCTACATTGACGTCCTCTGAAAAATATGTTTATTCCACTTCTCCCCAAAATACCCCTGCCTAAATCGTGGGACCACTCCATTTGGCTTAACAACAACCTCTTTCTCTCTTTCAGGCGCATCTAGCTCAGATTTTCCAGTTAGGAGTGAAAACCAATGCCAGCACGTAGTAGCTAGCTGAGATCGTCCCCCATTGAATTCGCCTGACCCCCACTGGACTGTACAAGTTTTTTTAGTGTTCTTGTTTGAGAAATCAGGCTTCCAAGAGAATGAGTAAGTGAAATTGTTAAACATTGATGAGGGTGTTGCTTTCTTGCATTTTCTTTCCATTCTCGAACTGGCTTAAGGTGTTATGTTGGTTTGTGGAAGTTGTGTTTGAATCTGCCTTTTGCGGTGTAATTGTGCTCGATTGCGCTCGATGAATGACAATTGAATTATGGTAGATAGCACGCGATGGTAATCGGCTAGATATTTTTAATTTGTTTTAGAGTTCGATTGAGTTCGATGGAGCTCGACGATACGAGATAGATATGTAGGAATCAATGGCCCCTAATTCTAATCACTATCAAGCTTAATCTCTGCTTGATTGAATAATCAAAGATGCAGCGGAATAAACAAATAACCAAGTAAAGAAAATGCAAACCGCACAAGTAGACAAGGGGATTTTTATAAAGGTTCGGTCTCCCCCCTACTTCCTCTCTTGCAAGCGTCGCTCGACACTTTGAGCTCTGATCACGTCTTCACTATCCGCTCCTCGTTCCGAGCCGAGAGACAACGCCTTTACAAAGCAAGCTCCGCGAACAACCTCGCAAGCTTGGTTTCCTCCTCTCACAATCCGAGAGGGATGCTTCGGGCTTTCACCAAAACCTTTACTTCGTTGATAGCAAGATTGAGTGGAACAACACTCTCTAACTTGAGCACACTTTGAGTGAATTTGGATATAATCAAAGGTGTGGAATTTAGGCTTAGAGTGTAGTGTAGGAGACTTCGGGATTGTGAGACATCTCTCTAATGTATGAGACAATTGTGTGTGGGAGAGTTGTCTAAATAAGGTGTTCAATCCTTTATTTATAAGCTCTTAAGGTATTATAGCTGTTGGGATTAATGAGGTAAAAGTTTGTGTAAGAACCACAAAACAGAAAAGCATAGGGCACAGTTCTGGGCAAGTTCGGTCGACCGAAACAGGTCTAACGGTCGACCGGAGTCTGTCTAGACAAGGAGTCTAGAACAGTCAAGAAATAATCGGTCGACCAAACAAGGGGTGGTCAAACGAACATGACTATAACTTAAGTGAAAGGTCGAACCAAAAGTGAGACGGTCGACCGATTAGGTAATTCATAATTATTGTCCAGGAAAGTCCAGGGACAAACGGTCGAACAAAATGGTTGATTCGGTCGACCGATAAAAATTGGCACTACGGGGTTCAAAAAATGTCTATGTTCGGTCGACTGAAACTAGGTCCACGGTCGACCGGTGGTCAAAGGTATTTCTGGGGTATGGATAAAAATGTGAATACGACAGTTGGTATAATACGACAAGTCTAACGGTCAAATGACACGTGTAGACGGTAGAACAAAATGCTGAAAACGGTCGACCGGTTTAACAATATTGGCTAACAGATTAAGTAATCCAATCGGTCGAACAGAGAACTCGTTTGGTCGATTGATTTAGCTCAAATAGTTTAGGTTTAGGTTTAAGTGTTTTTCGGTCTAAGTTTGGGTGACCTATTGAAGTCCAAATGATCTCAGATTTTGAGTGACTTCTATAAAGAACCTAGTGTATATGTGAGTAGTTATTTAACTCTAGTTTGCTCAAGTATACAAAATTCCTAAGACTCAAAAGAAATACAAAATTACATGTCTTCAATAGCTTGATTACATGTCTTGACTTGACTTCCTTTCTTCCTTGAGTCTTGATCACCTATATATGTTAGCACAAAGCAATATATATGCTATGAAATATGTGTGCTACTCTATATTGATTATTAATAAGATTAAGGTGATTAAATCATCAAAACATGGATTAAGGCCTAAAAGCCAACAAGATGGTGCATGTCGATGTGTATGCTTGATAGTTCGATTTTGAGTGAACTCCATATCGACTGAAACGCGATAGAGCTCGATAGGTTATGATTATTATTCTTGTTTCCACTATATTGACCTTTTTTCCTTCTGTCATATCAACTTCATCCATTAACATATTGGTTGCGTACAATGGTGTTTGGGAAATGGAAGGTAGAGATTGGCTTTTCAAGGATGGTAAGAGTAATTGGACCACGATAGAAAATGATGTAACATACCTGTAACTTCTTGAAATTCTGCATAAGACGTTTGATGTTGATAAATTGAAGTATGAGCTCACACTGGAGGCTCCTTACAAAACACATGACCAACCACTTAGACATGTTGAAATTACAAACAATTCTGATGTCTGTTTCTTCGTCTCCGAGATATTATAGGGCATGATCCCTTTATGTGTGATGCCAGTAGAGAAGAATGCACCTGTAGAATCATCACCTTATCCCAACGTTAATAAAGAAGTTAGGAGTCAGGTTGAGACTTTTGTTCCCCAAACACTTGTTGCTGAAGTTGATGCCCCCCACCAATTGAATGAGTATGAACTCCATGTGTACTTGAGTGAAGATTTGACACTCCTTTACTCAGAACACCCAACGGAAAGACACCCACAGCCTGAAACTCCAAGAATCCAAACACTTGGGACAAGCAGTGGTCGTTCAAGTAGAACGAAAAATAACAAAGGACATAGTGATAGTGGAGAATATAATAGGATTAGAGGTTGTGATAGTGCTCATGAGAGTTGACATAGACCTCAAATGTATCATGAAGGAGATAGTAAAACTAAAGAAACACAGTTTAGTCTCCTATTACATAACTATAAAATTTTCACTATGCAACCTGATGAGAACATAAACGAGATGAACACTTGCTTCATCGATATCACTAACTCTCTTTGTGTTCTTGGAAGAAAGATTAGTGAAGGAGAAATGGTAAGGAAGTTCCTCCGATCGCTCAACAACGATTGGGAAGACAATGTCGTTGCAATTGAGGAAGCTCGTGACATTTCCAAACTAAAGATAAAGGAGCTAATTGGGAACCTCATGACTTATGAACTCCAAATAAATCATCGAAATGAGAAAGAAGCCTCCAAGATGAGATAACCTTGGCATTACATGTGAATTTCGATAATCTAATGATGAGAGTTGAAGATGAGGAAATTAAGGTCCTTGCCAAATACTTCTTCAAATATCTCAAGAAAGACAAGGGAGAAATGAGAGAAACAAGAAGAAGAAGTGGAAAAAGAAAAGGAGAAGGAGAAGAATGAAGATGCGAAGAAAAAGGAGAGAATGGAGAGGGGAAGAGAAAAGGAGACGAGCAAGAGAAAAGAGAAGAAGATGGAAGCTCACAAAGCTACTTGGGATGATTCTTCATCATCATCATCTTCTTTACAAAGTAGAAGGGAGGTTGCCCACACATGATTCATGGCTATACAAGATGAAGAAAGTAAGGTAGCTTCTAACTCTTTTCTAGTATATCAAACTCTTGCTCTACTAAATCATATTCTAGTGATAGCTCATGCTCTAAACAACAATCATATAATTTTGATGAGCTTCAAATTGCCTTTCATGATTTAGTTAATGAATATGAGATCATTTGTGAAAAGAACAAGAATGCTAGGAAGACTATAAATGATCTCCAATGCCAAATTCAAATAATCATGAATGAGAAGAATGAGGTGAATGTAGACATGAAAAACAAACATTAGAACTTCGTAGTCTAAATGCAATACCTATTGATATTGAACAACTAGATCGTAGAGCTTATAATGTGCAACTTAGAAAAGATCTAGAGAAGTTCACAAAAGGAACAAAAATGTTGGACATACTTCTAAGTAGTCAAAGATAATCTTTGGATAAACATGATTTAGGATATAATGTTTCACATGCTAAAAACCATGTTTCTTACACTACTTTGAATGGAAAGCATTTTTTTGTTAGTCAAAATTCTTCAAGGACCCAAAATTGTTTGAGTGCCTAGATCAACACTTGTAGGTACTTGAAGGAGGATGGGAGATCGGTAGTGACCGACTGAACATGAAAGTTGAATATCAAGCCGGTTGCACTATCGAAAGGAGAATCGGAACCACAATCGTGGAATGCAAGTTGGATAACAATCTTTAGTCCTCCTAAGCATATAGAATTGGTTACAATAGAATTATGAATGCTTAATTGACATACATTTAGTTTCACACCATTGCATCTCATTAAAAAGGAGAAAAACATCATATCCCTTTATGTCCATATTTCATTGATGTTAAAAGGAGAGAGAAATTGAGCTTAATTGTTAGACCTATTCATATTGATAGGGGGAGGTTAATAAATATATTTTACAAGAAGTAATGAACTACAAAATAAGGGGGGCAGATTCATTACATTAGATAAGGGGTGAAGAATTTATACATCTCATTATCGTTTAAATTTTGATTGATGTCAAAGGGGGGAAGAAACATGAAATTGAAATTAATTGAACAAAAACTACGTACATCCATTAGGGGAGCATCTTATATGCATAGTTTACATCTTAAAATTTCAAGTACTAAGATATAGGTTGTCATCATCAAAAAGAGGGAGATTGTTGGTTTTTTGGCCTTAATCCTTGTTTTGACGATTTAATCAACTTGATCTTAATCACAATCAATTGTAGAGTAGCACATCATGCATAGAATATATATGGTATTGTGCTAATATCTACCAGTGATCCAGACTCAAAGAAGAATAGAATTGAAGTCAAGACATGTAATCAAACATTTGAAGACATGTAATTTGCATTTATATTGAGTCTTAGGAACTTGTGTAAACTTGAGCATACAAGAGTCAAAACTTAATCACATACACACTTGGTTCCTTGTAGAAGTCACACATAAAATTTCACATCAATTGGACTTCAATAGATCACCCAAGTCTTAGCCGGAAAATCACTTAAAACCAAACCCTGATTTCCTGTGCCAATCAGTCGACCGAACGAGTTCTCTGTTCGACCGATTATAACAGACGTTCCAAGTGTATTTTCCAGGCTCCACCGGTCGACCGCCCTTGACCTTGTGGTCGACCATTCCCGTATTTTTGGATGACCATTAACTTTGTCGTATTATACAACGGTCTTATTCGTATAAATTCTTCCTACCACTAAAATACATTTGGCCACCTGTCGAACAATGACCCAGAAATGGTCGACCGGTTGAACACTTTTTCTTGAGCCCAAAGTGCCTGATATTTTCGGTCGAACGTAACCAATAGTTGTGGTCGACCGTCATACCTTTCCCTGGCAAAACCCCTAGATCGGTCGACCGAACCCTTTCCTGGTTCGACCGATGACTTAAGTTAAAGCCTAAGTGGTTAGACCGTTCACTTGTTCGTTGGAATGGGGAGTAGATAGTGAAGTCGTGAGCGGAGCTTGCAAGAGAGGAAGTAGGCGGGAGACCGAACCTCTATAAAAACCTCATTTCGTTCTTGTGGTTTGCATTGATTCTTCTTTACTTGTTTTTGTTGTTTTAGTTTCCACTATGTATATTGCTTAGTCAAGTAGAGAGTAACTAAGTGATTAGATATTAATTTGGAGCTATCGATCCTTACAAATCACTCATTGTCTCACAGAAGATGGTCACTTCCTATATTGCTTCTTCTCTCTTGGAGCTTCAAGAAGGGGATTTAGATGGTGTCGTCCTGTGATATGTGTCGATGACACATTCTTGAAGAACAGATACGGTGGGCACATGTTATGTGTCGTTGCATTATATGCAGACGACCACTTGTTTCCTATTGCATTTGCACTGGTGGACAGCGAGAATCACAGCTCTTTGACCTATTTCATGAATAAGTTGAAGGAAGTCATTCGGGATGTCGAGAACCTAGCTTTTATATCGGACAGGCATGCCAGCATTGTTCATGCTGTGGAGACGGTATTTCCAAATGCCATCATGGTGCATGCTACCACCACATCTGTATGAATGTGGTTGCAAAGCTCAAGACGGACCACTGTCACGAGAAGATGTGTCCGGCATACACATTCTTGAAATCAAATTTCCACCAGCACTTTTCCACGACAAAAGAAATTGATCCTCCCCTAGAAGAATATTTGAATACATCAGTTTCGATAAGTGGGCTCGTTCTTACTTTCCTGGGAATCGGTACAATTTAATGACAAGCAATTACATTATTTCCTTGGCGCTTGATGCCTTATGACTTAATATTGAGCTTTCTTCTCCTTCCCAAAAGGGAAAGGATGGTTGGCATCCCAAAAAAGATAGTGTACAAAAAAGGAACCGTCCTGGACCATTTCTGGACAAACTGGACGAAGTTGTGAACTACTTAAATCTGGACATGCGGTTGGACAAATCTGGACCATGCCTTCACATTTATGGACCAAAATGTTGGACGAAGTCCCAAACTAATTGAATCGGGACACGAGTCTGGACAAATCTGGTCCATGATTCTACATTTATGGACAGCTGTTGGACATAGTCCGGAACTAATTGACTATGAACCAGCATTTTGGACCAACGGGTGGACAAATCTGGACCATGCATGTACATCTATGGACCAAAAAACTGGACGAAGTCCCAAACTAATTGAATCGGGACACGAGTCTGGACAAATCTGGCCCATGCCTCTACATTTATGGACAACTACTGGACGTAGTCCGGAACTAATTGACTATGGACCAACATTCTGGACTAACGGGGGGACAAATTTGGATCATGCATGTACATTTATGGACCAAAAAGCTGGACGAAGTCCCGAACTAATTGAGACCAACATGGACGAAAACTGGACAAATCTGGACCATGCCTTCACATTTACGGACCAAAATGATGGGCGAAGTTCTAGACTAATTGAATCGAGACACGAGTCTGGACAAATCTGGACCATGCCTCTACATTTATGGACAACTATTGGACAAATTGTGGACATAATCTGCACAACTAGAACAACTAATTTGGCCAGCAAACAATCCAGCTAATGTGTCCAGAAACGTATCCAAAATCCGTCCACCGTAAGTCCAGATTGAGTCCACATGAATCATCTAGACATAATCTGGACTGGCAGCATATCCGTGGAGTCCAAATCCTGGACATACTTCTCACAACTAGTTCAATTAATGTGGACAACAAACAACCTAGATAATGTGTCTAGAAACGTGTCCACCCTGCGTTCACCCATTGTCCAAATCATGTCCACATTTCCTGTCCAGACCGTGTCGAGAGAGCAATCCACCTAGACACCAGCCAGTCAGCTAAACAATCCACATCTGGTACAGTAGTGGACAGAAGCTAGATGCAACCTGGACTTGCATCATATCTAGGTTGACCGAATCGTGGACATATACTGGACATAAACTGGAATTACTCTGGACAACGGTCATTCCATAAAACCTTCCGTGGTTTTTATATTGTCCAGAAACGTGTCCACATTGTGTCCAAATTGTTTATCCACTTCATGTCCACCCATTGTCCAAATCATGTCCGCATTTCGTGTCCAGACCGTGTCCAGAGAGCAGCCCACCTGGACACCAGCCAGTCCAGCAAAGAGTCTACACTGGTACAGTAATGAACATAAGCTAGACGCAACCTGGACTTGCATCATGTCCAGGTTGACCGAATCGTGGACATATTCTGGACTTAAAATGGACAAGTAGTGGGATTACTTTGGACGATTGTCATTCCATAAAATTGTCCGCAGTTTTTGGAGTAGTGTCAAGAAATGTGTCCACCATGTGTCCGGATTGTTTGTCCACTTCATGTCCACCCATTGTCCAAATCAGGTCCTCATTTCGTGTCCAAAGAGGAGTCCATCTGGACTCTAGCCAGTCCAGCAAAGAGTCCACACCTGGTACAGTAGTGGACAGAAGTTGGACACAATCAGAAGGCATAATCCCAACTTGATGATGTCATCAGCATTTGTACAGCTTCTGAATGCAGCCTCTAACATCAATATCGGAATTTTCGGTTGTCCATTGAAATAATCCTTTATTAGGTGGTCACTGGTATAGTGCTCCTGCAACTCAACCTCCGGCGGTACAGTACTGAAGTTTAAACTGGTGATCAGTGCAAACTCATATCTACTGAATCTGCAGGTCTTAAGGCCCAAACGGAAATGAACCTCGTCATCTCTTTTACTCTGGGTCTTGTGCAACAACAACTGACGGGCAAGAACACCAGAGAACCATAATTCGCCCGCTCGAAAAATTGTCTGAATGGGAATTCCTTTGCCCTGTCGAGCAACCCATGTTGCCGAAATTTTTAATGTCATTCATACACTTACTGCGCATGTATGTCATACATCCGGCGAAATGATCCTCTATTAGAACTATTAACATCACAATCTGCAAAAACAAACAAATCAGGGAAAAACCACAACCAGTGAAAAAAATGGGTAAAAACTTCAAAGGAAAAGGAATCGATATCATATAGAGCACATATCGATGCTATCGAGCTCGCAGTTCTTACAATCAAAGTAAGCCTATCGAACTAATAGTGAACCTATCGATCTCGTAGGAAAAGATCACATTTCAAAGGAGCATAGCTATCGAACCTATCGAGATGGCAGGAATAACCGTCTGATTTCCATCGATCCAACTATTGAGTACCTATCGAACAACAAACCTACCGAGCAATGTCTGCGAACATGGGAAAATGGTCTCACTTCCAACCCAGGCGACATACCTCAGATCAATACCAATAAATGGAGGAAATGAACTACATTTTTGATAGAAACAATAACCTAACCTCATAAAAATATATCAAGAAATTGAAAAACATAAACATTCTTACGTGCCCTAAAACCAGTAAATGGAAGAAATCACATTTATGATTGAAACAATAACCTAACATTCAAGAACAAATAACTAAACAAAAAAACCTACCCTAAAACTAACCTTCGTCGGCAGACAACTTCAATTGAGGAGTTGTTCTCTGATGTGGGTTCGTCTACGACGGGGAAGCTTCGACAAGGTAGGAGGCGATGAGTTCGAGTCGGCTCGATCTGGTTTCGATTGAGGGGTCGAGTGCGACAGAGAAAGAGAATGGAGGCGCGTTCCCTTTTGAAAGAGAGTTCAAATGGATGCGTGAGAGAGAAGTTTTTAGGTTATTTAAATGGTAGGGGTATTTTGAGAAGAAGTGGAAAGATAAACATATTTTTCAAAGGACATCAAAGTGGATGCTTCTTTTTCTAGCGTGGGGAACTTTGAGCATACAAAGTCATGTTTTACTTTGATGTGGAATGAAGCCCCAAGATGATTGACTTTGTTGCACAAGACCTCAATCATAGCATGACTTGCTCTTGCATGCAACTAGTTGGACATGAAGACACATAATGTCTGTCGCTACCTTGTTGGTTGATTAACTCAACCTAAGCATTATGTATTTGTATGTTGAGTTATCTTTCTTCATCTCTTTTGTAACAAGGTCTGATCTTTTACTTATCAATGAAAATACCAATCATAGACTCCTTCAAACAAAAAAGTACTTTACAACAAAGTTTACAGAAAGCGAAAAAATTACAACATTACAGTTTTATGGAACAAGTTTTTTGGCCTTTCCTAAACTAAGAGCACAAAATAATTAAAATCGATGACGTGTGTTGAGAAAAACTGAACACCAACTTTCTTTTCATTCGATCTCTGCTCTGATTCAAAATTGAAGCTGCAATACCTCGACTACCAAATGTCAGCCTATCAAAAATTTCAGCAACATCTTAGTCATCATTGTCTGGGGCGACGGTGCGATATTCTCTTTCAGAAATGGATTTCACTACTTCCATGCCTTCCTTCGGCAGGAAACCACGAATTCGAGAAGCCTGCCATTGCTCTGTGACCCCGCAATTAATCGCGTAGTTAATGGTGTGCTCCAAGTAACCCTTGTCAGTAATCAAATGTGATTGTACAGTCAACATTTTCATGAGAGCTGAGGAGAAAAAAGATGGATTAGTACAGATATGGCCTAAGTTCATAACAAACTAATAAGTAATAACTACTGGCAGTAGAAATATTTTTCGAGTATATAGTCTTGCTAACAGAAAATTGTACCATATACCTTCGTATAATCATAATACCACATAGGTACATATGTACCTTCCAAATGATGCATTGATGAATAGTTGTGTTATCATGTTGTAGAAATGACGTCATTCATATATGATATATCGGTGTAAGTGGATTAAATGGTGTACATGTAAATATCATAGATATAGAGGAACCTCTGCATAGCCGATTTTCTAATTAGGTACAACTCATTTTAAGTAACAAGCCAAATTAAATTATATCTCACTATTATTAAATCACTTTTCACTACTAGACTATTCTTACGACTAATTATATAAAAATGGGTCACTTCACACATAACCAATTGGTTTTGAGTTGGATATCATAACCAATTGGTTTTGAATTGGATATCCACATTCAATAACAAAGTTATCGTGTGTGTGTGTGTGTCTATATGTATATGAGGTTAATGTGGCTATGGGGACATTATAGCCAAGATGACCGTGACACTTCATTTTCGACGATTTTAATGTTAATTTTTTTAATCAAACTAAATCCGGTGTATTCTAGGCTTCTAGCCCTATATATATATAAAATGTATATGTAGGAGACCTACAACCATTTTGGTTGTGGCACTGCATTTTCAGCCATTTCAGGTTAGTTTTTTTCTATTAAAATTTATGGGTGGTATATACCATATATAAGGAACATGTGATAAAAATTTCAGATCAAATAGATTATTGTAGATCCCGATCCGATCAATTCAAAATTCAGTAAATTTCAGCCGTTCAAATATGAGCATCTTAGATCAACGGTGAAATTAATTTCGATTAACCTAAAATTTTAACATGTTATAGTTTAAGAGATAACAATACATGTAATTAAGTTTGATTTTAAAAAAATTAATTTTAAAATATATTAATTTTAGGTGTCACAACCAAGTTGCCTATAGGAGCTCCTACAACCCCATTGACCTCTCTCTCTCTCTATATATATGTGTGTGTGTGTGTATGTATATATGCGCAAAAGGTCCTCTGAGAAACTACAACAATGTTTGTGGAACTATGGAATGAAGCAAATGTGGTATATCCCTAGTGGGCTAACGTTAAAAGACATATTGAACCTACTTTCACGTATATGTAATCATTTTAGGTATACTAAATAAGCACAAATTGGAGATGGAGATCCTGTACACCTTTGTAACAAACACGTGCATATTGAAGCTTCAGCATGAAATTATAGTAAAAACCAATTAATTATGCCCAAATTTGTTACAGTTACTTATGCATCTCTATTCTCAAAGTTGGGGTCAACATCTACATCCTTGTTCTTGCATTTAGGCAAGATAGTGAACACATACTTCTAAAGAAGTACAAAAAAATTCCCCCTTGAATAAGAATAAGATAGATGTGTCACCACAAATCCACGATTACAGTCCAAGCAAGGATAAACGGATGGTTGTACCGATATCTGAGCCTAGTATCATCCTAATCCCATGTTCCATCCAAAGTATTATTGGCCTATAATCTGTAGCGGCTCCTTCAGATTGTTTTGAGATACTAAACTCCATGAGCAATGGCCAACATCACCTAAAACAAGACTTCTACTACTACCCACAATTGGTACTAAACATTTTTCAATGGGCATTTCACTATTGCTACTAAGTTGCTTAAAAGGGAAAAGAAGAAAAAAATGAAAGTAACAATGCAAAGGAATTGAAAATGGAAAGAAATAAGTATTCTTGTCCACTAATGACCAAAAGAGATTCCCAAAAAATCCCCAATCAACAGAAGCTAGCTCAGCTGGGAGATCTCTTATCTTGAGATAGCAAGACTAGAGATTGAATCTCAGTAGTCTCATTCGCATGTTTGGGATGAGTAGATAAAAAAACTCTAAAAATCCCCAAAAAATTAATGCATTTATTACTGGGCATGAAAACCACAGAAACAAGATGTTCTTTTAGCTCCAACTTTTAGTATATAATGTATCTAGTGATTTGTTCCTATGTCGACATAAATAAGATCTTAACAGTATTAGATTGGTCTAACCTACTAAGCACCATGGAGATATAGTATTTGGTATGACATTTAATCAGGCATTTTGAATTTCAAGTACTAACCTGCAACAACAGCATCACCAGCCACAGACATTTCGCCAGTGAAGGGCGTAAGTGGAGGATCTTCCATTCCAAGTACACAACCATTATCCTTCTCAGTGTAATAGTGTATCTTTGAAGTTCCATTTGTGACAAACAATACCTTGAGGTTGTCATGCCATAGTGGCATGACTACTTCTGGTTTGTAGTGGATAAATTTGGATCTGTCGTTGTCTGTAGTATCAAACTTTTCAGTCGGTTCAATACCACAAATGAACTCAAGTTCATGCTTTGTTACTTCAATAATGTCAGCATGATTCCATGCTTCCTGAATGAACGATATAGTTTTGTCTCTTGACTGCCACAGTGGCAAAGCGAGATTCACATCGAAGAAGATCACTCCACCAAACCCTTTTGAGATTTGAATTGCATCTGATGTTGTTTTTCTCATGTTTGAGTCGAGCAATGCATAAGAGTTGAAGTGGAACATTTTTGCCTGCAAAGTTAAAAAATAAGCGCTGTACATCACGAGAAACACTGAGGTACAACGTCATGTTCAAGAACAATACGCCAATCTATAACATTGCCCTTGTTACCTTCAAAAACTTAAATTGATTGTATTTTGGATTGCCCTATTTATGTTATTCTGTAGTACAAAAATATACAAACATGCATTTATATGGTTGAAAATACAAAATAATAGATGTCAGTGCAATCCACTTGCCTTTTACTTCTCACCGCTCTTAAAATATGAACGAGTACAACAAAAGTCCCTTCAGAATAGTGTTTAACAATCCAATTTGGGTGAAAGTTTTACCATATTGTTTCTCACGTAAGCTATATTTAAAGCTTTAAACCTCAAATTTCATGAAAATGTGACTCAGAATTCAAAAGATAATGAAGTGCAGCAGGCATGTTGCCGTTGGCAACTCCGAAGGCCACATACATCTCCTGAAATTTCTAATTGAAAATCCAACACACAATATTAGTTAAATACTTAAATGGATTTCACAATGTACTTATGATCAAAAAAGACAAAGAAGCAAAGAAGTAATAAAAAAAATGCTTACCATCATAAGTGTATAGTGTAGTATGCTCAACTAAGAGATATGTAATGTGATTACCATTAATACGAAAAATCCCAAAATGAGCAATTAACACCAAAATTAATCAAGGAATAATTGGAATCTCATGTAAATATGTTTTCTATTAACAGATAGTTTATTTAATTGATATCAAATAAGTTCTATCTTGATTGCACCAACAAATATCAATAAAGCTGAAGTTATAGTTGAGGCAAGCAAATGAGAACAAAAATAACTAGTTGTAGTAGGCATGAAAAGCTGAAAACTTATCTTCAAAAATCACTTTTCATTCTATTCATAATTAAACAAAAATATAGAGGATGTTTTATCTAATTTAACAGGTAGATCACAGCACTTTAAAATTTTGAAATTAATAGACCATCAAATTGATGTCGACTTCTAGCGATTAACCATAGTGCATTGTCATGCCATACCTTTAGAGTCATTCATATATAATCCACACTTAGAAGCACTGTTTCGAAAACAAGACCGGTCCGACTGTGAACCGGAGGCCTGTCCGGTCCGGTTTGCCCCTTTTTTTGCCAAGAACCGGGTTGAACTGTCGGTTCAGGAAAAAAACCAATTATGTTTTTTTATCGGTACCCGATTATCTATTCAGTTATTTGATTACTACATCATCAACATAACCCCAATGCCTCAGAAGAGGCTCCCGCCTAAGCGAGATAAGGGGGGTCGGATGTACGCAACCCTACTACTGTAAAACAGTGAGGTTGTTTCCAATTGACCCAAATGATGCAAATGCAAATGATGCAAATGCAGTTATTTGATTACTACATATCCAAAAAAAACCAAATCTATCGGCAACGTCAAAGGTTCGACCGAGGTCGGACCGAATCGAACCGGTTGAACCGGCGACGTCCGGTTTGGTTCTGAAAACCTTGCTTAGAAGTTAGAAAATATGCTTATCAATCCGCCTAGGAAAGAATGTTCTTTCCCCCCTACATTCTGCTTTACGTGGACAGGGATTTCCTTTTGCAGAAGTTCCAGAACGATTGTATTGGCAATAAACTTTTGTAATGAAGGAATGAAGCACCATTGCTCCATTAGTTAACCCAGTATTTTAGATGATTTCTCCTTAGGCTCGTTTGATCAGAATAGCAAGACAAAATGTGCAAGATTAGCATGAATCCATTTTCGTAAACTAAACAAACCTATGTATAACTTACAGGAGAAATCAACCACTAAAATCATCTTTGTACACCAACATATATATTGTGTTATCTTACCACTGTAACGCACAAATAGTAATCAGAATTTACCAACAACCAGAGAAAGATCTTACCTCCTTTAACACATCTATGTTGATTTCACAGCTCAATAAGCTGTCGTCAGCACAATGTTTGGTGCAACTGACTTTTAAACCCCCTCTTCTAGAAATTTTCATGTAAGACATTGTCGTAGGCTTCGTGTCGTCAACCTTCACAGATCGAGTCTGAACTTTGTTGTCATTCAAATGATACAACATGCTTTGCCCATATTCATCATCTCCAAGTTTTCCCATAAATGCAACCCGACCACCCAAACTCGCAAGAGCCACCGCAACACCTGTCGAAGTACCACCAGAGGCTCTTACAAACTTCTTTGGAGACCAGAACATGTCCTTCATACTTTCATGAATTTCTTGATCTATCATTCTATTGGCAGGTCTCCCAAAAGGAATGAAAGCGTGTTGAGGAGTTCCATAGCAACAAACAAGAGGCGGCCAAGCATATGTATAGCTGATATCCTCTGAATCATTACCAATTATTAGCTCCTCTTCCTCTGAGGTACTAGGAGAAATGGACTCTTCACGAGTAGGAACTTCAGTAGTCTTTTCGGATTCAGCATCTGCCAGGATCTCAACTTTCTTCTTTGTCCTCCTCCGAACCTTCTTCTCCGTATCTTTCTCAACCAAGCTAGTTTTGGTAGCTGCAACTTAACAAAGCATTCAAAAATTGTTAAAGACGATGTATTATTTGGTTAGATATCAATTTCCACAAACAGCCATGCGGGAGAAAACCTTTTTTTCGTCCTTTTCGTGTCACTTTGGTTGGTTCTTCTGTTGATGTAGTATCAGGTCTATCTTCCAATTCAACATCACTATCTAGCACAGTTCCACGAAGATTTGGATCTTCTGGAGTTGCTTTTTTCCTTCCACGCCTGGAAGGTTTTTTTGTACTCCGAGAGGTTTTCTTCGTAGGAGTGCTTTCACCTTCTGATGTTTCTTCTACATCCGCTTGCAGAACATTTTTCCTGGCAAGCACTTTGACATCCCGCTGTTCTAGTTTGTAATCAGAAATACGCACTATGTCCACATGCTTGGTCCATATGGTAGACCCTTTCCTATCGACATATATACTATTTCACTAAACACGCGATGGTGGAATATGAGGATAAAAAGAAAAATGCACCTATTTAACTTAGGAATATTTATGCCCACTAACCAGAAATTCTATTTTTGTACATCAAAAACAACTGGTAAGTGGTAACAGTACGAGTACTCAAAAGCCACTTCCAAGTAAAGGGAGATAAATGTATAGTATTTGCTACATTGATTCAGTGTATTTGTAATACCTCAAAAATATGGCTGGGAATGATACTCTATAGTGAAACAACCACAGTAGCTCTTTCATGTAAGATCCTTATATAAATTAGCATATCCTTGTGCACATTAATTGTTACTGACTTACTGTTATTATTGTGAATAGTTACATGTTGGGTAATGAAGGGAAGGGACACTCTTGTTAGTTATAATTGTTAGTTCAATATTCAAACAGATGAAGACAGATCTTATTATGAACACAACATGTTTATTGAATTGCAGTAGTTCAAGATTTCAAAATGAGCTAAAGCATATTGTTGACACAACTAAAGAACGTAGAACTTGTGTCCACTTAGAACCCTCTAGGATGATAATACCAAGTTTAATTGACTCTAAGGATTAGATTAGACATGGGATATGTTGTAAAATTGAAGATTGAAAATTTTATCAAAATCCCTTTGCAGTTTCCCCAAGCAATACATTTCTATGGAGCGGTATATACTAGTGCTTCAACGCTTTTGGGGATCTAAGAATTTTCTTGAATCATTTTTTCGACAATTGTGTTGAGAATAGTGCCACATTGAACAAGTCATATTATTCTTGTGACTTAGAAGATCCTAGGTCCCTCCACTCATAGTTTGGTTTTTATTTGGACACCAACACTATAATATGGTATCAGAGAAGAAGAAAAAAGGCCTTACGGCCCGCCCAACACTTCTAACCTCCACTCATATGTCAGACTTATGAGATGCCACATGTGCGGGGGAGTGTTGAGAATAGTCCCACAATGGATGGTTCAGACTATTCTTCTGAGTTAAAAGATCTTGGGTCTTGCCGTTCATCACCAGTTGGCTTCGAGTTGGAGACCCACACATTAATGAGTTGATTTGATGGTAGATCAACAATATCCTATCCAAACAAAGCTTCTCCTTAACCTTTATGTTTTCCAAAGGTATCCTATTTTATTTTCCAAATAAAAAAACTAGCCTATTTAAACCTTCATATTGATTGGATTTGTGGGCTTCATAAATCACACGACAACCACCAAAAGTTCCAAACAACCATAAGTTTCTTTTTAATCTCCAAACACTCGTTTTAGGTCCTACAATCAAAAGCCATAATTTAGATCCTTCTTGTTGTTTCCAACTATTAACCTAGAGTCCAGAAGTTTGATTCCCAAAGAAAATGGTAATTTATATTTCCGCTCAAAAAGGTACAAATGATTCTCGCTTAGTGAGAGACAGTTTATGATTAGTGAATGACAATGATCAATGTGACAAGCTGGTCCAAATGGCTAGTTGGTTTTGGTCTAGGAATATATTAGATAGTCAAAAATTCAAGAATGAATGCTTGGGAACCAGATTAGGCAATGACTAGCACCAAAAATTCTTTATGTGCTCTTTTTACTTTTTACGGTTATGATAATGATTTGTTTATTCTTATTGTTGTCACTTGCATTGTTATTTACTTGTTCATAACTTTATTACGCGGTATCTACATTTTATTCAATAAAATTTTATGAAATTATGTTTCGCCAAACTGCATTGCCTTTAATTTTGAAAATCTACGAAACCATCCGTTTTAAAGTTGGTACCGTATCCTACAAGTCGTTGTAAAAAATCATATCAGAACTTAACTGTGGTGATTTCATTCTTGAATTCACTTGAAACATGAATGATATTCTTATTCCTATCAAAAGTCCATCTTACAAGAAAGTTGTTCACCAAGCAACCATACTCTAACAAACCTTCAAATACTTTATCGGTCATAAGAGCACCAAGCCCTCTAAGTGAGTCGACCATGTGGTAAAACGTCAGTAACAAAGGAGCAAAGTGTGACCTTTTATAAGTTGTTTTTGCAAGTTGAATTGTAGTCGAAAGCGCAAAGGCAATTTACCAATAATATTAAGTGCATCCAAGGCGACCTGCTACACACTACAGTGGCTAATCTCATGCTTCAACAAAATATATACGGCTGAAGTTCGGTTCAATATGCAGCAATGGAAGCTTCGACTTCAATATTAGCACAAATAAATCTAGTGAATGACCAATATTCCAACCATAAGCAGAATTAACAAACAAAATTCTACATTAGAATTCCAGCAATCTCAGAATTGAGGGTAATTTTACTCTAACTGGGTCCAATAGAGATAACAAATAGTGGGGTTGAATGCATTTTTTATTTTCTGTATGTGCTCTGAAATGGAACAATCCATAAAACCCAAACTTGATTATTCAAATTCAAATTCAAATTGCAGTATGTATTACTGTGGAGACAATGTCCCTGAAAAATCCAACGAATTTTTTTACATGTTCCATGAATGGGAACATTTGTCTTCATGCTATGGTGTTATACAGATACCACAGGCCACATTCCGCTTTCCTGTAAAAAATTCCAAAAAAATATATATAGTTCCATTCAAAGTACGATTTTAGGTTCTCGATCTCGCCGAACATTCCCCAACCCGAACCAACTAGCACACATGCAAATGTGATTCATTGCCATTAAGAACCCAAAAAAAAAAGATTTTCCCCCCTACAATTAGCACAAAAGGTGGAATTTTGAAACATAATCTGTCAAAACAAAAATCAACAACGAAAACCCATTACATCAAACATCTCAGAAACCACAAAAACCACAGTATTTCACTCTAATTGGTATCAAATTTATCAGAACATAAACTTGAAAAACAAAAAGAAAAACCTGAATAGGGGAACAGAGGGCACGAGCCAAATCGAAGCCATCAAATGAAGACCTCAAATACGAACTACGAATCCAAATCCAAGACCCATTTGGATATCTTTTTTGTCTCGGCTCCTCTCTCCCTCGCTCTCAGGCAGACACAGAGACACTACTCACATCTGTAGATAGTGTCCTGTCTTGGTTTCGGAAGAACCAAATGACAGATTTACCCATGTGCTTTGTACTTTATTGCAGCAACAATTCAGGTAGGCAGGCGTTGTTTAGGCAGATAGCAAGGGTAAATAGTGACTTCCCTTATCCGCTAGTATGTAGTGTTTGTAAGAGCGGGCTAAAACCCTCTCAAAGAGCGTAAACAACAACGCCCCGGGCTACCCGGTATGTTCTGTTTCATCTTTCTACCACGTCAGCTCACCTTATTCATCCAAAAAAACACATTAACCACACCCGGGTTCCCCCCACCTTACATTCTCTTTCTTCCACATCATTTCTTAATTTCACGATTTTAATTCTTTCAAAATATTAAACAAATTACATTTTATATAATTCTAATTCTAATTACATTATAATTCTAATTCACAAAATGATTAATATTAATAATTAATATTAAACCACAAAAATATTTAATAATTAAAATTAGAAATGCACAGTACGCGTGAATGCACATGTATTACACAGTGTACGCGTGAATGCACAGTACCCGCGTGAATGTACTGTATAGGTGTGAATGCACAATCTACGTGTGAAAATATTTAATTTAAATATTTAAAATATTATTCAAATAAATTACATCAAAAATTATCACCCACTTTAATCAAAAATACCAAATACATTATCAATTATTTCTAATAACAAATCCTTAATCCTCCACTAAAATATATTAAAAAAATTGGACAAATGGGGGGACACGTGCCCCCACCCCAGGGTGCCCCAGGCGGCTGACCGGGACGCCCAACGCCCGGGTGGACGCTTGGAGGCCGCCCGGCCTGTTAACAAGCAGTTGCCCAGGCACCCGACTGTCCCCCGTTTACTATGCTCTAAACCCATTAGGGCTCAACTCTCAAGTTCTGCTCTAGATTAGTGGTTTGTTCGACTCGCTCGATTTTGCTTGGACCGTGACTTGAATCGATTAATTCGTTCGACAAACTAAATAAGTCGAGCTTGGGCGAACCCCTGCTCGCTAGAGTGCTTGATTGAATATATAAAAGTATTATATACATATGTATATGATAATATATAGTTATAATTATATGGATATTTATATATTTTACACAAATTACAGTAAGATACTTATCTCGTCACTTTACATGTATGACATCCATAAAAAAATTATTTATACATGGATCTTGGGTCAAACAAGTTACTCAAGACGCCGTTACATCGAAAGTCGAAACACTGGAATTATAAAAGTACACGATTATTTTATATATTAAACATAAATTCTACGTGTGTTATTACAAATTAATATAGTCACACATTGCCTATCACAGATTCATGGCCTCAAACTTACCTTATATAACCATACACACCCATTTGCATTCATGGAGCACGTTTTGTGTTGTCATAGGCTTTCATTTGGGAGCCTTAATAGTGTGGTAAGCAGCCTAATTATTGCTGACTAAGCTCCTTGGTAAGCCGTCGAGCTAGTCGCAGCTCGTGGTGAGTCGAGCTAACCTTAATTTTTTGTTCGTCTTTGAGCTCGAGTGGGTTTCAAGCCTACAATTTTCTTCTAGCTAGCCGAGTACGAGCAAGCCTAGTTCGCTCGAACTTGCCTTGATTACAAAATGAATTGGTTGGGTAAAAATAAAAACTAGAGTAATCCAGTGTAGAATTTGGTACGACAGATTGTAAAAGAAGACTTTGTATTATGTTTATGTTATAATGTTTATTATATGATGTATGAATTTGTTTATATAAGAGCTATGGATTACATAATCGATGTACATGCCAAAAATAACGATAATGATGCTTGATTTCTTTTCTTGAATGAATTCGTGATTACTAGACGTTGCCAAGTTGGAGATGCGATTGGGTGATGAGTAATCTTTAGCTCAAACGGTTGTATTTTCAACATCCAGCTTCCCCTACCAAATTTATGTTTTAATTGCGCATGTTTCTCTGGAACCTGGGAGGACCATCTAATTTCCTCCCGGGAAATCCACCCACACACGTGGGGGTTTTTTAGATTCGGTTTTTTGGTTTTTTTACTTGCTGTCGTTTAGTCAAATATTATCTTCTTATGGGAACTTGTCCATTTGTCAGCGGCGGTCCTTGTTTTTTCCCTTGTCATGTAACATTTAGAACAAGCATCGTCAAACTAAAATACCAAGATTACACCATGAAAATATCTTTGTTATAAAACAAAAGTACTCATATTATAACACAAAAACATGCAATATTTCCATTGTTATAACATGAAAATGGTTAAACTATAACACTAAACCCAGTTTGCATCATGAAAAATACTCTTATTGGACCATGAAAATACTCCTATTGAGCATACCCACACATTAGCTTCAAGATACCTTCACAATCAATTTAAAATACTCACCTTGAAAATACGATCGTATTTAGTATAAAATACCCTGCAAAAGCACATACAAATCTATGGAACATATCCACACATTAACTCCAAAATACCCTCACAATCAATATAATACCCACGTTGAAAATACTCTCACATTTAGTATAAAATACCCTGGAAAAGTACTTACAAATCTATTGAACATATCCATACATTAACTCCAAAATACCCTCACAATCAATATAATACCCACGTTGAAAATACTCTCACATTTAGTATAAAATACCCTGGAAAAGTACTTACAAATCTATTGAACATATCCATACATTAACTCCAAAATACCCTCACAATCAATATAAAATACCCACCTTGAAATTCGACATTACTATCCAAGTTTCGGGCCGAGACCAAGTCTTTACAATCCAAGTTCGTTAACAACCTCGTCGAACTCAATTCTTCCTTTCACAACCCGAGGGGATGACTTCCTCGATTCTTAACTTCGTTGCATTTTCCCTTGTTTTCCCTATAGGGACACAAGAAACAGAAACAATTTTTTTTGTTATACATTCAAGACTACACAAAAAATAGAAGGAAAATATTTCTTTTCCATAAGTGGCACAAACTCTCAGAAAAAGTTATGGTTAGAAGAAAACAAATTCTTTCCCCTGTTCCCAAGTGTACATAACCCTCTAGGATTTCCTTTTCCTCACTCATCATGTTCTTACACTTGTCATATGTGACATTTTGTCGATTGGTAAGTTATATTTAAGCACAACTTAAAACCATACTAAAACTCAAAGTATATAAAACCACCCTATTTCGCTCAACCTAGATTACTTTTGACTACTGAGAGTGTGTTTGGGTGTTAGAAGATAGGGTGTCAAATTCTTTAGAATATGGTTTGTTGTTGAAATCCATGCACCATTGGTTGTGTCACAGTGCGGCCATGAATTTACCAATGTTGTTTAGATGTTTGTCTTCAAAGAAATGAAAAACAGCTAGTCCAAATAAGAAATTACCGTCCAACCTTTGCCCTTGGTCTACTACAAATAACTCTTGTTTCCCACGAAATCATTTGCGCCCTTTCCCATTTCACCTTCCCACCCCATTCCACTGTCGTTCCCCAAGTCTGGCTGCCACAAAATGTCCATCCCTAACGTCGCCCAGCAACCGACCCTTTCTCCGCGTGTTTTACTGTGCTTTTGCGGGCACTTGTGTAGGAAAGATCACATGTCCTCTCCCTCAGGCCATTAAAATCGTACTTCCTCTGTGGTGCTCTGAATATTCATGTATATTGTTTTTTAGTTGCTTTGTTCACTTGCATGTGTCCTTTGGCAACTCACCATTACGTCTTTGTTGCAGGATGTCGCACAATGTGATTTTGCTGTCAAGGAGTACACCCTCACCATTATTGCTCACCTTGTTCGGTGGGAGAATGATCTAAAGTGTGAGTTTTTATACAACACGTTGTCCAACCTGGATGCAAGGATTATGGAGCAGGGGAAGTTGACCGTGAATCCCATCGGACCAGTGCCGCCCACCGTCCCCAACTTGTCTATCGGTCCATTGTCCCCTTTGTTTGAAATGCCACTAAACGAACAATCACACTTTGAGGAGCACCAATGGTCCAAAGTATGGGGTGTTGTACATGGTTGAGATCCATAATGAGCCCCCTCCTCATCCCATTCACCGTACAACAATGGATGCCCCTCCCGGTATGGAACTTGCCCAAGATGTGAATGAGTCTTCAGTTTAAGAGTTTGGGGAAACCACCCCGATAGTTTGATGTATGGTTTAACGCCCATGACTTATAATTTTGGTTTTTGTTCCCACCCTCCATAGCATGAAGTATCAGTCTTTTGAATTTTTGTATGTAAATGATAACCGTTGGGTTTTGGGGTTGTTGTATGGTATTTATAGTGTTGCCTAATTGTCAATATAATGTTGAAGGAGGGAGCAAGCATGGATGTTAACTAACGTCTGATTGTAAATTGATGTCGCTTAAAAAATCTCTAATGAATGTAAAATTATGACAAACTTCAGAGGTGTTGGACAAGGTTGTTAGTTATACATCACAAAACATAAAGTCATCTGAATCGAATAGGATAGGAATTGACGACACCCATTACTTTATGCATGTATAGCCGTTGGATATACATCACGAAACGTAAAAATCCCAACCTTATATTTGGTACTCATTATTGTTTCAGAGGAAGCCACCCTCTCGGGTTGTGAGAGGAAGAATCGAGTTCAACGAGGTTGTTCACGAACTTGGATTGTAAAAGGTTTGATATCGGTCCGACATGGAGATCGGATTAGTGAAGTCGTGAGTGGGGTTTGTGGTGATTGAGTGAGGGCTTGTAATAGAGTATTATAACCCGGTTGAGGTGTTGAACCTCTATAAAGTCTAGGACATTTAGTGTTATTACTAGTGAACTATGGTAAGTGAAGTTCAATTTAGAAGTTGTGTTTTGTTGTCCAAGATCGGCTTCTTCAACAGTAATTAGCTTTTGTTTCATGCAGATGTCTTTGTAATGAATACATCACTTTATTATTACTTTCCTAAAGTTCTAAATTAAAGAGTCCAATTTTGTGTTTAACGATCACTATGTTATTGTATTTGTGTGAGAATCACTTAAGCTATTTCGATGACCATGAAACTCACAACAATTCATACGAGGATAATAAGCATTCCATGGCAGGAGACTTGAAGAACATCATCTCCAAGATTCATGATTTGGTATTATTATCGTTTGCCTCCTCTGATTTTGAACATCAATTTGGATTTGAGACATTTTTTTGTTCTATTCTTTGATTTGACATGTTGCTTGAATTCATACACAGGAATGCTAATTGCTCAGTGGATTTGCTTCCTTCTGAAACAAATGCAGGAGTAACAACCAAGCAGGTAACTCTATTTGTAATATATATAATCTTTGTGGAGCTTTAAGTACAAATATTTTCTATGTTTGCTTGTTATATACATTTTTTTGACGTTCATCAAAAGTTTGGTTCTTCACTACTGTATTAGCAGTAGTAATTTTTCCATTACATTTTTGAGGTCATAATTTATAAGGACATGTCCTACTCATGCTAAAAGAAGCTCTGTATAAACCTGGGAAAAAACAAAGCTTACCTCTTACACGGATCAAGACATCTACTTTTTATTCTACTATAACCTTCATTATCTCATTCTTGCTTGGGCTAGAAAAAATCACCAGGTAGTAAAGACCTTTCAGGGGGGAAGCTAATGTGCTCCTTGAAGTTATTGCAACCTCATTTGATTTCTCAGCTTTTATACGAACATTTTTCCTAACTACGTCTTTGTTTTCTTGAATGCTTATACTAACCTGAATTTCTGACTGCATTGAGTTGAATTACATATTATTTAAATATCTTATGGAGAGAAAATATTGAACTTTTTAGCTATGTTATGTTTGGATTACTCACTCCTTTCATGATTTAGCTGATGTGATTATAAACTGATACTCATAGGAGATGGAGATAGCGACGGCAACAGAGAAACTTGTTGAATGTCAAGAGACAATATTTCTTCTTGGCAAGCAATTGAACTTGGTGCAACTGCAGCCCGACCTCTCAGCTACTTCCCCAAAGGAAGGATACCATATACGTGATGATTTTTCAGAAGACATACAAAACACAAGCAGTCTTGTGCATAATCTTCCATTCGGATCTTTGAAGTATAATGCAAAGAATTCCTAACCAGTTGACAAATTTGTAACCAGTTCATGCATGAAGGAATGCTCAAGTCAAAAAAGCTCAACTTATATGTTCATGTTAATGAGCATTATCTTGTGGGATCTAATCCGTTATTATAGTAGAATCCTTGTTCTGGTTAGAGATTAATCTGGATACATACAACTCAGCATATAAAAGCATCTTCCTTCAAAGTTTAAAGATCATGGTTTTGTGTGTGTTTGAGAAAATATGTAAAATAAAAAACTAGTGTGACAAACCTCTAGTCATGTGTGTACTATATATTATTTAAACACAAGTTAATTGTTTAAACGTTTTAATTAATTACTGCAAGTGCACGATCGCGATAAAGCGGTGGAAAGTACGGGTCGATCCACAGGGAGGTGAGTAGTCTCTGGTTTATTAGAAATCAAGTGGCAAAAAAGGATAAAGAGATTTGGTTATGCTAAAGCTAAACTACACTAAACTAATAAGTATGAAATGAGAAAGAAAACAAGAAAGATTGAAAATGAAGAAGAGAAACCCCTAAGGGGTGGAGTGTGTGCACATATCAAGTGAACTAAGTGATGAATGATGCATGTAAGTATGTATGTGTGTGTTGTTATGCATAGGAAGTGTCTAAAGATGTGGCAAAACCTATCAATCCATTCACACAATGTATCGGCAATTACTACTTGATTATCATATGACTAGGCTCAGCATAAGAAGTGTCTAAAGATATGACAAAACTCATCAAAAACCATAAACTCATGTGAAGAACAAAACTAAGCATGGGAGGTGTCTAAATCTTATGACAAAACCCATCAAAACAAAGTTTCTTCAAGCAACCAACCACAAATACAAACACTTAACTAACATGTAGCATATTCAACAGGAAAATTCAGTCAATTAACATGAGAAAACGAAACATGGAAAATGTCTAAATGTTATGGCAAAATACATCAAAATACCCAAACATGTAGATGATTAAAATACCCCTAATGAACATACAAAACATGCAAGTCTACACAATCAAAAATTTATCAAACATACAAACTTCACAATATATGTGAACATCATTTCCACCCCCCAAAGGGGATAGATCTACTCACTACACATTATGCAAGCAATTAAACTAAAGAAGAAATGAGATATTTTAACTAATTTAGCATAAGATCAAAGAAACAATACTAAGCTAAGCATGCATAAAAAGAAACAACATGAGAACAAAATAATGAAAAATTATTTTATTAAATGACTCACATTACTAGTAGTATTCTTCTCCACCTACAGTTTTTGCTCCAAGACTTCAAGTAGAGAGAATGCCACCAAGCAATAGGGTGCACTTGGCCTGGTTATTGGAGTGTCGGCCCGAATCTAAATGCCAAAATACTCCTCATGATGGTGTGGAGTTTTTTGATTTTCACATTGGCCCTTCGGTTTTACATTCGGGTCCCTCTCTGTGCATCTTAGTCCACAAGTCTTACAACTTAGTCATTTTTCTTGCTTTTAGGTCATTTTATGCCTCTTCCCCTCAATCATGTTTATTTACTAAAACTCAAACATAAAACTCGTTACGTAGCATTTTTAGGTTCAAGATAATGGATATAAGACACAAATGAATGCATGAAATGATGTCAATCAAATACCCCACACCTAACTTTTGCTAGTCCCGAGCAAAACAAAGAAAGGAAAAAACATACGGAAAACATGGAAATCCTAACTCACTTTCGTAGGAATCACGGTAGCACTTAGCATATGCAACAAGTCGTTAAACCTCTTTGTCACCAAGGAGGAGGAGTATTGTCTCCTGAGGGTTTTCAGCGGATATACCCACAAAATCCGAACATTGATGCATTATTCAATGTAGAACTCGACTCGATGGACTCATTTTTGTCGATCATTGGACAGGGTAATCCTACGGGCCGACTCTATATATGTATCCAGTCCACATACCTAGCCTAATGAACCATTCGTGCAAGTTAATTAAAGACTTAAGTGAAAGACATTGACAACCTCAACATCCTCAAATGATACAAAGTGTAAAGTCCATTAAGGTTCTTATTTGCATTACCATTTTTTTCCTTTCTTTCTTTCTTTATACTAGTTGGAGTGTAATTCTCTCAGGGTCAGGTTTCGTGGATCATTGCCTATGAGGACTTACACTATCACGTACACTTTTCCCACATCTCCACATAGGGCAATCCCTACCACCCGTGTAACGGGAGTTTGGTCGGTGCATCCCAAGTCGGATGACTCGAAAGCACCATGCACAAAGTCCCCTCAGACCTAATTTCCCGAGTTATAGGAGCCGTACGAGAAGAGAGAATACATACTCACTTATTTCTTATCTATACATGAACCAAAACCCCTACACTTAATGTCTCACTACAAGATTTAAAGGGTACTTGACTACACCAAACTTCCTTATATTAACAGACACAAATTATTGGCTCACTAGGTTCAGGGTGGACTTCGTTAAATGTTTGAGTACTAAAACCCTATAATTACTCGTCCCCGAGGGAAAACCGGGGTGCATCCTAACGACTCGATAAGACCTAAAGCCGGTATACAAGATATCCTAATGCATCAAGTTCAAGACAATTTTGGGAGCTTCTTTTTACTTTGTCTCTCAACGGTTTTGCATATGTCAAACACACGCAAAACCCACAAAATATTTTCTTTCGCAAACACATGAAGATTTAAAAGAAATGTCAAAATTTTAAAGCACAAGGCAAGAAAAAGAAAACAAGTCACCTAAGGATCATGACAAGCAGATATATCGATATTAAATGCAGCACACTAACATGACCCTAACAATACAAATAAAAGAAAACGAAAAGCAAAACGAAAAATACTCGACTCTACATATATACAAACGTAAAGCACTCCCCACACTTACTTCATGCATTGTCCTCAATGAATGTAAGTATGAAACTACATGGATTTATGCATGAGAAAGAAAAGATCTCACCAACATAAAGCACAATGAGAGTTTCATGGTCTGTTGATGGATATAACCCTGAATTCCCACAAACCTGTGAGATACTTAAGAAGGGAGACAAATACGTCAAACAAATGTGACCCAAATACACAAGGGTTTGGGGCTCGCAACAATCATTGCTCATTGGTGGAGTCTTTTATTACTCTTTTTTTCTTTTTTTCTAAACAAAATATATACACCAACAATGATATTCTTATAATCATTTGGTCAAGGAACATCAAATGAGAACATCGAGTCCCGCGGGCCAGAGATTTGCAAAAATGTGTCCATTTCATTGGTACTTTGAGGTGTCATGAGGGGTGAAAGGTCAATGCTGAAAGACTCGAACCCCTCATGATATTGGTTGGGTGTAGGCAACATAAATGAGTGGAGTTGTGTTGCCTCACTAGGGTTTAGTTTCTCATCGAACAAAACCCTCCAACCAATAGGTGGGTTTATCGGAATGAGTTCCTCAGGGTCATTCGAAGGATGTGAAACACTAGTTTCACTATGAATGAGGCTTCTCCCCAAGTCATTCAACAAGGACTACCCAACCTCCTGTATATTATCATGCGTAAGCTCGGTCGTAGGTGAGTCCTTGTTGGAGTCAATATAAAGCTCAAAGGGCTCAGTAGCCCTGGGACACGAGGTGACGACACCTTCTAGAATGGGTATATGCTGAGGTGTGTCCCCCTCACTAATGGTCTCAACTGAATCATGCAATGAACACTCCCTTTGTATATTCATGTTTGATGTCGACTCACTCTATTGCATTGCAATGACAGACAATGAGTTTTCGCTGGGCACACAAACATTCTCAACGGATTGTATTGGTGTTAAGGGTGTTTGTTGATTTTATGGTGTTTTCTCTAATTGCCTCATGAGATTGAGATTTAAAGGTTGGTCCATGGGCTCTTGTTGCCTACCAGAGTTGAACACATGAAACTTGACACTCATGTTACCGAATGAGAGCTTCATGAGACCATTTCTACAATTAATTAAGGCGCTGGAGGTTGCCAGAAATGGTCTACCCAAAATCAAAGGTATTTGAGAGTGAGTGTTCACAACAGGATTTGTATCGAGGACAACAAAATCTACTGAAAATATAAAATCTCCAACTTTGATAAGCTTGTCCTCGATAGCCCCTTTCGAATACAAATGGATCTATCCGCCAATTGGAGGGTGATCTTCATTGGTTTCAATTCTCTCAAGTTCAACTGTCGATAAACAAAAAATGGGAGGAGGTTGACCGCCGATCCTAAATCAAGCAATACATTACTCATGTTAGTGTCCCCTATCGTACACTGAATAGTATGACACTCAGGGTCCTTGTATTTTGTGTAGGTGGGATTGGACAGAAGTGAGCTTACATTTGCATCCAAGAATACTTTCTTAGGAACATTGGTCTTCCTCTTGGTTGTGCAGAGATCATTTCACACTTTGCATATTGAGGTATTTATTCGATGACATCTAACAAGGGGATGTTAACCTTCACTTGCTTAAACACCTCTAATATCTTGTCAAAAACCATAAACTCGTGTGAAGAACAAAGCTAAGCATAGGAGATGTCTAAATCTTATGGCAAAATCCATCAAAACAAAGTTTCTTCAAGCAATCAAGCAAGCAACCACAAATACAAACACTTAACTAACATGTAGCATATTCAACAGGAAAATTAAGTCAATTAACATGAGAAAACTAAGCATGGAAAATGTCTAAATGTTATGGCAAAACACATCAAAATACCACAACATGTAGATGATTAAAATACCCCTAATGAACATACAAAACATGCAAGTCTACACAATCAAAAATTTATCAAACATACAAACTTCACAATATATATGAACATTATCTCCACCCCCCAAAGGGGATAGATCTACTCACTACACATTATGCTAGCAATTAAACTAAAGAAGAAATGAGATATTCTAACTAATTTAGCATAAGATCAAAGAAACAATACTAAGCTAAGCATGCATAAAAAGAAACAACATGAGAACAAAATAATGAAAAATTATTTTATTAAATGACTCACACTACTAGTAGCATTCTTCTCCACCTTGAGTTTTTGCTCCAATGCTTACTCCAAGTAGAGAGAATGCCACCAAGCAATGGGGTGCACTCGGTTTGGTTATTGGAGTGTCGACCCGAATCTAAATGTCAAAATACTACTCATGATAGTGTGGAGTTTCTTGATTTTCACATTGGCCATTCGGTTTTACATTCGGGTCCCTCTCTGTGCATCTTAGTCCATAAGTCTTGCAACTTAGTCATTTTTCTTTCTTTTAGGTCCTTTTATGCCTCTTCACCTCAATCATGTTTATTTCCTGAAACTCAAACATAAAACTTGTTACGTAGCATTGTTTAGGTTCAAGATAATAGATATAAGACACAAATGAATGCATGAAATGATGTCAATCATTAATAATAGGATGTTTATACTTGTTTGAATGACATTTTGCTCAGTGTACGGACTACATATTTGCTTTTGGATATTGTAATTTTAATTTGTGTGATTACTCAAATCAAACATGTAGACCTTAATTTGAAACCCTCAAGTTATGTTTTCTTGTGTTATATTCTATTAATGAAATCTAATTGCTTTGGCAGACGTGACCTTGAATGGGTAAAGAGAAGGGTTTTGTTAGTTTAGGGAAAGAACAACAATCATCAATCACCAGGCTATTATTAACAACAAATTAAGGGGTGAAAACTTGCTAAAGTTGCAAAGCATAGTGGTTATTGCGTGGTCGTATTATTACATCACATGTTGAAATGAACGTTAGGATTCTACATTTATAGAACCCACACATCCATTCCTTCATCTGGTCGAATCCAACAAGATGCTCACACTTTAAGGGCTTATACAAAGAACATAGGAAAGTTCTAAATAAAGTCGATGTTCTAAACCCATACAAATAACATCAACAAGTAAATAAAAGGTTCCAAACACATTTGAACAAAAAGTCTAACCCATACAAATAACAACAACCAACATAGCAAACGAAGCTGCCACCCCATCATAGTGTCTCATGCAACAAGTACATGCCATCATTCTATCATTGCATCTCTGCTATTTGTTCCTCAATCTCCGGTTTCTTCTTCTAGCCTTTCATTATCCATTATGCTAACATACGAGGATGCACTCTTGTTGACGATGAGTTAGGACTTCTTCCATTTCTCCTTCCAGTTGATCTTGGTGAGACCAAGATGAGAGGGACCAAGATAAGTTGGAAGGAGAAAGGGAATAAGTGCTAACTCACCGCCAATAAGAGCACATCCTCGCATGTTAGCATAACGGATACTGATGGGCCAGAAGAAGAAACAAGAGGGCACTTATGTAACACCCCAAACACATTAATCTCGCATCGCCTAACATAAAAATGTTGGGGTGAGTTATAATGACATGGATCTACTACCACAACACTTACCAACTTTAGTGTTGTGGCAAAAAAAGTGGGTGTTGTGGGTCAGTGGACTCGTGGGTGACAAACCGAGACTCGGGCTTGGTGCGGGCTCGGGGACGAGACGTCACAGAATGATATCGGAGCCTAAACCAGTCGGAATTGTGAGACTAAGTGCTATACCAAGAGGGTGAGAGTCACCTCTACAATCTCACAATGTATGATGACTGACTGGCTTGACCCTGACAATGACGTCAAGTGTTCAAGTTGAGTAGGTTGTAACACCCCAAAGTTTAGTCCCACATTGCCTAACATGACAATGTCAGGGTAGGATATAATGACATGAGTCCATTACTACACCACCCAACTGGTTTAAGCTTTTATGGTAAATTCAGGGAGGATATTGTAGGTCAGTGGACTCGTGGGTGACGGACCAGACTCGGGCTTGAGTACGAGATAGTACAGCTGGAGGAGTTGGTGAAAGTGGAGCTGCTTGTTGGCGGCACGATGATGTTGCGGACCGAACGAGGTGGCTACGTAGGGGATGAGGTGGGATGGGGCTTTGTTATGTGAAAGAGTAAAGTGTATTTTACATATGTGATGGAGGAGAAATAGGATGAAAAGGCATTCATATTGTAAAAGAGTAATGAAAACTTGAAGTCACATGCAATACAAAAGAAGTTGTAAAACAATAATGAAAATAGGAACACACATCCAGTATATATCAAGCTGTAAAAAGCATTTTTATTGTAAAATAGTACTGAAAAATAAAATTCACATCCAAATATAAAACAAACTTACAACATAGAAAATGTCTTACCCATCCAATCTTTCACACAAATAAAAACCACAATTTCTTAAGGGTACTTCGTCCATACAAACACCAACAAGAACCACAAATAAAGAAAGTCTTCAAGCAACAATTACACAACTGCTTCTAAAGGATACAGCTAAGAAGAGCATAGCTAATAAAAACATCAACGGAGTCAACGATTCGACAGCAACAAGGACAATCAATCATTCATCCATGCAGTTTTCCTATTTGTTTCACAATCCATTGCTTGCGACTCTCCAAATCCCCGAATTCAACAAACACCTCCCTTTTGTTTTGGATTCAAATATCTCACTTAAGTCTAGCCATTCTGATGTCTTGGGTGAGACCCCACACTCTCTAGCTAATTGGAGACACTCTCTCAACAAATACAATCTCAATTCCTCGAATATGATCTCCTTCTTCTTAGCCAGCAAATCGTGGAAACGAGACATTTTATCTCCCAAGTATTTCATAGATGGGGGGATTCTGTATTTTTTTGGCCTTACAATTTTCGGTATATGTCAACCTACAGTTGTCATCGTCACCACTGTCTTTCTTACCCGAATCTCTAGTCCCCTTTTCTGGGCCACTGTATTCCATTTGGTTGACATGCGAGGACACGCTCTTGCCAGCAACCATTTTCGACTTATTCCTTTTCTTCTTCCAGTTTATCTTTGTACCACTATCAGATTTGATCCATTTCCTCCTCAAACTGCAGTGGTGGTGTTCTAAAGTCTTCTAGCCCAAAATAATCATACAAGGTTAATCCAATGAATCCGCAATGATAGTTTTTTACATGCGCCGTAATGACTAAAATTTGCCTCTTTGTTATCTAGCCACCACTAATCATCCATCCACAACGTTTGGCGGCTCACATCCCACCCCTTCCCAGTTTGTGCTTGTAACTACCTCCAAGTTGTGTATTTTCTTCTCTAATTGTTCTCATGTGTAGTTCATGTTTGCTTCGTCGTTGAAGCTGTGAAGTACGTTTCTTTTTCCAGTCGGGTTAAGAACCGTTCCAGGCTTATTACCGATCTGGACCTACTCCAACCACAACCAAATAAACAGAGTGTGTCATTGGGGATTTCATATGGCCTTATTAGGTTTCGTCCAAGAACTAGTTCGACCATCCGCCGTGCATCTTCTGGTGGGAGGAGGTTCTTCTCAAGGCGCTGCCCAAACTATTTGTTGACTTACGGTGGTATGCATACTAGACGACCCAACGTAGCAAGATTGGTAGTTGTTATTGTCCAAACATCATCGAATGACATCTGATATGCCACCAAAGTATCATTGCAGTCACCATGACAAACCCTGTGGTTCAAGGAACCTCCGGTGAAGTCATCCACTATACAATGAGTTTATCTGAATGGGAAAGACGAATCCAACCGACGAATAATATTACTCCAAACTAGGAATATAGAAATTATGAATTCAGCAGTATAGGAAAAGAAAATTACACATATCAAAAGTACATGACGAACCATACAATTTATGACATACAAGTTTAATAGTCTGACTAATAATAAACTACATAAAAGAGGTTAATGGTCTCTGCCATTTGCATTGGCATAACGTATTTGATCCCTAATCCTTGACATGTTTCCATCATCTCGAGCATTGACACCCATAGCTATGTTTGGGGAAGGTGGCCCATCCATTGGATCTCTTGTTTCAGTCTCTTGCAATAACTCATCAGTTCGTTTATCAATTATGAAGTTATGCGGTGACATCACCACCCCCAACAATCTTAGCTTGTGACTCCAATGGATGTGGGCCCATATATGTCAATAATTCCCATCTCTTCTTCAAAACCCAAAACGATCTCTCAATCATGTTCCTCAGTGATGAGTACATATTGTTAAATAAGTCATCCCTGCTACGAGGTGGTACTACCTGGTACTCAGGTAAATGGTACCGTGTGTTACGGTACGGGGCCAAGAAGCCTTTACGATTTGGATAACCAACACCTACCAAATAATATTTATCTGTTAAATCGAAAAAAAGTTCAAGTACTTCGTTTGTGACATAGGTATAACGTATGAGTGTTGAGATTACCATTTGGAGGAAACGGGAAGTTGGAATTATTATCGTGTATGATCTGGTTTAAGATTTGGTTCTCGTGTGCACTCCCTTCCCAACTGGAAATGACAAATGTGAATCTCATTCGGAAATCACACACTCCCAACACATTTTGGGCGGTGTGCTTTGTGTCTCTACTGGAGTGATATGCCAATTGTTTTGATTTTGGTACCCAGACATTGACATGTGTTCCATATCTAAGGCACCTACGCAATCCTTGAAATAGGGAAAAAATTCCCACCGGCGTGTTCAAGAATGTATTTAGGGGTTACTTCTAGATACTCATTATTACCAATCATGTTGCAGGACCACATCGACAGTGCTTTTAATACGTTATTGAAGTGTCTACTAATCGTCTCCCCGGAATGTTGAAACATGTCTTGAATGACCCGGTTAACATGAGCATGTCCTAAGGCAAAAATAAACATGTGCATTTGTTCTTCAACACTCACCTCACGAGTGGGTTTCAGGAGACCTTCTCCTTTCATAACATTACAGAGTTTTACAAATACTTCCTTATGCATTCTACAATTGTCGTAACAAACCCTCCAATGTCCTGATAACATATCAATTATTTTTTGATTCTCTATCAAAGGGGCAGTGTATTGAGTTCTTAATTAGACAATTTGTAATGTATTGATTTATGCATGACATCAAACTTAAAACTACTACTACTTCTTCCTCCTCCTCGTCCTCTAGTATTTGGGTCAACCTATCTGGTGTCATTCTGTAAAAAAAATTACTACAAAGTGCAATTTTATAAAAAAAACAAAAAAACATATTTCATAAGAACTACTAAAAAATAAGGAATTCAGTTTTGTTATTTAAAATATATGAATTGTAAGGATTTACTTGTAATACATGCTTCTGAGTTTGGAAAACACCAGATTCGGAAGTTCAACAGAAATGTAGTAGGACCCCCCAAATCAGTCCCCAAACTTGAAATTACTTGACAAATTTCGTAATGGACATGAAGATCGGGTTTCTCATTCGATAGATCCGACGAAATTTAACATTAATTACCATACCTCGACTCCATGTTCGGGTGCGGAAGGGTACCGAAGAGGTCGTCCGGAGAGGGATCAATGGAGCGGAGGAGGTTGGGATGTAGGAGATCGACGGGGATCTTCGGATGTGGGACGAAGCGGTTGTGTGGAAATGACGCAGAGGACCTATGAAAGAGGCGACGAGGAATGCAAAAGGGAAAGTGAAGGTAATGTTTGTGTTAAATGAATGAGGATCCATCAGGATTTTCTGAAATTGATGGGGGTAGTAACGACAATTTGCAGTGACAATCAATGTAAAGTTTGATACAACGGGGGTGGAAAAATAAGGGAAGTATGAAATACTATTGAGAAACCTAAGGTGCCAAAATAGAAAATCTAAGGTGGATGGGGAATCTGGATTTTGGCTTGAATCCAGTTCGTTTGGGTGAGCACTCATTCGAAAATCAATTTCGAGTGAATCCGGAACCTCATTTAATCACACCCAAACATAGCTGGCCTGAGTAAAGTAAGAGTGATATGGACTTCTCATCTTAGTTATATGAAATCCTATAATGACAATGACAAATCCGTAATTATCTAATAGTGGTTGGCAGTATAAATAGTTGAGATTAGCATGAGTGACAAAGACATTTCAAGCTTAGAGCAAACCATAAACCTTTAAGCCTTGAAGTGGGACTGGAGTTAAGGTAATCAATCTCATCAGTCAACAAATATCATCAAATAGAATAAAATCACTTATGCGTAGCAGAGTTAGTTTGGAGGAATGAATCATTTTCAACTGAATGTAAGTTCGAACTCCAACAACATAGTTGATTACGCGACGTTGAGATTAATGTTTTACCACTTCCATTTTGAAACCGTAACACATACGTGACGAGTGAGGTGGGTGCTGGAGAATTAATCTTGAAAAGTAAAAATCATCCAAAATCGGAAGTCCCAACTCAACTCCCAAATGGCTCCTCTGCACCCGAAGAGCCTCAAACGAAACGAAACCAAACCAAACCGAACCGAACCGAACCAAACATAATGTTTTCAACTCGACGTTGACTTCTAACTCCATTCCGGCGATGGCCACAATCACGGCGGCGCTACTCCCGTCTCTGCCGCTCCGGCGCCATCTTTCTCCAGCTTCTGTTCCCCGCCGCCTCCCCCCCGTCCGGTGCCTCTCCCAGAATCCCCCGTCTCCCCCCACCCCACTCCTCTCCGTCCGTCCTCCGCCGGACCGATCCGTCTCCCGATCGGAGGACAACACCAGAACCCCCGTCAAGGTCCCCAAGTCCGCCGAGTCCACCTTCGAGAGGGTGAGATGATGATTCATATCTCTTTTTCATATGAAAGCTCTGGCTCCGATTTACCTTTAAGAAAAGGATTTTGAGGAATTTAAAAAAAAAAAATCCAACTTTGTTCAATAAACAAGTCAGGCTTGAACTCAGAAAAACTGATGCTCGACTCGAAGGCTCGACTAGGGTTTTTTATTGCTCAATTTTCTTTTTGTATTTGGTAATAAAATATATTAGTATTTGAGGCTCGAAAATTTTAGCTCAACTCCACTTGTTTACACCCAGAGTACATGTGTTTACGGTTTGATAGGAGGTTCTGCAGTGTTTGATTGTGAACATTTTAGTTCCTACACTTGGAGTAATCAAGTTCTCAGCGTTTTAGGTCAATCCTTATGTGATTGGTATTCAATAAAACTTCATGGAAGTGGGGAATTTATCTCCAGAATGACTCCTAAGTGATTGGTAGCCCGGAATTTTTAAAAAAATATGGAACTTGAGTTTGAGGACAAGCTCTAGACGTAAATATGTACTAAGAGTGACTTCCAGGACTTCCACTCTAAAATGAAGAGAAGTCGTGGAAGTGAAGTTCCATACTTTTGTGGACTTCCCCAAGAAGAATGTGAAAACCGTTGAGTTTGTTTTCCAAGTTGCTTCAAATAATAGTTTTTCAAATCATTCAAAGAAATTGGTTTTTTTTGGTGTTTCCCTTTATTAGCCCCATGAGAGTGAAGCCAATTAAGCAAATGGGAGATTGATGTTGGACTATTGGGATAGCCAAGTCAAATATATCATGTTTCGAAGACGAGGAAATGTAAAAATTCAAAATTTTCCTCTGGCAAGTCAGTCTAGGTGTAAGACCATTTGCTGTCTGAAATTTGGTCTGTTGTCGCACATTATCTTTGAAGCCTTGCAGCTTGCCAGCTTCTATGAACTCTTACGTATATGTTGTTAAGGAGCCTCATGTCCTGTTACGCACAAAATGTACCTTGTAATGTTGGTAAATTGAAGAAGCCGAGAACAATTAAATAGAAATTTGAAATATATTGATTGCTTCTCTATTCTATTTCACATAGTTCTATGAAAGAGTGCTTGAAGCAAGCTGGCATTATTCACTCAATTCTAGCTTCGACCTTGTATTGGATCCAGCTTACAAGTTCCTGTTCAATAGATTAGCTAATAGCTAGGAGTTTGACATACATTGGGTAGGAGCGAAGAGTTCCTCTAAGGTTATACCATTTTAACATGATGTATCATTTATTTATTTCATTAAGGAAATGATTATCATTATTGTACTTATTGGATATTCAGCAGTAGCTTGTTTTGTTATTTTGCAATTATACTTGTTAAATCATTTTTTGATTTTTATATTCTCAGTTATTAATTGTATTTGATTTCCCCTGTGTGTAAGCAGGTAATTTTTGACTTCCGGTTCATGGCTCTGCTAGCCGTTGGAGGTTCTTTAGCAGGTTCTGTGTTGTGTTTTCTAAATGTACGTCTGTCTTGATCATTTTGTGATTTTGTCAATAATTGATTTTCAACTTGTGAATTTGACATTTTGGTTTTCAGTTCATCAACATTGGCATAATTGTAATAGTTAACATATGCTGGTGGCCGGACAACCCTACAAAGTTGAACCAATAGTTCCTATTTTTTATGGTAGTACTTCCCCGTATGTTTTGCAGTCATCAAGGATTCTGGGTCCAGATTAAAACCCAGAATTGAGTTCAAACCATGTCGATTGTGTTCTAGGAAAGACAAACACTTCTAGACCCTTGACATATCCGTTTCCTACCTATGTCTAGACCTGGCAAATTTACATGAAACAAGAAAACACGACACGAAAATGACACGAAAAAATCTTGTTTGGTTTTTGGATTTTCGTGTTTCGTGTCTAGTATTCAGGACACAATTTTTTCGTGTCGTTTTCGTGTACACAAGAGTACACGAACTTATTATATATTTATAAATTTCAAAGTATTATCATTTGCACTGAGTAGTGTAGTGGTAAGTTCAAGTGTAGAAGATGTTTTGGACATAGGATTGAATCTTATTTGTGTCAGAATATTTTTTTAGTGTTCTTATTTCTTAAAAGGTGCAAAAACAAATGTGGAGAATCGAACCCAAGACCTCATGTCACTTAATATCAGCCACATGGATACGAGCCATTGTTGGATCATGTTAGCATGGGCTTACTGAAATTATTTATTTTAGTTTTACTCTCTACAATCCTACCACATGAATTAGTCCCACATCGGAAGATTTCATATTTTCCCTCCCCCTCTACCCTATATAAGGGACCCCATTGCTTCCCCAAATTGGTGGCTTCCTCTCTTCATTGAGAGTTTTAAGTTAAAAATAATAATTTAAAGGGAGTTTGCTTCTACCGAAGAAAGACTACTTGTTTAATATTTTAATTTTTCGTATATTTTCGTGTTTACACGAAATAAAGCGAGTCGTGTTCGTGTATAGCCAACTTGACTTGTACATGTAAAAAAATGACACGAAAGTACACGATTGTCAGGACTACCCATATCTCACCCGATATATTCATATTTAACTCTAATGTTTCAATTATAATTTTAAATTTAGATATTTATGAATACTTAGATACTTTGAAATACTTTTATATAGCATTTTAAATATAAATATATGAAACATATAATGGAATGTTTTTGCAACATGCAGCCATGAAGACTTGTGAACTTGAGTTCCGTATGAAATTTTATTGAACCATGGTTTACTCTTTCATTTAGTTCACTTTTGTGAAATATTGTACATATTCTCGATATTGAGCTACAATATATATTGTTTGATCAGTTGAATGACATTATTTATTTAAAATGAACTTTAATATCATTGATCCTTACCATGTTATATCCAACTTTTCTGAAAATGATGTATCCATGTATCATATTATACTTGTACCTCATATATGTTGCCATGATGTCCATCTCTATTATTATTATTATTAGCATATAATGTTAACATATAAAATAAAGAAATAAGATAACAATCCGTAGTATCAAGTGATTAGTAGAACCATAGAAGTAGTATAGTACAGGTTTCCTGGATCTGAGTCTGATATCACCTTGCGTTCAAACATGTACCCAGGTAAATTGTTTTGAAGAAATAAAATGAGGAAACGTATTCATGGCTCTGGAAAATATCGCTCAAAAATTAAATTAGCATTCATGACCCTTGTAAATCTTGTAATAAAGGAACAAAAGGCGGTCCTAAGATTTCTTTCAATGAATTAATGGTTCAGGGGATCATGTTCCATAGCTTGTTAGAAATATATTAGGCAGTATAGTGCAACAGATCCTGATGAGACAACTTCTGTGCGCTGAAGAAAATAATGATTTGCAAGAGGTGTTGGTACTTATTATGATTTTAATGATACCTCAAAAGTCCTTTTACTTCATGCTGACTAAATATATCAATATCTTTTAATTTTATCATGTCAATGAATCCTTTATAACGGTTTGCTTGTATTTGTTGAAGCCTTGTTTAACTCCACTACCTTTCGTTATAGGGCTGTGTTTATATTGTTGATGCTTACAAGGTTTACTGGACAGCATGTCTTAAAGGAGTTCATACTGGACAAATGGTTTTACGATTAGTTGAAGCAATTGGTGAGTACTATAAACTGAAGAGTTCGTAGCATTAGATATACGTTAAAACACAGCGAAGGCTTCACACTTTGACGGGTTATGTACATGCTTTACATCTAACCAAAAGCATTCTGAGAAAATGTACTTAACATACTTGTACAGTACTTGTTTCATATTTCCTTCTCTCTTCCCACTGGACGTTACCTATGATGATACCCTGCATGCATCTCATTCATTGTTGGCAACATCGCATGCTCCAACTTATTCTAATTTTTTTTCCTATACCTTCAAACAAGTGGATCCCAGAATACAAAAATAATTGTCATATACATAGGATGAAACATGCATTTTGTTTCACTTATTCTTACTATTAGCTTGATTTCTTTTGTACAGATGTTTATCTTGCTGGCACTGTAATGCTAATATTTGGCATGGGCTTATATGGATTATTCATTAGCAATATACAACCTGGAGTGCCCTCTAGTTCTGACCACTCTCTCAAAAACTCGTCTTTGTTTGGGATGTTTGCTTTGAAGGTGGCTTCTATAAACTCATCTTGCTATTATGATGCAGCACTCTGTTATACACATGCATGTCTAGCTTCTTTGATTTTTGTATTCATAATACGGTCACATTTCTGGAAGTTGTTAGATATCTTCATGAAATTGGGGGTAGGTTGAGTGATTGAGTCTTTGGTTGGTTAATAATGTAGCATTTATAACAGGTAGAAAAAGATAAAAGTTGTTTCTTTCTTCGTCTGGTTGATTTGGGTATCTTTGACTAGGTGCATACAAAATTATGCGAGGAAGATTGTACTATTCATAATCACACAGAAACTAGAGGTGTGTCAACATCGGTTTTCTTTGATCAAACTTATTTTTGTTAATGTTTAAGATTTACATTCAGTCAACATGTCATTGAGTCCTCATTTTGTGATTCAGATGCAACTAGGACTGAGCATCGGTCCGGACCGGACCGGAAAAAAAATTCAGGTCCGGACCGGAAAAAAAATTCAGGTCCGGACCGGAAAAAATTCGAAGGGTCGGACCGGAGACCGGACCGGTCCAAAAACCCTATTTTTTACCTTAAATTTAAAAAAAATGGACCGGACCGGACCGGATCCAAATTTTTTGTTTCGATCCGGACCGGAACCCGGACCAACCGGACCGGGTTTTGCTCACCCCTAGATGCAACTGTCAAATTTATGTATGTGTTCTAGTAAGTAAGTTCACTTAATCAGATTCAGAATGTTAATATGTTCTATATTGTAACTGACATTTCACTTAAAAGTCAAGATACTGCTAAATCATGGAACATTTTCAAATTTATTTCTGGCACTGCGACATTCACTTCACCTCAGTTCTCATCAATAATGAATTAGGTCAGTTGGAATGATCTTTCATTTCAAATAATGATTTTGTTGCAGGAGAGACCATCGTGGATGAAAATAAGTTCTCTTGATGAATTGAAGACAAAGGTGGGACATGTTATAGTTATGATTCTTCTAGTAAAGATGTTTGAGAGAAGCAAGATGGTCAAAATAGCAACCGGAGTGGATCTTCTCAGCTACTCCATCTGTATCTTCTTGTCATCAGCGTCTTTGTACATTCTTCACAATCTCCACAAGTCTGATTGAAGTATCTTAGATTCATGTACAGATAAGTATCCTGATTACAAGAATCTTCCTTTCCCTCGTGAACTCCGGACTTCTTTGTTCTGTTACATTTTCTGTTTCGTATGTGCTTTTATGACTCTTAGCAACTCCAACGGGTAACATAGAGAAACTTAGAAGTGCTTATCTTCTACTAATCTTGTTCGGTGTCGTGTCAGCTTTAATATCAAAAGAAATTGAAACTTACAATAACTAACCGAAGATTCTTGTTCCAAAAAAAAACACTGGTCAAAAGATTGTCTGGTGTAGATGTTGCAACACTCTTATGTAAGCCAACAGTAATTGTTCATACGACCACTATAGTGCTATAATGCTATATTAGAAGAAAAAAATGAAAAGAAGAATGTAGTTCTGCTAAAGAAAATGTAGTTCTGCTATCATTTATCGCTAAACTATAGAGCTATAAAAACAGTCTCAAAATGGGAAATCTAATCTCAAAATGGAATTGTTCGGAAGCTTTCCCACTCAATGGGCTGCAACTTCTTGAACTGCAACTTGTCCCTGAGACACACCCAACACTTCCACAGCTTCATCAACTTTGGCAGCTAACAGACCAGGAGAGTTCAATAAAAGCAGCACTTCCGTTTTATCCATCTCCAACAGCATTCCAGTAATTTTGGAGGCAAGATTAGGCTGGATGGCACAATTCTGGATAAGTGAAAGGGCAAAATCACATGAATACCAAATTCACATTGTGGGAAGGATTTGTACCCTTAATCCCTGAACCAAAGGAAACAGGTTCTCGCCAATTATCTGCTTTTGTTGTTGCGAAGGAGCCGCATCGAGCATTCGGCTCACAATCTGACTTTTAAGACTATTAGGAGCACCATGGGGAGCAACAGATGCATTGCTTGCATCCCCTTGTCGTCCATTCGCCCAATTTCTTTGTCCATTTCTCTTCTAAAACATTAATGTATATTAGCTCTCTAAAACTAAAACAAGCTGTAGGTTAAATGCATATATGAAATTATCACAATGTTTACAGTACCGTTAATAAAAACGTTGTGCAAGAAAGTTGTAGACTGCATAGTAAACAATAGATTCAATGACTATTATAGGATGTTAAAAGAATCAGCAAATTATATACGATATACACACCAATTTGTATAAAGCCTACGATTCTAATCTGTATTCATATGATTTTCATTTCCATTCAATTATCAAGTTGCTTTCTAAAGACTAAGGGTCGGTCTTAGTAAGTGAATTTTAAAACCTTGTCTTAAAACATATTTTATTCTGAAAGGATACACTTTCAAAAAACCTTGTTTCTAAGAAATAAGTATCTAACTTTGGTCTATACGAAAAAACCTACATTTTGGATGATAATTGTTTTCTACATTTTTCTCATCGGCAATTGAGAAATCAAAAATGGGATGCAAGAAAGTGAAACATCAAACAGCAAAGAGAACTGGAGACGGGAGGAAAAAGAGAGGCAATAAGGTAATTGCATAGGGAAAGACAAAATACAGTTGAGAAGTTTTGCAAACAAATCGTTATTTTACGAGAAAATGAGTAACGTATGTCTGTATTTCAAACCTTGGATTTCCACCAAAAACAAGCTATGAAAGTAAAGAATTTGAGGTGAAAACCAAATTGAATATTGAAAACCTTAGTACTTCAAACCTAAGAATTACTCAAAAACTATGTTTCTAAGAGATATCCAGACAATTGTTGCATCGGTTCAAAGTAAACCATGAAAAAAAAATTGTTGAACATAAATATTTATTCTGAAACAAGTCAGATACATTGTGTTATTACCTGCATGTGTTGAGAATATTTCAGTGAATTGGCAAGATCGTATTGTTGAAGATACGGCACATGATACATTGAATTGCTAGTTTGGGTAAATGTATGCCCGTTGGCCCTCCCAGTGTTAAACCGATGATTTCTTGAAATATTTCGGCTCTGTGGAACAAAATACAGGAATAAGGCAACCACCATAAATAACAAAACAACTAGTCATGCACAAATGACAAACCCTTACAGCAGGAAATGGTGGTTGAAAAGGTGTTCTACCAGGAGCCGGAAAGCCATTTGGTGTCCACCCAGGACCCACCCCGAATGAAGGATACATGAAACCTTGTTGCTGAGGGATTCCAACCATAACACCAGGAGGCGATGTATAGTAACCAGGGAACCCAGGAGGAACAACTGTGTTTGTGGTGTTTATCATTGATTCTATCATCTTAGCAAACTGCTCCTGCAGTATGGCTTGTCTTTCCTTTTTCTTCTGGGCAACAGCTACATACAATGGTTTGCCTCGGAAGATACTTCCTGCAAAATAAGAAATGTTTCTGAAAAGAAACCACTATATTTTAGTGAATCAATGTGCCCTGAGAGTGGAGTTACCATGCAACATTTTGATAGCTTCCTTTGCTTCTTCTGAAGTTTGAAAGCATACAAACCCAAAACCTTTGCTGATTCCCCTTTCATTTCGCATAATTTTAGCTGACTTGACAGTTCCACAAGCACTAAAATGTGCTCGAAAATCCTCATCATTGACCTCATCTTGAATATTTTTCACATAAAGATTTGAAGCCTGACAAGAGTGGAGCAGATAATATCACAAGTCAACACACAGAACTGAAAGTGGAACAAAAACACAACTAAACCTCCCACGTATCTCACCGATTGCTCATTTTTGTTTTCCTCGTATAATTGTTTCAAAATTTGTTTTCGCTCCACCTTCTTCTGTGCTCTAGCGACATACAAGACTTGAGATCCTGTACATGACAATTTCTTAGTAAAGAGACTTGCATATCAAGATAAAAAAAGGACACTATTGTTCAGCAAAAATTGACATTGCTATTTCTAGAAAAAATAATTGATTTAGAGGATCAAGACTAACCAAGGTGTGCTCCATTCATCGTGTCCATTGCTCGTTTTGCATCATCAGGATTGTAGTAGTCAACAAAAGCAAATCCTTGTGAGTTTCCAGAACCATCAATAGCAATATAGAGGCTGGATATCGTACCAAACTCAGAGAACTTCAGTCTAAGAAGCTCCTCTGTGATGTCTGGACTGAGATTCTTCATATACAAATTAGTGAATTTTGTTTCAGGATTTGGTGCAACACGCTCATTTTGTCTTTGGAAATGAGTAACAAATCTGCACAGAAAAACCAATACTAGAATTGTTACAATGTGATGATGTCTACCTAATTCCCACAATATATAAATGGAAAAACTAAATGAATGAAGAAAGGTAATAGTATACAATAAACGAATACTGATAAGATCATGTAGCCATTTTTCTGACAAATAAGGGTGTAAAAGTAAAACTGTAAGAAGAAAATAAAAGCACACACATTTGCTTGCCTCCAATCTCGAATCCATTAAGCTTTTCTATAGCAGAGTTAGCACATTCCTGGTCTTCAAACTGAACAAATCCACGACCCTTACTTTTTCCATCCTCGGAGGTGGCCACTTTACAAGACAAAATTTTACCGAAGTCCGCAAATAATTCATTGAGTTTGACATTGTCGATTGAGTCAACCAAATTCTACAAGAAACAGACACATTTAAGCTACCAGCGTCCGGCCTTACCAAATACAAGAAGAAAGATAAATAGATAAAGATACTGTCTGTAGTCTCTGTATTATCAATCTCATGCTCTTTTGATTGTTTAAAAGTCATTATGTGTGGTACCTTTACATACACGTTCCCAACACCAGCCTTTCGTGCACCAGGATCACGACATGACATCATGATTCTTATTGATTTTCCATTAACTGGGGTATGGTTCAATTTCTCAATTGCACCCATTGCTGTTGGCAAAAGAAGGGCAAAACAAAGCTTATTGATGATTTGAAATGATTTGAAATTAAATAGGAATATGAAAAAAATAACCGTTTCGAAATGATTTGAAATTAAATAGGAATATGAAAAAAAATTCGAAATAAAATAAACTAAACCAAAAAACAAAAACAAAATCTGAGAATTCATTGAAAATGTCAGTATGCTCTCTCAAAAATGTAGCAAGCAAGTTGTTTTATGAAACTTCAAAAAGAAAAGCAAACCACAAATTGACAAGAATACACTATACAAGAATTGCATTAACACGGTGCGGCCATGGTTTCTTATAAAAATCTGAACAATAGAGCAGAACAGCAGAAACCAAAGGAAATTACTATGATGCTTGGACATTAACAAGATGACACATATGATATCAAGCAGCTTGACGGATAGAATGCTGCACAAATTAGGATACCAAGTTAACTAGAAACTATAAATAGCTGATAAACAAAACTATATAAAAAAGGATGTGCGAGACAAAAATACCAATACATGCACTACCCAAAACCAGAATATCTGACCTGAAATTCACAACAGAGTATCAGAAATCACTCCAAATTTTACTATTTGCTTCACTCATTTAACCTTGAGGTGAAAAATTGAGAAGAAAAGAAAAAAAATAGAAAACATAAAACACGAAACAGGTGGAGATGGGCAGTAGAAACATCCGAAAGCCCATCAGTGCAAACACAGAATTATCAAAACAATAGGACAACGAATCCAAATACAAACCAAAAAGGAACCATAGTGACAAAGAACAATAGCAAGTTCAAGAAGACCTAAACTAGGAAAACACAGAAAAGATATTTTTTACTCGTTTAGGGAGATAAATTAAAGAAAAACAATATAATGTCTTTGTACAGGTATGTTAGAAATAATCCACTCTAATAACGTAGTGTGAAGTCTAGGAATCAGACTTCATTCTTATGTCCACATAATGCAGAGAGCATTTGTGCTGAATAAAACCCCACAATGACCACATAAGGTGAAACCGTTAAAATACATGGAAACTATCCATGAGACCATGACAACGGCAAAAAGATGAATACAGAAAAACATCCGCATACTACTAATATTAAAGTACATCACACCTCGACAGAGCAATTTCAGACATAAAATTCATCAATTCTAAATTAAAGTTATGGAGTAGGTAAGACTAAATCACACAAACAAATCAAGGTGCAGCAGAAATCGTGGGAATAGCTACCACAAGAAGGTCAAATCACATCAATTATCAGTTTAAAGTCTAAAAATGTTTGAAGTTTAACAGTCTAAACCATTATAACTAATTATGACAATTGTTATGCTTAATAATTGTAGTTAACTAATTGAAGTATATATCATCTAGAGAGGAAAAACTGGTAGAGGAATTTGTAGCTTGTTAGAGAATAATTGAGGATACTGATACAAAAATTACCGCATGAAGTAATTTCAAACAATAACTTCACATGACACCCAAAAAGATCCAAAAAACAGGACCAAAAAAGAAAGTCTCAACCTCGAACAGGACGAAACAGAATCATGAGAATCACAACAAACAAACAAAAAACAAATATCTTTTTAATCCATAACGAAGAAGAAAAATTGCATGAGAAACGTGACAAAGTAAAACACAAACAAACACAAAAATACCCTAAAGAATGAATCGATACTCCAACATTGCACCAAAAAAGTTCCAAAAAACGAGAAAAAGAAAGCCTCAACCACGAACAGAACGAAACATTATCATGATAATCGCAACAAACAAACACACAAAAAACCCTAAAAAAACAACCGATACTCCAACATTACACCAAAAAAGATCCAAAAAACACGAAAAAAAAAACCCAAACCATAAAAAAAACTACACAAAACCCTAAAAAAGAGAGGAGGAAGATGGACCTGTATCCAAGTCCTTGTAGTTGACGTAACCATAACCGAGAGAGCGCTTGGAGACGGAGTCGAGGCAGATCCTGACGGAGACGGGGTCTTGGTAGGTCTTGAAGAGGTCGAGGAGCGCGGCCTCGTCCACCGTCGCGTCCAGATCCCCCACGTACAGCGCCACCGTTGACCCCTCCATTATTAGGGTTTGGGTTTGGAGGAGAGAGAGAGAGAGAGATTGGCGGTTTTTGAGTTGGTTTTGGAGGAGAGAGAGAATGAAGGTATGCGGAACGATTCGTATGGGGCGCGGGAGGGAGGGAGGGACTTCTGTGCTGTGGGGACCACCACTCCTCTCTCTCTCTTTTTGTTAAGTTTGAGTTGAGTCCTTTGGATTTGTGGATTCTTGCTTTCTTTTCTCTTTTGAAATCTTTCCAACTCATATTTGTTTACGATGCTACGATGATAGACGGATTTGTGTGTTAGTGATCGAAAATATTTTATACTTATTATCCAATCATCGAGGAAATTATTTGGCAATGGAAACACTTCATCTGCTCAGTCCAAACTAGTTCTGCTCAATCATGCTATTTGAATTGGACTACATCTGGCAAGGTTTGGTCTGATTTCTGGTTCTCCAATTTGGAGAACCAAAAATGTGGTCTGATCCGGTTTGGATTCGGTCTACTCCGGTTAAAATCGGGTTTTTCATTTTTTATTTTTATTTCTAATATGTTTTAATTAATTTTTTGGATGTATTCTTATGTTTCTAATGATTTTTAACTTCAAAATTGTCCTTATATGATAAATTATTAATCTTACAACAAATTTTTCAAAAAATAAAACACCATTAAATTATTATTTTTACCACAAATTAATATTATTTTTAAATAAATCCGGTCTGAACTGGTTCGGGTCGGATTCAAACGGAGGTACACAGTTCTACGTGTGATAATGTAGAGGTTGTGTTTTGAGTTGACCTCTGATTTAGAAATGTAACGATTATAAATAATTTCACAATATCTTGTTAGTTAGTGTAGACACTTCATAACTAATTTTAATTAAGTCCAATGCAAAAGTAAAAATAGTGTCCTCTTTGCTCCAAAATTGCACCATCTCTATCTCTTTCATATCATTTGTATTTTGCCATTTGGACAATTTAATGCTAGAATGAAGGTGTATTCTATTTGCAATATGTATTATGTAGAAAGTGATCAATTATTCGCTTTGGATCGAGGCGTTACAAACAAATCAGAAATGTATATGCAGATCTATTCGTATTTAATTCGACCCCGTCAGGCCGTCATTGATTTTTTTTTTTCCTTTTCAATTTTGTTATTATCTCTCATTTGGTATGTTATTCTTCTTGGTAACTAAATCATCACAATTTTGGAACCAAATACGAGTGAGTATTGTAGACCCAAAAGTGGAAAAAATGTTTGCACATCTTTTAAACCATTAATAATAATAATTTGTGTTTTCCTTCCTATTTCCAAGCCATTCTATATTGTTACTTAACTACTTAAGATGTACTATTTCGTTATCACAAGACCGTTGTAGTGTGGTGTTACCAAAAACAAATGTGGTCTGCAGAAATATGTGTACACTGGGGAGGCTATTGCAAAAGCACCAGTCTTTACTAATTTGAATAGTCTTTCCCATTTCGATTTTTGGGGTTCTTTACTAATTTTGTGTTAAGAATGTGGAAGATTCAATCACGATTTGATTTAATTTGCCGAAAGAATAAAAAATGATACCGTAACTGCTTCGAGGCTTCGGCTGACATTTGCGGAGAAGTTCTCTCATATAAATAAATAAATAAAACTAAAACAGTCACTTAACTTGTACTCAACACGCATAGCCTTTTACTAATACTTGATTAGTTTACCCAATAAACATTGTCTCGATTATGTTTCGAACTCCAACTCAATTACTACGAAAAAATGTGGTGTTCAAATATTTGCATTGAATTCAGTGAATGTAATAGAGAATTATCAGTATATATATTTATATGTTTATAATATATTTTTTGTATAAATTGTGTCAAATTGGTCTGACCATTTGCTCATAAACCAAGTTTCATCCAAATTCCATTTAGGTCTGATTGGTTTGTAAAAAAATAAAATGAAAGTTTGACTTTATAACGAATTCTAATGATTGGTTTGCATGAAAACTTATTAAAATTTTGAAAGTATAGTTCCACGAGTTCCACACCCTTATAGTTTTGTACTTGAGATAATTTCTTCTACTTCCACTCAAAAGTGAAAGAAAATTATGAGACTAGACTTCCAAAAGTTATTTGACTTCTCAGGGGCCGATTAGTTTGCAAGAAATGGGTGAACTGTTGGGAGATGATTTAACAAGCTACTACGAAACGACGAATCAAAACACACCAGTGGATTACGAAAAACGAATATTGATTTGCCGAATTAAATAGCTTCAAGCTCTTTCCCAAACTTAAAAGAACCAAAAACACACAAGATGAAAGAACAAGCAATAGACAAGCACACACACCTGAAACAACCACGACACACGCGTTTTACAATGTTCGGCAATGTGCCTACGTCTTTAGTGGGTCCTCCGCAGGTTTTCTTTCATTCTTTCGCTTCTCCAACAAGAGAAGCAACCAAAATTACAAAGGGTTTGAGACAATATGTCCTCCAAAACTCTCAAGAGTTCTATCTCTAACCTTAATATCTTTAAAGAAAAATAATAATGATGTGTTGTGTACAAGAAAAGAGTGAAAAATCCTTAAATACTCGACTCAACCCGTACATGAAACATGGACAACGGTCGACCGAAACGATTAACAGGAACGATTCTTGTTAATATCAGTCGATTAGTGTTGCTCAATGGTTGTCTTTAGAACGTAACCACTTTTCGGTCGCTGGCATAGCCCTCAGTCGATCGTTCTTGACCTCTCAAAAGTTCTTGATAATTTCGGTCGAACTGTGTTCAACAATGGTTGACCGTTTTTCACCTTTGAAAGTTCCTGTTAAAATCGGTCGAACAATGTCCTACACCGGTCAACGATTTTGCATGTTTCTGCCTTAACAAATTTAAACCAATTTCTAACAAAACTCCATAACTCGACTTCTTGGAACTTAAGTCCTCATAACTTTAGTTCATTTTTGTGTGATTAGTCGTCATGTATTTACGAAGAACCTGACTTCTTAGTGATTTGTTTATAGGAACTCTATGGTATGGAAAACAAAACAACAGAGTATCAACATTAAAATTCATAAGATTAATATACAAATTGGTCACTATTTTCAAGTTTTCCCTTTATATACAAATTGTTTTTTTTCTTAGAGAAATTGTCTATGTACATGCGATTTCTTGGGACATGTTTTCGACTACGGCTTTTACATTACATGTATATAGGGCTGAGCATCGGTCCGGTCCGGACCGGACCGGAAAAAAAAATTAGGTCCGGACCGAAAACCGGACCGGACCGGAAAAAATTCGGATAGGCGGACCGAAGACCGGACCGGACCGGTTCGGTCCGGTCCGGTCTTCGGTCCAAAAACCCGATTTTTTACCTTAAATTAAAAAAAAAATTGGACCGGTCCGGACCGGACCGGAAAATTTAAAATTTGCCGGACCGAAACCCGGACCAGACCGGATTTTTTCAAAAATTTCCGGACCGAACCCGGACCGACCGGTCCGGTCCGGTTGACCGGTTTGACCCGGTCAATGCACAGCCCTACATGTATATATGATGCTTGTCTCGTTAACTTTATCAAAATGTTTAGTTAAATAAAATTTACCCTTTGCAAATTTTATTGTACACAAGCTACGTGCAATATTGGTGAGGTGGTTGACATCCACCGTTGTTTGATGGTTTTGTCATTTTTTGAAATTAATTTCTTCCGAAATCCTCTTTAAATCACACGTTGTCTTATTCTGTCAAAAAAAAATATAATTCTGGCTTTGAGTTAAAATAAACAAGTCTACTACATGAATTGATCAGATATCATGATACGCATCTTCAATATTAATCCATGATCAACATCTTCAAATCAACTCATCCAAAAAAATTAAATGAAAAAATGATGAACGAAAATGAAGAAAAAAACTCAAACCATACCAACTTTTTAAGTCCATAAGAAAGAAGATGAATGGTCCCAAGAAGAATTTCCTTTAGTTGGGGAGTGGAAGTGTGGGAGCTCTAGCATTTTATACTTGCCAACTCACAAGGAAGTGGTGAAAGTCTACTTTTTAACACTTGTTACAAACTAATCACAAAAAAATTACTCTGTAACTCCACTTCCAAACTCTTTTTTCCAACTTCTAGACTCATTTCATGCATGCAAAACCAATCTGACCTGAACTAATCACACCCTAACGTAGCAATCACTTCAACTAAGTCTGAGTGGTTGAGGGCATGTTCAATCATGACATTTATGTAACGTAGCAATCACTTCAACCTAGTCAAATTAATATTTTTCTATTATTTATCTCTCAACCACAAGACACTCATAAATGTCAATTTAGTCACATCAATACTCATTCACTTCTACCTAATTTATTTTCCCTCCTTTTATATTTTCCACAATTCCAATTAATTACATCACATAATTTATTTATCATAAATTATTCTAATTAAATGTGAATATTTACAGATAATCAAAAATAAATTTTATTAAATATTAAACCTACGTTACAATAACTAGAAAATTTTATTAAATATTAAACCTACGTTACAATAACTAGACTTTGAACTAATGACTCTGGCGACATCTCAACACCAACCATAGTATGGAATTTGGGGAGTCTCAACTTTATGTTCGTCTCGAGTGTGTCAAGAAAGCCAAAAAGAATGGGAAAGCTGTTTGGGAATCTTCCAAAAAAAATAATTAAAAATTTGTAAGTAATTATCATAATTAAACTAATTTTAATTAAACTAATTAGCAATATAAATCCAATTAAATTAATTAACATAATTAACAAAATCATTTTATTAACCAATACTAATTAATATAAAAAATAAACTAACTGAAAAACAAAAAAAAAACAAAATAGAAACTACCAATAGGTGGAGGCCACGTGGCCTCCACCCACTACCATGGTCGAGTGACTTGGCGTGGGACGCCTGGTGAGGTGAGCAATTAAATGTCAATCGGGGGTGACATTTTTATTCATCACCCCGTTGAACATGGCCTGGTAGTTCAACTATTTGAAGCCGACCTGAAGAAGATGACCCACTTTGATTATCAATTGATTACAATGGTTGGGGCCCACCAATGATCAAATCCATTTAAAAGACAAGAATACATATGAAAAATGTAAAACCCTTGAGTTTAGTCCCACATTGCTTAACATGAGAATGTTGGGTGAGATATAAAGACAAGAGTCCACTATCATAACACTTACCAACTTAAGTTTTGTGGCAATAGGTAGGTGTTGTGAGCCAGTAAGTGATGGACCGGGATCCAAACTCGATGCGGGTTTGGAGACGGGAAGTTACAAAAAATGTCCCAAATAACAGTGACACCCTACTTCTAGAATTGCACTGTATTAATAACTAAATTTGTTTTAATCGTTTTAGCCTACACATCATTAATCATTATGTAAATATTTGTGGCGAAGTTTAATAAGAGGAACAATTGAGCCATAAAAAAGTAATAGCGCTTATTTAAACACAGCAGCTTTAGAAAGACGCGTATATAACCACGTAAGCGCCAAAAGAGCAAATACATTTTTCTCACAAGTCACAACTACGTAAACTAAAACTAGAACTTTATACGTAAGGGGAAAACGATATAAAAATGATTGTCAACGGATTGTTAACATCTAACGGACTAACATTTATCAAACTCAATTTTGCACTATTTTTTAAAGAGCTACTGTTCCTCATCGGAAAAAATTACTTAAATCGTTCCAAAAATTATATTTTTGGCGTTAACAAATTAATTAATACTCATTTCGTCATGTGTCTTTAAACAATGTGTTTGACTCAGTTTTACTCACATTCTTAGTACCAACACCACGAAAATGTCTGACGAAGTACCTGAATCCGACGAGGTAACGGGGGCAGATTTTTTTTCCCCGACTCGGGCGTCTGCCTCCTCTAACGTGGAGGCGTCTGGCTAACACGCCTCCACCTAGATGGAGGCGTGTTAGCCAGACTCCCTTTTTTAATTTTTTGTTAAATTAATTTTTTCCAGATTCCGTTGCATGATTTCAGTGGTGATGGAGTAGATTACAGAGAGCTTTTTGATAGTAAAGAAATATTTAGAACAATCGAGGAAGCTTGTAAATGGACGAAAAAGTTGCAATAGGAGCCGAATGTTTTTTTTATTATATCATCATACAAACCAAAAGCGGATAACCAGATGGATTGTTACCTGAGATGTGATCGCAGACGTGAAATGAGTTCTCGTGATACGAGTATTGCACTGCGAAAAAATACAAAAAGAAAATGTTGTGGTTGTCGTTTTTTGGTAAAAGTGGTAGAGCGACGGGATCGTGATGGATGACTCGTTGTTTCTAGTAGCACCTATGGGCAGCACAATCACGCACTTGCAGTTTATTCAGAGGGTCTCCGGCAGACGCTCTGCCCTACGTGGGAGGCGTCTCCGGCAGACGCCTAGCCCAATGTTCGGGCGTCCGCGGGAGACGCCTGACCCACCGTTCGGGCGGCTGCAGGAACCGCCTCCCCCAAGGGGGAGGCGGTTCCGGCAGCCACCCTCTCGTTGGGTCGGCTACCCAATTTTTTTTTTAAATTAGTTAAAATAAACAAGGCAATTTACCATATGTTAGTTGTCTGGGGCGTCCGCTGATTCTTTTCTTGGCCTCCGAGACATTATATCTGGTGAATAGAAGAGTAATATGAAAAGAAAGTTGTGTTAAAAGAGTGAAATGAATAGTTATATAAGTAGAAATGGTAGAAGGGCAAAATGTTAATCTGTACGGGCGATTTAAGTAGTTTTACGGCGACGAATATCAGTTCAATTTTTTAATACTGGTTCAATTGATTTTCAAATCCGTGTTTTAGTACATTCTTTGATTTTCATTCTAAGCGATTTCGGTCTACACATTCCGCTATGGTCACATTAACCCTTCATCCAATCGCACGAACAATTGTTGGATGCAAGGATTTCATCATTTCTTTCTTTGTGGTAATCTCTTTTTATGGTTAATCTCATTCCTAGGTTTAATTTGTCTTTCTTTGTTGTGCAAATCAGATGCCAATGTTTTGAACGAAGGGTACAATTTTTTTTTGAAGCATTTGTGTTTTATTTAACTTAGGTCAGTTTTATTAAACCATATATTCTTCCTTATCTTGATTAGGATAAGATTTCTGTCATTATAGTTGTAATTATTAGATCGTGAATGCGGCTTAATTCTAAATATTTTTAACCCTAAACAAACTCTGCTTGCTTAACAATCAAATATGCAGCGGAAATTAAAACTTAAACAAACAAGCAAAGTAAATTCAGCAAATCACAAGAAGGCACCAGATTTTTATAGAGGTTCGGCCTCCCACTTACTTCCTCTTTTGCAAGTTCCGCTCGAACTCCCTCGAGCTCCGTTTGCGTCTTCACTATCAACCTCGTTCCGAGCCGAGAATAATCCTTTACACCACAAACACCGCGGACACCCTCGCTTGTTTGATTTCTTCCTCTCACAATCCGAGAGGGACACTTCGGGCTTCCATCGAAGTCCTTGCTTCTTTACAACAGTGAGTTGAGTGGATCACTCACTCTCTAACTCGAGCACACTTAGCTTAGGATATGAAATTGATCTAAGATGTGGAAGTGTAGGTCTGGAGAGTATGATTTGGGGAATGGGAGACTTGGAGCTTTCTCTTGAATGTATATGACAATAGGAATTGGAAGAGTTGTCTAATTGTGTCATGTGAACACCTATTTATAAGCTCCTAATGTGTTATAGCCGTTGGGGTTAAGTTGAGTAAGGTTTGAGTGAGATACACAAAATAGAAACCTGCAGGACCCAAAACAGAACAAGTTCGGTAGACCGAATCGGGCAGAACGGTCGACGGGTTGGCAATTTAGAATAATGTTTGGTCGACCGATAAGGGAACGGTCGAACGAAACAGACTATAACTTAGGTACACTTAAGTTAACGGTCGAACATCGAGTAGGGTTTGGTGGATCGCAAACTTCTACACTCTACGGTGTTGAAAAAAGATCAAGTTCGGTCGACCGAAACAAGGTCCACGGTCGACTGATAGGCAATTGTATTTTGGGGGTATGAGTGAATAATTAGAATACGACCATTAATATAATACGACAAGTCTAATGGTCAGAAAAATATGTTTACACGGTCAACCGAAAAGGTCGGAACGGTCGGCCGATCGGGTGGTAGAAAGCACTATTTGTTTAAAGGAACAAACGGTTGACCGAAAAGATTCTGACAGTTCTATTAAGGTAAATTATTTTTCGGTTCTAGTTTCGGTGATCTATTGAAGTCTAAATGAAGTGAAATTTTGTTTGTGACTTTTGTAGGGAACTTAGTGTGTATGTGAGTTGTTTTTAGCTCAAATATGCTCAATTATACATATTTCCTAAGATTCAAAATAAATCAAGATCACATGTCTTCAAATGTACTTTATTACATGTCTTAACTTGATTTTCATTCTTCCTTGAGTCTTGATCACTTGTAGAGGTTAGCACAATGCAGCTGAACCATCCATCACTAAGATAATGGTCGGTGGAGGGGAAGTAGTGCCACTTCAAGTAGATTAAAACTTTGTAACAAGGGAAGAAACGTGGTTTTCCATGTTTGATAGCAACTGAACCCTCCATCACACTCCAGAATTTTGCAACTGCAGCTCTATTTGCAAGGCTTGAAGAAAGGTGACTCTCGCGTTACAACCTCAATCGAGCCAAATACTTGGCTGATTAAATTACCATAGCAGGACGACCAATCCTGCAATCATCCTTCAGTGCCATTGTCTACTCAAATCTCGGGAGCGACTACAGTGACAATGTAGCTGCCTTGTCCACTCGTCTCGATCCTGTATCCATTCCAGAGCTCCAAAGTATACTCGTAAGCCATGAGATTCGTCTCCAAGTAGCGACTCCAGTTACAACCACCATAGTACCCCAAGCAAACATTACTACTGTTCCACCCAACCTATCTGATCGACACGGTAGAACTTGCGGCTCCCACGGCGAACATGGACGAGGTTGTGATGGTTGAAACATCTTTTCCCCTATTTGCTATGGATTAGGGTACAAACCTTATCGGTGTTACTAACGAGCTCAAGGCCCATCAGGTTTAAACAACTAATCTGAATATTCTTGTCCACCATGCCAAGCTTAGTTTGATACCCATATGTATAATGGGCGTCAAGCCCACTTCAACAACTTCATACCATATGGTCCAATAAATTATCCTCCTGCTGCTTACACTGGTGGAGTTCCACCTTACGAGCCAAGGGTAGTCGATACTAGTGCAATGCACCATGTCACTCCGGATGTTCGAAATCTTTCCAATCTTTGAGACTTACAATGGTCGAAACAGTCTCCATGTTGGTAATGGATCATGTCTCTTTATTTCTAATCTCGCTTCCTCTTCAATACACACTCCCTCACATTCTCTTTTACTCAATAACATTTTGCATGTTCCTACCATCACACATTCTTTATTATCTGTTGCCAAACTCACTCCCTACTTTGTCGTGTCTCATGTCGTGTCTACAAGAAGTCTAAATTGTCATGCTTGTAATTTGGGCAAACAAACACGCACACATTTACCTCTAACTATGAACCAAAGTCATGTCCCTTTAAGCTTTAGTTAATGGCGGCCTTTGGGGTCCATCACTTGTTTCATCATCTGATGGTCATCGATACTTTTTGTTACTTGTTGATGACTTCACAAAATACTTATGGATTTTCCCCTTATGTTGTAAATCTAATGTGCATGAAGTCTTTAACTCCTTTCACAGTGGCTGAACGAAAACTTGGACACAAACTTAAAATCTTCCAATCCAATGGCAGTGGAGAATTCCAAGCTTTGCTTCTTATTTTTGAGACATCGGCATTACACATCAATTAATATGTCCGTCACACCCACGAACAAAATGGGGTCGTTGAACGACGTATTCGTCATGTTGTTGAGACCGGTCTTACTCTCTTGGTTCATGCATGCCTCGGTTCCACTCCATTCTTAGCACTTTGCTATTGAAATCGCAACTTATCTTATCAATCGTCTCCCCACCGTCACTCATGGCTCGCCTCCCTTCACCAAACTATTTGGCAGACCCCCCGACTACTCCCTCCTCAAAGTCTTCGGGAGCTCTATTTATCCTTATCTACGCTCATATCATGCTCATAAGTTCTCATTTCGCACCACTCGTTGTATCTTGTAAACTGTGATTAATTTTTCTTTACAGTCCGATTATCTAGTTTGTTTTTCATGTGTTGGCCTTGTAAAGTTTGATTAGATTCAATGTTTGTGTGGGTTCGGTAGAATTGTGGGCTTTATGCTAGTGGGTTAAATGTTCGTAGGGTTGGGTAAAATAAAACGTCTAGTGTGCACAATTTAGATTGGTTTGTAAGATGTTGTTTATTGGCCTGATATTTAGATGTTACTTTTATTAAAGATAAGTTGGTGGTATAATTTGGATATATAATTGGTTTTTCTGCCTTCCTATTGTTAAATGGGTTCGTTTTATAGGACTTTAAACGCTTTTATAGATGACATATTGTTACTTAAGCATGGTTACATTAATTTTCTTTTTATCCAGCATTGGAGATGTCCTCTTTTTGTTTACCTATCAATTTGTACTGTCTGGTATGTGGTGCAGTGACAAGTTCTTCATTAAACTCAGTATGCAGTTACAAAGAATGCCAACATGTTCCCACATATGGCAATTACAAGTTATGGTGAAATCTGTTGGGGAAGTGGGTGTCTATCCAAGTACAAAGTGTGTAGTTTGTTCCTTCACACCTTTATCCATTCGTACCGTTTCATCTGCTCAACCTCTACGCGTGTGGGTCGGTTTTGGTTGTCTTTACTCACGATGTCACATGATAGAACCTCGTGCAACTCCTGAAATTTTCGAAAAATGTTGACAGTATAGAGCTCCATGATTTGAGCCTCCATTGGTGTCTACGTCATCAATGTTGGTTTCTTGGCTTTCAAAGTCTGTTTTGTCATCCTTCTTGAATTTGTTCTTCAACGCACTATCATATGTGTGAACAAATTTCCCTAAGAATGTGTTGTTGTCGACATAGCCCTTAAAGAATGCATCCATCCCTATGATCTCCAAGTGGAAGACATGCCTAGTTGAAAAAGTAACAACAGATAGTTAGTATAAAATACCTATTTATGTAAAGTAGTTTACCCAGTTAAGGTTATCACATTACCTGCCCAGAAGTGTTTCCTGACAAAACATGACACCCACATATGTTTGATGTTAAAAGGTTAACTATCCATTGGTGTTTCGAGACGCCATATTTTTGGCCCCGGGAGTGCCACTTCCTTCAAATTTTATTTCAGTGATTGATTGAAAGACAACCATTTTGAAGAGGGGTGAGCAACCGGACCGGACTGGAACCGAATCGGTTCCGGACCCCGACTGAAGACCGGACCGGTTGGGTTCGGTCCGGTCCGGTCCAAAATCGGTTTTTTATCTTAATTTTAAAAATAAAAAAAATCAGACCGGTCTGGAACCGAATTGACTCCGGATCCTGGACCGAAATCCGGACCGACCGGTCCGATCCAAAAACCCGGACCGGACATGTTGTTGCTCACCCCTAATTTTGAAGTCACATCGCATCTTTTTTTTGTTTCTTATGAATTTGATTGGTAACTTTTGTAAGATATGTCACACGCATACATGGTACTTCACATTTGGGAATATGCTACGCACCACGTTTCCAATTGTTGGACATTGATCTATGAAGGCGGTGCAACGCCTTAGACCAAAAGAATGTCAATGGACCTGAGTTTTATGATAAAAAGTACCCTCCTATGACAGTTAAATTACCTACATGGCCAGAAAACAATTACCCCCGTTTAGAGTGAAATATCCTAAGACTAAAAAACGTGAATGAACCTCAATTTTATTATCCAAAAAGTACCCCCATTAGAGTTATATTACCCATATTGTTAGAAAATAATTACCACGTCTAGACAGAATATTAGTAAAAACGCCAATCATCCAAGTATACACTAACTAAAGTCTGTAATTTTTTTCTTCTTTACCTTCCATGCATTTCAAACCATGTCTTCAAAACTCATTCATAGTTCTACGTGGTTTTAGAAGATAATAGGCCCAACCAAATAATGTCGAGTGACCGTGATGGTTAATGTCACCACCTTGAGATTGAGGGAAACGCCTAGGGTGCACTAAGCGGACGAGTCTAGTAGCCGAGGCTACTTGAGAGACGAAGAAGTGCACGATTGGTGGCTTGGAGCGTAGAGGTACGTGGAAGAGCACCAATACTTGGAGTCTACGGATGTCCAAGGGAGGCCGAGGAGCATCAGTAAGCATAACGTGAGCGCGACCTTAGGATGGGTGCGTACACACTAGGCAACACTCGGGCAGCATGAGGCGCACATAGTGGGTGCACATGAGGCGCGCACGTAGCGGGCACACATGGTTGAGTGATGCATAGGATTGAAGGCGTAGGAACTGTTAGAACCCAAACCTTGATTAGAGGGTTAATGTTGATTAGAAGAGGGTTAGCATGGGGAAGAGGAGAAGAACAGTGGCCTCGTGATGGGTGAGAGGTGTAGGGTTACGAGTTACTGTGGCTTTGGGTGTTGGGTTGGAAGAGAACGTTGGATTTCTACTTCTTTCTTCTATTTCTTCTCCACTCAACCATTTCCTCACCTTTCCTTCTTCTCTCTTCCTGCTACCAGACGTGGTGGAGGCGACACCGGCGACGGAGGGAGGTGCTGCGGCGTGTGAGCTCAGGTGAAGCGAGCAAGGCTAGGGTAGTCGCTGAGGAGGTCGCGTGTGGTGCATCTTCTACCTTCTCCGGAGATCGGGACTTGAGGTATGTCGACTCATTAGTGTGATTTTGTGTTGCTAACCCTTATGGGAGGGTTGTGTTGGTCGGACGGGGAGGTCGGAGACCTCTCCGGCGTTGTTTCTTCGTGAAATCTCGGCTGACGCGAGGTTGAAGGCGACCAACGGTCGACCGGGCCCTTCGGGCGGTCGACCGAATGTAGTGTTTTTACCCGACTTTAACCATCACCGGTCGAATGATGCCTTGTGGCGGTCGACCGGTAGTGCATATTGCTGGTGAGTTGGGACTTCCGGTCTGTTTTCGGTCGACCGGTTCCTTGGGTCGTTCGACCGAAACTTAAGTGTACTGATTCTCTATGCATGTTTGTTCGACCGATTGTATGTTGCGTTCGACCATTTTATGACATAGAATAATAGGTTGACCCTGTATGTTTTCGGTCGACCGGGACCCCTGAGTCGGTCGACCGATAGATTTGAATTTATGTTGATCAGACTCCGGATTTTGACCTCGTTCGGTCGACCAGTTTTAGACATTTGTTCGACCATTGGGGATTGTGTTCTGAGCGCAGCGGTAGACCGTGTTAGGCGTACGGTCGACCGATTCCTTCCTGGAAGCGGTCGACCGAATCACCTCTTTCGGTCGACCGTTTGGGCCCAGGACAGAATTCCTGGTTCCTTATTGAATGCCAACTTTGTCCACGGAAACCCGTGTCCTCGCCTTGTGCGTGAGCTGGGAGGTGACGGTGGGCGCGTTACGCGTGCCTGCCCAGGGACCACCGTGTGGAAAAGTGTGGGTGTTCGGGACGCGTCACCTCCATGTATGGACCGTGACTAAGATGTTGGATTGATTGGACTCATTGTAGTATAACAGGCCTGAGGGATCGCGGATCCCAATGTTTGATGTTTGTTCGGGCACGCAGCTGACGTTGGGTGAGGTGACTACCGGCCTACGGGCTACGGAGGTCGCTGCCCTGCTTTTATAGCGGCGTGGTTGGTGTTTGCGGCTCGTGGAACCTGATGACTTGGCAGATTTCGGTCTGGACCCATCCGATGTTGTGCCAGACGTTTGTGATGGACCACCGATGTTGTGCCGGTGATGCCGCCGAGGTTGTGCCGGCGATGATGATTGTTGGCCGAGGCTGTTCCGGCTATGTTGATTCCTCGACTGGGCACCTATCGAGATGATGTTGTTATACCTTCCGGGCGACGGCCCCGTTGGTCCCCAGTGGCTCCGACCACAGAGATTTGCAGATCTGTATTCTATCGGCCGCAGGCGTGAAAAAGGCTCCTTGCCGAACCCTTGAGTAGTGTAGCCGCGTGTGGGGGGTGCGATGTCGCGTGCTGTAAGACTGCATGTGCCTGCAGTAGGTCTCCTCGGGAGACCCGATGTTGACTGTCGGACTGATGTCCTGTTTTACCCTTCGGGGGAACTGTTTTCCTTTCGGTTGATGTCATGACATGCTACTAGTATGATAGGTTCATTTGTGTAATGCACGCATATAGGTGAGTTGGCATACGAGGTTTCCTTCTGGAAACTCAGGCATTGTTGTTATATATTTTTCAGGACCACAGTAGGTCCAGTTGGGTGGTGATCGGCGGACACACGCATTTTGGAGTCGGATCCTCTACTCGGACCACTGAGGTCAACATGATTACGTCTTATCTTCTTTTGTCGTTCTGTTGTAATCATGTATCATTTTGACAAACTCTGATGTAATTTGGTGCACCGCTATTTGTTTTATGAGAAGTAACAGTCCCGTCTTTGATTATTGAGTTTTATTACCTTGATTATGGATTTTTAAATTTCCGCTGTCTCGGGATGTTACAGGAACGGATCAAGAGAGGGATGGACGTGCGTGACAAGATGTTAAAGGGAGGTATTGACCGGATCTGTAACCGAGTAGAGTAGTGCGTAAGAGGGTTGACCGGGTCATGCCCATTTGCGCACAACTCCCTCAACGTGGGTACTTGGTCTTGGGGAGACCAAGTCAGCAAGGCGCACAATCCCTACATCCTAGGCGGCCTTGACCAAGTCACAACCGAACGATTAAGACTTGTGCGCGCTATTAAAAGAAGGCACTAGGAAAGTGACCTTCCTGGCGAGAGTTGGCATTCTGTGGGTATTTTATTGAAATACCCATCAATGGTATTTTTTGGAAAAATAGTATTCTTGCTTATTTTGATGATTTTTGATACAGAAGAAACAATTATGGAATCATTAAATATGGGACCATAGAGTTGGATTCTATCGTCAAAAAAGAGGATTTGATTGAGTATCGAGGAACAAAAGAATTTAAATTTAATCCTAAATCCCAAATTAAAGTAGATCCATTTTTTTCCGCCCCACTCCTCCACAACTTAGGAGAAGTTAGAGGTGTTAGTGGGGCTTATGCTCCAACGTGTGCATGTAGTGGGGGGATTCCGCAACATGTATAAAAAGGGTTGCACCTCCAACTTGTGGAAGGGCGTCACCATTAGGATAGGGTTTCTTGTAGTTTTCGTGTGTGTTCCTCCTCTTTCCTCCACCCCTTAGGAATTGTAATTTGGTTATTCGTATTAATAAAGAAGCGTAATTCCGCTAAAGTTGTTGTGTTTCCATTTCCATGTGTTCTTGTATACTCTAAGGGAAACCAACAAGTTGTAGGGTTGTGTTGGTGTTTCTAATATTTCCCACGGGGATAGAGCATTTAACTAGGTCAAAGCTCAAAAAAGTTGGAATTTGAGAGTCTCTAAATGACTCCTAACACGAGCCGTGATAGTTAACTCCTACAAATTAAGCAAAAGACATTTTAAATTTGTTGGTTAGATATGTGGTATCAAATGAGATAACATCTCCAAAGAATTTGTATTCTGCTCTTGATTTTCCATTTGCTAGAAGACGTTATGTATCTTCCCTTCTTCATCTAGGTCCACAGAGTATAAGAAACTACGATGTCTACGTTGCATTTTAATAAAGTATGACTTTACGCCTGTGCAACCTGATTAATAGCATATCATCCATCATATTCATGCTATATATCTTTTATTTTACCATAATATTGTGCCACTCGAGTTGTTGTTTGTAGTGTTTCAGGAGTTAGGTAATAAAGAAGAGGAAGAGAGCAAAAATGACCTAAATGTAACATGTATGGACTGATTTGGAAGGTTCTGGACCTATTTGCATTGTACAAGGACTGGATCGCAAATCAGGAAGGACCCAAGTGCAAACCCGGAGGGACCTGATTATGAAGTGCAAAATATGGTGACACATGACTTGAATCATATTAGTATTTTGCCAATTAAACTCAAAGTGATTCGAGCTAGCAGACCAGGACTTCACCCCACGTGCCAATTAAAGAAATAAAGTGGGACACAAAAATTCAGACCGATCAGATCCATTTGATCCACCACTGGCGGATCAAAATGGTCCAAATGGTCTTCAATTTCGGTTGTGGTTCGTGTTGTCGGGTCAGAGCATTCCTGGACTATCAGATGTGATTTAGAGTCGTCTGATTATTCCCAGATTAATCCTAACCATGTATCAGTCTATGTACTCCATTGTAATCCCTCCTCTCCACCTTCTTCCTCCCCCCATTAGAGTAGGTTTTAGTAGTGTAATAAGGGGGTTGGAGAGGAGCAAACATTGTCTTTTATTTTCTTAATCTAGTCTAGTTCTTCATCATTATGTTGATATTTTCCTTTGATGCAATTTCTTATATGTTGTCGTTTGTTTAATCTAGTCTTCTACATTTCTTTCATGTGTTTATGTTCTTTTCATGCTTTCTTTAATGTAAAGATGAGTAGAGAGTAGTCCATCCCTATTGGGGGTGGAGAAGAAGGTGATTTGGTCATGTGATGGATTAGTATGTGTTAATCTAATCCTTTGAGCTTCACATGATTTCCATAACCATCTAATGGGATTTCACTCTTATCTCTGATGTGCTAATGCTCTTGAATGAAGTTTAGCACATGCTTAGATTAGTGAGCCTATTTTAAAGGGAGTGATGATGTTTGGATAAGGATGGAGTGGAAGAGGGGAGCAAGGCATGTGCATGCTTGTTCTCATGTTGACTTGATCCAAATTAATGTCTTGTATGTCTTAATGATTGTGATAAATCTTATTTCATGTGGAGACATAGTTGGATTTGAGTCATTATGCATGTAAACATATTTGCTTCATTTCAATTATTGTCTTGTATATTTTAATGATAATGTTGTATCTTATTTCATGTGGAGGCAAAGTTGAATTTGAGTTTTATGGAATTCATGTATGACATGTTTTTATGAGCACAAATAAACACACTGCACCATACATCTTCATTTCCATGTTCTTTCTCTACCCCCTCGATGTCTAGTTTTATTACCTATTTTCCGATTTCTTTCACATTATAGTGTAGTTTCGACCTTAATCTCCTTTTCTTCCCCCATTCGAGTATCACGAATCTGACTCGCGCTCGCTCCTCTGGATCGACATGTGCTTGCCACCGCTTCAACGCGGTCGTGCACTTACGGTATTTTAACTGATTCAATCACAATCCCATCTCCTAAATGTAAGTTTCTCGCTTTCTTAATGACATCCCTGGTAAACATAGATGCGTTCAAGGTTAATGTTACATTTTCTTGTTCGGACATACTAGTAAACATACATGCCTACCTGACTGCTGGTTGAAGGTTATCTTTTGGTGGCCACTCGCCTTAGCAACAAAGGTTGACATTATTTTGGCATCATATATGGTGCTTTTTTCGTTCACAATTCTTAACTTTTGTTCTGGTTGCATATTGTGGTTGTGATCTAAGTATACATTGTTGATCATGTAACATGAGATGGGATTGCCAGAGATGGTTATTCGGGTTTGGCACTTTGACAACACGGTCAATTTCATTGAATAGTTGGCAACTTTGATCTTCTGTAATTGAGTTAAAAAGGTATTTGAATAAGTATTACTAGTGAATGGCAGGAGGAAAATGATCTCTTACCCAACCAAATACAATAACATACCCACCAAAAACACATACGAATAAGTATTACTAGTTTGTTTTAATGTTGTCTTTGTTTTAATGCTTGCATGTTTAGCTTGTTTGTTTTCTTTATCGTAGTATAATTAGAATGTCTCATTTTCTTAATGTAGTTTATAGTTTAATGAGTAGTAAGTAGTTTCATCCCCCTTTGGGGGTGGAAATGATGTTTATACATGCAATAAAGAATGTAAATGAATATTTTATCTTGAAATGTGTTGATAAATGTGAATGTATGCTTGGTTGTTTAGAGTAGAATACTTCACTTGATGGGTTTTGCCACAACTATTAGACACCTGTCATGCTTGTTTATGTTCTCAAATAACCCACTTGTGTATGTGAATATTAATCAACTAGGTTAGTGATTGGGTTGATAAGTTTTGTCATATCCATTAGACACTTCCTATGCATGAAAACACAACCTACATTTGTGCCTATTAAATGCATTCTTCACCATCTTATTGCATGTGTACACTCACTCCACCCCTCAAGTGTTTCTCTTCCTAATTTCCAGCCTAGTTATTAAGCTCTCTTAGTTCAGTTTTAATCCATCGCTAGTTGCCTTCTTTGCATTTGTTACTTACTAGTTTAGTGTAGTTTACCGTAGCATAATCAAATCTCTTCTCCCTTTATTCGCCATTTGATTTCGGACAAACCAGAATCTAGTCACCTCCCCGTGGATCGACCCGTACTTGCCGCGTCTTCATCAACACCGTGCACTTACGGCTAATCAATGAAATGTTTAACACTGTCTGAGGGCAGCAGAGAGAAATTGGAGATGAGTTGGGTTTATAATATTGGTGTGTGATGAGAATTTAATTTATACCGCAAGTGCACGGCGTCCATGAAGACGCAGCAAGTACGGGTCGAACACAAGGAGGGAGAGATATTGTTATTTCTGTGATTTTCGATTAGGGAAAGAAAGGGAGAGAAAATAAGTTTGGTTTGAGATTTTTGGTTTTTAATTTTCTAAAGCACGAAACATGAACAAATAAAACTAAAACGAGAACAAAGATGGTGAATTCCGTTGGGTGGAGGTTTAGATATCGAGTTTTGATTGGAGAAATCTGAACTTATTATAAATCATATTAGTTATAAAGCATTACATGATAAATGATTCAACATAAACTCAAGTAATCAAAATATACTAATACAAAATTAAAATAATAACATCATTCTCTTCTCATCACCCTAAATCCGTCACCCCCACCCTTTGGAAAGAGTTAGAAACTCATAGATGGAGGGAAGGAGAAGGGGTCCTAGAGACTACAAAAGAAAACTAAAAACACAAAAATAAAAGAACAGAATTTTATTACTAAAATATGGAATAATCAAAAAGCTCCCTACAACATCGTTTCCGAGGCTCTTTATAGCCGATACAAGGAACCCTAGTATGAAATAGGAAAGTACACGTGTCAAGACACGACTGGACAAAATCCGGGGCCACGGATCCAAAGGGGGGCGGCGGAATTGCCGCATTTTACATGTGTTGTGCGGCGGAAACGCCGCAATATTTGCTCTGATTGGATCCGGATTTTTCCTGTGTGTTTATGGTATGATTTCAATGTCCTTTGCGCATCCAGATGATTTCTTTCCTTTCTTTTGAGCTCCGAATTAATTCTTATATATATTTGGAGATCCAAATTGATTTTTCTTTAAAACTTCTCCAAGATAATATTTTGGTACTTTAATTTGCAGTCGGGTCCTCGACTTTTTGCAATTACGTCCCTGACTACTTTTGTGCTTAATTCCTTGGCCTTTTTGTAATTAGGTCATTGATGCTTTTATGCTTTGATGAACTTCCATTTGAATCCCGATAATCTTGAACTTGGTCTTTATGACAGAAATGAGTCTCTTGCACGCATTTATGCTCGGGATATGGGTAATTTATATTCAGGTCCCTGTATTATGTAAATAAGACTAAACACATACCTTAGTAGCATTTATTGATATAAAATTAATCTAAATGAGAGACATATGATGCAATGTATGCAATGCATCAAATACCCCCACACCTAAATTTTGCTAGTCTTTAGCAAAACAGAATATAAGAGAAAATGAAAACAGGGAAATCCTAACTCACATTCGTAGGAATCACGGTTGCACTTAGCATGTGCAACAAGCTTTTAAACCCCCAAGTTTCCTTAGAGGACGAGTTTTGTCTCGTGAGGGTTTTCAGTTGACACACCCACAAAGTCTGAATTCAACATTCCATTAATAACTCTCAATATCTCCACCTCAACCTTATACATCTCACTTAGAATTCTTGCATGCTCATTATACAAATCTAACTCATCAAAATTCTGACTTGGTCTTTGTTCCTCCAACATTCACACCACTAACCCTTCTACACATGTTATCACTTAAATTATTTTGCACGCCTCCTCTGGTGGTGAAGTATCATTCGGATCAACCGTGGCATGGATCATTCTTTTAACTTTGGGCATTGAGTATCTTAAAGTAATTTTTTTTCGTAATTCAACACATTTGTTTTTTTTTGACACTTTTACCCTTTTTGCATTCGTGTAGCGAGTTTGGTCGATAATCCCGAGCTGGCAGACTCAAGTTACCGGGTTTCAAGATACCCCTACGGATTAGTGACTTGAAGGCTTAGGTTTTGTAATCATTTTGCAAAATGTGTTTTCCTCACTTTATTCCTTTATATTTTTTTACTTTTATTTTCCTCAAGGCTTAATTGCTATTAGAAGTCCACACTTCCCGGTATATTTTCCTCAACCTCTGCCTTTTATCAACCACTTCAAAGATTTGATTCATCCAATTTAAGTGCATACATATCTTAAAGGGTAATGGGTTATTTCTTTGGAACTTAGATTTATGTCATAATTTCTACAAGCAGAACTGTATAATAAGGAACAAAAACTCAATACAATTTGTACACGGGTTTTGGTAGTTCAATCTTAAGCTATGTCATGAAACATTGATTTTTTTTTATATTTTTTTTAAAAGAACAGAAAAAATAAAACAGATAGATAGATAAATACCCCCCCCCCCCCCCCCCCCCCCCCACACCTAAATCATGCATTGTCCTCAATGTATGCAAGGAAAAAGCAAATGCACTTATTACCTGAATCAACTTGCGGTAGAGGGGTTGAATTTGCTCAGAGTCAACCATAGTTAGAACTGGATTGAATGACACCATGTTGGTGCATGTATCCAGTTGAATTGTTCCACATGTTGCACTGAGAGTCCTGAGACACAGATTCCACACCCCTCACATGTATTGGTTCTCTTATTTGCTCGAGTGATGGTGGTTGGGTGGATGAATTACTCCCCCTTTTCTCACTTTCTTTTTTATTTTGTGATGATTTATTTGATTCAGAAATCTTATAGATACGCGATCTCATCACAACATCACTTTGATTGCATACTATTTCTGGCTCACTATCAACATGAAAGATATTAAATTCAGCTTTTAAGTTTCCAAAAGATAGTTGCATGAGCCCATTTCGACAGTTTATCAAAGCTTCAGAAGTGGCTAAAAAGGGTCTGCCTAGTATTACAAGGAGTTGTCTCTTAGGATTTAGAACAGGTTCAGTGTCTAGAACGACAAAATCCACTGGATAAATAAAGTCACCAACCTTAATCAAAACATCCACTACTATACCTCTTGGTTTCTTAATAGAGCAATCAGCAAATTGAAGGGTTGCCTTAGAGGGTTTTTGTTGAACGTTTTATTTAAACCGCAAGTGCACGACCGCGATGAAGCGGTGGCAAGTACGGGTCGTCCTCAGGGAGGTGAGCAGCCTCTTGTTTATAAGAAATCAAGTGGCAAAAATTGGGGGAGAAAGATTGATTATGCTACTCTACACTAAACTACGCTAAGAAGTATGAAATGCGAACGAAAGAAACAAACAATGAAATGACAACTAAGCTAAGAACAAAAGAAGAATGCTGAAATACAGAAATTGGAAAACCCCTAAGGGGTGGAGTGAGTACACACAAGAAAAGAGGTGGGTGTTGAACACATTCTTTAATCACAAATAAAGGTGGTGTTATCATGCATAGGAAGTGTCTAAATGTTGTGGCAAAACCTATCAATCTATTCACCAACTTAGTTGATTAACATTTACATATGCAAGATGTTTATTTCAGAACCTAAACAAGCATGAGAGGTGTCTAATCATTTTGGCAAAACTCATCAAGTTATAAATTCTATCCTAAACAAGCAAGCATACATTCATGTTTTATCAACACATTGGAAATAAAGCATTCAATCCATTCTCATTTGCATGTATGTACATCTACTCAACCCCCCAAAGGGGATGAAACTACTCACTAAACATTACACTAATTATTAAACTAAACAAAGAAAGCATATTAACTAAGCTAATAAAACTAATGAAATGAGATTAAGCAAAGCAAAACAAGAAACATAAAACAAACAACATAATAAAGAAAACTTGTATTAAAATGACTCACATTAAAAGTAGCATCCTCCTACTTTAGTGTGTGCTTCAAGGCCTCACTTCTAGTAGGAAGAATAACCACTTAAAATATGGAGTGATTACAATGGAAGGTGAAGAGTTCTATTTATAGCCATGGAAAAAGGCAAATCGGGACAATCCCCCGATGTGGGATTAAACAGATACCAAAAATAGCATAAACATCCTCTAATACATGTGCTGAAGAAATTTTAGCGGATTTGGGCCAAAATAGACCGCCAATTGGCGGTCTATATGGTTCAGATCCTGCTCATTTTTGTTGTGGGTTTTTTTGGGTATATTTGCTGGTCTTGGATGCATTTAATTGGTTTGTTGGAGCTCCGACCCGAATCGAATTGCTAAAATACTCCCCATGATGGTGTGGAGTATTACGTTTTGCTCTTAGGCCCTTCTGTCTTACGTTCAGGTCCTTCTCCCTTGCATCTCAGTCCCCAGATCTCACAATTCAGTCCTTTTTCCCAGCTTTTGGGTCCTTTTATGCTTCATCTCTTCAAACCTATTTATTCCTGAAAACTAGACATAAAACTCGTAACATAGCATTGTTTAGGTGAAAGATAATGGATATAAGATACAAATATGAGCATGAAATGATGTCAATCAGTTTTAGTGGACCAAGGTTGAGTTGCTCATAGACAGAGAACGGGAGTAAGTTAACACTAGCACCAAGGTCTAGAAGGGCTTTGTTGATAAAAGTATCTCCTATCGCACATGAAATTGTGGGACACCCAGGGTCCTTATACTTTATAGGAGACGAGTTGGACAGAATAGAACATATGTTTGCAGTTAAAAATGTCTTCTTTGGTACGTTCGTTTTTTCTCTTTTTAGTGCACAAATCTTTTAAGAATTTAGCATAAACAGGTATTTGTTGAATCATATCTAGGAGTGGAATATTCACCTTAACTTGATTAAATACTTCCAAGATTTTCTCCATTTGTGCACTTGAGCTCTTCTTGAGTCTATTGGGGAATGAGACTTTAGGAACATAGACTCGCTCAGGTTGAGCTATAGGTTCAGGTTGAGTAGGTGGGTTGGACTTTTCAATTTGGACTTCAGGTTCAATGGTCAGGTCATATGTGGGTGCTTGACGGCTAGATTGATTAGGAGTTCTAGGATTTACAACATTGTTATCAACTTGTTTTCCAGACCGTAATGATACAACTGCATTTATTTGTTGGAACGGTCCCTCCTCATGAACCATTTGAACCGGTCTAGGGTTGTTACTTCCTAGAGGTGGTTGATATTGATTATTAGCTCTTGGGTTCACCTCAGGTTGACTTGGAAACTGACCATTTTCTCTTTCACCTACTATTTGTGCTAGTTGGCTGACTTGTGTTTCTAGCATTTGGAAGGATTGGTTGGTTGTTTGCATAAAAGTCTTAACCATATTTTCCAAGCTTGTCAACCTAACATCATAGTCTCCATTGTTACTAAACCCAGATGATGAATTATTTTGGTGATACGGGTTTGGTTGTTGTCTAGGAGGTTGACCTTGTTGGTTCCATGAAAGATTGGGATGATTACGCCAACCCGGGTTATAGGTTGATGCGTATGGGTCATTTCTAGAATGGTTAAATGCGGCATTAACTTGTTCAAAGTCCGCACAATCCTCCATTGTATGACCATGCTGACCACATCTAGAGCGGGGGATAGAAGATGCTTGATTCACTAGAAGTCGGGTTTTTAGCTCTAGACTCTCCATCCTACGCATAAGGGTAGCTAGTTTTGCTTCAGCAGCTACAGTAGCATCTACAGCTAAGACACCTGGTTTGAGTTGACTTGCTATTCTAGATCCAATACTTGGGTTCATTGGTGCTCTAGCATTGTCCCACTGCATACTATTTTCGGCTAAATCCTCAAGAAAAGTCCAAGCATCATTCTCACTTTTGGACATGAAGTTCCCTTGGCTTACGGATTCTACCATAACCCTAGATATAGGTGTCAATCCCTCATAAATAATTTGGCACAATTGCCATCTTAGAATTCCATGATGAGGGCATTGGGTCAGCAGGTGCTTAAATCTTTCTAGATAGGAATAGAACGGCTCGCTCTCAGATTGAACGAATGCAACAATTTCATTCCTAATCCTAATAGTCTTATGGTTGGGAAAATTTTCTTTAAAAACACTTGAACAAACTCGGCCCAACTCCTAATGGATCTTTCGGCTAGACTATATAGTCATTTCTTAGCGTCGTCCTTCAGTGCTAGAGGCACGAATTTAAGACGCACTGTCTCCTCAGAGATATGCTGATATTGCATAAGAGAGCAGATTTCCTCAAATTCTCTAAGGAAGAGATATGTGTATTCCTTAGAGGTGAACTTAGGCAACATACTCATGTATTGTAGGCCGATAATCTTGAACTTGGTCTTTATGACAGAAATGAGTCTCTTGCACACATTTATGCTCGGGATATGGGTAATTTGCATTCAGGTCCCTGTATTCTGTAAATAAGACTAAACACATACCTTAGTAGCATTTATTGATATAAAATTAATCTAAATGAGAGAAATATGATGCAATGTATGCAATGCATCAGTGTGCTACTTGTCTGTGTTGTTTGCTCTTCAAAGATTGCCTGACTTTTTCTTGGGAGAAGGAGACTAGTCGAAACAAGAGTTGGAATCAACCTCCACAATATCTGTAGGCAAAAAATATAAAATGGAACCCCACTTAATGTTACCAAAAACTGAATAACCGCACTGTAAAACAAAGAAAATATAGGCTAGTAAACCCAAACAAGTAAATAAAAGTAAAGGTAAAAGCAAAAAAATGGAAATGAAGCAAAACAACAACTCCACTAACTCATTTTCATAGCAAAAGGGAAAGGGCTTTGCAACAAAGAATGATAGGATAGTATACAGAAAGGGTTAAGAAGGATAGGATAGTATACAAAAAAGGGTAAGGAAAATGTAAAGGTAGAACCTTAAATCCTAAACAAAAAACGTGCAATAGCGAAAAAAAATCACTTAGTCATCCCTAAAAACAAAAAAATAAGGGACTTCAGAACAAAGAAAGGGGATAGTAGACACAAACGGGTAAGAAAAATTAGCGGTGAAAGCAATCAAGACGAGATAACAAAAAAACATCTAGCAAAAAGCCCCAACAAAAACAGTTTAAAACAAAGTAAGGGTAGAAAAGAAAACACAAGCGGTAATAAAAATGTAGAGGTAAAAACAAAAAATAAGAGATATTTATAAAACATAAACTCCAAGCTAAAAAACAACCTAAGAAAAAGGAACTTCAAAAACAAAGAAATGTTGGATAACAAACACAAACAGTAGTGGTAGTAAATGAGGTAGTAAATGAAAAGGTGAACGTAAGAATGAGATTCCTGAAACAATAACGACAACAAATTAGTTTACACAGTAAAGACATTTGTTAACCAAATAAGTAGGAAAAGACAATAAATGTGATCTGAGCACAATAAAACCACATTAGCATGTGGAAAAGTACGAAGAGGGTTGGAGTGGGATGAGATGAGGGAAGGAGTGGCTTTGAAACGAAAGATGACTACATTCTGGTGTACGGAGGAGAAGGAGAGAAAGGAATACTCTTTTTTTTTTTTTTTGAAATAGTTTTGATTCATTAATTAATAAAGTTTCAGTCTGACTATGAACCACAGTCAGACTTGGACCAAAAGCTACAACATAAAATCAGAACATTTGGTAAAATTCTCCCATTACAACAAAAGACACAGCATGCACATATAGTTGCTAAACACCAAAGCTAAAACCATTGTTCTAATCTACTGGATATCAGTCGGGTCGTTAATGCCCAACTCATTTTCATTAACCTCAGCTGGTCTTACCCCCGCCTGTGTCACGTGATCAGTCGTTCCTTCAAAGTTTGTGAAGTTAGGGGTGGTTGTCATTGGTGCTCGTGTTGTCACCAATGGGTTCGACAGTGCTGTTTTGATTTGTGTTGTGGTGTTGTCGATAAGCATTGGTGCAACTTGGGTTGCAGAGTCTTTAAAGAACAAGGTTCAGGCTCTTTTGATGCCCTCGGATTGTTCCAAGTGCTGACCTGAACGTTTTAGAGTTCCTAACCAAAACAAAGTGAGATCAAAATATTTATTTACTACATGATTAAAGTTCTTGGAAGTTGCCTGAAAATTTCTATTATTTCTTTCGAGCCAAACACACCAAAAGAAAGCATTAATTAAACAATTCCATTCCTCAATTCCTAAATCAAGTTGTTTTTGAATTTCACAATGGAATTGTGTGTTATTACCCCTGCAAAGATTTAAGTTCAGCGATGATGCCTTATTCCAAAAGGTGTTTGCAAAGTCACACTGGAAGAAGATATGTTCTACGTTTCAGTTGTTGAATTACACAGGGGACATAAGGGGTTAGTTCGCATTCCTTTGCTATTGAGATTGTCTCGTGTTAGTAGACGGCTTTGATGAAGTAACCAATTAAAGATTTTCACTTTAGAAGGACAAATAGCCTTCCAAATCTGTTTTTATCATTGTGAACTCCTCTCCTAAGTCTGTGATTTGTTTGTAAAAACTATTGCATGTGAATTGTCCTGATTTGGAGAGTGTCCAGGTCCTAGAGTCTTGTTCGTGTGAAGGTGAAAAGGATAGGAATTAAGTCTTGATACAGCCGAAGAACTTGTTCTTCATCAAGTGTTGCATTGAAGGTTTTGTAAAACCATTCTATTTGGAAAAGGTTTGTTCCAAAGAAGGAAGCAACTGTTGCGAATTTTTGTTTGCTAGGGTGAAAATGTCGATCCATAGATTACGTAAGGCCGAGTTTGTGGACCATTCATCAAACCAAAAAAAAGTGTTTTTACCATTTCCGATTTATACTTTGCTATGTTTGCATAAGGTTGGGGCCCAATCTAATAATTCCTTGAAAAAGGGTGACATTTTACTTTTTGATGTTGGTAGAAGATTGGGATCACGTAAGTGGGATGCGTATTTGTTATGTAGAATGTTATTGAAATATTGTTTTTGCCTGGGATGTATTCCCAATTTTTTTTTATTCTTAGGCTTAGCCGTGATTACATATATTCAGTATTCCAAAACCTCCACATTTTTGTGGACGACACACTTTTTCCAACTCACTAAAATTTGACATTGGAGTTTATCAGTGAGTTATTCCAAAGGAAGTTTTTTTGGAATTTGTTTTTTTTTCAACCCCCACCGGTAGAGGTCGAAAACCAATTTGATATAAAACCAATTTGCCTTGATAAGCATCACACGCCCTCCAATAGAGAGATGTTTCAAAGTCCAACATTCTATTTTGACTTCCATCTTCTCCAGGATTGGTTTCCAAGAGGTAAGTTTTCCAGTGGAGTGAGAGAGGGGTAGTCCTACGCAGTCAAAGGGGATTTTTACAGTTTGAGACCCAAGAAGCGAGGTGTAGTTTCCAAGTTCAGTATCTGGAGTGAAAGGAATGCTCTTGTGTTTTTTCCATTTTCATTATGCCACGTAATTGCTACCCATTAGAGCATCCTTAACAGCGCCCGGGTAGTTCCCGGGCGCCCTGCTTTCTCTCTCTGCCACGTCAGCACAAACCAACCCCCCTACAAAATCCTTAACCATTACCCAATCCACCCAGTCACGCTACAGTATTTGTTGTCACGTCATTATTTTTATTCTTCTCTCCAAAACTCTTTCAACAATCAACAAAATATATTAATAATCATTATCGTAATAATTTAATATCAACAATTCATTCGTTTTTAAATAACATTTAATTAATAAATACGAAAATATTATTAAAATTTAGAAAACCACAAATTAATAAATTTCAAATTTCAAATTTAGGACCTACAGTATGCGCGTGACTCACAAAAGACGAGACGAGTGGATCGAGGCTTGTACTTCTATGGCATCGAGGAGCTACAGTATGCGCGTGACTAACAAAAGACGAGACGATTGGATCGAGGCTTGGACTTCTATGGCATCGAGGAGCTACAGTATGCGCGTGACTAACAAAAGACGAGACGATTGGATCGAGGCTTGGACTTCTATGGCATCGAGGAGCTACAGTATGCGCGTGACTCACAAAAGACGAGACGATTGGATCGAGGACCTACAGTACACGCGTGACTACTTCAATATATATTCTCTACTCACCTCTATTCCAATCTTACTTCTTCCACAATAATTCTCTACTCACCTCTACTCTCTACTCACAATGTCATCTTCAGAAGGCAATGGTTCACCAGATTACCGACGATCTCCACGTCGTCCACCCCCAAGCCAACACTTTTTCCCTTACCAAAATGTTCCACAACCAGGATTCCACCTGTTATACCAAAGCCAATTTACCACACAACCAGGATTCCACCCGTCCCACCAAAGCCAATTTTTACCACACCCAGGGTTCTACCCACACAATCAATACCAACCGCCAACTCAGGAAGAAGGGCAAACCCAATTCCCAATGGGTATGTATACTCGCCTCCTAAGTGACGAAAGTAGTGGAAATGCAAGCCGCTATATAGCTGATGTGAATGACGAAACCGCGACCGAGGGAACACGCAAAACCGCGACGACGAGGTCACAAAAATTGTGGTCCGCACAAGAGGATCAACGACTCGTCTCGGCTTACATGACTGTCAGTGGCGATGTTGTGGTTGGGACAAACCAAAAAATGAAGTCCTTCTGGAAACGTGTGGAGCGCATCTACAATGACTCAGGCGAGCCAGGTGTAGTAGAGCGTAACGATGAATCTTTGAAGGGGCGATGGAGGCGTACATTGCCATCTGTGAACCAATGGGTCAGTTGCTTCGACCAGGCGATGCGGAGGAAGAGAAGCGGTTACAACGAGGACGATGTCATCCATGAAGCGCACATCATCTACGAACGAACACACAACGCCAAATTTCAGTTCATGCATGTTTGGCTTTTGTTACGCAGGTACCCTAAATGGGAGTCTGTTGCGCTTGGACTTCCCACCGGAGACGTCGCTGCAGAAAATCCGGAGAGTTTTACCAGCGGGAAAAGAAAAAGCACCGACGACGATGGGAGTAACGCAACACCGTCAGCAGATGAAATGGTGTTCGAAACATGTCCTCGTCCTGAAGGTGTTTAAAAAGCCAAAAAAAGAAGGGGAAACAACAATTTCAGGCACAACTTGATCCTGATATGTTAGAACTGGGGAAACAAATTGAATATAGCGCAAAAGTGAAAGAGGAAAAGTATTTGTGTTACGAAGAACGGATGGAGAGGAAACGCATCGAAGCTGAGGCGAATTTCCAAAGGGAACTGAACAGCAAGAAACTTGATGTCCTCTTCGCTCTAATGAAGAAGGAAAACAAGGACGAGTTCGATAAAGAAACACTTGCTGAACTCAAGGAGTGGGCTAAAGCACAAGGATATCTGTAGGTGCTTATGTTTTCAATATCGGTGGTACTTTATCAGTATTTTGGTATTTTAAATTCCGTATCCGTAGGATGATTGTCTTTCCTTTCCTTATTTCAGTTGTATTTTGTATTTTGTATTTGTATTGTATTTTGTTTTCGAAGTGTATGAGTATTGTACTAATATTTCTTAATTTGTTTATGATTTTTTTAATTTTATTTTAATCTAAATAAGTCAAAAAAAATAAATTAATCATAAAATATTTTTACAATTATTTTTCAATACCTAATTAGTTAAATTCAATTTACCTAATTAATACATTATCCTAATTATATATAAATAATTTTTATCTTTAAAAAAAACCAAAAAAAAACAAAAAATAAATAAAACGGACGAATTGGGTGGGGGGGGGGGGCACGTGGCCCCCGCCCGGGCGCCCGGGCGTAAAGCACCCGTTAAGGGTGCTCTTATGACACCTAATTGTTACCCATCAAAGTCACATACCTTACCTCTTTTCTACTTGGAATGCCACGTCGGATGGGTGGGAATATGGGTAGGTTACTTACTCACTTGTCATTTTCTTTGTGGGAAAATCATAGATTGGAATTAATTGTGTATAATGTTCGTTCCACGCACACAAAGAACACAAATTTCGAAGTTTTACCTATATAATTTGCACTTTTTGTACATCATGTCCAGGGATGAGCAGAATTCGGGTCAGACCGAATTTTTGGATCGACCTATCCCGACCGGTCTGCACCGAACCGATCCGAATTTATTTGGTCCGATCTTCGGTCCGGTAGATACTAAAAATTTGAGTCTCGGTCCGGTCTGGTTCCAGACCGATGCTCAATCCTAATCATAGCAGTTGAAATTGATGTCAATCCAACATATGTTTATTTTTGTAACATCTTTAATTTTAAATTCTAATAATATCCCATGCGATATGGTATATTAAGTAATAAAAATTGATTTTCTAGAAGAACAAAGATGCACTGCAAGGTGTCACGTATCCTTCAAAATCAATGAGATGTATCCTAAAAGACAATTTTTTGAAATAATCACGAAATAAAAGAAAATTGTCAGAATATGCATCTGGAAAACATATTTGGCAAACTATACTTCTTAAAAATGACACTTGTGATGTCGTTTTCATCAACTAAAAATGACACAACAAATATTGTTTTTACACCATAATGAAAACGACATCACCAATGCCAGTTTCAAGGTAAAAATGACATCCGAGATGTCGTTTTTTGTTTAGGGCATAATGGGGCTGGCCAACCACCATCTTCCTCCTCCCACACAAAAATTACTCACCACCCTCTCTCTGGCGACAAGCACCATTCAGGTTGGTTTTCCTTTTGTTTTTTTTATATTTCGAAATAGATTTTGTACACCCGAAGTAATGAGCTCCGGTACCGGATTGGTTATAGTTTTTTTCGATGGAATTATTACACTTGTAGATGGCATTCCAGAATATGAAGGTGGTTATAGATAGATGATGAATGTTAATACTGAAATGCGATATGATGATCTTTGTGAAATAGTTTGTCGAGTTTGTGGTTTCTAGGAAGAAGGGTTTGAGTTGAGTTGAAAACATGAAACCAAACCTCTTAGTAGAGTTGCAAACAAAAATGAGCCAAGTGCACTGGATGAAAGTATGTCTTCTACTAAAACGACACTACCAGTGCCGTTTTTAGTTGAAGTAAAACGACACTAGTGTTGCTATTTTCCTTTAATAAAAATGGTAACACCTGTTAAACCCCTCTTCCAAATCCCCAACTATCACCCTCATCTCTCTTTTACTCACTCTTCCCCCACCTTCTTCTTCATCCAATCCAACCCCAAACCCACCCATTTTCCTATCCGTCCAACCACCTCCAAGCTCTGGTGAGCACTCTGATTGACATCATTTCATGCTTATATTGGTATCTTATATCCATTATCTTACGCCTAAGCAATGCTACGTGATGATTTTTATGTTTGAATTTCAGAAATAAAGAGGTTTGAAGAGAAGAGCCATGAAAGGACCCAAAAGCAGGAAAAATGACATAATTGTGAGACCTGGGGACTGAGATGCAAGGGAGAAGGACCTGAACGTAAGACCGAAGGACCTAAGAGAAAAACAGAAAACTCCACACCATCATGGGGAGTATTTTGACAATTCGATTCGGGTCGGAGCTCCAATAAACAAAGTAGATGCATCCAAGACCAACAAATACATCAACACAAGCCCACAACAAAAATGAGCCCGATCCAGAACTAATAGACCGCCAATTGGCGGTCTGTTTGGCTCTGGATCCGCTCATCTTTGGCGGGCACGTGTATTAGTGTATTCTTAGTCTATTTTTGGTATTTGTTTAGTCCCACATCGGGGGATTGCCCCGGATTAGCTTTTTCCATGCTTATAAATAGAACTCTTCACCTTCCATTGTACATATCTCCCTCTTTGGTGGCCATGTTCCCTACTAAGAGTGAAGCCTTGAAGCAAAACTCTGGTGGAGGAAGGGATGCTTGTATTGAGTGAGTTAATAATAGATGTTTTTGCTTTGATTGTGTTGTTTCTCTCTTAGTTTCATTTCCTTTCATATGCATGCTTGCTTGTTTGTTTTGTTCATGCTTCTTTAATATTTCTTGCTTGATTAGTGTAGTTTCATTTCAGTTTAATGCTTCATTTTATTAGAGTAGTTAGTTTAAATATGTGTGAGTAGTTCCATCCCCATTTGGGGGGTGGAGAAATATGTGATATGATCATGTAGTGTATTAAGTGTGTGTTATCTTAATCCCTTGAGCTTTATATGATTTCCATAACTATGTAATGGGTTTTCACTCTTATCTTTGACATGCTAATGCTCTTGAATGAAGCTTAGCTTATGCTTTGATTAGTGGACCTATTTTATGGGAAATGATAAGGTTAGGATATGGATGAAATTAATATTGGAAACACAATTTGTAGTGTATGTACTCTTGTTGCCTTTACCTTAGTTAATGTCTTGTATGTTTTAATGATATTGGGTTATCTTAATTCATGTGGAGGCATAGTAGGGTCTAGTCTTTATACATGAGTTCATTTAGCTTCATTCCAATTATTGTCTTGTATGTTTTAGTGATGTAGTCTTATCTTAATTCATGTGGAGGGAAAGTTGGATGTAGCTTTATGATTTCATGCACTACATGTTGTGAGGATCTTAATTGAATACACACACACATCTTTATATTCACATTATTTCTCTACCCCCTTTGGGGTTTAGTTTTATTGCTTATCTTTCCTTTCCTTTTTGCATTCTAGTGTAGTTAGTGTAATCAATCTTTCTCTCATTTCTTTCCCACTCGCCTTCGCACAAACCAAAAGTCGACACACCTCCCTGTGGATCAACCCGTATTTGCCACCGCTTCAATGCGCTCGTGCACTTGCGGTTAATATAAAACGAATCAATCACACTCCGAAGGCGACGACGACGAGGAGCTCCGGCAAGGTCGGCGTCCTCGCTTGCGCGTAGAGGGGAAGGCGTCCCCTTCTCTGGCGAGTTCTTCTCGACTCGATTGAGTCAAGGTACGCCACCTACTCTGGTAGATTTGAATCCGATGAGTGGTTTGGGGGTTTTCGGACATTGCTTATTTCGGATGGAGTTTGGATGGTTTGTTGGGGCTGAGGTGGCCAGACGGTGGCTGGGCTGAGGTGGCCCGACAATGGCTGAGTTGAGGTGGCCCGGCGGTGGCTGAGTTGGGGTAGTCCGGCGTTGGTTGGGCTGAGAAGGTTGATTTGATCGGTGCCCACCACGTGTTGGATGTTATGTCCCTTAGAGCATGAATGTTGGAATATCAATTGCTTCCTTCCAATGCATGTTAATTGCTTTGTGTTGTTGATTTAATATTCAAACTACATTATATATGCTTGATCTACATGTTGATGCCATCGTGGTTATGGACCAATGAGTTTTGTCGTGGTTGCTTGTTAATCGTTTGGGTTGACCATATGTTCCATGCATATCTTGGGTTTGTACATTATGCCATGCTTAGAGATAATACATGTTGGGTTATTAGAGTATGAGATAGACATTCGAGTTTGATATTTTGATGCACCTTAGGTGTTTGTTATTATGCTCCTTTGGTATGTTGTTAATATTATGGATTAATCAATGATACATATGTGTTTGTTGTCAGATGATATTTAGATTTGATTTTGGGTTAATTGCATGTTTTTCATGGATTGTTGGGTATTTAATTAAATAATGAATAACTTGTTTAATTGCCTTAAAACCTTGGATTTTATTGTAATTGAATTAGATGATTAATAATTGCAGCAATTGCATGAATAATCCTGGACTTTGCTGAATTGGATGAAATGAATTAATTATTTAGGGGAAAATTACTCTTTTGCTATGTATTTTTCTGATATTGTGGTAATTTCATTAACTGGTAATTTACGGTTTTTCCCCTGGATTTATGTTTATTACTCTATAAATTGTGGATGCTTTAGCAGGGCTTATGTTATGTTTTGTTGGGGTAGTGTGATCTGTAAGTTTGGGGTAAGTTGCATCTACTCTTGCCTAACGTTTGTGTGAGAGGTTCGTGAAACCGATCGTTTACCACGTTGTTGCGAGTGGTCGTTGGAGCGTTGCTCACGGACTCGGGTATGTGGTCGAGTAGTGGGGTTGGCGTGTGAGACACGTATGACTAGAAGTTAGGGTGTTTCCCTTGTTGGGGGTGGTCTGGAGGGTTTCTCAGCGTTGTTACGAGTGACCGTTGGAGCTGGGCTCGTGGGCTCGGGCATTGTGGTTGGATTCTCGGAGCCGTGTTTTCCCATGTGTTGTTGCGGTTCAGAAGGTCCACCCACCTTGTGACGAGTGACCGTTAGGGAGCGTTGCTCACGGGCTCGGGCGTGTGGTCGGCTTCCGAAACCGGATGCAGAACATGTCAGCTCACCAGCGTTGTGACGGGTCACTGTTAGAGAGCGTTGTTCACAGGCTCGGGAGTGTGGTTGGAGTAGGGTGTTACCTTGTGGGCTGAATGCGCGGTCACGTCGAGGGTGCATGCTCGGCCTGGCTGGGCGCGTGGTCGCTTTAGGACGTGTGACAGTTCTGTCATGAGAGTGGGTTGAGTGTTGCCTCGTGGATTGGATGCGTGGTGGGCTCGAGGTGCACTGTCGACTTCGCTAGACGTGTGGTCGGCTTGGGACACGAGACCAGTGTGAGCCATCATGGACTGCTAGACCTTGTATGGTGTCAGGTTGGGGTGATGTACAGAGTGTTGCTTTGAGACTCAGGCGTGACTTGCACGTGTGCAGGTGGGATGTGGTAGGAGGCTAAAGGTGACTTGGGCTTGGGACGCATGGACTAGATCTGTTGAGCTTGATTGTCATGTATTTTCCTACTCGTGTTAGTAGTCATGTAGTAGGAGTTCAGAGTTCTTGTATTTCCCTCCCGCATTGTACTCTGACATTGTCACCTTGTTATATTTTCATTGATGTCTCGACCTGACTATTTTAGTTAATGTCCTTTTTTCGCTTGGTTTTAATTTGTATTGACTGGTGTGTCCCGAGTGCGGATTAAGAGCGTTACACCAGTGCCAATTTTACTCAAGTAAAAATTGCACTACACGTGTCGTTTTAGCAGAAGACATATCCATCGGAATTTGTTTTTCCTCTCATTCTCTTGGATTTTAATTCCAAGTTTTCTACGCTTGTGGGAAAAATGATTCCAATCTCATACAACAAGAAGCATACAACACATTTAACATGAAATTAGTACATGTTTAACATGAAATTGTTTATAACACACAATTAAACCATAATCAGAATGCACTAAACCACAATTTCATTACAACCACAATTTAATTACAACTAAGGTGGAGAGAATACTTTAATTGGAATTTTGGTCCGCCCACCTCGTCGTGGGACCTTCGAAGGCCGACAATGGTAAACCTAAGTTATCGTGTGGGGTTGTTTGCAAATTGCATCCCTTCAAGTTGGTCAATATCTTGATGTAACCCATGTAAGTCGTGAAGCTTCCGAAAAATACGACAATTACGATTAAAACAAACAAATGAAAATCTTAAGTAAAAGCATAAAAACTAAATTTCTTACCAGATAACGATCTCTAGCAGCTGAAGGCTTATAATTCGATAGTTCTGCATCTTCAACTCTTCTCGTCAGCTATCGTACGGTAATCTAACAGTACCACTCCATGTAAATGTAGAATTTCGTGCCCCTATGTATGTATATATTTTTCAAAAATTATACATGCATACAAGATCGATTTCCATATTTTCGACGATTTCATGTACATTATTTTATATTTATTCTAATATAATGTAATCTACATATATTAAAATAAATAGAAGATAATCATACCCAAATGTTCTCTAAAACCTTTATGAAAATCTGGAGTTTCGTTGCCCGTTGAATCATCTGCCGATTCGTCTCCAAGTGTTCATCAAATTCTAAACAAGATTAGAGAGAAATGAACTAGCCAATGAATCTCGAAATCAATGTCAGAATCTAGCTAATAACCCTCTAAAGCTCCTGAGAATTTAATCTCCAAAAACTTGAATAATTAAGAGAATTTTTGGATGGATTAATGATGTGGTTAGGGAGAAAGAATTTTTTTGCATTAGTAGTAACAAGAAAGTGAGGAGAGACCTAATTGTAGGATTTCCTCTAACCCACATCATGTGCAAACTACTTACAAATGATCCCTTATTAATCTCTCTACTAAACCACATCATATGCAAACCACTTACACACATCATGTGCAAACCACTATGCACATGATCTCTTGTTTATTTTTCCTCATCATCTTCTCATAACTACCTTTGACCAAGGTGGATTAAATCCAGCCATTAATCAGTAAAAATTCTTATATTAATATATGTAAAAATGTGGTGAAACGATTGGACCATTTTTCACTGTTTTTTACTCTACCAAATTTTGGATTAATATCCAACAAAATTTGGACTTTGAGGTTTTAGCAAATTCATATGTTATAATGTTGTAAATCACATTATATCATGTGATATATCATCGTATATAATGTCAAAACATTATACCCCGTAATATATATACATCTCATATGAATTTATTTATTATTCTAACCATATCGTTTTACGACATATTGATTTTATTATTTTACCACATATATATTATTTCATAACACATGAAACTTAATACATTATATAAAATATAAAATATAAAATCATATTTCTTGTTTTCCAGTTTTGTGGTGTGACCTATAAGAGGATCTAAGTTATGTTCGCAATGATATAAAACACATTATATCATAAACTATAAGCGGTATCTAGCTACACATTATAGATACCCAAATAAGAAAGATGTTTTGCTCACTCGAACTAAACACGATCCACTTAGAGATATGTAAAATATCACTTTTGTCTATCTCTTGCCTCATGATATTGAGAATATTATACAAAGTAGAAATGTGTCATCTTTGTATTATATATTCATTTCTTGATCTCTCAAGCTAATTACAAATATGTAACTATACACAAGTTACATTGTGTACATTATAATTTCACTTTATTAAGGGTCCAACAATATCATAACTCAAGTCAAGAAGGGCAATGATAATCTTTTGACATATCACCTTTTCCGGCACAAGTCATGTATAACCAACTAATACCTTTATCACCATACTCATTGATAATTTTTGATAATAATCAAATCATACTCCTTATGTGAAAAGATATGGGTTTCATATCTTAAGATTGAAAGACACAATGAAACATTAATGATACAAACACAATTCCATAATGTTTCATTTGTTAGGTCAATTCAAAATATGAAAGAAATATTTTCCATTTCATATACTCATGTTGTTAAATATTTGTAGAGCTACAATATCTCTGTTAACCAACATGACAATCTCATCTCGGTGATTAATGTTCCATGTAAATCACCATGATTGTGAATTACTTTTGATTTTTGTAAACCATTATCTTTTAGAGCTCTACGGTTAAGGACCAAGAGTCCCTTCCTTAACTTTTCCAAAAGACGAATACATTAATTAAAGAACAAAATGTTCAATACATTGATTTCATAATAAAAGACATATAAAAGTAAAACTTTTAGAACACATTTCTTTCAGTAAATACGTCTACAACTAACTGGGTCTTTTGGCAATGAAGGTGTCTCGATTTGCACAAATTCTCGCCGATGTGACCATGCTTGAATGTATGACTGCTACTCTTGCAATCAGGTTACTCTACGCTTTCTCTGAGCCTTCATCTTGCAGATTTCCATTGATTCTGGAATATGTTGCCGCATTCAAAACTTACGTATCACCCTATCCGGCACATGCATAGCGGCAACTCTGAAACAAACCACCATGTTCTAGTCATCCATATTTCACCTTATCCATATTTGTTTTTTTTTTTTGTTTTATCCAAGATCGACATCAAAATATCAGTGTACGTACACGTGCCCCACCCCAGTCAATTGAACCCTTTAATTTTTTCGTTTTGATTTTTAAAAAAAATCATTTTAAATCTGTTTTTATAAATATGTTTTGTAGATCTGTTTTTTTAAATCTTATATTTTTTAATCATTTTTAATATTTTTTTTTAAAATAATTTTTTGGTATTTTTAAATTTTATTAATCTTACCTTGTGTGATCTTAATTTTTGTTAATCTTCATTTAATTTAAATTATGTTAATTAAATTACAATACTTCGCAAAATACATGAAACGATACAGAATGAAAATACATTGAACAACACTGATAAACTACGACATTAAATAACACTGATAAACTAAGAAAATACACTAAACAATACTGATAAACTAAGCAAATACACTAAACAATATTGATAAACTACGGAAAATAAATGGCAACACTGGAAATATACGACCAAATACGATAAATTACAGAATATAAATGACGACACTTTAAACGATACAGAATATATATTACAACACTGATAAATTATGAACTGGGCTACACTAACCCAATAGATTCCGCCCAATCTGCCAATTTTTTTAGCATTTTGTCTTCCAAGTCTGTTCGGTTTGGATTCCTCAGCAAAAAATTCATCATGTCCAACTTACAGTTTATCATATCCAACTTACGATTTTCTTGCTTTTGTTTCAACTTTTGAACCGAACATTCTCCTCTTCCTTTCTTGAGCTTCATGTCTTCTTCTCTAACTTTTGAACCGTATTCAATTTTAACACATAATTTGGAAATCGGATCATCTCCCTGAGTTTGCATTGGATCTTTTCCCTTTTTCTTGGCTCTTTTGACACCTTCAGGTCGAACAAAGGGTTGTGATGCCTCTTCGTTTGTTGGTGTCGACTGACCCGTAGAATCATCCCTTCTTTTCCTCTTGCTGGAGCTTCTAGTTTGTGGACTACTATCTGTTTCCTCCCATTGACGCATCAGTAGACGTCCACGTGGTACAGTCACCCGACCATGTCAAATGATTGACTCCCATTTTGGGTACCTACGTAACACAACCCAAGCATAAAGGAATGCAAATTTGGATCTTACAGTGCGCTCGTAAATATTATGAGCTTCCTGGATGACATTATCATCGTTGAATCCGCTCCTTTTCCGTTGAAGAGCTTCATCATAACAACCACACCACTTTATAACTGCTACCGCCATTTTTCTCCAATGACCTTTCAAGGAGTTTGTGGCTCTCATGTCCATGTTTGTGTTGCTTTGGCATGACTAGTCGTATACTCGTTTGATTCTGCTCCATAACGCTGATGCTTTTTGGTTGGTGCTAACAATTGCATTGGTACTGACTTCCATATACACCGAGATGAGCGCTTCGTCCTCCAATACAGACCACGACTTTGGCTTCTTGGATTGTTGTTCTCCTTGTAGTGGTCATGATGACGTATTTTGTTCGGGATGAGCAGGCAAAGGGTCAACATCGTCTTCATCTTTGTCAACAACCGTATCATCAGCTACATTTGCACTTGTCTCCCCCCACTGAGCATTTGGGCATACATTTGATATGTCGGTGGTGCATTCTGTGGATATGTTGGAAAAATGTTAGGGTCATAATATTGTGTATATCCAATGTTCTGGTTAGGTTGGGAATATTGTGGGTGAGCTGCGAATGGTAAGTGCTTGTATAATTGAAATGGGTTCTGGTAGGGGAATCATGGAAATCCGGTGGGAAATAATGGACGAGGGTTGGTCGTTGACGATGTGGTTCACGGTTGTGGTCGGGAGAACACATGTCGGTGTAAGTATTGTAGTGATTCAAAGAAAGATTTGTGAGAATCAAGTGTTTGTGAGAAATGAAGTACATGATACGAGTTCATATAGAGTTCTTCAATAAGTTCATACACTCAATGACACATGGTGTAGAGAATAGTGTAGATTCGTCTGACAAAGGTGAATAGTGTAGATTCGTCTGACAAATGTGCAAAATCACAAATTTTCTGCAGAATCACGGTTTTTCTGTAGCAACACGGATTATTCTTCATCACGCGTCTTGCAGCGGCTATTTTTACAACTATGGAGTACATTTCTCAAGTCACAAGTATGGATTCTCACATTTCTTTTACTAGCTCTAGTTCATCCTCTTTGTCACCTGACGAGACAACCTTCCATGAGAGATACATGACACTGTACCATGCAATTGAAATGGCTCGTCGGCTAACTGCACATGCTCCAAAGAGGAGGAGAAGGAGAACTCGTAACCCGGACAGAGAATGTACGGTCGGTTATAACCGTCTCATTTCAGATTATTTTACTAACAACCTTGTGTATTGTGATCGTATTTTGAGAAGAAGGTTTCGAATGCGAAAGAATGTATTCCTTCGAATATCCTCTGCCTTTAGGGCATCTGATGTCTTCTTCCAACAATGGTCAAACCCCGTGGGTAGACTTAGCATATCAGGCTTACAAAAATGTACTTCAGCACTTTGAATTCTAGCATATGGCGTAGCGGTTGTTGAGTACTTATGACTTAGCGAGACAACAGCAAGAACGATCCTCCAAATTTTTTGTGAATGTGTCATTAGCAACTTCGATGTAGAATATATAAGGCCCATTTGGCGGACTTAGCAAGGCTACTCCAAGTTGGTGAGCAAAGGGGGTTTTCATTTTTCAGGCATGATGGGGAGCATAGATTGTATGCATTGGGAATGCAAAATATTACCCAGCTGCTTGGAAGGGACAATATCAAAGACGAAGTTGTAATGCAACACTTGTTCTTGAAGTTGTTGCATCTTATGACCTATGGATTTGACATTCGTTTTTCGGTATCTCGGGTTCGTGTAATGATCTAAATGTCCTTCAATGATCTCCTATTTTCAATGATATACTGGAAGGTCGAGCACCACCGGTAACTTATGTGGTCAATGGTTCTCCGTATGATATGGGCTACTATCTTACAGATGATATTTATCTTAAATGGGTTACATTTATCCAATTTGTCATTCTTCCTGAAACCCCAAAAGAAAGATTTTTCGCTCAAGTTCAGGAAGCAGTGTGAAAAGATGTGGAACACGCGTTCAGATGCTTCAAGAGAGGTTCGCAATCGTTAAGAACCCGTCTCTTGCATGGAATCCGACATGCTTAATAAAATAACGTCTGCATGCATTATCATGCACAATATGATCGTGGAGGATGAACGCGATGTTGGCTTTTTGGCTAATGATTGCTTATCCGTTTTGATGATTAATCAACATATAACTTAAACACATGTAATTCGTTCATATCACTCTTGCACAATACACATATCTTGTTTTGTACTAACATTTCAGGTGACAAGTTTAAACGAGAAATGAAGTTGAAGAGTAGATAGGTTTACATTATTGTCATTAGGATTTAAATGTAACTTGAGCACTTCAATCTTGATGCATTGCATATCATGACTCTTTAGGATTCCATAGAAGTAGAACTAAACGTTCAAATTCCATACAAAACTTCTTTAGAAATCAATCAAACCATATTCAGGAATTCTGCACTCAACCGGTCGACCGGTCGACCATCTGGTTCGACCGTTTAATCTAAAAACTATTTTCTGAACCCTTTCGGTCGACCGAACTGTGTTCTGGTTCGACCGGTTCATTAGAATAACTTAAGGTATTTTGGTCGACCGATCAACTGTTCATACGTGCTGGAAGACACGTGCCTTAGTGCAAACCGGTCGACCGAAAGTCCTTTTCTGTTCGACCGGTTGATTTCTATTTTTGTCTTCTTTTGTGACCGTTATACTTGTCGTATTATACAACGGTCGTATACACATACTTTCACCTACCCTCAAATACATAGCTTACCGGTCGAACAATTTTTATTTACCGATCGACCGTTTGACCATTGATCGTTCGTAGCATTCTTCCTGCTATCGGTCGATACCACCTTGGTTCGACCGAACACACTTTGTCTCTACCGAACCTTACACATCGGTCGACCGTTTCCTTGTTTCGTTCGACCGGTACACTTAAGTTCCATCCCAGTTAGTTCGACCGTTCCTAGTTTGTCTGACCTTTTGACTACTATTCACGTAACCGGTCGACCGTTTTATTCTTACCGGTCGACCGAACATTGACAGAATTGCTTCCTGAATTTCTGGTTTGTGTATCTTACACAAAACCCAATCAATTTTTTCTCAAACGGCTAGAAAACTTAAGAGGCTTATATATAGAGCTTAGATCATCTTTACAAGGTCACCAATCCAATCTCTAAGCTCTCATTGTGCTAAAAACTTCCAAGTGCTCCTACTCTCTTTATTGCTCTCAACCACTCTTTTGATCAATCATTCAATTGCATTCATCATCAATTCAAGTGCTCAAGAGTAGGTTACACAAAGTATACTACAAAGGAGTTGTACAAGCTTCCGGAGTGAAGCTCTTCTCGGGTTGTGAGAAGGAGGTCCAAGCTTGGCGAGGGTGTTCGCAAGCTTGAATTGTAAAGGCTCGATCTTTGCCCGGAAAGAAGATCAAATTAGTGAAGATCGCGAAGTTGCTCAAGGAAGATCAATTCGTAAGAGAGGACTAGGATCCGGTGGTTGGATCCAAACCTCTATACATCCGGTGTTTGGTTTGCCTTTCCATCTCACTATTTTCATTGATTATCTTGTTATTGCACAAATAGTTGATAGTGAGAAATTAGTCTATAAACCCCCCCTTAAGACTAATATTTAGGGCAATTAGATCATACATTTGGTATCAGAGCCTTGTTAATTGCATATAAACAAATTAACATTTGTAGCAATGGCCCAACAACGTGAGGGATTCCACACCGGTAGACCTCCACTTTTTAACGGAACCAATTATGCCTATTGGAAGAAACGCATGATAATCTTCATTCAATCATATGATGTTAAATTATGGGTATTCTTTTAAATTCCATATACTCAAAATAAAGAGTTTGAACTCATGAATGATGATGAACTAGCAATGGTTCAAATGAATGCAAAATTAATGAACATTCTCATGTGTGGATTAACTGAAGAGGAATATGGTAGAATTAATGCTTGTGATTCTGCATTTGAGGCATGACATATGTTAGAAAGTCATTTTGAAGGACGATCATCCGTGAAAGAAACTAGGATAGATTCATTTATGCAAAAATATGAAATGTTTGCCATGAAACCCAATGAATCCATTAGCGAGATGCATACTCGCTTTACTCATATCACTAACTCCTTGAAAAACCTTGGTAAGGTCTTGATTGAAAGTGACAGGGTACGAAAGTTTCTTAGATTGTTGACATTGGAGTGGGAGAAGAAGACAACGACAATCGAGGAGGCCAAAGATCTCTCAAAGCTAAAGATGGAGGATCTCATAGGAAGCTTCATGGCTTATGAGATTCAAATGGAGGAAAGAAGAGAGAAGGAGAAGGAGCGAGAGGGGTTAAGGAGAAAGGAGAAAACAATTGCTCTCAAAGCAACGTCGGATTTGGAAAGTACGAAGACGATGACACCGATGATGATGTTGCATTTCTAACCCGCAACTTCAAGAAGTTTCTCGCCAAAGGAAGGCTCACAAGAGGGAAAGGAGAATCATCCCGGACTTTCACATGCTACGAATGCAACAAGACGGGGCACATGAAGAAGGACTGTCCACTCCTTAAGTCAAGAGATCGTGAACAAAGGGAACCAAGAAGATTCCCTCCTAGAAGAGAAAGAGATGAGAGACCGAGGAGAATTAGGGAAGATAGGCCTCCTAGAAGAGATAAAGAAGAGAGACCTAGAAGACGAGAACGTGATGATCACAAAAGAAGGGATCACCATGACAAAGACGGAAAGAAGGCTTTTAAAGCCACTTGGGATGATTCAAGCTCATCTACATCCTCCGACACCGAATACTCTCAAGAGGAAGAAGCACACATGTGCTTTATGACACACAATGAGGATTCAGATTCAAGCACCACTACATCCCCAAAGAGAAGCAATCAACCCCAAGTGGTGGAAATTGACGACGATGAGGTATCAATTCAAGAAACCACTTCCTATGATGAGTTATTAGATGCTTTTCATGAACTTGCTGAAAGATATGAAATGATTTGTCATAAAAACAAATTAGGAAGAAAAGTGCATCTAGACTTATCTACTAAACATGAAGAATTACTTAAAGAGAATGAATTGCTTACTAATGAGATAAACATGCTGAAATCTACAAGTAATTGTAACAACAACAAAGATCTTATTGCCAAGAATGAACAACTTACAAAAGATCTAGAAAAATTCACGTTGGGTAGAAAAATGCTAGACATGCTTCTAGGAACCCAAACTCAATCTTTGACTAAGCATGGTTTGGGGTACATGGGTGGAAAACAAAAGAAAGCTACATCTTATTTTGTTAAACATAATAATTCATATGTTAAGAAAGTAAGCTTGTCAAATGTATGGGTACCTAAGACCTCTCAAGTTTGGGTACCAAAAGCTAACCCTCAAGGACCTAAACAAATTTGGGTACCAAAGTCTTCACTTGTTTCTTTGCATATAGATCAAAGCAAGGAGAAAGGGCAAGTGGATACTCGATAGTGGGTGCTCAAGGCACATGACGGGAGACTCTCAAGTACTATCAAATCTAAAGCCTAAGAAGGGAGGAACCGTCACATTTGGAGACAACGCTAAAGGTCAAATTGTTTGGTAATGTTGGCAATTCCTCTACTCCTCATATTGAAAATGTTTTGTTAGTAGAAGGGCTAAAACACAATTTGCTAAGTGTTAGTCAACTAGCAGATAAAAATTATATGGTTATCTTTGACAATTCAAATTGCTATATTGTCTCCAAACATAACATGAAAACTATATTTAAAGGTTATAGATCTCATAATATTTACATTGTGGATATTGTTGTCATTAGCAATCTTACCTTAGAGACTTGTTTAGTTGCCTCAAATGACGAAGCTTGGTTATGGCATAACCGATTGGGACATATTAGTATGTAACAATTACACAAATTATCCAAACTTGAATTAGTTAGAGGACTTCCTAAAATTGATTTAAAAAAGGATAAACTTTGTGATGCATGTCAATTTGGAAAACAATTTAAATCGTCTTTCAAATCTTTAAATGTTGTGTCAACTTCAAAACCTCTTGAGCTTTTACATCTAGACCTTTTTGGTCCTTCAAGAACCGTTAGTTTAGGTGGTAAAAGATATGCCTTTGTGATTGTCGATGATTTTTCACGATTTACATGGGTTTTGTTTTTGGCCAATAAATATGATGCATTTGAAAGATTTAAAAGCTTTTGCAAACGTGTTCAAAGAGAAAAAGATTTACATATCATTACTATCTGTAGCGATCATGGAGGAGAATTTGAAAATGAGTTATTTCAAAAGTTTTGTGAAAAACAAGGGATTGAACATAATTTTTCTTTTTCTCGCACTCCCCAACAAAATGGGGTAGTTGAAAGGAAAAATAGAACTCTTCAATAGATGGCAAGAACCATGCTTATGGAAAAAGGGCTTCCAAAATATTTTTGGTGTGAAGCAGTAAATACTTCTTGTTATGTGTTAAACCGTGTTCTTATAAGACCTATTTTGAAGAAAACACCTTTTGAATTGTGGCACAAACGTATTCCAAAAATCTCTTACTTTAAAGCTTTTGAGTCAAAATGTTTTGTCCTCAACACTAAAGATAACTTGGAAAAATTTGATGCAAAATCCGATGAGGCCATCTTTTTAGGATATTCTGATAGGAGCAAAGCTTATAGAGTCTATAACAAACGAACCTATTGTGTCGATGCGTCTCTACATGTTAACTTTGATGAGTTGGCTTGTATAGATAATTCCTCTCTTGATGATGACTATATGGATATAATTAGACATGTCTCATCTCAAGATGTCTCCCATGAGCCACATCAAGATCCTCCAAGTTTTCCACAAGAAGACAAAGAGGAGCTTCCCAAGGATTGGACCTATAGAAAGGAACATCCAAAGGACCTTGTGATTGGAGATGTTTCTCAAGGTGTGACAACCCGATCAAAGGCTTATGTAGTTTGTGATTCTTATGCTTTCATATCTAAATTAGAACCTAAGAAAGTAGACGAAGCTTGTAATGATGAATTTTGGTTAATGGCTATGCATGAAGAGTTAAACCAATTCGTTCGAAATGACGTTTGGGAACTTGTTGAAAAACCCATTAATCAAACCGTTATTAGAACTAAATGGATCTTCCGAAATAAACTTGATGAGGATGGGAATGTAGTTAGAAACAAAGCTAGACTCGTTGCTCAAGGCTACCGCCAAGAGGAGGGAATAGACTTTGATGAAACCTATGCTCCCGTGGCTCGTATGGAAGCTATTCGTATGCTTTTAGCTTATGATTCTTTTAGGGACATTAAACTTTTTCAAATGGATGTTAAAAGTGCTTTCCTAAATGGAATTATTTCTGAAGTAGTTTATATTGCTCAACCCCCCGGTTTTATAAATGAATCTTATCCGAACCATGTATTTAAACTCAAGAAGACTCTTTATGGTCTCAAACAAGCTCCTAGAGCTTGGTATGAGAGGTTGAAGAACTTCTTGATTAATAAAGGATTCGCAATGGGTAAAGTAGATACCACATTATTTGTTAAAACTCTTAATCATGATTTATTAGTGGTACAAATATATGTTGATGACATTATCTTTGGTGCAAGTAACCCGCGTCTATGCGAAGAATTTTCTAAGTCTATGCAGGGAGAGTTCGAGATGAGCCTTATTGGTGAGCTAAATTTCTTTCTCGGACTCCAAATAAAGCAAACTCAAGAGGGAAATTTCATACATCAAGCAAGTACACAAAGGAACTTCTCAAACGCTTTGAGCTTGAAACTAGCAAACCTCAAAAGACACCTATGAGTACAAGCGTAAAATTGGACAAAGACGAAAATGGCAAAGATGTGGACATCAAGAAGTATCGTGGTATGAACGGTTCATTACTCTATCTTACTGCAAGTCGTCCCGATATTATGTTTGTTGTATGTTTATGTGCACGTTTTCAAGCATGTCCAAAAGAAACTCATTTGAATGCATTAAAAAGAATTTTTCGTTATCTAAAGGGCACTTATGATTTTGGACTTTTCTACCCTAAGACTAGGACTTTCGATCTTGTTGCCTATAGCGATGCCGACTATGCCGGTTGTATTTTAGATCGTAAGAGTACTAGTGGCACATGTCAATTTTTGGGTAAATCTCTTGTCTCATGCTTTAGTAAGAAACAAAATAGTGTTGCATTATCAACAATCGAGGCTGAATATATCGCCGCCGGTTGTGCTTGTGCACAAGTCCTTTGGATGAGGCAAACCCTCAAGGACTTGCAACTTGAGTTTCAAATTACACCAATTTATTGTGATAATACAAGTGCTATCAACCTTTCCAAAAATCCTATCTTGCATTCAAGAACTAAGCACATAGAAGTTAGACATCATTTTCTTAGAGATCATGCAAATAAAGAAGACATTAAACTTATATTTGTTCCCACAAATGATCAATTAGCGGATATATTCACCAAACCTTTAAATGTTGATCAATTCAATCTCATTAGACTCAATCTTGGCATGTGTACCCTAAATGACATTCGAGTACGTTTTACTTGAGCCCATTTGACTATATTTGGTTCTAGTGTCTCTTGATATTTGAAGCTTAGTTCTGGCTTTTACTGTTTAACCGGTCGACCGGTAATGAGAATTCGTTCGACCGGTGATGAGTTGTTTCTTGACCGAAATCTTTTTGTTCAACCGATTTCCTGAGTTTGTTTGACCGATTTTAATATTGCGGTCGACCGGTCTATGTTGTTCAACCGATAGCGGGGATTCTAAGTTTTCGACTTTGAGTTTTGGTTCGACCGCAAGTGTTTTCCGTGCGACCGTTTTTAATAGTTCGGTCGACCGGTAGGTTTTGTTCAACCGATAGCAGGGATCCTAAGTTTTCGACTTTGTTTGGTTCGACCGCAAGTGTTTTCCGTGCGACCGTGTTTAATAGTTCGGTCGACCGGTCGGTCTTGTTCAACCGATAGCAGGGATGATAAGTTTTTGACTTTGAGTTTTCGTTCGACCGCTCGTGTTTTCCGTGCGACCGTTTTTAATATTTCGGTCGACCGGTATGGTTTGTTCGACTGATAGCAGGGGATTGTGTGTCCCTTGTTCTTCGGTCCGGTCGACCGAAATATGCTTCTGTTTGACCGTTCGCTTTGTCGACTTAAGTTTTTACCTTTTTTTAACCTTTCGGTCGACCGCACAATGGATCGGTCGACCGGTGTTGTCGTTTTCTGCTACTTTTAGGGTCAAATCGAAACTGTTCTTCACTTTTACCGATCTCTCTCTCAAACCCTAAGCCTTCCCCATCTTGTTCCTCCCTCGATTTCGCACTTTTCCTGCGGTAAAACTCAAATCTTTTTGCATTTTATTGCTTCTCATCATCTCCTCTTCATTTTGCACCCATTTTTCCCCCCCAAACTCGAGTTCTTCACCATGACAGGGAAGAAAATGGCTATCCGCAAGAAACGTTCGGTTGCTTCCACTACTTCCACCTAAAAACGCACCAAAAAGGCCCACGATCGCTCCTCTACTACCCCCAATGTCCGTCATCCGCCCGCACCTCCAAATCTTGCCTTCCACCCTATTGACGAGTTCGCCAAAAGCGATTGGGAGAAAAAGCTCTCGGCGGCTCCTTTCATTCCGAACCGCGCCGTTGAGGTAGCGGACTTTCATGACTACTCTCTTAAATCGTGCTTAGATGCTAATGGCCTTACTCATTGTCTCACACACTAGCTTCAAAACCTTATTATCCGTTTTTGGTTCAACAATTCTATTGTAATCTTCGTTTTGAACCAAATCACCACATTGCTCGTACGATGATCAATGGATTTAGATATGAAATTGTCCCCGGAACTCTTGCTGAAGCTTTTGGCTTAGAGTTTTCGGGTGTTCATTTATATGTTGATCACCCTCTTAGTGTACTTGAAAACATCACTCATGATGATATGGTTGCTGAATTATATGCCTTTCCATCTCCTTCCAAAAATGGTTTTATTATTCACAACTCCTCCTTGATGCATCCTTTTGCTCGCGTCTTGGCTTATATCGTATCATTCAATTTGCTCCCTAAACATGGTCATCATAACGAAATCTCTTATACGGAGCTTGTGTGCATCTATTGCATCTACAAGAAAATTCCGGTTAATTGGTCTTTATTCATATTCCTGCATATGCGCTTTAAGAAAGGGAGGTATCTCCCTTATCCCATGTTGCTCACCGCTCTCTTTGACCTTCTGAAAATTCGTGTTACCGATTGTCCATCGGCCACATACAAATACCAAATCTGTAAGACCACTCTCTCTAAAATGAAAACCATTGCCTCATCTTCTCTTCCACCGTCCTCTGAGGGAGATTCTGAGCAAGAAGATGAAGATGATGTGCCGGCCGATCCTCGTTGGATTCCCCAACCATCTCGGCAGGAGGGTCACTGTTCTTGGGGAGAAGGCGACGAATCTGCTTGGCAGGAGAGTCAGTGGAGATCCACTTATACTGACTACACTCCGGATCATTCCTTTCAGTAGGTTTCGGATCGTTTTGATGCGTTTGAAGCTTCCACTTCTCAACGACTTGATCGTTTTGAAGCTTCGACATCTCAGCACCTTGAGCGTCTTGACGCTAAGTTCGACTCGGTGCTTCATGGCATTGACTCTCTCACATCTATGTTTCGTGATCGCTTTGGACATTGAGTTGGTTGACGTTGTTTTTAATGGTTTAATGTTGGTTGGTCGTGTGTCTTGTATGACATGTTTTCCGCTTTGGTTGTGTGGTGTATCGTTTGCATTTGATGTAGTTTGAACCTTTCTTTACTTAATGCATGTTTTGTTTCTCCTTCATTGTTTGTTTTGGCAAATGGATGTGCTTTAGTTGTTGGATATTTTTTTCAGCTTTTTGATTATGTCAAAGGGGAAGAGTAATACTACTCATACATGTCTATTGGGTTTACAAATGCCATATAGCTAGGGGGAGCTATAAGATAGGGGGAGCATTGAGTAAAATTTATTGAAATAACATGTATTTAATTTGATAAGTTGTCATCATCAAAAAGGGGGAGATTGTTGGCTTTTTGGCTAATGATTGCTTATCCGTTTTGATGATTAATCAACATATAACTTAAACACATGTAATTCGTTCATATCACTCTTGCACAATACACATATATTGTTTTGTACTAACATTTCAGGTGACAAGTTTAAACGAGAAATGAAGTTGAAGAGTAGATAGGTTTACATTATTGTCATTAGGATTTAAATGTAACTTGAGCACTTCAATCTTGATGCATTGCATATCATGACTCTTTAAGATTCCATAGAAGTAGAACTAAACGTTCAAATTCCATACAAAACTTCTTTAGAAATCAATCAAACCATATTCAGGAATTCTGCACTCAACCGGTCGACCATCTGGTTCGACCGTTTAATCTAAAAACTATTTTCTGAACCCTTTCGGTCGACCGAACTGTGTTCTGGTTCGACCGGTTCATTAGAATAACTTAAGGTATTTTGGTCAACCGATCAACTGTTCATACGTGCTGGAAGACACGTGCCTTAGTGCAAACCGGTCGACCGAAAGTCCTTTTCTGTTCGACCGGTTGATTTCTATTTTTGTCTTCTTTTGTGACCGTTATACTTGTCGTATTATACAACGGTCGTATACACATACTTTCACCTACCCTCAAATACATAGCTTACCGGTCGAACAATTTTTATTTACCGATCGACCGTTTGACCATTGATCGTTCGTAGCATTCTTCCTGCTATCGGTCGATACCACCTTGGTTCGACCGAACACACTTTGTCTCTACCGAACCTTACACATCGGTCGACCGTTTCCTTGTTTCGTTCGACCGGTACACTTAAGTTCCATCCCAGTTAGTTCGACCGTTCCTAGTTTGTCTGACTGTTTGACTACTATTCACGTAACCGGTCGACCGTTTCATTCTTACCGGTCGACCGAACATTGACAGAATTGCTTCCTGAATTTCTGGTTTGTGTATCTTACACAAAACCCAATCAAATTTTTTCTCAAACGGCTAGAAAACTTAAGAGGCTTATATATAGAGCTTAGATCATCTTTACAAGGTCACCAATCCAATCTCTAAGCTCTCATTGTGCTAAAAACTTCCAAGTGCTCCTACTCTCTTTATTGCTCTCAACCACTCTTTTGATCAATCATTCAATTGCATTCATCATCAATTCAAGTGCTCAAGAGTAGGTTACACAAAGTATACTACAAAGGAGTTGTACAAGCTTCCGGAGTGAAGCTCTTCTCGGGTTGTGAGAAGGAGGTCCAAGCTTGGCGAGGGTGTTCGCAAGCTTGAATTGTAAAGGCTCGATCTTTGCCCGGAAAGAAGATCAAATTAGTGAAGATCGCGAAGTTGCTCAAGGAAGAGCAATTCGTAAGAGAGGACTAGGATCCGGTGGTTGGATCCAAACCTCTATACATCCAGTGTTTGGTTTGCCTTTCCATCTCACTATTTTCATTGATTATCTTGTTATTGCACAAATAGTTGATAGTGAGAAATTAGTCTATAAACCCCCCTTAAGACTAATATTTAGGGCAATTAGATCCTACACGCGACTCTTACGATCGTTTGGCTGATTTAAATGAATTTATACGGGATCAACCTCCAAACATCAGCGGAAGTTCTAATGAGGAAGATTTTCAGTACTCCACCGATCGTATCGTGGATATTACCGAATATCTGGATAATAGAGGCCGAGTTCGTGATAGACAGAAACATTTGACTTTGAAATCCGATTTGATCGAGAATATATGGCAACGCTATGGAGGCAACGCAAATTAACAATGTTTCTGCAATATGTATTTTAATATTTTCATTATTGTCGTATGTAGTTGTAAATTTTTATTTATCAATAACTTTTTTTGTGGTTTAGTCGAAATACTTGTTATTTAATTGGATTAAGTAATTGCAAAAATAATTTCTTATGTAGTTTGTAGATTGTTGTGAAAGAATAAAAAAGAAGGTAAAAAGAAATGATGCGAATGAGAGATAATGATGAATAGTTGGGTTGTGATAGTGAAAAGTTTTTTTTTTTGGGTTGGGTTGAATTTGTGGTTCTGCTGACGTGGCAGAGAGATAAATGTTGGGGTAGTGGATGACCTAAGGCTTAGTATTAGACCATCGTTGACCATGACCAGGATGACCTAGGTCATCCACTTTCTCTCTCTTCCAAATGACATGTCACGTCATTATGACCCAACATCTTATTTCTCCTTCACTATTCACTCATTAACCATGACCTAACTCACCCCACTCTCTTTACTCCACATCATTAATTTCCTTCTCAACTATTATTCTAATCCAAAATCATTTATATTTACCAAAAATATTAATAATCTATTTGGAAAAATCAAAATACCAATAAATCTTGTATTTCCAAATTGCATATACTTTATTTAGTTAACCATCAATGCTTACCAAATACTAAATACCATTAATATTAAAAAAAATTACATTAATTTAAGCAAATATAAGCTTACATTACACGAGACGTAGAGTAAGGTGTTGGTCCTTAACCCTAACCCTGATAATCTCTAACCCTAATTATTATCAAAATATAAACTAAAACTACTTAAATCCTAACTATTTATCAAAATATAAACCCCTAATTATTAAAACAAATAACAAAACCAAAAAATAAAAATCAAAAAATCAAAAATCGAACCAACCGGGTCGCTCCAGCGACCTGGTCGTCCATTGAACGACCGAGACGGGGTCACCCGACGACCCCATTAAGGATGCTCTTGAGATATTAACTGCCGCTTGAATCAAATGTAATAGTTGTGTTTACTCGATGATTAATTTGGATTCTAGTGGCTCCGTAACAAATTGCTCTTACTCTATGACAGGTGAAGACAAAAATGACATGAGTTATAATCGTTTTTTTTTAAATGAAATAAGAGCATCACTAACGGGGGGTCGTGCGTCGCCATGACCCCCCACGACCCGGGGAGACCAGGTCGTCTCCCCTTAACAGGGGAGACAACCTGGTCGTCAACAACCGGGTCGTTGTAATTTTTTATTGTTTTATTTATTTATTTTTAAATTTTTTGTTTGAATATTATTTTATTTTTTTTGAAAATACGTTTTATAATTGTTTTGATTTTGTAGAAATTTTTTAATTTTTTTCCAAGATGAATCCCGAAATGATGTAAATGAGAGAGATATGTTATGGTAAGTTGTGGTTAAAATGTGAATAGTCTAAGAAAGAAAGAAAAAAATGGGTTGGAGAGAAAGAAGAGAGAGAACGCTCATGACTAGGTCGTCCGAGTCATGATCACGGATGATCTAAGGTAACAACTAAGATGACGGGTTTGCGACAGGGCAGCTGTGACCAACAAGTCCAGTGGTTACTGGCAATCAGGCAGTGACAGTGGCTGTAGATATAACATGCGGTGGCAAACAAAGGCTTGGTTGTATCTCTAGTAGACAGTAACCCTAACTCATTTCTCTAATTTCCCATACATACGATTCTTACAAACATATGTAACCAAACCACAGTGATCACTACTACACAAAGAATGATAAGCAGCACTAATTATGTTTCATATGCACAATAAAACCTATGGTTCCAAAGAGTATTAAGTTGTAATACAAAAGGCGACATGAGCTGCTTAAGCGGTATTGCCCAGTGTTGAAAAAATCGCTCCTTAATGAAGGAGATGCAGAAACGTTTACCGGTAAAGAACCTGGGTTTGGCAATAAGAAATGTAAGCAAATTTAACTCGGAAAAAGAAGATGCTAGTTTTAGGTGTTAGAAACTTACAATCGTGATTTACCCAACCAATTCGCTGACGAACAAGATCGTAGACAAATATTTTGTCTTTCAAGACAATGTCTGCGGAAGAACAATAACTTTACATCAAATGTGAGATTTGCCAGATTCACTGCATTATGAGGAAATTACAACACAATGCAATTAATGAGTATCAGCCTCAATATCGTGAAGAGAACACTCCATCCCAAGTTACACATACGGAGGTTTATCAAGGTTCAGACGTACAAGTAGCATCAAGTGATATAATGCCACGGATCAAACATCTTTGTAGTACTTCCAACAACCAGATCAGTGTTATATACGCTTGTGATAAATAAATTTAATAGATGGCGAAAAATGACTTGCCCAAGATTTTTGTTTCCTTATGTTTTCTCTTCATCACACTATAAACACATATCGATTATAAAGGTGTCCACATGCACATCCCAGAATTCACAAGGTTTAAGTTGAAAAATCATTTAACAGAATCAAGCATTGATCACCAAATGCTGAGAACTCATACAAGGACATTAACTTGAGGTCAATATCACAGGCTTGATCAACAATTACTTCAGTAAAATATCAGCTATATTTACTACTGGCATTAAGCTAATTCTAATATATGAAACGTCTACAAAAGGAATATGTATATATTAGCTATTTCTGATCCTGCAAGTTTCTCTATGCAAAAATTACAGAAGCATATACTTAGTGCTCCAGAAAAAGGTTCAATGCTGATTAAACATATCTTTGAGAAATAGAACTTAAGATGCAGATGGAATAGATAAAAATGTAAAAAGTTCATTTTAGCAAGAAGCCAAGAACAACTAGTTCTTGGGTTTTCGCTGAACTTCTGCAGTTTGTTTAGTACCAAAATGCAAAGAAACCATCAATGTTAATATAACTAAGTGGAAGCCAAAAAAACTATGAACTTGCAAAAGACATAATAGCAAACCTCCTAAAATGGTTGTTCCTTGACCTTCATTTTTTCTCCAACCAAGGCACCAAACCTCAGCATTATTCTGTACAAAAACAACATTTTTAATATTTTATTATAAAAAAGGAAGTAAATTACAAAACAGAATTGTATAAGAAGTAAAACACAGACTGGTACAAATGTCTAAAAACAAGTGTAAACTCACTATTGAACCCTGCTGGAGAAGATAGTCTCGAGGCATCAACATCAAGGATGCACCTCCCTCAAATTTTAGTGTAACAGGAGGGAACACCTCCTCAACCCTGGCTTCACAATGATAAAAACAGAGATTATGAGTTGCTAAATCGCAAGCATTACCTTGCAAATGAGTAGTTTGTAAAAAGGTCACCAATCAAAATTTTTGGAAGAGTCTACCTGCTAGAAATGGCAAAACATGGGTAACCATTTGATGCAGAAACCTTCACAGGTTGTGAGATGGAAGCAACTATCTGCAGAGAGCAAGTATAAAAATTAAAAATGAAGATTAGCTGCATTGTCAACTTCAAGCCTAATGCACATGGTTCTCTAAATAGAAAAAAGAACTGAAGATTTTTGTTGGTTTGTTTGGGAACTGTTGAAATGGAAGTAAACTGACCAAGCAAGAACACTTGATCTATAAGACAATCCAATGATTGATAACGATCAAATACATTATATAACTTACAGCCTTCAGAAAAGGATCATATATCTCTTCTGCTAGGTAAGCCAACGTCGTCCCTGAATCAATTATGGTCCCTCGGCTGGTTGAAGTTGCAAATACTGATGAATCAATAGGCAATATCTGTCCATTAACAGGAATTCTTTGTAGATTTAAATTGTAATGCGGCCTGAGAGTTTTCAAGTAACATATCAGAAAATAAAAACATGAACACATACAAGTTTGAGACTATTTCTTCGATGCTACCAAACCCTCCAACATAAGTTAGAATGTTACGATGATAATCACATGGAACAAGTATACTCACAATACCAAATTCTATGTAGTATAAAAAGGCAAGTAATATGATGGCTAATTTTAAGCATCAAGACTAAAACCATCAATCAACACCATGGATGCATGTAATATATGATGATAAAATCCAAACAAATTTTTAAGATGGAGAAAACTACAGGAAGTTTCAAAAGATGCAAAGCACCACAAAATCTCCTCAAATTGGACAGTGTAGACAGACATAGAGAGGATTAGTCTTGGGCCTCTTGCCAAAGAGAGAAAAATAAACTTCAATATGTGAACACTGTAGGAATCAATATGCCAATGCCAAAGCGAACACTCAATCCTTTTTTAACATAAATATAAACTACTGAAAACAAAGTGATAATACTATCAGTCTATCACATATTCACACTTGATTAAACCTCAAGTTTTTTTCAGGGGAAGTAGGATATTGGAAGTGGATTTGTATCCAAATAATTGATAGTACACATATTTACAACTTTCTACCTGTTAGTTTGCAGCAAATAGTTCACTAATAACAACTTCCTGCTTACAGATGTTAGTGTAGATGTTGTAATGCCTCTAACAAAAAAATTGACCCACTTATTCTCTTCAGTACGCCTGATTTTGTACCTGCAAACTACAATATCCAACATATGCAAACTGTTGCAAACCATAATGTAACCATCATGCTGCAGAATGAGCAGTCAGACATTCTTTGCCAAATCCTAATAATTCAACTAAAAATAGGCAATGCCGCAACAAAAAGACTTGGAAATTTGGAATTTGATTATATATATATATATATATATATATATATACAGGAATTCTCAAGTGAGCCCAGGGCTTAATCAAACTAAATTAAGCCCCCACAATATCCACCACTCATTTCAAAATGTAAGGTAGATTAAGAAAAAACGGTTATGCTAATGAATGGTGAGATTAACTGTAAATAAGATCCAATTGTGAGATTGTAGGGGGCTTAAATTAAATTTGATGAGCCCTGGGCTCACTAGAGCTTGACCCATATATATAACGAAAAATAAAAAAGATTAAAGATTTTAAAATTTTGAGACATGCCAGGACAACATCAAAAGGCACAAAGAAAGAAGATCTTGACATTTACCATTTCAATCATATGAAAAATAATAAGGGAAAAGTATCTCTGAAGGGAATTATGATACGAGGAGAGGAACAAGCAGTCAAATCAAGAAATTGTTTACAAGGTGAACTTACTGGTTTTGAACAAGCGGACTAGCGGAGTATAGACAATACCAGGTTTTACAATCTCACCAAGAACAAGTACCCCACCACCATTATCAGATCCTCTTAGACAATGAGAAAACACTCCAGGAGCCACCCCAGAGGAAGACAGCTGGGAAATTATAGATAATGCATGCTGTCCAAACCCAAATATTCCGTCAACAGCATGATCAGACCGAGTTAAGTCCCCAGTCTGTGAGTTGCTACATCTATATAAAGGAAAAGAAAAATAATTGGACAATAACATAAATATGAAAAGAAGTATATACACTTTGGAATGATAGTGGCGCAAATTCATTGTAACTGCTGACATTAATGTCACCTCTTTCTTTGTTTTCTTGAGTATAATTTCCACTAACACAAAGTAATGAGTTTTTCTCCAAATAAATATTAGCTTACATTGACAAAAATCATGGAGTAGGTACTGCAAATATCACGATGAAAAGGAATAACCTTTTTTTTCTTTACCCGAAGATCACTTTCGCGGAGGAGTTTATGGTAATTCCACTTGCAACAACGGTGTCAAAGTACATAGTATCTGAAACAAAGTACCCAGAGGTGCCACTTCCATCACCATACTTAAAAGAGTAACCACATGGGGAGTTCTCTAGTGAAGGGATACAACTTGAGGTTTGAATACCATAGCTGCACCTTTCATCAGAACAAGAGAGCAACGAAGCGGATGAGGAGCTTCTAGGGTCAAAAAAATTCATTGGGATCTGTAGTGAAGGATGAAAATGAACGAATTTATATGATATGACAGCACTGGGAAGAGAAAACAAATATGTCAAGATCCAATATACCAAATACCAATTTATTTGTAGCTTAAAGTCTTAAACAATCAGGCAAATAACTCAAGAACGAGAGCAAGGTCATAATTACATTGAGGCTACTGCTGCTCGGACATCCACTGCAAGATACGCAAGTTACCCACAAAACATCACTTCCAGTGTCGATCTGCACATAGAATTCCTTCGCAGGATTACCCAATTTCACACGGCTGAAGTACAAACTAGCAAGTGAAGAATCTCATCAGCCATGGCATGTAGTGGAAATACAAAGAAAACATCAACAGTCAACTTCATAAAACTCAATAAAAATCCATCCAAACATTAAAATTTCACATGTTGCTGATTACAAGAATACACACTAGAATGATAAAAGCAATGGCATCAAATCCAATTTTACCAGATTGATCAAAACCCAGGTGCTACCACAACAAAAACTCGAAAACTCAAATCTAAAAACCTAAAAATCATTCTTTTGCCATGAAGTGGGGGAAAATACGATCAAGCCGTCCAACATCCACATAAAAACACCCCCAATCTTCACCTGACATTAAAAAAGTTTTACCAAGAAGGATAAACGAAACAAAGCAAGCTCAATCACACAACTCAACCCCCATGACAGTGGTAAAATATTAATGTTTTTCTTATCTTACTAATACCCAAACTTTGGGGGGTGGATAGTCAACCTCCTAACTAGTAATGTTGGAAGCCCAAACATCCATCGAAACTCACAAACCAAAGTCCAAAACCAACAAAAGAACAACACCTCACAACAATTAACCCAGCTTTTTCACCAAAACAATAAACACATGCACACATGCCAAAAAAACCAAATCAACGAAAGCCATATCACCCCAAACTACAAACCCAACTCATAACACCCTAAACACTGCCCAACAAGATAATGTGGTGTGTAGGCTATGAGAACATGAGTCTACTACCACAAGACATTCCGATTTAAGTTTTGTGGCAATTCATGAGGTGTTGTGGCTCAATGAACTCGTGGATAATAGAAAGGACAGATTCTGTGTGAACCTGGGGACGAGACATTACAACCTGGGGTGACTCCAAATTGCAATTTTACCTAGTTTATATGGACTTCTAGGTATTTTGCCCGACTTGGTTTTTAGACACTTAGGTATTGTTGACGCTTCTGTTAACAATTTTGACTTCTTGAGTGTTCCAAAACACTTCGGTATCAAAAAACATTATGGGGTCTCTTTTTGCAAGTAAAAGGCAAGTCTTTTACGAGGTTCCAAAGTATATCACAAAAGGCAAAATTAAGTACAGAAAGCCACAGGTTCGAGCCCAGTGGTGACGTTGGTAAATACGCTGGGTGAAATCGATGTGGGCCACCTTGTATTTGGAATTGTAGCTCACCTATTGTTAAATTTGGTTAGTCCATCACCTCAACAAAACATAAGCACTTAGGTGAAGGGTAACAGATCCAACTCTATTATAGAGTGTTGCACACAACTTGTGTTTCGCAATGTGGGATTATTTTTTCAACATTCCCCGCACACGTGACCGAGATAATTTTCTTTGTGTCTACGTGTGGACAATATAGGTTGGAGTGACCCCCCACAGGTCAATCGACCCGCTCTGATACCATGTTAAATTTGGTTAGTCCACCACTTCAATAAAACCTAAGCACTTAGGTCAAGGGTAACAGATCCAACTCTATTATAGAGTGTTGCACACAACTTGTGTTTAGCAATGTGGGATTATTTTTTCAACACCTATCGATCCTGTCAGGATAATTCTCTCTTCGAGTGTGAGTAGCTTCGGAATTTGGACAATATGAGAGTGGTGAAAATTAGACTTTGGTGGAGTTTCAAATTTTTTTCTACTCGTTGAAATAAGAGTATTACATTGTTTATATAAGAACAATTTTTTCAAACGTGAAAATAAGTAATAAGGAAAATAACGAAAAAAGAAAACTATCCTACAAGGACATCTCTTTATATGGATGACATTATGACAACATATTAATTCAAAATTAGTAAAACAACTAATATAATTAAGAAAAAACAACTAAAAGAGTGTGTGGATGTATGGTTTGAAGGTCGATTTTGCAGGAAACATCTTTTTCAAAATCCTTGCAGCAAACACCAACTGGATTTTTCAGAATCTGGTTTTTGTGGGAATCCAGATTCTCTATTTTACACTTGAAATGAAGAATCTCAAATTTCCAACTTCTTATAAGCAACACAGATTTCAAAGCATTCAGAACCTCACATCCTAGCGATATCACATGAACTGTCACTTATTATGGTTTCACCCCCATGAATGTTGAGTACTACGATCTTACCACCATAAATGAGGGGTACGTTGGTATCTCCAAACTGAAAGTGACAACCAGTTTTGAAACCCAACATCCAAACACCCCCTCCAAAATCTCAACCCCACTCAGGAATCTCTTACAACTCGGATTTGAAGAATTTCTCACTCCAAACGTAACACCCAAACACAATCTAAGGTGATATGTAGAGAATGATCATTGGCTTGAGTGGAGACTGAGATTGAATATGAAAGGAAAGAATCGTATCATATCCCAAAGTGGGAGTGCGTGCGAGGGAATTCCGAGTCATAATAATAACAATAATAATAATAATAAAACAGAAAACCACCGGCCTGAAATGTTTTTTTTTTGAGGTCTTCTTACGTAGACGACGCTTAACTACGCAACATCAAACATCAACAAACCGAAGAAAAAACTGAAACTGAAACTGATTATAGAAGCTTGTTTGACGCACTCACCCGACGGTGTAGGGGTTGGAGGTCCCAAAAACGGGGAAATCCGCAGCGCCACGGGTGGCGTCCCCATGAATCCGGGAGTGGCGGGCGGCATCGCGGAGCCTGACGGCGTCGAGGTCGGCGGCGGTGGGGAATGGAAAACCCCTTTCCAAAGGCAGCGTCGCCGGGAACCCGGAGCAGGGAGGAGAGAGGAGGAGGAGCAGGAGGAGGAAGAGCAGTGGCATTTTTGTTTGGGGAAAATTATTCGTGGGATCTGAGGCGGAAGGAAGAAGAAAGCGTTGCATTTTGGATTGCGGATTGAGCGGTGCTGACTCGAATAATTTGAGTGAGAAATTCGAATCTGATTATCATGTTCGATTACAAATTCGAATTCGAATCCGAATTCAGTAAAACTATCTGAATTTCAATATGAAAGTTCAAAATTTTCGAATATTAATTGGTATTCGGATATTATCCGAAAATAAATAAATAAATATATATATATTGTAATTAATTTTCGAATCAAAATTTTCGAATACTAAATTGTAAATATTAATTTGTGTATTTGACCATGTATTCGAATAATTCGGATAATTCAAATTTTAGATACCTTGTATCCGAATTCTAATTGGTAATTTTTTTTAAACCAAATTCGTATTAGAAATTAAATTGGTAACATTGAACTTATCAAATACCAACTAAATAGAAATTTTCGAATCGAATACTCAAATAGTTGATAACCATTTGCATCCCTAAGTAGGAGCTGCTGGATTTGGATGAGTTCAGTTGCAAGTTTTGCGCTCACTAGTCGCAACTAACAAGAATTTTTTTCCCATGTGTCAAAAAATTATGTTCCAAATATTTGATTTGAAAAATATATTTTGTAAATTAACATTCAATTCAAATAATGTGTTTGACTAAATATATATTTTTCGTAAAATCAAATGTTTCATTAAATACAAAAGGGAAGAAGAGACCTCTATATGACTTGAAGAAAAAAATGTTAATATTTTTTTTCGAAAAACATGTTTTCAGCAAAACAAATATATAGATTTACAATACCTAAGAGCTCTTTGGATAATCCATAATACCATGGTTTTAGGGAAACAATGTTATTAAGAAAAATATAATTTTCAATAATAGAGAGGTGTTTCGATCAATAATAAATTATATATATGTAATATTATTATTAAAATAAAAAATAGTAGAATATGTCTCGTCTAAAAATATTTGTCAAGCTTTTATTTTATAGCTTCAACGATTTGCCAAGTTTATAAAAAAGTTGGTGATGTCAAACGAAGAGTTCATTAGAAAATAGAAATTATTCGGCACGAGCGTCAAACAGAACACGATATTGACATTGTCAAGTTCTATTTGATGAACTCAACATTGTTGTGTTCTAGTTGGTTCAAATTTCACTTAAAAAGTGAATAAACATACTTGGGTTGATTCCATCTGTATTTGGGGAGTGTAGAAAGCGAATCAATAAACGGTCATTCATTCATATCTTGCATATTGTATAATGTGATTGTAGGTTTGAAGGGACATTATTCTTTCACAAATGTATTTTGCGTACGAAAGAAGAAATTATCATCAACATCCAATTAATTTCTATAAAGAAATACATTTTGAATTGAGTTGCAGTAGTTATTTAGACTTAGTTTGAAACAGTAAGGTAATAGATAGTTCAATGAATTTTAATATGACCACAACTCGGCAATGTCAATGCCGAATTCATTGAATAAAACTCGGCAATATCAATGCCAAGTCCTATTTGGTTTAGTTAACAGTTAATTACAATGATCTTGTCATTGTCAACTTCTTAATGAACCCAACAATGACAATGTAGAGTTTCCAGAAGCTAAAAGATAAAAGCTTCCATCCGTCACGTGTCGCGACGTAGTGGAGGCATACATAGTTTGACAAATTGTTTAATCGATTAACTTTAGACACCAAGTGCACAGCCATCGGTGAAGACGAGGTAAGTACGGGTCGATCCACAGGGAGGTGAGTAGTCTCTAGTTTGTCAGAAATCAAGTGAAAAAATAGGGGAGAAGAGATGTGATTACACTAAACTAGACTACACTAAACTAGTAGTTAACAAATGTAAAAGAAAGCAACTAAAGATTGACTAAAACTAACTAAAAACCTAATAAAGATATTTGAATTCAGGAAAAGAAACCATAAGGGGTGGAGTGTGTGCACATATGAAGTGAAATAAGTGATGAATGACGCTTGTAAGCATTTATGTATGTGTGTCATGTGTGTGTCTTCATGCATAGGAAGTGTCTAAAGATGTGACAAAACATATTAATCCATTCACACAACGTATCGACAATTGCTACTTGGTTATCATGAGACTAGGCTCAGCACGAGAATCGTCTAAAGATATGACAAGACTCATCAAAAACCATGAACTCATGTGAAGAACAAAGATAAGCATGAGAGATGTCTAAATCTTATGACAAAACTCATCAAAACAAAGTTTCATGAATCAAGAAAGCAAGCAAGCAAACACAAATACAAACACATAACTAACATGTAGCATATTCAACAGGAAATTTCAGTCAATAAACATGAGGAAATTAAACATGGGAAGTGTCTAAATCTTATGACAAAACTCATCAAATTCCCCCACATGTAGATGATTAAAACATCCCTGATGAACATACAACACATGCAAGTCTACACAATCAAAAATTCATCAAGCATCCAAACTTCATGACATATGTGTACATCATCTCTACCCCCAAAAGGGTATGGAATTACTCACTAATCATTAAGCTAACTATTATCTTAAGAAGATAAAACATTCTAACTAATTCAACTAAGATTGATTAAAAAAAATTAAGCTAAGCATGCAAGGAATAAAAGAGACAACATTAAACTAACAAAAAATTCATTTATTCATAACTCACATTACAAGTAACATCTCTCCACTTAAGTTTTTTCTTCAAGACTTGACTCTAAGTAAAGGTATTGACCACTAAGCAATGAGTAAATATAAAGGAGAAATAAGAGTTCTATTTATAGGCATAAAAAAGTAGTCGAGGACAATCCCCTGGTATGGGACTAAAAGCATACTATAAATGGATTAAATACAACCTAATCTAATACCCGACTAAAGCACGTGTCATTTGGAGACAGATGGACCGCCAATTAGCGGTTTGGGACAACCAATTGGCGGTCTGGATTGGTTTGATGGGGTCTGGTTTTGGGTGGCTGGTTTTTGACTTGATTTCTCCATGTTTGGTGAACCCAATTTGGTTGTTGATGTTTGGGTCCGGATCTAATTGCCAAAATGATCCTCATGATGATGTGGAGTTTCTTGATTTGCTCTTTTGCCCTTTTGGTTTACATCCAGATCATTTCCTCTTGCATTTTAGTCCATAAATGTCACAATTCAGTCATTTCTCTTGCTTAGGTCATTTTTGTGTCACTTCTTCTCACTTGTTTTATTTCTGAAACATAAACATAAAACTCATTACGTAGCATTGTTTAGGTTAAAAGTAGAGGATATAAGACACAAGTATATGCATGATATGATGTCAAAACGTTCATCTTCTAAGTATGCATTTTTTGCTGAAAATATGTTTTTTCATTTCATGTTTGTTGTGTCTTTTCTTCATTTTTTGTTTCTTAAAGAATCTTTGATTGACATCATTTCATGCTTATATTTGTATCTTATATCCATTATCTTACACTTAAGCAATGCTACGTGACGAGTTTTAAGTTTAGTTTTCAGAAATAAAGAGGTTTGAAGAGAAGAGCCATGAAAGGACCCAAAAGCAGAAAAAAGGACTTAATTGTGAGACCTAGGGACCAAGATGCAAGGGAGAAGGACCTGATCGTAAGACAGAAGGACCTAAGAGCAAAACAGGAAACTCCACACCATCATGGGGAGTATTTTGTCAATTCAATTCGGGTCGGAGCTCCACTAAACAAGTTAGATGCATCCAAGACCAAGAAACACGTCAAGGAAAGCCCACCAGAAGACCCAATTGGATCTGAAGCATATAGGCCGCCAATTGGCGGTCTGGTTAAGCCCAGATCCACTAAGTTTTCTCCTGGACTTGTATTAATGTGTGTTTAGGCTATTTTTGGTATTGGTTTAGTCCTACATCGGGGGATTGTCCCCGATTAGCTTTTTCCATGCTTATAAATAGAACTCTTCACCTTCCATTGTAATTACCCATTGCTTGGTGGCATTCTCTCTACTAAGGAGTGAGCCTTGAAGCAAAAACTCAAGGTGGAGAAGAATGCTACCTTCAATGTGAGTCATTGTTAATAAAATAATTCTTCTAGTTTCTTTTAATCTTGTCTTTTAATTTGTGCATGTTTGTTTAGTATTTCCTTTCCTTTTATGCTTCTTTATTTCTTGCTTGATTAGTGTAGTTTTATTTCAGTAGAATGCTTCATTTTGTTAGAGTAGTTAGTTCAAATATGTGTGAGTAGTTCCATCCCCATTTGGGGGGTGGAGAAATATGTGATATAATCATGTAGTGTATTAAGTGTGTATTATCTTTATCCCTTGAGCTTTATATGATTTCCATAACCATCTCATGGGTTTTCACTCTTATCTTTGATATGCTAATGCTCTTGAATGAAGCTTAGCTTATGCTTTGATTAGTGGACCTATTTTATGGGGAATGATAAGGTTAGGATATGGATGAAGTTAATGTTGGAAACACAATTTGTAGTGTATGTGCTCTTGTTGCCTTTACCTTAGCTAATGTCTTGTATATTTTAATGATGTAGTCTTATCTTAATTCATGTGGAGGCATAGTAGGGTCTAGTCTTTATACTTGAGTTCATTTAGCTTCATTCCAATTATTGTCTTGTATGTTTTAATGATGTAGTCTTATCTTAATTCATGTAGAGGCAAAGTTGGATGTAGTTTTATGATTTCATGCACTACATATTGTGAGGAGCTTAATGAACACACACACACTCTTTTATGTTCACATTATTTCTCTACCCCCTTTGGGGTTTAGTTTTATCGTTTCTTCTCCATTTCATTTCGCATTGTAGTATAGTTTAGTGTAACCAATCTTTCTCTCCTTCTTTTACCTCTCGCCTTCGAACAAACCAATTGTCGACACACCTCCCATTTGCCACCGCTTCAACGCGGCCGTGCACTTGCGGTTAATATAAAACGATCAACCAATCTTTGATTTTACAAAATATACTTTTAGTCAAATCACATTGATTTCTACACTATTGTGTTTTCAAAGTACATCATTTGAATGTATGTGCCGACTTGAAAAATGTATTTTTGAAATCAAAGTTTCCCTTTGGTTATCCAAACAAAACATTTTTGGTCGCGAAGATACAATTTGAAGAACATTTATAATGTCTGGATTGACAACAACTAAATAGATTTTCATATTGATATTGTGATACTGCAAAAATATCCTCCTTAAGAATATTTATATCAAATCAAAACACAATCGACTACCCAACAATCGTATAGTATCGTCTTACATTTTTACCTTGAATAAATGATAACAATCACAATAAAGCACAACGACAACAAAAGCTTTTTCTCGTGTCAAACCATGTTTAAATTCTGTCAATATTCCATTTTGTATCCGTGTAGCATTCTCACACCATGTCACAATTGTCAAGTTTTAGAACTTCATTCAATCTGCACAAATTTGCAATATTGCACTAACATATGAAATTTTGAATGCTAGAGTGATTTGTTGGTCTCATAAAAATAGACCACTAGAACTTAGTGGGTATTAATGCAACACAAACGAAAATACAAATATAAAATTCTTAATTAAGTTCAGAGAATCACACAACTAAGAATCACACAATCTTAAGAATAATTAGTTGGGTTTATAACAACCTACTCTCAAATTGGAAATTTAATTGGGATGAATATGCCTCTATTTTACCCAACTTTCTTGTAAGCCTACTTCCACAAGAATTAACCTCTCATGTAGAACCTCCATGCTGGTCACATCATTTTTTTATATTAAATTTGTTATCTATTTATAAAGTGTATTGTATTGGGTATTTTTTGGTGTAGAAGATGAGTTGTGTTATACATTTTCTACACATTGTCAGCCTTTTCTTGTTGAGTCTATGGGCCTGATTAGGAATGCGGGAGTGGCAGGGAGCGGTAGACTTTTTTTTTGTTCCGATACTCTATTATTGTATTCCAGATATTGATCCGTTTACCCATTTATCTACATTTGATGTACGGTGCTTTTCGCACTTGAGTTAGGATTTTATTAGGGTTTAAATACCCGGAACTCTCTCCTTTCTTTTGTAACCTCATTACGAAATAGTGGATTAGGTTTAGATGGGTGGCCGTGGTTTTCCCGCAAGGGTTTCGTAAAATTGTTTTGTATTGCGTGTTTTTCTTCGTTTTTGTGTCGTGTGACTGTCTCCTACAGAACGTCGAGTTTGAGTAGGAGCGATGACAGACGACATAAAGTTCACGGTCAAGAAGTTTGATGGAACAAACTTTGGCTTCTAGAGGATGCAGATTGAAGAATCTGTATCAGAAGGACTTATACTTGCCGCTAGGAGGAAAGGCGGCGATGCCTGTAAACATGGATCCGAAGATGTGGGAGGTATTGGATTAGAAAGCTTTAGGTGCGATCCATGTCACCTTGTCACTGTGTGTGGACTTCAACATGAAGAAGGAGAAGACCACTGAGGACGCGTTGAATGCCCTAACAAAATGGTATGAAAAACCTTCTGCGACGAATATGGTAAATCATATGAAATAATTATTTAATTTGAAGAAAACCGATTCTAAATCGATGCAAGAGCACCTTAACAATTTTAATATGATTACGGATCAGTTGGAATCTAATGAAATTGTTTTTTATTCTGAAATTATGGTAGTAGCTCTTCTTGCTAGTTTACCAGATAGTTGGAACAGTCTGGTCTTGACTATAATGGATTTGGTTGGATATGGTGCAAAACTAAACTTTGATAGCGTTGTTAGTACTTTGCTTGGTGAGGATTCACGTAGAAAAAATATTCATTAGCAGAGACCTCAGGCAATGCTCTAAATGTAGAGGAACGGGGCAAGTCATCAAAGAGAGGAAACAACAAAGGTACCGGGAAGTCGCAGTCTCGAAGAAGTAAATCAAGAGGTTCCGAGGTGACCTGTTGGAACAACAATCAGAAAGGTCATTTCAAATGCCACTGCAAAGCGCCGAAAAGCCACAAATCAGACTGAGCAGGTAACGATTCAGTCAATATCTCTCAAGATTCTGATTTTGAAGCTTTAATTTTGTGTTGCGATAAAAGATCTTATTATGTGTGGATACTTGATTCTGGTGCATCATTTCACGCTACTCTGAGTAGGGAGTGTGTTCTGAATTATGAACAGGGTAAGTTATGCAAGGTGTATCTTGGTGATGACGAACCCTGTGACATAGTTGGCAGATGAGATGTGCAGATGTGATGCCATACGGGACGCAGTTATGGTTGCATGCGGTAAGACATGTACCTAAGTTAACAAGAAATTTGATCTCGCCGGGTCAGTTGGCAGATTATTCAGGACTAGAAACGAAGCAAAACCAAAGGCCCTGGAAGATCACCAAAGGTGCTATGGTGATAGCACAAGGTCTGAGGGAAGAAGGTGGTCTTTACAAAGTGCTGAATGAAAATCATATTAATGTGGCCACATCGAAAGTCAGTGTTGAAGTGTGGCATGAACATCTCAGACACATGAGCGAGAAAGGAATGAAAGTAATGGTGTCTAAAGGGAAGCTAGACGGGTTGTCACAAGTGGACTTATCTCTGTGTGAAGGTTGTGTACTCGGGAAGCAGAAAGTGGTTAGTTTTTCAAGAATTGGTAGACCCTTGAAAGCAGAAAAGTTGGAACTCATATATATTGATGTCTGGGACCTTCAAAGGTACCTTCTCTTAATGGTAGACAATATTATGTTACTTTATTTGATGATTCCACCCGAAAATTATGGATTTATTTTATGAGAAACAGATCTGAAGTGTTTGATATCTTCAAGAAGGGAAAAAGCCTTGTTGAGAATGAAACAAGTCTAAAACTCAAGTGTCTGAGGTCTGACAATGGCGGTGAGTATTGCAGTAATGAATTCGACGAGTTTTATGCTACGAATGAGATCAGGAAAGAGAAGATTGTTCCAAAGACCCCCAACAGAATGACATGATTGAGCGCATGAACAGAATAGTGGCAGAACGTGCTAGATCAATGTTATTGAAAGCTGGGTTGCCAAAACAGTTTTGGGCAGAAGCAGTGAACACTACTGCATATCTAATCAGCAGAGGACCATCTACAACCATCGAGTGCAAATTACCTGAGGAAGCATGGACTGGAAAGGAGGTGAAAATATCACATTTGAGAATATTTGGTTGTATTGCTTACTCTCACGTGAATGCAGAGGACATGACTAAGCTAGATGCAAAGTCAAAAGTATGCACTTTCGTAGGTTATAGTGGTGGCTGTTGGTTTTTTGCCTTAATCTATATTAATTTTGATGATTAATCAAACTAATCTTAATTAATCAACCTAATCAATCGAAGTGAGCAAACACGATTACATGCATTGCATACATACTTGTATACTTGCAATCATCTTAATAGGTTGATCAAAACAATCAAGGAAATGAGCATTGGGACAAAGACATCAAGACTTAAGACATGTAATCAAAGATTTGGACCAAGACATGTAATTTAATATGTATTGAGTCCATAAGGTTTAATGTAAACTTGAGCACTAGGATTCTGTCCCATCTAGATTCGGTAAACCAAACCCATAACGGTCAACCGAAACCTTTCTAGTTCGGTCCACCGAACAACTATCGGTTGCCCGAATACTTCCCATCAGTTAACCTTAGGTGTTATCTGGAATTGCCTCGACGGAAGACTGAACCACCTTCGGTCGACCGAATAGCCCTGTACCTATTTTGGACTTTGCTCCAATGGTTGCATTTCAATCAAGTCCCTAGAGCCCATTTGACTTGTCCGAATTCGGACAACCGAATACCTATCGGTCAACCGAGTCCTTCTTGGCTTTAGGCGCCCAACGACTATTTACACGTGACACTTGACCGTTGTATCCAATGACTATTTAAGCCTTAACTTTTAGCACAAAAACCTCGCTACCTTCGGTCTACCGAAATATACACAGTCAACCGAACTTGAGTAGATCAGAGCCCAACCTAACCTACTGTCCACCTTGGAATGGTGAACCGAAGGGCATTCGATTAACCAAAATTAAAATAGGGCTAAATTGAAAATAGTTACTGGGAGTTGGTGAACGGTGATCCGAAGTATATTCGGTCAACCGTACCTTTGTGTTTCGGACTACCGTTACATAAACGGTCGACCGAACATGTTGTAAATTTTGCCCGAGCTTTAAGCAAATCTTTGCTTCTCATTGGTCCATATCTCACCAACTCCCAAACGGCTAGTAGAGCTTGAAGGCTTATAAATAGGATCTCATTTGTTGGTTTTAGGACTCTTGAACACTTCCTATCTATCCAATACTCAAAGTCAATTCCTTTTCATCTTCAAGCTCTCATTCTTCTACACTCAAGCCAAAACTTCACCACTTGCATATCCATTCCAATTCAATATCCAAGTATGCTCAAGTATAAAGTGTTAGATTGCGATTTAACTTTCATATCCAAGAATCACCAAAGACTTGTAAAGCTTCGAGGAAGTTCCCTTTCGGGTTGTGAGAGGAGACACCAGCGATGCGAGGATTGTTCATGAGGCTCGATGTTGTAAACGACGTTGATCTCGGCCCGAAACGGAGATCGATTAATGGAACCGTAGGTGAGGCTCGGGGGATCGAGGGAGGTTTGTGAGGAGGACTAGGACCGGGGTGCGATGCCAAACCTCTCTAAACTCTGGTGTCGATGATTTTGTGGTTTGCAATTGTCTTTTCTCATAATCCTTTAATTAGTGTTTTAATTCCGCATTTATGCATTTATCTAGTGATTAGATGGTCATATATCCTAACAGTGACAACTTTGGATATAGGCTCTGGGATCACGAGAGTAGGAAGGTAATCAGATTAAAAAATGTGGTGTTTAATGGAGAAGTTTTGCACAAGGATAGACTGAGTGACAGAAGTAACTCAGACGGGCAGGTCTCCGTAGACAGTGATGGTGTTGTTGAACAAGATTCTGATGAGATGGTTACAGAACAAGAAGAGTCAGATGAACCAGTCACAGAACCAAAATTATTAAGCATTGTGTTCTACCACAACCCTAACACACACATTTAGAAATCAGTTTGAATTCCATTGAACATTCCATTGAAAAATTCAACATTACATATTCCACGAACAGAAACACAAACACAAAAATCGCAAACACACACAAAATTATTAATATCTTCAAAGTCTATGGGAAGAGAATGATCCTGTAAGATGTCGCCTGCAAGCCCAAAATATGGTTTTGTTCATCTCTTGGGTCTTACTCAACTTCGCAAGCTTCCAAAGAAGCTTCCGCGTCCCCACGTCAGGTTTCTCCACCGGTGGTACCAATGTTCTATCATCCCAGACGAAGTACCGACAGTGAAGGGGTGGCTCATAGGAGCCACATATATAGAATTTTTTGCTAAGTTTGTTCAGAGTGTTGGACCACATCTCGGTTGCCTTTAAACTACACCTACAAGTGCGATAGGGTAGACATGAAACTCCAGGTATTTCAATGGAGGAACAACCTCCCCATATTGGTCTACCAGTGATGTACTCATCTTCATCACTTGAGTAGTCAACGTTGGCATTGGTTTAAAAGGCCATTTTTTGGGTGGATCAAACACACAACTTGATCTACAAATGCAATAGGGTTTAGGAATACACTACAATAGGGGATGAATTTATAGACCCTATAATGAAATGTTGCGTCTCTTCGCACAACTTGTAATGAAAGGTTGATGACTGGTCAATCGTGTATTCTCATGTTGTGTTCGTGTTATCGTGTCAGTCATGTCTAGATTTTGTGTTGTCGTGTCGTGTCAAACTCGTCTGGAGCGGGACACACTTTCGTCCTGAACGGAACACACCTTCGTCCCGAGCAGAACAGTTGCATCCCGAGTGGGACAAACTCGTCCCAAACAAGACACTTAGTTCCAGAACTGGAAAAACTTGTCCGAATGGGACACACTCGTCCTGAGCTGGACGTTTTCTAGAACTAAATAACCTGGGTCATTTTCTTCAGCTAAATAAGTTTGGTAATTTTTTAAAAAATAAATAACCTGGGTCATTTTCTTTAGCTAAATAAGATGGGTCGGTTTTTAATACTAAATAAGCTGGGTCATTTTCTTCAGCTAAATAAGCTCAGTCATTTTTGATAAATTATCTTGGTTGTTTTCTTGAGGTAAATAAGCTGGGTCATTTTCTTAAGATAAATAAGCTTGGTCATTTTTTAATACTAAATAAGTTGGGTCACTTTCTTGAACTAAATAATATGTGTCTCTTTGAATAGTAATGACTCGTACCCATGGGACGTTTGTCTTTCATACATCCCTGACTCGTCCGGTCGCAGGCCTGACTCGTCCCAAACAGGCATACATGTATTAGGTCATGTTGCATCCCAAGCGGGACACTTGCATCCCGAGCGGGTCAGTGACGACAGTTGCCAGTGGCAATTCATGTAAAAATTAATAAAACTTAATTAACAAGCTGGGTCGTTCAGTCGGAATGAGGTGAGTCGTGTCCACTTCAATCAACAACATATAGGAAACATTATATTTACAAAAACAAAAAAAAAATTGGCATAGTGTTAAGGTAAATACATTATTAACTAAGGAAGATGAATGCACAATGGAATCCCGCATTCGCTTTGGTACAACAAAAACATCTACGTCGGGCTCGACTACTTTATGCTATGTGAAAGGAAAGCAACAACCATGTGGGGTATCAACTTCTCAACGTCTTGAGGAGGGAACTTCATTTGATTCTTCTCATCCAAAATCTTAACAATATAGTTGCATATAGAATCTCCACAAGTTGTCTTGTTCACATTGATCATTATGATTACACACATATTTATCATTATGATTACACAAACATGTAGTATTACACACACTTGTAGTATGCATCAGACATGAAAATGATTAAAGTTACTTACAATCTTGCTGGTTGTTGTGGACAATATCGGTTGAAAATGTGAATAAAAGGCGTGATGTCCGTGAAAGGAATGTGTTCTAAAACTTTTACTTTTATATGTCAATCATTATGAATTGAATGTGCAATCATTTTGTTCTTTGATTATGGTATTCGTCTTTTGGAAGTGTTAAGGAAGAGGCGTTTGCTCCTTAACCGTAGAGCTCTAAAAGATAATGATTTACATAAATCAAAAGTTATTCACAATCATGGTAATTAACATGGAACATTAATTACCGAGATAAGATTGTCGTGTTGGTCATCGATTGTTGTAGCTCTACAAATAAATGACGACACGAGTATATAAAAGAGGAAAAGATTACTTTTATATATTGAATAGACCTAACAAGTAAAACATTATGGAATTGTGTTTCGTGTCATTAATGTTTTTACTGTGTCTTGGATCCTAAGATATGAGACTTATATCTTTTCACTCAAGAAGTGCTTAATTTGATTATTGTCAAAAGCTATCAATGAGTGTAGTGATAACGGCAATAGTTGGTTGAGCATGACTTGTGCTGGTAAAGATAGCTAGTCAAACGATTGTCATTGCCCCTCTTAATTGAGTGATGATATTAGTGGGCCCCTTGATAAAGCAAAATTATAATGTGCACAATGTAACTTGAGTTAAGTTACATATTTATAATTAGTTTAGAGAGATCAAGAAATGAATATAATACAAAGATGACACATTTCTACTTTGTATATATTCTTAATATCATGAGGCAAGGGACGGACACAAGTGGTGCACTTACATCACTAAATGGATCGTGTTTTGGTTCGAGTGGAACAAAGACATCTATGCTAATTGGGTAACTATAATGTGTAGCTAGATACCGCTTATAGTTTGAGATTTTAAGTGTTTAATATCTCTGCCCATTTGGCTTAGATCATTCTATAGGTCACACCACAAAACTGGGAAACAAGAGGTTTGATTTTAAGTTCATATGATGTGTCGGGTTTCATAGGACACATGTGGTGAATGAATAAAATCAATATGTCATGAGAATTGACATAATTAGAATCATAATAAATTCATATGAGGTGTATATATTATGGGGTGTAATAATTTAATATTGCATATGATAATATATTACATAATATGTGAATTTCCTAAAAACCCCTAAAGATCAAATTTTGTTGGAAATAAATCCAAAATTTGACAAAGGCAAAATCGGGGTCAAACACGGTGAACCGTTCATGGTTCGGTCGACCGGGGTATCTTCGGATCGGTTAACCGAATAGGGAACGGGTAAGCACAATTGGTTGACCGAAATTGTTTGGAGTGCCTGGACAATCGGGTTCGGTTAACCGATTGGAAACAGTCATCCGAGAAGAGGTAATTTCGGTAGACCGAAGGTGACACGATCATCCGATGACTATGTCCCAGGAGCGATTCTGGTGGGTCAACGGTCGACCGAGTAAAAGACGTGGTTCGTCTGAATTCTTCCAGGGAATTTTTCTCATATGGATTCGGTCGACCGTCTAGTTCACGGTGCACCGATAACCGAACGGTTTGGTTGACCGAGTTATACTCGGTCCACCGAACAAGAACGATTCTACTGAATTATTAAGAGAGTAATTAGATCATGGGTGGATTAATTCCAGATTTAATTAAAACATTTTTTGTGGGTGATTATGTGGAAATTAGAGATTAATTTTAGGAGAGAATAAGTAAGAGATCATGGCTAAAGAATAGCTCATGATGAGGATGTTTTGGGAGCCTATAAAAGGGTACCTACTCCTACTTGTTTAAGACTAATGCAATAATCTTTTTCTCATTAATCTCTCCCTAATCACCACGAAAAGCTCTTAGTAAATTTAAGTTTTAGAGATAAGAATCTCAGGAGCTTAAAGAAGGGTTATTTACTAGATTCTAAACCTTGTTAGATTTTGATTGGCTAGCTCCTTTCTCTCTAATCTTGTTTAGAGTTTGGTGAACACTCGGAGGCAATTCCGTGGACGATTCAACGGGCAACGCGACTCTGAATCTTAAAAAAGATTTTAGAGAACCTTTAGGTAGATTCTACCTTTGTGGTTTATTTTAATAAATGTAGGGTTGCATGTTATTAAAATAAACACAAAGTTATGTACATAGAAATTGTTGAAAATATGAAAACGATCTTGTATGTTGTATTAAAATTTTAAAATATATACATACATAGGGACACAAAATCATACAGTCCGGTTTACCAAGTTCTTATGCAAGCGAGCTCCAATACTGACAACCTTTACGGAAACACAACGATGATGAAGGTACTAAAGTATAAGTATCTCGTCCTAATTATATACTTTAAGTACAAGTTAATTTAAAAACACGTTACCACATTTCTCATCTTACCTTCCTCCTTTTTCATCACACCCTCACATCTGTCTTATTGGGAGTTATAGTACTTTATTGTATAGATCAGATAGTTTATAACAACTAATTGCGAGTGCCATTCCTTTTTAAAATGCACTAGGGTAAACACCACATCAACCATCTTCAAGTTCGTTCTCAACGATGGCCAACAAAATACTCACTGTCCACAACGACGAATTAGCCAATCCCATATTTGCTTGTGAAATTATAAAATTGGGTTGAACTTAAGCATGCTAGACAGAACTTTTGGGACATGAGCAAAGTAAAAATAAATATATAACATGCGAACTTGAATCCAGGACATTACTGTTACACGAGCTAGTAAGTAGGACCAAGATAGTTGATCATATGTGAGTCTTGGGAGTGTTGGTTGGACACTTTTGAGATGCTCCATCCAGCATGTAATAATGTCGCTTCTCAATGGTCGTTTGAACAATAAGCACCAGACTTCATACCCAGACAAAATTCCATGTGTTTATGGATTGTCCCAAACTCCAGAACTACAAAGAAGCATAAACATTATAAACAACCTAAAATAGTCGATAGCGAAATCTCAATGCAAAACATATATGCAGTAGTTTATCAAGATTACCCATCAATTGGCTTGTCTAGCCATTCATCGATAAGTGTTCTTTCAGATTCTGTTACGTGTTCCCTTCCACAAAATTGTTTGCTTAGTTCAGTATTAATCTTATCGGAATGAGGATAAGATTTCATTCCAGAAACTTCAGAAATTGTCCTAAGGGTTTCGCACGGGACATCAGCTTCAGAATCCTCAGAGTCTGGGAGGCCCTCACAGGTCCCACTATCATTGCCACAAGCACCAAGTTCTTCTTCGAGAACAGTAGAACTATAAGTTTCATCTCTAGTGCTCTCATGTCTTCATGAATCATGTTCATTTGCAGTTGAATTTCCTGCCAACACATGCATATATTTTACCACGGTGTTTACGCATTTGTTCTCATCTATGGTCTCATGATACATGGCCTTATACTTAGCACTTCAAGCCTTTAGTTTGTCTATTGACTGACGGAGGCAATCCATTTCCATACTCATAAGTTGAACCTCCGGCCCTCGGTTCAGTCTACTTGGGCGATCAAACTCTTGTTTGCAACATCGCTCGGTCTAGAAGTCATCCTCTGCAGCAATGGCCTGGCATTAGTCCTTACGCCTTTGTACTATAGTCGAGTCAACTGCGTTGGTCCTCTGTTAGTTTGCACAAGTTGCATGGTGGGTTAACTTGTGGTGTCGTGAACACTCTATCAATCATTGCTCTTGTTCTTTAATATGGAAAGGTCGTACCTTTATCAACACAAAATATTCAATATCAAGAGCAATTTAATGGCATTGTAATGTGATTGTTCAAATAAATGGTTTGAAACATTTACCTCTTCCTTAATTGCCTCAGATAATTCTTTTCTACTGTCAAAATTGCATGATAAGAAACAAGGGCCTTGACACACAAATTGTAGAGGTCCTAGTTGCAGTCGTTCGAAGCATCAACCCTGTAATCAATGAACGTGTAGCCCCACTTGATTAAAAAACTAACTATAAGTTACGTTCATGTTCTCATAACTTTGAAAACAACTTACTACAAGACCAAATGTGCATCCACAAACGTAGTTTAAATGTTTCTTGGGATTCTCAATAACTCCCTTCAAGTGTTCTACTATATATTGATGCACAACTAGCCCCCAAGAGTAGTTCCAAAGCTTGGGTAAATCCTCTACATAGGTACACAACGAGGTGCTGGCAGCATACAAGGTTGATGGAAACAATACATATGCAAACAAGTACAATATCAGGATTTGTACCACAATCTCAACATCAGCACCGAGAAGCAAAGTGATTGAAACTAACCAAACCTCCTTTTTTAAACCTTCAGAAAATCTAAAGTACTTGCTAACTAACTCACTTTCTGCATTTTTTGAAAGAGTGTATTGTCGCCTTTTTGAGGTAATCCGAGCACCACACTAAATTCAACGCTCGAGAACTCAATCACGTTTTCTCTGAATTTGAAACTGTTGTCGATGTCGTCGTATGTGTTGACAACGTCATGGAAAAAACTTTTACCCATTGTGAACTTCGTATTAAGATGGAAGAATGGGGGCGAAAGGGGTGTCATCTAAAAGCTTCAATTGCTTGTTCATCAACTTTCCTTTTCTTACGAATGTGTTTGGGTAGCATGACAATTACAACTTTGGTGTAGATCCTGTGCATTTCTTTTCATTTTTAACCTACAAAAATAACATTTGAAATGTTCAATATACATTACAATACACTTGGGTATAATAAACATCACAAGAATAAAAAGATCTTAAACCTTGTCCAAACCAAATGTATTTCTAGGGACAAGAGATTCTTGAACACCAAAGGATCTCTTCTTGTTGCGGGACTTCAGCACGCACAATTGATCGTCAACCGAGGTTGAGATTTCATCGGTACTCATCTACGATTTTAAAAAACATAAATTAAAGCAAACCTCCCAATCATAATTTGTTCTATTAAATCTCTGACTCAACAAGAAATCAACCTCCTTCGATAGCCACTTATTTCTTCTACATGTCATCACAATAATTATTAGCCAAGTGAAAACACACTACACTTTCGAATGTGTAAATTCAAAAAAAAATCAAAAGAAATGTGCTTAGATTCTTGTTATGACAATGACATTCATAAGATTTTCTTTTCTACAATATCTGTTTTTGAAGATGGAGAGACATTGGCCATGTTCCATCGAATATATATCCAATGCAGAAGGCAATGGGGGCGGCGGGACTTGTGTTAGGGGGCTAGGGTGGCTAGGAAGTATTAAGGTGGTCGGTTGAACTACCTCAGCTTATCCGCATCGACCATAATTCCATAGGCAATTTTCAAAAATTCAATATACAACTTTGATGCTTTAATCTGAAGTCAAGGCACCTGATTTCATGAATATACTAGTTCAACCTACCAGTCATTGATTTTCAAGTAGAGCGAGTCAAATGCACCATTGAGAACGTTTTACTGATAATCAATCATCACATGTTCACAACTGGAGTACAATCACCCATTGAGTGATCATACATTTGTTATGTTGGTTTTGCCGAAACAAAACGTCTGTGCGGCTCAAGTGTGTGTGTGGTGATTTGGCTTGCGAGGAGCACTGTTATTGCTGCATGCGTTGCATTAATGATCACAACTGGTGTTATACATCCTCCAGGTTCATATGAATGATAAAGTAATGTTATCTTAATTGGAGAAGATGTTAACATGTACACTGGGGGGGGGGGGTCTGTTGAGGCGACCTCCTGGATTTTTGATCCTTTTGGAATTTGACTTTGATACTTCACATATTTTGTATATACCTTTTAAGATTTCAACCCCCACATATATTTTTGAAGATATGTATATGAGATTATAAGATATGTATACCAATTATAAGATGTGTATGAGATTTTGTCAAATCGGTTTAATAAAATGACTAACCAAACTTCAATCATACCAAACAAAGGAACTCAGTCCCAAATCTTTATGAAGTTAAAATGTCTTATAACATAAGAACATATCCAAAAAAATAATTAAACACATTAGAAGAAAAAATTCCGGATTTAACATGACAGGATTTCCATGTCTCCGTTATGGAGAATTGTAAACCGAGTCCGGTCCGGTTCGAACCGGATAAACTGGTTAGGTCCGGTTAACCAGATTTTGTTCTATCCTAGTTCAAACACATTTTTTAACATTATTTTCAAGTTATTTAAAATCATTTCTCGTTCCCTTCGTTCCCCGGCTTATATATCATGATCGTAGATCTCTACGAAAATATTACCCTATGTGCTATATCCAATTGATGGTTGTTACATATCTTCGGATGCAGCTAATGTCTCAACCGTCTGCCTGGATATTTATCTTGAGTCATTTGTATGGATTCTGGATTCATATATCATACACCTTAACACAAAATTTCCAAATATTCATCAACTAATTTCATGTTCATACACGTGAACCTTGCAAAATTAGCACAACCTCGTAATCTATTAGACCAGGCAATCAAATAATCATCGGAGAGAAGGAGCTCTGTGACATGCAACCATCGAACCAACTGGCAAAAATTATCAAATTGTTACAATAAATTGATGTGATACAACTTTAAAAGAAAATAACGCCATGTAAACGACTGGACGAGGGCACAATTAACTACACTAGGACCTGACCTCGATTGTAATACAGGAATGTACATCACTTGTGAGTTGTGACTCTCTGATAAGACGGAGGTGAAATCTGCTGTCCTGATTTATTTTTTTTACATACTTAGCTGATTTATTTTAACAAGTGACAAATACTCGTATGTAAAAAAATTAGTTTAAAAAAAAAACACAAATCATGAGATATACATTGAAAGCAAAAACCAATCAGGCATGATTTTAAACGATACCAGAAAGCCTATCCGAAGATCGGATAAAGCTCTGTATGGCACTGTTAGATCCGTTCAAAATCAGATGGCCAACCGAATTTGATCTAGTTTTTATTTCGATTTTAAGGCAAAATGTGAAACTAATAACTCAATTTCAATTTGCAGCAGGAAAAGTTTCAAAATGGATACATAAATACCCAAGTAAAACTTTTACCCAACGAATTCTCGGCTACGCAAATCCCAAGACCCACAACATAAAATCCAATTTTCCCCCAAAACATACCCTCAAATGTGAAAAAATTCCACGTAAAATCTAATTTTTACGGCATAAAATCTTTCAAAACACACCAAACCACTGACCCGATCCGATCCAGAAGACATCTTTTAGAGTATGAAATCGGAAAAAAAATCAGAGAAATTGAAAACCAAAATCTATGCATATGTACTCATACTTAGGTTTAGTGAAGGTGGGATATTATTTTTACAGATTCAAACCGGATCGTATAGAACCGAAATTAGCGTATTTTTTCTGGACTGGGGCCTAAAATGGATTGAAATTCATTCTAACTCTCCACACAGACCTGTCCGGTGCAGTCTGATTTTCCGATGGATAAATAAATTCATTCTGATTTTCCGATAACCCGATTTGTATAGCCCTACTCCTATAATAAAGAGGCATGGGACCTTATGAAAAAGGTATATCGGAAACTACAATCTCCATCTTGCAAAGAAATTTGCTACTGAAACACTGGCAGGGGGGCGAGAACTGACAGAAAGATAATTTACCATATTCTTAAATATATAGTATTAGAAAATTTTGGTGAATCCATTAGTAGTGAAACCAAACGTTCAGTGTTTGCACTCAACATCTGAGTTTCCTGAAGATGAGACATCCCACTAGTCTTCTTTCTTGTTTTCTTCCTCTCCCTCTTGTGATGAAGAGCTTGCCTTCTCTTCAGTTTTTGCTTCGTCAAACTCCAGTAGCTGTAAAGTAGTGTACATAAAATTTCTTAGAAATTGCTTTCCAACTCGAGTAGAATTTACGTAAAGGAATCAAAATAAAATGATGTTAACAAGGGAAAATGACCATGGACACATAAAACGAGGTAAACATATCTTCAGAGTTTGTGGAGAATGTATAATATAAATGCCACAAAAATCATGCAAATGATATTAATGTTTTTAAAAAAAAACTGTAAACCCATTCAATTCCTTCAGTGACCAGAAAAAACATATACTAACAAAAAAAGAAACTAGAAAGAGATTTATAAGATAGAACGAAGTTAACATACAGGTTTAACTTCTCCATTCCATAGACAGTGGATGCCCACAAATCCAATCACAGCAGGAACAATATATAAAAGTGCTGGCTGCAAGTTGACAACGTGAAGAATAAACAAGAATTATTAATGCACATTATGGCACCGATTAAGTGAGAACATATGAGATTTCAAAAAAAATTTACCTGAGCAGCTTTAAACCAGTTCATCACAATGATGGTAGCAACCACACCCACTGTGTAACCACTGAATGCACTAGTGAAATATCGGTTCTCGTATCCTCTGGAAACATCAAATCGCAGTGCCAAAGCCACAAAGATACCTGATTAAGTGTAATCATCAATTGATAAAGAAGTTTTGTTTCTAATGTGATAGCCGTGGAAGAGAATCAACACACTAACAATGTTGTAATCATATAATTATATCTTGATTTCAACTCTCCAACAAGGAAGTGAATTTCAAGTTGCTTCATCGATGAGAATTAGAATTATCTGCAACTACTGTTTGTTTTTCTTTCAAATTGATTGCATGACATGGAGTTCGGAGTTAAGTCAAACGATATTCTCCTTTGAGTATCCCACAGGTTTGTATGGTCTTCAGCATATTCAGTTGTTCTTCCTTTTAATTTGTGTTTTTGTGTTAAATAAATGTAATGACCACGTGTGGATTGGCACTAATTTACAGCATTTAGTATAGAGATATGGCATAACCTCAATATTTCCTTTTCGACATTAAATGAAATTTCCAATGAGTCCAAAAATAAACTGTTTTTCACATTTGGATTATCATGACTAAATAAAAATAACTATTTTGATTGTTAACATTTCTTATTTATTGTAAAAATAGGTAACGATTGATACTGCTTCTCAGCAGTGGGTCAACCCAGGGGTAAGGCTGAGATTTTTAATATATTAAATGCTAAATTTCATTAGTTAAACAGCTTCAGCTTATGGCACAAGCTTTATCCAAACAAGGAATAAGATAAGAAATAAGACAATGAACCTGAAGTGCCTTTTGACTTGTGAGTCTAAACTATACAGACTTTGAAAGATCATCATTAGATTAGAATCATACCTGGAATTACAATATCACCTAGACCAAGCATTGAAAAGGGACGATCAGAATTTGAAGTCGGAAAGAGAAGCTGCAGAAATATATCACCAAATGATTTATAAAACGAACTTCTACAAAGCTCCCTCAATCATGTGACATATGTTACCTTATTATTGTGAAAGATAATTACAGTAGATAAAATAATTAACAAGTCAATCACCAATCTCAAACTAGTAAACTAACCAACCTTTATAGGAGCATCAAAAGATTTTGCGACGCTGACCATAACTGGGGTAAAGAAAACCCAGAATATATCATAAAAAAAGAGTCCAACCTGAAAGCACAAAACAGAGCAATCAATAAAAGATTGCATACTGTCTCTAAAGTGAGAAGAATGAAGGCGGTGAATGTTTGAAGGGGGAAAATAAAAAAGTGTACATATAAGAAAAAGGTTAACTGTTGTGCTTTAGAGTGGTTTTTACGTAAAGTCTAGCATGGTCAAAAGCTGGTATAGAGTCCTTCCATGATGGATTCACTAGGGTCATATAAGATTAAAAAAGATGGTAAAACTGTTGATATAACCTATTTAACTCTCAGGGACCGCTTGGAGACTACAAGCAAAACCTTTTCATCATCACCCAAGATCCATATCGACTAAAGCCTATATCCACCCTATCCACATACATATGGTTTTGTCTGCTGGAAATACATTTAAATTGTCAAGTTCCCTTTGATTTGAGGAGCAATTGTTTGATAGCCTATAACTGCAAGTAGAATGATACAAGAATTAGGATTGAATACTTGGAGTTGAGGTTTGCGCCTATGGATGTGGATGAAAAATAACCAATTAAAAACATCCCTAAACAATGGAAAAGCCACTTGCTGGCAAAGATTTGACACTGGTAAGTTAGGGTCTGATGAGACAGTAGTAAGGTAATTGGCCGGTGTAGACACGGGGAATTCACCATACTTTATCAGAGGCATGGTTGGACTACTTGAAGAGAGTATTCAGTGGTGTTGGTGGGACTTAAAATTAAAGTGGTGGGTAGTATGATAGGAATCTTAAAATTTGTATATGGTAAATGGATTTACAAATGGATTTGTCTTCATCACTTCAATCATTAATTCAAAGAGAAAGGGGCATAAGGATAGAACAAGAAAAATAAAAGAAAAAACAAAGAAATCAAAAGCCAAAAAGCTCAGAAGTCAGAACACACAGAGGCATTAGATTCTACAGGAAGTAGAACCATGTGGACCTAAAACAACGGGCAATATGGAGAATTACATTCTGATTTAACAACGGAAATAGTTGGCCTGATTTGAAATCACTAAATGAATAATCAACATTCTGATTTAATAATGAAGAGAACATATTGATAATCTTTATTTCTAATTGTGACCTACCAAAAGAATGGCACCTATTTTGAAAGATCCAAGCGAGAGCATCTCAATTCCCTGCAAAGGCACAAGGAAAAATTATGTCCTAGGGATTACCACTTGAAATGAAATAATCTGCAGATAACAAAAGTTACTGAGCTTTTATCTTATTTCTGGACTAAAAAGGTACTCTTTATCACATGATAAGTGATTACCTAATACGTATATTCACATGAAAATGGCACTCTCATTTTAAATATCATGAGGCAAATGAAAATTCATGTAGTGCAACATTATATAAATTATGAAGTTACCATTATATTGCACAAATTATGTTGCTTGTTATGTGCAAATTTACAGCAAACAGGGTATAAAATAAATATCCATAAAAGTGCCTAACAACAGAGTATAGGTTGAGTTCTTCGATATCATCCGCCACAATGTATAGCTGACAAAATTATAGATAAAAATGTCCAAGCAGAAGAAAAATAACTTTTCACAAGTATTTCAAAATCAACTAGTTTGTGGTATCAAATTTCAACTAGAGAAGAGAAGATAGAGCTTGATATAGCAAATTGCACAAAAGGAATATTGGACTCAAAAGTGGCAAAAATCAAAATCATTTTGAATTTCAATGACATCAAGTCACCAAGATGAATGCAAATTATTAAAAATAGCAAGCAGAAAGAGTTGGATGTCACAGCCATCTAACGGAGCCTATTTTACATTAGCTAAACTAAGATGGTATATATAAACATATTTCTTCGCATTACGTAATCTATATGACCTTACGGCCATACCCCTATAAAATCATTTCCTGACCACAAAGCTTCTCTTAGTCACAAGGATCTAAAAAAGGAGTATGATGAGCCTGAGACATTTTGCAGGTTCAATTTATAAGTTGGTAACATTCTATGTCGCGAAGAAAGGTGCTTATAATCTAAGAAGTCTTAAATTTGAGAAACGAAACAGATCTAAAACGGTACATCCATTAATCATACAAATTACTAGCAATAGCTAAAGCTGTTAAAGGACAAAGATGCCCAATAAGCAGACCTGAACACAAAATGCTATCCCCAGGATATTATTTGCCAACCAATGCTTTTGCAAAGCATACCAGACGCAGAAGAATGTTCCTGGTATTGAGGCAACAACTTGAGATAATGTGAATTCCACGGATAGAGCTGCAAGGATGATATAAATGGAACCCTCATTTTAAATATCACTACTTGGTGGATACATGAAAATTCATGTAGCACATCAAATAAATAAAATGCCAAATATAATTGACATTTAAAAAGATGCAAAGGAGATTGACAAATCAATGTATAAAGAAACAAATGAGTACAGAGATAATTATATCATTGAACCTTCAACCTTGTCAGTTACCAAATAAATGATCATCAAATAGTGAGTAGGATTATTGGAATGTAAGTAACCATAGCAATCAATCATCATATTTGATGATAATTATTAGAATTCGCCGCTTGAAATAAGTTGTGGTGTGTTTCAGTGAAACTAAAGCATTGCAGTTGTTGCAATAAATTCAAATGGAATACATAAACTGAAGAATATATTTCCTTGAAATTCTCTCATTTTGATATAAGAAAATTTTGAGTTGATCTCCTTCAACCACAAGTTGGTTCACAATTTTGTTTAACATATTTTTCTTTAAATTCTTGTTTGAATTATTTGAATGTTTCTGATGTATCCTTTCCAGACTTCAAAAGTTTACAGTTTATTTTCCGATTCTTAATGGTTCTTTGTATGATTCCAACTATTATAGCAATGTTAATCCGTGTAGAAGACTAAGCGACAAATATATATAAAATGGGGAAGAACAGCAGTGTTCTAGAATGGCAATAACAAACACTAAAAGTAAGAAGTTTTGCACTACATGAAAAATATGGAGCCTTCCAACAAATTTCGTTCTCGTTCCAAGTTTTAGGAAGGAAACCCTTGATTGCAGGCAATACGGTGGCACTGCAAGAGGAAAACATAACCAAACAAAGAGATTTTTTTAGTTAAGAAGAGCAAAAAAATATATAATATAGATATTTTTCTGCATGGTGAGTGATGACATACCCTAAAGCAACTACACCAAGCACGAAAAAGTAGGATGTCAGAACAGCATTAACCAAGTCCTTTGGTATAAATTTGAAAAGTAAGAATAGGGACAATAGCATGGCACTCCCAACCAAAGGGAAGCGCATGGCATGTTCTTTGGACATCGTCTCCTACACGAGCAAGATAAATCTTTTAAAGGAGGACAGGAACATGATAAAATAAAAAATCCATTGCTCCATGGATGACCATACTTACCGGAGGAGGTGTTGGCTTCACGGAGCGATGGCAACCAACATAAACAGTGAGGCATGCAGTAAGAATTACATTCAAATTTGAATTTACATTTAGCACAAGTGGTGCAAATGTTAAAGCTGTAAGAGATAATAAGAACGTAAGAACATAAATAAGTCTCAAAGCAATGACATTGTTCAAAATTGTCTGCATGTCAAGAAAAGCAAAGAATACATTGGACAAAGAAAGCTCCTTGGAAATTCCATGGATTAGAAAGTTCCACTTACTTACAGTACAACTGTGAAACGGTCAAATGTAACTTCTTGAATAACAAACTACATATAAAGTACATTATTCAATGATAAAAACTTTGAAGATATGCGCTGGAATGTGTATAATATAATTATTTTATCATGACTTCTCATTCAATGAACCGCTTTTGCAAAGCATGAAGTAGGCGGCAGTAGTTACCTTTTTTCAGAGTAGACTCCATTGGTACACTTACACATAATGATTTATAACAACGATCCTCAGACGTGGCATTTGAACTTTACCACAAGTATTAGCTAATGAGTGATAAGCAGCCAGTCAAATTAAGCTTGATTAATGCGAACATTGCAGAATAAAAACGAAAACCCCATGCTATCCAACACGGATTGTTATGCTTTCCTCTTCTTTTCAGATTTTTCAAACAATGCATGCCCATGAAAACATGAGTAGAAGTAAGAACATCACGTGGGATAAGTTGGGGCAGAAATCTCTTACTTACTAATGATTTCTCAAATCAATATAAGATATAAAAGCATAAGAAATTCAACTAATCAAGCTTGGTATTGACTTTCTAACGGCTCGCCCCAATTCCACAGTGCCTGGTCCAGTCCGTCACCATGAGCATATTGCCCCACGACTATCCCATAATAACCATCACAAACCACTCACTAACATGCTTAACCGGGATATTATTATGGTAATAGATCCATGTTCTTATAGGCCCAACTGGTTTCTCTAAGCAATGTGGGACTACAGTTGGAGTTTTACACATTTAGTAGTTGCAACCATTACTATTTTGACAACTGAACAATTTATTTAAGTAATTGGTTACAAAATGAATTTACACTACAACAAGTGATGAAGTATTGACTTATTATTCAGCCAAAAACAGCGAGAACGATGCACCTTATAATTCTGAAGAAACTAAAAGCAATTTTCAAGTTATGCACCTTGCAGATTATGGGACCACATGAAGACCATACATGCGATCCCATAAATTGCATATGCCACCGTATGGGGGGGGGGGGGGGGGGGGGTTAGTCTCATGTTTATTTTTTTATTGAAAATAAAGAATCCAAAATGAGGAGAATACTTTTTGTAGATTCCAGAAGTCAATTTGCAAAACTAGTTTTATTGGGTCGGCTCTGGTTCAAGGGATCAGGTCACCTGACTAGAGCCGATAACGGACCATATATCTTAAATTCAAAAATCATTGTAATATATTGTATATTTGAGGTTGTAAAAGGAATAATTCTTTCATGGTTTAATTGGCCAGAATGTCATAGTTATATCCCGAATGTCTCAAGTTTATATCTAGAAGCACATCTTTATATTAAAGTATTTTTTCATATTTCCTACATACATTACTAAGTTTGAATCAACCCAGGCGTTACTAAGTTTTTCATATTCAGGTCCGTTCTATATGGAAGTTGGCTCGAGCCTGGGTTTAATTTCCCCATAACTGAATGTGTCATGTTGAACCTGGGTTTAGTCCAGAACCGATCCAACTCAAACCATGTGCAGACTGATTTAGCTTACCCATTCTCATTCGGTTCAATCCACTGAAAGTGAATTTGGGCCATTGGAAACAGAAAGTGACCCATCGACATATTGGAGTCATGTTTCGGCCAATCCATCTAACACTTTATGACTCTCTCTAAGATATTCAAGTGTATCCTATACAAAAATTGATTTTTTTTTCTCACGTGTCCACATAACAACTATAGCCCTATATCCTGCAGTACCAAATACATTTGTTGTAAACACCCAACGACACCTAGACATTGACAAGATCTTCTACGGAGGAAGGAGAATACATTACGCCATGCATTAAACATATTATAATTTCCTTAAATATGTTTACAAATTACAAATACTAATCAACACGAGTTACAATCACACAATTATCACCTCAATTAAGAACGTAGCATATTTCCATGTCGGATATATCCGTTTCGCCCTACAGATTCAAAACCACCACCACTATCACTACTCACCTCTTGTACACGAGGACAACAATTATCCCGAAAGTAACTATTTTTCCCCTGACAAACCAACTTCTAACCCCTCTAATCAAATTCCTAGCACCATTACACGCCACTTAAGCACCCTTCAAATTCTTAATCACCATTAAGAATTTAAGACGACACAGCATTGTAATCTACAATCACCTTTGACCACAAAATTCCACAAATTGCAGGAAAAATCCAAAAAAAAAAAACAGAGAGAAAGGGAGAGAAATCGGACCTGCAAGAGCGACGTTGGCGGCGCGCTCGAGAGTCCTCATCGGGAACCGGAGGTGTCGGTGCGGGGGTCGGAGGTGGGAATTAGGGTTTTGGAAGGGGAAACCTAATCGGGACGGACGCGATCGGGGAGGGGAAGAAGACGACTTTTGACGGGGGAGTTAGAGTTGTGGAGGAAAAATGGGGGATTCTTTTGGAGAATTTTGATTGGTCCGGATCACATATAATACGTCATTTCTATTTCTTTTTTTCCTTTTTAAATCAAATCATATATTATCTTATGTCCCATTCTTGGGTAAATTATATATTGCCCCTTCAATTACGCTTAAGTAACACATACACCCACTAAATTTTGAAATGTTACAATTCTACCCCTTAGACTAGAGAGGGTTCTATTGGTATGAGTTTCTACAATAACTAGAGTGACCTATAGGTGGTTTTCACATATTAATGTTTTGTATTATCATCTAGCAAAGACATAATATTTATGACCAATACCGTATGTTGTTGACAAGGGCCCCATACATCCCCATCGTCTTATTAAGATTGCAGGTTTGACACAATCTGGTAGGGTTTGAAGCATAAAAAGGCAAGGAGAACTAAGAGCAGAGCACCAGCGATAGTGCTCTTTCCCACGATCGTGAGCAGATCGTGGGATAAAAAATAGTTTTTTTATCCCTCCAACCCACGATCATGCGGTTGAACATGCGGATCATGTTTTTTTTGGGTTTTTTTAATTGTTGTGGGACCCATTTATATTTTGTATTGATTTTAATTAAGAGAGATTATTGAAATGTTTTGAAATGGAAATATCTTCTCATGTTCTACGAATAGACACTCATATTGCTATATAAATATTGTATTTTGAAAATACTATATAAATATAGAAATCATATGCTAACTACGCTGATACAAGTGAATTTATTGAAGAGGTGGCAGCTGCGATCGTTAAATAGAAAAGAAAGTTTGTTGCAGGTTGCAGAGGACATTTGCTGATCAAGGGCAAGAGGAGAAAACAATTATTCTTCAACCAAACGGTAGAAGCTATTTTGTGATTATTGATGTGGAGTGGCAGGAACTCTTGCCACAACTCCAACCCAAAAAGGCATTACAGTCCAAGCAACCAAACACAATTTAAATGTTGTGAAGTGAAAAAACTGACATAGCGGAGAAAGAAAATTGAGATGTTCTTTTTTAAAAGATCATGACTACAAATGCTTTCAGAAATAACAAACTTCGTCACATCAAATCTGTGGTGGGGGCCAATTGACGAACAAGTGATAAGCAAAAAGGAAAAATCCACGCAACATGTATGCAACTCCCTGACTGCCAATCTTTCAAAACAAAATGATTAGAGAAGAACTCTACAGAAACTGAGTTATATATCATGGGTGAACTTAGCGATGGAAAGAAGTCGATGTCCTTGTGAAATGATAGTGCAGAAACATCAGGAACCATGTGATGGGTAGCTGCAGTGTCAACAAAGTAGTCTGAGGTATCTGTTGCTTATAAGGATGCTAGCTAGATACATGTTGCTTATAAGGATGCTAGCTAGATTACTTGTTCGATCTCCCATCGGTGATGAAGAGTACGGAGTCACCATTGAAGTTGAAGAATACGATCGACGACAGTGGGCGAGGCACATTCCCACTCCAATATATAGTCAAGTACATGCCTTTAGCCTTAATTTGGAAGCATCTTTCACGGGCACGTATGATTGGTATGACCATAAAATCTACATGGCCGAAAAGGATTTCAGTGACAACCACGTCCGTGACGGCTTCAAGCACCACGATCATTAATCGCACGCATATCGAACAACATTTGACAGATTTACCGTTGGAGATGGTTTGCAACAACCACCAAAATAGACATTTTATGTTGAATCTCACGACTTAGAAGATACCCCATCAACTCGAAGTAAGAAAGAGTGCCACGAATGGAGACTGAGGAGATCTCTGAAATCAGCATTTAAACATTTGAAAACAAACACATTAAGATCCTCAAGATCCAAATTAAGGACGACCTATGGCCGCCAAATCATCAACACACTCCTTTGCTTTCTGCAAGAAATCCATCACCTATTGATCTCCTTGTTCCAACCCATGCAACTGCATGTGGAGTTGTAAAATATTTCTAGCGTGTGAAGGAACGACGCAAGTAGATTCTAGGATAACCATGTAGGATCTAGAATACAAGTTTAAAGGAAGGTTGAACAGACTAAGCTAAAATCGAAACTAATTGGAATTTAAAACTAGAGAATTAAAAAAATTCAAACCACAAGTGTGACACGAAGATTTATCTAGGTTTGGGAGACCTCGCATTCTTATCCTCTCCTCGAGTCTCGCTTAACCTTTGAGCACCATTCAAGAGTTCCCCTATCCAATCTCCTTGTCAGACGGAGACCAGACAGCAGGTACGTATCGCAAATCCACGAACAATATCGCGGATTTGAATCACTCCCACGGGATAGGATGTTGCTCCAACAATGGAGCTACAAACTCAATTATATATATCCACCCATTCTTAAATCTCCCTTCACCAAACACATGTGTATGTATGTAATCCACAAACCATATCGCAGATTTGAATCACCCCCACAACCTGGGATGTTGTTCCAACACTGGAGCTACCAACTCAATTATATATCCACCCATTCTTAAATCTCCCTTCACCGAGTGCATGTGTATGTGTGTGTGTGCGCGCGCACGTACTTCGTTCTCTCATCCTCTCCCTCTCTCTACCCCTCAAAGGAGATTATTTTAGCCCGTGAAGGAGTGACGCAAGTAGATTCAAGAGATAACCATGTAGGATCTGGGATACAAGTTTAAAGGAGGGTTGAACATACTAAGATAAAATCAAAACTAATGGGGAATTTAAAACTAGAGAATAATAAAATGCAAACCACAAGTGTGACACGAAGATTTATATAGGTTTGGCACACCTCGCATCCATATCCTCTCCTCGAGTCTCGCTTAACCTTTGAGCACCATTCAAGAGTTACACTATATGTTTGTATGTGTGTGTCACGCGCTTCATTCTCTCATCCTCTCCCTCTCACTCCCTCTACCCCTCAAAGGAGATTATTTCTAGCCTGTGACGGAGTGACGCTAGTAGATTCAAAAGATAACCGTGTAGGATATAGGATACATGTTTAAAGGAGGGTTGAACAGACTAAGCTAAAATCGAAACTAATAGGGAATATAAAACTAGAGAATAAGAAAATGCAAACCACAAGTATGGCACGAAGATTTATATAGGTTCAGAACACCTCACATCCTTATCCTCTCCTCGAATCTCACTCAACCCTTGAGTACCATTCGAGAGTTACACTATATGTATGTGTGTGTGTGTGTGTGTGTGTGTGTGTGCACTTCATTCTCTCATCTTCTCCCTCTCTCTACTCCTCAAAAGAGATTATTTCTAGAATGCATGTGAAGGAGTGACGCAAGTAGATTCAAAAGATAACCATGTAGGATCTAGGACACAAGTTTAAAGGAGGGTTGGACAGAGTAAGCTAAAATCAAAACTAATGGGGAATTTAAAACTGGAAAATTAGAAAATGCAAACCACAAGTGTGACATGAGGATTTATATAGGTTTGGTACACCTCACATCCTTATCCTCTCCTCGAGTCTCGCTCAACACTTGAGCACCATTTGAGAGTTACACAATCCGATCTCCTTGTCAGATGGAGACCAGATGGCAGTTATGTACTGCAAATCCACGAACAATATCCACCCATTCTTAAATCTCCCTTCACCAAACGCATTGGTATGTATGTAATCAAAGAACAATATCGCGGATTTGAATCACTCCCACAGTCTGGGATGTTGCTCCAACACTGGAGCTACAAACTCAATTATATATCTACCCATTCTTAAAGGAAAATTTGAGTTTCTATGCTTAAAGTGACCCAAAATTGGAAAAAACCCTCACATTGACACTAGGCCTGTCAATCGGGTCGTGTACGTGTCTTATCGTGACGTGTATGATCGGATGCTAACAAGTATTGAGTATACACGAACCCGGACACGGACACGATAATTTTTGTGTATACACGGACACGACACGATAATTTTCGTGTATACACGGACACGACACGATTTGTACACGATTTCTTATCGGGTCGTGTAACACGAAACACGACAATACACGAATGGACACGAAGATTACCTATATACACGATAATTACCTACAAACACGATAAAAACCTACATACACGATAATGACCTAATACACGATAAATACATATATACACGAGTAACCAGTTAACCACGATAATACCTGTATACAATAATAGACACGATAAAGACCCGATTACACGATAGACACGAACTTGTAGAATTTCCGGAAAATACCAAATAAACCTAAAAAATACAAGATAATTATAGTATAATACTAGTTTTCTCAAGTTCGAAACTTCAAATAAATAGTTTCACAACATATAATGGTCTAACAATACATGCAAAATAACATAACAGCTCAAAACTTCAATTTCATTTTCCAAGGCTCGAAATCCAAATCATTCTACTTCCAACTTTGTTTCTTCACGTCTTCCGTATAAGTAGCTCCATAGGTTATTCTCTAACCTCTATGTATTCCCCAAATTACTTGATGAAGGCTCTAAAAATATAAACAAAACATGAGCATCAGTGTTATTATAGTTTCACAACAATAATTGAAAATAGCTAAAGTACCTTTGAGAAAACTATAAATAGCTAAAATAGCTAAAGCAACTGTAAATACAGGAATAGACAATATATCTATAGCCATAAGAGCAAGATTTGGAGATCTATACTAAGTAGATTTCCAATATGCAAGAATGTCCAGATCAATTTGCCTATTAAGTCTCTTCCCCTCCAAGTACCTATCAATTCTGATTTTTCCAAGAACGAGTCTGCATCTTTTTTTGCATAAAATTTCTAAAAAAGAATTATATAAAGAGCGCATATATATTGAGAAACCTCAGGTCAGAATGATAAATCCAAACATGAAACATTTTCGTTTTTCAGGAAGAGCTCTTGGAAAACCCAAAAATGAAACTTTTGAAACTGCAAACGGAACGTAAATCGCATAAAGATAAAAACTTTGACATATCTTATCTAGAAAGAAAGCACAATTAAAAAAACAAGTGGAAAGATTGTGACTGTAGTAGCTCACAAACAACCCAATTCAAATACATAGAAAATTTGAAACTTCCTGAACATCCAAGTTCAAAAATGTCGAATCTTTACCATACACCAACTCAAAAAACCCAAAATGGTACTCAAAACCAAATGGATGGAACCTTTGAGTCCTTGACCACCATAAGCAAACATTCAAAACATCCTCACAGCCATTGCAAGATTGGAGGCCAACCCCGGTAAGATCCAAGCTTTGGCTACAGTTCACCAAATTGAATAAAAATCGAAGAACTTAAAAACATCACCACACATCATAGTCCATGAACATCAAAGATCAAATCAAAACCTCAAAAAGATCGAAACATTATCATAAACTAACATTCATAACAAACGCTAAATAAAAAAAGCAGAAAGATGGACAGTCATATCAAAAACCAATCTAAAAAACTTGAAATTCGCAACATTGGGTAGCTCATTAACAACCCAAATCAAAACCCACCCCCAACTGGTCCGAATATTAACAATCAAACTCCAAAACAACCCAAATCGAAAGCAAACCAAAAGAGACCCAAATTCCAGCACACTCATGTTCTAGAGTAGAACCTTCAACCCTAACAACTCAAACATCCCAAAATGAACGCGAACTTACGAACTCCAATAGCAAACCAAATCAAATGCAAACCTTAAAAAATCAAACCTTGACTAACCCAAACTCCCAAATCGCACGCAAATCCCAAAAGGTCGAAACTTTACCAGACCCAAATCAAACCTCGATCCCACAAACATCAAAACTTTACCGAAAATGGGGAGTGGGAGCGAGAGGAGGTGCTGGATGGGGAGTGGCAGCGAGTTAGGGATGAGGAGGAGTGACGAGTGAGGGTGGGGAAGGAAACAAACCAAGTGAGGGTGGAGAGGAGGTGCTGGATGGGGAGTGGCGGCGAGTTAGGGTTAGGGTGAGGAACTGAGGACGAGTGAGGAGTGAGGGTTTGGGTTTGGTTGGGATTAATTTGGGATTGGGTTCGGAACTTTGGAGTTTGGAATCTTTGGATGGGTTAATTTGGGCTCACATTAGTCGGTTTGGTTTAGGTTAATCGGATCAGGTTCTAACGTGTATATCATGTCTATCGTGTATCGTGGATACTTAATATACACGATACCCTTATCGTGTATGTTATCGTGTATTTCATGTATAGACCCTCATACCCGGACCCGACCCTATAAGGATTCGTGTATCGTGTCATGTATGCTTATCGTGTATTCGTGTCCAGGTTCCTGTACCCATACACTAAATTATCGTGTCGTGTTATCGTGTCGTGTCTGATTTTGACAGGTCTAATTGACACCCTCTTAAAAATATGCTTATGTTTCTATTTCTCCCCAAAATATCCCTACCCTTTAAATAAACTGAAGAAATCTCTCTCACGCATCCATTCTCTACTCTCTCTTTTGTGCATCCATTCTCTTTTGCACTCGACCCCTCAAACGTACGCAGCTTGAGCCGGATCGAACCTAGCATCGGACCCTGTTGAACCCAGATCGAGCTTCCCCATCGTGTCGAACCCAGATCGGAGAACAACTCCTCCATTGAAACCCATGATGAATGTCAGTTTTTTTTTGTTTTTTGATATAGATCTGATGGTTTTTAAGGCTAGGTTATTGTTTCTATCATAAATGTAGTTGATTACCTCCATTTATTGGTATTGATCTTAGTTTTGTGGACTTGGTTGAATCGTTGGAAGTCGGACCATTTTTCTGTGTTTTCGACGAAGCTCAATCGGTTCGATATTAGTTTGATAGGTACTCGATTGTTGTACTCGATAGGTTCTATTCCTTTTACATGTGAGATCGATAGGATTAGATTGGATATTTGTGGATTGGATTGAATCGAAGGAAGTCAGACCATTTTTTAGTGTTTCCCACGAAGCTCGATAGGTTCGATATTAGTTCAATAGGAACTCGATTGTTGTGCTCAATGAGTTTGATTCCTTTTACATGTGAGATCGATAGGACTAGATCAGAGCTTTGTCGATTGGGTTGAATCGATGGAAGTCAGACTATTTTTCAGTGTTTCAAACAAAGATCAATAGGTTTGATATTTGTTCGATAGGAATTGGATTGTTGTGCTTGATGGACTATATTCCTTTTACACGTGAAATCGATAGGATTAGATCAGAGCTTTGTGGACTGGGTTGAATCGATGGAAGTCAGACTATTTTTCAGTATTTCCGACAAAGATCGATAAGTTTTGATATTTGTTTGATAGGAACTCTATTATTGTGGTCGATGGGATAACTTGAGTGTTAAGAACTGTGAGCTCGATGGGCTCAATAGGAGCTTGATATGATGAGGTAAGATACTCCAATTTGTTGGGCTCGATGAGCTTGATATAGATTTATTTGTGTTATACGCATTATTACATGTGAGCTCGATAAGATTGCCTTGGGTGATAAGAACTGTTGAGCTCGACAGGATCGAAAAGATTTATTTTGTGCTCGACGTAATGTTGGAATTGACCACGATAGTTTGATTTGTTGTTATTTACTGGAATATTTAGTTTTCCTGATGGGTTCGATAAGCGCTCAACAAGACTTCGATAGTTTAGATTTGTTGTTATTTACTGGAATATTTATGTTTGCTTGATGTTCTTGATATGTACTCGATAAGGACTAGATAGTATGCTCGGTTGTCGTGATGGGTTCGATAACTACTCGATATGAGATAGTGGTTATTTTTTCTTTGCAATTTTCCCCATGTTTTTAATTGGTTGTGGGTTTTTTCTATTTTGTTTTTGCATATGTCGAAGTTAATAGTTTGAATTAAGGATCATTTCCCTAACCATGTGACATATAGGGGCAGTACACCTATGAATGACATAAAAGGGAAGTTTCGAGAATATGGGTTAATGGAAAGGACAAAGGAATCACCATTCAAATAGTTATTCAAGGCGACCGAATTACAATTCTTCGGTGTCTTGTCTATCAGTTACTATTGCACAAGATCCACAGTAGTAAAGATGACGATGTTCATTTCTATTTGATTTAAACTTCAACATTGTACCGTCAGATGTTGAGTTGTAGGCTCACCTTACTAGTGACCGCCTTATAAGGATTATTTCAATGGAGAGCCAAAACTTTAGATATCGCGGTTGGAGGCGACATTCAAAAATTGTAGAAATGTTGATGATGTGTACAAATTAGGTTTATGCTTCCTTATTGGAGGTGTTTTATATGCACGAGAGGGTAAGGTATTCGTATGAGCGGATATGGTGAAGATGGTTGAGGATCTGGACTACATTTTCAAGTATCCATGGAGAAAGTTGTCTTATAAGAAATTGTAACATCATGCCTGAAACACATAATTAAGCAGAAAGAATACTATGACAAAAAGAAGAAAGTGAAAAGGCAACCAAAAGAGGCAAAATACAATATATATGGTTATAACCTTGTGTTACAGTATTGGACGTACGAGGTCGTTCAGCAGCTTGCCACCCAGTATGTTTTAAACTGTAGATACCAGTTTCCAGGATGCTTAGCTGGACAAGCCATGAGAAAAACATCTAGCACAAGGCTGATGTTGCACGATTGTTTTCTTAAAACAGAGGCGTAAGTTTGTCTTCATTGTTGTTAATTCATTTGATCCATTTATTTTTTTTGATGAGTTTATTGCTCGATAGGCTCGATATGTGTTCGATAGATACTTGATAGGTTAGATTTGTTATTAGTTACTGGAGTATTCAGTTTGCTCGAAAGGCTCGATATGAGTTTGATAGATACTTGATAGTATAGACTTTTTACTAGAGTATTTAGTTTGCTCGACAGATTCGATATGAGTTTATAGATACTTGATAGTTTAGATTTGTTGTTGATGAGAATTTTATTTATACTGCAAGTGCACGATGTCAATGAAGACGTGGCAGGTACGGGTCGAACACAAGGAGGGAGAGATATTGTTATTTTATGATTTTCGATTAAGGAAGAAAGAGTGAGAGAAATAAGTTTGGTTTGAGATTTTTGGTTTTTAATTAATTTCGAAAGCAAGAACAACAAAGCCATGGATGAGAGTCCAGCGGGTGGAGGTTTAGATATCGGGTTTTGTTTAGAGAAATCTGAAACTTATAATAAATCACATTAGTTATAACGCAATACATGATAAATGATTCAATATAAACTCAAGTAATCAAAATATACTAATACGAAATTAAAATAATAACATCATTCTTCTTCTCATCACCCTAAATCCGTCACCCCCACCCTTTGGAGAGAGTTAGAAACTCATGGATGGAGGGAATGAGAAGGGGTCCTAGAGAAACTACAAAAGAAAACTAAAAACAAGAAATAAAAGAACAGAATTTTATTACTAAAGTATGGAACAAAAACTAAGGACCCTTTACAACATCGTTTCGGGGCTATTTATAGCCGATACAAGGGATCCCTATATATAAAAGGAAAGTACACGCGCCAATACAACATTGGTAAAAATTTGAGCACACGGATCAACTTTTGTGCGGCGGAATCGCCGCAATTTGTACATGAGGTGCGGCGGAATCACCACCTTTTTGGCTCAGAATCGACCCGGATTTTTCCTGTGTGTTTATAGTATGTTTTAGCTGTCATTTGCGTGTCCAGATTAATTATTGCATATCTTTGGAGATCCGAGTTAATTTCTTCATATATTTGGAGATCCAAATTTATTTTTCTCTAGAACTTCTCCAAAATAATCTTTTGGTACTCGTAATTTGCAGTAGGGTCCTCGGCTTTTGCAATTAAGTCCCTGACTGCTTTTGTGCTTAAGTCCCTGACCTTTTTGAAATTAGGTATTTGAATGCTTTTATGCTTGGATGAACTTCCATTTGAATCCCGATAATCTTGACTTGGTCTTTATTATAGAAATGAGTCTCTTGCACGCATTTATGCTCGGGATATGGGTAATTTGCATTCAGGTCCCTATATTATGTAAATAAGACTAAACACATACCTTAGTAGCATTTATTGATATAAAATTAATCTAAATGAAAGACATATGATGCAATGTATACAATGCATCAAATACCCCCACACCTAGATTTTGCTAGTCCCTAGCAAAGCAAAATATAAGAAAAATGAAAACAGGGAAATCCTAACTCACTTTCGTAGGAATCACGGTTGCACTTAGCATGTGCAACAAACCTTTAAACCCCTAAGTTATCTTAGAGGACGAGTTTTGTCTCGTGAGGGTTTTCAGTTGACACACCCACAAAGTCTTAATTCAACATTTCATTAATAACTCTCAATATCTCTACCTCAACCTTATACATCTTACTTAGAATTCTTGCATGCTTATTATATAAATCTAACCCATAAAAAATCTGACTTGGTCTTCATTCCTCCAATATTCACACCACTAACCCTTCTACACATGTTATCACTTAAATTATTTTGCACGCCACCTCTGGTGGTGAAGTATCATTCGGATCAACCATGACATGGATCATTTTTTTAGCTTTGGGCCTTGAGTATCTTAAAGTATATTTTTTCCTCGTGATTCAACACATTTGCTTTTTTGACACTTTTACCCTTTTGCATTCGTGTAGCGAGTTTGGTCGATAATCCCGAGCTGACAGACTCAAGTTACCCGGTTTAAAGATACCCCTACGGACCAGTGACTCGAAGGCTTGGGTTTTGTAATCATTTTGCAAAATGTGCTTTCCTCACTTTATTCCTTTATATATATATTCATTTTTTTACTTTTATTTTCCTCAAGGCTTAATTGCTATTAGAAGTCCACACTTCCTGGTATATTTTCCTCAACCTCTGCTTTTTATCAACCACTTCAAAGATTTGATTCATCTAATTTAAGTGCATACATGTCTTAAAGGGTAATGGGTTATTTCTTTGGAACTTAGATTTATGTCATAATTTCTACAAGCAGAACTATATAATAAGGAACAAAAACTCAATGCATTTTGTACACGGGTTTTGGCGGTTCAATCTTAAGCTATGTCATGGAATATTGAATAAATTTTTATTTTATTTATTTTATTTTTATTTTTTTAATTTTTTAAAAAGAATATAATATATAGATAGATAAACACCCCCCACACCTAAATCATGCATTGTTCTCAATGAATGTGAGCAAGATACTACATGGATTTATGCATGAAAAAGGAAAGATCTCACCAACGTGAAGTACAAAGGAAAGTTCATGGCTCTGTTGATGGACAAAAACCCGAATTCCCTCAAAACCTATGAGATGCTAAAGAAGGGATTCAAATACGGGAAAGAAATGTTGCCCAAATACTCTTGGAGCCACATAAACGATGCTCACCGAAGGAGTCTTTTATTGTATTATTTTTTATTTTATTTTTGAATATAATTATGTACAAACATAAGTTCCCATCTTCATTTGTCAAAGGACATCAAATGGGAACCTCAAAAGTGGGTCAATGCACTTGGAAAGGGAACATGACACCACGCGGGGCCAGAATACGCATGCGTGGGCCCCCTTCACAAAGAGCACAAGATGAAATGAGAGGTTCATGAATTGGACGCAAAGGCGTCTCATTCAAAGGATCAAACTGAAAGAGCTTGAACCTCTCGAGAGTTTGGGAAATAAGGGGCAACGGAAGAAGAGTTTCTGCCGTTGCGGCGTTGAAGTTATGATCGTCAATCCAAACTCTCCAACCAACTGGCTGGTGCGTCGGAGCGAGGTCAAGAACCTCGTTAGGCAAGTCCGACTCACCAGGCGAACAAAAAGTGGGTCTCATACCCAAGGTATCCTCCAAGGAGCTCCTAATACCCTTATGAGCAATGTAGTTGTTCGATGTTCCATCATTTCCAGGATGATCAAGAACAATAGTGAGAGACAAACTCTCATCAGGTTGTTTGAAATTGAGGGTACTAGGGAGCTCTTGCTCCACCAGAGGTGAGTCCTTAAGAGGTACAACATGAAGATCATGTGGCTCAAGGTCCACGGGACAAGAAGATAAGGCACAATCTTGTGCCGACTCATGATGAAATTGGTCCATGTTTTTCTCAACTTGAATCGAATTCTCCACCAAGTGATCGTGAATTGAAACCCCAAGTCCCTCAGACTGACTAGGAGTTTGACTTTGAAAGATTGTGCTTTGAATTTGTGGATGTGGTGGTTCGATATCAAAAGATGCATCCTCATGTTGACAAGAAAAGTTACTCTCCTTGCGTTCACGTAATTGCTGCGACATTTGACTCAATTGCAGTACCATATTTTGTGTGGACTGTTGAGTGGTTTTCATGAACGTAAGGAAAGTTTGTTCCAAGGAATCAGGTATGCAGTCAGTTATGAGGTTCAAGTCAGAGCTTGGGAAATTTTGAGGTTGGGTGTTGATAGGCTGAGAATGGGTCCAATGATTTGAAGTGGGGTGTTGGTAGAATTCTGGGTATTCGGGAGGATGATACTGGGGTGAAAATGAAGTATAAGAATTTGGATATGAATTGTCTCCCCACGAATCCATCACTCTCGGGTTGTACGCGGAAGCGTAATTGTCATATTGAGCATTTTGGAAAAAGGTATGCTCATACTGAGGCTCTGGGGAACATAAGGGCATTCCCTGATAACATGACCACTCAACCCACAACAGTCGCACGGTACGGCTACTGGAGCCACCGATGCACTCATGTTGTCTGTCATACGTATGAAGGAGGCCAAAGTTTGTTGTAATGTCTCAGTTTGTTGACCAGTATATGATCCGACATAACTAGATTGTGGTCTAGCAGTCAGTGCCTCTCTCATGTTATCCCAATATGAAGATTGCTCAGTCACACAATTAGGATTGTCTCAACCATATGGGGTGTTAGTCTGAGCCACCCCAGGTTGTATGGGTCCAGAATACCGGGAAGAATTGTCCTGGTCCCAATAATGATATGGATGGTCGCCCATGTAACCATCCATCTCAACAAAACACTCTCGAGTCGACCACTCTCACCACCACGAGGCTAAACTCGTAAAAAGTGCTCGACTCGACCCTAAAAACGCTACCAGAGAGTGTAAAGGGGAGGAGACTATAACATAGAAGAAGGTGAGAAGAAGATGACTCAGAGGAGAAGGGAAACTTAACTCTAAAAGATAAATGAGAGGGTTGGTCAGAAGTTTCCTAAACAAGCACGGTTCAAACAATCCTAGACCTAAGGGAGCCTAATTCTAGACGACTCCTAACTGGTTGAGTCGAATTGGCTTGCTTGATTCACCTCCCTCACTAATCAAACCAACTTGGCCAGGCAGTGTATAACTGGTGGGGGCGCTTCCGACAGAGTCGGTGCCAATTAGACAACCACTTCGCTTGGAAGACTTACGTCAACACAAAAACACTTTCTAGACACCAAATCAAATTCGATCAGCTTCAAGTCATAGCAAGTCAACCAATCTTCTCCTTAATTGAGTCCGAGTCTTTAGGGGCCAATGTCTAATTGATTTTAATTTTAAGGCTTGGGTGACACTTTAGGATTGTGATTTGTGGGCCACGGAAGGGTGATGAAATCCCCACCGTATCTTTTCCTACGGAGTTGCCCTTAAGATAGTTTAACTTAAATCTAGCAAAGATAGTCAAACATTGGTCTTTTTAGTGGGGGGCAATTGCAAGGTTGTATGCAAACTAGATTATATGCTTAAATGCAATCGATAAAAAACCGCGCACGTACCTTGCCTCCAGCACTCTTCAACAAGAATTAATTTGCAAGAATTTAGCAAGAATAATGCAAACAAAAACATTATATGATGCATGCACTAAGTCCTTCTAATTTTGCCAATTTTTAGGTCAGAGTTGAATTATTGCCAATTATGGAATTTTGGCCTAACACGTGAAGTTCTACGAAAAAGGAACTTTTCGAAAATTAAGATTTTACGAGAAGGGCAAGAAAAGTTACCTCCGCAATGCTCAGACGGGTTCGCCGCCCGCTCTCGAAAATTCCCAGATGCTCTACGCGTCCACCCAGAGATGAAGACGACCTCAGAAAAAATTGAGGCCCAGATGCTTCAAACGTGCGGCGAATCCGCCGCGAGTTGTTCTTTGTTGCGGCGATTCCGCCGCCCTTCTTGCTCCAACTGTGCCCGGATTTCGCCGCGCACTCTGTTGTCTCCTAAAACGCAAACCCAAATAGATAGATCGCGCACACGATAAACAGAATAGAATCGAAATCACAAAAAAAATAAACAAAATCTTCGTCGCCTCCTCGGCAACGGAGCCAAAAACTTGATGAGAATTTTATTTGTACCGTAAGTGCACGGCGTCAATGAAGACATGGCAGGTACGGGTCGAACACAAGGAGGGAGAGATATTGTTATTTTATGATTTTTGATTAAGGAAGAAAGAGCGAGAGAAATAAGTTTGGTTTGAGATTTTTGGTTTTTAATTAATTTCTAAAGCAAGAACAACGATGACATGGATGAGAGTAGGGCTGTGCAGAACCGGGTCAAACCGGTCAAACCGGACCGGACCGGACCGGTCGGTCCGGGTTCGGTCCGGAAATTTTTGAAAAAATCCGGTCCGGTCCGGGTTTCGGTCCGGCAAATTTTAAATTTTCCGGTCCGGACCGGTCCAAATTTTTTTTTTTAAAATTTAAGCCAAAAAATCGGGTTTTTGGACCGGACCGAACCGGTCCGGTCCGGTCTTCGGTCCGCCTATCCAAATTTTTTCCGGTCCGGTCCGGTTTTCGGTCCGGACCTAAAAAAAATTTCCGGTCCGGTCCGGACCGGACCGGACCGATGCTCAGCCCTAGATGAGAGTCCAGCGGGTGGAGGTTTAGATATCGGGTTTTGTTTAGAGAAATCTGATACTTATAATAAACACATTTGTTATAAAGCATTACATGATAAATGATTCAATAAAAACTCAAGTAATCAAAATATACTAATACGAAATTAAAATAATAACATCATTCTTCTTCTCATCACCCTAAATCCGTCACCCCCACCCTTTGGAGAGAGTTAGAAACTCATGGATTGAGGTAAGGAGAAGGGGTCCTAGAGAAACTACAAAAGAAAACTAAAAACAAGAAATAAAAGAACAGAATTTTATTACTAAAGTATGGAACAAAAACTAAGGACCCTTTACAACATCGTTTTAGGGCTATTTATAGCCGATACAAGGGATACCAATATATAAAAGGAAAATACACGCGTCAATACAGCATTGGTAAAAATTTGAGCGCACGGATCAACTTTTGTGCGGCGGAATCGCCGCAATTTGTACATGAGGTGCGGCGGAATCGCCCCCTTTTTGGATCAGAATCGACCCGGATTTTTCCTGTGTGTTTATGGTATGTTTTAGCTGTCATTTGCGCGTCCGGATTAATTATTGCATATCTTTAGAGATCCGAGTTAATTTATTCATATATTTGGAGATCCAAATTGATTTTTCTCTAGAACTTCTCCAAAATAATCTTTTGGTACTCGTAATTTGCAGTCGGGTCCTCGGCTTTTGCAATTAAGTCCCTGACTGCTTTTGTGCTTAAGTCCCTGGCCTTTTTGTAATTAGGTATTTGAATGCTTTTATGCTTGGATGAGCTTCCATTTGAATCCCGATAATCTTGACTTGGTCTTTATGATAGAAATGAGTCTCTTGCACGCATATATGCTCGGGATATGGGTAATTTGCATTCAGGTCCCTGTATTATGTAAATAAGACTAAACACATACCTTAGTAGCATTTATTGATATAAAATTAATCTAAATGAAAAACATATGATGCAATGTATGCAATGCGTCAGTTGTTAGTAACTAAAGTATTCAGTTTGCTCGATAGACTTGATATGAGTTCGATAGTTACTCGATAGTTTAAATTTGTTGGTAGTAACTGGAGTATTTATGTTGCTCTATAGGATCGATATGAGTTTGATAGATACTTCGTAGTTTAGATTTGTTGTAAGTAACTGGAATATTCAGTTTTCTCGATAGGCTCAATATGACTTTGATAGATACTCGATAGTTTAGATTTGTTGTTAGTTACTAGAGTATTTAGTTTGCTCGGTAGCTCGATAGGAGTTCGACAGATACTCTATAATTTAGAATTGTTGGTAGTTACTGGAGTATATAGTTTGCTTGATATGCTCGATATGAGTTCGGTAGATACTCAGTAGTTTAGATTTGTTTGCTAGTTACTGGAGTATTTAGTTTGCTCGATACGCTCGATATGAGTTCGATAGATACTCAATAGTTTAGATTTGTTTTATTTACTAAAGTATTTATTGATGTTGCTTTACTTATATTGTAACCTAACATAATATTTTATATTTATCGTAGTTGACCATATATTCTTATTTGGGGCACTGTACATCTGAGGCTGATTATTACAACAACCTCACAAAAGGTGATGACCCCTACCTCCCGAGCTCGAGGAGGATGTTGATGAGGGTGATGATTACACTGAAACAACCCCTAATGTGGAGAATGTGGCTGGGAGTTTGTCTTGCCAAAGTGGCAAACCTTTTTGAAGATGATGGCGTAACGGAGGATTCAGCTATCCCGACCTCTACCCCAATCGCAGCCTCATCCCAAGCAACAACCCCTGCTTCACCTCCATCTCATGATTACCAGTTTTTGGTAGAAAGATTGAAGAGGGTGGAAGAAACGCAACTGTCGATAGAAGCTAAACAACTGTAGATGGAAGCGACGCAATTGGCGATGGAAGCAACACAACTATCGATGGAAGGTCAACTGAAGAGCGTCGTTGCGAATCAGTTGTTGTTGAACGTTTTAATTAAACCGCAAGTGTACGACCGCGTTGAAGCGGTGGCAAATACGGGTCTTCCCCAGGGAGGTGAGCAGTCTCTTCTTTATCCGAAATCAAGTGGCACAAAAAGGGGGAAGAAAGTTGTTTATGCTAATCTAGACTACACTACACTAAGAAGTACGAAATGCGAAAGAAAGAAACAAACGATGAAATACCAACTAAGCTAAGAATGAAATGCTGGAATTCAGGAATGGGAAAACCCCTAAGGGGTGGAGTGAGTGCACACATGCGAAGAGGTGGGTGATGAACACATTCTTTAAGCATAAATGAAGGTGGTGTTATCATGCATAGGAAGTGTCAAAATGTTATGGCAAAACCTATCAATCTATTCACCAACCTAGTTGATTAACATTTACATATACAAGTTGTTTATTTCAGAACCTAAACAAGCATGAGAGGTGTCTAATCATTTTGGGAAAACTCATCAAGTTATAAATTCTATCCTAAACAAGCAAGCATACATTCATGTTTTATGAACACATTGGAAATAAAGCATTCATTCCATTCTCTAATGCATGTATGAACATCTACTCCACCCCCAAAGGGGATGGAACTACTCACTATACATTACACTAATTATTAAACTAAGCAAGGAAAGCATATTAACTAAGCTACTAAAACTAATGAAAAGAAATTAAACAAAGTAAAACAAGAAATTTGAAACAAAGTAAAACAAGCAAAATGAAACTAATAACATAACAAAGAAACTTTTATTAACAAATGACTCACATTTCAAGTAGCATCCTCCTACTTTAGTGTGTGTTTCAAGGCCTCACTTCTAGTAGGAAGAATAACCACTCAAAATATGGAGTGATTACATTAGAAGGTGAAGAGTTCTATTTATAGCCATAGAAAAAGGCACTCCGGGACAATTCCCCGATGCGGGATTAAACCAATACCAAAAATAGCCTAAACAAACACTAATACATGTCCAGGAAAAATCTTAGCGGATCCGGGAAGGTCCAGACCGCCAATTGGTGGTCTATAAGATCCGGATCCATCTGGAATTTGTGCTGGGCCATGCTTAGTGTATTTAGTGGTCTTGGATGCATCTACTTCCTTTATTGGAGCTCCGACCCAAATAGAATTGCCAAAATATTCCCCATGATGGTGTGGAGTTTTCTGTTTTGCTCTTAGGTCCTTCTCCCTTGCATCTTGGTCCCCAGATCTCACAATTCAGTCTTTTTTCCCAGCTTTTGGGTCCTTTTATGCTTCATCTCTTCAAACGTATTTATTCCTGAAAACTAAACATATTCGTTACATAGCGTTGTTTAGGTGAAAGATAATGGATATAAGATGCAAATATGAGCATGAAATGATGTCAATCAAATACCCCCACACCTAACTTTTGCTAGTCCCGAGCAAAACAAAGAAAGGAAAAAAGCAAACGAGAAAAAACAAGAAATCCTAACTCACTTTCGTAGGAATCACGGTTGCACTTAGCACGTGCAACAAGCCGTTAAACCTCCTTGTCTCCAAGGAGGAGGAGTGTTGTCTCCTGAGGGTTTTCAGCGGATATACCCACAAATTCTGAACAAGATGCATTAATCAATCTAGCTACATGACTCGTTGGACTTATTTTGTCGATCATGGGACGCGGTAATACTACGGGTCGACTCTATATGGGTAATCAGTCCACACACCTAGCCTAATGAACTATTTGTGAAAGTTAGTTAAGGACTTAAGTGAAAGACATGGGCAACCTTAACTTCTGAATGTGATACAATGTGTAAAGTCCATTTTGGTTCTTATTTGACTCTTTTTTTTCTTTTTCTTTGGAGCAGTTTATTGGTTGGTGTTTGATTCTCCCAAGGTCCGGTTTCGTGCATCATTGCCTATGAGGGCTTACACTATCACGCACACCTTCCCCCAAATCTCCACATAGGGCGATCCCTACCACCAGTGTAACGGGAGTTCGGTCGGTGCATCCCAAGTCAGATGACTCGAAAGCATCAGACACAAAGTCCCCTCAGACCTACTTTCCCGAGTGATAGGAGCCGTGCGAGAAGAGAGAACACCACTTATTTATTTATCTACATGGGAACCAAAACCCCTACACTTAAGTTTCACAAAAAGAGATTAATGGCCATTGACTACGACAAACTTCCTTATACTAACAAACATGAATTATTTGACTCACTAGGTTCAGGGTGGACTTCTTTAAATGTTTGAGTGCTGAAACCCTATGATTACATGCCCCCCGAGGGAAAACCGGGGCGCATCCTAACGACTCGATAAGACCTAAAGCCAGTAAACTAGATATCCTAATGCATCAAGTTCAAGACAATTTTGGGAGCTTTCTTTTTACTTTGCCTCTCAACGGTTTTTGCACATGCTAAACACACGCAAAACCCACAAAAAACATTTTTTCGCAAACACATGAAGATTTTGAAAGAAATGTGAAAATTTTAAAGCACTAGGCAAGCAAAAGAAGAGAAGTTACCCAAGGATCATGGCAAGGAGATATATCGATATTAAATGCAGCACACTAACATGACCCTAACAATGCACCCAAAAGAAAACAAAAATCAAAGGAAAAGACTCGACTATGTACACACGTAAAACACCCCCACACCTACTTCATGCATTGTCCTCAATGAATGTGAGCATGGATTTATGCATGAAAAATGGAAGATCTCACCAACATGAAGCGCAAAAGGAAGTTCGTGGTTATGTTGATGGACACAAACCTGAATTCCCTCAAAACCTGTGAGATACTGAAGATGGGAGACAAATATGTGAAGAAATGGGGCCCAAGTACACAAGGGTTGGGGCCCACAACAATCAGTGCTCGCTCATGGAGTCTTTTATTACACACTTTTTTTTGAATATAACTATGTACAAACATAAGTTCCCATCTTCATTTGTCAAAAGACATCAAATGAGAATCTCAAAAGTGGGTCAATGTACTTGGAAAGGGAACATGACACCACGTGGGGCCAGAATACTCATGTGTGGCCCCCCTTCACAAAGAGCACAAGATGAAATGAGAGGTTCATGAATTGGACGCAAAGGCGTCTCAATCAAAGGATCAAACTGAAAGAGCTTGAACCTCTCGAGAGTTTGGGAAATAAGGGGCAACGGAAGAAGAGTTTCTCCTGTTGCGCTGTTGAAGTTGTGATCGTCAATCCAAACTCCCCAACCAACTGGCTGGTGAGTCGGAATGAGGTCAAGAACCTCGTTAGGCATGTCCGACTCACCAGTCGAACAAAAAGTGGGTCTCATACCCAAGGTTTCCTCTAAGGAACTCCTAATACCCTCATTAGCAATGTAGTTATTTGATGTCCCATCATTTCCAAGATGATCAGGAACAATAGTGAGAGGCAAACTCTCATCAAGTTGTTTGAAATTGAGGGTACTAGGGAGCTCTTGCTCCACCATAGGTGAGTCCTTAAGAGGCACAACATGAAGATTATGTGGCTCAAGGGCCATGGGACAAGAAGATAAGGCACAATCCTGTCCCGACGCATAATGAAATTGGTCCATGTTATTCTCAATTTGGATCGAATCCCCCACAATGTGATAGTGAATTGAAACCCCAAGTCCCTCAGACTGACTAGGAGTTTGACTCTGAAAGATTGTGTTTTGAATTTGTGAATGTGGTGGTGGTTCGATATCAAAAGATGAATCCACATGTTGACAAAAAATGTCACCCTCCTCACGTTTACTTAATTGTTATGTAATTTGACTCACGTACCTTTCCATAGTTTGTAGGGAATCGTGATTGGACTTCAACACATTTTGAGTGGTTTCCATGAACGTTTGGAGGGCTTGTTCCAAAGAATTAAGTTTGGGGTCAACTGTGAGGTTCATGTCAGAATTTGGGAAATGGATGGGTTGGGTGGTGATGGGCTGAGAATGAGTCTAATGATTGGTCATGGGGTGTTGGTAGAATTCATGATATTTAGAAGGAGGGTACTGGGGTGGGAGTGATGTATAAGAATTTGAATAAGAATTGTCTCCCCACGAATCCATCATTCTCGGGTTGTACGTGATTGAACGTTTTAATTAAACCGCAAGTGCACGGCCGCGATGAAGCGGTGGCAAGTACGGGTTGTCCTCAGTGAGGTGAGCAGCCTCTTGTTTATCAGAAATCAAGTGACAAAAATTGGGGGAGAAAGATTGATTATGCTACTCTACACTAAACTACGCTAAGAAGTATGAAATGCGAACGAAGGAAACAAACATTGAAATAACAACTAAGCTAAGAACAAAAGAGGAATGCTGGAATACAGAAATGGGAAAACCCCTAAGGGGTGGAGTGAGTGCACACAAACAAAGAGGTGGGTGTTGAACAAATTCTTTAAGCACAAATAAAGGTGGTGTTATCATGCATAGGAAGTGTCTAAATGTTGTGGCAAAACCTATCAATCTATTCACCAACTTAGTTGATTAACATTTACATATGCAAGATGTTTATTTCAGAACCTAAACAAGCATGAGAGGTGTCTAATCATTTTGGCAAAACTCATCAAGTTATAAATTCTATCCTAAACAAGCAAGCATACATTCATGTTTTATGAACACATTGGAAATAAAGCATTCAATCCATTCTCATTTGCATGTATGTACATCTACTCCACCCCCCAAAGGGGATGGAACTACTCACTAAACATTACACTAATTATTAAACTAAACAAAGAAAGCATATTAACTAAGCAAATAAAACTAATGAAATGAGATTAAGCAAGGCAAAACAAGAAACATAAAACAAACAACATAATAAAGAAAACTTGTATTAAAATGACTCACATTAAAAGTAGCATCCTCCTAGTTTAGTGTGTGCTTCAAGGCCTCACTTCTAGTAGGAAGAATAGCCACTTAAAATATGGAGTGATTACAATGGAAGGTGAAGAGTTCTATTTATAGCCACGGAAAAAGGCAAACCGGGACAATCCCCCGATGTGGGAGTAAAAAAATACCAAAAATTGTCTAAACATCCTCTAATACATGTTCTGGATAAATTTGAGCGGATTTGGGCCAAAATGGACCGCCAATTAGCGGTGTTGGACCGCCAATTGGCGGTCTATATGGTTCACATCCTGCTCATTTTTGTTGTGGGCTTTTCTTGGTATATGTGCTGGTCTTGGATGCATTTAATTGGTTTGTTGGAGCTCCGACCCGAATCGAATTGCTAAAATACTCCCCATGATGGTGTGGAGTATTCTGTTTTGCTCTTAGGTCCTTCTGTCTTATGTCCAGGTCATTCTCCCTTGCATCTCAGTCCCTAGATCTCACAATTCAGTCATTTTTCCCAGCTTTTGGGTCCTTTTATGCTTCATCTCTTCAAACCTATTTATTCCTGAAAACTAAACATAAAACTCGTAACATAACATTGTTTAGGTGAAAGATAATGGATATAAGATACAAATATAAGCATGAAATGATGTCAATCAAATACCCCCACACTTAACTTTTGCTAGTCCCGAGCAAAACAAAGAAAGAGAATAACATACGAAAACAAGAAATCCTAACTCACTTTCGTAGGAATCACGGTTGCACTTAGCACGTGCAATAAGTCGTTAAACGTCCTTGTTGCCAAGGAGGAGGAGTGTTGTCTCCTGAGGGTTTTCAGCGGATATACCCACAAAATCCGAACAAGATGGATTAATCAATCTAGCTACACGACTCGTTGGACTCATTTTGTCGATCACGGGACACGGTAATACTACGGGTCGACTATATATATGTAATTGGTCCACACACCTAGCCTAATGAGGTATTCGTGAAAGTTAGTTAAGGACTTAAGTGAAAGACATGGGCAACCTTAGCTTCTGAATGTGATACAATGTGTAAAGTACATTTTGGTTCTTATTTGACTCTTTTTTACTTTTTTTCTTTTTTTTTCTTTTTCTTTGGAGCAGTTTATTGGTTTGTGTTTGATTCTCCTAGGGTCAGGTTTCGTGCATCATTGCCTATGAGGACTTACACTATCACGTACACCTTCCCCCAAATCTCCACATAGGGCGATCCATACCACCCGTGTAACGGGAGTTCGGTCGGTGCATCCCAAGTCAGATGACTCGAAAGCACCAGACACAAAGTCCCCTCAGACCTACTGTCCCGAGTGATAGGAGCCGTACGAGAAGAGAGAACACCACTTATTTATTTATCTACATAGGAATCAAAACCCCTACACTTAAGTTTCCTAAAAAGAGATTAAGGGCCCTTGAATACGACAAACTTCCTTATACTAACAGACACAAATTATTTGACTCACTAGGTTCAGGGTGGACTTCTTTAAATGTTTGAGTGCTGAAACCCTATGATTACACGCCCCCCGAGGGAAAACCGGGACACATCCTAACGACTCGATAAGACCTAAAACCAGTAAACTAGATATCCTAATGCATCAAGTTCAAGACAATTTTGGGAGGTTTCTTTTTACTTTGCCTCTGAACGGTTTTGCACATGCTAAACACACGCAAAACCCACAAAATATTTTCTTTCGCAAACACATGAAGATTTTGAAAGAAATGTGAAAATTTTAAAGCACTAGGCAAGCAAAAGAAGAGAAGTCACCCCATGATCATGGCAAGCAGATATATCGATATTAAATGCAGCACACTAACATGACTTTATCAATACACACAAAAGAAAACAAAATCAAAAGAAAAAGACTCGACTATGTACACACGTAAAACACTCCCCCACACCTACTTCATGCATTGTCCTCAATGAATGCGAGCAAGATACTACATGGATATATGCATGAAAAAGGAGAGATCTCACCAACATGAAGTACAATGGGAAGTTCAAGGTCATGTTGATGGACACAAACCCGAACTCCCTCAAAACCTGTGAGATGCTGAAGAAGGGAGATAAATACGTGAAGAATTGGGGCCCAAATATGCAAGGGTTGGGGCCCACAACAATCAATGCTCGCTCATGGAGTCTTTTATTGCACTTTTTTTAGTATGATATGTACAACAACAACGATATTCTCATAATCATTTGGTCAAGGAACATCAAATGAGAACATCAAGTCATGAGGACCAGAGACTTGCCGAGATGGGCAAACTTCACTGGTACTCTGAGGTGTCATGAGGGGTGAAAGGTCAAAGCTGAAAGGCTCAAACCCCTCATGATATTGGTTGAGTGTGGGCAACAAAGAATGAAGTTGTGTTGCCTCACTAGGGTTTAATTGCTCATCGAAGAAAACCCTCCAACCTATAGGCGGGTGCATCGGAATGAGTTCCTCAGGCTCATTCGATGGATGCAGCAGACTTACATCACTAAGAATGGGGCTTCTTCCCAAGTCATCCAACAAGGACCTCCCACCATCAGTTAGATCATCAAGCATAAGCTCGATCGTAGGTGGGTCCTTGTTGGAGTCATTATGACGCTCAAATGGCTCAATGGCCATGGGACATGAGGTAGAGACACCTTCTGGTATAGGCATATGATGAGGTGTCTCACTCTCACTAGTACTCTCAACTGAATCATGCAACGAACACTCCCTTTGGACATTCATGTTCGAGGCCAGCTCACTCTGTTGCATTGCGAAAACAGGCAATGAGTTTTCGCTGGGCCCACGAACATTCTCAACGGGTTGCATTGGGTTATTGGTGTTCGTTGATTTTGTGGTGCTTTCTCCAATTGGCGGATGAGATTTAGATTTAAAGGTTCATCCATGGGTTCCTGTTGCCTACCAGAGTTGAACACATGAAACTCGGCACTCATGTTACTGAATGAGAGCTTTATGAGACCATTTCTACAATTAATCAAGGCATTGGAGGTGGCCAGAAATGGTCTACCCAAAATCAAAGGTATTTGAGAGTGGGTGTTCGCAACAGGATTGGTATCGAGGACAACAAAATCGTCTGGAAATATAAAATCTCCAACTTTGATAAGCACGTCCTCGATAATCCCCATGGGAATACAAATGGATCTATCCGCCAATTGGAGGGTGATCTTAGTTGGTTTCAATTCTCCCAAGTTCAACTGTTGATAAACAGAGAATGGGAGGAGGTTGATCCTAAATCAAGCAAAACATTGCTCATTCTAGTGTCCCCTATCGTACACTGAATAGTAGGACACCCAGGGTCCTTGTATTTTGTGTAGGTGGGATTGGACAAAAGTGAGCTGATATTTGCAGCCAAGAATGCTTTCTTAGGAACATTGGTCTTCCTTTTGGTTGTGCAGAGATCCTTCAACACTTTGGCATATTGAGGTATTTGTTGGATGACATCCAACAAGGGGATGTTAACCTTTACTTGCTTAAACACCTCTAATATCTTGTCCATGTTGTCACTCTGCTTTTTGGTTAACCTACTTGGATAGGGAGCTTTTGGCAGGTAGGTTTTCTGTAGTGCCTGAGAAGAAAGCTTTGGTGTATTAGCCTCACCCTCAGCCTCTTCTTCACCACCATTCCCACTGAGGGGCTGCATAGATGGTGGTTGTTGTGGCAAGGAAATGTGATTGTCAACCTGTTTCCATTCCTTAAGGTCACAATGAAATTGACATGGTGAACAGGTTCCTCCACATGGTTCACTTGCCTCCCCCGAGGTACCACATTCTCATTTTGCATGCGTTGTTGTTGGTACATTCGGGGATTAGCCTCAGGTTGGCTAGGAAAAGACTCTCTCTTTCATGTACAGACTGCGCCAATTGGCCCATCTGAAGCTCTAGAGATTTGATGGTCTGCTGATTTGAAGTGAGAACTTGACTCGTGGTTGACATAAAAATTTTCATTGAGTTTTCAAGTCCACGAGTCAAGGTCTCAAGCGAATTGAATCGGGTTTCCATATTATTGGAATTTGGGAAACCCGATTGATTGGTGGTTTGCGCTTGGGGTGGCTGATAGGAATGTACATGTATGGGAGGTTGGTGTGATTGGTAATGTGGTCTAGAGGAGTTTGAAGGACCACCCGGGGCATTAGTTTGGTTCCATGAAAAATTGGGGTGGTTCCTCCATCCAGGATTATAAGATGATGAGTATGGGTCATTCCTAGCTCTGTCATAGATGGCGTTGACACGCTCCATCTCAGGAGGAATAGACACACTCGCTTTCTACATCACCTACCCTACCACATGAATGACAAGGAACTGGACCAGATGTGGACATGTGAGGTGCACCTTGTTGGTTTTGGAGCTCAATCGAATCCATACGGCGCATTAAGGCCGCCATGCGCGCCTCGGTGGCTGTAGTGGTATCGACAACAAATGCGGCACCCGATCTAGTCGAGTTTGCATTCGCGATCCTCGCTCCTATGCTAGATGATGCAGGTGGTTCCCTCACACTCTCCCATTGCATTGTTTTCTCAGCAATGTCTTCTAGGAAAGCCCATGCCTCCCTTTCATCCTTTCCCAAGAACTCTCCTTGACACATGGACTCAAGGAGCGTTCGGGACGGGATGTGAAGACCCTCGTAAACAATCTGACAAAGGCGCCACAACTCGATGCCATGGTGAGGGCATGAGGATAGTAGATCCTTGAACCTCTCTAAGTATGCATGGAATGGTTTGGTCTCATGTTGATAGAAAAAATTGATTTCGTTCCTCAATTTTTGAGTCCGATGATTTGGGAAGTACTTCTTGAGGAATGCAGATTGAAACTCATCCCAAGTCCTAAAGGCATTCACCTGGTTGCTGTACAACCACTTCTTGGCGTCATCCTTCAGCGCAAAGGGGACAAGCCTAAGATGGATGGAGTTTGTGCTAAGTTGTTGCAGCTTGAACATAGCACATACCTCCTCAAATTCCCTGAGAAAGATATAGGGGTCACCTTTCCCAGTGAAGTGAGGGAGCATGGAAATAAACTGAGGCTTAACCTAAAAATGGTTCCCATTATCCTCTGGTAATACGATGCATGTGGGTAGAGCTATACGGCTCGGGTAGCATCGATCACGTAGAGGTATGGGAACGACAACTGGAAGCACTGATGGAGCAGGTGGGTCCAGCAATTTCTCCTCCTCACAGAAATTAGCAGCCATTGAACCCGGACTGCGTGCGACACGAGAGGAGGAAGGTGTCAAGAAATCGATGACCGAAGCCGGATTGACAACGCTCCTCGTCAAACGACCTCTCTCGTCTCGTGTCCACGAAAGCATACACAAAGGTGCACGTACACAAACCAAACCTTTTTTTTCTTTTTTTTTCAAAGAATGTGCGTAGAGGAGAAGACGGGGGAACACAGGAGAGAAAGAATGACTCAGGAGAGAAGGGAAGAAGTCCTTATGCTACGGCGGATGGGTACAGGTAGAAGCATATAAGCAAAAAAAGGCTCAAGCAATCCTAAGGTCGCTATAGGTCCTTACAGCTAGACGACGCCTAACTACGAGGTCACATGGCCTCAACACGCCTCACCTCCCTATGACGAGGACCACAAAGCCCAGCAAGTGAGCCAAGATCCGGGGATCTCGTCTCTCCTACTATCGACAAAGTGGGCAACGCCGATCAGGTCATGACGGTCGGGACCGGATCACTCTGCTAATGCGTCTGAATTCCTTAAGGTCAATGTCTACTTGATTTTAAAATTAGGCTCTTGATTAGTGTGGTTTTGGGGGCAAAGGAAAGGGTGATGAAATCCCCCACCTTATCTTTTATGGGGCAACCCTTCCTTAGTAGCGTTTTGGAGTCCTAATCTAGCAATCAACTCTCCAAACAAACGCTCAACTCACACTTGTTTCAATGCACTTCCTACTAATTAATGCATGTTCATACGGAATGCATGAATGAGAGTAGAAAGTGCGTACCTCACGCCAGCTCTCAGCAACAGAAAATAAAGCTAAGATAAAAGACAATCTAAATGCCTAAGTCACATACATGATGCATGACCTAAACAACAAGAATGCCTAATCTTTTGCTTTGAGTTTTAGGGTCCAAGTTGCTTAAAGGAGGTTCGATTATTGATCTGGGGACAAACTATAAGTCAAAACATGCCAAATCGAGTCCCAGATCACTATATCAGATAAAGCAATACTCCACAGAAATTTAGAGGTGAAATGAGACAACCAGACCGCCAGTTGGCGGTTATAGACCGCTGATTTGCGGTCTTCTTCTCTCAGACCACCTCCAAACTTCACCAGATGCTTCCCCTTCTCAATGTGAGTCTCCTGAAACAAAGAAAACTACAAGACAAAAAATAAATCCACTTGAATCATCCAAACAAGAGTCTGGACTGGCACCTCCCCGGCAACGGCGCCAAAAACTTCATTGAATGTTAATTAAACCGCAAGTGCACGGCCGCAATGAAGCGGTGGCAAGTACGGGTCGTCCTCAGGGAGGTGAGCAGCCTCTTGTTTATCAGAAATCAAGTGGCAAAAATTGGGAGAGAAAGATTGATTATGCTACTCTACACTAAACTACGCTAAGAAGTATGAAATGCGAACGAAAGAAACAAACATTGAAATGACAACTAAGCTAAGAACAAAAGAGGAATGCTGGAATACAGAAATGGGAAAACCCCTAAGGGGTGGAGTGAGTGCACACAAGCAAAGAGGTGGGTGTTGAACACATTCTTTAAGCACAAATAAAGGTGGTGTTATCATGCATAGGAAGTGTCTAAATGTTGTGGCAAAACCTATCAATCTATTCACCAACTTAGTTGATTAACATTTACATATGCAAGATGTTTATTTCAGAACCTAAACAAGCATGAGAGGTGTCTAATCATTTTGGAAAAACTCATCAAGTTATAAATTCTATCCTAAACAAGCAAGCATACATTCATGTTTTATGAACACATTGGAAATAAAGCATTCAATCCATTCTCATTTGAATGTATGTACATCTACTCCACCCCCCAAAGGGGATGAAACTACTCACTAAACATTACACTAATTATTAAACTAAACAAAGAAAGCATATTAACTAAGCTAATAAAACTAATGAAATGAGATTAAGCAAGGCAAAACAAGAAACATAAAACAAACAATATAATAAAGAAAACTTGTATTAAAATGACTCACATTAAAAGTAGCATCCTCCTAGTTTAGTGTGTGCTTCAAGGCCTCACTTCTAGTAGGAAGAATAGCCACTTAAAATATGGAGTGATTACAATGGAAGGTGAAGAGTTCTATTTATAGCCATGGAAAAAGGCAAACCGGGACAATCCCCCGATGTGGGACTAAACAAATACCAAAAATTATCTAAACATCCTCTAATACATGTTCTGGATAAATTTGAGCGGATTTGGGCACAAATGGACCGCCAATTAGCGGTGTTGGACCGCCAATTGGCGGTCTATATGGTTCACATCCTGCTCATTTTTGTTGTGGGCTTTTCTTGGTATATGTGCTGGTCTTGGATGCATTTAATTGGTTTGTTGGAGCTCCGACCCGAATCGAATTGCTAAAATACTCCCCATGATGGTGTGGAGTATTCTGTTTTGCTCTTAGGTCCTTCTGTCTTACGTTCAGGTCCTTCTCCCTTGCATCTCAGTCCCTAGATCTCACAATTCAGTCATTTTTCCCAACTTTTGGATCCTTTTATGCTTCATCTCTTCAAACCTATTTATTCCTGAAAACTAAACATAAAACTCGTAACATAGCATTGTTTAGGTGAAAGATAATGGATATAAGATACAAATATAAGCATGAAATGATGTCAATCAGTACGCGGATGCGTAATGGTCATATTGAGCATTTTGGGAAAATGTATGCTCATACTCAGGCCTTGAGGGAACATAAGGACATTCCCCACAAACATGACCACTCAACCCACAACAGTGACACGGTACGGCTATTGGAGCCACCGGTGCACTCATGTCTTCTACCATATGCGTGAAAGAGGCCCAAGGTTTTGCAATGTCTTAGTTTTATGACCAACATATGATCTGATGTAACTAGATGGAGACCTAGCAGTCGGTGCCTCTCTCATATCACCCCTATATGAAGATTGCTCAGTCACACAATGAAGATTATCCCAACCATACGGGGTGTTCGTCTGAGCCACCCCAGGTTGCATGGGTCCGGAGTACCAGGGAGAATTGTCCTGGTCCCAACAATGATATGGATGGTCGCCCATGTAACCATCCATCTCGACAAAGAACTCTTGACTCGATCACTCTCACCACCACGAGGCCAAGCTCGCAAAAAGTGCTCGACTCGACCCTAAAGCGCTAACAGAGAGTGTAAAGGGGAGGAGAGTAAAACGTAGAAGTCGGTGAGAAGAAGATGACTCAGAGGAGAAGAGACGAATCCCTAAAAACTAGCGTGGGTAAAGGGTGAGGGTAGAAGCCTAGTCTAGCAAACACGGCTCAAACAAGCTTAGGATGGCTATGGGTCCTTACAGCTAGACGACGCCTAACTGCGAGGTCACACGACTTCAACACGCCTCACCTCCCTACGACGAAGACCACAATGGCCAGCAAGTGAGCCAAGATCCGGAGATCTTGTCTCTCCTACTATCGACAAAGTGGGCGACGCCGATCAGGCTATGACGGTCGTGACCGGCTCACTCTCCTAATGCGCCCAAGTCCTAATGGCCAATGTCTACTTGCTTTTAGATTAAGGCTTTACTTGAGTGTGCTTTTTGGGGCTAAGGGAGGGGTGATGAAATCCCCCACCTTATCTTTGAAGACTATTGGTGGTGCCCCTTAAGATGTTTTGATCCTTAAGCTAGCAAGCAACTCACCAAGCAAACACTCACCTCACTCTTGTTTCGATGCAAACCTTACGCCCTAATGAATGTCCTAATGCGTGAATGAGTGTTAAGGAATGCGTACCTCGCTCCAGCAATCAACGACAAAAATTAAAACTAAGAGAAGACAATTAACATGCTCAAGTCATTACTAGATGATGCATGACCTAAACATAGGAAATGCCTAATCTTTTGCTTTGGGGTTTAGTGTCCAAGTTGATTAAAGGAGGGTTTATTAGTTATTTATTGATCTGGGAGCAAACTATAAGTTCACACATGCCAAATTGGGCTCCCAGATACCTAAAATGTAATTAGAAACAAACAGAAGAAAATTGGGGGTGAAAATATCTCACCAGGCAGCCAAACAGCGGTCTCAGACCGCTATTTGGCAGTCTTGAAGGCTTGAAGTGCTCCCAACTTTTTCCTGCTGCTTTCTGTTTGAATCTCAAATGTCCTGAAACAACAAAAAACTAAAACAAAAAATCAAATCCACTCGAATCGTCCAAACAAGAGTCTGGACTGACACCTCCCCAACAACGACGCCAAAAACTTGTTGAACGTTTTAATTAAACCGCAAGTGCACGGCCCCTGCTTCACCTCCATCTCATGATTACCAGTTTTTGGTAGAAAGATTGAAGAGGGTGGAAGAAACACAACTGTCGATAGAAGCTAAACAACTGTAGATGGAAGCGACGCAATTGGCGATGGAAGCAACACAACTATCGATGGAAGGTCAACTGAAGAGCGTCGTTGCGAATCAGTTGTTGTTGAACGTTTTAATTAAACTGCAAGTGTATGGCCGCGTTGAAGCGGTGGCAAATACGGGTCGTCCCCAGGGAGGTGAGCAGTCTCTTGTTTATCCGAAATCAAGTGGCACAAAAAGGGGGAAGAAAGTTGTTTATGCTAATCTAGAATACACTACACTAAGAAGTACGAAATGCGAAAGAAAGAAACAAACGATGAAATACCAACTAAGCTAAGAACGAAATGCTGGAATTCAGGAATGGGAAAACCCCTAAGGGGTGGAGTGAATGCACACATGCAAAGAGGTGGGTGATGAACACATTCTTTAAGCATAAATGAAGGTGGTGTTATCATGCATAGGAAGTGTCAAAATGTTATGGCAAAACCTATCAATCTATTCACCAACCTAGTTGATTAACATTTACATATACAAGTTGTTTATTTCAGAACCTAAACAAGCATGAGAGGTGTCTAATCATTTTGGCAAAACTCATCAAGTTATAAATTATATCCTAAACAAGCAAGCATACATTCATGTTTTATCAACACATTGGAAATAAAGCATTCATTCCATTCTCTAATGCATGTATGAACATCTACTCCACCCCCAAATGGGATGGAACTACTCACTACACATTACACTAATTATTAAACTAAGCAAGGAAAGCATATTAACTAAGCTACTAAAACTAATGAAAAGAAATTAAACAAAGTAAAGCAATAAATATGAAACAAAGTAAAACAAGCAAAATGAAACTAATAACATATCAAAGAAACTTTTATTAACAAATGACTCACATTTCAAGTAGTATCCTCCTACTTTAGTGTGTGCTTCAAGGCCTCACTTCTAGTAGGAATAATAGCCACTCAAAATATGGAGTGATTACATTAGAAGGTGAAGAGTTCTATTTATAGCCATAGAAAAAGGCACTCCGGAACAATTCCCCGATGTGGGACTAAACCAATACCAAAAATAGACTAAACAAACACTAATACATGTCCAGGAAAAATCTTAGCGGATCTGGGAAGGTCCAGACCGCCAATTGGCGGTCTATAAGATCCGGATCCATCTGGAATTTGTGCTGGGCGTTGCTTAGTGTATTTAGTGGTCTTGGATGCATCTACTTTGTTTATTGGAGCTCCGACCCGAATAGAATTGCCAAAATACTCCACACGATGGTGTGGAGTATTCTGTTTTGCTCTTAGGTCCTTCTCCATTGCATCTTGGTCCCCAGATCTCACAATTCAGTCCTTTTCCCAGCTTTTGGGTCCTTTTATGCTTCATCTCTTCAAACCTATTTATTCCTGAAAACTAAACATAAAACTCGTTACATAGCATTGTTTAGGTGAAAGATAATGGATATAAGATGCAAATATGAGAATGAAATGATGTCAATTAGTTGTCCATTATGGACCAGATGGCCAAGATCTTGTCTCTGTTAGAAGAACTTTCGAGACCACCACCTGATGATGAAGACGATCTACCTGATGTTTACGAAGTTGAAGTAGATCCATCTACAACCGCTGGCTACGGTAGTATATCTGAGGAAGAGGCGTCCCCAAAAATATCTTCAAGATATCTACAGCGACCCAACCAAGAAACTGTGGCCTTCAAACCCAAATGACAAACCTTTGGTTCTCGACCCTTTGAAGAAGTCGGACGAAAGACAATTGAGGACATTGAAACAATGGGTATTTAGGAGGATCTCCAATGAGAAGAACATTTATGTGAAGACGGGGAATTATGGTCCACAATGGTTTTTGACGATGAAGGCAATAAAATCATGGCTCACTGACGATGTAAGTAATTTAAAGAATTCAAATTTCATTATTTTATGAGCTCGATATGAGATTGATAGTTTACATGTGAGTTCGATAGGATTAGATTGGGTGTTAAGGACTTTGGGCTCGATGGGTTCGACAATCGAGCTTGATAAGCTCGACAGTGTATACCCAAATGAGCTTGATGAGCTCGACGGATGATCGATATAAACTCGACAATGGTTGCATGAAAATATTTAAGATATTATTACTAACTTTCAGCATGTTGATGTTTTTGTAGCATATTGACACGGCTCAACATATGATGCGGAGGCGTCTCACTACCTTCCCAAGTTCTTACCGCAAAGAGGTTGTGGTCATAAGCAAGTGGTTCTCTTAATGGATTCCATCCATGGATGACTAGTATTAGAACAATAAAGGGAAGTTTACTTGGGCTTCATATTGTATCTCATTCGTCACCGGGCTCGAGGGTCAGGATATGCCTTCTTGGAAGGGAAAAGTGTATGTTTATTGGTGGCAGAGCTAAAAGAATATGCATTGGTTTACCATCAAGGCATCAATTCCCGATTAGAAATTTACCATCTACGATGACGATGTGATGCGATGATCATTTCTAAGGTAGCTCTGGAGTCATTAATGAGGCCATGGTGTCACCTCCCTTCCCTCTCTGATGTCTTCTTCCTCATTGTTCAAGGACCATTGAACTGAAGTCCTTAAAAGGATGCAAACCACCAGAGTACGGATGGTGTCGTCTGACACCGCAGGAGGTCCCCCTAAGCCATCGAAGGTAAATTTCATGATTACTTCATATGGTTAATGCTTTTATCCCATATGTTTATGGTTAATGATATTAATTTTGTAGCGGAGATTGTGGCATGTACGACATCAAGTATATAGAGCATCGTCTAGCGAATGTTCCCTTCACTACCATCATAGACAAAAACATGTAGACTTTTAGGGATAAATGGACTGGCATTAACCTATTCTATCAGCATGTCAGACCTTGACGGGTTTTTGTATTTTATTTTGCCAATGCAGATTAAATGGAACAATTATGAATTCAAATCTGGCAGTATTTCTTCCATATTAAGTCATAAAGCATCGAGCTCAATCGAGCTTCTATCAAGCTTGATCAAGTACAACAACCATACAGAGGAAACAAACTCAGTGTTATAGGAAAACATCCATTGAGCTATAATGAGCACTAATCGAGCACTATCAAACATTAAAACACATTCAAATTAATTTATTCCATGTGAAGTCATAAAACATCGAGCTCGATCGAGTACAACAACATAACAAAGGAAAATGAACTCAGCGTTATAGGAAAACACCCATCGAGCTATATCGAGCATTAATTGATCACTATCGGTCATTAAAATAAACTCAAATTAATTTATTCCATGTGGTCATAAAGCATCGAGCTTGATAGAGCTTTCATTGAGCTCGATCAAGTACAACAACAGAACAGTTTGAGCATTAAAACATGCTCAAATTAATTTATCCCATGTGAAGTCATAAAGCATCGAGCTCGATTGAGTACAACAATAGAACAGTTCAAGCATTAAAACATACTCAAATTAAAGCATGGAGTTATTTCCTGGCTTTCAAATTAACTTTCAAAGTTAACACTTAACTCCCTTTAACTTCAAAAAAAGCAACTAGATACTACAGTTTGTAACTTATAAAATAATATTAACAACTAACATTAACCCAAAAAACGTTAGCTTATGACAATACATCATACATCTTCAACCAAAAAACTATTCCCATACAGGTTTTTTAACAAACTTCAGAACTCCACCTTCGATCGTTTCCTGGTCGACCCAGAGTGGTCTTCAAAGCCAGGAGGCACGTCAGGCTCTGAGAGGTCAGGAGGTCAGCAGTGGGTGTCTCGATAAAGCCGGTCATACCGTAGTTTGGGCAGTTTTGTTCCAGGAAGGGGGTGATGTTGTTGGTGTCTTCGAGGATGGAACTACCCAATAAAAATAAGGAAATATCTGTGTTTATTATCAAAACAACTTAACGTATAATAACTTGTAACTTAGAAATAATGAAATAACAAAAACATACTACAGTCTATGAGGACGTCTGCCAACATGTCTTCGACGACAGCTAAACGACGGTCTAGTGCGCCCACAGATGGGGCGAGTTTGTCCAGCTTCTGTGTGTATTCACCCATAACCACTAGGGCAACAAGCGGTTGTTCCCATAGGACAAATGGACATGCGGTGGACCCCTACAAAGAACCTAGAAGTTTACACATTGGGATAACTAAGAAAACAAAATTAACTTGAACTAAGTAAGAAACGAAAACGAAAAGCTAAGTTTGCACCGCGTCGCACACCCAATATACCCAAACCACCCCCTCAGACACAACAAGACATACTCTCCTGGTGTTGAAACCGCAGAAGCATTTAGGACACTAGCTAGGAACATCACGTGGAGGTGTCCGGAGAACCATGTTGATAACGGTTTACACTTCAATCGAACCTTTGGAGGAGGTCGGTTTACTGTGCGGGAAGAGATTTTAAGGGGGGTGAGGGGATATCAGAGGGCTCCATTCCGAAAAGACGTTTCCCAAACAGGGACGCTTTGTTCCACCCAAACAAGAATAAATTGTGTTTTGATGTGTGAACCAAATGTACTCCACAAAAGTCGTGACTGACCATGTTCATCCCACCCTGGTTTTGTTGTTCAGGATTTCAACCTAATTGTTGGTAATTAAATTGTATCGATTCCCGGGAAAGTAAGAACGACACCATTTATCAAAACTGATACATTCGAGATATTCTGCTAGGGAGGATCAATTTTTTTTATCGTGTCAAAGTGCTCGTGGAAATCTGACTTTCGGAATGTGTATGTCACACACCACATCTTATAATGATAATGGTTTGTCTTGAACTTCGCACCACATTTATGCATATGTAGTGGTAGCATGCACCATGATGGGCATCTACAAATATCATCTCCAAAGCATGAAAAATTATAGCATGCTTGTCAGATATAAAAGCTAGGTTCTCGACGTCTCCAATGGCTTCCTTCAATTTATTCATGAAATAGGTCCAAAAGTTGTGATTCTCATTGTCCACCAGTGCAAACACAATAGGATACAAGTGGTTGTTTCCATCCAATATTTTAGGATTTTGTGTCACTTTGTATGTATATATTTTTAAAAAATTATACATGCAATTAGGATTGTTTCCATATTTTTGACAATTTCATGTATACTATTTTACATTTATTCTAATATAATGTGATCTTTATATATATTAAACTAAATTGATGGAGTATCATACTCAAAGGTTCTCTAAAACCTTTATGAAGATCTGGAGTTCTGTTGCCCGTCGAATTGCCTGCTGATTCGCCTCCAAAGTGTTCACTAAACTCTAAACAAGATTTGAGTGAAAGCAGCTAGTCAATTCAATCTCTATATCAAGGTTAGAATCTAGCTGATAACCCATTTATGCTCCCCGAGAATTTAATCTCCAAAAGCTTGAAATAATTAAGGAATTTTCGGATGGATTAATATGGTAGCCAGGGGGAGAGAAAATTTTGCATTAATTAAAACAAAGAGAGAGAAGACTTATTTAAAGGGTCTCCCAACACCTACATCATGGGCTAACTCTTGTTTTTCTCTCTCTAAAATCAATCACAATTTGACACATAATCATCCACATCCACATTTAACCATAATTGGAATAATTACAATACATGATTAATATTAATTCCTTATTAATTCGGGCAAAGCTGTATTAACCGGTTTTTAGTCTTTTACCAAATTTTGTATTTATATCCAACAAAATTTGATCTTTGGAGTTTTTAGCAAATTCACATATCATGTAATATATTATCATATGTAATGTTATATTATTACACCCCATAATATATACATCTTATATGAATTTGTTCATGATTCTAATTATGTCAATTTTTGTGACATATTGATTTTATTGATTCACCACATGTGTCTCTTTTCACATGAAACCCGACACATCATATGAACTAAAAAATCAAGCTTCTTGTTTCCCAATTTTGTGGTGTGGCCTAAATGAGAATCTAAGCTAAATTGGCAGTGATATTAAATACTCAATATCTCAAACTATAAGCAGTATCTAGCTACACATTATAGTTACCCAATTAGCATAGATGTCTTTGTTCCACTCGAACTAAACGTGATCCATTTAGTGATGTAAGTGCATCACTTGTGTCTATCCATTGTCTCATGATATTAAGAATATATACAAAGTAGAAATGTGTCACCTTTGTATTATATTCATTTCTTGATCTCTTTAAGCTAATTATAACTATGTAACTTAACTCAAGTCACATTGTGCACATTATAATTTTGCTTTATCAAGGGGCCCACTAATATCATCACTCAATTAAGAGGGGTAATGATAATCTTTTGACTAGCTATCTTTTCCAACATAAGTCACATTCAACCAACTATTACCTTTATCACTATACTCATTGAAGTACTCCTTATGTGAAAAGATATAAGTCTTATATCTTAGGATTCAAGACACAGTGAAAACATTAATGACACATAACACAATTCCATAATGTTTCACTTGCTAGGTTTATTCAATATATAAAAGTAACAATTTTCCTCTTTTATATGCTTGTGTGGTAAAATATTTGTAGAGCTACAATACTCTTTAACCAACACGACAATTTTATCTTGATAATTAATGTTCCATGTCAATTACCATGATTGTGAATAACTTTTGATTTATATAAACCATTATCTTTTAGAGCTCTACAGTTAAAGACCAAGAGTCTCTTGCTTAACACTTCCAAAAGACGAATACAATAATAAGGAACAAAATGCTTGCACATTCAATTCATAACAATTGGCATATAAAAGTAAAACTTTTAGAACACATTCCTTTCAAATGCAATGGCACATAACATGTGCCCACTTTATCTGATCTTCAGAATTTGTCATCGACACATAACACAGGACGACATCATCTAAATCCCCTTCTTAAGGCTCTAAGAGAGAACAAGCAATATAGGAAGTTGACATCTTCTTTGAGAAAGTGAGTGATGGTGCCTCGATTCTTTTGCTCCACCATGTACAAGTATGCGGGTAACTTTGAATAAGATTTCTCAAGTTTCCCCCTCACATACGTAAGTGTCTTCTCTCTACATCTCCACGCCTTTTCCTAACTCATATTTACGTTGTATTGTTTCTTCATATCCTCCCTTATGTTGTTTACCAAGTAGCTAGTACCATCAGTGACATATTTGTTCTTGATTAGGTGTCAAACTACCGAAGGTGCTGCTTGTCGGTGATTTTTCTGTCTGACTTCCAATGTGTAATTATGTACATTATGCAAGATAGTAAGCTCAAACATCGGTGAATGTACTTGTTTTTTGTCCCACAATCTCCAACCACAATTAGGATCCTTGCAAATGATATACCACACCCATTTACCAAACTTTTTTTACTACAAACTCAAAATTACTCTTCATTGCAAAGAGAGTTGCAACTTTGGTTTTCAATTTGATCTTGTTTTCAAAAGTCTTACTAATGTGAAATTCTCTAGATAATGCACCGGCAGAGGACGTATGAGTGTGGCTAGTATCCAATATATCTTCTTTTGTTAACATTAGAGCACTCCATCTTCTATGATCTTCTGATGAAATGAATTGAGAACTCCATCTTGTGTCATATTCAATTTTACTTGGACGATTGTTGCTTGTCCCAGGTGTTTGGTGTCCTGGACTTCTGGGTCGTTGGTGTCTTTCCATTAGGGGTTGTGAGTGTAGAAGTAGAAAATTTTCACTATCATCTGTTGGATCGTGTGGGTTATGGGTCCACTAATCACTTTGATCTAATCCCTAATTTTCTACTTGATTAAGCAAACAAAATGCGCAGCGGAATAAACAAACAAGTAGAGAAAGAAAGACAATGCAAACCACAAAAGACGTGTCGGTTTTTATAGAGGTTCGACACCCCACCCGGGTCCTACTCCTCTCTTGTAAGCTCCGCTCGACTCCACGAGCTCCGCCTACGTCTTCACTAACCACTCCTCGTTCCGAGCCGGGAGAGAACGCCTTTACACCACAAGCAACGCGAACAACCCTCGCTTGCTTGAATTCTTCCTCTCACAATCCGAGAGGGACACTTCGGGCTTTCACCGAAGTCCTTGCTTCTTTTGACAACACTTGTAACTGAGTGGGATTCACTCTCTAATTGAGCACACTTTGAGTAGGATGAGTATATGATCAAATGTGTGAAGTTTAGGCTTAAAGAGTGTAGAATTTGGAGCTTTGAGGATTGAGGTTTCTCTCTAATGTATTGGGACAATTGGAGTTGGAGAGTTTTTTTAACAACAAGTCTTGATCCTCTATTTATAAGCTCCTAAGGTATTCTAGCCGTTGAGGATAGATTTGATTGGGTTTTGTGCAAGATACACAAAGCAGAAAATCGGGCTGCAAATCTGTCCAGAACCGGTCGACCGAAACTAGCAAACCGGTCGACCGTTAACTTGATTTCAAAGAGAACAGTCGAACAAAAGAATATTCGGTCGGACAAACGAGCTAGAACTTAACTCTACTTAAGTGAATCGGTCGAACCAAAGTATGGGGCGGTCGACCGAGAAGGGGATTCGGTTGAGACAAAGGACAATCGGTCGAACGAGAAATGTATCGACCGATAGCAGGGAATTTGGTTTCTGAAAATATGTTCAACCGGTCGACCGAAACAAGGTCTTCGTTCGACCGGTTACCGAATGTATTTTGGGGTTAAGTTTTGTTTTATACGAATACGACCGTTAAAGGAATACGACAAGAAAAACGGTCATATTAAAATCCGGGATCGGTCGACCGAAAAGGTAGAACCGGTCGACCGGTAGAGTTCGGTAAAATCACTGTGGAGAGTCTGTTATAAACCGGTCGAACTGAGAACTGGTTCGGTCGACCGGTTCACACAGGAAATCTGGGTTTAAGTTTATAAGTGATTTCCGACTAAGGTTTGGGTGATCTAATGAAGTCCAAATAATGTGAAATTTCGTGTGTGACTTCTATAGGGAACCTATTGTGTATGTGATTGGTTTTTAACTCTTGTATGCTCAATTTACACATGTTCCTAAGACTCAAAATAAAATCAAGATTACAAGTCTTCATTTATCTTTATTACAAATCTTGACTTGATTTCCTTCCTTCCATGAGTCTTGATCACCTGTAGAGGTTAGCACATGCAATATATATGCAATGCAATATGTGTGCTACTCTACATCATCATAATTAAGATTAGGTTAATTAAATCATCAAAACCTAGATTAAGGCCAAAAAGCCAACAATCTCCCCCTTTTTGATGATGGCAACCTATATCTTAATTTTATCTAAATACATGGAATTTGTATATGTAAACTATGCATATTAATGCTCCCCCTATGGATGTGCATAGTTTTTGTTCAATTTTATGCCAAATTCCAAGTTACCTCCATAATTATCTCTCCCCCTTTGACATCCATCAAAAATAATAATTATTTAAGACTTTAAGCTTAGAATTTGGATGTCTTGTAATGAAGTTGCTCCCCCTAAATTTTGCACTTCATTACTCTAATAAAAGATATAACATTTAAGCTCCCCCTATCAATAAGGCTAAATGGAAACAATGAGTATGATTCAAGTTAAGTTTATTTAAGTTTCAACTTATGCCTTATTCTAACATCCATTTAAAATTTGACATTTAGAATCAATGGATGTGATAAATGATTTGCAATGAATAGGGATAATGATTTTCAATGAATTGAACTATATGATATGTCAATTAAGCATGTGAAGCTAGATTAGAGCTAATTTAACATGAATTGTATAGATAGGAATTTATACCAATGTTGAATTCGAATTTAGCTCCAATCTCATTTGGTGATGCAACCGGATTTGAATTTGACTCTTGAGCTCACCCGGTCACCACCAATCTCCTCCTCAAGCTCCTACAAGTGTAGATTTAGGTACCCAAACAACTTTGGGTCCTTGAGTGTTAGCTTTGGGAATCCACACCATTTTGGTTTTGGGAGCCCACACACTTGAAGAAGTAGACTTAACAAATAAATGCTTGCCATTTAATGTAGTATGAGATCCATGGTTTTTTAATTGAACATTGTATCCTAAACCATGTTTAGCTAAGGATTGTCTTTGACTACCTAAAAGCATATCAAGCATTTTTGTTCCTTTAGTGAACATTTCTAGATCTTTTCTTAATTGCATATTTGAAACTTTAAGATCTACATGTTCATCAACAATGGGTGTTTTACTTAGACTAGCAAGTGATGATTCATTTGATTCAAGTCTAGCAATCACCTCATTCTTTTCATTCATGATTAATTCAATTTGGCATTTGAGATCATTTATAGTTTTTCTAGCATTTTTGTTCTTTTCACAAATGATCTCATATTGTTTAACTAAATCATGAAATGCATTTTGAAGCTCATCATGTGTATAATTTTCATTATTTGCACTAGAGTTTGAGCTATCACTATAATAAGACTTAGTTGAGCATGAATTACTAGAACAAGAGTTAGAATCTACCTCACTTTGATCTTCAATAGCCATGAAGCATGAGTGAGCCACTTCTCTTCTACTTTGCAAGGAAGAAGACGATGATGATGGTGATGAAGAATCATCCCATGTAGCCTTGTGTGCTTCCTCCTTCCTTTCTCTTCTCTTGCTCTTCTCTTTTTCTTTTCTCCTCTCCCTTCTCTCCTTTTTCTTCTCCCCTTCTCTTCTCTCATTTTCACTCTCCTCCCTCTCTTTTTCTTTTTCTCTTTTCTCACTTCTTCTACCTCTTCTTTCATTCTTTTCTCCTTTATCCCTCTTGAGGTATTTGAAGAAGTCTTGGGCAAGGACCTCAATGTCCTCTTCTTCCACCCTCCTTGGCTCATCAAAATTTGCATGTAATGCCACCACGGAGTTTATCTTTGATGTTTCCTTCTCTCTTCGATGACTCAATTGGAGCTCATAGGCCATGAGATTTCCAATGAGTTCCTCCATCTTCAATTTTGAAAGATCGTGCGATTCTTCGATTGCCACGACCTTGTCTTCCCAATCGTTGCTCAATGACCGGAGGAATTTTCGAGTCATCTCTCCTTCATTTATCCTTCTTCCAAGAATCAAAAGAGAGTTAGTGATATCGGTGAAGCGAGTGTTCATGTCGCTTATGTTCTCACCGATTTGCATAGAAAATATTTCATATTTATGCATGAGGAGACTTATTCTAGTTTCTTTGGTTTTGCTATCACCCTCATGATGCATTTGTAACCTATGCCATATTTCATTTGCACTTTCACATCCCCTAATTCTATTGTATTCTCCCTCATTAAGGCCACAATAAAGAATATTCATAATTTTTGAATTCATTTCAATTTCTTTCATTTGAGCCCTAGATAGAGAATCTAAATCATCTTCATTTGGGGGTATGTATGGATTTTGAATAAACTTCCAATACTTAAGGTCATTTGATATTAAAAAGATTTTCATTCTATTTTTCCAATAATCATAATTTGACCCATTAAGCAAAGGAGGCCTTGTGGTGCATAAACCCTCTAAGTGATTAGATGTTGAAGCCATGCTAAAATTACGGTAAAGTAATGAAATTTAGCTAACAAGGCTCTGATACCAAATGTTGGATCGTGTGGGTTATGGGTCCACTAATCACTTTGATCTAATCCCTAATTTTCTACTTGATTAAGCAAACAAATGCGCAGCGGAATAAACAAACAAGTAGAGAAAGAAAGACAATGCAAACCACAAAAGACGCGTCGGTTTTTATAGAGGATCGGCACCCCACCCGGGTCCTAGTCCTCTCTTGTAAGCTCCGCTCGACTCCACGAGCTCCGCCTACGTCTTCACTAACCACTCCCCGTTCCGGGCCGGGAGAGAACGCCTTTACACCACAAGCAACGCGAACAACCCTCGCTTGCTTGAATTCTTCCTCTCACAATCCGAGAGGGACACTTCGGGCTTTCACCGAAGTCCTTGCTTCTTTTGACAACACTTGTAACTGAGTGGGATTCACTCTCTAATTGAGCACACTTTGAGTAGGATGAGTATATGATCAAATGTGTGAAGTTTAGGCTTAAAGAGTGTAGAATTGGGAGCTTTGAGGATTGAGGTTTCTCTCTAATGTATTGGGACAATTGGAGTTGGAGAGTTTTTTTAACAACAAGTCTTGATCCTCTATTTATAAGCTCCTAAGGTATTCTAGCCGTTGGGGATAGATTTGATTGGGTTTTGTGCAAGATACACAAAGCAGAAAATCGGGCTGCAAATCTGTCCAGAACCGGTCGACCGAAACTAGCAAACCGGTCGACCGTTAACTTGATTTCAAAGTGAACGGTCGAACAAAAGAATATTCGGTCGGACAAACGAGCTAGAACTTAACTCTACTTAAGTGAATCGGTCGAACCAAAGTATGGGGCGGTCGACCGAGAAGGGGATTCGGTTGAGACAAAGGACAATCGGTCGAACGAGAAATGTGTCGACCGATAGCAGGGAATTTGGTTTCTGAAAATATGTTCAACCGGTCGACCGAAACAAGGTCTTCGTTCGACCGGTTACCGAATGTATTTTGGGGTTAAGTTTTGTTTTATACGAATACGACCGTTAAAGGAATACGACAAGAAAAACGGTCATATTAAAATCCGGGATCGGTCGACCGGTAGAGTTCGGTAAAATCACTGTGGAGAGTCTGTTATAAACCGGTCGAACTGAGAACTGGTTCGGTCGACCGGTTCACACAGGAAATCTGGGTTTAAGTTTATAAGTGATTTCCGACTAAGGTTTGGGTGATCTAATGAAGTCCAAATAATGTGAAATTTCGTGTGTGACTTCTATAGGGAACCTATTGTGTATGTGATTGGTTTTTAACTCTTGTATGCTCAATTTACACATGTTCCTAAGACTCAAAATAAAATCAAGATTACAAGTCTTCATTTATCTTTATTACAAATCTTGACTTGATTTCCTTCCTTCCATGAGTCTTGATCACCTGTAGAGGTTAGCACATGCAATATATATGCAATGCAATATGTGTGCTACTCTACATCATCATAATTAAGATTAGGTTAATTAAATCATCAAAACCTAGATTAAGGCCAAAAAGCCAACATCATCTCCTTCAGAATCTTCTCCCCAATCTCTATCGTCGTCACCTAAGTTAACAACATCTTCATCACACAGGGCTCATACTCATTCAATGGGTGGGGAACAACAACTTCAGGAACAACTACCTCACCTTCGGTATCCATGGGATCCTTTGGGGAACAAAAGTCCCAACGTCACTCCAAACTTCTTTATTAAAGTTGGAATAAGGTGACGGTTCTACAAGTGCATTGTTCTTAATCGGAGTCACACATAAATGGATCAAGTTTTGTAATATTTCAGAGCTGAAGAAATGGACATCAGAATCATCTATAATTCCCACAAGTCTATATGGTTGCTCATGTGTTTTGTAAGGGGTCTCTAGTGTGAGCTCATACTTCAACTTATCAACATCAAATGTCTTATGCAAAATTTCAAGCAGTTTAAAGTATGTTGCATCATTTTCTATCATGATCCCTTTACTCTTGCCACACCTGAAAAGCCAATCTCTACCATCCATTTCCCAAACACCATTGTACGCAGCAAATACCTTAACAGTCAAACCTGATACGCCAATAAATAAATAAAAATGATCAAAACAGTGGAATTCAGATTAATATTCATAAGAATTTAGATTAAAGTTTGTTCAACCGGTGTTGGACATCGTTCGACCGAAAATAACATGGACTTTTTGAAGTTAGGAACGATCGATCAACGAGGCATTCAGCCCTAGTTTTCCACTGTTAACAGTGGAGTGGTCGACCAGAAAGTAGTGGTTACTAGAAATAACAGTGGAGCGGTCGACCGGTCAAGAAGTCTAGTCGACCATTGGCATTGTTTTCTGCACATTTTCTATTCGGTTTTATGAGTCTATTTAAGGGCTCTTCAGCCCTAGTTTGTAAACTAATGCACGAATTATTTCCTTGATAGAGAGAGATCGGGGCTAGAGATTGATCTAGAGTGTTTGGAGGACAGATTGCATCCATCAACTTGTAATGTCGGTTGTTTCTCTTGTTGGAGACGCAGAAGAAGGAAAAAAACCCCGCAAGAGACCCCCCAAGGACGTAGGCACATTGCCGAACCTTGTAAAATCCGTGTGTCGTGGTTGTTTTAGGTGTGCATTCATCTTTACTTGTGTTTTACATCTTGTGTGTGTTTGTTACGTGAAAGTTTTGGAGAGAGTCATAAGTTAGTTTTCCGCATTCAATATTCATTTTGTGATTCCGCCGGTGCATTTTATTTGTCATTTTCGTAGTAGCATTGTTAGTATCTTTTCCAAAAAACTGGTATCAGAGTCAGGTTCGTGTAGGATCTAAAGGCCCTAATTTAGTCTAAAGAGGGGGTGAATAGACTAATTTTGTTCTTTTAAAAGGTTAAGCATTTTTAAGCAAGAACACTAAAATGTAAGAATAAAGAGACAAAACCACAAGACGAATGTATAGAGGTTTGGATCCAACCACCGGATCCTAGTCCTCTCTTACGAATTGCTTATCCTCGAGCAACTTCACGTCCTCCACTAATCTGATCTCCGTTCCGAGTCGAGATCAAGCCTTTACACTTCAAGCTTTGCGAACACCCTCGTCAAGCTTGGACCACCTTCTCACAATCCAAGAAGAGCTTCACTCTAAAAGCTAGTACAACGTTTTGTATGAAAATTTGAGTAATCTAATCTTGAGCACTTGAATGAATGATGGAAGCAATGAATTGATTCAAGTGGAAAGATGTGGGCACAAAGAGAGGTTGAGAGAAAATTGATAGTAGTATGAGAATTTGAGCTTAGAGAAGGATTGGTGACTTGAAAAGTGTGTTCTAAGTTCTATTTATAAGCTCTAAACTTAATATAGCCGTTGGGATAAATGAGGTAATAAGATGTGTAAGATACACTTGACATCAAATAACAGGACACAAATTTGGACATCAACGGTCAACAGGATCGGGTCTATCGGTCGACTGTTTTCTTATAAATTAGAAAACGTTCAAACTAAGGTGCAGACTGGTCGAACCAACTTGGCTAGAATTTAAGTGAACAGTCGAACTGGGGTAGAGTTCGGTCGACCGTTTGGGGAATTTGCTCAAGATGAAACTGAGCAAGTATGATAACGGTCGAACGAAATAGTGAATTTGTCTGACTGATTATAACTGGGAGTTTTGGGGCTAGAAGTTTTCTTGAACCGGCCGACCGCCGTCAGGGAATTGTTTGACCGGTGGACCAAACTAAAAGAGGGGTTAGGTGAGTATAAGAATACGACTGTTGTAAAATACATCAATTTCAACGATCATATGAATGACAAATAAGAGAAGGCAAACGGTCTAACAAAACGTAAGTTTCGGTCGACCGGTTTTCACTCTAACCGGGACACGTGTCAAGATATAACTGGAGCGAAAGAATGAATCATTTGAAGTGGATTATATTGGTTGGCATATTCAAATGGTCGAATGAGACACGGGATTCAGTCGACCGATTTAGACTATGACAACAAATCATGGAATCAGTTGAACTAACAGTATGGTTGGTCGACTGTTTGGTGAAAAGGTAATGAGTTGTTGAATTCCGGTCGAACCAGGTGTCCTACCGATCAATCGGTTTGAACCAGAAATCCTATTCTAATGGAATTTCTATGTTTTGTTGATGTCCTAATGAAGTCAGTTGGATATGGAATTAAGTGTGAGACTTCTATAGGTTCCCTAAAGGTCATGCAATGCTATACATCAATGATTCAAGTGCCAAGTTAATTATTATCTCAGTACAAGAAATATAAAACTTATCTACTCTTCAACTTGATTTCTTGTCTTGAATCACACTTGTCTCTTGAAATGTTAGTAATACATGATATGTATACATATGCATGTTATGATATGATAGTTATACATGTGTTTATTTGATATGTAATTAATCATCAAAATGGATTTAACGATTATTAGCCAAAAAGCCAACAGTTCGCTGCTATTGATGTCGGACGACGTGCGGAATATCCGTGTGGAGAAATCCACCAGAAAAAGGAACTTTTCCACTAGCAAAGGAGGGTCTGTGCATTAATATTGCAAACGGATGGGCTCTTAACACTTTGGATAGCGTTGAGAAGAAGTCGTCGAAGATGACCAATGAGAAGTGGGACATGCTAAATCTACGGACGATAGGGATCATTGAGTTGTGCCTCTCAGAGGAAATTATCTTCGAGGAATTGGCAGCTACAGTGGCTGAATATTGGAAACTTCTGGAGGATAGGTTTATGAAGAAAAGCCTGGGCAACAAGTTGAATCTGAAGCATCAGCTGTACACGCTTCGGATAAGGGAGAACACACCGTTCGTTGATCATCATCGATGTTGAACAAGTTGATTGCACATTTGACCCAGCCGGGCATGAAATTAGAAGATGAAGACAAAGTAATGTTGTTGTTGATGTCACTGTCGGACGCGTTTGAGAATTTGGTGAATACAATCATATATAGGAAGGATTCGTTGGTGCTGGAGGAGGTCAAGGGCACGCTGATCTCTTTTGATGTAAGGAGTAATTCTGGTAGTAGCTCTTCTGACAAGGGTGATGGTTTGATCGTCGCATCGAATGAAAATGGCAGGACCTTTGAATGTTTGAATCAAATGGGAGAACCTTTGAATGTTTCTTCTATTGGATTTCGTGCTCCATGTTGGTGTATATATTTTTAAAATTTATAAGCAATTAGGATCGGTTTTCATATTTTTCAACAATTTTATGTACAAAACCTCCTAATTGTAATTCAATATATATAATATACTAATTAATATTGAAATACATAGATTGGATCATACCTAGGGGATCATCGAATCCCTTTTACCAATCAGAAGTGAGGTTGCACTTCGGATTGTCTCGGAATCACCTCCAAGTGTTCACCAAACTCTAAATAAGATTAGAGAGATCGAAACTAGTCAATTAATTTCTAATTCAAAGTTAGAATTAGGCTAATAACCCCTTCTATGCTCTAAAGAATTTAAGCTCACAAGCATTCAATTAGTAAAGGAATTTTTGGATGGATTATGTGGAAAAAATATGGAGGAGAAGAAATTTTGCATTCATGTAAACAAGGAATGGATGAGAGACCTATTTATAGGGTTTCCTCTAACCCACATTATGTGCAAACTACTTACACATGATCCCTTGTTAATCTGTCCACTAAACCACATCATGTGCAAATTACTTTTCACATGATCTCTCGTTTATTTCTCCTCCCGTCATCCCATAACTATTTTTGACCAAGTTCGAACAATTCAACACATCATCAGAAAATCGTGGGCAAACTGCCAACCATATTTCCTCTGTTTTTTCCTCTCTCAAATTTTGGATTAATATTTAACAAAATTTGAGCTTTGGGGTTTTAGCAAATTTATATGTTATAATGTTGCGTATCACATTATATCATGTCATATAGTATCACATGTAATGTCAACATTATACCCCATAATATACATCTCATACGAATTTATTTCTTATTCTAACCATGTCATTATTACGACATATTGATTTTATTATTTACCACCTGTATATTATTTCATAACACATGAAACTTAATACATCATATAAAATATAAAATCACATCTTTTGTTTCCCAGTTTTGTGGTGTGACCTATATGAGAATATAAGTTATGTTGGCAATGATATTAAATATTTAATATAATAAACTATAAGCGACATCTAGCTACACATTATAGTTACCCAAATAGCAAAGATATTTTGTTCACTCGAACTAAACACGATCTTAATGATATGTAATATATCACTTGTGTTTATCCCTTGCCTCATGATATTACGAATATTATACAAAGTATAAATGTGTCATCTTTATATTATATATTCTTTTCTTGATTTCTCAAGTAAATTATAAATATGTAGCTATACATAAGTTACATTGTTCACTTTATAACTTTGATTTATCAACGGGCCCAGCAAAATCATCACTCAAGTCAAAAGGGGCAATGATAATCTTTTGACATATCATCATTTCCGGCACAAGTCATATATAACCAACTATTATCTTTATCACTATACTCAACGACAATTTTTGATAGTAATCAAACTATACACTTCTCATGTGAAAAGATATAGGTCTCATATCTTAGGATTCAAAGACACAATGAAACATTAATGACACAAACACAATTCCATAATGTTTCATTTAGTAGGTCGATTCAATATATGAAAGAAACATTTTCAATTTCATGTACTCATGTTGTTAAATATTTGTAGAGATACAATATTCTTTAACCAAAATGACAATCTTAACTCGGCAATCAATGTCCCATGTTAATCACCACGATTGTGAATTGCGTTTTGATTTATGTAAACCATTATCTTTTAGAGCTCTACGGTTAAAGACCAAGAGTCTCTTTCTTAATACTTCTAAAAGACGAATACATTAATCAATGAACAAAATGTTTATACATTCAATTCATAATAAAAGATATATAAAAGTAAACTTTTAGAACACATTCCTTTCATCTACTGCAAGAAGACAAGTCACGTGAAGCGTGACTGTAGAGCCTTCAAGGAGGCACAACTCATGGTAGAGGAACGAGACGATGTAGAGGTCCTGACAGTTTGTGCTGCAGGTTTCAACAAATCATCAACGGGATGGATTTTGGATACAGGAGTATCATACCATATGTGCCTGGTTAAGGAGTGGTTTACATCCTATGAACCACTAAAATGAGGGATCGTTGTTATGGGCAACGATGTGTCGTGCACTATCGTCGAAATTAGTTCCATACAATTTAAAATGTGTGTCATGTTCTGGAGTTAAAGAAGAACCTAATATCTCTAGGAGAGTTGGATACTCTCAAGTGGAGATGGTCTGAGGCGGACGGAAAGGTCAATGTCATGGAGCGATGATAGTGATAAAGTGAACGAAGGTGGGTAATTTGTATTGGATGTTGGGAAATGCAGTAGCAGGAAAGGGTGCAGCATGTGTTGCACAAGACAAAGACAGCACCGTACTTTGGCATATGATGCTTGGTCATATGTCGGAAAAGATTTGTGTGATTTACATAAACAAGGTCAATTGAAGGGTGTTAAAAGTTACATATTGGATTTTTGCAAACAATACGTCTTAGGAAAATAGCACATGATTCGATTCAAGACGGCGATCCACAAGACGAGAAGTATATTGGAGTATGTGTACTCAGACGTCTGAGGATTGGTGCCGGTTCGGTCAAAAGGTGGAGTCGAGTATTTTGTCACATTCACCAACGACTTCTCAAGAAAGGTATGGCTTTACTTTTTGAAAAACAAATTTGATGTTGTAGAGAAGTTTAAAGCATGGATGACCCAGGTAGAGAAAAGTACTGGTAAATTTGTTAAGTACTTGATGATAGATAATGGAGGTGAGTACACCTCAAAGGAGTTTACAAGTTTCTGTCAAGAGGAAGATGTCACGAGGCATTTCACTACACCGTGAAGTCCGGAACAGAACAACGTAGCTGAAAGGATGAACAAGACATTGTGTGAACGGGCAAGAAGCATGAGCCTTCATACGAATCTATCAAAACATTTCTTGGTTGAAGCAATAGATCTTGCATGCTATCTGGTAAATATCTCACCGTCATCGGCACTCAATTAAAGATGCCTCAGGAAGTGTGGATGGGTAAGCCATATGATTATTCAAGACAGTGGATATTTGGATGCAAAGCTTATGCGTTGGTTGATGAAACACAATGGCCAAAAACTTGATTGATTCGTTTTATATTAACCGCAAGTGCACGACCGCGTTGAAGCGGTGACAAATACGGGTCGATCCACAGGGAGGTGTGTCGACTTTTGGTTTGTGCGAAGGCGAGTGGGAAAGAAAGGAGAGAAAGATTGATTACACTAAACTACACAAATCTAAACTAGGAAACTAGAAAGCATGAAATGAAATGACAAAACAAACTAAACTAAGAAACTAATGAAAGGTGATAAAACTCAGGAATGGAAAACCCCTAAGGGGTGGAGTGTGTGTGCACATGAAATAAGTGTGGTGAATGCATACAATAAGCTCAAGTGTGGTTAGTGTTTGTTAATGCATAAGAAGTACCTCATGGCAAGACCTATCATTTACAACACTAACCTAGGTGATTAATATGAGCAATGCAAGGTTGTTATTAAGATTATAACGAGCATGGAGTGTACCTAACTATGGCAGAAACCATCAAGTAAAGTTCTTATTAATTCAAGCAAGCATACTAATATCTCTCACAAACAATAATATCTAGCATTCATACCACCTACATAACATGTACATACATCTACTCCACCCCCAAAGGGGATGAAACTACTCACTACTCATTACACTAACTACATCAACAAAATGAAGCATTATACTAAAATGAAACTACACTAATCAACAAAGAAATATTAAAGAAGCTGAAATGACATAAAACAAAACAAGCATCAAAGTAAGCACATTAAAGGAAATTAACCTAAGTGAGAAACAACACAATTAAAGGAAAACATCTATTGTGAACTCACTCAATTACAAGTAGCCCTTCCTCCACCAGAGTTTTGCTTCAAGGCTTCACTCTTAGTAGGGAAGATGACCACCAAAGAGGGAGATGGATACAATGGAAGGTGAAGAGTTCTATTTATAGCCAAAGAAAAACGCAATCCGGGACAATCCCCCGACGTGGGACTAAACAAATACCTGAAATGGACTAAATACACACTAATACGCGACCCACCAAAATCTTAGCGGATTTGGGCCAAAACAGACCGCCAATTAGCGGTCTATATGGTCCGGATCATGCTGGATTTTATTCTGGGCTTTTTTGGATGTCTTTATTGGTCTTTGATGTATCTACTTCACTTGTTCGAGCTCCGACCCGAATAGAATTGCCAAAATACTCCCCATGATGGTGTTGGAGTTTTCTGTTTTGCTCTTAGGTCCTTCGGTCTTATGTTCAGGTCATTCTCCCTTGCATCTTAGTCCCCAGGTCTCACAATTAAGTCTTTTTTCCTGCTTTTGGGTCTTTTCATGGCTTTTCTCTTCAAACCTCTTTATTTCTGAAATTCAAACATAAAACTCGTCACATAGCATTGCTTAGGTGTAAGATAATGGATATAAGATACAAATATAAGTATGAAATGATGTCAAATACCCCCACACCTAAGTTTTTGCTAGTCCCGAGCAAAACAAAGAAAGAGAAAAACAAACGAGAAACAAAAAATCCTAACTCACTTTCGTAGGAATCACGGTTGCACTTAGCACGTGCAACAAGCCATTAAACCTCCTTGTTGCCAAGGGGGAGGAGTGTTGTCTCCTGAGGGTTTTCAGCGGATATACCCACAAAATCCGAACAAGATGCATTATTCAACCTAGACACTCGACTCGTTGGACAAATTTTGTCGATCATTGGACGCGGTAATCCTACAGGCCGACTCTATATAGGTAGTCAGTTCATACACCTAGCCTAATGAACCATTCGTGCAAGTTAAATAAAGAATTAAGTGAAAGACATGGACAACCTCAACATCCTCATGTGATACAAAGTGTACGGTCCATTAAGGTTCTTATTTGCATTTTTTTTCTTTTTGTTTCTTTTCTTGTTTCTTGTTTCTTTTTCTTCTTTTCTTTTTCTTAGTTGGAGCTTCATTCTCCCAGGGTCAGGTTTCGTGCATCATTGCCCATGAGGACTTACACTATCACGTACACCTTTCCCCAAATCTCCACACAGGGCAATCCCTACCACCCGTGTAACGGGAGTTCGGTCGGCGCATCCCAAGTCAGATGACTCAAAAGCACCAGGCACAAATTCCCTTCAGACCTACTTTCCCGAGTGATAGGAGCCGTGCGAGAAGAGAGAACACATACTCACTTATTTCTTATCTACACATGAACCAAAACCCCTACACTTAATGTCTCACAACAAGATTTAAAGGTTCCTTGACTACAACAAACTTCCTTAAGTTAACAGACACGAATTATTGACTCACTAGGTTCAGGGTGGACTTCTTTAATTGTTTGAGTACTGAAACCCTATGATTACTCACCCCCAAGGGAAAACTGGGGTGCATCCTAACGACTCGATAAATCCTAAAGCCATTGTACTAGATATCCAAATGCATCAAGTTCAAGACAATTTTGGGAGCTTTCTTTTTTACTTTGCCTCTCAACGGTTTTGCACATGCTAAACACTCACAAAACCCACAAAACATTTTCTTTCGCAAACACATGAAGATTTTGAAAGAAATGCAGAAATTTTAAAGCACTAGGCAAGCGAAAGAAGACAAGTCACCCAAGGATCATGGCAAGCAGATATATTGATATTAAATGCAGCACACTAACATGACCCTAACAATGCACACAAAAGAAAACAAAAATCAAAGGATATAAGATAATGGATATAAGATACAAATATAAGCATGAAATGATGTCAATCAGTCAGCGAAAGGATATAAGCTTTGGAATCCAGTGGTAAGAAGATGCTCTTGTGGAGTAATGTAGTCTTTGATAAGACATGTTTACTCAAGGGCCTTGGGGAGAAAGAACAGTCAGAGGGTTTCATGCAGGGAGACGAATCTGAAGTGAGGGTCACGACTTCAGGGGGTGAATCGAATGAAGAAGTTCAGTAGGAAAGAATTGACTCACAGGTAGAGGAAGAGCCTGATAAGGAGAGTATTGCTCAACGGATACGAAGGATGATCACCAGGGCACCGGTGAGGTATGCTCACGATTACGCTAGCATTGCGTTTGCACTTGTTATCGAATATGGGGACCTTTGCACATTCGATGAAGCTATTAAGCAGGAGGACAAGAACAAGTGGATGGTGGCCATGACCAAAGAGATGGAGTCTCTTCATAAGAATCAGACTTGGGAGTTAACGAAGCTTCCAATGGGAAAGCGTGTGATTAGGTGCAACTGGATCTTCAGGAAGAAAGAATTGTCAACTCCGAATGAGGAGTTAAAATACAAAGCTAGGTTGGTGGCAAAGCAATATGCTCAGAAGGAAGTGGTCGATTACAACGAGATCTTCTCACTCGTTGTAAAGCATACCTCTATTAGAGTGTTGTTATTCATGGTGGCAATGGATGACATGGAGTTAGAGAAAATGGATGTGAAGATGACATTTCTTCACGGGCACATAGAGGAGGAGATCTATATGAAGCAGTCGGATGGGTTCATTACACAAGGCAAAGAAGGACAAGTATGCAAGTTGAAGAAGTCACTCTACGGGCTGAAGCAGTCGCCGAGGCAATGGTACAAAAGGTTCGATACATTTATGTTAATGAATGACTTTGTAAGGTGCGACTATGATAGTTGTGTTTACTTACGGAGTCTCAAAGATGGGTTGTATGTATTCTTGCTCTTGTATAAGGATGATATGTTGATCGAGGCGAAGGAAATGAAACATATAGATGATTTGAAACAGAAACTACGTGGGGAGTTTGAGATGAAAGACCTCGGGAGTGCAAAGAAAATTCTCGGTATGGAATCTCTAGGGATACAGAAAGAGGTGAAATCTTTCTCACTCAAGTGAGTTATATTCGGAAAATCTTCTAGAGGTACAATCTCGAGAATGCCAAGCATGTTGCCACACCAGTAAGCGCTCACTTCAAGCTCTCTATGAAGTGTTGGCTTTTTGGCTAATAATCGCTAATCCGTTTTGATGATTAATTAACATATCAAAAAACACATGTAATTCTTTAATATCATTGCATGCATATATTGTATCTCTAACATTTCAGGAAACAAGTGTTGATCAAGACAAGAAATCAAGATTGCAAGTAGGTAGGTTTTATATTTCTTGTTCTTAGGATTATCATGTAACTTGACCATTTGAATCCTTATTGTACGATTGACATCATTTCATGCTTACATTTGTATCTTATATCCATTATATTTCACCTAAATAATGCTACGTGACGAGTTTTATGTTTGAATTTCAGAAATAAATAGGTATGAAGAGAAGAGGCAAAAAAGGACCTAAAAGCATAAAAAAGGACTGAGTTGAGAGACTCAAGGACTAAGATGGAAGATCGAAGGACCTGAATGTAGGATCGAAGGACCAATGAGCAAACAAGAATACTTCACACTATCATGGGGAGTATTTTGGCAATTCTATTCGGGTCGGAACTCCAACAAGCGAACTAGATGCATCAAAGACAAGTCAAGCCATTCAGAAAAGCCCAGAAGAAAATCCAGAGCGATCTGAACATTGTAAACCGCCAATTGGCGGTCCGCTAAGATTTATGTGGGTCGTGTATTAGAGCATATTTAGTTTATTTTTGGTATTTGTTTAGTCCCATACCGGCGGATTGTCCCGGATTACCTTTCTCTATGACTATAAATAGAACTCTTCACCTTCTATTGTAATCACCCATTGCTTGGTGGCATTCTCTCTTCTTGGAGTAAGCCTTGGAGAAAAATCTCAAGGTGGAGAAGAATGCTTCTAGTGATGTGAGTCATTTAATAAAATAATTTTTCCATTGTTTTTGTTCTTATGTTGTTTCTCTATGCATGTTTAGCTTAGTTTTATTTCTTTGATTGTAGGCTAAAGTAGTTAGAATGTTTTCTTTCTTCTTTAGTTTAATTGTTAGAATAATGTGTAGTGAGTAAATCCATCCCCCTTTGGGGGTGGAGATGATGTTCATACATGCATTAAAGAGTGGATATGAATGTTTTATATTTTGATTGTGTTGATAAATGTGAATGTATGCTTGCTTGTTAGAGTAGAATACTACACTTGATGGGTTTTGCCACACATCTTAGACACCTGTCATGCTTGTTTAGGTTCTAAAATAACCATCTTGTGTATATGAATGTTAATCATCTAGGTTAGTGAATGGATTGATAGGTTTTTCCATAACCTTTAGACACTTCCTATGTATGAAAACACTACCTACATTTGTGCCTATAGAATGCATTCTTCACCATCTTTTACATGCGTGCACACACTCCACTCCTAGGGTATTTCTCTTCTTAATTCTAGCTTAGTTTTACATTCTTTTAGTTTTGATTCGAAGTAATCGTTAGTTGCTTTACTTTGCATTTTTCTTCTTAGTAGTTTAGTGTAGCGTAGATTAGCATAGACAAACTCTTCTCCCTTTTTGTTGCCACTTGACTTCTAAAAAACCAGAGTGGTCTCTCCTCCCCATGGATTGATCCGTATTTGCCACGTCTTCACCGACGCCGTGCATTTGCGGTAGTTTAACGATTAAATACGTTTTTGGCACCATTGTCCGGGAGGTGCCAGTCCAGACTCTGGTTTGGACGATTCGAGTGGATTTAATTTGTGTTTTATAGTTTTCTTTGTTTCAGGAAGCTCTGGAGCACAAGGGAAGACATCTGGAGAAATTCTGAGGCAAACAGGAAGCTTCAGACCACCAATCAGCGGCCTAAGACCGCCAATTGGTGGTCTGGTAAGCTTTGTTTCTCTTGTTCTTTCTTTGGCTTGTTCCTTTATCTGTTAGAGTGATCTGGGGATCAATTTGTCATGTTATGAATTTTACTTTGCCCCCAAATCAATAAACTATCACCCTTTAAGCAACTTGGACCTTAAAACCCAATGCAAAAGATTAGGCATTCTTTCTTGTTTAGGTCATGCACCATGTACTCGACTTAGGCACGTAGATTGTCTTTTCTTTTAGCTTTACTTTCAGTTGCTGTGTTATGGCGTGAGGTACGCATTTTTGACTCTCATTCATGCATTTCGTATGAACATGCATTAGTTAGTAGGAAGTGCATTGCAATAAGTGTGAGTTGAGCGTTTGTTTGCAGAGTTGATTGTTAGATTAGGACTCCAAAACGCTACTAAGGAGGGGTTGTCCCATATAAGATAAGGTGGGGGATTTCATCACCCTTTCCTTCGCCCCAAAAACCACACTAATCAAGGGCCTAATTTTAAAATCAAGTAGACATTGACCCTAAGGATTTCGGGCAGATTAGGAGAGTGATCCGGTCCCGACCGTCATGGCCTGATCGACATCGCTCACTCTGTCGATAGTAGGAGAGACGAGATCTCCAGATCTTGACTCACTTGTTGGGCTTTGTGGTCCTCGTCGTAGGGAGGTGAGGTGTGTTGAGGCCGTGTGACCTCGCAGTTAGGCGTCATCTAGCTGTAAGGACCTATAGCGACCTTAGGATTATTTGAGCCTTGTTTGCTTGTGTGATTCTACCTGTACCCACCCGCCGTAGCATAAGGACTTCTTCCCTTCTCTCCTGAGTCATTCTCTCTTCTGTGTCCTCCCGTCTTCTCCTCTACGCACCTTCTGTGTTAAAAGAAGTTTTGGTACCTTTGTGCATGCTTGTTTGGGCACGAGATGAGAGTGGCCGTTTGACGAGGCGTGTCGTCAATCCTGCTTCGGTAGTCGATTTCTATACGCCTTCTTCCTCTCATGTCACATACAGTCCGAGTTCAATGGCTGCTCATTACCGCGAGGAGGAGCAGTTGCTGGATCCACCTGTCCCACTTGTTCATCCTGTTGTGGCTCCCATACCTCTCCGTGATCGATGCTACCCGAGTCGTACCGCTCTACCCTCATGCATCGTATTACCAGAGGCGAATGGGAACCACTTTGAGGTTAAGCCTCAATTCATTTCCATGCTCCCTCACTTCATTGGGAAGGGTGACCCCTATATCTTTCTCATGGAATTTGAGGAGGTCTATGCTATGTTCAAGCTGCAACAACTGAGCACAGACTCAATCCATCTTAGGCTAGTCCCTTTTGCACTAAGGGATGACGCCAAGAAGTGGTTGTACAGCAACCAGGCGAATTCCTTTAGGACTTGTGATGAATTTCAATCTTCATTTCTCAAAAAAGTACTTTCCACATCATCGGACTCAAAAATTGAGGAACGAAATCAATTCGTTCTATCAACTTGATACCGAAACATTTCATGCATATTTAGAGATATTCAAGGAGCTACTATCCTCATGCCCTCACCATGGCATTGAGTTGTGGCGCCTTTGTCAAATTGTCTACGAGGGTCTTCACATCCCGTCCCGAACGCTCCTTGAGTCCATTTGTCAAGGAGAGTTCTTAGGAAAGGATGAAAGGGAGGCATGGGCTTTCCCAGAAGACCTCGCTGAGAAAACCAGGAAATGGGAGAGTGTGAGGGAATAACTTGCATCATCTAGCATAGGAGCGAGGATCGCGAATGCAAACTCGACTAGAACGGGTGCCACATTTGTTGTCAATGCCACTACGGCCACCGAGGCGCGCATGGCGGCCTTAATGCACCTCACATGTCCACATCTGATCCAGTTCCCTGTCATTCATGTGGTAGGATAGGTCATGTAGAAAGTGAGTGTGCGTCCATTCCTCTTGAGATGGAACGTGTCAACGCCATCTATGATAGAGCTACGAATGAACCATAGTCATCATCTTATAATCCCGGATGGAGGAACCACCCCCAATTTTTCATGGAACCAAAATAATGCCCCGGGTGGTCCTTCAAACTCCTCTCGACCACCTAACCAACCACACCAACCTCCCATGCATGCCCAATCTTATCAGTCACCCCAAGCTCAAATCACCAATCAATCAGGTTTCCCAAATTCCAATAATATGGAAATTCGATTCAATTCGCTTGAGACCTTGACTCGTGGACTTGAAAACTCAATGAATTTTTTTATGTCAACCACAAGTCAAGTTCTCACTTCAAATCAGCAGACCATCAAATCTCTAAAGCTTCAGATGGGCCAATTGGCCCAGTCTGTGCATGAAAGAGAGAGAGGGACTCTTCCTAGTCAGCCTGAGGCTAACCCCCGCATGTACCAGCAACAACACATGCAAAATGTGAATGTGGTACCTCGGGGGCGACAAGTGAACCATGTGGAGGAACTTGTTCATCATGTTAATTCCATCGTAAACTTAAGGAATGGAAAGCATGTTGACAATCACATTTTCTTGCCACACCCACCACCATCTATGCAGCCCCTCAGTGGGAATGGTGGTGAAGAAGAGGCTGAGGGTGAGGGTAATACACCAACACCTCCTTCTCAGGCACCACAGAAAACCTACCTGCCAAAAGCTCCCTATCCTAGTAGGTTAACCAAAAAGCAGAGTGACACAATGGATAATATGTTAGAGGTGTTTAAGCAAGTGAAGGTTAACATCCCCTTGTTGAATGACATCCAACAAATACCTCAATATGCCAAAGTGTTGAAGGATCTCTGCACAACCAAGAGGAAGACCAATGTTCCTAAAAAAGCATTCTTGGTTGCAAATGTAAGCTCACTTTTGTCCAATCCCACCTACACAAAATACAAGGACCCTGGGTGTCCTACTATTCAGTGTACGATAGGGGACACTAGCATGAGTAATGTATTGCTTGATTTAGGATCGGCGGTCAACCTCCTCCCATTTTCTGTTTATCAACAGTTGAACTTGGGAGAATTGAAACCAACTAAGATCACCCTCCAATTAGCGGATAGATCCATTCGTATTCCCAAGGGGATTATCGAGGACGTGCTTATCAAAGTTGGAGATTTTATATTTCCAGTCGATTTTGTCATCCTCGATACCAATCCTGTTGTGCACACCCACTCTCAAATACCTTTGATTTTGCGTAGGCCATTTCTGGCAACCTCCAACACCTTAATTAATTGTAGAAATGGTCTCATGAAGCTCTCATTCGGTACCATGAGTGCCGAGTTTCATGTGTTCAACTCTGGTAGGCATCGTGAGCCCATGGATCAACCTTTAAATCTCAATCTCATCCGCCAATTAGAGAAAGTTTGTGGGCCCAGCGAAAACTCATTGTCTGTCTTTGCAATGCAACAAAGTGAGCTAGCATCAAATATGAATGTCCAAAGGGAGTGTTCGTTGCATGATTCAGTTGAGACCATTATGTTGGATTTCGTGCCCTATAGTATGTATATATTTTCGAAATTTTATAAACATATAGGATCGTAGTATTCATATTTTCTTCGATTTTCATATAGACATGTATTTGTTTATCCTAATTATTTAACATGCATTAGAATAAACAAACAATTGCAAAGAGGATCATACCTAGAAGTTCTCTAAAACCTCTCGAAGATCCGGAGTCGCGTTGACGGTTTGAATCGCCCGGTGGATTGCCTCCGAGTATTCCCCAAACTCTAAATGAGATTGGAGAGAGAAGAGCTAGCCTCAAAATCTCCAATAGGGTTTAGAATCTAATTACTAACCCCTCTTTAGTTCCCTTGAGAAGATGATCTCTGAAAACTAAAACTAATCTTAAGAATTATGGAGAGAGTTTTTGCATGAGAAAAACAATGAATTAATTTGAGGTAATGAGATAAACTTGTATTTATAAGTTCTCTCCAAATTACCTATTCATGTGCAACCTCTTACCCATGATTTCATGAAAACTTCCATCTAACCATCCATTATTTGCTAACAAATAATCTCAGCCACGAATTAAATCAATTATGGACCAATTCCATGCATGATCTAATTAATTCTTAAATTAATTCTGCATAAAACCGTCTGGACGGTCGACCGTGCTTGGAGGTTCGGTCGACCGTTTAGACCTGGTTTTGGTCGACCGTTAACAATTTGGTCGACCGTTCGTAACAAAAATTATTTCATCACGATGTTCGGTCGACTGACCGATTATACTCGGTCGACCGAAAATGAACAAATGAAATCTTTGTTTACGATGCAACATTCGGTCGACCGTTTAGTCTAGCGGTCGACCGTTTTTGCACAGTACTTGCAGACTTGTCAAATTTCGGTTTAACCCCTAGAAAATTTGACATTTCGGGATTAGTAGTAAATTCACAACTTATGTAACATATTATACTATGTAATGATAAATCATCACACCCCATAATATTTACATCACATATGAATTTAATTTAGATTCTAATTATGTTATTAATCACAACATAAGTTTGATTTTGCTTGTTCACCCCATGTGTCATATTTTCTACATGAAACCCGACACATCTTATGAACTCAAAATCCCCATTTCTTGTTTCCCAGTTTTGTGGTGTGACCTATGGGAGGATCTAAACTAAGTTGGCAGTGATATTAAGAATTTAATATCACAAGTTATAAGCGGTATCTAGCTACACATTATAGCTCCCAATTAGTTAGATGTCTTAATTCCACTTGAATCAAAACCCGATCCATTTAGTGATGAAGTGCACCACTTGTGTCCGTCCCTTGCCTCATGATATTAAGAATACACACAAAGTAGTATTGTGTCATCTTTGTATTAGTATTCATTTCTTGATCTCTTTAAGCTAGTTATAAATATGTGACTTAACTCAAATCACATTGTGCACATTATAACTTTGCTTTTATCAAGGGGCCCACTAATATCATCACTCAATTAAGAGGGGCAATGATAATCTTTTGACTAACTATCTTCTCCAACAAAAGTCATACTTAACCAACCAATGTCTTTACACTACACTTATCGATAGCTCAACACACTAGCCTAATAAAGTATTTCTTAAGTGATCAGATATAAGTCTCATATCAAAGGACCAAGGACACAGTAAAATATTAATGACACAGAAACACATTTCTATAATATTTTACTTATTAGGTCTATTCAGTATACAAAAGTAATATCTTCATCTTTTGTGTACCCGTGTTGTCACTCACTTGTAGAGCTACAATGATCTATGACCAACACGACAATCTTAACTCGGTAATTAATGTCCCATGTTAATTACCATGATTGTGAATATCTTTTATTTTATGTAAACCAATATCTTTTAGAGTTCTACGGTTAAGGACCAAGAGTCTCTTCGTTAACACTTCTAAAAGACGAATAACATAAACAAGGAACAAAATGATTTCTCATTCAATTCATAACAATTGACATTTAAAAGTAAAACTTTTAGAACACATTCCCTTTGATCTCCCACTTGTTATTAAAGTTTTCTTCCACATACATACTTAATGCATAAAACAATAATAACTAGGGTAAATGTTGAACGTTTTATTTTAAACCGCAAGTGCACGGCCGCGATGAAGCGGTGGCAAGTACGGGTCGTCCTCAGGGAGGTGAGTAGCCTCTTGCTTGTACGAAATCAAGTGGCAAAAATAGGGGGAAGAAAGTTGTTTATGCTAATCTAGACTACGCTACACTAAGAAGTATGAAATGCGAACGAAACAAACAAACGATGGAATAACAACTAAACTAAGAACAAAGGAAGAATGCTGGAATACAGAAATGGGAAAAACCCCTAAGGGGTGGAGTGAGTGCACACATGCAAAGAGGTGGGTGTAGAATACATTCTTTAAGCACATGAAGGTGGTGTTTATCAAGCATAGGAAGTGTCTAAATGTTATGGCAAAACCTATCAATCTATTCACCAACTTAGTTGATTAACATTTACATATGCAAGGTGTTTATTTCAGAACCTAAACAAGCATGAGAGGTGTCTAATCATTTTGGCAAAACTTAATACAAGTTATAAATTCTATCCTAAACAAGCAAGCATACATTCATGTTTAATCAACACATTGAAATTAAAGCATTCATCCCATTCTCTAATGCATGTATGTACATCTACTCCACCCCCCAAAGGGGATGGAACTACTCACTAAACATTACACTAATTATTAAACTAAACAAAGAAAGCATATTAACTAAGCTAATAAAACTAATGAAATGAGATTAAGCAAAGCAAAACAAGAAACATAAAACAAACAACATAATAAAGAAAACTTGTATTAAAATGACTCACATTAAAAGTAGCATCCTCCTACTTTAGTGTGTGCTTCAAGGCCTCACTTCTAGTAGGAAGAATAGCCACTTAAAATATGGAGTGATTACAAAAGGAGGTGAAGAGTTCTATTTATAGGCATGGAAAAAGCTAATCCGGGACAATCCCCCGATGTGGGACTAAACAGATACCACAAATAGCCTAAACATCCTCTAATACATGTGCGGGAGAAATTTGAGCGCATTTGGGCCAAAAGTGACCGCCAATTAGCGGTCTTGGACCGCTAATTAGCGGTCTATAGTGTCCGGATCGCTCTGGAATTTCTTGTGGGCTTTTCTGGAAGGCTTTGTTGGTATTTGATGCATCTATTTCGCATGTTGGAGCTCCGACCCGAATAGAATTGTCAAAATACTCCCCATAATGGTGTGAAGTATTCAGTTTTACTCTTAGGTCCCTCTGTCTTACGATCAGGTCCTTTTTCCCAGCTTTTGGGTCCTTTTATGCTTCATCTCTTCAAACCTAATTATTCCTGAAAACTAAACATAAAACTCGTAACATAGCATTATTTAGGTGAAAGATAATGGATATAAGATACAAATATGAGCATGAGATGATGTCAATCAAATACCCCCACACCTAACTTTTGCTAGTCCCGAGCAAAACAAAGAAAGAGAAAAGCATACGAAAATACAAGAAATCCTAACTCACTTTCGTAGGAATCACGGTTGCACTTAGCACGTGCAACAAGCCGTTAAACCTCCTTGTTGCCAAGGAGGAGGAGTGTTGTCTCCTGAGGGTTTTCAGCGGATATACCCACAAAATCCGAACAAGATGCATTAATCAATCTAGCTACACGACTCGTTGGACTTATTTTGTCGATCATGGGATGCGGTAATACTACGGGTCGACTCTATATATGTAATCGGTCCACACACCTAGACTAATGAGTTATTCGTGAGAGTTAACTAAGGAATTAAGTGAAAGACATGGGCAACCTTAACTTCTGAATGTGATACAACGTGTAAAGTCCATTTTGGTTCTTATTTGACTCTCTTTTTTCTCTTTTTTTCTTTTTTTTTCTTTTTTTCTTTTTCTTTGGAGCATTTATTGGTTGGTGTTTGATTCTCCCAGGGTCAGGTTTCGTGCATCATTGCCTATGAGGACTTACACTATCACGTACACCTTCCCCCAAATCTCCACATAGGGCGATCCCTACCACCCGTGTAACGGGAGTTCGGTCGGTGCATCCCAAGTCAGATGACTCGAAAGCACCAGGCATAAAGTCCCCTCAGACCTACTTTCCCGAGTGATAGGAGCCGTGCGAGAAGAGAGAACACCACTTATTTATTTATCTACATGGGAACCAAAACCCCTACACTTAAGTTTCACAAAAAGAGATTAAGGGCCCTTGACTACGACAAACTTCCTTATACTAACAGACACGAATTATTTGACTCACTAGGTTCAGGGTGGACTTCTTTAAATGTTTGAGTACTGAAACCCTATGATTACACGCCCCCCGAGGGAAAACCGAGGTGCATCCTAACGACTCGATAAGACCTAAAGCCAGTAAACCAAAAATCCTAATGCATCAAGTTCAAGACAATTTTGGGAGCTTTCTTTTTACTTTGCCTCTCAACGGTTTTGCACATGCTAAACACACGCAAAACCCACAAAAACATTTTCTTTCGCAAACACATGAAGATTTTGAAAGAAATGTGAAAATTTTAAAGCACTCGGCAAGCAAAAGAAGACAAGTCACCCAAGGATCATGGCAAGCAGATATATCGATATTAAATGCGGCACACTAACATGACCCTAACAATGCAAACAAAAGAAAATAAAACCAAAGGAAAAAGACTCGACTATGTACACACGTAAAACACCCCCCCCCACACCTACTTCATGCATTGTCCTCAATGAATGTGAACAAGATACTACATGGATACATGCATGAAAAAGGAAAGATCTCACCAACATGAAGTACAAAGGGACGTTCAGGGTCATGTTGATGGACACAAACCCAAATTCCCTCAAAACCTGTGAGAAGCTGAAGAAGGGAGATAAATACGTGAAGAGATTGGGCCCAAGTACACAAGGGTTGGGGCCCACAACAATGGATGCTCACTGCAGGAGTCTTTTATTACACACTTCTTCTTCTTCTTTTTTCTTTTTTTTTTGTTGTTTTTTTTTTTTTTTTTGGTTTTTTTTTTGGTTTTTTTTTAAAGATATATACATCAACCAAGATATTCTCATAATCATTTGGTCAAGGAACATCAAATGAGAACATCAAGTCAGGAGGACCAGAGACTTGCCGAGATGGGCAAACTCCACTGGTACTCTGAGGTGTCATGAGAGGTGAAAGGTCAAAGCTGAAAGGCTCGAACCCCTCATGATATTGGTCGGGTGTGGGCAACAAAGAATGAAGTTGTGTTGCCTCACTAGGGTTTAATTGCTCATCGAAGAAAACCCTCCAACCAATAGGCGGGTGCATCGGAATGAGTTCCTCAGGCTCATTCGATGGATGCAGCAGACCTGCATCACTAAGAATGGGGCTTCTCCCCAAGTCATCCAACAAGGACCTCCCACCATCATTTAGATCATCAAGCATAAGCTCGGTCATAGGTGGGTCCTTGTTGGAGTCAAAATGAAGCTCAAATGGCTCAATGGCCATGGGACATGAGGTAGAGACACCTTCTGGTATAGGCATATGATGAGGTGTCTCACCCTCACTAGTACTCTCAACCGAATCATGCAACGAACACTCCCTTTGGACATTCATGTTCGAGGCCAGCTCACTCTGTTGCATTGCGAAGACAGGCAATGAGTTTTCGCTGGGCTCACGAACATTCTCAACGGGTTGCATTGGGGTTAGGGGTGTTCGTTGATTTTGTGGTGCTTTCTCCAATTGGCGGATGAGATTTAGATTTAAAGGTTCATCCATGGGTTCCTGTTGCCTACCAGAGTTGAACACATGAAACTCGGCACTCATGTTACCGAATGAGAGCTTCATGAGACCATTTCTACAATTAATCAAGGCATTGGAGGTTGCCAGAAATGGTCTACCCAAAATCAAAGGTATTTGAGAGTGGGTGTTCGCAACAGGATTGGTATCGAGGACAACAAAATCGACTGGAAATATAAAATCTCCAACTTTGATAAGCACGTCCTCGATAATCCCCATGGGAATACGAATGGATCTATCTGCTAATTGGAGGGTGATCTTAGTTGGTTTCAATTCTCCCAAGTTCAACTGTTGATAAACAGAGAATGGGAGGAGGTTGACCGCCGATCCTAAATCAAGCAAAACATTGCTCAGTCTAGTGTCCCCTATCGTACACTGAATAGTAGGACACCCAGGGTCCTTGTATTTTGTGTAGGTGGGATTGGACAAAAGTAAGCTGATATTTGCAGCCAAGAATGCTTTCTTAGGAACATTGGTCTTCCTCTTGGTTGTGCAGAGATCCTTCAACACTTTGGCATATTGAGGTATTTGTTGGATGACATCCAACAAGGGGATGTTAACCTTTACTTGCTTAAACACCTCTACTATCTTGTCCATGTTGTCACTCTGTTTTTTGTTTAACCTACTTGGATAGGGAGCTTTTGGCAGGTAGGTTTTCTGCTGTGCCTGAGAAGAAAGCTTTGGTGTATTACCCTCACCCTCAGCTTCTTCTTCACCACCATTCCCACTGAGGGGCTGCATAGATGGTGGTGGGTGTGGCAAGGAAATGTGATTGTCAACCTGTTTTCCATTCCTTAAGGTCACAATGGAATTGACATGGTGAACAGGTTCCTCCACATGGTTCACTTGCCTCCCCCGAGGGACCACATTCTCATTTTGCATGTGTTGTTGCTGGTACACACGGGGGTTAGCCTCAGGCTGGCTAGGAAAAGACCCTCTCTCTCTTTCATGTACAGACTGAGCCAATTGGCCCATCTGAAGCTCAAGAGATTTGATGGTCTGCTGATTTGAAGTGAGAACTTGACTCGTGGTTGACATAAAATTTTTCATTGAGTTTTCAAGTCCACGAGTCAAGGTCTCAAGCGAATTGAATCGGGTTTCCATATTATTGGAATTTGGGAAACCCGATTGATTGGTGGTTTGCGCTTGGGGTGGCTGATAGGAATGCGCATGCATGGGAGGTTGGTGTGATTGGTAAGGTGGTCTCGAGGAGTTTGGAGGACCACCCGGGGCATTAGTTTGGTTCCATGAAAAATTGGGGTGGTTCCTCCATCCAGGATTATAAGATGATGAGTATGGGTCATTCTTGGCTCTATCATAGACGGCGTTGACACGCTCCATCTCAGGAGGAATGGACTCACACTCGCTTTCTACATGACCTATCCTACCACATGAATGACAGGGAACTGGACCAGATGTAGACATGTGAGGTGCACTTTGTTGGTTTTGGAGCTCAATCGAGTCCATACGGCGTATTAAGGCCGCCATGCGCGCCTCGGCGGCCGTAGTGGTATCGATAGCAAATACGGAACCCGATCTAGTTGAGTTTGCATTCGCGATCCTCGCTCCTATGCTAGATGATGCAGGTGGTTCCCTTACACTCTCCCACTGCATGGTTTTCTCAGCGAGGTCTTCTAGGAAGGCCCATGCCTCCCTTTCATCCTTTCCCAAGAACTCTCCTTGACACATGGACTCAAGGAGCGTTCTGGACGGGATGTGAAGACCCTCATACACAATCTGACAAAGGCGCCACAACTCAATGCCATGGTGAGGGCATGAGGATAGTAGCTCCTTGAACCTCTCTAGATATGCATGAAATGTCTCGGTCTCAAGTTGATAGAACGAATGGATTTCGTTCCTCAATTTTTGAGTCCGATGATTAGGAAAGTACTTCTTGAGGAATGCAGATTGAAACTCATCCCAAGTCCTAAAGGAATTCGCCTGGTTGCTGTACAACCACTTCTTGGCGTCATCCTTTAGTGCAAAAGGAACGAGCCTAAGATGGATGGAGTCTGTGCTAAGTTGTTGCAGCTTGAACATAGCACAGACCTCCTCAAATTCCCTGAGAAAGATATAGGGGTCACCTTTCCCAGTGAAATGAGGGAGCATGGAAATGAATTGAGGCTTAACCTCAAAATGGTTCCCATTAGCCTCTGGTAATACGATGCATGAGGGTAGAGCGGTACGGCTCGGGTAGCATCGATCACGAAGAGGTATGGGAACGACAACTGGAAGCACAGGTGGAATAGGTGGGTCCAGCAACTGCTCCTCCTCACGGAAATTAGCAGCCATTGGACCCGAACTACGTGCGACACGAGAGGAGGGAGGTGTCGAGAAATCGATGACCGAAGCTGGATTGACAACGCTCCTCGTCAAACGACCACTCTCGTCTCGTGTCCACGAAAGCATGCACAAAGGTGCACACACACAAAACAAAACTTTTTTTTTCTTTTTTTTTCTAACAAAGAATGTGCGTAGAGGAGAAGACGGGGGAATACAGGAGAGAAAGAATGACTCAGGAGAGAAGGGAAGAAGTCCTTATGCTACGGCGGATGGGTACAGGTAGAAGCACACAAGCAAACAAGGCTCAAGCAATCCTAAGGTCGCTATAGGTCCTTACAGCTAGACGACGCCTAACTGCGAGGTCACACGGCCTCAACACGCCTCACCTCCCTACAACGAGGACCACAAAGCCCAGCAAGTGAGCCAAGATCCGGGGATCTCGTCTCTCCTACTATCGACAAAGTGGGCAACGCCGATCAGGTCATGACGGTCGGGACCGGATCACTCTCCTAATGCGTCCGAATTCCTTAAGGCCAATGTCTACTTGATTTTAAAATTAGGCTCTTGATTAGTGTGGTTTTTGGGGCGAAGGAAAGGGTGATGAAATCCCCCACCTTATCTTTTACGGGACAGCCCCTCCTTAGTAGCGTTTTGGAGTCCTAAATCTAGCAATCAACTCTCCAAACAACGCTCAACTCACACTTGTTGCAATGCACTTCCTACTAACTAATGCATGTTCATACGAAATGCATGAATGAGAGTAGAAGGTGCGTACCTCACGCCAGCTCTCAGCAACAGAAAATAAAGCTAAGATAAAAGACAATCTAAATGCCTAAGTCACATACATGATGCATGACCTAAACAAGAATGAATGCCTAATCTTTTGCTTTGAGTTTTAGGGTCCAAGTTGCTTAAAGGAGGTTTGATTATTGATCTGGGAACGAACTATAAGTCAAAACATGCCAAATTGAGTCCCAGATAACTAGATCATTTAGAGCAACAACAGCAAGAAATGAAAAGATGAACAGAGCTCACCAGACCGCTGATTAGCGGTCTCAGACCGCTGATTGGCGGTCTGAAGTGCTCAGGTCGTCTGGAAATTTCTCCAGTAGCCTCCACTTGCTATTCCCAGTCTCCTGAAACAAAGAAAAACTACAACACACAAATTAAATCCACTCGAATCGTCCAAACAAGAGTCTGGACTGGCACCTCCCCGGCAACGGCGCCAAAAACTTGTTGAACGTTTTATTTAAAACCGCAAGTGCACGGCCGCGATGAAGCGGTGGCAAGTACGGGTCGTCCTCAGGGAGGTGAGCAGCCTCTTGTTTATCAGAAATCAAGTGGCAAAAATAATGGAGAAGAGAGTTGGTTACGCTACTCTACACTAAACTACGCTAAGAAGTACGAAATGCGAAACAAAGAAATAAACGATCAAATAAAAACTAAGCTAAGAACAAAATAGAAGTGCTGGAATTTCAGGAATGGAAAACCCCTAAGGGGTGGAGTGAGTGCACACAAGCAAAGAGGTGGGTGTAGAATACATTCTTTAAGCACATGAAGGTGGTGTTTATCAAGCATAGGAAGTGTCTAAATGTTATGGCAAAACCTATCAATCTATTCACCAACTTGGTTGATTAACATTTACATATGCAAGTTGTTTATTTCAGAACCTAAACAAGCATGAGAGGTGTCTAATCATTTTGGCAAAACTCATCAAGTTATAAATTCTATCCTAAACAAGCAAGCATACATTCATGTTTAATCAACATATTGAAATTAAAGCATTCATCCCATTCTCTAATGCATGTATGTACATCTACTCCACCCCCCAAAGGGGATGGAACTACTCACTAAACATTACACTAATTATTAAACTAAACAAAGAAAGCATATTAACTAAGCTAATAAAACTAATGAAATGAGATTAAGCAAAGCAAAACAAGAAACATAAAACAAACAACATAATAAAGAAAACTTGTATTAAAATGACTCACATTAAAAGTAGCATCCTCCTACTTTAGTGTGTGCTTCAAGGCCTCACTTCTAGTAGGAAGAATAGCCACTTAAAATATGGAGTGATTACAAAAGGAGGTGAAGAGTTCTATTTATAGGCATGGAAAAAGCTAATCCGGGACAATCCCCCGATGTGGGACTAAACAGATACCACAAATAGCCTAAACATCCTCTAATACATGTGCGGGAGAAATTTGAGCGCATTTGGGCCAAAAGTGACCGCCAATTAGCGGTCTTTGACCGCTAATTAGCGGTCTATAGTGTCCGGATCGCTCTGGAATTTCTTGTGGGCTTTTCTGGAAGGCTTTGTTGGTATTTGATGCATCTATTTCGCATGTTGGAGCTCCGACCCGAATAGAATTGTCTAAATACTCCCCATAATGGTGTGAAGTATTCAGTTTTACTCTTAGGTCCCTCTGTCTTACGATCAGGTCCTTTTTCCCAGCTTTTGGGTCCTTTTATGCTTCATCTCTTCAAACCTAATTATTCCTGAAAACTAAACATAAAACTCGTAACATAGCATTATTTAGGTGAAAGATAATGGATATAAGATACAAATATGAGCATGAGATGATGTCAATTAGTAAACCCCATTACGTATCAATCATCAAGCCAATCTACATGGTTCCTCAATCCCATGGACTCGAAATGCATTTCGCCCTTGGCTTGGGATATGGGTTTTGTGAATGGATCAGCTGTGTTGCTGTTGGTGTCCACCCATAAAAGATTTATTTTGCCTTCGTCGATGAGGTCACGCGTCACGAAGTACTTAAGATCCTGTACTTCACTTTGTGGTGTGATTTGGGATCCTTGATTTGCGAGATAGATGCACTATTGTCGCAAAATAGCTCTATTGGTCCCTCACTCGAGGGAACTACTCCAAGCTCTTCAAGGAACTTCTTAATCCACACTCCTTCCTTGCTCGCTTCAGTGACAGCCATTACTTCGGAAGCAGTGGTTGAGTCGGCCGTAGTGCTTTGCTTCCAACTACGCCAACTCACAGCTCCACCATTCAGAAGGAAGATGTATCCTGATTGCGACCTTCTATCGTCTGGATCACTCATGAAACTCGCATCCGAGTAACCCTCGGCTATCAATTCCCTTTGTCCTCCATAAACAAGAATATTATCCTTAGTCCGGTTAAGGTACTTCAGGATATTCTTGACCGCAGTCCAATGCTCAGGACCTGCGTTGGATTGGTGATGACTTGTCACGCTTAGAGCATACGAGACATCGGGTCTTGTGCAAGTCATCGCGTACATGATTGACCCAATTCCCGAAGCATAAGGGACGTCCTTCATGTACTCTAAGTCCTTACGTGATTGAGCACGTTGAGACTTCTTGAGTTGCACACCCATACTCATTGGCACACTGCCCTTTTTGGAGTTGTTCATCTTGAACCTTTCCAAGACCGTGTCAATGTATGTACGTTGACTCAGGCCAATGAATCTACGGGATCTATCTCGGTATATCTTGATTCCCAAGATGTATTGAGCCTCACCCATATCTTTCATTGAAAATGCAGATTTCAATGAACTTCTCGTTTGCTCAAGCAAAGGAATATGATTGCCCATGAGCAATATGTCATCGACATATAAGATTAGGAATACTACATGGCTCCCACGAACCTTCTTGTATATACAAGGTTCTTCCTTACTTTGAATGAAGTGAAGCTTCTTCACTTCCTCGTCAAAGCGTTTGTTCCAACTCCTTGATGCTTGCTTCAATCCATAAATGGATCTTTGAAGCTTGCATACCTTCTCGCTATTCTTTGGATCTTCAAAACCTTGAGGCTGTACCATGTACACATCCTCCTCCAAGTTCCCATTAAGGAACGCCGTTTTGACATCCATTTGCCATATTTCATAATCATGAAATGCAGCAATAGCGAGCATAATCCGAATAGACTTGAACATGGCAACCGGTGAAAAAGTTTCATCATAGTCAATTCCTTGAACTTGAGTGAAACCCTTCGCTTCAAGCCTTGCTTTGTAGGTTGTCAAGTTCCCATCCATGTCCATCTTCCTCTTAAAAACCCATTTATTTTGAATGGCCTTTTTCCCTTGAGGAAGGTCAACCAAGTCCCACACTTGATTATCATACATGGATTCAATTTCGGATTCCATGGCCTTAAGCCATAGTTTGGAGTCTTCCCTTTCCATTGCTTCTTGGAAGGTCAAGGGATCATTGGTATCTAGTACCATGATTTCATGAATTCCCAGATACAAGTCGGGTTTCTTCCTTTCCCTTGTTGACCTTCTTAGTTCTTTTGGTTCTTCTCGTGTCTCTCGAACTTCTTCCACAATTTCTTGAGGAGTGGGTTCACGTTCAACTCTTGAACGTACACTCGGTGGAGATGATTGAGATTCTCTCACAATTTCTTGTGATGGTCTCTCGCTCACGCTCCCACTAACCAAAGGAATCTCGGTTGGGCCTTCATGAACTTGAATGTCATCATTCATGTCATGATCTTGTAGAGTATCTTGAGTTTCCTCAAGTACAACCCTACTCCCACTACTTTTTACTCTTTCTAGAAATTCCTTTTCCCGAAATGTGGCATCCCTCTCTACAATCACTCGATTGGAGGTGATATGCCAAAAGTAGTATCCTCTTGTCTCACGAGGATAACCAATAAAGAAGCACTTATCCGCTTTGGTTGAAGTTTGGTCGACATCAATTTCTTGACGTAAGCCTCACAACCACAAATCTTGAGAAAATTGAGCTTAGGTGTTTTACCACTCCATAGCTCATAAGGAGTTTTCTCCACGGATTTGGATGGAACATTATTTAGTGTGTAAGCCGCAGTTTGTAGTGCATAACTCCAAAAGTAAAGAGGTAATTCCGCATGACTCATCATTGACCGAACCATGTCGAGCAATGTCCTATTCCTCCTTTCGGATACCCCATTCCACTGAGGTGTACCGGGAGGGGTGAGTTGAGGTACAATACAAAACTCCTTTAGGTATGAGTCAAATTCGGCACTTAAGTACTCACCTCCACGATCCGTTCGTAGAGACTTGATTTTTTTGTCGAGTTGGTTCTCTACTTCATTCTTGAATTCTTTGAACTTGTCAAAAGATTCACTTTTGTTTCTCATTAGATAAACATAGCCATAACGACTATAATCATCCGTGAACGTAATCAAGTACCTGAAACCATCTCGTGCACTAGTACTCGTTGGATCACATACATCGGAATGTATCAAATCCAACAAGCCACTTGCCCTTGGGCCTTTCTTCTTGAAAGGATTTTTGGTCATTTTTCACATTAAACATGGTTGGCACGTCTCCAATGATTTAAAATCAAGTAGACCAAGAAGGTTAGCTTCTTGCAATTTCTTGATGCACTTTTCATTTATGTGACCAAGACGATAGTGCCACAAGAGAGTATCATTCTCGTGAGTGGTCTTAAGTCTTTTGTTATTGATATTAAAGATTTGTTTATTATTCAATTCAAGCAAATAGAGACCATTCCTTATGAACGCATTTGCATAGAAAACACCATTCTTCGATATAGACAAACAAGAATTTGAAATATTTATATTAAAATTATCCATATCCAAAGATGATACAGAAATAATATTCTTGCTAATCGAAGGCACATAATAAACATTCTTTAGACATAAATTTAAACCACTACATAACTGAAGCACCACAGAACCTTGTGCAACCGCAGACACGTTCGCACCATTTCCGACCTTCAATTCTACCTCGTTCCTTACGAGTTCCTTCCTATCCATGAGTAGCTGCACATTAGAAACTATGTGAGCACAAGATCCGGTATCAATTACCCAATCCTGGACAGAGGTGGCTAAATTTATTTCAATAACAAATATACCTTTGGCCTTTTTGGAGCGTCGACGTTCAATCACTCCGTTGTCAAGGTCTTCCTTGTACTTGGGGCAATTTGGTCATATGTGTCCTTTTTCACCGCAGTGAAAGCACTCCGTATTGGGAGTTGGAGATTTCTGAGATTTCCCCCTCGAGGCACTCTTATGAGCACCTCCTACTCCCTTGCTCGTGATTGAACCACTTTTGGTAGATTTGTCATTTCCTTTACCAATCTTTTGGCTCCCTCCATGGACGGCAAGGACTTGCTTGTCCCTACCCTTGCCCATGTCAACTTCAACAGTTTTGAGAGCGTTGTGAAGCTCCTCAAGACTCACCTTTTTTTCACGCACGTGATAGTGCATCACAAAGTCCTTAAAGGACGGGGCTAGAGAGCCAAGAATCATATCTTCAGCAATGTCCTCGGGCATTGGTGAAGAGAGCTTTGCCAACTTCTCAAGGTATCCTTGCATCGTGAGAAAATGCATAGATACCGATGTTCCCTCCGCCATATGGCACCTTGTGAGTGCGATGGTGGTCTTATAGCGCTCCTTTCGGGCACTATCCATGAACATCTTTGATAAAGCCTCCATGGTCTTCTTGGGTTTTGAATCCAAGTATTTCGCTTGAAGCGAGTCACCCATGGATGCTAGCATAAGACCGTGAACTTGGTTCTCTTGGTCTTCCCACTTGGCTTTAGCCTCTTTCTCTTCATCGGTTAATCTCTCATTCCACTTTGGGATTGGACCTTCCAAAATGTGAGATAGTTTCTCAAACGTTAACACGATGTTGAGTTTGAGTTGCCAACTAATGAAGTTTGAGCCATCATTTGCTAAAGGGTGTTTTTCTATCATGGATCGTACGATAGGTTGGATGTTCGACATTTTTCTACAAAATAAATCATATAGGTTTTAATGCCAATTTTATGTTTAATACACATGCATACATATATCGAATATAAATGTAAATGTTGCAAATAAAAAAAATTCCCATAAATGCAACAATACAAGATCCCATTAATTGTAACATAGACTAGCTAAGGGCTATCAAATACATTACAACATCAAGGTAAGAAAAACATTTTTCTAATCACAACCTTTTTGAATTTTAGCAATATTAGCATCTTCAAACTCTTGTGATTCTTGTCGTTTTAATTATGAGGGAATGCGACCCATCCTCGTAAGAAAAACTTTTTCCCAAAACCGAGCGAGGGCTCTAGGTAATGTTAAGAAAACTTATTTTAATTTGATACGAGATACGTTTATCCATTGTATTCACAACTAAACATACTTGGGGTTCACTAGGGTGAAACACACCTCATACATTTAATCGTGGCACAACAACAGATAACCATTATATCTCCCACTATTGCCAAAGATGGAGGGAGTTATCTCCCGCTAAGGGCGAGCAGAGTATCCCTCAATCAATGGCTGCTAGTGGATGAAATAAGAAGGAAATTATTCTTAATTTTTGTTGGACAATTTCATATATTTACATGTGATTTGGAATTTTAGGTTATCGTGCATATTAATATTCATACACATCCTAACGTTCACCACATTCATCACATGCATTGCAGAAATTAAAAAACAGAAATTAAACATTCACACAATCCACATCGTGTGAGTTTAAATGTTCCCTTCGATCATTGATCCTCGATCCTCGATCGATGCGCTACAGCGGCGACTTCCTCTTGCACCGGAGATGTAGATTTTACAGAAAATAAACATGCTCCTCACATTCGATAAAAACCGACTAGTGCAAGTCCTATGTAAAAGCCTCTCATATGCATATGCAATTTATCTAAAAGATGGAAATAGAGAATTTGGCTTTTACATACATAAGCCCCTGTATTATAACAATTATAAACATTCATAGGCGCTGATTTGGAACATATAAACTCACAATTCCTGCAAAAACAACTCGAGCATCCATGCACGCAATATCGCTATAAACTATACACCCTAGTTTATCAAGCATCTAGAATCCCAAACAATTCTTTGAAAAACATTTTGAAATCCATTAAAAACGTTTTTCATGCATCCATAGTTCAAAAATTAATTATGAACCGCTGTCCATCCAATTTCCAATGGAAAGATGAATCGCAGTTTTTCGGTTTTGTTGATTCTCTTACAAAATAATCGTTTATACTCAAAACAAAATTATTGCAAGTTAGACAAATGTCTAAATCTTAATTCTAATAATTACATGGCATGTTTTAAAACACTTAAAACATTCAGAACGAATTATTATGGAGAATTACATCAACAAACATTCATAGACCGAAAAAACTGGTAAATCAAATTGCTTAAATCCTAGATGGTAAACTAAATTCGTTTACAGCCTTAAATCATGAGAAAATTGAACCCTAAGCTCTGATACCACTGTAGGATTTCATGTTTAATTATGCATGTATATTTTTTCGAATTTTTATGCACAATAAGGATCAATTTACAATTTTCTATGATTTATTTCATGCATGCATCAATTTGTTTCAATATCTAGTTTCAAAACTTTATTAAAACAAATATGGGCTCCGCAATTCATACCTAGAAGTTCTCTAAAACTTCTTGAAGATTCGGAGACGTTGAGGATGCTCCTCGCTGCGTCGGATGCCTCCGAGTATTCACCAAACTCTAAACAAGATCGGAGAGAGGGAAGCTAGTCTCTCAATCTCCGATAGGGTTTAGAATCCAATTACTAACCCCTCTTTAATTCCCTTGAGAAGATGATCTCTTAAGAACTAAAGCTAAACTTAAGAATTAAGGAATTTTCGTGGAGAATTATGGAGAGAGAATTTTTGCATGAGAAAGCAATGAATGAATTAAGGAGGTAATGAGATAAACTTGTATTTATAAGTTCTCTCCAAATTACCTATTCATGTGCAACCTCTTGCCCATGATTTCATGCAAAATTCCATCTAACCATCCATTATTTAATAATAAATATTCTTAGCCATGAATTAAATCAATTATGGACCAATTCCATGCATGATCTAATTAATTCTTAAATTAATTCTGTTGAAAACCGTCTGGACCGGTCGACCGTTTGGAGGTTCGGTCGACCGCTCGAACCATGTTTCGGTCGACCGTTCAATAACTCGGTCGACCGTTCGTAACAGGAATTATTCCATCGCAATGTTTGGTCGACCGTTCGAATCAGATGAAAATTCCATGTTATCGGTCGAGACATGTCCGGTCGACCGTGCCCGATCGGTCGACCGTTTACTGCTAACCGGTCGACCGTTGGAGCACTGTTCTGTAGACTTGTCAAATTTCGGTTTAACCCCTACAAAATTTGACATTTCGGGATTAGTAGTAAATTCACAACTTATGTAACATATTATCCTATGTAATGATCAATCATTACATCCCATAATATTTACATCACATATGAATTTAATTTAGATTCTAATTATGTTATTAATCACAACATAATTTTGATTTTGCTTGTTCACCCCATGTGTCATATTTTCTACATGAAACCCGACACATCTTATGAACTCAAAATCCCCATTTCTTGTTTCCCAGTTTTGTGGTGTGACCTATGGGAGGATCTAAACTAAGTTGGCAGTGATATTAAGAGCTTAATATCACAAGCTATAAGCGGTATCTAGCTATACATTATAGCTCCCAATTAGTTAGATGTCTTAATTCCACTCGAACCAAAACCCGATCCATTTAGTGATGGAGTACACCACTTGTGTCTGTCCCTTGCGCCATGATATTAAGAATACACACAAAGTAGTATTGTGTCATCTTTGTATTAGTATTCATTTCTTGACCTCTTTAAACTAGTTATAAATATGTGACTTAACTCAAATCACATTGTGCACATTACAACTTTGCTTTATCAAGGGGCCCACTAATATCATCACTCAATTAAGAGGGCAATGATAGTCTTTTGACTAACTATCTTCTCCAGCAAAAGTTGTACTTAACCAACCAATGCGTTTACACTACACTTATCGATAGGTCAAGACACTGATCTAATTAAGTATTCCTTAAGTGATCAGATATAAGTCTCATATCAAAGGACCAAAGACACAGTAAAATATTAATGACACAGAAATACATTTCTATAATATTTTACTTATTAGGTCTATTCAGTATACAAAAGTAATATTTTCCCCTTTTGCATACCCGTGTTGTCACTCACTTGTAGAGCTACAATGATCTATGACCAACACGACAATCTTAACCCGGTAATTAATGTCCCATGTTAATTACCATGATTGCGAATATCTTTTGTTTTATGTAAACCAATATCTTTTAGAGCTCTACGGTTAAAGACCAAGAGCCTCTTTCTTAACACTTCTAAAAGACGAATAACATAAACAAGGAACAAAATGATTTCTCATTCAATTCATAATAATTGACATTTAAAAGTAAAACTTTTAGAACACATTCCCTTCAGTTATAAATATGTGACTTAACTCAAATCACATTGTGCACATTATAACTTTGCTTTATCAAGGGGCCCACTAATATCATCACTCAATTAAGAGGGGCAATGATAATCTTTTGACTAACTATCTTCTCCAACAAAAGTCATACTTAACCAACCAATGTCTTTACACTACACTTATCGATAGCTCAAGACACTAGCCTAATCAAGTATTTCTTAAGTAATCAGATATAAGTCTCATATCAAAGGACCAAGGACACAGTAAAATATTAATGACACAGAAACACATTTCTATAATATTTTACTTATTAGGTCTATTCAGTATACAAAAGTAATATCTTCCTCTTTTGTGTACCTGTGTTGTCACTCACTTGTAGAGCTACAATGATCTATGACCAACACGACAATCTTAACTCGGTAATTAATTTCCCATGTTAATTACCATGATTGCGAATATCTTTTATTTTATGTAAACCAATATCTTTTAGAGTTCTACGGTTAAGGACCAAGAGCCTCTTCCTTAACACTTCTAGAAGACGAATAACATAAACAAGGAACAAAATGATTTCTCATTCAATTCATAACAATTGACATTTAAAAGTAAAACTTTAGAACACATTCCCATTCCAGAAAGTGTCGTCACCCCGTGTCCCAGGACTATTGAGCCCTTTGAGCTTCATATTGACTCCAACAAGGACCCAACTACGACCAAGCTTATGCTTGATGATATAAAGGATGGTGGGAGGTCCTTGTTGGATGACTTGGGGAGAAGCCCCATTCTTAGTGATGTAGGTCTGTTGCATTCATCGAATGAGCTTAAGGAACTCATTCTGATGCACTCACCTATTGGTTGGAGGGTTTTGTTCAATGAGAAACTAAACCCTAGTGATGTAACACAACTTCACTCATTAATGTTGCCTACACCCAACCAATATCATGAGGGGTTCAAGCCTTTCAGCTTTGACCTTTCACCCCTCATGACACCTCAGAGTACCAGTGAAGTTTGCCCATCTCGGCAAGTCTCTGGTCCTCATAACTCGATGTTCTCATTTGATGTTCCTTGACGAAATGATTATGAGAATATCTTTGTTGATGTATATATCTTGTAAAAAAAATCAAAAAAAGGCAAAGAAAAAAAAGAGTGAGTAATAAAAGACTCCATGAGCGAGCATTGATTGTTGTGGGCCCCAACCCTTGTGTACTTGGGCCCCATTTCTTTACGTATTTGTCTCCCTTCTTCAGTATCTCACGGGCATCGAGTTGTGGCGCCTTTGTCAAATTGTCTACGAGGGTCTTTACATCTCGTCCCGAACGCTCCTTGAGTCCATTTGTCAATGAGAGTTCTTAGGAAAGGATGAAATGGAGGCATGGGCTTTCCTAGAAGACCTCACTGAGAAAACCAGGAAATGGGAGAGTGTGAGGGAACGACTTGCATCATCTAGCATAGGAGCGAGGATCGCGAATGCAAACTCGACTAGAACGGGTGCCACATTTGCTGTCGATACCACTACGACCACCGAGGCGCGCATGGCGGCCTTAATGCACCTCACATGTCCACATCTGGTCCAGTTCCCTGTCATTCATGTGGTAGGATAGGTTATGTAGAAAGTGAGTGTGCGTCCATTCCTCCTGAGATGGAACGTGTCAACACCATCTATGATAGAGCTAGGAATGACCCATACTCATCATCTTATAATCCCGGATGGAGGAACCACCCCAATTTTTCATGGAACCAAAATAATGTCCCGGGTGGTCCTTCAAACTCCTCTCGACCACCTAACCAACCACACCAACCCCCCATGCATGCACAATCTTATCAGTCGCCCCAAGCTCAAATCACCAATCAATCGGGTTTCCCAAATTCCAATAATTTGAAAACTCGATTCAATTCCAATAATAAATCTAAGTTCCAAAGAAATAATCCATTGCCCTTTAAGACATGTATGCACTTAAATTGGATGAATCAAATCTTTGAAGTGGTTGATAAAAAGCAGAGGTTGAGGAAAATATACCGGGAAGTGTGGACTTCTAATAGCAATTAAGCCTTGAGGAAAATAAAAATAAAAATAAAGGAATAAAGTGAAGAAAACACATTTTGCAAAATGATTACAAAAGCCCAAGCCTTTGAGTCACTGGTCCGTAGGGGTATCTTGAAACCCGGTAACTTGAGTCTACCAGCTCGGGATTATCGACCAAACTCGCTACACGAATGCAAAAGGGTAAAAGTGTCAAAAAGAAAATGTGTTGAATCACGGAAGAAAAGAAAAGAAAAAAAAATAATAATACTCAAGGCCCAAAGCTAAAAGAATGATCCATGCCATGGTTGATCCGAATGATACTTCACCACCAGAGGAGGCGTGCAAAATAATTCAAGTGATAAACATGTGTAAAAGGGTTAGTGGTGTGAATGTTGGAGGAACAAAGACCAAGTCATATTTTTAATAAGTTAGATTTATATAATGCGCATGCAAGAATTCTCAGTGAGATGTATATGGTTGAGGTAGGGACATTGAGAACTATTAATGAAATGTTGATTCAGGATTTTGTGGGTATATCCGCTGAAAACCCTCAGGAGACAACACTCCTCCTCCTAGGAAACTTGGAGGTTTAAAGGCTTGTTGCACATGCTAAGTGCAACCGTGATTCCTACGAAAGTGAGTTAGGATTTCCCTGTTTTCATTTTTCTTATATTCTGTTTTGCTAGGGACTAGCAAAATCTAGGTGTGGGGGTATTTGATGCATTGCATACATTGCATCATATGTCTTTCATTTAGATTACTTTTACATCAATAAATGCTACTAAGGTATGTGTTTAGTCTTATTTACAGAATACAGGGACCTGAATGCAATTTACCCACATCCCGAGCATAAACGCATGCAAAAGACTCATTTCTATCATAAAGACTAAGTTCAAGATTATCGGGTTACGGATGGAAATGTATCCAAGCATAGAAGCATTCAAGTCCTAATTGCAAAAAGAACAAGGACTTAAGCACAAAAGTAGCCGGGGACTTAACTGCAAAAAGTCAAGGACCTAATTGCAAATCACGATTAGCTTTTATTATCTTGGAGAAAATCTAAAGAAAAATCAATGTGGATCTTCAAATATATAAAAGAATTAATCCGGAGCTCAAAAGAATGGAAAGAATCAATCCAGACGCGTAAAGGAGGATCAAATCATACCATAAACATTCAACCAAAATCTGGACCAAATCAGAGCATGATGTGCGGCGATTCCGCCGCAGATCACACACACCATGCGGCGATTCCGCCGCCCCCTAGTCGATCCGTGTGCTCTAATTTCGTCCAGTCGTGTCTCGACACGTGTACTTTCCAATATTATACCTAGATCCCTTGTAACAACTATAAATAGACCCGAGAACGATGTTAGAAGGGTCCTTAGTCTTTGGTGGTAGTTTTTATTCTTAATCTTAGTTTTGTAATCTTCTTTTCATTAATAAAATTCTGTCTTTTATTTCTTACTTTTAGTTTTCTTTTGTAATGTCTCAAGGACCCCTTCTTCCTCCCTCTATGAGTTTCTAACTCCTTCCAAAGGGTGGAGGTGACGGATTTAGGGTGAAGAGAAGATGAATAAAGTTATTATTTTAATTTCGTATTAGTATGTTTTGATTACTTGAGTTTTTGTTAAATCATTTATCATGTAATGCTTTATAACTAATGTGATTTATTATAAGTTTCAGAATTCTCTAATCTAAACCTTAAATCTAAACCTCCACCCGACGGAATTCACCTCTTTGTTCTTGCTTTAATTTTAATTGTTCTTGTTCTTGCTTTAGATAATTAAAACCCAAAAATCTCAAAACTCAATTATTTCTTCTCTCCTTCTTTTCTCCAATCGAAATCACACTAAAAACAGAATCTCTCCCTCCTTGTGTTCGACCCGTATTTGCCACGTCTTCATTGACACCGTGCACTTGCGGTATAAATTTAATTCTCATCATCTACCCTCATGCATCGTATTACCAGAGGCGAATGGGAACCACTTTGAGGTTAAGCCTCAATTCATTTCCATGCTCCCTCACTTCACTGGGAAGGGTGACCCCTATATCTTTCTCATGGAATTTGAGGAGGTCAATGCTATGTTCAAGCTGCAATAACTGAGCACAGAGTCCATCCATCTTAGGCTAGTCCCTTTTTCACTAAAGGATGACGCCAAGAAGTGGTTGTCTGAAACCAGGCGAATGCCTTTAGGACTTGGGGGTGGACATGATGTTCATACATGCATTAAAGAATGGATATGAATGCTTTATATTTTGATTGTGTTGATAAATGTGAATGTATGCTTGCTTGTTAGAGTAGAATACTACACTTGATGGGTTTTGCCACACCTCTTAGACACCTCTCATGCTTGTTTAGGTTCTGAAATAATCAGCTTGTGTATATGAATGTTAATCATCAAGGTTAGCGAATGGATGGATAGATTTTGCCATAACCTTTAGACATTTCCTATGCATGAAAACACTACCTATTTGTGCCTATAGAATGCATTCTTCACCATCTTTTTACATGTGTGTACACACTCCACCCCTAGGAGTCTTTCTCTTCTTAATTCTAGCTTAGTTTTACATTCTTTTAGTTTTGATTCGAAGTAATCCTTAGTTGCTTTACTTTGCATTTTTCTTCTTAGTAGTTTAATGTAGCGTAGATTAGCATAGACAAACTCTTCTCCCTTTTTGTTTTCACTTGACTTCTGAAAAACCAGAGTGGTCGCTCCTCCCCGTGGATCGACCCGTATTTGCCATGTCTTCACCGACACCGTGCACTTGCGGTAGTTTAAACGATTAAACATTGTATGACCCTTAGGAAACCTATAGAAGTCTCACACTTAATTCTATATCCAACCGACTTCGTTAGGACACCGACAAAACATAGAGAATTCCTTAGAACACAATTTCTGGTTCAATTCGGTTGACCCGTAGGACATCTGCTTCGACCGAAACTTAACAACCTTAATTTCTTTTCCCTAAAGGTGTAGGATTTTGTGTCCCCATGTATGTATATATTTTTAAAAAAATTAATACAACATACAAGATCGATTTCATACTTTCAACAATTTTTTGAACATTACTTTGCGTTTATTCTAATATCATGCAATCCTACATATATTGAAATAAATCACAAAGAGAGAATCATACCCAAAGGTTCTCTAAAACCTTTCGAAGATCCAGAGTCGCGTTGCCCGTTGAATCGCCCGCTGATTCGCCTCCAAGTCTTCACCAAACTCTAAACAAGATTAGAGAGAAAGAAGCTAGTCAATCAATCTCTAATTAGGCTTAGAATCTATCTAATAACCCTTCTTTAAACTCCTGAGATTTTCTATCTCCAAAACTTAAAATTACTAAGAGATTTTCGTGGTGATTAAGGGAGAGATTAATGAGAGAAAGAATTTTTGCATTAACATAAACAAGTGGGATGAGGGGTCCTTTTATAAGCTCCCAAAACATCCTCATCAAGAATTATTCTTTAGTCATGATTGTTGGTTTTTTGGTATTGATCTATGTTTTGATGATTTAATTAACCTAATCTTAATTATGATCATGTAGAGTAGTACACACATTGCATTGCATATATATTGTTTTGTGCTAATCTCTACACGTGATCAAGACTCGAGGAAGAAAGGAAAATCAAGTCAAGACATGTAATCAAGCTCGTTTGAAGACATGTATTTTGTATTTTCTTTGAGTCTTAGGAACTTGTGTATTTTGAGCATACTTGAGCTAAAATCAACTTAAACACACACTAGGTTTCTTATAGAAGTCACACACGAAATTTCACATCATTTGGACTTCAATAGATAACCCAAACATAGACCGGAAAACACTAAACCTGAACCCTAACTGTCTGCCCACATGCGCTCGACCGCAATAGGTCATTCGGTCGACCGGATGATCAAGTATCATGTTTGTGTTTCACTGCCCGGTTTCGGTCGACCGTGTATCCACTTTCGGTCGACCGCGTGAACCTATTTTTCTGATCGTTAGTTTTGTCGTATATACCCAACGGTCGTATTCGTATTTAACCAAAAATACCCCAAATACATTTCATGTATCGGTCGACCGAGGACTATTATCCGGTCGACCGAATGACTGTCTCTTGACAAACCCAAATCTCCTGTTGAAAAATGATCGACCGCTTAGGTTGTTTCGGTCGACCGAATAAATCAGTGTTTGTCTACCCCAGAGTGCCTGGTACAAATGGGTCGACCGATTCCTTTTTGGAGTTCGACCGATCACTTATGTGTACCTAAGTTGTAGCGTTGGGCGGTCGACCATTACCTAACCGGTCGACCAAACTTAGTTCAAAACTGCCAAAGGGTCGACCGTTCGTCCCGTTTCGGTCGACCGAATTTACTCAGAATTGGTTCCTGCGATTTTCTGTTTTGTGTATCACACATCAACTCACACCCAATCAACCCCAACAACTCTATTCTCTCTAATGCTTATAAATAGAGTTGTAAAACACATTTTAACACAACTCTCTCACTACAAACTTGTCCAAAACATTAGAGAGAATCTCAAACACTCCAAGCCTTCAATTTCCACACTTAGTGATCAATTCATTATTTCTACTCAAGTGTGCTCAAGTTAGAGAGTGTATTCCACTCAAGTTCTCAGTTGTAAAAGAAGCAAGGACTTCGGTGAAAGCCCGAAGTTTCCTCTCGGATTGTGAGAGAAGAAAGTCAAGCAAGCGAGGGTGTTCGCGGTGCTTGTTTTGTAAAAGGCGTTCTCTCCCGGCCCGGAACGGGGAGTGGATAGTGAAGTCGTGAGCGGAGCTCGAAGTGTCGAGCGGAGCTTGCAAGAGAGGACGTAGGCGGTGGCCGAACCTCTGTAAAACCCCCATGTCCATTGTGGTTTGCTTATTCCTTCCCTACTTGCTTGTTTAGTTTAAAATTCCGCTGCATATCTTTGATTGTTTAAACAAGTAGAGAATTAGGTGATTAGTATTAATTGTGGACCCATAACCCACACGATCCAACAATGATCTCTTGCTTATTCTCTCCTAAATTAATCTCAAATTGCCACATAAACACCCATAAAAACGTTTGATTAAATCTGGAATTAATCCAACCCAGGATCTAATTATTCTCTTAATAATTCAGGCAAAAAATCGCATTGTTCGGTTGACCGAGAATATTTCTCGGTGAACCAAACCATTCGGTTATAACACGTGTTTGGTGGACCGTGGGCTAGACGGTCGACCGAATTTGCATGAGAAAAATTCTCTGGAAATATTCAGACGATACGCGTCTTTCTCGGTCGACCGTTGACACACCAAAATTTCTTCTGGCGAACATTCATCGGACGACCATGTCACCTTCGGTCTACGAAAATATTCTTTCTCGGTTGACCGTTCACGCTCGCTTAACCGAACCCAATTGCCCAGGCACTCCAGACAATTTCGGTCAACCAATTGTGTTTACCCGTTCCCCGTTCGGTTGACCATTCCGAGGACACCTCGGTCGACCAATTGTGTTGGATTTATTTCCAACAAAATTTGATCTTTTGGGATTTTAGTAAATTCATATCTTATGTAATATATTATCTTATGTAATATTAAATTATTACACCCCATAATATACGCACCTCATATGAAATTATTATGATTCTAATTATGTCAATTCTCATGACATATTGATTTTATTCGTTCACCACATGTGTCCTTTTTCATATGAAACCCGACACATCATATGAACTCAAAATCAAGTTTCTTATTTCCCAGTTTTGTGGTGTGACCTATAGGAGGATCTAAGCTAAATTGACAGCGATATTAAACACTTAATATCTCAAACTATAAGCGGTATCTAGCTACACATTATAGTTTCCCAATTAGTATAGATGTCTTTGTTCCACTCGAACTAAACACGATCCATTTAGTGATGTAAGTGCACCACTTGCGTTCGTCCCTTGCCTCATGATATTAAGAATATATACAAAGTAGAAATGCGTCACATTTGTATTATATTCATTTCTTGATCTCTTTAAGTTAATTACAACTATGTAACTTAACTCAAGTTACATTGTGCACATTATAATTTTGCTTTATCAAGGGGCTCACTAATATCATCACTCAATTAAGAGGGGCAACGATAATCGTTTGACTAGCTATCTTTTCCAGCACAAGTCATGTTCAACCAACTATTGTCTTTATCACTATACTCATTGATAGCTTTTGACAATAATCAAATTAAGCACTTCTTGAGTGAAAAGATATAAGTCTCATATCTTAAGATCCAAGACACAGTAAAACATTAATGACACAAAATACAATTCCATAATGTTTTACTTGTTAGGTATATTCAATATATAAAAGTAATCTTTTCCTCTTTTATATACTCGTGTCGTCAATTATTTGTAGAGCTACAACAATCGATGACCAACACGACAATCTTATCTCGGTGATTCATGTTCCATGTTAATTACCATGATTGTGAATAACTTTTGATTTATGTAAACCATTATCTTTTAGAGCTCTACGGTTAAGGACCAAACGTTTCTTCCTTAACACTTCCAAAAGACGAATATCATAATCAATGAAGAAAATGTTTGCACATCCAATTCATAATAATTGACATATAAAAGTAAAACTTTTAGAACACATTCCTTTCAAAATGGTCGACCAGTCATACCTTATGTTTGACCGATTCTACTATGTATTTTCTCAGTCACAATCGGTTGATCGAATATCCTCTTCCGTTCGACTGTTTGAATATGTCAACCAATATAACCTAGTTCGACCGATACATACTTGCTCACCTATTATATCGTAACACATGTCCTGGTTAGAGTGAAAACCGGTCGACCGAAAGTCATGTTTTGTTTGACCGTTTGATTTCCGTATTTGCCTTTAATATGACTGTTATACTTGGCATATTATACAACGGTCGTATACACATACTTTCACCTAACCCTTCTTTTGTATTTGGCCACCGGTCGAACAATACCCTAACGGCGATCAACCGGTTGAAGAACTTATCAAACTCCCAAACTTCCTGTGTTTTGGTCGATGCACATTTCGTTTGACCGACTACATCTTAACCTTACCGAATCTACCTTAACGGTCGACCGATTGTTTATCTGGTTCAACCGTTCACTTTAGTTCTAGCCTTGGAGGATCGACCGACATGCACTTCAGCTCGACCATGTTCTTATTTTCTTGAAATTGGTCGACCGTTTAGCCCAATTTGGTCGGTCGATAATGTCCTGATTTGAGTTCTGAACTTCTTGATTTTATGCCTTTCACTCAAATCATTACCACTTCAATCCCAACAGCTAGATTAAGTTTAGAGCTTATAAATAGAGCTTATAACATACTTCTCTAGTTACCAATCCTTTCTCTAAGCTCACATACTCTTACTACTCTCAATTTGCTCTAAACATCCTTGTACTCATATCCTTTCACTTGAATCAATTTCATTGCTATCATCATTCATTCAAGTGCTCAAGATTAGGTTACTTAAGTTTTTCTATAAAGTGTTGTACTAGCTTCCGGAGTGAAGCTCTTCTCGGATTGTGAGAAGGTGGTCCAAGCTTGGCGAGAGTGTTCACAAGTTTGAAGTGTAAAGACTTGATCTCCGTCCGGAACGGAGACCAGATTAGTGGAGGACACGAAGTTGCTCGAGGAGGAGCAATTCATAATAGATGACTAGGATCCGGTGGTTGGATCCAAACCTCAATACATCTGGTGTTGTGATTTGCATATCTCTCTCTTACTTTTATTGTTCTAGTTTTAAAATTGCTTAACCTTTTTAGTATAACGTAATTACTCTATTCACCCCCATTTAGACTAATCCTAAGGCCAGATCCTACATGAAGTGCAACACCTCTACGGAAAACGAAATGGGAGATATGGATAGAGTTCCATATGCTAGTGCAGTCGGATCTGTTATGTATGCTATGATCTGCACTAGACCAAACATTTCACACGCAGTTAGCCTCGTGAGTCGTTATATGGCTAACCCAGGAAATGAGCACTGGGAGGCGTTGAAGTGATTGTTGAGGTACCTAATGGAAACCATTGATGTTAGCTTGAAGTACACTAGAGATTGAGTACAAAGGAAGGTGGAGGGGTACGTTGATTCAGATTATGATGGTGATCTGGACCAATTGAGGTCCACAACAGGATACGTGTTCACTCTGGGTGGAGGACCAGTGAGTTGGAGGTATGTTCTCCAACATACTATCGCATTGTCTACGACAGAAGCGGAGTACATGGCAGCGGTTGATGCCAGAAAGGAAGCTATATGGTCGAATGGTTCGGTAAGCTCTCTGGGGATGGAATAGGAAGTGACCAAGTTGCATTGTGACAACCAAAGTGCAATTTATCTAGCCAAAGATCAGACGTTCCACTCAAGGACCAAACATATTGAAGTAAGGAACCATAAGATCCGTGAATGGATCGAGGAAGGCCATGTTGTTCTCCCAAAGATTGATACAAGCGAAAATCCAGTGGATATGATGACCAAGGTGGTCAATCGGGAGAAGTTCGAGTTGTTCTCGAAGCTCTCAATGTGCCCATAAACTGAGAAGGATGAGCGCTCCAGGGGTAGTGTTGATGGTGCTTCATGGAAGCACGAAGGAAGCGGGTTAGAAGATGATTCAGGTAACAAATTCAAACAAAGGTTGAGATTGTTAAAAATTGGTTTAAATTTGTTAAACAGAGACATGAAAAAATGGTCAACCAGTATGGGACACCGTTCCACCGATTTTAACATGAACTTTCAGATGGGATAAATGGTCGACCGATGTTGGACACCGTTAGACCAAAATTATCATGCACTTTCAGAATTGAAGTTTGTTCGACAAATGTTGGACATTGTTTGCCGAAATTAACATGGATTTTTCAAAGTCAGGAACAGTCGACACACGAGGCGTTCTGGTCGACAAGAAAGTAGCAGTTACTGGAATTACCTGTGGAGCAATCGACCGGTGGAGAAGTATGGTCGACCGTTGCCCACGTTTTCTGCACGTTTTATGGGTCTATTTAAGGGCTCTTCAGCCCTAGTTTGTAAACTAATGCACAAATTGTTTCCTTGAGAGAGAGATTGGGGCTAGATATAGATCTAGAGTATTTTGGAGGACAAATTGCTTCCATCAACTTGTTATCTCAGTTGTTTCTCTTGTTGGAGAAGCGGAAGAAGGAGATGAAACCAGCAAGAGACTCTCCGAAGGACGTAGACACGTTGTCGAACCTTGTAAAATCCGTGTGTCGTGGTTGTTTCAAGTGTGCATTCATCTTTGCTTGTGTTTCACATCTTGTGTATATTTGTTGTGTGAAAGTTTCTGAGAGAGCCATAAGTTAGTTTTCCACGTTCAATATTCGTTTTGTGATTCCAATGGTGCGTTTTATCTGTCGTTTTCGTAGTAGCATTGTTAGTATGTTTCCCAACACTCACATGAGTTGAATATTGGATAAGCAAATAATAAAGAAATAATAGGTGTGAAGGTGGCTCGTGCATTAACCAAAATAGTATGTGCCTACTGTGTGTGTCAACCAAAGTGATTGAAGAGTAAAATTTAATTGATTGAATAATTGAATTCAATGTAAAAATAATAGATAACTTGATTGTTGTAAGTTGAGTTTCGTTTGGTGACAATTATTATGTTGATTTGAATATTTATCATAGGTTAATTCGGTGGGTGATTCTCTCATACCGAGTCTCTATAGATTCAGAATTTGTTCATTTTGTTGACTCTTCAGAGGAGTGAATTCTACGTTTCAGAATCGATTGCATGAGTAGGATTGCATTCGGAAAAAATTAATTAGTCAATCGGGTTAGTTCAGCCTTCAGACTTAGGTTTTATATTATTGGTATTAGCTAGTATGTTTTATATTAAGATATCGAACTAAATTAATATATGTCAAACTCTTAATTGTTAGTTATTGATATTTGGTTTTGTATCATTCCTCATTCCCTATAGCGTTTTTTATCACATTAATGATACTGCTTTGCTTCTTCTTCCGCACATAAACCTTAGCTGACGTACTTCCAAATCCCAACATAGGATCCAAACTTAATTGGATTCAGGATTTGTTTAGTTGGTGTATTCCCTATTGACTTGTTCTGAGCCATTAAAATGAGGATTTGCTGATTTTAAGTAGAATTAAAGTGCATATCATTTCACATGTATGAATCAATTCTGAGAAGATTACGGCCAACCAAACCATCCATTAAAAAAAACATCAACCAAATCAACTACTTCAAGTGAAGCAACAAGAAGGGATCCCCTATTAAACTAAAGGAAACCCCATACAACAACTCCAACTTTGGCACCAACTAAAATCTTAACCAAACCACATTGCTTCATTTTATTAATAAAACTGACCTAATGAATCTCCCTAGCTAACTAATCGCTCAACCAAACCCTGTTGAGGAACCATGTCGAATCGCCGACCACCTTATCACCATCCTGGTTCCTATGCCACGAGTAGTAGGCGTGGGTTCGGTTCTTGATCTCGAGGGTGGCGTGTCCAAAGCTAGCTTCCCTGAAGGCTGAGTATGATGGCGCCTCGCCCTCAAAGCTGCAACGTCGAAGACGAAGTTAATTACATTCAAAACAAGTTTTAGTTGTATATATGACCAAAGAATTCGTGGACAACTGATGATCATCTCTGAAGCCTGAAGAATTTTTTTACTACTTATTAAATTAGAAGCTTTATTAGATGTACAATTCATTAAGGTAAGCATTAGATAGAATTACATATTCTTTCGAGCAAAAAGATCTACCTCCTAATCACCATCCTCTTCATTTCCCGATCATATACATTAAATACATATCTTGGAGGAGTGTTCGTGAGAAAATCTTTAGATATTTATGTAATTTTACATAATTCAATCTAATCAAGAGGATTTTACAAAGTTAGCTAGAGAGTTTTTTTTTTTTTTGAAGTTTCAAATCTTACTGGCTAGCAAGTCCTTCAATGTTCCCTCCATCTCCAACAGTAATGTAGACTGGTGCAGACTCATCCAAAACTGGAGTGCATTGTTGGTTGGTAACATTGTATGCAATGTTTGAGATTCTCTTCTGCAAAACCAAAACAAAAAAAAACGTAGTTAGTCCGTAAGTTTCTAGAAAACCTGCACAATATCGATCGTTGAAGGATTAGAGACGTGACGTACCGATCTCTCGTAACCGTGAACGTGCCCAGCAAACACGAGGTCGACCTTGTACTTGACGAACCACGGCTCGAACATGACCCTCATGCTCTCGCCTTCCATGAAGTGGTAGTTGTAGCTGTTGTACCACGGCGAGTGGACCAAAACGATCAACCACGGCGTCTCGGAACGGTTCACCTTTGGGAGTTCATCTTCCAACCATTGGTATTGTGGTGTGTACTTGCCTAATTATTTGGAGGGAAGATTTCAAATTACTGGAAGTGCAATTAATTAAGTTTCATTGAAACACTTGATGCTTGTTTATATTCAAAACAAGCCCTAAGTTCTATATATAAACAACTTAAGCCTTAAAGGTCACAACACAACTTACTAACGAATTTAATTTCAGTTATATATAGTCTTAAGAATGGAATGGTGATATATGTATACATTTTAAACTTCAGAGATAAAATATTGGTGTTGAAACTTACCATAGGCAGAGTAAGAGGAGAGAACAATGATGTAAGCCGAACCACGTTTAACCGAATACCACAACGGAGAACTACTTCCTGAGGCCTTGTAAGGGGTTGGGTACCGATGCTTATAGGGCTTGAACGGCACCTTCTCGCCCTGAAAATGGAAACACATCCATCTAATTAGAACTCAAATCGACCAAAATTAAAAAACGTGATTAAGCTAAAATAACCCACGTTTTCAGGCATGTAGTCAAGTTCATGGTTTCCGGCAGTCCAAATCCAGGGTTGGTAAGCGGCAACTCTCTCGAGAAATCTGCCCCATGAGTCCCACCTTCTGTTGTCATGGAACGGGTAATGGTCGGCATACGACAGGTCTCCCACAAAGAGCACTGCTTGGCCATTGGGGTTCGAGTGGTAGTGTGTTAGTGTCTGGTTTGAGTCATATGTCTGCCCAAGATCTCCTGCAAAAACCAACCCAATTCAGATGTCAATTTGTTTTGACTACAAATTCGGATGAGGTTAATTAATTTCATAAATGTCCTTAAGGTAGTAAGATGATGTTTTTTTTTTTACATCATAACTCAAGATTATATATTTCTTGTTTGCTATTTGAGGAATCTCAAAAGATGTTGTAATAATTATTTTCTCATTAAACATTAGTAAAGCAAAGGAGTTTGTTTTAGGGAGAGCTTCTCTTCCGATTGTCCGAATTTCATCATAGTCCTATAACAACGGTAATGCACATCCGTTACTAATGGCCCGTCGCAATATATTTTGTATATTGTGACGGATAAAAATCTGAATAGACCTGTTGTACTGAATATTTGTTGAGATTGTGGCTTCAGCAAACAATACATACCCATAAGTCCGAAGGTGTAGGGGACGTCAGGGCCGACAGGGGGAGGAGTCGTGAAGTAGAATTCGCGAGCGGATGTGCCGGTTCCGATTCTATAGTAGTACTTCGTGTTGAACTGAATTCAATATCATTCTAGATCAAGATCAATATTCGTAGTGAAGATAATAACTCTGATGAAACTAGATGCAATCTAATTATAATTAGTAACAAAATACTAAGGAAATAGCTAGTATTACCTCCAAATGCTTGAGGGTGCAGTGATGAATGTGACCAGAGGTGTAGTTGTAGTACGTGTAGGAAGTGACCCTTGAGTGGGCTTTATGCTTGAGTTTGTTTTCTTCCGGACCGTATCGAACCAGACGCGAACCGTGACCGTTGCGAGTCACCCATGACACAATCATCGCCTTTCCCTCGTGGTCTCCCTGTGTAATGTGCACCTGCAAAAGAGAACAAAAACATGACCAACTTAAACACTGAATTAATTAACACGAAAACAAGCTTATTTTGCTGTTGCCAAAAGTTTAATTAAACTCCGTTTGATAAAGACTAAGGGCTTATGCGCAAAAGTGACACTTATGGTTATTTTATTTACCAAACAATCTATTGAAAGCTCAAAATACTTCTCTGTTTGACTTTTTTCTCCACACAAGTACAATGCAAAAACAAACAAAAAACCAAGTGGTACTTTTGTTAGCTTTTGCTCTAGTTGCTATTAATATCACCTTAAATTTATTTATAATTATAATGTAATCACACTAAAATTACGAGTGATATTGTCGAAAAATGCATAATAAGAAAGGCAAATCCACGACAAACGAGAAGACATAGATTGTAAAAGCAATGATAAAACTTCTAAAAGTCACTTGTTAAGACGTAAATTGGTCACAAGTTGAATGAACTTTTGGTGTATAAGTTTATGGTAAAAGCCACTAGCAAACGAACCCTTAGTATATCAAAATTGCTAAGCAAAGAATGTGTCTAATAATGATAGAGTAGCCTTAATTTCCTAATGACTGTCTCTCACTATTTAAAATTTGATAATGAATCATTTAAAATACATAAATTTAAGGGTCATGTTAAATCTAGAAATTTCTGATTCATAATCTTACCCAAACTTAGGACACAACTACAATTCATATGTATTGATCACACAAGAAATGGAGAATATCTATATACCTACATTACCAAAAAAATCAACTCCTAAATGTGGAATAATATATATGTTCCTATAAGTAGGATAACCCCCACCATTAATCTATGAACAAATAATAGGAATATTAAATACAAGGACGGCACCTAGCTTATATAGAGTAGGAACTTAGGAAGTTGAATATATATCTCGCAAATTAAGAATGAATTACAGGTAAGGAAACCAATAAAATCAAATTTTAGATAATTAGGCCCCAAACAAGAAGATTACTTTATATTTAGAAGTGTATGCATTTGAAAAAAGCTCGGTAGGAGACCATGTTTGTGTTTTTTGAGAATCACATCTCTTTCAAATTCAATGATTTAAGAGCTTTTTGGAATAGTTGAGGACTTATTGATTTCCACAAAATCATGGCACATTAGTGTGGCAAAGCCAAGAGTTATAAGCCAAACCTGCTCAGGCACATTATGACCGGACGCAACGCGAAAAACATCGCTATCCAACGGCATATCGGCCGAGGACTCGAGCCTCCGGACGTAAGAGCTGGTGACACCATCCAACGACGCCACCAAACCTACGTCCAACACCGCCAAAACCACCAAAACCCACGCGAAAATCAACCTGCTCGAACTGCCCATGTCGACGTAAATTCCTCACTATTTTTGTTTCTTTCTCTTCTCTTCGGGAGGAGTTGGTTGTGGAAGAAGAGGAATTATAAGAGGGAGATATTTATAGGAAGTTGATGCGGATTCATGCACACGTGAGGATGGTTGGAGAGACAACTTAGATTTTGGTTGGGTGTTAGGAAGGATGAGAGAGAGAGAGAGAGCATATTCTAATGGTGCTTTCGCTTATTCCGATTTTGACATCACAATTTTAGCTTCGGTTAAGGGAGAAGATTTGACTTTGTGATACACAGGGTTAATTGATTAATTAAGTCATTTGTTAGGCACGATACTTCTAATAATGTTGCATTCATTGCTATATATTTTTCCCCATTTGGCCTTCAAGTTTCAATTGTACCCTGTGGGTATCTATAGGAATTTCCTTGCATCAAGTGGAATTACCGGGTCTACGATCCAACTAAACAATTAAATCCAATTTTGTTTCACCCATTACACCTTCATTTGATATATAATATATAAACAACTTTCTATAAAATCGACTTCAATAGTTTAATTCAGTTCGACAACACCACATTCACAATGAGACTATAATTAAAAGTTTTAGACATATTGAAAGGTATTGGTGATGATTTTAGTTATTTGGGGGATTTGCAAGAAATCTGTTTTACTATTTCACTTAAATTAAATGCGAATATCTTTAAAAAATAATAGAGGAAAAGGTTACATTCCCATAAAGATTCCAAGTTATCATTTCCCTTGGTTGGGTGAAACACCAAATCAAGTGAAGTCTTGGAAGCTGTTGAGGGGACACTTGAGAGTGGCGTGAGAAGCATAGAGAATTAGAGATTCGATCTTTTGGTAGGCCATGTAACTAAAAAAAGTGTGCCAACTGCCAATGAGATCGGCCTTTTTTGGGCATCCAACAATTGTCATTCCACGACGTCTCCTCCGAAACCATGTACTACTCCCGCCAAAATCATAACCGTTTAATAAATAGGTGGATAAGGATTGTGAAAATCATAACTGTTTAATAAATAGACAGATAATGTTTTATGATTTACCTGTCCGTTTAATCGGGAAACATAATGAATATATATAATATTTTGTTATATATATTATATACATATAATTTTTTGTATTATTATTGTCATTATGTGTGGATGTTTGAAGTTTTATATGAATTTGTGGATGTTTAGATTGTGGATTTTTGGAGGCTTTGATCATAAATTTATGGATGTTTGATGTTTTTAACAAGTTTGACAAGTTTTTATCCATTTAATCATTTACCCATTTAACCACCCAAAACCGTTTAATTAAATTAAATGAGTATGGTCATGCGTAGAGATAAAAATAAACGGGTTTTTAACCGAACTGCAAACCGTTTAATTAGACGGGTATGGTCATGGGTAAGCCTTATAACCGCCCACGAATTGTCCATTTACAACCCTAATCGTAGGGTCTTTGTTCTCTCCATCTGAAACCTTGACTAGAATTCCTAGGCATCTAGTTAATCTTGGATCCAATTCGGGATTTTCCCTAGGAGGTCTCGAGAAGGAATTAGAATGGAATAATATTGATGCATACAGAAGGAAAAGTTCTCTATTGATTCAAACGCTATAACTATGAGATAGGGATAAAGGAAGAAGAAAAAACGGAAGATTTCACATCTTACTTTTGATCGCAAAATCAATCAGATTGATTTCGTGCCCTCCACTTGATGAGAAAATGGATCTTTACTTTCTGAGGTGAGTTACAATTCTAAATTAGTTGACCATGTTAAGTAAAAGAGACTCAAATATAGATGAAATGTAAATTTATATTTATAACAAATAATGTTTCAATACTATACTATCTACCTTGTTATTATTTCTATTATTATACTTACTCTTATACAAGACTATCTATATTACATTACACACTCTCTAGCTAACATAACTACAAGACTCTTTGTAATGATAAAAACTAACCTTTACTTGTGATGATTTAGAACAAGTAGTGACACCTCTATTATAGTTGTGCATGGAAGATTACGGAGAAGATGAAATGTTCTAGAGTAGAATTATCTAGAATCTTTGAAGTGTGGTAAAATATGAAATTTTCTAAAGTTGATAAAACTCTAGAATTCAGCCTATTATATTGTGTCAACTAATTATCTTGACTAATATTTCTTTTTAGGTTTGGGCTTAGATTTGGGCTGATGTTGAAATCTTAACGGACCCAACATAAAATACCCAAACTGTATATTTTACGTCTAATTGGAAGTTCGACCTCTAGATCTGAGGAATGTACTACTCTATCAAACCAATTGTGTTACATCATAAGGGCGGATATACAAGTTATTGTCGGGATAGTTTTGTAGTTATGGTATTGTTACAATATTCCTCTTTCACTATTTTGTAATCAAGACCTTCTAATTTCTGAATTGCTAAATGACGCCCAAAAATTACTTAAATCGCCCGTACGAATTACCATTTTGTCTTTCCTTATTTCTACTTGTATATCTCTTCATTTCACTCTCCTACCACCACTCTCTTCATCTTCCTCTCATAATCATCAAAAAGAATGTCTCGAAAGTCAAGAAAGGAGTCAGCGGACGTCCTGGTGCACTCGAATCTGGTAAAATGTCTCATTTATTTCAAGTTTTAAAAAAATCATTTTTTGGGGTGGGCGTCCACAGGAGCGCCCCCCCCCCCCCCCCCCCCCCCCCCAACGTGCGGGCGCCGACCATGATTCGGATGATGAGTTGTAATCGGCTTGTACATTATTTTACTTTATTATATGTTGAACTCTTATTATTTGTTTTGGCGTACTTTTTTATTCTTATTATTTATTTCTGACGAACATATCTTCTCCCTATTTGATTGCTCCCCGAAATCTCATCAACGAGGTTCCAAAAAAATGTTCGATGTCTTGTGATGACTGATCCACAAACTCTGGCATGTCGACTCCTTCTCCAATGACATGTGTTTTCTAGAATGGATGAATCTGCTCTAAATAAATTCTTTCGTCTGACTCAATACAACCGTGGATAGTACATGCACAAGGAATTTCATGTGATGTCAGAAAAGCATACCCACAATGATATTCAACTTGATTGCTTAAGACATGCATTCTCTTCAACTCCCTACTCAATAACGACAAGTAGTGATGTGAAATTCGATCATTTATATGATGATACAAAGCATTTATGTAGTTAGTCAATTTTTGACGTCTCGACTCCTCAAGAAAGTTTTGAATATTCGTTAACTGCATTTCAATAGTCAATGTAGTGTTTCACGCGGTCGAAAGAGTGTCCTGAGCTGCAGTCAATGTAGTGATTCACTCTTTCAGAGTCGAATGAGCACCTTCGACCCTACAGTTCGTAGTGTTGCCGAAATGAAGGATTTTGTTCGTCCAATTCAACACAAACTTTTCTTTATGCACTAACCACGTGTCATCAAGATACTCCGTGATAGCTGACCAAGACTTAAAAGAATTTTTCAGATTACGGACAACTCTATTATAATCAGGTTCTGAAGTAGAAAGCATGATTTTCCTCCACTTTCCACACTTCAAAGTCTCTGCAAACAGCTTGTTCTTGCCGAATGCGTAGTATGCGTAGTTGTATACATCTTTGTTGATATGTCAGGTGCAAAGTAAATAAGCAGAGTCAAGAAAAACCTATCTCACTAGTCGTATATGAAATGAATGTGTTCTAAAAAGTTTTACTTTTATATGTCAATTATTATGAATTGGATATGCAAACATTTTGTTCTTTGATTATGGTATTCGTCTTTTGGAAGTGTTAAAGGAAAATGTGTTTGGTCCTTAACTGTAGATATCTAAAAGATAATGGTTTACATAAATCAAAAGTTATTCACAATCATGGTAATTAACATGGAACATTAATCACTGAGATAAGATTGTCGTGTTGGTCATCGATTGTTGTAGTTCTACAAATGATTGACGACACGAGTATATAAAAGAGTAAAAGATTACTTTTATATATTGAATAAACCTAACAAGTAAAACATTATGGAATTGTGTTTTATGTCATTAATATTTTACTGTGTCTTGGATCCTAAGATATGAGACTTATATCTTTTCACTCAAGAAGTGCTTGATTTGATTACTGTCAAAAACTATCAATGAGTATAGTGATAAATGCAATAGTTGGTTGAACATGACTTGTGCTGGAAAAGATAGCTAGTCAAAAGATTATCATTGTCCCTCTTAATTGAGTGATGATATTAGTGGGCTCTTTGATAAAACAAAATTATAATGTGCACGATGTAATTTGAGTTAAGTTACATAGTTATAATTAGCTTAAAGATATCAAGAAATGAATATAATACAAAGGTTACACATTTCTACTTTGTATATATTCTTAATATCATGAGGCAAGGGACAGACACAAGTGGTGATTAACATCACTAAATGGATGGTGTTTAGTTCGAGTGGAACAAGACATCTATGCTAATTGGGTAACTATAATGTGTAGCTAGATATCACTTATAGTTTGAGATATTAAGTGTTTAATATCGCTACCAATTTGGCTTAGATCCTCCTATAAGTCACACCACAAAACTGGAAAACAAGAAGTTTGATTTTGAGTTCATATGATGTTTTTGAAAAGGGACACATGTGATGAATCAATATGTCATGAGAATTGACATAATTAGAATCACGAATAAATTCATAAGATGTGTATATTATGAGGTGTAATAATTTAATATTACATAAGATAATATATTACATATGATATGAGTTTGCTAAAACCCCAAAAAATCAAATTTTGTTGGATACAAATCCAAAATTTGACAAATGCAAAATCAGGGTCAAAACGGTGAGCCGTTTAGGGTTCGATCGACCGAGGTTTTTTCGGAACGGTCAACCAAACGAGGATCGGATAACGCAAATGATTGACCAAAATTGTCTGGAGTGCCTGGAAAATTGGGTTAGGTCAACCGGGTGTAAACGCTCAACCGAAAGGAAATATCCAGGAGCTTTCTTTAAGATATTTAGGTAGACCGAAAGTGACACGATCGTCCGATGAGATTTGCTAGGAGAAATTTTGGTGAGTCAATGGTCGACTGGAGCGAGACGTGGATCGTCCGAACATTTCCAGGAAAATTTTCTCATGAATATTGGGTCAACCGTCTAGCTCACGGTCATCCGAACTTGCGTAAAACTGAATGCTTCGGTCGACTGAGTGGAAATCTCGGTTAACTGAACAACACGATTTTTGCCTGAATTCTTAAGAGAATAATTAGATCATGGGTTGGATTAATTCCATATTTGATCAAACGTTTTTTGGATGCTTATGTGGCAAATTTGGATTAATTTTAGGAGAGAAAAAGCCAGAGATCATAGGTAGATAATAGTTCTTGATGTGGGTGATTTGGGAGGCTATAAATAGGTCCTCTCGGCCTACTTGTTTCATAAGAATTATTGCAAAATTCTCTCTCCCTTAATCACCACGAAAATTCTCTTAGTTTTAAGTTTTGGAGATTAAAATCTCAAGACGTTTTAGAGGGGTTATTAGCTAGATTCTAAGTTTAATTAGAGATTGATTGGCTAGATCATTTCTCTCTAATCTTGTTTAGGGTTTGGTCAACACTGTAGGATCTACTAGCCCCTAAACTTAGTCTAAAGGGGGGGTGAATAGACTAATTGAAGTTTTAATAGAACTTTTCCAATTTAAAAGATAAGACAATAACTAGTAAAGAGAGGGAACAAACAAACCACTACTCCGGATGTATATAGGTTTGGATCCAACCACCGGATCCTAGTCCTCTCTTATGAATTGCTCTTACTCGAGCAACTTCGCGTCCTCCACTAATCTGATCTCCGTTGCGGGCCGAGATCACGCATTTACACCACAAGCTTTGCGAACACCCTCGCCTAGCTTGGACCACCTTCTCACAATCCGAGAAGAGCTTCACTCCGGAAGCTTGTAAAAACAATTGAAGACTAATACTTCAACAACTAATCTTGAAAACTTGAAATGAATGATGCAATCTATGGATGGTGATTTCAAGTGAGATGATGTGAGCACAATGGTTTAGAGCAATTTGAGAGTAGTAATGAGATTTTGAGCTTAGAGAAAGATTTGTGACCTTGTATGAGTGTTCTAAGCTCTATTTATAAGCTCTAAAGTAGTTCTGGCCGTTGGGATTGAAATGGTGAAAAGATGTGTAAGAAAACACAATTCAGGAAGTGACGGGACACATTTCTGGCGACGAACGGTCGACTGGAATTAGGCAGTGCTCGGTTCGGTCGAGCGAAGACGCTAACGGTCGATCCAATTTGGCTAGAACTTAAGTGATCGATCGAACGGTTTGGAATACCAGATCGACCGAAAAAGGACAGTAAGACTGGATCTGGAAAAGACATAAGTATCAGTCGGCCGTAAGAAGAGTTTCGGTCGACCGGTTGACATGTTAGATTTGAGACACGATAACAGAAGTGTAATCGGTCGAACGAGGTGAGTTCATAGTTCGACCGAAAATGCCCAGTAAGAATGGGACAGGGAAGAATCAAGACGCGGTCGACCTTTAAGGAGAATTCGGTCGACCGGAAGACCCAATCCAAAAATGGGTTAGTTGGGAAAATGTGTATACGACCGTTGGAGTATACGACAAGTATAACGGTCATATTAAATACAAATACGGAAACCAATCTGTCGAACAGATATGAAGAACCAATCGGTCGAACAGATATGAAGTTTCGGTCGACCGAAAGTCTCACTGACTCGACACGTGTCGATAATTGATAGGCTGAAAGATTTGTATAGGGTAAACTAATATTTATCACTCAACAAGGTGAGACGGTCAAACAGAACAAGTGTTTCGGTCGACCGATATCTAACAGTCAAATAGGATTTGAGGAAACGGTCGAACAAAATGTATATGCAAGTCGACCGATTTCAGACAGGCAAACCAGATAAAATGCACAGTCGAACGAGAAATGAATATGGGTCGACCGTGTTAGACAGATTTCGTTGTCTAGAAGGTCTGATGAAAATTGGTCGAACGAAATGGTTCTACCGGTCGACCGTTTTAGTGCAGATTTCTTGTTCTACGATTCTAATGAGTTTAGTTGAATTCCTATTGAAGTCTAGGATAGTTGGAATATAGTCTGAGACTTATATAGGTATCCTAAGTGATGTGTAATGCAATGAATCAAATATTTCAAGTGCCAAGTTAGATTTGTGGCCTAAATACATGGAATTTAAACCTAGCTACTCTTCAATCTTCATCTTTAATTTAACTCAAACTTGATTCCTGAAACGTTAGATAATACACGTATATGCAAGCAATGATATTTCAATTGATACATATTTTTATTGATATGTTGATTAATCATCAAAACGGATTAACGATTATTAGACAAAAAAGCCAACAAACACTTGGAGGTGATTCGACAAGCAACAGAATTCTGGATCTTCTAAAATTTTTTAGAGAACCTTTGGGTATGATCCTCTCTCTATTTTGTTTATTTTAATATATGTAGGAATGCATGATATTAGAATAAACATATACATGTACATAAAATCAATGAAAATATAAAATCGATCATGTATTCTTGTATTAATTTTTTTTAAATATACACATACATGGGGACACGAAATCCTACCGTATAAGCCCTAACTCCCGGTCCATTATTATTGCAGTTGGGCTGACAGTAACCAATAACAAATCTCATAACTTCTCCAACACCAACCGGTAACTAGACTCGGTCTCATCATTCATACGCATAGCTGACAAAGAAGTTCATGTTTGTTGGTGTCACCCCCAAACATCTCGAATAAAGGCATCTTGTACTTATTCGTTTTGTTATTTCGAATCCATGCAGATTACGAAAGGGTATGTGTGCAACAACTGAACTGACGTCGAATGTGCCAAAAATGCGTGAGTGACGACATTAGTTTCTTCATCCGTCATAATCCAATGCAAGTATTGATTTCAGTCTTCAGATTTCATTATCATCATGTACTCTCTGAAGTTATAAATGTGTCTCTGATTCGAATTTTCCTCCAGAAATTTCTCATTTACCGCCAACAAGATGTTACGTGGTTTCGTTTGTGCCTCAGTCATGTCACGAAAGATGGGAAGGGAGTTAGTACAAAATTTACCATCACCAAACCCTTTCCTAATTATCGATGAGTGTATGCTCATCCAACATTTGACATTGTTTGTTACTTTTGTGGTAACCATTCCAAGTCCCAGATGATAGGTTTTCGGTTGATATAGGAATGTCTAGATATCATGATATAATGCTTTGGACATTTGTTTAAAAATTGAAATTGTGTTATTCAGAAACTGGAAGTTTAACATTTGGCCCTGAGGTTCCCCAACTGGGACCCTTGAACATATCCTAAGTTCAACATATATCTCAAGAACAGTGCAACAATGAGAAAAGTGGGGATAGAGCAGTGCCCTATGGAAGTTCATTCTAGGATTTGAATAATAAACTTTTTGGGCTTCTATTAATAAGGACAAGGGATCAGTTGTGATAAACTTTTCCTCTTCATACATCAAAAAGTCATCCTTAAGCTTTAAAATTGACAAAGAAATCTCAATCTATTTAACTGAGCTCATTTGCAAAGTGCAACTCAAGGATACCTTTAATTTTCCAGCATATCACCTCGAGAGTCCTACGCAGAGTCAGTAACTTTGTGTCCATCCAATTGAAAAATGAAAAGAAAAAAACGAGGAAAGTGTCAGCTCATTGCAATTTACAAGCCATTAGTTTCCTTGAGTTCCTTAAACCGCTACATTTCTAAGTGAATTTATCCACCAACAAAATAATTATTGGTACCAATAGTAACAAAATCCTTATTGAAACTACAATATCAGAAAATTCTCACATTTCTCGCCAGAGAGGCAGAGACTTTCTGAGAAGAATTGAAACAAAAGGATAACATATTCACAATAATATCTCGGAATAAACATTTTTTGACAACTGTGACAAAAACCCTTACAATATCATACACTAACGTTTCTGAACAAACTAACATACACGAGAGAAAACACTACTTTCACTACAGAAGAAACAATACCAATCATGGGAGATGGAATTCACACCGACGGCATTCTTGATTCTTGATTGCTGATTATGCAGCGTGTATCACCATGTCACGATCTCCATGACAATAAATAGCATGGTGGGCTTCACAATGACCGAAGAAAATAAAAGAGGCACACATTCTCTTAACAGGCAAGCATTTGCATCATTTTGGTAGAAACCAGTGAGAACTGGTATGCTTGCACAACTATGCTAGTGCTTGTGTGTCACCAAGTTCAACTGTTCCTTCTGCTAATCTACTAGTGGCATTAGCTTTTCAGAAAATCCTTCAGAGAAAAGGGAGGTGGTCCATCCTGATCAACATTAACACATGAAATTTTAGTTAATCTTGCTTTGAGAGAAGCCAATGTAGTACAACCATAGCCTAGTCCATTACGTTTGGAAATGTCCACTTTCTACTTGAACCAGATCACTTTAAACTTGTACTCCGACAAAAAGTAACACTTAACAAAAATTCACCCCAATATTCATTGTTCATGTCATTAATATGGCAAAACTGGCTCGAATTAAGTTCCATGTAGTGCAAGATGGTGCGGTGATCTGTTAACTTGCGGTTTATCATTAACAAAGCACACTTGCTTTTGTGCAACACCATAGCAGGTGTAGTTAACAATCTAGCTTTCATTTTGATATTTATGACCGATAATACCCTACCGGATATCTACATTTACAATAAATTCTTCTGGGCTAAAGGTCTATCTACGGCTAATCTACCTGGTAACATTTTCCATTATACTTTTCTACTGCATCAGTCTTTTGATACTTCTTCCAACTTTTACTTCTCCTGACTCCCCACCTATTTTGTCTCTTTCAGTAAAGATCAAAGAATTTTTTGTTCTCCTTGGAAGGAATTTTTTTGCTCTTTCTTCTTTTGGGTTGCATTTCTACCAATGTCCTTGTAAGATTAGGGTTGATATTTGTTCTGTTTTTTATTGTACCCTATCAACAGAGTAACAAAACACCATTCTTGTGGACATTATAGGATTACAGAATGCTATGATATAATATAAATAGTGTTTTTTTTAATAGTTGTTCAGTGTGATAGGAATTCTGCAAAGGTGCACATTAACAAGGGTATTTGTGAATACAACAAAATAGTGGGTCAATACTAGATAAGGTCTTGGTAAAAACTGCAATAAGGTTAAGTTGTTCACTGACGATCATTGACATTGAGGATATTTTAAGAACAATGGAGGATATTAAGAAGAAGAAAAATATAAAAATAAATAAATGATGTGCTTTTACACTGGTTTATGAGGGGTACTTGTGCCTCTAAGAATCAAGATTTTTACCTTGCTAGTGTCTTGTGCTAAATAATGCCTCGCAACAACTGCCTGCTGGATAACTCTTTCCATAGATGAATAACAAGGTAGCTTTGCATGCCCTGGCATAATTACATGTTAAAAAAAAAAATTGGCCTAAAATTCACAATTAAATAACATGACCACTTTTGAGGTTTGGATTTCAGTTTATGTTTTACTACGTTAGGGAATTGGGCCACAAGCATCATTACGATTTATCCTCTAGCAAATAGGAAACCCTGCCTGAATAAGGCATTCTCGGTTGCTAAAACTCCAGTTGCTTTAGAATGAACTACAAACTCAGTACATATTTTTAGTGGTTGTATAAACCCAGCACTAAATATTGTGGATACAAAATCAAGTCGATATTTGATTCTAAGAAAAAATTATTAGGAGACTAACCTGTAAGACTACAATGGTGATTACATAATTAGTATTGAAACTCATCTCAGGGAAAAATTAGACGAAGACTCGTACAAACAAAAAGAATTACCAAGAATGCATCTGTTAAGATTGTTGGCAACCTTTTGCCTATAGTCCAGACTGAGAAAATGAAACACAGGAGACTTTTCGGGTTCATCATAGGCTAGGAGCGCCATAATATCCTGAAATGAAGCAAAAAATCATAAAATGATCAAATCATGACCACGATTAGTAGAAACTGGAATACAATCAGACATAGGTAGGATCATAAGAGTAAGTAGGTAAATATTGAAAACATTCAACAAATAATAATCAGATCATTTCAGAAAGATGAGCATACTTCAAGCTTCCCAACATATTTAGGAATCTTTCCAAAAGGTGTTAACACATTTTGAGCGAACTCCAGGGCTTCTGTACTGCCAAAGAAAGGCAAGTTAAGAATATAACTGTGGCTCAATGTCACAACTAATACAATCAAGATCTAAGCCAGAGTGCCTGTCAGTTACCAGTTACGAGAGCAAATTAAACCAACAAAATGAAGACTCAAAAGATCAAAATGCAAGTCCTTATTCTCTTCGAGTAAGCCTTGAGCTAGCTCTTCAGTCAACTCAATAGATTTGAGAGCATTTCCCTCCAGTGCAAACTGAAAAATTGCTAGAAGACAGTCAAGTCAATGGTAAAATTAGCAGTCAATTTATCATCTAAACATAAATAACACATGGTAAAATAACTAGACCATATACTTTTTGCATACATTGACATAAGAACTGTTCAGTACCGTATTTAGAACTGATGGACAATTTTCTAATCAATCAAAAAATGGACAATTGTGTCATCCATTTTCTTTTTCCAGTTTTGCTTGCAAATATCTTTCTCCAGATTTTGCTTGCAAATATCCACCCACTCCCTAAGCACTTCACTGATTTTTTCACTTCTACCAAATCATATCATACTTGTAATGGTTCTTAAAGAGCACACAAATTGAAAGATACAAAATACAACCATGTGCAATTGAGACGAAAAAATCTGGCACTTATTGAAAGATATACATATTGAAAGCTAGTTGAAATGGAATTACAGGTTCAACTCAAAGTGATCTAATGTATATAAAAGATGTGCTAGTAAGAGCCTTCTCTTAAGAGGCAGGGTTATATCAACACTAAGGTGTTCTCTAGCGGCTTACATTCCTAAACAATTTAAGGAGATCCGGGAGTTTGCAACATGTTTTTTAACTGATATTATATGGCAACCCATCTGTAGTGAAGGTGTCTCTATTTTTCATATCTCTATTCTTCCTAAAAAAGAAAGCACCCAGCTCCAAGCAGATCTCCCCCCACCCACCCAAACGCGCACACACACAAAACAGCATGGAATCTTAAAATAGAAAATCAGCCATCGTGTTCACTTCCTTTAACCAGAACTACACATCCTGCACTGTTTTATTCCATATGCTCCAATATCCACTTTCTTGTTCTTGAAGCATAATTTGTTTCTACTCACCCAGATATTCCACCATAGGGTTAGCGGCCCAAGCTTTTCCAGCCTCTCTACAGGGTCCCTTCTGGAGGTCTTTCAACCACCTTTAGTAAGATTTGCTCAGCCTAACTCAAGGTGTTGGCCCACTTTGTTTCCAAGTTGTGCTTGCTCTAAGTGATCTTCATCCTGCATCTACGAAGCATGTACTGATCTTTCTAACTAAAACGTGCTTATTCTCATACCAAAAATTGGTACTGCTGTATAACTCGAGTGGCAGGATATATGATAATTTTGGTGATATTACGTTTTTAGAACATATTTATCCTACATGGCCATAAGTATTATTGGAATGAAAATGAAAGAAGTAACTATGACCCTACAAAGGCACTCAAATTGCGGTACCGAAGCCACTGAAAAAGATCGTCTTTTGTCTTGTTAATAATTACATTTACCCTCGGTATGTTCTCATCTAAGACAAGTAGCCATTTTGTGTACTCTTCATGAATCATCTGTTCATATTGTTGAATCAGTAGTTAATTAACAGCAGTGCTATTATGTCTCATGATTTCAAAATGATTTCTCACAAAATTTTAAGGTTTTTATGATTTTTCACGGGCTCACACATAAATATTTAGATAAAATTCCACTTAAATAACTAATTATCTGATTTCCCATAGTTTGGAGTGCAAAATGAAATCAACATCCTAAAGCATGTGTATCTGTAACTAGGTACAATGATCTTTTTGGTTTTGTCTGCTTTCATGAACCACAGAAACTATTCTTGTTTACCTCGTAATGGCACGCTATATATTGTTAATTATGTGATTCTGCCATATTAACTTTAGTGACTTCTAATCTTTACAATTTCATCATTGTAAGTATGAAACTAACCTTTCCTTTTCTCCATGTCCATGGGGTACCCTGGTGGCTCCTTCATGCCACTAGAAACAATAAATGAGTCTGCTGTCTCCTTGTAGCAATTATGCACTAGATACGATAATACAATGTTACGAACATCACTGTCATTGATCTCCTGACAATAACAAGGTAGATAAAGAAATACATAAGAACTCAATAAATCTTAAATTGTATTGTCAACGAAGAAGAAGATTATAGACATGATAAGTTGACGACACAACAAATCTGGATTTCATACTAAATGCCTGCCACGAGTAAAAGAATGAAGAGCTAAGAATGTGATAACCGATAAGTTTATGGTTACCTCTAGACTATTATGTCTCATGCAAAAGAGTTGCCAAAAAGTTTGTGGTTGTATAGTTTTTCACTTTGCAGTAAAAAATGGCCTGCCATAATTAAAGCTCTCTTTCTCCACTCTTCCCCTTCCCTCGTTTGTCAACTTGAAAGCTCTCAGTTTTTTGGAAATATGTCCCTACAACTCTCTACCACTAGTCTTCTTTTCACACTAGCCTCCCATATGAGGTTCCAAATGGAAACTTCATTTGTCTTCTCTTCATAGTCACGCCTAATATTTCAGCTATATACATTTGCAGAACATTTAGGCCCTGTTTGGGTAACTTAAGGTTTCAAATTGTTGATTTCAAAAATGCATTTTTAAAGTTAACATCCAATTCAAATTTTGAAAATACATAATCATGTGCAATAATATGTTTGGCTAAAATCGTATTTTTCTGTAAAATCAAAGGTTTCATGAGAAACAAAGAAAGAAGATGAGACAACATAATTGAGAAAAAAAGAGGTTTCAGCAAAAAAAAAATGCAGATTTATAATGTATCATTCATGGTGATCCAGACACCCCTGTAGGATTGAAAAATGTATTTTTCTAAATAATGCAGTTTCCTAAAAAAACATGGTATTTTGGGCTACCCAATAGTATTTTTTAATCTCTATTTTAAAGAAGTAAAACTAAAGAAATAGTATTCATGGTGATCCAGACACCCCTGCACTATTTTTATAAATAATGCAGTTTCCCTAATAAATCATGGTATTTTGGGCTACCCAATAGTATTTTTTAATCTCTATTTTAAATAAGTAAAACTAAAGAAATAGTATTCACGTTAGACAGGACTTGCACAGATATTACAACCCAAAATAACCTAAAGACGAGAAAAGCGAATTCATAGGGATATATTTCACTTCCAGAATCAATTTCCTCCTCAATACAACACCCAACTTGCAGAAACCCCATCAAAATCTTTGATTCTTTTCATACCAATATACAATGAAAAACCCTCACCATTTGTGGAATCACAAACTCCACAAGAACCCTAAAATTTCACAATGAAAACGTCTGCCAATTGAAACGTGGAGCAGAAGACGAGGGAAGAAACACGAAAGGGGCGATTTTTGGGCGGAAAGATTTGGGGTTTCCGGTTGGAGCGGAATCCCTAGAAATGGAGTGGAGTGGAGGGGAGAACTCACAATTTGATCGTAGCGGCGAGAATCGTCTTCCATTGGAGGAGAGAGAGAGAGAGAGATGGAATCGAAGCGTTTCGCTGGAGAGAGAAGATAGCACGTGATCCTCACGTGTACTACGGCAAAATTACAGTCGAAAACCCTACACCATCCTCAAGTACACCTAGGATTCGAGCCCGCATCGCGCACGTCCGTGCTGGGCCGGGCCTGTAAGCCCAACTGCTATTATCGTCGCTAAGTAATTTATTATTTTTTAATTACGAAAATATTTTTCCCTCGTCCTATATAAATCCCTCAACTCCTTTTATTTTTTTCAACACCAATTTTTTTAACTATTCTTCTAAATCTGTAAAATATTACCTTTATCTTTATCTTTTGGGGTCTTTTTGATCCCCTCAATTAGTTTATTTAGATTGGGAGATTTGGGTTGGAACGTGAGGATATTTAGGGCTCTGTTTTGCTTCTCTTCCTCCCATTCCATATCCAAATCTCTTCCTCTTCTCCTCTGATTTTCGCCCAAATCCAAATGGGTTTCATCCTTCCCTATCCTTCATCTTCCTCCTCTTCGAAGGCGCATCAACAGAGGAAGAGCTATCATCTCCTCGCCTCCCTCGTCGACGATTGCAATCTCCCGCCCAAGCTTTGCCCCCCCCCCCCCCCCCCCAACACCATCAGATCTGAGACTTACAAAGAGAACATGATTGTGCACCTGAATGGGTTGAACTCAGCAAGGAAATAAGATCCTTGACCAATACATGACGTTCAGTCATCAAGACTTGGTTGCAAATGTAAGATTTCATGTTTAATTGTACATATATATTTTCGAAATTTTTATGCACAATATGGATCATTCATATATTTTCTACGATTTGTTTTTCATGCATGCATCGGTTTGTTTCAATGATTGCTTAAAACACATCAAAACAAACATTGGGCTCCGAAATTCATACCTAGAAGTTCTCTAAAACTTCTTGAAGATCCGGAGACGTTGAGGATGCTTGTTGCTGCGCCGGATGCCCCCGAGTATTCACCAAACTCTAAACAATATCGGAGAGAGAAGAACTAGTCTCTCAATCTCCAATAGGGTTTAGAATATAACTATTAACCCCTCTTTAGTTCCCTTGAGAAGAAGGTCTCTGAAAACTAAAACTAAACTCAAGAATTAAGGTGAAATTCGTGGAGAATTATGGAGAGAGATGTTTGCACAAGAAGATAATGAATTAAATTAATAAGGTAATGAGATAAACTTGTATTTATAAGTTCTCTCCAAATTACCTATTCATGTGCAATCTCTTGCCCATGATTTCATGCAAACTTCCATCTAACCATCCATTATTTGCTAACAAATAATCTTAGCCACGAATTAAATCAGTTATGGACCAATTCCATGCATGATCTAATTAATTCTTAAATTTATTCTGCAGTAACCGTCTGGATCGGTCAACCGTGTTGGAGGTTCGGTCGACTGTTTAGACCAAGTTTCGGTCGACCGTTCATAAACTCGGTCGACCGTTCGTAACAAAATTATTTCATCGCAATGTTCGGTCGACCGACCGATATACTTCGGTCGACCAAAAATGAACAGTAGAAATTCTCGTTACCATGTTAACTCGGTAATTAATGTCTCATGTTAATTACCAAGTTGCGAATATCTTTTGTTTTATGTAAACCAATATCTTGTAGAGCTCTACGGTTAAGGATCAAGAGCATTTTCCTTAACACTTCTAAAAGACGAATAATATGAACAAGGAACAAAATGATTTCTCATTCAATTCATAATAATTGACATTTAAAAGTAAAACTTTTAGAACACATTCCCTTCAATCTCCCACTTGTTATTAAAGTTTTCTTTCACACACATACTCAATGTATAAAACAATAATAACTAGGGTAAACCCTATTACATATCAATCATCAAGTCAATCTACATGGTTCCTTAATCCCATGGACTCGAAATGCGTTTCGCCCTTGGCTTGGGATAAGGGTTTTGTGAATGGATCAGCTGTGTTGTTGTTGGTGTCCACCCGATCCATTTAGTGATGGAGTGCACCACTTGTGTCCGTCCCTTGCCTCATGATATTAAGAATACACACAAAGTAGTATTGTGTCATCTTTGTCTTAGTATTCATTTCTTTATCTCTTTAAGCTAGTTATAAATATGTGACTTAACTCAAATCACATTGTGCACATTATAACTTTGCTTTATCAAGGGGCCCACTAATATCATCACTCAATTAAGAGGGGCAATGATAATCTTTTGACTAACTATCTTCTCCAACGAAAGTTATACTTAACCAACTAATGCCTTTACACTACACTCATCGATAGCTCAAGACACTAGTCTAATTAAGAACTCCTTAAGCGATCAGATATAAGTCTCATATCAAATGACCAAAGACACAGTAAAATATTAATGACACAGAAACACATTTCTATAATATTTTACTTATTAGGTCTATTCAGTATACAAAAGTAATATTTTCCTCTTTTGCATACCCGTGTCGTCACTCACTTGTAGAGCTACAATGATCTATGACCAACACGACAATCTTAACTCGGTAATTAATGTCCCATGTTAATTACCATGATTGCGAATATCTTTTGTTTTATGCAAACCAATATCTTTTGGAGCTCTATGGTTAAGGACCAAGAGCCTCTTCCTTAACACTTCTAAAAGACGAATAACATAAACAATGAACAAAATGATTTCTCATTCAATTCATAATAATTGGCATTTAAAAGTAAAACTTTTAGAACACATTCCCTTCAATCACCCACTTGTTATTAAAGTTTTCTTTCTCATACATACTCAATGCATAAAACAATAATAACTAGGGTAAACCCCATTACATATCAATCATCAAGCCAATCTACATGGTTCCTCAATCCCATGGACTCGAAATGCATTTCGCCCTTGGCTTGGGATAAGGGTTTTGTGAATGGATCAGCTGTGTTGCTATTGGTGTCCACCCATAACAGATTTATTTTGCCTTGGTCGATGAGGTCACGCGTCACGAAGTACTTACGATCCATGTACTTCACTTTGTGGTGTGATCTAGGATCCTTGATTTGCGAGATAGATGCACTATTATCGCAAAATAGCTCAATGGGTCCCTCGCTTGTGGGAACTACTCCAAGCTCTTCAAGGAACTTCTTGATCCACACTCCTTCCTTGCTCGCTTCAGCGACAACCATTACTTCGGAAGCGGTGGTTGAATCGGCTGTAGTGGTTTGCTTCCAGCTACGCCAACTCACAGCTCCACCATTCAGAAGAAAGACGTATCCTGATTGCGACCTTCTATCGTCTGAAGCACTCATGAAACTCGCATCCGAGTACCCTTCGGCTATCAACTCCCTTTGTCCTCCATAAACAAGAATCTTATCCTTAGTCCGGTTAAGGTACTTCAGGATATTCTTGACTGCAGTCCAATGCTCAGGACTGGTGACAACTTGTCACGCTTAGAGCATACGAGACATTGGGTCTTGTGCAAGTCATCGCGTACATGATCGACCCAATTGCCGAAGCATAAGGGACATCTTTCATGTACTCTAAGTCCTTATGTGATTGCGCACGTTGAGACTTCTTGAGTTGCACACCCATACTCATTGGCACACTGCCCTTTTTGGAGTTGTTCATCTTGAACCTTTCCAAGACCTTGTCAATGTATGCACGTTGACATAGGCCAATGAGTCTACGAGATTTATCTCGATATATCTTGATTCCCAAGATGTATTGAGCCTCACCCATATCTTTCATTGAAAATGCAGATTTCAATGAACTTCTCGTTTGCTCAAGCAAAGGAATATGATTGCCCATAAGCAATATGTCATCGACATACAAGATTAGGAATACTACATGGCTCCCACTAACCTTCTTGTATATACAAGGTTCTTCCTTACTTTGAATGAAATGAAGCTTCTTCACTTCCTCGTCAAAGCGTTTGTTCCAACTCCTTGATGTTTGCTTCAATCCATAAATGGATCTTTGAAGCTTGCATACTTTCTCGCTATTCTTTGGATCTTCAAAACCTCGAGGTTGTACCATGTACACATCCTCTTCCAAGTTCCCATTAAGGAACGCCGTTTTGACATCCATTTGCCATATTTCATAATCATGAAATGTAGCAATAGCGAGCATTATCCGAATAGACTTGAACATGGCAACTGGTGAAAACGTTTCATCATAGTCAATTCCTTGAACTTGAGTGAAACCCTTCGCTACAAGCCTCGCTTTGTAGGTTGTCAAGTTCTCATCCATGTCCATCTTCCTCTTGAAAACCCATTTATTTTGAATGGCATTTTCCCTTGAGGAAGGTCAACCAAGTTCCACACTTGATTATCATACATGGATTCTATTTCGGATTCCATGGCCTTGAGTCATAGTTTGGAGTCCTTTCTTTCCATTGCTTCTTGAAAGGTCAATGGATCATTGGTATCAAGTACCATGATTTCATGAAGTCCCAGATACAAGTCGGGTTTCTTCCTTTCCCTCGTTGACCTTCTAAGTTCTTTTGGTTCTACGTGTACTTCTCGAACTTCTTCCACAATTTCTTGCGGAATTGGTTCGTGTTCGATTCTCGAACGTACACTAGGTGGAGAGGATTGAGTTTCTCTCATAATTTCTTGCGAAGGTCTCTCACTCACGCTCCCACTAACCAAAGGAATCTCGGTTGAGCCTTCATGATCTTGAATGTCATTCATGTCATGATCTTGTAGAGTATCTTGAGTCTCCTCAAGCACAACCTTACTCCCATTACTTTTTACCCTTTCCAGAATTTTTTTTCCAGAAATGTGGCATCCCTCTCTACAATCACTCGATTGGAGGTGATATGTCAAAAGTAGTATCCTCTTGTCTCACGAGGATAACCAATAAAGAAGCACTTATCCGCTTTTGGTTGAAGTTTGGTCGACATCAATTTCTTGACGTAAGCCTCACAACCCCAAATCTTGAGAAAATTGAGCTTGGGTGTTTTACCACTCCATAGCTCGTAAGGCGTTTTCTCTACAGATTTGGATGGAACATTATTTAGTGTGTAAGCCGCAGTTTGTAGTGCATAACTCCAAAAGTAAAGAGGTAATTCCGCATGACTCGTCATTGACCGAACCATGTCGAGCAATGTCCTATTCCTCCTTTCGGATACCCCATTCCACTGAGGTGTACCGGGAGGGGTGAGTTGAGGTATAATACCAAACTCCTTTAGGTATGAGTCAAATTCGGCACTTAAGTACTCACCTCCACGATCCGTTCGTAGAGACTTGATTTTCTTGTCGAGTTGGTTCTCTACTTCATTCTTGAATTCTTTGAACTTGTCAAAGGATTCACTTTTGTTTCTCATTAGATAAACATAGCCATAACGACTATAATCATCCGTGAACGTAATGAAGTACCTGAAACCATCTCGTGCACTAGTACTCATTGGACCACATACATCGGAATGTATCAAATCCAACAAGCCACTCGCCCTTGGACCTTTCTTCTTGAAAGGCTTTTTGGTCATTTTTCTATCATGGGTCGTACGATATGTTGGATGTTCGACATTTTTATACAAAATAAATCATACAGGATTTTAATGCCAAATTTATGTTTATCATATATACATACAAATGTAAATGCTGCAAATAAAATTTTGCCCATAAATGCAGCAATCCAAGATCCTATCAATTGAAATATAGACTAGCTAAGGGCTATCGAATACATTACAATATCAAGGTAAGAAAAACATTTTCTAATCACAACTTTTTTTTGAATTTTAGCAACATTAGCATCTTCAAACTCTTGTGATTCTTGTCGTTTTAATTATGAGGGAATATGCCCTATCCTCGTAAGAAAAACTTTTTCCCAAAACCGAGCGAGGACTCTAGGTAATGTTAAGAAAACTTATTTTCATTTGATACGAGATACGTTTATCTATTGTATTCACAACTAAGCATACTTGGGGTTCACTAGGGTGAAACACACCTCATATATTTAATCGTGGCACAACAATAGACAACCATTATATCTCCCACTATTCCCAAAGATAGAGGGAGCTATCTCCCGCTAAGGGCGAGCAGAGTATCCCTCGATCGATGGCTGCTAGTGGATGAAATAAGAAGGAGAATTACTCTTAATTTTGTTGGACAATTTCATATATTAACATGTGATTCAGAATTTTAGGTTATTATGCATATTATCATTCATACACATCCTAACATTCAACACATTCATCACATGCATAGCAAGATTAAAAATAGAAATTAAACCATTCACACAATCCACATCGTGTGAGTTTATATGTTCCCTTTGATCCTCGATCCCCGATCCTCGATCCTCGATTGATGCGCTACAACGACGACTTCCTCTTGCACCGGAGATGTAGATTTTACAGAAAATAAACATGCTCCTCACATTCGATAAAAAACGGACTAGTGCAAGTCCTATGTAAAACCTCTCAAATGCAATGCAATTATCTAAAGATAGAAAGAGAGAATTTGTCTTTTACATGTAAATAAGCCCCTGTATAATAATAATTACAAACATTCATATGCGCTGATTTGGAACATATAAACTCACAATTCCTGCAAAGACAACTCGAGCATCCATGCACGCAATATTGCTATAAACTATACAACCTAGTTTATCAATCATCTAGAATCCCAAACAATTCTTTGAAAAACATTTTGAAATCCATTAAAAAGGTTTTTCATCCATCCACAAGTTCAAAAACAATTTTGAACCGCTGTCCATCCATTTTCCTAAAAGGAAAGACGGACCGCAGTTTTTCGGTTTTGTTGATTCTCTTGCAAAACAATCGTTTATACTTAAAACGAAATTATTACAAGTTAGACTTATGTCTAAATCAAATTCTAATAATTACATGGCATGTTTTAAACCACTTAAAACATTCAAAACGAATTATTACAAAGAATTATTCCAACAAAACATTTGAAGGCCAAAAAATGGAAAATCGAATTGTTCGAACCCTAGATGGTAAACTAAATTTGTTTATAGTTTCAAATCATTAGAAAATTGAACCCTAAGATATGATACCACTGTAGGATTTCATGTTTAATTGTACATATATATTTTCGAAATTTTTATGCACAATAAAGATCATTCATATATTTTCTACGATTTGTTTTTCATGCATGCATCGGTTTGTTTCAATGATTGCTTAAAACACATCAAAACAAACATTGGGCTCCGAAATTCATACTTAGAAGTTCTCTAAAACTTCTTGAAGATCCGGAGACGTTGAGGATGATTGTTGCTGCGCCGGATGCCCCTGAGTATTCACCAAACTCTAAACAATATCGGAGAGAGAAGAATTAGTCTCTCAATCTCCAATAGGGTTTAGAATATAACTATTAACCCCTCTTTAGTTCCCTTGAGAAGAAAGTCTTTGAAAACTAAAACTAAACTCAAGAATTAAGGTGAAATTCGTGGAGAATTATGGAGAGAGATGTTTGCACAAGAAGATAATGAATTAAATTAATAAGGTAATGAGATAAACTTGTATTTATAAGTTTTCTCCAAATTACATATTCATGTGCAACCTCTTGCCCATGATTTCAAGCAAACTTCCATCTAACCATCCATTATTTGCTAACAAATAATCTTAGCCACGAATTAAATCAGTTATGGACCAATTCCATGCATGATCTAATTAATTCTTAAATTTATTCTGCAATAACCGTCTGGATCGGTCGACCGTTCATCCATAGTCCCTGTCCAGGGGTCCTTTTTAGATAACACATGATCCGGTCAATTATCTCTAAGTGATGTGTATGAGGATTATGCATAAATTGACTAATTGTGCTTACAGCATACGTTATATCTGGTCTGGTAACGGTGAGGTATATTAGTTTACCCACAAGTCTTTGAATTTGACCTATATCTTTAATTGGTTCTCCGTTCGTTGGACTCACTTTACGATTAGTTTCGATAGGAGTGTTAGTAGGTTTAGATCCTATTTTACCAGTTTCATGTAGAAGATCGAGGACATACTTTCTTTGGGACATAAACAAACCCTTTTTTGAATAAGCAAATTCTATTCCTATAAAGTATTTTAGGAATCCTAGGTCTTTTATGTCAAAGGATGATTTTAGATGCATTTTAACTAAGTTTATTTCGTTATCACAGTCTCCTGTAATGATGATGTCATCGACATATACTAAGACTATTACAGTATTATTGTTGTAAGTTTTGACAAACATAGAAGCATCAGTAGTACTTTTAGTAAATCCATAATTAATTAGAGAAAGGCTGAGTTTGGCATACCAGGCGCGGGGTGACTGCTTTAATCCGTAGATTGACTTGTGGAGCTTACATACCTGATTTGGAGAAGAGTTGAACCCTGGTGGAGGTGTCATGTATACTTTTTCCTCAAGATTTCCCTGAAGAAAAGCATTTTTCACATCCATTTGGAATATATTCCACCCTTTATTTACTGCTATGGATAAGAGAACACGAATTGTGTTCATTTTAGCTACAGGTGCAAAGGTTTCTAAGTAGTCAATGCCGTAGGTTTGAGTATATCCTTTGGCTATAGACGAGCCTTATACCTTTCTATGGTGCCATTACTGTTATATTTGATTTTATAGATCCATTTACATCCTACGGGTTTTATTCCTGGTTGAATAGGGACAAGAGTCCAAGTTTTGTTGGTTTCTAAGGCCTTGATTTCATCCTTCATGGCATTGATCCATTTAGGATCTTTTATGGCATTATTAAAGTTGGTGGGTTCTATGTGACTATCTATTTCTGTTATGAAGGCCTTATGGTTGGTTTTTATTTGATTATAGGACAAGTGGTCCTCGATGGGCTAAGTGACGTAAGAGGTAACATAATTATGTAAGTAGGAGGGAGGACGAGTATGGCGATTCGACCGTCTTTGATGTGTTTCTTCCTCCTCTGTTCTTGGTTCATCTTGGGTTGTTTCTTCGGGTCTTGTGTTGGTGATGGTGTCTTGTCTGGGAGTGTCGAAGTTGTTGACCGGGAGGGGAACATTGCTTGTAGGAGACGTACCTTGGGGAGAAGGAGCTTTTTTGACCCTTTGGAAATAAGGACTATCTTCAAGGAATTGTACATCACGAGAAACATAAAATTTACAATTTTAGGGATCATAACATTTATATCTTTTTTCTTAGAAGAATATCCTAAGAAAACACATTTACAAGAGCTAGAGTCTAGCTTATCCATCTTAGTCCTGTGAACAAAGACAACACAACCAAAGGTTTTGAGGTGATCAAGAGTCATTTTTCTTCCATTTAGAATTTCTAGTGGTTGTTTGTTTTGAAGTCTGGACTAGGGAGACTGTTAATAAGATAAGCAGCCGTTAAAACCACGTCTGACCAAAACCTTTTTGGAACATGATGTTGGAAAAGCAAGGATCTGGTGATATTCAATAAATGTCTGTTTTTCCTTTCAGAAACCCCATTTTGTTCGGGAGTATTAATACAAGTGGTTTGATGAAAAATGTCTTTTTGTTTTAAAAAAATTTGAAACATGTTACTGGTATATTCAGAACCATTATCAGATCTAAGAATTTTAATTTTGAAACCATACATATTTTCTACAAATGTAACAAATTCACGAAAAATCTCAAAAACATCAGATTTTAATCTAAGTAAATCCATGTGGTACGAGAAAAATCATCAATGAAGGTAATAAAATATTTGAACTCATTATAGGATTCAGTGGGAGCGGGCCCCCAAATATCGGAGTGAATCAGCTCGAGGGGTCTATCTGTTTTAGTAGTAGATAACTGAAAAGGTAACCTGACTTGTTTTGATAAACTACAAACATCACAAATTATTTCAGAATTAATAAATGGAAATGAAGTTTTCAGAACAGAATGAGAGGGGTGTCCCATCCTCCTGTGCCAAAGTTCATGTACGGTGCTATTGCAGACATGTAAGGCAGTGTTATTGGAATCTAGAATATATAAATTATTTTGAAGAGTGCCTCTACCAATCGTCTTCCCTGTGGAGCGGTCCTAAAAGAGTACATCATTGGGGGTAAATATAACATTACAATTTCATGCCTTTGTGAGTTTGGCCACAGATAATAGGTTTGAGTTAAAACATGGTACATAAAGAACATCTTTAGTTATTTGGTTTAGTAATCTAGTGTCCCCTATTCCTTTAATTTCTACTTGATTACCATTAGCCACAGTTACAAATTTATCAAGCATTTCTAATCTATTGTTGATATTACTTAACATGGTAGTATTTCCAGTCATATGATTAGTGGCACCTGAGTCAATGATCCAATTTTTATTACAAGGATTATCACAAAATAATGCAGTGTAATGATTCAAGGTTTTTGGCATACCTGTCTTATTGCCTGAAGTGTGGGGGTTGTTTTGCAACAAGGAATTAAGTTGGTCCGCCAGAAGGTTGAGCTGGTCTCGTCTAGATTGGCTTGGGCCCAAGCCCACGAGATTTGAAGACGTGGTCCTGTTGTTGTACTGCTGATGATTCGGGTGGTAGTTGGTTGGATCCGGATGCATTGTCAGATCTCCCATCGTATAGAAGCTACACGATCCGCCTCCGTTATTTCCATTTCCGATTTGAGCGAGAAAAGGGGTTGAGCTAAGGTTTGTCTGGTGGCCGCCGCTCCCCATGGCGGTGTAGTAGCCGCCGACACCCGATGATCTCATGTTGTTTCTGTCGTTCCCTTCTCGTCTATCGTCATCCCTTGACGGTCGGAGGTGCGGATGAAGAAACCAGCAGTGGTTTTTATTGTGTCCCGATTTTTTACAGTTTTCGCAGTATTCGTCCTTCCGATTTTTGTATCTTTTTTGTTGTTGTGGTTTGCGGTCAGATTTGGGGGTTTTGTGACAAAAAATGCACTGGTTTCGCCTCTAGTTTCTGTTTGGGTGTGTCCTTGCGGACGAGCGGTGGTCCTGCGGCGAGTTTCCTCGCGTTGGATCATCGTCGTGACTGCAGCAAGGGATGGGAGTTCTTGTGACATGATCACTTGGCTTCTTATGGACTCATGGCTTGCATCTAAGCCCACCAGAAATTGATAGATGCGATTTTGTTCTGTGCGTTGTTTGATGATTTGGGCGTCGGTGGTCGGGGGTTCATAAACCCCTAACTCGTCCCACGCTTTCCTGAGACTTCCGAGGTAGTATGTGATGGATTTCTGGTTTTGACGTGTCTGCGCGATCTCTTGCTTGATTTTGAAAACGTGAGCGAAGTTGTGCGCTTTTCCATATTGTTCATGGACGGCTTCCCATAGTTCTTGCGTGCTTTCTTTGTATAGGAAGATTTCGCCAATGTTGGGTTGCATGGAAGAGATTATCCATGACATTACCATGTGATCCTTGGTTTGCCATTCTTCTTGTTTGTTTTTTGTCCCAGCGCCTTCTGGTTTCTTTGTTTTCCCCGTGATGTGGTCAAGCCTCCCCCTGCCACTGAGGGAGAGGGTGACCGCGCGAGCCCAAGTGAGGTAGTTTGACCCGTTGAAGAGGGTTGAGACCAGGCGCGAGGACGAGCTTGATTTTGAGCTGCTTGCATTTTCAGCCATGGTGTTTTTTGGGTCTGGATGTCGGCTTATTAGCCTTCAACCCCCTTTAATCACCAACAACGATCAGTGATGACCTCCGGGGGAGCTCTGAGATCGTTTTTATTGCTCTGATACCATATTGAATTGTGGAAAAAGAACGATAGATTATTATTTCTGATTGTTATTTTTGATTTACAAGAACTTGTGTATAAATAGAAGATACAAAATAAGGTCCGTTGGAAACTTCCTAATTAGGAGGAGCGGGGGGCAATTGATTCTTTTCTTGTATGGGATATTGCGTTGTAGAATCTGAAGGAGATGCATCCCAACGGTTATGTGGAGATTTCGTCTGAGCGGAGCAGGTGATATGTTTCATTATTTGATGATATTTCAACAACCTATAATAGTGGTTGTGGTGGTCTTATGGACTATGCTTTTAAGTGGGTTATACAAAATCATGGTATTGATGCCGAGAATGACTATCCATATAGAGCTAAGGAAGGAACTTGTCTGACAAGCAAGGTATGAAGGGATCATTTTTGTATACTTCGTAGGAAACCACTGAATCTTTAGAATCCTAAATTCTACTCCTATTCTCTTATTGTTTTCTGTTTTCATATCATAGATGAACAACCATGTGGTTACTATTGATGGTTATACTGATTCCACCAAACAATGAGCAAGCTCTACTAGCTGCTGTTGCAAAGCAGCCTGTGAGTGTCGGTATTTGTGGAAGTGGAAGAGCATTCCAATTATATTCCAAGGTACACACCGATGCTTTTAACTGTGTTCTTGCTTTAGCAGTAAATGTTGACTTTACATCTCAATACGTTCATTTTTTTGGGTAGGGTATATTCAATGGACCTTGTTCCACTTCTCTAGATCATGCTGTGCTAATCGTAGGATATGGTTCTGAAAATGGGGCAGACCATTGGATTGTGAAAAACTCTTGGGGAACTAGTTGGGGAATCAGTGGCTACATGCACATGGCCTGCAATACTGGAAATTCTCAGGGTGTCTGTTGAATAAACATGCTAGCTTCTTACCCAACCAAGACTTCTCCAAATCCTCCTCCTGCTCCTGGCCCAACAAAATGCAGCCTCTTGAGCTACTTCCCTGCTGGAAGCACCTGTTGCTGCAAGAATGTTATTAGCTAATGTTATCAAATGTTACATTTAAGGTAGTTCTGAGGATCTAGACATGTCTCTTTTCTGTTTCCATTTACTCAGTTCGTAATTTCGCATCTATGTGTCATGTGTTTGACTTACTCCAGTGAGTTGTTAATCAATTGTCATCCATAGATTCTGACCATAATTCATTCATCTGGCACTGATTTTCGCTGTTCATTGAATCTCGTTAAGTTCCCCTTTGTATTTGTTTGGTTGTTGTAATCTCAAACTGAAGTAGTTACCATTCTGGTATACTAGTTTCTGTAGTATCAATTGCTATTACCTATCAGTCTCCATCCATATGCAGTTCTGTATAATCTTATTTGGTTTCATGTTAATTGTAGTACGTTTCTACATCTTGAAGTTGTCTAATGACTAATACCTTTAATCAAGTTTCAGTTATGGGCATAAACCTTGTTGATTTCGAATTGCGCCCACTTTCCTTTTTCTAACGAGCTCTTGACTAGTTTTCATTGGGTACGTTCATAATATCAGGGATCCAATAATTCTACCACAGTGGAGGCAATGGAAAGGAAAAGTTCTCTTGTGAATTTTGGAGCCGTGATTGAGGCTTGGAATCTATAAACTTTTAACTTCATATGGGTAAGATATTATTCTTATGGCTCCTACTTAGGTATTTCTCCAACTCATAGATTCTTCTTGCGCTGCCCTATCAATTCCCTCTCTAGTATGTATTTGGAACGTTGGATTTTTTTTGTATTTCACTTTGTTGACAAGACAGTAAAGTCTACCGATGTTTCAAACATGCATTCATCTAAAAATTAAATGTCAATGAATGTTTTTCTGCATTATTTTAAATATAATTGTAACCTTACCTTTTTTTACTTTTTGAACAGCTGATGGCGGTGTACTATTATGCAACTCATGAGGGTTTCATCTATTTAGTTTTAGAGTGGCAGAGCTTTTTTATAGCGATCGTATAATTTATAGTATAACGGTCTCTGAATTATTCCGGTATGCTACTTTTATCAGGTCATCATCTTGTCTGCTGAGAATGTTATCTAGACGTGAAGGGTTGTATATATATTTGGATATCGTTTTGCATCACAAAGTTATAAAAAACATTCCTTTTGTCCGACTCCTGTATTTATAATTGTGGCTCTATTCTGTACAGCTTCTCGCATTTAATTTCACATTTAGTTATTGACAGGTTGGGCATGCATCCCACGGACCACATGAACATTTGTGTCGTGTCTCCACTTGATGGGCACTTGGATCGATCAGATACATATCTTCTTTGTATTGATCAACAAACACGGGCCTTTTTCCAAGAGTGAAGCTCCTTCTCCCTAGAATAGCTTGGGTTAGTGTTGGCTAGGTAGAGGCTAACCCTGAGTCCATAACACCCAACGACTAAAAATTGCTTCCAAGTGTTTGTGGTCGCACCAGTTTCACATAGCAAGTTTAATATTTTCACTAAATACTCATGCTCTTTTAACCGTCTTCATTATCGATATTTGCTAAAATACTAATCATTGACGGCTTGAAAGATTGCATACAGTATCTTCTAGTCCTTGTTTCCATTACGTCAAACGCTTTGGGGGTCAATTACATCCGTAATATTCCATCCACAAATATTACGGAACACTTTAAGGTGAATTTTTCCATTTTGATTTGGAAAATGGAATGAAACATAATAAGTCAGTGGAACTTGCTTCAATACCAAATTTTGGAACCAAATAATACATTTGGTAATATATTGGATGGACTAACAACAAAATAAACCAAAATTTAAAAAAAAAATCTATGAAAATAAATACCGATAGAATACAAGTAATCAAATATGAGATTTGTATAAAAAGTGGTGCTAGTGATGCATATATATACATGAAAAATTCCTACATGGGTGAGATTTCACACCATCTCTGGAAACCAAAAACCATTATACCTATAGGACATCAGCACAGCAGTACTAATGATCCTTTTTTTTACATTACCTTCCAATAGTCTTTGTAGCACGCAGTTAATTAGATCCCTCACACGCAAGAAAAATGCAATTGTTTTTTTTTTTGTAGAAGAGTTCAACTTCTTAATCTTGACATGTTCTCAATGCTGCTCTTATTTCGTCCAACATCTCGCTAATGCCAATGCGTTTTCTGCAAACATAAAAAGTACATAAGGCCATTATGAATGAAGAACCATAACACCAATCACTTGTATTGCCGACTTAACGTAAAATGGAACATGCATTGCACACAATGGAGTTTGTAGTATAGTTCAAGTTTTTATTAATTTCTTCTGGCTCTCATGATCTTTGAAAATTTTCAACATCCAAAATCTGTTGCTAATTTGCTATTAGCAGCTTCAAATACTATCTATCTAAAGTAGGGGTGTAAACGAGCCAAGCCAAATTGTTTGAACTTGGCTCATTTAATAAATGAGCATGAGGCCCTGTTTGAACTCAGACTCGTTAAAAACTCATGAGCTGCTCGGCTTGGTTCTTCGCTCGTTTACAAGATCGTTCAACAAGTTGTTCGACTCGTTTAACTCGTTAAAACTTGTTTAAGGCTTCATTAATATCACTGATGTAAGGTTTACTGTAACAACCTCTTGGCATAAAATTTATAGAAATAGGGCCTATCACTAGAAGTCTAGAATGCCAACACTGGGGAAGAACACCAGTTATTGTACTCAACTTTCCTCTAGAAATGTTTGGGATATCAAATATTCACTCTAGATTGGGACCCTCGTTACAGTTTTTCTACCCCAATTAAGGACTACATATCACAAGTTCTATATTTGATCCTGATGTCTAGGTACATTACTCAATACCCAATGGTAATCTGTTATTGAGGGGTAAAATACCAAAATAATGCATAAAGATAGCATCACTCAACTCATTTGTGAAGGAATTCTAAATAAGCAATTAGTGGAAAGGACTACGATAAACACAAGGAATACAAGAAGGATGAGATAGTGACTTACAACATACTGGCACCGACAACAGCTAGTGGTCGTGGATGATCTTCAATATTCTTCTCCTTCTCTAGGTCAGAAGATTCAGAATGAACGTGCATACTTTTACCAGTGGTTAGTAATGTTGAACCTTCAGTTTCCGATGACCTTACCAAACTAGATCTATTGTCACAACCAATTTTTGATATTTCTTCAGCCAGTGATGGAAGCCTCTCACAAGCCTGTCACACAAGAATAGCATGTTCTATAGACTTAAACCATCAAACAAGATATGCTTATGAAACATCTATGTGAAGATTAAAAAAATAGCAGTAAAAATAATATATTTTCTTTCTGGAGCAAAATTATCCAAATACAAAACAGGAAACATACCTCAGGTAGATCAATCTTGTTCAATACAACAATATATGGTCGTTCAAGATAGTTAGGGTTGTACATCCGTAGTTCCTGCAAATAAGATTTGGCTAAAACTGATAAACAGAATGCATGAGGTTAAATAGGGTTTGTTTTGCAAGATATCCATCCACTACTCAGTAATGGATGCAAAACCTTGACAATATTGGTCACGTAGGAACCACATAGATGGTCTGGTTGTGCATCAACTAACCAACAAAAATACCAATCCAAATTAAGATTTGGTTATGCTCAGAGTCTCGGATGCACTGATCCTTTGAAATAAAATGTGCACAATGCGATAAGTCCAATAACTATTCATTTACAAGTAGTTTGTGCTATGTTACAGATATCATTTCAAGATTACGGATGTCTTGGTATTTAACATCATATCAACATCAAAAACTTGCAGAAAGTTTATGGGCAGTAAAGTTATCCAGGAGTAAAAAAAATTCATTATAATATCTATCTATTCTCTATAGAAAATATGCCTGGAAAATAACAGACTGTAATATCTAGAAAAATATGTTTAGGATGATAGACACAATGAACCAAATTCTCGAGCTACAAAGTTAAGAGTAAAACAAGTGGCAAACAAACAAAGTAGTATAAACATACCTCTTTCACAGTCCTATAATCATTTACTGGATTTTCTGCTGAGGCATCAACAACGTGGACCAATAGTCGAGTTCTCCTCAAGTGTCTTAGGAAATTACGGCCGAGACCCTATTAGAGTAATGGTCAAAAGATCATGACATTATAAAAATAAAGTTGCCCGTGTACAAAATTCTACAAATAGATTAGCACCTTTCCTAGGTGGGCACCTTGAATAAGACCAGGCAGATCGGCTAATGTTGTCTCTGTTGAGTACTGTAGCGCTCCTAAACTAGGATCACCACTGAGGCGTCCAAGATTTGGCATTAAAGTTGTGAATGGATAATCAGCAATATCTGGTTTTGCTAGAGTTATGGCTGCCAACAGTGTGGATTTTCCAGCATTAGGGAGTCCCTAGTGGAAGGCAAAAACGTAAATAAACAATAATACTACCAAACCAAGCAAACATCAGAAAGCAACTTAATGGATTAGGTTATAAGTGTTGCAAATTAAAGGTAAAATCAGTGCATATAATACAGATAATTGAATGACGTCTGCAATTAACTCTTTCTTTTGTTCTCTTGGTTGGTGCCAAAAAGTCATTTATGGATTCAATATAATATATATTAGTGTTTAAAAAGCCGGTGTACTAGTCGAACTAGTCCGTTGACTAGTTGCTGGTGGGCCTTGGGCAGACTTGTGAAGGCTCGATTAGTAAGGGTCCAATTAATCTTTGATATAAATTAAAAAAAACCCAAACATTAACCCTAATTGCCGACAAAACCCAACCCTAAACCCTAATTGCCGACTACGAAACCCCTCGGCGGCGGCCTCCCTCGAAGGCGACTCCTTTGGCAGCATCTCCAGTTGCCGGCAACTCCTCCGGCAGCTTTCCACGCACCGACTTCCTTTTTTTTGCATCAATAATTATCTGAAATTGCATCAAACCGCTTTTTTTTATTTTTAAAAAGGCAGACCAGTCAGACCTAGTCGGACTGGGACTTCCAATCCAACTGGTACCTGACTAGCCTGACTAGCCGACTATTAATCCTTGAAATATATTAAGAAAATCAAGCAAGATTTTCAAGCAAGATTTTCTAAAAAATAAGTTGCTGATATTTATCTTTCTAAGATCTGTTTATAAAGCTATGTTAATCAATTCCATCCAGATATCACTGAAGCAAACATGTATTTGATCTTCACTTCTTGACAGAATATTGCTACTTTTATTTTTGATGCATATAACCATTTTCAGCAACTTTGGCATGTCAACTATATGCATGAACTAAAAATTTCACTGACTTTAGCACAAGGAAAGGGAAGATATTTCAACTTTACAAAGAACTTCAGGTTCTGCAAAGATGTCATAGAGACAGACTCAAACTAGAGCACATAATCAATTATATTATTTTAAACCAATCAGTTTATTATTATGACATTCAATTAACAACTCTAGAAAATAAGAATAACTGCACAAGGAACAGAAACAGACCATTTATCATTTGAAAGCGGTCAGTAGAAGAGAATGCTATAAGATGTACTCATACCACAAGGCCAACATCAGCAACCACTCTCAATATGAGTTCCAAGCTAACTTCCTCACCAGGTTGACCAAGAACCAAAACCTGAGAGAACAGAATTTTTGCCAGAAAAGTAGGTGTCAATCTGATGGAATACAAATCATGGTAAAGCAAGTGAGAAACATGAAGCAAGCTTTTAGTGAAGGTAGTGCAGTTCATGTCAGTTTTTATCAAGTGAGCGAAAATGAAACAGAGAAGGATTAAGCACCAAAAATACATGCGACGTTCCTCAAAATTATAAACAGTTATTCTTCAGAGAGGTGCGTGCATACCAAACCAATTAATCTGGAAAATGAGTTTGAACATTTTCAAAAGGCAATTATTATACAACTTAAGCCTAACCCTAACTAGTTTGGGATTAAAGGCTTTGTTGTTGTAATTATCATACAATTTAGCATATAAACAGGTATCACATTCAGTACTTATTAGAATTTCGATGTCCTATGCTACTTCCATCAATTATTGGGTCCGACAATCAAAGAGTAGACAAACTTGGATAGAAAATATGCTTCTCATTAAGATAATGATCATGTTCGAGATTACTACTTACTCGCCACAAGGTTATTATCATGCAAGTATGCTATTTTGAATCACCTTTTCTTCCTTATTATTGGGAAATAGCAAATGATCGTTGTGTTCTGGATCAAGGGTCAACCAGAAACAAACCCTTTGTTATTGCAAAGACAAGGTTGTGTACATCCAACCCATCCTTAGTCCTTACCCTGTTCATGGTAGTAACCTCTTTTGAGGCTTCACAATGTTCACATAGAGATGACGTTGACACATTATTCCAAAGAACAAAACTCCCATCTTAACAAATCCTATCTCTTGAGTTTGAAATGTTAGATGGAAATTTACGACATCGACTCTTTTTCATGGATGTGAACGATCATAAGCATAATAAACAATAACAAGCATTTTCCCCTTATGTTGGTAATGATTCTAGAAAAAGATATGGATGTATACTATTTAAGAAGAGGTTGTGATGCAGGCCAGCAAAATTGCACTCGGATAGCTTACCTTGTCAGACTCATCTCTCATCATGCTACTAGCAAGAGCCATCATCTTTTTCCTTCTATGTTCAGGCATTTCTAATAAGCTAATCTGTTAGTCAGACAGCACTAAGAATGATCAGGCATTAATGGTATCCAAAATATATATTCTCATTATGGATGTGCAATGAACGGAACAATAAAATCTGAGAACTTAATTAATGTAAGAGATGAAGATAGTAGAATATGTACTTGAAATTGAAGGAAAAAACATATCAATAGTTATGTCCATCTTTTGAATTGCAAGAAAGGTTCTTAAGGCAGAATATACACATTGAGTACAAATGGTTTGACAATTGAGATGGTTAAAGCAGAACAATTGAGACAATAAAACAATCTCAGACACATTGAGTACAAAATTGCAAGGTTAAACTATGGATCTAGGATAAAGCAAGGAACCAATTTGCAGTTTCGCTGTTCTCGGGAAGGCCAGTAATGCCAACTTGAATTCTTCGTATTTAGGATTTGGTATTCAGAAAAATATGTATACTTCCATCACAGTCTAAAGAGACTACTCATATACGAGATAAAATCAGCCCATGTCTGCACCTCAGTTGAAATTAACCTGAGACTAAATTAGGATACCTCCCTAATTGCTGAGGCATCAAACTCTAGTAATCAGCCTGGTCATTACATGAGACTTCTAAGGAGGTCAAATGGTTTGACAATTGAGATGAAATTTTACCACCATAAGAAATGGATATAATACTACCGTTATTTTTCTTTACTTGAACAGTGAAAAAGCAGTAAAAAGAAATTTGGTACATCAGATCCTCATCATATTTTTGAAATTCAATAGATTCATGTGAGCTACATATTTTAGAAGCTAAATAAAATTTCCCAGCTCTGTTAATCAACCCTTTTACGGATTTGGAGTTCTACATTGCATAATTCCTTTAGCATGCTCCTAACAATAATTTCTACCATCTCAAGATCACAAACCAGAGAACAAAGTTCCAGTGCAATGTTAAATGACGACAATATCACAATTCAATAAAGCATCTTGAAGAATGGAATCGTTGGTTGCGTATTATTAAGAAGCATGTATAAATTCAGATGCATTGGGTAGAGCACATAGACAAACTTAGTTTAACTTACTCCTCCTTGTCCACCCCTTGCAACAAGAACCTTGTCGCCTGTATGAACAAGATCTGCAATAAACTTCCCTCTTTTGTGCTTCACAACCGTGCCTGTGACACATTTTATTATTTCAATCAATTAATATACTTAGCAACACATTCAACATTTTAAATCGAGATGGCTCCTAACATCTCTTGATACAAACTCTCGCATACATATACAAAAGCATATAAGTTCAGAAAAAATATGATTTTTAATTATTAACATAGGGGTAATATATACTTGATCAAGAGCAAAAGGATATGACGACATCTACGCAAGTACCCTTGAAAAAAGTTATATAATGTCACCTTCGTTGGGCATCTTTGCTGTTTTCTTTAATTAAGTATCGATTCAGCGATACACAAAAGGTATGCCTTATGAACTTTGCTTCAAACTTTTCGAGTGGTCTTTTAGTTTAACTTTGAAAGCTGATATATAAAGTAACTTTTACTGACCTATAGGCACCGGAATACGTAGAGTAGGTGCAGCAATTCCGTCGTGCAATTGGGAAGTAAGCACACCCATGGCATCCACATTCCCTCCTCGTTTGGCATAGAACCGACTTTTTCTATGATACTCAAGAAGAGAGTCCATCCCCTCATCAGCAACAATTTCAACATCTCCTCCATGACCACCCATGGGAAGGAGGAGCGATCCGTCTGAATTCCGCTTGTACAAACTCTTTTTCTTTTTCTTCTCATTCTCATGCCTCCCATGTGACTTTGAAGTATCTTTCTGCATGGGCAAGCCGAGAACTGCACCATGACCTCCATCACCAGAGCGAACCGTTACGACAACTTGATCGAAGTACTTGTGTGGTTCCCTCGTAAGCGTGGCTGGATTAGAGGAAAGTGGTTCTTTGACCTTTGCCACTCTACAACTAACCATATGGTATTGAAAATCTCTGTGCATCCTCCTACGGTAGTCATGACTGGAAACAGATAAACAACCACCACTTAAGAAACCTGAAGTATTGTCATTAATGGTGTGCTTGGATAGCAAGAGGGGGAGAAAAGAAGAGAAAGGAAATGAAACCTAAATTTTCTTTTCTCTTTTATCATTTTCTCCTACTTGTATCGGCAAAAGATTGGATGGCAACTTTGAAAGAAAAAAAGAAAATAAATATGCTAAATTGAACAAATCAACCTCTTAAAAGCATAATAGTTGAGTAGTTAGACATAAAAACAAGGGTAATTTTTGACATGAAACTTGGATGGACAACTTTTTCTCCATTTCTCCACAATTTTGGAGAGAAAGTTGGGAGACCAATTTGTATAGTCATCTTTCTTCCCATTTCTCTCACTTTCTCTCCATTTCTCTCCTTAAAATTGCTACCCAAGCAAGACAAATCCCACTTTCTTTTCCTTTCTCACCATTACTCTCCTTAAGTTGCTATCCAAGCAAATCATAAAGTAGCCTAAAATATGCTAATAGAAAACTTCAACAAACTATGGGAAAACATGTCGAGAGAAATGGAATTAAACATACAAAGACATATAATTTAACCATTTCATCAGTTCAATTGTGACTTAAACCTGATTTGATAATGATAAAAATTCATCTTTTGTCATTTGGAAGTACACCCGAACTAACCCTTTGTTAAATTCCACTAATTTTGCTGATAAGATAACCAAAGAGAAGAAAGAAAGTAACAAAGTTTACAAAGTGATTGAGTTACGCAAAACCCCAAACTCAACCATTTTAACCAATATTGATTCCTTCACTTAGAAACCAAACACAAAAGGGCAGGAAACAGTAAAAAAAGATCACATTTTGATGGCAAAGAGGGTGAGAGAGTACCGAATGGGGAAGAAAAGTAGGGTTTTGGTAGGGTTCGGGTCGAGACGCGACGGCGGGAACAGCAAAAGAGCCATCGTGTTGGAACGGCCGGAGAGAGTGGGATAGATAAGAGTGGGAACACCACAGCACAAGTAAAATATCAGAGATGTGGATAATTTCGACAATATTTTTATTTTTGAAACATTGTATTTTTAGGTCTGGATGTCATGCGACTGATGAAAAATATGGTTAACATTTAAACCACTATCATGTTATTTGATTTGCCACTATTTTGGCAATTTCTGCCAATGACGTTTAAATAATTAATATTTAGTTATTAATTTTACAAATTCACACTATAATAATTTAAACTTTCGGAATTTTTTCTTCTTCTTCTATGTCTTTCTTAAGATTGTGCGTTGGTCCAGAACTAGTCCCGACCAAAGATTGAATTCGGTATACCATTAAGACCGAACATCGGATTACATGTAATTTTTTCTTATTTTTTTATACTAAAGATGCAATTAAACCACTTAATTGGTGTTTAAATCTTGGTGAAAAACATATTATTAGAATGTTTAAATGCAATTAGAATCAATCAAAATCCATTATGTCTAGCAACAATTTAAACCAGGTTCACCAGTCACAGATCTCAGAGTAGTGGACCACTTTTGGTCAGATTTTGGAAAGAGTCCAAAACCGATTGACCGGTTAGCGAACGTGGTAGACCGGTTTTGTCCGACAGGGCTTTAAATTAGTTAAGTGCTCAACTAGTTCAAATCAAGGTTTTAAAAACCCGACCGGACGGTTCAACCCGGTCGAACCGGGAACCGATGGTTCAGCAGCCGGTTCAACTAAAAAACTGAGTATCTAGTCGAACCGTTCTGAACTGGATTGAACCCGGTTCGACCGGGTTGGACCGTCTGGTTGGACCAGTTGGTCGGACTGGACATAAAAATATTTCAAATATTCCTAATTTTTAAAATCAGAAAATATGAGGATTTGTTTTCTATTTTTACAAACAAAAATCCATCACCCACAAACCCTTCTCTCCCTCACCAATCCATTCGTAAGTATGATGTCGTGGATAATATTGAAGATTGATTTTGGTTTTAGATTCTTAATCCAAATAATATTTTCTCTAATTCTTATTCAAGCAAATTTGTACCGTTAAGTAAAGATAACAAATTTACTGAGTTAAGCAAATTGTGTTTGATATCATGAATTATATTTAATGTTTGGTGTGTATATATTAAATAATTTTACAGAAATCGGTTCAAACCGGTCAGACCACCGGTCCTACCGTTAATATTTATTCGGTCCGGTCCAACTTCGGGTCTCAAAAATGTTGATGTCATGCTTGTTGGATCGTGTGGGTTATGGGTCCACAATACTAATCACAATTAATCCTAATTACCTACTTGTTTGATCTATCAAAGATGTGCAACGGAATTAAACTAACAAAGAAGCAAGTAAAGATTAGAAATGCAAACCACGATGGACACGGGGTTTTACAGAGGTTCGGTCACCGCCTACGTCCTCTCTTGCAAGCTCCGCTCGACACTTCGAGCTCCGCTCACGACTTCACTATCCACTCATCGTTCCGGCCGGAGAGAACGCCTTTTACAAAACAAGCATCGCGAACACCCTCGCTTGCTTGACTTTCTTCCCTCACAATCCGAGAGGAACACTTCGGGCTTTCACCGAAGTCCTTGCTTCTTTTACAACACTGAGAACTTGAGTGGAACACACTCTCTAACTTGAGCACACTTAGCTTAGGATGTGGAATTGTTGCTAAGGTGTGGAAATGTAAGCTTGTAGTGTTGGATTTGGGGAAAATGAGCTTGAGATTTCTCTCTAATGTATTGGACAAGTAGTGGTGGGAGAATATATCTGTTGGGGTTGATTGGGTGAGTGTTGGTGTTACAAAACAGAATCTCGCAGGACCCAATTCTGAGTTAATTCGGTCGATCGGATCGGTCTGAACGGTCGACCGTTTGGCAGTTTTGAACTCAGTTCAGTCGACCGGTTAGGTAACGGTCGACCGCCCAACGCTACGACTTAGGTACACTTAAGTGATCGGTCGAACTCCGAAAAGGGTTCGGTCGACCGATTTGCACCAGGCACTTTGGGGTTGACAAACAATGATCAATTCGGTCGACCGAGCTAAGGTCTAGCGGTCGACCGATTTTGTAATTATATTATAGCTGTAATTACAGAAACTAAACTAAACTTAACTTAATAACTTAACTTGTTTGTCTCCCTCTGACCAGATCCAAACACAAACAAAACATCCAACAAAAGACATCAAACAACAAATTCTCCATCCCATTCCCATGGGGCATTCTTGATCACCATCGTCGTCGTCGTATCCTCCGGGCCTCCACCACCTCGGCGTGGAGAAGTGGATCCCCTTCGAAGACGCCAACTCCAGCCAATCCACGACGGCCTTGTCCTCTTCTTCTTGTTGTCCTTACAAACTCCACTATCTGCATCACACGCTCCCATCTTGGATGGTGGTTGTTCTTTAAGTTTGTTGTTGAGGTGCGATAGCTGAGACTCCGACACGCCGGCGTTGCACTCCATATCCCACTCCTTAATTACTCCCCAACATCGTCGTGCTTTATGGTTTCTGATTTTATTTTATTTTGAATTTCAAACGGTTTAGGCCTTTTGAGGTATGAGCAAAAATAAATAAATGCCATTTAATGTTGTGTCACGTTAAAATTTTACGTGATGTTAATTATGATTTTCAATTTTCATGGAAGATATTATATAGGACTCCTTTTTAATATTGAATTTTACGTCATATTGGAGTTCTCCGTACCAACAAAAGTACGCATAGGGTTGAATTTATTTGTAAGTTTTGTTTTAAATTTTGTAGCATTATTATATTTTATTTTTAGCAAAAAAATAGAAAAAATATTGGGTTCTAGTTAAACATAAATGCCAAAACAGTATAAGATTATCATGTAACCAAAACAACAAAGTATACAGTTGCAAGTTTTGACGACTAATACTGATTTTATTTTGTGATATAACCTATGCAACTGCATAGTTTGCTTTGTTTATGAAAACACTTCAGTAACATTTGACTTAGAAAAAAACTTGCATGTTAAATATTACATGAAAAAAATGCCAAAACCTGTGTGCATGGTTGGTTATTCATAACCTGGACTTTAATAAGTTAAAGTTAGTTTGGTTGCCCCTTTGTTATATGCATGTTGAAGTTAACTTCAATATGTAAACTGAATAGTCCTGGACTTGTATTACTGGATTCAACCTAAGTCTTGACGACTAATATTAAACAATAAATGGTTACCGATGTTGTGCATATGATTGTCTAAAACTGTTAAGTCCTAAACCTAAAGTAGGGGTTAATCATGGTTGAGAAGAGATTAGGAAATGTGGATGTTTGTTTGGTTTAGTTGTGGCTTAAGCTTCTTAGTGGAGAGGATTAGGTTAAATGTTTTCTTTGACTTGGGATGCATGGGGTGGGTATGGTGGGGGTGTAGTGGTGATGGTGGAGGAATGGCATGGTGTGCCTTGGTTGGGTGGTGTGTATGCTTTTGAAAGAAAAGCACACATTCTCATCCATTCTCCACTCAACTCCTCCCTCTCCTTCTCCTCCCATCTTCACTCTAACGACTTGGCCTGCCGGAGGTCCGACCAGCAACTGTGATAGCAAGCAAGGAGGTGGCAAGGAGTGATGGCGGTGGTGGTGGTTGATTGATGAAGTGAGGCCGGCGTGGTGCAAGGCGAAGGAGGTGGTCGCGTGTTTTGGTGTTGCCAGAGGTGCAAGGTTGTTGACCGGAGGTGGCTGACGACGAGGCGTGTGAGGGGGCTTTTGCTCGTCACCGGAAGCCAAAGCCCTCGTCGGCGATGAGGGGTGACCGGAGGGCTGGGCGCCAGCGAGCGCGACAAGGCATAGCCCGGGAACCAGTCGACTAGATGTAGCTAAATCAGGACTTGAGAAGTCTCTGATATTTTTGGTCGCACGGTTTTCCATTTTGGTCCGACCATTCCTCAATGTTTAGTTTTCATCCTGGCCAAGACGTTTTAAATGGTCGACTGCCCATAGACTTTGGTTTGACCGTTCACTTAAGTTTAACTCCAATGTTCAACCAGCTTGTGCTTCTGTTCGAACGTTTCCCTATTCATAAGGAAACGGTCGACCACTTTGCCATTTTCGATCGACCGTTGGTGCCCAGAATTGGGTTCTTGCCTTTTGTCTTGTGTCGTGTTGTTTTCCTTGGAAACCTATGTCCTCGCCTTGAGCGTAAGCTGGTGGGTGACGGTGGGTGTAATGAGCGCGCTTGCCCAGGGATTGTCGGGCAAAAGGGTACAGACGCTTGGTACACGTACCACCTTTATACTCATGAGTTTTAGTGCAGCATGTTGCATTTCATGGAGTCACCCTATGTAATAGACCTTAGGGATCACATATCCCAATGTATTGCATCATTACGCAACTCCACAGAGCGAGATGACCGACCAGCTTTTGTGGCGACGGAGATGACCGACCGATGATTATTTTGGCGGGTATGATCGCTCGGTTGTGGCACGACCCGATGAGTATGACCGTCCAAAGTGACGGCTCTGGCGGATGTGGCATTGCTAACCACGTGATCATATCTATATCCATAACTCGGAAGTGCATGCGACCATCACCAAACCCTTATTTTTAGTTTAGTCGCAAGTGAGGGTGTGTCGCGTGCTCTCCGTAAGACCGCATGTGCCTGCGGTGGGTGCCCTCAGGGGACCTGATGTTGTTGGTGGGACAGTTGTCCTTTGTTGCCCCTGGTTGGGGAAAGTTTTACCTTGCATTCTTTTGTGCCATGTTATACTAGTATGATAGGTTTATTGTATTGTGCATTCATATTCATAGATGGGCTTGGTATACAGAGTTTTCATTTTGAAAACTCAGGCATTGTATCATGTTTGCATTTCAGGGCCGTAGTAGTGATGAGTGAGTGGCAACCTAGGACGAGTGTATACCAGGACCGGATCCTTCAACCTTAACCTTAGGGTTTTGTCTTCACCTGTATTTTGTCATTTTCTAGTCTTTGATGTAATAAACTTCGAACATTTTTGTAATGGTGCACCTTATTTTGAGTAATTTTCTCGTTCATTTTGGATTTATGTCTCTTGAATTATCGTTTAAATTTTTTTTTGTTTTTTTGAGGACGTTACAATAACTATAAGATCTTGATTTGCTATATTGGATTTTGCTTGGGGAAAAAATTAAACTATGTTAATTTTTATGTAACCGATGTTGTGTTTAGTTGTTGATTGTATATGTGATTAAAATAAATACCGATAACGCTTTCTCGTTAGTATTTTGGATTTGATCTAATGAGTTAAAACTTCCGTAAAGGATCCAATATAGCTTCTTAGACCCCCATAGCATTGAACTTTTGTAGGCTTTGATTTTGCAGTCCTGTTTTGTAAGATTCAAATGAGTTAGATATTTCTATGTACCTAAGAAGAGTTAGCCATTTGTGTAATCATTTCCAAACAATTTTGTGCTTCTTTTGAGTAGATTATAGTGTATAAAATTTGAACACCCCTTCATGAGACAAATTTATGAAGTAGTAGTAGATTTTTCTATAACTTCCGGAAAATTTGATTGTTGGTTAAGTTTATGAGTCTTGTACCTCATTTTAGGCCGCTAATTGGTTCCTAAATGAAATTTCCATGGCCCCTACATGTTGAATGCAGACCCTTCACTTCTTCCTCTCTTCCTAAATTGTTAAAAAGTCATTTGCTTGTAGTTATTTCTGCAAATCCTTTATTAGTCTCCTTTATCCATTCAGTAATACCTAAGTTTATATCACAGTGATTGATAAGTACTACATCACAGAGAACATGCATGAGGATGACGTTATATTCTAGTACATGGCTTACAATTATTTAAAACATGCAGGATGATCCTGTCATAACAGCAAAGGCAAGATGTGCTGATCCTATCGTAACAACAAAGGCAACATGCACTTCAAGGAGCATGTCTGCCTTTCCTGTGGATGAATTTCTATGGCGGAACATGAAGCACACACTCGCTCCTCAAGCCCAGATTCCATCGGTATGCCTACGACCAACCCCAGGCATACCATTGGAATGTCTCATTGCTCCTCCCACGCATATAGAGTGTTGTCAGAGGTCCAACTGGTTTTTCTTTTGGACCTCAAACTGTTTGACATGTTTAATGGTTTAGTAATAGATAGTGTGTACGGGTTCTGTGAGTCACCTCTAGGGCTTCGATTCCTTGTTTTTTAATCTAACTAATACTTATTTGGTTGTCACAATGAAACTGAAGTTACTGTTGTTCTTAATGAAATTACATGTTGAATAAATCCATCTTCTGCTTTCTTCTCCAACATGTTCAAAGATGTAACTGGAAACAACATCTTGCTTTAACTAGTACTTGTTTACACAATCGTCATTTTAACATGTAATTGAAAACAACAACCGATCAGCCACGACATCATCATATAAAAGCCTTAGATGAAAATCAGACTTCACTAACTAACAAATTAAGTGTAAACAACAACAAACCAGAACGACAACATGAAAGGCCTACAAGTAACCAAAATAATAACTAGCAACTCCAAAGTAAGCAACCACACCAACAAGCAACAACTAACAACACCACATAACCAAACACACACCACAAAAATTTACTAACAACACTCAATGAACATGCATTGCACCCCAAACACAACAAAAACCTAAACCTATCACACTTTCTCTCATCCATAAACCTATCTAGCAAAAAATATAAATGGTTACCAGACTAACATCTAAAAAAAATTCTTTGTAAACATTGAAATGTAAAAACCAAATTGTAATGATTCAATAAATGTAATACACATGACTACATTAAGAGTACACAAAGTCCTACACATAAGTTCTACAACTCCAAATGACTTCAATAGCAATTATTTTCTTAGATTAAATAGGGGAAACAGTTATCCTACCTTATAGCCAGCCAATAGTCCTCATCTACTCAACATGTGTAACGTTCCCGAAAAAGTGGAAAATTTAAACGATAATTCAAAAGGTATAAATCCAAAATGAACGAGAAAATTACTCATAAATACTCAAATAAGGTTCAACAAGGTGCACCATTACAATGGGGATTCGAAGTCTGATTACATCAAAGATGAGGAAATGACTTAATATATATAAGACAACAACCTAAGATGTAAGACTGGAGGATCCGATCCCAGGTATACTCGTCATCGGCCGCCACCCACTCAACACCCCTCAAGACCTTGAAATGCAAACATGACAAAATGACTGAGTTTTCATAATGAAAACTTTGTATACCAAGTCCACCAATAAATGTATGAATGTACAGTGCAATGAACCTATCGTACTAGTGTCACATGATAGAAAAGTACAACAAGGAGAAGTTCCCCAATCCGGGGCAATAATGGACAACTGTCCCACCAACAACATCGAGTCCCCCAAGAGTACGTGACACACCCCCGCACACGACTATACTAATCATGAGGGTTCGGTGAGGGTCGCATACACTTCTAAGTCATAGATATAGATTTGATCTCGTAATCCTCAAGCCACAACTCCTGCCAGAGCCGTCGCTCTGGTCGGCCATACCCACCGAGCCGTGCCACACCCTGGATGGCCATCGCCACCGAAACAAGTCCGGATGGCCATCTCCGTTGTCATAGGGGTCGCACGGTCATCTCCACCGAACCGAAGTTTGAACGGTCATCTCGCTCCTTGGAGTCATGTAACATAATGCATTGGGATCTCTGTTAGAGCAGAAAAAGGTCGACTGTCCATGGATAGCGCGCTCATTGCACTCACCATCATCTCTCGGCTCACGCTCGACGCGAGGACACGAGTTTCCCAAGAAACAGTTTGACACAAAACAAAATGGAAAGAACTTAAATCTAGACACCAACGGTCGACCGGTATCGGCAAAGTGGTCCACCATTTTCTCTGAATAGGAAAATGTTCGAATAGAAGCACAGGTCAGTCGAACGCTCAGGCTAGAACTTTAGTGATTCGTTCGAACCAAGTCTTAGGGGCGGTTGACCGTTTAGAAGGTCTTTGCTAGGATGAAATAAACATTCAGACATAACGTCCGATCGAAATTATTAGGGATTTCTTAAGCCCAAATTCATCAACATCTGGTCGACCGCCGTTATGACGTCGATCGACCGGTACTTGGGCGATGTTTGGGCGTTGCCTTGTCGTGCTGACCAACACCTGACCGGCTCCCTCCGACCACCCCTCATCGTCGGCGAGGCCTCCGACCGCTTGGCGACGAGCCAAACTCCCTCACATACCTTGTGTGAGCAAAAGAAAGGTAACTTGGCATACCTTGATCTCGAGTTCGCTGGAGTTCACCGACAACCAACTCTCGTCAGCAATCTTGCACCTCCAGCAACACCAAGATACTGGTCCTCCACGCGCCTCACGCCTTCGAGCCACACACACTTCTCCTTGCACTGCCGCCAACCACTACCACCAACTTCAGCAGCCCTAGTCTCCAGCGTGAAGAGGAGAGGAGAGGAGAGGTGTGGTGTGAGGAGAGGTGATGAGATGAGAGAAAAAGTGAGAGGAAGATGTGTGTTTTCTTCACACATCTACACACACTCCACAAGCATGATCCCCCATGCAACAATCATCCCTCCTACACCCCCACCATGCCTCCACCCATACCACCCCATGCTACCCAAGTCAAAGTCAACTTAGCCCTAATCTTTCCCACTAAATAAGCTTAGCCCCACAAAGAAGGATTAGGATCTAATAACATGTCCTTAACCAGATAAACCCTCGTCCTTCGATCACCGGCTAGAACAAATATTTTACGCTCCGCATAGTTGTTGAATTTCTTCAACACCTTTGCAAATTCCTTTGTTCCTGGCTCCAACCTACAATCTACAAGAAGGTTAAGGCAAACCTCCATAGTAAACTTTTTGCTCCTATCATCACCATCCTCCTTCCTCGAGTTCACGTCATACAAAGCGTCCTTGATCTCATTGAGGTCATTATGAATGGCTGCATCAGATGGAACCATCCTTGGCTTCTTTTTCTTCACTCCACTACTACCATTACCATCTACCTTTGGGAGAGGGGTGGTGCATACAAGTTCAGCCAATGGTCCGATTGACACCTCGATAAGGACCCTACGTTCTTCCATCATTGGTTGTTCAACCAATTGTCACTCTTGAGGACTAGAGGCCGCACTTGCATTGGGGAACCTAGAAGTCCCTGCTTGTAGTCAATCTCTAACACCCGGTTCTCCAGGGATAAAATTTCGAGCTTTAATAGGATGTTGCCCTCAAATATGAAATCCAACTCCTCGAACTTCAACCCTTCATTTGGAAAGCAATGACTCCTTTTTAGCTTAAAAGTTGAATATCATTCAAGTGTTAAAAATAAAGTAGCATAGTTCGTGGTGTCTAACACTACTAGAAAAATAGGTTTCACGGACGGATATGTATCCGTTGGTGAAGTTATATGTTCACCGCCAATAGTGTTTTTACCTTCACTAACACCGACAGAAATGTTCCATCGGTTAATATTTACGCAGAATTCTTAGCACCAGAAAATTATACCGATGGATAAATATCGTTGGTGTATTTTTTAGATAAAAAAGTCCATGGTAAAATGATAGTTTTTGCGCAAGAATAATCACAAATGGTTGTGTTACCATACACCGAAAGGTAGATTCCGTCGAAGATTATTTTAAAAACCGACCATTACGAACTTAATACGTTTAGATTCACTGATGGATATGTAAAGAAATACCGATGGATAACTTTTGCGGTGAATCATTTTATTAGGAGCCCGAATTGGGCTTCCCCTTCACTTTCTTCCTCCCTTCAAACCCTAAGCCGACGCACCTCCTCCTCGATGTTGCCTCGCCGAACCTCCTCTTCTCCCGATTCCTCTTCCTCATTGTCGCCCCTCCTCCTCCTCACTGCCGCCCCTCCTCCTCGTCGCCTCACCACCACACCACCCTAAGCCGCCACATCTCCTCCTTCTCCACTGCACCTCCTCACCGCTGCCCAATCCCCTCCTCTCCTGACTCCTCTTCCTTCTCGTTGCCGCATCGCCCGATACCCTCCTTCTCTACGTCTCACCGCTTCCGTCTCCTCCTTCTTCGCGTCTTGCCGCCGGTGGTGAGCTTCTCCTCTCCCTTCCCAACCTCCTCTACTCACGATCCCACGACCACCTCCTCCTCTCACCCCAACCCCATAGACACCTCCTCCCTGTCCCACCCCAACCACCTCCTCCACCCCCGACCCCAACCTCTGACCCCTCTCCCGACTCCTCTTTCTGTTAAAAAGTCGAAGTGTGTTCTTTAAAGCAAAAATGAAATAACCTCACATTACATCATACAATTTTTATTCTTGAGAAACAAAATAGATACACATTCACCTCATCTCAATCAACGAACACAACTAGCTAAATCTAGTCCCCCCTCAATTAAGTATAACCATGTTGCTCGCATATTGATGATGGCTTTGATAAAGTCAATTCATCAACAATAGGTTGGATTTAAAATCATACAATCAAGAAGTGTTTCAATTTACAGGCTGTGGTTGGCAATTAATTTCTAGGGTTGGTTTTGGGTATGAATCATGGTTTTAAAAACCGGACCAGACCGGGAACTGATGGTTCAACGACCGGTTCAACTAAAAAACTGAGCCTCTAGTCGAACCGTTCTGAACCGGATTGAACCCGGTCCGACCGGGTCGGACCGTTTGGTCGGACCGAACATAAAAATATTTCAAATATTCCTAATTTTTAAAATAAGAAAATATGATGATTTTTTTCCTATTCTTACAAACAAAAATCCACCACCCACAAACCCTTCTCTCCCTCACCAAATCCCTTCGTAAGTATGATGTCATGGATAATATTGAAGATTGATTTTGATTTTAGATTCTTAATCCAAATAATGTTTTCTCTAATTCGTATTCAAGCAAATTTGTTCCGTTAAGTAAAGATAGCAAATTTACTGAGTTAAGAAAATTGTGTTTGATATCATGAATTATATTTAGCGTTTGGTGTGTATATATTAAATAATTTTACAAAAATTGGTTCAAACCGGTCCGACCATCGGTCCGACCGTTAATATTTATTCGGTCCGGTCTAACTTCGGGTCTCAAAAATCCTGATGTCATGCTGACGTCATCAACGGTCCGACCGTGGTTCGACCGCATTGAACCAAAATCGAAGCTTTATCGGTTCGATGACCGGTTCAGTTCTGAAAACTTTGGTATGAATATACTATGGCTCTGTTGGGATGTACTTAATATGCATGAGTCAAACTTCTAAAATAATCTTATTTTTCTCTATCCAATATCCAAACACCCCAATTTATACCCAACTTCTTCCATAATCAGGAAAGCTCAAGAAAGTAGTTTCTCTAGATTATATGGGAAGATACATTTTTATCATAGTAGTAATCATTATCTACAATACTATTCTATATGGAATACGATTTGAGAGGAGGTAAAACCGAATTTTGTCACGAAAGTCAAAAAACTAGGTGGGGAGACAAACTTTCTTATCATGTCCCCACTATTTCGAGACAAGAACCAGCTTATGGGAACATGTAAAATCAACGAGGTTTTCCCCGTAAGCTGACCCAAAATAATGACATCCAAATGCCTCCCTCCTACTACTCAAAAATCTACCTTAGGTTTTGTTTAAAGTTCTTTTCTCAATCTAATTTTCAAATACCTTAGATGTAGATTTATTTGTAAATTTGGCTACTATCAATTATTTATTATCCATCATTTTTATTTATAACTACACTAAAAGCCATACGTTGCCCGATAATTCTTATTTTTGAAGTTTCTCGAATTATATCAATAAAATTGATTCATCTCATGAAATTGTGCAATATAACGTTAGTTTTACTTAAAATATTAAAATTCACGTTCCCGAAATTGCAATAGATTATAATTACAAACGATCATCACACTTTTTTGTTACTTTCTAATAACTTCAATGGCTTAAATACAAAAGACCAAGAATGTTAACACTTTCTAATAGCTCCTCGGGCTTATTTGTAGAATACCCAAAATTGTTGTCGAACTTTTACTTAATATAATGGTTCAATATTGAGTTAAAGTAGTTTTGCTTAAAATAAATTTACCTAAACAAAATTCTAGTGGATTATAATAATAAAATTTCCACCGTAAACACTACCCAAAAAATCATCAAAAATAATCATCCCACTTTTTAACACTTTCTACTTACTCCAAGGACTTAATTGGAAAATACCCACATTTAAAAAATTCGAAAAACTCCAAGGGTTTATTTGCGAAATACAAATCTTTACACACAACCAATGTATTGGAGAGGGATTGACATTTTCTAATAACTTCAAGGGCTTATCCACAAACCAAAAAATGTCATACTTTTTAGTTTTTACGCATAACCAACGTGTTGAAGAGGGGTAGTGATTTCTTCCAAAACAATCAAGGTGATAATAATGGGTAAATTACATTTTAATTTCCTTAACTATGGTCGAGTAACATTTTGACCATTTGAATTTTAACATATCACACTCACACCCTTTCAACTTTGTTTTATGTAACACTTTGACCATTCTCCATCATAAATTTATTTGTTTCAACATATTCATTCTCAAAAAAATTCACGTTGTTTGCCAAATAGTCTTCTACTGTATTGTATGATAAAAGTTGAATAAAATCGGAAGTTAGATTTAACTCGAATTTAGAACTGATCAGTTCAAAATTTGACCCAAATTTGACGCAAATTCGACATCCGTTTTGATTAGAACTTTTTCAAAGATAAATTAGAGGTATGTTTCATAAAGAACACTAAAAACTTTTAGAAAAAACGATGAATATGTTAAAAATTAATAATTTTTTGGTGGAAACGAAATCAAAATATTACAAAAATCAATGTTTAAGAGGCGTGAGTTTGACGTTTTAAATTTTAAGTGGTTAGAGTGTTACTCAATCATAATTGAGAAGAATAAATTGTAATTTACTTGATAATAATTTTTGAGCATTAAATAATCCTCAACCACTTATGATTCCCATTTCCAAGGTTTTAGAGCATTAAATAAAATTAATTTTAGTTTTAGTTTTTGTATTATATGTAGTTGTAAATAATTTATTGTGTTGGAAACTTTAGTGATTAAGTTATTAGTTTAATTAAATTTGTATTGTTAATTACTTTAATAATGTTGATAAATGTGACCAACTTAATTAGGAATTACATTTTTCGTTATTAATATTATTATTATTATTTTGGTTGAGTGTTACTAAAAATAATTATTTGACATAAATAATATAAAAAACAACAACATATTTCAGTAGATAAAATATAATTACGGAACAACAACATATAAGTACGTAACTGACATAATAGCAACAGAAGGAAAGAGTAAGTCTAATACTAGATTACATTACAATAATAATTCTACCATAATTTATGATTTCATTCTTTGTCGAGCTCGTCAGCCAATTTTTTCTTATGTTTCTTCTCCTCCTCGGTTAACGAAGGATTTGCCCACAAACTCTTCAACCAGTCAAACTTCATTTTGTGCTCCTTTATTTTCAATTTCCGTTCGAGAAAATCAATTTTCTCTCTCTCCAATAGACACTTTTGGTCTGAACTATAGCGAATGCTCTCGCTCAGAGTTTTCACACTATTGGAGGATTCATGGACAATTTTCCTTTCTTTTTTGCTTTCTTGACACCCTCCGGCCGGACATAAGGTGGAGGAGGTTCACTATCCACCATATGTACAGGTGGTGACGTTGGGAAGTCACCAGAGTCATATGCTGCTTCTCTTTTCCCGCTACTATTGGATTCCAAACATGGTGCACTGGGGGAAAACAACTTCGGATGGCCACTTTCAACATTCATGCACGTAGACGACATCGTTGGTTGCCACTTCGGATACCTGCACAGCATGACCCAAGCATGATAAAAATAGAATTTGGCATGATGCATTCACTCATGAATGACATGAGCTTCCCTTATGACGTCCTCGTCATTCATGCCGTTACGACGGAAGGCAACACTTGTCCTTGAAGTTGTTGCCTCCTACGATCTGTGGATATGACACTCTTTTTTTGGCATTCCAGGGTCATCTAATGACCTTAATGTCCTTCATCGATCTCCTGTTCTTACCGACGTTCTAGAAGGACGGACACCTCCTGTGAATTTTGAGGTGAACAACCATTCCTATGATATGAGGTACTATCTCACGGATGGTATATATCCGCAATGGGATGCATTCATCTAATCCGTCACTCTTCCACAAACTCCACGAGACAGATTATTTGCTAAGCATTAGGAGGCAGTCCGTAAGGATGTGGAACGAGCGTTCGGAGTGCTTCAAGCACGTTTTGCAATTGCTAGGAGGTCATTATTGAATGTTTTATTTTAAACCGCAAGTGCACGGCCGCGATGAAGCGGTGGCAAGTACGGGTCGTCCTCAGGGAGGTGAGTAGTCTCTTGCTTGTACGAAATCAAGTGGCGAAAATAGGGGAGAAAGATGTTTATGCTACTCTACTCTATACTACGCTAACAAGTACGAAATGTGAAAGAAGCAAACAAGCGATGAAATAAGAACTTAGCTAAGAACAAAGGAAGAATGCTGGAATTTCAGGAATGGAAAACCCCTAAGGGGTGGAGTGAGTGCACACAAGCAAAGAGGTGGGTGTAGAATACATTCTTTAAGCACATGAAGGTGGTGTTTATCAAGCATAGGAAGTGTCTAAATGTGTGGCAAAACCTATCAATCTATTCACCAACTTAGTTGATTAACATTTACATATGCAAGTTGTTTATTTCAGAACCTAAACAAGCATGAGAGGTGTCTAATCATTTTGGCAAAACTCATCAAGTTATAAATTCTATCCTAAACAAGCAAGCATACATTCATGTTTAATCAACACATCAAAAATAAAGCATTCATCCCATTCTCTAATGCATGTATGTACATCTACTCCACCCCCCAAAGGGGATGGAACTACTCACTAAACATTACACTAATTATTAAACTAAGCAAAGAAAGCATATTAAAACTAAGCTAGAAATAAAAGACGATTAAACTAAAACATGCACAAACTATAAAAGAAGCATAAACAAACAATGAAAGAAACACAAAGCTTTATTGATAAAATGACTCACATTAAAAGTAGCATCCTCCTACTTTAGTGTGTGCTTCAAGGCCTCACTTCTAGTAGGAAGAATAGCCACTTAAAATATGGAGTGATTACAATAGGAGGTGAAGAGTTCTATTTATAGCCATGGAAAAAGCTAATCCGGGACAATCCCCCGATGTGGGACTAAAAAGATACCACAAATAGCCTAAAAATCCTCTAAGACATGTTCTGGAGAAATTTGAGCGCATTCGGGCCCAAAGTGACCGCCAATTAGCGGTCTTGGACCGCTAATTAGCGGTCTACAGTGTCCGGATCGCTCTGGAATTTATTGTGGGCTTTTCTGGAAGGCTTTGTTGGTATTTGATGCATCTATTTTGCATGTTGGAGCTCCGACCCGAATAGAATTGCCAAAATACTCCCCATGATGGTGAGGAGTATTCTGTTTTGCTCTTAGGTCCTTCGGTCTTGCATTCAGGTCCTTCTTCCTTGCATCTTGGTCCACAGATCTCACAATTCAGTCCTTTTTCCCAGCTTTTGGGTCCTTTTATGCTTCATCTCTTCAAATCTATTTATTCCTGAAAACTAAACATAAAACTCGTAGCATAGCATTATTTAGGTGAAAGATAATGGATATAAGATACAAATATGAGCATGAAATGATGTCAATCAAATACCCCTACACCTAACTTTTGCTAGTCCCGAGCAAAACAAAGAAAAAGAAAAGCATGCGAAAAAAATAAGAAATCCTAACTCACTTTCGTAGGAATCACGGTTGCACTTAGCACGTGCAACAAGCCGTTAAACCTCCTTGTCGCCAAGGAGGAGTGTTGTCTCCTGAGGGTTTTCAGCGGATATACCCACAAAATCCGAACAAGATGCATTAGTCAATCTAGCTACACGACTCGTTGGACTTATTTTGTCGATCATGGGACGCGGTAATACTACGGGTCGCCTCTATATATGTAATCGGTCCACACACCTAGACTAATGAGTTATTCGTGAGAGTTAGTCAAGGACTTAAGTGAAAGACATGGGCAACCTTAACTTCTGAATGTGATACAATGTGTAAAGTCCATTTTGGTTCTTATTTGACTCTTTTTTTTTTTCCTTTTTTTTCTTTTTTCTTTGGAGCATTTTATTGCTTGGTGTTTGATTCTCCTCAGGGTCAGGTTTCGTACATCATTGCCTATGAGGACTTACACTATCACGTACACCTTCCCCCAAATCTCCACATAGGGCGATCCCTACCACCCGTGTAACGGGAGTTCGGTCGGCGCATCCCAAGTCAGATGACTCGAAAGCACCAGGCACAAAGTCCCCTCAGACCTACTTTCCCGAGTGATAGGAGCCGTGCGAGAAGAGAGAACACCACTTATTTATCTATATGGGAACCAAAACCCCTACACTTAAGTTTCACAAAAAGAGATTAAGGGCCCTCGACTACGACAAACTTCCTTATACTCACAAACACGAATTATTTGACTCACTAGGGTCAGGGTGGACTTCTTTAAATGTTTGAGTACTGAAACCCTATGATTACACGCCCCCTGAGGGAAAACCAGGGTGCATCCTAACGACTCGACAAGACCTAAAGCCAATAAACTAGAAATCCTAATGCATCAAGTTCAAGACAATTTTGGGAGCTTTCTTTTTACTTTGCCTCTCAACGGTTTTGCACATGCTAAACACACGCAAAACCCACAAAAACATTTTCTTTCGTAAACACATGAAGATTTTGAAAGAAATGTGAAAATTTTAAAGCACTCGGCAAGCAAAAGAAGACAAGTCACCTAAGGATCATGGCAAACAGATATATCAATGTTAAATGCGGCACACTAACATGACCCGAGCAGTACAAACAAACGAAAATAAAACCAAAGGAAAAAGACTCGACTATGTACACACGTAAAACACCCCCCCACACCTACTTCATGCATTGTCCTCAATGAATGTGAACAAGATACTACATGGATACATGCATGAAAAAGGAAAAATCTCACCAACATGAAGTACAAAGGGACGTTCAGGGTCATGTTGATGGACACAAACCCAAATTCCCTCAAAACCTGTGAGAAGCTGAAGAAGGGAGATAAATACGTGAAGAGATTGGGCCCAAGTACACAAGGGTTGGGGCCCACAACAATCGATGCTCACTGCAGGAGTCTTTTATTACACTCTTTTTTTTGTTTTTTGAATATAACTATGTACAATCATAAGTTCCCATCTTCATTTGTCAAAAGACATCAAATGGGAATCTCAAAAGTGAGTCAATGTACTTGGAAAGGGAACATGACACCACGCGGGGCCAGAATACTCATGCGTGGGCCCCCTTCACAAAGAGCATAAGATGAAATGAGAGGTTCATGAATTGGACGCAAAGGCGTCTCAATCAAAGGATCAAACTGAAAGAGCTTGAACCTCTCGAGAGTTTGGGAAATAAGGGGCAACGGAAGAAGAAAATCTTTTGTTGCGCTGCTGAAGTTATGATCGTCAATCCAAACTCTCCAACCAACTGGCTGGTGAGCCGGAACGATGTCAAGAACCTCGTTAGGCATGTCCGACTCACCAGGCGAACAAAAAGTGGGTCTCATACCCAAGGTATCCTCTAAGGAACTCCTAATACCCTCATTATCAATGTAGTTGTTTGATGTTCCATCATTTCCAAGATGATCAGGAACAATAGTGAGAGGCAAACTCTCATCAGGTGGTTTGAAATTGAGGGTACTAGGGAGCTCTTGCTCCACCAGAGGTGAGTCCTTAAGGGGCACAACATGAAGATCATGTGGCTCAAGGGCCATGGGACAAAAAGATAGGGCACAATCCTGTGCCGACTCATAATGAAATTGGTCCATGTTATTCTCAATTCGGATCGAATCCCCCACAATGTGATCGTGAATTGAAACCCCAAGTCCCTCAGACTGACTAGGAGTTTGAATCTGAAAGATTGTGCTTCGAATTTGTGAATGTGGTGGTGGTTCGATATCAAACGATGAATCCACATGTTGACAAGAAATGTCACCCTCCTCACGTTTACTTAATTGTTGTGTAATTTGACCCACATACATTTCCATAGCTTGCAGGGAATCGTGATTGGACTTCAACACATTTTGAGTGGTTTCCATGAACGTTTGGAGGGCTTGTTCCAAAGAATCAAGTTTGGGGTCAACTGTGAGGTTCATGTCAGAATTTGGGAAATGGATGGGTTGGGTGGTGATGGGCTGAGAATGAGTCCAATGATTGGTCGTGGGGTGTTGGTAGAATTCAGGATATTCAGAAGGAGGGTACTGGGGTGGGAGTGATGTATAAGAATTTGAATAAGAATTGTCTCCCCATGAATCCATCCTTCTCAGGTTGTACGCGGATGCGTAATGGTCAAACTGAGCATTTTGGGAAAAGGTATGCTCATACTCAGGCTCTGAGGGAACATAAGGACATTCCCCGCAAACATGACCACTCAACCCACAACAGCGACACGGTACGGCTACTGGAGCCACCGGTGCACTCATGTCTTCTACCACATGCATGAAAGAGGCCAAAGGTTCTTGCAATGTCTCAGTTTGATGACCAACATATGATCCGACGTAACTAGATGGAGATCTAGCAGTCGGTGCCTCTCTCATATCACCCTTATATGAAGATTGCTCAGTCACACAATGAAGATTCTCCCAACCATACGGGGTGTTTGTCTGAGCCACCCCAGGTTGCATGGGTCCGGAGTACCAGGGAGAATTGTCCTGGTCCCAACAATGATATGGATGGTCGCCCATGTAACCATCCATCTCGACAAAGAACTCTCGAGTCGATCACTCTCACCACCACGAGGCCAACCTCGCAAAAAGTGCTCGACTCGACCCTAAAACGCTAACAGAGAGTGTAAAGGGGAGGAGACTAAAACGTAGAAGTAGGTGAGAAGAAGATGACTCGGAGGAGAAGGGACGAATCCCTAAAAACTAGCGTGGGTAAAGGGTGAGGTTAGAAGCCTAGTCTAGCAAACACGGCTCAAACAAGCTTAGGCTAGCTATGGGTCCTTACAGCTAGACGATGCCTAACTGCGAGGTCACACGGCCTCAACACGCCTCACCTCCCTACGACGAAGACCACAATGCCCAGCAAGTGAGCCAAGATCCGGAGATCTCGTCTCTCCTACTATCGACAAAGTGGGCGATGCCGATCAGGCTATGACGGTCGTGACCGGTTCACTCTCCTAATGCGCCCAAGTCCTAATGGCCAATGTCTACTTGCTTTTAGATTAAGGCTTTACTTGAGTGTGCTTTTTGGGGCTAAGGAAGGGGTGATGAAATCCCCCACCTTATCTTTGAAGACTATAGGTGGTGCCCCTTAAGATGTTTTGATCCTTAAGCTAGCAAGCAACTCACCAAGCAAACACTCACCTCACTCTTGTTTCGATGCAAACCTTACTCACTAATGAATGTCCTAATGCGTGAATGAGTGTTAAGGAATGCGTACCTTGCTCCAGCAATCAACGACAAAGATTAAAACTAAGAGAAGACAATTAACATGCTCAAGTCATTACTAGATGATGCATGACCTAAACATAGCAAATGCCTAATCTTTTGCTTTGGGTTTTAGTGTCCAAGTTGATTAAAGGAGGGTTGATTGGTTATTTATTGATCGGGGAGCAAACTATAGGTTCACACATGCCAAATTGGGCTCCCAGATAACTAACCTGTAAATAGAAACAAACAGAAGAAAACTGGGGGTGAAAAGGTCTCACCAGGCCGCCAAACAACGGTCCCAGACCGCTATTTGGCGGTCTTGAGGGCTTGAAGTGTTCCCAAATTTTTCCTGCTGCTTTATCCTTGAATCCCAAATGTCCTGAGACAACACAAAACTAAAAAAAAAGATCAAATCCACTCGAATCGTCTAAACAAGAGTCTGGACTGGCACCTCCCCGGCAACGGCGCCAAAAACTTGTTGAACGTTTTATTTTAAACCGCAAGTGCACGGCCGCGATGAAGCGGTGGCAAGTACGGGTCGTCCTCAGGGAGGTGAGTAGTCTCTTGCTTGTACGAAATCAAGTGGCGAAAATAGGGGAGAAAGATGTTTATGCTACTCTACTCTATACTACGCTAACAAGTACGAAATGTGAAAGAAGCAAACAAGCGATGAAATAAGAACTAAGCTAAGAACAAAGGAAGAATGCTGGAATTTCAGGAATGGAAAACCCCTAAGGGGTGGAGTGAGTGCACACAAGCAAAGAGGTGGGTGTAGAATACATTCTTTAAGCACATGAAGGTGGTGTTTATCAAGCATAGGAAGTGTCTAAATGTGTGGCAAAACCTATCAATCTATTCACCAACTTAGTTGATTAACATTTACATATGCAAGTTGTTTATTTCAGAACCTAAACAAGCATGAGAGGTGTCTAATCATTTTGGCAAAACTCATCAAGTTATAAATTCTATCCTAAACAAGCAAGCATACATTCATGTTTAATCAACACATCAAAAATAAAGCATTCATCACATTCTCTAATGCATGTATGTACATCTACTCCACCCCCCAAAGGGGATGGAACTACTCACTAAACATTACACTAATTATTAAACTAAGCAAAGAAAGCATATTAAAACTAAGCTAGAAATAAAAGACGATTAAACTAAAACATGCACAAACTATAAAAGAAGCATAAACAAACAATGAAAGAAACACAAAGCTTTATTGATAAAATGACTCACATTAAAAGTAGCATCCTCCTACTTTAGTGTGTGCTTCAAGGCCTCACTTCTAGTAGGAAGAATAGCCACTTAAAATATGGAGTGATTACAATAGGAGGTGAAGAGTTCTATTTATAGCCATGGAAAAAGCTAATCCGGGACAATCCCCCGATGTGGGACTAAAAAGATACCACAAATAGCCTAAAAATCCTCTAAGACATGTTCTGGAGAAATTTGAGCGCATTCGGGCCCAAAGTGACCGCCAATTAGCGGTCTTGGACCGCTAATTAGCGGTCTACAGTGTCCGGATCGCTCTGGAATTTATTGTGGGCTTTTCTGGAAGGCTTTGTTGGTATTTGATGCATCTATTTTGCATGTTGGAGCTCCGACCCGAATAGAATTGCCAAAATACTCCCCATGATGGTGAGGAGTATTCTGTTTTGCTCTTAGGTCCTTCGGTCTTGCATTCAGGTCCTTCTTCCTTGCATCTTGGTCCACAGATCTCACAATTCAGTCCTTTTTCCCAGCTTTTGGGTCCTTTTATGCTTCATCTCTTCAAACCTATTTATTCCTGAAAACTAAACATAAAACTCGTAACATAGCATTATTTAGGTGAAAGATAATGGATATAAGATACAAATATGAGCATGAAATGATGTCAATCAGTCATCACTCGCATGGAATCCTAATATTCTAAACAATGTCATGATGGCGTGCATCATAATGCACAACATGATGGTGGAGGATGAGCGGGACACATATGCTAATTTCGGAGACAACCGAATTCGTTCAGGATCATCCGAGTTCGTCTAATAGAATTCCCGAAAATCAATCCTTTCAATTCTCCTCCGACCGCGTTGTTGATATCAACAAGTACTTGAACAATAGAGATCACATTCAAGATCGTTGTAAACATTTGCAACTCAAAAAGGACTTGATGGAGAACATCTGGCAACACTACAGACAACATAGGGAATGAGAAATCTAGTTATTAATTGTGTTTTATTTTAATTTTGAAGTGTTGTAGTCGTAACGCACGTTTAATATTTAATAATTTTTTTTAGTTTTCCGTAAATATTCACATTTAATTTTAATAAGGTATGATAAATAAGTTATGTGATATAATGAATTGAAATGGTGGAAAATTTAAAATGAGGGAAAATAAATAAGGTGAAAGTTCGAGAGTGTTGACGTGACTAAGTTGACATTTAAGAGTGGGTTGTAGTTGATGGGTGAATAGTAGAAAGAGAAAAAAGAAAAAATGTCGTGCTAATGTGGTAAAAAGAAAATGTTGATTTGACATTTAGATAAATATCATGACCGAGGATGACCTAGTGAATGTGAGCCATGTTATGTAATTTCTATAAAATAAATTTCTATCAAAATTAATTTTCCACGCATATTATACACTTTCAATTATAAGGCCCATTCCAATTTTTGAATATTTTTGTAGCAATTTTTCTAGCCACACGAACAATCATAATATATATATATATATATATATATATACAGAAATTTTACAATGAGACCTGGTCTCATTGTAAAAAAATGAGACCACATATCTTCCTTCATTAGATCTAAATCCAACGGCCGGTTTATCCAACAATCAATTTATACAACCAAAGGGTAATTTGGTAATCACGCTATGCTACGCAACACACCACACCATCTTCTTCCCGGTTCCTCTTTTTCTCCGTTGAGAACTCCTTCCGTCCCTTCCTACTCTCTCCAACATCCGTCCTCCCTTCTTCCCAACCTTCCTCCTCCTCCTCCTCCTCCTCCTCCTCCTCATCCGCTGATCCCATCCCTCATCCGCAGCAGCCCAACTGCTGCTCCGCCAGCCGGAAGAAGGTCGGGCTCATAGGGTTCCGGTGTCGCTGCAGGGAGACCTTCTGCGGGATCCACCGCTACCCTGAGCACCACACCTGCGGCTTCGACTTCAAGTCGGATGGGAAGGAGGCCATCGCTCGCGCCAATCCCCTTGTCAAGGCCGACAAACTCGATAAGATCTGATCGGAGATTGCTGCTACTGCAGGTGGTGGTATTAATTATTTGTTGTTTTTTGTATTAATTGTTTTTAACAAAATTGTTACTATTTTAATCCACTTCACCGTTTCCTTCGCCAAAGAGGAAGAAGATTCGATTTGGGATTTCTCATATTGCTTACTTGTTCATCATTTATTTATATTCTCTAACCCACTTTCATCGTGCAAATTTTTCCTCCTTTAACCTTATCACTGTTACTTCTTTATTTAGTTTGGACTATCGTTTTTTGCCTACTTAACTTGATCAGAGAAACACCTTGTGTCCATTGTTAAACAACATTTTGAATGTCAGTAATATATAGCTAAAACATCGAAGGACATCTAAGGAAGTATAATCCGGTGAGTGAGAAAACTTCATCTCGGTGTCGTATTGCTTTCTACATTTTGACATTTGAGGAAGCTAATTTTTCAAGAATTTCAGAATAACTTATCCTTTTAAAGTCAAAAGATACTAGACAATTTGGTGTTTACTAGTAACACATTTTGCATTTTGTCAAGTTAAACTTATTAATAATTCAAACTAAAGAACTAGCAGGAATTTTTTTTAAAGACTTGCAATCACTGACGTCTCTAACTGGGAAATATAATGCTTTAGAAAATGTCATAAAGTATGTAGCAGTTTGATGATTATATTATTTTGTGGTGGTAGAGCAAACAATACAAATATATAATTATGACAATTACAGGATGAAGTGAAAATGACCCTTTGGGTTTGGATCCCATGGAGGAACTAGTTAGAAGTTTATAGTTGTCGATTTCCATTGTAATTGAGTGTGTGACTTTTTAACGTTTCCTATACGAGAGGTTTTGTAATATGCTTTGTAATTTTAGTTTATAATTGTTACATGTTTCTTCACCGAGTTTTAAATTCTTTAAGTGCTTTTCATGTGCAGGACGTGAAATCTAAATCCAACTTGTGTTATTATTTGTAGTTCTTTCACTTGTGTTATTATTTGTAGTTATTATTTGTTCTTTCGCTTCTTATAGTGACAGTAGGATGAATTATTGGAAGTCAGAAAGAATTTGGATGTGTTGATATCCGATATAAACCGGCGTGTGTTAGATTACATGTCCAGATCCTTAGTAGTTGTTGTTTAATATTGTCTTATTATAAAGTAATATTGAGTAGGTTTTTTCTTTCAAAAATAAATTATTTGCTTCTAAAAATAAACTAATATTGTTTGATGCCTAATTTAGAATAATAATTTGTCAGATCATCAATAAGGAGATTCATGCGTCCCAAGAGTTTGAACTGAGACTTATATTACAGGTTGATCATTCTTGACAGTGTTCTGGAGTTTCTGTTTTGTTTGGACTGCTGGAGTTTCTGCCTTATTTGGACATCTAGAGTTTCTGCCTTTGTTGTCAGGAGTTTTGCCTTAAGTGGAAGTATGATTCTTTCGTAGTGGAAGTAGTGACCACAAAGTAGTGATGATATATGAGTTAAGTAGGATTGTAGAAGATATCATATTTTTGTTGTTATATACTTGTAACCAATGTGACTACATTTTGTATATAGAAGGAGTCACAACTATATACTCCTTAATACATTTCCTATGTTAATCTAACATGTTACGACACCTATTTTTTGTAATTTTGATGTGGAGTGTCGACGAAGTTTGTGTTAGTAATTATTTTTTTTCAAGAAATGAGACCAAATATTTGCTTTGTTTTGTAGTTCCTTTAGTATATCATATGCGCCCAGTGAAGCATATAATATATATGTGTTCAATACACAACATTATAAGTACTCTGTTTGTACATCATGTACTTCCAGTGAAACATTGATTTTGTACATGTTTGTGATCATACATATATGATTAATTGAAGTCAACTTAGGGAGCTTGTGGACATCCCTAGTTAAGTCTACCATAGATGCTAATAAGCTCACATAAGACTAAGACTAAATTACTATAGTATGACATATTTTTCTATAGGAATAGAAATGGCCTGGAGTACTCTACAAAACCGCATCATTTTCATAAATAAAACTTCAAGTGAATACACATTTATATACGTTCAGTACACAACAATATATGTTTAATACACCAATATCATTTCAATACACAACGGTATCATTTTATTACACAAGTTCAACAACGACTTCATAAAAACTCATTCAAGATAAAATGAAGATATTTTTCTTTTTCTTTGGACAAACAAGATGAAATGAAATAAAGATGAAATGTCAACTAAAATGAAATCATATGCTTCCCGTGAATCATATAATATATATATATATATATATGTGTGTGTGTGTGTGTATTCAATACACAATATTATAAGTTTAATACATAACTATATCATTTTAATACACAACTATATCCTTTTATTACACAAGTTCAAGAACTCTTTAATTCATAAAAATCATTATTAAAATACATAATTGCATTATAAGTTGAATATAATGTTGTTTTGTATAGTTTAACTAGTCTATTGGATATTTTGGTTAGAGAACATTTTAGAAAAATCATTATTAAAATACACAACTGCATTATAAGTTTAATATACACAACTCTAAAAGTTGTGTATATTAAAGCATGGTATGAGAGTTAAGGCATTGGTTGGTGTTGGGGAGAGGGGAAATGTTTGATTTTGTATATTTTTGTGATCATACATATAAATGATTAATTAAAGTCAACTTAGGAAGCTTGTGGACATCCCCAGTTAAGTCTACTATAGATGCTAACAGACTCACGTAAGACTAAATTACTATAGTATGACATATTTTTCTATAGGAATAGAAATGATAGGAAGCACTCTACAAAACCGCATTACTTTCTTAAATAAAACTTTCAGCGAATACACATCTATATGCATTCAATACATAATAGAATACGTTTAATACACAAATAGAATTGGTTGTCGCCAGATAAGAAGTAACGAGCAACATATGATTCTAAAAAAGATATATACATAAACATGAATTGTTGATCCTTGTGGAGGAAATGAAGTAGATGGAGGGTTCATGTTGTTGTACATGGTATGAGAGTTAAAACATTGATTGGTGTTGGGGAGAGGGGAAATGTTTGATTTTGTATATTTTTGTAATCAGACATATAAATTATTAATTGAAGTCAACTTATGAAGCTTGTGGACATCCCATACCATAGATGCTAACGATCTCACAAAAGACTAATCATTTTATTACACAAGTTCAACAACGACTTCATAAAAACTCATTCAAGATAAAATGAAGATATTTTTCTTTTTCTTTGGACAAACAAGATGAAATGAAATAAAGATGAAATGTCAACTAAAATGAAATCATATGCTTCCCGTGAATCATATAATATATATATATATATATGTGTGTGTGTGTGTGTGTATTCAATACACAATATTATAAGTTTAATACATAACTATATCATTTTAATACACAACTATATCCTTTTATTACACAAGTTCAAGAACTCTTTAATTCATAAAAATCATTATTAAAATACATAATTGCATTATAAGTTGAATATAATGTTGTTTTGTATAGTTTAACTAGTCTATTGGATATTTTGGTTAGAGAACATTTTAGAAAAATCATTATTAAAATACACAACTGCATTATAAGTTTAATATACACAACTCTAAAAGTTGTGTATATTAAAGCATGGTATGAGAGTTAAGGCATTGGTTGGTGTTGGGGAGAGGGGAAATGTTTGATTTTGTATATTTTTGTGATCATACATATAAATGATTAATTAAAGTCAACTTAGGAAGCTTGTGGACATCCCTAGTTAAGTCTACTATAGATGCTAACAGACTCACGTAAGACTAAATTACTATAGTATGACATATTTTTCTATAGGAATAGAAATGATAGGAAGCACTCTACAAAACCGCATTACTTTCTTAAATAAAACTTTCAGCGAATACACATCTATATGCGTTCAATACATAATAGAATACGTTTAATACACAAATAGAATTGGTTGTCGCCAGATAAGAAGTAACGAGCAACATATGATTCTAAAAAAGATACATACATAAACATGAATTGTTCATCCTTGTGGAGGAAATGAAGTAGATGGAGGGTTCATGTTGTTGGACATGGTATGAGAGTTAAAACATTGATTGGTGTTGGGGAGAGGGGAAATGTTTGATTTTGTATATTTTTGTAATCAGACATATAAATTATTAATTGAAGTCAACTTATGAAGCTTGTGGACATCCCATACCATAGATGCTAACGATCTCACAAAAGACTAATCATTTTATTACACAAGTTCAACAACGACTTCATAAAAACTCATTCAAGATAAAATGAAGATATTTTTCTTTTTCTTTGGACAAACAAGATGAAATGAAATAAAGATGAAATGTCAACTAAAATGAAATCATATGCTTCCCGTGAATCATATAATATATATATATATATATATATATATATATATATATGTGTGTGTGTGTGTGTGTATTCAATACACAATATTATAAGTTTAATACATAACTATATCATTTTAATACACAACTATATCCTTTTATTACACAAGTTCAAGAACTCTTTAATTCATAAAAATCATTATTAAAATACATAATTGCATTATAAGTTGAATATAATGTTGTTTAGTATAGTTTAACTAGTCTATTGGATATTTTGGTTAGAGAACATTTTACAAAAATCATTATTAAAATACACAACTGCATTATAAGTTTAATATACACAACTCTAAAAGTTGTGTATATTAAAGCATGGTATGAGAGTTAAGGCATTGGTTGGTGTTGGGGAGAGGGGAAATGTTTGATTTTGTATATTTTTGTGATCATACATATAAATGATTAATTAAAGTCAACTTAGGAAGCTTGTAGATATCCCCAGTTAAGTCTACTATAGATGCTAACAGACTCACGTAAGACTAAATTACTATAGTATGACATACTTTTTTATAGGAATAGAAATGATAGGAAGCACTCTACAAAACCGCATTACTTTCTTAAATAAAACTTTCAGCGAATACACATCTATATGCGTTCAATACATAATAGAATACGTTTAATACACAAATAGAATTGGTTGTCGCCAGATAAGAAGTAACGAGCAACATATGATTCTAAAAAAGATACATACATAAACATGAATTGTTGATCCTTGTGGAGGAAATGAAGTAGATGGAGGGTTCATGTTGTTGTACATGGTATGAGAGTTAAAACATTGATTGGTGTTGGGGAGAGGGGAAATGTTTGATTTTGTATATTTTTGTAATCAGACATATAAATTATTAATTGAAGTCAACTTATGAAGCTTGTGGACATCCCCTACCATAGATGCTAACGGTCTCACAAAAGACTAAACTACTATAGTAGGGGATGACTAGGTGAGCGAGATGTGTTGCATATTTTTCTATAGGAGAGAAAGAGAGATAGAGGAAAGAGAAATATTGGAGATAGAAATGACATGAAGCACTTTACAAAACTGCATCACTTTTTTAAATAAAACTTCTAGTAAATACACATCAATATGTGTTTAATACACAACAATATATGTTTATAACACCAATATATCATGTCAATACACAATGGTATCATTTTATTACACAAGTTCTGCAATTCCTTCATAAAACTCATTCACCAAATCCGTCAAGCAACAAAAACATTTGTAAAAATATGTCATGCAATCTATCATTATCAAATCATACAAGTCTACACATATAAGCAATTTTTAAGTAAATAAGATATCATATGGAATATTTAGTTGATACATCAATGTATAAATAACAAACAACATTCACACGAAGCTTTTTTTCTTCATTATAACATATCACCTCTCTAATTGAACTCAAATCATCATCTATATTTGTTATAAAGTAAATAACTAAATTATTTTCTGACATTCCAATCTTGACGTTACACGACAAAGATTTATCCAATTGATTTTGGAAGAGCTTGAAGATATTCAGTGTATAAACATTGACCATTAGTTTCTCCATTACCCATCTTGTGATGAAGTGATGTATTCTTTTTCTACTATCAAAGTCCCATCTATTTTCTCTTTCTCTTTGGAATGTCAAAGTTATTTCAAACCTGTAGTAAACACACAATTTTATCAGATTCTTACACTACTTTATCAATTAAATAGACAATTATATCATTTTAAGATACAACTCTATTGGTTTAATACAGAGCCGTGCTATTTTAATACACAACTATCATTATTTTACACAACCATATCAGTTTAATACCCAAGTCTATTCTATATCACTATCTTACATTATTATATCTTACTGGTTTAATGCAGAACTTTATTGGTTTAATACACAACTATATCAAATTGCTACACAACAATAGCAGTAGTAAACATATAAGTTCATTAAACCCAAAAAATGATACTATTAATGTAATTTCTACATGCATATGAACTCAAAGTTTCAAACAATGTATTTTCTATTTGCATTATGTTTGATGAATGAATTCGTCCATTATTGATTGCATTTACTCAAACAATGTATTCTTCCTATATTGCATATTTTGGTTAGAGAATATTTTTGAAAAATCATTATTAAAATACACAACTGGATTATAAGTTTAATATACACAACTCTAAAAGTTTAATATACAATTACATCATTAAAATACACAACTGCATCATTTTCGTAAATAAAATTTCCAGTGAATATACATCTATATGCGTTCAATACAATACAAAATACATTTAATACACAAATACAGTTGAATTGCTACAACTTAGATGCACTCATTGCAAGTCGAGAATCACATGTGAAATCTTAGACGCACTCATTGCAGCAATTCCTGCCTTCGATGAGAAAAAAGTAAAGAAACGACTTAGTGATGCTAAATAAACACATGAGAAGGTATAGAAGCGATTATGGGAAGCAAAGGTTTTAGATTTTGTTTAACATACTATGAAACAAGACACAATTCTATTATTTCCCTTTAATTCACGTCTACACACAAAAACAAGCGAAAAAATCTTTCTTATTTATTTTGAGAGAGAAAAGTCACAGATTGTTAAATCTAACACGAAAATAGAAATAAACTAAAGTATCACCATTTTCGGAATTGGGTGGCGAGAAAAGGGAATTTGAGGCGACGTAATCAACCTCACCATGAAACACAAACTTGAGAATAGGTGAGATGGGAAGGAACGAAGGAGGGAGGAAGGAGGGGGTGGGTGTGTATGGGAAGGAATGAGAGGGGAGGAGGGAGGAAGAACGAGGGAGTGGGTGCATATGGGAAGAAAGGAGATGAGAGGTAAGAGGAGGAAGAGGTGATTACGAAATTACCCTTTTCATCTTTCACCGTTAAATTTGATCTTGATGGTGCATGTTTATGGTCTCATTCTATTAAATTGAGACCTGGTCTCATTCTAATACCGATATATATATATATATATATATATATATATATATATATATAGGGTCAAGCTCTAGTGAGCCCAGGGCTCATCAAATTTAGTTTAAGCCCCCCTACAATCTCACCATTGGATCTTATTTACAGTTAATCTCGTCATTCATTAGTATAACCATTTTTTTCTTAATCTACCTTACAATTTGAAATGAGTGGTAGATATTGTAGGGGCTTAATTTAGAAAAATTAAACTCTGGGCTCACTAGAAAATTCTTGTGTATATATATAGTCAAACTCTAGTGAGCTCAGGGCTCATCAAATTTAGTTTAAGCCCCTACAATCTCACCATTGGATCTTATTTACAGTTAATCTCACCATTCATTAGCATAACCGTTTTTTTCTTAATCTACCTTACAATTTGAAATGAGTGGTGGATATTGTGGAGACTTAATTTAGAAAAATTGAGTCCTAGGCTCACTAGAGAATTCTTGTATATATATAACTTCTTATAAAGTTCTCCAATTTTCAGTTCCATGGCTATAGTAACGTGCGGTGGAACCCAAATTCGGGCACGGGGATGTGTATTTCAACAACTTAGTTGTATCCCAATCCTATATTAATTGGAAACTTGGGGCTGTATGTTTGTATGATCCATAAACCGTAATTCCATGATGCAAACGTAAGATTAGTGGGAGCTACAATGATATGGTTGTCTTTTACCGTAGCAATTTTCAACTTAAACATTTTAACAAGTCAACAATGGATGAATTACTACGAAATCATTGTGAATTAGTGAAATATTTATATAAAGGATTTTACTAGACTTTATAAAAGTACTATTGCTATAATGGTATTGTTTGAACTTGTTCATATAAATCAGAGAAAAGCAAGAAAATTAAGAATTAACCATTAGTTAATGTTGATGACCCTTTTCTTCCATATGTTAATCGGAAAAGTTGGAGGTTTATGGAGCGAATGGAATCTTTCGGTTGTCACATCTTAATCTTGACTTTTCTTTCTTATTTTCTTGTTAGTTTGAATCATCAAATCATTGTTAATAATCACAATTTGAAGTGAGCCTTCATTTTGCTCGTAGTTAATTGTGGTGGTTGTATCTTTCATTCATCATCGTGTAGCTTTTCGTTGTTAGGTTAGTAGGACTAACCTACAGGTGGCTATTCACAAGACTGACATCAAGGGTGGCCTGGTGGGCACGAGTTACATTTAATTATGATATCAAATCACCAGAATCATTAATAATAGTGCAGATGACGTGTTAAAGTATTCGAAATTGTAATATCTTATTTTAGTTGTGTACTTGTATCCGGTTAAACCACCACCGTTGTCATGAAAAATTTGACTTTCTATTTAGAAAATAGTCTAAAATTGAAAAAAAAACCACATTTATATCTTTTGAAAAATATGTTTATCTTTCTATTTTCTTCCCAAAATACCACTGCATAAACTGTGAGATCATTCTCTTTCGATCGTTCACTTTCTCACTCTTTCATTCTTTCAGGCGTATCGAGCTCAGATCTTTTAGTTAAGAGTGAAGACCAGAGCGAGCTCACAATAGCCAATATCGAGTTGAGATCACCCCCTTTAGACTCCGACGAACCCCCACTGGAATGCACAAGTTGTTTTAGTGTTCTTGGAGGAGAAACCGATCAACAAAGAGAATGAGTAAGTGAAATTGTAAGAAAATGATGTGAGTGTTACTTTGTTGCATTTTCTTTCGATTTTCGAATAGATCTGTCAATGTCTTGATGTGCTTTGTTGGTTTGTTCATGTTTTGTTTAAATCTGCGTTTTGTGGGGTAGTTGTGCTAGATGGAGCTCAAAAGAGCTCGATAGAGCAAGGCGAATGACCATTTCTAATGGTTGAAGACCATGCCAGACGATACTCGAGGAGACACAATAGATAGGCTTGATGGGGTTTCTCTATAGTTAAAATTATTTTAGAGTTTGATCGAGTTTGTTGAAAATTTAACTTTCTATTCTCAAAGTAGTCTAACATTGAAAAAAAGTCTCCACATTGACATTCTCTGAAAAAAAATGTTTATCTTTCTATTTCTTCCCAAAATACCACTGCATAAACTGTGAGATCATTCCTTTCTAATCCTTCACTTTCTCCCTATTTCTTTCTTTCTCTCTTTCAGGCGCATCGAGCTCAGATCTTTCAATTTGGAGTGAAGACCAGATTGAGCTCACAATAGCCAATATGAGATGAGATCGCCCCTTTTGGACTCCGACGAACCCCCACCGGAATGCACAAGTTGTTTTAGTGTTCTTGGAGGAGAAACCGATCAACAAAGAGAATAAGTAAAATTGTAAAAAAAATGATGTGAGTGTTACTTTGTTGCATTTTCTTTCGATTTTCGAATAGATCTATCAATGTCTTGATGTGCTTTGTTGGTTTGTTCAAGTTTTGTTTAAATATGCGTTTTGTGGGGTAGTTGTGCTAGATGGAGCTCGAAAGAGCTCGATAGAGCAAGGCGAATGACCATTTCTAATGGTTGAAGACGATGCCAAATGGTATTCGAGGAGACGCAATGTAAGACCCGTGCTCCAGCTTTATTAATAATAAGACCCTCTCTCCTGCTTAATTAATAATAAGTCAACTCTCCTTATGAAAGCATAATTTAGTTCTTATTTTACCTAATTGTGTTTGTGGTATGTTTGTATGCTTGATTCGGGTTGGTTTCCTTGTCGATCGATCAGGTGTGACTCACCGGGCGAGTACACATTTCTTTAGCTTGATCGACTCAGCTTAGGTGCGAGTGGGTGAGGTGGCTCGTGAGCTGGGCTGAGCCAGGTGAAGTGGCGTGGATTAAAGGGGGGAATTAGTGTGGTTGATTGCATTTTATTGCATGCAATTGATGGTGGCTGTTTTGGCAATGCAATGAGGAGGATTGAAGTGACTTGAAGGCCATTGAATGGAGGGAGTTGTTGGAAACAAAAAGGCTTCCCCCAGCCGACCTTGTCAAACCCCTTCAACTTCCTCAAGTCTTCTCCACTTCTTCAACTCTCGGGCTAGACGTTTAGACCACTCAGGTGGTGCTCCGGTGAACTTCAAATCTGGCAAGGCTTGAAGCAACGTTTAACGCAACTTTTGGTTTGACTAGAAGCTTGGTGGGAGATCTTGCAACTTAGCTCAGGCATTCTTCTTGCAGATCAGGTATGCTCCTGACCCTTGAAGAGTTTTATGGGAGGAGGTGTTGGCTGGAGGGCTGGCCGACACCATGTTGCTGGTTTGTGCAATCGGCTGCATCATCAACCGAGTTTTCTTCTAGCGCGCGCATGGAGCATGCGCTAGATGGGGCTGGCTGTGGGACAGCCAGAGGCATCGAAGCTCTGGCGAGTTTCGGTGAGGTCCGAGCAGGGGTGAAGAGGGTTCCTTCTGGGCTGGGTTTGGAGTGGTCACAGGTCTGGTTGGGTGTGCCTAGTGCATCCGGCTAGAGTTTATCTTCAACCCTTTTGACTCCTTGTCTTGGGCGGCTGGCTGGTGCAGCCCTCCCAAACGGTGGCTGGGGTCAGGAGGGGGTGGGGATGGACCCTCGGGAGGCTAAGGGTGAGAGGGGTCTGGATGGGCTAGCTTGGTCTGAGCAGGGTGCGCTAGGGTGAGCTAACCATGCGATTAGTGCACCATGCGCGCCATCTTGTTCACATCTTGCTCGGTTGCTGGACTGAGCTGCTTGGACGGATCTCTATTGACCTTCTACCACCTCAGGCCATCTTGGAAGGGTACGTTGTGCACGTGGTTTGGATGGGTCAGGGATTCATATGCATATCTATGAGTCTTGTATTTTCTGTGATTTTATTGATGTCGTCGGTAGTATGATGTGCGTCGTTGGTTGCTATGGTTTGCTGTTTGAATCATTTCTGGTCCAGCAGTAAAAGTTATATATTCATGATCTGATTTCGTGTATATCCTCTGATATTAATGTCATGTTCTCAAGTAGAAATGCTAATATATCCATCAATATTATATGTTGCCCATTGTAAGCTTTATTACCATAAGTAATCCCATTGCATGCATGTTACGGTCTATGGATGTATATGTAGGATTTCAAGTTTAATTACACATATATATTTTTGGAATTTTATGCGTAATAAGGATCTATAGCAATTTTCTATGATTTATTTCATGCATGCATTGGTTTGTTTCAATACCTAGTTTTAAAACTTTTATTAAAACAAACATGAGACTCCGAAATTCATACCTAGAAGTTCTCTAAAACTTCTTGAAGATTCAGAGACGTTGAGGATGCTTGTTGCTGCGCCGGATGCCTCCGAGATTTTACCAAACTCTAAACAAGATTGGAAAGAGAAGAGCTAGCCTCTCAATCTCCAATAGGGTTTAGAATATAATTACTAACCCCTCTTTAGTTCCCTTGAGAAGAAACTCTCTGAAAAACTAAAACTAATCTTAAGAATTAAGGGAATTTCGTGGAGGATTATGGAGAGAGATTTTGCATGAGAAAAATAATGAATGAATTAATGAGGTAATGAGATAAACTTGTATTTATAAGTTCTCTCCAAATTACCTATTCATGTGCAACCTCTTTCCCATGATTTCATGCAAACTTCCATCTAACCATCCATTATTTAATAATAAATAATCTTAGCCACGAATTAAATCAATTATGGACCAATTCCATGCATGATCTAATTAATCCTTAAATTAATTCTGCATTAACCCTCTAGACCGGTCGACCGTTTCGAGGTTCGGTCGACCGCTCGAACCAGGTTTCGGTCGACCGTTCAATAACTCGGTCGACCATTCGTAACAGGAACTATTCCATCGCAATGTTCGGTCGACTGACCGATTACATTCGGTCGACCGTTCGAACAGATGAAAATTCTCTGTTATCAGTCGAGACATATCCGGTCGACCGTGCCCGATCGGTCGACCGTGTAATGCTAACCGGTCGACCGTTTGAGCACTGTTCTGCAGACTTGTCAAATTTCGGTTTAACCCCTACAAAATTTGACATTTCGGGATTAGTAGTAAATTCACAACTTATGCAACATATCATCCTATGCAATGATCAATCATTACACCCCATAATATTTACATCACATATGAATTTAATTTAGATTCTAATTATGTTATTAATCACAACATAATTTTGACTTTGCTTGTTCACCCCATGTGTCATATTTTCTTCATGAAACCCGACACATCTTATGAACTCAAAATCCCCATTTCTTGTTTCCCAGTTTTGTGGTGTGACCTATGGGAGGATCTAAACTAAGTTGGCAGTGATATTAAGAGCTTAATATCACAAGCTATATACGGTATCTAGCTACACATTTATAGCTCCCAATTAGTTAGATGTCTTAATTCCACTTGAACCAAAACCCGATCCATTTAGTGATGGAGTGCACCACTTGTGTCCGTCCCTTGCCTCATTATATTAAGAAACACACAAAGTAGTATTGTGTCATCTTTGTATTAGTATCTATTTCTTGATCTCTTTAAGCTAGTTATAAATATGTGACTCAACTCAAATCACATTGTGCACATTATAACTTTGCTTTATCAAGGGGCCCACTAATATCATCACTCAATTAAGAGGGACAATGATAATCTTTTGACTAACTATCTTCTCCAACGAAAGTCATACTTAACCAACTAATGCCTTTACACTACACTCATCGATAGCTTAAGACACTAGTCTAATTAAGCAATTCTTAAGTGATCGGATATAAGTCTCATATCAAAGGACCGAAGACACAGTAAAATATTAATGACACAGAAACACATTTCTATAATATTTTACTTATTAGGTCTATTCAGTATACAAAAGTAATATTTTCCTCTTTTGCATACCCGTGTCGTCACTCACTTGTAGAGCTACAATGATCTATGACCAACACGACAATCTTAACTCGGTAATTAATGTCCCATGTTAATTACCATGATTGCGAATATCTTTTGTTTTATGTAAACCAATATCTTTTAGAGCTCTACGGTTAAGGACCAAGAGCCTCTTCCTTAACACTTCTAAAAGACGAATAACATAAACAAGGAACAAAATGATTTCTCATTCAATTCATAATAATTGACATTTAAAAGTAAAACTTTTAGAACACATTCCCTTCAGTATATATATAAATATAGCTTCCTGATATCATATGTATCTTTGGCCATGTTGTGTCACTGATATATATGTCGTATCATGTCCACATAAGGTCTGATCATGTTCTGAGGTTCTAGTCCTATCACATGCATGTCGTGAAATTGATGGTGCACGTTATGTTACTTTGTTCATGGTGATTTATAATATGGTGTGTGTGTGTGTGTTTCCTAATGCTGGAGTCATGCATGCACTCATGAACGTAATCAGAGTCTTTCATGTTATATGCTATTCGTGTCATATCCTAATGCAACATGTTATCCCTTTTGCACGCATATATGCTAGTTTCGAGATCTATATTGTTTGCTGATATTTCATGCATGCCCCATCATGTTATTCTACTGATAAATATATAATTCATACCCATATCAACTCTGATCATGTTCTGAGATTTCAACTACTATCGCATATACACCCTAAAATTGATGATGCATGTTATCGATTATTGTGGAGTTCGATTATGATGTACCTTGCTGTAATGCATCATCCTATTATTTCTTACATGTCTATGTGTTACTGATGTGAAGTGTTATGATGTTGTTATGTATGTTTCTTAGGACGTCAGACTTTATAACACCCTTATCGTGACCCGTAGATGACTCGATTAGTTGTTATACCGATTTACCGCTCCGGTTATGATTGCTTGCTGTTTGTGAGTGCTTTTTGATCCCTGATTGGGATGTTCTATTTCTGATTTTGTTGGGTCTGTGAGGAGGGTATTCATTTATCTTTCCTTGAGCTCGTTCTGGACTCTGTAGCTATATTAAATTTTAGATGCTTAAGTAGTTTGCATTTCATTTAATCTGATAAGTAATTCTGGGTACGTTCTGTTTTCTGGGCCGACGGGCCACGAGTGGGTGTTGTAGCTTCAGAGACCATTCACATAAGACCTCTATGTGGAGGTGAGGCATAAGATAAGTCCTGGGCATGCGCGCTACCATTCTGTCTCAGGTTAGATGTTCCCAATTTCGCGATGGCACAATGTAGGTTTATTCTGCGATTTGGGGTCGGGTGCGCCTGACTGGCACGATTGTAGGAGTCTGAGGCTTCTGTTGCATATTGTGTTATTCTATTTTTATTCTGATGCTTTTGTCTTAGTTAGACTGCATGTATTCTTCTATAAAACTCTGATTGGATCGGGGGCATACTGTGTTTTCTTTTTTAAAATTCACGCATATTTGTTGATGTTGTGACTCAAGTACTTAGGTTCCTTCAGGGGTGGACTGGACGAACTTCGGAGGGTTTTGTACACGAGGGACACGTCGACCAGTCTTTCTATTATCTTTACTTCCACTTTTATCTTGTTGTATTTCCATCTCAACTCAATGTGCTGTAATTAAATCCTTTATATATATGGATAATCAGTTGTTTCTGTTATATTATGTTGGTCTATCCATGTATGTTCCTCCATGTGTTGTCGAGTTGTCTATTTTGGTCTGTCTATTGTAACTCCTTCGGTCGTCACAGAAGTCTCTGATCGTGACACTAGTGTTCCTTTCCCAGTGTGCGTACCCACGAGATCGGGGGCGTTACACGCAATAGATAGGCTCGATGGGGGTTTCTCTATAGTTAAAATTATTTTAGAGTTAAATCGAGTTTCATTCAACTCGATGGTATGCGATAGTGTGGGTCGATGTATATGCTCGATAGTTATACTTGATTAGAGTTCAATTGAACTAGATTGTGCTCGATTGAGTTACTTAATATGAGTTCCATAGAAACTCGATAGAACTGATGAGTTATGATTATTATTCTGAATTCCACTGCTTTGACCATTTTTTGTTTTTTGTCGTATTAGGTTCGTTTGTTAACGTCTTGACTGCGTACAATGGTGTTCGAGAAATGGATGATAGAGATTGATTTTTAAAGGATGAAAAGAGTAAAGGGATCATGATAGAAAATGGTGTAATGTACTTGCAAATGCTTGAAATTTTGCATAAGGTGTTTGATGTTGATAAGTTAAAGTATGAGCTCACACTACAGACCGCTTACAAAACACATGTGCAGCCATAGAGACATGTTGAAATTATAGATGATTCCAACGTCCGTTTCTTAGTCTTTAAAATATTACAGGACAAGATCCCTTTATGTGTGACTCTGGTAAAGAAGAATGCACATTTAGAACCATTGCCACATTCCAACTTTAACAAAGAAGTTAGTAGTGAGGTTAGGACTTTTGTTCCCCAAACAGATCCCATGGCTACTAGAGGTGAGATAGTTTCTCCTGAAGTTGATGTCCCCCATCAATTGAATGAGTATGAGTCCTATGTCAATGACGATCATGGTGTGAATTTAAGTGACGAAGATGGAAATTGGGAAGAAGATTCCAAAGGAGATAATAATGAAGATTTGTCACTCCTACACTCACATCCCCTAACGGAAAAACACCCACAACCTGGAATTCCAAGAACCAAACACCTGGGACAAGCAACACTTGTCCAAGTATAACGGAAAATAACACAAGATGAAGTTCTCAATTCATTTCATCAGAAGATCACAGAAGATGGAGTACTCCAATGTTAACAAGAGAAGATATATTGGATTCTAGCCGCAGTCATACATCCTCTACCAACAAATTATATGGAGAATTTCACATTGATAAGACTTTTGAAAGCAATGTTGAATTGAAATCCAAACCTGCTCTCTTTGCAATGTTGAATAATTTTGAGTTTGTGGTAAAGAACTCTGGTAAAGGGATGTCGTATATCACTTGTAAGGATTCTAATTGTGGTCGGAGATTGAGGGGACAAAAAAAAAGTGCGCTCACCCATGTTTGAGCTTACTGTCTTCCACAATGTACATAATTGCACATTGAACTCAAACAGAAAGACCACCAACAAGCAACAACTTGGGTAGTTAGCCACCTTATCAAAAACAAATATGCCAGTGACGATACTAGCTACTTGGCAAAAGACATAAAAGGCGATATAAAGGAACAATACGACATAAATATGATTTACGGAAAGTCATGCAGATGCAGAGAGAAGGAACTTATGTATGTGAGGGGGACGCCTGAGGAATCTTATTCAAAGTTACATGTGTAGCTGTATATGTTGGGGCAAAACAATCCAGGCACAATCACTCATTTTCTCACAGAAGATAACCACTTCCTATATTGCTTCACCTCTCTTGGAGTTTCAAGAAAGGGATTTAGATTGTGTCGCCATGTGATATGTGTTGATGACACATTCTTGGAGACTATATATGGTGGGCACATGTTATGTGTTATTGCATTGGATGCAAACGACGACTTGTATCCTATTGCGTTTACACTGGTGGACAGTGAGAATCACAACTCTTGGACCTATTTCATGAATAAATTGAAGGAAGCCATTGGGGACATCGAGAACCTAGCTTTTGTATCAGACATGCATGACAGCATTATTCATGCTTTGGAGACGGTATTAACATATGCCCATCATGGTGCGTGCTATCACCACATTTGTATGAATGTTGTTACAAAGTTCAAGACAAACCACTATCATGAAAAGATGTTGTGTGCGGCATACACATTCCGAAAGTCAGATTTCCACAAACACTTTGACACGATAAAAGAAATTGATCCTTGCCTAACAGAATATCTTGAAGATATCGATTTCGAAAGTGGACTTGTTCTTACTTTCATGGGGATCAGTACAATTTAATGACCAATAATTATGCTGAGCCTGAACAACAAAACCAGGGAGGCAAGAACATGGCAAGTCACGACTTTTGTGGAGTACATTGGGTTCACACTTCAAACATGGTTTTGTGAACGACGAGCTACTGTCGAGGCGAGCACAGCCAAATTGTCACCTCTAATGGAGTGTGCTTTATTTGGAATACGTAACAAAGCAAGGTTCTTGACAATCCACAACCTTAATCAGTTTGAATTTTATGTGTTACATAGGGATGGGGATGGTGAGGTTAATTTGATGACAAAATCTTGTTCTTGCGACATGTTTCAAATTATTGGAATACCTTGTGTTCATGCACTTGCTGTAGCTTTTGACCGGGGGGTTAATATCTACTCTCTGTAGTTTACACCACTGAGGTGTGGAGGGAGACATCTTAAGAAATAATTTACCATTGTGGTAACAAGGATGAATGAACTGCTCCTGATGACATAAAGAATATGCAAGTGAAAGTGTCTGTTGAGAAAAATCAAGTTGGTCGTTCGAAGAAGAAAAAAGTATGAAGGCTAAAGAGGAAACATCTATCATCTCTAAGGGAAGTTGTGGTGAAATCGCGCAAGTGCAGTAGATGCGGTGGAAGTGGACACAATAAGAGGGATGTAAAGTTAGACTATAAGCTATTGTTCAAAAATATGACTTAATGTTTGCATTAACCAGAAAATATTTAAAAAACATTCAAACAAATTTGTTCACTAGAACATTCACCAATCGAGCACAACATTCAAACAGATTCAAAAACATTATCAACATTTACCGTCAAAAAAAGAGTTTGTAACTTCAACATTAACAACATTAACCAAATAAAGTTTGTAATTTATAAAACAACATGATTATTTGTAGGTTTTGATTATGTTTTTTTGGGTCTTGCTGGGACATTTCGATGTATTTATAATGATTTCAGCTTAAAATGTACTTCAAATTGGGAATGATTGGAGAAATGGTGGGATTTCAGGTTGAGGTATATGTTATTTTGCAAACCATGGAAAAATTGTGCCATAATTCAACCCACAAAATAGTTGCGTACCGTGAGCTAACACAAATAAAAATGCAGATTCATAACGCGTACATTTTTATTTTTACTATAAACAAGAATCAATAGGAACAAAACTGTTGATTCATAGATCGATAGTCAACAACAATGGAAAAAAATATCCTATAAACAGTTCCACTCTTTGCAATATCCAATGGAACCCTCGATACATATAACATTCGTTTTCCCCAAGGAATAAAGTTTTACTATAGATTATGTTAGTTTTGTGTTCTAAGAGTTATCTTTTGTTGATATCTTTTACATGTTATGTTTATGAATCGAAGGCATATGTATATATATATATATATCTTTTGTTCAATGAGTTTGATGTTTTATAGAAGTGTTCAGGAAGATGCCCTTGGTCTTGAACCGTAGAACTTTATATGATAACAAACATGAAACTCTAAAGTGTCCACAATCTTGGTAATTAGCATGAAACACTATTATATCCTGAAAAGATTGTCATGTTGATTAAAGTACATTGTAGTTTTACAAATGTTGATAAAAGATTATCATTTAACAACACGAGTGTATGAAAGGTTCATGAAAGGTTTCATACATTGAACATCACCTAACAAGTGAAAACCTTATAGGATTGTGTTTGTGTCATTAATGTTTTCACTGTGTCTACGAATTCTAAGATATGAGACTGCATTTTCACATGAGAAATGTATAACGTAATTACTATTAAAAGTTGCTTATTACAAGTGATGATGAAAGTAGTAGTTCTTTATATATGGATTATGCAGGAAAAGATTGTAGGTCAACAATATCATTGTCTCTCATTTATAATGAGTAATGATGTCATTGGGCCCCTTGGTAGAGTAGAATTATAAATGCATGCAATATAGTTGCAGTGATACCAACTATATATTTATAAATTACTTAAGAAAGACCAAGAAACGAATATAATGCAAAAGTAATGCAACTCTACTTTGTATATTATTCATGACATCACGAGACAAGGAATGGACACAAGTAATGTTATTTATAATATTGCTACAAGATCGTGTTTTGTAAAATGGTTACAATTCATCTGTATTGCTTGAGTGACAATAATGTACATCTAGAGTACCGCTTATAGTTTGTGGCAATAAAATGCTTTATGCCATACCAATCCAATCCGAATCCTCGATAAAGGTCACACCAACTGAACAAGAAACAAGGGAAATATTTTACACATTTTATATGATGTATTATATTTAATATAATATAAAATTAAATGCATCAAATAAGATGATGAAATAAAGTGTTACATGTTGTAACATTTAATATGAGTTCATGAGATGTGTGCATAATATTATTTGGAGAAGTATAAAATGTATATTACATAACATAATATTTATGACACATAGTATGATAATGAATGTGACATTGTCATGACATGAATTTGTAAAAGCTTAACTCTTTAATCAATCAATTAGGAATGGAATATGCAACTAATGGGTCATGGACTTATTAAACCCATCTTGTGGTTAGGGTTTCCCCTAACTTGCACCTATAAAAGAAGAAGAGAAATGCAACTTGTATAACAAGTTTTGAAGAAGTTCAAGAGGTTTTCAACCACCTTTCTTCTCTCCCAAGTTTTGTTGGTGCACATATGTACATTCAAGAGTGATTGATGAAGGGAAGACTAGTAGATCTCTACAAAGATCTTGAACTAGTCTTTGTTTGGTTCAAGGTGAACCTTAGAGGCAAAAGTGTGAAGATTCTTCATTAAGAGTCCTAGAGAAATTCATTTTCACTAGGCAAAGGTATGAAATCTAAATCTTGAATCTCAAGTTAGTTGTATTTGCATAAGTGTAGATTAGGCTTTTAATCTTGTATGCAAAATGCTTGATTGATCACTTGTTTAAGGTTAGCAATATAGACAGTCTGTTTTGATGATTAGAGAGGACGAAAGAAAAGTTTTTTCTTACCTCTATAATCCTCGTGAAATCCCAACATATTAGGCATCATTAGTTCAAGAAAAGTTGAGATTAGATTCAAAAAAAATTAACCATCTTTGGTCAGATGACAGAAGTAACAAAATTAGATTCAATTTTGTAGCTACAAAACATTATAACATTATAAGATAGTCCTTATTTTTGTTAATTAGAAACATCAGTTTTTGTTAGTTCTGAAAATCAGTTTCAACTTTTATTTAATGAATTAGAAAATCAGTTTTCAATTTCAATTTTGAAGTGCATTGATGTTTTTGAATGAATTAGAAACTGGAGTTTTAGTTACTTCTGATTTTTTTTTGTAATGTAGTTTTGATCCATAATTTCTGTCCGCTTTTAGTTAAGTTGTAAATTCACGCTGTATGTTACTAAAGTATCCTACAATTGTCACTCCATTTATTTTAATATTCATTCCATATCAATATCCAAGTGTACTCAAGTATATAGTGTTAGCTAGATTGTGATTCCATTTCCATATTCAAGAATCACTCAAGTGTTGTAAAGCTTAGAGGAAGCTCTCTCTCGTGTTGGGAGAGGAGACACGAACGAGGTGAGGATTGTTCGCGAGGCTCGGTGTTGTAAATGACGTTGATCTCGGCCCGGAACGGAGATCGGTTAGTGGAACTGTAAGGGAGGCTTGCGAGGAGGACTAGCATCGAGGGATGGTGCCAAACCTCTCTCAACTCCGGTGTCGACAATTTTGTGGTTTGCAATTATCTTATCTCTTAATCCTTCAATTAGTTTTCTTAATTCTGCATTTATCTAGTGATTAGAGGGCCATACATCCTAATAGTTTTCACTACACCTTTCAGGATCTGTGGATGGGGAAGAGGATTGGTTTGGGGTGTAATTGTGGTGATGTCGTGTACACGTTTGTGTGTGATGATATTCCTTGTGGTTTGCCAACTTCTGATTCTGATTCTAAGTCATCACACACATAGCATTGCAGATTGGGTCATCCGTCTCTTACTCGTCTCCAACATGCGTTATCGTGGATTAGAGTCGAGTCGTTTCAGTGTGAGTCATGTCAGTTGGGTAAGCATCATTGTGCTACCTATAAAACAATTATAGGTCTTTATTTGATTTGGTTCATGGTGATGTTTGGGGACCCTCTATGGGCGTGTATGTTTCTGGTCATCGTTACTATTTTTGTGTTCGTTGATGATTTTTCTAGGGTGGCATGGGTATATTTGATAAAAGATAGTCGATCCATTGTTGATGCACTCAAAACAATTATTTTGGAAATACAAAATTAGTTTTCAGTTGTTCTTAAATGTCTTCACTCTGATAATGCTTTGGATTTGTGTCTTCTGTTGTAACTTCTTTGTGTGCGTCCTTCCGTATCATTCATCAAACCACCTGCCCACACACATCTCAACAGAATGGTGCTGCTAAGAGGAAGCATCGCCACATCCTCGACGTTGCGCACACTCTCTTGGTTATACAATTTTCCTCTATCTTTAATTGTGGTCAGATTCTATCCTCACTACAGTATCTCTTATTAATCGCATGCCCTCTGCACCCTTCCGGGGAGAGATTGCTCTTCGTCGTCTCCTTCCAGATACTGAGTTGTTTCGGTTGTCACCCCGTGTTTTTGGATTTTGTTGCGCACACTCTCTTGGTTATACAATACCCCCACACCTAAGTTTTTGCTAGTCTCGAGCAAAACAAAGAAAGAGAAAAACAAACGAGAAACAAGAAATCCTAACTCACTTTCGTAGGAATCACGGTTGCACTTAGCACGTGCAACAAGCCGTTAAACCTCTTTGTTGCCAAGGAGGAGTGTTGTCTCCTGAGGGTTTTCAGCGGATATACCCACAAAATCCGAACAAGATGCATTATTCAATCTAGACCTCGACTCGTTGGAAATATTTTTGTCGATCAATGGACGCGGTAATGCTACGGGCCGACTCTATATAGGTGATCAGTCCACACTTCTACCCTAATGAACCATTCGTGCAAGTTAAATAAGGAATTATGTGAAAGACATGGACAACCTCAACATCCTCAAGTGCTACAAAGTGTAAAGTCCATTAAGGTTCTTATTTGCATTATCATATTTTTTTTTCTTTTTGTTTCTTTTCACTTTTTTTTTCTTTTAATTTTTATTAGTTGGAGCTTCATTCTCCCAGGGTCAGTTTCCGTGCATCATTGCCCATGAGGACTTACACTATCACGTACACCTTTCCCCACATCTCCACATAGGGCAATCCCTACCACCCGTGTAACGGGAGTTCAGTCGGCGCATCCCAAGTCAGATGACTCGAAAGCACCAGGCACAAAGTCCCCTCAGACCTACTTTCCCGAGTGATAGGAGCCGTGCGAGAAGAGAGAACACCTACTCACTTATTTCTTATCTACACATGAACCAAAACCCCTACACTAATGTCTCACAACAGGATTTAGAGGGTCCTTGACTACAACAAACTTCCTTAAGTTAACAGACACGAATTATTGACTCACTAGGTTCAGGGTGGACTTCATTAAATGTTTGAGCACTGAAACCCTATGATTACTCACCCCCAAGGGAAAACTGGGATGCATCCTAACGACTCGATAAATCCTAAAGCCACGTACTAGATATCCTAATGCATCAAGTTCAAGACAATTTTGGGAGCTTTCTTTTTACTTTGCCTCTCAACGGTTTTGCACATGCTAAACACACGCAAAACCCACAAAACATTTTCTTTCGAAAACACATGAAGATTTTGAAAGAAATGTGAAAATTTTGAAGCACTAGGCAAGCAAAAGAAGACAAGTCACCCAAGGATCATGGCAAGCAGATATATCGATATTAAATGCAACACACTATCATGACCCTAACAATGCAAACAAAAGAAAACAAATTCAAAGGAAAAAGACTCGACTATGTACACACGTAAAACACCCCCCCACACCTACTTCATGCATTGTCCTCAATGAATGCAAGCAAGATACTACATGGATTGATGCCTAAAAAGGAGAGATCTCACCAACATGAAGTACAAAGGGAAGTGCAAGGTCATGTTGATGGACATAACCCGAATTCCCTCAAAACCTGTGAGATGATAAAGAAGGGATACAAATACGTGAAAGAAATGGAGCCCAAATACACAAGGGTTGGGGCTCACAACAATCAATGCTCACTGAAGGAGTCTTTTATTGTACTTCTTTTTTTTTTTTTTTTATATAACTATGTACAAACATAGGTTCCCATCTACATTTGTCAAAAGACATCAAATGGGAACCTCAAGAGTGGGTCAATGCACTTGGAAAGGGAACATGACACCACGCGGGGCCAGAATACGCATGCGTGGGCCCCCTTCACAAAGAGCACCAGATGAAATGAGAGGTTCATGAATTGGACGCAAAGGCGTCTCATTCAAAGGATAAAACTGAAAGAGCTTGAACCTCTCGAGAGTTTGGGAAATAAGGGGCAACGGAAGAAAAATATCTCCCGTTGCGGAACTGAAGTTATGATCATCAATCCAAACTCTCCAACCAACAGGCTGGTGGGTCAGAACGAGGTCAAGCACCTCGTTATGCATGTCCAACTCACCAGGAGAACAGGAATTGGGTCTCTTACCCAAAGTATCCTCCAAGGAACTCCTAATACCCTCATGAGCAATGTAGTTGTTTGATGTTCCATCATTTCCAAGATGATCAGGAACAATAGTGAGAGGCAAACTCTCATCAGGTTGTTTGAAATTGAGGGTACTAGGGAGCTCTTGCTCCACCAGAGGTGAGTCCTTAAGAGGCACAACATGAAGATCATGTGGCTCAAGGGCCACGGGACAAAAAGATAAGGCACAATCATGTGCCGACTCATAATGAAACTGGTCCAAGTTATTCTCAATTTGAATCGAATCCTCCACTAAGTGATCGTGAATTGAAACCCCAAGTCCCTCAGAATGACTAGGAGTTTGACTTTGAAAGGTTGTGCTTTGAATTTGTGGATGTGGTGGTGGTTCGATATCAAAAGAAGAATCCTCATGCTGACATGAAATGTCACTCTCCTCACTTAATTGTTGCGTCAGTTGACTCACTTGAAGTGTCAGATTATGAATGCGGTCAACGAGGAGGTCCAAGTCAGATCTTGGGAAATTTTGGGGTTGGGTGTTGATGGGCTGAGAATGAGTCCAATGATTTGAAGTGGGGTGTTGGTAGAATTCTGGGTATTCGGGAGGAGGATACTGGGGTGGAAATGATGTATAAGAATTTGAATACGAATTGTCTCCCCACGAATCCATCCCTCTCGGGTTGTACGCGGATGCGTAATGGTCATAATGAGCATTTTGGGAAAATGTATGCTCATACTCAGGCTCTGGGGGAACATAAGGACATTCCCCGAAATCATGACCACTCAACCCACAATAGTGACACGGTACGGCTACTGGAGCCACCGGTGCACCCATGTCATCTACCACATGCATGAAAGAGGCCAAAGGTTCTTGTAATGTCTCAGTTTGATGACCAACATATGATCCGACGTAACTAGATGGTGGTCTAGCAGTCGGTGCCTCTCTCATGTTACCCCAATATGAAGACTGCTCAGTCACAAAATTGCGATCATCCCAACCATACGGGGTGTTAGTCTGAGCCACCCCAGGTTGCATGGGTCCGGAGTACCAGGGAGAATCGTCCTGGTCCCAACAATAATATGGATGGTCGCCCATGTAACCATCCATCTCAAGAAAAACTCTCGAGTCGATCACTCTCACCACCACGAGGCTAAGCTCGCAAAAAGTGCTCGACTCGACCCTAAAACGCTAACAGAGAGTGTAAAGGGGAGGAGACTATAACGTAGAAGAAGGTGAGAAGAAGATGACTCAGAGGAGAAGGGAAGAATCCCTAGAGCTAGCGAGGGTACAGGGTGAAGGTAGAAGCCTAACTAGCAAGCATGGCTCAAACAATGTAAGGCAATGGGTCCTTAGGCTAGACGACGCCTAACTTCGAGGTCACTAGCCTCGACACGCCTCACCTCCCTACAACGAGGACCACAATGCCCAGCAAGTGATACCAGATCCGGAGATCCAGTAACTCCTACTATCGACAAGGTAGGCAACGCCGATCAGGTCATGACGGTCTCAACTAGATTACTCTCCTAGTGCGCCCGCAATCCTAGGTCCAATGTCTACTTGCTTTTAGTTAAGGCTTTATTAAGAGTGGTTTTTGGGGCCAAGGAAAGGGTGATGAAATCCCTCACCGTATCTTTTATGGGACAACCCCTCCTTAGTAGCGTTTTGAGCTTAAATCTAGCAATCAATCACTCCAATCAAACGCTCAACTCACTCTTGTCCCGATGCACCTTACTAACTAATGCATGATCGAAACATGCATGAATGAGAGATCGGGGTGCACGTACCTTACTCCAGCAATCAACAACAAAATGTAAGGAAAAGAAAAGACAAATGCATGCAAGGTCTACAAATGATGCATGACCTAGATGGCAAGAAGTCTAGTCTTTTGCTTTGAGTTTTATGGTCCAAGTTGATTAAAGGGGATTGAAATTAAATCTGGGAGCAAAGTAGAAGTCACAGCATGCAAAATTGTGCTCCCAGATAACTAACATGAACAATATAACAACTGGAACAAATTTGAGAACAATTGAGGCTCACCAGGCCGCCAATTGGCGGTCCCAGACCGCTGATTGGCGGTCTTTTTGTAGCTTCTGGTCCTCAAACATCTCCAGTAGCCTCCCCTTGATGCTTAGGTTCCCTGAAACTAAACAACACTGGAAACAAAAAATTAAAAACCCCTCGAATCGCCCAAACCAACGTCTGGACAGAGCACCTCCCCGGCAACGGCGCCAAAAACTTGATTGATCTCGTTTTATATTTCTACCGCAAGTGCACGGCCGCGTTGAAGCGGTGGCAAATACGGGTCGTCCACTGGGAGGTGTGTCGACACTTGGTTTGTGCGAAGGCAAGGGGTAAAGAAAGGAGAAAAGGATTGGTTACACTAAACTACACTACAATGCTAAACTAGAATGCAAAAGGAAATGAAGATAAGCAATAAACTAAGCCCCAAAGGGGGTAGAGGAATAATGTGAACATAAAGAAGTGTGTGTGTTCATTAAGATCCTCACAACATGTAGTGCATGAAATCATAAAACTACATCCAACTTTGCCTCTACATGAATTAAGATTTCACTACATCATTAAAACATACAAGACATTAATTGGAATGAAGCTACATGAACTCAAGTATAAAGACTATACCCTACTATGCCTCTACATGAATTAAGATTTCACTACATCATTAAAACATACAAGACATTAGCTAAGGTAAAGGCAACAAGAGCACATACACTACAAATTGTGTTTCCAACATTAACTTCATCCATATCCTAACCTTATCATTCCCCATAAAATAGGTCCACTAATCAAAGCATAAGCTAAGCTTCATTCAAGAGCATTAGCCTATCAAAGATAAGAGTGGAGACCCATTAGATGGTTATGGAAATCATATAAAGCTCAAGGGATAAAAATAACACACACTTAATACACTACATGATTATATCACATATTTCTCCACCCCCCAAATGGGGATGGAACTACTCACTACTCATTACACTACTGATTAGACTAAGCAAAGAAAGCATAATACTGAAATGAAAGTTAACTAAAAAGGGAAGAAGCATTAAAGAAACATAAAAGGAAAGGAAAGACTAAACAAACATGCACAAATTAAAAGACAAGATTTAAAGAAACTAGAAGAATTATTAACAAAATGACTCACATTGAAGGTAGCATTCTTCTCCACCTTGAGTTTTTGCTTCAAGGCTCACTCCTTAGTAGAGAGAATGCCACCAAGCAATGGGTAATTACAATGGAAGGTGAAGAGTTCTATTTATAAGCATGGAAAAAGCTAATCGGGGACAATCCCCCGATGTGGGACTAAACCAATACCAAAAATAGCCTAAACGAACATTAATACAAGTCCAGGAGAAATTTCGACGGATCCTGAGCAATATGGACCGCCAATTAGCGGTCCAAGACCGCCAATTGGCGGTCCAAAATTGTCGGATCGTGTTGGAATTTGTTGTGGGCTTTGCTTTCTGGTATTGTTGGTCTTTGATGCGGTTACTCGACTTGTTGGAGCTCCGACCCGAATAGAATTGGTAAAATACTCCCCATGATGGTGTGGAGTATTCTGTTTTGCTCTTAGGTCCTTCTGTCTTACATTCAGGTCCTTCTCCCTTGCATCTTGGTCCCTAAATCTCACCATTCAGTCCTTTTTCCCAGCTTTTGGGTCCTTTCATGGCTCTTCTCTTCAAATCTCTTTATTCCTGAAAACTAAACATAAAACTCGTCACGTAGCATTGCTTAGGTGTAAGATAATGGATATAAGATACAAATATGAGCATGAAATGATGTCAATCACACACTCTCTTGGTTATACAATTTTCCTCTATCTTTAATTGTGGTCAGATTCTATCCTCACTACAGTATATCTTATTAATCGCATGCCCTCTGCACCCTTCCGGGGAGAGATTGCTCTTCGTCGTCTCCTTCCAGATACTGAGTTGTTTCGGTTGTCACCCCGTGTTTTTGGATGTGTCGGGTTTGTTCAAGCTTTTTCTTTTGCTTTGGATAAGTTGTCTCCGTGTGGTGACATTTTTTTCTAATTCAGTCGCTCATGATTTGGTGTCTACGTCGTCTGGTGTCAGCTTACCGATTCCCGTTTCAGTCTCTTCGCCTGTGATTATGCCTAGTGTGGTGACTGCTCCAGTGGAAACATATAACGACCATGTTGAACAGGTTTATCATCGCTCTCGCCATGTTACGCTACCAGAACTGTCTCCTTTAGTCGTCTCCCTCGACGATGCAAATCTATTGGTTGACCTTCTAATTGCTCTCCGTAAAGGTATTCGTTCGTGTACGAGACACCCCTTCTCCAACTTTGTTTGTAATGATAACCTTCACCCGTCCTTTCGTAATTTTGATATTTCTTTGTCCTTTGAGTCAATACCCAGGAACTATCGGGATGCATCTTTGCATCCACATTGGCAGAAGCGATACATGAGGAAATGTCAACATGGATATCTCGTGGTACATAGGAGCTCGTGCCTCGAACTGCTAGAACAAGTGTTCTCACCTGCAGATAGGTCTTCTCTATCAAGCACAAAGTGGATGGTACAATCGATTGTTACAGAGCCTGGTTGGTGACATGTCACTTCACTCATTCGCCGGTGGCTCGTCTTAATTCCATTTGCATTCTCCTATCAGTGGTATGAATCAGTCGTGGGATCTTTGCCAGCTCGATATCAAGAATGCCTTGCTCTATGGATACTTAGTTGAGACATTGTATAAGGAGCAACCTGCAAGGTATGTTGCTTAGGGGGAGAATATGGTATGCATGCTCAAGAAGGCGATCTATGGTCAGAAAGTAGAGCCTACGTGTATGCTTTGTAAAGTTCAGTGTGATTACAGTTGTAGATGGTTTTCGTAGGTATGTTGTGGACCACCATGTGTTCTATAATAACACTTACTTTGGATGCATTGTACTTGCAGTATATGTCCATGATATCTTGCTGACGGGCAGCGATTGTCAAGGCCTTCAGAGAACTAAGGAGCACATGATGAAGCACTTTGTTACATGAGACATTGGGCGATCCAAATATTTACTTGGCATTGAGTTTGCATACCACAAAGGAAGAATGACACTCTCAAAGCGGAAGTATGTGCTGGACTTACTTGAGGAGACTGGTTTATTGGGTCGTAAACCAGAAAGTACACCTATTGAGCAGTCCCCACATTTCTGGGAGACATCGTCTCTGTCTCTTGAGAATTTGGGTCAGTACAGATGTTTGATTGGTAAGCTCATTGATGGTAATTAAATTTATACCGCAAGTGCACGGTGTCAATGAAGACGTGGCAAATACGGGTCAAACACAAGGAGGGAGAGATTTGTTATTAGTGTGATTTCGATTGGGGGAAAGAAGGAGAGAAGAAATAAGTTGGTTTTGAGATTTTTGATTTTTAATTATCTAAAGCAAGAAACAAGAACAATTTAAAACTAAAACAAGAATAAATAGGTGAATTTCGTCGGGTGGAAGTTTAGATTTAAGGTTTAGATTAGAGAATTCAGAAACATATAATAAATCATATTAGTTATAAAGCATTACATGATAAATGATTTAACATAAACTCAACTAATCAAAATATACTAACACGAAATTAAAATAATAACATTCATTCATCTTCTCTTCACCCTAAATCCGTCACCTCCACCCTTTGGAAGGAGTTAGAAACTCATAGAGGGAGGAAGAAGGGGTCCTTGAGACATTACAAAAGAAAACTAAAAGTAAGAAATAAAAGACATAATTTTATTAATGAAAAGAAGAATACAAAACTAAGATTAAGAATAAAAACTACAACCAAAGACTAAGGACCCTTCTAACATCGTTCTCGGGTCTATTTATAGTTGTTACAATAGACCTAAGTATAGAATTGGAGAGTACACGTGTCCAGACATGACTGGACAAAATTGGAGCACACGGATCGACTAGGGGGCGGCGGAATCGCCGCATGGTATGTGTGATATGCGGCGGAATCGCCGCACATCATGCTCTGATTTGGTCCAGATTTTGGTTGAATGTTTATGGTATGATTTGATCCTCCTTTGCGCGTCTGGATTGATTCTTTCCATTCTTTTGAGCTCCGGATTAATTCTTTATATATTTCAAGATCCACATTGATTTTTCTTTAGATTTTCTCCAAGATAATAAAAGCTACTCGTGATTGGCAATTAGGTCCTTGTCTTTTTGCAATTGAGTCCCCAACTACTTTTGTGCTCAAGTCCTTGTTCTTTTTGTGATTAGGTCTTGAATGCTTTTATGCTTGGATACATTTCCATTTGAAACCCGATAAGCTTGAACTTGGTCTTTATGATAGAAATGAGTCTTTTGCACGCGTTTATGCTCGGAATGTGGGTAATTTGCATTCAGGTCCCTGTATTCTGTAAATAAGACTAAACACATACCTTAGTAGCATTTATTGATATAAAAGTAATCTAAATGAAAGACATATGATGCAATGTATGCAATGCATCAAATACCCCCACACCTAGATTTTGCTAGTCCCTAGCAAAACAGAAAATAAGAAAAATAAAAACAAGGAAATCCTAACTCATTTTCGTAGGAATCACGGTTGCACTTAGCATGTGCAAGAAGCCTTTAAACCTCCTTGTTGCCAAGGAGGACGAGTTTTGTCTCGTGAGGGTTTTCAGTTGACACACCCACAAAGTCTTAATTCAACATTCCATTAATAGCTCTCAATATCTCTACCTCAACCTTATACATCTCACTTCGAATTCTTGTATGCTCATTATATGAATCTAACTCATTAAAAAAATATGACTTGGTCTTTGTTCCTCCAACATTCACACCACTAACCCTTCTACACATGATATCACTTAAATTATTTTGCACGTCTCCTCTGGTGGTGAAGTATCATTCGGATCAACCATGACATGGATCATTCTTTTAGCTTTGGGCCTTGAGTGTATATATATATATTCTTTTCTTCCGTGATTCAACACATTTGCTTTTTGACACTTTTACCCTTTTTGCATTCGTGTAGCGAGTTTGGTCGATAATCCCGAGCTGGTAGACTAAAGTTACCGGGTTTCAAGATACCCCTACGGACCAGTGACTCAAAGGCTTGGGCTTTTGTAGTCATTTTGCAAAATGTGTTTCCTCACTTTATTCCTTTATTTTTATTTTCCTCAAGGCTTAATTGCTATTAGAAGTCCACACTTCCCGGTATATTTTCCTCAACCTCTGCTTTTTATCAACCACTTCAAAGATTTGATTCATCCAATTTAAGTGCATACATGTCTTAAAGGGTAATGGGTTATTTCTTTGGAACTTCGATTTATGTCATAATTTCTATAAGCAGAACTATATAATAAGGAACAAAAAATCAATGCAATTTGTACACAGGTTTTGGCAGTTTAATCTTAAGCTATGTCATGAAACATTGATGAATTTTTTTTGAAATAAAAGACAGCTATATAGATAAATATATACATAAACACCCCCCCCCCCCACCTAAATCATGCATTGTCCTCAATGTATGCAAATATAAAGCAAATGCACTTATTACCTTGGTGAACTGCGGTGGAAGGATGGAATTTGCTCAAAGTCAACCATAGTCAGAACTGGATTGAATGACACTATATTGGTGCATGTATCCAGTTGAATTGTTCCCCATGTTGCAATGAGAGTCCTGAGTCACAGGTTCCACACCCCTCACATAAATAGGTTCTCTTATTTGCTCGAGTGATGGTGGGTGTGTAGATGAATTACTCCTCCTTTTCTCACTTACTTTTTGATTTTGTGATGATTTATTTGATTCAGAAATCTTATAGATACGTGCTCTCATCACAACATCACTTTGATTGCATATTATTTCGGACTCACTATCAACATGAAAGATATTAAATTCAGCTTTTAAGTTCCAAAAGATAATTGCATGAGCCCATTTCGACAGTTTATCAATACTTCAGAAGTGGCTAAAAAGGGTCTGCCTAGAATTACAGGGATTTGTCGATTAGGATTTACAACAGGTGCGGTATCTAGGACGACAAAATCCACTGGGTAAATAAAGTCACCAACCTTGATCAAAACATCCTCCACTATACCTCTTGGTTTCTTAATAGAACAATCAGCAAATTGAAGGGTTGTCTTGGAGGGTTTTAGTGGACCAAGGTTCATTTGCTCATAGACAGAGTACGAGAGTAGGTTAACACTAGCACCAAGGTCTAGAAGGGCTTTGTTGATAAAAGTATCTCCTATTGCACATGAAATTGTGGGACATCCAGGATCCTTATATTTTATAGGAGATGTGTTGGACAAAATAGAACTTATGTTTGCAGTTAAGAATGCCTTCTTTGGTACGTTCGTTTTTCTCTTTTTAGTGCACAAATCTTTTAAGAATTTAGCATAAGCAGGTATTTGTTGAATCATGTCTAAGAGTGGAATGTTCACCTTAACTTGCTTAAATACTTCCAAGATTTTCTCTATTTGTGCACTTGAGTTCTTTTTGAGTCTATTAGGGAATGGAGCTTTAGGAACATAGACTTGCTCAGGTTCAGGTTGAGCTATGGGTTCAGGTTGAGTAGGTGGGTTGGGCGTTTCAGATTGGACGTCAGGTTCAATGGTCAGGTCATATGTGGTAGCTTGATGGCTAGATTGATTAGACGTTCTAGGATTTACCACATTGTTATCAACTTGTCTTCCGGACCGTAATGATACTACAACATTTATTTGTTGGAACGGTCCTTCCTCATTAACCATTTGAACCGGTCTAGGGTTGTTATGTCCTGAAGGTGGTTGATAGGATTGATATGAATTATTAGATCTAGGGTTCACCTCAGGTTGACTTGGAAACCGACCCTTTTCTCTTTCACCTACTATTTGTGCTAGTTGGCTGACTTGTGTCTCTAGCCTTTGGAAGGTCTGGTTGGTTGTTTGTATAAAGGTTTTCATCAAATTTTCCAAGCTTGTCAACCTAACCTCATGATCGTTATTGTTACTAAACCCAGATAATGTATTATTTTGGTTATACGGGTTTGGTTGTTGTCTAGGAGGTTGACCCTGTTGGTTTGATGAGAAATTGGAATTATTACGCCAACCCGAGTTGTAGGTTGATGCGTATGGGTCATTTCTAGCATGGTTATACATGGCATTAACTTGGTCCCATTCCGCACAATCCTCCATTACATGACCAGTCTGACCACATCTAGAGGAAGGGATAGACGAGACTTGATTCACTCGGTTTTGGGTTCGTAACTCTAAACTTTCCATTCTGCGCATAAGGGTAGCTAGTTTTTCTTCAGCCGCTATGTTGGCATCTACAGCTAAGACACCTGGTTTGGGTTGGCTTGCTATTCTAGATCCAATACTTGGGTTAAGCGGTGTTCTAGTATATTGTCCCATTGCATACTGTTTTCAGCTAATTCCTCAAGAAAAGTCCAGGCATCATTTTCATTTTTCGACATAAAGTTCCATTGGCTTACGGATTCTACCATAACCCCAGATGTGGGTGTCAATCCCTCATAAATAATTTGGCATAATTGCCATCTCGGAATTCCATGATGAGGGCATTGGGTCAGAACACTTTTGAATCTTTCTAGGTAGGAATAGAACGACTCGCTCTCAGACTGAACGAATGCAACAATTTCATTCCTAATCCTCATAGTCTTATGGTTGAGAAAATATTTTTTCAGGAATACTTGAACAAACTCAGCCCAACTCCTAATAGATCTTTCGGCTAGACTATATAGCAATTTCTTAGCGTCGTCCTTTAGTGCTAGAGGCACAAATTTTAGACGCACTGCCTCCTTAGGGATATGCTGGTATTGCATAAGAGAGCAGATTTCCTCAAATTCTCTAAGGAAGAGATATGAGTCTTCCCTAGAGGTGAACTTAGGCAACATACTCATGTATTGTGCCTTAAGTTCGAAGTCGCGACCCGGTATGGTGGGCATAACGATGCACGATGGCTGAGCAGCCATCGCTGGACAACATCGATCCCTCAGAGTTATAGGTTGTGCAACAGGCGGGTCCACTACGTTCTCACCCATTGGATCCGGGTGAGGTGGTGCAACAGGTGGATTGGGGCTAAGTTCCAGACTGGAATCTAGATGTACTCGTGAGAGTCAATTACTCAAGTCCCGAATCCAAATCTGAGCGCACCGGGTTGAATCAATTTTTTGAATTCAAATTCGAAATTTAAATTCCAAATTTGATTTCAAGAATTAATAATTTTTTTATATATATTTTCGTTTTATTTAATTTTTTTTTTCAAAAGGGAAACAAACAATAGAATGGGGAAAGATGAGAAAGGAATCCTAATCTAGAGAATTGAGGTGAGAAGAGAAAGAAGACTCAGATGAGAAGGGAAACCTAACTCTAAAGATAGAAAGGGGGTTGGTCAGAAAATTCCTAAGAAAGCACGGTTCAAACAATCCTAGACCTAGTGTCGCTTAGATCTAGACGACTCCTAACTGGTTGAGTCGAATTGATTCGCTTGATGCACCTCCCTCACTAATCAAACCAACTTGGCCAGGTAGTGTATAGCTAGTGAGGGCGCTTCCGACAGAGTCGGTGCCAATTAGACAACCACTTCGCTTGGAAGACTTACGTCAACACAAAAACACTTCCTAGACACCAAATTAAATTCGATCAGCTTCAAGTCATAGCTAGTCAAACCAATTCTTCTCCTTAAATGAGTCTGAGTCCTTAGGGGCCAATGTCTAATTGATTTTAATTTTAAGGCTTGGGTGACACTTTAGGATTGTGATTTGTGGGCCACGGAAGGGTGAAGAAATCCCCACCAAATCTTTGCCTACGGAGTTGCCCTTAAGATCGTTTAACTTAGATCTAGCAAAGATAGTCAAACATTGGTCTTTAGTTGGGGGCAATTGCAAGGTTGTATGCAAATTAGATTATATGCTTAAATGCAAGCGATGAAAAACACGATACGTACCTTGACTCCAGCACTCTTCAACAGAAATTGATTTGCAAGAATTTAGCAAGAATAATGCATACAAAACACTAGATGATGCATGCACTAAGGCCTTTCTAATTTTGCCAATTTTAGGTCAGAGTTGAATTATTGCAAATTATGGAATTTTGCCCTAACACATGCAATTCTACGAAAAGGAAATTTTCTGAAAATAGAAATTACGAGGAAAAAGGCAACAAAGGTTACCTACGCAATGCTCAGTCGGGTTCGCCGCCCGCTCTCGATATTTCAGTAGCTCCACGCGTCCACCCAGAGAGGGTGCTAACCCCAGAAAAATTTGAAGCCCAGAAGCTCCAACTGTGCGGCGATTCCGCCGCAAGTTGTTCTTGGTATGCGGCGATTCCGCCGCTCGTTAAGCTCAGAATGTGCCCGGATTTCGCCGTGCACTCTGTTGTCTCCTGAAACACAAATCCAAATATTTAGATCGCGCACAAGATAAACAGGATAAAATCGAAATCAACAAAAAACAAATTTGCGTCGCCTCCCCGGCAACGGCGCCAAAAACTTGATGGTAATTAAATTTATACCGCAAGTGCACGGCGTCAATGAAGACGTGGCAAATACGGGTCGAACACAAGGAGGGAGAGATTTGTTATTAGTATGATTTCGATTGGGGGAAAGAAGGAGAGAAGAAATAAGTTGGTTTTGAGATTTTTGATTTTTAATTATCTAAAGCAAGAAACAAGAACAATTTAAAACTAAAACAAGAATAAAGAGGTGAATTTCGTCGGGTGGAAGTTTAGATTTAAGGTTTAGATTAGAGAATTCAGAAACTTATAATAAATCATATTAGTTATAAAGCATTACATGATAAATGATTTAACATAAACTCAAGTAATCAAAATATACTAACACAAAATTAAAATAATAACATTCATTCATCTTCTCTTCACCGTAAATCCATCACCTCCACCCTTTGGAAGGAGTTAGAAACTCGTAGACGGAGGAAGAAGGGGTCCTTGAGACATTACAAAAGAAAACTAAAAGTAAGAAATAAAAGACATAATTTTATTAATGAAAAGAAGAATACAAAACTAAGATTAAGAATAAAAACTACAACCAAAGACTAAGGACCCTTCTAACATCGTTCTCGGGTCTATTTATAGTTGTTACAAGAGACCTAAGTATAGAATTGGAGAGTACACGTGTCAAGACACGACTGGACAAAATTGGAGCACACGGATCGACTAGGGGGCGGCGGAATCGCCGCATGGTAGGGCTGAGCATCGGTCCGGTCCGGACCGGACCGGACTGGAAATTTTTTTTAGGTCCGGACCGAAAACCGGACCGGACCGGAAAAAATTAGGATAGGCGGACCGAAGACCGGACCGGACCGGACCGGTTCGGTCCGGTCCGGTCCAAAAACCCGATTTTTTGGCTTAAATTTAAAAAAAAAAAAAAAATTGGACCGGTCCGGACCGGACCGGACCGGAAAATTTAAAATTTGCCGGACCGAAACCCGGACCGGACAGGATTTTTTCAAAAATTTCCGGACCGAACCCGGACCGACCGGTCCGGTCCGGTTTGACCGGTTTGACTCGGTTCTGCACAGCCCTACCGCATGGTATGTGTGATATGTGGCGGAATCGCCGCACATCATGCTCTGATTTGGTCCAGATTTTGGTTGAATGTTTATGGTATGATTTGATCCTCCTTTACGCGTCTGGATTGATTCTTTCCATTCTTTTGAGCTCCGGATTAATTCTTTTATATATTTGAAGATCCACATTGATTTTTCTTTAGATTTTCTCCAAGATAATAAAAGCTACTCGTGATTTGCAATTAGGTCCTTGTCTTTTTGCAATTGAGTCCCCGGCTACTTTTGTGCTCAAGTCCTTGTTCTTTTTGTGATTAGGTCTTGAATGCTTTTATGCTTGGATACATTTCCATTTGAAACCCGATAAGCTTGAACTTGATCTTTATGATAGAAATGAGTCTTTTGCACGCATTTATGCTCGAAATGTGGGTAATTTGCATTCAGGTCCCTGTATTCTGTAAATAAGACTAAACACATACCTTAGTAGTATTTATTGATATAAAAGTAATCTAAATGAAAGACATATGATGCAATGTATGCAATGCATCACTCATATATTTGAAGTTACTCGTCCTAATATCTCTTATGTAGTGGGACTCCCGAGTCAGTTTAGGCATGAGCCACAAGAAGTCCACTGGCAGGGTGCAATGAGAGTTTTGGCATATGTTGAGGGAGTGCCTGGTAAAGGTCTTTTGTCCCCATCTATAGTTATATCTAAAAAATCAAAACAAGGTACTAAGGGAGGGACTTGCAGCTTCAAAGGTATGTGTCCGTGACGTCCGGGTTCAATGGCATACCAATCGTAATATCGACCTTGGGTTGGAGCACAAGCTTGGCAGGAGGAAGGGGGTCTTGACCACAATGACTACTCTGTAGTTGGCACATTCAACATCTTGAAAGGTGGTGGAGTAGTTGAGGGATTGAAGGGTTTTCTGTTATGTTATGCAAAACATCAACATTTTAGGGTTTAGCAAACACTAACAAATACCAAATATCATTTGACAAAAATTAGGACATTATATGTATTTAATGGAACAATGGTAGAAATTAGAGGGTTAAAATCAGGAAAAAAAATCTAGGCATTGCAAGTTTTTTTCCAACTGTAACCACATCTGATTAACCATAGTTTAGGGGATAATTTAAATCTATTTTTTTAAAATACCAAAAAAGGAAACCAATAGGTTAAAACCTAACAAAATGTTTTCTTTTCAAAAAAAAATTACCGACCACAGGTACACCATCCTTCACGTCCTCTACCCCGACCAGGGGAACATTCTGCTGCCCTATAAAACACCCCAAGCAAGGTGTCGAGCTTGTGACTAATCTCTTGAAGTACTTCGAAAAGATCAGGGAGGATCTAACTACCTTACACATGAAAATGCCACATTTCTCGATGCCTTGATACAAAGGGCATGACTGGGTAACAATGGCCTCGTGGAGGTTAAGAAGAAAACAAAAAATGACACGACGAAATACAAACAATAAAATGAGATGGAACATTAGTTCAAAAAGTAAGAGAACAAAAGTTATGTCTTAAAAGGAAACCTACCTCCATGTTCGGTGATCGCAATGCTACTGAACATGCACAACGAAGGTTGTCGTCCTGACATGGACCCTCTCCGTGGTGTACCCGCACTTGCACACCAGTGGGTGAATGGATGGCTATTCCGGATGTTGTTGTTCACAAAAATCATGTTTTGCACCGTTTCTCTAGTCTGGGAAACCAAGAAGACGAGAGGTAGGAGAGGGTGGAGGCAACGAAATGGACGATGCTTTTTATATTGGTGCAGTGACTGGATTTTTTGTTGCTTAGAGCTAGTTTAAAACCCCAATCAGCTTCTAGTTACCCCCCCCCCCCCCCCCGTAAGCTACCAGCAAGACCCTAAGATTGACCCTGTGAAATGTCCCAACCCAGTGTATTGTCTAACGCACACAAGAATGGAGCAATCCCCATTTTGTATTTCACTACACAAGTATACAAAAGTACAAAGCTCTCAGAAGGGTTGGTTATGATAGTCTTGTTGGCTTTTTGGCCTTAATCTATGTTTGATGATTTAATCAACCTAATCATAATTGTAATCAATGTAGAGTAGCACACATATGGTGTAACATATATATTTCTTTGTGCTAACTTATACAGGTGATCAAGACTCAAGGAAGAAATGAAATCAAGTCAAGACATGTAATAAAACTCAATTAAAGACATGTAATCTTGATTTATTTTGAGTCTTAGGAACTATGTGTAATTAATCATACATGAGCTAAAAACCAATCACATACACACTAGGTTCCCTATAGAAGTCGCACACAAATTTTCACATCAATTGGACTTCAATAGATCACCCAAACTAGAACCGGAAAACATTTAAACCAAACTTGAACTGCCAGGACCAAATCGATCGACCGGAATGAGTTTATCGTTCGGCCGATTGGGTTTGTTAATTCTGTTACAGACTCAAGTGTTAAACCGGTCGATCGTTTAGATCCTTTTGTTCGACCGCCTACACGTGTCACATGACTGTTAGACTTGTCGTATTCTTCAACGGTCGGATTTCCCAAAACCCATATTTTATGAAACTTTTGCTCGACCGAAACTTACCTACTGGTCGACCGAAACTTACCTATCGGTCGACCGATCAAACAATCTTTGGTCGCCCTTAGCACTCTGGAAGTTTCCGGTCTAACGTCTCCTAAACCTTGGTCGACCGAAACTCAATTTCTTTTTGAACCTAGAAGTGCTTGGAAGTTTTCGGTTGAACCTGCCATTTGCCTTGTTCGACCGATCCATCCTTTACCAGACCAAAACCCCCAAATGGTCGACCCAACCAAAACCTTAGTTCGACTGTTCACTTAAGTGAACTTAAGTTATAGCCTGTTTTGACAAACCGGTCGACCGGTATACCCAATTCGGTCAACCATTTCTGTTCTGGAATGTGACTTGCACTTCACTGCTTTGTGTTTCTTACACAATCACTTATCCATTTAATCCCAACGGCTATAACACTCTTAGAGCTTATAAATAGGTGTTACCTTGACGCAATCATATAACTCTTACACTTTTATTTGTCATATACACCTAAGAGAAAACTTCAAGTCTCCCATTCCCCAAATCCTACTCTCCAAGCTAAACTTCCACATCTTATATCAATTCCATATCATAATCTAAGTGTGCTCAAGTTAGAGAGTGAGTGATCCACTCAACCCGCTGTTGTAAAGAAGCAAGGACTTCGGTGAAAGTCCGAAGTATTCCTCTCGGGTAGTGAGAGGAAGAAAATCAAGATATCGAGGGTTGTTCGCGGAAGCTTGTGGTGTAAAGGCTTAATCTTGGCCCGGAACGAGGTTGATAGTGAAGATATAGGCGGAACTCGAGGGAGATCGAGTGGAGCTTACAAGAGAGGAAGTAAGTGGGAGACCGAACATCTATAAAAATCGTCTGGTGCATATTTACCATATTTCCGCTGCCATATTTACTTTACTTGCTTGTTTGTTTTGTTTTTAATTTCCGCTGCATCTTTAATTGTTAAACAAGTAGATAATTAGCTTAAAAGTGATTAGAACTAAGTCATACGTACGATCCAACAAGTCCCACAACTCAATGCCTATATATAGGCCTTTGCCTACAACTAATTATCCAAGAGGCATTCAAGTGCCCACTTAACGCCCCTTCAAGTTCGTCTTTGAAAACACATGAGGTGCCACGAAGTTTCCTTGTTTGCACCAACATCGAGTCAGTAAACTTTCCTTGTGTGCTCCGACCAGATCTGTGCCTTCCAATGGTTGTCTTATTTGCTCTGCCTGCTGGCTGCGCCTCAAGTGTAACGCTCCCAACTTGCCAAATCCGCTCAATTCAAACTTGGTGCCTGGCTAACACAAACAAGTCCTTGACCCGAATGAGGATTCGCCTGAATCCTAGCAAGTTGTCCGAATTTGCTTGGTCTGTCTACGCCTAAGCCTCCTACTTGTGCTCACGGGCCCTTGTGGCCCAATGCGTGCCCTTGAACCCATCCTATGGTTAAGTCCATGGGGACCATTGACGTCACCGGGCCATGGCGGCCTTAAGGGTGTAATAGGTACCATGGTTGGAGGGAAGGGGCTTCTTGGTCCTTTGCCTCCGATTGGACCTCCCAAAACTGAATGCAATTTTTAGAACCAAGCAACCATACCGTGGAATGCCAAAAACCCCGTGAAAAATTGTGTCATCTACAGTCTTGATTTTTCGAAAAACCCAGTCGGTTTCGGGACATCCAAACGCAACTAGAGTCTATTTCCACTGTAAATAGAACAAGAGTATGATTATCACTGCTGGGTAAAGCAGTAGGCAGATACACTCTAGTGACCTGCTTTACAAATGCACAATAATAAATGAAGAAAGTGGGAAATCACTCTCCGCGAGGCCCTTTCTAGAGCACCTAAAATCCACCATCTAATAATAAAAAGATTGCTTCCCGAGTGATTTACGGAATACATAATGTTATTAGAGGACAACGATGGAAGGTGACAAATATATGTCTAATTGATAAGGGGAAAAAAGATTACCTCCCAACCCATCAATTAGTTTGGTCTAAATAAATCATGATCTGCTTAACTACGTTGGAATTCCTCTTCCTTTGGGTTTTGTTTTTGTTGCATGGATTGGGGAGTGAGTCGTGTCCCCCAAATAATGCCCAAAGAAACGCACCTGATTCCACGAAATCAAAATATATTAGTGGACTAATTTATTGGTAGTGGAGGAATCTCATTATTGGAGCAACTTCTCTTTCTATTTATTAAACTACGTGAGGATCAAAATCAATTCTTTCCCCAACACCTATCAGTTGGACATCTGATATTACATGGAATCTGATGTAGCTCAAAGTGTACGTTCGGTACAAATTGGATGTAATATTTGTTCTTCGGATCAAATTTTAGGTGACTCCTTTGAATTAGTTTCAAGATAGAAACAACATGAATATCTCGTATCGTCTTCTAAATTCTTGCGTTTTCTCTCTATTAATTTCGTAGAATGCGATGTAGATTCTTTTATGTAGAAAATTTTAAGCAATAAAGCTTCAATTTCGATGGCCATCTAAAAGTCATTTTGACAATTGACGTACTTCTCTCAGTAACACATTTACTATTTGCGAGACATAAATTTGAACTGGACCTTTTTCTGTTATGCCTTTCTAAATGTAACAATTAAATTAGCGATAGGATCTTTTACAAATTGCAATTTCTCATTCTCAATTGGGATTAGTGAGGTACCACAAACCCCTCCGGCTACAAAATCCCTCAATATTTATCATTCCTCAATATTAGTCGTCGATCAATTTTTTTAATTGTTCCCAAATAGTTTTCACTTCGTCTCTTCCTCCTACAAAATCCCAGTTGTCAACAGGATTCAACATATATGTGGAAATCCTAGAAAAGAAAAATAATTTCCTTATTTTACTCTAGAATGCTCATCCCGATCGATTTTTTTCATCTCCCCCCCCCCATCCTCTTGAAATTGCCTTTAGAGTTTCCATACTTAAAATAAAAGGATCAACAACATGTAGGGGTGAGCAAAATTCGGTTTGGTCCGGGAGTAAAATTCGGTTCGGTCCGGACAAAACTTTTTCGGTCCGGGAGACCACGAGAATTCGGTCTTCGGTCCGGTACGGTTCAGTCCGGTCCAGTCAAAGATCGAAATTTTAAGGGTTACATTTGGATTTTGGACCGAACCGGACCGAACCGAATTTATTCGGTCCGGTCTTCCGAAAATTTCGGTCTTCGGTCCGTTTCGATCCCGGACCGAAACTCACCCCTAACAACAAGTATAAGATGTTCAAGAGAGTACTTTAATAGTTCCGTTGCAAGATCACTAATGGAATCTAAGAACTTACTACAACGAAAGAAAGTTGAAAAGGTTTTAAGTCTTTTCTAGTTTAACTTACTTCATTGATTTCCACTATATTCAGGTGATCAAAATAAAACTTACCAAAAAATTAAAAAATCGGAGCCAAATCTAAAAACTTTCCCAGTGGCAGTGGCTTGATCATTTGGAAGTGGGACTTCTCCGCCACCTCACTCCTAATAAAAACAAATCTTACCTAAACTTTTATTTTTCTAATGTTTTTCTAAAAAATAATGTAGAAAGAAGTTTAGAGCAAGTATAAAATGATTACGATACCCACTATGGACGCCACGATGGTTTTCTATAATTGTATGAAGCCCCACTGTCCTGCACTAATGTTCAATAATTTGTCAAGAGTTCGAATTTTCCTATTGAGTTTTTAAAGAGTTGCGGAGAGGTCATAAAGTATATTTTTCAAATTACATTCGTGTACAATTTTTTGTTTTGTTTTGTTTTGATAATGACTACAATGCTAATTTTGTAAGTCGTATATACATTATTGACAATTTTTTTTGTAAAATATAGAATAAAGGTGGATATGTGTGATGATTGTTTGAATTTATAATAAATATGACACCCCACTATCAGCTGCACTAATGTTAAATAATATGTGAAGATTTTGAATTTTAAAGTTGAATTTTCTAAAAAATTGCTGAGAGGTCATATGACTTGATTTTGTAAAATTGCATTCGTGTACAATTTTTTGTTGTTTGATAATGACTACAATGCTAATTTTATAAGTCATAATATGTTCTAAGAAAATTATGATATGATTCTTTTGCATGTTAACCTACCTTCATTCTTTTGCAAACTTTCGTCTTGTACTTCCTTTTGGCTTGATATACATGTTTCTTTAGAACTTTACTTTATTAACTATTTTCTTGTAAATATGGATGGATATTGTCTATTGTTTCCTTGGATTTGGTGCAGATTTATATTTCGAAAGTAAAATAAAATGCTAGAAAGATCAAATGAAACGGAAGATGTATTTTGTTGGTAGACACGAAGTACGAAATAACTATCTAAATAAAAATAATGTATCTTATAAGTGAAAAATATGGATATGCTAGCTGCCTGATGGATATTAAAGGTTCTACTGTCTACAAATCAACAAAAACACTATGAAATAGAAGTGGAGATGACACTCTCAATTAAAATCCAATGTGATATTTTTTATGATCCATAATGTCTATGCTTGTTAACATCCATGACATGACACATACTTTGCAATCGTAAGATCCAATTTTAATATGTAAAGCTAAATAAAGCCCACGTCATAACATCGTCGTGCTGTAAATAATACCATCACTGACCATGATCTGGACGACCTGGTCATCAGCTCTCTCTCTTCAAAATCAGTTTTCTCTCTCTTCCACGTCAACGTTCTGTTTCCTCAACCCACATTCTTCTCTTTCCTGCACTATTCACCTCTTAACCACAACCCAACAACAACCTATCTCTCTCCTCCACATCATTTCGGGGTCCATCTTGATAAAAAATTTTAAAAAATAATTTTTTTTCTAAAAAATCAAGATAATTATAAAACGTACTTTCATAAAAGAAATAAAAAAAAAATCTCTAACAAAAAATTCAAAACAAAAACAAAACCAAAAATAAAAAAATCAAAAATTAAAAAAATTCAACCCGGACACGGCAGCGTGGCGCGTCCGGATTGGATGACCCGGTCATCTATGACCGAAGCGCAACCGATGTTTCCCCGTTAAATTTTTTTTTTGTGACGACCTGGTCATGACCCGGTCGTGACCCAGGTTTTTATCTCGTTAAGGGATGCTCTAATGTATGGCCAATTGTACTGGTTACAAATAAAGGTAAACCAACCGAACTAGACATTGGTTCCAAATCAAGAACGCGAAGATTGTAATATGATACAACGTCACGACTTATGAGAAAGAATATGATAGAAGGTCAAATCTCAAACTTACATGCTAATCGAACCAGTCGGTCTGTAAGAATTCTGTATTTATCAATTATCCTGGTGTGACAACAAACTGATGAAAAATGGGTCGAGGTAAAAGTCGATTACCCAAAAGTTTTTTCGCAATATGACAAAGTTAAAGCGTGGAAGTGCAGAAACATGGAGTTTTGATCATGGTTTACAAGTTGACCCGGAGTGGTGGTTGGAAGACTGTGCAACTAAGTTTGCCTCTCTTCTTTCCAATAAGAGCACATTTAACGGGGAGGGTGTGCCCACACGCTTGACCCCGGCGCTCGGGTAGACGCCCGGGGCGTCGTGGGGTGGGGGCACGTCTCCCCCTTCTCTTTGTCTTTTTTTTTAAATTTTTGTTATTTGTTAAAAATATTTATAAATTTATTTTAAATTATTTTTTCAAAAAAAAATCTGAAAAATGTTTTTATTTGTTTTTATCCGGAATTAATCTCTAAATGACGTGAAGGTGAGAGAATACAAGGTGAATGAGTTAGTTTTGAGGTGATTAAATGATTTTTTCGTGTGAGTTTGGGTGGTAGAGAGAATCTGACGTGACAGAAAACGATAGAAATCATATTGACGATAGTCTGGGCACTGTTAAACTTGCTCCAGAAAATCAACACAACCCCCAAGCAACGGTCACTTATTCTAGTGCTTCCCATGTCCATGTGAAGACCACAAAGAACGATAACAATAACAATTAATATGGACGAGGGAAGGCAGAAGCACGGAGTGGTGTCCGAGGCCATCGAAAACCTCATGGTGTTGAAGCAACGCTACTCTCCTTCGTCCCCAACTCACGGTCACGACTACGAAAGGTTTAGCGATGAGGCGATCGAAGCCTCCCGGGACGATAATGAAAAGAAAAGGGCCGGCGGATGGAAGACCATGCCTTTCATCATAGGTTCGATTAATTCTGGCTATTAATTAATATAAAGTATGTAATTAGTATACGATGATATACGATATCAAGTTTGGTTGGGTTTGAATTTGGTGGTTGAAGCGAACGAGACGTTCGAGAAAGTGGCCAGTGGAGGGCTCACGGGGAACATCACGGTGTACCTTGTACAACGGTACCATGTACCGACCATCACCGCGGCAAACTTCTCCAACTTACAGTATGGGACCTCCAATTTTGCTCCGGTCGTTGGTGCTTTTCTTGCTGATGCCTTCTTAGGCAAGTTCAGCGTCCTCGCTTTTTCCTCGGTCATCACCTTGTTGGTAAGACATAAGCCTTTTGGCGTTTGTACTTACAAATTTCACGGAGAGAAAAGGATAGGAGATAAGGAAATCGAAATGAAAATTTAATCTCTCTTCTTCTAACAGCAGTTTCTTTTAATTTTGCTTTTTCTATAGGATTTTTTCTTCTTCTAATATCAATTTAAGAAAAGAAACTTAAAAAAAAGTCATCGTGTCATTTGTTTTTTATAAAAAAAATTTATCAGTTGAACAGAGGAGCAAAATTGCTCTTAGTAAAAAAAAATCAGTATTTTGCTAAAACATAAGAATTTTACTTTAATGAATTTAATAGTACAACGTCTTAGTCTTTTCTACTACCTTACCATCGAAACAATTGTTACTTTTTTTTTGCTCTCCAGCTAACGCATCAATAATGAAACATTATTTTGTAAAGTCATGAATTCTGATTAGATTAACATACATCATTCTTGCCTTGATTAGGGGACAGTGCTGATAACTTTGACGGCGGCCATAAAGAGCTTACAGCCACCAAGTTGTAACCCAGAGCAGTTAGAAGCAGGGGCATGCGTGCAAGCATCAAATATGCAGCTGGGAGTGCTCATCTTGTCATTGGTTATCATGGGTACGGATGAAAACTTAGTTCCAATTATCCGAAACCGAACTGAAATTTCAATATTAGATCAAAACATGAGTTTATTGCCATTTCAAAGATATTTGTACTTAATTTGGAAACAGAGATGACGTGCGAACGAAAAATAATTTGGTTTGAATTTGGTATGAAAAATCGGTAACCGAGCTAAACCCGATCCGTTAATGACAGGCATTGGAGGAGCAGGGGTCCGACCCTGCACCCTCCCGTTCGGGATGGACCAATTCGATGTCAAAACGGATTCCGGCAAGCAAGGCGCCACCAGCTTCTTCAACTGGTACTACACCACCACAAATGCCGCGATTTTGGTGTCCAACACGGTAGTTATATACCTCCTCGAAAGCGTGAGCTGGACTATCGGTTACACGGTTTCTGCTTTCCTCATGCTGTTCGCCGTCGTCCTTTTCTTCCTCGGAATTCCGAGGTACATAATAGTTCCGCCCGATGGTAGCATCTTTACTGGCATTGGACAAGTGTTCGTGGCGGCTTACAGGAAACGGCGCTTGCGTTTGCCTTCCAGAATCGAACAAGAGTTCGCTCTCTACAATCCACCTGTGGAAACAACCAAAACAGGAATCGTTGAGCTTCCTCTCACACATCAGTTCAGGTAAACTATATATATATATATATATATATATATATATATATATATATATATATATATATATATATATATATATATTGGTAATTTATGATTACGTATTTTTAGTTATGATGACTAGGTAAGGTATTTAATGGAACAGTTTCCTCAACAAAGCGACACTCAAACTCGAGGGAGAAGTAAGCGAAGTTGAGGACAAAATATTGAAGCCATGGCGGCTCACCACAGTTCAAAGAGTGGAGGAGGTGAAATGCCTCATAAGGGTGCTTCCCATTTGTATATCCAGCATCATGTGTTACGTCGCGATCGGGCAGCTGTGGACGTTTGCCGTCCTACAATCCCTTACGATGGACCGCCATCTTGGGCCTCACTTTCAGATCCCTCCAGGCTCATTCGGATCCTTTGCGCTCCTCGCAACCGTTATTTTCCTTCCGCTCTACGATAGACTCATCATACCCTTCCTCAGAAAGTTTACCCATGAAGTAAACGGAATCACTTTGTTACAACGCTTGGGAGTCGGATGTGTACTCTGTGTCTTATCGTTAATCGTCGGTGGGCTCGTCGAACAGAAAAGGAGATCATCTGCAAATGCACATGGACGGTAATTGTTTTCCATGTATATTTAGGTTCAACACTTTCAAGAGGAGTCAAAATTTCATTTAGGATATGCTAGTATGAAAGCTAGACATTATCGTGTGTAATTAGCAATTGATTTTTTTTTAAAAGATGAGCGAAAAACATGAATTTGACTCACATGCATGTAAAATAGAACTAGCAAAGTATAGTTCGAGATCTTATTGAATGATGACTTGTTTTATTCAGGATGACAACACCGATGTCGGCATTGTGGCTTGCGCTACCATTGTCATTGGTGGGGATCGCAGAGGCCTTCAACGCCGTCGGTATGATGGAGTTTTGCAATAACCAATTCCCAGATCAACTTCGTACCGTCGCCACAGCACTCTTATCGTGTACCACAGCTAGTGCGGGCTACCTCAGCAGCATCTTGGTTGCGTATGTGAGAAACAACACCGGTCGTGATGGGCAGCCCAATTGGCTCGACGACAACCTCAACGTTGGGAAATTGGACTACTACTTCTATCTATTGTCCGCAATGGGGGCTGTGAATGTAGTGTACTTCTTGATTTGTGCACACTATTATCGATACAAGGGTGCTCCGGAGGATTTAGCTGATATTCCAGTTAGAGAAGAGGGCAGCAGTCGTGGGTTATGATTTGAGAGAAAAACGAATGAAAGTGGGAGAGGCTAAAAATATCATCTCAACAGTTTTGAGACTGGTATAGGATGGAAGTACGGGGAACATATGTTGGTTGATGGTAGTCGTGTTTGATCTGATGATTCAAATGTGTGAAACGGTCAACAACAATGTTCCGCCACTTTATTAATTTATATCTTGTCGCAAATTAAAATGGTTGCAAATTAAAATGTTCATTATAATTTTTTAACTCATTCGCATGATCTACTTTCTCAAGATGCCTCATATGGATGGACGGTTAGGAATGAAAACTAAGTGTATTAGAGATATTTTGTGACGTAAACGAAATGTATGCGTAAAACACCCAAAATACCAGAAATTAAAGCTGAAAGGGTTTTTGGTGTTTGAATCATGGTTTTGGAAATCGAACCGACAAGCCAGTCGAAAAGTTGTATGTTTTGGTTCAAAGTGCTTACTCGATGGTTATCTGATTGAATCAATGATAACATCATGATGACAGCATTTATTGAAATGATATCAGCATTCCTATTGAAATGATTGAATCGATGATTAAACCAAACAAACATCAAAATACGGGCCTAACAAGTGGTGCAATGGTATCAACGGAGTTGACCCTATATTTTATACTGACTAGTAACGTATATACGTCGCATTCACGATACATATTCTTCTTTTATCCCATTTGTATGCTAACCGGGTCTTTTGTAGATGTATTTTCAGGTGTTAGATAATAAAAAAGGAAAATAAAACAAAAAGAACTTAATTACAAAAAAAAATGACTGATCTACAAGCAAATTAAAATGGTTGCAAATGACCAACCTCCAAGCAAAAGGTTGATCCACCAATAGGAAAAATGAAAAATGACTGCAAGCAAAATGGTTGATCCGCCAATAGCGGATCCAAATTTGCCAATGACAGATCGGTTTTGCTCCTCCGAGATGACTCAAATTCGGGCAGTGGCTCGTGTAGCTTATTTTTGTTGCACCTGACTAGTGTAGATCTTTCTAGACCTGCCTGATTAGATTCAATCTCTTCTAGAGCTCTAATTCTTCTAAAAAATAGGATGTTATCTTCTTCATTTTATCATCTTCTTCACCTCTACCATAGATTAGGTTTAATTTTTACCCATTTGGGCTACAAGAATAAGGAGGTAGAAGAAACATGTAACTTATAGTTGTTTCGTTAGTCCAATGTTAGATTTCTCTTCCTCATGTTGAATACTTTCTTGTTGTGTAAGTTTTAATTTCATAAATTTGTTAGATTTTTACTTTGTCTTTCAATGTATGTTTAATGTTTGTTATGTTGTTTATGTTTTTTATATAATGCATAGAGAGTAGATCCACCCCTAGGGGTGAAGGTAGATGTAGGTGATGATTGTTTTTATGATGAGTGTACATTTATATTTTCTATTTTCCATGTACTTAATGGCTAGATCTATATTTGTATCATGCTTAACTTAGTGTTGATGGGTTAATGACCACACTAAGATCTTAACTCATTCTTAGATTTATGTTTGGGTGTGTTACTTGTTATGGGTTTGCATATTTATGGTTGATTTTAGCTTAATGCGTATAAATCCATGTAATGGTGCATGTTTATATGAATAAATTAGATTCTATGTAGAATTAATTGACGCTTTAATGATCACACTAGATACTTAAAGTATGCTTGAGAATATAAAATTAACTTAGTTTTCATGTTAATACTAGTATATCTATAGTCACTGCAACATAACAGGGTTTCACCGATGGCATCCATCCGTCGGCGTATGTGTAGGTGAACACCAATAGATATAGTTGTCATTGGTGTAACCTGCGTCGGTGTTACGTTACCTGCACTGACAGATGTTCCATAGATAAAGGTTGTCGGTGTTACTTTTGGCGTGAAATTTCCCACCAAATTCGTTTGACTTCTTTAGTCATATAGAAGAACATCGATGGATGAACACCGACGGTTGATCACCAACGCAAACACTCATGAATGTCAAATACACCGACTAATACTTCGTCCGACGGATGGAGAAGTACACCGATAGATCTATTTCGTGGGTGCATTATATTGGCAACCTACACCGACATATAGGTGTCGTCGGTGTACGTTACCGGAAAAACGCCACTACTTCCACTGACGGATAAGTATTGTTGGTCTAAGTCCTGTATAGAACCCAGGAAAACCTATTTGCTCTTTTCGGGTTCCAAATTCCCTGCTCAAAAGAAATACTAGTTTTCATAATTCATCCACAACACATTCATTCATTCATCCACAAACACATATCAAATAAAAGTCATATATGCATTCATCGACAACACAATAATCATTCAAACAATATAGATGTACATACAAAACGTTATAACTATATTGAAATTTAAGTTTTCAATTCACTAAGTAGAAAATTAAGTTTGATAATGGTAAAAGTAGACAAACAACACAACCACGCCGCCAAACCTCCTCTGCTGGCTCCGCCCTATGGTCCGTGATCGTCATCTCGTCTTGACGGTGGTGGTGGTGTGCAAATGGATGTGATATTAATATCATGTACGTTACAGTACATTAATTATACATTAAGATGATAATACATACAAACATACTAAATCTAATACACATTAAAATTACGATTACAATACTTGATTGTTGTAACCCCTTTTTGCCATAAAAAAGTTGATGACCGGCTGCATGGTCGCGAGCTTATTATTTGCCTCCGCTAGCTCACTAGTCACTCGATTTAGCTGGTGACTCTCTCGGACATTTTGCTCAACTTCCGATCTAGCGTCGAGCTCTACATGGGACGACATTCCGTGCGGTCCGTACATGTCTATGAAGATGATGAGACTGAAGTACATTTTCAATACACGTATGTTCTCGTCGCCTAAAAGAGTCCTGATCGGATCCTTGACGACATACGTCGAAGTGATAGAGCCTTGAGAGCTCGTCTCACCCGATCCTCATAAAGCTTTTAATCTTTCATGCAAGAAGAAAATATCATAAATTATAAATGAATGCACCAAACAACATTAAATAATTGAAAATGAGTAATAAATTTAAACTTACAATGACATCCGCTACTTCTGGGTTCTTCTTGTCGTGAAGCCGGATATAAGGCTCAGAAGCATCCAAATTTCCGCAATCTACAATACCATTGAAAATTACAATCTTCTCTCTTTATATTAAAAATGTATTGAATCTATAAGAATTTACAAATTGAAAATAATGTATCACCATTTTGTTCCTATGTCGCACCACAGATTTGGTGCCACACTGATGTGGTATGACTAAATTCCTATTGTTTTTCTTGTTAGTCTCCCTCTTCTTTTGCATCACAAAAAACCAAATTGTTAGTTTTCTCATCCATTGATTATAAATTAACTAAAAATATTATAAATGGACCTTAAACGCCTCGCTGAACCAGCAATCTAGTAGAGCGGACCAATCCTCAACGGAAATATGCGGCGGTCTAGCTACCAATCTCGCCTCTGTCGTCTCTATATCTGCACACCAAAGTACAACTGGTACTTGTTTTCCTTCCATTTTGTGTTCAGAGACCTCATAATCTTCGTTGTGAACCCCTCAGGAATAAAGTTTCGTACAAAATTTTTACCTGTAGTGATTTGATTACTTCTCAACTTTCATAAATATATATAATTGATGTGTGTCGAGGAGCAAACTTGAGTTTAGTCTTGGGGCATTAAGCTTAGAGAACTTAAATTTAGGTTTGGGCTTGGTTGTTTGTTATTCCAATTAAGTTTATGATCAAACTAAATGTTTATGGAGGCCAATAAATCCAACTCGGTCTCCTCATTTTCAATAAAAATAAAAGGTTGTTTTTAAGATACGATATTGAAATGACCAATCTATTATTTATGTACAAATATATAAGATTCAATATCATTAGACATCATAAACTATTCTGGTGTCGTAAATAAACATCAAAATTACTTATTTTAATGAGCCTAAAGTTATGTCTTGACCTATTTTTTATAATTCAATTACATTCAAGCCCTTATTATCAAGTCAAATTAGAGCAAATTATTGAAATCCCTGAGTTAAAATTATATTGATACGTGTTTCATTTTTAATTTTGAAATTTAAACTAATTGTCATTCAAAAATTCTACAAATAATAACTGAATTCTACAAATAACTACTTTAATTATACAATAACAACTGAATTTGAATTCATTAATAACAAAACAAGACTTAGATAATAAAAAATTGAAAAGTAATTTGGTGGTTGTGGGGTCAGCGGGAGATGGCTGGGGTTGGGGGGAGGACGATGGTGTCAGGGGGAGGTGACTGGGGTTGGGGGTGGGGGGGGGGGGGGGGGTGGAATCGGAGGGGGAGGTGGTGGGGCGACCGGTCGTGGGGGAGGAGGAGGTGAAGGAGGTTGGCGTGCAGTCGGGGGTGGGGAAGGTGGTGGGTTGGACGGTCGGGGGAGGAGATAAGGGGGGTGGGCGGTTGGGTCGGGTAGGTGGTGGGGTGGCCGGCAGAGCACCAACACTGGCAGCGGGGGCGGTTGGAGGCGGTGGTGGGCGGGAGTGGCAGGTAGGGTTTGGGAAGAGTGAAGGGAAGCCCGATTCGGGCTACTGATATAAACTTTCAACGACAGAACGTATCCGTCGCACAAACTTTCAACAATAAAGTTTGCAACGGTTAATTTTCAAATGAAGCACCGACGGATAGTGTGAGTCGGTGAATGTTCGCGTGTAAGGACATTACCCGTCGGTAGTTCTTTTTGCACCCACAAATATATTTTCCCGCCTTTTAGTTTTTCAGAAACGTACACTGACGGTATACATCCATTGGTGTATGTTGCTGATCTGACAAATGCTACGAATTTATTGTCCGACGGATGTTTTCCGTCGGTATGTATAAGAATATTTGTTGGTGTATATTAGCGTCGATGATTAATTTAATTTGTTGATGGCAATGTACCTACACCGACAGATGATTCACCGACGGATAAATATCCGTCGCTGAAACATGTGTTTTCTATTAGTGAGTTTACCATGTAATTGGGTTTATTCTCTTAGTTTCCGCACTAGCTACTTCTTCTATGTCACGCACTCTACCTGTACTTAATGTTGTGCTTAGTTTCTATAAAACCGTAACCCAACCCTTACTCTCTCCCTCTCCCCACTTTCTTCTTTACCCGACCCAACCCTAAACCCACTCTTTCAGGCCACCTAACCACCTTCGATCTTTAACAAGAAGCTCCAATGACGACGAGGACGTCGGCGAGGGTCTCTGGCATCGCGGGTGTGGCTCTTGCGACATTGAGGCAACGAGGTACGTCACCCACCCCTTTAGGTTCGGGATTGAGAGTGGAGGAGAGTCAGGGTGTCGGAGGAGGAAGTTTACAGCAGGCCGGTTGGGCAGCACCTGTGGCAGCAAAGTCATGTGCGGCTGATGCGCGTGCGGCCAAGGGAGATGCGCCACCGCCCTGGTGGCAGTGGTCGGAGGCAGTTATTGCGGCTGTCTGCTGGCTGGGGTCGGGCGGGTCGTCGGGGCGGGGGCAGTGTTAGTGGCAGCTAGGGTTTGGAGGTTGTGGTTTGGGTTTTTTGCAAATAAGACCCCTGGATTTATGTGTTTGGGGTTAAAGATGTTAGTTGGTTTTGATTCTGGGTTAATTGCATGATTTCCTTGGATTGTTTGGTAATTGATTAAAGAATAAGTAATTAGACTAATTGCTAGCAAAACCTTGGAATTGTTGAGTATTTGGTTAAATAGTTAATAATTGGATAATTTGCATTGGAAATTCTGAAATTAATTGTAATTGTTTAATTATTAAATAATTGGAATAATTACTAGAAAAACCCTGGAATTATCTATAGTTGAATAAATATTTAATAATTAAATTATTTTCTTAATAATCCTTGCACTTGCTATAATTGTGAAAACATGTTTTAAGTTGAGGAAAATTGCCCTCTTCTCCCTGGAATTCATAAATATTTGTAGAAAATTCTATAAATTGGGATATTTATTGTTTTTCCTCTGAACTTGTGAGTATTTTGTTTTGGTACGGAAATTTGGTAAATTACACTTATACCCCTATACTTTCAATTGTGGATTGAAGAAATCTAACTTTTATGATTTTATAGTCTCATTTATTCTTTATTGCTCTATATCTTGCTGGGGTCGTGGACCCGTGCTTTCAGGGGGGGGGGGGGGGTAAATTCCCCCTTTGTTTGTGAGAGTGTGAGAGGTTCGGGAAACCGATCGCTCACTCATGGACTCGAGCGTTCGGTCGAGTAGTGAGGAAGTCGATGGATCCCATCATAACGATATTTTCCCAAAAAATTACTTACAAGTCTAATGGATTTCTTGGGTACGAGAGTTCTGGAAAGGCTTCTTTAAGCAGCTCATTGTCTTTGTCATCCCACTCGTCTCTAAACTTCTCCAAGTCAACAAACGAATTCTTATTAGTTGATATGCAAAACACTTTCTTCCGTTCCTCCAGACGTCGAAAGTCGCAACGTTCTCCGTACTTGTCAATGTACTGTAAAAGAACAACAAAATTTCAAGTTCAATGCATATGTAGTGTCTACACACATTACTTGTATATAAAACAATGTTGTAGGACTCTTTGTGCTCATGCTTTCACAATGTTTTTAAGGTGCCTGATTATCTTAAAAAATGAACCTTTTCTTCTCATCCATACTCTTGAAAGTGCAGTACCATAAGAATACAACTACATATTATTGCTAAGTTTGATCTCTTACGAGGAAAGAATGTGAGTTGTGTATTTATGATCCAGTGATGTATTTGAAATTGATAGACTAGTTGAAAATATTTTTAAATATTTGTGACACAAGCTTACAAAATAGGTACTTCAGTTATATCATTATAACGTCCCCTCTCTAAGCCGGCATCAACCCCAAGTCCAGACTTTCACCCATGACACAATGATTGACATCATTTCATGTTCATATTAATATCTTATATCCATTATCTTACACTTAAGCAATACTACGTGACGAGTTTTATGTTTAGTTTTCAGGAATAAAGAGGTTTGAAGAGATGAGCCATGAAAGGACCCAAAAGCAGGAAAAAAAGACTTAATTGTGAGACCTGGGACTAAGATGCAAGGGAGAAGGACCTGATCGTAAGACCGAAGGACCTAAGAGCAAAACAGGAAACTCCACACCATCATGGGGAGTATTTTGGCAATTCGATTCGGGTCGGAGCTCCAACAAACCAAGTATATGCATCCAGGACCAAGAAACACATCAAGGAAAACCCACAATCAAAACCAAAGCGATCTGGGCTTTATAGACCGCCAATTGGCGGTCTGGATCATCCCAGATCCGCTAAGTTTTCTCCTGGACTTGTATTAATGATTGTTTAGGCTATTTTGGGTATTGGTTTGGTCCCACATCGGGGGATTGTCCCGGATTAGCTTTTTCCATGCTTATAAATAGAACTCTTCACCTTCCATTGTATCCATCTCTCTCTTTGGTGGCATCTTCCCTACTAAGAGTGAAGCCTTGAAGCAAAACTCCGGTGGAGGAAGAGCTGCTTGTAATTTGAGTGAGTTAATAATAGATGTTTTCATTAGCTTGTTAATTCTTGCTTAGTTAATTTCCTTTAATGTGTTTGCTTTGATGCTTGTTTAGTTTTATGTTTCTTTAATATTTCTTGCTTGATTAGTATAGTTTCATTTCAGTATAATGCTTCATTTTGTTAGAGTAGTTAGTTTAAATATGTGTGAGTAGTTCCATCCCCATTTGGGGGGGTGGAGAAATATGTGATATAATCATGTAGTGTATTAAGTGCGTGTTATCTTTATCCCATGAGCGTTATATGATTTCCATAACCATCTAATGGGTTTTCACTCTTATCTTTGATATGCTAATGCTCTTGAATGAAGCTTAGTTTATGCTTTGATTAGTGGACCTATTTTATGGGGAATGATAAGGTTAGGATATGGATGAAGTTAATATTGGAAACACAATTTGTAGTGTATGTGCTCTTGTTGCCTTTACCTTAGCTAATGTCTTGTATGTTTCAATGATGTAGTCTTATCTTAATTCATGTGGAGGCATAGTAGGGTATAGTCTTTATACTTGAGTTCATGTAGCTTCATTCCAATTATTGTTTTGTATGTTTTAATGATGTAGTCTTATCTTAATTCATGTGGAGGCAAAGTTGGATGTAGTTTTATAATTTCATGCACTACATGTTGTGAGGAGCTTAATGAACACACACACACACACTTATTTATGTTCACATTATTTCTCTACCCCCTTTGGGGTTTAGTTTTCTTGCTTCTCTTCCATTTCCATTTGCACCTTAGTGTAGTTTAATGTAACCAACCTTTCTCTCATTCTTTTTACCTCTCGCCTCCGAACAAACCAATCGTCGACACACCTCCCAGTGGACGACCCGTATTTTCCACTGCTTCAACGTGGTCGTGCACTTGCGGTTAATATAAAACGAATAATCAAGTTTTTGGCGCCGTTGCCGGGGACGTGCTCTGTCCAGACGTTGGTTTGGACGATTCGAGGGGTTTTTAATTTTTTGTTTTCAGTTTTTCTTAGTTTCAGGGATCCTAGAGCTCACGGGGAGGCTACTGGAAGAGTTGGAGCACCCAGGCTTCAAAAAGGACCGCCAATCAGCGGTCTAAGACCGCCAATTGGCGGCCTGGTGAGGGTTTCTGACTCTCAGTTTTTTCTGGTAGTTGATTAATTCATTGTTGTTATCTGGGAGCCCTATTTTCCATGCTATGACCTCTAGTTTGCTCCCAAATCATTAAACCAATCCCCTTTAATCAACTTGGCCCTAAAATCCAAAGCAAAAGATTAGACATTCTTATTTGTTTAGGTCATGCATCATCAACTTGACTTAGGCATATAGACGTCTTTTCTTTTAGCTTTATTTTCAGTTGTTGAGCGCTGGCGTGAGGTACGCAATTTCCTACACTCATTCATGCATCTCGTATGCCCATGCATTAGTTAGTAGGAATTGCATCAGGACAAGAGTGAGTGAGCGTTTGATTGGAGCGATTGATTGCTAGATTTAGGATCAAAACGCTACTAAGGAGGGGTTGTCCCATAAAAGATAAGGTGGGGGATTTCATCACCCTTTCCTTGGCCCAAAAAATCACTCTTAATCACGTCTTAACTAAAAGCAAGTAGACATTGGCCCTAGGATTGCGAGCGCACTAGGAGAGTAATCTAGTTGAGACCGTCATGGCCTGATCGGCGTTGCATACCTTGTCGATAGTAGGAGGTACTGGATCTCTGGATTTGGTATCACTTGCTGGGCATTGTGGTCTTCGGTGTAGGGAGGTGAGACGTGTCGAGGCTAGTGACCTAGAAGTTAGGCGTCGTCTAGCCTAAGGACCCTTTGCCTTATATTGTTTGAGCCGTGCTTGCTAGTTAGGCTTCTTCCTGATCCCACTACCCACGCTAGCTCTAGGGATTCTTCCCTCCTCACCTGAGTCATCTCCTCATCTATTCTCTACGTTTAGTCTCCTCCTCTAGTACACCTTCTGTTGAGTGTTTGTTAGGGTCGAGTCGAGCATTTTATGCGAGGATAGGCTCTTTTGGTGAGAACGCTCGACTTGAGAGAGTGCATTCTTCTGAGATGGACTGTCTTGGTGATCGACCATCTCCGCCTCGTACTCCTTTGGAGCAAGAGGCCGAGTCATCTCGTGGTGGCGAGGGAGACCGGGTTCCATACATGGAATACCTCGGTCCGCTTCCGCCACCACGTAGACCTCCTCCTCCTCCTCCTCCTCTGACTCGAGAGGAAGGGAGATTTGGTCAGGATCTAGTTCTTGGTGCACCACCACCTTTAGCTTGACATGATAGACCGATGACTTTGTGGGAGCGGACTCATCCTGTTCGGGCCGCACAACCTTCTTGCATAGTTGTTCCCCTTGCTCGCGGGAACAACTATGAGCTCAAACCTCAATATGTGAGCATGCTTCCAACCTTTACTGCCAATAAGGAGGATCCGTATATCTTTATACGCGAATTCGAGGAAGTATGCTTCATGTTCAAGCTTCAACAGCTTGACGAGGATTCAGTCCGGTTGAGGATGATTTCTTTCGCATTGAAGGATAATGCGAAGAAATGGATGTATAGCCTCCCTGCGAGCTCGATTCGGTCATGGGATGACTTTGTGACCATCTTTCTAAAGAGATTTTTCCCTCAAAGGAAGACTCAACAGATACGGCACCAGATACATCAAATGTATCAGACCGAGACCGAATCGTTTCATGGTTTCTTTGAGAGGTTCAAGGACCTTCTCCAGCAGTGCCCTCATCATGGATTTGAGTTATGGCAGCTGTGCCAAATTGTTTATGAGGGCATCAACTACAATACCCGCACATTGTTGGAGTCGATGTGTCAGGGTGACTTCCAAATGAAACCCATCGAGGAGGCATGGGATACTTTTGAGTCTATGGCTGAACGTACCTTCGAGTGGGATACCATGAGAGAGCCACCAGCTGCCAGGTCTTCTGGTCGAGCTGGATCTTATCAAGTTGAGTTATCAATCGCGTCTGAGGCGAAAATGGCTGCTCTCATGCGTAGGATTGAGAGTTTAGAGTTGGACCGAGCTCCTGTAGCTCAGGTCGCTACTCTCGGGTGTGGTAGGTGTGGACTTACGTGCCATGATGACTTGGAATGCGCTTACGCTCCAAGGGATACTGAGCATGCAAATGCGATGTATCAACAGAGGCCCTGTAACGACCCGTACAGTCACTCCTACAACCTGGGATGACGTAACCATCCTAACTTCTCTTGGGGGCCTAGTGGGGGTCACGGTCAGAGCTCACACGCTCAACCTCAACCTCCACCTTATCAACCTCCACGCCCATCGGCGACCTACCAACCCCCACATCAAAGGTCTCAGCACCATAATTACCAACCTGGTCAGGCCTCTTCGTCGGGTTATTCTAACCAGACTCCACCACCCCAGCGGGTTGACCCTAAGGACTCTACCCTTGAACAAACCCTTCAAACGTTCATGCAGAGCACTCAATCCATGTTTGCGGCCAGCAATAATTCGGTCAAAGCATTGGAAATGTAAGTTAGCCAGTTTGCTCATCAGCTCTATGAACGTGAGAAGGGTCAGTTCCCGAGTCAACCTGAGGAGAATCCTCGGGGTACCCATTCTCAAGGAAGGACACCTTTACCTCATGCTACCTCTGAACCGACCCATCATATTAATGTGATTCATACTTTGAGGTATGGTAAGAAGGTGGATAACCACATTGGAGTGCCTTCTTTGTCATCACCATCTTTGAGGGAGCCGGATCCTGAGGCTCCCTCCACAAATACTTCCAGGAAGGAGCCAGATCCTGAGGTTCTTTCTACAATTCCTTCGACAAAGGGGCTGAACCCTGAGGTCCCCTTGTCTCCTCTTGTGTCGAAGGAACCAGATTCTGAGGTCCTTACTCATGTTTCTTTGGACCCGAATTCTGGGGTTCCTTCGCATCCTTATGCCCCAAAGGCACCATTCCCTGAGTGCCTTAAAAAGAAAACCTCTGATCAGCATGACAAGATGCTTGAGATGTTTAGGCAAGTTAAGGTGAACATCCCTCTGTTGGAGGTGATTCAGCAAATGCCACCTTATGCCAAGGTTCTCAAGGACTTATGCACCAAGAAGAGAAAAACTCATGTTACAAAGAAAGCTTTTCTTGCGGCTAACGTGAGTTCTTTGTTGGCACAACCCATGCAAGTCAAGTACAAGGACCCTGGCTGTCCTACTATCTCTTGTGTGATTGGTGATGTGCCCATACATCGAGCCTTATTGGACCTTGGTGCATCTGTTAATCTTCTTCCATATTCTGTCTACGTTCACCTCGGTCTTGGAGACCTCAAACAAACAAAGACCCCTCTTCAATTGGCTGACAGGTCTATGAAGAAACCGAGGGGTGTGGTGGAAGATGTGCTGATCAAAGTGGGAGAGTTCATTTATCCAGTCGACTTCTTTGTGTTGGATACTGAACCTATGCCAAACCCACTTTGGCAAATTCCTGTCATTCTGGGTCGACCATTCCTTGCAACTTCCAATGCATTGATCAATTGTCGCAATGGTTTGATGCGCTTGACTTATGGTAGTCAATGCGCTGATTTCAACATCTTCACCATCGACAAGAAGCCAGGTGCCTTCAATGACCCTGTTGGGGTCAACCTTATCCAGGGTTTGGATGCAATTGAAGTTGAGGGCACCTTCAAGTACTTCAGAGAATTGTTCGATGAAGATCCTGAAGGTGGTGAAGATGTTTCACCTGGGCTGGCACAAGAAGGTGCCTTATGTTCTGATCATGTGGCCTCAGTGCCACCTCCTTTTGATCTTGTGGCCTTTGAGCCACATTCTTCTGATCATGTGGCCCTTGAGCCACTTCTTTTTGATCACGTGGCCCTTGAGCCACATCCTTTCGATCATGTGGCTTTTGAGCCACAAGATACCATTTTTATGGCCTCTGGGCCACATGATCTTCATTCTGTATCTGCTGAGGACCCCATGTGGGTTAAGAATCAACCACCTGATACCCTTGAACCTGATAGAGGTTTACCTCTCATTCATGCCTCCTATCTTGCTCACTCTCAAGAGGCCTCAAACGACCACAACACTTATAAGGGTATCAGGTGGTCAAGCAATTCTGATTTGTATGTCGCGAGCCCATGCATGTGCATCTTTGGCTCGAGAGATGGCGGGTTCCCATTTGATGTCCCTTGACATATGAAGATGGGAGCCCATTTTTGTACATTAAAAAAAACTCCTTCAGTGAGCATCGATTGTTGTGAGCCCCAACCCTTGTGTATTTGGGCTCCATTTCTTTCACGTATTTGTATCCTTTCTTCAGCATCTCACAGGTTTTGAGGGAATTTGGGATTTGTCCATCAAGATGACCTTCCCTTTGTTATTCATGTTGGTGAGATCTCTCATTTTTCATGCATAAATCCATGTAGTATCTTGCTCACATTCATTGAGGACAATGCATGAAGTAGGTGTGGGGGGTGTTTTACGTATGTACATAGTCGAGTTTTTTCTTTTGATTTTGTTTTTCTTTTGTTTGCATTTTTAGGGTCATGTTAGTGTGCTGCATTTAATATCGATATATCTGCTTGCCATGATCCTCGGGTGACTTGTCTTCTTTTGCTTGCCAAGTGCAACAAAATTTTCACATTTCTTTCAAAATCTTCATGTGTTTTCGAAAGAAAATGTTTTGTGGGTTTTGCGTGTGTTTAGCATGTGCAAAACCGTTGAGAGGCATAGTAAAAAGAAAGATCCCAAAATTGTCTTGAACTTGATGCATTAGGATATGTAGTACAGTGGCTTTAGGAATTATCGAGTCGTTAGGATGCACCCCAGTTTTCCTTTGGGAGTGAGCAATGACAGGGTTTCCTTGCTCAAACATTTAATGAAGTCCACCCTGAACCTAGTGAGTCAATAATTCGTGTCTGTTAACTTATGGAAGTTTGTGGTAGTCAAGGACCCTCTAAATCTTGTTGTGAGACATTAGTGTAGGGGTTTTGGTTCATGTGTAGATAAGAAATAAGTGAGTAGGTGTTCTCTCTTCTCGCACGGCTCCTATCACTCGGGAAAGTAGGTCTGAGGGGACTTTGTGCCTGGTGCTTTCGAGTCATCTGACTTGGGATGCGCCGACCGAACTCCCGTTACACGGGTGGTAGGGATTGACCTATGTGGAGATTTGGGGAAAGGTGTACGTGATAGTGTAAGTCCTCATGAGCAATGATGCACGAAACCTGACCCTGGGAGAATGAAGCTCCAACTAATAAAAAGAAAAAGAAGAAAAAAAAGTGAAAAAAAAAATGGTAATGCAAATAAGAACCTTAATGGACTTTACACTTTGTAGCACTTGAGGATGTTGTGGTTGTCCATGTCTTTCACTTAATTCCTTATTTAACTTGTACGAATGGTTCATTAGGCTAGGTGTGGACTGATCACCTATATAGAGTCGGCCCGTCGCATTACCGCGTCCATTGATCGACAAAATTTGTCCAACGAGTCGAGGTCTAGATTGAATAATGCATCTTGTTCGGATTTTGTGGGTATATCCGCTGAAAACCCTCAGGAGACAACACTCCTCCTCCTTGGCAACAAGGAGGTTTAACGACTTGTTGCACGTGCTAAGTGCAACCGTGATTCCTACGAAAGTGAGTTTGGACTTCTTGTTTCTCATTTGCTTTTCTCTTTCTTTGTTTTTCTCGGGACTAGCAAAAACTTAGGTGTGGGGGTATTTGATTGACATCATTTCATGCTCATATTGGTATCTTATATCCATTATCTTACACTTAAGCAATGCTACGTTACGAGTTTTATGTTTAGTTTTCAGGAATAAAGAGGTTTGAAGAGAAGAGCCATGAAAGGACCCAAAAGCAGGAAAAAAAACTTATTTGTGAGACCTGGGGACTAAGATGCAAGGGAGAAGGACCTGATCGTAAAACCTAAGGACCTAAGAACAAAATAGGAAACTCCACACCATCATGGGGAGTATTTTGGTAATTCGATTAGGGTCGGAGCTCCAACAAACCAAGTAGATGCATCCAGGACCAAGAAACACATCAAGAAAAGCCCACAACCAAAACCAAAGCGATCTGGGCTTTATAGACCGCCAATTGGCGGTCTGGATCATCCCAGATCCGCTAAGTTTTCTCCTAGACTTGTATTAATGTTTGTTTAGGCTATTTTGGGTATTGGTTTAGTTCCACATCGGGGGATTGTCCCGGATTAGCTTTTTCCATGCTTATAAATAGAACTCTTCACCTTCCATTGTACCCATCTCTCTCTTTGGTGGCATCTTCCCTACTAAGAGTGAAGCCTTGAAGCAAAACTTTGGTGGAGGAATAGCTGCTTGTAATTTGAGTGAGTTAATAATAGATGTTTTCATTAGCTTGTTAATTCGTGCTTAGTTAATTTCCTTTAATGTGTTTGCTTTGGTGCTTGTTTAGTTTTATGTTTCTTTAATATTTCTTGCTTGATTAGTATAGTTTCATTTCAGTATAATGCTTCATTTTGTTAGAGTAGTTAGTTTAAATATGTGTGAGTAGTTCCATCCCCATTTGAGGGGGTGAAGAAATATGTGACATAATCATGTAGTGTATTAAGTGTGTGTTATCTTTATCCCTTGAGCTTTATATGATTTCCATAACCATCTAATGGGTTTTCACTCTTAACTTTGATATGCTAATGCTCTTTGAAGCTTAGCTTATGCTTTGATTAGTGGACCTATTTTATGGGGAATGATAAGGTTAGGATATGGATGAAGTTAATATTGGAAACACAATTTGTAGTGTATGTGCTCTTGTTGCCTTTACCTTAGCTAATGTCTTGTATGTTTTAATGATGTAGTCTTATCTTAATTCATGTGGAGACATAATAGGGTATAGTCTTTATACTTGAGTTCATGTAGCTTCATTCCAATTATTGTCTTGTATTTTTTAATGATGTAGTCTTATCTTAATTCATGTGGAGGCAAAGTTGGATGTAGTTTTATGATTTCATGCACTACATGTTGTGAGGAGCTTAATGAACACACACACACTTCTTTATGTTCACATTATTTCTCTACCCCCTTTGGGGTTTAGTTTTCTTGCTTCTCTTCCATTTCCATTTGCACCTTAGTGTAGTTTAGTGTAACCAACCTTTCTCTCATTCTTTTTACCTCTCGCATTCGAACAAACCAATCGTCGACACACCTCCCAGTGGACGACCCATATTTGCCACCGCTTCAACGCGGCCGTGCACTTGCGGTTAATATAAAACGAACAATCACACAACCAAGATTGTGACAAAACTTAAGTTTGTCAATGTTATGGTAGTAAGTTCATGAGCGCCAATATGACTCACCCTAATATTTTCATGTTAAACTATGTGAGACTATTATTGAGAAATTACAATCCTAGAGTTTAATCTGTGAAGTTGCATTTCTATTTACACTCGTGTAAAGCTTTCAGCAATAAATCTTATTCAATGTAATCGTTTGTCAAAACTGGTGATCATATCAAAAAAATGTCCCCACGAAAGTAGTGTCACTACTTGATATTTGTTGAACACCGGATATTATGAAATTGAAGGAAGTTTAAACGAGAAAGTGGGAAATCTACTGCCTTAGAAAAATCATCTTTGAGGTACTTAGCAAGAGCTGCGGACTTTCGACTTGGTTATCATGATGGGGAGACCATCAACTTAGTGAACCGATCACTCCATATGGCATTAGTTAGCCAAACCACACATAAAAGTTATTAAGATCAATTTATTCAGCTAAACTGTATAAAAGCTGGTTTCGAAAATGCTCTATTTCTGTATATAAAAGAACAATTCGCAATAATTGATGTGGCGGTTTACAATTATTAGAGTGTGATAAAATACAAAATCAAATAGAGAATGCTTCTAAACTCTCCATCATTCCTCCTATCACCACCTTGAGATTGAGGGAACGCCTAGGGTGCACCAAGCGGGCGAATCTAGTAGCCAGGACTACTTGAGAGACAAAGAAGTGCACGATTGGTGGCTGAGAGCATAGAGGTACGTGGAAGAGCACCAAAGCTTGGAGTCTACGGATGTCCAAGGGAGGTCGAGGAGCATCAACACACATAGCAGGAGGGCGCACTAAGTAACGCTCGGGCAGCACAAGGCACGCATAGCGAGCGAGCGTGGGCGACATATGCATAGGGCTGAAGACGCGGATGTTTGGGAGCCAAGACATGAAGGCAACGCCAAGTTAATATGGGTTGACTAGGTGTGGACTGATGAGGACCAGGCGCGGGCTAAGCGGGGACCAAGTAAGGAACTAGGCAAGGGCGCGAGCTGGACAACAAAAGGCATAGAACGGGTCAAGATGAAGGGTGAGAATGGGTCAAGATGGGGTATGATCGTGTGGAACGGTTAGAGACGGTTGTGGACCGGTTTCACAACCGAACGGAGTAGTGCATAAATGGCTGACCGGGTCATGCACACTTGCGCACAACTCTCTCAATGTGTGTATTCAGTTAGGCACACATTCCCCACGATTTAGGCAGCCTTGACCAAGTCATAACCGAATGGTTTAGTTAAGTCTATACACATTATTTATAGAAAGCACTAGAGAGTGGCTTTCATAAGGAGAGTGGGCATTCGGTTTTGCCCCAGTCCTCCATAACTAAGGAAGAGTTAGAGGTGTTAGTGGGGCTTCATGTTCTAACGTGCATGTAGTGGGGGTTTCACTACTTGTATAAAAAGGGGTGCACCTCCAACTTATTGGAAGGGTGCCACCATTAGAGATAGAGTTTTCTTGTGGTTTTGGGTGTGTTTATCTTCCTTCTTCCACCCCTTAAGTATTGTAATTCATTTGTTGATATTAATAAAGGAGTGTCACTCCGCCATCGTTGTTTGTGTTTGCGTTTTCGTGTGTGCTTGTATACTCTACGGGGAACCGACGAGTTATACGATTCTGTTGGTGTTTTCAGCCTTTCTCGTGGGGATAGAGCGTTTGACTTGGTCAAAACTCGAAAAAGTTGTAATTTGAGAGTCTCTAAAGGACTCCTAACACAACTTGTGACACTACGACGTAACAGTGCCAGTCAAAGGCATTGAATGGTTCCTTCTCCCAACCATTTTGGCGATCTCTCCTACCTTCTCTCTCTCTCTCTCTCTCTCTCTCTCTCTCTCTCTCTCCCTCTCTCAAATTCAGAGTTCTCAAATTGGATGTCTCTTGACAAATGGTCCCAAGTTGGCTTGTTGCCTAGCTTTCCAAAGAGATGCTTCCCCAACTCGTTATCTTTAGCACATCCCGAGTCAAAGTGTAGGGCGCCGTTGGTGTAGCCTTTAGAGACTTCTCTAATACCTTTTGCTTCCACCTGTAGATATACGTTCAAAACTTGAAGAACAGTGACGTGTTGGTCGCCTTTTATCTTCGGCAATTGAAGTGCCTTGTTAATGAATTTGTTGTGGCTCAACAACAGTTTCAGCTACCACCTTCACTGTGATTGTGTTTAATAATCTTGAAGGAGACTTTGGAGAAATAGTGACTGCCCTCCCTTCTGGTGCTTTGCTTGTCGAATTCCCCCAACTAGTGAAATTGCTCATCAGGTGGTCGCGAGAACAAATTATGCTCATTCTAGCTACTTTATTGGCAACATTACATAATATGATGCGAAGGATGTTCCCTGAGACAACTAGAGGTTGAAGACATGCTACATTTATGGAGTCTTTAGTCACTCCTTATACCAATGTCGTTATCTGATTCGTGTTGTTCTATTTTTTTGGTCCAAAAGCTATGCGTTTCAATCTAATATAGCCACTATAATTTGTAAAGTATAAGTTTAACTTCAATGACTATATCCATTTTTGTCGAACTATAAATATGTCTTCATTGGATAGTAGATGTGAATCAAGATGCTATGTCTTTCAAAATTCACTACACTATTAATTTGGACGGTCGTGTTCACTTCATACCGTCCAATTTCGTGACCTAGAATGCATCACTCCTAGTTAACATAATTGGACGGCACCATGCACTTATATTTTCCAATATTGGTCAAAATCCAACCTTGATTTCATTGACTAAAGGAATCAAACGGTATGGTGTAGCTTGGATCGTCTGATTTTGTCTCGACCAAAAACTAGTTTTCTTACACATTTTCCCTTTTGCTTCAACCCTTGTTGTCTTGTGACCTATTCTACAAATTTAATATTCTTCTCAATACACTTCTCTACACTCTCTTGCCCACAACTCCTAAGCTCTCACTCTCTCTTACTTGAAAACCTCCAAACAAATATAGTTTCCCAAATGCTTAGAGATACCTTCAGGGCTGAGGTAGAAAACGGACTCTGCAAAGATGTTCTCCAACTAGTGTCTTAATAGGTGTTGATCTCGACCAGTAAACGAAGATCAAATAGTAGACAATCGAGCAAGGCTCAAAGGTTCAGTGAGGTTTGAGGAGAGGAGTAGATCGTGGGGCAATCAAACCTCTATACATTTGTTCTCCAATGTGGTTTGCTTTTTTTTCCTTGAGTGCGTTTTGTTTTTGCATTGTTGCATGTCATTGGTCGTCAATTCTACATTTGGTATTAGAGCATTAGGTTACTCATCTAAGCTATGTTGTCAAAGTGAGTGCAATGAAACATAGGAGGATGTGCACATTTCATGTCCTCCATTGTTGACCGCAATGCTGGAAATTACGGGTATTACATTGCCCCGGTTACGTCGGATATTGACAATCCGACGTGATATTAGGCGTACCACGTCGGTAGCTGAAAATCCAACATGATATTAGATGTACCACGTCACACAGTTTACGACCAATGTGAATGTTCATGTTACCACGTCAACTGTAATATGTTTGAGGTGATATCAGGCATAACATGCTGATGATCAATATAACGACGTGGTTTTAGGCTTATTACGTTGGTGCACAGGAAACCGACGTGGTGTATATTGACTATCCTACCACAATATTTCTCAAGCATTTGTCTTATAAAGACCGAATGCATTTCAGTTGTCCGAACTAGATATTCTAGTTAGGGTTTCAGTGGACCGAATTGTATTTGGTCGTCCAGTTAGCATGTTACGTCCATATAGGAATTAACCACGTCGTTTTGTAGGTTAACCAATGCGGTAAACTCTAAAAAAATTTGGAAACTTGTACTGTGTTGTCATATTTAATATTCAACCTAAAATCAAACATACAAAACTAACGAGGTAGCCAAACCCCCATTTCTTTCCCCAACCGTAGCCCCCTTGTCAGCTCCACCCGACCGATCGACGCCTTTCAGACCGACCAATCACCCCTGCCCGTTTGCAACTCTTTTAATTACTCTAATTAAAAGAACTCATTTTAATTAGTTTACATAGAGCATATATCAAAGTTTGTTTGTCTGGAATTTATAATAAAATGATATTTTATGGACTCGAATGTGTTGTTACGTTGATGTTGAATTGTTTATTGGTTGTTAAACTTTTAGAGGACTAGGAATCAAAATTTATATCTATCTTTACATTGCGATTGTTCCTATTGATGTGTAGAAAATTATGTATCGAAAAAAGGATTTTGGGTGTTCACTAGTAGATAAAGTGATGAGTATGAGGCTGGGGTCGATGAATTGTAGAATTTGCCCTAAAGAATGCAAATGTTAGAAATGAGAGAAATGCCTGATGTCCAAGTAAGAGTTGTTTTAACATATTCTTACGATATGTAAAAGAGATAACAACTCATTTGTTCGAGAAATGTTTTGATGAAGGATATACTTGTTTGATATGGTATGGTGAAAAAGAAATAAGCATGAAAGAAGAGGGTGATCGTAGTGACCCGACGGAGTATGACAATGACGTTGACCGGTTAGAGGATATCATCTGAGATGTTGCTGACAATTATTGTGATAAACCTAATGTACTTTGTAGTCTACTGTCTGACAATGAAATGTTGTCCACAGTTTTAAGGTTGTATACCTTGAAAGTAGCAAACTGTTGGAGTGATGTCAGATTCACTGCCCTACTGAAGTTGTTAAAAGAGGTTCTTCTAGATATCAACAAAATTACGTATCGTACTTATGATGCTAAAAACATATTGTGTAGTATAGGAAAAAACATATTGTGTAGTATAGGAAAAAATGGTAGTTTGAGTAGCCTTCGTAGTTCGGGGCCTATTTTGCTTGTTATTTACAATCTCCCACCGTGGTTAATCATGAAACGGAAATTCATCAACCCTAGCCTCATACACTGTGGTCATTAATGATTTCAGATCCAAAATAACTGGAAAATGACATTGATGTGTACTTGAGACTCTTAATTTATAACCTAAAAATTAAGGGAAGATGGTGAGCAAGTATGAGATGCTCATCGACAACAATCATTTGCTATGCGTGCGATGATCATTTGCACAATAAATGACTTTCCCGCGTATTGAAATCTGTCAAGATATTCCATGAAAGACCACAAAGCATGTCCGTGTTGTGAAGAGAACATGTGTTCTTTGTAGTTAGTGCATGGCAACAAGACGATGTATCTTGGTGATCAGAGATCTTTCCTATAAATCATTCGTACCGTAGATTGAAAAATGCACTCAACGGAAAACAGGAATATAATGAAATACCCAAAGTAATCAGTGTCAAACAAGTACATGAACCTGTGAAAAACAATAAATGTGAATTCGGCATGCCTTACAACAACGAAAATAGTAAGAGCTGTTGGAAAAAGAAATCCAACTTTTTTGACCTAGCTTACTGGCAAACTTTAGAAGTTAGACATTGTATTGATGTCATGCATGTAGAAAAATGTTTGTGATAGTTTACTGAGAACTCTTTTGAACGTACCTGTTAAGACTAAAGATGGTAATAATGTCAGACTTAATCTAGTAGAACTTGGTATACAACCATTACTAACACTAGAGGATAATGTGACCCGTAAATTTTTACCACCAGCTTGTTACACATTGTCCAAAAAAAAGAATATAACTTTGTGTCAAAGTCTACGCGGTGTTAAAGTGTCACAAGGGTATTCTTCAAATATTAGTAGTCGGATTTCGATGAAAGATTTGAAACTACGTAGTTTGAAGTCTCATGATTGTCAAGTATTGATGCAGTAGCTAACGCATGTTTCTATTAGATCGATATTGCCGAAACACGTCAAATACACAATTATCAAATTATGTTTATTCTTTAACAAGATTTGTATTAAAGTACTTGATCAGAACTACTTGGATTAGTTGCATAATGAAATGGTTGTTACAATATGTCAGTTATAGATGGACTTCCCCCATCGCTTTTTGACATTATGTTGCATTTGGTGGTTCATCTAGTCCGAGAAATTAAATTAGCTAGATCGGTATTTCTGAGATGGATGTATCTTTTCGAGCGATACATGGGTGTATTGAAAGGTTATCATAACAATCGACGGAGGCTCAATACCAGCGTTGTTGAAGACTACATAACCCAGAAGGTTATTGAGTTCTGTAATGAGTACAATTGACTCCTACAAAAGTGTTAGACTTCCTGAGAATCATTATGATGACAAAGTTGGAGGTAACGATATACGTGGAGCAAAGTTAATAAGTCCAAAGTGTGTTGATCTCTTTTAGACGTATTTTTATGTGTTATGTTATTCTGACAAATTTCAGCCTTTCTAGAAGAGTACGTGTACACAGTGAAGGAGAAACATATTACACGGAATAATCAACATATAGTTAATGCTCACAACAAAACATTGATCGATTGATATTGAGCACATGTCTCAATATATTTTTTTAAATACTTCAATTCTAGATGTCATTGTTAAGGTTTTTTTCCACGGCAAATTTTCTAAAAATGGACAGTATACAGTAAAAAATTAAATGCTTTGTATTGATTAAAATATTACCTAGATATCTTCTGGCTCAAAAAATATTTACCTCAAAGTTGCCAAATATTCGGGCGACTTCCTTTGAGTGATAAAACTCATTTATGGCATTCATCATGTCATCAAATAATGGTATACTTCTTTTTCCTGATAAAACTTGTGATATCCATTTTGCTTGACATTCAAAGAAACCAAATGGTAATGCCTAAACAAAATTACAAAAAAGTTTACGTATTAAGGAAGGTTTTCTTTCCAATATAACCTACTTCTACACAATATATAGGTTTTCTTTCCATGTCATTAAGGAAGGTTGGGTAACATCAACCTTGAGATGCACATCCAAAAGATAGACATCGATTGACTCACTTCATATTTGAATATAAAACTAGCATGATAAGCCGTGCATTACTCAAATATGTTCAAAATGTACAGATGAGAGAATTAAAACCCATAAACTTACCAAACTGAAGGCATTAGCAAGTAATGCAAAAAAATAACAAACACTTATACAAAAAGCGATTAAATAGAATAATAAAGCAATAAAAATATGCATATGAAAAGAATGATTTTATCTTACAACCAAAAAAATAACATATCACAACAAAAGAAATTTCGGTGATGATTTATTCTAAAGATTATTTTGGCTCTAGTCAAAACATATAGTTGGTTGTTAGCGAATGTAAAGGAGGATCAAATTTATAGAATGTTGGAGAAGTGAAGCAAGGTCTTGATTAAGAGTAAATAAATAAAAACAAGAAAATATAGAACAAACAAAACTTGATTGAGTTAAGAAATATGTTTAATGTTATTGATCTTCATTATTTATGAATGGCTAGAAGGCTAGTGTCATTCATAACAGGTGATTATCAAGTAATAATTTGTAAGTCGTGACTTATGTCGTTATGCACTTTCTTATGATTTTATTGAAAATCGAAAGTAGGCAAGTGTGTAACAATATCCATTATACTCAAAAATAAAAACACAAAAAAACATATCACATTTACCTCACACAGAATAATGACCAAAGAAAGTTAGTCGAATAAGCTACAAAACCAAATAAAAATAAACGTAATTTTTTTCTTCTAAACATTTACATAAAACATTGTTAGACATACCTTATAGCTTCAAAAAATAGCTTTTGATCTAAGGAATGTTTAAGTAAATAAGATGGTTCATTGAAGGTTGTGATTTAAGATTGGTTTTTAATGAGTGTGTTTTTACTGACTTATTCTTATGTTTTAAGGCAAAAATAAGGATATCTATGCACAATGGTATACGAATTGAGCACATGCACATATGAGAAATAGAAGATAGCTTAGAAGAACAAGGCAAGTGGGATATTGACGTGAAAAAACCCTTTGAGTGAAGTCATATATAAAGTCATTGACAATTAAGAAACCTAAATCTTATGTTGTAATTGGCATAAGTCTATCTTAGCCGTTGATTTAAGAGGTGTGTTAATAGTATAAATAGGAGTCATATACTCGATCTGTATCAAATGATAAATGAATGGATTATGAGTTATATGTCTTCACTAGTAATCTTTCTTAGCTATGGTTAAGATGGATTTAAGAAAACAGATAACAAAAGTTTCTATCTAACGCATAGAGGAGAAGACAAATATGCCATAAGAAAATCTTTTATGCAAAATCCATAAGAGTCGTGGGAGAAACTTAATGCCACTTTTAATGGACAAATGGAGAAAAACAAGTTCCAATTTGTTATGAAATCCAAAGTTCATTGGATGATTCACCTTCTCCTCTCATAACTCCATCAACCTATCATATTCTCATTTGTAAACTCTTGTAACATACACCCTTTTATTTGCCTCCTATAGCCTATAAATAGGAGACCATTAATGTAATACTTTGTGGATGGAAAAAATACAAACAATTATTCTCTCTCAAATCATCATCTTCTTTGTTCTATTTTTTATAACACGTTATCAACACGAAAGTTCTACTGTCGGCTAAAACCTTTGGTATCACTCAAGTCTCAAGGTAACAAATCCATTTTTTTGATTCTCAAGGTGACATACATAAGTTCTTTCGTTTATCTGTCAAAAAATTGTTTGTTTTGATCATAAAAAAATGTTAGAAAGGTGATCCATCTTGCATGATTAATTAAGATATCATTTGCAATCAATTGAGGGTTGTATATGTATACTATAAAAATGAAATAAAAAAATATTTTGGGACGTGTGAATCTTGGACAATGGTATATCTTATTGCTTTACAACAACAACAACAAAAATCAGAATTTATAAGATCTTTTGTGACGTGATTATATGATATTTCGGATATTTATTTTGGTCAATATATTAATGTGCTTATGTTGGAAGTGAACCATTATTTAGTTCTTAATTTAAATCTTGCACAACAAATACATTTTTAAACTCGTGATTTTTTTATTGGTTATTCTGGCATGTGCTAAAATACATTGATGCATCAGTCAATAATTGTTGTTTTTACCCAACAAATTATGTTCAAAAGACAAAATAAAATATAATGTCATGGTTTAGCATTGATTATTATATTAAATTTTTCGTGAGAAAATATTTTATATTGGTTAATACTTTCTTTAGTCCAATATATTTCCATACTTGGGATTTTTATTCAGTTACGATGAGATTCTTCTAGATATTAATAATTTACATGCTAATATGTTGATATGCATAATTTCTAACTAAAAGGCATATATGGATATTTTACTTACATCTTGAATGTGTATTTGTTCATCATGAGGTAATTAATTTACCCACATGGTGCATAAAATATATCATGACAATTTTGTATATATAAAATAAATGAGACTACATATATACAATCAATATATGTTGGTTTTGGAATTGCTAATATGCACTTTTGTTTATCATATGATTCAAGTACATTATAATATATTCCGTTTTGAGATGTTTAATTTAGTATGCACCGATAAAAAAAAGGTAATAAGTTGCATGCATGTACCAATTATGCTTTGAATCTTTGATGCTTGTAAGTTATGACTTTTAACTTTATACTTGACATCATGGATAAGAATGACGTCTTATCATGGATTATGGACGTTGAACCTAACTCATTGCCTTTTAAATATCAATGACTAGAGAAAGAAACATCAAATCAAGATAAAATAGAGGTTGTGATTTTCTTTTGCTATCCTATTTGTTAAAATGATTTTAAAAGTTTTATGATTTAATCTCATGTCTGTTTTTGTGGTTGGACAAAAGATTGAGTTATTGATCCAAATTTCATGAATTCTCGATCAAATGAAACATGAAAAGAAATAGTTACATATTTAGTAGTGCTTCTAAAATTGAATGATATATATATCTCATGCAACTTTGTATTGATTCACTTGCTTAGTATAAGTTATATGAATTCATAGCATCATGTTGATTAAAAGAGTATTTGTAAAGTGGTTCAAGCATGTGATTATTACTTGTTAATTTTGATGCATCACATGATCATTCACAACCAATATGAGCATTCATCTCGTGATCACATAATATCCATCTTGATATATATATATATATATATATATAGTACATTGTGCTACAATATAGTGGAATTTGAATCACCATGTTACAAAGTGTTCATTGTTATTAAAAATGATATGCATTTGCCCAGAAGGCGAATATCTTAATATTCATAAAATGCTACTATACAAAGATTTAGAGATCATTCATTTAAAGAGGGTTATGAAATTTTATGATAATCCCTGAAGAATTCATATGGTCATCTAAACGACGTGCAAATAACTAATTGAGTAAAAATGCACGTCGATCTCTAAATCAAACTCTATGACCAGAAGTTCATAGATATATAGAGATTAGTAGTAAAAGAAAAATATATATTTTATTGATCACTTTACAAATTAATGACTCAATACTCTTTTGGGTTATGCATCACCGATTATTGAAGGTCACGAGAGTTGTTGGAAAATCACGATACCTTTCTTGTTTATTTTTTTGGTGTGCTGGAAGTACACACTACAAAGTATCGTGAAAACAAGAGCGTAAGCAGTTGACTAAATTTTGTGCAAATAAGAATATGAAATATAGATGACATAAACGAGACGAAACATGCCCAGAAGTGCCTAAATAAAATCATCTCTTATATTAATTATGGATGTCATCATTGGTATTGTTTTTGTGAAGCTTTAGATAATTTTGTTGACTTCTATTACGACCAAAATGAGGTCAAATTTGTCGACCAATTTGCACAATAAATTGAGAGTCCCTCTGTTTTTAAAATATCTCTCAATATTGATCATTATGGGATCTTAAAATTTATACATGATACATTAATGTGCATATATACCTGCTAATATTATTCATTAATTTTTATGGTATATATACATCATGTTATGAATCTTCCCCTACTTTACTTGTACAATAATAAATAAATTGTTTCCCTCCTGCGATTTAAAGCTCCTGAAGGACTAAGTTTTATTGTCCAATCGAATAATCATATATATATGATATACATTTTCTGGCATTAGGGGGAGAAGCTAGAAGCTTAAAGAATGTCAAGAAAATATATTATATTGAACCTGAAGTTCATAAGAGAATATACGTACACGTATGATTGAACCTGATGTTCATAAAATCATTATCTTGCAATATCTAGCAAATAATTGTCATACATTTGTATTGATCACAAAAGAGTGACTACGCCTTGTATTACTAGACATAGACCACATAATATAAAGTGAAGATCTCCACATGATAAAATATATTTGAGCTCAACCAACGCCAGAAGCGTGGACCATAACATATATTATTTGTGGAAATAAAACAAAAGTTAGTCACTCTCATTGTACCTCCTGAAGAGGTTATTCCGGAAGAATATAAACCCGTAAAAATAAATGCAGCTGCTAAACATAAGATTAAAGAAATTACAGGGATACAGAACGGTCACATCCTAAAGTTTTGGGAAATGATGGGGATTTGCTTATTATTGACGTAAAACTCACAATCAACTATATATGTTGATACGAGAGATATTAAATAATTATTAAAATTATTATCGACAATTCATTCGCCTTCTTAATAGCATGGTATATATCAAGAGAAAAATTGGATCCAAAACCTATGATATTATAAGAATGCCAGAAGCATTCGTATTTGATATAAACAAAAGAATGTGAACAATATATAATAAACTCGCTGAATAAATATATTATTTGGACCTATAGTTCTGATTTCTGAAAATATAGCCCTGAAGGATAAAAATAGAAATCAGAAAAACATGTGATACATTATAAAGCGAGGAGTAATATAAGGGTATTCGCAGGACCCAACATCCATCGTGATGTTACTCATTCTCTCGTAATATTGATAATACGTTCTGTTACATGATCAATATGATATGCATATAAGATATGTTATGACTTTAAAATTTTATAAGTCACTTAATATTGGTACTTATATGAGAGTCCCTGAAGGACTAATATGACAAAATATATTATATGATGACAAGAATCAAAAGAGGCACTATACAATTTTTGAAAAGATCACTACATGAAGAAACAAGTAAGAGTGTGCATATAACCTCTTCAATCAAAGTCATCATGAAGAATGATGCGAAGTTGATCTTAGTCGTCCATATGTTTCATCCAATGACAAAAGTTACTGTTATTTATTATATTTATAATATGCTTGATGTCATAGGACCTCCAGCAGAGTTTTTGAAAACTCATGAAATATTTAATGGACAATTTTTTGGAATAAATGACCAGAGAAAACTCAATTATTTTTCGACCTGAAGTTTGAACATTCTCTGGAATGAAACTAAGAAATGACATCTATTGTATATCAACAAAGATCTAGTTGTAATAGGACCTGAAGTTCCTTATCAAAATGTCATGAACATTTTCTTATAACTTGAAGCCTAATAAGGTTCACAGTAAGTGTTTTATCTAAGCATTATGTTCATCTGAAAATATTTAAATGACGTTCAAGGATCTATCAATTTCTAGTCATGCGATAAAGATTTACGTTAGCAATGTTTCTTATATGTCCGATCCACATCAATTACTATCACAAAAATTTGGTGTCATTACGTGGAGTCATTACAATTTTATGCAAGTTGATGAATCAGTTGTTGATTCTTACATTCTCGTATCGCTATGACATCAATATAATTATGAGACATCTTTAAATTGTCCATAAGTAATATCTTATGAGGTAACATATTCATATTTTGCAAAAGTTACCACAATTTGTGTTACTCCCAACATATTATTTGAGAAAAATTGCGCAAACATATTTCACAATCTTATTATCTAAATGAAATTTAGTAAATATCTATTAAATCCGTTAAACTATCATGTATTTGTTCCCCATGCAATTTTGTGTTTAAGGACATCGTAAAATATATTCGTAAGTTTGGTAAGCTACGAATAAGGGGAAGGGAATTTGTATTTATCGTCCCTGAAGGGCGGATATCCTTGAAGGATAAAGCCCAGAAGGCTTGTAGTTGCACTCTTTTTCCCTTTTTCCAATTTTTGTCCTAAAAGGTTTTATTGGTTAAAGATTTTTAATGAGGCAACTTGTGCAATTTTGTTAGCATATGTTATGTACTTTTTCCCTTAGCTATTTTTCCCACAGGGTTTTGTAGCAAGATTTTTAACGAGACATAAACATAACGCATATTATCTAAGGGAGTGTTATGAATGTATGTTGAATTGAGGGGGAGAATTATACGATGTACTCTTTTTTTCCTTCACCAAGTTTTGTCCCACAGAGTTTTACTTGGAAAAGTTTTTGATGAGGCAGACCAATCACATGACAATTGATCAGATCCAATCAAGCGAGAATATGGCAGACTTGTTTACATAGTTATTGCCACCGAAGTATTTAAGAAGTTTGTCTTCAAAATTGGTGTTCATTGTTTGAAGAATGTATGTTGAAGTAAGGGGGAGCATCATAGGCGTTGCACTCTTTTTTCCTTCACAAAGTTTTTATCCCATCGGGTTTTTCTTGGTAAGGTTTTTAACGAGGCAGCATCCCTAGCGTGTAAAGGTGATTCTCCAAGGGGAGTATTATGAAATCCAAATGTCATTGGATGATTCACCTTCTCCTCCCATAACTCCGTCAACCTATCACATTCTCATTTGTAAACTCTTGTAATATACACCCTTTTAATTGTCTTCTATAGCCTATAAATAGGAGACCATTGTAATACTTTGTGGATGGAAAAAATACAAACAATTATTCTCCCTCGTATCATCATCTTCTTTGTTCTTTGTTCTATTATTTTATAACACAATTTTTATTAAATGAAATGTTACGAGATAAACTTGAGTCATTATATGCAAATCAACTTAAATTCATATCATACTGCTTGTTAGAGTTTTAATTGTTTTTAACCATAAAAAATCATACAAGAGTATTAACTGCATTTACATAATTTTAGATAAGTTATCGTTTAGTCTAAAAAATTGGTTGCATGAATGAATTCTTGTACCATTAAGTAGAAATACAAGTTATACATCATTCGACAAACATGCAAATTAAATTTAAGTTTTGAGTTAACTTTTTAAAACGTAAACTATTTATATATTTGAGAATGTATGAAACTGTTATAATGTTGAGTATCTCTGTATTGACGTTTTTATTTTAATATGCATTAATTTAACTTCAAACAATCTTTCATGTGTTTCTATTTTATTATTAATAATAAACAAGTTTATTTTCTGACTGTGCTCAAGTCTCCTACTACTCCCAAGTTGTGATGATCCCACTTATTAAGTATTATTGTATCCATTTAAATGGTGAATCTGTACAATAATTCATTTAGGTAATAAAATCAGAACAAAAAGGTACTCTTAGTGGGTCTACAATTTTTTTACCATCATTGTTAAATGGATGACCAAGATAAAAGAATTGGATCTCTTCAATTCTAAAGATCCTAGTCCTCTAACCAGCAAAGTCATTGGTGGTGGGACTCATTTGTGATGAAGTGATATTTGATTTGTGGATTTGGGTTACAAGAGAGCACGTGGCAGGGGATGTTTTAATGTGTCCGACATAATCTACAAGAGAATATGTGTAACCATAACCTACATGACCGGTCATCAGTTTTATTTTATTTTTCTTCCATCTTAACTTTCTTTCACATCCACGTCAGCTTTCTCTCCCCAACCCACTTACTTCTCTTTCCTACAATATTCACATTTTAACCACAACCCACCACAACTCATCTCTCTTCTCTACATCATTTCGGGGTCGATATTAGAAAAAAAATCTAAAAAATCAAAATAATTAGAAAATGTATTTTCAAAAACAAATTTAACAAAAGATTAAAACTATTTTTTTTAAATCTAAACAAAACAAAAACTTTAGAAAACGTGTTGCTGACAACAACCCGGACGGTCATCACAACCGGGTCACCGACCCCCCGGTGAGGGGGTGACCCCCGGGGATCGTCTGGCCGGGACAACCCCGGTTACAGGTGGTCTGAGTTCGGACTTCGGAGAATGCCTTTTCGAGTGCCTAATAAAGTTGAATTCAACCAAAATACTAAATGTGAAGTCGTGTTTTCATTCCATATATCTTTTATTTTGTTTCATTTATGTGTTACTCGAGTGTTTAGTTCATGTGTTTTAGGTATTAAATAATAATAAAAAGAAATAAAGGAAAATATACTGGATTGTAAGAAGTGAAAGAGATTTGTAAGATTTTTGGACATAAATGAAAATGCCAGGGATGCAATTACAAACAGAGAGAGACCTAAGTGCAAATAAAATGTTATGTCTGCAAGGAGCCCACAAACTCAAGAACGTGGGGAGTGTTTATGCAATTAATGTAGGATTGTGAGGGTCTCTAATTCTAATCACTTTTAATCCAATTACCTACTTGTTTAACGATCAAAGATGTGCAGCGGAATTTAAAACAAAATAAGCAACTGAAGGAATGAAAAATGTAAACCACAATGGAGACGAGGGATTTTTATAGAGGTTTGACACCCCAACCGAGTCCTAGTCCTCTCTTGCAAACTCCGCTCGGATCACCGAGCTCCGCTCACGACTTCACTAACCACTCCCCGTTCCGGGCCGGGAGAGAACGCCTTTACAATTTTCAAACTTGCGAACAACCCTCGCCGAACTTGGCTCCTCCTCTCACAATCCGAGAGGGATACTTCGGGGCTCACACCAGAGTCTATACTCTTGTCTTTGGCTTTCACCAAGACCCTTGCTTCTTGAACAAACAATAAGTGGAACAACACTCTCTAATCTTGAGCACACTTGAGTGAAAATAGGATTTAAGACTAAAGTGTGGAAGGTCTGAGGCTTAGAGTGTTTGGAGTTTTCTCTCTAATGTAGGGGACAAATAGTAGTGGGAGAGTTGTGTTAAAATGTGTTTTACAACTTTATTTATAAGCTCCTAAAGAGTTATAACCATTGGAGATGAATTGGGTAAAGATAGTGTAAGATACACAAAATAGAAACTGACAGGACCCAATTCTGAGTAAGTTCGGTCGACCGGATTGGGCTGTTCGGTCGACCGTTTGACAATTTAGAACTCGGTTCGGTCGACCGGTTAAGGAACGGTTGACCGCCAAAGGCTATTGACTCAGGTACACTTAAGTGATCGGTCGAACACCGAGATAGGTTCAGTCGATCGATTCACAACAGACACTTTGGGGTTGACAAAAAAGATCATATCCGGTCAACTGAAACAAGGAATACGGTCGACCGAAAACCAACATGCACTTTGGGTTTGTCAAGGAACATAAGCCCGGTCGACCGAGCAAGGTCCTCGGTCGACCGATACAGTAAATGTATTTGGGGTATTTGGAGATAATAGAAATACGACCATTGGGTATAATACGACAAAACAAACGGTCGGAAAAATACGGTCGACCGAAAAGGTCTGGACAGTTGACCGAACTTGGGCAAAAAACACTTACAGGATATATGATCATTCGGTTGACCGAACGGTCTGTTTCAGTCTACCGAATGTGGGTAGACTGTTCAGGTTTTGGTTTAGTGTTTTCTGGTCTAAATTTGGGTGATCTATTGAAGTCCAAATTATATGAAATTTCATGTGTGACTTCTATAGGGAACTGATTGACATCATTTCATGCTCATATTTGCATCTTATATCCATTATCTTTCACCTAAACAATGCTATGTAACGAGTTTTATGTTTAGTTTTCAGGAATAAATATGTTTGAAGAGATGAAGCATAAAAGGACCCAAAAGCTGGGAAAAAGGACTGAATTGTGAGATCTGGGGACTAAGATGCAAGGGAGAAGGACCTGAACATAAGACCAAAGGACCAAAGAGCAAAATAGATAACTCCACATCATCATGGGGAGTATTTTGGCAATTCTATTCAGGTCGGAACTCCAACAAGTGAAGTCGATTCATCAAAGACCAACAAAGACATCCAGAAAATCCCACAATAAAATCCAGCGTGATCCAGACCATATAGACCGCCAATTGGCGGTCCAAGACCGCTAATTGGCGGTCTGTTTTGGCCCAAATCTGCTACGATTTTGGTGGGTCGCGTATTAGTGTGTATTTAGTCTATTTCTGGTATTTGTTTAGTCCCACATCGGGGGATTGTCCCGGATTGCCTTTTTCTATGACTATAAATAGAACTCTTCACCTTCTAATGTAAGGACTCCATATTTTTTTAAGTGGCTATTCTTCCTACTAGAAGTGAGGCCTTGAAGCACACACTAAAGTAGGAGGATGCTACTTGAAATGTGAGTCACTTTAATAAATGTTTCTTTATTATGTTGTTTGTTTTATGTTTCTTGTTTTACTTTGTTTAATTTCATTTCATTAGTTTTAGTAGCTTAGTTAATATGTTTTCTTTGCTTAGTTTAATAATTAGTGTAATGTGTAGTGAGTAGTTACATCCCCTTTGGGGGGTAGAGTAGATGTTCATACATGCATTAGAGAATGGAATGAATGCTTTATTTCCAATGTGTTGATAAAACATGAATGTATGCTTGCTTGTTTAGGATAGAATTTATAACTTGATGAGTTTTGCCAAGATGATTAGACACCTCTCATGCTTGTTTAGATTCTGAAATAAACAACTTGCATATGTAAATGTTAATCAACTAGGTTGGTGAATGAATTGATAGGTTTTGCCATAACATTTAGACATTTCCTATGCATGATAACACCACCTTCGTTTGTGCTTAAAGAATGTGTTCAACACCCACCTCTTTGCATGTGTGCACTCACTCCACCCCTTAGGGGGTTTTCCATTTCTGAATTCCAGCACTCGTCTTTCGTTCTTAGTTTAGTTTTAGTTAATCGTTTGTTGCTTTATTTTGCATTTCATACTTCATACTTTGTAGTGTAGCGTAGCGTAGCATAATCCACTATCTTCTCCATCTTTTCGCCACTTGATTTCGTGCAAACGAGAGGCTGGTCACCTCCCTGAGGACGACTCATATTTGTCACCGCTTCAACGCGGCCGTGCACTTGCGGTTAATATAAAACGTTCAACAGGAACCTAGTGTGTGTTTGAGTAGTTTTTTAGACCAAGTATGCTCAATTACACAAAGTTCCTAAGACTCAAAGAAATACAAATTACATGTCTTCAAATGAGCTTGATTATATGTCTTGACTTGATTTCCTTTCTTCTTTGAGTCTTGATCACCTGTAGAGGTTAGCACAAGGCAATATATATGCAATGCAACATGTGTGCTACTCTACATGATCATAATTAAGATTATGTTGATTAAATCATCAATACATAGATTAAGACCAAAAAGCGAACAATTAAGGTCAAACTGGGTCGAACCAGTGAATCATGGGTGCACCCCACGTGCGAAATTGGTTGTTTAAGTCACTGAGCAAGTTTAAGCTGGATTCACCCAACTTGATCCGCCATTGGCAGATTTTCATCTGCAATTGGCGGACCTGGTGGCTCAGGTTTTGTATGTTGGGTGTACCAGTTTAATGAAAAGTTGATTACAAGCGTTGGATCAATCCCAAATTCATCTAGAACACTCATTCTTCTATATATAGTCATGTTTCTTCTACCTTTCCTCTTATTCCTCCTTCCACCTTAATTTAAGTTTAGTTTTTGCCTAATTTACATGCAAATAGAGAGGATGATGGAGCTTGTAATGTGATTAGATTCGTAATCAAAGTTTAGATTCATGTTCCTTGTGTTAAATACTTTCATTTAAGGTAACTTTTATGTTCATTGTTTTAGTGTTTCTTTACTTAGTTATTTACTGCATGTTTAATGTTAAATTTCTTCTTTGCTTATTGTTTGTGATGAGTAGTGAGTAGATTCACCATTCGAGGTGGAGGATGTTGTAGGTGATGGTCGTTTGTTGATAAGTTTGCACCATTTGTCATTTCCATCCGCTTAATGATATATCTATACTTGTATCATGCTTAGATTTAGTGTTGATGGGTTAATGACACTATAGAATCTTAACTCATGCTTAGATCTATGTTTAGATATTTTCGGACCGTGATACATGGACGCGGGCGTCTGGGACGTGCCTGACGTGGTCAGTCCAGTTAGCAGATAAATTAATTTAATAACATGTTTGTATCACATGCAACCTTTAATTTCTCAATGCAACATTACTTTCTCACTGCGACATTTGATTTTCCCATGCAACTTTTACTTTTTCCAACGCAATATTTGGTTTCCCAATCCAACCTTCGGATACAAAGGTAAAATGAAGAGTTCATATTTTGTCTTTTTAAACATATAAGTTTGTTCTTTTTAACATCTACGTCTGCCCTTTTTAACATACGAGTTTGTCCTTTTTAATGTATGATTTGTCCTTTTAAATATGTGTTTATCCTTTTTAAGTACCAATTTGTACTTTTTAAGTATGGTTTTGTCCTTTTTAACAATTGAGTCAGTCATTCTTATATTGGTGGGTTGTCCTTTCTAAGTCGAGGTTTTGTATTTTTTAAGTAATGCTTTGTTTTTTTTAAGTAGTGGTTTGTCCTTTTTAAGTATGATTTTTTCATTTTTAACAGTTGGGTCGGTCCTTATATTGGTGGGTTGTCATTTCTATGTCGAGATTTTGTCCTTTTAAGTAATGGTTTGTTCTTTTTAAGTAGTGTTGTGTCCTTTTTAAGTATGATTTTGTCATTTTTAACAGTTGGGTATGTCCTTCTTATATTGGTGGTTTGTCCTTTCTATGTCGAGGTTTTGTCTTTTTTAAGTAATGGGTTGTCCTTTTAAACTAGTGGTTTGTCATTTTTAAGTATGGTTTTGTCTTTTTTAACAATTGGGTCGGTCCTTATATTGGTGGGTTGTCCTTTCTATATCGAGTTCTATCCTTTTTCAGTAATGGTTTGTCATTTCTAAGTAGTGGTTTGTCTTTTTAAGTATAAGTTTGTCATTTTTATCACATGCGTTTGTCATTTTCAAGAACATGAAATAAAACCAAATTCCGTGAAAACAAATTAGAAACCCCCAAAAATTAATATCAAAGACAAACCAAATTTAAACAAGAACACCACAAAGAAACAAACTTTCCAAAATAACATCAAAAAATCAAGATCGATTAATCACATAACAAAGCCAAAAACTTCAAATCAACCACAAATAAACAAACTTTTCCGCAAAAAACTCAACACAAAAAAACTCAAATAAGATACAAAGAACCACACTTCCAAAAAATCAAGACCAATTCATCACAGAACAAAACCAAAAACTTTAAATCAGCCACAAAAACCAAACTTTCCCCCAAAAACACCACACAACAACTCAAATCAGCTACAAAGAACTACATTCCTCCTTCTCGCCTCGAGACATACTCTAACGTTGACCACTTCCTTTTCCTACTTACCGAGCAACTACACTGTGACGTCCTAACCAACGTCGTCGGCGTCCCTACCTCCTCAAGACTCACTCCCGCGTCGTCTCCCTCGGCATCCATCTTATCGATCTCGTCTTCCACAGGGAGAAAATGATGGAGAATGAAAATTTTTGGGGGATAATGAAAGGTTTTGAGGAGATATGTGTGGTGGAAACCAAAGGTCGCATAGTTTAGCGTACGTGTGATGTGACACAAAATAAATAAATAATATGTGATTTAATTAATCTTTGGTTTTTGTTGACTGTATTGACCACGTCAGACAGCATTCCAGACGCACCACGTCAACAAATCGTTTTCCTTTAGGTAAGACTACTTGTATGGATATGCATTTGATGATGGATTGTGCCTGATATGAATGAGTTCGTAATTTGATGCATGTTTACGTGAATGGACTAGGGATACTTAGGATTAATTGATGTTTTAATTGCCACACTAGGCACTTAGCGCATACTTGCAAATCTGAAATTATCCTTAGAATTCATGCTAATACACATCTTTCCATGGATGCCATGTATTTGTGTGCGTTCCACACTTGAATTTCACACTAACTTCTACTTATCATTCACATACTTTACACTTGTGCTTGAATGAATGTGCATGGAACTCATATACATACCTCACGTGTTCACCTCCACTCTTAAGGTTTTTATTTGGTTCTTTTACAACCATTCCATTAGTTAGTGTATATTATCGTATAGTTTCATTTGCTAGTTTTTGTAGCGTAAAACTCTCCCTCTTTTTCTCCCCATTGGAGTATGAGATGAACAATAATCCACACAACATTGCCAGTGGACCGACCTATATTTGTCACTTTTCACTGACATTGTGCACTTGTGATAATTAAAAGATCATTCATCGTGATACTAACTCTCAATTAATAAATACAGAAAAGAGAAAAAAATACACCATTGACTACAACCAATACCATCACAATTATGACCCAAAAGAAAAACACACTCTACTAGTCTATTCGAATTTTATTTTGGTGATTTGTTTGGATGCCACAAATTTACGAAATTGGAGATATGTCATCCGAATGCAACTAGTTGGTCAAATGTCAAAGAAAAACAATGAGATTTGCTCACATGTCATTACTTATTTTGGTTATGTCATTACATTAACTTCTTCTTAGTTATGTTAATACTTAACGATAATTTTACAGAATCACCCTTGAATAAATCTTGAATTCATAAATTTCACTTTATGAGGTAAATTTTTCAATAGATCACTTGAATAAATTATTAAATGTTTTTCTTCTCACTTATCACTCTCTTTCTCTCTTCTCTTACTCTCTCTAATATCTCTTTGTCTCTCTCCCTCTCTTTTCTCTTACTAAAGTTAAGCGTTTGATTATTAAACTATTCAAATATGATAATTCTAAAATTTAAAATAAAAATTTAATAATATTTATATTTTAAAATTAATTTTTTTAAAATAGTTTGTGTTTTTTGGAAAATATTTACTTTTTATAAATTAATTAAAAAATTATTTATTTATTATCAAATTATTTTAAAAAATCTATTAAAACATTAATAAATATAACATGAGATAGCTAAAAAATAAATATATTTTTGAAAATATATTTTTTATTAAAATTAATTATTATTTAATAATTTTAAAATATAAAAATCATCAAATTGCATTAGCTTAGTAACTGAGCAATTAAATTTAGTGAGAGAGAAAGTAGAGATGAAAAATAAAAGATAGATGAGACGGTGTAAGAAGTGAGATAGAGTGTAAGAAGTGAGAGAGAGAGTAGATACGTGAAAAATAATTAGTAAATTATTTTTAAGTGATATTTTGGAAAGTGTACAAGACTAAGGTTATTCATAAGTGATTTTGCAAAATTTTCATAAAATATTAAGATAACTAAGGAAGTTAACGGAACGGTATCACCAGAAAAAGAAACGACATTTTAGCAAATGTCAGTGTTTTTCTTTGGCATCAGACAAAATAATTGCTTTTTAATAACATATCTCTAATTTTCCTAAGTTGTTAATGACATGCAATGAAATCAACCAATGGATTTATATTGGGGCTGAGTAATTGCACAAAAATACAAGAAAATAATTCGGATAAGTTAGAAAAGGTTGAACCTTACAACCTAAAATATATATCACTATACCCAGAAAATAGAAAGCTAAAACCAAAAACTAAGCCGTTAATTCTAAATCACCAAAATTTAGAGACTTATAATTAACACGAAAACATAAAGGAAATCTTTCCAAATAATAATGAAAAATACAAATTGGAAAAATATAAGAGTTCTCAAAATATTTAGAAAAATATGACAAATAAAAACGACAGTGAATGTATCATTTCGCAAAGTACAAAACTGTAATCCAATTACCATTTTCTACTTATCATCTTTATTTTTTACAAAATCATGAATTTCAGTAAAAAATTCAAACTTGATTTTAACATGATAGGATAACTTTTGGGGTATTTTGATAACATATTCACATTTCTCTCTTTTTGTCATTAATTCAAATGGTGGGGAGGAGAAGTAGGCAATTCGCGATCCAATCTCTCCACAACAAGTTGCAAATTATTTTGCAAATCTTAAATTTGTTTCTCGCATTTGGTATGAATTGTCGACTAATTTGACCGATTAGTCTTTCCATAATATTGTCGCAGTCCAACCCTACTCCCTACACTAGGGCTGAGCATCGGTCCGGTCCGGAAAAAAAATTTAGGCCCGGACCGAAAACCGGACCGGACCGGAAAAAATTCGGATAGGCGGACCGAAGACCGGACCGGACCGGTTCGGTCCGGTCCAAAAACCCGTTTTTTTACCTTAAATTTAAAAAAAATAAAAAAAATTGGACTGGTCCGGACCGGACCGACCGGAAAATTTAAAATTTGCCGGACCGAAACCCGGACCGTACCGAATTTTTTCAAAAATTTCCGGACCGAACCCGGACCGACCGGTCCGGTCCGGTTGACCGGTTTGACCCGGTCAATGCACAACCCTACCCTACACGACCAGAATATTCGTCATTTCCCAAGGCTTCGCGTAAAATATCATTCCGACCATCTGAAACAAATTTGCCTGGTGATTCTCTAAACTTCAGAAAGTCCTAAAGTTTAAAGAAAATTGTTACAAACAATTGAAATATATAAAATTACTTAATGTGATTTAATAACATATACAAGTGATACAACTTACTATCTTCGAGCGGATCGGTTGCGACTCGTCTGTGACGTACTCCCCTTTGGCGTTTACCCTCACTCTCTTCCAAGAATCACATCGACGGACGAGGGAAGGAGGAGACAAGTTACATGCTTGCTCCTCACTCATACCGGAGTCAATTGCCTTTTGTTTCTTCAGGGTCATTTTTTCAACCATCATTTGTTCTTCTAATTTTCGGTGCCCAGATCGAGACATACGATGAAGATACTTGTTAGAAGATCTACGCTTTTGGTTTTTTGCTCAGAGGGACTAAAAACAATTTTATTAGATTATCATTTAAAACAATAACTTAATAAGTTCATATTCTACATTAAACTTAGTTACCTGAAACTCCAGGTTTTCTCTTGATTTTCTGAATTAATCTCATGTATTCAGAGTGATAAAGTTATAGTAATCGCATGGATTTCTATCATGATACTCTTTGAATATGTACTTCTTGGTTAAATTTATTTTGAAGTCCCTCCAACGGACCGGCATGAATGTCATCAACTTTTTCTTCAACTTGTCAGTAGATGGGAACTCAAAAGGTGCCTATAACACGTTAACATTTTAAATTTCTATATATTAAAAGTTCAAGTAAAACTAAAGAATATTATAATGGACTCATTACCTGCACGTTATCCTAGATTGTGTTGTTCAGCTTCTCATCAACTTCGGCCCAACTCAACAAACAAATGTTAACTTTGGACCTCACTAGGCTCCCCAGATAACTACTCTAGTTATCAGACATCATGCCTATCGACTCAAGACAATTATCAAAGTGTAGGACCTCGTTAACTGTAAGTCTTCGGGACCTCAGACTTTAATGGAGTGAGTTTCTTTTTCAGAGTCATGATACTATAAAGGTAAAATCAAGACAATAAAAAGTAAAATCAAGACATTAAATGGTTATTATAATGTTCTACAAGAGATTTTGCACCTTTATGATTTCTTTTTTCTTAACAGATTTTCAATCCATATACCTTCACCGTGGTCATCTCTAAACATACAAGTCTCAAAAGGTATTTCATCATCTAGTGAGTTCAACTCAGGTGCTTGCTTAGAGAAAGGTGTTGTCTCTTCATACTCGATGAGACTATCATCTGATACCGTTTTTTTCTTCCCTTCCCGAATTACTGACCATTTCTTATCAGATGGATCAGCCACATAGAAGACTTGTTTCGCTTGGGAGGACAAAATAAAATGTTATCCTTTAAATTTTTCTTTCAAAAAATCAATTAAAGTGAACCCTAATTCATTCACTTGAACTCCACTTTTATTATCAAGTCACTTGCATCTAAATACAAGCACTTTGAATTTAACAAAGTCTAGCTTCCATATGTCTTCAATTACACCGTAATAGGACATGTCAGTGTATACATGATTTTTGTCTTTAGAACTAGACACATGTAAAGACTCTGCTATTAAAGTGACCATACTGTTTTGAACAACACTTTTGGCATCTTTACAGACTGTGTAGAATGAATATCCATTGATATCATAGCCACTATAACTTGTAACAACAGAATGCGGACCGTAGGCCAACCATTGTATTATCTCCGAAACATCACGCTTGTAAGCCACCTTTTTGAACCAAGATATGAAATTCTTATTGTGACTATTAATTACATGTTGATCACTCCATAAAGGATTTCTTTCTTTTAAAAGCTCCATGCGTTCATTTAGATAAGACCGAACTTCATTAGAATTGCACAACACATAGAAATATGCTTTCATTAAGTTATCACCATTTGGATTTAACATTTTCATCCCACACATCTCTTTACCAACGGAACGTTCATCAGAACGATTGTTCGAAAGTCCAATACTTTTGGTGTTCACTAGGTATCCAGTGCAAAACTCGATAACCTCCTCAGCTTTGTATCGTTCAACAATACTGGCATATGGCATTTGACGATTTTTACAATAACATTTCAACACATTCATATAACGCTCGAAAGGATACATCCACCTTAAAAAATTGGGTCCACACAATTTAACTTCTCTAACCAAATGAATAACTAGATGAATCATAATGTTGAAAAAAGTAGGTGGAAAATACATCTCCAACTGACATAATGTGACCACAATTTCATTATGCAACTAATGTAACTGCACGGGATCGACCACTTTACTGCAAATCTTGTTGAAAAAGGAACACAACTTTACTATGGCATGTCTAACCTGTTTCGGTAATATGGATCTCAGTGTTACAGGTTACAACTGCTGCATTAGAGTGTGACAATCGTGAGACTTCATCCCCACAAGTTTCAAATCCTTCATAACAACAAGACTACTTATATTTGAAGAATAACCTTGTGGAACCTTACATCGTGCAAACACTGATAATTTTTTTTTCTCCTTTCCAGAAAATGTATAACAAGCTCGAGGTAACTAGTTCCTGGCTCCCTTCTTCTCTGGTGCCAGCCTTGTAAGATTTTGTGCCTTGTACTTGTGTATAATTAAAAAAAATTAACAAGCATTTAGGATCGATTTTCATATTTTCAATAATTTTCATGTACAAAACATAGACTATAGATTTTAATATATGCATCCTACATTAATATTAAATTGTATAGAAGAAAACCATACCCAAAAGTTTCTCTAAAACCTTTTCGAAGATCCAGAGTCACATTGCACTTGTATCGCCTCGGAATTCCTCCAAGTGTTCACCAAACTCTAAATAAGATTTAGAGAGAAATGAGCTAGCCAGTCAATCTAATTCAAGGCTAGAATCTAGCTAATTACCCATTTGATGCTCCTGAGAATATGATCTCTCAAACATTCAACCAACAAGGGAATTTTTGGTTTGATTTGGTGGAGAAATATGGAGAGGAGAAATATTTGCATGTGTATTAACAATGAGGAGAGGAGTGACCTATTTATAGGACTTCCTCAAAACCTATTCATATGCAAGCCACTTGCACATGATTCCTTGTTAATAGCTCCTCTAATCTAATCATACTTCGACACGTAATCATCCATTTGTAGGATCGTGTATGGCCCTAATTTTCTAATCACTTTTAGGGTTAATTACCTACTTGCTTAAGCAATTAAGAATGTGCAATGGAATTTAAGACAAAGCAAGCAAGTAAAGAAATATGCAAACCACAAAGGAAGACTTGGTGATTTTTATAGAGGTTCGGCCTCCCGCCTACTTCCTCTCTTGCAAGCTCCGCTCGAACTCCCTCGAGCTCCGCCTACGTCTTCACTATCAATCTCGTACTGGACCGAGATTAAGCCTTTACAACACAAGCTCCGTGAACAACCCTCGATAGCTTGAATTCTTCCTCTCAGAACCCGAGAGGGAACACTTCCGGCTTTTACCAAAATCCTTGGTTCGTGACAGACTAATGAGTGGAACAATCACTCTCTAACTTGAGCACACTTAGAGTATGATATGACAATGATCTAAAGTGTGGAAGTTTTGGCTTGAAGAGCAGGATTGGGGAATTTGAAGCTTGAGAGTTTCTCTTAGATGTGTTGGACAATATGGAGTGTAAGAGTAGTGTAATTGTGTCTTGGTAACATCTATTTATAAGCTCCTAAGGGTTTATAGTCATTGGGATTATATTAGAAGTTGTTTGTGTAAGAAACAGAAAATAGAAAACTGTAGCACACATTTCAGGACAAGTTCAGTCGACCGAATCGGGTCAAACGGTCAACTGGTAGGCAAATCAGAACTAGCAACGGCCAACCGAACGCGGAACGGTCGACCGAAAACATGCTAAAGCTTAGTTCACTTAATTTAACGGTCGAACAAGAAAGTGGAACGATCGACCAAAATTTGGCAGGGAATCTGAGGTTTTATGTTCGGTCAAACAAACGGATTTCAATGGTCGACTGAGAAAAGGAAGGAAAATGGGTTTCAAGAAAACGTCTTGGAACGGTTGACCGAGGCCAAGGTAACAGTCGACCGAAAGGCAAAATATTTTGGGGTTTGATTGGTTTTATACAAATACAATCGTTGGTATAATACGATAAGTCTAACGATCAAATGACACGTGTAGACGGTCAACCGAAGAGGTCTGAACAGTCGACCGTTCAGGTAGTAAAATTCACTATTTGCTACAGGAAACAAACGGTCGAACAAAAAGGCTCTGGTAGTTAAGGTTTAGTGAATTCCAGTCTAAGTTTGGGTGATCTATTGAAGTCCAAATGTTGTGAAATTTTGTGTGTGACTTGTGTAGGGAACCTAGTGTGTGTTTAAGTTGTTTTTAACTCTTGTATGCTCAAGTACACAGTTCCAAAGACTCAAAATAAATCAAGATTACATGTCTTCAAATGAGTTTTATTACATGTCTTGACTTGATTTCCTTTCTTCGTCGAGTCTTGATCACCTGTAGGGTTAGCACAAACAATATATATGTTATGGATAATGTGTGCTACTCTACATTGATTGTAATTACGATTAGGTTGATTAAATCATCAAAACATAGATTAAGGCAAAAAAACTAACATCATTAACCTCCTCTGACCGAATTGGAACAATTCCAACCCATGATCAAAGAAATTCTCTTTTTAACTCAGGCAAAACGACACACAAATAGTCGACCGAAATAGTCAACCATTTGACCGATTGAATCGTCAATTTCGGTCAGACAACACCGTACAATCGGTTAACCGATTCACCACAACCAAAAGTCCCTGGTTACAGTCGAGTGACACGTCCAAACGGTCGAGCCAAAATGGTCGACCGTCTCTGAATTAGAAAAAAACTCTGATTTCGGTCGAACCACGTTTGCCAAACGATCGACCGATTATCAACTAGGTTAAGTCCATGATTTCGGTCGAACAAAATTTCAAACGGTTGACTGGTTTGACCAATTTATGCATTTATCAAATTTTAGATTAATATCCAACAAAATCTGATCTTTAGGGTTTTAGCAAATTTATATTTTATAATGTTACAAACTACATTATTTTATACAACATATTATCCTATATAATGTCAAACATTATACCCCATAATATATTTACGTATCATATAAATTTGTTGATTATTCTAACCATATTGTAATCACGACATATTTGATTTTAATATTTTACCACATGTATCGCAATACATCATATAATATGTAAAATCAAATTCTTTGTTTTCCAGTTTTGTGGTGTGACCTATAGGAGGATCTAAGTTATGTTAGCAACGATATAAAACATTTTATATTATAAACTATAAGTGGTGTCTAGCTACACATTGTAGTTACCCAAATAACAAAGACGTTTTGCTCACTCGAACTAAACACGAGCCATTTAGTGATATTTAATATCACTTGTGTCTATCCCTTGCCTCATGATATTGATAATATTATATAAAGTAGAAGTGTGTCACCATTGTATTATATATTCATTCCTTGATCTCTCAAGCTAATTATAAATATGTAACTATACACAAGTTACGTTGTGCACATTATAATTTTTGTTTTATCAAGTGGCCCAGCAATATCATCTCTCAAGTCAAGAGGGGTAATGATAATCTTTTGACATACCAATTTTTCTCGCACAAGTTATGTATAACCAACTAATACCTTTATCACTATAGTCATTGATAGTTTTTAATAATAATCAAATTATACACTCCTTATGTGAAAAATACATGTCTCGTATCTTAGGATTCAAAGACACAATGAACATTAATGACACAAACAATTCCATAATGTTTCATTTATTAGGTCAATTCAATATATGAAAGAAACATTTTCTATTTCATATACTCATGTTGTTAAATATTTGTAGAGCTATAATATTTCTTTCAACCAACATGACAATCTTAACTCGGTAATCAATGTTCCATGTTAATTACCATGATTGTGAATTACTTTTGATTTATGTAACCATTATCTTTTAGAGCTCTATGGTAAGGACCAAGAGTCTCTTCCTTAACACTTCCAAAAGACGAATATATTAATCAACAAACAAAATGTTCAATACATTCAATTCATAATAAAAGACATATAAAAGTAAAAGTTTTAGAACACATTCCTTTCAAGCCTTGCTCCTACACCGAGGTCCACAAGATCAAGTCTAGCATTATATCAATCTTTTGTCTTACCGGGTATGTTCAATAGAGTGCCAACAAGACTATCACAAACGTTTTTCTCTACATGCATTGCATCAATACAATGTCTAACTTCTAAAGTTTTCCAGTAAGGAAAATAAAAAAATATAGATCTTTTTTTCCAAGAACTTTTGTCATTTTCTTGTTCGTACGGTTTTCCAAATTCACATTCAACATTGATTACACGTTTATACACCTTTTCAACGTTGATTTCAACTGGCGGATTCTGAAACTCTTATTTTTGGTTAGATGTTTTCTTCAACCTACGATACGGATGAGAGTTTGGAACAAATCCCCGATGACAAAGATAGACTGTCTTAGAACCATTAACAAGTTGCAAGGAGCATGTATTCTTTTCGCAAATTAGACAAGATTTATGACCTTTGACAGAATATCCAGACAAATTACCATAAGCTGGAAAGTCATTAATTGTGCAATAAATCATTGCCCGCATTACAAATAACTACTGACGATACGCATCAAAAACCAATTCTCCGTCATCCCACAATCTCTTTAAGTCATCAATTAAGGGCCTTGAATACACATCGATGTCATTTCCAGGTTACTTCCAACCAGAAATCATTAAGGACAACATAATATATTTGCGTTTCATGTATAACCACGGTGGCAGATTATAAATTACAAGCATAACATGCCACAAACTGTGAATGCTATTCAAAGTACCGAAAGGATTCATACCGTTGGTACAAAGTCCAAGTCATACATTTCTGGATTCTTCACCAAACAAAGGGAAGCCGTAATCTCCTTTTTCCACTGAGGTGAATCTGCCAGATGACGTAGCAACTTATCATTTGGTTTCTCACGATCAGCATGCATGTCATGTTTTTCAAATCCTCCTTACTTGCAAACAAACGTTTGAGCTTTGCAATGCGCTGATTTCCTCATATTCACCATCGGGAAGAAGTCATGTGCCTTCGATAACCCTATTGAGGTCAATCATATCCAGGACATGGATGAGAACGAAGTTGAAGGAACCTTCAAGTATTTCAGAGAATTGTTCGATGGAAGGTGCCTTATCTTGTGATCATATGGCCTTTGAGCCACATCCTTTTGATCATGTGGCTCTTGAGCCACAAGATACCATTTTTGTGACCTTTGGGCCACATTCTCTTCACTTTGTATCTCTTGAGGACTTCATGTGGGTTAAAAATCAACCCCCTGATACCCTAGATTTCAAAGAAACAGATAGAGGTTCACCTCCCATTCATGCCTCATATCGTTCTCATTCTCAAGAGGCATCAAACGACCACAATGCTTGTAAGGGTGTCAGGTGGTCAAACAATCTATTTCTGGACTTCGCCATCTGGGTAATAAGTCCACGGTGCACCCAAATATCTGTTGGAGGGTATACATTGATGACCCTCAACTCTGTCATGAAGTGGAAACATCTTTGTTTTAAATTTCCTTTTATTAACCCAAGTTTTGAGAGGCATGAACCGTCATCAAGGTTCATAAATCTCTTAACAATCCTCCTGTTTCTTATGTTCCGAGCCCATGTAATTGTAGTTCTAGATCGAGTGATGGGGGTTCTTATTTGATGTCCATTGACAAATAAAAATGGAAGCCCATTGTTTTACATAGTTATATTTGGAAAAAAATATTGAAAAAAGAAAGAATACTCCAAGAGTGAGCATTGATTGTTGTGGGTCACAACCCTTGTGTATTTGGGTCCCATTTCTTTCACGTATTTGTATCCTTTCTTTAGTACTTCGCAGATTTTGAGGAGAATTCAGATTTGTGTCCATCAACATAACCATGAACTTCCTTTGTGCTTCACGTTGGTGAGATCTTTTCTTTTTCATGCAAAAATCCTTGTAGTGTCATGTTTGCATTCATTAAGGACAACGCATGAAGTAAGTGTGTGGGGGTGTTCTACGTGTGTACATAGTCGAGTCTTTTTGCATTTATTTTGTTTTCTTTCGTGTGCATTGTTAGGGTCATGTTAGTGTGCCACATTTAATATTGATATATCTACTTGTCATGATCCTTGGGTGACTTGTCTTTTTTTGCTTGCATTGTGCTTTAAATTTTCAAATTTCTTTCAAAATATTCATGTGTTTACGAAAGAAAATGTTTTGTGAGTTTTGCGTGTGTTGAGCATATGCAAAAATGTTGAGAGGGAAAGTAAAAGGAAGCTCCCAAAATTGTCTTGAACTTGATGCATTAGGATATCTAGTACAATGTCTTGAACTTAAAAGGAAGGAAAAAGACTAAGTTGCAAGACTTATGGACTGAGATGCAAGAGAGAATGATCCAGATGTAAAACCAAAAGGACCAGTGAGCAAATCAAGATGCTCCACACCATCATGAGGAGTATTTTGGCAATTAGATCTGAGCATAACCATCAACAACTAAATCGGGTTCATCAAACATCTAGAAAGCAAGCCAGAAACGAGCCACCAAAATCCAGACTCGATCCAAGACAACCAGACCGCAAATCAGCGGTCTAGATGGCTGCAAATCATGTGTCTTAGTCGGGTCGTGGATTATGTTGTTTTATGTCCATTTATAGTATGTGTTTAGTCCCATACCAGACGATTGTCCCGGGATACTTTTTTCTATGACTGTAAATAGAACTCTTCCTCTTCCTTTGTAATCATCTCCTCTCTTGGTGGTCATTCTCTCTACTAGGAGTAAAGCCTTGGAGCAAAACTATGGTGGAGAGATACTACTAGTAAAGTGAGTGAGCAATAGAAAATGTTTTGTTATTTCTTTTAGCTCTTGCATGCTTAGTTAATTTCGTTTGTTTTAATCTTCATAGAATTAATTAGCATGTTTTGTTTCCTTAATATGAATGTGTGAGTAGTTTCATCCCCCTTTGGGGGTGGAGATGATGTACATATATGTTGTGAAATTTGGATGTTTGATGAATTTTTGATTGTGTAGACTTCCATGTTTGTATGTTCATTGGGGTATTTTAATCATCTACATGTTGGGGGATTTTTGATGGATTTTGCCATAAGATTTAGACACTTCCCATGCTTAGTTTCCTTATATTTATTGATGAAATTTCCTGTTGAATATGCTACATGTTAGTTATGTGTTTGTATTTGTGTTTGCTTGCTTGCTTGATTGAAGAAACATTGTTTTGCCATAACATTTAGACACTTCCCATGCTTAACTTTGTTCTTCACATGAGTTCTTGGTTTTTGATTAGTCTTGCCATAACATTTAGACACCTCTCATGCTGAGTCTAGTCTTATGTTAATCAAGTAGTAACTGACGATACGTTGTGTGAATGGATTAATAGGTTTTGTCACATCTTTAGACACTTCATATGCATGATGACACACACGCATACATGCTTACATGCGTCATTCATCACTTATTCCACTTAATACGTGCACACACTCCACCCCTTAGGGGTTTCCATTCCTGAATTCCAGCTTGTTCTCCAAGTTAGTTTAGTTTCATTGTTGCGTGCTTTCATTTTCTTGTTTGTGCTTGCTAGTTTAATTTAGTCTAGTTTAGCGTAATCAACTTCTTCTCTACTCTTTTCCCACTTGCCTTTGAATGAACCAGAGTCGACACACCTCCATGTGGATCGACCTGTATTTGCCACGTCTTCACTGACGTCGTGCACTTGAGGTATTTAAAACAAATAGATCAGAAATCAAGAACCCGAAGGTTCCTAAAATCTCAGGGAGACTAGATGGGCAACGACGTTCAGGCCAAAATGGTCTTAAACGGCGAGGATCACTAGTCTGTAGGAAATCAAGAACCCGATAGTTCCTAAAATCTTAGGGAGACTAGATGGGCAACAACATTCATGCCATAACGGTCTTAAACGGTTACCTCTCCTTAATATAACCGGAAATCCTAGGGTCCAACGTCCAAATTGATTTTATTAAGGCTCTTTTATTATGTGGTTTTTGGGGCAATGAAATGGTGATGAAATTCCCCACCTCATCTCCCATTGGTGACTGCTCCAAGGTGTTTTTCGTACCTTAATCTAACAAACAAAAACTCACCTCACTTTTGTTCTAATGCAAGTCCTACTAACTAATGTGTATAATGAATGATGAGTGAAAGAGATTACGTAGCTTACGCCCGCAATCTACAACAAAATTCGAAAAATAAAAAATAAAAACGATGAATGGAAAGTCTTATATCATGAATGACTTAGAAAATATCGTCTACTCTTTTGTTATAGGTTATTAAAGGCTAAGTTAATTAAGGGTCAATGAGTTAAACATTATAAGATTTCTAATTAAAAGAATCTCCAAAGCATAAATAAATAGTTAACTAAATAAACATTTAAAATTTAGAAACTAAAATAAATAAACATTTAACTAGATAAAATAAAATAAAAAAAGTGTTATTAAACTTGAGAAACATGTTATAACAATGAAAAAGATGACTTCATGTTATACGTAGAGATTTATAAATGAGCAACAACTACACTTGAAAGTTCAACTATGTTCTCTTGCTATACTAATGAGGGAGCAAAATCCATCATTTCAGTATGTTCAATTAGTTTTTAAAACAATAGAACATGATTCCTAATATGAACAAATCCTAATCCAAACCTCACGTGCATGATTCAATTTTTAAATAATCAATGTCCTCAACTTCCACGAGTTCAAAAACTACAATCCACCAACAAACAAATTCAATCATGTTAAGGGTAAAACTGAAAAGCATTCCTCATCTTCTCCAATAACAAAAATTCAGTCGTGCTAAATTTGTTTAGTTTGTATAATGATTCATAAAATATGGAAAATCGGGTTTGCTCACCTCGATGGAAGACGGGGGTCACGGAGGTGGACGGTGCAGTGACGATGGTCACAGAGGCTTCGGTAACAGGGGTCGCGGAGTTGTTGAGGTCGCGGAGGTAGATGGAGGAAGATGGCCGAGGTCGTGGAGGTTGTGCTGGTCGGAGATTTGATCGGGTTTTTGTCAGGATAAAAGATAAAAAACTGAAACGATTTGACTTATAAGAGCTATAGATGTCGGCTATATCACACAACCGACGTATATACCCCGATGGGGGAATAAACGTCGGTTATACAATAAATTCGATGTCTATAGGTCGACGTCTATAGGTGTGGATGATAAACGTCGGTGTATAGACGTCAATTGAAATGGTTATTCCAACAACCAATGTCTAGAGGACCTTATAGATGTCGGATGTATTAATAGCCGACATTTATACCTATAGACGACGTCTATTTGGGAGACCGACGTTTATTGGGTGATGACTATGTTGGATTTCGTGCCCTATAGTATGTATATATTTTCGAAATTTTATAAACATATAGGATCGAAACATTCATATTTTCTACGATTTTCATATAGACATGCATTTGTTTGTCCTAATTATTTAACATGCATTAGAACAAACAATTGTAAAGAGGATCATACCTAGAGGTTCTCTAAAACCTCTTGAAGATCCGGAGTCGCGTTGCTGCTCGAATCGCCCGGTGGATTGCCTCCGAGTATTCACCAAACTCTAAACGAGATTGGAGAGAGAAGAGCTAGCCTCTCAATCTCCAATAGAGTTTAGAATCCAATTACTAACCCCTCTTTAGTTCCCTTGAGAAGAAGATCTCTGAAAAACTAAAACTAATCTTAAGAATTAAGGAAATTTCGTGGAGAATTATAGAGAGAGATTTTTGCATGAGAAAATAAATGAATTAATTGATTAGGTAATGAGATAAACTTATATTTATAAGTTCTCTCCAAATTACCTATTCATGTGCAACCTCTTGCCCATGATTTCATGCAAACTTCCATCTAACCATCCATTATTTGATATCAAATAATCTCAGCCACGAATTAAATCAATTATGGACCAATTCCATGCATGATCTAATTAATTCTTAAATTAATTCTGTAGAAAACCGTCTGGACCGGTCGACCGTTTGGAGGTTCGGTCGACCGCTCGAACCAAGTTTCGGTCTACCGCTCGAACCAAGTTTCGGTCGACCGTTCGTAACTCAGTCGACCGTTCAACAGTAAAAAATATTTCATCGCAATGTTCGGTCGACCGTTCCGAACAGATGAAAATTCCTTGTTATCGGTCGAGACGTGTCCGGTCGACCGTGCACGATCGGTCGACCGTTTACGGTTAATCGGTCGACCGTTTGTGTACAGTTCTGCTGATTGGCCAAATTTTGGTTTTACTCCTACAAAATTTGACATTTCGGGATTAGTTGTAAATTCACAACTTATATAACATATTATCCTATGTAACGATAAATCATTACACCCCATGAATTTAATTTAGATTCTAATTATGTTATTAATCACAACATAATTTTGATTTTGCTTGTTCACCCCATGTGTCATATTTTCTACATGAAACCCGACACATCTTATGAACTCAAAATCCCCATATCTCGTTTCCCAGTTTTGTGGTGTGACCTATGGGAGGATCTAAACTAAGTTGGCAGTGATATTAAGAGCTTAATATCACAAGCTGTAAGCGGTATCTAGCTACACATTATAGCTCCCAATTAGTTAGATGTCTTAATTCCACTTGAACCAAAACCCGATCCATTTAGTGATGGAGTGCACCACTTATGTCTGTCCCTTGCCTTATGATATTAAGAATACACACAAAGTAGTATTGTGTCATCTTTGTATTAGTATTCATTTCTTGATCTCTTTAAGCTAGTTATAAATATGTGACTTAACTCAAATAACCTTGTGTACATTACAACTTTGCTTTATCAAGGGGCCCACTAATATCATCACTCAATTAAGAGGGGCAACGATAATCTTTTGACGAGCTATCTTTTCCAACGAAAGTCATACTTAACCAACTAATGCCTTTACACTACACTCATTGATAGCTTAAGACACTAGTCTAATTAAGCAATTCTTAAGTGATCGGATATAAGTCTCATATCAAAGGACCAAAGACACAGTAAAATATTAATGACACAGAAACACATTTCTATAATATTTTACTTGGTAGGTCAATTCGGTATACAAAAGTAATATTTTCCTCTTTTGCGTACCCGTGTTATCACTCACTTGTAGAGCTACAATGATCTATGACCAACACGACAATCTTAACTCGGTAATAAATGTTCCATGTTTATTACCATGATTGTGAATATCTTTTGCTTTATGTAAACTAATATCTTTTAGAGCCCTACGGTTAAGGACCAAGAGCTTCTTCCTTAACACTTCTAAAAGACGAATAACATAAACAAGGAACAAAATGATTTCTCATTCAATTCATAATAATTGACATTTAAAAGTAAAACTTTTAGAACACATTCCCTTCAGACTATTCATTATTCTGTACTAGTGTAAGTACCTAGTGTGACCATTAGAGCATCAATTAAACATACCTACAACCTAAATCATTCATGAATATGCACCAAACATATATCCATACATTTCAAGCCAATTCCATACAAAGATAAACTATTACAAGCAACAAGATAAGGTCTAGATCTAGCATGACACAAGTACCTAGTGTGGTTATTATCCCATATAATACAAGTTCAAGCATGCTACATGTATAAATCTACATTAAGCTCATGGAAATGACACAAATAAGAAGAATACATCACCACACAACACATAGTCTACATCACCTCCACCCCAAATGGGGTCAATCTACTCTCTACTCATAACACAGGCATGGAAAGCAAGAAATCTACACTACATATGACAAGAATAGCAAACTACTAAATAAACCAACAAAATGTAAAAATACTTGGATAGAAAGGAAGCTAAAGAAGAGAGAAACTCAAATCTAACATTAGATTAACCAAAGAATGAGATTACAACCTTCATCCACATCATTCCTTTGTTGCCAAATTGGGTAAACTAAACCTATTTTGATGGATGAAGGTGGAGGAGAAGCTAAAGGTATGACAAACATTGCTATTTACAAAGGAAAGAGACGTGTAGATGAATCTCGGAGCAATTTGACGGTTGTAATCAATTTCTCTACGGTTTGGTGCACCCAATAAAACTTGTTCGAGCCACGCAAGAATTCGGAGTGGATTTTGACCAAAAAGACCCATCCCTGATGGATTTGCATCCACCCCTGGCGTCTCTAGTTGGTCAGATCCGTCCTGAGTTCTCTCAGCAACTTATGTTATCCATTTTGCACGTGGGGTGCACTCCAGGTCCGTTGGTTCAAGCTCGTTTAACTTTAATTTCCTGAATACTCCTCAAGGTCATGATATTGAGTGATTTTTGTGTCAGAAATATTTTCCTTACGTTCAGGTCCCTCTGAGCTTCATCTGGGTCCTTCCTGAATTGCACATGGGTCATTGATCATGACAAACATGTCCAAGATGCTTCAATAAGGTCTTTTTTTGTTTTTTGCATTTCAGTCGTTTTCATTTGCTTTCTCTTCTTTATTATCTAAGTCTTGAAACACATCAATGGTAAAATAAATGATATATAGCACAAATGTATTCTATGATATGCTTCTAATCAGCTCTTATTTAATGAAATCTTATGATTACCGATTCATATCACGAGAGATGGGTAACATTATGAGTATCATATGAACTCATGTTATTGGACGTGGAAATGACAATTTACTGAAGTCATCACAGTCGTTGGTCGTACGTAGTTCTGCTTCGGAGGTTATTTTACATAATTTGACTTATTTGTATGGTGTTTGGCTTGTGTTTTCTTCTATATATGGTGATTGTTCTACACAGTCAAGCTTGTATGTCTGCAATTCCTTTGTTATATTAATATATTTAGAGGTGCAACCTCCCTTCTTGGTGCCAAAAAGTTGTTGTAGTCCAAGTGAAAATGTCGTTGGAGGTTTGGAAAACTCTCAAGAATTCCTTTACTTTGGTGGCTTGCGGTAGTCTTTTACATTAACCACCATTAAATAGTTTTACTTGTGATAATCTTGGTGATTATCTCAGGCTATTCAAGAGTTTATGTCTTGAGTAGATCTTGATTTATTGGTCAATAAAGAATCACAGTAAGGTGGTTTGCTCCTCAATAGATTAGGTACACTTATGAAGTCACTGATACCTCTATATGAAGAGATTGTACCATTACTACTAGGCTATGAAGTCAGATATAAAGTTCATTTCTGCTGACTGATGGCTTATCTTGCCAAGAGGGCATTGAGAGTTGGGCTGAAAAGGATGGTGTTTGGCCCAGGATCTCACTATCACCTATGCATGTGCGAAGTAACATAAGTGAATCGATATTTATCATTTAACGTTTTAGTTACATGAACATCTCAAAAATAGTTCACTAATCACACTTATGGAATACATATAATGTTATATGGTTTTTAATACATGTTATGTTTCAACCTTTGGCTTTAACATGTACTTCAAATTCAATTTTGTGATTTCAAACTATTAATAGTGTATCATCTTCCATACATTCAAAGGTATCCTACATCCACCATACCTATGAAAAGACCTCATCCTCATGCCGAGTCTCAAGAAGCAATGTCAGTTGCACTTGTTGACATGGTTGTTGCATTCAAAGGATATGCGGAAAAAGAAGAAGAAGCAAGTGAGAGAAGACTGGAACTAATGGAAGAAATGGTTGCTATCGAGCAACAAAAATTTACTGTAAACAAGGAGAAAGAAGAATCAATGGGTTGTCAAATATTATACTTTCACTTCCTGGATTTGAAAAACATGAAATACTCAAAGCACTAAAGTTGTTGGAGTGTGAAAAGAAGTGGAAGTCCTTTCTATATCTACCACATGAAATGCGTGGTGAATGGTTGAGGTTGTCATTGAGTGAAAATTAAGAATTCAGTTGTAATAACGAACTTCTCTTGTTTGATTGGTCGGTTTGTTAATGTATTTAGATTGCTAATACACAATTGACATTTGTTTTTGTGATATGCTATTATTAGGTCTTCTATTTTTGAATGTTTGGGTGGTTAACGTACATTGACAGGTTGAATTTTGGTATCATCTAAGTATGTGTTAATGTGAAATTATATGACGTTGACAGGAGTTAAGAATTCAACCTCCAACAACATAATCATAAATTGTAAATAGTTTCTCATATTTTCTAATGGTACGTGTTAGCTGATTCAAATCAATCCCAAATACGCAGCGGAATCGAAATAGCAAATCCAATTGACGGAAATTAAGAACAAATGCAAATCCAAAATCCAAATCACATAAAACACGCAAGATTTAACGTGGAAACCCAATGCGGGAAAAACCACGGACGACACAACTCCAAATCCACTATAGAGAAATGTATTACAAAGAGAGGCTTACAGGAGACGCGAACGAACCGACGAAGATACCTGGCTCAAATTCTCTCAACGAATCAACAAGGATGCTCTCTCTCTCTCTCTTTTCTCTCAAAAACACAAAGTAGACTAACAGGAATTACCCTTAAGCAAAGGGGGACGAAATTGCCTTTATATATTAGGCCTAAACAAGTATTAATTGCACCAAAATCGCGTGGAGAAATGTGCAAAATTGTGGCAGAAAATAGGTCCAACAGTTGACCGAACGGGTGCTTCGGTCGACCTATCCTCTAACTGTATCGCGAACCAGCTTTTACCGGTCGACCGAAACTAAAGTATTGGTCGACCGAAAAGCGACAGTAACTTTTCTTCCTTGCTCGAGTGCATACTCGGTCGACCAAATCACTTAAGTTACGGTCGACCGAAAACCGAAAGGCACTTTTGTCCAGCTCCTCGTGTGTGCCCTGTCGACCGACTCCTAAGTTTCGGTCGACCGAAAATGGAGAGACACTTTTGGCCAACTCCTCGTGTGTGCCCGGTCGACCGAATCCTAAGTTTCGGTCGACCAAAAATGGACATGCACTTCTGCTGGACAAATCAAAACACACATCCGGTCGACCGATCGTCTGTTTTATCCCACAAATACTTTAATCACATATTTAAGGTAAACAACAACAATCTCCACCTTTACTTTGAATAACCCCTGGAAATCTTTGAAGGAACACTTTCTTCCTCATTGTGTCGTCGTCTTAGCTCCACCTACATGGAACTCAAACCAACCAAGTTCACGCATACCATGAACTTAGTTGAAATAACTGGCTTCGTCAACATATCAGCCGGATTATCTTCAGTGCCCACCTTCTTCACCACCACACCTCCTTCAGCAACAACTTCCCGAATGAAGTGATAACGGACGTCGATATGCTTCGTCCTCTCGTGGTACATTTGATCCTTCGTCAGATGAATGACACTCTGACTATCACAATAAACAACCTCTGTATTCTGACCTGGACTAAGTTCTCCAAATAAACCTTTCAGCCAAAGAGCTTCCTTTATACCCTCAGTCACTACCATATACTCTGCATCCGTTGTAGACAAAGCAACAGTGTGTTGCAACGTCGCTTTCCAGCTAATAGTTGTGCTCCCAACATTGAACACATAACCAGCCATAGATCTTCGTCTATCGCGGTCTCCCGCATAATCGGCATCAACAAACCCCATTAACGAATACGAAGATCGACCAAATTTCAGAGATAGCTCAGTTGTACCTTTTAGATACCGGAGAATCCACTTCACAGCTGACCAATGCTCCTTTCCTGGATTCGACATAGAGCGGCTCACCACACTGACCGCCTGAGCTATATCTGGACGAGTGCATATCATAGCATACATCAAGCTGCCAACTGCACTAGTATAAGGCACACGTGACATGTATGCCTTATCCTCCTCCTTCTTCGGACACAAGTCTACCGAGAGCTTAAAATGCGCGGCGAGAGGAATTTTTTCAGACTTGGCACCTTTCATGCCAAAACGATGCAAGACTTTCTCAATATATTTCTGCTGGGAGAGAAACAAACTTGCATGTACGATCACGACGTATCGCCATACTCAGAATCCTCTTTGCTGAACCGAGATCCTTCATCTCGAACTCAGCCTTTAACAATTCTTTAAGCTCAGAAACATTAAACTTGTCCTTAGCTGCTACCAACATATCATCTACATAGAGTAATAACAAAACAAGAGAGTCATCTGAAAATACCTTTTGGTAAACGCAGCAGTTATACTGGGACTCGCTGTACCCATGTCCAACCCTAAAAGAGTTAAATCTTTTATACCACTGTCGAGGCGACTGCTTTAACCCATAAAGCGACTTTTTCAGCAAACAGACCTGATTCTCTTTACCCTCGACCACAAAGGCTTCCGGCTGGGACATGTAAATTTGCTCCTCTAATTCTCCATGTAAGAAAGCGGTCTTCACATCTAGTTGCTCTAACTCTAAATCATGAATTGCAACCAAACTCAACAAAACATGAATAGAAGTATGTTTCACAACGAGTTAGAAAATACCGCTATAACCCACACCCTCCACCTGACTAAAACCACGAGCAACTAATCGAGCTTTGTATCTCACATCTGAGAGACCCTCGATTTTCTTCTTGAAGACCCATTTGCAGCTAACGACCATTTATCCTTTTGGAAGTTCTACCAGCTTCGAAGTTTGGTTCTTATGAAGAGACTCCATCTCTTCATTCATTGCACCCACCCAAGCAGCTGAATCGGGTGCCAAAATTGCCTCTGAATACGTGCTCGGCTCACCAGAGGTTCTAAGAACATATGCAAGGACTAATTCGGCGCATCTACGGGGTTTCTTGGTCAGCCACCTCTCTCTGTCCCTTGCCAACAATTACTTTTCATCTTTCTCAGATTTCGAACTCTCTCCTTGTGTCACACCGGTATCCTTTTCAACAGTCACTACCGGTGGCTCTACCTGAACCGGAGTCCCATTTGACACAGGAGTAGAAATATCAGTGTCTTTCCTGGAAGGTAACATAACAAGCTCATTAAAGACAACATTTCATTCAACCATGAGCTTCTGAGATTCCTTGCACCACAGACGATAACCCTTCACACCCAAATCACAGCCAAGGAATATACACTTCAACGACCGAGCATTTAATTTTCCTTGATCTACATGTGCGTACGCTGGACAACCGATGACTCTCAACTTGGACAAATCTGAAGCTCCACCTGTCCAAACTTCTTCCGGTGTTCTCATGTCCAAAACAGTGTGAGGTGAACGATTCACTAAATAACACACGGTACACACTGCTTCTGCCCAAAAATCCTTAGTCAGGTCAGCATTCAGAAGCATACATCTAGCTCTCTCCAAGAGAGTTCAATTCAGACGTTCCGCTACTCCGTTTTGTTGTGGTGTGTGACGTACAGTTCGGTGTCGCACGATTCCTTCATCCTTGCAGAAATCGTTAAACTCTGAGGAACAAAACTCCAAACCATTATCCGTCCTTAGAAGCTTAATTTTCTTTCCGGTTTGATTCTTAATCATAACCTTCCAGTGCTGAAAATTCTGAAACACATCGCTCTTTTATTTCAGAATATAAACCCAAGTCTTCCTGGAGAAATCATCAATAAATGTGAGCATATAACGAGCTCCACCTTTTGATGGAACCTGAGAGGGTCCCCATAAATCAGAGTGTACATAATCTAAAGTGGCCTTGGTGGTGTGCTTTGCTGCTGAGAAACTAACCCTCTTCTGCTTCCCCAAAACACAAAATTCACAGAAGTCCAGACTGCCGATTTTCTGACTTCCAAACAAACCACGTTTGTTCAACACCGCCATGCCTTTCTTGCTTATGTGCCCCAACCTCATATGCCAAAGTTGGACATTCTCCTCACCAGACAACGATGACGCTATAGCTGCGTCACCCTCCACAGTTTCTCCTTTAAGCATATAAAGCTTACCGGGTCCAAGCTTCTTTAACTTCATCAGAATAAGTGATCCTTTGGTGATAGATATGCAGTCATCCTCACCACTAAATTTGTAGCCCTTTGCAGTCGGACTACCTACCGAAATCAGATTCTTGCTCGCCTTTGGAACATGTCGCACATCCGACAAAACCTTGACTAGGTCATCGTGGGTCCTCAATCTGACAGAGCCAATTCCTGCAACCTCTTACCTGTCACCATTGCCCATCACAACCATTCCACCTGACATATATTCATAAGATGAAAACCACTGCTTATTCAGTGTTAAGTGGAATGTACTGCCCGTGTCAATCACCCAACCGTCAGAAGCTTCAAAAGAACCTGTAGCTGCCAACACAAAATCAGAATCGGACTCAGCAACATTCGAACATGACTGATCACCACTACTAGAACCCCTCTGCTTCTCTCTGTTCTGTAGCTTAAAACATTCTGATATCTTGTGACCCTTCTTCTTGCAGTTATGACAAATAATATATTTGTCCTTTGACTTAGTCTTAGAGGTGTTCTTTGAGAAACTCCTCTCTTTCCCCTTACCACGAGCAACAAGTGCTTCACGTTTTCTCGACTCAGAACCATCAGACCTCTTCTCCATGTCAGATTTGGAGGATAGTGCATTTTTGACATCCACAAGAGAGATGTCGGTCCTGCTATACATCATTGTCTCCACGAAGTGATCATATGAAGAACTCAACGAGCAAAGTAAAAGGATCGCCTGGTCCTCATCAGAAAACCTTGCTTCCACTTTCTCCAAGTCCATGATGATTGTGTTGAAATCATCCAAGTGTTGCTGAAGGGAGATACCCGACTTCATCTTGAATAGGAACAACTTCTTCTTCAAGATAATCCGGCTCGCAAGTGACTTCTTCATGTGGACTTCCTCTAATTTCTTCTACATACTTGCAGTTGTCTTCTCCTTCAACACTTCTCTCAGAACTTCATCAGACAACGACAACTTAATTGTTGACATCACCTTTCGATCAAGCTTCAACATAACTTGATCGGACATTTCCTTTGGCAACTTGTCCATGCCCTCAAGAACGTCCTCCACCTCTTGCTGCACCAGGATTGCGTGCATCTTGACTTGCCACAAGCCGAAATTCACATCTCGGCTCAACTTCTCAATCTTCCAATGATTTACCATGTGTATTTGCCAAAAAGATTGATGAAAACCCCAAAATTAGGACCAAAAGCTCTGATACAAGTTGTTAGGTGATTAAAACCAATCCCAAATACGCAGCGGAATCGAAGTAGCAAATCCAATTGACGGAAATTAAGAACAAATGCAAATCCAAAATCCAAACCACACAAAACACGCAAGATTTAACGTGGAAACACAATGCGGGAAAAACCACGGACCACACAACTCCAAATCCACTATAGAGAAACATATTACAAAGAGAGGCTTACAGGAGACGCGAAAGAACCGTCAAAGATACCCGGCTCAAATTCTCCCAACGAATCAACAAGGATGCTCTCTCTCTCTCTCTTTTCTCTCAAAAACACAAAGTAGACTAATAGGAATTACCCTTAAGCAAAGAGGGACGAAATTACCTTTATATATTAGGCCTAAACAATTAATTGTACCAAAATTGGGTGGAGAAATGTGCAAAACGTGGGCAGAAATTAGGTCCAACGGTCGACCGAACAGGTGCTACGGTCGACCGATCTTCTAACTGTATCGCGAACCAGCTTTTACCGGTCGACCGAAACTAAAGTACTGGTCGACCGAAAAGTGATAGTAACTTTTCTTCCTTGCTCGAGTGCATACTCGGTCGACCGAATCACTTAAGTTACGGTTGACCGAAAACCGACAGGCACTTTTGCCCAGCTCCTCGTGTGTGCCCGGTCGACCGACTCCTAAGTTCCGATCGACCAAAAATGGACAGACACGTTTGCCCAACTCCTCGTGTGTGCCCGGTCGACCGAATCCTAAGTTCCGGTCGACCGAAAATGGACAGGCACTTCTGCTGGACAAATCAAAACACACATCTGGTCGACCGATCGTCTGTTTTATCCCACAAATACTTTAATCACATATTCAAGGTAAACAACAGCAGTACGCACAAAGAATAGAATTTGTTTTCTGTTGGATTTCAAAGATAGACACAAACAATAGCATCTGTTTTCTATCTGATTTTAGAGAGGGTCACAAACAACAGAATTCGGTCAAAGAAAAATTATTTCCCACTAGATTTTGTTTTCTTTAGCTTTTTGTTTAACTCCGAAAATCATTTTTTGGAGTTTTTCGCGTCACTAACACCCCCAAGTAAAAAGGAGGTCAAGGTAGATTAAAGTATTAATGGAACAAGAGAATTATTTTCTGTTAGATTTTTGACAAAGGAAGTCATGTTGCACGCAAGTGTTCTCAGAGGCTTAATCACTCTTGCCACCCAGAAGGAGTTCCCCCGGCAATTACAACTTTATCAGTTATGGATTATGAAGATCAAGAGTAGTATCAAAATTCTAGAGCTTCCTCTCATATGGCTTTAAATTTACGTATGATTTTAATTCGAGGCCATATCAATGTTATGATTCAATAATGATTGTTGATGTTACATAATCTACATGATCGATGATGAGGTCTACCGAAGGTGAATAGAGTAAATGTCATCTAATGCTCAATAATGCAAAAAATAAAACAAGCAAGAAAACAAGATATATTAACTAAAGGTGACGCCAAATGTACATAGGTATGGTCACACAACCGCGACTCAGTCTTACCTTAAGCCTTGGTCAAAAGCTCCACTATTGGAACCTAGTTTCGGCTTGAGATCTCTCCTTTTCCAAATGAAGCTCAAGTACACCCGTGTTGAGCTTCTTATTCACGCACCCCGTGAAGTAATCCTCTCAAAACCCAAGACACAACTCCAACAAGTCAGAGTTGATAACAAAACTTTTGATGGGATCGATTCAGGAATTAACACAAATCTATCACTCTAACTTGAGAACTAGTAAATATGAATTTAGCTTACATTACACAAGTGGTGAAAGTATAGGCGCAAGTGTAGAGGTTATAGCTTAACCTGTAGAAGATTGATAAGTAGAGATTAGAATTGAAGGTTTAGGAATTATCAAGTCTTTCTCAAGAATAATTTTTTTATAGTCTCTAAAGTTCTACTAGCAGATGGAAGGGAATGTTTGGAAAGCAAACAATGAAGTTATTTATAAAGAAATTGTTCTACACGTTGCAAAAGTTGACCACTCAACGCCAACGATATACCACTCATAAAAAAGTGAAACGTTGAATGTGCATGAATGAGCTTTTATTGTAGGGTTTTTTGCTTAATCAGTGAAATAAGATATAATGAAGTAAGGCATTCTTTCTTGTCGCACAACTCCTACTACTCGGGAAAGTATGTCTGAGGGGCTTAATAACTTGTGCTTTCGAGTCATCTGACTTGGGATGCACTGGCTGAACTCTCATTACACGGGTGGAAGGGGTCACCCTATTTAGACATTTGGGGGGAATGTATACATTATAGTATAAGTCCTCACATGCAATGACCATGGTCAACAATCCCCCGCACTAGCTCCTCGTCGACACGACCCGTACTTGTCATCGAATCAACGCGGTCGTGCACTTGTGGTTTTAAACTTTAAACCTTATCAAAATTTTGAAGTCAAGACCTGGAGGTCTCAAAAGTCTCAATGCAACTAAGAAAACAAAGACGTTCATACAATGATGTCGAGAATAATGCTAAAGGGTGTAAGGGGAAGGAGGCAACCATTGCTCCACCTCGTCTCTAGGATTCACTCTCATTTCGACCTCATCGACCCTCAGAGTCTCATCGCTTCTGAGGGGGCCACCATCAAGGTCGAGTAAATCATGTCCTCCTACTCTAGCTCACTTCTGGACTCTTGGCAGCATCAAGACAAAGAAGAGGATGTTTGTGCCACTCCTCCGATAGTTCTATGGACTCAGAGACCTTATTCAGCTACGACTTTGACACATTGTCGTTGTCCGAGAAAAATGAAGTGCTTTTGAAACAAAATAAAAATATCTACAAGATGCTCAAGAAACTGGAACCAGAGGGTTCCTCTTTACCGGGGGTGTCTTCCTTTCACAAACGACGGAGGTGATAGTAGTCGGTTAGGCCTTGCATTTTATTCTTTTCATACATTGTGAACAATGCATGGCATTAGTGTGTGGGAGAGGGAGTTTTATCATTTGTGTATAGTCAATTTTTTTCTTTTTGTTTGTTTGTATTGTTAGGGTCATGATATCAAGCTGCAATTTACATTGATTTATCTTGCTATACCATAGTGTAGCATCCGGATCAAACACAAGGAGAGGTTGCAAATTTTAGTCGATTCTCTTTTTAATGAAGCACGAGTATTCAATGGTGGTTGATATTTTTTGTTTTTTGTTTTATGAAGAGATTAATAGATAATGCAAATATTTTTATGGGTTTTTCTGTAATAAGATTGCAATCAAAAATTACGATGAGATGAAACACTTAGAAGGTGAAAACATTTTCATAGGCATGAATTGGCAAATGTGTAACACGTTTCATTAAGCACAAGAGATTAGATTTTGTAAGCATGACTTGAAATGATTAGACTATCAAATTATCAAACAATAACTAACCTAGATCTAATTACAACTTCACAAATTCTCGCAAGCAAAGAAGCAATGATATAATTCTAATTATAGATTAAGAAACTTACAGGTAACATCAACCTATCAAATAATTAGAAATCATCTACCTCTTTCAAGTGAATTAGCAAAGGTAATAACAAATCAAATATTAACATGATGGCAACCCTAATTCTTAATTCATCCTAACTCATATGTGCACCTTCCAAGAGATGAATTTAGTTACACATGATTAAAGAAAACATAAAAGAAGAGGAGAGACATGCAAAGAAAAGACTCTCATGATAAGAGAATATAAGAAATTAATCACATAACAATAGACTCTCTCCCCATAAAAAAGAAAACAAAAACTAAACTAAAGGGGAATATCTCCCTTGATAAGAGAATATAAGGCTTTATATAGAATTATGTCTCTCCCAGGTCAGCTATATTTCATGCGCCGTTTGACCCATGAAACATCTGAATTTGGAATATCTCATGATAGCCAAAATTGTGATCCTTCAAAATATATTTCTAATGGTGCTTGAATCACATGATTTGGATTTGGGAGGAGAAAGTTATGCACAAATTACTGATGATATGTTGATTGTTTAATTTCCAAATACATTCGGTCTTGACATGCATTTTTCACCCTCGTATCATTAGAATTTGGCAAGTCTCAAGAGAAAGGATATGTTTGCCTTTGCATTATATTTCCAAAGGATCTAGAATCATCAAATTTGGTATATGTATGTGGATATTATGAATAAAACAAGTGGCATGTGTTTTTGTAGTCCGGACTTTCCATATTGATATTGATTGCATAATTCGATAAATTTGCAGCATAATAGAGAGCACAAACACGTGGAGTACATTTCTTGAAGCACGCTCTCCAAATTTGACTTTATAGATCAGATTTTAAATTTAAGTCCTTTCACTTTTCAATATTTTCAACAATTGTATCTATTTTCTTGTAACCTACAAAATGAAAATAAAACACTCGACATAGCATTTTTCAAATACAAAACTAAGATAATAGTGAAGGTAAAAAATGATAAATTATGATTCTCATCAAATACCCCCACACCTATCTTTTGCAAGTCCCGAGCAAAACAAAAATAATAAAAATAAAATATACAAACAAACACAAAATCCTAACTCACTTTCTTAGGAATTACTGTTGCACTTTGCATATGCAACAGACCGTTAAACTCTCATGTTTCCATGGAGGAGGAGTTTTGTCTCCTGATGGTTTTCAGTAGATATACCCACAAAATCTGAACTTGGATGCAAGACATCACTAAGTTCTCTAAATCAATAAAGCAACCTAGGTTGGTCATAGAGTGAACATTCCAAAAGTGTCTGACCAGCCAACTAATTTCACTCCACACATCTACTCTAGTGCACTGCTACCCAATAAGTTCATACGAAGTTTTCATGAATAATACATGGGTGTCCTTAATATCCTTCGTAAGAATTAAGTTTGCTCCCCTTCTTCCTGCTCCTCTACCCTTTTCTGGTGGATTCACTAGTGCAGAAAAGTCCATATACGTCGGATATATGGTGGTATAGACGTCGGATTTCGATGGTCCAAGTACCCGACGTCTATTTCCCCGTCGTCTATTCCTTGTTGTATAGACGTCGGCTATATACGACCGACGTCTATACAGTGTATACACGTCGGCTTTATACGACCGACGTCTATTATATGTTAATTAACAACAAAAAAATACATTGCAACCTATATCGGGCATTCTGCACTCACATTAATCAAGCCCAAGTCGCCCAAGTGCCCCAAGTGCCAATCTTTTGACAAATAACCACGTATATCAAGCCAAACATGCCCAGGTGCCTCAAGTCGTTCGCGTTCAGCAGTAGAGGAGTGGTGGAGTACATCAACCACACCAACAAAACTAAATTCTCCGATGTGGGACTAAACTATTACACCAAATAGACGTCGGATATATAGCTTGACCGACGTCTATTCATACGGCACGACCTATAGACGTCGGTCATGCTATACATCCGACGTCTATACATTGATATATCAATAATTAATAAAAAATACACCCTATAGACGTCGGTCATGCTATACATCCGACGTCTATACATGGGTTAATAGTAAAAAAGAAACGTTGCAACCATTTTGAGCCCAAGATGTCCAAGTGCCCCAAGTGCCAATCTTTTGACCATTAAATATATATATGTATCTCACTTGCATTTTGTAGTGTCGTACCAAACTACCATTTAGAAGTAAAGGAGTGGTGGAGTACTTCAACTCCACCAATAAAAAACTTTCTCCAATGTGGGACTAAACATGTCACCATACACACACATGTGTACAACACAACACACATGTGATTGTAATTATTTTTAAATCCACATTATTCTTATACAAAATAATACACATAAATTCTTACACGAAATAAATCCTAAAAATTACGTTATTTCTTATACAAAATAAATTCCAAAAAAATATGTTAATTTTTACACTAAATAAATCCCAAAAAATTGCGTTATTTCTGATACGAAAGAAATCCACATAAATTCTTATACGGAATAAATCCAAAAAAATAAACAAAAAATATTTTCTTCTTTCAGGAGGTATAGACGTCGGTTATACTAAACAACCGACGTTTCTACAAACCTATAGACGTCGGATGTCCAAATATCCGACGTCTATACCTATAGACGTCGGTTGTTTGGACATCCGACGTCTATTTGGTGACGTCTATCGAGCATTCTGCACTAGTGATTTGATTTGAAATTTTGGACTTTGAAATAGATTCGTGACTTTGTTTTAGACCTTTTGCCTCCATGATTTTTTTTTGTTTTCATTTTTTTAGCAATTGCCTTGAATTGGATTTTTTTATACCCAAAGGTTTTGGCTATGCTATTGGATTCCCTCAATCTGCCTCTCCCTACAATTTAGCTCATCTACCACCCATGTAACTGTTGGCTTTTTGGCCTTAATCCGTATTTTGATGATGTAATTAAACCTAATCTTAATAAGGACATGTAGATTAGCACATGTAGTATAATAGTATACATGTTGTATTGTGCTAACATCTACAGGTGATCAAGACTCAAGAAAGAAGAAAAATCAAGTCAAGACATGTAATCAAGCTAGGATTGAAGACATGTAATTTTACCTTTCTTTGAGAATTAGGAACTTATGTGAATTGAGCATAACTTAAGCTAATATGCATGCATTCACACACTAGGTTCCTTTTAGGAGTCACACACAAAATATCATATAATTTGGACTCCATTAGATCACCTAAACACCTAAAACATTGGTCGCCAGTCTGCCTGAGTTCGGTCGACCGTTCACCTTTCGGTCGACCGGTTATACACAATTTTTGTTATACCAGACCAATCCGTTCAACCGATCACACATCTATTTAACCGATTACCCAGACCTGTTCGGTCGACCGGTAAACCTTCGGTCGACCGTTTCGTTTGTTGTTTTTGGTAAAAATACGACCGTTTTATTTGTCGTATTATACAACGGTCGTATACACATTTTTCTCAATATACACCCCCATATACATTAGAACCGGTCGAACCAATTGCCTAGTTCGGTCGACCGTTCAAATAGGTAAAATCTACCTGCTATCGGTCGACACAAGTTTGTCCAACCGATCAAGATTTCCCTCTACCGAACCCAGTAGTTCGGTCGACCGGTACCTGCTCGGTCGACCGTTGACCTATAGAACTTAAGTGATTCGGTCGACCAGTACCTATGTTCGGTCAACCGATCCATCAACAGACTCAAGGGTTCGGTCGACCGATACACCTTTCGGTCGACCATTTCTGGACAGATTTCTGAACCCGATTTTCTGTTTTGTGTATCTTGCACAAAACCCAATCAAATCTTGTCCAAACGGCTAGAAATCTTTAGGAGCTTATAAATAGAGGTTCACACTTAGTTTTCCATAAGATTTCACAACTCCAAAGTGTCAAACTTATAGTGAGATTTTCCACAACCTCAAAGCTCCCAATTAGTGATTCCAAAGCCTAATTTCCACATCCTTCATCATACATTCATATTAGCATCTGTTGTGCTCAATACTAGAAGAGTGAGTTCCACTCCAATTGTTGTCAAGAGAGCAAGGGTCTTGGTGAAAGCCCAAGACAAAGTGAGCAAGGGTCTTGGTGTAAGCCCAAGACAAAGAAGCAAGGATTTCGGTGAAAGCCCGAAGTGATTCTCTCGGTTTGTGAGAGGTGGTGCCAAGCTCGGCGAGGGTTGTTCGCGAGCTTGAAGACTTGTAAAAGGCGTTGCTCCCGGCCCGGAACGGGGAGGCATAGTGAAGACGCAAGAGGAGCTCGAACGGGGATTCGAGAGGGGCTTGCAAGAGAGGACGTAAGCGCGGCCGAACCTCTGTAAATCCGGTGTCTTCTTGTGTGGTTTGCATTGCTTTCCTACGTGTGTTTGATTTGTTTTTAATTTCCGCTGCAATTCTTTGATCAATCAACCAAGTAGTCAATTAGGGCTTAATCGTGATTAGTTTGTGGACCCATAGACCCACACGATCCTATAGTAACAATAATTTAGTCGGTCGTTCCCATGTCACGAGACTCACAAGACAACTGGGTTTCAAGATACCCCTACAGACTTATTGACCCAAGTGGAAAAACTTGCCTCGAACAGAGACCCTTACTTCTTTCTATTTCTATACCAACTTGACATTGGATTTAACTTGGGTGCAATTGTCCCCCATTAAACTTAATACATCTACATATAACAGGAGCCCGGAAATACAAAGTATTCCATTGACACGTCATCTTTCTAACTCTGGATTACCATATTAGACACTACCATAGAGTTCAAGGTGGAATGTAGTATTAGGTCTGATACTTTAAACCCGGTTTACACCCCCCCTTATGAATTGGAGATTCTCACGAGCACTACATTACTTTAAGGACCTTCAAACATCGTGATATAATGTATCCTTGCTCAACTTATATGATTTACTTTTTACTTGCCTCATTAACTCTTGTTGCACACAAGTAATTACAATGCAACACCAAAAATCATTTGAAAAACAAGAACTGACTCTCTTTTTGTTATTAATTTTTATTTTTGAAACAAATGGGAAAAAATGGCAACTAAAGAAAACAAGTCACACAGAGGATTCATGATTTCATAACATATGGAAGATAAAGTGCTCAAACTATCATAATACTAACAATACACACAGAAGAAAACAAAGAACAAAAAAACAAAAGAAAAGAGTACTACACTACGATAAATGTGTACGCATTAAACACTTTGGATGCAACGACCAAACTACTGTTACACATGTTGTAGGGAGAAGATGTATGTGATAGTGCAAGTCTTTATAGGCAATCATGCACGGAACCACACTCAGGGAGAATTAAACACCAACAAATTGTAATTCCTTATTCTCTAAAAAGAAAAGATAAAAAGAAGAAAAGAAAAAGTATATGTATATAAATAAGAACATTGATGAACTTTACACAATGTATCATTTCAAGATATTAAGGTTGCTCATGTCTTTCACTTAAGTCTTTAATTAACTTGCACGAACGGTTCACTATGTTAGGTGTGTGGACTGGGTATATATTAGCGTCCGCCCATAAGATTACCATGTCCAATGATCGACAAAAGTAGGTTTGTGGACTCATGTTGTTAGGTTGAATAATGCATTGATGTTCGAATTTTGTGGGTATATAGGTTGAAAACTTTTAGGAGACACCTCCATTTCGTTGACAACAGGGGCCTTTAACGACTTGTTGCACATGTTAAGTGCAATCATGATTCCTACGAAAGTAAGGTAGGATTTCCCATTTCATTTTTATTTGTAATCTTGTTTAGGATACAAATCCGCCACTAGCCTGATCTGTTTGGGATTTCTCCAACGGGTTATGATTGGTTTGAAGCACGTGGCGGTGAAGCCCTGGTCCATTGGCTCGAATCAATTTGGTCTGAATTGTAGAATTTCTCCACAGACTCTTGAGATTATGGACTATTTGCAACCAAGATATTTGCTTTACAATCATGTCCCTCTGGGTTTGCAATCCATTAAAACATGTCTAAAAAGCTTTCAAATCAATCATTTCTTCTTGCATTTGGGTCCTTTTGGTCATTTTTGTTTGTTTTCTTTTCTTTATTACCTAAAACCTAAAATACATGAAACAACAACCTGAGTAGCACAAATATGGTGTAAAATAAATGATATATAGCATGAATGTATTGTATGAAATACTACTAATCACCCCCTCACATTTCACATTTCCCTCTCTCTTTAGTTCTCTCTCCTCTCTCTTTGTCGTCGTCGGAGATGATTACAATGGTGGTGGTGGAGCAAGGAGGGAGAGTAGACATTGTGGTGCCAATGATTGGTGGTGGTGATGGTACGTTGTACTAGTGGTGGTGGTGTGTGGGAGACGAGGTGAGGTTGTGGTTGTCGTTGTCAGTGGGGTGGAGGTAGTCTCCATCGTAGGCGATGATGGTGGTGGTGATGGTGGAGTGGGAGAGAATGCTAGGTAGGTAGAGGGAGAAGGTGTGGGTTTTTATTATTCTTATTTTTATTTAACATTAAGAATATTTTAGTTTTAAAGGATGTAAATTGCAAATTACAAATTGACAAAACGGCAAGGCTACATCCAATTAATTTTAGTGAAATATACATGTACACAATAAAATATTATGAACACAAGTACAAATATCCAATTATGCACCCAAGCAAATAACCCTTATTCGAATAACAGGGCCTTATTTAATGTCTTTGGAACTTGATATTGGAATCACAGTTCGTGCTACAATTTCCTATAAATGCCTTGTATTTAAGATAATAATGTTATCCTTTTAAACATAAACGTTCTCAAAAAAGTTTGTAGACAACAGTTAAATAATGTTAATGATGGTACTGATCCTGGCTGTAATCGGTATGGATTTCACTTCATATTGTTTTCTTTGCCCAAATTTTCCGTAGGTTTCTTTCTTGATTTAGTTTCTAAGTAACTTAAAGTACAACATGAGTCTGATTGCGTAGGCTGGTTGAAATGGGAACTTCGGTAGGCTTCCTCAAGCAACTCGTTATCTTTATCATCCCACTCATCTTTGTAGTTCTCCAAAATTTCCGATGAATTCTTAAGAGCAGACAGACATAGCTGTTTCCTCCAATCCTCCAGACATGGAAAATCACAGTTTGCTCCGTACTTGTCTGAATACTGTGGTAGAGAAGCCAAAATCAATGTTTCACAATAATGCAATAAATATCTAAAAACATCACTCTACAAAAGTAGGTGTCTCAAAGTCTACGAAACACGGATAATGATACGGGATAGAAATACAATGATACAATAGTTTACGTGTAACTGAGATGTGATGGTGCGATACGGCATGGACATCTATATTAATTTTTTATTTAGTATGAGTATCATGTCGTTTTACCCAAAAATCAAATCTAGTCTTTTATTCCAAACTAGTTGGGGTAGTCTAGAAATGAAACTTTAAGGAGTCACGGTTCAGACACGTGAATCGTCTTCTTCCACGCATTTCTATCCAATGCAAATTCTCGATGAACATTCCAATCTCTTAAATCTTTTTTGACCGCTTCTTCCCAAGTCAATCGTAGTCTACATCTTCCTCTTTTTATGTCTTCGATCTGATTCAATACTCCTCCTCTTATAGGTGCCTCCATAGGTCTTCTTTGTACATGTCCAAATCATCTCAGTCTGTGATGGATAACTTTCTCTTCTATTAGAGCAACTCCAACTCTCTCACGAATGTCTTCATTTCTAATCTGATTCATTCGCGTATGACCACACATCCACCTCAACATCCTCATTTCAGAGACACTCATCTTTTGTACATGTTGTCTTTTAGTTGCCCAACATTCCGCACCATATAGCATTGCAGGTCTTATTGCGGTTCTATAAAATTTTCCTTTTAACTTAAGTGGAATTTTCTTGTCACATAAGACACCTGAGGCTTCGCGCCATTTTAACCATCCTGCTATAATCCTATGGTTAACATCTTCATCGATCTCCCCATCTTTTTGAAGTATTGATCCAAGATATTTAAATATATTTTTTCTACACACCACTTGTCCATCTAATATAATCTCATCTTCCTCGGTATTTACGGTACTAAAACAACACTTCATATATTCAGTTTTAGATCTACTCGGTTTAAAACCTTTTGTTTCTAAAGTATTTCTCCACAACTCTAGTTTTCTCTCCACACCTACCTTACTCTCGTCAATTAGTACTACATCATCCGCAAAAAGCATACACCATGGAACCTCACATTGTATGTCTTTTGTTATCTCATTCATTACTAAAGCAAAGAGATATGGACTTAAAGCTGGACCCTGATGAAGTCCAATCCTAAACGGAAAAACTTTAGTCACACCATCACAAATTCTAATGTTAGTTTCAACTACTTCATACATATCTCTAATTAAATTAACATATTTTGTAGATACTTTCTTCTTCTCTAGGGCCCACCACATGACATTTCTTGGAACTCTATCATATGCCTTTTCTAAATCAATAAAAGTGATGTGTAGATCTTTCTTTTGTTCTCTATACCTCTCCATAAGTTGTCTAATAAGGAATATGACATCTATTGTTGACCTTCCAGGCATGAAACTAAATTGAATATCTCTAACACATGTCTCTTTCCTTAGACGGTGTTCAATTACTTTTTCCCATAATTTCATAGTATGACACATGAGTTTGATACCTCTATAATTAGTACAACTTTGAATATTCCCTTTATTCTTGTAAATTGGCACCAAAGTACTCATTCTCCACTCATTTGGTATTTTATTTTTCTCAAAGATAATATTAAACAATTTAGTTAACCATTTTACTGCTTTATCTCCAAGACATTTCCACACCTCAATCAGGATCTCGTCTGGTCCTAAAGCCTTACCAACTTTCATCCTTTTTAAGGTTTCCTTAACCTCAACTTCTCTTATCCTCCGTACAAATCGTCTATTAGATTTCTCAGTTGTATCATCAACTTCGAAAGTGTCGTTATCATTTTCTCCATTGAACAACTTATCAAAATACCCTCTCCATCTTTCTTTGATATCCTCCGCCTTAACTAAAATGTTATTATTATCATCTTTAATGCATTTGACTTGATTAAGGTCACTAGTTTTCTTCTCTCTTATTTTAGCCAACTTATATATTCCAACCTCTCCCTCCTATGATCCCAACTTTTGGTATAAATTCTCATAAACAACCCATTTAGCATCTCTTACTTCTTTCTTAGTTTTTTATTAGCCAACCTATACTCTTCTAAGTTAGTTTCATTTTTATCTTTAAACCACATTTTATAACATTCTTTTTTAGTTTTAATTGTCTGTTACACATCATCATTTCACCACCACGTGTCTCTCGAATACAATCTACCTCCTCTACTCTCCCCACAAACTTCTTTAGCTACTCGTCGAATGTAAGATGACATACTCTCCCACATATTATTAGTGTCCCCTACAACATCCCAAGCTCCGTCTGCCATAAGTCTATCCTTAAATCTCATACATTTTTCTCCTTTAAGATCCCACCACTTAATCTTCACCTATTTACTACACTTATTTCGTATCACACCAATACGAAAACAAAAGTTCACTACTACCAACTTATGTTGAGTCGCCACACACTCTCCAGGTATTACTTTACATATATACAAGATCCTCGATCATCTCTTCGAGTAAGCACAAAATCAATTTGGCTCCGATGTTGACCACTACAAAATGTGACCAAATGAGATTCTCTTTTCCTAAAGAAAGTATTTGCTACCATGAGGTCATACGCTACAACAAAATTTAGAAAATCTTCTCCTTCTTGGTTCCTAACACTAAACCCAAATCCTCCATGAATACGTTCAAACCCTTCGCTATCTTTACCAACATGACCATTAAAATCTCCTCCAATACAAAGTTTCTCCCTACTAGGAATCCCTCTCACCATAATGTCAAGGTCCTCCCAAAACTGTTTCTTCACTGTTTTGCTCAAACCTACTTGTGGGGCATATGCGGTAATGAAATTCAAAATCAGTTTTCCGATAACTACCTTAATCAAAATTATTTGGTCACCTTGCCTTTTAACCTCCACCACCTCATCTCTTAGGCTCTTATCTACTAAGATTCCTACTCCACTTTTGTTTTTATCTTTTCCACTATATCATAACTTAAACCCTATGTTTTCAATTTCTTTATCTTTTTCACCTACCCATTTGGTCTCCTGAACACAAAGAATATTGACTTTTCTCCTGGTGATCACATCCACTAACTCTCTCAACTTCCTTGTTAAAGAACCAACATTCGAACTACCTATGTGTATCCTACTATCCTCAACTAGCTTCCTTACCCCTCGCACCCGTTGAGTAAAGTACGAGGTGTAGGATTTCGTATCCCTATGTATGTATTTTAAAAAAATTAATACAACATACAAGATCGTTTTCATATTTTCAACAATTTCTATGTACATAACTTTGTGTTTTATTCTAATATCATGCAACCCTACATTTATTAAAATAAATCACAAATGTAGAATCATACCTAAAGGTTCTCTAAAACCTTTTGAAGATCCAAAGTCGCGCTGCTCGTAGAATCGTCCACCGATTTGCCTCCGAGTGTTCACCAAACTCTAAACAAGATTGGAGAGAAAGGAGCTAACCAATCAATCTCTAATAAGGTTTAGAATCTAGCTAATAACACCTCTTTGAGCTCCTGAGATTTCTATCTCCTAAACTCAAAATTACTAAGAGAATTTCGTGGTGATTAGAGGAGAGATTAATGAGAGAAATAATTTTTGCATTCACCTTAAACAAGTAGGAGGAGGTGCCCTTTTATAGGCCCTAAAACATCCTCATAAGAGCTATTCTTTAGCCGTGATCCCTTGTTTATTCTCTCCTAAAATTAATCTCTAATTTCCACATAAGCACCCTAAAAACATTTTAATTAAATCTGGAATTAATCCACCCATGATTTAATCAATCTCTTAATAATTCAGGCAGAATAGTTGTTCGGTGGACCGAGTATTACTCGGTTAACCGAACCGTTCGGTTTTAACACGTGTTCGGTGCACCGTCAGCGAGACGGTCGACCGATCCCGCATGAGAAAAATTCCCTGGAAAAATTCGGACGAACCACGTCTTTTACTCGGTCTACCGTTGACCTACAAGAATTTCTCCTGGGACATAGTCTACGAATGACCGTGTCACCTTCGGTCTACCGAAAATACATCTTTTCGGTTGACCATTTCCAATCGGTTAACTAAACCCGATTGTCCAGGCACTCTAGACAATCTCGGTCAATCAATTGTGTTTACCCATTCCTCATTCGGTTAACCGACCCGAAGATACCTCGGTCGACCGAACCTTGAACGGTTCACCATGTGTGACCTCGATTTTGCCTTTGTCAAATTTTGGATTTATTTCCAACAAAATTTGATCTTTTGGGGGCTTTAGCAAATTCACATCTTATATAATATATTATCTTATGTAATATTAAATTATTACACCCCATAATATATATACCTCATATGAATTTATTACGATTCTAATTATGTCAATTCTCATGACATATTAATTTTATTCATTCACCACATGTGTCATATTTTCACATGAAACCCGACACATCATATGAATTTAAAATCAAGCATCTTGTTTCCCAGTTTTATGGTGTGACCTATAGGAGGATCTAAGTCAAATTGGCAGCGATATTAAACACTTAATATCTCAAACTATAAGCGGTATCTAGCTACACATTAAAGTTACCCAATTAGCATAGATGTCTTTGTTCCACCCGAACCAAAACACGATCCATTTAGTGATGTAAGTGCACCACTTGTGTCCGTCCCTTGCCTCATGATATTAAGAATATATACAAAGTAGAAATGTGTCATCTTTGTATTATATTCATTTCTTGATCTCTCTAAGCTAATTATAACTATGTAACTTAACTCAAGTTACATTGTGCACATTATAATTTTGCTTTATCAAGGTGCCCACTAATATCATCACTCAATTAAGAGGGGCAATGATAATCGTTTGACTAGCTATCTTTTCCAGCACAAGTCATGCTCAACCAACTATTGCTTTTATCACTACACTCATTGATAGCTTTTGACAATAATCAAATTAAGCACTTCTTGAGTGAAAAGATATAAGTCTCATATCTTAGGATCCAAGACAAAGTAAAAACATTAATGACATGAAACACAATTCCATAATGTTTTACTTGTTAGGTCTATTAAATATATAAAAGTAATCTTTTCCTCTTTTATATACTAGTGTCGTCAATTATTTGTAGAGCTACAACAATCGATGACCAACACGACAATCTTATCTCGGTGATTGATGTTCCATGTTAATTACCATGATTGTGAATAACTTTTGATTTATGTAAACCATTATCTTTTAGAGCTCTACGGTTAAGGATCAAGCGCCTCTTCCTTAACACTTCCAAAAGACGAATACCATAATCAAGGAACAAAATGTTTGCACATCCAATTCATAATAATTGACATATACAAGTAAAACTTTTAGAACACATTCCTGTCATGTCATGAGAACCCTAACTTCTTGTGCACTACATCTGGGCGCCGATGCAGTGTGCCACTAAGGTGGTGGCGTCCCTCGACTAGCTTCCTTATCGCTCGCACCCGTCGAGAATGATGTGTAGACCCTTGCTCACTTTGAATCACTACACCTGGGGCCCAATGTAGCGCGTCGCTAAGAGGGTGACACCCCAAACACGATTCTCTTTTAAGTTTCATTTCCATGGGACTAGCTAGGATTTTACGATGGCTCGCAACACCTATCGCAACCCTCCTCCTTTATCCTGGCTTGGGACAGGCTATGTACATGTACATGAATCACTACACCCGGGTGCAATCTACAAGTATAAAAAAAGTGTTTACAATATGAATTAAAATGAAACAAAAATAAAATATATTTTGCTATAAAACACAACCTAAAGTCTAGATGCATGGATGCACATATTTTATAGACAAAATACTATTATATATTTATTATGTTTTTTAACATTTATGTGAAAGTATATAAAAGGTATCCTAACTAAAAGTATCCAGAAGTGTGTACAAAGTATCCCAATGTATCCGGTTTAAAATTATAATCAACACGGATGCTTGAAGTGTGTGCATCGCATACATATCTGGACGTACTGAAGGATTATCTGTATGCGATATAGTTAAACCTGTGACTCAAGCCGTATCGAGCCCGTCGAGGCGGCTAGCCTTGCTGTGTTGTGTCGTCCCAATCCGGTCCCTAGTTTGGTCATATTCTTCATAACATGTTGCGTCCGGCCTGGCCCGCCACAACACGACACGGCCAGCTAGCACACCCAGCTGGTGTGCTAGGTTGTGCTATTAGCTGAGTTGTGTCGGGCCAGCACGGGCCAAATCCCAAGTCTAGATATGGGTATGATACAATATGTATCAAGGGTCTAAGAGTATTTGTAGTTCCTAGCTCAAAGTTCATTGTAATTCATTGGAATTTCCAAAACTTTGCTTAAATTCGAAATTCTTGTAAATTTCTTAAAATTCCATTGTTTTACCATAAATTACGGAAAGTCGTGAAACACATAAACCAATTGAATTTCTCATTTCCAAATAAAAGCAATTTCGGAACCTAACACTAAAATGTTGTAATAATGGGGGCAGATAGGAATGCCGTTTGGTTTCTGAAAAAGTGGCCAACAAGAGTAAGAAAAGTTTGTGGTAAGGCCATCCTTAACGGATGGCCAAATGGGGTTGGGTTGACTCCCAACCCAACCCTAGCTCCCTTGACGTGGGAAAAACTCAGGTCGGGTTCCGACCTGATTATTTTTGTTTTTATTTTTTTGGTAATAAATGATTAAAAATCAATTTTTATATGTTTAATAATATTTAATTGATATTTATATTATTTTATATAATTAGAATTAATTTCTGAAAAATAATCGTGTCCTAGAATCCCAAAATACTTTACATTTTCTACCATTCATGTCATTTGGAGATCAATCTTGGGAAAATATTAAGCAAAATTTAAAATTTTAAAAAAATAATAACAAATAAAAAACATATTTTCAGGAAAAAAAAATTTAAAAAAATATTTTAAAATAAATATATTAACTATTATTATTTGGAAATAATTTTAAATGTATAGAAATAAAGAAAATCCGTAACTATTATTAATAAAGATTTGAAAATTAAATTGAGAAAAAGAGGTAAAAAGAAATAATTTGGAGGAGAGTGTGTGTTGAAAGTGGAGTTGGGGTTAAGGAGTGAAAAATAGGTTTAGTTGGGTGGTGAGTTGTATAGTATTTTTTACTGACGTGACGGAAAGAGAAACTAGGTTGGGGGATTTTGGGTTGGAGTTGTGGATACTCTAAAGAAATGCTTAACGCACCATAAAGTTACACCCAAACCAAAGTTATATTAGGCATCCTTGTAGCGAGTTAATGTATACCGATCCACCTATCGTAATGATTTTAATACAAAAGGGTGTCTCTTGTTTGTTTATCTAAACTAGGGGTGTCAACGGATCAGATACGGATCGGATATAGGTATATCCATATTCGCATTCGCATGAAATTTACGGATTCGGATTCGGATACGGATTGTTTGCGGATATGAAAAGTCTATATCCGTTCAGATATTTGACGGATTCGGATCGGATACGGATAATATCCGCATCCGTAAACATAATTCCCCACATTATAACATTTTCATTTTCACTTAGACAAATTCTTATAAATAGTCAGATTTATAACTTTATTTGGTTTCAAATATTAATTTACTTTATCTTAATTTCTAACTCCATATTCTAGAAAGGATAATGATATTCAATGCTTGAATAAATGTGATTAGTAGATGTATTTTTATTTGAATAAGTAAATTTAATAAGTATACATTCAAAATATAATCACACAAGGTTGAAATATAAATACATCTAGGTATAATAATGTATTACATACGTATATGATACAAATATGGATATGGATTTTATAATACAAATATTCAATCTCGGATCGGATGTTATTCGGATCAGATGTATCAATATTCATATTCGCATTCGCATGTCCCGAATATTACACGAATCGAATATTATTCGGATCGGATATTGTTCGGACCAAATATTTTTCGAACCGGACGCGAACGAATTTCCGAATTTCGAACATCCATTGACACCCCTAATCTAAACATAGGGCAACGGGGCAAGAGTGGTTGTCAGGGTGTTTGGAGTTTATTAGAATTGTTGGAAAGATAGATCCACAATGTTTAACACTAAAAGTATGCAATATATCATAGAGGTACACATATTATTTGGACCGGATCTCTCATATTGGAAGTTAAAATTGGGAGTCAAATTACTCAAATCTCAACTATTTATTTCAATCCAACATAGAGTTCGGTAACGGGACACAGATCCACAACTTAAACAGAACAGATCCACAACTTAAACCAAACAATCACAAAACTTAAACCGAACAAGGTCACAGTTTAATACGAACTTAACGTGTATAACAACCATTTACAGATCCAAACAGATCAACAATTAGAAGTTTCTTGGTTTTACAAGAACTGAAAATAACAAGAAATATTAAATTAAGGAGGAAGTTCCTCGTAATACAAATTCATGTCCCAATCAGAGAAATCAGGATCCCCGGGTTTTGGTGCGACTTCGTGAAGCGACGATTTAACCTTCATCTTGAACTTTCTCTTTCTTGTTGGGCGTGCCTTTTATGGTTTGTTTTAATTATCTTCTCAGCTAAAGACACCCGACGTCTAGTCGGCGGTCTTCCTATACGTCTGACCTTATCTGGATTAAGAACCGATGTACCCGCAAACTCAGGTTCATCAAGTCGAACCAAGAACTGGGTAGTGTGCATACGTGCCTTAAGCATTTCAATACACTTCACGGCCTCAATATACCTTTCGTGGGAAATGAAGGCTTCCTGTGCGATTCAAACGGCACGACCCATGATGTCGTCGTGACGACGAAGCACATCCTTCTCCATTACGCCATCATCTGGGTACATCTTATCTCGATAGCTCCTTCGAATATCCTTCCGTCGTCGATTAACAATGTAAGAGTCTGGGAGCAATGCATTAGGATTTAAGCGTCCAAGTACAACAAAAACGTGGCAGCATAGAAGGGCAACGTGCTGAAACATTCTACAATCACATGTGAAGTTCATGGATATGTTTTGTACTAGGAAACGTTTTGACAGTAGCTGCTCACTAGCCAAAACACGTTCAGATACCTTGTACTGAAATGTGTCATTCGTATTGAACTCCTCCGTTATATTGCAGTATATCATCTTCCCAATTTCTAACTGCACTTTCTTGAAGACCCCTACCGTATACAACTAGCTCATCTGTCTCTCGAATGGATAAATTGAAACCAACTGGGATCTCTTATGAAGACAATCAAAATCTGATTGAGCTTCCTTCTCGTACTTATGGCGGAGCGCAAGTTCGTATTGTTAAACAAACTGCTTAAGGGTGGTCTTCGAAGTAAGATACTTGTCGAAAAAGACGTTCATACTCTCGCTTCTCTGAGTAGATGTCATTCCCGTGAAAAAAATATCACCAACAAATGCAGGTATCCACGACTCTCGGATTGCATAAATCGATTTGAGCCAGCTATGGTTCTGCAGGTCAAAATCAAGAAGGAAACCCTGTCAATTACGATCAAATTCTGCTGGGGTTTTGGAATCATATACAATCAATTTCAAATCAAATAACATGTGCTTCCGATACTGCGTCGACAACTTCACGGGAGTTTTGTTCATTATGTGCCATATCCAGAATCTGTGTCTTGAATCTGGGAAGACATTCCTTACAGCAACAGTAATGGCACCACATTGATCTGTTATTATGGCTGGGGGGTTATATCTCCAGAAGGGGGCAATTTAAAATGAGTGAGTCATATATTGAAAGGTACAAAATCCTACTTTGAAAACTTTAATAGAACAGTCACGCACCTAAAACCAAACAGACACACAACTTAAACCGAGCGGATCCACACCATAAACCGAACAATCACACAACTTAATCCGAACAGACCCACTTAATCCGAGCAAACCGACAACTTAATCCGAATAGACAGACAACTTAATCCGAATAGACACACAACTTAATCCGAACAGACCCACAACTTATTCCGAACAGACAGACAACTTATTCGGAACAGACAAACAACTTATTCCGAACAGACAAACAACTTAATCCGAACAGACACACAACTTAATCCGAACATACCCACAACTTATTCCGAACAGACAAACAACTTATTCCGAACAGACACACAACATATTCCGAACAGACAGACAACTTATTCCGAACAGACAGACAACTTAATCCAAACAGACATACAACTTAAACCGAACGGATTCACACCTTAAACCGAACAGGCACACAACTTAAACCGAACGGATTCACACCTTAAACCAAACAGTCACACCACTTAAACCTTAAACCGAACGGATTCACACCACTTAAACCGAACGGATTCACACCTTAAACTGAACGGATTCACACCTTAAACCTATTAGATTCACACCTTAAACCGAACAGTCACACTACTTAAACCGAACAGTTCCACCACTTAAACCGAACAGTTACACCACTTAAACTGAACACATACACAACTTAAACTGAACAGTCACAGACCTTTAACTGGACATAGCCACACCTTACCGTTCATGCACGACAACCATGTTTGGAACAACCATATGTAATTTTCAGTGGTCTCAGAAGACAACAAAGCGCAACCGAGCAAAACTGACTCGAAATGGTGATTAACTCCTACAAATGGGGCAAAAGGCATGTCGTATTTGTTTGTAATGTAGGTGGTGTCGAAACATATTGCATCTCCAAAGTATGAATATACAGCTCTAGAACGACAGTCAGCCCAAAACAGGTTCCGTAGTCTTCCTTCGTCATCCATATCCATTACATAGAAAAACATGGAATCAATCTTTTGTATCCTAATGAAATAGTTTTCAAGAGCTTGTGCATCACCAGGTCCCATCTTTAAATTTCTGACTTCGTTTACAACATTCCTGCACACAGAAACCACTACGACCATGCGCAAAATGTTGAACTTCAATTATGTTAGGCAGAAAGAACACAAACCTTAAATCCCTTTCGTTGAAAGTCAATTTGTCATGACCTCCAGCCTCGACAACAAAAGATTGCATGGTCTTAGCAGTCGATATCCCAGCAGTATCATTGCACGATATGCGTGCTTTGGCGGCCTCAGGGACGATTCGTTTTTGTCTGAGAAAACGCATTTGCTCCTGTTCAAGCATGACATGGTTATGTTTAAGATCCACAAAGTTAATGTGGTAACCCCTTGCTGGGTTTCCGGAGACCCTTATCCGAGCAGTGCATTGGACTCTACTGGATAACCTAGGCTTCAATTTTCCTTGCCCTTGGTTTGTTGGTGTCGTGCCCTCCTTAGAGCAAGTCAGCGTGGCCCGTATAACAACACCACGATCGTAATGAGATTGTCTTGTCTTAACACCAAAACCACAAGAATCGGCATAGGCCGCATAAAATGTTTTGGCTTCTTCGAAAGAAGGAAAAATCATCTCCTCCTTGGGAACGTTTGTCGGTTGCTCCACTTGGGAAGACACATTAACGATTTCAATTGGAGTACAGAGGAAGGACCACAGAAGAGAAGAAAAAGGAAGACGCATCTTAAGATGAAAAACAAGTCTTCTGTTGTGTAGGAGCACCAAAATGATGAAGGAAGGGAGTAATTTGAGACGCATTAATGAGGGATGGAGGGAGGGAAGAAGAGATGTAGACATTTGTACTGATAACCAAAGAATTGAGGAATAAAATAAAAGAGAAACTTTTTTCTGTGCTGACATTGAGAGTGTCAACTAAGCCGTGTCCCTCAATAGCGTCCTAAAGAGCGATCATCTATCATTTTCCATCTTTGAAGGGCTCGGGCAGCCTATACACATGACTATTCAATTGTTTCCCTTTCCATGCATCCATTCCTTTAATGCAAAACAAGCATCATTACATAACGTCAAACAACCGAATCAAAAGCAACAAGTAGGAAAAGGTTGATTCAAGTAGCAACCGAATCATTACTTGTGAAGTTTTGATTATTACATGATATTCAGTTACCGTCTTAAGTTTTTTCAAGATGTTGAAATTCAAAATTTTGTTTGTTAGTTTGAGTTGATTTGCAACCAAATTAAATTGGTTTACTGAATTCCACCGAAGCTTCAGATACAATCACCAAGGGACGCACAAATATGATTAATGATGACAACACTATTCAAAATTCGAATCAAATTAGAACGTTTTTTTTTACAAGTATATATATTATCTACTCTATTTTCTATTAACCTACCGAAATCTAGAATATGAGTTGTTGTATCTCAAAACATGAGATTTACTACCAACTCAGTTAGCCTTATTAGCATATACCTTTGATTTTGGCAAGTCTTGGTTGAGAATAGTGTCCACTTGCAACCACAACAGCATCATACACCTCCTCCACCACACTGAACTTCCCTTTCTCCTCAAAACAAGAAGAACATCTGACCAACCACTTAAATTCCTTCTCATGATCACCATTCAACATCCCAACATACTCCACCCTAGTATTGAACCTCACCAACTCCCTCAAACCGAACCGATCACAAAAGTCGTTGATGTAGAGGAGCATCTCCTCGTGTCCCGGAAACCGCCTCTCGTCGCGACCCTTCCTCATCACAAATGGGAAGTCAGTGAAGCCCATGATCTCCCTTGGTGATGTTATCCTGAGGGAGGCGTAGACGCTGCTGTGGACACGGCAAGGGATTGCCCTTCCCATTGCGTCTTCGGACTCTACGTCCGGTTGGTAGAGCCACTGGCCTCCCACGTCGGGGTTTTGCTCGAAGACCGTCGCAATGTGGCCCTCTTTGCGGAGCTCTCGGGCAGCGACGAGACCCGAGGGGCCTGCGCCGATGACACATACATGCTTGCTAGGGGTGGAAACCATGTTTGTTGGTGAAATTGTGGAGGAAAGCAGGGTGGGTATGGAGGTGGGGTTGAGTCTCGCGTGAGTCCTTAAGCCGTGTATATATAGGTTTTGAGACTTGGAAAGAGGGTATGGGTATTGCAACAATATCATAGATAACCCTTAGATGACTCAAAATATCACCAATATTTTGTGAGATTATGACTTGTGAGTATGTCTTATTGTAATGGAGATAGGAATGGAATGGAAAGGAGTCATGATCTTTTTGTTGTGCTTGGTCAACGCACTTGACAATTGGTCTTAGAGAGAGTGCTATTTCCATTTTGGTACCAATTTTCTGAAAGGGAATGAAACCGATTTGTGATGTGCTTCTCAATATGTTTTTTTAATGTATAAGATGTTTTGTTAATAAATAAGTAACATCTAATTATATACATCATAAATAAATGAGGCAAAATATTTGTGAGAATTGTGTTGTCCAAATGAAAATGGCAACACAGTCGAGAGGGAAAAAGTAAATGTTGATGTATTCAAGTGCTTGTCTAATTAAATTAACCAAAATCTAAGATAGTTAGAATATCACCTAAGTCAGAAAAGTAGTAATTACATGACCCAAAAATAATGTGAGACAACATAGTCACAAATTTTTGAGGATCCAAAATTCTTAATAGTCATTAAATAATAGATAGTGAAGATTAGTATCATGAAAACTAATTATTGTAAAAAAATGCAGGTAGAAAATTGAAAGATGGCACAACACTACAATTCATTGCACTGTCATTGGGACGACACCAATGACCCATTCGAGGAAGAAAGGAGGCTACATCATGAGAGGGGGGGCATCTATAAGACGAGGAGAGTGAGAGGGAGGCTCACACCCAAGCACGAACTGGAGATCGAAGAGCGCCTTGGTGAAATTGTGGAGCTTGGCCTTATCCGTTCTCAACTGTCTTCCTCTTGTGAGCGCAGCTAAAGTCCAAACAGATGAATTATAATAAGACAGTAGTTATTACTTTACTTTTACAGTTCCTAATTGCCACAACATATTCAGTGGATAACAACTTTTTGTATAGACTATGTGAACTCATTTGATTTGGTTGTGAAATCATAGTCCAATTTTTATCATTTTATCAAATGTATAGCAGCTTCGAAAGAAAAAAACAATTCTCTGCAGTGTAGCCATCACACATCGATAATAATGTAGATCAAAAGTAAGTCATAACCACCATTCACCGTCGTGAGACGGGGAACATCTTCTGCTCAAGATGTGAATCTTCATGCACTTTATTAGTTGGACCTATGAAAAATATATGGTTTGGAAAAATGACTGATATTTATATCTAAAAAATAGATGACGGTGTTGAACCTGTACGACAGCAATTGAAGTTCAAATGCTGAGTAGAAAGAAAAGAAAAAACATTGTTATGTACAGCAAAGACATATTTATGACTTTGCAATTTGTTTTAATATTAACAAGAATATTAGGTCAAACGGTCAAAATCATTAAATTTTTAAACCCCAAAATCATCAAATATTGATCTGTAAATTCATTGTGAAAATAATTTTTTCACAATAATGTATACATCAAATTCAATTATTTTACTAAAATTATTTTGTTCCCAAATATTATCAAATTTGTTCTTTCTTTCGCCAGAAGAACCTAAAATTTTCTTATGCTCTTTAAATTTTAGGAAAAAAAATCGAATTGAAATTATTTTAATTTTTTTCTTCAAACTAAACATATTTGGAAAGTATTTTCCATACTAGACTCACTCCCACCACGCCATGACACGTGATGACAGTGAGTTATTTTTTAGTGTTACTGCTGGAAAAAAAGTTATAACGTCTGCATTTCATAGAGTTTTTTATACACAGAGTCGATGTTGAAGACATTGATTTCTATAACCCAACTAGGTGTTGGAGACGTCGAGTCCTAACAATAAGAAAACATGTGTATCGAACATTTAGAAAGAGGGAACAGAAGATTGGAAGCCCAACTAGCGCCTAGGTTGCTGAGTTTAGTAAACATGAACTCGACAACCGCGATGTCGGGTTTATGTGTATAGAACTCGGCATTGAAGATATCAAGTTCTGTTTAGATAGTTTTGGAACTCGATCATCAATTCAACAATAAGTCATTTCTTATTAAAAACATTTCAAAGACATACACCAAATAAAAATCACAGTAGTACAACCAAAATTCCATACACACATGAAACACACAAAACAATTCGAAATGACACACGAAAGTATCATTAAAATAGTAATATCGTTCCCTATTCTATCGATCAATAAAAAAGTGACATTTCAACCAATTGGTTCACTCAACCTAACATAAGTGACCTCTCAATCTCTTCTTCTTTTTATGACGTGCCTGAGCACGCCCTCTCCCACTGCCGCATTCCCCATCTCGTGCCGTATTTCCTGCCTTTCCTGTATCCTGAGTCAAACCATCATCCTCACTGTGTTGTGTATGTGGAATAATAGTTATCATCTTCATCTACGATGCGATCTTAACTCAACCGTAATGTGGATTCTTCAGCACAAAAACACATTCGAAAAGCCTTATTTTTTTCTTCAACTTTGCAGTCATTCAAGAGATCGTCTTATGATCTCTGATGACCTCGTGGATTTTATGGAGTTCTTCGTGGAACTCGTAAACTTGATGCACCTACAGACAATTTAAACATTAAACAAACATCAAACACATTTTAAAACATCGTAAGTGTTGAATTGCAAATTGAGATCTTATCATCTCTCGTTCTCTACCCGCTCGGGGTCTGTACAAGTTCGGTTGTGGAACCAAACTGTGGTGAACAATCCAACATACTGTGAAGTTCCTGAAGGGAATGTGTTCTAAAAGTTTTACTTTTGAATGCCAATTATTATGAATTGAATGAGAAATCATTTTGTTCCTTGTTTATGTTATTCGTCTTTTAGAAGTGTTAAGGAAGAGGCTCTTGGTCCTTAACCGTAGAGCTCTGAAAGATATTGGTTTGCATAAAACAAAAGATATTCGCAATCATGGTAATTAACATGGAACATTAATTACCGAGTTAAGATTGTCGTGTTGGTCATAGATCATTGTAGCTCTACAAGTGAGTGACGACACGGGTATGCAAAAGAGGAAAATATTACTTTTGTATACTGAATAGACCTAATAAGTAAAATATTATAGAAATGTGTTTCTGTGTCATTAATATTTTACTGTGTCTTTGGTCCTTTGATATGAGACTTATATCTAATCACTTAAGGAATACTTAATTAGATCAGTGTCTTGAACTATCGATCAGTGTAGTGTAAAGGCATTGGTTGGTTAAGTATAACTTTTGTTGGAGAAGATAGTTAGTCAAAAGACTATCATTGCCCCTCTTAATTGAGTGATGATATTAGTGGGCCCCTTGATAAAGCAAAGTTATAATGTGCACAATGTGATTTGAGTTAAGTCACATATTTATAACTAGCTTAAAGAGATCAAGAAATGAATACTAAGACAAAGATGACACAATACTACTTTGTGTGTATTCTTAATATCATGAGGCAAGGGACGGACACAAGTGGTGCACGCCATCACTAAATGGATCGGGTTTTGGTTCGAGTGGAATTAAGACATCTAACTAATTGGGAGATATAATGTGTAGCTAGATACCGCTTATAGCTTGTGATATTAATCTCTTAATATCACTGCCAACTTAGTTTAGATCCTCCCATAGGTCACACCGCAAAAACCGTGAAACAAGAAGCCTGATTTTTGGTTCATATGATGTGTCGGGTTTCTTATAGAAAATATGACACATGTGGTGAACAAGTAAAATCAATTATGTAATATATAACATAATTAGAGTCATGATAAATTCATATGAGATGCATATATTATGGGGTGCAATAATTTATTATTGCATAGGATAATACATTGCATAAGTTGTGAATTTGCTAAAACCCCCTTAAGTTCAAATTTTGTTGGAGATAAATCCAAAATTTGAAATAGGCAAAATCGGGTAGAAGTTCGGTAATCCGTTATGGTTCGGTCGACCAAAGGATCTATGGATCGGTCAACCGAACGTGGAACGGATAATCGTAATTGATTGACCGAACTTGACCAAAGTGCCTGGAGCTTTGGTACGGTGTACCGAACCAGAAACGGTCGACCGAACAATGTCAAGTTCCGATATTTTCTCCTTAAGATTCGGTCATCCGTCACGTACTCGGTTAAACGATCGTGACAAATTCGGTTAACCGAGTGGGACTCGGTAAACCGAACAGCGGTCGATTTTCTGCCTTTGATTATTAAGAGATTAATTTGATCGATGGTTGGATTAGCTCCAAATTTGGTCAAACGTTTTGTGGGTGCATATAATGCATTATGGAATTAGTTTGTGAGAGAAAATGTCATAAAACCGTGGCTTAAGAATAGCCATGATTAAGAGTAAGATTGGAACCTATAAATAGGTCCTTATTCTCCCTAATTGGGTTACACAATTCAGAAATTATTTTCTCTCCTAATTCATTACTAAAACCCACGAAAATTCTCTTAGTTTTCTAAGTCTTTGGAAGGAGAAATCTCAGAGGCTAAGGAAGGGGTTTGTAGCTAGATTCTAAGCTTGTTTGGAGATCGATTGGCTAGCTCCTTTCTCTCCAACCTTGTTTAGGGTTTCGGTGAACACTCGGAGGCATCCGGCGCAACGGGAAGCGACGATCATCTTCCCCAACGTCTCCGAATCTTCAAGAAGTTTTAGAGAACTTCTAGGTATGAATTTCGGAGTCTCTTGTGTTTGTTTTAATAAGTTTTTGAAACTAGTTGTTAAAACAAATCGATGCATGCATAAATAAATCGAAGAAAATTGTAATAGATCCTTATTATACATGAAAATTCGAAAAATAGATATGTATAATTAAACATGAAATCCTACAGTTCCAGTACTATTCCATATACAATTGTCTGATCTCTTCAGGAGTTGCACCTATGAGTGGTCGTTGAAACTGTATGACCTCTTCTTTGAGACCAATGTTGAATGAATCGTGAATTTCCCCCCAACCAATTCATGTTTGCTCTCCCCTGAGCCGATTTCACCACATGTCTCTCCATCGGCTATAGAATGTGATGTTGTAGATTGAACTGCCTCAACACTCGATCTGTATAATGCATAACCACCTCCTCAAAATTTACAAGTCATGTACGGTTTGTCCATATCTCTGAACGTTCTGTACATAGGGGTGAAAACTGATTAAGATCCAAATGTGCATAAGGATACCAGGTGACCTGGTCAGCTTCCTGCGTGTCGAGCTCATTCGGATAAAAATCAAATGTCAACGTCTTAATACTGTAGAATTTCGTACTCCTATGTATGCATATATGTTTTTTTTAAATTACATGCATACAATATCGATTTCCATATTTTCAATGATTTCACGTATATTATTTTATATTTATTCTATTATCATGTAATCTACATATATATTAAAATAAACAGAGGGAAATCACACCCAAAGGTCCTCTAAAACCTTTATGAATATCCAGAGTTGCGTTGCACGTTGAATCGACCGCTGATTCGCCTCCAAGTTTTCACCAAACTCTAAACAAGATTAGAGAAAAATGAGCTAGCAAATCAATCTCTAAATCAAGGTTAGAATCTAGCTAATAACCCATCTAAAGCTCCCTGAGAATTTAATCTCCAAAAGCTTAATTAATTAAGAGATTTTTGGATGGATTAGTGGAGATGACAGGGAGAGAGAATTTTTGCATTAATTAAAATAAGTAGGGAGATGAGACATATTTATATAGCAACACCCACATCATGGGTTATCCACTAACCCATGATCTCTTGCTTTTCTCTCCTTAAAATCAATCACAAATTGACACGTAATCATCATCATACACATTTGCCCACAATTGGAATAAATCCAACACATGATCAACATCAATCCCTTAACTAATTCTGGTAAAATCATGCTCACCGGTCGACCGAAACTTGCTTACCAGTCCACAGATTGGCAGTTAATTGCGGTTTTGGTTGGGCCATGAAACCGGGTGGTCGACCCATCACACGCTACCAAAGCTACTGTGACTTTTCGGTCGAACAAACACGCCCAAACGGTCGACCATTCATTTCTACACTAGAAAGCCACTAGAAGAGCCACTGGAAGTTTTCGTTCGAACCACGACTTTACCCGGTCAACCAATCACTACTAAGAAGAGTTTGCGGAAGATCCTAGAAGTCTTCGGTCGACCAAACACATCCGTCTGGTAGACCGTTCACATACGCAACAAAAACATTAATGACACTGCTAGGTCTATTCAATATATAAAAGTAATTATTTTCCTCTTTTATATACTTGTGTCGTCAAATATTTGTAGGGCTATAATAATCGATGACAAACACAACAATCTTATCTCGGTAATTAATGTTCCATGTTAATTACCATGATTGTGAATAACTTTTGATTTATGTAAACCATTATCTTTTAGAACTCTACAGTTAAGGACCAAGAGTCTATTCCTTAACACTTCTAAAAGACGAATACATTAATCAAGGAACAAAATATTTGCACATCCAATTCATAATAATTGACATATAAAAGTAAAACTTCTAAAACACATTCATTTCAATTTCGTCATGTCGTAGGTGAAACGAATGGATCTTCGGTCTCCAATGCTCCACCATCGCCCCCAACATGGCATTGTGCAACTGAACACAGCGTAACTGACTTATTGTGCCAAATCCTACCTTATTTACCAAAAACCACATCCTCTGATCAGTAATATACCACTCGTTGAGCTTCGAGTCATGCTCAACGCTTTCTACGCCCTCCGTATCTTTCTGCATATATTAAAATACATGTTAGAACATTAACACGTATATAAGAATATTTAATTTGAAAGTATTAAAATGCTTACAAAATCTGTAAACATGTCAGACTTGTTGATGGACTGCAATACCAACACTGATCTATCCACTGAACCATGTGAAGCATAATTGCCTCTAACTAAATCTGAATTGGATCCACCAAACTCCATTTGTCATAAAAAATACATTGCAGTCATAAAAAACTCATGTCCTAAATATGTGTTCTAAGACATAAAAAATTAACTCCTAAAAAATACTCAAGTATTGCAAAACATTCAAGTCTTACATTCAATGAAGTCTTAAAAAACATTGAAGTTTTACATTCAAGTCTTAGAAAATAGTTGATTACAAATTATTAACTATTTCGTCATATAGGTTTCTTGCATCACTTTCGGTTGTGCCCTATACCGCCATGTCTACCACACTTTACCCTTCTTCCGAAATGCTCATCCATCTAGTTTCGGATTCGCGTTGATTTTGGACGACTGAGAAGTCTTTTTGTTTCGGGAGGGGTCATTGTGATGTTGTCACGATCTGGCCAAGACCTTACATCAGGAATGTGGATAAATATAGGTTTGGATGCTTGTCTGTACATTAGAACATGATAATACGGGGAGACCATATGAGAAGTGCTCACATTTGCATGTCTGTCACTACAAACTACTAGTACATGTGAACAAGGGACGTGCAATGCAATTATGTATCCATAAGTGCAACTAATAACTCCTTCAAATGTGACATTGTACTTCTTCTGGTCATTGGCTTTGGGTCACCTTGTTACTCTATTAGACTAAAATCAGAGGAACCACGTCCACGACTGCGTCTTCCCACCATCTACAACAGCAAATGCTAAAAGATAAATTATGTTTTTTGCATCGGTGCCCACAACAATCAACAACATTCATCTATCTTTGTTGTGGAGGTGCGTTCCATCCACACTGACAACGGGTCTGCATAATTGAACCTACTAATTGAATGTCTGAATGCCCAAAACCACCCGTGGAAACATATCGTCAGGTTTTACATGTACCGCCTCTATTTTGACAACGGATCCTGGATTCGTATTATACACTACGGTCAAGAATCTTCGCAAATCCTTAAAATTGTCTTCTTCGTCACCATAAATTCGGTTCAATATTTTGGCATAACGATTCAAGCGAGTAATTGGTTTTCACCCATTCCATTATCTGAGCAAATGTGATTGGGAATTTGGTTTTAACAAAAGGCATTATCAAGTCGCAAATAAAATTTGAGTTGCATTATTTATTGTCATTCAGCAACATCATATTATAACAAGTGTCCTTCTGCAACCTTTTGGAACAGAAGCATGCAACCGTCATTTACAGTTATCCTCATCACGACGAAGACAACGAACAATGTAGTATTTCGTTAAAGAAACCACAAATTAATACTGAACATTTTTTTATGTGTCACGATTGCAGAGAACGAATTAAATCATCTTTCGTCGGGAAAATACATTTGTCCCAGAAAGAATGACCATCTTGGGTCCACCAATCACTTCACGAGAGATTGTTAGCAGCATCAAGGAATGAGAGTTCAATAACGGAATTTTCTATCCAGTTATCATCGTCAAATATATCAGGAAGCTCATTCAAACTAGGAACAATAACGCTATTAACAACTACATCATCAACAATGTCGTCATCTTCTTGGAATATCGATTAACTCATTACATATATAACCTCTAGCATCTCAAGAACTACTTCATTAGCAGAAACATCTTTGGGGTCATCCTCTACTAGAAATGGTGTATTACGATCTCCTAAATCCTCAGTGTCATCCTCCCCACCACTATGCATCCCTTCTTCCGACCGTTACTTTTTTGTAAATCAACTTGACGTTAGTGATGTCGAGTTATGCCTTAAGAACTCGGCATCGTAGAAACTGAGTTCATTATGCATTCGGAGAGTTCAAATTTACAGAACTCAACAACTCCAGCGCCGAGTTCTGCTTAATTGAACTCGGCAAGTACATTGTGGAGTTCTATTACGACTCTAAACTGGCATCGCATCCTACAGGATGTACATAAATTTTCTAAATGTTAGAACTCAGCAATGGAGACACTGAGTTTGTTTATAAAGAACTTGGCGTCTTAAACGCCGAGTTCTCCAAGAAATTTTTTTCTACGGAACTCGACGTTAATAAACTAAAAAAGACCTCGCCACATCATGTCGCGACATGGTGACAACGGATTAAAAAAATTAATTCAAAATTTTCCCCTAAATTTTAATTCAATTTTTTTCCTAAATTTTAATTTATTAACATATATTACTTACAAATTAAAGCCACAAAAACATTTTGCGAACCACATACCCAAACCTGCAACAAAAAACATCGTTGAAATCTAAAACCCATTGTGCGCACTTATCTTGCCCTCGACCCAAACGCAGATGTAGACCCGCTACTCAGTGGATGACAAACCTCTGGCATCATAACGGATCAAAAAATATGGGTTTGATGAGAAGAAAAATGGAGTTTTAGGGTTTGTTATAGGAGACAATAAAGTTGATAGTGGGTGAAAGAAGGTAATCGTTTTGTACAACAAAAGATTAATATGTTTCATTAGGTCATCCACTACAGCAGCATTTATTCCAATTTTCTTTCTTTGTCACGTCATTTGTTCCACTTCACAACATTTAACCTGTGGGATCCTGATCCTATTCCTAGTCCTAGTTTGGTTTTATTGATGTTTTAGGTGGAGATTAGGAGGAGATGAGATGGACGGCTGGGATGGAGTGTTGGTGTATGAGGGGTTGAGACGGATTGGAGATGAGATGAGTGGTGAGGATTGAAGGAGTGGAAGATATTTAGGGGTGATCTCTCTCTCTCTCTCCCTCTCACGACTCTCTCATTCTCTCCCTCACGTTTCTTTCTCTCTCTCTCAGAGGTCGAGATCCGACAAGTGTGTGATCTCCGGCGAAGTGAGGAGTGGCGAAGGTGGTAGTTGGAGGTGAGTAGGGTTGTGTGCTTATTCATCCCTTTCCGCGCATTTGGTTCTCCCTCTCCTTCGACCTAACATGTTTCTGTGGTCGTGGTTGGTTGGTGGAGGGTGCCGGGTGTTCGACCGGATTCGTGGTAAGAGTTGGGGGAACTCCCTGGTGGAATTCGGTCGATCGAGAGTGCTCGGGGTTTCGACCGGATTTGTTGTGGAGATTAAGGGAATTGTTCCTGGTGACTTTCGGTCGAACGGGGCCTCTTTTCCGTTCGACCGATTGGTCGTTTTGTTCGTTGAACCTGAGAGTTGACCATCTAAACGGTCGACTGTCCCTTGATTTGGGTCGACCGAACGAGTGCAGTTGGTGGGAATCGGTCGACCAAGGGAGTGTTGGTCGAGGCGATTGCCCTGTTTTTCGTGATTCGGTCGACCGGGACTTTTGGTTCGGTCGACCGTTTGTGTCCCGTTTTGCACTATGGAGGTGCGGTTGCTGTGGTCGTCCGTGTGGGGTGAGTCGTGGAACTAATGTTCTTACGGCAAGTGTGCTGGGGTACACGAGTGTTGCGGTGGTTGGGTGAAAAAACCCTGGAGCCCCGTAAATGTGTGAGAGCTTGGGTTGGGTGAAAAAGCCCTGGAGCCCAGCTTAGAAAATGTGGTGTTGCGGTGGTTGGGCGAAAAATCCCTGGAACCCCGTAATTGTGTGAGAGCTGCGGTTGGGTGAAAGAGCCCTGGAGCCCAGCTAGTCTGTGCGGGGTTGGGTGAAAAAGTCATGGAGCTCTGTAGTGCATTCAGGTTGGCTGAAAAAGGCCTGGAGCCTGAGCAGGGACCGCGTGTTAAGGGTTGGCTGAAAAAGGCCTCGAGCCCTTAGACGTTTGGGTCGGCTGAAAAGGGCATGGAGTCCTTGATCGTGTCGTGGTAGCTGCGGTTGGCTGAAAAAGGCATGGAGCCCAACTTGGCGGCGAGTGTGTGTTGCGGTGGTTGGGTGAAAAAACCCTGGAGCCTAGCCTGTTGAGATTGTTGGCTTTTTGGCCTTAATCTTATGTTTTAATGATTTAATCAACCGAATCTTAATTAGAGTAGCACACACTATGCATTGCATATATATTGTATTGTGCTAACCTCTACAGGTGATCAAGACTCAAGAAACAAGGAAATAAAGTCAAGACATGTAATTAAAGCTAAATCGAAGACATGTAATCTTAATTTCTTTTGAGTTTTAGGAACAAAGTGTAATTGAGCATACTTGAGATAAAATCAAGTTAATCACACACTAGGTTCCCTATAGAAGTCACACACGAAATTTCACATAATTTGGACTTCAATAGATCACCCAAACTTAGACCGGAAAACACCAAAACTTGAATTGCAAAAGTCTGCCCACATTCGGTCGACCACAACATGCCGTTCGGTCGACCGGATGATCAATTAATCCTGTTTGTGTTTCCCTGTCTAGTTTCAGTCGACCGCACTATATCTTTCGGTCGACCGTCAGATCATATTTTCTCGACCGTTACTTTTGTCGTATATACCCAACGGTCGTATTCGTATTAATCAAAATATACCCCTTATACATTTTATGTATCGGTCGACCGAGGACCAAGATCGGTCGACCGAATGAGCGTGTCCAGACTGTCCAGAATCTCCTGTCCAAAATCGGTCGACCGGAAGAACCTGTTTCGGTCGACCGTTCACATATTTGTTGTCAACCCCAAAGTGCCTGGACGAAATCGGTCGACCGAACCCTCTTAGTGTGTTCGACCGATGACTTAAGTTTTCTTAAGTCATAGCGTTGGGCGGTCGACCGTTGCTTAACCGGTCGACCGAACTGAGTGTAAAACTGCCTAACGGTCGACCGATTGTCCCGATCCGGTCAACCGAATTCAGCCAGAATTGGGTTCTGAACTTTCTGTTTTGTGTAATCACACTTCAACTCATACCCAATCAATCCCAACGGCTCTATTCTCTCTAATGCCTATATAAGGAGTTGTAAAACACATTTTAACACAACTCTCCCACTACAAACTTGTCCCAAACTTTAGAGAGAATCCAAAACACTCAAAGCCTCAAATCTCCACACTTAGTGATCATTTCTTCATCCTACTCAAGTGTGCTCAAAGTTTAGAGAGTGTTGTTCCACTCAAGTTCTCAATTGTTGTAAAAGGAAGCAAGGACTTCGGTGAAAGCCCGAAGTGTCCCTCTCGGATTGTGAGAGGAAGATTCCAAGCTCGGCGAGGGTTGTTCGCGAGTTTGACGGTTGTAAAGGCGTTCTCTCCCGGCCCGGAACGGGGAGTGGTTAGTGAAGTCGTGAGCGGAGCTCGATGATCCGAGCGGAGCTTGCAAGAGAGGATTAGGACCCGGGTGGGGTGCCGAACCTCTATAAAAACCGACGCGTCTTTGTGGTTTGCATTATTCCTTCCCTACTTGTATTTGTTTTAAATTCCGCTGCATTTACTTGATTGTTTAAACGAGTAGGTGATTAGATTAATAGTGATTAGTGGACCCATAACCCACACGATCCTACAGAGATGATTTTCTTGTTAGTAGAATTGCATGCTAGGGTGCTTTCATTTCATGCATTGTAGAGTTTGGCATACGGAGTTTTCTTCTGGAAACTCAGGCATTGTTGCATGTTTACTTTTCAGGCGGTGATAGGGGGTGGTGACCGAGGAGAGGAGCACCGCTACCGGATCCAGCTTTCTCTCAGTTGAGGTCGGGTGATTACTGTATTCGTTGTATAGCCTTTTGATGTAATCACAACTTTTGAAATACTCTGATGTACATATATATATGATATATGTTGGTGCACATGTTTCCCTTATTTGAGTAATAATTTCTGTTGTTGTGTGTTATTAAAATTTTTAATTCTTCCGTTGTTCGAGGATGTTACAACTTGGTATCAGAGCGGTCGATTCCAGTGTCCTTATCCAAAGAAACCACCCTTAGAGTTTTAGAGTCTGCACTAGTTCATGCATTCATGGTTTTGACGTGTGATGTTTTCTTTTGTGTTTAGATGCCTCCGAGACACGTGAGACCTCCCCCACGGGACCGTAGAACCAGCGGTGAGACTGGGGTCACGGACTGGGCAGTGGAGTGGCGGATACTCTATGACACGGTGGGGCGACTGGGTGCGATGTTGGATCGCTAGTCAGGCAGAGGAGAGCCAGCAGCGGCAGGAGCGATGCTCGACCGCTTTATGAGATAGCACCCGCCTTACCTTCGATGGTATAGGAGAGTCTGAGGTTGCGGAGGACTGTGTCCTGAAGATTCAGGAGATCCTTCAGGCGATTGAGTGCCCGCCTGAGAGGCAGGCAGGCTTGGTACCGTATGTGTTGGGTGGAGACGTGTCCAACTGGTGGAGGACCACTTCTGCGGTGGTGTTCGAGGGCAGGACAAATATCAGCTGGGAGGACTTCCTACGGGAGTTCAATGAGCAGTATTTTCCAGAGCATATCAGAGATGGGAGGAGAGAGGAGTTTATGACCCTCGAGCAGGGAGATGCGACCCTAGCTGAATATACCCGGAGGTTCAACGCGTTCGAGCGTTACTGTCCGGAGATTTGTGTGACGCCCCTGCAAAAGGCGAGGAAGTTCATACGGGGGCTCAGGAAGCACCTTCGTACTCAGGTGACATACAACATGCCACAAATGCTGGTTGATGCTATGAGGTTTGCCACGATCATTGATCAGGATTACCAGCAGAATTATGCTAAGGCCAGGAGAGCACCGGGGAAGGTCAGTGGACGTCCAGGTGCTCCACTAGCAGGGAACCCGGGCAACAGGCCCTGGATTGGAGGAGGTGGATCACGCCAGCTTGAGGCCTGCAGAGGTTGTGGTTGAGTTCACTCCGGAGAGTGTTGGGGCCGTGGAGTTTGTCACGGGTGTGGCAAGTCAGGCCATTTTGTGCGAGATTGTCCGAGTGGGCCAGGTGGGTCCACCAGGCATTCAGGGCCGCCAACAGCAGGTAGAGGCGGAGGTCGCCAACCTTTTACGCCACCATAGCAGGGTCAGAGGACTGGACGGGTCTTTACCATCCAGACGGATGAGGCGAGAGACGTCAGCACGGTGGTGGAAGGTACGCTCTTTGTTGCTGGGTTGAGTGCAAGAGTGTTGTTTGACTGTGGGGTCACACACTCGTTTATTTCGGAGTGATTTGCGAGTGTGTTGGGTCGTACCCCTGCGATGTTGACTGCCACGTTGGAAGTCAGCACACCCTTGGGTGTGGTGGTATTTGTGGGGAGCTTCCTCCCCAGCGCCATGATTGTTTCGGAAGATCAGGAGTTTCCGGCTGACCTGATCTTGTTGCCGATGGAGGACTTCGACGTCATACAGGATATGGATTGGCTATCCCAGTACGATGTGCGAGTGTTGTGCCGGGAGAAGAAGATTCTGATCCCGAGGAAGGGTCTACCTGATGTGCTGATCAGGGGGACGAAGGATAGAGGAGGCAGAGTAGTCGTATCAGCATTGAGGGCACAGAAGTTGTTGCAGCAAGGATGCAGAGCTTTTGTTGCCACTCTGGTAGTTCCAGATACAGAGGCGAGGAGAGTGGAGGACATTGAGATAGTTCAGGAGTTTCCAGAAGTCTTTGCAGATGATGTCTCCGAGTTGCCGCCTCAGAGAGAGATCGAGTTTGGGATTGATTTGGTAATGAACATGGGACATTTATTACCGTAGACCTCTAAGAGATATTGGTTTACATAAAACAAAAGATATTCGCAATCAAGGTAATGAACATGGGACATTTATTACCGAGTTAAGATTGTCGTGTTTGTCATAGATCATTGTAGCTCTACAAATGAGTGACAACACGGGTACACAAAAGAGGAAAATAGTACTTTTGTATACCGAATTGACCTAACAAGTAAAATATTATAGGAATGTGTTTCTGTGTCATTAATATTTTACTGTGTCCTTGGTCCTTTGATATGAGACTTATATCCGATCGCTTAAGGAGTGCTTAATTAGACTAGTGTCTTAAGCTATCGATGAGTGTAGTGTGAAGGCATTAGTTGGTTAAGTATAACTTTCGTTGGAGAAGATAGTTAGTTAAAAGATTATCATTGCCCCTCTTAATTGAGTGATGATATTAGTAGGCCCCTTGATAAAGCAGGGTTATGATGTGCACAATGTGATTTGAGTTAAGTCACATATTTATAACTAGCTTAAAGAGATCAAGAAATGAATACTAATACAAAGATGAAACAATACTACTTTGTGTGTATTCTTAATATCATGAGGCAAGGGACGGACACAAGTGGTGCACTCCATCACTAAATGGATCGCGTTTTGGTTCGAGTGGAATTAAGACATCTAACTAATTGGGAGCTATAATGTGTAGCTAGATACCGCTTATAGCTTGTGATATTAAGTTCTTAATATCACTGCCAACTTAGTTTAGATCCTCCCATAGGTCACACCACACAACTGGGAAACAAGAAATGGGGATTTTAAGTTCATAAGATGTGTCGGGTTTCATGTAGAAAATATGACACATGGGGTGAACAAGCAAAATCAAAATTATGTTGTGATTAATAACATAATTAGAATCTAAATTAAATTCATATGTGATGTAAATATTATGGGGTGTAATGATTGATCATTACATAGGATAATATGTTACATAAGTTGTGAATTTACTACTAATCCCGAAATGTCAAATTTTGTAGGGGTTAAACCGAAATTTGACAAGTCTGCAGAACAGTGCTCAAACGGTCGACCGGTTAGCAGTAAACGGTCGACCGATCGGGCACGGTCGACCAGACATGTCTCGACCGATAACAGGGAAATTTCATCTGTTCGAACGGTCGACCGAAAGTAATCGGTCGGTCGACCGAACATTGCGATGGGATAATTCCTGTTACGAACGGTCAACCGAGTTATGGAACGGTCGTCGAAACCAGGTTCGAGCGGTCGACCGAACTTCCAAACGGTCGACCGGTCCAGACGGTTTTATGCAGAATTAATTTAAGAATTAATTAGATCATGCATGGAATTGGTCCATAATTGATTTAATTCGTGGCTAAGATTATTTATTATTAAATAATGGATGGTTAGATGGAAGTTTGCATGAAATCATGGGCAAGAGGTTGCACATGAATAGATAATTTGGAGAGAACTTATAAATACAAGTTTATCTCATTACCTCCTTAATTAATTCATTGTTTTTCTCATGCAAAAACTCTCTCCTTAATTCTCCACGAAATTCCCTTAATTCTTAAGTTTAGTTTTAGTTTTTAAGAGATCGTCTTCTCAAGGGAACTAAAGAGGGGTTAGTAATTAGATTCTAAACCCTATTGGAGATTGAGAGGCTAGCTCTTCTCTCTCCAATCTTGTTTAGAGTTTGGTGAAATCTGGGAGGCATCCGGCGCAGCAACAAGCATCCTCAACGTCTCCGAATGTTCAAGAAGTTTTTGAGAACTTCTAGGTATGAATTTCGGAGTCTCTTTGTGTTTTTTTTTAATGAGTTTTTGAAACTAGTTGTTAAAAATAACCGATGCATGCATGAAATAAATCATAGAAAATTGTAATAGATCCTTATTTCGCATAAAAATCCCGAAAATATATATGTGTAATTAAACATGAAATCCTACACTTTTGTGGCCACTCTGGTAGTTCCAGATCCAGAGGCGAGGAGATTGGAGGACATTGAGATAGTTCTGGAGTTTCCAGAGGTCTTTGCAGATAATGTCTCCGAGTTGCCGCCTCAGAGAGAGATCGAGTTTGGGATTGATTTGGTAGCTGGACTACGCCGCAATAGAAGGCGCCGTATCGGATGGCACCTGCTGAACTGGCATAGCTGAAGAAGCAGTTGCAGGATCTGATGGATATGGGGTTTATCCGCCCCAGTGTCTCACCTTGGGGAGCGTCAGTACTCTTCGTGAAGAAGAAGGATGGATCGCTGCGGATGTGTATTGACTACAGGATATTGAACAAGGTTACCGTTAGGAATCGGTATCCCTTGCCCAGGATCGAGGACTTGTTTGACCAGTTGCAGTCAGCGAAGGTGTTCTCGAAGATTGATCTGTAATCCGTTATCATCAGTTGATGACCAGAGAGGCAGATGTGCAGAAGACAGCGTTCAGGACGAGGTACGGGCATTACGAGTTTCTAGTGATGTCGTTCGGGTTGACAAATGCGCCTGCAGTGTTTATGGATTTGATGAACATGACATTCAGTCAGTACCTCGACCGGTTTGTGATTGTCTTTGTGGACGACATTTTGGTCTACTCGCTAGATGTGGAGCAGCATCGTGAGCACTTGAAGTTGCACTTGGCATTTTGAGAGATCATCAGTCGTATGCCAAGTTTTCGAAGTGCGAGTTCTGGCTGAGCAGTGTCGCCTTTCTGGGACACATCGTATCAGGAGCTGGGATTTCAGTGGATCCAGCGAAGGTCGAGGCCGTGAAGCAGTGGAGAACCCCGACAAGTGTGGCGGAGATCAGGAGTTTCGTGGGTCTGGCGGGGTACTATCGCCATTTTATTCAGGATTTCTCCAGGTTGGCTTTGCCGTTGACGGCTTTGACGCGGAAGGGTGTCAAGTTCGTGTGGTCCCAGAAGTGCGAGGACAGTTTCCAGGAACTGAAGAGTCGGCTGACGACTGCTCCAGTTCTGACACTTCCCAGTGGCAGTGGTGGATTTGTAATTTACAGTGACACGTCAGGCGTTGGACTGGGATGCGTACTCATGCAGCACAGAAAGGTGGTTGCTTATGCTTCGAGGCAGCTGAAGGTGCACGAGAGGAACTACCCCACTCATGATTTGGAGTTGGCGGCAGTCCTGCATGCTTTGACGACTTGGAGACATTACTTGTATGGCGAGCAGTTCGAGGTTTTCACAGACCATCAGAGCCTGAAGTATTTGTTTTCGCAGAAGAAGCTGAATATGAGGCAACGTAGATGGCTCGAGCTAATTAAGGATTATGATTTCACCATCTTGTATCATCTGGGGAAGGCGGATTCGGTTGCTGATGCTTTGAGCAGAAAGGTGGCGGTCACCGCAGTAGGTCTTTGTATCGAGGAGTGGAAGCTGCTTGAGGCGTTGACCGAATGGAGGCTGTTCACTGATGAGTTGCGAGGTGCAGTGATTGTCGGGCTGAGAGTGGAGCCTCAGTTAGTCTCGAGTATTGTTCAGGCTCAGAGTGTTGATTATGAGTTAGCTGGGTTGTTATAGTTAGCTGCCAGAGATGGGTCAGACTTCAGTATTGGAGTTGATGGTGGGCTGAGGTTCAGAGGTCGTGTCTGGGTGTCGAAGGGAGGAGATCTGAGAAAGGACATTTTGGAGGAGGCGCAGAGATCCCGTTATTCGATCCACCCGGGCAGCACAAAGATGTATAGAGATCTTTAGAGGAATTTCTGGTGGAAGAGGATGAAGACAGAGATCACAGAGTTTGTTGACAGATGTCTAATTTGTCAGCAGGTAAAGATTGAGCACCAGAGACCTGCAGGGCCGATGCAGATGATTGAGCTTCCAGAGTGGAAGTGGGAGCACGTGACGATGGATTTTGACACTGGGCTGCCGAGGACGAGATGGTTTGATACGATTTGGGTTATAGTCGATCGACTGACCAAGTCGACACACTTCTTAGCTATCCAGACCACTTTACCTCTGGAGGGTCTAGCTACGTTGTATATTGAGGAGATCGTCAGACTTCATGGAGTGTCTATGAGTATTATTTTGGATCGAGATCCGAGGTTCACTTCCAGATTCTATGGGAGTTTGCAGCAGGCCTTGGAGACCCGGTTGAAGTTCAGTACGACATTTCATCCGCAGACAGACGGTCAGTCTGAGAGGACCATCCAGACGCTAGAGGATATGTTGCGAGCTTGTACTCTGGATTGGGCAGGTCATTGGAACGAGCATTTGCCATTGATCGAGTTCGCCTACAACAACAGCTACCATTCAAGCATTGGGATGGCACCGTACTAGGCCATGTACGGGAGACCGTGTAGATCACCGGTATGCTGGAGTGATGTAGGCGAGAGACAGCTAGTTGGTCCTGAGATTGTCAAGATATACGCTGAGAAGGTTGATGTGATCAGGCAGAGACTAACGACAGCTAAGAGCAGGCAGAAGAGCTACGTTGATCGGCGTAGGCGAGAGTTGAGGTTTGAGGTAGGCGATCATGTCTTCCTGAAGATTTCACCATCTCGAGGAGTGATGAGGTTCGGGAAGAAGGGGAAGCTCAGTCAGTGGTATGTCGGAGCGTTTGAGATTCTTGATCGGGTTGGAGAGGTTGCCTACAGGGTTGCGCTGCCGCCACAGTTTTCGAGCCTTCACAACGTCTTCCACGTTTCGATGTTGAGGAAGTACGTAGCAGATCCTTCTCATGTGATTCAATTGGAGGTTCTAGAGCTCCGTCAGGATTTGTCTCTTGAGGAGAGACCGGTGGAGATTGTGCATCAGATGGAGCATCAGTTGAGGAGGAGGACCATTCCTATGGTGAAGATCAGATGGCAACACCACAGTGAGCGAGAGGCCACTTGGGAGATTGAAGAGGAGGTCCGAAAGGAGTTCCTGGAGTTATTTGGTGAGCGTCGATCTTAATTTCGAGGACGAAATTCTTTTAGGAGGGTGGATTGTGGGATTCTGGTCCTAATCCTAGTCCTAATTGGGTTTTATTGATGTTTTAGGTGGAGATTAGGAGGAGATGAGATGGACGGTTGGGATCGAGTGTTGGTGGATGAATATCGGTTTGTACGCCTCCCTGTATATTTGAACCTCACAATACGGGGACACCAAATTTGAAGTGTTGACATTTGCATGTCTGCCACTGCAAACTGCTATTACATGTTAACATGGGACGTGCATTGCAATTATGTATCCACAAGTGCAAGTAATAACTCCTTCAAATTTCACGAGGTATTTTTTTGGTCATTGACTTCAACCTGGTACATCAGGTGGTGGTACCGAGTTACTGTATGTGTTCTGGCCAGATTGTTGTTTGCCGTCACCATGGTGTGGACTGTCGGTACATATGTTTCATTCCACGACTCGGCGACGTCCCTTCTTTTAACAAAGAATTTGTTCAAGCGGAGAAAGGTCATCAAAATTGTGGTTGTAATTGGCATACCGCGTGCCCCTCGTAAGACATTGTTGAAGCTTTCTGACATGTTTGTTGTCATACATCCGAAACGTCGACCCCCGTCGTGACAACAAGTCCATCTTTCCAAAGGACCTTGATGCTGAATCCACTCGTATACCGGTTTATGTTCCTCTGCAATAGCCTTCATTAACTCTTCAAATATCATAAATGAATGAGTTTTACCGCTTCGTAAAACTTGATTTGTCTCAATCTTTTCTTGAAATTTCGATGTTTAGCAAGATTTGCTTTCATGTGTCGAAGACAGAATCGATATACATGCCCCTCCGAAGGTGGAAATGCGGCTCACACACAAATCATGTCGCCTTGTAACTCTACTTGCCAGGAATTGAAGGAACCACGTCCACGACTCTGTATTCTCGCTCTCTACAACAGCAAATGCCAAAGAAAAAAAATCCGTTGTTTGCATCTGTGCCCACAGCAATTAGCAATAAACGTCTATATTTGCTATAGAGGTGCGTTTCATCCACACTGACAACGGGTCTACAATATTGAAACCCACTAATTGAAGGCCTGAACGCCCAAAACACACGCTTAAACATCTCCTCGTCTGAATTTACCTGGACAAACTCTATTTCGACAACAGATCCTTCATTGTTCTGACAGACAACTGTGACAAACCTTCGCAAATCTTTAAAACTGTCTTCTTCGGCATCATATATTCAGTTCAACGCTTTTTTCCTAGTATGTCAAGCTTTATCGTAACCGATTACAAGTGAGTATTTGGTCTTCACCCTTTCCATTATTTCAGAAGGAGTAATTGTAAACTTAGTTCTCAGATGGCATTATCAAGTCGCATACAAAATTAGCACTGCATTGTTTGTTGTCGTTTAGCAATATCGGATTGGAACAAGTGTGTTCGGCGTCATATGTTTTAACTTGAAAATATCTGCAGCCTTTTGGGACAGACGCATGAAGACGTCAATTGCAGTTATCTTCATCACGACGAATACAATGAACAGTATACCATTTCGTTGAAGAAACCATAACTGAATATTGAACAAACTTTTTAATGTGCCACGATTGCAGAGCATGAACCAAATCATCTTTTGTTGGGAAAATTCATTTATCCTAGAAAGAACGACCATCTTCCGTACGCCAATCACTCCGTTCCAAATTGTTCGCAGCATCGAAGAATGAGTGTTCAATTACCAAATTCTCTATCCAGTTGTCGTCCTCGAAGATATCGAGAAGTTCATTAAGAGTTGGAACTATGTCGTTGTTAGCAACTGCATCATCAACAATGTCGTCTTCTTCACGGTTTATGGATAGGCCCATCGCATATATGACATCCTGCGTCTCCGGAATGACTTCATTAGCAGAAACACCTTCAGGTTCATCTTCTACAGCGAAGGGTGTGTTGTAATCCCCTAATTCCTTAGTGTCATCATCTTGAACGCTATGCATCTCTTCCAGGCCTTCTGGTCAACTAAAATGAATTGGGTCAACAGCTGACAAACCAAGCCCAAGGGAGGGATATGAGGTAGATGGTCCAGCCCTTCCAGCAAACTCATCATGAATGTAATGCATGGGTTCAAATTGCGACAGACCAGGATAACGATTTGCACTGCTGGAAGGAATGTCACACGCATTTTCTGGCCATTCGTTGCCTGTTTGGAAGTTATGCGATTGGAAAAATTGAATTTGCTGGCATGCTGGAACTTGGGTTTTAGGATTTAGACTTATATTCAAATATATTCCACAGTCCCAACCAGTCGACCTTACTGTATATTCTGCCACATCTCCGTTACATTCTAATTTCCCGTTATACATAACCAACAAAGATCCATCATCTTTATCCATACCTAACATATATTAATTAAATTTAAAAATGTGTTCAAGTGAGATGGTTGTTCTTCATTACTAACTACTTAAAAAGTTCAAAATACTCAAATGGTTTAGAAATCACCTCAATCGAGTGTAGTAGCAAACGGCTGTAAACGTCGAGCAATCTCTCCAATAAAATCAACTACAATAAACAACATTACGAATCATGTCAGAATTTTTTGAACGGATACATTCATTCAAAGTAACATACAATCAAACCAAAATAACAACAAAAAATCTAATTTCAATCACAATAATCAAACTTAAATTCAACTATTTTTAAGATTACTATAGTAGACCTACAATCAACAAAACTAAAATCAATAATCAACTAACAAACAAGAAATAAAACGTTTTCCCTAAAAACCCAAAATCGAAATCGCGTTTGCACCAAAAAGGGTTTCTAAACCAACAAAAACACTACAATCATACCTAAAACAACAATGTATATCATCCTAATACATAAAAAGGCAAGAAAACGGTGGAAAACGGAAAAAAATCAAAACCCTAACTGTAAAATTGCGAGAACTCGGCGTGAGGGAGAGGGGGGTGTCGGGCTGCTTTTATAGTCGTCCGAAATTCGGCATAAAAAACGCCGAGTTCCCTTTTTTAAGTGAACTCGGCGTTAGGAACTCCGAGTTATGCCTATTAAACTCAGCATCTCAGATGTCGAGTTCTATTTTATAAATTGTTCTCCTGGCCATCCAACTGTTTCATGCACGAGCTGAGTGTTAGGAGAACAGGTCCAAATAGAACTCGGCATCCCCAGTGCCAATTTCTATTTGAATCACTATTCTCCTGACAACTCACGTCGAGTGGAATATGGGCAATAAAAAACCAGAGAGAACTTGGCAATGGTGATGTCGAGTTCACATGAAGAGAACTCGACATCCTCAGTGCCGAGTTCTCTTGAAGAGTTCATTAATTTAAGAACTCGACAAAAAAAATTTATGTTTGACAACAAAGGCAATTTCATTTCATGTTTGACAACAAAGACAATCATTCTAATTACCAAAACACAATTCAACCACGAAACACAAACAACTACGATAAAACACAATTCAACCATAAAACCAAAACAACAAACGTTTTAAACAACAAACCACAATAACGAGTTTAACATTTTAACATAAAACCAAAAGTAGTGTAATAACAACCAAATAAGTTTAACACAACTAAATATCTATCCTAAGTGACCTCTCAATCTCTTCTTCCTTTTAGGACGTGCTTGAGTACGTCCTCTCCCCATGTCGCGTCCCCCTCTTCGTACTGCATTCTCAGTATCCTGAGTCAGACCGTCAGCGTCTTCTTGAGAGTATGGTTCTTCTTCTTCAACGACGCGATCCTGACTCAAATGTAATGTGGATTTTTCAGCACCAAAACACATAAGTCAAGCCTTCATTTTTTCCTTCAATTTTCCAACCATCGAAGAGCATGTCTTGTGATCTTTGATCACCTCGTGAATTTGATGATGTTTTTTCATGGAACTCATAAACTCCATGCACCTATAGATAATTAACAGTTCATCAAACACTAAACACAATATTAAAACGTGGTAATTGTTTAAATAAATGTTTAAATCTTACCATCTCTCGCTCTCTACCCACTCTAGGTCTGTATAAGGTATTAGTCGGAGCCAAGGTGTGATGAACTATCCAACGTACGGTGATGCTCCAGTACCATTCCATATACAGTCGTGTGCTCTCTTCAGGAGTGACACCTAGGAGTGGTCGCTCAAACTGTAGATGATCTCTTTTGTGCGACCAATGCTGAATGAATTGGTGATTTTCCGCCAACCAATTAACATCCGACCTCCCCTGAGCCGATTTCACTACATGTCTCTCCATCGACTCTGGAATCTGCTACTGTAGACCGAACTGTCTCATCACTCGGTCTGGACATTGCATAACCACCTCACCAAAATTTATAAGCCAAGTATGGGTCGTACAGATCTCTGAACCTTCCGTACATAGTGGTGGTAACTCACTACGATCCAAATGTGCATAAGGGTCCCAGATCACTTGATCGAATTCCTGCACGTCCAGCTCATTCTGATAAAAATCAAGTGTCGTCGTCTTCGCACTACCCTTGAATGTTCTTGGTCGTCTCCAACGGGCACCTAATGGTGCCCTCTCATCCTCCGGGTATACTAATGGTCTGCTCTTCAAAGGTCTCCCAATGTGTCGATGTTCCCAGCACCACAACTGCAGGAACGTAAGAAAACAACACAAATGTTTTGTCGGAATCAGTGAGGCTTCGTCTAATATGTGATATAAGTGGGCCAGAGCCGCACTACCCCAACTTTACTCCGATGTGACAGCCAAATCTCTGAGCAAAGACAAGTACTTCAAGTGAATCATCGTGCCACTCTTATCTGCAAAAATACTGCATCCCAACTGGAACAGAATGAAGGCTCTGGTGTGTCGTGTAACTGTCTCCTCGTCAACATCAAAAGGCAACTGCTGAAACTAAGGTTGCAACCAACCCAGACTTACGGAACCCTTACGACCCAAGTCATCAGGGACCTGACCCAATAAATCCATGTAGACCTCTGACCAAACGTACTCCTGAGACTTACACACTGGCAAACCATCTACACACAAGCCGGTAATCATAGAGATGTCACGCAATGTGCACGTAATCTCACCATGTTGCAGGTGAAATGAATGAGTCTCCGGCCTCCAACGCTCGACCATCGCCCCCAGCAAGGTATGGTCCAACTGAACTCGGCCCAACTGAGTGACTGTGTCAAACCCTATCATATCTAGCAGAAACACATCTTCTCATCAGTGATCTGCCATTCGTTCAGCTTCGATCCATGCTCAACGCATTTTACACCATCAACCTCCTTCTGCATAAATTTAGAGAAATGTCAGAATATTGAAACCTACGTGCAAATATAAAACTTGAAGAAGTAAAATGCTTACAAAATCGTTGAACAAGTCAGACTTGTGGTTGGCTTGCAAAACCAACATTGATTTGTCTACCGGACCCTGCGAAGCATAGCTACCTCTAACCAAACCAGTACTGGAACCACCAAAATCCATCTATACATAAAATGTTAAAAAGTGAGATGGTTTTTCTTCATTACTAACTACTTAAACAGTTGAGAATACTCAAATGTTTTAGAAATTACCTCAATCGAGTGTAGTAGTAAACGGCTGTAAACGTCGAGCAATCTCTCCAATAAAATCAACTATAATAAATAACGTTACGAATCATGTCAGAATTTTATTTAAAATTTTGACAGAACCTCCCCTATATTTTTCAAATTCGTAAATTTAAACCTGAACGGTAGAACAAACTAACAATACTACAAATAACACCATCACATTCTAAACATCGAAGTTACGACGTATTTCTCAACATGGAAAGTGACATACATTATTACTGAATTTTTAAGACTAAAAAAATCAAACTTCAATTCCCACATACATTCAAACTCACATACATTTAAACGCAAATAAATCATTTTTAACTTTACATTCATTCAAAGTAACATACATTCAAACCAAAATAACAACAAAAAAACTAATTTTAATCAGAATAATAAAACTTAAATTCAACTATTTTTAATATTACTACCGTAGACCTACAATCAACAAAACTAAAATCAATAATCAACTAACAAACACGAAATAAAACGTTTTGCCTAAAAATCCAAAATCGAAATCGAGTTTGCACCAAAACGGATTCCTAAACCAACAAAAACACTACAATCATACATAAAACAACAATGTATATCATCCTAATACATAAAAAAGGCAAGAAAAGGTGCAAAACGAAAAAAAATTGAAACCCTAACTTTAAAAACGTGAGAACTCAGCACTTGTAACGCCGAGTTCTCTTTTTTTAAGTGAACTCGGTGTTACAAACGCCGAGTTCTGCATATTTAACTCGGCATCTAAGATGCCGAGTTCAATGTAAGACATTGTTCTCCTGGTCGTCCAACCGTCTCATGCACGATCTGAGCGTCAGGAGAACTGTTCAAATAGAACTTGATACTCCCACTGCCGAGTTCTGTTTGAATCACTTCTCCTGCCAACTCACGTTGCGTGGAAAATTTCAAGTGTTGGGCAATAAAAAACCAAGTAGAACTCGGCATCACCAGTGCCAAGTTCTCCCAAGTAGAACTCGGCACCAGTGATGCTGAGTTTTCTATGCAAAAAAAAACAAAATCCGTCGCCGCCATGTGTCACCACGTGGTGGCAGCGAGTCTAGTTTGACAAATACTTTTTATTGAGGTCTATTTTGACCCCCAAAAAAAATATTTTGAAAAAAATATATAATAAATATACCTAGTTTCCTTGGGATGCGAGTAACTCAAAATTAAAAGATGAGAGAGAATGATCACAAGTGAAATATCCTGGATAATAATTACAAGTAGGGGTGTCAACAGAGCGAATTCAAAGCGAATGTAGCAGAATTCGCATCTGCATTCGAAAACACATATGGACATCCAAATTCGAATCCGACCGAATGTTATATTGGATATTCGAATCGAATTCGTATTTTATCCGCATTCGAATAAAAATTCGGATAGTCGGATATCCAAATCCGAGAACACTTCGAAGACGTGGAGCATCTACTTTGTTGGTTTCCATGCTGCCAAGGAAAGAAAAATCACTCCAGAACACTTCGAAGACGTGGAGTTGGAGATGTGGGGGTTGGATTTAAGAGTTGCGGAGGTGGGAGGGTTGTTGGAGATGAGGGTTGAGAGATGGCGGCTAAGGTTGAGAGAGAGGGTTGCTGGAGATGACTGGATGAGGGGTTTTGGAGGGTTGAGAGATGACGGCTAGGGTTGAGAGAGAGGGTTGTTGGAGGTGAGGGTTGTGGGAGGGTTGAGAGATGACGGCTAGGGTTGAGAGACAGGGTTGTGAATTTTGTGAGTTGAGTTGAGGATGTGAGAGTTTTTGTTTTTGGAAGAAAAAAATTGGGAAATATTGTATATATAAATAATTTGGGATATAGTTATATTTTTAAAAATAATATATGTGTTTCATATTCGAATACAAATTTCGAATGTGGATATCGTATTCGGATATTAAATCTCGGACAGGATATTATTCGAATCGGATGTATCACTATTCGTATTCGCATTCGCACATCCCGAATATTACACTGATCGAATATTATTCGGATCGGATATTGTTCGGACCAAATATTTTTTGAACTAGACCCGAACGAATTTCCGAATTTCGAACGTCCACTGACACCCCTAGCCTTGACCGACTTAAGTGTCATCACACTTTGAGCAATATCAGGTTTCATATTGTTTAGTAACCACGATCAAACGGCAGCAACCTCAACCACCCAATCAATTTAACTGACATTGTTACTATCTAGGAGATCTTTTGTAAGATAATGCAACTTTTTATTCGCAAGAAAAATTGTTCAAAATTCTAAGCCCAGAATAAGTAATTCCTTCCATTCAATTTCTACAAGGTATTTTGCAGATTCTTCACTAACAAATCCACATAGGACATGATAACGAAAAGAAGAAAAAAATATGAACGACAATGATCATCAAAAGATCATAGTTAACACAACTTACAAAACCTCATAAACATTGACAAAGAGAGAAAAATTCAGCACTTAATCGATGAATGTTGAAAAATTCATACAAGGGAGAACCACCTGAAAAGGGTGGCGGCCAATAGTGAACAATCTCAGAAATGACCAACCGGTGTTGGGAACGCCAGCCAATAGAACAGTACCCCTGGCAGAGTGAACAGTAACTTCCGATGATGAACAATACGCCAACGGTGGTGGTGAGGATTAGGGTAGGAGTGTGGGTGGTGGCTACGATTAGAACCTAAGTTTTGGTACCATGTGAATTGGATTTTATTGTATATGAATAAGATAGAATACGTAAGAATATACATAAACGGATATCCATAAAACTCATATAACCAATTATACTAATACGCTAACACTTACGGTTAACAATAAGACTTCCACCACTAGTATGGCAGATCCGTTCAGTAAGGAGGGGGGAAATCAAAACATTTAAAGAGAAAAATATTAGGTTTGCCGCTGACTTTGAGCTATGCTACTTAACTAACTTAACAGTACTAGTCTTGACAGCATTCAGATTTACCTCTTCACAATTATCCGGTCCATTGCAACACACCAGGAAATTTAGCAGTCAAAAACTACTTATGCGAAGTTACAGCCTTACAGCTTAAAAATTGATGCAGAAGACTGTAATATCGATGTTAAACCCTCCACTGATGCGGAACTCAGTACCAGGTCAGACATCGCTCACACACTCACCAATCGAGCATACCTAAACACATTCTCAAATGAAGATAAGATGCCAACGTTTCGTTCTTCGCAAAGACTGAGCAATCAATCGAGTTGTACACAGGAATGTGTTTCGTTGAATTTGAAAATTTTAATACTACAATCTACAATTAGTGAACGGAGCCTTGCTGCAAACCGCAAAAATACCAAGGCCATGTATATTTAACAAGATAAGTACTCCCGATATCAATTATACTACCCCCTAACCAATTTCCTATTGACACCCACCCCCCATCCCAAAAAACAAAAACCGACCCGCTTTGGCATTCTGTAGGAAAAAATGTACAAGTGGTATACTGTGCTGGCCATCTACAAATTTTGTTGGAGTCTTTGCCTTGTTACCCTTCCATTGCTGATTTTTTGGTCACCAAAATTGAGAATTTGCGGTCCTCCTGTCCAGTTGTCATCGTCATAATCGTCATCACCTCTAGCTGCTCCAGCTTTCTTCCTTGACGTTCTGGGTGTAGGTCGCTTTCTTTTGATGCTGGAAGTATAAGCACAGTAATCTACCGCATCATCCCTTAGTAACTGCTTCAGCTCCTGTAATTTTGGTTATCAAAACAAAAATTCTGGTCAACATAACCCCATGGTTCTTGCAGGGACTAAGTAGATTCTTTCCTAGTCAAGAAAAGTAGATTCTTTCCTAGTCAAGAAAAGTAGATTATTCTAAAAAAATGACAGATATTATCTCTAGTTATATGACTCCAAGCAGAGAACCACGCATACACAACCATCCATGACCGGTAGGCTTATCCATATCTCAGAAAATCGCATCTAGAAAAGGTCTTTCTGTAGCAAACAATTAAGGCAATTGCATCCCTTGCGACTGCAGAGTAGGGATATTGGGGGATGAAATTTAACTGACTTTTCGTTTCGCATCTAAGAGCATCATTGACATTGGTTTCGACTCAATGGCCAACTTCTACATCAAGTCATCTCATCAACCACACTAAATTGAATCCAATGAAAAAAAAACGAAGTCATGCCAAATAAGACATTAATACACCTACTAGGTATCAACTAAGACATAAGAACCAAATCTAATCTAACAAAACCAAAGGTGCAACAAACTTGGCTCAATTTATTTATTTATTTTGAGAGGTAACAACTTGGCTCTAAATAAACCTGACTACATCAGAACATACAGACAATTTCACCCAAATGGCTCTACTGTAAACCACACCAAATTACATCCAACCAAAATAGTATGACCCTACCAAAAACCTCAAAAGCACCAAAATAACCAGCATCAGACTACTTAATGAACACCTGACTGAACCAAATTAAGGAGTTTTCATTACTACATACAGGAGGCCAAATGATGCTCTTATAAACATCTAATCAAGGCAAGTACACAAAGTCCATACCGAAACCCCTAACCAACTCAAACTTGCATAACTGGTGATCGGCACGAATCCTATAGCAGGCAGTAAACATATGAGCGTTCAGGAATGCGGTTCATGCCACAGCCACTGTTTTGAAAACCGAACTGGACCGGACGGTCCGACCGGTTCAACCGAGAACCGGAGGCCTGTCCGGTCCAGTTTGCCCCCCCCCCCCCAAACCGTTTTTTGCAAAGAACCAGGTTGAACCGGCGGTTCAACCACCGGTTCAGGAAAAAAAAACCTAATTATGTTGTTTTTTTATCGGTACCTGATTATGTATTCAATTATTCGATTACTACATATCCAAAAAAAAACCAAATCTATACCGCAACCCTAGAAATGTTGATATTGAAGATGTTTTAAATATTTTTTTCTTAATAAATATGACTATTGTATCTAGGGCTGTCAAGTTCTGCTCAGGATCGATAAATCGCTCGATATTCGCTCGATTTTGCTACGATTTTGCTCGAAGTTGCTCGGATCGGTTAGTAACGAGCCGAGCACGAGCAGACCCCGGTCGCTCGATGCTCGCTCGGTGCTCGCTCAATTATCGCTCGAAACCTGATTACTATATCTAATTATTTGATTAACCTGAATATTCAATCCAATTACCCAATCAGTAAAGTGTTAAACTCATTTAATAAACTAATTTACCAAACCCAACAATCTATTTAACAAACCAAACCAAAATACTCATAAGAATAAAAACATTATTAGTCCTAAACTTTTTGTTTTCCATTATTATTATTTATTTTCTTTTTCTCATATTTTCTACACCAAAACTTCAAATAAATTAAGGTTTGGATCAGGTGAATGATTTTATTTATAAGATATTGATGTTGTGAATTGTCCTATAATTTAGGAGATTGTGTTTCATTTTAAGATTGTGTTGATTTTATTTAATAGAAGTGTATAATCTTATTTATAAGACGTTGATGTTGTCGTATAATTTATATGATTGTGTTTTATTATTGGTGTTAATTTTAAAATTGTGTTAGTAATTATTATATTTGTCTTAAATAATCTTATAAATTACTTGTTAGGACAACATTATTAGCAATTCAATACAAAAAAAAAGGTTCATGTTAATGGCCGCTCGCGAGCAGGTCGAACCGAGCTGCTCGAACCGAGCATGAGCAAAATTTTCCGCTCGAAACCCTTAACGAGTTGATCTTGAGCAGGCTCGGATCGCTCGTTTAGAGATCGATTACACCCCTAATTGTATCTATAATATATATTTATGACGTCATGCTGACGTCACCAGTTCAACCGGTTCAATTCAGTTTGATCCCGATCGAACATTTGAACTTTTGACGTTGTCAGTTCGACATCCGGTTCAATTCTGAAAACCTTGGCCACGGCATATGCTTCCGCATCGACAATTTGACTCTCATCGTAAAAATTTATTGTATCACTGTTTATTATTTTGTTTTAAAAATTCTATTTAAATGCTTCTAGATATTTATTATGTCATGCCTATTGATTTCATTTTAAAATGATACATCAAATAAAATTTAATATTGACATTTCTTAATGGTTTCATATCCTACTTTTATTTGTGCATCTTAATGGTATAAAATTTAATACCGTATTGTACACGTATATCCCGTATCGGTATCCATGCTTCCTAGATAGTATCATACAACTCAATGATACTACATTAAACACAATAAGGAGTTCTTGTTTGAAAAATTGAGCTCCACAGTTGTACTACAATTATTTCTTGTGTGTGCATTCACTTTCCAATTATAAAATTAGCCTTAATCAACTTTTTTAACCATATCTTCGAGTGTTGTATTTTAACCTTCTTAATGCTTTTGAGTGAAATTGGCCATATGTAGTTGAAATACAAATTGAAAATTCAAGCTAGAATTGACAATCAAAGAATGCAAATGGCCTTCTGAATCTGCATAAACAAAATAAGGCACATGTATTTTTAACTTTGTGGCGTTTATCTTGCTATGCTTCAGGTACATGGATATTCAAAGCTTAAACTCCACGAAAGTCCTCGTGCTAACAAACTAGATCAGTTAGCAAATCAATGATAAATAGGGTAATGATTATTTTGAAGGCTATGTTACCTTGATGCCAGCTTACTGTTGACTACAGAAATGTCGAGATTAAATAACACTAAATTTTACACGTCTGAAAACAAGCATTATCATTGAAAAACCGGACTGGACAGTCAGAACCGGTTGGACGGCCGGTTCAGTCAAGCTCCAAAACCCAGTTTGAGTGAAAACCCGTTTAGACTGGTGTTCAAACCGGCCAAACCAGTGGTTTAACCATCAGTTCAGACCTGATAAAAGATAAATGGGTGACCCGATTACGGGATCTAATTAACCAAAATAATGGGGAAAAAACCTACTTGTAACACCTCCCAACTCTAACCCGACCCCCCCCCCCCAACAGCTACTACACCCCCTCCACCGCCTTCAACCAACTCCGGCAACCTAGCCGAACTTAGAATGGCCATCAGAGGTGTGTTTTATTCCTCCACGCCTTATTTTTTTGGGAGCTGCAACACAACACCCTCTTACTAGCCCCTGAGACTTCACGGGTCAACCGGGTTGACCCAGCAGTGACCTAGTGCCTTAGGTCAACCTGCAGTCCAAGTTTCTAAACCTTGCATTAGAACGTATCTCTTTTATGATAAGAACTACACAATAATATTCACTTGAAAAGACTAATGCTTTAGTTAATCGAGTGGAAATTTAATTGTCCCTAGTTTTTCCCGTCTACTATATTTCGCATGTACATTCAAGATTACTCTCGTCTCTTGGTCAGTCCTTTTGATGGTAAGAGAGCAACCTAACATTTGTCCATATTTTATCTTAAAATTATATTTACAGTTAATTACACTTTGCACTCCTAAACTATGTCTTGATTTCACTTTGCACCCCTAAACTTTAAAACGTGACAATTACACATGTCTGAATTTCGTTTTGTAACAATTTGCCCCTTTAAACTTTAAAAATCCATAAATTATTCACTCATTCGCTGTTATTTTTTGACATTTTCCGTTGTATTCCCAACACACTCTTAATTCTAACTCTACGTTAAAGTTTTGATTAAATCAAATGTCAGATCTAGTTCGAATTCAGATCGGATTGGTATTGAATCTGACATTCAATCTGATTCGAACTTTAACGTAAAATTAGTATTATGAGTGTATTATGCGTATGACGCAAAAAATTCGTAAACTAATGGCGATTCGGTGGATAAATAATGATTTTTTTAAAGTTCAGGAAGACAGAGGAACCCTTAGGAAAACGAAAGTTCAAGGAGTGTAATTGTCACGTCTATGAGTTTAGAGATGCAAAGTGATATTAGAGTATTATTTAGGGGAGGAAACTGTAATTAACCCTTATAATTATATTTGCACCATTACAAGCAATATATTAGCAATAATGAAGGAAATGTATCAATCAAGAGTTCGTGAGAAGTAAAAATGTCAATTGTCTAAAAGAAAACCCAAAACAATAATAATTGTACAAATGAAGGCCTTTTAATGTACCAACGGAAGAATATATAAGAAATATAAAAGTGATAATTTGAAGACAAAATCTGACTTCTATTACCTGGTAATTGTCAACTAAGGTTGTGTATGAAGAAGGTAAACTGATCGGGGTATCATGGATACTGAAAGGAATATTTTGTCTGGAAAGTGTTTCTCCAGTCTTGGGATGCTCTTTGAGGGAAAAAGCCTGTCCATGCGTCCAACAAAATATACTCATAATTATTGCACCAGAGTATTCTATTCTATATTATGTTAACTGAAGATAGAAACCATCAAATACCTGACACTTGGCATCATTTAGCCCATACACAACTTTTAAATGTCTTTTAAGCTTTAGTAAGAGCTGTAATGCAATAGACTCATGACAATCCGACTGCACCAAACACAATATCTATGAGAAAATAGTAAATCAAACGCGTAAAAGATAACCATAAGGAACATGTAAAGATCATTAGTTCTATCCTTTTATCTTTTATCTTTTATCTAAATAATTTTTGTACACATGGTTTAATAGCTACCCATGATATTGAGTTATTGACCTATATGTGGGCATGACACCGATACACTTGTTCAAGTGTCTACATTCACAACCTTTTTTACCATGGAATTGCTTACTCTGAAACTATGAACTTAAAAGATGATATCTCCAACAACAAAATGTTCTTGCAGCACTCTTTGATCCAACAATGCTAGTTCAGATTTGCTGTCGAGCACCACTTTCTAGCCAACATTCCATAATAACAATCTCATCCAAATTATGAGACCTTTATAACCACCTAACCATCAAAAGAGGATAACAATCTGGTTACAAATACACCTGATAATATAGGCTAAATTAGATTGACCCCCTCAACTATGAGGTGGGTCACACTTTTCCCTCTCGATTATCAAGCATAACACTATGGCCCCCTCAGATTATGATCTTTTTCCAGTTTAGTCCATTCCATAAAAAAACTATAATTTGCCCCTTTCCAAGATCTATTTCTTCTTTTCCTAATTCTGTTTTCTCTCTCTTTGACAGCATAAAACTAACAACCTAGGTAAGTTATTCCAACATTAAAAGAGTTAAACTAAATGTCATTACAATTAATTTTGGGTTAGCTCGCTTTAATTGTTGGGTTTTGGTGTGGAAGAAAAAAAAACAGAAAAGCAAATAAAAGAAAAACAAATTGGTTATTTTTAGAAGGGGCAAAATTGTCATTTCAAGTAAAAAAAGTTTCTGTTATCATTTTCTCGGAATGGACTGAACTGAAACAAGTTGACAGATCGTGTAAAAAGTGTTACCCAACAGCTGACGGATGCAAACTATAATTTACCCAATAATAAAAGTGATGTAGTGGCCTAACCAACCTATCATCACGTGGGAAATCTGCTAAATGGTACGTATTATTATCACCTGAATTCTTTCAAGATTTTCTTGAGATATTCCATAAGGAATATGTGAAGTTGCTGTGTCAATCACCAAATTAATGTTTTGTGGCGTGAATTGATCATCTGCAGCCGGGTAATTTCCATCTGGTTCCTTAAATTCAACTGGGTTCCCTTGTGAGAAACTTGCACACCAGAGTTTCATGTTTGACTCAACAGGCCCGGCCCTAACTTGCACAATTCGATTTATGTCGTAGATTAAGTAAAGAGGCTCATCAGGGGACGTGAATGGAAGAGAAGCAAGAATCTCTGTGCAATATCTGGAGAAGAGAAAAGGAAGACGCACCGGAATAAGTATCCATGACGTATTAAGAATTCTAAATAAAAATATTGGACTTACAAAAGAAATGGTATTGATGAGAAACTCCAACCACCAGGCCCAAATTTTTTAACTATAGAGTGCATAAATTTGTTCCTCGACGCACGATTTACCCTTATTAGTCTGTATATTCGAGAAATTCCAGGCCTTACACAAGCAAAGGCGCTTCCCGATGATTTTCCTTTGACATTCCCTGATGTTGTATTATGGCTGCTAACAATTGTCTGAAAAAATCTAAATGACATTTGAAGCCCATCCCCCAAACGGCTCTCGAAAAAAGAAGGATACCTGGCGAAATTTCAATTAGACAATAAAAAATTCCCATCAGGAATGAAATATCTAGTTGACATACTTATCGTTCATGTTTATCAGCAAATGATGCGCCATCTTTGAATTCACCTCGAGTGGATCGGTTTCAAGTGCCACTAAATGAGGAACACAAGTGATAGGATGGACCAAACCTTGTCGCAATACAATTTCTACAATCTGCCATTGTTATGTATATTCACATAATTTAGTTAATTAAGGATGAAAACATTGTCATAACAATCCATTGATCAAAAGTGTGAAAGATTGGCACCTTCAGAGCTGACTGACGCACTTGATCATTAGCATCCACTGAATTCTCCAAGATGTTGTCCCAATACAACTGAACAATTCCACCACATATGTTTGTATCACCAGCCCCTGCGGCAACCGGCACCTTATTTCCCACATCAGGTAAATATTGATTCTGGACATTATTGGCATCTTTTTGCATTTGATTCTCAACATCAATAAGATACTCATGCAGATTCTGCAATGCCTGCGTCTGTTGGAAAAAATAAATTAGCCATCTAGGCAAACAGAACTATTTAATGAACCCTCAAACTCTACCTTGAGTCGAGCATCGGCACCATAACATAGTGAGGCACCTAGTATCTTTCTGATGTCCATTTCCAGCATATACTCAGGCCTCGCGATTAATATAAACCCTAATGCCTGTGCAAGTGAAATTTTAAGAGATATCAAGAGTGTGACTGCAAGAAACAGAAATGACGTACCTGCAGTGACCGTGATTTTAAACCAAAATCATCCAAAAGCAGATAATCTTTCAGCAATTTTACACTGTTTGCAACACAGCCGTTCTCGTTGTCTGAAGAAAGAATCAGATCATTGCCATAACGGACAAGAAGCCCCAGACAAAAGAGAGATCGCCCAAGTCGCTGAAAATTTAAGAACTTTTCAGATTAAGGACAAGAAAGTTTGAAAGACAACATCACCGTTAAATCCTTCAAATAAGTGTTTGAAGTTTGTTCATTTTCAAACAAAAAAATGTTGCAGGGTGACACCTCCCTACAGCGAATTCCAGAACAACTACTTCTAAAACCACAGTAGAGGGATAACTATGTCCCTCTTCCATGATGCATCCTTTCAATTTTATAATTCTTTCTCAAACCGACCATTGATCCTCAGTTAGAAAGAAGAAGAAAAAGGACATGAGCTTAATTTATTGATGGAACACATAAAAAGTGTAAATCTGTGACTCGAATGAGAAAACATAGTGCAAGAAACTACAAGTAAACTCACATTATGGCGCTTTTAAAAAATACTTCAAATTTAATGGGTTATGCACCATATTGATCAGAAATGCAAAGGTTCACTTTTAAATTGGAATAAATAACATCTCACTGGTGTCCTCTATACTAAAAACTAGTGCTAATTTTGGCAACTGGGATTGATGTAAAAACTAACTGAATGAGATGTTCAAAGAAACTGAATCCATGGCAGACCCATACTAGTGCAGAACTGCAAATTAAGCACCAAAAACACCATACTTCTATTGTATCACTTCTGAAAGTTCGGCTTAAACAATTTCTTAAATATGAATCATTATCTCAAAAAGAATTTTCTACAGCAATACATGAGAGAATCAAAATGACAAAAGTACGAAAACCTGAAAAGAGAAGATAGACAACCTAATTTTCAATAGTTCCCTTTACATTCTAAAATACATATAAAGGTAGGGGAAGATTTACATGGCCAAGAAAGTGAGAATGATTCACATGCATTTTGAATTTAGTAATATAATCACCTCTTTGTTGTCAACAGCAGAAACACTTAATTGTTTGAAAGAGCGCTGAATAAGACTCTCAATTAAGGTTGCTCCTTTTCCGGTGATCTTGCTCAGTGAACATAGACATCTGAAAGATACAAACAAAAAAATGGGAAGTGTCAGAGAAGGTTTGGATATACCCAAATAACACATTTTTCTGTAAAATTGGATATTCAAATATTGTAGCTTTCAGAATCTATGTTTTTGTAACGATGTTTTTTCTCCAAAACCTTGCGTTTGATTATTTGAAAATTTCTTTCTTTCAAGTTTCAACAAAACATAGACGTGCACTCTCACTCTCCATTCACCATCCCTCTTCCTACCTCATCTCTTCTTCTTTCTCCAACCCACAAACACTCTTTCTCCATCCCATCCCAACCATGCACATCTCCTGAGCACCCTTCCCACTCTCTTCCCCTATGTATGAATGTGATATAACTATCTGTGTAAATACTAAATAATATGCATGAATATATGATATACTGTATGACATACTATTACTTGTACTAAAAAAAACTAGATATAATTGTTGATTCCTTCGGATGGTTTAGGCTGACCTGACCGCTGGAACCAAACCTGATTCAAATTTTGTTGGTTCCAAAAAATTCAAAACGGACCTGACCAAATTTCAAAAGAACTCAACCTAATCCGGACTCAATTGCACACCTCTATAGAGGATGGAAATGTGATAAAAAAATAGTTCGGTAGTTCAACCGGTTGAACCACCTCTATTTATGATGTCATGGCCCAACTGATTCGCCAAACCGGTTGAACTACCAAACCAGTGACCATTATTGTGTTGACAGGTTCAATGCTAGATCAAATTTCAGAACATCAACTTGTATTGTGATTGTGAAAATAAGATCATGAAATAGAGGAAACTAGGTGAAACGAAAGAATCATAAAAAAACATTTCTAGGTGATCTATGTACATGAGAAAACTAGGAAAAACAAGTTCAAATGTTTAACCGCGAAGTGAATGGTCTGTTGGACCGACTAGCTTCACTTACATTTAGTTTAGGGGATATGGATAACCTTATGTTAATGCATGTATGAGAAGGTCATGGCACACTACAGTAGGCATCTCATAACGGATCTGGCATAAGGATAGAGAAAATGCTCAGCTCCAATTAACATACCAGTCGCACCATGCAAATGGAACTTATTATCAAATGCAAAGAGCCAAAGATAGATCTTTGCCTCCTTCGTAGAACTCTAGTGATCAATTGCTAACCAAAATCACCTATAATTATCAATTTGAGCAAATCCTCATCTCTTACGTTAATTGATATGCAACTGCAAATGACTTACCTGATACAAGAATGCACAACTGTCAAGTAAGAATGTCGAACAATCATATACTCAAGGTCTTGCTCAAGCTCATCTAAAATCATCTGAGGTGGTTTCTCTAGTAATGGAAGGAGATCATCTATAACAAAAATTATACTTTCAATCAGTCTGGCTGTAAGACGATTTTCAACCTACAGTAAAACAAGTCTTAATTAGAAGGGGGGGAAATACCAGTATACCACAAAGCAACAAAACTTAAAAAATAATGCATGGCACAAATGTTGAAGTACCTAAAATGTCATAATACATTGTATTAATAGATTAATCTTTGCCTTTAGAAATTCAAAAATACTTAGTTTGCACATTTACATGTTTTAGACGAAAAGCTAAAACTTGAATATATACATATATATGGTCAAGATCTAGCGAGCTCAGGGCTCATCTTATTTGTTCAAGTCTCTTACAATCTCACCGTTAGATTTAATTACGGTTAATCTACAGTTAATATCCACCGCTAGATCATTTTATTAGCATAATCGTCATAGTATTAATCTACCTTACAATTTAAAATGAATGGTGGATATGATAGGAGCTTAAAATAGTTAGATTAAGCCCCGAGCTCACTGGAGAATTACTGTATATATATATGGGAAACTTATTTTTATTTCTTTGATCAATAGAGAATTCTTCTTGACTTGTTTTATCATTATTGTTATTTATTGTTTTGATTCAAGGTATATTTGTATATTGATGACCGTAACTCTTCCCTAAACAGGCTTGGGCAGAATGGTGGAGCAAATACAAGTATGAATAGCATAGTAAAAGTGTGTTACTAGTCATTAAAATGTTTGCTCACGGTAATTGTGGCCCTATCGGGAGAATCGATGACTACATCTTTGATGCACTGCTAGTACACATCATCTGAGAATTCTTAATTGACCAGTATAACTCCAGTGCTATTTGCAAAGAATTATCCCGGATCTACGCCAGGTATTGATGGTGATTCTCAAATATCACATAACAGAATGTGCTAAATCTGGTTTTCCTTCTTCAAATTACATATCAAAGAAAGAAGCATATTCAAGTCAAGGTCCAAACATGAACGGAACCATCTTTCTAGATATCTCACAAGCTCTAGCTGACACGTGAATAACAATAAAAACACTCATCCCACCACAAAATTAGACTTTGCTAGCTCAAATCAATGGCAACTAATAAGGCTACTCGTTCTTGAATTTTATTCTTTTTTTTCGTTCACTACTTTGAAGAAATAATATTTAAGCCTAAAATATAATTATAGTTCTCAACATTCGAGAACCAAAATTTTAACCAAACCACTATGATAAACGCATTTAAAGTGCATTTATGCATGTGATGAACCAAAACAAACATCTCTTAGTTCCATTATACGTCGCCACTTACAACTAACTTTGATCTTTTCTAAAATGTTTTATATGTAAGAGAGACTTCACTTAACATTATCTGCATATTCATTTTCTTGGAATAACATTTGAAGCCCTAGAATCTAACCATTTTAGCAATCTAGAATCCAACATAATTGATAGGACATAAGTCTTAGAAAAATCATTTGACATTACAGCATAACATTTTTCATATAAAAAACTTGTGTATCACCTATTTAATCAAGTGTCTTGATTCTAATGTCATGTTTATGCCTTAGAAAGTGCCATAAAATGAATTCTATGGTCCAATTGAAAAAAGTGGAAAATATAATCGAAAGAGGCCATTCACTTCGCGGTTGGGAATCAATTACTTCAAGAATGGTAAAGAAAGTCGGGTTAACAAACCATTCACATTCGCCCAAGTGCAAGACCCCTCTCTCTCTTTTTATAGGAAAAAACTCCATTATTAGGGATCAATTACTTCAAGAATGGTTTTAAAAAATCCTAGAAAAATCAAAATACATAATACGAATGTATACTAATCACTCCAAATACCTATGAAAACACAAAACAAACAGAAACAAAGCAAGAGAGAAAAATGCAATAAAATAGAACAAAAAAGAGGGCTGAATGGGAAACCTGATTCTTCAGGTAAGGCTGAAGTGTCACAACAAACTGGGATGGGTCAGTTGCAGGCATGCATAGCGTCGGATCCACAATGCAGAATGCTTGTAACGCCAGCATGTAAGGAAGCATCTTTACATCATCACTGGTGTTCACTTCCTCAATCTGAAAGCCAGGCAAATTTAAAGTGACAATTTTCTTCAGAAATGACCATGGCATGACAACAAAAGAAAAACTGTCTGGCAAATACCTGCAAGATTCTTTCGAGTAAGCGCCTGCACATCAATTCACAGCGCTTTCGTACAGATGCTAATAAGACAGCATTAACCCCAGTAGCTTTTGCTGACGCGGGGAGAAAATCTAGGGCCAAGTTGCGTTTGATAACAATAATAAGATGATGATGATGTGGTGTTTCTCTCAACAAGTCAACTATTTGCTCGGTCTTCTTGGCAACTTCTATTGGTACACAACTACCATAACTCACAAACTGTGTCTGAACACTTGATGGCTCTTCAAACCAAAACTCGTAAAATGTTTTACAAACTAGATCCTGTGAAAGATTCGAAGTTAAAAGTTAAACAGAACTTCAACAAGGTTCACCCAGGGTTCACTAAAAGATTCCAGTCTCAAGATCTGACGTAGTGAAGAATTTCGATAAATATGACGTCCAACACCACATCGAGCAAAAGAACATTAATTCATCAGAGGATACTAGTCATTTGGCAATATTTTACCAAAAGTTCACGAATATTTAAAGATACTGTCTGAAACGGATATCACGTGTGCACTTTTTTTTCAATAGGTATGCCTAGTAAAGTGGCGAATTTACAAGGATATCAAGTATTTCAGCAGGACCAGCACTTTCAAAAAAAAATTAACTGATTGAAGTATTCCAGACATGCTTTTTATAACTACTCATGATTCCATAAAATGATTTCCAAATACGATTCCAATCATAAGTACACTGCTAAGGAAATATATAGCAATTTCTAAAGTTATCCTGTAATTATTCCTTTTTTGGATTTTCACGATTTGTTGTTTTTAACAATCTCTCATCATACATGTAAAGGGTATCAAGTAAAACTTAAACTGTTTACACATCGATAAAAACGGTATAAAAATCAGGTCGAGTCACATAAGCAATTTGCACGAACAATCACATAAATCACACCATGCATGATTTGAACCAATCTTGCATTGTATAGAACAAAGTTACAGACTAAAACGTAAAAGCACAAACAAAAGCCAGCAAAGTTTAGGTAACACCTAGGCAAACCTATGTGAGTGGACTTGCCCAGTAGCCTAGGTGATTGGGCGGTCGCCCAGGTGTGGGTGATCCCTTTTTTATTTTATTTTTTGTGTTTTAATTAAAAAATATGGATAAATCAGGAAACAATTAGGAAAAATACAAATAAAATATAGGAAATAAACCTTACATGTTTGAGTTTAAAAAAGACACTTAAATCACTGACTCACTAGGTATTTATAGGAATGGAAGAGGGGGTGTAAATAAAAAAAAACGATCGGTCAAGATTTCATCACACCAAAACAACCACTCTATATATAACCCTCTCACCCCCAAACCCTAACCCAGCCGCCACCCTCTCTAATCCCTCCCCCAAACCCTAACCCAGCAGGTAGGAGGAAAGAAGAAGGGCACAGCAGTGCACAGCCGGCGAAACGAGGGAAGAAAAACCAGCTGTTGCCGCGCACAGCAGCCCACAGCACCTGATCGCCTAGGCGACAGCACAAACCGCACACCCTTGTGTGCAGTGTGCGGGGTGGTCGCGTAGGCAACCGCCCACCAGAACATTGAAAGCCAGATTCCAGATATCGATGCTGTGATATTCTGGATCCAATTACAGGCTCATACTACCACACACATTACCCAACAGGAAACAGCCAATTAGAGAAGAAAATTCTCAATTTTAAGGTATGAGGCAAAAATAAATAGCCAAACAGAAAGTCAAGTTCACTTTCTTGAAATTCTTCAAAAAATAAACATTCTGCTTTTGTATCATAACCGATCAAAAAAACGCTGTCATACAAATATCGAAATTAAATAAAAAGAGGTTGGTATCATAACCGATCAAAAAAATGCTGTCATAAAAATATCCAGATAAAATAAAAAAGAATAAATCCAAGACATACCCGATCATAAAAAAGAATAAATCCAAAACATACAGCAATTACCTGAACGCTAGATTCTTCATCTCCAATACGAGAAATTATCTCAATAGAAGCGGCAGTAAAATGTGAGAAATCGGGAACCGAAACGCACATATCACGAATAATTTTTATGGCTCTTTTCCTAACACTGACACCAGTATCCTTTATTCTGTCTGCGACTTTCTCAAAGTACTGCGGGACAACCAGAACAAATAAATAACCCAAATCAAAGTGAAAATAACAGAAAGTAAAAGAACACTCTTCTAACCTTCAAACTGACATCAGGATGAGAGGCAATATGCCTGCCAACAAGTTCAAGAGCAGCTTCACGCACAGATATGGCAGTGTCAGAGAACCTTCCCTCGACAGCATGCTGGACATGCTTATCACACAAGACCTCTGGATCTGCCTCAACTATACTACTAACCTGGACATAGAAAAAATTAAAAGATAAAATGGAATTTTATTGTATCATGAAGCCAACATGTTAAAGCTTATGCTTACCGCACGCAGAGCCTTGGCTCTTAATACTGGAGAACTTTCTCTCAGGCTTGCCTGATAAAAAAATTAAAAAAAAACATGATAAGTCAAAAGTATGTGTCATAAAGAAAGTAGAGAACAAAACACTTACAAGGAAAAGATTAAGAATTCTATCAAATCCTCTAGAGAAAGAACTTTTCTGGCCCAAGACCAAGCATATTTTCTTGGCCCACTTCCGTGACAATGTTGAAGTGGTTTTGAAATCTCGCAATATTGTCCTTGACTTAAGTCTAGCTAGATAATAGGCAATATTTTCTTGAAACAGAGGATCATCCTTGTACCATTGACAAAAGTAAAACCTGCAGAAAGTTAAGAGTATCAATTCTTAGACTGACACAGCTATTTATTAAAACATGAAGCTAGACACTAGACAGCTTTCAACATACCAGCTGGCAAGTAACAGTGCATCATCATCTGAACTAGTCTCCTGTAGATAATTCAACAGAATTTGATGGACAATCTCCACCTTTGAAATGGAAACATAAGATTTAGATGCATTCCCTGTTGACTTTTTTTTGGCACTATTTTTCATCTGTGATTCACAATAGGACTGCAAAACCATAAGCTGTTTCTTGGAAGTGCAAATATGACATGATGAATCACGAAACTGATTCCCCTGTGTAATCCCAAGACATTCTAGATGAAAGTTTCTCTGACAAGCAGGACAAACAATGGAATGTTTTAAACCTTCTTCTTCAAGACAGATATAACACTTATCTGTGGTAACTCCTTGACCATCATCGTCCTTACATTCAAACATTTCCTCGGTAATCCAAAACCTTTCCTCATGGCAATTTGCAGCATCACGTTTCAGTCTTGCTGCAATTACTCCCAGAAGATCAATGGTTGAGCAACGTGCTGTTAAATCTTTCGACTTCAACCCTGTGTTCTGAAGTAGCAAGACAACAAGTACCTGCATTCAGATTCAGAATCCTGGTTGTGGTCAATAAGGTACAGGACTGGAAGAGTACAAGCACACTGCAAATACTAAAAAACAAATCTCAAGGAAACGAAAAAAGTTGCACACTAACTAAAGGGAGAAACCATATAGTTAAAAAAACTTGAGAACATATATTAAAAGTGTTTTTTATCAGTGAGTAAATTTAAAGCATAATCAGTTGAGGCTATGTAAAAACAGACAATAACAAAATGAAAATGATTAATGAACTCCTTTTATGACGCTCCTGACGTGGAGGGACATAATTCCTTCAAGTTGCATGCACGTGAAGCCTTTTATCAAATATTTAATTTGTTTCCAAATTTGATGGCGAGATAATCTAGGTGTTTGTTGGTTTCCCAATGCATGTGACCCTTGACATTCCAAGATGCATAAATGTGTCACAGCACAGGATTGGGTCTCAACATAAGACTGGAGCGTCCAAACGCGGGGCTGGTGCGTCCCAACAAGGGACTATTGTGTACCGTGCGGCGGGAATGGTGTGTCCCGTGCAGGACTAGTGTGTCCCAGTGTGGGACTGGAGCGTGTCCCACGCAGGACTGGATTGTCCCAGTGCAGGACTGGTGTGGGTCCCACGTGACTGATGTGGGTCTCTTATTTGTATTTAAAGTGTCTACTAATGAGAAAATCAGTCGTCTATTACTTTATCGGAAACCGTTTTTTAAACAATAAAATAAAAAATCTGACTCTAAAAAAAATCTGACTCTAAACAACAAGATGGTGACGTGAAGCGCGTCCGTGTACCAAGATTAAAAAAAATTACCAGTTACATGTTGAGCACTGGCAACCAAAAGGTAGAGAAAATCTGAGCATCTCAACATGCAACACGGCGACATCTTGTTACAAGCATAGCACCCAACTACTATTTCTGCCCTAGGGTCCAACTGCAGTATAAAGTGTGACTGATCTGAACACAATTAAAAAGTAATTGCAAGCACACCTACCAAAATATCTAAAGTAAGAGTGTTCATGGTTTAACTTAGACTGAATACAGAAAGTAATGTTCATGGTCTAACTCAAGACTGAATACAGAAAGTAATGTTCATGGTCTAACTCAGACTGAATACAGAAAGCAAGAAACACTGACCTCCAGTAGAGAAGATGAAGCAGGAAATTCAGGCATATTCAATGTTGCAAGCAAATCAACCACAAGATTTTCAATAACAGATTTTGGTTCAGATATATCCTGAGGTTTAGCCACGGCAAATCGTTGAACGACATTTTTCCAGAACTGACAAGATGTTTCTGCAGCAGCCCTATGGCATTTAATGAGGTAATTTGCATCAGTAGATGTATCAGCAAAAAAATTCAGAGGCATTTTTGTTTTAAATATGTCTGGAAGGTTAGCACTGCACTGAACCAGCTGAATTAGCAACGCTGTAACCATCTGGATCTGCTTTTGATCTTCATCGGGAAGAAGGTAACTTCTAAGAGCACGTTTTGAAAACGGTAACTTCCATATAAGTTGCACAGTTTCATCTATTATGAATTTCTGATGTTGTGGATACGAGGCATATATCTGTTATCATGGAATGCACAACAACAATGTTACAAAAAACTAAAGATGTTAAAACTATTGACCATGGATGAGACAAAACATTACAACGCTAATCAACCCAATAGACTTCAGTTGCAATAGTTGAATATTTTCTGCCAAGAAAGTTGAAAAAGTTATCTTTAGCAACTGAAGAATACAACTATCTGATAACTTCACGACAGATAGCAGGTCCTTCAGAAAGACAAGATTTGAACATAGCTTCTGAATCACTGTATATACAAATGAGGAAACCCTGGAAACAAAGCAAAAATTAAGAATACCAATCCATTCTCCCTAACAAATCCATTGATTTAAAAAAAATCATACAAAGCCAAGATAGATGGTAATCACACTTGTTAGAACCTCCAGTAAACTTTTTCACTTTAACACTTCTAACACTTCTTTTTTTAACGGGACTGGCTTCAACATCATCATCTTCATTGTCTGCACCTACTGGAAATATGCAAACTGTTAGCTTTAGAAAGTAAAGTAAGCTATTTCCTAAGTTAACAATTTCTCAGAAGTAACATTAAACTTTCACATAATGTGCTTACCATCTTGTACACCATTTTCGCCTGGCTTGTGAATGGCACGATAAGATGGATCACAAGCACACATTATGTCCAGAATCTGATGCCTTAAGAAATCAAGAACACGTTCAATAATCTGAAAATAATCACAATCAACACGATATTTGAGGACAGAGCGCTTGTATCACTATTATTTAAAATTAATGGATCAACCAACTCAGTTAATTAAGAAGGTGACATACTTCTTCCTTATAAATTTGTTTTGGCATATCTTCATGGGTCATAATCGCAAGAGCAACATATGTGGACTCCAATGCACCCATAATCGAAGCATCTGCATCAGACTGGTGCAAAATGGTCATGTTTGAGAAGCAACATTGTATGATAACTTTAAGAACTAAAAACCAAACATACTACAACATGAACCAAAAGAATGAGGAACTTGTTTCACATTAAAACAGAATTCTTAGTGCAACTAGTATGAAAGAAAATTATGAAACTATCAGATTGTATGTAATACTACGGAAGGAGGCAATCTTCTGAAATAGCTAATCATAAGGGTCTCCAACTTTGTCTCGGACATTGGGAACTATAGCATGCATCTACAAAAATTATGCAGCCAGCTCAAACTATATTATTATTTTTCATTCAAGTAGTCATACACTTCTAACAGTCCGACAGACTCCATGACTCGATACTGCAACCCTTTTAATGTAATCCACTCATTGTTTGAGTCACCTTGCTCTAGGGTTGTGCACCGGTCCAAACCCGGACCGGACCGGACCCAGACCATCTCCAGGGTCCAAAAACCCAGACCGGACCGGGTTTTTCTATTAAAATTTGGGAAATGGACCGGGCCCCCGGACCGGTCTGTGCACAGCCCTACCTTGCTCTCTACTCCACTGTTAGACATCGATAGAGTTTTGTCTATTCACATCCATGAAATCTATTTCCTTATGCTCTACATGTCTATCTTTTTTCCCTAACAAACCCAGAGCATGAAAGTTCAACAAAGATTACAATGGCAAAGTTATTACAAAACTTTTTGTCCATTCTTAGTCCTTCGACTAAAGCTCGGCTACAACATTTCTCCACAATTAAAAATATTAAAAACCAAGGATAAATAATTCACTGGAGCTTGGACTAGAAGTTGTTCCGAACTTCCGATACACAAACCTAGTGCTAACAATTTTTAGTATGGCAGTCACCCAATTCGCATTATGGTTGTTATTCCAGAAGCAACCTCAGGAATAAAGAGCCAAAGTTAAATAGTTCAGCTAATTGACAAACTAGCATTGACACGCTAATAAGAAAACGAAAAAGATAATCAATCAATAAACCTACAAGCATCTTACCTTTGTCTTTTGAGGGAACTGGACCAAAATTCACATACAAATTCCAAGTATAACCAAAGAGAGATACTTACATTGTCATGAACAGACAAACCCTGGCCACAGAGGATCTGCTGGTCCAAAACAGTCAAGAGTCTTGATAATAAGTCCATGGGGATCAGATGAAGGATTTTCCTAGGACGCAGAGATGATACTTCATTCACTAGGCTCCTTATATCGGGCAAAGGAAGTGCAGATCCAGCCACCCCCTCTTGATCAGCACCAGGAATATCCACCTTCGCACAGAGGTCATCCACCAATTCACAGAAACTTGCAACAATGTCTAAAATATTGCATGTGTATATGTTAATATTAATATAATAAGTAGTCAAACAAAAAAATGCAAAGGAAGAAGACCTTGGTGTTCAGAAACTTGAGAATCTGATGACAGAATAAATGTATCTTGTTCTTTCTTCTTGGATTTTGGTCTTCTTGGACCACTGGATACTGCAAACTGTAAGAAAAAGAAGATAGGAATATAAATAAAAGAAAAACATGATAACCTAGAGTAGAACTCGTGGAACACTCACATTAAAACCTTTCTCTGCAGGACCACTGAGAATTGTTTCAGGATCATCCTTGTGAAGAGGTATCGTGAGGGCATCATTTTCAAAAGTTTTTTCATTAGACAAGGATTTATGCGGATTTGGCTTAGTGGTAAGACCTGAGGAACTTGAAATATAAAGTACTGATCAGAAAGTTAATGCTTTCAATTATGTATTAAAGCAGATTAATCTACAATGGCCGACACAGAGTATTCCTACTGCTGTATTGTGACCAGTCTACACTATCGACATTGTGACATTAAGTCCTTACTTGAACAAGTAAAAGAGTGCAGCATCACATGGACTAGCTGCATAGGATGTGTTGCTTTTTGTTGCCAGAAACAATATTTGAATCAATAATCGCAGGATTTTTGTAGACCTAAAGTTAATCAGGAATATATGTTACTTTGAGACAATTCCATTTACAATTCCGTCAAGCTTCCGATGGTTCCTTTGCTCTCCATACTAAAAATACTAGTGCACTTGCCCTTGAACTTCCTCTTCTTCCTCAGTCACCAAAAAGAGGAGATACCTTAGCTTACTATATCCCACTTATCTAGCTTATGTAGATTAATGGAAGACAATATTCCTTGAGCTTATTGAAGAGCGAAACTGAGTACTGCAACCAAAGCCAAAGGTGGAACCATGTATCCTGAGAACTGAGCCCCAGCACTGATTAAGTACATATGATGTGGCCTAAGTCCACTACACTCCATCGCCCCTTACTCAGCTCACAATAAAAATAAAAAGTAAATATACCAATAATCGGATTTGTTTAAATCCACCTGGTATTGGATTGCTTTTTTTCAGAGTAAAAATTGTATCTATACATGTTAATATTTAAAAATTGAGAGCCTTGAGACTAATTGGATTTTTTTTCAAAATAAAAGTTATATCCTCGTATATATAGGGGAATGATCTAATGGAAACTAGGTTCTCATATAATGTTAGTGAGAATCATGCTAGAGAGATTGAAACTATATCAATATGGTACTTAAATAGTCAGCTTGACAAATGGATTCGAAATGTATTAATATAAAGAATAAACACCATCTCTAAGGCTCTAAACCAAGGAGGATGTCGCAAGGGGATCTCTCCTTCACAAGAATTGTTGAAAGAAGGTACCAATTTAATAAATTCCAGTGACATGTTTAAACGTGTTTAAACATGTCACTGAAATTACATGAAAACCCAGTACGCATTGGATGGGTCTATGATATATTCACATCTGCAACATGTACCCACGTCGATGTTGCATAAGTTATAGCCGCGATGCCTAGAGTAAATGGCAGAGTACCTTATAAATTACATAAAAATTAAAAGGGAAGTTAAATGTAATTTGAGTAACTTGGCAATTGTGGACGAACCTCGAGTCAACATAAACAACTAAAGTAACTAACTTTTTTGACTAGTACATGGCATTTCTCTAAAATGAATAAGTCAAAGAGAAGGCCACCTGGAACCACTCTGCTCAACTAGAATAGCAGGGGATCTATGTAAGGTAGGGCATTAAAGCGTAAGCGCTAACAATAGCTTAATAACTATTATTAGCATAGACAATAAAATTTTGTAGAGACACAGTACTAGATATCTGATATTGATAAGCATATTGCCTCATTGCCCTTCCTAGCCCATATAATTATTCATATTTCACACTCAAATTGTTGCATTCACAGCCCCATATATTTACATTTCACATTTCCATGTTGATACACATTTGAAGGACGACTCAACCATCCGTTAGCACGGAGCAGAATAAACCTTGTTCGTGATAAATGAAAGTCCGATCATCTCTAAAATAAACGAAAACAACACAACACAGACACAGCATTTACAGGAACTCCAAAAGTAGAAAACGTCAGTCAAACATCAGCACACTTCCATAATTAGGAATCACCCCGAAAAAATCCAAATTGAACTGCAACTACCTGCACTGGAGAGCTCGAAAGCCTCGGGATCACACCTGAGAACCTCCTTATACAACCACGAAGTCTCCTCCAGTCCATCCCCCGCTGTATTCACCACATTCTCCTTAACATCCCTGAACCAAAACCAAAAGTCAGCAAACTCCGGCCCCTCGAACCCCCGGAGGCCCCGAATTCGACACGAACTCACAGGTATGTGACATCACAGCGGGAGAGCAGGTCGGCTACGGCGGCGGCGACGTCGGAGGTGAGGGGGGAGGAGGGGAGCGGGAGGCGGAGGTTGGGATCAGCGGCGCCGCAGGCGACGGGGAGGGAGGGAAGGCGGAGGGAGGCGACGACGTCCCAGTGGGTGGCGTTGGTCAGCCGGCAGAACTTCTCCATGGGATTAGGGTTTGGGGAAACCCTACCTAGGGTTTGGAGGAAGGAAGGGGATTGAGGGAGATGGAGAAGGGATTCGTTTTGGTTCGGTTCGGTTCCGTTCTGGAGAAGACTAGGGAGGTGGGGGTGGGTGGTGGGGAGTTTAACCTCCCGATCCCGGGTATTTTCGGGGTCCTGCCACTGTCAACTCCGGTTCCTACTCCCAACTCTGTGTTGGGGTTCCACTTCACCCGTAGTGGATTTTGTTCGGGTGGACGCAGGGGCGGACCCACGTTAGGCCCAATGGGCCCGTGGCCCCTTTTGTTGTAAGTTTTTTTAATTTACAACAATCCTATTGTCCAAAAAATTGATAGTATACAGTAGAGATTTGAACATGAGATTAAAGACACTACGAGGGTATAGATAACCAGCAAGCTACGCTTATAGGCTTATCTATTATTTGATCGTTTAATTATTATCTCATTAGTATTAATTGAATGTGTTTGTCCTTTTTTGTATCTAAAGCCTAAGTAGTTTCATTAAGTTGTTTGATTTGTATTGTGTCTATTATCTGGTTGAATATTTATCCAAACACAATGGTATTTTTAATTTTCTTTCATGATATAATTACATGTCATTTAATAGAAAATATTCTCATGTGTTATATTAATTTTTATTTGTTTGTTAATTTAAATTTGAAATAACATTAAAAACCAAATGTTTAGAATCACCTAAGTTAACGTCGTTGGATGAAATGTTATTGTTGCATGTACTCAAAATTTTAGGTGTTAGCTGAAGTTAACATGAGTAACATCCCATCGAGGATATTATAATTTTGTACGTAGATAGAGATGTTTTAGAAGTATTAACTTGAAACAATCATACAAAGTTTTCAGAGTACAAAAGAAAACGTTATAATTAAATTTGAAATAATTTTCATTATAATTAACATCAATTTTTTTGGCCCGACCCCTTTGAAAAGTCCTGGTTCGCCACTGGACGTCACAACGACTAGTCCAATTAGTATCCAATCAAACACGTATGACTTCAAGTATAGTACCATCCACCGGTACTGGTTGGAATTAGTCGTCTTAAACACAACTTAAGAAAAACATGTTAGGGCACATTAATAAACATGTCACGTGCATTTACAATTCTACACACTCGCGTATCAAGCAAAGGTAATACACGTAAAACATCAAAAGCTAATAAACATAGATCATTGTTTAGATTCAAGATTAAACATGAGATCCACAACCACAAGAGCGAGGTAATTAACATGGTATAAACATGCATCAATGCTTAGGTTCAAGACAAACACGTGCATGAACAGTGGATTCTATTTTATGGGGGGTTTTGCTTGTATGTCACTAAAAACAACTAATTCTATTTTATGTCATCATTGCAACAATATTTATCGTCATGTCATTATGTTAAAAGAGTTTTTGCTTGAGTGTCTGATTGATCGTTTTATATTTAACCGCAAGTGCACGGTCGCGTTGAAGCGATGGCAAATACGGGTCGTCCACTGGGAGGTGTGTCGACACTTGGTTCGTGCGAAGGCAAGGGGTAAAGAAAGGAGAAAAGGATTGGTTACACTAAACTACACTACAATGCTAAACTAGAATGCAAAAAGAAATGAAGATAAACAATAAAACTAAACCCCAAAGGGGGTAGAGAACTGATGTGAACATAAAGATGTGTGTGTGTGTGTTCAATTAAGCTCCTCACAACATGTAGTGCATGAAATCATAAAACTACATCCAATCTTGCCTCTACATGAATTAAGATAAGACTACATCATTAAAACATACAAGACAATGATTGAAATGAAGCTACATGAACTCAAGTATAAAGACTAGACCCTACTATGCATCCACATGAATTAAGATGACTACATCATTAAAACATACAAGACATTAGCTAAGGAAAAGGCAACAAGAGTACATACACTACAAATTGTGTTTCCAACATTAACTTCATCCATATCCTAACCTTATCATTCCCCATAAAATAGGTCCACTAATCAAAGCATAAGCTAAGCTTCATTCAAGAGCATTAGCATATCAAAGATAAGAGTGGAGACCCATTAGATGGTTATGGAAATCATATAAAGCTCAAGGGATAAAAATAACACACACTTAATACACTACATTATTATATCACATATTTCTCCACCCCCCAAATGGGGATGGAACTACTCACTACTCATTACACTAACTAATTTAGCAAAGGAAGGCATAATACTGAAATGAAATTTATACTACTTAAGCAAGAAATATTAAAGAAACATAAAACTAAACAAACAAACAAGCATGCAAATGAAAGGAAATTAAACTAAGAGAGAAACAACATCATTAAAAGAAAACTTCTATTATTAACTCACTCAATTACAAGTAGCTCTTCCTCCACTAGAGTTTTGCTTCAAGGCTTCACTCTTAGTAGGGAAGATGGCCACCAAGAGAGAGATGGATACAATGGGAGGTGAAGAGTTCTATTTATAAGCATGGAAAAAGCTAATCAGGGACAATCCCCCGATGTGGGACTAAACCAATACCAAAAATAGCCTAAACGAACATTAATACAAGTCCAGGAGAAATTTCGACGGATCCTGAGCAATATGGACCGCCAATTAGCGGTCCAAGACCGCCAATTGGCGGTCCAAAATCTTCGGATCGTGTTGGAATTTGTTGTGGGCTTTTCTTTCTGGTATTGTTGGTCTTTGATGCGGTTACTTGACTTGTTGGAGCTCCGACCCGACTCGAATTGCCAAAATACTCCCCATGATGGTGTGGAGTTTCCTGGTTTGCTCTTAGGTCCTTCTGTCTTACGATCAGGTCCTTCTGTCTTGCATCTTGGTCCCCAGGTCTCACAATTAAGTCATTTTTCCTGCTTTTGGGTCCTTTCATGGCTCTTCTCTTCAAACCTCTTTATTTCTGAAAACTAAACATAAAACTCGTCACGTAGCATTGCTTAGGTGTAAGATAGTGGATATAAGATACAAATATAAGCATGAAATGATGTCAATCAAATACCCCACACCTAAGTTTTTGCTAGTCCCGAGCAAAACAAAGAAAGAGAAAAGCAAACGAGAAAGAAGAAATCCTAACTCACTTTCGTAGGAATCACGGTTGCACTTAGCATGTGCAACAAGCCGTTAAACCTCTTTGTTGCCAAGGAGGAGTGTTGTCTCCTGAGGGTTTTCAGCGGATATACCCACAAAATCCGAACAAGATGCATTATTCAATCTAGACCTCGACTCGTTGGAAATATTTTGTCGATCAATGGACGCGGTAATGCTACGGGCCGACTCTATATAGGTGATCAGTCCACACCTCTACCCTAATGAACCATTCGAGCAAGTTAAATAAGGAATTATGTGAAAGACATGGACAACCTCAACATCCTCAAGTGCTACAAAGTGTAAAGTCCATTAAGGTTCTTATTTGCATTATCATATTTTTTTTCTTTTTGTTTCTTTTCACATTTTTTTTCTTTTACTTTTTATTAGTTGGAGCTTCATTCTCCCAGGGTCAGGTTCCGTGCATCATTGCCCATGAGGACTTACACTATCACGTACACCTTTCCCCACATCTCCACATAGGGCAATCCCTACCACCCGTGTAACGGGAGTTCAGTCGGCGCATCCCAAGTCAGATGACTCGAAAGCACCAGGCACAAAGTCCCCTCAGACCTACTTTCCCGAGTGATAGGAGCCGTGCGAGAAGAGAGAACACCTACTCACTTATTTCTTATCTACACATGAACCAAAACCCCTACACTAATGTCTCACAACAGGATTTAGAGGGTCCTTGACTACAACTGTTGAGATTTTTATTTATACCGCAAGTGCACGGCCGCGTTGAAGCGGTGGCAAGTACGGGTCGAACACAAGGAGGGAGAGATTCTTGTATTTTTGTGATTTTCTTTGATTAAGGAAAACAAAAGAGAAATAGTGTTGGTTTGAGATTTTTGGATTTATATTTTTTTTTCTTTCTAAAGCAAGAACAACAAGAACAAAAATTAAGAAGAAATAACTATGGATGAGAGTCCAGTGGGTGGGAGTTATGAATCTTCAAGTTAGATTAGAGATTACGAAAATTATTATAAATCAAGTGAGATATTAAGCATCATATGATAATTGATTTAACAAAAACTCATATGATCAAAACACTAACAAGAAATTAAAATAAAAACGATCTCTCTTCTCTAACCCTAAATCCGTCACCCCCACCCTTTGGAGGGTTTTAGAAACCCATGGGGAGAAGATGAGGAGAAGGGGTCCTGGAGATCATCGAGAGAATACGGAAAAAAAAGGGAAATATTATACTAAACTACGATCTACGAAAGTAAAAGCAATTATTCTAAGCACGCAACAAATTATTCTAAGAGAAAAATAAAGAACAACTAAATTACTCTACTGGAATTAAGAACAAGAAACATTAATCTAAAACTAAGCTTACAAAAGACAAAGATAATGGAGAATTAAAAGGGCAGAATTTTATTGCTTTAAAATCTCATACAAAAAGCTCCTCTTACACAATATTTCGGGGCTATTTATAGCCGATACAAGAAACCCTAAGTATGCATCGGGAAGGACACGTGTTACTACACAATTGGACGAAAGTAGGAGGCACGGATCGCAACCCATGCGGCGATTCCGCCGCATATTGACCGTTAGATGCGGCGATTCCGCCGCATGGATGGTCCAGATCACTTCGTGCTTTTGTGGGTGTGTTTTTGGTATGTTGTAGGTGGCCTCCACGTATATAAATCAATTATTGCATATCTTTGGAGATCCGAATTTGATTTCTTTTTGAATATTCCTCCAAAATAACTTTTTAGTCCTTCCAATTTGCGATCAAGTCCCTGACTTCTTATGCAATCAATTGGACTTCAACTTGAGCTTGAATCTCTATCTAATTGGTCTTTGTGATCCATCTAAGTCCATTGCACGCGTTTTAGCTCGAATATTGGTAAATTGCATTGTAACTCCTGAATTCTGCACAATTGCTCAAAACAATACCTTAGTAGCATTTATTTATATAAAAACACTCTAAATGAAAGACATATGATGCAATGTATGCAATGCATCAAATACCCCTACACCTAGATTTTGCTAGTCTCGAGCAAAACAAAACATGAGAAATATAGGTATGAAAGCACAGAAATCCTAACTCATTTTCGTAGGAATCACGGTTGCACTTAGCATGTGCAACAAGCCTTTAAACCTCCAAGTTTCCTTAGAGGACGAGTTTTGTCTCGTGAGGGTTTTCAGTTGACACACCCACAAAGTCTTAATTCAATATTCCATTAATAGCTCTCGATATCTCCACCTCAACCTTATACATCTTACTTAGAATTCTTGCATGCTCATTATACAAATCTAACTTATAAAAAGTTTGACTTGGTCTTTGTTCCTCCAACATTCACACCACTAACCCTTCTACACATGTTATCACTTAAATTATTTTGCACGCCTCCTCTGGTGGTGAAGTATCATTCGGATCAACCATGGCATGGATCATTCTTTTAGCTTTGGGCCTTGAGTATATTTTTTCTTCTTCCATGATTCAACACGTTTGCTTTTTCTGACACTTTTACCCTTTTTGCATTCGTGTAGCGAGTTTGGTCGATAATCCCGAGCTGGCAGACTCAAGTTACCGGGTTTTAAGATACCCCTACGGACCAGTGACTCAAAGGCTTGGGCTTTTGTAATCATTTTGCAAAATGTGCTTTCCTCACTTTTTTACTTTTATTTTCCTCAAGGCTTAATTGCTATTAGAAGTCCACACTTCCCGGTATATTTTCCTCAACCTCTGCTTTTTATCAACCACTTCAAAGATTTGATTCATCCAATTTAAGTGCATACATGTCTTAAGGGTAATGTGTTATTTCTTTGGAACTTAGATTTATGTCATAGTTTCTACAAGCAGAACTATATAATAAGGAACAAAGACTCAATGCAATTTGTATTCGGGTTTTGGTGGTTCAATCTTAAGCTATGTCATGACACATTGATTTATTTTTTATATATATATATATTTTTTTTGGAGAATTATATATAAAACAAAACAAAACAGATAGGTAGATAACTAGTCACCCCCCTACACCTATTTCATGCATTGTCCTCAATGTATGCAAAATTGAATAATATAGGAAATGCAAGAATTAATAAAGTTACCGCCTTCGGGATGACGACTCTCCACGGTCGGAGAGTGCTTTGTTCAGTTTGCTATTGAGGCGCTTCATCCCGCCCCACATTCGGGACCTATGCTCGTCAGAGTTTTCTGGGGTTGACTGAGCCCAGAATGTTGCGGAGTCTTCAGACGACTCACTTGATTGCATAGCATCCTCCATTTCTGGAGGTGTCCACAGGTCCGCTATAGTGCCACGGTAGGAGGATGTCTCTCGTTCCACCGTACAAGGGAGCATGTCGGCTTCGTACACCCAGAAAGACTCATAGTCCATAAAGTGCTTGCAGATAGTGGTGACGAGGCATGGCAGAGATTGGGAGTTGCGTTGGTGGCCTTCTGCAATGGTGGTCAGAAGCCGTCGGCACATACAGTAAGTGCGATCACGGGTCATCAGGGAGTGAATGATGCCCATCTCAACGGTGCGAAAAGAAGTGTTGTGGGTATTACTCGTGACATTTTGGCATGCCCACCTACATGCTGTAAAGACATTCCGGTACATGGATGTGCCCTTGATACCCCGATCACGGCTAAGCACACAATCTGGTCCCATGAGTGACCGATAGAAACTGAGTTCCTCGGATGGCAAAGTGGAGGCCCCTTGTGGTATGTCAGTCAAGTTGGAGATGATGTTGAGGTCAATCGCCCAGACTTTGTTTCTCCAATTCAGTAAAATGTACCCACTGTCCAGGTCTATGTTAGTGATACTGCTATAGAACTCCTCCACTAAGCTAGGACAGTACACATCATCGTTATTATGGACCAAGTAGCTCCAACTCCGTGCTATGATTTCTTCGTAAAAGTGGGTGCTGTTTTGATCACTAACAAGCAACGGGTGGAAGTTCTTCTCAGGAAACACCATGGTGATAGAATACTGCTAAAGTGATATATGTTAGATTTAGAAAAATAAGTCATGTATTCCCACCGTTTTTCAAAATACGTCATGTACCAATAATGAAATTTTTTTTTCTCGTTTTTTTCGGTTTTTTTTTCGTTTTTTTTTCTGTTTTTTTTTTGAGAAATAAACTAAAACTTAATCAGAATGAGGAATTGCGTGTAAAAACACGACTTCCTCTGCAACATTGGAGGGACGATTTAAGTAGGGCTTCAATCGATGCCCGTTAACTTTAAAGTTTTCACCGTTCTCCGGATTACTGATCTCAACCGCTCCGTGAGGGAAAACAGTTTTGATCATGAAAGGGCCGGTCCAACGACTCTTTAGTTTGCCGGAAAAGAGATGAAGGCGAGAGTTATAGAGAAGGACCAACTGTCCAGGAGAAAAAGATTTCCTAACGATGGATTTATCATGAAAAACCTTGGTCTTTTCCTTATAAATTTTAGCATTCTCATAAGCCTCATTTCTTATTTCCTCAAGCTCAATTAAATCCAATTTTCGAGCATTACCAGCTGCCTCTAAATCCATATTTAGTTGCTTAATAGCCCAAAGGGCTCTATGCTCCAATTCGACCGGTAAGTGGCACGCTTTTCCAAAGACTAACCGGTAAGGGGACATTCCTAAATTGGTCTTGAAAGTGGTCCGATAGGCCCACAACGCATCATTAATTTTTACAGACCAATCCTTACGTGAGGCATTAACCGTTTTTTCCAGAATTTGCTTGATTTGTCTATTGAAGACCTCAACTTGTCCACTTGTTTGAGGGTGATACGGGGTAGCTAACTTATGAGTTATGGAATATTTTCTCATCAAAGCGTCAAATGATCGATTACAAAAATGAGTATCCCAGTCACTGATAATGGTACGTGGAGTACCAAATCGGGAGAAAATATTCTCCTTCAGAAATTTGACAACAACTTTGTTGTCATTGGATTTTGTGGGGATAGCCTCAACCCACTTGGACACATAGTCCACAGCTAGCAAGATATACTCCTTCCCAAAAGACATTGGAAACGGGCCCATAAAATCGATACCCCAAACATCGAAGATATCAACTATGAGAATAGGGTGTAGAGGCATCATGTCTCTACGAGAGAGTTTTCCTAGCATTTGACATCTAGAGCAAGAATTACAAAATGCAAATGCATCCTTAAATAGGGTGGGCCAATAAAATCCACACTGTAAAACTTTGGCCGCAGTTTTCTTAGCTCCAAAATGTCCTCCACATGCTTGGTCATGACAAAAAGATAGAATACTTGCAAATTCCTCCTCAGGAACACATCTTCTAATGATTTGATCCGAACAATACTTGAAAAGATATGGGTCATCCCAATAAAAATTCTTTACTAGGGACCTAAATTTGGCTTGATCGTTCTTAGACCATTCAGTCGGGGTCACACCAGTTACTAAGAAATTGACTATATCGGCGAACCATGGTTCGCCAGACACAGCCATAATCTGTTCATCCGGAAAGTTCTCATTCACTGGTGTGTTATTCACTGGGATAAGAGGAATTCTAGACAAGTGATCGGCGACTACATTTTCACAACCCTTTTTATCACGGATTTCGACATCAAATTCTTGCAGTAGTAAGATCCAACGCAATAAACGCGGCTTGGCATCCTTTTTGTTCACTAAATGTCTTATTGCCGCATGATCCGTGTAAATAATCACATGTGTGCCTATCAAATATTGTCGAAATTTTTCCAAGGCAAAAATGACTGCTAGAAATTCGTTCTCAGTTACCGTGTAGTTCAATTGGGCATCATTCAATGTTTTACTAGCATAATATATCACGTGAGGTTTCTTTTCAATTTTCTGACCCAACACCGCTCCTATGGCGTAATCCGATGCATCACACATTATCTCAAAGGGTTGGGTCCAATCGGGTGAATGAATAATGGGTGCCGACGTTAATTCCCTCGTAAGGTGGTTAAAGGACTCCAAACATTTATCAGAAAATTCAAACTTAGAGTCATTCGCTAATAATTCAGTCAATGGTCTAGCCACCTTACTAAAGTCCTTGATAAACCTTCGATAGAATCCGGCATGCCCTAAAAATGAACGAATCTCTTTGACATTTGTTGGTGGAGGGAGATGCTTAATCAAATCCACCTTGGCTTTATCCACTTGAATGCCATCCTTAGACACAATGTGACCAAGTACTATTCCATTCTTAACCATGAAATGACATTTTTCCCAATTTAAGGTCAAGTTCTTCTCCTTACATCTTACTAGTACTAATTCCAAATGGTTCAAACAATTGGCAAAAGTGGGACCAAAGACAGAGAAATCATCCATGAAAATTTCCATGAAGTTATCCACCATATCAGAGAAGATGCTAACCATACATCTTTGAAATGTGGCAGGAGCATTGCACAAGCCAAAGGGCATGCGACGGAAAGCAAACGTGCCGAATGGGCACGTGAAGGTAGTTTTCTCCTGATCCTCAGGAGCGATAGGAATTTGGTTATAGCCGGAATATCCATCCAGAAAACAATAATACTCATATCCGGCCAACCGTTCTAACATTTGATCTATGAAAGGAAGAGGGAAGTGGTCCTTACGGGTTGCAGAATTCAGTTTCCTATAGTCAATGCAAATCCTCCAACCTGTTTGGATACGGGTCGGGACTAACTCATTAAGCTCATTCTCAACTACCGTAACTCCAGATTTCTTAGGGACAACCTGAACAGGACTAACCCACGCACTATCGGATATAGGGTATATAATTCCATTGTCTAACCACTTAAGTATTTCCTTTTTGACCGCCTCAGTTAGGACTGGGTTAAGCCGCCTTTGCGGATCCCTACGGGGTTGAGTATTATCTTCCAAATGGATCCTATGTTGGACTATAGATGGGCTAATCCCCTTGATATCGGCCATGGTCCATCCAATAGCTTCTTTATTCCTACTGAGGACTCTCAACAATTCATTCTCTTGATTGGGGGTCAAATCCGATGCTATGATAACTGGGAGGGTGGATGAGGGTCCTAAAAATGCATACTTCAATGTAGTAGGGAGGGGCTTCAACTCTAGTGATGGTGGTTCTTGTAGTGAGGGTTTGGATTGAGGTCTTGGTTCGGCTAAAAGTCCACCTAAGGCTGACCAATTGGGTGAAGATCGATTCGAACCTATATAATTGATTTGGTCACAAATTGTGCCCTCACCACTCAGGTTCTTTTGAAAATCAACTTCATCCAATTGGGTGAAATTTTAGTAATCCGAAATCAGCTCATCTTCACTACAATCCTGAATGTAATTTAATTCACTCGATTCATCAGAGAAAATTCCAGGTTGCTTCCCTAAGTTAAAAATATTTAGCTCAGCTGTCAAATTCCCAAATGACAATTTCATCAATCCATTCCTACAATTGATTAGGGCATTGGAAGTGGCTAAAAAAGGTCTTCCTAAGATCACAGGAATTTGATTGCTAGGGTTAGCAACAGGCTCCGTGTCTAAGACAACAAAGTCCACAGGAAATATGAATTCACCCACTTTGATCAGAACATCATCAACCACACCTCTAGGAATCTTAACAGATCTATCAGCCAATTGGAGTGTGGTCCTAGTCTGTTTAAGGTCTCCTATATCCAATTCTTTATATACAGAGTAGGGAAGCAGATTAACACTAGCACCCAAATCCAGCAAGGCCCTATTGATTAAGGTGTTACCAATTACACATGAAATAGTCGGACAACCAGGGTCTTTATATTTGATTTGTGTGGGTTGGGTTAACACAGAGCTTATATTTGCAGTTAAGAATGCTCTTTTTGGTACTTGTGTTTTCCTCTTCTTGGTGCATAAGTCTTTTAAGAATCTTGCATAAGGTGGAATTTGTTGAATAGCTTCTAATAAGGGGATGTTTACATTTACTTGCTTAAAGACTTCCAACATTTTCTCCATTTGATTTGTATGATTCTTATTAAGTCTATTAGGGAATGGTGCTTTAGGAATGAATACTCTTTCAGGTTCAGTGGGTTCAATTTCAATTGGTTCCTCAGATTGAATTGGTGGCTCGTTGGATGGCTCAGGTGTGACAGAATTATTAGACTCATTAGCCAAGGGGTGAGTGACATTGTTATTAACAGATTTTCCAGATCTTAATGTAAGTATAGCATTAATGTGTTGATTTTGCTCTTCTTCTTGAACCATATGAACTGGTCTGTTGTTATTGTTCACATTAGGAGGTGGTGCATTATGTGGTACATTAGGTGGAGGCCTAATGTGTTGAGGATTGAATGGTTGAGGATTAAATGGTTGAGGTGGTTGATATGGCATATGTTGATGTGGTTGATATGCCATATGTTGATTATGTGGATTGTTAATTCTTGGGTTCACCTCGGGTTGGCTTGGGAATCTTCCTCTTTCTCTTTCACCTACAACTTGTGCTAATTGACTTACTTGAGTCTCTAGCTTTTGAAAAGATTGAGTAGTTGTTTGAACAAATGTTTTCATTAAGTTTTCCAAATCAGTTAATCGGCCATCACTATTATTGTTGTTGTTGTTTGAATACATTTGTTGTCTAGGTGGTTGGCCTTGCTGAGGCATGGGTGCAGGATTTGAACTCCCTTGGCTCCATGAAAAATTGGGATGGTTGCGCCAACCTGGATTATAGGTTGACGAATAAGGGTCATTCCTAGGACGATTAAATGCAGCATTAACTTGTTCCATGTCCGAAGAAATGTGTGCACACTCCTCCAAAACATGACCAGTTTGACCACACCTAGAGCAAGAAACAGAAGAGATTTGATTTACTAGGGGTCGGTTTTGAAGCTCTAGGGTTTCCATCCTACGCATAAGGGTGGCTAATTTCGCTTCTGCAGCTATAGAAGCATCTACAGCTAAGACACCTGATCTGGATTGATTTGCTATTCTAGATCCAATACTTGGGTTGGTCGGTGCCCTAGCAGTGTCCCATTGCATACTATTATCAGTCAAGTCTTCAAGAAAAATCCAAGCATCATTCTCATTTTTGGACATAAAGCTTCCTTGGCTTACAGATTCTAGCATAACTCTAGATGTAGGTGTCAATCCCTCATAGATAATTTGGCACAATTGCCATCTTGGGATTCCATGATGAGGGCATTGGGTCAGAAGGTGCTTAAATCTTTCTAAATAGGAATAGAATGGCTCGCTCTCAGATTGAACGAATGCACAAATTTCATTCCTAATCCTAATAGTCTTATGGTTGGGGAAATATTTCTTTAAAAACACTTGAATAAACTCAGCCCAACTCCTAATGGATCTTTCGGCTAGACTATATAGCCATTTTTTAGCGTCGTCCTTCAGTGCTAGAGGCACGAATTTAAGACGCACTGCCTCCTCAGGGATATGCTGGTAATGCATAAGGGAGCAGATTTCCTCAAATTCTCTAAGGAAGAGATATGGATCTTCCTTAGAGGTGAACTTGGGCAACATACTCAGGTATTGTGCTTTGAGTTCGAAGTCGCGACCCGGTATGGTGGGCATAACGATGCACGATGGCTGAGCAGCCATCGTTGGGTAGCACCGATCCCTCAGAGTCATAGGTGGTGCAACAGGTGGGTCCACTACATTCTCACCCATTGGATCCGGGTGAGGTGGTGCAATAGGTGGATTGGGGCTAAGCTCTAGACTGGAATCTAGATGAACTCGTGAGAGTCGATTGCTCAAGTCCCGAACCCAAATCTGAGTGCACCGGTTTGAATTAATTTTTTTTTTCAAAACAAAAAAGGAAAAAGAAAAAAAACAAACAATAGAAGGGGAAAAGATGAGAAAGGAATCCTAATCTAGAGAATTGAGGTGAGAAGAGAAAGAAGACTCAGATGAGAAGGGAAACTTAACTCTAAAAGATAGATGAGAGGGTTGGTCAGAAGTTTCCTAAACAAGCACGGTTCAAACAATCCTAGACCTAGTGTAGCTTAAGTCTAGACGACTCCTAACTGGTTGAGTCGAATTGATTTGCTTGATTCACCTCCCTCACTAATCAAACCAACTTGGCCAGGCCGTGTATAGCTAGTGGGGGCGCTTCCGACAGAGTCGGTGCCAATTAGACAACCACTTCGCTTGGAAGACTTACGTCAACACAAAAACACTTTCTAGACACCAAATTAAATTCGATCAGCTTCAAGTCATAGCAAGTCAAACCAATCTTCTCCTTAATTGAGTCCGAATCCTTAGGGGCCAATGTCTAATTGATTTTAATTTTAAAGCTTGGGTGACACTTTAGGATTGTTATTTGTGGGCCACGGAAGGGTGATGAAATCCCCACCGTATCTTTTCCTACGGAGTTGCCCTTAAGATAGTTTAACTTAAATCTAGCAAAGATAGTCAAACATTGGTCTTTAGTGGGGGACAATTGCAAGGGTTATATGCAACTAATTTATATGCTTAAATGCAATCGATAAAAAACTGCGCACGTACCTTGCCTCCAGCACTCTTCAACAATGAATTGATTTGCAAAATTTAGCATGCATAATGCGAGAAAATCTCTAAATGATGCATGCACTAAGGCCTTTCTAATTTTGCAAAAATTTTAGGTCACAAGTTGAATTAGTGTCAATTATGGAAGTTTTCCCTACACATGCAATTCTACCAAGAAGGAAATTTTTCGAAAATAGAAATTTCGAGGAAAAGGCAACAAAGGTTACCTACGCACGCTCAGTCGGGTTCGCCGCCCGCTCTCGACAATTTCCAGCTTTTCTACGCGTCCACCCAGAGATAGTTCGCGTCCAGGAAAAATTTCAGGCTCAGATCTCCAACCTGTGCGGCGTTTCCGCCGCAAACTACACTGCTGGTGCGGCAATTTCGCCGCTTGGTCACCTTGGATTGCGTCCGGATTTTTGCGTCGTCTCAAATACTTCCTGAAAAGCACAGAGAAAATGTTAGATCGCGAAAAACCAAGATCCAAACAAACCAAACAAAAATCACAAAAAAAAACTTGGAATTCTCGTCGCCTCCCCGGCAACGGCGCCAAAAACTTGTTGAGATTTTTATTTATACCGCAAGTGCACGGCCGCGTTGAACTGGTGGCAAGTACGGGTCGAACACAAGGAGGGAGAGATTCTTGTATTTTTGTGATTTTCTTTGATTAAGGAAAACAAAAGAGAAATAGTGTTGGTTTGAGATTTTTGGATTTATATATTTTTTTTTATCTTTCTAAAGCAAGAACAACAAGAACAAAAATTAAGAAGAAATAACTATGGATGAGAGTCCAGTGGGTGGGAGTTATGAATCTTCAAGTTAGATTAGAGATTACGAAAATTATTATAAATCAAGTGAGATATTAAGCATCATATGATAATTGATTTAACAAAAACTCATATGATCAAAACACTAACAAGAAATTAAAATAAAAACGATCTCTCTTCTCTAACCCTAAATCCGTCACCCCCACCCTTTGGAGGGTTTTAGAAACCCATGGGGAGAAGATGAGGAGAAGGGGTCATGGAGATCATCGAGAGAATACGGAAAAAAAGGGAAATATTATACTAAACTACGATCTACGAAAGTAAAAGCAATTATTCTAAGCACGCAACAAATTATTCTAAGAGAAAAATAAAGAACAACTAAATTACTCTACTGGAATTAAGAACAAGAAACATTAATCTAAAACTAAGCTTACAAAAGACAAAGATAATGGAGAATTAAAAGGGCAGAATTTTATTGCTTTAAAATCTCATACAAAAAGCTCCTCTTACACAATATTTCGGGGCTATTTATAGCCGATACAAGAAACCCTAAGTATGCATCGGGAAGGACACGTGTTACTACACAATTGGACGAAAGTAGGAGGCACGGATCGCAACCCATGCGGCGATTCCGCCGCATATTGACCGTTAGATGCGGCGATTCCGCCGCATGGATGGTCCAGATCACTTCGTGCTTTTGTGGGTGTGTTTTTGGTATGTTGTAGGTGGCCTCCACGTATATAAATCAATTATTGCATATCTTTGGAGATCCGAATTTGATTTCTTTTTGAATATTCCTCCAAAATAACTTTTTAGTCCTTCCAATTTGCGATCAAATCCCTGACTTCTTATGCAATCAATTGGACTTCAACTTGAGCTTGAATCTCTATCTAATTGGTCTTTGTGATCCATCTAAGTCCATTGCACGCGTTTTAGCTCGAATATTGGTAAATTGCATTGTAACTCCTGAATTCTGCACAATTGCTCAAAACAATACCTTAGTAGCATTTATTTATATAAAAACACTCTAAATGAAAGGCATATGATGCAATGTATGCAATGCATCAAATACCCCTACACCTAGATTTTGCTAGTCTCGAGCAAAACAAAACATGAGAAATATAGGTATGAAAGCACAGAAATCCTAACTCATTTTCGTAGGAATCACGGTTGCACTTAGCATGTGCAACAAGCCTTTAAACCTCCAAGTTTCCTTAGAGGACGAGTTTTGTCTCGTGAGGGTTTTCAGTTGACACACCCACAAAGTCTTAATTCAATATTCCATTAATAGCTCTCGATATCTCCACCTCAACCTTATACATCTTACTTAGAATTCTTGCATGCTCATTATACAAATCTAACTTATAAAAAGTTTGACTTGGTCTTTGTTCCTCCAACATTCACACCACTAACCCTTCTACACATGTTATCACTTAAATTATTTTGCACGCCTCCTCTGGTGGTGAAGTATCATTCGGATCAACCATGGCATGGATCATTCTTTTAGCTTTGGGCCTTGAGTATATTATTTTTTTCTTCCATGATTCAACACATTTGCTTTTTCTGACACTTTTACCCTTTTTGCATTCGTGTAGCGAGTTTGGTCGATAATCCCGAGCTGGCAGACTCAAGTTACCGGGTTTTAAGATACCCCTACGGACCAGTGACTCAAAGGCTTGGGCTTTTGTAATCATTTTGCAAAATGTGCTTTCCTCACTTTTTTACTTTTATTTTCCTCAAGGCTTAATTGCTATTAGAAGTCCACACTTCCCGGTATATTTTCCTCAACCTCTGCTTTTTATCAACCACTTCAAAGATTTGATTCATCCAATTTAAGTGCATACATGTCTTAAGGGTAATGTGTTATTTCTTTGGAACTTAGATTTATGTCATAGTTTCTACAAGCAGAACTATATAATAAGGAACAAAGACTCAATGCAATTTTTATTCGGGTTTTGGTGGTTCAATCTTAAGCTATGTCATGACACATTGATTTATTTTTATATATATATATATATTTTTTTTGGAGAATTATATATAAAACAAAACAAAACAGATAGGTAGATAACTAGTCACCCCCCTACACCTATTTCATGCATTGTCCTCAATGTATGCAAAATTGAATAATATAGGAAATGCAAGAATTAATAAAGTTACCGCCTTCGGGATGACGACTCTCCACGGTCGGAGAGTGCTTTGTTCAGTTTGCTATTGAGGCGCTTCATCCCGCCCCACATTCGGGACCTATGCTCGTCAGAGTTTTCTGGGGTTGAATGAGCCCAGAATGTTGCGGAGTCTTCAGACGACTCACTTGATTGCATAGCATCCTCCATTTCTGGAGGTGTCCACAGGTCCGCTATAGTGCCACGGTAGGAGGATGTCTCTCGTTCCACCGTACAAGGGAGCATGTCGGCTTCATACACCCAGAAAGACTCATAGGCCATAAAGTGCTTGCAGATAGTGGTGACGAGGCATGGCAGAGATTGGGAGTTGCGTTGGTGGCCTTCTGCAATGGTGGTCAGAAGCCGTCGGCACATACAGTAAGTGCGATCACGGGTCATCAGGGAGTGAATGATGCCCATCTCAACGGTGCGAAAAGAAGTGTTGTGGGTATTACTCGTGACATTTTGGCATGCCCACCTACATGCTGTAAAGACATTCCGGTACATGGATGTGCCCTTGATACCCCGATCACGGCTAAGCACACAATCTGGTCCCATGAGTGACCGATAGAAATTGAGTTCCTCGGATGGCAAAGTGGAGGCCCCTTGTGGTATGTCAGTCAAGTTGGAGATGATGTTGAGGTCAATCGCCCAGACTTTGTTTCTCCAATTCAGTAAAATGTACCCACTGTCCAGGTCTATGTTAGTGATACTGCTATAGAACTCCTCCACTAAGCTAGGACAGTACACATCATCGTTATTATGGACCAAGTAGCTCCAACTCCGTGCTATGATTTCTTCGTAAAAGTGGGTGCCGTTTTGATCACTAACAAGCAACAGGTGGAAGTTCTTCTCAGGAAACACCATGGTGATAGAATACTGCTAAAGTGATATATGTTAGATTTAGAAAAATAAGTCATGTATTCCCACCGTTTTTCAAAATACGTCATGTACCAATAATGAAATTTTTTTTTTCTCGTTTTTTTCGGTTTTTTTTTCGGTTTTTTTTCTGTTTTTTTTTTTGAGAAATAAACTAAAACTTAATCAGAATGAGGAATTGCGTGTAAAAACACGACTTCCTCTGCAACATTGGAGGGACGATTTAAGTAGGGCTTCAATCGATGCCCGTTAACTTTAAAGTTTTCACCGTTCTCCGGATTACTGATCTCAACCGCTCCGTGAGGGAAAACAGTTTTGATCATGAAAGGGCCGGTCCAACGACTCTTTAGTTTGCCGGAAAAGAGATGAAGGCGAGAGTTATAGAGAAGGACCAACTGTCCAGGAGAAAAAGATTTCCTAACGATGGATTTATCATGAAAAACCTTGGTCTTTTCCTTATAAATTTTAGCATTCTCATAAGCCTCATTTCTTATTTCCTCAAGCTCAATTAAATCCAATTTTCGAGCATTACCAGCTGCCTCTAAATCCATATTTAGTTGCTTAATAGCCCAAAGGGCTCTATGCTCCAATTCGACCGGTAAGTGGCACGCTTTTCCAAAGACTAACCGGTAAGGGGACATTCCTAAATTGGTCTTGAAAGTGGTCCGATAGGCCCACAACGCATCATTAATTTTTACAGACCAATCCTTACGTGAGGCATTAACCGTTTTTTCCAGAATTTGCTTGATTTGTCTATTGAAGACCTCAACTTGTCCACTTGTTTGAGGGTGATACGGGGTAGCTAACTTATGAGTTATGGAATATTTTCTCATCAAAGCGTCAAATGATCGATTACAAAAATGAGTATCCCAGTCACTGATAATGGTACGTGGAGTACCAAATCGGGAGAAAATATTCTCCTTCAGAAATTTGACAACAACTTTGTTGTCATTGGATTTTGTGGGGATAGCCTCAACCCACTTGGACACATAGTCCACAGCTAGCAAGATATACTCCTTCCCAAAAGACATTGGAAACGGGCCCATAAAATCGATACCCCAAACATCGAAGATATCAACTATGAGAATAGGGTGTAGAGGCATCATGTCTCTACGAGAGAGTTTTCCTAGCATTTGACATCTAGAGCAAGAATTACAAAATGCAAATGCATCCTTAAATAGGGTGGGCCAATAAAATCCACACTGTAAAACTTTGGCCGCAGTTTTCTTAGCTCCAAAATGTCCTCCACATGCTTGGTCATGACAAAAAGATAGAATACTTGCAAATTCCTCCTCAGGAACACATCTTCTAATGATTTGATCCGAACAATACTTGAAAAGATATGGGTCATCCCAATAAAAATTCTTTACTAGGGACCTAAATTTGGCTTGATCGTTCTTAGACCATTCAGTCGGGGTCACACCAGTTACTAAGAAATTGACTATATCGGCGAACCATGGTTCGCCAGACACAACCATAATCTGTTCATCCGGAAAGTTCTCATTCACTGGTGTGTTATTCACTGGGATAAGAGGAATTCTAGACAAGTGATCGGCGACTACATTTTCACAACCCTTTTTATCACGGATTTCGACATCAAATTCTTGCAGTAGTAAGATCCAACGCAATAAACGCGGCTTGGCATCCTTTTTGTTCACTAAATGTCTTATTGCCGCATGATCCGTGTAAATAATCACATGTGTGCCTATCAAATATTGTCGAAATTTTTCCAAGGCAAAAATGACTGCTAGAAATTCGTTCTCAGTTACCGTGTAGTTCAATTGGGCATCATTCAATGTTTTACTAGCATAATATATCACGTGAGGTTTCTTTTCAATTTTCTGACCCAACACCGCTCCTATGGCGTAATCCGATGCATCACACATTATCTCAAAGGGTTGGGTCCAATCGGGTGAATGAATAATGGGTGCCGACGTTAATTCCCTCGTAAGGTGGTTAAAGGACTCCAAACATTTATCAGAAAATTCAAACTTAGAGTCATTCGCTAATAATTCAGTCAATGGTCTAGCCACCTTACTAAAGTCCTTGATAAACCTTCGATAGAATCCGGCATGCCCTAAAAATGAACGAATCTCTTTGACATTTGTTGGTGGAGGGAGATGCTTAATCAAATCCACCTTGGCTTTATCCACTTGAATGCCATCCTTAGACACAATGTGACCAAGTACTATTCCATTCTTAACCATGAAATGACATTTTTCCCAATTTAAGGTCAAGTTCTTCTCCTTACATCTTACTAGTACTAATTCCAAATGGTTCAAACAATTGGCAAAAGTGGGACCAAAGACAGAGAAATCATCCATGAAAATTTCCATGAAGTTATCCACCATATCAGAGAAGATGCTAACCATACATCTTTGAAATGTGGCAGGAGCATTGCACAAGCCAAAGGGCATGCGACGGAAAGCAAACGTGCCGAATGGGCACGTGAAGGTAGTTTTCTCCTGATCCTCAGGAGCGATAGGAATTTGGTTATAGCCGGAATATCCATCCAGAAAACAATAATACTCATATCCGGCCAACCGTTCTAACATTTGATCTATGAAAGGAAGAGGGAAGTGGTCCTTACGGGTTGCAGAATTCAGTTTCCTATAGTCAATGCAAATCCTCCAACCTGTTTGGATACGGGTCGGGACTAACTCATTAAGCTCATTCTCAACTACCGTAACTCCAGATTTCTTAGGGACAACCTGAACAGGACTAACCCACGCACTATCGGATATAGGGTATATAATTCCATTGTCTAACCACTTAAGTATTTCCTTTTTGACCGCCTCAGTTAGGACTGGGTTAAGCCGCCTTTGCGGATCCCTACGGGGTTGAGTATTATCTTCCAAATGGATCCTATGTTGGACTATAGATGGGCTAATCCCCTTGATATCGGCCATGGTCCATCCAATAGCTTCTTTATTCCTACTGAGGACTCTCAACAATTCATTCTCTTGATTGGGGGTCAAATCCGATGCTATGATAACTGGGAGGGTGGATGAGGGTCCTAAAAATGCATACTTCAATGTAGTAGGGAGGGGCTTCAACTCTAGTGATGGTGGTTCTTGTAGTGAGGGTTTGGATTGAGGTCTTGGTTCGGCTAAAAGTCCACCTAAGGCTGACCAATTGGGTGAAGATCGATTCGAACCTATATAATTGATTTGGTCACAAATTGTGCCCTCACCACTCAGGTTCTTTTGAAAATCAACTTCATCCAATTGGGTGAAATTTTAGTAATCCGAAATCAGCTCATCTTCACTACAATCCTGAATGTAATTTAATTCACTCGATTCATCAGAGAAAATTCCAGGTTGCTTCCCTAAGTTAAAAATATTTAGCTCAGCTGTCAAATTCCCAAATGACAATTTCATCAATCCATTCCTACAATTGATTAGGGCATTGGAAGTGGCTAAAAAAGGTCTTCCTAAGATCACAGGAATTTGATTGCTAGGGTTAGCAACAGGCTCCGTGTCTAAGACAACAAAGTCCACAGGAAATATGAATTCACCCACTTTGATCAGAACATCATCAACCACACCTCTAGGAATCTTAACAGATCTATCAGCCAATTGGAGTGTGGTCCTAGTCTGTTTAAGGTCTCCTATATCCAATTCTTTATATACAGAGTAGGGAAGCAGATTAACACTAGCACCTAAATCCAGCAAGGCCCTATTGATTAAGGTGTTACCAATTACACATGAAATAGTCGGACAACCAGGGTCTTTATATTTGATTTGTGTGGGTTGGGTTAACACAGAGCTTATATTTGCAGTTAAGAATGCTCTTTTTGGTACTTGTGTTTTCCTCTTCTTGGTGCATAAGTCTTTTAAGAATCTTGCATAAGGTGGAATTTGTTGAATAGCTTCTAATAAGGGGATGTTTACATTTACTTGCTTAAAGACTTCCAACATTTTCTCCATTTGATTTGTATGATTCTTATTAAGTCTATTAGGGAATGGTGCTTTAGGAATGAATACTCTTTCAGGTTCAGTGGGTTCAATTTCAATTGGTTCCTCAGATTGAATTGGTGGCTCGTTGGATGGCTCAGGTGTGACAGAATTATTAGACTCATTGGATTGAGGTCTTGGTTCGGCTAAAAGTCCACCTAAGGCTGACCAATTGGGTGAAGATCGATTCGAACCTATATAATTGATTTGGTCACAAATTGTGCCCTCACCACTCAGGTTCTTTTGAAAATCAACTTCATCCAATTGGGTGAAATTTAAGTAATCCGAAATCAGCTCATCTTCACTACAATCCTGAATGTAATTCAATTCACTCGATTCATCAGAGAAAATTCCAGGTTGCTTCCCTAAGTTAAAAATATTTAGCTCAGCTGTCAAATTCCCAAATGACAATTTCATCAATCCATTCCTACAATTGATTAGGGCATTGGGTGGGTCGGAACGAGGTCAAGCACCTCGTTATGCATGTCCAACTCACCAGGAGAACAGGAAGTGGGTCTCATACCCAAAGTATCCTCCAAGGAACTCCTAATACCCTCATGAGCAATGTAGTTGTTTGATGTTCCATCATTTCCAAGATGATCAGGAACAATAGTGAGAGGCAAACTCTCATCAGGTCGTATGAGATTAAGGGTACTAGGGAGCTCTTGCTCCACCAAAGGTGAGTCCTTAGGAGGTACAACAATAAGATCATGTGGCTCAAGGGCCACGGGACAAAAAGGTAAGGCACAATCCTGTGCCGACTCATAATAGAACTGGTCCAAGTTATTCTCAATTTGAATCGAATCCTCCACTAAGTGATCGTGAATTGAAACCCCAAGTCCCTCAGACTGACTAGGAGTTTGACTTTGAAAGGTTGTGCTTTGAATTTGTGGATGTGGTGGTGGTTCGATATCAAAAGAAGAATCCTCATGTTGACAAGAAAGGTTACTCTCCTCACATTCACGTAATTTCTGCGACATTTGACTCACTTGCAGTGTCATATTTTGTATGGACTGTTGAGTGGTTTCCATGAACGTAAGGAAAGTTTGTTTCAAGGAATCAGGTATGCGGTCAACGATGAGGTCCAAGTCAGAGCTTGGGAAATTTTGGGGTTGGGTGTGGATGGGCTGAGAATGAGTCCAATGATTTGGGGTGGGGTGTTGGTAGAATTCTGGGTATTCGGGAGGAGGATACTGGGGTGAACATGAAGTATAAGAATTTGAATAAGAATTGTCACCCCATGAATCCATCACTCTCGGATTGTACGCGGATGCGTAATGGTCATAATGAGCATTTTGGGAAAATGTGTGCTCATACTCAGGCTCTGGGGGAACATAAGGACATTCCCCGAAATCATGACCACTCAACCCACAATAGTGACACGGTACGGCTACTGGAGCCACCGGTGCACCCATGTCATCTACCACATGCATGAAAGAGGCCAAAGGTTCTTGTAATGTCTCAGATTGATGACCAACATATGATCCGACGTAACTAGATGGTGGTCTAGTAGTCGGTGCCTCTCTCATATTACCCCAATATGAAGATTGCTCAGTCACACAATTGCGATTATCCCAACCATACGGGGTGTTCGTCTGAGCCACCCCAGGTTGCATGGGTCCGGAGTACCAGGGAGAATCGTCCTGGTCCCAACAATGATATGGATGGTCGCCCATGTAACCATCCATCTCAAAAGAGAACTCTCGAGTCGATCACTCTCACCACCATGAGGCCAAGCTCGCAAAAAGTGCTCGACTCGACCCTAAAACGCTACAGAGAGTGTAAAGGGGAGGAGACTATAACGTAGAACAAGGTGAGAAGAAGATGACTCAGAGGAGAAGGGAAGAATCCCTAGAGCTAGCGAGGGTACAGGGTCAAGGTAGAAGCCTAACTAGCAAGCACGGCTCAAACAATGTAAGGCAATGGGTCCTTAGGCTAGACGACGCCTAACTTCGAGGTCACTAGCCTCGACACGCCTCACCTCCCTACAACGAGGACCACAATGCCCAGCAAGTGATACCAGATCCGGAGATCCAGTACCTCCTACTATCGACAAGGTAGGCAACGCCGATCAGGTCATGACGGTCTCAACTAGAATACTCTCCTAGTGCGCCCGCAATCCTAGGGCCAATGTCTACTTGCTTTTAGTTAAGGCTTTATTAAGAGTGGTTTTTGGGGCCAAGGAAAGGGTGATGAAATCCCCCACCTTATCTTTTATGGGACAGCCCCTCCTTAGTAGCGTTTTGAGCTTAAATCTAGCAATCAATCACTCCAATCAAACACTCAACTCACTCTTGTCCCGATGCACCTTACTAACTAATGCATGATCGAAACATGCATGGATGAGAGATCGGGGTGCACGTACCTCACGCCAGCAATCAACGACAAAATGTAAAGTAAAGAAAAGACAAATGCATGCAAGGTCTACCAATGGTGCATGACCTAGATGGCAAGAAGTCTAATCTTTTGCTTTGAGTTTTATGGTCCAAGTTGATTAAAGGGGGAGTGATTAATGATCTGGGAGCAAACTAGAAGTCATAGCATACAAAATAGGGCTCCCAGATAACACATATTACAGCACTAACTATCATGAGAAATTTGAAGGAAAGAAGCCCTCACCAGGCCGCCAATTGGCGGTCTACAACCGCTGATTGGCGGTCCCTTTTGGTCTTCTGGTCCTCAGATTTTCCCAGTAGCCTCCCCTTGATCAGATTGTTCCCTGAAACTAAGACAAACTGAAAACAAAAAATTAAAAACCCCTCGAATCGTCCAAACCAATGTCTGGACAGAGCACCTCCCCGGCAACGGCGCCAAAAACTTGATTGATCGTTTTATATTTAACCGCAAGTGCACGGCCGCGTTGAAGCGGTGGCAAATACGGGTCGTCCACTGGGAGGTGTGTCGACACTTGGTTCGTGCGAAGGTAAGGGGTAAAGAAAGGAGAAAAGGATTGGTTACACTAAACTACACTACAATGCTAAACTAGAATGCAAAAGGAAATGAAGATAAACAATAAAACTAAACCCCAAAGGAGGTAGAGAACTGATGTGAACATAAAGATGTGTGTGTGTGTGTGTGTTCAATTAAGCTCCTCACAACATGTAGTGCATGAAATCATAAAACTACATCCAATCTTGCCTCTACATGAATTAAGATAAGACTACATCATTAAAACATACAAGACAATGATTGAAATGAAGCTACATGAACTCAAGTATAAAGACTAGACCCTACTATGCCTCCACATGAATTAAGATGACTACATCATTAAAACATACAAGACATTAGCTAAGGAAAAGGCAACAAGAGTACATACACTACAAATTGTGTTTCCAACATTAACTTCATCCATATCCTAACCTTATCATTCCCCATAAAATAGGTCCACTAATCAAAGCATAAGCTAAGCTTCATTCAAGAGCATTAGCATATCAAAGATAAGAGTGGAGACCCATCAGATGGTTATGGAAATCATATAAAGCTCAAGGGATAAAAATAACACACACTTAATACACTACATTATTATATCACATATTTCTCCACCCCCCAAATGGGGATGGAACTACTCACTACTCATTACACTAACTAATTTAGCAAAGGAAGGCATAATACTGAAATGAAATTTATACTACTTAAGCAAGAAATATTAAAGAAGCATAAAACTAAACATACAAACAAGCATGCAAATGAAAGGAAATTAAACTAAGAGAGAAACAACATCATTAAAAGAAAACTTCTATTATTAACTCACTCAATTACAAGTAGCTCTTCCTCCACTAGAGTTTTGCTTCAAGGCTTCACTCTTAGTAGGGAAGATGGCCACCAAGAGAGAGATGGATACAATGGGAGGTGAAGAGTTCTATTTATAAGCATGGAAAAAGCTAATCAGGGACATTCCCCCGATGTGGGACTAAACCAATACCAAAAATAGCCTAAACGAACATTAATACAAGTCCAGGAGAAATTTCGACGGATCCTGAGCAATATGGACCGCCAATTAGCGGTCCAAAATCTTCGGATCGTGTTGGAATTTGTTGTGGGCTTTTCTTTCTGGTATTGTTGGTCTTTGATGTGGTTACTTGACTTGTTGGAGCTCCGACCCGACTCGAATTGCCAAAATACTCCCCATGATGGTGTGGAGTTTCCTGGTTTGCTCTTAGGTCCTTCTGTCTTACGATCAGGTCCTTCTGTCTTGCATCTTGGTCCCCAGGTCTCACAATTAAGTCCTTTTTCCTGCTTTTGGGTCCTTTCATGACTCTTCTCTTCAAACCTCTTTATTTCTGAAAACTAAACATAAAGCTCGTCACGTAGCATTGCTTAGGTGTAAGATAGTGGATATAAGATACAAATATAAGCATGAAATGATGTCAATCAGTGTCACTCCAAAACAACTAATTCAACTTCATGTTAGCAATACACAAGTATTTATCGTAATGTCATTATGTTAAATCATTATTTATACTAATGTCATTTTGACAGTGAGTTCCACGCCAACCAAACTAGGGGTGTGCACAATCTGGTCCGGATCGGAATACCAGTGTATTCAGGTCCGGTCTCCAGTCCATGGATATACTTAATTCTGGGTTTCCAGTTCAATCTGGGCAAAACCTGGAATATTCCAGTCTGGGCCGGTGACCCGTTTTTTAAAATAATTTTTTTCACATGTGAGAAAACCCATGGGAAAAAAATATTTTAAGAAAAATATTTGAGTCTTACATCTTGCAATCAACTCTCCAAATAAACGCTCACATCACACTTATCCTGATGCACCTTACTAATTAATGCATGCTTTAACCATACATGAAGAAAGGAAGAATGCATGTACCTCACGCCAGCAATCGACAACAGAAAAATAAAGAAAAGAAAGACGAAGCAAGGTCTACAAATGATGCATGACCTAAATGACAATCAATCTACTCTTTTGAGTTTTAAAGTCCAAGTTGTCTTGAAAGGGTGTTCATGCACATTTAATGTGTTTTGACAGTAGTACGAAGCATGTATTGAGTGTAGAAGGCAACTAAAACATTCTCAAGAAAGCAATAAGCATGTACCGGAACTTCACAGTCAAAATCCGTTATTGGTGGATTGAATTGGGTGTTTGGCTCCACAACTTCTACTCGATGCTCTCCTGGTTGTGTACGTTCTTCTGTCACCATAAGTCCCTACATAGCAATCCAAATAGAAAACAAAACCAAAAAATGAAACAAAAACCCACCGAAAGGGTTAACGCGACAACTGAAACTTGCTCCCCGGCAACGATGCCAAAAACTTGATTGGGAAATTAAAGTTCAAAATCACAAGTGCACGGCCGCATTGAAGCGGTGGCAAGTACGGGTGATGTCCACAAGGAGTGAGTGTGGGTTGTCATCGACCATACTCGAGTGGGGAAGAAAATGGAAGTTAAGTGTATTGAATTAACTAACTAATGCGACGTGAATCAACAAAAAAACTAATATAACTAGTCCCGTAGGAGGCGGATAATGCATGCAAAAGTGTAGATGTGTGATACATGTGTACAAATTAGCTCTAATGACATGCATGTCATGAAAATCTATAAAGACTCAAACCTTAAGTGTCTCTATATGGATTATGATTTGTCACCATAATTAAAACATACAAAACACTACTTAAAATAAGGCTAAAGATAATCACAAATTTACATGTCAATCTTATCTATTTAATGACATGAAAAACATAGAAATTGATAATGACCACAACCTCAATTATGTCTCCACGTGAATTAAGATTTAACATCATCATTAAAACATACAAGATATTAATTAAGATGATGCCAACAAAAACACATACTGCCACATGCCGACAAGACCACAATCCTAAGAGAATATCATCAACCTACATCTCTTTACCCACTCCAACTTTATCATCACCTCATAATTTCTCATAAAGTGGATCCACTAGCAAAAGCATGTGCTAAGCATCAATTAAGACCATTAACACATCAAAGGCAAGTGTGAGGAACTCATCAAATTGGTCATGGAAATCATTTGAAGCTTCAAGATGAAGATTAAACACACACCAATCTCACAACATTCACACTTCACATCATTCTCCACCCCTCATTGGGGTTGGATTACTCACTAATCATCACTAAACAAGGAAATAACAAAATAAAAATAACACATGAACAACTAAAGAAAACTAAATCTAACCAAAGCAATAGAGTAAAAATTGCATCAAATGAAAGACAAGAACATAAACAAGAAATTAAAACTTGATTAAGAAAGAAAGATTACAAAATGTGTTTCTCTTTTCCTACATTTCACTACTAAGCAAGAAATAAAACCTACTCTACTAAACAAGAAAGTAAAACTACCTTAATGAAGAGAGGAAGGAAAAAGAAGAGGGGAATGATTATAAGTGTATTTATAGAAGATTAGACCGTTTGAATGAATGCGGGCGCGATTGGACGGTTGTAAATCAAATATAGATGTTGTGTATTGCTCTGATCCGACAACCCAAACCAGAAGAGAAATTTAGGGTCAAATCGACCAACTGGAACCGTTCGTGCCAGATTTTAATCATTTGGGTCAGATCGACCTCTAATTTCACTAGTAGCTTAAATGTATCATTTTAGCAAGTGTGGTGCACCCTTCAGGTTCATGATATTATGGTTTTTTGTACCCAACATATTTTTCTTTACACTTAGTTCCCTCCAGGTTTTCACTTGGGTCCTTTCTAATTTTCAATCCAGACATTGAACATCATAAATAGGTCTAGAAGGCTTCCAAATCAGTCATTTCTTCTTTTATTTAGGTCATTTTCTCTTCGTTTCTCTTCTTTATTTCCTAAAACATGAAACACTTCAAACAAACACTCAAGTAACACAAATTTGTGGTAAAATAAAGGATATATAACATGAATGCAATGTATGATATGCTACCAATCAATAATCATTCTTCTGGGATGATGATTACATATCCGCTCCCCCTGATTCATAGTTCATCAACTCGCATAAAGATTATAATGTCTCTACAATAACACAAAATAGTTTGTGATTTTTTGTTGTTGTGGATCAGACATTGAAGAAACATCACTGAAGTAAATCTTTATCTGATGACTACAGTGAGTAAATTTGATAGATCCGTAAAGAGGTAAAGAAAAATATGTTGAACGACATTTGAATATTTTCAGAGAAAATTATGCCTTCATAAAAAAATCATTGTGAATGTATTAGGTCTAGTTTTTTATGCAATATATTTTATGACATTCTAGGAAATGGACTTCAGGTCCTAGTCTAACCTTTTTAGTTATATATATAATTGGATCTTCGTTTACATAGTACATATAATCTCTCATTGATGTGTGTTTCTAGGTGAACTCTTTTCGTATAATATCTCTTTATATATTTGAATCATTGTAACAACTCTCTTATGAAGAATGTATGAACTGTATACCAAAAAATAGTTGACTTTTCTCCAGTCTTTTATTTCAAAATGTATCCTTCAAATATTTCACGGGTGTTTAATCACTTCAGAAGTTCATTTCATATCATTCTTCGAGATGATATGTACATTCTCTTTGTTTGTTCATATGGCGATCTTTTCATAAATTATATCAGATCTCTTCATTATAATTTGTCATAGGCAATTTAGTCCTTCAAGGACTCTCATATCAATATCAAGTGACTTACAAATTTGCAGTCACAACAAATCTCATATGCTTGCATATATTTTATGTTATACTAATCAAGTAACACAATGTGATATTATACATTTCGAGAGAATGAGTAACAACATAATGGATTGGGTCCTGCGAAAAACCCTTGTCACTACTCGCTCTATAATGTACCACAATGTTATTGTAATGTGATTTCTTTCCATATTCTTCAGAAATCAGGACTACAAGTACAATATGTGAGTCTAGTTCTATATTGTTTACTTTCTTTCAATCATTTGAAATATGAATGCTTATGACATTCTTATAATATTATAGGTTCTGGATTCAGTTTTTTCTTGAATTAGCATGCTACTAAGAAGGTGAATTAGTCTTCAACGATAACTTAATTATTTTATGTTTCTCTCTCGAATCAACATAGTTGATTGTAATTTTATAATAATCAAATCATTGTCATTTCCTTAAATACTAGGATTTGACCGTTATGTATTCTCAGAATTGTTACATATGTCATCAGTTGTTTTTATTTTACTGAGTTTATATTCTTCACGAATAACCTCTTCAGGGGGTGTAATGAGTGACTAACTTTTATTTTCATTTCTACATATAATATATGTTCTGGTCCACGCTTCTGGCATGGGTTGAGCTCAAATATATTTTATCCAGTGGAGATCTCTATTTTATGTTATGTACATGTATTATGTCAAGTAATATAAGACTTAGTCACTCATTTGTGATCAATAAACACATATGACAATTACTTGCTAGATATTGCAAGTTAATAATTTTATGAACTTCAAGTTCATCCATGCTTTTGAAAGGAATGTGTTCTAAAAGTTTTACTCTTATATGTCAATGATTAGTAATTGAATGTGCAAACATTTTGTTCCTTGATTATGATATTCGTCTTTTGGAAGTGTTAAGGAAGAGACGTTTGGTCCTTAACTGTAGAGCTCTGATTGATCTCGTTTTATATTTAACCGCAAGTGCACGGCCGCGTTGAAGCGGTGGCAAATACGGGTCGTCCACTGGGAGGTGTGTCGACGATTGGTTTGTTCGAAGGCGAGAGGTAAAAAGAAGGAGAGAAAGGTTGGTTACACTAAACTACACTAAGATGCAAATGGAAATGGAGATAAGCAATAAACTAAGCCCCAAAGGGGGTAGAGAAATAATGTGAACATAAAGAAGTGTGTGTGTGTTCATTAAGCTCCTCACAACATGTAGTGCATGAAATCATAAAACTACATCCAACTTTGCCTCTACATGAATTAAGATAAGACTACATCATTAAAACATACAAGACAATAATTGGAATGAAGCTACATGAACTCAAGTATAAAGACTATACCCTACTATGCCTCTACATGAATTAAGATTTCACTACATCATTAAAACATACAAGACATTAGCTAAGGTAAAGGCAACAAGAGCACATACATTACAACTTGTGTTTCCAATATTAACTTCATCCATATCCTAACCTTATCATTCCCCATAAAATAGGTCCACTAATCAAAGCATAAGCTAAGCTTCATTCAAGAGCATTAGCATATCAAAGATAAGAGTGGAGACCCATTAGATGGTTATGGAAATCATATAAAGCTCAATGGATAAAAATAACACACACTTAATACACTACATAATTATATCACATATTTCTCCACCCCCCAAATGGGGATGGAACTACTCACTACTCATTACACTACTGATTAGACTAAGTAAAGAAAACATTTAACTAAGATACTAAAATTACTAAACAAGAAATTAAACAAAGTAAAGCAACCCACACAAAACAAACAACATAACAAAACAAGATTAAAAGAAACAAATAAACTTTTATTAACAATGACTCACATTGAAGGTAGCATCCTTCTCCACCTTGAGTTATTGCTTCAAGGCTCACTCCTTAGTAGAGAGAATGCCACCAAACAATGGGTAATTACAATGGAAGGTGAAGAGTTCTATTTATAAGCATGGAAAAAGCTAATCGGGGACAATCCCCCAATGTGGGACTAAACCAATACCAAAAATAGCCTAAACGAACATTAATACAAGTCCAGGAGAAATTTCGACGGATCCTGAGCAATATGGACCGCCAATTAGCGGTCCAAGACCGCCAATTGGCGGTCCAAAATTGTCGGATCGTGTTGGAATTTGTTGTGGGCTTTGCTTTCTGGTATTGTTGGTCTTTGATGCGGTTACTCGACTTGTTGGAGCTCCGACCCGAATAGAATTGGTAAAATACTCCCCATGATGGTGTGGAGTATTCTGTTTTGCTCTTAGGTCCTTCTGTCTTACATTCAGGTCCTTCTCCCTTGCATCTTGGTCCCTAGATCTCACCATTCAGTCCTTTTTCCCAGCTTTTGGGTCCTTTCATGGCTCTTCTCTTCAAACCTCTTTATTCCTGAAAACTAAACATAAAACTCGTCACGTAGCATTGCTTAGGTGTAAGATAATGGATATAAGATACAAATATGAGCATGAAATGATGTCAATCAAATACCCCCACACCTAAGTTTTTGCTAGTCTCGAGCAAAACAAAGAAAGAGAAAAACAAACGAGAAACAAGAAATCCTAACTCACTTTCGTAGGAATCACGGTTGCACTTAGCACGTGCAACAAGCCGTTAAACCTCTTTGTTGCCAAGGAGGAGGAGTGTTGTCTCCTGAGGGTTTTCAGCGGATATACCCACAAAATCCGAACAAGATGCATTATTCAATCTAGACCTCGACTCGTTGGAAATATTTTTGTCGATCAATGGACGCGGTAATGCTACGGGCCGACTCTATATAGGTGATCAGTCCACACTTCTACCCTAATGAACCATTCGTGCAAGTTAAATAAGGAATTATGTGAAAGACATGGACAACCTCAACATCCTCAAGTGCTACAAAGTGTAAAGTCCATTAAGGTTCTTATTTGCATTATCATTTTTTTTTCTTTTTGTTTCTTTTCACATTTTTTTTTCTTTTACTTTTTGTTAGTTGGAGCTTCATTCTCCCAGGGTCAGGTTCCGTGCATCATTACCCATGAGGACTTACACTATCACGTACACCTTTCCCCACATCTCCACATAGGGCAATCCCTACCACCCGTGTAACGGGAGTTCGGTCGACGCATCCCAAGTCAGATGACTCGAAAGCACTAGGCACAAAGTCCCCTCAGACCTACTTTCCCGAGTGATAGGAGCCGTGCGAGAAGAGAGAACATCTACTCACTTATTTCTTATCTACACATGAACCAAAACCCCTACACTAATGTCTCACAACAAGATTAAGAGGGTCCTTGACTACAACAAACTTCCTAAATTAACAAACACGAATTATTGACTCACTAGGTTCAGGGTGGACTTCTTTGAATGTTTGAGCACTGAAACCCTATGATTACTCACCCCCAAAGGAAAACTGGGGTGCATCCTAACGACTCGATAAATCCTAAAGCCACGTACTAGATATCCTAATGCATCAAGTTCAAGACAATTTTGGGAGCTTTCTTTTTACTTTGCCTCTCAACGGTTTTGCACATGCTAAACACACGCAAAACCCACAAAACATTTTCTTTCGAAAACACATGAAGATTTTGAAAGAAATGTGAAAATTTGGAAGCACTAGGCAAGCAAAAGAAGACAAGTCACCCAAGGATCATGGCAAGCAGATATATCGATATTAAATGCAGCACACTATCATGACCCTAACAATGCAAACAAAAGAAAACAAAATCAAAGGAAAAAGACTCGACTATGTACACACGTAAAACACCCCCCCACACCTACTTCATGCATTGTCCTCAATGAATGCAAGCAAGATACTACATGGATTGATGCATAAAAAGGAGAGATCTCACCAACATGAAGTACAAAGGGAAGTGCAAGGTCATGTTGATGGACATAACCCGAATTCCCTCAAAACCTGTGAGATGCTAAAGAAGGGATACAAATACGTGAAAGAAATGGAGCCCAAATACACAAGGGTTGGGGCTCACAACAATCAATGCTCACTGAAGGAGTCTTTTATTGTACTTTTTTTTATATAACTATGTACAAACATAAGTTCCCATCTTCATTTGTCAAAAGACATCAAATGGGAACCTCAAGAGTGGGTCAATGCACTTGGAAAGGGAACATGACACCACGCGGGGCCAGAATACGCATGCATGGGCCCCCTTCACAAAGAGCACCAGATGAAATGAGAGGTTCATGAATTGGACACAAAGGCGTCTCATTCAAAGGATCAAACTGAAAGAGCTTGAACCTCTCGAGAGTTTGGGAAATAAGGGGCAACGGAAGAAAAATATCTCCCGTTGCGGAACTGAAGTTATGATCATCAATCCAAACTCTCCAACCAACAGGCTGGTGGGTCGGAACGAGGTCAAGCACCTCGTTATGCATGTCCAACTCACCAGGAGAACAGGAAGTGGGTCTCATACCCAAAGTATCCTCGAAGGAACTACTAATACCCTCATGAGCAATGTAGTTGTTTGATGTTCCATCATTTCCAAGATGATCAGGAACAATAGTGAGAGGCAAACTCTCATCAGGTTGTTTGAAATTGAGGGTACTAGGGAGCTCTTGCTCCACCAGAGGTGAGTCCTTAAGAGGCACAACATGAAGATCATGTGGCTCAAGGGCCACGGGACAAAAAGATAAGGCACAATCCTGTGCCGACTCATAATGAAACTGGTCCAAGTTATTCTCAATTTGAATCGAATCCTCCACTAAGTGATCGTGAATTGAAACCCCAAGTCCCTCAGACTGACTAGGAGTTTGACTTTGAAAGATTGTGCTTTGAATTTGTGGATGTGGTGGTGGTTCGATATCAAAAGAAGAATCCTCATGTTGACAAGAAAGGTTACTCTCCTCACATTCACGTAATTTCTGCGACATTTGACTCACTTGCAGTGTCATATTTTGTATGGACTGTTGAGTGGTTTCCATGAACGTAAGGAAAGTTTGTTTCAAGGAATCAGGTATGCGGTCAACGATGAGGTCCAAGTCAGAGCTTGGGAAATTTTGAGGTTGGGTGTTGATGGGCTGAGAATGAGTCCAATGATTTGGAGTGGGGTGCTGGTAGAATTCTGGGTATTCGGGAGGAGGATACTGGGGTGAATATGAAGTATAAGAATTTGAATAAGAATTGTTTCCCCATGAATCCATCACTCTCGGGATGTACGCGGATGCGTAATGGTCATATTGAGCATTTTGGGAAAATGTATGCTCATACTCAGGCTCTGGGGGAACATAAGGACATTCCCCGATATTATGACCACTCAACCCACAACAATCGCACGGTATGGCTACTGGAGCCACTGGTGCACTCATGTCGTCTACCGCATGCATGAAATAGGCCAAAGTTTGTTGCCCAGAGTATGATCCAACATAACTAGATGGAGATCTAGCCGTCGGTGCCTCTCTCATATCACCCCTATATGAAGATTGCTCAGTCACATAATGAAGATCATCCCAACCGTATGGGGTGTTCGTCTGAGCCACCCCAGGTTGCATGGGTCCGGAATACCAGGGAGAATCGTCCTGGTCCCAACAATGATATGAATGGTCGCCCATGTAACCATCCATCTCAAGAAAAACTCTCGAGTCGATCACTCTCACCACCACGAGGCTAAGCTCGCAAAAAGTGCTCGACTCGACCCTAAACGCTAACAGAGAGTGTAAAGGGGAGGAGACTATAACGTAGAAGAAGGTGAGAAGAAGATGACTCAGAGGAGAAGGGAAGAATCCCTAGAGCTAGCGAGGGTACATGGTGAAGGTAGAAGCCTAACTAGCAAGCATGGCTCAAACAATGTAAGGCAATGGGTCCTTAGGCTAGACGACGCCTAACTTCGAGGTCACTAGCCTCGACACGCCTCACCTCCCTACAACGAGGACCACAATGCCCAGCAAGTGATACCAGATCCGGAGATCCAGTACCTCCTACTATCGACAAGGTAGGCAACGCCGATCAGGTCATGGCGGTCTCAACTAGATTACTCTCCTAGTGCGTCCGAATTCCTAGGGCCAATGTCTACTTGCTTTTAGTTAAGGCTTTACTTGAGTGTGCTTTTTGGGGCTAAGGGAGGGGTGATGAAATCCCCCACCTTATCTTTGAAGACTATAGGTGATGCCCCTTAAAGATGTTTTGAAATCTTAGGCTAGCAAGCAACTCACCAAACAAGCACTCACCTCACTCTTGTTTCGATGCAAACCTTACTCACTAATGAATGTCCTAATGCGTGAATGAGTGATAAGGAATGCGTACCTCGCTCCAGCAATCAACGACAAAATGTAAAGCAAAGAAAAGAAAGATGCATGCAAGGTCTACATATGATGCATGACCTAGATGGCAAGAAGTCTAATCTTTTGCTTTGAGTTTTATGGTCCAAGTTGATTAATGGGGATTGAAATTAAATCTGGGAGCAAACTAAAGATCACAGCATGCACAATTGGGCTCCCAGATAACTAAAGTAAAGCAATAAACCACCAGAAGAAATTTGAGAGCAGGCAGACCTCACCAGGCTGCCAATTGGCGGTTTCCAACCGCTGATTGGCGGTCCATCTGTGGATTCGTTTGCTCAAACTTTCCCAGTAGCTTCCCCTTGATCCAATGCTTCCCTGAAACTAAAAAAACTGAAAACAAAAAATCAAAAACCCCTCGAATCGTCCAAACCAAGGTCTGGACAGAGCACCTCCCCGGCAGCGGCGCCAAAAACTTGATTGATCTCGTTTTATATTTAACCGCAAGTGCACGGCCGCGTTGAAGCGGTGGCAAATACGGGTCGTCCACTGGGAGGTGTGTCGACGATTGGTTTGTTCGAAGGCGAGAGGTAAAAAGAAGGAGAGAAAGGTTGGTTACACTAAACTACACTAAGATGCAAATGGAAATGGAGATAAGCAATAAACTAAGCCCCAAAGGGGGTAGAGAAATAATGTGAACATAAAGAAGTGTGTGTGTGTTCATTAAGCTCCTCACAACATGTAGTGCATGAAATCATAAAACTACATCCAACTTTGCCTCTACATGAATTAAGATAAGACTACATCATTAAAACATACAAGACAATAATTGGAATGAAGCTACATGAACTCAAGTATAAAGACTATACCCTACTATGCCTCTACATGAATTAAGATTTCACTACATCATTAAAACATACAAGACATTAGCTAAGGTAAAGGCAACAAGAGCACATACATTACAACTTGTGTTTCCAATATTAACTTCATCCATATCCTAACCTTATCATTCCCCATAAAATAGGTCCACTAATCAAAGCATAAGCTAAGCTTCATTCAAGAGCATTAGCATATCAAAGATAAGAGTGGAGACCCATTAGATGGTTATGGAAATCATATAAAGCTCAATGGATAAAAATAACACACACTTAATACACTACATAATTATATCACATATTTCTCCACCCCCCAAATGGGGATGGAACTACTCACTACTCATTACACTACTGATTAGACTAAGTAAAGAAAACATTTAACTAAGATACTAAAATTACTAAACAAGAAATTAAACAAAGTAAAGCAACCCACACAAAACAAACAACATAACAAAACAAGATTAAAAGAAACAAATAAACTTTTATTAACAATGACTCACATTGAAGGTAGCATCCTTCTCCACCTTGAGTTATTGCTTCAAGGCTCACTCCTTAGTAGAGAGAATGCCACCAAACAATGGGTAATTACAATGGAAGGTGAAGAGTTCTATTTATAAGCATGGAAAAAGCTAATCGGGGACAATCCCCCAATGTGGGACTAAACCAATACCAAAAATAGCCTAAACGAACATTAATACAAGTCCAGGAGAAATTTCGACGGATCCTGAGCAATATGGACCGCCAATTAGCGGTCCAAGACCGCCAATTGGCGGTCCAAAATTGTCGGATCGTGTTGGAATTTGTTGTGGGCTTTGCTTTCTGGTATTGTTGGTCTTTGATGCGGTTACTCGACTTGTTGGAGCTCCGACCCGAATAGAATTGGTAAAATACTCCCCATGATGGTGTGGAGTATTCTGTTTTGCTCTTAGGTCCTTCTGTCTTACATTCAGGTCCTTCTCCCTTGCATCTTGGTCCCTAGATCTCACCATTCAGTCCTTTTTCCCAGCTTTTGGGTCCTTTCATGGCTCTTCTCTTCAAACCTCTTTATTCCTGAAAACTAAACATAAAACTCGTCACGTAGCATTGCTTAGGTGTAAGATAATGGATATAAGATACAAATATGAGCATGAAATGATGTCAATCAAGCTCTAAAAGATAATGGTTTACATAAATCAAAAGTTATTCACAATCACGGTAATTAACATGGAACATTAATTACCGAGATAAGATTGTCGTGTTGGTCATCGATTGTTGTAGCTCTACAAATAATTGACGACACGAGTATATAAAAGAGGAAAATATTACTTTTATATATTGAAGAGACCTAACAAGTAAAACATTATGGAATTGTGTTTCGTGTCATTAATGTTTTACTGTGTCTTGGATCCTAAGATATGAGACTTATATATTTTCACTCAAGAAGTGCTTAATTTGATTATTGTCAAAAGCTATCAATGAGTGTAGTGATAAAGGCAATAGTTGGTTGAACATGACATGTGCTGGAAAAGATAGCTAGTCAAATGATTATCATCGCCCCTCTTAATTGAGTGATGATATTAGTGGGCCCCTTGGATAAAGCAAAATTATAATGTGCACAATGTAACTTGAGTTAAGTTACATAGTTATAATTAGCTTAGAGAGATTAAGAAACAGATATAATACAAAGATGACACATTTCTACTTTGTATATATTCTTAATATCACGAGGCAAGGGACGGACACAAGTGGTGCACTTGCATCACTAAATGGATTGTGTTTTGGTTCGGGTGTAACAAAGACATCTATGCTAATTGAGTAACTATAATGTGTAGCTAGATACCGCTTATAGTTTGAGATATTAAGTGTTTAATATCTCTGTCAATTTGGTTTAGACCCTCCTATAGGTCACACCACAAAATTGGGAAACAAGAGGTTTGATTTTAAGTTCATATGATGTGTCGGGTTTCATGTGAAAATATGACACAGGTGAATGAATAAAATCAACATGTCATTAGAATTGACATAATTAGAATCATAATAAATTCATATGAGGTATATATATTATGAGGTGTAATAATTTAATATTACATATGATAATATATTATATAAGATGTGAATTTGCTAAAAACCCCCAAAAGATCAAATTTTGTTGGAAATAAATCCAAAATTTGACAAAGGCAAAATCGGAGTCAAACATGGTGAACCGTTCATGGTTCGGTCGACCGGAGTATCTTCGGATCGGTTAACCGAATGAGGAACGGGTAAGCACAATTGATTGACCGAAATTGTCTAGAGTGCTGGACAACCGGGTTTGGTTAACCGAGTGTGCACGGTCAACCGGGAAGTAGTATTTTCGGTAGACCGAATGTGACACGGTCATCCGTAGACTATGTCCCAGGAGAAATTCTGGTAGGTCAACGGTAGACCGAGTAAAAGATGTGGTTCGTCCGAATATTTCCAGAGAATTTTTCTCATGTGGGATCGGTCGACCGTCTCACTCACGGTGCACCGAACACGTATTAAAACCGAACAGTTCGGTTGAGCGACTAATACTCGGTCCACTGAACAAAACGATTCTGCCTGAATTATTAAGAGATTAATTAGATCATGGGTGGATTAATTCCAGATTTAATTAAACGTTTTTTAGGGTGCTGATGTGGAAATTAGAGATTAATTTTAGGAGAGAATAAAGAAGGGATCGTGGCTAAAGAATAGCTCTTCATAAGGATGTTTTGATAGCCTATAAAAGGGCACCTACTCCTACTTGTTTAATACTAATGCAAAAATTCTCTCTCGTTAATCTCTCCCTTAATCACCACGAAATTCTCTTAGTAATTTTGAGTTTAGGAGATAGAAATCTCAAGGGCTCAAAGAGGGGTTATTAGCTAGATTCTAAACCTTATTAGAGATTGATTGACTAGCTCATTTCTCTCTAATTTGTTTAGTGTTTGGTGAACACTCGGAGGCAAATCTGTGGACGATTCAACGGGCAACGCGACTCCGGATCTTCAAAAAAGTTTTAGAGAACTTTTAGGTATGATTCTACATTTGTGGTTTATTTTAATAAATGTAGGGTTGCATGATATTAGAATAAACACAAAGTTATGTACATAGAAATTGTTGAAAATATGAAATCGATCTTGTATGTTGTATTAAATTTTTTAAAAATATATACATACATAGGGACACGAAATCCTACAAGTTGTACGTATATATTCTTTTATGAACTTCGTTTAAGCTTCTGCCTTACCCACTCTAATGGCAAAAAATGTGTCTCTATGTATATAATTGTTGGACTGGACAAAAATACATAGCCCTTCAGGGGCTTCAAATATTTTAATATTATCAGGATATAAATCATGTTAGAATGTCCAATTTAATTTTAGGCCAATAAATTGTGGAGGTGGTAATCTAAAAAAATTATGTAAAAGAAATCGCAAATGGGAAACATTTTATTCAATATTGTAAAAGTAAAATAGGAGAACATTCATAACACGATCTATATCTAACACAAAATATATTTTATGAATAATATCAGCAGTAATAAGATCTCATAATGATCCATATTGAGAGATATTTTATAAACAAATAGACTCTCATTTTATTGTGCTAATGGTCGACAAACTTTACCTCATTTTTGTTCAACTAGTAAATGTCAATTAAGTTACCAAAAATACAGGATCACCGTCGATAACCCATAATGAATACAAATAATAACTTCATTTAGGCACCTCTGGGATGGTATATGTAGTTAACTATTTAAGAGTTATTTAAATATCTTATTACTTCATATTTGCAAAATTTATTTTTACACCGTGTATGCTCTTTTCTTTTACGATGCTTTGTAACGAGTACTTTGGGCACCTGATCCAAAATATGAGAGCACATATTGTGATTTTGTAATAACTTATCCTTATAATTTTCAATTACAAGTAATTATATCCCACGAAAAGATAGAGTCCGTGAATACTCACTTAGTTGAAGAATCTTCTCATTCTTCAGTGGTTGTATGAAATTTAAAATTTGTCATCATATCTGATCTTCATTGACCCAATGGTCATATCGTATGTTATTAGAATCAATATTCATCTGATTCGCTAGTGCAGGTCTTTTGACCAAGCCACTACATGTGCAATGACACATCGTTCAAAAGTCAAGTAATTTTCTCAATAGCATTTTCCCTGACTGACATGATTGTAGTAATATAAAAATATTATTTTTTACTTCAACTGTAGTCTCAATACAAGTCATTCTGGTAATTTGAAACCCAATAAATTTCTTGATACCTAATAAATAAAATGCATCATTTTAAGCCAAAATACTTCCACATGTAACAGTAGATATAACTCTTCTTGAGCTTTCTACTAAATTCGTACGACCACGTACAATAGTGGTTTTGACTTTTCTCATTATCAAATTAGAGAAATATTTATCTCTTAGTAAAACGTGCATGACAACACTATACATGATGGATAAATCATATTTTTCCTGATTTTAAATCAAATATGAGACCAAAAAATATCCTTACTCTTCGTTTCAAGACAAATAAAACATTTATTGCAGATAAATTATTTATGCAACTATTACAAAATAAATGATAAAGTTCTTCCAATGACAAAATATAATCAAATAAGAACCATGCATTAAATCATATCAAGGTCAATTAATTTCAACGTAACTTGGTATAAGTCTTTTAGAAAAAATTATGCATATCAACATATTACCACATGTATGTGTGTTTTGTCCTTTTAAGACGATAAATGCAAATACTATCATTGTTGTTGAACATTAAAGATATATTATAATGATATGCATAATAGTCATTACAAACATAAACATGTTAGATATCGATCTGCGGGTAACATATGCATATGTATTATTAATATCTACAAGCATCCCATCGTAAGTGAATAATAATCATAAGTATGAAAATATATTGGACTAGTGAGAGTACTAACCAATATAAAATAGTTTCAACTGAAATAAGAACTAAATCAAAAGCTTAATGATAATAATTATGAAAATATGATAATTGAATGAACCTCAAGTATATTAAACAAAATATTTGTATTATGGCATATAATGCCCATTTGTCATATTGATATTTAGCATATGGTCATGTATATCTACTAAATATAGTATATGTTACTCATAAAACGAATATCAAATAAAACACAACTAGAAATATATTTGTTTTGTGGATAATTACTTTAACAACTAATTTTGATTCTCAAATTTATATAGCATAAAGACATCAATTATTTTGTCATTTATCTTATCCACATTCACGTCCATAATCATGGTTGCAAAATGATTATACTAGACTTCTTGGAATCACACAAGCAAAACATGACGAGAAAATGTATGTTGGAAGGAAGTTTACCATTTCATTATTTTTTCATTTGTATTTCCAAGAGCATCACGTTGGGTTTCAACATCCAAACACACAAGTTAAATTCTTGTCCATTTTATCAAAAGTCGTATATTTAACTTTTGTCAACAATCAAGATGATCGATATCATATAAAAAATCACACAAAATAAAACAGATAAAAAGAAACACTTATAGTTTCTAACAAAACAACATGCATTAGATATGACATACGTACAAATAAATTACATCGTTATTATTAGAATGTCAAGTTGTCTAGTGATCTTTCAAATGATCAACATTTGCAAAACAAAATGCTTATAAACATGCATTAGTGCATCAAATAACATACTTATATGCATCTCTTGTGCATAATTTAAATTTACTATCATACTAAAACAAAAGTTAATAATACATCATCTTTAAATATATATATATATAAAGATGCATAACATGATATTTCAAACCAGATTTTACAGAAGTAATTTCTAGACATATATTATCACAATTAAGAATATAATATGAGTATATTCAATAAGTAAATAGATTAATGTTATTATAAATTGTAAAAGAATACCTCAAGATGAATACAACCTTATGTTGTACACTACCTTAATCAAACAAGGAACAACTAATGCTTGAGTTAGATCACGTCGAGCGAAGTCGTGCTGATAACGTGTTTCTAAATGAAAAGACATGGACATTTGGAGGAGAAGGATGAAGACTTTTCATTTCTATCAAATAAACAATACAATAAGCTTCTGTATATAGACAAAAGACATAAATGTTACAATGCAATAATAAGCTAATGAGTGAGACATATTTAATCAGAGAATTATATTGCATTTGAATGTGGAGGTTACAAGAAGTTGTAACACCAAGCGATAAGGTGAATCATCCATATGATATATTTCTTGTTTCATAACACTTAAGTAATAAAACTTCTTAGGCTTGGTTGGTGTTGGATCTTCAACACTCCCCCTCAACACCAACCCTTCTTCTTACCATCACAAGTCGTTGACGAAGGTCTTAAACTTTACTTGGTTGAATTCTTTAGTGAAGATATATGTCACTTGCTCCTTCATATCAATATACTTCAAAAGAATTTCGTTTTGTAGAACATTTTACCTTAGGAAATGGTGATGAACTTCCACATGTTTCATCCTTGCATGAAAGACTGGATTTTCTGCAAGACGTATGACATTCAGTATCACAATGCAGCAACACTGGATAATCTACTAGCTATGAAGATATTCTAATAACTGCTTCAACCACGTACAATTTTGGGCAGCCAGCACTCCTGCTCTATACTCTGCTTCCGTAGTTGACAGTGAGACAATTGGTTGACTCTTACTACACAAAGAGAATGATGCAGAACCAAGACTATATGCATATCCGGTAGTCGACCTTCGTGTGTCGTGGTCCCCTATATAGTGAGCATCGCAATACCTGACTAACTTTTGATCTTCTGGATTTTGTATAAAAGACCAAGATCAATAGTACCTTTCACGTACCTTAGTATTCTTCTTATTGCTTCTAAATGTGGCTTCTTTGGTGTCTACATGTATCAAACTCTGCAATCTTCCCGTACCATGCCCTTGGAGATTGTTTCAGCCGATATAATGCCTTCTTTAACTTGCATGTATAGTCTGGATGATCAGTGGTTTCAAATCCCTGTGGTTGTTCCATGTATATTGATCGATCCAACTCTCCATAAAGAGAGACATTCTAATTCACATCCATTTGCAACAACTTCCATGACTTAATTACTTCTATACCAATTAAGACTCTAATTGTGGTAATCTTGGCTACTAGGCTGAAGGTCTCATCATAATCCATACCATATTTTCACGAAAATCCTTGAGCAACGAGACGAGCTTTATACCTTTCGATGGACCCATCAAGACGTGTCTACAGCTAGTAGACTCACCTGCAAGAGATAAGTTTAACATCTACAGGTCTTGAGATGAACTCCCATGTCTCATTCTGTTTTAAAGCCATGTATTCTTCTTTCGTGGCACTCATCCATTGTTTACTCCTTGATGCTTCTTCATATGTGTCAGGCTCCTTCACATCTTCTTCTTTTGCTAGGGTTGCATTTGTGTACCTTGGATTTGACTTCCTCTGCATGTTGGATCGTCGTAACATGCTTCTTGATTCTTCTTCGACCTCTATCTGAGATGGTCGAGTCTCCTCTGAACTCTTCTCATGTACTCCAATCTTCCAAAGATCTTCAGAGTATTTTGATGGTTTTGATGTACATTCTTCAGATTCTTCTCCTTTGTCACTTGAATCTTGCTCACCAAGCTTCTCTTGTACCATATTTTCTAAATCCCCAGAATCAAGAAGCACTACCTTATCTAAGGACCACCAAGATGAAGCTTCATCGAAGACCACGTTCCTCGAAGTGTGACATCGATTGGTTGTGGGGTCGCAACACGTCCACCATTTTCTCTCATTGTCGTACCCAACAAAGATGCACCAAATTGCTTTCTTACTAAACTTATGTCGTTGATTGTCTGATACAAAATACATAGCATACAACCAAACACATGGAAGTAACTTAAACGGGCTTTGTTTTCCAAAACTTCTCATACGGTGAGACAGAACTCCAGCATTGCTTGTGTAGTCTATTGATAATATGTGTCGTTGTTCTCATGCATTTTGCCCAAAATCTTGCACGTACATTTTTACTTGTATCATGCTTCTACAAGTTTGGACACACCAACTTTTACTACATGGTCGAGAACTTCCTTGAGATTTTCATGGATAATTTCTCGATTCATGGCACCAAGTTGGGACACCTCTCAGCCACACCATTCTGCTGAGGGGTGTTGGGACACGTTAATTAACGTATGATATTGTGCTCCTTTAGGTATGTCGCAAACTCCTTGGATGTGTATCAGCTTCCATTATCGTTGTGCAAGCATTATATACACATTCCAAGTTATCTTTAAACCTTCTCCTGAAACTCTTTGAATTTTAAAATAACTTCTGGTATTTTTTGAAGAAAGTCCACCTAGACATACCTTGAGTAATTATCAATAAACGTCACCACGTACTTAGTCCCACTAATAGATGAATGTTTTGATGGTCCAAAGACATCTAAGTTAATAAACTCCAACGACTCTCTTGCTTGGAAGATTGATTCTTCATAAGGGAGTTGATGTGCCCTTCCATATTGACATCCAGCGCAGACTATATCCCAGCAATGTCAAGTTACGACAGACCCTTCAACATCGACTTCTTCATCATTGCCTTTAGTTTATGATAGCCCACATGTCCAAGTCTAGTGTACCACAGATCAACTGTCTCATTCTTTCTTGTCTTATCTACATATATTGATTATGCAGACATCACATAGACAGACTCCAACTTTTGTTCCTCCATGATTGTTGATTGGTGAACCAATTATCTTGAGCGTTCGATACACCCTCACATCTTCTGGTCCGATCAAAACATACTTCCTCATTGATGTTAGTGAAAGGAATGTGTTCTAAAAATTTACTTTTATATGTCAATTATTATGAATTTGATGTGCAAACATTTTGTTCCTTGATTATGGTATTCGTCTTTTGGAAGTGTTAAGGAAGAGACGTTTGGTCCTTAACCGTAGAGCTCTAAAAGATAATGGTTTACATAAATCAAAAGTTATTCACAATCATGGTAATTGACATGAAACATTAATTACTGAGATAAGATTATCGTGTTGGTAATCGATTGTTGTAGCTCTACAAATAATTGACGATACAAGTATATGAAAGAGGAAAATGGTTACTTTTATATATTGAATAGACTTAACAAGTAAAACATTATGGAATTGTGTTTCGTGTCATTAATATTTTACTGTGTCTTGGATCCTAAGATATGAGACTTATATCCTTTCACTCAAGAAGTGCTTAATTTGATTATTGTCCAAAGCTATCAATGAGTATAGTGATAAAGACAATAGTTGGTTGAACATGACTTGTGCTGGAAAAGATAGCTAGTCAAACGATTATCATTGCCTATTTTAATTGAGTGATGATATTAGTGGGCCCCTTGATAAAGCAAAATTATAATGTGCACAATGTAACTTGAGTTAAGTTACATAGTTATAATTAGCTTAAAGAGATCAAGAAATGAATTGTTACAACCTAACCCTTGTTAATTGGGTTTAATTGTGTTTTAGGTGGTGGATTAGAGGATGATGAGATGGGATGAGATGGATGGTTGGGATTGATGGGAGGAGATGTGGTGGATGGTGGAGATTGAAGGAGGAGAGGTATATAAGATTTGGTTTTCTCTCTCTCCCTCACTCGTTTTCTCACTCTCTCTCACGCGTGTCTCTCTCTCTCTCTCTCTTGATCCTTCTCATCCAGCTGAGGAAGACGCGGAGGCGAGACCGGCGAAGCTCGGAAGGGATCTGGAGTTGCCGGAGTCGAGGTGATTGCGATTGAATTCTCACCGGAGGAGAAAGGTTTTACGAGGAAGCGCTCGCCGGGATTCTTCGAAGGCTTCTTCAAGCCTTAAAGGTATGCCAAGCTTTAGTTTAATCCTCCTTTTAGCCTTTGCGAGGGTTGGAGTGGCCGACGGTAGGCCAGAAGGCTCGTCGAGAACCTTGCAGCAGCTTTTCTGCTCTGCAACGGTCGACCGGCGGGTTGGCGCGGTCGACCAGTCGTAGTGTGATTCGGGCGAAAACCCTTGCACCGGTCGAACGATACTCTTCGAGTGGTCGACCGGTGGTACGTTTTTGCAAGGGAAAAAGGCTCTGGGTGTTTTCGGTCGAACGAGTCCCCTTTGCCGGTCGACCGAAAGCACTGTTGTAAGTCGGTTGGGGGCGTTGACCATCTAAACGGTCGACCGCTCATTGACTTCGTCCGACCGGAACTTAAGTTAACTTATTGGCCGGTCGACCGGGAGTGTGGTTTCGGTCGACCGTGTAGTGCGGATTATTGGTGAGTTTTACTGGTGGAAATCGGTCGACCGTGATTTTTAGGTCGTTCGACCGTTGGTGCTTTTTGAGAAAGAGAGGATTTTCCCTGTTGGATTTCGGTCGAACGGGGACCCTTTGCCGTTCGACCGGTTGGACGTTATTTCGGGTTTTCTGCGGAATAGTTGTGGTGTTCGGTCGACCGTTTGGGGTCTTCCGTTCGACCGTTTGGGCACAGTTTGCATATGGATGCTTGTGTCGTGTGTGGTTGGATCCGCCTCGAGGGCAACGGGTCTCCGGCCTTTTTTGGGGCGACAGTACAAACATTGCCTGCCTGAGAGGAAGATCGTGGTTGTGGCTCTACGGAGCGGGTGCCTTGTGTGCACGTGTGATTGTGGGGTTGGGGTGAGAGGACCCTTGAGACCCGTGGCTGATGATTTTCCGGCGGTGCCTTGTGTGCATGTGTGTTGTTGTTGCCGATGTTTTCCGGCGGTGCCTTGTGTGCACAGGAGATTGATATGTTTTTACTTCATTTGGATTTCATGTTTCATTACGCATATTATGTTCATATTCTAGGGGTTTGGCATACGGGGTTTCCTCTCGGGAAACTCAGGCATATTCATGTTTTATGTCAGGTCATAGGCAGCATTAGGAGGTGGTGACTGCGGACAGGAGCACCCAGACCAGATCGTGTCTTTTGTTCTTCGAGGTGGATGATTTTCCCTTGTACATGCGTTGTATATCTTTTGTGTTGGGTTGTAATCATCCTTGACTCTTGTATTGTACAGTTTACCACCTTATATGATATATATACTCGTGGTTTGGTGACGACCCCAGTGTTGATTCTTATCTGTTTTAAAGTTTTAATTTTTCCGCTATTTCGGGGCGTTACAATTTGGTATCAGAGCTTTCGGTCCCGGTGTGCTTGTCCAATGAAACCACCTTAGAGGTCTTACATTTAGTTATCATTCATCATGCATTCATTCATAATCATTAATTCATTGTCGTTTCCTGTCCTCTTGTGTAGATGCCTCCGAGACGTGTGAGGCCACCTTCACGTTATATGAGCGTTAGTGAGGAGACTGGTAGGGAGGACATAGAGGAGGAGGAGAGGATGACCCTTTAGGGGACTCTTGGTAGGCTGGGCGAGTTTCTCGAGCGCCAGTCTGCACAGTCTGAGCACGCAGGGGCGGGGGCAGTGCTGGATCGGTTTATGCGACAACACCCTCCTTCCTTTGACGGCGGCGGTGAGCCGGAGGTAGCTGAGGATTGGGTATTTAAGATCTGGAAGATCTTCAGAGCGATTGGATGTCCTTCTGAGAGACATGTGGATCTGGCCACCTATGTGTTGGACGGTGAGGCGGCCAACTCGTGGAGGTCCACGTCGGCTGTTGTTTTTGAGGACATCGAGGAGGTGGGCTGGGAGGAATTCCTCGCGGAGTTCAACCAGCAGTATTTTCCCCAGCATGCGCGGGATAGGAAGAAGGAGGAGTTCCTAGCACTCGAGTAGCGAGAGATGACGCTGGCGGCTTATGTTAGCAGGTTTCATGCCCTGGAGCGTTACTGCCCGGATACTTATGTGACACCGGAGCAGAGAGCTCGGAAGTTTATCCGAGGGTTGAGGCCGCAATTCCGGTCTCGTATGACCACGAGCATGCCGCAGACTTTAGCTGATGCAGTGAAGTTTGCGACGATTATGGATCAGGACTACCAGGAGACGGTAGAGGTCAGGAAGGTGCAGACGAAGGCTAGTGTGCGACCTGGAGATCAGACTTCGGGAAATCCGGGCAAGAGCCCCCAGATTGATAGTGGTGGATCTCAGCAGTCAGGGCAGTGCAGGCAGTGTGGTAGAGTTCACCCCGGGCGCGGGTGTGGGGCTCGATCAGGTGCATGCCATGGCTGTGGCCAGATGGGTCACTTCATTCGTTCCTGCCCGAGTAGGTCAGGTGGACCTAGTGGATGACCAGGTTCCTCCTCATCTAGCGGAGCTGGACCGAGTCGACCAGTTGCACCCTCCCATCAGGGGAAGAGTGTGGGACGTGTCTTCACCATTCAGGCGGAGGAGGCTAGGGATGCCAGTGCTGTGGTGGAAGGTATGCTTTATGTTGATGTCTTGATAGCTAGGGTGCTTTTCGACTGCAGGGTCACACACTCGTTCATCTCTGAGCAGTTTGCGAGCGTGTTAGGCCGTACCCCTGCGATGTTGACTGCTACATTGGAAGTCAGCACACCCTTGGGTTTGGTGGGCATTGTGGGGAGCTTCCTCCCGGCGCCACGGTTGCTTCGGGAGACCAGGAGTTCCCGGCAGACCTGGTCTTATTGCCGATGGTAGACTTCGATGTCATACTTGGGATGGATTGGTTGTCCCAGTACGATGTTCGAGTCTTGTGCCGAGAGAAGAAGATTCTGATCTCGAGGAAAGGTCTTCCTGATTTGCTGATCAGAGGGACTAAGAGTGGAGATGGTCGGATTTTGGTTTCGGCAGTGAGGGCTCAGAAGATGATTCACCAGGGTTGTAGAGCTTTCTTAGCGACGCTTGTGGTACCAGATTTTGAGGTGAAGAAGTTGGAAGATATCGAGGTTGTTTAGGATTTTCTTGAGGTGTTTTCTGATGAGATCACCGGGTTACCGCCTCACAGAGAGATCGAGTTTGGTATCGATCTGGTAGCAGAGACTACACCACACTCGAAGGCTCCGTATAGGATGGCGCCTGCGGAGTTAGCTGAGCTAAAGAAGCAGTTGCAGGATCTTCTAGATTCAGATTTGATCAGGACTAGTGTTTCACCCTGGGGAGCTCCGGTGCTCTTCGTAAAGAAGAGGGATGGCTCGCTGAGGATGTGTATTGATTATCGGATGCTAAATAAGGTTACCATTAGGAATCAGTATCCTTTACCCAGGATCGAGGATCTGTTCGACCAGTTGCAGTCAGCAAGGGTCTTTTCGAAGATCGATCTGCGATCTGGTTATCATCAGTTGAGGATTCGGGATGCAGATGTCCAGAAGACAGCGTTCAGGACGAGGTACGGGCATTATGAGTTTTTGGTGATGTCGTTTGGGCTGACGAATGCACCTGCAGCGTTTATGGATCTGATGAATCGGACTTTTCAGCCGTATCTCGACTGGTTTGTGATTGTCTTGGTGGATGATATACTGGTATACTCACCAGACAGAGAGCATCATCGGGAGCATATGAGGGTTGTGCTTAGCATTCTGAGAGATGAGCAGCTCTATGCTAAGTACAAGAAGTGTGATTTCTGGCTAGATCGGGTGGCCTTTCTGGGACATGTGGTGTCAGCAGACGGGATTTCTATGGATCCAGAGAAGGTCGAGGCTGTGACTCAGTGGAGAGCTCCGACCAGTGTGTCAGAGATCAGGAGTTTTGTGGGTTTAGCAGGTTATTATCGTCGGTTTATTCAGGACTTTTCCAGACTTGCTTCCCCACTGACGGCCTTGACACAGAAGGGTGTCAAGTTCGTTTGGTCCCAGAAGTGCGATGACAGTTTCCAGGAGCTGAAGAGGCGACTGACTACAGCACCGATTTGGACGTTACCGAGTGGTAGCAGAGGATATGTGATTTACAGTGACACTTCTGGCATTGGTCTGGGTTGCGTGTTGATGCAGCACGGGAAGGTGGTCGCTTATGCTTCGAGGCAGTTGAAGGTTCATGAGAAGAATTACCCGACTCATGATCTAAAGTTGGCAGCAATGGTTCACGCGTTGAAGACTTGAAGGCATTACCTTTATGGAGAGCAGTTTGAGGTCTTCACAGATCACCAGAGTCTGAAGTATTTGTTCTCGCAGAAAGAGTTGAATATGAGGCAGCGCAAATGGCTAGAGTTCATAAAGGATTATGACTTCACCATTTCGTATCATCCGGGGAAGGCGAATTCTGTCGCAGATGCCCTGAGTAGGAAGGTAGAGTTGTCAGCTGCCAGCTTATGCATTCTGGAGTGGAGGTTGCTTGAGGCCCTGACGTAGTGGAGACCTTTTAGAGAGGACTCTGAGGGGGCAGTGATTGCGGAACTTCGAGTGGAGCCGCAGACAGTTTCAGGAGTTGTTCAGGCTCAGAGAGCAGATGATGAGCTGGTCAGTCTGATGCAGCTAGCTGCTAAGGACGGATCAGACTTCGGGGTCAAAGTTGATGGGGGCTTGAGATTCAGAGGCCGGATCTGGGTACCGAGAGCAGGTGATCTGAGGAATACTATCATGGAGGAGGCACATAGAGCTAGATATTCCATTCACCCGGGGAGTACCAAGATGTATAAGGATTTACAGCGGAGTTTCTGGTGGAAGGGGATGAAGCGGGACATAGCAGACTTCGTGTCCAGGTGCTTGGTTTGTCAGCAGGTGAGGATTGAGCACCAGCGGCCAGCAGGGCGGTTGCAGAGTATAGATCTGCCAGAGTGGAAGTGGGAGCACGTGACGATGGATTTCGTCACCGGGTTGCCGAAGACGAGGAGATCTCACAATGCGATTTGGGTTATAGTTGATCGACTGACCAAGTCAGCGCATTTTCTGGCGATCAGGACCACCTTACCCTTGGAGGGTTTGGCGAAGCTGTACATCGAGGAGATAGTCTGGTTACATGATGTACCTGTGAGTATTATCTCTGATCGAGATCTGAGGTTTACCTCCAGATTTTGGGGTAGTCTGCAGAAGGCTTTGGGGACTCAGTTAAAGTTCAGCACAACTTTTCATCCGCAGACAGACGGGCAGTCAGAGAGGACTAACCAGACGCTAGAGGATATGCTGAGAGCGTGTACTCTGGATTGGGCAGGATTTTGGGATGAACACCTGCCGTTGATCTAGTTCGCCTACAACAATAGCTACCATTCGAGCATTGGGATGACACCGTACGAGGCTCTATACGGTCGGCCTTGTAGATTGCCGGTATGCTGGAGTGAGGTAGGCGAGAGGCAGCTGGTTGGACCAGAGATTTCTCAGATGTATGCTGAGAAGGTTGGCGTAATCACTAATCAGACAGAGGTTAGCGACGGCTCAGAGCAGACAGAAGAGTTACGCAGATAGGCGTAGACGAGAGTTGAGATTTGAGGTGGGCGATCACGTTTTCCTGAGGATTTCACCAGCTCGTGGAGTGATGAGATTCGGGAAGAAAGGGAAGCTCAGTCCGAGGTACGTCGGACCGTTTGAGATTCTGGATCGTGTGGGAGAGGTTGCCTACCGTATTGCTTTGCCGCCGTAGCTTTTGGGTATTCACAAAGTTTTCCATGTTTGTATGTTGAGGAAATACGTTGCCGATCCGTCGCATGTGATTGAGATCTGTGTTCCCGAGATCAGTCAGGACTTATCTCTCGAGAAGAGGCCCGTGGAGATTGTAGACCGGATGGAGCACCAACTCAGAAGGAGAACCATTCCAATGGTGAAGGTCAGGTGGCAGCACCATAGCGAGCGTGAAGCCACTTGGGAGGTCGAGGATGAGGTCCAGAAGAAGTATCCGGAATTGTTCGGTGATGATTTGGTTCTAATTTCGAGGACGAAATTCTTTAAGGAGGGTGGATTGTTACATCCCAACCCTTGTTAATTGGGTTTAATTGTGTTTTAGGTGGTGGATTAGAGGATGATGAGATGGGTTGAGATGGATGGCTGGGATTGATGGGAGGAGATGTGGTGGATGGTGGAGATTGAAGGAGTAGAGGTATATAAGATTTGGTTTTCTCTCTCTCCCTCACTCGTTTTCTCACTCTCTCTCACGCGTGTCTCTCTCTCTCGATCCTTCTCATCCAGCTGAGGAAGACGCGGAGGCGAGACCGGCGAAGCTCGGAAGGGATCTGGAGTTGCCGGAGTCGAGGTGATTGCGGTTGAACACTCACCGGAGGAGAAAGGTTTTGCGAGGAAGTGCTCATCGGGATTCTTCGAAGGCTTCTTCAAGCCTTAAAGGTATGCCAAGCTTTAGTTTAATCCTCCTTTAAGCCTTTGCGAGGGTTGGAGTGGCCGACGGTAGGCCGGAAGGCTAGTCGAGAACCTTGCAGCAGCTTTTCTGCTCTGCAACGGTCGACCGGCGGGTTGGCGCGGTCGACCGGTCGTAGTGCGATTCGGGCGAAAACCCTTGCACCGGTCGAACGATACTCTTCGAGTGGTCGACCGGTGGTACGTTTTTGCAAGGGAAAAAGGCTTTGGGTGTTTTCGGTCGAACGAGTCCCCTTTGCCGGTCGACCGAAAGCACTGTTGTAAGTCGGTTGGGGGCGTTGACCATCTAAACGGTCGACCGTTGGTGCTTTTTAGGTCGTTCGACCGTTGGTGCTTTTAGAGCAAGAGAGGATTTTCCCTGTTGGATTTCGGTCGAACGGGGCCCCTTTGTCGTTCGACCAGTTGGACGTTATTTCGGGTTTTCTGCGGAATAGTTGTGGTGTTCGGTCGACCGTTTGGAGTCTTCCGTTCGACCGTTTGGGCACAGTTTGCATATGGATGCTTGTGTCGTGTGTGGTTGGATCCGCCTCGAGGGCAACGGGTCTCCGGCCTTTTTTGGGGCGACAGTACAAACATTGCCTGCCTGAGAGGAAGATCGTGGTTGTGGCTCTACGGAGCGGGTGCCTTGTGTGCACGTTGTTGTGTCTCTACGGAGCGGGTGACTTGTGTGCACGTTGTTGTGGCTCTACGGAGCGGGTGCCTTGTGTGCACGTGTGATTGTGGGGTTGGGGTGAGAGGACCCTTGAGAACCGTGGCCGATGATTTTCCGGCGGTGCCTTGTGTGCACGTGTGTTGTTGTTGCCGATGTTTTCCGGCGGTGCCTTGTGTGCACAGGAGATTGATATGCTTTTACTGCATTTACATTTCATGTTTCATTACGCATATTATGTTCATATTCTAGGGGTTTGGCATACGGGGTTTCCTCTCGGGAAACTCAGGCATATTCATGATTTATGTCAGGTCATAGGCAGCATTAGGAGGTGATGACTTTGGGCAGGAGCACCCAGACCAGATCCTGTCTTTTGTTCTTCGAGGTGGATGATTTTCCCTTGTACATGCGTTGTATATCTTTTGTGTTGGGTTGTAATCATCATTGACTCTTGTATTGTACAATTTACCACCTTATATGATATATATACTCGTGGTTTGGTGACGACCCCAGTGTTGATTCTTATCTGTTTTAAAGTTTTAATTTTTCCGCTGTTTCGGGGCGTTACATGAATATAATACAAATGTGACACATTTCTACTTTGTATATATTCTTAATATCATGAGGCAAGAGACGGACACAAGTGGTACACTTACATCACTAAATGGATCATGTTTAGTTTAAGTGGAGCAAAGACATCTATGGTAATTGGGTAACTATAATGTGTAACTAGATACTGCTTATAGTTTGAGATATTAAGTGTTTAATATCGCTGACAATTTAGCTTAGATCCTCTTATAGGTCACACCACCAAACTAGGAACACAAGAAGCTTGACTTTGAGTTCATAAGATGTGTCAGGTTTCATGTGAAAAGGGACACATGTGGTGAATCAATAAAATCAATATGTCATGAGAATTGACATAATTAGAATCATGGATAAATTCATATGAGGTGTATATATTATGGGGTGTAATAATTTAATATTACATAAGATAATATATTACATAAGATATGAATTTGCTAAAAACCTCAAATCAAATTTTGTTGGATATAAATCCAAAATTTGACAAAGGCAAAATGTGGGTCAACACGGTAAACCGTTTAGGGTTCAGTCGACCGAGGTGTCTTCAGAACGGTCAACTGAACGGGGAACGAATAACGCATTTGGTTGACCGAAATTGTCTGGAGTGTCTGGACAATAGGGATTGGTCAACCGGGCTTGAACAATCAACCGAGAGAAAATATCCAAGAGCTATCTTGGGATATTTTTGGTAGACCGAACGTGATACGGTTGTCCGAAGAAATTCGTCAGGAGAAATTTTGGTGGATCAATGGTCGACCGGAACGAGACGCGGATCGTCTGAATTTTCGAGGGAATTTTTCTCAAGTATATTCGGTCGACCGTCTAGCTCACGATCATCCGAACATGTGTTAAAACCGAATGGTTTTGTTGACCGAGAAGAATTCTCGGTGAACCGAACAACGCGTTTTTTGCCTGAATTATTAAGAAAATAATTAGATCATGGGTTAGATAAATTCCATATTTGATCAAATGATTTTTAGGATGCTTACGTGGCAATTTGGCATTAATTTTAGGAGAGAAAATGCAGGAGATCATGACTAAAGAATAGTTATTGATATGAATGTTTTGGGAGCCTATAAAAGGACCCATTATCCTACTTGTTTAATTACATACATATATAATTTTCTCTCTCTAATCACTTCCTTAATCACCACGAAAATATCTTAATAGTTTTAAGTTTTGGAGATAGAAATCTAAGGAGCTTAAAGATGGGTTATTAGCTAGATTCTAAGCTTAATTAGAGATTGATTGGCTAGCTCCTTTCTCTCTAATCTTGTTTAGAGTTTGGTGAACACTTGGAGGCGAATCGGCGGGCGATTCGACGAGCAACGGAATACTGGATCTTCTGAAAGGTTTTAGAGAACCTTTGGGTATGATCCTCTCTTTTTTGTTTATTTTAATAAGTGTAGGAATGCATGATATTAGAATAAACATAGACATGTACGTAAAATTGATGAAAATATGAAATCGATCATGTATGTTTGTATTAAATTTTTTAAAATATACACATACATAGGGACGAAATCCTACAGTTAGTTGGGATACAGACAGGAGATTCTTTTTTATACCTGACATCTGGTAGACATTCTGCGGTTGCACCTTATTTGGGTTAAATCGAGGTACCACCACTGTCTTCCCAATGTTAGTGATTGGTAGTTTTGAGTTATTTGTTGTCACCACAACTCTACCTCCTTTATACTCAGACAAAATTTGTAACTTCTCTTATCTCTTATCATATGGTTGGCACAACCGGAGTCCACAATCCAATCATCATCATAGTCAATTCTCATTAAACTTGTGTTGAGTTCAAGAGCATGCTCCTCAACCATTTCCATAGATGCTTGCACACCTCATTCTTTTCACTGTCGCACTCCTTGTGATTCTATGTTTGGCATTGTGTGACTAATGCTTGGAGTGTTACAACCTACCTCACTTGAACACCTGACGTCCTCATTAGACTCAAGTCAGTCAGTCACTAGGCGTTGTGGGATTCTAGATGTGACTCCCACGATCTTGGTGTAGCACTTAGTTCCTACAATTCCGGCTGGTTTAGGCTCTGATACCATCTGTAATGTCTCGTTCCTGAGCCCGCACAGAGCTCGAGTCGTAGTTCGCCACCCATGAGCCTGTAGGATTTTGTCCATATGCTTGGGTATAATTTTTTTATACACAGGATTGCTTAAAGCATTTCAAAAACAAATATTCTACATAATATTAAAATGCATAAATTAAATCATACCTAAAAGGATTGTCAAACCTTTTTCGATGGTCGGAAGTCGTGCCACAATCCAAATCGCCTTGAAGACTTTCTCCAAGTGTTCACCAAACTCTAAACAAGATTAGAGTGATTCAAGCTAGTCAATCAACTCTAATGCAAGGCTAAAATCTAGCTAATAACCCCTTCTATGTGATGCATTGCATACATTGCATCATATGTATTTCATTTAGATTAATTTTATATCAATAAATGCTACTAAGGTAAGTGTTTAGTCTTATTTACAGAATACAGGGACCTGAATGCAAATTACCCATATCCTGAGCATAAATGCGTGCAAGAGACTCATTCCTGTCATAAAGACCAATTTCAAGATTATCGAGATTCAAATGGAAGTCCATCCAAGTATAAAAGCATTCAAAGACCTAATTACAAAAAGGTCAAGGACTTAAGCACAAAAGTAGCCAGGGACTTAATTGCAAAAAGCCAAGGACCCGACTGCAAGGACCAAAATATTATTTTGGAGAAGTTCTAAAAAATCAATTTGGATCTCCAAATATAAAAAGAATAAATTCGGAGCTCAAAAGAAAGGAAAGAAATCATCTGGATGCGCAAAGGACATTTAAATCATACCATAAACACGCAGGAAAAATCCGGATCGAATCATACACATTCTTGAGGCGAATCCGCCGCACATCACATGTAATGTGCGGCGGAAACGCCGCCCCCTTGTGGATCCGGGGCTTCGGATTTTTCCGAGTCGTGTCTCGCCACGTGTACTTTCCTATTTTATACCTAGGTCCCTTGTATCGGCTATAAATAGCCCCGAAACGATGTTGTAGAGGATGTTCTTATTTTTATTCCATAATTTAGTAGTAAAGTTTTGTTGTTTTATCTTGTGTTTTTAGTTTCTTTTGTAATTTCTCTAGGACCCCTTCGCCTTCCCTCCATCCATGAGTTTCTAACTCTCTCCAAAGGGTGGGGGTGACGGATTTAGGGTGATGAGAAGAAGAATGATATTATTATTTTAATTTCGTGTTAGTATATTTTGATTACTTGAGTTTATGTTGAATCATTATCATGTAAGGCTTTATAACTAATGTGATTTATTATAAGTTTCTGATTTCTCTAAACAAAACTCGACGTCTAAACCTCCACCCGCTGGACTCTCACCCTTCTTTGCTTTATTACTAATTTGTTTTTGTTGTTCTTGCCTTAGAAATCAAAAACCAAAAATCTCAAACCAAAATTATGTTTTTCTCTCTATTTCTTCCCTTAACTCGAAAATCACACAAATAACAATATCTCTCCCTCCTTGTGTTCGACCCGTACTTGCCACGTCTTCATTGGCGCCGTGCACTTGCGGTATAAATTAAATTCTCATCAAGTTTTTGGCACGGTTGCCGGGGAGGCGACGTAGATTTTGTTTATTGTTGTATTCTCGATTATATTCTGTTTATCTTGTGCGTGATCTAAGTATTTGGATTTGTGTTTCAGGAGACAACAAAGTGCGCGGTGAAATCTGAACGCAGCCGGAGCAAGCAGGGCGGCGAAATCGCCGCATATCAAGCACAAGCTGCGGCGGATCCGCCGCACAACAGAGGCTTCTGGGCTTCAAATTTTTCTGGGGTTAGCGCCATCTCTGGGTGGACGCGTGGAGCTACTGAAATTTCGAGAGCGGGCGGTGAACCCGACTGAGCATTGCATAGGTAACCTTTGTTGCCTCTTTCCTCGTAATTTCTAGTTTCGGAAAATTTCCTTTTGTAGAACTGCACGTGTTAAGCTTAAATTCCATAATTGGCAATAATTCAACTCTGACCTAAAAATTGGCAAAACTAGAAGAACTTAGTGCATGCATCATATAATGTTTTGTTTGCATTATTCTTGCTAAATTCTTCCAAATTAATTCTTGTTGAAGAGTACTGGAGGCAAGGTACGTATCGCGGTTTTTATCGTTTGCATTTAAGCATATAATCTAATTTGCATACAACCTTGCAATTGCCCCCCACTAAAGACCATTGTTTGACTATCTTTGCTAGATTTAAGTTAAACTATCTTAAGGGCAACTCCATAGGAAAAGATACGGTGGGGATTTCATCACCTTTCCGTGGCCCACAAATCACAATCCTAAAGTGTCACCCAAGCTTTAAAATTAAAATCAATTAGACATTGGCCCCTAAGGATCAGACTCAATTAATGAGGAGATTGGTTTGACTTGCTATGACTTGAAGCTGATCGAATTTAATTTGGTGTCTAGAAAGTATTTTTGTGTTGACATAAGTCTTCCAAGCGAAGTTGTTGTCTAATTGGCACCGACTCTGTCGGAAGCGCCCCCACTAGCTATACACTGCCTAGCCAAGTTGGTTTGATTAGTGAGGGAGGTGAATCAAGCAAATCAATTTGACTCAACCAGTTAGGAGTCGTCTAGATTTAAGCGACACTAGGTCTAGGATTATTTGAACCGTGCTTGTTCAGGAAGCTTCTGACCAACCCTAGAACCTATCTTTTAGAGTTAAGTTTCCTTTCTCATCTTTCTTCTTTCTATAGATTGTTTCCCTTTTTTAAAAAAACAAATTTTAAAAAATAAATATAAAAATAAAAAAACGAAACAAATTGTAATTAATTCTTGAAATTGAATGTGGAATTTAAATTTCAAATTTGAATTCAAAAAATTAATTCAAACCGGTGCACTCATATTTGAGTTCGGGACTTGAGCAATCGACTCTCACGAGTTCATCTAGATTCCAGTCTGGAGCTTAGCCCCAATCCATCTGCTGCACCACCTCACCCGGATCCAATGGGTGACAATGTTGTGAACCCGCCCATAACTCTGAGGGATCGATGCTACCCAACGATGGCTGCTCAGCCATCGTGCATCGTTATGCCCACCATACAGGGTCGCGACTTCGAACTTAAGGCACAATACATGAGTATGTTGCCTAAGTTCACCTCTAGGGAAGACCCATATCTCTTCCTTAGAGAATTTGAGGAAATCTGTTCTCTTATGTAATACCAGCATATCTCTGAGGAGGCAGTGCGTCTGAAATTCGTGCCTCTTGCACTGAAGGACGACGCTAAGAAATGGCTATATAGTCTAGCCGAAAAATCCATTAAAAGTTGGGCTGAGTTTGTTCAAGTATTCCTAAAAAAATATTTCCCCAACCATAAGACTATGAGGATTGGGAATGAAATTGTTGCATTCGTTCAATCTGAGAGCGAGCCGTTCTATTCCTATCTAGAAAGATTTAAAAGTGTGCTGACCCAATGCCCTCATCACGGAATTCCAAGATGGCAACTGTGCCAAATTATTTATGAGGGATTAACACCCACATCTAGGGTTATGGTAGAATCCGTAAGCCAAGGGAACTTCATGTCAAAAAATGAAAATGATGCCTGGACTTTTGTTGAGGATTTAGCTGAAAACAGTATGCAATGGGACAATGCTAGAGCACCGCTTAACCCGAGTATTGGATCTAGAATAGCAAGTCAACCCAAACCAGGAGTCTTAGCTGTAGATGCCAATGTAGCGAATGAAGCAAAACTAGCTACCCTTATGCGCAGAATGGAAAGTCTAGAGCTACAAACCCGACCCCGAGTGAATCAAGCCTCGTCTATCCCTTGCTCTAGACGTCTAATCATAGATCTAGAACGTCTAATCAATCCAGCCATCAAGCAACCACATATGACCTAACCATTGAACCTGACGTCCAATCTGAAACGCCCAACCCACCTACTCAACCTGAACCGATAGCTCAACCTGAGCGAGTCTATGTTCCTAAAGCTCCATTCCCCAATAGACTTAAGAAAACGCCCAACCCACCTACTCAACCTGAACCGATAGCTCAACCTGAGCGAGTCTATGTTCCTAAAGCTCCATTCCCCAATAGACTTAAGAAGAACTCAAGTGCACAAATGGAGAAAATCCTAGAAGTATTTAAGCAAGTTAAGGTGAATATTCCACTCCTGGATATGATTCAACAAATACCTGCTTATGCTAAATTCTTAAAAGATCTGTGCACTAAAAAGAGAAAAACAAACGTACCAAAGAAGGCTTTCTTAACTGCAAACATAAGCTCTATTCTGTCCAACTCATCTCCTATAAAATATAAGGACCCTGGGTGTCCCACAATTTCATGTGCAATAGGAGATACTTTTATTAACAAAGCCCTTCTAGACCTTGGTGCTGGTGTTAACCTACTCCCGTTCTCTGTCTACGAGCAACTCAACCTTGGTCCACTAAAACCCTCTAAGACAACTCTTCCATTTGCTGACTGCTCTATTAAGAAATCAAGAGGTGTAGTCGAGGACGTTCTGATCAAGGTGGGTGACTTCATTTACCCAATGGATTTTGTCTTACTAGATACTGCACCTGTTGTAAATCCTAATAGACAAATCCCTGTAATACTAGGCAGACCCTTTTTAGCCACTTCTGAAGCATTGATAAACTGTCGAAATGGGCTCATGCAATTATCTTTTGGGAACTTAAAAGCTGAATTTAATATCTTTCATGTTGATAGTGAGCCAGAAATAATATGCAATCAAAGTGATGTTGTGATGAGAGCACGTATCTATAAGAATTCTGAATCAAATAAATCATCACAGAATCAAAAAGAAAGTGCGAAAAATGGGAGTAATTCTTCGACACACCCACCATCACTCGAGCAAACAAGAGAATCAATACATGTGAGAGGTGTGGAACCTTTACCTCAGGGCAACATGGGGAACAATTCAACTAGATACATGCACCAACATGGTGACATTCAATCCAGATCTGATTATGGTTGACTCTGAACAAATTCTATCCCTCCACCGCAGTTCACCCAGGTAATAAATGCATTTGCTTTATATTTGCATACATTGAGGACAATGCATGATGTAGGTGTGGGGGAGTGTTTATCTATATATCTATACATTCTATTAGTTTTGTTATTATTCAAAAAAAATTTAATAATAATAATAATAATAATAATAAATTCAATATTGCATGACATAGCTTAAGATTGAACTGCCAAAACCCGTGTACAAATTGCATTGAGTTTTTGTTCCATATTATATAGTTCTGCTTGTAGAAATTATGACATAAATCTAAGTTCCAAAGAAATAACCCATTACCCTTTAAGACATGTATGCACTTAAATTGGATGAATCAAATCTTTGAAGTGGTTGATAAAAAGCAGAGGTTGAGGAAAATATACCGGAAAGTGTGGACTTCTAATAACAATTAAGCCTTGAGGAAAATAAAAGTAAAAATAATAATAAAGGAATCAAGTGAGGAAAGCACATTTTGCAAAATGATTACAAAAGCCCAAGCCTTTGAGTCACTGGTCCGTAGGGGTATCTTGAAACCCGGTAACTTGAGTCGGCCAGCTCGGGATTATCGACCAAACTCGTTACACGAATGCAAAAAGGGTAAAAGTGTCAGAAAAAGCAAATGTGTTGAATCACGGGAAAAAAAACTTTAAGATACTCAAGGCCCAAAGTTAAAAGAATGATCCATATCATGGTTGATCCGAATGATACTTCACCACCAGAGGAGGCGTGCAAAATAATTTAAGTGATAACTTGTGTAGAAGGGTTAGTGGTGTGAATGTTGGAGGAACAAAGACGAAGTCAGACTTTTTATAAGTTAGATTTGTATAATGAGCATGCAAGAATTCTAAGTAAGATGTATAAGGTTGAGGTGGAGATATTTAGAGCTATCAATGAAATGTTGAATTAAGACTTTGTGGGTGTGTCAACTGAAAACCCTCACGAGACAAAACTCGTCCTCTAAGGAAGTTTGGGGGTTTAAAGGCTTGTTGCACAGGCTAAGTGCAACCGTGATTCCTACGAAAGTGAGTTAGGATTTCCCTGTTTTCATTTTTCTTATATTCTGTTTTGCTAGGGACTAGCAAAATCTAGGTGTGGGGGTATTTGATGCATTGCATACATTGCATCATATGTCTTTCATTTAGATTAATTTTATATCAATAAATGCTACTAAGGTATGTGTTTAGTCTTATTTACATCACACAGAGACTTGAATGCAAATTACCCATATCCCGAGCATAAATGCGTGCAAGAGACTTATTTCTATCATAAAGACCAAGTCATGATTATCGTGATTTAAATGGAAGTCCATCCAAGCACAAAAGTATTCAAAGACATCAATCAAAGTAGGCAAACATGATTACATGCATTGCATATACTTGTCAATTATCTTAATAGATTGATCAAGATAATCAAGATAAAGAGCATTGGGACAAAGACATCAAGACTCAGGACTTGTAATCAAAGTTTTGGACCAAGACATATAATTTTATATTTATTGAGTCCATTAGGTTTATTGTAAACTTGAGCACTAGGATTCTGTCCCGACCAAGTTCGGTCTACCGAACCCCAAACGGTCAACTGAAATCTCCCAACAGTAGAACATAGGTTGCTCTCTGGAATTGTCCAGTCCGATGACCAAAACACCTTCGGTCGACCGACGTGCCTCGGACCAGTTTTGGAGTTTGCTCCAACGATCGTATTTGAATTAAGCCTTAGAGCCCAATTGTCATGTCCAATGTCGGACGACCGAATGCATATCGGTCAACCAATCTCTTCTTTTCTTTAGGCGTCCAACGACTATTTACATGTGGCACTTGACCGTTGTACTCAACGATTATTTGAGTTTTAACTATCAACGCAAAACCCGCACTAACTTTGGTCATCCGAAGTAAAAACGGTCTACCAAACCTATGTAACCAGAGTCCAACCAATCTTACTGTCCACCTTAGAATGGTGAACCGAATGCAATTCGGTGAACCAAAATTAAATAGGGTGAAATCGAAAATAGTTACTGAAAGTTGATGAACGGTGATCCGAAGATAATTCGGTCAACCAAATGCTAAATTCAGACCAATCCAACCTTAATGCTTTGGACTATCGTTTTCTACATGGTTGATCGAACCTGACTTGAAATCTGCATGAGTTTATTTCACATTTTGCTTCTCATTAGTCCAAATCACCCAACTCCCCAACGGCTCTCTAAACTTTGAAGCCTATATAAACACCACTCAAGCGACACAATTTAGAACCTTACACCATCCATTCAACTATACTCCTTGTGTTCTCAACTCCTAAGCCTTGAAAGCTCAAACACACTCAAAAGCCAAACTTCACCACTTGCATATCAATTCCCAAATCATATATCAAGTGTGCTCAAGTTAGAGAGTGTTAGTTAGATTGTGATCAATTTCCATATTTAAAGATCATCAAGTTGTAAAGCTTTGAGGAAGCTCCCTCTCAGGTTGTGAGAGGAGACACGGGCAGGGCGAGGTTGTTCGTGAGGCTCGGCGTTATAGAAGGTGTTGATCTCGATCCAGAATAGAGATTGGTTAGTGGAACCATATGCGAGGCTCAGAGGATCGAGTGAGGCTTGAGAGGATGACTAGGACCGGGTGTGGTGCCAAATCTCTCTAAACTCCGGTGTCGATCTTAACAATCTTCACCAAGCCCTTAGCAACTACTCAATTCTGATATTTGATGTCCAAGCTTGAAGTACCTGACATACATACTCCAGCTTGAAAGGGGGATGTTAAATATCAAGCTTCTTCATTACTAATCGGGTTACCAACATAGTCATGTAAACTAATCGGGTTGGCATCTAATCAACCCGATTAGCTAGATGAATGGGGTTCATCTCCCAGCATGCAAAACCAAGATCGGGTCTACCAGCCAGTCCACTGTATAAGGTGGACCCAAGATGTAACTAATTTTTTTTTTTGATTTTCAATCAATACAAAACGAATCATCTTCTCCTTCTTCCAATTCTGGGTTTTCCCCGAATTCCAAATCCCACCGAACCTTTAATTGGTTCTTCCAACAAACTCACGAATTTGTCGTTTTCTTCAACGAGAGTACCTACATGACATCGTAAAACAGAAAAACAAACTACGGTAAAGGATGGAGCTAAACTTGCTCGTGTCCTTTCAATGGGATATTTATAGTTTTGGAGCTCAAAATAGTTGATTTCGTGGTAAGTGGAATTTGGTGATGAATTTGAGGATCAATCACTTTAAATCTCTGGTAGACAATTTGGAGGACAGTTATCCATGTTTGAGCATTTATTTCGTTCAAAATAAATTCAGCACTTATCTGACTAAGGGTTAGATATCTGCTTACCAATCTCAGCGAAAATCAAGTGACGAAGGTTCATAATTGGGCACTAAGGCATTCGGTGTTTCTTTTATGTTGAGACAACTCGAAATCAAACATAGGTCTAGTGACCAATCGGTCGTTCGAATTAGAACATTGTAGAACTCACGCCAAAGTTATTTTTTTATATCTTCGTCGAAAATTCTCAATGGCTATATGACACGTGGTCCAACCTATAGGGTTTAAAAAATGAATTGATCATCCATTATGCAAACAGACGTCCGAATGGATGTTCAAATCAGGGACCTAAGACCTCGTTTGGATGTTAGCAGATCCTACTTCTCCACCCCAGAGGCTGCCCACCCACCCTGCTGCCATCCAAACGCCTGGTGGATCCTGGGGTCCATCTCCCTGCATGCAAAACCAAGCAAAATTTATGGTTGGAGGGAGAAACTTGGGTGGAGGAGCTTCTTGGCTCCTTCGGAATTTTAATTTTGTTTGGACCAATTTACTCCCCATACCCATATCATTTAAACATCAATCACAGGTTAAAAAATTGATTTTAAAAAAACATAAACAAATAAAAACATATTTTCAGAAAAAACATTTAAAATATTTTTTTATTAAATAAAGTCTGGGACAATTTGAAAATTACTTTGACAAGACATCACATCACCCACAGGAGCACACACAATTTACTCCCAACCCTGAAGAAGAAGAAGAAGAAGAAGGTGTTCCTGAATTCATATTCGCAGAAGCTGATTTCCCATCACAAACCAACATCTGGGAGCTCCACCCAAACACACTTTTTGGTCATGGACAATGTGACGTCTGAATGGGCAGAAACAGTAAGGACTTAGAATATTGAAAAGAGTTTTCAATTTCATTCGATCAAATAAGGACCGATCATCCGATTTCCACGAAATCTCCTTCGTGATTCAAGTAATCCAATGACTCAAATAAATTCAAAATGACAAGCCTTCTTTCTTAGCTTTATTACAAGTGTTGACTCTTAGGTTTTGATCTTCAATTCTTGAGCACATGGATAATATGAAGCAATGTATGCAATTTGACTATATTATATAAGTGAATAAGTGATGTAAAACTTGTGTTATAAGTCACATTGGTTAACCATCAAAATTAGATTTGATGAGTCCAAAACGCAAACAACTTTCCTTTCTTTTTCTGATGACGACAAACTATAGTCTATATATATATGATATGAAATTGTGTGCGCTCCTCCTGTCTATATGCATTTTATCTAATGCTCCCCTTAGTACATGCAATATCATCAATTAAGCTCTTATGTCATATTTTCTTTCCATTGACATTAATCAAAATAAAACCTTAGTGATCAAAATGCAAAGGTAAGATAAAAAGACAATTATACGAAAGGAAAAGTGCATTACTTGAAGAGAAAAATATATATGAGCATAAGAAAACGGGAAAGCAAACTACTTAAGCAAACATAAGAAAGCTAACACAAACAAGCAAACACAATATGTTATTTATAAATCTTGAACTTCTAAATTTCGACAATTAAGGTGTCATGGAAACAAAGATTTACGTATCCAAAAGCAGTTTAAAAGATATGTTTTTAGTAGTTTATTAACCAGCTATAACTCCACTAGTTGCAAAAGGTTCACATAAACCATGGGCCAAGATATTACTTCAATGCAAATGAGTTGTAGTTAATGATGATGATGATGATGATGATGATGACGACGACGACGATGATGATGACGATGACTCACACGGTAGGTGTTACACAGTTAAGGTCGTTGTTGCCTGGTGACACCAATGGTTCCCTTGGATGGAGTCATAGGATGGGTTTTAGGGAACACATTGGGTCACAGGGGCTCGTAAGCACAAAGGCAAGAGGTTTTTGGTGCCAAAGGGTTAAGCAATTTCGAATAGCTTGCTAGGATTCGGGCGGATCTGCATTCGAGTCTGGGACTCTTTGTGCCAGCCAAGAGACAAGGTTTGAAGTTGAGCATACTTGGTAAGTTGTAGGCGTTCGATTTGAATTGCAGCCAGTGGGTAGAGCAAATAAGGAACACTTGAAGGAAGCAGATATGGTCAGAGCACATTAGGAAAGTTTGCTTGTTCGTTTGTGCAAACAATGAAAAATTCGTGGCTCCTTAGGCGTTTTTAGGAGAGACAAGATCCGAGTTTGTAGTGGCATTAAGTCGGCATTTGAAAGTCTTTAAGAGCAACAACTATAGGTGGATGCCAATATATAGGGGGTGTTGAGTTGTGGGGCTGACACAACCAACCAGTGTGAGCTTGTACTAGCAGCGCTGAGTTGTAGGGCTGTCACAACCAACCATCTGAGAGCTTGTAATTTTGTATACTTGTGTAGTTAATACAAAAAGGGGATTGCTCCATCTTCTGTGCATTTAGGAATACACAGGGCTTGGTACATTTCCCAGGGTCGATTCTAGGATCTTGCTCATAGCTAACGAGGGGTTTAGTGCTTAGGAAGGACAAAATTAAAAATACCTTACAACTTCAAACAACAAACACCTAACACCAAAAGAAATACTAACTATCAACTTCAACAAAGTCAACACAAACTTCTTACAATGCCAACATTTAAGCACAAACATATATAAGTCGGCACCACCTATCCCACAAAACGTATCAACACCACACTAGAACTTCAACAAGCATATGCTCAACAAATTGCACATTGAGCACCATGTTATCATTCTTCTAAAGTCCACCAATTGTACCAATCAAGCATTCAAATTCAATATTAATTTCTTGAATAAGGTTTGTAATTTTGTAAGAAGTGTTTGTAATTTTGTAAAGCATAATGTCATGAAGCCCATTCACTTCAAAATTGAGACAAAAATTGGTAAATTGTTTCCTCCCTACACAAAGAAAAACTCAAAGCTCAACTTTCTTGAAAACTACATACATATATTTCAATAAACACCATGTCACCACGAATACAACATTACAATACAATATAACATGAGCAATCCAAATGCACTAACATTAACTGATGTTTGAACAAAATTTGTATACTTGGTCATGCTCCAAATTTATATTTATTCAAGAATCTAGTCCTCCAACAATACAAGCCTTCAAAAGTTACCATGCAAAAGTTGGAGCAACCAAACACTAACCGAAGGATTGTGACTTCTTTAAGATGTGAAGGGACAAACAACAGGAAGACAAATAACATTATTTTGAAACAATACAATTGCAAGCATTACGATTATCTAATATTAATCAACGTTAATGAAATAAGGATGAGAAAATCATGCACGTTTCTACTATGTGTTGTGCAGAAATGACTTTGAATACTACGCGGAGACATGCTTCGAGTTGTTTGGAGACATAGTTAAGCATTGGATAACAATAAATGAACCTCATAATGTAGTCACTCAAGGATAAAATATTGGTCGTCAAGCAACTGTAGTTGCTTTGTCCTCCTCCACCTATTCTGCAAAGCAACCAATTCTGCTACACTTATATTGTTGCACATCATCTTTTTCTAGTTCATGCTAATGTTGTCAATGTCTAAAGAAAGTAATACAAGGTATGTGTTTGTAACTCTACCTTATATTTACTCGTGCTGTATTTGATTAGTCTCGTAATAACATGCCATAAAGATATATTAATTTTCAGAAATGAAGAAATGATAAAGCATATTTGAAAAGGAAATCGACTTACCTTGTTTCTGGAAAAAAAAAATTCAGCAAAAAACATAGATTTATGATACATTATTTGGGGTGATCCAAACACCATTATATGTCTGAAAACCTTGTTTCCTAAAAATTAATATCGTGTTTGGATAAATCTCAATTCTAAAACATTGTTTTAATTCCAAAGTTTTTAGAAGAGCAACCAATCAGAAAACAATGTTTTTTAAACTATATTTTTCATTAATTATAGATGTACGGTTAAAATACAATTTTCAATTGGCATGTTTTTCTTCACAAATCGATCAGTCACTTAAGACCAATGAGCAATTCATTCTAGCACCTTATGAGCACGAAAAATTCTTCAAGTTCTCGATCAGATATTGCACAATTATTGCTCCAAATGTACAACAAATGGAACAACACCCAATGTAGATCACACATATGTCTCCAACCACCACCAAAAGGGGTCTCTGACCGCACTCAATGCACATTGAATCTACATCATTACAAAAAGGATGTAGGGGGAGAGGCAACAAGAGGGAGCCAGAGGTTCAATGGAGAAAACTACAGGTATTAGAGTCTTTACATAGAATTATATTTGCAAAGACAAGATCTATGAGAGGTTGTTGCTGGGAATGAAATCACACCACCTCCTGTAGAGAATGCTTATGCAAATAGGAAGTTGAAGATTGAGGCAGGGAAGACCATGTACGTCCTCGGGAAACCATTGAGAATGATTTGCTTGAACACGTACGTGGGGCTACTACGCCCGCGGCGGTATGGGACACACTTAAGTCGCTCATCACACATAAGCATGACGCCCGACTGCAGGTTTTGGAGAACGAGTTGATGCTTGTTAAGCAATGAGGTATGTTCATTAACCAATATTGTTACAACTCAAACATTAGTCCTACATTACCCAACAAAAAATGTTGGGTGAGTTATAATGACATGGATCCTCTACCACAACACTTACCAACTTAAGTTTTGTGGTAATAGTTGGGTGTTGTGGGCAGTGGGCTCTGAAAGAAATATGTGTACTAAAGTTTACTTTTATAAGTCTTTTGTTATGAATTGAATGTATAATCATTTTGTTCCTTGATTAATGTGTTCGTCCTTTAAAAGAGTTAAAGAAGAGGCTCTTGGTTCTTAACCGTATAGCTCTAAAAGATAATAATTTACATAAATCAAAAGTAATTCACAATCGTGGTAATTAACATGAAATATTTGTTACCAAGATAAGATTGTCAAGTTGGTTAAAATATATTGTAGCTCTATAAATATTTAATAACACGAGTATATAAAAGAGAAAAAATATTTTCTTTTATATATTGAATAAACCTAACAAATGAAACATTATGGAATTGTGTCTGTGTCATTAATGTTTTCATTGTGTAATTGAATATTAAGATATGAGACCTATATCTTTTTCACATGAGAAGTGTAAAATTTAATTATTACCAAAAACTATCATTGCGTATAGTGATAAAGGTATTAGTCGGTTATATATAACCTATACGGGAGAAAGTTATATGTCAAAAGATTATCATTGTCCATCTTGACTTCAGTGATGATATTATTGGGCCTCTGATAAAGTAAAATTATAATGTGCATCATATAACTAATTATGTATAGTTACATATTTATAATTTACTTAAGAGATCAAGAAAAGAATATATAATACAAAGATGACACATCCCTACTTTGTATAATATTCCTAATATCATGAGGCAAGGGTTAGACACAAGTGATATTACTTTATATCATTAAATGGATCATGTTCTGTGCTAGTGAACAAAACAACTTTGTTATTTCGGTAACTATAATGTGTAGCAAGATACCGCTTATAGTTTATCGTATAAAATATTTTATATCATTGTCAACATAACTTGGATCCTCCTATAGGTCACACCACAAAATTGGAAAACAAGAAATATGATTTTATATTTTATGTGATGTATTAAATTTCGTATGATATGAAATGATATACATATGGTAAAACTATAAAATTAACATGTCATTATTACGACATGGTTAGAATAACAAATAAATTTATATGAGATGTATCTATTATGGTGTATGGTATTTTGACAATATATATGATAATATATTACATGATATAATGAGATCAATAACATTATGACATATGAATTTGCCAAAACCCCTAAACTCAAATTTTGTTGGATATTGATCCAAAATTTGTGAAGACAAAAAAACATAGGAAAACGGTTGACCATCTTCGAGAACCGGTCGACCGAATTTATCATGAACTTTCTTGGTAAGGGAACGGTCAACCGACGTGGCACGCAGTCCGACCAAATTTTCAATAACTTTTAAAGTTCGTAACCGTCGACCGGTGTGACAATTAATTCGACCGAAATTATCAAGAACTTTCTTGGTAAGGGAACAGTCGATCGACATGAAACACAGTTCGATCGAAATTATCAGGAACTTTTCTAGATAACAGAATGATTGATCGGCTAGGTATTTCAGTCGACCGTTTGCCCATATTAATAAGAGATTGTTGCTGATTAATGGAGGGATTTTAACCCATGTTGGTCATTGAAGTTATGAGATGATGATGTTGTAAGATCGTGTGGGTTATGGGTCCACTAATCACTTTTAAGCTAATCACCTATTGAACCCTAATTAACTACTTGGTTGATTGATCAAAGAAATGCAGCGGAAATTAAACAAAATCAAACACAAGTAGAAAGTAATGCAAACCACAAAGAAGACACGTCGGTTTTTATAGAGGTTCGGCCGCGCCTACGTCCTCTCTTGCAAGCCCCTCTCGAATCTCCGTTCGAGCCCCTCTTGCGTCTTCACTATGCCTCCCCGTTCCGGGCCGGGAGCAACGCCTTTTACAAGTCTTCAAGCTCGCGAACAACCCTCGCCGAGCTTGGCACCACCTCTCACAAACCGAGAGAATCACTTCGGGCTTTCACCGAAATCCTTGCTTCTTGTCTTGGGCTTTCACCAAGACCCTTGCTCTCTTTACAACAAATGTAACCTTGAGTGGGATTCACTCTCTAATTGAGCACACTTTGAGTAGGATGAGTATATGATCAAATGTGTGAAGTTTAGGCTTATGGAGTGTAGAATTGGGAGCTTTGAGGATTGAGATTTCTCTCTAATGTATTGGGACAATTGGAGTTGGAGAGTTGTGTTAACAACAAGTCTTGATCCTCTATTTATAAGCTCCTAAGGTATTCTAGCCGTTGGGGATAGATTTGATTGGGTTTTGTGCAAGATACACAAAGCAGAAAATCGGGCTGCAAATCTGTCCAGAACCGGTCGACCGAAACTAGTAAACCGGTCGACCGTTAACATGATTTCAAAGAGAACGGTCGAACAAAAGAATATTCGGTCGGACAAACGAGCTAAAACTTAACTCTACTTAAGTTAAACGGTCGAACCAAAGTATGGGGCGGTCGACCGCTCAGGGGATTCGGTTGAGATAAAGGTGCAACGGTCGAACGAAGAATGAGTCGACCGATAGCAGGGAATTTTGTTTCTTGAAGAAATGTTCAACCGGTCGACCGAAACAAGGTCGTCGTTCGACCGGTTACCGAATGTATTTTGGGGTTAAGTTTTGTTTTATACGAATACGACCGTTAAAGGAATACGACAAGAAAAACGGTCATATTAAAATCCGGGATCGGTCGACCGAAAAGGTAGAACCGGTCGACCGGAAGAGTTCGGTAAAATCACTGTGGAGAGTCTGTTATAAACCGGTCGAACTGAGAACTGGTTCGGTCGACCGGTTCACACAGGAAATCTGGGTTTAAGTTTATAAGTGATTTCCGACTAAGGTTTGGGTGATCTAATGAAGTCCAAATAATGTGAAATTTCGTGTGTGACTTCTATAGGGAACCTATTGTGTATGTGATTGGTTTTTAACTCTTGTATGCTCAATTTACACATGTTCCTAAGACTCAAAATAAAATCAAGATTACAAGTCTTCATTTAGCTTTATTACAAATCTTGACTTGATTTCCTTCCTTCCATGAGTCTTGATCACCTGTAGAGGTTAGCACAATACTATATATATGCAATGCAATATGTGTGCTACTCTACATCATCATAATTAAGATTAGGTTAATTAAATCATCAAAACCTAGATTAAGGCCAAAAAACCAACAGATGTGTCAAATTATGATTGGTGGAGAGGAGAAACTACCATGGAACATGTGTGGGTGGTTTTATACATGATGTAGTTTGTAGAATCTACTATAAATAGGACTCTCCTCCTTTTCCTTTGGAGAGAGATATAGATTTTATCTCCTCCATAATCTTCTTCTTCTTTCCATTAAAACTCTCTTAATTAATTGAATGCTAGAGATCTAATTCTTGGTGGCATAGTGATGAGAATTTAATTTATACCGCAATTTCACGGCGTCAATGAAGACGTGACAAGTACGGGTCGAACACAATGAGGGAGATATATTGTTATTTGTGTGATTTTCGAGTTAAGGAAAGAAATAGAGAGAAAAACATAATTTTGGTTTGAGATTTTTGGTTTTTGATTTCTAAGGCAAGAACAACAAAAACAAATTAGGAATAAAGCAAAGAAGGGTGAGAGTCCAGCGGGTGGAGGTTTAGACGTCGCGTTTTGTTTAGAGAAATCAGAAACTTATAATAAATCACATTAGTTATAAAACCTTACATGATAATGATTCAACATAAACTCAAGTAATCAAAATATACTAACACGAAATTAAAATAATAATATCATTCTTCTTCTCATCACCCTAAATCTGTCACCCCCACCCTTTGGAGAGAGTTAGAAACTCATGGATGGAGGGAAGGCGTAGGGGTCCTAGAGAAATTACAAAAGAAACTAAAAACACAAGATAAAACAACAAAACTTTACTACTAAATTATGGAATAAAAATAAGAACATCCTCTACAACATCGTTTCGGGGCTATTTATAGCCGATACAAGGGACCTAGGTATAAAATAGGAAAGTACACGTGGCGAGACACGACTGGGAAAAATCCGAAGCCCCGGATCCACAAGGGGGCGGCGTTTCCGCCGCACATTACATGTGATGTGCGGCGGATTCGCCTCAAGAATGTGTCTGATTCGATCCGGATTTTTCCTGCGTGTTTATGGTATGATTTAAATGTCCTTTGCGCATCCAGATGATTTCTTTCCTTTCTTTTGAGCTTCGAATTAATTCTTTGTATATTTGGAGATCCAAATTGATTTTTTAGAACTTCTCCAAAATAATATTTTGGTCCTTGCAGTCGGGTCCTTGGCTTTTTGCAATTAAGTCCCTGACTACTTTTGTGCTTAAGTCCTTGGCATTTTTGTAATTAGGTCTTTGAATGCTTTTATGCTTGGATGGACTTCCATTTGAATCTCGATAATCTTGAACTTGGTCTTTATGACAGGAATGAGTCTCTTGCACGCATTTATGCTCGGGATATGGGTAATTTGCATTCAGGTCCCTGTATTCTGTAAATAAGACTAAACACATACCTTAGTAGCATTTGTTGATATAAAATTAATCTAAATGAAAGACATATGATGCAATGTATGCAATGCATCAAATACCCCCACACCTAGATTTTGCTAGTCCCTAGCAAAACAGAATATAAGGAAAATAAAAACAGGGAAATCCTAACTCACTTTCGTAGGAATGACGGTTGCACTTAGCCTGTGCAACAAGCCTTTAAACCCCCAAGATTCCTTAGAGGACGAGTTTTGTCTCGTGAGGGTTTTCAGTTGACACACCCACAAAGTCTTAATTCAACATTTCATTAATAACTCTCAATATCTCCACCTCAACCTTATACATCTCACTTAGTATTCTTGCATGCTCATTATACAAATCTAACTTATAAAAAGTCTGACTTGGTCTTTATTCCTCCAACATTCACACCACTAATTCTTCTACACATGTTATTACTTAAATTATTTTGCACGCCTCCTCTGGTGGTGAAGTATCATTCAGATCAACCATGACATGGATTATTCTTTTAACTTTGGGCCTTGAGTATCTTAAAGTATTTATTTTTCTTCCGTGATTCAACACATTTGCTTTTTCTGACGCTTTTACCATTTTTGCATTCGTGTAGCGAGTTTGGTCGATAATCCCGAGCTAGTAGACTCAAGTTACCGGGTTTTAAGATACCCCTACGGACCAGTGACTCAAAGGCTTGGGCTTTTGTAATCATTTTGCAAAATGTGCTTTCCTCACTTGATTCCTTTATTATTATTTTACTTTTATTTTCCTCAAGGCTTAATTGCTATTAGAAGTCCACACTTCCCGGTATATTTTCCTCAACCTATGCTTTTATCAACCACTTCAAAGATTTGATTCATCCAATTTAAGTGCATACATGTCTTAAAGGGTAATGAGTTATTTCTTTGGAACTTAGATTTATGTCATAATTTCTACAAGCAAAATTATATAATAAGGAACAAAAACTCAATGCATTTTGTACACGGGTTTTGGCAGTTCAATCTTAAGTTATATCATGGAACATTGATTTTGTTTTAAGAATATATATAGATAGATAGATAGATAGATACATAAACATCCCCCCACACCTAAATCATGCATTGTCCTCAATGTATGCAAAGATAAAGCAAATGCACTTATTACCTGCGTCAACTGTGGTGGAGGGATTGAATTTGCTCAGAGTCAACCATAGTCAGAACTGGATTGAATGACACCATGTTGGTGCATGTATCCAGTTGAATTGCTCCCCATGTTGCCCTGAGGTAAAGGTTCCACACCTCTCACATGTATTGATTCTCTTGTTTGTTCGAGTGATGGTGGTTGGGTAGATGACTTACTCCCATTTTTCGCACTTTCTTTTTGATTTTGTGATGATTTATTTGATTCAGAAATCTTATAGATACGTGCTCTCATCACAACATCACTTTGATTGCATATTATTTCTGGCTCACTATCAACATGAAAGATATTAAATTCAGCTTTTAAGTTCCAAAAGATAATTGCATGAGCCCATTTCGACAGTTTATCAATGCTTCAGAAGTGGCTAAAAATGGTCTGCCTAGTATTACAGGGATTTGTCTATTAGGATTTACAACAGGTGCAGTATCTAGTAAGACAAAATCCACTGGGTAAACGAAGTCACCCACCTTGATCAAAATGTCATCGACTACACCTCTTGGTTTCTTAATAGAGTAGTCAGCAAATGGAAGAGTTGTCTTAGATGGTTTTAGTGGACCAAGGTTGAGTTGCTTGTAGACAGAGAACGGGAGTAGGTTAACACTAGCACCAAGGTCTAGAAGGTCTTTGTTGATAAAAGTATCTCCTATTGCACATGAAATTGTGGGACACCCAGGGTCCTTATATTTTATAGGATATGAGTTGGACAGAATAGAGCTTATGTTTGCAGTTAAGAAAACCTTCTTTGGTACGTTTGTTTTTCTCTTTTTAGTGCACAGATCTTTTAAGAATTTAGCATAAGCATGTATTTGTTGAATCATATCCAGGAGTGGAATATTCACCTTAACTTGCTTAAATACTTCCAGGATTTTCTCCATTTGTGCACTTGAGTTCTTCTTAAGTCTATTGGGGAATGGAGCTTTAGGAACATAGACTTGCTCAGGTTGAGCTATCGGTTCAGGTTGAGTAGGTGAATTGGGCTTTTCAGATTGGACGTCAGGTTCAATGGTTAGGTCATATGTGGTTGCTTGATGGCTGGATTGATTAGACGTTCTAGGATTTACCACATTGTTATCAACTTGTCTTCCGGACCGTAATGATACTACTACATTTATTTGTTGGAACGGTCCTTCCTCATTAACCATTTGAACTGGTCTCGAGTTGTTACTTCCAAGAGGTGGTTGATAGGGCTGATTTTGATTATTAGATCTAGGATTCACCTCAGGTTGACTTTGAAACTGACCCTTTTCTCTTGCACCTACAATTTGTGCGAGTTGGCTGACTTGTGTCTCTAGCCTTTGGAAGGACTGGTTGGTTGTTTGTATAAAAGTCTTCATCAAATTTTCCAAGCTTGTCAACCTAACGTCATAATCTCCATTGTTACTAAACCCAGATGATGTATTATTTTGGTTATACGGGTTTAGTTGTTGTCTAGGAGGTTGACCTTGTTGGCTTGATGAGAAATTGGAATTATACGCCAACCCGAGTTATAGGTTGATGTGTATGGGTCATTTCTAGCATGGTTAAACGTGGCATTAACTTGTTTCTAGTCCGCACAATCCTCCATTAAATGACCAGTCTGACCACATCTAGAGCAAGGGATAGACGAGGTTTGATTCACTCGGGGTCGGGTTTGTATCTCTAGACTTTCCATTCTGCGCATAAGGGTAGCTAGTTTTGCTTCAGTCGCTACATTGACATCTACAGCTAAGACTCATCGTTTGGGTTGACTTGCTATTCTAGATCCAATACTCGGGTTAAGCGGTGCTCTAGCATTGTCCCATTGCATACTGTTTTCAGCTAAATCCTCAAGAAAAGTCCAGGCATCATTTTCATTTTTTGACATGAAGTTCCCTTGGCTTACGGATTCTACCATAACCCTAGATGTGGGTGTCAATCCCTCATAAATAATTTGGCACAATTGCCATCTTGGAATTCCGTGATGAGGGCATTGTGTCAGCACACTTTTAAATCTTTCTAGATAGGAATAGAACGGCTCGCTCTCAGATTGAACGAATGCAACAATTTCATTCCTAATCCTCATAGTCTTATGATTGGGGAAATATATTTTTAGGAATACTTGAACAAACTCAGCCCAACTTTTAATGGATTTTTCGGCTAGTCTATATAGCCATTTCTTAGCGTCGTCCTTCAGTGCTAGAGGCACGAATTTCAGACGCACTGCCTCCTCAGAGATATGCTGGTATTGCATAAGATAACAGATTTCCTCAAATTCTCTAAGGAAGAGATATGAGTCTTCCCTAGAGGTGAACTTAGGCAACATACTCATGTATTGTACCTTAAGTTCGAAGTCGCGACCATGTATGGTGGGCATAACGATGCACGATGGCTAGGGCTGAGCATCGGTCCGGTCCAGACCAGAAAAAAAATTTAGGTCCGGACCGAAAACCGGACCGGACCGGACCGGAAAAAATTCGGATAGGCGGACCGAAGACCGGACCGGACCGGACCGGTTCGGTCCAGTCCGGTCCGAAAACCCGATTTTTTACCTTAAATTTAAAAAAAAATTGGACCGGTCCGGAAAATTTAAAATTTGCCGGACCGAAACCGGACCGGACTGGATTTTTTCAAAAATTTCCGGACCGAACCCAGACTGACCGGTCCGGTTGACCGGTTTGACCCGGTCAATGCACATCCCTAACGATGGCTGAGCAGCCATCGCTGGGTAGCATCGATCCCTCAGAGTTATGGGCGGGTTCACAACATTGTCACACATTGGATCCGGGTGAGGTGGTGCAGCAGATGGATTGGGGCTAAGCTCTAGACTAGAATCTAGATGAACTCGTGAGAGTCGATTGCTCAAGTCCCGAACCCAAATATGAGTGCACCGGTTTGAATTAATTTTTGAATTCAAATTTGAAATTTAAATTCCACATTCAATTTCAAGAATTAATTACAATTTTTTTTGTTTTTATTTTATTTTTATATTTATTTTTATATTTTTTATTTTAAAAAAAAGGAAACAATCAATAGAAAGAAGAAAGATGAGAAAGGAAACTTAACTCTAAAAGATAGGTTCTAGGGTTGGTCAGAAGATTCCTGAACAAGCACGGTTCAAACAATCCTAGACCTAGTGTCGCTTAAATCTAGACGACTCCTAACTGGTTGAGTCAAATTGATTTGCTTGATTCACCTCCCTCACTAATCAAACCAACTTGGCTAGGCAGTGTATAGCTAGTGGGGGCGCTTCCGACAGAGTCGGTGCCAATTAGACAACAACTTCGCTTGGAAGACTTATGTCAACACAAAAATACTTTCTAGACACCAAATTAAATTCGATCAGCTTCAAGTCATAGCAAGTCAAACCAATCTCCTCATTAATTGAGTCTGATCCTTAGGGGCCAATGTCTAATTGATTTTAATTTTAAAGCTTGGGTGACACTTTAGGATTGTGATTTGTGGGCCACAGAAAGGTGATGAAATCCCCACCGTATCTTTTCCTACGGAGTTGCCCTTAAGATAGTTTAACTTAAATCTAGCAAAGATAGTCAAACAATGGTCTTTAGTGGGGGGCAATTGCAAGGTTGTATGCAAATTAGATTATATGCTTAAATGCAATCGATAAAAACCGTGATACGTACCTTGCCTCCAGTACTCTTCAACAAGAATTAATTTGGAAGAATTTAGCAAGAATAATGCAAACAAAACATTATATGATGCATGCACTAAGTTCTTCTAGTTTTGCCAATTTTTAGGTCAGAGTTGAATTATTGCCAATTATGGAATTTAAGCTTAACACGTGCAGTTCTACAAAAGGAAATTTTCCGAAACTAGAAATTACGAGGAAAGAGGCAACAAAGGTTACCTATGCAATGCTCAGTCGGGTTCACCGCCCGCTCTCGAAATTTCAGTAGCTCCATGCGTCCACCCAGAGATGACGCTAACCCCAGAAAAATTTGAAGCCCAGAAGCCTCTGTTGTGTGGCGGATCCGCCGCAGCTTGTGCTTGATATGCGGCGATTTCGCCGCCCTGCTTGCTCCGGCTGCGTTCAGATTTCACCGCGCACTCTGTCGTCTCCTGAAACACAAATCCAAATACTTAGATCGCGCACAAGATAAACAGAATAGAATCGAGAATACAACAATAAACAAAATCTGCGTCGCCTCCCCGGCAACGGCGCCAAAAACTTGATGAGAATTTAATTTATACCGCAAGTGCACGTCCGCGATGAAGTGGTGGCAAGTACGGGTCGAACACAAGGAGGGAGAGATATTGTTATTTTGTGGTTTTCGATTAAGGAGAGAAAGAGAGAACAATAATGAGGTTGGTTTGAGATTTTTGGTCTTTTTAATTATCTAAAGCAAGAACAACAAAGCAAACTAAGAAGAAAACAACTATGAATGGGAGTCCAGTGGGTGGAGGTTTAGATGTCGGGTTTCGATTAGAGAATTCTTAAACTTATAATAAATCACATTAGTTATATAAAGCATTACATGATAAATGACTCAACATAAACTCAAGTAATCAAAATATTCTAATACGAAATTAAAATAATAACTTGATTCTTCTTCTCATCACCTTAAATCCGTCACCCCCACCCTTTGGAGAGAGTTAGAAACTCATGGATGGAGAGGAGGAGAAGGGGTCCTAGAGAAACTAAGAAAGAAAAGTAAAAAAACACAAAATAAACCAACAGAATTTTATTGCTAAATAATGGGTCAAAACAAGAACTCCTCATAACATCGTTCTCGGGGCTATTTATAGTTGATACAAGGGACCTAAGTATAAAATTGGAAAGTACACGCGTCACACCACGACTGGACAAAATTCGGAAGCGCGGATCGACAGGGGTGCGGCGGAATCGCCGCACAATACATGTAACTTGCGGCTAAATCGCCGCACAATATGCTCTGATTGGATCCGGATTTTTGTTGTGTGTTTATGGTATGATTTAATCCTCCTTTGCGCGTCTGGATTGATTCTTTCCTTTCTTTTGAGCTCCGACTTTATTTCTTTGTATATTTGGAGATCCTCATTGATTTTTCTTTAGACTTTCTCCATAATAATAAAAGATACTCGTAATTTGCAATTAGGTCCTTGGTTTTTTGCAATTAAGTCCCTGGCTACTTTTGTGCTTAGGTCGTTGGTCTTTTTGTAATTAGGTATTTGAATGCTTTTGTGCTTGGATGGACTTCCATTTGAATCCCGATAATCTTGACTTGGTCTTTATGATAGAAAGGAGTCTTTTGCACGCATTTATGCTCGGGATATGGGTAATTTGCATTCAGGTCCATGTGTTATGTAAATAAGACTAAACACATACCTTAGTAGCATTTATTGATATAAAATTAATCTAAATGAAAGACATATGATGCAATGTATGCAATGCATCACCTTGGTTGAGAAATATTAGGTTGTTTTAAAATAAATGCAATTTGTGATCTTTTGCATGGTTATTTAGCAACTTTCCTGACCCCAATCTTCTTCTTCTTCAAGCTTATCCATCCCTCTACATCTCAATGGCACCTTGTTGCTTGAATAAATGTGGGTAGGGGGACGATGACGCCGAAGACCTATTTTCTGGTCCTCCTCTGTCCACTACAAGCTTCTCCATACATCTCTGGCTTCCATTGCAACTCCCAACCGTGGATCAACTTCCTAGACCTCACACTCATGCCAACCATAACCAAGGGGAAACAAGGAGAGGGGGAAATCAATGTTGAGCACGACGTTGCCACGACGAGTCCGACTGATCCAACTTTCAATACAATAGGTGGAGAAAGGTGACTCATGTGTGGTTGGTTTGGATGGAGGTATATCATTGGATCTACTTACTCAAACTTCTTATTAGTAATCTTGATCTTTGATAAAATCCCGATGTACTGTTTGATGGTTGGTTTTTGCACTCTAAATGTGTTTAGACCCATTGAACACAATGGACATCATGCAACTCCTTTTGGGTTGCCTTGATTGATGTTTTGAAGTGGGTTGTTTTATGCCCACAAGGTGTATGATGAAATGCTCGGTTAATGCTCCCATTGTTGTTTTATGGCATAAGTCTATGCATCGATGTGTTTTGCCATTTGAGGTCTAAAATAAGATTTCTTATGACCACTTCATTTGTATTTTGTAATGTTTTTGTGCAAGATAGTAATGTAATTACAACCGTTGCATGTCAATATTTGCCCTTTTCACATTGTAGTGGAACAATTGAAAGATCATCGTTATCGGTTTCCATGTGTTTGAATAATGTAGAATGATTGAGTTGCCAAATCAACATATTGGTTTGTTATTGATTGACATAAGAGTTTACCTTTCATTACTTTTGCCTTGGATAATAAGAATGGTTTGGGGCAAGTGGACTTGAGTTTGGGTAGAGTAGAGACAAGCATATAGGAAGCATAACCATCACTCTTTCAAATTATATGACGCATGTTAGTGTCCGAGATCAGGAAGACACGTTCATAACCAATGACTGTATCATGATTATGAAAATCCCTTAGTATTCATGTATAGAAGCCATTTGTGTGGGTTTAATAAGATAATGTATATCTTAATGGTATAATTGGTTATTACCGATTTCATCGGATTTAATTGCCTTCATTTGTAGAATGATGTAATGATTGTGATTGTAATTGTCATCTTGAGTTGTATTGGACATACAAAGTAAATGATGGAATTCGTGTCCATATTCAAGACTTCATACTCATCCGTGGGGAGTAGAATTGCAATGATTTTCATTTATAGTTAAGCACTTCTATGAAATTTAGGATATACCGAAGTTGTTGTGGTCATAATAGACTAAGGTGATTGATAGAGTTTTAATTTCACTATGTCATGGTAGGGATTTATGTTGGTATTGTACGACTCTTAGTGAACAAGAATAATAATTTGGTGGTTGAATGCTTGGATTGTGTTTTCCACTTGAGCCTACTTATTCATGGTCATCAATAAGTGAGTGTCTAATGTCCTTAAAACCCAATAACGTAGATGACCAATCGATAGCAACAAATGCATTGTTTTATCATTGAGAAATGGATTAACCATTGCTCTTAACGAAGTTTGAGTTAGTATTCTATTAATCATTTCTCACTCCTTGCAACTAATCTTGGGTGATATTGTGCATGTAGTCAAACCCGTGATGTGTCACGTTTAAGTGGTATTTAAACTTTGGAATTCAATATATTGTTTTACACTTGATGTTGTACTTTCCTAAATTAAAGCTGGTGATATACAATTGTTTTGGCTAAGTCATATATACATGTTAGACTGTTGTGCTTGTAAACATTCGATATTTTCGAACAAAGGGTTACATGATATGATTTAAATATTATTTTGTCAAGTATTGTATTGGTTTACATAGGTTGTTTAACCTTAATGTTGTTTTACAATCTTCATAAAAATAGAGATGGTAGTAGTCCTGATAAATGAATTTGCTCAGGTGTTGGGACTTGCATTGCTTAACCCTCAGTATAGTTGTGTATTAGTCGATGGTTATTATTAATGTCCTCATCATTCTGTTAAATAAGCCTGAGGAATGTCTATTTTTGCAAGTTGACTATACATGACTTAGTAGTGTTTAAAAGTGCATGACTATCTTATTTGAGTACTACACGATAGATATTTTTCATGCAATTATCTCATGTCTTATATGATTGCTTACGAAAGATAGTTTATCGAATCAAATATCTTAATACTATCTGGTGGTCGTCACTAGATTCTTATGTTAATTACTCTGTGCAGTGAACATATAATAATGATTAAGATGGTTACTTAACCTGATTTTGTGATCTTTCATTGTCAAGTTTGACTTATGATAAAAATGTGTTTTTGGTTCAAGTTCTGTAAATGTTGGAGGCAATCCAGTTTAGATTTTATTGCATATAATTGTGTTTTACCAGCATTAGGTTGATGTGATTTGAATCAATTAACTAATACATGTTAGCATCTTCATTGCTTGTATAATTAGTAACTTTTAGTTTAATCACCGTCCATGAAGGACAATGAGTATTGAATTTTATATCATTGGTCTTGTTGCTCAGATGTTTATGAGTAACTTGTGATTTAATTATTACGAAAGACACGTTATCTAACCAATGAGTTAGTGATTATTGATAGACCCAATTATAAGTTATTCCAAAGGAATAACCAGTGATGAATTACAAACTATAGACATAATACTAAAAATGAATGGGGGTTTGGTACTATTGTAACTCTTCGGAGTATTGGGCACGACAGGGCAATTGGCGGTTGTAGGACCGCAGATATAGATTTGTTATCTATTATATTGACACATGTTGATGTATGGGACCCCACAATGAACTGAATTGCAAAAGATTGAAACTAAAAGTGTTTTAAAATGGTTATGATTACAGAGTGGGTGTGGGGATGGGCCATACACTAACTGGAAGACCGCACGTGCCAGCGGTGGGTTTCCTTTGGAATCCCTGATACATGTATGTATCATTAATGAAATGATTAGACTGAATTGAAATGGGAACTAAGACACATGATTGTTCTTTAGTTCATATTTCTTATTGATTGTTATTGATTGAAATGGGAAATATGATGCAAGATTATGCGCTAGTTCATTACGTCATTTTGTTTATTGAGGTTACTATAGAGGTGTGAACCATGATTCACTTTTAAGTTCTAGTTCCCTAAATGGATTGGTATTGATCGTATTGGAAATGACTATTGTGGAGCATTTATGCTCAAGTTGATTGTAATGTTAGACCTATGTTTACGAGAAAATATGAACTAGAAATGTTATCGTATAATCATGTCTTTGATGAACATGTTATCATTCTTGCACCATTAATGTGTTGATTTTACGTTTATTGGTTTTAAGCTAATTTGGTAGGGTTGTTCTTGTTATTGGAAAAAATGGTTTTTGGGATTGCATTTACTGAATTAAGTTGACTAGTAAATTGCTTGTTTAAGTTTGATCCTTTGATATGCGAGTTTTCCCAGACTCATAATGTGGTGATTTGATGTTTTGCAGGTAGCCATCCAGAGGTGGTAGTACATGCATGACATTCATGACATATAGTTGCATGGGTGGTGTTTTTTAGTTTTCTTTTACGTCTCTATGCACCTAGAATTTGATCGTTAGTTATCTTTGATTTTTTAATACCTCTTCAATGCATTGATTCTTGAATCTGCACGTCGTGTACATGTCTTATTTCGAATCCTAAAACACGTATATGTGTATTTGAACTAATGAAGCTACTATTATCTTTTATTGATTAACTCCTCTCGATCTCGCGGATATGCACACTGGGAACCAACTCATGTGTCGCGATCAGAGACCTCCGCGACGACCGAAGGAGTTACAAAAGATAGACCAAACAACGACTCGACAATACGTAGAGAGATCATACATGGATAGACTAACATAAAACATAACTGACAAGTGTGAGATTATCCATATATGGTAACAAGGTCAAATACATTACATCGAGTTCAAAAGGGAAATACATCATAAATAATGCGGAAGCAAAAGACAATCTGAAGAATCTGGTCGACGTGCCCCTCGTGTACAGAATCTTCGACTACTCTTCCAGTCTGCCCTGTGTAAACCTAAGTACCTGCAAGCACCGCATTAACAAATGCGTGAGTTTTCACTTAAGAAAACTCAGTATGCCCCTGACCCAATCATAGTCTTATGGAAGAATGCATGCAATCTATCTAAGACAAAAGCATCCGAAACAGAAACAGAAAAGCACATAATGCATCAGAAGGCTACAACTCCAACAATCGTGCCAATCGGGTAACACCCGCAGAAATCCCTCCATGGGAGCCAGAATACCAACCATGCTGGTCAGAACATAACAAAAACATCAAATGCAACAGAAGGCTACAACTCCATAAGCCGTGCCAGTCGGGCGCACCCGAACCATTCCTCGAAAGGAACCAGAACACCAGTCTCGCTGGTCAAAGGCGGTCACTCGACAGTGACCCACCGCTCGACACAAAGCGGTGCACCGGATAAGTGTCCCAATTCGCGGCAAGTGACCTACATAGTGCCATCGCGAACTTGGGAACACCTACCCTGAGAAAGAATGGCAATGCGCCTGCCCAGGACTTATCTTATGCATGGGCTCCCAACGTGAAGGTGTTATGCGAATGGCCTCTGGAGCTAGAGGATCCACTCGTGGCCTGTCGGCCCAGAAAATAGAACGTGCCCAGAATTATTAATCCGATTAAATGCAATGCAAGCTACTAAGGCATCTAAAAATCTAATGCAGCTACAATGTATGGAACGAGCTCAAGGAGGAGTATCCGGATAACCTCCTAACATCCACGAACCAACTAAAAAATCAGACATCCCAATCAGTAAACAAACAAAGCTCGCAACAACAAACAATCATAACCAGATCGACAATCAAGATAACAACTAATTGAGTCATCTACGGGTCATGATAAGGATGTTATAAGGTCTGAAATCCTATGCGTCATACATATCCATAACAACATACTTCATATCAGAAACATACATACGAAATAAGTAATAGAACATGCACCATAGAAGGAGGTATCATAAAGTAACATCATAAGATATCGATATCATGCATCATGGATTTCAGAACATGTGTATATGATAGGAACTTAGTATTCCAGACTAGATCAGAGATTATAAGAATCAATCACGAGACAATGCATGAACATATGGTCTGAAATCAGCATATAATTTATAGGAGAACATCAGGATATAATCCCTAAGCAATGCTAGCACTTATGATATAAATTTGGCAAACCCATTATGGAATATGGTCTGAACATAGACCTCAACTAACGCATGATTTTGTGACTTATGATCAGCGCAAAATCATGGAACATTATGTGAATGAAATCGAGAAGTAATGCAAGCATACATGACCTAAAATCAGAAATCAAGGCATGGGATATGGTCTGAACATAGTCACGATTTATAGCATGGATACCAGATCTATATCAGCCACTATGTCATGAAATACATCTGACTATCGTCACTAAGTAACACATGAATATATGTCTTATAACCAGCAACATGTCATGGGAGAATCTCCTGATAATGGCCACCAAACCATGCAAGACATATGATTAAACCAAAACAGAACGATTCATGCAATGTTCTTTGGACAAATAGCTAGATCACACATAGATCTAAGATCTGAAATCAGAGGCAATTCACGAGACTAAAAACATAACAAGTCACAAGTTCATGCTAGAAAGAGATCTCACAAATCAGTGATGCATAAAGGAGAGGGAGCATGCTTCAGCAAAATAAACATGACACAGATCCCATGACATTTCGAGATCAACCACACAAGTAGGGTTGCACCTCACGCAAGGTGCATGCAACAACCCTACCCAACCTTCTCCCCGCAGTCCAGCCTCCTCCCTACTAACATCTCCATCAAACCATCATGGAAACATGGAGTAGAGGACGTGCAAGGGAAGGAAAAATGTGGTCAGCCACTGAAGGTCCGAGTTTCACCATAGCTCACCCAATCAGTAGAACTCTAGTTGTGCAAACCCCAACCCTCATGACCGACCAGCCACTGCTGTTGTGCAGAACTACGCCCAACACCCACCACCACATCCTAATCCAAAGGATAGAGGCATACCTGAGCAGCAAGGAGGCGTCTGAGCTAGCTGGAGGTCAGCCAAAACTCTTCTAGCCGCACACAAGGAGGTCCACTAGAGCTTCTTCTACAAAATCCACCGGAGATCAGCCAGCAGCAGATCAGAGATGATGGTGGTCGTGGTGGTCAGAGGTAGTGGTGTGGAGGAGGGAAGGGAGGTAGGGACGACTGGGGCTGGGTAGGGTTTGTGTTTTTGTTTCAAGGAAACTAACACAAAAGGCAAAGGTTAATTTCTAATGAAGGTCAATCAAAACATTCCATAATGCACATAATTCAAAAGCTTGCAAATAAAAAGAGGACCTCCTCTTGGTGACGTGACAACCACATCACCCAGCCTCACACATCAGCCCTACACGTCCAACCCAAGTCCAAGCCAACCCACACACACGATTTGTGCCCGATCGACCCGATTAAGTCAACCGATTGCAAAATCTGAAGGGAATGTGTTCTAAAAGTTTTACTTTTAAATGTCAATTATTATGAATTGAATGAGAAATCATTTTATTCCTTGTTATGTTATTCATCTTTTAGAAGTGTTAAGGAAGAGGCTCTTGATTCTTAACCGTAGAGCTCTAAAAGATATTGGTTTACATAAAACAAAAGATATTCGTAATCATGGTAATTAACATGGGACATTAATTACCGAGTTAAGATTGTCGTGTTGGTCATAGATCATTGTAGCTCTACAAGTGAGTGACAACACGGGCACACAAAAGAGGAAAATAGTACTTTTGTATACTGAATTGACCTAACAAGTAAAATATTATAGAAATGTGTTTCTGTGTCATTAATATTTTACTGTGTCTTTGGTCCTTTGATATGAGACTTATATCCGATCACTTAAGAATTGCTTAATTAGACTAGTGTCTTGAGCTATCGATGAGTGTAGTGTAAATGCATTAGTTGGTTAAGTATGACTTTTGTTGGAGAAGATAGTTAGTCAAAAGATTATCATTGTCCCTCTTAATTGAGTGATGATATTAGTGGGCCCCTTGATAAAGCAGAGTTATAATGTGCACAATGTGATTTGAGTTAAGTCACATATTTATAACTAGCTTAAAGAGATCAAGAAATGAATACTAATACAAAGATGACACAATACTACTTTGTGTGTATTCTTAATATCATGAGGCAAGGGACGGACACAAGTGGTGCACTCCATCACTAAATGGATCGGGTTTTGGTTCGAGTAGAATTAAGACATCTAACTAATTGGGAGCTATAATGTGTAGCTAGATACCGCTTATAGCTTGTGATATTAAGCTCTCAATATCACTGCCGACTTAGTTTAGATCCTCCCATAGGTCACACCACAAAACTAGGAAACGAGAAATGAGAATTTTGAGTTCATAAGATGTGTCGGGTTTCATGTAGAAAATATGACACATAGGGTGAACAAGCAAAATCAAAATTATGTTGTGATTAATAACATAATTAGAATCTAAATTAAATCCATATGTGATGTAAATATTATGGGGTGTAATGATTATCATTGCATAGGATAATATGTTACATAAGTTGTGAATTTACTACTAATCCCGAAATGTCAAATTTTGTAGGGGTTAAACCAAAATTTGACAAGTCTGGAGTACTGTGCAAAATGGTCGACCAGTTAGCAGTAAACGGTCGATCGAAACTTGGTTCGAGCGGTCGACCGAATCTATCGGTCGGTCGACCGAACATTGCACGGTCGACCGGACACGTCTCGACCGATAACATGAAATTTTCATCTGTTCGGAACGGTCGACCGAATCTATCAGTCGGTTGACCGAACATTGCGATGAAATATTTTACTGTTGAGAACGGTTGACTGAGTTACGAGCAGTCGACCGAAACTTGGTTCGAGCGGTCGACCGAACCTCCAAACGGTCGACCGGTCCAGACGGTTATCTGCAGAATTAATTTAAGAATTAATTAGATCATGCATGGAATTGGTCCATAATTGATTTAATTCGTGGCTGAGATTATTTGTTAGTAAATAATGGATGGTTAGATGGAAATTTGCATGAAATCATGGGCAAGAGGTTGCACATGAATAGGTAATTTGGAGAGAACTTATAAATACAAGTTTGTCTCATTACCTCTTTAATCAATTCATTATTTTCTCATGCAAAAATCTCTCTCCATAATTCTCCACGAAATTTCCTTAATTCTTAAGATTAGTTTTAGTTTTCAGAGATCTTCTTCTCAAGGAAACTAAAGAAGGGTTAATAATTGGATTCTAAACCCTATTGGAGATTGAGAGGCTAGCTCTTCTCTATCCAATCTCGTTTAGAGTTTGGTGAATACTCGGAGGCAATCCACCGGGCGATTCGAACGACAAAGTGACTCCGGATCTGTAAGAGGTTTTAGAGAACCTCTAGGTATTATCCTCTGCAATTGTTTGTTTGTTCTAATGCATGTTAAATAATTAGGATAAACAAATGCATGTCTATATGAAAATCAAAGAAAATATGAATGTTTCGATCCTATATGTTTATAAAATTTCGAAAATATTTACATACTATAGGTCACGAAATCCAACAGTGGTATCAGAGCTTTTGAATCATATTTTCTTTGATTTAGACTATAAAATCAATTTAGGCTACCATCTAGAATTAAAACAATTCGGTTTTATGTCTTTTTCGAGTTTTTCGATGTTTTGTTGATAAAATTCTAGTAAATTCGTTTTGATGTTTTTATATGTTTTAAAAACATCACACATGATTGTTAGAATTGAAATTTAGACATTTGTCTAATTTATAGAATTTTCGTTTTATTTCAAATGATTATTTTATAAAGGAATCAACAAAACCGAAAAGGACTAATGTTCATCTTTTCTTTTGGAAATTGGATGAACGGAAAATAATTAATTTTGAACTATGGATGCATGAAAATCATTTTAATGGATTTCAAATGATTTTTCTAGAATTGTTTGATTTTAGATGCTTGATAATCTAGATTAAATAGTTTAGATTGGACATGCGTGTATGCGTTGCTCGAGTTGTTTTTGCAGGAATTGTGAGTTTATATGTTCCAAATCAGCAACTATGAATGTATGTAATTATTATTATACAGGGGCTTATTTTTCCTCACTCAAAGGCAGATTGAATGGGGTTCATCTTGAAGTTCAACTCCTTTTTTTTATAATTATTTTAGAATCAGTCAGTCTCATTTTGCCCCGGATGAGTCTCTAGTCTGTGTCGGTTGATGCGCCTGCTAAGAAAGCGGATGTGGGACGAATCCAAGTTTGCATTGCAAAATCTCTCTTTCTATCTTTAGATAATTGCATTGCATACGAGAGGTTTTTCATAGGACTTGCACTAGTCGGTTTTTATCGAATGTGAGGAGCATGTTTATTTTCTGTAAAATCTACATCTCCGGTGCAAGAGGAAGTCGCCGCTGTAGCGCATCGATCGAGGATCGAAGATCAGGGATCGAGGATCAAGGTTCAAAGGGAACATATAAACTCACACGATGTGGATTGTGTGAATGGTTTAATTTCTGTTTTTTAATTTCTGCTATGCATGTGATGAATGTGATTGAATGTTAGGATGTGTATGAATGATAATATGCATGATAACCTAAAATTTCAAATCACATGTTAATATATGAAATTGTCCAACAAAAATTAAGAGTAATTTTTCCTTCTTATTTCATCCACTAGCAGCCATCGATCGAGGGATACTCTTCTCGGCCTTAGCGGGAGATAGCTCCCTCCATCTTTGGGAATAGTGGGAGATATAATGGTTGTCTATTGTTGTGCCACGATTAGATATATGAGGTGTGTTTCACCCTAGTGAACCCCAAGTATGTTTAGTTGTGAATACAATGGATAAACGTATCTCGTATCAAATGAAAATAAGTTTTCTTAACATTACCTAGATCCCTCGCTCGGTTTTGGGAAAAAGTTTTTCTTACGAGGATATGTCGTATTCCCTCATAATTAAAACGACAAGAATCACAAGAGTTTGAAGATGCTAATGTTGCTAAAATTAAAACAGGTTGTGATTAGAAAATGTTTTCTTACCTTGATGTTGTAATGTATTCGATAGCCCTTAGCTAGTCTATATTACAATTGATGGGATCTTGGATTGTTGCATTTATGGGCAAAATTTTTTATTTGCAGCATTTACATTTGTATGTATGTGTAATAAACATAAAATTGGCATTAAAATCCTGTATGATTTATTTTGTAGAAAAATGTCGAACATCCAACCTATCGTACGATCCATGATAGAAAAATACCCTTTAGCAAATGATGACTCAAAGTTCATTAGTTGGCAACTCAAACTCAACATCGTGTTAAAGTTTGAGAAATTGTCTCACATTTTGGAAGGCCCAATCCCAAAATGGAATGAGAGATTAACCGATGAAGAGGAGGCTAAAGCCAAGTGGGAAGACCAAGAGAACCAAGTTCACGGTCTTATGCTAGCATCCATGGGTGACTCTCTTCAAGAGAAATACTTAGATTCGAAACCCAAGAAGACCATGGAGGCTTTATCTAAAATGTTCATGGATAGTGCCTGAAAGGAGCACTATAAGACCACCATCGCACTCACAAGGTGCCATATGGCGGAGGGAACGTCGGTATCCATGCATTTTCTCACGATGCAAGGGTACCTTGAGAAGTTGGCAAAGCTCTCTTCACCAATGCCCAAGGACATTGCTGAAGATATGATTCTTGGCTCTCTAGCCCCGTCCTTTAAGGACTTTGTGATGCACTATCATGTGCGTGAAAAAGGGGTGAGTCTTGAGGAGCTGCACAACGCTCTCAAAACTGCTGAAGTTGACATGGGCAAGGGTAGGAACAAGCAAGTCCTTGCCGTCCATGGGAGGAGCCAAAAGATTGGTAAAGGAAAGGGCAAATCTACCAAAAGTGGTTCAATCAAGAGCAAGGGAGTAGGAGATGCTCATAAGAGTGCCTCGAGGGGGAAATCTCAGAAATCTCCAACTCCCAATACGGAGTGCTTTCACTGCGGTGAAAAAGAACACATCTGGCCAAATTGCCCCAAGTACAAGGAAGACCTTGACAACGGAGTGATTGAACGTCGGCGCCCCAAAAAGGCCAAAGGTATATTTGTTATTGAAATAAATTTAGCCACCTCTGTCCAGGATTGGGTAATTGATACCAGATCTTGTGCTCACATAGTTTCTAATGTGCAGCTACTCACGGATAGGAAGGAACTCGTAAGGAACGAGGTAGAATTGAAGGTCGGAAATGGTGCGAGCGTTTCTGTGGTTGCACAAGGTTCTGTGGTGCTTCAATTGTGTAGTGGTTTAAATTTATGTCTAAAGAATGTTTATTATGTGTCTTCGATTAGCAAGAATATTATTTCTGTATCATGTTTGGATATGGATAATTTTAATATAAATATTTCAAATTCTTGTTTATCTATATCGAAGAATGGTGTTTTCTATGCAAATGCATTCATAAGGAATGATCTCTATTTGCTTGAATTGAATAATAAACAAATCTTTAATATCAATAACAAAAGACTTAAGACCACTAACGAGAATGATACTCTCTTGTGGCACTATCGTCTTGGTCACATAAATGAAAAGCGTATCAAGAAATTGCAAGAAGCTAACCTTCTTGATCTACTTGATTTTAAATCATTGGAGACGTGTCAACCATGTTTAATGGGAAAAATGACCAAAAAGCCTTTCAAGAAGAAAGGCCCAAGGGTGAGTGGCTTGTTGGATTTGATACATTCCGATGTATGTGGTCCAATGAGTACTAGTGCACGAGATGGTTTCAGGTACTTCATTACGTTCATAGATGATTATAGTCGTTATGACTATGCTTATCTAATGACAAACAAAAGTGAATCCTTTGACAAATTCAAAGAATTCAAGAATGTAGTAGAGAACCAACTCGACAAGAAAATCAAGTCTCTACGAACGGATCGTGGAGGTGAGTACAAGTGCCAAATTTGACTCATACCTAAAGGAGTTTGGTATTATACCTCAACTCACCCCTCCCGGTACACCTCAGTGGAATGGGGTATCCGAAAGGAGGAATAGGACATTGCTCGACATGGTTCGGTCAATGATGAGTCATGCGGAATTACCTCTTTACTTTTGGAGTTATGCACTACAAACTGCGGCTTACACACTAAATAATGTTCCATCCAAATCCGTAGAGAAAACGCCTTACGAGCTATGGAGTGGTAAAACACCTAAGCTCAATTTTCTCAAGATTTGGGGTTGTGAGACTTACGTCAAGAAATTGATGGCGACCAAACTTCAACCAAAAGCGGATAAGTGCTTCTTTATCGGTTATCCTCGTGAGACAAGAGGATACTACTTTTGGCATATCACCTCCAATCGAGTGATTGTAGAGAGGGATGCCACATTTCTGGAAAAGGAATTTCTGGAAAGAGTAAAAAGTAGTGGGAGTAGGGTTGTGCTTGAGGAAACTCAAGATACTCTACAAGATCATGACATGAATGATGACATTCAAGATCATGAAGGCCCAACCGAGATTCCTTTGGTTAGTGGGAGCGTGAGTGAGAGACCCTCGCAAGAAATTGTGAGAGAATCTCAATCATCCCCACCTAGTGTACGGTCAAGAGTTGAACGTGAACTCATTCCTCAAGAAATTTTGGAAGAAGTTCGAGAGAAACGGGAATAACCAAAAGAACTAGGAAGGTCAACGAGGGAAAGGAAGAAACCTGACTTGTATCTGGGACTTCATGAAATCATGGTACTAGATACCAATGATCCCTTGACCTTCCAAGAAGCAATGGAAAGGGAAGACTCCAAACTATGGCTTAAGGCCATGGAATCCAAAATTGAATCCATGTATGATAATCAAGTGTGGGACTTGGTTGACCTTCCTCAAGGGAAAAAGGTCATTCAAAATAAATAGGTTTTTAAGAGGAAGATGGACATGGATGGGAACTTGACAACCTACAAAGCGAGGCTTGTAGCAATGGGTTTCACTCAAGTTCAAGGAATTGACTACGATGAAACTTTCTCACCAGTTGCCATGTTCAAGTCTATTCAGATTATGCTCGTTATTGCCGCATTTCATGATTATGAAATATGACAAATGGATGTAAAAATGGCGTTCCTTAATGGGAACTTGGAGGAGGATGTGTACATGGTACAACCTCAAGGTTTTGAAGATCCAAAGAATAGCGAGAAAGTATGCAAACTTCAAAGATCCATTTATGGATTGAAGCAAGCATCAAGGAGTTGGAACAAACGCTTTGACGAGGAAGTGAAAAAGCTTCCATAATTGCTAATGAAGGTCAATCAAAACATTCCATAATGCACATAATTCAAAAGCTTGCAAATAAAAAGAGGATCTCCTCTTGGTGACGTGGCAGCCACATCACCCAGCCTCACACATCAGCCCTACACGTCCAACCCAAGTCCAAGCCAACCCACACACACGATTTGTGCCTGATCGACCCGATTAAGTCAACCGATTGCAAAATCTGAAGGGAATGTGTTCTAAAAGTTTTACTTTTAAATGTCAATTATTATGAATTGAATGAGAAATCATTTTGTTCCTTGTTTATGTTATTCGTCTTTTAGAAGTGTTAAGGAAGAGGCTCTTGGTCCTTAACCGTAGAGCTCTAAAAGATATTGGAATATATAAAACAAAAGATATTCGCAATCATGATAATTAACATGGGTCATTAATTACCGAGTTAAGATTGTCGTGTTGGTTATAGATCATTGTAGCTCTACAAGTGAGTGACAACACGGGCACACAAAAGAGGAAAATAGTACTTTTGTATACTGAATTGACCTAACAAGTAAAATATTATAGAAATGTGTTTCTGTGTCATTAATATTTTACTGTGTCTTTGGTCCTTTGATATGAGACTTATATCCGATCACTTAAGAATTGCTTAATTAGACTAGTGTCTTGAGCTATCGATGAGTGTAGTGTAAATGCATTAGTTGGTTAAGTATGACTTTTGTTGGAGAAGATAGTTAGTCAAAAGATTATCATTGTCCCTCTTAATTGAGTGATGATATTAGTGGGCCCCTTGATAAAGCAGAGTTATAATGTGCACAATGTGATTTGAGTTAAGTCACATATTTATAACTAGCTTAAAGAGATCAAGAAATGAATACTAATACAAAGATGACACAATACTACTTTGTGTGTATTCTTAATATCATGAGGCAAGGGACGGACACAAGTGGTGCACTCCATCACTAAATGGATCGGGTTTTGGTTCGAGTAGAATTAAGACATCTAACTAATTGGGAGCTATAATGTGTAGCTAGATACCGCTTATAGCTTGTGATATTAAGCTCTCAATATCACTGCCGACTTAGTTTAGATCCTCCCATAGGTCACACCACAAAACTAGGAAACGAGAAATGAGAATTTTGAGTTCATAAGATGTGTCGGGTTTCATGTAGAAAATATGACACATAGGGTGAACAAGCAAAATCAAAATTATGTTGTGATTAATAACATAATTAGAATCTAAATTAAATCCATATATGATGTAAATATTATGGGGTGTAATGATTATCATTGCATAGGATAATATGTTACATAAGTTGTGAATTTACTACTAATCCCGAAATGTCAAATTTTGTAGGGGTTAAACCAAAATTTGACAAGTCTGGAGTACTGTGCAAAACGGTCGACCAGTTAGCAGTAAACGGTCGACCGAAACTTGGTTCGAGCGGTCGACCGAACCTCCAAACGGTCGACCGGTCCAGACGGTTATCTGCAGAATTAATTTAAGAATTAATTAGATCATGTCTGGAATTGGTCCATAATTGATTTAATTTGTTGCTGAGATTATTTGTTAGTAAATAATAGGTGGTTAGATGGAAGTTTGCATGAAATCATGGGCAAGAGGTTGCCCATGAATATGTAATTTGGAGAGAACTTATAAATACAAGTTTATCTCATTACCTCTTTAATCAATTCATTATTTTCTCATGCAAAAATCTCTCTCCATAATTCTCCACGAAATTTCCTTAATTCTTAAGATTAGTGTTAATTTTCAGAGATCTTCTTCTCAAGGAAACTAAAGAGGGGTTAGTAATTGGATTCTAAACCCTATTGGAGATTGAGAGGCTAGCTCTTCTCTCTCCAATCTCGTTTAGAGTTTGGTGAATACTCGGAGGCAATCCACCGGGCGATTCGAGCGGCAACGCGACTCCGGATCTTCAAGAGGTTTTAGAGAACCTCTAGGTATGATCCTCTTTGCAATTGTTTGTTTATTCTAATGCATGTTAAATAATTAGCATTTGCAAATTAAAGAAAATATGAATGTTTCGATCCTATATGTTTATAAAATTTCGAAAATATATACATACTATAGGGCACGAAATCCAACAAAATCGCCCGACGGGTCGCACCCGCCTACGAGTCAATTTAACTCGCCTAAAAAGGAAACTTTTCCCCGGAAGGAAGCTTTCCCGAAACACAACCAAAATCACACGAATCATACAACAACATAAAGATGGTCCATAATCAAGCATAAGGATAATTAAGACATAATAGTGTCGCAGGCGAGCGGGTCTTACAATTGACTTCTATTGTCTTCCAGTAATTATCTCCTTCCACTTTTTATTTATTTCGTCTTCCGCTTTGACCGTCTGGAAGAGGATGTTACAAATCCAGATCGTGAATATTTGTCGTTTTCTTGTCGGTCTGGGTTGTTTGGTGATTGTTCATGGAAAGATTGATGTGGTGCTTGCTTGTATGTTGTCTTCGCTAGTATTTCGTGGTTATATCCAAAATTCAGTATTGGTTTATCCTGTTTTCATCTTCGTATGTTTCATTGAATTTGTGCTTGCCAGCCTGTGATCTTGATTTCTAGAGAGAATGAGTAATGCATATGATACTAACATTCATCTCCAAATATGACACACAGAAAGTTTGATGCAGAGTAAGCATCTATTTACAAACATATAATATTAAACGACTAAAATTTGAAGACCACTGAATGATGCCAAGGTGTATACTATCTCATTAAATTCTTTTTTGCAACTAAAAACAATATATGGAGCTTAAACACGAACAAAGGAACTATTTAGGCTCTGTTAGTGCTTTGTCGTCCAGTCAGCATGGTTTTGAACCACTGAACCGAATCCTTTGGATACCTCTTGAGCTTATCTCTATAGTCGACGAAGTAGAGACCAAATCTTGAAGTGTACCCTGCAGCCCATTCCCAATTATCCAACAAAGACCAAACAAAGTATCCTTTTACATTGCAACCATCTTCCCTGCATTTTAAGTTTAATCAACATTTCTTTAGCAATATTAAGTAAGTTCTTGTTAGTATCTAAGACATGGAATACTATGTAACGTCTAAGCAAAGGAGAAGTATTGTTCTATGGAATTGAAACATGAAACTTGGTGTAAAGTAAATATAAGTTGTTATACACTTTTATTCAAATGATCATGTGAAGATATTTTTCTTTGTATTGTGAAACTAAGGGCAAGGATGAGATTTACATCAAAGTGCAAGATAAAAATAAACAACTAAAGGATAAAATTTCATTATATTGTAGCTTCTTAAACGCCTAATTTTGAAGCTTGGTGTCTTCCGATACACCACTAACTACTATCGTTATTGTTGCTACTACTCCTGCTCATACCTACTACTGCTACTACTCTCATGATGTTGCTTCTCTACTGGTTACTGCTAGTACTACTGTTGTTTGGAGTACTAACTTTCTCTCGTTTGAAAATATTTCCTAATATCAATATCATTGGACCCAAGCTGGGCATATATAGTTGATAAATATGCTCCAATCTCAGGATCTTAGAATAATAGATAATAGGAAATAATTAGTTTTAGACATTAAGATTGATATGTCAACTTTCCTTATTTGGTGTTTCCTTGTTAATGATTTCTAATTGTTCTTTCCTTATTTTATCCTCCTAACCTCCATCTATAAAGGACATATCTAAGCAATAATTTATTTCCCTATTATAATTTCTTCTTCAACAATAATTTCATAACACTTGGGTTTTTTCTTAAGCTTAATTGTCATAGGTTATGTCATTTATATTCAAAATTGTAATCATAGTAAATTCTTACTTGATAGAAGCAGCCAAGTTCAACAAGTAGTTGTTGTGGTATTTGATGCGCTTTTTGTCCTTTAAGGCGTCCTTGATTGAGATGAAAGAATTATTAGGGTCATCCATACCTATGAAATAAAGTATAAACACATCATTAGATGAACAACCAGATATAACTAGTGAAAAATCAAAATATAAGCAACATGTGGTAAGTTGTTTACCATTTTCAGTGATAATGATCGGTGGATTAGCGTACTTTTGCTTGATGTAGTTCATCAACTTCCTTATTCCTTCTGGGACTATGTATAACCATATAGAAGAAGCCTGCAAATTCCAAATTTTACTTTTATTATTATTCCTTTCAGGATGATTTTCTCATGATTAGGATCTATAATCCTACAATATTTTTTCGAGAAGTCTAAGTGTTCTTTATCAATAAGAGTCTATCACTATAAATTCACTCCTATACTATGTGCAAAACGTAGTCTTACTTGTATTACTTACAAATTAGTGTCTTTCTTTTTCAACTCTCCCATGTACAAAAAAAATATTCTTGTCTGTATCTGGAGAATGTGAGTTGAAGTGTGTCTCAACTCTCAACAAGTCGGTCTCTTGAATCAAGTATTTAGGTAAATATAGGTAAATTCAACAAGCCGTCTAAGATAGTTTGTTTGTTTTTTTGGAGAAATTAACGACAATCTTCATCTGGGATAAAAAAAATTCAAAAGGGTATCTCCATAAGATCTTAGTTAAGCATTCATGCATCTTTTAATTCAAAAAGAGCTCTCTTGTTACAAAAATACCTTATCTCCTATTGCTCCAGTACTCCTGAATGCTGCAAGAACATATGCATATCCAACAAATTAATCATCATTTAAAGTTAGAAGAAGAAAAAGTTTTAAAGGTATGATTGGTCTGTTGGAAGTGCATGATGCTGAAGTAAATGTTTAGTTCCTACAACATTAGTTTCTAGAACATCAGTTAACCAACTAGTGATTGGTATGAATATTTATTACATTAAAATTTTAAAAACCATGTCTTTTATTACAATGAGTAAGTTTGACCTTCCGTCTTAAAGTCAAAATCTGAGAGAGTTCCTCTTATGTGTAACTTTTAAAGTTAAAAATCTCTACTTAAAAGTTCAAGTTATATTTCCAATAAGGAAGTCATTTCATAGATTCGATTTCTCATTTCATTTAAGATTAGTACCTACAAACTAATCATACTCCACGATAACGTCAATATTAGAGGGAAAAAGTCTTACGGAGAGTGATTGCTCCTGAATCTGCCAAAGCATCCTTAAGTAGAACACCTATTATGTTGGTGGAATTCTTCTTTGCGTAGTAGGTTGTGTAGTGGTTTATTCCAACAAAATCCAACGATCCCCTCACTAAAGCTGATTCGGATGGTGAGAACTTTGGCAATCTCTGGTCAACCCTCTTTCTCATTGAGCTCGGGTAATCTCCAAAGAATATTGGGTCCATGAACCTGAATTTATTCGATACGTAAACAAATTTAAGATTATCATACATGACATGCAATATTTGAGTTTGTGTCATAGATGTACATCATTAATCACTTTATCACGGAAATATGATTTACGTACTAATAAAGAAGTAATTCCCAATAACATGTTTATATTTATGATGCGAAGAACATTTATTGCACAAGAAAACTTATTAAGTAAAATGTGCAATTTATTGAATTAGACAGGTTTATATTGGTAGGCCCGTCTTAATTTTCTGTAGGTTTTTTTAAACCAAATGAGCAGGAAATCTCTCAACTACCTCTGGTCTTTATTTACTATAGTATTGAGAGTGCACTCTTGCAAAGAGTATTGCTAAAAACATTATTTTCAATTAAGATTAGTACCTCATCAATATGTTAATTAATTTAGATAAAATTATGAAGTGGTAAATTGATATGCACAAAATCATTTACCGAATATAGATTCTAAATGATAGTAAATTATAGCCACTAGTTACTAATCCTTAATCTTCGAATTAGTTTTGAATAAGATGATGGATATCTAGTTAGCAATAACCTTACCAACCAAACTGGAAATCCTGAGCTCTTTGTGCTGCTTCCTTATCATCATTGGAGTCTGACATTGGTTCAAACCACATAACATCAAATGACATCCCAATCGACCCACCTTGAGCTGCCTGTTTTTTTTCAAAGTTTGTCACCAATACGCACAACTTAAAAAATTTGTCAAGAGATTTTCACAATTATAATATTGCAAAGTGTGCTTGTATATATTGCGAGTAATAGATGCATACATATATTTATGTTTAAGTGAAGTTATCGACTTCTGTAATACAATGAGAAGAAAATTTAACCTATGCTGATATTCCAAACACAATTGTTTAAGTTATGGAAATTACATTTTAGGATTTTTGTATGTTATACAAATCAAATTTCCTTAATACGATTCAAGAAGTTTAGTTTTGAGCGCCTTTCCTCAAAGTTTTATTGCTATCAAATCACTCCATTAAACATCTATTCTAAACTTCTTGGGCAAATTGACTTCATGTTCATCTAACGCAGCATAACTTAGGAACCAAGAAAGAAATAGGAAGTAAAAACTTTAATCAAGAAATTAAGAATTCTACCTTGTAAGATTTTCGGTAAATGTCGACAGCAGTAGCATGAGCCAGAAGGGCATGGTGGGCAATAATGTAAGGTTCGGTTGCAGAATTGCCTGCTTTGCAGAATAGGTGGAGGAGAATCGAGCAACGACCGGGTGCTTGGAGACCAACATCATATCCTTGGATAGCAAAGGTGTGAGGTTCGTTTAATGTTATCCAATGCTTAACTCTGTCCCCGAACAACTTGAAGCATGTCTCGGCGTAGTACGTGAAGTCCTTTCTGCAAATATTTTAAGAAAAAAATTGAGTTTATGACCCTTAGTTCATTAATAACTATCGTGATTTTATGAAAATTTCGTAACACTTAATTTGTGTCGATTATCTCCGATTAAGTTAACTATTATGGTGGTTATATGCGTCAATTGCTTTAATGTTTATGACACTTCGCTTGTTGTCATCATCATTTTGTAATTAATCAGATTATAGATTCAATTAGACCTTGTAGACATAATGGGAATATTTAACTCGCAATTGTAATTCATTCCTGAGCTTACCAAGCAATGCAGTTGCATGGCATGGAAATAAAACCTTCGAGATGTAATTTATTTAGATCGATCTAATTTTATCTAATATAATTACGGTAAACTAAGCATTAGCCTTAGTTAAAGCATGCGGATGCTTAGTGAGACTTTAGAAATGCATGGAATTTTGTCAAACACTAATATTTGTAGAATATCGCATGTCATAGTAATATTTTAAGAAAGAATTTAGAGTAGGCATCGATTGAACAAAGCAAAACATATCTTCATTATTTGTATATATAATACACGTAGCAAGTGAAGACATACATTATTTGGGGATTAAGCCATCCATTGTACTTGTCGTCAAGGACTTGAGGAAGATCCCAATGGTAAATTGTAGCATATGGCTCGATTCCTACAAGAAATATACAAAGGAAAAGACAAATGAGTTTCACTTTGTATTGAGGAAATAAAACAAAACCATTATATAAGATGACTACGACTAATCCCACCTTTGGCAAGTAATGCGTTGATTAGGTTGTTGTAGTATTCCACCCCTTCTTTGTTCACTTCTCCCGTACCACCTAAGAAAAAAAATACAATAACAAATATGCATAAGGTGGATTTTCAGATAATTCTTGGAGACTTCTTGTTTGTTTTGTTATCTAATAATCATTACTTGGGAATATTCGGCTCCAAGCAATGGAGAATCTATAAGCGTCCATTCCTATATCAGCCATAAGTTGCACATCTTCCTGAAGGTGCAAAATTAAAAGTGATGATAAAATTAAATAACAAATTTCAACGTCAGCTGAACGTAAACGGAAGTGATATGTATGTGCACACACACCTTATAACGATGGTATTGGTCCACTGCCACATCGCCATTGCTGAAGTCGAGTACCTTCCCTGGAAATAGATATGAATGAATTTCGTCTTCCAATTTTTCCAGTGTTTTGCGTTTGAAAATCCTTCATTTTAGATTAATTAAGCATTGAAATACCTGCTAAAGACAGTGGTTCCGAGGGGAGTACACCCGTCTGGAACCGGACTAGTCGGTTCCGGTTAAAGCCGGACCAAACGGGTTCCTAGTGATTTATTGTTAAAAAATAAAATTTCGTTGTGGGATGAATATTTTATCATAAAGGATCATTTTGGAGTTAATTAAGTGTTAAAAGATAAGAAAACATCAAAAAATTAATTAAAGCGCATTAAAAGTACTTAAAGAAATTTTTTTAAAAATCCTATTAAAATCGGTCTGGATCGGAAATCCGGTTCTTCCAAAATAAGAACCGAGAACCGAATCCAACCTTGTTCGGTCCAGAAATGTTCGGATCCTACTTTCTTTGTTGTTTCTGATAAATTCAAAAGATATTGGACTAATGTGACACTAATTTTTGAATTCTTAGAGTAGTCTACGAGTAAGTATATTGGTAAAATGATATCTTTCTAGATTACAAGTTTGATCAAAACTAGTCAAACCAAGTCCATTCATTATAATTGTCCACTACTCCTTCATGGTCAATATTAGGGTTGACATTCTAGACTTAAATACTTCAAAAAAAGTTGTAGCCTAGAAGTTTCATGAAATAAAGGATTTATAAGGGAGAATAATGATCTTCTTCCATGTTACGTAATTATGGTTAAATGTGCGATTAAAAGTCACAAATAATGTAAATTCAAAATATATTTCTGAGTACCAGACAAATAATTATGATAACAAAGGTTAACCAAATCATTTGAAAAGAACATGGGCAAATGTACAATTTTTGAATTTTAGGTGGGTATAAAAAAGGTTTTGAGATAATAAGATTAATACTATTTTAATGTTTTTAGGAAATATTATTTAAATGTTAAACTTAAAGTCGTTTAAAATATGAAAAATAGAATTACAGACCGCTAATAACAATTCGAGTGTATAAACAGTTTTAACCTCGAAACACATGCATCAGATTTTCGTTAATCAATGGTTAAAAGGCTAATTTCACTATAGGGAGGATCTGCTGTTATTAGTTTTTTTCAAGTTTTGTTGTTACTACCTTAAATATGTGATGCATACCAATGTGTTAAAGGTAATTACTTTTAAATTATGGATAACAGCAGATCGTAGAGAATTTCACCGTCTTGGATAAGCAAACAAACATGCAAAAAAACTCTTCTAATTCTTCCTTACATGAATTTGCTTTCAAGCATTCTATATTGGGTTAATTGGTTGGATGCACCTCAAACGTTACATAATTGGTTATTTACAATTTACACTCGTATTTTAACTAATTTCCTTGCATGCACTTCCATTTCCATCTTATTTACTTGTACGTATCTCCACCATAAGTAGGGCTCATTACGTTATCGATTCCGTCCAATTCCATTAGAAATTTTACAATTTATACTGTCTAAAATAAAATGTTCTTAATGTTAAATTAACAAAAAAACAATAAACAAAAAAACCTCACGTCTCTCCTCTCTCTCTCCTGTTCTCTCTCTCTCTCTCTAATTCTCTCTCCATCTCTCCAATTCTCTCTTTTCCTCACTTCTCTCCTCCCTGCCCGGCGACAACGACGACAATGGTGGTGGTTGGAGTGGGGAGGGAGAGTAAGCCGTGTAGCGTTGCTAGCGGATTAGGGGTTCGTCATCGACTACGACAACAATGGGTTAGAGGGGTCGCTTTATGAGATTTGGATAGAGAGGAGAGATGAGAGAAAATTGGAGAAAGGATAAGAGAGAAAAAATGGGAGAGAATGAGAGGAGAAAATGAGAGGGAGAGAGATGTGAGGGTTTTGGATTTTTTTCAATTTTTATTTAATATTAAGGATAATTTTATTTTAGAGGTGTGAATTGAAAAAATCCTAACTTAGTTGCATCAATAACGGATTAGACTCTTTTAACGGTGCAAGTGCATACAAGCAAATAAGAAAAAAATGTAACTGCACGTAAGAAAATAGTTGAAATATATATGTAAAGAACCAATTATACACCATATGAGGTGTAACCAAGCAATTAACCCTACTATATTTATGCTGAGAGTTCTGTTTGAACTCAGACAATTGATGAACCTCTGGAGTCACATGAGTTCTGCAGATTTTTGTCTACTATTAAGTCGTCAAATTTGGCTTACAGATGGACTTCAGGGAATAAAGACTTGAAATGTCAGAATTTTGTAGGACGTACTGCAATATGTTGACTACAGAATTTCAGACTTCCAATTTTCCCATTTTCTTTTGTTTTCTATTAGTAAAATTAAGCATCATTTGCGTCTACCTTTTAAATTCTAATTCCAATTATCTGATATACTCTCCGACATAGTAGGATCTGAAACAACCTTCAATTTATTTTTGTAAAAGTCGAAGTATCTTTGAATTTGAAGCACACTTCAAACTTCTCTAGCTAACACTTTTGGTTAATCATGATAAAAAGACGATTACACCTTTTGGTACTAATTAAATGTATTTGGTAATGTTTGAGTGTAAAATTGAGAGAGCGAGCATAGAAAAAGAGAACGTAAACAAAACTAGTGCAAATAGGAGGTTGTTCCAAATATTTGAGATCTTCATCATGATATGGAGGACATTATTAATTTAACCTTAAAAATTTAATTATAAACACAACCTGTACTTCAGAAAGTGTGATAGTTATGTAGGACCAAATAGGAGTTTTTTTCTACCCTATTTCGCATCTAACATGCAGATTGTGACTTCCTAGTCAAACCTTCTTTTAGTGTGGAACTTATGTAATGTTCACATCATCACATGTCGCTATCTTAACCCATGTATTTGTTTTTTTACATGAAACTTCTAGTACACAATGTGTTAGATCCCATGTATTTTAAATTTTTCGCTGTTTCGGGATGTTACATAATGATTTTGAAAGTGTATAAATCTAGAATGTGAACAAGCCATTAACCATGTAATGGGTGGAGATCAATTTTAATGGTTGGGTTTGGTCGGGCTTTGGTCAAACATGTAGGCTACAAAGATGTCATTTTAATAATATAATTACTCAATTGTTATGACCACACTAGGATTCAAATTTGCAAATAAGTACACTCGAACAACTATAATCGCTGAAGTAAATTTTTGAAAAAAGAATATTGGAGAAGTTACCAAATGTATGTGCAAATTTGTCCCAAACGGTTGGACCTCGACCACCCTCCTTCACTGCTCCCTCGTACTAATAACCATCCATATATGAAAAATTAGATGTGGGTAAAAGTTGATAATTCATATTAATAATTGTTGGGAAAATATCATAAGCAATGTAACTTTTAATTTTGTTCTTAAAATGAAAATATGTTTTGTTTATAATGTCCAAAGCCTAGGTGTGGTGGAAGTCTGTGACTTATAGGATTTTGATATTTCATTTAATTTATAAGAACACTTTGGGAGTTCCACCCACTGGACCTCCAAAGTTTATCTTTGTAAATTCCGATCCTGTGGTTGTGACATGATGTACATGCCTATAATCATAGATGTTATTCTTTATCTTATGTTAGGATATATTTGATGAAATAAACGCTAATTCCATGCTTTCAGGTGAAACTGTGAAACATTAATAGTCATTTATTTTTTATAATTTAGTTTGTGTGACGCACAGGTTGGTATTGGTTTGGATAAGTTTTGGGTCCTCACCTTGGTCTTTTCGAAAATTTAAGAATACATCAATAGCATTTTGAATTGTGTAAAAATTATTATTACAATAATTCCAAATCTAGTGTCGATTGAAGCAGACAAACTACACCTATCACTTGCAACAATCCATTAAAATCAAATCAAAGAAAAAGCTGTGTCCTTTCTGGTAAGAAGAAAAGGAAAGATGTTGAGTACAAGAAAAGGGATGAAATGTCATGGGAACTTAATTGGCGTCACACGATCCCCACTATGTATCTTACCAAATTTAATCAGATGATGATTCTTCATCCATTAGTTACATTTCTTTTCAAGTTTTCATTAAAAGCATATAAGATTTAATAATTTGCAAGAGAAACCCAACTGGTAAATGATGTAAGCCATTAACCATGTGTCATTAACCAGTTAAGCCATTAACCATGTAAGCCAATTTAACCAGTTAAGATATATATGTGAAGGGTGAACCTATAAACTCATTGTATTGGGTTCTTTGATACAAAATATAATACGTACACAAAAAAATGAAATGAAGGCTATACGCCATTTATCCCAACTGGTAAATGATGTAAGCCATTAACCATGTAAGTCATTGAGTATTATTATGGAAACATTGGTGGAACTAATTATCCTTTAATTGATATTATTGGACATGTAAAATTTTCTTAGTAACTACACATGTTCCAATCAAACCATGCATATCATATTCATTCTTCACAATTTGAGATAGATTCGGATAGAAGCTCTAATTGACCTAATCATAATTCATTGTATACATACATACATATGAAATATCAACATACAGCTTATAAAAAAATTAACACACAAATAACCACAATACGTACACTGAAATTTAAAGGTCTGGTATGTTTGTATATAATGACGTATAATTCCCATTTCAGTTGAATTCATTTACCATGAACTCTACTAATGAAAATGTTCAATCCTAAAAATTTCCAAAAAAAAATCACTCAGAATAACAGATAGATATGAGTATTGGAGTGCACTCTAGAGCTTTTGGGACCCTTAGAAGTATATATTTTGGCAAAGCAATTAAGAAGCCTTTCCAAATACTTTTCTTCAAAGTTTTTACACATAATGGACAAGTTGGTCGTACAATCTCTTTTATATATGAAAAGATGCATATCCAAACAACAACGTTTGATGCATTAAAAAAAACTAACTAAGACAAGAAAAAAGAGACAATTAAATGTCATAGAGATTAACTCACCTGGTATGCTGAAGAAGCAGTCCCAAACACAAACCCAGGAGGGAAACTTTTCCTGCTTAGACCTATGGTGGTGTTTTGGCTGGTGACCACATAGATGTGTATCCCAACAATGATAAGAACAATAATTGTTTTAGCAACAATCATGGTTAGAAGATTTACAAGTGTGTGAGCAAGAGGAGAAGGAGATGAACAGAAACATGAAAGGTTGCAGACATATGGTGATGGATAGGGAGTATATATATATATATCTCAGTGGGTTATTTGTGTTGGTACCCTTGTAAATATCAAAATATGATAGTGGCGTGTCTATAGTTATTTGGAGGATTTATTTGTGCTTAGGAATTAATTAAAGTGCGCAAAAGTTGATTGTGTAGTTATTGAAGATCACAAAAATTAATGATTTAAGAGAAATCTTAATTTCTTTTGGTCAAGATATTGTTGTGTTTGTCATTGAAATGCATTCTAGATAGGATCATAATAATGTTCGTACATATCCCTTGAATTTACTAAAAAATTAAAAGATAATATTGCTTTCCTGATCATGAGGAAACATTGATTGATTTATTTATTACATATCTATCAACATTGATAACTAAAAGGCTCTTTGTTTTTCATTTTAATTTGAAAAAAATAATGTTATTATATTTTAAAGATATTACTCTATCAATAAACATCGAAATCGACCTGCATCTGATCCACAACTTATTTTTTGTTGTTGCGATAGTTTAATGAGTTCCTTCTTCTTCCTTGTTTTTTTGTTTTAGCTGAAAAAAATTAGAAGTTATGTTTTGAACATTAAGAAACTATTTAATTACAAATTTTACAACACATATAATGAAATTTAGGTTTCTAGGTTTATTGAAGGGTGGCTTAGCAAAATTTCATTAAATGTAATATACTAATGAAAATCAACGAAAAATTTAACAAGCGTGACCGAAAAAAGTATTGACTTGTGAGCAATGTTTTTATTTGGCACTAGACCAAATAGTTATTTTCTGTTGGCATATATATATATCCAATTCGTAAGTTTTACTGGTATGCAAACAAATCACGTACTCTTCATTTTTAAATGTTTGAATTCAAAAATAATGCCAAGTGTAATGAAAGAAGGACACATTATCTCACGAGCTTATACTTCTATCAAGGGTGACTCCAAATTTCGAAAAAAAACAAACAAAAGGACAAACCACAAATGCCATCAAATGATATGACGTAGCTAGAACCAAACGTGAGGGGGTCCAACTGGAACCACTCGAGCACATGTGCATCTCTTGGCGTCATTGAAGATGAATTCCTTTGGGTTTAGGGTTGGTGAAAAACTCATCGTTTCCTCCTATGAACGGAAAGGTCAAATGATATGTGAAAGAGAATAATCATAATCATAGTCATAGCAAGTGTGAAGTGTTGGTTGATGGAAAAAGGAATGGTGTGTCAGAAACCAAACTCGTCCCCACTCCGTTCACCCAAGCGTTCACACCATCACTAATGCAAGTGGGGAAGGATGTTGCTTGAGGGCGAGCTTAAGCGAGGAACATACTTTGTCGGTTTAGTTGCACTAACGTCTGAAAATTTTAAAGTGTTTGTGTCTTATGCATCTACAAATCATAGGATTCTTGAAATCTTTCGGTGGCATTTTTTTTCTAAGATATATATTGGGCTGTATCTTCTGATAATAACGTGTTGTACAATATTTTCCATGACGTTGAGATGTATCCGTTCCAAGTTGGATATGTTGTTACATGTACAATCCATATGTATTGGTAATTACTTTCAAAAAAGGAATAAACACAAAACATGAGATATTGTGTAACACGCACAAGTTAGAAACAATCAAGTATGATTTTTCATCATAATAGCAAATCCAGAAGGGTATCCGTGTAAATGTAGTATTCATCCTAATATCGAAGCAATACTCCACTTAATTATCCTCAAATTCCTTTAGCAAATCCAAAAAATTCCATGAAGATATTATAACTGTTAGGACCCTAACCCGGTTTAGGGTTAATCATGGTGATTAAGGAGGTATGGTGGGGCTTGACTTTTGTGGTGAGAGAGAGAGAGAGAGAGGTGATGGCGTAGGGGAATGGGCTGGGTGTGTAGGGGTGTGGTGAGGAGGGCGTGCACTGTAGCGGCGAGGGGGTTTTTAAGGGTGCACTTCCTTTCTCTTCCTCTTTTCTTCTCCTTCCATTCTCTTCACTTCCTTCATCTCTTTCCAGTTGAGGCTGCCGCGGAGGAGACGTGCGTGGAGGGTGACCGTGCGGGAGAGGCGCAGAGCAGGGATCGACACGTGATCGAGGTCTACCGGAGGCGACGTGCGTGAGCGAGCTCCGGCGGTTCGTCGTCTTCGCTTGAGGTATGTCAACTTGATAGTGTGATTTTGTGGTTCCTAACCCTCGTGGTAGGGTTGTGTTGGTCGGACGGGGAGGTCGGAGACCTCTTCGGCGTTATTTCCGTGAGAAACCTCGGCTGGCGCGAGGTGGAAAACGACCAACGGTCGACCGGTCCCTTTGGGCGGTCGACCGAATGTAGTGTTTTTACCCGACTTTAACCTTCACCGGTCGAACGATGCCGGGTGGCGGTCGACCGGTAGTGCATATTGCTGGTGAGTTGGGACATTTCTGCCTGTTGTCGGTCGACCGGTTCCTTGGGTCGTTCGACCGGAACTTAAGTGTACTGAGTAGATTTGCATGATTTGTTCGACCGATTGTATATTGCGTTCGACCGATTGTATGTTGTTTGACCGTTGGAGGTTTGCGTTCGACCGATTATATGACTTAGAATAATAGGTTGACCCTGTATGTTTTCGGTCGACCGAGACCCCTGAGTCGGTCGACCGATAGAATTGAATTTAATGTTGACCAGACTACGGATTTTGACCTCGTTCGGTCGACCGGTTTTAGACCCTTGTTCGACCGTTGGGGATTGTGTTTTGAGCGCAGCGGTAGACCGTGTTAGGCGTACGGTCGACCGATTCCTTTCTGGAACCGGTCGACCGAATCACCTCTTTCGGTCGACCGTTTGGGCCCAGAACAGAATTCCTGGTTCCCATTTTGAACGCCAACTTTGTCCACGGAAACCCGTGTCCTCGCCTTGTGCGTGAGCCGGGAGGTGACGGTGGGCGCGTGATGCGTGCCTGCCCAGGGACCGCCGTTGGGAAGAGTGTGGGTGTTCGGGACGCGTCACCTCCGTGTATGGACCGTGACTTGAGATGGATGGTTGGGCACTTTGTAGTATAGCAGGCCTGAGGGATCGCGGATCCCGATATTTGACGTTTGTGCGGGCACGCAACTGGCGTTGGGTGAGGTGACTACCGGCCCACGGGCTACGGAGGTCGCTGCCCTGCTTTTATAGCGACGCGGTTGGTGTTTGCGGCTCGTGGAGCCTGATGACCTGGCAGACTTCGGTCTGGACCCGTCCGATGCTGTGCCGGACGTTGTGATGGACCACCGATGCTGTGCCGGTGATGCCGCCGAGGTTGTGCCGGCGATGATGATTGTTGGGCCGAGGCTGTTCCGGCTATTTTGATTCCTCGACTGGGCACCTATCGAGATGTTGTTGTTATACCTTCCGGGCGACGGCCCCGTTGGTCCCTGTGGCTCCGACCACTGAGATTTGCAGATCTGTATTCTATCGGCGTGCAGGCGTGACAGAGGCTCCCTGCCGAACCCTTGAGCAGTGTAGCCGCGTGTGAGGGGGGGGGGGGGTGCGATGCCGCGTGCTGTAAGGCTGCATGTGCCTGCAGTAGGTCTCCTCGGGAGACTCGTTGTTGACTGTCGGACTGATGTCCTGTTTTACCCTTTGGGGCAACTGTTTTCCATTCTGTCGATGTCATGACATGCTATTAGTATGATATGTTCATTTGTGTAATGCATGCATATAGGTGAGTTGGCATATGGGGTTTCCTTCTGGAAACTCAGGTATTGTTGTTGCATCTTTTTCAGGACCGCAGTAGGTCGGGTGGGGTGGTGATCGGCGTGCACGCGCATTTGGAGTCGGGTCCTCTAGTCGGACTACTGAGGTCAACCTGATTACGTTTATCTTCCCTTGTCGTTTTGTTGTAATCATGTATTCATTTTGGCAAACTCTGATGTATTCTGGTGCACCGCTATTTGTTTATGAGAAATAACAGTCTCGTCTTTGATTATTGTGTTCTTTGTCTTGATTATGAATTTTTAAAATTTTCCGCTGTATCGGGATGTTACAATAACTGCATCGATATTTACATATTCCTCTTTAAAAACGCTATACGGACACAGATATGGTAAGACTAATTAAGATATGAGAAGAGAATATTCATACGAAAAGTCAAGTAATTCAGAGTATAGTCGGATAATTTCACATCTGCAGACTAAATATATATATTTGAGTATGAAAAAATCCCTCTTCAAAATTTCTGTTTTAATAAACTTTTTACTTACCATGTGAAAAGTAGCATGCTCAATATACACATAACAACATGATTTGGTATTTAAGATATGTGATATGTATCGTGAGGAAGAATTCACATTCTTGAAATATGTTGATATCAAAATATTTTTTTGATGAATTGCAATTTAGTTAAACCTCAATTAGAAAATCTAAAACGTACATCATGACTCAGGTTAGGGCTGTGCAGAACCGGGTCAAACCGGTCAAACCGGACCGGACCGGACCGGTCGGTCCGGGTGCGGTCCGGAAATTTTTGAAAAAATCCGGTCCGGTCCGGGTTTCGGTCCGGCAAATTTTAAATTTTCCGGTCCGGTCCGGACCGGTCCAATTTTTTTTTTTTTTTTTTTAAATTTAAGCCAAAAAATCGGGTTTTTGGACCGGACCGGACCGGACCGGACCGAACCGGTCCGGTCCGGTCTTCGGTCCGCCTATCCTAATTTTTTCCGGTCCGGTCCGGTTTTCGGTCCGGACCTAAAAAAAATTTCCGGTCCGGACCGGACCGGACCGATGCTCAGCCCTAACTCAGGTTATACATGCACGTAAGGTATCAAAAAAATTAAAAGTCATTTCGTATAAGATACATATATGATATGTATCTAAAACGTACATCATGACTCAGGTTATACATGCACGTAAGGTATCAAAAAAATTAAAAGTCATTTCGTATAAGATCTATAGAGTAGAGACAAAGCTTTAAAATAAGTTGATGTGCCCAATTTTTCGAACTTTTGAACCTTTGCTAAATAAATTTTATTAAGACGAGACAATCAATGACTATGACAATACAATAGCACTTACATATGCATCAACAAATAATTACAAGTGCAGCAAGTAAGTCGTGTGATCCACCTAGTGTTAAGATTTCGCTTAGTTAGAAAGGATCGATCCATGAGGATTCTGACTCCAGGCATTTTGTGACTGCTGAGGTTGTAAAGAACCCTTAGCGATTTTGACCATTCTAGATATTCGGCCTTTTGAACTCCGACTTCCTAAATTGTCATTACAAATTTAACCTCTCCTGACATGAATTCCGAACACTACTTTAAAAACCTTTAATTTTGGTCCACAACATGGCTTATATTACTAAAAAGAGGTACTTTTCAGCAAAATCAACTAAAAGTGGTTCAAAATTTCAATGTGAACCCAAGGGTGAAAAAGCTAGCATAATTGTCACATATAGCGTCGGAAATATGCGACAAAAGATACAAATCTGTATAACAAAGACAAAACAATACAGATCGGTGAAATAATGCTAGGAAGAAGTGGATGTCCACATGCCCCGAATCCCATAAAAAAGAGAGGAAAATTTCAGTTTTGTGGACAAAGAATTCAAACACTACGATTAAAATGAACTACACTGTGAAACATTAACTCCCCACATTTGGTGAAATGGGCCAAAATTAGAGAGACGTGGGAATATTCATTAATTTGATGGTGAGAAGGAACACCACTGCACCAGGAAAGGAAACAAGACATTTTTTGAGAAGAAAACGTGAACAAGATTCGAATCGATGTTATAGAAGAAACATACAATTGAAAGTGCACACACATATAACTAAGGAAATGAGTTTAATGGAACCAGCTTTTCTGCACATTTTACAAATAACAATCGAAAAGAGAAATTAGGATATATGAACTGTTAATCAACGATAAAATGCACATTTATGTGGTATAGTGTCGGCATCATTATACATCATTATATGAGTGTGAATTTTGGCCTACGTTTGTTCTCACTTATTAACAGCCATTATTCTCAAAATAAATGCAACATACATGCAAAGGTGGTGCACAGAATTCAGGTTAGGGAAGTCCGAATGTAGAAGGACAATTCAAGTGATCAAATCTTCAAGAGATCAATAATCCAAGAGGATGGAATTCCCAAAAAAATCTTATAAATTAAGCGAAACCTCAAAATAATGTAGCAACCATTCCAACAAAGCCTACCTGGACATGCAGTGGACAAATTTACATGGGTGGGGGTGGGACAGTACAATCACCAGCAAAGCAACAAAAAAAAGGCCAAGTGGAGATTCCAGAACAAAGATTCCATTTCAATTTCGCTGTAGTAACCTACGTTATATACGGAAAAGATAAATTAGGATAACCATTTCCATTTACGCAGTTAGATGGGCTTAAATTCAAGCAATTCGTTCAATTTGTAAATATAATTCCATGGTAGATTTCACATACCTTTTAGGGGGTGTTTGGCTGGGATGTTTGGAATGGAATGGATTTTATTCATTCTATTCTGGTATTTGGTTTGCTTATTTTAAGCTCATGAATGTGAATGGATTAGAATCTATTCCCGACCTATACCCCTAGAATGAGAAACTTACCCACCCACCCCAGAATAAGAATCCATTCCACATTTCACCCCTAACCCTCACAACATCCCCACCCCTAATCCAACCCTCACGACATCATCTTCTTTTCTTCATCCCCGACGTCGACTCCCACCCCCTCTCTTCATTCCCTTCGATCGTCGTCCCTCACCGATCGTCGTCCCTCCCCAATCGCCGTCCCTCCTCAATCCGACTACACGCCATCCCCCCGATTGGGGCAAGTTTCTTTTCCATACCTGGATAAACTTGATATCATTTTTGGTGCTGATCGAGCTAATGGGATTGTTTCCGAGACTTTTGAAGATGCTATTGATGGTCAAGAGAAGGAGTTGGTCGACCTTGAAAACGATAAAACTAGTGGTGATCATGAGATGGAGGAAACAGAGTCAGTGAACCAATCAACTCAACATTTTTCAAGTGAACCAAGTACCAAAAAGGCAAAGAGGGAGAAGACACCAAAGGCAAAAGAGAAGAAGAAGATGGTTGTGGACTTAACCTCTTCTGTGTGTAATATGTCTTCTCACTTGTCTAATTTTATGAGCAAAATTAACACTCATCTTTCAACCATTGCAAGTGCTATGTCTACCACTCAGCAACATGAACACGTTCTCATGGCTCGTGAACAAGTTATTATAGCTCGTGAACAGGAACTGGAGAACCAAAAAAAGAATTTGATAAATGAGTTGCTTAGCATTGATGGGCTAACTAGATTTGAAGCAATGTTAACTGCAAAAAAATTAGCCTCGGACTCGAGTAATCTTTCTCTCTTTTATGAGAGTCTAGACGAAGAGTAGAAGAAAGAATTTGCTATCAACATGATTCATCCTAACTTGCCACCTCGTGGTAGTAGTGATGCTTGATATATTATATATGTGTTTGTTATTTGTCGTAATTCTAGACATGTGTAATGTACTAGAGACGTATTTGGTAAACTCTTGGATGTCTATTTTTGTTATTCGGACATATATGATCTTGTACCAATAATATGAATGTTTAATATACTATATGGTGGAGTTATATTATGGAAGTTGTATATGTTTGTGCAATTTTTAAGTGCGAATAGATTTGAGCAAATATTAATGGTAATTTTTCTATTTAATATAAAAAATAATACATATTACATGTTGAATATTAATGGTAATTATATATTCATAGGATGTTAATATTTCGACTATTGAAGACATATTATATGTTGAAATAATAAACAAAAAAGAAAATAGATGATTCCATTCCTAGGATAAACCAAACAACATGAATCAGAGTCAGAATCCATTCATGATATAAACCAAACACTGAAAATCAAGAACGAGAATGATATCCATTCCAACATGGTATGAGTTTCTCATTCCATTCCAAGGTAGTCAACCAAACACCCCTTAAGGGGTTAGTTGGACTTTAAAAAAACAATACTTGACCTCATACTTCCATTTCCGATTTTACATGAGAGTGGGCTTGGAACCCAATGGGCCTCTTGCAGCTGAAGCTTAACTAGTTGTGTATACCAAAAACTTTATAGGAGTAAAAACTCTATAGCTTGCACAAGAATATTATTATTTTTATTAATTTTGGTTAAAAATATTTTTTGATATTGTTAACAAAATTAAAATTTCCAAATATATATTGAAATGCCATGGACTGATGGTCTATTCATTTGAAGGCCATTGACTTTTTCTAGTCTAAAAAACCCCAAATGTCACATTATTGCTTCTTATTTTTGTACTAATTATGAATCATACCATTCTTCCCAACACCCTAATTCTACCATAAATTCATATTTCTCCCCTAAATCTTAGAACCTCATTCCAACCATCTTACATAATACACCGTAGCATTAAGATCGATTTCCATCACGTAAGCTTTATTTAGGCCTCTTTTTTCGGTTTTATCTCTTGATTTTTGGACCATTTTGTGATTTATTTTGGGTTAGCTTCTATAGGGTTTGGATCATCACCAATTTGGTCCAAACAAGCTGGCTCATTACCACAAACAAGCTGACTCGTTGCCACAAACGAGCTGACTCATTGTTCCAAACAAGTTGGCTCATTTTGTCGCAACATACTGGCGAGTTCGACCAAAGACCAAATAAGCTGGCAGGTTTGGTCCAAACAAGCTGTCTCATTTGGTCCAAAGTCCAAACAAGTTGGGTTGCTGTTCCAAACAAGTTGGTTCAGGACGCAAGAGTCCTGCTCGGGACGCAAACCTATCCCTTTGGTCCAAACAATCTGGCCCGTTTGGTCTAGAATCCAAATAAGCTGGCTCGTTTGGTCCAAACAAGTTGGTTCGGGACGGAAGTGTGACCGGCTCGGGACACCAATGTCCCACTCAGGACGAGTCTGCCTACTCGGGACGTAAGTATCCCGCTCGAGACGCAAGTCTGTCCCTCTCGGGTTGAAACGAGCTGGGTCATTGCACCTAAATTAACAATCTGGCTCGTTTTAAAAAAATTAAAAAAAATACTTTCTTGGGTCTTCCAAAAAATTTGTAATTTCTTCTTTTTATCTTTAAAAATGTTGTTATAATAATTAATTATTCTTGTGTGATTTTAATGCAGGGTCTTCACCTGAGTTTTTGATTATGTTTAGGTATAAGAATCAACTCAAACACCACACATTAAGGAGGAATACCACACATGCTGAATTGGTGGATTTTGTTCGATCATATTGGCAATGCTTAGTGATGAGAATTTTATTTATACCGCAAGTGCACGACGTCAATGAAGACGTGACAAGTACGGGTCAAACACAAGGATGGAGAGATATTGTTATTTTTGTGATTTTTCGATTAAGGAAAGAAAGAGAGAGAAATAAGGTTGGTTTGAGATTTTGGATTTTTTATTTTCTAAAGCAAGAACAACAAAAACAAACTAAGAATAAAGCAAATATGGATGAGAGTCCAGCGGGTGGGGGTTTAGATATCGGGTTTTGTTTAGAGAAATCTGAAACTTATAATAAATCACATTAGTTATAAAGCATTACATGATAAATGACTCAACATAAATTCAAGTAATCAAGATATACTAACACGAAATTAAAATAATAACATCATACTTCTTCTCGTCACCATAAATCTGTTACCCCCACCCTTTGGAAAGAGTTAGAAACTCATGGATGGAGGGAAGGAGAAGGGGTCCTAGAGAAACTACGAAAGAAAATTAAAAACACAAAATAAACCAACACAATTTTATTGCTAAAGAATGGAAAAACAAGTTTCTTTTTTTACAACATAATTTCGGAGTTATTTATAGCTGATACAAGGGATCCAAGTATGAATAAGGCAAGGACACGTGTTATGACACGACTGGAAGAAATTCGGGGGCACAGATCGATGACCATGCGGAGTTTCCGCCGCATGTTGTACATGAGGTGTGGCGGAATCACCGCCTTTCTGGCTCAAAATCAATCTGGATTTTTCCTGTGTGTTTATGGTATGATTTAGCTGTTCTTTGCGCGTCCGGATTGATTGCTTTCCTTTCTTTTGAGCTCCGAATTAATTTCTTCATTTATTTGGAGATCCAAATTGATTTTTCTTTAGAATTTCTCCCCAATAATATTTTGGAACTCGTAATTTGCAGTCGGGTCCTTGGCTTTTTGCAATTAAGTCCCTGACTTTTTTGTAATTAGGTCTTTGAATGCTTTTATGCTTGGATGAACTTCAATTTGAACCCCGATAATCTTGAACTTGGTCTTTATGACAGTAATGAGTCTCTTGCACGCGTTTACGCTCGGGATATGGGTAATTTGCATTCAGGTCCCTGTATTCTGTAAATAAGACTAAACACATACCTTAGTAGCATTTATTGATATAAAGTTAATCTAAATGAACGACATATGATGCAATGTATGCAATGCATCAAATACCCCCACACCTAGATTTTGCTAGTCCCTAGCAAAACAAAATATAAGAAAAATGGAAACAGGGAAATCCTAACTCACTTTCGTAGGAATCACGGTTGCACTTAGCATGTGCAACAAGCCTTTAAACCCCTAAGTTTCCATAGAGGACGAGTTTTGTCTCGTGAGGGTTTTCAGTTGACACACCCACAAAATCTTAATTCAACATTTCATTAATAACTCTCAATATCTCCACCTCAACCTTATACATCTCACTTAGAATTCTTGGATGCTCATTATATAAATATAACTCATAAAAAGTCTGACTTGGTCTTTGTTCCTCCAACATTCACACCACTAACCCTTCTACACATGTTATCAATTAAATTATTTTGCACGCCTCCTCTGGTGGTGAAGTATCATTCGGATCAACCATGACATGGATCATTCTTTTAACTTTGGGCCTTGAGTATCTTAAAGTGATTCAACACATTTGCTTTTTTTGACACTTTTACCCTTTTTGCATTCGTGTAGCGAGTTTGGTCGATAATCCCGAGCTGGCAGACTCAAGTTACCGGGTTTTAAGATACCCTTACGGACCAGTGACTCGAAGGCTTGGGTTTTTGTAATCATTTTGCAAAATGTGCTTTTAAGATATCACTTTTTTTCAAGGCTTAATTGCTATTAGAAGTCCACACTTCCCGGTATATTTTTCTCAACCTCTGCTTTTTATCAACCACTTCAAAGATTTGATTCATCCAATTTAAGTGCATACATGTCTTAAAGGGTAATGGGTTATTTCTTTGGAACTTAGATTTATGTCATAGTTTCTACAAGCAGAACTATATAATTAAGAACAAAAACTCAATGCAATTTGTACACCGGTTTTGGCAGTTCAATCTTAAGCTACATCATGGAGCATTGATTTTTTTTAAACGAACATAATATATAGATAGATAGACACCCCCACACCTAAATCATGCATTGTCCTCAATGTATGCAAAGATAAAGCAAATGCACTTATTACCTGAGTCAACTTGCGGTAGAGGGATTGAATATGCTCAGAGTCAACCATAGTCAGAACTGGATTGAATGTCACCATGTTGGTGCATGTATCCATTTGAATTGTTCCCCATGTTGCCCTGAGAGTCCTGAGGTAAAGATTCCACACCCCTCACATGTGTTGGTTCTCTTATTTGCTCAAGTGATGGTGGTTGGGTAGATGAATTACTCCCTTTTTTCTCACTTTCTTTTTTGATTTTGTGATGATTTATTTGATTCAGAAATCTTATAGATACGCGATCTTATCACAACATCACTTTGATTGCATACTATTTCTGGTTCACTATCAACATGAAAGATATTAAATTCAGCTTTTAAGTTTCCAAAAGATAGTTGCATGAGCCCATTTCGACAATTTATCAAAGCTTCAGAAGTGGATAAAAAGGGTCTGTTTAGTATTACAGGGATTTGTCTCTTAGGATTGACAACAGGTTCAGTGTCTACAACGACAAAATCCACTGGGTAAATGAAATCACCAACCTTAATCAAAACATCCTCTACTATACCTCTTGGTTTCTTAACAGAGCAATCAGCAAATTGAAGGGTTGTCTTAGAGGGTTTTAGTGGACCAAGGTTTAGTTTCTCATAGACAGAGAACGGGAGTAGGTTAACACTAGTACCAAGGTCTAGAAGGGTTTTGTTGATAAAAGTATCTCCTATCGCACATGAAATTGTGGGACACCCAGGATCCTTATACTTTATAGGAGACAAGTTGGACAGAATAGAGCTTATGTTTGCAGTTAAGAATACCTTCTTTGGTACGTTCGTTTTTCTCTTCTTAGTGCACAAATCCTTTAAGAATTTAGCATAAGCAGGTATTTGTTGAATCATATCTAGGAGTGGAATATTCACCTTAACTTGCTTAAATACTTCCAAGATTTTCTCCATTTGTGCACTTGAGCTCTTCTTGAGTCTATTGGGGAATGAGGCTTTAGGAACATAGACTTGCTCAGGTTGAGCTATAGGGTCAGGTTGACTAGGTGGGTTGGGTTTTTTTCAAATTGGACTTCAGGTTCAATGGTTATGTCACATGTGGGTCCTTGACGTCTAGATTGATTAGGAGCCCTAGGATTTACCACATTGTTATCAACTTGTTTTCCAGACCGTAATGATACAACTGCATTTATTTGTTGGAACGGTCCCTCCTCATGAACCATTTGAACCGGTCTAGGGTTGTTACTTCCTAGAGGTGGTTGATAGGGCTGATATTGATTATTAGGTCTTGGATTCACCTCAGGTTGACTTGGAAACTGACCCTTTTCTCTTTCACCTACTATTTGTCCTAGTTGACTGACTTATGTTTCTAGCCTTTGGAAGGATTGGGTGGTTGTTTGCATAAAAGTCTTAACCAAATTTTCCAAGCTTGTCAACCTAACATCATAATCTGGCATTAACTTGGTTACTAAACCCAGATGATGTATTATTTTGGTTATACGGGTTTGGTTGTTGTCTAGGAGGTTGACCTTGTTGGCTCCATGAAAAATTGGGATGATTACGCCAACCCGGTTATATGTTGATGTGTATGGGTCATTTCTAGAATGGTTAAATGTGGCATTAACTTGTTCCAAGTTCGCACAATCCTCCATTATATGACCAGTTTGACCACATCTAGAGCAAGGGATAGAAGAGACTTGATTCACTAGGAGTCGGGTTTTTAGCTCTAGACTTTCCATTCTACGCATAAGGGTAGCTAGTTTTTCTTCAGCAGCTACAGTAGCATATACAACTAAGACACCTGGTTTGGGTTGACTTGCTATTCTAGATCCAATACTCGGGTTATTCGGTGTTCTAGCATTGTCCCATTGCATACTATTTTCGACTAAATCCTCAAGAAAAGTCCAAACATCATTCTCATTTTTGGACATGAAGTTTCCTTGGCTTACAGATTCTACCAAAACCCTAGATGTAGGTGTCAATCCGTCATAAATAATTTGGCACAATTGCCATCTTGGAATTCCATGATGAGGGCATTGGGTCAACAAACTTTTAAATCTTTCTAAATAGGAATAGAACGGCTCGCTTTCAGATTGAACGAATGCAACAATTTCATTCCTAATCCTAATAGTCTTATGGTTGGGGAAATATTTCTTTAAGAATATTTGAACAAACTCGGCCCAACTCCTAATAGATCTTTCGGCTAGACTATATAGCCATTTCTTAGCGTCGTCCTTCAGTGCTAGAGGCATGAATTTAAGACGCACTGCCTCCTCAGAGATATGCCGGTATTGCATAAGGGAGCAGATTTCCTCAAATTCTCTAAGGAAGAGATATGGGTCTTCCTTAGAGGTGAACTTGGGCAACATACTCATGTATTGTGCCTTTAGTTCGAAGTCGCGACCCGGTATGATGGGCATAACGTGCACGATGGCTGAGCAGCCATCGTTGGGTAGCACCGATCCCTCAGAGTCCTAGGCAGGTCCACTACATTCTCACCCATTGGATCCGGGTGAGGTGGTGCAACATGTGGATTGGGGCTAAGCTCTAGACTGGAATCTAGATGAACTCGTGAGAGTCGATTGCTCAAGTCTCGAACCCAAATCTGAGTACACCGGTTTGAATCAATTTTTGAATTCAAATTTGAAATTTAAATTCCAAATTCAATTTCAAGAATCAATTACTTTTTTTATAATTTCAAAAATGGAAACAAACAATAGAAGGGGGGGGGAAGATGAGAAAGGAATCCTAATCTAGAGAATTGAGATGAGAAGAGAAAGAAGACTCAGATGAGAAGGGAAACTTAACTCTAAAAATGGAAACCGCGCACGTACCTTGCCTCCAGCACTCTTCAACAAAAAATAATTTGCACGAATTTAGCAAGAATAATGCAAACAAAACACTATATGATGCATGCACTAAGTCTTTCTAATTTTGCCAATTTTTAGGTCAGAGTTGAATTATTGCCAATTATGAAATTTGAGCTTAACACTTGCAGTTCTGCAAAAAGGAAATTTTCCGAAAATAGAAATTACGAGGAAAAAGGCAACAAAGATTACCTACGCACGCTCAGTCGGGTTCGCCGCCCGCTCTCGACATTTTTCAGTTCTACGCGTCCACCTAGAGATGGAGACGACCCCAGAAAAAATTGAAGCCCAGTTGCTTCAGACGTGCGGCGGATCCGCCGCAGATTGTTCTTTAGATGCGGCGATTTCGCCGCCCTTCTTGCTCCGACTGTGCCCGGATTTCGTCGCGCACTCCGTTGTCTCCTGAAACGCAAACCCAAATAGTTAGATCGCGCACACGATAAATAGAATAGAATCGAAATCACCAAAAATAAACAAAATCTTCGTCTCCTCCCGGCAACGGTGCCAAAAACTTGATGAGAATTTTATTTATACTGCAAGTGCACGACGTCAATGAAGACGTGGCAAGTACGGGTCGAACACAAGGAGGAAGAGATATTGTTATTTTTGTGATTTTTCGATTAAGGAAAGAAAGAGAGAGAAATAAGGTTGGTTTGAGATTTTGGATTTTTAATTTTCTAAAGCAAGAACAACAAAAACAAACTAAGAATAAAGCAAATATGGATGAGAGTCCAGCGGGTGGGGGTTTAGATATCGGGTTTTGTTTAGAGAAATCTGAAACTTATAATAAATCACATTAGTTATAAAGCATTACATGATAAATGACTCAACATAAACTCAAGTAATCAAAATATACTAACACAAAATTAAAATAATAACAGCATACTTCTTCTCGTCACCCCCACCCTTTGGAGAGAGTTAGAAACTCATGGATGGAGGGAAGGAGGGGGTCCTAGAGAAACTACAAAAGAAAAAACTAAAAATACGAAATAAACCAACAGAATTTTATTGCTAAAGAATGGAAAAACAGGTTTCTTTTTTTTACAACATAATTTTGGGGCTATTTATAGCCGATACAAGGGACCTGATTGACATCATTTCATGCTTATATTTTATCTTATATTCATTATCTTTCACCTAAACAATGCTATGTCACGAGTTTTATGTTTAGTTTTCAGGAATAAATAGGTTTGAAGAGATGAAGCATAAAAGGACCCAAAAGCTGGAAAAAAGGACTGAATTGTGAGATCTGGGGACCAAGATGCAAGGAAGAAGGACCTGATTGCAAGACAGAAGGACCTAAGAGCAAAACAGAATACTCCACACCATCATGGGGAGTATTTTGCCAATTCGATTCGGGTCGGAGCTCCAACAAACCAACCAGATGCATCCAAGACCAAGACACACAACAAGGAAGGCCCACAAACAAATCCAGACGGATCTGGATCATATAGGCCGCCAATTGGCGGTCTGGATTGGCCCAGATCCACCTAATTTTCTCCTGGACTTGTATTAATGTGTGCTTAGTCTATTTTTGGTATTGGTTTAGTCCCACATTGGGGGATTGTCCCGGATTAGCTTTTTCCATGCTTATAAATAGAACTCTTCACCTCCCATTGTATCCATCTCTCTCTTTGGTGGCCACCTTCCCTACTAAGAGTGAAGCCTTGAAGCAAAACTCTGGTGGAGGAAGAGCTACTTGTAATTGAGTGAGTTAATAATAGAAGTTTTCTTTTAATTGTGTTGTTTCTCTCTTAGTTTAATTTTCTTCCATATGCATGTGGTCTTGTTTGTTTTGTTTTATGCTTCTTTAATATTTCTTGCTTGATTAGTATAAATTTCATTTCAGTATTATGCTTGCTTTTGTTAATATAGTTAGTGTAATGAGTAGTGAGTAGTTCCATCCCCATTTGGGGGGTGGAGAAATATGTGATATAATCATGTAGTGTATTAAGTGTGTGTTATTTTTATCCCTTGAGCTTTAAATGATTTCCATAACCATCTAATGGGTCTCCACTCTTATCTTTGATATGCTAATGCTCTTGAATGAAGCTTAGCTTATGCTTTGATTAGTGGATCTATTTTATGGGGAATGATAAGGTTAGGATATGGATAGGAATTAATATTGGAAACACAATTTGTAGTGTGTGAACTCTTGTTGCCTTTACCTTAGCTAATGTCTTGTATGTTTTAATGATGTAGTCTTATCTTAATTCATGTGGAGGCATAGTAGGGTCTAGTCTTTATACTTGAGTTCATTTAGCTTCATTCCAATTATTGTCTTGTATGTTTTAATGATGTAGTAAAATCTTAATTCATGTAGAGGCAAAGTTGGATGTAGTTTTATGATTTCATGCACTACATGTTGTGAGGAGCTTAATTACACACACATCACACACACATCTTTATGTTCACATCATCTCTCTACCCCCTTTGGGGCTTAGTTTATTGCTTATCTCCATTTCCATTTGCATCTTAGTGTAGTTTAGTGTAACCAACCTTTCTTCCCTTTCTTTACCTCTCGCCTTCGCACAAACCAAGTGTCGACACACCTCCCAGTGGACGACCCGTATTTGCCACCGCTTCAACGCGGCCGTGCACTTGCGGTTAAATATAAAACGATTTAACCTTGAAGAAAGAGTTGACCTTGAAGAAAGAGTTGACTTCAGCTCCCATTATTAAGGCACCGGTGTGGACTGAACCCTTTGAGTTAATGTGTGATGCATCTGACTTCGCTGTGGGAGCAGTGCTTGGGCAACGATTGGACAAATTGCCTCATGTGATCTACTACGCCAGTAGAACACTCAATGATGCCCAATTGAACTACACTGTGACCGAGAAGGAATTCTTAGCGATCATATTTGCTTTGGAGAAATTCCGGTCGTACTTGATTGGCTCCCACGTGATTATCTATTCTGATCACACAGCCATCAAGCACCTTATGGCGAAGAAAGATGCAAAATCCCGACTCTTGAGATGGATCTTGTTGTTACAAGAATTCGATCTCGAGATTCGGGACAAAAAAAGGTGTGAAAACGTTGTAGCTGACCACTTGTCTCGTCTAGAGACGACCAACCCACAGGACCAAATCATTGACGATAAATTTCCTGACGAGCAGTTGTTCACGATCGAAGATAACCCTTGGTTTGCCGACATCGTGAACTACCTCGTGACCGAGCAACTTCCTGTGGGTTGGTCAAAATCTGACCAATCCAATTTTAGATCGTATGTCAGATTCTTTCACTGGGACGACCCCTACCTATTCAAATACTGCTCTGACCAAATTTTCAGGCGGTGCGTCCCAGATGCCGAGTTCCAAAGTGTACTCCACTTCTGCCATTCTAAGGCATGTGGAGGACACTTTGGAGCAAAGAAAACTGCTGCCAAGGTGCTCCAATCTGGATTCTACTGGCCCACTCTTTTCAAGGATGCTTACAACTTTTGTAAGCAATGTGATAGGTGCCAGCGCCTTGGCAGGATTGGTCGACGTGACATGATGCCTTTGCAAAATGTCCTTGTTGTCGACATCTTCGATGTGTGGGGCATCGATTTCATGGGTCCCTTCCCGAACTCGTTCGGGAATGTTTACATTCTGGTGGCCGTTGACTATGTGTCTAAGTGGGTTAAGGCTATACCCACAAAGACCAATGACAACAAGGTGGTCACCAAATTCTTGAGGGACATTTTTGCACGATTTGGTACTCCTCGTACCATAATCAGCGATAGGGGTACCCACTTCTGTAATCGCTCCTTTGAAGCGCTTATGAGGAAATATTCGATCACCCACAAGCTTGCGACCCCATACCATCCGCAAACTAGTGGGCAGGTCAAAATCTCTAACCGTCAATTAAAGCAAATTCTTGAGAAGACGGTTAGTTCCTCGAGGAAGGATTGGTCTACCAAGTTGAATGACGCGTTGTGGGCTTTCCGCACCGCGTACAAGACCAATTTGGGTATGTCCCCATATCGGGTAGTGTACGGCAAGGCTTGCCACCTACCCGTCGAGCTTGAGCATCGTGCTTTCTGGGCGATCAAGAACCTGAATATGGATCTTGATCAAGCAGGAGTACAACGTAAGCTCGACATTGTGGAATTAGAAGAGCTACGCAATGATGCGTACGAGAATGCCAAAATTCATAAGTCCCGAGCCAAGATGTTTCACGATCGCATGATTATGCGAAAGGTGTTTACGACCGGGCAGAAGGTGTTGCTCTACAATTCCCGGCTTCATCTGTTTGCGGGTAAGCTCCGCAGTCGCTGGTCTGGCCCGTTTATTGTCCAAACCGTTTATCCTCATGGAGCGGTTGAGATCTTGAACCCAGGGAATGGGGACGTGTTCAAAGTTAATGGACAACGCCTCAAACCCTACTTGGAGGGGGCACCAGCTGAAGTCGAGGAGGTCATGTTCCTTCATGAACCTCCCTCGCACTCAACCATTCATGCTCCTACATGAGTGGTTGAGCTTTCATGTGTATATATGTTAAAAAAAAGAAAAAAAAGAAAAAAAAAGACTCCTTCAGTGAGCATCGATTGTTGTGGGCCCCAACCCTTGAGTATTTGGGCCCCATTTCTTTCACGTATTTGTATCCCTTCTTTAGCATCTCACAGGTTTTGAGGGAAGTTGGGTTGTGTCCATCAACATAGCCATGAACTTCCTTGTGTACTTCACGTTGGTGAGATCTATTCTGTTTCATGCATACATCCATGTAGTATTTTGCTCACATTCATTGAGGATAATGCATGAAGTAGGTGTGGGGGGTGTTTTACGTGTGTACATAGTCGAGTCTTTTCTTTTGATTTTGTTTTCTTTTGTTTGCATTTAGGGTCATGTTAGTGTGCTGCATTTAATATCGATATATTTGCTTGCCATGATCCTTGGGTGACTTGTCTTCTTTTGCTTGCCTAGTGCTTTAAAATTTCCACATTTCTTTCAAAATCTTCATGTGTTTTCGAAAGAAAATGTTTTGTGGGTTTTGCGTGTGTTTGGCATGTGCAAAACTGTTGAGAGGCAAAGTAAAAAGATAGCTCCCAAAATTGTCTTGAACTTGATGCATTAGGATATCTAGTACGTGGCTTTAGGATTTATCGAGTCGTTAGGATGCACCCCGGTTTTCCCTCGGGGGGCGTGTAATCCTAGGGTTTCAGTACTCAAACATTTAAAGAAGTCCACCCTAAACCTAGTGAATCAAATAAGTCGTGTCTTTTAGTATAAGGAAGTTTGTCGTAGTCAAGGGCCCTTAATCTCTTTTTGTGAAACTTTAGTGTAGGGGTTTTGGTTCCCATGTAGATAAATAAATAAGTGGTGTTCTCTCTTCTCGCACGACTCCTATCACTCGGGAAAGTAGGTCTGAGGGGACTTTGTGCCTGGTGCTTTCGAGTCATCTGACTTGGGATGCACCGACCGAACTCCCGTTACACGGGTGGTAGGGATCGCCCTATGTGGAGATTTGGGGGAAGGTGTACGTGATAGTGTAAGTCCTCATAGGCAATGATGCACGAAACCTGACCCTGGGAGAATCAAACACCAACCAATAAATGCTCCAAAGAAAAAGAAAAAAAAAGAAAAAAAGAAAAGAAGAGTCAAATAAGAACCAAAATGGACTTTACACGCTGTATCACATTCAGAAGTTAAGGTTGCCCATGTCTTTCACTTAATTCCTTAGTTAACTCTCACGAATAACTCATTAGGCTAGGTGTGTGGACTGATTACATATATAGAGTCGACCCGTAGTATTACCATATTCCATGATCGACAAAATAAGTCCAACGAGTCGTGTAGCTAGATTGATTAATGTATCTTGTTCGGATTTTGTGGGTATATCCGCTGAAAACCCTCAGGAGACAACACTCCTCCTCCTTGGCGACAAGGAGGTTTAACGGCTTGTTGCACGTGCTAAGTGCAACCGTGATTCCTACGAAAGTGAATTAGGATTTCTTGTTTTTTCATATGCTTTTCTCTTTCTTTGTTTTGCTCGGGACTAGCAAAAGTTAGGTGTGGGGGTATTTGATTGACATCATTTCATGCTTATATTTGTATCTTATATCCATTATCTTTCACCTAAACAATGCTATGTCACGAGTTTTATGTTTAGTTTTCAGGAATAAATAGGTTTGAAGAGATGAAGCATAAAAGGACCCAAAAGCTGGAAAAAAGGACTGAATTGTGAGATCTGGGGACCAAGATGCAAGGAAGAAGGACCTGATTGCAAGACAGAAGGACCTAAGAGCAAAACAGAATACTCCACACCATCATGGGGAGTATTTTGCCAATTCGATTCGGGTCGGAGCTCCAACAAACCAACCAGATGCATCCAAGACCAAGACACACAACAAGGAAGGCCCACAAACAAATCCAGACGGATCTGGATCATATAGGCCGCCAATTGGCGGTCTGGATTGGCCCAGATCCACCTAATTTTCTCCTGGACTTGTATTAATGTGTGCTTAGTCTATTTTTGGTATTGGTTTAGTCCCACATTGGGGGATTGTCCCGGATTAGCTTTTTCCATGCTTATAAATAGAACTCTTCACCTCCCATTGTATCCATCTCTCTCTTTGGTGGCCACCTTCCCTATTAAGAGTGAAGCCTTGAAGCAAAACTCTGGTGGAGGAAGAGCTACTTGTAATTGAGTGAGTTAATAATAGAAGTTTTCTTTTAATTGTGTTGTTTCTCTCTTAGTTTAATTTTCTTCCATATGCATGTGGTCTTGTTTGTTTTGTTTTATGCTTCTTTAATATTTCTTGCTTGATTAGTATAAATTTCATTTCAGTATTATGCTTGCTTTTGTTAATATAGTTAGTGTAATGAGTAGTGAGTAGTTCCATCCCCATTTGGGGGGTGGAGAAATATGTGATATAATCATGTAGTGTATTAAGTGTGTGTTATTTTTATCCCTTGAGCTTTAAATGATTTCCATAACCATCTAATGGGTCTCCACTCTTATCTTTGATATGCTAATGCTCTTGAATGAAGCTTAGCTTATGCTTTGATTAGTGGATCTATTTTATGGGGAATGATAATGTTAGGATATGGATAGGAATTAATATTGGAAACACAATTTGTAGTGTGTGAACTCTTGTTGCCTTTACCTTAGCTAATGTCTTGTATGTTTTAATGATGTAGTCTTATCTTAATTCATGTGGAGGCATAGTAGGGTCTAGTCTTTATACTTGAGTTCATTTAGCTTCATTCCAATTATTGTCTTGTATGTTTTAATGATGTAGTAAAATCTTAATTCATGTAGAGGCAAAGTTGGATGTAGTTTTATGATTTCGTGCACTACATGTTGTGAGGAGCTTAATTACACACACATCACACACACATCTTTATGTTCACATCATCTCTCTACCCCCTTTGGGGCTTAGTTTATTGCTTATCTCCATTTCCATTTGCATCTTAGTGTAGTTTAGTGTAACCAACCTTTCTTCCCTTTCTTTACCTCTCGCCTTCGCACAAACCAAGTGTCGACACACCTCCCAGTGGACGACCCGTATTTGCCACCGCTTCAACGCGGCCGTGCACTTGCGGTTAAATATAAAACGATCAATCAGGACCCAAGTAAGAATATGGCAAGGACACGTGTTATGACACGACTGGAAGAAATTCAGGGGCACGGATCGATGACCATGCGGCATTTCCGCCACATGTTGTACATGAGGTGTGGCGGAATCGCCGCCTTTCTAGCTCAGAATCAATCCCGATTTTTCCTGTGTGTTTATGGTATGATTTAGCTGTCCTTTGCGCGTCCGGATTGATTTATTTCTTTTCTTTTGAGCTCCGAATTAATTTCTTCATATATTTGGAGACCCAAATTGATTTTTCTTTAGAATTTCTCCACAATAATATTTTGGAACTCGTAATTTGTAGTCGGGTCCTCGACGTTTTGCAATTAAGTCCCTGACTTTTTTGTAATTAGGTCTTTGAATGCTTTTATGCTTGGATGGACTTCAATTTAAACCCTGATAATCTTGAACTTGGTCTTTATGACAGAAATGAGTCTCTTGCACGGGTTTACGCTCGGTATATGGGTAATTTGCATTGAGGTCCCTGTATTCTGTAAATAAGACTAAACACATACCTTAGTAGCATTTATTGATATAAAGTTAATCTAAATGAACGACATATGATGCAATGTATGCAATGCATCACTTAGGTCCTAATCTATAGTTCTCTTATTAAGTGCCTGAAGTTGTTGACAGTGCTGCTAGTCTTGTTACTGACGCCGATGTACATCTACTTATTGTATTACTCTCAAGTCTTGGTTTGTCTAGCGTTAAGATTGTCGTGGTTGTGCTCATCGAAGTTGAGTTTCCTGATGTGAAGGGACTCCAAAAAAAGCATGATGCTAAAAAGCTTTGTTGTTTGAAACACCCGTACACCCCATTGTTAAATTGAGTCCAATGAGCACACCAAAGTCAAAGAGTCCCTATGAGACTCTTAGTGGATCAATGAGAATGAAATCGTCACCGTTCTCCACAAACATGGAAGAAAATCGCAGTTTTTTACCATTGAAGATTGGCTGAAGGAATCTCGTAGTGGTATAAGTACTCCGAATAGAGTAATCGATTGTTAGGAAATGGAGATTGAAAGTGTTGGTAAAGAATTTGAAAATGCTATAACATTTCGGAAATGTCTTACAAAGTATGCAATATCTTGTTATTTCAACTACAAGTTTATGAGACCTTGTCATTCCAAGTTTGTGCGAAGGATAATTGTTCATGGCATGTGCATGCAATCAATTCCTCTCGTTCTGGTAGCTTTCTCATAAAAGAACTTGTGAAAGAACATACTTATAGTGGTTGTAGAATTAGAACAACATGTCATCTCAGAGTATCAAAGAGTTTTGTTGCTGACATCGTGACGCCTATGTTGAAACAACGACCAATGTATTGACCACGTGAACTGTGAACAGACATATCACGTGAACTTGGGGTGCAAATACCATACATTCGAGCTTGACAAGGTAAAGAGATAGCGATGAATAAGTTATATGGAGATAAAAGTACGTCTTTTGACAGACTTAGATGGTATCGAGAGGTTGTACTTGCAAGCAATCCAGGTTCTTTAATGGAGTTGGATTAGGACACTGAAACCCGACAGTTTAGAAGAATTTTTTGGCATTTAATGGCCGTATAGTCAGGTTTAGAGATGGTTGTCGACCATTATTATTTTTGGATGATACTTTTTTGAAGACGAAGTACCAAGGCATTCTTCTTACGGCTACCGAAAACAACGGACACACTGTGATATTCCCATTGGCTTTCACCGTAGTTTCTGCCGAGAGAGAAGAAAATTGGGAATGGTTTTTGCAAAACCTAAAGAAAATTCTTATACCAGGTATACCTTTAACATTCGTCTCCGATTGTTGTAAAGGTTTCATATGTTCCACGGATTTTCCCAACTTGTCACCATGCCTATTGTTTACGCCACTTAGAAGACAATTTTAAATTTCAAGTTCTTCAACATGTTGCTAAGACAACTCGTTTCAAGTAAGTTAACGTCATTTTTTATGTTAAAAATATAATAATGTCTAAGTATATTATGTTTTTCCTCACACGATGTTGACCATTTTCCGAAAATGTGCTTAAGTTTTCATACTTGTGAGTTCAATGAAGCATATGACGAGTTATCTACCATTTCTAAACACGCGAAGGAATTCATTGACTCCTTAGGACCCGAACATTGGGCTAATACACTATTCCAAGGTGAACGATATGGAAATATGTATTCGAATGTGGCAGTGAGCTTTAATGCGTGGATTCTTGTCTGAGATAATACCTTGGGTAGCGAAACCAAGTTGTGGTAGGAGGAAGAAGAAGAGAATTCCCTCAAAAGAACACGAACCTGAAGCTATTATCTGCGACTATTGCTAGCGTAGAACACACCACAACCGAAGAACTTGCACCAATCCTATTGCAGATGATTTTTGAGTGCTAGATAATTAGTATATTGTACAATTTAACTTGTTAAGTGAACTTCCCATGTTCCATTTCTGAACCATTTTTTAACCAACTTAATTAGCAACATATCAAATTGCTATTGATTATTGTTTCTGAGTGTTAGACCATTAATGCGCAGTTCAATTTTATCTGTTCCATGAATGATTGTTTTTCAGTGTTAGACCGTTATATGTCCCACATAAGGACGATTTTGTCATGCTCAGGACGCACATGTCCCACGTAAGATGATTGATGAGTTATAATACTGCAAGTGTACGACCACGATTAAACGGTGACAAGTACTGGTTGAGTCCACAGGGAGCGCGTGCGAGTCTAAGTCTACAATAGTAGAGTGGGGGAGAAGAAGAGAAAGAGGGATGCGACCGGAATTAAATTACGATGCGAGTAAAATAAAAAACAAACGATAAATAAAACCCCTTAGGGGGTAGAGAATGAATGCGGAAAATGAAAATATGTGTAGTGTGTGTGTTCAATTGTGGTCATCACAACATGTAATACATGAAATCCATAAACCAAATAAGATAAAATATTATCATTAAAACATACAATACAATAATTAAAATAAGGCTAATGTGAGCACATGTAAAATGATCACATCCAACTTTGTCTCCACATGAAATAAAATTTGACACAATCATTAAAACATACAAGACAATAATTAGGATGAGACTAACATGAACACATGCGTGCACATGTCATGTTTACTTCTTCCACTCCATCCTTATTCTCACCTCATCATTCCCCATAAAATAGGCCCACGAGTCTAAGCATGTGCTAAGCTTCACATAAGAGCATGAACACATCAATGATAAGAGTGAAAATCCCATTAGATGGTTATGAAACTCATGTGAGGTTCAAAGGTAGGATTAACAAACACATACACACACATACTAATACATCACATAATCACAAAACTTTCTTCTCCACCCCAATGGGGATGGACTATTGTCTACTCATCTTTAAACTAAAGAAAGCATAAAACAACCCAAAACCATAATGCAAAATTCAGAAAATGAGCTGAAGGAAAACAATCACAAAGGAAATAACTTCAAATGAAAGACATCAAGATAAAGAACAAGACTACACTATATTAAAATGAAAGCTTACAAACTTTCATTCTTCTTCTCCTCCTCTTACACTAATGAGCAGCAAATAAAACCTAAACTAATAGAGGAGCAAGAAGAAATCTTGGAGATGAGGGATTACAATTGTATATATGGACTAATACATTATTAGGATTAATATGGAAGTAATCGGACGGCTCTAAATCAAATCTGATGGTCCTAGAATGCTCTGACCTGAATACCCGACCCACGGACAAAATTGGAGACCCTTTGGACCAGTTTGATCCGCCAGTGGTGGATCAAATTGATCCAATTGGGTTGAAATTTTGTCTTCTGCTTTATTTCTTCTATTGTCACGTTGGGTGAAGCTCTGGTCCACTGTTTCTACTCGATTAGTTTTAATTGGAGAAATACTAATCTGACTCAAGTCATGTGTCACATTATTTTGTACTTCTCAATCAGGTCCCTCCGGGTTTTCATTTGAGTCCTTCCTGATTTGCAATCCAGTGCTTATGCATTACAAATAGGTTCAGAAGTCTTCAATTTATTCCATTCTTGTTACATTCAGGTCCTTTTTGATCCATTCCTTTTCTTTATTACCTAACTCCTGAAACACTACAAACAACAACTCGAGTAGCACAATATTGGGGTAAAATAAATGATATATAGTATGAATGCGATGAATGATATGCTACTCATCAAATACCCCCACACTTAACTTTTGCCAGTCCTGAGCGAAACAAAGAAAGAGAAAAATGAAAGAAAGTAAACATACGAAAAATAGGGAAATCCTAACTCAGTTTCGTAGGAATCACAGTTGCACTTAGCACGTGCAACAAGACGTTAAACCTCTTTGTCAACAAGGAGGAGGAGTGGTGTCTCCTAAGAGTTTTCAGTGGATATACCCACAAAATTTGAACATTGATGCATTATTCAACCTAGAACCACGACTCGTCGGACTTACTTTTGTCGATCATTGGACACGGTAATCCTACGGGCCACCTCTCTATATGTATCCAGTCCACACACTTAGCTTAATGAGTCATTCATTCAAGTTAATTAAGGACTTAAGTTAAAGACATGGGCAACCTTAACATCCTCTAGGTGATACAAAGTGTAAAGTCCAATAAGGTTCTTATTTGTATTCATTTTTTTCCTCTTTTGTTCTTCTCTTTCTTTTTCATTTCATTTTCTACTAGTTGGTGTGTAATTTTCCCATGGTCAGGTTTTTTGTATCGTTGCCTATGAGGACTTACACTATCACGTACACCTTCCCCCAAATCTCCACATAGGACGGTCCCTACTACCTATGTAACGGGAGTTCGGTCAGTGCATCCTAAGACAGATGACTCGAAAGCATCAGGTATTAAGTCAACTCGGACCTAATTTCCCGAGTGATAGGAGCTGTGCGAGAAGAGAGAGCACCATACTCACTTATTTCTTCTCTAAACATGAACCAAAACCCCTACACTTGAGGTTTCACAACAGGAGTTTAAGGGTCACTGACTACAACAAACTTCCTTATATTAACATACACGAATTATTCAACTAACTAGGTTCAGGGTGGAATTCTTTATTTGTTTGAGTACTATAACCCTATGATTACTCTCCCTCGAGGGAAAACCGGGGTGCATCCTAATGACTAGATAAGACCTAAAGCCGATATACTAGATATCCTGATGCATCATGTTTAAGTCAATTTTGGGAGTTTCTTTTTACTTCACCTCTGAACGGTTTTGCACATGCTAAACACATGCAAAACCTACAAAATATTTTTTTTCGCAAACTCATGAAGATTTAGAAAGAAATGACAAATTTAAAGCACTTAGGCAAGCAAAAGAAGACAAGTCACCCAATGATCATGCAAAACATATATATCGATATTAAATGCAGCACACTAACATGACCTAAACAATACACACAAAAGAAAACCGAAAAACATAGTGAAAAAGACTTAACTCCACATATATACAAATGTAAAGCACCCCCGACACTTACTTCATATATTGTCCTCAATGAAACTGGTCCATGTTATTAGCAATTTGAATTGAATCCCCCACCAAGTGATCGTGAATTGAAACCTCAAGTCCCTCAGACTGACTAGGAGTTTGACTTTGGAATATTGTGCTTTGAATTTGTGGATGTGGTGGTGGTTCGATATCACAAGATGAATCCTTATGTTGACATGAAAGGCCACCTCCTCACGTTCACGTAATTGTTGTGTCATTTGACTCACTTGCATTTCCATAGTTTGCAAGGAATTCAAGTTAGACTATAATAAATTTTAAGTGGTTTCAATGAACTTCAATTTTTTAAGTGGTGTCAACATTGAAGTTCACATTTTGATTGTCAGTTTGTAGGTTGGGTGTTAATAGGTTGAGAATTAGTCCATGTGGTCATAGGTGGTGGTTGGTAGGGATGTGGGTAATCAGGAGGAGAATAATGGGGTGGGTATGATGTATAAAAATTTGAATCAATATTATCTCCCCATGAATCCATCCCTCTAGGGTTGTACGCAGATGCGTAAAGGTCACATTGAGCATTTTGAAAAAAGGCATGCTCATACTCAGGCTCTGGGGTAACATAAAGACATTCCCCAATAACGTGATCACTAAACCTGCAACAGTCACACTGTATGGATACTGGAGCCGCCGGTACACTTATATCCGCTACCGCACGCATGAAAGACACCAAAGGTTCTTGTAATGTTTTAGTTTGTTTACCAACATATGATCCAACACAACTAGATGGTGGTCTAGTAGTCAGTGTCACTCTCATGTTACCCCAATTTGAACATTGCTCTGGATAAACATTAAGATTGTCCCAACCATACTAGGTGTTAGTCTGAGACACCCCACGATGCATGGGTCCAGAATACCAAGTAGAATAGTCCTGGTTCCCACCATGAAATGGATGGTCTCCCATGTAACCATCCATCTCAACACAGTACTCTTGAGTTTACCACTCTCAACACCACGAGGCCAAGCTCGCAAAAAGTGCTCGACTCGACCCTAAAACGTTTATAGAGAGTGTAAAGGGGAGGAGACTAGAACGTAGAAGTAGGTGAGAAGAAGATGACTCAGAGGAGAAGGGAAGAATCCCTAAAGGAAGCATGGGTAAAGGGTGAGGGTAGAAGCCCAATCTAGCAAACACGACTCAATCAACCTTGGGTCACTATAGGTCTTTATAGCTAGATATGGTAATGCAAATAAGAACATTAATTAACTTTACACTTTGTGTCACTTGAGGATGTTACCCTTGTCCTTGTATTTCACTTAAGTCCTTAATTAATTTGCACGAATGGTTCATTAGGCTAGGTGTGTGGACTGATTACATATGTAGAGTCGACCCGTAGAATTACCATGTCCAATGATCGATGAAAATGAATCGAGCGAGTCATGTTTCTAGGTTGAATAATGCGTCTATGTTCGTATTTTGTGGGTGTATCCGCTGAAAACCCTTAGGAGACAACACTCATCCTCCTTGCCGACATGAGGTGTAACGGCTTGTTGCACGTGCTAGGTGCAACCGTGATTCCTACAAAAGTGAGTTAGGATTTCCTTGTTTTACGTATGCTTTTTTCTTTCTTTCATATTTCTATTTCTTTGTTTTGCTCGGGACTAGCAAAAGTTAGGTGTGGGGGTATTTGATTGACATCATATCATGCATACATTTGTGTCTTATATTTGTTATCTTTCACCTAAACAATGATACGTAACGAGTTTTATGTTTAAGTTTCAGGAATAAACATGTTTGAGGAGAAGAGGCACAAAAAGGACCTACAAGCAAGAAAAAAGACTGAGTTGTAAGACTTATGGATTGAGAATTTGAGATGCAAGAGAGAAGGACCTAGATGTAAACCAAAAGGACCAACGAGCAAATCAAGAAACTCCACACCATCATGAGGAGTATTTTGGCAATTTGATTCGGGCATAAACTCCAACAACCAACTAGGGTGCATCACACACGAAGAAATCATGTCAGACAAGCCCACTCCAAATCCAGACCCGATCCAGAGTCCATAGACCGCCAATTGGCGGTCGGTTCTTCTCCGGATCCGATAAGATTTAGGCGGGTAATGTATTAGAGTGTTTTATGTCCATTTTTAGTAGTGCATTAGTCCAATACCGGGGGATTGTTCCGGGTTACCTTTTTCTATGGCTATAAATAGAACTCATCCTCCTCCTTTGTAAGACATCTCCTCTTTTTTTTGTGGCCATCCCTCTCAAGTATGAGTAAAGCCTTGGAGCAAAACTCTGGTGGAGAGATGCTACTTGTAATGTGAGTGAGTAATAAAAGATGTTTGGTTAGTTTATTCATAATGTCTCTTTTCAATTTATGCATGCTTAGTTAACTTTGTTTGTTTTAATCATTATAGAATTAATTAGCATGTTTTCTCTCCTTAATATGCATGTTAGTCTAATAATGTGTGAGTTGTTCCATCCCCCTTTGGGGGGTGGAGATGATGTTTGTACATGCAATAAAGAATGGAAATGAATGCTTTATTTTGAAATGTGTTGATAAATGTGAATGTATGCTTGCTTGTTTAGAGTAGAACACTTCACTTGATGGGTTTTGCCACAACTATTAGACACCTCCCATACTTGTTTAGGTTCTGAAATAACCAACTCGTGTATGTGAATGTTAATCAACTAGGTAGTGATTGGATTGATAGGTTTTGCCATAATCATTAGACACTTCCTATACATGAAAACGCTACTTACATTTATGCCAATTGAATGCATTCTTCCCTATCTTATTGCATGTGTGCATTCACTCCACCCCTTAGGGGTCGCTTTTCCTGATTTCCAGTTTCCTTTTATTAGACACTTAGTTTAGTTTTATTTTGTCTTGTGCTTTCATCTTCTTTGATTGTTTCGTGCTAGTTTAGTGTAGTTTAGTTACTGTAATCTATTCCTACTCCCCTCTTTCCACCACTTGATTTTGTTAAAACAAGAACCTACTCACCTTCCCGTGGATCAACCTGTATTTCCCGCGTCTTCAACGACGCTGTGCACTTGTGGTATTTTAAACGATTTAAACAAGTTTTTGGCATCGTTCCCAGGGAGGTGCTCGGTCCAGACTCTGGTTTGGACGATTCGAGTGAATTTAATCTTTTGTTTGTAGTTTGTCTTTGTTTCAGGAGGCTATAAATATCAAAGGAAGTCACCAGGAGATGTTTGGAGGCAAACAGAGCAGCACTGACCGCCAATCAGCGACCTGAGACCGCCAACTGACGTTCTGATGAGCTTCCTTTTCCTTGTTCTCTCTCTGGTTTACTTATATAGTTGATATAGTTGTCTGGGGCTCAATTTGGCATGTTTTGACATGTAGTTTGTCCCCAGATCAATAATCAATCCCCTGTTAATCAATTTGGCCACTAAAACCCAAAGCAAAAGACTAGGCATTCTTGCTTGTTTAGGTCATGCATCATATACTTGACTTAGACACGTAGTTTGTCTTTTGTTTTAGCTTTACTTTCAGTTGTTGAGCACTGGCGTGAGGTACGCATTTCCTACTCTCATTCATGCATTTGGTAGGACCATGCATTAGTTAGTAGGAAGTGCATTGCAACAAGTGTGAGTTGAGAGTTTGTTTGGAGAGTTGTTTTCTAGATTAAGACTCCAAAATGCTACTAAGGAGGGGTTGTCCCATATAAGATAAGGTGAGAGATTTCATCACCCTTTCCTTGCCCCAAAAATCCTACTAATCAAGAGCGTAACTTTAAAATCAAGTAGACAATGGCCCCTAAGGATCTCGGGCGCATTAGGAGAGTGATCCGGTCACGACCGTCATGGCCTGATCGGCGTCGTCCACTCTGTCGGTAGTAGGAGAGACGAAATTTCCGGATCTTGGCTCACTTGCTGGGCTTTGTGGTTTTCATCGTAGGGAGGTGAGGCGTGTTGAGGCCGCATGACCTCGTAGTTAGGCGTCGTCTAGCTGTAAGGACCTATAGTGACCTTAGGTTGTTTGAGTCTTGCTTGCTTGTGTGCTTCTACCAGTACCTACCCGCCGTAGCATAAAGAGTTCTTCCTTTCTCTCCTGAGTCATTCCCTCTCATATGTGTCTTCCCGTCTTATCCTTCGCGCACCTTCTGCTTTAGTTGTTTAAAAAAATTCTTTATTTTTCGTCTGACTCGTGTGGGTGCGCATCTTTGTGCATGTCAGTGTGGTCACGAGGCGTTGCGGGTCGTTTGACGAGATACGACATCGATTTGTCTTCGATTGTCGATTTTTCGAACACATCCTCGTCCCGTGTCCTACACCGTCCCGAGACGATGGCGAGTCGTGGACCACACGACGATGACTCAGGTTTCGGCCTTCCACACCCTCTGATCCAGAAGGTGGGGGTCTACAACCTCTTCAATTGGTGCCCCAGGTTCCCATTCCCCTTCGCGATCGATAATACCCGAGTCGTACTGTTCTACCTTCTTGCATCCTATTGCCAGAGGCGAATGGGAAGCACTTTCAGGTTAAGCCTCAGTTTATCTCCATGCTCCCTCACTTCACTGGGAAGGGTGACCTCTATATCTTTATCAGGGAATTTGAGGAGGTCTGTACTATGTTCAAGCTGCAACAACTTAGCACATACTCCATCCATCTTAAGCTTGTCCCCTTTGCACTAAAGGATGATGTCAAGAAGTGGTTGTATAGCAACCAGGCGAATGCCTTTAGGACTTGGGATGAATTTCAATCTTCATTCCTCAAGAAGTACTTTCCAAATCATCGGACTCAAAAATTGAGGAACGAAATCAATTCGTTTTATCAACATGAGACCGAATCATTTAATGCATACTTAGAGAGGTTCAAGGAGCTACTATATTCGTGCCATTACCATGACATCGAGTTATGATGCCTTTGTCAGATTGTCTACGAGGGTCTTCACATCCCATCCCGAACGCTCCTTGAGTCAATGTGTTAAGGAGAGTTCTTAGGAAAGGATGAAAGGGAGGCATGAGCTTTCCTAGAAGACCTCGTTGAGAAAACCATGCAGTGGGAGTGTAGGATTCTAGCCTAATCCTAATCCTAATTGTGCTTTGTGGTTGATTAGGTGGTGATTAGAGGGGATTAGAGATGGATGGCTGAGATTGAGAGGAGATGGATGGAGGGCTTGGATTGAAGTTGGGTGGATGTGTGGTTGAGATGGAGAGGTGGAATGGATGGTGTGGATTGAAGGGGGGAGGATATTTGGGGGGAAATCTTCTCTCCCTCTCTCTCCCTCGATGCTCTCTCCCTCACAACTCTCTCTCTCTCTCGTAGCTCTCTTCCTCCCTCTGTTGGTGCGTGATGCATTGCATACATTGCATCATATGTCTTTCATTTAGATTACTTTTACATCAATAAATGCTACTAAGGTATGTGTTTAGTCTTATTTACAGAATACAGGGACCTGAATGCAATTTACCCACATCCCGAGCATAAACGCGTGCAAAAGACTCATTTCTATCATAAAGACCAAGTTCAAGATTATCGGGTTACGAATGGAAATGTATCCAAGCATAAAAGCATTCAAGTCCTAATTGCAAAAAGAACAAGGACTTAAGCACAAAAGTAGCCGGGGACTTAACTGCAAAAAGTCAAGGACCTAATTGCAATTAAAGCACCAAAATATTATCTTGGAGAAAATCTAAAGAAAAATCAATGTAAATCTCCAAACTTATAAAGGAATTAATCCGGAGCTCAAAAGAATGGAAAGAAATCATCCAGACGCGCAAAGGAGGATCAAATCATACCATAAACATTCAACCAAAATCCGGATTAAATCAGAGAAGATTGTGCGGCGAAATCGCCGCATATCACATACATTGTGCGGCGGAAACGCCACCCCCTAGTCGATCCGTGTGCTCCAATTTTGTCCAGTCGTGTCTGGACACGTGTACTTTCCAATATTATACCTAGATCCCTTGTAGCAACTATAAATAGACCCAAGAACGATGTTAGAAGGGTCCTTAGTCTTTGGTGGTAGTTTTTATTCTTAATCTTAGTTTTGTATTCCTCTTTTCATTAATAAAATTCTGTCTTTTATTTCTTACTTTTAGTTTTCTTTTGTAATGTCTCAAGGAGCCCTTCTTCCTCCCTCCATGAGTTTCTAACTCTTTCCAAAGGGTGGAGGTGACGGATTTAGGGTGAAGAGAAGACGAATAAATGTTATTATTTTAAGTTCGTATTAGTCTATTTTGATTACTTGAGTTTATGTTAAATCATTTATCATGTAATGCTTCATAACTAATATGATTTATTATAAGTTTCTAAATTCTCTAACCTAAACCTTAAATTTAAACCTCCACCCGACGGAATTCACCTCTTTGTTCTTGTTTTAGTTTTAATTGTTCTTGTTCTTGCTTTAGATAATTAAAACCCAAAAATCTCAAAACCCAATTATTTCTTCTCTCCTTCCCCTTAATCGAAAATCACACTAATCACAGAATCTCTCCCTCCTTGTGTTCGACCCGTATATGCCACGTCTTCATTGACGCCGTGCACTTGCGGTATAAATTTAATTCTCATCAAGTTTTTGGCGCCGTTGCCGGGGAGGCGACGCAGATTTTGTTTTTTTTGTTGATTTCGATTCTATTCTGTTTATCTTGTGCGCGATCTAACTATTTGGATTTGTGTTTCAGGAGACAACAGAGCGCGCGGCGAAAACTGAGCGCAGTCTGAGAAACAAGGGCGGCGGAATCGCCGCACATCAAGAGGAACCTGTGGCGGAATCGCCGCACAATTGAAGCATCTGGGCTTCAAATTTTTCTAGGGTTAGCACCATCTCTGGGTGGACGCGTGGAGCTACTGAAATTTCGAGAGCGGGCGGCGACCCCGACTGAGCATTGCGTAGGTAACCTTTGTTGCCTTTTTCCTCGTAATTTCTAGTTTCAGAAAATTTCCTTTTCATAGAACTGCATGTGTTAGGGAAAAATTCCATAATTGGCAATAATTCAACTCTGACCTAAAATTGGCAAAATTAGAAAGGCCTTAGTGCATGCATCATCTAGTGTTTTGTATGCATTATTCTTGCTAAATTCTTGCAAATTAATTCTTGTTGAAGAGTGCTGGAGGCAAGGTACGTATCGCGTTTTAACGATTGCATTTAAGCATATAATTTAGTTTGCATACAACCTTGCAATTGCCCCCAATTAAAGACCATTGTTTGACTATCTTTGCTAGATCTAAGTTAAACTATCTTAAGGGCAACTCCGTAGGCAAAGATACGGTGGGGATTTCATCACCCTTCCGTGGCCCACAAACAACAATCCCAAAGTGTCACCCAAGCCTTAAATTAAAATCAATTAGACATTGACCCCTAAGGACTCGGACTCATTTAAGGAGAAGAATTGGTTTGACTTGCTATGACCTGAAGCCGATTGAATTTAATTTGGTGTCTAGAAAGTGTTTTTGTGTTGACGTAAGTCTTCCAAGCGAAGTGGTTGTCTAATTGGCACCGACTCTGTCGGAAGCGCCCCCACTAGCTATACACGGCCTGGCCAAGTTGGTTTGATTAGTGAGGGAGGTGAATCAAGCGAATCAATTCGACTCAACCAGTTAGGAGTCGTCTAGATCTAAGCGACACTAGGTCTAGGATTGTTTGAACCGTGCTCTCTTAGGAATTTTCTGACCAACCCTCTTTCTATCTTTAGAGTTAGGTTTCCCTTCTCATCTGAGTCTTCTTTCTCTTCTCACCTAAATTCTCTAGATTAGGATTCCTTTCTCATCTTGCCCCATTCTATTGTTTGTTTCCCTTTTGAAAAAAAAACATAAAAAAAACGAAAATTAAAAAAAATTGTAATTAATTCTTGAAATTAAATTTGGAATTTAAATTTCGAATTTGAATTCAAAAATTGATTCAGCCCGGTGCACTCAGATTTGGATTCGGGACTTGAGTAATCGACTCTCACGAGTTCATCTAGATTCCAGTCTGGAACTTAGCCCCAATCCACCTGTTGCACCACCTCACCTAGATCCAATGGGTGAGAACGTAGTGGACCCACCTGTTGTGCAACCCATAACTCTGAGGGATCGATGCTATCCAGCGATGGCTGCTCAGCCATCGTGCATCGTTATGCCCACCATACCGGGTCGCGACTTCGAACTTAAGGCACAATACATGAGTATGTTGCCTAAGTTCACCTCTAGGGAAGACCCATATCTCTTCCTTAGAGAATTTGAGGAAATCTGCTCTCTTATGCAATACCAGCATATTCCTGAGGAGGCAGTGCGTCTGAAATTCGTGCCTCTAGCACTGAAGGATGACGCTAAGAAATGGCTATATAGTCTAGCCGAAAGATCTATTAGGAGTTGGGCTGAGTTTGTTCAAGTATTCCTGAAAAAATATTTCCCCAACCATAAGAATATGAGGATTAGGAATGAAATTGTTGCATTCGTTCAGTCTGAGAGCGAGCCGTTCTATTCCTATCTAGAAAGATTCAAAAGTGTTCTGACCCAATGCCCTCATCATGGAATTCCAAGATGGCAATTATGCCAAATTATTTATGAGGGATTGACACCCACATCTAGGGTCATGGTAGAATCCGTAAGCCAAGGGAACTTTATGTCGAAAAATGAAAATGATGCTTGGACTTTCCTTGAGGAATTAGCTGAAAACAGTATGCAATGGGACAATGCTAGAACACCGCTTAACCCAAGTATTGGATCTAGAATAGCAAGTCAACCCAAACCAGGTGTCTTAGCTGTAGATGCCAACATAGCGGCTGAAGCAAAACTAGCTACCCTTATGCGCAGAATGGAAAGTTTAGAGCTACAAACCCAAAACCGAGTGAATCAAGCCTCGACTATCCCGTGCTCTAGATGTGGTCAGACTGGTCATGTAAAGGAGGATTGTGCGGAATGGGACCAAGTTAATGCCATGTATAACCATGCTAGAAATGACCCATACGCATCAACCTATAACTCGGGTTGGCGTAATAATTCCAATTTCCCATCAAACCAACTGGGTCAACCTCCTAGACAACAACCAAACCCGTATAACCAACATAATACATCATCTGGGTTTAGTAACAATAACGATCATGAGGTTAGGTTGACAAGCTTGGAAAATTTGATGAAAACTTTTATACAAACAACCAACCAGACCTTCCAAAGGCTAGAGACACAAGTCAGCCAACTAGCACAAATAGTAGGTGAAAGAGAAAAGGGTCGGTTTCCAAGTCAACCTGAGGTGAACCCTAGATCTAATAATAATTCATATCAATCCTATCAAGCACCTTCAGGAAATAACAACCCTAGACCGGTTCAAATGGTTAATGAGGAAGGACCGTTCCAACAAATAAATGCAGTAGTATCATTACGGTCCGGAAGACAAGTTGATAACAATGTGGTAAATCCTAGAGTGTCCAATCAATCTAGCCATCAAGCACCCACATATGACCTGACCATTGAACCCGACGTCCAATCTGAAATGCCCACCCCACCTACTCAATCTGAACCCGTAGCTCAACCTGAACCTGAGCGAGTCTATGTCCCTAAAGCCCCATTTCCCAATAGACTCAAAAAGAACTCAAGTGCACAAATAGAGAAAATCTTGGAAGTATTTAAGCAAGTTAAGGTGAACATTCCACTCTTAGACATGATTCAACAAATACCTGCTTATGCTAAATTCTTAAAAGATTTGTGCACTAAAAAGAGAAAAACAAACGTACCAAAGAAGGCATTCTTAACTGCAAAATAAGTTCCATTTTGTCCAACACATCTCCTATAAAATATAAGGATCCTGGATGTCCCACAATTTCATGTTCAATAGGAGATACTTTTATCAACAAAGCCCTTCTAGACCTTGGTGCTAGTGTTAACCTACTCCCGTACTCTGTCTATGAGCAAATGAACCTTGGTTCACTAAAACCCTCTAAGACAATCCTTCAATTTGCTGATTGTTCTATTAAGAAGCCAAGAGGTATAGTAGAGGATGTTTTGATCAAGGTTGGTGACTTCATTTACCCAGTGGATTTTGTCGTACTAGATACCGCACCTGTTGTAAATCCTAACCGACAAATCCCTGTAATTCTAGGCAGACCCTTTTTAGCCACTTCGGAAGCATTGATAAACTGTCGTAATGGGCTCATGCAATTATCTTTTGGGAACTTAAAAGCTGAATTTAATATCTTTCATATTGATAGTGAGCCAGAAATAATATGCAATCAAAGTGACGTTGTCATGAAATCCCGAATCTATAATATTTTTGAATCATCACAAAATCAAAAAGGAAGTAAGAAAAAAGGGAGGAATTCATCTACACACCCACCGTCACTCGAGCAAATAAGAGAACCAATTTATGTGAGGGGTGTGGAACATGTGACTCAGGAATCTCATTGCAACATGGGGAACAATTCAACTGGATACATGCACCAATATGGTGTCATTCAATCCAGTTCTGACTATGGTTGACTTTGAGCAAATTCCATCCTTCCACCGCAATTCACCAAGGTAATAAGTGCATTTGCTTTATATTTGCATACATTGAGGACAATGCATGATTTAGGTGTGGGGGGGTGTTTATGTATATATTTATCTATAAATTTGTCTTTTATTTCTTAAAAAAAAATAAAAAAAAATCAATGTTTCATGACATAGCTTAAGATTGAACTGTCAAAACCCGTGTACAAATTGCATTGAGTTTTTGTTCCTTATTATATAGTTCTGCTTGTAGAAATTATGACATAAATCTAAGTTCCAAAGAAATAACTCATTGCCCTTTAAGACATGTATGCACTTAAATTGGATGAATCAAATCTTTGAAGTGGTTGATAAAAAGCAGAGGTTGAGGAAAATATACCGGGAAGTGTGGACTTCTAATAGCAATTAAGCCTTGAGGAAAATAAAATAAAGGAATAAAGTGAGGAAACACATTTTGCAAAATGACTACAAAAGCCCAAGCCTTTGAGTCACTGGTCCGTAGGGGTAACTTGAAACCCGGTAACTTGAGTCTACCAGCTCGGGATTATCGACCAAACTCGCTACACGAATGCAAAATGGGTAAAAGTGTCAAAAAACAAATGTGTTGAATCACGGAAGAAAAGAAAAAAAATACTCAAGGCCCAAAGCTAAAAGAATGATCCATGCCATGGTTGATCCGAATGATACTTCACCACCAGAGGAGGCGTACAAAATAATTTAAGTGATATCATGTGTAGAAGGGTTAGTGGTGTGAATGTTGGAGGAACAAAGACCAAGTCATATTTTTAATGAGTTAGATTTATATAATGAGCATGCAAAAATTCTTAATGAAAAGTATAAGGTTGAGGTAGGGATATTGAGAACTATTAATGAAACGTTGATTTAGGATTTTGTGGGTATATCCGCTGAAAACCCTCAGGAGACAACACTCCTCCTAGGAAACTTGGAGGTTTAAAGGCTTGTTGCACATGCTAAGTGCAACCGTGATTCCTACGAAAGTGAGTTAGGATTTCCCTGTTTTCATTTTTCTTATATTCTGCTTTGCTAGGGACTAGCAAAATCTAGGTGTGGGGGTATTTGATGCATTGCATACATTGTATCATATGTCTTTCATTTAGATTACTTTTACATCAATAAATGCTACTAAGGTATGTGTTTAGTCTTATTTACAAAATACAGGGACCTGAATGCAATTTACCCACATCCCGAGCATAAACGCGTGCAAAAGACTCATTTCTATCATAAAGACCAAGTTCAAGATTATCGGGTTACGAATGGAAATGTATCCAAGCATAAAAGCATTCAAGTCCTAATTGGAAATGGAAATGAAAGACATATGATGCAATGTATGCAATGCATCAACCACCTAACAGACCACACCAACCTCTCATGCATTCACAATCTTTTCAGCCACCCCAAGCCCAGATCACCAACCCACCGGGTTTCCCAAATTCTAACAACATGGAAACCCATTTTAATTTTCTTGAGAACTTGACTCGTGGACTAGAGAAGTCAGTAAATTTTTTTATTTGATCCACAAGTCAAGTTCTCACTTCAAATCAACAGACCATGAAATCTCTAGAGCTTTAGATGGGCCAATTGGCTCAGTCTGTACATGAGAGAGAGAGAGAGACTCTGCCCAGCCAACCTGTGGCTAACCCCCGTGCTCAGCATCAATTGAACTTGCATGTTGCGAGTTTGAGACCGCTGGAGGGAAGTGAATTGTGTGGAAGAACCTATGGACAATGTCAATGCTATTGTGACCCTGAGAAATGGGAAGCAGGTCAACAACCACGTTTCCTTGCCACTAAATCCATTTGTGCAGCCCCTTTGTGGGAATGATGGTGAGAAAGAGGCCGAGGGTGAGGGTAATACACCAACACCTCTTTCTCAGGCACCGTAGAAAACCTACCTGCCAAAAGCTCCAATCCTAGTATGTTGACTAAGAAAGAGAGTGACAACGTTGACAAAATGCTGGAGATATTCAAGAAAGTGAATGTCAACATTCCCTTGTTAGACATGATTCAACAAATACCTCCCTATGCAAAAATCCTGAAGGATCTCTGTACGACTAAGAGGAAAACCAACGTCCCTAGCAAAACTTTTTGGCGGCTAATCTGAGCTCAATCATTTTGAACCCAACGTACGTCAAATTGAAGGACCCAGGTAGTCCAACAATTTCATGTGTCATTGGGTACTTTCACATTAGTAATGTCTTGCTAGATCTAGGATCAGCGGTTAACCTCTTACCAGCTTCTGTGTATCAACGATTAAGCCTAGCCGAGCTCAAACCTAGGAAAACAACTTTACAGTTGGTTGATCGTTCGATTAAAGTCCCGATGGGGGTCATCGAAGATGTCCTAATCAAGGTTGATGATTTCATATTTCTAGTTGACTTCGTCGTCCTTGAAACTGAACCAATCAAGACTACCCACTCTCAGATTCCATTGATTTTGGGTAGACCATTTCTGGCAACGTCAAATGCCTTAATCAATTGTCGAACTGGACTCATGAAATTGTCGTTCGGGAACTTGACCGTGACATTCCATGTGTTCAATTTGTCTAGACAACCGACATCTTTCGAGGATCCCTTGGAAATCAATCTTATCCGGGACATTGAAGAAGAAATAGAAGAAGAGTATCCCCTGATTCATGAGAATTTAAATGCTTACATCATTTATGATTCCGATCATGAAGAGGACGGGGGCGAGTTGAGCGATGATGTGCATGTTGTTCAGTACAAGCGAGCTCCTCCTATCTTACATCTCGAGCTAGATATCACACCTCGCCTTGAGGAGTCACCCACAATTGAGCTTAAAGAACTCCCTTAGGATCTGAAACACATTTTTCTTGGTCTCAATAGGTCATTTTCGGTGATTATTTCATCGACGTTAACTGAGGATCTGGAAGAACGTCTGATTCAAGTACTAAAGGAGCACAAATCAACCATTGGGTGGTTCTTGAAGGACATTAAAGGGATAAGTCCCGACGTCGTGCAACACCACATCTTTCTGGAGGATGAGGCATCACCATGTCGCAACACCCAAAGGCATCTAAATCCAGCCATGACAGAAGTAGTTAAAAAAGAGATCATCAAGTGTTTAGATCATGGCATCATTTTTCCCATTTCGGACAGTGCTTGGGTAAGTCATGTCCAGGTTGTGCCCAAGAAGTCGGGTATCACTGTTGTCCAGAATGACAACAATTATCATTGTTGTCCAGAATGACAACAATGAGCTTCTACCCACACGACTTCAAACTAGGTGGCGAGTCTGCATTGACTATAGGAAGTTGAATGTGGTCACGCGTAAGGACCACTTCCCTCTACCTTTCAGCGACCAGATGTTGGAGAGATTCGTCGGGCATGCCTATTACTATTTCCTCGATGGTTATTCGGGGTACGATGAAATCCCAGTTGCCCCTGAAGACCAAGGGAAAACCACATTCACTTGTCCTTTTGGGACGTTTGCTCATAGACGTATGCCTTTCGGACTACGCAATGCACCAACAACATTCCAACGTTGCATGTTAAGTATCTTTTCTGGCATGGTCGAGTACTTCCTTGAGATTTTCATGGACGATTTCTCGGTTCATGGCACCTCCTTTGATGAGTGCTTGCACCACCTGAGCCTTATTCTCAAGAGGTGTTCGGATACGAACAAAGCCCTTAATTGGAAAAGGTGTCATTTCATGGTTACAAAAGGCCTTATATTGGGTCACGTGGTATCTCATGATGGTATCAAGGTGGATAGGGCAAAGATTGAGCTTATTTCTAAGCTTCCGCCACCCACCCCGGTAAAAGAAATCCGGTCATTCCTTGGACATGCTGGTTTTACCGGCATTTTATTAAAGATTTCAGCAAGATAGCTCGCCTCTTGACGAGCTTTTCTAAAGGCACATCTTTTGAGTTCACACCCAAGTGCATGACTACTTTTGAATTTTTAAAGTGTGAGTTGACCTCCGCTCCTATTATTAAGGCACTGGTGTGGACTCTACCTTCTGAGCTGATGTGTGATGCATCTGATTATGCGATAGGAGTAATGTTGGGTCTGAAAGTCTACAAATTGCCTTATGTGATCTATTATGCAAGTCGTACTCTCAATGACGTCCAACTTAACTACTCCATTACTCAGAAAGAGTTCCTCGCGATCATATTTGCTTTGGAAATTTTTTGTCAGTACATCATTGGGTCGCACGTCATCATCTACACTTATCACTCAACTCTTCCCTACCTTTGTCCAAAAAGGATTCAAAACCCCGTCTCCTTTGTTGGATCTTGTTGTTTCAAGAATTCGACTTTGAGATATGGGATAAGAAGGGATGCGAGAACGTCGTGGCAGATCACCTTTCTCGCATTCCAGTTGAGCTTTCATCGGATCCACCGGTGAACGAGTTCTTTCCTGACGAGAACCTTATGGAAATAGCCTCACTCCCCTGGTTCGCCGACATTGTGAACTATTTAGCAATCAGGGAGGTGCCGAGTCATTAGACATAAAATGAGAAGGCCAAATTCAAGTCATTAGTCAAGCACTTCTATTGGGATGATCCCTACTTGTTTAAGTACTGTGCCGATCAAATCATAAGAAGGTGCATTCCTAACTATGAGATTCAGAGCGTCTTGTCCTTTTGCCATAAGGAGGCATGTGGTGGGCACTTTGGTGCCAAGAAAACCACTGCCAAAGTGACCCAATGCGGTTTTTACTGGCCCATGTTGTTCCAAGACGCTTTTGCATTTTGCAAAGCATGCGATAGGTGTCTACGTGTGTGCCGCATTGGAAGACGTGATATGATGCCACTCAATCCTATCCTAGTGGTCAACATATTTGATGTTTGGATAATTGACTTCATGAGCCCTTTCCCTGTGTCCCATGGTCACACCTACATTCTGGTGGCAGTTGATTGTGTCGAAGTGGGTTGAAGCAATCCCAACTCTCACTAACGATCGCAAGGTTGTGATCAAATTTCTTAAAGAACATTTCTACGAGGTTTGGGACACCTCGTTGTATCATTAGTGATCGGGGGACACACTTTGTGAACCAATCCCTCGAGGCAGTGTTGAGGAAATATTCCATGACACACAAGTTGGCCACACCTTAGCATCCTCAAACCAGTGGCCAGGTGGAAATTTCCAACCGTCAACTCAAGCAAATTCTAGAGAAAACGGTTAATGCTTTGAGGAAAGATTGGTCGGTTAAGCTTAATGATGCATTGTGAGCCTTCCACACTGCATTTAAAACCGACCTTAGCATGTCCCCCTACCGGCCAGTTTATGGCAAAACTTGCCATCTTCCGGTAGAGCTTGAGAATCAGGCATTATGGACATGAGAAATGAAGCTTATGAGAATGCCAAGATCTGCAAGTCCTATACTAAAATTTTCCACGACCGCTTGGTCAGAATCAAAACCTTAACGGTCGGACAAAAGGTCTTGTTGTATAACTCTCGACTCCACTTGTTTCCGGGGAAACTTCAAAGTCGTTGATCTGGACCCTTTATTGTTTTAACCATTTTCCCTCATGGAGCGGTTGAGATTCAGAACCCGAGTACCAACGACGTGTTCAAAGTTAATTTACACCGCCTAAAACAGTACTTGGAGGGGACCACGACAGAGGTCGAGGCAGAAGTCATGTCTTTAGACAAACTTTCCGCATATGTGGTCACTTGACGTGATCAGTCCTTTCATCTTGTTGTACATATTTTTAACAAAAACAAAGAAAAAAAAGAAATAAAAGAAAATGAAAGATAGTGAAAAAGAAGAAAAGAAAAAAATAGAAGTGTCTTTTGATATTTTTCCATGCTCTTTGGTTAAAAAACACGTTTTTCTTTACCCTACCCATCATCCACCCAAATCAAAACGCGTATTCTCCTCCTGACCGCCCAATAGAGAAAAGTTTGTACTAGATCTGACGAATCGACCGCCAATTAGTGGTTTCCCACCGCCGATCAGCGATCCATTGTGCTTATCTGTGCCTGGATCTTCGTCTGGGAGTTGCTATTTCTGTGGGAAGTTGCCTTCTGTTGGGTATGAGGATTTCTACTGCTCACGTCTACGTGCTTCGGTCTCCACCCCTCGAGCGTCTTGTTTGTCTTTGCCGCCGCTTGTTCCTCCATTAAAGCTCACTAACGTAGGTGCAGGTATGGTCAGCCCATATTTAATTCCAGAACTTAATTTTGCCTCCCTGATTCGCGATTTCGGAGAACCCTTCTACGATAGAATCGTAGCAAAAGGGTGGAGTCATTTGATGTATGAGGGTGATGAAACCATGTACGTAGAACCTCTCGTACGTGAGTTTTATTCTCAACTCGAGTATGACCAGACCAGACAACTCGAGTTTAGTATCATTCTTAGAGGGGTGAAACACACCGTGACACCCCAAATTATCTCCGATGCGACTGGGATACCCTTAGTCGATGATCTCGCACCCACTCGTGAGATTAATTTTAACCGATATATGCTTGGGCGCGGGCAACCCATTTCATTGCATGGGGAATACCCAATGCGCACATCTACTCCAATGTGCACATTGTAGCAAGTTGGGTGTGTAGGAATGTGTTGGGTCAAGAGCGGACCTCCACATTCTTCACACCTAATTTGCGAATAGTGTATAGTCTCATGGATGGTTCACCTCACTGCATTTGTCGAACGTTGTTCGATGTGTTGGTGAACGCCAAGCTTAAAGAAATACATTGTTTGCTTACTCTGGTGACCAAATTGTGTGGAATGTTGGACATCCCACGATTTGAGCGCTTGCTGCAGCGCCAAGGCATTGAGCTCGAGGTTGCGAAGATGACCCCGTCATATCGCCATTGCCTTTAGGAGTCATGGGTGCCTGATTACATGGAGGAGGATGTTAGAGCCAGTTCCCCAAACTCATTTGTGAGCTCAGGAATGCTCTTCAACACTGACATATCTGAGATGGCGGTAGAGCAGCAAAATGTCATTTTGGCCAAGCAAAACCGGAAGATTTGTAAGAAGTTCTCGGCTCTTGAGCGAGGTGCCTCTTCGAGCACCTGTGGCCGCCATCATTAGTCTGGTACACCCTATCCATGCATTGGCGCCATCCTGCCATACACTGAGAACAATGCATGGATTAGGTGTGGGGGTGTCTTCACGTATGTACATATTTTGTGTGTCTTTATTTCACTTTCTATTGTTTACCTTTCTAGGGTCATGTTAGTGTGCTGCATTTAATATCGATATATCTGTTTGCCATGATCCTTGGGTGTCTTGTTTTCTTTTGTTTGCCGTAGTGCTTTCACTTCCTATTTCTTTAAAAACTCTGATGTGTTTGCGAAAGAAAATGTTTTTTGGGGGTTGTGTTTGTGTTTAGCGTAGGCAAAACCGTTTTGAGGCAATAGAAGAGAAGCTCCCAGAATTGACTTGAACATGATGCATTAGGATATCTAGCACACTGGCTTTAGGTCTTATCGAGTCGTAAGGATTCACCCCGGTCTTCCCTCGGGGGGCGAATAATCATAGGATTTCAGTACTCAAACAAATAAAGAAGTCCACCATAAACCTAGTGAGTCAAATAATTCGTGTCTGTTAATATAAGGAAGTTTGTCGTAGTCAGGGACCCCTAAAATCTTGTTGCGAAACTTTAAGTGTAGGGGTTTTGGTACCAATGTAGATAATAAATAAATAAGTGGTGTTCTCTCTTCTCACATGTCTCCTATCACACGGGAAATTAGGTACGAGGGGACTTAGTGTCTGGTGCTTTCAAGTCATCTGACCTAGGATGCACCGACCGAACTCCCGTTACACGGGTGGTAGGGATCGCCCTATGTGGAGATATGGGAAACGTGTACGTGATAGTATAAGTCCTCATAGGCAATGATGCACGAAACCAGACCCTGGGAGAAGTACACACCAACAAAAACAAAAAAAGAACAAAAGGAAAAAAAGGAAAAAAAAGGAATGATAATGCAAATAAGAACCTTAATGGACTTTACACTTTGTGTCACTTGAGGATGTTAAGGTTACCCTTGTCTTTCACATAAGTCCTTAATTAACTTGCACGAATGGTTCATTGGGCTAGGTGTGTGGACTGATTATATATATAGAGTCGACCCGTATAATTACCGTGTCAATGATCGACAAAAATGAGTCGAGCGAGTCATTTTGCTAGGTTGAATAATGCATCTATGTTCGGATTTTGTGGGTGTATCAACTGAAACCCCCCAGGAGACAACACTCCTCTTTGGCGACGGGGAGGTTTAATGGCTTGTTTCACGTGCTAAGTGCAACCGTGATTCCTACGAAAGTGAGTTAGGATTTCCTTGTTTTACGTATGCCTTTTCATTTCTTTCATTTTTCTATTTCTTTGTTTTGCTCGGGACCAGCAAAAGTTAGTGTGGGGGTATTTGCATGACATCATATCATGCATACATTTGTGTCTTATATCCGTTATCTTTCACCTAAACAATGCTACGTAACGAGTTTTATGTTTAAGTTTCAGGAATAAACAGGTTTGAGGAGAAGAGACACAAAAAGGACCTACAAGCAAGAAAAAGGACTGAGTTGTACGACTTATGGACTGAGATGCAAGAGAGAAGGACCCAGATGTAAACAAAAAGGACCACCGAGAAAATCAAGAAACTCCACACCATCATGATGACTATTTTGGCAATTTGATTCAGGCCTAAACTCCAACAACCAACTAGGGTGCATCACACATGAAGAAATCAAGCTAGACAAGCACTCCAAATCTAGACCCGATCCAGAGTCCATAGACCGCTGATTGGCGGCCGGTTCTTCTCCGGATCCAATAAGATTTATGCGGATCATGTATTAGAGTATTTTTTGTCTATTTTTAGTAGTGCATTAGTTCCATACCGGGGGATTGTCCAGAGTTTCCTTTTTCTATGGAACCTCTTTCTCCTCTTTTGTAAGACATCTTCTCTTTTTTGTGTGGTCATCCTCTCTACTAGGAGTAAAGCCTTGGAACAAATCTCTGGTGGAGAGAGGCTACTTGTAATGTGAGTGAGTAATAAAAGATATTTTGTTAGTTTCCTCATATTTTATCTTTTCAATTTATGCATGCTTAGTTAACTTTGTTTGTTTTAATCGTCATAGAATTAATTAGCATGTTTTCTCTCCTTAATATGCATGTTAGTCTAATAATGTGTGAGTAGTTTTATCCCCCTTTGGGGGGTGTAGATGATGTTTGTACATGCAATAAAGAATGGAAATGAATGCTTTATTTTGAAATGTGTTGATAAATGTGAATGTATGCTTGCTTGTTTAGAGTAGAACACTTCACTTGATGCGTTTTTCAAAAACTATTAGACACCTCTCATACTTGTTTAGGTTGTGAAATAACCAACTGGTGCATGTGAATGTTAATCAACTAGGTAGTGATTGGATTGATAGGTTTTGTTATAATCATTAGACACTTTCTATACATGAAAACACTACTTACATTTGTGCCCATTGAATACATTCTTCCCTATCTTATTGCATGTGTTCACTCACTCAACTCCCTATGGGTCTCTCTTCCTGATTTCCAGCTTGCTTTTATTAGACACTTAGTTAATTTTATTTCGTCTCGTGCTTTCATCTTCTTTGATTGTTTCGTGCTAGTTTAGTGTAGTTTAGTTACTGTAATCAATTCCTGCTCTCCTCCCCTTGATTTCGTTAAAACTAGAATCTACTCACCTCCCCGCGGATCGACCCGTATTTGCCACGTCTTCAACGATGCGACGTACTTGCGGTATTTTAAACGATTTAAACACTGCAAAAATCACGAAATGAGCCAGCTCGTTCGGTAGAAACGACCCGGGTCATTCTGACTTAACAACTTGTCTAGTGTTTTATACTTTTCTCTAAAACATGAAAAAACTTGTCCAATATGAGTCAACTTAGATAGATGGTGCGATTGAATCAAGATAAATGAGTGGTAGAAATCACCAAACGACTTGGATCCATCGACCAAACAATTTGGGTCGTTCGGTTGAAACGAGCTGGGTCGTTCGACGGAACGAGCGGGGTCCTTTTGACTTAACTAACAACTTAAAAAAATTAATTCTCTCTAAGACATGAAACAACTTGTCCAATGATTGACATCATATCATGCATCAACTTGTCCAATGGAGGAATTGGAAGAAGAAAAAGCCACTACAGTAACCACCCATCAACAGTCTGGGACCGCCAACGGGCGGCCTGGTGAGCTTCGATGGCTCCAAATTTTGTTCTGGTTGTTTGTTGTTTCATGTTTGTTGTCTGAGAGCTCAATCTTGCATGTTGTGACTTGTAGTTTGCTCCCAGATTAACAATCAATCCCCTTTAATCAACTTGGCCACAAAAATCCAAAGAAAAAGATTAGACATTCTTTTCTTGTTTAGGTCATGCATGATATACTTGATTTAGGCACGTAATTGTCTTTTATTCTAGCTTTACTTTCAGTTGATGGGCGCTGACGTGAGGTACGCATTTCCTATACTCATTCATGTATTTTGTATGACCATGCATTAGTTAGTAGGAATTGCATCGGGACAAGAGTGAGCTGAGCGTTTGATTGGAGAGTTGATTACTAGATTAAGACTCAAAACGCTACTAAGGAGGGGTTGTCCCATACAAGATAAGGTGGGGGGTTTCATCACCCTTTCCTTTGCCCCAAAAATCACTCTTAATCAAAGCCTTAATTCTAAAATCAAGTAGACATGGACTGATGCATTGCATACATTGCATCATATGTCTTTCATTTAGATTACTTTTACATCAATAAATGCTACTAAGGTATGTGTTTAGTCTTATTTACAGAATACAGGGACCTGAATGCAATTTACCCACATCCCGAGCATAACCGCGTGCAAAAGATTCATTTCTATCATAAAGACCATGTTCAAGTTTATCGGGTTACAAATGGAAATGTATCCAAGCATAAAAGCATTCAAGACTTAATTACAAAAAGAGCAAGGACTTGAGCACAAAAGTAGCCGGGGACTTAATTGCAAAAAGACAAGGACCTAATTGCAAATCACGAGTAGCTTTTATTATCTTGGAGAAAATATATAGAAAAATCAATGTATATCTCCAAATATATGAAGGAATTAATCCGGAGCTCAAAAGAATGGAAAGAATCAATCCAGACGCGCAAAGAAGGATCAAATCATACCATAAACATTCAACCAAAATCCGGACAAAATCAGGCCAGATTGTGCGGCGTTTCCGCCGCACCACACACACAATATGCGGCGTTTCCGCCGCCCAAGCATCGATCCGCGTCTCCCAATTTTGTCCAGTCGTGTCTGGACACGTGTACTCTCCAATTCTATACTTAGGTCTCTTGTAACAACTATAAATAGACCCGAGAACGATGTTAGAAGGGTCCTTAGTCTTTGGTGGTAGTTTTTATTCTTAATCTTAGTTTTGTATTCTTCTTTTCATTAATAAAATTCTGTCTTTTATTTCTTACTTTTAGTTTTCTTTTGTAATGTCTCAAGGACCCCTTCTTCCTCCCTCCAAGAGTTTCTAACTCCTTCCAAAGGGTGGAGGTGACGGATTAGGGTGAAGAGAAGATGAATGAATGTTATTATTTTAATTTCGTGTTAATATATTTTGATTACTTGAGTTTATGTTAAATCATTTATCATGTAATGCTTTATAACTAATATGATTTATTATAAGTTTCTAAATTCTCTAATCTAAACCTTAAATCTAAACCTCCACCCGACGGAATTCACCTCTTTGTTCTTGTTTTAATTTTAATTGTTCTTGTACTTGCTTTAGATAATTAAAACCCAAAAATCTCAAAACCCAATTATTTCTTCTCTCCTTCTTTCCCCCAATCGAAATCACAATAATAACAAATCTCTCCCTCCTTGTGTTCGACCCGTACTTGCCACGTCTTCATAGACGTCGTGCACTTGCGGTATAAATTTAATTCCCATCAAGTTTTTGGCATCGTTGCCGGGGAGGCGATGCAGATTTTGTTTTTTGTTGATTTCGAGTTTATTCTGTTTATCTTGTGCGCGATCTAACTATTTGGATTTGTGTTTCAGGAGACAACAGAGCGCACGGCGAAATCTGAGCGCAGTCTGAGCAACAAGGGCGGCGGAATCGCCGCACATCAAGAGTAACCTGCGGCGGAATCGCCGCACAAGTGAAGCATCTGGGCTTCAAATTTTTCTGGGGTTAGCACCATCTCTGGGTGGACGCGTGGAGCTACTGAAATTTCGAGAGCGGGCGGCGAACCCGACTGAGCATTACGTAGGTAACCTTTGTTGCCTCTTTTCCTCGTAATTTCTATTTTCAGAAAATTTCCTTTTCGTAGAACAGTATGTGTTGGGCAAAAAAAAATCCATAAATTGCAATAATTCAACTCTGACCTAAAAATTGGCAAAACTAGAAGAACTTAGTGCATGCATCATATAATGTTTTGTTTGCATTATTCTTGCTAAATTCTTGCAAATTAATTCTTGTTGAAGAGTGCTGGAGGCAAGGTACGTATCGCGGTTTTTATCGAATGCATTTAAGCATATAATCTAGTTTGCATACAACCTTGAAATTGCCCCCCTCTAAAGACCATTGTTTGACTATCTTTGCTAGATCTATGTTAAACTATCTTAAGGGCAACTCCATAGGCAAAGATACGGTGGGGATTTCATCACCCTTCCGTGGCCCACAAATCACAAACCTAAAGTGTCACCCAAGCCTTGAATTAAAATCAACTAGACATTGACCCATAAGGACTCGGACTCATTTAAGGAGAAGAATTGGTTTGACTTGCTATGACCTGAAGCCGATTGAATTTAATTTGGTGTCTAGAAAGTGTTTTTGTGTTGACGTAAGTCTTCCAAGCGAAGTGGTTGTCTAATTGGCACCGACTCTGTCGGAAGTGCCCCCACTAGCTATAAACGGCATGGCCAAGTTGGTTTGATTAGTGAGGGAGGTGAATCAAGCAAATCAATTCGACTCAACCAGTTAGGAGTCGTCTAGATCTAAGCGACACTAGGTCTAGGATTGTTTGAACCGTGCTTTCTTAGGATTTTTCTGACCAACCCTCTTTCTATCTTTAGAGTTAGGTTTCCCTTCTCATCTGAGTCTTCTTTCTCTTCTCACCTAAATTCTCTAGATTAGGATTCCTTTCTCATCTTGCCCCATTCTATTGTTTGTTTCCCTTTTGAAAAAAATATATAAAAAAAACGAAAAAAAATTACTTAATTCTTGAAATTAAATTTCGAATTTAAATTTCGAATTTGAATTGAAAAATTGATTCAACCCGGTGCACTCAGATTTGGATTCGGGACTTGAGTAATCGACTCTCACGAGTTCATCTAGATTCCAGTTTGGAACTTAGCCCCCCAATCCACCTGTTGCACCACCTCACCTGGATCCAATGGGTGAGAACGTAGTGGACCCGCCTGTTGCACAACCTATAACTCTGAGGGATCGATGCTATCCAGCGATGGCTGCTCAGCCATCGTGCATCGTTATGCCCACCATACCGGGTCGCGACTTCGAACTTAAGGCACAATACATGAGTATGTTGCCTAAGTTCACCTCTAGGGAAGACCCATACCTCTTCCTTAGAGAATTTGAGGAAATCTGCTCTCTTATGCAATACCAGCATATTCCTGAGGAGGCAGTGCGTCTGAAATTCGTGCCTCTAGCACTGAAGGATGATGCTAAGAAATGGCTATATAGTATAGCCGAAAGATCTATTAGGAGTTGGGCTGAGTTTGTTCAAGTATTCCTGAAAAAATATTTTCCCAACCATAAGACTATGAGGATTAGGAATGAAATTGTTGCATTCGTTCAGTCTGAGAGCGAGCCGTTCTATTCCTATCTAGAAAGATTCAAAAGTGTTCTGACCCAAATATCCTCATCATGGAATTCCGAGATGGCAATTATGTCAAATTATCTATGAGGGATTGACACCCACATCTAGGGTTATGGTAGAATCCGTAAGCCAAGGGAACTTTATGTCGAAAAATGAAAATGATGCCTGGACTTTCCTTGAGGAATTAGCTGAAAACAGTATGCAATGAGACAATGCTAGAACACCGCTTAACCCGAGTATTGGATCTAGAATAGCAAGTCAACCCAAACCAGGTGTCTTAGCTGTAGATGCCAACATAGCGGCTGAAGCAAAACTAGCTACCCTTATGCGCAGAATGGAAAGTTTAGAGCTACAAACCCAAAACCGAATGAATCAAGCCTCGACTATCCCGTGCTCTAGATGTGGTCAGACTGGTCATGTAATGGAGGATTGTGCGGAATGGGACCAAGTTAATGCCATGTATAACCATGCTAGAAATGACCCATACGCATCAACCTATAACTCGGGTTGGCGTAATAATTCCAATTTCTCATCAAACCAACACGGTCAACCTCCTAGACAACAACCAAACCCGTATAACCAAAATAATACATCATCTGGGTTTAGGAACAATAACGATCATGAGGTTAGGTTGACAAGCTTGGAAAATTTGATGAAAACTTTTATACAAACAACCAACCAGACCTTCCAAAGGCTAGAGACACAAGTCAGCCAACTAGCACAAATAGTAGGTGAAAGAGAAAATGGTCGGTTTCCAAGTCAACCTGAGGTGAACCCTAGATCTAATAATTCATATCAATCCTATCAAGCACCTTCAGGAAATAACAACCCTAGACCGGTTCAAATGGTTAATGAGGAAGGACCGTTCCAACAAATAAATGTTGTAGTATCATTACGGTCCGGAAGACAGATTGATAATAATGTGGTAAATCCTAGAACGTCTACTCAATCTAGCCATCAAACTGCCACATATGACCTAACCATTGAACTCGACGTCCAATCTGAAACGCCCACCCCACCTACTCAATCTGAACCCGTAGCTCAACCTGAACCTGAGCGAGTCTATGTCCCTAAAGCCCCATTTTCAATAGACTCAAAAAGAACTCAAGTGCACAAATAGAGAAAATCTTGGAAGTATTTAAGCAAGTTAAGGTGAATATTCCACTCTTAGACATGATTCTACAAATACCTGCTTATGCTAAATTCTTAAAAGATTTGTGCACTAAAAAGAGAAAAACAAACGTACCAAAGAAGGCATTCTTAACTGCAAACATAAGTTCTATTTTGTCCAACACATCTCCTATAAAATATAAGGATCCTGGATGTCCCACAATTTCATGTTCAATAGGAGATACTTTTATCAACAGAGCCCTTCTAGACCTTGGTGCTAGTGTTAACCTACTCCCGTACTCTGTCTATGAGCAAATGAACCTTGGTCCACTAAAACCCTCTAAGACAACCCTTCAATTTGCTGATTGCTCTATTAAGAAACCAAGAGGTATAGTAGAGGATGTTTTGATCAAGGTTGGTGACTTCATTTACCCAGTGGATTTTGTCGTACTAGATACCGCACCTGTTGTAAATCCTAATCGACAAATCCCTGTAATTCTAGGCAGACCCTTTTTAGCCACTTCGGAAGCATTGATAAACTGTCGAAATGGGCTCATGCAATTATCTTTTGGGAACTTAAAAGCTGAATTTAATATCTTTCATATTGATAGTGAGCCAGAAATAACATGCAATCAAAGTGATGTTGTGATGAAATCGCGTATCTATAATATTTCTGAATCATCACAAAATCAAAAAGGAAGTAAGAAAAAGGGGAGGAATTCATCTACACACCCACCGTCACTCGAGCAAATAAGAGAACCAATTTATGTGAGGGGTGTGGAACCTGTGACTCAGGAATCTCATTGCAACATGGGGAACAATTCAACTGGATAGATGCACCAATATGGTGTCATTCAATCCAGTTCTGACTATGGTTGACTTTGAGCAAATTCCATCCTTCCACCGCAATTCACCGAGGTAATAAGTACATTTGCTTTATATTTGCATACATTGAGGACAATGCATGATTTAGGTGTGGGGGGTGTTTATGTATATATTTATCTATAGATCTGTCTTTTATTTCTAAAAAAAAAAGAAAAAAAAAATCAATGTTTCATGACATAGCTTAAGATTGAACTGTCAAAACCCGTGTACAAATTGCATTGAGTTTTTGTTCCTTATTATATAGTTCTGCTTGTAGAAATTGTGACATAAATCTAAGTTCCAAAAAATTACTCATTGCCCTTTAAGACATGTATGCACTTAAATTGGATGAATCAAATATTTGAAGTGGTTGATAAAAAGCAAAGGTTGAGGAAAATATACTGGGAAGTGTGGACTTCTAATAGCAATTAAGCCTTGAGGAAAATAAAAATAAAAATAAAGGAATAAAGTGAAGAAAACACATTTTGCAAAATGATTACAAAAGCCCAAGCCTTTGAATCTGGTCCGTAGGGGTATCTTGAAACCCGGTAACTTGAGTCTACCAGCTCGGGATTATCGACCAAACTCGCTACACGAATGCAAACGAGTAAAAGTGTCAAAAAGCAAATGTGTTGAATCACGGAAGAAAAGAAAAGAAAAAAATAATAATACTCAAGGCCCAAAGCTAAAAGAATGATCCATGTCATGGTTGATCCGAATGATACTTCACCACCAGAGGAGGCGTGCAAAATAATTCAAGTGATAAACATGTGTAGAAGGGTTAGTGGTGTGAATGTTGGAGGAACAATGACCAAGTCATATTTTTAATGAGTTAGATTTATATAATGCGCATGCAAGAATTCTCAGTGAGATGTATAAGGTTGAGGTAGGGATATTGAGAACTATTAATGAAATGTTGATTCAGGATTTTGTGGGTATATCCGCTGAAAACCCTCAGGAGACAACACTCCTCCCCTAGGCAACAAGGAGGTTTAACGGCTTGTTGCACATGCTAAGTGCAACCGTGATTCCTACGAAAGTGAGTAAGGATTTCCTGTTTTCATTTTTCTTATATTCTGTTTTGCTAGGGACTAGCAAAATCTAGGTGTGGGGGTATTTGATGCATTGCATACATTGCATCATATGTCTTTCATTTAGATTACTTTTACATCAATAAATGCTACTAAGGTATGTGTTTAGTCTTATTTACAGAATACAGGGACCTGAATGCAATTTACCCACATCCCGAGCATAACCGCGTGCAAAAGATTCATTTCTATCATAAAGACCATGTTCAAGTTTATCGGGTTACAAATGGAAATGTATCCAAGCATAAAAGCATTCAAGACTTAATTACAAAAAGAGCAAGGACTTGAGCACAAAAGTAGCCGGGGACTTAATTGCAAAAAGACAAGGACCTAATTGCAAATCATGAGTAGCTTTTATTATCTTGGAGAAAATATATAGAAAAATCAATGTATATCTCCAAATATATGAAGGAATTAATCCGGAGCTCAAAAGAATGGAAAGAATCAATCCAGACGCGCAAAGAAGGATCAAATCATACCATAAACATTCAACCAAAATCCGGACAAAATCAGGCCAGATTTTGCGGCGTTTCCGCCGCACCACACACACAATATGCGGCGTTTCCGCCGCCCAAGCATCGATCCGCGTCTCCCAATTTTGTCCAGTCGTGTCTGGACACTTGTACTCTCCAATTCTATACTTAGGTCTCTTGTAACAACTATAAATAGACCCGAGAACGATGTTAGAAGGGTCCTTAGTCTTTGGTGGTAGTTTTTATTCTTAATCTTAGTTTTGTATTCTTCTTTTCATTAATAAAATTCTGTCTTTTATTTCTTACTTTTAGTTTTCTTTTGTAATGTCTCAAGGACCCCTTCTTCCTCCCTCCATGAGTTTCTAACTCCTTCCAAAGGGTGGAGGTGACGGATTAGGGTGAAGAGAAGATGAATGAATGTTATTATTTTAATTTCGTGTTAGTATATTTTGATTACTTGAGTTTATGTTAAATCATTTATCATGTAATGCTTTATAACTAATATGATTTATTATAAGTTTCTAAATTCTCTAATCTAAACCTTAAATCTAAACCTCCACCCGACGGAATTCACCTCTTTGTTCTTGTTTTAATTTTAATTGTTCTTGTACTTGCTTTAGATAATTAAAACCCAAAAATCTCAAAACCCAATTATTTCTTCTCTCCTTCTTTCCCCCAATCGAAATCACAATAATAACAAATCTCTCCCTCCTTGTGTTCGACCCGTACTTGTCACGTCTTCATAGACGCCGTGCAGTTGCGGTATAAATTTAATTCCCATCATGGACCCTAGGATTTCGGACGCACTAGGAGAGTGATCGAGTTGAGACTGTCATGACCTGATCGGCGTCGCATGTCTTGTCGATAGTAGGAGGTACTGGATCTCCAGATCTGGTATCACTTGCTGGGCATTGTGGTCTTCGTTGTAGGGAGGTGAGGCGTGTCGAGACTAGTAATCTCGAAGTTAGGCGTCGTCTAGCCTAAGGACTCATAGCCATAAGTTGTTTGAGTGGTGCTTGCTAGATGCATGATCATACAAAATGCATGAATGAGAGTAGTTTAGTGTTGTTTAGCTTTAGCATAATCACATTTTCTCTCCCTTTATTTGCCACTTGATTTCTGAAAAATCAGAGGCTACTCACCTCCCTTGCGGTTAATTAAAATGTTCAAACATCCCTTGGATCGACCCGTATTTGTCACCGCTTCAACGCAGTCGTGCACTTGTGGTTAATTAAAACGCTCAAACATCCAACATAACACAACTTAATTTGCAATATATCCAATAGGAAATGATTGTTGTTTTTGAGTGTTAGACCATTAATGTGCAGTTTAATTTTATATATTCCATGAATGATTTTTTTGCAATGTTAGACCGTTAATATGTAATTGTGTTAAAGTGTTATGTGAATTTCTCTTGGGACGAGGTTGTCCCAAATCTGGACGATTTTGTCATGCTCGGGACACATCTGTCCCGCGGAAGACTACTGTGTCCCACATATGGACGAGCCTGTTTTGCTCGGGAAGCAAGTGTTAAGTAATCTGGGTCGTTGGTTCAACGAGCTGGATCATTTTATTTTTTTAAACTACGCAAGTTGTTAAATGTCCGGTCAATCGGTTGACATGTGGAAACTTTAGCCCTTGTTCGGTCGAGGGACTTTGACCTTCTGGTCGACCGATTACCTGTATTTTCATATGGCCTTTGTTCTTGTCGTATTATATAACGGTCGTATTCGTATTTTTCATCTAACTCCCAAAACACATTTGGTATCAGAGCATAGGTGCTAAATTTCAAATACTTAACCGTATTTTAGCATGACATCAACATCATCTAATCATGTAGAGGGCTTGTGAAAAACTATACGTCCTTTACTAAATGTGTCAAAATATGATGATTGGAAGAATAGAATGAAAATATTCTTGATATTTAGTGACCTTAAGTATTGGATGTTTCTCCAAAATCCCTATGCACCTCCTAAGGAAGAAGATCTAGCCACATTAAGTAGAGCCAAAATGAAAGAATATGAAATGAACTCTATTATAATGAACATTCTTTATTGTGGCTTAAATGATGGTGAATATAATAGGATTAGAGGTTGTGACAGTGCACATGAGATTTGACATAGACTTCAAATGCATCATGAGGGAGATAGTAAAACTAAAGAAACAAAAGTTAGTCTCCTTATGCATAAATATGAAATTTTCACTATGCAACCCGGTGAGAACATAAGCGAGATGAACACTCGCTTCACCGATATTACTAACTCTCTAAAAGTTCTTGGAAGAAATTTCAGTGAAGGAGACATGGCTAGAACGTTCCTTCGGTCGCTCGACAACGAATGGGAAGACAAGGTCATTGCAATTGGAGAAGCACATGACATTTCCCAACTAAAGATGGAGGAGTTAACTGGAAACCTTATGGCTTATAAACTTCAAATGAGTCATCGAAAGGAGAAAGAAACCTCCAAGAAAAACTCAACATTGACTTTCCATGACTAATCCGATGAACCAAGGGAGAGAGAGGAGAATTAGGACATTGAATTCCTAGCCAAAGACTTCTTCAAGTTCCTCAAGCAAGATAAGGGAGAAATGAAAGACAGAAGAGGAAGAAGAAGTGAGAAGATGGAGATAGAAAAAGAAAAGTAAAAGAATGAAAATGAGAGAAGAGAAAAGGAAAAGAGAAATGAGAGAAGGGAGATAAGGAGAGAAAAGGAAAAGAACAAGAGAAGAGAAAGGAAGGAAGGAGAAAGCTTACAAAGCAACTTGGGATGATTCTTCATCATCCTCTATGAAAAGTAGAAGAGAAGTTGCTCACACTTGCTTCATGACCATTGAAGATGAACAGAGTGAGGTAACCTCTAACTTTTGTTTTACTAGATCTATGTCTTGCTTAAATAGATCATATACTAGTCAAAATGTATGCTCTAAAAATGATTCATACACACATGATGTGCTTCAAAATGCATTTCATGAATTAGTTGCACAATATGAGATCAATTGTGATTAAAACAAGAATGCTAGAAATTTGATAAATGATCTCCAATGCCAAATTGAAATAATCATGAATGAGAACAATGAGGTGCTTGCTAGGCATGAGACAAATGCATTAGAACTTGCTAGTCTAAAACGAACACATATTGATGTTGAACAACTAAATCTTAGAGTTTGTAATCTGCAATTAAGAAAAGATGTAGAAAAGTTCAAAAATGGAACTAAAATGCTTGACATGCTTCTAGGTAGTCAAAGACAATCACTAGATAAACATGGTTTAGGATATAATGCTTCACATGTTAAAAACCATGTAGTTCATACTACTTTGAATGGAAATCATTTTGTTGTTAATCAAAGTTCCTCAAATGTGTGGGTTCCCAAAATAAAATGGTTTGGGTTCCAAAAGCTAACATTCAATGACTCAAAGTTGTTTGGGTACCTAAAACTAAACTGGTAGGTACTTGAAAGAAGGTGGGAGATTGGTAGTGACCGGCCAATCTTGCAAAGTCATATTCAAACTCGGTTGCACAATCGAAATGAGGGTGGAACCACATTTGCGAACCACTAAGTTTGGTAACATCTTTTAATCCTCCTAAGCATATAGAATTGGTTCCAATAGGACTTGAATGCAAAAATATCATATGCTTATATGTCCATATTTGATTGATGTCAAAAGGGGAGAAAACATAAAAATTGAGCTTAATTGTCGACCTATTCATATTGATACGGGGAGCTTAATGAATATCAATATCTAGAGAGTAATGAATTGCAAAACTAAGGGGAAGCAAATTCATTACCTTAGAATGGGGGAGAAGTATTTAGACATCTTATGATCACATTTTATTACATTTGATTGATGTCAAAGGGGGAGGTGAAACTTGAAATTAAAATAATTGAACAAAAACTATGCACATCCATAGGGGCAGCATCATATATGCATAGTTTACATAAAATTTCAAGTATTAAGATATAGATTGCCATCATCAAAAGGGGGACATTGTTGGCTTTTTGGCCATAATCCGTATTTTGATGATTTAATCAACCTAATCTTAATCACAAACAAATATAGAGTAGAACACATAATGCATGGAAGATATATTGTATTGTGTTAACATCTACACGTGATCAAGACTCAAGGAAGAATGCAATTGAAGTTAAGACGTGTAATCAAACTTTTGAAGACATGTAATTTTGTTTCCATCTTGAGTCTTAGGAATATATGTGAACTTGACCATACAAAAGTTAAAACTCATTCACATAGACTCTAGGGAACCTATAGAAGTCACAAACAAATTTCTATATCAATCCGACTTGAATATAAAACCTAATTCCATAAGATAACCAAGTTATATCGAACTGTCTGCACCACGATGGTCGACCGACAGATGTTTGGCCGACCGATTTACATGTGAAAACTTTAGCCTTGGTTCGGTCGACCGACATTGACCTTCTGGTCGACCAACTACCCATATTTTCATATGGTCATTTTTCTTGTCGTATTATACAACGGTCGTATTCGCATTTTTCATCTAACCCCCAAAATACATTTGGTCATCGGTCGACTGAATAAAAACAATTCGTGCCCAAAAGTGCCTGTTATTTTTGGTCGACTGAATAAAAACAATTCGGGCCCAAAAGTGCCAATTATTTTCGGTCGACCGAAGCTTAATGTGGTTCGAACGTTTCATTTTACTTAAGGAAACAATCTACCATTTAGCCCATCTCGGTCGACCATTGAGGGACAGAATTGTAGAACTTCCATTTCTGATTTGTGTATCTTACACACAACTCACACAATTCTTCCCCAACGACTATATCTCTCTAGGAGCTTATAAATTGAGGTCTATACACCTTATTTACACAACTTTCATACTTCCAATTACTCCATACACTAGAGAGACTTCTCTCAAACTTCAAATCCCCAATCCTACACTAAGAGCCTAAACTTTACACCTTTGATCACTTCCACATCATACTCAAAAGTGTGATCAAGTTAGAGAGTGTTTGATCCACTCAACTTAATTGTCAAAGGAACAAAGGTTTGGTGAAAGCCCAAGGCATTCTTCTCAGATTGTGAGAATAGGAAATCAAGCTTGTGAGGGTATTCGCAAGGCTTACTTTGTAAAGGTGTTCTCTCTCGGCCCAGAAGGGGGAGTGGATAGTGAAGACGTAGGCGGAGCTCGCAGAGTCGAGCGGAGCTTACAAGAGAGGAAGTGGGCGGGAGGCCGAAGTTCTATAGAAATCGCCTTGTGTATATTGTGGTTTGGTTGTTCCTTTCCCTACTTGTTTTAATTATTGTTTCCTGTGCATATTAAGTTAGGGATTGTTAAAATTGATTAGAATTAGAGCCATACACTATCCTACAAAGTTGATACCCCGCATGGCTCTTGATTTCTTTCACATAACTTAAAGTAGTAGAGTCCAACGTAGATGATTTATCGTATCGAAGCAAATACGAGAATACACATATATGTATGGTCGAGTCACTCCCAAATATGGACGAGTCTGTTCGGTTCGGGATGAAACTGCCAGGTTCTGGAGTTCGGGACGATTTTGTCCTGCGACTGTTACATTCAAACCACGATACATGTGGCGAATCTACACCGTGTCCAGAATCTTTAATTCATATGTGTAAATATGGTTACAATTTGAACTAACAATATTCATTTGGACATCATTCTCATATGTGGACACATTTTGGACACACTTGGACACATTTTGGGCACTTTCTGTAGTGGCTCGTTCCCAGGGTTTGCGTGTCCATAATGTTTCCAGATCGTGACCAGAATCAATCACATATGAGACACACACGGAACAGACACATATGTCTCGTATGCTCTAAGCGTGACAAGTCGTCACCAATCCAATGCAGGTCCTAAGCATTGGATTGCGGTCAAGAATATCCTGAGGTGCCTTAACCGGACCGAAGATAAGTTTCTTGTTTATGGAGGACAAAGAATTAATAGCCGAGGGCTATTCGGATGCGAGTTTCATGAGTGATCCCGACGATAGGAGGTTGCAATAATGATATGTCATCATTCTGGAAGGTGGAGCCATGAGCTAGCGTAGTTGGAGTCAAATCACTATGGCTGACTCAACCACCGACGAAGGCAAATAAATTTATTATGGGTGGACACAAACAGCAACACAGTTGATCCATTCACCAAACCCTTTATCCCAAGCCAAGGGAAAAATGCATTTCGAATCCATGGGTCTGAGGAACCATGTGGATTGGCTTGATGAGTGATTAGAGAGGGTTAGCCTAGTTATTATTATTGTTTTATACATTGAGAATGTATGTGAAAGAAAACTTTGATAACAAGTGGGAGATTGAAAAGAATGTGTTCTAAAGTTTTACTTTTATAAGTCAATTATTATGAATTGGATGTGCAAACATTTTGTTCCTTGATTATGGTATTCGTCTTTTGGAAGTGTTAAGGAAGATGCGCTTGGTCCTTAACCGTAGAGCTCTAAAAGATAATGGTTTACATAAATCAAAAGTTATTCACAATCATGGTAATTAACATGGAACATTAATTACCGAGATAAGATTGTCGTGTTGGTCATCGATTGTTGTAGCTCTACAAATAATTGACGACACGAGTATATAAAAGAGGAAAAGATTACTTTTATATATTGAAGAGACCTAACAAGTAAAACATTATGGAATTGTGTTTCGTGTCATTAATGTTTTACTGTGTCTTGGATCCTAAGATATGAGACTTATATCTTTTCACTCAAGAAGTGCTTAATTTGATTATTGTCAAAAGTTATCAATGAGTATAGTGATAAATGCAATAGTTGGTTGAACATGACTTGTGCTGGAAAAGATAGCTAGTCAAACGATTATTGTTGCCCCTCTTAATTGAGTGATGATATTAGTGGGCACCTTGATAAAGCAAAATTATAATGTGCATAATGTGACTTGAGTTAAGTTACATAATTAGAACTAGCTTAAAGAGATCAAGAAATGGATATAATACAAATGTGACACATTTTTACTTTATATATATTCTTAATATCACGAGGCAAGAGATAAATACAAGTGATGCACTTACATCACAAAATGGATCGTGTTTAGTTTGAGTGGAACAAGACATCTATGCTAATTGGGTAACTATAATGTGTAGCTAGATACCGCTTATAGTTTGAGATATTAAGTATTTAATGTCGCTGTCAATTTAGTTTAGATCCTCCTATAGGTCACACCACAAAACTCGGAAACAAGATGCTTGATTTTGAGTTCATATAATGTGTCGGGTTTCGTGAGAAAAAGTACACATGTGGTGAATCAATAAAATCAATATGTCACAAAAATTGACATAATTAGAATCATGGATAAATACATATGAGGTGTATATATTATGGAGTGTAATAATTTAATATTACATAAAATAATAGATTACATAAGATATGAATTTGCTAAAAACCCCAAAAGATCAAATTTGTTGGATGTAAATCCAAAATTTGACAAAGACAAAATCGGGGTCAAACACGGTAAACCGTTTAGGGTTCGGTCGACTGAGGTATCTTCAGAACGGTCAACCGAACGGGGAACGGGTAAACACAATTGTCGACCGAAATTGTCTGGAGTGCCTGGACAATTGGGTTTGGTCAACCGAGCGTGAACGGTCAACCGAGAAAAAATATCTTGGGATATTTTTGGTAGACCGAATGTGACACGGTCGTCCAATGAATATTCGCCAGGAGAAATTTTGGTGGGTCAACGGTCGACCGGAGCAAGACGCGGATCGTCCGAATTTTTCCAGAGAATTTTTCTCATGCATATTCGGTCCACCGTCTAGCTCACGGTCCACCGAACATGTGTTAAAATCGAATGGTTCAGTTAACCGAGAAGAATTATCGGTCAACCGAACAGTGTCATTTTTGCCTGAATTATTAAGAGAATAATTAGATCATGGGTTGAATTAATTCTAGATTTAATCAAACGTTTTTTAGGATGCTTATGTGGCAATTTGAGATTAATTTTAGGATAGAATAAGCAAGAGATCATGACTAAAGAATAGTTCTAGATAAGGATGTTTTGGGAGACTATAAAAGGACCTCTCATCCTACTTGTTTATGTTAATGCAAAAATTCTTTCTCTCATTAATCTCTCCCTTAATCACCACGAAAATCTCGTAATAGTTTTAGCTTTTGGAGATAGAAATCTCAGGAGCTTAAGGAGGGGTTATTAGCTATATTCTAAGCCTAATTAGAGATTGATTGGCTAGCTCATTTCTCTCTAATCTTGCTTAGAGTTTGGTGAACTCTTGGAGGCGAATCGGCGGGCGATTCGACGAGCAACGGGACTCCAGATCTTCTGAAAGGTTTTAGAGAACCTTTGGGTATGATCCTCTATCCTTTTTTATTTTAATATGTGTAGGAATGCATGATATTAGAATAAACAAATACATGTACGTAAAATCAATGAAAATATGAAATCGATCTTGTATGTTGTATTAAAATTTTAAAATATGTACATACATAGGGACACGAAATCCTACAGTGTGTGCACATATGAGGTGAGAGAAGTGATGAATGACGCATGTAAGCATGTATGTGTATGTCTGTCATATGTGCGTCTTCATGCATAGGAAGTGTCTAAACATTTGGCAAAACCTATCAATCCATTCACACAACGTATCAGCAATTACTACTTGATTATCATAAGATGAGGCTTAGCATGAGAAGTGTCTAAAGATATGACAAGACTCATAAAAAACCAGGAATATGGGAAGAACAAAGCTAAGCATGAGAATGATCTAAATGTTATGGCAAAACCAATCAAAATAATGTTTCTTCAATCAATGAAGCGAGCAAATTCTAATACAAACACACGACTAACATGTAGGATGTCTAACATGAAATTTCAACCAATAAACAAAAGGAAATCAAGCATGGGAAGTGTCTAAATGCTATGACAAAATCCATCAAAAATCCCTTAGCATGTAGATGATTAAAACAAACCCGATGAACATACAAACATTCAAGTCTACACAATCAAAATTCGTCAAACATCAAAACCTCAAAACATAAATGTACATCATCTCCACCACCTAAAGGGGGATGTAACTGCTCTCTACTCATTAAACTAACAATTGTATTAAGGAAAAAAGGCATTCTACTAATTATACTAAGATAAAGAAAACAAACAAGCTAAACATGCAAGTATTAAAACAATGACAACATTAAAATAACCTATGAACAATTATTTTATTTACATGACTCACATTACAAGTAGCATTCTTCTCCACTTGAGTTTTGCTCCAAGTCTTACTCCAAGTAGAGATAATGACCACCAAGCAATAGATAATTACAAAGAAGGAAGAAGAGTTCTATTTATAGGCATATAAAAAGGTACCCGAGGACAATCCCCGATGTGGGACTAATGACACCTACTAAAAATAGTTATAAACAACATAACAAATAACCGGGACAAATTAAATCGGATCCTGATCGGGTTGGACCGCCAATTGGCGGTCTGAATTGGTCAGATCCAATGGGGTAATTTGGCATGTGGGGTGCACCATATCCGGTCATACAAGTCTGGGCCTGAATATAATTGCCAAAATACTCCTCATGATGGTGTGGAGTTTCTCTATTTGCTAATTGGTCATCTTGGCTTGCATCCAGGTCCTTCCTTCTTGCAGATCGGTCCATAAGTCTCACCGATCAGTCATTTTTCTCGTGTTTTTTGTCATTTTTGTCTCTTCTTCTCAAATCTTTTTATTCCTGAAACTTAAACATAAAACTTGTTACATAACATTGCCTAAGTTCAAAATAGAGGATATAAGACACAAATTTATGCATGATGTGATGTCAATCAGTTTGTCCACTTTAAGTTATGGGTCTGTCCACTTTAAATTTGGTATCTGGCCATTTAAAGTTATGGGTCTGCCTATTTTATGTTAAAAGTTTGTCAATTTTAAGTTATATGTCTGTCCATTTTAAGTTACAGACATGTCCATTTTAAGTTATTGGTTTGCCCATTTTATGTTATATGTTTGTCCATTTTAAGTTATATGTTTGTCCATTTTAAGTTGCAAACATATCCATTTTAAGTTTTGGGTCTGCCCATTTTAAATTATGGGTTTGCCATTTTACGTTGCGGTATTGTCGATTTTAAGTTATATGCCTATCCATTTTAAGTTGCAGACCTGTCCATTTTATTTCTGGGTTTGTCCACTTTAAGTAGGGTATTTGTCCATTTTAAGTTATGGGTCTGCCCATTTTAAGTTCCGGGTCTGTCCATTTTAAGTTCTATGTCTACCCATTTTAGAATTCAATTAAGATATTGTATGAAAGTATAATCCTTATATTCTCGATATTCTCGTTTAAAATGTAGGGCCGAAGGCGAGTGCCGAAGGTGAGCGAGTGAGTTAACGAGCGGAGTTATACGTCTGTCCATTTTAAGTTACGGATATGCCACTTTTAAGTTATGGGTCTGTCCATTTTAAGGAGTGGGTGTGTCCTTTTTAAGTAATTGTCTGCCCATTTTAATTAATGGGGTGGTCCATTTTATGGAGTGGGTTTGCCCTTTTTAAGATATGGGTATGTCCGTTTAAACCTAAGGTTTTGCCATTTTTAAGTTGTGGGTCTTCCTTCCTCTAATTTTAAATGACTTTGTCCTTTTTAACCCAATAACCGCATTCTGCAGATATCCCTCCACCCGTGATCATAACTGACCAATGTGGTGCCATTACTGCTGTTGTAAAGAATGTCTTTCCAAACACCAGGCACAGATTTTGTATATGGCACATAATGAACAAAACTCCAGTGAAGTTGCCAACGCAGTATCGGAAGCACGTGTTATTTGATCTAAAATTTATTATATATGACTCCAAAAACCCAGCAGAGTTTGATCGAAATTAGCAGGATTTCCTTGAAGATTTTGAGCTTCAGAACCATAGTTGGCTCCAATCCATATTTGCAATCCGTGAGTACTGGGTACTTGCTTTTGTTGGTGATTGTTTTTTCGTGGGAATGACATCTACCCAAAGAAGTGAAAGTATGAATGTCTTCTTCGACAAGTACCTAACTTCGAAGACCACCCTAAAGCAGTTTGTTCACCAATACGAACTCGTGCTACGACACAAGTACGAGAAGGAAGCTCAGTCAAATTTCGATTGTCTTCATAAGAACCCCCAATTGGTTTCAATATATCCATTCGAGAGGCAGATTAGTGAGTTTTATACTGTAGGGGTTTTCAAGAAAGTCCAGTTAGAAATTGAGAAAATGGTATACTACGATATAACTGAGGAGTTCCAAAAGAATGAAGTTTTTCATTACAAAGTATCTGAACGTGTATGGGCTGGTGAGCAGCTATTGTCGAAATGGTTCCTCGTACAACACAGAACTATGGACTTCACATGTGATTGTAGAATGTTTCAGCACGTTGGACTTCTGTGCTGCCACGTTTTAGTTGTACTCAGACGCCTGGATCCTAATGCATTGCTCCTGCCTTCTTACATCATTAATCGATGGCGGAAGGATATTCGTCGGAGCTATCCAGATAAGATGTACCTAGGCGATTCAACACATTTGCTTTTTGACACTTTTACCCTTTTGCATTCGTGTAGCGAGTTTGGTCGATAATCCCGAGCTGGTAGACTCAAGTTACCGGGTTTCAAGATACCCCTACGGACCAGTGACTCAAAGGCTTGGGCTTTTGTAATCATTTTGCAAAATGTGTTTTCTTCACTTTATTCCTTTATTTTTATTTTTATTTTCCTCAAGGCTTAATTTCTATTAGAAATCCACACTTCCCGGTATATTTTCCTCAACCTCTGCTTTTTATCAACCACTTCAAAGATTTGATTCATCCAATTTAAGTGCATACATGTCTTAAAGGGCAATGGGTTATTTCTTTGGAACTTAGATTTATGTCACAATTTCTACAAGCAGAACTATATAATAAGGAACAAAAACTCAATGCAATTTGTACACGGGTTTTAGCAGTTCAATCTTAAGCTATGTCATGAAACATTAATTTTTATTTTTATTTTTTTTTTAAGAAAAAAATACAGAATATATAGATAAATATATACATAAACACCCCCCCACACCTAAATCATGCATTGTCCTCAATGTATGCAAATATAAAGCAAATGCACTTATTACCTTGATGAACTGCGGTGGACGGATGGAATTTGCTCAAAGTCAACCATAGTCAGAACTGGATTGAATGACACCATATTGGTGCATGTATCCAGTTGAATTGTTCCCCATGTTGCAATGAGAGTTCTGAGTCACAGGTTCCACACCCCTCACATTAATTGGTTCTCTTATTTGCTCGAGTGATGGTTGGTGTGTAGATGAATTTCTCCCCTTTTTCTTACTTCCTTTTTGATTTTGTAATGATTCAGAAATATTATAGATTCGTGATTTCATCAAAACGTCACTTTGATTGCATATTATTTCTGGCTCACTATCAATATGAAAGATATTAAATTCAGCTTTTAAGTTCCCAAAAGATAATTGCATGAGCCCATTACGACGGTTTATCAATGCTTCAGAAGTGACTAAAAAGAGTCTGCCTAGAATTACAGGGATTTGTCGATTAGGATTTACAACAGGTGCGGTATCTAGTACGACAAAATCCACTGGGTAAATGAAGTCACCAACCTTGATCAAAACATCCTCTACTACACCTCTTGGTTTCTTAATAGAGCAATCAGCAAATTGAAGGATTGTCCTAGAGGGTTTTAATGGACCAAGGTTCATTTGCTCATAGACAGAGTATGGGAGTAGGTAAACACTACCACCAAGGTCTAGAAGGGCTTTGTTGATAAAAGTATCTCCTATTGCACATGAAATTGTGGGACATCCAGGATCCTTATATTTTATAGGAGATGTGTTGGACAAAATAGAACTTATGTTTGCAGTTAAGAACGCCTTCTTTGGTACGTTTGTTTTTCTCTTTTTAGTGCACAAATCTTTAAAGAATTTAGCATAAGCAGGTATTTGTTGAATCATGTCTAAGAGTGGAATGTTCACCTTAACTTGCTTAAATACTTCCAAGATTTTCTCTATTTGTGCACTTGAGTTCTTTTTGAGTCTATTGAAAATGGGGCTTTAGGGACATAGACTCGCTCAGGTTCAGGTTGAGCTACAGGTTCAGATTGAGTAGGTGGGGTGGGCGTTTCAGATTGGACGTCGAGTTCAATGGTTAGGTCATATGTGGCAGTTTGATGGCTAGATTGAGTAGACGTTCTAGGATTTACCACATTATTATCAATCTGTCTTCCGGACCGTAATGATACTACAACATTTATTTGTTGGAACGGTCCTTCCTCATTAACCATTTGAACCGGTCTAGGGTTGTTATTTCCTGAAGGTGCTTGATAGGATTGATATGAATTATTAGATCTAGGGTTCACCTCAGGTTGACTTGGAAACCGACCATTTTCTCTTTCACCTACTATTTGTGCTAGTTGGCTGACTTGTGTCTCTAGCCTTTGGAAGGTCTGGTTGGTTGTTTGTATAAAAGTTTTCATCAAATTTTCCAAACTTGTCAACCTAACCTCATGATCGTTATTGTTCCTAAACCCAGATGATGTATTATTTTGGTTATACGGGTTTGGTTGTTGTCTAGGAGGTTGACCGTGTTGGTTTGATGAGAAATTGGAATTATTACGCCAACCCGAGTTATAGGTTGATGCGTATGGGTCATTTCTAGCATGGTTATACATGGCATTAACTTGGTCCCATTCCGCACAATCCTCCATTACATGACCAGTCTGACCACATCTAGAGCACGGGATAGTCGAGGCTTGATTCATTCGGTTTTGGGTTTGTAGCTCTAAACATTTCATTCTGCGCATAAGGGTAGCTAGTTTTGCTTCAGTCGCTATGTTGGCATCTACAGCTAAGACACCTGGTTTGGGTTGACTTGCTATTCTAGATCCAATACTCGGGTTAAGCGGTGTTCTAGCATTGTCCCATTGCATACTGTTTTCAGCTAATTCCTCAAGGAAAGTCCAGGCATCATTTTCATTTTTCGACATAAAGTTCCCTTGGCTTACGGATTCTACCATAACCCTAGATGTGGGTGTCAATCCCTCATAAATAATTTGGCATAATTGCCATCTCGGAATTCCATGATGAGGGCATTGGGTCAGAACACTCTTAAATCTTTCTAGATAGGAATAGAACGGCTCGCTCTCAGACTGAACGAATGCAACAATTTCATTCCTAATCCTCATAGTCTTATGGTTGGGGAAATATTTTTTTAGAAATACTTGAACAAACTCAGCCCAACTCCTAATAGATCTTTCGGCTAGACTATATAGCCATTTCTTAGCGTCATCCTTTAGTGCCAGAGGCACAAATTTCAGACGCACTGCCTCTTCAGGGATATGCTGGTATTGCATAAGAGAGCAGATTTCCTCAAATTCTCTAAGGAAGAGATATGGATCTTCCCTAGAGGTGAACTTAGGCAACATACTCATGTATTGTGCCTTAAGTTCGAAGTCGCGACCCGGTATGGTGGGCATAACGATGCACGATGGCTGAGCAGCCATCGCTGGATAGCATCGATCCCTCAGAGTTATAGGTTGTGCAACAGGCGGGTCCACTACGTTCTCACCCATTGGATCCGGGTGAGGTGGTGCAACAGGTGGATTGGGGTTAAGTTCCAGACTGGAATCTAGATGAACTCGTGAGAGTCGATTACTCAAGTCCCGAATCCAAATCTGAGTGCACCGGGTTGAATCAATTTTTGAATTCAAATTCCAAATTTAAATTCCAAATTTAATTTCAAGAATTAATTAAAAAAAAATTTTAATTTTCGTTTTTTTTTATAATAAAAAATGGAAACAAACAATAGAAAGGTAAAGATGAGAAGGGAAAGAAGACTCAGACTAGAAGGGAAACTTAACTCTAAAAGGTAAATTCAAGGGTTGGCCAGAAATTTCCTGAACAAGCACGGTTCAACCAATCCTAGACCTAGTGTCACTTAAATCTAGACGACTCCTAACTGGTTGAGTCGAATTGATTCGTTTGATTCACCTCCCTCACTAATCAAACCAAATTGGCCAGGTAGTGTATAGCTAGTGGGGGCGCTTCCGACAGAGTCGGTGCCAATTAGACAACCACTTCGCTTGGAAGACTCTCGTCAACACAAAAACACTTCCTAGACACCAAATTGAATTCAATCGGCTTCAGGTCATTGCAAGTCAAACCAATTCTTCTCCTTAATTGAGTCCGAGTCCTTAGGGGCCAATGTCTAATTGATTTTAAATTTTAAGGCTTGGGTGACACTTTAGGATTGTGATTTGTGGGCCACGGAAGGGTGATGAAATCCCCACCGTATCTTTGCCTACGGAGTTGCCCTTAAGATAGTTTAACTTAAATCTAGCAAAGATAGTCAAACAATGGTCTTTAGTGGGGGGCAATTGCAAGGTTGTATGCAAACTAAGTTATATGCTTAAATGCAATCGTTAAAACGCGATACGTACCTTGCCTCCAGCACTCTTCAACAATAAAAATAATTTGCAAGAATTTAGCAAGAATAATGCAAACAAAACACTAGATGATGCATGCACTAAGGCCTTTCTAATTTTGCCAATTTTAGGTCAGAGTTGAATTATTGCCAATTATGGAATTTTTCCCTAACACATGCAGTTCTAATAAAAGGAAATTTTCTGAAAATAGAAATTACGAGGAAAAGAGGCAACAAAGGTTACCTTATGCAATGCTCAGTCGGGTTCACCGCCCGCTCTCGACATTTCAGATGCTCTGCGCGTCCACCCAGCGATGATGCGCGTCCCAGAAAAAGCTGAAGCCCAGACGCTCCAAGTGTGCGGCGGATTCACCGCAAGTTGTTCTTCAGGTGCGGCGATTTCGCCGCTCGTTTAGCTCAGATGGTGCTCGGATTTCGCCGCGCACTCTGTTGTCTCCTGAAACACAAATCCAAATAGTTAGATCGCGCACAAGATAAACAGGATAAAATCGAAATCAACAAAAAAAACAAAATCTGCGTCGCCTCCCCGGCAACGGCGCCAAAAACTTGATGAGAATTAAATTTATACCGCAAGTGCACGGTGTCAATGAAGACGTGGCAAATACGGGTCGAACACAAGGAGGGAGAGATTTGTTATTTTCGTGATTTCGATTGGGGGAAAGAAGGAGAGAAGAAATAAATTGGGTTTTGAGCTTTTTGGGTTTTTTATTATCTAAAGCAAGAAACAAGAACAAATAAACTAAAACAAGAACAAAGAGGTGAATTCCGTCGGGTGGAGGTTTAGATTTAGGGTTTAGATTAGAGAATTCAGAAACTTATAATAAATCATGTTAGTTATGAAGCATTACATGATAAATGATTTAACATAAACTCAAGTAATCAAAATATACTAATCACGAACTTAAAATAATAACATTCATTCATCTTCTCTTCACCCTAATCCGTCACCTCCACCCTTTGGAAAGAGTTAGAAACTCATGAAGGGAGGAAGAAGGGGTCCTTGAGACATTACAAAAGAAAACTAAAAGTAAAAAAATAAAAGACAGAATTTTATTAATGAAACGAAGATTACAAAACTAAGATTAAGAATAAAAACTACCACCAAAGACTAAGGACCCTTCTAACATCGTTCTCGGGTCTATTTATAGTTGCTACAAGGGATCTAGGTATAATATTGGAAAGTACACGTGTCCAGACACGACTGGACGAAATTGGAGCACACGGATCGAAGCTGGGGCGGCGAAAACGCCGCATATTGCATGTGTGGTGCGGCAGAAACGCCGCACAATCTGGCCTGATTTTGTCCGGATTTTGGTTGAATGTTTATGGTATGATTTGATCCTTCTTTGCGCGTCTGGATTGATTCTTTCAATTCTTTTGAACTCCGGATTAATTCCTTCACATATTTGGAGATATACATTGATTTTTCTATATATTTTCTCCAAGAGAATAAAAGCTACTCGTGATTTGCAATTAGGTCCTTGACTTTTTTGCAGTTAAGTCCCTGGTTACTTTTGTGCTTATGTCCTTGTTCTTTTTGCAATTAGGACTTGAATGCTTTTATGCTTGGATACATTTCCATTTGTAACCCGATAAACTTGAACTTGGTCTTTATGATAGAAATGAATCTTTTGCACGCGTCTATGCTCGGGATGTGGGTAAATTGCATTCAGGTCCCTGTATTCTGTAAATAAGACTAAACACATACCTTAGTAGCATTTATTGATGTAAAAGTAATCTAAATGAAAGACATATGATGCAATGTATGCAATGCATCAAATACCCCCACACCTAGATTTTGCTAGTCCCTAGCAAAACAGAATATAAGAAAAATGAAAACAGGGAAATCCTAACTCACTTTCGTAGGAATCACGGTTGCACTTAGCATGTGCAACAAGCCTTTAAACCTCCTTGTTGCCAAGGGGGAGGAGTGTTGTCTCCTGAGGGTTTTCAGCGGATATACCCACAAAATCCTGAATCAACATTTCATTAATAGTTCTCAATGTCCCTACCTCAACCATATACATCTCACTGAGAATTCTTGCATGCGCATTATATAAATCTAACTCATTAAAAATATGACTTGGTCTTTGTTCCTCCAACATTCACACCACTAACCCTTTTACACATGTTTATCACTTGAATTATTTTGCACGCCTCCTCTGGTGGTGAAGTATCATTCGGATCAACCATGGCATGGATCATTCTTTTAGCTTTGGGCCTTGAGTATTATTTTTTTTCTTTTCTTTTCTTTCGTGATTCAACACATTTGCTTTTTGACACTTTTACCCTTTTGCATTCGTGTAGCGAGTTTGGTCGATAATCCCGAGCTGGTAGATTCAAGTTACCGGGTTTCAAGATACCCCTACGGACCAGTGACTCAAAGGCTTGGGCTTTTGTAATCATTTTGCAAAATGTGTTTTCTTCACTTTATTCCTTTATTTTTATTTTTATTTTTATTTTCCTCAAGGCTTAATTGCTATTAGAAGTCCACACTTCCCGGTATATTTTCCTCAACCTCTGCTTTTTATCAACCACTTCAAAGATTTGATTCATCCAATTTAAGTGCATACATGTCTTAAAGAGCAATGAGTTATTTCTTTGGAACTTAGATTTATGTCACAATTTCTACAAGCAGAACTAAATAATAAGGCACAAAAACTCAATGCAATTTGTACACGGGTTTTAGCAGTTCAATCTTAAGCTATGTCATGAAACATTAATTTTTATTTTTATTTATTTATTTTTTTAAGAAAAAAATACAGAATATATAGATAAATATATACATAAACACCCCCCCACACCTAAATCATGCATTGTCCTCAATGTATGCAAATATAAAGCAAATGCACTTATTACCTTGATGAACTGCGGTGGACGGATGGAATTTGCTCAAAGTCAACCATAGTCAGAACTGGATTGAATGACACCATATTGGTGCATGTATCCAGTTGAATTGTTCACCATGTTGCAATGAGAGTTCTGAGTCACAGGTTCCACACCCCTCACATTAATTGGTTCTCTTATTTGCTCGAGTGATGGTGGGTGTGTAGATGAATTTCTCCCCTTTTTCTTACTTCCTTTTTGATTTTGTAATGATTCAGAAATATTATAGATTCGTGATTTCATCACAACGTCACTTTGATTGCATATTATTTCTGGCTCACTATCAATATGAAAGATATTAAATTCAGCTTTTAAGTTCCCAAAAGATAATTGCATGAGCCCATTACGACAGTTTATCAATGCTTCAGAAGTGGCTAAAAAGGGTCTGCCTAGAATTACAGGGATTTGTCGATTAGGATTTACAACAGGTGCGGTATCTAGTACGACAAAATCCACTGGGTAAATGAAGTCACCAACCTTGATCAAAACATCCTCTACTACACCTCTTGGTTTCTTAATAGAGCAATCAGCAAATTGAAGGGTTGTCCTAGAGGGTTTTAATGGACCAAGGTTCATTTGCTCATAGACAGAGTATGGGAGTAGGTTAACACTAGCACCAAGGTCTAGAAGGGCTTTGTTGATAAAAGTATCTCCTATTGCACATGAAATTGTGGGACATCCAGGATCCTTATATTTTATAGGAGATGTGTTGGACAAAATAGAACTTATGTTTGCAGTTAAGAACGCCTTCTTTGGTACGTTTGTTTTTCTCTTTTTAGTGCACAAATCTTTTAAGAATTTAGCATAAGCAGGTATTTGTTGAATCATGTCTAAGAGTGGAATGTTCACCTTAACTTGCTTAAATACTTCCAAGATTTTCTCTATTTGTGCACTTGAGTTCTTTTTGAGTCTATTGGGGAATGGGGCTTTAGGAACATAGACTCGCTCAGGTTCAGGTTGAGCTATGGGTTCAGGTTGAGTAGGTGGGTTGGGCGTTTCAGATTGGACGTCGGGTTCAATGGTTAGGTCATATGTGGTAGCTTGATGGCTCGATTGATTAGATGTTCTAGGATTTACCACATTATTATCAATCTGTCTTCCGGACCGTAATGACACTACTGCATTTATTTGTTGGAACGATCCTTCTTCATTAACCATTTGAACCGGTCTAGGGTTGTTATTTCCTGAAGGTGCTTGATAGGATTGATAGGAATTATTAGATCTAGGGTTCACCTCAGGTTGACTTGGAAACCGACCCTTTTCTCTTTCACCTACTATTTGTGCTAGTTGACTGACTTGTGTCTCTAGCCTTTGGAAGGTCTGGTTGGTTGTTTGTATAAAAGTTTTCATCAAATTTTCCAAGCTTGTCAACCTAACCTCATGATCGTTATTGTTACTAAACCCAGATGATGTATTATTTTGGTTATACGGGTTTGGTTGTTGTCTAGGAGGTTGACCGTGTTGGTTTGATGAGAAATTGGAATTATTACGCCAACCCGAGTTATAGGTTGATGCGTATGGGTCATTTCTAGCATGGTTATACATGGCATTAACTTGGTCCCATTCCGCACAATCCTCCTTTACATGACCAGTCTGACCACATCTAGAGCACGGGATAGTCGAGGCTTGATTCACTCGGTTTTGGGTTTGTAGCTCTAAACATTCCATTCTGCGCATAAGGGTAGCTAGTTTTGCTTCAGCCGCTATGTTGGCATCTACAGCTAAGACACCTGGTTTGGGTTGACTTGCTATTCTAGATCCAATACTCGGGTTAACCGGTGTTCTAGTATTGTCTCATTGCATACTATTTTCAGCTAATTCCTCGAGAAAAGTCCAGGCATCATTTTCATTTTTCGACATAAAATTCCCTTGGCTTACGGATTCTACCATAACCCTAGATGTGGGTGTCAATCCCTCATAAATAATTTGGCATAATTGCCATCTCGGAATTCCATGATGAGGGCATTGGGTCAGAACACTCTTAAATCTTTCTAGATAGGAATAGAACGGCTCGCTCTCAGACTGAACGAATGCAACAATTTCATTCCTAATCCTCATAGTCTTATGGTTGGGGAAATATTTTTTTAGAAATACTTGAACAAACTCAGCCCAACTCCTAATAGATCTTTCGGCTAGACTATATAGCCATTTCTTAGCGTCATCCTTTAGTGCCAGAGGCACAAATTTCAGACGCACTGCCTCTTCAGGGATATGCTGGTATTGCATAAGAGAGCAGATTTCCTCAAATTCTCTAAGGAAGAGATATGGATCTTCCCTAGAGGTGAACTTAGGCAACATACTCATGTATTGTGCCTTAAGTTCGAAGTCGCGACCCGGTATGGTGGGCATAACGATGCACGATGGCTGAGCAGCCATCGCTGGATAGCATCGATCCCTCAGAGTTATAGGTTGTGCAACAGGCGGGTCCACTACGTTCTCACCCATTGGATCCGGGTGAGGTGGTGCAACAGGTGGATTGGGGTTAAGTTCCAGACTGGAATCTAGATGAACTCGTGAGAGTCGATTACTCAAGTCCCGAATCCAAATCTGAGTGCACCGGGTTGAATCAATTTTTGAATTCAAATTCCAAATTTAAATTCCAAATTTAATTTCAAGAATTAATTAAAAAAAATTTTTAATTTTCGTTTTTTTTTATAATAAAAAATGGAAACAAACAATAGAAAGGTAAAGATGAGAAGGGAAAGAAGACTCAGACTAGAAGGGAAACTTAACTCTAAAAGGTAAATTCAAGGGTTGGCCAGAAATTTCCTGAACAAGCACGGTTCAACCAATCCTAGACCTAGTGTCACTTAAATCTAGACGACTCCTAACTGGTTGAGTCGAATTGATTCGTTTGATTCACCTCCCTCACTAATCAAACCAAATTGGCCAGGTAGTGTATAGCTAGTGGGGGCGCTTCCGACAGAGTCGGTGCCAATTAGACAACCACTTCGCTTGGAAGACTCTCGTCAACACAAAAACACTTCCTAGACACCAAATTGAATTCAATCGGCTTCAGGTCATTGCAAGTCAAACCAATTCTTCTCCTTAATTGAGTCCGAGTCCTTAGGGGCCAATGTCTAATTGATTTTAAATTTTAAGGCTTGGGTGACACTTTAGGATTGTGATTTGTGGGCCACGGAAGGGTGATGAAATCCCCACCGTATCTTTGCCTACGGAGTTGCCCTTAAGATAGTTTAACTTAAATCTAGCAAAGATAGTCAAACAATGGTCTTTAGTGGGGGGCAATTGCAAGGTTGTATGCAAACTAAGTTATATGCTTAAATGCAATCGTTAAAACGCGATACGTACCTTGCCTCCAGCACTCTTCAACAATAAAAATAATTTGCAAGAATTTAGCAAGAATAATGCAAACAAAACACTAGATGATGCATGCACTAAGGCCTTTCTAATTTTGCCAATTTTAGGTCAGAGTTGAATTATTGCCAATTATGGAATTTTTCCCTAACACATGCAGTTCTAATAAAAGGAAATTTTCTGAAAATAGAAATTACGAGGAAAAGAGGCAACAAAGGTTACCTTATGCAATGCTCAGTCGGGTTCACCGCCCGCTCTCGACATTTCAGATGCTCTGCGCGTCCACCCAGCGATGATGCGCGTCCCAGAAAAAGCTGAAGCCCAGACGCTCCAAGTGTGCGGCGGATTCACCGCAAGTTGTTCTTCAGGTGCGGCGATTTCGCCGCTCGTTTAGCTCAGATGGTGCTCGGATTTCGCCGCGCACTCTGTTGTCTCCTGAAACACAAATCCAAATAGTTAGATCGCGCACAAGATAAACAGGATAAAATCGAAATCAACAAAAAAAAACAAAATCTGCGTCGCCTCCCCGGCAACGGCGCCAAAAACTTGATGAGAATTAAATTTATACCGCAAGTGCACGGTGTCAATGAAGACGTGGCAAATACGGGTCGAACACAAGGAGGGAGAGATTTGTTATTTTCGTGATTTCGATTGGGGGAAAGAAGGAGAGAAGAAATAAATTGGGTTTTGAGCTTTTTGGGTTTTTTATTATCTAAAGCAAGAAACAAGAACAAATAAACTAAAACAAGAACAAAGAGGTGAATTCCGTCGGGTGGAGGTTTAGATTTAGGGTTTAGATTAGAGAATTCAGAAACTTATAATAAATCATGTTAGTTATGAAGCATTACATGATAAATGATTTAACATAAACTCAAGTAATCAAAATATACTAATCACGAACTTAAAATAATAACATTCATTCATCTTCTCTTCACCCTAATCCGTCACCTCCACCCTTTGGAAAGAGTTAGAAACTCATGAAGGGAGGAAGAAGGGGTCCTTGAGACATTACAAAAGAAAACTAAAAGTAAAAAAATAAAAGACAGAATTTTATTAATGAAACGAAGATTACAAAACTAAGATTAAGAATAAAAACTACCACCAAAGATTAAGGACCCTTCTAACACGTTCTCGGGTCTATTTATAGTTGCTACAAGGGATCTAGGTATAATATTGGAAAGTACACGTGTCCAGACACGACTGGACGAAATTGGAGCACACGGATCGAAGCTGGGGCGGCGAAAACGCCTCATATTGCATGTGTGGTGCGGCGGAAACGCCGCACAATCTGGCCTGATTTTGTCCGGATTTTGGTTGAATGTTTATGGTATGATTTGATCCTTCTTTGCGCGTCTGGATTGATTCTTTCCATTCTTTTGAACTCCGGATTAATTCCTTCACATATTTGGAGATATACATTGATTTTTCTATATATTTTCTCCAAGAGAATAAAAGCTACTCGTGATTTGCAATTAGGTCCTTGACTTTTTTGCAATTAAGTCCCTGGTTACTTTTGTGCTTATGTCCTTGTTCTTTTTGCAATTAGGACTTGAATGCTTTTATGCTTGGATACATTTCCATTTGTAACCCGATAAACTTGAACTTGGTCTTTATGATAGAAATGAATCTTTTGCACGCGTCTATGCTCGGGATGTGGGTAAATTGCATTCAGGTCCCTGTATTCTGTAAATAAGACTAAACACATACCTTAGTAGCATTTATTGATGTAAAAGTAATCTAAATGAAAGACATATGATGCAATGTTTGCAATGCATCACCCATTTTAACTTATGCGTCTGTCCATTTTAAGTTATGAGTCTGCCCATTTTAAGTTGTGTGTCTGCCCTTTTTAAGTTATGGGTCTGTCCATTTTAAGTTCCCGACTTGCTTTCTCCAGCCCCCGCACCAGGGCTGCGTGAACTGTCGGTGCCCATGCGTATTTGTGGATGCGCTTGATGTCCCCCAAATGGTCCATGAACTAGCATTTCGTCCGAAGTGTTCCATCGAAGAGCAAAAAATGCATGGATATGTAACATATGAGGAGTCGAACGTGTTGGATTTTGTATCCCTATGTAGGTGTATATTTTCAAAATTTTAATACAAACATACATGATCGATTTCATATTTTCATCGATTTTATGTACATGTTTATTCTAACATCATGCAATCATACACATATTAAAATAAACAAAAGAGAGACGATTATACCCAAAGGTTCTCTAAAACCTTTTCGAAGATCCGGAGTTCTGTGGCCCATCGAAACGCCCGCCGATTCACCTCCAAGTGTTCCTCAAACTCCAAACAAGATTAGAGAGAAAGGAGCTAGTCAATCAATCTCTAATTAAGCTTAGAATCTAGCTAATAACCCCTCTAAAAGCTCCTGAGTTTAATCTCCAAAACATAAACTATTAAGAGAATTTTCGTATGGCTTAATTGGGTGGTTAGGGAGAGAAAGAATTTTGCATGTGTATTAAACAAGTAGAGTGAAGAGACCTATTTATAGGCTCCTAAAACACCCACATCATGAACTATTCTCTAGCCATGATCTCTTGTTTTTCTCTCCTAAAATTAATTCTAATTTGCCACATAAGCATCCTCAAAAATGTTTGACCAAATCTCAAATTAATCCAACTCAAGATCTACTTATTCTCTTAATACTTCAGGCAGAAATCGCACTGATCAGTCGACCAAAATTTTCAATCGGTCGAGCGAATAATTTGGTTTTTGCAAGTTCGGTAGGACCGTGACCCAGACGGTCGACCGAATATGCAAGACTCAGAGTCCCTCGAAAATTCGGTCGAACCACGTCTCGCTTCAGTCGATTGTTTCCATACCAAATTTTCTCCTGGTAGATTTTTTCGAACGACCGTGTCTCTATCGGTCGACCATCATATCCCAAGACAGCTTCTGGATATTTTTCTTCAGTCGATCGTTTACGCCCGATCGATCGATCCTATTGTCCAGAAACGTCAGACAATTTTGGTCAACCACTCGCGTATCTTATCTTCGCCCGGTCGACAGAACCCAAAACGGTTGACTGTTTTGACCTTGATTTTGTCTTTGTCAAATTTTGGATTTACATCCAACAAATTTGATCTTTTGGGGTTTTTAGCAAATTCATATCTTATGTAATATATTATTTTATGTAATATTAAATTATTACACTCCATAATATATACACCTCATATGAATTTATCCATGATTCTAATTATGTCAATTTTTGTGACATATTGATTTTATTGATTCACCACATGTGTACTTTTTCTCACGAAACCCGACACATTATATGAACTCAAAATCAAGCATCTTGTTTCCGAGTTTTGTGGTGTGACCTATAGGAGGATCTAAACTAAATTGACAGCGACATTAAATACTTAATATCTCAAACTATAAGCGGTATCTAGCTACACATTATAGTTACCCAATTAGCATAGATGTCTTGTTCCACTCGAACTAAACATGATCCATTTTGTGATGTAAGTGCATCACTTGTATTTATGTCTGGTCTCGTGATATTAAGAATATATACAAAGTAAAAATGTGTCACATTTGTATTATATCCATTTCTTGATCTATTTAAGCTAGTTATAATTATGTAACTTAACTCAAGTCACATTGTGCACATTATAATTTTGCTTTATCAATTGGCCACTAATATCATCACTCAATTAAGAGGGACAAAGAGAATCTTTTGACTAACTATCTTTTTCGAGCATAAGTCATGTTCAATCAACTACTGTCTTTATCATTATACTCATTGATAGCTTTTGACAATAATCAAATTAAACACTTCTTATATCATAGGATTCATAGGTCACTTCTTATACAAAGTAGAAATGTGTCACATATGATATAAGTCTCATATCATAGGACTCAAGACTTAGTAAAATATCAATGACACATAACACAATTCCATAATATTTTCTCGTTAGGTTTATTCAATATATAAAAGTAACTATTTTCCTCTTTTATATACTCGTGTCGTCAAATATGTGTAGAGCTACAATAATCGATGACCAACACGACAATCTTATCTCGGTAATTATTGTTCCATGTCAATTACCATGATTTGAATAACTTTTGATTTATGTAAACCATTATCTTATAGAGCTCTACGATTAAGGACCAAGAGTCTCTTCATTAACACTTCCAAAAGACGAATACAATAATCAAGGAACAAAATATTTGCGCATCCAATTCATAATAATTGACATATAAAGTAAAACTTTTAGAACACATTCCTTTCAGAAGGTACTCCTCCATTTCACCCATCAGACTAGTAGCACTCAAATGTTCGAGCAGCTGACTGTTGTAAAGGTTCTCGCCTCTGTACGGCTGTTGCTTCCATTTTTACGGTTTTCCCACGCATGCTTAGGTCCAAGATTAGAGCAACGTCTTCAGCTTTAAAGGGGACTACCCCCGATCCAATCCTCAACCATACCTCCTTCGCGTCATAGTGTTCGACGAACCAACCGACAATGTCATTATCGGTCGGGACGTTCGGAAGGTCTAGGAAGTGACCGAAGGGGGTTTGCCAAAATACATCCTTCTCGACGTCCTTCATCTTGCTAAATTGTTTTTCTATCGACGTCCATGCGCACTTTGACTCCTGGAAATAATGGGTGGACTCCTAAAACAGATGAAACGAGAAACAAAGTTCGTAAATCAAACGATGCAAGAAAGAATGAAGAACAAACGTTGAAATCGACCCAACTGGTGCCCCAACACTTCGTTTGCGACAACAGGCCACGGAGAATCCATGTGCCGATTTGAGGGGGAAATTTGTGAGAAAATGGTCTTCAACCGGCGTCGGACTGCGAAAAATGAAGGACTGAACAAGGACGAAAACGACTTCTCCTTTTTAGCCCAGACGATTTATTTCCTTCCTCGGCTTCTGAACCGTCGCCGGTTTGATTCTTGACCGTTGTCTTATCTTTCATTTGGAAAGCAACCGTCGCACGCTGAAAATGGCAATTAATTATTTTCAATCAAAAATTGGGGGGTCGGGGCGAGTGGACGTGGCAAGCTGACTAGACACTGACTCTCCAAACTTTCGACGCCATGTAAGCCTCATCACGGACGCATGCGTACGTCTATAAGGACCCTGGTACTTTTGGTTGGTTGATAGCTATGTTGAATGGACTTCTTCCTTGTTTCTGCAATTAGTTTGAAAGATATGTTAGAGACTAGTCCTATATTGGTTAAAATTGAGACTTTCTCCTAAATTATAAGTTGTAGGATCCCCAAAGTGATCCTACAACTTATAGCCCAAGAGTAAGTCTTCAGTTTAACCGATGTGAGATTATTCACTAACAAACTCCATACAATGCATTTCATAAGAATTTATTTTGGCTTGGGTAGAAACGGGGCAATATTAGACTTTTTGCTTATGGATCGAATTTTGAAAATTCTAGGATACCTCTTCCACCTTGAAATTGTTTGTATACACATCTTTGACTTTGAAATTGCTTGGGTACATTTCTTTTCATAGATTTAATATCTTTTAATTGACATTTTGTCGATTATTGCATGTCACAATGCAAATTTTTATTTCAAATCCTGAAAACTCCAAATTACCTTCTACCAAAATCCTGCTAAGTTATTGGAAACTGTAGATTACTTTTCTAAAGGAAGACAAATACTTAATTCTAAAGAGAAAGAGAGATAGAAAGAGATTTAGAGAAATGACCTACCTCTAAATTATCTTTTGTTCCAAAATCTTTTGCTCTTTTTAGAATTTTTATTTCTCTTTTTATTTTTTTCCACATTTTACAACCTTTCCCTCTCTCTAAAAGAAGTAAATTTGAGCCTTCATTTTGCATGCGTTTTAGAATTTATATTGTGTTTTCTGAATTAAGTATAGTAGTATTTTGTATTAGTTTAGGGTTGTTTTTGCAAATTATCAAGTCCAGGAAATTGAGAGTTTAACTCTATACAGTATACACTTTCCGATGGATTCCGGTTTATCCACTTCGATTTCACGTGGGAGTTCGCAAGGCAGAACAATATTCAACAACACGCTTTGGTGACACCTAAAAATGTCCATTGTTGAACTTTTTGAGGTTTAAAGACATAAGGTTATTATTCAACTATCAGAAAAGTCCCATGCTCGATCAACAAATCGAACTTTACATTTAGAACATATATACGGTCCATGTATATAAGATGGTTGTGTGGAAAGAAAAGAAAATTAAAACTTGATTTCTGAATTTGTTTCTGATAAAAAGAAAATTAAGTTTTACAACGATTAATCGTTAAAATTAATGTCAATCTACTCATTCAATCAATGAGAATGTCTTTCTCCAACTCCATCTCTCAACTAAGAAACCTAATTAGACGAGCAAAACAATTGCAAACCATTGTTTGTGGGAGGCAACAGAACTACAAGTCAACGGCGCGAAAGCAAGAACACAGACATGGAGATACCCGTTTACTGGCTACTAACAAAACATGTCTTCAGCTCTCAGATTTTATGATAATCTAATCTCTCGCCCACAGTTCCAGCATTCCAAACATCTTAAAAAATCAATTGACTTAATAGTGCCCATAAAATTGCACGTAGTGTCTTAAGTATATCAATGATTATCAAGAAGACTTAATAGCATGTTATTATTTCGTGAGTGCGAATGAACTTATTATCAGCATTCACAAAATACTAGATTTAGCGGTAGATTAGAGATTTAGCTATGTTGGTAACACCTTTTCTCTCCGCTATGAAATGTTTCGCTTAACCTGCAGCTCCAAGTTCGTTGACATTTGACCCTTCTTTTTGACAGTCCTAGTGTTAAAAGGTTTTTTGCTTGAGTGCTCCTGAAAATACCTTTATTAATTTTTATGAATAATTCTTCAACAATTTAATCTACTGTCATCACAAGAAGTTTCTAATCTATGTCACTGTTAGTGTGAAAAAAAAAATTACGCTAATCATTATGTCTGGGAGCTACTCAAATCTTTTGGTCCAAAAAATCGTATTTTGCTCCATAGGAGCAATAAGATAAGTTCTGAATTTCATTACAGCTGTAGCGTACACTGCAAGTTTTGTTTCGAAAAAAAAGTACTAATTTTTATAATGATAGTAAATAAATAGTTAAAAAGCGATGGCAAAAACCAGTTAAAATATCTCACAGTGATACGCTATAAAAAAAGGGATTTGTCGTCCCAAAGCTACTTAAATCGCCCCAAAAATGATATTTTTGATCTTAACAAATCAATTAATACACATTTTGTCTCGTGTCTTTAAACAATGTGTTTGACTCAGTTTTACTCACATATAGTACCAACACCACGAAAATGTCTGGCGAAACACCTAAATCCGGCGAGGTAACGGGGGCGAAATTTTTTTCCCGACTCGGGCGTCTGGCTAAGCCGCCTCCACCCAGGTGGAGGCGGTTTAGCCAGACACCTCCACAAAGGTGAAGGCGGTTTAGCCAGACGCCCGTTTTTTTTAATCTTCTGTTAAATTCAAATTTTTCAGGTTCCGTTGCAAGATTTCGGTGGTGATGGAGTAGATTATAGTGAGCTTTTTGACAGTAAAGAAATATTTACAACAATCGTGGAAGCTTGTAAATGGGCGAAACAAGTTGCACTAGGAGCCGCGTTTTTTTTTGGTTATATCATCATACAAACCAAAAGCAGATAACCGGATGGATTGTTACCTCAGATGTGATCGCAGACGTGAGATGAGTTCTCGTGATACGAGTATTGCACTGCGAAAGAATACGAAAAAAAAGGTTGCGGTTGTCGGTTTTTGGTAAAAGTGGTGGAGCGACGAGATCGTGATGGATGAATCATTGTTTCTAGTAGCATCTATGAGCAGCACAACCACCCACTTGCAGTTTATTCAGAGGGTCACCGACAGGTCAGCGGACTTAGTGCTGGGGCAAAGCAAATTGTTCGTGATATGACAGAGGCACAAGCAAGACCCCGTAACATTTTGTTGGCGGTAAAGAAGAAATTCCCGGACGATAATCTGAATCAAAGACACATTTATAACTTCAGAGAGTACATGAAGAGGACGAAATCTGAAGACAGGAATCCCGCGCAGCAGTTTCTCAGGGAGGCAGTGCAACATAAGTATTTGCATTGGATTGTGGCAGATGAAGAAACTAATGTCTTGACTCACGCATTTTTGGCACATCCGACTTCAGTTCAGTTGTTGCGTACATACCCATTCGTAATCTGTATGGATTCGACGTATAAGACGAACAAGTACAAGATGTTTTTGTTTGAGATGATTGGGGTTACTCCAACAAACATGAATTTCCTCGTGGGATATGCGATTTTGCAGGATGAGACCGAGTCTAGTTACCGGTGGGTGTTGGAGAGGTTGCGAGATCTGTTATTGGATATTGTTAGCCCAACAGCAATAATTACGGACCGGGAAATAGGTCTGATGCGACCAGTGGCAGAGGTTTTTCCTGAGTCTGCTCATTTACTATGCACCTGACATATCAACAAAGACGTGTACAACTACGCATACCACGTATTCGGCAAGGAGAAGCAACTTGCAGAGAGTTTTAGGCGTGGAAGGTGGAGGAGAGTCATGCTTTCTGATTCACAGACGGATTATGATAGAGCAGTCCGTAATCTGAAAGATTCTTACAACTCCTGGTCAGTGCTGACGAAGTATGTGGAAGACACGTGGTTGGTGCATAAGGAAAAATTCGTGTTGAATTAGACGAATCAAGTTTTTAATTTCGGCAACTCTACGAACTGTAGGGTGGAAAGTGCACATTCGGCTCTGAAAGAGTGAATCACTACCTCGACTGCCGCTCTCAACACTCTTTTCGACTGCGTGAACTCATCTATTGAAATGCAGTTGCAAGCTTGTTACCAATTGAACTTGGGGAGATGTTCATTTTTAACGTAACACGTTTATTTTTCGAGTTAAATTGAAGCCAAGGTTTTTTTAATTGAACTTCAGTCAATTTTTGAACTGGAGATTAAGAGTACTTAATTTTGTGAATATACAAGTGTTTCTTGGATGGTTTGGTATATATTTGCATCGCTAACATGTGTGTTTAATGGCAAAAAGAATTCTTAAATTTACATGCTGCTAGTGTTATCTTTGAACACTACGAATTGCTAGTGTTTGCTTTGAAGCCACAGGACAGAATTTGAAGTTACATACAAACAACTTTTTGTTTCCGGCCACTTCAAAACACATGTAATTGTTGTAATTATTTTTTCCAATGTCATTCTATTAGCTTCTATGTCAACTAAGGTAACCTTCTGGATAACTCAATCACCAAAATTAATATTTAATTTAAAATTATCTATGATTGTAAAATTGATGAAATTTCCTTGTAAAAAAACACTCATCTGGTTCCGGCGGCCGCCCTCTCGTTGGGTCGGGCGGCTCCCGTGGACGCCCGACCCAAAAATGTTTTTTTTAAATTAATTAAAATAAACAAGGTAATTTACCAGATGTGAATAGTCAGGGGTCTCCGCTGATTCTTTTCCTGTTCTCCGAGACATTTTATGTGGTGAATAGTAGAGTGATATGAAGAGAAAGTTGTGTTAAAAGAGTGAAATGAAGAGTTATATTAGTAGAAATGGTAGAAGGGCAAAGTGGTAATCTTACCGACGATTTAAGTAGTTTTACAACCACAAATAACAGTTCAGTAAAAAAAAAGCCATTTAAAAAACAGTTAAAAAGTAAGTTTACTATTTTGCACTCAGGTGACTATGTGAGGGTACTTGAGTAAATAAAGTTCTTTGCTATTTATCCATTCAACGGCGGTTTAAAAAACAAATTATCCATTCAACGGCTACGTTGGGCCCCTTGTTTCCATGTCACCGTTGTTTTCTCCTCCCCACAACACAACCATGCGGCCATTGACTTCCTTCAACTATATATCACCAAATTCCAATAACACAACAAATTATTTCTAACCTCTTCACCTAAACAATGGCAACAAATTGCCTTCTTCATGTCCTCTTCTGTGTCCTCATCTTGTCTTTGCTTCCTCTTGCATTCTCTGATTCCCTCATCTCTCTGTGGGGATCCAAGAAAAGGTATATAATTACTTATGATGATAACAAACTTAGTTTGAGTGGTAACATAATGTTGTATACTCGATTTTTTCGTAGTTGCATGCTCTATTAGTATGTAGTTTGATTTTCTTCTTTTATTTTTCTTTCTTTTAGTTATTTCATTGGGACTTATTTTTTTGAATATTTTTCGCGAGATATAGTGAGGAAGATAAAGAGGATATAAGGTATGAACCCTCGAAGGTGAAACAAGTTTCATGGCAGCCAAGGTGAGTTGAAATTTAATGCGACCCTTGTAGATTTGTTTAATTTGTATGTTTATTTTGGGATTGGATTTTGAAGAATTGTGTTGGTTGGCAGGGCTTTTCTGTATGAAGGGTTTCTATCTCATGAGGAGTGTGATCACCTTATTTCATTGGTCAGTGATCCACAAACTCTACTATTCCTAAGAATTAAATTTATTTTTCATGAAAGCTCAGAATGTGGGGTAATTATTTCATTGCAAAACCTTAAGACTTTTTTTCTTTACACAAGGGAACTACTATTCGTCGCCCCAAAATTACGTAAATCGCTCCAAAAATGATTTTTTTGCCCTTAACAAATCAATTAATACTCATTTCGTCCCGTATCTTTAAACAATGTTTTTGACTCAGTTTTACTAACATTCATAATACCAACACCACGAAAATGTGTGGCGAAGCACCTACATCAGGCGAGGTAAAAGAGGTGGATTTTTTTTCCGACTCGGGCGCTTGACAAAGACGCATGTACCATCGTGGAGGCGTCTTAGCCAGACGTCCCGTTTTTTTTTAATTTTTTTTATCAAATTAAAATTATGCGGTGTGTTATCTCAAATTATTTAACGTTTCTTTGCAAGTTTTCGGTGGTAACCGGTCGGATTACAATGATTTTTTGCAAGTAATTAATATTCAAAAAAAATTTAGATCCAACATATTTTAAGATCCAAAATCCCCCGGCGGTAAAACATCCTGACTTACAAATACCACCTCGACAGGTCGTTTGGGGGTCTCACTCCCCGGTGAGCGAGCGGCATTCCACCTCGCCGGTGAGGTGGCGGGGGTGGCAAAGGGGCAGCGTTCTCTGGAATTTTTTTGGATTTTGAAATTGTTGGATCTGGAAATTTTTTAGTTTTCGGTGTACCGAATGGGTATCGGTCTTCCGAATATAATAATTATTAACTTATTAATTAATTAATTTAACAATTATCTAAATTATAATCAATTATCTTTTTAATAAAAAAATATAAAGATGTGCTTGTTTTATCTTTTTAATAAAAAAATGTTAGATATTTTACCAGATTCGAGTACACTGGGGCGTCCGTTGGCTCATTACTGACATCCAAAACATTATTTTTTATGATTATAAGAAGAAGATGAAGAGAGATGTGTGATAGGAGGCTAAAATGTCGTGTTATAGCAGTAGAAATGAGAGAATGGCAAAATGGTAATCTGTTGGGGCGATTTAAGTAGTTTTAGGGCGACGAATAACTGTTCAGTTACCTAATGACATTAAGATGTGCTTGTTTCGGTAATAAAGCTGATTTTGTTTAGAAAAAAATGCACAAAGATGCAATGTGTCTTGCAAAATTAGTAGGTCTAGATTTTCTACAATTATTGTAGAACTTCAAAATTACTTGGTTACATATTGATTTTCCTAGTTGTGATGGTGGATCTAAAGTTTTTGACACTTTTCAACATTTACGAAAGAATCTCAAGATAATAGTTTGGTCATGTGTTTGAGAGCAGGGGAAGAGAAAGCTAAAGAAATCGAAGGTGGCTGACAACGAGTCGGGAAAGAGCGTCGAAAGCAACGTCCGGACGAGCTCTGGTACATTCCTAGAGAAACATCAGGTATAGATGAATTTACTTGACTGAAGTAAAGCCTACAGAGAGCAAATAAATGGTTTCTACCTTAAAGTTGTTTGTGTCTCATTTGACTTATGTCCAGCCTATTACGTCAGTATTGTATCATAAAATTGTTCAGATAAAAACTAAACTGTTTGTGAAATGAGATTTAAACGAAAATGGCATGATTTTTCTTCATCGAGGCTCAATGTTTGACTGGATCAAACATCATTAGCTTAATGATTGAACGAAAATTGGATCCGAAACTTTAATGCTTCTGACATTTCTCTGAAGTTAATCAGTTGCCAAGTTGTTCAACATATCTTAATGCTTGCATTTCTCTATTGTTGGTGAAGGATAAAATCGTGAAAAGAATTGAGAAAAGGATTGCTGCGTGGACATTTTTACCAGAAGGTGATTGAAATCTTTAATTATTCTTGCAAACAAGTGAAGGAAGAGAGGAGAAATCCCACTTTAACTCTCATGAAATCATGATGTAATAATATATTTTGTTCAGAAAATGGAGAGTCCATCCAGATATTGAACTACAAGATTGGGCAGAAGTATGACGCACATTTCGACTACTTTTCGGACAAACATAATCAAGCCCTTGGAGGCCATCGTATGGCCACGGCTCTCATGTACCTCTCTGATGTCAAGATGGGGGGTGAAACTGTCTTCCCCAATGCTAAGGTAAAAATTTCATCTCTTTTTCAGTGTACCAAGAATTCAAATAATTGGCAATCAAAATATATATTGTCAGTAACTACATTTGAAATGAGAACTTCGTCGATGGTCTTTTCCTTGTTTGCTGTATTGTTCTGCTTTGCTTAATACAAATAATCTAGAATTAATGTTTTATAAGAGAATTATATTCACTATCTTCCATTTCAGTACTCCATTTGGTTTTGGAAAGATAACGCAACGGCCAAACTTAACAAGATATAGTGGATGTCGATTGACTTGTGTCGGCCAATTTCAAATTGCCAATCGATATTGTCTCTGTAACCATAAAATTAATCTACAGATAAAAAAAAGATAAAAAAAAATCTCGTGCAATGGATTGTTTAATATAGAGTCATAAAAGTTGCTCAGTATGACCAACCTAAAACACATGGTAGTAGCGTTACATCTACTATCTCCAACCTTGTTACTTAAATTTGAAGGAGATGTTGGCACAAATCATTAACATCACTCCTATTGTTTCGATTTGTCATGTAGGGAAAGCATCTCCAAGAGAAGGATGATACTTGGTCTGACTGCGCTAAGAATGGTTATGCAGGTAAATCTACACTTTGTTAAAATCAAAGGTTACAAAATGACTTAAATACTAGGTGTTGATCAACATATATCTGAATCATGTCATTATGAAACAAAGTTGACTTCAAAAACAAACCAATTCATCACTTTGTACCGCAGTGAAACCGAGAAAAGGGGACACTGTACTCTTCTTCAGCCTTCATCCGAATGCAACCACTGATCCACTCAGTCTGCACGCAAGCTGTCCAGTGATCGAAGGAGAGAAGTGGTCTGCTACCCGGTGGATCCACGTCCGACCGTTCAGACGGTCTGATACACCAGATAAGCGTGAGGAAGGTTGCGTCGACGAGAACAACCAATGTGCTTACTGGGCTACAACAGGCGAATGTGAGAAGAATCCTGTATACATGGTGGGAACCAACGAAACGCTGGGACACTGTCGTAAGAGCTGCAAAGCGTGTGAATCGTAGGACAGCTCTGGACTTCTTTGAAGTTTGAAGTTTGAAGTTTGAACTGCTTTTTGTGTTATATAGAGACATGTATGCAATCAAAATCACGAGCCTTTTTCTGAGTTCTGAAGGTTTGAGTAAGAGTTGTTTGTTACAGTGATTTCATTTTTTTGTTCATTTGATCTCTCATGTTGAGAGAGAGAAAATATACTTCAGTTTGGATTGAATTTTGGTGTTGTTACTAGGATAATTACACATTTGTCCTCTTCAATGATGGGCGCACGACAATTATTAGAGAAAGGAAAATGATTTATGAACGCAGCGCGTCACGGACGCGCTCTACGTGGACATCCATGTCAGCCCTTACGTGGCCAAAGTATGAATGTTTTTTTGTTTTTTCTTCCTGATGTCCACTCAAATCACATTAAATGCGTTTCAACTCAACACGTTCTCTCTCTCCACCCAAATACAAATATGATGACACTCTTTCTTTCTTCTTCATTCTTTCTCTCCAGAATAAATCACCATTTCGAGCAAGATATTAGGTCGAAGAAGCGTCTGATGCCGACTCCCAGGATTCTTTACAACGTAAGCAGCGTGAATGGGACGGTGCGAAGACTTCCCGATGTTCTACATAAACAGGAAATCTGAGATGCTATTTTTTTCCTAAACGTAATTCTTGTGGGGTAAAATATACAGTGGGAGGTTTGTTGAGTTTGTGCGGGGGTGGCAGGGGGCGGCAGCCCCTGCGGGGGACGTGATATTATTGCATTCCATATATTGATTCGTTTATTCCGACAATAATGAAGTCATATATTATTCCGGGCTGCAAATACACTTATTCCGGACTGCAAATACACTTATTCCGATTCCGGACAGCAAATACACTTATTCCGGACAGCAAATCCACTTATTCCGGACAAACTTTATGTTCCGTTTCTAGACACACTTTATTCTTAAACCGGACAACAAATACACTTATTCCGGACAACAAATACACTTATTCCGGACAGCAAATACACTTATTCCGGAAAAACTTTATGTTACGTTTCTGGACAAACTTTATTCTTAAACCGGACAACAAATACACTTATTCCGGAAAGCAAATACATTTATTCCGGACAGCAAATACACTTATTCCGGAAAAACTTTATGTTCCGTTTCTGGACAAACTTTATTCTTAAACCGGACAACAAATACACTTATTCCGGACAGCAAATACACTTATTCCGGACAACAAATCAACTTATTCCGGACAAACTTTATGTTCCGTTTCTGGACACACTTTATTCTTAAACCGGACAACAAATACACTTATTCCGGACAACAAATACACTTATTCCGGACAGCAAATACACTTATTCCGGACAAGCTTTCTGTTCCGTTTCTGGACACACTTTCTTCTTATTCTGGACAACTACACTTATTCCGGACTGCAAATACACTTATTCCGGACAACAAATCAACTTATTCCGGACAACAAATCAACTTATTCCGGACAAACTTTATGTTCCGTTTCTGGACACACTTTATTCTTAAACCGGACAACAAATACACTTAGTCCGGACAACAAATACACTTATTCCGGACAGCAAATACACTTATTCCGGACAGACACATAACGTAAACAGGACAAACACATAATGTAAACTGCACATACACATAAAGTAAGCTAGACAAATTAAGTTGATCCAACGTAAAACTTAAAAACAAATATTTTATTATGATAAGTGTGGGCTCTGCACGAATAATGAGACTGCACGATGTCCTAGGGTCTGCACACTGTCTTATCTGTGTATTGGGAAATGAATCGTTCAACTTAAAGAACCGGCGTTTTTTAAAAAGACCAAAACGCGCGAAGAGAAATTTCGCTGACTGGACGCTGACTCAAAGAAAAATATCTGAGCTGTACAGATCCACGTAAGGCGCGTCCGTGACGCGAGCGTCCGTCTATCACGGTTCTTAGAAAAAGTGAAATGTTTGTCGTTTTATTCAGTACAGTTTATACATCCTACTCATTAATCAGTTAAATCCGGATCCGATATACAATTGTTAATAGCTAATACATAGGCATGACCCAGTACAAATTCAAAAAAATTGTCTCTTTAAGTCTAATTGGCTCACAACCAATATCTTGAACCAATTATCTCTTCTATTGTGAACCCAGATTATGAACCATCAGTTGAGTTGAACCAGATTGTGAGCCTTATTGGTAAGCATTGGAGAAGTAGGTGAGTGAGTGAGTGTTTCCGGTACACCTAGGGTTGTTCGTGGGGCGAGTTTGACCCATCAACCCGCCCTGTCCCGCCCCGCCCTGTGTGGGGCGGGTTGCGGTTGTTTTTTTCACAACCTGCCATTTTACGATCCGCCAACCCGCTAGTTTAAATGGGGGGTTGAAGGTTGACCCGTCAAACTATATTTAAATATAAAAATATATATTATAAAAATATTATTGAAAAGTTGAAGATTGTAATTATAATAAAATAAATGTGTTTATCTTTATTCTTTTATTAACTAAGTCTCTTTTAGTCTTTTACATTTTTACATCTTGATTTTACATGTTTTGATTTTGTATGATTTTTACAAGTTTTGAATTTTAATTTCATTTCATACATGTTATGGGTCCAAATTAAATTATATAAAAACCAACTCATTTAACACGCCAAACCCACCCTTTGTGGGGGCGGGTAGCGGTTAGAAAAATATTGACCCGCCCCGCTTCGCCCCACTTACCCGCCGAACTTTGGCAGGACGGGTAGCGGCCGGTGTGAAACCCGCCCGTCCCGTTTGAACGCCTAGATACACCACATTGGTGTGGACATTGGCTTTCCACGTTCTAAATTTTGGTGCCTATTAATGCTTGAATAAGACATTTCTGGAGATACGTCATAGGAAATAGGTCACCCTCAGGGCATATTGTTTCGTGGTTGTCCATACGTATTGAAAGCTGAAATGATATGACTTGGAGGTTGAAATGGGCAGTCGTGTTTGTAAGTAATCTTGTAATGGACATAGTTTCACCACCACGCGCCAGAGGCATTGTATTGGGGTCGCTAGTCCCATGCGCCCCTTCAAGTCAAGTATTTGTGATCAAAAGTCTTTCCTAAACATGGGTACCGGGTCGTGCCAGCCCGCCATGCCACGCCATGGCCCACTGGCACGGGTCGTACGGATCCGGCACGGATCCGTTCCGGGGTCGGGTCAGGTTTTCTTCATATGTGTGTGTCGATTTTTTATTTTTTGGGTGTTTTTTAAATAAGTATACAACCACAACTGAATCAATAAAAAAACACAATTTTTTGCAAACACAATTAATAAAAAAAACACAATTGTTTTTTTTTTAATTGGAATATTGTTGCCCTGCCGTGTCGGGCCGGGCCGGCAAGGCCTGGTTCCCAGGTCTAATCTTTCCCACCAATAAATGGCGTCCTTGCACGATACGCTGGATGTTTCTAAGTAAAAGGCACTGATTAAGTAAGTATGGTCAGCAGATGCCCATGCCCCCATTGCACGGGGTAGCTATAAGGAAGCTGAGTAGAATTTTCTAAGTTCCTTTGTTGGCCCCCACCAGAGTCCTGACCTGTGCGAGAGGGCGTGACATTCTTTTTTTTTTAGTTGCTGTGTAACCATAGCGTAGATAGAGATTTTTGGAGTGAAGGTTGGATTAGGGTTGCAGTCCTGCGTGTGAAATAGAATTGGACTTGCACCTTGATGGTGCAGGTATATGCATCCTTCCCTTCCATGCATTGTCCCTTTGAGATAAAGTTCCTCAACAATTAATGCTCAGAAGCCCTGCTGTTACTGAAAATGATCCCAGGCTGGGGGAGTGACATTTGTCCCAAAATAAATAGATGATGTAGAGGGATTGGGGGCTAAACCTGAATATTCCTGGAACACCTATAGGAACGTGTAGTAATTTATTTGTGTTGCACATCGATGCAGGACTTGTATTATTATGTGTTTAGGTTATTTTTGGTATTGGTTTAGTCCCACATCGAGGGATTGTCCCCGATTAACTTTTTCCATGCTTATAAATAGAACGCTTCACCTTCCATTGTAATTACCCATTGCTTGGTGGCATTCTCTCTACTAAAGAGTGAGCCTTGAAGCAAAAACTCAAGGTGAAGAAGAATGCTACCTTCAATGTGAGTCATTTGTTAATAAAATAATTCTTCTAGTTTCTTTTAATCTTGTCTTTTAATTTGTGCATGATTGTTTAGTCTTTTTCTTTTCTTTTAAGCTTCTTTAATACTTCTTCCTTTCTTAGTTAACTTTCATTTCAGTATTATGCTTTCTTTTGCTAATATAGTTAGTGTAATGAGTAGTGAGTAGTTCCATCTCCATTTGGGGGGTGGAGAAATATGTGATATAATCATGTAGTGTATTAAGAGTGTGTTATCTTTATCCCTTGAGCTTTATATGATTTCCATAACCATCTAATGAGTTTTCACTCTTATCTTTGATATGCTAATGCTCTTGAATGAAGCTTAGCTTATGCTTTGATTAGTGGACCTATTTTATGGGGAATGATAAGGTTAGGATATGGATGAAGTTAATATTGGAAACACAATTTGTAGTGTATGTGCTCTTGTTGCCTTTACCTTAGCGAATGTCTTGTATGTTTTAATGATGTAGTCTTATCTTAATTCATGTGGAGGCATAGTAGGGTATAGTCTTTATACTTGAGTTCATGTAGCTTCATTCCAATTATTGTCTTGTATGTTTTAATGATATAGTCTTATCTTAATTCATGTGGAGGCAAAGTTGGATGTAGTTTTATGATTTCATGCACTACATGTTGTGAGGAGCTTAATGAACACACACACACTTCTTTATGTTCACATTATTTCTCTACCCCCTTTGGGGTTTAGTTTTCTTGCTTCTTTTCCATTTCCATTTGCATCTTAGTGTAGTTTAGTATAACCAACCTTTCTCTTCCCTTTCTTCACCTCTCGCCTTCGCACAAACCAAGTGTCGACACACCTCCCAGTGGACGACCCGTATTTGCCACCGCTTCAACGCGGTCGTGCACTTGCGGTTAAATATAAAACGATCAATCAGTGTCCAGCTGAGGAAAACATAGCCGGAACAGCATCGGCCCATCAAACATCATACATCATAGCCAGAACAACATTTGCTCATCATCGCCAAAACAGCATTGGCGGCATCACCGACACAGCATCGGTGGTCCAACATACGATCGGCACAACATCGGACGGGTCTGGACTGAAGTCCACCGGGTCATCAGGCTGCTACTCTACAATGAGTCCATCCATCCATCACATCAAGTCACAATCCATCCACGGAGGTTACACGTCCCGAACACCCACACTCTTCCACATGGTGGTCCTTAGGCAAGCACGCGTAACACGCCCACTGTCACCTCCCGGCTCACGCACTATGTGTGGACATAGGTTTCCGTGGACAGAGTTGGCATCCTAAAAGGACCGGGTATTCAGTTCTGTGCACAAACGGTCGACCGAAAGAGGCAATCCGGTCGACCGTTCCCATGCGGTTTGGTCGACCGAAAGTCTGCAACGGTCGAACTCTCTGCGCAAAACCTAAGTCCCAACGGTCGAACAAGAGTCTAAAACCGGTCGACCGATACGTGGTCAAAATCCGGAGTGTGGTCAACATCAATCAATACTACTGGTCGACCGACTCAGGGGTCCCGGTCGACCGAAAACTACCAGGGCATCCTAGCAGTTCTAAGTCATATATAGGTCGAACACATACCAACCATCGGTCGAACAATCATGCAAAAATAATAGAGTACACTTAAGTTCCGGTCGAACGAAGGCATGGAACCGGTTGACCGAAAATCAACAGGCAACCCCGACCCACCAGCACAATGCACTACCGATCGACCGCCACAAGGCATCGTCCGACCGGTGTTGGTTAAAGTCGGGCAAAAATGCTAGACCTGTCAATTTTGGACACGACACGATTACACGACACGGACACGACACAATAAGGAGACACGATATAGACACGACTTTACACGAAATTTTTTGTATGATTGAAATGATTTATTACGATGTTTTGTGAACATTTAAATATAAAATAATTGGTACACGATTTGACACGAACACGACACGATACACACGATAAGTTATTTTTGTACACGAAACAGACACGAACTGCATCTTTTGTTAGATAATCAATTGTTTTTACTTGATTATAGTCAATTAAGATGTTATTTAGAATGAAAAATATCAATATAATATGTCACTTAACTATTTTCAATCTAAACATGATGAAATCTTTTCAATTTATACTATACACGATAACACGAAATCCTGACACGAATGCAGAACTGTCAGACACGATAGTACACGAACACGACCCAATTGACAGGTCTAAAAAATGCATTACATCGGTCGACCGCCCGAAGGAACCGGTCGACCGTTGGTCATCTGCAACCTTACGCCAGCCAAGGATTTACGCCAACCACGTCGCCGGTGAGGTCTCCGACCTCCCGCAACTGACCAACATTTCACCCACACGATTGTGAGCCACTAGACACACTAAGAAGTCGACATACCTCAAAGAGAAGACGGAGCACGCCGGAGTTTGCTCACGTCACACGCAAACTCGACACCTCGCTCGAGCACTCCTCGCCCCACGTCCACGAGCCTCGCGCATGTCCACCTCCGCACACCTCACGCCGGATCAGACCCTTCCTCCTCTAGATGCCGGAAAAAGAGAAGAGAAAAAGTTTGGGTGAAGGATGGGAAATGAAGAAGAAGGAAATGGAAGAGAGAGAGAGACATTTTCTCTCCAAAAACCCATCAACACAGCTACCCCCAACCCATCACCCTACCCCTCACACATCATTATTCACGCCGCCACTATTCACGTTCCCTTCCCCATGCAAAGCCTTCCACTAAACAAGGGATTATCTCCCTAAACCAGGTTAGGGTCCTAACATTATGAATAGTGGTTGTACGATGGAAAAGGTTGGTTTTATTATCCCCAGCTTTGACCAACATCTGACGGCTTTGTTGGCGCCAATAGGTCTCTTGATGGTTGGACAACAATGTATTTTCTTGACTTGTCCTTGTAAAGGCAGCGTTGTCATTGTAGCAGTTGGAGTCATGAAGGCTAGGAGTTTGACTTTGATTTGGGATAGACATTGCTTCAAATTTAATGGGTTCGTGGAGGCCCATCAACGAGAACTTTGTGCGCATGACGAACAAAGTTTCAGTATGTAGGCTGGGAAGAGGTGGTGATGAATGACTCGTCAAATAGGTGACAATACTCATAGTCGTCAAGCAAATGTTTCTCTGTGCGGAAGGGTGATCGAGTGAGAAGAGTGGCAGTGGTGGATGATCGATGAGTGGGTCATCAAAGTCCATAAAGATGGGGTCCAAGGGTCTTTGAGTAGATCCCAAAACTGAGCTACGAGGCTTGGCATCATGTTGAGGCCCGACCCTTTGGTCTGAAGATCATCGGACCACTGGTCTACCAGTGTGGCCCTGAGAGTAGTCAGTGTTGTGGATCAGGCTCGCGTGCCACATTGGTCTTGAAAGTGGTGAGGAGCTTGCTGTGGGGATCTTAAGGGGCCCTCTAGTGATCGTAATTAAACAAGATGCGGAATTAAAAACTAATTAAGAACTAACAACTAATCATGCAAGGGTTATTCTAAGAGATAGAGAACTTGCAAACCAACGTTGAAGTCGACGCCCGATTTAACGAGGTTCGGCACCCTCCCCGGGTCCTAGTCCTCACTCACAAGCCCCGCTCGTCTCTCGAGCCTCGCTTGTGGTTTCCACTATCCGATCTCCGTTACCGGGCCGAGATCAACGCCTTTACAAACCCGAGCCTCGCGAACAACCTCGCCTCGCCCGTGTCTCCTCTCACAACCCGAGAGGGAGCTTCCTTGAAGCTATTACAACTCTTGTGATTTGGATGAAAGAATGGAATCACAACTCTTGCTAATGACACTCTAACTTTGAGCACACTTGGATTATGATATGGATCTAGGAATACAAGTGGTGAAGTTTTGGCTTGAGTGTATAGGATTTGAGCTTTGAAGGTTTGGGAAAGATAGCACAAGGATACTTGATGTTTGGAGAGTGTAGTGCTTGTGTTGTGCTTCTAATGAGGTCCTTATATAGGCTTCAAAGCTCTTAGAGTCGTTGGGGAGTGGGTGAGAAAGTTGACCCATGAAATGTGATGATGTGACAAAAGTTCGGGCAGAATTTGCACGCTCTTCGGTAGACCGTTAACCCAACGGATTACCGAAGATGGTCGTTTCGGTTTACCGAATTCTATTCGGTGAACCGCTCACTCAACTCCAGTAGCTCTCTAACTAGCAACCCTAATATAATTCGGTTTACCGAAACCTATTCGGTGAACCGTTCCAAACTGGACAGTAAGATTGGTAGGGTTCTGTTTATGCTAAGTTCGGTTGACCGTGTATACTTCGGTAGTCCGAAGTTTGCGCGGGTTTTGCGCTGACAAAGCGTGGGAGATTGGTTTACCAATAACGGTCAAGTTAAATAGCCGTTGGTCTCCTAAAGCAATATGATTCGGTTGACCGAATGAAGTTCGGTGTACCGAATATGGATAAGTCAATTTGGCTTTAAGTCAAGATTTAAATACGACCGTTGGAGCAAAGTCCAAAACCGGTCCAGGCTAATTCGGTCTACCGAAGGCGGTTCGGTATACCGAGGTGGTTATTCCAGGGAACACCTAAAGGATTCTACACGGTTGACCGCAATGTGTTCGGTGGACCGAACTCTACAAGATTCGGTTTACCGAGAAGGGTTCGGTTAACCGTGGGGATACGGGACAGAATCCTAATGTGCTCAAGTTTACATTAATCCTTAGGACTCAAATTATACTACATTACATATTGGTCCAAAGCTTGATTACATGTCTTGAGTCTTTATCTTCTTGTCCCCAAGCTCCTTAGCTTGATTCTTCATCAACCTATTAAGAATATCGCAAGTACACGAATATATATGCAATGCATGTATTCATGTTTGCTTACTTTGATTGTCTAGGTTGATTGATTAAATATAGATTAAGATTAGATTACTCAATCATCAAAACTAAATAAAGATTAAGGCTAAAAAACCAACACTTGCATCCAGGCAACATGTGAGCTGAATGACTGAATCTACTACAAAAGGGGTTCACTCAGAGGAAGCTCCACATTCAATCCCGCAAAGGAGCCCAGAGGTTCGCCTCTGAGCCGATAGTTACGAAGGAGAGCCGATCTAAGTGGTCAGGGTCATTATCGTGATGATGGTGGCATAACAAAATGGATCAAGTGGAACAGAGCCACCATTAACTAAGTCGAAGGTGATTTTGGTTGGTTGCATGTTGGGTAGGAGTTTTTTCACCAACAATTAATCATCCCCAAACTTCCATGGGTTGGAGGCGAGCACAACGTCGAAGTCCTCGAAAAAGTTGAAGGTAACCAACCAATTTTGGCATTGATAGGTCAAGATGAGGGTCGTGTTGGTACAGTTATGTCAAGATCGATGGCCTAATCAAAAATTTAAGCAAATTTAGCGGAAAACAAATAAACTCAGAGAGCAAGCAAACCACAAAGTAGATCAGAGGTATTTATAGAGACTTGACACCCCAACTGGATCCTAATCCTCTCATGCAAGTCCTGCTCCAACCCACAAGCCCCCACTGACATCCTTACTAATCTGATCTCCATTCCAGGCCGAGATCAAGCCACTACAACACAAGCTGGAGAACAATTCTTGCTAAACTTGGTTCTCCTCCCACAATCCGAGAGTGTAGCTTCCTCCTGAAGCTTTACAACCTTAATGATTCTAGTATATGAAGTAGTATAGAATTACAACACACTCTAACTTGACACACTTGATTTCGATATGAAATTAGGAACACAATTATGTCATTTAGGTTTTGAGGTGTAAAGAGTATAAGATGTAACTTGAAGGGTTGGAGTTGAAGCACTTGAATACTAATGAGAGCTCTTAATAAATGATGATAATTGATGCTCCAATGAGTGTAGAAACACATATTTATAGGCTCTCAATGTTTCGTAGCTATTGGAAAAGATTTTGGGGGTGGTTTGGTCAAGTTTGCAGAAAAGAGCAAAACGTTAGTCCAACGGGTGACAAAATTCAGACGACAAAAATAGGCCACTAGCCATTTTAATTGATTGGTTAAAGGAAGTCAACGCAATTGTTGAACACATTAGGATGATTGGCCATAATTTTAGTCATCCGAAAACTTGAACAACGCTCGTCCGAAATTTTCACTACTCGTCTGAAATATGGTGAGCATAACAAGACGAATTTGGATATAGTCATTGTATAAAGTTTGAAATACTGATCAAAGTAACGACTATATTTGGTATAAACACCTCTACTAAAATCAAAACTTGGACGACTGAAAAGGCAATTTGGTCATCTAAACCAAGTCAAAGAAATGGAAAAGAAAATCAAATTAAATAATTCAGACGGATAAAAATTGAGTTTGGTGGTCTAAAATCAATTGGTGTATCTAAATTGAACGGTGAAGGCTCACACTCACCACTTGGATATAGAACAGTACTTCAGGACTTTTGGTGTTGGCATGTCGAACGACCGAAGCTTAGTTTGGTCATCCGAATCTGAACAGGGCAAATGCTTGGAAGAATTCAAACTACTGAATAGCGTTTTAGTCATTCGAATTGGGATAGGTCAAAAACTTGGTTTTATTGTTGAAGAATTCGAACGACTAGACAAAGTTTTAGTCGTCTGAATTGGGATTTGACTGAGTGTTGACTTAAGTAATCTTTTGGTGGTTCGGACGACTTAAAGAGTCTTTGGTCATCCAAATTACATAGATTTCTACCATATCAATGTGCCAAGTTTCAATCACTCCTAAGACTCAATAAATGGAAGATACATCTCTTCTTGAAGCTTGGTTACATATCTTCAGTCTTTACTCCATCCTCTGTGTCCTTGGCACCTAACAAGATATAGATATGAACAATACATGTATATGATATGCATGGAATATGTTTCACTAGATTGATTTGTAGGATCGATGATGGCCCCTTTAATCTAATCTAAAGAGCACTACTAATGATGGATTAAGCAACAGAAAGCCAATGGTAGAGACCACAAGTAAACCATAAGTAAACCAGTGATTTTTATAGAGGTTTTGCACCCCAACGGGTCCTAGTTATCTCTTGCAAGTCATGCTCGATCACTACAAGCCCCACTCATCACTTCACCAATCCGATCTACATTCTGGGACGAGATCAAATCCTTTACAATCCAAGTTCGGGAATAAACTCGCCAAGCTTGATTCTTCGTCTCACAACCAAAGATGGTGGTTTCCTCCGAAGCGATACAACTCTCGTGATTCAAGCAAATGGAAGTAGTAATCACTAATCAACACTTTATACTTGAGTACACTTGAGTATGATAGAAATGAACAACATGAGTGGGAAGTTTAGGTTTGAGTGTGTGGGATTTGAACTTTGAAGTGGGAGAGGTTTCTCTTTGATCAATAGGCAATAAAGAGGGTAAGAGATGTGTGAAACTAAGATTTGAACACTTATTCAAAAGACTTAAGATTCATATGGTCGTTGGGGCTAAAGACAAAAAATGTAAAGAAGAAACCGACAAAAGAAGCAAAAGTGATCTGTTAGTCGGGTGTCAATCAGTCGACCGTTTGGTTTCACTTTAGTTCGATCGTTCACTTAAGTCGACCTAAGGTCTGGGGTCTAAATTGGGAAGAGTCACACTCTTTCAAATAACCGTTGGAGAATAACGACAAGAAAACGGCTCAAAATGGAAATTTGAAAACCAAAGAACGGTCGAACAAAATCGTCATAATGGTCGACCAGTTTTCACTGGCTGGTTGAAGTTGAGTTTGGGTGGTTTTTGGCTAAGGTTTGGGTGCTATATTGAATTCCAAATAAAGTGAGATTTGGTATGTCACTTCTAGATAGATCCTAGAATAAGTGTGAATGGATATTCCAACAAATATGCTCAAGTTTACAAAGGTTCCTAAAGACTCAAATAAAAATAAAATTACATGTCTTCAAAAGTTTGATTACATGACTTGACTTGAATTATTTTCTCTTTGAGTCTTGATCACTTATTCAGATAAAAATATGCAAAATACAAGTATATATGCAATGCATGGAATGTGTTTTACCCATTTGATTGTGATTAAGATTAGAATATTGAATCATCAAAATTAACACGATTAAGCCCTAAAAGACAACATAATTGATTGTGCATGAATTAAGATTATACTTTGATAATCATCAAACTAAACATAATTAAGACCTAAAAGCCCGCAAGTTAGGCGTATCTGGTGCATTGGAGTAGAGAATTTGCCAGAGTATATGCCGGCAGTGAAAAGGAAAGACTTGGATGTGAAAGTCTTCACGGCTATTCACATCAAGTATCTAAAGAATGTTGGGGGAGCTTTATTCACTAAAATCGGTTATGAATCTTATATTCCTCAAACAATGCATTTTCCTATTTAGGATGACCGATGATACATCTCTTCAGCAACATTTAGATGATCTTAATGTCATTAATGTAGATCTAGAAAATGTTCATGCTTAAGTTTCGGGGGACGATCAAAATGTTTTATTATTGTGCTCTTTGGGCCCACTTATTCGCATTTTCATGAGACTATGATGTATAGTCGCACTTCAGTTTTTTTAACCAATGTCAAAAATGCTTTGAGCTCTAAGAGTGATCTAGACAAGGATTTTTCCTGTCCTAGTAGTCGTAAAAGTGAAGCTTTTGTGGCGAGTTGTAGAAACACAGAGAGGCGCTCATCCTCAAAAAAGTCTATATATCTAATTCAGTTGAAGGTGGAGTTGTTGTGATGGGAACGATAATCGTTTATCGTTCTTCTTTTTTTATTCATGACTATTTTATGAGAATTTTAACAGATGCTCAACATTTTCCAGATTCTGATGTGAGCATTGTTTTTGTGGGTACTCTAACAACCGATGGTTGTAAATTTCAGGGTGATGCTAAGTAGATAACCATCTTTAATGAAGCACTCGCGATCATGAGACATAAAATGTTGGATCAGGAAGCCTCTATTACTTGCAAGGAAAATTTATAACAGATGATGTGGTTGTTTGTTCTTCATCCCTTCCTGGAGATGGAAGTATATTTTGCATTCTAAACATTGTGAGATATTGTTGAGTAGGGCCGAGAAAAGATGATGGTTGTTTTTCAGATATATTATTGTTCATGAACACTGCATGTTGCAGTTAGGATATTTGGAATTTCATTTGATAAATTTTGTTTATGTTGCTTTATGCGAGTTTGAATTTTGGGATGAAGCTCTATCTACTTTGTTGTTTTTTGGTGATTTTGTTCTCAAGCCACAACCATCACTAGTAGAGTTCCGGCGGAGCTATGGTCTGCTTGTCCTCCTGTTAATTTTGGAATTATTAATTATGCACATGTTGATCGTAGTAGATCAGTTGCTAGTTGAGAAATTTTCATATTTGATGAGTCTGTTTTTTTGTTTCTCTTATTTAGGCACAATACGAAGTACACCAGAGCAGGTGGAGTGTACTTTCGGTTGTCTGCTTTTGATTTTTCAGATTTAAGAGAAGTTTTACGTTGATCCACCTACAACAGAAAATCGTTCTTTTAGCATAATCATAGATAAGTGACATTTTTTCATACCACTAAATGAAGTCGATTCTACTCTTGCTTATGCGGTTTTTTGTAGAAGATAATTTATTTTGATGCTAGAGAGCCCAGCAAATTTCTTGAGGCATTGTCCATGTCAGATTCAGCTCTGTAACATGTAACCACCATGAAGAATTTCAATTTATTCTTGATGATCTTGACTATTTCTATCTTCCAGCAGTGCATTTCTGATTTTTTGCATGTGTCCGGATTATTCTCATTTCTCAAGTTGTTGATGTGATTTGGTTCTTAAGGTACCTCTGGTACAACGGGTGTTTATTTGGAAGATTAGGACATGAAAGATCCATGACTGATGTTATGTTTGTTTTTAAGAGCCATGTGGCTATTTCTTAAACAACTAAACAACGTACCCGGGCTTTTCCATTATCAAGGTGGACCTTTTGGTAGTGGCCAAGGATTTTGAAGCAATTTCTGTGGTTCAAGAATATGTAGACAACTTTTGTCCAGGTTAAAGATGGTTTTTCTTTGTCTTGTGTTAATAAGATTGTTATTGTCAACCGATAGATGCCCACCAGCCGGTCATTCTATCCAAGTTCCAAATTCGGACCTTTTCTTCTTCTAGCTCCACGTAGATGAAGCTTTGACAGGGACAAAAGCCATCACGGCATTATTTGTGTAACATCGCGGAACAATTACATCACGACATTTAACCTCGGAAAAATTTGAAATTTCAGCAAATAAAAGTTCTCAAGACAATGATCATCAAAACGGAAATGTTACTCATATAAATATCAGTCGGTGCACCAAATACAACAGAGTTTGTCAAAATACATAATTACATTAATACAACGAAATGAATACTAGTCATCATAATGACCTCGAATAGTCCGAAAATGATCCTGGTCACAAAATATGTGCATCCGCTGGCATCACCCCCACAGAACCTACTGCGGTCTTGAAACATGAATTAAACAGCAATGTTTGAGTTTCACATTAGGAAACCTCGTATGTCAATCTCACTTATATGAATACAACAATACGGTAATGAATATATCATACTAGTAGTATGTCATGTCATCAACAACAAGGAAAATAATTCCCCTCCAAGGTAAAACATGCTCAGTCCTACAACAACAATAAACACCCTCTAAGGGTCACCAAGAACATTTGTCCAACACACATTATCGGGTCTCCCTCAGCGACCTACCGTAGACACATACGGTCTTACAGACATTACACGGCGCACCCCCACACGCGACTACTCAAGCCAAGGGATAGGTGAGGAGCGTCCGCACTTCCGCAATAAACGAATCATATCTAAAATAATGTGGTCTACACCACACCAACGGAGTCGTAGCCTAGTCGGTCCAACAATCCCTCACTAGGTGCCCAACTGAGGAATCATCGCCGGAACAACATCGTTGGCATCGTCGGTACAACATCGGCGGTACAACAATACGTCTGGCACAACATCGGACGGTTCCGGACCGTAGCACGCATGGTCATAATGCTCCAAGAGTCATGCATCAACATGCATTGGGATCCGTGATCCCTCAGGTATGCTACTCTACTGTGAGTCAAGACAGCAAAACGACACGCCACGGTCTATCAACAGAGGTGGCTCGTCCCCAAGTACCCACACTATTCCACTTGGCGGTCCCTAGGCAGACGCGATCACGCACCCACCGTCACCTCCTAGCTCACACACTTGGAGAGGACATAGGTTTCCGTTAATAGAGTTGGCACTTCACCAGGACGGAGAATTTAGTTCTGCACACAAACGGTCGATCGAAATAGGCAATCCGGTCGACCGTCCCACTTAGGTACGGTCGACCGAAAGTCTGCCATGGTCGAACTCTCTTAACGGTCGGACAAAAGTCTAAAACCGGTCGACCAAACGTGGTCAAAATCCGGAGTCTGGTCAAAATCATACAAGTCCAACGGTCGACCGACTCAGGTGTCCCGGTCAACCAGAAACAACAAGGGCAACCTAGTAAATTCTAGTCATCTATCGGTCGAACAAGCCATATATCGGTCGAACAACACATTAAGTTACTTAAGTTCCGGTCGGACCAAAGGTCGGGAACCGTCGACCGTTTAGGTGGTCAACGTCCAATACGAGCAAAACATGAAGCAACGGTAGAATGGCTCAGGGGTCTCTTCCGACCGAAAACTTCCAGAGACTCATCTGATCCACCAGCACAAGCACGACCGCTACAAGGCGTTGTTCGACCGATGTTGGTTAAGATCAGGCAAAAACACTACAACCGGTCAACCGTCCGAAGGAATCGGTCGACCGTTGGCTGGCAGCAACCTAGTCGAACTAAGTTTAACTCGCTGCACGCCCAACGCCGGTGAGGTCTCTGACCTCCACCGACCAGCCAACCCATCACACGACTAGTGTGAGCAAAAGAAACACACTAAGAACTGGCATACCTCTGCTTTCGACGAAGCACGTCGAAGATCACTCCACGTCGCCACCCGACCGCAACCTCCAACGTCGCTAACCGCGAGCTGAACTCCTTGTGTCACGCCTCACCAATGCGACCTCGCCGACTTCCCTACTCGCCTCCATTGGAGTCCGAGTGACTGAGAGAGAAAAATGGAAATGGAATGGAGTGAGAGAGAGGGATGAGTTTTGTTTCTCTAAAACACAAAACCCAACACCACACCATCCTCGACTCCATCCCCCTACAACCCTCACCCATCACACCACTGCTCATCACCACTTCCTCATGCAAACCCCCTTCAATCCCGGGATTAACCCTAATAAGGCTTAGGATCTTACAATTCATGTATGAGTTGTAAAGTTTTCAACTTAAGGTAGAGATTATATGGACAAATGATATTGAAGTTCATTCTATGTGTAATTTATTTTTCCTTTTCAAGTCAAGGTGAAGATTGTTGAGTTATGTCTTGAAAAATGTTGCAAAACAAAAGTAGCCGATTGGCGTGGCAAACCGTGTAGGATCTATGGTCTTAGTCTAGAAGAGGGAATAGACTTAATCGGCTATAAATGGTAACTAATGCAGAAATTAAAAGTAACGGAGAGGAAAATACAAAACCACAAGTGTGACACAAAAATTCATAGAGGTTCAACATGCCCTACATCCTAGTCCTTGAAGGGAATGTGTTCTAAAAGTTTTTCTTTTAAATGTCAATTATTATGAATTGAATGAGAAATCATTTTGTTCCTTGTTTATGTTATTCGTCTTTTAGAAGTGTTAAGGAAGAGACTCTTGGTCCTTAACCGTAAAGCTCTAAAAGATATTGGTTTACATAAAACAAAAAATATTCGCAATCATGGTAATTAACATGGGACATTAATTACCAAGTTAAGATTGTCGTGTTGGTCATAGATCATTGTAGCTCTACAAGTGAGTGACAACACGGGTACACAGAAGAGGAAGATACTACTTTTGTATACTGAATAGACCTAATAAGTAAAACATTATAGAATTGTGTTTTCTGTGTCATTAATGTTTTACTGTGTCCTTGGTCTTTTGATATGAGACTTATACCGATCACTTAAGAATTGCTTAATTAGACTAGTGTCTTGAGCTATCGATGAGTGTAGTGTAAAGGCATTAGTTGGTTAAGTATGACTTCCGTTGGAGAAGATAGTTAGTCAAAAGATTATCATTGCCCCTCTTAATTGAGTGATGATATTAGTGGGCCCCTTGATAAAACAAAGTTATAATGTGCACAATGTGATTTGAGTTAAGTCACATATTTGTAACTAGCTTAAAGAGATCAAGAAATGAATACTAATACAAAGATGACACAATACTACTTTGTGTGTATTCTTAATATCATGAGGCAAGGGACGGACACAAGTGGTGCACTCCATCACTAAATGGACCGGGTTTTGGCTCGAGTGGAATTAAGACATCTAACTAATTGGGAGCTATAATGTGTAGCTAGATACCGCTTATAGCTTGTGATATTAAGCTATTAATATCACTGTCAACTTAGTTTAGATCCTGTCATAGGTCACACCACAAAACTGGGAAACAAGAAATATGGATTTTCGGTTCATAAGATGTGTCGGGTTTCATGTAGAAAATTAGACACATGGGGTGAACAAGCAAAATCAAAATTATGCTGTGATTAATAACATAATTAGAATCTAAATTAAATTCATATGTGATGTAAAATTATGGTGTGTAATGATTTATCATTACGTAGGATAATATATTACATAATTTGTAAATTTACTACTAATCCCGAAATTTCAAATTTTATAGGGGTAAAACCGAAATTTGACCAATCAGCAGAACAATGCTCAACGGTCGACCGAACAACAGTAAACGGTCGGCCGATCGGTGCACGGTCGACCGGACACGTCTCGACCGATAACATGGAATTTTCATCTGTTCGGAACGGTTGACCGAATCTATCGGTCGATCGACCGAACATTGCGATGAAATATTTTATTGTTGCGAACGGTCGACCGAATGTCGAACGGTTGACCGAACCTCCAAACGGTCGACCGGTCCAGACGGTTTTCTGCAGAAATAATTTAAGAATTAATTAGATTATGCATGGAATTGGTCCATAATTGATTTAATTCGTGGCTAAGATTATTTGTTAGCAAATAATGGATGGTTAGATGGAAGTTTGCATGAAATCATGGGCAAGAGGTTGCACATGAATATGTAATTTGGAGAGAACTTATAAATACAAGTTTATCTCTTTACCTCATTAATTAATTCATTATCTTCTTATGCAAACTTCTCTCTCCATAATTCTCCACGAATTTCACCTTAATTCTTGAGTTTAGTTTTAGTTTTCAGAGATCTTCTTCTCGAGGGAACTAAAGAGGGGTTAGTAATTAGATTCTAAACCCTATTGGAGATTGAGAGGCTAGCTCTTCTCTCTCCAATCTTGTTTAGAGTTTGGTGAATTCTCGGAGGCATCCGGCGCAGCGACAAGCATCCTCACCATCTCCGGATCTTGAAGAAATTTTAGAGAACTTCTAGGTATGAATTTTGGAGTCCCGTGTTTGTTTTAATAAAGTTCTAAAACTAGTTATTGAAACAAACCGATGCATGCATAAAATAAATCGTAGAAAATTGTAATTGATCCTTATTATGCATAATTTTTTTGAAAATATATATGCACAATTAAACATGAAATCCTACAGTCCTCTCCCCATGTCTCGCTCAACCCTTGAGCACTACTTGAGAGTTCCACTATCTGATCTCTTTGTCGTGGAGAGAGTAAGCTTTTACACCACAAAACCACGAACAAGCTCACATATTTCAATCCCTCTCACAGCCCATGGGGTGGCTCCGACACCAGAGCTACAAACTTGAAGTTTCATAAAGAGAACTCTAACTTGAGCACTTGGGAACCAATCTATACTTTAGGGGTGACCAAGTTGATGGAGTGAAAGCTTGAGAGTAGTGTGAGCACTAGATGTGTAAGAAATGTTCCGAGAGTTAGGAGTGAGGGTCCATTTATAGGCTCATAAGGATCAGAAATATGAGCTCTCAAAGAACAAAGCAAAGATAAAATAAGTAGTGGGGTCCAGAATTGGGTGGCTAAGGCAAGGGCCAATCGTCTGATGGTCCTCGTCTGATGGTCCTATGGTCACACAAATTAGACATATTTTAACCTTAATCGGACGACTTAGGCACAAGCCAATGATCCGATTAATTTTGGTAACAATAACTTTTGGGCTTTACTGGATTGATGGATCGGACAAGTTTAGCATGGATGATTTGTCTGATTACAAGAGGTTAAGGTGACTGGCTTGTTATGAGGCATCCTACGTAAAAGTGATTAGAATATGACAAATTGGATATAGTCGTTAGAATTAAAGGTGTAATCTGATTTAAGTAATGACAATATTTGGTATAATCTTTTCCTAAAAGAGTTTAGAATCAGACGACTCAATTAGTCACAAGTCGTCTAACGGATAGGGTCTCAAAACATGTTGATCAAATGACACAACAATGGTGAGTCATCCGGTGAGTTAAGATCAACACACTTAAGGATATGACGACTTGGGCTCCAACCAGTTGTCCGTATAGGTTAAAGTTCAAAGAGTTTTGGCTACTGTTGAGATGAATTAGATTACTATGCTAAGAATGAGCCTTCCGAATCTAGGTGTACACAAGGGGTTTGTCTACTGTTGAAGGGATTTAGACGGCTCAGACCTAACCGGGTTGTCTATTGTAAAGTGGGGGCAGACCCATTTGGTTTTCTAGATGCCTTAACTTGATTCCAACTTGTGTTGAAGTTTATATATGATCCTAAGACTCAATAAAGATAGAATTATAAGTCTTCTTTAAACTTGATTACAAACTTTGAATTCAATCATTGCTCCATGAGTCTTGATCACCTACTAAGATAGAGATATGCACAAATATGCAATATAACACGTATGCATGGGTCTATTGGTGTGGGTGATGTGAATCCTATGAGTAATTTAAATTAAGTGTTACAGTTAACTATCATCATCAAAATAAAGATTGAATTAAGGCTTAATAAGCCAACAAACTGGTCAACCGGTTTTGGTCGTTGGAATACCGGTATCCATAAGTTGTTGATTGGTTTGCAAACTGGTCGACCGGTTCCACCACTGCAACCCTATGTGGTGGTATTTTCGGAATATTTACTAACCCTAATTTGCTTCCTTAGCCTCCCCTATAAATACCCTTCTATCTGTTAGAGTTTGAAGAGCTAGAGAGAGAATTTCATGTTTGTGATGGAGGGTTTTGAAGATTTGTTGGAGATTCTTATTGTTCTTGGAGACGTCCATCCAAGCTCCACTCGTTCTCCGTAGTTTGTTAGATCTCTTTTCTTGTCTCATCCTTATATATGTACATTGTTGATTGATAATGGAAGCTCTGCCAAAGTCTTTATGACCTGGGATATCATTTTTTTATCTGGGCTTTACTTTGTTTTGGGTCCTATTTTTGTGCTTGGATCGTCGTCGGGTATTTTATCAACAACTTTCTCTTTGCAAGGTTGGAATTCGCTTATCGAACCACCATTTTTCCTAACACACCCTACAAGAAAAAAAAATTTAATTCGAGTGCGAGAGTTTATCTTGTACAATTCAAATGCAAATTGATCTGATCAGAATTTTATTTGATAGGGTTCAAAGTCATTTTTGGAATAAATGGACAAATAAAAAAGCTGGGAATGGGCTAGATTAACAATTCTCAAAGACCAGGGACAAGTGCGCATTTTTAAAGGATAGATGTGCAAAAGCCTATGTTTAGCAAAACGTAAAAGGGTAAACTATATATGGTTAAATCTACCATTTACCTGATATTGTATCACAATATTGTATCACAAAATCTTAATTGATTCCATTTACCTGTAATCTACCGAGCCTGAGACGTGTCCGCGATAATAACTTCGATACCATGAAATGTTGGTATCAGGTACAAAGTAACATAAAACCACCACAAAATAAGAGTAAAAATTAAGACACTCTCACAAATTACACTGGACCAAACAAATAAAGAAAAGTGCTAAAAAGAGAGGGAAACAATCTCCATGCATTACTTGAGAATTCATAAGCAAGAGCCATAATCAACACAAATAACTCATTTAAGTGTGCATTTGGATTGAGAGTAATTATTAGGAGGAAAAAAATTCAAGGATAACTATTAGGAAAAAGTAGTCTTTTGAGAGGTGATAATTCCTATTATCTAAGTTTGATATGTTAAGAGAACTTATAATAATGTAATGGTTTCAAATGTTTTAAAAAAAAACTCAATCTTACCCAATCAAATTGACATCAATTAGGTTGTTTTTATTTTTATTTTAGTCGATCTACAATACTTTGTTTTAGCAAGTAGAAGTGTTAGAAGAAAAAAAATAGGAGAAATTAAACTTATTTATAGCTCGAAGGTGGATTTGGTCCGTTCCGTTGGATTCCCAGTCAGTCACAATCCCTAGAAGGTGAAACCTAGAAGCCATATAATGTTTGCGGAACATTATATTTGTACTTAGAGCAAGTCCAATTTCAATGAATACTCTACCTCTTCGATTATATGTCTTCTTGAGGTTGAGGGTCTCCATTTGCTTCCAGCCTCGATTGGTTGTCTTTCAAAGGAGATAGATTTGGTGGGACCTAATTTGCTGCCATTGTTGTTCCAGATTCGCTCCACTTGGCTTCAATTCTCTTTGCCATCATTCGTTACAACTAGATCCAAAATATTTAATTTCAAGTTTTTGTTTTTAAGTTGCTACTTGCTAGTCCATTTTTTAAAAGTTTTGCAGCTTTTCTTTCCAATACAAACTACTTAATTACAAACTTCCAGTATCCCTTTTGTCAAACGTATCCAAGCAGAAACTCTTAAAATAATGGGTATGATCTTATATACGTTGCAGTCACAGCTAAAATGTGACCGAGATTCCCTTAATTTCATTGATGTTCAAGTTCTACTGTTCTACAATATATTTTCGATTTTAATACAATTGATACATTTTCATTTATGGCGTGAGTTATTCATGCATATTTCAAATCATAAAATTATATATCTGTTTCCAATAACATCAAGAGGAAATAAAAATGAACGTACTTATATTTGTTGGTTCTTTGATCTTATTTGAAATTATTATTAAATTTGACTATTTTCTACGTGCATGAATTACTTGTGTTGTAAATTTTAAATGTACGATTTGAATTTTCAATTATATCAAAAATTAAAAAGTGTATCGAAGGAATTAACTCACAAGCAAATGAAGAGAATTCCAATCCACAAATAACTAATGAGCTAGATCGCATCACAATCACATGATAATAAATGTTTGGAATGCTACTTCAAGAGCAACTTATGGGAAGAAGATAAGCGGCGGAAAATATGTATACGAAAGCAGATTAATTATGCCGTCGTAATAATACATATAAAAAAATTGAACTTCGTATACCAACGTCACATCTTCTTCTCCTGTTGGAAGAGTCGTGCAACATGCATGCTTAGACATCTATTTATCAATGATTTTATCTTGGAGCCAAAATTAATTGCCTCTACCGAACTTAGACAACCAAGATAAATGATCTAGCTTGACCTTCAACATCAACCCAAGCGCAATGTTTCACTTGTGGATACAATTGCAGTCACGTACTTTTCAAGTCATAACTCTTTCCCAACAAACCACTCAACTCAACATCTCCCGAACACTTTTTTCCCTCTATATTATAACAACAATTAAACAACACAAACCATTAATCCTCACAAAAACAAGAGGAAGTAAGTAGAGAACAAGAGAGAAAATATGATGGCAAAGTTTGCTTCCACTCTTGTTGTGGCATTGGTAGTGGTTGTGGCGGTTAGGGCTGACGTGGCGAGCGATAAGGCGGAGTGCATGAACCCGTTGATGGCAATGGCCACTTGCCTTCCCTTTGCCACTGGAAGCTCACCCTTGCCAACAAAAGATTGTTGCACTGGTTTGCATCAGGTGATTGACAAGAACCCTAAATGTGTTTGTCTCCTCATCAAGGACCACAACGATCCGTCCCTTGGTCTCCATGTCGATGCGACCCGTGCTCTCATGCTTCCTTCTCGCTGCGGCGTGCCTATTTCTGAAATAAATAGATGTCCAAGTAAGTATCATTATAGGATTTTTAATCATGAAGTACTTATGAGTTTTGTTTATTTGGTGATTGTTGTGGTTGTGGATTTGGAAGTGCTAGAGTTGCTTATTCACTGTATACTTATCTATTTGCATAAGCTTATCTAGCTTGTGTTGTTTCATGAACACCTAACAACTCGTTTTCCTTAAGTTATGATGGAATTAATTTAATTGTTTGTTGTGGAATTTCTAGTATAGGTATATTTCTTGTTTGTTTTTTTTATGTGGAAATTGTAGAGATTAATCACACACATTGAAAATTTTGGATTATCCTTATGACTTAAAAAACCAAGTCATAAGACATTTGGTTCCTCTAGTTAATTGCAATTTGTTTTGAGTTGGACGTCAACACTATATAAGCCGAAAGGTCCCAATTTTTGCAACCCAACACATTCGTCCCATCTTTCAACATACACATGTTGAACTTACACGACGCAACATGTGGAAGTGGTTGTTGACAAACAGGCCGACAAGGGATTAAAGGGGAATCATGGCTACACTGAGTTTTGAAATTTCCTTTTATATATATTGTTTGGACTTCAATCTTCTATTTTTTTCATATGTAAATACGATATGGACCTCACTCATTAAAAGCAAATCTAGTGATAAGTTATTTTGGTATTATTTCATAATGGAAGTAATTAGGTTTGCGGTTTAAGTGAGTGGATAACAACAAAGCCTTAAATGTCAAACTAGTTGAGGTAAGCATTAAATTGTCTCACACTAAAAAGAGTTGATGAGTATGCCATTGGTTGACAATAGTCTCACGACATTTGGAGGGTTGACATGACTTAAACGAATTTGTACATGGTATCTTCAATTGATATTACCAATTGATTTTGAGATGCAACCCCACAATCTAATAAAAATGAATACATCAAATAATAGGCAATGAAGTATAAATAATTCGAAAAAGAAATCAAACTCTGGTCTCCTCGCATGTGGAGTATTAACTTGGACAACCTTTGGGATATGGGTCTCGAATTTCGAATAAGCATTACTCTTCAGTAGATTAGATGAAGAGGGGGTATAGATGTTTACATACTTATGTAAAATGCAGATATTGATAGAGATATGGATCGCTGGCCTCTAGATATGGCAAATGCATGTCCGTATCCTTAGATTGAAGATACGAGTATAAATATATATTTCATAAACATATAAAGATGAAAATTATATACATCTTGTTGACTCGAAGATAAAATAGAAAATGAATGTAAATTTCTATACTACATATCAAAGTATTAGCTTCAGAACTTAGTAGTGATTGATATTGACTAAAAAATATAGCATATATAAAGTGCAGCAGTAAAATTTTGAGTACAAGCATCAAAACCATGGTTCAATTCTAATGGATTTCGGGGATGGCCACAAAAAATTGCATGTAATCCGGTCCATGCTTATATATATCCTTGAAAATGAGAAGTCAAATATATTCGTATTTATATATCCGGGTAAAAGTTAGAATCCTTGCGCTTAAACAAAATCAGATATAGATCATTCTCAAACAATTCACATCTACCCTTTAATTAACTTATATCAGAAATCTAAATTAAGTGGATCATAACATTTCCCTCTCTTCACCTCTACACTTAAAGGAAATCAAATATAAATTTGATATTAATTAGTGGTCATATCTCCTACCAAAATAGTGTAGGACAAATGGTTGGATTTGATTCGTAATTTCATAAACAGCATGGGCATGAACACGACCCATTCGTCTTTAGCAAACTAACAAGATTGTTCACTATTTATTTCTAGTTGAAACATAACAGTACACATAAATTTCTACACATAAGTGATTGTTACACTTCTTCGACTCTCCCACTGGAGAAAACTGTAACTGTAAATGGTAATGCGTAAGACTAAGTCCAAAATTTCCTTATCAAATGTCCCCATCCAAGCCATGAAATTTAGGTGTGTAATCAATAGAACGATTGATGTCTCATAGGCATGGTAACGCAGTGATTCAAACTTCATGATGATGCATTAATTCGGACTTTGATAGGCTTTAATTGTTTCTACAAATTATGCTTTTCTTGTCAATTAAATGATGTTGTCACGAAATGAACAAAAACACATGATATGTTTGTTTTTGCAGAGCTTCTAAACTTGGCTCCGAACTCACCGGACGCTCGGATGTTCACGGATTTCGCTAATAGAGCACAAACCAATTCCACAAGTGATGCCACAAATGGTATAAAACAAGTCATATGTTACATTGCATCTCCAAATTCTCCTGTTTCGAAAACAAGATTTGGCCAACACATCTTTGCCTAAATTTTTTCATCTACTTGGGTGCAAGAGATGAAGTGAGAACTCCCTCAACTATAGTCTCATGCACACAGATTAAGCATTAAAAAATTGATGAAGTTTTAAAATTAAGCATTCTAAATCTCATTTGGTAATGGTGTATAACGTGTTTATTGTCGGTTAATGGATTTAACAATATGAAAACCTAAGGAAAGATAGCATTGTTACAAGACCTCTCTTCCTATACGTTTGTACATAAAACAAGAAGAAAAAGATAAATAGTAATCTTCTTTTTTGCATTTGCAGCTAATGGTAATCCTACTAGATCTTCAGCAACGACTGCAACGGCAAGCAACACTAGCAGTGCTGGAGTTAGCAGCTATTACAGGAGTCACGTCGAGGGGGGGAGGAAGTTGTGGTTAGTTTTAGAGATATTACTTGGCGGGATTTGGGTCTATCATTCCATTGTTTCTCTTCTCTTCGTTATGTAGTGTGTGTGGTTGAATTGGTGTGTTAGTACGAGAGTGCTTTTATTTGGTCGCAATAAGTAATGCCAATATTATGACATGAAAGGAAAACAAGAGAAATGAAAAATATTTCCCTTTGACTATTAGTTTGCCTAGTGTTTGCGACACTCAACGAAAATGAGAATGTTTTTTCATATTTTCTCATTTCTTAAGATTTACTCTATTCTATTTTCTCATCCCTCCCCCCAAGAATTTGAGGGAAAACTCCAAACCACCCATACTCTACTCCAACCTTGCCACCTCCTCCATCCTCTCAATTGTTTGCCTACTCCAGCCAGCTAGGGGTGTAATAAAACGGGTCGGGTTTGCCCTTATCCGTACCTGGTTAATTTGTGGGTACGGGTATATACCCGGCCAAAAAAAATTGTACCCGTACCCACTAAAGTTAGCGGGGTACGGAGTGGTTAAATGGGTAGAATTGGTATAATATATATAATGTATAAATATATAATATATCTTAACGGGTAAACTAGTATGGGTAATGTGTATACTTGTACCTGATCCATTTATTAACTAGGTAAACATGTACGGGTATGAATTTTTAAACGGATTTTTTGCTTCTGTACCTATCAAAACGTCGTTAAGTGGCGACATACCCATGGTTCGGAAAAAATTAGTCATGTACGTATCAAAAACTATGTAATTTGCCTCATACTTATCTGTTACGGTGGGGCTCACTTTCGTTAACGTTTTTCGTAACGTCCCGTGATTTATCAACGGGTTTTTTGCTTCTGTACCGATCTAGACATTGTTAATTGGAGACGTACCTATGGTTTGGGAAAAATTGGTCATGTACGTATCAAAAATAATGTAATTGGCCTCATACCTATCCGTTACGGTGGGGGTCATATTCGGCTGGAACCGTTTACATTTTCTGTGACATCCCGTGATTTCTCAATCTTTACCTCTTATCAACACCTTAAAACTCTAATTAGTATCCTGATCTGACCCCAATTACAACTTAAAATCCTGACACAGTGTTGCACCCAACCTGACCCAATTACAACTTCAAATCCCGACCCGGTGGTGCACCTAATCCGACCTCAATTCTCCCGCCAAATCCCTAGGCCCCTTTCCCAACTTGAAGAATCTAGTTATGGGGTTGACCGGTCGGGCACCATAAATGGATTCTCCATAATGGGGTTGGGTGCACCACCGGGCCGAGATTCTCTAAGTCGGGAAAGGGGGCTAGGGACTTGGTTGGAGAATTTGGGCCGAGTTGGGTGCACCAGTGGGTCAGGATTTTTAGTTGTAATTGCGGTCAGGTAGGGATACTAATTAGAGTTTTATGGTGTTGATAGGAGGCAAAGGTTGATAAATCACGGGACACCACGAAACACGTAAACGATGCCAGACGAATGTGGGCCCCACTGTAACAGATGGGTATGAGGATAATTACATTGTTTTTTATATGTACAGGGCCAATTTTCTCTGAACCATGGGTACGCCGCCAATTAACAATGTTTTGATCGGTACGGAAGCAAAAAAACTCGTTGATAAATCACGGGACATTACGGAAAAAATTAATGAATGTGGGCCCACCGTAACGGATGAGTATGATGTCAATTACATTGTTTTTGATATGTACATGACCAATTTTCTCCGAACCATAGGTATGTCGCCAATTAACGATGTTTTGATCGGTACGGAAGCAAAAAAAACTCATTTTTAAATGGGTATGATTCTTTGTACCCGTACCCGACTGGAGCGGGTGACCGGGTATATGAGTATTACTCGTCCTGTTTACACCCCTACCGTCAGCCGCTCGTCATCCTCTTCGGCCGACTGTCCCACCGGCAGGTGGCTCGCCGATCGACCGTCCTCTCTAGTTGTTTACCCTGTTGGTCAATCGTTTTGTCCGTTGACCGCACTCCCGGTCGATCGTCCTGTTGTCTTCTTTGACCGACCGTCCCACCAAATCTCCCCCAAATTCCAATGGTACGCAAAAGCAACAAAAACGTCGATCAAATGGAAAATAAAATTTACCAAATTCCTTTTTCATTGTTTTCTCTTTGAGTTTGGAAATTTATTTTCTTCCTGTTTTCTTAGCACAAACATTTTCTTGGTACGTCACCAATTTTCAAACTCTTGGCTGCAATTTGGCTCAATTTTCGATAGGTACACGTCCAATTTTCGAGTGGGAGGTGGATGAGGGATTCAGGAGTGATGGAAGTGGGAGGTCGAGGCTTGGGGTGATGTAAGTGAGATGTGGATGGAAGTGGGATTTGGGGTAACTAAAGGGGTCAAGTTTAATTAAAGGGTGTAATCAAGCGTCGTCGAACTTAGATTGGACGGAGTCTAGCAGCGTAGTTATGAGTGTATCATTGTAATTTCATAAGTTTTACGATTACACCACTGTAAATTCAAACTTTTGGGGTGTTTTTCTGTAATTTCGATGTTTTCCGAGTGCACCACTGTGAATATCCCTTTAATTAAAGAGTGTAATCAAACGTCCGTCAAACTTAAATTGGACGGATGCTAACAACGTCAATTACGGGTGCACCATTGTAATTTCATAAGTTTTTCAAGTGTACAACTGTAAATTCAAACTTTTTGGGTGTATTTCCGTAAGTTCGATGTTTTCCGGGTGCACCACTATAAAAATCCCTTGAATATATACTTGTATATATGCATGGAATCATGTTTGACCAATTTGATTGACTATTTGATATTACAATGAATATGAGTCAATTGAACATAGATTAAGATTAGTTAACAATAATCATACAAATTAAACTAAATTAAGGCTAAAGGCCGACACCACGGCCCTGTACTAACATTTACCATGACTTAGTGGGCTAGTACATGAAATGGATATTTCAAAAACATGTAAATATGAAAATTATATATATATGTCGACTCAATGATAAAATAGAAAATGAATGTACCTATATTGCATTTCAAAGTTTTAGCTTCAAAATTTCTTAGTGATTGATATTGACTAAAAAATATAGAATATTATATAGAGATCAATGAGGTTGTACGAGCTCATATAGCCAATTTGGTTGTGTCACTCAAAATTAAGACATTTTAAAGTTTTTTTAAAATCAAACTTAATCACATGTATTGTTATCTCTTAAGCTATAACATGTTAAATTTTTAGGTCAATCGAAGTTATTCTAAAATGTTCATATTTGAATGACTGAATTTTACTGAATTTCGATGTATTCGGATCAAGGTCTACAATGATCCATGTGATTTGAAATTTTTAAATATGATCCTTATATATGGTATATTTCATCCATACATTTTCATAGAAAAAAACTAACCAGAAGTTGGTGACAACGTAATGTCACAACCAAGATAGTTGTAGGCCTCCTACAACCCCATTGTTTCCTATTATATAACATGGAGCGGTAAAATTTCGAGTAAAAAGCATCAAAACCATATTTCGAGATGCCCACAAGAAAAATGCATGTAATATGATTCATGCTTATACCGTGATATAAGTTATAACAGATTCTGTCATTAGGGCGAGAGGGAGAGGGAAAGAGAGAGGGAGAGAGGAGGAGAGGGAGAGAGATCTCGGGAGGAAGAAGATGGTTGTCATTTTATTATTATGTTTCGAAAAGTTAACAACCTCAGCTATATACTGAGTTACCTGGTTATTAGGACATCCCGATTACATGAGGATAAAGGGATATCAGGCCCATTACATGTGAGACAGTATAAAAGAATCTAATGAATGATACAAATCAGGTATGTGATCTAACAATTATTTGATCTAATGTATATTTCAAATCCAATATGTCCCCTCAAGTTGGAGATAAGGTCATAAGCTCCCAACATGTTCATCAGATTCATGAATTAAGCTTTTCCTAGTGTTTTTGTGAACAAGCCAGGAACTTGATCACTGTTGATTACATGTTGAGTCTATATAGCTCCTGACTGAATCTTTTCTCTAACCACATGGCAATCAAGCTCAATGCGTTTAGTTCTCTAATGATACACTAGATTGGCAGCTGTGTATGGCAACTTTATCGTCACAATAAAGTGTTGCTAGATCTGTTTTGGTGATGCCAAAATCTTGTAGTAGATACTGGACCCATGTAAGTTCACAAGTTGTTGTGGTCATTGCCTTGTATTCTGCTTCTGAGACACCCTTTATACTGTAGTTTGTTTCTTGGTCTTCCAAGAGATTGTAGAGGTACCAAGGAATGAAGTATAACCTGTAATGGACCTTCTAGTGAGAGGACATGTTTACCAGTCTGAAATATATGTGCAATTTCAGGTAAGAATCTAACTTGTATAGCAATCCTTGTCCTGGATTTTGCTTCAAGTATCTATTTACTCAAATTGCTACATCATAATGGCCTTAGAAAGGATTCTGCATATGCCGACTAAGTTGCTTAACAACAAAAGTGATCTCTGGTCTTGTTAATGTTAAGTATTAGGAGTCTACCCACTAATCTTCTGTAGATGTTTGGATATTCCATCTTTTTGCCTTGTGGATGGTTGAGTTTAAAGTTAGCTTCAAGAGGAAAGCAACTGCAACTACCTTGCAGGCAATCATGCATGTGTCTTTAAGAATTTCGGATGTGTATTTTCTTTGTCATAAGTAAATTCCTTCATTAGATCTTGCTACTTCAATTCCAAGGAAGAACCTGAGAGGACCAAGATCCTTAGTATGAAATGTTTGCTGCAGCTGCTCTTTAACTTCAGGGATCTGTCATTACAATCTCCAAGCACCAAAATGTCATCAACATATATTAACACAAATGTGTTTGTTTTGCGTCTTGCAATGGAAGAGAAATAGTCAGCTAGGGATTGTATGAACCTGATATTCACTTAGAAACTTTAGAGTTTTCAAACCACACTCTTGATGCTTGTTTAAATCCATATATGGATTTCTTGAGCCTACATACTTTCAGTGTCTCCCCTTGATCTTAAGACCTTCTGGGATCTACATATACACTTCCTCAGTAATGCACCGTGCAGAAATGCATTATGCACGTTTAATTGGTAAATTTTCCAACCTTTTGCTGCAATTAATGCAATTGATGCCCTGGTAGTAGTCATTTTCATGACTGGGGCAAAGGTTTGTTGATAATCTACTCCCCTCTTTGGCATAATCCTTTTGCAACTAATCGTGCCTTATACCTTTCCAGTGATCCATCTGAGTATAACTTAACTTTGTACACCCACTAGCAACCAACGACCTTCCTTGTGGCAGCTCAACTAAATCTAAGCTGTGATTATTTTCTAATGCATTCAATTCATTTTGCATAGTGATTTGCCAATTTGGGTCTTTGGAGGTTTGTTTATAGGTGGTTGGTTCAGATATGGTGGTTAGGTTGTTCAAAAAAATATTATAAGACGAAGAAAAAGATCGGCTGGACAAGTGATTGGAAAGAGGATACTTGATAATTGTGTTTGCGTTGCCCTTGTCAGATGCAGCTGACAAGGGGGAGTATGCTCAGGTGCTTCTGCTGCCATCACTATCCCCGAAGCCTCCTTTTGTGTAGCTTGATTGCCACTTCTACTAGTATGGTTCCTAGTGCGTGCATTGGATTTGTTGGATTTTAGGGAAATCCAATAGCAATTCTCCTTCATATGATTATTCTTCTTGCAACGATTGCAATATAACTTCAATTTGTTTGAGATGATGTTATCTCTATTGTTCTACCCCACATTAGTCATAAAAGTTGATGACTCGTTGTTACAAGTGATGTTTATTCCTCTCTGTCTCTCTTCTTGCAAGATCATTGCATACACCTTTCTCACACTAGGGAGTGGATCTATGAGTAATACATTGCTTCTTGTGGCTGCATGTGATTCATTCAATCCCATCAGGAAGTGCAACACATGATTTGTTTGCTCTCTTTTTGACTAAGCTTAGCTAATCCACAACTACATGTAAGAGGCCCTAACTAAGTAAAAGTTTAACTCATCCCATAATTCCTTCAGATTTGTGTAGTGATCTGTTACATCCTAACCCCATTGCTTTTGGATTAATTGTGTTTAGGTGGTGGTTTAGAGGAGATTGGGATGGATTGAGATGGACAGCTCAGATGAGTGGAGGAGAAGAGTATAAAAGGTGATATTCTCTCCCCTTCTCTCACTTTTCTCTCTCTCACTCGTGAGACTCTCTCTCCCGCTCAACTCTCTCACTCTCTCTCCCTCTCTCAGCTGGAGTGTGGTAGTGGTTTTGGTGAGGAAGACGGACTCGGTGGAGCGCGCAAGGATCGTGTCGATCGGTTGCACGGTTGGGTTCGCCGGAGAAGAAGAAGAGCGCTCGGCGAAGCGACCTTCGTGGGTTCTTCGAAGACTTCTTCAAGCCTGAAAGGTATGTCAAGCTTTAGTTTAATCCTCTTTTTAGCCTTTGCGAGGGTTGGAGTGGCCGACGGTAGGCCGAAAGGCTCGTCGAGAACCTTGCAGCAGCTTTTCTGCAATGGAACGGTCGACAGGCAGGTTGGCACGGTCGACAGGCAGGTTGGCACGGTCGACCGAGCGTAGTGTTGTTCGGGCAGAATCTCTTGCACCGGTCGGACGATACTCTAGGAGTGGTCGACCGGTGATACATTTTTACAAGAGGAAGATGCTCTGGGTGTTTTCGGTCGAACGAGTCCCCTTTACTGGTCGACCGAAAGCACTGTAGTAAGTCGGTTGGGGGCGTTGACCATCCAAACGGTCGACCGCCCGTTGACTTCGTATGACCGAAACTTAAGTTAACTTAATGGTCAGTCGACTCGAAAAGTTGTGTCGGTCGACCGTGTAGTGACTAGTGAGGATTGTTGGTAAGTTTTACTGGTGGGATTCGGTCGACCGTGATTTTAGGATGGTTCGACCATTGATGCTTTTTGAGTAAGAGAGGAATTCACTGATGGATTTCGGTCGAACGGGGCCCCTTTGCCGTTCGACCGGTTGGACGTTATTTCGGTTTTATTTGTGGAATAGTAGTGGTGTTCGGTCGACCGTTTGTGGTCTTCTGTTTGACCGTTTGGACACAGTTTTGCATATGAATGCTTGTGTCGTGTGTGGTTGGATCTGCCTCGAGGGCGACGGGTCCCCGACCTTTTTGGGTGACGGTACGGACATGCCGGCCTAAGAGGAGATCGTGGTTGTGGCTCTACGGAGCGGTGCCTTGTGTACACGTTGTTGTTGCCGATGTTTTTCGGCGGTGCCTTCTGAGCATGTTGTTGTGGCCGAGACTCTGACCGGCGGTGTCTTGTGTGCACATGTTGTGGGGTTGGGGTGAGATGACCCTTGAAACCCGTGGCCGACGTTTTCCGGCAGTGCCTTGTGTGCACGTGTCAGTTGTGTTTTTATTGCATTCTTCATTTCATGTTTCATATACACATGTTATGTTCATATTTTAGGGGGTTGACATACGGGGTTTCCCTATGGGAAACTCAGAGATTGTTTACATGTCAGGTCGTGCGCGTCAGTAGGTGGTGGTGACTGCGGGCAGGAGCACCCAGACCAGATCTTGTCATTTTATCGTTCGAGGTGGATGATTTTCTCTTGTACATGTGTCTTTATATCTTTTGTGTTGGGTTGTAATCATCCTTGACTCTTGTATTATACAGTTTACCACTTTATATTATATATACTTGTGGTTTGGTGACGACCCCGATGTTGATTCTTTTATCTGTTTAAAGTTTTAAATTTTCCGCTGTTTTGGGGCGTTACATGATCTATGACTGATCTTGATCCTTACCCCAAAGAACAATCTCACACTTAATTTGAAAAGGTATTGGTGCATTTTCTTTAGAGTACCTCCTCTCTTGAAACTCCTTCCACACTTCTAATGCCTTGGTTGCGTAAATTCAAGAAGGACCCCGATGGAACCCGGAGGGACGTGAACGAAAGGAAAATATTTCTAGCGCAGGAATCCCTCAATACCATGATCTTGAAGAGTATTTGGGAAATTAAAGTCAAACGGGCTCGAACCAGCAGACCTGGAATGCACCCCACGTGTGAAATGAATAACTTAAGTTGTTGAAGAAAATCGGGGTGGATTGGATATAAACAATCCGTCAGTGGCGGATCATTTTTGTCCAAACGTGCCCCAATTTCTCCCGTGGCTCAAACTTGTTTATGTGGGTGCATCCGACCAAAGAGAAGTCGATTACGACCGTTGGATTGCTTCCAGATTCATCTAAACCACTTTTTCTTCTATAAAAACAATGTTTCGCCTACCTTTCTTCCTTCCTTTTTCCCATTAGAGTAGGTTTTATTTCTTGCTTAGTAGTGTAGTGTAGGAGAAGATAAACATATTTTGTAATATTTCTTTCTTAATCAAGTTTTAGTTTCTTGTTCTTTATATTCTTGTCTTTCATTCGATGTAATTTTTATTACATTACTTTGGTTAGATCTAGTTTTCTTTAGTTGTTTATGTGTTATTTTTATTTTGTTATTTTCTTTGTTTACATGATGATTAATGAGTAAGTCCATCCCTTTGTGGGGGTGGAGAATGATGTGAAGCGTGAATATTGTGAGATTGGTGTTTAATCTTAATCGATCTTGGAGCTTCACATGATTTCCATAATCATTTTGTTAGGTTCATCACTCTTGCCTTTGATGTATTAATGGTTTTAATTGATGCTTAGCACATGTTTTGGCTAGTGTGCCCACTTTATGAGGAATGATGATGTGAGGATAAGATTGGAGTGGGTAAAGATATAAAGATAGAATGTAGGAGCATGTGCTCTTGTTGGTCTCATCTTAATTCATGTCTTGTATGTTTTAATGATAATGTTAAATCTTATTTCATGTGGAGACATAATTGGGGTTGTGGTTGATATATGGATTCCTGTGTTCTTCATGTCATATTAGAGATAAGATCGACATGTAATCATGTGGTTGTCTTTGTCATAATCTTGACTGGTTTTTTGTATGTTTTAATGATGATGATGAATCTTAGGGTTTTTTGCTAATTTGCCACTCGAAAGTCCTTGATTTGCAAAAATATCATCCAGTTATGACTATTTGTCTATGTGCAACTAAAATAAGTTTTTAACGCCAAAAGACCATTCTGATTTTTTTTGTCACTCCCTTAACTTTTTTCCTTTAACGATGTTACTATTCTGTTACTGACGTTAAAAATATTAATATTTCATTATAAATTTTACAATTTCACACTTAAAAACATAATCAATTTTTTCTCATATCTTTCTTTTTTTCCTCTCCCTCCTCTTTGTCCTCTCTCTTCTCTCCCTCCTAGATTTTTCAATGTATCCCCTCTAGATTGTCGAAGAGAGAGAAGAGAGGGAGAAGATAGTGAGGAGGGAGAGAGGAGAGAGAGAAGAGATAGGAGAGAGAAAGAGTAGAGAGAACAAAGATGAGAGAGGGAAAAAAGAAAGATATGAGAGAAAAAATAATTAAGTTTTTAAGGGTGAAATTGTAAAATTTACAATTAAATATTAATATTTTTAACGTCGTTGATGAAATAGTAACACCGTTAACAGAGTGGAAAAAAATATAATGACATTTTGGATGTTAAAAATTTATTTTAGTTGCATCTAGACAAATAGTCGTAACCAGATGACATTTTAGCAAATCAAGGACTTTTGAGCGACAGATTAGCAAAAAACCCTAAATCTTAATCCACATAGAGACGCACTTAGGATTGTGACATTATAAGAATTTCATGTTATGCATGTCATAAACGTTTAATTGTACACCCACACAAATCACACTTCTGCACATTTTTGCACGCATTCTCCACCTCCTACAAGATTATTTTTTGATTAGTTGTTATTGATTCGCGTCGTGTTTCTCACTTAGTTTAAATACCCTCATTCTCTCTTTTTCTTCCCGTACTCGAGTATGGTCGACGATGACCCGCACACACCCCTCGTGGACACGATCCGCACTTACCACATCTCCGCACTTGCCACATCTTCAACGCAGTCATGCACTTGCGATTTTGAACTGATAAAATCTCAATCATATGTCCCACGAGAAAATATCAATAGGAGAGTCTTTGTCTTCAGAAATCACTCTGGTAACGTTGGAATGGCTTACTGTCGATGAGGATGATTCGAAAGCATTTTGAATGGTATAATTTTTTAAATTAGTTTGTTTATCACCATGCCGGAAATATTCCTTAGAATTATCATTATCACAATGTTGAAAGGAGGAGTGAGATTTCGACATACCGATAGAGAGATCTGGTCCATAAGCCACAAGGCTCTCGCTAAGTGTCGCCTCATCCCCTTTGGAGTTTTCCACCTGGTCAAAATCAACCTCTGTCTTTCCTTCCAGTCATCTTGCTCATAGTGGCCTTAGGTTCTTTCCCAATCAATATTGATCCTTCACAGAGGATTAACCCCATGACTCCTTTTGATCCCTCAATAGGTGTTGTGAAAGTTCTGATCAGGATGCCAAATTTAGCGCAAGAGCCGACACATTTTAGGCTTGGAAACAAGATGTCGACTCCGCCACCAAAGGTGTGGTCGCCTTGCATTGAACTTGGGTGAGGCATGGGTAAGCCAACAACATGGCTGCCACCATTGCTAGAGGGCTTGTGAAGTGGTAACAATTTGTTGAGGCATGAACATCCATTGGATGCCTGCTGAGGTACTCAGTTGGTCTTGGTCGACTGGAAAGTTAAGAAGGAAAATGTTTCTGACGTAGAGGTTACCAATCAGATTAGCAAGGTTTGTCCTATTGAGTCCCGAAACTGTCATCCAAATCTGGGCTTGAATCCCGAGGGTCGGGATGCCGAAGGGGAAGCCCATTCCCAAGTTTGGGATGCATGTAGCAGCGACAACAGTAGTAACCTAGGCCTGGGTCGGAGCAACACTAGGAGCATGCACTTAGGCTGACTCAGAGACATGAACTTGGACTTGAATTGGTGTTGGGCTTTCTTACGATATTTGTTGGTTTGGGTCTTTATTGTTGAAAGAAAATGGTGGGTCGTCTGCATTGGCCTCATGCTACCCATGGAAAGATGGGCCTAAGTTCTCATTGGGGTTGGAGAAAGATGATGCGACCAGGTTGTCGCCATTCTTCTTGCTAACAGCCTCAACCTCCTTAGTGACTCCCATCATCGTCAGAGGTTGGAGGAGATCCACTACATGCCCCCCGAGACAGGTCGTGAAGGGTGGGACAAAATATGGTCATTGTTGGACGTGAATGCCTAACCAATGAAGGGAACATGGACTTTCCCTCCGTTGACCGGAAATTTTTGTTCTTCGTCATTGTTTTGTTGAGCTCTTTTGGAGTGACTGAGAAATAAGAAGTCACCCACCTTCCATAGGGGATGTTTTGTCATTGTTGGTTTGAATTCAGATGCTTCCTATGCCTTTTTTGCTTCCCAAATTTAGGAAGCTTGGCCATTTGATCTCCCTTCTTATAGTTGTTCCGTCGTTCGTAGTCCGAGTACATCTATTGGAAGTGGTTGCGCTCCTTCCTGTCTCTTTCTTTGTCTTCATAGGCGTCGTGTCGGATGCCTCCTCTCTAGCACCGAGATGAAGATCTCATTAAGGTGTCCTCAGTGGTGGAAGATGGGGATGTCACTTGTCAGTGTCAATTATGTTTCCTCACTTTCAAGCTTTGCAAGTCATGATTTCAAATCACTATTTTCTTTGTAGCACATTAAAGCATGTTTAGTGAACGATCAATTAGATTTTAGCATTTGTTTGAGTTGGATTATAGACAATTAGACCGAGAATATGATTTTAGCATTACCTACACTAGGATTTTTTCAACCTCACCCCTTTTCATCTGTACTCAACAATGAAGACTACTTCCCTATTTATAGAATTGGAGTGAGATTATATTGGAATAATTAACCAAGGTTACGTGTTTTTGTGGTTAGTGCAACGAAGGTTAGGATTCAACTTAGGTTTTTTTTTTGAAGATAATGATGAGCTAAAGAACAAGATTTGACTTTAGCTCATCTCCAACGACAAATATGTTGGCTTAATTGTCTTGAGACCCTCCTTAAATTTTGTTACATACCTAAGAATAGTTGAGATTTGAACTTGGATTGACATGTGCTTTGTTGACTACAAATTAAGAGAAGTTTTGCAACTTATTTGTGCGAGTACTTCGGATCAGTATTGTCTATATTTCACCCATATTTCATAGACTTCTTCCATCTATATTCGTCTTATGAAGATCATAAAGGAGTGTAACCTGAAGTTGCATATAATTTATAAAACTCGGATTTCAATCCTCTCAGATACTTAAGAGCAAGGCACGTGAAGATGCCTAGAAAACGACGTCCAATTGGTTCCTTGGGCATCCGTATATGCGTTTCTGAGAACCAACCTAATAACAACCCAAAATAGCTTTAGAAAAACAAAAGGCTCAAATAAACTACAATATGTGGGCATAACTTGGTTGACTACGATTTAATTTTGTTAAATGAAGGTGACAACTACATAATATTCTATTCATTAAAATCCTGAGATATATACAAAATAAAAAAAATCTACTTTCCTAGCGAAAAAATCAGCCTTTTAGCGTTTTGTTGTCTAAGATTTTAATCTTGTTGGATGAAGATGACACCTATATATTAGATTTAATTAGTAAAAGTAAAATCATAAGATGTACTTGACATACAAATATGGTCGATTTACCGAAACAAAATCCAGCCTTTTAGTTTCATCTCTCCAAGTTACTTGGATTATTGTAATTGGTTTTTGTCAGAAGGACCTCAAGTCATTACTTTAAGGCTAGGATTAACTTAATTAGTTTTGTATATATCTCAACAATCTATCTAATAACTTTGTGCGTTAGACATTTAGATCCAACACTTATAAGCAAGGACTTCCAATACAAAATCAAAACCAAATAAAGAATGATCCGAATGTACCACAAATCGGGGAAAAAAACTTAGAAACTAAACTTGAATCTATCTAACAACTTTGTACATTGGACATTTGGATCCAACATTAATCTTAATATACTGACGACCCGAAACCAAAAAGAGAACGATCCGAATATTCCACAAATCAACTTAGAAGCTAAGCTTGTGGTTTGTTTGACTTATAAATTATATCATTCATTAGTCACGAAAACTTGGAGTCCCATCCGACGACCCACGGTAGCAGAACTTAAAGGACCGTTTCTGCAAAACGACATCCATGCTTGACCCAAACCGAAATTTCGCCAAATTCCCTTCCGCTTCCGCTTTCGCCCCATCGCAGATCGAGAGCCCTCTCCTCCTCCCTTCCCCCCGATCGCTCCGATCCCAGCTCTGGACTATGAGGGGCGCCGCGTGGGAGCGCGTCCGGGATACGCGGGCCCGCTTCGGCCTCGGATCCGGCGGCGGAGGAGGGGATTACAACCGCCAGGCGTCGTCGCAGACCGTCCGACTCGGACGCGTCCAGCCTCAGGCGCCCACTCACCGGACTATCTTTTGTAACGATCGGGAGGCTAACCTGCCTGTCAGATTCAGGGTGAGCTTTGCGTTGCGGTTTCTTTCAATGATTTGTATGGTTTGGAGATTTCGGTGTTTCGATTTCTGTTCCGTTTCTAAGTTGCTGGGGAACTTAAGCTGGAGTGTGAACGGTGATGTGGGACTATTTTTGAGGTGTTACAGTTTTGTTGGCGAACGGTTTGATCTTGCTCCCATTAAATCGGAGGAGTGTGCATCGTGTTTTGCGGTCGTGTTAGGTTCACATTTGAGGACTCATAATCGTATTTTGCGAGGATTTTCCCGGAAGACTCTTCTAAGTTGCTGGAAAACTTATGTTGGACTGTGTTATGCGATGTTAGACTATTTTTGAGGTGTTGCAGTTTCTATGGTTGTACCGTTTGATCTCGCTCCTACTAAGTGGGAGGAGTATGCGTGGTGTTTGCAACTTTGCATTCGTGTTAGGTTCTCAGTTTGAGGATGCATAATCGTATTTTGTGAGGAGTTGCTGGAAAACTTAAGTTGGAGTGTGTATGGTGTTGTGAATCTGTTTTTGAGGTGTTATGGTTTTGATGGCGTATTGTTTGACCTTGCTCCCACTAAATGGAAGGAGTGCACGTCGTGTTTGTGGTTATGTTAGGTTCCCATTTTGAGGACACATAATTGTATTTTGTGAGGATTTGTCCTGGAACGCTCTCCTAAGTTGTCACAAAACTAAAGTTGGAGTGTGTATGACGATGTAGAACTGTTTTTAAGGTGTTACCGTTTTGATGACGAATGGTTTGATCTCATTCCCACCAAATGGGAGGAGTGCAAGTTGCGTTTCCACCTTCTGGTAGTGCTAGGTTCCCATTTTGAGGCCTTGTAATCATATTCTGCGAGGTTTTTTTCCTAGAGGACTCTCCTAAGTTGCCACAAAACTTAAGTCGGAGTGTGTTAGGTTAGGTGAGGTGGGACTGTTTTGAGGTGTTACTGTTTTGATGGTGAGCGGGTTGATCTCACTCCCACTAAATGGAAGGAGTGCACCTAATGTTCGCATTTGTGTTATGTTTCCATTTAGAGGACACATGATTATTTTTTGCGATGATTTGTCCAGAACTTTCAGTGGCTATGTACGACTACTATATAAGTTTTTGGTTGGGTTACTTGCGATAGAAGAAACCCTTGATGGCAGTCCAACACCCGTCATAGTTTGTTGCTCCCACCTTGTAGGTTGCATTTGAGTAAAGATTAAGGTTGTTTGCACTTCGATTTTACTAGGTTTTTGGCACAGTATTGATGGGTGTAAGCCTGTAAGGCGTTCTTTTTTGCTCAAACAAATTTTTGGTAATTGGTACATTTTGCTTGTCACATAATTAAGCATCCGCGACACACTTGTCTGGTTCCAAAACGGACGTTGGAGGGGTCCCCTAGAGTGTTTCCATACATTTGCAGATAAATATATTGGTATAATTTGAGGCTTACGCCTCGTCTCGTTATTCCATTTTTGCTTCCAGACTTTGATCAGAGTAATGATGTGCTTGGATCAATAAGATTGTTGAAACACTCACATCCTTGACTTTGTTTACCTATTTGGAGATTGAAGGTCAATGGTTACATGAAATTTGAAAAATAATTGAGATTGTGAACTCAACAATTCACTTATATGAAAGCTTATTTGGTAGATCGTAGCCCAAGATTGATGTGTGTTTGTTTAATGATACTTCTTTTATTTAAATCCATTGAAAATAAATTTTTATCAGGTTAAGATAATAAAGATATATATATTTCAATATGGTGCATTTAAGGTTTGAGAACTTATAAACTTCTCTTACATTCAGGTTAAGTGTGCATACTTACCTATATGTTCAGATTCAATCACTAGAGGTTCCTATGTGGGTGGAACTTGAATTAAGGAAATTCAATGCTTTCGTTTCTAAAACTAAACTAATTAAATCAAATACATTAAGCTACAATAAACTTAAAAATAATAATAAAGCAACTAGAACTCATCTATAACAAAGAATATTGAAAGCAAAAATAAAATACAAGAATTGCCCAAACATTTAAGAAATAGTGATATTCAACTAAAACATGGATATAAAATGTCCTGAATAAGATGCTTGCAGTAACATAGCAATAGTTCAAGTAAAAGCACAAGAAATAGGTTAAAAATAGGAAATAATGGTTTATAGCTTGCAAAAGTAGTGGAAGCAATAAAACTTTTTAAAGAACACAAACCATTAACAATTATCAACCACATGCCAAAGAAAGAACAAGACAATGATTTGTGGCTTAATAGATTATAACAAAAAACCTTAGAAATAATTAAATTTTTATTTTTAAGAAAAGTAAGAAAAAGATAGCCTAAACTAACTATTGGAGTTCGAACATAATTGGCGAGAGAAGTAGAAGTTGTTTGTGGTAGAGTAAATGAAGACGAATGAACAACACGCAACATGTTTGATGTAGCGTGTAAGGGATGTGGTGGGTGTTCTTGCCACTCGAAAGTTCAAGTTTTGGGTGGAGGTTTGGTGCGGGTGGTTTAAGTTGAGGCAAATATTTCCTCATTTTTACACATTGCTTTAGACAAACACGGGTCAATAAAAAAACATTTGCGTCACAGGGTGACAAAGGTATGGTTGCGAATATCCGACCCCCCCTTACCTTGCTTAATGTGGGGAGTCTCTTTTGAGGTTTTGGGTAATGTTGATGCTTTAGACAAACGCACCAAGATCAATGATCATTGGGTGCCCAATGGTTCCAATCCTTTGTGCGGTATCTCTTTTTGTTATGGTCTTTCTGATGGGGAGGTTCACAATTTTCTCTCTTTTGAACCTTTTATTTTCGCGGGAGGGGAGGGTTTCCTAACACTTGAGTCTGATCTGGATCTTCAGTGGTAAACTAGCAACTTTTGTTTCAATGTCTAAAGTTGTCTAGCATTCTTTTGGGCCCTGCTCCTATACTCAGTCACCATTACAATGCTCCTTACAAGTTACAAAACCAATTTGTTTTGCCTGGTTATTCTATCATAACCATGCTCATATAGAGATATGTCTCAAATCTGAAGGATAGTTTTTGGCTAGTGAAGAGGATGGACACCATATTTTCTTTTAGTCCACAGAGGCGGTTCATCTGTTCAGACATTTTGCAAATATTTGGCAAATGCAGGTTGCGGGGTATGATGAGGATGCCCAACCTTTTGGATTTTCGTAGGAGGATAAACAAATTTGTGTATCCCTATGCCTTGCGGTGGTCGATTTGGATGTTCGGAAATGGACTCATCTTTAAGGATTCACCACTTTGGGCGGAGACTATATGGTCCATGGCTCTTGTTTGGCTGATGGAATAGTGTAGGAGTTGTGGTTGGTCCGGTAACTCTGGTTTCCTGTGTTTGAAGAGCGCACGGGTCGCCAGTTTCTGATGTTTAAACTCGATGTATTTGTTTCCCGAGTTTATAGTCTTTTGGCCTGGTTTCGGCCTTTTGTTGCACCTGTACTACTCGTTTTTCTACAGGGTTCTTTCTTTTAATATTGTTTCTTTGCATTTGTTCACACAACTACCATCTATTTTATCTAACATCATGGATTGGATCCTAATGTAAATCCTGGTTTCCTCTGTAGGATAATTCTATTTCAACAACAAAATACAACATCTTCACTTTTTTACCCAAAGGCTTGTTTGAACAGGTACATCAACAAATCCCTTGAATATCAAGCTAGAAAATGACAGTCTTCTAATAAAAGTAGAAGATTTTTGATATTTGATTTATTAGTCCTTTTGTTTGCTACTTCTAAGAAGTTTATGAATATCAATTGACAGTTCCGCCGGGTCGCAAATTTGTATTTTCTGATGATCTCAATTTTGTCAACAACACCAATTAGGTACAATTCAATTTAATATTCTGATCATTTATCCTACAAGTTATTCATATGACTCAATGGCAATCGTAGCTCTGGAAGTGCTTATAACTTTGTCTATCATTCAGTGTTGATTTTGATTTGTTCACATCTTAAATGCCTTACCTGCATTTTCTATATTCATTGGTAGTTTTTTGTCTTTGGCAGCCCGGTGCACCCTGTTACTAATGTGGTTCCTCTCAGTCTGGTGCTTTTTGTGTCCCTTGTTAAAGAGGCATTTGAAGATTGGGTTAGTATTCATTTGTTGTGCTACTGAATGATGAATTCTACTGTGACTTCCATATATACAAACAATTAACCCAACAGAGGTTTTTTTAATCTATTATCAAAATCCTTTCTATTGCAATTCTTTTGGGGTGAATAGACGCAGTGCTGGTTTCTAAAAGATCTTTTACTCGTACTGTTTCATCATTTAACAGAAACGCCTGCTCAATGATAGAGTGATAAATAGCACTCCAGTAGATGTATTGCTCGACGGAAAATGGGAAAGGATTCCTTGGAGAAAACTACAAGTTGGGGATGTTGTTAGGGTAAGTTATCTTGATTACGTATACCATTATTGGACTAGTTGTATGCTGTGTTTCCATTTTATTTTTGTTTACATTAATATAAGAATGCTAGATCAATCCGATAAAAAAAGAATGCTAAATCAATTGAAGATAATGCCAAAAAAATAACTCTTGAATGGGATTGTTAAACTTCTTCTTTTCACCTTTTCGGAAAATAGTTCTTCCAAATATAAGAAACTAATATCTTACTTAATAGTGAAGAAGTTATCTACTTCTGTCATTATGTTCGATATGCATTGACCATTTTAAGTTTCACTATATGCTAACGTATATGAATCTCATCCTGTTTCTGAAATTCTGTGAGTCACTATTAATCAGAATAAAAAATTGATGAATAAAACAAAGAAGTCATATGGTGTTCTTTCTTTGAATAAAAACAAACCTTTTCCTTGAATTTGTTTAATATAGTAAGAAGATAAGCTTCATGTGCTTTGCTGTTTCATGCAAAACTGGTTGGCAACTATATAAAACACATCCTTGTTACCGCTGCATAACTTAACACGACTATCATGGTCAATCTAAGATGTCTCAACGGGTAGTTGGGGACTTGAACCCAGTAATTTGACAAATAAATACCACCATACTGTCATTGACCTGTATTTTGCCTAAGCAGATGTCCCGGAAACTGTTGGTTGTTGGTTTCCAAAAATAAAAGTCTCCCCTTGAAAAATGGCATAACTAGAGAACCTCCTTGTTATGCAAGATGCCCATTCAGAATCATAAAATCCCTTCAACTTGAGATCACTTATTGCATCAAGAAGGATACATTGTTCTAGTTCTTTAAGTACTTCATTACCCAGTAAGGTACTAAAATGTTCTGCAGGAATCACTCCTTGCCCGTTAAGTTGATTAACATGGAAGATAGTCCTGATTTTGTTATTTTAAGACATAAAAGCTCAGTCTCCAGTCTCCAGGCTTTGTGAGCTTGAAAATCTACACCACCGGAATGTTTTTTTTTTTTGGGCTTGAAGCCCATAAGGCTAATCTCTTTTAGTGTGTCTAGAGTGCACTTCCTTCCTTCATGAAATATATATTCATTGCTTGAATTTGGCTACTTCATTTGCAAGTAAATACTTTGGTTGGCCTTATTATAAAATTGTTTTCTTGAGAATTCTTCAAGTTCTATTGATTCGAGTAAGGGCACCGTAGAATGATTAGATCAGCATGCAGAAACTAAAGTGTGAAAACAAATTCTTCTCTCAGTTGTAAACAAGTAGTCTAGGTGAACAGAGAGTAATGAGTTTGTTTAAGGGTTCTGGAAGCTTCTCAGACCAATTTAGAGATGCTGGTTTGAAACCAGGAGGAGGTTTTTAGCTTGAAAACTTTAGTCTATTCTACCAGTCACTACCAAGGTACGGAGGAAGCTTCATAAAGGCATCTTCATGCAGATCTTAGTGTTATAAGTTTTAAGGCATTGCTGACCTCTCAGATTGATGAAGAGACCATCCCTTCGATCTTCAATTGCTGAAAATGATGTGACTGTCATTTGGTCACAGGAACAATCAGTTCCATATGGTCTGATCCTTGTTTTGGTTGAAGCCTGGAGAATTTGCTTGCTTCTAGTGCTGCTGCTCCCTCAGGCTGATATGAGGATTCCCACTCGAACGTTGTCTCTCTTGACTCTTCTTACACTACCATCAAGTAGGCTTTTGGATTCATAAAAAATATTTCCCCTGCAAATGAAAACAGAACTGTTGTTACAAGAATTGGATCATTTTGTCTTCATGTTCCTTTTAAGCAATTGTGCACATTGCTCCAGTTGCATTTAGGGTTGGTTTCATATGAACATTATTCATTTGGGAGGGGCTTTAATAAATAAGTAGTAATATTGGTGTTTTTTTTAAAGGCACCATATTGGAAGATGCTGATCCATGTTCTACTCTACATGGATAACAATGTTAACGAGTCTAGGATCCACTAAATCGAGCAACCATTTAGAACCAAAACGTTAAATTGTTGCCACAAGACTAGCAACTATTTGCCATTTGGACATGCATTAGGTTGCTGGAGTTTGTTGTCTAAGAACATTGGCATGTTCATGGCATTCAACACCATCCTCATTTATAGTTTTGCATAGGAAATATTCCACCCACAATTTCTTGTGCCTCTTATTAGTGATGTTGTATTAAATGGAGCTTCTGGAGAGTTTCGACATATTTTCCCTAAGATTTTTTTTTCCGGTAGGACATTTCTACAGACGTTTTAGAATATGAATATTGGTACTATAGGTTAACACAGTAATAGGTCAACTAGTAGTCTAAAACATGAGTCAAATAAGAAGGCAAATATTTTTAAATTTTCAAATGAGATATCAAGTGGAATAAACATTTGCAGACTTTAGGTTCAGAGTTAGTATCTTCCAGCAGTAGGTTCACATGTTATCCATTATAGCTAGAACCAAAGATATGTGACACATCCATTGAATATATAGGTTCCATATCTGTATCTAGATTATTTGTTCAAATTATGTATTTCATTTTTGTGCTCGGTAAATTCTCTATTCTAATTGATAAATCTTCTCACACTGAGCTTGTAAACCTTTTTGATCAGCACTTCTAACATTCTTCTCATACATGATTTATTTATTTCTTTAACAGGTAAAGCAGGATGGGTTTTTCCCTGCTGATATTTTTTCCCTTGCTAGTACCAATCCTGATGGTGTATGCTACATTGAGGTAATTCCTTTAGTCAAAAGGTTTAAACTCTTTCACCGTAAAGTTTTATCTTTACATGAATATATACTCTGCACTTCCTTTGTGCATTGTTTTTTTATCGGTCCTTTTGTGCATGGTTGACCTATCAATGTATGCAGACATCAAACCTTGATGGTGAGACAAATTTGAAAATCAGAAAAGCACATGAAAGGACATGGGATTTCTTGCTTCCAGAGAAAGCAGCTGAATTCAGAGGTTTACATTCTATATTTCTTATTGTTTTATGTTCAAGTTTAAGATGACTTTGTAGGACCACTTGATAGGAGATGCACAGTGTAAATGTGTGATATGAAACGGTAATTAAATCATATTGGCATTCTCTTGCATGAATCACCGAAGGAAGTCAATGCGAGATGATAAGTTTACTGTCGTTTGCATGTCAGCATCTGGCAGTTATGTGGCTGGCACCTATTTGCATGTTGCCTATCAGGATTCAGGACACATATGACACATGTGAAGTAGCTGTTGTGCATGTTCCTAACTAAACTAGGCACATGATTTTAGGCCTTGATTTTTCTTCTTAGTTGTGCTTGGCTTGGATAGCAACTTAGAGAGAGAAAAGAAAGAAAAGAAGAAAAAGTTCGGTTTCTCTTGCTTGGATAGCAATTTTTGAAAGAGAAAACGAAAGACCAATGGAGAGAAAGTTATCTACACATTGTTTTCTCAACTTCCTTTCCACTTTTGAAGAGAAATGAAGAGAAGCTTATCAGTCTACTTATATGACTAAGTAACATTAACCGATGAATAAACCCCACCATTATTGTTTTTAATAATCAAATAACGCACTAATAAAACAAAGACGAGCACTTTTCTGAATTCAACATAATTTTCTCATGTTTAACCAAGAAGGATAAAAGGAGAGATAAAATAGAGGAGAAACAATGTTTCTTTCTTTCTCCCCTTTTCTATTCTTGACTCCCCCCGTTGCTATCCAACCATACCATTAGTTAGGCCCTAGGAAGCACGAACACTTCTAAACGGTCTTCGTGTCCGAGTTGTGGCCGTGTTGGACATCGACACTCGGACACGCCAGGTGGCGTGTCCGGGGCAGTTTTGACATTTCGCAGTGGTGAACACACACGGCTAGGACACAGGAGGGACACTCTTTGGACGGTGTCCACATCTGGACACCGCCGCCAGCGACCCCAACAACACCCCAAGCAACACTCCATTATACTGAAAATGAACATGATCCACAAACACCAACTCGGAGGCCCACAGAACCAGCAAGTAGGTGGTCGTCGGGATCTGGAACTGGGAGAGGGAGAAGGCGAGGAGGTCGGAGAGGATTACGGAGAGGCGGAGGAAGAGGAGGGAGGAGGAGAAGAGTTGGGAGGGGTAGGAGAGGAGGAGCTGGAAGTAGACGAAGAGAGGGGGATAGTTGAGGGTCCAGATGGAGGAGGTGTCGATGTACCATTTGGAGACGGGGCTGTCCAGATGGTGGTGGACGTTCAGATCAGTGTTGTTGTTGGATGGGATTAGGAGCTTCACGGAGGTGGAGGTTAGGTAGAACCACCACAACTTGGGGATTATGGGTTTCGATTTTGAAGAGCCTTGTTTGGGTTTTGGCATTGCAACTGAGTTACTGTTGCTTTGCTTTCAGATCTGTTTTTTAGGGTTTTTGTGTGCCTTTTGTAACAGAATACATGTTTTGTTTTTAAGTAACTTGAAATATATTGCAATTATTCGTCAAAAAATTATATATTGCAGTTACTTTTTAGTTTTCCATAATTCCTTCATTAATTCTATAAGAAGAAACACTCCATCAACGTGCAGTAGATGATGCAGTGATGGTCGAGAAGTGATTTAAGAACTTGATAATCTGACATGTTGTATTAATTATTTCATTTGGATGTTCGTTGTTTTATAATGAACATTTAACATTTATGAGTAATTAATTTATACAAGTATATTATTTTTTATTTATATATATTATAATTTTTAATCATAATTTTAATGCCGTGTCTGTGTCCTTTTTAGAAAAATGCCGTATTCCCGTGTCTGTGCTTCTTAGGTTAGGCCTTAGGGGATTACTTAGATATATAGATACAAAGTTTCTCATGTGATAACTTTAGTTTTATGCAAATTCTTATTGCTACAATTCATCAATTCTTTGTTGTTTTATATTTCTTTTCATACCAAAAAGAGAGTTAAATAAGGTTGCATTTCCAAATATCATATATGTATGTAGTTGTTACTAGTGTGAGTGTGTGACAATGACACTAGTGCCTTTCCATCAAGATAAGACTACATGTCTACATCAAAGATTGACTTTGATTCCTTACCTTTTTGCTTTAGTCATGGATGGCGTTATGAAGGACATACAAGGCTAGGTTTGTGGTGTATGTTTTTTTGCAAATGATGTGGTTTTAATTGATGAGGGTAAGATAGTCGATGAAAAACTAGGGTAGTGTAGAGATACTTTAGAATCAAAAGATTAAGTAGAACTAAAAATGAATATATGAGGTGCAATTTTAATGGCGCCAATATAGAGGAAGGAGATGTGAGAATGTGTGGTCTGGTATTGTGTAAGAAGCATATCTTGGATACTTAAGGTCAGTACTCCCAAAAAGATGGTGAAATTGATGAAGATGTTAGTCACAGAATAAGAGTGAGGTGGATGAAAAGGAGACAAACATCAGGTGTCTTGTGCGATGGGAAGATCCCACTGAAGCTAAAAGGTAAATTTTATGGAACTATAATACCTGTTATGTTATATTAAGCACAACGTTTAGCTACCAAAAATCAACATTTGCAAAAGATGAGTATTGCAGAAATGAGGATGTTACAATGGATTTGCGGGCACACACATATGGACCGGATCAGAAACAAAGATATTCGAGAAAGTGTTGGAGTAACTCCAATAGAAGAGAAGCTTATGCAACATTGCTTGAGATGTGTGAGAATAGGATTAGGGTTTGGAAGAGTTAGTGTTGGATTGATCAAAACTAATAGAGTACAATGGTTTATATAGAGTTGTTCCACTATATGGATATCCACTTAACCCATTAACCCATTAACTCTAACACTCATTCTCAAGCTGGAGCATATATATCAAGCATGCCCAGCTTGTTACATAGATTACTTAACACATTAACATTTAAGCCATTGGTGAAGATATCCGCCAACTGCTCGGACGACTGGGTGTAAGGAGTAGAGATGACCCCCTTCTGGACGATATCACGAACATAGTGACAATCATCCTCCACATGTTTGGTACGCTCATGGAAGGTAGGATTATTAACAATAAAGATGGTCGCCTGATTTTCACAAAACACCTGCATCGGAATCTTGATGGAGAATCCCAACTCAGATAGGAGAGATCGCACTCAGACCATCTCGCAAGCTGTCTATGCCATTGATTTATATTCTGCTTCGACACTTGACCTGGAGACTACATTCTGCTTCTTGCTACGCCAAGTAACTAAATTTCCACCAACATATGTACAGAAGCCTGACGTAGACTTTCTATCTCCTCTATCACTAGCATATCCAAAATCAGAGTAGGTTGCGATATCCAGGTGACCATGATTCTTGTACAGAAGACCTTTACCGGGCGCTCCCTTGACATATGCTAAAACTCTCATTGCACCCTGCCAGTGGACTTCTCGTGGTTCATGCATAAACTGACTCAGGAGTTCCACTGCATGAAAGATATCAAGACAAGTAACTGTCAAATATATGAGCTTACAAACTAGACGTCCGTATTGACCTGGATTCTCGAGAGACGGAGACGATGTCTCCCAGAAATGTGGGGACTGCTTAAACCTGAGTACCGGGCTGGGCTTTCGGCCCGACCCGTTAATGGAAACGGGCGGGCCAGGCAGGCCGGACCATTTGTTTAATAAAAAATTAAAAAAATGGGCCGGGCCTGACGGGCTGGGCCCGAGTCCGGCCCGTTTAACCTAACGGGCCCGCACCGGCCTGACCCGATACACCACCTTTACGACTGCTCGATAGGTCTACTTTCTGGTTTACAACCCAATAACCATGTTTCCTCAATTAAGTCCAACACATACTTTCGCTGTGAGAGTGTCATTCTTCCTTTGGCATATGCAAACTCAATGTCAAAGAAATATTTGGGTCGCCCCATTTCTCGTGTAACAAAGTGCTCCCTCAAGTGCTCCTTAGTTCTCTGAATGCTCTGACGATTGCTGCCCGTCAGCAAGATATCATCGACATATACTACAAGTACAACGCATCCAGAGGAAGTGTTCTTATAGAACACACAGTGGTCCGCAACACTTGCGAAAACCATCTGCAACTGCAATCACACTGAACTTTTCAAACCATGCACGAGGGCTCTGCTTCAGACCATAGATCGCCTTCTTGAGCCTGCATACAATACTCTCCCCTGAGCAACATACTCTGGAGGTTGCTCCATATACACCATCTAACTACTAAGTCTCTATAGAGGAAGACATTCTTGACATCGAGCTGACAGAGCTCCCACGACTGATTCATAGCCACGGACAGGAGAAGGCGAATGAAATTAAGACGAGTCATTGGCGAAAATGTCTCAGCATAATCAATGCCATAAGTTTGAGTAAAGACACGAGTCACCAACCAGGCTTTGTAACGACTGACTGTACCATCTGCTTTGTGCTTGACAGAGAAGATCTATCTGCAGGTGATAACACTTGTTCCAGCAGTTCGAGGCACGAGTTCCCATTAACCACGAGATCCCAATGCTGACGTTTCCTCATCCATCGCATTCTGCCAATGTGGATGCAGAGACGCATCATGGTAGTTCCTGGGTATGGACTCAGCGGACAATGAAAGAGAAATTGCGAAAGGACGGATGTAGGTTATCATAAGAAACAAGTTGGAGATGGGGTGTATGGTACAAGAATGAATACCTTTACGGAGGGCGATTGGAAGGTCAATCGATGGGTCTACTCATCCAAGGAGACAGCTAGAGGAGACGGATCTGGCGGCGTAACACAGCGAAAACGATGATAAACCTGTCCAAAACGGTCGTTATCTGTTTCCACTGGAGGAGTCACCGACCAGGCATAATCACGGGCGAAGGGACTGAAACGAGAATCGGTAAGTTGACGCAAGACGACGTAGACAACATATCGTGAATGACCGAATCAGAAAAAAAGGATTGAGACTCAAAAAACGTGACATCCATAGACACATAGTATTTGCGACTAGTCGGGTGATATAATCGATATCCACGTTGGGTGCGAGAATAGCCAACAAATACACACTTAAGCGTACGCAGAGACAACTTATCCAAACCAGGAGATAAATCTTGAACAAACTCGACACATCCAAAAACACGGGGTGACAAACAAAACAACTCAGTATCCGGAAAGAGACGACGAAGAGGAATTTCTTTCCCCAAGGGTGCGGATGGCATGCGATTAATAAGATATACTACAGTGAGGATAGCATCCGACCACAAATAGAGGGGAACATTGCGCTCAACCAAGAGAGTGCGCGCCACATCCAGGATGTGGTGATGCTTCCTCTCAACAACACCATTTTGCTGGGATGTGTGTGGGCATGGTGGTTTGATGAATGATACCGAAAGACGCACACAAAGAAGTTACAGCAGAAGACAAATTCCAAAGCATTATCAGTGCGAAGACATTTAATAACAACTGAAAACTGATTTTTGATTTCCAAAATAAATGTTTTGAGTACATCAACCATGGATCAACGATCTTTTAACAGATATACCCATGACACCTTGGAAAAATCGTCAACGAACACAACATAGTAACGATAACCAGAAACAGACGCGACCCTAGAGGATCCTCAAACATCACATTGAACCAAATCAAATAAAGACCGACTAGACACTAAACTGGAACGTTTAAAGGTAGCACGATGATGCTTACCCAACTGACACGACTCACACTGAAACGACTTGACTCTAAGCCACGGTAACGCCTGCTGGAGATGACTAAGAGACGGATGACCCAATCTGCAGTGCCATGTGTGTGATGATTCAGAATTAGAAACAGAAGCTGCCAAACCACGAGGAATATCATCACGCACCAATGTGTACATGCCATCACCACGATTACGCCCCAAACCAATCCTCTTCCCTGTCCACAGATCCTAAAAGGTGCAGTGAAAAGAAAAGAATGTCACACTACAATTTAATTGGTTCATAATAGCAGAGATAGAGAGCAACTTTACAGGAAATTTAGGCACAAAAAGAACATCATTAAGTCTAAGCTGAGAGGAAGCCTGCACAACCCCCTCTCCGGACATAGAACACGTTCGCCCATCGGCAATTGCCACATAGCGATAATTGGATTTAGAAAAATTGTGAAAGAATGTTCTTGTACCTGTCATATGAGAGGAGGCCTACGAGTCAATTATCCTGGAACTGTCCCTGGGTGCAAGAAAGACGGTACCTGAGGAAGGAGCATGAGAAATTGTGACGTGAGAAGTTGTGGCCTGTAGCTGCTAGAACCGCTCGAAGTCAGCCTGGGAGATGATGATTGTCTGTTCAGCACTTGAATAAGGTAATAGATCTGCCACCTCGGTACTAGCATTGGCCACGGCAGGGCGACCATGCTTGTCCCAACAATGGTCCTCAATTTGACCTGGCCGTCGACAAATGGTGCATACAATCCTACCACGAGAGTCACCACGGCCTGCCCCTCGACCACCACGAGAGGAGCTCTTACCACACCCACGAGAGGCTAGCAGGGCAGACTGATCAGAAGACACAACGGGCGCGGAAGGCGTTGACGTAGACGATAGACGAAGCACCCGAGAATAAACAGTGGCCAGATCAGGTACTTTGTCAGCTCCGAGAATAGATCCTTTCACCTGGTTCTGCAGCTCTGGAGGGAGGGTAAAAAGATAGGCAACAACCGCAATCTCATTCCAGTAATGACGAAGAGTGGGCAGATCAACAACTAGCGGCTGGTAGATTTCCAGCTCGTCTAAAAGGCTGCGAATATAGGTGAACAACTGTGGAGTTGTACGATCACCCTGGCGAGTGGAGAAGAGTTGCTCATACAACTCAAACACTCGAGAAATATTATTCTCATTGCCATATGTCAGACGACACATCTCCCACATCTCCTTTTTGCTGAATTCAGCATCATCACACTCCGGGCAATATCTGGCTCCATACTACCGGTCAGCCATAACCGAACTGCAGCATCCTCAGCAAGCCAAGCAACATACGTGGCTGTATTCGTAGAATCCGAGGGATCTTTGGTGAGATAAGATAACTTATTGTGAGTCAGAAGAAACTGCTCAAAACTATTGGTCCAAAAGATAGTTTCTCCCATTCAACTTTTGTGAGGTACAATGTAAATTCTTCACCAACGAATCACCGGAGGAAGACATAGCAACGATGACAAATAACAATCCCCTCAACCAAAGACGATAGAGAAACGACAAGGGGTTTTCACAAACCCCAAACAACAACGACGGACGACAACTTCTTTTCAGGAACAAGATGAGGGCATCACCGGTGAGGGCTGAAGATCATCACCGGGTGTCCATACAACAGGAACGACGACCCGAGGACAACGAAGACAAGCCCTCTAGGGCGTTAGGAGGGCTGGCTGGCCGGAGAAGGTGGGTGGTGCTGCTGGACTGGTGGGGCCTGCTGGAGTGGGGTGGGGCTGGCTGGTGGTTTCGGTGGCTGCCAGCTGGAGTGGGGTGGGGTCTGCTGGGGTTCTTACCCAAGCTCTGGTACCATGTGAGAATAGGATTAGGGTTTGGAAGAGTTAGTGTTGGATTGATCAAAACCAATAGAGTATAAAGGTTTATATAGAGTGACTCCACTATAATGGATATCCACTTAACCCATTAACTCTAACAAGATGGTTTGGACATATTCAATATAGACACCAACTCTTGAAATAATTATGATGTTGCATGTGGTTCTGCTAAAAGTGTGCATGGAGGCATTATTTTAGCAAAGCTGTCGAATGCAATTTATACCTTACATTGTGTTCTATTTGTAATCCACCACCGGATAAAGACATATGGTACTCACAATTTACAAAAAATAAATAAATTGCACATGATTAAGGGTGTGTTCATAAATTCATCTTGTACTGCCTCTAACCAATTATGTTTGAATTTGCAGGTGAAATACAATGCGAACAACCAAATAATTCTTTGTATACTTTCACGGGAAATCTGATCATTGAGAACCAAACATTGCCGCTTTCTCCAAATCAACTTCTACTGAGGGTGTGTCTTAGTCTCATTTGTCTTGCTTGTTTTGCCTTTTACAAGTTATTATATTCTAATAATAAGTGATTATTCTCAAATTGTAGGAATGCATTTTTTAGGTTGAATTGATTGTAGGTTTAATGTTTTTTGGGTGCCTAGGGACATTTACTGCACACTTTTCCCCTTATCTCACTATTTTTTATTTATTTAGTCCTTTCCATCATCAAGCTCATGACATATGGGCTTATTCCTAGACTTCATTGACATGCTCAGCTTAGAGTGACTGTTCATTGAGAAATCTGTTTTGTTGCTACACTTTATACTTACATATAGTTAGTTGTCTAATTGTATCTTAACTTAAGCTATAATAGGCTCTTTGACTCCTATGGATTGGATAAATCTAGCCTTTGGCGTCCAGCTAAGAAAGAAGTTTTTGAGCTGTAGTTGGTAAAGGAATGTTATTAAAGTAGATCAAAGAGTAGAGTAATATTGAAATCTGCAAAGCTGATAGGAGATAGACCAAAGAAGATTTCAGCTGATTGGATATGTTTCCACTTGCCAATAGCTTAATATGGTTTGTTTATGTAGGGATGCAGTCTTCGCAATACTGAGTACATAGTTGGAGTTGTTATTTTCACAGGACATGAAACAAAGGTTTGCCTCATGAGTACTTCCCTGCTCTCTCTCTTTCTATCTTCCCAGTCATGATCCAAATACAATGTTCTATTTTCCATTTTCTGATCCATTGCAGGTAATGATGAATGCCATGAATGTTCCCTCAAAGAGAAGTACCTTGGAAAGAAAGCTGGACAAACTCATACTTGCACTTTTTGCATTGCTCTTTTTTATGTGTTTGATTGGAGCCATTGGAAGGTATAATAGCTTATTGACTTTTCACCTCTAAGGTTCTACCAGTTTACTTGCCTTGTGCATCTATATTTGAAATTCTGTATCTATTATGTATTTTTGCATCAACTTCCTTATAAATGTCTATTGTCTGGTGTAGTTGGTTGCTGACTTATTCGATATTCACTGTCAACAAAGAAAACATTATTGAATTCATGCTTGGTGTTATTGTATTCATGCTTGATGTTCTTATTTTTCCCTGTTTTTAGTTGATATCCCTTGTCTTGGCTGATGTCGCAGTGCAATATTTATCAACCGCAAGCATTACTATTTAGGTCTCAATGGAAAGGTTGAAAATCAGTTTAACCCCAACAATAGATTTGTGGTATGAACCCTTTCCCATGCAGTTGTGTTCATTTGCTTGTAATTTCAGCACATAATATTGTACTCCCTTTGCAGGTTTTCATCCTGACAATGTTTACACTATTAACATTGTACTCAACCATTATACCTATTTCTTTGTACGTATCCATTGAGGTGAGTTTTGGATTCTTAGCCTTTTACCTAAAGTATTCTCTGCAATTTACTAAGATGATATTTTTCAGATGATCAAATTTATTCAGTCTACTCAATTTATAAACAAAGATCTGCTAATGTATCATGCTGAAAGTGACACCCCTGCTCTTGCACGAACTTCTAATCTTAATGAGGAACTTGGTCAGGTATCTACAATTCTTCACCATTTCGGCTAGTTTTGGTTCGTTCAATTAATTTATGTCCTTTTAGGTTTATCTATTTAATCGATTTCCAATTTTTGAGGTTATACAAAATTCTGGAAAGTTGGGATGACGTTAGTTAGATCATAAGATGCACCTACCGTCTAACACTTTGAGAAGCAATGTCGGAGGAAATACCTTCAAACCGTTGGAGTCAAATCTAATTAAACCTACCATTTTGTCAAGGCAAATGTTCCTTGATGCATATCCACATTGCTCAACCATGTACGGGAAAATAACCGAAAGAAAACCATGTATGAGGAAATAACTCCAAAATTTATTAGCTATATGGAAAAAAGTATAAGAAATGATATATGCCCAACAAAGGCAATAGTAGTTGGTAAAAGCAATGAGCCAATGTTCTGGGTAGTTGCGCCGGATGTGGCGCTCCCATCTCCTTTCTATACAGTTCTTTTAGCTTTATAAAGATAGTTACTTTAACCGAAAAAATAAAAATGAATCAATGCCCACATATTTCATGACCTGAATATTTTGACAGGGATAGTATGGCATGCCTTTGACTACTTCAGTCTTCAGTGTCACTAACTAAAGCTACACGAAGTCACGAACCGCCTTGTCCACTAAACCCCATTCTGGTCTAATCGTTGCATCACACTAGCAAACTCATGTCACAAACTCAAATTAGGACGATTAAAGTTGGCTACTGTCACAGAGTGTTCATTTCAGTGATTGTAAGCAACTCTTCGTTTGTCTCACATCGTCAAATTACCATTTTGAGGGTATATAAACAATTGAATCTCTTGCCTTGATGACTGACATGTGGCTGTGTAATAAGTGTTTCATCTACTCTATTAGTTAGTTAAAGACCCCTTCAAAATATTCAGGCCATGAAATATGCAACGTGTATGCAGCTTGTGGAGATTATGCAGTTTGCATGATTGCATCGGGCTAGTTTTTGCAGATTAGTAGATTACACTTTGACAAAACCAATTCTTCCAGGCAACCCTTGGCTCATCTAGCCTCTCGTGAAACATATGTTTTGCTAGTCTGATTTGTGAAGCAAAAAAAACTTTCATCTTAAAAGTAGTTGGGACCTAGCTTTTGGAAGTTGAGCATTTCTCTAGGTCAGTTAATGCGGAGTGGTCATTTAATTTATATATATATATACAGGAATTCTCTAGTGAGCCCAGGGCTCAACTTTTCTAAATTAAGCCCCCACAATATCCACCACTCATTTCAAATTGTAAGGTAGATTAAGAAAAAAAAGGTTATGCTAATGAATGGTGAGATTAACTGTAAATAAGATCCAATGATGAGATTGTAGGGGGCTTAAACTAAATTTGATGAGCCCTGGGCTCACTAGAGCTTGACCCTATATATATATACAAAGAATATCCAAAAGCAGTGCTATTTACCTAAATTTTAAGATAAAAGCACCAGTAAAACACACTGTAATGATAAAAATTACAGTGAAGTATACTGAGAACAACCTATGCTTAGGACAATTGATGGCCAACATGTCAAAGAAAATCTTTTAATCAAAGAAGCTATTTACCTAACTTTTAAGATAAAAGCACCAGTAAAGCATACTGTAATGATAAAAATTACAGTATACCGAGAGCAACTCAGGGCTACGGCTAAGACAATTGATGGCCAACATGTCAAAGAAAATCTTTTAATCAAATAAAGGTTAACAGTAGTTGGTTATTTACAACCAATGACATGGTTTGGAAGTTGCCTGTTCGAAAAATTGTAAAATTTATAAAAAATTGCTGGTGGTGAATACTAGCAATTATTAGTTAGGTTATGGCCAATGTTTGGGAAGTTGCTACCTATTGTTGGAATAGACAATCCTGATATTTCAGTTGCTTCAATACTGTTAGATGTATGACACAATAAATTAGATCAATATGTGCACTTTTGGTTCACACATCACGTCACTCTAGATAATTTGCAGAGATTTCTAATTTTTGCTAGTCTTTGTGACAAACGTTCCATCTACGGATGGGAAAATAATCACATGTCACAAGCCAAAACCTCAGTTGGCATTATTTATTATTTAGCTCAATTGACATTTTGATTGCACCTACCTTTTTATTTTCTTTTTTGTGACGTAAATTTAAATTATTACATGTGGGCTTGACGTTATCATTGTTTTGCATTGGGTAGGTGGAATACATTTTTTCTGACAAGACAGGGACATTGACTAGAAATTTGATGGAATTTTTCAAGTGTTCCATTAATGGTGTAATTTATGGAACTGGTGTCACTGAAGTAGAAAGAGGTGCAGCTGAGAGGATAGGATTGAAAATTGATGAGGTACATTCTTTGTAAGATGCAATTGAAGAAAATCATTTGTATGTTTTTCTTACACTTAATGACCCATCTCTCAGGTGAAGAAACCGTCTAATGCGATGCATGAAAAGGGATTTAACTTTGACGATTCTAGGATTATGCGAGGTGCATGGAGAAATGAGCAGAATCCTGATGTTTACAAGGTATTGTCGTTTATATTTTATAAAATGTGCTACGGTCTGTAAAATTGTCATATGTTTATGAGTTATGTACAGATGAGAAGCCTTTATCTTTGATGATTATATATCCGTTATTGTAATGTTTTACTAGCATAACTAGTGCAACTTTGAAGCTGTAAACTAACCCTTTCACTACATTTTATGGTGTATTGAAGATATTATAATAATTACTATAGTCAGGTTGAGCTTAAATTTTGCGATTAGAGTATTGATTTCTTTGAAGATGTTCAACCCTAAACCCAAATAATATATTGGAGTCGATTAACAGTCTATCTTGTATTAATAAGAAAGAAATTAAGTTTATGCACGTAAAGTATAATTTCAAGATATCTCAACCTTAGTTGCTTTTTTATTCAAAAAATAGTGGTTTTAAAAGTTAGATTTTCTGATGCATAGATGAATTATTTTTTCTTTGTGCAAATCACATGCTTAATCACTAGTCAATTTCCTTATCCCATCACGAGTCAATCACTAGTCAGTGACACTAAATGTTAGATGACTTCCTAACATTAAAGTGTTATTGGCTAGTTAACACCAATAATTTATCCTAAATTTTTTTAGGAAGTTAGTGTTAGTTTGACTAGCCAATCACACTAGCTTATTCTAGAAATTTCTAAGAAGGCAATTCACATTAAGTGTGATTGACTAGTGGTAAACTAGTGGTTGACTAAGAAGATTGATTAAGGATTAAACTTGTCTTTTGTACATAAATGAACTATTAGCTCATCTAGCTTTGAAGAGCTTTCACTCTTTGGACAACTATATTGAATAAAATGAAATTACGGTTGAAATATCTTGCTTTGTACTTTACATGGATAAACTTATCTCTTTCTTTTTAGTACAACATATACTGCTTAATTGATTCTAGTATTAGGGTTTAAGGTTGATCATATCCTTAGAAATCAACAATCTTATTACAAAATTTAAGCTTCAGCAGACGTCAACAACATGTCTCTAACTATTCTCGAAAAGTCAAATAAAGTAAATGTTAATGTGGAGAAGATAGTCAATTTTCATCAAATTTCAAAGCCGAAAACATCACATTCATAATCTATGGTTTATAGAATTACATATAAGCAAATATCTAGGATAAGAGGATGATGTAAACATTTTTCATAAAATATTCTAAGAAAACATACAAAATCACCATCATAGAATTGCTTGAATACAAAATATCACTACCTAATATTTGTAAATTGTTAGTAAGAAACAATACCATGCATGCCCATAAAGGAACCATGAAAACTTCAATTCATACCAGAGAATAAAAACGAAAAAACAGATAATGCTTTCATATTAGTCTTTATCAGTCTGGTCAGTGTCCTCTTTCCCATTCTGTATTTAACAAGAAGCAAAGAATTATGTCATACTCTCATAAGTCATGTCTTTCTCATTATGAAATTGAAGGGATATGTCCAAAGAGCTTCTTAACTTGAAATTTGACAGCATATGTTAAAATGTATATTAAATAGAATGTTCATAATTGAAAAATAATGAAAAGAAAAGTCTAAATGTAGTGTAAGTGCATCTGATGACTTGTACAGAGAAAATTTTGCAATTTAAAAATAACAAAGAAGCTACATGTGTAGGTGTTCAATTGAAGCATGTATATGCTTGGTAATTGTTTTGGATAATTGTATGGTATGGAAGGGTATACTGTAAGAAAAGTCGCATATGAAAGCATGCAAGTAGAGATTGAGCACCCATGGATTGGGTTTTTGTTAATTGACATGTATAAAGATCGGCTTCAATATGATATATTGACATGTCAGTGCTGGAGATATTCCAGTAAAAAGATATATCTGTGAGTGTGCCTACCTGGTGACCCACGTCCTTGTTCTACTGATATGGTAGAAATCTTGCCCCAAATCAAGGAGGTCAGACGAAGTGGAAGCATATACAGCTCTGATATTGGAGTTATCTACTATGGTCTATGGATGAATTTGCATCATCAGTGTGGGATGTAATCCACTCTGGAGTATAGAATTGGCCTTGGGTTGTTATGATCTGGTTTAATCGTCGTATACCTCAACACTCTTTGTGGTGACTGCTCTTTGGAAAGTCGTCCACCTAAGATAAGTTACTGAATAGAGGAACGATAGTGGTCTTGAGATGCTGATTGTTTAACAATGTGGAGGAGGATCATCACCACCTAATTCGTTGAACAATATTACACGTACTTGGCTTGTTTTACAATTTGTTAATCATATATCTGTGTATGAATTCCTTATTTCCCATTTTTTTCTCTCTTATTTTATGCCGGCTGGCATTCATATTGTGTTCCAATTTTATTATCTAGGAATTTTTCAGATGCCTTGCAATATGTCATACTGTACTACCAGAAGGCGATGAGTCCCCTGAAAAAATCACATATCAGGCTGCTTCACCAGATGAGGCTGCCCTGGTTACTGCTGCAAAAAATTTTGGTTTCTTTTTTTACAGGTGAAATCTTATCCTCTCATAGTCTTTGCTGCACCTTAGCAATGCATGCTGTATGTGATCCGTTTGTGATACTTGTAGGAAAATAATTGTATCCTCTCATAGTCTTTGCTGCACCTTAGCAATGCATGCTGTATGTGATCCGTTGGTGATACTTGTAGGAAAATAATTGTATGGTCTTTGCTGCACCTTAGCAATGCATGCTGTATGTGATCCGTTGGTGATACTTGTAGGAAAATAATTGTATCCTCTCATAGTCTTTGCTGCACCTCTATACATGGGTGTGCAGTAAAATGTAATTTGGTATGCCATCCATTAGTCATCTTTTATGCATGTAATCATGTGGATCTGCGGCTGACCTTAAATTTCAACCTGAAGATTTGTTACAACCCATTACAAACATAATAATCAAACCTTTGCATTTTATAGTTTGTGCAGGTGGTAATTTGACCTCGCGTTAACATATTTTGAATCAAGACCTTGTATTAACGTTGGGTCATAGATAGAAAATTACCTATATCTAGCTTAACATTTAATATTGAACCATTTTTAACTTTCTATTTCTTAAAATAGATATAATCTGCATGAAAACTTTGAAAGTATGCTATGAAGTTCAAATTGGTTGTTTGCAAATAAATAATTAAATAATTAAAAAAGTTTGCCCAAAAAGAGATCCAAACTTGTTACGATTGTCAACTCCAAAAGGAATATATACCTTTTGTTTTCACTTTGATTTAATGTCTAATTTCAGTGAAGTATTTTTTTCTTTCAGACGTACACCAACAATGATTGTGGTTCGTGAATCTCATGTTGAAAAGATGGGAAAACTGCAAGATGTTTCATATGAAATTCTCAATGTGTTGGAGTTCAACAGGTGGGAACTGAGAATATCCTCTCGATCCATCTTGTACTTTGTGATACACAACTATCTCTGACCATTTTTAAATTCTAACTCTTTGCAGTACAAGGAAGCGCCAGTCTGTTATATGCCGCTATCCAAATGGAAGGCTTGTTCTTTATTGTAAGGTGAATTGTTGCAAATATCTATTTTTGTAGGAATGACATGGGTAACAATTAAAATCTCTTTCAGTGACATTTATATGTTCCAGGGTGCTGATACGGTAATATACGAGAGACTTGCCGATGGTAATCGTGAAGTGAAAAAATTAACTAGGGAGCATCTAGAACAATTTGGTTCTTCTGGTTTACGCACGCTTTGCCTGGCTTACAGGGACTTAAGTAGTGAGATGTATGAAAACTGGAATGGGAAATTTGTCCAAGCTAAATCTGCTTTGCAAGATCGTGAAAAGAAACTGGATGAGGTTGGTAGAAAATTGTTTTATGTTACATTCTTGCAGTTTTCACATTATCTGTTGACTTCCATTCTCCTCATATAATGGTGGTGCCATGTTTATCTTCCTTATCACCGATTTGAAAAACATCATATGTAAACCATATTTCTACCACTGTTTCCGTGGTGTGTGAAATTGACTTGCAGAAAATCTTAACTATACCTTATGTTTTTTTCTAATGTATCATTGTATTATCAGGTGTAGTCCATTCTACACTCTTTGAAGCTCATTGAATTCATATGCAGTTCATGTGATTGTCATACTTGCACGTGGTCATGCAGTTGCTTACTTTTCCTTATCTGCACAGGTTTCAGCCATCGTATTTGATCTAGAAACATATATTTATTGATGGAAAACAAAGTATGCACTTATTTAGGTCGATAACCTTAAAAATATGATTCCAAGTAAGTTGCATAGTTCTGTGTCATGAGTATGGCATGACATAGTAATTATAACAGGTCCTTACCTGAATATTTAATTTTGTTTCCTTTTGATTGGGTTTTGGATGAATAAAAATTGCATTTCTATAGGTGGCTGAGCTGATAGAAAATGAGCTCATACTGCTGGGTTGCACAGCCATAGAAGATAAACTTCAAGAGGGAGTTCCTTCTTGCATAGAGACTCTTTCCAGAGCTGGAATAAAGATCTGGATGCTAACTGGGGATAAAATGGAGACAGCAATAAATATAGCATATGGTAATTGAAGCTCCTTCCATATAGCTCTTATAAAATGGATTCATTTAAATAAACTAAGAAAATTACATATTAGATGTTCACCCTTATTTCTTTGTACAGCATGTAGCTTGATCAACAATAACATGAAGCAGTTCATCATAAGTTCCGAAACAGATGCTATTAGGGATGTTGAGGACAGGGTATGACTTATGATCACCTCTTGGTCATGCCATATTTATTCTGTTCTGCATTTCTTTTCCAATTTGTATCCTTACACTCATCCGTTGAACCTCTGATTGACTGATCCATTGGTAGGGTGACCAAGTGGAAATTGTACGGTACATCAGAGACTCGGTAAAACAGGATTTGCAGAGGTACCTTGAGGAGGCGCAGAGTTGTCTGTATAATACCTCTGGACCGAAACTAGCACTCATAATTGATGGAAAGTGTCTGTTGTATGCACTGGAGTCAAGTTTACGTGGAAAATTGCTAAATCTGAGCTTGATTTGCGGAGCAGTTGTTTGTTGTCGTGTTTCCCCTTTGCAGAAAGCACAGGTAGAATTCTATGTAGTTCTATATCCCTAGTGTGCCCTCTCTTAGAAAAGTTCTTTAATCTCTAACTAATGTTGAATTGTCACTGAGAATTATTTGTTTGGATTTTATGGTGATCCTTTTACGCTTCCGATGACGATATAGTATTTTGAATGATCAACGCCAAGTTAATGTTTATTAATACAGCCCTTTGGTCAAAAGTTCTTTTTCTGCATTTAGCTTGTTTGGCAATACTATCAGTTGTATTATTATATTTTATATAATTTTGTTCTTTCCAGGTCACTAGCCTAGTAAAGAAAGGAGCAAAAAAAATTACTCTAAGTATCGGTGATGGTGCTAATGATGTCAGCATGATCCAAGCTGCCCATGTTGGTGTTGGTATAAGTGGGCTCGAAGGGATGCAAGCAGTGATGGCTAGTGATTTTTCCATTGCTCAGTTTCGGTTTCTTAGCGACCTACTGCTTGTGCACGGGAGATGGTCGTATCTCAGACTATGCAAAGTAATATTTCTTTTCTCTTGATTGAATTCCATGACAACCTTTCTTTCTACTTTACTCCACTAATACTTTTTTCTGTTGCAGGTTATAACCTACTTCTTCTACAAGAATCTGACCTTTACGCTGACTCAATTCTGGTTTACTTTTCAAACTGGATTTTCTGGTCAGAGGTTTTATGATGATTGGTTCCAATCATTATACAATGTTATTTTCACTGCATTGCCTGTTATCATACTTGGATTATTTGACAAGGTACTACTTTGATTTACAGCGCCATCATTCATTTCAGTTACATAACATTTACTCATGATCTTTAGGTTGGTAGTATTAACTGAAAAATACTGTTGCAAGAATGTACCATTGTTACTAGACTCTTTTGTTATGTATAGTTTGAAATTGGGTTCTGAACTTGTGACGACTCCGTTTTCATTGTCAATGTTTTCAGGATGTTGGTGCTGCCCTTTCTAAACGGTATCCTCAACTTTACCTAGAGGGAATAAGAAATATGTTCTTCCAATGGAGACTAGTTGGCGTGTGGGCCTTCTTTTCCTTTTATCAATCCCTAATATTTTACTACTTCATAGCTGCTACCAGTCGAAATGGGCATAATCCATCTGGAAAAGTATTTGGCCTTTGGGACGTGAGTACGATGGCTTTCACATGTGTTGTGGTTTCTGTCAATTTACGACTTCTTTTGGCATGTAATTCAATCACAAGGTGGCATTACATAAGCGTTGGAGGAAGCATTTTAGCTTGGTTTTTGTTCATCTTCTTATACTCTGGAATTATGACACCTTTTGACAGACAAGTAAGTTGGCAGTAGGTCTAATCCTCCTTTGGCTGCTTGTGTCCTTTCTCGTTGTCCACTCAGCGTAATATAGTGCATTTAACTTATTGTTTCTTTGCAGGAAAACATATTTTTTACCATCTATGTGCTAATGAGCACATTCTACTTCTATCTTGCACTTCTACTTGTTCCTGTCGTTGCACTGTTTGGTGACTTCGCTTACCAAGGGTAAATATGGACCATTGGTCTCAGAGTTCTTTTTATCCTTTTCTTCCCTTTCTTTCTGAATAAATCAAATGGCTGTTAGTCTGTTACAGAAATAAGTCATGTAAATGGGTAGATGGTAACTATAAATTCTTTAAATGTACAACTAATTCCCATGCTAATTTAGTACCAGTTCCACACTTCCACCCTATCGTATATTTTAATCTTAGCTTCCAAACAACATAATTTGGATGTGAGAATAACCGGCCTTGATGGGGGCGGTAGGAAATGAATTTGTGCTTGATTTTTTAGATCCTACTGTTGAAGACATATTCCTGCCTTACTGCTCGGTTATGTTTATTGTTACATCTGAAACAAATTTCACTTGATCTCAGGCTTCAAAGATGGTTTGCCCCATATGACTACCAGATTGTGCAGGAAATTCACCGGTATGAAGTAGAAGAAAGCAGAAGGAATGAGATGTTGGAAGTTGCCAATCATCTGACCCCTGATGAAGCTAGAAGCTATGCAATTTCCCAGTTACCTCGCGAAAAATCCAAACACACTGGATTTGCCTTTGATTCACCAGGCTACGAGTCATTTTTTGCATCACAACAAGGAATATTTGCACCTCAAAGGGCATGGGACGTTGCTCGCAGAGCTAGCATGAGATCGAAGACGAAAGCACCCGAACATTGATTTTTTTTAGAATGTAGATGTTTTTGCGTTCACCATTACCCTCTCATTAGAGGTTGTATAATTAGGTATCTCCCTCATTTTTGGCTGCTGCAGAAGTAGCTTGTCGATATGCAGTGTACACATATACCCACTCAGCTGATTTTGTACAGGCTTGTAGGCAGAAGCAGAAGCAACGATTCTTTATGTCATATTGGTGGAATGGTGGGCTTTGTCGAATATCGTTCAGAGTTGTGTAGGGTTGTAGTCCTATGTTTACTTAAGTTATGGAATCACCACCGAGTTCGCGCCCAATCTGATCGATGCCTATATCCAGATGGCACACTATGTCTATGTAGTAATATTGTTGTATTAAACTCCTAATATTCAATTCTCTATGAAAACAATGCAAATTCTGCCAAAAGGAAGTGAAGTGGGATATACATGAAATTTGATGTTTTGTCCATTGGAGATGACTATTGCGCGCATGTAATAGCTTGCAGCAGTACGGTCTTTAAGTAGATTCGCTCATTTGTTTGACTGTACTTCTATATTGTCACTCAATAGTATCCTAATATCACTGTATTTCGTTAAACCAGAGATCAACCACTGATGATCTTCTTAGCGTCATGAATTTAAATTTTAGATGATTTTGTTTATCTTGTTTGGTTTTTATTCAATATTCTCAATGCTTCATTGAGATTTCTAGACGAATTACATTATCTCAAACATGGAGGTGTAATTAAAGTTCCAACTCCCAAAACTCAAAACTAGGATGTCAATAAAAAATACCTCAAGTTCATATCTATTTCCATATCTGAATACAAATTCTTGACCGCGTGCACATGCAAAAAAGCGACATTCATACCTACATGGAATCATTGATCATACACATCCATAGATTAGATAGGATATATGCAGTGTTACATGTACCCTTAGGGGGGTGTTTGTGCCGTTTCCACCGGATTGTTTTTGATTCCGAAGTATAAAACAAGATTTCTCCATCATTTCTAACCCTTACTTACCCCCTTCGAATCCAAGGGAAACTACGCTCGCCCCTCCAACCTGAAACCTTACCCTCCTTCGGCAACCCCGACCCCAACGATCTCTCGGTTGCCTTTTTGGCTTTAATCATTGTTTTGATGATTTAATCAACCTATTTTTATTCACAATCAAATGTAGTGTAGCATACTTTATGCATAGAAGATATATTTTATTGTGCTAACATCTACAAGTGATCAAGACTAAGGGAAGAATGAAATTGAAGTCAAGACATGTAATCAAGCTTATTGAAGATATGTATCTTTTGAGTCTTACGATTTTATGTAAACTTAAACATCATGAGTTAAAATCCATTCACATACACTCTAGGGAACCTATAAAAGTTACATACAAATGTCAATATCAATCAGACTTGAATATGCAACCCAATTCCATAGACGACCAAGCCTAATAGATTTGTCTGCACCCAGACGGTCGACTGGATTGTGCTGTGCATTTTTAGCCTTGGTTCAGTCAACCATTTTTGACCTTCCGGTCACCGATCATCGTATTTTCCGGACGACCGTTAACCTTGTCGTATTATACCAACTGTCGTATTCGTATTTTCACCAACCCCTAAAATACATTTTGTGCACTGGCCGATCGATTACCTAGAAATGTTCGCCCGGATCATGATGTTTCAAATCACCCCAAGTGCCTGATAATTTCGGTCGACCGAACCTTCCTTTTGTGGTCGACCAATATATCCTTCAACCCCATCAAAACCTTGGTTTCGGTCGACCGATCACTTAAGTCAGAAACCAATCTGGTTCGACCGAGGCTCTACACGATCCGGTCGACCGTTCGGGGACAGAATTGCAGAACTTCATTTCTGTTTTGTGTATCTTACACACAAATCAATCAATTCATCCCCAACGGCTACAACACTTTAGGTGCTTATAAATAGATGTATCCAAACCTTATTTACACATCTCTTACACTTTCATTTGTCTTATACATCTAAGAGAATCTCCCAATCCTGAAAGCCCCAAATCCTACACTCTAAGCCTTATACTTCTACATCTTTGATCAATTCCATATTATACTCAAAGTATGCTCAAGTTAGAGAGTGTTGTGATCCACTCAACAAAGATTTCGGTGAAAGCCCGGGGTGTTCATTCTCAGATTGTGAGAATAGGAATCCAAGCTAATGAGGGTTATTCGCGAAGTTTGAAGTTGTAAAGACGTTCTCTCCCGGCCCAGAACAGAGAGTTGATTGTGAAGTCGTGAGCTGAGCTCATGGAATCGAGCAGAGAGCTTGGGAGAGAGGAAGTAGGTGGGAGGACAAACCTCTATAAAAAACCCGTGTCTTTGTGGTTTGCATATTTCTTCCTTGCTTGTTTCTACTTGTTTTAAATTGTTTCCCCTGCATCTTTTGTTTAATCAAGTAACAAATTAACTAAGTGATTAGACTAATTAGGAGCCATCGATTCTAACACTCTCCTCCGGCGACCACAACCCTTACCCCGACGACCTCTCCTCGGGCGACCACGACCCCGAAGACTTTTGCTCCGGCGACTCCTACCCTGACCCGGACGACCTCGGCAACAACGTCCTCATCTCGTCTCTGGTTTGTCCTTCTTCTCTGCATCTTCGGGTTTGTTGTTTGCAGGTTTCGGCATATTAGGGTTTGGGTTTGGAACTTATTGTGCTTATATGCAAGTTTTGGTATGCGACAATATTTATCATATTTGTTTTTTATTTGGATTTTGACAATCCTTTGTTGTGATTGAAGATGTTTTGTTTGATTGATGTTTATTGTTGTCTGGGTCTAATTTGGGGTTCAGGATTCTCTAAGCTGCTTGGGGTTTCTGATCTGTGCATTGTTTGTTTGGTTTGTTGTGTGATTCAAACTTGTTCTCAAATATGTAGTTTCGGTGGCAACTTGTGTTTGATTCTTTTATATGGAAAATGGAATTATTATAGAAGCTAATAGAGAGATTATGTTTGCAGTTTTCTGAACTTGGATTATTGTTGTAGTTGGGTTTCATTTTGGTATGTATCATGATTCAAATATTTCCATCGCATGTATTGATTAGAAGGTGGATGCTTTTTGAAGTTGTTGTTCTACTCTACCTAGTACCCTTAGAAAATTTGATTTCCTTATAAATGGAGTGTGTTTGTGACATTTTCCAACTCTAAGGTGGATCTATTGCCTTTTCTTTAATAGATTGTGGTTTGTGACGTTTTCCAATTTAATAGGTTAAAATTATGTTCATTTTGAGGGGTTTTTTTCATTGCTAGTTTTAGATTTGAAAAATGTATCTGAATTTTTTTGGTTGGCTAAATGTGTTAAGTCCCTAACCCCTGCTTAAGGAGTAATCCTGTGTTTAGTGGGGGTTTTGCTTGGAGAAGAGGAGGGGAATAGTGGGCTGCGTGATGGGTGAGGGGTGTAGGGGCTGGGTGTTGTTGGCTTTGGTTTTGGTGAAGAGAATACCAACACCTCTCTCTCCCTCATTCCTTTCTTCTTCCATCTCACTCTCTCATTTCACTTCTTCTCTTCTCTTTTCCGGCGTCCAGAGGAGGAAGGGTCTGCTCCGGCGTGAGGCGCGCGGAGGTGGACGTGTGCGAGGCTCGTGGACGTGGGGCGAGGAGTGCTCGAGCGAGGTGTTGAGGTTGCGGGTGACGTTGAGCGAACTCCGGCGTGCTCCGTCATTGGTGGGAAGTTGTATGATTTTGTTGGCTTAGTAGTATGATTTTGTTGTTCCCCACGTTGGTGGGAAGTTGTGGTTGGTCGCGGGAGGTCGGAGACCTCGTCGGCGACTAGAAAACGACGTAAAGTCCTTGGCTGACGCAAGGTTGCTGTCGACCAACGGTCGACCGGTGCCTTCGGGCGGTCGACCTGTTTTACTGTTTTGCTCGACTTTAACCAACACCGGTCGAACAATGCAAGTGGCGGTCGACCGGTTGCATGTCTGTTGGTGAGTTGGAGGCTTCCTGATGGTTTTCGGTCGACCAGAACTTAAGTGTACCTGATTATACTGCATGTTGTTCAACCTATTTTGATATATTGTTCGTCCATTATATGACGTAGACTATTAGGATGACCCTGATAGTTTTCGGTCGACGGGGATCCCCGAGTCGGTCGATCGAATAGTCTTGTGTGATTTTGACCAACTCCGGATTTTGACCTCGTATTCGGTCGACCGGTTTTAGACTGTTGTCCGACCGTTGGACTTAAGTGATGCGCAAAATAGTTCGACCGTTGTAGACTTTCGGTGGACCGAACCTATTGGGAACGGTCGACCAGTTAGGTTTTTTCGGTGGACTGTTTGTGTGCAGAACTGAATTCCTGGTTCTTGCGTTTGTGTAAACTCTGTCCACGGAAACCCGTGTCCTCGCTTAGAGCGTGAGCCGGGAGGTGACGGCGGGTACGTGCTCGTGCCTGCCCAGAGATCGCCGTGTGGAAGAGTGTGGACATTTTGGTCGCGCCACATCCGTGATGGACCGTGGTGTGACGTGTTGTTGCTCGACTCTCTGTAGAGTAGTAGACCTGAGGGATCGCGGATTCCAATGCGTGTTGACGCATGGCTCGTGGAGCATGATGACCCTGCAAACTACGGTCTGGACCCGTCCGATGTTGTGCCAGACGTATTATGTATCGCCGAGGTTGTGTCGGCGATGCCGTTGAGGTTTTTTCCGGCGATGATGGTGCCGACGATGTTCCGTCTTGTGGTTGTGTCGTCCGATGTTGTGTCGGACGTATGTTGTACCACCGATGTTGTGTCGGCGATACTGCCGATGTTGTTCCGGCGATGATCCCCGATTGGGCACCTATCTTGGGATGTTGACCGACCGGGCTACGACTTCGTCGAGGTGGTGTAGACCACGTGGTTACTTTGCGCGGAAGTGGGAACGCTTCTCACCGATCCTTTTGGCTCGAGTAGTTGTGTGTGGGGGGTGCATCGTGTACTGTCCGTAAGACCGTATGTGCCTACGGTAGGTTTCCGTGGAGACCCGTTGTTGTTGTTGGACTTATGTCATTGTTGACCCTTGAGGGTCCTTGTGTTGTTGGACTGAGGTCCCGTTTACCCTTGGAGAGATTTGATGCATTGCAGATATTGATATGACATGCTACTAGTATGATATGTTCATTTATTGTACTGTTGCATTCATATAGGCGAGCTTGGCATACGGGGTTTCCTAATGGGAAACTCAGGCATCGTTGTTTGATTCATGTTTCGGGACTGCAGTAAGTTCTATCGGATGGTGACAGCGGACACACACATTTTGGGGCCAGGATCCTCTTCGGAATCTTCGAGGTCGTCATGATTACTAGTATATGTCTTTCGTAGTATTGTTGTAATCATGTCTTTTGACAAACTCTGTTGTATTATTGGTGTACCGATTGTTGTTTTATATGAATAACATTCCCGTTGATGAGTTTTATTTGATGATCTCTTGATTGTTTAAATTTTTAAATTTCGGCTTGTCTTACTGACCAAAACAAAATTCATCTTCTCAATGAGATGATCGACTGCTATTATATTGCATAGAATGTTTAAGATGAACGACTTTGTTGCTTTCATGGTTTACGTTCTTACAAAGGCACGTTGGTTGAGCCTTTGCATGTCTTCCTTATAGCATATTCATATCCAAAATATTGAAATACATGTTGCTTGTACGTCTAGGAAGTTACTATATACCAAGTTTTAACCCTGAAAAAGTTTATATTAATTTTCCCTTCACATTCAGATATGATTTCTTGAGCACAAACTTCACCATATATGATAGTGAGCCACCTTTTCCAAGGCATCTTCTGACAAAGGTAGCTGTCGTTTTGCCAAAAAACAGATCACTCCTCAGGTTTCGGTTGGGACTTTGTTGTTGGTAAGATCTCATACCAATTCAACATCCTTAGATCCATAGGACCAAGAAGAATGAGATGTTAATTTCTTGCAATATCCTCCGCCAAAAGAAGATGTGGAAGATTTGCCTGGGAAGAGTTGCCTAAGAAGGTGTATGTTTTGTTCTTGTTGGACCTGCTGGATGTGGTCACTAGTTCTATCATGTTTGCGCTGCTGAAGAGCAAAAGGTAAAGGTTTGTATGGCTTGTAAGATACAAAGTTTCATTTGATAAAATATAAAATTAACCAACACATAGGAAGTACATAACTGACATACTAGCAACGGAAGTAAATATTAAGTCTAATACTATATTTCATTACAATACTAAAATCCACCATAATTTATGGCCTCATTCTTCGTTGACCTCGTCAGCCAATTTTTATTTTAGTTTCTTCCCTCCTCGGTCAACGAAGGATTTCCCCCACAGACTTTTCAACCAGTTGAACTTCATTTGGCGCTCCTTCATTTTCAGTTTACGTTCGAGAAAATTAATTTTTTTATTCTCCAGCAGACATTTTTGGTCTGCACTATAGTAAATGCTCTCACTCAGAGTGTTCACTCTATCGGAGGATTCATGGACAACTTTTTCCTTCTTTTTGGCTTTTTTGACACCCTCCGGCAGGACATAAGGTGGATGGTCAATATCCACCATATGTACAGGTGGTGTTGGGAAGTCATAAGAGTCATCTGTTGCTGCTCTTTTCCTGCTACTATTGGATTCCAAGCTTGGTGCGGTGGGGGAAAACATCCTCTAATGATCACGTTCAAGGTTCAAGCACGAAGACGACATCATTGGTTGTCACTTCGGATACCTGTACAACATGACCCAAGCATGATAAAAATAGAATTTGGCATGATGCATTCGCTCATGAATGACGTGACCTTCCCTTTTGACGTCCTCGTTATTCATGCTGCTGCGAAGTCGTGCAACTGACTCGTCATCCGCTTGGAAACCGCTGACCGATTCTTCGCCAACGACCCTTCAACGAGTCCATGTTTTGCGGTCCAACATTTGGGTTTGTTTCACCAATCAAGTCATAAGCGTCCTTGATTTTTCTCCACAGTTGACTGCTTTTCTTGTTGGTTCTCACGACAACCAAATTGGTTCAACTTTAAATCAAATCAGGTCCTTCAAGTCGGATAGCAAATCACTAGGGGGGTTTGTGTGTTTTAAATATGTAACTGTGCTTCACAACATTCACTCGTCAATCACCCATTCATTCCTAATATCCGTCGAGTGTGACAGAGTTTGTTGGAGAAGGTAATAATTCTGACTCAACTACTGGCTCCTCTTCCAAATCAGAGGATGAGCTCCTTCTTGCAGACTCGGACGACAAAATCGAACAACTCATTGGACCTCGCAACCCACCTCATGATCATGATCAAGGGTACACCGTCTATTTTTCTGACCAAGTTTTCAGAAGAAGATTCAGAATGCAAAAACATGTGTTTCTTCGGATAGTAAATGTTGTTGAGACGTCGGATGCCTTCTTCCAACGCCGATTGGATGCAGAGTGTCAACTGATACGGTAGACGAGTGTCTAAGTGAAGGAACGACAAGAAACTCCCTCCAAAAGTTCACAGAAAGTGTCATTAACAACTTCGGAGCGGAGTACCTAAGAAGGCCTACACCGGCAGACCTAACTATGCTACTTGACATTGTTGAGCAACGTGGTTTTCCAGGTATGATGGGGAGCATTGATAGCATGCACTAGAAGTGGAAGAATTGTCCAGCTGATTGGAAATCACAATATCAAGGGTTGAGCGGGAAGACAACACTTGTCCTTGAAGTCGTTACCTCCTACGATCAGTGGATATGACATTTCTTTTTAGGAATTCTAGGATCGTGTAATGATCTCAATGTTCTTCATCGATTCACTGCTTTTACCAACGTTCTAGAAGGACGGGCATCCCTTGTGAATTTCGAGGTGAACAACCATTCCTACGATATGGGGTACGATCTCATGGACGATATATATCTGCAATGCGTTGCATTCATCCAATCCGTCATTCTTACACAAATTCCATGAGACAAATTATTTGCTAGGCATCAGGAGGCAATCCGTAAGGACGTGGAACGAGCGTTCGGAGTGCTTCAAGCATGCTTTGCAATTGTTAGGAGGTCATCACTCGCCTGGAATCCTTATATTTCAAACAATGTCATGATGGCGTGCAACATAATGCTCAACATGATAGTGGAGAATGAGCAAGACACATATGCTAATTTCGGAGATGCAATCAATTTCGTTCAGAATCGACCGAGTTCGTCCAATAGAATTTATGATGATCAGTCTTTTCAATTTTACCCTGACCGTGTTGTTGATATCAACAAGTACTTGGACAATAGAGATCACGTTCAAGACTGTCGTGAACATTTGTAATTCAAAGTTGACTTGATGGAGAACATCTGACAACGCTACAAACAACATGGGAATGAGAATGTTTTTTATTAATTGTGTTTTATTTTAATTTCGAAGTCTAGTTATTGTAACACATGTATAATATTTAATAAAATTTGTTTTCATTTATCCGTAATTATTCACATTTAATTATAATAATGTATGATAAATAAATTATGTGATACAATTAATTAGAATTGTGGAAAATTAAAAAAGGAGAAAAAAATAAGGTGAAAGTTAAAGAATGTTGATGTGACTAGATTGACATTTATGGGTGAGTTGTAATTGAAAGGTGAATAGTAGAAAGATAAAGAAGAAAAATGTATGTTGATGTGACGAATAGAAAGAATGCTGATTTAACTATGTTGACATTTATAAAAGTATCATAGCTAAAGATGACCTAAGTATATTGGACTCAACTCCCTGATGGACTTAGGATGATAAAACCCTTAGTACAACGGTGGGAAATATATTTCAAATTGGCATCCTCTTATTGACAACATAAACTTATCCACAAGTTGAAAATGAAAATATGGATGTATGCATATTTGGTTTTCCAATATTCCTATTTTGCTTTTCATTTTGAACCTATCCACAAGTGCTTTCCGGCGATGGACTTGTTGGACTGGATGATAAAACCCCCACATGGTAGTGGTAGTAGTAATAATAATAATAGTTGTCGTCCTAAATTATGCATTGATTTCATTGTACACCCCTAAACTTCAAATTGTGATAATTACCTTCCTGCACTTTCGTTTTATAACACTGAACTCATGAACTTTGAAAATGTTGTGAAATATTATACAATGGATGATTCACCTTCTCCTCTCATAACATCAATCAACCTCTCACATTCTTATTTGTAACTTGTAACATACATCATTTCATTTGTTTCCTTTAGCCTATAAATAGGAGACTATTGTTATACTTTGGAGACGATGAAATACAATAATTGTTCTTCCTTAAATTTTCATCTTCTTTGTTTCATGTCTATTTATTTTACAATACGTTATCAGTGCGAAACTCTAACCAACCAAATATTTGATCAGGCACGAGTCCAATAGAAGTTTTGAATCACACGGAAGGACGCACAACAACGTGGGAATATGTCTTGGATATGTGGATTAACTTGGTGTGTAGAAGGAGGTATGTGCTTTGATGCTTAGACATATTCGAGATATGCTTAAAATGATGCTTAGACATATTCGAGATATGCTTAAAAGGCATATGTTGGCGACTTTTCGATTGGATATAGATGGAGTGAAAGAATCATAAGTCCCTAAAAATACTGAACTGCTAAACATCGCCCCAAAATTACTTAAATCGCCCCTTGAAATTACCAAATTGCCCTTCCTCCTATTTTTGCTTATATATCTCACAATTTCACTCTTTTTTCAAAACTTTCTCTTCCTATACCTACTACACAAGATTACGAATGTCTCGGAGGCCAGGGAAGCAGTCAGCAGTTCCCCCGGTGTACCCGTATGAGGTAACATTACGTTATTTATTTGTTTTTTAAAAAAAAAAAGTCGTCGGCGTCCGAGGGAGACGCCCCCCGCATGGGTCGGGCGTCCTCGGAAGCCGCTCCCCCTGGAGCGGCTTCCGAGGACGCCCGACCCATGCGGGGGGCGTCTCCCTCGGACGCCGACCCGAAGCGGGAGACGTCTGCGGAAGACGTCTCCCCGATGGGGGAGACGTCTTCCGAAGACGTCTCCACGTAGGAGGAGGCGTCTCCGACAGACGCCTCCACCTTGCGGGAGGCGTCTCTCGCAGACGCCTCCTCCTTTTTTTGTTTTTTTAATTAATAAATATCATAATTACTTTAATAAATAGTGATAAATCAAAAAAATTAATTTAACAAATTCTTATTAAGTTTAACATTTGTGATATTTAGTTTTAACAAATTTTGATTTAGTTTAACAATTGTTTTAATTTAGTTTAACAAATTTTGATTTAGTTTAACAATTTTGATAATTAAGTTTAACAAATTTTGATTTAGTTTAACAATTTTGATAAATATGATAATTTAGTTTAACAAATTTAACAAATTTGTATTTAAAATTTCAATAAATAGTCATCGGGTCACAGTGGAGGGAGAGGCAAGTCGATACCATTACACGCCTTCCGTTCTTTAGAGGATGATTCAGCACCGCGTCATCCACGTAGACGGGGGATATCTGCTTCGGTCAGGAGGGAGAGGGATGCATTACGTCGTCGTGAGGAGGAGGATGATTCCTTCGATGATGAGCATGTGGATAGTTTCGACGACGAGAGCGACGATGATGGCCCGTATGATGTGCGGCCGGAGGTGGAGAGGCAGGGGGATTATAGCGGAGGACGTGGTCGAGCGGGTACTTCTACTTCCGCCGGATGGATGGTGCGGAAGGGTAGGGGTGGGAGGTTTACGACCGGGGATTCGAGCTCGTGCACTGTTGATCCCCGCGCTCAGAAGAAGAAGAGGGTCCAGGACGATTCTTGGATCGTGAGCAGTATGACGCCTGCTGGTCCTTTAGATGGGAGCGTCATTCCTAGTTTCTGGGGTCACATTGCTAGACGGATCTGGGACGGAGAGGATCGGAAGGTTCTGAAGTGCCAGAATCGGCACAGAGCCTGTACAGCACTACAAGGTTGGCGGTCTACACTGAGTGCTGATATCAGAGAGGAGATTAGTGCCACGCATTTGGGGCACTTACCGTACAGCATGTTCCCTTATCTCGACATGCCTTTGATTTCGGCGTTTGTGGAGCGGTGGCAGCCTGACACCAACACTTTCCACATGCCTTTCGGAGAGATGACGATCATGCTTCACGATGTTTTCCAGATTCTGCGCATTCCTGTGGATGGTCGTCTGGTTAGTGCTCAGGGGTCGACGTCTGAGCTGAGGTGTTATGTGGCAGAGTTGCTTGGTGTCACACCTGATGGTCTGGCCAGAGATACAGCTTTATGGAGTGGTGGTGGTGTCGGCATCGACTCCCTTGAGGACCTATGCAGACGGGCACGACCTCCGCGGGCTGATACACAGTTGACGGCGTACCTATTCTTGATGCTCGGAGCCGTCTTGTTTGTCGACAAGAGTGGTTGTCGGATCAGACCACGCGATCTACTGGAGGCTAGGGACCCGGAGACCGTTCGTGAGTACTCGTGGGGGTCAGCGACGTTGGCATACCTGTACCGGCAACTTGGGATAGCTAGCCGTACGGATTGTTCTGGGATTGCAGGTTGTCTTACGCTGCTGCAGGCGTGGATATACGAGTACTTTCCTGCATTCCGCCCGCATCGTGAGCGGAAGATTATCGACGAGGGTCATCCACGTTCGGGTATGTGGGCTGTCCGGAGCGAGGACAAGAGCGATGGACGATTGTGTTCCATCCGCGCACGGCTAGATCAGATGACTGCATCAGAGGTATCAAACTTTACACCATTTATTTAATTTTAAGATGTATTATTATTAATGTGTTAAACTTTAGGTGGAGTGGTTACCCTATGGTCCTGACCCAGCAGCGGATGTCCCGAGGACTTTATTGATGGGTCTTATTCGTTATCGGGATATCATAGAGCCTTATATGCCCGATCGGGTCTTACGTCAGTTAGGATATGTTCAGGTGATCCCGGTTGACATTCCGACACCAGAGCATGCGGTGCGGTCTGCGACAGCAGCGACGTACGACGTCAGGTTCCCCGCTTCTACAGCGGAATCGACTTGGCGGACATTTCCGAGATCATGCCGATTGTTCCTTGGCGACTTCAGACGTAGTCGCGACCCCTCCGAGTGTGATGCACGTTATCTTGATTGGTTCGGTAGTTACTCACATCCTATCATCGTCCGTGGTGCCTCCCGGAGAGCAGATCGACCACCAGATAGGACGTGTGGCGATCTGGTAATTTTTTCATTTTATCTAAATTTATTTGTACCGTATAATTTGTTAATGTACGCTAATGTTATTGTTATGTGCAGTGGATGGGTAAGATGATACGGGCTGTAGACCCAATCTTGCAGATGAGGGATGAGCTGCCAGACGATGCCAGAGCTGCATGCGGAGATTTGGATGAGATCATACAGTCGTGGCATACTCAGTTAGGCATATCCGACCATGATAAGGATGATGAGTAGGTTGATCTGTTGTACCGTACTCTTAGTATTTGCATTTATATTTGTTTATCTGTTGTACGCTTAGTATTTGTGTTTCCTTATCTGTTGTACGCTTAGTATTTGCATTTATATTTGTTTATCTGTTGTACGCTTATTATTTGTATTTGTGTTTGTTTTTGCTAACATGTCGTACGCTTATTGTTTGTATTTGTGTTTTGCTTATCTGTTGTACCCTTATTATTTGTATTTGTGTTTGATAACCTTTCGTACTATTATATATAATGCAAATAAAGCAAACATATCAAAACATATTACATAATAAAGCAACACTATATAATGTACAAACATATCAAAACATATTACATAATTATACAAACATATCAAAACATATTACATAATTGTTGCCAATATGCTATCCTATTTTGGTACTCCAGCTCCCATCCAATAACACTCTCATCTCGTATTTGATACCACAGAGTCGCTAAAGGAGGTACGGGGAATCCCTCATTCAATTCCAAACGAATGTAATGAGCGTAACTCCCTAAATGAGCAATAATCAACTCTCTGCACGGTCTCGTCACGGTAGGCGGACTCTCCCAAGGTAGAACTGTAAGACATGGGTACAACGAACCATCATTTCCGAGAGAGAAGAACATAACTGCACACTTGTAAAAATTTGCAATGGGAAACAAGTCCGTCCACGTCTCCATATAGTGATTCTCGCCACAAGGTCCCCCGCCCCAATTAATCCGGTGACGAGCCTCCGCCACACCGTCGTAGTATACGTGCTCATAAAAAGATGGGTTCGCAGCTATCTCATTTGAAATCGAACGACGGGCGAGTTGCCAATTGTCTTCACCACCGTGGAAAACATCGGCGACACATCGAAATCCACAGTTTCCATCAGCACGTACATCATTCCACTGGTGTAGGAATGACATAATGATTCCTGGAATTCTATCTCCATATGGGAAGTCGTCTACGTCAGCCCGCCCAGTCACTACAATATGAACAAAAAATACAGTTAGATATAATAACAAAAGATACATATTTACTGAAATAAATAACAAAATTATAATAATAATAAATATAAGGATGGTATACCTGATCCTCCTCTCACAGACGAAGAACCAGAAGATCGACCACGACCTTTGCTTCCACTACCGGAAGAACGACCACGACCTCTACTCCCACTACCTGAAGATCGACCACTACCTCGCTCTGCATACTCAAACGCACTAGGGTCCCGTCGTGTCGACTTTCCCCTTGGTCGACCTCGTAGCTTTGTTTTTACTGCAGGCTCTTTCAAATTCGAATGTTCGGGGTGTAGCTGCTCGAATAAAACCCGAGAGGCAGATCGAATTACGGTAGGGTCACTTCCTGCAATCTCATCAACCAGACTGCGAAAATGTTCGGCGTCTTGAGCTGCCTGAGACACAAACTCTGCGTTCCCGGCTCCTTCCCCAATGACAAGTGTCCTCCAGAATGAATGAATCTGCTCTAAGTAAATTCCGTTTTCTGATTCAAGACATCCACGGATAGTACATGCGCAAGGTATCCCATGAGAAGTCAGAAAAGCGCACTCGCAACGATATTCAACTTCATCATCTAACTGTTGCATTCTCTTCACCTCCTGACTCAGCAACTGCAAACAGTGATGCGAAACTCTACCATTTATGTGACGATATAGAGCATGTCCGAAATTAGTCAAATTTCGCCGTCTCGAGTCTTCAAGAAAGTTTCGAATATTCGTCAGCTGCATTTCAGTAGCCGCGTTGACGCGCTCGAAAAGAGTGTCCAGAGCTGCAGTCGATGTAGAAATCCACTCTTTTAGAGCCGAATGAGCACTTTCGACCCTACAATTCGTGGTGTTCCCAAAATGAAGGACTTTGTTCGTCCAATTCAGCACAAACTTTTCTTTATGCACCAACCACGTGGTGTCCAGATACTCCGTGATAGCCGGCCACGATCTATACAAATCTTTCAGAGCATACACAGCTCTATCATACTCGGCTTCTGAAGTAGAAAGCATGATCTTCCTCCATCTTCCACGCCTCAAAGTCTCTACCATCTCCTTATTCTTGCCGAATACGTGGTACGCGTAATTCAATACGTCTTTGTTGATGTGCCATGTGCAGAGTAAATGAGCAGAGTCTGGAAAAACCTCTCTCACTGGTCGCATAAGGCCTAACTCCCGGTCTGTTATTATTGCAGTCGGGCTGACAGTCCCCAATAACAGATCTCTCAACTTCTCCAAACCACAAATAACTGGAGTAAGATTCATCCATCAAAATCGCATATCCAATAAGGAAATTCATGTTTGCTGGTGTGACCCCAATCATTTCGAACAAAGGCATCTTATACTTGTTCGTCTTGTAAGTCGAATCCATGCAGATAACGAAAGGATATGTCCGCAACAACTGGACTGACGTCGGATGTGCCAAAAAAGCGTGAGTGACGACATCAGTTTCTGGATCCGCCATAATCCAATGTAAGTACTCACACTGCACTGCTTGGTAGAGAAACTGCTGGACGGGATTCCGATCTTCAGATTTTGTCCTCCTCATGTAATCTCTGAAATTATAAATATGCCTTTGATTTGGATTGTCCTCCGGGAATTTTTCTTTTACTGCCTTCAAGATGTTCCGTGGTTTTGCTTGCGCCTCTGTCATATCACGAACAATCTTCTTCGCCCCAGAACTTAGACCACTAATTTGACAATGACCCTCTGGATAAACTGCTAGTCTGTGGTTGTGATGTCCGTGACCACTATTAAAAACCACAACCCATCCATCACGATCCCGTCGCTCCACCACTTTTATTAAGAAACGGCAACCGCAACCCTTTCTTTTGGTGTTTCTTCGAAGTGCAGTATCCATATCCCGAGACTCCATTTGATTTCGCCGGTCGCATCTCAAATAACAATCCATCCGACTATCTGATCTTGTTTTGTACGACGACACGACCAAAAAAACCCCAGCTCCGATAGCTACTTGTTTGGCCCATTTACATGCTTCATCGATTGTTGCAAAGATTTGTGTAGTTTGAAATAACTCACTGTAATCCACTCCATCACCACCGAAATCTGGAACCTACAAAAATAAAATCGAAATTAAAAAAATTAAAAAATAAATTCGAAATTAAAAAATTTAAAAAATAAACTCGAAATTAAAAAAACAAAATCAAAATCAAAAAAAAAAAGGCGTCTGTGTTAGACGCCTGCCCCATGGATGGGGCGTCTGTGTTAAACGCCTTCCCCAACGGTAAGGCGTCTGCGTAGGACGCCTGACCGAAGGGAAGAGCGTCTACTACAGACGCCTTACCCATGGGGAGGACGTCTACATAAGACGCCTCTCCCATTGCGTAGGCGTCTGCGTTAGACGCCTAGGCCATGGGGAGGGCGTCCTACGCAGACGCCCTCACCATGGGGGAGGCGTCTAATGCAGACGCTCGGCCCAAAATTTGCCCCGCGCCAGGCTTACCTCACCCGATGCATCACCCTCGCCAGACATTTTCGTGGTGTTTTTACTGATAAATTATGAATATACAAGACCATATGCCTTATTTATAGACACGGGACGATATGGGTATTAAATATATTGTTAAGGGCAATTTGGTAATTTCAAGGGACGATTTAAGTAGTTTTGGGGCTTACCTCACCGGAACCTTACAAACATGTCCTAACATAAAAGATTCTATGACAATGTTTGATGTTAATAAATTTAGCATAATATTTCAGAAATCGAATGGAATACGTTGCATGTGTCTTGTTGAGACTGCTTTTATTTACAATGATAACATGAATCACATTGTTGGAAGCGGTGGTTGTCATATATCGTTGAATTTTTCTTTACCTCATATATTCTATATAGACTCCGTGCCAAAATGATTCACGACTAATCGAAAATAAATAAATTAGATACTCCCAAACTTCTATCCATGAATAGGTTGAATAAGTAAGAATCATTCTTAATTTAGTCTATATAACTTTATCTCCCCGTAGGCAACATGTATGGGATAGATTTAAGGAGATACTCATATACTCTGCTTTCATATCTTTCTTAATGATGATTTATTAATGCCCTTCAACATTTGAAACCGAAGTAATGATTAAGATTTGTATTTGTTATGATTCTTACTGGTATATTTCGGAGTTGTATCTTTATGTAATTTAAACAATAATTCTTTATATTGAAATGGTATTTATTGAAATTTGGTTTCCACTCAAGAAAGTCGCTGGAGTAAATTTCTTATAATTTATTCGTATGAATTAAATTGTAATTCTAAGTTACCTACTACGAATTTAATTGAACTCCCTCGATTACACATTCTAGGAACTACCTAAATAACTTGTGTGGGTTTTTCCTTTCTTTCTGGAAGCACATCATGTTCATGTTATCTACCATTTATCACTTTATTACATTGTAGGTACATTAAATTTTTTTAACTTTAATATTGAATGTTCATACTTTGATTGTAGCTATGTCTTGCATATAGTTTCTGTACCAGAAGATTCATGAATATTGCACTAAAATGATAGATACAATTAAACACATGTCCCTTGGTAATCTTATATTTTTTTGGTTTAGTTTGCTTTAATATACCGGCAAATGAGATAATTATTTACTCCAAGTGGAATTCATTACATACCTCATGTTGCAATTTGCTCTTACATACTATGTCAAGGACATATATAAAGCATAAAATCAAGTAAATATTATGATTATCATTCGCCATTATTTTTTAAGAAAATAATATAAAAAGCATTATGATTTAATCTCATGCTTGTTTCGTGGTTGGACAAAACATCGAGTTATTGATCAAATTTTTCATGATTTCTTTGTATTGATTCACTTGCTTAGTATAAGTTATATGAATTCTTAGTATCATGTTGATTAAAAATTATTTGTAAAGTGGTTCAAGCATGTGATTATTATTTGTTATTTTTGATGCATCACATGATCATTCACAACTATTACGAGCATTCATCTCATGAGCACATAATATCCATTTTGATAGATGTATATATATAATACAATGTGTTACATTATAGTGAAATTTGAATTCAATGTTACAAGTGATCATTGTTATTGAAAATGATATGCATTGGCCCAGAAGGTGAATACCTTGTGATTATTGTTATTTAAAATGATATCTATTGGCCTAGAAGGCGAATATCTTAATATTCATGCAATGCTACTATACAAAAATTTAGAGATTATTTATTTAAAGAGGGTTATAAAATTTTATGATATTCCCTGAAGGATTCATATGACCGTCAACATGACGTGCATATAACTAATTGAGAAAAAATGCACGTCGATTTCTAAATCAAACCCTTTGGCCAGAAGACCATATATATATATATATATATAGTTTAATAGTAAAAGAGAAATATTTTATCGATCACTTTACAAATTAATGACCCAATAATCCAGTAGTAGTACGGAGTCAAAAACCACAACTTTTGGATTATGCATTACATGTGCTTGAAAGTCATTTTTCCTCGTATATTTATTGGTGTGCTTGAAGCAAACACTACAAAGCACCATGAAAATAAGAGCATAACTACTGAGAGAGAAATTGTGCAAATAAGAAGATTTTTTTTAAATGCCTCTCGAAGGTCAACTAGACAAAATAGGCCCAGAAGTGCCCAAATAAAATTATTACTTATATTTATTATGGATGTCAGCATTGATATTGTTTTTGTGAAACTTTAGATGACTTAATTTGTTGACTTCTATCAGTCGACCAAAAATGAGGTCAAATTTGTCGACCGATCTGCACAATATATGAGTCCCTCTGTTGCTAGAGTATCTCTCAAATATAGATCACTTTGGTATCTCAAAAATGGTAAAATTATTGAACACTACTTATTGCTAATATTTATATGTCTGATATAATTTAGACACGATTTATAAACATGCATATTTGCCAATTGTTTTTTATTAGACCAATATCATATTATACATACTCGTTTACTTGTACAATAAGGAATGGAATGTTTTCCATCTACGATTTCTTTTACATTACCACCTCCATAATTTAATGACTTCAAATTGACTTGGACATTTCAACAGGTTTCATATTCATGATAATATTAAATTTTTTGAAGTCCCTGAAGGACGATGCATTTTATTATCAAGTCCAACAATTATATATATATGCATTTTTTAGCATTAGGGGGACAAAGTCGGAAGCTAAAAGAATGTCAAGAAAATATACTATATTGAACATGAAGTTCATAAGAGAATATACGTACAAGTATGATTGAACTTGCAGTTCATAAAATCATTATCTTGCAATATCGAACAAGTAATTGTCATACATATTTATTGATACAAATGAGTGACTAAGTTGTGTATTACTTGACATAATACACATAACATAAAGTACTGGAGATCTCCACAGGATAAAATATATTTGAGCTGGTTCCACGCCAGAAGCGTGAACCAGAACATATATTATTTGTGGAAATAAAATAAAAGTTAGTCACTCATTGCACCTCTGAATAGGTTATTTCCGAAGAATATAAACCCGGTAAAATAAATGCAGCTGCTAAACAAAAGAAATTCTGGGGATACAGAACGGTTAAATCCTAAAGTTTTGGGAAACAACGAGGATTTGATTATTATTGACGTAAAACTTGCGATCAACTATATATGTTGATGCGAGAGATATTAAATAATTATTAAAATAATTCTCGACAATTCATTCTCCTTCTTAATAGTATGCTATCTCAAGAGAAAAATTGGATCCGAAACCTATGATATTATAAGAATGTCAGAACCATTCATACTTGATAAAAATAAAAGAAGGCGGACAATATAGAATAAACTCGCTAAATAAATATGTTATTTGGACCTGTAGTCTTGATTTCTAAAACTATATCCCTGAAGGATACAAATAGAAATCATAATAACAATGTGATACATTATAAAACGAGAAATAATATAAGGGTATTCACAGGACCCAACATCCATCGTGATGTTACTCATTCTCTCGTAATATTGATAATACGTTATGTTACATGATCAATATGATATTCATATAAGATATGTGTAGGATCGTTAGGGTCTCTAATTCTAATCACTTTTATGCTAATTACCTACTTGTTTAATCAATCAAAGATATGCAGCGGAATTTAAAACTAAATACAAGTAAGCAAAGCAAACCAGCAGATGACACCAGATTTTTATAGAGGTTCGGCCTCCCGCCTACTTCCTCTCTTGCAAGCTCCGCTCGCGTCTTCACTATCAACCTCGTTCCGGGCCGAGATTAAGCCTTTTACAAAACAAGCTTCACGAACACCCTCGTGAGCTTGACTTTCTTCTCTCACAATCCGAGAAGAACACTTTCGGCTTTCACCGAAGTCATTCCTTCTTTACAACTGAGATCTTGAGGGGAACACACTCTCTAACTTGAGCACACTTAGCTTAGGATGTGGAAATGATGCTAAGATGTGGAAGTTTAAACTTGGAGAGTAGGATTTAGGGAATGGGAGACTTGTAAGTTTCTCTTAGGTGTATTTGACAAATGGAAGTGCAAGAGATGTCTAATTGTGTCAAAAGAACACCTATTTATAAGCTCCTAAGGTATTATAGGCGTTGGGGATGAATTTGGTAAAGATTTTGTAAGATACACAAAACAGAAACTAATAGGACCCAATTCTGAGTAAGTTTGGTCTACCAGATCGGGTTGTTCGGTCGACCGTTTGACAATTTAGATTAAGGTTCGGTCGACCGGTTAAGGAACGGTCGACCGCCAAAGGCTACAATCTGGGTACACTTAAGTGATCGGTCAAACACTGAGATAAGTTCGGTCGACCGATTCACATCGGACACTTTGGATATTCGATCGACCGAAACAAGTTCCTCGGTCGACCGAAAACTAACAGGCAATTCGGATTTGTCAAGTCTTCTTAGGTTCGGTCGACCGAACAAGGTCCTCGGTAGACCGATACACAAAATGTATTTGGGGTATTTGGAGATAATACGAATATGACCGTTGAGTATATACCACAAAAAAACGGTCGGCAATTTGTTGATACTCGGTCGACCGAACTCGGGTAGTTAAACACTAACAAGATATATGATCACTCGGTTGACCGAACGGTCTGTTTTAGTCGACCTAATGTGGGCAGACTGTTCAAGTTTTGGTTTAGTGTTTTCTGGTCTAAGTTTGGGTGATCTATTGAAGTTCCTAAGACTCAAAGAAATACAAATTACATGTCTTCAAATGAGCTTGATTACATGTCTTGACTTGATTTCTTTTCTTCCTTGGGTCTTGATCACCTATAGAGATTAACACAAAACCATATATATGCAATACAACATGTGTGCTATTCTACATGATCACAATTAAGATTAAGTTGATTAAATCATCAAAACATAGATTAAGGCTAAAAAACCAACAATATAGTGTGACTTTAAGGTTTTATAAGTCACTTAATATTGGTACTTATATGAGTCCCTGAAGGATAGGCTTGTAAACGGGTGGGGTACGGGACGGGTATGCCCTCACCCGGACCCATACCTGCCAAAATTAATGGGTACGGGTATATACTCGACCCAATATTCGTCTACTCGTACCCACCCCGTACCTGCTCGGTTAGCGGGTAAGCAGGTTAAACCTATTAAAAATATCCTGTAAATATCAACAACAAAAAAATCACACAAACATGAATGTCTTAACAATCACGAACAAATGTCAACAATCAAAAATACATGTCTAACAAACCCGCGCGGAGAAAAAGACAATGTTACCATAAAATAAAATAAAAGCAAGGAAGCTACTCAAAAGTGAAACCAAAACAACAAAAATAAACTTTAAATAACAACAAATTTATCATAAAGCATCCACAAGATTTGCATTGTCCCTATCTCAATTGTATATTGTATATCAGTATATGGAAACGATTTTCTCGACAAAATAAGTTACGCAAAAAGGTTGGAGCTTTTGTTCTCAAATAACCCAAAATTAAATCTATGATCTATCAAACCCAAAAACGTTGGCCCTCAAAAGAGCAAGAATCGATTGGAAGGAAGAAAGAGAAGTCGATCTTATCCTGAATCTCTTCGTTGATCTACTCTAACAAGGGACTCATCTTCAAATCAGCGTCCATCAAAGGCAAAGCATCATCTCCGTCTTCTTTTCCTTAACTTCCCAAATCAAAACCCTAAACCAAACCAAACCAACAAGAAGAGAAAAGAATCGGCTTGTGGAGGGAGACGATGCGTGTGGAGGTCTTGGCGGCCAACAGTAGGACGGCGACGAGTTTGTAACCGCGAGGTATTCCAACGATGCGAGGAGGAGGCGACGATGCTACGAGGAGGAGGCGAGGTGGAGAAGGCAAGGAGGCGGTGAGACGACGAGGAGGAGGCGAGGAGGCGGCGAGAAGGCGAGGTGGCGGCGGGATCGGGTGGAGGGTGGAGGCGAGACAACTAGGTTAGATTTGGGGGCTTTGTTTCTCCCGTTAGATTTTGGGATTTGGGAGAAACAAACATGGTCCTGTTATATTTGGGGGTTCTTTATTCATTAAGGATTTAAGTATGTGACTGTGAGAATAATATACTAATATATATATATATATATATATATATATATATATATATATATAATACAATATAAATATTGTTAACGAGTATACGGGTACGGGTAAGGAACATACCCATACTTATACCCGACTTGTTTATCTGGCGGGTAAACTGGTACGGGTTAACAGGTACAAAAATTTAAACGAGTATTGATTTTTGTACCCGTACGGGTTGGGTGGGCGGGTATACGAGTATTACCCGACCCATTTACAGGCCTACTGAAGGACAAAAATGACAAAGTATATTATGTAATGACAAGAATCAAAATATGCACTATACAGATTTTGAAAAGATCACTGTACGAAGAAACAAGTAAGAGTGTGCATATAGCCTCTTCAATCAAAGTTATCTCGAAGAATGATACGAAGTTTATCTTAGTTGTCTATATGTTTCACCTAATAATAAAATTTACTATTATTATTATATTTATTACATGTTTATGACTTGATGTCATAGGACCTTCAGCAGAGTTTTTGAAAACTTATGAAATATTTAAAGGACGGATTTTGAAACAAATGACTAGAGAAAAACAAATTGTTCTTCGACCTGAAGTTCGAATATTCTCTAGAAGAGAATTGATACAATGATTCAATTGTAGAAAAAGAATATTGAAGAAAAATATTCTACTAAATGCTCACCTTGAAAGCACACTAACAAAGGACATCTATTGTATATCGATAAAGATCAAATTGTAATAGGACCTGAAGTTCCTTATCAGAACGTTATGAACATTTTCTTATAACTTGAAACATAGTAAGGTTCATAGTGAATGTTTTATCTAAAGCATAATGTTCCTCTGAAAATATTTAGAAGACGTTCAAGGATCTACCAATTTCTAATCATGCGATAAAGATTTACATTAGTGATGTTTCCTACATGTTTGATTCACATCAATTATTATCAAAAACTATTTGGTGTCATTATGTGGAGTCATTACGACTTTATGCAAGTTGGTGAATCAGTTATTGATTCTTATATTCTCATATCGCTATGACATCAATATAAATATGAGACATCTTTAAATTGTCCATAAGTTATATCATTTGATGTAACATATTCATATTTTACAAAAGTTACCACAATTTGTGTTACTCCCAGTATATCATTTGAGAAGCACAAACATATTTCACAATCTTATTATCTAAGTGAAATTTAATAAATATCAATTAAATCCGTTAAACTATCATGTATTTTTTATTGAATCATAATGCACTTTTGTGTTTAAGAAATTTGTAAAATATATTTGTAAGTTGGGTAAACTACGAATCAGGTGAGCGGATTTGTATTTACAATCCCTGGAGGATAAACTCAGAATGCTTGTAGTTGCACTCTTTTCCCTTTTTCCAATTTTTGTCCTAAAATGTTTTATTTGTTAAAGATTTTTAACGAGACAACTTGCGTAATTTTGTTAGCGTATGTCATGTATTCTTTTCCTTAGCTACTTTTTCTCACATGGTTTCGTAACAAGGTTTTTAACGAGACATAAACATAACACATATTGTCTAAGAGAGTGTTATAAATGTATGTTGAATTTGAGAGGAGAATTATACGCTACACATTTTTTTCATTCACCAAATTTTTATCCCACAAGGTTTTATCTGACAAGATTTTTAATGAGACAGACTAATCAGGTGACAACTTTGCAGATCTATTTACCAAGTCGTTGCCTATCAGATATTTTGAACAACTTATTTTACAGAAATTGATTATACGTTGTGAAAGGAGAGGATTATACGTTCTGCAATGAGTGTATCTTAGTAAGGTTTTTAACGAACCAGACTGAAAAACACATGTGAAGATCCAAGAGGGAGTGTTGTGAAATATTATACAATAGATGATTCACCTTCTCCTTCCATAACCTTCATCAACCTCTCACATTCTCATTTCCAACTCTTGTAACATTCACTCTTTCATTTAATTTATTTAGCTTATAAATAGAAGACTATTGTAATACTTTGAAGACGATGAAGTACAATAATTGTTATTCCCTAAATATTCATCTTCTTTGTTTCATGTCTATTTAATTTACAACAGAAAATCTATTAATTAAACATTTATTTGTCTTTCTTTTGGAATTTTTTACGTTATATACACATAATCTGATTAGAATTTGAGTCAGATGCAGCTCCAATTCGATCCAAATTCAAACTATATCCCACGTCTGATTGAATCCAAACTCTGACGTACAGTTAAGATTAAGAGTATTTGACATGCAATGCCAAAAAAATCAAAAATAATGATAAATCGCCCCAAAAATGTAGTTAGGAACTACTATTCGTCGCCGGAAAAACTACTTAAATCGCCCCAAAAATGACCTTTTTGCCCTTAACAAATCAATTAATACCGATTTCGTCCCGTGTCTTTAAACAAGGTGTTTGACTCAGTTTTACTCACATTCCTAGTACCCACACCACGAAAATGTCTGGCGAAGCACCTGAATCCGGCGAGGTAACGGGGGCGGAATTTTTTATTCCGACTCGGGCGTCTGGCTAAACCGCCTCCACTTTGGTGGAGGCGTCTGCCTAACACGCCTCCACCTATGTGGAGGCGTGTTAGGCAGACGCCTCCACCTTGGTGGAGGCGGTTTAGCCTGACGTCCGTTTTTTTTTTGTTTTTTTTAATTTTCTGTTAAATTCAATTTTTTCAGGTTCCGTTGCAAGATTTCGGTGGTGATGGAGTAGATTACAGTGAGCTTTTTGACAGTAAAGAAATATTTACAACAATCGAGGAAGGTTGTAAATGGGTGAAACAAGTTGCAATAGGAGCCGGATTTTTTTTGGTTATATCATCATACAAACCAAAAGAAGATAACCGGATGGATTGTTACCTCAGATGTGATCGCAGACGTGAGATGAGTTCTCGTGATACGAGTATTGCACTGCGAAAGAATACGAAAAGAAAAGTTTGCGGTTGTTGGTTTTTGGTAAAAGTGGTGGAGCGACGAGATCGTGATGGATGGGTTATTGTTTCTAGTAGCATCTATGGGCAGCACAACCTCCCAATGGCAGTTTATTCAGAGGGTCACCGACAGGTCAGCGGACTTAGTGCTGGGGCAAAGCAAATTGTTCGGGATATGACAGAGGCACAAGCAAGACCCCGTAACATTTTGTTGGCGGTAAAGAAGAAATTTCCGGACGATAATCCGAATCAAAGACACATTTACAACTTCAGAGAGTACATGAGGAGGACGAAATCTGAAGACAGGAATCATGCGCAGCAGTTTCTCAGGGAGGCAGTGCAGCATAAGTATTTGCATTGGATTGTGGCAGATGAAGAAACTAATGTCTTGACTCACGCATTTTTGGCACATCCGATTTCAGTTCAGTTGTTGCGTACATACCCATTCGTAATCTGTATGGATTCGACGTATAAGACGAACAAGTACAAGATGCCTTTGTTTGAGATGGTTGGGGTTACTCCAACAAATATGAATTTCCTCGTCGGATATGCGATTTTGCAGGATGAGACCGAGTCTAGTTACCAGTGGGTGTTGAAGAGGTTGCGAGATATGTTATTGGATATTGTTAGCCCGACAAAATAATTACGGACCGGGAGATGGGTCTGATGCGACAGTGGCAGAGGTTTTTCCTGAGTCAGCTCATTTACTATGCACCTGGCATATCAACAAAGACGTGTACAACTACGCATACCACGTATTCGGCAAGGAGAAGCAGCTTGCAGAGAGTTTTAGGCGTGGAAGGTGGAGGAGAGTCATGATTTCTGATTCACAGACGGATTATGATAGAACAGTCCATAATCTGAAGGATTCTTACAGTTCCTGGTCAGTGTTGACGAAGTATGTGGAAGACACGTGGTTGGTCGGCTCCCGCGGACGCCCGACTCAAAAATGTTTTTTTTTAAATTAATTGAAATAAACTAGGTAATTTACCAGATGTGAGTAGTCAGGGGTCTCCGCTGGTTTTTTTCCTGGCCTCCGAGACATTTTATGTGGTGAATAGAAGAGTGATATGAAGAGAAAGTTGTGTTAAAAGAGTGAAATAATGAGTTATATTAGTAGAAAGGGTAGAGGGGCAAAATGGTAATCTTGCGGGCGATTTAAGTAGTTTTACGACGACGAATAACAGTTCAGATAAATAATGATAAATAATATTTTTAAATTTCAAAAGTCAAAGTTTTATAAAACGAAAATTCAAGGAGACAACTATCACATTTTAAAATCCAAAGGTGTAAAGTAAAATCGAAAAATCATTTAGGTAGACAAACTGTAATTAACCCTAATAATAATAACAACAATAATAATAACAATAAAGTTTTTTTTTTGAAGGGGTCAAAGGGCCGATATGATCAACCATTGAGCATGTTCTACTCGTAGTCGTAGGCTAGGCAGGAGCCAAATGTGATCCCGCGGTCCGTAAAAACCATTTCTGGTGCCACCTGAACTACCTCAACTTGGCTAAATGCAACAATGTTTTCGGTACAATCTCGTTTACCGATTTCATTTATTTCGTACATGACACTTTAAACTTAGATCAAAGTAACTTTTTCCGATTTTGAAATTCAAATACTTAAGAGGTGGTGAGGATAGCACTCTTCTCTTCAACAATTAGACTACAGTTCCAGCAATCAATCAGATTAACGCATGCTAACCAAAATAGGCCAAACAAGTATTTCACTTACCACCATGAAAATATGTCTTCCCATAATTTCCATGTTTCCTATGACAATTTTTTTTAAAGTAACCTGGTTCAGCACAACAGCTAAAAAGGCAGTGCATCTAAGTAATATATGCTGTAAATGTTCCGAGCGGGCGAAAATCTTCCACTCAAGACGTTCAAATCCAAACGAGCTACATTCATTTGATTGGAATTGAATCATGAGAGGTTCCTGCACTGGTTGAAAAGTCTTTTGTATGAATCTAAAGAGAGTTCTGGATATCCAAAAGGTAATAAAAAGAATAAACTCAACAAACCATCAAATGCAAATTTCAAATGGTTATTATTTGAAGTCCACTTAGATGCCAAGTGGACTTTCATGATGAATTTGGTGTTCCATGATGATAGTTCATGAGTAAAATAATTTTCATGTTATTTTGAATTGTTTCTTCTTGTCTCAATCACGAATCAACTAAAAAAAATAAGTATAAATTTCCGTGTGCTCTCTATTCTATGTAAACAAAGTACACATGTTGGTTGTGCTATAGTATAGACACAATTGGCCATAGAAAAGCTGCCTCCACCCTACACAATGCTTCAACCATCATTTGTAATTTTAAAAAGGAATAAGCATTTACCCGATTTGATATTGGCTTAAAAGAACGTAAATAGATTAAAGAGAAAAAACATCCTATGGTTTTCATCATCTCGAAGGTGTCAAGATTCGTCAAGATATATGAAATATTAGTGACAACATGAGATAGGTCGTGTCATCAGAAGGTTAACGTAGAAGAAATATACTACTAAAAGCAGCACGGACGCACCTTTGCTGATGTGAAAGTGAAAGCCAGAGTATCTCCGACCTTCAATTGGCAAAAAGTATAAGCAGCAGACTTCGTATACTCTGTATTGGGAAAATGACAAACTTCCGCTATCGTATTATCTCGGTAAACCGTTTTGTTTGATGAAGCTTTTCCCTTAACTTTTAGGTTTCATATTTCTTCTTCTTTTGTGCCCATGTAGGCCCGTAAATCGCCAAGTGTGTCCGACCGAATCGTCTGTCAGCTATCTGCATCGAAAACATGTTTAATGTGTAGTCGTCAACATATACAACAGCTAAAACAGTTATCCCAATCAGGCATCCATATAGCAAGTCTACGGGGGAATAGAGGTACCATAACAGTACATACCTTTACAAGATTCCCACACGTATCAGATAACGAAGTTCGAAGAGGATATTCCACCAGCTATAGAACAAGAAAATGTGATACATATCATAAGAGAGCCATATGAATATATGATGCATTGTTATGAGTAATGACAGGAAAAAACTTAGGACTGTAGTAATGCTACTCACCACAAAAGTATCTTTCCCAACTAATGAAGAACTCTCAAGTTGATTCATTAAGATATCGTAATCTACCGCAGTGTAAGGAGGGGTGACACTGATGTAATCAAATGATGCACCTTCACCTATGGCAAAAAATGCATGTCAAGCATCAGTATGCATGACAACAGCATTATGGTATTATTTTGAATTATAAATATCGACTTAGGTGAAAAGCTATTTGTATATTATTTTACAGGTGCGTATACAGTAATCTAAAATTCAAGAGAATAAATAAGCTGGTTAACTTCTAAACATTTCTTACTTTGCATTTCAGAGGAAGTGCAACGAAAAAATAAATCTAATTTTTTTTATAGCAATCCATAAACCCCAAAAGGGTCAAAACTAGTTGGTAATGCTATCTTGATCAAACTAGCCCTTGGCTTGATATCATTGAAAACACACAAACTAATAGCCATCAGATAACTATGTCCACGGTGAATTTGCTTGTGAATGAACAAAATACTTCAAGAGTTCAGATACTGGTAATATTTGTACCCTTAAATATACAATCTCAAATATAAAACAATAATAACGTATTAACGTGGATCAGACAAATGATCTCACTGTTTCCGTATCCACCAAATCAAAAGAAAGTTGTCTCTTAATTAGACCTGACAATTTTACACAAAACACGAAAACACGACACAAAAAATCATGTTTGGGTCAGAGGTTTTCGTGTTGTGTTCGTGTCCCATATATTAAACACGAAAAGTTTTCGTTCCTTTTTCGTGTTTGGGTACCCGAAAATACACGATATTATAATTATGACAACAAATATACGGCAACAACGTGTGTTGGCCTAATGGTAAGTTATGCATCATTTGGTGGTAGGATCTCAGGTTCGAACCTTATGAAAAAAATTATTTTATTTTTTTAATTTTAAAAGAAAACACAACAAGAGTCAAACCTACATCTAAAGGAATGCACAAGGTGCAACATACCACTCCAACCAATGTTACATGTAATTCTTGCATTCTGTTAAATATTACCTTACTTGAAAGGAGTGTCGCAGTGCTCACGAAACTTTAGTCCCACATCAGGCAAGAGGTAAATGCATCAGACACTGGAGCATATAAAAGCAGAATCACCCTCACTCATTCAATCTACTAAATCGCTTGCTTGCCTCTCCTACTTGGGAGAATTTTTTGTTCTCAACTTAAGGTTGTGAGGTTTGGCCCATTAATAATAACTTTTTCGTGTTTATTTGTGTCGTTTTGTGTTTACACGAAATGAAGCAGGTCGTGTTCGTGTATGGTCAATTTGACTTGTACATGTAAAAAAAACACCACCAAAGTACACGAAACGACACGATTGTCATGTCTACTCTTAATATGTAGTTTCTTCTTAAGATCACCAAACGAAATAATCACGAGGACATTGACTTTCAGAACATTTCAAAGTTACCTAGTATGAGAAAATTGTACCATGTCAAATGTAGGATGGATGCATTAATTTGATAAATCACATCTCACCAAATAATGAATAATCATACACACCTAAGGATTGTGTTGCTTGTTGTAAGAAATTTTCAACCCGTGTCATATGTATGACGGAAACATCAAGGAAACCAGTCGACTCTAAGTTCGGTCTCAAAACTTCAGAGACAACCCAAGGATCCATTTCAATAAAGTGTGCCTGTGCCAAAAAAACATTGTTAATATGCAAGTAATTGCAAGACAATCAGTAAGTATAAATAATAATAACAGAAATAATAATAATAATAATACCAGAGCATCATAGACTAATTAGATAATTTTCAAGGTCAGAATCATCCACAGATGACATTAACCTTGTTCAAGATCCAAATGGTCTGCCCAAAGCAACACAATGAACAGTGTAAAAAGCAATACAATCTACAGCTAATACCGTGAATGAATCTGAAAAAAGAACTGCATAATCATTTACGAGCTTGAACTATGGTTAGATTACAAATTCTTAAATTTTGCTTAAATTATATATGAACTTAAACTAGCTTTTGGGAGTAAGTCAACATTCCTCTCAGTTGTCCTAGTGCAATCCATCTGACTTTATAACCAAGTTCCAAATTAATCCTTAATGTGTGCTCTACTGGTGCCAACTGGACTTTGCTTCTATATCCTTTGGTGCTCAGCTTTCAGTTGATGACCCTATAATAGATGATAATGAACATTTTTCCATCGAGTTTATTCTGGAAAATCATGACACTTGTATTTTATTCATAAGCCACTCATTTTCCTTGAGACGATAAACATATCAATATAAAAGCATTGTGCTAGTACTCGCTTAGAGCTAATTACCATTTTTTATCGGTAGCTAATTACCATTGTTTTTATATCATTAAGGCAAAATATTGAAAAGCAGTACAAACAAAAATTTATTCACAACAACCTAGTGATTCTACCAGAAAGCAGTAGCAAAGAAGCACTACAAAAAAAGAGCCAAAAAGAAAGAAATCTTCTAAGAAGACCCAAACTAACAGACTGATCTCCGAAACATGAACCTAGGTGCGCACACATTTCACAAAGCATGTGTCTTACACTGTATTTAAGGAAATAAGGAGCATCAAGCCATAAATTGTATGTGAAGACCATGTTGGTGAAATTAAGTCATTTCATGGTATCACAAAAGGAAGTAGATTACGGAACTTGCCGATATCCTCATGAACCACCTGAGATTCCCAAGAATGCCAAATTCTTCGGGGATAAGTGATCAACTACCTAGATGTCATTCAATTGTGCTACCTACCAAGAGTTCGATCCAAAAACCTTATAATTTCCAAACAAGTGAAAGCAACAAGCCTCCTCCTCATAGCAGTACCATAGCTACTCTCCAACACTTAAACCTTATTAGTACGCACTTCAACAACACAAGCAAAACATTGGTCTAGAAAGCAATCATGTTTCTAGAAGATGGCATTAGTTTTCAATATGAAAAAGTAACAAAATGAGAGTAATTGGAAACAAACAAGATTATTTTCTTGTATCTTAACAAAGCCAACAAAAGCAAGAAAACATCTAAATCATTTTGATTATTGAAAGGCACCCGCACCTCTGAGCATCCACGGCTTATAGCTTCAATCCCAACAGATCCAGTACCACTATAGAGGTCTAACCAACGGCCTGGCCTTAGAGATGCTGGACAGCCACCAGCAACCTAAGCATCCATTGACAATAGAAAATTATTAAATGCAAATCATGTAGAAAATACAAGGAGCACAAATAAAGTCTTGCCCATGAATATGGTTAATGGTTTCTCATCATTAAATAAAAACCATATATTAACTACATAACAATATTGTTACCTGTATGATATCAAATGCTGCACCTCTTACAAGCTCCATCATCGGGCGTACGTCCATACCCTTTGGAGAGAGCAATTTCTTTCTGCGGGCTTTTCCTCCTAGAACCTAAGAGATAGTAGGTACAACATAAAAATCCTAGTGGTCGGTATATTTTAATCAAGACGCCCTACACTGAAGGCTATCATGTCAATGCCCAAAGGCCAACAAGGCTTCACAAGAATAATAAATCCTAATGAACATATATTAACTGGCTTCAGAAGAATAATAAATCCTACTGAAACATATATTAACTCCAAAATGTGGAAATCATTTGTTCTTAGTGTGGATCTTTTCTCCCTAGTTAAGAAATAGAAAACCAAAGAGCTCATAAAAATGGACTATGAAGAAACAAAACCAACTAACCAAGTATTGGGTGACTAGTATTGGGTGACTAACCGACTACACCCTTAATATGAACAAACAAACCATTAGCAATGTCCAAATCCATATTCGCTTGGTCATCCAACCACCATTAGTAGCACATGATAGCAATTTTTTCATCAAACGAAAAAAAATTAATGTAAGAAATTAATCTACTTTTTACAAAACATACAAAATAAGAGAGTGCCTAATAAGAAGATACCACATGCTAGGGAGAATTCCCAATTTTCTATCTATTCGAACCCAAAAATTCTAATTCCAACAATGCGTAAGTTTGCTTCTTCGTGGTAGACAATTTTTTTTAACTTTTGAATGGGAAAAAATATAACTCATTACAAAACAATCTTCCTCCTAAAAATTACCAACTAGGGAGAACTCCTAAGAAATGAAAGATATGCCATCCCATTCCCAATTATCTTATCCATTCAGATCTGAAAATTTTAAATTACTATATTATGTAGGCTTACTTCTCTTTTCAAGTAACAACCAAAAAAAACAAAAAACTTCATAAACCAGTAAGTACATGGAGAAGCTTATGTGTGGTCCTCGGCGGCTTCGGCGGAGACAAAGACGCCTCCTTTCCTCTCCTCCCTCTCCCCTCCTCCTTCCTGCCCTTCCTCCCCTGCGACCAAACCCCTCCAATACATCAGAAACCCAAAACCCACATCACAAAAGGACCCAAAACCCATAAAGACCGAACCTTTCGGGGTAATTTGGGTCCGAACTCTGATGGGTCGAGCCCATATCTCTCCAAGAACTCCCTCTTCCTCTCCTCCTCGGCGAAAGACTCCTTCGCACCTGAAAAAAAAACAAAAGATAAATTTTGTGGCATTTTGGAAGAGAGTGGAAGGGAGAGGGAGAGAGGGGTTACCCGTGGCGGTGGAACAGGTTGTGGAGTGGCGGCGCGGAGAAGAGAAGAAGAAGAGAGGATGGTTGGGAGAGGAGTGGAAGAGTGGAGGCGAGAGGAGTGGAAGGGAAGAAGGAGAAAGTGGAGAAGATGAGAGCAGACAAGAGGACATTTTGTTATCTGCCTCACTCACTCACTCACTCACTCTGCAGTCTGCAATTATCCAAGTCTACTTCCACAGACTGCAAAACATTTTTCAATCCCATCCAAAAAACCATTTTCAATCTTGGCTTCCTGTCGCCATGTTTTTGGCGTCTGCGTCCACCTAGACTCCCAGACGCTGGTTTTGCATACCAACCAAACAAGAAAAATACACTTTTATATATGCCGCCTGATTCTGAATTAGATGTTCATGTTTAAAATGAGACGCTAAGATAAGGATCTTTGGCTTTTGGCCAGACGCAAGAGAAATATGGGTAAAATGACAAATTCATCCCGTTTCTTAATTCGTTTTTTGCTAAATAACTTTTCCAACTTATATTATTCCAATTAGTTTTTTTATGATTATTTCAACAATTTTCCAAATATTTTTAATCTTAGCGTCTTGTAACCATGTTTTTGGCATCTACGTCCACCCAGAAAGAAGGGTGTGAAATTTGTCTGGTCGTAGAAGTGAAGTCTAGCCGCAGAAGTGAAGTTTGTACTTGGACGCTAGTTTTGTATATCAAACAAGAAAATTACACTTCAATGTTTGACGTCTGAGTTAGACGTTCATGTTTAAAATGAGACGTTGAGGTCAAAATCTTAGCTTTTATCCAGGACTTCTCGAAGACTACTTCTCCGTTGACAACGTGGACAAAGAAGGGTGTGAAGTTTGTCTAGTCGCAGAAGTGTGAATACAACTTTCAGGTTGAAAAGGCGACTGACGATCGCACTTATCCTAACCCTTCCCTGTGGCAGTGGTGGTTATGTGATCTACAGTGACGCACCCGGTACGGGACTGAGGTGTGTGCTGAGGAAGCATGGGAAGGTAGTGGCCTATGCATCGAGGTAGTTGAAGGTCCACGAGCAGAACTATCTCACTCATGATCTGGAGTTGGCAGCAGTGGTGTATGCACTGAAGATCTTGAGACATTACAGTGAGCAGTTCGAGGTGTTCACAGATCACCAGACCCTAAAGTACATGTTTTCGCATAAGGAACTGAGCATGAGGCAGCGATATTGAGTTCATTAAGAATTACGACTTCACGATGGCTTACCACCTAGGTAAGGTGAACACAGTGGTTGACGCTCTGAGTCGCAAGTGAGAGAGTTCTATGGCTAGTCTACGAGTATGTGAGTGGAGACTGTTTGAGGACCTAGTTCAGTGAGGTCGTTTGAAACAGCACACAGCGGAGCTATGCTTGCTAGTTTGCAGGACGAGACGGACATAGTAGAGCGCATTGTCCACGCACAAGCAGAGGACCCAGAGAGGGCCGCCTTAATGCAGTCGGTGGAGACTGAGGGGTCGGATTTCAGGATGACACCGGATGGGGACATTATGTTCAGGAGTAGACTGTGGGTGCCGGTGATAGTTGACTTGTGGAGAGATTATAGGATCGATGACCTCTAATTATATCTAATCAATTTCAATTAATCTCTAATTAAGATGCAGCGGAAATAAACAAATAAAAAGACAAGTAGAGAAATCGTCGGCGTCACTTCGGCTAGCCCGCATACGGTGGTCTGCCGAAGCGACCATTATCCGACTCTCACTCCTTTCCCCGACCTTGTGGACCCGAAAACGAGGGTGGTTGGAGTACATCGTCGGAGCTCGGAGAAGGACGGAATAGGTGGGAATTGGGTGGGTTTAGGGTTGGGTCGGATGAAGAGGAAGGATGGGAGGAAGGAGATGGGATGGGTCGGGTGCAACACATACAGAGTCTTGTTTCGAGACTTAGGCGTGGCTTGTGCGTGTGCAGGTGGGATGCAATATGCAGCTGGAGGCCACTTAGGCTTGGGACGCGAGGACTGGATCTGTGAGCTCATTTGATGTAATTTTTTCATCTCTTAGTATTGATGTAGTAGGATTTTAACTTCTTGTATTTCCCTTCCCTATTGTACTCTAACTTGACATTATGTTCTTTTTAATTGAGGCCTCGACTTGACTATTTTCGTTAATGTCAATTTGTCCATTGTTATAATTTGTGATTGATTGTTGTGTCCTGAGTGTGGATTAGGAGTGTTACAACATTTGTACAACTTCACAAATAGTAATACAAATTGGATGGCTGGCTTTCTTTTTACTTGCAAAAAAGAACCTATTTGGCTACAAGACATCAACTATAATTTTAAGTGATGAACAAGATCAAGCGGAACAAGTTTCATCTCACTAGTGCAGAATAGGCTTTACTCGTCGCCCAATAGACGTCGGCCTTTATAAACACCGACGTCTAGTGGGGAGGGGACAGAATAGACGGCGGCCTAAATGAAGACCGACGTCTATGTAGTACTATAGACGTCGGTTGTTTGAATAACACGTTTAGCCGACGTCTATAGGGTATAGACGTCTCCCTATAGACGTCGGTTGTTTCAATAACACGTTTAGCCGACGTCTATAGGGTATAGACGTCTCCCTATAGACGTCGGTTGTTTGTGTACCTTGGGAATCCGACGTCTATAGGGTATAGACGTCTCCCTATAGACGTCGGACGTAATGTAAGACCGACGTCTATAGTCTATCCACATAGACGTCGAGGTATAGACGTCGGTGTTATATAACATCCGACGTCTATAGGTCTTTAAGAAATCGGACAGACGGTTTTCTTTCATTCATTTCAGACGAAACCCACCCAAACCCTAGCCGTCCCGCGACCGAACTCTCCTCCGCGACCAACCTCCGACCGATCCGCACCGTCTCCGGCACCGCAGCGAGCTCCCAAACTCTCCTCCACATCTCCGGCCCTCTTCTCCTTCTTCCCCCGTCTTCCTCCGTCTCTCTCCACATGTAAGTTAGTGTGAAAATATTTGATGGAAATGATAAAATATTCACGTTCGTTTCAACAACTCATGTTACGTTTCATTTACTAGACAAATCTTGAATGAAATTCACTATTTTTATGATGTTCCAAAATGTGATATCATAATACGATAACATTACCATATTACTTGACACAATTCATATCGGTTCAACAACTTGTATTATATTTCATTATGTCTCACGCAGGAAGCTTACATTTGCAAAAATAAACTTCGAACTTACTTTGAACTTTCTGGTCTTATGTGAATGAACACAAACATGCCTGACAATTGATTCATAGACGCACAAATTGATTTTGTCTCTCACTTTTTAGATTGAAAAATGTCGTTTAAAAGTATGGTAAATGAGAACTATTAGAATTTAGAACAGTACCGGTTCCTTCATCTAAAAAAAGTGGAAGAAAGTGTGTTTGCATGTCATTATGTTTATTACAAAAGCATACCTAAACAAAAATGTTTAGAAATAATAATATCTCATTAGACGATAATTCCGGAATTATATATGTGTAGTTTTCTATGGGTTTGCATAAAAAGTGTCCAAATTAGAATAAATCTTTAGTTTAGTGAGTTCATACATTTATTTGTGTTTATTTATGTTTTGTCTAGTTAAATGTTTATTTATGTTTATTTATGCTGAAAAAAACTTACTTTGTTTAGTTAAATGTTTAGTTTATAATAACTCATTGCCCCCCTTAAACAACTTGGCCTTTAATAACCCAAAGCAAAAGATTAGACAATATTTGTTAAGTCATTCATCATATAGGATTTGCATGCATTGTATTTTTCTATTATTTACGATTTCTGTCGTAGATTGCTGGCGTAAGGTACGTACTATCTTTCACTCATCATTCATTAGAAAGCACGCATTAGTTAGTAGGACTTGCATTGGAACAAGAGTGAGGTGAGTGTTTGTTTGATGTGTTGTTTGTTAGATTAAGGTATGAAAAACACTTAGGGGGCAGTCACCTATAAGAGATGAGGTGGGGGATTTCATCACCCTTTCCTTGGCCCAAAAACCACTTAATAAAAGAACCTTAATAAAATCAATTAGACGTTGGCCCCTAGGATTTTCGGACGCATTAAGGAGAGGAAACCGTTTAAGACCGTTATGGCCTGAATGTCGTTGCCCATCTAGTCTCCCTGAGATTTTAGGAACCTCCGGGTTCTTGATTTCCTATAGATTAGTGGTCCTCGATGTTTAAGACCGTTTCGGCCTGAACGTCGTTGCCCATCTAGTCTCCCTGAGATATTAGGGACCTCTGGGTTCTTGATTTCCTACAGACTAGTGGTCCTCGGTGGGACCTCGAAGTTAGGCGTCGTCTATTACTAAGGACCTATAGTGGACTTTAGGTTTGTTTTGGCCTTGATTGTTTAGTTAGATTTCTAACCTTCCTTATTCCACGCTAGATTAAGGACTTCATCTCTTCTCCTCTGAGTCATTCTTTTCTCATCTTAATGTCTCCGAATCTTCTCATCTACGAACACATTCTTTTAAATTGAAATTTTATTTATTTTCTGCAATAATAACTATCATTTTTGCCTCTGTTTAGATTGAAATGGATCGAGAGTGGATAGTTTCAAACAGATTGAGTGATGAGTATGAGAACGGAGTGAATATGTTCTTAGAGGTTGCCAAAAAACATTCTAAGAAAATGAAAGACAGCGACATGGCGTATTGTCCGTGCAATAAGTGTCATAATATGTCAGTGTTGACTTTTCGGAAAATGAAAGATCATTTGTTTGAGAAAGGTTTCGACCCAAATTACAGACGGTGGATGTGGCACGGCGAAAATGAATCATGTAGTCGTTCCAAGAATGATGGAGAAGATGTTAGTGTGGAAGATCACTTAGAGGAAATGGTTCAGGATATGGCTGAAAAGTTTTCGTCCAACCCCGATTTACTTGGTAATTTGTTGAGTGACAATGAGAAGCCGTTGTATAAGAATTGTACCAAATTCACTAGATTGTCAGCGGTGTTGAAGGTGGTAGGAGAACAACCAAAAAATCAGGAATAACATGGCATGAAATGAGAGTACGTTATATCCCATTTTTGTTAATTAAGTTAGGAACAAATATTTTGCGAATTCCTATGTTTGTAGTACCGGAAGCAGGTTGGAAATACGGAATGCGGTTACTACGTGATGAGATACATGGAGGAAATCCTCGAATTGGCAACTCAAGACGTATGCCTATCCGAGGTAATGTACATCGTTATTCAATTGTATAGTTGTGTAGTTTCAATATTCAGTTATTAATATTCAACACACTTGTATTTTTTTGATAGGTTTTCCCAAAAAGTAGTGATCCATTCTCGCAACAGGAGCTCGATGAAACTCGCGACCGATGGGCTCGCTATCTCATCAGAAACATGCTGACGAACTAAGAGGTTCTCCTGCCAATTGTATTTTTTGTAATTTAGTTAACAAGTGCACTTGTATAACCTACACTTTATGCCTTAGTATAATCGCCTTAATTTTAGAATAAATTAATTGCAAGTGTGTTGAATGTCAATTGTGTATGCTTTGTATGTTTGTGCATGTATGGTTGTTTGTTTGTGTTTGTGTTTGTGTTTGTGCATGTATGCTTGTGGATGTATATGGATGATGTATGTGGATGTATGTGGATGAAATTGTGAGTATTTGTGAACAAATTTATAGGTGACGAATTTGGTGCAGTTGTAGGTACACGACGACGATGACTAAAAACAATTTCGTCGGATGCTATTTATTTTTTTTGTTCCAGGTTTGGGAATAGACGTCAGCTGTATTTATAAGCCGACGTCTATTTCTCTGAAGAAAGGAATAGACGTCGGCTTTTTATTTAATCCGACGTCTATCCCTAAAGTATAGGCGTCGTATGTTACCTAACCGACGTCTATCCCTAAAGTATAGGCGTCGTATGTCATCTAACCGACGTCTATCCCTAAAGTATAGGCGTTGTATGCTAGTTAACCGACGTCTATACATTAAAGAATACACGTCGGCGTCTAATTACAGCCGACGTATATACGTTAGGTATAGACGTCGGCTATACTATGGCCGACGTCTATGTATAGACGACGCACACCTAGACGTCGGATAGGGGTGTGCATAAATCCGACGTGTATAGCCCCTTATATCCGACGTATATTCCCTTTTCTGTAGTAGTGTCTCCACGGGACTAATCCTTTGGTGCTTAATTAGTGATTACGAAAAGCTAAATTTTATATGCATTAGAATTGTCTCTTCACCAGTACTATATGAGGTTCCTTGAATAAATACACAAGTTTGTTAGAGCAAAATATTCTGGTTAATTCGGAGTTTCAGCCAGGGCGTGGACATCACTAGGGCCTCCTGAGCTAATTTCTTAGATATCTAAAATTATCTTTCTAGTATGTTATATTTTATTTACAAGAATCAATCAACTTTAATGCTCTAAATTCTCTCAACAACAATAAATTCCCTATCCAACTCTTAAACTTCAACATTAAAAAAAGAAAAATATATATTAACTCTTCGAATAACTATTTCAATACTTATATAAACTTATAAGTAGTGCATCCCAACCCAACTATCCAATGACTAGTTGGACATAACAGAAATGTAGGCTTAATCATCATTTCTGTAACAATTTATGGTTGGTGAGATGCGGTTACACAACCTACTTTAAAAATTAGCTTATCAATTATTAAAAGAACTTATATAAACATCTTATATTTAATTAAAAAGTATTAATTTTTTCTCACATATTTGTAAAATTTCTCCCCAATTGTCAAAAAGGAAAGAAAAGAAAACTCTCTCATTGTGTTCTTCCCCGTCCAGCTGAATATTTTTTCTCTAATTTCTGAGGTTTTATTATTTCATCATTATTTGTTATGTTATTATTTAAATATCTTTGTGCTTGGATTGCACTTTTTCAATATACATTTAGCTTTGTCTATTATTTTTTGACATTATTAGGATGTGAAATAAAAATATGAATTGGGATATGAAAAATTGGAAGAAAAAAATAAACAAAGGATTGACGTAAAGGAGATAAAGCCTCAAGATTGTTAGACACGGCACTAGTTTCAGCCAAACAACTCCGATGGCTTTCGGACAGAGACAATTTGATTTGATGCAATTTTATCAATATATGTTATGATATATTAGCTTTTAGAAAAGAGCTTTATAGATTCCGGATCCTAAATATTATATGTAAACTTGCTTGCATGACATTACAATCATTTCATACATTTGAAATATATCAGTTGGAGCTTTCAAATTTTAGTTGGAATTCTAACAGTTGTTTGTTGGACATACGTTGGTCCCATTACACCATTTTTCTTGTTTGAAGAATAAAATACATATAATCAATTTCGAATTGAGAAAAAATAGAATATTTTTGGCTTATAATAAGCAGAGTATATGTTCACTAACAATCGTAGTCTAATATATACTAAAAGGTGAATGTATGTATACAATATTCACTGACAATCGTAGTTTAATATTTATTTACTGAAAGGTGAATGTATCTATACCTCTCGGAATGTCGACATTTATACTTAGTCTTTGAAATTCAAGTTTAAATCCATAGTAAATATCAAATTCATAGTAATTATGTATTAAGTATTAACAATGAGGGTAGAGTCATCTTGTTTGACTTATGTGTCGTGTTGTAATGTATAATATATAATCTAAACCTCTCTTAAACAGACTAAACTTCTCTTAGACACAGTTATTTTCTTAAGACATACGTTAGCTATGTCAAGAAGTTAGGTTAAGCAAAGGAATAAAGACTTTACGATTATTAAGATAAGATGCATTCTTATTAGTTGGCATAGCACGACTACGTATGTTCACGTGACTTCTTTGTACAAAACATTTTCTAACTAAAAGTCGGTTCATTGTCAAAGAATAATCATGAGAAAAAATTAAGGTGCGTTTGACGACATAAACTTGGTAAGAAAATGAAACTTTTTCAACAAAAAGTTGAGGAAGACCAGGCAGTGTCAAATTGGTCGATTTGACCGATCCAGACTACGAATCAGTAGTAAACCTATTGAATCGTCTATTAAACCGACATGTCGAACCAGTCTGAACAGATCAAACCGATCAAAAACGAAGAAAACTAGAGCGAACAAGTGAATGGAACCACTCGATCAACTTATTAAATTAACTTTTAGAAGATGTTCTAATGGGATTTATACTCCCATTTCTGTTGGAACAAAGGCCAACATACACCATCGCACCATAATACGCTTGTTATCAAAAAAGCGATAATAAAATCATATTTTATAAGACTTAATCAAGTATTAGGAAGTTAAACCAGTTTGTGCATATGCAATGAACTTGGATGGTCATGGTACTAATAGGAATCAATCATTTTTTATTTTTTTTTGTTGTCAAGAGAAATATGATCCTTTAATCTTTGTTTGTTTTTGTCTATCTCGGGTATACAAGTATATAGAGAACACATGTTAAAACTCAGTTTAATCTGGTCTAATCCGTTCGAATCCCAATTCGATTGTGTTACCAACATTAACAGTTTGATGATGTCATCTTGCTGATATTCTCACCAAGTTAAACACATTTGAACCAGTGGATAGACCACATGGATTTCCAATCGTCTCAATCTAAGCTTGTTGACTAATCTCCCGAACTAGATTAGGATTAAGATTAGAGGATTTTCTTTTTGCAAGGGGTGTGATTAATGGGCTTGCCACCAACAAGTTGTGTACAATATCTAGGACCGCCTGTTCATATCATGTATTAAACTTGTCGTGTTAACTCATATATATTACAATTTATAAGTACCTTCCTTATACATGTTTACTAAATGTTTTTTTAACTCATGCCCCAAACATAACGTGTTTATAATCGTGTAATGTACTTCCTAATAAAGTCATGAAGAAGATATAAATCCTAAATCGAAACATCAAAAAAAATTGAAACGAAAGAAGCTAATAAAGGATGTTCTATATATCCTAGCACAATTCATGTCTGACTATGAGGAATTGAGGATATGATTAGAAAATAACTGAATCTTTTCTTGATAAAATTTAAAACGGAATTTTGGTATGACCCCAAACTAATCCCAAGGCCGGAAGTTCTTAGAACCTAAAACTTAATATTTTCCCTTCCTTACCGTAGTGTGTAGTCTTTCCCTTCCTCTTCCCGAAGGGTTTTTTTTTGTCTTCTCTCAATTAAACATGACCAACCCAATCAAGACAAAAAAAAACATGAAACAACCACCACATCTTAGTATGAATATAATCTTGTTTATTCTATTCCAATTCCGAACCACTCTATTCCTTCAAAACCAACCAAACTATTCCCAACCACCGAACCTAACCTTCTCTTTCTTTCTTATGTTCTTTAAGTCCATGCATATTAATGTTGTTTGTATTCCACTAGGCCCCAAACGCCATGCCCCTTTTGTTTTCTTATGGCATATACATGATAAATATCTCTAAATTATCTTCAGCCAAATATACACGTTAACTGCCCAGTGATGTATTTTTTAAGTGGTCTAATGCATATATGTCAAATATGGTTAAGTTTTACTCTTACCTTATACCAAAAAGACACTTTTTTCATTCAATATCTTTTTAGAAGTTACGTTTTGTGTTGTTTGTATGCTTAAGTAAAAATTATTTTAGTTGTTGCTCTTTTCATGTAAAAAAGGCTACAGAGAAAGTGGTAGGTAGAGTTTAAAACTTGAACATTGGCAATTAAAATAAATAAATAATGAGCCTAGTTTAGAAAGGGATATATCTGCCAAAAACATATAGACCTAAACATCCCACAAAAAAGTCTTCCTTCGTACGAACGGCCAAGTGCCAATGGAGAGACTGCACTGAACTGGATGATTCATTGGTTAAGGCACGTTTTACGTTTAGTTTTAGTTTGACGTGGTTTAACAATCAATTGCTCATCTGTTTTAATTGGTCCAAAAGACAATGATGTCGGCATGATATCATCAACTTGCAAATCAATGATTGAATTAGAATATGATAATATTTCTTAACTTACTTTCAACATAATCGTAGTGATCAAGTGAATAATCAAGTTGGAAAAAACAATGACATTGGTGATTGAACTAATTCTGAAGGCATCGAGTATGATTCCAGTTTTTATATTTGAGTACATAATATTTTAGACACTATATTATACATAATATTTAGAGCTCTGATAGAAAAGCATGTTTAATTAAACATGAAGTATAATATACAGTTTTTAAAAATGTTTATGTCTAGATTTTACATGAAACACTGTAAATTTTACATGACGTTCTTTTCTTACAAATTAATATAAAATACGAAAGTGTAAGGTGGTTTGAGAATTAAAGTTCAAAATTAGTCCAAAGGTGTAAATGTAACAACTAAACATGTGATTTAAAAGTGTCAAATAACAACATGAGTGAAACTAAAGTGTCAATTGACATTGGTTCATTAATAGAATTCTTATTTTTAATTTCTTACAAGTAAAAATCAACTAAACTTCATGAAATTATTTTTGTAAAATTCCAAGGGATGATGAGTATTGGCTAGTTCTGTTGTTGGACGATGTGATTTAAGCTGATTCGATTCAATTCAGTTAAGTTTTATTCGATTCAATTTAGTTTGTAGGTCATGTCACAAAATAAGCAAAAGTCCTTCGGTTTAGCTCGATTAATTTGCAGATTAGTGGTATTTACAAACACAAATGATGTGTAACATCCTGAAACAGCGAAAATTAAAAAAAAATCATTATCAAGACATCAGAGACCAATAAACAAAGATGGGATTGTTACTTCTCATAAAACATATAAGCGGTGCACCATATTACATCAGAGTTTGTCAAAACGATACATGTTACAACAGAACAACAAAAGGAGATAAACGTAATCATGTCGACCTCAGTGGTCCGAATAGAGGATCCGATCCCAAGATGCGCGCGCCCGCTGATCACCACCCTACTGGACGTACTGCGGTCCTGAAAAATATGCAACAACAATGCCTGAGTTTCCATAAGGAAAACCCGTATGCCAAACTTACATATATGCATGCAGTAGTACAAATGAACCTATCATACTAGTAGCATGTCATGTCATCAACAGTAAGGAAAACAGTTCCCCCGAAGGGTAACACAGGACATCAGTCCGACAATCATCATCAGGTCTCCCAAGGAGACCTACCGTATGCACATACGGTCTAACGGAACATGACGTGACACTGCCTACACGCGGTTACACTAATCATGGGGTTCGGCAAGGAGCATCCGCCAAGTCCGCGCCATAAGAAACAGATATGTAACTTCGTGGTCGAAACCACACCAACGGAGCCGTCACTCGGTCGGTCCGTCAATCATCATCTCAGTAGGTGCCCATCTGAGGAACATAGCCAGAACATCATCATCGGCCCATCAATCATCATCGCTGGAACAACATCGGCGGCATCACCAGCGCTGCAATGGTGGTCCGTCAATATGTCCGGCACATCATCGGACGAGTCCAGGCCGAAGTCTGCCAGGTCATCAGGCTCCACGAGCCGCAAACACCAACCGCGCCGCTATAAAAGCAGGACAGCGACCTCCGTAGTCTCATTGGCCAGTAGTCACCTCACCCAACGACGGTTGCGTGCCCGCACAAACATCATACATTGGGATCCGCGATCCCTCAGGCCTGCTACTCTAGAATGAGTCCAAACAATCCATCATATTAGTCACGATCCATACATGGAGGTGACGCGTCTCGAACACCCACACTCTTCCACACGGCGGTCCTGGGCAGGCATGCGTAACGCACCCACTATCACCTCCCGGCTCATGCACAAGGCGAGAACACGGGTTTCCGTGGACAGAGTTGGCATCCTAAACGGAACCAGGAATTCAGTCTTGTGCAAAAACGGTCGACCGAAAGAGGCAACTCAGTCGACCGCTTCCTCGAGGGAATCGGTCGACCGAACGTCTGCAACGGTCGAACTTTTTGCGCAAAACTTAAGTCCCAACGGTCGACCGAGATCTAACACCGGTCAACCGAAACGAGGTCAAAATCCGGAATCTGGTCAACATCAATTCAAACTATCGGTCTGTAGGATTTCATGTTTAATTATACATATATATTTTTCGAATTTTCATGTATAATAAGGATCTATTACAATTTTCTTCGATTTATTTATGCATACATCGGTTTGTTTTAACAACTAATTTCAAAAACAAACACAAAGGGACTCCGAAATTCATACCTAGAAGTTCTCAAAAACTTCTTGACGTTTCAGAGACGTTGAGGAAGCTAATCTTCGCTTCTCGTTGCGCCGGATGCCTCCGAGTGTTCACCGAAACCCTAAACAAGGTTGGAGAGAAAGGAGCTAGCCAATCGATCTCCAAACAAGCTTAGAATCTAGCTACAAACCCCTTCCTTAGCCTCTGAGATTTCTCCTTCCAAAGACTTAGAAAACTAAGAGAATTTTCGTGGGTTTTTTGTGGTGAATTAAGAGATAAAATAATTATTGAATTGTGTAACCCAATTAGGGAGAATAAGGATCTATTTATAGGTTCCAATCTTACTCTTAATCATGGCTATTCTTTAGCCACGTTTTCTTTACATTTTCTCTCATAAATTAATTCCTTAATGTATTACATGCACCCACAAAACGTTTGACCAAGTTTGGAGCTAATCCAACCATCAATCAAATTAATCTCTTAATAATCAAAGACAGAAAATCAATCGCTGTTCGGTTGACCGAGACCCATTCGGTTAACCGAATATGTCACGATTGGTTGACCGAGTACTAGACGGATGACCGATTCTTAAAGGGAAAAATTCTCCTTAACCGATCGGACGAATTCTCGTCTAAGACCGAGTGCCATTCGGTTAACCGAAAATATCGGAACTTAACATTGTTCGGTCGACCGATTTTGGTTCGGTACACCGTACCAAAGTTCCAGGCACTTTGGTCAAGTTCGGTCAATCAAATATGACTATCCGTTCCATGTTCGGTTGACCGATCCATAGATCCTTCGGTCGACCGAACCTCAACGGATTACCGAACTTTTACCCGATTTTGCCTTTTTCAAATTTTGGATTTATTTCCAACAAAATTTGAACTTGGGGGGTTTTAGCAAATTCACAACTTATGCAATATATTATCTTATGCAACAATAAATTATTGCACCCCATAATATATGCATCTCATATGAATTTATCATGACTCTAATTATGTTTATATACAACATAATTGATTTTACTTGTTCACCACATGTGTCATATTTTCTATGAGAAACCCGACACATCATATGAACCAAAAATCAAGCTTCTTGTTTCACGGTTTTTGCGGTGTGACCTATGGGAGGATCTAAACTAAGTTGGCAGTGATATTAAGAGCTTAATATCACAAGCTATAAGCGGTATCTAGCTACACATTATAGCTCCCAATTAGTTTGATGTCTTAATTCCATTCGAACCAAAACCCGATCCATTTAGTGATGGAGTGCACCACTTGTGTCCGTCCCTTGCCTCATGATATTAAGAATACACACAAAGTAGTATTGTGTCATCTTTGTATTAGTATTCATTTCTTGATCTCTTTAAGCTAGTTATAAATATGTGACTTAACTCAAATCACATTGTGCACATTATAACTTTGCTTTATCAAGGGGCCCACTAATATCATCACTCAATTAAGAGGGGCAATGATAATCTTTTGACTAACTATCTTCTCCAACGAAAGTTATACTTAACCAACCAATGTCTTTACACTACACTGATCGATAGTTCAAGACACTGATCTAATTAAGTATTCCTTAAGTGATCAGATATAAGTCTCATATCAAAGGACCAAAGACATAGTAAAATATTAATGACACAGAAACACATTTCTATAATATTTTACTTATTAGGTCTATTCAGTATACAAAAGTAATATTTTCCTCTTTTGCATACCCGTGTTGTCACTCACTTGTAGAGCTACAATGATCTATGACCAACACGACAATCTTAACTCGGTAATTAATGTTCCATGTTAATTACCATGATTGCGAATATCTTTTGTTTTATGTAAACCAATATCTTTTAGAGCTCTACGGTTAAGGACCAAGAGCCTCTTCCTTAACACTTCTAAAGGACGAATAACATAAACAAGGAACAAAATGATTTCTCATTCAATTCATAATAATTGACATTTAAAAGTAAAACTTTTAGAACACATTCCCTTCACGGTCGACCGACTCAGGGGTCTCGGTCGACCGAAAACTAACAAGACATCCTAGTAAGTCTAAGTCATATAACGGTCGACCGCAAACCAGCATAAAAATCCAGTAAACTTAAGTTCCGGTCGACCGACCACAAGGAACCAGTCGACCGAAAACAACCAGGCAATCAAAATACACTACATTCGGTCGACCGCCCGAAGGGACCCGATCGACCGTTGGTCGTCTTCATCCTTGCGCCAGCCAAGGTTTTACACAAAACACGTCGCCGGAGAGGTCTCCAACCTCCCTCGACTGAACAACCAAAACACACTATGAAGCCGGCATACCTTCGAACACGACGGAGGCGCCGGAGCCTCGCTCGCGCAACGTCTCCGCTCAACAGCTACCTCCGATCTCGCACCCTCACACTTGCGCCTCCGCAAATCCGAGCTCAACACCGCCAGCGAAGCCTCCTCCTCTACTGCGCCGGAAATGGAAAGGAAGGAAATGAGAAGGAAGAAGATGAAGAAGAAGAAGAATGGGTTGGTTTTCTCTTAAAACCCAAACCCAACGCCACAGTGACCAGCCCCCTCCATCATCACCTACATATTCTAACTTCCACCATTCCCATGCATACAACTGTTCACGCCCTTTCCCCGTGCAAACCACCTCTCTCTCCTCCTAAACCCCGTTAGCATCCTAAATGGGTTTAGGGATATAACATGATGTCTCTCGAACATCCAAATAAACATATATAGCATGTGCGGGGGAGAGGTGATGAAATTAAAAAAAGGATTCGACTTGTACCAGTAAACAGCCAAATTCCAAAACAACATGATAACACGAAATAGATTGCCGACACGATGCAAACAAGATTTTGACAAAAAAGAGGTCGATTAGATAAGTTATGAAGTTATGATAACAAACAGTAACTTCAACACAAAATAACACGATTGTACAATACGAAGTTCCACACAAATTTGACACAATCAACATATTTCCTAGGCTAATCAATAGTTTTACTTGAGAAAATAGTTGCTAATCTTTTTATTGTTTGAAAACATAAATGTATCATGTTATATAGCTATATTACCAAACAGAAAATTAAAAACATACTGAAATTCCCTTAAATGATATTTAAGAACAAATCGAATGAGAAAATTCTTTGCTCGTGTGAATGCCAGTTGGTGAAGTGAGACGACTATGCATCTAAGAAGACCAAACAAAGAAGCATTGGATGTTATGGATGGGGTTGACCAGGAATCAATTGAAGTAGTAGCTGGTCGAGCACGTATGGAGAGAGTGGGAGTCCAATACGTTGGCTTCATCAACTTGTAAGCAGGTCTTGGCAACCGACGCACGATTCAGATGCATCTACAATCTCAGGATTAGTGTCCAAAGATTAAGTCAAACAGAGGTGATAGACCGAGTTAATTGATCGAGGAGGTCATCAACAGTATCACACAATCAATACAGTACTTGTCAAATCAAATTTCAACACGCTATAACGTGATATTTTCTTTTACGGTAAAATACACTTTACCTTCTGAATTATATCTTAATATCAATTTGTCAGCTGAAATTTAAAATATCCTCTAAACTTTAAGAATCTGAATTGTTATTCATCGTCGGAAAATTACTTAAATCGCCTGTACGAATTACCATTTTGCATTTCTCTCATTTCTTCTTATATAACTCATCATTTTACTCTCATTTCACCACTCTCTCTTCACTTTCCTCTCATAATCATCGAAAAGAATGTCTCGGAGGCCAGAAAAGGAACCAACAGACGTCCCGACGTACTCGAATCTGGCTAAATGTCCCATTTATTTTAAGTTTAAAAAAATTGGGGTAGGGCGGCCACCAGAGCCCCCCATGGGTTGGGCGCCCGCGGGAGCCCCCCCCAATGGTGGATATATCTGCTTCTACGCGTTGTACATGCCTACGAGGAGGATTCAACACCTCATCATCCACGTAGACGGGTTATATCTGCTTCGGTTAAGAGGGAGAGAGATAGTTTACGTCGTGGTCAGACATGTGAGGATTCGTTCGACGACGAGGAGGATTCGGATAAGGTGGAGAGTCACGGCGAGAGTGGCGATGGGGGTCGGTATGGGTTGGAGTCGCAGGAGGAGGCGAGGCAACAATATGGTGGAGGACGGGGGCGTCATGGTAGTTCTTCTGCTGAGTGGGTCATTCAGAAGGGTAGATATGGTAGGTTTTGACCGGTGATTCGAGTTAGTGCACTGCAGACGCCCGAGCTCAGAAGAAGAAGAGGGTTGAGGACGATTCTTGGATTGTGACTGGTGTGATGTCCGGTGGTCCTTTAGATGGCAGCGTTATTCTGAGTTTCGGAGGCCACATCGTCAGACGCATTTGGGAGGGCGAGGATCGGAAGGTCCTCAAGTGTCATAATCGGCACAAAGCATGTACTACATTGCAAGCTTGGCGTTCAGTTATGAGTGATGATATGACGGTGACCATTACTGATAGCGGATTGGGTCACTTGACTTACAACATGTTCTCATGCCTTGACATGCCGTTGATTTTGGCCTTTGTGGAGCGGTGGCAACCTGACACCAACTCTTTCCACTTGCCTTTCGGAGAGATGACGATCATGTTGCATGCCGTCTTCCATATTCTATGCATTCCTGTTGAGGGTCACATGGTCAGTGCTCAGGCATCGACGCATGAGCTGAAGAGTTATGTAGCAAATTTGCTCAGGGTCAGCATGGATGGTCTTCGGAGGGATAACTCATTTTGAAGTGGCAGTGGTGTTAGCATCGACGTTGTGGATGACTGTTGCAGACGAGGACGACCACCACAGACTTAGGATACGTAGTTGTCTGCCTACCTCTTCTTACTGCTCGGCTACGTCTTGTTTGTCGACAAGAGCGGTTGCAGAGTCAGACCACGCGACATATTGGAAGTTAGGGACCCAGATACCATTGTCAGTACTCATGGGGGTCGACGACGTTGGCATATCTATATCGCCAGTTGGGGATAGTGAGCCGTGCTGATTGTTCTAATATGGTGGGTTGTCTTACGCTGATGCAGACTTGGATATATTAGTATTTTCCTCCTTTTTGCCCGTATCGGGAGCAGTAGATCATTGAGTTGGGCCATCCTCGTTCTCGTATGTGGGATGTCCGGACCGAGGATAGGAGCGAGGGGCGACTCCATTCCATTCGTAAACGGCTAGATCAGATGACTTAATCGCTGGTATAAAACTCTATACCATTCACGTTTATTTAAATTTTATTATCATTATTATTATTATTATTAACATGTAAACGTTTAGGTGGAGTGGTTGCCCTATGGTCCTGAGCTTGCTGCAGCTGTGCCGAGGACTGTATTTATGGGCGTTATTGGTTATTGGGATATCACGAAGCCTTATTTGCCTGATCGCGTCTTGCGTCGGTTAGGGTATGTTCAGGTGATCCCGATTGACATTCCGACGCCAGAGCATGCAGCACGGTCTGCGATTAAGATGACGTACGACGTTAGGCACAACGTTTCGAGCGCAGAATCAGTTTGGAGGACATTTCCGAGAGGATGCCGACTTCACCTGGGCGATTTTACACGTAGCCGTGACCCCTCCACTTGTGATGCAGATTATTTGGATTGGTTCAGTAGGTGCTCACATCCAGTTATCGTGCGCGGTATCGCCCCGGGACCTGAGAGACCACTGGATATGACATGTGGCGATGCAGTAAGTTTTTCTAAATTAATTTTTATTTGTAATGTATATTTTGTTTTTATTGTTAGTGTACACAAATCTTTATGTTACATACAGTGGATGAGTAGGGCGATACAAGTTACGCAGTCGTTTTTGCGATACAGGGCCCATATGTCGAACGAGGATACGAGAGTTGCATGTGCAGATTTAGATGACCTCGTACTGGAGTGGAACAGTCAGTTGGGCATTGTTCGTAGTGTTGCCGAAATGAAGGACTTTGTTCGTCCAATTCAACACAAACTTTTCTTTATGCACTAACCACGTGTCGTCCAGATACTCCGTGATAGCCGGCCAAGAGTGAAAAGTATCTTTCAGATTACGAACATCTCTATCGTACTCGGTTTGTGAAGCAGAAAGCATGACTTTCCTCCACTTGCCACACTTCAAATTCTCTGCAACCTGCTTGCTCTTGCCGAATACGTGGTATGCGTAGTTGTAAACATCTTTGTTGATATGCCAGGTGCAAAGTAAATGAGCAGGCTTAGGAAAAACCTCTCTCACTCGTCGCATAAGCCCTAACTCCCGGTCCGTTATTATTGCAGTCGGGCTGACAGTACCCAATAACAAATCTTGCAACTTCTCCAACACCCACCGGTAACTAAACTCGGTCTCATCCTTCATAATCGCATAGCCGACAAGGAAGTTCATGTTTGTTGGTGTCACACCAATTTTCTCGAACAAATGCATCTTGTACTTGTTCGTTTTGTACGTCGAATCCATGTAGATTACGAAAGAGTATGTGCGCAACAACTGAACTGAAGTTAGATGTGCTAAAAATACGTGAGTGATGACATTGGTTTCTTCATCCGCCGTAATCTTATGTAAGTACTGATACTGCACTGCATGATGCAGAAACTGCCATGCGGGATTCCTGTCTTCAGATTTCTTCCTCCTCATGTACTCTCTGAAGTTATTAATGTGTCTTTGATTGGGATTGTCCTCCGGGAATTTCTCCTTTACTGCCAACAAGATGTTATGTGGTTTTACTTGTGCCTCAGTCATATCACGAATAATTTTCTTGGCCCAGGACTAAGACTGTTGATCTGTTGGTGACCATCTGGATAAACTGCAAGTCTATGATTGTGCTGCCCATGAGTACTGTTAGAAACTATGACCCATCCATCACTATCCAGTCACTCGACCACCTTAATAAAAAACGACAACTGCAACCATTTCTTTTCGTGTTCTTCCGTAGTGCAACATCCATATCACGAGAACTTATTTCATTTCCGCGGTCGCATCTCAGATAACAATTCATCTGATTATCTGCTTTTGATTTGTATGATGATATTACCAAAAAAAACTCGGCTCCGATGGCAACTTGTTTCGCCCATTTACTCGTGTCCTCGATTGTTGGAAATACTTGTGTACTTAAAAAAAAGCTCATTGCAATCTAATCCATCAGCACCGAAATCTTGCAACGGAACCTGAAATAATTTAAAATAACACAACATAAATAAATTAAAAAAATAAAATAAAATTGGGGCGTCTGGCTAGGACCCCCCCTCCATGGTGGGGGCGTCCTAGCCAGACGCCGGCAGCTTAGACAGACACCCTTCACGAACACCCCCCCCCCCGGTTTACCTGACCGGATCTAGGCGTTTCGTCAGACATTTTCGTGGTGTTGGTAACATGAAAGTAAAAAAAAACTTAGGCAGAAACCTTATTTAAAGAGATGAGACGAAATGAGTATTAAATGAATTGGAAAAGGTAAAATGGTAATTGTTGGGGGCGATTTGAGTAGTTTTCCGGCGACGAATAATAATTCCTTTAAGAATCGGCTAGTTTTCAACATTCTAACTGCTTTTTTATATTTTTCTTTTATTAGGCAAATATACTCTTAATCCTGACTTTATAATAAAGTTGGATCAAATTAAAGATCAAATTTCAATCAAATTTATCATAAATATGATACGAATTTTAAGTAGATCTAACATCCCCTATGATTGGTACTTTACCATAAAGTTAGAATCATAAATACCTTTGGCAGATGACAAAAAAAACTAGGAGTATATGTTAAAAATTGACGTTAATAATATTTGAAAGATCAAAATGTAAAAAAATCAAAAAAATGGAATGTGATTGAGACGTTTTAAAGTGCAATAAAGTGAACAGATACGAAGATTCAGTTAAGAAAGACAAACTATAATAATTAAATCTAGGGTTAATTACAGTTTGCCCCCCTGAACTATGCCTTGGTATCATTTTGCCCCCCTAAAGTTTCAAAGTTAACAGTTACCTCCCCTGAGCTTTAATTTTGTAACACTTTGCCCATTTGAACTTCAAAACCTCATTATTTAACACACATTCGACGTTTGTTTTCCTAATTTTTTTGTTGTATCCCTAATACACTCCTAAACCTATATTTACGTGAAAGTTTGGATCGAAACGGAGGTCGGATATGGTTGGAATTTGGGTAAGATTAACACTCAATCCGACCCAAATTCCAACCATATGCGACCTCCTTTTCGATCCAAACTTTCACGTAAATATAGGTTTTGGAGTGTATTAGGGATATAATAAAAAAATAGGAAAAAAACGTCGAATGTGTGTTAAATAATGAGGTTTTGAAGTTCAAGGGGAAAAGTGTTACAAAATTAAAGTTCAGGGGAGGTAACTGTTAACTTTGAAACTTCAGGGGGGCAAAGTGATACCAAGACATAGTTCTGGGAGCAAACTGTAATTAACCCTTAAATCTAACATGCTTTCAAGACATGCGGTTTTGGTTCACCGACAAGGCTAGTCGCTCTTTACATCTCCTTTTCAATCATCGATGTGGCAATGAGTTTTGTCGCTGCCCGCTGGATAGTAGGGGGCTCAATCCGCCATGGGTTTGGAATTGGGATCCAAGTCGTCTCAAATGTGTCGATGTAGGCTTTGCATCCTCCGAAATTCCCAATAACGATATAAAAACTTGAACAATTTGAGGACATGATTTTCTTGTTGATATTCTTTGTTATTGAATGTCGAGAATCACTTTGTATCTTGACTTAGGATTTATGAAATTATATCAACATAGTAGCTTGAACTAGTAACTAGCTATTTAAAACATATATAATGATATCATAATTCCAATATGCATGAGTTCTTGCAACCTTGCATCAATTGTTTATTCCACTCCACCTAAATTGCAAGGTAAACCCTTCTATACAAAAATTAGAGTTAGGGTTATATACAGGGTTAACACTGGTCAATAATTGTTGAAACAAACCACAACGGCTACATTCCATCCTAGATTTGGCTCACGCTTCATCATCGCCAATCAAGGACATAATTCCTTCATCACAAAGAATCATCAAGATTACTCTTTCCATTCCAAGCAAAACCATACAATAGGAAACATGTATAAACGACTATATCAAGCTATATATATGTGTATCTATATATATTTGTATTCAGATCATCACGAAAATAATAAGAACAAAAACCAAAAACCACAAATTCTTGTTTGATTAATCTAGTATGCTTTTTATCATGGTATCAGAGCATAGATCTTGATCTCAGACTAGCCAAGCTCTTCATCATAGATCACTGCCCCCAGAAATCCAGTGATCTCCTCACTGGTTGTGACCGGACAACCTCATAACCAATTAGGAGGGGATTGAAGCTTGTGCAACATCCAAAACCCTCAAAATGAGAGACAAAAACAACATTGCCCAAGAGGCAAACACCACACAACGTCTGACCACCCAATCCCTAAACGGGGCAAATTTCTTATCATGGGCGCGATCAGTGTCCCTTTCCCTCAGTAGGAAAGGAAAACTCAGACACATCACGGGCAAAACTCAAAAACCAATCGACGCAAACACAAAAGCACAATAAGAAACATGTCAAAATTCAGATCACCTAATCATGTCATGGATTCTCAACTCCATGACTCCCCAACTCGTCGAGCTCTTCATTTTCTCGAACTCCGCAAAGGAGCTCTGGGAATCGATCGAGGTGATGTTTGGAAACCAACAGAACTTCGCTCATATTTTTAAACTCAAATAGAAAATCACACAAAAAAACAAGGGGATAAAACCGTGACAGGCTATCTCGGTTCACTCAAAAGTAAATCCTTCTGGCACCCAAGCTCCCGCCATTCTCCATCATCATAGTGATGGTGCACCGGGAGTAAACCAAATGCAATACGATGAACCATCAACCTGTAGAGAAAGAGAGTCAAACATTCGTTTCATCCCAGGAAGAAACCACAAAACATCAAAGAATGACTACGGGAACCGGAAGGAGGAGTTTTGCGACAACTGCAAGAAGCAAGGCCATAACCGGAGCCGGTGTTGGTTCTTGTTCCCACACCTCCGGCTGCCGCCCAGAGGAAAAATCCCTAGCTCGGGAGAAGGAGATGAGAAATGGGGGCCCAACGGATCTGACCTGAGTAATAAGGCTCTTATAGGTTTGGCCGATGGATGCATGCACAACCCGATACATATAACCGACCACCCACATAATGCACCAGAACACCATGTGGCTCGAGTCCAACACCAACAGAATACACCTGACCCATTCGTCGCCCGAGCCTGCTCTGCTCCAGACCTCACCAACCGCCAATTGAACCAAATTTTGGCCCAACTCAACAATATTTTGCAACATCAAACACAAGTAGTGCCTCAGGTATTGGTCCCACCTCATTCTTTGTTAATTCTTCCAAACCTAATGTATGGATAATTGATTCCGGTGCCACTGATCACATGACTAGTAATCCAAATCTAACATGCAATATAAAAACAAAGTCAAACAAATCTATAATTGTAGTTAAGAGAAAGTAAATGAGTTGTCCTATGTATCTCTGATTTTAATGTAAATCTGCTATCGGTTGCAAAAATCACTAGAAACTTAAACTGCAATGTGATTTTCTCATCGCATGGTGTGATCTTTCAGGATCAAATAACAGGGAGGACGATTGGTAGCAGCTCTCTCGTGAACAGACTTTATATTCTTAATCCTGAAACTATTAATGCTAATAAGGTCTTCCTTGAAGACCAAAATCTCTGGCATAAACGAATGGGACATCCATTGAACTTAGTTTGAAAACTTTGTTCCCAAACATTATTTTGAATTCCCTTTATTGTGATGTATGTCGTTTCACAAAATAAACCAGATTACCATTTTCAAATTCTGAAAGTAGAACATGCCTTTTGAGTTGGTTCATTCCGACATTTAGGGTCTAACCCCTCTCGAATCCTACAATGGGTTCAATTTTTATTTATTGATGATTTCTCTCGAACGACTTGGCTATATCTGCTTAAAGCCAAATCCGATGCTTTTTCTGTTTTTGTTGAATTTGTTAACTTAGTAGAAAAGATGTATAATTCGAAAATTAAATTCTTCATATCTGACAATGGTTACTGAATACACTAGTCACATTTCAAAATGTTTCATTTCAAAATGTTTTGAAACAAAAATGGATTTTTCACCAAACCACATGTATAAACACACTGGAACAAAATGGAGTTTCAGAGAGGAAAAATCGACAACTCCTAAATGTTACTCGGTCTTTGCCTTTTCAAAATAATTTTCCAATTTTTTGGGTTTGTTGCTATCCTAGTCGTTGTTTACCTTATCAATCGACTTCCTAGCCCCACAATTCATAATAAACAACTCTCAAAATTTTGAATAACAAGAATATGAATAACTTGTCAAAATATTTTGCTACCTGAAGTAAACTTCCTCGAGGAATGTCCCACTCCTCGAGAATAGGGAAAAATAACGCAGGGGGAGAAGACACAGAACAAGACCACCAAGACAGAACATGACCACTACAACGAACAACAAAATGCAAAACAACATAGAAGGTCACATAGAAACAACAGACCCCCTACCAGGTTACATGATTACGTCACATACAATGTAACGTATCCCATCCAAAACCATGTGAGCTATGGTAATATATCTCCTAACCATCGTACTTTCCTTACTAGTATAGAAAATCATAAAGAACCAGATTTTTTTTATGAAGCAATAAGTATACCTGAATGGGCTCAAGCCATGAAAGATGAAATAAAAGCACTAGAAAACAACAAAACCTTGACTTTAGTTCCCAAACAACCCGGAATAAAACCCATGGGTTGTAAATATAATAGCAATAAGACTATTGAAACATACAAAGCTAGATTAGTAGATAATGGATATACTTAAACATATGGGATAAACTACCAAGAAACCTTTGCTCCTGTTGCAAAAATGGACATTGTTCGTGTTTTATTTTCTATTGTTGTTAATCATGGTCAGAATATATTTCAGATGGATGTAAAAAATGTCTTTCTCTAGGGTAATTTAGAATAAAAGGTATATATGACACTTCCTCCAGGATATCAGGGAAACCCTACCCAGAACCAGGTCTATAAGCTTCACAAAGCTATTTATGGGTTAAAACAATCATCTTGCGCTGGTATGCCAAACTCAGTCACACACTCCTTAGTTATGGTTTCTTCAAATGTTCTGCAGATGCATCCATGTTCAACAAATATTATACGCATACGACTCTCATCATCTTAGTATAGATTGACGACATCAAAATCACCGGTAATAATTATCATGAAATCAATATTGTGAAAGACTATCTAAAAAAGAAATTTGATATCAAGGATCTAGGGCATCTAAAATATTTCATAGGCACAGAAATTGCATGTTCTAAGAAAGACCTATACCTCTCTCAACGCAAAGATGTCCTAGATCTCCTTCAAGAAACCGAGAAACTAGGAGTCAAACCTGACAAACTCCAATGGAACCAAACTGAAAGGTTGGTCCCACCGATGGCACTCTAGAAGAGTAGGAAAATTTCAAAGACTGGTGGGGAAACTCACATACCTTACGGTCACTCATCCTGACATTGCATATGTTGTTAACACCATCAGTTAGTTCATGCATGCACCTTACACGCATCATCTTGAAATTGTAGAGTGCATACTTAGATATCTAAAGAATTTCCTGATTAAGGATTGTGGATGAAACCGAACAAATCTAATGACATAGTTGGTTACTCTGATGCAGTCTGGGCTGGAAGCTTTGTTAGGAAATCTACCACTGGATTATGTACATTTGTTGGAGGAAATCTCGTTACATGGAGGAGTAAGAAACAAAAGGTGGTCTCTCGTTCAAGTGCCGAGGTAGGATATCGTGCCATGACATCCACCACAAGTGAACTCATATGGTTAAAGCAACTCCTCCGTGAAATGAAGATGCCTCACAAGGAATCGGTGCCAATGTTCTGCGCCAACCAAGCTGCCCGACACATTGTTGGCTGGCTTTTTTGTCGTAATCTATGTTTTGATGATTTAATCAACCTAATCTTACTTATAATCTATGTAGAGTAGCACACATTATGCATAGCATATATATTGTTCATGCTAACTTCTACAGGTGATCAAGACTCAAGAAAGAAAAGATTCAAGTCAAGACATGTAATCAAAGCTCATTTGAAGACATGTAATTTGTATTTACTTTGAGTCTTATGAACTATGTGTACTTGAGCATACAAGAGTTAAAACTACTTAAACACACACTAGGTTCCTTATAGAAGACACACACAAAATCTCAGATCATTTGAACTTGAATAGATCACCCAAACCTAGACCGGAATTCACTAAACCTAAACCAACATTTCATGTGTCTTTTCAGTCGACCGAAATACCTCTGGTCGACCGTTTGATCCTCTACCAAATAGTAGATTTTACCGCCCGACCGGTCAACCGTTTAGACCCTCTCGGTCGATCGTCTACACGTGTCATTTAACAGTTAGACTTGTCATATTATACCAATGATCGTGTTCATATAAACTTAACCAAACCCCAAAATATTTTGTCCTTCAGACAACCGTTACCTTGACCTCGGTCGACTGTTCCAAGACGTTTCTTGAAACCCTGTTTTCTTTCCTTTTCTCGGTTGACCGTGAAAATGTCTTTGTTCGACCGAACATAAAACCCCAGAACCCTGCCAAATTTTGGTCGACTGTTACCTTAAGTGATCTTCAGTTATAGCCTATTTTCGTTCGACCGTTCCCTATTCGGTCGACCGATCCTTGTTCAGAACCGTCTATCGGTCGATCGTTTGACCCGTCCGGTCGACCGAATTTGCACTGAAATGTGTGCTGCAGTTTCCTACTTTGTGCTTCTTACACAACCTTTCACCACACTTAACCCCAACAACTATAACTCCTTAGGAGCTTATAAATAGATGTTTACAACCTTGTTTAGAACATCTCTCCCACTACTATTTGTCTCCAACTTTAGAAAGAAAACTCCACACACTCAAAATCTCTAAACCTTCCACACTTTAGGTTTAAATCCTATTCTACTCAAGTGTGCTCAAGTTTTGAGAATGTTGTTCCACTCATTCATTGTCAAATAAGCAAGGGTCATGATGAAAGCCCAAGACAAGAGTATAGACTTCGGTGAGAGCCCAAAGTGATCCTCTCGGATTGTGAGAGAAGAAATCAAGCTAGCGAGGATTGTTCGCGGAGCTTGTGTTGTAAAAGGCTTAATCTCGGCCCAGAACGAGGTTGATAGTGAAGACGTAGGCAGAGCTTGATGGAGATTGAGCGGAGCTTGCAAGAGAGGAAGTAGGTGGGAGACCGAACCTCTATAAAATCTTCCGGGTCATCTTGTGGTTTGCATATTGTCATCTTTACTTGCTTGTTTGTTTTAAATTCCACTGCACATCTTTGATTAAGCAAGTAGAGATTGATTAACCTTAAAATTGATTAGATAATCCGACCATACACGATCCTACACACATGACGTCCAATCCTGTCTTTCATGAGAGAACAAAGCACATCGAAATCGATTGCCACTTCATCCATGAAAAAGTCCAAGCAAAAGAAATTGAAGTTCCCTATGTTAACAACAAGGATCAACTCGCTGATGTATTTACTAAATCTTTGGAACAACACGCACTTCCAAAACATTCTTCACAAGTTGGGATCTTTTAATCTTTTACGAGCCCAACTTGAGGGGGAGTGTTGAAACAAACCACAATGGCTACATTCCATCCTAGATTTGGCTCACGCTTCATGATCGCCCATCAAGGACTTAATTCCTTCAACACAAAGAATCATCAAGATTACTCTTTCCATTCCAAGCAAAAGCATACAATAGGAAACATGTACAAATTGCTATATCAAGCTATATATATTCAAATCGTCACAAAAATAATAAGAACAAAAAACCAAAACCACAAATTCTTGTCTAATTAATCTCGTATGCTTTTCATCAATAATGGTCATAGGTGTATGCATACCTTTCTCTTAAACGGGTAATGTACATGTACATGTATTTACTTTACTTGTCTTCATACATGTACTATGTATTACTTCAAATTCTTTTCTTGCTTTGCAATGTATCAAACTCTTCTGAGTTGTGAACTAACTCACTCAAGTTTAACTCCAACACATAAATACCATTCACCAACATACATCCCCGATTTCTTGAGCGAGAAATGCTCCAGTTTAAGAGAGAAACAAGAAGTGGGTTGAGTTAGGGATTCAGAATCGAGAGAGAGTGGGTTTTTTTATTTATTATTAATTTTGTTTCAAGGTTCAAGTAACGCCCAGAAACAGTTCAGGGCGACCTTTTTTTATTAATTAATTATTATTCTTGTTTGAATTAAAAAAATAGAAAAATAGGAAAAATAAGGAAAAATGCAAAAAATATAGAAACAAACCTTACATATTAATTTTAGAAGAATAAAATGGGTGAAGAGGGATATTTATAGGAATAAGTATTGGGGGGATGGTTAAAATTTAAAAAAAAAACAAAAAAATAGGTGTTGCGACAATAGCAACGACGAGTGACTAGTTGTTGCTGCACAGAGTCGACCACCGCATAAACCGCATACCATTCTGTGCGGTATGCGGGTGGTCGCCTAGGTGCCCGCCCGCCTGAACATAGATTTGTTTTATCTTTTATATATTAAGTGTTAAGGGTTAGTGTTAAGGAGTGTGTTTATAAATGGTATGTTTAGTGGGTGAGAAAGCTTATAGTGTAGATGTACATAAAGTGTATTGCATATATTTGTTTTTTTAACTTTAGAAATTCTGTTGCTTCACCTTCGTTTTGTGGTGAATGGACAGAAGTACAAATCCAAGTAGAATAATGAACACCACAATATCCTCTAGGTATGTAAGACAAAGAGGAAAGACCTTAAGTTCCATTTTAAATTGAACTTGAATGAGATGCTAATTGGCCATTTCCCCTACCCTGATGGGCATATATTCATATACTTTAATTTCTCTAATTGCTTCTTTAAAAATTGTACCATAATTAGACAAAGGGTACTAAAGATATTACAAAAACTCAAAAGAAACCAACAGTAATATGAACTATTTGGAGGGCACAAACTGAAACCAAATTCAATATATTATTAGAGCCCAACTGGGAGTCGTTCTCTCCCTCTCTCCCCTCCAATTACGGAACATAGGAGGAGAAAACAAACCAGAGGGGAGAGAGAGAGACAACAACAACGACAACGACGACGACAACAACAACAACGCAAACGCAATGGGTGGCTGCGTTTCGAAGCCACACGGCTGCGTGAAGCGGCCGAGGAAGCGTAGAAGGCCTTCTAGAAGGAGAATCTCGTCCCGGAAGACAACCGAAACTGTCGTCGAGACCGCCCCGGAGGTCGAGGACAGCGACGACGGGTCGGCCGGAGACGCAAGCGGACACCTCTACTATGCCAACGCCGCCTTCCAAAGTAAGTTTGAATTAATTAATTTGGAGGCCAAGTTTTTGTGTTTGGAAATAAAATATTGCAATTCAATAAAGTGTTTTACGGAAAAATTCACGGCTTTGACGTGGTTTAATTGCTGCATTGTTGTTAGTAAGGAAAGATTGTATTTTTTTTTTCTTCTCGAAGAAGATTTTGATCGGTTTTCTTCTCCATTGACTTTTATGTTTATGTTGTGTTTTTCCACGTGAACATTGAAACTCGTGGTAGGAAACACTAGCGGTGCCAAGAATTTTGGTCAGGAGATTTGAGAGGATCAAAATCAACTAATTTTAAATAGACAAGTTAGTTATAATTTCTTTCGTATTAATTACTATGTTATTTTCGAATTTTAGATCATGTTACAAATTTGATTTGGTCGGGGACTTGTTTCTGGAAAGGAATGCTATTTTGGATTGCTGGTTGGTTAGCAAGGATTGTGCGAATATCGTGTCCCACTTCAATAATTGGGGAATGAAATCTACATGATGTTAGTAGTGTCCGATAATATGAATCTTATGTTCTCCATCTGGACTCATCATTCAACAACTCCCTTTGATTATTTTAGGTATAATTAAAGTGGAGAGGAGTATTTAATGCTTTAGTTAATGATCCCTCTTAAGTCGTGCTGCGGTCAACATGACTCCTCCAAGACGCCAACATAAAGGCATTTTTTTAAAAGTTTGTAGGGTCCAATTAGGTTTAATGTAGTGGCTTCAAATCAAGATTTTACTTCTCTATTGGTCATATTTGGTCAACTCTACATTTTCAATTATTGTCATTAATACTTTCACTGGAGCACAAGAGAAGAGAGAGAGTGTTCATAGAGAAGAGCTGGAGAGCAAAGGAAAATTAGGAACATAACATAAGAAACATGATTAGAAACACATTATATGATAATTAGGTGACATTAATTTATATACAGCTAATATGTAGATTTTAAGTATCTAATCATATATCTGACACCCCCTTCAAGCCGGAGCATGTGTCCAACGAGCAACTGGACTAAAGTTTCAGTTTCTAGAAGTTAGGTGAAGATGTCAATATCATCAACGTTAGCAACCATTGCAACAAGCTCATGTTGATTATATTAGAAGGTTTTATCAAAAAAATTATAATCGAAGACAAAGAATCTTCAATATTAAGTGTGACTCTCGTTCATAATGTTGGAGAAATTTGAAACTATCTCCACCATTTGGCAGTAAGAGTGTACTTCGTTTGCAGGAAAACTTTTTGAAGTTTTGGGAAGTCCGTTGAGTTCCACAACCCTACAAGTCTAAATTGTACTTAAGATAATTTCTCACTTCAACTCAAATTTCAAGAATCTCACAAAACTGAACTTCTTAAGTTCTTCCACTTGATGCAAACCAATTCAAAAGGTTGTCGTTAATATTTTCTCTCTTACCGATAGAGACAACTTAGCAATGCTTTGAATTCATAAAACAATCAAAGAAAACAACCACAAGGATCGCGAGTGAATAATGTAAGTCTCTTGGAGATGAAATGAACAAACATAAACAACCTTTAACTGATCCAATGTGCGTATGTTGGTAGAAGTCCGGGGAAAATTAACCGTACAAAATTGATACCAGAATTCTAGCAAGCCGAATATTTGCTCTAGAATGTAAAACTAAATAGTTAAAAACATATGTTAACTAGTTTGGGATATTATCTAGTTGACATTATTTGTCTTTCTGATATACTTCTTTTCTCAAATACAGTTTTGATACACTTTGTATGATTAGACAATGCGTAATTACCATCTTTTGCTTGGTCTACACAACAACATTTAAACAAATAAGTAGTTTGCCATTTAAAAAAAATACAGTGACGAACATATTTTGTATTAATCAATCTTTGGGAACCATTTTCATCATCATGTCTCATATGTCTGAAAGAGGTTTTCTTAATTCAATTTGTCATCAAATATATAAAAACGTTAAGTCTTGGCTCTGTATTTTTTTATCCCTCTTGTAAAATGTCTTGTAGCAATATGTGGTAGTGCTGAAGAGGCATGGTTTGACGCTCTAACCAGAGAAGAGGTGGAACCTGAAGATGATTTTATAAGCGTACTAGAAGGTAGATTCGGAGAATGATTTCGTTTTGATAGTACCGATTAGAAACACATTGACGAAAAATGCTATTGCACGAAACCTTATTTGCCTGCGATGTTGCATATTGCAGATGAATTTTCAATTAATTGCCTTGAAGCTGCAAGGTCCAGCGTCTCATCTTTTTTAGACGTTAATTCTGAAGATCACATTGTCCATAATTCTTCAACACCTAATGATCAGAAATGCTGTCAGAAATCCGATGAGGCATCCACAAAGTCTTCTATAGACAATGAGAATGCTAATACTAGTGGAATTTTGAATTATGGAAGTCCCAAGACCGGTGGAATTTTCAGTTATGAGAGTCCCAAGATCTCTGGAAATTTAAGCAGCGAAATGCCCACGATTTGTGAAAATAGCGCTGACGAAAGTACAGGGAGTGGAGGTGGGGAAGAATTGGATTGTAGTGTTCTTTCAAATAATTGCTTACGTTGCGTTTCGCCCACGGCCGCCTCGACAGATAAGGGAAGAGGTCTAAGTCCCAGCCCACCAAGCTCAAGGAAAAAGGCTGCTCTAAATGGTGCTTTCAAGTGGAAATCGGAAGAAGATCATTCCATGCCGTCATGTTTGTGTTTACCTTGCTTGTTGTTACTATCGAAGCTGCTACAATTGACACACTTCGAACTGAATTTTGTTTGTTTTGATATTTTTTTTCTTGAAATCCAGATTCTGTGAAAAGTTTTATCGAAAAGCCAATTGCAGGAACTCAAGTTCCATTCAGCCTGATAGGAAAGAAGGTTCTTGATAGCTGGTCCATCATCGATCCCGGTACCTTCAAGGTTCGTGGATCGAACTACTTAAGGTACTACTTCAAATAGTGTGTTATGTCTTGTTTAATTTGTGGATTGCATAATCCCAATCAAGATGCTGGCTTTGTATTTTTTACAGGGACAAAAAGAAAGAACTTGCCCCTAGTCATGCTGCTTACAACCCTTTTGGTGTGGATGTTTTCTTGTGCCGGAGAAAAATCAATCATATAGCTCGGTGTGTGAAACTGCCCGATTTAAATTTGTCGAGCAAGTTTCCTAGCATTCTTATAGTAAATGTACAGGTATTATTTATTTTCCCATTGTTCTCTATCCAGCAAGAATTACCACCTCGAGTTTGGTGTCATCCAATTTCAAACATGTTATATATCTATGCACCGATGTGTTATATTCTTATCATATATTTTGTTCTGTTTTTTTATTTTTGTACTCAACAAATGATGCAATTGAGAATGTTTCTTTTTTCTGAATTGTTTTGCTCCTAACATAACATTGTCTAATGATTCTTATCTATCCTGGGATGTTATAGTTCCTATTTGCAATTAGTGTTAATTGAGACCTGGACTTGTTTCTTCATGTCGGTGGTTGTTTAAATAATAAGGCAAATCTGTTTTTACTTCAGGTTCCATTATATCCACCTGCGATCTTCCAGGCTGAAAATGATGGAGAAGGGATGAATTTTGTACTATATTTCAAACTTTCCGAATCTTTTGCAAAAGAGCTTCCGCTTCATTTTCAGGAAAGCATGAGAGTACGTTCAGTCCTAAACCAATTCTGGGAATTATTTTGCTACATTGGCCTGATTTCTTACATGCGACATTTTATACAAATGTTGAAGCATAATTTGGTCACCAAATACTAGATGTCTGTTTATTGATATAATTAAATATCCTAAACTATTCATTTTTATTCTGTGGTAATTGTTGATTTTAAATTAAAATAAATATTGTTTTGCTGAGCCATGAGATTATTAATTAATAAATAGTCGCCAAGTTGTCGGAGTTTTATTTTGGAAAATCCTGTAATTCAAGTATGATTTCGCGGATACTACAACATAGTCGTGTGTACATTATGCAGTCCACATCATTAACTCATACAATTTTCTTTTAATGCAGAGATTATTTGACGACGAGATAGAAAAGGTTAAAGGTTTTCCTCTAGACACCGATTCACCCTTCCGGGAGAGGTTGAAGATACTGGGTCGTGTTGCGAATGTTGAGGATCTTCAATTAAACGCTGCAGAAAGAAAACTTATGCATGCTTACAATGAGAAGCCTGTACTCTCACGCCCACAACATGAATTTTTCTTGGTAATTTTTATGTAGAATATTGAATCTTTTTTCTGTACATTGCCACCACATTAATCCCCCTACAAGCACAATATTAGTGTGGATACATCTTGACGCTCACAGTCTACTTAAGCTGCAACATAACTTCGATTAACGTATCATTTACGTTTCACTGAACCTGCTATAAGCTTTGTTGTGTCATTAGACCAATAAATGGTGGCCATACGATAAGTCGATAACATAGTGTTCCAGCTGCAGCTTAATGCTTATTAATTATGTTCTTAATGTCTTACGACAGGGAGAAAATTATTTCGAGATAGATGTGGATATGCACAGGTTCAGCTACATTTCAAGGAAAGGCTTTGAAGTGTTTCTCGACAAATTGAAGATTTGCATGTTGGACGTCGGTCTGACAATTCAGGTAACTAATTCACCATTGACTTCCCAAAAAAGTCAATGTTTGTCCATTGGATTCTGATAATTTTATCTACAGGGAACTAAAACCGAAGAATTGCCAGAACAAATCCTATGTTGTGTACGCCTAAACGGGATTGACTATACCAATTACGACCGACTCGAAGTCATTTGAACTTTTTACCAAGTTTCACAGCTCACAAAATCTAACATTTGAGGTGATCAATACAGGGAGAGGCTACATTGTTCTCTTTTGCCTCAGAAAATCATTCCTGCTTGAAGCATTATTACTCCAACAACGTTAATAAGAGCATTTTCGAATGGAAAATGATCTTGAAATTGTTCAGGTATTACACAGTATTTGTTGCTTCCATCTTCCACCACCGTTTGCAGGTTGAGGAATTATTGCTGTTTGAGATAAACTTGGAGAAGAAATGTTCAAAAATCAAGACTGAGGAAGATAAGCAACTTGTTTGTCTCTTACATGAGTGTACAGTGATTGTAAATTCTTTTTGTTGGTGAAGGTATCATTTGGTTTTAAAAGAAGTAAAATAACAGTAATTTTCCAAGTTTGAGATTTCATTTGGTGATTTTTTTTCAGGATGTTCTTTTCAATATTGTTCATTAATATGATTAGGGGTCACAAAAAAGTTAAAACACAAAACCCCAAAGAAATAAGGGCATAAACCAGCCAAACCAAATCGAGTTTACTTAGGTTCAAGCTCGACTTGTTAAGATAATTAAACTTAAATTGAACTTATGTTTGACTTTTCAGATTCGAATTTAGTTCGAGTTCGAGTCAAGAATTCAATAAACCTACGATGAGCAGATTTTGTTTTAATTGTTTACAATGAATAATATACAAAAAATTCCACTAAAACTTGATGATGCATGACGTAGCATATTTATCTTTAGTTTTAACACATTGTGTCTTAGAAGTTAATGTTACTATATCTCAAACGACACCTAATAAGATGTATATGTAGATTTTCATATAAATAATATGTAATTGTTATCATATCTCAACAAGTCTGCTAGGTTGGAGTTTCATACACGGGGAATTACCTTCTACCATAAGAAGTTTGAAGTTATGTAGGAGTATGGTGGACAAGTTTAGTGGTGATCCCGATGACCAATGGTGGATCTAGGAAAAATTATGAATTGGCACAATAAAATACATTTTTTGTAAAAATAAGTTTATAAAATAAAATGATATTTTTCACTTTTTACTTGTGACACTTGTAGGCACGTGCCCATTCTTTATTGTTTGCTAGGTTTCACTTGAGTAATGATAAATGAGCTCCAAATTGGACATTTTTTTGGGCTTCTAACATAACTCAATAGTGAACCTAATGGTTGCAAAATACTCACCCAAATAATATTCAGATATGAAGATGATTAGTGTGAAAATTACCCAAAGATAACTATTCCAGCTATCATCTCTCTAATCTCATTTCAAAACCAAATTTCTTCCCCTCCCTCCTCCTCTTTCCCTCCCTCATCCAGTCTCCTCGGATCTCCTCCTCCTGTCTCCTCATCATCGTTCTCCTCCGGTCTCCTCTGATCTTCATCCTCCTCCGGCGTCTTCCTTAAGTGACATCCTTCGGCCTCCTCACACATTCGTGCTCCATCTCCTTGTCCTCCTCCTCCTCCGATCTCTTCCTTTAGCGTCCTCCAACTTTCATCACCCTATAGCCTCATCCTCGTCCTTTTGATTGTGGACATATTTGTTTGTGATTATTTAGTAGTATTTTCTGTGATTATTGAATTTGTAAGACATGTTCGGGATAAAATTGTATTGATTTTTTGTTGGATAGAAGTTGAGTGAGAGCAGGAATAACTACATATTTGATATCTGGATATTTGATGCGTTGATATCTGGATATCTGTCCGGATATATGCGTGTATGTATATATCCAGATTTGCTTCAAAAATTTAATTAATATTATGAACTTTGATATGTTTACTATTTTGTGTGGTAACATTTTATCTGATGTTTTTAATGTTCATCTTGGTATAACCACATGTTGTGTGTGAATGATTTTTTTATGATGTTGTACATATTCAAATTAAATGTTTTGTGGTTTCATAGATGTTTTGTTGTTTTGTAATAAATTTGTTTATCTGGATATTTTTGCATTAAAATTGCATTGATTTTTTGTTGGATAGAAGTTGAGTGAGAGCAGGAATAACTACATATTTGATATTTGGATATCTGATGCGTTGATACATTGATATCTGCATAGCTGTCCGGATGTGTGTGTGTGTATATATATCCAGATTTGTATATCTGGATATTTTAATACCTTCTATGTATATCCAGATTAAAACAGTTACTCATGATACCTTTTATGGGAGAAATCATATAAAAAAGGTTGGAACTTATCGAGATAATCTATAAGGTTGAAAAGTCATCCCAACCATTGGGAAATCTGATCCAGAAGGTGAGGATTGTAATGTACGACGATAAATGAAGATATAAATGTAGACATTGTCAATGTAGAAACAAACTCAGATATCATGACATACATGTTCAGATATCAACAAAACATTAAACCCTAACTTACAATTTTGTCAGACAAGTAACACATAGTAGTCTGGATATTACAGATCACAATTCCACGTTGTAAAAATTCCACAAAATTGAGAGAAAAACACAACCTTTCGATCTACATATTATAGATTACATTATGACATACATAAATATTCAGTCATCAAATATTATAATGAAATCCAGACATAACTTCGTAGATATTTGACAAAATATCCAGACATAGGTAACATATTCCAGATGTAACTAAATATCCAGACAAATACAATGAGTGTAGAAGGTTGCCACCACCATTACCTTGCATTAAATGTGGTGAGAGAATGTCATGATTGAGGATAAAAATTAAATAATAATTTCTGCACTTGTTAATCTAGATCCAGATGAAAATGCAACTTTCATACCACATATATAATGATATATCTAACTAACTTATTGGTCTGAATACCGTGTTGAGTTAGGAAGAAAAACAAGGTAATAACAATACAATAACACATATGATATATCTAAAATACAAAGTTGTCTGGATATGTCTAGCATATATGGAACATAATAGCAAAATAATAGATAATTTCATTCTTATCATAATAGTATTGTTCGGATATGTTCACTACCACACAACTAGCATCACTTTCCACAGTTGAGTATCATGGTAGTATTGTCCGGATATGTTTACTTTTCGCAGTTGTCATTTGTTAAGCTCAAAATACAATATTTGTTTGGAGAGAGAGACTAAATCTTGATTGTGATGTAGCAGGATGGTACAACCTGTAAAAGGAATTAAATAATAATATGTGCACATGAGGGGTGCTGGTTTTGGAGTGATATTAATTTAAGAAGAAAAGGAATGAACATGAAAAATGTCATAATGGACTAACGTGGAGAGTTGTGATTCGTGCAACTTACCTTTCATCACACGTGATGTTAGTGTGAAACTTTAGAGCCCAATTTGGAGCTTGATTTTGAGCCCGCTTAGCATTTTCCATTTCACTTGGATGGGGGAAGTCGAAGTGTTGTTTCAATGATGAGGGAATAAGAAGGGTCAATTTCTTGGACATGAATCATGTCCAATTTGTTAAGAATAAGAGAGGCCCAATTGAAAATATCATAGCCATTCACCTTAAATGATATCAAGGTGTTAGCATTAAGTACAGTAAAAAGGTATGAATGTACAATATAATTGGATGCACATTGCTAATTTTTCCAAATAAATTGCTAATCGAATTTCCAGGGACATTGATGTCATAATAAATTACTCGATATTTTAAACAATAAAGAGAAGTTTGTTTGTTTCTTTATATGAAAAACACAAAAAATAGGGAGTTGTTATTCTTCGTCCATTTTTTACTAAAATCGTTCATCTCAATTATCCTTTTGCCTTTTACAATCCATTTAATACTCATTTCGTCCCGTCTCTTAAACTAAAACTTTTGTCTCAGTATTTCTCACTCTACTAGTAACAACACCACGAAAATGTCTGACGAAGTGTCTGGATCCGGTGAAGTAAGCCCACCAAAAATAAAATCACCCCGGGCGTCTGGCCAGGACGCCCACGACGTCCTATCCTGGCGCACGCCTAAATTTCTTTGTTTAAAATTTTATATGTTGTGTTATTTCAAATTATTTCAGGTTCCATTGCAAGATTTCGGTGGCGATGGGGTAGATTACAGTGAGTTTTTTGTAAGTTTGCAAATATTTGAAACAACCGATGACACAATAAAATGGGCAAAACAAGTTGTCATTGGAGCTGTTTTTTTTGGTAGTATCATCATATAAACCACACACATATAATCTTATGAATTGTTATCTGAGGTGCGATCACAAAAAGGAAATGAGTTGCCGGGATATGATTTTCCGCTCCCGATGTGGGCTGAAAGGAGGAAAATACTCATATATCCAAACCTGCAGCAACGTAAGACAACGCGCAATACCAGAACAATCAGCACGACTAGCTATCTCCAAGTGACGATACAGGTATGCCAACGTCGCCGACCCCTATGAGTACTGACCAATGGTATCCGGGTCCCTAGCCTCCAATATGTCGCATGGTCTGATCTTGCAACCGCTATTGTCGACAAACAAGACGCATCCGAGCGGTAAGAACAGGTAGACAGTCAACTACGTATCCTCGGCCCGCAGAGGTCGTCCCTGTCTGCATAAGTCGTCAACAACGCCGATGCTAACACCACCGTCACTCCAAAATGGGTTATCCCTCCCAAGACTATCAACATTCACCCCGAGCAACTCTGCTACATAACTCTTCAGCTCATCCATCGATGACTGAGCACCAACCATACAACCCTCAACAAGAATGTGAAGGATCTGGAACACATCATGCAACATGACCGTCACCTCTCCGAAAGGAAGGTGGAAAGAGTTGGTGTCAGACTTCCACCGCTCCACAAACGCTGATATAAACGACATGTCAAGGCAGGGGAACAAGTTGTGGGGCAAGTGACCCAATCTGCTATCAATAATGACCCACATGATATCATCACTCAAAACTGAGCGCCAACCCTGCAATGTAGTACAAGCTCTGTGCCGATTATGACACTTCAGAACCTTCCAATCCTCGCCCTCCCAAATGCGTCTGGCGATGTGGCCCCCGAAACTAGGAATGACTCTCTCATTTAAAGGACCACCGGGCATCACAACAGTCATGATCCAAGAATCGTCCTCAACCCTCCTCCTCTTCTGAGCTCGCGCATCTACAGTGCACGAACTCGAATCATCGGTCACAAACCTACCACCTCTACCCTTCCGAATTACCCAATCAACAGTAGAAGAATTACCATGTCGCCGCCATCCTCTACCATACTGCTCATCTCGCCTACGTCCTCTACCATACTCCCCTGCCTCTCCTCCTCCTGTCGCTCCAACTCCGACCCATACCGGCCCCCATCGTCACTCTCACCGTCGTCACTCTCATCGTCATCACTCTCTACCTCATTCAAAACTTCCTCATCATCGAAGGAATCATCACGTATCTGACAACGACGTAAACTATCCCTCTCCCTCCTAACCCAAGCATATATACCCCATCTACGCTGATGGCGAGGTGATGAATCTTCCACGTAAGTATGTGCATCACGTAAGGGTGTGTATTTTCGTTTTCCTCCACGGTAACTTGATGACTATTAATTAAATTTTAGAATTAAAATTTCGTTAAATGGATTTAAGTTACTAAATTAACAAAATTATTTTTTATTACTAATTACCAATTAATACTAATTATATTTACTAATTATTAGTTATAACTAAATAATAATATTTTTTTGAAGGGGGTGTCTGCCGGAGACGCTTCCCCCCCACGGGGAGGCACCCCATCGGAAAAAAAACTTTTTTAAAACTTAAAATAAATTGGAAAATTTTACCGTATTCGAGTGAACCAGGGCGCTCGCTGACTCCTTTCCTGACCTCCGAAACATTGTTTTTGATGATTATGAGGAAGATAAAGAGAGAGTGATGGTAGGTGTCACAACCTTGAGATTGAGGAATCGCCTAGGGTGCACCAAACCGGCGTGTCTAGTAGCCGAGGATACATGAGAGACAAGAGAAGTGCACAATTGGTGGCTTGGAACGCCAGGCGCGCGGAAGAGCACCAAGTCATGGAAGTCTAGAGATATCCAAGAGGGCTATGGAGGACTCAACAAGCCTAGCGAGGGTGCGACACTTGGGGAAGGGCGCGCGCACTAGGCAATGGTCGGGCGCATGAGGCGCGCGTAGCGCGCTAGGCAGCGCATAACGTGCGATGAGGCGAGCAATGGCTATGGGAGAGGGCACGAATGCTTGGGAAGCCAAGGCCAAGAGTCAACGCTTAGTCAACATGAAGTCAGACCAAGTCAACAGGGAGTCAACGCCAGGTCAACACAGGACAAGACATGGAGTTAGCACCGAGTCAACATGAGAAGACAAGCCATGGACTAGCAAAGACCGAGCGTGGGTCAAGGAGTCGCCTGTGCGCGAGAATAGGTCAGAAAGGAGCTGGATATGCAAAGGAATGGTAAGGGACAACTGGAGATGTGTTGGAGCTGGGCTGCACGTGTGCGAAGGAAGTTATTGACCGTGTCAATAACTGAGCAAGGAGTGCGCCAAGTGGGTCTGACCGGGTCATCCCACTTGTTTATAACTCTCTCCACGCGCACGTATAGCCACACAATCCAGCAAGTCAGCAACACCTCCTAGCCACACAATCCAACTAGCCTTGACCAAGTCACCAAACGGTTAAGACTTGACCACGCAAACAGAAAGGGAGGCTATGGACCAAGTCTATAGCCTAGCGAGAGCGGCTGAGGGCTTGACCAGGTCATGCCACTTGAGCTAGATTCTCTCAACATGTGCGCTTGGTCTTGGGAAGACCAAGTCAGAAAGTTGTGTTATTCTCACGGCTTTGCAAGCATTGACCAAGTCACAACCAAGCGGTTATGACTTGTGCGCGCAATACATAAGAAGTCATAAGAGTTGTGGCCTTCGTGGGAATCGGGCATTCAGTTTTGCCCCACTCCTTCCTCACCTAAGGAGAAGTTATAGGTGTTAATGGAGATCATGGATCTCAACGTGTACTTGTAGTGGGGGTTCCGCAACATGTATAAAAAGGGTGCACCTTCAACTTGTGAAAAGGCATCACCATTAGAGTTCGGTTCTCGTGTGGTTTTGTATGTGTTTCCTTCCTTTCTTCCACCCTTAGGAATTGTAGTTCGTTTGTGTGTGGTAATAAAGAAGTGCAATTCCGCCAAAGTTGTTTGTGATTACGTTTTCGTGTGTGCTTGTTTACTCTACGGGAAACCGAGGAGTTGTACGGTGGTGTTGGTGTTCCCAATCCTCTCCGCGGAGATAGAGCTTTTGGTGCAATCCAAAGCTTGAAAAGTTGGGATTTGAGAAACCATTAGACTCGTAGCACAACCGGTGACAAGCTGGTATTAGAATTTAGTTAAGGGATTTGTGACAACAACAAGGACACGCGACATCATGGGGATGATGTGTAGGATTTCATGTCCCTATGTATGTGTACATTTAAAAAAAATTAATACAAGCATACATGACTGATTTCATTTTTTCAGCAATTTTATGTACATTTTTTGTATTTATTGTAATATCATGCAATTCTACATATATTAAAATAAACAAACAGGAGAGGATCATACCCAAAGGTTCTCTAAAACCTTTTTGAAGATCCGGAGTTCCGTTGTCCGTCGAATTGCTCGCCGATTCGCCTCCAAGTGTTCACCAAACTCTAAACAAGATTAAAGAGAAAGGAGCTAGACAATTCAATCTCGAAATCAAGCTTGGAATCAAGCTAATAACCCCTCCAAAGCTCCACAAGATTTGATCTCCAAAATCTCTGACTAATTAAGAGAGTTTCGTGGTGATTAGTGGAGAGATTAGGGAGAGAGAATTTGCATTAACACTTATGAAACAAGTTGGGTGAGAGGTCCTCACAAATCACTCACATCATGTACTATTCTCTAGCCATGATATCTTGTTTTCTCTCCGAAAACCAATCATAATTTGCCACATAATCATCCTCAAAACCGTTTGACCAAGTCTGGAATTAATCCAGCCCATAATCTGAATTATTCTCTTAATAATTCAGGCAAAACCGTACCGAACGGTCGACCGAACAGTTAAGTTTTTATAAGTTCGATCGGATTGTGAGCCAGACGGGATTGAATATTCACGAGAAATTTTTCCTGGAAATTTTCGGTCGAACCACGTCTCCCTCCTGTCGGCCGTTTACTTACCAAAATTTCATCTGGTAAATTTTGGTTGACCGTGTACTCACTCCCAGTCGACCGATCCCATTATCACGACACGTACTGATAAATTTGGTCAACCCACGCGTTCCGATCCTTGTCCGGTCGACCATCCTTGAGGACTCGGTCGACATAACTCAAAACAGTATACTGTTTTGACCTTGATTTTGCCTTTGTCAAATTTTGGATTTATCTCCAACAAAATTTGATCTTTTGGGGTGTTTAGAAAATCCATATCTCATGTAATATATTATCCTATATAATGTTAAATTATTACACCCCATAATATATACATCATATATGAATTTATTCATGATTCTAATTATGTCAATTTTCGTGACATATTGATTTTATTGATTCACCACATGTGTCCATTTTCACATGAAACCCGACACATCATATAAACTAAAAAATATGCTTCTTCTTTCCTAGTTTTGTGATGTGACCTACAAAAGGATATAAACTAAATTGACAGTGATATTAAAAACTCAATATCTCAAACTATAGGCGGTATCTAGCTACACATTATAGTTACCCAATTAACGTAAATGTCTTGTTCCACTCGAACTATACACGATCTATTTATTGATGTAAGTGCACCACTTGTGTTTATCATGTGCCTCAGGATATTATGAATATATACAAAGTAGAAATGTGTCATATTCGTATTATATTCATTTCTTGATCTCTTTAGGCTAATTATAACTATGTAATTTAACCAAGTTACATTATGCATATTATAATTTTGCTTTATCAAGGGGCCCACTACTATCATCACTCAATTAAGAGGGGCAATGATAATCTTTTGCCTACCTATCTTTTCCAGCATAAGTCATATTCAACCAACTATTGTCTTTATCACTATACTCATTGATAACTTTTGACAATAATCAAATTAAACACTCTTTATGTGAAAAGATATAAGTCTCATATCTTAGGATCTAAGACACAGTAAAACATTAATGACACATAACACAATTCCATAATCTTTTACTTGTTAGGTCTATTCAATATATAAAAGTAATCATTTCCTCTTTTATATACTTGTGTCGTCAAATATTTGTAGAGCTACAATAATCGACGACCAACGCGACTTATCTTATCTCGGTAATTAATGTTACATGTTAATTACCATGATTGTGAATAACTTTTGATTTATGTAAACCATTATCTTTTAGAGCTCTACGGTTAAGGACCAAGAGTCTCTTCCTTAACACTTCCAAAAGACGAATACAATAATCATGGAACAAAATGCTTGCACGTTCAATTCATAACAATTGACATATAAAAGTAAAACTTTTAGGACACATTCCTTTCATGATACGGGGGCGTGTTGAGAGAAACACAACAAATTTGTTGTTCGTAGAGATGCGTTTGGGAGGACATGGTGCGCGGGCGTTGGTGGAGTCAGGGGCATCTCATAATCTTGTGCGCAAGGCATGGGCCACCTCTCATGGCCTTAGGGTAGGTCAAAGGAGAAGGCGCGTGAAGATTGTGGGCAGCAAGGATGCGCGAATAGCGGGGGCTATTCAGGAGAATATGGAAATCGAGGCATGGAGGAGTATGTGTTGGTTTCTCGTGATGGCCAAGGATGATTTTGATCTCATCCTTGGGATGGAGTTCTTACGCGAGGCGAGGGCCGTATTGATCACGCATTTGGGAGGCTTGTGGATCGTGGACGAGAGGAGGCCATGTTTTGTACGAGGCGCGGAGGAACAAGGGGAGATCAAAGCTCTCTCGACATGGTAAGTCAAGACCGAGATGGGGCATGGAGAGGAGACCTTCTTGGCAACTTTGGTAGAGGATGGGACGAAGGGAACCAAGAAAATTCCGTTAGAAATTGTGGAAACCTTGGAGGAGTTCGTGGACATCACGCCGGAAGAGTTACCCAAGGAGTTCCACCAAAGTGGGGAGTGGATCACCGCATTGATCTAGTTCCTGGAATGTGATTGATCGTTTTATATTTCTACCGCAAGTGCACGGCCGCGTTGAAGCGGTGGCAAATACGGGTCGTCCACTGGGAGGTGTGTCGACACTTGGTTTATTCGAAGGCAAGGGGTAAAAAGAAGGGGGAAAAATGTATTACACTAATCTAAACTACAAAGCTGAAATGAAATGCAAAGGGAATGAAGATAAGCAATAAAACTAAACCCCAAAGGGGGTAGAGAAATAATGTGAACATAAAGAAGTGTGTGTGTGTTCATTAAGCTCCTCACAACATGTAGTGCATGAAATCATAAAACTACATCCAACTTTGCCTCTACATGAATTAAGATAAGACTACATCATTAAAACATACAAGACAATAATTGGAATGAAACTAAATGAACTCATGTATAAAGACTAGACCCTACTATGCCTCCACATGAATTAAGATGACTACATCATTAAAACATACAAGACATTAGCTAAGGAAAAGGCAACAAGAGTACATACACTACAAATTGTGTTACCAACAATTACTTCATCCATATCCTAACCTTATCATTCCCCATAAAATAGGTCCACTAATCAAAGCATAAGCTAAGCTTCATTCAAGAGCATTAGCATATCAAAGATAAGAGTGGAGACCCATTAGATGGTTATGGAAATCATATAAAGCTCAAGGGATAAAAATAACACACACTTAATACACTACATTATTATATCACATATTTCTCCACCCCCCAAATGGGGATGGAACTACTCACTACTCATTACACTACTGATTAGACTAAGTAAAGAAAACATTTAACTAAGATACTAAAATTACTAAACAAGAAATTAAACAAAGTAAAGCAACCCACACAAAACAAGCAACATAACAAAACAAGATTAAAAGAAACAAATAAACTTTTATTAACAATGACTCACATTGAAGGTAGCATCCTTCTCCACCTTGAGTTATTGCTTCAAGGCTCACTCCTTAGTAGAGAGAATGCCACCAAACAATGGGTAATTACAATGGAAGGTGAAGAGTTCTATTTATAGGCATGGAAAAAGCTAATCCGGGACAATCCCCCGATGTGGGACTAAACCAATACCACAAATACACTAAGAATACACTAATACACGTACTACAGAAAATTGGACGGATCCTGGGCTAAATGGACCGCCAATTAGCGGTTCCAGACCGCCAATTGGCGGCCTATAAAGCTTGGATCCGTCTGGTTTTCTTTGTGGGCTTTTCTTGAAGTGTTTCTTGGTCTTAGATGCATCTGGTTGGTTTAGTGGAGCTCCGACCCGAATCGAATTGACAAAATACTCCTCATGATGGTGTGGAGTTTCCTGTTTTGCTCTTAGGTCCTTCTGTCTTACGATCAGGTCCTTCCCCCTTGCATCTTGGTCCCCAGGTCTCACAATTAGGTCCTTTTTTCCTGCTTTTGGGTCCTTTCATGGCTCTTCTCTTCAAACCTCTTTATTTCTGAAAACTAAACATAAAACTCGTCACATAGCATTGCTTAGGTGTAAGATAATGGATATAAGGAACAAATATAAGCATGAAATGATGTCAATCAAATACCCCCACACCTAAGTTTTTGCTAGTCTCGAGCAAAACAAAGAAAGGAAAAAGCATACGAAAAACAAGAAATCCTAACTCACTTTCGTAGGAATCACGGTTGCACTTAGCATGTGCAACAAGCCGTTAAACCTCCTTGTTGCCAAGGAGGAGGAGTGGTGTCTCCTGAGGGTTTTCAGCGGATATACCCACAAAATCCGAACAAGATGCATTAATCAATCTAGCTACACGACTCGTTGGACTTATTTTGACGATCATGGAATGCGGTAATACTACGGGTCGACTCTATATATGTAATCAGTCCACACACCTAGCCTAATGAGTTATTCGTGAGAGTTAACTAAGGAATTAAGTGAAAGACATGGGCAACCTTAACTTCTGAATGTGAAACAAAGTGTAAAGTCCATTTTGGTTCTTATTTGACTCTTTTTTCTTTCTTTTTTTCTTTTTTTTTTCTTTTCTTTTTTTCTTTTTTTTTTCTTTTTCTTTGGAGCATTTATTGGTTGGTGTTTGATTCTCCCAGGGTCAGGTTTCGTGCATCATTGCCTATGAGGACTTACACTATCACGTACACCTTCCCCCAAATCTCCACATAGGGCGATCCCTACCACCCGTGTAACGGGAGTTCGGTCGGTGCATCCCAAGTCAGATGACTCGAAAGCACCAGGCACAAAGTCCCCTCAGACCTACTTTCCCGAGTGATAGGAGCCGTGCGAGAAGAGAGAACACCACTTATTTATTCATTTATCTACATGGGAACCAAAACCCCTACACTTAAGTTTCACAAAAAGATATTAAGGGCCCTTGACTACAACAAACTTCCTAAATTAACAAACACGAATTGGACTCACTAGGTTCAGGGTGGACTTCTTTAAATGTTTGAGCACTGAAACCCACTGATTACTCACCCCCAAGGGAAAACTGGGGTGCATCCTAACGACTCGATAAATCCTAAAGCCACGTACTAGATATCCTAATGCATCAAGTTCAAGACAATTTTGGGAGCTTTTCTTTTTACTTTGCCTCTCAACGGTTTTGCACATGCTAAACACACGCAAAACCCACAAAACATTTTCTTTCGAAAACACATGAAGATTTTGAAAGAAATGTGAAAATTTTAAAGCACTAGGCAAGCAAAAGAAGACAAGTTACCCAAGGATCATGGCAAGCAGATATATCGGTATTAAATGCAGCACACTATCATGACCCTAACAATGCAAAAGAAAACAAAATCAAAGGAAAAAGACTCAACTATGTACACACGTAAAACACCCCCCCACACCTACTTCATGCATTGTCCTCAATGAATGTGAACAAGATACTACATGGATACATGCATGAAAAAGGAACGATCTCACCAACATGAAGTACAAAGGGATGTTCGGGGTCATGTTGATGGACACAAACCCAAATTCCCTCAAAACCTGTGAGAAGCTGAAGAAGGGAGACAAATACGTGAAAGAAATGGGGCCCAAATACTCAAGGGTTGGGGCCCACAACAATCGATGCTCACTGAAGGAGTCTTTATTTTCTTTTCTTTTTTTTTTTTTCTTTTTTTTTTCTTTTTTTTTTTTCATATAACTATGTACAAACATAAGTTCCCATCTTCATTTGTCAAAAGACATCAAATGGGAACCTCAAGAGTGGGTCAATGCACTTGGAAAGGGAACATGACACCACGCGGGGCCAGAATACGCATGCGTGGGCCCCCTTCACAAAGAGCACTAGACGAAATGAGAGGTTCATGAATTGGACGCAAAGGCGTCTCATTCAAAGGATCAAACTGAAAGAGCTTGAACCTCTCGAGAGTTTGGGAAATAAGGGGCAACGGAAGAAAAATATCTCCCGTTGCGGAACTGAAGTTATGATCATCAATCCAAACTCTCCAACCAACAGGCTGGTGGGTCGGAACGAGGTCAAGCACCTCGTTATGCATATCCGACACACCAGGCGAACAAACAGTGGGTCTCATACCCAAGGTATCCTCCCAGGAACTCCTAATACCCTCATGAGCAATGTAGTTGTTTGATGTTCCATCATTTCCAAGATGATCAGGAACAATAGTGAGAGGCAAACTCTCATCAGGTCGTATGAGATTAAGGGTACTAGGGAGCTCTTGCTCCACCAAAGGTGAGTCCTTAGGAGGTACAACAATAAGATCATGTGGCTCAAGGGCCATGGGACAAAAAGATAAGGCACAATCCTGTGCCGACTCGTAATGAAGCTGGTCCAAGTTATTCTCAATTTGAATCGAATCCTCCACTAAGTGATCGTGAATTGAAACCCCAAGTCCCTCAGACTGACAAGGAGTTTGACTTTGAAAGGTTGTGCTTTGAATTTGTGGATGTGGTGGTGGTTCGATATCAAAAGATGAATCCTCATGTTGACAAGAAAAGTTACCCTCCTCACGTTCATGGAATTGTTGTGTCATCTGGCTCACTTGAATTTCCATGGTTTGCAAGGAATTCAAGTTGGACTTCAGTAAATTTTGTGTGGCTTCCATGAATGTTTGGAGAGTTTGTTTCAAGGAATCAGGTATGCGGTCAACGATGAGGTCCAAGTCAGAGCTTGGGAAATTTTGTGGTTGGGTATTGATGGGCTGAGAATGAGTCCAATGATTTGGAGTGGGGTGCTGGTAGAATTCTGGGTATTCGGGAGGAGGATACTGGGGTGAACATGAAGTATAAGAATTTGGATAAGATTTGTCTCCCCATGAATCCATCACTCTCGGGTTGTACGCGGATGCGTAATGGTCATAATGAGCATTTTGGGAAAATGTGTGCTCATACTCAGGCTCAGGGGAAACATAAGGACATTCCCCGATAACATGACCACTCAACCCACAACAATCGCACGGTATGGCTACTGGAGCCACTGGTGCACTCATGTCGTCTACCGCATGCATGAAAGAGGCCAAAGTTTGTTGCCCAGAGTATGATCCAACATAACTAGATGGAGATCTAGCCGTCGGTGCCTCTCTCATATCACCCCTATATGAAGATTGCTCAGTCAAATAATGAAGATCATCCCAACCGTACGGGGTGTTCGTCTGAGCCACCCCAGGTTGCATGGGTCCGGAATACCAGGGAGAATCATCCTGGTCCCAACAATGATATGAATGGTCGCCCATGTAACCATCCATCTCAACAAACAACTCTCGAGTCGACCACTCTCACCACCACGAGACTAAGCTCGCAAAAAGTGCTCGACTCGACCCTAAAACGCTACCAGAGAGTGTAAAGGGGAGGAGACTATAACGTAGAAGAAGGTGAGAAGAAGATGACTCAGAGGAGAAGGGAAGAATCCCTAGAGCTAGCGAGGGTACAGGGTGAAGGTAGAAGCCTAACTAGCAAGCATGGCTCAAACAATGTAAGGCAATGGGTCCTTAGGCTAGACGACGCCTAACTTCGAGGTCACTAGCCTTGACACGCCTCACCTCCCTACAACGAGGACCACAATGCCCAGCAAGTGATACCAGATCCGGAGATCCAGTACCTCCTACTATCGACAAGGTAGGCAACGCCGATCAGGTCATGACGGTCTCAACTAGATTACTCTCCTAGTGCGCCCGCAATCCTAGGGCCAATGTCTACTTGCTTTTAGTTAAGGCTTTATTAAGAGTGGTTTTTGGGGCCAAGGAAAGGGTGATGAAATCCCCCACCTTATCTTTTATGGGACAGCCCCTCCTTAGTAGCGATTTGATCCTAGATCTAGCAATCAATCGCTCCAATCAAACGCTCTCTCACTCTTGTCCTGATGCAAATCCTACTAACTAATGCATGGGCATACGAGATGCGTGAATGAGTGTAGGAAATGCGTACCTTACGCCAGCACTCAACAACTGAAATTAAAGCTAAAAGAAAAGACAACTATATGCTCAAGTCAATACATGATGCGTGACCAATTAAGAACGTCTAGTCTTTTGCTTTGGATTTTAGGGCCAAGTTGATTAATGGGGGAGTGATTAATGATCTGGGAGCAAACCAGAAGTCAAATCATGCAAAATAGGGCTCCCAGATAACACAAATTACAAAACTAACTACCAGAAAAAAATTGAAAGAAGGAAGCCCTCACCAGGCCGCCAATTGGCGGTCTCCAACCGCTGATTGGCGGTCCTTTTAGGTCTTTTGTTCCTCAAATTTGTCCAGCATCCTCCCCTTGATGCAGTGGTTCCCTGAAACTAAGCAAAACTGAAAACAAAAAATTAAAAACCCCTCGAATCGTCCAAACCAAGGTCTGGACAGAGCACCTCCCCGGCAGCGGCGCCAAAAACTTGATTGATCGTTTTATATTTCTACCGCAAGTGCACGGCCGCGTTGAAGCGGTGGCAAATACGGGTCGTCCACTGGGAGGTGTGTCGACACTTGGTTTATTCGAAGGCAAGGGGTAAAAAGAAGGGGGAAAAATGTATTACACTAATCTAAACTACAAAGCTGAAATGAAATGCAAAGGGAATGAAGATAAGCAATAAAACTAAACCCCAAAGGGGGTAGAGAAATAATGTGAACATAAAGAAGTGTGTGTGTGTTCATTAAGCTCCTCACAACATGTAGTGCATGAAATCATAAAACTACATCCAACTTTGCCTCTACATGAATTAAGATAAGACTACATCATTAAAACATACAAGACAATAATTGGAATGAAACTAAATGAACTCATGTATAAAGACTAGACCCTACTATGCCTCCACATGAATTAAGATGACTACATCATTAAAACATACAAGACATTAGCTAAGGAAAAGGCAACAAGAGTACATACACTACAAATTGTGTTACCAACAATTACTTCATCCATATCCTAACCTTATCATTCCCCATAAAATAGGTCCACTAATCAAAGCATAAGCTAAGCTTCATTCAAGAGCATTAGCATATCAAAGATAAGAGTGGAGACCCATTAGATGGTTATGGAAATCATATAAAGCTCAAGGGATAAAAATAACACACACTTAATACACTACATTATTATATCACATATTTCTCCACCCCCCAAATGGGGATGGAACTACTCACTACTCATTACACTACTGATTAGACTAAGTAAAGAAAACATTTAACTAAGATACTAAAATTACTAAACAAGAAATTAAACAAAGTAAAGCAACCCACACAAAACAAGCAACATAACAAAACAAGATTAAAAGAAACAAATAAACTTTTATTAACAATGACTCACATTGAAGGTAGCATCCTTCTCCACCTTGAGTTATTGCTTCAAGGCTCACTCCTTAGTAGAGAGAATGCCACCAAACAATGGGTAATTACAATGGAAGGTGAAGAGTTCTATTTATAGGCATGGAAAAAGCTAATCCGGGACAATCCCCCGATGTGGGACTAAACCAATACCACAAATACACTAAGAATACACTAATACACGTACTACAGAAAATTGGACGGATCCTGGGCTAAATGGACCGCCAATTAGCGGTTCCAGACCGCCAATTGGCGGCCTATAAAGCTTGGATCCATCTGGTTTTCTTTGTGGGCTTTTCTTGAAGTGTTTCTTGGTCTTAGATGCATCTGGTTGGTTTAGTGGAGCTCCGACCCGAATCGAATTGACAAAATACTCCTCATGATGGTGTGGAGTTTCCTGTTTTGCTCTTAGGTCCTTCTGTCTTACGATCAGGTCCTTCCCCCTTGCATCTTGGTCCCCAGGTCTCACAATTAGGTCCTTTTTTCCTGCTTTTGGGTCCTTTCATGGCTCTTCTCTTCAAACCTCTTTATTTCTGAAAACTAAACATAAAACTCGTCACATAGCATTGCTTAGGTGTAAGATAATGGATATAAGGAACAAATATAAGCATGAAATGATGTCAATCAGAATGCGCCCACCAGCCCAAGCTCCTTACCGAATGCTACCCGTCTATTTGGAGGAACTTAAGCACCAACTCAAGGAGCTCTTGGATGCGGGCCTGTTGCGTCCAAGTAAGGCACCTTATAGAGCGCTGTTTCAAAAATAGAAGGATGGACGTTTGCAGACGTGTGTTGATTATCGGGCACTCAATAAGGTTACTATTAAGAATGAGTATCTGCTGCCCAACATTGAAGACTTATTTGACAAGCTAAGGAAGGCGACGTTCTTATCTAAGATGGACTTCAGGAGCAGGTATTATGAAGTCCGAATTCCTGAAGGAGACGAAGAGAAGACGACTTGTGTGATTAGGTATGGGTCGTACGAGTTTGGGGTCATGCCGTTCGGTTTGGGAAACGCGCTGGCAACATTTTGCAACCTTATTAACGATGTATTCTCTGAATATCTCGATAGCTTTGTGGTGGTCTACTTGGATGATATTGTCGTCTATAGAGAGGACTTGGAGTCGCATAAAGTACACTTGACCAAAGTTTTGGCCAAGCTCCGGGAGCTTAAATTGTACTTGAAGCAAGAGAAATGCGTGTTTGCCCAAAATGAGATAGGGTTATTGAGGCACATCATAGGAGATGGCAAGGTAAAGATGGATCCAAGAAAGACCGCGGCAATAATGGATTGACCGATACCCACCAAGGTAACTGAACTACGTTCGTTTTTGGGACTAACAAACTACTACAGAAAGTTTGTTCAGGGATATAGCCGCATTGCCACACCTTTAACTGATTTGTTAAAGGACAATACCTGGATTTGGTCGAGTCAATGCCAGGGGGTTTTCGAGGAGTTGAAACACGCGATGGTGTCTAAACCGGTGATAGCACTTCCAAGGTTCGACATGGAGTTCGAGGTGACCATGGATGCTAGCGACAAAACTCTTGGAGGGGTTCTAGTGCAAGATGGACATCCGGTTGCTTACGAGAGTCGAAAGCTGAATCCTGCGGAGAGGAGGTATTCCGTGCACAAAAGAGAGCTCATAGCTGTTGTGTATTGCCTAAGGACTTGGAGAGTCTACTTGTTGGGGAGGTGGTTCACGGTGTATACGGACAATGTGGCCACGAGTTGTTTTAAGAACACGAAGAAGCTCACGCCTAAGCAAGTAAGATGGCAAGACTACTTGGCCGAATTTGATTTCGTGCTCAAGTATAAGCCTACGAGGCTTAATCAAGTTGCCGACGCGCTTAGTAGGAGGGATACCGAAGACGCGGGGGAGGAGGCAACTTTGGTGACCGTCACAGGAGTCCAGGGGGACATCCTTGACAAGATTAGAGAAGCTACACAAGCTGACGCTGAGTGCAAGCATATTAGTTTGCATAATGAAGAAGGTCTGACGAGACGCTTCTGGAAAGATGATGGGATCATCTGGGCTAAGGGGAAAAGGCCCTTCGTACCCAAATTGGGGGACTTGAGACGTATGCTTTTGCATGACACGCACAACGTGTGATACGCTGGCCATCCGGGGGCAGAATGGACTGCAACTTTGTTGGGGAGTAGCTACTTTTGGCCGAGCATGGAGAAGGACGTGGAGATCTATGTGAGGACGTGTCTTATGTGCCAACAAGACAAGGTTGAGAGACAAAAGGAGAAGGGTTCCTACAACCTTTACAATACTGGAAGGCCTATGGGAGAGTTGTTCTATGGACTTCATTTCGGGATTTCCCAAGGTGGAGGGGTGCACAACGATCATGGTGGTTGTGGATAGATTCTCAAAGTATGGAGTGTTTATAGCCGCACCAAGCACATGCACGGTGGAACATTGTTGAACGTTTTATTTTAAACCGCAGGTGCACGACCGCGATGAAGCGGTGGCAAGTACGGGTCGTCCTCAGGGAGGTGAGAAGGCTCTTGTTTATCCGAAATCAAGTGGCAAAAAAATGGAAGAGATGTTATTATGCTAACCTACACTACACTACGCTAAGAAGTACGAAATGTGAAAGAAGAAAACAAATGATGAAATAAGAACTAAGCTAAGAACAAAACAAGAATGCTGGAATTTCAGGAATGGAAAAACCCCTAAGGGGTGGAGTGAGTGCACACAAGCAAAGAGGTGGGTGTTGAACACATTCTTTAAGCACAAATAAAGGTGGTGTTATCATGCATAAGAAGTGTCTAAATGTTGTGTTAAAACCTATCAATCTATTCACCAACTTAGTTGATTAACATTTACATATGCAAGTTGTTTATTTCAGAACCTAAACAAGCATGAGAGGTGTCTAATCATTTTGGCAAAACTCATTAAGTTATAAATTCTATCCTAAACAAGCAAGCGTACATTCATGTTTTATCAACACATAAAAAATAAAGCATCCATCCCATTCTCTAATGCATGTATGTACATCTACTCCACCCCCAAAGGGGATGGAACTACTCACTAAACATTACACTAATTATTAAACTAAGCAAAGAAAGCATATTAAAACTAAACTAGAAATAAAAGACGATTAAACTAAAACATGCACAAACAATAAAAGAAGCATAAACAAACAATGAAAGAAACACAAAACTTTATTGATAAAATGACTCACATTTCAAGTAGCATCCTCCTACTTTAGTGTGTGCTTCAAGGCCTCACTTCTAGTAGGAAGAATAACCACTTAAAATATGGAGTGATTACAATGGAAGGTGAAGAGTTCTATTTATAGCCATGGAAAAAGGCAAACCGGGTCAATCCCCCGATGTGGGAATAAACCAATACCACAAATAGCCTTAACAAACATTAATACACGTCCAGGAGAAAACTTGGCGGATTTGGGCCAAAACAGGCACAAAGTCCCCTCAGATCTACTTTCCCGAGTGATAGGAGCCGTGCGAGAAGAGAGAACACCACTTATTTATTTATCTACATGGGAACCAAAACCCCTACACTTAAGTTTCACAAAAAGAGATTAAGGGCCCTTGACTACGACAAACTTCCTTATACTAACAGACACGAATTTTTTGACTCACTAGGTTCAGGGTGGACTTCTTTAAATGTTTGAGTGTTGAAGCCCTATGATTACACGCCCCCCGAGGGAAAACCGGGGTGCATCCTAACGACTCGATAAGACCTAAAGCAGTAAACTAGATATCCTAATGCATCAAGTTCAAGATAATTTTGGGAGCTTTTCTTTTACTTTGCCTCTCAACGGTTTTGCAGATGCTAAACACACGCAAAACCCACAAAAACATTTTCTTTCACAAACACATGAAGATTTTGAAAGAAAAGTGAAAATTTTAAAGAACTAGGCAAGCAAAAGAAGACAAGTCACCCAAGGATCATGGCAAGCAGATATATCAATGTTAAATGCGGCACACTAGCATGACCCTAACATACACACAAAAAGAAAACAAAATCAAAAGAAAAAGACTCGACTATGTACACACGTAAAACACCCCCCACACCTACTTCATGCATTGTCCTCAATGAATGTGAACAAGATACTACATGGATACATGCATGAAAAAGGAAAGATTTCACCAACATGAAGTACAAAGGGACGTTCAGGGTCATGTTGATGGACACAAACCCAAATTACCTCAAAACTTGTGAGAAGCTGAAGAAGGGAGATAAATACGTGAAGAGATTGGGCCCAAGTACACAAGGGTTGTGGCCCACAACAATCGATGCTCACTGAAAGAGTCTTTTACTACACACTTTTTTTTCTTTTTATTTTTTTACAAGATATATACATCAACCAAGATATTCTCATAATCATTTGGTCAAGGAACATCAAATGAGAACATCAAGTCATGAGGACCAGAGACTTGCCGAGATGGGCAAACTCCACTGGTACTCTGAGGTGTCATGAGGGGTGAAAGGTCAAAGCTGAAAGGCTCGAACCCCTCATGATATTGGTTGGGTGTGGGCAACAAAGAATGAAGTTGTGTTGCCTCACTAGGGTTTAATTGCTCATCGAAGAAAACCCTCCAACCAATAGACGGGTGCATCAGAATGAGTTCCTCAGGCTCATTCGATGGATGTAGCAGACTTGCATCACTAAGAATGAGGCTTCTCCCCAAGTCATCCAACAAGGACCTCCCACCATCATTTAGATCATCAAGCATAAGCTCAGTCATAGGTGGGTCCTTGTTGGAGTCAATATGAAGCTCAAATGGCTCAATGGCCATGAGACATGAGGTAGAGACACCATCTCGTATAGGCATATGATGAGGTGTCTCACTCTCACTAGTACTCTCAACTGAATAATGCAACGAACACTCCCTTTGGACATTCATGTTCGAGGCCAGCTCACTCTGTTGCATTGCAAAGACAGGCAATGAGTTTTCGCTTGGCCCACGAACATTCTCAACGGGTTGCATTGGGGTTAGGGGTGTTCGTTGATTCTGTGGTGCTTTCTCCAATTGGAGGATGAGATTTAGATTTAAAGGTTCATCCATGGGTTCCTGTTGCCTACCAGAGTTGAACACATGAAACTCGGCACTCATGTTACCGAATGAGAGCTTCATGAGACCATTTCTACAATTAATCAAGGCATTGGAGGTTGCCAGAAATGGTCTACCCAAAATCAAAGGTATTTGAGAGTGGGTGTTCACAACAGGATTGGTATCAAGGACAACAAAATCGACTGGAAATATAAAATCTCCAACTTTGATAAGCACATCCTCGATAATACCCAAGGGAATACGAATGGATCTATCCACCAATTGGAGGGTGATCTTAGTTGGTTTCAATTCTCCCAAGTTCAACTGTTTATAAACAGAGAATGGGAGGAGGTTGACCGCTGATCCTGAATCAAGCAAAACATTGCTCATTCTAGTGTCCCCTATCGTACACTGAATAGTAGGACACCCAGGGTCCTTGTATTTTGTGTAGGTAGGATTGGACAAAAGTGAGCTGATATTTGCAGCCAAGAATGCTTTCTTAGGCACATTGGTCTTCCTCTTGGTTGTGCAGAGATCCTTCAACACTTTGGCATATTGAGGTATTTGTTGGATGACATCCAACAAGGGGATGTTAACCTTTACTTGCTTAAACACCTCTAATATCTTGTCCATGTTGTCACTCTGCTTTTTGGTTAACCTACTTGGATAGGGAGCTTTTGGCAGGTAGGTTTTCTGCGGTGCCTGAGAAGGAAGCCTTGGTGTATTACCCTCACCCTCAACCTCTTCTTCACCACCATTCCCACTGAGGGGCTGCATAGATGGTGGTTGTTGTGGCAAGGAAATGTGATTGTCAACCAGTTTTCCATTCCTTAAGGTCACAATGGAATTGACATGGTGAACAGGTTCCTCCACATGGTTCACTTGCCTCCCCCGAGGTACCACATTCTCATTTTGCACGTGTTGTTGTTGGTAGATACGGGGGTTAGCCTCAGGCTGGCTAGGAAAAGACCCTCTCTCTCTTTCATGTACAGACTGAGCCAATTGGCCCATCTGAAGCTCTAGTGATTTGATGGTCTGCTGATTGGAAGTGAGAACTTGACTCGTAGTTGACATAAAAAAATTCATTGAGTTTTCAAGTCCACGAGTCAAGGTCTCAAGCGAATTGAATCGGGTTTCCATATTATTGGAATTTGGGAAACCCGATTGATTGGTGGTTTGCGCTTGGGGTGGCTGATAGGAATGTGCATGCATGGGAGGTTGATGTGATTGGTAATGTGGTCTAGAGAAGTTTGAAGGACCACCCGGGGTATTAGTTTGGTTCCATGAAACATTGGGGTGGTTCCTCCATCCAGGATTATAAGATGATGAGTATGGGTCATTCCTGGCTCTATCATAGATGACGATGATACGCTCCATCTCAGGAGGAATGGACTCACACTCGCTTTCTACATGACCTATCCTACCACATGAATGACAGGGAACTAGACCAGATGTGGACATGTGAGGTGCACCATGTTGGTTTTGGAGCTCAATCGAATCCATACGGCGCATTAAGGCCGCCATGCGCGCCTCGGTGGCCGTAGTGGTATCGACAACAAATGTGGCACCCGATCTAGTCGAGTTTGCATTCGCGATCCTTGCTCCTATGCTAGATGATGCAGGTGGTTCCCTCACACTCTCCCATTGCATGGTTTTCTCAGCGAGGTCTTCTAGGAAGGCCCATGCCTCCCTTTCATCCTTTCCCAAGAACTCTCCTTGACACATCGACTCAAGGAGCGTTCTTGACGGGATGTGAAGACCTTCGTAAACAATCTGACAAAGATGCCACAACTCAATGCCATGGTGAGGGCACGAGGATAGTAGCTCTTTGAACCTCTCTAGATATGCATGAAATGGTTCGGTCTCATGTTGATAGAACGAATTGATTTCGTTCCTCAATTTTTGAGTCCGATGATTTGGAAAGTACTTCTTGGGGAATGCAGATTGAAACTCATCCCAAGTCCTAAAGGAATTCGCCTGGTTGCTGTACAACCACTTCTTGGCATCATCCTTTAATGCGAAAGGAACGAGCCTAAGATGGATGGAGTCTGTGCTAAGTTGTTGCAGCTTGAACATAGCACAGACCTCCTCAAATTCCCTGAGAAAGATATAGGGGTCACCTTTCCCAGTGAAATGAGGGAGCATGGAAATGAATTGAGGCTTAACCTCAAAATGGTTCCCATTAGCCTCTGGTAATACGATGCATGAGGGTAGAGCTGTACGGCTCGGGTAGCATCGATCACGTAGAGGTATGGGAACGACAACTGGTAGCACTGGTCGAACAGGTGGGTCCAGCAACTGCTCCTCCTCACGGAAATTAGCAGCCATTGGACCCGAACTACGTGCGACACGAGAGGAGGGAGGTGTCGAGAAATCGATGACCTAAGCCGGATTGACAACGCTCCTCGTCAAACGACCACTCACGTCTCGTGTCCACGAAAGCATGCACAAAGGTGCACACACACACAAAACAAAATTTTTTTTTAACAAAGAATGTGCGTAGAGGAGAAGACGGGGGAACACAGGAGAGAAAGAATGACTCAGGAGAGAAGGGAAGAAGTCCTTATGCTACGGCGGATGGGTACAGGTAGAAGCACACAAGCAAACAAGGCTCAAGCAATCCTAAGGTCGCTATAGGTCCTTACAGCTAGACGACGCCTAACTGCGAGGTCACACGGCCTCAACACGCCTCACCTCCCTACAACGAGGACCACAAAGCCCAGCAAGTGAGCCAAGATCCGGGGATCTCGTCTCTCCTACTATCGACAAAGTGGGCAACGCCGATCAGGTCATGACGGTCGGGACCGGATCACTCTCCTAATGCGTCCAAGATCCTTAGGGCCAATGTCTACTTGATTTTAAAATTATGCTCTTGATTAGTGTGGTTTTTGGGGCGAAGGAAAGGGTGATGAAATCCCCCACCTTATCTTTTACGGGACAGCCCCTCCTTAGTAGCGTTTTGGAGTCCTAAATCTAGCAATCAACTCTCCAAACAACGCTCAACTCACACTTGTTGCAATGCACTTCCTACTAACTAATGCATGTTCATACGAAATGCATGAATGAGAGTAGAAGGTGCGTACCTCACGCCAGCTCTCAGCAACAGAAAATAAAGCTAAGATAAAAGACAATCTAAATGCCTAAGTCACATACATGATGCATGACCTAAACAAGAATGAATGCCTAATCTTTTGCTTTGAGTTTTAGGGTCCAAGTTGCTTAAAGGAGGTTTGATTATTGATCTGGGAACGAACTATAAGTCAAAACATGCCAAATTGAGTCCCAGATAACTAGATCATTTATAGCAACAACAGCAAGAAATTAAAAGATGAACAGAGCTCACCAGACCGATGATTAGCGGTCTCAGACCGCTGATTGGCGGTCTTAAGTGCTCAGGTCGTCTGGAAATTTCTCCAGTAGCCTCCACTTGCTATTCCCAGTCTCCTGAAACAAAGAAAAACTACAAAACAAAAATTAAATCCACTCGAATCGTCCAAACAAGAGTCTGAACTGGCACCTCCCCGGCAACGGCGCCAAAAACTTGTTGAACGTTTTATTTTAAACCGCAAGTGCACGGCCGCGATGAAGCGGTGGCAAGTATGGGTCGTCCTCAGGGAGGTGAGTAGCCTCTTGCTTGTACGAAATCAAGTGGCGAAAAAATGGAGAAGAGAGTTGGTTACGCTACTCCACGCTACACTACACTAAGAAGTATGAAATGTGAAAGAAGCAAACAAACGATGAAATAAGAACTAAGTTAAGAACAAAACAAGAATGCTGGAATTTCAGGAATGGAAAACCCCTAAGGGGTGAAGTGAGTGCACACAAGCAAAGAGGTGGGTGTAGAATACATTCTTTAAGCACATGAAGGTGGTGTTTATCAAGCATAGGAAGTGTCTAAATGTTATGGCAAAACCTATCAATCTATTCACCAACTTGGTTGATTAACAATTACATATGCAAGTTGTTTATTTCAGAACCTAAACAAGCATGAGAGGTGTCTAATCATTTTGGCAAAACTCATCAAGTTATAAATTCTATCCTAAACAAGCAAGCATACATTCATGTTTAATCAACACATTGAAATTAAAGCATTCATCCTATTCTCTAATGCATGTATGTACATCTACTCCACCCCCCAAAGGGGATGGAACTACTCACTAAACATTACACTAATTATTAAACTATGGAAAGAAAGCATATTAAAACTAAGCTAGAATTAAAAGACGATTAAACTAAAACATGCACAAACAATAAAATGAGCATAAAACAAACAATGAAAGAAACACAAAACTTTATTGATAAAATGACTCACATTAAAAGTAGCATCCTCCTACTTTAGTGTGTGCTTCAAGGCCTCACTTCTAGTAGGAAGAATAGCCACTTAAAATATGGAGTGATTACAATAGGAGGTGAAGAGTTCTATTTATAGGCATGGAAAAAGCTAATCCGGGACAATCCCCCGATGTGGGACTAAACAGACACCAAAAATAGCCTAAACGAACATTAATACAAGTCCAGGAGAAATCTTGGCGGATCTGGACTAATCCAGACCGCCAATTGGCGGTTCCAGACCGCCAATTGGCGGTCCAAAAGGTCCGGATCCAGTTGAGTTTTATTCTGGGCTTTTCTGTGTGCTTTTGGTGGTCTTTGATGCATCTACTTCGTTTGTTGGAGCTCCGACCCGAATCCAATTGCTAAAATACTCCCCATAATGGTGTGAAGTATTCTGTTTTACTCTTAGGTCCCTCTGTCTTGCAATCAGGTCCTTCTCCCTTGCATCTTGGTCCCTAGATCTCACAATTCAGTCCTTTTTCCCAGCTTTTGGGTCCTTTTATGCTTCATCTCTTCAAACCTATTTATTCCTGAAAACTAAACATAAAACTCGTAACATAGCATTATTTAGGTGAAAGATAATGGATATAAGATACAAATATGAGCATGAAATGATGTCAATCATAGTTTATAGTTTAATGAGTAGTGAGTAGTTCCATCCCCCTTTGAGGGGGTGGAGATGATGTTTATACATGCAATAAATAATGAAAATGAATACTTTATTTTGAAATGTGTTGATAAATGTGAATGTATGCTCGCTTGTTTAGAGTAGAACACTTCACTTGATGGGTTTTGCCACAACTATTAGACACCTCCCATGCTTGTTTAGGTTCCAAAATAACCAACTTGTGTATGTGAATGTTAATCAACAAGGTTAGTGATTGGATTGATAAGTTTTGCCACAACCATAAGACACTTCCTATGCATGAAAACACAACCTAAATTTGTGCCCATTGAATGCATTCTTCACCATCTTATTGCATGTGTACACACACTCCACCCCTTAGGGTTTCCATTCCTGATTTCCAAGTTTTCTTGTATTAGTCACTTAGTTTAATTTTATCTCATCTCATGCTTTCATCTTCTTTGTATGTTTTGTGCTAGTTTAGCGTAGCTAGTTTAGTGTAGTCACAACTTCTTCCCCTTTTTTCCTACTTGCCTTCGAACAAACCAGAGTCGACACACCTCCCTGTGGATCGACCCGTATTTGCCATGTCTTCACCGACGTCGTGCACTTGCGGTATTTTAAAACGATTAAAACAGTCAACGTTGTTTGTGATTACGTTTTCGTGTGTGCTTGTTTACACTATGGGAAATCGAGGAGTTGTACGGTGGTGTTGGTGTTCCCAATCCTCTCCGCGGAGATATAGCTTTTGGTGCCATCCAAAGCTTGAAAAACTGGGATTTGAGAGTCCCTTAGAGACTCCTAGCACAACTGGTGACAGTAGGAGAGTGAAATGAAGAGATATATAAGTAGAAATGAGAGAATGACAAAATGGTAATTGACACGGGCGATTTAAATAATTTACGGGCGACGTTTAGCAGTCCAAAGAAAATACTCACGACATTTTTCTGCTCAAATGTTTGCTACATATATTTTTTCAAGGGTAAATTATACTTTGCCCCCTCAAACTTGGCTCCAAGACTTTGCACTCTTGAACTTTGGAAATATGCACTTTGCACCCTAAGCTTTGATATTTTCGCAAGTTGCACTCGTGTTAAAAAATTTAGACGAAATTGCCTTGACTTCTACAACCTAAATATTCTACATTATTTTTTAATGTACATGAAATTTAGTAATTTTGGTTGGAGTTTTAACTGAAATAGAACAAGAGAAAGAAGATACGTATGCTCATGTTGTAAAGGTGAAGGGCATTATTGTCTAAAATTTTGAATCAAAATGGTATAAGGGTGTAATTTGACAAAATATTAAAATTAAGGGGTGCAAAATATCTATTTAAAGTTCAAGAGTGCAAAGTTCTCCGAGACCAAGTTTGTGGGTTCAAATGTGCAATTTATTCTTTTTGAAGTACAGTAACCACACCTTAAACGATAAAAATACTATTTTGTCACGAAATTCTTACAAAAAAAGTGGATGAGTCTCATGTCACTTCATCGCTGCATTAGACTTTTGGAATGTAACTTCCTCATTTATATATGTTGTAGTTTTCCCAATTGAGTGTTGCAACTCCCACCGTGATCTTTTTGTAACTTCCATTAACGAGTGATTATAAATTTGTGTGGATCTCCTTCTACAAGTGAGACCACTTACTCAAATTCTGGATCCATTTTCTTGTTGCAAAAGTTTCATTTTCATAACACATTATCATGACAAGATATAATTCAACTTAGAAGATTCAAGGCATGCACACGAACTCATGGGGAAAAACGAACTAACAAAGAGAGATATAAAATATTATCTCAACAACGACTGTGGGTACGATCCATTGCTCAGATGACGATCTCCAATATTTTAATCGGTAGAGTTTCGTGCTAATAACATGTAATGAAAATATCGGAGATCGTTGGAATCATATAAATAAGACATAGTAAGAAAAATGACAAAATGTTTAGGAAAAGTAGACTATTATTTCAGTCTCATTTTTCCATCACGCATGCTCTTTTGTTATATGATGCTTTGTAGCGTTTGCTTCCGGACACAAACAAAAATACTAGGGAAGATATTGTTATTTCGTAATAACTAATACTTATATTTTCAATCATAGGTAATGCATATATCAACACAAAAACTTGTGGTTGTTGACTTCGTACTACTATGAGATAGGCCTGTTGTAACATCCCGAAACAGCGGAAATTTAAAATTTATCATCAAGATATCAGAGACCAATAATAAAAAGACGTGACTGTTACTTCTCATAAAAACATTCAAGCAGTGCACCATATTACATCAGAGTTTGTCAAAAAGCTACATGATTACATCAGATATAGCAAAAAGAGATACAAGTAATCATGTCGACCTCAGTGGTCCGAACGAGAGAATATGATCCCAAAATGCGCGTGTACACTGTCACCACCCAACTGGACCTACAACGGTCCTGAAATAAAACATGCAACAACAATGCCTGAGTTTCCATAAGGAAACCTCGTATGTCAAGCTCACCTATATGCATGCAGTAGTACAAATGAACCTATCATACTAGTAGCATGTCATGTCATCAACAGTAAATAAACAATTCCCCCGAATGGTAACCCGGGACAACAGTCCGACAATCATCATCGGGTCTCCCAAGGAGACCTACCGTAGGTACATACGGTCTAGCGGAACAAGACGTGATGCTCCCCACACGCGGCTACACTAAACATGGGGTTCGGCAAGGAGCATCCGCCAGGTCCGCGCCATAAGAAACAGATATGTAACTTCGTGGTCAAACCACCCCAACGGAGCCATCACTCGATTGGTCCATCGAACAACATCTCAGTAGGTGCCCAGCTGAGGAAAACATAGCCGGAACAGCATCGGTCCATCATAACCGGAACAACATCGGCCCATCATCGCCGGAACAACATCGACGGCATCACTGACAGAACATCGGTAGCCCAACATACGTCCGACACAACATCGAACGGTATAACATAAGTCTGGCACAACATCAGACGGTTCCGAACCGAAGTCCGCCAGGTCATCTCACTCCGTAGAGCCATGCAACATCGTGCATTGGGATCCGTGATCCCTCAGGGCTACTACCCTATGACTCAATGCATATGTCATATCATGGAACATAATTCATAAAAGAAATCCACGCACCAACGCGCTCATATACATACAATGCAATCCAATGTAATAAAAAGGACAAAGCCTCAGATTATAAAAGATAAGACTCAACTTAAAAAGGACAGAATCTCGGGTTATAACAGACAAGACCTCTACTTAAAAAGAACAGTGTAACATATTATAAAAGACAAGCCTCTACACAAAAGGAACAAAATCTCGGGTTAAAAAGGACTAGACCTCAACTTAAAAAGAACAGTGTAACATATTATAAAGGACAAACCTCTACACAAAAGGGACAGAATCTCAGATTAAAAAGGACAAGACCTCCACTTAAAAAGAACAACGTAACATATTATAAATGACAAGCCTCTACACAAAAGGGACAAAATCTCAGATTAAAAAGGACAAGACCTCCACTTAAAAAGAACAACGTAACATATTATAAAGGACAAACCTCTACAAAAAATGGACAAAATATCAGGTTAAAAAGGACAAGACCTTCACTTAAAAAGAACAACGTAACATATTATAAAGGACAAGCCTCTACACAAAAGGGACAGAATCTCAGGTTAAAAAGGACAAGACTCCACTTAAAAAGGATACGTCTTTTCTTAAAAAGAACATGTTTCCGTACAATAAAAAGAACAAATCTCCACTTAAAAATGATAAGTTTTTTTCCTTAAAACGAACAGATCTCAATACAATAAAAAGACAAATCTCCACTTAAAAAGGATAGGTCTACTTAAAATGAATATGTATAAAACGGTCGAACAATCCATAAGTCATATAAGCTACCGGTCGAACCAAACACACAAGCGGTCTACCAAAAACAGGCAGCCCGACCTGTCGGGTATCTCTTGTTGCCCTCGTTGCCGGCGAGGTCTCTGACCACCCAACGACGATCACAAACACACCCACAAGGGTGGGCAAAACAAACCACACTATTGAACCGACATACCTCAAGTCGCGATCTCCAGAGAAAGTTGGAGATCCACCTCACGCGCCCTCCTCAGCAATCGCCTGATCCTTACGCACGCTTCTCCTGAGCTCGCTAGCCGCAACACCCTCCTCCGTCGCCGGTGAGCTTGGGTCTGAGGTTGAGAGAGAGAAAGTTGAGTTTTTTCTGCCTTAAAACTCAAACCACCCATCACCTCACCACCCCTGCACCATACTCTACACCTCATCCACAGTACCCGCCACTCCTTCCCTTTCTCATGCAAACCCACCCTCTAAACACTAATTAGCACCCTAAATGGGTTTAGGGACTTTACACCTGTAACCGGATCAAGTACAAGACAGGTATGACCAATATACCCATGCCCTTACCAGTTTAGGTAGACATGTACGACTCTATACCCAAAATAAAAAAATGTGCATGTCCCACCTACTAATCGAGTATCGGGCGGCTAACCAGGTATTCAGGTATAATCTATAAAATTTTGAGATAGATACTAAAATGAGAATATATATACCTCAAATGAGCACAAAGTAGTAAAGTTCAAGTTTAAAGTATACAGAGAGGGATAAGGTTTTCTAGTTTCTTTTTTATGCATGGTAATTGTGCACTTTTTATATTTATTTTATAGTATAGGAACTCCGGTAGAAGGGAAAGCATCGCTGGGCTTCCTTTCATGATCTTGGGCTTTTATCCAGTGTCCGTTCACCTGATCCAACACTATATGCATGTCATCCTCCTGGGAAGACAACAGTTGAAGATGATCGATGGCATCTTCTTCTCCGAGCTTAAACCTGTTTTGGATAGGCAAAAAACTCAACTTTGGCTTCGTAGTATTTTTATTGTTGGGTTTGTTTTATGTGTGTTTTTACCATGTTTGTAATCAGACTTTGTCCACCTTTTTTTAAAGAAATAGCGAGTCAATGACTCAAAAAATAAATAAAACGAAACTTTGTTTTCAGAAATCATGGTTTTTTGCTGAAAACCATGGTTTTAACATGTATGGATAAACGGGATTAATCTTCTTCGACCCTAAATTGAACATTTCACCTTTGCCATTAACACTATTTGTCCAGTCTATCTTCAGGTTACAGAACATCTATGTCATGTTCACGTACTCCCAAGAATTTTGATTAGCCGCTTTTGAACCAAATACAAGTTGACTATCTATTATTGATTTCTAAAGCTCCAGTGAATCAGTCAAAATAAATAAACTGGTCAAAATTAATGACGATCATGGTTGTCGTAGACACCAAATTGTTTGGACTCCAGACATTTGTGCTCTACATGTTTAATTATTCAACCAAGCCCAACTAATCTCAAGGACATATTTGGACTGTGAACCCAATAATTAGAATTGAATTAAATAAGTCAGATCATATGGAGCCGGGAGCCCGACGTCTTTCTTTTGTGGTATAATTCAAGGATTCAAACTTTACTTCTATTTCTTATTCCACCTTCGTTGCGTGGGAACATAGGTCCATTCGATTTCATGTTATCAACTAGATAAATTAAATTAGATCTGTTGCTAAACTAAAGTATTTCAGATAATAACTCTATGTTGCTAAATTTGCTAATAAAAGTCTTCGGACTTCGATCATGTTATTATGTGGGAAATTTAGTCATCTGTATGTCAAGATCCTTCAGTGTAATTGTCTAGCGCGATCGTGTCAAATTCCACTTTTTGTTGCTTTAAATTCCTTTGCTTATTCTCGATGTCTCGCACCAAGGGTAAGCTCTTACGTCGAAAGTCCAAAATAGCATAAAACTTTATGTTACCATCAAATTGCTCAAATACTCAAACAAAGGCCACTAGATTGAAATAACAAACAACAAAAACAAAATTTGGAGCAAAAGAAGCTCAGCAGGCCGCCAGTTGGCGGTCCTAGACCGCTGATTGACGGTCCAAATAGCTTTTCACTTCTCCAAATTTCTCCTGGTGCCTCCCTTAGATGTCCCTGAAATACACAAAACTAAAAATAAAAGATTAAATTCACTCGAATCGTCCAAACCAAAGTCTGGACAGAGCACCTTCCCGGCAACGACACCAAAAGCTTGATGTGTTCGTTTTAAATATCGTAAGTGCACGACGTTGGTGAAGACTTGACAAATACGGGTCGATCCACATGGAGGTGTGTCGACTCTGGTTCGTTTGAAGGCAAGTGAGAAAAAGATGGGAGAAGAAATTGATTAACTAAACTACGCCAAACAAACAAAGAAGATGAAATCACGAGACGAAATAAAACTAACTAAGTGACTAATAGAAGCAAGTTGGAAATCAGGAATGGAAACCCCTGAGGGGTGGAGTGTGTGCACATATGAAGTGAAATAAGTGATGAATGACACATGTAAGCATGTATGTGTGTGTCTTTATGCATAGGAAGTGTCTAAAGATGTGACAAAACCGTTCAATCAATTCACACAATATATCAGAAATTACTACTTGATTAGCATAAGACTACGCTCAACATGAGAAGTGTCTAAAGATATGACAAGACTCATAAAAAAACAATGAACTCATGTAAATAACAAAGTTAAACATGAGAGGTGTCTAAATCTTATGACACAACCCATCAAAACAAAGTCTTCAATCAATCAAGCAAGCAAACACAAATACAAACACATAACTAACATGTAACATATTCAATAGGAAATTTCAGTCAATAAACATGAAAAAAACTAAGCATGAGAAGTCTCTACATCTTATGACAAAACTCATCAAAAATCTCCCAACATGTAGATGATTAAAACACCCCTGATGAACATATAAGCATGCAAGTCTACACAATCAAAAATTCATCAAACATCCAAACTTCACAACATATATGTACATCATCTTCACCCCTAAATGAGGATGAAACTACTCACTACTCATTAAACTACAAACTACATTAAGAAAATGAAACATTATCATTACTTCTACTAAGATAAAACAAAATTAAACTAAGCAAGCAAGAATTAAAAGAGAAGACAATATTAAAACAAACTAGAAAATTATTTTATTTACATGACTCACATTACAAGTAACATTTTTCTCCACTTGAGTTTTACTCCAAGGCTTTACTCCAAGTAGAGAGAATGCCACCAAACAATGAGTAGATTACAAGGGAGAAAGAAGAATTATATTTATAGTCATAGAAAAAGATAATCGTGGTAAGATCACCGATTGGACCAACAGAGAGGCGGAACTATTCCGCCACTTTACAAGAGAGACTCTGTTGACTTCCACCAGTACCAATGGGGTGTTGACGCGTGGTAGGGCATGCCCAAAGCACCCTTGTGTCCAAGCAGTGTTGTTAAATTAGTTCCCATTTATGATTGAAATATCAAAGTATTGATTACAAATAGACTGATGATGAATGTGATATTCAGTGATGTTTAGTTATCTCAAAAAATCTAAAATCTAAATCTTAAAGTATGCCTCCTTGTCGGTATTATATCCGACAATTTAATAATTGTGGTGTTGCCAAATAACGACCAGGAAGAGAACGTGAAGAGTTTAGAAAAAAAAATATTAAAATGATGGCAGTAGCAGTACACACCAATCAAGAATAATCATGCTTTGGAAAGACAATTTAGTAATTCTTTCCTAAAAAGATAAAAATAAGTAACGATTCGATGGAATAAAACTTTGATTTTACTTTGCATCCCAAACTTTTATTTTGTATCATTTTGTTCACTTTGAACTATAAAAAAATTTATTCTAATAATTATTTGTTCTTTTTTTAAATTTTTACGTTGTAACTCTAATACACTTTTAATAATAATTTTAAGTTAAAATTTATATCAAATTGAAAGTCACATATATTTAAAATTTGAGTCGAATTAAATGACAATCCCTCTCAAATAGACCTGACCTCCGATCGTGTGGGAGGGGTTGACAAAGTTAAGATGACCCCCTCATTTGCAAAATGTGACTGACAAAACAGTCTACACGAGTTATTTTCCTTATCTACAAAACAAACTTCACCAACTAGGCTAGTACATCTGTTTTTAGAGAACGAGAGTTGGGCTTGGTCCCAATGTCCTCTTCTTACACTACCTTCCAGTTTGGGAAGCTTTTATTAGTTTACTTCGTGTGATTGTATTTCACATAAATAAAACAGAAACTTATCTGCATGATCACCCGTACAAATAAAATAGATCTTTGCAATCAGATTTTTCTTGTATTTATGCGAGGTATATTCGCACGGAAAAAAACTCCCCAAACCCAAGGACAAACACACTAGTTTTATATGCTTTTCTTCTTCATAATTTTTCATCAGCATACTCACCAGTAACCTAAATCAAATTGAATTCACTAATTGCGCCAGAGCACGTCCAATTCGGTCCTGATTCGCATCTACTTCAATTTCAAACCAAACCCACCCGATTCACCAAAAGTCGAGTCAAGCCCGACATGAGGTCGTTAATTTGGGCTGAAAATTAAACAGCCGAGGTTTGGATACCGTTTAGCGGGCAAGAAAAATATCCTTTCCTTTTTCCCGCAAACAAACAAACAAAAAAGATATTCTTTCTATTCTTTTCTTTGTTTCGCCTCCCCTCTTCTATTGGAGGCTATAAAGGTGGGAAACGCAGTGCTGCTACACGTCAACACACCTCCCCCATCAAACTGGGTTTCTTCTACGCTACTCACAGGTCTGTTACTGTCTCTCATGCATTCCCAATTCTGATATGAGATAACGGAATTTGTAGTTTCGGGTCCATCTTAAGCATTCAATTATGATTTTCATAATCTACGCTCCTACATGTACTATCCCATTATACCTAGTAGCATTAGCATACCTAGGAGTTGAATCTTGGTTAGGGATATTTCGGAATTTTGGCAGTACCAACCATACGTACGCTATAAAAGTTGCACTTTTTAATACGAACCAAGACTATGTTGTTTGTGTAATATTATTTTTCACCTTGATATCTAATGTGTTCTTTTTACATAACAAATTTATTTTTCTATGACCTTCAGGAACTTGAGTCATATAGAATAAATCAATTTTCTTTTGTAAGATAGGAATAATACCATTTACATAATAATCTTACTGTTATGCCTTCCGGGAAGCACTATTACAGAAAGAGAATATACCTCAGATGTATGAGGGTGTATACGTCGAAAATAAGCACTCTCAGATCCGACGTCTATGTGTGCGTCGTCTATACATAGACATCGGACGTGATATATCCGACGTCTATTCCTAACGAATAGACGTCGGTTGTATGTAGAAGTCGATGTCTATACTTAAAGTAATAGACGCCGACCTTTCTTTGGGACCGACGTCTATGCTTTAGGTATAGACGTCGGTGAAATAACAGACGACGTATATCCCTAAAGAATAGACGTCAGACGATACATACAATCGACGTCTATTCCTTTCTTCAGAGCAATAAACGTCGGCTAATACAAATATCCGACGTCTATTCCTAAACCTGGATAAAAAAAATTGCATCCAGCTTTTAGTCATCATATTCGTGTACATACAATCTGCACCAAATTCGTTCACAGATGCTCACACTTTCATTCACATGTACATATAAGCACAAACACACAAGCATACATGCACAAACACAAACATACAACCATACATGCACAAACACAAACATACAAAGCATACACAATTGACATTCAACACACTTGCAATTAATTTATTCTAAAATTAAGGCGATTATATTAAGACATAAATTGTAGGTTTGTAATACAAGTGCACTTGTTAACTAAATTACAAAAAATGTTAGTGACAGGAGAACCTCTTAGTTCATCAACATGTTTCTGATAAAATAACGAGTCCATCGGTCGCGAGTTTATCGAGCTCCTGTTGCGAGAAGAGATCATAACTTTTTGGGAAGACATCAAAAAAATACAAGTGTTGAATGTTAATAACTAAATATTGAAACTACAACTATACAATTGAATAACGATTTACATTACCTCGGATAGGCATGCGTCTTGAGTTGCCAATTCGAGGATTTCCTCCATGTATCTCATCACGTAGTAACCACATTCCGTATTTCCAACCTACTTCTGGTACTAAAAACATAGAAATTCGCTAAATTTATGTTTCTAACATAATTAAGAAAAATTGGAGAGAACGTACTATCATTCCATGTCATGTTATTCCTGTTTTTGTGGTTGTTCTCCTGCCACCCAAAGCTCTGTAAACCTTAATTGTCCTAAGTAGCACAAGTTAAAATTTCATTCAATAATACTAATAAAATTCCACAAATTAATTTTCTCACGACTAAAACGAACTTACAAATTTAGAAGTTTCTTTATTGAGTTCCTTAGTTTATTCGACCCCAACGGATCAAACGAATATGCCGATTTAGTCGTGGGGCATACAACGACAAGCATCCAATGAACCCTGTTATATATATAATTAGAAGCTTATTATAAAATAAAATTTCACTTTGAATTACAAAGTTTACCTCTCATGATAAGGGAGTAGATAATATGTTTTGTCTTCTTTTTTAAAGAATGTCCCAAGCTGACCCGATTTATCGTCATTCCCGTATATATATGTAGATGGACTGATAAATCCAAATACTTGATCGTTGGGAAAGACCAACCTTCTGGCGTCATAAAGATGTCTACAAGTATAAAAATTATACTTTATTACAGTTTCGATAAAATTATTCAATACCTTTCATTGAATACAAAAAAATACTTACTTCACTTGCACGTCGATAATCATGATACACAACGAATCCATCGCTACAATCTAAAATCCAAATCTAAACACCACAATCTAAAATCCAAATCCAAATCCAAACATCACAATCTAAACATATCAAATATGAGAACCTAATCAAACAAGATACAAGACAAGGCTAGTAGATTTTGTTTTGGCTTCACTTGAACTTAATTTTTCTACAAGTGGTGAAACATGAACCAGAGGAGGAGGGGAAAACTGCTGCCGACGTCGCAGAGGAGGAGTGGTGCCGGTGGTCGTGCCAACAACTACACCAAATCAAAAAAACTAAATAAAAAAACTCAATCGACAACTACACAAAAAGTATGAGCACGAACCAGAGGAGGAGGAGGTCGTGGCTGCGGTGACGGTGGTCGCGGAGGAGGGTGCGGTGACGGTGGTCGCGGAGGCTACAGAGACGGTGCAGAGGGACAGAGAAGGGTAGGAGAGCACAAGGGACGTCGCTGCGATGCCGGAGACGGTGCAGATCGGTCGGAGATCGGTCGCAGAGGAGAGTTCGGTCGCGGGACGGTTAGAGTTTGGGTGGGTTTTCGTTTGAGATGAATGACAAAAACGCGTCTGTTCGATTTCTTTAAGACACATAGACGTCGGATGTTATAGATGTCCGACGTCTATATGCAGGGAGTATAGACGTCAGACATCTATAACATCTGACGTCTATATGGCGACGTCTATACCCTATAGACGTCGGATGCACAAGGTATTCAACAAATCGACGTCTATGGGTCGACGTCAATACCTTATAGACGTCAGATAAATGTGTTATTGAAATAGCCGACGTCTATAGTACCACATAGACGTCGGCCTTGGTCACGACCGACGTCTATTCGGTCCTCTCCCTACTAGACGTCGGTTGTTATAACGGCCGACGTCTATTGGGCTACGAGTAAAGTCTATTCTGCACTGATGAAGGGCCGCTTGGCTGACTGGAATTAAAAAAGTGTAGCATTCTTGAGACGTTATCAATATCATGAATAGTCAACTCCACGTGGGAGGATGGTAACATTTCAAAATGTTTCCCAAATCTATATATTAAATGACGATTTGTAATTTTGTAGTCATATAACATAGTATTATTTCCATAAGATTCCCTACATTCTTGTTTTGTGTTTCTTGTCACAATCTTGATGGCTGAGCAATACAAGGTATTTATGGCATATCATAGGAAAAGATTTTGCTGCTTTTATGTTGTGTTGGCAATCTTTATGTATTACTTGCATATAGAGATTCATTTCGTGAACACATTTTTCATTTTTATGTTAATATTCCTCTGGCGGTCATTATAGTTGATCTTTTTGTATGTTCCAGGAGATTTAGAGGGTCAGTTTTATAATTATGGGAACTCAAGCTTCAGATGAGTACCAACTTCCTGAACCGCTGGGAAGATGTTCCATACTCTCGTATGGTGTCAGACACATGTTAAATGACATTACATCCGCATGTTGGTTCACCTACCTGTTATTGTTCTTGACTGATATCGGTCTTAGTCCGAGGTACATACCCTGTTGCGGTCAGAGTTTGCGGGAAATGTTTGTTGAACGCAGCACGTCACGGACGCGTTCTACGTGGACATCCATGTCAGCCCTTATGTGGCCAAAGCATGAATGTTTTTTTGTTTTTTCTTCCTGATGTCCACTCAAATCACATTAAATGCGTTTCAACTCAGCACGTTCTCTCTCTCCACCCAAATACAAATATGATTACACTCTTTCTTTCTTCTTCATTCTTTCTCTCCAGAATAAATCACCATTTCGAAGAAGCGTCTGATGCCGACTCCCACGATTCTTCACAACGTAAGCAGCGTGAATGGGACGGTGCGAAGACTTCCCGATGTTCTTGTCAACGCTCCGTGGTGAAGACTTACGTCTGTTCAGTTTATGTTGTACATCTCTCCGTAATAAATCACCATTTCGAGTAAGATATTACGTCGAAGAAGTGTCTGATGCCGACTCCCAAGGTTCTTCACAACGTAAGCAGCGTGAATGAGACGGTCATGTTTAAGTCTTACATCTTCTTTCCGATTTACTGGGAAAATATATATTATTTTTGTAATTTGTGTGTGTTTGTGTTTGTAATGGAAATCTGAGATGCTATTTTTTTCCTAAACGTAATTCTTGTGGGGTAAAATATACAGTGGGAGATTTGTTGAGTTTGTGCGGGGGTGGCAGGGGGCGGCAGCCCCTGCGGGGGACGTGAGCTTGTTTCGACATCATATTATTGCATTCCATATATTGATTCGTTTATTCCGACAATAATGAAGCCATATATTATTCCGGACTGCAAATACACTTATTCCGGACAGCAAATACACTTATTCCGGACAACAAGTCCACTTATTCCGGACAAACTTTATGTTCCGTTTCTGGACACACTTTATTCTTAAACCGAACAACAAATACACTTATTCCGGACAACAAATACACTTATTCCGGACTGCAAATACACTTATTCCGGACAAACTTTATGTTCCGTTTCTGGACACACTTTATTCTTAAACCGGACAACAAATACACTTATTCCGGACAGCAAATACACTTATTCCGGACAAACTTTCTGTTCCGTTTCTGGTCACATTTTCTTCTTATTCTGGACAACTACACTTATTCCGGACTGCAAATACACTTATTCCGGACAGCAAATACACTTATTCCGGACAACAAATCAACTTATTCCGGACAAACTTTATGTTCTGTTTCTGGACACACTTTATTCTTAAACCGGACAACAAATACACTTATTCCGGACAGCAAATACACTTATTCCGGACAAACTTTCTGTTCCGTTTCTGGACACACTTTCTTCTTATTCTGGACAACTACACTTATTCCGGACTGCAAATACACTTATTCCGGACAGCAAATACACTTATTCCGGACAACAAATCAACTTATTCCGGACAAACTTTATGTTCCGTTTCTGGACACACTTTATTCTTAAACCGGACAACAAATACACTTATTCCGGACAACAAATACACTTATTCCGGACAGCAAATACACTTATTCCGGACAAACTTTCTGTTCCGTTTCTGGACACACTTTCTTCTTATTCTGGACAACTATACTTATTCGGGACTGCAAATACACTTATTCCGGACAAACTTTATGTTCCGTTTCTGGACACACTTTATTCTTAAACCGGACAACAAATACACTTATTCCGGACAACAAATACACTTATTCCGGACTGCAAATACACTTATTCCGTACAACAATATACACTTATTCCGGACAGACACATAACGTAAACAGGACAAACACATAATGTAAACTGCACACACACATAAAGTAAGCTAGACAAATTAAGTTGATCCAACGTAAAACTTAAAAACAAATATTTTATTATGATAAGTGTGGGCTCTGCACGAATAATGAGACTACACGATGTCCTAGGGTCTGCACACTGTCTTATCTGTGTATTGGGAAATGAATCGTTCAACTTAAAGAACCGGCGTTTTTTAAAAAGACCAAAACGCGCGAAGAGAAATTTCGCTGACTGGACGCTGACTCAAAGAAAAATATCTGAGCTGTACAGATCCACGTAAGGCGCGTCCGTGACGCGCGCGTCCGTCTATAACTACTCTTTAGAGATTTGGTATACGGGGTTTCCCACGGGAAACTCAGGCATATTCATGTTTTATGTCAGGTCGTACGCGTCATTAGGAGGTGGTGACTGCGGACAGGAACACCCAGACCAGATCCTGTCTCCTTTTGTTCTTCGAGGTGGATGATTTTTCCCTTGTACATGCGTTGTGTATGTTTTGTGTTGGGTTGTAATCATCCTTAACTGTTGTATCGTACATATCATATTATATTATATATGTACTCGTGGTTTGGTGACGACCCCAGTGTTAATTCTTTATCTGTTTAAAGTTTTATTTTTTTCCGCTGTTTTGGGGCGTTACAATTTGGTATCAGAGCTTTCGGTCCCGGTGTGCTTGTCCAATGAAACCACATTAGAGGTCTTGTATTTAGTTTTCATTCATCATTCATTCATTCATAATCATTAATTCATTGTCATTTCCTGTCCTCTTGTGTAGATGCTTCCGAGACGTGTGAGGCAACCTTCACGTTTTAGGGACACCAGTGAGGAGACTGGTAGGGAGGACAGAGAGGAGGAGGAGAGGAGGACCCTTCAGGGGACTCTTGGTAGGCTGGGCGAGTTTCTTGAGCGCCAGTCTGCACAGACCGAGCAGGCAGGGGCGGGGGCAGTGTTGGATCGGTTTATGCGACAACACCCTCCTTCCTTTGACGGCAGTGGTGAGCCGGAGGCAGCTGAGGATTGGGTCTTCAAGATCCGGAAGATCTTCAGAGCGATCGGTTGTCCTTCTGAGAGGCAGGTGGATCTGACCACCTATGTATTGGACGGAGAGGCGGCCAACTGGTGGAGGTCCACGTCGGCTGTTGTGTTTGAGGACAACGAGGAGGTGGGCTGGGAGGAATTCCTCGCGGAGTTCAACCAGCAGTATTTCCCCCAGCATGCGCGGGATAGGAAGAAGGAGGAGTTCCTGGCACTCGAGCAGCGAGAGATGACGCTGGCGGCTTATATTAGCAGGTTTCACGCCCTGGAGCGTTACTGCCCGGATACTTATGTGACACCGGAGCAGAGAGCTCGGAAGTTTATCCGAGGGTTGAGGCCACAGTTCAGGTCACGTATGACCACGAGTATGCCGCAGACCTTAGCTGATGCAGTGAAGTTTGCGACGATTATGGAGCAGGACTACCAGGAGACGGTAGAGGCCAGGAAGGTGCAGACAAAGGCCAGTGTGCGACCTGGAGATCAGATTTCGGGAAATCCGGGCAAGAGGCCCCGGATTGATAGTGGTGGATCACAGCAGTCGGGGCAGTGCAGGCAGTGGGGCTCGATCAGGTACATGCCATGGTTGTGGCCAGATGGGTCACTTCATTCGTTTCTGCCCGAGTAGGTCAGGTGGACCTAGTGGACGACCGGGTTCCTCCTCAGCTAGCGGAGCTGGACCGAGTCGACCAGTTGCACCCTCCCAGCAGGGGAAGAGTGTGGGACGTGTCTTCACCATCCAGGCGGAGGAGGCTAGAGACGCCAGCGCTGTGGTGGAAGGTACGCTTTATGTTGATGGGTTGTTTGCTAGAGTGCTTTTCGACTGCGGGGCCACACACTCGTTCATCTCTGAGCAGTTTGCGAGCGTGTTAGGCCGTACCCCTGCGATGTTGACTGCCACGTTGGAAGTCAGCACACCCTTGGGTTTGGTGGGCATTGTGGGGAGCTTCCTCCCCGGCGCCACAGTTGTTTCGGGAGACCAGGAGTTCCCGGCAAACCTGGTCTTATTACCGATGGTAGACTTCGATGTCATACTTGGGATGGATTGGCTGTCCCAGTACGATGTTCGAGTCTTGTGCCGAGAGAGGAAGATTCTGATCTCGAGAAAGGGTCTTCCTGATTTGCTGATCAGAGGGACTAAGAGTGGAGATGGTCGGATTTTGGTTTCGGCAGTGAAGGCTCAGAGGATGATTCACCAGGGTTGTAGGGCGTTCTTAGCGACGCTTGTGGTACCAGATTTTGAGATGAAGAAGTTGGAGGATATCGAGGTTGTTCAGGATTTTCCTGAGATATTTTCTGATGAGATCACCGGGTTACCGCCTCACAGAGAGATCGAGTTTGGTATCGATCTGGTAGCAGAGACTACACCACAGTCGAAGGCTCCATATAGGATGGCGCCTGCGGAGTTAGCTGAGCTGAAGAAGCAGTTGCAGGATCTGCTAGATTCAGGTTTGATCAGGCGCAGTGTTTCACCCTGGGGAGCTCCAGTGCTCTTCGTGAAGAAGAGGGATGGCTCGCTGAGGATGTGTATTGATTATCGGATGTTGAATAAGGTTACCATTAGGAATCGGTATCCTTTACCCAGGATCGAGGATCTTTTCGATCAGTTGCAGTCAGCGAGGGTCTTTTCGAAGATCGATCTGCGATCCGGTTACCATCAGTTGAGGATTCGGGATGCAGATATCCAGAAGACAGCGTTCAGGACGAGGTACGGGCATTATGAGTTTTTGGTGATGTCGTTTGGGCTGACGAATGCACCAGCAGCGTTTATGGATCTGATGAATCAGACCTTCCAGCCGTATCTCGACAGGTTTGTGATTGTCTTCGTGGATGATATACTGGTATACTCACCAGACAGAGAGCAGCATCGGGAGCACCTGAGGATTGTGCTTAGCATTCTGAGAGATCAGCAGCTCTATGCTAAGTACAATAAGTGTGATTTCTGGCTAGATCGGGTGGCCTTTCTGGGACATGTAGTGTCAGCAGACGAGATTTCTGTGGATCCAGAGAAGGTCGAGGCTTTGACTCAGTGGAGAGCTCCGACCAGTGTGTCTGAGATCAGGAGTTTTGTGGGCTTAGCAAGTTATTATCGTCGGTTTATTCAGGACTTTTCCAGACTTGCTTTCCCACTGACGGCTTTGACACAGAAGGGTGTCAAGTTCGTTTGGTCCCAGAAGTGCGAGGACAGTTTCCAGGAGCTGAAGAGGCGACTGACTACAGCACCGATTTTGACGTTACCGAGTGGTAGCGGAGGCTATGTGATTTACAGTGACGCTTCTGGCATCGGTCTGGGTTGCGTGTTGATGCAGCACGGGAAAGTGGTCGCTTATGCTTCGAGGCAGTTGAAGGTTCATGAGAAGAATTATCCGACTCATGATCTGGAGTTGGCAGCGGTGGTTCACGCGCTGAAGACCTGGAGGCATTACCTATATGGAGAGTAGTTTGAGGTTTTCACAGATCACCAGAGTCTGAAGTATCTCTTCTCGCAGAAAGAGTTGAATATGAGGCAGCGCAGATGGTTAGAGTTCATAAAGGATTATGACTTCACCATTTCGTATCATCCGGGGAAGGCGAATTCTGTCGCGGATGCCTTGAGTAGGAAGGTAGAGTTATCAGCTGCCAGTTTATGCATTCAGGAGTGGAGATTGCTTGAGGCCTTCACGGAGTGGAGACCTTTTACGGAGGGCTCTGAGGGGGCAGTGATTGCGGGACTTCGAGTGGAGCCGCAGACAGTTTCGGGAGTTGTTCAGGCTCAGAGAGCAGATGATGAGCTGGTCAGTCTGATGCAGTTAGCTGCTAAGGACAGATCAGACTTCAGTGTCAGAGTCGATGGGGGCTTGAGGTTCAGAGGTCGGATCTGGGTACCGAGGGCGGGTGATCTGAGGGATGCTATTATGGAGGAGGAACATAGGGCCAGATATTCCATTCACCCGGGTAGTACCAAGATGTATAAAGATTTACAGCGGAGTTTCTGGTGGAAAGGGATGAAGCGAGACGTAGCAGACTTCGTATCCAGGTGCTTGGTTTGCCAGCAGGTGAGGATTGAGCACCAGCGGCCAGCAGGGCAGTTGCAGAGTATAGATCTGCCAGAGTGGAAGTGGGAGCACGTGACTATGGATTTCGTCACTGGGTTGCCGAAGACGAGGAGATCTCACGACGCGATTTGGGTCATAGTTGATCGACTGACCAAGTCAGCGCATTTTCTGGCGATCAGGACCACCTTACCGTTGGAGGGTTTGGCGAAGCTGTACATCGAGGAGATAGTCCGGTTACATGGTGTACCTGTGAGTATTATCTCTGATCGAGATCCGAGATTTACCTCCAGATTTTGGGGTAGTCTGCAGAAGGCTTTGGGGACTCAGTTGAAGTTCAGCACAGCTTTTCATCCACAGACGGACGGGCAGTCAGAGAAGACTATCCAGACGCTAGAGGATATGCTGAGAGCGTGTACTCTGGATTGGGCAGGGTTTTGGGATGAACACCTGCCGTTGATCGAGTTCGCCTACAACAATAGCTACCATTCGAGCATTGGGATGGCACCGTACGAGGCTCTGTACGGTCGGCCTTGTAGATCGCCGGTATGCTGGAATGAGGTAGGCGAGAGGCAGTTGGTTGGACCAGAGATTTCTCAGATGTATGCTGAGAAGGTTGGCGTGATCAGACAGAGGTTAGCGACGGCCCAGAGCAGACAGAAGAGTTACGCGGATAGGCGTAGACGAGAGTTGAGATTTGAGGTGGGCGATCACGTTTTCTTGAGGATTTTACCAGCTCGTGGAGTGATGAGATTCGGGAAGAAAGGGAAGCTCAGTCCGAGGTACGTCGGACCGTTTGAGATTCTTGATCGTGTCGGAGAGGTTGCCTACCGTATTGCTTTGCCGCCGCAGTTATCGGGTATTCACAACGTTTTCCATGTTTCTATGTTGAGGAAATACGTTGCCGATCCGTCGCATGTGATCGAGATCTGTGTTCCGAAGATCGGTCAGGACTTATCTCTCGAGGAGAGACCCGTGGAGATTGTAGATCGGATGGAGCATCAGCTCAGGAGGAGAACCATTCCGATGGTGAAGGTCAGGTGACAGCACCATAGCGAGCGTGAAGCCACTTGGGAGGTCGAGGATGAGGTCCGGAAGGAGTATCCGGAGTTGTTCGGTGAGAATTTGGTTCTAATTTCGAGGACGAAATTCTTTAAGGAGGGTGGATTGTTATGTCCTAATCCTTTTCTAATTGGGTTTTATGGTGATTAGGTGGTGGATTAGAAGTGGTGGAAATGGAGGGCTGAGATGGTGGGAGGAGATGGGGTGGAGGGTGGAGATTGAAGGAGGAGGAGTTAAGGTGAGGATTCTTCTCCCTCTCCCTCACTCGTTTTCCTCTCTCTCACTCAAGTCTCTCTCTCTCTCTTGATCCGTAGCTCTCTGAGGTGAGGAGGTGCTCGAAGCTCGCCGGATCGTGTGGTTCGGGGCTTGTCGGATCGTGTGGCCGGTGGAAGGTGATCGCATTCGGATTCCGCCGGAGAAGGAGGTGAAGCGCTTGTGGAGGCGACTTCGTGAGTTCTTCAAAGGCTTCTTCAAGCCTTAAGGTATGCCAAGCTTTAGTGTAGACCTCATTTTAGCCTTTGCGAGGGTTGGAGTGGCCGACGGTAGGCCGGAAGGCTCGTCGAGATCCTTACAGCAGCATTTCTGCTCTGCAACGGTCGACCGGCGGGATGGCGCGGTCGACCGGTCGTAGTGTATTTTGGGCGGAAAACCCTTGCACCGGTCGAACGATACTCTTCGAGTGGTCGACCGGTGGTGCGTTTTACCAAGGGAGAAATGCTCTGTGTGTTTTCGGTCGAACGGGTCCCCTTTGCCGGTCGACCGAAAAGCACCGTTGAGGGTCGGTTGGGGGCGTTGACCATCTAAACGGTCGACCGCTCATTGACTTCGTCCGACCGGAGTTTAAGTTAACTTATTGGCCGGTCGACCGAGAGTGTGGTTTCGGTCGACCGTGTAGTGCGGTTTTGTTAGGATATTTCCCTGGTTGTTTTCGGTCGACCGTGACGTGAGGGTCGTTCGACCGTTGGTGCTTTTGAGCGAGAGAGGATTTTCCCTGTTGGATTTTGGTCGACCGTGATTTGAGAGTCGTTCGACCGGTTGGACGTTAATTCGGTTTTTCTGAGGAATAGTTGTGGTGTTCGGTCGACCGTTTGGGTTCTTCCGTTCGACCGTTTGGGCACTGTTTTGCATATGGATGCTTGTGCCGTGTGTTGTTGGATCCGTCTCGAGGGCAATGGGTCTCCGGCCTTTTTGGGGCGACGGTACAGACATTGCCGGCCTGAGAGGAGAGACGTGTTGTGGCTCTACGGAGCGTTGGCCGAGACTCTGACCGGCGGTGCCTTGTGTGCACGTGTTGTGGCTCTACGGAGCGTTTGCCGAGACTCTGACCGGCGGTGCCTTGTGTGCACGTGTTGTCGCTCTACGGAGCGTTGGCCGAGACTCTGACCGGCGGTGCCTTGTGTGCACGTTGTTGTTGTGGCTCTGAGGAGCGGGTGCCTGGTGTGCAGGAGAGATTGTTATGTTTTACTGCATTTCATTTCATGTTTCATTTCACATATTATGTTCATATTTTAGGGATTTGGTATACAGGGTTTCCTACGGGAAACTCAAGCATATTCATGTTTTATGTCAGGTCGTACGCGTCATTAGGAGGTGGTGACTGCGGACAGGAACACCCAGACCAGATCCTGTCTCCTTTTGTTCTTCGAGGTGGATGATTTTTCCCTTGTACATGCGTTGTGTATGTTTTGTGTTGGGTTGTAATCATCCTTGACTGTTGTATCGTACATATCATATTATATTATATATGTACTCGTGGTTTGGTGACGACCCCAGTGTTAATTCTTTATCTGTTTAAAGTTTTATTTTTTTTTTCCGCTGTTTTGTGGCGTTACAAGTTGCGCCTTCGTCTATGGCTCGTTGAGCTTTCTGGAAAAAATGTCATGTGGAATAGCTTTATATGCTCTGGAATTCTATCAAAGTAAGTCACTTATCAACTAATATTTTTCAATGATAATGCATCTGCTAATTATAGAAGTTGTAATCTGCATCTGCCGGAACTTGTCTTTAACAGAGATCTCTTTGTTACTATTTATTTTGTATCATGAGAGGTGGTTTTCTTGGTGTTAGTTTGATTGACTTGAGATAGTAAGTCGATGGAACCTCAATAAAACATGCAGACTAGCCGGTCCATCTGATAGGGCTGTCGCACGATGAATTGGAGACAGATAACACGATTACAATGAAACTGTTTTGAGTTTCAATGTCCCTGATATATGCTATAGCCTGATTTTGTTTAGGTTCGTCCGATTAAGTGCATGAACTTATTGTTTTGCGGATTTGACAGATGCTCCAAGCACCGACGGATGCCACGATGTACGAAGCTGTCAGTGTAACATCCTCAAACAGCGGAAAAATTTAAAATTTTAATAACTCACAATCAACAGAGGATATTACGAAATAACAAGAAACAAGTGCACCAACATATATAATATATATATGAACATCAGAGTATTTCAAAAGTTGTGATTACATCAAAAGACTAACAACGGATACAGTAATCACCCGACCTCAACTGAGAGAAAACTGGATCTGGTAGCGGTGCTCATCTCCTCGGTCAACACCCCCTATCGCCGATCACGGCTTGAAAGTAAACATGCAACAATGTCTGAGTTTCTAGAAGGAAATCTCGTATGCCAAACTCTATAATGCATGAAATGAAAGCACCCTAACATGCAATTCTACTAACAAGAAAAACATCTCAAACATGCTAGGCTCCAGAGCTTTTTCACCCAACCACAACACACACCACCGTCACGGGGCTGCAGTACTTTTTCACCCAACCACCGCAACACACACTCGTCGCCAAGCTGGCTCCAGACCTTTTTCAGCCAACCACAGCTACCACGACACGACCAAGGGCTCTAGGTCTTTTTCAACCAACCCAAACGTCCAAGGGCTTCAAGTCGTTTTCAACCAACCTTTAACACGCGATCCCTGCTCAGGCTCCAGGCCTTTTTCAGCTAACCTGAACGCACTATGGAGCTCCAGGTCTTTTTCAACTAACCCCGCACAGACTACCTGTGCTCCAGGTCTTTTTCAACCAACCGCAGCTCTCGCATAGTTACGGGGCTCCAGGGATCTTTCACCCAACCACCGCAACACCACAAATTCTAAGCTGGGCTCCAGGCCTTTTTCAGCCAACCCAAGCTCTCACACAGTTACGGGGCTCCAGTGCTCTTTCACCTAACCACCGCAACTATCGTGCACCATAGCACACTCGCCGGAAGAACCTCAGCATCACAATTCGCCCCACACGGACGACCACAACAACCACACATCCATAGTGCAAAACTGGACACAAACGGTCGACCGAACCAAAAGTCCCGGTCGACCGAATCAAGCAAATACAGGGCAATCGCATCGACCGACACTCTATCGGTCGACTGATTCCCACTAACAGCACTCGTTCGGTCGAACCAAAGTCAAGGGACGGTCGACCGTTTAGATGGTCAACTCCCAGGTTCAATGAACAAAACGACCAATCGGTCGAACGACAAATGGGCCCCGTTCGACCGAAAGTCACCAAGGACAAATCCCACAATCTCCACAACGAATCCGGTCGAACCCCCGAGCACTCTCGGTCGACCGAATTCCACCAGGGAAAACCCTCAACTCTCACCACGAATCCGGTCGAACGCCCGAGCACTCTCGGTTGATCGAATTTGTCCACAACATTCCCCCAAGATCCTCATCAAGTCCGGTCGACCGAAACCACCTTCGGTTGAACCGACCACTATTCCAACTTAAGTCACGGTCGGACGAAGTCAACGAGCGGTCGACCGTTTGGATGGTCAACGCCCCCAACCAACCTATGACAGTGCACATGGTCGAACGATAAAGGGGACTCGTTCGACCGAAACTCACCAGGCTTGCCTCCCACGCACAATCGGTCGACCGCCCCTGGGGCATCGTTCGACCGATGTGAGGCAGAACCTGAATTCTCTTTACGAACAGTCGACCGTTTGCACCAATCGATCGATCGACCAGGCAGTAAAGTTTGCTGCACGTTTACTTGCGACGAGCCAGAAGGCCTACCGTCGACTTCCAAATACTCACACTACTTAAGTGAGCGAGTTGACATACCGGAAGGTTTGAAGAACCACGACGACGCCTCCACGAGCACGCCTCCCAAAATCACGATCCGTCGACGATCCTCGCGACTAAACCACAATCCACACCTCCTCGACAATCCACACTCACAATTCCACCTTCGTCAACCTCCATCACCCATCCACGAGCAACCAAGACCAGCGAAATGAGTTAGGTCGAGGGAGGGAACAAAACAAGCCGGTAGGGTTAAGAATCCAACACTCACCTCAACTCGCAACCCTCGCCCGAGCCTCCCCTTCGCCGGAGCACGCCACCACCACGCCGGAGATCACCACTGAGGGAGAGAGATAGAGACGTGAGGGAGAGAGAGGCAAGGGAGAAGTGAGGGTGAGAGAGAGAGAGAGAGAACTTCACCTAAATATCTTCCTCCTATCCAATCCACACCATCCATCCAACTCCTCTCCATCTCAACCATCCATCTCATCTCCAATCCATCTCAACCCCTCATCCATCAACACTCCATCTCAGCCCTCCAATCCATCTTCTCCTAATCTCCACCTAAAACATCATTAAGGCACAATTAGGATTAGGACCGGATCTCACAATCCACCATCCTAAAAGAATTTCGTCCTCAAAATTAAGATTGACGCTCACCAAAAAACTCCGGGAACTCCTTCCGGACCTCCTCCTCAATCTCCCAAGTGACCTCTCGCTCACTGTGGTACTGTCATCTGACCTTCACCATAGGAATGGTCCTTCTCCTCAACTGATGCTCCATCCGATCCACAATCTCCACCGGTCTCTCCTCAAGAGACAAATCCTGATGGATCTCTGGAACCTCCAACTGAATCACATGAGAAGGATCTGCTACGTACTTCCTCAACATCGAAACGTGGAAGACGTTGTGAGGGCCCGAAAACTGCGGTGGGAGCGCAACCCTGTAGGCAACCTCTCCAACCCGATCAAGAATCTCAAACGGTCCGACATACCTCAGACTGAGCTTTCCCTTCTTCCCGAATCTCATCACTCCTTGACATGGTGAAATCTTCAGGAAGACACGATCGCCTACCTCAAACCTCAACTCTCGCCTACGCCGATCCGCGTAGATCTTCTGCCTGCTCTAAGCTGTCGTTAGTCTCTGCCTGATCACATCAACCTTCTCAGCGTACATCTGCACAATCTCAGGACAACCTAGTTGTCTCTCGCCTACATCACTCCAGCATACCGGTGATCTACACGGTCTCCCGTACAGGGCCTCGTACGGTGCCATCCCAATGCTCGAATGGTAGCTGTTGTTGTAGGCGAACTCGATCAACGACAAATGCTCATCCCAATGACCTACCCAATCCAGAGTACAAGCTCGCAACTTATCCTCTAGCGTCTGGATGGTCCTCTCAGACTGATCGTCTGTCTGCGGATGGAATGTCGTACTGAACTTCAATCGAGTCCCCAAGGCCTGCTGCAAACTTCCCCAGAATCTGGAAGTGAATCTCGGATCTCGATCCGAAATAATACTCACGGGCACTCCGTGAAGTCTGACGATCTCCTCAATACACAACTTAGCTAGACCCTCCAGAGGTAAAGTGGTCCGAATCGCTAAGAAATGTGCCGACTTGGTCAGTCGATCGACTATAACCCAAATCGCGTCATGGAATCCTCTCGTCCTCGACACCCAGTGACAAAATACATCGTCACGTGCTCCCACTTCCACTCTGGAAGCTCGTTCCTCTACATCGGCCTTGCAGGTCTCTGGTGCTCAATCTTCACCTGCTGACAAATCAGACATCTGTCAACGAACTCTACGATCTCCGTCTTCATCCTCTTCCACCAGAAATTCCTCTGAAGATCTATATACATCTTTGTGCTACCCGGGTGGATTGAATAACGGGATTTGTGCGCCTCCTCCAGAATGTCCTTCCTCAGATCTCCTCCCTTCGGCACCCAGACACGACCTCTGAACCTCAGCCCACCATCAACTCCAATACTGAAGTCTGACCCATCACTGACAGCTAACTGTATCAACCCTGCTAACTCGTCATCAACACTCTGAGCCTGAACAATACTCGAGACCAACCGAGGCTCCACTCTTCGCCCGACAATCACCGCACCTCGCGACTCATCGGTGAACGGTCTCCATTCGGTCAACGCCTCAAGCAGCTTCCACTCCTCGATACAAAGACCTGCTGCGGTAACCTCCACCTTCCTACTCAAAGCATCAGCAACCGAATTCACCTTCCCCGGATGGTACGAGATGGTGAAATCATAATCTTTAATCAGCTCGAGCCATCTACGCTGCCTCATATTCAGCTCCTTCTGCGAAAACAGATACTTCAGACTCTGATGATCTGTGAACACCTCGAACTGCTCGCCATACAGGTAATGCCTCCAAGTCTTCAAAGCATGCACGACCGCCGCCAACTCCAAATCATGAGTGGGGTAGTTCCTCTCGTGCACCTTCAGCTGCCTCGAAGCGTACGCAACCACTTGCCCGTGCTGCATGAGTACGCATCCCAGTCCAACGCCTGACGCGTCACTGCAAATCACAAATCCACCACTACCATGGGAAGTGTCAGAACTGGAGCAGTCGTCAGCCGACTCTTCAGTTCTTGGAAACTGTCCTCGCACGTCTGGGACCACATGAACTTGACGCCTTTCTGTGTCAAAGCCGTCAATGACGAAGCCACCCTGGAGAAATCCTGAATAAAGCGGCGATAATAACCCGCCAGTCCCACAACACTCCTGATCTCCGCTACACTAGTCGGGGCTCTCCACTGCATCACTGCCTCGACCTTCGCTGGATCTATTGAAATCTCAGCTCCCAATACAATGTGTCCCAGAAAGGCGACACTGCTCAGCCGCAACTCGCACTTCGAAAACTTGGCATATAACTGATGATCTCTCAAAATGCCAAGTACAACTCTCAAGTGCTCTCGATGCTGCTCCACATCTGGCGAGTAGACCAAAATGTCGTCCACAAAGACAATCACAAACCGGTCGAGGTACTGACAGAACGTCCTGTTCATGAAATCCATAAACGCTGGAGGCGCGTTCATCAACTCGAACAACATCACCAAAAACTCGTAGTGCCCGTACCTCGTCCTGAACGCTGTCTTCTGCACATCTGCCTCTCTGATCCTCAACTGATGATAACCGGATCACAGATCAATCATCGAGAACACCTTCGCTGACTGCAACTGGTTAAACAGGTCTTTGATCCTGGGCAAGGGATATCGATTCCTAACGGTAACCTTGTTCAACATCCTGTAGTCAATACACATCCGCAGCGATCCATCTTTCTTCTTCATGAAGAGTACCAGCGCTCCCCAAGGTGAGACACTGGGGTGGATAAACCCTGTATCCATAATATCCTGCAACTACTTCTTCAGCTCTGCCAGCTCAGCAGGTGTCATCCTATACGGCGCCTTCGACTGCGGTGTAGTCCCAGCTACCAAATCAATACCAAACTCGATCTCTCTCTGAGGCGGCAACCCGAAGACGTCATCTGCAAAGACCTCTGGAAACTCCCGGGCTATCTCAATGTCCTCCAATCTCATCGCCGCTGGATCTGGAACTACGAGAGTGGCCACGAAAGCTCTGTAACCCTGCTGCAACAACTTTTGTGCTCTCACTACTGATACGACTACTCTACCTCCTATGTCCTTCGTCCCCCTGATCAGCACATCAGGTAGACCCTTCCTCGGGATCAGAATCTTCTTCTCCCCGCACAAAACTCGCTCATCGTACTGGGACAACCAATCCATCCCCAGTATGACGTCGAAGTCCTCCATCGACAACAAGATCAGTCAGCCGGAAAGTCCTGATCTTCCAAAACAATTGTGGTGCTGGGGAGGAAGTTCCCCACAATGCCCACCAGACCCAAAGGTGTGCTGACTTCCAACGTGGCAGTCAATATTGCAGGGGTACGACCCAACACGCTCGCAAATCGCTCCGAAATGAACGAGTGTGTGGCCCCACAATCAAACAACATTCTCGCACTCAACCCAGCAACAAAGAGCGTACCTTCCACCACCGTGTTGGCGTCTCTCGCCTCATCCGCCTGGATGGTAAAGACCTGTCCGGTCCTCTAACCCTGCAGCTGGCGGCCCTGATTGCCTGCTGGACCCACCTGGCCCACTCGGACAATGTCACACAAAATGGCCTGGCTTGCCACACCCGTGACAAACTCCACGGCCCCAACACTCACCGGAGTGAACTCGGCCACAACCTCTGCACGCCTCAGGCTGGCGTGATCCACCTCCTCCAATCCAGGGCCTCTTGCCTGGGTTCCCTGCTAGCGGAGCACCTGGATGTCCACTGACCTTCCCCGGTGCTCTCCTGGCCTCAGCATAATTCTGCTGGTAATCCTGATCAATGATCGTCGCAAACCTCACGACATCGGCCAGCGTCTATGGCATATTGTATGTCACCTGAGTACAATGGTGCTTCCTCAGCCCCCGTATGAACTTCCTCGCCCTCTGCAGAGGCGTCACACAAATCTCCGGACAGTAACGCTCCAGTGCGTTGAACCTCCAGGTATACTCAGCCAGGGTCGCATCTCCCTGCTCGAGGGTCATAAACTCCTCGCTCCTCCTATCTCTGACATGCTCTGGGAAATACTGCTCATTGAATTCCCGCTGGAATTCCTCCCAGCTGACATCCGTCCTGCCCTCAAACACCACTGCAGATGTGGTCCTCCACCTGTTGGACACGTCTCCGCCAAACACATACGTTGCCAAGCCTGCTTGCCTCTCAGGCGGGCACTCAATCGCTTGAAGGATCTCCGGAATCTTCAGGACCCAGTCCTCCGCAACCTCAGACTCTCCTCTACCATCGCAGGTAGGAGGGTGCTGTCTCATAAAGCAGTCGAGCATCTCTCCTGCCGCTGCTGGCTCTCCTTTGCCTGACTGGCGATCCAACATCGCACCCAGTCGTCCAACCGTGTCATAGAGCATCCGCCGCTCCTCTGCCCAGTCCGTGCCCCCAGTCTCATCGCTGGTGTCACGGTCCCGTGGGGGAGGTCTCACGTGTCTATACACAAGGAAAACAACACACATCAAAACCATGAATGCATGAACTAATGCAGACTCTACAACTCTAAGAGTGGTTTCTTTGGATAAGGACATTGGAACCGACCGCTCTGATACCAAGTTGTAACATCCTCAAACAGCGGAATGATGCATTGCATACATTGCATCATATGTCTTTCATTTAGATTAATTTTATATCAATAAATGCTACTAAGGTATTTGTTTAGTCTTATTTACAGAATACAGGGACCTGAATGCAAATTACACATATCCCGGGCATAAATGCGTGCAAGAGACTCATTCCTGTCATAAAGACCAAGTTCAAGATTATCGGGATTCAAGTGGAAGTCCATCCAAACATAAAAGCATTCAAAGACCTAATTACAAAAATGCCAAGGACTTAAGCACAAAAGTAGTCAGAGACTTAATTGCAAAAAGCCAAGGACCCGACTGCAAGGACCAAAATATTATTTTGGAGAAGTTCTAAAAAAATCAATTTGGATATCCAAATATACAAAGAATTAATTCAAAGCTCAAAAGAAAGGAAAGAAATCATCTGGATGCGCAAAGGACATTTAAATCATACCATAAACACGCAGGAAAAATTCGGATCGAATCTGACACATTCTTGAGGCGAATCCGCCGCACATCACATGTAATGTGCGGCGGAAACGCCGCCCCCCTTTGCGATCCGTGGCCCCGGATTTTGTCCAGTCGTGTATTGCCACGTGTACGTTCCTATTCTGTATTAGGGTTCCTTGTATCGGCTATAAAAAGCCCTGAAACGATGTTGTAAAGGTCCTTAGTCCTTAGCTTATGTTCTTAGTTTTTATTCCATAATTTAGTAATAAATTTTTGTTGTTTTTACTTTGTGTTTTTAGTTTCTTTTGTAATTCCTCTAGGACCCCTTCTCCCTCCTTCCATCCATGAGTTTCTAACTCTTTCCAAAGGGTGGAAGTGACGGATTTAGGTGAAGAGAAGAAGAATAAAGTTATTATTTTAATTTCGTGTTAGTATATTTTGATTACTTGAGTTTATGTTAAGTCATTTATCATGTAATGCTTTATAACTAATATGATTTATTATAAGTTTCAGAATTCTCTAATCTCAACCCGATATCTATGAAGGGAATGTGTTCTAAGAGTTTTACTTTTAAATGTCAATTATTATGAATTGAATGAGAAATCATTTTGTTCCTTGTTTATGTTATTCGTCTTTTAGAAGTGTTAAGGAAGAGGCTCTTGGTCCTTAACCGTAGAGCTCTAAAAGATATTGGTTTACATAAAACAAAAGATATTCGCAATCGTGGTAATTAACATGGGACATTAATTACCGGGTTAAGATTGTCGTATTGGTCATAGATCATTGTAGCTCTACAAGTGAGTGACAACACGGGTACACAAAAGAGGAAAATATTACTTTTGTATACTGAATAGACCTAATAAGTAAAATATTATAGAAATGTGTTTCTGTGTCATTAATATTTTACTGTGTCTTTGGTCTTTTGATATGAGACTTATATCTAATCACTTAAGGAATACTTAATTAGATCAGTGTCTTGAACTATCGATAAGTGCAGTGTAAAGGCATTGGTTGGTTAAGTACAACTTTTGTTGGAGAAGATAGTTGGTCAAAAGATTATCATTGCCCCTCTTAACTGAGTGATGATATTATTGGGCCCCTTGATAAAGCAAAGTTATAATGTGCACAATGTGATTTGAGTTAAGTCACATATTTATAACTCGCTTAAAGAGATCAAGAAATGAATACTAATTCAAAGATGACACAATACTACTTTGTGTGTATTCCTAATATAATGAGGCAAGGGACGGACACAAGTGGTGCACTCCATCACTAAATGGATCGGGTTTTGGTTCGATTGGAATTAAGACATCTAACTAATTGGGAGCTATAATGTGTAGCTAGATACCGCTTATAGCGTGTGATATTAAACTCTTAATATCACTGCCAACTTAGTTTAGATCCTCCTACAGGTCACACCACAAAACTGGGAAACAAGAAATGGGGATTTTGAGTTCATAGGATGTGTCGGGTTTCATGTGGAAAATATGACACATGGGGTGAACAAGCAAAATCAAAATTATGTTGTGATTTATAACATAATTAGAATCCAAATTAAATTCATATGTGATGTAAATATTATGGGGTGTAATGATTGATCATTACATAGGATAATATGTTACATAAGTTGTGAATTTACTACTAATCCCGAAATGTCAAATTTTGTAGGGGTTAAACCGAAATTTGACAAGTCTGCATGCACTGTGCAAAAACGGTCGACCACTAGACCATAAACGGTCGACCGCTAGACCATAAATGGTCGACCGAATGTTGCGCGGTCGACCGCAATGTTGCACGGTCGACCGGATGTGTATCGAGCGTAACGAGAATTTCGTCTGTTCGTTTTCGGTCGACCGAACATTGCGATGAACATTTTTGTTACGAACGGTCGACCGAGAATATGGATCGGTCGACCGAAACTCGGTCGAAACGGTCAACCGAACCTTGAAACGGTCGACCGGTCCAGACGGTTTTGTGCATAATTAATTTAAGAATTAATTAGATCATGCATGGAATTGGTCCATAATTGATTTAATTCGTGGCTAATATTATTTATTATTAAATAATGGATGATTAGATGGAATTTTGCATGAGATCATGGGCAAGGGGTTGCACATGAATAGGTAATTTGGAGAGAGCTTATAAATACAAGCTTATTTCATTACCCAATTTGATTCATTCATTATTTCTTGTGCAAAAATTCTCTCTCCATAATTCTCCACGAAAATCCCTTAATTCTTAAGTTTAGTTTTAGTTCTTAAGAGATCATCTTCTCAAGAGAATTAAAGAGGGGTTAGTAATTGGATTCTAAACCCTATCGGAGATTGAGAGACTAGCTTCCCTCTCTCCGATCTTGTTTAGAGTTTGGTGAATACTCGGAGGCATCCGGCGCAGCGAGAAGCATCCCCAACGTCTCCGAATCTTCAAGAAGTTTTAGAGAACTTCTAGGTATGAATTTCGGAGTCCAAATTTGATTTAATAAAGTTTTGAAACTGGATATTGAAACAAATTGATGCATGCATGAAATAAATTATAGAAAATTGAAAATTGATCCTTATTATACATAAAAATTCGAAAATATATATGTATAATTAAACATGAAATCCTACAATCTAAACCTCCACCCAACGAAATTCACCATCTTGTTCTTGTTTTAGTTTTATTTGTTCATGTTTCGTGCTTTAGAAAATTAAAATCCAAAAATCTCAAAACCAAACTTATTCTTCTCTCCTTCTTTCCCTTAATCGATAATCACAAAAAATAACAAATCTCTCCCTCCTTGTGTTCGACCCGTACTTGCCGCGTCTTCATTGACGCCGTGCACTTACGGTATAAATAAAATTCCCATCACGGAAGAATTTAAAATTTTAATAACTCACAATCAACAGAGGATATTACGAAATATTAGGAAACAGGTGCACCAACATATAATATATATATATATATATGAACATCAGAGTATTTCAAAAGTTGTGATTACATCAAAAGACTATACAACGGATACAGTAATCACCCGACATCAACTGAGAGAAAGCTGGATCCGGTAGCGGTGCTCCTCTCCTCGGTCGCCACCCCTATCGCCGATCACCACCTGAAAGTAAACATGCAACAATGTCTGAGTGTCCAGAAGGAAATCCCGTATGCCAAACTCTATAATGCATAAAATGAAAGCACCCTAACATGCAATTCTACTAACAAGAAAAACATCTCAAACAGGCTGGACTCCAGGGCTTTTTCACCCAACCACAGCACACACCACCGTCACGGGGCTCCAGGGCTTTTTCACCCAACCACCGCAACACACACTCGTCGCCAAGCTGGCTCCAGGCCTTTTTCAGCCAACCGCAGCTACCACGACAGGACCAAGGGCTCCAGGTCTTTTTCAACCAACCCAAACGTCCAAGGGCTCCAGGTATTTTTCAACCAACCCTTAACACGCGGTCCCTGCTCAGGCTCCAGGCCTTTTTCAGCCAACCTGAACGCACTACGAAGCTCCAGGTCTTTTTCAACCAACCCCACACAGACTAGCTGTGCTCCAGGTCTTTTTCAACCAACCGCAACTCTCACACAGTTACGGGGCTCCAGGGCTCTTTCACCCAACCACCGCAACGCCACAAATTCTAAGCTGGGTTTCAGGTTTTTTTCAGCCAACCCAAGCTCTCACACAGTTACGGGGCTCCAGGGCTCTTTCACCAAACCACCGCAACTATCGTGCACCCTAGCACACTCGCCGGAAGAACCTCGACAACACAATTCGCCCCACACGGGCGACCACAACAACCACACCTCCATAGTGCAAAACTGGACACAAACGGTCGACCGAACCAAAAGTCCCGGTCGACCGAATCAAGCAAATACAGGGCAATCGCATCAACCGACACTCCATCGGTCGACCGATTCCCGCCAACAGCACTCGTTCGGTGCACACGGTCGAACGATAAAGGGGACCCGTTCGACCGAAACTCACTAGGCATGCCTCCCACGCACAATCGTTCGACCGCCCTTGGGGCATCGTTCGACCGATGTGAGGCAGAACCTGAATTCTCTTTACGAACGGTCGACCGTTTGCACCAACCGGTCGACCGATCAGGCAGTAAAGTCTGCTGCACGTTTACTTGCGACGAGCCGGAAGGCCCACCGTCGACTTCCAAATACTCACACTACTTAAGTGAGCGAGTTGACATACCGGAAGGTTTGAAGAAATCTTTGAAGAACCACGACGACGCCTCCACGAGCACGCCTCCCAAAATCACGATCCGTCGTCGATCCTCGCGACTAAACCACGATCCACACCTGCTCGACGATCCATACTCACAATTCCACCTCCGTCGACCTCCACCACCCAACCACGAGCAACCAAGACCACCGAAACGAGTTAGGTCGAGGGAGGGAACAAAACAAGCCGGAAGGGTTAAGAATCCAACACTCACCTCAACTCGCAACCCTCGCCCGAGCCTCCCCTTCGCCGGAGCACGCCACCACCACGCCGGAGATCACCACTGAGGGAGAGAGATAGAGACGTGAGGGAGAGAGAGGCAAGGGAGAAGTGAGGGTGAGAGAGAGAGAGAGAGAGAGAACTTCACCTAAATATCTTCATCCAATCCAATCCAATCCTCACCATCCATCCAACTCCTCTCCATCTCAACCATCCATCTCATCTCCAATCCATCTCAACCCCTCATCCATCAACACTCCATCTCAGTCCTCCAATCCATCTTCTCCTAATCTTCACCTAAAACATCATTAAGGCACAATTAGGATTAGGATCTCACAGCCAGTCTATTACAAGATACGGCTCAGGGCTAATCCCCGCTTCTTGTGCTCTTCTCGGCGTAGTAGTCACGTACTCTATGAAGCTTCATGACATAAGACCAAAGCCTTTGATTGAACCACTTCTCGTATAATATCAAAAGAATGACAGATCAACAAGAGAAACCAACGTAGGCCATGATTTTTTCAGAATTCAGATTGTCTACTACTGCATTATCGTCTGTGAATCATTTTCTTTTTCTTCTCCACCACACAGTGGTCAAATTGGTTATTGCAAAAAATAGTTCATTGTAGAATTTTATTTCTTAATTGCTTTTATTTTGACTTTATCCCAGTTAAGAATGAAAATTATTGCATATCCCTGCACCTGTTGAATATTTTTGTATGCCTTTTGCTGGAAATCTAGATTTGAAATGTCAAGTGCAATGAGATATCGACTGTGTAGTTCATAAAATTCAGTTTTAAAGGTAAGATGTAGGATTAGATGGTGCTTTTTATATTTATTTATGTTCGCAAGCGGAGCTACCGCATTGACTCCCCATTCTCCAGTGCACTTTGAATCTCAGTTTTCAGACTGTAGATGCAGTTACATAAGATTATTGATAGACCACAACATGATCACCACCACAATTGAGCAAACTCTTCAAATTGAATTGGTCCCTAGCTAATATAAAGTTTATATTGATAAATAAGATATCAACCAAGGCTATGTCCATAACCTTGGAACACAAATGTCTAGTTTTACCAAGTTAAACAAGAAACATAGCCAAGGGGCAAACATAACCTTGGATTAGTTGGTGGAAGGACACATGTTCAACATGGCAACTCCAAATCCCATCTTCAACAATTAAATTAACGCCCATCACTTGTCAAGAAACGAAAACCTGGCTGAATTGTGAAATGTTGCCACATTCCTTCAGGTCAATTTTGTGTTATGCTCTTTAGACGTAATTTAACCCTTCATGATATGGTTTCATTCATATTTTAATCCTACATGTGATGTGATACACATTACCTAATCTATTTATTTATTTTCGCTCATCCACTTTTTACCTGGTTATACATGGTAATTCATCCTCTAGTAAATGAAGTACCACCAAATCCATGGGTTCAACCCATACTAGAATATCTTGCCTTGTAACAGTTAAGAAGTCTGGCCACAAATTGTCTGGTCTTAACATTTCAGAATCATTGCCAATTATTATTATTTCCTGAATTTAAATTTCAGTTTCTCTTGATATCTCAACTAGCTAGATATGTGATGTAAAGTGCTTGAAAGTGTTCAACTAAAATAAACAAAAAGACAGCTATACAAAGGAATCCATTTGAAAGTACATAAATGCAATAGAAAAACTATTGAAATGACAGATTTACAACACTTCTTACTCAGCACCACAAAACTCTTCCCACTTGCCATTATCTATACTCGTAAATATACAGAATAATAGCTAATAGCTATTTGGAACTGCTAGAATTTACAAGCTCAATGGAGCCTTACCTAGGAAAACACTTCAGAGACATCTGATGCTCTACAACTACCAAATAAAGATAGTGGGACGATAACCAAGCTACAAATTTAGCTGATAAAATAGAGATGGGACAAGATCAACGACGGACCATGCGAGTGCAGCATACTGCAGGAACCTTATCCCAGTGTCAACATCATATGAGCTCTGAGGAATGAACCCCAAGAATTTGTACAAATAACCGCAAGGCTTGCTCTGCGGCGTGTCTTTGGTGTAATCGGCAGCCTTAAGCGCTGGAATGTAGCATGACGATCTTATCGGCACACCAACTGTGTTGCATATCGTAGGAAGAAACCACTTAGAGAGTGCCTTGCCGCAGAACTTCCCGAGAAGTATGGTAGGAATGCCCACCAACACTCTCCCTAAGAAAATGTGCGAACTTAATTGTGGAGAGAATAGGTGGGGGATGTTCGTGTGGTGGAATTGATGGTAAGTAAGACGAACTCCACTGACCTAAAGAATGAGAATAATAAATGCTAGCATCAGCTTATAATTTCCTGGTGAACTGCTGTAGATGAGTGCAGAAATCAAACAGTGCCACTTCCAATTGTTCCAGTCACTATATTGAAACCTGGACTGACCCAACTGGTTGAATGTGGACTTAGTCTGTCAAGAGGTCCATGTCGAACTCAAAAACTCAATTTTGGGGTTGGTCTGTCAACCCCACCGATTCAATAAGTTGACTGCGGTACAACCTTAAAAGGACAAACCATAATTGTAGGTTTATTAACCCAATAACAAAAAAGAAAGGAGATTAATCAACCATTTGATCATAAAGGTTCCAGATCTCACTCTCCCAACACTTCCTTTTGCTCTTAGATTCCTTTTTTTTATTATTTTCATCACACGTCACCATCTCCCTGAATAGTTACTTAGTACTATATTTTAGGCTACTATGAGTAACATATACATAGTTATTTATGATATCACAGCTCGATGTGAAGTAGGGGTCTGAAAACAACAATTTCAATAAATCTACTATGCCTTTTCAGTTTCTCCCCACATTCTCTTCTGACTTATAATAAATAGAATTTAATACGATACATTGTTGTTGGTAGGATACAGTGCACTAAAGTATGATATCGGGACTTGTTAAGCATAACTATAAAATTCCTACACCCAACTTTACCCTAATTCCTTCTAAAGGAATATTCCTTTTACTTCCAGCACATGCCAAAAAAACATTATCTGCATATGCTATTTCTTATATTTGCTTGTGTACATCCATTTCTCACGGATATAAATGTCAATTCCCTTATTTGCATATCGTCAGTATCCCTATTTGAAGTACAAAAAAGGAACATATATGAGCATGATGATACCATGTTTCCTTATGTATGTACCTCTTTTTTGATAAAAATGTATGTAGATATTGAAGCATGAAAAGGAACAACTCATATCCAGTCCCCCTTTTTTGCCCATATCCATGTTACTTTCATGATTTCAAAACCATTGCAGTTTAGAGACAAAAATATTTATAAGCATGCAGGAAACATGGAATAGCTACTCCCAATATTTAAGGAACATATCAAGAGGGTGGTTGCACTTACTATTCCAAAAGCTACACCAGTGAAGGCTGCATGATATTCAAAGCTCGGAGTAGGAAGCTCAGGCGTTGGATAAGCGAAGCATACTAAGAAAGAAAGTGCAGCACAGTAGGAAGTCACTGCAACAAAATGATAACTACATCATACATTGTTTAAAATATTATTAGAGACAAATGTGACGGAGAAATTTGGACCGTATAGACTTACCATTCTGCCCAGAAACTATAAAATCATCCAGGTACTCATGAATATTAAGCCAAAATGCAAGTACAACAACACCAATAAAAATTCCAGCCACAACATCAATGACACTGTGCATTCCCAAGTACACTCTTGCTGATGGTAAGAAAACAAAAAGGTTTTCATCAATGGTCGACAAATAAAAGAAGCACTAGCAATTTTCTGTGTTCAAAAACCAACAAAGAAGTTACAATCAATGGCTTACCAATGCCAATAAGAATAACAAGTGAACAAACTAGAGAGATTCCAATCAGGACTGTTTTGCCATTGGTTTGAAGGTTATCACTAAGAACATAGTACAACATATACCTGAAAAACCAACAAGAAGAATAACAAATCAGACATCAACTAAACCAACATTCCAGCAATATGTGCCTGTGTTTGTTTAGGTGGCGAGATAGTATGCCAGCGGTACAGAAGTGGAAAGATGGAAAATTACAGAAAAGGCAGTGAGGTTTGTAATTTTTTTTTGTGTGGAAAGTTTGTAATGTGTTGTATTTGAGCACAATTGTATTGAGCATACATCTCCAATGTGCAATTATAATTAGAAATCATTCAGATCATGTAACCAAAAATTTACTGTAATTAGACCAACTCAGTCTTCAGAAAAAAAGACAATCTATATAGCACCTGACTTTTTAAAAAGTTTTTCAACTTGAACATGACTATATGAAGTTACACAGGGGGGAAACCATTTAACATTAGAGCTCTAAAAAGTAAGACCCTACCCTGCCATACAAACAGTGTTGAGAGCATGAGAGGAAGGCAAACCAAATTCCATGGCATGCTCTTTCTCAACATTGGTAGCTGTGATTCTCCTAATGGGTGGACAGCTCGGTCTAGGAGCCGATACCAAATCCTGAAAAAATATAACATCACATCCACAAACATCAAAACCAAATTCAAAATAAAATACCTTTCTTTCCCTACCTTAATTGCATTCCCAAAATAATCACAGAAAGCAATCAGAAGAGTCATTTGCCTCGCCAACTTCCCATGCCCACTCTGAAACACCAAAAACAACACAAAATCAAACCAAACATGAAACAAACACACTATATTGAAGTGTACTATCCAACTCAATACCAATTATAACCCAACCACGAAAAATTGGAGTGACTCAACATCTTATAACCCAAGAGCATGCCTCTAATTTACCCGACATGGGACTATTAACTAACACTTCCCCGCCTCACCAGGATTACTTTTCGTGTCAACGCATAAGCAACATTGGCGGGTGCGTTTAACCAACCATTAGAGCCTTTTTGTCTCTGATACCATACAATATTATGTGGACTGTGGAGTAACACAGGAGAACGTCCCTAAATTAACCAACGTGCGAGTATTCTCCAACATACAAAAACATCAGAAACAAAGACGAAAAATTACCCAGAAGAGCAAAGGAAGGAAGCCAGTGTAGAACGGCACGGACACAAAACAAGACAACAAAGAGAACAAAGCATCCCAACCTCCATGCTGCATACTCTGGCAACAAAAAAACATCAAAAAAAACTTTAATCCAAAACTGAATCTTACAAACTTCCGGTCCCAACCCATCACCTGAACCCTGAGAATAAGCGGAATGTCAGACACAACTCTCCGGGTGACCCACGGCCGCACCACAGACCTCACAATCCGAGTCAAACCCAGAGACGAAGACACCAGAATCCAACCCAAACCCCCCAAAATCGACAAAACCTGCCACATGGGGATGGGGATCGAGCCCTCCATGGTTTCAACCCCTATTTCGCAAAGATTGGGTTTTTATGAGCTTTAAGAGGATTCTGGGACGTGGGTCGGAGGTGGAATCGGTGGAGAAGGGAAATTTGCTTGGATTTTGGGGGATTTTTGGAGGGGGGTTTGAGGGTGGGGATCATGTGGATTTCGGGTTGGACCCGGAAAAGAAAGTGCAATTGGGGTTTGAATTCCGTTTCGGCTGTCGGATTTCCAGCTGTTGAGATTCGTCAATTCACTAAAACTACGCGGTCAGGAGAGGTTGGACAGTTGGCTTGCTGGTTGGGTTACTTGGGACTCCAGTGGATTTGTAATTTGTTCGTATTTAAGAAATTCGAATTGAAATTTAAATTAAATGTCAAGAAAATAAAATTCGAGATAAATGTGTGATTGGTTTAGGGCAGAGCAAAAACCGGGTTGACCCGGTCAACCGGACCGGACCAGTCGGTCCGGGTTCGGTCCGGAAATTTTTGAAAAAATCCGGTCCGGTCCAGTCTGGGTTTCGGTCCGGCAAATTTTAAAATTTCGGGTTCGGTCCGATCCGGTCCATTTTTTTTAAATTTAAAAAATTCGGTTTTTGACCGGACCGGACCGACCCGGTCTGGTCTTCGGTCCGGACCCCGGATAAAAATCCGGTCCGGTCGGGACCGGATGCACAACCCTAGATTGGTTTGTAGGAAAAATTAAAAAAGTGATGAGAACTGAACTTCTGAAAATATTTCTGAACTTCTCAATCCATGGATTTGCGGGAAAACTTGAAAATTGTGGAACTAGAGTTCATTTGGTTCTAATACTTCCAGAAATTAAATAAGAGATGAATTGACTACTTCTATTAAAAAACAAGAAGAAACTTAGTTCTCAGCCGTTTACCTTAAAATGTTCTATTCTAGTAATATATAAAAAAATAGATTGTTTTCTTTATACAATTTCTTTCCGATCACAAAACTAGAACCGCCAACTGGCGGTCCGGATCTTCCCGGATCCGCTAAGATTTTAGGAGCACGCGTTTTAGTGGATGTTTAGTCTATTTTTGGTATTAGTTTAGTCCCACATCGGGGGATTGTCCCGGATTACCTTTTTCTATGGCTATAAATAGAACTCTTCACCTTCTATTGAAAACTAACTCATTGCTTGGTGGCATTCTCTCTACTAAAGAGTAAGCCTTGAAGCAAAACTCAAGGTGGAGAAGAATACTACCTTCAATGTGAGTCATTGTTAATAAAATAATTGTTTTAGTTTCTTTTTATCTTGTCTTTTAATTTTTGCATGTTTCTTTAGTTTATGTTCCTTTCAATTAGCTTCTTTAATATTCCTTTCTTGCTTAGTCTAATTTCGTTTCAGAAGAATGTTTCATTTTAATGCAGGCTATAGTGTAATGATTAGTGAGTAGTTCCATCCCCATTTGGGGGGTGGAGAAATATGTGATATGATCATGTAATGTATTAGGTGTGTGTTATCTTAATCCCTTGAGCCTTATATGATTTCCATAACCAGCTAATGAGATTTCACTCTTATCTTTGATATGCTAATGCTCTTGAATGAAGCTTAACTTATGCTTAGATTAGTGTACCTATTTTATGGGGAATGATAAGGTGAGGATATGGTTGAAATTAATATTGGAAACACAATTTGTAGTGTATGTACTCTTGTTGCCTTTACCTTGGTTAATGCCTTGTATGTTTTAATGATATTGGGTTATCTTATTTCATGTGGAGGCATAGTAGGGTCTAGTCTTTATACATGAGTTCATTTAGTTTCATTCCAATTATTGTCTTATATGTTTTAACGATATAGTCTTATCTTATTTCATGTGGAGGCAAAGTTGGATTTAGTTTTATGATTTCATGCACTACATGTTGTGAGGAGCATAATTGAACACACACACACACATCTTTATATTCACATTATTTCTCTACCTCCTATGGGGTTTGGTTTTATTGCTTATCTTTCATTTCCTTTTGCATTTTAGCGTAGTTTAGTGTAACCAACATTTCTCTCCTTTCTTTACCACTCGCCTTCGCACAAACCAAAAGTCGACACACCTCCCTGTGGATCGACCCGTATTTGCCACCGCTTCAACGCAGTCGTGCACTTGCGGTTTAATATAAAACAAATCAATCAATGTTTATGTATATTCTAGGAATGTTTCATTAGTCCCACATTGGGGAATTGTCTCTAGTTTTCTTTTTTCATGCCTATAAATAGAACTATTCTTCCTCCTTTGTAATCAACTCATTACTTGACGACATTCTCTCTACTTGAAGTAAGCCTTGGAGCAAAACTCAAGTGGAGAAGAATGCTACTTGTAATGTAATTCATGTAAATAAAATAAATTTTCATAGTTTATTTTAATGTTGTCTTTGTTATAATGTTTGCTTGTTTAGCTTGTTATTTTTCTTTGTCTTAGTATAATTAGTTAAAAATGTCTTTCCTTCTTAATATAGTTTGTAGCTTAATGAGTAGAGAGTAGCTTCATCCCCTTTTACGGGTGGAGTTGATGTTTATACTGTCGAGGATTGATGACCCTCCAATCGCTATAAAAATAAATGTGGAATCAAAAATTGCTTAAGCGAAGGATTAAGGAAGAGACAATTGCAAACCACAAAGATTGACGATGTTGGAGTTTAGAGAGGTTCGGTACCCACACCCGGGCATTGTGGTCTTCGTTGTAGGGAGGTAAGGCTTGTCGAGGCTAGTGACCTCGAAGTTAGGTGTCGTCTAGCCTTAGGACTCATTGCCTTACATTGTTTGAGTCGTGCTTGCTAGTTAGGCTTCTATCTGATCCCATTACCCACGCTAGATTTAGGGATTCTTCCCTTCTCCTCTGAGTCATCTTCTTCTCACCTTCTTCTACGTTATAGTCTCCTCCCCTTTACACTCTCTGGTAGCGTTTTAGGGTAAGTCGAGCACTTTTTGCGAGTTTAGCCTCGGGTGGTGAGAGTGGTCGACTCGAGAGTTTTTTGTTGAGATGGATGGTTACATGGGCGCCCATCCATATCATTGTTGGGACCAGGATAATTCTCCCTGGTATTCCGGACCCATGCAACCTGGGGTGGCTTAGACGAACACCCCGTATGGTTGGGATAATCTTCATTGTGTGACTGAGCAATCTTCATATAGGGGTGATATAAGAGATGCACCGACTGCTAGATCTCCATCTAGTTACGTCGGATCATATATTGGTCATCAAACTGAGACATTGCAAGAAACTTTGGCCTCTTTCATGCGTACGGTAGACGACATGAGTGCACCGATGGCTCCAGTAGTCGTATCGTGCGACTGTTGTGGGTTGAGTGATCATGTTATCGGGGAATGTCCTTATGTTCCCCCAGAGCCTGGGTATGAGCATACATTTTCCCAAAACGCTCAATATGACCATTACGCATCCGCGCACAACCTGAGAGGGATGGATTTATGGGGAGACAATTCATATCCAAATTCTTATACTTCATTTTCACCCCAGTATCCTCCTCCCGAATACCCAGAATTCTACCAACACCCACTTCAAATCATTGGATTCATTCTCAGCCCATCAACACCCAACCCTAAAATTTTCCAAGCTCTGACTTGGACCTCATAGTAGACCGCATACCTGATTCCTTGAAACAAACTTTCCTTACGTTCATGGAAACCACTCAACAGTCCATACAAAATATGGCACTACAAGTGAGTCAAATGTCGCAGCAATTACGTGAACGTGAGGAGAGTAACTTTTCTTGTCAACATGAGGATTCATCTTTTGATATCGAACCACCAACACATCCACAAATTCAAAGCACAATCTTTCATTGTCAAACTCCTAGTCAGTCTGAGGGACTTGGGGTTTCAATTCACGATCACTTAGTGGAGGATTCGATTCAAATTGAGAATAACATGGACCAAATTCATTATGAGTCAGCACAGGATTGTACCTTATCTTTTTGTCCCGTGGCCCTTGAGCCACATGATCTTCATGTTTTGCCTCTTAAGGACTCACCTCTGGTGGAGCAAGAACTCCCTAGTACCCTCAATTTCAAACAACCGGATGAGAGTTTGTCTCTCACTATTGTTCCTGATCATCTTGGAAATGATGGAACATCAAATAACTACATTGCTCATGAGGGTATTAGGAGTTCCTTGGAGGATACTTTGGCTATAAGACCCACATTTTGTTTGCCTGGTGTGTCGGACATGCCTAACGAGGTTCTTGACCTCGTTTCGACGCACCAGCCTGTCGGTTGGAGAGCTTGGATTGATGATGAGAATTAAATTTATACCGTAAGTGCACGGCGTCAATGAAGACGTGGCAAATACGGGTCGAACACAAGGAGGGAGAGATTTGTTATTAATGTGATTTCGATTGGGGGAAAGAAGGAGAGAAGAATTAAGTTGGTTTTGAGATTTTTGGGTTTTAATTATTTAAAGCAAGAAACAAGAACAAATAAAACTAAAACAAGAACAAAGAGATGAATTCCGTCGGGTGGAGGTTTAGATTTAAGGTTTAGATTAGAGAATTTAGAAACTTATAATAAATCATATTAGTTATAAAGCATTACATGATAAATGATTTAACATAAACTCAAGTAATCAAAATATACTAACACGAAATTAAAATAATAACATTCATTCATCTTCTCTTCACCCTAATCCGTCACCTCTACCCTTTGGAAGGAGTTAGAAACTCATAGAGGGAGGAAGAAGGGGTCCTTGAGACATTACAAAAGAAAACTAAAAGTAAGAAATAAAAGACAGAATTTTATTAATGAAAAGAAGATTACAAAACTAAGATTAAGAATAAAAACTACCACCAAAGACTAAGGACCCTTCTAACATCGTTTTCGGGTCTATTTATAGTTGCTACAAGGGATCTAGGTATAATATTGGAAAGTACACGTGTCCAGACACGACTGGACGAAATTGGAGCACACGGATCGAAGCTTGGGCGGCGGAAACGCCGCACATTGTGTGTGTGGTGCGGCGGAAACGCCGCACAATCTGGCCTGATTTTGTCCGGATTTTGGTTGAATGTTTATGGTATGATTTGATCATCCTTTACGCGTCTGGATTGATTCTTTCCATTCTTTTGAGCTCCGGATTAATTCCTTCACATATTTGGAGATATACATTGATTTTTCTAGATATTTTCTCCAAGAGAAAAGCTACTCGTGATTTGCAATTAGGTCCTTGACTTTTTGCATTTAAGTCCCCAGCTACTTTTGTGCTTAAGTCCTTGTTCTTTTTGCAATTAGGACTTGAATGCTTTTATGCTTGGATACATTTCCATTTGTAACCCGATAAACTTGAACTTGGTCTTTATGATAGAAATGAATCTTTTGCACGCATTTATGCTCGGGAAGTGGGTAAATTGCATCCAGGTCCCTGTATTCTGTAAATAAGACTAAACACATACCTTAGTAGCATTTATTGATGTAAAAGTAATCTAAATGAAAGACATATGATGCAATGTATGCAATGCATCAAATACCCTCACACCTAGATTTTGCTAGTCCCTAGCAAAACAGAAGATACGAAAAATAAAAACAGGGAAATCCTAACTCACTTTCGTAGGAATCACGGTTGCACTTAGCATGTGCAACAAGCCTTTAAACCTCCTTGTTGCCAAGGGGGACGAGTTTTGTCTCGTGAGGGTTTTCAGTTGACACACCCACAAAGTCTTAAATCAACATTTCCATTAATAGCTCTTAATATCTCCACCTTAACCTTATACATCTCACTTAGAATTCTTGTATGCTCATTATATGAATCTAACTCATTAAAAATATGACTTGGTCTTTATTCCGCCAACATTCACACCACTAACCCTTCTACACATGTTTATCACTTGAATTATTTTGCACGCCTCCTCTGGTGGTGAAGTATCATTCGGATCAACCATGGTATGGATCATTCTTTTAGCTTTGGGCCTTAAGTATTATTATTTTTTTCTTTTCTTTTCTTCCGTGATTCAACACATTTGCTTTTTGACACTTTTACCCCTTTTGCATTCGTGTAGCGAGTTTGGTCGATAATCCCGAGCTGGTAGACTCAAGTTACCGGGTTTCAAGATACCCCTACGGACCAGTGACTCAAAGGTTTGGGCTTTTGTAATCATTTTGCAAAATGTGTTTTCTTCACTTTATTCCTTTATTTTTATTTTTATTTTCCTCAAGGCTTAATTGCTATTAGAAGTCCACACTTCCCGGTATATTTTCCTCAACCTCTGCTTTTTATCAACCACTTCAAAGATTTGATTCATCCAATTTAAGTGCATACATGTCTTAAAGGGCAATGGGTTATTTCTTTGGAACTTAGATTTATGTCACAATTTCTACAAGCAGAACTATATAATAAGGAACAAAAACTCAATGCAATTTGTACACGGGTTTTAGCAGTTCAATCTTAAGCTATGTCATGAAACATTAATTTTTTTTTTAAATAAAAGACAGAATATATAGATAAATATATACATAAACACCCCCCACACCTAAATCATGCATTGTCCTCAATGTATGCAAATATAAAGCAAATGCACTTATTACCTTGGTGAACTGCGGTGGAAGGATGGAATTTGCTCAAAGTCAACCATAGTCAGAACTGGATTGAATGACACCATATTGGTGCATGTATCCAGTTGAATTGTTCCCCATGTTGCAATGAGAGTCCTGAGTCACAGGTTCCACACCCCGCACATAAATTGGTTCTCTTATTTGCTCGAGTGACGGTGGGTGTGTAGATGAATTCCTCCCCTTTTTTTACTTCATTTTTGATTTTGTGACGATTCAGAAATATTATAGATACGCGATTTCATCACAACATCACTTTGATTGCATGTTATTTCTGGCTCACTATCAATATGAAAGATATTAAATTCAGCTTTTAAGTTCCCAAAAGATAATTGCATGAGCCCATTTCGACAGTTTATCAATGCTTCAGAAGTGGCCAAAAAGGGTCTGCCTAGAATTACAGGGATCTGTCGATTAGGATTTACAACAGGTGCGGTATCTAGTACGACAAAATCCACTGGGTAAATGAAGTCACCAACCTTGATCAAAACATCCTCTACTACACCTCTTGGTTTCTTAATAGAGCAATCAGCAAATTGAAGGGTTGTCCTAGAGGGTTTTAATGGACCAAGGTTCATTTGCTCATCGACAGAGTATGGGAGTAGGTTAACACTAGCACCAAGGTCTAGAAGGGCTTTGTTGATAAAAGTATCTCCTATTGCACATGAAATTGTGGGACATCCAGGATCCTTATATTTTATAGGAGATGTGTTGGACAAAATAGAACTTATGTTTGCAGTTAAGAATGCCTTCTTTGGTACGTTTGTTTTTCTCTTTTTAGTGCACAAATCTTTTAAGAATTTAGCATAAGCAGGTATTTGTTGAATCATGTCTAAGAGTGGAATGTTCACCTTAACTTGCTTAAATACTTCCAAGATTTTCTCTATTTGTGCACTTGAGTTCTTTTTGAGTCTATTGGGAAATGGGGCTTTAGGGACATAGACTCGCTCAGGTTCAGGTTGAGCTATGTGTTCAGGTTGAGTATGTGGGTTGGGCGTTTCAGATTGGACGTCAGGTTCAATGGTCAGGTCATATGTGGGTGCTTGATGGCTAGATTGATTGGACACTCTAGGATTTACCACATTGTTATCAACTTGTCTTCCGGACCGTAATGATACTACTGCATTTATTTGTTGGAACGGTCCTTCCTCATTAACCATTTGAACCGGTCTAGGGTTGTTAGTTCCTGAAGGTGCTTGATAGGATTGATATGAATTATTATTAGATCTAGGGTTCACCTCAGGTTGACTTGGAAACTGACCCTTTTCTCTTTCACCTACTATTTGTGCTAGTTGGCTGACTTGTGTCTCTAGCCTTTGGAAGGTCTGGTTGGTTGTTTGTATAAAAGTTTTCATCAAATTTTCCAAGCTTGTCAACCTAACCTCATGATCGTTATTGTTACTAAACCCAGATGATGTATTATTTTGGTTATACGGGTTCGGTTGTTGTCTAGGAGGTTGACCCTGTTGGTTTAATGAGAAATTGGAATTATTACGCCAACCCGAGTTATAGGTTGATGCGTATGCGTCATTTCTAGCATGGTTATACATGGCATTAACTTGGTCCCAGTCCGCACAATCCTCCTTTACATGACCAGTCTGACCACATCTAGAGCACTGGATAGTCAAGGCTTGATTCACTCGGTTTTGGGTTTGTAGCTCTAAACTTTCCATTCTGCGCATAAGGGTAGCTAGTTTTGCTTCAGCCGCTATGTTGGCATCTACAACTAAGACACCTGGTTTGGGTTGACTTGCTATTCTAGATCCAATACTCGGGTTAAGCGGTGTTCTAGCATTGTCCCATTGCATACTGTTTTCAGCTAATTCCTCAAGAAAAGTCCAGGCATCATTTTCATTTTTCGACATAAAGTTCCCTTGGCTTACGGATTCTACCATAACCCTAGATGTGGGTGTCAATCCCTCATAAATAATTTGGCATAATTGCCATCTTGGAATTCCGTGATGAGGGCATTTGGTCAGTACACTCTTAAATCTTTCTAGATAGGAATAGAACGGTTCGCTCTCAGACTGAACGAATGCAACAATTTCATTCCTAATCCTCATAGTCTTATGGTTGGGAAAATATTTTTTCAGGAATACTTGAACAAACTCAGCCCAACTCCTAATAGATCTTTCGGCTAGACTATATAGCCATTTCTTAGCGTCGTCCTTTAGTGCTAGAGGCACGAATTTCAGACGCACTGCCTCCTCAGGGATATGCTGGTATTGCATAAGAGAGCAGATTTCCTCAAATTCTCTAAGGAAGAGATATGGGTCTTCCCTAGAGGTGAACTTAGGCAACATACTCATGTATTGTGCCTTAAGTTCGAAGTCGCGACCCGGGATGGTGGGCATAACGATGCACGATGGCTGAGCAGCCATCGCTGGATAGCATCGATCCCTCAGAGTTTTAGGTTGTGCAACAGGCAGGTCCACTACGTTCTCACCCATTGGATCTGGGTGAGGTGGTGCAACAGGTGGATTGGGGCTAAGTTCCAGACTGGAATCTAGATGAACTCGTGAGAGTCGATTACTCAAGTCCCGAATCCAAATCTGAGTGCACCGGGTTGAATCAATTTTTGAATTCAAATTCCAAATTTAAATTCCAAATTTAATTTCAAGAATTAATTACAATTTTTTTTTAATTTTCGTTTTTTTATGTTTTTTTTCTTTTCAAAAGGGAAACAAACAATAGAATGGGGCAAGATGAGAAAGGAATCCTAATATAGAGAATTTAGGTGAGAAGAGAAAGAAGACTGAGATGAGAAAGGAAACTTAACTCTAAAGATAGAAAAGAGGGTTGGTCAGAAATTTCCTAAGAAAGCACGGTTCAAACAATCCTAGACCTAGTGTCGCTTATATCTAGACGACTCCTAACTCGTTGAGCCGAATTGATTCGCTTGATTCACCTCCCTCACTAATCAATGCTCAGTCGGGTTCGCCGTCCGCTCTCGAAATTTCAGTAGCTTTACGCGTCCACCCAGAGATGAGTCGCGTCCCAGAAAAAGTTGAAGCCCAGACGCTCCAAGTGTGCGGCGGATTCGCCGCAAGCTGTTCTTCAGGTGCGGCGATTTCGCCGCTCGTTTAGCTCAAATGGTGCTCGGATTTCGCCGCGCACTCTGTTGTCTCCTGAAACACAAATACAAATACTTAGATCGCGCACAAGATAAACAGGATAAAATCGAAATCAACAAAAAAAACAAAATCTGCGTCGCCTCCCCGGCAACGGCGCCAAAAACTTGATGAGAATTAAATTTATACCGCAAGTGCACGGCGTCAATGAAGACGTGGCAAATACGGGTCGAACACAAGGAGGGAGAGATTTGTTATTAATGTGATTTCGATTGGGGGAAAGAAGGAGAGAAGAATTAAGTTGGTTTTGAGATTTTTGGGTTTTAATTATTTAAAGCAAGAAACAAGAACAAATAAAACTAAAACAAGAACAAAGAGATGAATTCCGTCGGGTGGAGGTTTAGATTTAAGGTTTAGATTAGAGAATTTAGAAACTTATAATAAATCATATTAGTTATAAAGCATTACATGATAAATGATTTAACATAAACTCAAGTAATCAAAATATACTAACACGAAATTAAAATAATAACATTCATTCATCTTCTGTTCACCCTAATCCGTCACCTCTACCCTTTGGAAGGAGTTAGAAACTCATAGAGGGAGGAAGAAGGGGTCCTTGAGACATTACAAAAGAAAACTAAAAGTAAGAAATAAAAGACAGAATTTTATTAATGAAAAGAAGATTACAAAACTAAAATTAAGAATAAAAACTACCACCAAAGACTAAGGACCCTTCTAACATCGTTCTCGGGTCTATTTATAGTTGCTACAAGGGATCTAGGTATAATATTGGAAAGTACACGTGTCCAGACACGACTGGACGAAATTGGAGCACACGGATCGAAGCTTGGGCGGCGGAAACGCCGCACATTGTGTGTGTGGTGCGGCGGAAACGCCGCACAATCTGGCCTGATTTTGTCCGGATTTTGGTTGAATGTTTATGGTATGATTTGATCATCCTTTACGCGTCTGGATTGATTCTTTCCATTCTTTTGAGCTCCGGATTAATTCCTTCACATATTTGGAGATATACATTGATTTTTCTATATATTTTCTCCAAGAGAAAAGCTACTCGTGATTTGCAATTAGGTCCTTGACTTTTTGCATTTAAGTCCCCGGCTACTTTTGTGCTTAAGTCCTTGTTCTTTTTGCAATTAGGACTTGAATGCTTTTATGCTTGGATACATTTCCATTTGTAACCCGATAAACTTGAACTTGGTCTTTACGATAGAAATGAATCTTTTGCACGCGTTTATGCTCGGGAAGTGGGTAAATTGCATTCAGGTCCCTGTATTCTGTAAATAAGACTAAACACATACCTTAGTAGCATTTATTGATGTAAAAGTAATCTAAATGAAAGACATATGATGCAATGTATGCAATGCATCAATTGACGATCCTAACTTCAACACCACTGAAGGGAATGTGTTCTAAAAGTTTTACTTTTAAATGTCAATTATTATGAATTGAATGAGAAATCATTTTGTTCCTTGTTTATGTTATTCGTCTTTTAGAAGTGTTAATGAAGAGGCTCTTGGTCTTTAACCGTAGAACTCTAAAAGATATTGGTTTACATAAAACAATTTTTTTTTGCAATCATGGTAATTAACATGAGACATTAATTACCGAGTTAAGATTGTCGTGTTGGTCATAGATCATTGTAGCTCTACAAATGAGTGACAACACGGGTACACAAAAGAGGAAGATATTACTTTTGTATACTGAATAGACCTAATAAGTAAAACATTATAGAATTTTGTTTTCTGTGTCATTAATGTTTTACTGTGTCTTTGGTCCTTTGATATGAGACTTATATCCGATCACTTAAGAAATGCTTGATTAGACTAGTGTCTTGAGCTATCGATGAGTGTAGTGTAAAGGCATTGGTTGGTTAAGTATGACTTTTGTTGGAGAAGATAATTAGTCAAAAGATTATCATTGCCCCTCTTAATTGAGTGATGATATTACAGGGCCCCTTGATAAAGCAAAGTTATAATGTGCACAATGTGATTTGAGTTAAGTCACATATTTATAACTAGCTTAAAGAGATCAAGAAATGAATACTAATACAAAGATGACATAATACTACTTTGTGTGTATTCTTAATATCATGTGGCAAGGGACGGACACAAGTGGTGCACTCCATCACTAAATGGATCGGGTTTTGGTTCGAGTGGAATTAAGGCATCTAACTAATTGGGAGCTATAATGTGTAGCTAGATACCGCTTATAGCTTGTGATATTAAGCTCTTAATATCACTGCCAACTTAGTTTAGATCCTCCCATAGGTCACACCACAAAACTGGGAAACAAGAAATGGGGATTTTGAGTTCATAAGATGTGTCGGGTTTCATATAGAAAATATGACACATGTGCTGAACAAGCAAAATCAAAATTATGTTGTGATTAATAACATAATTAGAATCTAAATTAAATTCATATGTGATGTAAATATTATGGGGTGTAATGATTAATCATTACATAGGATAATATGTTACATAAGTTGTGAATTTACTACTAATCCCGAAATGTCAAATTTTGTAGGGGCTAAACCGAAATTTGACAAGTCTGCAGTACTTTGCAAAAACGATCGACCGCTAAACCGTAAACGGTCGACCGAATGTTGCGCGGTCGACCACAATTTTGTACGGTCGACCGGATGTGTATCGATCGTAACGAGAATTTCGTCTGTTAGTTTTCGGTCGACCGAATTATTTCGGTCGGTCGACCGAACATTGCGATGTAAATTTTTTGTTACTAACGGTCGACCGAGTATATCGATCGGTCGACCGAAACGCGGTCTAAACGGTCGACCGGACCTCACAAACGGTCGACCGGCCAGACGATTTTATGCAGAATTAATTTAAGAATTAATTAGATCATGCATGGAATTGGTCCATTATTGATTTAATTCGTGGCTAAGATTATTTGTTAGCAAATAATGGATGGTTAGATGTAAGTTTGCATGAAATCATGGGCAAGAGGTTGCACATGAATAGGTAATTTGGAGAGAACTTATAAATACAAGTTTATCTCATTATCTCAATTAATTAATTCATCATTTTCTTGTGCAAATTTCTCTCTCCATAATTCTCCACGAATTTCCATTAATTCTTGAGTTTAGTTTTAGTTTTCAAGAGATCTTCTTCTCAAGGGAACTAAAGAGGAGTTAGTAGTCGGATTCTAAACCCTATTGGAGATTGAGAGACTAGCTTTTCTCTCTCCGATCTTGTTTAGAGTTTGGTGAATACTCGGAGGCATCCGGCGCAGCGACAAGCATCCTCAACGTCTCCGTATCTTCAAGAAGTTTTAGAGAACTTCTAGGTATGAATTTCGGAGCCCATGTTTGTTTTAATAAAGTTTTGAAACTAGTTATTGAAACAAACCGATGCATGCATGAAATAAATCATAGAAAAATTGTAATTGATCATTATTGTGCATAAAAATTTCGAAAATAAATATGTACAATTAAACTAGAAATCCTACAGTGGTATCAGAGCTTAGGGTTCAATTTTCTAAAGATTTGAGGCTGTAAACAAATTTAGTTTACCATCTAGGGTTCGAACAATTCGATTTTCCGGTTTTTCGGTCTTTAAATGTTTTGTTGGAATAATTCCTAGTAATAATTCGTTCTGAATGTTTTAAGTGGTTTAAAACATGCTATGTAATTATTAGAATTATGATTTAGACATAAGTCTAACTTGCAATAATTTTGTTTTAAGTATAAACGATTGTTTTGTAAGAGAATCAACAAAACCGGAAAACTGCGGTTCGTCTTTCCTTTTAGGAAATTGGATGAACAGCGGTTCAAAATTGTTTTTGAACATGTGGATGGATGAAAAACATTTTTAATGGATTTAAAAATGTTTTTCAAAGAATTGTTTGGGATTCTAGATGATTGATAAACTAGGTTGTATAGTTTATAGCAATATTGCGTGCATGGATGCTCGAGTTGTCTTTGCAGGAATTGTGAGTTTATATGTTCCAAATCAGAAACTATGAATGTATGTGATTATTATTATACAGGGGCTTATTTATATGTAAAAGCCAAATTCGCTCTTTCTATCTTTAGATAATTGCATTGCATTTGAGAGGTTTTTACATAGGACTTGCACTAGTCGTTTTATCGAATGTGAGGAGCATGTTTATTTTCTGTAAAAATCTATATCTCCGGTGCAAGAGGAAGTCTCCGCTGTAGTGCATTGATCAAGGATCGAGGATGAAAGGGAACATATAAACTCACACGATGTGGATTGTGTGAATGGTTTAATTTCTGTTTTTATAATCTTGCTATGCATGTGATGAATGTGATTGAATGTTAGGATGTGTATGAATGATAATATGCATGATAACCTAAAATTCCGAATCACATGTTAATATATGAAATTGTCCAACAAAATTAAGAGTAATTTTCCTTCTTATTTCATCCACTAGCAGCCATCGATCGAGGGATACTCTGCTCGCCCTTAGCGGGAGATAGCCCCCTCCATCTTTGGGAATAGTGGGAGATATAATGGTTGTCTATTGTTGTGCCACAATTAGATATATGAGGTGCGTTTCACCCTAGTGAACCCCAAGTATGTTTAGTTGTGAATACAATGGATAAACGTATCTCGTATCAAATGAAAATAAGTTTTCTTAACATTACCTAGAGCCCTCGCTCGGTTTTGGGAAAAAGTTTTTCTTACGAGGATAGCTCACATTCCCTCATAATTAAAACGACAAGAATCACAAGAGTTTGAAGATGCTAATATTGCTAAAATTCAAAAAGGTTGTGATTAGAAAGAGTTTTTCTTACCTTGATATTGTGATATATTCTATAGCCCTTAGCTAGTCTATATTGCAATTGATAGGATCTTGGATTACTGCATTTACGGGCAAAATTTTATTTGCAGTATTTACATTTATATTCGATATATATGTATGTATTTTAAAACATAAAATTGACATTAAAATCCTGTATAATTTATTTTGTAGAAATGTCTAATACCCAACCAATTGTGCGATCTATGATCGAAAAGAATCCTTTGCAAAATGATGGCTCAAACTTCATGAAATGGCAACTCAATCTTAATATCGTGTTGAGGTTTGAAAAACTATCTCATATTTTGGATGGTGAAATCCCAAAATTGAATGAGAAGGCAACCGGTAATGAGAAAGAGGCGATAGCCAAGTGGGAAGACCAAGAGAACCAAGTTCACGGTCTAATGTTGGCATCCATGGGTGACTCACTTCAAGCGAAATACTTGGATTCAAAACCCAAGAAGACCATGGAAGCTTTAACAAAGATGTTCATGGATAGTGCCCGAAAGGAGCGCTATAAGACCACCATCGCACTCACAAGGTGCCACATGGCGGAGGGAACATCGGTATCCATGCACTTTCTCACGATGCAAGGATACCTTGAGAACTTGTCAAAGCTCTCTTCTCCAATACCCGAGGACATTGCCGGAGATCTGATTCTTGGCTCTCTAGCCCAGTCCTTTAAGGACTTTGTGATGCACTATCATGTGCGTGAAAAAGGGGTGAGTCTTGAGGAGCTTCACAACGCTCTCAAAACGGCAGAAGTTGACATGGGCAAGGGTCGGGACAAGCAAGTCCTTGCCGTCCATGGGAGGAGCCAAAAGATTGGTAAAGGAAAGGGCAAATCTACCAAAAGTGGTTCAATCAAGAGCAAGGGAGTAGGAGGTGCTCGTGCGAGTGCCTCGAGGGGGAAATCTCAGAAATCTCCAACTCCCAATACGGAGTGTTTTCACTGCGGTGAAAAAGGACACATCCGGCCAAATTGGCCCAAGTACAAGGAATACCTTGAGAACGGAGTGATTGAACGTCGGCGCCCCAAAAAGGCCAAAAGTATATTTGTTATTGAAATAAATTTAGCCACCTCTGTCTAGGATTGGGTAATTGATACTGGATTTTGTGCTCACATAGTTTCTAATGTGCATCTACTCATGGATAGAAAGGAACTCGTGAGGAACGAGGTAGAATTGAAGGTCGAAAATGGTGCGAACGTCTCTGCGGTTGCACAAGGTTCTGCGGTGCTTCAATTATGTAGTGGTTTAAATTTATGTCTAAAGAATGTTTATCATGTGCCTTCGATTAGTAAGAACATTATTTCTGTATCATGTTTAGATATGGATAATTTTAATATAAATATTTCAAATTCCTTCTTGTCTATATCGAAGAATTGTGTTTTCTATGCAAATGCATTCATAAGGAATGGTCTCTATTTGCTTGAATTGAATAATAAATAAATCTTTAATATCAATAACAAAAGACTTAAGACCACTCACGAGAATGATACTCTCTTGTGGCACTATCGTCTTGGTCACATAAATGAAAAGCGCATCAAGAAATTGCAAGAAGCTAACCTTCTTGGTCTACTTGATTTTAAATCATTGGAGACGTGCCAACCATGTTTAATGGGAAAAATGACCAAAAAGCCTTTCAAGAAGAAAGGCCCAAGGGCGAGTGGCTTGTTGGATTTGATACATTCCGATGTATGTGGTCCAATGAGTACTAGTGCACGAGATGGTTTCAGGTACTTCATTACGTTCACGGATGATTATAGTCGTTATGGCTATGTATGTCGAAGAATGCATGCAATCTATCTAAGACAAAAGCATCCGAAACAGAAACAGGAAAGCACATAATGCAACAGAAGGCTACGACTCCATAAGCCGTGCCGGATGGGCGCACCCGAATCATTCCTCAATAGGAACCAGAACACCAGCCTCGCTGGTCAAAGGCGGTCACTCGACAGTGACCCACCGCTCGGTACAAAGCGGTGCGCCGGATAAGTGTCCCAATTCGCGGCAAGTGACCTACATGGTGCCATCGCGAACTTGGGAATACCTACCCTGAGACAGAATGGCAGCGCGCCTTCCCATGACTTATCTTACGCCTGGCCTCCCAACGTGAAGGTCTTATGCGAGTGGCCTCTCTAGCTAGAGGACCCACTCGTGGCCCGTCGGCCCAAAAACAGAATGTGCCCAGAATTATTAATCAGATTAAATGCAATGCAAGCTACTTAAGCATCTAAAATCTAATGCATCTATATTGTATGGAATGAGCTCAAGGAAAGGTATCCGGATACCCTCCTAACAGCCCCCAAACAAATCAAATCAGGAATCAAACGAAACTCACAACAGCAAGCAATCATAACCGGATCAACAAATCAAGATAATAACTAATCGAGTAATCTACGGGTCATGATAAGGATGTTAAAAGGTCTCATATCCTAAGGGTCATACATAACCATATCATAACACTTCACTTCAGTAACATATAGACATGAGAGACGCAATAGGATGAGGAATTACAACTAGATATATCAAAATCACACTCCACAATAATCGATAGCATGCGTCCTTAATTTCAGAGTTTATATGCGATGATAACGGAAATCTCAGAGTATGATCAGAGTTGATATGGGTATGGATTACATGTATATCAGTAGGATAATCATGTTGGAACATGCATAAAATATCAGTAGATGATATAGATCTCTAAACTAGCATACATGCATGTAACGGGTTAATATGTTGCTTTAGAACATGACACGATCAATACATGATATGAAAGAGCCCGTTTACATTCATAAGTGCATGCATGACTACAACATCAGGAATACACACACATCAGATCATATAACCACATTACATCTGCTACTGAAACACAACAAGTCATATAGAGCAAAACACATGCAACACATAGAACACGATAATTAACAAAAGACAAGCTAACAAGTTCAATCGACTCACAACCATATGCATGAGCCCTTGACCACTCCAACCCACATGCCTAGAGTATCCCTCTCAGTACGTCTATGGTGGGAGAGGGTCAGTAGAGATCCATCCAAGCAGCTCAGCCCAACAACCGAGCAAGCTGATGCACATGGTGCACTAACCGCATGGCTAGCCCATTCATGCGTACGCTGCTCATACCGAGCTAGCCCATCTAGATCCCCTCACCCCTAGCATCCCTAGGGTTGTTCCACACCTTTTCCTGACCCTTTCCACCATCTAGAAGGGCTGGACCAGCCAGCTGATCCAAACAAAGAGTCAAAAGGGTTGAAGACAAATCCTAGTCGGATCTTATGTGCACCAGCCACACCCAACCAGATCCGTGTCCACCCCAAAACTCTGCCCAGAAGAAACCTCATCACTCCTGGTTGGACCTCACCGGAGCCCCGGTCCCTCTGGCTGCCCCACAGCCAGTCCCATCTAGCGCATGCTCCATGCGCACGCTAGAAGGGAACTCGGTTCTTGGTGCAACCGATTGCACCAATCACCAACATGGTGCTGGCTGGCCCTCCAGCCAACACCCCCTCCCATACAACTGTTCAAGGGTCAGGAGCATACCTGAATTCACGAAAAACTTTGCCCGAGATTACCGGAGATCAGCCCACCCAGATCTTCGTCTAGTTGCTCCCAGAAGATGCACTCTAGCTTGCTCCACCTGACTCGTCGAAGCTCCAACCACTAGCACACCGGAGAGGGAGATGGAGAGGGTCTGAATTTCGTGGGTGAGGGAGTGAGAGGGTAGGGATGGCTTGGGTTGAGGGGGTTTTGTTTGCAAACAACCCTCCAACTTCCATAGGCTTCATGTCTATTCAAGTCACATTAAGGCATGCCAAAATGGCACCATTCGAAAGGCATCCAAAAGCCACGAAAATGCACATCCAAACCCTAATGCAACCCTTCCAATTCCATGCCACTTCAACACGGTTTTAGTCCAAAACCGACCCTACACTCACTCGGGCCCAAATTGAGTCGATCGAGTCAAACAACCGCACGCTCGTCCGATGTGTCGCACCCGATCGACCAACGAGAAATCTGATCAAATCAACTGAAACAAGCATGCCATAACACAATTTGACATTCCAAGAAGTCAATTATTCCTAACCGCGGAGAGTGGACTTATTATTATTATAGCAGGAGAGCGGGTCTTACAGAACTCGTAAGGAACGAGATAGAATTGAAGGTCGGAAATGGTACGAACGTTTCTGTGGTTGCACAACGTTCTGTGGTGCTTCAATTATGTAGTGGTTTAAATTTATGTCTAAAGAATGTTTATTATGTGCCTTCAATTAGCAAGAACATTATTTCTGTATCATGTTTAGATATGGATAATTTCAAAATAAATATTTCAAATTCTTGCTTGTCTATATCGAAGAATGGTGTTTTCTATGCAAATGCATTCATAAGGAATGGTCTCTATTTGCTTGAATTGAATAATAAACAAATCTTTAATATCAATAACAAAAGACTTAAGACCACTCACGAGAATGATACTCTCTTGTGGCACTATCGACTTGGTCACATAAATGAAAAGCACATTAAGAAATTGCAAGAAGCTAACCTTCTTGGTCTACTTGATTTTAAATCATTGGAGACATGACAACCATGTTTAATGGTAAAAATGACCAAAAGGCCTTTCAAGAAGAAAGGTCCAAGAGCGAGTGGCTTGTTGGATTTGATACATTCCGATGTATGTGGTCCAATGAGTACTAGTGCACGAGATGGTTTCAGGTACTTCATTACGTTCACGGATGATTATTGTCGTTATGGCTATGTTTATCTAATGAGAAGTAAAAGTGAATCCTTTGACAAGTTAAAGAATTCAAGAATGAAGTAGAGAACCAACTCGACAAGAAAATCAAGTCTCTATGAACGGATCGTAGAGGTGAGTACTTAAGTGCCGAATTTGACTCATACCTAACGGAGCTTGGTATTGTACCTCATCTCACGCCTCCCGGTACACCTCAGTGGAATGGGGTATCCGAAAGGAGGAATAGGACATTGCTCGACATGGTTCGGTCAATGATGAGTCATGCGGAATTACCTCTTCACTTTTGGAATTATGCACTACAAACTGCGGCTTACACACTAAACAATGTTCCATCCAAATCCATGGAGAAAAGTCCTTATGAGCTATGGAGTGGTAAAACACCCAAGCTCAATTTTCTCAAGATTTGGGGTTGTGAGACTTACGTCAAGAAATTGATGTCGACCAAACTTCAACCAAAAGCGGATAAGTGCTTCTTTATTGGTTATCCTCCTGAGACAGAGAGGATACTACTTTTGGCATATCACCTCCAATCGAGTGATTGTAGAGAGGGATGCCACATTTCTGGAAAAGGAATTTCTGGAAAGAGTGAAAAGTAGTGGGAGTAGGGTTGTGCTTGAGGAAACTCAAGATACTCTACAAGATCATGACATGAATGATGACATTCAAGATCATGAAGGCCCAACCGAGATTCCTTTGGTTAGTGGGAGCGTGAGCGAGAGACCATCACAAGAAATTGTGAGAGAATCTCAATCATCCCCACCGAGTGTACGTTCAAGAGTTGAATATGAACCTATTCCTCAAGAAATTGTGGAAGAAGTTCGAGAGACACAAGAAGAACCAAAAGAACTAAAAAGGTCAACAAGGGAAAGGAAGAAACCCGATATGTATTTGGGACTTCATGATATCATGGTACTTGATACCAATGATCCATTGACCTTCCAAGAAGCAATGGAAAGGGAAGACTCCAAACTATGGCTCAAGGCCATGGAATCCGAAATAGAATCCATGTATGATAATCAAGTGTGGTACTTGGTTGACCTTCCTCAAGGGAAAAAGGTCATTCAAAATAAATGGGTTTTTAAGAGAAAGATGGACATGGATGAGAACTTGACAACCTACAAAGCGAGGCTTGTAGCAAAGGGTTTCACTCAAGTTCAAGGAATTGACTATGATAAAACTTTTTCACCGGTTGCCATGTTCAAGTCTATTAGGATTATTCTCGCTATTGCTGCATTTCATGATTATGAAATATGGCAAATGGATGTCAAAACGGCGTTCCTTAATGGGAACTTGGAGGAGGATGTGTACATGGTACAACCTCAAGGTTTTGAAGATCCAAAGAATAGCGAGAAGGTATGCAAGCTTCAAAGATCCATTTATGGATTGAAGCAAGCATCAAGGAGTTGGAACAAACGCTTCGACGTGGAAGTAAAGAAGCTTCACTTCATTCAAAGTAAGGAAGAACCTTGTGTATACAAGAAGGTTAGTGGGAGCCATGTAGTATTCCTAATCTTATATGTCGATGACATATTGCTCATGGGCAATCATATTCCTTTGCTTGAGCAAACGAGAAGTTCATTGAAATCTGCATTTTCAATGAAAGACATGGGTGAGGCTCAATACATCTTGGGAATCAAGATATATAGAGATAGATCATGTAGGCTCATTGGCCTCAGTCAACGTGCATACATTGACAAGGCATTGGAAAGGTTCAAGATGAACAACTCCAAAAAGGGCAGTGTGCCAATGAGTATGGGTGTGCAACTCAAGAAGTCTCAACGTGCGCAATCACGTAAGGACTTAGAGTACATGAAGGATGTCCCCTATGCTTCGGCAATTGGGTCGATCATGTACGCAATGACTTGCACAAGATCCGATGTCTCGTATGCTCTAAGCGTGACAAGTCGTCACCAATCCAACGCAGGTCCTGAGCATTGGACTGCGGTCAAGAATATCCTGAAGTACCTTAATCGGACTAAGGATAAGATTCTTGTTTATGGAGGAGAAAGGGAGTTGATAGCCGAAGGGTACTCGGATGCGAGTTTCATGAGTGATCCAGATGATAGAAGGTCGCAATCAGGATATGTCTTTCTTCTGAATGGTGGAGCTGTGAGTTGGCGTAGCTGGAAGCAAACCACTACGGCCGATTCAACCACCGCTTCAGAAGTAATGGCTGTCGCTGAAGCGAGCAAGGAAGGAGTGTGGATCAAGAAGTTCCTTGAAGAGCTTGGAGTAGTTCCCACGAGCGAGGGACCCATTGAGCTATTATGCGATAATAGTGCATCTATCTCGCAACTCAAGGATCCTAGATCACACCACAAAGTGAAGTACATGGACCGTAAGTACTTCGTGACACGTGACCTCATCGACGAAAGCAAAATAAATCTATTATGGGTGGACACCAACAGCAACACAACTGATCCATTCCCAAAACCCTTATCCCAAACCAAACGCGAAATGCATTTCGAGTCCATGAGATTGAGGAACCATGTAGATTGGCTTGATGATTGATATGTAATGGGGTTTACCCTAGTTATTATTGTTTTATACATTGAGTATGTATGTGAAAGAAAACTTTAATAACAAGTGGGAGATTGAAGGGAATGTATTCTAAAAGTTTTACTTTTAAATGTAAATTATTATGAATAGAATGAGTAATCATTTTGTTCCTTGTTTATGTTATTCGTCTTTTAGAAGTGTTAAGGAAGATGCTCTTGGTCCTTAACCGTAGAGCTCTAAAAGATATTGGTTTACATAAAACAAAAGATATTCGCAATCATGGTAATTAACATGGGACATTAATTACCGAGTTAAGATTGTCGTGTTGGTCATAAATCATTGTAGCTCTACAAATGAGTGACAACACGGGTACACAAAAGAGGAAGATATTACTTTTGTATACTGAATAGACCTAATAAGTAAAACATTATAGAATTGTGTTTTCTGTGTCATTAATGTTTTACTGTGTCTTTGGTCCTTTGATATGAGACTTATATCCGATCACTGAAGAAATGCTTGATTAGACTAGTGTCTTGAGCTATCGATGAGTGTAGTGTAAAGGCATTGGTTGGTTAAGTATGACTTTTGTTGGAGAAGATAATTAGTCAAAAGATTATCATTACCCCTCTTAATTAAGTGATGATATTACAGGGCCCTTTGATAAAGCAAAGTTATAATGTGTACAATGTGATTTGAGTTAAGTCACATGTTTATAACTAGCTTAAAGAGATCAAGAAATGAATACTAATACAAAGATGACATAATACTACTTTGTGTGTATTCTTAATATCATGTGGCAAGGGACGGACACAAGTGGTGCACTCCATCACTAAATGGATCGGGTTTTCGTTCGAGTGGAATTAAGACATCTAACTAATTGGGAGCTATAATGTGTAGCTAGATACCGCTTATAGCTTGTGATATTAAGCTCTTAATATCACTGCCAACTTAGTTTAGATCCTCCCATAGGTCACACCACAAAACTGGGAAACAAGAAATGGGGATTTTGAGTTCATAAGATGTGTCGGGTTTCATATAGAAAATATGACACATGTGCTGAACAAGCAAAATCAAAATTATGATGTGATTAATAACATAATTAGAATCTAAATTAAATTCATATGTGATGTAAATATTATGGGGTGTAATGATTAATCATTACATAGGATAATATGTTACATAAGTTGTGAATTTACTACTAATCCCGAAATGTCAAATTTTGTAGGGGCTAAACCGAAATTTGACAAGTCTGCAGTACTTTGCAAAAACGATCGACCGCTAAGCCGTAAACGGTCGACCGAATGTTGCGCGGTCGACCACAATTTTGCACGGTCGACCGGATGTGTATCGATCGTAACGAGAATTTCGTCTGTTAGTTTTCGGTCGGTCGACCGAACATTGCGATGAATTTTTTTTGTTACGAACGGTCGACCGAGTATATTGATTGGTCGACCGAAACGCGGTCTAAACGGTCGACCGGACCTCACAAACGGTCGACCGGCCAGACGATTTTATGCAGAATTAATTTAAGAATTAATTAGATCATGCATGGAATTGGTCCATTATTGATTTAATTCGTGGCTAAGATTATTTGTTAGCAAATAATGGATGGTTAGATGGAAGTTTGCATGAAATCATGGGCAAGAGGTTGCACATGAATAGGTAATTTGGAGAGAACTTATAAATACAAGTTTATCTCATTACCCCAATTAATTAATTCATCATTTTCTTGTGCAAACTTCTCTCTCCATAATTCTCCACGAATTTCCATTAATTCTTGAGTTTAGTTTTAGTTTTCAAGATATCTTCTTCTCAAGGGAACTAAAGAGGAGTTAGTAGTCGGATTCTAAACCCTATTGGAGATTAAGAGACTAGCTTTTCTCTCTCCGATCTTGTTTAGAGTTTGGTGAATACTCGGAGGCATCCGGCGCAGCGACAAGCATCCTCAACGTCTCCGTATCTTCAAGAAGTTTTAGAGAACTTCTAGGTATGAATTTCGGAGCCCATGTTTGTTTTAATAAAGTTTTGAAACTAGTTATTGAAACAAACCGATGCATGCATGAAACAAATCATAGAAAAATTGTAATTGATCCTTATTGTGCATAAAAATTTCGAAAATAAATATGTACAATTAAACTAGAAATCCTACAACCGCAACGGGAGAAACTCTTCTTCCGTTGCCCCATATTTCCCAAACTCTTGAGAGGTTCAAGCTCTTTCAGTTTGATCCTTTGAATGAGACGCATTTGCGTCCAATTCATGAACCTCTCATTTCATATTGTGCTCTTTGTGAAGGGGGCCCACGCATGAGTATTCTGGCCCCGCGTGGTGTCATGTTCCCTTTCCAAGTGCATTGACCAACTTTTGAGGTTCCCATTTGATGTCTTTTGACAAATGAAGATGGGAACTTATGTTTGTACATAGTTTCTTTCAAAAAAATGTACAATAAAAGACTCCTTCAATGAGCATCGATTGTTGTGGGCTCCAACCCTTGAGTATTTGGACCCCTTTTCTTACACGTATTTTGTCTCCCTTCTTAAGTATCTCACAGGTTTTGAGGGGAATTTGGGTTGTGTCCATCAACATAACCACGGACTTCCTTTTTGCGCTTCGTGTTGGTGAGATCTTTCCCCTTTCATGCATAAATCCATGTAGTATCTTGCTCGCATTCATTGAGGACAATGCATGAAGTAGGTGTGGGGGGTGTTTTACGTGTGTACATAGTCGAGTCTTTTCCTTTGATTTTTATTTTCTTTTGTGAGCATTGTTAGGGTCATGTTAGTGTGCTGCATTTAATATCGATATATCTGCTTGCCATGATCCTTGGGTGACTTGTCTTCTTTTGCTTGCCTAGTGCTTAAAAATTTCACATTTCTTTCAAAATCTTCATGTGTTTGCGAAAGAAAATGTTTTGTTTGTTTTGTGTGTGTTTAGCATGTGCAAAACCGTTGAGACGCAAAGTAAAAAGAAAGCTCCCAAACTTGTTTTGAACTTGATGCATTAGGATATCTAGTACAGTGGCTTTAGGATTTATCGAGTCGTTAGGATGCACCCCAGTTTTCCCTTGGGGGAGAGTAATTATAGGGTTTCAGTGCTCAAACATTTAAAGAAGTCCACCCTGAACCTAGTGAGTCAATAATACGTGTCTATTAAATTAAGGAAGTTTGTTGTAGTCAAGGACCATTTAATTCTTGTTGTGAGACATTAAGTGTAGGGGTTTTGCTTCATGTGTAGATAACAAATAAGTGAGTAGGTGTTCTCTCTTCTCGCACGGCTCCTATCACTCGGGAAAGTAGATCTGATGGGACTTTGTGCCTCGTGCTTTCGAGTCATCTGACTTGGGATGCGCCGATCGAACTCTCGTTACACGGGTGGTAGGGATTGCCTTATGTGGAGATTTGGGGAAATGTGTACGTGATAGTGTAAGTCCTCATGGGCAATGATGCACGAAACCTGACCCTGGGAAAATGAAGCTCCAACTAATAAAAAGAAAAGAAGAAAAAAATGAGAAAAGAAACAAAAAGAAAAAAATGGTAATGCAAATAAGAACCTTAACAGACTTTATACTTAGTATCACTTGAGGATGTGTGGTTGTCCATGTCTTTCACTTAATTCCTTATTTAACTTGCACGAATGGTTCATTAGGCTAGGTGTGTGGACTGATTACCTTTATAGAGTCGGCCCGTAGGATTACCGCGTCCAATGATCGACAAAATTTGTCCAACGAGTCGAGTGTCTAGATTTAATAATGCATCTTGTACGGATTTTGTGGGTATATCCGCTGAAAACCCTCAGGAGACAATACTCCTCCTTGACAACAAGGAGGTTTAACAACTTTTTGCACGTGCTAAGTGCAACTGTGATTCCTATGAAAGTGAGTTAGGATTGCTTGTTTCTCATTTGTTTTTCTCTTTCTTTGTTTTGCTCGGGACTAGCAAAAACTTAGGTGTGGGGGTATTTGATTGACATCATTTCATGCTTATATTTGTATCTTATATCCATTATCTTACACCTAAGCAATGCTATGTGACGAGTTTTATGTTTGAATTTCAGAAATAAATAACTTTGAAGAGATGAAGCATGAAAGGACCCAAAAGCAGGGAAAAATGACTTAATTGTGAGACCTGGGAACTAAGATGCAAGGGAGAAGGACATGAACGTAAGACCAAAGGACCAAAGAGCAAAATAGAAAACTCCACACTATCATGGGGAGTATTTTGGCAATTATATTCGGGTCGGAGCTCCAACAAGCGACGTAGATGCATCCAACAATAGTTTGTAGCTTAATGAGTAGAGAGTAGCTTCATCCCCTTTTAGGGGTGGAGTTGATGTTTATACTGTCGAGGATCGATGACCCTCCAATCGCTATAAAAATAAATGTGGAATTAAAAATTGCTTAAGCGAAGGATTAAGGAAGAGACAATTGCAAACCACAAAGATTGACGACGCTGGAGTTTAGAGAGGTTCAGTACCCACACCCGGGTCCTAGTCCTCCTCGCAAGCCTCGCTCGTTCCCCCGAACCTCGCTTACGGTTCCACTAACCGATCTCCATTCCGGGCCAAGATCAACGTCGTTTACAACACTGAGCCTCACGAACAATCCTCTCCACACTCGTGTCTCCTCTCTCAACATGAGAGAGCTTCCTCGAAGCTTTTATAACTCTTTGATATGGAAGTTGAATCACACTCTAACTAACACTCTAACTTGAGCACACTTGGATATGATATGGAATTGGATATGCAAGTGGTGAAGTTTAGACTTGAGTGTTGAAGGATAAGCTTTGAAGGTTTGGGAATTGAGAGCACAAAGATAGTTGATGAATAGGAAGTGTTGTGTCTTAGTTTGTGTCTCTAGAGTGGTGTTTATATAGGCTTCAAAGCTTAGATATCTGTTGGGGAGTTGGTGGTGAATGGACCAATGAGAATGCAAGATGTGAGTTATGCTCGGCCAGAAATCGAGACAGATTCGGTCGACCGTTTTCCACACGGTAGTCCGAAGCATTGGTCTGAACTAAAAACTCGGTTGACCGATTATGTATCAGATCACCATTCACCAAACTCCAGTAGTTTTTATCTATTTAGCCCTAATTAAATTCGGTTCACCAAAGTCCATTTGGTTCACCATTCCAAGGTGGACAATAGAATTGTTTGGGCTCTGATCTTATCAAGTTTGGTTGACCGTGGATACTTCGGTAGACCGAAGTAGCACGGGTATTCTGCTGACAATGTGTGGGAAATTGTTTAATTGATAATGGTCAAGTGTCACGTTTAAATAGCCATTGGGCTCCTAAAGCCAATCTGGATTCGGTAGACCGAAGTGTGTCCGGTCGTCCGAAATGGGTCAAGTTAATTGGGCTCTAGGGACTTGATTTGAATGCGACCATTGGAGCAAAGTCCAAAACCGGTCCAGGGCTATTTGGTCGACCACCGAAGGTGTTTCGGTCTTCCGTTGGGGCAATTCCAGAGAATACCCAAGTTTTACTGGTTGGAAATATTCGGTTATCTGGTAGGTGTTCGGTGGACCGAACTGGATATGATTCGGTTAACTGAAATGAGTTCGGTTTACCAAGGACTGACGAGACAGAATCCTAGTGCTCAAGTTTACATAAAATCCTATGGACTCAATAAATATAAAGTTACATGTCTTGACCCAAAGCTTTAATTACAAGTCTTGAGTCTTGACGTCCTTGTCCCAATGTTCATCTCCTTGTTTGTCTTGATCAACCTATTAAGATAATTGCAAGTATACAAACATATATGCAATGCATGTAATCATGTTATCGTGTTTGCTCACTTTGATTGATTAGGTTGATTGATTAAGGTTAGTTTAATTAATCATCAAAAGTAATATAGATTAAGGCCAAAAAGCCAACAATCTCCTCATTTTTTATGATGGCAAAACTATATTTTAATGCTTGAGTTTTAATTTAATTTCTCCAATTTTCTATATGATTTGCTCCCCTTTCATATATGCAAACTATGCATGTATAAGATACTTCCCCTAAAAATATGCATGGTATGAGTAAATTGAAGCTCAATCATTATCATTCTCTCCCTTTGACATCAATCAAATGCAAACAATACAAGCATGTGATGTAAAGGTATAGGATTAGATAATTCTCCCCCTTAATTAGATGATATAACATTATATGCTCCCCCTATCACTAAGGCCTAAAAGAAATGATGTATAATATCAATTAAGTGTGTTACAATCCTAGATTAGAACCAATTGTTAAAATAGTTAATATTGAGAGGATTGAAAATAATACCTAACTTTGGATCCTCGATTTTGTATTGGTTCCAAACTCCTTTCGATAGCGATGACGGCTTTATGAATTCGATCCAATTGATTTTCTTGAAGCTTGGAATCGATCTTTTGTTTCTTCAGCCGATCGCTATCGATTCTCCTTCTTCTAAGTACCTGCAAGTAAAGATTTTGGTAGCCAAACAACTTTGGGTCCTTTGACATTAATCTTTGGTACCCAAACCATTTTGGTCTTAGGTGCCCAAACACTTGAGGAACTTTTATTCACAAAGAAATGCTTTCCATTCATAGTATAGTGAATTACATGGTTTTTATAGTTGTTAACATAATAGCCAACACGATGCTTATCTAAAGATTGTCTTTGACTACCAATAAGCATATCAAGCATTTTCTTTCCTCTTGTGAATTTTTCAAGATCCTTTTGTAATTGATCATTCTTAGCAATTAGATCTTGAATATCATCACTACATGAAGGTTTTGCATTTAGAGTTGCAATTTCATCAATCAATTTAGTGTTCTCTAATGCAATTCTATCATGACTAGCAAGTAATTCATTCTTATCATTCACGATAGATTCAATTTGAGATTGTAGCTCATTAATTTTCTTTCTTGCTAGTTTATTCTTTTGACAAATTTTCTCAAAATTTTCAAGAAATTCATTGAATTCACATTGAAGTTCATTATATGCATTTGAATTATTTGAATCAATTGAATCATGACTAGAGCAAGAAGATACCTCACTATCATTGTCTTCTATTGCCATGAAGAACATTGAGGCGAATTCGCCTTCAATTGATGAAGATGATGAAGTGTCCCAAGTAGCTTTGAGAGATTTCTTCTTCTCTTTTCTCTTGCTCTTCTTCTTCTCGTTTCTCCTTTCTTTCTCTTTTTTGAGAAATTTCTTAAATTGTTGTGTCGCCAATTTTTCTTCGATATCACTATCTCCTTTGATTGAATTGGCAACGACGTGTAGCCCCAAGGATTTCTTGACTCCCTTCTCCTTGCGGTCTTTCATTTGTATCTCATAGGTCATGAGACTACCCATTAGCTCCTCAACTGATAATTTTGAGAGATCTTGTGCTTCTTCGATGGCGGTCGTCTTCTCCTCCCAATCGTCGGTGAGTGACCGGTGAATCTTTCAAGTCATTTCTCCCTTGCTAAAATCCTTGCCAAGTGCTTTAAGAGAGTTAATGATCTCGGTGAAGCGAGTGTGCATCTCGCTTATGTTTTCACCGGATTGCATACGAAATAATTCATATTTATGCATGAGAAAATTAATCCTAGTTTCTTTTAATCTAGTTGAACCCTCATGATGCATTTCTAATGTATGCAAATATCATAAGCACTTTCACAACCTCTTACTCTATTGTATTCCCCTTCATTTAACCCATAGTACAATATGTTCATAATGCGGGAATTCATTTCCGCTTCCTTAATTTTGGGTTTACTTAGGGATATAATTTCATTATCATTAGGAGGTGTGTATGAGTTTAATATGAATGTTCAATATTTCAAATCATTTGATTGCAAATATATTCTCATTCTCTTCTTCCAATAATCATAGTTTAAGCCATTAAACAAAGGTGACTTAAATGTAGATAATCCTTCACAATGATTGGAACTAGATATCATGCTAAATTATGATTAAGTAAATAAAATTAGCAACCTAATGCTCTGATACCAATTGTCGAGGATCGATGACCCTCTAATCGCTATAAAAATAAATGTGGAATTAAAAATTGCTTAAGTGAAGGATTAAGGAAGAGACAATTGCAAACCACAAAGATTGACGACGCCAGAGTTTAGAGAGGTTCGGCACCCACACCCGGGTCCTAGTCCTGCTCTCAAGCCTCGCTCGTTCCCCCGAGCCTCGCTTACGGTTCCACTAACCGATTTCCGTTCTGGGTCAAGATCAACGCCGTTTACAACACATAGCCTCGCGAACAATCCTCGCCTTGCTCGTGTCTCCTCTCACAACCCGAGAGGGAGCTTCCTCGAAGCTTTTACAACTCTTTGATATGGAAGTTGAATCACACTCTAACTAACATTCTAACTTGAGCACACTTGGATATGATATGGAATTGGATATGCAAGTGGTGAAGTTTAGGCTTGAGTGTTGAAGGATAAACTTTGATGGTTTAGGAATTGAGAGCACAAAGATAGTTGATCAATAGGAAGTGTCGTGTCTTAGTTTGTGTCTCTATAGTGGTGTTTATATAGTCTTCAAAGCTTAGAGATCTGATTGATCGTTTTATTTAAACCGCAACTGCATGGCCGTGTTGAAGCGGTGGCAAATACAGATCGTCCACTGGTAGGTGTGTCGACGTTTGGTTTGTGCGAAGGCGAGTGGTAAAGAATAAGCTTATCATTCCCTATAAAATAGGTCCACTAATCAAAACATAAGCTAAGCTTCATTCAAGAGCATTAACATATCAAAGATAAGAGTGAAAACCCATTAGATGGTTATGGAAATCATATAAAGCTCAAGGGATTAAGATAACACATACTTAATACACTACATGATCATATCACATATTTCTCCACCCCCCAAATGGGGATGAAACTACTCACTACTCATTACACTAACTATATTAACAAAATGAAGCATAATATTGAAATGAAATTACCCTAAGAAAGCAAGAAATATTAAAGAAGCTTAAAAGGAAAGGAAAGACTAAACAAGCATGCATAAATTAAAAGACAAGATTAAAAGAAACTGAAAGAATTTTTTTATTAACAAATGACTCACATTGAAGGTAGCATTCTTCTCCACCTTGAGTTTTTGCTTCAAGGCTCACTCCTTAGTAGAGAGAATGTCACCAAGCAATGGGTAATTACAATGGAAGGTGAAGAGTTCTATTTATAGGCATGGAAAAAGCTAATCCGGGACAATCCCCCAATGTGGGACTAAACAAATACCAAAAATAGCCTAAACATCATCTAATACACGCTCTCCAGAAGTTTCATCGGATCCGGGAAGATCCGGACCGCCAATTGGCGGTCTACAGGATCCAAATCCGTTTGGTTTTGATGCTGGGCTTTGCTTGATGTGTTTGTTGGTCTTTGATGCATCTACTTTGTTTATTGGAGCTCCGACCCGAATCGAATTGTCAAAATACTCCCAATGATGGTGTGTAGTTTTCTATTTTGATCTTAGGTCATTTGGTCTTACATTCAGATCCTTCTCCCTTGCATCTCAGTCCCCAGGTCTCACAATTAAGTCTTTTTTCCTGCTTTTGGGTCCTTTCATGGCTCTTCTCTTCAAACCTCTTTATTTCTGAAATTCAAACATAAAACTCGTCACGTAGCATTGCTTAGGTGTAAGATAATGGATATAAGATACAAATATAAGCATGAAATGTTGTCAATCAAGATCCGTTGGGGAGTTGGTGGTGAATGGACCAATGAGAATGCAAGATGTGACTTAAGCTCGGCCAGAAATCAAGACAGATTCGGTCAACCGTTTTCCACACGGTAGTCCGAAGCATTGGGTTGAACTAAGAACTCGGTTGACCGATTATGTATCGGATCACCGTTCACCAAACTCCAGTAGCTTTTATCTATTTAGCCCTAATTAAATTCGGTTCACCGTTCCAAAGTGGACAGTAGAATTGTTTGGGCTCTGATCCTATCAAGTTTGGTTGACCGTTGATACTTCGGTAGACCAAAGTAGCGCAGGTATTCCGCTAACAATGCGTGGGAAATTGTTTAATTAATAACGGTCAAGTGCCACGTTTAAATAGTCGTTGGGCTCCTAAAGCCAATATGGATTCGGTAGACCGAAGTGTGTGTGGTCGTCCGAAATGGGTCAAGCTAATTGGGCTTTAGGGACTTGATTTGAATGCGACCGTTGGAACAATGTACAAAACCGGTCCTGGGATATTCGGTCGACCGAAGGTGTTTCGGTCTTCCGTTAGGGCAATTCCAGAGAACACCTAAGTTTTACTGGTTGGAAATATTCGGCTATCCGATAGGTGTTTGGTGGACCGAACTGGATATGATTCGGTTAACCAAAATGAATTCGATTTACCAAGGAGTGACGTGACAGAATCCTAGTGCTCAAGTTTACATAAAATCCTATGGACTCAATAAATATAAGGTTACATGTCTTGGTCCAAAGCTTTAATTACAAGTCTTGAGTCTTGATTTCCTTGTCCCAATGTTCATCTCCTTGTTTGTCTTGATCAACCTATTAAGATAATTGCAAGTATACAAACATAAATGCAATGCATGTAATCGTGTTATCGTGTTTGCTCACTTTGACTGATTAGGTTGATTGATTAAGATTAGTTTAATTAATATAGATTAAGGCCAAAAAGCCAACATATATATTTCATGAAGAATGGAATGAATGCTATTTTTTGCTTTATGTGATGAATGTGGGTATATACTTGTTTGAATAAAAGAGAATACTTAACTTGATGGTTTCTGCCATAATCATTAGGTACATCTCATGCTTGTTTAGGTTCTTAATAACAAACTTGTTTATACTCATGTTAGTCAACTAGGTTAGTGATTTGGATGATAAGTCTTGCCACAATCATTAGGAATTTCCTATGCATAAAACACAATATTAACTTGTGCTCTATTAAATGCATTGCTCACCACTTTATTTCATGTGTACACACACTCCACTCCTTAAGGGGTTCTCTTCCTGAATTCCAGCCTCTTTGTTAAGTCTTTAGTTTAGTTTTAGTCAATCTTTAGTTGCTTTCTTTTACATTTGTTAACTACTAGTTTGGTGTAGTTTAGTTTAGTGTAATCAACTTCTTCTCCCCTCATTTTATACTTGACTTTGAAAGAACAAGAGTTGACACACCTCCTCGTGGACTCGATCCGTATTTGCCTTGTTTTCATCGATGTCGTGCACTTACAATATTTAAAATGATTCAATCAAGTTTTTAGTGCCGTTACCGGGGATCAAAATTATGATCTCACATTGATTAACAAAATCATGAAAGGCAATTTGAAGCTCATCAAATTATATGTTTCTTGTTTAGATCATGAGCTGTCACTAGAATAAGATTTAGTTGAGCATGGATTAAATCTAGTAGAGCAAGAGTTAGAGGCTACCTCACTTTGTTTATCTTCAATAGCCATGAAACATGTATGGACAACCTTTCTGTATTTTGTAGAGAAGATGATGATGATGGTGATTAAGAATCTTCCCAAGTAGCTTTGTGAGCTTCCATCTTCTTCTCTTTTCTCTTCTCCTCTCCCTTCTCTCCATTTTCTTCTCATTTTCACTCTCATCCTTCTCTTTTTATTTTTCTTCTTCTCACTTCTTTTTCCTCTTAATTCTCCATTACCTTTCTTGAGGTATTTGAAGAAGTCTTTGTCAAGAACCTCAATGTCCTCATCTTCTATTCTCGTCCTTGGTTCATCATAGTTTGCATGTAATGCCAATGTTGATTTCATCTTGGAGGCTTCTTTCTCCTTTCGATAGTTGATTTGAAGTTCATAAGCCATGAGGTTCCCGATTAGTTCCTCCATTTTTAGTTTGGAAAGATCGCGAGCTTCTTCGATTGCAATCACCTTGTCTTCTCAATTGTTATTGAGCGATCAGAAGAACTTCATTGTCATTTCTCATTCACTAATCTTTCTTTCAAGAACACAAAGAGAGTCAGCGATATCGATGAAGTGAGTGTTCATTTCGTTTATGTTCTCACTAATTTGCATAGAGAAAATTTCATATTGATGCATGAGGAGACTAATTCTTGTTTCTTTTGTTTTGTTATCACTATCATGATTCATTTGTAATCTATGCCATATCATATGCACTTTCACAACCACTAATTCTATTATATTCACCCTTATTTAAGCCACAATAAAGAATGTTCATAATAGTAGAATTCATTTCATATTCACTCATTTTAGTTCTAGTTAGAGTGACTAACTTTTCTTCATTTGGTGGAGTGTATGGGTTTTGGATAAAGATCCAATATTTAAGGTCATTAGAAATCAAGAATATTTTCATTCGGTTAGGGTAAAACTCAATTGGTCGAACGAGAGGTGTATCAACCAAAACCATGAAGTTTTGAGAATCGGAAAAGCCTTCATCCGGTCGACCATTCTAAGGTCAACGTTCAACCGGTGGCTAAAAGTATTTTGGGGAATGGGTAGATTTATACGAATACGGCTGTTGTATAATATGACAAAGAAAACGATCCTCCAAAAAATAAGGGAACGATCGACCGAAAGGTCAAAAGTGGTCGATCGGTTGAACCTAGAAAATTCACTCTACTGCAAATAGTCAAACAGAGAACTTGTTCGGTCGACCGTTTGACACAAGCAGTTTAGGTGAGTTTCTGCTAAGGTTTGAGTGATTTTTGAAGTCCAATTGATGTTAAATTTTGTGTGTGACTTCTACAAGGAACCTAGTGTGTATGTGAGTAAGTTTTAACTCTTGTATGTTCAAGATTATAAAGATTCCTTAGACTCATATAAAAGATTAAATTACATGTTTTCAACGAGCTTGATTACATGTCTTGACGTGATTCCATTCCTCCTTGAGTTTTGATCACCTATAGATGTTAACACACTACAATATATGTTCTATGCAATATGTGTGATACACTACATTTGATTGTGATTAAGATTTAGTTAATTAAATCTTCAAAATACGAATTAAGGCTAAAAAGCCAACAAACAAGACATCTTTCGTCAAGAGGCTCGCAACAAGTAGCCCACACAATAAAAAGTGGGAGGGTAAAATTTCTTTCCCAAACCAGAGGAGGTTTCTTAGCAATTTATCCAGCTCATCAAGGTAAGTCCTTGACAACCCAGAAATAGATGACCAATAAAGCATGGTGGTTGAGAAAACCAACTTATTCAGTTCCAGCCACCCCACCGCTGATAGATGACGATTCTACTAAGAGTTGAGTGGTGTTAGAGTTTGTCAAGAACATCATGTCAGACAAGAGAAGACATGAGAGTGGAGAAAAGTGGGAGTCTCAAATACTTGACCTAAGAGAGTCTCCAGCGCAATGTTAAGGCATTCTAAGAGCTCCTACTTAACCAGTCATTATTCAACTTCAATTATGAAAAAATAGCGAACTCATCCAAGGTGCTTTAGATTCAATTGTGATCGGAGCCATTTGATGGATTGTGATATGCCATTGGCAGATAAGTTTGCTCTGTTTTAGCCTAAATTTTGGCATCGGGCTGTCGGATCAGAGAAATATGCAACATCAAGATTTGAGTTTCAATCGTCCGATTATGCCCAAATCCATCCAAACCCTCCAATCTTCTATAAATAGACTTGTTATGTCTCCTTTCTTCTCCTTCATTCCTCTCCTCCTTAGGTTAGTTTCCTTTCTTGTTTAGTAGACAAGGTTTTATTTCTTGTTTAGTATAGTAGGTTTTAGTTTATTGATTAGTAGTGTAGTGGAGGGGAAGAGGAGCAACCTTGTAATCTTCATTTTCTTAATCAAGTTAAGTTTTTATGTTTTTCATGTTGTTATTTTTCATTTGATGCAAAATTTGTTAAATGTCTTGATTAACTTTAGTTTTCTTTATTTGCTCATGTGTTGCTTTTCTTTTGTTGTTTTCTTGGTTATAGAGATGAGTAGGGAGTAGTCCATCCCCAATGTGGGTGAAGAAGAATGTGATGTGATTATGTGATGTGTTAAGTGTGTGTGTTAATCCTAACCTTTGAACATCACATGAGTTCCATAACCATCAAATGAGATTTTTCACTCTTATCTTTGACGTGCTAATGCTCTTAAGTGATGGTTAGCACATGTTTAGATTAGTTGGCCTATTTTATGGGGAATGATGAGGTGAGGATAAAGATGGAGTGAATAAGGAGGAAATATGACATGTGTATGCGTGTGCTCATGTTGGCTTCATCCTAATTATTGTCTTGTATGTTTTAATGATAATGTTTTATCTTATTTCATGTGGAGACATAGTTAGATTTGGTTTTTATGGATTTCATGTATTACATGTTGTAATGAGCACCAATGAACACACGCACACATATTCTCATTTCCACATTCTTTCTCTACCCCTAAGAGGTTTGTTTTTATTGTTTGTTTTCTGATTTAGTACGTATCGTAATGTAATTCTGATCTCATATCTCTATTTTTCTTTCCCGCTCGAGTATTGTGGACCCCGACTCACATGCGCACCTCATGGACACGACTCGTACTTGCCGCATCTTCACCAACACTGTGCACTTTCAGTTATTTAAAACAATTAATCACTCACGATTTCACTAATCGAAACTCCATTCCTAACCGAGATCAAGCCATTTATACAATTCAAGCTCACGAACAACCTCACAAAACTTGATTCTTCCACTCCCAAACCGAGAGAAACACTTTTGCCCGAAGATTGTACAACTATTGTGATTCAATAAAATAGGTGTGAACATCACTTATCTACATTCTAAACGAGCACATCTGAGTGGGATAGGATTTAAAAACATAAGTGGTGAAGTTTAGGTTTGAGGGTATGGAATGAAGTATTGAAGTAGGAAAAGTTTTCTTTCAAAGCAACAGATTAATAAAGAGTGTAAACGGTTTTAAAACATAGGAATATACCCTTATTTATACTCTTAGATCTATACATCCGCTGGGACTAAATACATAACAAGTTAAAGACAACCAATCAAAAGAGTAAAATAAAAGTTCTGTCAGAGCCAAAATTGGTTGACCGTTTGTGTATTTTGCTTGACCATTCATCGGTTTGACATATGCGAATAGCGGTCAAACGAACACTATTTAACTGGGGTATTCAAAGAGAAATTGGTTTGACGGTCAATCTTTAAGACAAATTCAATCAGTCAAAAATTGAAAAAATCATTGTCCAAATTGATTCAGTTGACAATTAAGGTGAGTGCGGTCGAAGAAAAGGTTGAATGGTCTAATTTGGTAAAAGCATGATTCTTAAAATAGCCGTTGGGGAATAACAACAAGAAAATGACTCGAAATGGAAATTCTAAAAACCAAGAACGGTCAGACGAAATAGCATGAGTAGTTGACCATTCAGCCAAGGACTTGTTTACAAACAGTCTAATGGAAGCAAAGTACCGGTCGACAGTTCAACCAAGGAGATGTTTACAAATGATTTGATGGAAGCAAAGTAGTGGTCGACCACTGTGTAAAGACTGATTGAGGTTGAGTTTGAGTGATTTCCGATGGGTATACACACTAAAGATGATGCTTGCCGGTTGAGTCTCTTCCTCCGTCGTGCCCGCGCCACCCGTCGACCATCATGCTCCACCGACGGGTAGAAATCCATGCTATCTCCACAGACGAGTTGGCCTAGACCACCCCAACCAACGTGCGAGTAAGGGGGCGTCCGACGTTGCACAGGATTATGACACTGCTAGCCTTGACCATTGTTGGGAGAGGGTTCGACTTGGCTTACCAGCATTCGCCGGCATCGAGGCTAAAATAAAAAATTTCCAGCCTGTTTAGCAGCCTTGGGAGCATTTCGTTGGAGAATCATCAAAATGCCCCTAGCCTACCGACATGTAATCCTTTTGTTTAGCCTTGGGGGGGGGGGGGGGGGGGGGGGGGGGGGGGTTCAAAAGTGGATAACAAGTTTCGAGCGACAACAATATGCCAACTCAAAGGAGTCCAAACAGAGACCAAGTTTCTCTCCCTAGAATTGTGACCCCTTCTTATTTAATTGATGAATAAGTATACTTCTTATTCGCTTCAGGGTTTAGCATGTAAGGCGTTTAGTGTGCAAATTTAAGAAATCCATCTATGAAAATGAGCAAGATAAAAAGAAACTAGTTTGTTTAACTCTCCAACCTTGCAATTCCAAATTGATTATTCTTTTTTACTTTGACTACACTTATTGCTTTGTTGTTGTATAGTATATGAAAACAACATATGAAAGGAGATGATCAATGTGAAGTTAATTATATAAAGCAATGTTCGATAGGGGCCTTCTATATCAAAAATCTTGATCATTTAACTATTTTCCTGGATTGGAAATGTCTTAAACAATTTAAGAATTTTTTTATCTCCTAAAGGAACCACACTTTATATATTCTCAAGGATTCAATAAATGGTATGGACAAGATCTTCAATGTACCCATGCAACTAAATTTGAAATTGAAGGATGATAATTTTGACTTGATTGCATATCCTCCATGTCCAAGGTGTAGAAGAAGGCTTTGAAAATTGGTTTACTTAACAATCTCAAATTTGTAACTTTTTTGTAGTGTTCAAAGCCTTAGTCAATACCTTGAGAAGCAAACAGAAAACACTGTTAGGAAAAATTCTCCGGGCACCTGAAGAAGTCAAGAATTCAAGGTTTACTAATGCACATTGTCAATCCTGATTTCAAGCTGAAGGCATCTGTTTTATACAAATTGTGCAAATTGTCTGATTATTGAGAGGTATGTCACTGCACGAAATGAAGATCCACCGTAAGATTTGAAACAAGAGGTCTCTGAAGCTTAGGTAGAATAAGAAGAAGGAGAAGGGGCAACGAAAAAAAGAGAAAAGATTCTTGTTATTTTGGTTTCCAAGGATTTACAAGATAGACATATATATATGTTACATATATATATATATATATGTTATATATATATGTTATATATATATGTTATATATATATATATATATATATACCAATCAGATCATCTGAAACCCATAACAATTTCAAATCGGACCAATGTACGGGGAAGACCACTTATGACCTAATAGTAAACCACTCATATCCATGAGGTTATTTTGCCTCAAATTTGAACCTAATCATGGATACGATGTTGAGTATGTGGACCTAATCTGTAACGCCCTGAGCCCGGACTGGTGCTTACCCGCCCAAACCCAGTGCGTTAAGATACGATCCACGATCCTGACCGCTGCACACTCTGATATTTAAATCCATCTGATAGGCCCATAATAATCTGAAAAATATAATCAACAAATTTTGAGTTCGACAGCCCGCAAGTTCCAACCGTCAATCAATCAGAATCATAATCATGTGGAAAATAATACAGAATATGACATTCAGTCAATAAGCACAATCAAGAGACATACATCACAAATAAAATGCATGCATAACAATCTGGAACCCCCATTCGGATTCGACCACATCCTGTGCTTCTGAAATCTATCAATCAGTCAGATGCACACCTGGTAGCTCCACGCTAACGACAGACAACCCTTTCCTCTCTCGGGTGGCTCCATGTTGTCCGCTAGACAGCTCTTTCCTAAGTGGCTCAGCCAGAAACATACATACAGCCACATGACATGTCAACCGAAACACCACCATGCAATCATATGCATATCCATAAAATCAATATCAATATTCAACATGCATGCAACTACGAATATCAAGAGAGACAGACATGATATGAAACTGAAGAATAACGAATAAGTACTTGCCTGTCTCGCAACCACAATATTAATTCCATAATCACATCAAATCTCCATCTTTGTATATAACGAATCCTACCACCATTCAACTTTTCCCTCACTCCACCTTCACCTTACTTCTCCACTCTAAAACTCATGTATATATATCAATCCATCCACCACCACCATCTTCTCTCCTAACAGCAAAGCACGTGTAAAGTTTGTGAAAATTGCATCAAAGTCCACACCTTATGAAATATTGAGAACAATCTAGAAACAATTCATGAAATCAAAATCAAGTCAATAGTCATTAATTTATTTGATTATTACCTCAACCTCAAAAATCCAGGATATTACATAATCAGTGATAACGGGGTGGCAGGGGACAGCAGATCGCACTAGGTGTGTTTGAATGTATTCGGAAATAGGAGATCCAATTTCCTATTCCGAATGTATACTCATTTACTCGTTTACCTATAATTTGATGCACGGGGCAGATCACATCAAGTTTAGGGCTTTGCTAGGGTTTCCTATAAATATTTGTGCATTCCCTTTGTTGTTGTACCTTGACGGAATAGTTGATTCGTGAGCGTGTGGTGGGCGTGGTTTTTTGGGTAAGTCATTTCCACGTAAAAATTGTTATGTCTTGTGATTTCTGCACGTTTATCCTTTTGGTTTGTCTGCTACTGTATGGTTGAATTCCTAACATCTATTTGATGAGCACGTGTACATGAAGCTCAATGAGATCTGACATTAAACCATTACTCCATCACCTCCATCTCATGTCTAGCACTAACGCCAACAACTTTTATCAACATGGTTCAATTCTCTTCATTGGCTTCTTTATTTTTCTTAAGGATTGGTTCCTTATCATCAACATGATTGTTAACTGTCACAATGTACCATTTTATGCTTGAGAATCATTTTATTTCGTTGATATCTGAAAGGTAGAAAATAACAATCTACAACTAAATTTGAATGGAAAATGTTAGTTGAGCTCTAAATTGAACTCAATTTTGGACTCCAAGCATGCAAAGCTTCTCCACTCACCCAAAGCATTGGCACTTTGCCATTTCCACATCTTTAGTAAAAAAATTGGTCATGTCCAACACAGTCCCACTGATGGTGTTAGTGACATGGAAAGTTTTGAAAATAATTTTTGGAGTCAAACGGAAGTAGAGGAAAACAAAATCCATTTGAAAATAATTTCCATTTGACTGGATTCTGTCTTTGGAATCTAACAGAAAACAGATTCTATTGTTTGTCTCTGCCACTGTAATCCAGTAAAAACAGATTCTGTTGTTTGTGTATGTTACTGGAATCTAACAGAAAATAAATTTTATTGTTTTTGCCTACAATTAGAAAATATGAGAAACTTTTTAGGTGCAGTTTAATTTATAAAGGAAAATATGTTAATATAATCCCAAAAATATTAATCCAAACCATATTTAATTTATAAATGAAAAATTGTTTCTTTAATCTCAATAATATTATCATTCAAATCCCATAATGTTTTAAATACATAAATGTTAATATTTAACCAACCCACGTAGAATTTGTCATATTTTGCCGCATCTGATCTGCCAGTTCTTTCCTGCGTTGTTAAGTCAATCCAACTTGACTTTCTTCTACTTCTTCACTGTTATCTTTTTCCATTTCTGAACTTAAGCTTCTTCCTTCCGTACCCACCGAGCTCATCATCAACTATCCAGTTTTGCTTGTACATAGTCTTCCATGTCTTCCGACTATCCAGTTTTCACAAGTCTGGTGGATGTAGGTGTGCTAGAACGTTCCCTTGGAGGTTGTGAATTTTCAGCCTCTAACTCCTCGGTACTCATTTCTAACAAGATAATATAGACAGAACAAATACAAATCAGTTTTGTAAGGAAATGATTTAATTCATCTTCTGATATTTCCGAAGTATGATTTATGAACAACATTCATCTTACTTCACACATGATATTAAATATACATTCAAATTTATGAACCACATTCATCTTACTTCACATATGATGAAAACACTTATTGAACTAAACCAGAAGTTAACAAACCCATTCTATAAGACAACAATTGGCAAAAACATGAAACATCACATGCAACATTCTATAAGACTATTACAGGAACCTCATGTACTGAAAATATTTCTACCTCCCCTAGATTATATTCCAACAGTGATCCGGTCAGAGCAGGTGACCCATTGGTAGTGTCATTTATGAACCAAATACATCTAATAACTACAAATCCGATGAAAAACTTACTGAACTGAATCCAAAGTGAAATAGCATGCTCAACAACTCAGATGTTAAGCATGATTTAAGTTTTTCCGGTTTTTACATGAGTACAACATTGATGAAAACAATAAGGGACATGAAAATATACAATCGTTGAGAACCATGGAATATAAATTTGTTGATTACTAATCCTACATGATTGTAACAAACCAGGACCGATCTGAGAACAAACCAGACCTCAAAAAATTACTAATCTTACATGGTAACAAACCAGACCACAAACCAGAACCGATCTGAGAACCCCCAAAATCTTAACCAAAATCACAACTGACCCCAAACTCACAAAATCCCTTGAAAATCACAGAATATACACCTTAAATCCCATGAAGAACACCAACTTGATATAAATACACCCACAAAGTGAACATAAAAACGAAGATAATGTACCAGAATCGCAAGTGGAAACCCTTGCCCATCTTCGTCTGATCCCAAGCCTGCGTGCCGTTGAAACCCTTGGGCGGCGACGTTGGAACCCTAGTCACAATCAATCCGACTTGACACGCGGAACACCGGAATAAGCCCTTACTAGTGAAATCGAAGAAGGGGGAAAAGAGGAAGAGTCAGGAGGGTGGAGAAAGTTGGATTTTGTTGTTTTCCTAGGTGTGAAGGGGAGAAAAGGTAGGATAAATTTCATTTTATACGTCGGAATCCAAATGAAAGTTAGGAGTGGCTTCCTAGCATGCACAAACGCTCACATTTGGGTTAGTCAAATGGAAAAAAATTCTCATTTACCTTCCATTCCGTCGGATTCCCATGGCACAACCCCCCAAAAAGAAATGACTTGGGTAATTTGTAGTTTCAACCTACTCTTTCTGATTCTTTAAGGTCAAATATAATTGACTTATTAACAAACTAAATAACATTACCTAACGGTAATGTAAGGTTAAGACATACATTGTCATATAACTACCCCACAAACACTAATATCAAGCGAAACCTTCTGTCTAAAAGTCTTTATTTCTGATTTCTACTGTACTTTCTCTCAAAATGATTAATAATAAAATCATCTTAGTAGTAACTAGTAATCACTTATTGTTATGGCTTGCAACAATTCATTCCTGGGTTAGTGTGGGAGTGTAACCTATTGTCTCATGGTAACTTTGATTTGTTATTATATTTATATGATAGTGTATTTTGGAAGCACTTCCAAGTAAAGAATCATAGAAAAGTCAACGACATTTTTTAAAACTCCATAAAGAATGAAAGAAATAGAGTCATTTGCACTAAAACAAACTTAAATATGAATTTGTACTTGTACATATGCAAAGACGACAGAGAAAATTTCGAATAAAATTATAATAATATGATGTTGACATGTTTCTGACCAACTAATTTGAGCTGGCGGCCCGGCCGACACAGTCGACCTACGGTCGAGTGGTCGACGTTATCCACTTCTTGTGATTTCTTTGGCAACGGCTTCAACGTTTTGAATGAGATCCAACCTTTTGACCACATTCTCTTACTTTAATTGGTTGGCCAGACATCGGGATTCTCGAATATTTCAGTCAAAGATCCAATGTTTATAAAGACTGTGTTTGGACTTTGGACAAACATGTTAGTTTAAAATGATAACGAAAAAATTATATAATATTTTATTGGTTTCAAATTTGAAATCGTTACCAAACTATAAAAAACCAGATACTGATGTCAATAATATCATATTTGGAACATAATATGATAAAATCTGTGTTTGGAAAATTGGATCATGTTCTGATGTTAGTTTAAAATAATAACAAAAACATTATATAATATTTTATTAGTTTCAAATTTGAAATTATTACCAAACTATAAAAAAACACATACTGATGTCCAAAAATCATATTTATTAGTTTCAAATTTGAAACTGTAACCAAGCTATAAAAAACCACGTAGTGATGTCCATAAAATAATATTTGGAACAGAATATTAATACCTTGTATTAAGTTGAATGATGTAAAGTTTAAAAAAAGTTGTGTGGAATTTCAAAATGCCACATCTTAGTATGGATTTCGGTTTTGACAATTCTGTATAGAGTGAAATTTCAAAATGTTACAATTTTTTTCAAATTGCAGCACAATATCAATCAAACATCGTAGTTGCGAATGCGACACTTTGAAATTCCATTTTAAGTGGAATCTCTGGTTCAACACCAAACACAACCTAAGAGAGGTTGGAGGGCTCCAGTGCTAACAGGTAAGTTTAAGGTATAAAATCTTTTATCTCGTTATTATGGGCTCTTTGGGAGAAAAAAAAGAAAGTTTAGACCTGGCTTGGATAGTGCATTCTTTAATGGGGCCATGAGAGTTGGGCAAGAATCATTGTCTAGATTGTTAATTACTGTGTTCTAAAACTTATCTTATTATTAATTTTTATATTGTTATGTTTATGAATTGTATGTTATGTGCATTTTGTTCCTTAAGATATTGTGTTTGTCTTTAAAAGAGCCGGGAAGAAGCTCCTTGTCCTGAAAGCATAGAACTCTAAATGACCAAAAACACGAATATCTAAATGTTCACAAACTTGGTAATTAACATAAAATACTAATTAACCAATATAAGTTTGTCATGTTAAGTTAAAAGTACATTGCAGTTCTATAAATGTGAACAGATAGTTGTCATTTAATAACATGAGTATATAAAGATGATATGTACTTCATATATTGAACAAACATAATATGAAAATATTATAAAGTTATGTGTTCGTGTCATTAGTATTTTCATAGTCGTATTTTTTCACATGGTGGGATATATATTGTGATTTATTTATTTATTTAATTACCTATGTAACTGTGATAATAAAGTAATATTTTCTTATGTACTACATATGCAAAAAAAGAATATATAAATAGTATCATTGTCCCTCACTTGTAAAGATCGAGGGATGATATTATTGAGCCTCTTGGTAAAGTGAAATTATAACGCATGGAATATAACAAGGTTTAGTTATATATTTATAATTTACTTTAAGACCAAGAAATGAATAAATAATACAAAGATGATACAGAAATTACTCTGTATATTATTCACAATATCATGAGACAAGGAATAAATACAAATAATGTTATTTAATTATGACATTATTAATAGGTTCGTGTGTTGTTAATTTTATTATAATACAACTGTGTTAATTGGGTAATCATAATATGTTTGCTAGACAACAAACATATAATTAAGTTTGCTATAAGAGTCATAATTGTTATTTCTTAGTGAATTATTGATATAAATGTTGTTGATTGTAGGTTTAAAATGGTAATCATTGAATTTTGGTTTGATTATTGGGATTGAAAACATATTTTTTGTTGTTAAAACCCATTTTTTTCCATATTTTTGTTTTTTTATGAAATATTTTTTTTGTTGATTTTGATCCTTCATATGACAATGCAATGATAGATCCTACATATTGTTAGTGGTTTTTACAATGCAAGTTTAAAATTTTCAAATATGAAAATATAGGGGAGGTTCTGTCAAAAATTTTAAAAAAAATTCTGATATTATTCGTAATATTGTTTATTGTAGTTGAATTTGTTGGAGTGATTACTCGACATTTAGAGTCGTTTGCTTCTATACACGACAGAGGTAATTTCTAAATCATTTGAGTATTTTTAAATATTTAATTAATTAGTAATAGAAGAACAACAATTTCACTTGAACACATTTTTAAATTTAATTTGTATAGTTTTGCAATGGATAAGAATAATGATAGATCTTTCTTGGTCATATATGATGAGAAATTAGAATGTAACAGAGATGTGACAGAATATTCAGGGTCTGAGAGCAAATTAGTTGTAGTTCCGTTGAACATCAAATATGTGGATTTAGTGGATGTAATAAGATCTGAATATTGTTCTCCAGAAAGTATATTTGATGTCAAGTTGCCGGCTATATTGCCTTTAAACAATGATTGGACATATACTCTATTAACCAATGATAAGTCGATTTATGGAATGTTGCATCTGTTTAAACGGATGTCTGTAGTTGGAGTATATGTAAAAGCTAAACCTAAAGTGTCTAACCCTACACTGACAACCAACACTCATCTTCTATAGTATGGTACAATATTGTCAACCGGTTGCGACAGTGGAATATATTTGAATATGAGTCTCCTAGAACCGAAGTTCCAACATACCAGGAAATTCCTATTTTCCAATTGCAGTACTTCCAAACATGCAGTGAATGACCACAAAATGTATGTGATATTCCTTCAAGCAATGCAAATCCTTATTTTGGTCTGTTGCAAATTGAAACAATGCATTACAGTCATGATGAGTTTGTTGACAGGACTGGATCATCGACCTCATATCCCTCCATTGGTCTTTGTTTGTCGCTAGTTGGCCCGATTCATTATGGTCAACCAAAAATTAAACGTCTGGAAGAAGAAATGCTAAGTGATGGAGATGATGACACAGAGGAATTAGGAGATTACAGTACACCATTTGAGGTAGAAGATGACCCCGAACTTGTTTATGCTAATGAAGTAGTTCTCGAGACGCAGATAGTCATATATGTGATCATCTATAGTTTGAGTGACCATTCCTAGGTGTCACTCCGAAAAGAGGACACAATTGTATATTGAATGATACTGGAACATCACGGTACGTTGGATTGTTACCATAGTTCGGTTTCGAAGCCAAACTTGTATAAACCTCGAGCGGGTAGAGATGGAGAGATGGTAAAATCTAAAGTTGCAATTAAACACTTACGATGTTTTTAAATTGTGTTTAATGTTTGTTTAACGTTTAAAGACTTGCAAAGTTGAAGGAAAAAATGAAGGCTTGGCTTATGTGTTTTGGTGGTGAAGAATCCACACTATGGTTGAGTCAGGATTGCGTCGTTGAAGCAGATGATACTACAATCTACACACTCAAGATTATGGTGACAATGGTCTGACTCAGGATACGGAACAAGCAGAAAATGCGACATGAGGTGGGGGATACAACCAGGGGAGAGGACGTGCTCAGTCACTTCCTAAAAAGAATATGAGATTGAGGGGTCATTTAGGTTAGATTGAGTGGACCAATTGGTTGAAATGAAGCTTTTTAATTGATCGTTATAACGTTGAACGATATTACTCTTTTAATGATAGTTTCGTGTATGATTTTGAATTGTTTTTTTTTCTTCTGTGTATGCAATTTTGATTATACTACTATGGTGGTCAAGCCGTGTATGTCTTTGAATAAATTTTCTATGAATAATTGACTTATTGTCTAACAGGAACTCAACAAATGAATGATTAACAAAACTGTCTAACAAGCACACAACAACACCAGTGCCGAGATCTGTTAAATAGAACAAGACATCACCAATGTCTAGTTTTTGTTAAATAGAACTCGGCAACACCAGTGCCGAATTCTGTTAAATAGAACTCGACAAAATCAGTGCCGATTTCAATTTGTTCAAATCAGACTCTGACCCCGCTTCGCACCCTCCTGGAGATAGAATTTTTTCTAAGTGTTTGAATTCGACACCAGCAATGTCGATTTCGTCTATGTAAAGTTGAGTTCTATAAAGAATTTTTTAGACAACAAGACACGTTGCCGCCACATCGTGGACGCGGGTCCAAGTTTAAAAATATGTTTGGAAGATGTTTAGTTTAGATTTTTTTAAAAAATAATATTATTTCAAAAAATCCTTAAATTTATTGAGACAATTAAATGAGAATTGAGATTTACTATTTATATAAAAATATTTATGTGGTTCCATAAATATATCAAATATGCTCATTTATCATTTAGCCAATCTCGATGAGATATTTGACATGACCTTAATTATGCACAAATCAGACGGTAACACTTGACATATTATGAATAACTAAATATATAAAGATATCTACACATGAGTATTAGCGTATATGACAACAAAGTGAATAGAAAAAGAAAGAAATTAAATATGGATGGTTTTTGGTCAAAAAGTGATGGTCCTGCTTCCGATCCCATGTGCAAAAACATGTTGGTCCACGTCCTACTTTTTCTCCAACCAAATATAGACATGGGAAATATGCAGTGTCGTGTCGGATCCGGGATTGTCTGGTCAATTTTTCCGTATATTTGTGTCGGTTTTTGATTTTCAGGTGATTTTTAAATTTCAACTAAGTAAACAAACAATCAAATTAATAAAAAACACATTCTTTTCTCCCCAAAGTAACCATTTTAGTTATTAGTATTAGAGAAACAATATGTTGGTTACAAATAAAATAAGTTAGAAGGTTAGCTAAATCGAAGGAGTAATGAAAAAACCCTAAGTGGTATTAGTAAAAAAATATTCTTTCAACAGGAAGATTTAGCTAATTTGTCTTCATTCTTCGTCGTCACTGCAATTGTTGATATTTAATTTTTTACATTCTATCCGCATTGTCGATCCAATCCTTTAGGCATACGCTCATCTCAATTGACTAGTCGGACAAATTTTACCTCTTGTCAGACAAGACACGTTTACTTGCACTAAAAGTAGTCTTCGACATCACAGTTGAAGTCGGAGGACATAATAATTCTCGCACCATCAAATAGACTAGTGGAAACCTACCTTAGTTTTTTCTCCACCAACCTAAAACATCAAAAGCTTTTAACTCGGTCGTACTTAAATAAAGTTCAGTGTTTAAGTATGCAGTTTATTAATTTTGGGTGTCATTTTGCACTAATTTTTCCTTCTTTTGACTTAACTAATTCCATTGAGAGTCGTCATCATCTGGATCTGCTGCAATTGGAGGTGCTTGTGATGATTAACTAGCAACATCTGAAGCAATTTGATTTACATTATGTAGTCTTTCATATTCTTGAAAATATTTGATTAACAAATTTTTACAGTTATCTACATGACTTTGAAATTTTTCATAATTCATATTTTCAAAAATTTATTATAAGAAAACTTGTAAACTAGTAATCTTAGATCTAGGATTCATAATAAAAGCTAAACAAAAACTAAATGGAGGAGGATTCCAATATTTATTAAACTTAGGCTCCATTACATATAAAATTTCAACAAAACCAGCATTGTGCCAATATTTCGCAAATAGTTTAGTAATTGGAAGTAATTCATAAATAAATATGTTAGAAGTTGGGTTATACTGTCCACTTAATCTAGTGGTGAATGTGATTTTTAAAAAAAAATCATGCATAATCATACAATTATCCCAATCTAAATTGGTTAAAATGGCCTCATTTTATTTTTCATTGTAAAAGGTTGAAATTGCAAGTTGACAAGGAAGACGACATTTTAACATTTCATATGTAGAATTCCATATATGAGGGACATCTAATTTAAACTTCTTAGGTTTAATTTCATTATATGCACAAAATCCTCTAAATTCCTGATATCTAGATGTATTACTACAACCAACATAAGCAATTGCATTCCTAACATTTTATAAGGAAAGTTTAATTATGCCAAGTCCATCTTCTACGACTAAGTTTAAAGTGTGACAAACACATCTAATATGAAAAGTAAACCATCTACATGTGTATGACAATAATTAATCAACATTTGTATTGCATAACTATTGTTAGTAGCATTATCAAATACAATTGCACAAACTTTATATTTAATATTGATAGCTACGATGACTTCTTTAATGTGATCAAATATAACCTTGGTAGTGTGTGGATGCAGAACAGGTAAAAAAATGATTTTTTATATTTAAACACCATGAATCATCTAAATAATGAGAAGTTACGCACCAGTAAGGATAATTATTTTGTCAAGTCCAAACATCACTAGTTAATGCTACCTTATTGTTCATTGACGAAAAATAAGTAATCATGATTTCTCTTTGTTTACCAAATTTATCAAATGCAATCTTTTAAGGTGTTCTTCTACTAAATGGTTTAAATTGTAGATTATAGTACATAATTGTTTCTCTAAGGCATTTAGATTCACATATGTTAAATGATAGTTCATCTTTAATTATGAAATCAACAATTATCTCTCTACCTGTAATGGGACAATATCTTATAAAATTTATAGTTCCACTAGCTGTGTCTAAAACAGATTGCTGTGAACCCACTACTGATCCAGGATTATTCCTAACTTTACATGAAAGTTGATGTCTAGCTAAATGCCCAGTTTCTCCAGTTGATCTGGCCGAATATACGTGACCATATCATTTACAAGTAGCAGTTTGATTACCATGTTCATCATGTCCTTCCTCAAAATCAATCCATACTAGACTAATTTTCTTTCTGGGACTCGTATTACTACCTTTTCTCTTAGGTGGATTAACCGAAGGGGTGGTAGTGGGTTATTATTATCTTCAGAATCAGATGATAAAGCCATGGAAATCACTAAATATGCAAATAAAAAGTGATTTTTTTCATTAATGAGTAAGTCGTGATTTTGGTTGATTACCTAAAATTAACTACTAAAAAGATCATAAAAAGCTTCGGAAATGAAGAGAAGAGAACTCGTAAATTCGGTGATCAACGGACTGTTTGTAGCTTCAGGCTTCACGCGTTAGCTCAAACTCGACTCATCGCCACCAAAATCAAAACAATTAGAGAAACTTAGAAAAATTAGAGAAGATTTGGAGAGATTTGTGTGAAGAGAGAATGAGAGAAGTGAATTTCGTGTGAAAAGAATGAGATGGGTTGGAGGGTTTATATAGGGTAGGGGAATGATAGTTTAGTTATATAAAACAACTATAGACGGTCATCCCCGCCGAACCGAAGTATGGGTGACTGATTGACATCATATCATGCATATATTTATGTCTTATATACTTTATTGTTAGTCTAAGTAATGCTACGTAACGTGTTTAATGTTTAAGTTTTAGGAATAAACAAGGTTGAGAAGAAGTACTCAAAAAGGACTTAAAAGCAAGGAAAAAAAATAAGTTGAAAGGCTTATGGACAAAGATAAAAGAGAGAAGGACCCGAATGTAAAACTAAAAGGACCAATGAGTAAATCTAGAAGCTCCACACCATCATGAGAAGTATTTTTCCAATTAGATCCGGGCCTAACCATCAACAACCAAATCGGGTTCATCAAATATCAATAAATCAAAGCCAGAAATGAGCCACCAAAATCCAAACATGATCTAAGACAACCAGACCGCCAATCAGCGGTCTAGATGGCTGCAAATCATGTGTGTCTTAGTCAGGTCGTGTATTATGTTGTTCTATGTCCATTTATAGTATGTGTTTAGTCCCATACCGGGGGATTGTCATGTGTTATCTTTTTCTATGACTATAAATAGAACTCTTCCTCCCTTTTGTAATACATCTCCGCTCTTGGTGGTCATCCTCTCTACTAAGAGTAAAGCCTTAGAGCAAAACTCTGGTGGAGAGAGGCTACTTGTAAGGTGAGCGAGCAATAAAAAATGTTTTGTTAGTTTCTTTGTTGTTCCTTTTCATTCTTGCATACTTAGTTAACTTTGTTTGTTTTAATCTTCGCTGAATTAATTAGCATGTTTCTTTTCCTTAATATGAATGTTAGATTAATAATGTGTGAGTAGTTTCATCACCTTTTAGGGGTGGAGTTGATGTTTATACATGTTATGTAGAATGGAACGAATGCTAAATGTTGTTTTATATGAGAAATGTGAGTATGCTTGTTTGAATTAAAGAGAATACTTAACTTGATGGTTTCTGCCATAATATTTAGGTACATTCAACGCTTGCTTAGGTTCTTAATAACAAGCTTGTTCATGCTCATTTTAATCACTTAGGTTAGTGATTTGTATGATAGATCTTGCCATGAGGTACTTCTTATGCATAGCAACACTACCTACACTTCTGCTTTATTGAATGTATTCATCATCACTTATTTCATGTGTACACTATTTAATAGCATATCATGCATCATATTCATACTATATATCCTTTATTTTACCCCAATATTGTGCCACTCAAGTTGTTATTTGTAGTGTTTCAGGAGTTAGATAATAAAGAAGAGGAAGTGAGCAAAAATGAGCTAAATGTAACAAGTATGGACTGATTTGGAAGGTTCTGGACCTATTTATAATGCACAAGGACTATATTGCAAATCAAGAAGGAAGTAAGTGCAAACCCAGAGTGACTTGATTGTGAAGTGCAAAATATAGTGACACGACTTGAATCATATCAATATTTCGTCAGTTAAACTCAAAGTGATTCGATCCAGCAGACTGGGACTTCACCCCATGTGCCAAATGACGAAATAAAGTGAGACACAAAATTTCAGACCGATTGGATCCATTTGATCTGCCACTGGCAGATCAAAATGGTCCAAATGATCTCCAAATTCGGTTGGTGTTCGGGTTGTCGGGTTAGAGCATTCCTGGACTATCAGATGTGATTTAGAGTCGTCCGATTATTCCCATATTAATCCTATCCATGTATTAGTCTATAAATACCATTATAATCCCTCCTCTCCGCTTTCTTCCTCCCTCGCCCATTAGAGTAGGTTTTGGTTTCCTGTTTTTGTAGTCTAATAAGGGGGTTGGAGAGGAGAAAACTGTCTTTTATTTTCTTAATCTAGTTTAGTTCTTGTTCACTATGTTGATGTTTCCCTTTGATGCAATTCTTTTATGTTGTTGTTTGTTTAACCTATTTTTCTACATTTCTTTCATGGGTTTATGTTATTTTCATGCTTTCTTTAGTGTAGAGATGAGTAGAGAGTAGTCCATCCTCATTGGGGGGGGGGGGGGGGGTGGAGAAGAAGGTGATTTGATCATGTGATGGATTAGTGTGTGTTAATCTTAATCCTTTGAGCTTTACATGATTTCCATAACCATCTAATGAGATTTCACTCTTATCTTTGATGTGCTAATGCTCTTGAATGAAGCTTAGCACATGCTTAGATTAGTGAGCCTATTTTATGGGGAATGATGAAGTTAGAATAAAGATGGAGTGGAATAGGGGAACAAGGCATGTGCATGCATGTGCTCATGTTGTCTTTATCCAAATTAATGTCTTGTATGTTTTAATAATTGTGATAAATCTTATTTCATGTGGAGATATAGTTGGATTTGAGTCATTATGCATGTGAACATATTTTCTTCATTTCAATTATTGTCTTGTATGTTTTAATGATAATGTTTTATCTTATTTCATGTGGAGACAAAGTTGACTTTGAGTTTTATGGATTTCATGTATGACATGTTTTGATGATCACAAATAAACACACTACACCACACATCTTCATTTCCATGTTCTTTCTCTACCCTCTAAGGGGTCTAGTTTTATTGTTTATTTTCCCGACTTCTTTCACATTGTAATGTAGTTTCGACCTTCATCTCATTTTCTTTCCCCACTCGAGTATCGTGAATCTGACTTACGCACGCTCCCTGTGGATCCACCCGTGCTTGCCACCACTTCAACGCGGCCGTGCACTTGCGGTAATTAAACCGAATCAATCAAGATTCTGGTGCCGTTGCCGGGGAGCGTCATTTTCGTAGTCGAGTTTGCCATTTTGGTGGGGGGTTTTCTTTGTTTAAGTTTCCGTTTTTGTTTTGGTTACTGGAATGGGGTCACAAGTTAACATGAGGACCTACTGGGGCTTAGACACCTGCTCAATTCTGGGGACCTAAATCCCTAAAAGATCTGCCAGTAGCGGATTGGGTGAGCTAGGTTTGATTTATGTTTCTACAGTAGCTTCCTTTGTTTATTTCAAGTTGTTTCCTGACATTTTTGATGCCATACATGCTCTATTTTAGTGTTAAAAATTAATTTAGCTTGCATGATCCCTTGTTAAGACACCTTGGACCATAAAACTCAAAGCAAAAGATTAGACATTTTACCATCTAGGTCATGCATCATTTGTAGACCTTGCACACATTTGTCTTTCTTTTTCTTTACATTCTTGTTGTCGATTGCTGTCGTGAGGTACGTGCACCCGATCTCTCATTCACGTATGTTTAGATCAAGTATTAGTAAGTAAGGTGCATTGTAACAAGAGTGAGGTGAGTTCTTGTTTGGTGAGTTGCTTGCTAGCTTAAGCTTTCAAAACATCCTAAAAGGGCATCACCTATAGTCTTAAAGATAAGGTGGGGGATTTCATCATCCCTCCCTTAGCCCCCAGAAATCACACTCAAGTGAAGCCCTAAATCTAAAATCAAGTAGACATTGGCCCTAGGACTTTTACGCATTAGGAGAGTGATCCAGTCATGACCGTCATGGCCTGATTGGCGTCACCCACTTTGTCGATAGTAAGAAAGACGAGATCTCCGAATATTTGGGTCACTTGTTGGGTTTTGTGGTCTTCGTCGTAGGGAGGTGAGGCGTGTTGAGGCCGTGTGACCTCGTAGTTAGGTGTCATATAGTTGTAAGGACCTATAGTGACCTTAGGCTGTTTGAGTCGTGTTTGCTAGATCAGGCTTCTACCTTCACCGACTATCCATGCTAGTTCTAGGGATTATTCCCTTCTCATATGTGTCTTCTCCTCTATATCCTACGAGTAGTCTACTCCTCTGATTACACCTTCTGTTGTGTGTTGTCGTATAGTCGAGTTGAGCATTTAATGCGATGTTGGGCTCATTCTGGTGAGACCGCTCGACTTGAGAGAGTGCATTTTTCTAAGATGGATGGTCTAAGTGATCGTACATGTCCACCTCAAGCTCCTTTGGAGCGTGAGGCCGAGTCATCTCATGGAGATGGGGGAGATGGGGGAGATCGGGTTCCATACATGGATTACCTCGGTCCGCTCCCACCATTACATAGACCTCATTCTCCTCCTCCTCTGACTTGGGAGGAAGATGGATTCAGTCAGGATTGAGTTCTTGGTTCACCACCACCGTTATCTCGATGGGATAGATCAATGACTTTGTGGGAGTGGATCCATTTGTTTGGATCATGAAACTTTCTTGCATAGTTCTTCCACCAGCTCGTGGGAACAATTATGAACTGAAACCTGAATATGTAAGCATGCTTCTTATCTTCACTGCAAATAAGGAAGATCCATATATTTTTATATGTGAATTCGAGGAGGTATGCTCCATGTTCAAGCTTCAACAGCTTGATGATGATGATTTCTTTCGAGTGGAAGGATAACACGAAGAAATGGATGTACAACCTCCCGGCGAGCTCTATTCGGTCTTGGGATGACTTTGTGACCATTTTTCTGAAGAGATTTTTCTCTCAAAGGACAACTCAATAGATACGGCACCAGATACATCAAATGTATCAGACTAAGATTGAATTTTTTCATGCTTTCTTTGAGAGGTTCAAAGACCTTCTCTTGCAGTGCCCTCATCATGGAATTCAGCTGTGGTAGTTGTGTCAAATTGTTTATGAGGACCTCAATTACAACACCCGCACATTGTTAGAGTCGATGTGTCAGGGTGATTTCCAAATGAAACACATCGATGAGGCATGAGACACTTTTGAATTGATGGTTAAACATGCCTTTGAGTGGGACACCATGAGAGAGCCACCGATTTCTTGGTCTTCTGGTCGAGTTGGATCATATCAAGTTGAGTCAACTATCACGTCTGAGGCAAAATTGGGCTCTCATGCATAGGATTGATAGTTTAGAGTTAGACCGAGCTCTTGTAGCTCAGGTCGCTACTCCCACATGTAGTAGGTGTGGACTTACGGGACATGATGACTTGGAATATGCTGATGCTCCAAGGGATACTAAGCATGCAAATACGATGTATCAACAGAGGCCCCGTAACGACCCATACAATCACTCCTACAACCCGAGATGGCGAAACCACCCTAACTTCTCTTGGGGGCCTAGTGGGAGAAACACTCAGAGCTTGCACGCTCAACCTCAACCTCCACCTCATCACTCTCCACGCTCATCGGCAACCTACCAATCCTCAAATCTAAGGTCTCACCCCCATACTCACCAACGTACTCAGGCTTCACCATCAGCTTATTCTAGTCACACTCTACCTCAGCGGATTGACCTAGGGGACTCCACTCTTGAACAAACCCTTCACGTGTTCATATAGAGCACGCAAAGCATGCTTGCGGCCAATAAATCCATGGTCAAAGCATTGGAAGCACAAGTTAGCCAGTTGGCTCATCAGCTTTATGAACGTGAGATTGGTCAATTCCCAAGTCAACCTAATGTAAATCCATGGGGTACACAATCTCAAGGAAGGCCATTAGTTTCGTAAGCTAGCTCTGAACTGACCCATCATGTTAATGTGATTCATACTTTGAGGTCCGGTAAGGTGGTGGACAACAAAATTGGGTTGCCCTCCTTGCAATCCCTATCTCTTGGTGTCACCAGACCTACGCCGATACCTGCATCTATGAGGGAGCTGGATCTTGAGGTTCACTCAACAAATACTTCTAGGAATGAGCTTATTCTTGAGGTTTATTTCAACAATGGGGTCGAACCCTGAGGTCCCATTGTCTCATCTTGTGTCAAAGGAATCAGATTCTGAGGTCTCCACTCATGTTTCTATGGACCAAAATCCTAAGGTTCCTTTGAAAGACCCTTATGTCTCGAAGGCACCATTCTCTGAGCACCTTAAAAAGAAAACTTCTGATTAGCATGAAAAATGCTTGAGATCTTTCGGAAAGTTAAGGTTAACATTCCTCTCTTGGCGGTGATTCAGCAAATGCCACCTTATGCCAAGGTACTCAAAGATTTATGCACCAAGAAGAGGAAAACCAATGTTCCCAAGAAAGTTTTTCTTGCTGCTAATGTGAGTTCATTGTTGGCACAACCCACGCAAGTCAAATACAAGGACCCTGGTTGCCCTCCTATTTCTTGTGTGATTGGTGAAGTATCAATACATCGAGCTTTATTGGAGCTTGGTGGATCTGTTAATCTTCTGTTGTATTCGGTCTACGACCACCTCGGTCTTGGAGACCTCAAATAAACAAAAACCACTCTTCAATTGACTGATAGGTTTATGAAGAAACCGAGGGGCGTGGTGGAAGATGTTCTGATCAAAGTGGGAGAGTTCATTTATACAGTTGATTTCTTTGTTTTGGATATTGAACCTGTGCCAAACCTACTTAGAAAAATTCCTATTATTTTGGGGTGACCATTTCTAACGACTTCTAATGCCTTAATCAATTTTCGTAATGGTCTGATGCGCTTGACATATGATAGTCAATGCACTGATTTCAACATGTGTCACCATCGGCAAGAAGGCAGGTGCCTTCGATGACCCTGTTGGGGTCAACCTTATCCAGGGCACGAATGAAATTGAAGTCGAAGGTACCTTCAAGTATTTCAGAGAGTTGTTCGATGAAGATCCTGATGGTGGTAAAGATGTTTCACCTGGGTTGACACAAGAATGTTCCTTATCTTGTGAGTATGTGGCCTTTGAGCAAGATCGTTTCGATTATGTGGATCTTGAGCCATAAGATACCATTTTTTGTGGCCTCTAAGCCATCTACTCTTCACTCTATATCTGTTGAGAACACCATGTGGGTTAAGAATCAACCACCTGATACCCTACATTTCAAACAACCAGATAGAGATGCACCTCTCATTCATGTCTCCTATCATTCTCATTCTCAAGAGGCATCAAACAACCACAATTCTTATTAGGAGGTAAGTTGGTCAAGCAATTCTATTTTTGGACTTTGCCATCGGGGTAATAAGTCCACGGTGTCACCTTGTGTGGATGATGCAGGATTTTGTGTCCATATGTATACATATATTTTAAAATTTTAATATATGCATATGTGATCGATTTCATACTTTCAATAATTTTATGTACATCACTTTGTGTTTATTCTAATATCATGCAACCCTACATATATTAAAATAAATCACAAAGAGAGAACCATACCTAAAGGTTCTCTAAAACCTTTTGAAGATCCAGAGTCGCGTTGCCCGTTGAATCGACTGTCGATTCACCTCCAACTGTTCACCAAACTCTAAACAAGATTAGAGAGAAATGATCTAGCCAATCAATCTCTAATTAGGCTTAGTATCTAGTTAATAACCCCTCTTTAAGCTCCTGAGATTTCTATCTCCAAAACTCAAAATTATTAAGAGATTTTCGTGGTGATTAAGGGAGAGATTAATGAGAAAGAATTTTGCATTAACATAAACAAGTAGGATGATGGGTCCTTTTATAGGCTTCCAAAACATCCTTATAAAGAATCATTCTTTAGTCACGATCTCTTGCTTATTCTCTCCTAAATTTAATCTCAAATTGCCCCATAAGCACCCATAAAAACGTTTGATTAAATCTAGAATTAATATAACCCATGATCCAATTATTCTCTTAATAATTTAGGCAAAAATTGCATTGTTCTGTTGACCGAGAATTCTTCTCGGTTAACCGAACCATTCGGTTTTAACACATGTTCAGTGGATCGGGAGCTAGACAGTCGACCAAATATGCATGAGAAAAATTCTCTAGAAAAAATCGAAAGATCCGTGTCTTACTCCGGTCGACCGTTGACGCACCAAAATTTCTTCTGGTGAACATTCATCGGACGACCATGTCACCTTCGGTCTACCAAAAATATTCTTTCTCGGTTATCCGTTCATGCTCGGTTAACCGAACCCAATTTCCCAGGCACTCCAGATAATTTTGGTCAACCAATTATGTTTACTCGTTCCCCGTTCGGTTGACCGTTTCGAAGATACCTCGATCGACTGAACCATAAACGGTTTACCGTGTTTGACCCCGATTTTGCCTTTGTCAAATTTTGGATATATTCCAACAAAATTTGATCTTTTGGGTTTTTTAGTAAATTCATATCTTATGTAATATATTATCCTATGTAATATTAAATGATTACACCCCATAGTATATACACCTCATATGAATTTATTATGATTCTAATTATGTCAATTCTCATGACATATTGATTGTGTTCATTCACCACATGTGTCCCTTTTTCACATGAAACCGACACTTCATATGAACTTAAAATCAAGCTTCATGTTTCCCAATTTTGTGGTGTGTCCTATAGGAGGTTCTAAGCCAAATTGACAGTGATATTAAACACCTAATATCTCAAACTATAAGCGGTATCTAGCTACACATTATAGTTACCCAATTAGCATAGATGTTGTCTTTGTTCCACTTGAACCAAAACACGATCCATTTAGTGATGTAAGTGCACCACTTGTGTCCTTCCCTTGCCTCATGATATTAAGAATATATACATAGTAGAAATGTGTCACCTTTGTATTATATTCATTTCTTGATCTCTTTAAGCTAATTATAACCATGTAGCTTAACTCAAGTTACATTGTGCACATTATAATTTTGCTTTATCAAGGGGCCGACTAATATCATCACTCAATTAAGAGGGACAATAATAATGGTTTGACTAGATATCTTTTCCAGCACAAGTCATATTCAACCAACTATTACCTTTATCACTATACTCATTGAAATCTTTTGACAATAATCAAATGAAGCACTTCTTGAGTGAAAAGATATAAGTCTCATATCTTAGGATCTAAGACAGTAAAGCATTAATGACACAAAACACAATTTCATAATGTTTTACTTGTTAGGTCTATTCAATATATAAAAGTAATCTTTTCATCTTTTATATACTCGTGTCGTCAATTATTTGTAGAGCTACAACAATCGATGACCAATACGACAATCTTATCTTGGTGATTAATGTTCCATGTTAATTACCATGATTGTGAATAACTTTTGATTTATGTAAACCATTATCTTTTAGAGCTCTATGGTTAAGGACCAAGCGCCTCTTCCTTAACACTTCCAAAAGGCGAATACCATAATCAAGGAACAAAATGTTTGCACATTCAATTCATAACAATTAACATATAAAAGTAAAACTTTTAGAACACATTCCTTTGAATCTCCCACTTGTTATCAAAGTTTTCTTTCACATACATTCCCAATGTATAAAATAATAATAATTAGGGTAACCCTCTCTAATCACTCATCAAGCCAGTCCACATGGCTCTTCAGACCCATGGACTCGAAAAGCATTTCGCCCTTGGCTTGGGATAAGGGTTTGGTGAATGGATCAACTGTGTTGTTGTTTGTGTCCATCCATAATAGATTTATTTTGCCTTCGTCGATGAAGTCACGTGTGACAAAGTACTTACAATCCATGTACTTCACTTTGTGGTGTGATTTGGGATCCTTGATTTGCGAGATAGATGCACTATTATTGCAAAATAGCTCAATTGGTCCCTCACTCGAGGGAACTACTCCAAGCTCTTCAAGGAACTTCTTACTCCACACTCCTTCCTTGCTCGCTTCAGCGACAACCATTACTTCGGAAGCGGTGGTTGAGTCGGCCGTAGTGGTTTGCTTCCAACTACGCCAACTCATAGCTCCACCATTTAGAAGGTAGACATATCCTGATTGCGATCTTCTATCGTCGGGATCACTCATGAAACTCGGATCTGAATAGCCATCGGCTATCAACTCCCTTTGTCCTCCATAAACAAGAAACTTATCTTTGGTCCGATTAAGGTACCTTAGAACATTCTTGACCACAGTCCAATGCTCAGGACCTGCATTGGATTGGTGGCGACTTGTCACGCTTAGAGCATACGAGACATCGAGCCTTGTGCAAGTCATCGCGTACGTGATCGATCCTATTGCCGAAGCATAAGGGATATCTTTCATGTACTCGAAGTCTTTACGACATTCAACACGTTGAGACTTCTTGAGTTGCACACCCATACTCATTGGAACATTGCCCTTTTTGGAGTTGTTCATGCTGAACTTTTCCAAGACCTTTGTCAATGTATGTACGTTGACCTAGGCCAATGAGTCTAAAAGATCTATCTCTATATATCTTGATTCCCAAGATGTATTGAGCCTCACCCATACCTTTCATCAAAAATGCAGATTTGAACGAACTTCTCGTTTGCTCAAGCAAAGGTATATGATTTCTCATGAGGAGTATGTCATCGACATATAAGATCAAGAATACTGTGTGGCTCCCACTAACCTTCTTTTATATACAAGGCTCTTCCTTACTTTGGACGAAGTGAATCTTTTTGACTTCTTCATCAAAGCGTTTGTTCCAACTCCTTCATGCTTGCTTCAATCCATAACTGTGTCTTTGAAGCCTGCATACTTTCTCGCTATTCTTTGGATCTTCAAAACCTTGAGGTTGTACCATGTACACATCCTCCTCTAAGTTCCCATTAAGGAACACCATTTTAACATCCATTTGCCATATCTCATAATCATGAAATGCGACAATAGCGAGCATAATCCGAATAGACTTGAACATGGCAAACAGTGAGAAAGTTTCATCATAGTCAATTCCTTGAACTTGAGTGAAACCTTTTGCTACAAATCTCGCTTTGTAGGTTATCAAGTTCCCATCCATGTCTATCTTCCTCTTGAAAACCCATTTATTTTGAATGACTTTTTTCCCTTGAGGAAGGTCAACCAAGTTCATGGATTCTATTTCGGATTTCATGGCCTTAAACCATAGTTTGGAGTCCTCTCTTTTCATTTATTCTTGAAAGGTCGAAGGATCATGAATATCTAGTTCCATGATCTCATGAAGTCCCAAATACATATCGGGTTTCTTCCTTTCTCTTGTTGACTTTCTAAGTTCTTTTGGTTCTACGTGCACTTCTCGAACTTCTTCCACAATATCTTGCGGAATTGGTTCATGTTCGATTCTCGAACGTACACTAGGTGGGGAAGATTAAGTTTCTCTCACAATTTCTTGCAAGGGTCTCTTACTTACGCTCCCACTAACCAAAGGAACCTCGGTTGGGCCTTCATGATCTTGAATGTCACCATTAATATTATGATCTTGTAGAATATCTTGAGTCTCCTCAAGCACAACTCTACTCCCACTACTTTTTATTCTTTCCAGAAATTCATTTTCTAGAAATACGACATCCCTCTCTACAATCACTCGATTGGAGGTTATATGGCAAAAGTAGTATCCTCTTGTCTCACGAGGATAACCTATAAAGAAGCACTTATCCGCTTTTGGTTGAAGTTTGGTCAACATTAATCTCTTGACGTAGGTCTCACAACCCCAAATCTTGAGAAAATTGAGTTTAGGTGTTTTACCACTTCATAGTTCGTAAGGCGTTTTCTCTACAGATTTGGATGCAACCTTATTTAGTTTGTAAGCTGCAACTTCTAGTGCATAACTCTAAAAGTAAAGCGGCAATTCAGCTTGCCTCATCATTGATCAAACCATGTCGAGTAATGTCCTATTCCTCCTTTCGGATACCCCATTCTACTGAGGTGTACCAGGAGGGTGAGCTATGGTACAATACCACACTCCTTTAGGAATGAGTCAAATTCAGTACGTAAGTACTCACCTCCACGATCCGTTCGTAGAGACTTGATTTTCTTGTTGAGTTGGTTCTCTACTTCATTCTTGAATTCCTTGAACTTGTCAAAGGATTCACTTTTGTTTCTCATTAGATAAATATAGCCATAACGACTATAGTCATCCGTGAACGTAATGAAGTATCTAAAACTGTCTCTTGCACTAGTACTCTTCAGACCACATACATCGGAACGTATCAAATTCAACAAGTCATTAGCTCTCAGTCCTTTCTTCTTGAAAGACCTCTTGGTCATTTTGCCATTTGGCAAGGTTCGCACGTCTCAAATGATTTAAAATCAAGTCAACCAAGAAGATTAGCTTCTTGCAATTTCTTGATGTGTTTTTCATTTAGGTTACCAAGACGATAGTGCCACAAGAGTGTATCATTCACGTGAGTAATTTTAAGCTTTTTGTTATTGATATTTAAGATTTATTTATTATTCAATTCAAGCAAATAGATATCATTCCTCACGAATGCATTTGCATAGAAAATACCGTTCTTCGATATTGACAAGCATGAATATGAAATATTTATATTAAAATTATCCATATCCAAACATGATACATAAATAATATTCTTGCTAATCAAAGGCGCATAATAAATGTTCTTTAAACATAAATTTAAACCACTAGAACTTTGTGCAATCGCAGCAACGCTCACACCATTTTCGACCTTCAAAATCATCTCGTTCTCCACGAGTTCCTTCCTATCCTTTAGTAGTTGTACAGTAGAAATTATGTGAGCACAAGATCCGGTATCAATGACCCAATCATGGACAGAGGCGGCTAAATTTATCTCAATAACAAATATACCTTTGCCCTTTTTGGGGCGCTTACGTTCAATCACTCTATTGTCAAGGTCTTCCTTTTACTTGGGGCAATTTGACCGGATGTGTCCCATTTCACCGTAGTGAAAGCTCTTTCTCCTTTTTTGTTTTCTTTTTTTGCATTGTTAAGGTCATGTTAGTGTGCTACATTTAATATCGACAAATCTGTTTGCCATGATGCTCGGGTGACTTGTCTTCTTTTACTTGCCTAGTGCTTTAATTCTTTCATTTCTTTCAAAATTCTTGATGGGTTTGGGAAATGTTTTGTGGGTTTTGCGTGTGTTGAGCATGTGCAAAACCGTTGAGAGACAAAGTATAGCTCCCAAAATTGACTTGAACTTGATGCATTATGATATCTAGTACACCGGCCTCAGGTGTTATCCCAAAATTAAGTCCGAAGGGAGTTTGTGCCTGGTGCTTTCGAGTCATCTAACTTGGGATGCACCGACCGAACTCCCATTACACGGGTGGTAGGGATTGCCCTATGTGGATAAGTAGGGAGATGTGTACATGATAGTGTAAGTCCTCATAGGCAACAATGCATGAAACCTGACATTGGGAGAATTACACACAAACTAAAGAAAGAAAAAAAAGAAAAAAAGAGAAGAACAAAAAGAAAAAAAGAAAGAAGAAAAAAAGGTAATGCAAATAAGAACCTTAATGGACTTTACACTTTGTATCACTCGAGGGTGATAAGGTTGTCCATGTCTTTCACATAAATCTTTAATTAACTTGCACAAATGATTCATTTGGCTAGGTGTGTGGACTGTATACATATATAGAGTCAACCCATTGTATTACCGTGTCCAATGATCGACAAAAATGAGTCTATCGAGTCAAGTTTCTAGGTTGATTGATGCATCAATGTTCAGATTTTGTGGGTATATCCACTGAAAACCCTCAGGAGACACCACTCCTCCTTCGCAACAAGGAGGTTTAACATTTTGTTACATGTGCTAAGTGCAACCATGATTCCGACGAAAGTGAGTTAGGATTTTCCCATTTTTTCGTATTATTTTCCTTTCTTACAATTTTCTCATCCTTTGTTTTGCTTAGGACTAGTAAAATGTAAGTGTGGGGGTATTTGATTAGCAGCATATAATGTATCATATTCATACTATATATCCTTTATTTTACCCCAATATTGTGCTACTCAAGTTGTTTTTTGTAGTGTTTCAGGAATTAGGTAATAAAGAAGAGGAAGATAGCAAAAAGGAGCTAAATGTAACAAGTATGGACTGATTTGGAAGGTTCTGGACCTATTTGTAATGCACAACGATGAGATTGCAAATTAGGAAGGACCCAAGTGTAAACCTGGAGGGACCTAATTGTGAAGTGCAAAATATGGTGACACAAACTTGAATCATATCAGAATGTTGCCAATTAAACTCAAAGTGATTCGATCCAGCATACCGAGACTTCACCCCAAGTGAGACACAAAATTTCAGACCGATCAGATCCATTTGATCTGCCACTGGTGGATCAAAATGGTCCAAATGATCTCCAAATTCGGTTGGGGTTCGGGTTGTCAGGTTAGAGCATTCCTGGACTATCAGATGTGATTTAGAGTCGTCCGATTATTCCCAGATTAATCCTAACCATGTGTTAGTCTATAAATATCATTGTAATCCCTCCTCTCCACCTTCTTCCTCCCTCCCTATTAGAGTAGGTTTTAGTTTCCTATTTTAGTAGTGTAACAAGGGGGTTGGAGACGAGATAACTTTGTCTTTTATTTTCTTAATCTAGTTTAGTTCTTGTTAATTGTGTTTATATTTTCCTTTGATACAATTTCTTTTATGTTGTTGTTTGTTTAATCTAGTTTTCTACATTTCTTTCATGGGTTTATGCTCTTTTCATGCTTTCTTTAGTATAGAGATGAGTAGAGAGTAGTCCATACTCATTGGGGGGTGGAGAAGAAGATGATTTGATCATGTGATGGATTATTGTTAATGCTCTTGAATGAAGCTTACCACTTGCTTAGATTAGTGGGCCTATTTTATGGGGAATGATGAGGTTAAAATAAGGATGGAGTGGAAGATGGGAACAAGGCATGTGCATGCATGTGCTCATGTTAGCTTTATCCAAAATAATGTCTTGTATGTTTTAATGATTCTGATAAATCTTATTTCATGTGGAGATATAGTTGGATTTGTGTCATTATGCATGTGAACATATTTTCTTCATTTCAATTATTGTCTTGTATGTTTTAATGATAATGTTTTATTTTGTTTCATGTGGAGGCAAAGTTGAATTTGAGTTTTATGGATTTCGGGTAGGACATGTTTTGATGAGCACAAATAAACACACTACACCGTACATCTTCATTTCCATGTTCTCTCTACCCTCTAAGGGGTCTAGTTTTATTACTTATTTTCCCAACTTCTTTTGCATTGTAGTGTAGTTTCGACCTTCATCTCCTTTTCTTTCCCCACTCGTGTTTTGCGAATCTGACTCGTGCACGCTCCCTGTGGATCGACCCGTGCATGCCACCGCTTCAATGCGGTCGTGCACTTGCGGTAATTAAATTGATTCAATCATACACACATTCCTGATTTACAACTTGCTTTTATTTGTCACTTAGTTTAGTTTTAATTCTTCTCGTGTTTTCATCTTCTTTGATTGTTTCGTACTAGTGTAGCGTGGCATAGTTTAGTGTAATCAATTCGTTCTCCCTTCTTTTCCCACTCGATTTATGAGGAACCAAAGTTGACACACCTCCTCGTGGACATGACCCGTATTTTTCACGTCTTCATTGACGTTGTGCACTTGTGGTAATATAAACGATCAATCAATGACCATCTTGCTCTGTGGAGATGCAAAATGATTGAATGTTTTATAATAACCGCAAGTGCACGACCGCGTTGAAGCGGTGGCAAATACGGGTCGATCCGCAGTGTATGTACTCTTGTTGCCTTTACCTTGGTTAATGTCTTGTATGTTTTAATGATAATGTGTTATCTTAATTCATGTGGAGGCATAGTAGGGACTAGTCTTTATACATGAGTTCATTTAGCTTCATTCCAATTATTATCTTGTTTGTTTTAATGATATGATCTTATCTTATTTGATGTGGAGGCAAAGTTGGATTGAGTTTTATGATTTCATGCACTACATGTTGTGATGAGCCTAATTGAACACACACACATATTTATATTCACACTATTTCTCTACCCCCCATGGGGTTTAGTTTTATTGTTTATCTTCCGTTTCCTTTTTGCATTGTAGTGTAGTTTGATAATCAAACTTTTCTCTCCTTTCTTTCCCACTCGCCTTTGCCAGTTGAAGCGGTGGCAAATACGGGTCGATCCGCTAGTTGGCTCAGCAGGCTGCCAGTTGCCGGTTCCAGACCGCTAATTGGCGGTCAGTTAGGCGCTTCTGTTCCTCCAATTTTGCCGGTAACCTTCCTTTGAGCTCTAGGATCCATGAAACAAACAAAAACTAAAAAAATAAAACCACTCGAATCGTCCAAACCAAAGTCTGGACAAAGCACCTCCCCGGCAACGGTGCCAAAAACTTGATTGAATGTTTTATAATAACCGCAAGTGCACGGCCGCATTGAAGCGGTGGCAAATACGGGTCAATCCACATGGAGGTGTGTCGACTTTGGTTAGTCCGAAGGCGAGTGGGAAAGAAATGAGATAAAGGGTTGATTATCAAACTACACTAGAATGCAAAAAAGGAAACGAAAGATAAGCAATAAAACTAAACCCCATAGGGGGTAGAGAAATAGTGTGAATATAAAGATGTGTGTGTGTTCAATTAGGCTCATCACAACATGTAGTGCATGAAATCATAAAACTCAATCCAACTTTGCCTCCACATGAAATAAGATAAGATCATATCATTAACACATACAAGACAATAATTGGAATGAAGCTAAATGAACTCATGTATAAAGACTAGACCCTACTATGCCTCCACATGAATTAAGATAACACACTATCATTAAAACATACAAGACATTAACCAAGGTAAAGGCAACAATAGTACATACACTACAAATTGTGTTTCCAATATTAATTCCATTCATATCCCCACCTTATCATTCCCTATAAAATAGGTCCACTAATCTAAGCATAAGCTAAGCTTCATTCAAGAGCATTAGCATATCAAAGATAAGAGTGAAATCCCATTAGATGGTTATGGAAATCATATAAGGCTCAAGGGATTAAGATAACACACACCTAATACATCACATAATCACATCACATATTTCTCCACCCCCCAAATGGGGATGGAACTACTCACTTACCATTACACTACAACCTACATTAAAATGAAACATTCTACTGGAATGAAACTACACTAAGCAAGCAAGAAATAGTAAAGAAACTAAAAGGACATAAAACCAAAGAAGCATGCAAGCATATGAAAAAGAAATTAAACTAAGAAACAAAAAACATAACTAAAGAAGAAACATCTATTATTACTCACTCAATTACAAATAGCCTCTCTCCACCAGGCTTTTGGCTTCAAGGCTTGAAATCCTAGTAGAAAGGATGGCCACTAATAGAGAGATGGATTACAAGAGAGGAAGGAGAGTTCTATTTATAGTCATAGAAAAAGGTGATCCGGGGCAATCCCCCGGTACGGGACTAAACAAATACCAGAAATAGACTAAATACACAATAACACGCGATCCTACAAAATCTGGACGGATCCGGGTCAAAACAGACCACCAATAAGCGGTCTTGGACCGCCAATTGGCTCTCTATAATGTTTAGATCCGGCCGTTGCTTCGTGTGGGCCTTTCTGGATGTCTTTATTGGTCTTTGATGCATCTATGTTGCTTGTTGGTGCTCTGACCCGAATAGAATTACCAAAATACTCCCCATGATGGTGTGGAGTATTCTTATTTTCTCATTGGTCCTTCTATCTTGCATTCAGGTCCTTCGATCTTGCATCTTTGTTCTCGAGTCTCTCAACTCAGTCATTTTTCCTGCTTTTAGGTCCATCTATAGTCTCTCCTTCTCAACCCAACTTATTCCGGAAAACTAAACATTAAACTCGTTACATAGCATTGTTTGGGTGAAAATAATGGATATAAGACACAAAGATATGCATGAAATGATGTCAATCACGTAACAACAATGCAATGACGATCCCTCAGGTCTACTACAATAACTGACTCAGTGAGATACAATATGTCTCTGGGAAGGCGTGATCATCGTACCCACCTCTACCTCCGTGCTCACGCGTGAGGCGAGGACATGAGTTTCCGAAGATACAATTCTATTTGCAATTCACATGTCCACGATGCCTCCTCGCCTACCATGCCTTGTGTAGGGTGTAACTAGCCGTAGAATTAATCTAAAGGGGGTGAATAGAGTAAAATCACTCATTAACAATTAAGAAAGTGATACAAAACAAAAATGGTAAGAACTCAAATCTGGACAGCAATGGTCGACCGATATCGACAAAGTGGTCGACCATTTTTTTCTACATGAGAAAATGTTTGAACTGAAGTACAAGCCAGTCGAACACTAAAGCCAGAATTTACGTGAACGGTGGAACCAAGTCTAGGGACGGTGGATTGCTATGAACGTCTTGGCCAAGATAAAAATAAACAAATGAGGTAACAGCCAGATATGAAAGGAATCCCGTCTGACCAAAAATAATAGAAACTTCTCAAGCACTAATTCATCTAAATCCGGTCGACCACTGTTGTGGCATTGGTCGACCGGTGGCCCAAATACTACAAGTATAATGGTCAAAATAAAGACAAAAATAGAGTGTCCAATGGCGTCCCCTGTACGCTCATGTTTGCGCATTGCCCACGCTTGCGTGGCCGCACCTCGCCTGCTCAAACCTCGCCGCACTTGCGTGCTCCAGCCACTACCGCAACTCACCTTGCACACTTGGCAAGGCTTGGTCGCACCAAACCATTGGGAAGTGTCGGCGTACGATTTGTCAGACCTCCAACGAGCAGGTCTTGCCATCATCAGACCTCTAGTGAGCACCACACGACGACAACCACCATCAAACGACAAGGCCGGGTGGCGACTTGGCCTACCTCGCACGAACGGTCGGCCCAGACAGGAGTTCGGTATGGGCTGCCACCCGGGCACACCTTCTGTGACCTAACTAACAACTTGGCATACCTTTGAGTTCATCAGAGTTTCGGCCGTCACCGACAGCCACCAAAACGTCGATCCCCTCCTCGCGTCGATCACCACCGGCTTTGCCTTGTTGAGCCTCCTCCTTGCCCACATCCACCGCTGACCACACTTTGCCACGCCTCCTCTTTGTGCATATGCACTGTCGGCCACCAGCAAGTCCAGTAGTCTCTAGCAACTCCAGAAGTAGAGGAAAGGGGAGGAGAGGGAGATTTGGTGGGAGGAAAGAGTTAAGGGAGTGAGGGAGAAATGTGTGCTTTTCTCCAACAAAAGCAACACCCGAATCAACCAAGTATGGTTTTGCATACTTCACCATGTTTTCTACACCCCACCATGCCTCCACCCACACCAACCATAGACCCCCACATGCCTCTCCAATTCAAAGCATCATTAGTGCTAACCAAACCCACGTACTAACAAAGCTTAGCTACCCAAGAAAAGGTTAGGATATAACATTCCACCATCCTTAAAAAATAGTCCATGAAATTTTGAACAAACAACTCCTAAAAAGTTTCAGGTACTCCTTCCGAACTTTCTCCAAGAATGAAGGAATTCGTAATGCTACAATAAAACAAAACTCTAGCAACATGACCGTCAACATTATGTGTACCTTCTGCCATAGTGTTGACATTCTTCGCCTCCTCAGCCTGGATAGTGAAGACCCATCCAGCTTTCCTGCCCTGCTCTGGTCATCAAGTCGACCGATTCTTTCTTTTCTTGCAACTGGTGGTCCTGGTCTCATGTTTCCGCCTTGCCTGTGTGGTCACTCCAGGATATAGTGTCCATGCTGACCGCATCCCAGACAAGCCCTAGAATGGAAAAGGCAATCTCATCAAGGTTGACTTCTGCCACACGCCTCTCACACCTCATGTCGGTGGGTGCTTTTTTCTTCACTCCGAGGACATTTGCCCAAATTTTCTCTAAAATGACCAACTACTCGACCCCAAATATTCTCCTATGATTTCCAGGGATCCTGGTAGTTCTCCTGATAGTCATTGTCTGGGATTGTTGCACATGTCACGACATATGTTAGGGTCTATGGTGTGCTAGTGAGTACATGGGTCCTAAGCTGCTTACAAAGTCCCCACGTACTTATGAAGTCCCTACATGAACTTCATCGCTCTCTACCCCTGAGTGACATTGATCTCTAGGCGGTAGTGCTCTAATGCATTGAACAAGTTGACGTAACTCTCCAGTGTCAACTCCTTCTGGTCCACAGTCAGGAATTACCCTCGTTTTGTCCCTGACATACTGTGGAAAATATTTCCGATTTAACTCCATAAACTCCTCCCAATTTACGTCTTCCCGGTCACCGAATACCACAGTGGACGTGGCCTTCAACCAGTTGGATGCTAAAACCCCCAGTATATAGGTGGTCAGATCCACCTCCATCTTCGGGAAGCATACAATCACCCGGAAGATCCTCTGAATCTTGAAAATGTAGTCCTCAGCTGCTGTCGGGCCAACTCCACCCTCGAAATTAGGCAGATGTTCGCACATGAATCTCTCGTACATTGCGCTCCCTCCCGCCTGCTCGGTTCGAGTCGTCTGGCACTCCAGGAATTCGCCGAGCCTCTCTACGGTCCCGTAGAGCGTCCGTCACTCTTCCTCCCACATCGCGCTACCAGTCGCCCCACTGACACTACGCTCGTGTGGTGCGGGTCTTACGCTTTTCGAAGTTATCTAGAACAACAATCATAAGAAAATGAATTAATTCAGTTATGCATGCATGATCTATTGAACAAACGTAAAAATTTATCCATACTATGTAGGATTTCATGTTTAATTGTACATATATATTTCCGAAATTTTTTATGCACAATAAGGATCATTCATATATTTTCTACGATTTGTTTTTCATGCATGCATCGGTTTGTTTTAATGATTACTTAAACCACATCAAAACAAACATTGGGCTCCGAAATTCATACCTAGAAGTTCTCTAAAACTTCTCGATGATCCGGAGATGTTGAGGATGCTTCTCGCTGCGCCGGATGCCTCCGAGTATTCACCAAACTCTAAACAAGATTGGAGAGAGAAAAGCTAGTTTCTCAATCTCCAATAGGGTTTAGAATCTAATTACTAACCCCTCTTTAGTTCCCTTAAGAAGAGGATCTCTGAAAACTAAAACTAAACTCAAGAATTAATGGAAATTCGTGGAGAATTATGGAGAGAGAAGTTTGCACAAGAAAATAATGAATTAATTGATTAGGCAATGAGATAAACTTGTATTTATAAGTTCTCTCCAAATTACCTATTCATGTGCAACCACTTGCCCATGATTTCATGCAAACTTCCATCTAACCATCCATTATTTGCTAACAAATAATCTCAGCCACGAATTAAATCAATTATGGACCAATTCCATGCATCATCTAATTAATTCTTAAATTAGTTCTGCATAAAACCGTCTGGCCGGTCGACCGTTTAGACCGAGTTTCAGTCGACCGTTCGCAATAATAAAATATTTCATCGCAATGTTCGGTCGACCGACCGATAGATTCGGTCGATCGTTCCGAACAGACAAAAATTCACTGTTATCGGTCGAGACGTGTCTGGTCGATCGTGCACCGATCGGTCGACCGTTTACTGTTGTTCGGTCGACCGTTTGAGCACTGTTCTGCAGACTTGTCAAATTTCGGTTTAACCCCTACAAAATTTGACATTTCGGGATTAGTAGTAAATTCACAACTTATGTAACATATTATCCTATGTAATGATTAATCATTACACCCCATAATATTTACATCACATATGAATTTAATTTAGATTCTAATTATGTTATGAATCACAACATAATTTTGATTTTGCTTGTTCACCACATGTGTCATATCTTCTACATGAAACCCGACACATCAGATGAACTCAAAATCCCCATTTCTTGTTTTCCAGTTTTGTGGTGTGACCAATGGGAGGATCTAAACTAAGTTGACAGTGATATTAAGAACTTAATATCATAAGCAATAAGCTATAAGCGGTATCTAGCTACACATTATAGCTCTCAATTAGTTAGATGTCTTAATTCCACTCGAACCAAAACCCGATCCATTTAGTGATGGAGTGCACCACTTGTGTCCGTCCCTTGCCTCATGATATTAAGAATACACACAAAGTAGTATTGTGTCATCTTTGTCTTAGTATTCATTTCTTGATCTCTTTAAGCTAGTTATAAATATGTGACTTAACTCAAATCACATTGTGCACATTATAACTTTGTTTTATCAAGGGGCCCAGTAATATCATCACTCAATTAAGAGGGGCAATGATAATCTTTTGACTAACTATCTTCTCCAACAAAAGTCATACTTAACCAACCAATGCCTTCACACTACACTTATTGATAGCTCAAGACACTAGTCTAATCAAGCATTTCTTAAGTGATCAGATATAAGTCTCATATCAAAGGTCCAAGGACACAGTAAAACATTAATGACACTGAAAACACAATTCTATAATATTTTACTTATTAGGTCTATTCAGTATACAAAAGTAATATTTTCCTCTTTTGTGTACCCGTGTTGTCACTCACTTGTAGAGCTACAATGATCTATGACCAACACGACAATCTTAACTCCGTAATCAATGTCGCATGTTAATTACCATGATTGCGAATATCTTTTGTTTTATGTAAACCAATATCTTTTAGAGCTCTACGGTTAAGGACCAAGAGCCTCTTCCTTAACACTTCTAAAAGACGAATAACATAAACAAGGAACAAAATGATTTCTCATTCAATTCATAATAATTGACATTTAAAAGTAAAACTTTTAGAACACATTCCCTTCAATCTCCCATTTGTTATCAAAGTTTTCTTTCACATACATTCTCAATGTATAAAACATTAATAACTAGGGTAACCTTCTCAAATCACCTATCAAGCCAATCCACATGGATCCTTGAATCCATGGACTCGAAATATATTTCGTCTCTTAGCTTGGTATGAAGGGTTGTTGAATGGATCAGTTGTGTCACTGTTGTGTCCACCTATTTATTTATTTTGTCTCTCGTTGGTGGCTGAGTTGGCTGTAGTGATATTACTCCTAACTACACTAGCTCATACCTTCACCTTCGATAATGATGACGCATCATCATACCAACCTCCTATTGTCAAGAATCCCTATGAGAATTGCATCAAAATAGCCCTCGGTTGTTTTCTCCTTTGTCCTCTATAAACAAGAACTTTATCTTTAGTCCAGTTAAGGTACTTCAGAATATTCTTGACCGCAATCCTATGCTTAGGACTTGCGTCGGATTGGTGACCACTTGTCACGCTTAGAGCATACGAGATATTGAGTCTTGTGCAAGTCATCGTGTACATGGTCCTTCCTTTTGCTGAAGCATAAGGGATACCTTCATGTACTCCAAGTCTTTGCGTGATTGAGCACGTTGAGACTTCTTGAGTTGCACATCTATACTCATACTTATTGACATATTGTCCATATCGGAATTGTTCACCCTGAACATTTCCAAGACCTTGTCAATGTATGCATGTTGACTGAAGCCAATGAGTCTACGGGATATATCTCAATGTATCTTGATTCTCAAGATGTATTGAGCCTCATCCATATCTTTTCATTGAAAATGCCGATTTCAATGAAATTTCTCGTTTGCTAATGCAAAGGTACATGATTGCTCATGAGCAATATGTCTTCGACATATAAGATCAGAAGTACTACATGGCTCCCACTAATCTCCTTGTACATACAAGGTTCTCCTTTACTTTGAATGAAGTGAATCTTCTTCACCTCTTCGTCAAAGCGTTTGTTTCAACTCCTCGATGCTTGCTTCAATCCATAAATGGATCCTCGAAACTTGCACATCTTCTCGCTATTATTTGGATCATCAAAATCTTGAGGTTGTACCATGTACATATCCTCCTCCAACTTCCCATTAAGGAACATCATTTTGATATCCATCTTCCATATCCCACAATTGTGAAATGCGGTAATAGTGAGCTTAATCCGAATAGATGACAACCTCTCAAAAATTTCATCAAAGTCAATTTCTTGAATTTGAGTATAACTTTTGCTATAAGCCTTGCTTTGTAGGTTGTCAAGTCACTATCCATGTCTATCTTCCTCCTAAAAGCTCATTTATACTAAATGACATTTTCTCTTGAGGAAGGCAAATCAAGTTCCATACTTGATTGTCATACAAGGATTCTATTTCGGATTCCATGGCCTTAAGCCATAGTTTGGAGTCTTCCCTTTCTATTGCTTCTTGGAAGGTCGAGGGATCTTTGGTATCTAGTACCACGATCTCATGAAGTCCCACATACTTATTGGGTTTCTTCCTTTCCCTCGTCGACCTTCTCTATTCTTTTGGTTCTTCTTGTGTCTCTCGAACTTCTTCCACAATTTCTTGAGGAATAGGTTCACGTTCGACTCTCGAACGTACACTAGGTGGGGATGATTGAGATTCTCTCACAATTTCTTGTAAGGATCTCTCGCTCATGCTCCCACTAACCAAATGAATCTCGGCTGGGCCTTCATGATTTTGAATGCAATAGTCACATCATGATCTTGTAGAGTATCTTGAGTTTCCCCAAGCTTAACTCTACTCCCACTACTTTCTCTCTTTTTAAGAAATTCTAGAAAAAACATATCTCTCTCTACAATCTTTCGATTGGAGGTGATACACCAAAAGTAGTATCCTCTTGTCACACGAGGACAACCTATATAGAAGCACTTATCCGCTTTTGGTTGAAGCTTTGTCGACATCAATTTCTTGATGTATACCTCACAACCCCAAATCTTGAGAAAGTCGAGCTTAGGTGTTTTTCAACTCCACAGCTCACAAGACATTTTCTCCACGGATTTGGATGGAACATTATTTAGTGAGTTTGTCATTATTTGTAGTGCATAATTCCAAAAGTAAACATGCAATTTAGATTGACTTATTATTGATCGAACCATGTCGAGCAATATCATGTTCCTACTTTAGGAATGAGTCAAAATTGGTATCCTAAGCACTCACCCCTACGAACCTTTCGTAGAGACTCGATATTCTTGTTGAGTCGGTGCACTACTTCATCCTCGAATTCTTTGAACTTCTCAAAGAATTCACTTTTGTTTCCCATTAGACAAATATAGCCATAATGATTATAGTTATCCGTGAACAAAATGAAGTACCTTAAACCGTCTCTTGCACTTGTACTTATCGGACCACATACATTAGAATGTATCATATCCAATTAGTCATTCGTTTTCGTTCCTTTCTTCTTGAAAGGTCTCTTGGTCATTTACTTGACCAATCCGATAGTGCTACAAGAATGAATCATTCACGTGAGTTATCTTAGTTTCTTTTGTTATTGTTTGTTTGAGTTTGTTTATTATTTATTTCAAGCAAATAGAAACCATTCTATACGAATGTATTTGCATAGAAAATTCCATTCTTCGATATAGACAAGCAAGAATTAAAATATTTATTAAAATTTATCCATATCTTAAATTTGATACAGAAATGTTCTTGCTAATCGAAGGCACATAACAAACACTCCTCAAAACATAAATTTAAATCATTAGACTATTGAAGTTCCATAGAACCTTGTACAATCGCAGCTATGCTTGTACTATTTCCGATCTTCAATATCATCTCGTTCTCCACGAGTTCCTTCCTATCCTTCAATAGCTGCACAACAAAATTATGTGAGCACAAGATCCGGTAATCATTACCAAATCAAGGATAGAGGTGATTAAATTTATCTCAATAACAAACATACCTACGGCGTTTCTCGGGCGCCTACGTTCAGTCATCCCATTTTCAAGGTCTTCCTTGTACTTGGGGCAATTAGGTCGGATGTGTCCCTTTTCACCGCAGTGAAAGCACTCCGTGTTGGGAGTTGGAGATTTCAAAGATTTCCCCCTTGAGGCACTCCTATGAGCACCTCCTACTCCCTTGCTCTTGATTGACGTATCTTTGGTAAATTTGCCTTTACCTTTGTTGATTTTTTTGCTCCTCTCATGGACGGCTAGGACGCAATTGTCCCAACCCTTGCCCATGTCAACTTCTGCCGTTTTGAGAGCGTTGTGAAGCTCCTCAAGACTCACCCCTTTTTCACGCACATGATAGTGCATCACAAAGTCCTTAAAGGATGGGGCTAGAGAGCCAAGAATCAGATCTTCGGCAATTTCTCAAGGTATCCTTGCATCGTGAGAAAATGCAGGGATACCGATGTCCCCTCCGCCATGTGGCACCTTGTGAGTGCGATGGTGGTCTTATAACGCTCCTTTCGGGCACTATCCATGAACATCTTTGTTAAAGCTTCCATGGCCTTCTTGGGTTTTGAATCCAAGTATTTCGCTTGAAGCGAGTCACCCATGGATGCCAACATTAGACCGTGAACTTGGTTCTCTTGGTCTTCCCACTTGGCTATCGCCTCTTTCTCATTACCGGTTGCCTTCTCATTCAATTTTGGGATTTCACCATCCAAAATATGATATAGTTTTTCAAACCTCAACACGATATTAAAATTGAGTTGCCATTTCATGAAGTTTGAGCCATCATTTTGCAAAGGATTCTTTTCGATCATAGATCGCACAATTGGTTGGGTATTAGACATTTCTACAAAATAAATTATACAGGATTTTAATGTCAATTTTATGTTTTAAAATACATACATATATATCGAATATAAATGTAAATACTGCAAATAAAATTTTGCTCGTAAATGCAGTAATCCAAGATCCTATCAATTGCAATATAGTCTAGCTAAGAGCTATCGAATATATCACAATATCAAGGTAAGAAAAACATTTTCTAATCACAACCTTTTTGAATTTTAGCAACATTAGCATCTTCAAACTCTTGTGATTCTTGTCGTTTTAATTATGAGGGAATGCGACCTATCCTCGTAAGAAAAACTTTTTCCCAAAACCGAGCGAGGGCTCTAGGTAATGTTAAGAAAACTTATTTTCATTTGATACGAGATACGTTTATCCATTGTATTCACAACTAAACATACTTGGGGTTCACTAGGGTTAAACGCACCTCATATATTTAATCGTGGCACAACAATAGACAACCATTATATCTCCCACTATTCCCAAAGATGGAGGGAGCTATCTCCCGCTAAGGGCGAGCAGAGTATCCCTCGATCAATGGCTGCTAGTGGATTAAATAAGAAGGAGAATTACTCTTAATTTTGTTGGACAATTTCATATATTAACATGTGATTCAGAATTTTAGGTTATCATGCATATTATCATTCATACACATCCTAACATTCAACACATTCATCACATGCATAGCAGGATTAAAAACAGAAATTAAACCATTCACACAATCCACATCGTGTGAGTTTATATGTTCCCTTCGATCCCTGATCCTCGATCCTCGATCGATTCGCTACAACGACGACTTCCTCTTGAACCGGAGATGTAAATTTTACAGAAAATAAACATGCTCCTCACATTCGATAAAAACCAACTAGTGCAAGTCCTATGTAAAACCTATCAAATGCAATGCAATTATCTAAACATAGAAAGATAGAATTTGGCTTTTACATATAAATAAGCCCCTGTATAATAATAATTACATACATTCATAGACGCTGATTTGGAACATAGAAACTCACAATTCCTGCAAATACAACTCGAGCATCCATGCACGCAATATTGCTATAAACTATACAACCTAGTTTATCAATCATCTAGAATCCCAAACAATTCTTTGAAAAACATTTTGAAATCCATTAAAAACAATTTTGAACCGCTGTCCATCCAATTTCCTAAAAGGAAAGACGAACCGCAGTTTTTCGGTTTTGTTGATTCTCTTACAAAACAATCGTTTATACTTAAGACGAAATTATTGCAAGTTAGACTTATGCCTAAATCATAATTCTAATAATTACATAGCATGTTTTAAACCACTTAAAACATTCAAAATGAATTATTTCAAAGAATTATTCCAACAAAACATTTAGAGACCGAAAAACCGGAGAATCGAATTGTTCGAACCCTTGATGGTAAACTAAATTTGTTTATAGTCTCAAATCATTAGAAAATTGAACCCTTAGCTCTGATACCACTGTAGGATTTCATGTTTAATTGTACATATATATTTTTGAATTTTTTTATGCACAATAAGGATCATTCATATATTTTCTACGATTTGTTTTTCATGCATACATCAGTTTGTTTTAATGATTACTTAAACCACATCAAAACAAACATTGGGCTCCGAAATTCATACCTAGAAGTTCTCTAAAACTTCTTGATGATCCGGAGACGTTGAGGATGCTTCTCGCTGCGCCGGATGCCTCCGAGTATTCACCAAACTCTAAACAAGATTGGAGAGAGAAAAACTAGTTTCTCAATCTCCAATAGGATTTAGAATCTAATTACTAACCCCTCTAAAGTTCCTTTGAGAAGAGGATCTCTGAAAACTAAAACTAAACTCAAGAATTAATGGAAATTCGTGGAGAATTATGGAGAGAGAAGTTTGCACAAGAAAATAATGAATTAATTGATTAGGTAATGAGATAAACTTGTATTTATAAGTTCTCTCCAAATTACCTATTCATGTGCAACCACTTGCCCATGATTTCATGCAAACTTCCATCTAACCATCCATTATTTGCTAACAAATAATCTCAGCCACGAATTAAATCAATTATGGACCAATTCCATGCATGATCTAATTAATTCTTAAATTAATTCTGCATAAAACCGTCTGGCCGGTCGACCGTTTGCGAGTTCCGGTCGACCGTTTAGACCGAGTTTCGGTCGACCGTTAGACATTCCGTCGGCCGTTCGCAACAATAAAATATTTCATCGCAATGTTCGGTCGACCGACTGATAGATTCGGTCGACCGTTCCGAACAGACGAAAATTCCATGTTATCGGTCGAGACGTGTCCGGTCGACCGTGCACCGATCGGTCGACCGTTTACTGTTGTCCGGTTGACCGTTTGAGCACTGTTCTGAAGACTTGTCAAATTTCGGTTTAACCCCTACAAAATTGACATTTCGGGATTAGTAGTAAATTCACAACTTATGTAACATATTATCCTATGTAATGATTAATCATTACACCCCATAATATTTACATCATATATGAATTTAATTTAGATTCTAATTATGTTATGAATCACAACATAATTTTGATTTTGCTTGTTCACCACATGTGTCATATCTTCTACATGAAACCCGACACATCATATGAACTCAAAATCCCCATTTTTTGTTTCCCAGTATTGTGGTGTGACCTATGGGAGGATCTAAACTAAGTTGGCAGTGATATTAAGAACTTAATATCACAAGCTATAAGCGGTATCTAGCTACACATTATAGCTCCCAATTAGTTAGATGTCTTAATTCCACTCGAACAAAAACCAAATCCATTTAGTGATGGAGTGCACCACTTGTGTCCGTCCCTTGGCTCATGATATTAAGAATACACACAAAGTAGTATTGTGTCATCTTTGTCTTAGTATTCATTTCTTGATCTCTTTAAGCTAGTTATAAATATGTGACTTAACTCAAATCACATTGTGCACATTATAACTTTGCTTTATCAAGGGGCCCAGTAATATCATCACTCAATTAAGAGGGGCAATGATAATCTTTTAACTAACTATCTTCTCCAACAAAAGTCATACTTAACCAACCAATGCCTTCACACTACACTTATCGATAGGTCAAGACACTAGTCTAATCAAGCATTTCTTAGGTGATCAGATATAAGTCTCATATCAAAGGTCCAAGGACACAATAAAACATTAATGACACTGAAAACACAATTCTATAATGTTTTACTTATTAGGTCTATTCAGTATACAAAAGTAATATTTTCCTCTTTTGTGTACTCGTGTTGTCACTCACTTGTAGAGCTACAATGATCTATGACCAACACGACAATCTTAACTCGGTAATCAATGTCCCATGTTAATTACCATGATTGCGAATATCTTTTGTTTTATGTAAACCAATATCTTTTAGAGCTCTACGGTTAAGGACCAAGAGCCTCTTCCTTAACACTTCTAAAAGACGAATGAGATAAACAAGGAACAAAATGATTTCTCATTCAATTCATAATAATTGACATTTAAAAGTAAAACTTTTAGAACACATTCCCTTCATACTACTCCTAAGAGGTGGTTTCTTTGGATGAGAAAACCAGAACCGAGTTGCTCTGATACCAAGTTGTAGCGTCCCCGAAACAACAAAAAATTTAAAACAAAATTTCAAAAGATAAGACCAGAGTGAAATAGGGAAATTACTCATTAAAATTCAAAATATAGTGCACCATTACGAAACATTCAAGTTTGATTACAACAAAAATGGGGAAAAGACATAATACAGGAAAAGACAAAAACCTAAAGATAAGACTAAAGGATCCGGTCCACGGATATACTCGTCCTCAGTCGCCACCCACTCAGCACCTAGCGAGGCCCTGAAATGCAAAAATGATAAATGTCCGAGTTTTCATAATGAAAACTTTGTATACCAAGTCCACCTATAAATGTATGAATGTATAGTGCAATGAACCTATCATACTAATGTCACATGACATAAAAGTACAAACAAAGAAACATTCCCCAAACAAAGTCACATGGCATAATGGACCATAATCACTACCAACATCGGGTTACCTGAACGCACCCACCCTAGGCACACGTAGTGTTACGGAGAGTACGCGACACACTCCCACCCACTCACGACTATACAAATCATGAGGGTCCAGCGAGGGTCACACACTATTCTGAGTCATAGATACAGATCTGATCTCGTGGTCCTAAGGCCACAAGTCCGGCCAGAGTCGTCACCACAATGGTCGCACAGTCATCTCCACTGAACTGAAGTACGCTCCAGCCTCGTCACACTCGCGTGCTACGACCACTACCATGCCTCAACCTGCGTGCTCAACAAGGCCAGATTGCATCAGGCCACCAACAAATGACAAGGTTGGGTGGCCAGCCAAACCACCACCCGACCACCGTCACACGAATGGCCAGCCTAGCCTGACGTCCGACAAAGGTTGAAATCTGGTGGTTCTCTGAAAGTCGTGCATCGTCGGTGAGCTACTGACCGATCGACAGCAAGCCCCCTCCCACACCTTGTGTGAGCTAAATGTAAACTTGGCATACCTTTGAGTTCATCGGAGTTCCGATCGTCACCATCAGCCACCCACCCTGCAGCCTTCCACCTCCGGTAGCTACCAAAATGGTAGTCCCCTCCTCACGCTAAGTTGCATACTGACCACGCCTTCTCCTTACGCACATCCACCACTGGCCACCAACAATTGTGGCAGTAGAGGAGAAGAGAAGAGAGGGAGATGTGGTGGGAGGAGAGAGTTGAGGGAGTGTGGGAGAAATGTGTGCTTTTCTCCAACAAAACCAACACCCCAATCAACAAAGTGTGGTTTCCCATACTTCACCATGTTTCCTACACCCCCACCAGGCCTCCACCCACTCCTACCTCCATCCCCCTACATTCCTCTCCAAGTCAAAGCATCATTAGTGCTAAGCAAACCCACTGAGCAAGCTTAGATACCTAAGAAAAGGTTAGGAGTTAACAGATTTGATCCATAAAAGCCTAATTAATCAATTTCTTCTTATATGAAGGAATTAAGTAGAAAGGTTTAAAATGTGCATGGTCAATACATTTCTACTCTAATTTTGTTTTGCAGGAAAGTGAGTTTGTGTGTCTCTCACCAATGCCTTGTGTGATGTAATTTGTATGTGAATGGATATATGCTTGTAATATTGCTTGGTGTTATTAATTAGATTTTATAAGGCAAGTTGTATAGGGTGCCTTTATTACATCATTTAGTGTTGTGAGGTTGAGAGGGGTACATTTACTTCTTGCATTAGCCAATTTATTTATTTTTGAGATATGAATCAAATAAGTAGGAATTGGGGGTTGCATAGTTATTTTATATGAATCATTCAATGGTGCATGAAGATGCAAGTGAAGGATGAAGACTACGTAAGAGACATAAAAACTCACGACCTTGTGGTTTTGAATGGTTTATGTTTATTTTGTGGTTGTGTTGCGATAATGATGTTTTTAGGATAGGTGTGGATGTATGTTTGCATGACCTATCATATAAGTGTCACATCTAAATTAATGTCACACGATAAATTAAGCAAACTTCTTTCTCGTTTTATTCTACCCTAGTTAAGCAATTGGGGTTACCATGAGTGCAACCTCATCCTTAACAAAGATGGAACATGTTAGGAAATTCATATGGTCATTGGTAGGCTTTGTGCGAGGCACTTGGTCCATTTTATGGTAATAATTTAATCTAATATATTGCCCAAAAAAATGAGTTTGCCTAACAAGTTACCATGCTAGATCTAGGATTGAAACTTGGGAAGAAAGTTTATTAAAATGCATCCTTTGATAGATGACATTCGTCCTTAACATTAAAGAACACTGTTTAATAAATGACAAGAGTCATATAGCTAATGAAATGATTTTTTTAAAGAAAAGATGTTTTTCCTTAATGGATTACGATTAGCTCGAACTCTTACCTTGCGTACGTAAGTCTGACGAGTTTGTCTTATTTACAATGGATTTTTAGATTACTACATTTTGGGACAAATTTCTAATTTTATTTTGAAACTATTCACATAAACATCAAAAATTTCAACGAATTTTGTAGAATGTCGACAAGCAATTTGACGATGCGCTTGATAATCGATAAATGTCCTCTTGAGAACTATGATTCCAACTTCATGGAGTGTGAACTAAAGATCAATCTGATATTGAGGCAAGAGGACCTTTCATACGTATTAAAATATGACATGCCCACGTTAGGAGACAACCCCACTCAAGATGAGATGACTGCTAAATAAAAGTACCGCAAGGACGAACTGATTATTCAAGGCATTATGCTTGCGAGCATGGCAAAAGAACTTCAACGGAAGTTCATAGATTACGCTTTAGGGGACATGATTGAAAAATTATCGAAAATGTTCTTAGATAGTGCTCGTAAACAATGTTATAGAACAACTCTCGCGTTCATTGGCTGTAAGGTGGAGGAAGGCCATTCCGTTAACATGCATGTGCTGAAGATGATGAGCTATCTCGAGAAATTGTAGAAGGTTAAAGCTCCAATTCTGGCAAATACAATGTAGGATATCATTCTTGGGTCATTGTTTGTCTCTTATAGAGATTGTATCATGAATCTCCATATGCGTGAAAAGGCAGCAACCCTCGAGGAGATGCACCAAAGTCTTTTACAAGTTGAGGCCGACATGACCAAAGGAAAGAGTGACAAGAAAATCATGACAGACTCTCATGGAAGTAAGATAATTATGCTGAAAGGCATAAAAGAGATGTAGGATTTCATGTTTAATTGTACATGTATATTTTCGAAATTTTTATGCATGATAAGGATCAGTCATATATTTTCTACGATTTGTTTTTCATGCATGCATCGGTTTGTTTTAATGATTGCTTAAAACACATCAAAACAAACATTGGGCTCCAAAATTCATACCTAGAAGTTCTCTAAAACTTCTTGAAGATCCGGAGACGTTCAAGATGCTCGTCGCTTCCCGTTGCGTCGGATGCCTCCGAGTGTTCACCAAAACCCTAAATAAGGTTGGAGAGAAAGGAGCTAGCCAATCAATCTCCAAACTAGCTTAGAATCTAGCTACAAACCCCTTCCTTAGTCTCTGAGATTTCTCCTTCCAAAGACTTAGAAACTTAAGAGAATTTTCGTGGCTTTTTTGGTGAATTAGGAGAGAAAAGAATTAGCAAAAACTTCTAACATAATTAAGGACAATAAGGACCTATTTATAGGCTCCAATCTTACTCTCAATCATGGCTATTCTTAAGCCATGTTTTCTTGACATTTTCTCTCACAAACTAATTCCATAATGCATTACATGCATCGACAAAACGTTTGACCAAGTTTGGAACTAATCCAACCATTGATCAAATTAATCTCTTAATTATCAAAGGCAGAAAATCAATCGGGCTTCGGTTTACCGAGTCATACTCGGTTAACCGAATATGTCACATTTCGCTTACCGTACATTAGACGGACGACCGATTCTTAAGGAGAAAAATTCTCCTTAACCGATCAGACGAACCCTCGTCTAAAACCGAATGCCATTCGGTTAACCGAAAATATCGGAAGTGGACATTGTTCAGTCGACCGTTTCTGGTTCGGTATACCGAACCAGAACTCCAGGCACTTTGGTCAAGTTCGGTCAATCAATTTTGACCATCCGTTCCACGTTCGGTTGACTGATCCACTGAACCTTCGGTCGACCGAACCATAAACAGATTACCGAACTTTTACCCTATTTTACTTTTTTCAAATTTTGGATTTATTTCCAACAAAATTTGAACTTTAGGGGGTTTTAGCAAATTCACAACTTGTGCAATATATTATCCTATGCAACAATAAATTATTGCACCCCATAATATATGCATCTCATATTAATTTATCATGATTCTAATTATGTTTTATATATTACAATATAATTGATTTTACTTGTTCACCACATGTGTCTTATTTTCTATAAGAAACCTGACACATCATATGAACCAAAAATCAAGCTTCTTGTTTCCCGGTTTTTGCGGTGTGACCTATGGGAGGATCTAGACTAAGTTGACAGTGATATTAAGAGCATAATATCACAAGCTATAAGCGGTATCTAGCTACACATTATAGCTCCCAATTAGTTAGATGTCTTAATTTCACTCGAATCAAAAACCGAACCATTTAGTGATGGAGTGCACCACTTGTGTCCGTCCCTTGCCTCATGATATTAAGAATACACACAAAGTAGTATTGTGTCATCTTTGTCTTAGTATTCATTTCTTGATCTCTTTAAGCTAGTTATAAATATGTGACTTAACTCAAATCACATTGTGCACATTATAACTTTGTTTTATCAAGGGGCCCAGTAATATCATCACTCAATTAAGAGGGGCAATGATAATCTTTTGACTAACTATCTTCTCCAACAAAAGTCATACTTAACCAACCAATGTCTTTACACTACACTTATCGATAGCTCAAGACACTAGTCTAATCAAGCATTTCTTAAGTGATCGGATATAAGTCTCATATCAAAGGACCAAAGACAAGTAAAATATTAATGGCACAGAAACACATTTCTATAATGTTTTACTTATTAGGTCCATTCGGTATACAAAAGTAACATTTTTCTCTTTTGTGTACCCGTGTTGTCACTCACTTGTAGAGCTACAATGATATATGACCAACACGACAATCTTAACTTGGTAATTAATGTCCCATGTCAATTACCATGATTGCGAATATTTTTTGTTTTATGTAAACCAATATGTTTTAGAGCTCTACGGTTAAGGACCAAGAGCCTCTTCCTTAACACTTCTAAAAGACGAATAACATAAACAAGGAACAAAATGATTTCTCATTCAATTCATAATAATTGACATTTAAAAGTAAAACTTTTAGAACACATTCTCTTCAATCTCTCACTTGTTATTAAAGTTTTCTTTCACATACATACTCAATGTATAAAACAATAATAACTAGGGTAAACCCCATTACATATCAATCATCAAGCCAATCTACATGGTTCCTCCATCCCATGGACTCGAAATGCATTTCGCCCTTGGCTTAGGATAAGAGTTTTGTGAATAGATCAGTTGTGTTGCTATTGGTGTCCACCCATAAAAGATTTATTTTGCCTTCGTCGATGAGGTCACGCGTCACGAATTACTTACGATCCATGTACTTCACTTTGTGGTGTGATCTAGGATCCTTGATTTGCGAGATAGATGCACTATTATCGCAAAATAGCTCAATGGGTCCCTCGCTCGTGGGAACTACTCCAAGCTCTTCAAGGAACTTCTTGATCCACACTACTTCCTTGCTCGCTTCAGCGACAACCATTACTTCGGAAGCAGTGGTTGAGTCGGCCGTAGTGGTTTGCTTCCAGCAACGCCAACTTACAGCTCCATTCACAAGAAAAACATATCATGATTGCGACCTTCTATCGTCTGTATCACTCATGAAACTCGCATCCGAGTACCCTTCGGCTATCAACTCCCTTTGTCCTCCATAAACAAGAATCTTATCCTTAGTCCGATTTTGGTACTTCAGGATATTCTTGACCGCAGTCCAATGCTCAGGACCTGTGTTGGATTGGTGACGACTTGTCACGCTTAGAGCATACGAGACATCGGGTCTTATGCAAGTCATCGCGTACATGATCGACCCAATTGCCGAAGCATAAGGGACATCCTTCATGTACTCTAAGTCCTTACATGATTGCGCACGTTGAGACTCTTGAGTTGCACACCCATACTCATTGGCACACTGTCCTTTTTGGAGTTGTTCATCTTGAACCTTTCCAAGACCTTGTCAATGTATGCACGTTGACTGAGGCCAATGAGTCTACGGGATCTATCTCTATATATCTTGATTCCCAAGATTATTAAGCCTCACCCATATCTTTCATCGAAAATGCAGATTTCAATGAACTTCTCGTTTGCTTAACCAAAGGAATATGATTTCCCATGAGCAATATGTCATCGACATATAAGATTAGGAATACTACATGGCTCCCACTAACCTTCTTGTATACACAAGGTTCTTCCTTACTTTGAATGAAGTGAAGCTTCTTCACTTCCTCGTCAAAGCGTTTGTTCCAGCTCCTTCATGCTTGCTTTAATCCATAAATGGATCTTTGAAGCTTGCATACCTTCTCGCTATTCTTTGGATCTTCAAAACCTTGAGGCTGTACCATGTACACATCCTCCTCCAAGTTCCCATTAAGGAACGCCATTTTGACATCCATTTGCCATATTTCATAATCATGAAATGCAGCAATAGCGACCATTATCCGAATAGACTTGAACATGGCAACTGGTGAAAAAGTTTCATCATAGTCAATTCCTTGAACTTGAGTGAAACCTTTTGCTACAAGCCTCGCTTTGTAGGTTGTCAAGTTCCCATCCATGTCCATCTTCCTCTTGAAAACCCATTTATTTTGAATGGCATTTTCCCCTTGAGGAAGGTCAACCAAGTTCCACACTTGATTATCATACATGGATTCTATTTCGGATTCCATGGCCTTGAGCCATAGTTTGGAGTCTTCCCTTTCCATTGCTTCTTGGAAGGTCAAGGGATCATTGGTATCAAGTACCATGATTTCATGAAGTCCCAGATGTAAGTCGGGTTTCTTCCTTTTCCTCGTTGACCTTCTTAGTCCTTTTGGTTCTTCTCGTGTCTCTCGAACTTCTTCCATAATTTCTTGAGGAATAGGTTCATGTACAACTCTTGAACGCACACTCGGTGGGGATGATTGAGATTCTCTCACAATTTCTTATGATGGTCTCTCGCTCACGCTCCCACTAACCAAAGGAATCTCGGTTGGGCCTTCATGATCTTGAATGTCATCATTCATGTCATGATCTTGTAGAGTATCTTGAGTTTCCTCAAGCACAACCCTACTCCCACTATTTTTTACTCTTTCAAGAAATTCCTTTTCCAGAAATGTGGCATCCCTCTCTACAATCACTCGATTGGAGGTGATATGCCAAAAGTAGTATCCTCTTGTCTCACGAGGATAACCAATAAAGAAGCACTTATCCGCTTTTGGTTGAAGTTTGGTCGACATCAATTTCTTGACGTAAGCCTCACAACCCCAAATCTTGAGAAAATTGAGCTTGGGTGTTTTACCACTCCATAGCTCATAAGGAGTTTTCTCCACGGATGTGGATGGAACATTATTTAGTGTGTAAACCGCAGTTTGTAGTGCATAACTCCAAAAGTAAAGAGGTAATTCCGCATGACTCATCATTGACCGAACCATGTCGAGCAATGTCCTATTCCTCCTTTCGGATACCCCATTCCACTGAGGTATACCGGGAGGCGTGAGTTGAGGTACAATACCAAACTCCTTTAGGTATGAGTCAAATTCGGCACTTAAGTACTCACCTCCACGATCCGTTCGTAGAGACTTGATTTTCTTGTCGAGTTGGTTCTCTACTTCATTCTTGAATTCTTTGAACTTGTCAAAGGATTCACTTTTGTTTCTCATTAGATAAACATAGCCATAATGACTATAATCATCCGTGAACGTAATGAAGTACCTGAAATCATCTCGTGCACTAGTACTCATTGGACCACATACATCGGAATGTATCAAATCCAACAAGCCACTCGCCCTTGGGCCTTTCTTCTTGAAAGGCTTTTTGGTCATTTTTCCCATTAAACATGGTTGGCACGTCTCCAATGATTTAAAATGAAGTAGACCAAGAAGGTTAGCTTCTTGCAATTTCTTGATGCGCTTTTCATTTATGTGACCAAGACTATAGTGCCACAAGAGAGTATCATTCTCGTGAGTGGTCTTAAGTCTTTTGTTATTGATATTAAAGATTTGTTTATTACTCAATTCAAGCAAATAGAGATCATTCCTTATGAATGCATTTGCATAGAAAACACCATTCTTCGATATAGACAAGCAAGAATTTGAAATATTTATATTAAAATTATCCATATCTAAACATGATACAGAAATAATGTTCTTGCTAATCGAAGGCACATAATAAACATTCTTTAGACATAAATTCAAACCACTACATAATTGAAGCACCACAGAACCTTGTGCAACCGCAGAAACGTTCGCACCATTTCCGACCTTCAATTCTACCTCGTTCCTTACGAGTTCCTTCCTATCCATGAGTAGCTGCACATTAGAAACTATGTAAGCACAAGATCCGGTATCAATTACCCAATCCGGTATCAATTACCACTGTAGGATTTCATGTTTAATTGTACATGTATATTTTCGAAATTTTTATGCACAATAAGGATCATTTATATATTTTCTACGATTTGTTTTTCATGCATGCATCGGTTTGTTTTAATGATTGCTTAAAACACATCAAAACAAACATTGGGCTCCGAAATTCATACCAAGAAGTACTCTAAAACTTCTTGAAGATCCGGAGACATTGAGGATGCTCGTTGCTTCCCGTTGCGCCGGATGCCTCCGAGTGTTCACCAAAACCCTAAACAAGGTTGGAGAGAAAGGAGCTAGCCAATCAATCTCCAAATTAGCTTAGAATCTAGCTACAAACCCCTTCCTTAGTCTCTGAGATTTCTCCTTCCAAAGGCTTACAAACTTAAGAGAATTTTCGTGGCTTTTGTGGTGAATTAGGAGAGAAAAGAATTAGCAAAAACTTCTAACATAATTAAGGAGAATAAGGACCTCTTTATAGGCTTCAATCTTACTCTCAATCATGGCTATTGTTAAGCCATATTTTCTTGACATTTTCCCTCACAAACTAATTCCATAATGCATTACATGCATCCACAAAATGTTTGACCAAGTTTGGAACTAATCCAACCATTGATCAAATTAATCTCTTAATTATCAAAGGTAGAAAATCAATCGGGCTTCGGTTTACCGAGTCATACTCGGTTAACCGAATATGTCACGTTTCGCTTACCGTACATTAGACGGACGACCGATTCTTAAGGAGGAAAATTCTCCTTAATCGATCGGACGAACCCTCGTCTAAAACCGAATGTCATTCGGTTAACCGAAAATATCGGAACTGGACATTGTTCGGTCGACTGTTTCTGGTTCGGTATACCGAACCAGAACTCCAGGCACTTTGGTCAAGTTCGGTCAATCAATTTTGACCATCCGTTCCACGTTCGGTGGACCGATCCACTAAACCTTCGGTCGACCGAACCATAAACGGATTACCAAACTTTTACCCGATTTTGCCTTTTTCAAATTTTGGATTTATTTCCAACAAAATTTGAACTTTAGGGGGTTTTAGCAAATTCACAACTTATGCAATATATTATCCTATGCAACAATAAATTATTGCACCCCATAATATATGCATCTCATATGAATTTATCATGATTCTAATTATGTTATATATATTACAACATAATTGATTTTACTTGTTCACCACATGTATCTTATTTTCTATAAGAAACCTGACACATCATATGAACCAAAAATCAAGCTTCTTGTTTCCCGGTTTTTGCGGTGTGACCTATGGGAGGATCTAGACTAAGTTGACAGTGATATTAAGAGCTTAATATCACAAGCTATAAGCGGTATCTAGCTACACATTATAGCTCCCAATTAGTTAGATGTCTTAATTCCACTCGAATCAAAACCCGATCCATTTAGTGATGGAGTGCACCACTTGTGTCCGTCCCTTGCCTCATGATATTAAGAATACACACAAAGTAGTATTGTGTCATCTTTGTCTTAGTATTCATTTCTTGATCTCTTTAAGCTAGTTATAAATATGTGACTTAACTCAAATCACATTGTGCACATTATAACTTTGCTTTATTAAGGGGCCCAGTAATATCATCACTCAATTAAGAGGGGCAATGATAATCTTTTGACTAATTATCTTCTCCAACAAAAGTCATACTTAACCAACCAATGCCTTTACACTACACTTATCGATAGCTCAAGACACTAGTCTAATCATGCATTTCTTAAGTGATCGGATATAAGTCTCATATCAAAGGACCAAGGACATAGTAAAACATTAATGACACAGAAACACATTTATATAATGTTTTACTTATTAGGTCCATTCGGTATACAAAAGTAATATTTTCCTCTTTTGTGTACCCGTGTTGTCACTCACTTGTAGAGCTACAATGATCTATGACCAACACGACAATCTTAATTTGGTAATTAATGTCCCATGTCAATTACCATGATTGCGAATATTTTTTGTTTTATGTAAACCAATATGTTTTAGAGCTCTACGGTTAAGGACCAAGAGCCTCTTCCTTAACACTTCTAAAAGACGAATAACATAAACAAGGAGCAAAATGATTTCTCATTCAATTCATAATAATTGACATTTAAAAGTAAAACTTTTAGAACACATTCCCTTCAAGAGAAACCTAGGAAAGGAAATGGGGAGGGACGAGCTTAATCAAGTAACTCCAAGGGAAAAAAGAAGAGTGCGCCCCCTTCCGAGACTGAGTGCTACTATTGCCACAAAAAGGGACATTTCCACACGATTTGTCCTAGATACAAGGAAGACTTGGATAGTGGCAAAGTGGAGCTCAAATTCCCTAAGGTTCCCTAAGGTATGTTTGTTATTGAATTAACTTAACCACATTTATCCAGGATTCGGTAATTGATACGGGATCATGTGCTCATATTTGTTCTAATATGCATGTGGTAAAGGATAGAATATCTCTCAAAAAGAGAGAAGTTGTGCTGAAGGTGGGAAATGATGCAACATCTCCGAAGTTGAAGTTGGTTCCCTCGACCTTCATTTATCTACTGATTTAGTTTTACCTTCAAACAAAATTTATTATTTACCGTCTATTTGTAAGAACATTATATCTGTCTCATACTTGGATGCAGATGGCTTTATTAATGTTTCTATTTCAGACTTGTGTTGTAGTTTGACAAAATATGGTATTTTCTACGCAAATGCTTTTAGCCATAATGACTTATATTTGATTTAAATAAGATATATTAAACACACTTTAAATATTAATAATAAACATCTCAAGATGACTCATGAAAATGAGACACTCTTATGGCACTTTCGTGTTGGTCATATAAATGAGAAACACATTAAGAAATTACAAGAAGCTAACATTCTTCCTCTCCTCGATTGCAAAGCTACAGAGACATGTGAACCTCATTTAGTTGGAAAATTGACTAAAACAAATTTTAAGAAGAGAGGTACAAGGGCAAAGGACTTGTTGGAATTGACACATTTTGATGTATGTGGTCCGATGAGCACTAGTGCAAATGATGATTTTAGGTACTTCATTATGTTCATAGGTGATTATAGACGCTATGACTATATTTATCTAATGAGGAACAAAAGTGAATCCTTTGAGAAGTGTAAGGAATTCAAAAATTAAGTGAAAAACTAACTCGATAAGAGGATTAAGGTTCTACAAACAGATCATGGAGGAGAATACTTAAGTAACGAATTTGGCACATATCTAATAGAATACGGTATTATACCATAACTATGTCCACCTGGTACACTGCAATGGAACAGTGTATCTGAGAGGAGGAATCATACATTGTTCATTATGGTTCGATCAATGATGTACCAAACGGAATTGCCAAATTCCGTTTAACCTGGTTCTGTCTAAATCCGTAGAGAAAAATCCTTACGAGTTGTTGTTAGGAAAAGATCCTAACTTATCATTTCTCAAGATTTGGGGATTCGAGGCTTACGTCCAATGATTGATGTCAACCAAGCTAGAACCAAAAGCGGATAAGTGCTTATTTATTGGTTATCCCAAGGAAACAAAATGATACTACTTGTGACACAAGTCAATAAATAGAATACTTGTTGAAATAGGTGTCGACAAGGAGTTTCATGGGAGAATAAGGAGTAGTGTAATGCTTGAGCAAAAAGAGACACTACAAGACCATATCTATTTTGGTATCCCAACCACGGTTCATGTGATTAGTGAAAGGAATGTGTTCTAAAAGTTTTACTTTTGTATGTCAATTATTCTGAATTGAATGTGCAAACATTTTGTTCCTTGATTATGGTATTCGTCTTTTGGAAGTGTCAAGGAATCACAATCAAAAGTAAAAATTTACATAAATCAAAAGTTATTCACAATCATGGTAATTAACAGGGAACATTACTTACCGAGATAAGATTGTCGTGTTGGTCATCGATTGTTGTAGCTCTACAAATAATTGACAACACGAGTATATAAAAGAGGAAAATATTACTTTTATATGTTGAATATACCTAACAAGTAAAACATTATGGAATTATGTTTCGTGTCATTAATGTTTTTACTATGTCTTCGATCCTAGGATATGAGACTTATATCTTTTCACTGAAGAATTGCTTAATTTGATTATTGTCAAAAGCTATCAATGAGTGTAGTGATAAAGGCAATAGTTGGTTGAGTATGACTCGTGCTGGAAAAGATAGCTAGTCAAATGATTATCATTGCCCCTCTTAATTGAGTGATAATATTAGTGGGCCCCTTGATAAAGCAAAATTATAATGTGTACAATATAACTTGAGTTAAATTACATAGTTATAATTAGCTTAAAGAGATCAATAAATGAATATAATACAAAGATTACACAATTCTACTTTGTATATATTCTTAATATCATGAGGCAAGGGACGGACACAAGTTGTGCACTTATATCACTAAATTGATCGTGTTTTAGTTCGAGTTGACAAAGACATCTATGCTAATTAGGTAACTATAATGTGTAGCTAGATACCGCTTATAGATTGAGATGTGAAGTGTATAACATTTCTGCCAATTTGACTTAAATCCTCCTATAGCTCACACCACAAAACTGGGAAACAAGATGGTTGATTTTAAGTTCATATGATGTGTCAGGCTTCATGTGAAAATGGGACACATGTGGTGAATGAATAAAATCAATATGTCATGAGAGTTGACATAATTAGAATCATAATAAATTCATATGAGGTGTATATATTATGGGGTGTAATAATTTAATATTACATATGATAAAATATTACATAAGATGTGAATTTGCTAGTAACCCTAAAAGATCAAATTTTGTTGGAAATAAATCCAAAATTTGATAAAGGCAAAATCGGGGTCAAACATGGTGATCGTTCAGGGTTCGGTCGACCGAGGTATCTTCGGATCGGTTAACCGAATGAGGAACGGATAAACATAATTGATTGACAGAGATTGTCTAGAGTGCCTGGACAATCGGGTTCGGTTAACCGATTGGAAACGGTCAACCGAGAAAAGGTATTTTCGGTAGACCGAAGGTGACACAGTCATCGGATGACTAGATCCCAGGAGAGATTCTGGTAGGTCAACGGTCGACCGAGTAAGAGACGTGGTTCGTTCGAATTTTTCCATGAAATTTTTCTCATGCGGAATCGGTCGACCTTCTAGCTCACGGTGCACCGAACACGTGTTATAACTGAATGGTTCGGTTGACCGAATAGTTCTCGGTCGACCGAATAGAACGATTCTGCCTGAATTATTAAGAAATTAATTAAATCATGGGTGCATTAATTCCAGATTTAATTAAAAAAAATTGAGGGTGCTAATGTGGCAATTAGAGATTAATTTTAGGAGAGAATAAATAAGGGATCATGACTAAAGAATAGCTCTTTACGAGGATGTTGTGGGAGCCTATAAAAGGGCACCTACTCCTACTTGTTTTAATACTAATGCAAAAATTATTTCTCTCATTAATCTCTCTTCTAATCACCACGAAATTTTGTTACTAATTTTGAATTTAGGAGATAGAAATCTTAGGAGCTCAAAAATGGGTTTTCTAAGCCTTATTAGAGATTGATTGGCTAGCTCATTTCTCTCTAATCTTGTTTAGAGTTTGGTGAACACTCGGAGGCAAATCCGTGGACGATTCAACGGGCAACGTGACTCCAGATCTTCAAAAGGTTTAGAGAACCTTTAGGTATGATTCTACCTTTGTGGTTTATTTTAATAAATGTAGGGTTGCATGATATTAGAATAAAATTATACATACATAGGGACACGAAATCCAACAGTGGTATCAGAGTTTTTAATTCATATTTTCAATAATTAGACTATATAATTAATTTTAGTTTACCATCTACAATCGAAACAATTCATGTTCTGTCTTTTTCGAATTTTCCGATAGTTTTGTTGATTTTAATTTTAATTAATTCTTTTGATAGTTTTAAATGTTTTGAAACACATCATGTGAATGTTAGAATTAAAATTTAGACTTATGTCTAATTTATAGAATTTTCATTTTTAATTAAATGATTATTGTATAAGGAATCGACAAAACGAAAAAGACATATGTTTATCTTTTTTAAAATTTTTATTTTTGGAAATTGGATAAACAATGGTTCAAATGTTTTATGTGAACTATGGATTCATAAAATCATTTTTAATGGATTTCAAATGATTTTAGAATTTTTTGATTTAGAGATGCATGATAAACTAAATCGAGTAATATATAGTATATGTACATGCGTTACTCGAGTTCTCTTATGCAGGGATATGTGAGTTTATATGTTCCAAAGAAGTCATGTGTGAATGAATGAATGAATGAAAGTGTATGTTATTATTATTTAATCACACGGGCTTATGTATATGTAAAAGCCAAATTTTAATTTCTATGTATATGCATGCATACTAGAGGATTTTTACATAGGACTTGCACTAGATAATTTTCAAAATTGAGAGATGCATGTTTATATTTTTGCAATATCAACATCCATGGTGCAAGAGGAAGACGCTGAAGAAGCGCAAGGATCAAGGATCAAGAATCAAGGACGTGGGAACATACAAACTCACACAATGTGTGTGTGAATGGATTTATTTATGTTTGTGTGCTTGATATATATGTGATTGTATGGATGAATATTAGGATGTGTATAGATGATAAATATGCATGATCACCTAAATTATAAAATCACATATGAATGTTTAAATTGTTCAACAAAAAAATAAGAGTATCCTTCTTTCTTATTTCATCTACTAGCAGCCATCGATCGAGGGATATTCTGCTCGCCCTGAGCGGGAGATATCTTCCTCCATCTTTGGGAATAGTGAGAGATATAAGGTTGTCTATTATTGTGCCACGAATAGATGTGCGAGGTGCGATTCACGCTTAGTGGACACCAAGTATATTTGTTTGTGAATAAACGTATCTCATATCAAATGAAATAAGTTTTCTTAACAAGACCCGGAGCCCTAGCTCGGTTTTGAGAAAAAGAATTTTTCTTACGAGGATCGGTCAAATTCCCTCTTAATTAAAACGACAAGAGTCATAAGAGTTTGAAAATGCAAATATTGTGATATTTCAAAATGGTTATGATTAGAAAATGTTTTCTAACCTTGATTTTATAATATATCCGATAGCCCTTAGCTAGTTTATATTATAATTGATAGGATCTTGGATTGCTACATTTATGGATAATTTTTTTATTTGTGCTATTATTTTTAAATAATAAAATTGACATTAAATCCCATATAATTTATTTTGTAGAAATGTCGAATATTCAACCTATTGTGCGATCTATGATTGAAAAACATCCTTTGGCAAATGATGACTCAAAAATCATAAGCTGGCAACTCAAGCTCAATACCGTGTTGAAGTTTGAGAAACTGTTTCATATTTTGGATAGTGAAATCCCAAAATTAAATGAGCAGTCAACTGATAGCGAGAGAGAGGCAAACGCCAAGTGGGATGACCAAGAGAACCAGGTTCACGGTCTAATGTTGGCCTCCATGAGTGACTCGCTTCAAGCGAAATTCTTGGATTCAAAACCCAAGAAGACCATTGAAGCTTTAACAAAGATGTTCATGGATAGTGCTAGAAAAAGGGCATAAGACCACCATCGCACTCACAAGGTGCCACATGGCGGAGGGAACGTCGGTATCCATGCATTTTCTCACGATGCAAGGATACTTTAAGAAGTTGTCGAAGCTTTCTTCCCAGATACTCGATGACATTGCGGAAGATATGATTCTTGGCTCCCTAGCCCCATCCTACAAGGACTTTATTATACACTATCATGTGCGTGAGAAAGGGGAGAGTCTTGAGGAACTTCACAATACTCTCAAAACGGCTGAAGTTGACATGGGCAAAGGTCGGGACAAGAACGTCATAGCCGTCCATGGAGGGAGCAAGAAGATCACCAAAGGTAAAGGCAAATTCACTAAGAATACGACAATCAATAGCAAGGGAGTAGGAGGTGCTTGTGGGAGTGCCTCAAGGGGAAATCTTTGAAATCTATGACTCCCAACAGGGAGTGCTTTCACTGCGGTGAAAATGGACACATCCGGCCAAATTGCCCCAACTACAAGGAAGACCTTGACAATGGAGTGATTGAACGTAAGCGCCCCAAAAAGGCCAAAGGTATGTTTGTTATTAAGATAAATTTAGTCACCTCTGTCCATGATTGGGTAATTGATACTGGATCTTGTGCTGACATAATTTCTAATGTGCAACAACTAAAGGATAGGAAGGAACTCTTGAAGAACAAGATGATTTTGAAGGTCGGAAATGGTGCAAGCGTTGCTGCGATTGCACAAGGTTCTGTGGAGCTTCAATTATCTAGTGGTTTAAATTTATGTTTAAAGAACATTTATTATGTGCCTTTGATTAGCAAGAATATTATTTATGTATCATGTCTAGATTTGGATAATTTTAATATAAATATTTCATATTCATGCTTGTCAATATCGAAGAATGGTATTTTCTATGCAAATGCATTCGTGAGGTATGGTATCTATTTGCTTGAATTGAATAATAAATAAATCTTAAACATCAAAAACAAAAAGCTTAAAATTACTCACGTGAATGATACACTCTTGTGGCACTATCGTCTTGGTCACCTAAATGAAAAACACATCAAGAAATTGCAAGAAGCTAATCTTCTTGGTCGACTTGATTTTAAATCATTTGAGACGTGCGAACCTTGCCTAATGGGCAAAATGACCAAGAGGTCTTTCAAGAAGAAAGGACTGAGAGCTAATGACTTGTTGAATTTGATACATTCTGATGTATGTGGTCTGAAGAGTACTAGTGCAAGAGACGGTTTTAGATACTTCATTACGTCCACGGATGACTATAGTCGTTATGGCTATATTTATCTAATGAGAAACAAAAGTGAATCCTTTGACAAGTTCAAGGAATTCAAGAATGAAGTAGAGAACCAACTCAACAAGAAAATCAAGTCTCTACGAACGGATCGTGGAGGTGACTACTTAAGTGTAGAATTTGACTCATTCCTAAAGGAGTGTGGTATTGTACCAAAACTCACCCCTCCCGGTACACCTCAGTGGAATAGGGTATCCGAAAAAAGGAATAGGACATTACTCGACATGATTCGATAAATGATGAATCAAGCTGAATTACCGCTTTACTTTTGGAGTTATGCACAAGAAGCTGCGGCTTACACACTAAATAATGTTCCATCCAAATCCGTAGAGAAAACGCCTTATGAGCTATGGAGTGGTAAGACACCTAAGCTCAATTTTCTCAAGATTTGGGGTTATGAGGCCTACGTCAAGAGATTGATGTCGACCAAACTGAAAGGAATGTGTTCCAAAAGTTTTACTTTTATATGTCAATCATTATGAATTGAATGTGCAAACATTTTGTTCCTTGATTATAGTATTCGTCTTTTGGAAGTGTTAAGGAAGAGGCCCTTGGTCCTTAACCGTAGAGCTCTGAAAGATAATGGTTTACATAAATCAAAAGTTGTTCACAATCATGGTAACTAACATGGAACGTTAATTACCGAGATAAGATTGTCGTGTTGGTCATCAATTGTTGTAGCTCTACAAATAATTGACGACATGAGTATATAAAAGAGGAAAATATTACTTTTATATATTGAACAGTCCTAACAAGTAAAATATTATGGAATTGTGTTTCGTGTCATTAATGTTTTACTGTGTCTTGGATCCTAAGATATGAGACTTATATCTTTTCACTCAAGAAGTGCTTAATTTGATTATTGTCAAAAGCTATCAATGAGTGTAGTGATAAAGGCAATAGTTGGTTGAGCATGACTTGTGCTGGAAAAGATAGCTAGTTAAATGATTATCGTTGCTCCTCTTAATTGAGTGATGATATTAGTGGGCCCCTTGATAAAGCAAAATTATAGTGTGCACAATGTAACTTGAGTTAAGTTACATAGTTATAATTAGCTTAAAGAGATCAAAAAATGAATATAATACAAAGATGACACATTTCTACTTTGTATATATTCTTAATATCATGAGGCAAGGGACAGACACAAGTGGTGCACTTACATCACTAAATGGATCGTGTTTTGGTTCAGGTGGAACAAAGACATCTACGATAATTGGGTAACTATAATGTGTAGCTAGATACCGCTTATACTTTGAGATATTAAGTGTTTAATATCTCTGCCAATTTGGCTTAGATCCTCTTATAGGTTATACCACCAAATTGGAAAACAAGAGGGTTGATTTTAAGTTCATATGATGTGTCGGGTTTAATGTGAAAGTAGGACACATGTGGTGATTGAATAAAATCAATATGTCATGAGAATTGACATAATTAGAATCCTAATAAATTCATATGAGTATATATAATATGGGGTGTATAATTTAATATTACATATGATAATATATTACATAAGATATGAATTTGCTAAATACCCCAAAATATAATCGAACCTGGTTCGGTGTCTCTTTTTTACTTGCCAAAATATAAACGATCAAACCGGGTTCGAATTCTTAAAAGGAAGATGCCTAAATGACATTTCTTTCCCAAACCAAACGAGCACGATTACCCAGTAGAGGTGGTTGTTTGGCCAAATGGGCAATTGTCCCAGTTCGATTCCTTAAAAGGAGGCCAGGACGGTCGTTAAGTATACGGATGGGTACGGATCCCCAAGGGAGTTGCCGCCCGAATACATTAAATTAAAAAAAAATATTGTTATTATTTTGACAAAACAATCACCGGCGCTAATGTTGCACTTGCCGAAGCGTTGCGGACGTTTGGTGAAGTCGGAGTCGACGAAGCCGGAGTCACTATGGAGTTGCTACGAAGACAACGTCTTTGCCAGAGTCTTTGTTGTTGCAAGTTGGAACGGCTGCGGAGTCAGAGTCTGAAGGAGTTTGTTGTCGGAGTCGACATGGTTGTCTGTTGTGGAAAGGTAGTACGGAATCATGAATCGAAGAGGGAGTGGGAGAGGCTACGTGGATTTGGTGTGTATATGAATTGTGTGGGGTTGTATTGATCTGTGTGGACTATGGAGTTTGTGTGTATGCGTGTGACCTTTGAAACAGAGCAAAGGAAGGGTATTTATAGTGAATTGAGATTAGGAAGTGGATGAACATCACGGGTGGTTATGTGCGATCGTTGAGTGTTGAATCATGTATAGAGATCATGGGTCGTTGCATGCAAGGTTGAGTATGGGAGACGTGGGGTATGGTGTTGCATGCATGAATATACATGACCCTCTTTTTGTGAAATAAATATAAACATGATGATCCATGCATGCTTCAAATTATATGCATGGGCGGGGACGTGCATGTCCTCTCCTGACGTTTTTTTTTTGTATTTTTAATTGGGCATTTTTCAGTTTTCCCATTTAAAACATGAAATTATGGAATCATCATCTTAATATCTTTATCATTACATCCATATGTCTCAAGCTATGCTTCTTCAATTTTAATAGTTTTATTAATATTTTGTGACAAACACAATGTTTTGGTGTCAACAATATGATAGTTTGTTGCATGGTATAATGTGATCCATATTATAACATATAAATTTACTAAAAACCCAAATATCAGGTTTTGTTGGATGTTAATCCAAAATTTGATTAGGGTAAAATTCAGGCAAAATGATCAAACATTTTGACCTTGATTTAGAGATTAATTGGCTAGCTCATTTCTCATTAATCTTGTTTATAGTTTGGTGAACACTTGGAGGCAAATCAACAGACGATTCTTCATGCAACGCAACTTCGAATCTTCGTAAAGGTTGTAGAGAACCTTTGGGTATAATTCTCTTCTATTTATTTTAACATATATGTAGAATACATGATATTCAAATAATATATAGCATAATGTGCATAAAAGCTTTAAAAATATGATAATCGATCTTACATGCATGTATAAAATTTGAAAAATATATACACACATTAGGGCACGTGACCCTATATACAAGTTGTGGTGGTTGTTGTTGCTACAACGTTATATCTATGGGTTTGTTTGTTGTATGTTGTGGTTATTGTTGCTTTGTCAATTCTACTGACTAAAATGAATTGATAAACTAACCTCTCATGTTCTTGTAAGTAACTATTGTTGCCTTCTATGGTGGTCTGTGTTAAATTTGGTTGGTCCACCACCTTAACAAAACCTAAGCACTTAGGTGAAGGATAGTGGATTCAACTCTATTATAGAGTGTTGCACACAATTTGTGTTTAGCAATGTGGGACTATTTTCTCAACACTCCCTCGCACGTGTAACCGGGATAATTTTTTCCGTGTCTACGCGTGTACAATATAGGTTGGAGTGGGCCCCCACAGATCAATCGACCTGCTCTGATACCATGTTAAATTTGGTTGGTCCACAACCTCAACCAAACCTAAGCACTTACGTGAAGGGTAGTTGATCCAACTTTACTATAGAGTGTTGTACACTTTTTGTGTTTAGCAATGTGAGACTATTTTCTCAACACTCTCCCATACGTATGACCGGGATAATTTGTTAAATTTGGTTGGTTCACCACCCTACAAAAAGTATACAACATTCTATAGTAAAGTTGAATCAACTACCCTTCACCTAAGTGCTTAGGTTTTGTTGAGGTGGTGGACCAACCAAATTTAACATGGTATCAGAGCGGGTTGATTGACCTGTGGGGGGCTCACTCCAACTTATATTGTCCATGCGTAGACACAGAGAAAATTATTCCGGTCACACGTGCGGGGGAGTGTTGAGCAAATAGTCTCACATTGCTAAACACAAGTTATGTGCAACACTCTATAATAGAGTTGAGTCCATTACCTTTCACTTAAGTGCTTAGGTTTTATTAAGGTGGTAGACCAACCAAATTTAACAAATTATCCCGGTTACGCGTATGGAGGAGTGTTGAGAAAATAGTCCAACATTGCTAAACACAAAAAGTGTACAACACTCTATAATAAAGCTGGATCAACTACCCTTCACCTAAGTGCTTAGATTTTGCTAAAGTAGTGGATAAACCAAATTTTAGGGGTGTCAACGGATCGGATACGGATCAGATATAGGTATATCCATATTCGCATTCGCATGAAATTTACGGATTCGGATTCGGATACGGATTGTTTGCGGATATGAAAAGTCTATATCCGTTCGGATATTTGACGGATTCGGATCGGATACGGATAATATCCGCATCCGTAAACATAATTCCCCACATTATAACATTTTTCATTTTCACTTAGACAAATTCTTATAAATAGTCAGATTTATAACTTTATTTGGTTTCAAATATTAATTTACTTTATCTTAATTTCTAACTCCATATTCTAGAAAGGATAATGATATTCAATGTTTGAATAAATGTGATTAGTAGATGTATTTTTATTTGAATAAGTAAATTTAATAATTATACATTCAAAATATAATCACACAAGGTTGAAATATAAATACTTCTAGATATAATAATGTATTACATACGTATATGATACAAATATGGATATGGATCTTATAATACAAATATTCAATCTCGGATTGGATGTTATTCGGATCGGATGTATCAATATCCATATTCGCATTCGCATGTCCCGAATATTACACGAATCGAATATTATTCGGATCGGATATTGTTCGGACCGAATATTTTTCGAACCGGACGCGAACGAATTTCTGAATTTCGAACATCCATTGACACCCCTACCAAATTTAATAGTCTGTTATGGCCTTGTGGGGTCGATTTGACTAAAAAAGTTAAACCATGTGTATGTGATCTAATAGGACACTTGTGACAGTTTTGAAGAAATTGTTTAGTATAACCATCAGTGATGAATGAGCACAGGTTTGATCTAATTGCTCTATTAATGAATCTTGCTATGGAAACCACAATTTGCTCTAAAATTTTTATTTATTTTCAGAAGGTAATTAATGACAAAGATTGAGTATGGATCCAATTTCTTGTCTGATCTTTGCAACTGGACCAAAAAAGAACTTATATGTACAATCATGCATTGCCAAATCTCAAGTCTATTATAGGTGAGTCACTGAACAATATACATTTCCTGTGTTGTGTTCCTAACCAAGAAGTTTGAAAACTGCGCAAGACATGTATGTAGGCTAAGATTTCTTAAATAAATTAGTAGATTGATCTAATAGCAGCTTGATTATAATTTTGTAGCTAACCAACATTCATTGCTCCTTTTGAAGTTCTATTACACGTGAAGTTATTATGGAAGTTAGTAACCTCTAATACAAAAAATCATCGTCATTTAAATACAGTTCGACATCAGAAAAGTTGACATAGAATATGGATAATTTTTTGTCCACAAACTCAACTAAGCAGTCAAGAATATATGTCAATATCCTTGCCAAATACATTAACAGAGAGACAACTAATTACATGTTCTTTGAAACACCACTTATTTAATTGAACGACGGACACTTTCCCTAATCACTTGTTTTTCTTGAACTCCCACTGTAACATCCCGAAACAACAGAAATTTAAAAATTTAAACAATCAAGAGATTACTCAGATCAAATCATCACGGGAATGTTACTCGAATAAATCAACAGTCGGTGCACCAATAATACAATAGAGTTTGTCAAAAGACATGATTACAACAATACAATGAAAAGACAGATAAAGCAATCACGACGACATCGAAGAGTCCGATGAGGATCCTGACCCCAAAATGTGTGCGCCCGCTGTCACCACCCGGCAGAACGTACTGTGGTCCTGAAACATGAATCAAACAACGATGCCTGAGTTTCCCATTAGGAAACCCTGTATGCCAAGCTCACCTATATGCAAGCAATAGTATGGTAAATGAACCTATCATACTAGTAGCATGTCATGTCACATCTGCAATGCATCAAGTCCCTCAACAGGGTAAACGGGACCTAAGTCCAACAACAACGACCCTCAACAAGGTCCACAAGGACATCAGTCCAGCAACAACAACGGGTCTCCCTCGGAAAACTACCGTAGGCACATACGGTCTTACGGACAGTACGCAACGCGTCCCCCCACACGCGACTACACGAGCCTAAGGGATCAGTGAGGAGCGTCTGCACTTCCATGCAAGGAACCACGTGGTCAACACCACCTTCGACAGAGCCGTAGCCCGGTCGGTCAACATCCCAGGATAGGTGCCCAATCGGGGATCATCGCTGGCACAACATCAGCGGCATCGCCGGCACAACATCGGCGGTACAACATACGTCCGGCACAACATCGGACGGTACAACCACAAGCCGGAACATCCTCGGCACCATCATCGTCGGCACAACATCGACGGTACAACATACGTCCGACACAACATCGGACGGGTCCAGACCGTAGTCTGCAGGGTCATCATACACCACGAGCCATGCGTTACACTCATTGGAATCCGCGATCCCTCAGGTCTGCTACTCATCAGAGAGTAAGGCAACGACACGTCACACCACGTCCAACACGGAGGTGGCGTAACCCAAGTGTCCACACTCTTCCACAAGGAGGTCCCTGGGCGGTACGAGCACGTACCCACCGTCACCTCCCGACTCATGCTCTAAGCAAGGACACGGGTTTCCGTGGATAGAGTTGACACAATCACAAGACCAGGAATTCAGTTCTGCACACAAACGGTCGACCGAAAAAGCCTAACCGGTCGACCGTCCCCAATAGGTTCGGTCGACCGAAAGTCTACAACGGTCGAACTATTCGGCGCGTCACTTAAGTCCAAACGGTCGAACAGAAGTCTAAAACTGGTCGACCGAATACGAGGTCAAAATCCGGAGTTGGTCAAAATCACCAAAGACTATTCGGTCGACCGACTCAGGGGTCCCGGTCGACCGAAAACTACAAGGGTCGTCCTAATAGTCTACGTCATAGAACGGTCGAACGATATACATAAAATGGTCGAACGACATGCGAAATCATCAAGTACACTTAAGTTCCGGTCGACCCCAAAACAAGGGACGGTCGACCGAAAACCAACAGGAAGCCCCAAACTCACCAGCACATAAGCAATCGGTCGACCGCCACTCTGGCATCGTTCGACCGGTGATGGTTAAAGTCGGGTAAAACACTACTTCGGTCGACCGCCCGAAGGGACCCGGTCGACCGTTGGTCGTCTTCAACCTCGCGCCAGCCGAGGATTTACGTCGTTCTCGTCGCCGGGGAGGCCTCCGACCTCCCCCGACCGACCAAACAAACTCTCCCACGAGAGTGAGCAAACAAAAAGACACTAAGAACCGGCATACTTCGAGAAGAAGATGGAGCACGCCGGAGATCGACTCAACGTCGACGCTCGACAACAACCTTTGATATCGCGCCTCAAGCCGAGGCCTCCGCACCGTCGTGCTCGCCTCCACGCGTCGGTGTCGCCTCCACAAGCTCTTGTCGCCGGAAAAAGGAAAGAAGAAAGTGAGAGAGATGAAGTGGAGAGAGAAATGAGAATGGATGAATGGAGCAATGGAAAAGGATGGAGAGAGAAGTTGGTTTTCTCCCAACCCAAGCCCAAGACCAACAACAACCAGCCCCCCTACACCCATCTCACAGCCCACTATTCCCCCCACTTCCCCATGCTAATCCCCCACTAATTGCGGGATTAGCCCCAAACCAGGGTCAAGGTCTAACACCCACGACATCCAAGTTTACCATGCTACCACAGTCTTCATAGTCTAGAACAACAATTTGTATTTCTTTTGTAGAAGCAGTGACATCGCGAGGGCATAAATCTCCGATGTTTAAGTGTATTGTGTCTCCTCTAGAAGAGAAATACAATACACGTAATCTTCATCCTCCTCCTCCTCCTACTCACTTTTTTCCCAATCCTTTGTCTTCCTCACTTGTATGGAGTTCGCTATCTTCGTAAGTGCATCACTCATTTCTGTAGGCATTGGTGGTGGTGATGGTTGAGTAGTTGTCAGAGCCACCCTACATCGTGTTCTTTTCTTTCGCGGTGAGATGATCTCTTCTACCTCATAATCACATGATCTTGCCCTACAATTTGTCTTGTCTGTGATGTTAATACTTGATGAAGAACTTGTTGACATAAACAATGAAGAGACCACATGCTTTGCGTTTGAAATGAAAGACCCTCGAAAACACATTTTCCGCAGTGTATTAATTCATCCATCAATTCCAAATGCTTTAGGGGGCATTCCTTTAACTTCTTAGCCTTTGGGAATTTTTACAAAAATTAAACAAGTATTGAAAAATCAGGAATTACTATAGGGCTCCAAACGTAGCAAGTATAAGGAAAATGATAAATTTCACCTTAATAGTGTATGCCCATCTATCCAAGTCCATTGTAAATGTCCCTATGTCATCATTCCATCATAATCCGGTCACCATACATAATCGAAGAAACAAACCCCATTTACCTTTAGTTTTGTCCCAATGGTTGCGGAACTACTTGTAATCAAACAATAAGTGGATACTTGTTAGGTGCGAGGAGGAAACCATATTAAGTTGGTGTAATGTGATTAAATGGGGATTTCATCTCCTCTCCCTAAGTCCTGAAAGTCACACATAATAAAAGTCTTAATGTAAAAATAAGTAGCTATTAACCCCTAGGTTATGGGCGTAACTAGGAAGAGACTTGTTTGGGATTGAATTCGTTTAATTTCCCTTATATGTTACATCTAAGGTGTAAAACAATTTTGTTGTAATGTAACATCAAGGTGTGGTAGATGTAGATACTACTACAAAAAATAGGTATTACGACTCCCTTATTATGTTAGTGTAACGTAAACCGACGTCTATTTTATAGACACTACTACAAAAAACAGGTAATGTCATTAAACGTGGAATCGGACATACCATTTCGTTTTCAAAAAAACCAACGTGTAATATGGCTTACCACATCTATTTAAAATACATCCAACGTGGTATGTTAGATTAACCACGTTGGTTTACAATACACCCGATGTGGTATGCTAATTTGTTTTATATATGCTTTCTCCTCACCCCTCAAAGAACTTATATGTACAATCATGCATTGCCAAATCTCAAGTCTATTATAGGTGAGTCACTGAACAATATACATTTCCTGTGTTGTGTTCCTAACCAAGAAGTTTGAAAACTGCGCAAGACATGTATGTAGGCTAAGATTTCTTAAATAAATTAGTAGATTGATCTAATAGCAGCTTGATTATAATTTTGTAGCTAACCAACATTCATTGCTCCTTTTGAAGTTCTATTACACGTGAAGTTATTATGGAAGTTAGTAACCTCTAATACAAAAAATCATCGTCATTTAAATACAGTTCGACATCAGAAAAGTTGACATAGAATATGGATAATTTTTTGTCCACAAACTCAACTAAGCAGTCAAGAATATATGTCAATATCCTTGCCAAATACATTAACAGAGAGACAACTAATTACATGTTCTTTGAAACACCACTTATTTAATTGAACGACGGACACTTTCCCTAATCACTTGTTTTTCTTGAACTCCCACTGTAACATCCCGAAACAACAGAAATTTAAAAATTTAAACAATCAAGAGATTACTCAGATCAAATCATCACGGGAATGTTACTCGAATAAATCAACAGTCGGTGCACCAATAATACAATAGAGTTTGTCAAAAGACATGATTACAACAATACAATGAAAAGACAGATAAAGCAATCACGACGACATCGAAGAGTCCGATGAGGATCCTGACCCCAAAATGTGTGCGCCCGCTGTCACCACCCGGCAGAACGTACTGTGGTCCTGAAACATGAATCAAACAACGATGCCTGAGTTTCCCATTAGGAAACCCTGTATGCCAAGCTCACCTATATGCAAGCAATAGTATGGTAAATGAACCTATCATACTAGTAGCATGTCATGTCACATCTGCAATGCATCAAGTCCCTCAACAGGGTAAACGGGACCTAAGTCCAACAACAACGACCCTCAACAAGGTCCACAAGGACATCAGTCCAGCAACAACAACGGGTCTCCCTCGGAAAACTACCGTAGGCACATACGGTCTTACGGACAGTACGCAACGCGTCCCCCCACACGCGACTACACGAGCCTAAGGGATCAGTGAGGAGCGTCTGCACTTCCATGCAAGGAACCACGTGGTCAACACCACCTTCGACAGAGCCGTAGCCCGGTCGGTCAACATCCCAGGATAGGTGCCCAATCGGGGATCATCGCTGGCACAACATCAGCGGCATCGCCGGCACAACATCGGCGGTACAACATACGTCCGGCACAACATCGGACGGTACAACCACAAGCCGGAACATCCTCGGCACCATCATCGTCGGCACAACATCGACGGTACAACATACGTCCGACACAACATCGGACGGGTCCAGACCGTAGTCTGCAGGGTCATCATACACCACGAGCCATGCGTTACACTCATTGGAATCCGCGATCCCTCAGGTCTGCTACTCATCAGAGAGTAAGGCAACGACACGTCACACCACGTCCAACACGGAGGTGGCGTAACCCAAGTGTCCACACTCTTCCACAAGGAGGTCCCTGGGCGGTACGAGCACGTACCCACCGTCACCTCCCGACTCATGCTCTAAGCAAGGACACGGGTTTCCGTGGATAGAGTTGACACAATCACAAGACCAGGAATTCAGTTCTGCACACAAACGGTCGACCGAAAAAGCCTAACCGGTCGACCGTCCCCAATAGGTTCGGTCGACCGAAAGTCTACAACGGTCGAACTATTCGGCGCGTCACTTAAGTCCAAACGGTCGAACAGAAGTCTAAAACTGGTCGACCGAATACGAGGTCAAAATCCGGAGTTGGTCAAAATCACCAAAGACTATTCGGTCGACCGACTCAGGGGTCCCGGTCGACCGAAAACTACAAGGGTCGTCCTAATAGTCTACGTCATAGAACGGTCGAACGATATACATAAAATGGTCGAACGACATGCGAAATCATCAAGTACACTTAAGTTCCGGTCGACCCCAAAACAAGGGACGGTCGACCGAAAACCAACAGGAAGCCCCAAACTCACCAGCACATAAGCAATCGGTCGACCGCCACTCTGGCATCGTTCGACCGGTGATGGTTAAAGTCGGGTAAAACACTACTTCGGTCGACCGCCCGAAGGGACCCGGTCGACCGTTGGTCGTCTTCAACCTCGCGCCAGCCGAGGATTTACGTCGTTCTCGTCGCCGGGGAGGCCTCCGACCTCCCCCGACCGACCAAACAAACTCTCCCACGAGAGTGAGCAAACAAAAAGACACTAAGAACCGGCATACTTCGAGAAGAAGATGGAGCACGCCGGAGATCGACTCAACGTCGACGCTCGACAACAACCTTTGATATCGCGCCTCAAGCCGAGGCCTCCGCACCGTCGTGCTCGCCTCCACGCGTCGGTGTCGCCTCCACAAGCTCTTGTCGCCGGAAAAAGGAAAGAAGAAAGTGAGAGAGATGAAGTGGAGAGAGAAATGAGAATGGATGAATGGAGCAATGGAAAAGGATGGAGAGAGAAGTTGGTTTTCTCCCAACCCAAGCCCAAGACCAACAACAACCAGCCCCCCTACACCCATCTCACAGCCCACTATTCCCCCCACTTCCCCATGCTAATCCCCCACTAATTGCGGGATTAGCCCCAAACCAGGGTCAAGGTCTAACACCCACGACATCCAAGTTTACCATGCTACCACAGTCTTCATAGTCTAGAACAACAATTTGTATTTCTTTTGTAGAAGCAGTGACATCGCGAGGGCATAAATCTCCGATGTTTAAGTGTATTGTGTCTCCTCTAGAAGAGAAATACAATACACGTAATCTTCATCCTCCTCCTCCTCCTACTCACTTTTTTCCCAATCCTTTGTCTTCCTCACTTGTATGGAGTTCGCTATCTTCGTAAGTGCATCACTCATTTCTGTAGGCATTGGTGGTGGTGATGGTTGAGTAGTTGTCAGAGCCACCCTACATCGTGTTCTTTTCTTTCGCGGTGAGATGATCTCTTCTACCTCATAATCACATGATCTTGCCCTACAATTTGTCTTGTCTGTGATGTTAATACTTGATGAAGAACTTGTTGACATAAACAATGAAGAGACCACATGCTTTGCGTTTGAAATGAAAGACCCTCGAAAACACATTTTCCGCAGTGTATTAATTCATCCATCAATTCCAAATGCTTTAGGGGGCATTCCTTTAACTTCTTAGCCTTTGGGAATTTTTACAAAAATTAAACAAGTATTGAAAAATCAGGAATTACTATAGGGCTCCAAACGTAGCAAGTATAAGGAAAATGATAAATTTCACCTTAATAGTGTATGCCCATCTATCCAAGTCCATTGTAAATGTCCCTATGTCATCATTCCATCATAATCCGGTCACCATACATAATCGAAGAAACAAACCCCATTTACCTTTAGTTTTGTCCCAATGGTTGCGGAACTACTTGTAATCAAACAATAAGTGGATACTTGTTAGGTGCGAGGAGGAAACCATATTAAGTTGGTGTAATGTGATTAAATGGGGATTTCATCTCCTCTCCCTAAGTCCTGAAAGTCACACATAATAAAAGTCTTAATGTAAAAATAAGTAGCTATTAACCCCTAGGTTATGGGCGTAACTAGGAAGAGACTTGTTTGGGATTGAATTCGTTTAATTTCCCTTATATGTTACATCTAAGGTGTAAAACAATTTTGTTGTAATGTAACATCAAGGTGTGGTAGATGTAGATACTACTACAAAAAATAGGTATTACGACTCCCTTATTATGTTAGTGTAACGTAAACCGACGTCTATTTTATAGACACTACTACAAAAAACAGGTAATGTCATTAAACGTGGAATCGGACATACCATTTCGTTTTCAAAAAAACCAACGTGTAATATGGCTTACCACATCTATTTAAAATACATCCAACGTGGTATGTTAGATTAACCACGTTGGTTTACAATACACCCGATGTGGTATGCTAATTTGTTTTATATATGCTTTCTCCTCACCCCTCAAATAAAAATCACATGACCCTAACCCGACCCCATATGCCTCCAGACCCAAACATGTCCCCATCCACCTCTACCGACCTTCCACACTCCCTTAACACGCTCTAATACGTAATCCTTGATGTGATCGGATCTCAAAGAAGAAGTTGAATAAGGATTGTTCGCAATCGGGTTTCATTATATATATTAGTTAGTTCATTGTTATCTTTTCTAATTTGCATAAGTAAGTTAGATTTTTAATATCTTATACCTTAAATTAAGATATTGTAACCATAGTCTTCATTAATGGCCATATGATTGGAGTTTTCTTATAAATAAAGTGGAATCAAAGAAAAAAAGCCGACCAATTGCCAACAAAAACCATTATGTTTCTTATGTTGGCTGATTTATTTTATTTATCATTGCGATATTGATTTCCTACTAATTTTCTGGTGAGATAGGACAAGCATCTTATCATGATGCAACCCATCTAACTGAGGTGTGTTGCAAAGTGAACGTCGATCTTTGGAATAAACTCAAACAAACTAAACAAAGACAAACATGTAGAGAGAAATAGGATGTGATTTTCTCATTTCTTGTTGTATATACATTACTACAAAAATGTTTTTTGCCCACGGATTATACCCGACGGAATTTCCATCAGTCCTTTTATCAACGGCAAGTTTGTCGGCATGGTTAAGAAATCTGTCAGCTGTCACAAAATTTTTATTTCGCGGTCACATATAATTTAGGGCAAAATTGGAAAATCTACTTCACCAACCCCCAGTCCTCCACTCCCCCTGCAGATCTCTCCTTCCAACCGGCCTGCCCATTAGGATTCCACCATGTTGCCGAACCACGTCCATATATGGATCGATATGACCCACTTCCCCACCTCTGACGACGATAACGACTCCGCCCGCAGGAGCACCGACCCTAACCCCCAAGAGGCACGCCAACTGGAAGGAGCAGGTAAGGGTTCGCGATTTTCTTGGTTTTGGTCTTTGGTGTTCACTTAGGTGTTTAATTGGTTTTGTTTGATTTGGGCATGGAGAGGGAAGCTGTATCAAACATTGGGGGCGAGAAAAACCCCAAATCCATCCATCATTCTGCAACACAACCCTAAATTCTAACGTTAATCTACGTTATGCCACCCGAAACCTCTCCTCAACCCCACCACTGCTCCTATTGTAAGTACACCGTTTATCAAACTTTGTAAGGTTATAAGTGTGTTTGTATTATTATTGTTAGTGGCACCGATCATAACTGTAATATCCTGAAACAACGAAAAAACTTAAAATTTTCAAATAAAATATCATAAGAGAAGGACATCAATAGTGGGAATGTTACTCATGTAAATATCCAATAAGTGCACCATATTACATCAGAGTTTGTCACGAGATACATGATTACATCAAATACAATAAACGACAAGTGCAAGTAATCATGACGACCTCGAAGAGTCCGAAGAGAGGATCCTGATCCATAAATGTGTGTGGCCATTATCATCACCCTTTAGAACCTGCTACGGTACTGAAACACAAATGTAACGACAATGCTTGAGTTTCCATAAGGAAATCCTGAGTCCACATATATGAATGCAATAGTACCATAAAATCAACCTATTATACTAGTGGCATGTCATGTCATCAAGAGTAAGGAAAATAGTTCCCCCGAATGGTAAAACAGGACATTTGTCCTACAAACATCAACGGTTCCCCCAGAGACCTACCGTAGGCACATACAATCTTACGGACAGTACGCAACGCACCCTACACGTGACTACACTAAACAAGGAGTTAAGTGAGGGGCGTTCACACTGACAGAGTCGTCACTCAGGTCGGTCCATCAATCACTCAATATGTGCCCTGCTGAGCTATCATGCTGGAACAACATTGACAACATGCTCGTCGGAACAACATTGATGACATACTTGCCGAAACAACATCGATCAAGTCAAACATTACGTCTGGCACAACATCGGACGATACAATATACGTCCAACACAACATCGGACGATTCTGGACTGAAGTCTACAGGGTCATCATGCTATGCAAGTCGTGCATCAACATACATTGGGATCCACGATTTCTCAGGTCTACTACTCTAACAATGAGTTAAGCAAAACATACACTATGCCACAGTCTATAATACAAAGGTGACACATCCCAAGTATCCACACTCTTCCACAAGGCGGTCCCTGGGCAGACACGATTCAACAACTTTATGTCATCAACAAGTCAAATTCTCACTTCAAATCAGCAGACCATCAAATCTCTTGAGCTTTAGATGGGTCAATTGGCTCGATTTGTCTATGAGAAAGAGCGAGGGACTCTGTTTAGCCAGTCTGAGGTTAATCCCTGCATGTACCGACAACCAAACTTGCAAAATGAGAGTTTGGTACCTTAGGGGTGGCAAGTGAACAATGTGGAGGAACCTGCTCACCATGTCAATGTCATTGTAACCATAAGGAATGAAAAAAGGTTAACAATCACATTTCCTTGCCGCCACCACCATCTGTGAACCCCCTCGGTGGGAATGATGGTGAGAAAGAGGTTGAGGGTGACGGTAATACACTAACGCCTCCTTCTCAGGCACCACAGAAAACCTATCTGTCATTGTTTTCTTTTGTTTGCATTGTTAGGGTCATGTGACTGCTGCATTTAATATCGATATATTTGTTTGCTATGATCCTTGGGTGACTTGTCTTGTTTTGCTTGCCTAGTGCTACAATTTTTACATTTCTTTCAAAATCTTAATGTGTTTACGAAAGAAAATGTTTTGTGGGTTTTACGTGTGTTTAGCATGTGTAAACCCATTTTATGGCAATCAAAAAAGAAGCTCCCAAAATTAACTTGAACATGATGTATTCAGATATCTAGTATATCGACTTTAGGTCTTATCTAATCATAAGGATGTACCCTCGTTTTCCTTCGAGGGGTGAGTAATCATAGGTTTTTAACACTAAAACAAATAAAGAAGTCTATCCTGAACCTAGTGAGTCAAATAATTCGTGTTTATTAGTATAAGGAAGTTTGTTGTAGTCAGGGACCCTTAAACTCCTGTTCTGAAATTGTAGCGTAGGGTTTTGGTTCATGTGTAGATAAGAAATAAGTTAAATACGTGTTCTTTCTTCTCGCACGATTCTTCTTACACAGGAAATAAGGTCTGATGGGACTTAGTTCCTGCTACTTTCGAGTCATCTCACTTGGGATGCACCGATCAAATCTCGATACACGGGTGGTATGGATCGCCCTATATGGAGATTTGAGGGAAAGTATATGTGATAGTGTAAGTCCTCATAGAAAATGATGCACGAAATCTGACCCTGGGAGAATCAAACACCAACAAAACAGAAAATAGAAAAAGAAGAAGAAGATGGTAACACAAATAAGAACCCCAATGAACTTTACGCTTTGTATCACTTGAGGATATTAAGGTTGACCATGTCTTTCACTTAAGTCCTTAATTAACTTGCACGAATGATTCATTAGGCTCGGTGTGTGGATAGAATACATATATAGAGTGAGCTGATAGAATTATCGTGTCCAATGATCAACAAAAATGAGTCCATCGAGTTGTGTTGCTAGTTTGAATAATGCATCTTTGTTCAGATTTTGTTAGTATATCCGCTAAAACCCATCAGCAAACACCACTCCTCTTCCTTGACGACAAGGCGGTTTAACAATTTGTTGCACGTGCTAAGTGCAACCGTGATTCTTACGAAAGTGAGTTAGGATTTCCCTGTGTTTCGTATGTTTTTCCTTTCTTTCATTTTCCTCTTTCTTTGTTTTAGGCGGGACTAGCAAAAGGTAAGTGTGTTACTCGAGTGTTTGTTGTTATATTTGAAGTATTAGGTAATAAAGAAGAGAAGGGCATAGAAAAATGACTGAAACATAAGAAGAAAGAACTTAAATGAAGCAAAATGATCATCTCTATCATATACAGGGACCCATCTGCAAGAGGGAAGGACCTGGACGTAAGCCTGAAGGGACCAAATAGAAAATCGAGAAACTCCGCACCATTATGAGGAGTATTTTGACAATTTGATTCGGTCCCAGAGTCCAATAACCCATCCGCCATCCGAGTGCACGTCACGTGATGAAGTGAAGCACAAGATATCCGAAAATGGGTCCGATCCAACAAAGAGTGACCATCAATTGGCGGCCCAAGACTGCCAATTAGTGGTCCATTTTTCTCAAAAGCCGACCTCGTTTCTCGTAGATATAGGTTATATGTTTATGTCTATTCTAGGAAAGTTTCATTAGTCCCACATCGGGGGATTGTCCCCAATTTCCTTTGTTCATGCCTATAAATAGAACTCTTCATCCTCCTTTGTAAACTACTACATACTTGGTGGCTAATCCCTGTACTTAGAGTCAGGCCTTGGAGCAAAAACTCAAGGGGAGAGATGCTACTTGTATTCTTGAGTCTGAAATTCAATAAATTTTTCTTAGTTTATGTTGTCTCTCTTGTGATTCTTTCATGCTTAGCTTAATTTCCTTTCATTAATCTTAGTAGACTTAGTTAACATATTTTCTTCTCTTAACATATAGTTAACTTAATGATTATTGAGTAGCTCTATCCCCTTTTGGGGGTGGTGATGATGTTTATACATGCAATAAAAATGGAAATGAATGCTTTGTCATGAAATGTGTTGATAAATGTGAATGTATGCTTGCTTGTTTAAAGTAGAATAGTTAACTTGATCAGTTTTACTACAACTATTAGACACCTCAAATGCTTAACTTGGATATGCAGGTGCTGAAGTTTAAGCTTGAGTGTTTGAAGAATAAGCTTTGAAGGTTTGGGAATTGAGAACACAAAGATAGTTTATGAATAGGAGGTGTTAGATATTAGTTTGTGTCTCTAGCGTGGTATTTATATAGGCTTCAAAGCTTAGAGATCCGTTGGGGAGTTGGTGGTGAATGGACCAATGAGAATGCAAGATGTGACTTAAGCTCGGGAAGAAATAGTGTCGTCTTCGGTCAACCATTATCCACATGGTAGTCCGAAGAATTGGTGTGAATTAAAAACTCGGTTGACCGATTATGTATCAGATCACTGTTCACCAACATGCACTAGCTTTTATCTATTTATCCCTAATTATGTTCGGTTAACTGAAGTCCATTCAGTTCACTGTTCCAAGGTGAACAGTAGAATTGATTGGGCTCTGATCTACTCAAGTTCGGTTGACCGTGTAAACTTCGGTAGACCGAAGTTGAGCGAGTTTTGTGCTGACATTGAGTGGGAAGTTGGATAATCCTTAATGGTCAAGTGTCACGTGTAAATAGTCGTTGGGTGCCTAAAGCCAATAAGGATTCGGTATATCGAATGATATGCGGTCATTCGAAGTGAGTCAAGTTAATTGGGCTCTAGGGACTTAATTTGAATGCGACCGTTGGAGTAAAGTTCAAAACCGGTCCAAGGCTAATCGGTCGACCGAAGGTGGTTTGGTCTTCCGTTGGGGAAATTCTAGAGAACACCTAAGTTTTACTGGTGGGAAGTATTCGGGTATCAGACCGGTGTTCGGTGGACCAAACTAGGTAGGTTTCGGTTGACCGAAATAGGTTCGGTTTAAACTAAATCGATTAAAAAAGTTTTTGAGAGATTATTATGCTACTAGTAAAAATACAGCAAATGATATGAAATGAAATATGAATCAACCCCAAAGGGACGGAGTATGTGCACATATAATGTAAGTAAATTGGTGAATGACACATGAAAGCATGTATGTGTGTGTCTTCATGCGTAGGAAGTGTCTAAAGATTTGGCAATACCTATCAATCCATTCACACAACATATTAGTAATTACTACTTGATTATCACAAGATGAGGCTCAGCATGAGAAGTGTCTAAAATTATGGCAAGACTCATCAAATATCAGGGTACACTCGGATGGGTTATTGGACTCTGGTCGTGAATCTAATTGCTAATATACTCCTCATGATGGTGCGGAGTTTCTCGATTTTTTATTTGGTCCCTTTGGGATTACGTCCATGTCATTCCTTCTTGCATATGAGTCATTGTGTATAACCGAGACGTCCATTTTGCTTCATTTATGTCATTTCTTCTTACGTTTCAGTTCTTTACTATGCCCTTCTCTACTTTATTACCTAATACCTGAAATATAACAACAAACACTCGAGTAGCACAACATTGGGGTAAAATTAAGGATATGTAGCATGAATAGGATGCATGATATGCTACTAATTAGTTCCATACTGAAGTTCGCCAGGTCATCATGCTTTGTGAGTCGTGCATCAACATACATTGGGTTCTGCAATCCCTCAGGTCTACTACTCTATCAATGAGTCACGTAAAACATACATTATGCCACAATCTATAATACAGAGATGTTATGTCTTAAGTATCTACACTCTTCCACAAGGTGGTCCCTAGGCAGGCACGATCAATGCACCCACAGTCAGCGCTCGGCTCATGCTTTAGGTGAGGACACGAGTTTCCATGGACATAGTTGATATTCCACTAGAAGAAGGATTCAGTTTAGGGCCCAAACGATTGATCGAAATAGGTATATATGTCGATCGCTCTCCAAAGGATCGGTCGACCAGACGCGTACAATGGTCGAACTCTGGGCTCACAACTTAAGCCCCAACGGTTGAGCAGATAGAAACTGGTCGACCGAAAACTACCAGGGCAACCTTGATGTTTCTCATCATCAATCGGTCGAACAGTCACTATGTCCACTTATGTTACCGATCGGACAAAAGTCTAGAGTGGTCGACCATTTAAATAGTCCACACTCTGTCCAAACCTGTCCAGAAAGCAACGGTCGAACGACTCAGGGGTCCCGGTCGACCGAAAACTACCAGATACTTCTCCAACCCACCAGCATAAGCACAACCTGTCGACCGCCGTAAAGTATCGTTCCACCGACGTTGGTTAAGATTAGAGATTTACACTACATTCGGTCGACCGCCCGAAAGCACCGGTCGACCGTTGGTTGACAACCACCTACCTGAGTTAGCTATAACTTGTTTCCATTCGACGTCGGTGAAGTCTCCGACTTCCGCCTACTAGCCAACACCTCACACCACAGTGTGAGCAACACAGTGCAAGTATTGAACCGGTATACCTCTTAGGATGACAGAACTCGTCGGAGTCTCGCTTGCACTAAACCCGCCTTGTTTACGTATTTTTAGACGAACTTTCTGGTAGACAATTTAATAAGACATGATAAATAAAATATTTTTTTATTACAAGTAAATGATTATAACTTAATTAGAATGTTTGGTTTCTTGGAAGAGTTACCTTTGTAAAGCTTTTTATGTGTTTTTGTGTACATTTTACATGTTCGTGTTCTTTTTGTCGTCTCACCAACCACACTTATTTAATATTGCTTAAAGAAACAAAATACAAATCATTAGCTCAATATGAGATACAGATGTGTGATCGAAAGATAAGCCATGAAGGCGATCCAAACTAAAAGGACAATGAAAAGAACTTACGGGTTCTAGGACGCTTTACATTTTAAGTGACTTTCATTTTCTACAAACATATGATAAAATGTCAAAGGGTGAGGGATGATATTCCGGAGGGTGCGGGGGATAAATCCCCCTTTGACACAGGTTCACGAGTCTTGATTTTCTTGGTGCTCCCACCTTGCTCGTCGGTGGAGCACCCGAGATTTCCCCTCTCTCCAAGATGCAAAAGAAATGTCGGACAAGTGGTTTCCATTATTACGTAAAAAACGTATTTACCAATGTTTTATGTGGCACAAAAAGTTAATTTCTCACGGGAAATTACAGAACATCCGGTCACCCGTAGTGGATATTACAAAACGTTAATTATTATTATTATTTGCCAGTTTACGAATTTTGGAGTGATTTTAATAGAAAATGTGAGTCCCACAAAAATAAGAACATTTTAATAATAATTAGAATGAAGTAGCCAAGTAGTGGCACCACTACAAATACGGAACGACAAAAACGCAAAATATGTTATTTTTTGAATTTTGAATGACACCCTTGTATTTAGCCTTGTATAAAGGTGGTACTGGTCAGGCTAGTTCTGCTAGAAATTAACGGGCCGGGCTTTTGTCCCGTTTATCCTCACGGTTGTTAGGGCCGTTTAATTTTTAATTTTTTAAACACGAAAATGTCATACATTATTTACGAAAATGACATTACAAAAATCTATATAAACCCTTCATTCCGTTCATTTTTCTTCACACCAATTCTTCTTCTTCTTCTTCTCTTACAAATTTTAATTTTCTCCGTCTTTCACTAAGTATTCTCATTGTGTCACAAGTAGGTTGAGGTTGAGCAAAAACCTAAACCAACTGCCCGATTTCGCGACACTAACACATTTTCTCCGTTTCTCGTTTTCTCAGTTCTCATTTGCACTCTTTACCATTTTAGGGTTATAGTTTATTTAGTACAATTAGTTTATCTGAGTTAATTATCATGAATTTCTCGTTCGTTGGAAATTTTAGATTTTTGTTTACCTACTTTTTAATTTCGATGGCATCTGACACGTCAATTAATTCATCACCTTAACCATAAGGGGTTAGTAATCCACATGTTGGTGCATAAAATAGAACCAAAAGTACTAGAAGAAGAACTAGTAAGGTTAGGAATAATTTTAACATATCGTAAGATAACAATGGGAAGAAATGGGTTATATGTAAATATGTGGTGCTGAACTTATTACAACTGGTAGTTCATGAACTACTTATCTGACGAGACATGCAAAAAATGTAAACTTAGGAATGTGAGAACATCTACTTCACAACAAACTATTTTAGACCCTTGTTCTAGAACATTTATAACCAGGAAATACAATGCAATTAAAAGCAGAGATGTAATTGATGATCATATAATTGGAGATGAATTACTGTTTAGCGAAGTTGAATCTCCAAATCTTAGCAAAACATTACTTATAATAATCCACAATTCCAACCATTTTCCCGACGCACATTAGGGGTTGCTGCAAATACAAAATATTGTTGGACCGTCGTGGGTCGGGTTAATCTAATCACTTTTGCGCTAATCCCTAGCTAATCAAACAATAAACGCAGCGGAAACAATTTAAAGACTTGTAGGGAAAAGGAACAAGCAAACCACAAAAGAGGCGTCGATTTTATAGAGGTTCGGCACCCCACCCGGGTCCTAGTCCTCTCTTGCAAGCTCCGCTCGACTCCGCGAGCTCCGCCTACGACTTCACTATCCGCACCCCGTTCCAGGCCGGGAGACAACGCCTTACAACCGTCAAACTCGCGAACAACCCTCGCCGAGCTTTGAAACCTCTTCTCAGAATCCGAGAAGGATCACTTCGGGCTCTCACCGAAGTCTATACTTGTTTGACAAACTTTGTAACTGAGTGGGATTCACTCTCTAATTGAGCACACTTTGAGTAGGATGAGTAATTGATCAAGTGTGTATAGTTTAGGCTTCTGGAGTGTAGAAATGGGAGCTTTGAGGATTGAGGTTTCTCTCTAATGTATTGGGACAATTGGAGTTGGAGAGTTGTGTTAACAACAGATCTTGATCCTCTATTTATAAGCTCCTAAGGTATTCTAGCCATTGGGGATAGATTTAGTTGGGTTTTTTGTAAGATACACAAAGCAGAAAATCGGGCTGCAAATCTGTCCAGAACCGGTCGACCGAAACTAAGAAACCGGTCGACCGTTCACTTGATTTCAAGGAGAACGGTCGAACAAATAAATATTTGGTCGAACAAATGAGCTAGAACTTAACTCTACTTAAGTGAATCGGTCGAACCAAAGTATGAGGCGGTCGACCGTTAAGGGGATTCGGTTGAGACAAAGGTGCAACGGTCGAACGAAGAATGTGTCGACCGATAGCAGGGAATTTGGTTTCTTGAAAAACTGTTCAACCTGTCGACCGAAACAAGGTCGTCGTTCGACCGGTTACCGAATGTATTTTGGGGTTAAGTTTGTTTTATACGAATACGACCGTTATAGGAATACAACAAAAAAACGGTCATATTAAAATCCGGGATCGGTCGACCGAAAAGGTAGAACCGGTCGACCGGTAGAGTTCGGTAAAGTCACTGTGGAGAGTCTGTTATAAATCGGTCGAACTGAGAACTGGTTCGGTCGACCGATTCACACAGGAATTATGGGTTTAGGTTTAAAGTGATTTTCCGACTCGGGTTTGGATGACCTAATGAAGTCCAAATGATTTGAAACTTTGTGTGTGACTTCTCTAAGGAACCTAGTGTGTAAGTGATTGGTTTTTAACTCTTGTATGCTCAATTTACACATGTTCCTAAGACTCAAAATAAAATCAAGATTATAAGTCTTCATATAGCTCTATCACATATCTTGACTTGATTTCCTTCCTTCCATGAGTCTTGATCACCTGTAGAGGTTAGCACATGCAATATATATGCAATGCAATATGTGTGCTACTCTACATTACTTATGATTAAGATTAGGTTGATTAAATCATCAAAACAAAGATTAAGGCCAAAAGGCCAACAATCTCCCCCTTTTTTATGATGGCAACCTATATCTTAATACTTGAAAATTTTAAGTGTAAACTATGCATATAAATGCTCCCCCTATGGATGTGTATAGTTTTTGTTCATTTTTACACGATTTCAAGTAACCCCCTTAATTACTTCCCTTAATTATCTCTCCCCCTTTGACATCCATCAAAAACAATAATCAATGTAAGATATGTAATGAGATTTCTCCCCCATTGACAATTATATAACTATATAAGTTCAATATAGGATGTCAATTGTAATGAAGTTGCTCCCCCTAAATTTTGCACTTCATTACTCTAATAAAAGATATAACATTAAGCTCCCCCTATCAATAAGGCTAAATGGAAACAATGAGTATGATTCAAGTTAAATTCATTTAAGTTTCTACTCAAGCCTTATTCTAACATCCATTTAGGATATGACATTTAAAATCAATGGATGTGGTATATGATTTGCAATGAATAGGGTTAATGATTTGCAATGAATTAAACTCTAAGGATATGACAATTAAGCATTTAAACTAGATTAGAGCTAATTTTTCAGAAATATCAAAGATAGAAATTTATACCAAACTTGAATCTTGAATAGCTCCAATCTTGACTTGGTGATGCAACCGGATTCGAATTTGACGCTTTGGCTCACCCGGTCACCACCAATCTCCTCCTCAAGCACCTACAAGTGTAGATTTAGGTACCCAAACAACTTTGGGTCCTTGAATGTTAGCTTTGGGAACCCAAACCATTTTGGTTTTATGAGCCCACACACTTGAGGAACTATGGTTAATGAACATATGCTTGTCATTTAGTGTAGTGTGAGATACATGGTTTTTCAATTTTGAATTGTAACCTAAACCATGTTTTTGCAAGGATTGCCTTTGACTACCTAATAACATGTTGAGCATATGAGTTCCATTTGTGAATCTTTCTAAATCTTTTCTTAATTGCAAATTACAAGCTTGAAGATTTAGTTGATCACAATCTATGGGTGTTGCTCTTAATTTATCAATATTTGATGCATTCTTTTCAAATTTAGCAATCACCTCATTCTTCTCATTCATGCATGTTTCAATTTGGCTTTGGAGATCTTTAATTAACTTTCTAGCATTCTTGTTTTTATCACAAGTGATCTCATATTGTTTAACTAAATCATGGAATGCATTTTAAAGTTCATCATAAGAATATGTTTCTTCTTTAGAGCATGAACTATCACTAGCATATGACTTACATGAGCATGAATTTGATCTATTGGAGTAAGAGTTAGAAGATACCTCACTTCCTTCATCTTGAATTGTCATGTAGCACATATGCGCATATTCCTTTGTTGATGAAGGTGCGGTTGATTTGGATGATGACGACGATGAATCGTCCCAAGTGGCCTTGTGAGCTTCCAACCTCTTCTCTTTTCTCTTACTCCTCTCATTTTCTCTCCTTCTCTCCCTTCTCTCATTTTTCTTTTCCCCTTCTCTTCTCTCATTTTCGCTCTCCTCCCTCTCTTTTTCTTTTTCTCTTTTCTCACTTCTTCTACCTCTTCTTTCATTCTTTTCTCCCTTATCCCTCTTTAGGTATTTGAAGAAGTATTGGGCAAGGACCTCAATGTCCTCTTCTTCAACTCTCCTTGTCTCATCAAAGTTTGCATGCAATGCCACCGCGGAGTTTTTCTTTGAAGCTTCCTTCACTTTTCGATGACTCAATTGGAGCTCATAGGCCATGAGATTTCCAATGAGTTCCTCCATCTTCAATTTTGAAAGATCGTGCGATTCTTCAATTGCGACGACATTGTCTTCCCAATCGTTGCTCAATGACCGGAGGAATTTTCGAGTCATCTCTCCTTCATTTATCCTTCTTCCAAGAATCAAAAGAGAGTTAGTAATATCGGTGAAGCGAGTGTTCATGTCGCTTATGTTCTCTCCGATTTGCATAGAAAATATTTCATATTTATGCATGAGGATACTTATCCTGGTTTCTTTGGTTTTACTATCACCCTCATGATGCATTTGTAACTTATGCCATATTTCATCGGCACTTTCACAACCCCTAATTCTATTGTATTCTCCCTCATTAAGGCCACAATAAAGAATGTTCATGATTTTAAAATTCATTTTAATTTCTTTCATTTGAGCCCTACATAGAAAATCTAACTCATCTTCATTTGGGGGTATGTATGGATTTTGAATAAACTTCCAATACTTAAGGTCATTTGATATTAAAAAGATTTTCATTCTATTTTTCCAATAATCATAATTTGACTCATTAAGCAAATGAGGCCTTGTGGTGCATAAACCCTCTAAGTGATTAGATGTTGAAGCCATGCTAAAATTACGGTAAAGTAATGAAATTTAGCTAACAAGGCTCTGATACCAAATGTTGGACCGTCGTGGGTCGGGTTAATCTAATCACTTTTGCGCTAATCCCTAGCTAATCAAACAATAAATGCAGCGGAAACAAATTTAAAGACTAGTAGGGAAAAGGAACAAGCAAACCACAAAAGAGGCGTCGGTTTTTATAGAGGTTCGGCACCCCACCCGGGTCCTAGTCCTCTCTTGCAAGCTCTGCTCGACTCTGCGAGCTCCGCCTACGACTTCACTATCCGCTCCCCGTTCCGGGCCGGGAGACAACGCCTTACAACCGTCTGTTGGATCGTGTGGGTTATGGGTCCACTAATCACTTTTAAGCTAATACCTAATTACCTACTTGATTAAGCCATCAAATGCGCAGCGGAATAAACAAACAAGTAGAGAAAGAAAGATAATGCAAACCACAAAAGACGCGTCGGTTTTTATAGAGGTTCGGCACCCCACCCGGGTCCTAGTCCTCTCTTGTAAGCTCCGCTCGACTCCGCGAGCTCCGCCTACGTCTTCACTAACCACTCCCCGTTCCGGGCCGGGAGAGAACACCTTTACACCACAAGCAACGCGAACAACCCTCGCTTGCTTGAATTCTTCCTCTCACAATCCGAGAGGAACACTTCGGGCTTTCACCGAAGTCCTTGCTTCTTTTGACAACACTTGTAACTGAGTGGGATTCACTCTCTAATTGAGCACACTTTGAGTAAGATGAGTATATGATCACTAAGTGTGGATTTAGGCTTGTGGAGTGAAATTGGGAGCTTTGAGGATTGAGAACTTCTCTCTAATGAAATGGACAAATGGAAGTTGGAGAGTTGTGTTAACAACAAGTCTTGATCCTTTATTTATAAGCTCCTAAAGATTTCTAGCCGTTTGGACAAGATTTGATTGGGTTTTGTGCAAGATACACAAGGCAGAAAATCGGGCTGCAAATCTGTCCAGAACCGGTCGACCGAAACTACTAAACCGGTCGACCGTTCACTTGATTTCAAGGAGAACGGTCGAACAAAAGAATATTCGGTCGGACAAACGAGCTAGAACGTAACTCTACTTAAGTGAATCGGTTGAACCAAAGTAAGGGGCGGTCGACCGTTCAGGGGATTCGGTTGAGATAAAGGTGCAACGGTCGAACGAAGAATGACTCGCCCGATAGCAGGGAATTTTGTTTCTTGAAGAAATGTTCAACCGGTCGACCGAAACAAGGTCGTCGTTCGACCGGTTACCGAATGTATTTTGGGGTTAAGTTTGTTTTATACGAATACGACCGTTATAGGAATACGACAAGGAAAACGGCCATATTAAAATCCGGGATCGGTCGACCGAAAAGATATAACCGGTCGACCGGTAGAGTTCGGTAAAATCACTGTGGAGAGTCTGTTATAAACCGGTCGAACTGAGAACTGGTTCGGTCGACCAGTTTCACACTGGAATTCTGGATTTAGGTTTTAAGTGATTTCCGACTAAGGTTTGGGTGATCTAATGGAGTCCAAATGATATGAGATTTTGTGTGTGACTCCTACAGGGAACCTAGTGTGTAAGTGATTGGTTTTTAACTCTTGTATGCTCAATTTACACAAGTTCCTAAGACTCAAAATAAATCAAGATTACATGTCTTCGATTTAGCTTTAATTACATGTCTTGACTTCATTTCCTTCTTTCTTGAGTCTTGAACACCTGTAGAGGTTAGCACAATACAATATATATGCAATGCAATATGTGTGCTACTCTACATCATCATAATTAAGATTAGGTTAATTAAATCATCAAAACATAGATTAAGGCCAAAAAGCCAACAATCTCCCCCTTTTTGATGATGGCAACCTATATCTTAATTCTATCTAAATACATGGAATTTGTATATGTAAACTATGCCTATTAATGCTCCCCCTATGGATGTGCATAGTTTTTGTTCAATTTTATGCCAAATTCCAAGTTACCCCCTTAATTATCTCTCCCCCTTTGACATCCATCAAAAATAAAAATAAATATGACTTTAAGCATAGAATTTGGATGTCTTGTAATGAAGTTGCTCTCCCTAAATTTTGCACTTCATTATTCTAAAAGATATAACATTTAAGCTCCCCCTATCAATAAGGCTAAATGGAAACAATTAGTATGATTCAAGTTAAGTTCACTTAAGTTTCAACTTAAGCCTTATTCTAACATCCATTTAAAATTTGACATTTAGAATCAATGGATGTGGTAAATGATTTGCAATGAATAGGGTGAATGATTTTCAATGAATTGAACTATATGATATGTCAATTAAGCATATGAAACTAGATTAGAGCTAATTTAACATGAATTGTATAGATAGGAATTTTATACCAATGTTGAATTCGAATTTAGCTCCAAACTCATTTGGTGATGCAACCGGATTTGAATTTGACTCTTGAGCTCACCCGGTCACCACCAATCTCCTCGTCAAGCTCCTACAAGAGTAGATTTAGGTACCCAAACAACTTTGGGTCCTTGAATGTTAGCTTTGGGAATCCACACCATTTTGGTTTTGGGAGCCCACATACTTGAAGAAGTATGCTTTATCACTAAGTGCTTTCCATTTAAAGTTGTGTAGGAAGCATGATTTTTCAATTTTGCATTAAATCCTAAACCATGTTTTTGCAAAGATTGCATTTGACTTCCTAATAGCATGTTAAGCAGCTTAGTTCCATTGGTGAACTTTTCTAGATCTTTTCTTAATTGCACATTGCAAGCATGGAGATCTAATTGTTCAACATCTATAGGTGTTGCTTTTAATTTATCAAAATTTGATGCATTCTTTTCAAATTTTGCAATCACCTCATTCTTCTCATTCATGCATGTTTCAATTTGGCTTTGGAGATCCTTGATTAACTTTCTAGCATTCTTGTTTTTATCACAAATGATCTCATATTGTTTAACTAAGTCATGAAATGCATTTTGAAGCTCATCATGTGTATAAGTTTCTTCATTAACACTAGAATGTGAGCTATCACTATAATATGACTTAGTTGAGCATGAATTACTAGACCAAGAGTTAGATTCTACCTCACTTCCTTCATCTTGAATTGCCATGTAGCACATGTGTGCATATTCTTTTGTTGATGAAGGTGTGGTTGATTTGGATGACGATGAAGACGATGAATCGTCCCATGTAGCCTTGTGAGCTTCCAACCTCTTCTCTTTTCTCTTACTCTTCTCCTTTTCTCTCCTTCTCTCCCTCCTCTCATTTTTCTTCTCCTTCTCTTTTCTCTCATTTCCACTCTCTTCCTTCTCCTTCTTTTCTCTCTTTTCACTCCTTCTACCTCTTCTTTCATTCTTTTCTTCTTTATCCTTCTTGAGGTATTTGAAGAAGTCTTTTGCTAGGACTTCAATGTCCTCATCTTCCACCTTCCTTGGCTCATCAAAATTTGCATGTAATGCCAAGGTGGATGTTTTCGTGGTGGCTTCCTTCTCCTTCCGATGATTGATTTGAAGTTCATAAGCCATCAAGTTTCCAATGAACTCCTCCATCTTTAATTTTGAGAGATCATGCGCCTCTTCAATTGCGACGACTTTATCTTCTCAATCGATGCTAAGTGACCGGAGGAACTTCCTTGTCATCTCTCCTTCATTGATTTTTCTTCCAAGAACCAAAAGAGAGTTAGTGATATCGGTGAAGCGAGTGTTCATTTCGCTTATGTTTTCACCGATTTGCATAGAAAAAATCTCATATTTATGCATGAGGAGACTAATGCGTGTTTCCTTAGTTTTACTATCCCCCTCATGGTGCATTTGAAGTCTATGCCATATCTCATGTGCACTTTCACATCCCCTAATCCTATTATATTCACCCTCATTAAAGCCACAATACAAGATGTTCATAATTTTCGAATTCATTTCGATTTCTTTCATTTTCGGTCTTGTAAGTGAATCTAATTCATCTTCTTTAGGGGGTGTGTATGGATTTTGGAGAAACATCCAATACTTAAGGTCATTTGATATTAAAAAGATTTTCATCCTATTTTTTCAATAATCATAGTTTGACCCATTAAGCAATGGAGGTCTAGTGGTGCATAATCCTTCTATGTGATTAGATGATGTAGAAGCCATGCTAAGTAATACGATTAAGTATGAGAATTTAGCTAACAAGGCTCTGATACCAAATGTTGGATCGTGTGGGTTATGGGTCCACTAATCACTTTTAAGCTAATACCTAATTACCTACTTGATTAAGCCATCAAATGCGCAGCGGAATAAACAAACAAGTAGAGAAAGAAAGATAATGCAAACCACAAAAGACGCGTCAGTTTTTATAGAGGTTCGGCACCCCACCCGGGTCCTAGTCCTCTCTTGTAAGCTCCGCTCGATTCCGCGAGCTCCGCCTACGTCTTCACTAACCACTCCCCGTTCCGGGCCGGGAGAGAACGCCTTTACACCACAAGCAACGCGAACAACCCTCACTTGCTTGAATTCTTCCTCTCACAATCCGAGAGGGACACTTCGGGCTTTCACCGAAGTCCTTGCTTCTTTTGACAACACTTGTAACTGAGTGGGATTCACTCTCTAATTGAGCACACTTTGAGTAGGATGAGTATATGATCACTAAGTGTGGATTTAGGCTTGTGGAGTGAAATTGGGAGCTTTGAGGATTGAGAACTTCTCTCTAATGAAATGGACAAATGGAAGTTGGAGAGTTGTGTTAACAACAAGTCTTGATCCTTTATTTATAAGCTCCTAAAGATTTCTAGCCGTTTGGACAAGATTTGATTGGGTTTTGTGCAAGATACACAAGGCAGAAAATCGGGCTGCAAATCTGTCCAGAACCGGTCGACCGAAACTACTAAACCGGTCGACCGTTCACTTGATTTCAAGGAGAACGGTCGAACAAAAGAATATTCGGTCGGACAAACGAGCTAGAACTTAACTCTACTTAAGTGAATCGGTCGAACCAAAGTAGGGGGCGGTCGACCGTTCAGGGGATTCGGTTGAGATAAAGGTGCAACGGTCGAACGAAGAATGACTCGACCGATAGCAGGGAATTTTGTTTCTTGAAGAAATGTTCAACCGGTCGACCGAAACAAGGTCGTCGTTCGACCGGTTACCGAATGTATTTTGGGGTTAAGTTTGTTTTATACGAATACGACCGTTATAGGAATACGACAAGGAAAACGGCCATATTAAAATCCGGGATCGGTCGACCGAAAAGATAAAACCGGTCGACCGGTAGAGTTCGGTAAAATCACTGTGGAGAGTATGTTATAAACCGGTCGAACTGAGAACTGGTTCGGTCGACCGGTTTCACACAGGAATTCTGGATTTAGGTTTTAAGTGATTTCCGACTAAGATTTGGGTGATCTAATGGAGTCCAAATGATATGAGATTTTGTGTGTGACTCCTACAGGAAACCTAGTGTGTAAGTGATTGGTTTTTAACTCTTGTATGCTCAATTTACACAAGTTCCTAAGACTCAAAATAAATCAAGATTACATGTCTTCGATTTAGCTTTAATTACATGTCTTGACTTCATTTCCTTCTTTCTTGAGTCTTGATCACCTGTAGAGGTTAGCACAATACAATATATATGCAATGCAATATGTGTGCTACTCTACATCATCATAATTAAGATTAGGTTAATTAAATCATCAAAACATAGATTAAGGCCAAAAAGCCAACACCGTCAAACTCGCGAACAACCTTCGTCGAGCTTGGAAACCTCTTCTCACAATCCGAGAAGGATCACTTCGGGCTCTCACCGAAGTCTATACTTGTTTGACAAACTTTGTAACTGAGTGAGATTCACTCTCTAATTGAGCACACTTTGAGTAGGATGAGTAATTGATCAAGTGTGTATAGTTTAGGCTTATAGAGTGTAGAAATGGGAGCTTTGAGGATTGAGGTTTCTCTCTAATGTATATGGACAATTGGAGTTGGAGAGTTGTGTTAACAACATGTCTTGATCCTCTATTTATAAGCTCTTAAGGTATTCTAACCGTTGGGGATAGATTTGGTTGGGTTTTGTGTAAGATACACAAAGCAGAAAATCGGGCTGCAAATCTGTCCAGAACCGGTCGACCGAAACTAAGAAACTGGTCGACCGTTCACTTGATTTCAAGGAGAACGGTCGAACAAATAAATATTTGGTCGAACAAATGAGCTAGAACTTAACTCTACTTAAGTGAATCGGTCGAACCAAAGTATGGGACGGTCGACCGTTAAGGGGATTCGGTTGAGACAAAGGTGCAACGGTCGAACGAAGAATGTGTCGACCGATAGCAGGGAATTTGGTTTCTTGAAAAACTGTTCAACCTGTCGACCGAAACAAGGTCGTCGTTCGACCGGTTACCGAATGTATTTTGGGGTTAAGTTTGTTTTATACTAATACGACCGTTATAGGAATACAACAAAGAAAACGGTCATATTAAAATCCGGGATCGGTCGACCGAAAAGGTAGAACCGGTCGACCGGTAGAGTTCGGTAAAGTCACTGTGGAGAGTCTGTTATAAATCGGTCGAACTGAGAACTGGTTCGGTCGACCGATTCGCACAGGAATTATGGGTTTAGGTTTAAAGTGATTTTCCGACAAAGGGTTTGGATGACCTAATGAAGTCCAAATGATTTGAAACTTTGTGTGTGACTTTTCTAAGGAACCTAGTGTGTAAGTGATTGGTTTTTAACTCTTGTATGCACAATTTACACATGTTCCTAAGACTCAAAATAAAATCAAGATTACAAGTCTTCATATAGCTTTATTACATATGTTGACTTGATTTCCTTCATTCCATGAGTCTTGATCACCTGTAGAGGTTAGCACATGCAATATATATGTAATGCAATATGTGTGCTATTCTACATTACTTATGATTAAGATTGGGTTGATTAAATCATCAAAACAAGGATTGAGACCAAAAAGGCAACAAATATGAAATGGGAAGAATAGACTTAATTAATACATTTGCATCAATGTCTTATATGATAGCATTAACAAGTGTATTTGGACCTCAGAATCTGGTTTTCCTTTTTGTTGCGTAACTACTCATTTTTTAGATAATTCATTAGTTTTACATAAGAACATTAAATCTTATGCAACACATTTATACCCACATACTACTATGATTATATATAACCAGATATGAGATGTACTGCATGCATATTAAATAACAAATAAAATTTGTGCAATTTCTTTTGACAATGCTAGTAATAACTCTGGAGCAGTAGAATTACTTCTAACATTATGTAATCCACCATTAGATGATTTTTTTATATTAGATGTGTTTGTTATATTTTAAACTTATTGTACAAGATGAACTTGAAATAATAAACCTTATTTACAAAATGTTAGAGATATTATCACATATTTAGGTAGTAATAGTACATATAAATATCAACAATTTAGAGAATTATGCTCTAATAATGATGTTTAACCTAGAAAAATTAAATTAGATGTTCCAAGTAGATGGAACTCTACTTATGAATTGTTGTTTTCTTATAAATTTTTAATTACATCTTTTTATAATGAAAAATAAAATGAAAGAATTTTAACTAATCTTGATTGGGAAAATTGTAAATTATGTTAGATTTTTGAAATATTTTTTCAACTTTACAAACACATTAAGTGGAACATATTACGCAGCTGCTAATTATTTATATTTGAATTACTTCGAATTACTAAAGTATTTAGTAAAGAAAGGAATAATGGTAGTTTTGTAGAAATTATTAATGTAATGGAGGTTAAGTTTAATAAATATTGGAAACCTCCACTATTAATTTTTTGTTTAGGTTTTGTCATATATCCTAGATTTAGAATGACCGGTTTACAAATTTACTTAGAACTACTTTTGAAAACATGAATTATGAAGGTTGTGAGGATTACTTAAACAAATTAGAACTCATCTTAATAGATTTTTTGTTTATATGAACTATTACATAATGTCAATCAAGTGAGGTCAAACATTGCTAGTTCATTGATTGATCTCGTTTTTTATATTTAACCGCAAGTGCACGACCGCGTTGAAGCGGTGGCAAATACGGGTCGTCCACTGGGAGGTGTGTCGACACTTGGTTTGTTCGAAGGCGAGAGGTAAAGAAAGGGAAGAAAGGTTGGTTACACTAAACTACACTAAGATGCAAATGGAAATGGAGATAAGCAATAAACTAAGCCCCAAAGGGGGTAGAGAAATAATGTGAACATAAAGAAGTGTGTGTGTGTTCATTAAGCTCCTCACAACATGTAGTGAATGAAATCATAAAACTACATCCAACTTTGCCTCTACATGAATTAAGATTTCACTACATCATTAAAACATACAAGACATTAATTGCAATGAAGCTACATGAACTCAAGCACAAAGGCTATACCCTACTATGCCTCTACATGAATTAAGATTTCACTACATCATTAAAACATACAAGACATTAGCTAAGGTAAAGGCAACAAGAGCACATACACTACAAATTGTGTTTCCAACATTAACTTCATCCATATCCTAACCTTATCATTCCCCATAAAATAGGTCCACTAATCAAAGTATAAGCTAAGCTTCATTCAAGAGCATTAGCCTATCAAAGATAAGAGTGGAGACCCATTAGATGGTTATGGAAATCATATAAAGCTCAAGGGATAAAAATAACACACACTTAATACACTACATGATTATATCACATATTTCTCCACCCCCCAAATGGGGATGGAACTACTCACTACTCATTACACTACTGATTAGACTAAGCAAAGAAGCATAATACTGAAATGAAAGTTAACTAAGAAGGCACGAAGCATTAAAGAAACATAAAAGGAAAGGAAAGACTAAACAAACATGCACAAATTAAAAGACAAGATTTAAAGAAACTAGAAGAATTATTTTATTAACAAAATGACTCACATTGAAGGTAGCATTCTTCTCCACCTTGAGTTTTTGCTTCAAGGCTCACTCCTTAGTAGAGAGAATGCCACCAAGCAATGGGTAATTACAATGGAAGGTGAAGAGTTCTATTTATAGCCATGGAAAAAGCTAATCCGGGACAATCCCCCGATGTGGGACTAAACCAATACCAAAAATACACTAAGAATACACTAATACACGTGCTACAGAAAACTAGATGGATTCTGGGCTAAATGGACCGCCAATTAGCGGTTCCAGACCGCCAATTGGCGGTCTATAAGGTTTAGATCCGTCTGGTTTTCTTTGTGGGCTTTTCTTGAAGTGTTTCTTGGTCTTAGATGCATCTGGTTGGTTTAGTGGAGCTCCGACCCGAATCGAATTGACAAAATACTCCTCATGATGGTGTGGAGTTTCCTGTTTTGCTCTTAGGTCCTTCTGTCTTACGATCAGGTCCTTCCCCCTTGCATCTTGGTCCCCAGGTCTCACAATTAGGTCCTTTTTTCCTACTTTTGGGTCCTTTCATGGCTCTTCTCTTCAAACCTCTTTATTTCTGACAACTAAACATAAAACTCGTCACATAGCATTGCTTAGGTGTAAGATAATGGATATAAGGTACAAATATAAGCATGAAATGATGTCAATCAAATACCCCCACACCTAAGTTTTTGCTAGTCTCGAGCAAAACAAAGAAAGAGAAAAACAAACGAGAAACAAGAAATCCTAACTCACTTTCGTAGGAATCACGGTTGCACTTAGCACGTGCAACAAGCCGTTAAACCTCTTTGTTGCCAAGGAGGAGGAGTGTTGTCTCCTGAGGGTTTTCAGCGGATATACCCACAAAATCCGAACAAGATGCATTATTCAATCTAGACCTCGACTCGTTGGAAATATTTTGTCGATCAATGGACGCGGTAATGCTACGGGCCGACTCTATATAGGTGATCAGTCCACACCTCTACCCTAATGAACCATTCGTGCAAGTTAAATAAGGAATTATGTGAAAGACATGGACAACCTCAACATCCTCAAGTGCTACAAAGTGTAAAGTCCATTAAGGTTCTTATTTGCATTATCATTTTTTTTTCTTTTTGTTTGTTTTCACATTTTTTTTTCTTTTACTTTTTATTAGTTCGAGCTTCATTCTCCCAGGGTCAGGTTCCATGCATCATTGCCAATGAGGACTTACACTATCATGTACACCTTTCCCCACATCTCCACATAGGGCAATCCCTACCACCCGTGTAACGGGAGTTCAGTCGGCGCATCCCAAGTCAGATGACTCGAAAGCACCAGGCACAAAGTCCCCTCAGACCTACTTTCCCGAGTGATAGGAGCCGTGCGAGAAGAGAGAACACCTACTCACTTATTTCTTATCTACACATGAACCAAAACCCCTACACTAATGTCTCACAACAGGATTTAGAGGGTCCTTGACTACAACAAACTTCCTTAAGTTAACAGACACGAATTATTGACTCACTAGGTTCAGGGTGGACTTCATTAAATGTTTGAGCACTGAAACCCTATGATTACTCACCCCCAAGGGAAAACTGGGGTGCATCCTAACGACTCGATAAATCCTAAAGCCACGTACTAGATATCCTAATGCATCAAGTTCAAGACAATTTTGGGAGCTTTCTTTTTACTTTGCCTCTCAACGGTTTTGCACATGCTAAACACACGCAAAACCCACAAAACATTTTCTTTCGCAAACACATGAAGATTTTGAAAGAAATGTGAAATTTTTGAAGCACTCGGCAAGCAAAAGAAGACAAGTCACCCAAGGATCATGGCAAGCAGATATATCGATATTAAATGCAGCACACTATCATGACCCTAAAAATGCAAACAAAAGAAAGCAAAATCAAAAGAAAAGACTCGACTATGTACACACGTAAAACACCCCCCCACACCTACTCCATGCATTGTCCTCAATGAATGCAAGCAAGATACTACATGGATTGATGCATAAAAAGGAGAGATCTCACCAACATGAAGTACAAAGGGAAGTGCAAGGTCATGTTGATGGACATAACCTGAATTCCCTCAAAACCTGCGAGATGCTAAAGAAGGGATACAAATACGTGAAAGAAATGGAGCCCAAATACACAAGGGTTGGGGCTCACAACAATCGATGCTCACTGAATGAGTCTTTTATTGTACTTTTTTTTTTTTTTTTTAATATAACTATGTACAAACATAAGTTCCCATCTTCATTTGTCAAAAGACATCAAATGGGAACCTCAAGAGTGGGTCAATGCACCTGGAAAGGGAACATGACACCACGCGGGGCCAGAATACTCATGTGTGGGCCCCCTTCACAAAGAGCACCAGATGAAATGAGAAGTTCGTGAATTGGACGCAAAGGCGTCTCATTCAAAGGATCAAACTGAAAGAGCTTGAACCTCTCGAGAGTTTGGGAAGTAAAGGGCAACGGAGGAAGAGTTTCTCCCGTTGCGTTGCTGAAGTTATGATCGTCAATCCAAACTCTCCAACCAACAAGCTGGTGGGTTGGAACGAGGTCAAGCACCTCGTTATGCATGTCCAACTCACCAGGAGAACAAGAAGTGGGTCTCATACCCAAGGTATCCTCCAAGGAACTCCTAATACCCTCATGAGCAATGTGGTTGTTTGATGTTCCATCATTTCCAAGATGATCAGGAACAATAGTGAGAGGCAAACTCTCATCAGGTTGTTTGAAGTTGAGGGTACCAGGGAGCTCTTGCTCCACCAGAGGTGGGTCCTTAAGAGGATCACAATGAAGATCATGTGGCTCAAGGGCCACGGGACAAAAAGGTAAGGCACAATCCTGTGCCGACTCATAATAGAACTGGTCCAAGTTATTCTCGATTTGAATCGAATCCTCCACTAAGTGATCGTGAATTGAAACCCCAAGTCCCTCAGGCTGACTAGGAGTTTGACTTTGAAAGGTTGTGCTTTGAATTTGTGGATGTGGTGGTGGTTCGATATCAAAAGATGAATCCTCATGTTGACAAGAAAGGTGACCCTCCTCGCGTTCATGGAATTGTTGTGTCATTTGACTCACTTGCAATTCCATATTTTGCAAGGAATTCAAGTTGGACTTCAATAAAGTTTGAGTGGTTTCCATGAATGTTTGGAGGGTTTGTTTTAAGGAATCAAATTTGGGGTCAACAGTGAGGTCCAAGTCAGAGCTTGGGAAATTTTGGGGTTGGGTGTTGATGGGCTGAGAATGAGTCCAATGATTTGAAGTGGGGTGTTGGTAGAATTCTGAGTATTCGGGAGGAGGATACGGGGGTGAAAATGAGGTATAAGAATTTGGATAAGATTTGTCTCCCCATGAATCCATCACTCTCGGGTTGTACGCGGATGCGTAATGGTCATAATGAGCATTTTGGGAAAATGTGTGCTCATACTCAGGCTCAGGGGGAACATAAGGACATTCCCCGATAACATGACCACTCAACCCACAACAGTCGCACGGTACGGCTACTGGAGCCACCGGGGCACTCATGTCGTCTGCCATACGCATGAAAGAGGCCAAAGTTTGTTGTAATGTCTTAGTTTGTTGACCAGCATATGATCCGGCATAACTAGATTGTGGTCTAGCAGTCGGTGCCTCTCTCATGTTACCCCAATATGAAGACTGCTCAGTCACAAAATTGCGATCATCCCAACCATACGGGGTGTTAGTCTGAGCCACCCCAGGTTGCATGGGTCCGGAGTACCAGGGAGAATCGTCCTGGTCCCAACAATGATATGGATGGTCGCCCATGTAACCATCCATCTCAAAAAACTCTCGAGTCGATCACTCTCACCACCACGAGGCTAAGCTCGCAAAAAGTGCTCGACTCGACCCTAAAATGCTAACAGAGAGTGCAAAGGGGAGGAGACTATAACGTAGAAGAAGGTGAGAAGAAGATGACTCAGAGGAGAAGGGAAGAATCCCTAGAGCTAGCGAGGGTACAGGGTGAAGGTAGAAGCCTAACTAGCAAGCACGGCTCAAACAAAGTAAGGCAACGGGTCCTTAAGCTAGACGACGCCTAACTTCGAGGTCACTAGCCTCGACACGCCTCACCTCCCTACAACGAGGACCACAATGCCCAGCAAGTGATACCAGATCCGGAGATCCAGTACCTCCTACTATCGACAAGGTAGGCAACGCCGATCAGGTCATGACGGTCTCGACTAGATTACTCTCCTAGTGCGTCCGAATTCCTTAGGGCCAATGTCTACTTGCTTTTAGTTAAGGCTTTATTAAGAGTGGTTTTTGGGGCCAAGGAAAGGGTGATGAAATCCCCCACCTTATCTTTTATGGGACAGCCCCTCAGTAGCGATTTGATCCTAGATCTAGCAATCAATCGCTCCAATCAAACGCTCTCTCACTCTTGTCCCGATGCACCTTACTAACTAATGCATGAAAGAAACATGCATGAATGAGGGATGTGGGTGCACGTACCTCACGCCAGCAATCAACGACAAAATGTAAAGCAAAGAAAAGACAAATGCATGCAAGGTCTACCAATGGTGCATGACCTAGATGGCAAGAAGTCTAATCTTTTGCTTTGAGTTTTATGGTCCAAGTTGATTAAAAGGGGATTGAAATTAAATCTGGGAGCAAAGTAGAAGTCACAGCATGCAAAATTGGGCTCCCAGATAACACAAATTACAACACAAATGACCAAAAAAAAATTGGAAGACAGAATCCCTTACCAGGCCACCAATTGGCGGTTCCAAACCGCTGATTGGCGGTCTGTTGTTGGATTTGCTTCCTCAAACTTCTCCAGTGGCCTCCCCGTGATCAGAGTGTTCCCTGAAACTAAGCAAAACTGAAAAAGAAAAATTAAAAACCCCTCGAATCGTCCAAACCAAGGTCTGGACAGAGCACCTCCCCGGCAACGGCGCCAAAAACTTGATTGATCTCGTTTTTTATATTTAACCGCAAGTGCACGGCCGCGTTGAAGCGGTGGCAAATACGGGTCGTCCACTGGGAGGTGTGTCGACACTTGGTTTGTTCGAAGGCGAGAGGTAAAGAAAGGGAAGAAAGGTTGGTTACACTAAACTACACTAAGATGCAAATGGAAATGGAGATAAGCAATAAACTAAGCCCCAAAGGGGGTAGAGAAATAATGTGAACATAAAGAAGTGTGTGTGTGTTCATTAAGCTCCTCACAACATGTAGTGAATGAAATCATAAAACTACATCCAACTTTGCCTCTACATGAATTAAGATTTCACTACATCATTAAAACATACAAGACATTAATTGCAATGAAGCTACATGAACTCAAGCATAAAGACTATACCCTACTATGCCTCTACATGAATTAAGATTTCACTACATCATTAAAACATACAAGACATTAGCTAAGGTAAAGGCAACAAGAGCACATACACTACAAATTGTGTTTCCAACATTAACTTCATCCATATCCTAACCTTATCATTCCCCATAAAATAGGTCCACTAATCAAAGTATAAGCTAAGCTTCATTCAAGAGCATTAGCCTATCAAAGATAAGAGTGGAGACCCATTAGATGGTTATGGAAATCATATAAAGCTCAAGGGATAAAAATAACACACACTTAATACACTACATGATTATATCACATATTTCTCCACCCCCCAAATGGGGATGGAACTACTCACTACTCATTACACTACTGATTAGACTAAGCAAAAAAGCATAATACTGAAATGAAAGTTAACTAAGAAGGCACGAAGCATTAAAGAAACATAAAAGGAAAGGAAAGACTAAACAAACATGCACAAATTAAAAGACAAGATTTAAAGAAACTAGAAGAATTATTTTATTAACAAAATGACTCACATTGAAGGTAGCATTCTTCTCCACCTTGAGTTTTTGCTTCAAGGCTCACTCCTTAGTAGAGAGAATGCCACCAAGCAATGGGTAATTACAATTGAAGGTGAAGAGTTCTATTTATAGCCATGGAAAAAGCTAATCCGGGACAATCCCCCGATGTGGGACTAAACCAATACCAAAAATACACTAAGAATACACTAATACACGTGCTACAGAAAACTAGATGGATTCTGGGCTAAATGGACCGCCAATTAGCGGTTCCAGACCGCCAATTGGCGGTCTATAAGGTTTAGATCCGTCTGGTTTTCTTTGTGGGCTTTTCTTGAAGTGTTTCTTGGTCTTAGATGCATCTGGTTGGTTTAGTGGAGCTCCGACCCGAATCGAATTGACAAAATACTCCTCATGATGGTGTGGAGTTTCCTGTTTTGCTCTTAGGTCCTTCTGTCTTACGATCAGGTCCTTCCCCCTTGCATCTTGGTCCCCAGGTCTCACAATTAGGTCCTTTTTTCCTGCTTTTGGGTCCTTTCATGGCTCTTCTCTTCAAACCTCTTTATTTCTGACAACTAAACATAAAACTCGTCACATAGCATTGCTTAGGTGTAAGATAATGGATATAAGGTACAAATATAAGCATGAAATGATGTCAATCATTCATCATCATCTCAACAACACCTACTTGTAGATGAAGAAGATGATGATAAAAACTTTCAATGGAATTGGTTAAATCAAAAGATATTAAAAATAGAACAAAATGAATCACATAATGGATTAGTTGCATATTTCAATTTGGATATGTACTTGACTACCGCATATTGCAAATCTTTTAATGTTTTAAATGAAAGGAATGTATTTTAAAAGTTTTACTTTTATATGGCAGTTGTTATGAATTGAATCTGTAAACATTTTGTTCCTTAATTATGTTATTCGTCTTTTAGAAGTGTTAAGGAAGAGGCGTTTGGTCCTTAATTGTAGATGTCTAAAAGATAATGGTATACATAAAGCAAAAGATGTTCACAATCATGGTAATTAACATGAAACATTAACTACCAAGATAAGATTATCGTGTTGGTCATCAATTGTTGTAGCTCTACAAATAATTGATGACACGAGTATATAAAAGAGGAAAATATTATTTTTATATATTGAATAGACCTAACAAGTAAAACATTATGTAATTGTGTTTCATGTCATTAATGTTTCACTGTGTCTTGGATCCTAAGATATGAGACATATCTTTTCACTCAAGAAGTGCTTAATTTGATTATTGTCAAAAGCTATCAATGAGTGTAGTGATAATGACAATAGTTGGTTAAACATGACTCGTGCTGGAAAAGATGACTAGTCAAACGATTATCGTTGCCCCTCTTAATTGAGTGATGATATTAGTGGGTCCCTTGATAAAGCAAAATTATAATGTGCACAATGTAACTTGAGTTAAGTTACATAATTATAATTAGCTTAGAGAGATCAAGAAATGAATCCAATACAAAGATGACACATTTCTACTTTGTATATATTCTTAATATCATGAGGCAAGGAACGGACACAAGTGATGCACTTACATAACTAAATGGATCGTGTTTTGGTTCGGGTGGAACAAAGACATCTATGCTAATTGAGTAACTATAATGTATAGCTAGATACTGCTTATAGTTTGAGATATTAAGTGTTTAGTATCGCTGCCAATTTGGCTTAGATCCTCCTATAGGTCGCACCACAAAACTGAGAAACAAGATGGTTGATTTTGAATTCATATGATGTGTCGGGTTTCATATGAAAAAGTGACACATGTGGTGAATGAATAAAATCAATATGTAATGAGAATTGACATAATTATAATCATAATAAATTCATATGAGGTGTATATATTATGGGGTGTAATAATTTAATATTACATAGGCTAATATATTACAAAAGATATGAATTTGCTAAATACTCCAACAGATCAAATTTTGTTGGAAATAAATCCAAAATTGGACAAAGGCAAAATCGGGGTCAAACACGGTACATCGTTCAGGGTTCGGTCGACCGGGGTGTCTTCGGAACGGTGAACCGAATGGGAAACGAGTAAACACAATTGGTTGACCGAAATTGTCTAGAGTATCTGAACAATTGGGTTCGGTAAACCGAGCGTGAACGGTAAACCGAGAAAGAGTATTTTCGGTAGACCGAATGTGACACGGTCGTCCGATAATTATGCTCCAGGAGAAATTTTGGTCGGTGAACAGTCGACTGAAGAGAAGACGTGGTTCGTCCGAATTTTTCGAGAAAATTTCTCATGTATATTCGGTCGACTTTCTAGCTCACGGTTCACCGAACATGTGTTAAAACTGAATGGTTTAGTGAACCGAGAAGAATTCTCGGTCGACCGAAAAGTGCGATTTTTGCCTGAATTATTAAGAGATTAATTAGATTATGGGTTTTATTGATTCCAGATTTAATTAAACGTTTTTTAGGAAGCTTATGTGACAATTTGAGATTAATTTTAGGAGAGAATAAGCAAAAGATCATGACTAAAAATAATAATTGATAATAATATTTTGGAACCTGTAAAAAGAACCCCATGGATAATAACTCAAGATAAGCCTCGCCTTCTTGGATGCGCCAATGTCAGATCCACTACAGATTTTACGAGAGAGCAGACAAAGGATGCTGCAAAATAATTGGAGCCCGTGAGGATTTTGCGATCCAATAGGATAAGCCTTGGATGGAGAAATGTCCGTCATCAGCGATCATTGGATCAAAAGAAAATGAGGATATATTAGGCGGCAGAAGAAGACAATTTTTCTCACGGGCTATCCCTCTCATTAATCTACTTCGAGTTACAATTTGCCCAGTCAACTATGTTTAGATGGACTAGGATCCTTTCCAATTCTTGGAAAATTGGAGAGGTACAATTCTTGGAATCTGAACCATATAACAGTAAAAGCATGGATCGTTATTTGAGTTTTTCCTTCGTAAATTCTTATTTGTATTTACCAAATATAAATATTAATGTTGATACTGTATAAAAAAGATTCCCTATATAAGAATATAGATACCAATTATGAGGATAAACGTATTTTTAATTACTTCTATAACTAATATGTTAGAATTAAAATGACTATGTTTTGATGTTATAACTAGACTTGCCAATCATGTCGTGTCGTATACTTTTGTGTCGTTTTTTTTTCATGTATATTAGCCAATTTGATTGTACAACAACATGACCCTCCTAGGTTCGTGTAAACACGACACAGTGCTGATGAGAAGGATATGAGTAGATACCCGGAAATACACGAAACTTTTATTTAATTTCGAAAATCAAGAATTGATTTTATTACGTAAGAGAACAAAATTTGTTCATCTTCACCAAGGAAGGCTTCATGACCAGGAGATGTGCTATGTGAAACCCCTCTCGTGAGTATTTATAGGTGGGAATGAGAGTGAAAATCGGAATTTCACCAATGTGGGACTAAAGCTTCACACAACTGAATCATGTTTAAGATATATTATATTCAATCTAGAACAACAAATTGACAACCACGTGGACCGGTGGAATGGTTAGCTGCCGGTATTATTCCATTGTAGATGCAAGTTCAATGAGTTTCGAACCCGCGTCCTCTCGTGTAACTGGAGTCGACCTTACCACTGCGATAACATGCATAATTGTTTGAAATTGTGGTCATAATAATATTATCGTGTATATTCGGGCATTTTCACGTACACGAAAACGACAAGAATTTTTTTTCGTGTCTGATATGTGCTACATGAACACGACGTGAAAACTTCTAACCCAAACACTCTTTTTCGTGTCGTGTTTTCATGTTTCGTGTCAAATTGTTAAGAAATTTATCACCCCATTGAAATTGCGGTCATATTAATATTATCGTTATATCTTATGATATATTTATTTTGAACCAGGAACATTAGCGGCACAAGTCCACTCGTACGGTGTAATTCCAATTGTAAAGAGCATTTAATGAGAATAGGGATGTGTTTTGTACCACCCATTTAAAAGGAATGGCTAGGATTAATGGAATTTGACCTCCAATTCTCCAAGGATCAGAGAGGATTCTAATCATTTTTTAATTTTGAAACTTGTCGATCAATTAAGTTTTAAATTTCAAGTAGGGTACAAAACTGTTACAAAACTTGTCAATCAAGTTTAAATCTCAAGTAGCGTACAAAAGTGTTACAAAACTTGTCGATCAAGTTTAAATTTCAAGAAGAGTTCAAAAGTGATACAAAAGTAAAATATAAGAAATGTGATAGACACGTGTAGATGGGCAAACTGATATCACACATCGAGGGCTTTTGGATGCAAATTTTCGTAGTAGATCCAACTCTAGAAGTTGCTATAGTAAAATACCAAATCCAAATATTATTTTGGGAGTTGAGAAACTAGTTCTAGCACGGAATTCAAGGTACCAGATTTGTATTGTACAGAGAAGTTGTGAGGGGAGCTTCTGACAATTTCCCTACTTGTTGGATTTTTTTGACCAATCTATCCCTGCTTATTTTCAACATATTCATATATAAACTTTTATTTAATTAAACTCTGAAGTTAATTTAAGAATTTAATTTGACAAGACATCACATACTATCAGAACTTTCAATCCATCCAAACAATTCTTAACCTCTCGAGAAGAAGTTACTCTTGAATCCATGTTCCCATAAGTTGACATTTGGGACCTTGACCCAAACGCACCTGTCATTGTATAATTCAAAATAGCTAACCATAATTAATCCTATTAATTGGTCTGCCTTATTCTTCGTTTTATCATTGGGAATTATTTTCTTACAATTGCAGTAGATGGATAAACTCATGAATGTAGACAGACAAACTCTACAACTATGTACCCTTTGCGTTTAAAAATGGAATTTGATCCTCACGTCTCAAGGAGGCGTTACATCCTACCGATTGTGGTTAGCTCAGTTGATACTTGACAGAGCACGTAATATTATATTAGTAATGACTTGGGACCGACTCTTAGCATTGTTAGTTAGAAACGTGGGAACCAATTAAAAGATATTAAGTACTTTCAAAATAGAAAAGTCATTCAATCTTCTCTACCGTTGGATTATGCCGAAAGTGATACGAACTCAACGATTTTGCATGGGAACTTGGATTCCACGCGATTCATCCCCACTAGATTTGAAGGTACCGGACGTGAAACGCATGCAGCTTTCTGATGTGAACTCGGATGCGCCACCACTGCATCTATCTAATAGACATGCCTACGTACTATATATTTTGATATTTTCTCTACCATTTGTTTTTTGATGAATATCAGTATGGTTTGTCGTTTCGCAAAAGGGAAACGGTCATAAATAATAGAAGAGAGAGAAGAATGAGACCCAAATCAAGAAATAATAAATCCTGTCGTAGAAGGGAGAGACACGACGGTAATAATAGATGATATAAGAGAGAAGAAGACAAAGATCGACAGAGAACGTGACAATATATTATGGAGTCGCTTTTGTTAAAATAAAATTAAAGATAGATAAGTTCCGAAAAGAAAGAAAATTCCTAGCACTATTGGCACTGTGGGGTTTGAATCTTTTAAAAAAAGACAATATATTATGGGAGGTAAAGTACATCGGTCTCCCGTGGCGTAGCTGATTGAAGGAGTAGGATGTTTATTTCCGAATGTAAATTTGAACATCAATGATGTAGTTAATTATGTATTATTCATTGTTGTAGTTAACTACGTTGTCACTGACACGTTGGATGTTACCAAAACGACATGGCAGACAATTTACTCCCTCTTTTTTATTAAGTGAATCAAGAATAGAAAATGCTAAAGTACAATTGTAGATCTACATATAACATAAATAATATTGTGAGCAAAAAATATTCCAAATAAAATATTAATGTGTGTCATGACTAATTGTCAACACAATTCAGAAATCATCAATTACTTGCATAAACAAAAGCATACATGAGAAAACACTGAAATATATAAAATCTCAAAACAGTAACTTTTTTTATTGAGAAATTACCAAGATTATAATCAGCACATACTTCGGTCGTTTATACAAGAAACTATCGTGTTGATAACGTGTTGTAAAACAAACAATCTAAAGAAGAAAATAGTGAAAAGAAGAGAGATATATGTTTTATTTTCTTATCACCAAATATGTACAATAGTCCTTATATATAGGGTGATGATGTAGTAGATGTTACAACCAAAATAAATGGAATTACACTATATTAATAAGAGTAAAATCTACTTAAATTATTGGGGGTTAAAGAAAACAAATCATCTACAAAACCTTTGGAATTCTTAACATGAACCAATTAAAAGATATTAAGTACTTTCAAAATAGAAAAGTCATTCAATCTTCTCTACCGTTGGATTACGCCGAAAGTGATACGAACTCAACGATTTTTCATGGGAACTTGGATTCCACGCGATTCATCCCCACTAGATTCGAAGGTACCCGACGTGAAACGCATGCAGCTTTCTGATGTGAACTCGGATGCGCCACCACTGCGCGCCACAGAACCAGTTCACAAAAAGAAGATATCTACTTTTACAACACGTGCTTGTAATCTAGCTTTCATATATCTATCTAATAGACTCCGTCGAATAGGAAAATTAGGAGGCGAGCTTTCATGGCCTTCCTCTTCGAATGGCTCCGTCCGACTTCGTTTAGTTGAGGACCCGGAGCCAGACGGGTCAGTACAACTTCGTTTATTGGAAGACCCGGAAGATTGTCTGCTCGAAAAATTGCGTATGGAGCCCAAGGATCTCCACTTTGGGTATTGTTTCAAAATTCTCCAGGCGTGTGAGTATTGAAAGCCGGTGTTGGTCTCACTCTGGTAAATTTGATGAGCTTCTTTCATCACGTCATCCTCGTTTTGTCCACTTGTCATCCGTCTTGTTGCTTCGTCATAGATACCCGCCCATTTGCTTCTTGCGTGATTTATTCTCCTCCAACGACCTTTGATTGCCTCTTGGTTTCTAGGTGAGAGTTGGTAATTAGTAAGGGCGGCGTCGTCGTATATAAATTTTACTTTCGCCCAAAATTGGTTATTTTTCTGGTTCGTTCCCACTACCGTGTCCGTGGTAACGGAGATGTAAGCAGAAACGAGAGCCTCGTCTTCCATACAAGACCAACCACGTTTGCTTACCGTGTTTGTTTTTGGTGACTGTTGAGATAGGTTTGCGGGACAATGGTCTACATTTTCATGAGGTTGGAACTCAGTCGACTCATTACTCAGGAGGTCAGAATACATCTGCAGTACATTTGGCTGCGGTGGATGTTGAGGATTTTGGTACGGGTAGAACGGGTTTTGCGGTGGTGGATTTTGGTACGGGTAGAACGTGTTTTGCGGCGGTGGATGTTGAGGATTTTGGTACTAGTAGAAGGGTTGGGACCCACTATGGTAGTAAGGGTTGTGCGTCGGTGGATTTTGGGACCCACTGGGGTAGTAAAGGTTTTGAGGTGGTGGAGGTTGGGAACCACTTGCGAAGTTTGGGTTGTAGTAGGAAGATGGGTCGGTGAATTGGGAGAAACCGAATCCACTGAAGGGAGGGCGACTTGGGAGAGACGTTTCGTGAGAATCACTACTCTCAGATGACGACATTGTCAGTGAAGTTTTGAAATGGATGTTTCGGTGTTTAGATGGTGTGATGACTTCGAAGGACTTGTGTGGCATTTATACACTATCTCACAACCACACCACTGTCTCACTTTCTTAACCACAACCGCAACACTTTGTCACAACCGCACCACTTTCTCACAACCACACCTCTATCTTAACCACAACCGCAACACTTTGTCACAACCGTACCACTTTCTCACAACTTTTTCACAACCCCAACCACAACCTCAAACTCTTAACCACAACCTTACCAACTTTTTCACAACCTCAAACTCTTAACCACAACCTTACCCACTTTTTCTCAACCTTGCACTCTTTTTCTCAACCTCACGACCCCAAGCACAACCTCATTTTCTTAACCACAACCTTACCCACTTTTTCTCAACCTCACACTCTTAACCACAACCGCACCCACTTTTTCTCAACCTCACGACCCCAATGACAACCTCAAACACTTAACCACAACCGCACCCACTTTTTCTCAACCTCACGACCCCAATCACAACCTCAAACTCTTAACCACAACCTCACCCACTTTTTCACAACCTTGCACACTTTCTCCATAAATAGGGGATTAAGGCATATCCACAATCACATTCACTATCAACGTGTGGCAGAAATATGTCTTCTGCTAGTAGTGTTCCGTCCTCAACAAGTAATTCCTCTGACGATGAGGGAAACGAACTAACTGATGAAGTAATAGACTACCTTTCGCAGCATACCTCTCGTCCACCTGTAAGAAGGCAAGTTCGAGCTAGAAGGAAAACCGGTCCCGATAGACGTAGAGAAACAGGTTACGCCAATCTATATTCTGATTATTTTGCTGACGATCCTGTGTATGGTCCTAGTATTTTCAGAAGAAGGTTTAGAATGAGGAAGCATGTATTCCTCCGAATATCAAACGCAGTTGAGGCCTCCGAGGTGATCTTCCAACGAAGGCCAGACGCCACGGGGCGACTTGCAATATCAGGACTGTAAAAAATAACTGCAGCTCTCCGAATGTTAGCTTATGGTGTATCAGCTGATAACGTGGACGAGTACCTGCGGATGAGCCAGGAAACGGCAAGAAAGTCTCTCCAAAAATTTGTGGAAGGGGTCATACTCAACTTTCAGGAAGAATATCTGCGAAGTCCCACATCAGAGGACTTAGCAAGGCTGTTACACGTTGCTGAGCAACGAGGCTTTCCGGGAATGTTGGGGAGCATCGACTGTATGCACTGGCAATGGAAGAATTGTCCATCTGCTTGGAAAGGACAATTCCAAGGACGTAGTGGAAAACCCACTGTTATCCTAGAGGCTGTAGCGTCGTATGACCTCTGGATATGACATTCCTTCTTCGGTGTTCCAGGGTCTTGTAACGACCTAAACGTCCTTCAGCGGTCTCCTGTGTTTAATAATGTCTTAGAAGGACGTGCGCCTACTGTCCAATACTCTGTCAACGGTCATCCTTATAATATGGGATATTACCTTACAGATGGTATTTATCCGCAGTGGGCAGCTTTCGTGAAGTCTATCCCTTTACCCCAAACTCCTAAGGACAGATTATTTGCACAATGTCAAGAAGGAGTGCGTAAAGACGTCGAACGTGCATTTGGAGTGCTACAGGCGCGGTGGGCAATCATAAAAGCTCCTGCTCTTGCGTGGAACATTGACCTGCTGAGCAAGATCATCACTGCGTGCATCATAATGCACAACATGTAGAGGACGAACGAGACTCATATTCCACTCTTTATGATACAACAGAGTTTGATCAGGACCTCCCGCCCAACTTAGGGGGCACATCAACTCTGGGTTCGAATCAGTTCTCCACCGGTCGTGTTGTCAATCTTGATACGTATATGGACACCAGAGAACGCATTCGTGAAAAAAACAGGCATCTCACCCTAAGATATGACTTGATCGAGCACATATGGCAATGATTCGGGGGAACCTCAAATTAATTTTTTTTAGTAGTATGCATTTTCATTTTAATGAAATTAAGGTAATGTAATATTTTATTGTATTACGCTACGTATAATGGTTTAAATAAATATGTATTTTGTTTTTTATTGATAAAAATAATTATTTGCTTATTAATAAATATTTGTTTGAATTATTAATGTTTTGAGTAAATATAATTGATTTTGGAATATAATAAAAGTTAGTGGAAATAAAAGATGATGTGGAGGAGAGAGGTAGGTTGTTGTGGGTTGTGTTGGGTTGTGGTTAAGAGATGAATAGTGTAGGAAAGAGAAGAAGGTGGGTTGAGGAAAGAGAAAGCTGATGTGGAAGAGAGAGAAAGCTGATTTTGAAGAGAGAGAGAGCTGATGACCGGGTCGTCCAGGTCATGGTTAGTGATGGCCTAATAGACATGCCTACGTACTATATATTTTGATATTTTCTCTACCATTTGTTTTTTGATGAATATCATAATGGTTTGTCGTTTCGCAAAAGGGAAACGGTCATAAATAATAGAAGAGAGAGAAGAATGAGACCCAAATCAAGAAATAATAAATCCTATCGTAGAAGGGAGAGACACGACGGTAATAATAGATCATATAAGAGAGAAGACAAAGATCGACAGAGAGCGTGACAATATATTATGGAGTCGCTTTTTAAAAAAAATAAAATTTAAGAAAGATAAGTCCCGAAAAGAAAGAAAATTCCTTGCACTATTGGCACTGTGGGGTTTGAATCTTTTAAAAAAAGACAATATATTATGGGAGGTAAAGTACATCGGTCTCCCGCGTGGCGTAGCTGATTGAAAGAGTAGGATATTTATTTCCGAGTGTAAATTTGAACATCAATGATGTAGTTAATTATGTATTATTCATTGTTGGAAATTTGGTAAACTACGTTGTCACTAAAACGTTGGATGTTACCAAAACGACATGGCAGACAATTTACCACGTCGGATGTTCACAAACCGATGTGGTAGTGTCCATGACTCAATACCCTACAACGTCGGTCTTAGAATCCGACGTGGTAGGGGGTCTTCCACGTCGACGGTTACATTGACCAACATGGAAGGGTCCATTTATGATTTTTTAAATAATTCATACACTACTACGTCGGTTGTGGAGACTAACGTGGACGTCCCCTACCACGTCAGTAGTTAATTAAGCTGATGTGGTAGGGTTATAAATAATTCATACCCTACCACGTCAGTATTTAATTAATCCGACGTGGTAGGGGGTCTTCCACATCGCTATGTAATGTGTCCGACGTGATAGGGTATTCCCAAACCCAAAATTCAAGAAACACAAAATTCTTCCTTTCCTTGACCAAAGCATTCCTCTCCCCATACTCACGCGACCTCTCCTTCAAGGAAACCCCGTTCCTTGAGCGACCTCTCCTGTTTGGCAACGCCGAAATGTAAGTCTATGACAAACAACATTTCTTTGTTCATTGCGTGAAAACTTTTCTTTGATGGGGAGTCTTCCGTCAATATTTCTTTTGTTGGTTGGAATTTTTTTTCCTCGAAAACTTATTTCATATCATGTTATTTGGCTATAAATATAAATATGAAAACGGAATACAAATTTCGTATTCTGGTTATTGAGGCATGAACATGGTCTTCCACGTCGGTGTGTAATTTATCTGATATGGTAGGGTATTCGTAAAAACACCTTACCCAGAATTATGATTGCTTTTGTCTCAGATTCATTCTCCTAGAAAATGCTCACCTGTAAATAAATTTCAAAAATATAAAAGATTTTAGTAGCCAAGTTATTTTTTTATCCATTGTGGATATCATAGTCGGAAACCATATTCAAAATGACTCCAACTTTGGATCTAGTACTCAATCTAGAAGGGTTTTTTGTTAAAAATAAAATGTGAAGGTTCACTACCTTTGGACTTTGATTCTGTCTAAGAGCCGATCAGAGAGAATTTTTTTTATTGGAATAGTTATTTGTGTACCCTCGCTAGAACCAATGTTCATATTTGTATTGAAAAGTGGTCATAAGTTGATTCTTGTCTAAAAGAACAAATTTGGGAGGATGTAATGGTATATTTTTGTTGATTAGTTTTATTTAAAATTCTCCCTCTTATTGATTCTAATTTACATTTTTTTGATTGTAGGGCAAATTCATTTTTAATCCACTAAAGCGTTGAAGAAAAAATGGATTTCGTATGTGGGTAACCGGTGGAGACACTTTAAAAGAAGGCTCACATACATGTTAATGTTTGGGGAATATAGGGATCGTGATCCTTGTGCTATTTACAATTTCATTTCGTCGAGTTCATGGGCTGCTTTCAAAAGAACCAGACTTTCTCCAGAATTTATGATAATATATATACTCATATTTTAATACGTAGAATTTATTATGTTTATTTTGATAATTGATTCATTAAATTCTTTTTTCAAGAAATATGAGAGTTGAACAACAAACGACAATCTAGTAACAAATTTAAGCATAGATTGTCCAGAGGCGGTTACCGTAAACTTAAGGAAGAGACGATAATGGAAAAAAATTCCCAAAAAAAGAAGCGAGTATGAGTGAAGAGCAGGCAAGTAATTTGTTGTCTCCATCTCCAATTTCTAGAGAAGAGAAGTGGAAGAAAGCGCATATTACTTCGGAAGATAGTTACATTAATGTGGTGACTGAACTAGTTGCCTCTAAGATTGTAAGTTAATTTTAATTTAGATGCTTTGTGTATGTGGTTATTAATTAATAACAACAACAACAAATTAATAAGAATATCTAAAATTATTTTCGTATAGGATGAAGTTTCAATGAAAGCATCCCAAGGATAATTCGTTTCAAATGGAAGAAATGATATATCGTCCACAACCTTGGGTAAGGAGGGGCATCTTCAGCGAATACGCAGTGTAGGTAGTCGAATAGGACTACGTTTGTATTATGGGTCATCATCCTCACAGAGACATTCCAAAAGTGATCACGTGAAATGCAACGAGAAAATCCATTACCTGGAAAGCCTGATGAAGAGTTTGTATAATCACCTTGGAGTTTCCATCGAAATTGTCACAAATGTAGATTTACTAATCCCCCATACTGCTTCAAGTGTACCACATAGGGAATTGTTTCTGCAAGAAAGATTTGAGCAGAACACACTTGGCAATTTTGAGGTAAAATTACAGTTGTTAAGTATTTATTTTTTGTTACGTTCCCCTAGGTATCCGTGGTGAATGAGGGTTGGTGTGGCGGGCCGGATTACATGTGATAAATTTCGTTTTGATATTTACAAGATGAAGCTGAATGTGAACTCTTTGTGAATAATCCAGATATGCGACTTGTAGCATATGGAATGGTGTACACACTGAAGTTACATCTCGGTAAACAAATTGAATCCAAGAATTCGAACATGACTTTGGATACTTCTGTCTGCGGTGATGCACTCCTACCGTATCCTGAATTTGAATTTCAGATGGTGAGCGGTGCTGAAGGATGGGTGTTTCAATACTCTCGTTCATTGATTAAATTAAAGATGACAAATGTATCAACTTTTATTTTAATAATTACATAATTGGTTGATATATAGTAATCATGTAAATATATTCTAATAATATAATTTTTTTAATTTCATAAGGTTGAAGGTCCAACATCCAATCAATCTGAAAATGAAATTGTAACTGATGGGAGACAATTTTCCCCCAATTGTCAAATGTTATACAATTTGATACGAAAGAGGATGAAGATTCTATTGTTGAAATTGTTATGAATAAAGCAATTGTAAGTTCCATGATCGACGATATCATCGAAACTAAGTTCTATGTCATAATAAAAGATGTCATGTAATTTTTAAGGATGGTAAAATTTTGTATAACAATAATCCAAGTTCATTTAAAGTAAGAAATTTTGTCTTTTTATATATTTCATTAAGAATTGTTTTAATAATAATTATCATATATTGATTTTTGAATAAGGTTCTCTACGAATTGCCTTTTAAGTGGTAATTTATGTCCCACAATATTCATGTATCCCGACAATTCAAACAATGACACTAGAGCCCAAAAGATTGCTAATGTTATGTGTGATTGTGGGAAGAAGATTTATCTAACACCATATTGGGAGGCGTAAGTATTTCATTATATTTTATATTGCTTGTTATATTAGTATTAAATGATTAATAATTTTATGCAACATGATATGTTTTTAGTGATAATTGGATGTTGACTGTTTTAGTTCCCGATATAGTGCATATTGGTTTGATTGTCTAACATCAGATAAACCAAGGAAATCATTGAAGAATATTGTTCAATTGTAAGTTACTTTTAGTATAGTTAATTTAAATTTGTTTACTAATTTGAGTCAAATATTTGACCATTTGTGTAATTTTGACAGAGTCATGAATATATGTATATATAAAATGATGTATCGAAAAAGAAGTCAGAAGAAGCAAACAACTTGGCATGCCATGTAGGTTCATTATTAAGTAATATGTATTCATTTCATTATCAGGATATAATACTGAATATATTTTTATCTGTAATTGTTGTAGTACCGTAGACACGTTTAAATACTGAATGCGGTTACTACATAATGACTTATATGGAACAAATTGTCAGTTTGGGATCTGAAGATGAAGATTTATGACATGTATCTTCGATATGTAACTTACGTGTTAGGTTATAATGGTTTTTTATTTTAATTATTAAAAAATATAATGTTTTTTTGTAGATTTTTGAAGAAAACCCTCAACCATTTTCGTAAGAGGAGATAGATGAAACACGTGAAAGGTGGTCTGCTTATTTTATTACTTGTATCCTAAAACAAAAGTGTAATTAGTTGTGTATGAATGGTATAATATAAGAATTTCATGTCAAGATTCACATCTCTATTAGAATTTGGTCATTATTTTTTGAATATACAATATGTATGTACATTAGCCGGGAAGGCTGGCTCATTAATATTTAATTAAAATCATTTTTCATGAAGATGTAGAAAATTTTGTATTTTCATATGAACCGGTCCCTCAAGGATCCCTATGATCATCAAAAGATTGTGTTTTTTATATAACTTGATGTGTGATGTTATCTATTCATCACATTACATCAAATGTCAAATTTCATGACCACAAGATCACCAATAATGAAGTGCATAAAAAGAAAGAATTTTTGTTACACTTTCTATATGAATAATTAGTAATATGACATGACAGTAGTACATGTCAAATAAAATATAGAAAGTTTCTCAGCCAATTGTTGCATTCATATGACTATGCCTTAAGTACATATTGAGTAAAAAATGTTCAAGTGACCATTGAAATAACAAACTTGAGAAATGGACCCTCAAGTGTCTTATCAAGCTACTTATTTTATTTGGCTAAGTTATAGTACATCGTGATATACATGTTACAATTGGGATCATTTGAGATCTTAAAGTGGAAAATTTGTTGACACTCTTTATTGATTATATTTATATGTCTGAGAAAATTTAGACAATGTTTATCAACATACATATCTACCAATATTTTCATATTACCCCAAGAAAATTTGTGCTATTTTGGTTAGTGCTCTTATTAGTCCAATATATTTTCATACTTGTGATTTTTATTCACTCACGATGAGATTCTTCTAGATATTAATAAAAACATGCATGTTGCTAGCATATAGATATTCAACATTTTTTTGTCATGACTGTTTATGCATATGATTATAATGTCTTTTAATGTTCAATAGCAAAGATTAGTATTTGTATTTATTGACATTGACATGATTTAATGTATGGTTCTTATTTCATTATATTTTGTCATTGCAAGAATCTTATTATCTATTTTGTAATAGTTGCATAAATAATTTATATACAACAAATATTTTATTTGGCTTGCAATGAAGAGTAAGGATATTTTTTGGTCTCATATTTGATTTAAGATCAGAAAATATGATTTATGCATCATGTATAGTGTTGTCATGCACACTATATTAAGAGATAAATATTCTCTAATTTGATAATGAGAAAAATTAAAACCATTAACATACATTGTCGTACGAGATTAACAGAAAGCTCTAGAAGATTATTATCTATTGTTATATATGGAATTATCTTAGCTTTAAATGATGAATTTTATTTATTAGATCTCAAGAAACTTATTGAGTTTCAAATCGCCATAATGGCTTGTATTGAGACTACAGTTGAAGTAAAGGTTAATATTTTTATTCATGTCAAGCAAGAAAATATTATTGAGAAAATTACCTGATTTTGAACGATGTGTTGTTACACAAGTGGTGGCTTGGTAAAAAGACTTGCACTGGTGAATCAAATGAATATTGATTCTAGTAACATATGGTATGACCGATTGGGTCAATGATGATTAGTTATGATGACAAATGTTGTTAAAATTTCATATGACTATCAAATGAAGAATGAGAAGATTCTTTAACTAAGTAGGTATACACGAGCTTTATCTTTTCATGGGATTGAGCTAACTTGTGTTATGCATTACTTGTGATTGAAAGTCATAAACATAAGTTATTGCAAAATCACAATATATACCCTCGTATTTTGGATCATGTGGCTAAAGCACATATTACAAAGCATCGATTTATAAAATATCTCTGAATATGGATTATAATGGGATCTTAAAATTTATAAATGATACATTAATGTGCATACATGTTGATATTATTCATATATAATTCTTTTTATGCTACATATACATTATGTTATGAATGTTTCCCATCTACGATTAATAGATTACCACCCCCACAATTTAATGGTCTAAAATTAAATTGGATATTTCAGCGGGATTCATATCCTTGATAATATTAAAAAACTTGAAGTCCCTGAAGGGCGATGTATTTTATTGTTCATTCCAACAATTATATATACACATATTTTTGGCATTAGGAGGAGAAACCCAGAAGCTTAAAGAATACCAACAATGTACAATATTGAACCTGGAGTTCATCAGAGAATATACCTACAAATATGCTTAAACCTGAAGTTCACATAATAATTAATTTGCAATATATCGAGCAAGTAATTGCCATATGTATTTATTGATCACAAATGAGTGACTAAGTCTTGTATTACTAAACATAAAATGCATAATATAAAGTGGAGATCCCCACGTGATAAAATATATTCGAGCCCAACCATCGCTAGAAGGGTGAACTAGAACATATATTATTTGTGGAAAGGAAAATAAAAGTTAATCACTCATTATATCTCCTGAAGAGCTTATTCCTGAGGAATATAGACTTGATAAAAATAAAAGCAGTTGACGGAAATGTAATAATTCTTAGAGTACATAATGATCAAATCATAATGTCTTGGGAAACAATGAGGATTTGATAAGTTACAATCGCCTATGTTGATATGAGAGAAAAAACATAAAATAATTGAATTATCATGGACGACTAATTCGCCTTCTAAGTAGCATGATAATTCATGAGAAAATCTGGATCCAGAACCTATAATCTTATAAAGAATGTCAGAAGCATTCGTATTTGAATTGAATAAAAGAAGGTGAACAATGTAGAACTAGACTCGCTTAATAAACATATTATATGGACATGTAGTCCTGATTCCTAAAGAATATTAATAGAAATCACATTACAATAAAATGATGGTACATTATAAAGCGAGCAATGACACTAGGATTTTTCGCAGAACGCAACATCCATTATGATGTTACTCATTCTCTCGAAATATATAATATTATGTTATGTTACTTGATCAATATGACATAAATATAAATAAACATATGAGATATATTGTGAGTACAAATTTGTATAAATCACTTGATAGTGATATTTCTATGAAAAGATCACCATATGAACAAACATAGAGAATATGCATATTATCTCGAAGAATGATATGAAAGGAACTCTTGAAGAGATTAAACACATATCCGTGAAATATTTGAATGATAAATTTGAAATAAATGATTGGAGAAAGTCAACTATTTTTTGACATGCAATTCGAACATTCTCTAGAAGAAAATTCTTACAATGATTTAAATATATAAAGAGATATTATACAAAGAAAGTTCACCTGGAAACACACATGAATGATAGATTGTCTGTACTGTGTTAACAAAGATCCAGTTATATATATAACTAAAGAGGTTGAACAAGGACCTGAAGTCCATTTTATACAACGCCATAAAATATGTTGCATATAAAACTATATCTAATACATTCACTATGATTGTTTATATAGGCATATTGTTTCTTCGAAAACATTCAAACAACATTCCACATGTTTTTTCGTTACCTCTTTATGGATATAGCAAATTTACTTACTGATTGATCTCGTTTTATATTTAACCGCAAGTGCACGGCCGCGTTGAAGCGGTAGCAAATACGGGTCGTCCACTGGGAGGTGTGTCGACGCTTGGTTTGTGCGAAGGCGAGAGGTAAAGAAGTAGAGAAGGGTTGGTTATACTAAACTACACTAAGGTGCAAATGGAAATGGAAGAAAAGCAAGAAAACTAAACCCCAAAGGGGTAGAGAAATAATGTGAACATAAAGAAGTGTGTGTGTGTTCATTAAGCTCCTCACAACATGTAGTGCATGAAATCATAAAACTACATCCAACTTTGCCTCTACAAGAATTAAGATAAGACTACATCATTAAAACATACAAGACAATAATTGGAATGAAGCTACATGAACTCAAGTATAAAGACTATACCCTACTATGCCTCTACATGAATTAAGATTTCACTACATCATTAAAACATACAAGACATTAGCTAAGGTAAAGGCAACAAGAGTACATACACTACAAATTGTGTTTCCAATATTAACTTCATCCATATCCTAACCTTATCATTCCCCATAAAATAGGTCCACTAATCAAAGCATAAGCTAAGCTTCATTCAAGAGCATTAGCATATCAAAGATAAGAGTGAAAACCCATTAGATGGTTATGGAAATCATATAAAGCTCAAGGGATAAAAATAACACACACTTAATACACTACATGATTATATCACATAATTCTCCACCCCCCAAATGGGGATGGAACTACTCACTACTCATTACACTACTGATTAGACTAAGTAAAGAAAACATTTAACTAAGATACTAAAATTACTAAACAAGAGATTAAACAAAGTAAAGCAACCCACACAAAACAAACAACATAACAAAACAAGATTAAAAGAAACAAATAAACTTTTATTAACAATGACTCACATTGAAGGTAGCATCCTTCTCCACCTTGAGTTATTGCTTCAAGGCTCACTCCTTAGTAGAGAGAATGCCACCAAACAATGGGTAATTACAATGGAAGGTGAAGAGTTCTATTTATAAGCATGGAAAAAGCTAATCGGGGACAATCCCCCGATGTGGGACTAAACCAATACCACAAATAGCCTAAACGAACACTAATACAAGTCCAGGAGAAGTTGGGGCGGATCTTGCATGATCCAGACCGCCAATTGGCGGTTCCAGACCGCCAATTGGCGGCCTATAAAGCCCAGATCCGTCTGGTCTTCTGGTGGGCTTTCCTTGGTGTGTTTCTTGGTCTTAGATGCATCTAACTTGTGTAGTGGAGCTCCGACCCGAATCGAATTGACAAAATACTCCCCATGATGGTGTGGAGTTTCCTGTTTTGCTCTTAGGTCCTTCTGTCTTACGATCAGGTCCTTCTGTCTTGCATCTTGGTCCCCAGGTCTCACAATTAAGTCCTTTTTCCTGCTTTTGGGTCCTTTCATGGCTCTTCTCTTCAAACCTCTTTATTTCTGAAAACTAAACATAAAACTCGTCACGTAGCATTGCTTAGGTGTAAGATAATGGATATAAGGTACAAATATAAGCATGAAATGATGTCAATCAAATACCCCCACACCTAAGTTTTTGCTAGTCTCGAGCAAAACAAAGAAAGGAAAAAGCATACGAAAAACAAGAAATCCTAACTCACTTTCGTAGGAATCACGGTTGCACTTAGCACGTGCAACAAGCCGTTAAACCTCCTTGTTGCCAAGGAGGAGGAGTGTTGTCTCCTGAGGGTTTTCAGCGGATATACCCACAAAATCCGAACAAGATGCATTATTCAATCTAGACACTCGACTCGTTGGAAATATTTTTGTCGATCAATGGACGCGGTAATCCTACGGTCCGACTCTATATAGGTAATCAGTCCACACCTAGCCTAATAAACCATTCGTGCAAGTTAAATAAGGAATTAAGTAAAAGACATGGACAACCTCAAGATCCTCAAGTGATACAAAGTGTAAGGTCCATTAAGGTTCTTATTTGCATTACCATTTTTTCTTTTCTTTTTGTTTATTTTCACTTTTTTTTTCTTTTTTTTCTTCTTTTTATTAGTTGGAGCTTCGTTCTCCCAGGGTCAGGTTTCGTGCATCATTGCCCATGAGGACTTACACTATCACGTACACCTTTCCCCAAATCTCCACATAGGGCAATCCCTACCACCCGTGTAACGGGAGTTCGGTCGGCGCATCCCAAGTCAGATGACTCGAAAACACCAGGCACAAAGTCCCTTCAGACCTACTTTCCCGAGTGATAGGAGCCGTGCGAGAAGAGAGAACATCTACTCACTTATTTCTTATCTACACATGAACCAAAACCCCTACACTAATGTCTCACAACAAGATTAAGAGGGTCCTTGACTACAACAAACTTCCTAAATTAACAAACACGAATTATTGACTCACTAGGTTCAGGGTGGACTTCTTTGAATGTTTGAGCACTGAAACCCTATGATTACTCACCCCCAAAGGAAAACTGGGGTGCATCCTAACGACTCGATAAATCCTAAAGCCACGTACTAGATATCCTAATGCATCAAGTTCAAGACAATTTTGGGAGCTTTCTTTTTACTTTGCCTCTCAACGGTTTTGCACATGCTAAACACACACAAAACCCACAAAACATTTTCTTTCGAAAACACATGAAGATTTTGAAAGAAATGTGAAAATTTTGAAGCACTAGTCAAGCAAAAGAAGACAAGTCACCCAAGGATCATGGCAAACAGATATATCGATATTAAATGCAGCACACTAACATGACCCTAAAAATGCAAACAAAAGAAAACAAAATCAAAGGAAAAAGACTCAGCTATGTACACACGTAAAACACCCCCCCCCCACACCTACTTCATGCATTGTCCTCAATGAATGCAAGCAAGATACTACATGGATGCATGCATGAAACAGAAGAGATCTCACCAACGTGAAGTACACAAGGAAGTTCATGGCTATGTTGATGGACACAACCCAACTTCCCTCAAAACCTGTGAGATGCTAAAGAAGGGATACAAATACGTGAAAGAAATGGGGCCCAAATACTCAAGGGTTGGGGCCCACAACAATCGATGCTCACTGAAGGAGTCTTTTATTGTACTCTTTTTTTTCTTTTTTCTTTTTTTTTCTTTTTTTTTCTTTTTTTTTCTTTTTTTTATATAACTATGTACAAACATAAGTTCCCATCTTCATTTGTCAAAAGACATCAAATGGGAACCTCAAGAGTGGGTCAATGCACTTGGAAAGGTAACATGACACCACGCGGGGCCAGAATACGCATGCGTGGGCCCCCTTCACAAAGAGCACCAGACGAAATGAGAGGTTCATGAATTGGACACAAAGGCGTCTCATTCAAAGGATCAAACTGAAAGAGCTTGAACCTCTTGAGAGTTTGGGAAATAAGGGGCAACGGAAGAAAAATATCTCCCGTTGCGGAACTGAAGTTATGATCATCAATCCAAACTCTCCAACCAACAGGCTGGTGGGTCGGAACGAGGTCAAGCACCTCGTTATGCATGTCCAACTCACCAGGAGAACAGGAAGTGGGTCTCATACCCAAAGTATCCTCCAAGGAACTCCTAATACCCTCATGAGCAATGTAGTTGTTTGATGTTCCATCATTTCCAAGATGATCAGGAACAATAGTGAGAGGCAAACTCTCATCAGGTTGTTTGAAATTGAGGGTACTAGGGAGCTCTTGCTCCACCAGAGGTGAGTCCTTAAGAGGCACAACATGAAGACGATGTGGCTCAAGGGCCACGGGACAAAAAGATAAGGCACAATCCTGTGCCGACTCATAATAGAACTGGTCCAAGTTATTCTCAATTTGAATCGAATCCTCCACTAAGTGATCGTGAATTGAAACCCCAAGTCCCTCAGACTGACTAGGAGTTTGACTTTGAAAGATTCTGCTTTGAATTTGTGTATGTGGTGGTGGTTCGATATCAAAAGATGAATCCTCACGTTGACACGAAAAGTTACTCTCCTCACTTAATTGTTGTGTCAGTTGACTCACTTGAAGTGTCAGATTTTGTATGCGGTCAACGAGGAGGTCCAAGTCAGATCTTGGGAAATTTTGGGGTTGGGTGTTGATGTCCTGAGAATAAGTCCAATGATTTGAAGTGGGGTGTTGGTAGAATTCTGGGTATTCGGGAGGAGGATATTGGGGTGGAAATGATGTATAAGAATTTGAATATGAATTGTCTCCCCACGAATCCATCCCTCTCGGGTTGTACGCGGATGCGTAATGGTCATAATGAGCATTTTGGGAAAATGTGTGCTCATACTCAGGCTCTGGGGGAACATAAGGACATTCCCCGAAATCATGACCACTCAACCCACAATAGTGACACGGTACGGCTACTGGAGCCACCGGTGCACTCATGTCGTCTACCGCATGCATGAAAGAGGCCAAAGTTTGTTGCCCAGAGTATGATCCAACATAACTAGATGGAGATCTAGCCGTCGGTGCCTCTCTCATATCACCCCTATATGAAGATTGCTCAGTCACATAATGAAGATCATCCCAACCGTACAGGGTGTTCGTCTGAGCCACCCCAGGTTGCATGGGTCCGGAATACCAGGGAGAATCATCCTGGTCCCAACAATGATATGAATGGTCGCCCATGTAACCATCCATCTCAACAAACAACTCTCGAGTCGACCACTCTCACCACCACGAGACTAAGCTCGCAAAAAGTGCTCGACTCGACCCTAAAACGCTACCAGAGAGTGTAAAGGGGAGGAGACTATAACGTAGAAGAAGGTGAGAAGAAGATGACTCAGAGGAGAAGGGAAGAAACCCTAAAGCTAGCGTAGGTAGAGGGATCAGGAAGAAGCCTAACTAGCAAGCACGACTCAAACAATGTAAGGCAATGGGTCCTTAAGCTAGACGACGCCTAACTTCGAGGTCACTAGCCTCGACACGCCTCACCTCCCTACAACGAGGACCACAATGCCCAGCAAGTAATACCAGATCCGGAGATCCAGTACCTCCTACTATCGACAAGGTAGGCAACACCGATCAGGTCATGACGGTCTCGACTAGATTACTCTCCTAGTGCGTCCGAATTCCTTAGGGCCAATGTCTACTTGCTTTTAGTTAAGGCTTTATTAAGAGTGATTTTTGGGGCCAAGGAAAGGGTGATGAAATCCCCCACCTTATCTTTTATGGGACAACCCCTCCTTAGTAGCGATTTGATCCTAGATCTAGCAATCAATCGCTCCAATCAAACGCTCTCTCACTCTTGTCCCGATGCACCTTACTAACTAATGCATGATCGAAACATGCATGAATGAGAGATTGGGGTGCATGTACCTCACGCCAGCAATCAACAACAAAATGTAAAGAAAAGGAAAGACAAATGCATGCAAGGTCTACAAATGATGCATGACCTAGATGACAAGAAGTCTAATCTTTTGCTTTGAGTTTTATGGTCCAAGTTGATTAAAAGGGGATTGAAATTAAATCTGGGAGCAAAGTAGAAGTCACAACATGCAAAATTGTGCTCCCAGATAACTAACATGAAAAATATAACAACTGGAACAAATTTGAAAACAATTGAGGCTCACCAGGCCGCCAATTGGCGGTCCCAGACCGCTGATTGGCGGTCTTTTTGTAGCTTCTGGTCCTCAAACTTCTCCAGTAGCCTCCCCTTGATCCTTAGGTTTCCTGAAACTAAACAACACTGGAAACAAAAAATTAAAAACCCCTCGAATCGCCCAAACCAACGTCTGGACAGAGCACCTCCCCGGCAACGGCGCCAAAAACTTGATTGATCTCGTTTTATATTTAACCGCAAGTGCACGGCCGCGTTGAAGCGGTGGCAAATACGGGTCGTCCACTGGGAGGTGTGTCGACGCTTGGTTTGTGCGAAGGCGAGAGGTAAAGAAGTAGAGAAGGGTTGGTTATACTAAACTACACTAAGGTGCAAATGGAAATGGAAGAAAAGCAAGAAAACTAAACCCCAAAGGGGTAGAGAAATAATGTGAACATAAAGAAGTGTGTGTGTGTTCATTAAGCTCCTCACAACATGTAGTGCATGAAATCATAAAACTACATCCAACTTTGCCTCTACATGAATTAAGATAAGACTACATCATTAAAACATACAAGACAATAATTGGAATGAAGCTACATGAACTCAAGTATAAAGACTATACCCTACTATGCCTTATCATTCCCCATAAAATAGGTCCACTAATATTAACTTCATCCATATCCTAACTTTATCATTCCCCATAAAATAGGTCCACTAATCAAAGCATAAGCTAAGCTTCATTCAAGAGCATTAGCATATCAAAGATAAGAGTGAAAACCCATTAGATGATAAGAGCATTAGCATCCTTCTCCACCTTGAGTTATTGCTTCAAGGCTCACTCCTTAGTAGAGAGAATGCCACCAAACAATGGGTAATTACAATGGAAGGTGAAGAGTTCTATTTATAAGCATGGAAAAAGCTAATCGGGGACAATCCCCCGATGTGGGACTAAACCAATACCACAAATAGCCTAAACGAACACTAATACAAGTCCAGGAGAAGTTGGGGCGGATCTTGCATGATCCAGACCGCCAATTGGCGGTTCCAGACCGCCAATTGGCGGCCTATAAAGCCCAGATCCGTCTGGGTCTTCTGGTGGGCTTTCCTTGGTGTGTTTCTTGGTCTTAGATGCATCTAACTTGTGTAGTGGAGCTCCGACCCGAATCGAATTGACAAAATACTCCCCATGATGGTGTGGAGTTTCCTGTTTTGCTCTTAGGTCCTTCTGTCTTACGATCAGGTCCTTCTGTCTTGCATCTTGGTCCCCAGGTCTCACAATTAAGTCCTTTTTCCTGCTTTTGGGTCCTTTCATGGCTCTTCTCTTCAAACCTCTTTATTTCTGAAAACTAAACATAAAACTCGTCACGTAGCATTGCTTAGGTGTAAGATAATGGATATAAGGTACAAATATAAGCATGAAATGATGTCAATCACTTACTATATTCATGAGATAAACATTTAATTTAGTAATGCCTCCGATATGTCTAATCCACAACAACAACAAAATTTGTGTTATTGTGGTGACATTGTAATTGTTATGCTAGTTAGTGAACTACAAATTAGGAGGAGCGGATTTCTACTTATCATCACTGAAGTATGATTAAACATGAAGGATAAAGCCTAGAATGCCTATAACTATACTCTTCTTCCCTTTATCAGTTTTTGTCCTATAAGATTTTTATTTGTTAAAAGATTTTAAAGAAGCAGTTTGTCCATTTTGTTGGCTTTTGGGTCTTAATCTATGTTTTGAGGATTTAATCAACCTAATCTTAATTATAATCATGTAGATTAGCACACATATTGCATTGCATATATATTTCTTTGTCCTAACTTCTACAGGTGATCAAGACTCAAGGAAGAAAGGAAAATCAAGTCAAGACTTGTAATCAAGCTCATTTGAAGACATGTATTTTGCATTTTCTTTGAGTCTTACGAACTTGTGTAAATTGAGCATACTTGAGCTAAAATCAACTTAAACACACACTAGGTTCCTTATAGAAGTCACACAAAAAATTTCATAACATTTGGACTTCATTAGATCACCCAAACTTAGATCGGAAAACACTAAACCCGAACCCAAATTGTCTGCCCACTTTCGGTGGACCGCAACAGACCATTCGGTCGACCGAAGGATCAAGTCTCCTATTTGTGTTTTCACTGCCCGATTTCGGTCGACCGTAAATACACTTTCGGTCGACTGTGTCAACTTATTTTTCCGTTAGTTTTGTCGTATATACCCAACGATCGTATTCGTATTAAACCAAATATACCCCAAATACATTTCATGTATCGGTCGACCGAGGACCTTGATCGGTCGACCGAATATCCGTCTCTTGACAAACCCAAACCTACTATTGAAAATTGGTCGACCTTTTAGACCTTGTTTTGGTCGATCGAATAGATCATTGTTTGTCAACCCTAGAGTGCCTGGTGCAAATCGGTCGATCGAACCATTTTCGGAGTTCGACCGATCACTTAAGTGTACCTGTGTCGTAGCGTTGGGAGGTCGACCGTTCTTTAACCGGTCGACCGAACTTTGTTCAAAACTACCAAACGGTCGACCGTTCAGTCCGATCCGGTTGACCGAATTAACTCAGAATTGGGTCCTGCAGTTTTATGTTTAGTGTATCTTACACAATCTTATACCCAATCAATCCCAACGGCTATATTCTCTCTAATGCTTATAAATAGAGTTGTAAAACACATTTTAACACAACTCTCCCACTACTACTTGTCCAATACATTAGAGAGAAACTCCCAAGCTCAAATTTCCCCAATCTCACATTCCAAGCCTACACTTCCACACCTTAGCATCAATTCCACATCATAAGCTAAGTGTGCTCAAGTTAGAGAGTGTGTTCCACTCAAGTTTTCATTTGTGAAGAAGCAAGGACTTCGGTGAAAGCCCGAAGTATTCCTCTCGGATTGTGAGAGAAGAAAGTCAAGCTCACGAGGGTGTTCGTGGAGCTTGTTTTGTAAAAGGCGTTCTCTCCCGGCCCGGAACGGCGAGTGGATAGTGAAGACGCGAGCGGAGCTCGAAGTGTCGAGCGGAGCTTGCAAGAGAGGACGTAGGCGGTGGCCGAACCTCTGTAAAATCCCCGTGTTCCATTGTGGTTTGCATTTCTATTCTTTACTTGCATTTGATTGTTGTTTCCGCTGCGTATTTCTTTTGCTTATGCAAGTAGCTAATTAAGAGCATTAAAAGTGATCATTGCCGACCCACACGATCCTACATTTGGTATCAGAGCCTTGTTAGCTAAATCGCATACTTAATCGTATTTTTAGCATGGCTAGCACATCTTATCATGTAGAGGGTTTATGCACAACTCGACCTCCTTTGTTAAATGGGTCAAATTATGATTATTGGAAGAATAGGATGAAGATTTTCCTAATTTCTATTGACCTTAAGTATTGGATGTTTCTTCAAAATCCATACACACCCCCAGATTAAGATGAATTGGATTCACTTACAAGACCCAAAATAAAAGAAATCAAAATGAATTCAAAAATTATGAACATCTTGTATTGTGGCCTTAATGAGGGTGAGTATAATAGAATTAGGGGTTATGAAAGTGCACATGAGATATTGCATAGACTACAAATGCATCATGAGGGTGATAACAAAACTAAGGAAACCCGCATTAGTCTCCTCATGCATAAATATGAAATATTTTCTATGCAAATCGGTGAGAACATAAGCAACATGAACACTCGCTTCACCGATATCACTAACTCTCTTTTGGTTCTTGGAAGAAGATCAAATGAAGGAGAGATGACAAGGAAATTCCTCCGGTCGCTAAGTCACGATTGGGAAGATAAGGTGGTCGCAATTGAAGAAGCACACGATCTTTCCCAACTCAAGATGGAGGAGTTAATTGGAAATCTCATGGCTTATGAGCTCCAAATTAACCATAGGAAGGAGAAAGAAGCCTCCAAGAACAAACCTACCATGTGATTACATGCAAACATTGACCAACCAAGGAGGAATATAGAAGTTGAGGACATTGAAGTCCTTGCAAAAGATTTCTTCAAATACCTCAAGAAGGATAAAGAAGAAAAGAATGAAAGAAGAGGTAGAAGAAGTGAAAAGAGAGAAAAGAAGAAGGAGAAGGAAGAGAGCGAAAATGAGAGAAGAGAAGGGACAAAGAAAAATGAGAGAAGGGAGAGAAGGAGAGAAAAAGAGAGGAGTAAGAGAAAAGAGAAGAGGTTGGAAGCTCACAGGGCTACATGGGACAATTCATCGTCTTCATCATCCAAATCAACCTCACCTTCATCAACAAAGGAATATGCACATATGTGCTTCATGGCAATTCATGATGAAGGAAGTGAGGTATCTTCTAACTCTTACTCTAGTAGATCGCATTCTTGCTCATCTAAGTCATATGCTAGTGATAGTTCATGTTCCAAAGAAGAAACATATTCTCATGAGGAACTTCAAAATGCATTCCATGACTTAGTTAAACAATATGAGATCATTTGTGAAAAGAACAAAAATGCTAGAAAGCTAATCAAAGATCTCCAAAGTCAAATTGAAACATGCATGAATGAGAAAGATGAGGTGGTTGCTAGACTTGAAAATAATGCATCAAATCTTGATAAATTAAAAGCAACACCTATAGATCGTGAACAACTAGATCTTCAAGCTTCCAATGCACAATTAAGAAAAGATTTAGAAAGGTTCACAGATGGAACTAAGATGCTTAACATGCTATTAGGAAGTCAAAGACAATCTTTGCAAAAGCATGGTTTAGGATTTAATGCTAGATTGAAAAACCATGCATCCTATATAACTTTAAATGGAAAGCACTTAGTTGTAAAGCATACTTCCTCAAATGTGTGGGCTCCTAAAACCAAAATGGTTTGGGTTCCCAAAGCTAACATTCAAGGACCCAAAGTTGTTTGGGTACCTAAATCTACACTTGTAGGTGCTTGAGGAAGAAATTGGTGGTGACCGGGCAAGCTTAAGAGTAAAATTCAAAGCCGGTTGGATCACCAAATGAGATTGGAACCAATTCAAGCTTCAAGTTGTTATAATTTCCTATCCTCTATATTTTTCAATCAATTGGTTCTAGTCTAGGTTTATATGCTAAATTGTCATATCATTTACTCATTTATTGCAAATCTTATATGTTTGAACAACATCCATAATTTTAGAGTAAAATTGTCTTAATGGATGTAAAAAGGGGAAATGAGAACATCACATGCTATATTGTAATATTTTCTTGATGTTAGTGAAGGGAATGTGTTCTAAAAGTTTTACTTTTAAATGTCAATTATTATGAATTGAATGAGAAATCATTTTGTTCCTTGTTTATGTTATTCGTCTTTTAGAAGTGTTAAGGAAGAGGCTCTTGGTCCTTAACCGTAGAGCTCTAAAAGATATTGGTTTACATAAAACAAAAGATATTCGTAATCATGGTAATTAACATGGGACATTAATTACCGAGTTAATATTGTCGTGTTGGTCATAGATCATTGTAGCTCTACAAGTGAGTGACGACGCGGGTATGCAAAAGAGGAAAATATTACTTTTGTATACTGAATAGACCTAATAAGTAAAATATTATAGAAATGTGTTTCTGTGTCATTAATATTTTACTGTGTCCTTGGTCCTTTGATATGAGACTTATATCTGATCACTTAAGGAATACTTAATTAGATTAGTGTCTTGAACTATCGTTAAGTGTAGTGTAAAGGCATTGGTTGGTTAAGTACAACTTTTGTTGGAGAAGATAGTTAGTCAAAAGATTATCATTGCCCCTCTTAATTGAGTGATGATATTAGTGGGCCCCTTGATAAAGCAAAGTTATAATGTGCACAATGTGATTTGAGTTAAGTCACATATTTATAACTACTTAAAGAGATCAAGAATGAATACTAATTCAAAGATGACACAATACTACTTTGTGTGTATTCTTAATATCATGAGGCAAGGGACGGACACAAGTGGTGCACTCCATCACTAAATGGATCGGGTTTTGGTTCGAGTGGAATTAAGACATCTAACTAATTGGGAGCTATAATGTGTAGCTAGTTACCGCTTATAGCTTGTGATATTAAGCTCTTAATATCACTGCCAACTTAATTTAGATCCTCCCATAGGTCACACCACAAAACTGGGAAACAAGAAATGGGGATTTTGAGTTCATAGGATGTGTCGGGTTTCATGTAGAAAATATGACACATGGGGTGAACAAGCAAAATCAAAATTATGTTGTGGTTAATAACATAATTCGAATCTAAATTAAATTCATATGTGATGTAAATATTATGGGGTGTAATGTTTAATCATTACATAGGATAATATGTTACATAAGTTGTGAATTTACTACTAATCCCGAAATGTCAAATTTTGTAGGGGTTAAACCGAAATTTGACAAGTCTGCATGCACTGTGCAAAAATGGTCGACCGTTAAACCATAAAAGGTCGACCGAATGTTGCACGGTCGACCGCAATATTGCACGGTCTACCGGATGTGTATCGATCGTAACGAGAATTTCGTCTGTTCATTTTCGGTCGACCGAGTATTCTCGGTCGGTCGACCGAACATTGCGATGAATTTTTTTTTGTTACGAACGGTCGACCGAGAATATCGATCGGTCGACCGAAACTCGGTCTAAACGGTCGACCGGACCTCGCAAACGGTCGACCGGTCAGACGGTTTTATGCGGAATTAATTTAAGAATTAATTAGATCATGCATGGAATTGGTCCATAATTGATTTAATTCGTGGCTAAGATTATTTATTAATAAATAATGGATGGTTAGATGGAATTTTGCATGAAATCATGGGCAAGGGGTTGCACATGAATAGGTAATTTGGAGAGAACTTATAAATACAAGTTTATCTCATTACCTCATTAATTTCATTCATTATTTTCTTGTGCAAAATTCTCTCTCCATAAATCTCCACGAAAATTACTTAATTCTTAAGTTTAGTTTTAGTTCTTAAGAGATCATCTTCTCAAGAGAATTAAAGAGGGGTTAGTAATTAGATTCTAAACCCTATCGGAGATTGAGAGACTGGCTTCCCTCTCTCCGATCTTGTTTAGAGTTTGGTGAATACTCGGAGGCAACCAGCGCGGCGAGAAGCATCCCCAACGTCTCCGAATCTTCAAGAAGTTTTAGAGAACTTCTAGGTATAAATTTCGGAGCCTATATTTGTTTTAATAAAGTTTTGAAACTAGATATTGAAACAAATTGATGCATGCATGAAATAAGTCATAGAAAATTGTAAATTGATCCTTATTGTGCATAAAAATTTCGAAAATATATATGTACAATTAAACTAGAAATCCTACAGTTAGTAGGGGAGAAATAGAAATGAATTTAATTGAAAAATCATATTCATATAGATAGGGGGAGCTTAATGAATATCATTTTCTTAGAGCAACTTCATTACAAGACATCCACATTGAACTCAAATCGTATAATTTTTATTTTATAAATATCATTTTTGATGGATGTCAAAAGGGGAGAGATAATTAAGGGGGTAAAACTTGGAATTTGATTTTAATTGAACAAAAACTATGAACATCCATAAGGGGAGCATTTATATGCATAGTTTCATATAAAAATTCCATGTTTTAAGTTATAGTTAAGATATAGGTTGTCATCATCATAAAGGGGGAGATTGTTGGCTTTTTGGCCTTAATCTATGTTTTGATGATTTAATCAACCTAATCTTAATTATAATCATGTAGAGTAGCACACATATTGCATTGCATATATAATGCTTTGTGCTAACTTCTACAGATGATCAAGACTCAAGGAAAAAAGGAAAATCAAGTCAAGACATGTAATCAAGCTCATTTGATGACTTGTATTTTGCATTTTCTTTGGGTCTTAGGAACTTGTGTAAATTGAGCATACTTGAGCTAAAATCAACTTAAACACACACTAGGTTCCTTATAGAAGTCACTCACAAAATTTCATAACATTTGGACTTCATTAAATCACCCAAACTTAGACCGGAAAACACTAAACCCGAACCAAAACTGTCTGCCCACTTTCGGTCGACCGCAACAGACCGTTCGGTCGACCGAAGGATCAAGTCTCTTGTTTGTGTTTTCATTGCCCGGTTTCGGTCGACCGTAAATACTCTTTCGGTCGACCGTGTGAACTTATTTTTCCGACCGTTAGTTTTGTCGTATATACCAAATGGTCGTATTCGTATTAAACCAAATATAGCCCAAATACATTTCATGTATCGGTCGACCGAGGACCTTGATCGGTCGACCGAATATCTGTCTCTTGACAAACCCAAACCTACTGTTGAAAATAGGTCGACCGTTAGACCTTGTTTCAGTCGACCGATAGATCATTGTTTGTCAACCCCAGAGTGTCTGGTGCAAATCGGTCGACTGAACCATTTTCGGAGTTCGACCGATCACTTAAGTGTACCTGTGTCGTAGCATTGGGCGGTCGACCGTTCTTTAACCGGTCGACCGAACTTTGTTCAAAACTACCAAACGGTCGACCGTTCAGTCCGATCCGGTGGACCGAATTAACTCAGAATTGGGTCCTGCAGTTTTATGTTTAGTGTATCTTACACAATCTTATACCCAATCAATCCCAACAACTATATTCTCTCTAATGCTTATAAATAGAGTTGTAAAACACATTTTAACACAACTCTCCCACTACTACTTGTCCAATACATTAGAGAGAAACTCCCATGCTCAAATTTCCCCAATCTCACACTCCAAGCCTACACTTCCACACCTTAGGATCAATTTCACATCATAAGCTAAGTGTGCTCAAGTTAGAGAGTGTGTTCCACTCAAGTTTTCGTTTGTGAAGAAGCAAGGACTTCGGTGAAAGCCCGAAGTATTCCTCTCGGATTGTGAGAGAAGAAAGTCAAGCTCACGAGGGTGTTCGTGGAGCTTGTTTTGTAAAAGGCGTTCTCTCCCGGCCCGGAACGGGGAGTGGATAGTGAAGACGCGAACGGAGCTCGAAGTGTCGAGCGGAGCTTGCAAGAGAGGACGTAGGTGGTGGCCGAACCGCTGTAAAATCCTCGTGTTCCATTGTGGTTTGCATTTCTATTCTTTACTTGCATTTGATTGTTGTTTCCGTTGCGTATTTCTTTTGCTTATGCAAGTAGCTAATTAAGAGCATTAAAATTGATTATTGCCGACCACACGATCCTACACATTTGTGTTAGCATATGTCATGCATTTTTTTTTTCCTTGGTTATTTTTCCACTTGGTTTTGTATCAAGATTTTTAACGAGACATGAACCTAATGTCTTATTATTTAAGAGAGTTTTTGAATGTATATTAAACTAAGGGGAAGAATTGTACGCTATGCACTCTTTTTCTTTTACATAATTTTTGTCCCACAAATTTTCACTTGACAACGTTTCTAACGAGGCAGACCGAAAAACATATAACAAAATCCAATGAGAAATATTATGAATTACAATAAATAGATGAGTCGCTTTGTTATTTGATTAGATATTCATATTGTAAGCTCCACAATTATGTATGGTGTAATATCTCAATTGAAGTGCACTGATATTGTATTACTTCCTTGTAAATGTTGTAACTCTCTTCCCTCGATTAGTCTACAAATAAAAGAGCGACGTAACATGTTGAATGATGAATAAAAAGATCTCCCTCGTTCTCTCCCGTCTCCTCAATTTTTTATTTTGCAATGATTTATTTTACAGCAGATAATATTTTTTCAACTTCACTCATAAGATAAAATAACATAGATAATTATTGATATTTTGAAGAAAAAAGCAGGGATGGTAATCCAAAAGGGTCGATGATTCAGGAGATTGGAATCCAAGAGATTGCCTAATAATTCACATTTCTAGACATACCATGTAACATCCTCATCACAGCGGAAAATTTAAAATTTTAATAACACACAATCAACAGAGGATATTACACAAATACTAAAAACAGGTGCACCAACATATATAATATATATATATATATGAATATCTGAGTATTTCAAAAGTTGTGATTACATCAAAAGACTATACAACGAAAGCAGTAATCACTCGACCTCAACTGAGAGAAAGCTGGATCCGGTAGCGGTGCTCCTCTCCTTGGTCACCACCCCCTATCGCTGATCAATGATCGTGGCGAATCTCACGGCATCGGCCAGCTTCTGTGGCATACTGTAGGTCACCTGAGTACGGAGGTGCTTCCTCAGCCCCCATATAAACTTCCCGCCCTCTGCAGCGGCGTCACACAGATCTCCGGACAGTAACACTCCAGCACGTTGAACCTCCGCGTATACTCAGCCAGGGTCGCCTCTCCCTGCTCAAGGGTCATAAACTCCTCTCTCCTCCCATCTCTGACGTTCTCTGGGAAATACTACTCATTGAACTCCCGTAGGAATTCCTCCCAGCTAATCTCAGTCCTGCCCTCAAACACCACTACAGATGTGGTCCTCCACCAGTTGGACGCGTCTCCGCCCTACACATACGCTGCCAAGCCTGCCTGCCTCTCAGGCGGGCACTCAATCGCCTGAAGGATCTCCTGAATCTTCAGGACCCAGACCTCCGCAACCTCAAACTCTCCCCTACCATCAAAGGTAGGCAGGTGCTGTCTCATAAAGCGGTCGAGCATCGCTCCTGCCGCTGCTGGCTCTCCTCTGCCTGACTGACGATCCAACATCGCACCCAGTCGCTCCACCGTGTCATAAAGCATCCGTCGCTCCTCTGCCCAGTCCGTGCCCCCAGTCTCACCGCTGGTGCTACGGTCCTGTAGGGGAGGTCTCACGCGTCTAAGAGGCATCTATACAGAAAGAAAACAACATACGTCAAAACCATGAATGCATGAACTAATGCAGACTCTAAAACTCTAAGGGTGGTTTCTTTGGATAAGGACACTGGAACCGACCGCTCTGATATCAAGTTTTAACATCCTCATCATAGTGGAAAATTTAAAATTTTAATAACACACAATCAACAGAGGATATTACGCAAATACTGAAAACAGGTGCACCAACATATATAATATATATATGAACATCTGAGTATTTCAAAAGTTGTGATTACATCAGAAGACTATACAACGAAAGCAGTAATCACTCGACCACAACTGAGAGAAAGCTGGATCCGGTAGCGGTGCTCCTCTCCTCGGTCACCACCCCCTATCGCCGATCATGGCCTGAAAGTAAACATGCAATAATGCCTGAGTTTCCAGAAGGAAACCCCGTATGCCAAACTCTACAATGCATGAAATGAAAGACACCCTAGCATGCAATTCTACAACAAGAAAACCATCTCAACAGGCTGGGCTCCAGGGCTTTTTCACCCAACCACAACACACACCACAGTCACGGGGCTCCAGGGCTTTTTCATCCAACCACCGCATCACACACTCGTCGCCAAGCTGGGCTCCAGGTCTTTTTCAACCAACCGCAACTACCACGACACGACCAAGGGCTCCTGGTCTTTTTCAACCAACCCCTACACGCGGTCCCTGCTCAGGCTCCAGGCCTTTTTCAGCCAACCTGAACGCACTACAGAGCTCCAGGTCTTTTTCAACCAACCCCGCACAGACTAGCTGGGCTCCATGTCTCTTTCAACCAACCCAAGCTCTCACACCGTTACGGGGCTCCAGGTCTTTTTCAACCAACCACCGACACACTCGTGCACCCTAGCACACTTGCCGGAAGAACATCAGCAACACAACTCGCCCCACACGGACGACCACAACAACAACACCTCCATAGTGCAAAACTGGACACAAACGGTCGACCGAACCAAAAGTCCCGGTCGACTGAATCAAGCAAAGTACAGGGCAATCACATCGACCGGCACTCCATCAGTCGACCGATTCCCGCCAACCGAACTCGTTCGGTCGAACCAAAGTCAAGGGACGGTCGACCGTTTAGATGGTCAACTCCTAGGTTCAACGAACAAAATGACCAATCGGTCGAACGACAAAGGGGCTCCGTTCGACCGAAAGTCACCAGGGACAAAATCCCTCAAGTCCACAACGAATTCGGTCGAACCCCCGAGCACTCTCGGTCGACCGAATTCCACCTGGGAATAAACCCCCACACGCACCACGAATCCGGTCGAACGCCCGAGCACTCTCGGTCGACCGAATTCCACCAGAGCGTTCCCCCACGCTGAGCAACAAGTCCGGTCGACCGAAACCTCATTCGGTCGAACCGACCACTCAATCCACCTAAGTCACGGTCGGACGAAGTCATAGAGGTGGTCGACCTTTTAAATGGTCAACGCCCTATCCGACCCATGACGGTGCACACAGTCGAACGACAAAGGGGACCCGTTCGACCGAATCTCCCCAGGCTTTCCTCCCACGCACAATCGGTCGACCGCCCCTGGAGCATCGTTTGACCGATTTGAGGCAGAACCCGAATTCTCTTCACGAACGGTCGACCGTTTGCACCGACCGGTCGACCGATCAGGCAGTGAAATCTACTGCACGTTTACTTGAGACAGGCCGGAAGGCCTACCGTCGAGATCCTAATACTCACACTACTTAAGTGAGTGAGTTGACATACCGGAAGGTTTGAAGAAACCTTTGAAGAACCACGACGACTCCTCCACGAGCACGTCTCCCCCAAAATCACGATCCGTCGGCGAATCCCTCGCTTGAACAACGATCAACACCTCCTCGACGGCCCACAGCCACCACTCCACCTCCGGCAACCTCCACCAACCACCCACGACCATAGAAACACGAGTGAGGTAGAGAGAGAGAAAATCAAGCAAAAGGAATGGTTTAGCACAACCACGAACTCACCTCCAACAACCACCTTCGCCGCTCCTCACTTCGCCGGAGATCACCTTTTCTTCCTCGCCGGAGCACACTGAGGGAGTGAGAGAGAGACGTGGGGGAGAGAGTCGTGAGAGAGAGAGTAAGAGAGAGAGAGAGAGAGAGCTCACCAACAAATATCTCCTCCTCCTCCAATCTCAACCATCCATTCCAATCCATTCCATCTCCACCACTCATCCAACACACTCCATCTTAGCCCTCCAAATCCATCACCCTTCAATCCCAGCCATCCATCTCCATCTCCTCCTAATCACCACCTAAACACATCAAAACTCAATTAGGATAAGATTAGGCTCAATATCCCACAATCCACCCTCCTAAAAAGAATTTCGTCCTCGAAATTAAGACCGAAGCTCACCAAACAACTCCGGGAACTCCTTCCGGACCTCCTCCTCGATCTCCCAAGTGGCCTCTCGCTCACTGTGGTGCTGCCACCTGACCTTCACCATCGGAATGGTCCTCCTCCTCAACTGATGCTCCATCCGATCCACAATCTTAATCGGTCTCTCCTCAAGAGACAAATCCTGACAGATCTCTGGAACCTCTAACTGGATCACATGAGAAGGATCTGCTACGTACTTCCTCAACATCGAAACGTGGAAGACGTTGTGATGACCCGAAAACTGTGGCGGTAGCGCAACCCTGTAGGCAACCTCTCCAACCCGATCGAGAATCTCAAACGGTCCGACATACCTCGGACTGAGCTTCCCCTTCTTCCCGAACCTCATCACTCCTCGAGATGGTGAAATCTTCAGGAAGACATGGTCACCTACCTCAAACCTCAGCTCTCGCCTACGCCTATCAGCGTAGCACTTCTGCCTGCTCTGAGTTGTCGCTAGTCTCTGCCTGATCACAACAACCTTCTCTGCATACATCTGCACAATCTAAGGACCAACTAGCTGTCTCTCGCCTACATCACTCCAGCATACCAGTGATCTACACTGTCTCCCGTACAGGGCCTCGTACGGTGCCATCCCAATGCTCGAATGGTAGTTGTTGTTGTAGGCAAACTCAATCAACGGCAAATGCTCATCCCAATGACCTGCCCAATCCAGAGTACAAGCTCGCAACATATCCTCTAGCGTCTGGATGGTCCTCTCAGACTGACCGTCTGTCTGTGGATGAAATGTTGTACTGAACTTCAATCGAGTCCCCAAGGCCTATTGCAAACTCCCCCAGAATCTGGAAGTGAACCTCGGATCTTGATCCGAAATAATACTCACGGGCACCCCGTGCAGTCTGATGATCTCCTCAATATACAACTTAGCTAGACCCTCCAGAGGTAAAGTGGTCCGAATAGCTAAGAAGTGTGCCGACGTGGTCAGTCGATCGACTATAACCCAAATCGCATCATGGAATCCCCTTGTCCTCGGCAGCCCGGTGACAAAATCCATCGTCACGTGCTCCCACTTCCACTTTAGAAACTCGATCCTCTACATCGGCCCTGCAGGTCTCTGGTGCTCGATCTTCACCTGCTGACAAATCAGACATCTGTCAACGAACTCTGCGATCTCCGTCTTCATCTTCTTACACCATAAATTCCTCTGAAGATCTATATACATCTTTGTGCTGCCCGGGTGGATTGAATAACGGGATCTGTGCGCCTCCTCCAGAATGTCCTTCCTCAGATCTCCTCCCTTCGGCACCCAGACACGACCTCTGAACCTCAGCCCACCATCAACTCCAATACTGAAGTCTGACCCATCACTGACAGCTAACTGTATCAACCCTGCTAACTCGTCATCAACACTCTGAGCCTGAACAATACTCGAGACCAACCGAGGCTCCACTCTCAGCCCGACAATCACCGCACCTCGCGACTCATCGGTTAACGGTCTCCATTCGGTCAATGCCTCAAGCAGCTTCCACTCCTAGATACAAAGACCTGCTGCGGTAACCTCCACCTTCCTGCTCAAAGCATCAGCAACCGAATTCGCCTTCCCCGGATGGTACGAGATGGTAAAATCATAATCCTTAATCAGCTCGAGCCATCTACGCTGCCTCATATTCAGCTCTTTCTGCGAAAACAAATACTTCAGGTTCTGATGATCTGTGAACACCTCGAACTGCTCGCAATACAGGTAATGCCTCCAAGTCTTCAAAGCATGCACGACTGCCACCAACTCCAAATCATGAGTGGGGTAGTTCCTCTCGTGCACCTTCAGCTGCCTCGAAGCATACGCAACCACCTGCACGTGCTACATGAGTACGCATCCCAGCCCAACGCCTACGCGTCACTGTAAATCACAAATCCACCACTGCCACTGGGAAGTGTCAGAATTGGAGTAGTCGTCAACCGACTCTTCAGTTCCTGAAAACTGTCCTCGCACTTCTGAGACCACACGAACTTGACGCCCTTCCGCGTCAGAGCCGTCAATGGCGAAGCCAACCTGGAGAAATCCTGAATAAAGTACCGATAATAGCCCGCCAGCCCCACAAAACTCCTGATCTCTGCCACACTAGTAGGGGTTCTCTACTGCGTCACGGCCTCAACCTTCACTGGATCCACTGAGATCCCAGCTCCCGATACAATATGTCCCAAAAAGGCGACACTGCTCAGCCAGAACTCGCACTTCGAAAGCTTGGCATACAACTGATGGTCCCTCAAAATGCCAAGTACCACTCTCAAGTGCTCTCGATGCTGCTCCACATCTGGCGAATAGACCAAAATGTCGTCCACGAATAAAAATCACAAACCGATCGAGGTACTGACTGAACGTCCTGTTCATCAAATCCATAAACGCAGCAGGCACGTTCGTCAATACAAACGGCATCCCCAAAAACTCGTAATGCCTGTACCTTTTCCTGAACGTTGTCTTCTGCACATCTGCCTCTCTGATCCTCAACTGATGATAACCGGATCGCAGATCAATCTTCGAGAAGACCTTCGCTGACTGCAACTGGTCAAACATGTCCTCGATCCTAGGCAAGGGATACTGATTCCTAACGGTAACCTTGTTCAGCATCCTGTAGTCAATACACATCCGCAGCGATCAATCCTTCTTCTTCACGAAGAGTACTGGCGCTCCCCAAGGTGAGACACTGGGGTGGATAAATCCCGTATCCATCAGATCTTGCAACTGCTTCTTCAGCTCGGCTAGCTCAGCAGGTGCCATCCTATACGGTGCCTTCGACTGCGGCGTAGTCCCAGCTACCTAATCGATCAAAAACTCAATCTCTCTCTGAGGCGGCAACCCGGAGACATCATCTGCAAAGACCTCTGGGAACTCCCGGACTATCTCAATGTCCTCCAATCTCCTCGCCTCTGGATCTGGAACTACTAGAGTGGCCATGAAAGCTCTGCAACCCTGCTGTAACAACTTCTGTGCCCTCACTGCTGAGACGAACTACTCTTCCTCCTCTATCCTTCATCCCCCTGATCAGCACATCAGGTAGACCCTTCCTCGGGATCAGAATCTTCTTCTCCTAGCACAACACTCGCACATCATACTGTGATAGCAATTCCATACCCAGTATGACGTCGAAGTCCTTCATCGGCAAGAAGACCGGGTCAGCGGGAAACTCCTGATCTTCCGAAACAATCGTGGCACTTGGGAGGAAGCTCCCCACAATGCCCACCAGACCAAAGTGTGTGCTGACTTCCAACGTGGCAGTCAACATAGCAGGGGTACGACCCAACACGCTCGCAAATCGCTCCGAAATGAACGAGTGTGTGGCCCCACAATCAAACAACACTCTCGCACTCGACCCAGCAACAAATAGTGTACCTTCCACCACCGTGCTGGCGTCTCTCGCCTCATCCTCCTGGATGGTAAAGACCCGTCCAGTCCTCTGACCCTGCTGTGGTGGGGCGAAAGGTCGGCATCCTCCGCCTCTGCCTGCTGCCGGCGGCCCTGACTGCCTGCTGGACCCGTTTGGCCCACTCGGACAGTCTCGCACAAAATGGCCTGGCTTACTGATGAGAATTAAATTTATACCGCAAGTGCACGGTGTCAATGGAGACGTGACAAATACGGGTCGAACACAAGGAGGGAGAGATTTTTGTTATTAGTGTGATTTCCGATTAAGGGGAAGAAGGAGAGAAGAAATAATTGGGTTTTGAGATTTTTGGGTTTTAATTATCTAAAGCAAGAACAAAGAGGTGAATTCCGTCGGGTGGAGGTTTAGATTTAAGGTTTAGATTAGAGAATTCTGAAACTTATAATAAATCACATTAGTTATAAAACATTACATGATAAATGATTTAACATAAACTCAAGTAATCAAAACATACTAATACGAAATTAAAATAATAACTTTATTCATCTTCTCTTCACCCTAAATCCGTCACCTCCACCCTTTGGAAGGAGTTAGAAACTCATAGAGGGAGGAAGAAGGGGTCCTTGAGACATTACAAAAGAAAACTAAAAGTAAGAAATAAAAGACAGAATTTTATTAATGAAAAGAAGATTACAAAACTAAGATTAAGAATAAAAACTACCACCAAAGACTAAGGACCCTTCTAACATCGTTCTCGGGTCTATTTATAGTTGCTACAAGGGATCTAGGTATAATATTGGAAAGTACACGTGTCCAGACACGACTGGACGAAATTGGAGCACACGGATCGACTAGGGGGCGGCGGAATCGCCGCATGGTGTGTGTGATCTGCGGCGTAATCGCCGCACATCATGCTCTGATTTGGTCCAGATTTTGGTTGAATGTTTATGGTATGATTTGATCCTCCTTTAAGCGTCTGGATTGATTCTTTCCATTCTTTTGAGCTCCGGATTAATTCCTTCACATATTTGGAGATATACATTGATTTTTCTATATATTTTCTCCAAGAGAATAAAAGCTACTCGTGATTTGCAATTAGGTCCTTGACTTTTTGCAGTTAAGTCCCCGGCTACTTTTGTGCTTAAGTCCTTGTTCTTTTTGCAATTAGGACTTGAATGCTTTTATGCTTGGGATGCATTTCCGTTCGTAACCCGATAATCTTGAACTTGGTCTTTATGATAGAAATGAGTCTTTTGCATGCGTTTATGCTCGGGATGTGGGTAAATTGCATTCAGGTCCCTGTAATCTGTAAATAAGACTAAACACATACCTTAGTAGCATTTATTGATGTGAAAGTAATCTAAATGAAAGACATATGATGCAATGTATGCAATGCATCAAATACCCCCACACCTAGATTTTGCTAGTCCCTAGCAAAACAGAAGATACGAAAAATAAAAACAGGGAAATCCTAACTCACTTTCGTAGGAATCACGGTTGCACTTAGCATGTGCAACAAGCCTTTAAACCTCCAAGTTTCCTTAGAGGACGAGTTTTGTCTCGTGAGGGTTTTCAGTTGACACACCCACAAAGTCTTAAATCAACATTCCATTAATGGCTCTTAATATCTCCACCTCAACCTTATACATCTCACTTAGAATTCTTGTATACTCATTATATGAATCTAGCTTATGAAAATTCTGACTTGGTCTTTGCTCCTCCAACATTCACACCACTAACCCTTCTACACATGTTTATCACTTGAATTATTTTGCACGCCTCCTCTGGTGGTGAAGTATCATTCGGATCAACCATGGCATGGATCATTCTTTTAGCTTTGGGCCTTGAGTATTATTTTTTTTTCTTTTCTTCCGTGATTCAACACATTTGCTTTTTGACACTTTTACCCTTTTTGCATTCGTGTAGCGAGTTTGTTCGATAATCCCGAGCTGGTAGACTCAAGTTACCGGGTTTCAAGATACCCCTACGGACCAGTGACTCAAAGGCTTGGGCTTTTGTAATCATTTTGCAGAATGTGTTTTCCTCACTTTATTCCTTTATTTTTAATTTCCTCAAGGCTTAATTGCTATTAGAAGTCCACACTTCCCGGTATATTTTCCTCAACCTCTGCTTTTTATCAACCACTTCAAAGATATGATTCATCCAATTTAAATGCATACATATCTTAAAGGGCAATGGGTTATTTCTTTGGAACTTAGATTTATGTCATAATTTCTACAAGCAGAACTATATAGTAAGGAACAAAAACTCAATGCAATTTGTACACGGGTTTTGGCAGTTCAATCTTAAGCTGTCATGAAACATTGATTTTTTTTTATTTATTTATAAAAGACAGATATATAGATAAATATATACATAAACACCCCCCCACACCTAAATCATGCATTGTCCTCAATGTATGCAAATATAAAGCAAATGCACTTATTACCTTGATGAACTGCGGTGGAAGGGTGGAATTTGCTCAAAGTCAACCATAGTCAGAACTGGATTGAATGACACCATATTGGTGCATGTGTCCAGTTGAATTGTTCCCCATGTTGCAATGAGAGTTCTGAGTCACAGATTCCACACCCCTCACATAAATAGGTTCTCTTATTTGCTCGAGTGATGATGGGTGTGTAGATGAATTTCTCCCCTTTTTCTTACTTCCTTTTTGATTTTATGATGATTCAGAAATCTTATAGATACGCGATTTCATCACAACGTCACTTTGATTGCATATTATTTCTGGCTCACTATCAATATGAAAGATATTAAATTCAGCTTTTAAGTTCCCAAAAGATAATTGCATGAGCCCATTTCGACAGTTTATTAATGCTTCCGAAGTGGCTAAAAAGGGTCTGCCTAGAATTACAGGGATTTGTCGGTTAGGATTTACAACAGGTGCGGTATCTAGTACGACAAAATCCACTGGGTAAATGAAGTCACCAACCTTGATCAAAACATCATCTACTATACCTCTTGGTTTCTTAATAGAGCAATCAGCAAATTGAAGGGTTGTCTTAGAGGGTTTTAGTGGACCAAAGTTCATCTGCTCATAGACAGAGTATGGGAGTAGGTTAACACTAGCACCAAGGTCTAGAAGGGCTCTGTTGATAAAAGTATCTCCTATTGAACATGAAATTGTGGGACATCTAGGATCCTTATATTTTATAGGAGATGTGTTGGACAAAATAGAACTTATGTTTGCAGTTAAGAATGCCTTCTTTGGTACGTTTGTTTTTCTCTTTTTAGTGCACAAATCTTTTAAGAATTTAGCATAAGCAGGTATTTGTTGAATCATGTCTAAGAGTGGAATGTTCACCTTAACTTACTTAAGTACTTCCAAGATTTTCTCTATTTGTGCACTTGAGTTCTTTTTGAGTCTATTGGGAAATGGGGCTTTAGGGACATAGACTCGCTCAGGTTCAGGTTGAGCTACGGGTTCAGATTGAGTAGGTGGGGTGGGCGTTTCAGATTGGACGTCGGGTTCAATGGTTAGGTCATATGTGGCAGTTTGATGGCTAGATTGAGTAGACGTTCTAGGATTTACCACATTATTATCAATCTGTCTTCCGGACCGTAATGATACTACAACATTTATTTGTTGGAACGGTCCTTCCTCATTAACCATTTGAACCGGTCTAGGGTTGTTATTTCCTGAAGGTGCTTGATAGGATTGATATGAATTATTAGATCTAGGGTTCACCTCAGGTTGACTTTGAAACCGACCCTTTTCTCTTTCACCTACTATTTGTGCTAGTTGGCTGACTTGTGTGTCTAGCCTTTGGAAGGTCTGGTTGGTTGTTTGTATAAAAGTTTTCATCAAATTTTCCAAGCTTGTCAACCTAACCTGATGATCGTTATTGTTATTAAACCCAGATGATGTATTATTTTGGTTATACGGGTTTGGTTGTTGTCTAGGAGGTTGACCCTGTTGGTTTGATGAGAAATTGGAATTATTACGCCAACCCGAGTTATAGGTTGATGCGTATGGGTCATTTCTAGTATGGTTATACATGGCATTAACTTGGTCCCATTCCGCACAATCCTCCTTTACATGACCAGTCTGACCACATCTAGAGCTCGGGATAGTCGAGGCTTGATTCACTCGGTTTTGAGTTTGTAGCTCTAAACTTTCCATTCTGCGCATAAGGGTAGCTAGTTTTGCTTCAGCCGCTATGTTGGCATCTACAGCTAAGACACCTGGTTTGGGTTGACTTGCTATTCTAGATCCAATACTCGGGTTAAGCGGTGTTCTAGCATTGTCCCATTGCATACTGTTTTCAGCTAAATCCTCAAGGAAAGTCCAGGCATCATTTTCATTTTTTGACATAAAGTTCCCTTGGCTTACGGATTCTACCATAACCCTAGATGTGGGTGTCAATCCCTCATAAATAATTTGGCATAATTGCCATCTTGGAATTCCATGATGAGGGCATTGGGTCAGTACACTCTTAAATCTTTCTAGATAGGAATAGAACGGCTCGCTCTCAGACTGAACGAATGCAACAATTTCATTCCTAATCCTCATAGTCTTATGGTTGGGAAAATATTTTTTCAGAAATACTTGAACAAACTCAGCCCAACTCCTAATAGATCTTTCGGCTAGACTATATAGCCATTTCTTAGCGTCGTCCTTTAGTGCTAGAGGCACGAATTTCAGACGCACTGCCTCCTCAGGGATATGCTGGTATTGCATAAGAGAGCAGATTTCCTCAAATTCTCTAAGGAAGAGATATGGGTCTTCCCTAGAGGTGAACTTAGGCAACATACTCATGTATTGTGCCTTAAGTTCGAAGTCGCGACCCGGTATGGTGGGCATAACGATGCACGATGGCTGAGCAGCCATCGCTGGATAGCATCGATCCCTCAGAGTTATGGGTTGCACAACAGGTGGGTCCACTACGTTCTCACCCATTGGATCTGGGTGAGGTGGTGCAACAGGTGGATTGGGGCTAAGTTCCAGACTGGAATCTAGATGAACTCGTGAGAGTCGATTACTCAAGTCCCGAATCCAAATCTGAGTGCACCGGGTTGAATCAATTTTTGAATTCAAATTCGAAATTTAAATTCCAAATTTAATTTCAAGAATTAATTACAATTTTTTTTTAATTTTCGTTTTTTTACGTTTTTTTTTCAAAAGGGAAACAAACAATAGAATGCGGCAAGATGAGAAAGGAATCCTAATCTAGAGAATTTAGGTGAGAAGAGAAAGAAGACTCAGATGAGAAGGGAAACCTAACTCTAAAGATAGAAAGAGGGTTGGTCAGAAAATTCCTAAGAAAGCACGGTTCAAACAATCCTAGACCTAGTGTCGCTTAGATCTAGACGACTCCTAACTGGTTGAGTCAAATTGATTTGCTTGATTCACCTCCCTCACTAATCAAACCAACTTGGCCAGGCCGTGTATAGCTAGTGGGGGCGCTTCCGACAGAGTCGGTGCCAATTAGACAACCACTTCGCTTGGAAGACTTACGTCAACACAAAAATACTTTCTAGACACCAAATTAAATTCAATCGGCTTCAGGTCATAGCAAGTCAAACCAATTCTTCTCCTTAAATGAGTCTGAGTCCTTAGGGGCCAATGTCTAATTGATTTTAAATTTAAGGCTTAGGTGACACTTTAGGATTGTGATTTGTGGGCCACGGAAGGGTGATGAAATCCCCACCGTATCTTTGCCTACGGAGTTGCCCTTAAGATAGTTTAACTTAGGTCTAGCAACGATAGTCAAACAATGGTCTTTAGTGGGGGGCAATTGCAAGGTTGTATGCAAACTAAATTATATGCTTAAATGCAATCATTAAACCGCGATACGTACCTTGCCCCCAGCACTCTTCAACAATAAAAATAATTTGCAAGAATTTAGCAAGAATAATGCAAACAAAACATTATATGATGCATGCACTAAGTTCTTCTAGTTTTGCCAATTTTTAGGTCAGAGTTGAATTATTGCCAATTATGGAATTTAAGCTTAACACGTGCAATTCTAATAAAAGGAAATTTTCTGAAACTAGAAATTACGAGAAAAAAGGCAACAAAGGTTACCTACGCAATGCTCAGTCGGGTTCGCCGCCCGCTCTCGAAATTTCAGTAGCTCCACGCGTCCACCCAGAGATGGTGCTAACCCCAGAAAAATTTGAAGCCCAGATGCTTCACTTGTGCGGCGATTCCGCCGCAGGTTACTCTTGATGTGCGGCGATTCCGCCGCCCTTGTTGCTCAGACTGCGCTCAGATTTCACCGCGCGCTCTGTTGTCTCCTGAAACACAAATCCAAATAGTTAGATCGCGCACAAGATAAACAGAATAAAATCGAAATCAACAAAAAACAAAATCTGCATCGCCTCCCCGGCAACGGCGCCAAAAACTTGATGAGAATTAAATTTATACCGCAAGTGCACGGCGTCAATGGAGACGTGGCAAATACGGGTCGAACACAATGAGGGAGAGATTTTTGTTATTAGTGTGATTTCCGATTAAGGGGAAGAAGGAGAGAAGAAATAATTGGGTTTTGAGATTTTTGGGTTTTAATTATCTAAAGCAAGAACAAGAACAATTAAAATTAAAGCAAGAACAAAGAGGTGAATTCCGTCGGGTGGAGGTTTAGATTTAAGGTTTAGATTAGAGAATTCTGAAACTTATAATAAATCACATTAGTTATAAAGCATTACATGATAAATGATTTAACATAAACTCAAGTAATCAAAACATACTAATACGAAATTAAAATAATAACTTTATTCATCTTCTCTTCACCCTAAATCCGTCACCTCCACCCTTTGGAAGGAGTTAGAAACTCATAGAGGGAGGAAGAAGGGGTCCTTGAGACATTACAAAAGAAAACTAAAAGTAAGAAATAAAAGACAGAATTTTATTAATGAAAAGAAGATTACAAAACTAAGATTAAGAATAAAAACTACCACCAAAGACTAAGGACCCTTCTAACATCGTTCTCGGGTCTATTTATAGTTGCTACAAGGGATCTAGGTATAATATTGGAAAGTACACGTGTCCAGACACGACTGGACGAAATTGGAGCACACGGATCGACTAGGGGGTGGCGGAATCGCCGCATGGTGTGTGTGATCTGCGGCGAAATCGCCGCACATCATGCTCTGATTTGGTCCAGATTTTGGTTGAATGTTTATGGTATGATTTGATCCTCCTTTACGCGTCTGGATTGATTCTTTCCATTCTTTTGAGCTCCGGATTAATTCCTTCACATATTTGGGGATATACATTGATTTTTCTATATATTTTCTCCAAGAGAATAAAAGCTACTCGTGATTTGCAATTAGGTCCTTGACTTTTTGCAGTTAAGTCCCCGGCTACTTTTGTGCTTAAGTCCTTGTTCTTTTTGCAATTAGGACTTGAATGCTTTTATGCTTGGGATGCATTTCCATTCGTAACCCGATAATCTTGAACTTGGTCTTTATGATAGAAATGAGTATTTTGCATGCGTTTATGCTCGGGATGTGGGTAAATTGCATTCAGGTCCCTGTAATCTGTAAATAAGACTAAACACATACCTTAGTAGCATTTATTGATGTAAAAGTAATCTGAATGAAAGACATGTGATGCAATGTATGCAATGCATCACTTACCACACCCGTGACAAACCCCACGGCCCCCAACACTCTCCGGAGTGAACTCTACCACAACCTCTGCATGCCTCAAGCTGGCGTGATCCACCTCCTCCGATCTGGGGCCTCTTGCCTGGGTTCCCTGCTAACGGAGCACCCAGACGTCCACTGACCTTCCCCGGTGATCTCCTGGCCTCAGCATAATTCTGCTGGTAATCCTGATCAATGATCGTGGCGAATCTCACGGCATCGGCCAACTTCTGTGGCATACTGTAGGTCACCTGAGTACGGAGGTGCTTCCTCAGCCCCCATAGAAACTTCCTCGCCCTTTGCAGCGGCGTCACACAGATCTCCGGACAGTAATACTCCAGCGCGTTGAACCTCCGGGTATACTCAGCCAGGGTCGCCTCTCCCTGCTCGAGGGTCATAAACTCCTCACTCCTCCCATCTCTGATGTGCTCTAGGAAATACTACTCATTGAACTCCCGTAGGAATTCCTCCCAGCTAATCTCACTCCTGCACATACGCTGCCAAGCCTGCCTGCCTCTCAGGCGGGCACTCAATCGCCTGAAGGATCTCCTGAATCTTCAGGACCCAGACCTCCGCAACCTCAGACTCTCCCCTACCATCAAAGGTAGGCAGGTGCTGTCTCATAAAGCGGTCGAGCATCGCTCCTGCCGCTGCTGGCTCTCCTCTGCCTGACTGGCGATCCAACATCGCACCCAGTCGCCCCACCGTGTCATAAAGCATCCGTCGCTCCTCTGCCCAGTCCGTGCCCCCAGTCTCACCGCTGGTGCTACGGTCCTGTAGGGGAGGTCTCACGCGTCTCAGAGGCATCTATACACAAAGAAAACAACACACGTCAAAACCATGAATGCATGAACTAATGCAGACTCTAAAACTCTAAGGGTGGTTTCTTTGGATAAGGACACTGGAACCGACCGCTCTGATATCAAGTTTTAACATCCTCATCATAGTGGAAAATTTAAAATTTTAATAACACACAATCAACAGAGGATATTACGCAAATACTGAAAACAGGTGCACCAACATATATAATATATATATATATATATGAACATCTGAGTATTTCAAAAGTTGTGATTACATCAGAAGACTATACAACGAAATCAGTAATCACTCGACCACAACTGAGAGAAAGCTGGATCCGGTAGCGGTGCTCCTCTCCTCGGTCACCACCCCCTATCGCCGATCATGGCCTGAAAGTAAACATGCAATAATGCCTGAGTTTCCAGAAGGAAACCCCGTATGCCAAACTCTACAATGCATGAAATGAAAGACACCCTAGAAGCAATTCTACAACAAGAAAACCATCTCAACAGGCTGGGCTCCAGGGCTTTTTCACCCAACCACAACACACACCACAGTCACGGGGCTCCAGGGCTTTTTCATCCAACCACCGCATTGAAGGGAATGTGTTCTAAAAGTTTTACTTTTAAATGCCAATTATTATGAATTGAATGAGAAATCATTTTGTTCCTTGTTTATGTTATTCGTCTTTTAGAAGTGTTAAGGAAGAGGCTCTTGGTCCTTAACCGTAGAGCTCTAAAAGATATTGGTTTGCATAAAACAAAAGATATTCGCAATCATGGTAATTAACATGGAACATTAATTACCGAGTTAAGATTGTCGTGTTGGTCATAGATCATTGTAGCTCTACAAGTGAGTGACAACACGGGTATGCAAAAGAGGAAAATATTACTTTTGTATACTGAATAGACCTAATAAGTAAAATATCATAGAAATGTGTTTCTGTGTCATTAATATTTTACTGTGTCTTTGGTCCTTTGATATGAGACTTATATCTAATCACTTAAGGAATACTTAATTAGATCAGTGTCTTGAACTATCGATCAGTGTAGTGTAAAGGCATCGGTTGGTTAAGTATAACTTTCGTTGGAGAAGATAGTTAGTCAAAAGATTATCATTGCCCCTCTTAATTGAGTAATGATATTAGTGGGCCCCTTGATAAAGCAAAGTTATAATGTGCACAATGTGATTTGAGTTAAGTCACATATTTATAACTAGCTTAAAGAGATCAAGAAATGAATACTAATACAAAGATGACACAATACTACTTTGTGTGTATTCTTAATATCATGAGGCAAGGGACGGACACAAGTGGTGCACTCCATCACTAAATGGATCGGGTTTTGGTTCGAGTGGAATTAAGACATCTAACTAATTGGGAGCTATAATGTGTAGCTAGATACCGCTTATAGCTTGTGATATTAAGCTCTTAATATCACTGCCAACTTAGTTTAGATCCTCCCATAGGTCACACCGCAAAAACCGTGAAACAAGAAGCTTGATTTTTGGTTCATATGATGTGTCGGGTTTCTCATAGAAAATATGACACATGTGGTGAACAAGTAAAATCAATTATGTTGTATATAAACATAATTAGAATCATGATAAATTCATATGAGATGCATATATTATGGGGTGCAATAATTTATTGTTGCATGGGATAATACATTGCATAAGTTGTGAATTTGCTAAAACCCCTAAGTTCAAATTTTGTTGGAAATAAATCCAAAATTTGAAATAGGCAAAATCGGGTAGAAGTTCGGTAATCCGTTGAGGTTCGGTCGACCGAAGGATCTATGGATCGGTCAACCGAACGTGGAACGGATAATCGTAATTGATTGACCGAACTTGACCAAAGTGCCTGGAGCTTTGGTACGGTGTACCGAACCAGAAACGGTCGACCGAACAATGTCAAGTTCCGATATTTTCGGTTAACCGAATAGCATTCGGTCTTACACGTGAATGGGTCCGATCGGTTAAGGAGAATTTTTCCCCTTAAGATTCGGTCATCCGTCACATACTCGGTTAAACGATCGTGACAAATTCGGTTAACCGAGTGGGACTCGGTAAACCGAACAACGATCGATTTTCTGCTTTTGATTATTAAGTGATTAATTTGATCGATGGTTGGATTAGCTCCAAATTTGGTCAAACGTTTTGTGGGTGCATATAATGCATTATGGAATTAATTTGTGAGAGAAATTGTCATAAAATCGTGGCTTAAGAATAGCCATGATTAAGAGTAAGATTGGAACCTATAAATAGGTCCTTATTCTCCCTAATTGTGACACACAATTCAATAATTATTTTCTCTCTTAATTCGCCACAAAAATCCACGAAAATTCTCTTAGTTTTCTAAGTCTTTGGAAGGAGAAATCTGAGAGGCTAAGGAAGGGGTTTGTAGCTAGATTCTAAGCTTGTTTGGAGATCGATTGGCTAGCTCCTTTCTCTCCAACCTTGTTTAGGGTTTCGGTGAACACTCGGAGGCATCTGGCGCGGCGAGAAGCATCCCCAACGTCTCCGAATCTTCAAGAAGTTTTTGAGAACTTCTAGGTATGAATTTCGGAGCCCTTGTTTGTTTTAATAGAGTTTTGAAACTAAATGTTAAAACAAACCGATGCATGCATGAAATAAATCAAAGAAAATTGTAATTGATCCTTATTGTACATAAAAAATTTCGAAAATATATATGTATAATTAAACATGAAATCCTACAGTGGTATCAGAGCTTAGGGTTCAATTTTCTCATGATTTATGGCTGTAAACAAATCTAGTTTACCATCTAGGATTTAAACAATTCGTTTTACCGGTTTTTCGGTCTTTAAATGTTTGTTGAAATAATTCTTTATAATAATTCTTTTTAAATGTTTTGAATGTTTAAAACATGACATATAATTATTAGAATTATGATTTAGACATAAGTCTAACTTGCAATAATTTCGTTTTTAGTATAAACGATTATTTTGTAAGAGAATCAACAAAACCGAAAAACTGCGATTCATCTTTCCATGGGAAATTGGATGAACAGCGGTTCATAATTAATTTGTGAACTATTGATGAATGAAAAATGTTTTTAATGGATTTCAAAATATTTTTCAAAGAATTGTTGAGAATTCTAGATGATAGATAAATTAGATTCTGTAGTTTATAGCAATTGCGTGCATGGATGCTTGAGTTGCTTTGCAGGATTGTGAGTTTATATGTTCCAAATCAGACACTACAAATGTATGTAATTATTATTATACAGGGGCTTATGTATGTAAAAGCCAAAATTCTCTCTATTTCCATCTTTTAGATAGTTGCATTTGCATATGAGAGGTTTTTACATAGGACTTGCACTAGTCGGTTTTATCGAATGTGAGGAGCATGTTTATTTTCTGTAAAATCTACATCTCCGGTGCAAGAGGAAGTCGCCGCTGTAGCGCATCGATCGAGGATCGAAGATCAGGGATCGAGGATCGAGGATCGAAGGGAACATATAAACTCACACGATGTGGATTGTGTGAATGTTTAATTTCTGTTTTTATCTTGATATGCATGTGTTGAATGTTAGGATGTGTATGATTAATAATATGCATGATAACCTAAAATTCTAAATCACATGTTAAATTGTCCAACAAAAATTAAGAATAAATTTCCTTCTTATTTCATCCACTAGCAGCCATTGATCGAGGGATATTCTGCTCGCCCTTAGCGAGAGATAGCTCCCTCTATCTTTGGGAATAGTGGGAGATATAAAGGTTGTCTGTTGTTGTGCCACAATTGAATATATGAGGTGTGTTTCACCCTAGTGAACCCCAAGTATGTTTAGTTGTGAATACAATAGATAAACGTATCTCGTATCAAATGAAAATAAGTTTTCTTAACATTACCTAGAGCCCTCGCTCGGTTTTGGGAAAAAGTTTTTCTTACGAGGATAGGTTGTATTCCCTCATAATTAAAACGACAAGAGTCACAAGAGTTTGAAGATGCTAAATATTGCTAAAATTCAAAAAGGTTGTGATTAGAAAATGTTTTCTTACCTTGATATTGTAATATATTCGATAGCCCTTAGCTAGTCTATATTACAATTAATAGGATCTTGGATTGTTGCATTTATGGGCAAGATTTTAATTTGCAACATTTACATTTATATATTCGATATATGTATGCATGTGTATTAAAACATAAAATTGGCATTAAAACCTATATGATTTATTTTGTAGAAAAATGTCGAACATCCAACCTATCGTACGATCCATGATAGAAAAACACCCTTTAGCGAATGATGGCTCAAACTTCATTAGTTGGCAACTCAAACTCAACATCGTGTTAAAGTTTGAGAAACTATCTCACATTTTGGAAGGTCCAATCCCAAAGTGGAATGAGAGATTAACCGATGAAGAGAAAGAGGCTAAGGCCAAGTGGGAAGACCAAGAAAACCATGTTCACGGTCTTATGCTAGCATCCATGGGTGACTCGCTCCAAGCGAAATACTTGGATTCAAAACCCAAGAAGACCATGGAGGCTTTATCTAAGATGTTCATGGATAGTGCCCGAAAGGAGCGCTATAAGACCACCATCGCACTCACAAGGTGCCATATGGCGGAGGGAACATCGGTATCTATGCATTTTCTCACGATGCAAGGATACCTTGAGAAGTTGGCAAAGCTCTCTTCACCAATGCCCGAGGACATTGCTGAAGATATGATTCTTGGCTCTCTAGCCCCGTCCTTTAAGGACTTTGTGATGCACTACCACGTGCGTGAAAAAGGGGTGAGTCTTGAGGAGCTGCACAACGCTCTCAAAACTGCTGAAGTTGACATGGGCAAGGGTAGGGACAAGCAAGTCCTTGCCGTCCATGGGAGGGGCCATAAGATTGGTAAAGGAAAGGGCAAATCTACCAAAAGTGGTTCAATCAAGAGCAAGGGAGTAGGAGGTGCTCATAAAAGTGCCTCGAGGGGGAAATCTCAGAAATCTCCAACTCCCAATACGGAGTGCTTTCACTGCGGTGAAAAAGTACACATCCGGCCAAATTGCCCCAAGTACAAGGAAGACCTTGACAATAGAGTGATTGAACGTCGGCGCCCCAAAAAGGCCAAAGGTATATTTGTTATTGAAATAAATTTAGCCACCTCTGTCCAGGATTGGGTAATTGATACCGGATCTTGTGCTCACATAGTTTCTAATGTGCAGCTACTCATGGATAGGAAGGAACTCGTAAGGAACGAGGTAGAATTGAAGGTCGGAAATGGTGCGAACGTGTCTGCGGTTGCACAAGGTTCTGTGGTGCTTCAATTGTGTAGTGGTTTAAATTTATGTCTAAAGAATGTTTATTATGTACCTTCGATTAGCAAGAATATTATTTCTGTATCATGTCTGGATATGGATAATTTTAATATAAATATTTCAAATTCTTGTTTGTCTATATCGAAGAATGGTGTGTTCTATGCAAATGCGTTCATAAGGAATGGTCTCTATTTGCTTGAATTGGATAATAAACAAATCTTTAATATCAATAACAAAAGACTTAAGACCACTCACGAGAATGATACTCTCTTGTGGCACTATCGTCTTGGTCATATAAATGAAAAGCGCATCAAGAAATTGCAAGAAGCTAACCTTCTTGGTCTACTTGATTTTAGATCATTGGAGACGTGCCAACCATGTCTAATGGGAAAAATGACCAAAAATCCTTTCAAGAAGAAAGGCCCAAGGGCGAGTGGCTTGTTGGATTTGATACATTCCGATGTATGTGGTCCAATGAGTACTAGTGCACGAGATGGTTTCAGGTACTTCATTACGTTCACGGATGATTATAGTCGTTATGGCTATGTTTATCTAATGAGAAACAAAAGTGAATCCTTTGACAAGTTCAAAGAATTCAAGAATGAAGTAGAGAACCAACTCGACAAGAAAATCAAGTCTCTACGAACGGATCATGGAGGTGAGTACTTAAGTGCCGAATTTGACTCATACCTAAAGGAGTTTGGTATTGTACCTCAACTCACCCCTCCCGGTACACCTCAGTGGAATGGGGTATCTGAAAGGAGGAATAGGACATTGCTCGATATGGTTCGGTCAATGATGAGTCATGCGGAATTACCTCTTTACTTTTGGAGTTATGCACTACAAACTGCGGCTTACACACTAAATAATGTTCCATCCAAATCCGTGGAGAAAACTCTTTATGAGCTATGGAGTGGTAAAACACCTAAGCTCAGTTTTCTCAAGATTTGGGGTTGTGAGCCTTACGTCAAGAAATTGATGTCGACCAAACTTCAACCAAAAGCGGATAAGTGCTTCTTTATTGGTTATCCTCGTGAGACAAGAGGATACTACTTTTGGCATATCACCTTCAATCGAGTGATTGTATAGAGGGATGCCACATTTCTGGAAAAGGAATTTCTAGAAAGAGTAAAAAGTAGTGGGAGTAGGGTTGTGCTTGAGGAAACTCAAGATACTCTACAAGATCATGAAATGAATGATGACATTCAAGATCATGAAGGCCCAACCGAGATTCCTTTGGTTAGTGGGAGCGTGAGTGAGAGACACTCGCAAGAAATTGTGAGAGAATCTCAATCATCCCCACCAAGTGTACGTTCAAGAGTTGAACGTGAACCCACTCCTCAAGAAATTTTGGAAAAAGTTCGAGAGACACGAGAAGAACCAAAAGAACTTAGAAGGTCAACAAGGGAAAGGAAGAAACCCGATTTATATCTGGGACTTCATGAAATCATGGTACTAGATACCAATGATCCCTTAACCTTCCAAGAAGCAATGGAAAGGGAAGACTCCAAACTATGGCTTAAAGCCATGGAATCCGAAATAGAATCCATGTATGATAATCAAGTATGGGACTTGGTTGACCTTCCTCAAGGGAAAAAGGTCATTCATAATAAATGGGTTTTTAAGAGGAAGATGGACATGGATGGGAACTTGACAACCTACAAAGCGAGGCTTGTAGCGAAGGGTTTCACTCAAGTTCAAGGAATTGACTATGATGAAACTTTTTCACCGGTTGCCATGTTCAAGTCTATTCGGATCATGCTCGCTATTGCCGCATTTCACGATTATGAAATATGGCAAATGGATGTCAAAACGGTGTTCCTTAATGGGAACTTGGAGGAGGATGTGTACATGGTACAACCTCAAGGTTTTGAAGATCCAAAGAATAGCGAGAAGGTATGCAAGCTTCAAAGATCCATTTATGGATTGAAGCAAGCATCAAGGAGTTGGAACAAACGCTTTGACGAGGAAGTGAAGAAGCTTCACTTCATTCAAAGTAAGGAAGAACCTTGTGTATACAAGAAGGTTAGTGGGAGCCATGTAGTATTCCTAATCCTATATGTCGATGACATATTGCTTATGGGCAATCATATTCCTTTGCTTGAGCAAACGAGAAGTTCATTGAAATCTGCATTTTCGATGAAAGACATGGGTGAGGCTCAATACATCTTGGGAATCAAGATATATCGAGATAGATCTCGCAGACTCATTGGCCTCAGTCAACGTGCATACATTGACAAGGTCTTGGAAAGGTTCAAGATGAACAACTCCAAAAAGGGCAGTGTGCCAATAAGTATGGGTGTGCAACTCAAGAAGTCTCAACGTGCGCAATCACGTAAGGACTTAGAGTACATGAAAGATGTCCCTTATGCTTCAGCAATTGGGTCGATCATGTACGCGATGACTTGCACAAGACCCGATGTCTCGTATGCTCTAAGCGTGACAAGTCGTCACCAATCCAACGCAGGTCCTGAGCATTGGACTGCGGTCAAGAATATCCTGAAGTACCTTAACCGGACTAAGGATAAGATTCTTGTTTATGGAGGACAAAGGGAATTGATAGCTGAAGGTTACTCGGATGCGAGTTTCATGAGTGATCCAGACGATAGAAGGTCGCAATCAGGATACGTCTTCCTTCTGAATGGTGGAGCTGTGAGTTGGCGTAGTTGGAAGCAAAGCACTACTGCCGACTCGACCACTGCTTCCGAATTGATGGTTGTCGCTGAAGCAAGCAAGGAAGGAGTGTGGATTAAGAAGTTCCTTGAAGAGCTTGGAGTAGTTCCCTCGAGCGAGGGACCAATAGAGCTATTTTGCGACAATAGTGCATCTATCTCGCAAATCAAGGATCCCAAATCACACCACAAAGTGAAGTACATGGATCGTAAGTACTTCGTGACGCGTGACCTCATCGACGAAGGCAAAATAAATCTGTTATGGGTGGACACCAACAGCAACACAGCTGATCCATTCACAAAACCCTTATCCCAAGCCAAGGGCGAAATGCATTTCGAGTCCATGGGATAGAGGAACCATGTAGATTGGCTTGATGATTGATATGTAATGGGGTTTACCCTAGTTATTATTGTTTTATGCATTGAGTATGTATGAGAAAGAAAACTTTAATAACAAGTGGGAGATTGAAGGGAATGTGTTCTAAAAGTTTTACTTTTAAATGCCAATTATTATGAATTGAATGAGAAATCATTTTGTTCCTTGTTTATGTTATTCGTCTTTTAGAAGTGTTAAGGAAGAGGCTCTTGGTCCTTAACCGTAGAGCTCTAAAAGATATTGGTTTGCATAAAACAAAAGATATTCACAATCATGGTAATTAACATGGAACATTAATTACCGAGTTAAGATTGTCGTGTTGGTCATAGATCATTGTAGCTCTACAAGTGAGTGACAACACGGGTATGCAAAAGAGGAAAATATTACTTTTGTATACTGAATAGACCTAATAAGTAAAATATCATAGAAATGTGTTTCTGTGTCATTAATATTTTACTGTGTCTTTGGTCCTTTGATATGAGACTTATATCTAATCACTTAAGGAATACTTAATTAGATCAGTGTCTTGAACTATCGATCAGTGTAGTGTAAAGGCATCGGTTGGTTAAGTATAACTTTCGTTGGAGAAGATAGTTAGTCAAAAGATTATCATTGCCCCTCTTAATTGAGTAATGATATTAGTGGGCCCCTTGATAAAGCAAAGTTATAATGTGCACAATGTGATTTGAGTTAAGTCACATATTTATAACTAGCTTAAAGAGATTAAGAAATGAATACTAATACAAAGATGACACAATACTACTTTGTGTGTATTCTTAATATCATGAGGCAAGGGACGGACACAAGTGGTGCACTCCATCACTAAATGGATCGGGTTTTGGTTCGAGTGGAATTAAGACATCTAACTAATTGGGAGCTATAATGTGTAGCTAGATACCGCTTATAGCTTGTGATATTAAGCTCTTAATATCACTGCCAACTTAGTTTAGATCCTCCCATAGGTCACACCGCAAAAACCGTGAAACAAGAAGCTTGATTTTTGGTTCATATGATGTGTCGGGTTTCTCATAGAAAATATGACACATGTGGTGAACAAGTAAAATCAATTATGTTGTATATAAACATAATTAGAATCATGATAAATTCATATGAGATGCATATATTATGGGGTGCAATAATTTATTGTTGCATAGGATAATACATTGCATAAGTTGTGACCGAACTTGACCAAAGTGCCTGGAGCTTTGGTACGGTGTACCGAACCAGAAACGGTCGACCGAACAATGTCAAGTTCCGATATTTTCGGTTAACCGAATAGCACTCGGTCTTACACGTGAATGGGTCCGATCGGTTAAGGAGAATTTTTCCCCTTAAGATTCGGTCATCCGTCACGTACTCGGTTAAACGATCGTGACAAATTCAGTTAACCGAGTGGGACTCGGTAAACCGAACCGCGATCGATTTTCTGCCTTTGATTATTAAGAGATTAATTTGATCGATGGTTGGATTAGCTCAAAATTTGGTCAAACGTTTTGTGGGTGCATATAATGCATTATGGAATTAATTTGTGAGAGAAATTGTCATAAAACCGTGGCTTAAGAATAGCCATGATTAAGAGTAAGATTGGAACCTATAAATAGGTCCTTATTCTCCCTAATTGTGACACACAATTCAATAATTATTTTCTCTCTTAATTCACCACAAAAATCCACGAAAATTCTCTTAGTTTTCTAAGTCTTTGGAAGGAGAAATCTCAGAGGCTAAGGAAGGGGTTTGTAGCTAGATTCTAAGCTTGTTTGGAGATCGATTGGCTAGCTCCTTTCTCTCCAACCTTGTTTAGGGTTTCGGTGAACACTCGGAGGCATCCGGCGCGGCGAGAAGCATCCCCAATGTCTCCGAATCTTCAAGAAGTTTTTGAGAACTTCTAGGTATGAATTTCGGAGCCCTTGTTTGTTTTAATAGAGTTTTGAAACTAAATGTTAAAACAAACCGATGCATGCATGAAATAAATCAAAGAAAATTGTAATTGATCCTTATTGTACATAAAAAATTTCGAAAATATATATGTATAATTAAACATGAAATCGTACACGCATCACACACTCGTCGCCAAGCTGGGCTCCATGTCTTTTTCAACCAACCGCAGATACCACGACACGACCAAGGGCTCCAGGTCTTTTTCAACCAATCCAAACATGTAAGGGCTCCAGGTCTTTTTCAACCAACCCCTACACGCGGTCCCTGCTCAGGCTCCAGGCCTTTTTCAGCCAACCTGAACGCACTACGGAGCTCCAGGTCTTTTTCAACCAACCCCGCACAGACTAGCTGGGCTCCAGGTCTCTTTCAACCAACCACAACTCTCACACAGTTACGGGGCTCCAAGTCTTTTTCAACCAACCACCACAACACCACATTCTAAGCTGGGCTCCAGGCCTTTTTCAGCCAACCCAAGCTCTCACACCGTTACGGGGCTCCAGGTCTTTTTCAACCAACCACCGCAACACCACATTCTAAGCTGGGCTCCATGCCTTTTTCAGCCAACCCAAGCTCTCACACCGTTACGGGGCTCCAGGTCTATTTCAACCAACCACTGCAACACTCGTGCACCCTAGCACACTTGCCGGAAGAACATCGGCAACACAACTTACCCCACACGGACGACCACAACCACAACACCTCGATAGTGCAAAACTGGACACAAACGGTCGACCGAACCAAAAGTCCTGGTCGATTAAATCAAGCAAAATACAAGGCAATCGCATCGACCGCCACTCCATCAGTCGACCGATTCCCACCAACCGCACTCGTTCGGTCGAACCAAATTCAAGGGATGGTCGACCGTTTAGATGGTCAACTCCCAGGTTCAACGAACAAAATGACTAATCGGTCGAACGACAAAGAGGCCCCGTTCGACCGAAAGTCACCAGGGACAAAATCCGTCAAGTCCACAACGAATTCGGTCGAACCCCCGAGCACTCTCGGTCGACCGAATTCCACCAGAGCGTTCCCCCACGTTGAGCAACAAGTCTGGTCGACCGAAACCTCATTCGGTCGAACCAACCACTCAATCCACCTAAGTTACGGTCGGACGAAGTCATAGAGGTGGTCGACCGTTTAAATGGTCAACGCCCTATCCGACCCATGACGGTGCACACGGTCGAACGGCAAAGGGGACCCATTCGACCGAATCTCCCCAGGCTTGCCTCCCACTCACAATCGGTCGACCACCCCTGGAGCATCGTTCGACCGATTTGAGGCAGAACCCGAATTCTCTTCACGAACGGTCGACCGTTTGCACCGACCGGTCGACCGATCAGGCAGTGAAATCTACTGCACGTTTACTTGAGACGAGCCGGAAGGCCTACCGTCGACTTCCAAATACTCACACTACTTAAGTGAGCGAGTTGACATACCGGAAGGTTTGAAGAAACCTTTGAAGAACCACGACGACGCCTCCATGAGCACGTCTCCCCAAAATCACGATTTGTCGACGAATCCCTCGCTCGAACGACGATCAACACCTCCTCGATGGTCCACAACCACCACTCTACCTCCGGCAACCTCCACCAACCACCCACGACGACAGAAACACGAGTGAGGTAGAGAGAGAGAAAATCAAGCAAAAGGAACGGTTTAGCACAACCACGAACTCACCTCCAACAACCACCTTCGCCGTTCCTCACTTCGCCGGAGATCACCTCTTCTTCCTCGCCGGAGCACACTGAGGGAATGAGAGAGAGACGTGAGGGAGAGAGTTGTGAGAGAGAGAGCTCACCAACAAATATCTCCTCCTGCTCCAATCTCAACCATCCATTCCAATCCATTCCATCTCACCACTCATCCAACACACTCCATCTCAACCCTCCAAATCCATCACCCTTCAATCCCAACCATCCATCTCCATCTCCTCCTAATCACCACCTCAACACATCAAAACTCAATTAGGATAGGATTAGGCTCAAGATCCCACATACCATGTGCAACAATGTCAGAGTGGCTTATTGTAAGATATACCAGATTTTTGGAACGAATGATTTTTGAGAATAACGCACAACTCTAAATCTGGAAATATTGCAATAGTACCAATACGGTTTTACTGACGTGAAAAAAAAATTATTTCATACCAGCTTGCAAACCAATAGAAAACTGTCCAAACGCACCACTCCATGCATATTTGCCCATATAACTCCAGAATAGACTTCGTATCCAAAATATCATTACTTTTTCCAAATTGCCACTGTCTCGTAGTTTAATTAAGTGTTAAGGTAAGATTAAGAACAATTAATGAAGTTATTAAACACTCTCCTAAGCACCCCCACATTTCCTACTCTCTTCCTGCTAGCACAGTGCAAAGTAGACATATCCTTGGCCACGTCTTTTGGCCGGCTCCTGTTGCTACACTCCTATCCTCTGACTCTTCCCTCGCTATTTCGTGGGCTTGATGATGAATCAAATGGTGAGGACCTTCGATAAGCATAGTGGGTCGTCTAGGAATTCGTGCAACCAAACTTTTGAATTCTAAATTTCTGAAAATTTCGGAGCATTGTGCTGCACTTGCTACATTTGTTTCTACGTTTTGGAATTTGAATCCTGACTGAATTCTGAACTGTTATTCTGAACTGTTCTTGACTGCAATTTGGAGTTAAGTTTTGGCCTCAACTCGGTTGAATTCCTTGCGGCAATTTGTGGTCAATTCTTGGTTGCAACTGGTTCAATCTTGACTGAAAATTTTAGAGTTGAATTGACTGCAATTTAGTGCTTAGTCTTGGTCTGATTTACCTCTGATTTTTGCGCTGCATTTTGATCTATATTTGGTCTGTGATTGATATGTTTTAATTAAACCGCAAGTGCACGGCCGCGTTGGAGCGGTGGAAAATACGGGTCGTCCACTGGGAGGTGTGTCGACATTTGGTTTGTGCGAAGGCGAGTGGTAAAAAATAGAGAGAAAGTTTGATTACACTAAACTACACTAAGATGCAAAAAGGAAAGGAAGAGAAGCAATAAAACTAAACCCCATAGGGGGTAGAGAAATAATGTGAATATAAAGATGTGTGTGTGTTCAATTAAGCTCCTTACAACATGTAGTGCATGAAATCATAAAACTACATCCAACTTTGCCTCCACATGAATTAAGATAAGACTACATCATTAAAACATACAAGACAATAATTGGAATGAAGCTAAATGAACTCATGTATAAAGACTAGACCCTACTATACCTCTACATGAATTAAGATAACCCAATATCATTACAACATACAAAACATTAACTAAGGTAAAGGCAACAAGAGTACATACACTACAAATTGTGTTTCCAATATTAATTCAATCCATATCCTAACATTATCATTCCCCATAAAATATGTCCACTAATCAAAGCATAAGCTAAGCTTCATTCAAGAGCATTAGCATATCAAAGATAAGAGTGAAAACTCATTAGATGGTTATGGAAATCATATAAAGCTCAAGGGATTAAGATAACACACACTTAATACACTACATGATCATATCACATCTTTCTCTACCCCTCAAATGAGAATGAAACTACTCACTACTCATTACACTAACTATATTAACAAAATGAAGCATAATACTGAAATGAAATTACCCTAAGAAAGCAAGAAATATTAAAGAAGCTTAAAAGGAAAGGAAAGACTAAACAAGTATGCACAAATTAAAAGACAAGATTTAAAAGAAACTAGAAGAATTATTTTATTAACAAATGACTCACATTGAAGGTAGCATTCTTCTCCACCTTGAGTTTTTGCTTCAAGGCTCACTCCTTAGTAGAGAGAATGCCACCAAGCAATGGGTAATTACAATAGAAGGTGAAGAGTTCTATTTATTGGCATGGAAAAAGCTAATCCGGGACAATCCCCCGATGTGGGACTAAACCAATACAAAAAATAGCCTAAACAAACACTAATACACATGCTCCAGAAAACTCAGCGGATCCGGGAAGATCCGGACCGCCAATTGGCAGTCTACAGGATCCGGATCACGCTCAGATTTGTTGTGGGTTTTTCTTGGTATATTTGCTGGTCTTGGATGCATTTACTTGGCTTGTTGGAGCTCCGACCCAAATCGAATTGCTAAAATACTCCCCATGATGGTGTGGAGTATTCTGTTTTGCTCTTAGGCCCTTCGGTCTTACGTTCAGGTCCTTCTCCCTTGCATCTTAGTCCCCAGGTCTCACAATTAAGTCATTTTTCCTGCTTTTGGGTCCTTTCATGGCTCTTCTCTTCAAACCTATTTATTTCTGAAATTCGAACATAAAACTCGTCACGTAGCATTGCTTAGGTGTAAGATAATGGATATAAGATACAAATATAAGCATGAAATGATGTCAATCAGTCTGCAATTTGGCTGAATTTCAGTTGCATGTTGGGATCTATCTTGGTTGCAGTTTCGTGCTTTTTTAGCTGTAATTGTGTTTAATTTTTAGGAAATGGGGATTTCTATAGTCGGGAGTGGATTAATTTTGAGGATTAGGGTTTCACTTACTATTTGAGGTGATTTGAGTTTAGGCACATGGGGGGGGGGGGGGGGGTAACTTAGAAGAAATTAGTGAGAGTAGGAGGAGTTAACTTTTGAGAAATTAGTGGGATTAACACATTACATAGACTAAATAACATACTAATATCGTTCTACCAATGACAGTACTACACGTGGCACGACTTAACGGCCGGTGGAAGACAGATGATGCTCAATGGAGTGAGAGTTTTGAAAACGTAATGACATTTTTGGATACGAGGTTTGTTTTAAAGTGATGGATGGATAGATATGTGTGGAGAATGGTCGTTGAGAATTATAGTGTTTTCTAATGACATGATAGGAAAAAAACCCTATAAAATTCACCTGAGCTCAATAAGCCACCACTTTACATCTTAAGCTCTTTCCGAAGTGCTCTAAAATTCCAAATGATGGAGTTACCTGAGAAGTGGCCCTGAATTTTTGAAAATGATTGGTTGTGTTCTCCTTCTTATTGTACCTCCATCTGTCCACACAAAGAAAGGACTGATCAAGTGAGAGTTGCAGAAAAAAGGTTATTACATAATATTAGACTCTTGAAGGTCTTTTGGGAAAGAAAATCAATATTTTCCAGAATAACGTTATCCTTCTATAAATAGTAGCTGTTGTGGAACAGTCACTTGCTAAATTAGCTGGACTGAGTGATGGGGAGCTTCCGAAGTGAAATTGCTGTGTGTCTTTTTCTTTTTCTTTTAGAAGTGTTTTCCATCCACGCTAATGCCTACAACAAAATACCATCAGTGATTATCGTCGGGGCGGGAATGTCCGGTGAGCATTCTCAAACCATTGATTTATGTGTCAAAACAAAAATGGTGTTAACAAAACTTAAAATCTCATGACTCACTAGAACTTGTAAAGATTTTCTAATTTAAAGTTATTCTCGTTGAAATTTCACGTTTATTGTAATTTGATTTCGTTCTCTTTAATCTGATAGGGATAACGGCCGCAAAAACACTCTCGGACGCAGGGATAAATGACATTTTGATACTAGAGGCGACCGACCACATCGGTGGTCGGATGTGCAAGAAAAACTTTGCCGGAATTAATGTCGAAGTCGGAGCCAATTGGGTCGAAGGTGTGCACGGTGATCAAGAGAATCCGGCATGGACAATGGCCCAAAAGCTCAAACTTCGCACCTTCTTTTCTGACTACGACAACCTTCCCGCAAACACTTACCACCAAAAAACCCAGTAACACGATTATCACTACATTAATATACCTACTTCTATATATACATTTCTAATTCTTAATGTTGTTGTGTTACTAATTTGATCTTGCAGGGGAGATTTATTGTACAGTGTGGGAGATGTAGGGCATGTCTTCGATCAAGCCGATGAAACCATTAGCAGTTCCGAGAAATTTTCTAATAAGTTGCCCAAAAGTGGTTCCCAAGACATCTCCATTCTTTCGTTCCAACGCCTCATGAATAAGTACGTATATACTCCATCTAATGATATGATAAGACTTTTGATTTCGAGTCTTGGATTAAACTCGATCGGCCTCTCCATTTTATAAATTTTGCATGTTCAAATATTGAGATAGTACGTTAAATCATACAAGCAAAATTTAACTTGATCAACCAATAAATATAGTAATATAAGAATAAAATATGACAAATAAATCGCACTTAATTTAGACCAACACCAAACTTTCCTTCATGTCTTCTTTAGTGTCAGTAAAAAAGTCGAAAAACGTTGTTATACACAAGAACAGAAAAAAATACAAAAATTGTAACTCATCAAATGGTTCCCAAGTATCGATCCCATGCATGTAAAAGATTTTTCTTAGAAATTGGCTTATAAAAATAAATCTTTGGTGTGGCAAATCCGAACTAAATTCTGATGCCTGGCTTCAATCTAGGGTTCCATCCACTCCAGTGGAGATGGCTGTGGATTACTACAATTTCGACTACGAATTCGCTGAGCCTCCGCGACTTACAAGCCTTCAGAATACTGAGCCGTTGAGTACTTTCGCGAACTTCGGCGAGGACTTGTATTTTGTGGCGGATCAGAGGGGATATGAATCTTTGGTACTCGACCTGGCCGGACAATTCCTCCACAGCGACAAACATGGGATTTCTGACCCTCGCCTACAGCTTAACAAGGTTTTTCAAATCATTGTCATCTGTTAAACTGTAAAAAAGACAGTTAATTACAACTAAACGTAAATATGGACAAGAAGTGATGTATGAAACTAGTACCTGATGTTTGGACTTTGGAGTGTTAATTGTAGGTGGTGAATCAAGTGACATACACATCAAGGGGTGTCAGTGTCAAGACAGAAGATGGTTCTACTTATTTTGGGCGTTATGTGATTCTCTCCCCAAGTGTCGGTGTTCTTCAAAGCAACCTCATCAAGTTTGTACCGGACTTGCCCGTATGTACTCTTTTTACTCGTACTTCCGGAGGGTTTCAGTTTAAAACTTCAATTAGGATTTTAGATTGGCTAGATCGATCTATAAGCATATGACTAGCTCTACTACCATAGGAATTACTAAGTTCCAATTTTGTTCTGTGTATAACATATTGGTCTAGTATAAAAATGTGTTCTAATTTCAAGTATTTTTAATTTTAATGGCATTTTCACAATTAGTCTTCCGAGGTTAGTATAATAATGTGTAAAATGAACTTGGCTTTGCACGAGCTAAGAACGGTTCAATGCAAATGGTATTCAAGATTTAATTAATCAATCCCTGATCTAAAATCGTGAGAACTAATTATTGCTACACTTAAAGTGCTAAAAGTGAACGCTTATTCATATCTTCTGTTTTATCATGTTCTTTTTTTGTTATTAAATTTTGCGCGTTTTAAGATTCCACTTAATTTTCCATGTTTTACAAAGCTTAATTGGGAAAATATGGATATGTATTTATTTTTCGATAATTCATGCAGAGATGGAAAATCCTAGCCATATACCAATTCGACATGGCGGTGTACACAAAGATCTTCCTCAAGTTCCCCAAGTCCTTTTGGCCTACTAAAAATGGCACCAACTTCTTCCTCTACGCAAATGAGAGGAGAGGATACTATCCCATATGGCAGGTAAAAGTGAAAATGTGTTCCAGTAAAGAAAGAGTTTTTACTATTTCCAATCCATGCATGTAATCTTTCTATTTGATGCATGTTTCCATCAGCATTTTGAGGTCGAGTACCGTGGAGCAAACGTGCTCCTTGTGACGGTGACCGATGAGGAATCGAGGAGGATCGAGCAACAACCGGACTCCCAAACCAAAGACGAATGCATGGGAGTGTTGAGGGACATGTTTGGACCAAACATACCAAATGCAACGGACATACTTGTCCCAAGGTGGTGGTCTGATAGGTTTTTTAGGGGCAGCTTCTCCAACTGGCCTTTGGGTGTTAACCGATACGAATATGAACAAATTAGGGTATGCTTTATCAGATCACCTTAAAGCTTGTCTATTTATACTTAGAATCTTGATTTCAATTCTCTAACAAATTGGCATTTTATTTTATTGTAGGCACCTGTTGGAAGGGTGTATTTTACCGGAGAACACACGAGCACACACTACAATGGTTATGTCCATGGAGCATATCTTGCAGGTAGGTTTCAATAGACCTCAACCTAATATAATACGTACTACATTAATTTAAAAATATGTTGTTTGTCATCTAATGTGTTTTCATTCAGGGATTGATACTGCAAACATGTTGATCGGTTGCATTAAGAAGGGAATGTGCACCTTCAAGATCATGCCTAAAGACTCCTAAATATCTATTTTCCAAATGGTACCTGTAATTCTTCGGCCAACTTATTACATGTTATTATTACAACTTGTAGTTATAGTTGTAAAACATCCATCCTCAACAAATTAATTAGAGAAGAATATTGATTCTTAAGTTTCCCATGTATGCAGGCACGAATAAACCAAATTCAGAAGGTCCAATCGAACGGAAGCTGCCATTGCAATTGTTGCTAGTTGTTTCTTCGTGTGGTCAGAAGTCTAGAAGTCTGTTATTGGTTTCTATCGCTGTGGTGTAATAAAGAGTGAAGTTTGCTTTTGTCTGAGAATATTTTCTGTTGCATTAATCAATCACTTCCTCCGTACGCATTTATGTCTCTATCGTTAAAAATTGATAAGAGGTCTAGCTTTATTGCAAATCATAGGCCCACTGAGTCAAATCACATTGAATATTGACAAGCTCAGCTACAAATTGAATCACGAGGCAACATGGGCACCACCGACGGTGCTGGTTAAAAATGTCATCCAAAAATGGCTACCAGAAGGTTACCGGCACCTTAAAAAATACGATTTTTTACTGCAGTTCACCCCGTGGGTATGATAATTGATAATATACGCTTCATTTTTTACTATTACCAAAATTCCAGTTTCATCCCGAAATCCAGTGCAGCTTCGTCCAGATTATCACCCGGTGGTAGTTTATATGCGCAAATAAAACGGACAGCAAGTGTACTTGTGGCAATAGTAAAAAAAATGAGGTGTATGTGACCAAATTATCACTCCCACCAGGTGTACTGTAGTAAAAGGCCCGTTAAAAATAGGATAATTTGTTAAGTTGCACCTCGTAGGTTACCTGATTGGCGATATGCACATGGATTTTTGTTATTCCGGATTTACACCTATAAATCAAACTTATTTGCTCATATGCACTTGTGACGTTAGTGGGACACACTCCGTCACCATTTATGTCCAACGACATTAGACAATTGTAAATTAAACCTTGTAAAATCCAAATGTCCTTAATTTAAAAACAAAACAAAAAAAACATAAAAAATCAAATATCTCTTTCCTCTCATCCTCCCTTCCAACCTCATTCTCTCCTCTCCTCCTCCATCTCCTCCTCCTCCGATCCCAACCTCGCCGACCACTATCTCCTCTGCAATTTTGTGATCAAGCTTTCCATAAGAGAAAGGGACCATGCTGGAGCTCGTCAGCATTGACTTTGAGGTGGCGCGAGTTGTGGCAGACGAAGAGGTCGAACTCAATAGTTCGTCGGAGTTCTGGAGAGCCTTATTTGCGTCAATCTTCAATTTTCACACTTCCAGCAACTCACAACTAATCTTCTGGAGCATCAATTTTGGAGCTATCCTCTTCTTCGCGACATTACCCCATTTTGTGCGAAGAGAAATTCGTCCAATAAGGTTGTCGTCACCTCTATCAAATTGGGGGTATTGTTCTCCTCTGGAAGCTACAAAAAACATTCCCCAATAGATAATTGAGGAATTTTGGCATCTGGACCAAGATTGAATTTCTACTATTGTTCATCTTCTCCGATCGCCCATTTCTTGTGTGGTCGGCATTGAAAGTAATGTGTTCTAAAGTTTTACTTTTATATGTCAATTATTATGAATTGAATGTGCAAACATTTTATTCCTTCATTATGGTATTCGTCTTTTGGAAGTGTTAAGGAAGAGACGCTTGGTCCTTAACCGTAGAGCTCTAAAAGATAATGGTTTACATAAATCAAAAGTTATTCACAATCATGGTAATTAACATGAAACATTAATTACTGAGATAAGATTGTCGTGTTGGTCATCGATTGTTGTAGCTCTACAAATAATTGACGACACGGGTATATAAAAGAGGAAAAGATTACTTTTATATATTGAACGGACCTAACAAGTAAAATATTATGGAATTGTGTTTCGTGTCATTAATGTTTTACTGTGTTTTGGATCCTAAGATATGAGACATATATCTTTTCACTCAAGAAGTGCTTAATTTGATTATTGTCAAAAGCTATCAATGAGTGTAGTGATAAAGACAATAGTTGGTTGAACATGACTTGTGCTGGAAAAGATAGCTAGTCAAATGATTATCATTGCCCCTCTTAATTGAGTGATGATATTAGTGGGCGCATTGATAAAGCAAAATTATAATGTGTACAATGTAACTTGAGTTAAGTTACAAATATATAATTAGCTTAGAGAGATCTAAAAATGAATATAATACAAAGATGACACATTTCTACTTTGTATATATTCTTAATATTCACATGACTAAGGATAAGATTCGTGTTTATGGAGGACAAAGGGAGTTGATAGCCGAGGGATACTCGGATGTGAGTTTCATGAGTGATCCAGATGATAGAAGGTCGCAATCAGGATACGTCTTCCTTCTGAATGGTGGAGCTGTGAGTTGGCGTAGCTGGAAGCAAACCACTACGGCCGATTCAACCACCGCTTCAGAAGTAATGGTTGTCACTGAAGCGAGCAAGGAAGGAGTGTGGATCAAGAAGTTCCTTGAAGAGCTTGGAGTAGTTCCCACGAGCGAGGGACCCATTGAGTTATTTTGCGATAATAGTGCATCTATCTCGCAAATCAAGGATCCTAGATCACACCACAAAGTGAAGTACATGGATCGTAAGTACTTCGTGACGCGTGACCTCATCGACGAAGGCAAAATAAATCTTTTATGGGTGGACACCAACAGCAACACAACTGATCCATTCACAAAACCCTTATCCCAAGCCAAGGGCGAAATGCATTTCGAGTCCATGGGATTGAGGAACCATGTAGATTGGCTTGATGATTGATATGTAATGGGGTTTACCCTAGTTATTATTCTTTTATACATTGAGTATGTATGTGAAAGAAAACTTTAATAACAAGTGGGAGATTGAAGGGAATGTGTTCTTAAAGTTTTACTTTTAAATGTCAATTATTATGAATTGAATGAGAAATCATTTTGTTCCTTGTTTATGTTATTCGTCTTTTGGAAGTGTTATGGAAGAGGCGCTTGGTCCTTAACCGTAGAGCTCTAAAATATATTGGTTTACATAAAACAAAAGATAATCGCAATCATGGTAATTAACATGGGACATTGATTACCAAGTTAAGATTGTCGTGTTAATCATAGATCATTGTAGCTCTACAAATTAGTGACAACACGGGTACGCAAAAGAGGAAGATATTACTTTTGTATACCGAATGGACCTAATAAGTAAAATATTATAGAATTATGTTTTCTGTGTCATTAATGTTTTACTGTGTCCTTGGTCCTTTGATATGAGACTTATGTCCGATCACTTAAGAAATGCTTGATTAGACCAGTGTCTTGAGCTATCGATAAGTGTAGTGTAAAGACATTGGTTGGTTAAGTATGACTTTTGTTGGAGAAGATAGTTATTCAAAAGATTATCATTGCCTCTCTTAATTGAGTGATGATATTAGTGGGCCCTTGATAAAGCAAAGTTATAATGTGCACAATGTGATTTAAGTTAAATCACATATTTGTAACTAGCTTAAATAGATCAAGAAATGAATACTAAGACAAAGATGACACAATACTACTTTGTGTGTATTCTTAATATCATGAGGCAAGGGACGGACACAAGTGGTGCACTCCATCACTAAATGGATCGGGTTTTGGTTCGAGTGTAATTAAGACATCTAACTAATTGGGAGCTATAATGTGTAGCTAAATACCGTTTATAGCTTGTGATATTAAGCTCTTAATATCACTGTCAACTTAGTTTAGATCCTCCCATAGGTCACACCACAAAACTGGGAAACAAGAAATGTGGATTTTGAGTTCATAAGGTGTGTCGGGTTTCATGTAGAAAATATGACACATGTGGTGAACAAGCAAAATCAAAATTATGTTGTGATTAATAAACATAATTGGAATCTAAATTAAATTCATATGTGATGTAAATATTATGGGGTGTAATGATTAATCATTACATAGGATAATATGTTACATAAGTTGTGAATTTACTACTAATCCCGAAATGTCAAATTTTGTAGGGGTTAAACCGAAATTTGACAAGTCTGCAGCACTGTGCAAAAACGATCGATCGCTAAACGGTAAATGGTCGACCGAATGTTGCGCGGTCGACCGCAATGTTGCACGGTCGACCAGATGTGTATCGATCGTAACAGGAATTTCGTCTGTTCGTTTTCGGTCGACCGACTTATTTCGGTCGGTCGACCGAACATTGCGATGAAATGTTTTTGTTACGAACGGTCGACCGAGTATATCGATCGGTCGACCGAACCTCCAAACGGTCGACCGGCCAGACGGTTTTATGCAGAATTAATTTAAGAATTAATTAGATCATGCATTCAATTGGTCCATAACTGATTTAATTCGTGGCTAAGATTATTTGTTAGCAAATAATGGATGGTTAGATGGAAGTTTGCATGAAATCATGGGCAAGAGGTTGCACATGAATAGGTAATTTGGGGAGAACTTATAAATACAAGCTTATCTCATTACCTCATTAATTAATTCATTATATTCTTGTGCAAACTTCTCTCTCCATAATTCTCCACGAATTTCCATTAATTCTTGAGTTTAGTTTTAGTTTTCAGAGATCTTCTTCTCAAGGGAACTAAAGAGGGGTTAGTAGTTAGATTCTAAACCCTATTGGAGATTGAGAGGCTAGCTCTTCTCTCTCCGATCTTGTTTAGAGTTTGGTGAATACTCGGAGGCATCCGGCGCAGCGACAAGAATCCTCAACGTCTTCAGATCATCGAGAAGTTTTAGAGAACTTCTAGGTATGAAATTCGGAGCCCATATTTGTTTAATAAAGTTTTGAAACTAGTTATTGAAACAAATTGATGCATGCATGAAATAAATCATAGAAAATTGTAATTGATCCTTATTGTGCATAAAAATTTCGAAAATATATATGTGCAATTAAACTAGAAATCCTACACTAAGTGTGACAAGTCATCACCAATCCAACGCAGGTTTTGAGCATTGGATTGCGGTCAAGAATATTCTGAGGTACCTTACCGGTCCAAAGATAAGTTTCTTGTTTATAGAGGACCAAGAGAGTGAATAGCTGAGGTCTATTTGGATGCGAGTTTCATAAGTGATCTCGATGATAGAAGGTCGCAATAATGATATGTCATTATTCTAGAAGGTGGAGCCATGAGCTAGCATAATTGGAGCAAATAACTACGGCCGAATCAACCACCTACGAGGGCAAAATAAAATTATTATGGGTGGACACAAACAACAACATAGCTGATCCATTCACCAAACCCTTATCCCAAGCCAAGGGCGAAATGCATTTTGAGTCCATGGGTCTGAGGAACCATGTGGATTGACTTGATTAGTGATTAGACAGAGTTACCCTTGTTATTATTATTTTATACATTAAGAATGTATGTGAAAGAAAACATTGATAACAAGTGGGAGATTGAAAGGAATGTGTTCTAAAAGTTTTACTTTTATATGTCAATTATTATGAATTGAATGTGCAAACATTTTGTTCCTTGATTATGGTATTTGTCTTTTGGAAGTGTTAAGGAAGAGGCGCTTGGTCCTTAACCGTAGAGCTCTAAAAGATAATGGTTTACATAAATCAAAAGTTGTTCACAATCATTGTAATTAATATGGGACATTAATTACCGAGATAAGAATGTCGTGTTGGTCATCGATTATTGTAGCTCTACAAATAATTGATGACACAAGTATATAAAAGAGGAAAAAATTACTTTTATATATTGAACAGACCTAACAAGTAAAATATTATGGAATTGTGTTTCGTGTCATTAATTTTTTACTGTGTCTTGGATCCTAAGATATGAGACTTATATCTTTTCACTCAAGAAATTCTTAATTTGATATTGTGAAAAGCTATCAATGAGTGTAGTGATAAAGACAATAGTTGGTTGAGCATGACTTGTGCTCGAAAAGATAGCTAGTCAAACGATTATCGTTGTCACTCTTACTATTTACTAGTGTATAGACGTCAGATGTATCGAATGACCGACGTCTATAGGACGTATTATTATTATTATTATATAAATGTATAGACGTCGGATGTATAACGTGGCCGACGTCTATCGGTCGTACTGTATGTATAGACGTCGGTCACCCCATATATCCGACGTCTATATGCCGTAAATGTTTAGTCTCACATCGACCAATTTTTTTTTGCTGCTGTGGTTGAAGTACTCCACCACTCCTACACAGGTGAATGCGAACGAGATTGGTCACTTGGGCGACTTGGGCTTGCTCTACGTTGATATTAGTCAAAAGATGGGCACTTGGGGCACTAAGGCTTGATTACTGTAGAGGTTGGGTGTCTGTTATAGGCCGTATAACAAGCGTAATATTTTTGTTCGTAAATTAAAGGTATAATAGGCGTCCGCTATATATGACCGACGTCTATACACTATACATTGTATAGACGTCAGTCGTATATAGCTGACGTCTATACACAAGGGTATAGACGTCGGTCGAATATACGTCGGACACTTGGATGACAAAAATTCGTCATATATACCACTGTATATCCGATGTACGTGACTTTTTCCACTAGTGTGTGCATATCACCAATTAGGCAACCTACACCAGGTAACATAACAAATTACCGTTAAAAATAAGGTTACCGGTAATGCTTCACGTCAAAAATGTCATCAAAAAATAGGCAACGTGGATCGTGATAAATGCTGGCCCACGCCCAAAAGAAAGATCGCGTCCCAAGACAGAACTTTCTTTTGCCTGGTGAGGAGTGGGCAGCCTGATTTTCTAAGAAATTTTGTAATCTATTTTTATCTTGTAAAATAAAATTTATTAAATTTTAAAAAATTGACCAACTTTTTAATCTATTCAAGATCTACAAATAAAAATTTCGTAACTTCAAAATCCAAATGACAAGTGGTTAATGCAAATAAGACAACAAAAATATTTCTAACTCTCACTCTTCCAACAACTAGACTCTCGGGAATAACTTTATCATAAATTTTATTTTCAAATCTTTTTTTCAGAAATTTTATTCAAATCTCAATTTTCGAGAGATTTTATTCTTAGCTTTAACTTTTTCAAAGATTATATTATCAGATTTACTATTCTAACTTATCTTTATCCAACAACTCTCGACGAAGTGGCAAAACAACTCTTGTCCTTGAGGTTGTAGCATCCCAAGATATATATGAATTTCAAACTCTTTCTTTGGCATATCAAGTTTGTGTAATGATCGTAATGCGCTTCATCGATCTCCATTTTTTGATGATATTCTAGGTGGTAAAACACTACTTATGAATCATGTGGTCGATGATCTTTATTACAATATGAGATACTATCACACAGATGATATTTATACACAATGAGCTGCATTCATCTAATCGATAATTCTTCCACATAAATCCTAAATCTAGATTGTTTGCTCAATATCAAGAAACATCAAAGATGTGGAGTGTGCATTTAGAGTGTTTCAATCGTGATTCACAATAATTCGAAAATCATCTCTGGCATGGAATGTCGACATGTTAAACAAAATTATGATGACTTGCATATGATGAACGAGAATCGCACGCTCACTATACGTTGATACAAGTGAATTTGTTTAAAATCGACATCAACATACAAGTACCAGAAGAACAACAACATATGATGATGAATCATTAAAAAATTCTTCCAACTGTATTGTCAATATTAATATTTACTTGAATAATAAATCGTGATAGGGAGACACATTTGACTCTTAAAGTATATTCGATTGAGAATATTTGGCAATGCTATGAGCATAGTGATAATTAAAAATATTAATGTAATCTATATTGAGAATTGAACTTAATCCTAGGTGGCATCCTAGTCACTAGCCACATCATCTATGGAGGGTGAGTCATCTATGAGTTGATGACTCAACAAGTTGGAAGATGAGAGGTTGTAGGAAAGGAATAGACAAAGGGTCTCTTCATTTTTTTATGATTGTCGTCCTATTTTATGATGCAATTTAAGTAGAGGTTGTAATGATCTTGAATGATCATCTTTATGTAGTTTATGTTATGTTTATGTTTTAGGCTAAGTTGAAGAGTCTTTGTAAGTACCTATATAAGCACAAGAGTTCTCCATTGGTAAACAAGTCAAGTCAAGTAAAGTCTTAGAATGTAAGTGAGAAAGAACAAAGAAAAGATGAGTTTTGGTGCAAATATCGTTTTTCCTTATGAGTGTTAAGTAGTGAGTTTTCTTCTTTCATTCGTGTCCACCAATTGCGTAGATCAAAGCATGGTTCTAGTAATGACAAAAAATGGTCCTCAGCATGGAGAACAAGGCAAGCCAAAGACGCGCACCAGGCGCAACTTCTGAACCGCCAATTGGCAGTTTGGGCCGCTGGTTGGCGATCCATGTACGCCTGGTGGAGGGTGACTTTCTCCCGCATCTAACAATCTATTATTTTTATTTATTAAATTAGTTTTATAAACTTGCAGTTAATAAATTAATTTATTTATGAACGTTTGTCCTACTATGCTTTAGAAAAAAAAAATCAAGAAAGGGGAAATATTAATAGTCAACTTTATTAGTAATTAAGATTAATATATAAAAGTTAATGATAATATATATTTATTTGTAAAGAGTGAGAAATGAGTTGAAAGCAAGAAAAAAGTTGATTTCACTGGTACGAATATGAACAAAATTAGAGAATATGAACAAAATTAGAGTATGTTCTTTATTGTTAAAATCGTCACAATAATTATTGTATCATAATTGCAAATGGTATTATTTGGATTTTGAACCCACCGAGCTTATATCTCAAAAACATTACAATACATATACTGGTGGGAATAAATAAATAAATATCCACATAAATGATAAATCATTTACTATTTCAGAAATTGAATTTCATGCTCCCCTTACTATGATTGTATTCACATAATGATCGTACAAAATTTTCAATTTCTCATTCGTTTACGATTATTCATTTAACCTTTCTTACTCGTTTAATTACTTTTTTATCACCCCTTGAAACTTACGATGTTCTATTATTAACAATTCCTTTTACATAGGGTCCTGTTTGAAGGGTATACTTTATGGTAGACACACGACCAGACACTATAAGGGTTATGTGACATGTCCATGGAGCTTATCTTGCAGGTTGATTTTCTATACGCCTCAACCTAATATAGTACCACATTAATTTAAAAATATGTTGTTTGTGTTATGACCCTAACCTTGCTTAAGGTGCTAATGAAGGTTAGGTGGGCTAATGATGGGTTTGCATGGGGATGGGAAGAGGGGGGGTGCACTGTTGAAGAGTGAGGGTGGAGTGACGTGAACAGTGGGCTGGGCTGTAGGGCTGCATGGTTGGTTGATGGGTTTTAAGAGGAAACCAACGTTTCCCTTCTTCTTCTTCTTCTTCTTCTAACCTTCCTCCTCTCCATCACTTTCCTTCCTCTCCATTTGGGGCTCGAGTGGTGGTGCGTACGGGATATGTTGAGGTGCGAGGAGACGGAGCAAGGAGAGTGGGCGTGAGGTGCAGTCCGGAGGCGTCGTTGGAGCTCCGATGAAGTTCGTTGTTCTTCGTCGATCTTCAAAGAGAAGGTATGCCAAGTTATTGCATTAGAGGCCTATAGTGATCACCCACGTTGGGGTGATGTTTTGGTAGGTCGCGGGAGGTCGGAGACCTCGCCCGCGACGAGTTTCGGCGTCAAAACCTCGAACGGCGCAAGTTTGAAGACGTCTGTCGATCGACCGGGTCCCTTGGACGGTCGACCGAACGTAGTGTTATTTGCCGGTCTGTTGTGTTTCGGTCGACCGGTTCCCTTGTTCGGTCGACCGGAACTTAAGACCGGTAGGATGGTAGTGTTTTCGGTCGACCGTTTATGACGTAGAAAATATTAGGTTGACCCTGTAAGGTTTCGGTCGACCGAGACCCCTGAGTCGGTCGACCGATAGATTGGATTTTGATGTTGACCAGACTCCGGATTTTGACCTCGTTCAGTCGACCGGTTTTAGACCTTTGGTAGACCGTTGGATTTATGTGTTACGCAAATAGTTCGACCGTTGCAGACGCTTCGGTCGACCGATTCCCTTGTGGAAGCGGTCGACCGAGCTGTCACTTTCGGTCGACCGTTTTCCCTTGTGGAAGCGGTCGACCGGTTGTCACAGCGGTCGACCGACTCCCTTGAGGAAACGGTCGACCGAGTGTCTCTTTCGGTCGACCGTTTTTGCACAGGACAGAATTCCTGGTTCCGCTTAGGATGCCAACTTTGTCCACGGAAACCCGTGTCCTCGCCTTGTGCGTGAGCCGGGAGGTGACGGTGGGCGCGTTACGCGTGCCTGCCCAGGGACCGCCGTGTGGAAGAGTGTGGGGTCCGGAACGCGTCACCTCCATGTATGGATCGTGACAAATCTGGTGGATCGTTTGACTCGCGTTAGAGTAGCATCCTGAGGGATTGCGGATCCCATTGCTTCAGCAACATACAACTGCTGACGGGTGCAGTGACTACCGGCCGATGGCTACGGAGGCACAGAGACTACCGGCCAGGATTGGCGACGGAGGTCCAGAGAGGTACCGACCTATTGACGGCGACGGAGGTCGCGGCCCTGCTCGTATGGAGTCGGAGTTGGTGTTGCACGTGGAGCTCGTTGACCCTGCAGACTTCGGTTCAGATTTGTCGATTGTCTGGCCCTCTGTGTGGCAGATATGTTCGATTGACCTTGATGGCAGTGATTGCACGTGCCGTGCGGCTTGTGTGGCGGCGGTAGGGCCCTTGTGCGGCCTGTGTGGCGGCATGGAGGATCGCGCGTAGCCTGTGTGGTTGCGGCGATGGACTGCCGATGATGTGTTCCGGCAGGTAGCTCGACTGGGCACCTATCGAGTGAGATCCCGTGCGGTCTGTGTGGCGCCGGTGATGGACCGACCTGAGCGACGGCTCCGTTGGTGTTGTAGTGGACCACGATGTTTTCAGATCTGATTCTACCTGCGCGGAAGTGCGAACGCCTCCTCACCGATCCCTTGGCTTGTATAGTCGCGTGTGGGGATGTGTTGCGTACTGTCCGTTAGACCGTATGTGCCTACGGTAGGTCTCTACGGGGACCCGTTGTTTGGACCGTGCTGCCTGTGTGGCGGCGGTGATGTTTGACCGTGTGGCATGTGTGGTATCGGTGGTTGTTGGACCGTGCGGCCTGTGTGGCGACGACGTTGTTGCGGACCGTGTGGCTTGTGTGGCAGCGGTGGCGATTGTAGACCGCGAGGCCTGTGTGGCAGCGGGAACGATCGCAGGACAGATGTCCAGTTTGGCCCTTGGTGGCAATGTTGTTTACTGCTTTGTATTTCATGTCATGCTATACTAGTATGTTAGGGCATATAGCTGAGCTTGTCATATGGGGTTTCCTTATGGAAACTCAGGCATTATTGTTGCATCTTTTTCAGGACCGCGTTAGGTTCCGACGGGTGGTGAGCGAGGGAGATTGCACTTTGGGACTGGATCCTGTCGTTTACCTACTTTAGGTTGTCGTGATTACATGTACTATGTGTTTTGTGTTATGATATAATCACTCTTTTGGCAAACTCTTATGTATTATGGTGCACCTTATGTATTCGGTTATTTCTTTCAGTAATGTCCTCACTCTTGATGGTTTTATCCTTGTGTTTCTATTGATTTTAAAAGTTTAAATTTTCCATTTTCGGGGATGTTACCGTTTGTCATCTAATGTGTTTTTATTCAGGAATTGATACTGCAAACATGTTGATCGGTTGCATTAGGAAAGGACAGTGCACCTTCAAGATCATGCCCAGTGATTCCTAAATATCTATTTTTCCAAATGGTACCTGTAATTATTCGGCTAACTTATTACATGTTATTAATACAACTTGTAGTTATGGTTGTAAAACAATTTTACCATCGTCAATAACTTAATTAGAGAAGAATATTGATTCTTGAGCTTCCCATATATGCAGGTACGAATAAACCAAATCATAAGGTCGAATTGAAGTGAAGCTGTCATGGCAATTTTATTTTTTTAAGATCTAGAATTTTCCGGTACTCGTTACTATTTGGATTAGACATGTTACAACTTTAAAGTGTAAGTGGTCCATACCGTTGGAAATATTTGACAACATGTCCATACGTGTTACAACATTAAAGTTGGAAATATTTGACATACCGTTGGAAATATTTGACAACCTTAAAGTGTAAGTGGTCCATACATGTTACAACATTCAAGTTGGAAATACTTTAATATTTGACAACATTAAAGTTGCTTTTAACATGTCCATACCGTTGGAAATATTTGACAACTTTAAAGTGTAAGTGGTCCGTACATGTTACAACATTGGAAATATTTGACATGCGAAATGAAAGATTAATCATGCGACTTCGTTCACTAATCCCTTGACCACACCAGTGCACAATTGTCGCTAATTTTTTTCTTCGGGTGGTCAGAATTCTGTTGTTGTAAGGTGTGTGCTCCTTTATTGGTTTCCACTTTCCATCGATGTCATGTAATAAATAGTGAAATTTACTTTTGAGGTTTGAGAATATTTTCTGTTGCATTAATCAATCACTTCCGTCTTCCGCTGGACGCAGTTATGTCCTATCACTTGTAAATTGATGCTTTATTGCTAGTCACAGAGTCGTAGCCCACTGAGGCAAATCACACAGGATACTCTGATAAGCTCAGTTACAAATTGAATCACGAGCCATTCTTAATCTCTTGACATGTCCTACTAATGCATTTAATGTTATTAGATTACGTTGTTTTAATCCGTTGCACGGACAAAAATAATATCTTAATTTTTTTCTACCACGCCATTTATTTCATTTCACTGCATTTAACCATAGTTTTGTTTTTTCTTCTTTACGATCACAACATTTTATAAAACATTTTTGATGTAAAATTAATTTTTCTCTTACCTCCAACTCATTTATAACTCTTCATAAATAAATATATTATCATTCCGCTTTTATATATAAATTTGGATTATAAATAAACTTGAATATTAATATTTTTTCCATTATTATTTTTCAAAATAATTGTTGGACAAACATTCATAAATATATAATTTATTAACTTGTAAGGTTATAATAGTAATTTAATAACGAAACTTATTGACATTACAATAATGATTACATATGATTGAACATTACAACAAAGAAAAAATAATAAAGTCATTTTTAATTATCACTCTACCCACAGCGTTGCTAAATATTCTCAATAAAATACGTTTTAAGAATCAAATGTGTTTTAAATTGACAATACGATTGGAAGAATATTCAAATGACTCATCATCATATGTGGTTGTTATTCTACTTGTATGTTGAGGTCGATCTTGAACATATTCACTTGTATCAACATAGTGAGCATACAATTCTCATTCATCTTCTACTATCATTTTGTGCATTATAATGCAAGTCATAATAATTTTATTTAGCATGTCAAAATTTCAGGCCAAAGATGACTTTTGAATTACTAAGAATCAAGATTCAAGCACTCCAAATGCGCACTCCACACCATTGTGTGTTGCTTCTTGATATTGAGCAAACAATCTAGCTTTAGGAGTTTGTGGAATAATGATTGATTGCATGAATGTAGCCCATTGTGGATAAATACATTCATGAGATAATACCTCACATTGTAATGATGATCATTAACCATGTAATTTATAGGTGGTGCCTTAGCTCCTAGAATATCATAAAAAAATTGGAGATCTATGAAGCCCATTAAGGTCATTACATGAACCTTGTATGTCAAACCAAAGAATGAATGTCAAACTCATAGATCTTGGGATTCTAGAACCTCGAGGACAAGTGTTGTTTTGCCACTTCACTCTTGATATTGTGCTCTCAGTACAACTTTACAGTTTTTCCACTCCCAGTGCATGTTGTCAATGATGCCTATCATGCAAGGTAAAACTGATAATTGTGTTGTTTCGTGTACTTTTGTGTTTGTGTAATTTTATAGGTATTAGACTAATTTACTCTAACGAACATGGCACAATTTTTTGTTTGTCTTTCAGTACACGACACGAAACTGTTTCCTTTTAGGCCTTAATCTATATTAATTTTGATAATTAATTAAACTAATCTTAATCAATCAACCTAATCAATCAAAGTGAGCAAACAAAATTACATGCATTGCATATATATTTGTATGTAGGGGTGAGCAGAAAAATCCGAATAACCGGATAACCGTATTTCCGATCCGGTATCCAGTTTATTAAATTGGAATAATCGGATATCCAATCCTAATATTCCGGATCGGGTATCCGATCCGTTTTTCTACACACATTTTCGGACCGGATTCGGATTAGAGTTTGGAAGAATTCGGATACCCGAATCCGAATTCCGATACATACAAACATGTACTGAACTCCAGCAATAGTTATGGGTAGAAAATAAATATGAATTTATCTCGGGAAAAAAGGTTTCTATTAAGTTGTCATTTGCAGAATTTATGACATTAATCTTGCTCCTATCTGTTGTTATTATCCTTGTTCTTTTTTCAAAAAGAAAATATCATGAAAGGCTCGAATTTCCATGAATAGAAAACCATGTGTCACCTTGTCTTCCAGCATGTCATCTTCACATAATCAACGGATGCAAAGAGAGATTAGACACTTCTTTATTCTCCAATAACTGTTATTTATATATGCACTTTTCATCAACTGAAGGGTCCAAGTGCACGGTCCTAAATCTTCGAAATGAGATTTTTATTTCCATCGATTCATCTTATGCACCTTCTTCTTCTTCTTCTTCTTCTTCTTCTCATTCCTATACGTTGCGTTAATTCTTAGCTCTTGTTATCCTAATACTATCTTGGTCCAACTAGATTGATTGATTTTTATTTTCTAGAATAAAGAAATTGAAGGGAATGTGTTCTAAAAGTTTTACTTTTAAATGTCAATTATTAAGAATTGAATGAGAAATCATTTTGTTCCTTGTTTATGTTATTTGTCTTTTAGAAGTGTTAAGGAAGAGACTCTTGGTCATTAACCGTAGAGCTCTAAAAGATATTGGTTTACATAAAACAAAAGATATTCGCAATCATGGTAATAAACATGGGACATTTATTACCGAGTTAAGATTGTCGTGTTGGTCATAGATCATTGTAGATCTACAAGTGAGTGACAATACGGGTACACAAAAGAGGAAAATAGTACTTTTGTATACCGAATTGACCTAACAAGTAAAATATTATAGGAATGTGTTTCTGTGTCATTAATATTTTACTGTGTCCTTGGTCCTTTGATATGAGACTTATATCCGATCGCTTAAGGAGTTCTTAATTAGACTAGTGTCTTGAGTTATCGATGAGTGTAGTGTAAAGGCATTAGTTGGTTAAGTATAACTTTCGTTGGAGAAGATAGTTAGTCAAAAGATTATCATTGCCCTCTTAGTTGAGTGATGATATTAGTGGGCCCCTTGATAAAGCAAAGTTATAATGTGCACAATGTGATTTGAGTTAAGTCACATATTTATAACTAGCTTAAAGAGATCAAGAAATGAATACTAATACAAAGATGACATAATACTACTTTGTGTGTATTCTTAATATCATGAGGCAAGGGACAGACACAAGTGGTGCACTCCATCACTAAATGGATCGGGTTTTGGTTCGAGTGGAATTAAGACATCTAACTAATTGGGAGCTATAATGTGTAGCTAGATACTGCTTATAGGTTGTGATATTAAGTTCTTAATATCACTGCCAACTTAGTTTAGATCCTCCCATAGGTCACACCACAAAACTGGGAAACAAGAAATGGGGATTTTGAGTTCATATGATGTGTCGGGTTTCATGTAGAAAATATGACACATGTGGTGAACAAGCAAAATCAAAATTATGTTGTGCTTAATAACATAATTAGAATCTAAATTAAATTCATATATGATGTAAATATTATGGGGTGTAATGATTAATCATTACATAGGATAATATGTTACATAAGTTGTGAATTTACTACTAATCCCGAAATGTCAAATTTTGTAGGGGTTAAACCGAAATTTGACAATTCTGCAGAACAGTGCACAAACGGTCGACCGAACAACAGTAAACGGTCGACTGATAGGTGCAGGGTCGACCGGACACGTCTTGACCGATAACAGGGAATTTTCATCTGTTCGGAACGGTCGACCGAACATTGCGATGAAATATACTACTGTTGCGAACGGTCGACCGAAACTTGGTCTAAATGGTCGACCGGACCTCGCAAATGGTCGACCGGCCAGACGGTTTTATGCAGAATTAATTTAAGAATTAATTAGATCACGCATGGAATTGGTCCATAATTGATTTAATTCGTGGCTGAGATTATTTGTTAGCAAATAATGGATGGTTAGATGGAAGTTTGCATGAAATCATGGGCAAGGGGTTGCACATGAATAGGTAATTTGGAGAGAACTTATAAATACAAGTTTATCTCATTACCTCAATAATCTAATTCATTATTTTCTTGTGCAAAATTCTCTCTCCATAATTCTCCACGAAATTTCCTTAATTCTTAAGTTTAGTTTTAGTTTTGAGAGATCTTCTTCTCAAGGGAACTAAAGAGGGGTTAGTAATTAGATTCTAAACCCTATTGGAGATTGAGAGACTAGCTTTTCTCTCTCCAATCTTTTTTAGAGTTTGGTGAATACTCGGAGGCATCCGGCGCATCGAGAAGCATCCTCAGCAACTCCGGATCTTCAAGAGGTTTTAGAGAACCTCTAGGTATGATCCTCTTTACAATTGTTGTTTGTTCTAATGCATGTTAAATAATTAGGACAAACAAATGCATGTCTATATGATAATCGAAGAAAATATGAATGTTTCGATCCTATATGTTTGTAAAATTTCAAAAATATATACATATAATAGGGCATGAAATCCAATAGAAATTTAGTTAGTCTACCATTTTTTACAACGCAATCGCTTGGATAAAAGGTAGTTAAAATAAATCAGACGGTGTTAATTGCTAGATAGATGAAATTTTGTTGGCCTCTTCAAATCTTCATCTTATGTTTGTCAAAAACTGTATTAGAGATTAAGAAATTAAATTATTATGCAATCCCAGGTTGATAGGCTTTACAATAACTGGATATCCAGTTTTCGGAAATCGGATATCCGAATTTTCGGATACCCAAAATCCGGATATCCAGTTTAATCCGGATCGGATTCGGAATGATATTTAGGTGATCCGGAAAACCGGATATCCGGATTTCGGATATCTGAAAATTCGGATATCCGATTTTGCTCACACCTATTTGTATGTGTGCAATTATCTTAATAGGTTGATCAAGACATTCAAGAGAAGAAGCATTGGGAAAAAGACTCAAGATTTGTAATCAAAGTTTTGGACCAAGACATGTAAATTCATTGAGTCTATAAGGTTTAATGTAAACTTGAGCACGAGGATCATGTCTTGTCAGGATTGGTAAATCGGAGCAATAACAGTTAGCCGAAAGCTTTCTAGTTCTGTCCACCGAACACCTATCGGATAACCGAAACATACCTATGAGTAGACGATAGGATGTTCTCTGGAATTGTCCTATGGATGACCGAAACACCTTTGGTCGACCGAATAGCCTTGGTCCTTGTTTGGACTTTCCTTCAACGGTTGCATTTGAAGTAAGCCTTAGTGCCCAATTGACTCGTCCAATTTTCGACGATCGATCTTTAATTGGTCTACCGATTCCTTTTTGGCTTTAGGCGCTTAATGACTATTTCCACGTGGCATATGACTGTTATCATCAACCAACTTTTGAGCTACTGTCAGCGGAAAACCCAGATTAACTTCTGTCATCCGAAGAGTAGACGGTCTACCAAACTTGTATAAAAATAGTCCAACCAATCTTACTGTTCACCTTGGAATGGTGAACCGAATGCAATTCGGAGAACCAAAATTAAATATGGCGAAATTTGAAAAGATTTAGTAGAAGTTGGTGAACAATGATCGAAATCCTGTTTGATCAACCGAATGCCTCAATTTGACCAATCCAACTATCCATACCGTTCTATAAAAGGTCGACCGTACATGCATGGAAAACTACTTGAGTTTAAAGCACATTCTTGCTTCGAGGCCACATGAAGATATACGATTCTACACAAGCTTATACACGATTCCACATGAAATCGGTATACAATTCTACACCAAACCACTGCACAATTCTACATGAAACTGGTACTTGATTTTCCTAAAATATTTGTCATTTCAAAATTAAAACCCTTAAAAGTTAAAACACAATCATTAAATTTGAAAAATACAACATGAACTTGTAAATACAACCATCATTCCATCTCAAAAATTATAACATGTATGCATGCAATCACCATCAACCATCAAGTAGCACCATACAATTTTAGTTTGTAACATCAAACTGTTAGAGTATAAGACCATCAAAAAGTATAAACCTTTCAAGTAATTTTTGTTTCTAGACCTTACCATTTTCACACGGAATACCAAACACGACACGAAAAATCCATGTATGAGTTTAAGGATTTTGTGTTTCAGGTCTGATTTTCGGTACACAAAATTAATTTGTGTCATTTTCGTGTATCATGTTCGGGTACCGGAAAAGTACACGAGTAACTCAATTGCAAAAAAACAACCAAATATAGATCTGATTACCCAATTGATTTACTAATAACCCCATTGTTTTCCTTTCCCCTCAAAGCCAAACACAAACCCACCCAAAACCCTATGTACCATACCCTCATAGTCTTACCTTCACCCACGGTCACAACCCATTCCTTGACACCGTCGCCGCTGAATTACTTCAAAGTCGATGCCAAATACTTTGTTGGCCTAATCAGCCTGTAGGATCTAATGAGCCCTAAGATTAGTCTAAAAGAGGGGGGTGAATGGACTAATTAAGTTCTTTAAAAGTTTAGGCAATTTAAAGCAAGAACAATATAATGTAAAGGAGAAAGAGATGCAAACCACGACACAGATGTATAGTGGTTTGGATCCAACCACCAGATCCTATTCCTCTCTTACAAATTGTTCTTCCTTGAGAAACTCTACGTACTCCTCTATTCCAATCTCCGTTCCGGGACGAGATCAAGTGCTTACACTTCAAGCTTGCGAACACTCTCGCCAAGCAAGAACCACCTTCTCACAAACTGAGAAGAGCTTCACTCTGGTAACTAATATAACACTTTGCTGGAGAATTGAGTAACAACATCTAATCTTGAGCACTAGAATGATTGACGAACGCAACAAGTGATTCAAGTGGAAAGATTGAGCACAAAGAGAAGTTTAGAGCAATTGACAGTAGTATGAGAGTATGAACTGTAGAGAAAGGATTGGTGATCTTGTAAGGTTGTTCTAAGCTCTATTTATAAGCTCCAAACTTATTCTAGCCGTTGGGATTTAAGTGGTAGTGATTCGAGTAAGTTACATAAAACAAAAAACTCCAGAACTCAAATCAGGACACAAACGATCAGCCGACCGCCGTTAAGGTATTGTTCGACCGATGACCAAAAATACGAATTGAGTTGGTTAAAGTATGTATATATGACCGTTATAGAATACGACAAGTATAATAGTCATATTAAAATGAAATACAAAGTGTCAAATGGTCGAACCAAAGTCTCTTTTCGTTTGACACGTTTGCACACTAACCGCGGCACATATCAAGATATAACCAGTGAGGAAAATGAAATCGGTCGAACTGGGGTATATCGGTTGACACAACATAACGGTCGAACTGGGATGAAAATTAGGTCGACCATTTTAGCATGGTAAGTGCCTGTTAAAATTGGTCGAACCAGGTAATTATCGTTTGATTGTTCTATGAGAAAATTTCATAAATGGTTGAAAACGGTAGAACTAGATGGTCATCCGGTTGACCATTTTAAGCAGGAGTCAGTTTGATGTGTTAATTAATCATCAAAGCGAATTAACGATTATTAGCCAAAAAACCAACAATCTCCTCATTTTTTATGATGACAACCTATCAATCTAAATACATGTTAATCTTCAATTTTTATCATGAAAGTTCCCCCTATCTTATAGCTCCCCCTATATAATAACTCATGTCATGTATTTATTTCTCCCCCTTTGACATGATCAGAAAGATTATAGTCATGAATACAATGTGGAATTGAACGCGTGTCGTGATAGTATATAGCGGAAGGGCAAGCACAATGCCAAAAAGAAACAACAATAACGGGAAGAGGCATTGAAATTGGTTCCATAAACCAAATGTCAATTAAAAAGCCAAGTGATAGTCAAAGCAAAGCAAATACGTCAAACATGCGAAGGTTCTAGGCAAATGCAACCAACAAAAACAACAAGCAAGATCCAACACAACAAACACCACAAAGTATCACTCAAGTCGTTTATTACAAAGAAAAGGTGAAATGAATCAATCCTGTTCATGACTGAGGCAGGGAGATGTCTTTGTTCGCACATGTACCTTTTTTTGTTACAAACCGGAATTTTATGTGTACATAACCTAATGTTATTGTCATTTAACGTGGTGATTGTTGGATGATGATCGTTGAAGCCTTAAATAATTCAAATATTCAAACACTACTACCGTTTTTAGATTAGTTACTTAGAAACTTCAAATGTATATTTAATGTATACAAACATTGCTTGAAAGGTTTATACTTTTTGATAGTCTTATTGTAAGACCCACTCCCCTACTACACTATTAAGTCTTATTTCATCATTATACGTATTGTGTGTTATCTTTATGCTTGATGTATTTTTGAGATTTTATGCTTTGTTTTGGGAAAGTTTCCTTTCGGGGAAAAGTTCCTTTTTTGGACGAGTCAAATCGACTCGCAAGCGGGTGCGATTCATCAGGCAACTTGTAACCGATTCACTAAATCGGGTCAATCGTGTGCGAGTTGTTTGTATGAATCGATTTGGCTAGTTGTTAGGGGTGTGTGAGGCATCATGAGTGGCCATGTAAGGTGGCTCCATGTCATTAAATGAAGATTTGATTTTGCAAGGAAAAGGATGGGAGAATCAAGGGGAGAGTTCAGTGTACATGTTGGTGTTGCATTTTGGTAAGTTGCACTTTGGATTCGATTTCCTCTTAGCTTGTGAGCTGATTCGTGGGGTCTAGGGTGAGTGGGCTGGAGGAGGATGGTGTGGCATCCTAGTCAGCAAGGGGGAATCCAATTTGGTGTGCAAACTTTTGAATTATCATATTTAAGGCATCTTTTAATAGGAGAATATTTGCAATCACTAGTTTCCTTTTCCTCTTCCTGCTTGTAACAAAAACCCCTCTACCCTAGCCGTCCCTTCCTGTTCCCCACCTCCTCCCACACGAAATTCAACCCTTCTCCTCCCTCTCCCACATTCTGACCAGCAACAACTCCGGGCAGCCAAGTGTGCAGTACGCAAGAAGGCTAGGCGTGTAGAAGGCTGCAGCAGCTCCTCTCTGGCGATCTTCTAGCAGCAGCAACCTCCAACTCAGGTATGCTTCTGGCCCTGTAGTGTAAGGGGTAGTAGGGGGTGTGGATGGAGTTGAGTCCAGCACTAGTGGGCTGGTCGGTCTGAGGTTTGGGGTTGCACAAGTGGAGATTCGCCCGATAGGGTGGACTGTGGTGCACTCTCTGAATTTCAGAGGCTAGTTGGGCGTCCCTCTCATCATTGCGACCCTCACCTCATGTTTTACCTCAGTAGTTTGAGGAAGAAATCAGGGGAGGAGGAGGCTGGGCCATGGGGAGCGTGTCGGGTAGGGTTGTTGCATGCATTTTGCGTGATTTGCAACTCTACTTGGGTGTTTTGATCTTTAGATCTTTTGTTGGTTCCGGGAGCATGTTTTTAACTTGATGTAGCATTATCTTTTCTGTATGTGTTACTGATTTGTAGGTTCTCTTTCTAGTATGATTTCATGAATTGTACTGTTGGTGATTCACAGATCATCTCTGATTTCAGATCATGTGTTCTGTGAGTTAAACAATTTTGTCTAGAATTCTTGCGTGAGGTGCTTGCTGATTTAGGTGTTTTATTCATGTATAGTGTCATGATTTCATTTAGACATTAGTTAAAGGAATTGTTACTGGTTCAGTTCACCTAATCTTGCATGATTTCGTAACTTGTTACATGGATAGTTCGTAAGTCATCACTGATTTCAGATTTTATATCTATGCGTGATCTTGCTGATATGTGTTAATAATACAACATGATTCATTTTGACTTTGTGCAGCAATGAATAAATATAAGTATATACTCTGATTTAATCATTCCCTAAGATATATTCATCACATTCCATGTGAGAGTAAGTTGCACATTTCCACCCATATGTTAATACAGTCGGCATTGTTACATGTTTATTTCATGGTTACGTCTGATTTTCATATGTCTTCTCTGATATATCTTGATATGCCCTCACATTAGATGAAATCAGAAATTTGCCATAATGTACGCAATTCATCCTTTGACATCTAGAATTATATAAATCTATAAGCATGCTTATACATATCAATTGTGTATATATTTAGACTCCTAATTTCTGAGGCATGCTCTCATGTTGGGTTACTGATATATTCATATAAATTCTTGTCCGTATAATATCTGGTCATGTCCTGAATCACAAGTTTCTATGCTTGTACGTTCTGAAATTTATGAGGTATACTACCAATTGCATGTGGGGTTTGATCATGATACATCCCGTTGTTAGACATGTTCTATTGTTCTTTTAATACTGCTGAGTAGTATTAGGGTACGGTTATGTATGTTCTTAGGACATCAGACCTTATAACATCCATGTCATGACCCGTAGATGACACGATTAGCTGTTATCTTGATTTTCCGGTACGGTTATGATTGTTTGTTGTTGCGAGCTTTGTTTGTTTACTGATTGGGATGTCTGATTTCTGATTTGTTCGGGGATGTTAGGAGGGTATCTGGATACCTTTCCTTGAACTCGTTATGTATCCTTTAGATGCATTAGATTTTACATGCTTAAGTAGCTTGCATTGTATTTAATCTGATTAATAATTCTGGGCACTTTTTGTTTTCTAGGCCGACGGGCCACGAGTGGGTCCTCTAGCTCCAGAGGTCATTCGCATAAGACCTTCACATTGGGAGGTCATGCGTAAGATAAGTCTTGGGCAGGTACGCTGTCATTCTGTCTTAGGGTAGGTGTTCCCAAGTTCGCGATGACACCATGTTGGTCCCTTACTGCGAATTGGGACACCTATCCGTCGCACCGCTTTGTGCCGAGCGGTGGGTCATTGTCGAGTGACCATCTTTGACCAGTGAGGCTGGTGTTCTGGTTCCTTTCGAGGAATGGTTAGGGTGCACCTGACCGGCATGGCTTAAAGAGTCATAACTTTCTGTTGCATTTGATGCTTTTATGTTCTGTTCTGACCAGCATAGTTGGTATTCTGGTTCCCTTGTAGGGATTTCTGCGGGTGTTACCCGATTGGCACGACTGATGGACTTGTAACCTTCTGATGCAATTTGTACTTTTTTGTTTCTGTTTATGATGCTTTTGTCTTAGATAGACTGCATGCATTCTTCCATATAACTCTGTTTAGGTCAGGGGCATACTGAGTTTCTTATTTGAAAAATCACGCATTTGTTAATGCGGTGCGTGCAGGTACTTAGGTTTCCACAGGGCAGACTAGATGAGTAGTGGAAGATTCTGTACATGAGGGGCACGTCGACCAGATTCTTCAGTTTGTCTTTTGTTTCCACATTATTTATAATGTATTTCCCTTTTGAACTCGATGTAATGTATTTTACCTTGTTACCATATATGGATAATTTGTCACTTTTCAGTTATGTTTTATGTTAGTCTATCCATGTATGATCTCTCTACGTATTGTCGAGTCGTTGTTTGGTCCGTCTTTTGTAACTCCTTCGGTCGTCGCGGAGGTCTCTGATCGCGACACTTATAGTCTTTCCCAGTGTGCGTACCCACGAGATCGGGGGTGTTACACATATACTCTAATAGTCTTATGTCACAAACTAATCTTGTATGGTCCAACTTGATGGTGGATGATGATTGGATGCATACATGTTATGTTTTGGACCTGTAATGTTATATAATGTACGATCCTTTATCTTGAACTTCAACCTTTTGCAAGTTCTTGTTGTCTTTTTTTAGATTTGATGAGTGTATTTTTTCTTTTAAGGGTTCTAATTTTTAAACAATAAAAAATTTAGGAATTTTGTGTATATGTGTAGAATCGTGTAGTCAGTACACGATTGTCATTTCATGTAAACACGAATAATTTAGTGTACTTATTATGTCATTTCATGTAAACATGAATAATTTTGTGTCATGTTTGTGTATCAAATACTTATACGAAAACTTTCCATGTCGTGTTCATTTACAGGAAACTAGTCTAATACATGTAAAAATTTGCGACACGAAAGTAAACAAAATGACTTGATTGTCAGGCCCATCTGTATCTTTTTTTAAGAATATGGAATCACAATTTTCATATATGAAGCAATTCGTATCCGTGTCTGCAAATCAAATATAGATGTGAATAGGGGAGAGCATCGGTTCGGACCCAGACCAGACCCAGACGCTCTCCGGGGTCTGGACTGAAGACAAAACCAGCCAGATTTGGTCTGGATCAAACCCGAACCGGTTGTTCCGGTCAAAAAACCCTACCGGATCGAATTTTTGGGAGACAAATTGGGTTTTGGACCGGGTTCGGACCGGATTGGACAAAAACTCGAACTCGTCCCGTGGTCTGGACCTATCAGATTTGGTCCGGACCGGTCTAAAAAATCGGATCGGACCGGCTCATACTCTCCCCCAGATATACCCATATATATCTCATATGTTTGTACCCTACTCAAATCCTATCTACACCCTAGCTAGCCAACACACCCTCTTAAATCAATACCCTAAACACCTCACGTTACCTCCGTCTCTCTCACGTTTCCCCTGAACACCTCAACCTAGACCTAGGAAGCAGGCTAGGCCTGAAAGGAATGTGTTCTAAAAGTTTTACTTTTATATATCAATTATTATGAAATAGATGTGCAAACATTTTGTTCCTTGAGTAAGGTATTCGTATTTTGGAAGTGTTAAGGAAGAGGCGTTTGCTCCTTAACCGTAGAGCTCTAAAAGATAATGATTTACATAAATCAAAAGTTATTCACAATCATGGTAATTAACATGGAACATTAATCATCAAGATAAGATTGTCTTGTTGGTCATCAATTATTGTAGCTCTACAAATAATTGACGACACGAGTATATAAAAGATGAAAATATTACTTTTATATATTGAATGAACCTAACAAGTAAAATATTATGGAATTATGTTTCGTGCCATTAATGTTTTACTATGTCTTAGATCTTAAGATATGAGACTTATATTTTTTCACTGAAGAAGTGCTTAATTTTATTATTGTCAAAAGTTATCAGTGAGTATAGTGATAAAGGCAATAGTTGGTTGAACATGACTTGTGTTGGAAAAGATAGTTAGTTGAACGATTATCGTTGTCCCTCTTTATTGAGTGATGATATTAGTGGGTCACTTGATAAAGCAAAATTATAATGTGCACAATGTAACTTGAGTTAAGTTACATAATTATAACTAGCTTAAAGAGATAAAAGAAATGAATATAATACAAATGTGACACATTTCTACTTTGTATATATTCTTAATATCATGAGGCAAGGGACATACACAAGTGGTGCACTTACATCACTAAATGGATCGTGTTTTAGTTCAAGTGGAACAAAGACATCTATGTTAATTGGGTAACTATAATGTGTAGTTATATACCGCTTATAGTTTAGGATATTAAATACTTAATATCACTGACAATTTGGCTTGGATCCTCATATAGGTCACAAAACAAAACTGGGAAACAAGAAGCTTGATTTTGAGTTCATATAATGTGTCAGATTTCAAGTGAAAAAGACAGACATGTGGTGAATGAATAAAATCAATATGTCATTAGAATTAACATAATTAGAATCATAATAAATTCATATGAGGTGTATATACTATGGGATGTAATAATTTAATATTACATAGGATAATATATTACATAAGATATGAATTCGCTAAAAACCCCAAAAGATCAAATTTTGTTGGTAATAAACCCAAAATTTGACAAAGGCAAAATCGGGGTCAAACACGGTAAACCGTTTAGGGATCGGTCGACCGAGGTGTCTTTGGAACGGTCAACTGAACGGGTAAATACAATCGGTTGACCGAAATTGTCTAGAGTGCTTGGACAATTGGGTTTAGTCAACTGAGCGAGAACAGTCAACCAAGAGAAAATATCCAGGAGATAAGTTGGGATATTTTTGGTAGACTGAAGGTGACGGTCATCCGATGAATATTCGCTAGGAGAAATTTTGGTGGGTCAACAGTCGACCGAAGCAAGACGCGGATCATCCAAATTTTTCCAGAGAATTTTTCTCACGCATATTTGGTCGACCGTCTAGCTCACGGTCATCCGAACATGTGTTAAAACCAAACCGTTCGGTTAACCAAGAAGAATTCTCGGTCAACCGAACAATACGATTTTTTCCTAAATTATTAAGAGAATAATAAGATCATGGGTTGGATTAATTCCAGATTTAATCAAACATTTTTTAGGATGCTTATGTGGCAATTTGAGATTAATTTTATGGGAGAATAAGCAAGAGATCATGACTAAATAATAGTTCTTGATAAGGATGTTTTGGTAACCAATAAACGGACTCCTCATCTTTCTTGTTTATGTTAATTCAAAAATTCTTATTCTCATTAATCTCTCCTTTAATCATCAAGAAAATCTCTTAATAGTTTTCAGTTTTGGAGATAGAAATCTCAGGAGCTTAAAAATGGGTTATTAGCTAGATTAAAATATAAAGGAAACACCAACATCCTCGATAGAAATAATAAATTGTAAAAGTGATTGACATCATTTCATGCTCATATTTGTATCTTATATCCATTATCTTTCACCTAAATAATGCTATGTTACGAGTTTTATGTTTAGTTTTCAGGAATAAATAGGTTTGAAGAGATGAAGCATAAAAGGACCCAAAAGCTGGGAAAAAGGACTGAATTGTGAGATCTGTGGACCAAGATGCAAGGAAGAAGGACCTGAATGCAAGACCGAAGGACCTAAGAGCAAAACAGAATACTCCTCACCATCATGGGGAGTATTTTGGCAATTCTATTCGGGTCGGAGCTCCAACATGCAAAATAGATGCATCAAATACCAACAAAGCCTTCCAGAAAAGCCCACAAGAAATTCCAGACCGATCCGGACACTGTAGACCGCTAATTAGCGGTCCAAGACCGCTAATTGGCGGTCACTTTTGGCCCAAATGCGCTCAAATTTCTCCTGGACTTGTATTAATGTTCGTTTAGGCTATTTTTGGTGTTTGTTTAGTCCCACATCGGGGGATTGTCCCGGTTTGCCTTTTTCCATGGCTATAAATAGAACTCTTCACCTCCTATTGTAATCACTCCATATTTTAAGTGGCTATTCTTCCTACTAGAAGTGAGGCCTTGAAGCACACACTAAAGTAGGAGGATGCTACTTTTAATGTGAGTCATTTTATCAATAAAGTTTTGTGTTTCTTTCATTGTTTGTTTTATGCTCCTTTTATTGTTTGTGCATGTTTTAGTTTAATCGTCTTTTAATTCTAGCTTAGTTTTAATATGTTTTCTTTCCATAGTTTAATATTTAGTGTAATGTTTAGTGAGTAGTTCCATCCCCTTTGGGGGGTGGAGTAGATGTACATACAGGCATTAGAGAATGGGATGAATGCTTTAATTTCAATGTGTTGATTAAACATGAATGTATGCTTGCTTGTTTAGGATAGAATTTATAACTTGATGAGTTTTGCCAAAATGATTAGACACCTCTCATGCTTGTTTAGGTTCTGAAATAAACAACTTGCATATGTAAATGTTAATCAACCAAGTTGGTGAATAGATTGATAGGTTTTGCCATGACATTTAGACACTTCCTATGCTTGATAAACACCACCTTCATGTGCTTAAAGAATGTATTCTACACCCACCTCTTTGCTTGTGTGCACTCACTCCACCCCTTAGGGGTTTTCCATTCCTGAAATTCCAGCACTTCTATTTTGTTCTTAGCTTAGTTTTTATTTGATCGTTTATTTCTTTGTTTCGCATTTCGTACTTCTTAGCGTAGTTTAGTGTAGAGTAGCGTAACCAACTCTCTTCTCCATTATTTTTGCCACTTGATTTCTGATAAACAAGAGGCTGCTCACCTCCCTGAGGACGACCCGTACTTGCCACCGCTTCATCGCGGCCGTGCACTTGCGGTTTTAAATAAAACGTTCAACAAGTTTTTGGCGCCGTTGCCGGGGAGGTGCCAGTCCAGACTCTTGTTTGGACGATTCGAGTGGATTTAATTTGTGTGTTGTAGTTTTTCTTTGTTTCAGGAGACTGGGAATAGCAAGTGGAGGCTACTGGAGAAATTTCCAGACGACCTGAGCACTTCAGACCGTCAATCAGCGGTCTGAGACCGCTAATCAGCGGTCTGGTGAGCTCTGTTCATCTTTTCATTTCTTGCTGTTGTTGCTCTAAATGATCTAGTTATCTGGGACTCAATTTGGCATGTTTTGACTTATAGTTCGTTCCCAGATCAATAATCAAACCTCCTTTAAGCAACTTGGACCCTAAAACTCAAAGCAAAAGATTAGGCATTCATTCTTGTTTAGGTCATGCATCATGTATGTGACTTAGGTATTTAGATTGTCTTTTATCTTAGCTTTATTTTCTGTTGCTGAGAGCTGGCGTGAGGTACGCACCTTCTACTCTCATTCATGCATTTCGTATGAACATGCATTAGTTAGTAGGAAGTGCATTGCAACAAGTGTGAGTTGAGCGTTGTTTGGAGAGTTGATTGCTAGATTTAGGACTCCAAAACGCTACTAAGGAGGGGCTGTCCCGTAAAAGATAAGGTGGGGGATTTCATCACCCTTTCCTTCGCCCCAAAAACCACACTAATCAAGAGCCTAATTTTAAAATCAAGTAGACATTGGCCTTAAGGAATTAGGACGCATTAGGAGAGTGATCCGGTCCCGACCGTCATGACCTGATCGGCGTTGCCCACTTTGTCGATAGTAGGAGAGACGAGATCCCCGGATCTTGGCTCACTTGCTGGGCTTTGTGGTCCTCGTTGTAGGGAGGTGAGGCGTGTTGAGGCCGTGTGACCTCGCAGTTAGGCGTCGTCTAGCTGTAAGGACCTATAGCGACCTTAGGATTGCTTGAGCCTTGTTTGCTTGTGTGCTTCTACCTGTACCCATCCGCCGTAGCATAAGGACTTCTTCCCTTCTCTCCTGAGTCATTCTTTCTCTCCTGTGTTCCCCCGTCTTCTCCTCTACGCACATTCTTTATTAAAAAAAAAAAGTTTTGTTTTGTGTGTGTGTGCACCTTTGTGCATGCTTTCGTGGACACGAGACGAGAGTGGTCGTTTGACGAGGAGTGTTGTCAATCCGGCTTCGGTCATCGATTTCTCGACACCTCCCTCCTCTCGTGTCGCACGTAGTCCGGGTTCAATGGCTGCTAATTTCCGTGAGGAGGAGCAGTTGCTGGACCAACCTGTTCGACCAGTGCTTCCAGTTGTCGTTCCCATACCTCTACGTGATCGATGCTACCCGAGCCGTACAGCTCTACCCTCATGCATCGTATTACCAGAGGCTAATGGGAACCATTTTGAGGTTAAGCCTCAATTCATTTCCATGCTCCCTCATTTCACTGGGAAAGGTGACCCCTATATCTTTCTCAGGGAATTTGAGGAGGTCTGTGCTATGTTCAAACTGCAACAACTTAGCACAGACTCCATCCATCTTAGGCTTGTCCCCTTTGCGCTGAAGGATGATGCCAAGAAGTGGTTGTATAGCAACCAGGCGAATTCCTTTAGGACTTGGGATGAGTTTCAATCTGCATTCCTCAAGAAGTACTTTCCTAATCATCGGACTCAAAAATTGAGGAACGAAATCAATTCGTTCTATCAACATGAGACCGAACCATTTCATGCATATCTTGAGAGGTTCAAAGAGCTACTATCCTCGTGCCCTCACCATGGCATTGAGTTGTGGCGTCTTTGTCAGATTGTGTATGAGGGTCTTCACATCCCGTCCAGAACGCTCCTTGAGTCCATGTGTCAAGGAGAGTTCTTGGGAAAGGATGAAAGGGAGGCATGGGCCTTCCTAGAAGACCTCGCTGAGAAAACCATGCAGTGGGAGAGTGTAAGGGAACCACCTGCATCATCTAGCATAGGAGCGAGGATCGCGAATGCAAACTCAACTAGATCGGGTTCCGCATTTGCTATCGATACCACTACGGCCACCGAGGCGCGCATGGCGGCCTTAATGCGCCGTATGGACTCGATTGAGCTCCAAAACCAACAAAGTGCACCTCACATGTCTACATCTGGTCCAGTTCCCTGTCATTCATGTGGTAGGATAGGTCATGTAGAAAGCGAGTGTGAGTCCATTCCTCCTGAGATGGAGCGTGTCAACACCGTCTATGATAGAGCCAGGAATGACCCATACTCATCATCTTATAATCCTGGATGGAGGAACCACCCCAATTTTTCATGGAACCAAACTAATGCCCCGGGTGGTCCTCCAAACTCCTCAAGACCACCTTACCAATCACACCAACCTCTCATGCATGCGCATTCCTATCAGCCACCCCAAGCGCAAACCACCAATCAATCGGGTTTCCCAAATTCCAATAATATGGAAACCCGATTCAATTCGCTTGAGACCTTGACTCGTGGACTTGAAAACTCAATGAAAAATTTTATGTCAACCACGAGTCAAGTTCTCACTTCAAATCAGCAGACCATCAAATCTCTAGAGCTTCAGATGGGCCAATTAGCTCAGTCTGTACATGAAAGAGAGAGAGGGTCTTTTCCAAGCCAGCCTGAGGCTAACCCCCGTATGTACCAACAACAACAAATGCAAAATGAGAATGTGGTACCTCGGGGGAGGCAAGTGAACCATGTGGAGGAACCTATTCACCATGTCAATTCCATTGTGACCTTAAGGAATGGAAAACAGGTTGACAATCACATTTCCTTGCCACACCCACCACCATCTATGCAACCCCCCAGTGGGAATGGTGGTGAAGAAGAAGCTGAGGGTGAGGGTAATACACCAAAGCTTTCTTCTCAGGCACAGCATAAAACCTACCTGCCAAAAGCTCCCTATCCAAGTAGGTTAAACAAAAAGCAGAGTGACAACATGGACAAGATAGTAGAGGTGTTTAAGCAAGTGAAGGTTAACATCCCCTTGTTGGATGTCATCCAACAAATACCTCAATATGCCAAAGTGTTGAAGGATCTCTGCACAACCAAGAGGAAGACCAATGTGCCTAAGAAAGCATTCTTGGCTGCAAATATCAGCTCACTTTTGTCCAATCCTACCTACACAAAATACAAGGACCCTGGGTGTCCTACTATTCAGTGTACAATAGGGGACACTAGACTGAGCAATGTTTTGCTTGATTTAGGATCAGCGGTCAACCTCCTCCCATTCTCTGTTTATCAACAGTTGAACTTGGGAGAATTGAAACCAACTAAGATCACCCTCCAACTGGCGGATAGATCCATTCGTATTCCCATGGGGATTATCGAGGACGTGCTTATCAAAGTTGGAGATTTTATATTTCCAGTCGATTTTGTTGTCCTCGATACCAATCCTGTTGCGAACACCCACTCTCAAATACCATTGATTTTGGGTAGACCATTTCTGGCAACCTCCAATGCTTTGATTAATTGTAGAAATGGTCTCATGAAGCTCTCATTCGGTAACATGAGTGCCGAGTTTCATGTGTTCAACTCTGGTAGGCAACAGGAACCCATGGATGAACCTTTAAATCTCAATCTCATCCGCCAATTGGAGAAAGCACCACAAAATCAACGAACACCCCTAACCCCAATGCAACCCGTTGAGAATGTTCGTGGGCCCAGCGAAAACTCATTGCCTGTCTTCGCAATGCAACAGAGTGAGCTGGCCTCGAACATGAATGTCCAAAGGGAGTGTTCGTTGCATAATTCAGTTGAGAGTACTAGTGAGAGTGAGACACCTCATCATATGCCTATACCAGAAGGTGTCTCTACCTCATGTCCCATGGCCATTGAGCCATTTGAGCTTCATATTGACTCCAACAAGGACCCACCTATGACCGAGTTTATGCTTGATGATCTAAATGATGGTGGGAGGTCCTTGTTGGATGACTTGGGGAGAAGCCCCATTCTTAGTGATGCAGGTCTGCTGCATCCATCGAATGAGCCTGAGGAACTCATTCCGATGCACCCGCCTATTGGTTGGAGGGTTTTCTTCGATGAGCAATTAAACCCTAGCGAGGCAACACAACTTCATTCTTTGTTGCCCACACCCAACCAATATCATGAGGGGTTCGAGCCTTTCAGCTTTGACCTTTCACCCCGCATGACACCTCAGAGTACCAGTGGAGTTTGCCCATCTCAGCAAGTCTCTGGTCCTCAAAACATGATGTTCTCATTTGATGTTCCTTGACCAAATGATTATGAGAATATCTTGGTTGGTGTGTATATCTTGTAAAAAAAAGAAAAAAAAAGAAAAAAAAGAAAAAAACTGTGTAATAAAATACTCCTTCAGTGAGCATCGATTGTTGTGGGCCCCAACCCTTGTGTACTTGGGCCCAATATCTTCACGTATTTATCTCCCTTCTTCAGCTTCTCACAGGTTTTGAGGGAATTTGGGTTTGTGTCCATCAACATGACCCTGAACGTCCCTTTGTACTTCATGTTGGTGAGATCTTTCCTTTTTCATGCATATATCCATATAGTATCTTGTTCACATTCATTGAGGACAATGCATGAAGTAGGTGTGGGGGGGTGTTTTACGTGTGTACATAGTCGAGTCTTTTTCCTTTGGTTTTATTTTCTTTTGTTTGTACTGCTAGGGTCATGTTAGTGTGCCGCATTTAACATTGATATATCTGCTTGCCATGATCCTTGGGTGACTTGTCTTCTTTTGCTTGCCTAGTGCTTTAAAATTTTCACATTTCTTTCAAAATCTTCATGTGTTTGTGAAAGAAAATGTTTTTGTGGGTTTTGCGTGTGTTTAGCATGTGCAAAACCGTTGAGAGGCAAAGTAAAAAGAAAGCTCCCAAAATTGTCTTGAACTTGATGCATTAGGATTTCTAGTTTACTGGCTTTAGGTCTTATCGAGTCGTTAGGATGCACCCCGGTTTTCCCTAGGGGGGCGTGTAATCATAGGGTTTCAGTACTCAAACATTTAAATAAGTCCACCCTGAACCTAGTGAGTCAAATAATTCGTGTTTGTGAGTATAAGGAAGTTTGTCGTAGTCGAGGGCCCTTAATCTCTTTTTGTGAAACTTAAGTGTAGGGGTTTTGGTTCCCATATAGATAAATAAGTGGTGTTCTCTCTTCTCGCACGGCTCCTATCACTCGGGAAAGTAGGTCTGAGGGGACTTTGTGCCTGGTGCTTTCGAGTCATCTGACTTGGGATGCGCCGACCGAACTCCCGTTACACGGGTGGTAGGGATCGCCCTATGTGGAGATTTGGGGGAAGGTGTACGTGATAGTGTAAGTCCTCATAGGCAATGATGCACAAAACCTGACCCTGGGAGAATCAAACACCGACCAATAAAATTCTCCAAAACAAAAAAAAAGAAAAAAAGAAAAAAAAGAAGCAAATAAGAACCAAAATGGACTTTACACATTGTATCACATTCAGAAGTTAAGGTTGCCCATGTCTTTCACTTAAGTCCTTAACTAACTCTCACGAATAACTCATTAGGCTAGGTGTGTGGACTGATTACATATATAGAGTCGACCCGTAGTATTACCGCGTCCCATGATCGACAAAATAAGTTCAACGAGTCGTGTAGCTAGATTGATTAATGCATCTTGTTCGGATTTTGTGGGTATATCCGCTGAAAACCCTCAGGAGACAACACTCCTCCTCCTTGGCGACAAGGAGGTTTAACGGCTTGTTGCACGTGCTAAGTGCAACCGTGATTCCTACGAAAGTGAGTTAGGATTTCTTGTTTTTTTCGCATGCTTTTCTCTTTCTTTGTTTTGCTCGGGACTAGCAAAAGTTAGGTGTGGGGGTATTTGATTGACATCATTTCATGCTCATATTTGTATCTTATATCCATTATCTTTCACCTAAATAATGCTATGTTACGAGTTTTATGTTTAGTTTTCAGGAATAAATAGGTTTGAAGAGATGAAGCATAAAAGGACCCAAAAGCTGGGAAAAAGGACTGAATTGTGAGATCTGTGGACCAAGATGCAAGGAAGAAGGACCTGAATGCAAGACCGAAGGACCTAAGAGCAAAACAGAATACTCCTCACCATCATGGGGAGTATTTTGGCAATTCTATTCGGGTCGGAGCTCCAACATGCAAAATAGATGCATCAAATACCAACAAAGCCTTCCAGAAAAGCCCACAAGAAATTCCAGACCGATCCGGACACTGTAGACCGCTAATTAGCGGTCCAAGACCGCTAATTGGCGGTCACTTTTGGCCCAAATGCGCTCAAATTTCTCCTGGACTTGTATTAATGTTCGTTTAGGCTATTTTTGGTGTTTGTTTAGTCCCACATCGGGGGATTGTCCCGGTTTGCCTTTTTCCATGGCTATAAATAGAACTCTTCACCTCCTATTGTAATCACTCCATATTTTAAGTGGCTATTCTTCCTACTAGAAGTGAGGCCTTGAAGCACACACTAAAGTAGGAGGATGCTACTTTTAATGTGAGTCATTTTATCAATAAAGTTTTGTGTTTCTTTCATTGTTTGTTTTATGCTCCTTTTATTGTTTGTGCATGTTTTAGTTTAATCGTCTTTTAATTCTAGCTTAGTTTTAATATGTTTTCTTTCCATAGTTTAATAATTAGTGTAATGTTTAGTGAGTAGTTCCATCCCCTTTGGGGGGTGGAGTAGATGTACATACATGCATTAGAGAATGGGATGAATGCTTTAATTTCAATGTGTTGATTAAACATGAATGTATGCTTGCTTGTTTAGGATAGAATTTATAACTTGATGAGTTTTGCCAAAATGATTAGACACCTCTCATGCTTGTTTAGGTTCTGAAATAAACAACTTGCATATGTAAATGTTAATCAACCAAGTTGGTGAATAGATTGATAGGTTTTGCCATGACATTTAGACACTTCCTATGCTTGATAAACACCACCTTCATGTGCTTAAAGAATGTATTCTACACCCACCTCTTTGCTTGTGTGCACTCACTCCACCCCTTAGGGGTTTTCCATTCCTGAAATTCCAGCACTTCTATTTTGTTCTTAGCTTAGTTTTTATTTGATCGTTTATTTCTTTGTTTCGCATTTCGTACTTCTTAGCGTAGTTTAGTGTAGAGTAGCGTAACCAACTCTCTTCTCCATTATTTTTGCCACTTGATTTCTGATAAACAAGAGGCTGCTCACCTCCCTGAGGACGACCCGTACTTGCCACCGCTTCATCGCGGCCGTGCACTTGCGGTTTTAAATAAAACGTTCAACAAAAAGATAATAAGCCATGAATATAAAAGCAAACATTCATAATATTTATCCTAAATTAGTTCATAACACGTAACAAACATAACCATTACAACAACTTAGTGCGTGGAAATCAGTACCCTACATTAAATAAATTCATATCACTTAACAAACATAACTATTACAACAATTTAGTGCGTGAAAATCAGCACCCTACATTAAATAAGTTCATATCACTTAACAAACATAAAATATTAGATTACTTGACAAAGTTCTGGGTAACTATGCATTCAGTCTGAATATGCATGCAACATCCATGTCCTTCTACACGCCCCAACTAGATTTCTACACCACTAGCCACTTCATTATATTTGAAACGGGCGTTGTTTTGTCCTTTGGTAATGTGGTTGTAAACACATGACCCCCAACCAACGCTATGTAAAGCCTTTAGGTCATCAACCATAAAAGTTGTCCACTTCTGTACATGCATTGAGGTCCCAACAAACAAGAATACACAAAATAGGTGGACTATGTAAAGAAAAACACAATCTGCAATGTCCCTCAGATCATCTGAAGGTAGTAGTGTTTTCTCGAAAGTTTCTTTTTGAAGAAACGTACATGGAAGCGACCCACATCAGTGTTGGCGATTACATTGTGGAATTTTTGACCACCAAGAGATAGACCTAATATGCATGCAACATCCATATCTTCAAATATTATCTCATATTTGAAGGGAATATGTTCTAAAAGTTTTACTTTTAAATGTCAATTATTATGAATTGAATGAAAAAACATTTTGTTCCATGTTTATGTTATTCGTCTTTTGGAAGTGTTAAGGAAGATGTTCTTGGTCCTTAACCGTAGAGCTCTAAAAGATATTGGTTTACATAAAACAAAAGATATTCGCAATCATGGTAATAAACATGGGACATTTATTATCGATTTAAAATTGTCGTGTTGGTCATAGATCATTGTAGCTCTACAAGTGAGTGACAACACGGGTACACAAAAGAGGAAAATAGTACTTTTGTATACCGAATTGACCTAACAAGTAAAATATTATAGGAATGTGTTTCTGTGTCATTAATATTTTACTGTTTCCTTGGTCCTTTGATATGAGACTTATATCCGATCGCTTAAGGAGTTCTTAATTAGACTAGTGTCTTGAGCTATCGATGAGTGCAGTGTAAAGACATTAGTTGGTTAAGCATAACTTTCGTTGGAGAAGATAGTTAGTCAAAAGATTATCATTCCCCTCTTAATTGAGTGATGATATTAGTGGGCCCCTTGATAAAGCAAAGTTATAATGTGCACAATGTGATTTGAGTTAAGTCACATATTTATAACTAGCTTAAATAGATCAAGAAATGAATAGTAATACAAAGATGACACAATACTACTTTGTGTGTATTCTTAATATCATGAGGCAAGGGACGGACACAAGTGGTGCACTCCATCACTAAATGGATCGGGTTTTGGTTCGAGTGGAATTAAGACATCTAACTAATTGGGAGCTATAATGTGTAGCTAGATACCGCTTATAGCTTGTGATATGAAGCTCTTAATATCACTGCCAACTTAGTTTAGATCCTCCCATAGGTCACACCACAAAACTGGGAAACAAGAAATGGGGATTTTGAGTTCATAAGATGTGTCGGGTTTCATGTAGAAAATATGACACATGGGGTGAACAAGCAAAATCAAAATTATGTTGTGATTAATAACATAATTAGAAACTAAATTAAATTCATATGTGATGTAAATATTATGGGGTGTAATGATTGATCATTGCATAAGATAATATGTTACATAAGTTGTGAATTTACTACTAATCCCGAAATGTCAAATTTTGTAGGGGTTAAACCGAAATTTGACAAATCTGCAGAACAGTGCTCCAACAGTTGACCGATCGGGCACGGTCGACCGGATGTGTCTCGACCGATAACAGGGAATTTTCATCTGTTCGAACGGTCGACCGAATGTAATCGGTCGGTCGACCGAACATAGCGATGGAATAATTCTTGTTACGAACGGTCGACCGAGTTATTGAACGGTCGACCGAAACCTAGTTCGAGCGGTCGACCGGACCTCCAAACGGTCGACCGGTCCAGACGGTTTTCAGCAGAATTAATTTAAGAATTAATTAGATCATGCATGGAATTGGTCCATAATTGATTTAATTCGTTGCTAATATTATTTATTACTAAATAATGGATGGTTAGATGGAATTTTGCATGAAATCATGGGCAAGAGGTTGCACGTGAATAGGTATTTTGGAGAGAACTTATAAATACAAGTTTATCTCATTACCTCCTCAAATTTAATTCATTATTTTCGTATGCAAAATTCTCTCTCCATAATTCTCACAAAATTCCTTACTTCTTAAGTTTAGTTTTATTTCTTAAGAGATCATCTTCTCAAGAGAATTAAAGAGGGGTTAGTAATTAGATTCTAAACCCTATCGGAGATTGAGAGACTAGCTTCCCTCTCTCCGATCTTGTTTAGAGTTTGGTGAATACTTGGAGGCATCCGGCGCAGCGAGAAGCATCCCCAACATCTCCGAATCTTCAAGAAGTTTTAGAGAACTTCTAGGTATGAATTTCGGAGCCCATATTTGTTTTAATAAAGTTTTGAAACTAGATATTGAAACAAATTGATGCATGCATGAAATAAATCATAGAAAAATTGTAAATTGATCCTTATTGTGCATAAAAATTTCGAAAATATATATGTACAATTAAACATGAAATCCAACAGTGGTATCAGAGCTTAGGGTTCAATTTTCTCATGATTTATGGTTGTAAACGAATTTAGTTTACCATCTAGGATTTAAACAATTCGATTTACCGGTTTTTTCGGTCTATGGATGTTTGTTGATGTAATTCTCCATAATAATTCATTATGAATTTTTAAGTGTTTAAAACATGTCATGTAATTATTAGAATTAAGATTTAGACATTTGTCTAACTTGTAATAATTTCGTTTAAGTATAAACGATTATTTTGTAAGAGAATCAACAAAACCGAAAAACTGCGGTTCATTTTTCCATTGGAAATTGGATGGACATCGGTTCATAATTAATTTTTGAACTATGGATGCATGAAAAACGTTTTTAATGGATTTTAAAATGTTTTTCAAAGAATTGTTTGGGATTCTAGATGCTTGATAAACTAGGTTGGATAGTTTATAGCGATATTGCGTGCATGGATGCTCGAGTTGTTTTTGCAGGAATTGTGAGTTTATATGTTCCAAATCAGCGCCTGTGAATGTTTATAATTGTTATAATACAGGGACTTATGTATGTAAAAGCCAAATTCTCTATTTCCATCTTTTAGATAATTGCATATGCATATGAGAGGTTTTACATAGGACTTGCACTAGTCGGTTTTTTTCGAATGTGAGGAGCATGTTTATTTTCTGTAAAATCTACATCTCCGGTGCAAGAGGAAGTCGCCGCTGTAGCGCATCGATCGAGGATCGAGGATAGGAGATCGAGGATCAAGGATCGAATGGAACATATAAACTCACACGATGTGGATTGTGTGAATGTTTAATTTTTGTTTTTTAATTTCTGCTATGCATGTGATGAATGTGGTGAATGTTAGGACGTGTATGAATATTAATATGCATGATAACCTAAAATTCCAAATTACATGTAAATATATGAAATTGTCCAACAAAATTAAGAATAATTCCCTTCTTATTTCATCCACTAGCAGCCATTGATCGAGGGATACTCTGCTCGCCCTTAACGGGAGATAGCTCCCTCCATCTTTGGGAATAGTGGGAGATATAATGGTTGTCTGTTGTTGTGCCACGATTAAATGTATGAGGTGCGTTTCACCCTAGTGAACCCAAAGTATATTTAGTTGTGAATACAATGGATAAACGTATCTCGTATCAAATGAAAATAAGTTTTCTTAACATCACCTAGAGCCCTAGCTTGGTTTTGGGAAAAAGTTTTTCTTACGAGGATAGGTCGCATTCCCTCATAATTAAAACGACAAGAATCACAAGAGTTTGAAGATGCTAATATTGCTAAAATTCAAAAAGGTTGTGATTAGAAAATGTTTTTCTTACCTTGATGTTGTAATGTATTCGATAGCCCTTAGCTAGTCTATATTACAATTAATGGGATCTTGGATTGTTGCATTTATGAGCAAAATTTTATTTGCAACATTTACATTTGTATGTATGTATTTTAAAACATAAAATTGACATTAAAATCCTGTATAATTTATTTTGTAGAAATGTCTAATATCCAACCAATTGTGCGATCTATGATCAAAAAGAATCCTTTGCAAAATGATGGCTCAAACTTCATGAAATGGCAACTCAATCTTAATATCGTGTTGAGGTTTGAAAAACTATCTCATATTTTGGATGGTGAAATCCCAAAATTGAATGAGAAGACAACTGATAATGAGAAGGAGGCGGTAGCCAAGTGGGAAGACCAAGAGAACCAAGTTCACGGTCTTATGTTGACATCCATGGGTGACTCGCTTCAAGCGAAATACTTGGATTCAAAACCCAAGAAGACCATGGAAGCTTTAACAAAGATGTTCATGGATAGTGCCCGAAAGGAGCGCTATAAGACCACCATCGCACTCACAAGGTGCCACATGGCGGAGGGAACATCGGTGTCCATGCATTTTCTCACGATGCAAGGATACCTTGAGAAATTGTCGAAGCTCTCTTCTCCAATGCCCGAGGACATTGCCGAAGATCTGATTCTTGGCTCTCTAGCCCCGTCCTTCAAGGACTTTGTGATGCACTATCATGTGCGTGAAAACGGGGTGAGTCTTGAGGAGCTTCACAACGCTCTCAAAACGGCAGAAGTTGACATGGGCAAGGGTCGGGACAATCACGTCCTAGCCGTCCATGAGAAGAGCAAAAAGATCAACAAAGGTGAAGGCAAATTTATCAAAGATACGTCAATCAAGAGCAAGGGAGTAGGAGGTGCTCATGGGAGTGCCTCAAGGGGGAAATCTTTCAAATCTCCAACTCCCAACACGGAGTGCTTTCACTGCGGTGAAAAGGGACACATCCGACCTAATTGCCCCAAGCACAAGGAAGACCTTGAAAATGGGGTGATTGAACGTAGGCGCCTGATAAACGCCGTAGGTATGTTTGTTATTGAGATAAATTTAATCACCTCTGTCCTTGATTTGGTAATAGTTACCGGATCTTGTGCTCACATAATTATGATGTGCAGCTATTAAAGGATAGGAAGGAACTCGTGGAGAACGAGATGATATTGAAGATTGGAAATAGTACAAGCATCGCTGCGATTGTACAAGATTCTATGGAACTTCAATAGTCTAGTGATTTAAATTTATGCTTCGAAGAATGTTTGTTATGTACCTTCGATTAGCAAGAACTATTTTGTATCATGTTTTGGATATCGATAACTTAATATATATTTTTAATTCTTGCTTGTCTATATCGAAGAATGGAATATTCTATGCAAATACATTCGTATAGAATGGTTTCTATTTGCTTGAAATGAATAATAAACAAACTCAAACAAACAATAACAAAAGGAACTAAGATAACTCACGTGAATGATACAATCTTGTAGCACTATCGGATTGGTCAAATAAATGACCAAGAGACCTTTCAAGAAGAAAGGAACAAAAAAGAATAACTAATTGGATATGATACATTCTAATGTATGTGGTCCGATAAGTACAAGTGCAAGAGACGTTTAAGGTACTTCATTTTGTTCACGGACAACTATAGTCATTATGGCTATATTTGTCTAATGGGAAGCAAAAGTGAATTCTTTGACAAGTTCAAGGAATTCGAGGATGAAATAGTGAACCGACTCAACAAGAATATCGAGTCTCTATGAAAGGTACGTAGGGGTGAGTGCTTAAGATACCTAATTTGACTTATTCCTAAAGTAGGAACATGATATTGCTCGACATGGTTCGATCAATAATAAGTCAATCTAAATTGCCTATTTACTTTTGGAATTATGCACTACAAATAATGACAAACTCACTAAATAATGTTCCATCCAAATCCGTGGAGAAAATGTCTTGTGAGCTATGGAGTTGAAAGACACCTAATCTCGACTTTCTCAAGATTTGGGGTTGTGAGGTATACATCAAGAAATTGATGTCGACCAAGCTTCAACCAAAAGCGGATAAGTGCTTATTTATAGGTTGTCCCCGTGTAACAAGAGGATACTACTTTTGTTATATCACCTCCAATCGAAAGATTGTAGAGAGAGATATAGTTTTTTCTGGAATTTCTGGAAAAGATAGAAAAGTAGTGGGAGTAGAGTTGAGTTTGAGGAAACTCAAGATGCTCTACAAGATCATGATGTGAATGTTGCATTCAAAATCATGAAGGCCCAACCGAGATTCATTTGGTTAGTGGGAGCATGAGCGAGAGATCCTTACAAGAAATTGTGAGAGAATCTCAATCATCCTCACCTAGTATGCGTTCGAGAGTCGAACATGAACCTATTTCTCAAGAAATTGTGGAAGAAGTTCGAGAGACACGAGAAGAACCAAAAGAACTAAGAAGGTCAATGAGGGAAAGGAAGAAACCCAATAAGTATGTGGGACTTCATGAGATCATGGTACTAGATACCAAAGATCCCTCGACCTTCCAAGAAGCAATGGAAAGAAAAGACTCCAAACTATGGTTAAAAGCCATGGAATCCGAAGTAGAATCCATGTATAGTAATCAAGTATGGAACTTGATCTACCTTCCTCAAGAGAAAATATCATTTGGTATGAATGAGATTTTAGGAGGAAGATAAACATGGATAGTAACTTGAAAACCTACAAAGCAAGGCTTGTAGCAAAAGTTATACTCAAATTCAAGAAATTGACTTTGATGAAATTTTTGAGAAGTTGCCATATTAAAATCTATTCAGATTATGTTCACTATTACCGCATTTCACAATTGTGGGATATGGAAGATGGATATCAAAATGACGTTCCTTAAACAGGAACTTGGAGGAGGATATGTACATGGTACAACCTCAAGGTTTTGATGATCCAAATAATAGCGAGAAGAAATGCAAGTTTCGAGAATCCATTTATGGATTGAAACAAGCATCGAGGAGTTGGAACAAACGCTTTGACGAAGAGGTGAAAGAGATTCACTTCATTCAAAGTAAAGGAAAACCTTGTCGATACAAGGAGATTAGTGGGAGCCATGTAGTACTTCTGATCTTATATGTCGATGACATATTGCTCATGAGCAATCATATACCTTAGCATTAGCAAACGAGAAATTTCATTAAAATCGGCATTTCAATGAAAAGAAAAGGATGAGGCTCAACACATCTTGAGAATCAAGATACATTGAGATACATCCCGAAGACTCATTGGCTTCAGTCAACGTGCATACATTGACAAGGTCTTTGAAATGTTCAGGGTGAACAATTCAGAAATGGACAATATGCCAATAAGTATGAGTATAGGTGTGCAACTCAAGAAGTCTCAATGTGCTCAATCACATAAAGACTTGGAGTACATGAAGGTATCCCTTATGCTTCGGCAAAAGGAAGGACCATGTACACGATGACTTGCACAAGACTCAATATCTCGTAACGTGACAAGAGGTCACCAATCCAACGCAAGTCCTAATCGTAGGATTGCGGTCAAGAATATTCTGAAGTACCTTAACCGGACTAAAGATAAGGTTCTTGTTTATGGAAGACAAAGGAGAAAATAGCCGAGGGCTATTTTGATGCAATTCTTATAGGAATTCTAGACAATAAGAGGTTGGAATGATGATGCGTCATCATTATCGAAGGTGGAGGCATGAGCTAGTGTAGTTAGGAGTAATATCACTACGGCTAACTCAACCACCAACGAAAGACAAAATAAATAAATAGGTGGACACAACAGTAACACAACTGATCCATTCAACAAACCTTCATACCAAGCTAAGAGACGAAATATATTTCGAGTCCATGGATTCAAAGATCCATGTAGATTGGCTTGATAGGTGATTTGAGAAGGTTACCCTAGTTATTAATGTTTTATGCATTAAGAATGTATGTGAAAGAAAACTTTGATAACAAGTGGGAGATTGAAGGGAATATGTTCTAAAAGTTTTACTTTTAAATGTCAATTATTATGAATTGAATGAGAAATCATTTTGTTCCATGTTTATGTTATTCGTCTTTTGGAATTGTTAAGGAAGAGGCTCTTGGTCCTTAACCGTAGAGCTCTAAAAGATATTGCTTTACATAAAACAAAAGATATTCACAATCATGGTAATAAACATGAGACATTTATTACCGAGTTAAGATTGTCGTGTTGGTCATAGATCATTGTAGCTCTACAAGTGAGTGACAACACGGGTACACAAAAGAGGAAAATAGTACTTTTGTATACCGAATTGACCTAACAAGTAAAATATTATAGGAATGTGTTTCTGTGTCATTAATATTTTACTGTTTCCTTGGTCCTTTGATATGAGACTTATATCCGATCGCTTAAGGAGTTCTTAATTAGACTAGTGTCTTGAGCTATCATTAATATCGAAATGGATATCAAAAAGACATTAGTTGGTTAAGCATAACTTTCGTTGGAGAAGATAGTTAGTCAAAAGATTATCATTCCCCTCTTAATTGAGTGATGATATTAGTGGGCCCCTTGATAAAGCAAAGTTATAATGTGCACAATGTGATTTGAGTTAAGTCACATATTTATAACTAGCTTAAATAGATCAAGAAATGAATACTAATACAAAGATGACACAATACTACTTTGTGTGTATTCTTAATATCATGAGGCAAGGGACGGACACAAGTGGTGCACTCCATCACTAAATGGATCGGGTTTTGGTTCGAGTGGAATTAAGACATCTAACTAATTGGGAGCTATAATGTGTAGCTAGATACTGCTTATAGCTTGTGATATTAAGCTCTTAATATCACTGCCAACTTAGTTTAGATCTTCCCATAGGTCACACCACAAAACTGGGAAACAAGAAATGGGGATTTTGAGTTCATAAGATGTGTCGGGTTTCATGTAGAAAATATGACACATGGGGTGAACAAGCAAAATCAAAATTATGTTGTGATTAATAACATAATTAGAATCTAAATTAAATTCATATGTGATGTAAATATTATGGGGTGTAATGATTGATCATTGCATAAGATAATATGTTACATAAGTTGTAAATTTACTACTAATCCCGAAATGTCAAATTTTGTAGGGGTTAAACCGAAATTTGACAAATCTGCAGAACAGTGCTCCCACGGTCGACCGGTTAGCAGTAAACGGTCGACCGATCGGGCACGGTCGACCGGATGTGTCTCGACCGATAATAGGGAATTTTCATCTGTTCAAACGGTCGACCGAATGTAATCGGTCGGTCGACCGAACATAGCGATGGAATAATTCTTGATACGAACGGTCGACCGAGTTATTGAACGGTCGACCGAAACCTGGTTCAAGCGGTCGACCGGACCTCCAAACGGTCGACCGGTCCAGACGGTTTTCAGCAGAATTAATTTAAGAATTAATTAGATCATGCATGGAATTGGTCCATAATTGATTTAATTCGTGGCTAATATTATTTATTATTAAATAATGGAGGGTTAGATGGAATTTTGCATGAAATCATGGGCAAGAGGTTGCACATGAATAGGTAATTTGGAGAGAACTTATAAATACAAGTTTATCTCATTACCTCCTCAAATTTAATTCATTATTTTCTTATGCAAAATTCTCTCTCCATAATTCTCACGAAAATTCCTTAATTCTTAAGTTTAGTTTTAGTTCTTAAGAGATCATCTTCTCAAGAGAATTAAAGAGGGGTTAGTAATTAGATTCTAAACCCTATCGGAGATTGAGAGACTAGCTTCCCTCTCTCCGATCTTGTTTAGAGTTTGGAAAAGTTTTAGAGAACTTCTAGGTATCCCCAACGTCTCCGAATCTTGAAGAAGTTTTAGAGAACTTCTAGGTATGAATTTCGGAGCCCATATTTGTTTTAATAAAGTTTTGAAACTAGATATTGAAACAAATTGATGCATGCATGAAATAAATCATAGAAAAATTGTAAATTGATCCTTATTGTGCATAAAAATTTCGAAAATATATATGTACAATTAAACATGAAATCCAACAATATTCCCCGACAATGAAGTCTTTTCGTATGGTCGAATAACAACCTATTCTTTTTCACAACAACTCGTCATTCACTATAATGTTTTCTTTTGCAATATATGGCTAAAAGGGGTTGTCGAGAAAAGCTCTTTGTGAGGAGTTCTCATTTGTTTGGCAGCTTTCAGGCAATGAATAAAAGTGAGACTGCTATAGGTGTACTCCTCCTTTTTACCATGTACAATATATATACTGAAAATTATCTCAAAGTAACAATTTCTACAACCAAATAAAATAAAAAATTAATCAACAGATTGAACAACAAACATTAATATACCTTTTCTGACCAAACTCTCACAACTTAATGTTAATCAACAAAAACATAATAATCAATGTATACTCATCCCTGCTGACTTAGGTTAACGGGCACAACTACGACATGTAAATACCACAAAATAACTAAATTTAATCTATTGTACAAACCAGATTACCCAAAAACGACATGTGTATAACACAAATTCAACAATGGATCTTAAAGCCAATGTGTATAGTAATAGTCAAAACATATAACTCCAAAAGGTTAATGTGTTAACTGTCCATAGTGTAACCAATAATATATTTCCAAATACCCCCTCCATTCATTTTATTGAAATGCTAAATACAAGTTATTACTAAAAATAGTCCACACTATAATGGAAATTACACCCCGTCTATTGCTATAGATAAGTTCTCTGCAGTTTGGTATTTGCTGCTAAATGAACCCCAACCAAAAATTGCTAGACGTTCCTGTGAAAATACCCCATATACTAAATGATGTATACCCCTCGTTGAAATCCATAATATTAACAAACCATAGTATCCTAGACCTAGCAAATAATGAAAATCCTTAATTATTACTAGAAAATCCCAATTTTGTTATTAAATATTGCCACAAGTATACATGGAAATACCGCTCCAAGAATTCATGAATCTGTGTATACCACCCCACCTTCCAGCCCCCGCCACACACACACACACACACACAAAGCTAATGAAAATGCCTCAAGTTATTATAAGAGAAACCCCAAATTCTGTAGGAACTTATGGGTCTCATATTCTAATCACTTTTAATCCTAATTACCTACTTGTTTAAGCAATCAAATAATGTGCAGCGGAATTTAAACAAAAACAAGCAAGTAAGGCAAACCACAAAGGTGACACCGGATTTTATAGAGATTCGACCTCTCACCTACTTCCTCTCTTGCAAGCTCCGCTTGATCTCCGTCGAGCTCCGCTCGCATCTTCACTATCAATCTCATTCTGGGCCGAGATTAAGTATTATACAATACAAGCTCCACGAACACCCTCGTGAGCTTGACTTTCTTCTCTCACTATCTGAGAGGAACAATTTGGGCTTTCACCGAGGTCCTTGATTCTTTACAACTGAAAAGTTGAGTGGAACACACTCTCAAACTTGAGCACACTTAGCTTAGGATGTGGAATTGATGCTAAGATATGGAAGTGTAATCTTGGAGAGTAGGTTTGGGGATTGGGAGACTTTAGAGTTTCTCTTAGGTGTGTATTACAATATGATGTGTAAGAGATGTGTAATTGTGTCATAGGAACACCTATTTATAAACTCTAAGTGAATTATTATCATTGAGACAAGTTTGGTAAAAGATTGTGGAAGATACACAAAACAAAAACTTGCAGGATGCATTTCTGCATAAGTTCAGTCTACCGTTGGGCAGTTTGGGACACAGTTCGGTCTACTGATAAAGGAACGGTCGACCGCCTAAGGCTATAACTTAAGTAATCGATCGAACACCGAGATAGGTTCGGTCGACCGATTCACAACTTTTTAATCTATTCAAGATCTATAAATATAAATTTCGTAATTTCAAAATCCAAATGACAAGTGGTTAATTCAAATAAGAAAACAAACATATTCCTAACTTTCACTCTTCCAACAGTTAGATTCTCAGGAATAACTTTTACATAAATTTTATTCTCAAATCTTAATTTTTCAGAGATTTTATTCTCAGCTTTAACTTTTCCAAAGATTATATTATCAGATTTACTATTAAAACTTATCTTTTTCCAACAACTCTATTTATCAACTTTTATAAATAGACACTTATTTTGCTATAACATCACACATCTTCACAATATCTTATCATCCCAAGATCAACGATGAAGTGGCAAAACAACTCTTGTCCTTGAGGTTGTAGCATCCCAAGATATATATGAATTTGAAACTCTTTCTTTGGCATATCAAGTTGTGTAATGATCGTAATGCGCTTCATCGATCTCCATTTTTTGATGATATTCTAGGTGGTAAAACACTACTTATGAATCATGTGGTCGATGATCTCTATTACAATATGAGATACTATCACACAGATGATATTTATACACAATGAGATGCATTCATCTAATCGATAATTCTTCCACATAATACTAAATCTAGATTGTTTGCTCAATATCAAGAAGCATCAAGGATGTGGAGTGCATTTAGAGTGTTTCAATCGCGTTTCACAATTATTCGTAAATCATCTCTGGCATGGAATGTCGACATGCTAAACAAAATTATGATGACTTGCATATGATGAATGAGAATCGCACGCTCACTATACATTGATACAAGTGAATTTGTTTAAAATCGACATAAACATACAAGTACCAGAAGAACAACAACATATGATGATGAATCATTAAAAAATTCTTCTGACTGTATGTCGATATTAATATCTACTTGAATAATAAATCGTGATAGGGATACACATTTGACTCTTAAAGTATATTCGATTGAAAATATTTAGCAACACTATTGGCATAGTGATAATTAAAAAATTTAATGTAATCTATGAGTTTTGTTTATTAAATTAGTTTTATAAACTTGCAGTTAAGAAATTAATTTATTTATGAACATTTGTCCTACTATGATTTAGAAAAAAAATCAAGGAATATATTAATAGTCAACTTTATTAGTAATTAAAATTAAAATTAATATATAAAAGTTTAATGAATATATATATTTGTCCTACTATGTGGATATAAAACAAGAAAAAAAGTTGATTTGACCGGTACGAATATGAAACAAATTTAGGGTACGTTATTTGTTAAAATCGTCACAATAATTATTGTATCGTAATTGAAAATGATATTATTTGGAATTTGAACCCACCGAGCTTATATCTCAAAAACATTACAATACACATACTGGTGGGAAAAAAATTAAATATCCACATAAATGATAAATCATTTACTATTTCAGAAATTGAATTTCATGCTCCCCTTACTTTGATTGTATTCACATACTTATGATCGTACAAAATTTTCAATTTCTCAATCGTTTATGATTATTCATTTAACCTTTCTTACTCATTTAATTACTTTTTTATCACCCCTTGAAACTTACGATGTTCTATTATTAACATTTCGTTTTACATAGGGTCCCGTTTGAAGGGTGTACTTTATGGTAGAACACACGACCAGACACTATAAGGGTTATGTGACATGTCCATGGAGCTTATCTTGCAGGTTGATTTTCTATACGCCTCAACCTAATATAGTACCGCATTAATTTAAAAATATGTTGTTTGTCATCTACTGTGTTTTTATTCAGGAATTGATACTGCAAACATGTTGATCGGTTGCATTAAGAAGGGACAGTGCACCTTCAAGATCATGCCTAGAGACTCCTAAATATCTATTTTTCCAAATGGTACCTGTAATTATTCGGCTAACTTATTACATGTTATTAATACAACTTGTAGTTGTGGTTGTAAAATAATTTTACCATCGTCAATAACTTAATTAGAGAAGAATATTGATTCTTGAGTTTCCCATATATGCAGGTATGAATAAACCAAATCAAAAGGCCAAATTGAAGTGAAGCTGTTATGGCAATTTTGTGTTTTTACGATCTAGAATTTTTCGATACTCGTTCCTATTTGGATTAGACATGTTACAACTTTAAAGTGTAAGTAATCCATGCCGTTTTCGTTGGAAATATTTAACATGCGAAATGAAAGTTCGCACATGCGTCTTCAATCCCTTGACCACTCCAGTGCACAATTGTCGCTAATTTTTTTCATCGGGTGGCCAAATTTCTGTTGTTGTAAGGTGTGTGCTCCTTTATTGGTTTCCACTTTCCATCGATGTCACGTAATAAATAGTGAAATTTACTTTTGAGGTTTGAGAATATTTTCTAGGATTTTTTTCAAAATAATAATTTTTTTTTAAAAAATTGTCAAAATAAACCTCCATTAAAAGTAATTTTCAAACCAGACCCGCTGCCACCACGTGGTGACACGTGGCGGCGGCCGGTTTTGTTTTTTTGTGCATAGAGAACTCGACATCACCAGTGCCGAGTTCATCTTCTGAGAACTCGGTACTGGTGATGCCGAGTTCTACTTTGGTAGAACTCGGCATGGGTGATGCCGAGTTCTACTTGATTTTTTATTGGCCAACACTTGACATTTTTTACTGAGGTGATTCAAATAGAACTCGGCACTGAGAGTGCCGAGTTCTATTTTAGAAATTATTCTCCTGACGATCAGATCGTGTATGAGATCGATTGCCAGGAGAACAGTTACTTAAATAGAACTCCGCACTGAGAGTGCTGAGTTCTAATGGAAGAACTCGGTGTTACTAACGCCGAGTACGCCGATTTCACTTTAAAAAAAAGTTAGTTTAATAGGCTGAAGTAGGCAAATTTGCGGTCCTAAAAAATACATTACATTCATTCGTCTTACAATTAATCAACTCTTAAAAAGGATTTAAGTCGTACATTCATTCAAGTCATAACAAAATACATTACAAATACATTACAAGTCTTACAATTAATCAACTCTTACATTCATTCGTCTCACATACAAAATATTTTGCTATATAGGTTCCTTGCATCGCTTTCGGTTATGCCCTATACCGTCGCATCTCCCACACCTTACCCTTCTTCCAGAGTGTTCGTCCATCTCGTTTCGGATTCGCGTTGATTTAGGCCGACCGGGAGGTCTTTTGGTTTGGGGAGGATTCATTGTGATGTTGCCTCGATCTGGCCAATACCTCACATCAGGAATTGGGACAAATACCGGTTTGTACGCCTCCCTGTACATTTGAACCTCATAATACGGGACACCAAATGTGAAGTGTTGACATTTGCATGTCTGCCACTGCAAACTGCTAGTGCATGTGAACATGGGACGTGCATTGCAATTATGTATCCACAAGTGCAAGTAATAACTCCTTCAAATTTCACGAGGTAGTTTTTCTGGTCATTGGCTTCAACCTCGTACATCAGCTGGTGGTACCGAGTTACTGTATGTGTTCTGGCCAGATTACTGTTTGCCATCACCATGGTGTGGACTGTCGGTACATATGTTTCATTCCACGACTCGGCGACGTCCCTTCTTTTAACAAAGAATTTGTTCAAGCGGAGAAAGGTCATCAAAATCATGGTTGTAATTGGCATACCGCGTGCCCTCGTAAGACATTGTTGAAGCTTTCTGACATGTTTGTTGTCATACATCCGAAACGCCGACCCCCGTCGTGACAACAAGTCCATCTTTCCAAAGGACCTTGATGTTGAATCCACTCGTATATCAGTTTATGTTCCTCTGCAATAGCCTTCATTAACTCTTCAAATTTCATAAATGAATGAGTTTTACCCGCTTCGTAAAACTTGATTTGTCCCAATCTTTCCTTACAATTTCGATGTTTAGCAAGATTTGCTTTCATATGTCGAAGACATAATCGATGTACATGGCCCTCCGAAGGTGGAAATGCGGCTCGCACACAAGCATTTATTCCCGAAAATCTGTCGGTGATAATACACAAATCAGGTCGCCTTGTAACTCTACTTGCCAGCAAATGAAGGAACCACGTCCACGACTCTGTATTCTCGCTCTCTACAACAGCAAATGCCAAAGGAAAAATTCCGTTGTTTGCATCAGTGCCCACAACAATTAGCAATAAACCTCTATATTTGCTATAGAGGTGCGTTCCATCCACACTGACAACGGGTCTACAATAATGAAACCCACTAATTGAAGGCCCGAACGCCCAAAACACACGCTTAAACATCTCCTCGTATGAATTTACCTGGACAGACTCTATTTGGACAACAGATCCTTCATTGTTCTGACAGAGAACTGTGACGAACATTCGCAAATCTTTAAAACTGTCTTCTTCGGCACCATATATTCGGTTCAACGTTTTTTGCCTAGCATGCCAATGTTTAGCGTAACCGATTTCAAGTGAGTATTTGGTCTTCACCCTTTCCATTATTTCAGCAGGAGTAATTGTGAACTTAGTTCTAACAGATGGCATTATTAAGTCGCATACAAAATTAGCACTGCATTGTTTGTTGTCGTTTAGCAATATCGGATTGGAACAAGTGTGCTCGGCGTCGTATGTTTTAACTTGAAAATATCTGCAGCCTTTTGGAACAGACCCATGTAGACACCATTTGCAGTTATCTTCATCACGACGAATACAATGAACAGTATACCGTTTCGTTGAAGAAACCACAACTGAATACTGAACAAACTTTTTAATGTGCCACGATTGCAGAGCATGTACCAAATCATCTTTCGTTGGGAAAATTCGTTTATCCCAGAAAGAACGACCATCTTCCGTATGCCAATCACTCCGTTCCAAATTGTTCGCAGCATCGAAGAATGAGTGTTCAATTACCGAATTCTATATCTATTTGTCGTCCTCGAAGATATCGGGAAGTTCATTAAGAGTTGGAACCATATCGTTGTTAGCAACAACATCATCAACAACGTCGTCGTCTTCACGGTTTATGGATTGTCCCATCGCATATATGACATCCCGCGTCTCCGGAATGACTTCATTAGCAGAAACACCTTCAGGTTCATCTTCTACAACGAAGGGTGTGCTGTAATCCCCTAATTCCTCAGTGTCATCGTCTTGAACGCTATGCATCTCTTCCAGGCCTTCTGGTCGACTAAAATTAATTGGGTCAACAGTTGACAAACCAAACCCAAGGTAGGGATATGAGGTAGATGGTCCAGCTATTCCAGCAAACTCATCATGACTGTAATGCGTGGGTTCAAATTGCGACAAACCAGGATAAGGATTTGCACTGCTAGAAGGAATGTCACACGCATTTTCTGGCCATTCGGTGCCTGTTTGGAAGTTATGCGATTGGAAAAATGGAATTAGCTGGTATGCTGGAACTTCGGTTGTAGGATTTAGACTTATATTCAAATCTATTCCACAGTCCCAACCGGTCGACCTTACTGTACCATACTCCGGCGAATGAGTGTTCGTTGTCAGCGTAGGGTCGGGCACTTTAGGTTCAGCTTCCACATACACTCCAACCACAGACATCCGTTTAAACAAACGCATCAATCCATAAACCGACCTATCATTGGTTAATGGAACGTATGTCCAATCATTGTTTAATGGCAATTTTGCCGTCAACTTGACATCAAACATACTGTGTGGATAAGAACATTCAGATCTTATAACATCCATTAAATCCTCATATTTGATGTTCAACGGAACAACTACCAATTTGCGGTCAGATCCTGTGTATTCTGCCACATCTCCGTTACATTCTAATTTCCCGTTATACATGACCAACAAAGATCCTTCATCATCTTTATCCATACCTAAATATTTGAAAATGTGTTCAAGTGAGATGATTGTTCTTCATTACTAAATACTTAAAAAGTTGAAAATACTTAAATGTTTTAGAAGTTACCTCAATCGAGTGTAGTAGCAAACGATTGTAAACGTCGAGCAATCTCTCCAATAAACAACATTACGATCAATAAATTTTTAAGATACCGTAGACCTATAATCAACAAAACTAAATTAAATAAACTATCAAACAAGAAATAAAACGTTTTGCCTAAAAACCCAAAATGCATACATAAAACAACAAAACGAGTTCCTAAACCAACAAAAACACTACAATTATACATAAAACACCAATGTATATCATCCTAATACATAAAAAGGCAAGAAAACGATGGAAAACGAAAAAAAACGAAACCCTAACCTTAAAATCGCGAGAACCCAGCGTGAGGGATAGGGGGGGGGGGGGGGGTCTGGCTGCTTTTATAGACCTCCAGAACTCAGCGTTGGTAACGCCGAGTTATCTTTTTTTAAGTGAACTCGGCGTTACCAACGCCGACTTATTACTTTAGAACTCGGCATCTAGGACGCCGAGTTCTATTTAAGTAACTGTTCTCCTGGCGCGTCAATCGTCTCATGCACGATATGAACCCCAGGAGAATAGTGAATCAAATATAACTCGGCACTCGTAACTGTTCTCCTGGCGCGTCAATCGTCTCATGCACGATATGAACCCCAAGATAATAGTGATTCAAATAGAACTCGGCACTCTCAGTGCCGAGTTCTATTTGATTCACTATTCTCCTGGCCACTCAAGTCGAGTGGAATATCAAGCGGGGCAATAAAGAACCCAAACGAACATAGAACTCGGCAGTGACGATGCCGAGTTCTATTGGTGTGAACTCGACACGGGTGATGTCGTGTTCACAACAAGAGAACTCGGCATCCTCAGTGCCGAGTTCTCTTGTAGAGTTCATTGATTTAAGAACTCGAGTTTTTTTTTCATTTCCTGTTTCACAATCAACGAAAACAATTCAACCACGACACAATCAACGAAAACACAATTCAACCACGACACACAATCAACGAAAACACAATTCGACCACGACACACAAACAAGTACGATAAAACACAATACAACTATGAGTGGAATATAAAGTTCAACATTTTAACATACATCCAAAAGTTCCATATAAAAACAACCAAATAAGTTCACAACTAAATATCTATCCTAAGTGACCTCGCAATCTCTTCTTCCTTTTAGGACGTGCTTGAGCACATCCTCTCCCCCTCCCGCGTCCCCCTCCTCGTGCTGCATTCTCATTATCTTGAGTCAGACCGCCAACGTCTTCTTGAGAGTGTGAATCTTCTTCAACGACGCGATCCTGACTCAAATGTAATGTTGGTTCTTCAGCACCAAAACACATAAGCCAAGCCTTCATTTTTTCTTTCAATTTTCCAACCATCGAAGAACTTGTCTTGTGATCTTTGATCACCTCGTGAATTTGATGGAGTTCTTCGTGGAACTCATAAACTCCGTGCACCTACAAATAATTAAAATTTAATGAAACACTAAACAAATTTTAAAACGTGGTAATTGTTTAAATAAATGTTTAAATCTTACCATCTCTCGCTCTCTACCCGCTCGAGGTCTGTATAAGTTATTATTCGGAGCCAAGGGGTGATGACCTATCCAACGCATGGTGATGCTCCAGTACCATTCCATATACAGTCGTGTGCTCTCTTCAGGAGTGACACCTAGGAGTGGTCACTCAAACTGTAGATGATCTCTTCTGTGCGACCAATGCTGAATGAATTGGTGATTTTCCACCAACCAATTAACATCCGACCTTCCCTGAGCCGATTTCACTACATGTCTCTCCATCGGCTCTGGAATGTGCTGTTGTAGACCGAACTGTCTCATCACTCGGTCTGGACAATGCATAACCACCTCACCAAAATTTATAAGCCAAGTACGGCTCGTCCAGATCTCTGAACCTTCCGTACATAGTGGTGGTAACTGACTAAGATCCAAATTTGCATAAGGCTCCCAGATCACTTGATCGAATTCCTGCACGTCCAGCTCATTCCGATAAAAATCAAGTGTCGTCGTCGTCGCACTGCCCTTGAATGTTCTTGGTCGTCTCCAATGGGACCCTAATGGTGCCCTCTCGTCATCCGGGTATAGTAATGGTCTGCTCTTCAAAGGTCTCCCAATGTTTAGATGTTCCCAACACCACAACTGTAGGAACGTAAGAAAATCACACAAATGTTTCGTCGTAATCAGTGAGGCTTCGTCTAACATGTGATATAAGTGGGCCAGAGCCGCACTACCCCAACTGTACTCCGATGCGACTGCCAAATCTCCGAGCAAAGACAGGTACTTCAAGTGAACCATCGTACCACTCTTATCTGCCAAAATACTACATCCCAGCTGGAACAGAATGAAGGCTCTGGTGTGTCGTGTAACTGTCTCCTCGTTAGCATCAAAAGGCAACTGCTGAAACTGAGCTTGCAACTAACCCAGAGTTACGGAACCCTTACGACCCAAGTCATCGGGGACCTGACCCAATAAATCCATGCAGACCTCTGACCAAACGTACTCCTGAGACTCACACACCGGCAAACCATCTACCCGCAAGCCGGTAATCGTCGAGATGTCACGCAAGGTGCACGTGATCTCACCATGTCGCAGGTGAAATGAATGAGTCTCCGGTTTCCAACGCTCGACCATCGCCCCCAGTAAGGTATGATCCAACTGAACTCGGCCCAACCGAGTGATTGTGTCAAACCCTGCCATATCTAGCAGAAACAACATCCTCTCATCAGTGATCTGCCATTCGTTGAGCTTCGATCCATGCTCAACGCATTTTACACCATCAACATCCTTCTGCATAAATTTAGAGAAATGTCAGAATGTTGAAATTCACGTGCAAATATTTAACTTGAAAACGTAAAATACTTACAAAATCTTTGAACAAGTCAGACTTGTGGTTGGCCTGCAAAACCAACACTGATCTGTCTACCGGACCCTGTGAAGCGTAGCTACCTCCAACTGAACCAGTACTAGAACCACCAAACTCCATCTGTACATAACACGTTAACAAGTGAGATGGTTGTTCTTCATTACAAACTACTTACAAAGTTGAGAATACTCTAATGTTTTAGAAATTACCTCAATCGAGTGTAGTAGCAAACGGCTGTAAACGTCGAACAATCTCTCCAATAAAACCAAGTACAATAAACAACATTACGAATCATGTCAGAATTTTTTTTAAAATTTTGACAGAACCTCTCCTATATTTTTCAAATTGGTAAATTTAAACCTGCACGGTAGAACAAACTAACAATACTACAAAATTCAATTATAACATACATTCAAACTCACATACATTTAAACTCAAATAAATCACTTTTAAGTTTACATTCATTCAAATTAACATACATTCAAACCTAAATAACAACAAAAAATCTAAATTTTACTCACAATAATCATACTTAAATTCAACTATTTTTAAGATGACTACCGTAAACCTATAATTAACAAAACTAAATTCAATAATCAAGTATCAAACAAGAAATAAAACGTTTTGCCTAAAAACCCAAAATCGAATTCGAGTTTCCACCGAAACGGCTTCCTAAATCAACAAAAACACTACAATCATACATAAAACAACAATGTATATCATCCTAATACATAAAAAGGCAAGAAAATGGTGGAAAATGAAAAACATTCGAAACCCTAACCTTAAAAACTCGGAAACTCGGCGGATGGGGAGAGGGGGGCGTCGGGCTGCTTTTATAGCCCGACGGAACTCGGCGTTGGTAATGCCGAGTTCTTCCTTTAGAACTCGGCACTCTCAGTGCCGAGTTCTATTAAAGTAACTGTTCTCCTGGCGCGTCAATCGTCTCATGCACGATCTGAGCGCCAGGAGAACATTTTCTTATATAGAACTCGACACTCTCAGTGTCGAGTTCTATTTGAATCACCTCCGTAAAAAATGTCAAGTGTTGGCCAATAACAAACCAAGTAGAACTCGGCATCACCCATGCCGAGTTCTACCAAAGTAGAACTCGGCATAGCCAGTGCCGAGTTCTCAGAAGATGAACTCGGCACTGGTGATGTTGAGTTCTCTATGCACAAAAAAACAGAACCCGCCGCCGCCACGTGTCACCACGTGGTGGCAGCACGTCTAGTTTGAAAATTACTTTTAATGGAGGTTTGTTTTGGCAATTGTTTTTAAAAAATTATTATTTTGAAAAATGTTCCTATTTTCTATTGCATTACTCGATCACTTCCGTTCCGCTGTACGCAGTTATGTCCCATCACTCGTAAATTGATGCTTTATTGCTGGTCATAGACTCATAGCCCACTGAGGCAAATCACACGGGATACTAGGGGTGAGTATCCGGTCCGGATCGGATCGGACCGGATTTTTATCCGGGGTCCGGACCGAAGACCGGACCTGACCGGATTCTCGCGGACCGAAGACCGGACCGGACCGAATCGGTCCGGTCCGGTCAAAAACTGATTGTTTTAAATAAAAAAACAAAAAATCGGACCGATCCGGACCAGACCGAACCGAACCCGAAAAATCCAAATCCTCCGGACCGGTTCCAACCGGTCCGAACCGGACCCGGACCGGTCCGTGCACAACCCTACGAGATACTCTGATAAGCTAAGCTACAATTTGAATCATGAGCCATTCTTCAACTCCTGACATGTCCTATGAGATATCACTAAGCCCGTACCACCTGGTCATGAACATTCTTTCTCTTCTTTCTCTCTTTCACATAAACTTCCACTCTCCCGAACCTACTTTCTTCTTTTTCCTACACTATTCACATCTTAACCATAACCCACCACAAGCCACAACAACCTATCTTTCTCCTCCACATCATTTCCGGGTCCATCTTGTTAAAATTTTTAAAAGAATTTAAAAAATTATAAAAAATCAAAACAATTATAAAAACGTATTTTCAAAAAAAACAAAAAAAACTCAAACAAAAAATTCAAAAAAATCAAAACAAAAAAATACAATTTTTTTAAATTTGAACGAGCACGTCATCCGGGTCATCCCTTAATGCATTTAATGTTATTAGATTATGTTGTTTTAGGTCCTTTGCATGACAAAGATGACTTTTTAATTACTAAGAATCACAATTCAAGCACTTCAAATGCGCACTCTACATCGTTGCGTGCTGCTTCTTGATAATGATTGATTGCATGAAAACGGGCCATTGTGGAGAAATACATCTATGAGATAATACCTCACATTGTAATGATGATCATTAATCATGTAATTTATAGGTGGTGCCTTAGCTCATAGAATATCATAAAAAAATGGAGATCGATGAAGCCCATTAAGGTCATTACACGAACCTTGTATGTCAAACCAAAGAAAGAATGTCAAACCCATAGATTTTGGGATTGTAGAACCTCGAGGACAAGTGTTGTTTTGCCACTTCACTCTTGATATTCTGCTCTCAGTACAACTTTGCTGTTTTTCCACTCCCAGTGCATGTAGTCAATGATGCCTATCATGCAAGGTAACACAGACAATTGTGTTGTTTCATGTACTTTTGTGTTTGTGTAATTTTATAGGTATTAGACTAATTTACTCTAACGAACATGGCACAAATTTTTTTGTTTGTCTTTCAGTACACGACACAAAATTAATCGTGTATACACGGAACTGTTTCCTTTTAGGCCTTAATCTAATTCTGTAGGAATGTATGAGTCTCTAATTCTAATCACTTTTAATCCTAATTACCTACTTGTTTAAGAAATCAAATAATGTGCAGTGGAATTTAAACAAAAACAAGCAGGTAAGACAAACCACATAGATGACACCAAATTTTATAGAGGTTTGGCCTCCCGCCTACTTCCTCTTTTGCAAGTTCCGCTCGATCTCCCTAAAGCTTCACTCGTGTCTTCACTATCAACCTCGTTCCGGGCCGTGATTAAGCCTTTTACAAAACAAGTTCCATGAACACCCTCGTGAGCTTTATTTTCTTATCTCACAATCCGAGAGGAACAATTCGGATATTCACCGAAGTCCTTGATTCTTTACAACTGAGAAGTTGAGTGGAAAACACTCTCTAACTTGAGCACACTTAGCTTTGGATGTGGAATTGATGCTAAGGGGTTAACAAACAAGGTCATATATTCGGTCGACTGAAATAAGGTCCACGGTTGACCGAAAACCGACATGCACTTTGGATTTGTCGAGAAAACATATGTTCGGTCGACCGATACACTAAATGTATTTGGAGTATTTAGGAATAATACGAATACGACCGTTGGATATATACGACAAAACAAACGGTCAAAAATTTGTTGTTATTCGGTCGACCGAACTTGGGCAGTAAAACACTAATAGGATATATGATCACTCGGTCGACGGAACGGTCTCTTTCGGTCGATCAAATGTAGGCAGACAGTTCAGGTTAAGTGTTTAGTGTTTTTCGGTCTAAGTTTGGGTGATCTATTGAAGTCCAAATTATATGAAATTTCGTGTGTGACTTATATAGTGAACCTAGTGTGTGTTTGAGTAGTTTTTAAATCAAGTATGCTCGATTACACAAAGTTCTTAAGACTCAAAGAAATATAAATTACAATCTTCAAATGACCTTGATTACGTGTCCTGACTTTATTTCCTTTCTTCCTTGAGTATTGATCACATGTAGAGGTTAGCACAAAGCAATATATATGCAATGCAACATGTGTGCTACTCTACAAGATCACAATTAATTAGGTTGATTAAATCATCAAAACATAGATTAAAGCCAAAAAACCAACAAATTCCTATTTCATTATCCAAAATCCTTCACTATGAGAATACCCCCAAACTATTATCAAGTGTACCCCGAAACGCACTCCGTAACATTAATAAAAATATCTTCCACAACAACAGGATGACATATACTATGCAAAAAATGTTAGCAAATATGATATCTAATATAAAAATTACTACATTTTTACCCCAAACTAACCTTATTCCTAAACAATGTTCCCAAAAAATGTTGGCCAACCATGAAATGTACTACCAAAATGTACTAACTTTAAAGGAAAATTTTGACTTTCTAACCTCAACGTTGCCCAAAATAAAAAAAAGAGCTCCCACATTGACATCCTCTGAGAAATATGCTCGTGTTTTCACTTCTCCCGAAAATACCCTTGCATAAATCGTGGGGCCGTTCCCCTCTTTCCGGGCCTTCTCTCTCCTTCCGACTATCGAGTTCAGAGTGAAGACCAAATCAAGCCCACAATAGCCAATATCAAGTTGAGATCACCCCCTATAAAATCTCTCGGACCCCACACGAATGCACTAGTTGTTTTAGTATTCTTGGAGGAGAAATCGGTCAAAAAGAGAATGGGTAACTGAAATTGTAAAAAAGTGATTTGGGTGTTACTTTGTGTTTTGCTGGTTTGTTCAAGTTTTGTTTGCATTTGCTTTTTTTGAGGTAGTTGTGCTCAAGCTCGATGAATGACCAATTCTGATGGTTGTAGATGATGCCAGATGGTACTCCATGTTACTCGAGGATACACAATAGATAGGCTCGATGGGTGTGCTCGATCGAGATCGAGTCAAAACTTTGAACTTTGAACTTGATATGCCCGAACTAGAGAGAAAAGGAGAGAAAGGGAGAGAAAGGGAGAGACGACCCGAAAAGAGGGGAACAGTCCCACGATTTATACAGTGATATTTTGGGAAGAAGTAAAAACATAAGCATATTTCTCAGATGATGTCAATGTAGGTGCTCTTTTTTCGATTTTGGGTCACTTTGAGCATAGAAACTCAAATTTTCCCTTTAAAACCACACTTTAAATTTCTCACCAATCTTAGCGACGTGGAAGTTGAAAGAGGATGTCAAAGAGGGAGTTGAAGAGTAAAAAAAGGAGTAGTGCGACAAGTGAGGGCACGACACGATACGACATGATATGTCAAAGAGGGAGTTTTGACACGACATGATATTGTGACACGACATTCCATGATTTTTTTTTGTGTGGTTGAAATTTTTATTATGATGATTTGTGAAGATATAAACTTAAATAATTGGTACACTATATGATATAAACATGACTTGCTTTTTTTACACAAACTGACACGAATAACATCTTTTGTAAGGTAATCAATTATTTTTTACATGGTAATGGTCAATTAATATGTGAGGTCTTGCTTTGGATAAAGACATGTTTTTTTGTGTTTGTGGTTTACTTGTGATGGGGTCATGAGGTTTGAATTTGTTAGCTACATTAGACCTGGGAACTGGGTCGTGCTGACACAGTACTGTTCCAATGGTTCTCATAGCCGTTGGAGTTTTTTTCAATCCCTAAACTACCCTCCCTCTACCCTACATAATCCCCCAACCCCTCTCATTCTTTTGACACAAAACTCAACTTCTCTCATTCTCTCTTCACAAAAATTTCTCCAAATCTTCTCTAGTTTTTCCAAGCTTCTCTAATTGCTTTGATTTTGGTGGAAACAGGTCAAGTTTGTGCTAACGCGTGAAGCCTGAAGATACAAATAGACTGTCGACCTCTAAATTTGCAACATCTATGCTCTTCATTTCCCAGGCTTTTTTTGATCTTTTTAGTAGTTAATTTTAGTTAATCAACCATAATCATGGCTTACTCATTTATGAAAAAAATCACTTTTTATTTGCATATTTAGTCATTTCCATGGCTTTATCATCTGATTCTGAAGATAATGATAATCCACCACCACCCTCTCCCATTAATCCACCTAAGAGAAAAGGTAGTAATACGAGTACTAGAAAGAAAACTAGTCCAGTATGGGTTGATTTGAGGAAGGACATGACAAACATGGTGACCCAATTGTTACTTTTAAATGGTGTGGTCACGTATATTCGGATAAATCAAGTGGAGGAACTGGGAATTTAGATTGACATCAACTTTCATGTAAAGTTAAGAATAATCCTGGATCGGTAGTGGGTTTCCGTCAATTGGTTATAGACAAAACTACTGGAAATATAAAATTTTGAATATATTGTTCATTTAAAGGTATAGAGATAATTGCTGATTTCATAATTAAAGATGAATTAACATTTAGCATATGTGAATCTAAATGCCATAGGGAAGAAATTCTCTACCATAATCTGCAATTTAAACCATTTTCTTGAAAAACACTTAAATATGTTGCATTTAATAAATTCGGTAAACAAATAGAAATCATGATTACTTATTTTTTATCAATGAACAATATGGTAGCATTAACCAGTGATGTTTGGACCGGACCAAATAATTATCCTTATAGTTGTGTAACTATTAAGGTTGTAAATAGGCAGTTTGTGAGCGATTATATGGCTTACCCATGACCCTACCCGTTTAATTAAATGGTTCGCGGTTCAGGTAGAAACCTGTTTATTTTTACCTCGACCCATGACCCTATCTGTTCTATTTAATTAAACAGTTTTTGGGCGGTTATGTGGTTAAAATTTAATGGATTCTAAAATCGATATAAGAATTGGGTAAATGGTCAAATGGATAAATGGAAAACAAACTAAACTTATAATACTTACAATATTTAACATCAAACATCCATAAATTTCTATTCAAAACCACCAAAAATCTATAATCTAAACATCCACAAATTCATACCCAACAAAATATTATATATATTCATTTTGTTTCCTTAACTCCGCCTATGTACGTGTACATAGCCTGTCCAAAGCCATGATAAAGGAGGATGGTTGCGATAAGTGTTGCGAGCCAACGTAAAATCCTAGCTACTCTCATGTAAATGAAACTTAAAAGAGAATCGTGTTTGGGGCGTCACCCTCTTAGCGATGCGCTATATCGGGCCCCAGGTGTAGTGATTCAAAGTGAGCAAGGGTCTACGCATCATTCTCTATGGGTGCGAGGGATAAGGAAGCTAGTCGAGGGATGCCACCACTTTAGTGGCACACTGCATCGATGCCTGGACGTAGTGCACAAGGAGTTAGGGTCCCCGTACTTTACTTAACGGGTGCGAGGGGTAAGGAAGCTAGTTGAGGATAGTAGGATACGCATATGTAGTTGGAATATTGGATATTTAACAGGAAAGTTGAGAGAGTTAGTGAATGTAATCAACATGAGAAAAGTCAATATTCTTTGTGTTCAGGGGACCAAATGGGTAGGTGAAAAAGCTAAAGAAATTGAAAATACAGGGTTGAAGTTATGGTATAGTGGAAAAGATAGAAATAAAATTGGAGTATGAATCTTAGTAGATAAGAGCCTAAGAGATGAGGTGGTGGAGGTTAAAAGGCAAGGTGACCGAATACTTTTGATTAAAGTAGTTATCGGAAAATTGATTTTGAATGTCATTAGCGCCTATGACCCACAAGTAGGTTTGAGTGAACAGTGAAGAAAATTTTTGGGAGGACCTTGACATTATGATGAGAGGGATTCCTAGTAGTGAGAAACTTTGTATTGGAGGAAATTTTAATGGTCATGTTTGTAAAGATAGCGAAGGGTTTGAACGTATCCAAAGAGGGTTTGGGTTTGGTGTTAGGAACCAAGAAGGAGAAGATTTTCTGAATTTCACTGTAGCGTATGACCTCATGGTAGCAAATACTTTTTTAGGAAAAGAGAATCTCATTTAGTCACATTTTGTAGTGGTCAACATCGGAGTAAAATTGATTTTGTGCTTAGTCGAAAAGATGATCGAGGATCTTGTATAGATTGTAAGGTAATACCTTGAGAGTGTGTGGTGACTCAACATAAGTTGGTAGGAGTGAACTTTCGGTTTCGTATTGGTGTGGTACGAAATAAGTGTAGTAAAAATGTGAAGATTAAGTGGTGAGATCTTAAAGCAGAAAAATGTATGGGATTTAGGGATAGACTTATGGCAGAAGGACCTTGGGATTTTTTAGATCGTTTTATAAATTTTGCAAGTTCAAATATTGAGATAGTACGTTAAATCATACCAATAAAATTTTACTTGATCAACCAATAAATATAGTAATATAAGAATAAAATATGACAAATATATCGCACTTAATTTAGATCGACACCAAACTTTCCTTCATGTCTTCTTTAGTGTCAGTAAAAAAGTCGAAAAATGTTATTATACACAAGAACAGAAAAAATACAAAAATTGTAACTCATCAAATGGTTCCCAAGTATCGATCCCATGCATGTAAAAGATTTTTCTTAGAAATTGGCTTATAAAAATAAATCTTTGGTGTGGCAAATCCGAACTAAATTCTGATGCATGGCTTCAATCTAGGGTTCCATCCACTCCAGTGGAGATGGCTGTGGATTATTACAATTTCGACTATGAATTCGCTGAGCCTCCGCGACTTACAAGCCTTCAGAATACTGAGCCGTTGAGTACTTTCGCGAACTTCGGCGAGGACTTGTATTTTGTGGCGGATCAGAGGGGATATGAATCTTTGGTACTCGACCTGGCCGGACAATTCCTCCACAGCGACAAACATGGGATTTCTGACCCTCGCCTACAGCTTAACAAGGTTTTTCAAATCATTGTCATCTGTTAAACTGTAAAAAAGACAGTTAACTACAACTAAACGTAAATATGGACAAGAAGTGATGTATGAAACTAGTACCTGATGTTTGGACTTTGGAGTGTTAATTGTAGGTGGTGAATCAAGTGACATACACATCAAGGGGTGTCAGTGTCAAGACAGAAGATGGTTCTACTTATTTTGGGCGTTATGTGATTCTCTCCCCAAGTGTCGGTGTTCTTCAAAGCAACCTCATCAAGTTTGTACCGGACTTGCCCGTATGTACTCTTTTTACTCGTACTTCCGGAGGGTTTCAGTTTAAAACTTCAATTAGGATTTTAGATTGGCTAGATCGATCTATAAGCATATGACTAGCTCCACTACCATAGGAATTACTAAGTTCCAATTTTGTTCCGTGTATAACATATTGGTCTAGTATAAAAATGTGTTCTAATTTGAAGTATTTTTAATTTTAATGGCATTTTCACAATTAGTCTTCCGAGGTTAGAATAATTGTAACATCCCGAAATAGTGGAAATTTAAAAATTTAATTTATCAAGAGAATATCAGAATAAACTCATCAACGGGAATGTCACTCAAATAAATCAACAATCGGTGCACCAATAATACAATAGAGTTTGTCAAAAGACGTGATTACAACAGTACAATGAAAAGACAGGAAAAACAATCACGATGACCTCGAAGAGTCCGATGAGGATCCTGACCCCAAAATGTGTGTGCCCGCTGTCACCACCCGGCAGAACCTACTGCGGTCCTGAAACATGAATCAAACAACGATGCCTGAGTTTCCCATTAGGAAACCCCGTATGCCAAGCTCACCTATATGCATGCAATAGTACGGTAAATGAACCTATCATACTAGAAGCATCTCATGTCACATCTGCAATGCATAAAGTCCCTCAACAAGGTAAACGGGACCTCAGTCCAACAACAACGACCCTTAATAGAGTCCACAAGCACATCAGTCCAGCAATAACAACAACGGGTCTCCCTTGGAAACCTACCGTAGGCACATACGGTCTTACGGACAGTACGCGACGCGTCCCCCCACATGCGACTACTCGAGCCAAAGGGATCGGTGAGGAGCGTCCGCACTTCCGCGCAAGGAACCACGTGGTCTACACCACCTTCGACGGAGCCGTAGCCCGGTCGGTCAACATCCCAGGATAGGTGCCCAATCGGGGATCATCGCTCGCACAACATCAGCGGCATCGCCTGCACAACATCGGCGATACAACATACGTCTTGTACAACATTGGACAACACAACCATAAGCCGGAACATCGTCGGCACCATCATCGCCGGCAAAAACCTCGGCGGCATCGCCGGCACAACATCGGCGGTACAGCATACGTCCGGCACAACATCGGACGGGTCCAGACCGTAGTCTGCAGGGTCATCATGCTCCAGGAGCCATGCGTCACACGCATTGGGATCCGCGATCCCTCAGGTCTGCTACTCATCAGAGAGTAAGGCAACAACACGTCACACCACGTCCAATCCGGAGGTGGCACGACCCAAGTGTCCACACTCTTCCACACGGCGGTCCCTGGGCGGTACGAGCACGTACCCGCCATCACCTCCCGGCTCATGCTCTAAGCGAGGACACGGGTTTCCATGGACAGAGTTGACACGATCACAAGACCAGGAATCAGTTATGCACACAAACGGTCGACCGAAAAAGCCTAACCGGTCGACCGTCCCCAGTAGGTTCGGTCGACCGAAAGTCTACAACGGTCGAACTATTATGCGCGTCACTTAAGTCCAAACGGTCAAACAGAAGTCTAAAACCGGTCGACCGAATACGAGGTCAAAATCCGTAGTTGGTCAAAATCACCAAAGACTATTCGGTCGACCGACTAAAGGGTCCCGGTCGACCGAAAACTACTAGGGTCATCCTAATAGTCTACGTCATATAACGGTCGAACGATATACACAAAACGGTCGAACAACATGCATAAATCTCAAGTACACTTAAGTTCCGGTCGACCCCAAAACAAGGGACGGTCGACAGAAACACAACAGGAAACCCCGATTCACCAGCACAAATACACAACCGGTCGACGCCGCAAGGCATCGTTCGACCGGTGATGGTTAAAATCGGGTAAAACACTACATCGGTTGATTGCCCGAAGGGACCCGATCGACCGTTGGTCGTCTTCAACCTCGCGCCAACCGAGTATTTACGCTGTTCTCGTCGCCGGGGAGGTCTCCAACCTCCCCCGACCGACCAACCAAACTCTCCCATGAGAGTGAGCAACAAGAAAACACACTAAGAACTGGCATACCTCAAGAAACGACGAACTACGCCGGAGCTCCTCTCACGCACGCCGTCTCCGCACCTCCTCGCGCGTCCACCTCCTCGCACGATCGCCTCCAGACGCTTCACACCGGAGCCTCCTCCTCAGCTGCGCCAGAATGGAAGAGAATGAGAGAGTGCAAGTGTGAGGGAGGGAGAGAGATTTAAGCTTTTAAACCAAAACCCTAAACCACCATCACCTCACCTCCCCTACACCATCACCCTACACCTTCTCTTCCCCATGCACCCACTGTGCACGTCCTCCTTCCCCATGCTAAACCCCCCAAAAACCCGGGATTAGCCAAAACATGGGTTAGGGATCTAACAATAATAATGTGTAAAATGAACTTAGCTTTGCACGAGCTAAGAACGGTTCATTGAAAATGGTATTCATGATTTAATTAATCAATCCCTGATCTAAAATTGTGAGAACTAATTATTACTACACTTAAAGTGAGCCGCTAAAAGTGAACGCTTATTCATATCTTCTGTTTTATCATGTTCTTTTTTTGTTATTAAATTTTGCGCGTTTTAAGATTCCACTTAATTTTCCATGTTTTACAAAGCTTAATTGGGAAAATATGGATATGTATTTATTTTTCGATAATTCATGCAGAGATGGAAAATCCTAGCCATATACCAATTCGACATGGCGGTGTACACAAAGATCTTCCTCAAGTTCCCCAAGTCCTTTTGGCCTACTAAAAATGGCACCAACTGTTAGATGCGGAAGAAGGACGGGGAGCACCAGACCAAGCCACCCCAGAAAGCCTCCCTCCACCAGACGCACATAGACCGCCAACTAACGGTCCCAAACCGCCAATTGGCGGTTCAGAAGTTGCGCCTGGTGCGCGTCTTTGGCTAGCCTTGTCCTCCATGCTGAGCGCATTCCATTTCCATCACTAGATCCATACTTTGATCTACTCAATTGGTGGACACGAATGAAAGAAGAAAACTCACTACTTAACACTCACAAGCAAAACGAGATTTGCACTAAACACTCATCTTTTTCTCTCTTCTTTCTCACTTGACTTGACTTGTTTTGGCTTGTTTTACAAATGGAGAACTCTTGTGCTTATATAGGCACTTACAAATACTCTTCAACTTACCCTACAACACAAACATAACATAAACTACATAAAGATGATCATTCAAGATCATTACAACCTCAACTTAAATTGCATCATAAAATAGGACGAAAATCATAGAAAAAATGAAGAGTCCCTTTGTCTCTTCTATTGGATTTCATGTTTAATTATACATATATATTTTCGAATTTTTTATGTATAATAAGGATCATCTACAATTTTCTACGATTTATTTCATGCATGTATTGGTTTGTTTCAATAACTAGTTTTTTAAAAATTATTAAAACAAACATAAGTCTACGAAATTCATACCTAGAAGTTCTCTAAAACTTCTTGAAGATTCGGAGACGCTGTGGATGCTTGTTGCTGCGCCGGATGCCTCCGAGATTTCACCAAACTCTAAACGAGATTGGATAGAGAAGAGATAGCCTCTCGATCTCCAATAGAGTTTAGAATCCAATTACTAACCCCTTTAGTTTCCTTGAGAAGATGACCTCTTGAAACTAAATCTAAACTTAAGAATTTGTGGAAATTTCGTGGAGGATTATGGAGAGAGAATTTTTGCACAAGAAATAATGAATTAGATTAATTGGGTAATGAAATAAGCTTGTATTTATAAGCTCTCTCCAAATTACCGATTCATGTGCAACCCCTTGCCCATGATCTCATGCAAAATTCCATCTAACCATCCATTATTTAATAATAAATAATATTAGCCACGAATTAAATCAATTATGGACCAATTCCATGCATGATGTAATTAATTCTTAAATTAATTCTGCTGAAAACCGTCTGGACCGGTCGACCGTTTCAAGGTTCGGTCGACCGTTTCAAGGTTCGGTCAACCGCTCGAACCTAGTTTCGGTCGACCGTTCTATGACTTGGTCGACCGTTCGTAACAGGAATTATTCCATCGCAATGTTCGGTCGACCGACCGATCACATTCGGTCGACCGTTCGAACAGATGAAAATTCCCTGTTATCGGTCGAGACACGTCCGGTCGACCCTGCCCTATCGATCGACCGTTTACTGCTATCCGGTCGACCGTTTGAGCACTGTTCTGCAGACTTGTCAAATTTCGGTTTAACCCCTACAAAATTTGACATTTCGGGATTAGTAGTAAATTCATAACTTATGTAACATATTATCCTATGTAATGATTAATCATTACACCCCATAATATTTACATCACATATGAATTTAATTTAGATTCTAATTATGTTATTAATCACAACATAATTTTGATTTTGCTTGTTCACCCCATGTGTCATATTTTCTACATGAAACCCGACACATCCTATGAACTCAAAATCCCCATTACTCGTTTCCCAGTTTTGTGGTGCGACCTATGGGAGGATCTAAACTAAGTTGGCAGTGATATTAAGAGCTTAATATCACAAGATATAAGCGGTATCTAACTACACATTATAGCTCCCAATTAGTTAGATGTCTTAATTCCACTCGAACCAAAACCCGATCTAATTAGTGTCATCTTTGTATTAGTATTCATTTCTTGATCTCTTTAAGCTAGTTATAAATATGTGACTTAACTCAAATCACATTGTGCACATTATAACTTTGCTTTATCAAAGGGCCCACTAATATCATCACTCAATTAAGAGGGGCAATGATAATCTTTTGACTAACTATCTTCTCCAACGAAAGTTATACTTAACCAACTAATGCCTTTACACTACACTCATCGATAGCTTAAGACACTAGTCTAATTAAGAACTCCTTAAGCGATCGGATATAAGTCTCATATCAAAGGACCAAGGACACAGTAAAATATTAATGACACAGAAACACATTCCTATAATATTTTACTTGTTAGGTCAATTCGGTATACAAAAGTACTATTTTCCTCTTTTGTGTACCCGTGTTGTCACTCACTTGTAGAGCTACAATGATCTATGACCAACACGACAATCTTAACTCGGTAATTAATGTCCCATGTTAATTACCATGATCGCGAATATCTTTTGTTTTATGTAAACCAATATCTTTTAGAGCTCTACGGTTAAGGACCAAGAGCCTCTTCCTTAACACTTCTAAAAGACGAATAACATAAACAAGGAACAAAATGATTTCTCATTCAATTCATAATAATTGACATTTAAAAGTAAAACTTTTAGAACACATTCCCTTCAATCTCCCACTTGTTATTAAAGTTTTCTTTCTCATACATACTCAATGCATAAAACAATAATAACTAGGGTAAACCCCATTACATATCAATCATCAAGCCAATCTACATGGTTCCTCAATCCCATGGACTCGAAATGCATTTCGCCCTTGGCTTGGGATAAAGGTTTTGTGAATGGATCAGCTGTGTTGCTGTTGGTGTCCACCCATAACAGATTTATTTTGCCTTCGTCGATGAGGTGACGCGTCACGAAGTACTTACGATCCATGTACTTCACTTTGTGGTGTGATTTGGGATCCTTGATTTGCGAGATAGATGCACCATTGTCGCAAAATAGCTCTATTGGTCCCTCGCTCGAGGGAACTACTCCAAGCTCTTCAAGGAACTTCTTAATCCACACTCCTTCCTTGCTCGCTTCAGTGACAACCATCACTTCGGAAGCAGTGGTTGAGTCGGCAGTAGTGCTTTGCTTCCAACTACGGCAACTCACAACTCCACCATTCAGAAGGAAGACGTATCCTGATTGCGACCTTCTATCGTCTGGATCACTCATGAAACTCGCATCCGAGTAACCTTCAGCTATCAATTCCCTTTGTCCTCCATAAACAAGAATCTTATCCTTAGTCCGGTTAAGGTATTTTAGGATATTCTTGACCGCAGTCCAATGCTCAGGACCTGCGTTGGATTGGTGACGACTTGTCACGCTTAGAGCATACGAGACATCGGGTCTTGTGCAAGTCATCGCGTACATGATCGACCCAATTGCCGAAGCATAAGGGACATCCTTCATGTACTCTAAGTCCTTACGTGATTGCGCACGTTGAGACTTCTTGAGTTGCACACCCATACTCATTGGCACACTGCCTTTTTTGGAGTTGTTCATCTTGAACCTTTCCAATACCTTGTCAATGTATGCACGTTGACTTAGGCCAATGAGTTTACGAGATCTATCTCGATATATCTTGATTCCCAAGATGTATTGAGCCTCACCCATGTCTTTCATTGAAAATGCAGATTTCAATGAACTTCTCATTTGCTCAAGCAAAGGAATATGATTGCCCATAAGCAATATGTCATCGACATATAAGATTAGGAATACTACATGACTCCCACTAACCTTCTTGTATACACAAGGTTCTTCCTTACTTTGAATGAAGTTTAGCTTCTTCACTTCCTCGTCAAAGCGTTTGTTCCAACTCCTTGATGCTTGCTTCAATCCATAAATGGATCTTTGAAGCTTGCATACCTTTTCACTATTCTTTGGATCTTCAAAACCTTGAGGTTGTACCATGTACACATCCTCCTCCAAGTTCCCATTAAGGAACGCCGTTTTGACATCCATTTGCCATATTTCATAATCATGAAATGCAACAATAGCGAGCATGATCCGAATAGACTTGAACATGGCAACCGGTGAAAAAGTTTCATCATAGTCAATTCCTTGAACTTGAGTGAAACCCTTCACTACAAGCCTCGCTTTGTAGGTTGTCAAGTTCCCATGCATGTCCATCTTCCTCTTAAAAACCCATTTCTTATGAATGGCCTTTTTCCCTTGAGGAATGTCAACCAAGTCCCATACTTGATTATCATACATGGATTCTATTTCGGATTCCATGGCTTTAAGCCATAGTTTGGAGTCTTCCCATTCCATTGCTTCTTGGAAGGTCAAGGGATCATTGGTATCTAGTACCATGATTTCATGAAGTCCCAGATACAAATCGGGTTTCTTCCTTTCCCTTGTTGACCTTCTAAGTTCTTTTGGTTCTTCTCGTGTCTCACGAACTTCTTCCACAATTTCTTAAGGAGTGGGTTCACGTTCAACTCTTGAACGTACACTTGGTGGGGATGATTGAGATTCTCTCACAATTTCTTGTGATGGTCTCTCGCTCGCGCTCCCACTAACCAAAGGAATCTCGGTTGGGCCTTCATGATCTTGAATGTCATCATTCATGTCATGATCTTGTAGAGTATCTTGAGTTTCCTCAAGCACAACCCTACTCCCACTACTTTTTACTCTTTCTAGAAATTCCTTTTCCAGAAATGTGGCATCCCTCTCTACAATCACTCGATTGGAGGTGTTATGCCAAAAGTAGTATCCTCTTGTCTCACGAGGATAACCAATAAAGAAGCGCTTATCCACTTTTGGTTGAAGTTTGGTCGACATCAATCTCTTGACGTAAGCCTCACAACCCCAAATCTTGAGAAAGTTGAGCTTAGGTGTTTTACCACTCCATAGCTCATAAGGAGTTTTCTCCACGGATTTGGATGGAACATTATTTAGTGTGTAAGCCGCAGTTTGTAGTGCATAACTCCAAAAGTAAAGAGGTAATTCCGCATGACTCATCATTGACCGAACCATGTCGAGCAATGTCCTATTCCTCCTTTCGGATAACCCATTCCATTGAGGTGTACCGGGAGGGGTGAGTTGAGGTACAATACCAAACTCCTTTAGGTATGAGTCAAATTCGGCACTTAAGTACTCACCTCCACGATCCGTTCGTAGAGACTTGATTTTCTTGTCGAGTTGGTTCTCTACTTCATTCTTGAATTCTTTGAATTTCTCAAAGGACTCACTTTTGTTTCTCATTAGATAAACATAGCCATAACGACTATAATCATCCGTGAACGTAATGAAGTACCTGAAACCATCTCGTGCACTAGTACTCATTGGATCACATACATCGGAATGTATCAAATCCAACAAGCCATTCGCCCTTGAACCTTTCTTCTTGAAAGGCTTTTTGGTCATTTTTCCCATTAGACATGGTTGGCACGTCTCCAATGATTTAAAATCAAGTAGACCAAGAAGGTTAGCTTCTTGCAATTTCTTGATGCGCTTTTCATTTATGTGACCAAGACGATAGTGCCACAAGAGAGTATCATTCTCGTGAGTGGTCTTAAGTCTTTTGTTATTGATATTAAAGATTTGTTTATTATCCAATTCAAGCAAATAGAGACCATTCCTTATGAACGCATTTGCATAGAAAACACCATTCTTCGATATAGACAAACAAGAATTTGAAATATTTATATTAAAATTATCCATATCCAGACATGATACAGAAATAATATTCTTGCTAATCGAAGGTACATAATAAATATTCTTTAGACATAAATTTAAACCACTACATAATTGAAGCACCACAGAACCTTGTGCAACCGCAGACACGTTCGCACCATTTCCGACCTTCAATTCAATCTCGTTCCTTACGAGTTCCTTCCTATCCATGAGTAGCTGCACATTAGAAACTATGTGAGCACAAGATCCGGTATCTATTACCCAATCCTGGACAAAGGTGGCTAAATTTATTTCAATAACAAATATACCTTTGGCCTTTTTAGGGCGCCGACGTTCAATCACTCCGTTGTCAAGGTCTTCCTTGTACTTGGGGCAATTTGGCCGGATGTGTCCTTTTTCACCGCAGTGAAAGCACTCCGTATTGGGAGTTGGAGATTTCTGAGATTTCCCCCTCGAGGCACTCGCACGATCACCTCCTACTCCCTTGCTCTTGATTGAACCACTTTTGGTAGATTTGCCCTTTCCTTTACCAATCTTTTGGCTCCTCCCATGGACGGCAAGGACATGCTTGTCCCTACCCTTGCCCATGTCAACTTCAGCAGTTTTGAGAGCGTTGTGCAGCTCCTCAAGACTCACCCCTTTTTCACGCACGTGGTAGTGCATCACAAAGTCCTTAAAGGACGGGGCTAGAGAGCCAAGAATCATATCTTCAGCAATGTCCTCGGGCATTGGTGAAGAGAGCTTTGCCAACTTCTCAAGGTATCCTTGCATCGTGAGAAAATAAATAGATATTTGTAGTTCCCTCCGCCATATGGCACCTTGTGAGTGCGATGGTGGTCTTATAGCGCTCCTTTTGGGCACTATCCATGAACATCTTTGATAAAGCCTCCATGGTCTTCTTGGGTTTTGAATCCAAGTATTTCGCCTGAAGCGAGTCACCCATGGATGCTAGCATAAGACCGTGAACCTGGTTCTCTTGGTCTTCCCACTTGGCTTTAGCCTCTCTCTCTTCATCGGTTAATCTCTCATTCCATTTTGGGATTGGACCTTCCAAAATGTGAGATAGTTTCTCAAACTTTAACACGATGTTGAGTTTAAGTTGCCAACTAATGAAGTTTGAGCCATCATTTGCTAAAGGGTGTTTTTCTATCATGGATCGTACGATAGGTTGGATGTTCGACATTTTTCTACAAAATAAATCATATAGGATTTTAATGCCAATTTTATGTTTTAATACACATGCATACACATATTGAATATAAATGTAAATGTTGCAAATAAAAATTTTGCCCATAAATGCAACAATCCAAGATCCCATCAATCGTAATATAGACTAGCTAAGGGATATCGAATACATTACAATATCAAGGTAAGAAAACATTTTCTAATCACAACCTTTTTGAATTTTAGCAACATTTAGCATCTTCAAACTCTTGTGACTCTTGTCGTTTTAATTATGAGGGAATACGACCTATCCTCGTAAGAAAAACGTTTTCCCAAAACCGAGCGAGGGCTCTAGGTAATGTTAAGAAAACTTATTTTCATTTGACACGAGATACGTTTATCCATTGTATTCACAACTAAACATACTTGGGGTTCACTAGGGTGAAACACACCTCATATATTTAATTGTGGCACAACAACAGACAACCTTTATATCTCCCACTATTCCCAAAGATGGAGGGAGCTATCTCCCGCTAAGGGCGAGCAGAGTATCCCTCGATCAATGGCTGCTAGTGGATGAAATAAGAAGGAAAATTATTCTTAATTTTTGTTTGGACAATTTAACATGTGATTTAGAATTTTAGGTTATCATGCGCATATTATTAATCATACACATCCTAACATTCAACACATTCATCACATGCATAGCAAGATAAAAACAGAAATTAAACATTCACACAATCCACATCGTGTGAGTTTATATGTTCCCTTCGATCCTCGATCCTCGATCCCTGATCTTCGATCCTCGATCGATGCGCTACAGCGGCGACTACCTCTTGCACCGGAGATGTAGATTTTACAGAAAATAAACATGCTCCTCACATTTGATAAAAAACCGACTAGTGCAAGTCCTACGTAAAACCTCTCATATGCAAATGCAATTATCTAAAAGACGAAAAGAGAGAGAATTTTGGCTTTTACTTACATAAGCCCCTGTATAATAATGATTACATACATTCATAATTGCTGATTTTGAACATATAAACTCACAATCCTGCAAAGCAACTCAAGCATCCATGCACGCAATTGCTATAAACTACAGAATTTAATTTATCAATCATCTAGAATCCTAAACAATTCTTTGAAAAATATTTTGAAATCCATTAAAAAACATTTTTCATTCATCCATACTTCAAAAAATTAATTTTGAACCGCTGTCCATCGAATTTCCAATGGAAAGATGAACTGCAGTTTTTCGGTTTTGTTGATTCTCTTACAAAATAATCGTTTTTAAATAAAACGAAATTATTGTAAGTTAGACTAATGTCTTAATCTTAATTCTAATAATTACATGGCATGTTTTAAAACTCTTAAAACATTCAGACGAATTATTACATAGAATTATATCAACAAAACATCCATACCCCGAAAAACCGGTAAACCGAATTGTTTAAATCCTAGATGGCAAACTAAATTCGTTTATAGCCTTAAATCATAAGAAAATTGAACCCTAATGCTCTGATACCACTATTGGATTTCATGTTTAATTATACATATATATTTTCGAATTTTTTATGTATAATAAGGATCATCTACAATTTTCTACGATTTATTTCATGCATGTATTGGTTTGTTTCAATAACTAGTTTTTTAAAAATTATTAAAACAAACATGAGTCTACGAAATTCATACCTAGAAGTTCTCTAAAACTTCTTGAAGATTCGGATACGTTGTGGATGCTTGTTGCTGTGCCGGATGCCTCCGAGATTTCACCAAACTCTAAACGAGATTGGAGAGAGAAGAGCTAGCCTCTCGATCTCTAATAGAGTTTAGAATCCAATTACTAACCCCTTTAGTTTCCTTGAGAAGATGACCTCTTGAAACTAAATCTAAACTTAAGAATTTGTGGAAATTTCGTGGAGGATTATGGAGAGAGAATTTTTGCACAAGAAATAAAGAATTAGATTAATTGGGTAATGAAATAAGCTTGTATTTATAAGCTCTCTCCAAATTACCTATTCATGTGCAACCCCTTGCCCATGATCTCATGCAAAATTCCATCTAACCATCCATTATTTAATAATAAATAATATTAGCCACGAATTAAATCAATTATGGACCAATTCCATGCATGATGTAATTAATTCTTAAATTAATTCTGCTGAAAACTGTCTGGACCGGTCGACCGTTTCAAGGTTCGGTCGACCGCTCGAACCTAGTTTCGGTCGTCCGTTCTATGACTTGGTCGACCGTTCGTAACATGAATTATTCCATCGCAATGTTCGGTCGACCGTTCGAACAGATGAAAATTCCCTGTTATCGGTCGAGACACGTTCGGTTGACCGTGCCCTATCGGTCGACCGTTTACTGCTATCCGGTCGACCGTTTGAGCACTGTTCTGCAGACATGTCAAATTTCGGTTTAACCCCTACAAAATTTGACATTTCGGGATTAGTAGTAAATTCAGAAGTTATGTAACATATTATCCTATGTAATGATTAATCATTACACCCCATAATATTTACATCACATATGAATTTAATTTAGATTCCAATTATGTTATTAATCACAACATAATTTTGATTTTTCTTGTTCACCCCATGTGTCATATTTTCTACATGAAACCCGACACATCCTATGAACTCAAAATCCCCATTACTCGTTTCCCAGTTTTGTGGTGTGACATATGGGAGGATCTAAACTAAGTTGGCAGTGATATTAAGAGCTTAATATCACAAGCTATAAGCGGTATCTAGCTAGACATTATAGCTCCCAATTAGTTAGATGTCTTAATTCTACTCGAACCAAAACCCGATCCAATTAGTGATGGAGTGCACCACTTGTGTCCGTCCCTTGCCTCATGATATTAAGAATACACACAAAGTAGTATTGTGTCATCTTTGTATTAGTATTCATTTCTTGATCTCTTTAAGCTAGTTATAAATATGTGACTTAACTCAAATCACATTGTGCACATTATAACTTTGCTTTATCAAGGGGCCCACTAATATCATCACTCAATTAAGAGGGGCAATGATAATCTTTTGACTAACTATCTTCTCCAACGAAAGTTATACTTAACCAACTAATACCTTTACACTACACTCATCGATAGCTCAAGACACTAGTCTAATTAAGAACTCCTTAAGCGATCGGATATAAGTCTCATATCAAAGGACCAAGGACACAGTAAAATATTAATGACACAGAAACACATTCCTATAATATTTTACTTGTTAGGTCAATTCGGTATACAAAAGTACTATTTTCCTCTTTTGTGTACCCGTGTTGTCACTCACTTGTAGAGCTACAATGATCTATGACCAACACGACAATCTTAACTCGGTAATTAATGTCCCATGTTAATTACCATGATCGCGAATATCTTTTGTTTTATGTAAACCAATATCTTTTAGAGCTCTACGGTTAAGGACCAAGAGCCTCTTCCTTAACACTTCTAAAAGACGAATAACATAAATAAGGAACAAAATGATTTCTCATTCAATTCATAATAATTGACATTTAAAAGTAAAACTTTTAGAACACATTCCCTTCATCTTCCTCTCCTACAACCTTTTATCTTCCTTCTTGTTGAGTCATCAACTCCTAGATGACTCACCCTCCATTGATGACGTGGCTAATAACTAGGATGCCTCCTAGGATTAAGTCCAATTCTCAATACTCCTCTTTAAACTTAATCATCTTCCATTCACCATCCCAAGATGATTTCGCAACTTCACATACAAACGGATTGGCAGGGCTTTTGTGAATATGTCAACCACTTGATCTTCACTTCTTACATGCACTAAGTCGACATCCTTTTCTTTCATGTGTTCAGGAATGAAATGAAACCTTGTGTCGATGTGTTTGCTCCTTTCGTGATGGACCGGATTTTTAGCTAGCTCGATAGCAGATTTGCTATCCATGTACACCTTTGTAGCACTTGTCTGGCTTTAACATAGCTCTTTCAATAATTCTCTAAGCCATATTGCATGAAACACACATGCACTTGCCGCCACATATTCGGCTTCACAAGTTGATAATGCGACGATGGGTTGTTTCTTTGATGACCATGAGAAAGTCGTGTCACCAACATAAAAAACAAAGCCCGAGGTACTCTTTCTATCATCCACATCCCCACTTTAATCACTATCAGTATATCCATAGAGTATCTCTTTGTCAACACATTTTCCATAGAATAAGCCAAGGGAAAGAGTACCTTTGATGTAGCGAAATATTCACTTAACCGCCATCCAATGTTCCATGGTTGGACTCTCCATGTACCGGCTCACCAAGCCAACTCCATATACAAGATCTGGTCGGGTGTAAGTTTGGTATCGTAGACACCCTACTGCACTTTTGTACATTGTTGCATCAACCAACTCACCTTCTTCGTGTTTGGATCACTTTAACCCACATGCCACCGGTGTGTTCACGGGCTTGCAATCACCCATCTCGAAGTGCCCCAACACATCTTTAGCATAGCCTTCTTGTGACACAAAGATCCTGTCCGCTCCTTGTTTGAACTCCAAACCAAGAAAGTAGGACATGAGTCCAAGATCAGTCATCTCGAACTCCTTTTTCATGATGTGTTTGAAATCAGCAAGCATCCCATCGTTGCTACCTGCAAAAACAAGATCATCAACATACAAGGCTATGATCAATATTTCGTTGCCTTCTTTCTTCACATAGATTGCATGTTCATGTGGGCATTGCAAGAATCCATTTTGCTTGAAATAGGCGTCAATCCTTGCATTCCATGCCCTCGGGGCTTGCTTCAAGCAAATATAGTGCCTTTTTTTAACTTTAGCACTTTCACCTCTTCGCCTTTCTTTTCATAACCCGGTGGTTGCTCCACATAAACTTCTTCTTCGAGAAAGCCATACAAGAAAGCGGACTTTATGTCCATTTGATGCATGTGCCACTTTCGTTAATCTGCAAGTGAGGTTAGGAGACAGATTGTCTCCATGCGTGCCACTGGGGCGAACACTTCTTCATAATCTATGCCGGCCCTTTGCTTGTAGCCTTTTGCCACCAATCGTGTTTTGTACCTTTCAACTTCTCCTTGTGCAGTCATCTTTCTTTTGTACACTCATTTGACACCAATCGCTTTGTGTCTTTTTGGTAATGAAACTAGTTCCCAAGTTTCATTCCTTTCGATGGATCGCATTTCATCATCCATTTTGCATCCTCCATAGCCTTCCCATTTCTCTTCAATTTGTTCGCCACCACTCTTCCTTCAGGCAACGCCTCCCCATTTCTCTTCAATTTGTTCGCCACCATGCGAACCCTCGTCACGAAATCGGCAACACCTTCCGATTCCTTCATTTTCAACGCCTCGAACTCACCTCGAATCATTTGGAGGTGCACTTGCCTCACTCGATCAGCACCCTTGTAGCTCCTCTCAAGGGTGTTCCATGCCTCCTTCGACTTCTTCGCTTCAGCGATCTTCTCAAAGCCACTCTCATCTACCGCTTGGAAGAGAAGGAAGAGAGCACTCTTATCTTTGGCTCTTCTCTCCTTTTGTGCTTTGATTTGTGCGACAGTTGCCACCCCTGTCACGGCCTCCTCCTCGAAGCCGCTCTCCACAAGATCCCAAGCATCATGCACACCGAGCAGGGCACACATTTGGATACTCCAATTGTCGTAGTTCCCCTTCGAAAGTCGAGGCAACGATACATGACCAAACGAGGTCATCCCTGAGCTCCCCATCGGACGAGGCTCTGATACCAGATGTTAGATGCGGGAGAAGGACGGGGAGCACCAAACCAAGCCACCCCAGAAAACCTCCCTCCACCAGACGCACATGGACCGCCAACCAGCGGTTCAGAAGTTGCGCCTAGTGCGCGGCTTTGGCTAGACTTGTCCTCCATGCTGAGCGCATTCCATTTCCATCACTAGATCCATACTTTGATCTACTCAATTGGTGGACACGAATGAAAGAAGAAAACTCACTACTTAACACTCACAAGCAAAACGAGATTTGCACTAACCACTCATCTTTTTCTTTCTTCTTTCTCACTTGACTTGACTTGTTTTGGCTTGTTTTACAAATGGAGAACTCTTGTGCTTATATAGGCACTTACAAATACTCTTCATCTTACCCTACAACACAAACATAACATAAACTACATAAAGATGATCATTCAAGATCATTACAACCTCAACTTAAATTGTATCATAAAATAGGACGAAAATCATAGAAAAATGAAGAGTCCCTTTGTCTCTTCCTCTCCTACAACCTTTTGTCTTCCTTCTTGTTGAGTCATCAACTCCTAGATGACTCACCCTCCAGTGATGATGTGGCTAGTGACTAGGATGTCACCTATGATTAAGTTCAATTCTCAATACCAACTTCTTCCTCTACGCAAATGAGAGGAGAGGATACTATCCCATATGGCAGGTAAAAGTGAAAATGTGTTCCAGTAAAGAAAGAGTTTTTACTATTTCCAATCCATGCATGTAACCTTTCTATTCGATGCATGTTTCCATCAGCATTTTGAGGTCGAGTACCGTGGAGCAAAAGGTGCTCCTTGTGACGGTGACCGATGAGGAATCGAGGAGGATCAAGCAATAACCGGACTCCCAAACCAAAGACGAATGCATGGGAGTGTTGAGGGACATGTTTGGACCAAACATACCAAATGCAACGGACATACTTGTCCCAAGGTGGTGGTCTGATAGGTTTTTTAGGGGCAGCTTCTCCAACTGACCTTTGGGTGTTAACCGATACGAATATGAACAAATTACGGTATGCTTTATCAGATCACCTTAAAGCTTGTCTATTTATACTTAGAATCTTGATTTCAATTCTCTAACAAATTGGCATTTTATTTTATTGTAGGCACCTGTTGGAAGGGTGTATTTTACCGGAGAACACACGAGCACACACTAGAATGGTTATGTCCATGGAGCATATCTTGCAGGTAGGTTTCAATAGACCTCAACCTAATATAATACGTACTGCATTAATTTAAAAATATGTTGTTTGTCATCTAATGTGTTTTTATTCAGGGATTGATACTGCAAACATGTTGATCGGTTGCATTGGAGAAGAGGAGAGGGAGAGGAGGAGACAAAGAAGGGAAGGTGAGAGAGAAAAAAAGAGAAGGAGAAGAGAGGGGCAATGAGAGGAGATGAAGGGATTAATGGAGAGAGAGAGAAGAGGAGGGAGAAGGAGAGGAGAGGAAGAGAGGGGAGGAGAGAGAGAAGGAGAAGAGAGAGGGAACGAGAGGAGACGAAGGGATAAGAGGAGAGAGCAGAGGAGGAGGGAGAGAGTGGGTGGGTGGGAGAGAGAAGGAGAGGACAAGAGGGGAGGAGAGAGAGGGAGAAGAGGGGGAGAGAGAGAAGAAGAAGGAGAGAGGGAACAAGAGAGGAGGTGAGAGGAAACAAGAGAATGAGAAGAGGACAGAGAAGGAAAGGAGGAGAAGAGGGAAGTCGAACCGAACGAGATAGAGAAGGGAGAGTTGAGATAGAGTAGGAGAGAAGTAAGAGTGATAGAGGAGGAGAGAGGAAACGAGAGAGGTGAGGGGAGGAGAGGGATAAGGAGATAGAGGAACGAGAGAGAGAAAGGAGAGTAGTGGGAAGAGAAGAGGATAGGAGGGAGAAGGGAGAGAGAGAGAACGGGGAGAGGAGCGAAGAAGGGAAAGAGGAGATAGAGAGAGGAGTCCCCTATCCTTCTCATTTTTCTTCTCCTCCTCTCCTTCTCTTCTCTTTATCCTCTCTCTTCTTCTCTTTCTCTCCTTCTCGCTCATCTCTTCCTTCTCTCCGTATCCTCATAAGGAGAGAATGAGAGCATAAGAGGGAGATAGGGAACGAGAAGAGGGAAGAGGAGAGATGGGGAAAGAGGAAAGAGAGAGAAGAAGAGATAAGGAAGAGGGGGAGAGAAGGAGAACAGAGGAGGGAGGAAACGAGAGAAGAGGAGAGAGAGAAGGAGAGAGGAGGGAAAGAAGGACGAGAAGGGGGAGCGAAGGAGAGGGAGAGAAGGAGAGTGAGAAAGAAGAGGAAGGGAGGAGAGAGGGAGAACGAGAGAGAAGGAAAGAGAGATAAGGAGAAAGATTAGGAGAGAGTGAACGAGAGAGAAGGAGAAGAGAAAGAGGATAAGAGGGAGAGTGAGAAAAGGAGAAGCGAGAAAAGGTGAGGGGTAGAAGAAGGAGAAGGAGAGAAGGAGAAGAGGGAGGAGGAGGAGGAGAAGAGTGGTAGAGATGAGTAGAAATGGGAAGAGAGAGAAGAAAAGAGAGGGAAAGGGAGAGAGAGAGAAGAGATATGGAGAACGAGAGTGAAAGGTAGAGGAGGGAGAGAGAAGGAGATTAGAGAAAAGATGATAAGAACAGCAGAGAGAGGAGAAGGAGATAGAAGGAAGAGGGAGAGAGAGAACACGAGAATAGACAAGAGCAGAGAGGGAGAGAGGATAGAGAAGGGAAAGAGAGAGAAAAGGAGAGGGAGGAGAGAAGAGGGAGAGAAAGGGAGAGAGAGAGCGAGAGAAAGAGGTGGGAGATAGAAAATGAAGGAGAAGAGGGAAGAGGAGGGAGAGAAGAGAGGCAGAGAAGAGAGGGAAGGACGAGAGAAGAGGGAGAGAGAAAGAGACAAGGGAGAGAGGAGGATAGGAAAGTAGAGGGGAGAGGGGGTTAAGGAATGGGAGAGAAGGAGAGAGGTAGATACGAGAGAGAGAAAGAGAAGGGAAAGAGGAGGATGGAGAAGGATAAAATGGGCAGAGAGAAGAAGAAGAAGAAGAAGAAGAGAGAAGGATAAAGAGAGAAGAAGAAGGGAGAGGAGAGGGAATATGAGGGACATAAAGATGAGTCAAGGGAGATGAGAGAAAGAGAAGAGGGAAGAATGAGAGAGAAGGAGAGTGGTAGAGAAGGAGATAAGTGAGGGGTAGAACGAGAGAGAGAGAGAGTGATAGAAAGAGAGAGAGAGAGAGAGAGAGAGAGAGAAGGGCTCTACAGAATGGGATGAGGAGAGAGAGAAGGATTGGGAGAAAAGCATAAGCGAGAAGAGGGAGAGAAGAAGAGGGAGAAGGAGAGAAGAGAGATAAAGAGAGTGGCATAAGGAGAGAGGGTTAGAAGGAAGAGAGAGAAAGAAAAGGTGAGAGAAATGAGAAGGGAGAGAGGAGGAGAAGGATAAGGATAATGAGATGGTTGAGAAGAGGGAAGAGAGAAGAGAGAGAAGGAGAAGAAGAAGAGGGGGAGAGAGAAGGAGAAGAGAAGAGGGAAGAGAGAGAAGGAGAAGAGAGAGAGGTAGACAACCTACGAGAAAGGAGAAGGTAGAGAGATAGAAGGATAGAGGCAGAGAAGAGAGAATAAGGATATGGATAAGGAGAGAAGAGAGAAGGAGAATAGAAAATAGGAGAGAGAGAAAGGAGAGAAGAGAAGAGATAGGAGGGAGAAGAAGGGAGAGAGAGCGAGAGAAGGAAGAGAAGGAAGGAGTGGAGGAGAGGGATTAGAGGGAGAGAGAAAAGGAGAGAAGGAGAGGAATAAGAGGGAGATAGAGAAGGAGAAAGAAGAGAGGAAAGATAAGAGGAGAGAGAAAGAGAGAGATAATAAGAGGGAGAAGGAGAGAGTGGGAAATGGAGAAGAGGAGGAGACAGAGAAGGGAAGGTGAGAGAAAAAAAGAGAAGGAGAAGAGAGGGGCAATGACAGGAGATGAAGGGATTAAAGGAGAGAGAGAAGAGGAGGGAGAAGGAGAGGAAAGGAAGAGAGAGGAGGAGAGAGAGAAAGAGAAGAGAGAGGGAACGAGAGGAGACGGAGGGATAAGTGGAGAGAGCGGAGAAGGAGGGAGAGAGAGGGTGGGAGGGAGAGAGAAGGAGAGGACAAGGGAGGAGGAGAGAGAGGGAGAAGAGGGGGAGAGAGAAAAAGAAGGAGAGAGGGAACAAGAGAGGAGGTGAGAGGAAACAAGAGAATGAGAGGAGGAAAGAGAAGGAAAGGAGGAGAAGAGGGAAGGGGAAGGGAATAAGAAAGAGAAGGGAGAGTAGAGATAGAGTAGGAGAGAAGCAAGAGAGATAGAGGAGGAGAGAGGTGAGAGGAGGAGAGGGATAAGGAGATAGAGAAGCGAGAGAGAGAAAGGAGAGTAGTGGGAAGAGAAGAGGATAGGAGGGTGAAGGAGAGAGAGGGTAAGGAGAGAGAGAACGGGGAGAGAAGCGAAGAATGGAAAGAGAACGAGAGAAGAGGAGAGAAGGAGGGAGATAGGAGAGAGAAGGGGGAGCGGAGGAGAGGGAGAGAAGGAGAGTGAGAGAGAAGAGGAAAGGAGGAGAGAGGGAGAAAGAGAGATAAGGAGTAAGATGAGGAGAGAGTGAACGAAAGAGAAGGAGAAGAGATAGAGGATAAGAGGGAGAGTGAGAAAAGGAGAAGCGAGAAAAGGTGAGGGGTAGAACAAGGAGATGGAGAGATGGAGAAGAGGGAGGAGGAGGAGAAGAGTGGAAGGGAAGAGTAGAAATGGGAAAAGAGTGAAGAAAAGAGAGGGAAAGGGAGGGAGAGAAGAGATATGGAGAACGAGAGTAAGAGGTAGAGAAGGGAGAGAGAAGGAGAGTGGAGAAAAGAGGATAAGAAGAGCAGAGAGAGGAGAAGGAGATAGAAGGAAGGAGGAGAGAGAACACGAGAATAGACAAGAGCAGAGAGGGAGAGAGGATAGATAAGGGAAAAAAAGAGAAAAGGAGAGGGAGGAGAGAAGAGGGAGAGGAAGGGGGATAGAGAGCGAGAGAAGGAGGAGGGAGATAGAAAATGAAGGAGAAGAGGGAAGAGGAGGGAGAGAAGAGAGGTAGAGAAGAGAGGGAAGGAGGAGACCAGGGAGAGAGAGAGAGACGAGGGAGAGAGGAGGATAGGAAAGTAGAGGGGAGAGGGGGTGAAGGAATGGGAGAGAAGGAAAGAGGTAGAGACGAGAGAGAGAAGGAGAAGGGAAACAGGAGGATGGAGAATGGTAAAATGGAAAGAGAGAAGAAGAAGAAGAAGAAGAGAGAAGGATAGGGAGAGAAGAAGAAGGCGAGCGGGATAAGAGGGAAGGGATAGGAGAGGGAATATGAGGGAGATAGAGATGAGGCAAGGGAGATGAGAGAAAGAGAAGAGGGAAGAATGAGAGAGAAGGAGAGTGGTAGAGAAGGAGATAAGAGAGGGGTAGAGAGAAGAGGAAGGGAGAGAGGGAGAAAGAGAGAGAACGAAAGAGAGATAAGGATAAAGATGAGGAGAGAGTGAACGAGAGAGAAGAGGAAGGGAAAGAGGATAAGTGGGAGAGTGAGAAAAGGAGAAGCGATAAAAGGTGAGGGGTAGAAGAAGGAGAAGGAGAAGAGGGAGGAGAAGGAGGAGGAGAAGGAGAAGAGTGGTAGAGAAGAGGAGAAATGGGAAGAGAGAGTAGAAAAGAGAGGGAAAGGGAGAGAGAGAAGAGATATGGAGAACGAGAGTGAGAGGTAGAGAAGGGAGAGAAGGAGAGTGGAGAAAAGAGGATAAGAATGTAAGTTAATCGGTCACTAATCTAGAGGGGGTGAATAGATTATCTCCTAATTTTCTTAAACAATTGCACAATTAAACAATAAGGGAAAGAATGCAAAACACAAGATGACTCCGGATATTTATAGAGGTTCGATCACACCACCGTGATCTAGTCCTCTCAAATTCCGATCGATCTTCCGATCCCTACTCGAGAATTCACTATTATCTTCGTTCCAGGTCGAAGATAAACCCTCTTACAATCGGAGTCTTGCGAACACCCTCTTCTTGCTCGGATCTCCTCTCACAACCCGAGAGGGTGCTTCCTCGAAGCTTTACAATACAATAGAAATTGCATGTGGTTGTTGAACTCTAACTTGAATGCACTCAAGGATATGTTTTATGCTTGGAGTGAATTTAGTAGAAGTATGAGAGTTGGTGGAGCTTTGAAGGCTTGAAGATGGAGAGCACAAGAGTGGGATAGATATTTTGCAAGTAAGGTAGTGAATGTGTCTCTTAAGTGAAGCTTATATAGCCTTCAAAACAAATAGAGCCGTTATGGTAAGTTGGTGAGGATTGGACCAAAGGAAAACAAGATGTGACTTAAGCTCGGGTAGAAATCAAGACATATTCGGTCGACCGTTAGAAACACGGTAGTCCGAATAAATGGTCAGACATAAGAACTCGGTTAACCGAATATAGGTCGGATAACAGCTCACCAACTTCCAGTAACTTTTTCCTAATATCGGATAATTAACTTCGGTTGACCGAGACATCTTCGGTGCACCATTCCAGAGTGGACAGTAAAGATTTGGTGTGACTTGGTGATCATGTTCGGTAGACCGTTGCATGTTCGGTTGACCGATACATGTGCGGGTTTTCAGGTGACATTGTATGGGAAATTGGTTTATCGATAACGGTAGAAATATTACGTGGAAAAAATAGTCGTTACGATCTTACATATAACATAACTTCAATAATCTGAAGCTCCATCGGTAGACCGGTATGGATATTTCAAAGGATGTGGCTAAACGACAAAATATAAGTCTGGTTGAGTTAGTTGTGCCACGTAGGCCAATAAGATGAAGTCGGTTTAGGCCTAAAGACACATGGTAGTTCGGATGACCGATCTCGCTTCGGAATACCGAATAGAGATGTCCAGAGAAGTTTCGAAGCTACTGGGAATAGGTACACGGTCGACCAGGTAAGGTTCGGTACACCGAAACAATGATTCCAGGAGATCAAGTTTTCTACTGACTCTAAGGAGACGGTTGACCGAATAACGTTCAGTACACCGAAACAAGGGTTCCAGGAGATCAAGTGGTTACTGACTCTATAGGGAACGGTGTACCGATAGACACTCGGTTATCCGTTGGGAACCTGGTTCGGTAAACCGATAGGGACACGGTCGACCGAGACAAACGGGTTTATCCTTTTGTGCATCAAGTGTACATTTGATCCTATAACTCAAATAAATGGAAAATTACATATTAAGTCCTTGAGGTTTGATTACAAGTCTTGAGCCTTGATCTTGAAGTTGATTAGTCCCTTGGTTTGATCACCTACATTGTTAGGAATACACAATATCTATGTAATTTGACATTATGATGTGTGTGATGTTGTAATTGAAGTTATGCATGTTATTAGTTTGTTAATCCTCAAAATTAAGATTAAAGTGCCAAAAAGCCAACAATCTCCCCCTTTTTAATGATGACAAACTAATGTCAAATTGTGTAAGTGCTCCCCCTATCAATATGCAAAAGATATGTTAACTCCCCCTTACTCAATGCATGAGTTTCATATATTTGAATTAGGCAATTTGTATCCATTTGTTCTCCCCCTTTGGACATCCATCAAAAAGAACATAATAATGAAAGTTGGGGACCAAAAAGACACACAATATGAAAATGAAATTGCATTACTTAAGAAGGCAGATAAGGCATAACGCCAAACGCAAAAGCAAGCACACATAAGCAAATGGCAAACCAAACAAACACAACAAACAACAAGAAGCAAGAACAAGCAACAAAGATAGGCTAGTTGTCCGGCTTGTTCATGTTTCGAAGAAGCTCCATCATCTCATTTTGCGAGTCGAGAAAGGATTGACGAGAGTCTCCAACCACACGAATTTGATTGTTGATCTCGTTCAGCAAGTTCGACGTCGACAATTGGAAGTTTTGGAAGTCGTAGGTGAGGTCTTGAATACCTTGATAGTTACGATTTACTAAACTCCGGACTAAATGAATCTCTTCGTAATTCCTGTCCAAGAGCTTCTCGTGACGATAGGCCCATGCCGGTTGGTTCCATTGAGCATCGGTGCCGGATGACCATTCGGGACGAACGTATCTCCGTGGACCACGAGAAAAGCTAGAATCCCAATTTGGATTCACTTCGGCATCGTATGGAGGAGGAGACCAACGTGGAGCATCGGTGGAGACTTCATCATCCTCATTTTCAGAGGAATCGTCTTCCACTTCCTCTTCTACATGTGCTTGCTTCCCCGAGCGCATCCGTTTGAGGGTGTATTTGTCGATGACCGTCTAGGAGGATTTGAAGAGATCGCGGTAAAATTGGATATTGAAGTGATCGACGACCAGTGAGATCAACATAGGAAAAGGGAGAAAGTTGCGCTTCTTCCGGGAAATGTAGATCATACGATTGATGATAAATAAGGGCCAATTTATACGAGTACCGGTAGAGAGGTTGAAGACGCACTTCATCATTTGGTGGCCGAGTTCGTCGTGGTGCCCTTTGCGCACAAAAAGGTTGGTGGAAATGAAGCGGCAAAGAATACGACCAACAACCTGAAGATGAGGAATGGCAAGTTTGCCATCTTGAGGAACATCTGGTTGAGTCACCTCCAAAAATTGACTCATAGAGCCACAAGCATTTTCCCAAGAGAGGTTGTAGATGTCCTCACCGGTGCTAGGAAATCCGGTGATTTCAGAGAGGAGAGAGGCAGTGAGAGTGAAGGAGATGGAATCGACTTGGGTGGTTAGCGCCGCTTGAGTACCATCAAGAGTGGTAGTCTCCCGGAGATTTGCATAAAATTGACGACAAGCTTCCGCGGAGAAAGGGACCGGAAGTTTGTCATGAAAGAAGATGCCAAGATTATCAACCATGAAATAGGTGGACAGACCAATCGACTCGAAATCTTTGAGGATGATCTTCCGCTCCGGAATTGGATTTGCACCACTAATAGTGTAGTAGTGCTCCTCCTCCTTAAGATTGTAGAAGATGCCATTTTTGAAGGACCGAAGATACTCGTCGACGGGTTCGCTCGTCGGATTAGTAGAAGAAGAAGGTATGTCGGGGTTGAGCCTTGTCTTCTTTGCCGGTGGAGTGGGTTTCTTTCGTCTCCTAGTTGTGGGTTTCGTTGGTGGTTCCACCGCCTTCTTGGAAGAGCAAATTTTTCTTGGACCCATGAAGAAGAATGGAGGAAGAGATGAAATGTTTGATGTGAGAAAGGGATGAAGCAAAAGTGTGCTTTGGAAGATTTTTGGCTTTGGGGATGATAGAAATGGAAGTGGGAATCCAAATATATAGAAGATGGGAGAATAAAGGTGTTTTCAAACATGAAAAAACGTGTCCAACGGTCATCCATTATTGTCTCGGATGACCGTTAGACCAGTTCCAACGACTAGAAAATGCAGCGCTTTGGTCGACCGAAAAGGCTTCGGTATACCGTCACGAAGACAACAGTAAGTAAGGAAGTTTACTGGAAATGGGTCACGGATGACCGAAGCGTGTCCGGTCGTCCGTTGTGGGGGAAATAAGGAAGTACAAACTTTCCACAACGGTCATCCGATTAAAATCGGATACCCAAGAATTCAAATACAAGATTTGTTTAAAAAGGGGTCAACGAAGAATTCAAAAAATCACCCAAATGTCGCGGTCGTCCGAACTTGATTCAGATAATCGATGAATTCGGAACAGGGAGGAATTCTAATTTTAGCACAGCAAAACTGACGGTCGACCGTGTAGGAAACGGTGTACCGAAATAGTGAATCCAGACCAAGTCCGAATCCCTGTCCAGACACAATCCGGTTCACCGAACCATGTTCGGTCATCCGTTGTGTGCGGACAGACCAACAAATCAAACAATGTAATAAATTTTGAGCAAATGAGATGAATTATGATATTTCTTTAGCACTACACATCCCTAGTTCTTGTCTAATTTTATCAAATTGATCAACATTTAATTGTTTAGTAAATATATCCGCTAATTGATCATGTGTTGAAATAAATTGTAATTCAATATCACCGTTAAGAGCATGATCACTAAGAAAGTGATGGTGAACATCTACATGCTTGGTTCTTGAATGAAGAATTGGATTTTTAGATAAGTTTATAGCACTAGTATTATCACAAAAAATAGGTATAGTTTGAAACTCAAGTCTCAAATCCTTGAGGGTTTGCCTCATCCAAAGGATTTGTGCACAACAACATCCGGCGGCCACATACTCGGATTCGGTTGTTGAGAGTGCAACACTATTGTGTTGCTTACTAAACCAAGAAACTAAAGATTTTCCCAAGAATTGACATGTCCCACTAGTACTTTTCCGATCGGATTTGCATCCGGCATAATCGGCATAACTATAGGCAATGAGATCAAAAGATCGAGTCTTGGGATAAAACAATCCAAAATCACACGTACTTTTCAAATATCGAAAAATTCTTTTCAATGCATGCATATGAGATTCTTTAGGACAAGATTGAAAACAAGAATAAAGACAAACACTAAACATAATATCGGGTCTACTACTGGTCAAATAAAGAAGTGAACCAATCATACCTCGATATTTTTTAATGACAACTTCTTTGCCTTCTTCATGCTTATCCAATTTCAAGCTTGTGCTCATGGGAGTATTATGAGGTTTGTTATCTTCATATCCAAATCGTTTGAGTAATTCTTTTGTGTATTTGGTTTGGTTGATGAAGTTTCCTTCCGATGTTTGCTTGATTTGGAGTCCAAGAAAGAAGTTGAGTTCACCCATCAAGCTCATTTCAAATTCACCTTCCATAGACTTCGAAAACTCTTGACATAGACAATCATTAGTAGAACCGAAGATAATATCGTCAACGTATATTTGTACGATTAATAAATTTTTACCTTTGGTCTTAGTAAATAATGTGGTGTCGACTTTTCCCATGGTGAATCCGTTTTTAAACAAAAATGTCTTCAACCTATCATACCAAGCTCTAGGAGCTTGCTTAAGCCCATAAAGAGCCTTCTTAAGCTTGAAAACATGATCTGGGTATGTTTCATTCACAAAACCGGGTGGTTGTTTAACATAAACTTTTTCCATAATAAAACCATTCAAAAATGCACTTTTAACATCCATTTGAAAGAGTTTAAAATCCATGTATGACGCATATGCTAATAACATTCTAATTGCTTTTAATCGAGCTACCAGAGCATAGGTTTCATCAAAGTCGATGCCTTCCTCTTGGTTGTAACCGTGAGCGACCAATCGAGCTTTGTTTCTAACCACTTGCCCGGATTCATCAAGTTTGTTTCGAAAAACCCACTTGGTGCCAATTACCGTTTGATCTTTGGGTCTTGAAACAAGCTCCCAAACATCATTACGAATGAATTGGTTTAACTCTTCATGCATAGCTATTAACCAAAATTCATCATCACATGCATCTTCTATTTTCTTAGGTTCAAGTTGAGAAATAAATGCATATGAGTCACATATAACAAGAGCATTAGACCTAGTAAAAATTCCTTTTGATACATCACCAATTACTAGATCCTTAGGATGAACCGTCTTATATTGCCAATCTTTTGGAAACTCTTGTTTTTCTTGAGATGTTTCATTTGGTTGTTCTTGAGTTGTTATATCACGAATATGGTCAATAAGGTCATCATCAAGGTTAAAATTATCCTTATATGGTTCTTCTTGAAAGTGAACATGCATGGATTCTTCTACACAACTAGTTCTCTTGTTATAAACTCGATATACTTTACTCCTACTTGAATATCCTAAAAATATTGCTTCATCGGATTTGGCATCAAATTTGTCTAAATTATCTTTGGTATTGAGAACAAAACATTTAGAACCAAAAGCTTTGAAATATGAAAATTTTGAGGGTTTTTCAAACCAATGGTCAAAGGGAGTTTGGTTTAAATTTGGTCGAATCAAAACACGATTAAGAATGTAACAAGCCGTGTTAACCTCTTCACACCAAAAATACTTTGGTAAGCCATTTTCACAAAGCATTGTTCTGGACATTTCTTGAAGAGTTCTATTGTTCCTTTCAACTACCCCATTTTGTTGAGGAGTTCTTGGGAAAGAAAAAGTATGTTCAATACCATTAGAATCACAAAATTCCTCAAAACCTTCATTTTCAAATTCACCGCCATGATCACTACGAATTTTCAAAATCAAAGAGCTTTTTTCTCTTTGAATTCGTTTTGTAAATTTTTCAAATTGCTTGAAAGTTTCATTCTTATTTGCAAGAAACAAAACCAATGTAAATTGAGTAAAATCGTCAATGATGACAAATGCATATCTCTTGCCACCTAGACTTAAGGTTCTAGATGGACCAAAGAGATCCATATGCAAGAGTTCCAAAGGTTTTGAAGTAGAAACCATATTAATTGACTTGAAAGAACTTTTAAATTGTTTTCCAAATTCACAAGCATTGCAAAGTTTATTTTTCTTGAAATTCAATTTGGGCAATCCTCTTACCAAGACAAATTTAGCAAGTTTATGAAGTTGGCTCATACTAATGTGGCCTAACCTCTTATGCCATAACCAAGATTCGTCATTTGAAGCAACTAAGCATGTTTCCTTAGAAAATGAGTCAATGCTATCGACATGCACAACATAAACATTTTCATATCTATAAGCTTTAAATGTGGTTTTCAAAGTAGCTTTAGAAATGATGTATACAATATGTTGATCAAAGACAACTAAGAATTCTTTATAGGTTAATTGACTAACACTAAGCAAATTATGTTTTAAACCATCAACAAGAAGCACATTTTGAATTTGAGAAGTAGAATCATTACCAACATCGCCCATACCAATAATGTGACCTTTAGAGTTATCCCCAAATGTGACGGTTCCACCTTTCTTTGATTTCAATGTTTTGAACATAGAGTGGTCTCCCGTCATGTGCCTCGAACATCCACTATCTACGATCCACTTCCCCTTCTTTTTCACCTACATTCAAAGAAGATAACTTTTTACCCGTATTTGTTTAGGTCCTTTGGGGTTAGCTTTAGGTACCCAAACTTGTTTGGTTCTAGGTACCCAAACATTTGAAGAGAAATTCATTTTCACTACACCATTTAAAGCATGCACAAAATAACTCTTAGAGTTTTTCTTTTTATTCATGTATCCTAAACCATGTTTTTCTAAAGATTGAATTTGACTACCAAGTAACATGTCTAGCATCTTCTTCCCTTAGGTGAATTTCTCAAGCTCAATTCTTAATTGCTTATTGCATTCTCTAAGATCATGTATTTCTTTAGCATGAGATTCAACATTGAGTTCTTTTAAGCTTTTATTTTCGAACACAAGCTTATCAACTTCATTTGACAATGATTCAGTTATACAAGCTAGATCATGATTAGCTTTCCTAGATAATTTACTTTTATGCCTTAATATGTCACATTTTTCAAGCAATTCATGAAAAGCATCTAGTAATTCATCATATGAGTTTGATTCATGAGTTGAGATTACCTCATTTTCTCCATCTTTGGCGACATTGCAAGTGTTGGGTTCGTCTTGCTCGTTTGATGAAGATGCACCATCTAATTGTCCATCGATTTCTTCTTGTGTGTGGAGACATAGATGAGCTTCTTCATTTTCCGACTCACTTGAAGAACAAGAGGATGACTCAGATGATCCATCCCAAGTTGCCCTGAGGACCTTTTTCTTCTCCTTATACTTCTTTTCTCTTCTTTTGAATCTCCTTTCTTTTTCTTCACTCTCTCTTTTCTTTTTCTATTTCCTTTCCTTGGATTGGATTAAGGGACAATCTTTCTTTATATGTCCAACTTTATCACATCCATAACAAATAGGACCATTTGAGCTTTCTCCATCATCCCTTCTCTTTAATTGAAATTTGTCTTTTATCCATCGCTTCTTGAATCTCTTAACCATCATTGAAAGCTCTTCATCACTCTCATCGTCATCCGATTTTTCAGATTCAAAGTTAGTCTTAAGAGCAATGACTTTTTCTTTCTTTTTCGAGCTCTCCATTTCTTTTCTCCCATTCATTTGAATCTCATAAGCCATAAGGCTTCCGATGAGATCCTCCATTGACAATGTGTTGAGATCTTGAGCCTCCTCAATGGCGGTTGTCTTTTTCTCCCAATCGTTTGAGAGAGATCGAAGAATTTTTCTCACCTTGTCACCTTCATTTACCTTCTTACCAAGACTTTCAAATTGTTAGTAATCTCGGTGAAGCGAGTGTTCATCTCGCTTATATTTTCACCAGGTTGCATAGAGAATAATTCATATTTACGCACAAATATATCAACCCTAGTTTCTTTCATTCTAGATGATCCTTCATGATGAGATTCAAGTAATTTCCATTTGTCATAAGCGGTATCACATCCGCTAATCCTACCATATTCTTGAGTGTCTACTCCACAAGCAAATATATTCATGAGTTTTGCATTCATCTCGGCATTAGCAATTATATCATAGGTTAATGTTGCTAATTGTTCACTAGTGGGTGGAACATATTTACTACCAAGGAATATCCATATTTTTAAAGAAATTGATTGGATCTAGATTCTCATTCTATTCTTCCAATGTGTATAATTATTTCCGGTAAGCAAAGGGGGTCTCGTGGTAGATAGTCCTTCTCTAAGTTGATTAGTGCTACTCTCCATGGTTAAATGGATTAGATGAGTAAACCTATGCTCGGATACAAAATGTAAGTTAATCGGTCACTAATCTAGAAGGGGATGAATAGATTATCTCCTAATTTTCTTAAACAATTGCACAATTAAACAATAAGGGAAAGAATGCAAACCACAAGATGACTCCGGAGATTTATAGAGGTTCGATCACACCACCGTGATCTAGTCCTCTCCTCAAATTTCGATTGATCCTCCGATCCCTACTCGAGAATTCACTATTATCTTCGTTCCGGGTCAAAGATAAACCCTCTTACAATCGGAGCCTTGCGAACACCCTCGCCTTGCTCGGATCTCCTCTCACAACCCGAGAGGGTGCTTCCTCGAAGCTTTACAATACAATAGAAATTGCATGTGGTTGTTGAACTCTAACTTGAATGCACTCAAGGATATGATTTATGCTTGTAGTGAGTTTAGTAGAAGTATGAGAGTTGGTGGAGCTTTAAAGGCTTGAAGATTGAGAGCACAAGAGTAGGATAGATATTTTGCAAGTAAGGTAGTGAATGTGTCTCTTAAGTGAAGCTTATATAGCCTTCAAAACAAATAGAGCCGTTATGGTAAGTTGGTGAGGATTGGACCAAAGGAAAACAAGATGTGACTTAAGCTCGGGTAGAAGTCAAGACATATTCGGTCGACCGTTAGAAACACGGTAGTCCGAATAAATGGTCAGACATAAGAACTCGGTTAACCGAATATAGGTTGGATAACCATTCACCAACTTCCAGTAACTTTTTCCTAATATCGGATAATTAACTTCGGTTGACCGAGACATCTTCGGTGCACCGTTCAAGAGTGGACAGTAAAGATTTGGTGTGACTTGGTGATCATGTTCGGTAGACCGTTGCATGTTCGGTTGACCGATACATGTGCAGGTTTTCGGCTGACATTGTATGGGAAATTGGTTTATCGATAACGGTCAAAATATGACGTGGAAAAATAGCCGTTACGATCTTACATATAACAACACTTCGGTAATCCGAAGCTCCATCGGTAGACCAGTATGGATGTTTCAAAGGATGTGGCTAAACGACAAAATATAAGTCTGGTTGAGTTAGTTGTGCCACATGGGCCAATAAGATGAAGTCGGTTTAGTCCTAAAGACACATGGAAGTTCGAATGACCGATCTCGGTTCGGAATACCGAATAGCAATGTCCAGAGAAGTTTCGAAGCTACTGGGAATAGGTACACGGTCGACCGGGTAAGGTTCGGTACACCAAAGCAATGATTCCAGGAGATCAAGTTTTCTACTGACTCTAAGGAGACGGTTGACCGAATAATGTTCGGTACACTGAAACAAGGGTTCCAGAAGATCAAGTGGTTACTGACTCTATAGGGAACGGCGTACCGATAGACCCTTGGTTATCCGTTGGGAACCTGGTTCGGTAAACCGATAGGGACACCATCGACCGAGACAGACATGTTTATCCTTTTGTGCATCAAGTGTACATTTGATCCTATAACTCAAATAAATGGAAAATTACATATTAAGTCCTTGAGCTTTGATTACAAGTCTTGAGCCTTGATCTTGAAGTTGATTAGTCCCTTGGTTTGATCACCTACATTGTTAGGAATACACAATATCTATGTAATTTGAAGTTATGCATGTTATTAGTTTGTTATATTAGCAATCTACGATTGAATCTACAGGTTCGGATTTACCTTTGTAGGAGAGAACCTGTGGCAGCGGAAGGGAACCAGAGATCACCTCACAGAGTCGCCTCGAGCACCGGTCGACCTTCAACTCTCGTGGAGAAGAAGGACTAATCCACAACCCAAGAGTCTACGGTTGAAGTGGAGGAGAAGGTGGGACGGATGGGAGAGAGAGGAGAGGTGGCGGCTAGGGTTAAGGTTTTGCATACAAGGAATGCACCCCCCTCCAATGAGAGCCTCCTCTTCTTATATAGAAGAGTCTTCCCTAAACCCTAATGCGCAGCCAATGAGAGTGTGCCACGTGTCAGTGCTTTGGGCTAACATCATCTTAATCCTAATTGCACAATATCACGATAACAACATGTCATCTACTTTTGTGTCCCTGACACATATGCATATATCCCTGATACATACAATCACACAATGGGAATATATCACCTCTCTATGTGTCCCCGACACACATGTATACATCCCTGATATATACAACTATTCCTCTCTCTAAGAACGCATCCACAACACGCAAGTCTCTGATCATGTATCCCTGATACAAGATCATTTGTGTCCCCGACACATGCACTCTTCCGATCATACGGACAAATGGGTCGTGCGACCGGTGATGCAACTGCAATTTGGAGTCTTAAACTAGAAACCTTACTAGAAGGCCAGAATGACAACATCCTCACAAAAATAATAATTAAGCAGTCAAATGCACATCACTGTTCCCCAGGTTTACATAGAAACACACTTGACATGAACGATATCTCGATCCCACGGAAAGAATACCTTCTGGTCCTCAAGGTACTTGCTACTGTATCCAATACAGTTGGGCCCAACAAATACTTTTAGTGCAGTCGAGTCAAACCTTTCCCTTCGCACCAGACCACCATTACACTCAGAGTTGACTCCTTTCCCGAAGATGCCTCTTTAGACCGAATCTCTCATGGTCATAGATAACATCCCAAAGTAGCCACATCAACTCTTTGCTTCATGGCGTCGCCAAAGGTCACTGAGGGTAACTAATGACAAATAAGTCTTCGACTCACACAGTGAAGGAGCAGGGATCCATCCTTTCACTTCCCAATGGTCGCTCAGCACATGTTGTATGACAAACATGTTATGGTGGATCATACTGTGCACAACAGTATGTCTGTCTCTCAACACCATACAAGTCTTAGTCCAGTCGCACCCCTTCTGCGCCTGACGCGAGCTTCATCATTGTTGCCTTAACACCATACGTGTGCCACCTGGCGCCACATGTGATGCTCGAACTTGGCTTCTATAGGTCACATGAATCGTGGGAACATTCATGTCAATCCTCACCAACATAGAGGATCTCATCTTGATTCCTAATCAAGGCGACTATCCGGTCATGAACTTCTCCGGATCTATCATGCAAGATCTCTTTATGATCAGTCTCATCTCTGCTCGCTATCAAAAGCGCCAGAGGCGAATGCTCGTGTGAGTGAGCATTTTTTAGCCTATTGACAGAATAATATTTTATGCTAGAACAACTATATCAACCAAACAAATATAGTCGAAAGAAAAAACACAATCACTCATAAAAAGAAGTTAGACATGCCAATACATGAAAGTCTGCGTAAGCCTAAGGACTTCACATGAGACACAAACGAGTCCTTAGCTATAGCCTTGGTAAGAGTGTCAGCTACCATAAGACTAGTAGACACATGTCTTAACACAACTTCCTTTCTCGCTATCATGGCCTTCACAAAATGATACCTAACCTGTATATGTTTGGTCTTTCCATGATACTTAGGGTCTTTCACATAACAAAGGGCAGCCATGCTGTCACAATAGACAACAACATGCTCATCAGATGTCTCTACTAGCCCAGTATGTTGTAAGAACCTCCTCAACCAAACTGCCTCCTGTACTGCTGCAGAGCATGCAACATACTCCGTTTCCATAGTCGACAGGGCTATACAGGTTTGCTTCTTGCTGGACCATGAGATGGCCCCATTAGCCAGCAAGAAAGCATAACCAGAGGTAGACTTCCTTTCATCAATGTCTCCAGCACAATCGGCATCAGTATAGCCAATCAGGCGGAGATCTGATGCTTGGTAACACAGCATGTAGTTACTCGTTCCTCTGAGGTATCTCATGATTCTCTTGACTATCTTCCAGTGCTCCATGCTTGGGTTGGACTGGTATCGACTCACCATGCCCACAACATAACAAATGTCTGGCCTAGTACACATCATAACGTACATAAGGCTTCCCACAACATTGGAGTATGGAACCTTGCTCATTTTGGCCTTCTCTTCAGGAGTCTCAGGATTCTTATCAAGGCTTAAGTGCAAACCCTTCTCAACAGGAGTGTCGACTGGTTTGCATTTGTCCATATGGTATTTCTTTAAGACGTTGTTAATATAAGTCTCTTGAGACAATCCCAGAAGTCTCTTGGACCTATTTCTAACAATCTTGACACCAAGGACGTAGCTAGCTTCACCCATGTCCTTCATATCAAACGTGGAGGGCAACCACTCTTTAGTGGATTTCAGCACCTCTTTGCTATGCCGTTAGTGGGACCCACTCCGTCTCCGTTTACGTCCAACGACGGTAGACAATTGTAAATTAAAACTCGTAAAATCTAAATGTCCTTAATTGTAAAAACAAAAAATCAAATCTCTCTCTCTTCTCATCCTCTTCCCCCCCCCCCCTCTCTTCTTCTCATACCTTTCTTGCAGCAATTAGTTCAATTAGTCCAACAGGAAAGCAATTAGGACCAGTAGAAGGACAATAGCTTCCCTATTTTTGGCCTTACTACACCAACATCCAGCAATAACAAAAATTTGGTGAAGCTTCTCTTTTGCAAAAATTATAACATTTGAGGTTTTTTCTTTGTTTGCTCCTTTTTTATTGCCCCCTGCTGCGAACTCCTCTACTCGTGTTTCTTAGTACAAGAGAAGCTTGGTGAGGAAGATTCAAGTGACAAAGGAGACGAATCTGAAGTATGCTCATCAAAACCCTCAAAATACTTTGAAGATCCTTGGAAGACAAGAGTACATTGGAAGAGTTCAGAGGACACTCAGCCATCTCAGATGGAGGTTGAAGAAGAATTAAGAAGCAAGTTATGACGATTAGACAGACAGAGAAAGCCAAACCCAAGGTATGCAAATGCAGCCCTAACAGGAGAAGAAGAGATTAATGAGTTTGTCACATATGAAGAAGCATCAAGGAGTAAACAATGGATGAGCATCATGAAAGAAGAACACAAAGCTTTAAAAGAGAATGAGACATGGGAGCTGGTCCCAAGACCTGCAAACATTAAACGCATCTCTTGCAAGTGGGTCTACAAGCCGAAGACACACCCTGATGGATCCATAGAAACGTACAAAGCTTGTCTCATTGCTCGAGGATTTTCACAACAATATGGTATGAATTATGATGAGACCTTCTACTCAGTAGCCAATATTACCAAAGTTAGAGTCTTAATTGCTATAGCAGCAATTAAGTCATGGAAGTTGTGACAAATGGATGTGAAAATGCATTTCTTCATGGAGAGTTGGATCAATCAATATACTTGTAACAACTAAAGAGAATTGAAAGTACTGATCATCAGACTATGTATGCAAGTTAAAGAATGCATTATACAGATTGAAACAAATTCCAAGGGTGTGGTACAGGAAGATAACAAAGTTCTTACTTAGGTGTGGCTACAATATTGCTCCTACAAACTCAAGTCTTTTCATAAAAAATAGAGAATGACAAATATCTGTAGTTCTCGTGTATGTAGATAATTTGACCATCACTGAAGATGAGGAGGAGGAAAATCAAAGGACTGAAAGGAATCTATCGGTTAGATTTCAAATGAAGGAGCTTGGAGAGCTTAATCATTTCTTGGGTCTTGAACTAGACCAGAGCAAACAAGGTATATTTCTTTGCAAACAAAAGTATGTTAAGGATCTTCTGCAAATGGTTGGTATGCTTGACTGCAAGCCGATATCTACCCTAATAGAGGAAATGACCAAGTTGTGTGCATGTAAAGGCAATGATTTGGAGGATGCAACAATGTATCGACAATTAGTAGGTAGTTTGATCTACCTAATCATGACTCAACCTTATATCTCTTTCGTCGTTGGAGTTGTAAGTCAATACATGCAGACACTGAAGAAGCCTCACATAGAAGTAGTAAGGAGAATACTGAGGTACGTGAAATGTACTTTTGATCTTGGTCTTTTATACAAAAATATAGGAAAACAAAAAATAATCGGGTATTGCGATACTAACTATGTGGGGGACCATGACACACGAAGATCGAGTACCGAATATGCATTTAGTCTTGATTCTGCACCAATCTCTTGGTGTAGTAAGAGACAACCATTTGTCTCACTGTCAACTACAGAAGCAAAGTATAGAGCGAGAGCGATGGCCGCCCAAGAGAGTACATGGTTAAAGCGGTTACTTGAAGATCTTCTTCAACAAGTAATCATCCAGTGTTGTTGCATTGTGATAATAAATATGTCATACGTCTGATAGAAAATTCAATCTTTCATGCAAGAATGAAACATGTGAAGATTCATCACCATTTTCCAAGGGAGAAGGTTCTACAAGACGAAGGTCTTATGAAGTCTATCAATATGAAGGAGCAAGTGACATATATCTTCACTAAAGAAATACACCAAGTAAAATTTGAAGAACTTCGTCAACGATTTGGGATGGTAAGAAGAAGGGTTGGTGTTGAGGGGGAGTATTAAAGATCCAACACCAATCCAAACCCAAGAAGTTATATTACTTAAGCTAATAATTAGTCCAACCCATTAAGCCTAATTTCTAGAGAATTCATACTCTACATGTTTCTTTCTTATCCAACACTATGAAGCTAGCTTCCTAGAAGTTTCAAAGTGTAGAAACATTAACTATTCAATAAGTTTTCATTCACACATATAAATAGAGGTGTCATCTCTCATTCCAAATCATCCAAGCGAAGAGTTCTCCATAATACAAAGAGTAAATCTTGTGTAGTAGCGTGAGTGTGTAGTGTAGTTATTTTGTAGTAGAATGTGAGTGAGAGTATTGTAGTGAGTAGAATAGTCTTGCAGTGAACTGTGTTGTTGTAACAACACTAGTTGTGCAATACAAGTATCATTTTGGTATTTACTTCTACACTCAACATGGAGTTGACCTATGTTATTTTATCAATGGAGTTTGGATCCAAACACTATTAGATCCCGTGGTAGTTCCAAATAGAGTCTCATCTAGTTGAACTTATTAACTCTTTCGAGAGATCTCGTAAATGATATCTGATTATACTGCACATTACGAAAATATTGCAAGAACTAAAAGGTTCTACTAACAAAAATGACCCACTCGTCAACCTGCATCATCAACACCCACAGAACTCTATTTGGAAAATCATAAATAGATTTATAGTAGTGTGTAAATAGCTACCGGCGCATATATTCACTTTTTTCCCTTAGTCTTTAGGTGATATAATCTCTTATTTTCCTACATTTACTATCATAATTGTTCGTATCCAACAACAGATATACGATGGAGCGTAATGGTTTGCTGACAGTCGTTGGATTGAATCCCATCCGTTGATTCGTATTTACCCAGGCAGTTAAAAAAACTCTTACGAGGATTTGAGCATTTGAGATTGTCTATTACATCCGGTTATTGGATGTTTTTTTAGAATTTTTCGAGGCCGAAAGAAGCGTGAACGGTAGAAAATAGTGGTGCGTAGAAAGTTAGGAGATGGATTGTTGGAGGTTGTGGTGAGATGAGAATGGTTTGAAGACCAAGTTTGATGCTAAGTTTGGGTTTGCGTTTTCGGCAGAGGAAGGATGACGTGGAGAGTACATGTGGGGTATGATTTGGAGGATTATGTTATCATACAAGATGAGTTTTTCTCCTCACTTTTATCGTACTTGCGCAGGTTAGTCCCATTTGAGATTTACATTTACATTTTTAGCTTAACCCAATTGGAAAAGATGGGGGAAAAATACGTACATGGTTTACTAAGTTGGTCTTTTTATTTTGTCTTTTGCTTGGATATCCTCTTGGTGATTTGCAGTAGAGTGCATATTTTGAGTTTGTTTTTCTTCTATTATGGTTTGCTTGGCTTCCCAAGTTCTTTGAAGGTGAAATGACATACCAAGTTCAAATTTGGGGATGGTGAAGATTTTACTCATCTACAAACTACGAATCTACTTCTTGAGCTCTAGCTCTTGTGAGCTTAATTTGGTAGTCAATTGAGATAGAATCAAGTGTTTAAGATGCATATTAGGATTCAAACGTGGGAGGCAGAAAGGGCAGGTGAGTTGGCACGTGGGCTGAGGATGGGCATCACCCATTCGGGAAAAGTGAAAAATTAGCACGCCTTGATGTGTTTTAGATTTGATCTTCGGCAAGTGTGGCTCCAGATCAAGGGATACTTCCTCGTAGGGTCGTATATACAACTAGATTACTGTAATACATCGACAATATGCATTACCATATAACATGCAGAGTATAAGAAATTTCTGCCTAACACTTTTTTACTATTTCGAGGAGTGAGTTGAAGCACAAATAAATCCGAGAATAAGAAGAAATTAATAGGTCATGGTTTTTTTTGATAACGGTAGTATACTATTAATAATAAAATTAAGGGTTTTTTTTGCTTGGGTAACCGTCCAAAAGATTAAAATTAACATGATGCCCATGCTTCTACGTATGTTTGCTTGGTACTTATTTCCTACATTAAAAATTGCACTACGGCAGGTTAGACTCTAGTGGCGGTTGTCATTGCAAGAGATATGATTGTATATTGGTATGGTAAGACCGTTTAACCGCTCTAACCGCATAGATGGATACGGTAGTGGGTAGAAAAATCTTAACCATTTAATAAATGGGGTGGGTTAGTGTATGAAAATTGTAACTGTTTAATAAATGAGATGAGTAAAGGCATGAGAGCTCACCCACCCATTTAACCGTTTAACCGTGAAATATAATTAATATATAAATATTTTATTATATGTAATATACATATAATTTATTTGTATTCTAATTTTCTAAGATACCCCAATTTCATTCTACTTATGATGTTTCTATGTATGTTTATCGTTATCTTGAACATTTTGTGAATGTTTGATTATGGATTTGTGGATGTTTTGATTATAAATTTGTGGATGACTAATGTTAAATGTTGTACGTATTATGTTTTAACTAATTATCCATTTATTTATCTATGTGATAGGTTTTTACCCATATAACCGGCTGAAACTGTTTACTTAATTAGGGAGGGTAAGAGGCATAGGTAGAGGTAAAAATAAATAAGTTTCTAACGGAACTGCAAAACGTTTAATTAGACGGAGTATGGTCATAGGTAGACATTATAACCGTCCACAAATTGCTCATTTACAAGCTTAGTAAGAGACTAATGAATGTGCAAAAAACCAATTTTGAATCAGAAGCCTCAGCACGACGCCAAATTTGACCTTTTGGATGGGTATCAAAACGAAAAAATCTAGTTATGAATGGATAACACCCTCTTCAAATGGCATGGCCGTGCAGCAATCAATCAACTGATTTTTCATCTCCATGTAAAATCAAATAGTCAACCATGCGCACTTAAATGTGATTTGGATGGATAACACGAGTAGTGGATTTTAGGATTTGACTGTGGGAAATGGAAGCTTGAATGTGTTGAGAGTTTCTCTCTGAAATATGGGACAATAGGGACATGTGTAAAACAATGGAATGAAACAACATTTATAATCTTTCAAGCTCTACTAGTTATTGTTTGAGGCAATCGGCGAGAATAGATGAAAATAATGGGTTAAGTATCTATAGTTCTTACTTTATCTTTATCCCGACATAGCCCCCGACCTCCTCCGCGACAAAACCCTAACCCCCTTGCGACCAAACCCTATCTAGACAACTCATCTCCGCGCCTCCACTCAATCACCTCCTTGGCGCCACCCTCATCTAGGTCATCTCCAACCCCCTCCTCCAACACATTCTCCTCGTTGACGTTGTTCCTCGCCGACCCTTCTCATCTCCACGGAAATCCCCTCGTCGTTCCTCACCGCCACCATTCCTTGCCTTGTCTCATCGCTCCTCACCCAAAACCTCCTCGCCGGCAACCCACTCTTCCTTGCTGCCTCCCACCCAACATCAATAAGCCATCACAACTGACTAACTAAGTAATGTAGTTAATTTTATGCTAATAGTTAGTTGATCACAAGTATGTATATATTGTAGGATTTTGTGCCCCTATGTATATATATATTTTAAAAACTTTATACATGCATACATCACCGATTTCCATATTTTCAATAATTTCATGTACATTATTTTACATTTATTCTAATATCGTATAATCAATATATATTTAGTAAAACAAATGTAAGAGAATCATACCCAAAGGTTCTCTAAAACCATTATGAAGATCCAGAGTTGCATCACACGTCGAATCGCCGGTTGATATGCCTCCAAGTGTGCACCAAACTATAAACAATATTAGATAGAAAAGAGCTAGCCAATCAATCTCTAATTAGACTTAGAATCTAGTTAATAACCACTTTAAAGCTTCTTGAGATTTAATCTCCAAAAGTTCAAAATAATTAAGAGAAATTCGGATGGATTAGTGGAGAGGTTAGGGAGAGAAAGAGAATTTTGCATTAATTAAAACAAGGAGGAAGAGAAGACCTATTTATAGGCTCTCCCAACACCCACATCATGAGCTACATGTAGGTTTTCGTGTCCTTATGTATGTATATATTTGTAAAAATTTTAATACATGCATACATGATCGATTTCATACTTTCAACAATTTTATGTACATTACTTTGTGTTTATTCTAATATCATGCAACCCTACTTATATTAAAATAAATCACAAAGAGAGAATCATAACTAAAGGTTTTCTAAATCTTTTCGAAGATCCGGAGACACGTTGCCCATTGAATCGTATACTGATTTTCCTCCGAGTGTTCACCAAACTCTAAATAAGATTAGAGAGAAAAGAGCTAGCCAATCAATCTCTAATTGGGCTTAGAATATAGCTAATAAGCCCTCTTTGAGCTCCTAAGATTTCTATCTCCTAAACTCAAAATTACTAAGAAATTTTCGTGGTGATTAAGGGAGAGATTAATGAGAGAAAGAATTTTGCATTCATGTAATTAGCAAGTAGGAGGGGTGCTATTTATAGGCTTCCTAAACACCCCTATCAAGAATTATTCCTTAGTCATGATATCTTGCTTATTCTCTCCTAAAATTAATCTCAAATTTCCACATAAGCATTCTAAAAAATGTTTAATTAAATATGGATTTAATCCAACCCATAACCTAATTAATCTCTTAATAATTCAGGCAGAAATCGCATTGTTCGGTGGACTGAGAATTATTCGGTCAACCGAACTGTTCTGTTATAACACGTGTTCGGTGAACCGTGAGCTAGACGGTCGACCGAATCCACATGAGAAAATTCTCTGAAAAAATTCAGACGAACCACGTCTTCTCTTCGGTCGACCTTTGACCCACCAAAATTTCTCTTGGAGAATAGTCATCGGATGACCATGTCACATTCGGTCTACCGAAAATACTCTTCTCGGTTGACTGTTCCCACTCGATTAACCGAACACAATTGTCCAGGCACTCTAGACAATTTCGGTCAACCAATTGTGCTTACCCGATTCCCATTCGGTTCACCGATCCGAAGATACCCCGGTCGACCAAACACTGAACGGTTCACCGTGTTCGACCTCGATTTTGCCTTTGTCAAATTTTGGATTTATTTCCAACAAAATTTGAACTTTTGGGGTTTTTAGAAAATTCACATCTTATGTAATATATTATCATATGTAATATTAAATTATTACACCCCATAATATATATACCTCATATGAATTTATTATGATTCTAATTATGTCAATTCTCATGACATATTGATTTTATTAATTCACCACATGTGTACCTTTTTCCCATGAAAACCCGACACATCATATGAACTTAAAATCAAGTCTCTTGTTTCCCAATTTTGTGGTGTGACCTATAGGAGGATCTAAGCCAAATTGGCAGAGATATTAAATACTTAATATCTCAAACTATAAGCGATATCTAGCTACACATTATAGTTACCCAATTAGCGTAGATGTCTTTGTTCTACCCAAACCAAAACACGATCCATTTAGTGATGTAATTGCACCACTAGTGTCTGTCCCTTGCCTCATGATATTAAGAATATATACAAAGTAGAAATGTGTCATCTTTGTATTATATGTATTTCTTGATCTCTCTAAGCTAATTATAACTATGTAACTTAACTCAAGTTATATTGTGCACATTATAATTTTGCTTTATCAAGGGGTCCACTAATATCATCACTCAATTAAGAGGGGCAACGATAATCGTTTGACTAACTATCTTTTCCAGCACAAGTCATGCTCAACCAACAATTGTCTTTATCACTACACTCATTAATAGCGTTTGACAATAATCAAATTAAACACTTCTTGAGTGAAATGATATAAGTTTCATATCTTAGGATCCAAGACACAGTAAAACATTAATGACACGAAACACAATTCCATAATATTTTACTTGTTAGGTCTATTCAATATATAAAACTAATCTTTTCTTCTTTTATATACTTGTGTCATCAATTATTTGTAGAGCTACAACAAATGATGACCAACACGACAATCTTATCTCAGTAATTAATGTTCCATGTTAATTACCATGATTGTGAATAAATTTTGATTTATGTAAACCATTATCTTGTAGAGGTGTCCATTTCCACTATGTCAAAGATTAAGTTGTTTTTTGACATTTGGAGCATCATGGACTATATCAAAGGGCTATTTAAACGATCTGCATTTCTTTTATTGTGGAATCGCAGATGGTCAGTTGTGTTTGCATCATTTGGGTCAATTGGAAACAACCTCACTGTTTTACAGTGGTAGGGTTGCGTACATCCGACCCCCCTTACCTCGCTTAGGCGGGAGCCTCTTCTGAGGCATTGAGGTTATGTTGATGTTGTTGATGTTGATTATCTTTTAGAGCTCTACGGTTAAGGACCAAGTGCCTATTCCTTAACACTTCCAAAAGACGAATACCATAATCAAGGAACAAAATGTTTGCACATTCAATTCATAATAATTGACACATAAAAGTAAAACTTTTAGAACACATTCCTTTCACTACCCACTAATCTAGGATTTTTTTTCTCTCCCTTAAACCAATCACAAATTGACACATAATCATCCTTAAAAATGTTTGACCATAATTGGAACAAATCCAACCCATGACCAACATTAATCTCTTAATAATTCAAGGCAGAATCGTGGCCAACGGTCGACCAAAATAACCACTCAGTTGACTGAATCATTGAGTCTTTGACAAGTTCGATCAGACTGTGAGCCAGACGGTCGACCGAATATCCATCAGGATGAGTCCGTGGAAATTTACGGTCGAACCATGTCTCACACTGGTCGACAGTTCCCATTACCAAGATACGTCCTGGAAATCTTCGGTGGATCGTGTCCTTACGCTCGATTGACTGGTCTTATTGCCAAGACATGTCCTAGAAATTGTTGGTCGAACCAAGCATAACCCGATCTCAGTATGGTCGATCATTCTATAGCCTTTGGTTGACCAATCTTAAAATGGTCTACCGTTTTGACCCAAATTGGCCTTTGTCAAATTTAGGATTTATATCCAACAAAATTTGATCCTTGAGGGTTTTAGAAAATTCACATATCATGTAATATATTACCATATGTAAAACATTACACCACATAATACATACATCTCATATGAATTTATTTATGATTCTAACTATGTTATTTTCACGACATATTGATTTTATCGATTCACCACATGTATCCTTTTTCACATGAAACCTGATACATCATATGAACACAAAATCAAGCTTCTTGTTTCTCAGTTTTGTGGTATGACCTATATGAGGATCTAAGCTATATTGGCAGTGATATTAAACACTTAATATCACAAACTATAAGCAGTATCTAGCTACACATTATTGTTACCCAATTAGCAAAGATATATTGTTCACTCAAACTAAACACGATCCATTTAGTGATGTGGAGACATCACTTGTGTCTATCCTTTGCCTCATAATATTAAAAATATATACAAAGTATAAATGTGTCACCTTTGTATGATATATTCATTTCTTCATCTCTTAAGCTAATTATAAATACGAAACATAACTCAAGTCACATTGTGCACATTATAATTTTACTTTATCAATGGGTCCACTAATATCATCACTCAAATTAAGAAGGGCAATGATAATCTCTTGACTAGCTATCTTTTTTAGCACAAGTCGAGCTCTACCAACTATTGCCTTTTTCACTATGCTCATTGATAGTTTTTGACAATAATCAAATTAAACACTTTTTATGTGAAAAGACATGTCTCATATCTTAGGATTCAAGACACAGTGAAAATATTAATGACACATAACACAATTCCATAATATTTCACTTGCCAAGTCTATTCAATATATAAAAGTAATCATTTCCCTCTTTTATATACTCGTGTCGTCAAATAATTGTAGAGCTACAATAATCGATGACTAACACGAAAATCTTATCTCACTAATTAATGTTCCACGTTAATTACCATGATTGTGAATAACTTTTGATTTACGTAAACCATTATCTTTTAGAGCTCTACAGTTAAGGAACAAGAGCCTCTTTCTTAACAATTCTATAAGATGAATGCAATGATCAAGGAATAAAATATTTGCACATCAAACTCATAATAATTGACATATAAAAGTAAAACTTTTAGAACACATTCCTTTCGTGTATGTGTGCGTACATATATAGTTAGTTGTTCACAGTGTTCTTGTCAAAAGCCCATTAATGTCATGTTTTATATATGTTTGTTGTTTTGAATCTATCATCATGTAAGTTATATAACATACCAACTGAGCAAGCTTGCAGATTTAATTAGTGATGGGTTTGATGAGTGTAGTAGTTCTGCAGAGCACAAAATAATAATAACATCTAGAATTAATATTAAAGATCAAAATCTAAGTTGACCTGGATTGTATCATCCAAATTCATTTTGAAAGATATTCATGTAGGAGTTGTTTTACATATATAACCCCTTCATTCTTCTGATACCGTCATATTCACTTCTTCAAAAGAATTAGTGAACCTTTTTTTTTCTCTCTTTTTCTTCTGCCCCCATAGTGTAGGTAGTTGGGTGGGTGGAAAACATTGACTCATCACGTGTAATAGAAAGGAAAAGGAGCAGAAATCATTTTCAACTTCAATTCAATCAAACTTAGTGAACCGACTAACCGATTGACCACAATATAGTTAATTTTGTGTTATGCTTTGGTTGAACTCAAAAATTGTTGGAGCTTTTTTTAGTAACGAAATATTCTATGTGATATAGTGGAAATTAGGATACATGACATCAATGTTTGATGTTTGTAATGTTAATGTGATGTAGTGGAGAATATTATATATTTTTCTTGACAAGATTCGAATATTTTTACATTGTAAATTTTTAGGGGAGATTCTGCCAAAATTTCAAAAAAAAAATTAATCTCAATTGTTATTAATGACATGATATTTTATGTATAACATATTTTCCTTCTTAAAATTATAATTCAAGTAATTATTTTTAATACTTGCTTTTAATATTTTAAATGTTTATTGCCTTGCTTCTTTGAATTTTCAATATTATTTACATATTGTATGTAAATATGTTGGTGTTATGATAATAACTCATCGACTCCCTTAAGCAACTTGGCCTTTAATAACCTATAACAAAAGATTAGACAATATTTGCTAAGTTATTCATCATATAGGGGTTTCCATTCATCGTATTTATTTTTTATTTTATGATTTCTGTTGTAGATTGTTGGTGTAAGTTACGTAATCTCATTCACTTATCATTCATTAGAAAGCACACATTAGTTAGTGGGACTTGCATTGGAACAAGTGTGAGGTGAGTGTTTGTTTGGTGTATTGTTTGTTAGATTTAAGGTATGAAAAACACCTAGGGGCAATCACCTATAGGAGATGAGGTGGGGGATTTCATCACCATTACTTAGCCCAAAACCTACATAATAAAAGAGCCTGAATAAAATCAATTTAGACGTTAGCACGTAAGATTTTCGGACGCATTAAGGAGAGTAAACTGTTTAAGACCATTATGGTCTGAACATGCCTATCTAGTCTCCTTGAGATTTTAGGAACCTCCAGGTTGTTGATTTCCTACAGGCCAGTGGTCCTTGGTGGGACCACGAAGTTAGGCATCGTCTAGTGTTTAAGAATTAGAAAGCATTCAAAGATTTAAGAATAAGAATTAAAGATGATTCATAGAATAAGTTAGGACCTATAGTGTAGGCCTGTCAATCAGGTCGTGTACGTGTCTTATCGTGTCGTGTATGGTCAGATGTTAACAGGTATTGGGTATATACAAACCCGACACGATAAGAAATCGTGTACACGAACCAGGACACGGACACGACACGGTTATTGTCGTGTATACATGAACACGACACGATTTGTACACGAATTAATATCGGGTCGTGTAACACGATACACGACAATACCCGAATGGACACGGATAGTACCTGTATACACGATAACTAACTACAAACACGATAACCTACATACACGATAATATATGTATACATGAATAACCATGATGATACCTGTATACAATAATAGACACGATAAAGACACGATAAACACAGAACGGTAGAATTTCTGGAAAATACCAAATAAACCAAACAAATACAAGAATATTATAGTATAATAATAGTTTACTCTAGTTCAAAGCTTCAAATAAATAGTTTCACAACAAATAATGGTCTAATAATATACGCAAAAAAACAAAATAGTTCAAGACTTCCAAGTTCATTTTCCTTCCAACTCCTTCTACTTCCAACTTTGTTTCTTCATTTCTTCCATATCGTAAGTAGCTTCATAGGTTACTAGTGGAAACAGCAAGATGCCTAAGAGTTGGCTGCAACAAATATGAAAAAAATGTTACATGATGAAGCAGAAGTGGAGATTTTACTAGTTTCATAGATACCTGTCTAGAAGAGAGTTAGAAGAAGAGTTTGAACATGAGATTGCACAGAAATAGCTTGGGGAGCAAAGAGCTCTAGCTGTTGTGTGAATCTCACACATCTGTAAAGCAGTGTAAATTTGAATCACTAATTAGGAAAGTAATATTTAAAGGAATGCTACTATAGCAGTAGAGAACTGAAATGTCCCATCCTCGTACATTTTTTGCAAGTTGCAACTGAAACAAAAAGATGAATTTCATAATAATTACTCAAATAGCGTTGATGTTTCTTGCCCCGAGCTAGTCTCTGCAACAACAGACATTTTACACCAGCGATGTTGTTCCAGTTTTTCCTCAGTATCTGCAAAATCAAGATCAAAATTGTCTAAGAGACTTATGTTGCGGGTTGTTTTTGTTACCTTTCCTTGACTTTCATTGCATGAAGATTTTTGTTCTACCTTTCCTGATGCACGTCACTAACATCGTCGTGTTCATCCATGTGGTGTTGTTACCTCACACGCACAAGAAGACGCACATCTGCAAGTTTCATGGAATAAATTGATCTAGAAATTCCAAAGGACAAAAAATTTACTGCTTGTTATCAGTGACAAACACTGAATATATATTGTTCACAAGAAAACATATATTTTTTCATGACTCACAGATTTCGTATGCTATGTGGTTTCTTCCATAAACACTCTTTTCTATTAGAAAAACTTAAAAAACGTAGACTACCATAAATTCCAGATTTTGTTCATGCAAAACGCACTGACCACAAAACCAAACAAAGTTCTTGCACAACAATCAAAGCCAAATTCAAAACTTCCACACATGAATAATATCTTGTTTAAAGCAACAAAAAAAAAACTGCTCTCAACAACAACAACAAAACTCTTAAACTCAAACAAAAGGCAAGGACACCCACCAAATCCAAACTTCTATCTTAAATCAGAGACTTATGTTGTAGGTTGTTTTTGTTACCTTTCCTTGACTTTCATTGCATGAAGATTTTTGTTCAACCTGCACAAGCCAGTGACATTCAGATTAACCGAGGGATAAGAATTTACAAACATAACATTCCAATTATTAATTTAGCAAATATCCTATGCTACTTCGATATCAACTCAAGAACAACAATCAATTGCTAATTACAAGAACCAAATTAGTTTACTTTGATTCTACATAAAACATAATAATAAAGAGGCAAAAGACTCAAACACCTAAAGCATATCCAAAGCAAATAAATGAATCCAAGATTGAAGAAAGAGTACTCACGTAAATAGATCTGGCGAGAAGAAGCTTGCTTCTTTGTCGTGCTTCAACAGATCGGGCGACAGGAGAGGTTGGGCTGGGGTGGGGAGTAGCGGCGAGAGGAGGGCCTGGGGTGGGGACCCGAGGGGCTACGGTGGGAGTGGTGGCGAGAGGAGGAACTGGGTGGGGAGTGACGGCAAGATGAAAGGCTGGGTGGGGAGTCGTGGCGAAAGGACGAGCTGTATGGGGAGTGGTGGCGTGAAGACGACCTGGATGGGGAGTGGCGGCGAGATGAGGGGCTCGGTGTGGGGAGCGGTGGAGAGAGAAGGAGTTGGGTGGGGAGTGGCGGCGAGATGAGGGGCTCGGTGGGGAGTGGAACAGGTTAGGGTTAGGGGTGAGGAGTGACAAGTGAGTTTTGTGTGGGGGCCTGTGGGGAACGTGTTCGGGTGGGGGTAATTGGGTATGGATTTCGAGTTAGTTGGTTTAGGTTATTCAGATCAGGTTCTACCGTGTATATCGTGTCTCTCGTGTATCGTGTATACCTGATAAACACGATATCATTATCGTGTATGGTATCGTGTATTTCGTGTATAGACCCTCATACCCGAATTCGACCCGATAAGAGTTCGTGTATTGTGTCGTGTATGCTTATCGTGTATTCGTGTCTAGGTTCCTGTACCCATACACTAAATTATCATGTCGTGTCCGTGTCGTGTTATCATGTCGTGTCTGATTTTGACAGGTCTACTATAGTGGACTTTAGGCTTGCTTTGACCTTGATTGCTTAGTTAGGTTTCTAATCCTCCTTATTCCTATGCTAGATTAAGAACTCCATATCCTCTCTCCTGAGGCATTCTTTTTTATCTTCATGTCTCCTAATCTTCTCATTTACAAACACATTCTTTTAAATTGAAATTTTATTTATTGTCTTCAATAATAACTATCATTTTTCTTAATGTTTAGATTGAATAGATCGAGAGTGGATTCTTTCAAACTGATTGAGTTATGAGTATGAGAATAGAGTGAATATATTATTAGAGGTTGCTAAAAATCATTCAAAGAATACGAATGATAGAGACATGGCGTAGTGTCCATGCAGTAAGTGTCATAATATGTCAGTACTGACTTTTAGGAAAATAAAATATCATTTGTTTGAGAAAGGTTTCGACCCAAGTTACAGATGGTAGATAGGGCACGACGAAAATGAATCATTTAGTTGTTCCAAGAATGACAGGGACAATGTTAGTACGGGAGATCAGTTAGAGGAAATAGTTCAGGATCTAGCTGAAAAGTTTTCATCAAACCCCGATTTACTTGGTAGTTTGTTGAGTGACATTGAGAAATCGTTGTATAAGGGTTGCACCAAATTTACTATATTGTCAGCGGTGTTGAAGTTGTACAATTGAAAAGCAGAAAATGGTTGGACAAATGTCAGTTTCACATCACTGTTGAAGTTATTGAAAGAGATACTTCCAGAGCATAATGAACTACCAGATAGAACTTATGATTCTAAGAAAGTGTTGTGTCATATGGGAATGGGATATTGGAAGATACATGCATGTCTACACGATTGTATATTGTATAGGGGTGAGTTTGAAAACTTACATTCTTGTCTCAGGTGTAATGTTTCATGATACAAAATGAGACGCAGTGGATCGAACCACAATGTAGATGACGATGAGTTGAAAATCAAAGGACCTCCTGCTAAAGTTTTGTGATATCTTTTGATAATACCAAGGCTTAAACGTTTGTTTGTGGGTAAGGAGGATTCCAAAAACATGACACCGGCGTGCATAATGATTATCGACATGCAAGTGAAGTAAGCGTTTTGTTTTATATAAGATGAAATGCTTCAAATAATTTTATCCTAATAATAACATAATGTAATTTTTACTCTTATAAACACCTTTATGACGCTAGAAGGACTGTCTTTTCTGACGATCAACTATCTGGATTTGCCAGTCCATCTACCTATACATCCGTGAATGACGATAAATCGGGTCAGCTTTCGACTCTCATGAAAGAACAAAGCAAAATATATTATCTCCTCCATTATCATGAGAGGTAAATTTATTAATTCAAAGTAAGTGGAATTTTATTTTGTAATAAACTTTTAATTATATATATAAACAACTCTCAATGGATGATTATCGTTCTATGCCCCGAGACTAATTGGGCATATTGGTTCGATCCTTTGGGGTCGATTAAACCAAGAGAATCCATGAAGAAACTTTTTTAATGTAAGTTCATTTTAATCATCGTATTTGTAATCTGTGTATTTTTATTAGTATTACCAAATTCATGTTGAATAACTTGTGCTACTCAGGACAATGAATGTTTACAACGTGTTAGGTGGTAGGAGAACAACCCCAAAAGCTGAAGTAACTGTTGGCTTTTTGGCTTTAATCTATGTTTTGATGATTTATTTAACCTAATCTTAATTATGATCATGTAGAGTAGCACACATATTGCATTGCATATATATTGCTTTGTGCTAACCTCTACAGGTGATCAAGACTCAATGAAGAAAGGAAAATCAAGCCAAGACATGTAATCAAGCTCATTTGAAGACATGTATTATGTATTTTCTTTGAGTCTTAGGAACATGTGTAAATTGAGCATACTTGAGCTAAAATCAACTTAAACACACACTAGGTTCCTTATAGAAGTCACACACGAAATTTCACATAATTTGGACTTCAATAGATCACCCAAACTTAGACTGGAAAACACCAAACCTGAACCCTAACTGTCTGCCCACATTCGGTCGACCGCAACATGGCGTTCGGTCGATCGAATGATCAAGTATCCTGTTTGTGTTTCACTGTCTAGTTTCGGTCGACCGTGTTTTGCCTTTCGGTCGACCGTCTGCACTTATTTTCCCGACCGTTACTTTTGTCGTATATACCCAACGGTCGTATTCATATTAAACCAATTATACCCCAAATATGTTTCATGTATCGGTCGACCGAGGACCATGATCGGTCGATCGTTTGTCCATCTCTTGACAAACCCAAATCTCCTGTTGAAAAACGGTCGACCGCTAGACCTTTTTTGGTCGACCGAATACATCACTGTTTGTCAACCCCAAAGTGCCTGGTACAAATCGGTCAACTGTTTCCGTTTAGGTGTTCGACCGATCACTTAAGTGTACCTAAGTCGTAGCGTTGGGCGGTCGACCGTTGCTTAATCGGTCGACCGAACTTAGTTCAAAACTGCCTAACGGTTGACCGTTCAGCCCGATCCGGTTGACCAAATTCATCCAGAATTGGGTCCTGCAGATTTCTATTTTGTGTATCACACATCAACTCACACCCAATCAATCCCAACGGCTCTATTCTCTCTAATGCTTATAAATAGAGTTGTAAAACACATTTTAACACAACTCTCCCACTACAAACTTGTCCCAAACATTAGAGAGAATCCCAAACACTCCATGCCTCCAATTTCCACACTTAGTGATCAATTCATTATTTCTACTCAAGTGTGCTCTAGAATTATAGAGTGTTGTCCCACTCATTGTTGTGCAAGAAGCAAGGGTCTTGGTGAAAGCCCAAGACAACGAGTATAGACTTCGGTGAGAGCCTGAAGTGATCCTCTCGGATTGTGAGAGGTGGATCCAAGCTCGACGAGGAATGTTCGCAAGCTTGAAGACTTGTAAAGGCGTTCTCTCCCGGCCCGGAACGGGGAGTGGTTAGTGAAGTCGTGGGCGGAGCACGGTGATCCGAGCGGAGCTTGCAAGAGAGGACTAGGACCCGGGTGGGGTGCCAAACCTCTATAAAAATCCCCCGTGTCGATTGTGGTTTGCATATTCCTTCCCTACTTGCTTGTTTAGTTTAAAATCCACTGCATATCTTTGATTGTTTAAACAAGTAGAGAATTAGGTGATTAGCCTTAATTGTGGACCCATAACCCATACGATCCTCCAACAGTAACGTGGTATGGAATGGGAGTCAGTTCTTTCTCCCATTTTTGTTAATTAAGTTAAGTAATGAAACATATATTTAGCGAATTTATATTTTCCTAGTACTGCAAGCAGACTAGAAATACGGAATGTGGTTACTACTTGATGAGATACATGGAGGAAATCATTGAATATGCATCTCAAAATGTATCCCTATCCGAGGTAATAAAGATCGCTATTCAGATGTATAATTATAGTTTCATTGTTTATATATTAATATTTTTATAGGTCTTCAAAAAGAATAGTGATCCCTACTCGCAACAGGAGCTCGATGATACTCGCGACCGTTGAGCTCGCTATTTTATGAGAAACATGTTAATGAACTAAAAGGTTCTTATTTCAATAACACTTTCTTTGTAATTAAACATACAAATTTATTTAACATGATTACTTGTATTACCAACATACAATGTGATCTTTAATATAAGGAAACATCTTTGTGAATGAATGCCAAGTGTTTGTGTGATTGTGTATGTATTATTTGTATTTGTGGATGAATGTGTGTATGTATTTGTGTATGTGGATGAATTTCTTGTGCAGGTTGAATGTGTTTGTTTTGTAGGAATCTATAATTGCTTTGTTTTTTTAATTGGGTAAAGGTATAGACGTCGGTTGTACCAAACAACCGACGTCTATTCGTTAGGTATAGACGTCGGTTGTTTGTGGTGACCGACGTCTATGCTTTAGGTATAGACGTCAGGTTTAAGTAACCAATGTCTAGGTATATACGACACAAATATAGACGTCGGGTCAGGGGAGCCGTATAGCCGATGTATATATCCCCAATATCCGACGTATATTCTCTTTCTGTACTAGTGGGAAATGTGTCATTGTCTCATGTTGTTAAACTAAGAAAATCTTAGAGTACCACATCACGTAAAGACATTGAAATCATGAAGGATGTACCATATCCTTATGTAATTGGTTCCATCATGAATGCTATGGTACGCTCACGACCTGATGTCTCGTTTGTTGTAAGTGTGACAAATTGTTATCAAGCTCATGCAGGTCCCGCTCATTGAACCAATGTCAAGAATATCATAAGATTTCTTAATAGAACAAAGGATAAGTTTAGTGTGTATGGGAGTACGAGGGAGCCAAGTGTAGACAGTTACACTGATGAAAGTTTCCAAACCAATTATGACAATATGCGATCACAATAAGAGTTTGTCTTCACTATGAACGGTGGAGTTGTGAGTTGGAGAAGTTTCAAACAATCAACTACCACCGACTCAACCACATAATCATGAAGCAAGTAAAGAAAGTGTTGGTATCAAGAAATTCCTTGAGGAGCTGGGCGTGGTCCATTCCATCAAAGATCCATTGGAGCTATTTTGCGACAATAGTGCGGCTATTGTCCAAATCAAGGAGCCAAGATCACACCACTAGGTCAAAGAAAGTCAAATCTTTTATAAAATTGCAGGTTGTTTTTAACTTCTTCAAACAAAGTCAAATCTTTCTCAAACAAAGTCAAACATATGGACCTCTCAACATCTTATCACTAGTGCAGAATGCTCAATAGACGTCACCAAATAGACGTCGGATATAAAAACACCTGACGTATATCGGTATAGACGTCGGATGTTTGGACATCCGACGTCTATAGGTTTGTATAAACGTTGGTTTTTTAGTATAACCGACGTCTATACCTCCTGAAAGAAAAAAATATTTTTTGTTTATTTTTTGGGATTTATTTCGTATAAGAATTTATGTGGATTTATTTTGTATAAAAAATAACGCAATTTTTTGGGATTTATTTCTTGTAAGAATTAACTCATTATTTTGGAATTTATTTTGTATAAGAAATAACGAATTTTTTTGTGATTTATTTCGTGTAAGAATTTATGTGGATTATTTTGTATAAGAATAATGTGGATTTATAAATAGTTACATCATTGTAACTATCACATGTGTGTGTATAGTGACATGTTTAGTCCCACATTGGAGAAAGATTTTTATTGGTGGAGTTGAAGTACTCCACCACTCCTTTACTTCTAAATGGTAGTTTGGTACCACACTACAAAATGCAAGTGAGATACATATATATATTTATGGTCAAAAGATTGGCAATTGGGGCACTTGGGCACCTTGGGCTTAAAATGGTTGCAACCTTTTTTATACTATTAACCCATGAATAGACGTCAGTCAATCTATATATCTGACGTCTATTTGGTGTAATAGTTTAGTCCCACTTCGGAGAATTTATTTTTGTTGGTGTGGTTGATGTACTCCACCACTCCTTTACTTCTGAACGCGAACGACTTGGGGCACCTGGGCATGTTGGGCTTGATATTCGGGGTTATTTGTCAAAAGATTGGCACTTGGAGCACTTGGTCGACTTGGGCTTTATTAATGTGAGTGCAGAATGCCCGATATACGTTCCAATGTATTTTTTGGTTAATTAACATATAATAGACGTCGGTCGTATATAGCCGACGTGTATACACTGTATAGACGTCGGTCGTATATAGCCGACGTCTATACAACAAGGAATAGACGACGGGGAAATATACGTCGGGTACTTGGACCGTCGAAATCCGACGTCTTTACCCCTGTATATCCGACGTATATGGACTTTTCTGCACTAGTGTATGGCACCGCTTGGATGGTAACTTAAGAAAAGACCGAAAAAAAGGAAAGTTGAGTTTGCTTTTGTTTGGATAACGAATGCAAGTAGATAGAGGAAAAGAAATGACGAGAATCTATAGAAATGTCTCTCAACTTTCTATCCACTCTTGGAAAGAAACGGAGAAAAAGTATCTTGTCTACTTATATGACTAAATTATTGTTTTTAATAGATAAACAACACCCTAATTATACAAAGAATGTTAGTTTTGTCAGTTTAACATAATACCCTTGTGTGTAACAAAGCAAGAGAAACGGAACGAAGAGAAAGGAAAAGAAACGAAGTGTCACACTTTCTTTTCTTTTATCCCTTTCATTACTATCCTAGCACGCCATTAGTTAACCATCCATGAAAATTTGATGAAAAGGAAAGGCAGAGGCCGATGGAATGAGGTTGAGGGAGGATTGGTGGAAGAAGAAACTCATGGTAGCTGGTGAAGAAATGTGCAAGATATCCCAGGCAACGAATACAATCTACTACGATCGAGCTTTATGGTTTTGTGAACTTGTTGCATTATCATTATGATGGTTTTGTTTAAATGACCTTTCTTTATAAGCAACATGTGTTAGGTGACGCTGCGTCAGGCATTTTTCTGATTATGTAGTTGTATAAGAATAATGTCCAAATCAAATTTCATCTCTAAAGATTTGATTTTGTTTGCAAAATTGTCAGTCTTGGTTTTTCTTATCAAAATCACATTAAAAATCATACAAAATCAACAACTATACGAACCAAATTTTGCACTATCTCATATGCTAACGTTGACAAAGAGGTCTTCGATTGAATTTGGGCAACGCTGCTGAATTCCTCCATCTATTATTAGCGAAGATACATGAGAGAATTTGCCATCCGTACAATTTGAAGGTAAAAATAGCACAGGTGGTGTTAATTGACACACAAAACAAACTTCTCACGTACAAAACTCAATTAGCCAAACCCAATGAAGAGAGAACGTGTATATATCACATAATCGAATTCGTAGAGCTTTTGGTGGTGAACCGCTGCCTTTGCGGTGGTCGGATGGCGACGGCTGGCTTGACTACACCAAGAGGGAGGTCCGCGGCGAGGGTGCTGTCCCTCTCCTCGACTTATCTACCGTTTCTGCACGGAGTGTTAAGAGTTCATCATTTTATATGATAGGTTTATCAGGCAAAGTACGTGAACCAACTTAAGGATTTATGTATCTCAAATCAAGTTAACTAGCTTAAATCAGCATAAAACTAGAAATTGAAAAGATCGCTAATATTACACAAGAATTAATGTATTTTGAATCAAATCAATTACGTTTAAGTGTACTTGTTGATTTACTGAGTTTTTTAAATTCAATAGTATGTAATATTAATTTGGTTGATCTACTACGACTTAAATCCAACAATTGTTGTTAAGTGGAAACAGACAAGCGAGATAGATAAATCATTAAACTGCTTGTTCTAATACCACTTAAAATTTGATTGGATCACCATCTCTGGTAAACCTAGACAAGTGAACGCAATTATATTACATATTGCACTTTGGTTTACTATTTAATTTCGAATAATGTGAGACTATATTTTTGCGAGTACAATTAATTTCTAAGAAATCTCAATATTAACAACCAAAAACCAACGTAAGCAAGAGAAGGAAAGAGAAAATTACGATTTTGCTCCCACACGTTCCGGGGCCTGCGGCTAGGGTTACAGTAAGGGTCAGCTCTGCACGCTTGTCGCCCTTGTTCAAGGATGCATTGGAACCAAGAATTGTAACCTGAGCACCACCAAGCGTCCACAGACGGTGAGGCTGAGACGACGAGTAGAACGCAGAGAGCAACAACGGCCACGCTACGGAAACCTCCTCTTCCTGCTGTGGTCATTGCTTCCACCTTTTCTAGCTCTATCTCTCTATCTTCTTGGTTGTGTTTGCTTTCTCTCTTGTTTGTTTCGGAGAAATATTGGCCTTTATAAAGGGGTGTGCGAAAATTGTGGTATAGTGCAAGTACTATTTTGGAGGAGTTGTTTGTTGAGGTTGGTGGTTGAGAGAGGAGATGATAAGGTCGTTAGTCCACAACCGTTCAACTTTTTAAAGAAGGAAACTAATTGACTTGTAATAGATGAAGTCAAAAATATTTTCTCCATTTGAGTCCTAAGGTGTTCCACAAAATGTACTATTGCTTAATCGAACCCTATTATAGAAAGAAGGCTAATATTGAGATCACCTTTTAGATTAAGTGTCTTGTGTGGACACTTAAAAACTTACGTTTAAGTCTTATAAAACATTCAAACGCACATTTTTGAGAAGTTGCGATTGAAACAAGACTTCACAATTTAATTTGTTTGATTTGAGAATCTATTCATACTCAGCTTTTCCCCATATGCTAACTGTTTAGACTTTCTTACCTCGACATAATAAAAGTTAGGTCTACAAGTTAAAAGCTTTCTGAATGAAGTTAATTTCCAATGATGTCAATTCCCTAAACTTCCATCTGAAATGCGTCATATTATTCTACGAAATTTAATTCCTAAAGGTTTGAGTCAATTGCGACATGTATTATTTTCTGGTATAATTTTTTAATATAAAATTCCAAGTATTGTTAGCGTGTTAATTTGTTGTAGCTTCTTTATTCGCAATAATTAAGTATTGTTATAAAACTAGGTTTTTAAAGAAGAGACAATAATTTAGGGAGGAGAATCATTCCATTATTGCATGTATAGATTACATTATAACAAGAGACCCATTTTATAGGTTAAGGAGACAATACATGAAAGGAAGTAATCACTGTTAGGAAATAGATTAATATGAGATTACATCATCTAATTACAATGTAAAATGAAAGGTAGATCATCCATATCAATTATGTGATTTCATAACACTCCCCTTGGATGATTACCTTCTAATATACGTTGTTGAATCTGTCTCATTAAAATTTTCACCAAGAAAACCTTATGGGACAAAACTTGATGAAGGAAAAAAGAGTGCGGAGAGTATGACTACCCCCTCAATTAACCATACATTATAATACTCTCTTTGACCATATTACGTTACGTCCATGTCTCGTTAAAAAACTTGCTCCAAAATCGAGTGGAAAAAAATTATCTAAGGGAAAAAGATTGCATGACATAAGTTAATGAACATTGCACATGCTACTTCGTTAAAAAACTATTAGCCAAAAAAACCCCGTGGGACAAAAATTAGAAAAGCAAAAAAGGAATACATTTATATAGTCTTTCGGGTTTTATCCTTCAAAGATAGTCATCCTTCAGGAATGATAATTAAAATCATCTCCCACTGATTTGTAGTTTGCGAAACCTACAAATATTTATACATACAAAATTTCTTTAAAACAAAGATATGTGGGAGTTCAATTTTTTTAATCTATTACTAAAGCGAACTCGATGATATTTATTTCACTATTTTACTGAAGATCACTGAGATAATATGGTGAAATATTTTTATATAATTGTTCTCAAATAGTTAGTGTGGGATCCTAATCCTAATTGAGTTTTAATGATGTTTAGGTGGTGTTTAGGAGGAGATGAGATGGACGGCTGAGATGGAGTGGAGTGGATGGATGGTTGAGATGGATTTGAGGAAGATATTTATGGTGAAAAAACTCTCTCACTCTCTCACTCTCTCACGACTCTCTCTCTCGTTTCTCACTCTCTCTCTCCCTTAGTTGGTGCTCCGGCGTGGAGGTGTCGAGCTCAGGCGTGGCAGAGGCGTGCTTCAGGTTTGGGTTGCCCGTCGAGGTGAGTCGTTGATTTCTTAACCCTCCTCGCTCGTTTTGGTTCTCTCCCTCCCTCGACCTAACTTGTGTTCTGTGGTCGTGGTTGGTTGGTGTAGGTCGACGAAGGTGGAGTCGTGTCTGTGGAGCGTCGAGGAATTGTGATCGTTGACCGGGCGAGTCGTTCGTCGGTGGATCATGATTTTGGGAAGAAGAGCTCGTGGAAGCACCATCGTGGTCCTTCGAAGGTTTCTTCAAACCTTCACGGTATGTCAACTCGCTCACTTTAGTAGTGTGAGTATTTGGAAGTCGACGGTTGGCCTTCCGGCTCGTCGCAAGTAAACATGCAGCAGATTTTACTGCCTGATCGGTCGACCGGTTGGTGCAAATAGTCGACCGTTCTTAATGAGATTTCGGTTTCTGCCTCACACCGGTCGAACGATGCCCTTGGGGCGGACGACTGATTGTGCATTTGAGGCAAACCTGGTTAGTTTCGGTCGAACGGGTCCCTTTTGCCGTTCGACCATGTGTGTTGTCATAGGTCGGTTGGGGCGTTGACAATCTAAACGGTCGACCTCCTGTGTGACTTTGTCCGACCGGTGACTTAAGTTGGATTGGTGGTTGGTTTGACCGAAGGTGGTTCGGTCGACCAGACTTGATGTTGAGTGTGGGGAATTCCCTAGTGGAATTCGGTCGACCGAGAGTGCTCGGGGGTTCGACCGGATTCGTTGTTGTGCGTGAGGGATTTTTCCCTGGTGACTTTCGGTCGAACGGGGTCTCTTTGTCGTTCGACCAATTGGTCGTTTTGTTCGTTGAACCTGGGAGGCGACTTCTAAACGGTCGACCGGTCCTTGACTTTGGTTCGACCGAATGAGTGTGGTTGGTGGGAATTGGTCGACCGATAGAGTTCCGGTCGAGGCAATTGCCCTGTGTTTGGTTCGGTCGACCGTTTGTGTCCAGTTTTGCACGTTGGAGGTGCAGTTGTCGTGGTCGTCCGTGTGGGGCGAGTTGTTGTGTCGATGTTCTTCCGGCAGGTGTGCTAGTGGGCACGAGTGTTGCGGTAGTTAGGTGAAAGACCCATGGAGCCCTGTAACTGTGTGAGAGCTGCAATTAGGTGAAAAAGCCCTCGAGCCCAGCTTGGAAATGGGTGTGTTAAGGAGGTTGGGTGAAAAAGCCCTGGAGCCTTGTAACTGTGTGAGAGCTGCGATTGGGTGAAATAGCCCTAGAGCCCAGCTAGTCTGTGCGGGGTTGGGTGAAAAAGTCGTGGAGCTCCGTAGTGCGTCCAGGTTGGGTGAAAGAGCCCTGGAGCCTGAGCATGGACCGCTTGTTAAGGGTTGGGTGAAAACGCCCTGGAGCCCTTGGACGTTTGGGTTGGGTGAAAAAGCCCTGGAGCCCTTGGTCGTGTCGTGGTAGCTACGGTTGGGTGAAAAAGCCTTGGAGCCCCGTAACGGTGGTGTGTGTTGTGGTTGGGTGAAAAAGCCCTGGAGCCCAGCCTGGTTGTGGTGTTTTTCTTGTTGGTAGAATTGCATGCTAGGGTGCTTTTCAGTTCATGCATTGTAGAGTTTGGCATACGGGGTTTCCTTCTGGAAACTCAGGCATTGTTGCATGTTTACTTTCAAGTCGTGATCAGCGATAGGGGTGGTGACCGAGCAGAGGAGCGCTGTTACCTGATCCTGCTTTCTCTCATTTAAGGTCGGAGTGATTATTGTATCTATTGTTTAGCCTTTTGGAATGTAATCACACTTTTGAAATACTTGAATATTATATGGTGCATTTGTTTCCTTTTATTGTGTAATATCCTCTGTTGATTGTGTGTTATTAAAATTTTAAATTCTTCTGCTATTTGAGGATGTTACAACTTGGTATTAGAGAGGTCGGTTCCAGTGTCCTTATCCAAAGAAACCACCCTTGGAGTTTTAGAGTCTGCATTAGTTCATACATTCATGTTTTTGATGTGTGCTGTCTTCTTTGTGTATAGATGTCTCCGAGACGCGTGAGACCTCCCCCACGGGACCGTAGCACAAGCGGTGAGACTGAGGGCACAGACTGGGCAGAGGAGCGGCAGATGCTCTATGACACGGTGGGGCGACTAGGTGCGATGCTGGATCTCCAGTCAGGCAGAGGAGAGCCAGCATCGACAGGAGTGATGCTCGACCGCTTTATGAGACAACACTCACCTACCTTCGATGGTAGAGGAGAGTCTGAGGCAACAGAGGACTGGGTCCTGAAGATCCAGGAGATCCTTCAGGCGATTGAGTGCCCTCCGGAGAGGCAAGCATGACAGCGTATGTGTTGGGAGGAGACGCGTCCAACTGGTGGAGGACCATTTCTGCGGTGGTATTTGAGGGCAGGACTGACATAAGCTGGGAGGACTTCCTGTGGGAGTTCAATGAGCAGTATTTCCCAGAGCATGTCAGAGATGGGAGGAGAGAGGAGTTCATGACCCTCAAGCACGGAGATGCGACCCTGGCTGAGTATACCCGAAGGTTCAACGCGTTGGAGCGCTACTGTCTGGAGATCTGTGTGACGCCTCTACAAAGGGTGAGGACGTTTGTGTAGGATCATGTGGATTATGGGTCCACAATTATGGCTAATCACCTAATTCTCTACTTGTTTAAACAATCAAAGATATGCAGCGGAATTTTAAACAAACAAGCGAGTAGGGAAAGAATATGCAAACCACAATGGACACGGGGGTTTTACTGAGGTTCGGCCACCGCCTACGTCCTCTCTTGCAAGCTCCGCTCGACACTTCGAGCTCCGCTCGCGTCTTCACTATCCACTCCCCGTTCCGGGCCGGGAGAGAACACCTTTTACAAAACAAGCTCCACGAACACCCTCGTGAGCTTGACTTTCTTCTCTCACAATGCGAGAGGAACACTTCGGGCTTTCACCGAAGTCCTTGCTTCTTTTACAACTGAGAACTTGAGTGGAACAACACTCTTAACTTGAGCACACTTGAGAAATATTGGAATTGAGACTAAAGTGTGGAAATTGGAGGTTTGGAGTGTTTGGGATTCTTTCTAATGTTTCGGACAAGTTTGTAGTTGGAGAGTTGTGTTACAACTCCTTATATAGGCATTAGATAGAATAGAGCCGTTGAGATTGATTGGGTGTGAGTTGATGTGTGATACACAAAATAGAAATCTGTAGGACCCAATTCTGAGTAAATTCGGTCGACCGAAACGGGACGAACGGTCGACCGTTTGGTAGTTTTGCACAAAGTTCAGTCGACCGGTTAGGTAACGGTCGACCGCCCAACGCTACGACTTAGGTACACTTAAGTCATCGGTGGAACACAAGAAAGGGTTCGGTCGACCGATTTCGTCCAGGCACTTTGGGGTTGAGAAACAATTAGATATTCAGTCGACCGAAACAGGTCTAGCGGTCGACCGATTTTCAACAGGCAATTGGGGTTTGTCAGGAGATGGAGAAACGGTCGACCGATCATGGTCCTCCGTCGACCGATACATGAAATGTATTTGGGGTATAATTGGTTTAATACGAATACGACCGTTGGGTATATATGACAAAAGTAACGGTCGGGAAAATTAAGTTCAGACGGTCGACCAAAAGTTAAAACACGGTCAATCGAAACCGGGCAGTGAAACACGAACATGATACTTGATCATTCGGTCGACCGAACGGCATTGTGCAGTCAACCGAATGTGGTCAGACAACTAGGGTTCAGGTTTGGTGTTTTCCGGTCTAAGTTTGGGTGATCTATTGAAGTCCAACTTATGTGAAATTTCGTGTGTGACTTCTATAAGGAACCTAGTGTGTGTTTAAGTTGATTTTAGCTCAAGTATGCTCAATTTACACATGTTCCTAAAGACTCAAAGAAATACAAAATACATGTCTTCAAAAGAGCTTGATTACACGTCTTAACTTGATTTTCCTTTCTTCCTTGAGTCTTGATCACCTGTAGAGGTTAGCACAATGAAATATATATGCAATGCAATATGTGTGTTACTATACATGATCATAATTAAGATTAGGTTAATTAAATCATCAAAACATAGATTAAAGCCAAAAACCCAACAATCTCCCCCTTTTTGACGATGGCAACCTATATCTTAACTCTATCTTAATACATGGAATTTGTATTTGTAAACTATGCTTATTAATGCTCCCCCTATGGATGTGCATAGTTTTTGTTCAATTTTATTACAAAATTCCATGTTACCCCTTAATTATCTCTCCCCCTTTGACATCCATCAAAAAATGTTATTAATAAAACAAAGGTTATACAATCAAATTTCAATGTGGATGTCTTGTAATGAAGTTGCTCCCCCTAAATTTTGCACTTCATTACTCTAAGAAAATGATATTCAATAAGCTCCCCCTATCAATAAGGCTATATGGAAACTAAGAGTATGATTAAAGTTAAGTTCCTTGAAGTTTCTACTCAAGCCTTATTCTAACATCCCTTCAAAATTTTACATTTATAATCAATGGATGTGATATATGATTTGCAATGAATAGAGTATATGATATGTCAATCAAGCATGTATAACCTAGACTAGAACCAATTTGATTGAAGAATTTAGAGGATAAGCAAATTATTCCAACTTGAAGCTTGAATTGGTTCCAATCTCATTTGGTGATGCAACCGGATTTGAATTTAACTCTTAAGCTCGCCCGGTCACCACTGATTTCTTCCTCAAGCACCTACAAGTGTAGATTTTGGTACCCAAACAACTTTCGGTCCTTGGATGTTAGCTTTGGGAACCCAAACCATTTTGGATTTAGGAGCCCACACACTTGAGGAACTATGGTTTACAACTAAGTGCTTTCCATTTAGTGTAGTGTGAGATACATGGTTTTTCAATTTAGCATTGTATCCTAAACCATGTTTTTGCAAAGATTGCCTTTGACTACCTAAGTGCATGTTAAGCATCTTAGTTCCATTAATGAATCTTTCTAAATCTTTTCTTAATTGCACATTGCAGGCTTGAAGATCTAGTTGTTCACAATCTATAGGTGTTGCTTTTAATTTGTCACAATTTGATGCAAAGTTTTCTAGTTTAGCAACCACCTCATTTTTCTCATTCATGCATGTTTCAATTTGGTTTTGGAGATCTTTGATTAGCTTTCTAGTATTCTTATTTTTATCACAAATGATGTCATATCGTTTAACTAAGTCATGAAATGCATTTTGAAGCTCATCATGTGTATAAGTTTCTTCATTAACACTAGAATGTGAGCTATCACTATAATATGACTTAGTTGAGCATGAATTACTAGAGCAAGAGTTAGTTTCTACCTCACTTTGTGAAGGGAATGTGTTCTGAAAGTTTTACTTTTAAATGTCAATTATTATGAATTGAATGAGAAATCATTTTGTTCCTTGTTTATGTTATTCGTCTTTTAGAAGTGTTAAGGAAGAGGCTCTTGGTCCTTAACCGTAGAGCTCTAAAAGATATTGGTTTACATAAAACAAAAGATATTCGCAATCATGGTAATTAATATGGGACATTAATTACCGGGTTAAGATTGTCGTGTTTGGTCATACATCATTGTAGCTCTACAAGTGAGTGACAACACGGGTATGCAAAAGAGGAAAATATTACTTTTGTATACTGAATAGACCTAATAAGTAAAATATTAGAGAAATGTGTTTCTGTGTCATTAATATTTTACTGTGTCTTTGGTCCTTTGATATGAGACTTGTATCTGATCACTTAAGGAATACTTAATTAGATCAGTGTCTTGAACTATCGATAAGTGTAGTGTAAAGGCATTGGTTGGTTAAGTACAACTTTTGTTGGAGAAGATAGTTAGTCAAAAGACTATCATTGCCCCTCTTAATTGAGTGATGATATTAGTGGGCCCCTTGATAAAGCAAAGTTATAATGTGCACAATGTGATTTGAGTTAAGTCACATATTTATAAATAGCTTAAAGAGATCAAGAAATGAATACTAATACAAAAATGACACAATACTACATTGTGTGTATTCTTAATATCATGAGGCAAGGGACGGACACAAGTGGTGCACTCCATCACTAATTGGATCGGGTTTTGGTTCGAGTGGAATTAAGACATCTAACTAATTGGGAGCTATAATGTGTAGCTAGATACCGCTTATAGCTTGTGATATTAAACTCTTAATATCACTGCCAACATAATTTAGATCCTCTCATAGGTCACAACACAAAACTGGGAAACGAGTAATGGGGATTTTGAGTTCATAGGATGTGTCGGGTTTCATGTAGAAAATATGACACATGGGGTGAACAAGCAAAATCAAAATTATGTTGTGATTAATAACATAATTAGAATCTTAATTAAATTCATATGTGATGTAAATATTATGAGGTGTAATGATTGATCATTGCATAGGATAATATGCTACATAAGTTGTGAATTTACTACTAATCCCGAAATGTCAAATTTTGTAGGGGTTAAAACCGAAATTTGACAAGTCTGCGGAACAGTGCTCCAACGGTCGACCGGTTAGCCGTAAACGGTCGACCGATCGGGCACGGTCGACCGGACATGTCTCGACCGATAACAGGGAATTTTCATCTGTTCGAACGGTCGACCGAATGTGTTCGGTCGGTCGACCGAACATAGCGATGGAATAATTCCTGTTACGAACGGTCGACCGAGTTGTTGAACGGTCGACCGAAACCAGGTTCGACCGGTCGACCGAACATACAAACGGTCGACCGGTCCAGACGGTTAATGCAGAATTAATTTAAGAATTAATTAGATCATGCATGGAATTTGTCCATAATTGATTTAATTCGTGGCTAATATTATTTATTATTAAATAATGGATGGTTAGATGGAATTTTGCATGAAATCATGGGCAAGAGGTTGCACATGAATATGTAATTTGGAGAGACCTTATAAATACAAGTTATCTCATTACCTCCTTAGTTGAATTAATTCATTGTTTTTCATGCAAAATCTCTCTCCTTAATTCTCCACGAAATTTCCACAAATTCTTAAGTTTAGATTTAGTTTCAAGAGGTCATCTTCTCAAGGAAACTAAAGGGGTTAGTAATTGGATTCTAAACTCTATTGGAGATCGAGAGGCTAGCTCTTCTCTCTCCAATCTCGTTTAGAGTTTGGTGAAATCTCGGAGGCATCCGACGCAGCAACAAGCATCCACAGCGTCTCCGAATCTTCAAGAAGTTTTAGAGAACTTATAGGTATGAATTTCGTAGACTCATGTTTGTTTTAATAAGTTTTTAAAACTAGTTCTTGAAACAAACCAATACATGCATGAAATAAATCGTAGAAAATTGTAGATGATCCTTATTATACATAAAAAATTTCGAAAATATATATGTATAATTAAACATGAAATCCAACAGTGGTATCAGAGTTAGGTTCAATTTTCTCATGATTTATGGTTGTAAACGAATTTAGTTTACCATCTAGGATTTAAACAATTCGATTTACCGGTTTTTTCGGTGTATGGATGTTTTGTTGATATAATTCTCTGTAATAATTCGTCTGAATGTTTTAAGAGTTTCAAAACATGCCATGTAATTATTAGAATTAAGATTAAGACATTAGTCTAACTTACAATAATTTCGTTTTATTTAAAAACAATTATTTTGTAAGAGAATCAACAAAACCGAAAAACTGCAGTTCATCTTTCCATTGGAAATTGGATGGACAGCGGTTCAAAATTAATTTTTGAACTATGGATGAATGAAAAATGTTTTTAATGGATTTCAAAATATTTTTCAAAGAATTGTTTAGGATTCTAGATGATTGATAAATTAGATTCTGTAGTTTATAGCAATTGCGTGCGTGGATGCTTGAGTTGCTTTGCAGGATTGTGAGTTTATATGTTCCAAATCAGCAATTATGAATGTATGTAATCATTATTATACGGGGGCTTATGTATGTAAAAGCCAAAATTCTCTCTCTTTCCATCTTTTAGATAGTTGCATTTGCATATGAGAGGTTTTTATATAGGACTTGCACTAGTCGGTTTTTTATCGAATGTGAGGAGCATGTTTATTTTCTGTAAAATCTACATCTCCGGTGCAAGAGGAAGTCGCCGCTGTAGCGCATCGATCGAGGATCGAAGATCAGAGATCGAGGAGCGAGGATCGAGGATCGAAGGGAACATATAAACTCACACGATGTGGATTGTGTGAATGTTTAATTTCTGTTTTTATCTTGCTATGCATGTGATGAATGTGTTGAATGTTAGGATGTGTATGATTAATAATATGCATGATAACCTAAAATTCTAAATCACGTGTTAAATTGTCCAAACAAAAATTAAGAATAAATTTCCTTCTTATTTCATCCACTAGCAGCCATTGATCGAGGGATACTCTGCTCGCCCTTAGCGGCAGATAGCTCCCTCCATCTTTGGGAATAGTGAGAGATATAATGGTTGACTGTTGTTGTGCCACAATTAAATATATGAGGTGTGTTTCACCCTAGTGAACCCCAAGTATGTTTAGTTGTGAATACAATGGATAAACGTATCTCGTATCAAATGAAAATATGTTTTCTTAACATTACCTAGAGCCCTCGCTCGTTTTTGGGAAAAAGTTTTTCTTACGAGGATAGGTCGTATTCCCTCATAATTAAAACGACAAGAGTCACAAGAGTTTGAAGATGATAAATGTTGCTAAAATTCAAAAAGGTTGTGATTAGAAAATGTTTTCTTACCTTGATATTGTAATGTATTCGATAGCCCTTAGCTAGTCTATATTACGATTGATGGGATCTTGGATTGTTGCATTTATGGGATTTTTTTTTTATTTGCAACATTTACATTTATATTCAATATATGTATGCATGTGTATTAAAACATAAAATTGGCATTAAAATCCTATATGATTTATTTTGTAGAAAAATGTCGAACATCCAACCTATGGTACGATCCATGATAGAAAAACACCCTTTAGCAAATGATGGCTCAAACTTCATTAGTTGGCAACTCAAACTCAACATCGTGTTAAAGTTTGAGAAACTTTCTCACATTTTGGAAGGTCCGATCCCAAAGTGGAATGAGATATTAACCGATGAAGAGAAAGAGGCAAAAGCCAAGTGGGAAGACCAAGAGAACCAAGTTCACGGTCTTATACTAGCATCCATGGGTGACTCGCTTCAGGCGAAATACTTGGATTCAAAACCCAAGAAGACCATGGAGGCTTTATCCAAGATGTTCATGAATAGTGCCCGAAAGGAGCGCTATAAGACCACCATCGCACTCACAAGGTGCCATATGGCGGAGGGAACATCGGTATCTATGCATTTTCTCACGATACAAGGATACCTTGAGAAGTTGGCAAAGCTCTCTTCACCAATGCCCGAGGACATTGCTGGAGATATGATTCTTGGCTCTCTAGCCCCGTCCTTTAAGGACTTTGTGATGCACTACCACGTGCGTGAAAAAGGGGTGAGTGTTGAGGAGCTGCACAACGCTCTCAAAACTGCTGAAGTTGACATGGGCAAGGGTAGGGACAAGCATGTCCTTGCCGTCCATGGGAGGAGCCAAAAGATTGGTAAAGGAAAGGGCAAATCTACCAAAAGTGGTTCAATCAAGAGCAAGGGAGTAGGAGGTGCTCGTGGGAGTGCCTCGAGGGGGAAATCTCAGAAATCTCCAACTCCCAATACGGAGTTCATTCACTGCGGTGAAAAAGGACACATCCGGCCAAATTGCCCCAAGTACAAGGAAGACCTTGACAACGGAGTGATTGAACGTCGGCGCCCTAAAAAGGCCAAAGGTATATTTGTTATTGAAATAAATTTAGCCACCTTTGTCAAGGATTGGGTAATAGATACCGGATCTTGTGCTCACATAGTTTCTAATGTGCAGCTACTCATGGATAGGAAGGAACTCGTAAGGAACGAGGTAGAATTGAAGGTCGGAAATGGTGCGAACGTGTCTGCGGTTGCACAAGGTTCTGTGGTGCTTCAATTATGTAGTGGTTTAAATTTATGTCTAAAGAATGTTTATTATGTACCTTCGATTAGCAAGAATATTATTTCTGTATCATGTCTGGATATGGATAATGTTAATATAAATATTTCAAATTCTTGTTTGTCTATATCGAAGAATGGTGTTTTCTATGCAAATGCGTTCATAAGGAATGGTCTCTATTTGCTTGAATTGGATAATAAACAAATCTTTAATATCAATAACAAAAGACTTAAGACCACTCACGAGAATGATACTCTCTTGTGGCACTATCGTCTTGGTCACATAAATGAAAAGCGCGTCAAGAAATTGCAAGAAGCTAACCTTCTTGGTCTACTTGATTTTAAATCATTGGAGACGTGCCAACCATGTCTAATGGGAAAAATATCAAAAAAGCCTTTCAAGAAGAAAGGTCCAAGGGCGAGTGGCTTGCTGGATTTGATACATTCCGATGTATGTGGTCCAATGAGTACTAGTGCACGAGATGGTTTCAAGTACTTCATTACGTTCACGGATGATTATAGTCGTTATGGCTATGTTTATCTAATGAGAAGCAAAAGTGAGTCCTTTGAGAAGTTCAAAGAATTCAAGAATGAAGTAGAGAACCAACTCGACAAGAAAATCAAGTCTCTACGAACGGATCGTGGAGGTGAGTACTTAAGTGCCGAATTTGACTCATACCTAAAGGAGTTTGGTATTGTACCTCAACTCACCCCTCCCGGTACACCTCAGTGGAATGGGGTATCCAAAAGGAGGAATAGGACATTGCTCGACATGGTTCGGTCAATGATGAGTCATGCGGAATTACCTCTTTACTTTTGGAGTTATGCACTACAAACTGAGGCTTACACACTAAATAATGTTCCATCCAAATCCGTGGAGAAAACTCCTTATGAGCTATGGAGTGGTAAAACACCTAAGCTCAGTTTTCTCAAGATTTAGGGTTGTGAGGCTTACGTCAAGAAATTGATGTCGACCAAACTTCAACCAAAAGCGGATAAGTGCTTCTTCATTGGTTATCCTCGTGAGACAAGAGGATACTACTTTTGGCATATCACCTCCAATCGAGTGATTGTAGAGAGGGATGCCACATTTCTGGAAAAGGAATTTCTAGAAAGAGTAAAAAGTAGTGGGAGTAGGGTTGTGCTTGAGGAAACTCAAGATACTCTACAAGATCATGACACGAATGATGACGTTCAAGATTATGAAGGCCCAACCGAGATTCCTTTGGTTAGTCGGAGCGTGAGCGAGAGATCATCACAAGAAATTGTGAGAGAATCTCAATCATCCCCACCAAGTGTACGTTCCAGAATTGAACATGAACAAACTCCTCAAGAAATTGTGGAAGAAGTTCGAGAGACACGAGAATAACCAAAAGAACTAAGAAGGTCAACAAGGGAAAGGAAGAAACCCGACTTGTATCTGGGACTTCATGAAATCATGGTACTAGATACCAATGATCCCTTGACATTCCAAGAAGCAATGGAAAGGGAAGACTCCAAACTATGGCTTAAGGCCATGGAATTCGAAATAGAATCCATGTATGATAATCAAGTGTGGAACTTGGTTGACCTTCCTCAAGGGAAAAAGGCCATTCAAAATAAATGGGTTTTCAAGAGGAAGATGGACATGGATGGGAACTTAACAACCTACAAAGCGAGGCTTGTAGCGAAGGGTTTCACTCAAGTTCAAGGAATTGACTGTGATGAAACTTTTTCACCGGTTGCCATGTTCAAGTCTGTTCGGATAATGCTCGCTATTGCTGCATTTCATGATTATGAAATATGGCAAATGGATGTCAAAACGGCGTTCCTTAATGGGAACTTGGAGGCGGATGTGTACATGGTACAACCTCAAGGTTTTGAAGATCCAAAGAATAGCGAAAAGGTATGCAAGCTTCAAAGATCCATTTATGGATTGAAGCAAGCATCAAGGAGTTGGAACAAACGCTTTGACGAGGAAGTGAAAAAGCTTCACTTCATTCAAAGTAAGGAAGAGCCTTGTATATACAAGAAGGTTAGTGGGAGCCATGTAGTATTCCTAATCTTATATGTCGATGACATATTGCTTATGGGCAATCATATTCCTTTGCTTGACCAAACGAGAAGTTCATTTAAATCTGCATTTTCAATGAAAGATATGGTGAGGCTCAATACATCTTGGGAATCAAGATATACCGAGATAGATCCCGTAGACTCATTGGCCTGAGTCAACGTACATACATTGACAAGGTCTTGGAAAGGTTCAAGATGAACAACTCCAAAAAGGGCAGTGTGCCAATGAGTATGGGTGTGCAACTCAAGAAGTCTCAACGTGCGCAATCACGTAAGGACTTAGAGTACATGAAGGATGTCCCTTATGCTTCGGCAATTGGGTCGATCATGTACGCGATGACTTGCACAAGACCTGATGTCTCGTATGCTCTAAGCATGACAAGTCGTCATCAATCCAACGCAGGTCCTGAGCAATGGACTGCGGTCAAGAATATCCTGAAGTACCTTAACCGGACTAAGGATAAGATTCTTGTTTATGGAGGACAAAGGGAATTGATAGCTGAAGGTTACTCGGATGCGAGTTTCATGAGTGATCCAGACGATAGAAGGTCGCAATCAGGATACGTCTTCCTTCTAAATGGTGGAGCTGTGAGTTGGCGTAGTTGGAAGCAAAGCACTACGACCGACTCAACCACTGCTTCAGAAGTGATGGCTGTCGCTGAAGCGAGCAAGGAAGGAGTGTGGATCAAGAAGTTCCTTGAAGAGCTTGGAGTAGTTCCCACGAGCGAGGGACCCATTGAGCTATTTTGCGATAATAGTGCATCTATCTCGCAAATCAAGGATCCTAGATCACACCACAAAGTGAAGTACATGGATCGTAAGTACTTCGTGACACGTGACCTCATCGACGAAGGCAAAATAAATCTTTTATGGGTGGACACCAACAGCAACACAACTGATCCATTCACAAAACCCTTATCCCAAGCCAAGGGCGAAATGCATTTCGAGTCCATGGGATTTAGGAACCTTGTAGATTGGCTTGATCATTGATATGTAATGGGGTTTACCCTAGTTATTATTGTTTTATGCATTGAGTATGTATGAGAAAGAAAACTTTAATAACAAGTGGGAGATTGAAGGGAATGTGTTCAGAAAGTTTTACTTTTAAATGTCAATTATTATGAATTGAATGAGAAATCATTTTATTCGTTGTTTATGTTATTCGTCTTTTAGAAGTGTTAAGGAAGAGGCTCTTGGTCCTTAACCGTAGAGCTCTAAAAGATATTGGTTTACATAAAACAAAAGATATTCGCAATCATGCTAATTAACATGGGACATTAATTACCGGGTTAAGATTGTCGTGTTTGGTCATAGATCATTGTAGCTCTACAAGTGAGTGATAACACGGGTATGCAAAAGAGGAAAATATTACTTTTGTATACTGAATAGACCTAATAAGTAAAATATTATAGAAATGTGTTTCTGTGTCATTAATATTTTACTATGTCTTTGGTCCTTTGATATGAGACTTATATCTGATCACTTAAGGAATACTTAATTAGATCAGTGTCTTGAACTATCGATAAGTGTAGTGTAAAGGCATTGGTTGGTTAAGTACAACTTTTGTTGGAGAAGATAGTTATTCAAAAGACTATCATTGCCCCTCTTAATTGAGTGATGATATTAGTGGGCCCTTGATAAAGCAAAGTTATAATGTGCACAATGTGATTTGAGTTAAGTCACATATTTATAACTAGTTTAAAGAGATCAAGAAATGAATACTAATACAAAGATGACACAATACTACTTTGTGTGTATTCTTAATATCATGAGGCAAGGGACGGACACAAGTGGTGCACTCCATCACTAATTGGATTGGGTTTTGGTTCGAGTGGAATTAAGACATCTAACTAATTGGGAGCTATAATGTGTAGCTAGATACCGCTTATAGCTTGTGATATTAAGCTCTTAATATCACTGCCAACTTAGTTTAGATCCTCCCATAGGTCACACCACAAAACTGGGAAACGTGTAATGAGGATTTTGAGTTCATAGGATGTGTCGGGTTTCATGTAGAAAATATGACACATGGGGTGAACAAGCAAAATCAAAATTATGTTGTGATTAATAACATAATTAGAATCTAAATTAAATTCATATGTGATGTAAATATTATGAGGTGTAATGATTGATCATTGCATAGGATAATATGCTACATAAGTTGTGAATTTACTACTAATCCCGAAATGTCAAATTTTGTAGGGGTTAAAACCGAAATTTGACAAGTCTGCGGAACAGTGCTCCAACGGTCGACCGGTTAGCCGTAAACGGTCGACCGATCGGGCACGGTCGACCGGACATGTCTCGACCGATAACAAGGAATTTTCATCTGTTCGAACGGTCGACCGAACATAGCGATGGAATAATTCCTGTTACGAACGGTCGACCGAGTTGTTGAACGGTCGACCGAAACCAGGTTCGAGCGGTCGACCGAACATACAAACGGTCGACCGGTCCAGACGGTTAATGCAGAATTAATTTAAGAATTAATTAGATCATGCATGGAATTGGTCCATAATTGATTTAATTCGTGGCTAATATTATTTATTATTAAATAATGGATGGTTAGATGGAATTTTGCATGAAATCATGGGCAAGAGGTTGCACATGAATATGTAATTTGGAGAGAACTTATAAATACAAGTTATCTCATTACCTCCTTAGTTGAATTAATTCATTGTTTTTCATGCAAAATCTCTCTCCTTAATTCTCCACGAAATTTCCACAAATTCTTAAGTTTAGATTTAGTTTCAAGAGGTCATCTTCTCAAGGAAACTAAAGGGGTTAGTAATTGGATTCTAAACTCTATTGGAGATCGAGAGGCTAGCTCTTCGCTCTCCAATCTCGTTTAGAGTTTGGTGAAATCTCGGAAGCATCCGGCGCAGCAACAAGCATCCACAGCGTCTCCGAATCTTCATGAAGTTTTAGAGAACTTCTAGGTATGAATTTCGTAGACTCATGTTTGTTTTAATAAGTTTTTAAAACTAGTTATTGAAACAAACCAATACATGCATGAAATAAATCGTAGAAAATTGTAGATGATCCTTATTATACATAAAAAAATTCAAAAATATATATGTATAATTAAACATGAAATCCAACAGTGGTATCAGAGTTAGGTTCAATTTTCTCATGATTTATGGTTGTAAACGAATTTAGTTTACCATCTAGGATTTAAACAATTCGATTTACCGGTTTTTTCGGTGTATGGATGTTTTGTTGATATAATTGATTTTTCTTCCGAGAACCAAAAGAGAGTTAGTGATATCAGTGAAGCGAGTGTTCATTTCGCTTATGTTCTCACCGATTTGCATAGAAAATATTTCATATTTATGCATGACGAAACTAATGCGGGTTTCCTTAGTTTTGCTATCCCCTTCATGATACATTTGAAGTCTATGCCAAATTTCATATGCACTAACACAACCCCTAATTCTATTGTATTCACCCTCATTTAGCCCACAATATAAAACGTTCATTATTTTTGAGTTCATCTCAATTTCATTCATTTTGGGCCTAGTGAGTGAATATAATTCATCTTCATTTGGGGGTGTGTATGGATTTTGGAGAAACATGCAATACTTAAGGTCATTAGAAATTAGGAAAATCTTCATCCTATTCTTCCAATAGTCATAATTTGACCCATTAAGCAAAGGAGGTCTAGTGGTGCATAATCCCTCTACATGATTAGATGTGCTAGCCATGCTAAAAATACGATTAAGTATAGAATTTAGCGCACAAGGCTATGATACCAAATGTAGGATCGTGTGGGTTATGGGTCCACAATTAAGGCTAATCACCTAATTCTCTACTTCTTTAAACAATCAAAGATATGCAGCGGAATTTAAAACAAACAAGCGAGTAGGGAAAGAATATGCAAACCACAATGGACACGGGGGTTTTACAGAGGTTCAGCCACCGTCTACGTCCTCTCTTGCAAGCTCCGCTCGACACTTCAAGCTTCGCTCGCGTCTTCACTATCCACTCCCCTTTCCGGTCCGGGAGAGAACGCTTTTTACAAAACAAGCTCCACGAACACCCTCGTGAGCTTGACTTTCTTCTCTCACAATCCGAGAGGAACACTTCGGGCTTTCACCGAAGTCCTTGCTTCTTTTACAATTGAGAACTTGAGTCGAACAACACTCTTAACTTGAGCACACTTGAGAAATATTGGAATTGAGACTAAAGTGTGGAAATTGGAGGTTTGGAGTGTTTGGGATTCTCTCTAATGTTTGGGACAAGTTTGTAGTGGGAGAGTTGTGTTAAAATGTGTTTCACAACTCCTTATATAGGCATTAGAGAGAATACAGACGTTGGGATTGATTGGGTGTGAGTTGATGTGTGATACACAAAACAGAAATCTGCAGGACCCAATTCTGAGTAAATTCGGTCGACCGAAACGGGAGGAACAGTCGACCGTTTGGCAGTTTTGCACAAAGTTCGTTCGACCGGTTAGGTAACGGTCGACCCCCAACGCTACGACTTAGGTACTCTTAAGTCATCGGTCGAACACAAGAAAGGGTTCGGCCGACCGATTTCGTCCAGGCACTTTGGGGTTGACAAACAATTAGATATTCGGTCGACCGAAACAGGTCAAGCGGTCGACCGATTTTCAACAAGCAATTGGGGTTTGTCAGGAGATAGACAAACGGTCGACCGATCATGGTCCTCGGTCGACCGATACTTGAAATGTATTTGGGGTATAATTGGTTTAATACGAATACGACCGTTGGGTATATATGACAAAAGTAACGGTCGGGAAAATTAAGTTCAGACGGTCGACCGAAAGTTAAAACACGGTCGACCAAAACCGGGCAGTGAAACACAAACAGGATACTTGATCATTCGGTCGACCGAACGGCATTGTGCGGTCGACCGAATGTGGTCAGACAACTAGGGTTCAGGTTTGGTGTTTTCCGGTCTAAGTTTGGGTGATCTATTGAAGTCCAACTTATGTGAAATTTCGTGTGTGACTTCTATAAGGAACCTAGTGTGTGTTTAAGTTGATTTTAGCTCAAGTATGCTCAATTTACACATGTTCCTAAAGACTCAAAGAAATACAAAATACATGTCTTCAAAAGAGCTTGATTACATGTCTTGACTTGATTTTCCTTTCTTCCTTGAGTCTTGATCACCTGTAGAGGTTAGCACAATGCAATATATATGGAATGCAATATGTGTGCTACTCTGCATGATCATAATTAAGATTAGGTTAATTAAATCATCAATATAGATTAAGGCCAAAAAGCCAACAATTTGTACGGGGGCTCAGGAAGCACCTCCGTACTCAGGTGACGTACAGTATGCCGCAGACGCTGGCCGATGTCGTGAGATTTTCCACGATCATTGATCAGGATTACCAGCAAAATTATGTTGAGGCTAGGAGAGCACCGGGGAAGGTCAGTGGATGTCCTAGTGCTCCGTGATTGATATGTTTTAATTAAAACTGCAAGTGCATGGCCGCGTTGAAGCGGTGGCAAATACGGGTTGATCCACAGGGAGGTGTGTCGACTTTAGTTTGTGCGAAGGCGAGTGGGAAAGAAAGGAGAGAAAAGAGTTATGATCTAGACTACACTACAATGCGAAAGTAAATGGAAAATAAGCAATAAAACTAAACCCCAAAGGGGGTAGTGAAAAGAGTGTGAATACAAAGATATGTGTATATGTGTGTGTGTTCAATTAAGCTCATCACAATATGTAGTGCATGAAAATAATAAAACTACATCCAACTTTGCCTCCACATGAAATAAGATAAGATCATATCATTAAAACATACAAGACAATAATTGCAATGAAGCTAAATGAACTCATGTATAAAGACTAGGCCCTACTATGCCTCCACATGAAATAAGATAACACAATATCATTAAAACATACAAGACATTAACCAAGGTAAAGGCAACAAGAGTGCATGCAACTACAAATTGTGTTTCCAATATTATTTCCATCCATATCCGGACCTTATTATTCCCCATAAAATAGGTCCACTAGTCTAAGCATATGCTAAGCTTGATTCAAGAGCATTAGCATATCAAAGACAAGAGTGAAATCCCATTAGATGTTTATGGAAATCATGTAAGGTTCAACGGATTAAGATAACACACACCTAATACATCACATTATTGATATCACATATTTCTCCACCCCCAAATGGGGATGGAACTACTCACTACTCATTACACTAACTACATTAACAAAATAAAACATTATACTGAAAGGAAATTCAACTAAGAAAGAAAGGAATATTAAAGAAGCTAATTGAAATGAACATAAAACTAAAGAAACATGCAAGAATTAAAAGAGAAGATTAAAAAAAACTAAGAAAAATTACTTTATTAAAATGACTCACTTTGAAGGTAGCACTCTTCTCCACCTTGAGTTTTTGCTTCAAGGCTTTTACTCCAAGTAGAGAGAATGCCACCAAGAATGGGTAGAATACAATGGAGGAGAAGTTCTATTTATAGCCATAGAAAAAGGTAATCCGGGACAATCCCCCGGTATGGGACTAAACGCATACCATAAATGGACTAACTACATGCTAATACAACACCCGGCCAAATCTTATCGGGTTTGGATCTAAATGGACCGCCAATTGGCGGTCTTGGACCGCTAATTGGCGGTTTATAAGTGTTGGATCGAGTCAGGATTTTGGTGGCTCGGTTCTGAATTGATTTCTTGGTGTTTGATGAACCCAATTTGGTTGTTGATGGTTGGGCCCGGATTTAATTGCCAAAATACACCTCATGATGGTGTGGAGTTTCCTGATTTGCTCATTGGTCCTTTAGGCTTTCATCCAGGTCCTTCCCTCTTGCATCTCAGTCCTCAAGTCTTGCAGCTCAGTCCTTTTCCTTGCTTCTAGGTCCTTTTATGCCTATTCTCCTCAATCCTGTTTATTCCTAAAACTCAAACATGAAACTCGTTACGTAGCATTGTTTAGGCTCAAGATAATGGATATAAGACACAAATATATGCATGATATGATGTCAATCAAATACCCTCACACCTTACTTTTTCTAGTCTCGAGCAAAACAAAGAAAGAGAAAAATAAAAGAAAGGAAAAAGCATACGAAAAACAGGGAAATCCTAACTCACTTTCGTAGGAATCACGGTTGCACTTAGAACGTGCAATAAGCCGTTAAACCTCCTTGTCTCCAAGGAGGAGGAGTGTTGTCTCCTGAGGGTTTTCAGCGGATATACCCACAAAATCCGAACAAATATGCATTATTCAATCTAGAAACTCGACTCGATGGACTCATTTTTATCCATCATTGGACGCGGTAATCCTACGGGCCGACTCTATATAGGTATTCAGTCCACACACCTAGACTAATGAACCATTCGTGCAAGTTAAATAAGGACTTAACTGAAAGACATTGACAACCTCAACATCCTCAAGTGATACAAAGTGTAAAGTCCATTAAGAAGAAACAACTATGGATGAGAGTCCAGCGGGTGAGAGTTATGAATCTTCGAGTTAGATTAGAGATCACGAAAATTATTATAAATCAAGTGAGATATTAAGCATCATATGATAATTGATTTAACAAAAACTCATATGATCAAAACACTAACAAGAAATTAAAATAAAAACGATCTCTCTTCTCTAACCCTAAATCCGTCACCCCCACCCTTTGGAGGGTTTTAGAAACCCATGGGGAGAAGATGAGGAGAAGGGGTCATGGAGATCATCGAGAGAATACGGAAAAAAGGAAATATTATACTAAACTACGATCTACGAAAATAAAAGCAATTATTCTAAGCACGCAACAAATTATTCTAAGAGAAAAATAAAGAACAACTAAATTACTCTACTGGAATTAAGAACATGAAACATTAATCTAAAACTAAGCTTACAAAAGACAAAGATAATGGAGAATTAAAAGGGCAGAATTTTATTGCTTTAGAATGTAATACAAAAAGTTCCCCTCACAACACAATTTCGTGGCTATTTATAGCCAATACAAGAAACCCTAGGTATGAATAAAGAAGGACACGTGGTATGACACGATTGGTTGAAATTGGAGGCATGGATCGCAACCCGAGCGGCGTTTCCGCCGCACAATGACCGTTAGATGCGGCGGAATCGCCGCATGGATGGTCCAGATTGTTTTGTGCTTTTTGTGGTGTGTTTTTGGTATGTTCTAGTTGGCCTCCATGCGTTTGAATCAATCATTGCATATCGTTGGAGATCCGTATTTAATTTCTTCTTGAATATTCCTCCAAAATAACTTTTTAGTCCTTCTAATTTGCGATCAGGTCCCTGGCTTCTTATGCAATCAATTGGACTTCAACTTGAGCTTGAATCTCTTAGCTAATTGGTCTTTGTGATCCATATGAGTCCATTGCAAGCGTTTTAGCTCGAATATTGGTAAATTGTATTGTAACTCCTGAATTCTGCACAATTGCTCAAAACAATACCTTAGTAGCATTTATTTATATATAAATAATCTAAATGAAAGACATATGATGCAATGTATGCAATGCATCAAATACCCCTACACCTAGATTTTGCTAGTCTCGAGCAAAACAAAACATGAAAAAAATATATGTATGAAAGCAGGAAAATCCTAACTCACTTTCGTAGGAATCACGGTTGCACTTAGCATGTGCAACAAGCCTTTAAACCCTAAGTTTCCTTGGAGGACGAGTTTTGTCTCGTGAGGGTTTTCAGTTGACACACCCACAAAGTCTTAATTCAATGTTTTATTAATAACTCTCAATATCTCCACCTCAACCTTATACATTTCACTTAGAATTCTTGCATGCTCATTATATAAATCTAACTCATAAAAATTCTAACTTGGTCTTTGTTCCTCCACATTCACACCACTAACCCTTCTACACATGTTATCACTTAAATTATTTTGCACGCCTCCTCTGGTGGTGAAGTATCATTTGGATCAACCATGGTATGGATCATTCTTTTAACTTTGGGCCTTGAGTAATAATTCCCCGAGATTCAACATATTTGCTTTATTTGACACTTTTACCCTTTTGCATTCGTGTAGCGAGTTTGGTCGATAATCCCGAGCTAGCAGACTCAAGTTACCGGGTTTCAAGATACCCCTACGGACCAGTGACTCGAAGGCTTGGGCTTTTGTAATCATTTTGCAAGATGTGTTTTTCTCACTTTTATTCCCCTTTTATTTTCCTCAAGGCTTAATTGTTATCAGAAGTCCACACTTCTCTGTATATTTTCCTCAACCTCTGCTTTTTATCAACCGCTTCAAAGATTTGATTCATCCAATTTAAGTGCATACATGTCTTAAAGGGTAATGGGTTATTTCTTTGGAACTTAGATTTATGTCATAATTTGTACAGGCAGAATTATATAATAAGGAGTAAAAACTCAATGCAATTTGTACTCGGGTTGGTCGGTTCAATCTTAAGCTATGTCGTGAAACATTGATTTTTTTTGAAGATAAATGGGCAAAACATATAGGTAGATAACTAGTCACCCCCCTACACCTATTTCATGCATTGTCCTCAATGTATGCAAAATTAAATAATATAGGACATGCACGAAAAAATAAAGTTACCTCCTTCGAGATGACGACTCTCCACGGTCGGAGAGTGCTTTGTTCAGTTTGCTATTGAGGCGCTTCATCCCGCCCCACATTCGGGACCTATGCTCGTCAGAGTTTTCTGGGGTTGACTGAGCCCAGAATGTTGCGGAGTCTTCAGACGACTCACTTGAGTGCATAGCATCCTCCATTTCTAGAGGTGTCCACAGGTCTGCTATAGTGCCACGATAGGAGGATGTCTCTCGTTCGACCGTACAAGGGAGCATGTCGGCTTCGTACACCCAAAAAGACTCATAGGCCATGAAGTGCTTGCAGATAGTGGTGACAAGGCATGGCAGAGGTTGGGAGCCGCGTTGGTGGCCTTCTCCAATGGTGGTCAGAAGTCGTCGGCACATACAGTAAGTACGATCACGGGTCATCAGGGAGTGAACGATGCCCATCTCAACGGTGCAAAAAGAATTGTTGTGGGTATTACTCGTGACGTTTTGGCATGCCCACCTACATGCTGTAAAGACATTCTGGTACATGGATGTGCCCTTGATACCCCGATCACGACTAAGCACACAATCTGGTCCCTTGAGTGACCGATAGAAACTGAGTTCCTCGGATGGCAAAGTGGAGGCCCCTTGTGGTATGTCAGTCAAGTTGGAGATGATGTGGAGGTCGATCGCCCAGACTTTGCTTCTCCAATTCAGTAAAATGTACCCACTGTCCAGGTCTATGTTAGTGATAATGCTATAGAACACCTCCACTAAGCTAGGGCAGTACACATCATTGTTATTATGGACCAAGTAGCTCCAACTCCGTGCTATGATTTCATCGTAAAAGTGGGTGCCGTTTTGATCACTAACAAGCAACGGGTGGAAGTTCTTCTCAGGAAACACCATGGTGATAGAATACTGCTAAAGTGGTATACGTTAGATTTAGAAAAATAAGTCATGTACTTCCACCGTTTTCCAAAATAAGTCATGTACCAATTTTTATTTTTTTTGAGAATAAACTAAAACTTAATCAAAATGAGGAATTGCGTGTAAAAACACGACTTCCTCTGCAACATTGGTGGGACGATTTAAGTAGGGCTTCAATCGATGCCCGTTAACTTTAAAGTTTTCACCGTTCTCCGGATTACTGATCTCGACCGCTCCGTGAGGGAAAACGGTTTTGATCATGAAAGGGCCGGTCCAACGACTCTTGAGTTTGCCGGAAAAGAGATGAAGGTGAGAGTTATAGAGAAGGACCAATTGTCCAGGAGAAAACGATTTCCTAGCGATGGATTTATCATGAAAAACCTTGGTCTTTTCCTTATAAATTTTAGCATTCTCATAAGCCTCATTTCTTATTTCCTCAAGCTCAACTAAATCCAATTTTCGAGCATTACCGGCTGCCTCTAAATCCATATTCAATTGCTTAATAGCCCAAAGGGCTCTATGCTCCCATTCGACCGGTAAGTGGCATGCTTTTCCATAGACTAACCGGTAAGCGGACATTCCTAAATTAGTCTTGAAAGCGGTCCGATAGGCCCACAACGCATCATTAATTTTTACAGACCAATCCTTACGTGAGGCATTAACCATTTTTTCCAGAATTTGCTTGATTTGTCTATTGGAAACCTCAACTTGTCCACTTGTTTGAGGGTGATACGGGGAAGCTAACTTATGAGTTATGGAATATTTTCTCATCAAAGCTTCAAATGATCGATTACAAAAATGAGTACCCCGGTCACTGATAATGGTACGTGGAGTACCAAATCGGGAGAAAATATTCTCCTTCAGAAATTTGACAACAACTTTGTTGTCATTGGTTTTGGTGGGGATAGCCTCAACCCACTTGGACACATAGTCCACAGCTAGCAAGATATACTCCTTCCCAAAAGACATTGGAAACGGGCCCATAAAATCGATGCCCCAAACATCGAAGATATCAACTATGAGAATAGGATGCAGAGGCATCATGTCTCTACGAGAGAGTTTTCCTAGCATTTGACATCTAGAGCAAGAATTACAAAATGCAAATGCATCCTTAAATAGGGTGGGCCAATAAAATCCACACTGTAAAACTTTGGCCGCGGTTTTCTTAGCTCCAAAATGTCCTCCACATGCTTGGTCATGACAAAAAGATAGAACACTTGCAAATTCCTCCTCAGGAACACATCTTCTAATGATTTGATCCGAACAATATTTGAAAAGATATGGGTCATCCCAATAAAAATTCTTCACTAGGGACCTAAATTTGGCTTGATCGTTCGTAGACCATTCAGTCGGGGTCACACCAGTTACTAAGAAATTGACGATATCGGCGAACCATGGTTCGCCAGACACAACCATAATTTGTTCATCCGGAAAGTTATCATTCACTGGTGTGTTATTCACTGGGCTAAGAGGAATTCTAGACAAGTGATCGGCGACTACATTTTCACAACCCTTTTTATCACGGATTTCGATATCAAATTCTTGCAGTAGTAGGATCCAGCGCAATAAACGCGGCTTATCATCCTTTTTGTTCACTAAATGTCTTATGGCCGCATGATCCGTGTAAATAATCACATGTGTGCCAATCAAATATTGTCTAAATTTTTCCAAGGCAAAAATGACTGCTAGAAATTCTTTCTCGGTTACCGTATAGTTCAATTGGGCATCATTCAATGTTTTACTAGCATAATATATCACATGAGGTTTCTTTTCAATTTTCTGACCCAACACCGCTCCTATGGCGTAATCTGATGCATCACACATTATCTCAAAGGGTTGGGTCCAATCGGGTGAATGAATAATGGGTGCCGACGTCAATTCCCTCGTAAGGTGGTTAAAGGACTCCAAACATTTATCCGAAAATTCAAACTTAGAGTCCTTCGCTAATAATTCAGTCAATGGTCAAGCCACCTTACTAAAGTCCTTGATAAACCTTCGATAGAATCCGGCATGCCCTAAAAATGAACGAATCTCTTTGACATTTGTTGGTGGAGGGAGATGCTTAATCAAATCCACCTTGGCTTTATCCGCTTCAAAGCCATCCTTCGACACAATGTGACCAAGTACTATTCCATTCTTAACCATGAAATGACATTTTCCCAATTTAAGGTCAAGTTCTTCTCCTTACACCTTACTAGTACTAATTCCAAATGGTTCAAACAATTGGCAAAAGTGGGACCAAAGACAGAGAAATCATCCATGAAAATTTCCATGAAATTATCCACCATATTAGAGAAGATGCTAACCATACATCTTTGAAATGTGGCTGGAGCATTGCACAAGCCAAAGGGCATGCGACGGAAAGCAAATGTGCCGAATGGGCACGTGAAGGTAGTTTTCTCCTGATCCTCAGGAGCGATAGGAATTTGGTTATAGCCGGAATATCCATCAAGAAAACAATAATACTCATATCCGGCCAACCGTTCTAGCATTTGATCTATGAAAGGAAGAGAGAAGTGGTCCTTACGGGTTGCAGAATTTAGTTTCCTATAGTCAATGCAAATCCTCCACCCGGTTTGGATACGGGTCGGGACTAACTCATTAATCTCATTCTCAACTACAGTAACTCCAGATTTCTTAGGGACAACCTGAACAAGACTAACCCAAGCACTATCGGATATAGGGTATATAATTCCATTGTCCAACCACTTAAGTATTTCCTTTTTGACGGCCTCAGTTAGGACCGGGTTAAGCCGTCTTTGCGGATCCCTACGGGGTTGAGTATTATCCTCCAAATGGATCCTATGTTGGACTATAGACGGGCTGATCCCCTTGATGTCGGCCATGGTCCATCCAATAGCTTCTTTATTCCTACTGAGGACTCTCAACAATTCCTTCTCTTGATTGGGGGTCAAATCCGATGCTATGATAACTTGGAGGGTGGATGAGGGTCCTAAAAATGCATACTTCAGTGTAGTAGGGAGAGGCTTCAACTCTAGTGATGGTGGTTCTTGTAGTGAGGGTTTGGCTCGAGGTCTTGGTTCGGCTAAAAGTCCACCTAAGGCTGACCAATTGGGTGAAGATCGATTCGAACCTATATGATTGATTTGGTCACAAATTATGGCCTCACCACTGAGGTTCTTTTGAAAATCAACTTCATCCAATTGGGTGAAATTTAAGTAATCCGAAATCAAATCATCCTCACTACAATCCTGAATATAATTCAATTCACTCGATTCATCAGAGAAAATTCCAGGTTGCTTCCCTAAGTTAAAAATATTTAGCTCAGCAGTAAAATTCCCAAATGACAATTTCATCAATCCATTCCTACAATTGATCAGGGCATTGGAAGTGGCTAAAAAAGGTCTTCCTAAGATCACAGGAATTTGATTGCTAGGGTTAGCAACAGGCTCCGTGTCTAAGACAACAAAATCCACAGGAAATATGAATTCACCCACTTTGATCAGAACATCATCAACCACACCTCTAGGAATCTTAACAGATCTGTCAGCCAATTGGAGTGTGGTCCTAGTCTGTTTAAGGTCTCCTATATCCAATTCTTTATATACAGAGTAGGGAAGCAGATTAACACTAGCACCCAAATCCAGCAAGGCCCTATTGATTAAGGTGTTACCAATTACACATGAAATAGTTGGACAACCAGGGTCTTTATATTTGATTTGTGTGGGTTGGGTTAACACAGAGCTTATATTTGCAGTTAAGAAGGCTCTTTTTGGTACTTGTGTTTTCCTTTTCTTGGTGCATAAGTCTTTTAAGAATTTTGCATAAGGTGGAATTTGTTGAATAGCTTCTAATAGAGGGATGTTTACTTTTACTTGCTTAAAAACTTCCAACATTCTCTCCATTTGATTTGTATGATTCTTATTAAGTCTATTAGGGAATGGTGCGTTAGGAATGAATACTCTTTCAGGTTCAGTTGGTTCAATTTCAATTGGTTCCTCAGATTGAATTGGCGGCTCATTAGATGGCTCAGGTGTGACGGAATTATTAGGCTCATTAGCCAAAGGGTGAGTGACTTTGTTATTAACAGATTTTCCAGATCTTAATGTAAGTATAGCATTAATGTGTTGATTTTGCTCTTCTTCTTGAACCATATGAACTGGTCTGTTATTATTGTTCAGATTAGGAGGTGGTGCATTATGTGGTACATTAGGTGGAGGCCTAATTTGTTGAGGATTGAATGATTGAGGATTAAATGGTTGAGGTGGTTGATATGGCATATGTTGATGTGGTTGATATGGCATATGTTGATTATGTGGATTGTTAATTCTTGGGTTCACCTCGGGTTGGCTTGGGAATCTTCCTCTTTCTCTTTCACCTACAACTTGTGCTAATTGACTTACTTGAGTCTCTAGCTTTTGAAAAGATTGAGTAGTTGTTTGAACAAATGTTTTCATTAAGTTTTCCAAATCAGTTAATCGGACATCACTATTATTGTTGTTGTTGTTTGAGTACATTTGTTGTCTAGGTGGTTGGCCTTGCTGGGGCATGGGTGCAGGATTTGAATTCCCTTGGCTCCATGAAAAATTGGCATGGTTGCGCCAACCTGGATTATAGGTTGACGAATAAGGGTCATTCCTAGGACGATTAAATGCAGTATTGACTTGTTCCATGTCCGAAGAAATGTGTGCACACTCCTCCAAAACATGACCAGTTTGACCACACCTAGAGCAAGAAACAGAAGAGATTTGATTTACTAGGGGTCGGGTTTGAAGCTCTAGAGTTTCCATCCTACGCATAAGGGTGGCTAATTTTGCTTCAGCAGCTATAGAAGCATCTACAGCTAAGACACCTGATCTGGATTGATTTGCTATTCTAGATCCACTACTCAGGTTGGTTGGTGCCCTAGCTGTGCCCCATTGTATACTATTATCAGGTAAGTCTTCAAGAAAAGTCCAAGCATCATTCTCATTTTTGGACATAAAGCTTCCTTGGCTTACAGATTCTAGCATAACTCTAGATGTAGGTGTCAATCCCTCATAGATAATTTGGCACAATTGCCATCTTGGAATTCCATGATGAGGGCATTGGGTCAGCAGGTGCTTAAATCTTTCCAAATAGGAATAGAACGGCTCGCTCTCAGATTGAACGAATGCACAAATTTCATTTCTAATCCTAATAGTCTTATGGTTGGGGAAATATTTCTTTAAGAACACTTGAACAAACTCAGCCCAACTCCTAATAGATTTTTCGGCTAGACTATATAGCCATTTCTTAGCGTCGTCCTTCAGTGCTAGAGGCACGAATTTAAGACGCACCGCCTCCTCAGGGATATGCTGGTATTGCATAAGGGAGCAGATTTCCTCAAATTCTCTAAGGAAGAGATATGGGTCTTCCTTAGAGGTGAACTTGGGCAACATACTCAGGTATTGTGCCTTTAGTTCGAACTCGTGACCCGGTATGGTGGGCATAACGATGAACGATGGCTGAGCAGCCATCGTTGGGTAGCACCGATCCCTCAGAGTCATAGGTGGTGCAACAGGTGGTCCACTACATTCTCACCCATTGGATCCGGGTGAGGTGGTGCAACAGGTGGATTGGGGTTAAGCTCTAGACTGGAATCTAGATGAACTCGTGAGAGTCAATTGCTCAAGTCTCGAACCCAAATCTGAGTGCACCGGTTTGAATTAATTTTTTGAATTCAAATTCGAAATTTAAATTCCAAATTCAAATTCAAGAATCAATTGATTTTTTATTTTTTTATTTTTTTGTAATAATTTTTTTTTAAAAATGGAAACAAACAATAGAAGTGGAAAAGATGAGAAAGGAATCCTAATCTAGAGAATTGAGGTGAGAAGAGAAAGAAGACTCAGATGAGAAGGGAAACTTAACTCTAAAAGATAGATGAGAGGGTTGGTCAGAAGTTTCCTAAACAAGCACGGTTCAAAAAATCCTAGACCTAGTGTAGCTTAAGTCTAGACGACTCCTAACTGGTTGTGTCGAATTGATTCGCTTGATTCACCTCCCTCACTAATCAAACCAAATTGGTCAGGCCGTGTATAGCTAGTGGGGGCGCTTCCGACAGAGTCGGTGCCAATTAGACAACCACTTCGCTTGGAAGACTTACGTCAACACAAAAACACTTTCTAGACACCAAATTTAATTCGATCAGCTTCAAGTCATAGCAAGTCAAACCAATCTTCTCCTTAATTGAGTCCGAATCCTTAGGGGCCAATGTCTAATTGATTTTAAATTAAGGCTTGGGTGACACTTTGGGATTGTTATTTGTGGGCCACGGAAGGGTGATGAAATCCCCACCGTATCTTTTCCTACGGAGTTGCCCTTAAGATAGTTTAACTTAAATCTAGCAGAGATAGTCAAACATTGGTCTTTAGTGGGGGACAATTGCAAGGTTCTATGCAAACTAAATTATATGCTTAAATGCAATCGATAAAAACCACGTACGTACCTTGCCTCCAGCACTCTTCAACAATGAATTGATTTGCAAAATTTAGCATACATAATGCGAGAAAATCTCTAAATGATGCATGCACTAAAGCCTTTCTAATTTTGTAAAATTTTAGGTCACAAGTTGAATTAGTGCCAATTATGGAAGTTTGCCCTACACATGCAATTCTACCAAAAAGGAAATTTTCCGAAAATGGAAATTACGAGGAAAAGGCAACAACCTACGCACGCTCAGTCGGGTTCGCCTCCCGCTCTCGACAATTTCCAGTGCTCTACGCGTCCACACAGAGATGATTCGCGTTCCAGAAAAATGTAAGGCTCAAATATTCAACCCGTACGGCGTTTACGCCGCAGACTGCACTGCTTGTGCGGCGTTTTCGCCGCCTGTTCAGCTCGGATCGTCTTCGGTTTTTTGCATCGTCTCTACTACGTCCTGAAAAGCACAGAGCAAATGTTAGATCGTGAAAAACCAAGATCCAAACAAAACAAAAAAAAAGAAATCATAAAAACTTGAAATTCTCGTCGCCTCCCCGGCAACGGCGCCAAAAACTTGTTGAGTTTTCTTATTTATACCGCAAGTGCATGGTGTCGATGAAGACGCGGCAAGTACGGGTCGAACACAAGGAGGGAGAGATTCTTATGTTTTTGTGATTTTTTTTATTAAGGAGAGAAAAAGAGAAATAGGGTTGGGTTGAGATTTTTGGATTTATTTTTATTTTTTTTAAAGCAAGAATCAACAAAAACAAAAACTAAGAAGAAACAACTATGGATGAGAGTCCAGCGGGTGAGAGTTATGAATCTTCGAGTTAGATTAGAGATCACGAAAATTATTATAAATCAAGTGAGATATTAAGCATCATATGATAATTGATTTAACAAAAACTCATATGATCAAAACACTAACAAAAAATTAAAATAAAAAAAATCTCTCTTCTCTAACCCTAAATCTGTCACCCCCACCCTTTGGAGGGTTTTAGAAACCCATGGAGAGAAGATGAGGAGAAGGGGTCATGGAGATCATCGAGAGAATACGGGAAAAAAAGGAAATATTATACTAAACTACGATCTACGAAAATAAAAGCAATTATTCTAAGCACGCAACAAATTATTCTAAGAGAAAAATAAAGAACAACTAAATTACTCTACTGGAATTAAGAACATGAAACATTAATCTAAAACTAAGCTTACAAAAGACAAAGATAATGGAGAATTAAAAGGGCAGAATTTTATTGCTTTAGAATGCAATACAAAAAGTTCCCCTCACAACACAATTTCGTGGCTATTTATAGCCAATACAAGAAACCCTAGGTATGAATAAAGAAGGACACATGGTATGACACGATTGGTTGAAATTCGGAGGCATGGATCGCAACCCGAGCGGCATTTCCGCCGCACAATGACCGTTAGATGCGGCGGAATCGCCGCATGGATGGTCCAGATCGTTTTGTGCTTTTTGTGGTGTGTTTTTGGTATGTTCTAGCTGGCCTCCATGCGTCTGAATCAATCATTGCATATCGTTGGAGATCTGAATTTAATTTCTTCTTGAATATTCCTCCAAAATAACTTTTTAGTCCTTCTAATTTGCGATCAGGTCCCTGGCTTCTTATGCAATCAATTGGACTTCAACTTGAGCTTGAATCTCTTAGCTAATTAGTCTTTGTGATCCATCTGAGTCCATTGCAAGCGTTTTAGCTCGAATATTGGTAAATTGTATTGTAACTCCTGAATTCTGCACAATTGCTCAAAACAATACCTTAGTAGCATTTATTTATATAAAAATAATCTAAATGAAAGACATATGATGCAATGTATGCAATGCATCAGCGCATCCCAAGTCAGATGACTCGAAAGAACCATGCACAAAGTCCCATCAGACCTACTTTCCCGAGTGATAGGAGACGTGCAAGAAGAGAGAACACTTACTCACTTATTTCTTATCTACACATGAACCAAAACCCGTACACTTAAAGTCTCACAACAATATTTAAAGGGTCCTTGACTACAACAAACTTCCTTAAATTAACAGACACAAATTATTGACTCACTAGGTTCAGGGTGAACATCTTTAAATGTTTGAGCACTAAAACCCTATGATTACTCACCCTCGAGGGAAAACTGGGGTGCATCCCAACGACTAGATAAGTCCTAAAGCCACTGTACTAGATATCCTAATGCATCAAGTTCAAGACAATTTTGGGAGCTTTCTTTTTACTTTGCCTCTCAATGGTTTTGCACATGCTAAACACAAGCAAAACCTACAAAAACATTTTCTTTCGCAAACACATGAAGATTTTGAAAGAAATGTGTAAATTTTAAAGCACTAGGAAAGCAAAAGAAGACAAGTCACCCAAGGATCATGGCAAACATATATCGATATTAAATGCAACACACTAACATGACCCTATCAATTCACATAAAATAAAACCAAATCAAAGGAAAAGACTCGCTTATGTACACACGTAAAACACCCCCCCACACCTACTTCATGCATTGTCTTCAATGAATGTGAGCAAGATACTACATGAATTTATGCATGAAAAATGAAAGATCTCACCAATATGAAGCGCAAATGGAAGTTCAAGGTTATGTTGATGGACAAAAACCTGAATTCCCTCAAAACCTGTGAGATGCTAAAGAAGGTATACAAATACATGAAAGAAATGGGGCCCAAATTCACAAGTGTTGGGGCCCACAACAATCAATGCTTGCTCATACTTAGCCTCTGGAGAACACAAGGACATTCCCCGATAACATGACCACTCAACCCACAACAGTCGCACAGTACGACTACTGGAGCCACCAGTGCGACTGTTGTGGGTTGAGTGGTCATGTTATCGGGGAATGTCCTTGTGTTCCTCCAGAGCCTAAGTATGAGCATACCTTTTCCCAAAATGCTCAATATGACCATTACGCATCCGCATACAAACCGAGAGGGATGGATTCGTGGGGTGACAATTCTTATTCAAATTCTTATACATCATTTTCACCCAGTATCCTCCTCCCGAATACCCAGAATTCTACAACACCATACTCCAAATCATTGGCCTCATTCTCAGCCCATCAACATCCAACCCCAAAATTTCCCAAATTCTAACATGAACCTCACTGTTACCCCAAATTCCTTAAAACAAACCCTCCAAACTTTCATGGAAACCACTCAAACTTTATTGAAGTCCAACTTGAATTCCTTGCAAACTATGGAAATGTATGTGAGTCAAATGACACAACAATTCCGTGAACGTGAGTAGGGTAACCTTTCTTGTCAACATGAGGATTCATCTTTTGATATTGAACCACCACCACATTCACAAATTCAAAGCACAATCTTTCAAAGTCAAACTCTTAGTCAGTCTGAGGGACTTGGGGTTTCAATTCACGATCACTTAGTGGAGGATTCGATTCAAATTGAGAATAACATGGACCAACTGCATTATGAGTCGGCACAGGATTATGCTGTATCTTTTGTCCTGTGGCCCTTGAGCCACTTGATCTTCATGTTGTGCCTATTAAGGACTCACCTCTGGTGGAGCAAGAGCTCCCTAGTACCCCTCAATTTCAAACAACCTGGTGAGAGTTTGCCTCTCACTATTGTTCCTGATCATCTTGGAAATTATGGAACATCAGACAATTACATTGCTAATGAGGGTATTAAGAGTTCCTTGGAGGATACCTTGGGTATGAGACCCACTTTTTGTTCGCCTGGTGAGTCGAACATGCCTAACGAGGTTCTTGACCTCGTTCCGACGCACCAGCTTATTGGTTGGAGAGTTTGGATTGACGATCATAACTTCAGTACTGCAACGGGAGAAACTCTTCTTTTGTTGCCCCTTTTTTCCCAAACTCCTGAGAGGTTCAAGATCTTTCAGTTTGATCCTTTGAATGACACGCTTTTGCGTCTAATTCATGAACCTCTCTTTTCATCTTGTGCTCTTCGTGAGGGGGCCCAAACATGAGTATTCTAGCCCCGCGTAGTGTCATGTTCCCTTTCCAAGTGCATTGACCCACTTTTGAGGTTCCCATTTGATGTCTTTTGACAAATGAAGATGCGAACTTATGTTTGTACATAGTTATATTCAAAAAAAGAACAATAAAAGACTCCATGAGCGAGCATTGATTGTTGTGGGCCCCAACACTTGTGAATTTGGGCCCCATTTATTTCATGTATTTGTATCCCTTCTTTAGCATCTCACAGGTTTTGAGGGAATTCGGGTTTTTGTCCATCAACATAACATTGAACTTCCTTTTGCGCTTCACATTGGTGAGATCTGTCCTTTTTCATGCATAAATTCATGTAGTATCTTGCTCACATTCATTGAGGACAATGCATGAAGTAGGTGTGCAGGGCTGTTTTACGTGTGTACATAGTCGAGTCTTTTCCTTTGATTTTTATTTTCTTTTGTGTGCATTGCTAGGGTCATGTTAGTGTGCTGCATTTAATATCGATATATCTGCTTGCCATGATCCTTGGGTGACTTGTCTTCTTTTTCTTGCCTAGTGCTTTAAAATTTTCACATTTCTTTCAAAATCTTCATGTGTTTGCGAAAGAAAATGTTTTGTGGGTTTTGTGTGTGTTTAGCATGTGCAAAACCGTTGAGAGGCAAAGTAAAAAGAATGCTCCCAAAATTTCTTGAACTTGATGCATTAGGATATCTAGTACAGTGGCTTTAGGACTTATCTAGTCGTTAGGATGCACCCCGGTTTTACCTCGGGGGCGAGTAATCATAGGGTTTCAGTACTCAAACAATTAAAGAAGTCCATCCCGAACCTAGTGAGTCAATAATTCGTGTCTGTTAATTTAAGGAGGTTTGTTGTAGTCAATGACCCTTTAAATTTTGTTGTGAGACATTAAGTGTAGGGGTTTTGGTTCATGTGTAGATAAGAAATAAGTGAGTAAGTGTTCTCTCTTCTCGCACGGCTCCTATCACTCGGGAAAGTAGGTCTGAGGGGACATTGTGCATGGTGCTTTCGTGTCATATGACTTGGGATGCGCCGACCGAACTCCCATTACACGGGTGGTAGGGATTGCCCTATGTGGAGATTTGGGGAAAGGTGTACGTCATAGTGTAAGTCCTCATAGGCAATGATGCACGAAACCTGTGTAGGATCGTATGGGTCGGCTATGCTAATCACTTTTATCCCTAATTACCCACTTGTTTAAACATTCAAAGATAAGCAGCGGAATTTAAAACAAACAAGCAAGTAAGGGGAAGGAAAATGCAAACCACAATGAGACGGGGGATTTTAATAGTGGTTCCGCACCCCACCCGGGTCCTAGTCCTCTCTTACAAGCTCTGCTCGGATCACCGAGCTCCGCTCACGGCTTCACTAACCACTCCCCATTCTGGGCCGGGAGAGAACGCCTTTACAATCTTCAAGCTCGCGAACAACCCTCGACGAGCTTGGCTACTCCTCTCACAATCCGAGAGGGATCACTTCGGGCTCTCACTGAAGTCTATACTTGGGTCTTGGGCTTTCACCAAGACCCTTGTTTCTTGCACAATGAGTGGAGTGGAACAACACTCTCTAAACTTGAGCACACTTGAGTGAGAATAGGAATTAAGACTAAAGTGTAGAAGGTTTTGAGCTTTTGAGTGTTTGGATCTTCTCTCTAATGTTGGGGACAAATATGAGTGGGAGAGTTGTGTTAAAATGTGTTTTACAACTCTTTATATTGGCATTAGAGAGAATAGAGTTGTTGGGGTTGATTGGGTATGAGTTGGTGTAAGATACACACAATAGAAACCTGCAGGATGCAGTTCTGCCTAAAAACAGTCGACCGAAACGGGTATGTCGTTCGTCCGTTTGGTCAAAATTCAGCTTTGACTTGAGTCCACTTAATTTAACGGTCGAACGGGCTCAGGGGATTGTTCGACCGAATTAGTCCAGGCACTTCTGGGAGACCAAATTGTGTTGGTTCGGTCGACCGTTAGGAAAGTTTCGGTCGACCGGATGTTTGGTAATTTTGGGGTATTCGGGAATAATACGAATACGACCGTTAGGTATAATACGACAAAACAAACGGTCTGAACAAATGTGACATCCGGTCGACCAAAAAAGTCTCGACGGTCGACCGAATTTGGGCAGTGAAGTACAAACAGGATAATTGATCATCTGGTCGACCGAACGGTCTGTTTCGTTCGATCGAATGTGGGCAGACAGTTCAGGTTAATTGTTTGGTGTTTTCTGGTCTAAGTTTGGGTGATCTGTTGAAGTCCAAATTATGTGAAATTTTGTGTGTGACTTCTATAGGGAACCTAGTGTGTGGGTGATTAGTTTTTAGCTCAAGTATGCTCAATTACACAAGGTTCCTAAAGACTCAAAGAAATACAAAATAGATGTCTTCAAATGAGCTTGATTACATGTATTGGCTTGATTTCCTTTCTTCCTTGAGTCTTGATCACCTGTAGAGGTTAGCACAAAGCAATATATTTGCAATGAAACATGTGTACTACTCTACATGACCATAATTAAGATTGGGTTGATTAAATCATCAAGACAAAGATTAAGGCCAAAAAGCAAACAACCTGACCCTGGGAGAATGAAACTCCAACTAATAAAAAGAAAAGGAAAGAAAAAAAGAAAAGAAAAAAAGTAACAAAAATAAAAAAATGGTAATGCAAATAAGAACCTTAATGGACTTTACACTTTGTATCACTTGAGGATGTTGAGGTTGTCCATTGATCGACATCATTTCATGCTCATATTTGTATCTTATATCCATTATCTTACACCTAAGCAATGCTACGTGACGAGTTTTATGTTTAGTTTTCAGGAATAAAGAGGTTTGAAGAGAAGAGCCATGAAAGGATCCAAAAGCTGGAAAAATGACTTAATTGTGAGACCTGTGGACTAAGATGCAAGGGAGAAGGACCTGATCGTAAGACCGAAGGACCTAAGAGCAAAACAAGAAACTCCACACCATCATGGGGAGTATTTTGGCAATTCGATTCGGGTCGGAGCTCCAACAAACAAAGTAGATGCCTCCAAGACCAACACATCCATCAAGAAAAGCCCACAACCAAAAAGAACTCGATCTGAAGCTTATAGACCGCCAATTGGCGGTCTTGGATCGCTAATTGGCGGTCCATATAGCCCCAGATCCGCTAAGATTTCTCCTGGACTTGTATTAATGTTTGTTTAGGCTATTTTTGGTATTGGTTTAGTCCCACATCGGGGGATTGTCCCGGATTAGCTTTTTCCATGCCTATAAATAGAACTCTTCACCTTCTATTGTAATTACCCATTGCTTGGTGGCATTCTCTCTACTAAGGAGTGAGCCTTGATGCAAAAACTCAAGGTGGAGAAGAATGCTACCTTCAATGTGAGTCATTTGTTAATAAAATAATTCTTCTAGTTTCTTTTAATCTTGTCTTTTAATTTGTGCATGTTTGTTTAGTCTTTCCTTTCCTTTTATGTTTCTTAAATACTTCTTGCCTTCTTAGTTAACTTTCATTTCAGTATAATGCTTCATTTTATTAGAGTAGTTAGTTTAAATATGTGTGAGTAGTTCCATCCCCTTTGGGGGTGGAGTAGATGTGTGTACATGTTATGTAGATGGTTTGAATGAGTAATATGAATGTTTGTGAAAGATATTAGTATGCTTGCTTGAATTATTAAGAACCTTACTTGATGGTTTCTTCCATAGCTTAGGTACATTCCATGCTTGTCTAAGTGTCTTAATAACAACCTTGCATTGCTCATATTAATCACATTAGTTTAGTGTTGTAAATGATAGGTTTTGCCATTAGGTACCTCTTATGCATTAACAAACACTAACTAACTTGAGCTTATGGTTTGCATTCAACACCACACTTATTTCATGTGCACACACACACTCCACCCCTTAGGGGTTTCCATTCCTGTCATTTTATCTCCTTCATTAGTTGATTAGCTTAGTTGTTTAGTTGTTTCATTTCAGCGTGCTTGTTTCCTAGTTTAGATTAGTGTAGTGTAGTGTAATACATCTTTCTCTCCTCCCTTTACCTCTCGCCTTCGAACAAACCAATTGTCGACACACCTCCCAGTGGACGACCCGTATTTGCCACCGCTTCAACGCGGCCGTGCACTTGCGGTTTAAGTAAAACGAGATCAATCATCCATGTCTTTTCACTTAAGTCCTTAATTAACTTTCACGAATGATTCATTAGGCTAGGTGTGTGGACTGATTACATTTATAGAGTTGGCCCGTAGCATTACCGCGTCCAATGATCGATAAAAATGAGTCCATCGAGTCGAGTTCCAGATTGAATAATGCATCTCTGTTCGGATTTTGTGGGTATATCCCCTGAAAACCCTCCGGAGACAACACTCCTCCTCCTTGGCGACAATGATGTTTAACGGCTTGTTGCACGTGCTAAGTGCAACCGTGATTCCTACGAAGGTGAGTTAGGTTTTCCCTGTTTTTTGTATGCTTTTTCCTCTCTCTCATTTTTCTCTTTCTTTGTTTTGCTTGGGACTAGAAAAAGTTAGGTGTGGGGGTATTTGATTGGCATCATTTCATGCATATCTTTGTGTCTTATATCAATTATCATTCACCCCAAACAATGCTATGTAACGAGTTTTATGTTTAGTTTTCAGGAATAAGTAGGTTTGAGAAGGAGAGACTATAAATGGACCTAATAGCAGGGAAAAGAATTGAGTTGAGAGACTCGATGACTAAGATGCAAGATCGAAAGACCTGAATGTAAGATCAAAGGACCAATGAGCAAACAAGAATACTCCACACCATCATAGGGAGTATTTTGGCAATTCTATTCGGGTCGGAGCTACAACAACCTACTCGGATGCATCAAACATGAAGAAATAAAGCCAGACAACAACACACCAAATCCAGGATGGATTCGAACCATATAGACCATCAATTGGCGGTCCAAGACCGCTGATTGGCGGTCGGTTTGGGTCCGAATCCTCTAAGACTTTGGCGGGTCGTTTATTAGGGTGTATTTAGTCTATTTTTGGTATATGTTTAGTCTCATACCGGCGGATTGTCCCGAATTACCTTTTTCTATTGCTATAAATAGAACTCCTCCTCTTTTTGTATTTACCCATTGCTTGGTGGTATTCTCTCTACTTGGAGTAAGCCTTGAAGCAAAACTCAAGGTGGAGAAGAGTGCTACCTTCAATGTGAGTCATTTTAATAAAATAATTGTTCTTAGTTTCTTTTAATCTTGTCTTTTAATTCTTGCATGCTTCTTTAGTTTTACTTTCCTTTCCTTTTAGCTTCTTTAATATTTCTTGCTTTCTTAGTTTAATTTAATTTCAGTACAATGTTTCATTTTGTTAATGTAGTTAGTGTAATGATTTGTGAGTAGTTTCATCCCCATTTGGGGGTGGAGAAATATGTGATATCAATAATGTGTTGTATTAGGTGTGTGTTATCTTAATCTGTTGAACCTTACATGATTTCCATAACCATCTAATGGGATTTCACTCTTGTCTTTGATATGTTAATGCTCTTGAATGAAGCTTAGCATATGCTTAGACTAGTGGACCTATTTTATGGGGAATAATAAGGTGAGGATATGGATGGAATTAATATTGGAAACACAATTTCTAGTTGCATGTACTCTTGTTGCCTTTACCTTGGTTAATGTCTTGTATGTTTTAATGATATTGTGTTATGTTATTTCATGTGGAGGCATAGTAGGGTCTAGTCTTTATACATGAGTTCATTTAGCTTCATTCCAATTATTGTCTTGTATGTTTTAATGATATGATCTTATCTTATTTCATGTGGAGGCAAAGTTGGATGTAGTTTTATGATTTTCATGCACTACATATTGTGATGAGCTTAATTGAACACACACACATACACATATCTTTGTATTCACACCCTTTTCTCTACCCCCTTTGGGGTTTAGTTTTATTGCTTATTTTCCATTTACTTTTGCATTGTAGTGTAGTGTAGATCATAACTCTTTTCTCTCATTTCTTTTCCACTCGCCTTCGCACAAACTAAATTCGACACACCTCCCTGTGGATCGACCCGTATTTTCCACCGCTTCAACGCGGTCGTGCACTTGCGGTTAATTAAAACATATCAATCAGAGAGCTTCCACCCCAGTGTCACGATTGTTTTGGAAGATCAAGAGTTTCTGGCAGACTTGATCTTGTTGTCGATGGAGGACTTCGACGTCATACTGGGGATGGATTGGCTATCCCAGTACGATGTGCGAGTCTTGTGCCCGGAGACGAAGATTCTGATCCCGAGGAAGGGTCTACCTGATGTGCTGATCAGGGAGACGAAGGACAGAGAAGGCAGAGTAGTCGTATCAGTAGTGAAGGCACAGAAGTTGTTGGAGCAGGGTTGCAGAGCTTTCGTGGCCACTCTTGTAGTTCCAGATCCAGAGGCGAGGAGATTGGAGGACATTGAGATAGTCTGGGAGTTTCCAGAGGTATTTTCCGATGATGTCTCCGGGTTGCCGCCTCAGAGAGATTGAGTTTGGTATTGATTTGGTAGCTGAGACTACGCCGCAGTCGAAGGCGCCGTATAGGATGGCACCTGCTGAGCTGGCAGAGCTGAAGAAGCAGTTGCAAGATCTGATGGATACCGTGTTTATCCACCCCAGTGTCTCACCTTGGGGAGCGCTGGTACTCTTCGTTAAGAAGACGGATGGATCGCTGCGATTGTGTATTAACTATAGGATGCTGAACAAGGTTACCATAAGGAATAGGTATCCCTTGCCCAGGATCAAGGACCTGTTTGACCAGTTGCAGTCAGCGAAGGTGTTCTCGAAGATTGATCTGCGGTCCGGTTATCATCAGTTGAGGATCAGAGAGGCAGATGTGCAGAAGACAACTTTCAGGACGAGGTGCATGCATTACGAGTTTTTGGTGATGTCGTTCGGGTTGACGAGCGCGCCTGCAGAGTTTATGGATTTGATGAACAGGACGTTCAGTCAGTACCTCGACCGGTTTGTGATTGTCTTTGTGGACGACATTTTGGTCTACTCGCCAGATGTAGAGCAGGATTGAGAGCACTTGAGAGTTGTACTTGGTATCTTGAGAGATCATCAGTTGTATGCCAAGTTTTCGAAGTGCGAGTTCTGGCTCAGCAGTGTCGCCTTTCTGGGATACATTGTATCGGGAGCTAGGATTTCAGTATATCCAATGAAGGTTGAGGCCGTGACACAGTGGAGACCCCGACTAGTGTAGCAGAGATCAGGAGCGTTGTGGGACTGGTGGGGTACTATCGTCGTTTTATTCAGGATTTCTCCAGGTTGGCTTCGCCTCTGACGACTTTGACGTGGAAGGGCGTCAAGTTTGTGTGGTCCCAGAAGTGCGAGGACAGTTTCCAGGAACTGAAGAGTCGGCTAACGACTGCTCCAGTTCTGACACTTGTCAGTGGTAGCGGTGGGTTTGTGATTTACAGTGGTGCGTCAGGCGTTGGACTGGGATGCGTACTTATGCAGCACGGGCAGGTGGTTGTGTACGCTTCGAGGCAGCTGGAGGAGCACGAGAGGAACAACCCCACTCATGATTTGGAGTTGGCGGCAGTTGTGCATGCGTTGAAGACTTGGAGACATTACTTGTATGGCGAGCAGTTCGAGGTTTTCACATATCATCAGAGCCTGAAGTATCTGTTTTCGCAGAAGGAGCTGAATATAAGGCAGCATAGATGGCTCGAGCTGATTAAGGATTATGATTTCACCATCTCGTATCATCCGGGGAAGGCAAATTCGGTTGCAGATGCGTTGAGTAGGAAGGTGGAGGTTACCGCAGCAGGTCTTTGTATCCAGGAGTGGAAGTTGCTTGAGGCGCTGGCCGAATGGAGACCGTTCATCGATGAGTCGCGAGGTGCTGTGATTGTCGGGCTGAGAGTGGAGCCGCAGATGGTCTTGAGTATTGTTCAGGCTCAGAGTTCGGATGATGAGTTAACCGGGTTGTTACAGTTAGCTGTCAGAGATGGATCAGACTTCAGTATTGGAGTCGATGGTACACTGAGATTCAGAGGTCGTGTCTGGGTGCCGAAGGGAGGAGATCTGAGGAAGGACATTTTGGAGGAGGCGCACAGATCCCGTTATTCGATCCACCCGGGCAGCACAAAGATGTACAAAGATCTTCAAAGAAATTTCTGGTGGAAGAAGATGAAGACGGAGATTGCAGAGTTCGTTGACATATGTCTGATTTGTCAGTAGGTGAAGATTGAGCACCAGAGACCGGCAGTGCTGATGCAGAGGATCGAGCTTCCAGAGTGGAAGTGGGAGCACGTGACGATGAATTTTGTCACCGGGTTGTCGAAGACGAGAGGATTCTGTAGGATTTCGTGTCCCTATGTATGTATATATTTTAAAAAAAATTAATACAACATACAAGATCGTTTTCATATTTTCAACAATTTCTATGTACATTACTTTGTGTTTATTCTAATATCATGCAACCATACATTTATTAAAATAAACCACAATGGTAGAATCATACCTAAAGGTTCTCTAAATCCTTTTTGAAGATCTGGAGTCGCGTTGCTCGTTGAATCGTCCATGGATTTGCCTCTGAGTATTCATCAAACTCTAAACAAGATTGGAAAGAAAGGAGCTAGTCAATCAATCTTTAATAAGGCTTAGAATCTAGCTAATAACCCCTCTTTGAGCTCCTGAGATTTCTATCTCCTAAACTCAAAATTACTAAGAGAATTTCGTGGTTATTAGAGGAGAGATTAATGAGAGAAATAATTTTGCATTTGTCTTAAACAAGTAGGAGGAGGTGCCCTTTTATAGGCTACCAAAACATCCTTATCAAGAGCTATTCTTTAGCCATGATCCCTTCTTTATTCTCTCTTAAAATTAATCTATAATTTCCACATAAGCACCCTAAAAAAACTTTTTAATTAAATTTGAAATTAATCCACCCATGATCTAATTAATCTCTTAATAATTCAGACAGAAATCGCACTGTTCAGTTGACCTAGAATTTTTCTCAGTTAACCGAACCATTCGGTTTTAACACGTTTTCGGTGCACCGTGAGCTAGACGGTCGACCGAATCCGCATGAGAAAAAATCTCTAGAAAAATTCAGACGAACTACGTCTTTTACTCGGTCTACCGTTGAACTACCAGAATTTCTCAAACACTTAATATCTCAAACTATAAGCGGTATCTAGCTACACATTATAGTTACCCAATTAGCATAGATGTCTTTGTTCCACCCGAACCAAAACACAATCTATTTAGTGATGTAAGTGCACCACTTGTGTACATCCCTTGCCATATGATATTAAGAATATATACAAAGTAGAAATGTGTCATCTTTGTATTATATTCATTTCTTGATCTGTCTAAGCTAATTATAACTATGTAACTTAACTCAAGTTACATTGTGCACATTATAATTTTGATTTATCAAGGGGCCCACTAATATCATCACTCAATTAAGAGGGGCAATGATAATCGTTTGACTAGCTATCTTTTCCAACACAAGTCATGTTCAATCAACTATTGCCTTTATCACTATACTCATTGATAGCTTTTGACAACAATCAAATTAAGCACTTCTTGAGTGAAAAGATATAAGTCTCATATCTTAGGATCCAAGACACAGTAAAACATTAATGACACGAAACACAATTCCATAATGTTTTACTTGTTAGGTCTGTTCAATATATAAAAGTAATATTTTCCTCTTTCATATACTCGTGTCGTGAATTATTTGTAGAGCTACAACAATCGATGACGAACACGACAATCTTATCTTGGCAATTTATGTGCCATGTTAATTACCATGATTGTGAACAACTTTTGATTTATGTAAACCATTATGTTTTAGAGCTCTACGGTTAAGGACCAAGCGCCTCTTCCTTAACACTTCCAAAAGACGAATACCATAATCAAGGAACAAAATGCTTGCACATCCAATTCATAATAATTGACATATAAAAGTAAAACTTTTAGAACATATTCCTTTCAATCTCCACTTGTTATCAGAGTTTTCTTTCACATACATTCTCAATGTATAAAACAATAATAACTAGGGTAACCCTCTCTAATCACTCATCAAGCCAATCCACATGGCTCCTCAGACCCATGGACTTGAAATGCATTTCGCCCTTGGCTTGGGATAAGAGTTTGGTGAATGGATCAGTTGTGTTGTTTTTTGTGTCCACACATAGTAAATTTATTTTGCCTTCGACGGTGGTTGAGTCGGCCGAAGTGATTTGCTCCAACTACGCTAACTCATGCCTCCACCTTCGAAAATAATGACATATCATTATTGCGACCTCCTATCGTCGGGATCACTCATGAAACTCGCATCCGAATAGCCCTCGGCTATTAACTCCCTTTGTCCTCCATAAACAAGAACCTTATCTTTGGTCCGGTCAAGGTACCTCAGAATATTCTTGACCGCAGTCAAATGCTCAGGACCTGCGTTGGATTGGTGACGACTTGTCACACTTAGAGCATAGGAGACATCGGGTCTTGTGCAAGTCATCGCGTACATGATTGATCATATTGCCGAAGCATAAGGGATATCTTTCATGTACTCCAAGTCTTTACGTGATTCAGCACGTTGAGACTTCTTGAGTTGCACACCCATACTCATTGGCGCACTGTCTTTTTTGGAGTTGTTCATGCTGAACCTTTCCAAGACCTTATCAATGTATGTACATTGACTTAGGCTAATGAGTCTACAGGATCTATCTCTATATATCTTGATTCCCAAAATGTATTGAGCCTCACCCATATCTTTCATTGAAAATGCAGATTTCAATGAACTTCTCGTTTCCTCAAGCAAAGGTATATGATTTCCCATGAGGAGTATGCCATCGACATATAAGATCAAGAAAAATATGTGGCTCCCACTAACTTTCTTTTAAATACAAAGCTCTTCCTCGCTTTGTAGGTTGTCAAGTTCCCATCCATGTCCATCTTCCTCTTTAAAACCCATTTATTTTGAATGACCTTTTTCCCTTAAGGAATGTCAACCAAGTTCCATACTTGATTATCATACATGGATTCTATTTCGGATTCCATGGCCTTGAACCATAGTTTGGAGTCCTTTCTTTCCATTGCTTCTTGAAAGGTCGAGGGATCATCGGTATCTAGTACCATGATCTCATGAAGTCCCAAATACATATCGGGTTTCTTCCTTTCCCTCGTTGACCTTCTAAGTTCTTTTGGTTCTACGTGTACTTCTCGAACGTCTTCCACAATTTCTTGTGGAATTGGTTCGTGTTCGATTCTCGAACGTACACTAGGTGAGGAAGATTGAGTTTCTCTCATAATTTCTTGCGAGGGTCTCTCACTCACGCTCCCACTAACCAAAGGAACCTCGGTTGGGCCTTCATGATCTTGAATGTTACCATTCATATCATGATCTTGTAGAATATCTTGAGTCTCCTCAAACACAACTCTACTCCCACTACTTTTTATTCTTTCCAGAAATTCTTTTCTAGAAATACGGCATCCCTCTCTACAATCACTCGATCGTAAGGCGTTTTCTCTACGGATTTGGATGGAACATTATTTAGTGTGTAAGCCGCAGCTTCTAGTGCATAACTCCAAAAGTAAAGTGGCAATTCAGCTTGACTCATCATTGATCGAACCATGTCGAGTAATGTCCTATTCCTCCTTTTGGATACCCCATTCCACTGAGGTGTACCGGGAGGGGTGAGCTGTGGTACAATACCACACTCCTTTAGGAATGAGTCAAATTCGGTACTTAAGTACTCACCTCCGCAATCCGTTCGTAGAGACTTGATTTTCTTGTTGAGTTGGTTCTCTACTTCATTCTTGAATTCCTTGAACTTGTCAAATGATTCACTTTTGTTTCTCATTAGATAAATATAGTCATAACGACTATAGTCATCCGTGAACGTAATGAAGTACCTAAAACCGTCTCTTGCACTAGTACTCATCGGACCACATACATCGGAATGTATCAAATCCAACAAGTCATTCGCTCTCAGTCCTTTTTTCTTGAAAGGCCTCTTGGTCATCTTGCCCATTAGGCAAGGTTCGCACGTCTCCAATGATTTAAAATCAAGTTGACCAAGAAGGTTAGCTTCTTGCAATTTCTTGATGTATTTTTCATTTATGTGACCAAGACGATAGTGCCACAAGAGTGTATCATTCACGTGAGTAGTTTTAAGCCTTTTGTTATTGATATTTAAGATTTGTTTATTATTCAATTCAAGCAAATAGAGACCATTCCTCACGAATACATTTGCATAGAAAATATCATTCTTTGATATAGACAAGCAAGAATTTGAAATATTTATATTAAAATTATCTATATCCAAACATGATACAGAAATAATATTCTTGCTAATCGAAAGCACATAGTAAACATTCTTTAAACATAAATTTAAACCACTAGATAATTGAAGCTCTACAGAACCTTGTGCAATTGCAGCAACGCTCGCACCATTTCCGACCTTCAAAATCATATTGTTCTTTACGAGTTCCTTCCTATCCTTTAGTAGCTGCACATTAGAAATTATGTGATCACAAGATCCGGTATCAATTACCCAATCATGGACAGAGGTGGCTAAATTTATCTCAATAACAAATATACATTTGGCCTTTTTAGGGCGCATACGTTCAATCACTCCATTGTCAAGGTCTTCATTGTACTTGGGGCAATTTGGCCGGATGTGTCCTTTTTCACCGCAGTGAAAGCACTCCGTGTTGGGAGTCGGAGATTTCGAAGAATTCTCCCTTGAGGCACTCACACGAGCACCTCCTACTCCTTTGCTATTGATTGACGTATTTTTGGTGAATTTGCCTTTACCTTTGGTGATCTTCTTGCTCCTCTCATGGACGGCTAGGACATGCTTGTCCCGACCCTTGCTCATGTCAACTTCAGCCGTTTTGAAAGCGTTGTGAAGTTCCTCAAGACTCACCCCTTTCTCACGCACATGATAATGCATAATGAAGTCCTTGTAGGATGGGGCTAGAGAGCCAAGAATCAAATCTTCCGCAATGTCATCGGGCATCGGGGAAGAGAGCTTCGACAAATTCTCAAGGTATCCTTGCATCGTGAGAAAATGCATGGATACTGATGTTCCCTCCGCCATGTGGCACCTTCTGAGTGCGATGGTGGTCTTATAGCGCTCTTTTCTAGCACTATCCATGAATATCTTTGTTAAAGCTTCCATGATCTTCTTGGGTTTTGAATCCAAGTATTTCGCTTGAAGTGAGTCACCCATGGAGGCTAACATTAGACCGTGAACCTGGTTCTCTTGGTCTTCCCACTTGGCTTTTGCCTCTCTCTCGCTATCGATTGCCTTCTCATTTAATTTTGGGATTTCACCATCCAAAATATGAGATAGTTTCTCAAACTTCAACACGATATTGAGCTTGAGTTGCCAGCTTATGAAGTTTGAGTCATCATTTGCCAAAGGATGTTTTTCAATCATGGATCGCACAATAGGTTGAATATTCGACATTTCTACAAAATAAATTATATGCGATTTAATGTCAATTTTATGTTTTAAAAATCAATACCGCAAATAAAAATTTTGTCCATAAATGCAGCAATCCAAGATCCTATCAATTATAATATAAACTAGCTAAGGACTATCAGATATACTATAAAATCAAGATAAGAAAACATTTTCTAATCATAACCATTTTGAAATATCGCAACATTTGCATTTTCAAACTCTTATGACTCTTGCCATTTTAATTAATAGGGAATTTGACCGATCCTCGTAAGAAAAACTCTTTCTCAAAACCGAGCTAGGGCTCCAGGTCTTGTTAAGAAAACTTATTTCATTTGATACGAGATACGTTTATCTATTGTATTCACAAACAAATATACTCGGTGTCCACTAAGGGTGAATCGCACCTCGTGCAGCTATTCATGGCACAACAATAGACAACCTTATATCTCCCACTATTCCCAAAGATGGAGGAAGCTATCTCCCGCTAAGGGCGAGCAAAATATCCCTCGATCGATGACTGCTAGTTGATGAAATAAGAAAGAAATATACTCTTAATTTTTGGTTGGACAATTTAAATATTAATATGTGATTTTAGAATTTAGGTGATCATACATATTTATCATCTATACACATCCTAACATCCATTCATGCAATCACATATATATCAAGCACACAAACATAAATAAATCCATTCACACACACATTGTGTGAGTTTATATGTTCCCGCGTTCTTGATCCTTGATCCCTGGTCCTTGATCCTTGCGCTTCTTCAGCGTCTTCCTCTTGCACCATGGATTTTAATATTGCAAAAATATAAACATGCATCTCTCAATTTTGAAAATTGTCTAGAGCAAGTCCTATGTAAAAATCCTCTCATATGCATGCATATACATAGAAATAGAAATTTGGCTTTTACATATACATAAGCCCCTGTGATTGAATAAAAATAACATACACATTCATTCATCCATTCACACATGGCTTCTTCAGAACATATAAACTCACATATCTTTGCATAAGAGAACTCGAGCAACGCATGTACATATATTATATATTACTCCATTTAGTTTATCATGCATCTCTAAATCAAACAATTCCAAAATCATTTGAAATCCATTAAAAATGATTTTATGCATCCATAGTTCAATACCCAAAATATTTGAACCACTGTATATCCAATTTCAAAAATAAAAATTTAAAGAAAGATAAACATATGTATTTTTCGTTTTGTCGATTCTTTATAAAATAATCATTTAATTAAAAAAACGAAAATTCTATAAATTAGACATAAGTCTAAATTTCAATTCTAACATTCACATGATGTGTTTCAAAACATTTAAAACTATCGAAAGAATCAATTAGAATTAAATCAACAAAACTATCAGAAAACTTGAAAAAGACATAAAATATGAATTGTTTCGATTGTAGATGGTAAACTAAAATTAATTATATAGTCTATTTGATGGGAATTTTATTTATACCGCAAGTGCACGGCGTCAATGAAGACGTGGCAAGTACGGGTCGAACACAAGGAGGGAGAGATCTTGTTATTTTTGTGATTTTCAATTTAGGAAAGAAAGAGAGAAAAGTAAGGTTGGTTTGAGATTTTTGGTTTTTAATTTTCTAAAGCGTGAAACATAAACAAATAAAAGTAAAACGAGAACAAAGATGGTGAATTCCGTTGGGTGGAGGTTTAGATATCGGGTTTTGATTGGAGAAATCTGAAACTTATAATAAATCATATTAGTTATAAAGCATTACATGATAAATGATTCAACATAAACTCAAGTAATCAAAATATACTAATACACAATTAAAATAATAGCATCATTCTCTTCTCATCACCCTAAATCCGTCACCCCCACCCTTTGGAGAGAGTTAGAAACTCATAGATGGAGGGAAGGAGAAGAGATCCTAAAGAAACTACAAAAGAAAACTAAAAACAAGAAATAAAAGAACAGAATTTTATTACTAAAGTTTGGAACAAAAACTAAGGACTTTTCACAACATCGTTTCATGGCTATTTATAGCCGATACAAGGGACCCAAGTATAAAATAGGAAAGTACACGTGTCGTGACACGACTAGACAAAATCCGGGGCCACGGATCCAAAGGGGGCGGCGTTTCCGCCACATTTTGTATGTAAGGTGCGGCGATTTCGCCGCAAATTATGCTCAGATTGGATCCGGATTTTTCCTGTGTGTTTATGGTATGATTTCAATGTCATTTGCGCATTCAGATGATTTCTTTCCTTTCTTTTGAGCTCCGAATTTATTTCTTCATATATTTGGAGATCCAAATTAATTTTTCTTTAGACTTCTCCAAAATAATATTTTGGTCCTTTAATTTGCAGTCGGGTCCTCAGCTTTTGCAATTAAGTCCCTGGCTACTTTTGTAATTAGGTCCTTGAATGCTTTTATGCTTGGATGAACTTCCATTTGAATCCTGATAATCTTAAACTTGGTCTTTATTACAGAAATGAGTCTCTTGCACGCATTTATGCCCGGGATATGGGTAATTTGCATTCAGGTCCCTGTATTCTGTAAATAAGACTAAACACATACCTTAGTAGCATTTATTGATATAAAATTAATCTAAATAAGAGACATATGATGCAATGTATGCAATGCCTCAAATACCCCCACACCTAGATTTTGCTTGTCCCTAGCAAAACAGAATATAAGAAAAATGAAAACATGGAAATCCTAACTCACTTTCGTAGGAATCACGATTGCACTGAGCATGTGCAACAATCCTTTAAACCCCCAAGTTTCCTTAGAGGACGAGTTTTGTCTCGTGAGGGTTTTCAGTTGACACACCCACAAAGTCTTAATTCAACATTCCATTAATAACTCTCAATATCTCCACCTCAACCTTATACATCTCACTTAGAGTTCTTGCATGCTCATTATACAAATCTAACTCATCAAAATTCTGACTTGGTCTTTGTTCCTACAACATTCACACCACTAACCCTTCTACACATGTTATCACTTAAATTATTTTGCACGCCTCCTCTGGTGGTGAAGTATCATTCGGATCAACCATGGCATGGATCATTCTTTTAGCTTTGGGCCTTGAGTATCTTAAAGTATTTTATTTTCTTCCCGTGATTCAACACATTTGCTTGTTTTGAAACTTTTACCCTTTTTGCATTCGTGTAGCGAGTTTGGTCGATAATCCCGAGCTGGCAGACTCAAGTTACCGGGTTTCAAGATACCCCTACGGACCAGTGACTCGAAGGCTTGGGTTTTGTAATCATTTTGCAAAATGTGCTTTCCTCACTTTTTTCCTTTATTTTTATTTTTATTTTTTTTACTTTTGTTTTTCCTTAAGGCTTAATTGCTATTAGAAGTCCACACTTCCCGGTATATTTTCCTCAACCTCTGCTTTTTATCAACCACTTCAAAGATTGGTTTCATCCAATTTAAGTGCATACATATCTTAAAGGGTAATGGGTTATTTCTTTGGAACTTAGATTTATGTCATAGTTTCTACAAGCAGAACTATATAATAAGGAACAAAAACTCAATGCAATTTATACACGGGTTTTGGCAGTTCAATCTCAAGCTATGTCATGGAGCATTGAATTTTTTTATTTTTTTATTTTTTAACAGAAAAATTAAACAGATAGATAGATAAATACCCCCCCCCCCCCCCCCCCACACCTAAATCATGCATTGTCCTCAATGTTTGCAAAGAAAAAGCAAATGCACTTATTACCTGAGTCAACTTGCGGTAGAGGGGTTGAATTTGCTCAGAGTCAACCATAGTCAGAACTGGATTGAATGTCACCATGTTGGTGCATGTATCCAGTTGAATTGTTCCCTTGTTGCACTGAGAGTACTGAGGCACAGATTCCACCCCCCTCACATGTATTGGTTCTCTTATTTGCTCGAGTGATGGTGGTTGGGTGGATGAATTACTCCCCCTTTTCTCATTTTCTTTTTGATTTTGTGATGATTTATTTGGTTCAGAAATCTTATAGATACGCGATCTCATCACAACATCACTTTGATTGCATACTATTTCTGGCTCACTATCAAGATGAAAGAATTAAATTCGGCTTTTAAGTTTCCAAAAGATAGTTGCATGAGCCCATTTCGACAGTTTATCAAAGTTTCAGAAGTGGCTAAAAAGGGTCTACCTAGTATTACAGGGATTTGTCTCTTAGGATTTACAACATGTTCAGTGTAAGGTACGACAAAATCCACTGGGTAAATGAATTCACCAACCTTAATCAAAACATCCTCTACTATACCTCTTGGTTTCTTAATAAAGCAATCAGCAAATTGAAGGGTTGTCTTAGAGGGTTTTAGTGGACCAAGGTTGAGTTGCTCATAGACAGAAAATGAGAGTAAGTTAACACTAGCACCAAGGTCTAGAAGGGCTTTGTTGATAAAAGTATCTCCTATCGGACATGAAATTGTGGGACAGCCAGGGTCTTTATACTTTATAGGAGATGTGTTGGACAGAATAGAGCATATGTTTGCAGTTAAGAATGCCTTCTTTGGTACGTTCGTTTTTCTCTTTCTAGTGCACAGATCTTTTAAGAATTTAGCATAAGCAGGTATTTGTTGAATCATATCTAGGAGTGGAATATTCACCTTAACTTGCTTAAATACTTCCAAGATTTTCTCCATTTGTGCACTTGAGCTCTTCTTGAGTCTATTGGGGAATGGGGCTTTAGGAACATAGACTCGCTTAGGTTGAGCTATAGGTTCAGGTTGAGTAGGTGGGTTGGGCTCTTCAAATTGGACTTCAGGTTCAATGGTCAGGTCACATGTGGGTGCTTGATGGCTAGATTGATTAGGAACTCTAGGATTTGCCACATTGTTATCAACTTGTTTTCCAGACCGTAATGATACAACTGCATTAATTTGTTGGAACGGTCCTTCCTCATGAACCATTTGAACCGGTCTAGGGTTGTTATTTCGTAGAGGTGGTTGATAGGGCTGATATTGATTATTAGATCTTGGGTTCACCTCAGGTTGACTTGGAAACTGACCCTTTTCTCTTTCACCTACTATTTGTGCTAGTTGGCTGACTTGTGTTTCTAGCCTTTGGAAGGATTGGGTGGTTGTTTGCATAAACGTTTTAACCATATTTTCCAAACTTGTCAACCAAACATCATAATCTCCATTGTTACTAAACCCAGATGATGTATTATTTTGGTTATACGGGTTTGGTTGTTGTCTAGGAGGTTAACCTTGTTGGTTCCATGAAAGATTGGGATGATTACACCAACCCGGGTTATAGGTTGATGCGTATGGGTCATTTCTAGAATGGTTAAACGTGGCATTAACTTGTTCCAAGTCCACACAATCCTCCATTATATGACCAGTCTGACCACATCTAGAGCAGGGGATAGAAGATGCTTGATTCACTAGGGGTCGGGTTTTTAGCTCTAGACTCTCCATTCGACGCAAAAGGGTAGCTAGTTTTGCTTCAGCAGCTACAGTAGCATCTACAGCTAAGACACCTGGTTTTGTTTGACTTGCTATTCTAGATACAATACTTAGGTTCATCGGTGCTCTAGCATTGTCCCACTGCATACTATTTTCGGCTAAATCCTCAAGAAAAGTCCAAACATCATTCTCACTTTTGGACATGAAGTTCCCTTGGCTTACAGATTCTACCATAACCCTAGATGTAGGTGTCAATCCCTCATAAATAATTTGGCACAATTGCCATTTTGGAATTCCTTGATAAGGGCATTGGGTCAGCAGGTGCTTAAATCTTTCTAGATAGGAATAGAACGGCTCGCTCTCAGATTGAACGAATGCAACAATTTCATTCCCAATCCTAATAGTCTTGTGGTTGGGGAAATATTTCTTTAAAAACACTTGAACAAACTCGGCCCAACTCCTAATGGATCTTTCGGCTAGACTATATAGTCATTTCTTAGCATCGTCCTTCAGTGCTAGAGGCACGAATTTAAGACGCACTGTCTCCTCAGAGATATGCTGATATTGCATAAGAGAGCAGATTTCCTCAAATTTTCTAAGGAAGAGATATGGGTCTTCCTTAGAGGTGAACTTAGGCAGCATACTCATGTATTGTGCCATTAGTTCGAAGTCGCGACCCAGAATGGTGGGAATAACGATGCACGATGGCTGAGCAGCCATCGTTGGGTAGCACCGATCCCTCAAAGTCATAGGTTGTGCAACAGGTGGGTCCACTACATTCTCACCCATTGGATCCGGATGAGGTGGTGCAACAGGTCGATTGGGGCTAAGCTCCAGACTGGAATCTAGATGAACTCGTGAGAGTCGATTGCTCAAGTCCCGAACCCAAATCTGAGTGCACCGGTTTGAATCAATTTTTGAATTCAAATTTGAAATTTAAATTCCAATTCAATTTCAAAAATCAATTACTTCTTCTTCTTTTTTTAAATTTTTTTTTGTTTTTTTTCAAAAATGGAAACAAACAATAGAAGGGGGAAAGATGAGAAAGGAATCCTAATCTAGAGAATTGAGATGAGAAGAGAAAGAAGACTCAGATGAGAAGGGAAACTTAACTCTAAAAGATAGCTAAGAGGGTTGGTCAGAAGTTTCCTAAACAAACACGGTTCAAACAATCCTAGATCTAGTGTCGCTTAAATCTAGACGACTCCTAACTGGTTGAGTCGAATTGATTCGCTTGATTCACCTCCCTAACTAATCAAACCAACTTGGCCAGGCAGTGTATAGCTAGTGGGGGCGCTTCCGACAGAGTCGGTGCCAATTAGACAACCACTTCGCTTGGAAGACTTACGTCAACACAAAAACACTTTCTAGACACCAAATTAATTCGATCAGCTTCAAGTCATAGCAAGTCAAACCAATCTTCTCCTTAATTGAGTCTGAGTCCTTAGGGGCCAATGTCTAATTGATTTTAATTTTAAGGCTTGGGTGACACTTTAGGATTGTGATTTGTGGGTCACGGAAGGGTGATGAAATCTCCACCGTATCTTTTCCTACGGAGTTGCCCTTAAGATAGTTTAACTTAGATCTAGCAAAGATAGTCAAACATTGGTCTTTAATTGGGGGGCAATTGCAAGGTTGTATGGAAACTAGATTATATGCTTAAATGCAATCGTTAAAACGCGATACGTACCTTGCCTCCAACACTTTTCAACAAAAAAAATAATTTGCAAGAATTTAGTAAGAATAATGCAAACAAAACATTATATGATGCATGCACTAAGTCCTTCTAATTTTGCCAAATTTTAGGTCAGAGTTGAATTATTGCCAATTATGGAATTTTTGACCCTACACGTGCAAGTCTAAAAAGGAAATTTTCCAAAACTAGAAATTACGAGGAAAAATGCAACAAAGGTTACCTATGTATGCTCAGTCGGGTTCGCCGCCCGCTCTCGAAAATTTCCAGATGCTCTACGCGTCCACCCAGAGATGGAGACGACCCCAGAAAAAATTTAAGCCCAGATGCTTCAGACGTGCGGCCCATTCGCCGCAGCTTCTTCTTTGGATGCGGCAATTTGTCGCCCTTCTTGCTCCAAATGTGCCCGGATTTCCCCGCGCACTTTGTTGTCTCCTGAAACGCAAACCCAAATAGTTAGATCACGCACACGATGAACAGAATAGAATCGAAATCACTAAAAATAAACAAAATCTTCGTCGCCTCCCCGGCAACGGTGCCAAAAACTTGATGGGAATTTTATTTATACCGCAAGTGCACGACGTCAATGAAGACGTGGCAAGTACGGGTCGAACACAAGGAGGGAGAGTTCTTGTTATTTTTGTGATTTTCAATTTAGGAAAGAAAGAGAGAAAAGTAAGGTTGGTTTGAGATTTTTGGTTTTTAATTTTCTAAAGCACGAAACATAAACAAATAAAACTAAAACGAGAACAAAGATGGTGAATTCCGTTGGGTGGAGGTTTAGATATCGGGTTTTGATTGGAGAAATCTGAAACTTATAATAAATCATATTAGTTATAAAGCATTACATGATAAATGATTCAACATAAACTCAAGTAATCAAAATATACTAATACACAATTAAAATAATAGCATCATTCTCTTCTCATCACCCTAAATCCGTCACCCCCACCCTTTGGAGAGAGTTAGAAACTCATAGATGGAGGGAAGGAGAAGAGATCCTAAAGAAACTACAAAAGAAAACTAAAAACAAGAAATAAAAGAACAGAATTTTATTACTAAAGTTTGGAACAAAAACTAAGGACTTTTCACAACATCGTTTCATGGCTATTTATAGCCGATACAAGGGACCCAAGTATAAAATAGGAAAGTACACGTGTCGTGACACGACTAGACAAAATCCGGGGCCACGGATCCAAAGGGGGCGGCGTTTCCGCCACATTTTGTATGTAAGGTGCGGCGATTTCGCCGCAAATTATGCTCAGATTGGATCCGGATTTTTCCTGTGTGTTTATGGTATGATTTCAATGTCATTTGCGCATTCAGATGATTTCTTTCCTTTCTTTTGAGCTCCGAATTTATTTCTTCATATATTTGGAGATCCAAATTAATTTTTCTTTAGACTTCTCCAAAATAATATTTTGGTCCTTTAATTTGCAGTCGGGTCCTCAGCTTTTGCAATTAAGTCCCTGGCTACTTTTGTAATTAGGTCCTTGAATGCTTTTATGCTTGGATGAACTTTCATTTGAATCCCGATAATCTTGAACTTGGTCTTTATGACAGAAATGAGTCTCTTGCACGCATTTATTCTCGGGATATGGGTAATTTGCATTCAGGTCCTTGTATTCTGTAAATAAGACTAAACACATACCTTAGTAGCATTTATTGATATAAAATTAATCTAAATGAGAGACATATGATGCAATGTACGCAATGCATCACTAATCATTGAAAATATGAACTAAAAGCTCTGATACCACTGTAGGATTTCGTGTCCCTATGTCTGTATATATTTTAAAAAAATTAATACAACATACAAGATCGTTTTCATATTTTCAACAATTTCTATGTACATTACATTGTGTTTATTTTAATATCATGCAACCCTACATTTATTAAAAAAAACCACAAAGGTAGAATCATACCTAAAGGTTCTCTAAAACCTTTTCAAAGATCCAGAGTCACGTTTTTCCGTTGAATCGTACATGGATTTACCTCCGAGTGTTCACCAAACTCTAAACAAAATTGGAGAGAAATGAGCTAGCCAATCAATCTCTAATAAGGCATAGAATCTAGCTAATAACCCATCTTTGAGCTCCTGAGATTTTTATCTCCTAAACTCAAAATTACTAAGAGAATTTCGTGGTGATTAGAGGAGAGATTAATGAGAGAAATAATTTTGCATTTGTCTTAAACAAGTAGGAGGAGGTGCCCTTTTATAGGCTATCAAAACATCCTTATCAATATCTATTCTTTAGCCATGATCCCTTCTTTATTCTCTCCTAAAATTAATCTCTAATTTCCACATAAGCACCCTAAAAAATGTTTTAATTAAATCTGGAATTAATCCATCCATGATCTAATTAATCTCTTAATAATTCAGGCAAAAATCGCTCTGTTCGGTTGACCGAGAATTTTTCTCGGTTAACCGAACCATTTGGTTTTAACACGTGTTCGGTGCACCGTGAGCTAGACGGTCGACGGAATCCTCATGGGAAAAATTCTCTGGAAAAATTCAGACGAACTACGTCTTTTACTCGGTCTACCGTTGACCTACCAGAATTTCTCCTGGGACATAGTCTACGGATGACCGTGTCACCTTCGGTCTACCAAAAATACCTCTTTTCGGTTGACCGTTTCCAATCAGTTAACCGAACCCGATTGTCGAGACACTCTAAACAATCTTGGTCAATCAATTGTGTTTACCCGTTCCTCATTCGGTTAACCGATCCGAAGATACCTCGGTCGACCGAACCTTGAACGGTTCACCGTGTGTGACCCCGATTTTGCCTTTGTCAAATTTTGGATTTATTTCCAACAAAATTTGATCTTTTGGGGTTTTTAGTAAATTCACATCTTATATAATATATTATCATATGTAATATTAAATTATTACACCCCATATTATATATACCTCATATGAATTTATTATGATTCTAATTATGTCAATTCTCATGATACATTGATTTTAATTAATTCACCACATGTGTCCCATTTTTCACATGAAACCCGACACATCATATGAACTTAAAATCAAGCATTTTGTTTCCAAGTTTTGTGGTGTGACCTATAGGAGGATCTAATCCAAATTGGCAGCATTATTAAACACTTAATATCTCAAACTATAGGCGGTATCTAGCTACACATTATAGTTACCCAATTAGCATAGATATCTTTGTTCCACCCGAACCAAAACACGATCCATTTAGTGATGTAAGTGCACCACTTGTGTACATCCCTTGCCACGTGATATTAAGAATATATACAAAGTAAAATGTGTCATCTTTGTATTATATTCATTTGTTGATCTCTCTAAGCTAATTATAACTATGTAACTTAACTCAAGTTACATTGTGCACATTATAATTTTACTTTATCAAAGGGCCCACTAATATCATCACTCAATTAAGAGGGGCAATGATAATCGTTTGACTAGCTATCTTTTCCAGCACAAGTCATGTTCAATCAACTATTGCCTTTATCACTATACTCATTGATAGCTTTTGACAACAATCAAATTAAGCTCTTCTTGAGTGAAAAGATATAAGTCTCATATCTTAGGATCCAAGAAACAGTAAAACATTAATGACACGAAACACAATTCCATAATGTTTTACTTGTTAGGTCTGTTTAATATATAAAAGTAATATTTTCCTCTTTCATATACTCGTGTCGTCAATTATTTGTAGAGCTACAATAATCGATGACCAACACGACAATCTTATCTCGGCAATTAATGTTCACACAGACGGTCAGACTGAGAGGACCATCCAGACATTAGAGGATATGTTGCGAGCTTGTGCTCTGGATTGAGCAGGACATTGGGATGAGCATTTGCCGTTGATCAAGTTTTCCTACAACAACAACTACCATTCGAGCATTGGGATGGCACCGTACAAGGCTCTGTACGGGAGACCATGTAGATCACCGGTATGCTGGAGTGATGTAGGCGACAGACAGCTAGTAGGTCCTGAGACTGTGCAGATGTATGCAGAGAAGGTTGATGTGATCAGACAGAGACTAGCGACAGCTCAGAGCAGACAGAAGAGCTACGCCGATAGGCGTAGGCTAGAGTTGAGGTTCGAGGTAGGCAATCATGTCTTCCTGAAGATTTCACCATCTCGAGGAGTGATGAGGTTCAGGAAGAAAGGGAAGCTCAGTCCGAGGTATGTCGGACCGTTTAAGATTCTCGATCGGGTTGGAGAGGTTGCCTACAGGGTTGCGCTGCCGCCGCAGTTTTCTGGTCTTCACAACGTCTTCCACGTTTCCATGTTGAGGAAGTACGTAGCAGATCCTTCTTATGTGATTCAATTGGAGGTTCCAGCGATCGGTCAGGATTTGTCTCTTGAGGAGAGACCGGTTGAGATTGTTGATCGGATGGAGCATCAGTTGAGGAGGATGACCATTCTGATGGTGAAGGTCAGGTGGCAGTACCACAGTGAGTGAGAGACCACTTGGGAGATTGAGGAAGAGGTCCGAAAGGAGTTCCCAGAGCTATTTGGTGAGTTGTCCTAATTTTGAGGACAAAATTCTTTTAGGAGGGTGGATTGTGGGATCCTAATCCAAATTGAGTTTTAATGATGTTTAGGTGGTGTTTAGGAGGAGATGAGATGGACGGCTGAGATGGAGTGGAGTGGATGGATGGTTGAGATGGATTGGAGGAAGATATTTGTGGTGAAAAAACTCTCTCTCTCACTCTCTCACGACTCTCTCTCTCTCTTGTTTCTCACTCTCTCCCTCAGTTGGTGCTCCGGCGTGGAGGTGCCGAGCTCGGGCGTAGCGGAGGCGAGCTTCGGGTTTGGGTTGCCCGTGGAGGTGAGTCGTTGATTTCTTAACCCTCCCCGCTCGTTTTGGTTCTCTCCCTCCCTCGACCTAACTTGTGTTCTGTGGTCGTGGTTGGTTGGTGGAGGTCGACGAAGGTGGAGTCGTGTCTGTGGAGAGTCAAGGAGTTGTGATCGCTGACCGGGCGAGTCGTTCGTCGGTGGATCGTGATTTTGGGAAGAAGAGCTCGTGGAAGCGTCGTCGTGGTCCTTCGAACGTTTCTTCAAACCTTCATGATATGTCAACTCACTCACTTTAGTAGTGTGAGTATTTGGAAGTCGACGGTAGGCCTTCCGGCTCGTCGCAAGTAAACATGCAGCAGATTTTACTGCCTGATCGGTCGAACGGTTGGTGCAAACAGTCGACCGTTCTTAATAAGATTTCGAGTTCTGTCTCACACTGGTCGAACGATGCCCTTGGGGCCGTCAACCGGTTGTGCATTTGTGGCAAGCCTTGTTAGTTTCGGTCGAACGGGTCCCCTTTGCCGTTCGACCGTGTGCACTGTCATAGGTCGGTTGGGGCGTTGACCATCTAAATGGTTGACCGCCTGTGTGACTTTGTCCGACCGGTGACATAAGTTGGATTGGTGGTTGGTTCGACCGAAGGTGGTTCGGTCGACCGGACTTGATGTTGAGCGTGGGGAATTCCCTAGTGGAATTCGGTCGACCGAGAGTGCTCGGGGGTTCGACCAGATTCGTTGGTGAGAGTTGGGGTAATACCCTGGTAGAATTCGGTCGCTTGAGAGTGCTCAGGGGTTCGACCGGATTCGTTGTTGTGCGTGAGGTATTTTTCCCTGGTGACTTTCGGTCGAACGGGGCCCCTTTGCCGTTCGACCGATTGGTCGTTTTGCTTGTTGAACCCGCGAGGCGACTTCTAAACGGTCGACCGGTCCTTGACTTTGGTTCGACCGAACGAGTGTGGTTGGTGGAAATTGGTCGACCGATGGAGTGTCGGTCGAGGCAATTGCCCTGTGTTTGTGAGATTCGGTCGACCGGGACTTTTGGTTTGATCGACCGTTTGTGTCCAGTTTTGCACGTTGGAGGTGCAGTTGTTGTGGTCGTCCGTGTGGGCGAGTTGTGGTGTTGATGTTCTTCCGACAGGTGTGCTAGTGGGCACGAGTGTTGCGGTGGTTAGGTGAAAGCCTTGGAGTCCCGTAACTGTTTGAGAGTTGCGGTTGGGTGAAAAAGCCCTGGAGCCCCATAACTGTGTGAGAGCTACGGTTGGGTGAAAGAGCATTGGAGCTCAGCTAGTCTGTGCGAGGTTGGGTGAAAAAGCCCTGGAGCTCCGTAGTGCGTTCAGGTTGGGTGAAAGAGTCCTAGAGCTTGAGCATGGACCGCGTGTTAAGTTATGGGTGAAAAAGCCCTGGAGCCCTTGGCCGTTTGGGTTGGGTGAAAAAACCCTGGAGCCCTTGGTCGTGTCGTGGTAGCAGCGGTTAGGTGAAAAAGCCCTGGAGCCAGCTTGGCGACTCGTGTTGCGGTGGTTGGGTGAAAAAGCCCTAGAGCCCCGTAAGGGTGGTGTGTATTGTGGTTGGGTGAAAAGGCCCTGGAGCCCATCCTGGTTGTGGTGTTTTTCTTGTTGGTAGAATTGCATGCTAAGGTGCTTTTCAGTTCATGCATTGTAGAGTTTGGCATACGGGGTTTCCTTCTGGAAACTCAGGCATTGTTGCATGTTTATTTTCAGGTCGTGATCGGCGATAGGGGTGGTGACCGAGGAGAGGAACGCTGCTACCTGATCTGCTTTCTCTCATTTGTGGTCGGAGTGATTACTGTATCTATTGTTTAGCCTTTTGGAATGTAATCACACTTTTGAAATACTCGAATATATTATATATATATGGTGCACATGTTTCCTTTTATTGTGTAATATCATTTGTTGATTGTGTGTTATTAAAATTTTAAATTCTTCCGCTTTTTGAGGATGTTACAGTTAGAGTGTTACCAATCAAGGGTAAATCATATAAGATATGCTCAAAAATTATTCAGAGACAATGTCTAATGGACTCGTACCCCACAATGATATGATATATGAGAATATGATTAAAAGTCACTTCACAAAGATGCATAGGAATTGTAATGTCCCCCTAAAATGTCACATAATTGTTTGCGATTTTGGATAATGCATATCAGACATAAGAAAATATTACTAATGTAAAACTTTATCACATGACTATAATAAATAAAGATTACATATCCAAAGAGGTAGCTGAGAAATATGTTGAACGTCCTCTAGACGGTTTTGAAGAACGAATATGCTTACATGTAATATTTATTTGTGAATGCTACCTTACCATGCATGGTCTTATTCACAAGATATAATAAGATTTTATGACGTTCAGGTAAGGATACACCGACTAATGCTTCTAAGATTTTATGACGTTCAGGTATCCCAACCTATTTAATTTTCACTACAACAACACAAGATTTCACTGATGGAACATATTCGTCGGTGTAGGTAAACACCGATGGTATACCTGTTGTCGGTGTTGCCTGTGTCGGTGTATACTTTCACCAATTGATCTTTCAACGAACAAGTGCCGTTGGTGTAAATTTTGGCATTAAATTTCCCGTCAAAATTTTCATCTGCTTTCATTGGAACAAATAACAAAGATGGTGATACACTGACTAATGCTTCTAAGGTTGTATCATCGATGCATGCTGACCTTCACTGACAGCTAGGTACCGTCGGTGATGTTTGTGGGAAACATTCAGTGATGCATATCTTTCATTGTTGTATGTTACCTAACAAATGTCGGGTTTTACACTAATGGATATGTATTGTCGGTCTACGTTTATCCAAAACCCGAAAAAACCTATTTGCTCTTTTCGGGTTCCGATTTGTCTGATCAAAAGAAGCAATAGTTTTCATTATTCATCCACAACACATTCATGAATTCATCTACAAACATATGACTTGAAGATCTCACATGCGTTCATCCACAACACAACATTCATTCAAAAAACAAACAAGTGCATACAAAACGTTGTGATTATATTGAAATTGAAGTTTTTGATTCACAAAGTAGCAAAAGAAGTTCGATAATGATAAAAGTAGACAAACAACACGAACACTAGGTCATTAAACCTCTGGGACCTGCTCCACCTGATTGTTTGTAATCATTATCTCATCTTGGTGGCAATGGTGTGATATTAATATCTTGCACGTTAAAATACATTATATCTTAAGACGATACTTTATAAAAACCTAGTTCATGTAATAAACATCACTAAATTACGATTACAATATCTGATCGTTATAACTCCCCTGTGCCATCAAAAGGTCGGTGGTCGATTGCATGGTCACGATCTTGCATTTACCTCCGTTATCTCGCTACTCACTCACTTTAACTCCTGACTTTCTCGAACACTCTGCTCAACTCCGATCTAACGTTCAGCTCTGCTTGGGATGACATCCCGCGAGATCCGTAGATGTCTGTGAAGGGAATGTGTTCTAAAAGTTTTACTTTTAATGTCAATTATTATGAATTGAATGAGAAATCATTTTGTTCCTTGTTTATGTTATTCGTCTTTTAGAAGTGTTAAGGAAGAGGCTCTTGGTCCTTAACCGTAGAGCTCTAAAAGATATTGGTTTACATAAAACAAAAGATATTCGCAATCATGGTAATGAAGATGGGACATTTATTACCGAGTTAAGATTGTCGTGTTGGTCATAGATCATTGTAGCTCTACAAGTGAGTGACAACACGAGTATGCAAAAGAGGAAAATATTACTTTTGTATACTGAATAGACCTAATAAGTAAAATATTATAGAAATGTGTTTCTGTGTCATTAATATTTTACTGTGTCCTTGGTCCTTTGATATGAGACTTATATCCGATCACTTAAGGAATGCTTAATTAGACTAGTGTCTTGAGCTATCGATAAGTGTAGTGTAAAGGCATTGGTTGGTTAAGTACAACTTTTGTTGGAGAAGATAGTTGGTCAAAGATTATCATTGCCCCTCTTAACTGAGTGATGATATTATTGGGCCCCTTGATAAAGCAAAGTTATAATGTGCACAATTTGATTTGAGTTAAGTCACATATTTATAACTAGCTTAAAGAGATCAAGAAATGAATACTAATTCAAAGATGAAACAATACTACTTTGTGTGTATTCTTAATATCATGAGGCAAGGGACGGACACAAGTGGTGCACGCCATCACTAAATGGACCGGGTTTATGTTCGAGTGGAATTAAGACATCTAACTAACTATAATGTGTAGCTACATACCGCTTATAGCTTGTGATATTAAGATCTTAATATCACTGCCAACTTAGTTTAGATCCTCCCATAGGTCACACCACAAAACTGGGAAACAAGAAATGGGGATTTTGAGTTCATAGGATGTGTCGGGTTTCATGTGGAAAATATGACACATGGGGTGAACAAGCAAAATCAAAATTATGTTGTGGTTAATAACATAATTAGAATCTAAATTAAATTCATATGTGATGTAGATATTATGGGGTGTAATGATTGATCATTACATAGGATAATATATTACATGAGTTGTGAATTTACTACTAATCCCGAAATGTCAAATTTTGTAGGGGTTAAACCGAAATTTGACAAGTCTGCTTGCACTGTGCAAAAACGGTCGACCGCTAAACCATAAATGGTCGACCGAATGTTGCGCGGTCGACCGCAATGTTGCACGGTCGACCGGATGTGCATCGATCGTAACGAGAATTTCGTCTGTTCGTTTTCGGTCGACCGAGTATTTTGCCTTCGTCGATGAGGTCACGTGTCACGAAGTACTTATGATCCATGTACTTCACTTTGTGGTGTGATCTAGAATCCTTGATTTGCGAGATAGATGCACTATTATCGCAAAATAGCTCGATGGGTCCCTCGCTCGTGGGAACTACTCCAAGCTCTTCAAGGAACTTCTTGATCCACACTACTTCCTTGCTCGCTGTTGAGATTTTTATTTATACCGCAAGTGCACGGCCGCGTTGAAGCGGTGGCAAGTACGGGTCGAACACAAGGAGGAAGAGATTCTTATATTTTTGTGATTTTCTTTGATTAAGGAAAGCAAAAGGGAAATAGTGTTGGTTTGAGATTTTTGGATTTATATTTTTTTTTTATCTTTCTAAAGCAAGAACAACAAGAACAAAAATTAAGAAGAAATAACTATGGATGAGAGTCCAGTGGGTGGGAGTTATGAATCTTCAAGTTAGATTAGAGATTACGAAAATTATTATAAATCAAGTGAGATATTAAGCATCATATGATAATTGATTTAACAAAAACTCATATGATCAAAACACTAACAAGAAATTAAAATAAAAACGATCTCTCTTCTCTAACCCTAAATCCGTCACCCCCACCCTTTGGAGGGTTTTAGAAACCCATGGGGAGAAGATGACGAGAAGGGGTCATGGAGATCATCGAGAGAATACGGAAAAAAAGGGAAATATTATACTAAACTACGATCTACGAAAGTAAAAGCAATTATTCTAAGCACGCAACAAATTATTCTAAGAGAAAAATAAAGAACAACTAAATTACTCTACTGGAATTAAGAACAAGAAACATTAATCTAAAACTAAGCTTACAAAAGACAAAGATAATGGAGAATTAAAAGGGCAGAATTTTATTGCTTTAAAATCTAATACAAAAAGCTCCTCTTACACAATATTTCGGGGCTATTTATAGCCGATACAAGAAACCCTAAGTATGCATCGGGAAGGACACGTGTTACTACACAATTGGACGAAAATAGGAGGCACGGATCGCAACCCATGCGGCGATTCCGCCGCATATTGACCGTTAGATGCGGCGATTCCGCCGCATGGATGGTCCAGATCACTTCGTGCTTTTGTGGGTGTGTTTTTGGTATGTTGTAGGTGGCCTCCACGTGTATAAATCAATTATTGCATATCTTTGGAGATCCGAATTTGATTTCTTTTTGAATATTCCTCCAAAATAACTTTTTAGTCCTTCCAATTTGCGATCAAGTCCCTGACTTCTTATGCAATCAATTGGACTTCAACTTGAGCTTGAATCTCTATCTAATTGGTCTTTGTGATCCATCTAAGTCCATTGCACGCGTTTTAGCTCGAATATTGGTAAATTGCATTGTAACTCCTAAATTCTGCACAATTGCTCAAAACAATACCTTAGTAGCATTTATTTATATAAAAACACTCTAAATGAAAGACATATGATGCAATGTATGCAATGCATCAAATACCCCTACACCTAGATTTTGCTAGTCTCGAGCAAAACAAAACATGAGAAATATAGGTATGAAAGCACAGAAATCCTAACTCATTTTCGTAGGAATCACGGTTGCACTTAGCATGTGCAACAAGCCTTTAAACCTCCAAGTTTCCTTAGAGGACGAGTTTTGTCTCGTGAGGGTTTTCAGTTGACACACCCACAAAGTCTTAATTCAATATTCCATTAATAGCTCTCGATATCTCCACCTCAACCTTATACATCTCACTTAGAATTCTTGCATGCTCATTATACAAATCTAACTTATAAAAAGTTTGACGTGGTCTTTGTTCCTCCAACATTCACACCACTAACCCTTCTACACATGTTATCACTTAAATTATTTTGCACGCCTCCTCTGGTGGTGAAGTATCATTCGGATCAACCATGGCATGGATCATTCTTTTAGCTTTGGGCCTTGAGTATATTTATTTATTTTTTCTTCCATGATTCAACACATTTGCTTTTTCTGACACTTTTACCCTTTTTGCATTCGTGTAGCGAGTTTGGTCGATAATCCCGAGCTGGCAGACTCAAGTTACCGGGTTTTAAGATACCCCTACGGACCAGTGACTCAAAGGCTTGGGCTTTTGTAATCATTTTGCAAAATGTGCTTTCCTCACTTTATTCCTTTATTTTTACTTTTATTTTCCTCAAGGCTTAATTGCTATTAGAAGTCCACACTTCCCGGTATATTTTCCTCAACCTCTGCTTTTTATCAACCACTTCAAAGATTTGATTCATCCAATTTAAGTGCATACATGTCTTAAGGGTAATGTGTTATTTCTTTGGAACTTAGATTTATGTCATAGTTTCTACAAGCAGAACTATATAATAAGGAACAAAGACTCAATGCAATTTGTACTCGGGTTTTGGTGGTTCAATCTTAAGCTATGTCATGAAACATTGATTTTTTTTTTTTGGGAAATAAAAAAAACAAAACAGATAGGTAGATAACTAGTCACCCCCTACACCTATTTCATGCATTGTCCTCAATGTATGCAAAATTGAATATATAGGAAATGCAAGAATTAATAAAGTTACCGCCTTCGGGATGACGACTCTCCACGGTCGGAGAGTGCTTTGTTTAGTTTGCTATTGAGGCGCTTAATCCCGCCCCACATTCGGGACCTATGCTCGTCAGAGTTTTCTGGGGTTGACTGAGCCCAGAATGTTGCGGAGTCTTCAGACGACTCACTTGATTGCATAGCATCCTCCATTTCTGGAGGTGTCCACAGGTCCGCTATAGTGCCACGGTAGGAGGATGTCTCTCGTTCCACCATACAAGGGAGCATGTCGGCTTCGTACACCCAGAAAGACTCATAGGCCATAAAGTGCTTGCAGATAGTGGTGACGAGGCATGGCAGAGATTGGGACTTGCGTTGGTGGCCTTCTGCAATGGTGGTCAGAAGCCGTCGGCACATACAGTAAGTGCGATCACGGGTCATCAGGGAGTGAACGATGCCCATCTCAACGGTGCGAAAAGAGGTGTTGTGGGTATTACTCGTGACATTTTGGCATGCCCACCTACATGCTGTAAAGACATTCCGGTACATGGATGTGCCCTTGATACCCCGATCACGGCTAAGCACACAATCTGGTCCCATGAGTGACCGATAGAAACTGAGTTCCTCGGATGGCAAAGTGGAGGCCCCTTGTGGTATGTCAGTCAAGTTGGAGATGATGTTGAGGTCAATCGCCCAGACTTTGTTTCTCCAATTCAGTAAAATGTACCCACTGTCCAGGTCTATGTTAGTGATACTGCTATAGAACTCCTCCACTAAGCTAGGGCAGTACACATCATCGTTATTATGGACCAAGTAGCTCCAACTCCGTGCTATGATTTCTTCGTAAAAGTGGGTGCCGTTTTGATCACTAACAAGCAACGGATGGAAGTTATTCTCAGGAAACACCATGGTGATAGAATACTGCTAAAGTGGTATATGTTAGATTTAGAATAAGTCATGTACTTCTACCATTTTCCAAAATAAGTCATGTACCAATTATTGACTTTTTTTTCGGTTTTTTCGGTTTTTTCTTTTTTCTTTTTTTTTTAATAAATAAACTAAAACTTAATCAGAATGAGGAATTGCGTGTAAAAACACGACTTCCTCTGCAACATTGGAGGGACGATTTAAGTAGGGCTTCAATCGATGCCCGTTAACTTTAAAGTTTTCACTGTTCTCCGGATTACTGATCTCGACCGCTCCGTGAGGGAAAACAGTTTTGATCATGAAAGGGCCGGTCCAACGACTCTTTAGTTTGCCGGAAAAGAGATGAAGGCGAGAGTTATAGAGAAGGACCAACTGTCCAGGAGAAAAAGATTTCCTAACGATGGATTTATCATGAAAAACCTTGGTCTTTTCCTTATAAATTTTAGCATTCTCATAAGCCTCATTTCTTATTTCCTCAAGCTCAACTAAATCCAATTTTCGAGCATTACCAGCTGCCTCTAAATCCATATTTAGTTGCTTAATAGCCCAAAGGGCTCTATGCTCCAATTCGACCGGTAAGTGGCACGCTTTTCCAAAGACTAACCGGTAAGGGGACATTCCTAAATTGGTCTTGAAAGCGGTCCGATAGGCCCACAACGCATCATTAATTTTTACAGACCAATCCTTACGTGAGGCATTAACCGTTTTTTCCAGAATTTGCTTGATTTGTCTATTGGAGACCTCAACTTGTCCACTTGTTTGAGGGTGATACGGGGTAGCTAACTTATGAGTTATGGAATATTTTCTCATCAAAGCTTCAAATGATCGATTACAAAAATGAGTACCCCGGTCACTGATAATGGTACGTGGAGTACCGAATCGGGAGAAAATATTCTCCTTCAGAAATTTGACAACAACTTTGTTGTCATTGGATTTTGTGGGGATAGCCTCAACCCACTTGGACACATAGTCCACAGCTAGCAAGATATACTCCTTCCCAAAAGACATTGGAAATGGGCCCATAAAATCGATACCCCAAACATCGAAGATATCAACTATGAGAATAGGGTGCAGAGGCATTATGTCTCTACGAGAGAGTTTTCCTAGCATTTGACATCTAGAGCAAGAATTACAAAATGCAAATGCATCCTTAAATAGGGTGGGCCAATAAAATCCACACTGTAAAACTTTGGCCGCAGTTTTCTTAGCTCCAAAATGTCCTCCACATGCTTGGTCATGACAAAAAGATAGAATACTTGCAAATTCCTCCTCAGGAACACATCTTCTAATGATTTGATCCGAACAATACTTGAAAAGATATGGGTCATCCCAATAAAAATACTTTACTAGGGACCTAAATTTGGCTTGATCGTTCTTAGACCATTCAGTCGGGGTCACACCAGTTACTAAGAAATTGACTATATCGGCGAACCATGGTTCGCCAGACACAGCCATAATCTGTTCATCCGGAAAGTTCTCATTCACTGGTGTGTTATTCACTGGGATAAGAGGAATTCTAGACAAGTGATCGGCGACTACATTTTCACAACCCTTTTTATCACGGATTTCGACATCAAATTCTTGCAGTAGTAAGATCCAACGCAATAAACGCGTCTTGGCATCCTTTTTGTTCACTAAATGTCTTATTGCCGCATGATCCGTGTAAATAATCACATGTGTGCCTATCAAATATTGTCGAAATTTTTCCAAGGCAAAAATGACTGCTAGAAATTCTTTCTCAGTTACCGTGTAGTTCAATTGGGCATCATTCAATGTTTTACTAGCATAATATATCACGTAAGGTTTCTTTTCAATTTTCTGACCCAACACCGCTCCTATGGCGTAATCCGATGCATCACACATTATCTCAAAGGGTTGGGTCCAATCGGGTGAATGAATAATGGGTGCCGACGTTAATTCCCTCGTAAGGTGGTTAAAGGACTCCAAACATTTATCAGAAAATTCAAACTTAGAGTCCTTCGCTAATAATTCAGTCAATGGTCTAGCCACCTTACTAAAGTCCTTGATAAACCTTCGATAGAATCCGGCATGCCCTAAAAATGAACGAATCTCTTTGACATTTGTTGGTGGAGGGAGATGCTTAATCAAATCCACCTTGGCTTTATCCACTTCAATGCCATCCTTAGACACAATGTGACCAAGTACTATTCCATTCTTAACCATGAAATGACATTTTTCCCAATTTAAGGTCAAGTTCTTCTCCTTACACCTTACTAGTACTAATTCCAAATGGTTCAAACAATTGGCAAAAGTGGGACCAAAGACAGAGAAATCATCCATGAAAATTTCCATGAAGTTATCCACCATATCAGAGAAGATGCTAACCATACATCTTTGAAATGTGGCAGGAGCATTGCACAAGCCAAAGGGCATGCGACGGAAAGCAAACGTGCCGAATGGGCACGTGAAGGTAGTTTTCTCCTGGTCCTCAGGAGCGATAGGAATTTGGTTATAGCCGGAATATCCATCCAGAAAACAATAATACTCATATCCGGCCAACCGTTCTAACATTTGATCTATGAAAGGAAGAGGGAAGTGGTCCTTACGGGTTGCAGAATTCAGTTTCCTATAGTCAATGCAAATCCTCCAACCTGTTTGGATACGGGTCGGGACTAACTCATTAAGCTCATTCTCAACTACCGTAACTCCAGATTTCTTAGGGACAACCTGAACAGGACTAACCCACGCACTATCGGATATAGGGTATATAATTCCATTGTCCAACCACTTAAGTATTTCCTTTTTGACCGCCTCAGTTAGGACCGGGTTAAGCCGCCTTTGCGGATCCCTACGGGGTTGAGTATTATCTTCCAAATGGATCCTATGTTGGACTATAGATGGGCTAATCCCCTTGATATCGGCCATGGTCCATCCAATAGCTTCTTTATTCCTACTGAGGACTCTCAACAATTCATTCTCTTGATTGGGGGTCAAATCCGATGCTATGATAACTGGGAGGGTGGATGAGGGTCCTAAAAATGCATACTTCAATGTAGTAGGGAGGGGCTTCAACTCTAGTGATGGTGGTTCTTGTAGTGAGGGTTTGGATTGAGGTCTTGGTTCGGCTAAAAGTTCACCTAAGGCTGACCAATTGGGTGAAGATCGATTCGAACCTATATAATTGATTTGGTCACAAATTGTGCCCTCACCACTCAGGTTCTTTTGAAAATCAACTTCATCCAATTGGGTGAAATTTAAGTAATCCGAAATCAGCTCATCTTCACTACAATCCTGAATGTAATTCAATTCACTCGATTCATCAGAGAAAATTCCAGGTTGCTTCCCTAAGTTAAAAATATTTACCTCAGCTGTCAAATTCCCAAATGACAATTTCATCAATCCATTCCTACAATTGATTAGGGCATTGGAAGTGGCTAAAAAAGGTCTTCCTAAGATCACAGGAATTTGATTGCTAGGGTTAGCAACAGGCTCCGTGTCTAAGACAACAAAGTCCACAGGAAATATGAATTCACCCACTTTGATCAGAACATCATCAACCACACCTCTAGGAATCTTAACAGATCTATCAGCCAATTGGAGTGTGGTCCTAGTCTGTTTAAGGTCTCCTATATCCAATTCTTTATATACAGAGTAGGGAAGCAGATTAACACTAGCACCCAAATCCAGCAAGGCCCTATTGATTAAGGTGTTACCAATTACACATGAAATAGTCGGACAACCAGGGTCTTTATATTTGATTTGTGTGGGTTGGGTTAACACAGAGCTTATATTTGCAGTTAAGAATGCTCTTTTTGGTACTTGTGTTTTTCTCTTCTTGGTGCATAAGTCTTTTAAGAATCTTGCATAAGGTGGAATTTGTTGAATAGCTTCTAATAAGGGGATGTTTACCTTTACTTGCTTAAAGACTTCCAACATTTTCTCCATTTGATTTGTATGATTCTTATTAAGTCTATTAGGGAATGGTGCTTTAGGAATGAATACTCTTTCAGGTTCAGTGGGTTCAATTTCAATTGGTTCCTCAGATTGAATTGGTGGCTCGTTGGATGGCTCAGGTGTGACAGAATTATTAGACTCATTAGCCAAGGGGTGAGTGACATTGTTATTAACAGATTTTCCAGATCTTAATGTAAGTATAGCATTAATGTGTTGATTTTGCTCTTCTTCTTGAACCATATGAACTGGTCTGTTGTTATTGTTCACATTAGGAGGTGGTGCATTATGTGGTACATTAGGTGGAGGCCTAATGTGTTGAGGATTGAATGGTTGAGGATTAAATGGTTGAGGTGGTTGATATGGCATATGTTGATGTGGTTGATATGCCATATGTTGATTATGTGGATTGTTAATTCTTGGGTTCACCTCGGGTTGGCTTGGGAATCTTCCTCTTTCTCTTTCACCTACAACTTGTGCTAATTGACTTACTTGAGTCTCTAGCTTTTGAAAAGATTGAGTAGTTGTTTGAACAAATGTTTTCATTAAGTTTTCCAAATCAGTTAATCGGCCATCACTATTATTGTTGTTGTTGTTTGAATACATTTGTTGTCTAGGTGGTTGGCCTTGCTGAGGCATGGGTGCAGGATTTGAACTCCCTTGGCTCCATGAAAAATTGATATGGTTGCGCCAACCTGGATTATAGGTTGACGAATAAGGGTCATTCCTAGGACGATTAAATGCAGCATTAACTTGTTCCATGTCCGAAGAAATGGGTGCACACTCCTCCAAAACATGACCAGTTTGACCACACCTAGAGCAAGAAACAGAAGAGATTTGATTTACTAGGGGTCGGGTTTGAAGCTCTAGGGTTTCCATCCTACGCATAAGGGTGGCTAATTTCGCTTCAGCAGCTATAGAAGCATCTACAGCTAAGACACCTGATCTGGATTGATTTGCTATTCTAGATCCAATACTTGGGTTGGTCGGTGCCCTAGCAGTGTCCCATTGCATACTATTATCAGCCAAGTCTTCAAGAAAAATCCAAGCATCATTCTCATTTTTGGACATAAAACTTCCTTGGCTTACAGATTCTAGCATAACTCTAGATGTAGGTGTCAATCCCTCATAGATAATTTGGCACAATTGCCATCTTGGGATTCCATGATGAGGGCATTGGGTCAGAAGGTGCTTAAATCTTTCTAAATAGGAATAGAATGGCTCGCTCTCAGATTGAACGAATGCACAAATTTCATTCCTAATCCTAATAGTCTTATGGTTGGGGAAATATTTCTTTAAAAACACTTGAACAAACTCAGCCCAACTCCTAATGGATCTTTCGGCTAGACTATATAGCCATTTTTTAGCGTCGTCCTTCAGTGCTAGAGGCACGAATTTAAGACGCACTGCCTCCTCAGGGATATGCTGGTAATGCATAAGGGAGCAGATTTCCTCAAATTCTCTAAGGAAGAGATATGGATCTTCCTTAGAGGTGAACTTGGGCAACATACTCAGGTATTGTGCTTTGAGTTCGAAGTCGCGACCCGGTATGGTGGGCATAACGATGCACGATGGCTGAGCAGCCATCGTTGGGTAGCACCGATCCCTCAGAGTCATAGGTGGTGCAACAGGTGGGTCCACTACATTCTCACCCATTGGATCCGGGTGAGGTGGTGCAACAGGTGGATTGGGGCTAAGCTCTAGACTGGAATCTAGATGAACTCGTGAGAGTCGATTGCTCAAGTCCCGAACCCAAATCTGAGTGCACCGGTTTGAATTAATTTTTTTTTTTTATATTTTTTTTTCAAAAAAAAAAGGAAAAAGAAAAAAAAACAATAGAAGGGGAAAAGATGAGAAAGGAATCATAATCTAGAGAATTGAGGTGAGAAGAGAAAGAAGACTCAGATGAGAAGGGAAACTTAACTCTAAAAGATAGATGAGAGGGTTGGTCAGAAGTTTCCTAAACAAGCACGGTTCAAACAATCCTAGACCTAGTGTAGCTTAAGTCTAGACGACTCCTAACTGGTTGAGTCGAATTGATTTGCTTGATTCACCTCCCTCACTAATCAAACCAACTTGGCCAGGCCGTGTATAGCTAGTGGGGGCGCTTCCGACAGAGTCGGTGCCAATTAGACAACCACTTCGCTTGGAAGACTTACGTCAACACAAAAACACTTTCTAGACACCAAATTAAATTCGATCAGCTTCAAGTCATAGCAAGTCAAACCAATCTTCTCCTTAATTGAGTCCGAATCCTTAGGGGCCAATGTCTAATTGATTTTAATTTTAAAGCTTGGGTGACACTTTAGGATTGTTATTTGTGGGCCACGGAAGGGTGATGAAATCCCCACCGTATCTTTTCCTACGGAGTTGCCCTTAAGATAGTTTAACTTAAATCTAGCAAAGATAGTCAAACATTGGTCTTTAGTGGGGGACAATTGCAAGGGTTATATGCAACTAATTTATATGCTTAAATGCAATCGATAAAAACTGCGCACGTACCTTGCCTCCAGCACTCTTCAACAATGAATTGATTTGCAAAATTTAGCATGCATAATGCGAGAAAATCTCTAAATGATGCATGCACTAAGGCCTTTCTAATTTTGCAAAAATTTTAGGTCACAAGTTGAATTATTGTCAATTATGGAAGTTTGCCCTACACATGCAATTCTACCAAGAAGGAAATTTTTCGAAAATAGAAATTTCGAGGAAAAGGCAACAAAGGTTACCTACGCACGCTCAGTCGGGTTCGCCGCCCGCTCTCGACAATTTCCAGCTTCTCTACGCGTCCACCCAGAGACAGTTCGCGTCCAGGAAAAATTTCAGGCTCAGATCTCCAACCCGTGCGGCGTTTCCGCCGCAAACTACACTGCTAGTGCGGCGATTTCGCCGCTTGGTCACCTTGGATTGCGTCCGGATTTTTGTGTCGTCTCTAATACTTCCTGAAAAGCACAGAGAAAACGTTAGATCGCGAAAAACCAAGATCCAAACAAACCAAACAAAAATCACAAAAAAAAAACTTGGAATTCTCGTCGCCTCCCCGGCAACGGCGCCAAAAACTTGTTGAGATTTTTATTTATACCGCAAGTGCACGGCCGCGTTGAAGCGGTGGCAAGTACGGGTCGAACACAAGGAGGAAGAGATTCTTATATTTTTGTGATTTTCTTTGATTAAGGAAAGCAAAACGGAAATAGTGTTGGTTTGAGATTTTTGGATTTATATTTTTTTTTTATCTTTCTAAAGCAAGAACAACAAGAACAAAAATTAAGAAGAAATAACTATGGATGAGAGTCCAGTGGGTGGGAGTTATGAATCTTCAAGTTAGATTAGAGATTACGAAAATTATTATAAATCAAGTGAGATATTAAGCATCATATGATAATTGATTTAACAAAAACTCATATGATCAAAACACTAACAAGAAATTAAAATAAAAACGATCTCTCTTCTCTAACCCTAAATCTGTCACCCCCACCCTTTGGAGGGTTTTAGAAACCCATGGGGAGAAGATGAGGAGAAGGGGTCATGGAGATCATCGAGAGAATACGGAAAAAAAAGGGAAATATTATACTAAACTACGATCTACGAAAGTAAAAGCAATTATTCTAAGCACGCAACAAATTATTCTAAGAGAAAAATAAAGAACAACTAAATTACTCTACTGGAATTAAGAACAAGAAACATTAATCTAAAACTAAGCTTACAAAAGACAAAGATAATGGAGAATTAAAAGGGCAGAATTTTATTGCTTTAAAATCTAATACAAAAAGCTCCTCTTACACAATATTTCGGGGCTATTTATAGCCGATACAAGAAACCCTAAGTATGCATCGGGAAGGACACGTGTTACTACACAATTGGACGAAAATAGGAGGCACGGATCGCAACCCATGCGGCGATTCCGCCGCATATTGACCGTTAGATGCGGCGATTCCGCCGCATGGATGGTCCAGATCACTTCGTGCTTTTGTGGGTGTGTTTTTGGTATGTTGTAGGTGGCCTCCACGTGTATAAATCAATTATTGCATATCTTTGGAGATCCGAATTTGATTTCTTTTTGAATATTCCTCCAAAATAACTTTTTAGTCCTTCCAATTTGCGATCAAGTCCCTGACTTCTTATGCAATCAATTGGACTTCAACTTGAGCTTGAATCTCTATCTAATTGGTCTTTGTGATCCATCTAAGTCCATTGCACGCGTTTTAGCTCGAATATTGGTAAATTGCATTGTAACTCCTGAATTCTGCACAATTGTTCAAAACAATACCTTAGTAGCATTTATTTATATAAAAACACTCTAAATGAAAGACATATGATGCAATGTATGCAATGCATCACTCGCTTCAGCGACAACCATTACTTCTGAAGCAGTGGTTGAATCGGCCGTAGTGGTTTGCTTCCAGCTACGCCAACTCACAGCTCCACCATTCAGAAGAAAGACGTATCCTGATTGCGACCTTCTATCGTCTGGATCACTCATGAAACTCGCATCCGAGTACCCTTCGGCTATCAACTCCCTTTGTCCTCCATAAACAAGAATCTTATCCTTAGTCCGATTAAGGTACTTCAGGATATTCTTGACCGTTGTCCAATGCTCAGGACCTGCGTTGCATTGGTGACGACTTGTCACGCTTAGAGCATACGAGACATCGGGTCTTGTGCAAGTCATTGCGTACATGATCGACCCAATTGCCGAAGCATAAGGGACATCCTTCATGTACTCTAAGTCCTTACGTGATTGCGCACGTTGAGACTTCTTGAGTTGCACACCCATATTGGCACAGTGCCCGTTTTGGAGTTGTTCATCTTGAACCTTTCCAAGACCTTGTCAATGTATGCACGTTGACTGAGGCCAATGAGTCTACGGGATCTATCTCGATATATCTTGATTCCCAAGATGTATTGAGCCTCACCCATATCTTTCATTGAAAATGTAGATTTCAATGAACTTCTCGTTTGCTCAAGCAAAGGAATATGATTGCCCATTAGCAATATGTCATCGACATATAAGATTAGGAATACTACATGGCTCCCACTAACCTTCTTGTATACACAAGGTTCTTCCTTACTTTGAATGAAGTGAAGCTTCTTCACTTCCTCGTCAAAGCGTTTGTTCCAGCTCCTTGATGCTTGTTTCAATCCATAAATGGATCTTTGAAGCTTGCATACCTTCTCGCTATTCTTTGGATCTTCAAAACCTTGAGGCTGTACCATGTACACATCCTCCTCCAAGTTCCCATTAAGGAACACCGTTTTGACATCCATTTGCCATATTTCATAATCATGAAATGCAGCAATAGCGAGCATTATCCGAATAGACTTGAACATGGCAACCGGTGTGAAAGTTTCATCATAGTCAATTCCTTGAACTTTAGTGAAACCCTTTGCTACAAGCCTCGCTTTGTAGGTTGTCAAGTTCCCATCCATGTCCATCTTCCTCTTAAAACCCCATTTATTTTGAATGGCCTTTTTACCTTGAGGAAGGTCAACCAAGTTCCACACTTGATTATCATACATGGATTCTATTTCGGATTCCATGGCCTTAAGCCATAGTTTGGAGTCTTCCCTTTCCATTGCTTCTTGGAAGGTCAAGGGATCATTGGTATCTAGTACCACGATCTCATGAAGTCCCAAATACATATCTCTCTTCCTTTCCCTTGTTGACCTTCTTAGTTCTTTTGGTTCTTCTCGTGTCTCTCGAACTTCTTCCACAATTTCTTGAGGAGTGGGTTCACGTTCAACTCTTGAACGTACACTTGGTGGGGATGATTGAGATTCTCTCACAATTTCTTGCGAGGGTCTCTCACTCACGCTCCCACTAACCAAAGGAATCTCGATTGGGCCTTCATGATCTTGAATGTCATCATTCAGGTCATGATCTTGTAGAGTATCTTGAGTCTCCTCAAGCACAACCCTATTCCCACTACTTTTTACCCTTTCCATAAATTCCTTTTCCAGAAATGTGGCATCCTTCTCTACAATCACTCGATTGGAGGTGATATGCCAAAAGTAGTATCCTCTTGTCTCACGAGGATAACCAATAAAGAAGCACTTATCCGCTTTTGGTTGAAGTTTGGTCGGCATCAATCTCTTGACGTAAGCCTCACAACCCCAAATCTTGAGAAAACTGAGCTTAGGTGTTTTACCACTCCATAGCTCTTAAGGAGTTTTCTCCACGGATTTGGATGGAACATTATTTAGTGTGTAAGCCGCAGTTTGTAGTGCATAACTCCAAAAATAAAAAGGTAATTCCGCATGTCTCATCATTGACCGAACCATGTTGAGCAATGTCCTATTCCTCCTTTCGGATACCCCATTCCACTGAGGTGTACCGGGAGGGGTGAGTTCAGGTACAATACCAAACTCCTTTAGGTATGAGTCAAATTTGGCACTTAAGTACTCACCTCCACGATCCGTTCGTAGAGACTTGATTTTCTTGTCGAGTTGGTTCTCTACTTCATTCTTGAATTCTTTGAACTTGTCAAAGGACTCACTTTTGTTTCTCATTAGATAAACATAGCCATAATGACTATAATCATCCGTGAACGTAATGAAGTACCTGAAACCATCTCGTGCACTAGTACTCATTGGACCACATACATCGGAATGTATCAAATCCAGCAAGCCACTCGCCCTTGGACCTTTCTTCTTGAAAGGCTTTTTGTCATTTTTCCCATTAGACATGGTTGGCACGTCTCCAATGATTTAAAATCAAGTAGACCAAGAAGGTTAGCTTCTTGCAATTTCTTGATGCGCTTTTCATTTATGTGACCAAGACGATAATGCCACAAGAGAGTATCATTCCCGTGAGTGGTCTTAAGTCTTTTGTTATTGATATTAAAGATTTGTTTATTATTCAATTCAAGCAAATAGAGACCATTCCTTATGAATGCATTTGCATAGAAAACACCATTCTTTGATATAGACAAGCAAGAATTTGAAATATTTATATTAAAATTATCCATATCTAAACATGATACAGAAATAATGTTCTTGCTAATCGAAGGTACATAATAAACATTCTTTAGACATAAATTTAAACCACTACATAATTGAAGCACCACAGAACCTTGTGCAACCGCAGACACGTTCGCACCATTTCCGACCTTCAATTCTACTTTGTTCCTTACGAGTTCCTTCCTATCCATGAGTAGTTGCACATTAGAAATTATGTGAGCACAAGATCCGGTATCAATTACCCAATCCTGGACAGAGGTGGCTAAATTTATTTCAATAACAAATATACCTTTGGCCTTTTTGGGGCATCGACGTTCAATCACTCCGTTGTCAAGGTCTTCCTTGTACTTGGGGCAATTTGGCCGGATGTGTCCTTTTTCACCGCAGTGAAAACACTCCGTATTGGGAGTTGGAGATTTCTGAGATTTCCCCCTTGAGGCACTCGCACGAGCACCTCCTACTCCCTTGCTCTTGATTGAACCACTTTTGGTAGATTTGCCCTTTCCTTTACCAATCTTTTGGCTCCTCCCATGGACGACAAGGACTTGCTTGTCCCTACCCTTGCCCATGTCAACTTCAGCAGTTTTGAGAGCGTTGTGTAGCTCCTCAAGACCCACCCCTTTTTCACGCACGTGGTAGTGCATCACAAAGTCCTTAAAGGACGGGGCTAGAGAGCCAAGAATCATATCTTCAGCAATGTCCTCGGGCATTGGTGAAGAGAGCTTTGCCAACATCTCAAGGTACCCTTGCATCGTGAGAAAATGCACAGATACCGATGTTCCCTCCGCCATATGACACCTTGTGAGTGCGATGGTGGTCTTATAGCGCTCCTTTCGGGCACTATCCATGAACATCTTAGATAAAGCCTCCATGGTCTTCTTGGGTTTTGAATCCAAGTATTTTGCTTGAAGCGAGTCACCCATGGATGCTAGCATAAGACCATGAACTTTGTTCTCTTGGTCTTCCCACTTGGCTTTAGCCTCTTTCTCTTCATCGGTTAATCTCTCATTCCATTTTGGGATTGGACCTTCCAAAATGTTAGATAGCTTCTCAAACTTTAGCACGATGTTGAGTTTGAGTTGCCAACTAATGAAGTTTGAGCCATCATTTGCTAAAGGGTGTTTTTCTATCATGGATCTTACGATAGGTTGGATGTTCGACATTTTTTCTACAAAATAAATCATACAGGTTTTAATGCCAATTTTATGTTTTAATACACATGCATATATATATCGAATATAAATATAAATACCGCAAATAAAATTTTGCCCGTAAATGCAGTAATTCAAGATCCTATTAATTGTAATATAGACTAGCTAAGGGCTATCGAATACATTACAATATCAAGGTAAGAAAACATTTTCTAATCACAACCTTTTTGAATTTTAGCAACATTTAGCATCTTCAAACTCTTGTGACTCTTGTCATTTTAATTATGAGGGAATACGACCTATCCTCGTAAGAAAAACTTTTTCCCAAAACCGAGCGAGGGCTCTAGGTAATGTTAAGAAAACTTATTTTCATTTGATACGAGATACGTTTATCTGTTGTATTCACAACTAAACATACTTGGGGCTCACTAGGGTGAAACACACCTCATATATTCAATTGTGGCACAACAATAGACAACCATTATATCTCCCAGTATTCCCAAAGATGGAGGGAGCTATCTCCCGCTAAGGGCAAGCAGAGTATCCCTCGATCAATGGCTGCTAGTGGATGAAATAAGAAGGAAAATTATTCTTAATTTTTGTTGGACAATTGAACATGTGATTTAGAATTTTAGGTTATCATGCATATTATTAATTATACACATCCTAACATTCAACACATTCATCACATGCATAGCAAGACAAAAACAGAAATTAAACATTCACACAATCCACATCGTGTGAGTTTATATGTTCCCTTCGATCCTCGATCCCAGATCTTCGATCCTCGATCGATGCGCTACAACGGCGACTTCCTCTTGCACCGGAGATGTAGATTTTACAGAAAATAAACATACTCCTCACATTCAATAAAAAACGATTAGTGCAAGTCCTATGTAAAAACCTCTCATATGCAAATGCAACTATCTAAAAGACGAAAAGAGAGAGAATTTTGGCTTTTACATACATAAGCCCCTGTATAATAATGATTACATACATTCATAATTGCTGATTTGGAACATATAAACCCACAATTCCTGCAAAGACAACTCGAGCATCCATGCACGCAATATTGCTATAAACTATGCAATCTAGTTTATCAATCATCTAGAATCCTAAACAATTCTTTGAAAAACATTTTGAAATCCATTAAAAGCGTTTTTCATCCATCCATAGCTCAAAAATAATTTTGAACCGCTGTCCATCCAATTTCCTAAAAGGAAAGATGAACCGCAGTTTTTCGGTTTTGTTGATTCTCTTACAAAATAATCGTTTATACTTAAAACGAAATTATTGCAAGTTAGACTTATGTCTAAATCATAATTCTAATAATTACATGACATGTTTTAAACCACTTAAAATATTTAAAACGAATTATTACAAAGAATTATTTCAACAAAACAATTAAGGACCGAAAAACCGGTAAAACGAATTGTTTAAATCCTAGATGGTAAACTAAATTTGTTTACAGCATTAAATCATAAGAAAATTGAACCCTAAGCTCTGATACCACTGTAGGATTTCTAGTTTAATTGTACATAAATATTTTCGAAATTTTTATGCACAATAAGGATCAATTTACAATTTTCTATGATTTATTTCATGCATGCATCAATTTGTTTCAATATCTAGTTTCAAAACTTTATTAAAACAAATATGGGTTCCGAAATTTATACTTAGAAGTTCTCTAAAACTTCTTGAAGATTCGGAGACGTTGAGGATGCTTCTTGCCGCGCCGGATGCGTCCGAGTATTCACCAAACTCTAAACAAGATCGGAGAGAGGGAAGTTAGTCTCTCAATCTCCGATATGGTTTAGAATCTAATTACTAACCCCTCTTTAATTCCCTTGAGAAGATGATCTCTTAAGAACTAAAACTAAACTTAAGAATTAAGGAATTTTCGTGGAGAATTATGGAGAGAGAATTTTGCACAAGAAAATAATGAATGAATTAATGAGGTAATGAGATAAACTTGTATTTATAAGTTCTCTCCAAATTAGCTATTCATATGCAACCCCTTGCCCATGATCTTATGCAAAATTCCATCTAACCATCCATTATTTATTAATAAATAATCTTAGCCACGAATTAAATCAATTATGGACCAATTCCATGCATGATCTAACTAATTCTTAAATTAATTCTGCATAAAACCGTCTGGCCGGTCGACCGTTTTCGAGGTCCGGTCGACCGTTTAGACCGAGTTTCGGTCGACCGATCGATATACTCGGTCGACCGTTCGTAACAGAAAAAAATTCATCACATTGTTCGGTCGACCGAGTATTCTGTCGGTCGACCGAACATTGTGATGAATTTTTTTCTGTTACGAACGGTCGACCGAGTATATCGATCGGTCGACCGGACCTCGAAAACGGTCGACCGGCCAGACGGTTTTATGCAGAATTAATTTAAGAATTAATTAGATCATGCATGGAATTGGTCCATAATTGATTTAATTCGTGGCTAAGATTATTTATTAATAAATAATGGATGGTTAGATTGAATTTTGCATAAGATCATGGGCAAGGGGTTGCACATAAATAGGTAATTTGGAGAGAACTTATAAATACAAGTTTATCTCATTACCTCATTAATTCATTCATTGTTTTCTTGTGCAAAATTATCTCTCCATAATTCTCCACGAAAATTCCTTAATTCTTAAGTTTAGTTTTAGTTCTTAAGAGACCATCTTCTCAAGAGAATTAAAGAGGGGTTAGTAATTATATTCTAAACCCTATCGGAGATTGAGAGACTAGCTTCCCTCGCTCCGATCTTGTTTAGAGTTTGGTGAATACTCGGAGGCATCCGGCGCGTCAAGAAGCATCCTCAACGTCTCCGAATCTTCAAGAAGTTTTAGAGAACTTCTAGGTATAAATTTCGGAACCCATATTTGTTTTAATAAAGTTTCGAAACTAGATATTGAAACAAATTGATGCATGCATGAAATAAATCATAGAAAATTGTAAATTGATCCTTATTGTGCATAAAAATTTCAAAAATATATATGTACAATTAAACTAGAAATCCTACAGTCTGAAAGGGTGACAAGACTAGAGTACATCAGTACACGTCTGTGCTCGTCGCCTAGAAAAGTCCCAATCAAGTCCTCAGGGTCAGCCGAAGTGATATAGCCCTGAGAGCTCGTCTCACCCTATCCTCGTGGAGCCACTATTTGTTCCTACACACTAGAAGATTTCATAAATTATTAATCAATTCAACCCAACAACATAAAGTAATTGAAAACTAATATGAATATAAAATGACAATAAAAATCGCTGCTTCAGGGTTCTTCTTGTCATGTGGTCGAATGTACATATCTGTACGAGTAGGCTTGGGAGCGTCTGGGTTTTTCGCAATCTACAATACCTTTAATAACAATTTTGTTAGTTTATATAAGTAATGCATTGAATCAATAATAATTTACATATTGTACATTAGGTATTACTATTTCCTCCCTTTGTTGCACCACATACTTGGTACCACAATGATGTGGTATGACTAAATTCGACATGTTTTTTTGTTAAGCTCGCTCTTGTTTATATTATTAAAACCACTGAATATAAATTAACTAAAAGTCATTATAATTGTACCTTGAAAGCTTGCTGTAGCAATAGTCCAGAAGAGTGAACCAATCCTCAGCCGAGATATGTGACTAGGGCTATAAATGGGGCAGGTTTAACATGATGCCCCACCCCGCCCCTCCTAACGAGGGTTACGGTCAAGCCAACCAGCCACCCACCAACCCACTTAATAAATGGGGTGGGATATGATTATCTTTCAACTCACCCTGCCTAACCCGTACTCCGCACAAAAACAAAATATGAAAATAAGAAGTTAAGAACCATAAGCTCATAACCCATTAAGCCTTGACCTCCTCCTCCAAACCCTAATCCCACTTTCTCCTCCTCCTCCCCCTCTAGCTTCTGTTCCCACCCCAAGATCCTCGTCTGCCACCCCTCCGCCTCTCCAACAGGGGATGTGAATTTCATACGCTCCCGTGCTTGGGTTTTGGTTTTTTGTGTGATCTTGTATTGTCGTGGTGATTTGGTGCAAGATTGGATTTGGTGTGAAGAATTAGAATAGTTAGGGTCGATTTGATGTGGAAAGCGGTTGGTGTTGAGAATGAAACAATAATTCTTAGTTCGATTGAGATACTAAAATGATGAGGTTGTTAATATGGTTGATATTGAGAATGAAATACCTGGTGTTTGGTGTTAAAGTTGATGATGAGAATAAAATTTAACTTTTGTATTTAACAATGTTATCAAGATAATTTCTCTACAAAACTTATGAATCTCTTCAATCAAACGTTGCTATGAAAATAAAAATAAAAAAATCTAAAATCTAACCCGTCTAATCCGCCCTGCCTAATCCACCATTGGGTGGGGTGGGTAGCGATTGTTAAATTTTTGCCCCTCCCATCCCCACCTCGCCTCACTTACCAAGTTAACTTAGGCGGGGCAGGCGGCAGTGGGGCAAAAACTCACCCCACCCCATTTACACCCCTATCTGTGGCAACCTAGTCGCTAATATCTCGTCTCTAGTCTCCAGGTCCTCCACATCTAGGCACATTTGGTGCTTGTTTCCTTCCATTTTATTTTCAGGGACTTCATCATCTTGTCTCTAAACCCTCAAGAACCATCCAGTGTGCTTGCAAATGCTCTCTTATTTCTCCTCCAATTGTGATCTTTATCAAGCCACTGACGGTGACCCAAATAGCAATTCTTGTCCTATGCTTCCGATAAATAGAATAAGTATCTTCCATACAGTAGGGATAGGTCATATACCCTTTAGTCATCCAACCACTCAAATCAGTATACGCAGGGAAGTCATTTATAATCCACAAAGGCAACTCTCAGCGTGAAACATGTGTGAGCGTAAGCATCATAAGTATCAAAACCCTATTCCCAAAGTTTTTTTTGCTCTTCGATAAGTGGTTGCAAGCAAACATCTAGCTTGTTGCTAGGATGACCGAGTTGTAGGATTACGAGTCCTTATGTATGTATATATTTTAGAATTTTTACACATGCATACATGATCGATTTCCATATTTTCGACGATTTTACGTACATTATTTTATATTTATTCTAATATCATGTAATCAACATATACATTAAAAAAGGAGATCATACCCAAAGGTTCTCTAAAACATTTATGAAGATCCGAAGTTGCGTTGCCCGTTGAATTGTCCGCCGATTCGCCCCCAAGTGTTCACCATACTCTAAACCAAGATTAGAGAGAAATGAGCTAGTCAATCAATCTCTAAATCAAGGTTAGAATATAGCTAATAATCCATTTAAAGCTCCCTGAGAATTTAATCTCCAAAAGCTTAATTAACTAAGAGATTTTCGAATGGATCAGTGGAGAGGTTAGGGAGAGAGAATATTTTTGCATTAATTAAAACAAGGAGGGAGATGAGACCTATTTATAGACTCTCCCAACACTCACATCATGGGTTATCCACTAACCCATGATCTCTTATTTTTCTCTCCCTAAAACCAATCATTAATTGACACATAATCACCCTCATCCACGTTTAACCATAATTGGAATAAATCCAACCATGATCAACACAAAACCTTTAACTAATTCTGGCAAAATCGTGCTCACCAGTCGACCGAAACTTGCCTATCGGACGACTGATTGGCAGTTAATTGAGGTTTCGATTGGACCATGAAACCGGGCGGTCGACATATCACACACTACCAAAACTATTGTGATTTTTTGGTCGAACAAACATGCCCAAACAGTCGACCATTTCTAAACTAGAAAGCCACTGGAAGTTTTCGGTCAAACTGCCCTCCAAGTCAGTCGACCGATTATTACCAGTAGAAGTTCCCATAAATTATCGGTCGAACCACGACTTTACCTTGTCGATCGATCACTACCAAGAAGAGTTTGCGGAAGCTCCTAGAAGTTTTCGGTCAACCAAACACATCCATCTGGTTGACCGTTCACATACGCAACAACTACTGTGAATTTCCGGTCTACTGGTCTCCGAAAACGTTCGACCGTTTTGGTCCAATTTTTGCCTTTATGAAATTTTGGATTTATATCCAACAAAATTCGATCTTTAGGGTCTTAGCAAATTCATATGTCATAATGTTAAACACATTATATCATGTAGTATATTGTCATATGCAATGTCAATACATTACACCCCATAATACATACATCTCATATGAATTCATTTATGATTCTAGCTATGTCGTTTCATGACATAGTGATTTTATCGATTCACCACATGTATACTATTTCATATGAAACTCGATACATCATATGAACATAAAATCAAACTTCTTGTTTGCCAGTTTTGTGGTGTGACCTATAAGAGGATTAATTTATATTGGCAATGATATTAAACATTTAATATCACAAACTATAAGCGGTATCTAGCTACACATTGTAGTTATCCAATTAACAAAGATGTCATGTTGACTCGAACTAAACACGATCCGTTTAGTGATGTAAGAACATCACTTGTGTCTATCCATTGCCTCATGATATTAAGAATATTAAATGTCTCACATTTGTAGCATATATTCATCTATTAATCTCTTAAGCTAATTATAAATATGTAACTTAACACAAGTCACATTGTGCACATTATAATATCGCTTTATCAAGGGCCCACTAATATCATTACTCAAGTAAAGAGGGGCAATGATAATCTTTTGACGGACTATCTTTTCCATCATAAGTCATGTTTAACCAACTATTGCCTTTATCACTAAGTTCAATGACAACTTTTGACAATAATCAAATTAAACATTTCCGATGTGAAAAGACATAAGTCTCATATCTTAGGATTCAAAACACATAACACAATTTCATAATGTTTCACTTGCTAGGTCTATTCAATACATAAAAGTAACCATTTTTCTCTTTTATATACTCGCGTCATTAAATATTTGTAGAGCTACAATACTCTTTAACCAACACGATAATCTTTTCTCGGTAATTAATATTTCATGTCAACTACCATGATTGTGAATAACTTTTGATTTATGTAAACCATTATCTTTTAGAGCTATACGGTTAAGGACCAAGAGCATCTTTCTCAACACTTCCAAAAGACGAATATATAAATCAAGGAACAAAATGTTTGCACATTCAATTCATAATAATTGACATATAAAAGAATACTTGTAGAACACATTCCCTTTACGAGTATGATGAGCGACATAAAAAAGAATCGATGCTTCATACTCGTCCACGGTGGGAGATTATAAGGCATGAACATCATAGGTCAGATATTGTGTTGCGTCTAACTAAATAGTTGAGACCCATCCACGGCAAATATTTCTTATTGAGTTGGGATGTCAATCTGAAAGACCGCTTTGTGCCAAGCGGTGGGTCACTGATAGGTGACCCACTTGTAGATTAGACCAACATGGCTGGTTGTTGAACGTTTTAATTTAAACCGCAAGTGCACAGCCGCGTTGAAGCGGTGGCAAATACGGGTCGTCCTCAGGGAGGTGAGCAGCCTCTCGTTTGCACGAAATCAAGTGGCAAAAAATGGAGAAGAGGATTGATTATGCTACTCTACGCTATACTACACTACGAAGTATGAAATGCGAAAGAAAACAACAAACGATTAACTAAAAACTTAACTAAGAACGAAAGAAGAGTGCTGGAATTCAGAAATGGAAAACCCCTAAGGGGTGGAGTAAGTGCACACATGCAAAGAGGTGGGTGTTGAACACATTCTTTAAGCATAAATAAAGGTGGTGTTATCATGCATAGGAAGTGTCTAAATGTTATGGCAAAACCTATCAATCCATTCACCATCCAAGTTGATTAATATTTACATATACAAGTTGTTTATTTCAGAATCTAAACAAGCATGAGAGGTGTCTAATCATTTTGGCAAAACTCATCAAGTTATAAATTCTATCCTAAACAAGCAAGCATACATTCATGTTTTATCAACACATTGGAAATAAAGCATTCATTCCATTCTCTAATGCATGTATGAACATCTACTCCACCCCCCCCCCCCCCCCCAAAGGGGATGAAACTACTCACTACACATTACACTAATTATTAAACTAAGAAAGGAAAGCATATTAACTAAGCTACTAAAAAACTAATGAAATGAAATTAAGCAAAGTAAAACAAGAAACATAAAACAAACAACATAATAACGAAACATTTATTAAAGTGACTCACATTTCAAGTAGCATCCTCCTACTTTAGTGTGTGCTTCAAGGCCTCACTTCTAGTAGGAAGAATAGCCACTTAAAATATGGAGTGATTACAATAGAAGGTGAAGAGTTCTATTTATAGCCATAGAAAAAGACAATCCGGGACAATACCCCGATATGGGACTAAACAAATACCAGAAATGGACTACATACATACTCATACGTGACTCACAAAACTCTTAGCCGATTTGGGCCAAAACAGACCGCCAATTAGCGGTCTTGGACCGCCAATTGTCGGTCTATATGGTTCGGATGTCGCTAAGTTTTCTTCTGGGCTTTTCTGGATCTCTTTGGTGATCTTTGATGCATCTACTTTGCTTGTCGGAGCTCCGACCCGACTAGAATTGCCAAAATACTCCCCATGATGGTGTGGAGTATTTTGTTTTGCTCTTTGGTCCTTCGGTCTTACATTCAGGTCCTTCTCACTTGCATCTTAGTCCCCAGATCTCACAATTAAGTTCTTTTTCCTAGCTTTTGGGTCCTTTTATGCTTCATCTCTTCAAACCTATTTATTTCTAAAATTCAAACATAAAACTCGTAACATAACATTGTTTAGGTTAAAGATAATGGATATAAGGTGCAAATATGAGCATGAAATGATGTCAATCAAATACCCTCATACCTAACTTTTGCTAGTCCCGAGCAAAACAAAGAAAAGAAAAAGCATACGAGAAAAACAAAAAATCCTAACTCACTTTCGTAGGAATCACGGTTGCACTTAGCACGTGCAAAAGCCGTTAAACCTCCTTGTCGCCAAGGAGGAGGAGTGTTGTCTCCTGAGGGTTTTCAGCGGATATACCCACAAAATCCGAACAAGATGCATTAATCAATCTAGTTACACGACTCGTTGGACTTATTTTGTCAATCATGGGACGCGGTAATACTACGGGTCGACTCTATATGGGTAATCAGTCCACACACCTAGCCTAATGAATCATTCGTGAAAGTTAGTTAAGGACTTAAGTGAAAGACATGGGCAACCTTAACTTCTGAATGTGATACAATGTGTAATGTCCATTTTGGTTCTTATTTGACTTTTTTTTTCTTTTCCTTTTTCTTTTTTTTCTTTTTCTTTGGAGCAGTTTCTTGGTTGGTGTTTGATTCTCCCAGGGTCAGGTTTCGTGCATCATTGTCTATGAGGACTTACACTATCACGCACACCTTCCCCGAAATCTCCACATAGGGCGATCCCTACCACCCGTGTAACGGGAGTTCGGTCGGTGCATCCCAAGTCAGATGACTCGAAAGCACCAGGCACAAAGTCCCCTCAGACCTACTTTCCCGAGTGATAGGAGCCGTGCGAGAAGAGAGAACACCACTTATTTATTTATCTACATAGGAACCAAAACCCCTACACTTAAATTTTACAAAAAGAGATTAAGGGCCCTTGACTAAGACAAACTTACTTATACTAACAGACACAAATTATTTGACTCACAAGGTTCAGGGTGGACTTCTTTAAATGTTTGAGTGCTGAAACCCTATGATTACACGCCCCCCGAGGGAAAACCGGGGTGCATCCTAACGACTCGATAAGACCTAAAGCCAGTAAACTAGAAATCCTAATGCATCAAGTTCAAGACAATTTTGGGAGCTTTCTTTTTACTTTGCCTCTCAATGGTTTTGCACATGCTAAACACACGCAAAACCTACAAAAACATTTTCTTTCGCAAACACATGAAGATTTTGAAAGAAATGTGTAAATTTTAAAGCACTAGGAAAACAAAAGAAGACAAGTCACCCAAAGATCATGGAAAGCAGATATATCAATGTTAAATGCGGCACACTAACATGACCCTAGCAGTACAACCAAAAGAAAACTAAAAAAAACAAAAAAAGACACAAACTATGTACAAACGTGAAAACACCCACCCCACACACACACCTACTTCATGCATCGTCCTCAATGAATGTGAGCATGATACTACATGGATTTATGCATGAAAAAGGGAAGATCTCACCAACATGAAGCACTACAGGAAGTTCATGGTTATAGTGATGGACACAAACCCGAATTCCCTCAAAACCTGTGAGATACTGAAGAAGGGAGACAAATACGTGAAGAAATGGGGCCCAAGTACATAAGGGTTGGGGCCTACAACAATCAATGATCGCTCATGGAGTCTTTTTTACTCACGTTTTCTTTTCTTTTCTTTTTTTTTTAACATGATATGTACAGCAACAACGATATTCTCATAATCATTTGGTCAAGGAACATCAAATGAGAACATCAAGTCATGAGGACCAGAGACTTGCCGAGATGGGCAAACTTCACCGGTACTCTGAGGTGTCATGAGGGGTGAAAGGTCAAAGCTGAAAGGCTCGAACCCCTCATGATATTGGTTGGGTGTAGGCAACATGAATGAGTGAAGTTGTGTTGCCTCACTAGGGTTTAGTTCCTCAAGCCCATGCAGACCTGCATCACTAAGAATGGGGCTTCTCCCCAAGTCATCCAACAAGGACCTCCCACCATCATTTAGATTATTAAGCATAAGCTCGGTCATAGGTGGGTCATTGTTGGAGTCAATATCAAGCTCAAATGGCTCAATGATCATGGGACATGATGTAGAGACACTTTCTGGTATAGGCATATGATGAGGTGTCTCACTCTCACTAGTACTCTCAACTGAATCATGCAACGAACACTCCTTTTGGACATTTATGTTTGATGTCAGCTCACTCTGTTGCATTGCAAAGACAGACAATGAGTTTTCGCTGGCCCCACAAACATTCTCAATGGGTTGCATTGGGGTTAGGGGTGTTCGTTAATTTTGTGGTGCTCTCTCCAATTGGCGGATGAGATTTAGATTTAAAGGTTGATCCATGGGCTTTTGTTGCCTACCAGAGTTGATCACATGAACCTAGGCACTCATGTTACCGAATGAGAGCTTCATGAGACCATTTCTACAATTAATTAAGGCGTTGGAAGTTGCCAGAAATGGTCTACCCAAAATCAAAGGTATTTGAGAGTGGGTGTTCGCAACAGGATTGGTATCGAGGACAACAAAATTGACTGGAAATATAAAATCTCCAACTTTGATAAGCACGTCCTCGATAATCCCCTTTGGAATGCGAATGGATCTATCCACCAATTGGAGGGTGATCTTAGTTGGTTTCAATTCTCCCAAATTTAACTGTTCATAAACAGATAATGGGAGGAGGTTGACCGCTGATCCTAAATCAAGCAAAACATTACTCATGCCAGTGTCCCCTATCGTACACTGAATAGTAGGACACCCAGGGTCCTTGTATTTTGTGTAGGCGGGATTGGACAAAAGTGAGCTTACATTTGCAGCCAAGAATGCCTTCTTAGGAACATTGGTCTTCCTCTTGGTTGTGCAGAGATCCTTCAACACTTTGGCATATTGAGGTATTTGTTGGATGACATCCAACAAGGGGATGTTAACCTTCACTTGCTTGAACACCTCTAATATTTTATCCATCGTGTCACTCTGCTTTTTGATTAACCTACTTGGATAGGGAGCTTTTGGCAGGTAGCTTTTCTGATGTGCCTGAGAAGGAAGCCTTGGTGTATTACCCTCACCCTCAGCCTCTTCTTCACCACCATTCCCATTGAGGGGCTGCATAGATGGTGGTGGTGGCAAGGAAATGTGATTGTCAACCTGTTTTCCATTCCTTAAGGTCACAATGGAATTGAATTGTGAACAGGTTCCTCCACATGGTTCACTTGCCTCCCCCGAGGTACCACATTCTCATTTTACATGTGTTGTTGCTGGTACATGCAGGGGTTAGCCTCAGGCTAGCTAGGAAAAGACCCTCTCTCTCTCTTTCATGTACAGTGCTGAGAATTAAATTTATACCGCAAGTGCACGGCGTCAATGGAGACGTGGCAAATACGGGTCGAACACAAGGAGGGAGAGATTTTGTTATTAGTGTGATTTCGATTGGGGGAAAGAAGGAGAGAAGAAATAAGTTGGTTTTGAGATTTTTGATTTTTAATTATCTAAAGCAAGAAACAAGAACAATTAAAACTAAAACAAGAACAAAGAAGTGAATTCCGTTGGGTGAAGGTTTAGATTTAGGGTGTAGATTAGAGAATTCAGAAACTTATAATAAATCATGTTAGTTATGAAGCATTACATGATAAATGATTTAACATAAACTCAAGTAATCAAAATATACTAATCACGAACTTAAAATAATAACATTTATTCTCTTCTCTTCACCCTAAATCCGTCACCTCCACCCTTTGGAAGGAGTTAGAAACTCATAGAGGGAGGAAGAAGGGGTCCTTGAGACATTACAAAAGAAAAGTAAAAACAAGAAATAAAAGACAAAATTTTATTACTAAAGTGAAGAGTACAAAACTGAAAATAAAAACAACTAAAAACTAGGTCTAAGGCCAAGGACCCTTCTACCATCGTTCTCGGGGCTATTTATAGCCGATACAAGGGGTCCCAATATATAAATGGAACGTACACGCGTCAATACAGCATTGGTAAAAATTTGAGCACACGGATCGACTTTTGTGCGGCTAAATCGCCGCAATTTGTACATGAGGTGTGGCGGAATCGCCACCTTTTTTGCTCGGATTCGATCCAGATTTTTCCTGTGTGTTTATGGTATGATTTGATCCTCCTTTGCGCGTCTGGATTGATTCTTTCCATTCTTTTGAGCTCCGGATTAATTCCTTTATATATATGGAGATTCACATTGATTTTTCTTTAGATTTTCTCCATAATAATAAAAGCTACTCGTGATTTGCAATTAGGTCCTTGACTTTTTGCAATTAAGTCCCCGGCTACTTTTGTGCTTAAGTCTTTGTTCTTTTTGTAATTAGATCTTGAATGCTTTTATGCTTGGATACATTTCCATTTGTAACCTAATAAACTTGAACTTGGTCTTTATGATAGAAATGAGTCTTTTGCACGCGTTTATGCTCGAGATGTGGGTAAATTGCATTCAGGTCCCTGTATTCTGTAAATAAGACTAAACACATACCTTAGTAGCATTTATTGATGTAAAAGTAATCTAAATGAAAGACATATGATGCAATGTATGCAATGCATCATACAGACTGAGCCAATTGGCCCATCTGAAGCTCTAGAGATTTGATGGTCTGCTGATTTGAAGTGAGAACTTGACTTGTGGTTGACATAAAAAATTTCATTAAGTTTTCAAGTCCACGAGTCAAGGTCTCAAGCGAATTGAATCAGGTTTCCATATTATTGGAATTTGGGAAACCTGATTGATTGGTGATTGGAGCTTGGGGTGGCTGATAAGATTGTGCATGCATGGGAGGTTGGCATGATTGGTTAGGTGGTCGAGAGGAGTTTGAAGGACCACCTGGGGCATTATTTTGGTTCCATGAAACATTGGGGTGGTTCCTCCATCTAGGATTATAAGATGACGAGTATGGGTCATTCCTAGCTCTGTCATAGATGGCATTGACATGTTCCATCTCAGGAGCAATGGACGCACACTCGCTTTCTACATGACCTATCCTACCACATGAATGACAGGGAACTCGACCACATGTGGACATGTGAGGTGCACTTTGTTAGTTTTGGAGCTCAATCGAATCCATACGGCGCATTAAGGCCGCCATGCGTGCCTCGGTGGCCGTAGTGGTATCGATAGCAAATGTGGTACCCGATCTAGTCGAGTTTGCATTCGCGATCCTCGCTCCTATACTAGATGATGCAAGTGGTTCCATTACACTCTCCCATTGCATTGTTTTCTCAGCAAGGTCTTCTAGGAAAGCCCATGCCTCCCTTTCATCCTTTCCCAAGAACTCTCCTTGACACATGGACTCAAAGAGCGTTCGGGACGGGATGTGAAGACCCTCGTAAACAATCTGACAAAGATGCCACAACTCAATGCCATGGTGAGGGCATGAGGATAGTAGCTCCTTGAACCTCTCTAGATATGCATGAAATGTCTCAGTTTCACGTTGATAGAATGAATTGATTTCGTTCCTCAATTTTTGAGTCCGATGATTTGGAAAGTATTTCTTGAGGAATGCATATTGAAACTCATCCCAAGTCCTAAAGGCATTCGCCTGGTTGCTGTACAACCACTTCTTGGCGTCATCCTTTAGCGCAAAGGGGACAAGCCTAAGATGGATGGAGTCTGTGCTAAGTTGTTGCAGCTTGAACATAGCACAGACCTCCTCAAATTCCCTGAGAAAGATATAAGGGTCACCTTTCCCAGTGAAGTGAGGGAGCATGGAAATAAACTGAGGCTTAACCTCAAAATGGTTCCCATTTGCCTCTGGCAATACAATGCATGACGGCAGAGCAGTACGGCTCGGGTAGCATCGATCACATAGAGGTATGGGAGCGACAACTGGAAGCACTGGTCGAACAGGTGGGTCCAGCAACTGCTCCTCCTCACGGAAATTAGCAACCATTGAACCTGGACTATGTGCAACACGAGAAGAGGGAGGCGTCGAGAAATCGACTACCGAAGTAGGGTTGACGACACGCCTCGTCAAACGACCACTCTCGTCTCGTGCCCACGAAAGCATGCACAAAGGTGCACACACACAAACCAAAACTTTTTTTAATAAAGAATGTGCGTAGAGGAGAAGACGAGGGAACATAGGAGAGAAAGAATGACTCAGGAGAGAAGGGAAGAAGTCCTTATGCTACGGCGAATGGGTACAGGTAGAAGCACACAAGAAAACAAGGCTCAAGCAATCCTAAGGTCGTTGTAGGTCCTTACAGCTAGACGACGCCTAACTGCGAGGTCACACAGCCTCAACACACCTCACCTCCCTACGACGAGGATCAAAAAGCCCGGCAAGTGAGCCAAGATCCGGAGATCTCATCTCTCCTACTATCAACAAAGTGGGCAACACCGATCAGGTCATGACGGTCAGGATCAGATCACTCTCCTAATGCGCCCGAAGTCCTTACGGCTAATGTCTACTTGATTTTAAAATTAGGCTCTTGATTAGTGTGGTTTGTGGGGCGAAGGAAAGGGTGATGAAATCCCCCACCTTATCTTTTATGGGACAATCCCTCCTTAGTAGTGTTTTGGAGTCCTAATCTAGCAGTCAACTCTCCAAACAAACATTCAACTCACACTTGTTTCAATGCACTTCCTACTAACTAATGCATGTTCATACGAAATGCATGAATGAGAGTAGAAGGTGCGTACCTCACGCCAGCACTCAGCAACTGAAAATAGAGCTAAAATGAAAGACAATCTATATGCCTAAGTCACATACATGATGCATGACCTAAACAAAAAGAATGCCTAATCTTTTGCTTTGAGTTTTAGGGTCCAAGTTGCTTAAGGGAAGTTGATTATTAATCAGGGAGCAATCTAAGAGTCAGAACATGCAAAATTGAGTCCCAGATTACTAGATCAATTAGAGAAACAACACAAAGAAAATAGAAGATGAACAAAGCTCACTAGACCGCTGATTGGCGGTCTGAAGTGCCCAGTTCATCTTGAAATTACTCTAGTAGCCTCCCCTTGCTATTCCCAGTCTCCTGAAACAAAGAGAAACTACAAAACAAAAATTAAATCCACTTGAATCGTCCAAACAAGAGTCTGGACTGTCACCTCCCTGGCAACGGCGCCAAAAACTTGTTGAACGTTTTAATTTAAACCGCAAGTGCACGGTCGCGTTGAAGCGGTGGCAAATACGGGTCGTCCTCAGGGAGGTGAGTAGCCTCTCGTTTGCACGAAATCAAGTGGCAAAAAATGGAGAAGAGGATTGATTATGCTACTCTACGCTACACTACACTACGAAGTATGAAATGCGAAAGAAAGCAACAAACGATTAACTAAAAACTTAACTAAGAACGAAAGAAGAGTGCTAGAATTCAGAAATTGAAAACCCCTAAAGGGTGGAGTGAGTACACACATGCAAAGAGGTGGGTGTTGAACACATTCTTTAAGCACAAATAAAGGTGGTGTTATCATGCATAGGAAGTGTCTAAATGTTATGGCAAAACTTATCAATCCATTCACCATCCAAGTTGATTAATATTTACATATACAAGTTGTTTATTTCAGAATCTAAACAAGCATGAGAGGTGTCTAATCATTTTGGCAAAACTCATCAAGTTATAAATTCTATCCTAAACAAGCAAGCATACATTCATGTTTTATCAACACATTGGAAATAAAGCATTCATTCCATTCTCTAATGCATGTATGAACATCTACTCCACCCCCCCCCCCCAAAGGGGATGAAACTACTCACTACACATTACACTAATTATTAAACTAAGAAAGGAAAGCATATTAACTAAGCTACTAAAAAAACTAATGAAATGAAATTAAGCAAAGTAAAACAAGAAACATAAAACAAACAACATAATAAAGAAACATTTATTAAAGTGACTCACATTTCAAGTAGTATCCTCCTACTTTAGTGTGTGCTTCAAGGCCTCACTTCTAGTAGGAAGAATAGCCACTTAAAATATGGAGTAATTACAATAGAAGGTGAAGAGTTCTATTTATAGTCATAGAAAAAGGCAATCCGGGACAATCTCCCGATATGGGACTAAACAAATACCAGAAATGGACTAAATATACACTAATACGCGACCCACCAAACTCTTAGCGGATTTGGGCCAAAACAGACCACCAATTAGCGGTCTTGGACCGCTAATTGGCGGTCTATATGGTTCGGATCTCGCTAAGTTTTCTTCTGGGCTTTTCTGGATGTCTTTGGTGATCTCTTATGCATCTACTTTGCTTGTTGGAGCTCCGACCCGACTAGAATTGCCAAAATACTCCCCATGATGGTATGGAGTATTTTGTTTTGCTCTTTGGTCCTTCGGTCTTACGTTCAGGTCCTTCTCCCTTGCATCTCAGTCCCCAGATCTCACAATTCAGTTCTTTTTCCTAGCTTTTGGGTCCTTTTATGCTTCATCTCTTCAAACCTATTTATTTCTGAAATTCAAACATAAAACTCGTAACATAACATTGTTTAGTTGAAAGATAATGCATATAAGGTGCAAATATGAGCATGAAATGATGTCAATCACTGGTGGTTTAATTCCTATGTAGAGGGATCACCTCGGAGGGCACACTAGGTAGTCACGACTATGTAGAGTCGGTTCCTATGCAGAGGAATTACTACGGGTTGAGCCTGAGCGGCATAATTATGTAGAGTTGTTGCCCGACGTAACTATGTAGAGTTGTCGCCTTCTTGTTTGCATGTGTGGTAGGTAGGTTCCATGCATGGCTTTGTAATCTATTTCTAGACCGAGGGCATACAAGGTTTTCTTTATTGAAAACTCATGCATATTCATTGTTATTTTGCCTCAGGTACTTAGGTTTCCTTCAGGGGTTAGATTGATAGAGTTTAAAAGGATTCTGTACATGAGGGACACGTCGACTAGATTCTCCCAGTTATCTTTTTGGTTTCGCATTATTTGTGATGTATTTCCCTTTCAAACACGATATAATGTATTTGACCTTGTTTCCATATAAATCCTCTTTCAGTTATATCTTATGCTTAGTCTATCCATGTATATTTTATTCAGTACATCGAGTCTTGTATGTATCGCCTTCCATTGTAACTCCTTCAGTCGTCGCGGATGACTCTGATCGCGACAATTCACTTGGTCTCCCTAGCACGCGTACCCGCAAGATCGGGGGTGTTACAACTACTGATCTCCATCCTTCATATAGTTGAGAAACTTTTGAGCATATGGTTTGATCACCAGTCTCGACGAATCGACTGTGGCGTTCCCACCTTCATCCACATGGTGTATCATCCGCTCTATGTCATCAACGTCATCCTCTTCTGACTCATTGTCTGTTTTTGTGCTGTCATTGTCGTGACTACTTAGGCACTCAAACATGCAATACTTCCTTGTGAGAAACACACTGCTCATAATCATGAGCAAAGCCATTTACAACGACATCTTCGATGACATCCCTTCTCGTCGCCCACTTGGTGTTACAACATTTCTTGCATGGGCATAAGATCTTCTCATCACAAATGTATCAGTTGTGGGGACCAAATGTCAACATTCATGAATAACTTCAAATTCTCAGTGAATGTTTGACTAATTATCTTGTCATACATCCAACTTCTATATGAGTCCAGATTCTATAGATTTAAGATGGAAAAAATATATTAAACTTAAAATATCATGTTATTAATATCAATTTGGATTATAATTTTATAGAAATTTTGGTTATACCTCCCCTAAAAATTTGATTTGAAAAAAATCTGAAAATCTCTAGATTTACAAGAAAAACTCCACATTTACAATGTCCACTGCATTTCACATTCATATCATGTATACTATTCTCCACTATATTACATAATTAATGTTATAAACATCATACGTTCATATCATGTATACTATACTCCACTATATCACATAAACATTACAAATATATAAAAATACAACTTCAATTCAATCCCAACTTCTTCGCTTTCTCACACTACTTAAACCAAATCAAACAAAAACCAATCAAATTCAACTCAATCGAACTAGCACATCCAACTCAATCATCTAGCACATCCACCTCAATCGAACCAACACATTCTACACAGTCCAACTCAATCCAATTCAACTAAATCTAACATAACCAACTAACCAAAATCAAACACTATCCAACTAATGAATCGAAGTCAATCCAATTAACCAATCCCCAATAAAATCCAACCTACCAGTCTAACACAATTCAGCTAAAAATTAATCTAGCTAACCAAAATCCAACACAGTCCAATTAACTAATCGAAGTCAATCCAATCAATCAATCCAATAAAATCCAACTATATAACCAATCTAACACAATCTTGCTAACAAATCCAGCTAACCAAAATCCAACACAATCCAACTAACGAATCAAGGTCAATCCAATTATTTAATCCAATAAAGTCCAACTAACTAATCTAACACAATCCGACTAACCAGATCCAATTTTGATTAATCTAACAAAGTCTAACTAAACCACTTCAAACCACTAGAAGAACACAAAAACTTAAAACTCCCACTAACCATTTCAAACCATAAAACATTTAAATTTAATATATTTTTTTAAATCTCGGCAGAATTTCCCTATATTTTCAATAATGAAAATCCTTCTAAGTCCTGTATTGACAAGAAAAAACACAAAAATTTCAACATCCATCACATTTCACATTCATCGTCACCAAACTATCTTCTAATAAAGACCTACTTGTTCAATTCAATGCAACACAAACTCACAAATAAATTCAATGTCTTTAAGAAAATTATTTATACATCCAATTAATCATACAAAAATTAATTAATCTAATTAATTATACAAAATCTAATTAATCGAACAAAATATAATTAATCTTACAAGTTTACAAAATTAAACTTATTAATCAAAATAATCATTCAAAATGTAATTAAAATGCAAACAAAAACACAAACAAAATCGTAAATTTTATTCTAAAAATTGCTATAGTAGGGTTACAAGGTGGTGGAGTTTGGGAAATGGGTGGTGGTTGTGGTGGTGGTCGTGGTTGTGGAGAGAGTGGTGGTTGTGGTGGTCGGTGGAGAGGGTGGTTGTGGTGGTGGTGGTGGAGGGTAGTGTTTGGTGGTGCTGGTGGCAGTCAGGGGTGGTCCTGGTGGTGGCAATGACGCTGGTGGAGTCTGGTGGTGGTGGTGGTAATTAATGATGGAGGTGGTGGTGATCGTGGCGGTGGTGAACGACAGAGGGAGAGGAGGGGACAATGGTGTTTTCAAGGGTTAGGGTCAGGGAAGAGCAGAGAAGCTCACTGACGGTGCGAAATGAGAAGGGGACAAGGCAACGAAGACAATGGACTCAACAAGAAGAGGGGCGCGACCATGTTCAGAGGAGGCGGTGACGGAGATCCAATGGTGGGGCGGCACGGTGGGGAGGAGATTAGGGTTTGGGAGAAAGAGAAGAATGGAGGGGAAACCCAATTTAGGCTACTAATAAAAAGAAATATCGACGATACTTATTCGTCGGTGCTTGTATTCATTCGTTGGACATCAGTAAGTAACATTCGCATTTCAAACTATGCACCAACGGAAGATAACCACCAGTGAATGATAAAACAAAGTCACCAATGGAAGTTATCCGTCGGAGTAGGTTATCACATCCCTCATTATTTTTGCGCCAAAAAAATTGTCTGTCGTCGTCTGAGTCTTCTGAAACATACACCGACAATATTTATCTGTCGGTGTTAGTGTCTTTTTGACGATTAAAATGAAAAATAATAACCAACGGTAGTTATCCATCAATGTTCTCGTCATATCCTTCGGTGCTAATATACATCGACGATTATTTGTATCTGTCGGTGTGCGCCTTCCCTTATGGATGTTTTACCGACAGATAGCATATTTTTCTAGTAGTGTTTAGCCAACCAATTGGATCATCGTCAATATAGCATAGACGATTTGGCATTGGATGCTTACATTGTGAGTTTTCTTCACAAAATATTACTGTAATATTCTCATTATATAATTGAATCACAGTAATAATTTTCTTATAGGGAATTCTCGAGTTGCAGGTCGAGAGAATACTTTGACTTTTCATAAGTCATTTATTTCGACATTCCCCTTTCAATTACTTGATAGATTTTCAAACTCTTCAGGAGTTCCTAACACATTTAAGTCGTCAACGCGTGCCGAAAATAATCGTAAAAATTATGTATAGTTAAATATATCGTCTAATAAGATTATCTCCTGATATCATTCTTTGAGATGACATTCACTTATTGATTGTATACACATCCAGCTTTGTTTTATTCATACAGTATTCTTTTCAAAAATTATACAATGCATCTTCTTGCTGTTTGCCATTGTATGCTTTTAGGGCTTTTAGGACTCTCGTGCATGTATCAAAATCAAGTGATCATCATGATGACATAAATTTGCAATCACTTATATATATATATATATATATATATATATATATATATTGATGTTCATAATTTGCAATCACAAAATTAATTGACTTTCCTTATAAGTCATTTTAATGCCAATAAATATTAATCGCTAAATGGAAACTAGAAATATGAACCCATAAATTATCCAATGACAGAAAACATAATATAATCACAATCTACAAATCTAATGTGGTGACCGTGATGAATTACGATCAACAAGAAAATACGCCATGTATCAAAATCATTACTGGACCTTGGCAGGATGATCAGCAACCACTCCGGAAAGTAGATTTGATACAATGAAATCAAACTAATACTCAAATTATATGATGAATTGAATTTCGTAGTGATATGATGTAAAAGTAACTAATATAAAATGACATGCGTAGCAACATGTCAAAAGGAATACGATAGGCAGGTACAATCTTTAGATAGGTTATTACTACTTGCAAAGCAATAAGAGATCCAACATAAATAATTTAAGGATGTTATGATTATTTAATAAATAGTACGTAAACTGTAATCTAAGCAATACTATAGATGTAATAAATACTTTAAATGACTATTATCCTCTTGACATGCGGCATATATAAACATCACAATCCATCGCACTTATTCTAATCAAATTATCAATGGTAATATGTCTATACAACTAAGATTTCAGTTGATTGAAAAACTTATAAAATAACTTAAGTCCACAAATGCGGAATCAACCTAACATAAACTTACTTCCAACCAATATTGTAACATCATCAACAGCGGAAGAAATTTAAAATTTTAACATAAAATCAGACATGATAATATTACGGAAAAATACAGGCAAACGGTGCACCAACATATATACATAATATATATCCAAGAGTTCAAGAGTGTGATTACAAAAACAGCAAGGGGAAGTGGGAGTGGAAAGTGTTGTTTCTATTTCGGGAAGAGCCAATGGGGAGAGAGTTGAGTGCTCTAGGTTTGAATGGGCAAATGAGGAGGCTCTTATTTTGGTTGCAAAAGAGAGGGAGTTGTACCACTTGACTCCTCTTGGGGGAAAATTATCAATTAGCACCTCACATAAAGGAAAGAAGGGAATGGAGGAAAAAGAGGACATTTTGCTAGCAAGCCCCCCACGAATTGAGAGGGAGAGTGGCACCAATCCTTCTCTTGGGAAACAGATTTCAGTAAGCAAGGAGAGGGGGGGAGAACAATATGTCACCTTGCAAGGGAGGCCCCCACGATATATGTGTGAAGAGGAGTTACTCTCCTTGGGAGAGGCAACCCTAGAAGACAATACGAGGACCACCGTGGGGACAAACCATGCTTTGCAAGAGAAAGGGAAGGCAAATGTAGGCACAAGTGTCCATGGCAATGGGGTCACGAAAATTCAGGCAAGCAAGAAAGCAAGAAGACTTCCCCACAAGGTGAATCTCATGTGGGTGGACTAGCTTCTTTGGTATGTGACAAGTTGGGGTGGAATTCACCAACACGAGTAGCAAAGATTAAAGATGTTTCGAGCCTCATGTCACACACAAGTGGAGGAAGGTATGACATTCTTGGACACAAGGATTTTGTGGAGGAGGCGGAAGAAGAGAAAGAGGATGTGGGAATTGTAAAACCGGGGTTAAAGAAAGCGATATCGCCACCACCCACGCTTAGGCGATCCGGAAGGAAGTTAAACAACAAGCTCTCTAGTGGAGGTCATGGGGGTCACCCCACACCTTTAAACCCATGAATGTACTAATGTGGAATGTGCGCGGAGCAAATGGACCCGGCCGTGCACTCATGATTAGGGTTCGAATAAAGGAGACAAATCCGGATGTTGTATGTCTTATGGAACACAAGGTAAAACACAAGAAGATGGAAAGATTCGAGCGAGCGATTTGGCCGCATGCATGGATTGCAAATAGATTGATCGTGAACTCAGGACGGTTGTTGGTGTTGTGGAATGACAAAGTTATTGACCTTCAAGTGACTTTCGAAACACCACAACTACTACACTTCAAGGGCTGCAAGAAGATGGATGGGGCAACATTTGATATCACGGCGGTGTACGGAGAAAATGGGCATGTGGATAGGAGAGTTTTGTGGAGTGACCTTCATCTTGTGGCTCCGGAGGTTTCGAGGGCGTGGATTGTAGGAGGTGACTTTAATTGTATTCGCTATGCTAGTGAGAAGCGGGGGGGTGCTGCTGGAAATGAGACAGCCATGAAGGAGTTTAATGAGTGTATTGATGCACTTCAGCTACTTGAGGTGCCTTCTATGGGAGGGGATTTCACGTGGTCAAATTCATCCGAAGAAAGTGCATGCATTGAGACAAGGATTGACCGTATACTCATGAACAATGCGTGGCTCGAGATGTTCCCGAAATCCTATTACATCGTTGGTGATAAAGATCTTAGTGACCGTGCCATGCTAGTGATGAGGACGGAGGGAAATGAAAAAAGGAAAAAGAAAATGTTTCGTTTTGAAAACCATTGGACGGAGCATGAGGAGTTCAAAGCCATAGTGGATCAAGCTTGGTCTACATTTGTAGTTGGCACGCCTATGTTTCGTGTTGCTGAAAAGCTAAAAGAAGTAAGGAAGGCACTTATAGCTTGGAGTGGAAGAACATTTGGGAACATTACAAACAAGGTGGGTGAAGCCCGGATTGCCCTTGAGGAGGTGAGGAAGAAAAGACAAAGCCTACCACATCTAATAGAGCTAGCCGTTGAGGAAGGGACAGTAAAGGGCAATCTTGAGCGTGCCCTTGCTCCGGAGGAATCCATTATCCGGCAAAAATCAAGGGTGAAGTGGCTGAAAGAGGGGGATCGAAACACTAGGTTTTTCCATGCGCAACTCCGTGTGAGGAGAGCCACCAATCAAGAGAGGAGAGTATGTGAGGGAGCGCATATCGTGGAGGAGGACGGCGAAATTCGGGATGCCTTTCGGCGTTTTTATGCTAACCTATTTGCTCATGATTTTCAGGTACAACCCATTGATCCTTCTCTTATAGATTAAGGAGGTGGTGTTACATGCAAATGTGGACAAGGCACCGGGCCCCGATGGCTTCAATGCAAAGTTCTTCAAGACCACGTGGGACACCATCAAAGGAGACATACTTCAGGCCATGAACTCCTGTTTGGACAGCGGAAGAGTGCTCACCCAATGGAACTCTACCTCAATCACCCTCATCCCGAAGAAGAAGGCACCGAATTCGGTAGAGGATTATCGTCCCATCGCTCTATGCAACATGACCTATAGGTTCACCTCCAAAGTGCTCGCAAACCGAATCAAGGGGCTGCTGCCAAGACTTATTGGGGAGAACCAAAGTACTTTTGTCAAAGGGAGGCGAATCGGTGATAATATTCTCCTTGCACATGAACTTTGTCACAATCTACACCTAGAAAAGGGAGGGGACGGATGTGCCTAAAGCTTGATATTAGGAAAGCGTATGACTCCATCTCATGGTCCTTCCTTGATGAGGTAATGACTCGCTTTGGTTTCCCTCCGAAGTGGAGAAGGCTGATTATGAGTTGTGTCAAAGCATCATTTGTAGTGACGGTAAATGGAGCTAACTCAACCGTGTTTGCTGTGACAAATGGCTTGAGGCAAGGTGACCCCTTGGCACCATACTTGTTTGTTTTGTGTATGGAAGTCCTAAGTGAGATGATAAATCAAGCAGTGAGGGATGGAAGGATTGAGCCATTATCTTGTGGGGAGATACCCATTTCGCATTTGCTCTTCGCCGATGACGTCCTAGTCTCTGCTAGTGCAACAAAGGCAAATGCTCGGGTTATAAGGGCTGCCCTTGAGGAGTTCACGGCATGTTCGGGGCTGAGACTTAGCATGGCAAAATGCCAAGTATTCATGGGAGGAAACGTGCCACATGGAGCTTGGATCGCAGCCCACCTTGGTATGGAACGAAAGGAATTTCCGGTGACTTACCTCGGGCTGCCTTTATTCTCCGAAAGGATGGGGAGAACTCATTGTATGTCACTAGTAAACAAGGTCAAGCAAAGACTTAGTACTTGGAAGCAGAATTTCCTATCCATTGTCGGCCGGGTAGAGCTTGTGAGAAGCGTGCTTGTCTCGCTTAGTATCTATTGGACCTCCGCCTTCCTTATTCCTCGAAAGGTGCTGAAAGAGATTGAGAGCCTCATGGCTCAATTCGTTTGGGGGGGCTAAGAAGTGGGTTGTTGTGGCGTGGAAGGATGTGTGTACTCCAAAGGATGAAGGAGGGCTCGGTCTGAAAAGACTAACAAGCTGGAATGATGTGGGACTCCTTCGATTATTGTGGCTTGTTGTGGCGGAAGGAAGCTCTCTTTGGGTCAAGTGTGTCAGAAGAAAATACCTTAAAAACCGCTCTATTTGGCTAGCGAGGCTACCATCATCATCATCATGGGCATGTAGAGGAATTCTCCGAGTTCGTGACATTGCCCAACGGCACATCACATATAACGTGGGAAATGGGTAAGACATTCAGTTCTTCCAATATCCGTGGTGTGGTGAATCTTTTCAATGCGAGAGTTGGGGAGCTCATCTTCATCATGAATTGGGAGTACCTTGGGATACCAAAGTGTCCTACTTCATTAGAGAGGGAAAATGGAACCTCCCCCCCCCCAAGATCAACGATAACGGAGGAAGTCCACTTGAAAATCACAAATACACGTATTTTTGGAGGTGTGGACCAGCCTATGCGCATAGAAGGGAAGGGGTCTACATTAGGAATAAAGGAAGTGTGGAAGTGGGTGCTTGATTGACATAATTTCATGCTCATATTTGTATCTTATATCCATTATCTTTCACTTAAATAATGCTATGTTACGAGTTTTATGTTTAGTTTTCAGGAATAAATAGGTTTGAAGAGATGAAGCATAAAAGGACCCAAAAGCTGGGAAAAAGGACTGAATTGTGAGATCTGTGGACCAAAATGCAAGACCGAAGGACCTAAGAGCAAAACAGAATACTCCTCACCATCATGGGGAGTATTTTGGCAATTCTATTCGGGTCGGAGCTCCAACATGCAAAATAGATACATTAAATACCAACAAAGCCTTCCAGAAAAGCCCACAAGAAATTCCAGAGCGATCCGGACACTGTAGACCGCTAATTAGCGGTCCAAGACCGCTAATTGGCGGTCACTTTTGTCCCAAATGCGCTCAAATTTCTCCAGCACATGTATTAGAGGATGTTTAGGCTATTTGTGGTATCTGTTTAGTCCCACATCGGGGGATTGTCCCGGATTAGCTTTTTCCATGGCTATAAATAGAACTCTTCACCTCCTATTGTAATCACTCCATATTTTAAGTGGCTATTCTTCCTACTAGAAGTGAGGCCTTGAAGCACACACTAAAGTAGGAGGATGCTACTTTTAATGTGAGTCATTTTATAAATAAAGTTTTGTGTTTCTTTCATTGTTTGTTTTATGCTTCTTTTATTGTTTATGCATGTTTTAGTTTAATCGTCTTTTAATTCTAGCTTAGTTTTAATATGCTTTCTTTCCATAGTTTAATAATTAGTGTAATGTTTAGTGAGTAGTTCCATCCCCTTTGGAGTGGAGTAGATGTACATACATGCATTAGAGAATGGGATGAATGCTTTAATTTCAATGTGTTGATTAAACATGAATGTATGCTTGCTTGTTTAGGATAGAATTTATAACTTGATGAGTTTTGTCAAAATGATTAGACACCTCTCATGCTTGTTTAGGTTCTGAAATAAACAACTTGCATATGTAAATGTTAATCAACCAAGTTGGTGAATAGATTGATAGGTTTTGCCATAACATTTAGACACTTCCTATGCTTGATAAACACCACCTTCATGTGCTTAAAGAATGTATTCTACACCCACCTCTTTGCTTGTGTGCACTCACTCCACCCCTTAGGGGTTTTCCCTTCCTGAAATTCCAGCATTCTTGTTTTGTTCTTAGCTTAGTTCTTATTTCATCGTTTGTTTGCTTCTTTCACCTTTCATACTTCTTAGAGTAGTTTAGTGTAGAGTCGCATAATCAATCATCTTCTCCATTTTTTCGCCACTTGATTTCGTACAAACGAGAGGCTGCTCACCTCCCTGAGGACGACCCGTACTTGCCACCGCTTCATCGCGGCCGTGCACTTGCGGTTTTAAATAAAACGTTCAACAGTGCTGAAACCGGGGAGGAAGGTCACTTGGGCGGATGTGGTTTGGCACAAACATGCCATTCCCAAACATGCGATCACAGCTTGGCGTGCAATGAGGGGGCGCCTATTAACAAAGAAGCTTATGAATCTACGAGGAGCAAAGTATGACCCAGTGTGTAGCCTTTGTGAGAGGGAGGAAGAGGACATGGACCATCTCTTCTGGAGGTGTTCGTATATTAGAGGGGTGTGGACAACACTACTCCTCCTCATGAAGCTAGGAACTAGGATTGCAAGATCCCTAGTGCCATGATTCATGAGTGCTGGCTGGAACGAAGGTGGGCTCTTAGTGCAATGATTCATGAGTGCTGGCTGGAACGAAACCGACGGATTTTCGAGGGAGAGAAGGAGTCAGGAGATATCGTGGCGGTAATCAAAGACATGGTTGGGTGTCTTTGGGATAAAATCAAGAAGCTTGCGGATAAAGATAGCGAGGAGCAGAATTTTCAGCTCACGTGGTGCTAAGTTGGGGGATACTCGGACATGATTTTAACTACATAGTTTGAGTGATGGAATACTTGTAGTGTGTGTGGCTGGTCATGCATGTTGGCATGCCCACGGACTTCAAATTTTGTAACCTTGTTTCTTTCATTTAATAAATTTAGAGGCCAAGCCTCCCTTTTGCTTTGCAAAAAAAAGTGTGATTACAACAAAAGGTAAAGGTAAAGGAAAATATACATGTAATCACTAAAACTTCAAAATAAGTGAAAAACATGATCTAGCTCCAGACACTTTTCTCCTCAGTCACCACCTCCTAGCGCCGCTCACGGCCTGAAATAAAACATGAACTATGCCTGAGTTTTCCATAAAGAAACCCCGTATGTCAAACTTCTATCACATAAATGAACTAGACAACTACAAGCATGTATGGTATGAAATGTAGTAAACAACTATCGTCGTCGCACCGAACCTCAGGAAACTTTCTCCCAGCCTCAGCAGACACGAACAGTGACAGGTCTCAAGGGTGCTCTAGCCCAACCCTCACACGTACCTCAGGCACCACAACCGGAAACATCCTCGGCAACAACACAACCTTGGATCACTATCAGGTCGTCAATGTTCGTACCATTGCCCTCAAAGGCTGGAGACCCGTTGCCCTCAAAGCTGATCCGACAAACCACACTCAGGCCGACAATGTCTGTACCGTTGCCCCAAAAAGGTCGGGACCCGTTGCCCTCAAGTTGGTTCCACAACACCACAACAACACCAAACTGCCCCGAACCGGTCGGACAAAAAACACCACACCGGTCGACCGAATCCCCATCCAGAGGACTGGCCCAACCGAAAAACCTGCCAACCGGTCGAACGGGAAAGGGGACCCGTTCGACCGAAAGCCACCAGTAAAAACCACTTCACGCACCAAAAACACGGTCGAACAACAACATAAATAACGGTCGACTGAAACAAGGCAGTAAATTCGTTCTTGGAACAAAATATACCGCTCGACCGAAACCACAAATGGTCGAACAAACTTTAAGTTAAACTTAAGTTATCGGTCGAACGAGATCTCAGGACAGTCGACCGTTTTGTGGTCTACACGCACAACCAACTTAAAACAGTGCTTCGGTCGAACGACAAAGGGAACCCGTTCGACAGAAAACCACCAGACCTCTATCTTCTCGGTCCAAAAGCATATACGTTCGACCACCCAAGGGTATCGTTCGACCGGTGCGAGAGATAAATGCCAAAATTACACTACAACCGGTCGACCGAACCAAACACCGGTCGACCATTACAGTGCAGATATCTACTGCACGACCTCCTACGATCATTTCGGCCTACTGTTGACTGCTCAAACATTCACACTAGCTTAGGTGTGCATAAAAGTAAAGTTTGACATACCTTGAAGGCTTGAAGAAGCCTTTGAAGATCCAACGGCGAGCTTTTCCTCCAAGAACCCAATTTCCGGAGAAAACCAACCGTGCAACGATTAATCCAACTCCGGCAACGCGACCCCACTCCGTGCACGATCTTCTCCCGACCTCACCGGAGCTCCAGGAAGCCTTCGCGCACCGGCTAGAGGGTGAGAGAGAGAGAGAGAGAGAGAGAGAGAGAATTGAGAGCCAAGTGAGAGAGAGAAAGAGAGAGAGGAAAAACAAACCTTATATATATTCTCCACTCAATCTCAGCCGTCCATCTCACCAACTCTAATTCCTCCCTAAACAACCACTAATCAAGCCCAAAACATGATTAGTGCAAAGCAAGGATTTAGGATATTACAAATATTCACACAAACAAGTAATAATAGTGATTAGCTCACGCAGATTTCATAATGTATGAAAAACAAATTTTGCTACGGTTAAACACTTTAAAGATTTAAGGGAAGCAAAAGACGCGCTTGAGATTTTCCAACAATTTTTTTTAAAATTTCCTTGTTTTGTACCCTCACACAAAAACTATTTTTCTTTTTAATCAAATACAAGGGATCCTCAGTTCCTTTTCAACCAAAACGCTTTAGTTCTAATTAATTATCCAACCAATTACCACTAGTTTCTAGCTACTCTGTATTCAAGGACGTTCGCAGAAAAAATCTTTCCGCTGAGTCTATTCGCTGAGGAGGAAAAATATTGAAAACTAAATCCTCTTTAAAGTTCTAGATGAGACCAACAAGTAGTTAGATGCATCTCCGGCAACAAAACGATATGCATCACGGAAGAGGATGAAAATTAAAATAATCTCCTCAACTAAATTCGCTAGATAGAGAACCATGCTAAATCTGACTCATATGCTACAATCGATAGCCATGCAAAAGGTAAAAGAAATATATACAACGTACATATATAAATAGTACTGCTTTATTTAGTATTCTGGATTTTGATACATTGACACCTAGCCTACTTATACACGTGTGTGTTATAACCACGCATGATCATCTATGCGGAACATGTGGGATCCTAATTCTAATTGAGTTTTGTTTGTTTAGGAGGTGTTTTGGAGGAGATTGGAATGGAGGGTTGAGATGGAGTGGAATGGTTGGATGGTGAGGATGAGAGGATGGAGGGGTTTTGGGGTGAATCTCTCTCTCTCACTCTCACGTATCACTCTCTCACTCGTCTCTCTCCCCCTCTCAGTGTTGTGCTCCGGTGAGTGGAGGTGATCTTCGGCGAGGTTGAGGTGGTCGGCGTCGAATGGTTGTGGAGGTGAGTTAGTTGTATGCTAAACCCATCTCTTTTGTTTCTTCTTCTTTCTCTCTCTCAATCCGTCTCTCTACCAGTTGGTGAGGGGATCGACGAGGGGAAGGTGTGGCTATGGATCAACGAGGCACGGTGATCGTTGATCGAGGGAGAAGTTCGTCGGTGGATCGTGATTTTAGGAGAAGTACTAGTGGAAGTGTCGTCGAGGTTCTTCGAAGGTTTCTTCAGACCTTCACGGTATGTCAAACTTGTAGTTGTAGCTCACTTTTGTTGTGAGTATTTGGAAGTCGACGGTAGGCTGAAAGACTCGTCGTAAGCAAGCGTGCAACAGTTTTACTGTTGGATCGGTCGACCGGTTGGTGCAACGGTCGACCGTTCCTAGTGAGATTTTGGGATTTTGCCTCGCGTCGGTCGAACGATGCCTCTGGGCGGTCGACCGGTGATGCGTTAGAGGCAAGCCCTGGTGGTTTCCAGTCGAACGGATCCCCTTTGCAGTTCGACCGTGTGCACTGTTGTAGATCGGTCGTGGACGTTGACCATCTAAACGGTCGACCGTCCGTTGACTTGTTCGATCGATCGTACATGAGTTAAGTCAGTTGGAGCCTAGACCATCTAAACGGTCGACCGCTTATTGATCGTCGTTCGACTGATGACTTAAGTTAACTTATTGTGGGTTCGACCGATGGTGGTTCGGTCGACCGGTGTTGATTGGTTTCGTTGGGGGATTCTTACTAGTGGTTTTCGGTCGACCGAGAGTGCTCGGGGGTTCGACCGGTTGATTATGTTGAGCGATGAGGAACTTTACTGATGGTTTTCTGTCGGACGGGTCAACTTTGCCATTCGACCGATTGTTGGTTGTATTCGTTGAACCTAGGAGGTGACCTTCTAAACGGTCGACCGGTCCCTGACTTTGGTTCGACCGAACGTGTGTGGTTGATGGGAGATGTTCGACCGATGGTGTGCCGATCGAGGCATTTTCCTGGTTTTGTTGAGATTCAGTCGACCGGGACTCTTGGTTCGGTCGACCGTTTGTGTCCAGTTTTGCACATGTGAGGTGCGTTGGTTGTGATCGTCCTTGTGAAACGAGTTGTGATGCCGATGTTCTTCCGGCAAGTGTGCTAGTGAGCACGAGTGTTGCGGTGGTTGTGTGAAAGAGCTCTGGAACCCCGTAATTGTTGTGAGAGTTGCGGTTGGGTGAAAAAACCCTGGAGCCCAGCTAGTCTGTACGGGGTTGAGTGAAAATGCCCTGGAGCTCCGTAGTGCGTTCAGGTTTGGTGAAAAAGCTTTGGAGCCTGAGCAAGGACCGCGTAAGGGTTGGGTGAAAAAGCCCTGGATCCCTTAGAGCGTTTAAGTTGGGTGAAAGAGCCCTAGGGCCCTGGTCGTGTCGTGGTAGTTGTGGTTGGGTAAAAAAGCCCTGGAGTCCAGCTTGACGACGTTGAGTGTTGCGGTGGTTAGGTGAAAAAGCCCTGGAGCCCCGTAACTATTTGTGTTGTTGTGGCTGGGTGAAAAAACCATGGAGCCCAGCCTTGTGTTATGCTTTTCGTTGTGGATAGTATTGCATGCTAGAGTGTTTCAGTTTCATGCATTGTAGAGTTTGGCATACGGGGTTTCTTTCTGGAAACTCAGGCATTGTTGCATGTTAGTTTTTCAGGCCGTGATCGGCGTTAGAGGGTGGTGACCAAGGAGAGGAGCATCGCTACTAGATCTAGCTTTCTCTCATTTTGAGGTCGAGTGATTACTTGTTCTTCGTATAGTCTTTTGATGTAATCACACTTTTGAATACTCGGATATATATATGATATATGTTGGTGGACCGTTCTTTGTTATTGCGTAATATTCTCTGATTATTGTATGTTATAAAAATTTAAATTCTTTCGCTATTTGAAGATGTTACATAACGTACATAAATAAAGTACATGCACCATCCTATACAAGATGCACTTGAAAGTCCATTGCAGCAAACTTTTCTTTTTCAAAAGAAAAATCTATACAAGGATGTTATCTACTCGTTTACATGGAATCATCCAACCAATGAACATTACAAATGTTACAATGTTACTCTTTGCTCGTTGGATCCAAAATTCTGCTCTGCTGATTCTCATGTGATTTCTCAGTTGGTTGAAACTTGATATAAAATTAGGATCTTAAACAATAAAAGAAGAGAAAATACATGAAATATTACCTTTATATATTACATTACAAGAGACTCATTTTATAGACTAAGGAGACAATACATAAAATACATCAATATGAGATTACATCAACTAATTGCAATGTAAAAGGAATGGTAAATCTTTCCTATTGATTATGTGATTTCATAAATAGTATCGGTGGGTTTGGATGATAAAAAATCGGTCAAATTTCTAATAAAATTGATTTTTCTCTTTATTGTATCCAAACACTCTCCACAAGGGTGAGAGTTTTCCAAAAACTTAAAAACTCGAAAAATTGAGATTTTCCGGTTTTTACGAAGTGATGCATTTTTTGTCCTTTTTAGAGCATTTCTACTTGGAATAAGATTTGATGAGGGTAAAACTGATTTTTCCCATGAAAAATCAAAAAAACATAGTTGGAGACAGTGTTTGACTATTGTCTTTGTTCTTGGGGACAAGAAATCAATTTTTCTTTTCATGTCAAATCATGTAAAAAATTCTTAGTTTATATTACATTCAAATTGACCATGTGTGTGTTTTTAATATTGAAATTAATTAGGAGAGAAAAATTAACATGCACAGTGACGCAACTAACACCATGAACATCAATATCATTTAAATTTTAAAACCAAATTGGTTTGTGTTGAAACTTGGAAGATCAAAGCATTTATGAATGAAATTTATGTAAAAACATATACAGTCGACCGGCCCTTTTTTTAATACCCGAAAGATTTGGAGAGATGCATCATTGTTAGCCCACACCCAACCTCACATTCATGATTAAACCAACGAAGAAACGAAACAAGAATTACCAGCACCTCCCTCCGCCCAACGGCAATGGCGACAATCATTTCCCCATCCCCACTCCTCCACACACCACCTCGTCTTCTTCCCCGTCCGAACCTCACCTTCTACTGCTCCTTCAGTACCGGAAGAAGAGACCGCAACCCCACTATCACCACACCAGAAACCCCTCCTCTTCTTAGAGCCGCCGTCTCGGTCGCCACGGAGCTCCTCCGCCTCGGTCGCTACGGAGATCCTCCGCCTCGTCTCCCCGGGGAAGAGGATGAGGTCGTGAGGTGCGTGGACGACGTTGTGGATGTACTTCGGGGGGATTATGATCGTGCTTATTTCCTCACCGGTGAGTGTGTGTGTGTGTCTTTTCGCGATTTGTTATCTTGTTAGTGGATTGTAATTGGTAATAATAATAAAATTTGCAAGTAAAAGGTTAAAGGAAGGTTGGGCCTCCGGTAGTGCATTTCTTTTTTGGAAATTTACAAACTAATATAGTGTATACAGTATACTACTCATAGTAAAGAAAAACTATGGACTACGCTGCTACAAGTAAAGTATCTAAGTTACAAAAGAGGCAAAGAGCACTCCCAGAGCAAGGATTATCCTGAGAGGTGTGTGTGTCTTTTCGAATTTATTACCAATTACCACTACAGCTACCTACCTATGACCTGCATGCTTAGGTTAAGCCACCCTTGCCTTTTATATTACAGCTAGAGTTCTCCTTTACATCCTCGAGTGATATGGCAACTGGATAGTCATGGTGTAGACACCCCCTTGCTTTGATCTAAATCAAGACAATCTGTTCAGATCGATACTCTCTTAAAACCTGGCAACGCTCATCTTAAACCATGTCGGAGAAGAATAGTTTGACATTGGTTAATTTAGGAACTTTCTCCTAGGTTATAAGTTGTAGGGTTCTTCACTCATCACCAATTGATTTTGAGTTGAGTACTCATACTTTAATATGGTATCACGGCCTGAAAGGCCTAACAGCCAACTTGACACATCCACTATTGTTGATGATCATGCGTAGTCACAGAGAAAAAAACTCGGTCACGCATGCGGTGGAGTGTTAGAGAATATATCCACGTCGGTTAATTTAATGACTTTCTCTTGGGTTATAAGTTGTAAGGTCTCTCCACTCATTACTAATTGGTTTTGAGTTGGATACCCACACTTTAATAAACCAAGATTCACAATTCCCCAATTAAATGAACTTCCTTGTCTAGATTCACTATCCCTATTTTAAGTCAACTAACTCAAAGCTTAATGACCTAATCCCAATGCGATGCATTTGCAACCCTACTTACTCACCTGAAATGGAAGCATTGGAATGAAAATGATTAAGGGTATAATTGGATGGGCAAATATGATTTTTTCAATACAAATCTTTTACCTAATTCGGTCTGTGTTTGCTTTTCATTGCGTGATAGATTTAAAGCAGTGTTTTTATATATTAAATCATAAACTGATCTGGTTGTGTGCAGTTTGATAATTGCCTGTGTCAAACTTGTTAATCAGTGGGCTATACATTTTCAGTCTTTCTGGGGGGTTTTTTTGATGTAAATTTCTTAATGTCAAATAATGTTTGAAGTTCACATAGAACTATATCTCATCTAAGTGAAGAGAATGCTCACGTTTTTAATAGTGCAGGGAACTTTTCCCTAGGCATCTACACTGAAGACTGTTTATTTGAAGATCCGACCATATCATTCCGAGGTATATATTTACCTTAAATTTTCAGTGTACCTAAAATTCATCGAAGAAGTATTATTATCAATGTACTCTGGCAGGTATGTTGAGAACATAAATTCTCGTGGATTACTTCTGACTTCTTGTCTTAGTACAGTAAAAGGAAAACAATCTTATTTATTGAGATGAATCTAGAGAAAATAAAATGTGATACTATTTGAAGACTGAATTTTCCATCTGTTTTCTTATGTAAACAAATTATTGTTTCTCTACACTCCAATTGAACATGGATTGCGATTTTGACGTGTTCCTTGTTACATTCTTTCATATTTGGTAATATAGAACTATAGAAGTGGTGTGGTGAGTAAGATTTATATTTTTTGTCCTGATGCTATGTAGGTAGGGATCTGTATTCAAGAAACTTGAAGCTTCTTGTACCTTTTTTTGACCATCCATCTCTTGTGCTACAAACGATTGAGAAGGTATTGCTAATTTGCTATTTTCACTTTGTTACTTTGACTGAATTTTATTCCAGTGATAGTCCCATCAAACACTTTTCTCTTTGGTGACATTGTTCTCTGAAATGGATATGAATTTCTTAACCATGGGTGTAAACTCTCCTGTAAATTGTTTTGATCCCCCAGACGTGTTCATATTTTTGGAAATGTTAGGTACTATTACATTTTTTTATCGGTAGTACTATTACATTTTCAACTGTTGGGTCTAATATGTTCCCTAGATCTTCCTTTATTAGTTCTACCTAAAATAAGTACATTCATTTTTCATTTTTGACTTATATATCTTTTCTAGGGCAGGAATCTTGGGGTTGAGTTTGTACAAACATCTTGGAAATTGAGGTACTTCAATTATCTTCTGATTATTATTCGTGCATGGACAATATCATCTACCATTCTTTTCTGATCCTCCACATGAGAAGTCTTCGTAGTTCAATATCAATGGTTATTCTTGAATTCTATTACTTGGATTCTTGATGGAACTGTCATAACAATTTGATAGTGGCTCAGCAGTCTTCACGTTGCTGCTTTTGTCGTCACAGATTGCATGTCTTTCTTTGAACCACTATAATTTCTAAAAACTTGATATCATGAGTTATTGTCACAAGGTCGCGCTAAGTTCGCTTTTTCAATCATATAAATTGACTAGTGTATTGTGAAAATGACGCAAATTAACCATTATCAGGATTTCATTGCAGGAGTTTCTAGGCAGAAGATTGATTGTGTTTTTCTCATTTTATCTTGTGAGAAACTTATGATTGAAAACCTCTGTCAAAATACTAGAGAAACTTGTGATATCAGAAGATTGAGGTAAAATATGGGGGGTATATGATTTCTCTCTGAGTAAGAAACTGAAAAATAAGTTCTTCTTATGGTTCTTAAGACATCAAAATTTATCCTTTTAGAGGATCTGAAAGACACGAGGCATTATTATGATTTGAAACACAACATCTGCAGAAAACTAGTAAAGTTGTTTGACATCGGCTCTGGCTTATTTTATCTGTTAAGCACTGTCCTTGCTTTTCTGAAAATGCATAGTCTCATCACAGATTATTGTTTTCTGTTTGATCAAGTTTTATTTGATTCACAGAACCTATCTCAAACTTCCTTGGAGACCACTCATCACAATTTCTGGGATGACTATATATGATCTGAACTCTGATCTGAAAGTAAGGGATTGTATCTGAATGTGAATCACCTTGAGATAATGTAATCCAACTGTGTCGGTCTATTTGTTGGTGCAAAATTGTGTATAGGTAGGCTACTAGGCTGCATATTTACCTTTACCCATGTCATTACCGGGCTACTGCCTACTGGTAATACAGGTTATAGTACTGATATATAAGAAACGAAGTTCGTAAGAGGTCAAACATATCAAATGTCATTACACTCGGACATGCTTCATCCTTCATGACTGCGTTTTTTATGATATATCTGAGATAATAGTAGTAGCTCCTGCATATTAGGCAGATGGTATAAGTTATTAACAGAATCATAATTTTTCATAGCTATGCTTAAGGTAATTAAACTTTCTAGGTCATATATATTGTTTTCCTTTGATACCTTTGCAATCGTGCACATATTAATTGGTCATCCTTTTTATCAGTGTATTGGGTAAATTGAAAATTGTGGTGTCCAGCACATGGTTGATTTGCAAATGTTTGTCTTACAGATCACTAGACATTCTGAAAGTTGGGATGTTTCAGCACTAGAGGCAGTTGGTCAAATCTTTACTCCTTCAAAGAAGGATAATGTACAATGAACCAAATTGATGCTGCAACCACTGTTTCTTTGGCTTACATGGTACATGCATGCACATCTTCTGGCTTCTTATTTCTTCTGAATGTCGTAAATTTGTAATCATTGGTTCGAAATGTGGAGTCATTTAAAAACATTTGAGGGATTAGAATGTTTTTTTAGAGTTTTTGTATCTTGTATTGGATTGGGATAAATTTGGTCAAGGTCCTGATGTCTTCTGACTTCTTCGGTTCATAAATAGCTCTATGCGGCCAGACTGTATTTGATTTGATCCAGTCTACTATGGTGAAATTTGGATTGATTCTAGTTGAATATGAATCGAGATCTAACGAGTTGGTTGTCGCTGTGGGTTTTGAAATAAAAATGCTAATTGTCCATTTTAGCAAATGAAATACTAAATAATCATGGTTTAAACAAGGGAACTACTATTCTTCGTTCAAAATTACTTAAATCGTATGTCTAATTACCATTTTACTATTCACAATTCTTTTAATTCTCATTTTGTCCCGTCTCTTAAACTAAGATTTCTGTTTATGTTTTCTTCATTTCACCAGTATCAACACCACGAAAATGTTCGGCAATGTGTCTCGATTCAGTGAAGTAAGTCTACCAAATATATTTTTTCTCGTGTCAGGCGTCTATGTAAGTCGCCGCTTGGTGGGGCGTCTGGCTAGAAAGAGGCACCTGGGTAGGGCGCCTCTGGGGGGGGGGGGGGGGGGGGGGGTCCCTTTAAGACGCCCAATTTTTTTTTATTTTTTTATGTTGTGTTATTTTAAATTATTTCAGGTTCTGTTGCAAGATTTCGGTGGTGATAGAGTAGATTACAGTGAGTTTTTTGTAAGTACACAAGTATTTCCAACAATCGATGACGCGAATAAATGGGCAAAATAAGGTGTCATCGAAGCCAATTTTTTTTGGTAATATCATCCTATAAATCACAATCAGATAATCGGATAAATTGTTATCTGAGATGCGATCGCAGAAATGAAATTAGTTCTTAGGATATGGATATTGCAGTACGGAAGAATACGAAAAGAAATGGTTGCGGTTGTCGTTTTTTGATAAAGTTGGTCGAGCGACGGGACCATGATGGATGAGTCGTAGTTTCTAATAATACTCATGATCAACACAACCACAAACTTGCAGTTTATCCAGAGAGTCACCGACAGATCAGCGGTCTTAATCATGGGGTCAAGAAAATTGTTCGTGATACGACTGAGACACAAGCAAAACCATGTAACATCTTGTTGACGGTAAATGGGAAATTCTCGGAGGATAATTCAAAGAGTACATGAGGAGAATGAAATTTGAAGACAGGAATCTCGTTCAGTAGTTTCTGCACCAGGCAGTGCAGTATCAGTACTTACATTAGATTATGGTGGATGAAGAAACTAATGTCGTCACTCATGCATTTTTGGCATATCCGACGTCAGTTTAGTTGTTACGCACATACCCTTTCGTAATTTGCATGGATTCGACATATAAAACGAACAAGTACAAGATGTCTTTGTTCGAGATGGTTGTGGTGACACCAACAAACATGCGATTATAAAGGATGAGACTGAGTCTAGTTACCGGTGGGTGTTGGAGAAATTGCGAGATCTGTTATTGGGTACTGTCAGCCCGACTGCAATAATAACGAACAAGGAGTTAAAGCTTATGCGACCAGTGAGAAAGGTTTTTCCCGAGTCTGCTCATTTACTTTGCACATGGCAATCAACAAAGACATATACAACTACACATACCACGCATTCAGCAAAAACAAGCAGTTTGCAGAGAATTTGAAGTGTGGAAAGTGAAGGAAAGTTATGCTTTCTACTTCAAAAATCAAGTATGATAGAGTTGTCCGTAATCTGAAAAATTCTTTTCATTCTTGGTCAGCTATCACAGAGTATCTGGAAGACATGTGGTTAGTGCATAAAGAAAAGTTTATGTTGAATTAGACGAACAAAGTTCTTCATTTCGGCAACACTACGAACTGTAGGGTCGAATGCGCTCATTCGGCTCTGAAAGAGTGAATCATTACATCGACTGCAGTTCTGTACACTTTTTTCGACCGTGTCAACGCAGCTATTGAAATGCACCTGATGAATATTCGAAACTTTCTTGAAGAGTCGAGACGTCGAAATTTGACTAACTACATAGATGCTTTGTATCAGAATATAAATGGTCGAATTTCACATCACTGCTTGTCGTTATTGTGTGAGGAGTTGCAGAGAATGCAAGGCTTAAGCAATCAAGTTGAATATCCCTGTGAGTGCACTTTTCTGACATCATATGGTATTCCTTGTGCATGTACCATGCACGGTTGTATTGAGTTAGGCGAAGGTATTTATTTAGATCAGATTCATCCATTCTGGAAAACACTTGTCATTGGAGAAGGAGTCCAGATGCCAAAGTTTGTGGATCAGTCGTCACAAGACGTCGAGCATTTTTGGAAACTCGTTAATGAGATTTCGGGGAGCGACCCTGCAGTAATTCGTAGTGACTCTCCTATTTTATACGTGCAGTTACACCCCGATCAATCGAATTATCTAGAGCTTGTAGAAAATACTAAGGTACGAGGTTGACCAAGGGAAAGTCGACACGTAGGGATTCAAGTGCTTTTGAGTATGCTGAGAGAAGTCGTGGTCAATCTTGTAGTTCGTCTCGATCGTCCGTAAACATGAGTACAAGATCTAGTATGACGATATGTTTGTTGTTATTATTACTTCGTTGTTGTTTTTTCCAGTAAACACGTTAATCCAGTTATTATATATAACTTTGCTATTTTTTCATCCTGTAGTGTCCGGACAGATTGACGTTGATAACTTCCCATATGTTGACAGACTGTCAGGAATCATCTTACCATTCTTGGAGAGGTGGAATGATGTACGTGCTGGTGACAATTGTTACTTTCGATATGTTGTCAATGTTTTCCATGGTGGTCAATACAATTGGTTTTATGTCCATCGTGTGATTTCTAATGAGATAGTGACACATCCTATTTATGAGCACGTTTATTATGACGGTGTGATATAAGCTCGTCAGCGAATTGATTGGGGGCGGAGGACCTTGTGGTGATGATCACTATATGGAGATTTGGTGCGACTTGTTCCCGATTGTCAATTTTTACATGCAGTTATGTATTTCTCAGTGGAAACGGATGGTTCCTTGTACCCGTGTATTACAATGTCACCTTGGGAGAGTCTGTCTACCATGAGGAAGTCATGCAGAGAGTTGATCATTGCCCATTTAGGGAGTTACCTATATTTTATTCGTTTAGAATCAACTGAGGGATTCTCAGTACCTCGTATAGCGACTCTGTGGTTTCAAATGCGAGATAATAGTGTTGCTGGATGAGAGGTAGAGTACGAAAGTAGGAGAGTGTATTGAGACCGGTTACGTAGTATTTTGATTGTAATTTGTAATGTATTTGTTAAATTATTGTATTTTAAATGTATAATATGTTCGCGATTATATTGTGTATTATTTCTTATATCTTGTTGTTTTTTTATCATATTTTAAATATAAATTACATTACATATACCAAACAGGGAGAAAATATGCTCATTAGAAATAAATTAAAAAATTACAACAAATAAGCAAATATGGAGAAGACATGTTTGACAGAAATAAATAATAAGAGTACAACAGATAAGCAAATACCAATACATGTAGTAATAGTTCAACATATAATAAAATAAATAATGTACAAGCCGACTACAACTAATCATATGAATCATGGTCAGAAATGACCAACTAACTGTTCCACTCATGTACGAGGTCATCCCAATCTGCACATGCAGATCTCGTCTCCTCGTTCAGCATCAGGTCCCTTTGAGTCAAGAACGACTGCGCAACCCGTATCGCCCTACTCATTCACTGTATATAACATAAAAATTAGTGTACATTAACAATAAAAACAAAATATACATTACAAATTAAAAATAATTTAGAAAAACTTACCGCATCGCCACATGTCCTATCCAGTGGTCTCTTAGGTCTCAGGGCGGTACCGCACACGAGAACTGGATGTGAGCACCTACCGAACCAATCCAAATAATCTGCATGACAAGTAGAGGGGTCACGTCTACGTGTGAGATCACCAATGTGAAGTCAGTCTCCTCTCGGAAATGTCCTCCAAATCGATTCCGCAATCGAAGCGCTGTACCTGACGTCGTATGTCATCGCAATCAGAGATCAGACTGCATGCTATGACGTCGGGATGTCAACCGGGATAACCTGAACGTACCCTAACTGACGCAAGACGCGATCATGTAAATAAGGCTTCATGATATCCCGATAACGAATAACGCCCATCAATAAAGTCCTCGACACAGCTGTAGCAGACTCAGGACCATAAGGCAACCACTCCACCTAAACATTTACACGTTAATAATAATAATTTAAATAAACATGAATGATATAGAGTTTTATACCTGCGATGCAGTCATCCGATCTAGTCGTCTACGAATGGAATGAAGTCGCCCCTCGCTCCTATTCTCAGTCCGAATAGCCCACATACGCGAACGAGGATGACCTGACTTAATGATTTTTCGCTCCCGATGTGGGCAGAAAAAAGGAAAATTCTTAGAACAATCAGCACAGCTCGCTATCTCTAGCTGGCGATACAAGTATGCCAACGTCGCCGACCCCATGAGTACTAACTAATGATATATGGGTCTCTAGCCTCCAATAAGTCGTGTGGTCTGACTCTGCAACCGCTCTTCTCGACAAACAAGACGCATCCGATCAGTAAGAACATGTACGCACTCAACTGCGTATCCTCAGTCCGCGGTGGTCATCCCCGTCTGCAAAAGTCGTCAACAACGTCGATGCTAACACCACCGCCACTCCAAAATGGGTTATCCCTCCCCAGTTCATCGATGCTCACCCCGAGCAACTCTGATACATAACTCTTCAGCTCAGGCGTTGATGCTTGAGCACTACCATACGACCCTCAACAAGAATGTCCAGAATCTAGAAGACGTCATGCAACATGATCGTCATCTCTCTGAAAGGCAAGTGCAAAGAGTTGGTGACAGGCTGCCACCGCTCCACAAACGCAGAAATCAACGACATGTCAAGGCAGGGGAACATGATATAAGGCAAGTGACCTAATCCGCTATCAGTAATGACCCCCGTGATATCATCCCTTAAAACTGAGCGCCAACCCTGCAATGTAGTACAGGCTCTGTGCCGCTTATGACACTTTAGAACCTTCCTATCCTTACCCTCCCAAATGCGTCTAGCGATGTGGCCTCCGAAACTCGGAATGACGCTGTCATCTAAAGGACCACCGGGCATCACACCAGTCACCATCCAAGAATCGTCCTCAACCTTCTTATTCTTCTGATCTCGGGCATCTGCAGTGCGCGAACTCGAATCACCGGTCACAAACCTACCACCTTTACCCTTCCGAATGACCCACTCAGCAGAAGAAGAACTACCATGTCGTCCCCGTCCTCTACCATACGGCTACCTCACCTCCTCCTGTCTCTCCAACTCCAACCCATACCGACCCCCATCGTCACTCTCCACCTCATCCGAATCCTCGTCGTCGTCGAAAGAATCCTCACGTGTCTGACAACGACGTAAACTATCTCTCTCCCTTTTAACCAAAGAAGATATACCCCGTCTACGTGAATGACAAGGGGCTGAATCCTCTTCGTAAGCATGTACAAGGCGTAAATGTATGGATTTTCCTTTTCCTCCACGTAACCCGATGATTAGTAATTAAATTTTAGAAATAAAATGTTGTTAAATGGATTTAGGCATCTAAGTTAACAAATTTATTAATTATTTTTAACTAATTATCAATTAATACTAATTATTACTTATAAAAAAAATAATGGGAGGGGCGTCCACGGGAGCCCCCACGGGTGGGCGTTCGCGGGTGCCCTCCCCAACAGGCGGGCGGCCGCGGGAACCCCCCTTTGGGGGAGGCATCTCCCGCAGGCACCCTTCCGTTGGGGGGGGGGGGGGGGGGGGCTCCAGCGGACGTCCACCCTAAAAAAAATTAAAACAAATTTAAATAAATGAGACATTTTATCATATTCGAGTGTCCCGTTGCGTCCGCTGGCTCATTTCCTGGCCTCCGAGACATTCTTCTTGATGATTATGAGAGGAAGATGAAGAGAGAGTGGTGGTAGGAGAGTGAAATGAAGAGATATATAAGTAGAAATGAGAGAATGGCAAAATAGTAACTCGCACGGACGATTTAAGTAATTTTGGAGCGACGTTTAGCAGTTCAGTTAAATAAAGATGGGTGAAAAATCAAAAGGTTATCCGACTAAAATCAAAAAAGCTAGAACCAACCAAGTTTTGTTTCAGACAAGGCCGCATCTCATGTTGAGGTGTCTGGATCGGGAAAAATCTCAAAATATTCCAAATGCGATTGGGTGCTTCAAACAGATTTTCAGCAAATGACAACTGGGGAGTGGGTTACTGAGTTTGGTAGATTCGTATATGAATTCGCAGTTGGCCGAAAGCAAATGAGGAGTACCTTCTCAAGTCAGAGACAAAATTGCACAAACAACGAGACAAAAGTACATATGTAACAAAGTTAAAATGATGATAGTTGTTGATTTTAGTGGTACCAAAAACAATATAGTTGATTCTTTCATTAAAGGATTTGATTTAGCTCAAGTTCAGAAATCCAAGTCGGAGATGAGATTGAGACTCATACTTTGATTCATCTAGAACGACAACCCAACCAATCTGAGTGGAGATCCCACGAAGTTGGTTCAATGTGGTTATAACAAGTTTAAGTGAATTGAATGCAACAACCTGATTATACATTGTATATCTGTCATTTCCCTAAAGAATTGTTATGTTTTTGAAACTGCAACTTTAGTAAGAGTGTAAAACTCTGAATGAGTCGAGTGTTTAAGGCAAAATGTTAGCAGTGCATCTTTGGAGAAGACCTACTAAGTGAATGCAACTATATGACTGCAGTTAGTGCATCGACGGACTTACGGTTTTTTCATATAAGAATACAAGAATCATCTCCCTTCTCTCCACCATTCTCAAGTGATTGTCGTGCGGGTCTTGATTTGCTCTCGTGGTTCGTCCACGATCAGAGTGTGCCGACAAAGACGTTACGTGTGGGCGATAATTTCTCTAACAGGAGTCTGAAAAAGTCGGCTTGGTCAAGGTGTATTTTGATGCCAACTTGTGTATGTTTTTCGTTATTTTGTTCTCATGGTGACGTATGTTCCTCCCTATTATGCATGTTATTTATTTTATTAACAACAACAACAAACAGGTTGATAAGGGTTTGAAACCCCAATCACCACAACTGGAACACCCAGCCACAAACTTGAGCATCCTAAACAAATCCCTAAGTAACATATATTTTTGCAGCTTGAACTCTAAACTCAAATGCAAACCCAACTAAGGGTGTTCACGCAATCGGTTTGGTCGATTTGGACTGAATTGGGTCCGGATTTTAGATTTGGTTTCTCCACATTTTGTTCCAATCTGGTTTTAAACCACTTTTTTAATTATATTTATTTTTAGTGTGTTTCAATAATTATTTGATGTATTCTTATGTTTTTAATATTGAGTTAACTTCAAAATAACTCGTCTTGTATGATAAAATATTAATCATACATCAAAAATTTTAATTTTTCTAACAATAAACTACCGCTAAATAATAGTTTTTCACGAAAAAAATATTAAATTATTAACAAAACATAATGTTTTTAACTGAACTTGACCATTTTTGTCAGGTTTCAAACCAGGCTAAGCTGATCCAATTTCAAGTTCCTGGATTTCTGAGGGTGTACAAGTACAAACCCTAAACCCAACCTTTGAAAAAACCCGACCCGACTCAAGAGAGCCAGCCATTAAACCATAGTCCAAAAAACAAGACCGATCCCAATTACCATTCAAAACCCCCAACAAAAAATCCCCGAAGCTCGTCGTCGGCAATGGACACGCGCAACATCCAGGACCACAAGCGGCGCCTCCTGTTCGAGAAGTACGAGGTGAAGCGTCGCCTCTTCAAGGCGTTCCTCCGTGACCCCGACCTGCCGGCCGACGTCCAGGAGAGGTTCCGCAACAAGCTGTCCGCCCTCCCCCGCAACAGCTCCCTCACCCGCGTCCGCAACCGCTGCATCTTCTCCGGCCGCCCCCGCGGCGTCCTCTCCCTCTTCCGCATGTCGCGTATCGTCTTCCGCTCCCTCGCCAACCACGGCCAGCTCAACGGCGTCCGCAAGTCCTCCTGGTGATCCCGTTCCCCTTTCCGCTTCCTTTTTTCTTGAGATCATCTGAATCTGATCCTCAGATATTCTACTTTTGATTGTTTGTAGCTTGACTAAGGCTAAACAAGTAATAGCCGAAATGCATGTTGTTGTTTCTATCTAGATTATTTGTTGCTTTATAAACTGTGATTTAAAAGGTCGGTCGAGTACGCGGCCTTCCTGTAAGAACTGCTGTTATGATTTTTCCTAAGCCTTGTTGCTTCTATCATCATTGTTAAATACAACACCTCATCTTACACCTCATCTTTGTTATATCTTTTAAAAATAACTACCTTGTACACATAAGTGTGTGTCGCATGTTGAAAGTAGTACCAACAAAACTTGGTACACACCCATAACAATAGATCCTCCTTGCTCACTTAAGGATCCGGTCATCCATTTACGATTTAGAAAACAACCTTTATGGGTGTTTTTGGTGAGATTTTTTTCTTGTTCTAACCCACACCTTGTGGGTATTTTTTGTTTGTTTTTCTTTTGTTTGGGTGTGCTGGAGTTCCTCTCCTTCACCGGTTTTGTTTTTGTTGTCCTATTTTTGGTTTTTATCACCTCTTGTATCCCTTTTTCAATCTCTATTTATGATAATAATAAAAAATTGAAGTCTATCCTGCTGACCACCACAACCAAATCCAACCCAAAAAACCGATGATTGTTGAGAAATATGTTTTTTTGGGAAAATTGACCACATTACACAGTTTGCTAGTCTAACTAGTCGAGAACTAGTTGCCTAGGAGCCCCATGCTGACTACTAGTCGACTGCCCACCTATCAATCCTTTGCGCATAACTAGTAAGTGTGGTTTTAGAGCATGTGGTAAATCATAAATCATGTTTTTTTATATAGATTTTATATGATTTTTATGGTACATACCGAGTGTTTGTTTTGGCTTTCTCCAATCTAAATTCCAGGGAAATTCAGTAGAACAGCTTCGTCCTGTTCCTCAGGACTTGAAATCTTGTTTGGCTGTAAGATTTTCTTTTCTTCTTTCTATCAGTCCTCATACTCAGAAGTGATTGTTTTGACCCATTTAAATTTCAGAAAACATTGGAATGAGATGATACTTTTGACATTCACATTGAAAAAAAAGTCTCCCATTGTGTTAACTTCCTTTAGTTTAGGGGTTATAAATTTTGTTCTACATTTGTACCACAATGAACTGTCAGATTCCTCTTTTAAATTACATTTTCTTATCTTCTTGAGCTGTGTTATTTTTCAAACTCAAATTGCTTCTATATTCTTCTTAACTTCATTCACAAATAACATATTTCCAAAGCTCAATTTGAAGTTCAATCCCATTCTAGACTGATACATTAAATTCTAAACACACATAAGGGAGGTGTGATTGAGGTGGACACAAGTTCGAAGTGTTCCTGGACCCAGTTACCTAAGTTCTGTTCCATCCAAATTCACATAACATGAGATGGGAAAAACGTATCCAGAGGCACACTTTGTGTTACGTATTGTTTGTAATGTTTGTGAAGTCAGTTGGAGGAAAATGCACACTTGTGTTTTTCTGCTTTGCGTTTGAGGTGTTCTTTATGTCTTCTTAGTTGTTTTCTGTATGGGTTTGCTCGTGTGTTTTCTGCTTCCATTTTCATGTCTGATGCTTGTGGAACTTGCTGACAAGCAAACTTGGGGATGACCGGTTATGGTGTCTTTCTTCGTTCCAATACAATATGGTTGCTTTCTTTTCGTATCTGCTATTGACCTATTGCCTTTGTGCTCATTAGGGGCACCAGCAGGCAGCAGTTGTATTTCTGTTGTAGTGACTTTGTTCTTTGTTAGATCAATGGTTATCAGTTATTGCCTTATCTGGTTTTAGTGGTGTTTTCATTACTTTCTTCATTTCTTGGTATGGATCTGTCCGCTGTTCTCTTTCCCATCCGCATACATGGTGTTTCTCATAGGACATACATTATCTTTTGCCGTCGAGAAAACTCCTTTAAAGTTAGCAGTGTAGCTAACCACTACTTGCTCTTATTACTTTCTTCATTGTCTTGTCGATAATCGATTTAGCTTGCAGTTCCTTCACTACTTTCTCTTATTTTGTTTGGTTATTGAATTTTGTAAGATAGTAGGCATTGGTAGACATTATTTTGTGCTTGTACAATTGAACTCCTTCAGGAAGCCAGAATATTATCAAATGCCGCTGTATTTCATTTTCTCACAGGGCTCAGATTTGTTTGATACTAGTTGGACGGTATGCAAGTAAGTGCTCAATTTATTTGATACTAGTTTAATGTTAGTTTTTTATAGTGCGCTTTGGCTTATAGTTCAGTGTGAGCCCCATTGATAAATGACGTTATTGTATTATTATATGTTGTTGTAAATTACTGAAAACTTTCTTATTGTATGGAGGTATGTAGAGATTAAGAAAGCTGAATTCTAATCTCAGTTCCTTAGTACCAACTGCAAAGAAACATTTGGTGCTGACATAGTCTTTGTTTACCTTTTTCTTCTTCTTTCATTGAGCTAGTTCAGATCGGAGGACCCTAGTCTTTACACTGTCTGGTACTAAAATCAGTCTCGAACGTATGATGACATGTTTGGAATTTAAGGAAAAAATACGTACACGTACGTCTAGAAAACGTTGTTTGCCTTTTCTTCTTCTTTGCCTAAGCTGTATTGGATGGTAAAGGTCAACGGTTCCGTTTTAACAAGGGTATTACTGTTAATCCGACCTACTCATACATTATGATGGATGCCTCCGGAAAGCGCGCACCTGCTAATCTCCGATAATACCACCGGTTATCAATCTTCGGAAACAATTTTATGTGACCCTCCTTGAAGGGTTTAGTACTTCTCATTTGATCATTGAATTTTAGTTCCTTTTCCGTTCAGCGCACAAACATCTAAAGAAAATGGGAAAATGAATTGACACGTTGGGAGGTCTTTCCTAAGGTTATTGATCATAAATGGACAAATATCAAAGTTCAGATGATCAGAAATGGTCTCCGTTTCACCACAGCCAGACTGAAGCACAAAAACTCCACTCACGCACCATCTAAGGAATCCTTGATGAAACAGAGACGAAAATGAAAACACCCTCATAATTTCTATTCCTAGAACTCCATTCAAAACTCCGGTAGCTCCTCACCGTCAAGTATGATAGAAGAAGTGAGAAAAAGGTGTGAAGTACCACATCAAATCCGCCTGATCTGGAATTCTTGCACCAAACATGATGTCATCCACCACAACAGTTCCGGCCGGGACTTCCAGTGAATATCTGTCCATGATCGCACGTTCCGTCAGTTCCCTCTGCAACTCCTCCGTCCCACCACCGCCCAGTCCTAACTCCTTGTTTCCGTCCTTGGAACATGGCTTGCACTCCTCTTCTGTGGACCCCACATGCAAACTTGTGGTCTTGCTTTGGTTTCGGTTCCGACTCTGATACCGTTGTTGCTGCTTCCTTTGGTTGATGAGGGCCTCGATTTTGGTGGCTAGGGGGGAATTGACGGTGGGGGTGTGGTCGACAAAGTTGGTGCGTGTCTTTGACCCGCGGAGGAGGAAAGCTGCCTCATCATAAGCCCGAGCAGCGTCCTCGGCTGTCTCAAAGGTTCCGAGCCAAATACGTATCTTTTGAGTGGTGTCCTTGATCTCCGCCACCCACCGCCCCGACGGGCGTCGCCTTACGCCCACGTATTTTGTGGTGGCCGGGGCGGTGGTGGCTTTGGGCTTAGGAGAGAGGAGTGAGGTTTGTTGGAAGTGGAGTTCCATTTCGGTGGAAGTGGTGAGGAGGGAAGTGGGGGGAGGGTTCAATTTAAAAGTTTGTGTGTATGAGAATTGGTAAGGAGTGGTTTAGTGGGAGGCATGTCTTAAAAGAGTTATTATTATTGTCATACTTTATTTTGATGGTTGTGTTGTCTTTGAATTGTATTTCTTTTAAGGAAAAAATAAATTTGGATGTGCTAACCCAAGGATATCTTGTTGAAGAGTGTTATTTATTTATTTTTTCAGATAGAAAAACAAAACAAAACAAGGGGCGCATACGTGTGACTACGCGGTCTCAGTTTTCTTTATTTATGAATTTGATGGCATGTCGTAAGGGTCATGAACTACGAGCAATGACTCTCTAACTCTTCAAAGGTAGCGGTCCTACATGAATGCAATCAGTCTTGAAGAAACAAGAAAGTATTTCGGAGATAGGGACTCATCCACCTGCAATTATGTGGAAGCAAAGTTTTGTTTACTTATCTTGCAATTGGAAATCCATGAGAAGTATCGAAAATTATGTAAAGTTAGATTGTTTTAGATGCTTGTAATGACTAATGTGGAGTTTGCGAAGCTCTCAAATAAGGGAACTAGTAATCCAATCACCCGAACAACCAAACTGACGTGTGAGAGCAGTTTCTAATTAAGCCAAATGATTGACCGATGATTGGTGTAATTATTTTTTCCAAACAAATACGATGTGACGTGCCTCATTGTCCTCGATTGTGCTTAGTTACGTGCAAGCCTCTAACTTCGAGAAAAACATTAGAGATTATTATGTAAATCGTGCGATTTGTATGGATGCGATTATGGAAGCTGGTTAGATTTATTGAAAACAATGAGTGATGGTTGATTTGAGCTTGAGAGTTGAAATATAAGTCATGTTTAGTGCGATTTGTATGGATGCGATTATGGAAGTGTGTCTATTATTGTATTGTTGTATGAAACTTTTAGTACCGAATTGTTGTTGCGGTGATATTGTTGTTTAGGATTAGGAATCATGTTTATTTGATTAGGGTTTAAGTTATTGTAGAAAGAAATCTACAAACTGTCGGATCCAATTCGCAACCCGCTAAGTAGGTTGCAGACGGATTTAGAAGAGAGAGGTTGAGCCAAGCACTGCGACCTGCCTTAGCCTAAGCAGGTTGGCCCCAACTGGCCGCAATCCAACACGACCTAATTTTGGGAAGGCATCGACACCTAGATGACGTTTGGTTTGTGCGTCATCAATAGTATGATTATGATATAACCTAATTACATGATTGATTTCATTTATTATTTGGTTGAGAGATTTGAATGTTATAATTCGTCTGTAATCAAACTACGAGGCAATCTAGTTACACCCCTCAATTAATGTAAATGAATTACCTCACAAGAGATTGCAATCCAATTCCCTAGAATAAAATCAGCTCGTTTCAAATTTATAAATAATAACCAAGTTTGTCTTACTACTGGAAATCGACCTCAACCATGCTGAAAATTTGCTGAAGTTCCAGAGACCTCGTTGGACATTTACTCGAACTACCAAATACTAATAATACATTTTGATTCATTGTTGTATTTTCCTATGTTACTTGAAGATGTAATTTGATTGAAGTGAATTATATACTTTGGAATGTATTCTATTTATAAAGAATTAAATTGCTTGTCATTCAATTTCTTGGGTGATTGGTCTGATGAACCCTCGACTTCTCGAGTGATGTTCTAATATTGTGAATAACCATCTAATCGAGTCACACAATCTCTTCTTTGCATTGTCAAATTTCATCACTACCTGAGCTCACAGCCAACGACCCCGAATGCGCGCGCATTTTGAAGAGCGTGGACGAGGCCCACCACTGAAGAACGAGCTACGGTAGCGGTCAGAGTGTAGGTCACGAAAGACCACCAGATCCGACAAAAAATATTTATGAAACTGCAGCTACCAATTCAAAATAACCAACTATAAATCTTGACATTTCAAGGATAAAAAGACTCCAAGCTAAGAGAAATATCAAACCAAACATGAAACAACTAATTCACATTACACTACTAGAAAAACATGGTTCACCGACGGATATCTATCCGTTGGTGAATTATCCATCAGAGCAAATAGGTGTACACCAATGGATATTATATACATCAGTGTTCATTATCACCGACAGATGAGATTTGAAACACGAATGGATAAGTACCGTCAGTTATTAGTTTTCATTTTAGTTGTCGAAATGGATACTAACATCGACAGATATATACCGTCGGTGCATGTTTCAGAATATCTAGACGACGGTAAACCATATTTTATGGCGCAAAAACACTACCGGCGAATGATTTAACCATCACCGATGGATAACATTTGTCGGTTGTATTTTATTAGCATTCACCGACGGATAATATCGATCAGTGAACTGTTTAAAATGTGACCATTCATTAGTTATATCCAACGAATGATAAATAATCATTAATGGTATGTATCCGTCAATGATTCTTTATATCAGTTGCCTGAACTGGACATCCCCTTCATTATTCTCCTTCTCCAGACCATAATCTCTCTCCTCCCCACCGCCACACCTAGCCACCCCCACCGCACCGCCTCCTCGTCGCTCGATCGTGCCGCCTTCTCTTCTCTCTTCATGTCGTCGGGGAGCTTCTCTCTTCTTCCCCAACCCTAACCCTAGAAAACACCATCGCCACTTCCTCTGCCACCGTCGTCCTCCACGACCACCACCAACATCGCCAGCCCCTCCACCACCACCACCACCACCACCACCACCCTTGCTCGCCAGCCCCCTCCACCACCACCACCACTGCGTGCTAGCCCCCTCCACCACCACCACCCTCCACCACCCCTGCACGCTAGCCCCCTCAATCACCAGCCTCGACAACCACCACCCTCTCCATAGTCACGACCACCACAACCACCACCCATTCCCAATTTTGTGTGTTTTAATTATATATTGAATGATTGTTCTCATTAATTAGTTTAATCTTGTAAGATTAGTTATATTTTGTATGATTAATTAAATTTTGTATATTGATTATATTTTTTTAATTAATTCGACGTATAAATAGTTTTCTTAAATATGTTGAATTTGTTTGTGAGTTTGTATTGCATTGAATTAAACCATTAGGTCTTTATTAGAAGACATTTTGGCGAGGATGAATATGTAATGTGATGAATGTCGAAAAGTTTGTGTTTTTTCTTTTCAATACAGAGCCTTGAAGAAGTTTCATTATTGAAAATATAGGACATGTTCTGCCAAAATTAAAAATATATATTTTAAATTTATACATGTTTACGATTTTGTTATATTGAGTTGACTGAATAGCATGTGCTAGTTTAATTGAGTTAGTTGGATTATGTTGGATCATAGTTGACTGTGTAAGATTGAGTTGAATTGGATTGAGTTGGGTTGGTTAGTTTGATTGGTTTTTTGATTTAGTATGATGAGCAAAGTTTAGTTTTTGAACTGAAAAACAATGCGAAATGATCAAGTGTGGAACTGACTAGATCAAAAATTGAGCAGTATATTAATGTGATTTTGTGAGATTAATTAGTTTTTGGCATGATTAATTAGAAGTGTGTAGTTATGTGATTTTGTATGACTACAATTTGATTAATTAGAAACATTATGATGGATGTCGTCGAAAAGTGGGTGTTTTTTCTTGTCAATACATGTCTTTGAAGAAATTTTCTTATTGAAAATATAGGGAATGTTCTGCCAAAATTTATAAAAAATCTATTAAATGTAAACATGATTAGGTTTTAGTTATATTGAGTTGGATTAGTGGCATGTGCTAGTTTGATTAAGTTAGTTGGGTTATGTTGGATCAGTTAGTTGATTGTGTAATTAATAATACGAAGTGTTATTAATATTACGAAATTAATTCCTGTTTAGGTTTAACATGTTTTTTTGTATTAAATCACTAGAATCATGACCTTAGGCAAAAGTTAGATGTATGATAAGAGAATTAGTAAGACATTCACCGAGAATTCAAAGTCATTCATCGACTTTGCATTTGGTCCGCATAACCAATACATTTGTGGTGGGAGGATCTTATGCCAATGCAAGAAATGTTGTAACACCAAGTGGGAGACGAGAGGCGATGTCATCGTAATTACGAGGAGTGAGTATTTCATAGTGAAAGTTTAGAAGTTTGAGCGTCGAAGAAGTAACGACAATAGTAGCATAACAAACAAACATGGAATCATAAGAGGATGATGTTGACCACATAGAGGGGTTATACATGTTGTGGTGGAAGGTGGTAATGCTACACGGATTCGTCGAGACCGTAGCTCACAAAATATGCTTAGAAGTCTTTTGACTACATGAAGGACGAAGATCAATAGTTGTCTCGCGGATGCAAACCAGAATTGACAAAATTGTCCCTCATCATTGATTATAGCATATCAAACATCGAATTCATGCTATATATCATTTATTTTACCCCATATTTGTCCAACTCGGATTGTTGTTGCATGTATTTCAGGTTGTAGGTAATAAAGAAGTAAAAGAAAGCAGAAAAGACTTCAATGCAAGGAGAAATGACTATTTTCGAAGCCTTCTGGACATGTTTGTAATGCTCAAGGATCATAATGCAAGTTAGGAATGACCTAGGTAAAAATTCGGAGGCACCTGATCGTAAAGAAAATATGTTGGTCATAAAAATCAAAAATCTCATAAACCTGAGGAGTAATTGAGCAATTAAAACCAGACGGGCTCACACCAACGATGTCTGGTGCACCCACATGCTAGATTGGAGAACGTAAGGTGGTGGTGAAATTTGGAGCTGACCCGACCAAACAATCTACCGTAGCGGAACCAAATCCACCACTAGCAGATCCAAATGAGAGTTTGGCACTTGAATTTCTCTAACGACTTGGGTATTCGAGTAGATGCACGCTGGAGTATCCCAAACATATTTGCAGTCGTCCGATTACGCCCAGATTAATTCGAACCTTCTAATCTTCTATAAATACACTTGTAATTTTTCCATTTCTCTTCTTGAGTTGGATGACAAACTGTTGGATTTCATGTTTAATTATACATATATATTTTCGATTTTTTTTTATGTATAATAAGGATCATCTACAATTTTCTACGATTTATTTCATGCATGTATTGGTTTGTTTCAATAACTAGTTTTAAAACTTATTAAAACAAACATGAGTCTACTAAATTCATACCTAGAAGTTCTCTAAAACTTCTTGAAGATTCGGAGACGCTGTGGATGCTTGTTGCTGCGCTGGATGCCTCCGAGATTTCACCAAACTCTAAATGAGATTGGAGAGAGAAGAGCTAGCCTCTCGATCTCCAGTAGAGTTTAGAATCCAATTACTAACCCCTTTAGTTTCCTTGAGAAGATGACCTCTTGAAACTAAAACTAAACTTAAGAATTTGTGGAAATTTCGTGGAGAATTAAGGAGAGAGATTTTGCATGAAAAACAATGAATTAATTCAACTAAGGAGGTAATGAGATTACTTGTATTTATAAGTTCTCTCCAAATTACATATTCATGTGCAACCTCTTGCCCATGATTTCATGCAAAATTCCATCTAACCATCCATTATTTAATAATAAATAATATTAGCCACGAATTAAATCAATTATGGACCAATTCCATGCAAGATCTAATTAATTCTTAAATTAATTCTACATTAATCGTCTGGACCGGTCGACCGTTTGTAGGTTCGGTCGACCGCTCGAACCTGGTTTCGGTCGACCGTTCAATAACTCGGTCGACCGTTCGTAACAGGAATTATTCCATCGCTATGTTCTGTCGACCGACCGATCACATTTGGTCAACCGTTCGAACAGATGAAAATTCCCTGTTATCGGTCGAGACATGTCCGGTCGACCGTGCCCTATCGGTCGACCGTTTACTGCTAACCGGTCGACCGTTGGAGCACTGTTCCGCAGACTTGTCAAATTTCGGTTTTAACCCCTACAAAATTTGACATTTCGGGATTAGTAGTAAATTCACAACTTATGTAGCATATTATCCTATGTAATGATCAATCATTACACCTCATAATATTTACATCACATATGAATTTAATTTAGATTCTAATTATGTTATTAATCACAACATAATTTTGATTTTGCTTGTTCACCCCATGTGTCATATTTTCTACACGAAACCCGACACATCCTATGAACTCAAAGTCCCCATTACTCGTTTCCCAGTTTTGTGGTGTGACCTATGGGAGGATCTAAACTAAGTTGGCAGTGATATTAAGGGTTAATATCACAAGCTATAAGCGGTATCTAGATACACATTATAGCTCCCAATTAGTTAGATGTCTTAATTCCACTCGAACCAAAACCCGATCCAATTAGTGATGGTGTGCACCACTTGTGTCCGTCCCTTGCCTCATGATATTAAGAATACACACAAAGTAGTATTGTGTCATCTTTGTATTAGTATTCATTTCTTGATCTCTTTAAGCTAGTTATAAATATGTGACTTAACTCAAATCACATTGTGCACATTATAACTTTGCTTTATCAAGGGGCCCACTAATATCATCACTCAATTAAGAGGGGCAATGATAGTCTTTTGACTAACTATCTTCTCCAACAAAAGTTGTGCTTAACCAACCAATGCCTTTACACTATACTTATCGATAGTTCAAGACACTGATATAATTAAGTATTCCTTAAGTGATCAGATATAAGTCTCATATCAAAGGACCAAAGACACAGTAAAATATTAATGACACAGAAACACATTTCTATAATATTTTACTTATTAGGTCTATTCAGTATACAAAAGTAATATTTTCCTCTTCTGCATACCCGTGTTGTCACTCACTTGTAGAGCTACAATGATCTACGACCAAACACGACAATTTTAACCCGGTAATTAATGTCTCATGTTAATTACCATGATTGCGAATATCTTTTGTTTTATGTAAACCAATATCTTTTAGAGCTCTACGGTTAAGGACCAAGAGCATCTTCCTTAACACTTCTAAAAGACGAATAACATAAACAAGGAACAAAATGATTTCTCATTCAATTCATAATAATTGACATTTAAAAGTAAAACTTTTAGAACACATTCCCTTCAATCTCCCACTTGTTATTAAAGTTTTCTTTCTCATACATACTCAATGCATAAAACAATAATAACTAGTGTAAACCCCATTACATATCAATCATCAAGCCAATCTACATGGTTCCTCAATCCCATGGACTCGAAATGCATTTCGCCCTTGGCTTGGGATAAGGGTTTTGTGAATGGATCAGCTGTGTTGCTGTTGGTGTCCACCCATAAAAGATTTATTTTGCCTTCGTCGATGAGGTCACGTGTCACGAAGTACTTACGATCCATGTACTTCACTTTGTGTGTGATCTAGGATCCTTGATTTGCGAGATAGATGCACTATTATCGCAAAATAGCTCAATGGGTCCCTCGCTCGTGGGAACTACTCCAAGCTCTTCAAGGAACTTCTTGATCCACACTCCTTCCTTGCTCGCTTCAGCGACAGCCATCACTTCTGAAGTAGTGGTTGAGTCGGCCGTAGTGCTTTGATTCCAACTACGCCAACTCACAGCTCCACCATTCAGAAGGAAGACGTATCCTGATTGCGACCTTCTATCGTCTGGATCACTCATGAAACTCGCATCCGAGTAACCTTCAGCTATCAAGTCCCTTTGTCCTCCATAAACAAGAATCTTATCCTTAGTCTGGTTAAGGTACTTCAGGATATTCTTGACCGCAGTCCAATGCTCAGGACCTGCGTTGGATTGATGACGACTTGTCACGCTTAGAGCATACGAGACATCGGGTCTTGTGCAAGTCATCGCGTACATGATCGACCCAATTACCGAAGCATAAGGGACATCCTTCATGTACTCTAAGTCCTTACGTGATTGCGCACGTTGAGACTTCTTGAGTTGCACACCCATACTCATTGACACACTGCCTTTTTTGGAGTTGTTCATCTTGAACCTTTCCAAGACCTTGTCAATGTATGTACGTTGACTCAGGCCAATGAGTCTACGGGATCTATCTCGGTATATCTTGATTCCTAAGATGTATTGAGCCTCACCCATATCTTTCATTGAAAATGCAGATTTCAATGAACTTCTCGTTTGCTCAAGCAAAGGAATATGATTGCCCATAAGCAATATGTCATCGACATATAAGATTAGGAATACTACATGGCTCCCACTAACCTTCTTGTATATACAAGGCTCTTCCTTACTTTGAATGAAGTGAAGCTTTTTCACTTCCTCGTCAAAGCGTTTGTTCCAACTCCTTGATGCTTGCTTCAATCCATAAATGGATCTTTGAAGCTTGCATACCTTTTCGCTATTCTTTGGATCTTCAAAACCTTGAGGTTGTACCATGTACACATCCTCCTCCAAGTTCCCATTAAGGAACGCCGTTTTGACATCCATTTGCCATATTTCATAATCATGAAATGCAACAATAGCGAGCATTATCCGAATAGACTTGAACATGGCAACCGGTGAAAAAGTTTCATCATAGTCAATTCCTTGAACTTGAGTGAAACCCTTCGCTACAAGCCTCGCTTTGTAGGTTGTTAAGTTCCATCCATGTCCATCTTCCTCTTGAAAACCCATTTATTTTGAATGGCCTTTTTCCCTTGAGGAAGGTCAACCAAGTTCCACACTTGATTATCATACATGGATTCTATTTCGGATTCCATGGCCTTAAGCCATAGTTTGGAGTCTTCCATTTCCATTGCTTCTTGGAAGGTCAAGGGATCATTGGTATCTAGTACCATGATTTCATGGTCCCAGATACAAGTCGGGTTTCTTCCTTTCCCTTGTTGACCTTCTTAGTTCTTTTAGTTCTTCTCGTGTCTCTCGAACTTCTTCCATAATTTCTTGAGGAGTTGGTTCACGTTCAATTCTGGAACGTACACTTGGTGGGGATGATTGAGATTCTCTCACAATTTCTTGTGATTGTCTCTCGCTCACGCTCCCACTAACCAAAGGAATCTCGGTTGGGCCTTCATGATCTTGAACGTCATCATTCGTGTCATGATCTTGTAGAGTATCTTGAGTTTCCTCAAGCACAACCCTACTCCCACTACTTTTTACTCTTTCTAGAAATTCCTTTTCCAGAAATGTGACATCCCTCTCTCCAATCACTCGATTGGAGGTGATATGCCAAAAGTAGTATCCTATTGTCTCACGAGGATAACCAATGAAGAAGCACTTATCCGCTTTTGGTTGAAGTTTGGTCGACATCAATTTCTTGACGTAAGCCTCACAACCCCAAATCTTGAGAAAACTGAGCTTAGGTGTTTTACCACTCCATAGCTCATAAGGAGTTTTCTCCACGGATTTGGATGGAACATTATTTAGTGTGTAAGTCGCAGTTTGTAGTGCATAACTCCAAAAGTAAAGAGGTAATTCCGCATGACTCATCATTGACCGAACCATGTCGAGCAATGTCCTATTCCTCCTTTCGGATACCCCATTCCACTGAGGTGTACCGGGAGGGGTGAGTTGAGGTACAATACCAAACTCCTTTAGGTAGGAGTCAAATTCGGCACTTAAGTACTCACCTCCACGATCCGTTCGTAGAGACTTGATTTTCTTGTCGAGTTGGTTCTCTACTTCATTCTTGAATTCTTTGAACTTCTCAAAGGACTCACTTTTGTTTCTCATTAGATAAACATAGCCATAACGACTATAATCATCCGTGAACGTAATGAAGTACCTGAAACCATCTCGTGCACTAGTACTCATTGGACCACATACATCGGAATGTATCAAATCCAACAAGCCATTCGCCCTTGGACCTTTCTTCTTGAAAGGCTTTTTGGTCATTTTTCCCATTAGACATGGTTGGCACGTCTCCAATGATTTAAAATCAAGTAGACCAAGAAGGTTAGCTTCTTGCAATTTCTTGATGCGCTTTTCATTTATGTAACCAAAACGATAGTGCCACAAGAGAGTATCATTCTCGTGAGTGGTCTTAAGTCTTTTGTTATTGATATTAAAGATTTGTTTATTATCCAATTCAAGCAAATAGAGACCATTCCTTATGAACGCATTTGCATAGAAAACACCATTCTTCGATATAGACAAACAAGAATTTGAAATATTTATATTAAAATTATCCATATCCACACATGATACAGAAATAATATTCTTGCTAATCGAAGGTACATAATAAACATTCTTTAGACATAAATTTAAACCACTACATAATTGAAGCACCACAGAACCTTGTGCAACCGCAGACACATTCGCACCATTTCCGACCTTCAATTCTACCTCGTTCCTTACGAGTTCCTTCCTATCCATGAGTAGCTGCACATTAGAAACTATGTGAGCACAAGATCCATTATCTATTACCTAATCCTGGACAGAGGTGGCTAAATTTATTTCAATAACAAATATACCTTTGGCATTTTTAGGGCGCAGACGTTCAATCACTCCATTGTCAAGGTCTTCCTTGTACTTGAGGCAATTTGGCCGGATGTGTCCTTTTTCACCGTAGTGAAAGCACTCCGTATTGGGAGTTGGAGATTTCTGAGATTTCCCCCTCGAGGCACTCGCACGAGCACCTCCTACTCCCTTGCTCTTGATTGAACCACTTTTGGTAGATTTGCCATTTCCTTTACCAATCTTTTGGCTCCTCCCATGGACGGCAAGGACATGCTTGTCCCTACCCTTGCCCATGTCAACTTCAGCAGTTTTGAGAGCGTTGTGCAACTCCTCAAGACTCACCCATTTTTCACGCACGTGGTAGTGCATCACAAAGTCCTTAAAGGACGGGGCTAGAGAGCCAAAAATCATATCTTCAGCAATGTCCTCGGGCATTGGTGAAGAGAGCTTTGCCAACTTCTCAATGTATCCTTGCATCGTGAGAAAATGCATAGATACCGATGTTCCCTCCGCCATATGGCACCTTGTGAGTGCGATGGTGGTCTTATAGCACTCCTTTCGGGCACTATCCATGAACATCTTGGATAAAGCCTCCATGGTCTTCTTGGGTTTTGAATCGAAGTATTTTGCCTGAAGCGAGTCACCCATGGATGCTAGCATAAGACCGTGAACTTGGTTCTCTTGGTCTTCCCACTTGGCTTTTGCCTCTTTCTCTTCATCGGTTAATCTCTCATTCCACTTTGGGATTGGACCTTCCAAAATGTGAGATAGTTTCTCAAACTTTAACACGATGTTGAGTTTGAGTTGCCAACTAATGAAGTTTGAGCCATCATTTGCTAAAGGGTATTTTTCTATCATGGATCGTACGATAGGTTGGATGTTCGACATTTTTCTACAAAATAAATCATATAGGATTTTAATGCCAATTTTATGTTTTAATACACATGCATACATATATTGAATATAAATGTAAATGTTGAAAATAAAAAAAAATTGCCCATAAATGTAACAATCCAAGATCCCATCAATCGTAATATAGACTAGCTAAGGGCTATCGAATACATTACAATATCAAGGTAAGAAAACATTTTCTAATCACAACCTTTTTGAATTTTAGCAACATTTAGCATCTTCAAACTCTTGTGACTCTTGTCGTTTTAATTATGAGGGAATACGACCTATCCTCGTAAGAAAAACTTTTTCCCAAAACCGAGCGAGGGCTCTAGGTAATGTTAAGAAAACTTATTTTCATTTGATACGAGATACGTTTATCCATTATATTCACAACTAAACATACTTGGGGTTCACTAGGGTGAAACACACCTCATATATTTAATTGTGGCACAACAACAGACAACCATTAAATCTCCCACTATTCCCAAAGATGGAGGGAGCTATCTCCCGCTAAGGGCAAGCAGAGTATCCCTCGATCAATGGCTGCTAGTGGATGAAATAAGAAGGAAATTTATTCTTAATTTTTGTTTGGACAATTTAACATGTGATTTAGAATTTTAGGTTATCATGCATATTATTAATCATACACATCCTAACATTCAACACATTCATCACATGCATAGCAAGATAAAAACAGAAATTAAACATTCACACAATCCACATCGTGTGAGTTTATATGTTCCCTTCGATCCTCGATCCCTGATCTTCGATCCTCGATCGATGCGCTACAGCGGCGACTTCCTCTTGCACCGGAGATGTAGATTTTACAGAAAATAAACATGCTCCTCACATTCGATAAAAAACCGACTAGTGCAAGTCCTATGTAAAAACCTCTCATATGCAAATGCAACTATCTAAAAGATGGAAAGAGAGAGAATTTTGGCTTTTACATACATAAGCCCCTGTATAATAATGATTACATACATTCATAATTGCTGATTTGGAACATATAAACTCACAATCCTGCAAAACAACTCAAGCATCCATGCACGCAATTGCTATAAACTACAGAATCTAATTTATCAATCATCTAGAATCCTAAAAAATTCTTTGAAAAATATTTTGAAATACATTAAAAACATTTTTCATGCATCCATAGTTCAAAAATTAATTTTCAACCGCTGTCCATCCAATTTCCAATGGAAAGATGAACTGCAGTTTTTCGGTTTTGTTGATTCTCTTACAAAATAATCATTTTTAAATAAAATGAAATTATTGTAAGTTAGACTAATGTCTTAATCTTAATTCTAATAATTACATGGCATGTTTTAAAACTGTTAAAACATTCAGACGAATTATTACAGAGAATTATATCAACAAAACATCCATACACCGAAAAACCGGTAAACCGAATTGTTTAAATCCTAGATGGCAAACTAAATTCGTTTACAGCCTTAAATCATAAGAAAATTGAACCCTAATGCTCTGATACCACTGTTGGATTTCATGTTTAATTATACATATAAATTTTCGAATTTTTTTATGTATAATAAGGATCATCTACAATTTTCTACGATTTATTTGATGCATGTATTGGTTTGTTTCAATAACTAGTTTTAAAACTTATTAAAACAAACATGAGTCTACTAAATTCATACCTAAAAGTTCTCTAAAACTTCTTGAAGATTCGGAGACGCTGTGGATGCTTGTTGCTGCGCCGGATGCCTCCGAGATTTCACCAAAATCTAAACGAGATTGGAGAGAGAAGAGCTAGCCCCTCGATCTCCAATAGAGTTTAGAATCCAATTACTAACCCCTTTAGTTTCCTTGAGAAGATGACCTTTTGAAACTAAATCTAAACTTAAGAATTTGTGGAAATTTCGTGGAGAATTAAGGAGAGAGATTTTGCATGAAAAACAATGAATTAATTCAACTAAGGAGGTAATGAGATAACTTGTATTTATAAGTTCTCTTCAAATTACCTATTCATGTGCAACCTGTTGCCCATGATTTCATGCAAAATTCCATCTAACCATCTATTATTTAATAATAAATAATATTAGCCACGAATTAAATCAATTATGGACCAATTCCATGCATGATCTAATTAATTCTTAAATTAATTCTGCATTAACCGTCTGGACCGGTCGACCGTTTGTAGGTTCGGTCGACCGCTCGAACCTGGTTTCGGTCGACCGTTCAATAACTCGGTCGACCGTTCGTAACAGGAATTATTCCATCGCTATGTTCTGTCGACCGACCGATCACATTCGGTCGACCGTTCGAACAGATGAAAATTCCCTGTTATCGGTCGAGACATGTCCGGTCGACCGTGCCCTATCGGTCGACCGTTTACTGCTAACCGGTCGACCGTTGGAGCACTGTTCCGCAGACTTATCAAATTTCGGTTTTAACCCCTACAAAATTTGACATTTCGGGATTAGTAGTAAATTCACAACTTATGTAGCATATTATCCTATGTAATGATCAATCATTACACCTCATAATATTTACATCACATATGAATTTAATTTAGATTCTAATTATGTTATTAATCACAACATAATTTTGATTTTGCTTGTTCACCCCATGTGTCATATTTTCTACATGAAACCCGCCACATCCTATGAACTCAAAATCCCCATTACTCGTTTCCCAGTTTTGTGGTGTGACCTATGGGAGGATCTAAACTAAGTTGGCAGTGATATTAAGAGTTTAATATCACAAGCTATAAGCGGTATCTAGCTACACATTATAGCTCCCAATTAGTTAGATGTCTTAATTCCACTCGAACCAAAACCCGATCCAATTAGTGATGGTGTGCACCACTTGTGTCCGTCCCTTGCCTCATGATATTAAGAATACACACAAAGTAGTATTGTGTCATCTTTGTATTAGTATTCATTTCTTGATCTCTTTAAGCTAGTTATAAATATGTGACTTAACTCAAATCACATTATGCACATTATAACTTTGCTTTATCAAGGGGTCCACTAATATCATCACTCAATTAAGAGGGGCAATGATAGTCTTTTGACTAACTATCTTCTCCAACAAAAGTTGTGCTTAACCAACCAATGCCTTTACACTACACTTATCGATAGTTCAAGACACTGATCTAATTAAGTATTCCTTAAGTGATCAGATATAAGTCTCATATCAAAGGACCAAAGACACAATAAAATATTAATGACACAGAAACACATTTCTATAATATTTTACTTATTAGGTCTATTCAGTATACAAAAGTAATATTTTCCTCTTCTGCATACCCGTGTTGTCACTCACTTGTAGAGCTACAATGATCTATGACCAAACACGACAATTTTAACCCGGTAATTAATGTCTCATGTTAATTACCATGATTGCGAATATCTTTTGTTTTATGTAAACCAATATCTTTTAGAGCTCTACGGTTAAGGACCAAGAGTCTCTTCCTTAACACTTCTAAAAGACGAATAACATAAACAAGGAACAAAATGATTTCTCATTCAATTCATAATAATTGACATTTAAAAGTAAAACTTTCAGAACACATTCCCTTCACAAACATCCATCTTTCACTTCAGAAATAAGAAATGAGAGGCTAGGTTTGGCCGCTAATGGGTTTTAGTCATTTATTCTAATGCAACACAATATCTGGCCTATATTGCTCGTGCCTTATAATCTCCCAGTTCTTTATGATGTCGATCATCATACCCAGTCATCCTGGCAACAAGCTAGATGTTTGTTCGTAACCACTTATCTAAGAGTTGAAAGCACTTTAGGAAGAGGGTTTGGATACTTAAGATGCTTACAGTCAGTCATGTTTGACGCGTAGAGTTGCCTTGTTGTGGACTGTAGATGACTTCTGTACGTATGCTGATTTGAGTGGTTGGATGACTAGAGGGTATATGGCATGTCCTTACTGTATGGAAGATATTCATTCCATTTATCTGAAGCATAATGACAAGAATATCTATTTAAGTCACCGTCAGTGGTTAGATGAAGCTCACTGTTAGCAAGAATATCTATGAATGTTTTATGAATAACGAATGGATTGTGACGAATGAATCATGATGATTGATTCTTTTTGTTCAGGACTGGACATACACGAAGTATATTCGTCGGTGTAGGCTACCCACAAACTCCACTGACGGTACATATCTGTCAGTGTACGTCAGCATCCATAGATGCTACTAGGGTGGAAGAATTTGTCGGAGTAACTTCCACCGACGTATATGTACCATCACCATAGAGTCCAACAATGATTTTCGCTCTGACGAAACAAGGTGAAAATATTTGGTGGGAAATTTGATGCCAAAATGAAGACCCATGGCATTTATCTGTCGACACATCAATCGGTGTACCTACACACTGACACCAGATAATCCAATGGATGAATATGCATCGGTGTAATTGTACACTGACGGAGAAGTATCATCGGTGAAACCCTTTTTCTTCTGTAGTGTTAATCCATATTTACACAACAAAAGATAAGTGAATCCAAATAGACATGCAACTTGTACTACTGCAAACCTTGTGCTTAAGTTCAGATACATGAGGGAATTAATTTTTCCTAATGTTTTTCCGAATGTAGAATAAAAATGGTTATATGTTACAAGACAAACTTCTCATTTCACACATCTTTTCCAAATAAACGGAGCACATCCACTTTGGGTGATAGAAAGGTTGTGGCCTTGGTTGGCAGCTTGTGCATGTCAAAAAAAGAACATTAACTATGTATAGGGTAATTTGCTAAAGTGAACCTCGCAAGTTGCCTAATTGGCGATTGCATTTGGGTTTTTTCTATTACCGGACGTGCACCTGTAAACCCAACACAGTTTCTCATATGCACCTCTGTCCTTAGTGGGGCTTACTCTGTCACCGTTTCCGTCCAACGCCGTTAACTAATTTGCAAATTAAACCTCGTAAAATACAAATATCCTTAATATTAAAAAGAAAAAAAAGAAAAATTGAAAACATAAAAAATCAAACAACAATAGGTCGTCTCCTTCTTCCTCGAACTCTCTCTTCCTCCAACACCACTTTCTCTCTCTACTCTCTCTCATCCATCTCATGCCTCTCTCTCCTCCCATCCACGTCCTCTGATTGACATCATTTCATGCTTATATTTGTATCTTATATCCATTATCTTACACCTAAGCAATGCTACGTGACGAGTTTTATGTTTAGTTTTCAGAAATAAAGAGGTTTGAAGAGAAGAGCCATGAAGGGACCCAAAAGCAGGAAAAATGACTTAATTGTGAGACCTGGGGACCAAGATGCAAGGGAGAAGGACCTGATCGTAAGACAAAAGGACCTAAGAGCAAAACAGGAAACTCCACACCATCATGGGGAGTATTTTGTCAATTCGATTCGGGTCGGAGCTCCACTAAACAAGTTAGATGCATCCAAGACCAAGAAACACGCCAAGGAAAGCCCACCAGAAGATCCAATGGGATCTGAAGCTTATAGGCCGCCAATTGGCGGTCTGGAACCACCAATTGGCGGTCTGGTTAAGCCCAGATCCACTAAGTTTTCTCCTGGACTTGTATTAATGTGTGTTTAGGCTATTTTTGGTATTGGTTTAGTCCCACATTGGGGGATTGTCCCCGATTAGCTTTTTCCATGCTTATAAATAGAACTCTTCACCTTCCATTGTAAGGACCCATTGCTTGGTGGCATTCTCTCTACTAAGGAGTGAGCCTTGAAGCAAAAACTCAAGGTGGAGAAGAATGCTACCTTCAATGTGAGTCATTTGTTAATAAAATAATTCTTCTAGTTTCTTTTAATCTTGTCTTTTAATTTGTGCACGTTTGTTTAGTCTTTCATTTCCTTTTAAGCTTATTTAATACTTCTTGCTTTCTTAGTTAACTTTTATTTCAGTATTATGCTCTCTTTTGTTAATATAGTTAGTGTAATGAGTAGTGAGTAGTTCCATCCCCTTTGGGGGTGGAGTAGATGTATGTACATGTTATGTAGGTGGTATGAATGCTTAATATTAATGTTTTGTGTTGATATTAGTATGCTTGCTTGAATTATTAAGAACCTTACTTGATGGTTTCTGCCATAGCTTAGGTACATTCCATGCTTGTCTAAGTGTCTTAATAACAACCTTGCATTGCTCATATTATGCACATAAGTTAGTGTTGTAATGATAGGTCTTGCCATAGTTAGGTACTTCTTATGCATTAACAACACTAACTCCTTGGGCTTCTTGTATGCATTTCATATCACACTTATTTCATGTGCACACACACACACACACTCCACCCCTGAGGGGTTTCCATTCCTGTGATTTTATCTTTTGCATTAGTTGATTAGCTTAGTTGTTTAGTTCATTTTAGCTTGTTTGTTTACTAGTTTAGCATTGTAGTGTAGTTTAGTGTAATACATCCTTCTCTCCTTCTTTTACCTCTCGCCTTCGAACAAACCAAGTGTCGACACACCTCCCAGTGGACGACCCGTATTTGCCACCGCTCCAACGCGGTCGTGCACTTGCGGTTAAATATAAAACGATCAATCAAGTTTTTGGCGTCGTTGCCGGGGAGGTGCTCTGTCCAGACGTTGGTTTGGACGATTCGAGGGGTTTTTAATTTTTTGTTTCCAGTGTTGTTTAGTTTCAGGGAACCTACGGATCAAGGGGAGGCTACTGGAGAAGTTTGAGGACTAGGAGCTACAAAAGGACCGCCAATCAGCGGTCTGGGACCGCCAATTGGCGGCCTGGTAAGCCTCAATTGTTCTCAAATTTGTTCAAGTTGTTATATTCTTCATTTTAGTTATCTGGGAGAACAATTTTGCATGCTGTGACTTCTAATTTGCTCCCAGATTTAATTTCAATCCCCTTTAATCAACTTGGACCATAAAACTCAAAGCAAAAGATTAGACTCCTTGCCATCTAGGTCCTGCATCATGTGTAGACCTTGCATGCATTTGTCTTTTCTTTTCTTTACATTTTGTTGTTGATTACTGACGTGAGGTACGTGCACCCAAATCTCTCATTCATGCATGTTTCGATCATGCATTAGTTAGTAAGGTGCATCGGGACAAGAGTGAGTTGAGCGTTTGATTGGAGTGATTGATTGCTAGATTTAAGCTCAAAACGCTACTAAGGAGGGGCTGTCCCATAAAAGATAAGGTGGGGGATTTCATCACCCTTTCCTTGGCCCCAAAAACCACTCTTAATAAAGCCTTAACTAAAATCAAGTAGACATTGGCCCTAGGATTGCGGGCGCACTAGGAGAGTAATCTAGTTGAGACCGTCATGACCTGATCGGCGTTGCCTACCTTGTCGATAGTAGGAGGTACTGGATCTCCGGATCTGGTATCACTTGCTGGGCATTGTGGTCCTCGTTGTAGGGAGGTGAGACGTGTCGAGGCTAGTGACCTCGAAGTTAGGCGTCGTCTAGCCTAAGGACCCATTGCCTTTCATTGTTTGAGCCGTGCTTGCTAGTTAGGCTTCTTCCTGATCCCTCTACCCACGCTAGCTTTAGGGATTCTTCCCTTCTCCTCTGAGTCATCTTCTTCTCACCTACTTCTACATTTTAGTCTCCTCCCCTTTACACTCTCTAGTAGCGTTTTAGGGTCGAGTCGAGCACTTTTTGCGAGCTTAGCCTCGTGGTGGTGAGAGTGGTCGACTCGAGAGTTTTTCTTGAGATGGATGGTTACATGGGCGACCATCCATATCATTGTTGGTACCAGGACAATTCTCCCTGGTACTCCGGACCCATGCAACCTAGGGTGGCTCAGACTAACACCCCGTATGGTTGGGATGATCGCAATTGTGTGACTGAGCAATCTTCATATTGGGGTAACATGAGAGAGGCACCGACGGCTAGACCACAATCTAGTTTCGTCGGATCATATGTTGGTCATCAATCTGAGACATTACAAGAACTTTTGGCCTCTTTCATGCATGTGGTAGATGACATGGGTGCACCGGTGGCTCCAGTAGCCGTACCATGTGACTGTTGTGGGTTGAGTGGTCATGTTATAGGGGAATGTCCTTATGTTGCCATTGAGCCTGAGTATGAGCACACATTTTCCCAAAATGCTCATTATGACCATTACGCATCCGCGTACAACCCGAGCGGGATGGATTCGTGGGGAGACAATTCGTATTCAAATTCTTATACATCATTTCCACCCCAGTATCCTCCTCCCGAATACCCAGAATTCTACCAACACCCCACTTCAAATCATTGGACTCATTCTCAGTCCATCAACACCCAACCCCAAAATTTCCCAAGATCTGACTTGGACCTCCTCGTTGACCGCATACAAAATCTGACACTTCAAGTGAGTCAACTGACGCAACAATTAAGTGAGGAGAGTAACTTTTCGTGTCAACATGAGGATTCATCTTTTGATATCGAACCACCACCACATACATAAATTCAAAGCACAATATTTCAAAGTCAAACTCCTAGTCAGTCTGAGGGACTTGGGGTTTCAATTCACAATCACTTGGTGGAGGATTCGATTCCAATTGAGAATACTATGGACCAGCTTCTTTATGAGTCGGCACAGGATTGTGCCTCATCTTCTTGTCCCGTGGCCCTTGAGCCACATGATCTTATTGTTGTACCTCCTAAGGACTCACCTCTGGTGGAGCAAGAGCTCCCTAGTCCCCTCAATTTCAAACAACCTGATGAGAGTTTGCCTCTCACTATTGTTCCTGATCATCTTGGAAATGATGGAACATCAAACAACTACATTGCTCATGAGGGAATTAGGAGTTCCTTGGAGGATACCTTGGGTATGAGACCCACTTTCTGTTCGCCTGGTGAGTCGGACATGCCTAACAAGGTTCTTGACCTCGTTCTGACCCACCAGCCTGTTGGTTGGAGAGTTTGGATTGACGATCATAACTTAAGCAGCGCAACGGGAGATACTCTTATTCCGTTGCCCCTCTTTTCCCAAACTCTTGAGAGGTTCAAGATCTTTCAGTTTGATCCTTTGAATGAGACGCCTTTGTGTCCAATTCATGAACCTCTCATTTCATCTGGTGCTCTTTGTGAAGGGGGCCCACGCATGCGTATTCTGGCCCCGCGTGGTGTCATGTTCACTTTCCAAGTGCATTGACCCACTCTTGAGGTTCCCATTTGATGTCTTTTGACAAATGAAGATGGGAACTTATGTTTGTACATAGTTATTAAAAAAAATACAATAAAGACTCCTTTAGTGAGCATCGATTGTTGTGGGCTCCAACCCTTGAGTATTTGGGCCCCATTTCTTTCACGTATTTGTATCCCTTCCTTAGTATCTCACAGGTTTTGAGGGAATTTGGGTTGTGTCCATCAACATATCCAGAAACTTCCCTGTGCACTTCACGTTGGTGAGATCTATTCTTTTTCATGCATAGCTCCATGTAGTATCTTGCTCACATTCATTGAGGACAATGCATGAAGTAGGTGTGGGGGGTGTTTTACGTGTGTACATAGTCGAGTCTTTTCTTTTGATTTTGTTTTCTTTTGTTTGCATTGTTAGGGTCATGTTAGTGTGCTGCATTTAATATCGATATATCTGCTTGCCATGATCCTTGGGTGACTTGTCTTCTTTTGCTTGCATAGTGCTTCAAAAATTTCACATTTCTTTCAGAATCTTCATGTGTTTGCGAAAGAAAATGTTTTGCGGGTTTTGCGTGTGTTTAGCATGTGCAAAACCGTTGAGAGGCAAAGTAAAAAGAAAGCTCCAAAAATTGTCTTGAACTTGATGCATTAGGATATCTAGTACTGTGGCTTTAGGATTTATCGAGTCGTTAGGATGCACCCCAGTTTTCCCTTGGGGGTGAGTAATCATAGGGTTTCAGTGCTCAAACATGCAAAGAAGTCCACCCTGAACCTAGTGAGTCAATAATTCGTGTTTGTTAATTTAGGAAGTTTGTTGGAGTCAAGGACCCTCTTAATCTTGTTGTGAGACATTAGTGTAGGGGTTTTGGTTCATGTGTAGATAAGAAATAAGTGAGTAGGTGTTCTCTCTTCTCGCACGGCTCCTATCACTCGAGAAAGTAGGTCTGAGGGGACTTTGTACCTGGTGCTTTCGAGTCATCTGACTTGGGATGCGCCGACCGAACTCTCGTTACACGGGTGGTAGGGATTGCCCTATGTGGAGATTTGGGGAAAGGTGTACGTGATAGTGTAAGTCCTTATGGGTAATGATGCACGAAACCTGACCTTGGGAGAACGAAGCTCCAACTAATAAAAAGAAAAAGAAAAAAAATTGTGAAAAGAAACAAAAAGAAAAAAATGGTAATGCAAATAAGAACCTTAATGGACCTTACACTTTGTATCACTTGAGGATCTTGAGGTTGTCCATGTCTTTCACTTAATTCCTTATTTAACTTGCACGAATGGTTCATTAGGTTAGGTGTGTGGACTGATTACCTATATAGAGTCGGCCCGTAGGATTACCGCGTCCAATGATCGACAACATATGTCCAACGAGTCGAGTGTCTAGATTGAATAATGCATCTTCTTCGGATTTTGTGGGTGTATCCGCTGAAAACCCTCAGGAGACAACACTCCTCCTCCTTGGCAACAATGAGGTTTAACGGCATGTTGCACGTGCTAAGTGCAACCGTGATTCCTACGAAAGTGAGTTAGGATTTCTTGTTTTTCGTTTGCTTTTCTCTTTCTTTGTTTTGCTCGGGACTAGCAAAAACTTAGGTGTGGGGGTATTATTAAGAACCTTACTTGATGGTTTCTGCCATAGCTTAGGTACATTCCATGCTTGTCTAAGTGTCTTAATTGAAAACCTCTGTCCTTAGTGGGGCTTACTCTGTCACCGTTTCCGTCCAACGCCGTTAACTAATTTGAAAATTAAACCTCGTAAAATACAAATATCCTTAATATTAAAAAGAAAAAAAGAAAAATTGAAAACATAAAAAATCAAACAACAATAGGTCGTCTCCTTCTTCCTCGAACTCTTTCTTCCTCCAACACCACTTTCTCTCTCTACTCTCTCTCATCCATCTCATGCCTCTCTCTCCTCCCATCCACGTCCTCCTTCCCAAACTGACCCTTCTCCCTACCAAACCAAATAAGATTACCAATTTACTGAACATAGTAAACCCTCTTAATTAGGGAGTCAATAGATTTAGAAGTGAAACCATTGTGTTGATCAAACACCTAAACACCTTCTCACACCCACTCTCCACTCCAAACATTCTCCTTTCCAAGCCCTTCAACCATTTAAAACTCCTCTCCCATTCCTTTTGTTCCTCTTTGACCCCCTCATCGACGTCAACCTCCTCTGCCCAAGATGAAGCAAATGAGATGTAAACCACCCGATAGCCTCAGACAACAATCCGAAAATGGTAGAAAACAAAGTGATTGAAGCGGACGATATGGCCACCTTCACCTCCCTCAAGATCCCAACAAGCTCGGCTTCTCCGACATTATAACTAACCAGGTTCGGAGACTTGCCAATGTCACGTAAGGAAGAAACCACTCTCACCGCCTCCTTCTCAACCTTCTTCAAGGTTCTAGCATTAGACCCCAACTTGTCCTTGTCCCGCCTTCTCACGGAGGCTTGGATGGTACAAGTCAACTGCTGGATAGAGAAGAAAGCCTCCCGAAATGACCTGAAGGCATCAGCGAAGTGAAGGAAGTCATCAATGTTGGATTTTAGACCTTAATATATGTTTTTGATGATTTAACTAACCTAATCTTTATCACAATCAAATGTAGTGCAACATACATTATGCATAGAATATATCTTCTAATATGTTAACATCTACAGGTGATCAAGCCTCAAAGAAGAATGTAATGAAGTCAAGAGATGTAATCAAGCTATTTAAAGACATGTAATTTTGCCTTTATTTGAGTCTTAGGAATCTATGTGAACATGAGAATGCAAGAATTGGAAACAATTCACATACACACTATGTTCCACGTAGAAGTCACACACCATATTTCACATCATTTGGACTTGAATAGATAACTCAAATTTAAGTCGGAAAATCACTCAACCTAAACCTAACCAGTCTGTGTAGAACGATCGACCGAAACCAGTTTTAGTTCGACCATTTCTACTTGTTAACTAATTCACCAAAAGTGATTTTACCCAATTACACCGGTCGACCGATATTCCCATATTTTCAGGATGACCACTATACTTGTTATATTCTCCAACGGTCGTGTTCGTATATAAACGCCTAACCCCTATTTCGTTTTTGTCCATCGGTCGAATGATGCCATGACAGCAGTCGACCGGATGAAGACAAACTTGTGTGCCCAAAGTCCTAGATATTTTTCGGTCGGACAAATCCTATTTTTGAGTTCGGCCGATTAACCTTTTACCTGGACAAACCCTTAGAATGGTCGACAACCCCCTTTCTTATTAGTTTGTTAACTTATGTTGTAGTCGTCTTGTTCGACCGTATCTTTAGTTTGTTCGAACGTTTCCTTATTTTCATGGAAACGGTCGACCAGTTTAGGACATATTTGCTGAACTTAGATTTCTGTTTTGTGTATTTTGCACAAACCTTTACCAAATCAATCCCAATGGTTATATCTCTGTAGGAGCTTATAAATAAAGGTCCATACACCTTATTTAGATATCTCTACAACTTCTATTTGCCTCCTACATTAGAGAGAATTTTGTCATTCCCAGAATCCCAAAATCCTACAGACTCTAAGCTTAAACTTTACCACTTGACCAAATTCCATATCATACTCAAGTGTGCTCAAGTTAAAGTGATTGTTACTCGTTTCCTTTTGTTCTCAAAGTGTAAGGCTTGATCTCGGCCGGTAACGTTGATCATCCCTTTCGGGTTGTGAGATGAAGAAACCAAGCTCAATGAGGTTGTTCGTGAGCTTTCTTTGTAAAGGCGTTATCTCCCAGCCCGGAACAGGGAGAGGATAGTGAAGACATGAGCAGAGCTTGCAAGAGAGGACTAGCACCCGGGTCGTAGGTGCCGAACCTTTGTAAAATCGCTGAGTCTTCTTTATGGTTTGTTGTCTTACTCTACTTGTTTTAATTACTATTTCCACTGCATTTTAAGTAAAGATTAAGGAGTGGATTAGGCCATACACAATCCTACAATTAAGATGTTTCAAGTTTTACGATGCCAAAAGCTTGATCGATTCGGTTATAATACCGCAAGTGCACGACTGTGAGGAAGCGGTGGCAAGTACGGGCCGAGTCCACACGAAATGCGTGCGGGTCAAAATCCACCATACTCGGGTGGGAAAAGAGGAGAGAAAAAGGAGGTCAGATTACACTATGATGCGTATGAAACTAGAAAACAAACAACTTAAAATAAACCCCTCAGGGGGTAGAAAAAGAATGTGAAAATGAAAATATGTGTACGTTTGTGTGTTCATATGTGCTCATCACAACATGTAATACATGAAATCTATAAAACCAAATACAATTGTGCCTCCACATGAAATAAGATAAAGTATTATCATTAAAACATACAATACAATAATTAGGATTAGACTAACATGAGCACATGCATGCATGACCAAACCCCACTATGCATATGTCATTTAACACAATCATTAAAACATACAAGACATTAATTAGGATTAGACTAACATGAGCACATGCATGCACATGGCATGTTTCCTTCTTCCACTCTATCCTCATCCTCACCTCATCATTCACCATAAAATAGTCTCACTAATCTAAGCATGTGCTAAGCATCACTCAAGAGCATTAGCACATCAAATAGAAGTGAAAATCTCATTAAATGGTTATGGAAATCATGTGAGGTTCAAAGGTTAGGATTAACACACACTTAATATATCACATAATCACATCACATTCTTCTCACTCCCAATGGGGATGGACTACTCCCTACCCATCTCTAAACTCAAGAAAACATAAAAACAACACAAAACCATAAATGAAATGTAGAAAACTAGATTAAGAAAGTAATAAACATAAAGGAAATTGCATCAAAGGAAATATATCAATGTAAAGAACAAGAATTAAACTAGATTGAAATAAAAGATTAGAAGGTTGCTCCTCTTCCCCTCCTCTACACTACTAAACAAGAAATAAAACCTACTATACTAAACAAGAAAGGAAACTAACCTAAGGAGGGGGGAAGGAGAAAAAATTAGGCATTACAAGTCTATTTATAGAAGAAATAAGGGTTTGGATGGATCTGAAAGCAATTCGACGACTGTAATAACTTAATATATAGTCTGGTGCACCCATATAATCAAGATATTGCCACAAGAGAAATTTGGGTCCAATTGGGCCAATTGGATATGCCAAAAACTTGATATATTCATTTATAATACCGCTAGTACACGACCGCGATGAAGCGTTGACAAATATTGGTTGAGTCCACAAAGAGCGCGTGCGAGTCGAAATCCACCGTACTCGAGTGGGAAAAGAAGAGAGAAAAATGAGGTCGGATTACACTACGATGCGTATGAAATTAGAAAACAAACGATAGCAATAACTTTATCTATTTTGCACTGGCAGATCAATTGGGTCCGATCGACCCCTATTTTCTTCAGTAACTTACATGTCCTATTTTTCACGTGGGGTGTACTCCTGGTCCGCTGGTTTGACCCTGTTTTTCTTTAATTGCCCAAATACTCCTCAAGATCATGGTATTGAAATATTTTTGCGCCCGAAATGTTTTTCGTGCGTTAAGGTCCCTCTGGATTACATCTTGGTCCTTCCTAATTTGTAGATGGGTCCTTGTGCATGACAAACATGACCATTTGCTTCATTTTAGTTATTTGTTCTTACATTTTAGTCATTTTCTCTTCATTTCTCTTCTTTATTACCTAATACCTGAAATACCACAAACAAACACTCGAGTAGCACAAAATTGGGATAAAATAAAGGACATATAACATAAATGGAATGTATGATATGTTACTAATCAAATACCCCCACACTTACATTTTGCTAGTCCCGAGCAAAACAAGGAAAGAGAAAATATGAAAGATAGGAAAACGTAAAAAAAAGAATCCTAACATGAGAGAGTGCTTGACTTGCAAGGTTGGGCTCGTTCTGGTGAGAGTGCTCGACTTGAGAGAGTGCATTTTTCTGATATGGACGGTCTAGGTGATCGTCCATCTTTGCTTCAAGCTCCTTTGGAGCGTGAGAGCGAGTCGTCTCATGGAGATAGGGGAGACCAGGTTCCATACATTGATTATCTCAGTCCACTCCCATCACCACGTAGACCTCCTTCTCCTCCGACTCGGGAGGAAGAGAGATTCAGAATGGTCAGGATCGAGTTCTGGATGCACCACCACCTTTAGCTTGACGGGATAGACCGTTGACTCTGTTGGAGCGGACCCATCATGTTCGGACCGCACAACCTTCTTGCATAGTTCTCCCGCTCGCTCGCGGGAACAACTATGAATTGAAACCTCAATATATGAGCATGCTTCTTACCTTCACTTCCAATAAGGAGGATACATATATCATTATACGTGAATTTGAGGAGGTATGCTCCATGTTCAAGCTTCAATATCTTGATGAGGATTCCGTCCGATTGAGGATGATTTCTTTCATGTTGAAGGATAACACGAAGAAATGGATTTACAGCCTCCGGGTGAACTCGATTCGGTCTTGGGATAAATTTGTGACAGTTATTCTGAAGAGATTATTGCCCTTAAGGAAGACTCAACAAATACAGCACCAGATATATCATATGTACCAGACTGAGACCGAATCGTTTCATGCTTTCTTTGAGAGGTTCAAAGACCTTCTCCTGTAGTGCCCTTATTATGGACTTGAGCTATGGTAATTGTGCCAGATTGTTTATGAGGTCTTCAACTACAACATCAGCACAATGTTGGAGTAGATGTGTCAGGGTGATTTCCAAATGAAACTCATCGATGAGGCATGAGACACTTTTGAATTAATGGCCAAACGTACCTTTGGGTGGGACACCATGAGAGAGTTGCCAGCCGTCAGGTCTTCTGGTCGAGCTGGATCATACCAAGATGAGTCAACTATCGCGTCTATGGTGAAAATGACTGCTCTCGTGCGTAGGAATGAGAGTTTTGAGTTCGACCGAGCTCCTATAGCTCAGGTCGCTGCTCTCGCGTGTAGTAGGTGGACTTATGGGACATAGTGACTTGGAATGTGCTTATGCTCCAAGTGATACTGACCATGCAAATGCGATGTGTTAATAGAGGCCCCTTAACGACCCATACAGTCACTCCTACAACCCAGGATAGCAAAACCACCCCAACTTCTCTTGGTGGTCTAGTGGGGGCCACGGTAAGAGCTCGCAAACTAAAACTCAACCCACACCTTATCACCCTCTATGCCCATCGACGACCTACCAACCCCTACATCAAAGGTCTCAGCCCCATACTCATCAATCTCCTTAGGCCTCACCATCAGATTATTATAGTCAGACTCTACCCCAGTGGGTTGACAAAAAGACTCATCTCTTGAACAAACCCCTCAAATGTTCCTGCAGAGCGTGTAAAGTTCATTCAAATCTTTGGAAGCGCAAGTCAGCCAATTAGTTCATCAAGTCCACGAACGTGAGAATGGTTGATTTCCAAGACAACCAAAGGTGAATCCCCGAGGTACCCAATCTCAAGGAAGGCCACTAATGCCTCGAGCTACCTCTAAACCAACCCATCATGTTAATGTGATTCATACTTTGAGGTCTGATAAGGAAGTGGACAACCAAATTGGGTTGCCTTCCTTGCAATCACCATCTCTTGGTGTTACCAGACCCGCGGTGATATCCATATCTATGAGGGAGCCGGATCCTGAGGTTCCCTCAATGAATACTTTCAGGAAGGCGCTTGATTGTGAGGTTCCTTTTACTTTTATTTCAACAATGGGGATGAACCCTGAGGTTCCTTTGTCTCATCATGTGTCGAAGGAATCAGAGTATGAGGTTCCTTCGCAAGACCCTTATGCCCCGAATGTGTCATTTCCTGAGCGCCTAAAAAGAAAACTTCAGATCAACACAACAATATGCTTGAGATCTTTCAGCAAGTTAAGGTGAACATCCAGTTGCTGGAGGTGATTCAATAGATGTCACCTTATGCCAAGGTTCTCCCTAACCGCCCCATTAATCCATCCGAAAATTCTCTTAATTATTCAAGTTTTTGGAGATGAAATTCTCAGGAGCTTTAGAGGGGTTATTAGGTAGATCCTTACCTTTATTTAGAGATTGATTGGCTAGATCATTTCACTCTAATCTTGTTTAGAGTTTGGACACTTGGAGGCGAATCGATGAGTGATTCGACGAGCAATGCAACTCTGTATCCTCATAAAAGTTTTAGAGAACCTTTGGGTACGATCCTATTCTATTTAATGTAATATATATGTAAATTACTATGTATTAAAATTGCATATAGAATAATGTACATAAAATCATTGAAAATATGATAATCGATCCTGCATGCATGTATAAAACTTGAAAAATATATACATACATAAGGGCACGAAATCCTACATATATATTATGGGGTACGATGGTTGACATTATATATGATAATATATTACATGATATAATTTGATCTACAACATTATAACATATGACTTTGCTAATACCCCAAAGTCCAAATTTTGTTGGATATTAATCCAAAATTTGGTAAAGTCAAAAATAGTGAGAAACAATCCAACCATTTGCCCACATTTTTTCATATTTTAATAATGTTGTGAAATACTATGCAATGGATGCTTCACCTTCACATTCTCCTCCCATAACTCCATCAATCTCTCACATTCTCGTTTGTAACACTTGTAACATACATCCTTTCATTTGCTTCTTTTAGCCTATAAATAGGAGACTATTGTAATACTTTGGTGATGATGAAATACAATAATTATTATTCCCCAAATCTTCTTCTTGTTTGTTCTTTATTCTATTTTTTTATAACACGTTATCAGCACAAATTGACTCTTGCAAAATCTTCTTCAGAAGCACGAGTTTCTCCCGATTGGTAGTGTAGAAATTATCAAAAGGAGGTAATAAAGATTTCTTTCTCATTTGTTTGTAGTCTCTAATAAGACTTGCCGTCCATGCATAATGATTATAATTTCTTACTCAAATACATAAGAGAAAATATTATGAGTTCTTGGCTAATATGTGATGAAAGAATGCAATAAAAGGTTTGCAATATTATAGAACAATAATTAAGCCAAACATGTGTGGTACGTTAGAGAATGCTCATTTACAAAAGTTGTATCCGCTTTTAACTTGAATATTAATGTTGTATACAATGCAGTTGTTACATACGTTATATATAATACGGAAGGCATTGATAATGATTTATTTGAGGCTTATTTGGAAGCAAATGCTTGCTTTCATAATTCTATAAATCTTCTTCAATTGAAGATTTAATGTGAATGTTCAATTGACCTTTATTGATTTGTATTATTCATAAAAGGTGTAAATATCAAAATATGTATGTATACGGTTATTTTACTTTAATCTTGAATTTGTATTTATTTATCATGAGGTAATTAATTACTCACATGGTACATAGAATATATCATGTTAATTTTGTATATATATAAAATAAATGAGACTACATGTATACAATATGTATATATATATATATACACACATGTTGCTATGTTGCTTTTGGAATTGCTAATATGCACTTTTGTTTATCATATGATTCAAGTACATTATAATATATTCTGTTTTAAGAAAGAAGCATCAACTCAAGATAAAAGTGGAGGTTGTGATTTCCTATTGCTATCCTCTTTGTTAAAATGATTTTAAAAGTGTTATGATTTAATCTCATGTTTGTTTTTGTGGTTGGACAAAACATCGAGTTATTGATCCAAATTTCATGGATTCCCGATCCAATGAAGCATGAAAAGAAATAGTTACATATTTAGTAGTGCTTCTAATATTAAATGATATATATCTCATGCAACTTTGTATTGATTCACTTTCTTAGTATAAGTTATATGAATTCTTAGTATCATGTTGATTAAAAGAGTAATTGTAAAGTGGTTCAAGCATGTGATTATTACTTGTTAATTTTGATGCATCACATGCTCATTCACAACTATTACAAGCATTCATCTCGTGAGTACATAATATTCATTTTGATAGATGTATATACATATAATAAAATGTGCTACATTATAGTGGAATTAGAATTACCATGTTACAAGGGATCATTGTTATTGAAAATGATATGCATTGGCCCAGAAGTTGAATATCTTGTGATCATTGTTATTGAAAATTATATGCATTGACCTAGAAGACGAATATCTTAATATTCATGCAATGCTACCACACAAAGATTTAGAGATTATTCATTTAAAGAAGGTTATGAAATTTTATGATAATCCCTGAAGGATTCGTATGATCGTCAAAACGATGTGTAAATAGCTAATTTAGTAAAAATGCATATCAATCTCTAAATCAAACCCTATGGCTAGAAGACCATAGATATACAGAGTTTAGTAGTAAAGAAAAATATTTTATTGATCACTTTACGAACTAATGACCCATTACTCCAGTCGTAGTATGGAATCAAAAACCCAAATTTTTTGGGTTATGCATTACTGATGATTGAAGGTCATGAGAGCTGTTGGAAAATCACGATACATTTTTTTACCTTTTTTGTGTGCCGGAAGCACTCACTACAAAGTATCATGACAACAAGAGCATAAACAGTGAACTAAATTTTGTGCAAATAAGAAATTTGAAAAGATGACATCAACGAGACGAAACATGACTAGAAGTGCCTAAATAAAATCATCTCTTATATTAATTATGGATATCATCATTGGTATTGTTTTTGTGAAGCTTTAGATAATTGTTGACTTCTATCACGACCAAAATGAGGTCAAATTTGTCGACCGATTTGCACAATAAAATGAGAGTCCCTCTATTTTTAAAATATCTCTCAATATTGATCATTATGAGATCTTAAAATTTATACATGATACATTAATGTACATATATACCTGCTAATATTATTCATTAATTTTTATGGTAGATATACATCATGTTATGAATCTTCCCCTACTTTACTTGTATAAGAATGAATAAATTGTTTCCTCCTACGATTAAAGCTCCTGAAGGGCTAAGTTTTAATATCCAATCCAATAATCATATATATAATGTATATTTTTTGGCATTAGGGGGAGAAACTAGAAGCTTAAAGAATGCCAAGAAAATATATTATATTGAACCTGAAGTTCATAAGAGAACATACGTACAAGTATGGTTGAACTTAAAGTTCATAAAATCATTATTTTGCAATATCTAGCAAGTAATTGTCATACATTTTTATTAATCACAAAAGAGTGACTAAGTCTTATATTACTAGACATCAACCGCATAATATAAAGTGGAGATCTCCACATAATAAAATATATTTGAGCTCAACCAATGCCAGAAGCATGGACCAAAACATGTATTATTTGTGGAAATCAAATAAAAGTTAGTCACTCTCATTGCACCTCCTGAAGAGGTTATTCCTGAACAATATAAACCCGTAAAAATAAATGCAGCTGCTAAACAAAAGATTAAAAAATTACGGGGATACAGAATGGTCAAATCCTAAAGTTTTGGGAAACGATGAGGATTTGATTATTATTGACGTAAAACTTGCAATCAACTATATATGTTGATACGAGAGATATTAAATAATTATTAAAATTATTGTCGACAATTTATTCACCTTCTTAATAGCTTGCTATATCAAGAGAAAAATTGGATCCAAAACCTATCATATTATAGGAATGCCAAAAGCATTCGTATTTGATATAAACAAAAGAAGGCGAAAAATATAGAATAAACTCGTTGAATAAATATATTATTTAGACATGTAGTCCTAATTTCTGAAATTATATCCCTGAAGGATACAAATAGAAATCACAATAACATGTGATACATTATAAAGCGAGAAGTAATATAAGGGTATTCGCAGGACCCAACATCCATCGTGATGTTACTCATTCTCTCGTAATATCGATAATACGTTCTGTTACATGATCAATATGATATGCATATAAGATATGTTGTGACTTTAAAGTTTTAGAAGTCACTTAATATTGGTACATATATGAGAGTCCCTGAAGGACAAAGATGACAAAGTATATTTTATAATAACAAGAATCAAAATATGCACTATACAAAGTGAAGGGAATGTGTTCTAAAAGTTTTACTTTTAAATGCCAATTATTATGAATTGAATGAGAAATCATTTTGTTCCTTGTTTATGTTATTCGTCTTTTAGAAGTGTTAAGGAAGAGGCTCTTGGTCCTTAACCGTAGAGCTCTAAAAGATATTAGTTTACATAAAACAAAACATATTCGCAATCATGGTAATTAACATGGAACATTAATTACCGAGTTAAGATTGTCGTGTTGGTCATAGATCATTGTAGCTCTACAAGTGAGTGACAACACGGGTATGCAAAAGAGGAAAATATTACTTTTGTATACTGAATAGACCTAATAAGTAAAATATTATAGAAATGTGTTTCTGTGTCATTAATATTTTACTGTGTCTTTGGTCCTTTGATATGAGACTTATATCTAATCACTTAAGGAATACTTAATTAGATCAGTGTCTTGAACTATCGATCAGTGTAGTGTAAAGGCATCGGTTGGTTAAGTATAACTTTCGTTGGAGAAGATAGTTAGTCAAAAGATTATCATTGCCCCTCTTAATTGAGTGATGATATTAGTGGGCCCCTTGATAAAGCAAAAGTTATAATGTGCACAATGTGATTTAAGTTAAGTCACATATTTATAACTAGCTTAAAGAGATCAAGAAATGAATACTAATACAAAGATGACACAATACTACTTTGTGTGTATTCTTAATATCATGAGGCAATGGACGGACACAAGTGGTGCACTCCATCACTAAATGGATCGGGTTTTGGTTCGAGTGGAATTAAGACATCTAACTAATTGGGAGCTATAATGTGTAGCTAGATACCGCTTATAGCTTGTGATATCAAGCTCTTAATATCACTGTCAACTTAGTTTAGATCCTCCCATAGGTCACACCGCAAAAACCGTGAAACAAGAAGCTTGATTTTTGGTTCATATGATGTGTCGGGTTTCTCATAGAAAATATGACACATGTGGTGAACAAGTAAAATCAATTATGTTGTATATAAACATAATTAGAGTCATGATAAATTCATATGAGATGCATATATTATGGGGTGCAATAATTTATTGTTGCATAGGATAATACATTGCATAAGTTGTGAATTTGCTAAAACCCCCTCAAGTTCAAATTTTGTTGGAAATAAATCCAAAATTTGAAATAGGCAAAATCGGGTAGAAGTTCGGTAATCCGTTGAGGTTCGGTCGACCGAAGGATCTATTAATCGGTCAACCGAACGTGGAACGGAAAACCGTAATTGATTGACCGAACTTGACCAAAGTGCCTGGAACTTTGGTACGGTATACCGAACCAAAATCAGTCGACCGAACAATGTCAAGTTCCGATATTATCGGTTAACCGAATAGCACTCGGTCTTAGACGTGAATGAGTCTGATCGGTTAAGGAGAATTTTTCCCCTTAAGATTCGGTCATCCGTCACGTACTCGGTTAAACGATCGTGACACATTCGGTTAACCGAGTGGGACTCGGTAAACCGAACAGCGGTCGATTTTCTGCCTTTGATTATTAAGAGATTAATTTGATCGATGGTTGGATTAGCTCCAAATTTGGTCAAACGTTTTGTGGGTGCATATAATGCATTATGGAATTATTTTGTGAGAGAAATTGTAATAAAACCGTGGCTTAAGAATAGTCATGATTAAGAGTAAGATTGGAACCTATAAATAGGTCCTTATTCTCCCTAATTGCATACACAATTCAGAAATTATTTTCTCTCCTAATTCACTACTAAAACCCACGAAAATTCTCTTAGTTTTCTAAGTCTTTGGAAGGAGAAATCTCAGAGGCTAAGGAAGGGCTTTGTAGCCAGATTCTAAGCTTGTTTGGAGATTGATTGGCTAGCTCCTTTCTCTCCAACCTTGTTTAGGGTTTCGGTGAACACTCGGAGGCATCCGGCGCAACGGGAAGCGACGATCATCTTCTCAACGTCTCCGAATCTTCAAGAAGTTTTAGAGAACTTCTAGGTATGAATTTCGGAGTCCCTTGTGTTTGTTTTAATAAGGTTTTTCAAACTAGTTGTTAAAACAAACCGATGCATGCATGAAATAAATCAAAGAAAATTGTAATTGATCATTGTTATACATAAAAATTTTGAAAATATATATGTATAATTAAACATGAAATCCTACAGTGGTATCAGAGCATAGGGTTCAATTTTCTCATGATTTATGGCTGTAAACAAATCTAGTTTACCATCTAGGATTTAAACAATTCGTTTTACCGGTTTTTCGGTCTTTAAATGTTTGTTGAAATAAGTTTTCTTAACATTACCTAGAGCCCTCGCTCGGTTTTGGGAAAAAGTTTTTCTTACGAGGATAGGTCGTATTCCCTCATAATTAAAACGACAAGAGTCACAAGAGTTTGAAGATGCTAAATGTTGCTAAAATTCAAAAAAGGTTGTGATTAGAAAATGTTTTCTTACCTTGATATTGTAATGTATTCGATAGCCCTTAGCTAGTCTATATTACAATTAATAGGATCTTGGGTTGTTGCATTTATGAGCAAGATTTTAATTTGCAACATTTACATTTATATATTCAATATATGTATGCATGTGTATTAAAACATAAAATTGGCATTAAAACCTATATGATTTATTTTGTAGAAAAATGTCGAACATCCAACCTATCGTACGATCCATGATAGAAAAACACCCTTTAGTGAATGGTGGCTCAAACTTCATTAGTTGGCAACTCAAACTCAACATCGTGTTAAAGTTTGATAAACTATCTCACATTTTGGAAGGTCCAAACCCAAAGTGGAATGAGAGATTAACCGATGAAGAGAAAGAGGCTAAGGCCAAGTGGGAAGACCAAGAGAACCAGGTTCACGGTCTTATGCTGGCATCCATGGGTGACTCACTCCAAGCAAAATACTTGGATTCAAAACCCAAGAAGACCATGGAGGCTTTATCTAAGATGTTCATGGATAGTGCCCGAAAGGAGCGCTATAAGACCACCATCGCACTCACAAGGTGCCATATGGCGGAGGGAACATCGGTATCTATGCATTTTCTCACGATGCAAGGATACCTTGAGAAGTTGGCAAAGCTCTCTTCACCAATGCCCGAGGACATTGCTGAAGATATGATCCTTGGCTCTCTAGCCCCGTCCTTTAAGGACTTTGTGATGCACTACCACGTGCGTGAAAAAGGGGTGAGTCTTGAGGAGCTGCACAACGCTCTCAAAACTGCTGAAGTTGACATGGGCAAGGGTAGGGACAAGCAAGTCCTTGCCGTCCATGGGAGGAGCCATAAGATTGGTAAAGGAAAGGGCAAATCTACCAAAAGTAGTTCAATCAAGAGCAAGGGAGTAGGAGGTGCTCGTGCGAGTGCCTCAAGGGGGAAATCTCAGAAATCTCCAACTCCCAATACGGAGTGCTTTCACTGTGGTGAAAAAGGACACATCCGGCCAAATTGCCCCAAGTACAAGGAAGACCTTGACAACGGAGTGATTGAACGTCGGCGCCCGAAAAAGGCCAAAGGTATATTTGTTATTGAAATAAATTTAGCCACCTCTGTCCAGGATTGGGTAATTGATACCGGATCTTGTGCTCACATAGTTTCTAATGTGCAGCTACTCATGGATAGGAAGGAACTCGTACGGAACGAGGTAGAATTGAAGGTCGGAAATGGTGCGAACGTGTCTGCGGTTGCACAAGGTTCTGTGGTGCTTCAATTGTGTAGTGGTTTAAATTTATGTCTAAAGAATGTTTATTATGTACCTTCGATTAGCAAGAATATTATTTCTGTATCATGTCTGGATATGGATAATTTTAATATAAATATTTCAAATTCTTGTTTGTCTATATCGAAGAATGGTGTGTTCTATGCAAATGCGTTCATAAGGAATGGTCTCTATTTGCTTGAATTGGATAATAAACAAATCTTTAATATCAATAACAAAAGACTTAAGACCACTCACGAGAATGATACTCTCTTGTGGCACTATCGTCTTGGTCACATAAATGAAAAGCGCATCAAGAAATTGCAAGAAGCTAACCTTCTTGGTCTACTTGATTTTAAATCATTGGAGACATGCCAACCATGTCTAATGGGAAAAATGACCAAAAAGCCTTTCAAGAAGAAAGGCCCAAGGGCGAGTGGCTTGTTGGATTTGATACATTCCGATGTATGTGGTCCAATGAGTACAAGTGCACGAGATGGTTTCAGGTACTTCATTACGTTCACGGATGATTATAGTCGTTATGGCTATGTTTATCTAATGAGAAACAAAAGTGAATCTTTTGACAAGTTCAAAGAATTCAAGAATGAAGTAGAGAACCAACTCGACAAGAAAATCAAGTCTCTACGAACGGATCGTGGAGGTGGGTACTTAAGTGCCGAATTTGACTCATACCTAAAGAAGTTTGGTATTGTACCTCAACTCACCCCTCCCGGTACACCTCAGTGGAATGGGGTATCCGAAAGGAGGAATAGGACATTGCTCGACATGGTTCGGTCAATGATGAGTCATGCGGAATTACCTCTTTACTTTTGGAGTTATGCACTACAAACTGCGGCTTACACACTAAATAATGTTCCATCCAAATCCGTGGAGAAAACTCCTTATGAGCTATGGAGTGGTAAAACACCTAAGCTCAGTTTTCTCAAGATTTGGGGTTGTGAGGCCTACGTCAAGAAATTGATGTCGACCAAACTTCAACCAAAAGCGGATAAGTGCTTCTTTATAGGTTATCCTCGTGAGACAAGAGGATACTACTTTTGGCATATCACCTCCAATCGAGTGATTGTAGAGAGGGATGCCACATTTCTGGAAAAGGAATTTCTAGAAAGATAAAAAGTAGTGGGAGTAGGGTTGTGCTTGAGGAAACTCAAGATACCCTACAAGATCATGAAATGAATGATGACATTCAAGATCATGAAGGCCCAACCGAGATTCCTTTGGTTAGTGGGAGCGTGAGCGAGAGACCATCACAAGAAATTGTGAGAGAATCTCAATCATCCCCACCAAGTGTACGGTCAAGAATTGAACGTGAACCCACTCCTCAAGAAATTGTGGAAGAAGTTCGAGAGACACGAGAAGAACCAAAAGAACTTAGAAGGTCAACAAGGGAAAGGAAGAAACTCGATTTGTATCTGGGACTTCATGAAATCATGGTACTAGATACCAATGATCCCTTGACCTTCCAAGAAGCAATGGAAAGGGAAGACTCCAAACTATGGCTTAAGGCCATGGAATCCGAAATAGAATCCATGTATGATAATCAAGTATGGGACTTGGTTGACCTTCCTCAAGGGAAAAAGGCCATTCATAATAAATGGGTTTTTAAGAGGAAGATGGACATGGATGGGAACTTGACAACCTACAAAGCAAGGCTTGTAGCGAAGGGTTTCACTCAAGTTCAAGGAATTGACTATGATGAAACTTTTTCACCGGTTGCCATGTTCAAGTCTATTCGGATCATGCTCGCTATTGCCGCATTTCACGATTATGAAATATGGCAAATGGATGTCAAAACGGCGTTCCTGAATGGGAACTTGGAGGAGGATGTGTACATGGTACAACCTCAAGGTTTTGAAGATCCAAAGAATAGCGAGAATGCATGCAAGCTTCAAAGATCCATCTATGGATTGAAGCAAGCATCAAGGAGTTGGAACAGACGCTTTGACGAGGAAGTGAAGAAGCTTCACTTCATTCAAAGTAAGGAAGAACCTTGTGTATACAAGAAGGTTAGTGGGAGCCATGTAGTATTCCTAATCCTATATGTCGATGACATATTGCTTATGGGCAATCATATTCCTTTGCTTGAGCAAACGAGAAGTTCATTGAAATCTGCATTTTCGATGAAAGACATGGGTGAGGCTCAATACATCTTGGGAATCAAGATATATCGAGATAGATCTCGCAGACTCATTGGCCTCAGTCAACGTGCATACATTGACAAGGTCTTGGAAATGTTCAAGATGAACAACTCCAAAAAGGGCAGTGTGCCAATGAGTATGGGTGTGCAACTCAAGAAGTCTCAACGTGCGCAATCACGTAAGGACTTAGAGTACATAAAAGATGTCCCTTATGCTTCGGCAATTGGGTCGATCATGTACGCGATGACTTGCACAAGACCCGATGTCTCGTATGCTCTAAGTGTGACAAGTCGTCACCAATCCAACCCAGGTCCTGAGCAATGGACTGCGGTCAAGAATATCCTGAAGTACCTTAACCGGACTAAGGATAAGATTATTGTTTATGGAGGACAAAGGGAATTGATAGCTGAAGGTTACTCGGATGCGAGTTTCATGAGTGATCCAGACGATAGAAGGTCGCAATCAGGATACGTCTTCCTTCTGAATGGTGGAGCTGTGAGTTGGCGTAGTTGGAAGCAAAGCACTACTGCCGACTCAACCACTGCTTCCGAAGTGATGGCTGTCGCTGAAGCGAGCAAGGAAGGAGTGTGGATTAAGAAGTTCCTTGAAGAGCTTGGAGTAGTTCCCTCGAACGAGGGACCAATAGAGCTATTTTGCGACAATAGTGCATCTATCTCGCAAATCAAGGATCCCAAATCACACCACAAAGTGAAGTACATGGATCGTAAGTACTTCGTGACGCGTGACCTCATCGACGAAGGCAAAATAAATCTGTTATGGGTGGACACCAACAGCAACACAACTGATACATTCACAAAACCCTTATCCCAAGCCAAAGGCGAAATGCATTTCGAGTCCATGGGATTGAGGAACCATGTAGATTGGCTTGATGATTGATATGTAATGGGGTTTACCCTAGTTATTATTGTTTTATGCATTGAGTATGTATGAGAAAGAAAACTTTAATAACAAGTGGGAGATTGAAGGGAATGTGTTCTAAAAGTTTTACTTTTAAATGCCAATTATTATGAATTGAATGAGAAATCATTTTGTTCCTTGTTTATGTTATTCGTCTTTTAGAAGTGTTAAGGAAGAGACTCTTGGTCCTTAACCGTAGAGCTCTAAAAGATATTGGTTTACATAAAACAAAAGATATTCGCAATCATGGTAATTAACATGGAACATTAATTACCGAGTTAAGATTGTCGTGTTGGTCATAGATCATTGTAGCTCTACAAGTGAGTGACAACACGGGTATGCAAAAGAGGAAAATATTACTTTTGTATACTGAATAGACATAATAAGTAAAATATTATAGAAATGTGTTTCTGTGTCATTAATATTTTACTGTGTCTTTGGTCCTTTGATATGAGACTTATATCTAATCACTTAAGGAATACTTAATTAGATCAGTGTCTTGAACTATCGATCAGTGTAGTGTAAAGGCATCGGTTGGTTAAGTATAACTTTCGTTGGAGAAGATAGTTAGTCAAAAGATTATCATTGCCCCTCTTAATTGAGTGATGATATTAGTGGGCCCCTTGATAAAACAAAAGTTATAATGTGCACAATGTGATTTAAGTTAAGTCACATATTTATAACTAGCTTAAAGAGATCAAGAAATGAATACTAATACAAAGATGACACAATACTACTTTGTGTGTATTCTTAATATCATGAGGCAAGGGACGGACACAAGTGGTGCACTCCATCACTAAATGGATCGGGTTTTGGTTCGAGTGGAATTAAGACATCTAACTAATTGGGAGCTATAATGTGTAGCTAGATACCGCTTATAGCTTGTGATATCAAGCTCTTAATATCACTGTCAACTTAGTTTAGATCCTCCCATAGGTCACACCGCAAAAACCGTGAAACAAGAAGCTTGATTTTTGGTTCATATGATGTGTCGGGTTTCTCATAGAATATATGACACATGTGGTGAACAAGTAAAATCAATTATGTTGTATATAAACATAATTAGAGTCATGATAAATTCATATGAGATGCATATATTATGGGGTGCAATAATTTATTGTTGCATAGGATAATACATTGCATAAGTTGTGAATTTGCTAAAACCCCCTTAAGTTCAAATTTTGTTGGAAATAAATCCAAAATTTGAAATAGGCAAAATCGGGTAGAAGTTCGGTAATCCGTTGAGGTTCGGTCGACCGAAGGATCTATGGATCGGTCAACCGAACGTGGAACGGATAATCGTAATTGATTGACCGAACTTGACCAAAGTGCCTGGAACTTTGGTACGGTATACCGAACCAAAATCGGTCGACCGAACAATGTCAAGTTCCGATATTTTCGGTTAACCGAATAGCACTCGGTCTTAGACGTGAATGAGTCTGATCGGTTAAGGAGAATTTTTCCCCTTAAGATTCGGTCATCCGTCACGTACTCGGTTAAACGATCGTGACACATTCGGTTAACCGAGTGGGACTCGGTAAACCGAACAGCGGTCGATTTTCTGCCTTTGATTATTAAGAGATTAATTTGATCGATGGTTGGATTAGCTCCAAATTTGGTCAAACGTTTTGTGGGTGCATATAATGCATTATGGAATTAGTTTGTGAGAGAAATTGTAATAAAACCGTGGCTTAAGAATAGCCATGATTAAGAGTAAGATTGGAACCTATAAATAGGTCCTTATTCTCCCTAATTGCATACACAATTCAGAAATTATTTTCTCTCCTAATTCACTACTAAAACCCACGAAAATTGTCTTAGTTTTCTAAGTCTTTGGAAGGAGAAATCTCAGAGGCTAAGGAAGGGGTTTGTAGCCAGATTCTAAGCTTGTTTGGAGATTGATTGGCTAGCTCCTTTCTCTCCAACCTTGTTTAGGGTTTCGGTGAACACTCGGAGGCATCCGGCGCAACGGGAAGCGACGATCATCTTCTCAACGTCTCCGAATCTTCAAGAAGTTTTAGAGAACTTCTAGGTATGAATTTCGGAGTCCCTTGTGTTTGTTTTAATAAGGTTTTTCAAACTAGTTGTTAAAACAAACCGATGCATGCATGAAATAAATCAAAGAAAATTGTAATTGATCCTTGTTATACATAAAAATTTCGAAAATATATATGTATAATTAAACAAAGATCACTATATCAAGAAACAATTAAGAGTGTGCATATAATATCTTCAATCAAAGTCATCCTGAAAAATGATATCATGTTGATCTTAGTCGTCCATATGTTTCACCCAATAACAAAATTTACTATTATTTATTATATGCATGTGACTTGATGTCATAGGACCTCTAACAGAGTTTTTGAAAAATTGTGAAATATTTAAATGACGGATTTTTTAAATGGCGGAGTTTTTGAAAATTGTGAAATATTTATAAACCAATTTTTTTCGATGTAAAGTTCGAACATTCTCCAGAAGAGATTTGGTAGAGTGATTCAATTGTAGAAAGGAAATATTGAAAAAAAATATTCTACTAAATGCTCATCTTGAAAGCACATTAACAAAGGGCATCTATTGTATATCGACAAAGATCCAATTCTTATAGGACATGAAGTTCCTTATCATGTTCACAGAAAATATTTTTCTGAAAACATTTAGATGACGTTCAAGGATCTACCAATTTCTAGTCATGCGACAAAGATTTATATTAGTGATGTTTCCTATATGTCCAATACACATCAATTATTATCACAAACTATTTGGTGTCATTATGTGGAGTCATTACAACTTTATGCAAGTTGGTGAATCAGTTATTGATTCTTACATTCTTATATTGCTATGACATCAATGTAAATATGAGACATCTTTAAATTTTCCATAAGTAATATCTTTTGAGGTAGCATATTCATATTTTGCAAAAGTTGTCACAATTTGTGTTACTCCTAGTATATCATTTGAGAAAAATTGCACAAACACATTTCACAATCCTATTATCTAAGTGAAATATAGTAAATATCCATTAAATCTGTTAAACTATCATGTATTTGTTTATTGAATCCCCATGAACTTTTGTGTTTAACAACTTTGTAAAATATATTCGTAAGTTTGGTAAACTACGAATCAGGGGAGCGGATTTGTATTTATCGACCCTGAAGGACGGATATCCCTGAAGGATAAAGCCTAGAAGGCTTGTAGTTGCACTCTTTTTTCCTTTTTCCAATTTTTGTCCTAAAATGTTTTATTGGTTAAAGGTTTTTAACAAGTCAACTTGTGCAATTTTGTTAGTGTATGTTATGCATTTTTTCCTTAGCTACTTTTTCCCACTGGGTTTTGTAGCAAGGTTTTTAACGAGACATAAACATAACACATATTGTCTAAGGGAGTGTTATAAATGTATGTTGAATTGAGGTGGAGAATTATACGCTGCACTCTTTTTTTCCTTCACTTGGTTTTTGTCCCACAGGATTTTACTTGGCAAGGTTTTTAATGAGGCAGACCGATCAAGTGACAACTTTGCAGATCTATTCACCAAGTCGTTGCCTACCAGAGATTTTGAACGACTTGTTTTCAATATTGGTGTTCAACGTTTGAAAAACGTTTGTTGAAATGAGGGGGATGATTATACGCTCTGCACTTTTTTTCCCTTTACTAAGTTTTTATCCCAATGAGTTTTTCTTAGTAAGGTTTTTAACGAGGCAGACTGAAAAACATATTGGTGAAGATCCAAGGGGGAGTGTTGTGAAATATTATGCAATGGATGCTTCACCTTCACCTTCTCCTCCCATAACTCCATCAATCTCTCACATTCTCATTTGTAACTTGTAACATACACCCTTTCATTTGCTTCTTTAAGTCTATAAATAGGAGACTATTGTAATACTTTGGTGATGATGAAATACAACAATTATTCTTCCCCAAATCTTCTTCTTCTTTGTTCTTTATTCTATTATTTTATAACAAATAAAAGAATTTTTATTGATTAATGGTTGGATTTAAGCCACATTGGTCAAAGGTAGTTATGAGATGATGTGGCAAAATAAACAAGAGATCATGTGCAAAGTGTAGGATCTTGTGCCCCTATGTATGTATATGTTTTAAAAAAATTATACATGCATACAAGATCGATTTCCATATTTTCAATAATTTCGTGAACATTGTTTTACATTTATTTTAATATCATATAATCTATATATATTTGTTAAAACAAATGTAAGAGGATCATACCCAAAGGTTCTCTAAAACCTTGACGAAGATCCGGAGTTGTGTCACAAGTCGAATCGCCGGTTGATTCGCCTCCAAGTGTTCACCAAACTCTAAACAAGATTAGAGATAAAGGAGCTAGTCAATCAATCTCTAATTAAACTTATAATCTAGCTAATAACCCCTCTAAAGCTCCCTGAGATTTAATCTCCAAAAGCTCAAAATAATTAAGAGAAATTCAGATGGATTAGTGGAGAGGTTAGGGAGAGAGAATTTTGCATTCATATAAAACAAGTAGGGAAAGGAGACCTATTTTTAGGCTCTCCCAAAACCCACATCATGGGTTATCCACTAACCCATTATCTCTTGTTTTTTTCTTCCTTAAACTAATCACAAATTGACACATAATCATCCTTAAAAACGTTTGACCACAATTGGAATAAATCCAACCCATGATCAACATTAATCCCATAATTAATTCCAGCAAAATCGTGTTCACCTGTCGACCGAAACTTGCCTACTGGTCGACCTATAGGCATGTAATTGCGGTTGTGGTTGGACCATGGAACCAGGCGGTCGACCCATCACACCCTCCCAAAATTACTGTGATTTTTCTCGAACAAACATGCCCAAATGGTCGACCGATTTAACACAATAACAGTTATTGTGAATTTTCAGTCGGACGCTGCTACAAGTCGGTCGACCGTTCACAACCAAGAAACGTTCCTGGGAATATTTGGTCGGCCCACGCATCCATCCGGTTGACCATTTACGAACTCAAAAGTTATTGTAGATATTCGGTCGACCGGTTCCCAAAAATGTTCGACCATTTTGCCTGATTTTTGCCTCTATCAAATTTTGGATTAATATCCAACAAAATTTGATCTTTGGGATTTTTAGGAAATTCACTTATCATGTAATATATTATCATATGTAACGTCAAAACATTACACCCCATAATATATACACCCCATATGAATTTATTTGTGATTCTAATTATGTCATTTTACGACATATTGATTTTAATCAGTTCTCCACATGTATACTCAATACATCATATGAACACAAAATCAAACTTCTTGTTTTCCAGTTTTGTGGTGTGACCTATTGGAGGATCTAACCTATATTTTCAATGATATTAAACACTTAATATCACAAACTATAAGTGGTATCTTACTACACATTATAGTTACCCAATTAGCAAAGATGTATGGTTCACTCGAACTAAACACGATCCATTCGGTGATGTGGAGAAATCACTTGTGTGTATCCATTGCCTCATGCTATTAAGAATATATACAAAGTAGAAATGTGTCACCTTTGTATTATATATTCATTTCCTGATCTCTTATGCTAATTATAAATATATACTTAACTCAAGTCACATTATGCACATTATAATTTTGCTTTCCAGTCAACCGGATATCATCAGTCAAATTAAGAGGGGCAATGATAATCTTTTGACTAGCTATGTTTTCCAGCACAAGTCGAGCTCAACCAACTATTGTCTTTATCACTATGCTCATTGATAGTTTTTAACAATAATCAAATTGAACACTTCTTATGTGAAAAGACATAGTGTCATATCTCAGGATTCAAGACGCAATGAAAACATTAATAACACATAACACAAATCTAAAATGTTTCACTTGCTAGGTCAATTCAATATATAAAAGTAATCATTTTCCTCTTTTATATACTCGTGTTGTCAACTATATGTAGAGCTACAATAATCGATGACCAACAAGACAATCTTATCTCGGTAATTAATGTTTCATGTTAATTACCGTGATTGTGAATAACTTTTGATTTATGTAAACCATTATCTATTAGAGCTCTGCAGTTAAGGACCAAGAACCTCTTCATTAACACTTCTAAAAGACGAATACAATGATCAAGGAACAAAATGTTTGCACACCCAATTCATAACAATTAACATATAAAAGTAAAACTTTTAGAACACATTCATTTCACAAAGTGGTTTGCACATGATGTGGTTTACTGGAGAGATGAACAATAGATCATGTGCAAAGTGATTTGCACATGATGTGGTTTACTGGATAGGTTAATAAGGGATCATGTGTAAGTGGTTTGCACACGATGTGGGTTAGAGGAAATCCTACAAATAGGTCATTGTTTACACTAATGCAAAATTCTTCCCTCTCCAATTTTTTCCATCATTCTATAAAAAATTCTCTTAGTTTTAATTGGGTGCTAGAGATTAATTTCTTTGGAGCATTGAAGGGGTTATTAGCTAGATTCTAACCTCGAATTAGAGGTAGATTGGCTAGCTCCGAAATCTCTAATCTTGTTTAGAATTTGGGGAACACTTGGAGGAATTCAAGGCGATTCGACGTGAAACTCATCTACCTAATGGTAAAAGAGATTCGATAACCCCTAGGTATGATCCAATCCAGGTATTTCAAAATTAAATAGTTTATTATATATATTGAAATAGAATTAGGAAATTGTGTACAAAAAATTGTTGAAAAATATGAAAATCGATCCTAATTGCTTGTAAAATTTTAAAAACATACACAAGTATACAGCACAAAATCCTTTAGTGGTATCAAAAAAAACATTGTTCATATTTTTCAATGATTAGGCTATTTAATTTATTTAATATGTCATCTATTAATTGAATAATTCGAGTTTTACCCTTTTTTGAGTCGTTTTTAATTTTCGTTGGATGCATCAAATTGAAACCATGAATTTTTATGTTTCTTATTTTCCTACATTAGTTTTTGATGTTATAAAATATTTTAACCATTAAGATCAATGGTTGAATTCTGATATTTAAGGTGAAACCAAGAAAATCGGGAAAATAGGACTATTTTGTGGATTTTGATTTCAATTTTTCTTTCGAGAGTTTTAAATGTTTTAAAACATGCTATATGATTATTAAAATCAAGTTTTAGACTTATGTCTACTTTTGTAAAATTTTCGTTTATTTTAAATGATTATTTTACTTGGAATCAACGAAACAAAAAGGAGCAAATAAGTTTATTTTTCCTTGAAGTGTTCTTGGGAATTTAGATAAACTTCGGGTCAAATAGTTTTATTATCTTGAACTATGGATGTTTGAATCATTTTAAAGGATTTCAAATGATTTTGAATTATTTAATTGAGAGATGAAGGATCAACTAAAATTTTAAAATAGTGTATGTACATATTGTTGCACTTGTTAGGTATTACTGGAATAAGTGAGTTCATATGTTCCAATCGAAGACATATGTGAATGAATGATATGTTTATATCATTGTTGTTATTATCATAAATCACATGGGCTATTTATATTTAAAAGTCATTTATTTGATATGCATGCATATGAGAGGACTTTTATAGGACATGCACTAGACAATTTTCAAATTGAGAGATGCTTGTTTATATTTGGTAATATTTACATCCATGGTGCTAGAAGAAGGTGTGAATAATGTGCGAAGGTTGAGGATGCGGGAACATATAAACTCACACCAATGTGTGAGTGGATTTATTTTACGTTTGTGTGCTTGACATGTATGTGATTGAATGAATGGCTAGGATCGGTATTAATGTATGATTGCATGACCACCTAAATTCTAAAATCACATGTAAGATGTTTAATTGTCCAAACAAAAATTAAGAGGTTCTTTCTTTCTTATTCATTCACTAGAAGCCATCGATCGAGGGACATTCTACTCGCCCTTAGCGGGAGATAATTTCCTCCATCTTTGGAAATAGTGAGAGATATTAGGATATCCATTGTTGTGCCATCAATAAATATATAAGGTGAGATTCACCCTTAGTGGACACCAATTGTATTTTTTTCATGAATACAATGGACAATCGTATCTCGTATCAAATGAAATAAGTTTTTTTAACAAAACCTGGAGCCCTCACTCTGTTTTGAGAAATTGAGTTTTTCTTAGGAAGATTGGACAAATTGCCTCTTAATTAAAACGACAAGAATCATAAGAGTTTGATAGACGTAAATGTTTGCAATTTTTCAAAATGCTTATGATTAGAAAATATTTCTTACCTTGAATTTGTGACATATTCGATAGCCCTTAGCTAGTCTATGTTATAAATGATAAGATCTTGTATTACTGCATTTATGGACATATTTATCTATTTACGGTACAGATTTTTACAAACATAAAATTGACATGCAAACCATTATAAATTATTTTGTAGAAATGTCAAACATTCATAATATTGTGCAATCTATGATTGAAAAACATCCATTGGCAAATAGTGGCTCCAACTTCAATAGCTGGCAGCTCAAGCTTAATATCGTGTTGAAGTTTGAAAAACTATCTCATATTTTGGATGGTGGAATCCCAAAATTAAATGAGAAGGCAACCGATGCTGAGAAAGAGGGTGCAGCAGAGTAGGAAGACCAAGAGAACCAAGTTCACGGTCTAATGTTAGCCTTCATGGGTGACTCACTTCAAGAGAAATACTTGGACTTAAAACCCAAGAATATCATGGAAGCTCTCACAACGATGTTTATGGACAGCGCTCGAAAAGAGCTCTATAATACCACCATAGCGCTCACAAGGTGCCACATGGAGGAGGGAACATTTGTGTCCATGTATTTTCTCACGATGCAAGGATATCTTGAGAAGTTAGAAAAGCTCTCTTCTCCGATGTCGAATGACATTACAAAAGATTTGATTCTTGGCTCTCTGGTCCCATCCTATAGGGACTTCATCATGCATTACCATGTGCGTGAGAAAGCGATGAGTGTTGAGGAGTTTCATAATGTTCTCAAAACGACTGAAGTTGATATAGGCAAAAGAAGTGACAAGAGTGTCCTAGCCATCCATAGTGTAAGTACAAAGATCACCAAAAGTAAAGCAAAAGGGCAAATTCACCAAAAAGACGCTAATCAAGGGCAATGGAGTAGGAGGTGCTCATGTGAGTGCCTCGAAGGGGAATTCTTCGATATCTCCAACTCCCATCACGGAGTGCTTTCACTACGGTGAAAAAGGACACATCCGGACTAATTGCCCCAAGTACAAGGAAGACCTTGACAATGGAGTGATTGAGCGTAAGCGCCCCAAAAGGCCAAAGGTATATTTATTACTGAAATAAATTTAGTCACCTTTGTCCATGATTGGGTACTTGATACTGGATCTTGCGCTCACATAGTTTCCAATGTGCAACAACTAAAGGATAGGAAGGACGTCGCAAGAGGAGAGATTATTTTGAAGGTTGGAAATGGTGCAAACGTCACTACGATTGCACAAGGCTCCGTGGAGCTTCATTTGTCTAGTGGTTAAATTTAAGTTTAAAGAAAGTGTATTATGTACCTTCGATCAGCAAGAATATTATATTTGTGTCGTGTTTGGACATGGATAACTTTACAATAAATAAATCAAATTCTTGCATGTCTTTATGGAATAATGGAATTTTCTATGCAAATGTTTTCATAAGAAATAAACTCTATTTGCTTGAATTGAATAACAAACAAATTTTAAACATCAATAACAAAAGACTTAAGATAACTCACGTGAATGATACAATCTTGTGGCACTATCACCTTGGTCACATCAATGAAAAAAGCATCAAGAAGTTGCAGGAAGCTAACCTTCTTGGTCCTATTGATTTTAAATCATTAGAGACAAGCGAACTTTGCCTTATGGGCAAAATGACCAAGAGGCCTTTCAAGAAGACAGGTCCAAGAGCAAGTGACTTGCTGGATTTGATACATTCTAATGTATGTGGTCCAATGAGTACAAATCCAAGAGATGGTTATAGGTACTTCATTACATTCACAGATGACTATTTAGCCATTACGGTTATGTTTATGTAATGAGAAAGAAAAGTGAATCCTTTGACAAGTTCAAAGAATTCAAGAATGAAGTGTGAACCAACTCAATAAGAAGATCAAATCTCTACGAACCGATCGTGGAGGTGAGTACTTAAGTGCCTAATTTGACTCATTCCTAAAGGGGTGTAGTATTGTACCACAACTCACTCCACCAGGTACACCTCAATGGAATGGTGTATCCGAACGGAGAAATAGGACAATCCTCGACATGGTTCGACCAATGATGAGTCAAGCTGAATTACCACTTTATTTTTGGAGTTATGCACTACAAGCCGCGGCTTACACATTGAATAATGTTCCATCCAAATCCATAGAGAAAACGTCATATGAGCTTTCGAATGGTAAAATACCCAAGCTCAAATTTCTCAAGATTTGGGGTTGTAAGGCCTACGTCAAAAATTTGATGTCGACCAAACTTCAACCAAAAGCAGATAAATACTTCTTTATAGGTTATCCTCGTGAGATAAGAAGATACTACTTTTGGCATAAAACCTCCAATCGAGTGATTATCGAGAGGGATGTCATATTCATAGAGAATGAATTTCTCAAAAGAATAAGAAGTAGTGCGAGTAGAGTTGTGCTTGAGGAAACTCAAGATACTCTACAAGATCAGGATGTGAATGATGACACTCAAGATCATGAAGACCCAACCGAGGTTCCTTTGGTTAGTGGGAGTATGAGAGAGCAACCCTCACAAGAAATTGTGAGTGAAACTCAATCATCCCTACCTAGTGTATGTTCAAGAATTGAACAAGAACCAATTCCGCAAGAAATTATGGAAGAAGTTCAAGAAGTACACGAGAAACCAATAGAAGTTAGAAGATCGGCTAGGGAGAGAAAGAAACCCGATATGTATTTGAGACTTCACAAAATCATGATACTCGATACCGATCATCCCTCAACCTTTCAAGAAGCAATGGAAAGGAAATACTCCAAACAATGGCTTAGTTCCATGGAATCTGAAATACATTCCACGTATGACAATCAAGTATGGGACTTGGTTGACATTCCTCAATGAAAGAAAGTCGTTCAAAACAAAATGGATTTTTAAGAGGAAGATGTACATGGATAGAAACTTGACAACCTACAAAGCGAGACTTGTAGCAAAAGGTTTCACTCAAATTCAAGGAATTGATTATGATGAAACATTTTCACGGTTGTCATGTTCAAGTCTATTCGGATTATGCTCGTTATTGCCGCATTTCATGATTATGAAATATGACAAATGGATGTCAAAACAATGTTCTTGAACGGGAACTTGGAGGAGGATGTGTACATGGTACAACCCTATGGTTTTGAAGATCCAAAGAATAGCGAGAGAGTATGCAAGCTTAAGCGATCCATTTATGGATTGAAGCAAGCATCGAGGAGTTTGAACAAATGATTTGATGAAGAAGTCAAAAAGATTGGCTTCTTCCAAAGCAAGGAAGAACCTTGTATATACAAGGAGTCACGTAGTGTTTCTGATCTTGTATGCCGATGACAAACTCCTCATGGAAAATCATATCCCTTTGTTAGAGCAAACGAGAAGTTCATTGAAATATGTGTTTTTGATTAAAGACATGGGTGAGGCTCAATACATCGTAGGAATGAAGATATATAAAGATAGACCCCGTAGACTCATTGGCCTGAGTCAACGTGCATACATTGACAAGGTCTTGGAAATGTTCAATATGAACAATTCCAAAAAAGGCAATGTGTCAAAGAGTATGGGTGTGCAACTCAAGAAGTCTCAACGTGCAACATCACGTAATGACTTAGAGTACATGAAAGACATTCATTATGCTTCAGCAATAGGATCGATCATGTACGCGATGACTTGCACAAGCCCCGATCTCTCGTATGCTTTAAGCTTGACAAGTCATCACCAATCCAACGCAGGTCCTGATCATTGGACTGCGGTCAAGAATATTCTAAGATACCTCAACCGGACCAAAGATAAGTTTCTTGTTTATGGAGGACAAAGAGAACTAGTAGCTGAGGGCTACTCGATTGCGAGTTTCATACGTGATCCAGACGATAGGATGTCTCAATCAGGATGTGTCTTTACTTTGATGATGGAGTCGTGAGTTGGCGTAGTTGGAAGTAGTCCACTACGGCCAACTCAACCACTGCTTCAGAAGTGATGGTTGTTGCTGAAGCGAGAAAGGAAGGAGTGTGGATCAAGTTCCTTGAAGAGATTGGAGTAGTCCCTTCGCGCGAATGATCGATAGAGCTATTTTGCGAGAATAGTGCGTCTATCTCGCAAATCAATGATTCTAAATCACATCACAAGGTGAAGTGCATGGATCACAAGTACTTTGTCACCCTTGATTTCATCAACGAAGACAAAATAAATTTATTATGGGTGGACACAAACATCAACACAGTTGATACATTCACCAAACCTTTATCTCAAGCCATAAGGCAAAATGCATTTCGAGTCCATGGGTTTGAAGAACCATGTAGAGTGGCTTGATGAGTGATATGAAAGGGTTATCCTAGTTATTATTGCTTTATACATTGTGAACGTATGTGAAAGAAAACCTTGATAACAAGTGGGATATTGAAAGGAATGTGTTCTAAAAGTTTTACTTTTAAATGTTTTTATTATGAATTGAATGTATTGAACATTTTGTTCCTTGATCAATGTATTCGTCTTTTGGAAGAGTTAAAGAAGAAGTTCTTGGTCCTTAACCGTAGAGCTCTAAAAGATAATGGTTTACATAAATAAAAAGTAATTCACAATCTTGGTGATTAAGATGAAACACTAATCAGCGAGATAAGATTGTCATGTTGGTTAAGAGAGATATTGTAGCTCTACAAATATTTAACAACATGAGTATATGAAATGGAAAATGTTTCTTTCAAATATTGAATTGACCTAACAAATCAAACATTATGGAATTGTGTTTGTGTCATTAATGTTTCATTGTGTCTTTGAATCCTAAGATATAAGACACATATCTTTTCACATAAGGAGTGTATGATTTGATTGTTATCAAAAGCTTCAATGAGTATAGTGATAAATGTATTAGTTGGTTATACATAACTTGTGCCAGAAAAGATGATATGTCAAAAGATTATCATTTCTCCTCTTAACTTGAGTTATGATATTGCTGGACTCCTTGATAAAACAAAATTATAATGTGCACAATGTAACTTGTGTATAGTTACATAATTATAATTAGTTTGAGAGATCAAGAAATGAATATATAATACAAAGATGACACATTTCTACTTTGTTTAATATTCTCAATATCATGAGGTAAGGGATAGACACAAGTGATATTTTACATATCACTAAGTGGATCGTGTTTAGTTCGAGTGCGCAAAACATCTTTGTTATATGGGTAACTATAATGTATAACTAGATACCGCGTGTAGTTTATGATATAATGTATTTTATATTATTGCAAAGATAACTTAGATCCTCATATAGGTCACACCACAAAACTGGGAAACAAGAAATATGATTATATATTTTATATGATGTATTAAGTTTCATGTGTTATGAAATAATATACATGTGGTAAAATAATAAAATCAAGTCGTATAAAAGACATGGTGAGAATAATAAATAATTCGTATGAAATGTATATATATTATGGGGTGTAATGTTTTGACATTATATATGATAATATATTTATTTATATAATGTGATCTACAACATTATAACATATGAATTTGCTAACACCCCAAAGTCCAAATTTTGTTGGATATTAATCCAAAATTGGATAAAATCAAAAATAGTGAGAAAGAATCCAACCGTTTGCCCACGTTTTTGCATATATTAATAAGAGATTTTTACTGATTAATGATTGGATTTAATCCACATTGGTCAAAGGTAGTGATCATATGATGATGTAGCAAAATAAATAAGAGATCATGTGCAAAGTGGTTTGCACATGATGTGGTTTAGTGGAGAGATAAACAAGAGATCATGTACAAAGTGATTTGCACATGATGTGGTTTAGTGGAGAGATAAACAATAGTTCATGTGCAAAGTAATTTGAACATGATATGATTTAGTGGAGAGATTAACAATTGATCTTGTGTAAGTGGTTTGCACATGATGTGGTTAGAGGAAATCCTATATATAGGTCATTCCTCCCTTCTTTGTTTACACTAATGCAAAATTCTTCTCTCTCTAATTTTTTTCCATTATTCCATCCAAAATTCTCTTAGTTTTAAATGTGTTCTAGAGATTAATTTCTTTGGAGCATTGAAGGGGTTATTAGCTAGATTCTAACCTCGAATTAGAGATCGATTGGCTAACTTCGATCTCTCTAATCTTGTTTAGAGTTTGGTAAACACTTGGAAGAATTTGAAGGTGATCCAACATGCAACTCATCTTCTTATTGGTAAAAGGGATTCGATAATCCCCTAGGTATGATTCAATCCATGTATTTCAATATTAAATAGTTTATTATATATATTGAAATACAATTTGGAAATTTGTGTACATAAAATTATTGAAAAATATGAACTCTGATCCTAATTGCTTGTAAATTTTAAAAATATACACAAGTATAAGGCACGAAATCCTTCAGGATTCCCATTTGATGTTCCTTATCAAATGAAGATGGGAACCCATTAATGTACATAGTTCTAGTTCAAAAAGAGAAAAAAGAAGACTTCAATAGTGAGCATAGGTTGTTGTGGGGCCCAACCATTGTGTATTTGAGCATCATTTATTTCACATATTTGTCTCTCTTCTTAAGTATCGCATAGGTTTTCTGGCATTCGGGTATATGTCCATCAACATAACCATGAACTTTCTTTTGCCCTTCACGTTGGTGAGTTCCTTTATTTTTCGTGCATAAATCCATGTAGTATCATGCTTACATACATTGAGGACAATCCATGAAGTAAGTGTGGGTGGTGTTTTACATGTGTATATAGTCGAGTCTTTTCTTTTATTTTCTTTTGTTTGCATTGTTTACTTTTGTTTGCATTGCAAGGGTCGTGTTAGTGTGTTACATTTAATATCGATATATCTGCTTGTCATGATCCTTGTGACTTGTCTTCTTTTGCTTGCCTAAGTGCTTTAAATTTTCATATTTCTTTCAAAATCTTCATGTGTTTGCGAGAAAAAAAAATGTTTTGTGGGTTTTGCGTGTGTTTAGCATGTGCAAAACCGTTGAGAGACAAAGTACAAAAGAATGTCCTAAAATTGACTTGAACATTATGCATTGGGATATCTAGAACACCAACTTTAGGTCTTATCTTGTCATTCAAATGCACCCTAGTTTTCCCTCAACGGGAGAGTAGTCATAGGGTTTAAGTACTCAAACAAATATAGAAGTTCACCCTGAACCTAGTGAGTAAAATAACTCGAGTCTGTTAGTATAAGAAAGTTTGTCGTAGTTAGGGAGCCTTAAACTCCTATTGTGAAACCTTAAGTGTAGGGGTTTTGGTTCATGTGTAGATAAGAAATAAGTGAGTTTGGTGTTCTCTCTTCTCCACGGCTCCTAGCACTTGGGAAATTAGGTCCAAGGGGACTTAGTGCTTATTGCTTTCGAGTCATCTGACTTGGGATGCACCGACCGAACTTCTGTTACACGGGTGGTAGGGATCACCCTATGTAGAGATTTAGGGGAAGGTGTACGTGATAGTGTAAGTCCTCATAGGAAATGATTCACGAAACTTGAACCTGGGAAAATTAAACACCAACTAGTAAAAAATGAAAAAAAGAAGAAAAGAAAAAAATAATACAAATAAGAACCTTAATGGACATTACACTTTGTATCACTTAAGGATGTTAAGGTTGCCCATGTCTTTCACTTAAGTCCTTAATTAACTTGCATGAATGATTCATTAGGCTAAGTGTCTAGACTGGATACATATATAGAGTCGGCTCATAGGATTATAATGTCCAACGATCGACAAAAGTAGGTTCATCGAGTCGTGTTGATAGACTGAATAATGCATCAATGTTCGGATTTTGTGGTTATATCCGCTGAAAACCCTCAGGAGACCACTCCTCCTCCTTGGCGACAAGGACGTTGGCGACAAGGACGTTTAACAACTTGTTGCACATGCTAAGTGCAACCGTGATTCCTACGAAAGTGAGTTAATATTTCCCCATTTTTGGTATGTTTTACTTTCTTTCATTTTTCTCTTTCTTTGTTTTGCTTGGGACACGCAAAAGGTAAGTGTTGCGATATTTGATTAGCAGCATATCATAGATCTCATTCATGCTTTATATCGTTTGTTTTACTCTAATTTTGTGTTACTCGAGTATTTCTTTGTGGTATTTCAGGTATTAGGTAATAAAGAAGAGAAAGAAAGAGAAAATGACTGAAATGTAAGAAAAAAAGAGTCAAATGAAGCAAAATGGACATGTTTGTCATGCACAACGACCCATTTGCAAATCAAGAAGGAACTAGATGAAATCCAGAGGGACCTGAACGCATAGAAAATATTTCAGGAGCAAAAAACCCTCAATACCGTGATCTTGAAGAGTATTTGGGCAATTAAGACCAAACGGGCTTAAACCAGCAGACCAGAAGTGCATTACACGTGCAAAATACAACATTTAAGCTCATGGAACAAATCGGAGCCGATCAAGCACAAAAGATTCGTCAGTGGCAGAGTTTGATCTGCCACCGGCATATCATTTTGGCCCAATTGGCCCCCAATTTCTCCCATGGCTTCATCTCGACTATATTGGTGCACCAGACTATAGGGAAAGTTATTATAGCCGTCGGATTACTTCCAGATCCATCCAAACCCTTACTTATTCTATAAATACCATTGTAATCCCTCCTCTCCCTTTCTTCTTCTTGCTTCTCCATTAGTGTAGGTTTATTTTGCTACTCATTAGTGTAAGAGGAGAAGAAGGAGGAAACTTTGTAAGCTTTCATTTCAATATAGTTTTCTTGTTCTTTACATTGATGTTTTCTATTTGATGTAATTTCCTTCATCTTTGTTGTTTGCTTAATCTAGTTTTCTACATTTCCATTATGGGTTTATGTTGTTTTTATGTTTTCTTTAGTTTAGAGATGAGTAGGGAGTAATCTATCCCCATTTGGGGGTGGAGAACAAGGTGATGTGATTATGTGATGTATTAAGTGTGTGTTAATCCTAACCTTTGAACCTCACATGATTTCCATAACCATCTAATTAGATTTTTACTCTTATCTTTGAAGTCCTAATGCTCTTGAATGATGCTTAGCACATGCTTAGATGAATGTGCTTGTTTTATGGGGAATGATGTGGTGAGGATAATGATGGAGTGGAAGAAGGAAACATAACATGTGCATGTATGTGCTCATGTTGGTCTCATCTTAATTAATGTCTTGTATGTTTTAATGATTGTGTTAAATGTTATTTCATGTTGAGACATAGTTGGGTTTGGTAATTATGCATGTGCTCATATTTATTTTCGAAATTTTTATGCACAATAAGGATCAATTTACAATTTTCTATGATTTATTTCATGCATGCATCAATTTGTTTCAATAACTAGTTTCAAAACTTTATTAAAACAAATATGGGCTCCGAAATTCATACCTAGAAGTTCTCTAAAACTTTTTGAAGATTCGGAGACGGGGATGCTCCTCGCTGCGCCGGATGCCTCCGAGTATTCACCAAACTCTAAACAAGATCGGAGAGAGGGAAGCTAGTCTCTCAATCTCCGATAGGGTTTAGAATCTAATTACTAACCCCTCTTTAATTCTCTTGAGAAGATGATCTCTTAAGAACTAAAACTAAACTTAAGAATTAAGGGATTTTCATGGAGAATTATGGAGAGAGAATTTTGCATAAGAAAATAATGAATGAATTGAGGAGGTAATGAAATAAACTTGTATTTATAAGTTCTCTCCAAATTACCTATTCATGTGCAACCTCTTGCCCATGATTGCAGGATTTCATGTTTAATTATACATATATATTTTTCGAATTTTCATGTATAATAAGGATCAATTTTCAATTTTCTAGAATTTATTGCATGCATCGGTTTGTTTTAACAAACTAGTTTCAAAAACTCTATTAAAACAAACGTGAAGGAGCTCCGAAATTCATACCTAGAAGTTCTCTAAAACTTCTCGAAGATTCGGAGACGGTTGGGATGCTCCTCGCTGCGCCGGATGCCTCCGAGTATTCACCAAACTCTAAACAAGATCGGAGAGAGGGAAGCTAGTCTCTCAATCTCCGATTGGGTTTAGAATCTAATTACTAACCGCTCTTTAGTTCCCTTTAGAAGATGACCTCTGAAGAACTAAAACTAAACTTAAGAATTAAGGAATTTTCGTGGAGAATTATGGAGAGAGATTTTGCATAAGAAAAATAATGAATTAAAATTAAGGAGGTAATGAGATAACCTTGTATTTATAGGTTCTCTCCAAATTACCTATTCATGTGCAACCTCTTGCCCATGATTCCATGCAAAATTCCATCTAACCATCTATTATTTATTAATAAATAATATTAGCCACAAATTAAATCAATTGTGGACCAATTCCATGCATGATCTAATTAATTCTTAAATTAATTCTGCATAAAACCGTCTGATCGGTCGACCGTTTGCGAGGTCCGGTCGACCGCTCAAACCCGATTTCGGTCGACCGTCCGAGACTCGGTCGACCGTTCTCAACAGTAGAATATTTCATCGCATTGTTCGGTCGACCGACCGATCACATTCGGTCGACCGTTCGAACAGACGAAATTCACCTGTTATCGGTCGAGACGCGTTCTGTCGACCGGACACCACCGGTCGACCGTGCACCGATCGGTCGACCATTTACTTCCAACCGGTCGACCGTTTGTGCACTATTTTGCAGACTTGTCAAATTTCGGTTTTAACCCCTACAAAATTTGACATTTCGGGATTAGTAGTAAATTCACAACTTATGTAACATATTATCATATGTAATGATCAATCATTACAACCCATAATATTTACATCTCATATGAATTTAATTTAGATTCTAATTATGTTATTAATCACAACATAATCTTGATTTTGCTCGTTCACCCCATGTGTCATATTTTCTACATGAAACCTGACACATCTTATGAACTCAAAATCCCCATTCCTTGTTTCCCAGTTTTGTGGTGTGACCTATGGGAGGATCTAAACTAAGTTGGCAGTGATATTAAGAGCTTAATATCACAAGCTATAAGCGGTATCTAGCTACACATTATAGCTCCCAATTAGTTAGATGTCTTAATTCCACTCGAACCAAAACCCGATCCATTTAGTGATGGAGTGCATCACTTGTGTCCGTCCCTTGCCTCATGATATTAAGAATACACACAAAGTAGTATTGTGTCGTCTTTGTATTAGTATTCATTTTCTTGATCTCTTTAAGCTAGTTACAAATATGTGACTTAACTCAAATCACATTGTGCACATTATAACTTTGCTTTATCAAGGGGCCCACTAATATCATCACTCAATTAAGAGGGGCAATGATAGTCTTTTGACTAACTATCTTCTCCAACAAAAGTTGTACTTAACCAACCAATGCCTTTGCACTACACTTATCGATAGCTCAAGACACTAATCTAATTATGTATTTCTTAAGTGATCGGATATAAGTCTCATATCAAAGGACCAAAGACACAGTAAAATATTAATGACACAGAAACACATTTCTATAATATTTTACTTATTAGGTCTATTCGGTATACAAAAGTAATATTTTCCTATTTTGCATACCCGTGTCGTCACTCACTTGTAGAGCTACAATGATCTATGACCAACACGACAATCTTAACTCGGTAATCAATGTCCCATGTTAATTACCATGATTGCAAATATCTTTTGTTTTATGTAAACCAATATCTTTTAGAGCTCTACGGTTAAGGACCAAGAGCATCTTCCTTAACACTTCTGAAAGACGAATAACATAAACAAGGAACAAAATGATTTCTCATTCAATTCATAATAATTGACATTTAAAAGTAAAACTTTTAGAACACATTCCCTTCAATGATTTCATGCAAAATTCCATCTAACCATCCATTATTTAATAATAAATAATATTAGCCACGAATTAAATCAATTATGGACCAATTCCATGCATGATCCAATTAATTCTTAAATTAATTCTGCATTAACCGTCTGGACCGGTCGACCGTTTGGAGGTTCGGTCGACCGTTCAATACCTCGGTCGACCGTTCGTAACAAGAATTATTCCATCGCTATGTTCGGTCGACCGACCGATTACTTTCGGTCGACCGTTCGAACAGATGAAAATTCCATGTTATCGGTCGAGACACATCCGGTCGACCGTGCCCGATCGGTCGACCGTTGGAGCACTGTTCTGCAGACTTGTCAAATTTCGGTTTAACCCCTACAAAATTTGACATTTCGGGATTAGTAGTAAATTCACAACTTATGTAACATATTATCCTATGCAATGATCAATCATTACACCCCATAATATTTACATCACATATGAATTTTATTTAGATTCTAATTATGTTATTAATCACAACATAATTTTGATTTTGCTTGTTCACCCCATGTGTCATATTTTCTACATGAAACCCGACACATCTTATGAACTTAAAATCCACATTTCTTGTTTCCCAGTTTTGTGGTGTGACCTATGGGAGGATCTAAACTAAGTTGGCAGTGATATTAAGAGCTTAATATCACAAGCTATAAGCGGTATCTAGATACACATTATAGCTCCCAATTAGTTAGATGTCTTAATTCCACTCGAACCAAAACCCGATCCATTTAGTGATGGAGTGCACCACTTGTGTCCGTCCCTTGCCTCATGATATTAAGAATACACACAAAGTAGTATTGTGTCATCTTTGTATTAGTATTCGTTTCTTGATCTCTTTAAGCTAGTTATAAATATGTGACTTATCTCAAATCACATTGTGCACATTATAACTTTGCTTTATCAAGGGGCCCACTAATATCATCACTCAATTAAGAGGGGCAATGATAATCTTTCGACTAACTATCTTCTCCAACGAAAGTCATACTTAACCAACTAATGCTTTTACACTACACTCATCGATAGCTCAAGACACTAGTCTAATTAAGTACTCCTTAAGCGATCGGATATAAGTCTCATATCAAAGGACCAAGGACACAGTAAAATATTAATGACACAGAAACACATTCCTATAATATTTTACTTATTAGGTCTATTTGTTGGATTTCATGTTTAATTATTGATTGACATCATTTCATGCTCATATTTGTATCTTATATCCATTATCTTACACCTAAGCAATGCTACGTGACGAGTTTTATGTTTAGTTTTCAGGAATAAAGAGGTTTGAAGAGAAGAGCCATGAAAGGACCCAAAAGCTGGGAAAAAGGACTGAATGGTGAGATCTAGGGACCAAGATGCAAGGGAGAAGGACCTGAATGTAAGACAGAAGGACGTAAGAGCAAAACAGAATACTCCACACCATCATGGGGAGTATTTTACCAATTCTATTCGGGTCGGAGCTCCAACAAGTCGAGTAACCGCATCAAAGACCAACAATACCAGAAAGCAAAGCCCACAACAAATTCCAACACGATCCGACAATTTTGGACCGCCAATTGGCGGTCCATATTGCTCAGGATCCGTCGAAATTTCTCCTGGACTTGTATTAATGTTCGTTTAGGCTATTTTTGGTATTGGTTTAGTCCCACATCGGGGGATTGTCCCCGATTAGCTTTTTCCATGTTTATAAATAGAACTCTTCACCTTCCATTGTAATTACCCATTGCTTGGTGGCATTCTCTCTACTAAGGAGTGAGCCTTGAAGCAAAAACTCAAGGTGGAGAAGAATGCTACCTTCAATGTGAGTCATTTGTTAATAAAATAATTCTTCTAGTTTCTTTTAATCTTGTCTTTTAATTTGTGCATGTTAGTTTAGTCTTTCCTTTCCTTTTATGTTTCTTTAATGCTTCTTGCCTTCTTAGTTAACTTTCATTTCAGTATTATGCTTTCTTTGCTTAATCTAATCAGTAGTGTAATGAGCAGTGAGTAGTTCCATCCCCATTTGGGGGGTGGAGAAATATGTGATATAATCATGTAGTGTATTAAGTGTGTGTTATTTTTATCCCTTGAGCTTTATATGATTTCCATAACCATCTAATGGGTCTCCACTCTTATCTTTGATAGGCTAATGCTCTTGAATGAAGCTTAGCTTATGCTTTGATTAGTGGACCTATTTTATGGGGAATGATAAGGTTAGGATATGGATGAAGTTAATGTTGGAAACACAATTTGTAGTGTATGTGCTCTTGTTGCCTTTACCTTAGCTAATGTCTTGTATGTTTTAATGATGTAGTGAAATCTTAATTCATGTAGAGGCATAGTAGGGTATAGTCTTTATACTTGAGTTCATGTAGCTTCATTCCAATTAATGTCTTGTATGTTTTAATGATGTAGTGAAATCTTAATTCATGTAGAGGCAAAGTTGGATGTAGTTTTATGATTTCATGCACTACATGTTGTGAGGAGCTTAATGAACACACACACACTTCTTTATGTTCACATTATTTCTCTACCCCCTTTGGGGCTTAGTTTATTGCTTATCTCCATTTCCATTTGCATCTTAGTGTAGTTTAGTGTAACAAACCTTTCTTCCCTTTCTTTACCTCTCGCCTTCGAACAAACCAAGTGTCGACACACCTCCCAGTGGACGACCCGTATTTGCCACCGCTTCAACGCGGTCGTGCACTTGCGGTTAAATATAAAACGAGATCAATCAAGTTTTTGGCGCCGTTGCCGGGGAGGTGCTCTGTCCAGACGTTGGTTTGGGCGATTCGAGGGGTTTTTAATTTTTTGTTTCCAGTGTTGTTTAGTTTCAGGGAACCTAAGGATCAAGGGGAGGCTACTGGAGAAGTTTGAGGACCAGAAGCTACAAAAAGACCGCCAATTGGCGGCCTGGTGAGCCTCAATTGTTCTCAAATTTGTTCCAGTTGTTATATTGTTCATGTTAGTTATCTGGGAGCACAATTTTGCATGCTGTGACTTCTACTTTGCTCCCAGATTTAATTTCAATCCCCTTTAATCAACTTGGACCATAAAACTCAAAGCAAAAGACTAGACTTCTTGCCATCTAGGTCATGCATCATTTGTAGACCTTGCATGCATTTGTCTTTTCTTTTCCTTACATTTTGTTGTTGATTGCTGGCATGAGGTACGTGCACCCCGATCTCTCATTCATGCATGTTTCGATCATGCATTAGTTAGTAAAGTGCATCGGGACAAGAGTGAGTTGAGCGTTTGATTGGAGTGATCGATTGCTAGATTTAAGCTCAAAACGCTACTAAGGAGGGGCTGTCCCATAAAAGATAAGGTGGGGGATTTCATCACCCTTTCCTTGGCCCCAAAAATCACTCGTAATAAAGCCTTAACTAAAAGCAAGTAGACATTGGCCCTAAGGAATTCGGACGCACTAGGAGAGTAATCTAGTCGAGACCATCATGACCTGATCGGCGTTGCCTACCTTGTCGATAGTAGGAGGTACTGGATCTCCGGATCTGGTATCACTTGCTGGGCATTGTGGTCCTCGTTGTAGGGAGGTGAGGCGTGTCAAGGCTAGTGACCTCGAAGTTAGGCGTCGTCTAGCTTAAGGACCCATTGCCTTACATTGTTTGAGCCGTGCTTGCTAGTTAGGCTTCTTCCTGATCCCGTTACCCACGCTAGCTTTAGGGATTCTTCCCTTCTCCTCTGAGTCATCTTCTTCTCACCTTCTTCTACGTTATAGTCTCCTCCCCTTTACACTCTCTGGTAGCGTTTTAGGGTCGAGTCGAGCACTTTTTGCGAGCTTAGTCTCGTGGTGGTGAGAGTGGTCGACTCGAGAGTTGTTTGTTGAGATGGATGGTTACATGGGCGACCATTCACATCATTGTTGGGACCAGGATGATTCTCCCTGGTATTCCGGACCCATGCAACCTGGGGTGGCTCAGACGAATACCCCGTACGGTTGGGATGATCTTCATTATGTGACTGAGCAATCTTCATATTGGGGTAACATGAGAGAGGCACCGACTGCTAGACCACCATCTAGTTACGTCAGATCATATGTTGGTCATCAAACTGAGACATTACAAGAACCTTTGGCCTCTTTCATGCATGTGGTAGATGACATGGGTGCACCGGTGGCTCCAGTAGCCGTACCGTGTCACTATTGTGGGTTGAGTGGTCATGATTTCGGGGAATGTCTTTATGTTCCCCCAGAGCCTGAGTATGAGAATACATTTTCCCAAAATGCTCATTATGACCATTACGCATCCGCGTACAACCCGAGAGTGATGGATTCATGGGGAGACAATTCTTATTCAAATTCTTATACTTCATGTTCACCCCAGTATCCTCCTCCCGAATACCCAGAATTCTACCAACACCCCACTCCAAATCATTGGACTCATTCTCAGCCAATCAACACCCAACCTCAAAATTTCCCAAGCTCTGACTTGGACCTCATCGTTGACCGCATACCTGATTCCTTGAAACAAACTTTCCTTACGTTCATGGAAACCACTCAACAGTCCATACAAAATATGACACTGCAAGTGAGTCAAATGTCGCAGAAATTACGTGAATGTGAGGAGAGTAACCTTTCTTGTCAACATGAGGATTCTTCTTTTGATATCGAACCACCACCACATCCACAAATTCAAAGCACAACCTTTCAAAGTCAAACTCCTTGTCAGTCTGAGAGACTTGGGGTTTCAATTCACGATCACTTAGTGGAGGATTCGATTCAAATTGAGAATAACTTGGACCAGCTTCATTATTAGTCGGCACAAGATTGTGCCTTATCTTTTTGTCCCGTGGCCCTTGAGCCACATGATCTTCATTTTGATCCTCTTAAGGACCCACCTCTGGTGGAGCAAGAGCTCCCTAGTACCCTCAATTTCAAACAACCTGATGAGAGTTTGCCTCTCACTATTGTTCCTGATCATCTTGGAAATAATGGAACATCAAACAACTACATTGCTCATGAGGGTATTAGGAGTTCCTTGGAGGATACCTTGGGTATGAGACCCACTTCCTGTTCTCCTGGTGAGTTGGACATGCATAACGAGGTGCTTGACCTCGTTCCAACCCACCAGCCTGTTGGTTGGAGAGTTTGGATTAATGATCATAACTTCAGTTCCGCAACGGGAGAGATTCTTCTTCCGTTTCCCCTTACTTCCCAAACTCTCGAGAGGTTCAAGCTCTTTCAGTTTGATCCTTTGAATGAGACGCCTTTGCGTCCAATTCATGAACCTCTCATTTCGTCTGGTGCTCTTTGTGAAGGGGGCCCACGCATGCGTATTCTGGCCCCGCGTGGTGTCATGTTCCCTTTCCAAGTGCATTGACCCACTCTTGAGGTTCCCATTTGATGTCTTTTGACAAATGAAGATGGGAACTTATGTTTGTACATAGTTATATAAAAAAAAGAAAAAAAGAAGAAAAAAAAAGAAAAAAAAGAAGTACAATAAAAGACTCCTTCAGTGAGCATTGATTGTTGTGAGCCCCAACCCTTGTGTATTTGGGCTCCATTTCTTTCACGTATTTGTATCCCTTCTTTAGCATCTCACAGGTTTTGAGGGAATTCGGGTTATGTCCATCAACATGACCTTGCACTTCCCTTTGTACTTCACGTTGGTGAGATCTCTTCTGTTTCATGCATACATCCACGTCGTATTTTGCTCACATTCATTGAGGACAATGCATGAAGTAGGTGTGGGGGGGTGTTTTACGTGTGTACATAGTCGAGTCTTTTCTTTTGATTTTGTTTTCTTTTGTTTGCATTGTTAGGGTCATGTTAGTGTGCTGCATTTAATATCGATATATCTGCTTGCCATGATCCTTGGGTGACTTGTCTTCTTTTGCTTGCTGAGTGCTTCAAAATTTTCACATTTCTTTCAAAATCTTCATGTGTTTGCGAAAGAAAATGTTTTGTGGGTTTTGCGTGTGTTTAGCATGTGCAAAACCGTTGAGAGGCAAAGTAAAAAGAAAGCTCCCAAAATTGTCTTGAACTTGATGCATTAGGATATCTAGTACGTGGCTTTAGGATTTATCGAGTCGTTAGGATGCACCCCAGTTTTCCCTTGGGGGTGAGTAATCATAGGGTTTCAGTGCTCAAACATTTAATGAAGTCCACCCTGAACCTAGTGAGTCAATAATTCGTGTCTGTTAACTTAAGGAAGTTTGTTGTAGTCAAGGACCCTCTAAATCCTGTTGTGAGACATTAGTGTAGGGGTTTTGGTTCATGTGTAGATAAGAAATAAGTGAGTAGGTGTTCTCTCTTCTCGCACGGCTCCTATCACTCGGGAAAGTAGGTCTGAGGGGACTTTGTGCCTGGTGCTTTCGAGTCATCTGACTTGGGATGCGCCGACTGAACTCCCGTTACACGGGTGGTAGGGATTGCCCTATGTGGAGATGTGGGGAAAGGTGTACGTGATAGTGTAAGTCCTCATGGGCAATGATGCACGGAACCTGACCCTGGGAGAATGAAGCTCCAGCTAATAAAAAGTAAAAGAAAAAAAATGTGAAAAGAAACAAAAAGAAAAAAAATATGATAATGCAAATAAGAACCTTAATGGACTTTACACTTTGTAGCACTTGAGGATGTTGAGGTTGTCCATGTCTTTCACATAATTCCTTATTTAACTTGCACGAATGGTTCATTAGGGTAGAAGTGTAGACTGATCACCTATATAGAGTCGGCCCGTAGCATTACCGCGTCCATTGATCGACAAAAATATTTCCAACGAGTCGAGGTCTAGATTGAATAATGCATCTTGTTCGGATTTTGTGGGTATATCCGCTGAAAACCCTCAGGAGACAACACTCCTCCTCCTTGGCAACAAAGAGGTTTAACGGCTTGTTGCCCGTGCTAAGTGCAACCGTGATTCCTACGAAAGTGAGTTAGGATTTCTTGTTTCTCGTTTGTTTTTCTCTTTCTTTGTTTTGCTCGAGACTAGCAAAAACTTAGGTGTGGGGGTATTTGATTGACATCATTTCATGCTCATATTTGTATCTTATATCCATTATCTTACACCTAAGTAATGCTACGTGACGAGTTATATGTTTAGTTTTCAGGAATAAAGTGGTTTGAAGAGAAGAGCCATGAAAGGACCCAAAAGCTGGGAAAAAGGACTGAATGGTGAGATCTAGGGACCAAGATGCAAGGGAGAAGGACCTGAATGTAAGACAGAAGGACCTAAGAGCAAAACAGAATACTCCACACCATCATGGGGAGTATTTTACCAATTCTATTCGGGTCGGAGCTCCAACAAGTCGAGTAACCGCATCAACGACCAACAATACCAGAAAGCAAAGCCCACAACAAATTCCAACACGATCCGACAATTTTGGACCGCCAATTGGCGGTCTTGGACCGCTAATTGGCGGTCCATATTGCTCAGGATCCGTCGAAATTTCTCCTGGACTTGTATTAATGTTCGTTTAGGCTATTTTTGGTATTGGTTTAGTCCCACATCGGGGGATTGTCCCCGATTAGCTTTTTCCATGTTTATAAATAGAACTCTTCACCTTCCATTGTAATTACTCATTGCTTGGTGGCATTCTCTCTATTAAGGAGTGAGCCTTGAAGCAAAAACTCAAGGTGGAGAAGAATGTTACCTTCAATGTGAGTCATTTGTTAATAAAATAATTCTTCTAGTTTCTTTTAATCTTGTCTTTTAATTTGTGCATGTTAGTTTAGTCTTTCCTTTCCTTTTATGTTTCTTTAATGCTTCTTGCCTTCTTAGTTAACTTTCATTTCAGTATTATGCTTTCTTTGCTTAATCTAATCAGTAGTGTAATGAGCAGTGAGTAGTTCCATCCCCATTTGGGGGGTGGAGAAATATGTGATATAATCATGTAGTGTATTAAGTGTGTGTTATTTTTATCCGTTGAGCTTTATATGATTTCCATAACCATCTAATGAGTTTCCACTCTTATCTTTGATAGGCTAATGCTCTTGAATGAAGCTTAGCTTATGCTTTGATTAGTGGACCTATTTTATGGGGAATGATAAGGTTAGGATATGGATGAAGTTAATGTTGGAAACACAATTTGTAGTGTATGTGCTCTTGTTGCCTTTACCTTAGCTAATGTCTTGTATGTTTTAATGATGTAGTGAAATCTTAATTCATGTAGAGGCATAGTAGGGTATAGTCTTTATACTTGAGTTCATGTAGCTTCATTCCAATTAATGTCTTGTATGTTTTAATGATGTAGTGAAATCTTAATTCATGTAGAGGCAAAGTTGGATGTAGTTTTATGATTTCATGCACTACATGTTGTGAGGAGCTTAATGAACACACACACACTTCTTTATGTTCACATTATTTCTCTACCCCCTTTGGGGCTTAGTTTATTGCTTATCTCCATTTCCATTTGCATCTTAGTGTAGTTTAGTGTAACAAACCTTTCTTCCCTCTCTTTACCTCTCGCCTTCGAACAAACCAAGTGTCGACACACCTCCCAGTGGACGACCCGTATTTGCCACCGCTTCAACGCGGTCGTGCACTTGCGGTTAAATATAAAACGAGATCAATCAATTATACATATATATATTTCGAATTTTCATGTATAATAAGGATCAATTACAATTTTCTTCGATTTATTTCATGCATGCATCAGTTTGTTTTAACAACTAGTTTCCAAAAACTCATTAAAACAAACACAAAGGGGCTCCGAAATTCATACCTAGAAGTTCTCTAAAACTTCTTGAAGATTCGGAGACGTTGAGGATGCTTGTTGTTGCGCCGGATGCCTCCGAGATTTCACCAAACTCTAAACAAGATTGGAGAGAGAAGAGCTAGCCTCTCAATCTCCAATAGGGTTTAGAATCTAATTACTAACCCCTCTTTAGTTCCCTCGAGAAGATGATCTCTTAAAAACTAAAACTAAACTTAAGAATTAAGGGAATTTCGTGGAGAATTATGGAGAGAGTTTTTGCATGAGAAAACAATGAATGAATTAAGGAGGTAATGAGATAAACTTGTATTTATAAGTTCTCTCCAAATTACCTATTCATGTGCAACCTCTTGCCCATGATTTCATTCAAACTTCCATCTAACCATCTATTATTTAATAATAAATAATCTTAGCCACGAATTAAATCAATTATGGACCAATTCCATGCATGATCTAATTAATTCTTAAATTAATTCTGCACAAAACCGTCTGGACCGGTCGACCGTTTCAAGGTTCAGTCGACCGCTCGAACCATGTTTCGGTCAACCGTTCAATAATTCGGTCGACTGTTCGCAACAGGAATTATTCCATCGCAATGTTCGGTCGACCGACCGATTACATTCGGTCGACCGTTCGAACAGATGAAAATTCCCTGTTATCGGTCGAGACATGTCCGGTCGACCGTGTCCGATCGGTCAACCGTTTACTGCTAACCGGTCGACCGTTGGAGCACTGTTCTGCAGACTTGTCAAATTTCAGTTTAACCCCTACAAAATTTGACATTTCGGGATTAGTAGTAAATTCACAACTTATGTAACATATTATCCTATGCAATGATCAATCATTACACCCCATAATATTTACATCACATATGAATTTAATTTAGATTCTAATTATGTTATTGATCGCAACATAATTTTGATTTTGAGGGTGATCCTTTTGTCGGCGGATGCTCCTATTACACTCGGAGTCTCTGAAGGATGATAACCCATTTCTTGTTTCCCAGTTTTGTGGTGTGACCTATGGGAGGATCTAAACTAAGTTGGCAGTGATATTAAGAGCTTAATATCACAAGCTATAAGCGGTATCTAGCTACACATTATAGCTCCCAATTAGTTAGATGTCTTAATTCCACTTGAACCAAAACCCGATCCATTTAGTGATGGAGTGCACCACTTGTGTCCGTCCCTTGCCTCATGATATTAAGAATACACACAAAGTAGTTTTGTGTCATCTTTGTATTAGTATTCATATCTTGATCTCTTTAAGCTAGTTATAAATATGTGACTTAACTCAAATCACATTGTGCACATTATAACTTTGCTTTATCAAGGGGCCCACTAATATCATCACTCAATTAAGAGCGGCAATGATAATCTTTTGACTAACTATCTTCTCCAACGAAAGTTATACTTAACCAACTAATGCCTTTACACTACACTCATCGATAGCTCAAGACACTAGTCTAATTAAGAACTCTTTAAGCGATCGGATATAAGTCTCATACCAAAGGACTAAGGACACAGTAAAATATTAATGACACAGAAACACATTCCTATAATATTTTACTTGTTAGGTCAATTCGGTATACAAAAGTACTATTTTCCTCTTTTGTGTACTCGTGTTGTTACTCACTTGTAGAGCTACAATGATCTATGATCAACACGACAATCTTAACTCGGTAACAAATGTCCCATGTTTATTACCATGATTGTGAATATCTTTTGTTTTATGTAAACCAATATCTTTTAGAGCTCTACGGTTAAGGACCAAGAGCCTCTTCCTTAACACTTCCAAAAGACGAATAACATAAACAAGGAACAAAATGATTTCTCATTCAATTCATAATAATTGACATTTAAAAGTAAAACTTTTAGAACATATTCCCTTCAATCTCCCACTTGTTATTAAAGTTTTCTTTCTCATACATTCTCAATGCATAAAACAATAATAACTAGGGTAAACCCCATTACATATCAATCATCAAGCCAATCTACATGGTTCCTCAATCCCATGGACTCGAAATGCATTTCGCCCTTGGCTTGGGATAAGGGTTTTGTGAATGGATCAGCTGTGTTGCTGTTGGTGTCCACCCATAAAAGATTTATTTTACCTTCGTCGATGAGGTCACGCGTTACGAAGTACTTACGATCCATGTACTTCACTTCGTGGTGTGATTTGGGATCCTTGATTTGCGAGATAGATGCACTATTGTCGCAAAATAGCTCTATTGGTCCCCCGCTCGAGGGAACTACTCCAAGCTCTTCAAGGAACTTCTTAATCCACACTCCTTCCTTGCTCGCTTCAGCGACAGCCATTACTTCGGAAGCAGTGGTTGAGTCGGTCGTAGTGCTTTGCTTCCAACTACGCCAACTCACAGCTCCACCATTCAGAAGGAAGACATATCCTGATTGCGACCTTCTATCGTCTTGATCACTCATGAAACTCGCATCCGAGTAACCCTCAGCTATCAATTCCCTTTGTTCTCCATAAACAAGAATCTTATCCTTAGTCTGGTTAAGGTAATTCAGGATATTCTTGACCGCAGTCCAATGCTCAGGACCTGCGTTGGATTGGTGACGACTTGTCACGCTTAGAGCATACGAGACATCGGGTCTTGTGCAAGTCATCGCGTACATGATCGACCCAATTGCCGAAGCATAAGGGACATCCTTCATGTACTCTAAGTCCTTACGTGATTGAGCATGTTGAGACTTCTTGAGTTGCACACCCATACTCATTGGCACACTGCCCTTTTTGGAGTTGTTCATCTTGAACCTTTCCAAGACCTTGTCAATGTATGTACGTTGACTCGGGCCAATGAGTCTACGGGATCTATCTCGGTATATCTTGATTCCTAAGATGTATTGAGCCCCACCCATATCTTTCATTGAAAATGCAGATTTCAATGAACTTCTCGTTTGCTCAAGCAAAGGAATATGATTGCCCATAAGCAATATGTCATCGACATATAAGATTAGGAATACTACATGGCTCCCACTAACCTTCTTGTATATACAAGGCTCTTCCTTACTTTGAATGAAGTGAAGCTTTTTCACTTCCTCGTCAAAGCGTTTGTTCCAACTCCTTGATGCTTGCTTCAATCCATAAATGGATCTTTGAAGCTTGCATACCTTTTCGCTATTCTTTGGATCTTCAAAACCTTGAGGTTGTACCATGTACACACCCTCCTCCAAGTTCCCATTAAGGAACGCCGTTTTGACATCCATTTTCCATATTTCATAATCATGAAATGCAGCAATAGCGAGCATTATCCGAATAGACTTGAACATGGCAACCGGTGAAAAAGTTTCATCATAGTCAATTCCTTGAACTTGAGTGAAACCCTTCGCTACAAGCCTCGCTTTGTAGGTTGTTAAGTTCCCATCCATGTCCATCTTCCTCTTGAAAACCCATTTATTTTGAATGGCCTTTTTCCCTTGAGGAAGGTCAACCAAGTTCCACACTTGATTATCATACATGGATTCTATTTCGGATTCCATGGCCTTAAGCCATAGTTTGGAGTCTTCCCTTTCCATTGCTTCTTGGAAGGTCAAGGGATCATTGGTATCTAGTACCATGATTTCATGAAGTCCCAGATACAAGTCGGGTTTCTTCCTTTCCCTTGTTGACCTTCTTAGTTCTTTTGGTTCTTCTCGTGTCTCTCGAACTTCTTCCACAATTTCTTGAGGAGTTGGTTCACGTTCAATTCTGGAACGTACACTTGGTGGGGATGATTGAGATTCTCTCACAATTTCTTGTGATGGTCTCTCGCTCACGCTCCCACTAACCAAAGGAATCTCGGTTGGGCCTTCATGATCTTGAACGTCATCATTCGTGTAATGATCTTGTAGAGTATCTTGAGTTTCCTCAAGCACAACCCTACTCCCACTACTTTTTACTCTCTCTAGAAATTCCTTTTCCAGAAATGTGGCATCCCTCTCTACAATTACTCGATTGGAGGTGATATGCCAAAAGTAGTATCCTCTTGTCTCACGAGGATAACCAATGAAGAAGCACTTATCCGCTTTTGGTTGAAGTTTGGTCGACATCAATCTCTTGACGTAGGCCTCACAACCCCAAATCTTGAGAAAATTGAGCTTAGGTGTTTTACCACTCCATAGATCATAAGGAGTTTTCTCCACGGATTTGGATGGAACATTATTTAGTGTGTAAGCCGCAGTTTGTAGTGCATAACTCCAAAAGTACAGAGGTAATTCCGCATGACTCATCATTGACCGAACCATGTCGAGCAATGTCCTATTCCTCCTTTCGGATACCCCATTCTACTGAGGTGTTCCGGGAGGGGTGAGTTGAGGTACAATACCAAACTCCTTTAGGTATGAGTCAAATTCTATAAATACCATTGTAATCCCTCCTCTCCCTTTCTTCTTCTTGCTTCTCCATTAGTGTAGGTTTATTTTGCTACTCATTAGTGTAAGAGGAGAAGAAGGAGGAAACTTTGTAAGCTTTCATTTCAATATAGTATTCTTGTTCTTTACATTGATGTTTTCTATTTGATGTAATTTCCTTCATCTTTGTTGTTTGCTTAATCTAGTTTTCTACATTTCCATTATGGGTTTATGTTGTTTTTATGTTTTCTTTAGTTTAGAGATGAGTAGGGAGTAATCTATCCCCATTTGGGGGTGGAGAACAAGGTGATGTGATTATGTGATGTATTAAGTGTGTGTTAATCCTAACCTTTGAACCTCACATGATTTCCATAACCATCTAATTAGATTTTTACTCTTATCTTTGAAGTCCTAATGCTCTTGAATGATGCTTAGCACATGCTTAGATGAATGTGCTTGTTTTATGGGGAATGATGTGGTGAGGATAATGATGGAGTGGAAGAAGGAAACATAACATGTGCATGTATGTGCTCATGTTGGTCTCATCTTAATTAATGTCTTGTATGTTTTAATGATTGTGTTAAATGTTATTTCATGTTGAGACATAGTTGGGTTTGGTAATTATGCATGTGCTCATATTTGTAGGATTTCATGTTTAATTGTACATATTTATTTTCGAAATTTTTATGCACAATAAGGATCAATTTACAATTTTCTATGATTTATTTCATGCATGCATCAATTTGTTTCAATAACTAGTTTCAAAACTTTATTAAAACAAATATGGGCTCCGAAATTCATACCTAGAAGTTCTCTAAAACTTTTTGAAGATTCGGAGACGGGGATGCTCCTCGCTGCGCCGGATGCCTCCGAGTATTCACCAAACTCTAAACAAGATCGGAGAGAGGGAAGCTAGTCTCTCAATCTTCGATAGGGTTTAGAATCTAATTACTAACCCCTCTTTAATTCTCTTGAGAAGATGATCTCTTAAGAACTAAAACTAAACTTAAGAATTAAGGGATTTTCATGGAGAATTATGGAGAGAGAATTTTGCATAAGAAAATAATGAATGAATTGAGGAGGTAATGAAATAAACTTGTATTTATAAGTTCTCTCCAAATTACCTATTCATGTGCAACCTCTTGCCCATGATTGCAGGATTTCATGTTTAATTATACATATATATTTTTCGAATTTTCATGTATAATAAGGATCAATTTTCAATTTTCTAGAATTTATTGCATGCATCGGTTTGTTTTAACAAACTAGTTTCAAAAACTCTATTAAAACAAACGTGAAGGAGCTCCGAAATTCATACCTAGAAGTTCTCTAAAACTTCTCGAAGATTCGGAGACGGTTGGGATGCTCCTCGCTGCGCCGGATGCCTCCGAGTATTCACCAAACTCTAAACAAGATCGGAGAGAGGGAAGCTAGTCTCTCAATCTCCGATTGGGTTTAGAATCTAATTACTAACCCCTCTTTAGTTCCCTTTAGAAGATGACCTCTGAAGAACTAAAACTAAACTTAAGAATTAAGGAATTTTCGTGGAGAATTATGGAGAGAGATTTTGCATAAGAAAAATAATGAATTAAAATTAAGGAGGTAATGAGATAACCTTGTATTTATAGGTTCTCTCCAAATTACCTATTCATGTGCAACCTCTTGCCCATGATCCCATGCAAAATTCCATCTAACCATCCATTATTTATTAATAAATAAGATTAGCCACAAATTAAATCAATTATGGACCAATTCCATGCATGATCTAATTAATTCTTAAATTAATTCTGCATAAAACCGTCTGATCAGTCGACCGTTTGCGAGGTTCGGTCGACCGCTCAAACCCGATTTCGGTCGACCGTCCGAGACTCGGTCGACAGTTCTCAACAGTAGAATATTTCATCACATTGTTCGGTCGACCGACCGATCACATTCGGTCGACCGTTCGAACAGACGAAATTCACCTGTTATCGGTCGAGACGCGTTCTGTCGACCGGACACCACCGGTCGACCGTGCACCGATCAGTCGACCATTTACTTCCAACCGGTCGACCGTTTGTGCACTATTTTGCAGACTTGTCAAATTACCGGTTTTAACCCCTACAAAATTTGACATTTCGGGATTAGTAGTAAATTCACAACTTATGTAACATATTATCATATGTAATGATCAATCATTACACCCCATAATATTTACATCTCATATGAATTTAATTTAGATTCTAATTATGTTATTAATCACAACATAATCTTGATTTTGCTCGTTCACCCCATGTGTCATATTTTCTACATGAAACCCGACACATCTTATGAATTCAAAATCCCCATTCCTTGTTTCCCAGTTTTGTGGTGTGACCTATGGGAGGATCTAAACTAAGTTGGCAGTGATATTAAGAGCTTAATATCACAAGCTATAAGCGGTATCTAGCTACACATTATAGCTCCCAATTAGTTAGATGTCTTAATTCCACTCGAACCAAAACCCGATCCATTTAGTGATGGAGTGCATCACTTGTGTCCGTCCCTTGCCTCATGATATTAAGAATACACACAAAGTAGTATTGTGTCATCTTTGTATTAGTATTCATTTTCTTGATCTCTTTAAGCTAGTTACAAATATGTGACTTAACTCAAATCACATTGTGCACATTATAACTTTGCTTTATCAAGGGGCCCACTAATATCATCACTCAATTAAGAGGGGCAATGATAGTCTTTTGACTAACTATCTTCTCCAACAAAAGTTGTACTTAACCAACCAATGCCTTTGCACTACACTTATCGATAGCTCAAGACACTAATCTAATTAAATATTTCTTAAGTGATCGGATATAAGTCTCATATCAAATGACCAAAGACACAGTAAAATATTAATGACATAGAAACACATTTCTATAATATTTTACTTATTAGGTCTATTCGGTATACAAAAGTAATATTTTCCTATTTTGCATACCCGTGTCGTCACTCACTTGTAGAGCTACAATGATCTATGACCAACACGACAATCTTAACTCGGTAATCAATGTCCCATGTTAATTACCATGATTGCGAATATCTTTTGTTTTATGTAAACCAATATCTTTTAGAGCTCTACGGTTAAGGACCAAGAGCATCTTCCTTAACACTTCTCAAAGACAAATAACATAAACAAGGAACAAAATGATTTCTCATTCAATTCATAATAATTGACATTTAAAAGTAAAACTTTTAGAACACATTCCCTTCAATGATTTCATGCAAAATTCCATCTAACCATCCATTATTTAATAATAAATAATATTAGCCACGAATTAAATCAATTATGGACCAATTCCATGCATGATCCAATTAATTCTTAAATTAATTCTGCATTAACCGTCTGGACCGGTCGACCGTTTGGAGGTTCGGTCGACCGTTCAATACCTCGGTCGACCGTTCGTAACAAGAATTATTCCATCGCTATGTTCGGTCGACCGACCGATTACTTTCGGTCGACCGTTCGAACAGATGAAAATTCCATGTTATCGGTCGAGACACATCCGGTCGACCGTGCCCGATCGGTCGACCGTTGGAGCACTGTTCTGCAGACTTGTCAAATTTCGGTTTAACCCCTACAAAATTTGACATTTCGGGATTAGTAGTAAATTCACAACTTATGTAACATATTATCCTATGCAATGATCAATCATTACACCCCATAATATTTACATCACATATGAATTTTATTTAGATTCTAATTATGTTATTAATCACAACATAATTTTGATTTTGCTTGTTCACCCCATGTGTCATATTTTCTACATGAAACCCGACACATCTTATGAACTTAAAATCCACATTTCTTGTTTCCCAGTTTTGTGGTGTGACCTATGGGAGGATCTAAACTAAGTTGGCAGTGATATTAAGAGCTTAATATCACAAGCTATAAGCGGTATCTAGATACACATTATAGCTCCCAATTAGTTAGATGTCTTAATTCCACTCGAACCAAAACCCGATCCATTTAGTGATGGAGTGCACCACTTGTGTCCGTCCCTTGCCTCATGATATTAAGAATACACACAAAGTAGTATTGTGTCATCTTTGTATTAGTATTCGTTTCTTGATCTCTTTAAGCTAGTTATAAATATGTGACTTATCTCAAATCACATTGTGCACATCATAACTTTGCTTTATCAAGGGGCCCACTAATATCATCACTCAATTAAGAGGGGCAATGATAATCTTTCGACTAACTATCTTCTCCAACGAAAGTCATACTTAACCAACTAATGCTTTTACACTACACTCATCGATAGCTCAAGACACTAGTCTAATTAAGTACTCCTTAAGCGATCGGATATAAGTCTCATATCAAAGGACCAAGGACACAGTAAAATATTAATGACACAGAAACACATTCCTATAATATTTTACTTATTAGGTCTATTTGTTGGATTTCATGTTTAATTATACATATATATTTTTCGAATTTTCATGTATAATAAGGATCAATTACAATTTTCTTCGATTTATTTCATGCATGCATCAGTTTGTTTTAACAACTAGTTTCCAAAAACTCATTAAAACAAACACAAAGGGGCTCCGAAATTCATACCTAGAAGTTCTCTAAAACTTCTTGAAGATTCGGAGACGTTGAGGATGCTTGTTGCTGCGCCGGATGCCTCCGAGCTTTCACCAAACTCTAAACAAGATTGGAGAGAGAAGATCTAGCCTCTCAATCTCCAATAGGGTTTAGAATCTAATTACTAACCCCTCTTTAGTTCCCTCGAGAAGATGATCTCTTAAAAACTAAAACTAAACTTAAGAATTAAGGGAATTTCGTGGAGAATTATGGAGAGACTTTTTGCATGAGAAAACAATGAATGAATTAAGGAGGTAATGAGATAAACTTGTATTTATAAGTTCTCTCCAAATTACCTATTCATGTGCAACCTCTTGCCCATGATTTCATGCAAACTTCCATCTAACCATCTATTATTTAATAATAAATAATCTTAGCCACGAATTAAATCAATTATGGACCAATTCCATGCATGATCTAATTAATTTTTAAATTAATTCTGCACAAAACCGTCTGGACCGGTCGACCGTTTCAAGGTTCAGTCGACCGCTCGAACCATGTTTCGGTCAACCGTTCAATAATTCGGTCGACCGTTCGCAACAGGAATTATTCCATCGCAATGTTCGGTCGACCGACCGATTACATTCGGTCGACCGTTCGAACAGATGAAAATTCCCTGTTATCGGTCGAGACATGTCCGGTCGACCGTGTCCGATCGGTCAACCGTTTACTGCTAACCGGTCGACCGTTGGAGCACTGTTCTGCAGACCTGTCAAATTTCGGTTTAACCCCTACAAAATTTGACATTTCGGGATTAGTAGTAAATTCACAACTTATGTTACATATTATCCTATGCAATGATCAATCATTACACCCCATAATATTTACATCACATATGAATTTAATTTAGATTCTAATTATGTTATTGATCGCAACATAATTTTGATTTTGAGGGTGATCCTTTTGTCGGCGGATGCTCCTATTACACTCGGAGTCTCTGAAGGATGAGAACCCATTTCTTGTTTCCCAGTTTTGTGGTGTGACCTATGGGAGGATCTAAACTAAGTTGGCAGTGATATTAAGAGCTTAATATCACAAGCTATAAGCGGTATCTAGCTACACATTATAGCTCCCAATTAGTTAGATGTCTTAATTCCACTTGAACCAAAACCCGATCCATTTAGTGATGGAGTGCACCACTTGTGTCCGTCCCTTGCCTCATGATATTAAGAATACACACAAAGTAGTTTTGTGTCATCTTTGTATTAGTATTCATATCTTGATCTCTTTAAGCTAGTTATAAATATGTGACTTAACTCAAATCACATTGTGCACATTATAACTTTGCTTTATCAAGGGGCCCACTAATATCATCACTCAATTAAGAGGGGCAATGATAATCTTTTGACTAACTATCTTCTCCAACGAAAGTTATACTTAACCAACTAATGCCTTTACACTACACTCATCGATAGCTCAAGACACTAGTCTAATTAAGAACTCTTTAAGCGATCGGATATAAGTCTCATACCAAAGGACTAAGGACACAGTAAAATATTAATGACATAGAAACACATTCCTATAATATTTTACTTGTTAGGTCAATTCGGTATACAAAAGTACTATTTTTCTCTTTTGTGTACTCGTGTTGTTACTCACTTGTAGAGCAACAATGATCTATGATCAACACGACAATCTTAACTCGGTAACAAATGTCCCATGTTTATTACCATGATTGTGAATATCTTTTGTTTTATGTAAACCAATATCTTTTAGAGCTCTACGGTTAAGGACCAAGAGCCTCTTCCTTAACACTTCCAAAAGACGAATAACATAAACAAGGAACAAAATGATTTCTCATTCAATTCATAATAATTGACATTTAAAAGTAAAACTTTTAGAACATATTCCCTTCAATCTCCCACTTGTTATTAAAGTTTTCTTTCTCATACATTCTCAATGCATAAAACAATAATAACTAGGGTAAACCCCATTACATATCAATCATCAAGCCAATCTACATGGTTCCTCAATCCCATGGACTCGAAATGCATTTCGCCCTTGGCTTGGGATAAGGGTTTTGTGAATGGATCAGCTGTGTTGCTGTTGGTGTCCACCCATAAAAGATTTATTTTGCCTTCGTCGATGAGGTCACGCGTTACGAAGTACTTACGATCCATGTACTTCACTTTGTGGTGTGATTTGGGATCCTTGATTTGCGAGATAGATGCACTATTGTCGCAAAATAGCTCTATTGGTCCCCCGCTCGAGGGAACTACTCCAAGCTCTTCAAGGAACTTCTTAATCCACACTCCTTCCTTGCTCGCTTCAGCGACAGCCATTACTTCGGAAGCAATGGTTGAGTCGGTCGTAGTGCTTTGCTTCCAACTACGCCAACTCACAGCTCCACCATTCAGAAGGAAGACATATCCTGATTGCGACCTTCTATCGTCTTGATCACTCATGAAACTCGCATCCGAGTAACCCTCAGCTATCAATTCCCTTTGTTCTCCATAAACAAGAATCTTATCCTTAGTCTGGTTAAGGTAATTCAGGATATTCTTGACCGCAGTCCAATGCTCAGGACCTGCGTTGGATTGGTGACGACTTGTCACGCTTAGAGCATACGAGACATCGGGTCTTGTGCAAGTCATCGCGTACATGATCGACCCAATTGCCGAAGCATAAGGGACATCCTTCATGTACTCTAAGTCCTTACGTGATTGAGCATGTTGAGACTTCTTGAGTTGCACACCCATACTCATTGGCACACTGCCCTTTTTGGAGTTGTTCATCTTGAACCTTTCCAAGACCTTGTCAATGTATGTACGTTGACTCGGGCCAATGAGTCTACGGGATCTATCTCGGTATATCTTGATTCCTAAGATGTATTGAGCCTCACCCATATCTTTCATTGAAAATGAAGATTTCAATGAACTTCTCGTTTGCTCAAGCAAAGGAATATGATTGCCCATAAGCAATATGTCATCGACATATAAGATTAGGAATACTACATGGCTCCCACTAACCTTCTTGTATATACAAGGCTCTTCCTTACTTTGAATGAAGTGAAGCTTTTTCACTTCCTCGTCAAAACGTTTGTTCCAACTCCTTGATGCTTGCTTCAATCCATAAATGGATCTTTGAAGCTTGCATACTGATGTGAATTTTATTTATACCGCAAGTGCACGACGTCTATGAAGACGTGGCAAGTACGGGTCGAACACAAGGAGGGAGAGATTTCGTTGTTAGTGTGATTTCGATTGAGGGGAAGAAGGGAGAAGAAATAAGTTGGGTTTTTGGTATTTTTGATTTAATTATCTAAAGTACGAAACAAAAGCAATTAGAACTAAAACAAGAAATAAGAAGAGAATTCCGTTTGGTGGAGGTTTAGATTTAAGGTTTAGATTAGAGAACTTAGAAACTTATAATAAATCATGTTTAGTTATGAAGCATTACAAGATAAATGATTTAACATAAACTCAAGTAATCAAAATACTAATCACGAACTTAGAATAATAACATTCATTCATCTTCTCTAACCCTAAATCCGTCACCTCCACCCTTCGGAAAGAGTTAGAAACTCATGGAGGGAGGAAGAAGAAGGGGTCCTTGAGACATTACAAAGAAAACTAAAAAGTAAGAAATAAGAAACAGGATTTTATTAATAAAACTAAGGTACACAAATAAGAACAACAACCAAGGACCCTATTTACATCGTTCTCGGGTCTATTTACAGTTGCTACAAGGGACTTAGGTATAGAATTGGATAGTACACGTGTCCATACACGACTGGACGAAATTGGGACACACAGATCGACCAATGGGCGGCGGAATCGCCGCACATCATGTGTATTGTGCGGCGGATTCGCCTCACACGTTGGTCGGATTTAATCAGGATTTTTGTCACGCGTTTATGGTATGATTTGATCCTCCTTTGCGCGTCTGGATTGATTCTTTCCATTGTCTTGAGCTCCGGATTAATTCCTTCCATTGTTGGAGATTTATATTTGATTTTTCTTTTGACTTTCTCCACACAATAACTTGGTCCTTTTATTTTGCAATCAGGTCCTTGTCATTTTGCAATTAAGTCCTTGACCTTTTTTGTAATTAGCTTCCTTGAATGCTTTTATGCTTGGATGCATTTCCATTTGGAACCTGATAAACTTGAACTCGGTCTTTATGATAGAAATGAATCTTTTGCACGCGTTTATGCTCGGAATGTGGGTAATTTGCATTCAGGTCCCTGTATTCTGTAAATACGACTAAACACATACCTTAGTAGCATTTATTGATATAAAAGTAATCTAAATGAAAGACATATGATGCAATGTATGCAATGCATCAAATACCCCCACACCTAGATTTTGCTAGTCCCTAGCAAAGCAGAATATAAGAAAATGAAAGCAGGGAAATCCTAACTCACTTTCGTAGGAATCACGGTTGCACTTAGCATGTGCAACAAGCCTTTAAACCTCCAGGTTGCCTTAGAGGACGAGTTTTGTCTCGTGAGGGTTTTCAGTTGACACACCCACAAAGTCTTATTCCATTAATAGCTCTTAATATTTCTGCCTTAACCTTATACATCTCACTTAAAGTTCTCGCATGCTCATTATACAGTTCTAACTTATAAAAAGTTTGACTTGGTCTTTATTCCTCCAACATACACACCACTAACCCCTCTACACATGTTATCACATAAATTATTTTGCACGCCTCCTCTGGTGGTGAAGTATCATTTGGATCAACCATGGCATGGATCATTCCTTTAGCTTTGGGCCTTGAGTATCTTAAAGTATTTATTTATTTTTGTCCTTTTTCCGTGATTCAACACATTTGCTTTTCTTTTTGACACTTATACCCTTTTTGCATTCGTGTAGCGAGTTTGGTCGATAATCCCGAGCTGGCAGACTCAAGTTACCGGGTTTCAAGATACCCCTACGGACCAGTGACTCGAATGCTTGGGCTTTTGTAATCATTTTGCAAAATGTGTTTTCCTCACTTTATTTTTATTTTATTTTACTTTTATTTTCCTCAAGGCTTAATTGCTATTAGAAGTCCACACTTCCCGGTATATTTTCCTCAACCTCTGCTTTTTATCAACCACTTCAAAGATTTGATTCATCCAATTTAAGTGGATACATGTCTTACAAGGGTCATGGGTTATTTCTTTGGAACTTAGATTTATGTCATACTTTCTACAAGCAGAACTATATAATAAGGAACAAAAACTTAATGCAATTTGTACACGGGTTTTGGCAGTTCAATCTTAAGCTATGTCATAGAATATTGAATTTTTTTTTTAAATAAAGCAGAACAGAAAATCAAATAGATAGATATGTACATATATAAACACCCCCCACACCTAAATCATGCATTGTCCTCAATGTATGCACAGATACAATAAATGCACTTATTACCTGCGTCGGCTTGCGGTAGAGGGGTCGAGTTTGCTCAAAGTCAACCATAATCAGAACTGGATTGAATGACACCATGTTGGTGCATGTATCCAGTTGAATTGTTCCCCATGTTGACTTGAGGAAAAGATTCCACTCTTCTCACTTGAATTGGTTCGCTTGTTTGCTCGAGTGATGGTGGTTGGGTAAATGAATTACTCCCTTTTTTCTTACATCCTTTTTGCTTATGTGATGATTTATTTGATTCAGAAATCTGATAAATACGTGCTCTCATCACAACATCACTTGGGTTGCATATTATTTCTGGCTCATTATCAATATGGAAGATATTAAATTCTGCTTTTAAGTTACCGAAAGATAATTGCATGAGCCCATTTCGACAGTTTATTAATGCTTCCGAAGTGGCTAAAAAGGGTCTACCTAAAATTACAGGGATTTGTCGATTAGGATTTACAACAGGTTCAGTATCAAGTACGACAAAATCCACTGGATAAATGAAGTCACCAACCTTAATCAAAACGTCCTCTACTATACCTCTTGGTTTCTTAACAGAACAATCAGCGAATTGGAGGGTTGTCCTAGAGGGTTTCAGTGGACCAAGGTTGAGTTGCTCGTAGACAGAAAATGGGAGCAAGTTAACGCTTGCACCAAGGTCTAGAAGGGCTTTATTGATAAACGTATCTCCTATTGAACATGAAATTGTGGGACACCCCGGGTCCTTATATTTTATAGGAGATGTGTTGGAAAGAATTGAGCATATGTTTGCAGTTAAGAATGCCTTCTTTGGTACATTCGTTTTTCTCTTCTTAGTGCACAAATCTTTTAAGAATTTAGCATAAGCAGGTATTTGTTGAATCATGTCTAAGAGTGGAATGTTTACCTTAACTTGCTTAAATACTTCCAAGATTTTCTCTATTTGTGCACTAGAGTTCTTTTTGAATCTATTGGGAAATGGGGCTTTAGGCACATAGACTCGCTCAGGTTCAGGTTGAGCTACAGGTTCAGGTTGGGTAGGTGGATTGGGCTTTTCAATTTGGACGTCGGGTTCAATGGTCAAGTCATATGTGGGTGCTTGATGGCTAGATTGATTAGTCATTCTAGGGTTTACCACATTATTGTCAATTTGTCTTCCGGACCGTAATGATACTACAGCATTGATTTGTTGGAACGGTCCTTCCTCATTAACCATTTGAACCGGTCTAGGGTTGTTATTTCCTGAAGGTGGTTGATAAGATTGATATTGATTATTAGTTCTGGGGTTTACTTCAGGTTGACTTGGAAATTGGCCCTTTTCTCTTTCACCTATTATCTGTGCTAATTGGCTGACCTGTGTCTCTAGCCTTTGGAATGATTGGTTGGTTGTTTGTATAAAAGTTGTCATTAAATTTTCTAATTTTGTCAACCTAACCTCATGATTTCCATTATTACCCCCAGATGATGTATTATTTTGGTTATATGGGGTTGGTTGTTGTCTAGGAGGTTGTCCTTGTTGGGTCCACGAAAAATTGGGATGATTACGCCAACCTGGGTTATAGGTTGATGCGTAAGGATCATTTCTAGAATTGTTAAATGTGGCATTAACATGTTCCAGGTTCACACAGTCCTCCATTAAATGACCAGTCTGACCACATCTAGAGCAGGGGATAGACAAGGGTTGATTCATTCGGGGTTGATTTTGTAGCTCTAGACTTTCCATTCTACGCATTAGGGTAGCTAGTTTTGCCTCAGCCGCTATGTTGGAGTCTATAGCTAAGACACCTGGTCGGGGTTGACTCGCTATTCTAGATCCAATACTCGGGTTGATGGGTGTTCTAGCATTGTCCCATTGCATACTATTTTCAGCTAAATCCTCAAGAAAAGTCCAGGCATCATTTTCATTTTTGGACATAAAGTTCCCTTGGCTCACAGATTCTAGCATAACCCTAGATGTGGGTGTCAATCCCTCATAAATAATTTGGCATAATTGCCACTTCGGAATTCCGTGATGAGGGCATTGGGTCAAGACACTCTTAAATCTCTCAAGATAGGAATAGAACGGCTCGCTCTCAGACTGAACGAATGCAACAATTTCATTCCTAATCTTCATAGTCTTATGGTTGGGGAAATATTTTTTTAGGAAAACTTGAACAAATTCGGCCCAACTTCTAATAGATCTTTCGGCTAGACTATATAGCCATTTCTTAGCGTCGTCCTTCAGTGCTAGAGGCACGAATTTCAGACGCACTGCCTCTTCAGGGATATGCTGGTATTGCATAAGAGAGCAGATTTCTTCAAATTCTCTAAGGAAGAGATATGGGTCTTCCCTAGAGGTGAACTTAGGCAGCATACTCATGTATTGTGCCTTAAGTTCGAAGTCGCGACCCGGTATGGTGGGCATGACGATGCACGATGGCTGAGCAGCCATCGTTGGGTAGCACCGATCCCTCAAAGTTATAGGTTGCGCAACAGGCGGGTCCACTACGTTCTCACCCATTAGATCCGGGTGAGGTGGTGCAACAGATGGGTTGGGGTTAAGCTCTAGACTGGAATTCAGATGAACTCGTGAGAGTCGATTGCTTAAATCCCGCACCCAAATCTGAGTGCACCGGTTTGAATTAATTTTTGAATTTGAATTCAAAATTTAAATTTCAAATTCAATTCCAAGAATCAATTACTCTCTTTTTTTTTGAATTTTTGAATTTTAAATTTTTTTTTTTAAAAGGAAACAAACAATAGAAAGGTAAGGATGAGAAGGGAAAGAAGACTCAGACGAGAAGGGAAACTTAACTCTAAAGGGATAAAAATTAGGGTTGGTCAGAAATTTCCTGAACAAGCACGGTCAAAACAATCCTAGACCTAGTGTCACTTAGATCTAGACGACTCCTAACTGGTTGAGTCGAATTAATTTGCTTGATTCACCTCCCTCACCAATCAAACCAAGTTGGCCAGTTAGTGTATAGCTAGTGGGGGCGCTTCCGACAGAGTCGGTGCCAATTAGACAACCACGTCGCTTGGAAGACTTTCGTCGACACAAAAACACTTTCTAGACACCAAATTGAATTCAATTAGCTTCAGGTCATAGCAAGTCAAACCAATCTCCTCCTTAATTGAGTTCGAGTCCTTAGGGGCCAATGTCTAATTGATTTTAAATTTTAGGCTTAGGCGACACTTCAGGATTGTGGTTTGTGGGCTACGGGAGGGTGATGAAATCCCCACCGTATCTTTTCCTACGGAGTTGCCCTTAAGATAGTTTAACTTAAATCTAGCAAAGATAGTCAAACAATGGTCCTTTTAATGGGGGCAATTGCAAGGTTGTATGCAGCTAAATTATATGCTCTAATGCAATCGATAAAAACCTCGATATGTACCTTGCCTCCAGCAATCTTCAACAAGTATTAATTTGCAAGAATTTAGCAAGAATAATGCAAGCAAAACATTATAAAATGCATGCACTAAGGTCTTTCTAATTTTGCCAATTTTAGGTCAGAGTTGAATTATTGCCAATTATGGAATTGTAACCCTAACACGTGCAATTCTACGAAAGGAAACTTTTCAACTATTCAGATTTTACGAGAAAGGCAAGAAAAGTTACCTCCGCAATGCTCAGTCGGGTTCGCCGCCCGCTCTCGGAGATTCCAGTAGCTCAATGCGACCACCCAGAGATGCCGACGACGCCCTCAAAATTTGAAGACCGGAAGACCAACCTGTGCGGCGATTTCGCCGCAAATGCTTCTTATGGGGCGGCGGATTCGCCGCTCTTTAAGCTCAGAATGCGCTCGTATTTCGCCGCGCGCTCTGTTGTCTCCTAAAACACAAATCCAAATACTTAGATCGCGCACAAGATAAACAGGAAAAATCGAAAACAAAAAAAACAACAAAAATCTGCGTCGCCTCCCCGGCAACGGCGCCAAAAACTTGATGTGAATTTTATTTATACCGCAAGTGCACGGCGTCTATGAAGACGTGGCAAGTACGGGTCGAACACAAGGAGGGAGAGATTTCGTTGTTAGTGTGATTTCGATTGAGGGGAAGAAGGGAGAAGAAATAAGTTGGGTTTTTGGTATTTTTGATTTAATTATCTAAAGTACGAAACAAAAGCAATTAGAACTAAAACAAGAAATAAGAAGAGAATTCCGTTTGGTGGAGGTTTAGATTTAAGGTTTAGATTAGAGAACTTAGAAACTTATAATAAATCATGTTTAGTTATGAAGCATTACAAGATAAATGATTTAACATAAACTCAAGTAATCAAAATACTAATCACGAACTTAGAATAATAACATTCATTCATCTTCTCTAACCCTAAATCCGTCACCTCCACCCTTCGGAAAGAGTTAGAAACTCATGGAGGGAGGAAGAAGAAGGGGTCCTTGAGACATTACAAAGAAAACTAAAAAGTAAGAAATAAGAAACAGGATTTTATTAATAAAACTAAGGTACACAAATAAGAACAACAACCAAGGACCCTATTTACATCGTTCTCGGGTCTATTTATAGTTGCTACAAGGGACTTAGGTATAGAATTGGATAGTACACGTGTCCATACACGACTGGACGAAATTGGGACACACAGATCGACCAATGGGCGGCGGAATCGCCGCACATCATGTGTATTGTGCGGCGGATTCGCCTCACACGTTGGTCGGATTTAATCAGGATTTTTGTCACGCGTTTATGGTATGATTTGATCCTCCTTTGCGCGTCTGGATTGATTCTTTCCATTGTCTTGAGCTCCGGATTAATTCCTTCCATTGTTGGAGATTTATATTTGATTTTTCTTTTGACTTTCTCCACACAATAACTTGGTCCTTTTATTTTGCAATCAGGTCCTTGTCATTTTGCAATTAAGTCCTAGACCTTTTTTGTAATTAGCTTCCTTGAATGCTTTTATGCTTGGATGCATTTCCATTTGGAACCCGATAAACTTGAACTCGGTCTTTATGATAGAAATGAATCTTTTGCACGCGTTTATGCTCGGAATGTGGGTAATTTGCATTCAGGTCCCTGTATTCTGTAAATACGACTAAACACATACCTTAGTAGCATTTACTGATATAAAAGTAATCTAAATGAAAGACATATGATGCAATGTATGCAATGCATCACATACCTTTTCGCTATTCTTTGGATCTTCAAAACCTTGAGGTTGTACCATGTACACATCCTCCTCCAAGTTCCCATTAAGGAACGCCGTTTTGACATCCATTTTCCATATTTCATAATCATGAAATGCAGCAATAGCGAGCATTATCCGAATAGACTTGAACATGGCAACCGGTGAAAAAGTTTCATCATAGTCAATTCCTTGAACTTGAGTGAAACCCTTCGCTACAAGCCTCGCTTTGTAGGTTGTTAAGTTCCCATCCATGTCCATCTTCCTCTTGAAAACCCATTTATTTTGAATGGCCTTTTTCCCTTGAGGAAGGTCAACCAAGTTCCACACTTGATTATCATACATGGATTCTATTTCGGATTCCATGGCCTTAAGCCATAGTTTGGAGTCTTCCCTTTCCATTGCTTCTTGGAAGGTCAAGGGATCATTGGTATCTAGTACCATGATTTCATGAAGTCCCAGATACAAGTCGGGTTTCTTCCTTTCCCTTGTTGACCTTCTTAGTTCTTTTGGTTCTTCTCGTGTCTCTCGAACTTCTTCCACAATTTCTTGAGGAGTTGGTTCACGTTCAATTCTGGAACGTACACTTGGTGGGGATGATTGAGATTCTCTCACAATTTCTTGTGATGGTCTCTCGCTCACGCTCCCACTAACCAAAGGAATCTCGGTTGGGCCTTCATGATCTTGAACGTCATCATTCGTGTCATGATCTTGTAGAGTATCTTGAGTTTCCTCAAGCACAACCCTACTCCCACTACTTTTTACTCTCTCTAGAAATTCCTTTTCCAGAAATGTGGCATCCCTCTCTACAATCACTCGATTGGAGGTGATATACCAAAAGTAGTATCCTTTTGTCTCACGAGGATAACCAATGAAGAAGCACTTATCCGCTTTTGGTTGAAGTTTGGTCGACATCAATCTCTTGACGTAGGCCTCACAACCCCAAATCTTGAGAAAATTGAGCTAGGTGTTTTACCACTCCATAGATCATAAGGAGTTTTCTCCACAGATTTGGATGGAACATTATTTAGTGTGCAAGCCGCAGTTTGTAGTGCATAACTCCAAAAGTAAAGAGGTAATTCCGCATGACTCATCATTGACCGAACCATGTCGAGCAATGTCCTATTCCTCCTTTCGGATACCCCATTCTACTGAGGTGTTCCGGGAGGGGTGAGTTGAGGTACAATACCAAACTCCTTTAGGTATGAGTCAAATTCGGCACTTAAGTACTCACCTCCACGATCCGTTCGTAGAGACTTGATTTTCTTGTCGAGTTGGTTCTCTACTTCATTCTTGAATTCTTTGAACTTGTCGAAGGATTCACTTTTGTTTCTCATTAGATAAATATAGCCATAACGACTATAATCATCCGTGAACGTAATGAAGTACCTGAAACCATCTCGTGCACTAGTACTCATTGGACCACATACATCGGAATGTATCAAATCCAACAAGCCACTCGCCCTTGGGCCTTTCTTCTTGAAAGGTTTTTTGGTAATTTTTCCCATTAGACGTGGTTGGCACGTCTCCAATGATTTAAAATCAAGTAGACCAAGAAGGTTAGCTTCTTGCAATTTCTTGATGCGCTTTTCATTTATGTGACCAAGACGATAGTGCCACAAGAGAGTATCATTCTCGTGAGTGGATTTAAGTCTTTTGTTATTGATATTAAAGATTTGTTTATTATTTAATTCAAGCAAATAGAGATCATTCCTTATGAACGCATTTGCATAGAAAACACCATTCTTCGATATAGACAAACAAGAATTTGAAATATTTATATTAAAATTATCCATATCCAAACATGATACAGAAATAATATTCTTGTTAATCGAAGGTACATAATAAACATTCTTTAGACATAAATTTAAACCACTACATAATTGAAGCACCACAGAACCTTGTGCAACCGTAGAAACGTTCGCACCATTTCCGACCTTCAATTCAATCTCGTTCCGCACGAGTTCCTTCCTATGCTTGAGTAGCTGCACATTAGAAACTATGTGAGCACAAGATCCGGTTTCACTTACCCAATCCTGGACAGAGGTGGCTAAATTTATTTCAATAACAAATATACCTTTGGCCTTTTTGGGGCGCCGACGTTCAATCACTCCATTGTCAAGGTCTTCCTTGTACTTGGGGCAATTTGGCTGGATGTGTCCTTTTTCACCGCAGTGAAAGAACTTCGTAGTGGGAGTTGGAGATTTCTGAGATTTCCCCCTCGAGGCACTCTTATGAGCACCTCCTACTCCCTTGCTCTTGATTGAACCACTTTTGGTAGATTTGCCCTTTCCTTTACCAATCTTTTGGCTCCTCCCATGGACGGCAAGGACTTGCTTGTCCCTACCCTTGCCCATGTCAACTTCAGCAGTTTTGAGAGCGTTGTGAAGCTCCTCAAGACTCACCCCTTTTTCACGCACGTGATAGTGCATCACAAAGTCCTTAAAGGACGGGGCTAGAGAGCCAAGAATCATATCTTCAGCAATGTCCTCGGGCATTGGTGAAGAGAGCTTTGCCAACTTCTCAAGGTATCCTTGCATCGTGAGAAAATGCATAGATACCGATGTTCCCTCCGCCATATGGCACCTTGTGAGTGCGATGGTGGTCTTATAGCGCTCCTTTCGGGCACTATCCATGAACATCTTTGATAAAGCCTCCATGGTCTTCTTGGGTTTTGAATCCAAGTATTTCGCTTGAAGCGAGTCACCCATCGATGCTAGCATAAGACCGTGAACTTGGTTCTCTTGGTCTTCCCACTTGGCTTTAGCCTCTTTCTCTTCATCGGTTAATCTCACATTCCACTTTGGGATGGGACCTTCCAAAATGTCAGATAGTTTCTCAAACTTTAACACGATGTTGAGTTTGAGTTGCCAACTAATGAAGTTTGAGCCATCATTTGCTAAAGGGTATTTTTCTATCATGGATCGTACGATAGGTTGGATGTTCGACATTTTTCTACAAAATAAATCATATAGGATTTTAATGTCAATTTTATGTTTATTATACATACATAAAAATGTAAATGTTGCAAATAAAAAAAATTGTCCATAAATGCAACAATACAAGATCCCATCAATTGTAACATAAACTAGCTAAGGGCGATCGAATACATTACAACATCAAGGTAAGAAAAACCTTTTTCTAATCACAATCTTTTTGAATTTTAGCAATATTAGCATCTTCAAACTCTTGTTATTCTTGTCATTTTAATTATGAGGGAATGCGACCTATCCTCGTAAGAAAAATATTTTCCCAAAACCGAGCTAGGGCTCTAGGTGATGTTAAGAAAACTTATTTTCATTTGATACGAGATACGTTTATCCATTGTATTCACAACTAAACGTACTTGGGGTTCACTAGGGTGAAACGCACCGCATACATTTAATCGTGGCACAACAATAGACAACCATTATATCTCCCACTATTCCCAAAGATGGAGGGAGTTATCTCCCGCTAAGGGCGAGCAGAGTATCCATCAATCAATGGCTGCTAGTGGATGAAATAAGAAGGAAATTATTCTTAATTTTTGTTGGACAATTTCATATATTTACATGTGATTTGGAATTTTAGGTTATCATGCATATTAATATTCATACACATCCTAACATTCACCACATTCATCACATTGTGCACATTATAACTTTGCTTTATCAAGGGGCCCACTAATATCATCACTCAATTAAGATGGGCAATGATAATCTTTTGACTAACTATCTTCTCCACAAAAGTCATACTTAACCAACCAATGTCTTTACACTACACTCATCGATAGCTCAAGACACTAGTCTAATTAAGCAATTCTTAAGTGATCGGATATAAGTCTCATATCAAAGGACCAAAGACACAGTAAAACATTAATGACACATAAAACACAATTCTATAATGTTTTACTTATTAGGTCTATTTGTTGGATTTCATGTTTAATTATACATATATATTTTTCGAATTTTCTTGTATAATAAGGATCCATTACAATTTTCTTCGATTTATTTCATGCAAGCATCAGTTTGTTTTAAAAACTAGTTTCCAAAAACTCATTAAAACAAACACAAAGGGGCTCTGAAATTCATACCTAGAAGTTCTCTAAAACTTCTTAAAGATTCGGAGACGTTGAGGATGCTTGTTGCTGCGCCGGATGCCTCCGAGATTTCACCAAACTCTAAACAAGATTGGAGAGAGAAGAGCTAGCCTCTCAATCTCCAATAGGGTTTAGAATCTAATTACTAACCCCTCTTTAGTTCCCTCGAGAAGATGATCTCTTAAAAACTAAAACTAAACTTAAGAATTAAGGGAATTTCGTGGAGAATTATGGAGAGAGTTTTTGCATGAGAAAACAATGAATGAATTAAGGAGGTAATGAGATAAACTTGTATTTATAAGTTCTCTCCAAATTACCTATTCATGTGCAACCTCTTGCCCATGATTTCATGCAAACTTCCATCTAACCATCTATTATTTAATAATAAATAATCTTAGCCACGAATTAAATCAATTATGGACCAATTCCATGCATGATCTAATTAATTCTTAAATTAATTTTGCACAAAACCGTCTGGACCGGTCGACCGTTTCAAGGTTCGGTCGACCGCTCGAACCATGTTTCGGTCGACCGTTCAATAATTCGGTCGACCGTTCGCAACAGGAATTATTCCATCGCAATGTTCGGTCGACCGTTCGAACAGATGAAAATTCCCTGTTATCGGTCGAGACAAGTCTGGTCGACCGTGTCCGATCGGTCGACCGTTTACTGCTAACTGGTCGACCGTTGGAGCACTGTTCTGCAGACTTGTCAAATTTCGGTTTAACCCCTACAAAATTTGACATTTCGGGATTAGTAGTAAATTCACAACTTATGTAACATATTATCCTATGCAATGATCAATCATTACACCCCATAATATTTACATCACATATGAATTTAATTTAGATTCTAATTATGTTATTGATCACAACATAATTTTGATTTTGCTTGTTCACCCCATGTGTCATATTTTCTACATGAAACCCGACACAACTTATGAACTCAAAATCCACATTTCTTGTTTCCCAGTTTTGTGGTGTGGCCTATGAGAGGATCTAAACTAAGTTGGCAGTGATATTAAGAGCTTAATATCACAAGCTATAAGCGGTATCTAGCTACACATTATAGCTCCCAATTAGTTAGATGTCTTAATTCCACTTGAACCAAAACCCGATCCATTTAGTGATGGAGTGCACCACTTGTGTCCGTCCCTTGCCTCATGATATTAAGAATACACACAAAGTAGTTTTGTGTCATCTTTGTATTAGTATTCATATCTTGATATCTTTAAGCTAGTTATAAATATGTGACTTAACTCAAATCACATTGTGCACATTATAACTTTGCTTTATCAAGGGGCCCACTAATCTCATCACTCAATTAAGAGGGGCAATGATAATCTTTTGACTAACTATCTTCTCCAACGAAAGTTATACTTAACCAACTAATGTCTTTACACTACACTCATCGATAGCTCAAGACACTAGTCTAATTAAGAACTCCTTAAGCGATCGGATATAAGTCTCATATCAAAGGACCAAGGACACAGTAAAATATTAATGACACAGAAACACATTCCTATAATATTTTACTTGTTAGGTCAATTCGGTATACAAAAGTACTATTTTCCTCTTTTGTGTACCCGTGTTGTCACTCACTTGTAGAGCTACAATGATCTATGATCAACACGACAATCTTAACTCGGTAACAAATGTCCCATGTTTATTACCATGATGGCGAATATCTTTTGTTTTATGTAAACCAATATCTTTTAGAGCTCTACGGTTAAGGACCAAGAGTCTCTTCCTTAACACTTCCAAAAGACGAATAACATAAACAAGGAACAAAATGATTTCTCATTCAATTCATATTAATTGACATTTAAAAGCAAAACTTTTAGAACACATTCCCTTCACTATTCAGTATACAAAAGTAATATTTTCCTCTTTTGTGTACCCATGTTGTCACTCACTTGTAGAGCTACAGTGATCTATGACCAACACGACAATCTTAACTCGGTAATTGATGTCCCATGTTAATTACCATGATTGCGAATATCTTTTGTTTTATGTAAACCAATATCTTTTAGAGCTCTACGGTTAAGGACCAAGAGCCTCTTCCTTAACACTTCTAAAAGATGAATAACATAAACAAGGAACAAAATGATTTCTCATTCAATTCATAATAATTGACATTTAAAAGTAAAACTTTTAGAACACATTCCCTTCATGTTTAAGGCACCCCGGGATGCATAGGTTGGGTATACCAGGGAGAGTAGTTATTGTCCCAACAATGAAATGGATGACTGCCCATGTAACCATTCATATCGACAATAACACTGTCAAATCGATTACCCTCACCACCACGAGATCAAACTCGCATAAAAGCTCTCGAATCGACCCTAAAATACTAAGAGAATGTGTAAATGGGAGGACACTAAATGAGAGAATTAGAGGAGAATATGACTCAAGTGAGAAGAGAAGTAGACTTAAGAGCTAGCGTGGGTAATGGGGAGGGTATAAGCCTAATCTAGTAAACACGGCTCAAACAAGCTTAGGCTGGCGATGAGTCCTTAGATTAGACGGTGCCTAACCATGACACTCCACACTCCCAAATGCCTCACATCCCTCGACCGAATGTCACAAAGCTGTCTTCAGAGAGTCAGAAACTGAAGGTCCCAAAAATTCCAAATAGTTAATTAAACAACAACATTCAGATGTTGACGTCGAGAATGGGTTAGTCTCCTAAGTGTGCCAGAATCCTAGGAGTCAATGTCTACTTGATTTTAGATTAGGATTTTTTATTAAGTGTGATTTTTGGGCCAAGGAAGGGGTGATGAAATCCCCTATCTTATATTATATGGGACAACCCATTTTGGGTATCTTAATCCATAAACTAGCATTCAAGCCCACCAATCAAACACTCACCTTACTCTTGTTCCAATGCAACCCTATTAACTAATGCATACAAGCTAATGCATGACTGAGTGAAGAAGATTTCGTACCATACACTAGCAAAGGACAACAAGAAAGGAAAGTGATTGACATTATATCATGCATATATTTTGTAGGATCGTGAGGGTCTCTAATTCTAATCACTATCAATCCTAATTACCTACTTGTTTAACTATCAAAGATGTGCACAGTGGAATTTAAACAAATACAAGTAAGTAATACAAACCACAACGATGACACCGGATTTTTACAGAGGTTCGGTCTCCCGCCTACGTCCTCTCTTGCAAGCTCCGCTCGACACTTCGAGTTCCGCTCACGACTTCACTATCCGCTCCCCGTTCCAGGCTGGGAGACAACGCCTTTACAAATACGCCTCCACGAACACCCTCGTGAACTTGACTTTCTTCTCTCACAAACTGAGAGGAACACTTCGGGCTTTCACCGAAGTCTTTGCTTCTTTCAGAAACGAAATCTTGAGTGAAACACACTCTCTAACTTGAGCACACTTAGCTTAGAATGTGGAATTGATGCTAAGGAGTGGAATTGTAAGCTTGGTGTGTAGGATTGGGGAAATTTGAGCTAGGGAGTTTCTCTCTAATGTATAGGACAAGTATGTGTGGGAAAGTTGTGTTAAAATGTGTTTTACAACTCTCTTTACACGTATTAGAGAGAATATAGCCGTTGGGGTTATTTGGGTAAGAGTTGGTGTAAGATACACAAAACAGAAACTAGTAGAACCCAATTCTGAGTGAATTCGGTCGACCAGAATGGGTTGTTCGGTCGACCATTTGCCAGTTTTGAACTCAGTTCGGTCGACCGGTTAAGGAACGGTCGACCGCCCAACACTATGTCTGGGGTACACTTAAGTGATCAGTCGAACACTAAATAGAGTTCGGTCGACCGATTTACACCAGGCACTTAGGGGTTGACAAACAAGTTTCTATTTGGTCGACCGAAACAAGGTCCACAATCGACCGAATTCCAACAGAAAGTTCGGGTTTGTCAAGAGACATAAATTCGGTCGACCGAACAAGGTCCTCGGTTAACCGATACATAAAATGTATTTGGGGTATTTTTGGTTAATACGAATACGACTGTTGGGTACTAACGACAAAACAAACGGTCGGAAAAATAATTGGGACTCAGTCGAACGAAAAGGTCTAGACGGTCGACCGAACTTAGGCAGTTAAACACTAACAGATTAATTGATCACTCGGTCGACCGAACAGTCTGTTTCGGTCGACCGAATGTGGGCAGACAGTTTGGGTTCAGGTTTAGTGTTTTCCAGTCTAAGTTTGGGTGACATATTGAAGTCCAAATTATGTGAAATTTCGTGTGTGACTTCTATAAGGAACCTAGTGTGTGTTTGAGTAGTTTTTAGCTCAAGTATGCTCAATTACACAAAGTTCCTAAGACGCAAAGAAATACAAATTACATGTCTTCAAAAGAGCTTGATTACATGTCTTGACTTGATTTACTTTCTTCCTTGAGTCTTGATCACCTGCAGAGGTTAGCACAAAGCAATATGTATCCAATGCAACATGTGTGCTACTCTACATGATCACAATTAAGATTAGGTTGATTAAATCATCAAAACATAGATTAAGGCCAAAAAGGCACCATATTTGTGTCTTATATCCTCTATTTTTAACCCAAGCAATGCTACGTAACGAGTTTTATGTTTAAGTTTCAGGAATAAAACAAGTGAGAAGAGACACAAAAAGGACCTAAAAGCAAGAAAAATGTCTGAATTGTAAGACTTATGGACTGATATACAAGAGGGAAGGACCCGGATGTAACCCAAAAGGACGAATAAGCAAATTAAGAAACTCGACACCATTATGAGGAGTATTTTGGCAATTAGGTCCGAGCCTAAACTCCAATAACTGATCTGAGTGCACCCCATGTGAAGAATTCAAGAACTAAAGAAGATATCCAAAATTAGATCGGATCTGGGAAAAAGTGACCGCCAATTGGCGGTCCGTTTTTTCTCAGAATTCTACCCGGTTTTGCCTGGATTTGTGTTATGTGTTTATGTCTATTATGGGAATGTGTCATTAGTCCCACATCGGGAGATTGTACCCAATTACCTTTTTCTACGACTATAAAGAGAATTCTTCCTTCTCCCTTGTAATACTACACATTGCTTAGAGTCAAGCCTTGAAGCAAAAATTCAAGTAACGAGATGTTGCTTGTAATGTGAGTCATTTAAAAAAAGAATTTGTTGTTACTTTAATGTTGTCTCTTTTATCTTCTTGCATGCTTAGCTTAATTTTGTTTCATTAATCATAGTAGACTTAGTTAATATGTTTTCCTCTCTTAACATAATACTTAGGATAATAACTAGTGAGTAGTTTCATCCCCCTTTGGGGGTGGAGATGATGTACATATCTGTTGTGATGTTTGGATGTTTGATAAATTTTGGATTGTGTAAACTGGCATGTTTGTATGTTTATTGGGGGTATTTTAATAATCTACATGTTGGGGGATTTTGATGGGTTTTGCCATAAGATTTACACATCTCATGCTTAGTTTCCTCATGTTTATTGACTGAAATTTTCTGTTGAATATTGTTTGTATTTGTGGTTGCTTGCTTGATTAATTAAAGAAACTTTGTTTTGATGGGTTTTGCCATAAGATTTAGACACCTCTCATGCTTAGCTTTGTTCTTCACATGAGTTCATGGTTTTTGATGAGTCTTGTCATATCTTTAGACACTTCTCATACTGAGCCTAATCTTATGATAATCAAGTAATAATTGTCGAAACGTTGTGTGAATGAATTGATAGGTTTTGTCACATCTTTAGACACTTCATATGCATGAAAACACACACACGACACACACATACATGCTTACATACGTCATTCATCACTTATTTCACTTCATATGTACACACACTCTACCCCTTAGGGGGTTTCTTCCTGAATTCCAATTTATTTGTTAGCTTTTTAGTTTAGTGTTAATCAATCATTAGTTGCTTTCATTTGCATTTGTTACATACTAGTTTAGTGTAGTTTAGCTTAGCATAATCAAATTTCTTTCCCCTTTTTTCGCCACTTGATTTTGGACAAATCAGAGGCTACTCACCTCCCCGTCGATCGACCCGTACTTGCCACCGCTTCATCACGGTCGTGCATCAAGGTGTACCTAATAAAGGAAGGTGATTGTGAAGGGGATATTGTCTTTTTTGATAAATGGTGAATTCCATTAATATAAAAGTGTATTGGATGTTATAAGTCACAACATCTAATACAAATACAAAATTGGTTCCCTGAAGAGAACAATAATCAGGAGTTTGTCATGTTAGCCAATACCACCTAATACATAAAACACATCAAAGGTAACTGCTGCCACAAGAATCAACAATCTAGGCTAAGTCTCATAAGTTGGCAAGGAAGGAGATTGACATGGTAAAATGTCATAAGTCTCGAAATAATGCATACGCTTCTCCATTTCCATCTGTCTTGCCTCCTCAGCCTCACGCCTAAGTGGATTGTGACTATGAATGTTGAATACAATGCTCTGATTGCTAATGGTACTTGGACTTTAATTCCTCCTTTACCTAATGTTAATCTTGTGGGGTGTAAAATGGGCATTTCATATTAAGAGAAAATTTGATGGTAGTATCGAATGATACAAAGCACGTCTTGTATCAAAGGGGTTCATCAGGAGGAGCGGTTGACTACTTGAAGACCTTCAGTCTAGTAGTCAAACCCGTCATTTTTGGGTGGTTCTTAATCTTGCTACTTCTAGACAGTGACCCATTCGACAACTTAATTTCAGCAATGCCTTTCTTCATGGAGTTCTTGAAGAAGAGGTCTACATGTCTCAACCTTCAGGATTCTTGGATCCCTCCTTTCCCAATCATGTTTGTCGGCTTCACAAAGCCTTATATCTCTTAAAGCAAGCCCCAAGAGTATGGTTCGCACACCTATCAGATAAGCTTCTCTTTCTTGATTTTTTTTCCATACAAAATCCAGTACTTCACTTTTTATTCTCAATCGTGGCAGGGATACTCTCCTTATGTTGGTCTACGTTGATGACATCTTGCTAACTGGCAACTCACCTACATTGATGAATTAGGAGATTTCTAATCTTTATAAGCCCTTTGCCCTTACAGAGTTGGGTCCTTTGCATTTTTTTTCTTAGCAATTGAAGTTCATATCACTCTTGATATGTATTCCTCTTCCAACATGAATACATCAATGACCTATTAGTTTGTACAAATATGCACAATGAAAACCCCATTAGTACTCCAATATGCACCTCCATTAAACAATGTCTTCCAATATGATGTCTTTCTTTGTCGAAACACCATTGATGCTCTCCAATACATTACTATCACTAGCCCTGATCTTGCCTACCCAATTACCAAAGTTGCTGATATATGCAAACACCTTGTCTTGATCATTGGAAATTTGTTAAATGTATATTTTGTTACTTAAAATATTCCATCACTAATGGTCGTAATATTCATAAAAATTCCAGTGATACTTTACGTGTTATTCATGCATTTTCAAGTGTTAACTAAGTTGGAGATCAATATGATCGTCGATCAACAACTATCCTTTGTGTCTTCATGGGGCGAAATTTGCTCGCATGGAATCAAAAAAACAAGCCACGGTTGTCGAGTCAAACATGGAGGCCGAATTCTGAGACGTCTCTCATGCCACTGTTGAGGTCTTATGGCTCCAACACTTGCTGATTGAACTTGGGCCAACATCATCTCATCCAATATTATGGTGTGACAACCTCAGTGCCAAATTTCTCAACCACTTTTCTCACCTCCAATCCTATATTCCACGCGCACACCAAGCATGTCATCGCTGATTTCCATTTTATTCGTGAGCATGTTGTCTCCAAACAACTCGAGGTCCACTATGTTTGCACCAAAGATCAACTTGTCGATCTTCTCATGAACCTCTCTCAACTTGGTGTTGCCGGCAACCCATTCGCTTGAGGGGGGATGTTAGAGACTAGAGGCCATTAGGCCTATCTCTAGAAGGCTAGTATATTGTTAATGTAAAGCCTACTGAGCTAGAATATATACTCTTGTATTAGGAAAGAACTCATGTACATTAGATTCACATTTTTAGATTGTATAATCTCATCCAGTAATGAGAAGACAAGACTCTATAAGAGATGATAGGAGTAAGAGCCTACCCATCGGGAAACTCTCGAAACTTCTATGTTCCTTGGTAGGAGCGGGCGGGGAAGTCTTCTTTCTCGTGTTTTCAAGGAATTGGACACATCTAAAGTAAGGGGACCTACAGTTGTGAGGAGCATGAGAAGCGTCACTCACATATAAATATAATCCATCTCCTTCTCTCTCATTTGTGATAAAGGAGAGGATATTTCATTATTGTAGACACCCTCACCTAAGACACCACCATATCCGACGAGCTTGCATCAGATGTTCAACCTCACCACTCACCTCAAGCTTAGCAAAAATAATAATTAACTCATTTAATGTTAACACTCGATTAAATATCAATACTTGGTATTATTAACCCAGTTCAGTGCAAACTAGGTCCGTAGGATATTATCAGATAGATAAATAATTGCACGAGACATTTGATGTGACAAAACACTGTCAAATTAATAGGTATTGACCTGGTTATCACAATTCATTGCAGATCTTTTACTCAACATCAAATTACGAACTTGATCTCTTTTAGATAGTGAACTTGATTTGTCAAAAATTATTATCCGGTTTACAACTTATCAGTACAAATGTGACCAAATCTGGTACAAACCTTGTATCAACAAAATTTATCATTTGAGCATAGTCTTAGAATTATATTTTCGAACTTTGGGACAACCAGTCTTTTACTTAGGTATTTTATCCACTACTCGGTTTAACTTTTCCACCACCGGTTTCATTATCACTTGTGACCTCTCACTTACTGTACTACCCCTTACCTTTCCATAACCTTACCTTGACAAAACCAAACACTTCACTTGGACTCACGACTCCCTCTTTCACTACCTCTCTATTATTTCACGACACTACTCACATGCAATCAACCTCCCTCATTTTCTCCCCTCTGTTATTTTCATTCCATCCACCCTCCATTATTACCCCTACTATCCCCCTGCATATTTAAAGTGATCTACACCACTCAATACAACACACACTCAAGTACTCAAGTACACTTCCATCCACCCTCCAACTCCCATTTACTCTTAACGCAAGTAGTGATATATGTGCTCCAAATTGGGCTCATAATCATTTCCAATAGTGGAGGTGGTTGGTTATGTAAAATTTCCATTTTTATTGAAATAATTATAATATTAATGTCTAAACCACAAATATTCCACTAAAATAAACCATTTTCTTCCCATTCCAATTCAAATTTCAAACTCACTTCCTTCTCACTCCTCCCTCCCTCCTCATCCTCCTCCTCCCTCCTCCTCCTCCCACCATTCTCTTCCTCCAACCTCCTCTTGCGGTGCTCTCCGGCCTCCTCCTCCTCTAACGTCCTCAGGCATCCTCTGACCTCCTCCTCCTTCGGTCTCCTCCTCATCGTGCTCCTCTAGCGTCTTCCTTCAGTGCCATCCTCTGGCCTCCTCACACCTTAGTCCAACAGTTCAGATTTGTTCAGACGAAGTATAGCATCTAGATTTGTCCATGTTTGTCTAGATTTGTCTAGACGAGCGAGAACAATCCAGCCATCCAGATTTGTCTAGACGAAGTCCAGAGTCGAGATTTGTCCAAACGAGCAAGAGCAGTCTAGCCGTCCAGATTTGTCTAGATGAAGTCCAAAGTATTGTTTCCCCATCTTCAACCGGCGACTTCTTATTTTGATTGAATTCTCACCGGAATCCTATCACGCCTTCTCGTCGTCCTCCTCTTCCAACCTCCTCCTTCAGCGTCCTCCAACTTTCATCATCCTACAACCTCATCCACATCCTTTGGCTTGTGGACATATTTGTTTGTGATTATTTAGTAGTATTTTTCTGTAGTTATTGATTTTGTGAAACATGTCCGGGATAATATTGCATTGATTTTTTGTTGGATAGAAGTTGAGTGAGAGCTGGAATAAATACATATTGGATATCTGATATGTTGATACGTTGATATCTGGATATCTGTCCGGATGTGTGTGGGTATGTAGATATTGAGATTTGTTTAGAAATTTGTTTAGTTTTATGAAATTTGATATGTTTACTATTTTTGTGTGATAGCATTTAATATATATATGAACCTCTGTTAATGATATCTAGATATTTATGGACATAATGTGTTGAGTCTAATGTCTCGACATAAGCTGTTATGGATACATGTAGACTGGATATGTAGGACATGTGTCTGGATATTTCTGAACATAGAATTTGTTGTCTGGATATATAGTACTTGTGTCTACTTGTAATGTCTAGACTGCTGGGCCAAAATGTACATCTGAACAACTAGATATTCAGATATTTGATTACGATATATCTTATTCAAACATTTGCTGACATGTCCAGCAAACATAAACATATGAAAATCTAAATGGTAGACATCGATCTGTCGCCAAAAATCAGTTTTATAAACCTATTAATCTATAACCAAACGAAAATGCAACTTTCATACCACATATATAATGATATATCTAGCTAACTTATTGGTTCGAATACCATTTTGAGTTAAGTAGAAAAGTGATAAATGAGCTCAAAATTATGCTCAGCCCAGACAAAGACAGTCCAGACATGTTTGGTATGTACAACAAACATAAACACAAACGTAAGGCAATATATTTGAATAAGAAAGGAATATATTTGTCCAGACGAAGTTCAACGTCCAGATTTGTCCAAACGAGCGGGAGCAGTCCAACCGTCCAGATTTGTCCAAACGAAGTCCATCGTCCAGATTTGTCTAGGTTCGTCCAGATTTGTGTGTGGGGAGACAAAATGTGGTTTGCGTGTGGGGGATGTTCTTTACCCAGTGGATAATGATTACAATTGTTTAATAGGGTGCACATGTCGGATTTGTTTGGAGGTAATTTGGCAAAATTTAGGGGACTGGTGGTAAATTGCCCAGATCATGCCACATAGAATGCTCTGAGTGGATTGGAAAGCTTACTCCCCACGTGATGAGAGTTTGGAGTCCAATTTGGAGACCAAAATAGAAACCCTCTAACATTTTCCTCTTAACACCCACTTTTCCTCCAAAAACACACCTCCACCATCACATACAATAATAATAGTAACACATTTTCCACCACCACTCATGTCTAACACCATCACCAATGCACACTACTGCTCCACTGTTACCGCTCCCGCTCGTAAACGACTTAAGAATATATTTTTGTAGAAAAAAGAGATTTTGTTTTGTGCATGTCAACATGATTTGTCACACGGGTAGAGGGACTAGTTTTTTTGGATTATGTGGATGTCTAACACCTTCCCACGTGATAACTAAGTTCCGAACTTGATATCTGAATCTACAACCCACTTTTACGTACATTTGTAATTGATTTGGTTTTTCACATTTTTTAGCTGTGTTTCCATAGTTTTGGCGAAAAATATATAAAAATGGGTGACGACTCTAATTTCTTGCATTTTCGTTTCCTATTGCTTTTGAATCAAATACGAATTGACCCGGCCAGTTTGATATCTTGAATCTTGATTGTCAAAGGATAGAAAGACGAGAAAGAAGAAAAAAAATATCTATAGGAAAATATCCTGAAAGCGTGAATGACACTGAAACGATTGATGGGTCTTCTCCACTTTTAAGTTTGCGGTGTCCAAAACAAAACTCCACTTCTGAAGTTGACAATAATCCTAATTCGTAAACAAATGGGAGCCGTTTCCGTTTCCCTTCTATCCTTGTCCACTCTCCCACTCCTCCCTCCACGTCCCTTCTCCTCCAACCCACCACAAACTCTACTTCCTCCTCCTCCGCCTCGCCGGAAAACGGCCCTCGCCGTCGGCCGAAAAGCGGGGCCGGACGAGTCGAGGTTCTTCGACGAGGATGGCGTGGTAAGGGACATGGACGGCTACCTTAACTACCTTTCCCTCGAGTACGACTCCGTCTGGGACACCAAACCCGCTTGGTAACTAATCGATCTTCTGCTTCGTGTTTTTGTGGTTGGTGCTAAATGATGGGAAGATAGAGATAGAGTGGTGTCAGGAATTTAGATCAGAAAAGTCCATCGACCTATTTAATTATAGGTATTTTGAAAAATCCTAGGCTGGAAATTGGAAAAGGTCTAAGGGGATTGGAATCCTAAGAGTCAACAATTCAGGGGCTTAAAATTCGATAAACACTCAGAAATTTCCAATCCAATGCCTGCAGAGTTGAGGGATAAAAAAATACTCACTAATGGGTGCATAATAATTTGGCGGAATAAGTGTTTAGTACATGAAGTTAATCGACAATTGGCGAAATGAGTATTTTTCTTACCTCAATGTTCAAATTCACAAAATGGTCTCCCGCAAGGATAACACTTGAAATCGTAGAGTGTGTTCAGCAACTGAATTTCTATATTGTGAAATTAGGTTGCGTTTGGATGCAGTATTTGCAAATGAGATTAAAATTACAGGGAAAAAATATGTGATATTTTATTAGCTTTTCAATTAGGAATTGTAGCCAAATAATAAAAACACACTATTGTGCATATAATCATATTCAGAACATAAAATTAGTATTTTGTATTAATTTGAATGACTAGAGTTTAAAATGTTGCATGGAATTTCCAAATTATACCTTTCAGCATGAAATTTAGGTTTGAATTTTTTTGTATAGATGTGGAATTTCAAAATACAATGAGGGATTTGCAAATTCCAGCACAATGTCAACCAAACATGGTATTTGCAAATGCGTCACTTTCAAATTCTAAGTTCAAGTGAAATTCCAGGTTAACACAACCTTCAGAGTTCGATACTGAATAATGAAGTCGCCACTGAATGTTGGCAGAATATGTTTCTAGGTTCATGATTGAATGCTTATTAAGTAAGTGCTGACTAGTAGAAGGTTAATAAGTAATAAGGTTAGCATTGTGAAGTGAGAGCTTGGTATTGATTATCGAAGTCACAGCTGAATGTTGGCAAACTAGATTCCTTAATTCATGATTGAATGCTTATTAACTAAGTGCTGTGTTTGAAGGTTAACTAGTGATAAGATAAGTTTTTTGTGGGTAGTGGCAGCTAAAACGGATTTCAGATAGCTTTCCAAGTGTAGCAGTTTTTGGTTGATATGAACCTTGTGAAGGCTGTGATAGCCAAATCTATAGTAGATAATAACCATTTATGATGATGACCAATGCAGTTTCTCAACATCCTTATTTATCTGATAAAAACGTATTTTTATTTAGACTACAAAATTAGATGATGATGACGAATAAATTTGTATATATACTGGACCAAAAATTATGATAGAAAAAGGGCTAAAACTTTGATTTCTCAAGACTGTCAACAAGCAGCATAGAACTTCAACCTATGTTCTGTTCAAAAAAATTGTACTGTCAACCAACACAACTATATAAAGCATTTCATTGAATTCAAATGAGATGAATTAATTTCTTTCAAGAAGCGGCATTGCACTTCGTGTCTACGACTGTTTATACAATTAAGCACGAGAATGGTTACACCTGTTACTACTATGTCAGAAATCTGCAAAATATGTCTTCTATTAATTACCCAATGTTTGATGTCCTTTTTATGCCCACTGACTGTACTATGAAGGAAATTTTGTTTATTTGCTTCCTGTTTAGTCATTTGTTTTTCTCAATTTTCCCTCATTAGAAGCAATGTGGAAGTAATTTCTGAATTGTGGAATTTCATAAACCTTTGGTCTTGATAATATTATAAATCTTTAACAAACCGATTAGATTCACTTTTGGTATCTGTGGAACTGCAGAAACAACTAAGAATCAGTGGAATTGGTCAGGGTCAAATTGTCAATGGGTGTCAAGTGACCCTCCTTTATTTTGGAAAATCACCTAATTAGTATGGAAAAAGAATTTACATGCAGTTTATAATGGATTTTAAGTTTTAACCCCCACCCCACCCATGGATTTTTGTCGACGGCAATAGTAATATATGTGCATGATAGGCATTGAGAATTTATGCAATCTAAAATTTTAGCCAGCTCTAGACAATCCTGTTACATAACGATGTTCAGGTTAAAACTTTTTGCTAAATATTTTGCATTTACTTCACAGTGCATCTTCTATACCTTGAATTTGTTTTGTCATTTTACTACATTCACCACTTAATTGGGTTTTTACTTTATCTAAGAAAAGCTCTTAAAAGTTTCCATGTTATCGTATATTTCACCCTACTTTTTCTTGTTTCTCCCAGGTGCCAACCGTGGACAATATTACTTACTGGAATAACAGTTGCTAGTTGTAGTTGGATATTTCTACACTCGGCACTAGTTACAGTTATTATTTCTTCTCTGATCTGTGTATGGTGGTACACTTTTCTGTATGTTTATCCTAAGGTTTGTGCTCACCTCAATGGCACCTTTTTAAGTATATATTTTCCAAGCTCTGTTTATATCCAAATTAAACTTTTGGAGGCTTGAAAATCAGTCCGTTGGACCAATTGGTCATTCAATCAGAAATGGTCAATTACTACTTAGGTAGCTTTAGATGTGCTTGTAGTCAGTTTTGGAATCTTATATATTTGCATGTTGCCATATAGCATCTTGAAGTTCTGTAAGATTTTCAGAAGAGTGACCAAATAAAATGATACCTGTAAGAGATGTCAAATTCTCGCAATGGGTTTAATATTATAGTTAAATGATGTGATAAATTATGCCAAAATTGAATGCTTTTAAAAGAAAATTCTGCTAAATTTATTACGTCATGCATAGTACATCTATATGTGGAGACATTTTATGTTTAGTTAGTGATGAAAACTGTTGAGAATAGCATATAAAAGAAGCGTTGGTCTGACATGTTGTTCGTTGAGGGATGTAATCCTGCAGATATATCACAGATCAAATTCTTTTGTTAAGACCATTTTAATTAAGTTTGACCCTTCATTAGTTTGACATCTCATCCGAACTTTTGCTACATTAGTTAAGAATGATAAGATTATGATTATTTTTTGGATAATAAAAGATTATTTATTCTTAATCCCCACATTCAGTTAATACTGAAATGCAACTTTTATTTTGAACTACCAGATTGTTGTTTGCTGATGGTTATTTTCTTTAGGACAGGCCTATTCAGATATGATCGCTGATAGAAGAGAAAAAGTGGATTCTGGCGCCGAGGACCCATTTGGTGTCCAAAACACTCAGTAACTCTGTTTGCAGATGGCCAAGCTATTTTTTGCATACAGTTTACCAGTGTAAAATTCGTTACAGGACATTATGGATTTCAATAATATTGTTATCTTTCTTTTGGCAGAAAAAATGAGAATTTTGTGTTTTGGTGTACATACGTTGTGAAGCGAATATGAAAATTTATTAACAGGAGATGAATGCAAAACGCACAAGCCCTCAGAACTACAAGATAAGCCGTCTTGATCTTAGGTTGAAAGAAGAAAGACGAGTGCACATCTCAAAAGAAAATTTTCCAAAAGAATCCGAAGATAAGAGATCGTGTCATGGATCAACCAAAGATAACTTCAAACTCATTGCATATTAATTTCCAATCACTATGATCATAATTTCTAGTCGAAGAACAAGAATCACATAAATGCGGTGTCAATGAGAGCTGTATGTGTTGGGGAGATTCTTCACAAATGGCTAAAGATGATTTCATTTCTCTCCTTCCAGTTTTCCACGTTCCACAAACGAATTACGAATGAGCACAACTATGTCATCCACATGGAATGGTTGAGGTTAATACCTCTAAGTGATTGACTCAGCAAGCCTAAAATCTTGTTGTAAGATTGAATTAACATTTGCAATTGAGAGAATTTACAAAGAAAATACTTGGAGCATGAACATTAGACGAAGTAAGAAATAGACCCTCTTTGTTGCTTTCAAATGGGCACCAATTTAGTCCATGTTGCAGCAAAGTTTTGATTTACATACACGTCAGAGGTACTAAACTAGACACTCGACACCATCTCACGTTATCTCATCTCCGGCAGACAAGCGATATTCTGACCCATATCATTGTAGCTAGAAAGAAATTCTGAGACATCGTTTTTCTTATCATTGTAACTCTCAGACATCTTGAACCCAGATCCTGACTGTTCTGTCATTATCAAGGCCAGCAGAAGCAATTTTGTTCTCACTGGGATGGCATGCCACAGAGATAACTGTATCTGTATGACCTTCTAATTTCTGAACCAAGTGCTTGCCCTGAAGATCCCACAAATAGACACAATGATCCTCCGATCCGCTGACAATGTACTTGCCATTTGTGACGGAAAATGTAGGAGTGATGCAGTACACTTTGTTGACATGTCCTGTGTACACTTTTAAGGACTTCACTGGAGAATAGCTCCAAAGTTTCTGCAGTGGAAACACGTTAGAAAAATGTAGTGAGATAAAGAAGCTCAAATTTGAAAGAAAATAGTGGTGCGGGTGTAGAGTTTTATGAAAATCTCATTTCATGATTGCTGGAGTGGTAGAACCTCATTATAAACATATGTAGGAGTTCTGCAGTACCAAATATCTTATGTTTGATATTCTGAAGCATACCCAAATCTCGTGCTTTGAGTTCATCATGAGATTAGTTACTAAAAATATGGAAATACCAACAGGGAAAGCAACATTGACTTAACCTAAATATATTTAAATCCTGAGATGTATATACAGTTCTGCGTAAGCTTGTGAACAAAGGTCCCTGGTACTATCTAAGTATCTATTATGTATAATCATTTACTGGATTAAGAAAAATCGGCTATGCTTTTATCGACTCGTAAAACAGGACACAAGATATCACGTGAACAACCAAAAAAGGCCAGAAGAGAGATTCAAAGATACAATCAACATCCTACCAACTTGTGGCAAAGTTGTGACATGTATTATTTGCAGAAGTTTCTGGAGAACTGTAACTTGTGGCACAGTTCCCAAGTCGTGACATGTATATTATTTGCAAAAGTTTTAAACAAAATATCAGATTTCTTAAAAATCACATGCAACTACTCATGTAGAGATTGACAAAACGCCAAAGAATTAAAGTTCGTTTCGACTGGTTGAACAAGTTTACCTTAGAAAGAGGATACTGTCAAATTCTTATACTTACGAAAAAATGAAACAAACATCTACTTTCCATGACCTAAATTGTATCCATGACTTGGTTCTAAACATTCAGAAAATCATCACCCAATAACATACCCGTTCTCAGTTAATTGTTTTAACTATTTCCTATTTTATGAGTGATTGCATTGACAACTTTTCTCTGCTTCAACTGTACTATAACTGTAATAATCCTAACTTTGTTGATGGTTTAATTGATGTTTAGGTGTGCTAATTGGAAGGTTTGCATGGGAAGTTGAGGAGGAATAGGAGGAGACGTGATGTGTTGATGGTATGGGTGCATGTGTTGCTGTGGTTGTTGTTGCTGTTGCTGATGTTGTTGTTGTTGCTGTGGTGAGGTGTGGGAGACGTGGGATGGGAGCTGAAGTGATGGGCTAGGGAGGATAGTGCATGGTGTGGAGTGATGGGCTGGTTGTGTTTTGCTTGGAGAAAACTCATCCTTCTCTCTTCCCTTCACTCTCTCACGTTCTTTCTTCTCTTCTTTTCTTCTTCTTCAACTTTTCTTCTCTCCACCCATCCTTTTCCTCATTCTGATCCTTGAAGCTCCGGTGTTGAGGGTGTGCAAGCTAGAGGGAAGCGGAACGTGTGGTGCGGACCGGAGTTGGTTGCGGAGCTCCGGCGTTCTTCGTCGATCTTCAAGGAGAGGTATGCCAAGTTCTTGCATTAGAGGCCTTAGTTGATCACCCACGTTGGGGTGAGGTTGGGGTCGGTCGCGCGAGGTCGGAGGCCTCGCCGGCGACGAGTTTCGACGTCAAAACCTCGGCTGGCGTGAGGTTGAAGACGTCTGTCGGTCGACCGGGTCCCTTGGACGGTCGACCGATCGTAGTGTATTTTCACTGTCTGTCGTGTTTCGGTCGACCGCGTCCCTCGTTCGGTCGACCGGAACTTGAGTGTACCGGTAGGATACGTAAGCTTCGGTCGACCGTTTGATGACATAGAGAATAATAGGTTGACCCTGTAAGTTTTCGGTCGACCGAGACCCCTGAGTCGGTCGACCGATAGATTTGATTTGAGCGTTGACCAAACTCCGGATTTTGACCTCGTTCGGTCGACCGGTTTTAGACCTTCGGTAGACCGTTGGGATTTATGTGTTGCGCAAATAGTTCGACCGTGACAGACGCTTCGGTCGACCGATTCCCTTGTGGAAACGATCGACCGAGTTGTCACTTTCGGTCGACCGATTCCCTTGTGGAAGCGGTCGACCGTTTGTCACTTCGGTTGACCGAATTCCCATGAGGAAAACGGTCGACCGCGTCTCTTTCGGTCGACCGTTTTGCACAGGACAGGATTCCTGGTTCCACTTAGGATGCCAACTCTGTCCACGGAAACCCGTGTCCTCGCCTTGTGCGTGAGCCGGGAGGTGACGGTGGGCGCGTTATGCGTGCCTGCCCAGGGACCGCCGTGTGGAAGAGTGTGGGTGTCCGGAACGCGTCACTTCCATGTATGGATCGTGACTATATCTGATGGATCGTTTGACTTGCGTTAGAGTAGCGGCCTGAGGGATTGCGGATCCCATTGCTTCAGCAACACGCAACTGCCGACGGGTGCAGTGACTACCGGCCGATGGCTACGGAGGCACAGAGACTACCGGCCAGGTTTGGCGACGGAGGTCCAGAGAGGTACCGGCCTATTGACGGCGACGGAGGTCGCGACCGTGCTCGTTGGAGCCGGAGTTGGTGTTGCACGTGGAGCTCGTTGACCCTGCGGACTTCGGTTCGGATCTGTCGATTGTCTGGCCTTGTGTGGCGGATATGTTCGACTGGCCTTGATGGCAGTTATTGCACGTGACGTGCGGCCTGTGTGGCGGCGGTAGGGCCCCTGTGCGGCCTGTGTGGCGGCAGGGAGGATCGCGCGTAGCCTGTGTGGTTGCAGCGATGGACTGCCGATGATGTGTTCCGGCAGGTAGCTCGATTGGGCACCTATCGAGTGATATCCCGTGCGGTCTATGTGGCGCCGGTTGATGGACCGACCTGAGCGACGGCTCCGTTGGTGTGGTGGTGGTGGACCACGAGGTATTCAGATCTGATTTCTACCTTGCGCGGAAGTGCGAACTTATCCTCACCGATCCCTTGGCTCGTGTAGTCGCGTGTGGGGATGCGTTGCGTATTGTCCGTTAGACCGTATGTGCCTACGGTAGGTCTCTACGGAGACCCGATGTTTGGACCGTGCGGCCTGTGTGGCGGCGGTAAGGTTGGACCGTGTGGCCTGTGTGGTACCGGTGTTTGTGGACCGTGCGGCCTGTGTGGCGACGGCGATGTTGCGGACCGTGAGGCCTGTGTGGCAGCGGTGGCGATTGTAGACCGCGGGGCCTGTGTGGCAGCGGAAACGATCGCGGGACGGATGTCCGGTTTGGCCCTTGGTGGCGTTGTTGTTTTACTGCTTTGTATTTCATGCCATGCTATACTAGTATGTTAGGGCATATAGGTGAGCTTGTCATACGGGGTTTCCTTATGGAAACTCAGGCATTATTGTTGCATCTTTTTCAGGACCGCGTTAGGTTCCGGCGGGTGGTGACCGAGGGAGATTGCACTTTGGGACTGGATCCTGTCGTCTGCCTACTTTTAGGGTGTCGTGATTATATGTCGTTTCGTGTTGTAATGTAATCACTCTTTTGACAAACTCGTATTGTATTATGCTGCACCAGACTTATCTATGTATTTCTTTCAGTAATGTCCCCACTCTTGATGGTTGTGTCCACGTGTTTCTCTTAATTTAAAAGTTTAAATTTTCCGCTGTTCGGGGATGTTACAATAACTTTTTTTATCATTATGAATGACAAAGGAGAAAGGGATACAATAGGTGATGGAAAAAACAAAAACGGGAAACAAGGGGAAACCATATTTAAAACTATTTGAAGTTCAAAAGGAATCCTTCTGACTATTATGCTTACTCTATTCAAAGTTCAAACACCAAGTTTGCATATATCATTAGAAAAACAAGCATATCCTTCCAGAACAAACTACCAAATGAACAACCTACCTCACTTTAAGTTAACGCTCAGGTCAAAAAAAATCTATTAACACAAACCCCAAGATATCATTTTGCATTGTATACTTCTGTCCCACATGTAATATATGCTTTCTACAATACACATGAACTAGTTATACACCTTCCATGTTGAGTACCGACTACGAAAACTACCTACAGTTCAAACAATGTGCGCAGACAGTAAATGAAGCCACTTCTCGTACGCTGTGAAATTGACATATTTCCTGCCAATCACTAATAAGATAAAAGACTTTTGAGACCCAAGACCAACCCCAATCAGCACCACAAAAGGCAAACCCTCCTAGAAACTTAAAAGGCACAAGCAACCTCCCAAATCCACTCCTGTTGCGGGGTAGACAATGGTGCCCTGAGAGTGTTCCCAAGAAACAAAACTTTGGGTACATTTGGAACCACATTAGGAATGCACGGTTCCTAAGACAAAAATGTACAGAAACAAAATTGAATTTCTTGATAGTATTTTCATATCAATTCCCTATTCATCCTTTCATATTACAACAGAATGTTTAGTGCATTTCTAATAGGTAGCAACTGCAAATAATGTGAAGTGCCAAGAATTTAATGTTAATGGAAAAATGGAAAATCATCCTCTTCTTTCCATGCATTAAATTGTATTGGATACTTGTTCAAACATATACAGTTAATCATCACCAGGCATGCCCATTCTCAATTAATTGCTCGAACTTTATCTTACTAACTCAACTATGTTAGTTAAACCTATGAAAGTTAAATCCTACTGACCACTAGACTTATTCAATTCAAATGCAAAAGTTGCATGCTATTGAAATGTCAACCCCAAGAATCCATCTTAAATCTTGAAAACAATCTTCCAAAACAAACTGTACACCTTCCGCCATGCATGCATTATGTCCTACATGTATTATATGCTTCTACTGTCATACCCTTAAAGTCTTCCGTCAGGGAGTGTTGATGCGTGCAGACTGTTTGGGGAACATCGGGTGGTCATATGAGCATAGATGTTATATGGGGGAGAGGCTTCAACTCGAATGTGTGCCTACGGGACTGCACTTATATGCAGTTGGGAGCGTAGGGCTGGTTGGGAGCTAAAGTTGCTTCCCTGACGAGCCCAAGGCAGGACGAAACCAATCAATGTTGTCTAGTGCGCAGAATAACTGACTGTGTCCACATGTATATGCGCGCGCGCACAGTACTATGCAGGTGTGTGCGACTATCACCGCACAACTCCGTAATAATTGGTATCAGAGCCAAACCTACCCATCCTGAGATGTCCCGTGAAAGACTTGCAAAAGGCAAGTAGGAGGGGAGCTTGTACATCTAAGGTATATCAGACGGTTTGGGAAACTTCCAAACTTCAGTCCAGAAGCTGCATAGTTGGTCATGTGCTTGTGAGCGAACGTAAGTAGCCAGGAAACCTCAGAAAGAAATGAAGGGGCATATATTCTCACTCGCAGAATACCTGGATGGTGATATATGTTTGGTAATAAACATTAACTACTTCGACACAAGAAATTAATGTGTAGTAAAAATATTTGAATAGGATAAATTTCGATCCTACATGTGAAATATGTTTGGTAATACACACGAACCAGTTCTGCACATGAAATCAATGTGGGGGTGGAAACATTTTAGTTAAGCATCCCTATTGATCTGTTAGTATGATTGTATACGATACACTGGTCCTTCTTACACCCGAAGTAAATTATTTCATGCTTCTCACTCATTCCTTTGTTAAACAAACCACACTATCATATTCATATCCTACCTCATATCGTGCGTAGCCAAAAAAAACCATAGCGCATTATAATGCATAAACTCAGACTAATCACCAGGAAGTGGCATCAATTAAGAAGGAACCAACAAAAAGAAAAATACGATCCATCTCACCAGCGTATCGTTGAGCGTGGAGACAAGCACGACCTTCCCATTAGGCGAAAACTTCGCAAACGAAACCGCAACATCCTTATCATCAATGAGCAGTTTCAAGCAAGCCCCGGTAGCGGCATCCCAAATCTTACAGGTCCCATCCCGACTGGCGGACACAATCAACGAACCATCGCGATTAAACTGCACGGCCGTAACCGGCATATCATGGCCGGCAATGGTCCTCAAACATCTCCCGGTCTTCACCTCCCATATTTTGACCGTAGAATCCATGGAGCCTGAGGCGATGAGGCTGGAAGCGGGGTTGAAGTTGACGCAGAAGACGAAGGAGGCGTGGGAGCGGAGGGTCTTGACGCAGGGGTCGGAGCGGGAGGTGACGTCCCAGATGCGGAGGGTGCGATCGTCGGAGGCGGAGCAGAGGTAGTGGGAGTCGGAGGACCAGGCGAGGTCGGAGATGCCGTCGGAGTGGCCGGAGAGGTGGAGGAGGGGAGCGAGAGTGGAGGCGGAGTAGACGATTAGGGTTTTGTCGAGGGATGCAGAGGCGAGGAGGTTGCCGTCGTTGGAGAATTTCACGCACGAGACGGCACGGGTGTGGTGGGTTAGGGTTCGGTGTGGTCTGTAGGGGCGGAATGGGGGAGTCGTGGTTGTGGAGGAGGAGTGGGTCGACTGCTCCGCTGCCATTCAACTCGACCTACCACCACCTCTGTCTGCCTTCTTTTTCCTTAATTACCACGTGATTAAGTTAACACAATCCCATCCCCATGTTCAATTACTCAATTTCAAAACTAACTAGTGTAATCATGATTGATTTAGGAGATGAAACCATATACCATACTATTATTATATTTTCAAAATGAGCATAAATCTTAGAAGAAGAAAAATGACCTCCAACGCTTAGGCTGAAGTTACTCAAACTAACTCAGATTCGCGATACTCAATTGATCCCGTTTGGATGCATAGTGTTTGGGCGTCTGCGTCAGAAAAATTTGTAGATTTGCACATACGCCAAAAGAATCATCCAAATGTGCTTTAATTGGCGTCTGAGTTTGGGATTTGTATACAAAATATGGGTCTGGAAGAAACAAGGGTTAAGTCGGACGTTTGAGATTTTTGCTACTTAAAAACATGATGAAATTCAATCCAAAACAAACCCAATATCAAAATTCATTCATTTGTGTATGGAATTGGAAAGTACTTAAAGTAAACATAATCTCTCGTATTTAAACCTTCATGTACGAACAAGAACAGCAAACTTAATTCAAGTTCATCCCACACCACACGTCCAATGCTGACGTACGTTCTTATTCCAAAGTCAACCGAACAACATTAGATATTATGATGAAATCCCAAACAAGGAGGAGAGGAGAGGAGACTCAAATGGAGACACTATTAGGAATCCCCTTCCCGGTCAACCCACTCGCACCCGACCGGTCGGACGTGCTGGGATAAAGCAACGTGTAAGGCACCTTGACCGGTCCGTTCCGGTTCTTGAACCGCTCGTCCCGGTTCATCTCCATTATCTTCTCTTCAATCCCAACCAACTCCTGCCCGAACCTCTGGAACGCCTCCAACGCTCTTCTATCCGACGTCCACTGCGGCGTGTCACGCTGTCCAAGGTAAACCTCGTCGGAGGAGTGTTGCGACAAGACCTCGATGAGCGACACTCCGAGGATGGTCTGGAGTTGGCTGGTTATTGTTTTCACGAAGAACATGTCGGGGTTTTGCTCCAGTTCTTTGTACTCCGGTGTGGATTCCTCCGGCATGAATCTCCGGCTTATCGTCGGGCGGTTGGGGAGGTAGCCGGCGTAGGGGTACTGCCCGAAGTTGACGGCGGCATGGAGAGCTGAGGCCACCCATATGATGGTGGTGCATGTTTGTGTGAGGTTGGAAATGGTCTTCAGTTCCGGCCACCATGACTCGTGTTTCTTGTCGCCGTGTCCAACCTCCACGACCTCCTTCCACCACTGCTGGAGCTCCTTGTCGGTTCGAACCGCGACATCGGTTGTGTAGTAGATTGAGCAGTACTCCTCCACCCATCTCTCGATTGCGGACCACACAGCAAGACCGTCCACGGCGTAAGGGTAGTCCTCGATTAGTAGCCGGAGTTTATTTGGGCTGCTACGATCCTCCACCGCGACTCCTCTGAATCAAATTACAATATTAATTTTATAGCTAGGGAATTATTATAGATCGTATCTAACAATCCTACAACTTATAACTTAATTGAAAGTTTCTAAATTAACTGATTATTTTTTAACACTGTAAACACAATAATTTAATATTCATATTCTAATACTAATACTAATACTAATACTAATAGAGTTGTGTCTACTATCTCTTATACGTCGTGTACTTGAGTACGTACATTTGAGATCCGCTGGTATGGTCTAATACCCTACTTTGCAGGAAGAATGTACAACATATATACTAAAATAAATTTCCATTATCTCTCACCTAATTACTTGGTTTTTAACAAAAGTTGGATTAACTAACGTAACTACACAGGTTTGAATTAACTATATATAACGTAGTAAACCGACCGTACGTGTAATTCAACAGGGTTAATTGATGAGAAACTATATACATACCTCTTGAGGAGATCAGCTGGCAGTCCTTGATCAGTGAGTTTCCAGTTCTTGTACACCGCGGACGACAACTCCATGGCATAACGCTCGGGAAACACCGTTTTCTCGAGCACGCCACCGGAGTTTATGAGGATCTGGCGGGCCAAGGCGTTGATGTTCATGGTGTCGCGGTAGTGTGGGCTCAGAAGCTTGTGAATGGGATGCATGATGCTGAGCTGACGGTGAGTTGCGATCACGAATGGCTCGATGGTAGCATGAGTGTTCAGCCTAGATAACACATCAAACTAATTAATTAATCGCAAATTCTTGTAACATAAACTAAGAAAGACAATTATATATGTTAGTTAGATACAAAAATAAGTAAATATAATGATCGTGGATATATAGTACTCTTTTGTAACCCGTTCTAATTAACCTTAATTATAAACACCTAACGCAGATTCAACTTCATTGGGAATTGAATTTATATACATGCTCTGGCTCTATTCCCATATCATAATGAACACATATATGAAAAGTTTCTAAACTTCAAATCTAATTGAAGATGAGGATATAATTGAATCCAATGGAGTTACACAAATGAGAGCGGACTGGTCACATTTTAGGTTACTTTTGAAGCTACCGATACAATCACATCTAAAAAAAATGTGGGATAATCTATTTCTAGAGTAGAATCCTCATTATTTTGATATCCCCGCACTGTGGTCAATCAAATATTATCCGGAGAAATCTGAACTACTATAATTACCAACACAACATAATATTCAACATTAGCACACTCTCCATTTGATGACTTGATGTAAAACCAGAACACTATATATACGTACCAGTGGCTAATGAGCTGGTGGTAGCCGGAGTCGTTAACAGAAACATAAGCCTTGGCCAATTGCCAAATGGAACCCTCAACACCGTCCTTGGCCGGAGTGAACACTTTGCTAACACAACCATGACTCTCTCCATCCGGATGTGGTAAGCTCAGCTCGATCGCCAGTGGCTTTAGAGTCCCATCATCTCTAAGAAACAAAATTGTTCTCGATGCATAAATCTTGTTGGCTGTGGAATTTATGCGGGTCAAGTACGGTAGTAGCGCGTCGTGGTGATCCAAGATGAAGAGTTTGTTCATCTTCATTGCCTATACAAAAAACAAAAACAAAAAATTTGCAAAGAAACATATTTGAGATTGCTTGGTTTTTGGTTTTGTTTGTGAAGTATGATTGTAGAAGTTGGGTTGATACCTCTCTAACTGTAAGCCCTTCCAAGTTCTTGGCTATTTGCATTGCGGTTATGGAGCTGTTCTGATTTCCATATTTATTTGGATCAAGTTTACTAACAGGAGGGAATTCCTGCATTAGAATTAATTAGTGTCAATTGAATTCATATTCTATTAGGTGTCCAGTAAAGCTTCGACTTATTTTCAAACCAATTGACGTTAAGTAAAGTGACTTAAGATCTTATGTCATGAAAATTTCCTTCAATTTCCTAATATGAGATTGTTCTCAATGCTAGATCACACTCAGATGTCTAGTTTTGGGACAAAACATGTGCAAATTCAAAGTTAGGTGACGTGTTAATGTCACTTTAAAATTTAAAAAACGAATTGGTATTGAATAGAGCGACATAAAATTCGGACTTCCACTTCGAAAATTGGCTCAACACAATTTCAATATATAAAAGAAAATTTTCAAGGTTAGATTTTTATACTTGTAAGCGACTTATGATGACCGGATTTACTCCAGCAAGCATTTCTCTTCCGAATTCTTCATCCGTCCTCCAAGCAGTCTTATCAACTGTAATTACTCAAAACACTGTCAACCGATCTATAAAATGATATCACAAAGTGCACATTCAAATTTACCTTGAATGACTTGAGGCAAAGGGAGCTTGAACAAAACCTTCCCATCTATCTTTACCAACTCCTTAATCATCTCCAAGGGAATGAGGTCTTTTAAGTTCTTGGAAATTTGGCTTTCAGGCATCTGAATGCCCTTATTGTAGAGCTTAAGTACGTCGTCTAACGAGTCGAATTCGTAAGGCGTCTCATCGAAGAATGTGTTCAAAAGAGGGTTGATTGCTTGGACCAACGCCTTGAGCGCGTTGCCAAGGAAGTCTTTCATCTTTAAGTGCCCGAACCGCTCGTCCCGAGGGACGTAGATGTTCAGACTGATCAGGAGTGGCAGCCTGCTCTCTGTGTTTGGATCTGTTTATTTATGGGGATGTAACAATTGGTGGTCATTGGTTAACAACAACAACAACTTATTTTGAACCAAGCTTAATTTTGAACAGAAAATATTGGTTATCTTGAAAGTGATCATCTCTATCTGTTATGATGGTACATACTATAACCTACCAATCTTTGCATTGATTTAACATGTCAAAATGGTTTCAAGCATAGACAATGTCTTATAAATTTTACATGAACTAATGCAATTGCCTATGAATGGATTCGCCAATTAAACATCTTGATAAATGACTACAAATAAATTAAAGATAATAAGTAGACCACAAAACCGAAGAAAGTAAGAATAATTATTGCTCTCTTCTTATTAATTATTATAAACCAAGATGAAATAACTCTTCTTGTTCGAATAAGAACTTAAGAGGGAAAAAATAAGATAATTTTGCACTAATTAATCGTATAATAAACCTTCTTCTAGTCTAACTATAACGTTAGGAAAGAATAACATAGTTTTACATTTATACAATGCTAAATATATTTCTCTTCTTTTATTCTTAAATTGAAGAGAAAATTGGGATTTCAAATTGTATACAATATTAATCATTCTTGATTTCTCTCATTTTCTATCCTTAAATTTCTAAATAATAACATTTTTTGTCAACATTTTTTTTCCTTTTCTACTTTTGGCATATATATCACAAAAAATTGTAAGAAGTGATGATGATGATGATGATGATGATGAATACAAACCGGACTTTGTGGGAGGGCGGCTGGTGCGGCCCCTCCTCGGGTAAGGATACTCGTCCGAACCGCCGAGAACGGGACGGACGTGGTCAGGGCCATTGTCAGGGCTACCAAGATCATTGTAGTAAGCGTAGCCATACACCCTATCCCACTCCTCCAGTTTACGGTTCACTACATGGTCTCCTCGCAGCTGCCTCAGCTCCTCTTTTCTGTAGTGTCCAAGCGGCTCCGGTGTTTCATCCGCCAAGTACGGCTGCAACAACTCAAAATTTAACCCATATATCTCTTCACATGCATGCACAACTAATTATATATGATGTTCTCATCATATATATTTACATCGGTACGTACGTACGTTTACGTACGTAAAAGGTTTAGTTATCCATCTTATTCTTATGTGATTCTTCACCTAATGTTTATCATGTAGTGGTGCGTTTGGTAAGCTGGATTGGAATCACCCCGAAATGGCCGTTCCTTCCCAAAAATCATATATAAACTAAGTGTTTTATGTCACGAACTTTGTGGAGTTCATATAACAGGTTGTTACCAAGAACGAGACACATACCCTTCTTTTTAATCACAAAAGATATACAACATTCATATCCAACTATTCACGTGCTCTTTGATCTTGCACCCCACGTGGGGAAATAGAGAGAGAGAAAAAAATAGTTTTTCTCTTCTGAAACGTTTCTATTTTTTCTCTTCTGAAACGTTTCTGTCACTTCTGGAAAAAAAATTACTTTAAATTCTTTCTAGAATCTTGAATTTATAAGAATTTTTTTCTTCTATTTGTTTCTCATTTTCTTCCCACATGGGAAACAAAGAGAAAATATAGTAAACTTATAAAAAAATTATTTATTATTTTAGTTATAAAAACACTAAACCTACAGTTTGAAAATAAAAAAGATAAATTAATTTATTATTTTAAATAGTCGTAATAATATATTAAAATATACAAAAAATTATGTACCATAAGTTACTAATAATAATTTATCTTAAACTTAATATGATATTTTTAATACAGGAATTCTTTAGTGAGCCCAGGGTTCAACTTTTCTAAATTAAGCCCCCACAATATCCACCCCTTATTTCAAATTGTAAGGTAGATTAAGAAAAAAACGGTTATGCTAATGAATGGTGAGATTAACTGTAAATAAGATCCAACGGTGAGATTGTAGAGGACTTAAACTAAATTTGATGAGCCCTGGGCTCACTAGAGCTTGACCCATTTTTAATATATCAGACTTAGGAAAAAGCCCTCTACTTCAAAAAGAAACAATAGAAATTTGGTCACAAGAAACAAATTATACTAGTTTCATTTTTCATTGATTTCCCTTTGACTTTGAGAATTTATTTTCTAACTTTTTTTTTTTGAGTTTATTCGATTCTTCTAATTGAACAAGTAAAGTAAAAGTTCCATGGATGAAGATACAAAAGTTTCTTTCGCGCAAATAGGACTTAAATTCTGTAGCACAAGCTTACGTTCTCTTTGAGTCATTTTTGTGTTCCTTCTTATTGTTTGCTCAAAATCGTATGCTCAAATTGAAACCATTTTTTAAAAACTTTAACATGAAAACCCTTCAATTTGAAGTGAACTTTTGATTGTACCATTATATTTTTTAAAGCTAAAAATATCACCTCATACGCAAAAATATTAAGTTTCTAAAGTCATGTCAAATTCGATCAAGTAGTAGCCTCAAAGAATGAGTTAAAGTTTCAGAACAAGATTTCATATAGTTTTTAGATTTACTTAAAGTCAAAATTAATAGAAATTGAAAGTCTCTGTCAAGCTTAAGAGTACCTACAACTTTAATTGTTACATCCATATTGAAGGATATTGTTGATCGTTTCAATTATATCTACATTTTTTCCCCTTTGTTACAGAATTCGGTATATATAGCTAATGGATGTTTTATGTAGTTTGATTTGATAATTGGTCTTAGTTATTTTAATGTTAAGATATATCTATTAAAAAATTAAACCGTTTCACCAATGTCATATGGCCGATACAGGGGGCGTTGGTTGTTGATGTTGTCCATTAATTGTGTGCTCATGAATTTTGTATTATCTTGTATCGTGAGACAAAAATTCAGTTGTACTCTTTAGTCTTTAGGGACTTATGTACGTGTTCACATCAAGGCTAATAATAAAAATTGATGCATGCATGCATGCAACTATGCAAGGTACTTTGCAAGTTGCACTCACAATGTTAACGAAGAAGACACGATCATGATCGTACTTAGCAGCAGGATAGACCCAAGAGTTGCAAACAAAGCAGATATCGGATTCATAGAGCTCTGGAACAGCCTTGAGCGTGACCGTCTTGAGGTAAAACTCGATCGGGTGGTTGTTCTTCACGATGACGGCCCCTGGAACACCCATAGACATGTCCCAACGGAACCTCACCTTAAACACGGATTCCCCCACCTTAAGCTGTGTAGGGGCCTTACTCCATTTCTCCAACAACGCCTCCTTCCCTACCTTCCCCCTACCACCTAAGTCTGGACAACACAAAAAGAGTACAAAAGTTAACATCAATTTTTTATAAGTGCGTGATTGATTTGTAGGAAGTATTGAAAATTTCAGAACTTAATTTCCTAGAACTTAGTTCCAAGAATTATTTTATGTTTTCCAGCAAATCAATCACCAAACAATCATTCTGAAATTCAGTTTCCAAACTTAGAGTGTGATTGTTTTCCTGGAAACCATCACACTCTAAGAACAAAGCTTTAGCGTAAATGTGATTGGTACGCAGGAAGTGAAATTCCTCGTTTATCTTAGTTAACTTGTGTTAATTTGATTAATTTTTGGAAGTTCTAATTTTTTTTCTTGCATCCCAATTTTGTGAACATGATATAACTTCTCTCACTTCACCACAAATCAAAGCCAAAAAATACAATATCGAGTACTTCAACTCCACCATAAACCGTCCCAAGTTTTAGCAATCTATGATTCATAGCTTTAAATGTTACTAATATCATGATACAGGTTTCTGTAGTTGTTTTGTTTGATTAATTTGTCATATCAAATCATATATTGTGCGCATTATTTTGAATTATACCCTTAACTAACCTAATTAAGACCTAATTTTACTGAAAATGCATTAGAACATATTCCTTGGGAAAAAAACAATTGCGAACGTTTATTGTGTATTTTTTTCCGACGAGAAGAATTTCTATCACCTTTGACGCTGACAGGCAATAGGTAGCGACGAATCTGGAAAAAAAAAGACAGAGAGGGTATATTATACCACCATTAACAACGCCCGCCGCCTGGGCAGTTCTCGGACACCTAGTTTTCTCTCTTAGTCACGTCAGTTTCTCTTTCCACCACGTCAGTTCAAATCAACCCTTCTAAATTTTATTTAACCGCATCAAAAAACAACTCAAACGCACTACACGTCACTTGGGAATCAATTCTAGGTAAAACACACAAAAAATCTTAAAAAATAGGAACAAATAAAAAACATATTTTCATTTTTTTTTGAAAAACAATTAAAATAATTTAAAATAATTATTAACATATTTAACTATATTTTTATATTAAAAAAACAGAAACCAACGGGGACACGTGCCCCCCCGCCCACCCACCCCATCCATCCGCCCGGGTGGATATGGCTGCATTTTTGCTGATGTGTCGGGCGGTTGGTTCATCCGACCGAAGGATGGTCTTAGTGTCGAGAGAAAAGGTCGTCCTGATTGTTTTTTTTCTTTTCTACCCATACAGAACAGAAGTTCGAGCCTGCATCTTCACGTACTAACCCCTTACCACTTAACTTTTATCGGAAAGCATGTTGTGTTGAACGATATTTTTGGTAATTGGTAATTAGTAAATTGGATTTACCGATAACTTTAAAGTTTAAATCATATTTGATTGATTCTACTTAATATGTAAATCAGATAATCTTATTTCCACTTATTGGTATTTTTTGAATGACTATCGTGAGTGAATCAAATACCTATGATTTAAACGGTTAAACCCAACATATTGTCACTCAGATGGTGAACGGTATGGGATGTTTAATGATTGGTTGCAACGTAAACATTGTTGGAAATTTGTCTGGTATTCATGATTCTTTTGTTTCCTTTCATTCTACTCAAACTTTTCCGTTGCAAAACCGTAGTTCCCAAGGTAGGCATAAATGTCTTTCCACACAACTAAAGAATGTACAAATAATTACATCAGTCTTTTTTAAGATTTTTCCATTTTCGCTATAACAATTTTCAACTCTATTTTAACCATTCATTAAACAATAAATATATAATAAGTTGTATCCTGTAAGAACAAAGTATTTTGTTGTATCCTTTCTTGTCCTTTTTAAGACTTAGTTAAACCTTCGTCCGAATTCCCAACGCACGTGTAGCATGTCCAACTTTATTTTAAATCAAGAAGCTTCTATGCATTTCTAGTGCCATAATTATTGAACACGAGAGAATGGTACTTTAGTTCTCGTCGAAGTTTATTATAACGTGAGGAAACCGAAAGCTTTGTCTTTGTCAACTATAAAGACTCCAATAAAAATTTAAACATTTAGCTTTTTTTTAATTACTAGAAGATATTATAAATACTATTTTCCTATGTCTAAAACTTGAATTGACCGTACGGTATCAACAAAAACCACGTGAATGCAAAACATTCTTTTAATTTCTTTCATCTGAAAGCTTCCCACCTACTATGTCGTAACCAAATTAGCCCAGCAATAGTTTATTTATTTGTATTACATGAAATTTGGCAGAAATGCTTGAAATGCTCCATGGTTAATGGACTGTTAATTATTTTCGTGAAGAGATCGAACAACTCATGTTGATCATAACTTTGGATACATGCCAAGATTTAGCTCTAACAACTAAGTACCTAATGACATTACTCTTTCGTTAAACTCAACAACCCAAACGGTCTATAACATTATTAGACCCTTATTTGGGAATAAGCTAAAATAACTTATTTCGTAAGAGAATTAATAATATAATTACAGAGAATTAATTTAATCACTTTTTTCTTATATATCTGATGACTACTTTTGCATCAACTGATATTGTTTTGGATAATATTTGACATAAACAATGCAACTTAACTTACTAGGATCACCGACGGTGGCGCTAACGAGGTGGAGCGAGACTCGACGCTGAAGAAGCTGATGAAATCCATCGAGAATGGATGCTTTGTAGTCATTGAAGTCAAGCACACCTTTCTTAATCACAACAACAGTTGCATCAATCAATACGCCGTTCTGCTCCTCCATCGGTCGACCGTTGCTAATCGAGCTGACACCATTCTGGATTGCCTCAGCAGCCCTCTTCAGCCACGAGATCAACATCAAAATCAAAATTTGGATTCTACCCTGTTGCTGGTCGGTAGTAGTTGCCATGTTGAGTTGAAGATAGCTTTATAAGAGTAACTACTTGAGTGAGGCCATGAGGATGGGGGAAGTATATATCCTGTTCTGATTGAGACAATGCAACGGCTAAATTATATTCCTTTTCTTGTTTTAATGCTTTCTGGGTTGTTCTTAACTTTGCTTTGCTTTTGTTATTCGTTGCTTTGATGGTTGGATCGGAATAAAGGAAATGGGACATATATGCCTTCTCCATCATAACACATTTCAGATGTAACTTAGTGAAGCGTGCAATTAATAAACTATGCATGGATGTTAGCCTTTGATCGAGCTTTTTGTACCGTTGGCAAAACATACAATTTCATCCAAGACAAGAGAGTAAGTAGAATTTTGCTTAGGGTTTTTTGCTTGCCTACACCTGCAATGTGTCGAAATTGGCTTTACGGTATCACTCTTTCAATATTAGCGAGCTCTGGTACATTTGAAGGTTTGGTTGATCCCACGTTATTGCAGAATGAGATTATTACGTTGGAGTTTTCGACATATCATGTCGAGTTGACCGACCCTAGTTGACCGATGTGTGTCCGAAAGATGTGGTAAGAGAAAGAGATATCACGTTGGTCAATACGCCCATGTGGTATGTAAGTCAACCACGTTAGTACTTATCAATGACACCAACGTGGTATTTACAACATACCATGTCGGGCACACCAAGACGATCAACATGGATGTCCTATTATTAAAATAAGAAATTCAAAAAAAAATCAAATAATAAGACATACCATGTCAATTTGTTGGCAAGTGACCAACGTGGTCTGTAGACACACCACGTCGGTTGAAACAGCAGGCCGACGTGGTCTACTGATGAGAATTAAATTTATACCGCAAGTGCACGACGTCAATGAAGACGTGCAAGTACGGGTCGAACACAAGGAGGGAGAGATATTGTTATTTTTATGATTTTCGAATTAAGAAAGGAAAGAGAGATAAATAAGTTTGGTTTGAGATTTTTGGTTTTTAATTAATTTCTAAAGCAAGAACAACAAAAATAAATTAAAAATAAAGCAAAGATGGATGAGAGTCCAGTGGGTGGAGGATTAGATGTCGGGTTTTGTTTAGAGAATTCTGAAACTTATAATAAATCACATTAGTTATAAAGCATTACATGATAAATGATTCAACATAAACTCAAGTAATCAAAATATACTAACAGGAAATTAAAATAATAACATCATTCTTCTTCTCATCACCCTAAATCCGCCACCCCCACCCTTTGGCGAGAGTTAGAAACTCATAGATGGAGGGAATGAGAAGGGGTCCTAGAGAAACTACAAAAGAAAACTAAAAAACAGAAAATAAAAGAACAAAATTTTATTGCTAAAGAGAAGAACTAAAAATAAGACTTTTCACAACATCGTTTCGGGGCTATTTATAGCCGATACAAGGGACCCAAGTATAAAATAGGAAGGTACACGCGTCAAGACACGACTGGACAAAATCCGGGGCCATGGATTGCAAGGGGTGCGGCGTTTCCGCCGCATTTTGTATGTAAGGTGCGGCGATTTCGCCACAATCTATGCTCTGATTGGATCCAAATTTTTCCTGTGTGTTTATGCTATGATTTAAATGTCCTGCGCACGTCTGGATTGATTTCTTTCCTTTCGTTTGAGCTCCGAATTTATTTCTTCATATATTTGGAGATCCAAATTGATTGTTCTTTAGAACTTCTCCAAAATAATATTTTGGTACTTTAATTTGCAGTCGGGTCCTCGGCTTTTTGCAATTAAGTCCCTGGCTACTTTTGTGCTTAAGTCATTGGCCTTTTTGTAATTAGGTCTTTGAATGCTTTTATGATAGAAATGAGCATCTTGCACATGTTTATGCTCGGGATATGCGTAATTTGCATTCAGGTCCCTGTATTCTGTAAATAAGACTAAACACATACCTTAGTAGTATTTATTGATATAAAATTAATCTAAATGAAAGACATATGATGCAATGTATGCAATACATCAAATACCCCCACACCTAGATTTTGCTAGTCCCTAGCAAAACAGAATATAAGAAAAATGAAAACAGGAAAATCCTAACTCACTTTCGTACGAATCACGGTTGCACTTAGCATGTGCAACAAGCCTTTAAACCCCTAAGTTTCGTTAGAGGACAAGTTTTGTCTCGTGAGGGTTTTCCGTTGACACACCCACAAAGTCTTAATTCAACATTTCATTCATAACTCTCAATATTTCCACATCAACCTTATACATCTCACTTAGAATTCTTGCATGCTCATTATATAAATCTAACTCATAAAAAATCTGACTTGGTCTTCATTCCTCCAATATTCACACCACTAACCCTTCTACACATGTTATCACTTTAATTATTTTGCACGCCTCCTCTGGTGGTGAAGTATCATTCGGATCAACCATGGCATGAGTCATTCTTTTAACTTTGGGCCTTGAGTATCTTAAAGTATATATATTTTTCCGTGATTGAACGCATTTGCTTTTTTTGACACTTTTACCCTTTTTGCATTCGTGTAGCGAGTTTGGTCGATAATCCCGAGCTGGCAGACTCAAGTTACCGGGTTTTAAGATACCCCTACGGACCAGTGACTCGAAGGTTTGGGCTTTTGTAATCATTTTGCAAGATGTGCTTTCCTCACTTTTATTCCCATTTTATTTTCCTCAATGCTTAATTGTTATTAGAAGTCCACACTTCCTGGTATACTTTCCTCAACCTCTGCTTTTTATTAACCACTTCAAAGATTTGATTCATCCAATTTAAGTGCATACATGTCTTAAAGGGTAATGGGTTATTTCTTTCGAACTTAGATTTATGTCATAGTTTCTACAAGCAGAACTATATAATAAAGAACAGAAACTCAATGCAATTTGTAGTCGGGTTTTGGTGGTTCAATCTTAAGCTATGTCATGGAATATTGATTTTTTTTAAAGAACAGATATAGATAGATAAATAAATAAACAAACACCCCCCCACACCTAAATCATGCATTGTCCTCAATGAATGTGAGCAAGATACTACATGGGTTTATGCATAAAAAAGGAAAGATCTCACCAACGTGAAGTACAAAGGAAAGTTCATGGCTATGTTGATGGACAAAAACTCGAATTCCCTCAAAACCTGTGAGATGCTAAAGAAGGGATACAAATACGTGAAAGAAATGTGGCTCAAATATTCAAGGGTTGGAGCCCACACAAACGATGCTCACTGAAGGAGTCTTTTATTGTACTTTTCTTTTTTTTCCCTTTTTAATATAATTATGTACAAACATAAGTTCTCATCTTCATTTGTCAAAGGACATCAAATGGGAACCTCAAAAGTGGATCAATGCACATGGAAAGGGAACTTGACACCACACGGGGCCAGAATACGCATGCGTGAGCCCCCTTCACAAAGAGCATCTGATGAAATGAGAGGTTCATGAATTGGACGCAAAGGCGTCTTATTCAAATGATCAAACTGAAAGAGCTTGAACCTCTCGAGAGATTGGGAAATAAGGGGCAACGGAAGAAGAGTTTCTCCTGTTGCGGTGCTGAAGTTATGATCGTCAATCCAAACTCTCCAACCAACTGGCTGGTGCGTCGGAGCGAGGTCGAGAGCCTTGTTAGGCAAGTCCGACTCACCAGGCGAACAAAAAATGGGTCTCATACCCAAGGTATCCTCCAAGGAACTCCTAATACCCTCATGAGCAATGTAGTTGTTTGATGTTTCATCATTTCCAAGATGATCAGGAACAGTAGTGAGAAGCAAACTATCATCAGGTTGTTTGAAATTGAGGGTACTAGGGAGCTCTTGCTCCACCAGAGGTGAGTCCTTAAGAGGCACAACATGAAGATCATGTGGCTCAAGGGCCACGAGACAAGAAGATAAGGCACAATCCTGTGCCGACTCATGATGAAATTGGTCCATGTTATTCGCAATGTGAATCGAATCCTCCACTAAGTGATCGTGAATTGAAACCCCAAGTCGCTCAGACTGACTAGGAGTTTGACTTTGAAAGATTGTGCTTTGAATTTGTGGATGTGGTGGTGGTTCGATATCAAAAGATGCATCCTCATGTTGACAAGAAAAGTTACTCTCCTCACGTTTACATAATTGCTGCGACATCTGACTCAATTGCAGTACCATATTTTGTGTGGAATGTTGAGTGGTTTTCATGAACGTAAGGAAAGTTTGTTCCAAGGAATCAGGTATGCGGTCAACTATGAGGTTCAAGTCAGCGTTTGGGAAATTTTGAGGTTGGGTGTTGGTGGGCTGAGAATAAGTCCAATGATTTGAAGTGGGGTGTTGGTAGAATTCTGGGTATTCGGGAGAAGGATACTTGGGTGAAAATGAAGTATAAGAATTTGGATATGAATTGTCTCCCCACGAATCCATCACTCTTGGGTTGTACGCGGATGCGTAATGGTCATATTGAGCATTTTGGGAAAAGGTATGCTCATACTCAGGCTCTGGGAGAACATAAGGACATTCCCTGATAACATGACCACTCAACCCACAAGAGTCGCACGGTACGGCTACTGGAGCCACCGATGCATTCATGTTGTCTGTCCTACGCATGAAGGAGGTCAAAGTTTGTTGTAATGTCTCAGTTTGTCGACCAGCATATGATCCAACATAACTAGATTGTGGTCTAGCAGTCGGTGCCTCTCTCATGTTACCCCAATATGAAGATTGCTCAGTCACACAATTAGGATTATCCCAACCATACGAGGTGTTCGTCTGAGCCACCCCAGGTTGCATGGGTTCGGAATACCAGAACGAAGTGTCCTGGTCCCAACAATGATATGGATGGTCGCCCATGTAACCATCCATCTTCACAAAGAACTCTAGAGTCGACCACTCTCACCACCACAAGGCTAAACTCGTAAAAAAATGCTCGACTCGACCCTAAAAACACTACCAGGGAGTGTAAAGGGGAGGAGACTGCAACGTAGAAGAAGGTGAGAAAAAGATGACTCAGAGGAGAAGGAAAACTTAACTCTAAAAGATAGATGAGAGGGTTGGTCAGAAGTTTCCTAAACAAGCACAGTTCAAACAATCCTAGACCTAAGGGAGCCTAATTCTAGATGACTCCTAACTGGTTGAGTCGAATTGGCTCGCTTGATTCACCTCCCTCACTAATCAAACCAACTTGGCCAGGCAGTGTATAGCTAGTGGGGGCGCTTCCGACAGAGTCGGTGCCAATTAGACAACCACTTCGCTTGGAAGACTTACGTCAACACAAAAACACTTTCTAGACACGAAATTAAATTCGATCAGCTTCATGTCATAGCAAGTCAAACAAATCTTTTCCTCAATTGAGTCTGAATCCTTAGGGGCCAATGTCTAATTGATTTTAATTTAAGGCTTGGGTGACACTTTAGGATTGTGATTTGTGGGCCACGAAAGGGTGGTGAAATCCCCACCGTATCTTTTCCTACGGAGTTGCCCTTAAGATAGTTTAACTTAAATCTAGCAAAGATAGTCAAACATTGGTCTTTTTAGTGGGGGCAATTGCAAGGTTGTATGCAAACTAGATTATATGCTTAAATGCAATCGATAAAAAATCGTGCACGTACCTTGCCTCCAGCACTCTTCAACAAGAATTAATTTGCAAGAATTTAGCAAGAATAATGCAAACAAAACACTATATGATGCATGCACTAAGTCCTTCTAATTTTGCCAATTTTTAGGTCAGAGTTGAATTATTGTCAATTATGGAATTTTGCCCTAACGCGTGCAGTCCTACGAAAAGGAACTTTTCGAAAATTAAGATTTTACGAGAAAGGCAAGAAAAGTTACCTCCGCAATGCTCAGACGGGTTCGCCGCCCACTCTCGAAAATTCCCAGATGCTCTACGCGTCCACCCAGAGATGGAGACGACCTCAGAAAAAATTGAAGCCCAGATGATTCAAACGTACGGCGAATCCGCCGCGAGTTGTTCTTTGTGTGCGGCGATTCCGCTGCCTTTCTTGCTCCAACTGTGCCCGGATTTCTCCGCGCACTCTGTTGTCTCCTGAAACGCAAACCCAAATAGTTAGATCGCGTACACGACAAACAGGATAGAATCGAAATCACAAAAAATAAACAAAATCTTCGTCGCCCACCCCGGCAACGGCGCCAAATACTTGATGAGAATTAAATTTATACCGCAACTGCACGACGTCAATGAAGACGTGGCAAGTACGGGTCGAACACAAGGAGGGAGAGATATTGTTATTTTTGTGATTTTCGAATTAAGGAAGGAAAGAGAGAGAAATAAGTTTGGTTTGAGATTTTTGGTTTTTAATTAATTTCTAAAGCAAGAACAACAAAAACAAAATTAAAAATAAAGCAAAGATGGATGAGAGTCCAGCGGGTGGAGGATTAGATGTCGGGTTTTGTTTAGGGAATTCTGAGACTTATAATAAATCGCATTAGTTATAAAGCATTACATGATAAATGATTCAACATAAACTCAAGTAATCAAAATATACTAACACGAAATTAAAATAATAACATCATTCTTCTTCTCATCACCCTAAATCTGTCACCCCCACCCTTTGGAGAGAGTTAGAAACTCATGGATGGAGGGAAGGAGAAGGGGTCCTAGAGAAACTACAAAAGAAAACTAAAAAAACACAAAATAAAAGAACAAAATTTTATTGCTAAAGAGAAGAACTAAAAAACAAGACTCTTCACAACATCGTTTTGGGGCTATTTATAGCCGATACAAGGGACCCAAGTATAAAATAGGAAGGTACACGCGTCAAGACACGACTGGACAAAATCCGGGGCCATGGATCGCAAGGGGTGCGGCGTTTCCACCACATTTTGTATGTAAGGTGCGGCGATTTCGCCGCAATCTATGCTTTGATTGGATCCAGATTTTTCCTGTGTGTTTATGGTATGATTTAAATGTTTTATGCGCGTCTGGATTGATTTCTTTCCTTTCGTTTGAGCTCCGAATTTATTTCTTCATATATTTGGAGATCCAAATTGATTTTTCTTTAGAACTTCTCCAAAATAATATTTTGGTACTTTAATTTGCAGTCGGGTCCTCAACTTTTTGCATTTAAGTCCCTGGCTACTTTTGTGCTTAAGTCATTGGCCTTTTTGTAATTAGGTCTTTGAATGCTTTCATGCTTGGATGGACTTCCATTTGAATCCCGATAATCTTGACTTGGTCTTTATGATAGAAATGAGTCTCTTGCACGTGTTTATGCTCGGGATATGGGTAATTTGCATTCAGGTCCCTGTATTCTGTAAATAAGACTAAACACATACCTTAGTAGCATTTATTTATATAAAATTAATCTAAATGAAAGACATATTGTGCAATGTATGCAATGCATCATCTACCCTATTATTGAAAACAAAATTTCAAAAAAATCAAATAATAGAATATACCATGTCGGTTAGTTGACAAACAACACCTATGTGGTATGTCAGTTTTTTGATTTTTTTTGTGTGAAAGTCAACATCAGTTTCAAAGAAACACCCGATGTGGTGTGTCATTTCTTGAAATTTTGTTGTGAAAATCCACGTCGATTTCAACAAAATAACTGATGTGTTATGTCCTTAAATGAATTTTATTGTTAAATTCTGATTTTATTTTTAATTTCACATAAAAATCTATGCAATTGAAATATAAATGCACCACATAAAATTCATTGCAATTGAAACAAGCATACACCACAACATTCTGATCATCGTATTTAAATATGATTGTGTTCTTCCAAAATTGTCATATATATATATATCACTTTACACTCGGATCACTGAAATGTATATCCCAAAAATGTCACACACACACACACATATCAGTTAACTTGTTACACATAATCTCAAAATTTATTATATATACATCCAACAGAAACATACATACACTTGCAAAAAAATTGAAGTTGTAAGGTTGTTCAGATTGTTGGCTTTTTGGCCTTAATCTATGTTTTGATGATTTAATTAACCTAATCTTAATTATGATGATGTAGAGTAGCACACATATTGCATTGCATATATATTGTATTGTGCTAACCTCTACAGGTGATCAAGACTCAAGAAAGAAGGAAATGAAGTCAAGACATGTAATTAAAGCTAAATCGAAGACATGTAATCTTGATTTATTTTGAGTCTTAGGAACATGTGTAAATTGAGCACACAAGAGTTAAAAACCAATCACATACACACTAGGTTCCTTAAAGAAGTCACACACAAAATTTCACCTTATTTGGACTTCATTACATCACCCAAACCTTAGTCGGAAATCACTTATAAACTTATACCCAGATTTCCTGTGTGAATCGGTCGATCGAACCAGTTCTCAGTTCGACCGGTTTATAACAGACTCTCCACAGTGATTTTACCGAACTCTACCGGTCGACCGGTTCTACCTTTTCGGTCGACCGATCCCGGATTTTAATATGACCGTTTTTCTTGTCGTATTCCTATAACGGTCGTATTCGTATAAAACAAAACTTAACCCCAAAATACATTCGGTAACCGGTCGAACGAAGACCTTGTTTCGGTCGACCGGTTGAACATATTTTCAGAAACCAAATTCCCTGCTATCGGTCGACACATTTCTCGTTCGACCGATTGACCTTTGTCTCAACCGAATCCCCTTCTCGGTCGACCGCCCCATACTTTGGTTCGACCGATTCACTTAAGTAGAGTTAAGTTCTAGCTCGTTTGTCCGACCGAATATTCTTTTGTTCGACCGTTCTCTTTGAAATCAAGTTAACGGTCGACCGGTTTACTAGTTTCGGTCGACCGGTTCTGGACAGATTTGCAGCCCGATTTTCTGCTTTGTGTATCTTGCACAAAACCCAATCAAATCTATCCCCAACGGCTAGAATACCTTAGGAGCTTATAAATAGAGGATCAAGACTTGTTGTTAATACAACTCTCAAACTCCAATTGTCCCAACTCATTAGAGAGAAACCTCAATCCTCAAAGCTCCCATTTCTACACTCTATAAGCCTAAACTTCACACACTTGATCAATTACTCATCCTACTCAAAGTGTGCTCAATTAGAGAGTGAATCCCACTCAGTTACAAGTGTTGTCAAAAGAAGCAAGGACTTCGGTGAAAGCCCGAAGTGTCCCTCTCGGATTGTGAGAGGAAGAATTCAAGCAAGCGAGGGTTGTTCGCGTTGCTTGTGGTGTAAAGGCGTTCTCTCCCGGCCCGGAACGGGGAGTGGATAGTGAAGACGTAGGCGGAGCTCGCGGAGTCGAGCGGAGCTTACAAGAGAGGACTAGGACCCGGGTGGGGTGCCGAACCTCTATAAAAACGCCGAGTCGATTTGTGGTTTGCATTTTCTGTTAATTTCCCTACTTGTTTTTTAAATTTGTTTCCGCTGCGTTTATTGTTTGATTAGTTAGGGATTAGCTTAATAGTGATTAGTGGACCCATAACCCACACGATCCTACATTTGGTATCAGAGCCTTGTGCGCTAAATTGCATACTTAATCGTATTTTTAGCATGGCTAGTACATCTAATCACGTAGAAGGATTATGCACCACTAGACCTCCATTGCTTAATGGGTCAAACTATGATTATTGGAAAAATAGGATGAAAATCTTCTTAATATCAAATGACCTTAAGTATTGGATGTTTCTCCAAAATCCATACACACCCCCTAAAGAAGATGAATTAGATTCACTTACAAGACCGAAAATGAAAGAAATTGTAATGAATTCGAAAATTATGAACATCTTGTATTGTGGCCTTAATGAGGGTGAATATAATAGGATTAGGGGATGTGAAAGTGCACATGAGATATGACATAGACTTCAAATGCATCATGAGGGGGATAGTAAGACTAAGGAAACACGCATTAGTCTCCTCATGCATAAATATGAGATTTTTTCTATGAAAATCGGTGAAAACATAAGCGAAATGAACACTCGCTTCACCGATATCACTGACTCTCTTTTGGTTCTTGGAAGAAAAATCAATGAAGGAGAGATGACAAGGAAGTTCCTCCGGTCACTTAGCATCGATTGGGAAGACAAGGCCGTCGCAATTGAAGAATCGCACGATCTTTCAAAATTGAAGATGGAGGAACTCGTTGGAAATCTCATGGCCTATGAGCTTCAAATTAACCATCGGAAGGAGAAGGAAGACTCCAAGAACAAAATCACCTTGGGATTACATGCAAATATTGATCAACCAAGGAGAAGTGTAGAAGATGAGAACATCGAAGTCCTAGCAAAAGACTTCTTCAAATACCTCAAGAAAGATAAAGGAGAAAAGAGTGAAAGAAGAGGTAGAAGAAGTGAGAAAAGAGAAAAGGAGAAGGAGAAGGAAGAGAGTGAAAATGATAGAAAAGAAGGGGAGAAGAAGAAGGAGAGAAGGGAGAGGAGAAGAGAAAAAGAGAAGAGCAAGAGAAGAGAAAGGAAGGAGGAAGCACACAAGGCTACATGGGATGACTGTTCATCACCATCTTCATCGTCGTCTTCCTTGCAAAGTAGAAGAGAAGTGGCTCACTCATGCTTCATGGCTATTGAAGATCAAAGTGAGGTAGAATCTAACTCTTGCTCTAGTAATTCATGCTCAACTAAGTCATATTATAGTGATATCTCACATTCTAGTGTTAATGAAGAAACTTATACACATGATGAGCTTCAAAATGCATTTCATGACTTAGTTAAACAATATGAGATCATTTGTGATAAAAAGAAGAATGCTAGAAAGTTAATCAAAGATCTCCAAAGCCAAATTGAAACATTCATGAATGAGAAGAATGGGGTGATTGCTAAATTTAAAAAGAATGCATCAAATATTGATAAATTAATAACAACACCCATAGATTGTGATCAACTAAATCTTCAAGCTTGTAATTTGCAATTAAGAAAAGATTTAGAAAGATTCACAAATGGAACTAAGATGCTTAACATGTTATTAGGTAGTCAAAGGCAATCTTTGCAAAAACATGGTTTAGGATACAATGCAAAATTGAAAAACCATGTATCTCACACTACTCTAAATGGAAAGCACTTAGTTGTAAACCATAGTTCCTCAAGTGTGTGGGCTCCCAAAACCAAAATGGTTTGGATTCCCAAAGCTAACATTCAAGGACCCAAAGTTGTTTGGGTACCTAAATCTACTCTTGTAGGAGCTTGAGGAGGAGATTGGTGGTGACCGGGTGAGCGAAAGCGTCGAATTCAAATCCGGTTGCATCACCAAATAAGATTGGAGCTAAATTCGAATTCAACATTGGTATAAATTCTTATCTATACAATTCATGTTAAATTAGCTCTAATCTAGCTTCATATGCTTAATTGACATATCATATAGTTTAATTCATTGCAAATCATATACCCTATTCATTGCAAATCATTTATCACATCCATTGATTCTAAATGTCAAATTTTAAATGGATGTTAGAATAAGGCTTAAGTTGAAACTTAAATGAACTTAACTTGAATCATACTCATTGTTTCCATTTAGCCTTATTGATAGGGGGAGCTTAAATGTTATATCTTTTAAAGTAATGAAGTGCAATATTTAGGGGGAGCAACTTCATTACAAGACATCCAAATTCTATGCTTAAAGTCATATTAATTTTTGTTTTTGATGGATGTCAAAGGGGGAGAGATAATTAAGGGGGTAACTTTAATTAAGGGGGTAACTTGGAATTTGGCATAAAATTGAACAAAAACTATGCACATCCATAGGGGGAGCATTAATATGCATAGTTTACATATACAAATTCCATGTGTTTAGATAGAATTAAGATATAGGTTGTCATCATCAAAAAGGGGGAGATTGTTGGCTTTTTGGCCTTAATCTATGTTTTGATGATTTAATTAACCTAATCTTAATTATGATGATGTAGAGTAGCACACATATTGCATTGCATATATATTGTATTGTGCTAACCTCTACAGGTGATCAAGACTCAAGAAAGAAGGAAATGAAGTCAAGACATGTAATTAAAGCTAAATCGAAGACATGTAATCTTGATTTATTTTGAGTCTTAGGAACATGTGTAAATTGAGCACACAAGAGTTAAAAACCAATCACATACACACTAGGTTCCTTAAAGAAGTCACACACAAAATTTCACCTTATTTGGACTTCATTAGATCACCCAAACCTTAGTCGGAAATCACTTATAAACTTATACCCAGATTTTCTGTGTGAATCGGTCGACCGAACCAGTTCTCAGTTCGACTGGTTTATAACAGACTCTCCATAGTGATTTTATCGAACTCTACCGGTCGACCGGTTCTACCTTTTCGGTCGACCGATCCCGGATTTTAATATGACCATTTTTCTTATCGTATTCCTATAACGGTCGTATTCGTATAAAACAAAACTTAACCCCAAAATACATTCGGTAACCGGTCGAACGAAGACCTTGTTTCGGTCGACCGGTTGAACATATTTTCAGAAACCAAATTCCCTGCTATCGGTCGACACATTTCTCGTTCGACCGATTGACCTTTGTCTCAACCGAATCCCCTTCTCGGTCGACCGCCCCATACTTTGGTTCGACCGATTCACTTAAGTAGAGTTAAGTTCTAGCTCGTTTGTCCGACCGAATATTCTTTTGTTCGACCGTTCTCTTTGAAATCAAGTTAACGGTCGACCGGTTTACTAGTTTCGGTCGACCGGTTCTGGACAGATTTGCAGCCCGATTTTCTGCTTTGTGTATCTTGCACAAAACCCAATCAAATCTATCCCCAACGGCTAGAATACCTTAGGAGCTTATAAATAGAGGATCAAGACTTGTTGTTAATACAACTCTCAAACTCCAATTGTCCCAACTCATTAGAGAGAAACCTCAATCCTCAAAGCTCCCATTTCTACACTCTATAAGCCTAAACTTCACACACTTGATCAATTACTCATCCTACTCAAAGTGTGCTCAATTAGAGAGTGAATCCCACTCAGTTACAAGTGTTGTCAAAAGAAGCAAGGACTTCGGTGAAAGCTCGAAGTGTCCCTCTCGGATTGTGAGAGGAAGAATTCAAGCAAGCGAGGGTTGTTCGCGTTGCTTGTGGTGTAAAGGCATTCTCTCCCGACCCGGAACGGGGAGTGGATAGTGAAGACGTAGGCGGAGCTCGCGGAGTCGAGCGGAGCTTACAAGAGAGGACTAGGACCCGGGTGGGGTGCCGAACCTCTATAAAAACGCCGAGTCGATTTGTGGTTTGCATTTTCTGTTAATTTCCCTACTTGTTTTTTAAATTTGTTTCCGCTGCGTTTATTGTTTGATTAGTTAGGGATTAGCTTAATAGTGATTAGTGGATCCATAACCCACACGATCCTACACAGATGAATTAGTGTTGTAAACTATCTTTGGTGTAAACTATGTTGGTGTTGTATACTTTGTTTGTGTTGTAAACTATGTTCTTTAAATTCAACTGTCTTTGAATATAAATTGTCTCTAAACTATGTTATTGTTGTAGTTACGCTATGCATGTCATACCAGAATTCTCAGTTAGTAGGCTGAATGTTGCTGCAATATCTCAGGTTCTGCTTTACAGTTTGATTTGGTTTGAATGTCAGGTTGAAAATCCTACACATCAGCACCAATGATATATCATGTATATATTCATCTGTTATAATAAATTTTTAAAGAGGACACCATCACCTGATAATTAAGTTGCTAACATCATATGACTGATGAAAAAAGAAGACCAATTCTCTCTCATAATGTTTATCTCATCCTGAGAAAATAGTTCAAGTGATACTTTGAACGACTAGATAGTAAACAAACTAATTTTTTAACATATCATTGTTTCACAAAACATATATAATGCAACATAATATTGATATCAAAATTTACCGATCTTAAATCTCTACTTGTCACTCCTTTCTCAACAAGTTCTTTCATATACCTCATTTTGTAGTAACGCATTCAATAGTTCCAACTTATTTATGTTACAACAATTAAGATGTCATGTATATTAGGAAAATAATGAAATTGATACAAATTATAATGCATATTATCAAAACAAACAATAATGAATCAACTTATACTGCATCTACATGGGACACAATATCTTTTAGCCTCATAGGTACGATCCGGAAGTTCGTTGTTATCTGGAAAAATCTCTTTCAACAACTTTAGCAGGACATTGAAACTGGCATCACTCCAACCGTTTGCTATTTTCAAGGTATACAACCTTAAAACTACGAACAACATACTGAACTCAATGCAATCGGATACAAAGATATTTCATTGTCAGAAATTAGACTACCAGGTACATTGGGCTTATCACAATAATTGTCAGCAACATATCAGATCATATTCTCTAACAGGTCATTATTATCACATTTTTCTTTGGTGCTTATTTCATTTTCACCGACTCACCGTGTCATATCCAACGAGTATATCTTTCGTCAAAACTTTTCTCGAACAAATGAGTTTTTATCTCTTTTACATCTCGTAAGAACATGCTAAAACAATACATTTCTCTCATTTCTTGCATTTGCATTTTTTAGAGTAAATTGTAGAAATTCATTCACCACAACCTCATACTCATCACTCAATCTACTAGAGAAAATCCATTTTCGATTCATAATTTTCTACACATCAAGATGAACAATCTCAAATTTAAAGATAAATATAAATTTCGATTTTTAGGCCTCTAAAAGTTTCAACTACCAAAAAACAATCCAACACCAATAGAACAACATATTCAAGTCCATAAATTATCATTCCATTACAAATTTCAAACAAACAAAACTTTGATATATGCTCCCTGAGAACTAATTAAAATGAGTTAGAGTAATTAAATTTCCTTGCAAAAATGGAAGCATTGATCGAACATTCGTGAGCAAGTGCTGGATGTAAAAGATGGTCGGGGGTTGACTGTAAAGGGGTGATCGATCAGGGCTGGTTGGTCTGAATAGGCCAATCAGTCAGGTGGAGCTGAAAATGGGAATGGGGAAAGAAGATGGGGATTTACGCGCTTAGCTCGTAATTAGGTTTGTCAGTTTGTGTGTGATTTTGGGTTGAATATTAAATATGACAACGTAAAAAATAGAATTCACCAGGTCGGTTAACCTAAGCAACAACGTGATTTATCAATCCCTATAATCACTACTTCGGACAACCGAAAGACATTCGGTATAGAAGACAAATGCTTGGGAAATATTGTGCTACGATAGCCAAAATATACCACATCGATTTTCAGTGAACATAATACGACAGACGTGGTAATGTGAACATTCACATCGACGGTAAATTATTCGACGTGATAAGCCTAAAAATCACGTCAGTGCATGTAGAACATATAATGATCGACGTGGTAACGTGAATATTCACGTCGGTCGTAAACTAGCTGACGTGTTAAGCCAAAAACCACGTTGGTGCATATATGAACATATTTCAACCGACGTGGTAAGTCTAGCATCACGTCAGATTTTAAATTGTCAACGTGATCTGTCTAATTCCACGTAAGATCTCGAATTCTGACGTAATCATGGCGACGTAATACTCTTATTTTCCAACAGTGTCACTTGTCTGTGTGGAAGGTTTTCCCTCCATAGGTTGTTTCTTATTTTTCTGTTTGGTTGTTACGACTAAGATGCTATTAGGTAGTAATTAAATTTTTTTAGTGTGTTTTTAATGAATTAAAACATTATATATTATTATTTTGATGAGCCATATGTATACACATAGGCACCGAGAACGCCAGAAAGGGGAATAAGAGGAGAAAAAATTAGCACAGTGGGTCTGGACCGTCTGGTGGAGTGGGATTTGAACGTACTGACTTTTGGTCGAGGAAATCCTTTCATAATAAGTTGAGCTATCTCAAATTTAATATAAAAAAATTAGTGCGTTGGTCAACCCAAGTTAGGAAGATTATGAAAGTGGACCCACATTACAGTTACTCGCCCCTTGTGGGCGAAAGAATCGGTAGTTTTTTGGGTGAATGATAATGTGAAATTAATATCTTAAATCCCTCATCACACTAGGAAGGATTACAGAACAAAGCTGGTAGACGTTTAATCTAGACGACACTTTTAATCTTAAGAATCCTAAAAAAGAATGCAAGTTTACGCCACAGTAGAAGCCAGTGTGAGTTCTCTCGTACGTGTTACAACACATGCTAGTCATGAGGTTGAGCCTAACATTAATGAAGCAAATACTGAAGAAGTGTTCATGATGGATTGCCTCCTCAAGAATTTGTGCCACCTTCAGCAATAGTGAAAGAGTTTTGGGGATCCAATTGAATCAAGTGTTATACCATTCAACGTACAGTTGAGTTTGTGTCTCCCTCACAGGACCCAAGCACTGATCAGTTTGTGTCCCGTGAAACTGAAAACATAGCATCTCCAGTTGCACAACATTCCATCAGCTTTTGTTTCTAAGCTATCTCCTAGAGTAGCTGCAAGAAGATATTAGTAGTAGAAGAAGAAGAATAAAACGTGAAGAACTGTAGACTCTAAAGTACATATATCTCTTGCCAAGCATCTCGCATAAAATCTCCCTAAAAGAAGCGCATATCTTGGCAAGCATCTCGCATTTTGCAAAGTGGAACTCTTGAGTTGGGTGGTAACCGGTAACGATCGTAAGTGAAAAGGACGACCTGAGAAAATTGGAGAATCGAACTTTGAGGAAATCGTGGCTCCTTATAACTTGGGCAAATCGAACAAGAAATTAACCTAACATAGCACTAGAAAGCCCCAACTTATAACGCACATTAAAAAGGGCGAGAGGAGTTAAGATATTGTAACGTTTCTGAAAATAACAGAAATTTTAAACTTTTAAACGATAATCAAGAGATATCAAATCACACGAGGACACTACTCAAAATTATATATATCATAAGGTGCGCCAAATACAAAAGTTGTCAAAAGTATGATTATAACAAATTACAATAGACATGAAAACAAGTAGTCTAACAACCTAAAAATAGACTCGTTGGAACAACATCGGTCGAACATACCCGCCGTAACAACATCACTTGGTCATCTCCATTGCCACACAGACTAACGATCAACTTGCTCCATAGAGACAAAACATAAAGTCATGCAAAGGGAAACTGTGGTTCCACAGGTATATTACCTAGCGTCTCAATGCATATGTCATAACATGAAAACATCATAGTCCTAAAAGAAATCCAAACGCCAACGCTCTCATAAAACAAACATACAATTCTAGGCACCAGCGGTCGCCGAAAAGGGCAAGCAGTCGACCAGTTGATCGTTAATACTAGTAGACGGTTCAAACCACAACCATCGGTCGAACAAAACATGCATCAAACGAACGACCGTTTGGAAGGTCTACGCAACATATAATATTAAACATTCATCCCAATAGTCGAACAACAATGAGTTTTCGGTCGACCGAAAATAACAAGGACTTTCTACGTTTTCTCAAGCCAACACCGGTCGAACCAAAATATGAACCAGTCAAACCACATTTAAGTTCACTTAAATAATCAATCAGATTAAATCTTAAGGTGGTCGACCGTTTAGATGGTCTATGCCCCCAATTGACTTACTTAGATCAAATCGGTCGAACGGCAAAAGTGTCTCGTTCGACCAAAAATAGCAGTCACATTCTTCCCGCAAAATCAAGCATACCGGTCAACGGCCACAAGACATCGCTCGACCGGTGTGGGTTAGAATCTCATCTTTGCACTACTACTGGTTGACCAACACCACAATCGGTCGACCGTTCCAGTGCAGCAATCTTGTTGCACCTTGACATCGACGAGGTCTCCGACCTCCGACGACGCCTCCGACCACTCACACACATTGTGTGAACATCTAATTGAACTTTGCATGCATTTCTCAGGGTCGACGGAGCTCCAAACGTCGACGGCGATCACTACCTTTCTGTGTACTTCCGGCGAACCGACAAACCTGAATATCCTTCTTCTCTTATACTTGCTTCCAATTTCTCTTCTTCCGACCACCTCTGCCGTCGAAACACCTTGAGAGGGAGAGAGTGATACAAGTGAGAGAGAGTAGAGAGTGAAGAAAGGAATAGTGAAGTGAGAAGGAAAAAGAGTTTTACTCCTTTTAAACCCAAACCTCCCAAGTCTTAAACCCCTACCGTCCACCTCACCCGCAACCATCACATCTCCAAGCAACCTAAGTCAACAAAACCTATTAGCCCACCTTAAACAAGATTAGTCCTTAATTAGGGATTAAGTTCTAACAGATATGGTGTGGGAATTTTAGCACACAGTAACAAGACTAATTAACGTCATCACATGTTTAATTAGACAGAAGGTTAACCTCGTCGAAGTCCGTAAATTACAGGTGTACGCAAGCAAATATCTAACTTTCTGCATGTACCGAAGCTAATAGTGAAATAGTGATTCCAAAAGGCCACTTTCGGTAGTTTCCAAGTATACAAAAGTAAGAGACCCTTGTTTATATAATATTGCAGTATTCCTTTTAAGTTGCACAAAACAAACATTCACGCACTCCTAGCTGGGAGGGATCGTGACCTAGTCTAAGGGGGTTACTTAATAGACTAAATGCAGTGCAAATGTGTAATTTAAACAAAGTAGAGTAGGAGTTGAGTTGGTCCAATGAATACTCACTAGTGCAGAATAGAAAATAGGTGTCCCGATATATAGTCGGACCCCTAAACGAACGACACCTAATATTATAGAGGTCAAGTATTACTGTAACCGACGTCTATAGGTTTGTATACACGTCGGCTATGACTGTAACCGATGCCTATAGGTATATAGACGTCAGTTGTTGTAAAGCCGACGTCTATAGGTTTGTATACACGACAATTTTTATAGTATAACCAACGTATATACCTCATTAATCATTTTATCGACCTGAAATAAGAAAATTGTTTTATGTTTATTTTTTGCGATTTATTTCGTATAAGAAAAAAATGTTGAGGAGATTATGCAATTTTGTACTTCGTAGAAAGTATGTTGAATTATTTGAATTGATTTAAAAATAGTTACATCAATGTAACTATCTCATATGTGTTGAAGTTTAGTCCCGCATTGGAGAAAGATTTTTGGTTGGTGTGGTTGATGTACTCCACCGCTCATTTACTTCTAAATGAGAGTTGAGTATCATACTACAATAGGCAATTGAAATATATATATTTAATGGTCAAAAGATTGACATTTGGGCTTAAGATGGTTGGAGATTGCAATGTTTTTTATATTATTATTCAAAGGTATAGATGTCGATTTTATAGGGTAGCAGATGTCTATAGGTTGTAATGTATTTTTTATATATTTAAAGGTATAGATGTTGGTTTTATAAGATTGTCAACGTCTATAAGCCATAATGTATTTATTCTTATTATTTAAAGGTATAGACACCAGTCACCCTATATAGCCGACTACTATTGTAGGTGTTGTAGTTTAGTCTCACATCTGAATTTTTGTTGTTGGTGTGCTTGATGCACTCCACCACTCATTTACTGCTGAATGAGATCGAGTTTGGACACTTGGGTATCTTGGGCTTGATGCAGTTGGTTAATTGTCAAAAGATTCGTACTTGGGGTACTTGGACAACTTGGGCTTGATTATTGTTCATGTTGAATATATGTTATAGGTTGTAATGTATTTTTTGGGTTGTTTAAATGTATAATAGACGTTGATCGTATATAGACAACGCCTATACACCAGAGCATAGGCGTCGAGGACATATTCGACGGTCGTTGGACCGCCAAAATCCGTCATATATACCCATGTATATCCGACGTATATGGGCTTTTCTGCACTAATGAGTCATGCTGCTATTTTGATGTATTACATCTATGTTTATGTTTCGTGTGTTTTGTTGAAACCCCTAATGAGAAAAAACTCCTTATCTCGATGATAATGGGATTTAATAGTTTGGTGCACATGCTAAGTATAATCATGATTCTTAAATATATAAAATGTTAGGATTTCCATGTGTTTTGTCTCTTTTTAATTTGGATTCTATTGAAATAGTAGAGTGACAAAAAGAAAAAAAAGAAGAAGAATACAAGCGTTGGAAACTTGTTTGGAAAACTATGAGAAATGAAAAGGCTGTTGGAAACATCATTATCATGTCCTTGAAAGCGACGCAACTAGTATCGTCATGATTATGGACACTTATGCTTCACGATTTTTCGATATGCTTAATCACTAATTTTTTCCCGTAAATTTTTTATCTAATAAAAATTTAATTCAAATTTCGAATTTTAGGAAGAATTTTTTTTCGAAAAGTACTCGGATCGCGGGTGTGACCCGCGATCCGTCCCGGATTTTTTTTTGACGGATCGCAGGTCTGAACCGCGATCCGTCAATTTTTTTTTTTAAAATTTCCCACGGATCGCGGTTTACACCTGCGATTCATGGGAATTTAAAAAAAAATTGAAGAAAATTTCCACGGATCGCGCGTGGAAATTTTATTTATTTTTTAAATATTTTTTTGTTGTTTTAGTTTTACTTTTGTTTCTGTTTTTCTTTTAATTATTTGTAATTTTTTTTATTTTTTTTTTCAAAATATGTTTTCAAATTAATATTATTTTTTAATTTTTTTTATTTTTTTCAATAATCGACCTTCAAATCACGTCGATAACCCGACGTATTGAAATGTTAGGGTATTTTATACAATAAAAAACAAAATTTCTTAGTCAGATTAATAAATTATTTACAACTGAATATTAACAAACACTAAAACAAAAAATTAAAAACGTTGTCAAAAATTAGTAAGGTGTACACACATTACAAATATTTTTGGAGGTCGATAAATCAAAAAATTAAAAAACACAATTAAAAATTATGTTTGAAAATGTTTTAAAAAAAATATTTTCCAGAATCTACCTCCAAATCACGTAGATAACAAAGCCGGTTGAAAAATTATGTTATTTATACAATACAAATTCGAAATTTCTTATACAGAATAATAATTTATTTACAATTAAATATTAAGCAAACACTAAAACTAAGTAAAACCAAAAATTAGTGAAGTTTTCAAAAATCGGTAAGGTGTACGCTATTAACAAACACTTTTTGAGGTCGATACAGTTAAAAAATAAAAAACAAAATGAATTTTTTTAAAAAAATTATAAAATTAGAAAACATATTTTGAAATATATATATAAAACATAGTTAAAATGATTTAAAAAAAACAAAACAATAAATCAAAAACAATAAAAGAAAATAAAAAAGTTAGGTTGTAGTGTTTTATGTTTTGATTTTTTTAAAATCGTTTTAACTATGTTTTTATTATATTTGTTTTCAAAATATGTTTTGTAATTGTTATTATTTTTTAATAATTTTTAATTGTGTTTTTATTTTTTTGATGTATCGACTTCCAAAAATATTTGTGATGTGTGCACCCTACTAATTTTTGACAACGTTTCCAATTTTTTGTTTTAATTAGTTTTAGTGTTTGTTTAATATTCAGTTGTAAATAATTTATTAATCTGTTTAAGAAATTTTGTTTTTTTATTGTATAAAATACCCTAACATTTCGATACGTCGGGTTATCGACGTGATTTGGAGGTCGATTATTGAAAAAATTAAAAATAATTTTAATTTTTTAAAAAAATAATATTAATTTGAAAACATAATTGGAAAAAAAGATTTTAAAAAAGATTACAAATAATTAAAATAAAAAAGAAAAACAAAAACAAAAATAAAACTAAAACAGAAAAAAAAAATTAAAATTTTGTTTTGCACGGATCGCGTCAAATTTTTCGCACGGATGTAAACCTTCAAAATTATTATTTTTTAAATTCCCACGGATCGCGGGTGTAAACCGCGATCTGTGGGAATTTTTTTTAATAGAAATTGACGGATCGCGGTTCAGACCCACGATTTGTCAAAAAAAAATTCCCGGGACGGATCGCGGGTCACACCCGCGATCCGAGTACTTTTCGATTTATTTTTTTTCCTAAAATTCGAAATTTGAATTTAATTTTTATTAGATAAAAAAATTACGGAATTTTTTCTATGTTTTTCAAATTTTCGATATGGCTAATTACCTCTTTGTTTTGATTTCTTATCTTAGTGAGAAACAAAAAACAACAAGGTGATCAACTAAATCGAAAAAGTCTTAAAATAAATAACAAGATGATTAATTCGATCAAAAATATGAGGAACATACAACATAAGGTCATCAATCATATTGAAAAGGGCTAAAGTATGAACTACAAGTTCACCAGCCTCTCATACCAAAATTGGGTACATTAATAACAAATTAAAGACAAATGATGATATTAAAAAGTACTCAAAATAAACTAAATGTGGTACTCAAACTGTCTGTCTGATGAGAGAAACCGAAATTTATATTCACGTAACTAAAAAATATCTTGTAGTTCTCTAAATATCAGATTAGAAAAATGAGTTGGAAAGATGTGTTAATTTATGTGAGGATGAGTTTGCAAAATTTACAACACATATAGATATAATGGAATTAATGTTTCTAAGTTCATCTGATGTGATTCGGCAGGAAATAGCTAATTATTTTTAATAAGATCTCTCTAAAAATAACAAGAAGCAAAATGCAACACAAGAAGAAATAAGAATTAACCAAACAAACTATGATTCAAAAGCACACAATAGATATGAAATAATGTCGATGACCTTTATTGAAGCAGAAAGTGAATATTTACAACCAAACCAAACCAACACAACCAAAACCAACCGTTGCACACCAACTCGAAACCAATCAAGCACAAACCCAACCATCCCTATCTCACATTCATTCAAAGGAAACTAGAAACTAGACCACCGGCCACAGCCACAACCACCAGCCACCCTCCACCACCGCGAGCCGCACCGCTCTTCCCAGAGGGAGTGTCCTCGGCATTCGTTGGTGGTGTTGAAGTTTTGGGCGATGGGGTCTTAATCTCCACCTTCTGGCCCAAGTCACAGTGTCCTGGGACGCCGCATATGTAGTAGGAGCTGCCCTCCTTGACAAGGATGGAATCCTTGCCGGAGCTGTAGGATTTGAGTGGGGAGTCGGCCTTGCAAGCGTCGAAATCGGACTTCGTTACTTCGAGGACGTTGTGGGCTTGTGTGTTGTATTCGAATACTAACACAACAAAACATCCAACAACAACGTCAGTTAGTTAGTTAGTTAGTTAGTTAGTTAGTAACCGACAGTTGGATTAATTAATGCGTCTACCTTTTGTTATTTGTTCTGTTTTTTTATTTATCTAACTATGAACTTAGGTGAATGACTCAGAGCAATAGAGATGTAAACAAGTAAAAAGTTATTCATTAGGTTGCTGGACGATTATAATTTTGCAGCTTGCATGAGATCTATAAAATAGCTAGCAATATGATGTGTCTTAGGATTTGCAAAAATGTTCTTTTTAAAACCTTGGATTTGCGGATGTCAGTTATTGTGGTTAAGTTACTAAGATCTTCTTAATTCAACGTCTAAGATTTACAAATTTCCACATAACTTACTTAATTTACTTTACTCTTGTTTCAATAACGTATCAATTTTTACCACACCCACGTTCGTTACAAGTACAACTAACTCTAAGGGATTAGTTTCTCACACCTGACTCGGACCGGTAATTTGATAAGACAGAACGTAGTAAGTTGTTTTAAGTGATATAGAATTTTACAGGGAATGCAAGACAAAGCATATTTGTTTTAAAAAATAGTACATCGGAAATAAGAAAATATATTTTGTACGTAAATAATTTTAGAAGGGAGTCTTTTCTTCTTATTTCTTGAACATCAACCACGATGAACGAGTGTAAGTGGGGTGGGACGAGAATTCGGTCCACCGTTACCCGCCCCCACCTAAGTTAAGCGGGTATGCGGGGAAATGCGGGGCGGGTCAAAAATAAATAAATAACCACCACCCGTCCCGCCTAAGGCTGGACTAGGTGGGGGCAGGGTGGGTTTGGTGTGTTTTTCAATAACTTTTTATATTTTTCCTTAGAAAAACAAAAGAATACAAACTTGAGAAATAATAATCACTCGCTACATTTTTTCCTAATAACATTCATTATAAAATATTGAAAACACGAACTAAATAATAATAACAAACTCTAACATCAAACATTCATTATAAGTTTATAAAAATAACACTCGTTATAACATAACAAATTCCAACACATATAACAATAATACTCATTGTAACATAACAAACTCCAATATCATACAATGAAAACATTCAAGTTAGGCACGTTGCAGGTTATGCGGGGCGGGTTGTGAGACAACGACAACCCGCCCCACTTAGTAGACAGCGTTATGCGGTTGGCGGGTAAGATTTTTTTGACCGCTACCCGCATTAGGCGGGACATGGCAGGTTTGCGGGGAAAACCCGCCCCATTTACAACCCTAACACGTCGTCTAATTATGGTCTCCTTCTAACTAAAAAGGTCAATGAATGACAGACGGTGTAAGTCGTCCTAAAGATGCTATAATTAAAAGTTGACGGACGTTGATCGTGCTAGAATAAAGTTGGGGAAAAAACTATTTCCAAAACACAAAAACTGAAGAGACACATGGCCAAACCTAGAACCAAGAAATATATCAAAAGCAATGAATGGATTAAACTAGGGTTGTAAATGGGTATGGTCAAAACTGTATAATCACCCCAACCGAACCGACGGGTAGGGTCACGGGTTGTAAAAATCATAGCCATTTAATAAATGGGCGGATAAGGGTTGTAAAATCATAACCGTTTAATAAATGGACGGATAAAGTTTTATGATTTAACCCGTCCGTTTAACCGCTAAACATAATGAACATATATAATATTTTGTTATATATATTATATACATATTTTTTTTGTATTATTATTGTCATTATGTGTGGATATTTGATGTTTTATATGAATTTGTGGATGTTTAGATTATGGGTTTTTGGAGGTTTTGATTATAAATTTATGGATGTTTGATGTTTTTAACAAGTTTGACAAGTTTTTATCCATTTAACCATTTACCCAATTCTTATATCGATTTTAGTATTCATTAAGTTTTTAACCATATAACCGCCCAAAACCGTTTAATTAAATTAAACGGGTAGGGTCATGGGTAGAGGTAAAAATAAACAGATTTCTAACCGAACCGTGAACTATTTAATTAGACGGGTAGGGTCATGTAAGCCCTATAACCGCCCACGAACCATCCATTTACAACCCTAGATTAAACCAAGGGTGACACAATTTGGATCATGAAACGTAACCTGACAAGAAAAATGTGGTTTTGGGTTTGACATAGATGAATTTAGGCCATAATAGGGTTGACATGATTGATCTAGTAATTAAATGTGTTGGTTTGAGTTTAACCAATATAACCCGTGTCCAATCCGTTCTATACGTCTAAATGATATGATATATATATGTATTTGTATTAAAATCAATATTACATGTAGTTACAAAATAAGCAAGGATCTCCACACTTCCATCTTTTTATGTCATAAAATTTTAATTAGCAATCAATAACCAATTTCATAATCATTTGTGGTAGGTTTCATAATTTCATCCGTATCAAATTGTAATTATTGTTGATTTTTTGTCACAACTAATGGTTATAAGGGTAAGTATAACCCGTACACGAACACAATACTTTTAATAAACAGGTTAGATCGGTTGGGTTGAGTCAACATGATTTTAGATGGGTGGGGATTTGGGTTTTCCCTTTTCAACACGTAAAATAAATGGACCGAGTTTCGGTTTGTAAATGGATTTGACACAGACACGACTTGATAACCTGTATTGTCACTCCTACATTAAACAGATGTAATTCAAATAATAATAATAATAAAATCATGTTTGTCCATAATTAAGATGTGCTAAACTTCATGAAGCAATAGTACATCAAAGTAGAATTCCTCCATTGTGTGTCATAAAAAGGTAGTATATTTCAGAAGTTAGGAAAATCACAAAATGAAAGAACTTATTTAAAGGTAAAACTAATTAAGCTTAATTTACGTGTTTGGATGTTTTGGTATATATCAAAGTGATAAACGGATGTGATATTAAAAAGAAGAAGAAAGGCCATACCCTTGAAATCCATTTTGTTCGTAGCAATAATAGAATTACAATCAAAACCATCAATTTTCAAAAACCATCCAACAATAAGCAAATCACTGGAGGTTGTGAGAAGGGACTTACAAATGGTGTCTCCAACCTTGAAGGTCTTTGATGAAGCCCACCCCTTGTAGTCAAGGTTGCCTCTGGTTGTCCATCCATCAGAATCTCCAACCTTGTACTCCTTTCCTTCTGCGACCACCACCAACGCCACCGCCGCCGCCACGACGATCCAAGAAGAAATCATTAGATATATTCTCGATCAAAGATGACAAAATGGGTTATTCTTGGATGGAGTTAGGGTGCCATATTCAATCCCATTGTTGTGTTATATATAATTGTCTCCTCTCCCTAAGATTGGAAAAGATTGATGTTGTACCAATCCCAAACCTCTCGTTTTCTCTGTCAAACGTTTGGAAATAGGCCTAGAATGTGGGAAGTGAAGTTTATCCTAGGAATAATTTCTTAAGTACCCTTAAAATAATTTAAAATTTACACAGGTAGTACCCTTGTAACATCCTCGACACAGTGGAAAAATTTAAAATTTTCTAAACAACAATCAACAGAGGATATTACTCAAAACACAATGAAGAATATGCACCAACATATATAATATATATATCTGAATATCTCAAAAGTGTGATTACATTTCAAAAGGCTAAATAATAAATACAAGTAATCACTCCGACCTCAAAATGAGAGAAAGCAGGATCAGGTAGCAGCGCTCCTCTCCTCGGTCACCACCCCACCTAACGCCGATCACGACCTGAAAAGCAAACATGCAACAATACCTGAGTTTCCAGAAGGAAACCCCGTATGCCAAACTCTACAATGTATGATCTGAAAAACACCCTAGCATGCAATTCTACCAACAAGAAAAACACCACACCCAGGCTGGGCTCGAGGGCTCTTTCACCCAACCACAACACACACCACCGTTACGGGGCTCCAGGGCTTTTTCACCCAACCATAGCTACCACGACACGACCAAGGGCTCCAGGGCTTTTTCACCCAACCCAAATGTCCAAGGGCTTCAGGGATTTTTCACCCAACCCTTAACACGCGGTCCATGCTCAGGCTCTAGGGCTTTTTCACCCAACCCGAACGCACTATGGAGCTCCAGGGCTTTTTCACCCAACCCCGCACAGACTAGCTGGGCTCCAGGGCTCTTTCACCCAATCACAACTCTCACACAGTTACGGGGCTCTAGGGCTTTTTCACCCAACCACCGCAACACACACATTTCCAAGTTGGGCTCCAGGGCTTTTTCACCCAACCACAACTCTCACACAGTTACGGGTTCCAGGGCTTTTTCACCCAACCGCTGCAACGCTCGTGCTCACTAGCACACTTGCCGGAAGAACATCTGCACCACAACTCGCCCCACACGCGCAAGCACAACAAACACACCTCGATCGTGCAAAACTGGACACAAACGGTCGACCGAACCAAAAGTCTCGGTCGACCGAATCATACAATTACAGGGCAATTGTCTCGACCGGCACTCCATCGGTGGACCAATCCCCACAAACAACACTCGTTCGGTCGAACCAAAGTCAGGGCCCGGTCGACCGTTTAGAAGTCGCCTCCCAGGTTCAACGAACAAAACGACCAATCGGTCGAACGGGAAAGGGGCCCTGTTCGACCGAAAGTCACCAGGGAAAAATCCCTCACGCACCACAACGAATCCGGTCGAACCCCCGACCACTCTCGGTCGACCGAATTCCACCAGAGAATTCCCCCAACTCAACCTATGAATCCGGTCGAACCCCCGAGCACTCTCGGTCGACCGAATTCCACCAGGGAATTCCCCCACGCTCAACATCAAGTTTGGTCGACCGAACCACATTCGGTCGAACCGACTACCAATCCAACTTAAGTCATTCGATCGATTGACCTGAATCAATTTTCGAAGCTTGAATATTCACAATTTAACAATTATAATAATAATAATAATACCTGACTCTAAACATTTCTCGTCTTGAAGGTGTATTTGCAAGTTTATATTAAAGTGATGGGTATTTAAGATATAATGCATTATACCATGGCATTTTTAGTCAATATAGGAGGATATTTAAGAGATTATCCGGGTATCTCTTTATTTTAACATTTCCAGAGCCTAGAAACAACAAAAATTAAGATATTGCGAAAATATTTTATTTGCGTCATTAATTTGATAATTTCAGTTACCGATTTTAAACTTCCAGATTTTGTTAAAATATGTTCCATAGTATGTAATATGGTATCTAAGGAGCAATTTTGAGATGATTTCATATCGTGATAGTTTTCATATGTCGTACAGGTCGAATTATTTTATTCTTATATTAACTTTTATTTTTAACTTTTTATTAGAGTAAATCGATTTCACTCCTAGTTTTTTCTAACTTAAATCCCATAATTTTAAAATTGTACCCTAGAGTGATATTTTTGTTAAACTAAAGGGTAAATATTCACGGATGCTTGTATCCGACATCACTTTTATGTTGTCCCTTGTGGACCTTATGTGGAGGACCGAGAAAATCACATGTGAGTGCGATAAGAAGGAAGGAAGTTGTGAAGTTGTTGGGTCATTCTCCAACACAAGATATTTTTTTATAGTTATTTTTGTATTTTGCAGTTTAGTCCATCTGTTTGTTTTCAATTACAAGTCACAACTTCTCAATTCTTTTTTCTAATCTATTATTTTGTGAACCATAATATGATTTTGAGAGATGTAAACATAAATTTGTGTTCTTCTAATTGAGCTGGTTCATTTGAGTACCATATTTTCTATGTTTCGATTAATTTTTGAGATTATCATTTTTCTTTAGTTGGTTATTTGTGAACACAATTTCAATCTAATAATGATGACTTTCTGATATGTGTTATGGATTTTCGACATATAATCAATGACATTTGATTTATATTATTACACGCGGAACTTGTAAATCGACAACACAACCCTATACTTTTATATTAGGGTTTCGGGAATTGTAAATTAAGAACACTATATTTATATCGTTACAATAGACATTGTAAATCGATAAACGCTCCCTCTTTGCTTTTACATTAGCACATTTTAAATCGATGAGCTTTTTGTCGAGTCACTTATGCTATTTGGTTTCTAGTCGTTTAACCACATGAGCATGGACTTCATTCGTCAACAGACGAGGAACTATTTGTTGAACATTCGGACCGTGTGGCTATTGCTCAATACCTTGTAGTTTGTGCCCTTTCTTATTTAGTTATTGTGCACACTTTAAGTTCACGCATTATATTAGCACGTGATTTTGGGGTTCTTCATTGGGGTTACTTGTGTTAATTGGGTTGTAGTATCCTATGACCAGAGCATTATCGACAAAAATATGGATTTGGCGATGATGTTGTGATTGTTCATCGGGTCACTGATGATAATTGGGTTTTAGAATCATTTCACCACACGAGCATGAAGATCATTCGTTATGGGATGAGAACCTATATGTTGGGCACCTGGGTCGTGTGGCCATTGGTCAATATCTTCTGATTCTAACCATATGAACATGGAGTCCATTTGTTAAGGAATGAAGACTGATAAGTATCATAATTTATAATTTTTATCTTCACTATTATCTTACTTTTGTATTTCAATAATACTATGTCAAGTGTCTTGTTTTCATTTTGTAGGTTACAAGAAAATAAATACAATTTGTGAAAATATTGAAAAGTGAAACGACCTAAATGCAAAATCCCATATATAAAGTGAAAGCTGAAGGACATGATACAAGAATTCCACTCCATATATTTATGCTCTCTATTGTGTTGTAAATTGATGAGAAAATACTCAAATTATAGGTGTAAATTTGGATTGTGCAATCAACGTCAAATAAGAAAGTTTGAATAAGGAAAGTCTGGACTACCAGCACATGTCACTTGTTTTATTCATAACATCCACAATCAAATACAAATTTTGATGATTCTAGATCCGTTGGAAATATAATTTCATGGAAAAAATATTCGTTCCTCTTACAACTTGACAAATTCTAATGATACGAGGGTGAAAAACGTGTGTCAAGATAGACTGTATTTGGAAACCGGACAATCGACAAATCATCAGTAATTGGTGTATAACTCTCTCATCTAAAATCTAAATAAGATTATTTAAATCTAGTTACAAAGAAGATTGCCAAACTTACAACTTTAGTATTTACATATTTCCAAGTTTGGAACCTAGTGGCCTTGTAAAGGACATGGAAGACTGCTTAATTGAGAGAATAGAAAATCCTACTTGTATTGGCTATATAAAAGGGTGGAAAGGAAAGAGTGTCTCCTCCTCCACAACCCTATCTTTCTTGTTTATTTTTAATTTTCAGAAGTGTAATGACAAAAAATAGAGCTAATGAAGTAATAAAATTCATTCTCTTCTTTTACTTGTTATTTTTTGGTTCTAGTATTAGTAGTTTGATGTTTGTGTTTTTTTATCGTTAGTTCCTTTGTAGTATTTCGTTTTTCCACTTCTTAATCTTTTATCCTCCAATGATTCTCCCCATGTCACTCACCACAATGAGTGGCTAAGTCCTCCGTGGGATGAGGCAGACAGATCGGGTTGATAGGTATGAAAGGATTGAGAAAAGTGAGGTTCAAAGTGTAGTTCTGATTGTTGTTAATCTTTTGTTTGTTTTTTAGTAAATTTAATTATATGTGTTTTATCACTAAAATATTAAGAACAAAGATATAATTTCATAAGAATATACTATTTAATATTGTTAGATCTAAAGTTTGAAGTAAATTCTGATCACCTAAGAACACGTTGTTTTATGTGATGTTTAGTTTCTATCGTTTAAATCTCTTGTGTTTTCCAATCTTGAATTATTATCAATCCTAAATCCATATACCTCATCTACAATTTTAATATCTGAATTCTCATCTCAAACATTCTTAGTTTAGCTTAAGTTAAATCATTAGGTGCATGATTCATTAAAAAGAAAAACAATCAACTTCTCTCCACCATAGGTTTTTGCATGCATGTTAGTTTAGTTGCATAAACCATTCAAATTGGAATTAACCATCGCCTCCTTATGTTCGACCCATATACTACAACATCTTACACTTGTGGTTAAAATTTAAGACTCATCAAAGACCTATTTGTTGGACATCTGAACTGTGTGGCTATTGGTTAATACATTGTGGTTCGAACTTTTTCTTATGTACTTCTTGTGCACATCTTAAGTTCCCACCTCACATTAGCACGTTGATTTTGCGATTATTAGTGAGAACACATATGCTACTTGGGTTCTAGTATTCTTTAACCTTAGTATTAGTCTTTAGTAACATAGATTTGGCGAAGGTGTCACTGCTGGAAAATATGAAAATCACGTCAGTTTTTTGGCCCATATCACGTCTAGGGGTGAGCAAACCTTGGTCCGGGTACCCGAACTGAACCGAACTTTTCGGTTCGGACAAAAACCTGACCAAATTTTTTCGGTCCGGTCCGGGGGATACCGAAAATTTGGTTGGAACCCAGATTTTGTGAGTAAAATTCGGGTTTTGGACCGAATCGGACCGGACTGACCCGAATTTATTCGGTCTGGTATTTGGTCCGGCCTTCCCAAAAATTCAATCTTCGGTCCGATCCGGGACCAAAGTTCACCTATAATCACGTCGGTTGTATTGTTCCAATATACCGATGTCATAAAAGAGAGACGTAAAAGGGAGGGAAATATCACGTCGATTCAATAATCGACGTGACACACTAGGTATATCACGTCGGTTCTTGGAGGGAAGCAACAGAGAGGTCAATATATTTTTTCCTGATATGGCTCTTTTTTTCACTCTTCGGAAAATTTGTGAATTTGGTCAACTTTAAAAGAAGTAAAGAAAAGGGAAATATAAAATCTATCTTATGTAGCAGTTGTTATAACCCAACTATTGCTATTAACTCCATATTTTGATGAAATGGGTGATGGTGAATATCTTAAGCTCAAGTGCTATAGTCCTGAGATATTTGGTGATGAAAATATTGGGAATGCAAGAGTGGATGTGCTTTTTTGGACCTTAAGTAGAAGGAGACTTGCCGACGGTGGCGTGGGTCGGGGTGGCCGTTGCGTCGTCCGACGGTGGCGTGAGATCGATAATGGAGTGCGTCGAGGTCGGGGCGGAGTACTCTTGGGTTGGATCAGAGGTTGCCGGAGGAGTTACGGTCGGGTGGTGGTGCGTTGGGTCGGGGCGGGTGGGGTCGGAGGTCGGAGGCGGTGCGTTGGTTGGGGGTGGGAGGGGGGTAAGAGTTGTCGGAGGTGGTGGGGTGTTGTTGCGTTGGGTGAGGGTCGCGACGTTTCGTTCGGGTGGAGAAAACAAAGTTTTGGCTAGGGTTAAGCAAACAAAGTGTGGATGAGTATATATATATATATATATATATATATAGCGCAAACACGTCGTTTTAAGAAAATCTGACGTGCTACATGCCTTGTATCACGTCGGTTTCTCCAAAATCGACATGGTACATGCCTTTATCACGTCGGTTTCTCCAAATCCAATGTGAATTGCCTTCTAAAACACGCCTGTTGTCACACAACCAACATTATGTGCTTACTTATGTTGTTTAAAAATTAAAAAAAACACGCCGGTTTTATCAAACTGACGTCACATGGCATTGGACATCACGTCAGTTAAGCCAAAACTGACATGACAAATATAGATATCACGTCGGTTTTGGCTCAACTAACGTGCTATATCTACTTCTCACGTCGGTTCAACCAAAACCGACGTGACATGTATATGTCACCTCAGTTTTGTCTCAACCGACGTGAGAAGTTAGTTTAACGTCGGGTTTTAAATACCTGACGTGACATGTCGACGTTATATCTAGTTTTTCCAGTAGTGTATTGTAATTCTTTGTTGGGTCACGTACGCTAATTGGGTTCTAGCATCCGTTGACACAAGCATTAGTTGAAAGGAGCATTGATTTGGCAATGTTGTTGTGATTCTTCTTTGGGTCACTTATGCTAATTAGGTTTTAAAATCGTTTCACCACACGAGCATGGAGTCCATTCATTATGGGATGAGAACCTATTTGTTGGACACCTGGGTCGTCTGACCACTGCTCAATACCTTCTGATTCTAACCACGTGAGCATGGAGTCTATTTGTTAAGGAATGAAAACCTATTCATTGGACATCTGAACCATGTGGCTATTGGTTAATACATTGTGGTTTGGATTTTCTTATGTACTTCTTGTGCACACCTTTAGTTCCCACATCACATTAACACGTCGATTTTGAGATTCTTCGTGGGGTCACCTATGCCACTTGGGTTTCAATATCCTTTAACCTAAGTATTAGTTTGTAAGAATATATATTTGGTGAAAGTGTTGTGATTCTTTGTTGGGCCACCTATGTTACTTGAGTTCTAGTATCCTTTGACCCGAGTATAAGTTGAAAGGAGCATGAATTTGGCAATGATGTTATGATTCTTCATCGGGTCACTTATGTTAATTGGGTTCTACAATCATTTAACCACACAAACATGAAGTTCATCTGTTAAGGAACAATGACCTATTCATTGGACACCTATCTCGTGTGATTATTGGTCAATTTCCGGCTCTACACGAGCATGGAGTCCATTTTTTAAGGGATGAGGATCTATTTGTTGGACTTTAATATCCTTGGACCTTAATATTAGTTTTTAAGAGCATATATTTGGCGAAGGTGCTATGATTCTTTGTCGGGTCACATGCTAATTGGGTTTTAATATCCTTTAACCCGAGTATTAGTTGAATAGAGCATGAATTTGACTATAATGTTGTGATTCTTTGTCAGATCACATATATTATTTGGGTTCTAGAATTGTTTAGCCACACGAACATGAAAGGAGCATTAATTTAACAATAATGTTGTGATTCTTTGTTAGGTCACTTATACTAATTGGGTTCTAGAATTGTTTAACCACACAAACATGAAGTTCGCCTGTTAAGGAACAATGACCTATTCGTTGGACACTCAGGCCGTGTGGTTATTGGTCAATATCTTTTGGTTCGGAGTGATGTTCCTATGCAGACCTTATATAGAAAAATGTCCAAAATAAAGAGTGACTGAAATATATCGAAAGTGGTACTAAAATTGATCGTCTTGATGAGAGGATTCTAAATCTACACTTAAATATTTGACAAATCCTTTGTGGATCACAAAATTATTGGCTTTTAAGCCATAATCATGTTGATTTTAATGATTTAATCAACTTAATCTTAATCAAAATTTCTTGTTGGTATATCCATCCACACTCACTCTAGGTTCCATCTATAAGTCGCATACCAAATTTCACTTTATTTGGACTTCAATAGATAACCTAAACGTAGCCGAAAACCATCCAAACTCAACCTCAACCAGTCTACGTAAAACGGTTGACCGAAACATGAGTTTCGTCAAACCGTTTGTTAACAACAACTCTTTGGTAGACCGGTCGACCGTTCTGACGATTCCGTCCTACCTTTCTTTGGTTTTCAAATTTCCATTTTGAGTTGTTTTTTTGTCATTATTCTCCAACAACTATTTGGAGATTGCACTTTTACCCCATTTCGACTCCAAACCTTAGGTCGACTAGACTACACCTTGCGGTTGACCGAATCATACCCAAAATTGGACCCAAAAAATTCTTATTTCCGTTCGGCCTTTTTTGACATGTTGATTAACCATTTCCTTAATGTCTTCTATTCATACTCCTAGTATCCATTGTGTTGGTTCAATCGATTTAACTTACAACTTAAGTGAACGGTCAAACCAATGTGACCAAACGGTCAACCAATTGGCACTCGACTCGCATATCACTTTTGTGTCTCTTGTCGGTTTTTCTTTATCTTTAGCCGCAACAACTATATGGATCCTAGGTCTTATAAATAGGTGTTCAAAATATAGTTTCACACATCTCTTACACCCTTTATTGCCTTATTGATCGAGAAAACATCTCTCACTTCAAAATTCAAATCCCAGACACTCAAGCCTAAACCTCCAATTTGTGTTCTTAATGAAGGGAATGTGTTCTAAAAGTTTTGCTTTTATATGTCAATTATTATGAATTGGATGTGCAAATATTTTATTCATTGATTAATGTATTCGTCTTTTAGAATTGTTAAGGAAGAAACTTTTGGTCCTTAACTGGAGAGCTCTAAAAGATAATGATTTACATAAATCAAAAGTTATTCACAATCATGATAATTAACATGGAACATTAATTATCGAGATAAGATTGTCGTGTTGGTCATCGATTATTGTAGTCCTACAAATATTTGACGACACAAGTATATAAAAGAAGAAAATGGTACTTTTATATATTGAATAAACCTAACAAGTGAAACATTATAGATTTGTGTTATGTGTCAGTAATGTTTTCGCTGTGTCTTGAATCTAAGATATGAGACTTATGTTTTTTTCACATAAGAAGTGTTCAATTTGATTATTGTAAAAAATTATCAATGAACATAGTGATAAAGAAAATAGTTGGTTAAACTCGACTTGTGCTGGAAAAGATAGCTAGTTAAAAGATTATAATTACCCCTCTTAATTTGAGTGATGATATTAGTGAGCTTTTTGATAAAGAAAATTATAATGTGCACAATATGACTTAAGTTAAGTTACATATTTATAATTAGCTTAAGAGATCAAGAAATAAATATATAATACAATGGTGACACGTTTCTATTTTGTATATATTCGTAATATCATGAGGCAATAGATAAACATAAGTGATATATTCACATCACTAAATAGATCGTGTTTAGTTCGAGTGAACAAGACATCTATGCTAATTGGATAACTATAATGTGTAGCTAGATATCGCTTATAGTTTGTGATATTAAGTGTTTAATATCACTGCCAATATATTTTAAATCCTCTTATAGGTTACACCACAAAACTGAGAAACAAGAAGCTTGATTTTGTATTCATATGGTGTATCGGATTTCATGTGAAATGAGATACACGTGGTGAACTCGATTTAATCAATATGTCATGAACATTAACATAATTAGAATCATGAATAAATTCATATGAGATGTATGTATTAGGGGGTGCAATAGTTTGATATTACATATGATAATATATTACATGATATGTGAATTTGTTAAAAAACCCAAAGATCAAATTTTGTTGGATATAAGTCCAAAATTTGATAAAGGCAAAATCGGATCAAAACGGTAGACCGTTTCTAGATCGGTCGACCGAGTGCTTTGGAACGGTCGACCGGACAAAGATCGAATACGCGTGGGTCAACCGAAAATTATCAGGACGAGTCTCGATGATAGTCCGGTCAACTCGCGTAGAGACACGGTCGACCAAACATTATCAGAGAAATCTTTGTAATAGGAACGGTCGACCGGAGAAGACATGGTTCGACCGTAAATTTCCAGGAATATTTCCCATGGAGATTTGGTCGACCGTCTTACTCACGGTACATCGAACTTGTTGAGGACTCAACCATTTGGTAAACCGAGTGAAAATTTCGATCGACTGTTTGGCACGATTCTGCCTAGAATCATTAAGGGATTAATGTTGATCATGGGTTGAATTTGTTCCAATTATGGTCAAACGTTTTTAGGATGATTGTGTGTCAATTTGTGATTGGATTTAGGAAGAGAAAAACAAGAGATCATGGGTTAGTGGATAACCCATGATGTAGGTGTTGGTAGAGCCTATAAATATGTCTCATCTCCCTCCTTGTTTTGCTTGAATGCAAAAATTCTCTCTCTCCCTAACCACCATATTAATCCATCCGAAAATTCTCTTAATTATTTAAGTTTTTGGAGATTAAATTCTCAGGAGTTTTAGAGGGATTATTAGCCAGATTCTAAGCTTGATTTAGAGATTGAATTAATGGCTAGCTCATTTCTCTTTAATCTTGTTTAGAGTTTGATAAACAATTGGAGACGAATCGGCGAACGATTCAACGGACAACGCAACTCTGGATCTTCATAAAGGATTTAGAGAATATTTGGGTATGATCCTCTCCTATTTATTTTAATATATACGTATATTACATGATATTAGAATAAATATAAAATAATGTACATGGAATCGTCGAAAATAGGGAAATCAATCATGTATGCATATCTAATTTTTTTAAATATATACATACATAGGGGCATGAAATCCTACACTTAATTCATATCCTACTCAAGTTTGGTCAAGTGTAGAGTGTCGTTTAATGATTCATACTTCCATTTGTTTGAATCACAAGAGTTGTCGCTTTGGAGGAAGCCAACCTCCCGGGTTTTGAGAGAGAGAATCAAGTTCGACGAGGTTGTTCGCGAACTTGGATTCTAAAAGGCTTGATCTCGACCCAAAACGGAGATCAGATTAGTGAAATCTGAACATGTCTCATTGTGATTGAGTGACTTGCAAGAGATGAGTAAGACCCAATTGGGGTGTCGAACCTCTATAAAAATCATCAATCTACTTGTGCTTTGTTAATCTTTACTTGTTTATGCTTATTTCCGATACATTACTTTGTATTAGAGATTAGATTAGTGGTCATCATCGAGCATACAATTGGTATCAGAGCCTATCTGCAAAATTCATCACTTAATTGTAATTTAGCGTGGAATCTTCATCATATAATCATGTGAGAGTTTATCCACATCTAGACCACATTTGCTTAATGGGTCAAATTATGATTATTGGAAGAATATAATGAACATTTCTTACAATCTAGTAACCTTAAGTATTTGATCTTCTTTTAAAAACCATTCACACACCCCTTAAGTAGAACTAAGATGAAAGACGTTGAGATAAACTCATACATTATGAACATTCTTTATTGTGACTTAAATGGGGAAGAATATAACTGTATTAAAGGTTGTAAGAATGTGTATGACATATAGCATAGATCACAAGTGCATCATAACGGAGATAGTAGAACAAAAGACACAAGACTTAGCATCATTGTACATAAATATGAACTCTTCACTATGCAACCTGGTGAGATCATAAGCGAGATGAATACTCACTTCACTGACATTACTAACTCTCTCAAAGTTCTTGGTAGAAATTTTGGCAAGGGAGATATGGCAAGAAAGATTATAGGATCACTCACGGATGAACGGAATAAGGTGATAGTTATTGAAGAAGCACACAATCTCTCCCAATTAAAGGTTGAGGACCTAATCAACAACCTCGTGAGATAAGAGATTCAAATGATAGACCAAAAGGAGAAGGAAGCTTCCAAGAAGAAATCATCCTTAGTGTTACATTCAATAGCAAATTTCGGTGAACCAAGGAGAATAGAACAAGATGAGGACATTGAAGTCCTTGCATAAGATTTCTTCAAGTTTCTCAAGAAAGACAAAGAAAAAAAGAAAGAAGAGGAAAAGAAAAAGGAGAAAAATGAAGAGAAGGAGAAAAGAAAATAAATTAGTAAAATTGAAGAGAATAAGAGGAGTGAAAATGAGAAAAATGATCAAAGAGGAGAGACGAGAAAGGAAAAGGAGGAGAAGAGTGAAATAAAAGAGAAAGAGGAAGAAGCTCACATGGCTACATGGGATGACACATCCTCCTCCTCATCTTCATTACCAAGGGAAGTAGCCTACATGTGCCTCGTGGCATTAGAAGATGAAGAAAGTGAGGTATCCTCTAGATTTTTCTCTAGTTCTATTTCTAACAACGATTCATATTCTTTTGATAAGCTACAAAATGCATTTCATGAGCTAATTACTAAATATAATGCCATTTGTGAAAAGAACAAACTAGTTAGGAAGCAAGTAAATGATCTTCAATGTCAAATCAAATCGGTCATGATTGAAAAGAATGAGGTACTTGCTCGACATGATAAACTTGTATTGGAACTTGATAGTCTAAAAACAACACTCATTGATGTTGAAAAAATAGATCTTCAGGAATACAATGTTCAATTAAGAAAAGATTTAGAGAAATTCACAAAGGGAAAGAAAACGTTTGACATGTTTCTAAGTAGTCAAAAACAATCCTTAGATAAGCATGGTTTGTGATACAATGTAAATTTCAAAAATCATTTAGTTCATACTACCTTGAAGGGAATTTTTTTTTGTGAAGCAAAGTTCCTTAAGGGTTTGGGCTCCCAAAACCAAAATGGTTTAGTTACAAAACACTAATGTTCAAGGACCCAAGGTAGTTTGGGTACCAAAATCTTCACTTGTAAGTACTCAGAAGGAGGAGGATCGATAGCGATCGGCTCAAGCAAGAAAATATCGATCTCAAGCCTCAAGTTATCATTTGGATCGAAGTCATAAAGTCGGTTTCACTATCAAAAGGAGATTGGAACCAAATGTCACATTGAGGATCAAGAGTTGGGTAATATTTTTCAATCCTTTTATTTATATTTAATTGGTTCTAATCTAGAAAGTTGAATGGTTAATGTTATATCATGATCATGCATATTTTAGGCATAATTAATGATTTGAAAGCAAAATGTATATTATCCTTAATGATAGGGGGATCATATTGCATATCATTATTTGATTAAAGGAGAGAAAAATAGTTTAATTAAAGGAGTGGAACATGTCATCCCTTACATTATCTCATACTTCATATATTTGAATTTGATTGATGTCAAAATGGGAAGAGAAATTGAAATTGAGCTTAAATTTATTCATACAATGCACATTGATAGGGGTAGCATCATATATGTATAGTTTACATATAGGAAGAATGAGAATATAATTTAAATTTCAAGTATTAAGATATAGGTTTGTCATTATCGAAAAGGATAGGATTATTGGTTTTTAGACCTTAATCATGTTAATTTTAATTATTTAATCAACTTAATCTTAACCATAATCAAATTGGGTCAAAGACATTTCAAGCATTGTACATATACTTGTATTGTGCATATTTCTATCGTAATAGGTGATCAAGACTCAAGAAGAAATGATTGAAGTCAAGACATGTAATCAAGCCTTTGAAGATGTATTTTTATCTTTATTATAGTTTTTTGGAACCTTTGTATACTTGAGCATATTTATTAGAATATCCATCCACACACACTTTAGGTTTCATTTATAAGTCACACACCAAATCTAACTTTATTTCTACTTTAATAAAACATCTAAACCTTAACTGGAAAACTACCCAAACTCAACCTCAACCAGTATGTGTAAAACGGTCGATCGAAACCTGAGTTCCGTTTGACTGTTTGTTAACAACAACTCTGTGGTAGAACGGTCGACCGTCTTGGCGATTTCGTCCAACCGTTCTTTGCTCTTCAAAATTCCATTTCTAGCCATTTTTCTCGTCACTATTCTCCAACGACTATTTTGAATATTGAGCTTTTACCCAATTTGAACTCCAAACCTTAGGTTGACCGGACGACACCTTGTAATCGACCGTATCAGACTCCAAACTAGACAATAACTTTTCTTATTTCCATTCAACCGTTTTAGACCTACTGGTTGACCGTTTCCTTAATGTCTAGTATTCATACTCCCAATTTACATTATGTTGGTCCGACCAATTTACCTATTCATCTGAATGTGTTCTAAAAGTTTTACTTTTAAATGTCAATTATTATGAATTGAATGAGAAATCGTTTTGTTCCTTGTTTATGTTATTCGTCTTTTAGAAGTGTTAAGGAAGAGGCTCTTGGTCCTTAACCGTAGGGCTCTAAAAGATATTGGTTTACATAAAACAAAAGATATTCGCAATCATGGTAATTAACATTGGACATTAATTACCGAGTTAAGATTGTCGTGTTGGTCATAGATCGTTGTAGCTCTACAAGTGAGTGACAACACGGATACACAAAAGAGGAAAATAGTACTTTTGTATACCGAATTGACCTAACAAGTAAAATATTATAGGAATGTGTTTCTGTGTCATTAATATTTTACTGTGTCCTTGGTCCTTTGATATGAGACTTATATCCGATCGCTTAAGGAGTTCTTAATTAGACTAGTGTCTTGAGCTATCGATGAGTGTAGTGCAAATGCATTAGTTGGTTAAGCATAACTTTCGTTGGAGAAGATAGTTAATCCAAAGATTATCATTGCCCCTCTTAATTGAGTGATGATATTAGTGGGCCCCTTGATAAAGCCAAGTTATAATGTGCACAATGTGATTTGAGTTAAGTCACATATTTATAACTAGCTTAAAGAGATCAAGAAATGAATACTAATACAAAGATGACACAATACTACTTTTTGTGTATTCTTAATATCATGAGGCAAGGGACGGACACAAGTGGTGCACTCCATCACTAAATGGATCAGGTTTTGGTTCGAGTGGAATTAAGACATCTAACTAATTGGGAGCTATAATGTGTAGCTAGATACCGCTTATAGCTTGTGATATTAAGCTCTTAATATCACTGTCAACTTAGTCTAGATCCTCCCATAGGTCACCCCGCAAAAACCGGGAAACAAGAAGCTTGATTTTTGGTTCATTTGATGTGTCGGGTTTCCTAGAGAAAATATGACACATGTGGTGAACAAGTAAAATCAATTATGTTGTATATAACATAATTAGAATCATGATAAATTCATATGAGATGCATATATTATGGGGTGCAATAATTTATTATTGCATAGGATAATATATTACATAAGTTGTGAATTTGCTAAAACCCCCTTAAGTTCAAATTTTGTTGGAAATAAATCCAAAATTTGAAAAGGCAAAATCGGGTAGAAGTTCGGTAATCCGTTATGGTTCGGTCGACCGAAGGATCTATGGATCGGTCAACCGAACGAGAAACGGATAATCGTAATTGATTGACCGAACTTGACCAAAGTGCCTGGATCTTTGGTACGGTGTACCGAACCAGAAACGGTCGACCGAACAATGTCAAGTTCCGATATTTTCGGTTAACCGAATAGCACTCGGTCTTGGACGAGAATAAGTCTGATCGGTTAAGGAGAATTTTTCTCCTTAAGATTAGGTCATCGGTCGCGTACTCGGTTAAACAATCGTGATATATTCGGTTAACCGAGTGAGACTCGGTAAACCGAAGCACGATCGATTTTCTGCCTTTGATAATTAAGAGATTAATTTGATCGATGGTTGGATTAGCTCCAAACTTGGTCGAACGTTTTGTGGATGCATGTAATGCATTTTGGAATTAGTTTGTGAGAGAAAATGTCAAGAATTTGTGGCTTAAGAATAGCCATGATTAAGAGTAAGATAGGAGCCTATAAATAGGTCCTTATTCTCCTCAATTAATATAGGTTTTGCAAAATATTTTCTCTCCTAAATTCACCACAAAAATCCACGAAAATTCTCTTAGTTTTCTAAGTCTTTGGAAGGAGAAATCTCAGAGATTAAGGAAGGGGTTTGTAGCTAGATTCTAAGCTAGTTTGGAGATCGATTGGCTAGCTCCTTTCTCTCCAACCTTGTTTAGGGTTTCGGTGAACACTCGGAGACATCCGGCGCAACGAGAAGTGACGATTGGCTTCCTCAACGTCTCTGAAACGTCAAGAAGTTTTTTAGAACTTCTAGGTATGAATTTCGGAGTCCCTTTGTGTTTGTTTTAATAAGTTTTTGAAACTAGTTGTTAAAACAAACTGATGCATGCATAAAATAAATCGAAGAAAATTATAATAGATCCTTATTATACATAAAAATTTCGAAAATATATATGTATAATTAAACATGAAATCCTACAGGGTGAACAAGCAAAATCAAACTTATGTTGTGATTAATAACATAATTAGAATCTAAATTAAATTCATATGTAATGTAAATATTATGGGGTGTAATGATTTATCATTACATAGGATAATATGTTACATAAGTTATGAATTTACTACTAATCCCGAAATGTCAAATTTTGTAGGGGTTAAACCGAAATTTGACAAGTCTGCAAGTACTGTGCAAAAACGGTCTACCGCTAGATTGTAAACGGTCGACCGAATGTTGCATCGTAAACAAAGATTTCGTCTGTTCGTTTTGGTCGACCGAGTATAATCGGTCGGTCGACCGAACATCGCGATGAAATAATTTTTGTTACGAACGGTCGACCGAAACCAGATCTAAACGGTCGACCGAACCTCAAAACACGGTCGACCGTCCAGACGGTTTTATGCAGAATTAATTAGATCATGCATGGAATTGGTCCATAATTGATTTAATTCGTGGCTGAGATTATTTGTTAGCAAATAATAGATGGTTAGATGGAAGTTTGCATGAAATCATGGGCAAGAGGTTGCACATGAATAGGTAATTTGGAGAGAACTTATAAATACAAGTTTGTCTCATTACCTCAAAATTAATTCATTGTTTTTCTCATGCAAAAACTCTCTCCATAATTCTCCATGAAATTTCCTTAATTCTTAAGATTAGTTTTAGTTTTCAGAGATCATCTTCTCAAGGGAACTAAAGAGGGATTAGTAATTAGATTCTAAACCTTATTGGAGATTGAGAGGCTAGCTCTTCTCTCTCCAATCTCGTTTAGAGTTTGGTGAATACTCGGAGGCAATCCACCGGGCGATTCAACCGTTAACGCGACTCCGGATCTTCGAGAGGTTTTAGAGAACCTCTAGGTATGATCCTCTTTGCAATTGGTTGTTTATTCTAATGCATGTTAAATAATTAGGATAAACAAATACATGTCTATATGAAAATCGAAGAAAATATGAATATTACGATCCTATATGTTTATAAAATTTCGAAAATATATACATACTATAGGGTACGAAATCCAATAGTCGGTTTATGACCGGTGATTCGAGTTCGTGCACTGCAAACGCCCGAACTCTGAAGAAGAAGATGGGTGATGACGATTCTTGGATCGTGACGGATATGATGCCCGGTGGTCCTCTAGATGGCAACGTCATTCCGAGTCTCGGAGGCCACATCGCCAGACGCATCTGGGAGGGCGAGGATCAGAAGGTTCTGAAATGCCATAATCGGCACAGAGCCTGTATTACATTGCGGGCTTGGCGTTCAGTGATGACTGATGATATGACGACGACCATTAGTGATAGTGGATTGGGTCACTTGTCGTAGAAAATGTTTTCCTGCCTTGACATGCCGTTGATTTCGACTTTCGTGGAGCGGTGGCAACCTGTCACCAACACTTTCCACTTGCCGTTTGGAGAGATGACGATCATGTTGCAAGATGTCTTCCATATTCTGCAGATTCCTGTTGAGGGTCGTATGGTCAGTACACAGACACTGATGTCTGAGCTGAAGTTTTTTGTATCAGAGTTGTTGGGGGTCAGCCTCGAGGGTCTTGGGAGGGATAACTCATTTTGGAGTGGCAGTGGTGTTAACATCAACGCTGTGGATGACTGTTGCAGACGGGGACGACCACCACAGACTGAGGATACGAGATGACTACCAACCTCTTTTTACTGCTAGACTGCGTCTTGTTTGTCGACAAGAGAGGTAGCAAAGTCAGACCATGCGACCTATTGGAGGTGAGGGAGCCAGATACCATTGGTCAGTACTCATGGGGGTCGACGACCTTGGCATATCTGTATCGCCAGCTGGGTATAGCGAGTCGTGCTGATTGTTCTGGCATTATGGGTTGTCTTACACTGCTGCAGACTTGGATATATAAGTATTTTCCTGCTTTCCGCACGCATCGGGAGCGGAAGATCATTGAGGAGGGTCATCCTCGTTCGCGTATGTGGGCTGTCCGGGCCGAGGATAAGAGTGAGGGACGACTCCTTTCTATTCGTAGACGGCTAGATCAGATGATTGCATCGCAGGTATATAATGTATATATCATTCACGTTTATTTAAATTTCAACTTTATTATTATTAACGTATAAACGTTTAGGTGGAGTGGTTGCCGTATGGTCCTGAGCCTGTTGTAGCTGTGCCGAGGACTACATATCTGGGCATTATTCGTTATAGGGATATCACAAAGCCTTATTTACCTGATCGCGTGTTGCGTCAGTTAGGTTACGTTCAGGTGATCCCGGTTGACATCCCGACGCCCAAGCATGCAGTACGGTTTGCGATTGCGACGACGTACAACGTCAGGCATAGCGTTTCGTTCGCGGAATCGGTTTGGAGGACATTTCCGAGAGTAGGACGACTTCACTTGGACGGTCTGAGTCGTATCCGCGACCCCTCCACTTGTGATGCAGATTATTTGCAGTGGTTCGGTAGGTGCTCACATCCACTTATCGTGCGTGATACCATTCCGAGACCGGAGAGACCACTGGATAGGACATGTGCCGATGGGGTAAGTTTATCTAATTTAATTTTTAATTTTTAATTGTAATGTATATTTTGTTTTTATTGTTAATGTACGCTAATATTTATGTTACTTATAGTGGATGAGTAGGGCGATACAGTATACGCAGCCGTTCTTGCGACAGAGAGACAGGATGCTGACTGAGGATACGAGACTTGCATGTACAGATTGGGATCGTCTCATTGAGGAGTGGAACAGTCAGTTGGGCATTTCAGACCATGATTCAGATGATGAGTTCTAGTTGACTTGCTCCTACTTTTGTTTTATTATATGTTGAACTGTTACTACATTTGTTGGTATTTGCTTATGTTTATCTGTGTACTCTTATTATTTATTTCTGACGAACATATCTTCTACTTATTTATTTAGCTATCGTATTTTTAATACTTATTTCTCATGAGCATATCATAGTAACTTAAATTAAATTTAAAATATGGTAAAAGAACAAATGCATTATAAATTACAATCAAAATGTACTACGTAACCGGTTCCAATACGCTATCCTACGTATCACGAGAACTCATTTCATGTATGTGATCACATCTCAAGTAACAATCCATACGGTTATCCGCTTTTGATTTGTATGATGATATAACCAAAAAAAAATCTAGCTCCTATGACAACTTGTTTCGCCCATTCACAAGCTTCCTCGGTTGTTGTAAATATTTGTTTAGTATAAAAATACTCACTGTAATCTACTCCATCACCACCAAAATCTTGCAACGGAACCTGAAAAAAATTAATTTAAAAAACAATTAAAAGAAAATTAAATTAAAAAAGGGGCTAGACGCCCCCACCATGGAGGAGTCGTCCCGGTTTGGAAAAAAATTTGCCTCCGGTACGTCACCGGATACAGGCGCTTCGCCAGACATTTTTGTGGTGTTGGTACTGGGAATGTGAGTAAAACTGAGTCAAAAATATTGTTTCAAGACACGGGACGGAATGAGTATTAAGTGATTTGTTAAGAGCAAAAAGGTTATTGTTGGGACGATTTAAGTAATTTTCCGGCGAAAAGTAGCCATCCCAAAACAACATATTTTTGATACCTAAATTTTTTGATGAGGTAAACTAGACGAATTAAACTCATATCATATCTCGTAACTTTTATACACCCAAAGTCCGCAAATAAAAAATTACTCAACCCAACATTTCACCCAAAAACCAACCATAATGACGCGAGGTTGGCGTAAGGCATCAATGGGGTGACTAGACATGGGTACCGGGCTAGGCCCGTAGACCCAACATTTTTATATATATTTAGTATTTTATGTCTGTTTGAAAGTATTTTTGAAGGTATTTAAAAAATACAACGGGACATACGGACCCGTGTTCCTTAATGGAGTCGGGCCTGAAGCGGGCCAGGTACCTAGGTCTAGAGGCGACGGGCGTTCAAATATATTTTAAAGAGAGGGAGTCCCAATAGGCTATAGTCATTGTCATGTTTTCAAAATAATATTATCTTCACTACAAAAATTGCATGTCGGTCCGAATGACAATAAACATGTCATTAAGTTAGGGAACTACTATTCGTCGCCGGAAAACTACTTAAATCGTCCCAAAAATTACCTTTTTGCCCTTAACAAATCAATTAATACACATTTCGTCCTGTATCTTTAAACAAGGTATTTGACTCAGTTTTACTCACATTCCTAGTACCAACACCACGAAAATGTCTGGCGAAACACCTGAATCCGGCTAGGTAACGGAGGCGGATTTTTTTTTCCGACTCGGGCGTCTGGCTAAGACGCCTCCACCTAGGTGGAGGTGTCTGGATACGACGCCTACACCATGGTGGAGGCGTGATAGCCAGACGCCTCCACGTTGGTGGAGGCGTGTTAGCCAGACGCCCGTATTTTTTAATAATAAAAAATAAAATATAAATAAATTCTTAAAATTATACGGTGTGTTATGTCAAATTATTTGAGGTTCTGTTGCAAGATTTTTGGTGGTAACGGGGTCAAATTACAATGAGTTTTTTTGCAAGTGATTAAATTTTCAAAAAATTTAAGATCCAAAATCCCCGGTGGTAAAACCTCCCGACTTACAAATACCACATCGACAGGTCCGTTGGATTTTGAAATTGTTGGATCTGAATTTTTTTTGAATTTTCATCAATTGCAAAAACTCGTTGTAAGGTGATGTCGGACGGTCAACTGTTTGCTTCTCGGTCTACCGAACATGTTCCATGCGGATGACCGAGTTTCCATCGGTCCACCGTGATCGTAAATACAGTAAGTTTTTGATCTTCCTAGAATCATTGTGTCGGTTTACCGATCTCTACCCGGTTATCCGAATATTTATTCTCAGTAGCTTCGACATTTCTCTGGAAATCTCTATTCGGTGTACCGAAAGGGTATCGGTCATCCGAATATAGTAATTATTAACTTATCAATTAATTAATTTAGTAATTATCTAAATTTATAATCAATTATCTTTTTAATAAAAAAATAATAATAATTTGCAGGCGTCTGTGTAAAACGCCCAGCGTAGGAGAGAGGCGTCTGGCTAAGCCGCCCAGCGTAGGAGAGAGGCGTCTTAGCCAGACGCCCGTCCCATGGGCGGGGCGTCTGTGTAAAACGCCGCCCCCTAGGGGGAGGCGTCTTACCCAGACGCCCCTCTCCTACGCTGGGCGGCTCCGCCAGACGCCCGCAATTTTTTGTTATTTTTTTATTAAAAAGATGTTGGATATTTTACCAGATTCGAGTACACCGGGGCGTCTGTTGGCTCATTACTGACCTCCAAAACATTATTTTTTATGAATATAAGAGGAAAATGAAGAGAGATGTGTGATAGGAGGGTAAAATGTCGCGTTATAGCAGTAGAAATGAGAGAATGGCAAAATGGTAATCTGTTGGGGCGATTTAAGTAGTTTTAGGGCGACGAATAGCAATTCAGTTAAGTTAAAGACACCAAATACTACTTCTCTTAGGATGCGCATAGTATGGAGTTAATATGGGTGAAAAATTAACGGAGTTAATTTTTTATCTCCCCCGGCATCCTTGGAATGGGAAAAACTTATTAGAGTGAGAATCTATTACACTAGTATGTGAGTAATTCATTCTCTTCTCTTCATAATGTAAAATTTATGGAATTTTCATTTTTCCCCCTCTTCTAATACATTTGTTTGGTAGAAATGTATTATAAGACGACTAAAAATGAAATCTCCCAATTTGTAATAATTTTGTTGGGTCTGGTAGGGTTTTCTCAAGTTTGAGATTATTACTCCATAAAATTTTCCTTTGACATACTAAACCCGGGGGGGGGAAATTATTACCCCCTAAAAGGTTACTCTCATGATTGTTACTTCAGAATAATTTTTTCTCCTTTTAAATTTTACCCACATTCAAAGCACACCCTTAATTAGGTCTTTCAAATCATCGAATTCAAAAATGTATTTTACAAGTTAGACATCCAATTCAAATAATGTGATCTGAAAAAGTGAAAATACATTATTAAATTCTTTAATTATTCATAAAATCAAAGGATTTAATAGAAAACAAATAAGAAAGAATATACCAACATGTTTGAGACAAAAAATAGGTAGTATTTTTTTTTTTGAAAAACACATTTTTATAAAAAATACATATTTATAATATATTATTCAGAATTATCCAAATACCCTAGTAGGATTGAAAATTGTTTTTTCTGAATAATTCAATTTCCATTGAAAACAATGATTTTTTAGGTTATCCAAATGGGGTCGGGTCAGGGCTGGACCCGACCCCAGCTCTCTTATGGTGGGAAAAACCCAGGTCGGTTGAATTATTTTTGTAATAAATGATTAAAAATCAGTTTTTATATGTTTAATAAGTTTTATTGATATATTTTTTATTATATAATTAGAATTATTTTTTGAAAATTAAAACAAATAACCTACATTCTCTCCCCTCTACGTAACTTGGAGATCAATCATTGGTAAAAAAATAACTTTTAAAAAAATAAAATAAAAAACATATTTTTAGAAAAAAAAGATTTGAAAAAAATATTTAAAATGACTTTAAAATAAATATATTAACATTATTAACTATTATCAATATTATAAAATTTTAGGTAAATTATTTAATTGATATGTATATTATTTTATATAATTTGAATTAATTTCTGAGAACGAAAAATAAATGACAATTAATAAGATAAAGTCGGTTGTAAAAAACAATTTATTTAATAGTTTGTGTATTTTTGTGGTGAAATAAAAAATGAGGTAAAAAGAAATGATTTGAAGGATAGAGTGCGTTGAAAATGTGGTTGGGGTTAAAATGTGAAAAATGAGTTGAATTAGGTTGTGAGTTGTATAATATTGTTCGTGGCAGAGAGAAAGATTAGATTTCAGGATTTTTGGGTCGTGATTAACCGTGTTCTAAAAATTATAGAAAAATTCTCATTAAGAAAAAGTAGGGTGATTACGATAGTGACTTTAACGGATAACCAAAAATAATAATTTTCTGTAAGTTATTATTAACCTTGCAACCTGTAAAAGAAAATAATGTAGCTCTTATTATTAATTAATTAATATATTTATTGTAGTTGAGTAGTTTTACTATATAAAAAACAACATAATCAGTCATCACGTATTCCAACGCCGTCCCGATCCAGATCGAACACAAACACAAACAACCCCAACCCGTCTTTCCCCAAATCCACAGAAACACGACAAGAAGAACAAAAAAAACACGCAAACCCGAAAACCCAACCAACCAAACAGAAAATCAGTTGGAATCGGATCGATGAGGAAGAGGGAGAGAGAGAACCCCTGTGGAGTGTGTGGGCACTACCACAAGTACGAGGAAGGCGAGGTGTGCGGCGTCTGCGGCCACCGCCTCGCCGTCTCCTCCTCCTCCTCCGACGCCGCTCTCCACGCCGGCGCCTTCCCCACCGAGATCCTCCCCGACTTCCTCTTCCTCGGAAGCTACGACAACGCCTCACGCAGCGAGCTGCTCAAGACCCAGGGCATCTCCCGAATCCTCAATGTCAGTTACTTCCTTCTTACTTACTTTCTTCGATTTTATTTCTTTTTTGTGTGTATGTGTTTGATTGAGTGCTGATAGAAACGATCAGGGCGGTGCCAGGATTTTAAGTAAGGGGCCCATGATGGTATGACATCCTGTAAAAAGTCTTAACAGGTTCAAAAATCCAGTATGAGTATACGAAATCCAGTTTGTTTATACTTAAATACTTGAAATTCTAGATTTATTTTTTAGTGCTGATGGGGATCCAATTGTAGGATGGGGGGGGGGGGGGGGGGGGGGGGGGGGGGTGCGAGGATTTCAATTCCGGGGTATAGTTTGTATGATCATCCTGGAAAAAGTCTAAGGAGTTCAAAAATCAAGTATGAGTATATTTAACTAGGTAAAATCAAATTGCAGAGGGGTAAAATCCAGTTGATGTATTCTTAACTACGTGGAATTCAAAATCCACGGGGGCGAAGTCCTAGTTGGTATACATTTTACTAGGGAAAATCCAAAATCCTTGGGAGGTTGGGGGCTCCTATGTAGCACCGATACTACATGGGATGATTGGATTTTGAAAGTTGATATTCAACTAGAGTGTTTGAAGAGATGTGATCATCGTGTTTGGGAATTTAGATTGATAGTGTAGTATTAGTATGGATCTGGTCCCAAAACAACTCCGGCATCTTACAGAATCGTCAATGTTAGTCAACTTACTTTGGGTTTCTTGCGATTTGTTTTGGTGCTTCGCTTTTTTTTTGGTTTTGTGGGATTTGATTGATAGGGGAATTGTTGACTGGTTGGGTAGCGGTTCGGGAGCTGATTTTCTGAAGTTTGGTCGTGTAGAATTGGGTTATGCGAACGTTCATGTTTCAGGAATTGCTGCTTGGATCAGTCGGTTGTGATCATTTTTTCTTGTGATTTGCGTGTTTGATTGGGAAATCATCAGCTTATTGGGTATTGATTAGGACCCGTGTTTTAAAGTGCGGCCGCATACTCGGTATGCGGCGGCGCTGTATGGTGGCCGACCAGGGGTTCGCATATGCGACCCCCGCATAGGCCTCATATGCGGTCACACAAGCCATCTCCATCAAAAGGAGGAGGGGAAGATGGGAGAGGAGAAGGGAGGAAGGAGGGGATGTCGTCGACGAGCGCCGTGAAGGGGGCAGCAAGGAAGGAGGATGGAGGCAGTGGGTAGGTGGAGGGGGCGGCAGGAAGTCAATGTGAAAAGGATTGGAGCTTTCCAAAAAAAAAGGAGAGGGGAGGATGAGGTTGAAGAAGGTTGCAAATGATGTGGGGTACAACTATTTTTCGATTTTTATAAATTTTCCGTTTTTTATGAATCTTCCGATTTTTATGAATTTTCCAATTTTTTATTATTTTTGGATATTTTCAAAACAAAAAAAATATCGTTGTGGAGTTTGGTTATGTGGATATGCAACATTAAACATTGATTAGTTCGTGTTTGGGAACTGACTTTCTGGAGTTTGGTTATGTGGAGTTCGGTTAAACAGATGGGAATCGTGGGGTGATCATGTTTTGGAAGTTGAGTTTTAGTAGTGGTTGGAGAGATATGATTAGGTTGAGGATTTTTTATTGATAACGTAGTGTTAGGATGAATTTGGTCCAGAAATAACTCCGGGGTGTCGTAAGGTGGATCATGTTAAAACCAATTCTTTCGCTGAAATTTTCGTGGAGTACACAAAACCATTGAGATTGAGAAAGACCGGAATCCACCTCTTCAGGTAAACCAATCCCAATCCAGAACCATGTTTTACCACATTGACCGAAAAACACATCAAAATTCGATCTTTAGCCGTTTTAACCACAAAAAACCCATGGAGCTATAGAAACCACTCGATCATTTTGAAGATACAAGCAAAAGCCAGAATATAGGTTGGAGTCTTAGAGGTTCAGACCACCCAAATAGACAAGAGGAAGAAGAAGATTAACATGTAAGTGGAGGTGGGTGGTGTAATTTGGTTCTCAACTGCATTGTTTGGAGAGGTATAAATATGTTGTGATGTCTAAAGTGATGATGTAATGCTAGGATGGATATGGTTTTCAAAATAGATTCTAGAATGCATCCATAGGTTAGAGGGTTTGTCTTCAGTCATCTAGCTTTCTTTGAATGGATAGGGAAACATTCAAATCAACTTATCAACTAATTTTCTCTCATCCTGTTTGAACTTGGTAATTAATTTGTGTTCTTTTGGAGTATAATTACCTTATTCGATGAGTACTGAAATGTGAATTGCCTTTTGAGTTCTAGAAATAACATGGTGCGTTTGAGTAGGAGAATGAGATGGGTGGATGAATACATAATACCTTAAGTCCATAACTAAAAAGCTAGTTGAGATGGTAGTTCTTGAAAGAAATGAATTGAATCTTGGCCTTCTGATGCAAAACTTTAGCAACTGCTTCCTCAACCACTAGCTTATAACCTTATGTATATTTGTATGTTTCTTGCCTGTTTCATTGTTTCAAATCCTAGTCTGTCACACCTTTATTTTTTTGACTGGAGGTAATAGCATGTCTATGTCCTTTATGTGCAGAGCCAACTGCTAGTATATACAAGAGTGTATGCGTTTTGACAGCTGCCTGGTGTAGAAAATTAGGTGTTTGTTGGTAACCTTTTGCATAGCTTTTATCGTTAGTCAATAGGCTGGAGTGCTTTGGAAAATGTAGTGCTGCACATTTTAGTCATGAATCAATTTGTGTAATCACTACTAGAAAAGAGATAGTTATTTTTCTTTTAGAGGCTTTGAGTAATCTTTATAAAGAGCTATCATCTGTTGGTTCAAAAATTGCAATTTTCAATTCATCAATCTTTAGAAGAAAAGAGCAGAGCAGCTGCTATAAAATTGCAAGAACATATAGGAAGGTTCATATCAACTCTCTTACAATTTTAGAAAGAATTTCAACTAGTTAGTGATTCTTGTGCTATCTAAGAACATTAGCCAGTTATGTGATGCATGTGTTATCTATTCGATTGGATTTTTGTAGTCTGGTCGGATAAGTTAGAACCTTGAGATTTATAGAATCTGAGATTATTAGCAATATGGACAAACTAGTCAAGACAAAATATCAAAACTTCAAGAGCAGTCTAGTGTAAATATGGGATGTGCATGCAATCGTAGAAAGAATTTCAGCTAGTTAAAGTGATGTATGTGCTATCTATTCGATTGGATTTTGTATGGTCTGGTCGGACATGTTAGAACCTTGACATTTGTAAAATTGAAAATTATTGGTAATGTAGAAAACCAGGTTAAGACAAAATGTCAGTACTTAAAAGCAATGTAGTATAAATCTAGAAAGTGTTGACTTTTAGGCTTATATCCATGTTAATTTTGATAATTAATCAAACTAATCTTAATCAATAAACCTAGTTAATCAATGATTACATGCATTGCATATACTTGTATGTGTGTGAATCATTTTACTAGGTTTATCAAGATTATCAAGCGACAAAGTATTTGGACAAAGACTCAAGATTGTAACAAAGTTTTGAACTAAGACTTGTAATTTTTCATTTATTGAGTCCATAAGATTAAATGTAAACTTGAGTATTATAATTATGTTCCGATCTTGTTGGGTCGATCGAACATCTAACAGATGACCGAACTTTTTATATCAGTAGCCGTTAGAATCCTTACTAAAATTGTCCATTCGGACGACCGTGTCCTAAATGGTCGATCGAATCCCCTTAAAACTTGTTTTCAATTTTACTCCAACTCACACTTGTATTTTGTCTTAGAGCTCATTTGCCTTATCCATTTTTCAACAACCGATTTCCTATCGGTCAACCGTTTACTTCTTAGCTTTTGACGCGTAACGACTTTTTCACGTGACAATATATCCGTTGGACTTACAACGAATATTTTATTCCAATCGTTGGCGTTAAAAAACAAATTGTTGATCCAGACGATCGAATTGGTGCAGAACGACCAAATCCTGTGACATAGTCGATTAAATCATTACTGTTATTTTGGATCAGCCAACCCAACTCAATTCAGTCAACCGAAATTCAATCAGAGGAAATTCGAAAAAAATTAGTGGAAGTTGGTGATCAATTAACCGAACCTTATTCAGTCATCCAAACTCATTATTTTGACCAAGCCAATTCCTTATTTTAGACAATTGTTCTTCAAATGATCGACCAAATTTATGTAAATTTCTGCCGAAGCTTAAGTCAAATCATATCTTTCGGCCCAAATCTCACTGAGTCTTTCAAATGGTGAGTAGAGTTTGAAATCTTATAAATAAGAGTTCATTCATATGTTTTACACATCAAGATACCTCTCCATACCCCTATCATTTGTGTCCAAACCTCAAATACTTTCAAGTTCTCATTTTTTCACACTCGAAGTTTAATCTTCACCACTTGTGTATTAATTTCAATTTCATATCCAAGTGTGTTAAAATGTAGAGTGTCAGTGATCCCAAATTTTATACCTTAGAATCATAAAAGTTGTAAAACTTTGAGGAAGCTTCATCTCGTGTTGTAAAAAGAGAAATCAAGCAAGACTAAGGTGTTCGCAAGGTTCGTGGTGTAAAAGCGTTGATCTTGGCCTGGAACAGAGATCGGATAGTGGATACGCGAGTAGGGATCGAAGGATCGATCGGAAATCGAGGAGGACTAAATCACAGTGGTTCTGATTGAACCTTTATAAATCACTGTAGGGGAATTGTGATTTGCATTTTTTTATCCCTACTCATTTAATTCCGCATTTAGTTTATGATTAGAGGGTTATCAATCCTTACAAAAAGTGCATGCAGCACGTGAATGATAATGACATAGTGATACCTATAACTAATTGTTAATGAAGTGATGAAATAAGTGTAGAAATTGTGGTCTTGAAGTCTTCGTTAAAACAAGTCATGACCATCACTAATGTTTGATCATGTTGCAAGTTAGGCATGTGAGAGAATGTATTTGAAACCAACATCGACCAATATTTGGGAAAAGTCAAGTTCATGTTGATACTTTATCCGTCATGAGCAATCTCAATGTATTGTGTGTCAAAGATTAAGAGTCGACCAGTCGGCCGACTGGTCGGCCATTTTTGTATTAAAAAACTGTTTTAATGCAATTTCAGATAGTTTGATGCAAAAACAACCATGCTTTAATGCAAGAAAGGAGGCTGGCGCGTGGGAGGCTGCTGGCAAGGGGTTTGGTAGTTGGAAATCGTGGTCTGGGTTTGGGTTTTGTCGGCAATCAGGGTTAGGATTTAGGTTTTCTTAATTTGTATCAAAGACTAATTGGACCCCTACTTATTAATATAGTTAGTAGTTACCTTTACCGATCAAAAAAAATGGACCCCTACTAATCGGGCCTTTACTAGTTGGCCCAAGGCCCACTAGCGACTAGTTGGTTGACTGGTCGGATTAGTCGGCTGACTTTTTGTATGTGTTCTCATTTTACTATTGAACTTTTAATTGGCATTTGCTAGTTTCTCCTTTGAGAAACCATTGCTGCAAAAGTTCCTTTTGTTTCTACATCACTTTATAGATTTGTTTATGAAAGATTTGTTTATGAACACATGTTCACTGCGATGTGTGTCTCTTGATTTTCTATGCAGACCGTTCCAGCTTGCCAAACTTTATATAAGAATTCTTTTACATATTATAGCCTTCAAGAGGGAGCTACCTTACAGTTTGACGATGCAATTAATTTTCTAGGTACGCCAATTTTTGGGTTTCCACTTGTTGGTATTCTATCTTGTGTACTTTCTATCATCTGTTTTTCTAAATTAAAATCCAATTATGCTTAACTTTCAACAAGAGATTTGAAGATTTCCATCTTCTCCAGTACTTTTAGACTTCATTGCTCTGCAATAAGTGGTAGTATATTATCTTGTTTTTCTGCACCCGAAAGACCTAATTTTTCAATTTCTATAATTTTATTTCAGAGAATTTCATTTTAGACCATTGCACAATGTTAGAAGTGATAATGTCCGATCATGAATATTTAAGGCATCTTTAGTTGCTGTGAATTTGAGAGCATAGACCATCACATATGTCCAAGTATAAAGTGAGAACACTGAACACCTACTCTGATGTGGTAAGTATGAGGATAGAATGCCAATCAGATAGGACCAGAATGCAGTTGAAGTTTTTTTGTAAATCGGGGGGAGAATTGTGTCTTCTCCTATGACAATCTACCTTCATCTTCGTAATGGTTGTTTTTGCATGTTAAATAAGCAATTAGAAGTTACACCTATCTCAATGTTTTTCGGTCACCTTAAATTGAAGCAGTGATACCACCAACAATTGCTACGGTCGTACTTATAATTTCAAAACATTTTAAAAGAAAGACTGCAGTGTTTATTGTAATTAAATATTGGCGCTTCGTAGGTGGTTTTTCTCTCTCAAAATTTATATTTGCAGTGATACCACCAACAATTGCTACTGTGGTACTGTTAATTTCAAAACATTCTGAAAGAATTTTGGTGTTTATTATAATTAAATATTGGTGCTTTATATATATTTTTCTCAGATGGCTGCAAAGTTTTTCTTTTGTTCTCAGAATCTACTATTTATCGATTTGCATTTATCACTAAAATGCTGTTCAACTTCTACCTTGCAGAACAATGTTTCAAGGACAAAGCACGGGTTCTGGTTCACTGCATGTCTGGAAAAAACAGGTGCCGTCCAGTTGCAGTACCGATTTCTGCACATTGGTGTTCCGGTCCTTAATTACTCTGACGTTTATCCTTTTGAGCAGGTCTCCTGCCATTGTAATAGCATATCTAATGAAATGTAAGGGATGGAAACTTGCTCAAAGTTTTCAATGGGTGAAAGAACGGAGACCAATAATTGAATTATCTCCAGGTATTTACAGGCTTAACTAGATCAATATTTTAGTGCTATCATTTTCATTTTTTATGATAAAAACTTGCTTCTGAAATTTGGTTCCACAAACTGGTATCTACTTTCGTCTAGTATGTATTATTGTGCACCAACCAGAAAAAAAGAAAAGAACTAGGAAGTAATATGTTAAAGCAGGTCACCTGTACTGCTAGGACATTTGTAGACGTGTTGGATACACCATTTGCCATGTTCTAGACTTCTAGGTAGTTTGCTACTGTACAAGTTTGGACATGTGTCTTGACCATGTGGCGTATCTGGGGTATTTTATTTGAGTTTGACACGGCTCACTGGCTCAGACACTATAGATACATATACACAAGCAAAAACATGTATGTTTTTACTTTAGATGATTTTTCCAATCTAAGTTTCGTTTTCATTACCTGATATACAAATGGCAGTTTAATTAGACATTGAGTTTATCGTTGGAGTTCTTTAAATATTGTAGTAATAAATAAATGAACAGATTTATGTTTTTTTAAGTACACAATATTAGTGGGAAATCAATTAAGAAATGAAAATAAACAAGAATAAAAAAAGTAATTATATTGAAGACGATCAAAATACATAATCAAGTTGCTTACGAGTGGCTTAAATGGGTTACCTGATCTGAAAATTTGTCTGGTTCCTAGCTTGAACCACAAGAAGCCAGTTTGGGTTTCAAAATGGTGGATTTAAATTTTGAACTTTTGACAAACCTAAGTAGGTTATACCAATTTTCGTTAGGCTGGTAGCTTTTTTTCTCTCTTTGAATGCTTAAATACAAGTACAGATGTTACTATTATAGTAGGTAATTCTTTTCTGTGATGATTGCAATTTATATTGGTAAAGAAAATGGACAATTGCTGTCTCTAATACAGCATGAAACGAGGTTCATAAGTGGGCAACCCCTTTTTTAATGAATTATATTGGAAAACGGGAAGGGAAGACAGTTGCTTCCTCTGATCTAGCATAAAAATCTTGATCTATGCCGTTAAAAAGTGGAGAGAACTATTTAAAAGAAAGATAATGGAACAGTAAAATGTTTTCTCCATGTCTTCATAAAATTAGATACAAATTGGGTTTCTTTTGATTGGTTAACAACTAGAAAGAAGGAAAAGAATTAGACTTCAACATTATTCCTCTATTAAATTTTATTATTTTTAAGGTTCCCTTTTCCATCAATTTCTCATAGTGGAAGTGTCGTTCCCCTTTTTCATTGCTTTTTCCCCTATGCAACCTATATACAACATTATTAATTTTGCATGTACGATTGCAGCTGTTTATCAACAATTAGTGGACTATGAGAAACAGCTCGTAGGATCCAATCCAGCCCCTTCGTTCCCAACTTCAGATGCAGCTCCGCCATTTGCATTTGGAATTTCCCAACCTTCCATGCAGCAACCGGTCAATAATATTCCTCCAATATTTAATCAACCAGACTCATCTTCTCTCTTTGGGCAATTGCCAAACATGGGTTCTAATGGGTTTGTCTTTGGTGCCACAAGGAATAGTGAGCAACCATCCATTGCAGAAGGCAGTACTTTTGGAATAACACCGTCTGCAGGAACCGAAACTCCCATGGACGGATTTTGAGTTTTGAAATCCAGAATACTATGACTTACACTTTGAGAGTTGCACGAGTGTGGATATGTACTTCAAATACAAGTTAGTCATATATAGTCCTTGTATTAGAAAAGTTATACACTTTCTTTAGCTTAGTGTCTTGTTTTTAAAACTTTGGTTTTATTTTATGATAAATTCCTGTCTTTTTCGCTCCAATTCTTGGTGCATTCTTTGTTCTAAGAAGGAAAAAAGGTTAGTGTGGGCAAGAGGTTTTTATGGAAAACAGATGGTTAAGTTAAAAGAGAGCAAATGTGGCTCTCATAAGCTCACATGAGAGTTATGTAAAAAGTTGATATGTTATCAGGCACAATCCAAACCAAATCGGAGGACATTATTTCCGTTGAAGTCCGGCTCTGCTTCTTGTTGGATTGAACGGGTTGTTCCCGTTTGGTGGGCAACCGGTGGCAGCAGAGGCTGCTTGTGGGAATGGCCATCCCCAAGGCTTTTTGTTTGAAAGACTTTAATGGTCTTGTGTAATTTTTTTTTTTCCAGCTTTTATGTTCGTCGAGGCCATATAATCGCCTTGCCAATAGGTGGCTACTAGGAAGAAGCGTTGGCAATAATAACAATTGCAATGTAATCATCGCCAGAAAAGTGGCTCCTGAAGATTCTTATTTTGATTTTTCAATTAGTCCATAGGCAAGTTAAGATGAACTTCACCAATGCAGCCATTGTCACATTTCCAGGATGGAAATAGTTTTATTCTTGTGAAAGAAGAGAATATACGCAGTTCGGTTTGCCAAGATCATTACAGGGGAATAATTTTGATTTCATTTTTGCCTTCAGATGCTAAGATTTCTGCGTTGAGGATTATATGCAGGTCTTTTACGCAAAAAGTAACGCTTTTGTTAGGATATGACGACGTCTAAAACATCGTTTAACGTAACGAAAGTCGTGTTGGGTCAATTTTTTTTTTTTTTTGCATTTTTGAAATCGAAGAGTAAGGAAAACATGGTTAAACCGTCAATAACCATGTTCGGGTTACCTCTTGACGTCCTGGGGTTTTTTCAGTCACGTCGACATCTCTCTCTCCCACATCATATGAGCTCACTCACCTCTAAATTTTTCTTAATCATGTCCTGAAACTTCCAAAACACCATACATTTTCTTCCCTCAACATCATTTGAAGATCAATTCTTAGTATAAAAATAAAAAACCTTATTTCAGGGGAAAATATTTGAAAAAAAAGATTTAAAATAAATATACTAACATTATTTAATAAAATAAAAATAAAAACAATGGGGGAGGGGTGATTGCATGGGCGGGGTGCCCGGGAAAAGCATCCCGTCAAGGATGCTCTTAGCAGGGGCGGATCTAGGATTTTTCGAGCGGAAGGGCCAAAAATAGGGGTATTAGCGGGGAGGGTGAGTTTTTGTCCCATCGCTACCTGTCCCGCCTAAGTTAAGCGGGGCAGGACGGGACGAGTTATTCTTTAATGAAAGCTAAATGCAAAAAAAATCAATCAACTTTCCTTATTATTTTCTATTTTGATTAAAGGTAGATACAAAAAATCAAGAAAAAAAGTATTTGATGTATGTTTTAACTAAATATAAAAAAATCAAAGCTAAATACAAAAAAACGAACATGGGTATGAAACATTTTAGAGATGTATGTATTTATCCACTCTAAACAAATATCATCAAAGCCAAAAGTCACATAGTATGATATATTTATAATAATTTGCAAAGTAAACATTTTATAAAACAGTAATTGAAAAGCATATCCAAACAATGTTCAAGCATATCATCCAGTAACTTATTTGATCGGTAGACATTATCATTTTTACAATTTCATACTACCATCAATATAAAAGAAAAAAAATCTTGCAATGATTGTTGTTTATTAAACGTGTTGCATAATGTGATATTAGTGTTGGATCAATAATTAAAAAATGACTTCATGATTGAGTTGAGAACATAAAAATATTAACAATTTGAGATATATACCCAATAGGAAGGTCATGCGTAAATTCCTTGAATTCTAATCGATCATGATTCATAATTCAATCTTAATCTTAATATTATCGAAAACTACACACTATCCATACTACAAATCCAAATTAAATTTACCAATAAATAATACAAATGGAAAATTAGTAATTAGTAATTACTTTGTTTTTAATTTAGTGGGTGGGCCTATGCCCACTCGGGCCCATATGTAGGCCCGCCACTGGCTCTTAGACCTGAGAATCGGGTCGTGCCGGCCCGCACGGTAGGTGCCGGCACGGCACGACAACATGACGTCATGCTGGCGTCAGCGCCAACGACTCTTAGAGTCGTTGGTGTTTTTTTTTAAATTCCTAAACTACCTTTCTACCTTGTATAACCCCCAACCTCTCTCATTCTCTTCACAAAAATCTCTCCAAATCTTCCAAATATTCTCTAATATTTCTTAATTGTTTTGATTTTGGTGGAGACGGGTCGAGTTTGATCTAAAGCTACAAGTTGACCGTTGACCGCCGACTTCACGACTTCTCTGCTCTTCATTTCAAGGGTTTTTTTTCTAATATTTTCTAGTAGTTAATTTTAGTTAATCAATCATGATCATGACTTCCTCATTTATGAAAATATTCACTTTTTATTTGCATATATTTAGTAATTTTCATGGCTTTATTATCTGATTCTGAATATAATGATAACCCACCACCTCCCCCTCCTGTTAATCCACCTAAGAGAAAAGATAATACGGGTACTAGGAAAAAAACTAGTCCAGTATGGACTGATTTTGATCAAGAACGTGATGAGCAGGGTAATCAAATTGTTACTTGTAAATGGTGTGGTCATGTAACAATGATTTTGCAATACAAATGCTTATTAATTATTGTTATCCACCTATAGATGGTTTACTGTTTTATATTAGATGTGTTTGTCACACTTTGAACTTAGTGGTACAAGATTGACTTAATATAATTAAACCTTACTTAGAAAGTATTAGGAATGCAATTGCTTATGTAGGTTGTAGTAGTATATCTAGATATCAGGATTTTAGATAATTTTGTGCATATAATGAAATTAAACATAAGAAGTTTAAATTAGATGTCCCTCGTAAATAGAATTCTACATATGAAATGTTAAAATGTTGTCCTCTTTATCATCTTGCAATTTCAACATTTTATAATGAAAAACAAAATGAGTACGTGTCAACCGATTTAGATTGGAATAATTGTCAAATTATACATGATTTTTAAAACATTATTTTACATTCACTACTACATTAAGTGGACAGTATTACCACACTAACACGTTTATCTATGAATTACTTCCAATTACTAAAGTAGTTGCGAAATATAGGCATGATACTGGTTTTGTTGAAAATCTATACGTAATGGAGGTTAAGTTTAAAAAATATTGGAATTTTTCTCTATTTAGTTTTTGTTTAGCTTTTATAATAAATCCTAGATTTAAGATTATTGGTTTATAAGTTTATAGAACAAATTTTTGAAAATATGAATTATGAAAATTTCCAAAATCATGTAGATAGGTGTAAGTTTTTGTTAATCAAATATCTTGAAAAATACGAAAGACTATATAATGTAAATCAAAATGAGTTCAAATGTTGTTAGTTCATCATCACAACCACTTTCAACTGCAGTGGATCCAGATGATGACGACTCCCAGTATAATTGGTTAAGTCAAAAGAATAGAAAATTAGTGCAAACTGACACTTAAAATGAATTAACTGCATATTTAAACACTGAACTTAAGTACGACTGAGTTAAAATCTTTTGATGTTTTAGACTGGTGGAGAAAAAACTCAGGTAGGTTTCCACTATTCTCTTTGATGGGCGAGACTTATTATGTCCTCCGACGTCAACTGTGGTGTCGGATGTTGCTTTTAGTGCAGGTAAACAGGTATTATCTGACAAGAGACAGTTTATTCGACAAGTCAATCGAAATGAGCATATTAAGAATTGGATCGACGCTGCAGACATAATGCAGAACATGAATATTCACGACAGTAGCGACGATGAAAATTAAAGACAAATTAGCTAAACAATTCTATCAAAAGAGTAATTTTTCCTAATATCTCTTAGGATTTTTTCATTACTCCTTAGGTTTTGCTAGTCTTTGGGGTTTTTATTTGTTCTAATATATTGTTTCTCTAATTGACTCAACAATTATTAATAAATAAATTGATTACTTTGGAGATAAAAAATGTATTTCTATTTTTATTAATTCGATTGTAGTTGTATAGTTAATTAAAATTTAAAAAACAACCAAAAAATCAAAAACTGACCCAAACAAACGACGAAAACCCGACCCGACCACCCCAGACCCGACCCCGATCCGGCACGGCTGGCTGAGCCGGTGGGCCATGTCGTGCAAGGGATACCGGCTGCCTTGACAACCGGTTATCGGCACGAGGTCTAGATGCTCTTAGATAACATCTTTGAACATATGAAACCGCAGTAGTGTGCTGTCGTCCCCGGTAGTGACAAAAGTTTAAGGTGAGCGTTACGTTCCGAAAAATTAACACCTTGGTACGATAAGAACAAGAATTTTTTGTAGCAAATGGTCAGAACAAATAATTATTATAAGAGCAAAACTCCTACGATTACAAGAAGTTTTCAAATTAATCAATCTTGCTTTTATCATTTCCCTTTATGATTTAAAATCCCAACTACTGTGCTTCAATTGCGATTCTATCTGAGTTTTCAAGAAAAACATATTTACTAAATAAAAATAAGGGTCCCAAAAATAAACACAAATAGTTCAATCAATAAATGTTTAAATTTTTTATTTGCAATACCCAATAGAATCTTTGACTTAGTAGTTAAAAGCTAAAGATCAAAATTTCAGAATATATCACTTCAAAACGACTTAATTGGATGACCATGTATGCGCATCTAAAATGGCCGAATGGATACTCGTCTCTCAAATTGTCCACAGAAGGCCCAGTGAGAGAACAAATAGAAAGCATAATTAAGATGACACCACTTTTCTAAAAAATCAGCGAAAATGCAAGTAAACCTATAACTTTGATAAATACACGACCTCTAGGTTCTTGAAAAACAATTTAAATTTTAAACTGACTGACTTTTCTTTTTAAAAAAAGAAATTCTTTCTCACGGCAAAATATTCAAGGTTAAACTGTAGAACAAACAAATCCACGACTATGTAAATGGAACGTCAAAAAACAAAGATTGTTGCAACGAGAGCATATCCTTCTTAACGTACGTAAGATGGGAATGAAAAAGAATTTTATCACTTGAACATGAAATTTAACGCAATCTACAAAAAGAACGTCTCCAAACCCACCTAAAATGACAAGGTCACGGAACAGAGGTCATCGACGGTTGACAGAAACTAGCATTAATATGCAACTACACTATTCACTACTTTCAACAATACCCATAAAACTCATTAACAATTTATTTTGTTTAACTAAAAACTATTAGAAAATAATCTTACATCGTCTAAACGAGGTCATTCTTCTGAGTTATAAGTTGTAAGATCTCTCTACTCATAGTCAATTGATTTTAAATTAGATATTAACACTTTAACATTGTATCAGAGCCAAATATGCCTAACGGCGGCTTGACGCTTCAACTTTTGTTGTCCACGCGTAGATATGAAAAAAATTACCTGATCACACGTGCGGAGTAGTGTAAGAGAATAGTCTAACATCGTCTAAATAAAGACATTCTCCTGAGTTATAAGTTGTAAGGTTCATCACTCGTAACCAATTAATTTTGAGTTAGATATTCACGCTTTAACAAAAACTGACCCAACACTAGAACTACCCAGACAATATATGACTGACTATTCCAGAAACAGTAGGCGAGCAGCTCATACCGTTTAGTTTTCCACGAACAGACATGTTTATACACGCTTGGTTTGATTTTGTACCGTGCCACAAGAAATGAGGTCTACCCCCAAAAATGATGCAATATGAGAAATATAATGCAATCGAAATCTGCAAAGTTACGTTCCCAGTATTTTTTTCCCCAATTGTGAAGTTGATATCCCCCAAAAGACTCAACTCCAAACTAACCCTGAGAAGGGTTACAAAATCACAAAATAAACACAAAACACTTAAAGACACAGGTCAACCACAATGAGTAGTACATTAGGAGCTTCGAGATGTGTAACTCACCAGATCGAAGATACTGCAGCAATATCTAGTAAGCTTAAGCCTTAAGCTAAAAGCATCATTCCAAAAGAATCACTTGCCCAAAGGGTTTTGGAAGTCAAGAAACATGTTTCATCTTGTTCTTGGAATAGCATCCTCCAACTCTTTAGGCGTGGAAGGAAACAACTCAATGTAGCGACTACCGAGCGTCATTCTGTCCTTTGCCATTGCAGATCTTGAGTCTTCTGAGTTTCCAAACTCCACGAACACTTCCCCACTAGATCTGCCTTCTGAATTCAGAACAATATGGACACTGTCTTCCGACAAATTGTATTCCTGAAAGAACTCCAGCACATCTTCCTTGCCAGCTGAATACGGCAATCCTCGCATACGCAAAACTCTGGTATGATCCACTGAATCCTTTTCCTTTCCATCATCCATTGACCTTGCCTTCGGAGTGGGTCTTGGTTGTGGAGCGCTGGGTTTCATAGCCGAAATTTCCTCTGCAACTGCGCTGTAATATTCTTGCCTTGTGCTCCTGAAAACCTCGATGTATCTCCTACCCATGTTTTGCCTGTTCTTATGCAGTGCAAAGTCTACTTGAAGAGGGAATGCGAACACGCAGAATGCATCTCCATTTAATTTTCCATTTCTATGGACAAAGAGAATATCAACAATGTCCAGTCCATGAAAAAACTCAATGATGTCAATCTCTTTGCAATCAAATGGAAGACCTCGCAGTCGAACAACTGGAAACGGAGGGGGTTGCCCAGCAAATCCATGTGAAGAATTGTAGGTAACACTTGAGCTAGGGGAACCCGAACCACCATAAAATGGTGAGCTTGAATCAAGAATGCGCTGCCTCTTCAGTCCCACCTCTCGCCCATCACTTCCATCAAAGTATTTCCTTTACAAAAAAAATTGAGGATAAGTTAATATAGTAAATTGTACGCTATCCAAACCCATATTGAAGTATTAACATCTAAAAAAGCTGAAAAATAGTCCCATCTAAGAGCGACTGTACACCGTAGAGATAGTAAGTGCTTAACTAGCCGGCTAGCCCCATTGGCGGACATGCAAAGGGAAAAAAATGTCAGCAAAAAAAACTACATGAACCCAGTAACAAGCAAACTAATCGTTACGAAATGACAATAATAGGGTAGAAGCAGAGGATATAGGTAGATATTATTCTATGTTAGTATACATATATACATATAATTAGGTGGTTTTTAAGGTATGGTCAACTAGGGGTGCACACGGGTCGGGTTGAACCCGAAAACCGACCCGAACCCGACTGGTCGGGTTGGGTTGGGTCGGGTTGGGTTGGGTTGGAAAATTTGAAAACCGAAATTTCGGGTCGGGTTCGGGATGAGGGGTCGGGTTGACCCAACCCAACCCGAACCCGAAGATTTTTTTTAAATAAATTAATTCCCAAATAATCTTTGCCATCCTCTAAACACAAATACATCCTAACCCTATATCCCCGCCGCATATCCCAAATCCCCAACCCTTCTCCTCGAGGAACCCTAGCCGCACATCACAAATCCTTGTCCCCTCTCCTCGCAGCCTCGACACCTCGCCTCCTCTCCGTCGATCCCTCCTCACGCACTCCTCAGTCTTCTCCGTCGATCCCTCGCGCATGTGGGCAATCTTTGGCCCGGGCATCGTCGGAGCCATCTTCGACATTGATGGAGATGTTGGTGGAGTTGTGTTGGTGGAGTCATCTTCGACGTCGGAGCCATACTTCAAAAGTTGAAGAGTTGTTATTAATACTTATTAGCCTTTTCCTGGTTGTGGTGGGAGTTTTGATTGTTGGTGGACATGTTGGTGGAGTTGTGGAGGACATGTTCGTGGAGATGTGTTGAGATGGAAATGGTGGGAGTTTTGATTGTGTGGGTGGAAATGGTGGGAGTTTATGTTAATGTTTTTTGTTCATTCTTACTTTGATTTTGATGGAATGGAAGAGAAGTGGTTGGTTGGTTCTGTTTGACTTTGATGATGCATGCTTCTTACTTTTTGTTGTTGGGGGATAATAACTTTGATGATTATGCTTCTTACTTTTCTGGTAAATGGTAATTGTTTCTGGAGTTTTTTTCCTGATTTTTTTTCTTTTGGAGCTGAAGTCTTTTTTGTTGTTTAAATTCTTCTATTTCTTCTGGATTTTTTTAAAAGTTCTGGATTTGAGTTTCTGTTTATCTATTTTTGTGATTTGAACCGATGATTTGAGTTCAATGCTGAACAATATCTATTCCTTTTGGATTTCTCATGCGTTTGTTTTGTTTTGATTGTGGATTTGTGTTTATCTGTTTAGCAATTTTATGTGTCAATTTTGATTATGCTTAATTGATTCGGGTCCAACCCGAACCGACCTAACCCAACCCGAACATTTTGGGTCGGGTTGGGTTGAACCTGAATCGGTTCGGGTTCGGGTTGGGTTTTTCAAAAACCCGAATTTTTCGGGTTGGGTCGGGTTATGGTCCAAACCCGACCCATGTGCACCACTACTGGTCAACCTTATTTAAGGGTAAATGATGTTGCTTAATCCTATCCATCATATCTATATTCAAGTAATTCAATCCCTTAGATTAACATAAATTAAAAATCGAACAAATTAGGTAATTCTGTACAATTCAATATGCAAAAAAATGGTATCTTGTTTGCAAATTCTCCAAAATTTGAGTTGGAATACAACTTTACATATTTGTTCATCTCTATCCAACATCATTACATTATTTTTCCCTATTTGTAGCGATTAATTTAGGAAAGTGCATTATGTTTTAAAATGATTTTTTTTTCTTGCTTCATTTTGTATTTTAATCTTTTTATAATTGATAATTGCACGGATCTTGTCAGGATACAAAATGCACTTTGTGAAGTCTGCATTTTTGTGAAGATTGTATTATTAAATTTTAAAAAATTGTTTTCGAAATTCTATGATTGAAAATGATGTTTTTAGTAATTATTTTGTTAATATATGCATTTTTAAGTAATTGCAATGTTGAAATTGACAATTTACTTGTTTTGGATAATTACGCATTTTTATAAGTACTTTAACCTACTGCATTTTTATATATATGTATTTTTTATAATTTAATTTTCCATTTCTTTAATACAAAAATATGCATCTCACATTCCCAAAAAAAATTGGATAGATGCAACGTTCATTGTAAAATGCACGTATTTATTTAAATAAGAGTGTTAATGAGGAATGTTCCTTGATGTGTGAAAGACATTATTTCTTTTTAAAATTTTAAGAATCTTGCAAATTGAAGACAATACTCATTTACATGTTTGATCTTCAAATTAAACAGATAATGAAGTTTGCTTGACATGTTTTACGTGCAAGAAAAAACATATGAGAAAAATTGAAACAAACCATGTCAGATATCATAAGAAGATCGACAAGTATATAAAACATTTTTTCGATAGAGAGGTGGTGACAGAAAATCAAGAAGACTAGTGTCTATGAATTGAAATGTGGAGCAAACAAAGGAGTAATTTTACTAATTACCAAATAAACCTTCATCGTCTCCTTATTTCAAATGAGTATACCTTTAAAACAATAAAATATCATGACAGTATTTCTTTTCTCTAGATCCTCTCTATATTGGTTGAAACCTATTTCTCTATACCCACCATTTCAATACCATCTCCTGTCACCCTCCTACTTTTGCTATGCCAGATCATAACTTAGAAGGACTAAATTTGCAAGATACAACGTAGCAATAAATCTCACAAACAACTTTTCCATCGGTCCCTTAAACAATTAAAAAAATTATCTATCTATTGGTAATATACCATAGGATGTGATTGGATAACTTATGGTTTGAGATTTGATGAGTTTTGTCATCCAAACATACTTTTCTAGGGGGTGAGTTTTGAGTTTTGGATAGTCATTTTAGCTTGTAACTTGCGTTTTGCAAAACACCAACCGGGACCAGTGTTTTACAAAATGCAAAATTCATTCCATCATTGCCCTGATCAACTTCCTTAATTAGTTAATTACCATTCTCAAACATGAGTTTGAAGGCTTGAGTTTTCATGAGGGGTACCAAAGCTCAAATTTTCAAGATCAAAATCCAAACAAGCATGCAGTTTGAGAATCTAGTATGAAAGGTAGGTGGAGTTTTGAGGTTTACAACTAACCTCACAACATTGAATTTAGAACCTTAGAGTCAGAACTTAAGTTATCCACACCGACCCATAGAGAGAGATATGAGAGAACCATGTAGCTATCATGTATTTTTATTCTAGAGAAATAAAAAAAATCAATTGCCTTGTGGCAACAAAAATAGAAGGTTCAATATAACTCACTATCATTTCAAAAAAAAGTTCACCAAACAAAAAACTGTTTTCAAAACCAAGGTCAGATTTCTTTCTTTCTGCAGTAATTATCTCATAGTCAGCTGGTAATTATTGCATATAAATAGACCAAGAAAAAGAAAAGAAAAGGAGGTAATGAAATAGCACCTTGGTTAGGCAAGATCCGAAAAGTGATGTGCATTGAAAAACAGATATTTCTTTTGTTCTTTCCTAAAATGGTCACTTTGAGGTTTAAGGGCATGCACTTGCATTGCAGATTAATTAAAGCTGGTAGAACCACATTAAATGATGGACTAATGAACACCAAAAGAAAAAGTTGATGAGGATCACAAGACATTCCGCGGGTTACACATTTAGATTGTCACTATACATATTCTTCCGAAGTCGTGTTTAATCTAAATGAGGACAGTGCACTTTTTTACACGAGCAAATCATCAACACATTTACAATGTACAATATTGTGATAATGTGACGTTGTAACAATCACTTACTTCTGAATCGTATATTAAATACAGTCGGTATTATTTAACCTGTCAATTGTTAGAACAAGAAGAGCACCTAACATATAAGAAGGAATCTATTAGCTCACGTTACGTCTCAATATGGACTAGTTATAAATACTGCAAAAACACATAGGTATTATCGTATTACGCTCAATATAATGTTGTGCATTTATCTATATTCTACTGAGATAAAAAAAGGAAGATAGACATGCTACCACAAGTGCAGTGCATAGGCACATGCAGACTTAGAAGCAAGCATGCATGCAAGCTGAGAGAGACGGATATGGATACTAACAAATGTATCACAGGACATCTATATCCAACAGAGAAAATTTTAATACTGCTCCAATTCTAGTCAAAGGAGAGTTATCTTTTCTTGAGATTGATTCAATACTAGAACATGTTTTAAATATCTACTTCAAGCAGGGACTTTATAGTCCAAAAGAAGGCAAGACTTTGTGAAAGTAATCATGAGATGATAGCTAGCAGATAAAAAAACAAGAATAAGGTGAAAAGGAAGACCAATTATCAAATGGAAGGCTTCGTTTAAGCCAAAAGAAAGTAAAAAAAAATTGACTTATACATCTGAAAATGACTGCCAACAGTTTGAATGTGCAACAAGAAGAAAACTAGAAATATTACCAAGACCACTAGGTTCATCTACTCAAAATATAACTTCAAGTTACAATTTACCAAAACCTAAAACAGGTTAAATCTTGTCTTGCAGCGGTTCTTTTTATATAGTCTCTAACTCTCTGTAGGACTTAATGGAGTTCCTATAATTATGGGTGCCGTTAATGTTTGAAAGAAATTCAAACAGTCTTGGCACTAGTTCAAAATCAAATTATCATCAGCGTCCAACAACTCTTATTTCTCAATAAATTGTGTAAAATTTCCATCTGTTGTTTGCTCAGCCAGTCAGACTTTCTTTTTCTAAAACGTACGAACATTGTAATCAAATAAGCAACACCATTCCGAGATGCAGATTCTAGGAGACAAATTCATTTACATCACGTATCCAAAATCATCCAGAAAATAATACCATTTCACCGGAAACAATTGTCCTATTACTACTGGTATGAATATTTACATACACATTTGGTCATTATAAAAGAATCAACAGATCACAGACATATTATATCTCTTCTAGCGAAAAGGGCTTCACTTTCCATATCCATCGAAGATGAACTTAACACAAACCTAGCCTTTTGATTTTCCCTAAAGCTGGACAAGCTTGACACAAACCTAACCTTTTGATTTTTCCTAAAGCTGAATGATTGACATACTCCAACAATGTTTTCCATGGATGATAGTTTAAAAGGCTTCAACCGTGTGCTCACAAGTAGCATGATTAACGCAAACACAAATATGAACCTAGAAACCAAACTAAAATATCAACAAAAACTAAAACACCCAACAACCAATGCATCATCCATATGAGTATCCTCTTCATCCTCCATTTCCCCCCTACAAACCGTGAAAAATGCCAAATGCCAGCCATCTAAGATGCCCTCACACCAAACCCTAACTAAAACTTGCAACTTTCCCAACTCTCAAACTCCAACTCCAAACAACAAAATCAACTAAACCTAACACACACCGCATGCAAAGCAAAACCAGAAACTTCCGATCCTCAAAACTTCCAACTCTCGAACTCTTAAAACAACAAAATCAACTCCAAAACAGAACTTCACACCACGGAAACATCAAAAGCACTAACTTTCCGGTCGAATCGGCCGGAGACGTCGACCAATCACAATCCGAAAGGGAAAAAAACAGGATTTGGACGAGAAAAGTGGGGTTCGACCCAAGGGTTTGGTGGGGGGCAAACCTGGTGAACATGGGTTGGGTTGGGAGTGGCGGCGCGTCCGATCTGGTGACGTTCTTCGATTTGTTTGTTTTCTGGCTTCGCGAGACAAACAGGTTTAATTCAATGCTTAAGATTTGATTAGCATTTAATTAACAGCTGTGGTGTTGGGAAAGATTTTGTTTGTAATAAACAAATTAAAAACAAGCGACAGAGAGAGAAGCTTTTCCGGTTAAAACTTGATTTTCCAAATATATGCGATTGTGTGATTTGTCTGTATTGTGTATTGATGTTAGCTGAGACGGATCCAGAAATTATTTTTTTGGTGGGTCAGATTGTCTTCATTTTATCGAATTTTTTTTGGAAGACCTACAAATTTAAGACGATATTTTAAATAAATAAATAAAATTAAAAATATTCTTTCTATTTTTAACACGACCCTGGGCCGTGCCGACACAGTGGTCGATATCTGATGAAATGGAGCGTACATGGTCTGATTCCCAAGTTTAGTAATGCGTGACCAATTGTTGTGTTCCAAGGTCACCATAAGGTTTGTATATTCATGTTCTTTCAAAAATGAGTTATTACTTATCATGGTACGTAAGGATGCCATTAAAAGACGTGGAAGTGGATCAAATTGAGATGAAAATTGGGTGATCAGTTCTAAGTTAAACTCTTAAGTTAAGTCAGTTGATCAAGCCCGTCTCGGAAAAGGTGGCTCAAGCGTAGAAGCAAAAGAGTTGAACCCAAACAACAATTTCAACTTGACATTGTTAAATCGACTAGAAGGTTGGATTGAGAAATTGTGTCTTGTTTGTGTATCATTATAATTATATATGGAGTATGGGAAGTAAAAGACAAGCTTATGATGTGTTTGAATATCATCTCAATGCGGGAAATAAAGAGAAAAGCAAAGAAAAACAACTCTCTTATTATGATAATAACTTTGAGGAAAATTCGGATAAGTAAGGAGAAAGTTTGTAAATTTGTCTCTCAACTCTCTCTCTCTCTTTCTCTCACAATTTTGCGGAGAAATAAAAAAAAAGTGGAAAGTCAAATTTTTCATGACCAAATTACCCTTGCTTATTTTGACAAGCAAATAAACCTGAATCACAAGTTCATCTTTCGACACACCATCACTCCTCCCAGCACCAACCCTATTGTCGGTCGCAAGCCAAAGCCACTGACAGTGTAGTCGTCGACGCCTACATGCATGGAAAGGGTATTTGTGAAAGAAAGGTAGGTTGTTCATTTTAGAGTGTTTCTTTTCTTTCTTTTCCGAACATGTTGTTATCCATTTTTCATTTATCCAAATGAGGGTTAGGAAAAGAAAATGAGGGTTAGGAAAAGATTGTGTAATATCCCTAACCCAATTTGTGGTTAAATGATGTTTAGGGTGATGGGTTGCCTTGGAGAGAGAAAGAGGCATGGGCTGGTTTGACTTGGGTTGTATGGGAGGTGTGGGTGATGTGATGGTGGGCATGGGTGAGGAGAGGGAGGTAGGGCTGGTGGTGTCTTGGGTTTATAAACACACCCCTCCTCCACTACTCTTCTTCTTCCTTCTTCATTCCATTCTTCTCACAAAGCACCCACCTTCTCCCTCAGTTGCTCGAGCTCAGGCGGAGGAGGTTGTGTCAGCGTGAGGTGTGTGGAGGTCGTTGTGCGAGGAGGCAGTCGTGCGTGTGGTTGTTGACCGGAGGCGACGTTGCGCGAGCGAGACTCCGGCGGGTTCGTCGCTTTCGAAAGTATGTCGGCTTAATAGTGTGATTTTGTTGTTCACCCACGTTAGGGTGAAGTGGTGGTCAATCGCGGGAGGTCGGAGACCTCTCTGTTGACGAGATCGGTGTAAATCTTTGGCTGGCGCAAGGTTGCAGACGACCAACGGTCGACCGGTTTAATGTATTTTGCCCGACTTTAACCAACACCAGTCGAACGATGCCTTGTGGCGGTCGACCGGTAGTGCATGTGCTGGTGGGTCGAGGGTTTGTCTGTTGGATTTCGGTCGACCGTATCTTTGGTTGGTTCGACCGGAACGTAAGTTGCCTTATGTATTGTTCGACTGTTTTTATGCACTGTTCGACTGATTGATGACTTAGTCTGCTAGGATGACCCTAGTAGTTTTCAGTCGACCGGGACCCCTGAGTCAGTTGACCGATTAGACTCCGGTTTTTGACCACGTATTGGTAGACCGGTTTTAGACTCGTGTTCGACCGTTGAGACTTGGGTTAGGCGCAGAGAGTTCGACCGTTACAGATTTTCGGTCGACCGAACCCCATGGGAACGGTCGACCGGATTGCCTCTTTCGGTTGACCGTTTTTGCTCAGAACTGAATTCCAAGTCCTTGTATAATGCCAACTCTATCCATGGAAACTCGTGTCCCTGCCTAGTGAGTAAGACAAGAGGTGACGGTGGGCGTGTTACGCGTGCTTGCTAGGGGACCGTCTTGTGGAAGAGTGTGGGTATTCGGAACGTGTCACATCCGTGTATGAATCGTGACTTAACATGATGGATTGATGGACTCATAGTAGAGTAGCAGACCTGAGGAATCGCTGATCCCAATATATGATGATGTGTGGCTCGTGGAGTCTGATGACCCAACGGAATTCGGTCCGGAACCGTCCGATGTTGTGCCGGACGTATGTTGGACCACCGATGTTGTGCCGGTGATGTTGCCGATGTTGTTCAGGCGATGATGGGCTGATGTTGTGCCGGCTATGATGATGGGCCGATGCTATTCCGGCTATGTTTTCCTCAGCTGGGCACCTACTAAGATGATGATGATGTTTGATGGACCAACTGAGTGTCGGCTCCGTTGTAAACTCACTGATAAGAAAGCAGCGCAGCTGTTAAAGTATCCAAGTGAGACTTTGGGGTTAGTCTGTTTCTGGATGTATCGATCCTTGTACTGATCAAGTTCATCTTGTAAGTACTCAAAGCTTTCAAGCCCCCACGCTATCTCATTTATTGTTTCTACATCTTAAATTGCAGCAATAAGATACTCAATGATTTTCTGATTGGAATGTGGAAACAAATACTGTACCAGAATCAAGACTATTAAAAGTTGAATATATTCTTCATCATTGTCTTCCTTTTCGGAGGACTTAATTTTCTCCATAGCCTAATTGATTGCAGAAACTGACATATCACCATCGCAAAAGTACTTTTGCTTCAACACCTTGGATTTCTCCTTCTTATTGACTCTACTTCCACTGATTGGAAGACCCATTGTAAGCTCGAACTCCTCTGCCTTCAATCCAAACTCATAGGCTCCAAAACAAAACACCTTTTTTTCAAGGTCATACACCTCAACCAACTTTGTTAGCAATGTACAATCTGTGTTTGGCCCCACAAAACTAAGGTTTCCGAAAGGAGTCTCTCTTAGTAACATTTGTTGATGCTCAGTGAGACTTCTAAAACAACTTCTAATCTTGCTGAACGTGCATTTGGTGTTTAGGTCCTTAATGTTACCTTTTGTAAAATGCAAGATAAATATTAGTAAATCAACGAGGGCAAAGCGTTAATAACTGAAATATAGATACTGAATAACAGAAATTGATGTCAAATTGTCAGCAATATGTGATATATCTGCAGGTACCAGTTCTCGGATATATCTGAGCCAAAATATCTGAAATGGTATACATAAACCGTCACATAAATCGTAGATCCGGCTCAGGTATATAATTTTATTCCAATATCTCTTTACATTTTGTTCGTTCGGATATATTTTCCCATTTTTGGATTTCATATATATATGACCTCATTTAGTTTCTAAATGCGAAGAAAAATCGACATCGAACTAAAAAAATAGAAGACTAAACTCAACAGTTTAAACATGGGATATATCGGAACAAAATTATATATATATGATCAACGTTGTCGATTTGGATTTTATCACCGATTTGTGCACTGTCTGAGATATCTCGATTTCGTTTCTCATTGAGACTAACCTATATATGATTTTGACATCGAACTAAGAAAAAGTTCAATTCTTCCACAAAAAATCAACTTATTTCAACCTAAATCTCCGATTCGCGGTTAAAGGCCAAAAAAGAGCCCAGAAAATTTAACAAAAGGGCACCCAAAAATAATCCAACCAACATCGCTAACTAAAATGTGAAAACGAAAAAAATACTTCCACTCCTGCAAACCGTACATCACCGATAACATGAAATGTGGTCAATAGAACTCACCATGAGTGCTAGCGTCGGAAGACATTGCAATAGGTTCCCCTGATCGCGGCACCGGTTTTGGCGATGGAAAAGATGGAGTTTGGTACAAGAAGATGGGAGAAATAAAAAAAAGGCAAAAAGATAGGAGAACTGAAAAATATTGGAAAAAGATGGCAGTTTACAAATACGTGTGATTGACTGGTTTTCATGAACAGTTGTCTTCGACTTGACATGCTTATTGGAGTCTGTGCAATTTAGTAGGGAGTGGTGGAGGAACCCAGTTTTGAGCCTAAAATATAAGCCCAATGAGCACTACCATTAGCAAATATACGATATCATACTAACTAGATTGTTTCATAACGTCACAACTTCTACTCATCTCTGAGAGAGAGAGAGAGAGCTCATCCTTCCATCTACTTTTTTATAGATAAACCCATAATATGAAAGGACAATCCCGTTGCAGCCAAAACAAATCATTCCACGCTAGAAAAACAGAAAGAAATCATGATTGAATATTTCATCCACTCAAATATTCCACAAAATGATGATATCATGCTGAGTAGGACCATGTTAAATTATTTTGAACCAAACTGAGTATTTATCAGTTCGGTTTTAATTAGACTCGTGTGTTGCATGAGTGCATGCAATGAAAATTTTGTAGATTTGACATATAAAGAGAATTCAACAAAAAAAAATTAACAGTAGTTAATTCTTTGTTTATGATAAAAAAGGAAGATACATTTTGCCATAAGTTTAAGGAGAAATGATTAAATTGAAAATTCAGAAACTATCATCATTGCTTATTTCTATAATGACTTTTGCTGAGGTAGTTAACTCTATATGTTTTTTCCGAGTAGGGTCACAACCTTTAGGGTTTCCTCTTGGTGTATTTCCTTTTTTCTATGTAGATGTCTCAAAGACCTTGTACATAGTTTTCTCTTTACACGAAAAGAATAAAGAGAAATTGATTATTTGAGAGGAAAGAAGAAATCAGTAAGTTCTTTTTATAACGTTTGCTGGTGACGTCTGTAACTGTTTTGAAGTCATACAAACTTATAATAGAGAGTAATCGAGAAAGTAGTTTGGGTGACTGTCAAAATTAATGGTTCCTAAATTATTAAAATTTTGGTTGGTAGATGTAGTCCATGAAACGATTGTGCCTATTTTTAACTAAATTCCTATTTTGAAAGAGCTATAATTTTAGACATGCTACTTTCATATAATAAATGTGTTGTAGATTTTTTTTAATATGATATTACTCTAGCATTAGCCAATTAATTTGAAGTCTATATTTTTTTGCACTGCAATATTAAGATGTGATTAAAAACTTCAATATTTTTGGAAAATAAGAATGAGAAATTTCACTTTCAGTTATACAATGATATCTCAATGTTTCCATTTAGGTCAACTTATAATGTTTTGACTCGAATGAAAATTTTGATGTGATAAAGTATTATGACCAATGACGAGACGACATTAACGAAACACTCAACTAATTTGGAACAGTTTGCAAAGGTCGTTGAATCTCTACGTTAATTTTTTAATTGTGTTGATGTATTTCGTATATTTATTAAACACGCGTGGTACACATTACTCAAGCAAGAATTTTTGATGAATCTAAACTGTTGGCGAGGCATTTGGGGAGGGGACTACTGCTGCCATTTCTGCTAGAGCAAATAACATTGATGCTTCGGGAAACATTCAAGTTCTTAGTTGTTGACTTTCACTCTCTTTGTTAAGACGTGTATGCGTTCACATCAAATCACATGTTACGTTGTTAAAAAATAATAATTATATTTGAGATTTGGTGGTGAAGATTACCATCGATTAGAGATTAATTAATATCACAATTCCAAAAGTTCAACTAAGTTCACTTGAGATAAAATAAGTGGAATGACCATGATCCAACCATTCTAATACAAAAGGCACAAGTGTTCTAAAAGGTTTATGACTTCAGAGAGCACCCGAATTACATACAATAGAGAGCACCCGAATTACATACAAATAAGTGTCTCTACTAGAGTTGTAAATGGGCGGTTATAGGTCTTACCCATGACCTTACCCGCCTAATTAAACATTTCGCGATTCGGTTGGAAACTCGTTTATTTTTACCTCTACCCATGACCCTACATGTTTTATTTAATTAAACGGTTTTGGGCGGTTAAATGGTTATATGGTTAAAACTTAATGGATCCTAAAATCGATATAAGAATTAGGTAAATGGTTAAATGGATAAAAATATGTCAAATGGATAAACGGATAACAAACTAAACTTATAATACTTACAATATTTAACATCAAACATCCATAAATTTAGAATCAAAACCTCCAAAAATTCATAATCTAAACATCCACAAATTCATATCAAACATCTACACATAACGAGTAATGACAAACATCAAAATAACTTTAAAGTTATAAGACACATGTTTCAATTTAGAAACATCATAAGTAATACAAAGTTTGAGTATTTTTAGAACTCATAGACGTCGTCAATGGTCATTGCTTCCACCGTAGCTTCAAGTTTGTAATCATCCAAATCCGTTATTAACAAAATATTATATATTCATTATATTTCACGGTTAAACAGTTAAACGAACGGGTGATATCTTGTACCATTACCCGCTCATTTATTAAACTGTTATGATTTTTACAACCCGTGACCCTACCCGTCCGTTTGATTAGGGCAGTTAAACGGTTTTTACCCTACCAATTTATAGCACTAGTCTCTTCAATAGCAAGTCAAGTCAAGTTAAGATGGGCTTCCAATCTATCTTGTCGAGGTTTTGTCTACCCGAATTTCTCTTCCACTTCATGGACATTGAATGCAGTGAAGTTTGGAGATAAGGTATGCTTGTGATTTTTTGTTGTCAGTTCCCCTAATATCTTTTATCTCATCAATGTTGTTTTCCTACATTTCAAAAAAATAGGATAACAATATTATTTTGAGCAGTAAAAAAATACATAATGCATCAATAGAAAAATAATAAACGTGAGCTAAGTAGAACACCAAAAACCGTTTAAAGCACCTAACAAAACGCCTACACTATTAAAATAACCTATGACCTATAAAAGACATTGGAATGGAACCTTTAAGGAGCCCAAGGAGAAGAGGAACTTGGATATCTAAAACATAAACATGAGTAGATTTAAAGCTTAGCAGGTAGATCTCCCAGAACCGGGTCGTGTCGACCCGGCCCGTTACCCAAGTATAGCATTGAAAACCTACCATTGGGACTCACTGTGTTGAACGAAAAAAACCAACGACAACAAGTTGGGCCAATATTGAGTAATAACTTACATCAATAACCTACATCATCTGGTTCCTACAATTGAATGAGCATATACAAAAAGATGTGGGGCCAGAGCAAGAAATTAGACGTGAGAATAAAAAGGGAACTAACGTCGCCGCAAAACTACTTAAATCGCCCCTTGAAATGACCTTTTTGCCTTTAACAATATATTTAATACACATATTGTCCCGTATCTTTAAACAAGGTTTTTGACTCAGTTTTACTAACATTCCTAGTACCAACACCACGAAAATGTCTGGCGAAGCACCTAGATCAGGCAAAGTAACGGAGGCGGATTTTTTTTTCCGACTCGGGCGTCTGGCTAAGACGCGTGTACCATCGTGGAGGCGTCTGGCTAAGACGCCTCCACCATCGTCCATGCGTCTTAGCCAGACGCCTCGACCATCGTCCATGCGTCTTAGCCAGACACCTCTACCATCGTGGAGGTGTCTGGCAAAGACGCCTCAACCATGGTGGAGGCGTCTTAGCCAGACGCCTCCACGATGGTACAGGCGTCTTAGCCAGACGTCCCGTTTTTTTTAATTTTTTTGTCAAATTAAAATTATACAGTGTGTTATCTCAAATTATTTGACGTTTCTTTGCAAGTTTTCGGTGGTAACCGGTCGGATTACAATGAGTTTTTTGCAAGTGATGAAGATTCAAAAAATGTCCAGATCCAACATTTTTTAAGATCCAAAATCCCCCGGCGGTAAAACATCCTGACATACAAATACCACATCGACAGGTCGTTCGGGAGTCTCGCTCCCCGGTGAGACGTTTGGGTAAGACGCCTCCCCCGTGGGGGAGGCGTCTTACACAGACGCTCTTCCCATGGGCGGGGTGTCTGGGTAACGCCTCCCCCATGGGGGAGACGTCTTACCCAGACGCCCCCTCCTACGTGGGGCGACTCCGTCGGATGCCCGTAATTTAATATTATTTTTTATTAAAAAGATGTTAGATATTTTACCAGATTCGAGTACACTGGGGCGTCCGTTGGCTCATTACTGACCTCCAAAACATTTTTTTTATGATTATAAGAGGAAGATGAAGAGAGATGTGTGATAGGAGGGTAAAATGTCGCGTTATAGCAGTAGAAATGAGAGAATGAAAAAATGATAATTTCAAGGGGCGATTTAAGTAATTTTGGGACGATGTTTAACAATTCAGAATAAAAACACCAAATTTTATGTTGCAACAAAACCAAACCTGAATGTTGTTTTTAAAAAATGTTCACAGATGGGAATGATATGGCCTCGGAAGTTTTTTAAACAAAACATTGCCAAGAAAAATGTTTAAACATTAAATTCTAGGAAGAGTAAATTGGACTTAAAATAAATATGAAAGTAGTTTAGGGTTTACAAACTTCAAAAGGGAAAAAATAAGAGATGAATATGAAATACCTTTTAAAAAAATCTTAGGTAACAGAAAATGAAAAGGTTAAGTTCTAAAACTGTTCGAAAAAACTACTTTCAATCACAAAAATAAGAGACCATGGGTGTGGTAGAAGCACTTTAAAGGAGGCGAATACGACATTTGACAGTGGTGGTGACGCATGGTTAGCGTCGCTTGAGGGTGGTTGCTGATGATGTCGGTTTAAGGTTTGGGAAATGGAAGTAACCGGATAGACAGATGGTTTGGGAGTGAATGACTGGGATTAGAATTTGGGATACCTAAACGTTCATGTGTGATAGAGTGACCACAAAAAGGACGAGGAAATCCGAACAGTTCAGATTCATTTTAACTTGAAACAAAAGGTGTGAAGTGAATTACAGGACCAAGAAAAAAATGAATTTACGCAAAACCAATTATATAATACTATAGATAGCCTTAATCTAGAATTGTCTTCTTTTCAAACTCTATAACTTTTTTTTCAAAATTTCTACAAAAGAAAAAATTAATTAAAAAACGATTTGACATATTCATGCAACACGCGATGTATCTTGCTAGTATACTACATGAGAGATATCTCCCAACTAAATATGCTATAACAATGTTGTCAACCCAAACCAATTTGCTAGTATACTACATGGGAGATATCTTCCTACTAAATATGCTATAAAAATTTGTCAACCCAAACCAATTTCGAGATCCAAATACGTGCAACTGCTGAATGCGCGGTTCAAGAGCAGTCTGGAACCTCAAATCCATAATGTTTTCACCCCAAAGAATATGCCTGTAGATATAAACCATAGCTTAAGTCTTGCATTTATAATATAACATATAGCTTCCACTTCTAATAACTGTTTTCCTTCTGCCAATTTTAGAACCAAGATCTTCCAGTGGAGACAATGAATTGTTTGAAGATACCATAACTATTGACTCCCAGATTCGCCAACCGACAACTTGGAAAACGGAACGGTAACATCCTCTTCAACCTCGACATTTTTCGTCTCAATTGGAGTTTCTGGCAAGGCAACAGTTCTTTCCTCATCTTCTTCATCAGAATCTGAACTTACTACAAGCTGCAAAGGAAAAAGAAAATTTTGATGTACCAAGCCCATGCCATAGGAACTTACTAAGGAGCGTACAGACCAGCCCCTTGGGTTAATATTCTGTTATTGTTATGAAAGACAGAAACTAAAAGAAATTAGTGACAGAAATTGCACCACCTATAGAAGGGAGGTAGTATATAAAAGCTTAGCACGCATTTCAGAAAGAAACTAATATAAATTAGTGACAGAAATTGCACCACCTATAGAAGGGAGGTAGTAAATCAAAGCTTAGCGCGCTTACCCTCTGAAGTTTTCCTAAGGTGCAATTGTAAGACTAAAAATAAAGCATATACATTTATCGACCATTGTGTGGGTACCAATAAGAAATTCACCCTTAAACTAGATTACAATTTTATGGCAAGAAAGTGCATATATATATATATATATATATATATATGAAGTAATAAGTGCAATAATAGAATAAAAAACCGTTTACGAAAAACAATAGAAGCATAAGAAATCAATATACATTCTACCAATCTAACCGTGTTCTTGTGAGATTAAAAATGACAACTGATGCAAATCTATATAAGAAATTCAAGACTGTCCTTTAGAATATGCAGGAAGAAGGGTATGCGGTGATGTTTTAGCAGAGATGGGTATGATAATAGAATAGGAATAAGATATTTGAATACAAGAAAATAAAGCCTCGATTGAACCATGGCTTTGAAATACGAATCTTCAAGCAGGGCATTGGGTCAGTGGGTCACCAATTCAACAAATTAGAGAACAGGTGAACCGTGACGTCAACAAGATTGCATGATACATTAGTTTTTAAAAATAAAAAATTGAAAATTTTGAAATCGTTTGATTTAATTTTTTATTAAATTACGCGTTTGGACCCTTAAAGGCCTAAAGATTTTTTTGTCACAATTTGCAATCTGTTTTCTTTTGAAATTTGGTGTGGTTCACAACTGAAGTACCACTTAGGGAAGAACCTGGAAAATCTGGTTCTTTACCCCTAACCGGGACCGACTGTTTGAACAGTTCCTGGTTGAAGCAGTGGAACCAGCCTGTCCAGTCCATGTTTCAAACACATATGAAGCCCCAACATTGCTGACATATCGATATTGAAGGTTGCAAAAAAGGTCAAGTGACTCTAGAAGAAATGAATAGTAATTTGCACCTCAATTGGATGTACTTTCTTGGTGTTGGACAGTACATTAGGTGGCAATTCTACAGCAAGCTCAGGCCAGTATAGCTTCAGCTCACGGCGGACCTGCGACATTTACGAATCAAATCATGGAAATAGAAATGGGTATAAGAAAATAAACTGTTGAAGATTAAATACATTTTTAAGTACGAACTGGCAGTACCTGTCGTATTACTCGTATAGTAGATTCAAAAGGTTGTCCTTTGGTTGGATAATCATTATGTTTGTCTCCTAATAAAGCTTCTGTACATGCAAGAACAGATTTTGCTATGGATGTTAGATTATATCCTCCTTCTAAGGCCATCACAATTTTTCCCTGAGCAAATCTCATGAGCTGCAAAACAATATGCAGTTTTTAAAGTAACATAACATATCCTAAAAAAGGCCAAGGATTAGCACATCAAGTTAATCATCAAGTTAAAATCTACAAAACACACTTTTGCTGGGCACCGAAACAAAACTTTATTAAAACAACAATATTGTAGTTCCAGGATTCCCAAATGCTTTTCATGATGGTTTCTCTTATATTAAAAGGTTTAGAGGATTTCCCCTTATCTGTCTATTGACAAACTTTTGTCAAGGAGGCAACTACATAGTAATACAGTTCAAAGGGATAGAATGAAGCAAAACAACCCAAAACTTTCAATCCAGATTTGTCACTTACCACTTTTTTCAGAGCACCCTACAAAGCAATAAAAAGTTATATTTCCAATGTTGTATTTAGAACGGTTGGTGGCAAAACCTTGTAGCATGAAGAGGAAACATTAACTTAAAATTGTATTGGACCCTATTATTCGAACATGATTGAAGCCGTCAAGGGTATCACTGGAGGTCTTGTGAGGTCAATTCAATTGTGATTGACAACTTGAAGGAAATCCATAAGTTTTAGGAACTCTGAGTCCAGGAAATGTGTTGACATTTTAATTATTGCTTCAAAGAAGTAGGTGTATTCATCAAATTTTGAACTTGCTTTGAAGTTTTCCAACTTCCATGATTTTAGTAGGAAAAGCAGGAAAAATAATTATCTGTGTAAAATATTAACTCGAGAAGTGTAAACATAATCTCACACCTACAAGGTGCATTCTAGATCCAATTGTCCATAAAAACAATGAAAAGGGATCAAAGTACTGAAAGTTAACCAGAACAGATTATAAATATTATCAGAAAATCTCTCAGAGCTATTGCCAGAGGTTCGGTGCAGTCCTGCAGCTTGAAATTCGCAAAATAGAGAATATCGATATATGGAATTGTATAACAAAAAATAAATAGTATTTACACTACCTTTATCATCATGTTAAAATATCCTTCTGGGGTGATACAGCAGCCACCCAATGGATCACCCCTTGCTGTTCAAAGGAGCAGCAGCATATTACTAAGAGTAAAATATAACTTAGCACACAGGTCTGTGATATTTTGTTAACTTAAAGGCTCATAAAAAATAGAAAATGAAGTATGATAGGAATAATAAAATTCAAGTCCCCATAGTAATACTCACAGAATAAATTTCGGTACCCAAGAAGAAAACTTGTCACTATTTAATTGCAAATTGATGCCAAAGTTGCAAACAAAGTAAAACCATGCAACACTTATAACTGCATATGTTGCATGTGAAATTTTGGTGTAATACGGCGCACCCTGGAAAGGAGAACATGTAACTGCATAAGGAGATGCCGTTGTAGAGTGATAATCATGGTTGAAGATGGTAAGGGAAGTGGGTCATCGTCCGTATCACTGCCAAATGAGCTTCGGATCATAGGGGTTTCCAGGCCTTAAGAAAGAAGGGATCGTACGTGTTTTGGCAAATTAGAGGGAAGGAATAATCTAAGTGTTGTTTGGTCTTATTTTTCTTTGATACTTATTAGGTTAAAATCCACTTATCCACCTGGCTTTCTCTAATTCAATATGCAGAGCATATAAGGCCAAATATACATCTGTTGATTTTTCACTCCAGATGCAGATCAAATTTTGGACCTCATAATCAATGTATTGACGTTATGACTTTGCATACACATGCAGTTTAAGAGACCAGAATTTGAAGCATTCACAAAAACTATGTAGCAATTGGATTACATTTTTCTGTACATATAATGGTTTTCATTAGGAACATGTGGTTTACTCATAAAAGTTTGGCAGTTCATTGGCTTCTAAAAGAACTATTTAACATTTTTGTTTTTCTATTAAGATGTTGCTTGAGCCTCGATATTTAAGACTAGGTCAACTTTTTTATAGGTATGACTAGGTCATCTTTGTAGCAAGGAAAGTACTAAGAACATGGCATTTGGAATATAAAAGTCAGTTCCATAAAATTGAAGTCTAACCTGCATCAAAACCACCAGATATGAGAATGAGGTCCGGATTGTAAGCCTCAGCTACAGGAATCAATATATGATCCCAAACTGCAAGGTAATCATCATCTCCACACCGCCCATGTTCCCAAGGAACATTTATGTTATATCCAGCTCCTAACCCCTCTCCAATCATCGTATGAGATCCATCATCACCACCAGGATAAAATTGCCCAAAGTCATGTCTGTTATTGAATATGAGCGTGTATTAAACTGGAATTCAAGGTAGAGAAAGTATGTCTTTATACATGAACTAAGTCATGTTGTCAGTTTTCCATTCCTTTCTATTTCCAAGACATAGACAAACCAACCAGTTTCAGAGTAAAGGCCAGAAACTAGGTAGAGGAATAACTAAAACATTAAATTACTTTTCTACCTGTGAACAGAAAAGAATAGCACACGAGGGTCATTCCAAAACATCTTTTGAGTACCATTGCCATGATGGACATCCCAATCTACTATCAGAATTTTCTTTACACCCAATTCTGGCTGCAACAGGCAACGCAAAAAAAAGGAGAAAAAAAGGTAAGATCCATGATTAAAATATAAAACACGTCCAAGAAGGCAAGGGAAACGGCAAAAACCCTTTCATTAAGTAGGAAACTCGCAGCAACTGCGACATTGTTGAAAATGCAAAACCCCATAGCTTTATTAGGTTCCGCATGATGTCCTGGAGGTCTGACTATGGCGATAGCAGAGCTAAGCTCCTGCTTTGCGACCTTCTCCGCAACCTATAAAGAACATAAAACACATACATTCAACACAATATCCACGAAGACATGGCGAGGCTAAAATTACATCTGATATAACTCTAGTAAGTAGGTTATACAAAATCCAAGGATAATTTTGCTCAGATTTACCACCATGAGCTTTGTTCAAGAATATCAAGTCCAATAGTTGGACACCAGTAGGTCCAATGCTCCAAATCGACGTTGAACATTAGTCGGGCTAATCAAGCTGACTAGTTAGATTGGTCGGGCTAGCCAACAAGTTGGACTATTAAGCGGACTAGTCAGATTTGGTTAGTTGGACGCTACTTGGTCCAACACTCCAAATCAACTAGTAAATGATTTGTCGGGCTACTAACGATAGCATGATAATTAAGGGATTTGCCTGGTCACTTGGTGTTATTGTAACTTCTGTTCCAAATTGAAATTACAGCCATTGTTAGTTGTGTACCCCAGCTAGTCCAAGTACGACTTGGGTGCGTTGGAACGACGGTTCGAATCGCACACCATAAACAACTCGTGGTCGGTAAGACGTGGATTTGCAACCCACTTTACTCATAAATTAAAATTAACTCCTACCGTTAGTCAAAAACTTTCTATTTCAGGTTAAGTTTGGACAATGAGGTCGTTAAATTTAAAATTCAAACCCCTAACCGCAGCACATGAGAAATACGGACCGAAAAACAGACCTCCACAACCGACCCGGCGGCGAGGAAAGCCGAGTCGCATGATCCGTCATTGAGGTAAATGGAGTTGAAAACGGCGGCCACTTTATACCTCCTTCGGCGGTCGCAGTCTGGAGCCCCGATCTCCTTAACGACGTCGATGTGGTTGCGGGTGTGGACGAGAGCGACGTGCTCCTCCTTCGCCTCCTTAGCTTCCACAACCACACACCTAACAGTCCAGAACAGTAACTTCACGTAATCACTAGGATTAGGGTTAGGGTTGGAGAGTGGGAGATGAGCAAACCTCTGGGCGACGGAGGAGGAGCGGAGTAGGGACCAGATGGCTCTTATCCGTTCAGGACACTCCGGGTGGTCGTCGCCGTCCGGGGTGGTGTGCCGACACATCCTCTCGTCGTATAGGAGCCCGACACGTGGCTCCGGCGACGACTCCATTCTCCGGCGATGGTGAAGTGGATACTGGAGAGTAACCACCGGATCCTGTTCTTACGTTTTTTTTCTGTGGGCGGGTGTTTGTGATTATACCCCTGTAGATTTGTATAACTGCAAATACCTCTCTCAGAATAGGTATTACAAATCTTATTTGGGTTTTCGAGTATATATAATATATGTAACACATAAATACTATAAGTTTATATAGGATTATTTGTATATTTATTTGTATTTAAATGGAATTCTAACATATAATTCATTTAGGTTTATAGAACTTAAGCTTATAAATTATAAGTATATATTCCACAAAGGTTCATATATTATATATAGATATTATTATATAGTTTTAAAATGGATTGACGATTTGGAATTGTGGTTAGTGGTAGTGGACAACCTATGTATAATTCATTTAGTTGAATGAAAATTTGCACAATTTCAAAATTTTCTAGGATATTTGATAAGTAGAAGGTTGTGGATGCAATTTCTGTGAGAAGTTTTCCTTTTCAGAGCTTTCTTTATTTTGTACGTTTGCGCGCGTCAGTGTTGTGAATGTGATGGCATTTGAAGATTCCCATGAAAATCCAATGGTGTTGGGTCAGGTCTGCACTCTGTAGGCTTTTTCAGTTTCAATTTTTATATTCCGTATAATTTTTCGCCACTTTTCCAAAATTTCATACTCGTTTTCTTGCATCATCTTTTATTTGTCGTTTGCAAAATTGCAACTATTTTTCTCTTAGTGTTTTTACCTTTTTGTTAGAAATTCACAAGAGGGGTTAGAAGTAGGGATATAACTTTGGATTTTTTTTTGAAAAATTAAAAAAATAAAAGAAATTGTAAGAATGTAAAACAAACCAAACTATTTGTCAAAATATAAATATTTCATTCATGAGTCGACACGTGACAACCGTTGGTTTTGGATTTATCCTCCCATAAAACAGTACTTGAAGTGTCGAGTTCTTAGGAATTAAAACTTAAAGTTATTTAATTATTAAATTGTAAACTCCATATGCGGATGCGGTGTCTTCCGCATCCCACATTCCTAAACCTTGGTATTGCTTATTAAATACACTAAAAGATCTCCTGGATCTTGAAGTACATCAAATCTGCCAAATTTTCCACTCCCTTATGTTCAACCCTCTTTGGTACTTCAAGCCAAAAAAATGGACTTAGACAAGGTGATCATCTCTCTCTCTCTCTTCATTCATTTCTTTAATGATCACTGAAATAAGCTAAGACAAGGTGATCATCTCTCTCTCAATTCCTCTTTCTAATAATCACTAAAATCCTAACTGATATGCTGAGCCAAGCAAAAGAACACCAGCTTATGTCGGGCATCCAAATTGAACCATGGTCTAGAGATTCTTAATTTAGAATTCATTGATGACACACTAATAATACTCATCCAATCGTCAATCCAATTTGTCACCAATCTGAAAATAATTTTAGCCTCTTTGATCTCCGATTTGGTCTAAATATATATTTGAGCAATAGCTCATTATCATGTTTTGAAGTTCTCGAAGACATGACAAATCATTAGAAAAACATTCTAGCATAAAAATCAACTCCAACTCCCATTTCCATATCCCATGTTTGCCTCTATCTATCTAAACCTGAATCTTAACGCTCAGGTCCCTGTTATCAAAGGGATTTAAACCCAGTTAGAATGTTGGAGAGGAAATTACCTCTCACTGGGAGGTTGGCTAACACTATAAACTCTATTTTCACGACCATTCCTACCAACTATCTAACGATCACCCTTGGCCCCTCCCTGCCAAAATTTTGGGCATTATTGTTTCACATTGAAGAAACTTCCTGTAGAAGAAAGATTCCAAATTTGGATACCACCTAGTAAATTGGAGAAGGTTTTGTTGACTCAAATATAATAATGACATGTCCACATGTGAATTGTTATTCTAAGCAAATTCTTTAAAGCCCTGAAAGAAAGAAAAAATCATCTGGAAACTATTGGACGGAACAAAGAATGCAGCTACATAAACCATTAAACTTAAATACCTTTTACGGCAGGAGTGAGACACATATCAACCACGAATATCCTGGAAAGGTGGAATCTACATCTAGCTTCTAATACATAACTACTAACAATATCTGACGTTATACAAGAAAATACGCGTCATCTACAGAATCCCAATAACTCTACAGGGTAAAACATATTTTGTCAAATTCTTCTATAACAACCTGACGTATGGATGCATCAAATTTAGACCATGGAAGCTAATATGGAATACCAAGTGTCCTCCAAAGATTAATATCTTCGTGTGGGTAGCCATTAATAACAAAATGCAAACATCCGACAACTTTATAAAGAGAAGCGTCCATCGCCCGAATCGTTGCTCAATTTGTAAAAATGATTTTGAATCGATTAAGGACATTTTCTTAGAATGTTGTATCACCATCCCTATCATCAACAATATACTTGAGCTGAAATGATATCTCAACATCTAGCGAATCACACGATCTCCTATTTTTCCATTGACCGATTTATTATAGATTGATATTTTCGACCTGGCGGACTCTCATATTTGCTTACTTCTCAAGTGTTTGAAAAATGAGGAACGACCACTATTTAGGATCTACTAGTTCATGATCTTAGTCTAAAGTGAGAGTGAATAGACTAATTAAGGTTGTTTAACAAACTATTTCAAATTAAAAGCAAAGACAAATAAGATGAATGAGAGAACCACAAACCACAACACCGGATGTATAGAGGTTTGGATCCAACCACCGGATCTTAGTCATCTCTTACGAATTGCTCTTACCCGAGCAATTTCGCGTCCTCCACTAATCTGATCTCCGTTGCAGGCCAAGATCACGTCTTTACACCACAAGCTTTGCGAACACTCTCGCCTAGCTTGGACCATCTTCTCACAATCCGAGAAGAGCTTCACTCCGGAAGCTTAGTACAACTCTTGAAGACTTTACTTCAGCAACTAATCTTGAGCACTTGAAATGGATGAATCAATCAAAGGATGGTGATTTCAAGTGAGAAGATGTGAGCACAAGTGTTTAGAGAAAATATGAGAGTAGTAATGAGATTTGAGCTTAGAGAAAGATTTGTGACCTTAGATGAGTATTCTCAACTCTATTTATAAGCTCTAGACTAGTTCTAGCCGTTGGAATTGAAATGGTAAAAAGTTGTGCAAGAAAACACAAGTCAGGAAGTGACAGGACACGTTTCAGGACCCGAACGGTCGACCGGATCGTGTTACTCGGTCGACCGGAATGCAACAGTAAATGGTTCGGTCGAGCGAAGATGCAAACAGCCGGTTCAATTGGACTAGAACTGAAGTAATCGGTCGGACGGATTGGATTACCAATTCGACCGAAAACAACCAGTAAGACTTGATGTGGAAAAGATGCATGTATCGGTCGACCGTGAAGAGAGTTTCGGTCGATCGTTTGACGTGTTGGATTTCAGACAAGATAAAGCCAAATGCAATCGGTCGAACAGAATGAATTGAGGGTTCAACCGAAAACTCCCAGTAAAGTTGGGTATGGGAAGTTTTCTAGATTCGGTCGACCGTTAAGCAAAGTTCGGTCGACCGGAAGACCAAATCCAAAAGAGGGGTTAGGTGAGAAATGTGTATACGACCATTGGAGTATACGACAAGTATAACGGTCATATTTAATACGAATACGAAAATGCAATCGGTCGAACAAAAAGTAAGTTTCGGTCGACCGAAACTCACTACCAGGACACGTGTCAACAACTGATAGGCTGGAGGGTTTAGATTGGATGAACTAATTCCTATCAATTGAGAAGGTGAGACGGTCGAATGAAATAGGTATTTCGGTCGACCGACTTCAGACAGGCAAAACAGATTGAAGGAACGATCGAACTTAATGGGTATGTTGGTCGACCGATTTCAGACCGGGAAAACAGATTGAAGGAACGGTCGAACTGGAAATGTAAGTCGGTTGACCGTTTTGGACAAAATAAGTTTTCTAGGATAGTCTATTGAAATCCGGTCGAACCAAATGGTTCTACCGGTCGACCGTTTAAGTGCAGAAATCATGTTCTAGGTTTCTAATGAGTTTCAATGATTTTCTATTGAAGTCTAAAGATAATTGGAATGTTATGTGAGACTTCTATAGGTTTCCTAAGTGTCATGCAATGCAATGAATCAAATATTTCAAGTGCCAAGTTACATTGTAACCTAAATACATAGAATTTAAACCTAGCTACGCTTCAATCTTCATCTCTCAACTCAACTCAAACTTGGTTCCTGAAACATTAGATAATACAAGTATATGCTAGCAATGTTCTTTAATTGATACATGTGTTTATTGATATGTTGATTAATTATCAAAACAGATTAATGATTATTAGCCAAAAAGCCAACAGTTGGAAGTGTTGTTTTTTTATTGTTAGTTGTTTTTACAATGCATGTTTAAAATTTTCAAATATGAAAATATAGGGAATGTTCTGCCAAAAAGTTTAAAAAATTCCTTGGATTAATCATAATGTTGTTTATTGTTGTATTGTAGTTGATTTTGTTGGAGTGATTATTAGATGTCTAGAGATGTTTACTTCTACACACGACGAATGTAATTTTCAAATGAAGAACAACCATTTCTATTAAATACATTTTTAAATTTAATTTTTATAGGTAGGAATAGATAAGGATGATGAATGATCTTTATTGGTCATGTATGATGGGAAATTAGAAAGTAAGGGATATGTGGTAGAATATACAGAGACCGAACACAAATTTGTTGTAGTTCCGTTGAATATCAATACTCCAACACTCCACCTTTGTCATATATTCCATATATCACACTATAAAGATATCCTATTCATGGAATAAGATTCACTTTCAAGATGCCTTGATGTAGCAGTGGCTTGCCGAAAACCTAGAGTTTTCACTTGGCTTCAGAAACACAGTACTCCAACCGAAGGAGAGGGATGTCGGCAAACCAAGCATACCCTGGGGCAAACGTTTGATGCATGCTGGGGTGTGGCATTGGCTATCGAAAATCACATGTTTTATAAGTTTCGAAAGTCTCGTAATAGTGAATGATGACGACATTCGCTGGAAAGTTGGATCGATAACGTGATGCGCTAGTAGTGCTTAGCCAAGAGCGGACACATAGTGGTCCCACGAAGCCGATCACCGTATGTGAACCTTTGATCCAACCCGAAAGTGCTTCTGTCGTCTGAACTGTCGTTTGCAAGGGAGAAATCCTTTACAGCTGAGTATGCGAGAGATGCTAGCGAAAGAGAAGTTCATTTTCTTGCTGTATGTGAATTTAGTGGATGTCATTAGATCTGAATGTTGATATCGAGAAAGTATGTTTCATGTCAAGTTGACGGCAAATTTTTATTTAAACAATGATTGGACATACACTCCATTAACCGATGATGAGTAAGTTTATGGAATGATGTGCATGTTCAAACGGATGTTCGTTGATGGAGTGTATATAGAAGCTCAACCTAAAATGCCTGACCCTACGCTGACAACCAACACTTATCTTTCGTAGTATGGTACAGTTGGGTCCACCGGTTGGGAGTTAGGACTGCGGAATAGATTTGAATATAAATCTAAATCCTACTACCGAAGTTCCGGCATACCAGAAAATTCTTGTTTTCCAATCCCAGAACTTCTAAACAAGTAGTTAATGACCACAAAATGTAGGTGACATTCCTTCAAGCAGTGTCAATCCTTATCTCGATTTGTCGTAACTTAATGTCATGCACTACAGCCATGACGGGTTTCCTGACATGGCTGGAACGTCGACTTCATATCCCTCCCTTGGTCTTGGCTTGCCGCTAGTTGACCCAATTTAGTACCGTCAGCCATAAATTCGACACCCGGAAGAAGAGATGCCTAGTGATGGAGATGATGACACTAAGGAGTTAGGGGATTATAATACACCATTTCCAGTAGAAGATAACCCCAAAGACATTTCTTCTAATGAAGTGGACCTGAGACACAAGATGTTATATATGTGATAGGTCAATCGATAAACCAGGAAGACGACAACGTTCTTGATGATGCAATTGCTAACAAAGACATGTTCCGACTTTGAATGAAATTCTCTTCGACAATGACAACTGGATAGAAAATTCCGCCATTGAGCTCTTCTTCTTCTTCGATGCTATGAACAATCTGTCACGAAGTAATTGGTGGACCGAAGATGGTCGTTCTTTCTGGGATATACAAATTTTCCCGACGAAAGATAATTTGGTTCATGTTCTGCAGTCGTGGCACATAAAAAACATGTTCAGTATTCAGTTATGGTTTCTTCAACGAAATGCTACATTGTTCTTTGTTTTTGTCGTGATGAACATAACTGTAAATTGCGACTACATGCGTCTGTTCCAAAATGTTGAAGATATTTTAAAGTTAAAACACAAGACGTCGAGCACACTTGTTCCATTTGTATATAACTGTTTTGTAAGACTTGAATGAATGTAAGACTTGGATGCTTTTTAACACTTTATAAATGTAAGACTTGAATTAATGTAATGAAATTTTTATGACTGCAATGTATTTTTTATTACTTGAATTAATGTAAGACTTGAATTTATTGTAATGATTTTTTTATTACTTGAATGTTTTGCAACACTTGAATATTTTTTAATAGTTTACGTATTATGTACATATGTAGTTTGGTGGATCCAATACCGATTCAATTAGAGACAATTACGCATCACAAAGTCCAGTGGATAGATCAGTGTTGGTTCTGCAGGCCAACCACAAGGCTGACATGTTTAAAGATTTTTAAAGCAGTTTACTACTTTCAAATTAAATATTAGTATGTATGTGTTAATGTTCTAACTTGTATATAATTTTTTTTGCAGAAGGATCCGAGTGGTGTAAAATGTGTTGAGCATGGTTCTAAGCTGAACGATGCGAGATTACATATACACTACATGACATCGCTATTATTACCGACTTGTGAGTGGATAGTCTGCCCGTTTGCCAGTCTCAGGAGTACGTATGGTCTGACGTTTGAGATGATTTATTGGGAGATTGTCTAGAAGACATGGGCGGTAAGGGTAGTGTTACATAGGGCTGGTTGTAGGCTCGGTTTTTAGATACTGCCAGAAGATGCTAATAATATCACTGTTATACAACACACCATAGCTTACATCCTATTTCAGCTTGGATGAAGTATTTTGGCAGATAAGAGTGACACGATGATACACCTTAAATATTTGCCTTTGTTGAGAGATCTAGCAACAACATCAGAGTATAGTTGGGGCAGCGTTGCTCTAGCACATTTATATCACGGTCTAGACGAGGCTTCCTTGATACCAACTAGACACCTTTGTAGTTTTCTGATATTTCTGCAACTCTGGTGTTGGAAGCATTTACATATCAGAAGACCCCCAAAGACCAAACCATTGGTGTATCCAGGTCACGAGGAAGCACCACTTGGAGCGCGTTGGAGAAGACCATAAACCTTTAAGGGCACCATCAATACCTCTACATTGGATTTCTACAAGCTGGATCAAGTGACATGAGACCCCTACGCACATCTGGATCTGTAACAATTGCCACCACTGTGTACGAAAGGTTTAGAAATATGGATGAGCCGAACATGGCTTATCAATTTTGGGGAGGTGGTAATGTAGCAATTTGGTCTTCTCCAACACATTCCAGAGACGATGGAGATACACATAGTTAAGTCGGGTCAAGGCCTAGCAAATGTCCAATGGTTGGTGGAAAATGCATGTTTTATTCAACATTGGTCACATAGGAGAGATCATGTATAGTTCCAGCTTCCAATGCTCAGTACTAGTTCGGAAGACAACTACTGATTATATATAGAATGGTATTGGAACATCACAATACGATATATTATACAAAATAATGCAGTTTCTCAACAGATCACGTACCGACCACGAGCGGGGAGTGAACGAGAAATGGTATGACTTTGATTTGCGCTTTGCAGTTTCAAATTTTTTATTACTTGTCTTAGATATTTTACTAATCCATCTTTTTCTATAGGTCCATCAAGTTTATGAGTCCCATGAGGAACTCCACAAATTACATGGAATGATTAAGATGGATAAGAAAGCATCCACGGTCGTTGAAAAGTTGAAGGCTAGGATGAAGGCACCCATCACATGTTTGTAGGATCGTGTGGATTATGGGTCCACTAATCACTAATTAAGCTAATCACCTACTTGTTTAAACAATCGAGTAAATGCAGCGGAATTTAAAACAAACAAGCAAGTGGAGAAAGACAATGCAAACCACAAGAAGACACGGCGATTTTATAGAGGTTCGGCACCCCACCCGGGTCCTAGTCCTCTCTTGTAAGCTCCGCTCGACTCCGCGAGCTCCGCCTACGTCTTCACTAACCACTCCCCGTTCCGGGCCGGGAGAGAACGCCTTTACACCACAAGCAACGCGAACAACCCTCGCTTGCTTGAATTCTTCCTCTCACAATCCGAGAGGGACACTTCGGGCTTTCACCGAAGTCCTTGCTTCTTTTGACAACACTTGTAACTGAGTGGGATTCACTCTCTAATTGAGCACACTTTGAGTAGGATGAGTATATGATCAAGTGTGTGAAGTTTAGGCTTAAAGAGTGTAGAATTTGGAGCTTTGAGGATTGAGGTTTCTCTCTAATGTATTGGGACAATTGGAGTTGGAGAGTTGTGTTAACAACAAGTCTTGATCCTCTATTTATAAGCTCCTAAGGTATTCTAGCCGTTGGGGATAGATTTGATTGGGTTTTGTGCAAGATACACAAAGCAGAAAATCGGGCTGCAAATCTGTCCAGAACCGGTCGACCGAAACTAGTACACCGGTCGACCGTTAACATGATTTCAAAGAGAACGGTCGAACAAAAGAATATTCGGTCGGACAAACGAGCTAGAACTTAACTCTACTTAAGTGAATCGGTCGAACCAAAGTATGGGGCGGTCGACCGATAAGGGGATTCGGTTGAGACAAAGGTCAATCGGTCGAACGAGAAATGTGTCGACCGATAGCAGGGAATTTGGTTTCTGAAAATATGTTCAACCGGTCGACCGAATCAAGGTCCTCGTTCGACCGGTTACCGAATGTATTTTGGGGTTAAGTTTTGTTTTATACGAATACGACCGTTATAGGAATACGACAAGAAAAACGGTCATATTAAAATCCGGGATCGGTCGACCGAAAAGGTAGGACCGGTCGACCGGTAGAGTTCGGTAAAATCACTGTGGAGAGTCTGTTATAAACCGGTCGAACTGAGAACTGGTTCGGTCGACCGGTTCACACAGGAAATCTGGGTTTAAGTTTATAAGTGATTTCCGACTAATGTTTGGGTGATCTAATGAAGTCCAAATAAGGTGAAATTTTGTGTGTGACTTCTCTAAGGAACCTAGTGTGTATGTGATATGTTTTTAACTCTTGTATGCTCAATTTACACATGTTCCTAAGACTCAAAATAAAATCAAGATTACAAGTCTTCATTTAGCTTTATTACAAATCTTGACTTGATTTCCTTCCTTCTTGAGTCTTGATCACCTGTAGAGGTTAGCACAATACAATATACATGCAATGCAATATGTGTGCTACTCTACATCATCATAATTAAGATTAGGTTAATTAAATCATCAAAACATAGATTAAGGCCAAAAAGCCAACAATCTCCCCCTTTTTGATGATGGCAACTGATATCTTAATTCTATCTAAATACATGGAATTTGTATATGTAAACTATGCATATTAATGCTCCCCCTATGGATGTGCATAGTTTTTGATCAATTTTATGCCAAATTCCAAGTTACCCCCTTAATTATCTCTCCCCCATTGACATCCATCAAAAATAATAATTATTTAAGACTTTAAGCATAGAATTTGGATGTCTTGTAATGAAGTTGCTCCCCCTAAATTTTGCACTTCATTACTCTAATAAAAGATATAACATTTAAGCTCCCCCTATTAATAAGGCTAAATTGAAACAATGAGTATGATGAAATTTAAGTTTAATTAAGTTTCTTCTTAAGCCTTATTCTAACATCCATTTAGAATTGACATTTAAAAACAATGGATGTGGTAAATGATTTGCAATGAATAGGGTAAATGATTTTCAATGAATTGAAATTATATGATATGTCAATTAAGCATGTGAAGCTAGATTAGAGCTAATTTAACATGAATTGTATAGATAGGAATTTATACCAATGTTGAATTCGAATTTAGCTCCAATCTCATTTGGTGATGCAACCGGATTTGAATTTGACTCTTGAGCTCACCCGGTCACCACCAACCTCCTCCTCAAGCTCCTACAAGAGTAGATTTAGGTACCCAAACAACTTTGGGTCCTTGAGTGTTAGCTTTGGGAATCCACACCATTTTGGTTTTGGGAGCCCACACACTTGAGGAAGTAGACTTAACAAATAAATGCTTGCCATTTAATGTAGTATGAGATACATGGTTTTTCAATTGAACATTGTATCCTAAACCATGTTTAGCTAAGGATTGTCTTTGACTACCTAAAAGCATATCAAGCATTTTTGTTCCTTTAGTGAACATTTCTAGATCTTTTCTTAATTGCATATTTGAAACTTTAAGATCTACATGTTCATCAACAATGGGTGTTTTACTTAGACTAGCAAGTGATGATTCATTTGATTCAAGTCTAGCAATCACCTCATTCTTTTCATTCATGATTAATTCAATTTGGCATTTGAGATCATTTATAGTTTTTCTAGCATTTTTGTTCTTTTCACAAATGATCTCATATTGTTTAACTAAATCATGAAATGCATTTTGTAGCTCATCATGTGTATATGATTCATCATTAGCATTAGAATTAGAGCTATCACTATAATAGGACTTAGTTGAGCATGAATTACTAGAACAAGAGTTAGAATCTACCTCACTTTGATCTTCAATAGCCATGAAGCATGAGTGGGCCACTTCTCTTCTACTTTGCAAGGAAGAAGACGATGATGATGGTGATGAAGAATCATCCCATGTAGCCTTGTGTGCTTCCTCCTTCCTTTCTCTTCTCTTGCTCTTCTCCTTTTCTTTTCTCCTCTCCCTTCTCTCCTTTTTCTTCTCCCCTTCTCTTCTCTCATTTTCACTCTCCTCCCTCTCTTTTTCTTTTTCTCTTTTCTCACTTCTTCTACCTCTTCTTTCATTCTTTTCTCCCTTATCCCTCTTGAGGTATTTGAAGAAGTCTTGGGCAAGAACCTTAATGTCCTCTTCTTCCACCCTCCTTGGCTCATCAAAATTTGCATGTAGTGCAACCACGGAGTGTTTCTTTGATGCTTCCTTCTCTCTTCGATGACTCAATTGGAGCTCATAGGCCATGAGATTTCCAATGAGTTCCTCCATCTTCAATTTTGAAAGATCGTGCGATTCTTCGATTGCCACGACCTTGTCTTCCCAATCGTTGCTCAATGACCGGAGGAATTTTCGAGTCATCTCTCCTTCATTTATCCTTCTTCCAAGAATCAAAAGAGAGTTAGTGATATCGGTGAAGCGAGTGTTCATGTCGCTTATGTTCTCACCGATTTGCATAGAAAATATTTCATATTTATGCATGAGGAGACTTATCCTAGTTTCTTTGGTTTTGCTATCACCCTCATGATGCATTTGTAACCTATGTCATATTTCATTTGCACTTTCACATCCCCTAATTCTATTGTATTCTCCCTCATTAAGGCCACAATAAAGAATATTCATAATTTTTGAATTCATTTCAATTTCTTTCATTTGAGCCCTAGATAGAGAATCTAAATCATCTTCATTTGGGGGTATGTATGGATTTTGAATAAACTTCCAATACTTAAGGTCATTTGATATTAAAAAGATTTTCATTCTATTTTTCCAATAATCATAATTTGACCCATTAAGCAAAGGAGGCCTTGTGGTGCATAAACCCTCTAAGTGATTAGATGTTGAAGCCATGCTAAAATTACGGTAAAGTAATGAAATTTAGCTAACAAGGCTCTGATACCAAATGTAGGATCGTGTGGATTATGGGTCCACTAATCACTAATTAAGCTAATCACCTACTTGTTTAAACAATCGAGTAAATGCAGCGGAATTTAAAACAAACAAGCAAGTGGAGAAAGACAATGCAAACCACAAGAAGACACGGCGATTTTATAGAGGTTCGGCACCCCACCCGGGTCCTAGTCCTCTCTTGTAAGCTCCGCTCGACTCCGCGAGCTCCGCCTACGTCTTCACTAACCACTCCCCGTTCCGGGCCGGGAGAGAACGCCTTTACACCACAAGCAACGCGAACAACCCTCGCTTGCTTGAATTCTTCCTCTCACAATCCGAGAGGGACACTTCGGGCTTTCACCGAAGTCCTTGCTTCTTTTGACAACACTTGTAACTGAGTGGGATTCACTCTCTAATTGAGCACACTTTGAGTAGGATGAGTATATGATCAAGTGTGTGAAGTTTAGGCTTAAAGAGTGTAGAATTTGGAGCTTTGAGGATTGAGGTTTCTCTCTAATGTATTGGGACAATTGGAGTTGGAGAGTTGTATTAACAACAAGTCTTGATCCTCTATTTATAAGCTCCTAAGGTATTCTAGCCGTTGGGGATAGATTTGATTGGGTTTTGTGCAAGATACACAAAGCAGAAAATCGGGCTGCAAATCTGTCCAGAACCGGTCGACCGAAACTAGTACACCGGTCGACCGTTAACATGATTTCAAAGAGAACGGTCGAACAAAAGAATATTCGGTCGGACAAACGAGCTAGAACTTAACTCTACTTAAGTGAATCGGTCGAACCAAAGTATGGGGCGGTCGACCGATAAGGGGATTCGGTTGAGACAAAGGTCAATCGGTCGAACGAGAAATGTGTCGACCGATAGCAGGGAATTTGGTTTCTGAAAATATGTTCAACCGGTCGACCGAATCAAGGTCCTCGTTCGACCGGTTACCGAATGTATTTTGGGGTTAAGTTTTGTTTTATACGAATACGACCGTTATAGGAATACGACAAGAAAAACGGTCATATTAAAATCCGGGATCGGTCGACCGAAAAGGTAGGACCGGTCGACCGGTAGAGTTCGGTAAAATCACTGTGGAGAGTCTGTTATAAACCGGTCGAACTGAGAACTGGTTCGGTCGACCGGTTCACACAGGAAATCTGGGTTTAAGTTTATAAGTGATTTCCGACTAATGTTTGGGTGATCTAATGAAGTCCAAATAAGGTGAAATTTTGTGTGTGACTTCTCTAAGGAACCTAGTGTGTATGTGATATGTTTTTAACTCTTGTATGCTCAATTTACACATGTTCCTAAGACTCAAAATAAAATCAAGATTACAAGTCTTCATTTAGCTTTATTACAAATCTTGACTTGATTTCCTTCCTTCTTGAGTCTTGATCACCTGTAGAGGTTAGCACAATACAATATACATGCAATGCAATATGTGTGCTACTCTACATCATCATAATTAAGATTAGGTTAATTAAATCATCAAAACATAGATTAAGGCCAAAAAGCCAACAATGTTTTGGTGCCCACAACCCTACACCACGATTGAGTCAGGATCGGGTAAAGGAGAAAGAAGAAGACGATGATGTTGGTGTTCAACCTACTGCAAAAAGTGGAGATCATGGTCTTACTCAGGAAACGAGAGATACTCCAAATGCTGGAAGAGGTGGTGGTCGCGGTCATGGTAGAGGACATGCTCAGGCACGTCCTAAGAAGAAGAAGAGGTTGAGGGGTCACTTAGGATAGATATTTGGTTGTATTAAACTTCTTTTCTAGTTAATTCAAATACGAAACGATATTAATGTTAGTTTGGTTTATAGGAAAATGTTTAACTTATTCTTGTGGATGTTATTTTGATTTTATTGTGGTTGTTTGTGTTAGGTGTATGTATTCCAGTTTTGCGGTATGCATTTGAAATGTTTGTGGTTGAATGTTTTTTAACAGGAAATGACTAATCACAAAATCAATGATCAGAGATCAAAATTTGTCTAAACCGAACTCGGCACTTGTGTTGTCGAAATATACTTGAACTCGGCAACACCACCGTCGAGTTCTACATACTTGAACTCGGTAATACCACAGCTAAGTTCTGTTTTATAGAACTCGGCAACAAAGGTGTCGAGTTTAATTAAAACTCTGAACTGGCGTTGCACCCTACTGGTCGTGTGCAAATGTTTCTAAGTGTTGGAACTCCGCGTCCTTAAAGCTGAGTTTGTATATGGCTCTAGGCATCCCCAACGTCGAATTTGTTTATGGAAAACTCAACGTCGAGTTCTTTAAAGAATTTATTTCTACAATACTTGATCTCTTAGACGCCAAGTTCTTTGTACACTAAAAAACAAAACCCACCACCACCACGTATCACGACGTGGTGTCAGCGGTGAATCTAGTTTGAAAGTTATTTTTGAGAGATGTTTAATTTGAAAATTTGAAAATAATTTTAATTCGAATTTCCCCCTTGAAAGTATGTTTTTTTTGCATCATTGTCATTGAAAAACACATATTTTATGCTTATGTCATCATTCTTATTTATTTTGATGCAATTACAAAACATCTTTGTTTAGTCATGCCATAACCCAAAAATTTATACATAAGTTATTCAACTAGTGATGACCAAATCCTTTTTTCTCATTGATTCTAAATCTATTCCTCAAAATGTTCATCTTAATAATAAAAGGCTGAATTCTTCTAATCAAAATCTAAATTATTGTCTAATAACTAAGTTACATCAAAATGCGCCCTCAAATCTATATATTTCTTAGGATTTTGATGTGAAAATGAGAGTTTTGAGATTACAAATAGGTTTTGAGAAGAAAGTTTTGATTTTCTTGATTATAGTAAGTATTTGAGGACAAAATTTATAAGTATGGAGATGAAATTTTTTGTTACCCAATATCACAACCAATGGGCATATACATAATTGGAAAAGTTTTTTTAATCATGATGCATTGCATACATTGCATCATATGTCTTTCATTTAGATTAATTTTATATCAATAAATGCTACTAAGGTATGTGTTTAGTCTTATTTACAGAATACAGGGACCTGAATGCAAATTACCCATATCCCGAGCATAAACGCGTGCAAGAGACTCATTTCTATCATAAAGACCAATTTCAAGATTATCGGGGTTCAAATTGAAGTCCATAAAAGCATAAAAGCATTCAAAGACCTAATTACAAAAATGGCAAGGACTTAAGCACAAAAGTAGTCAGGGAATTAATTGCAAAAAGCCGAGGACCCGATTGCAAATTACGAGTACCAAAATATTACTTTGGAGAAAAATCAATTTGAATCTCCAAATATATGAAGAAATTAATTCGGAGCTCAAAAGAAAGGAAAGAAATCAATCCGGACGCGCAAAGGACAACTAAATCATACCATAAACTCACAGGAAAAATCCGGATCAAATCTGAGCCAGAATTGATCCGGAAAATGCCGCACATTACATATAAATTGCGGCGAAATCGCCGCACCCCTGTGGATCTGCGGGTCGCGCTTTTGTCCAGTTGCGTGTTAACACGTGTACTTTCCTATTTTATACTTGGGTCCCTTGTATCGGCTATAAATAGCCCCGAGATTATGTTGTAAGAAGAACTTGTTTTATTCCATCATTTAGCAATAAAATTCTGTTCGTTTATTTCGTGTTTTTAGTTATCGTTCGTAGTTTCTCTAGGACCCATTCTCATTCCCTCCATCCATGAGTTTCTAACTCCCTCCAAAGGGTGGGGTGGTGGATTTAGGGTGATGAGAAGAAGAATGATGTTATTATTTTAATTTTGTGTTAGTATATTTTGATTACTTGAGTTTATGTTGAATCATTTATCATGTAATGTTTTATGACTAATGCGATTTATTATAAGTTTCAGATTTCTCTAAACAAAACCCGATATCTAAATCTCCACTCGCTGGACTCTCATCCATATTTGCTTTATTCTTAATTTGTTTTTGTTGTTCTTTCTTTAGAAATTAAAAATCCAAAAATCTCAAACCAACCTTATTTCTCTCTCTTTCTTTCCTTAATCGAAAATCACAAAAATAACAATATCTCTCCCTCATTGTGTTCGACCCGTACTTGACACGTCTTCATTGACGTCGTGCACTTGTGGTATAAATAAAATTCTCATCAAATCACATAAATATAAATATAAATTTTTTGTAACGTTGTCAAAATAATATGAATGCAACGGTACCAAAAAAATCACACAAACCGAGAAAGCCACAAGCCATTCTACTTCTCTCTCTCTATCTCTTGGCAATTTCGAGGATTTGTTGGGCGACCTCCGTTTCAATCCTCCTCCATGGATGATGGATACGGACGATGTGGTACTCCACCCCTTATAGGTGGTTCTCCACAACCTGGTCAGAGGATAGAGGGAGTTGTGATAGGCAAGACGTTCGCTGAGAAGCTAAAAATGGGCTTAGAGAATGAGGCCTGCTCATTGCTATACTACCCACGTTCAAACATCAACGGAGAAGTCGTAGCGATGGTTGGAGAGGAGGAATTACTAAGATAAGTCCAAGAAATTAAAATAAGGGGAACGATTGTCATAAAGATTGTTGGGAAGCTCAGTAGGTGACAAGCTTCATCAAAAGAAATTGGAAGCTTAGTGGAGGGTTCGACATGAAGCCAAAGAGGAATGGAGTGTTCTTCATTTACTTCAAGGTCCCAGTAGATTGCAGGAGCGCTCTTGCCCTGGGGGACCAATTCATCATTGGGGTCTTTGATTTCGTCCGATCGTGGAGTCAAGCAAAAGCTACGGAGGGAATGTTGCCACGGGTAGTCCCTTTGTGAGTTACTCTTACAACATTCCCCAACCACTTGAAGGACAATGAAACATTCAACAAGGTGGGGGTCTCTATTGGGTCGTCCAATCAAAACAGACACATAAACTTTGAGAGTTCAAGGGGCAAATTGTTGACTTTTTGGCCTTAATCTATGTCTTGGTGATTTAACTAATATAATCTTAATCACAATCAAATGTAATGCAATACACATTATGCATAGAATATATCTTGTATTGTGCTAACATCTACAAGTGATCAAGACTCAAGGAAGAATGAAATGAAGTCAAGATATGTAATCAAGCTAATTGAAGACATGTAAATTTACTTTTATTTGAGTCATAGGAATCTATGTGGACTTGAGCATAAAAATGTTGTAACCTATTCACAAACACACTAGGTTCCTTGTAGAAGTCACACACCAAATTTCACATCATTTGGACTTCAATAGATCACCCAAACTTAAGTCGGAAAACCACTCAAACTAAACCCTACCTGTCTGTGCAGATCGGTTGACCGAAATGAGTTTTCCGTTCGATCGTTTCTACCAGTCAATCAATTCTCTTAAGTGATTTTTTCTAGATCCATCGGTCGACCAAATGACTGTTACTTGTTGTATTCTACAACGGTCGTATTTGTATATATTCACTTAACCCCTATTTTGTTTTTGGTCACCGGTCGAACGTTGCCAGGGAAACGGTCGACCAAATGTAGACAAACTTGTGTGCCCAAAGTCCATGTTATTTTCGGTCGGACGAACTTCCTTTTATGTTCGACTGTTAACACTTTTACCCCGCCCAAAACCCTCAGAACGGTCGACCACCCCTAGTTTTAGTCTGACCGTTAACTTAAGTTGTAGCCTTAATGTTCGGTCGGTTTTTACTTCAGTTCGAACGTTTTCTTATTTTTAAGGAAACAAACGACCACCTTGCTTGCCTGTATCGGTCGACCGTTGGAGTCACGATTTGCTGAACTTTAGTTTTTGTTTTGTGTATCTTACACAAATCTTTACCAAATCAATCCCAACGCTATATCTCTCTAGGAGCTTATAAAATAGAGATTCTCATGCATTATTTACATAACTCTCCAACTTCTATTTTCCTCCTACATTAGAGAGAGAATCTCATTCCACACACTCAAAAGCTTACTTTATATCACAATTCTTATCTTACTCAAAGTGTGCTCAAAGTTAGAGTGTTGATACTCTTGTTTCCTTTTGCTTTCAAAGTTGTAAGGCTTGCTCTCGGCCCGTAAAGGTGATCACCTCTCTCAGGTTGTGAGAGGAAGAAACCAAGCTCAGCGAGGGTGTTCGTGAGCTTGCTTTGTAAATGCGTTATCACCCGGCACAGAGCTGGGAGATGGTAGTGAAGACATGAGCGGAGCTTGCAAGAGAGGACTAAGACTCAGGTGGGGGTGCCAAACCTCTATAAAATCATGTCTTCATTGTGGTTTGCTTGCATTTTCTCTACTTATTTTTAATTATTGTTTCCGATGTAAATTAAGTAGAGATTGAAGAGTGGATTAGGACATACATGATCCTACATAGATGCTAAAATTCTAGTCACTATGGATGCTAGAAAATCATTTCCAAAGATGGTAAGGATTACCGACGGGAAGGAAGTTCTGGAAGTTAAACTAGCGTACATCAATCCACCGCCCAAATGTGAGTTTTGCAAATGCTTTGGCCACTGGACGGAGAGCTACCAAAGAAAAAAGTCACCAGTCAAGTAACAGGTAAAGACCCAGACAATGAGGGAGACGCTGGGGAGGGAGAGAAGAACTTGGATGATGTGATATTTTTGGACCACATGGACGACCATACTGCTGGTAAGGGCTTAATAGTACGAAAGGACAAAGTAGGTTGGGAGGACAATATGGGTAACCATTCTATGGTGTCTTTACTGGTAATGGATAAGATGGACACTACAGGTGGGGAGGATGGTATGGGTAGCCACAATACGATGATTTTGCAGGGAAAGGACGTTATAGGCATGGTAGGTGGGGACGATGGTATAAATGGTATGGGCAATCATGCTATGGGTCATGGTAAGGATAGTATGGACACGACAAGTTGGGAGGAAGGTATGGGTAGCCTTAGTATGAAGGGAGACTTGGGAATGATAAACATAGGGATGTTGGCTGATGAAGACCATACTATAAATAAGGAGGAGGCGTGTGAAAAGAAAAAAACGATGGAACTACAGAAGGACGAGAAACCCACAAAGAAGAAGGAGAAAAAGAAGAAGAGGAGACACAATGAGGCAATTGATGTTATGGTTCATCCTGCCACAATCTTTGAGGTGGAGGAGGAGAAAGAAATTATGGAGTTACTAAAGAAAACTACGATGAGGAAAGGGCATGTGCTAGAGGCAATCACTTCCCCTTGCACCCATAGTCCAAAGGGAGATACTTGTTCCTGTTTCACTAAAAAGAAATATCGGACGAGGAAGAAAAATGGGAGGAAGATATGAGGAGGAGGCTACCCCATGGAACAAGCATAGGTAATAAGACGAAAATGAGTTAGGATTTTCCTGTTTTTATTTTTCTTATTTTCTGTTTTGCTAGGGACTAGCAAAATCTAGGTGTGGGGGTATTTGATGCATTGCATACATTGCATCATATGTCTTTCATTTAGATTACTTTTACATCAATAAATGCTACTAAGGTATGTGTTTAGTCTTATTTACAGAATACAGGGACCTGAATGCAATTTACCCACATCTCGAGCATAAACGCGTGCAAAAGACTTATTTCTATCATAAAGACCAAGTTCAAGTTTATCAGGTTACAAATGTAAATGTATCCAAGCATAAAAGCATTCAAGATCTAATTACAAAAAGAACAAAGACTTAAGCACAGAAGTAGTCGGGGACTTAATTGCAAAAAGTCAAGGACCTAATTGCAAATCACGAGTAGCTTTTATTATTATGGATAAAATCTAAAGAAAAAACAATGTGAATCTCCATATATATAAAGGAATTAATCCGGAGCTCAAAAGAATGGAAAAAATCAATCCAGACGCGCAAAAGAGGATCAAATCATACCATAAACACACAGGAAAAATCTGGATCGAATCCAAGCCAAAAAGGTGGCGATTCCGCCGCACCTCATGTACAAATTGCGGCGATTTAGCAGCACAAAAGTCGATCCGTGTGCTCAAATTTTTACCAATGCTGTATTGACGTGTGTACGTTCCATTTATATATTGGGATCCCTTGTATCGGCTATAAATAGCTCCGAGAACGATGGTAGAAGGGTCATTGGCCTTAGACCTAGTTTTTAGTTGTTTTTATTTTCAGTTTTGTACTCTTCACTTTAGTAATAAAATTCTGTCTTTTATTTCTTGTTTTTACTTTTCTTTTGTAATGTCTCTAGGACCCCTTCTTCCTCCCTCTATGAGTTTCTAACTCCTTCCAAAGGGTGGAGGAGACGGATTTAGGGTGAAGAGAAGATGTATGAATGTTATTATTTTAATTTCGTGTTAGTATATTTTGATTACATGAGTTTATGTTAAATCATTTATCATGTAATGCTTTATAACTAATATGATTTATTATAAGTTTCTGAATTCTCTAATCTAAACCTTAAATCTAAACCTCCACCCGACGGAATTCACCTGTTTGTTCTTGTTTTAGTTTATTTGTTCTTGTTTCTTGCTTTAGATAATTAAAAACCAAAAATCTCAAAACCCAATTTATTTCTTCTCTCCTTCTTTCCCCCAATCGAAATCACACTAATAAGAAATCTCTCCCTCCTTGTGTTTGACCCGTATTTTCCACGTCTTCATTGACGTCGTGCACTTGCGGTATAAATAAAATTTTCATCAAGTTTTTGGCGCCGTTGCCGGGGAGGCGACGCAGATTTTGTTTTTTTGTTGATTTCGATTCTATTTGTTTATCTTGTGCGCGATCTAAGTATTTGGATTTGTGTTTCAGGAGAAAACAGAGCGCGCGGCGAAATCGGAACGCAGTCTGAGCAACAAGGGCGGCGGAATCGCCGCATACCAAGAGCAACCTGCGGCGGAATCGCCGCACACCTGAAGCTTCTGGGCTTCAAATTTTTCTGGGGTTAGCACCATCTCTGGGTGGACGCGTGAAGCTACTGAAATTTCGAGAGCGGGCGGCGAACCCGACTGAGCATTGCGTAGGTAACCTTTGTTGCATTTTTCCTCGTAATTTCTATTTTCAGAAAATTTCCTTTTCATAGAACTGCATGTGTTAGGGCAAACATTCCATAATTGGTAATAATTCAACTCTGACCTAAAATTGGCAAAATTAGAAAGGCCTTAGTGCATGCATCACTAGTGTTTTGGATGCATTATTCTTGCTAAATTCTTGCAAATCAATTTCTGTTGAAGAGTGCTGGAGTCAAGGTACGTATCGTGGTTTTCATCGATTGCATTAAGCATATAATCTAGTTTGCATACAACCTTGCAATTGCCCCCTCTAAAGACCATTGTTTGACTATCTTTGCTAGATCTAAGTTAAACTATCTTAAGGGCAACTCCGTAGGCAAAGATACGGTGGAGATTTCATCACCCTTCCGTGGCCCACAAATCACAATCATAAAGTGTCACCCAAGCCTTAAATTAAAATCAATTAGACATTGACCCCTAAAGACTCGGACTCATTTAAGGAGAAGAATTGGTTTGACTTACTATGACCTGAAGCCGATTGAATTTAATTTGGTGTCTAGAAAGTGTTTTTGTGTTGACGTAAGTCTTCCAAGCGAAGTGGTTGTCTAATTGGCACCGACTCTGTCGGAAGCGCCCCCACTAGCTATACACGGCTTGGCCAAGTTGGTTTGATTAGTGAGGGAGGTGAATCAAGCAAATCAATTCGACTCAACCAGTTATGAGTCGTCTAGATCTAAGCGACACTAGGTCTAGGATTGTTTGAACCGTGCTTTCATAGGAATTTTCTGACCAACCCTCTTTCTATCTTTAGAGTTAGGTTTCCCTTCTCATCTGAGTCTTCTTTCTCTTCTCACCTAAATTCTCTAGATTAGGATTCCTTTCTCATCTTTCCCCATTCTATTGTTTGTTTCCCTTTTGAAATAAAAATAAAAATAAAAAAATAAAACAAAAATATAAAAAAAAAATTGTAATTAATTCTTGAAATTAAAATTGGAATTTAAATTCCGAATATTGAATTCAAAAATTGATTCAACCCGGTGCACTCAGATTTGGATTCGGGACTTGAATAATCGACTCTCACGAATTCATCTAGATTCCTGTTTTTATTTTTCTTATTTTCTGTTTTGCTAGGGACTAGCAAAATCTAGGTGTGGGGGTATTTGATGCATTGCATACATTGCATCATATGTCTTTCATTTTGATTACTTTTACATCAATAAATGCTACTAAGGTATGTGTTTAGTCTTATTTACAGAATACAGGGACCTGAATGCAATTTACCCACATCTCGAGCATAAACACGTGCAAAAGACTCATTTCTATCATAAAGACCAAATTCAAGTTTATCAGGTTACAAATGGAAATGTATCCAAGCATAAAAGCATTCAAGATCTAATTACAAAAAGAACAAAGACTTAAGCACACAAGTAGTCAGGGACTTAATTGCAAAAAGTCAAGGACCTAATTACAAATCACGAGTAGCTTTTATTATTATGGAGAAAATCTGAAGAAAAATCAATGTGAATCTCCATATATATAAAGGAATTAATCCGGAGCTCAAAAGAATGGAAAGAATCAATCCAGACGCGCAAAGGAGGATCAAATAATACCATAAACACACAGGAAAAATTTGGTTCGAATCCGAGCCAAAAAGGTGGCGATTCTGCCGCACCTCATGTACAAATTGCGGCGATTTAGCCGCACAAAAGTCGTTCCGTGTGCTCAAATTTTTACCAATGCTGTATTGACGCGTGTACGTTCCATTTATATATTGGGATCCCTTGTATCTGCTATAAATAGCCCCGAGAACGATGGTAGAAGGGTCCTTGGCCTTAGACCTAGTTTTTAGTTGTTTTTATTTTCAGTTTTGTACTCTTCACTTTAGTAATAAAATTCTGTCTTTTATTTCTTGTTTTTACTTTTCTTTTGTAATGTCTCTAGGACCCCTTCTTCCTCCCTCTATGAGTTTCTAACTCCTTCCAAAGGGTGGAGGTGACGGATTTAGGGTGAAGAGAAGATGAATGAATGTTATTATTTTAATTTCGTGTTAGTATATTTTGATTACTTGAGTTTATGTTAAATCATTTATCTTGTAATGCTTTATAACTAATATGATTTATTATAAGTTTCTGAATTCTCTAATCTAAACCTTAAATCTAAACCTCCACCCGAGGAATTCACCTGTTTGTTCTTGTTTTAGTTTATTTGTTCTTGTTTCTTGCTTTAGATAATTAAAAACCAAAAATCTCAAAACCCAATTTATTTCTTCTCTCCTTCTTTCCCCCAATCGAAATCACACTAATAAGAAATCTCTCCCTCCTTGTGTTCGACCCGTATTTGCCACGTCTTTATTGACGTCGTGCACTTGCGGTATAAATAAAATTCTCATCACTTAATGTAAATCTATACAAGTAACATGCTTAAACTTGTATTAGATGGGATAATGACCACATTAGGCACTTGTCTCATGCTAGATCTAGAGTTTATCTTGTTGCTTGTAATGATTTATCTTTGTATGTAATATGCTTGAAATGTATGGATTCATGTTTGGTGCACATTCACATGAATGATTTATGTTGTAGGTGAGATTAATTGATCCTCTAATGGTCACCCTAGGTACTTATTGCATGTTTGATAATTTAAAATCAAGTTAAACTTTATGTGAAATATTCATGTTCATGGTTTGTCATGTAGTGTTGTGTTTCATATACTTATTACTTAAATTCTACACTAGCTTCTACTTGTATGTTACACACACTATACTTGTGCCTAATTGCATTGAACACCCCCACCCCTCTACACATCTCCACTCCAAGAGGGTTTAATTGTCTTGTTGATTCATTCTTAGTCTAGTTTAGTTAGTTTAGCATAATCATCTCCATATCCTTTTCTCTCCCATTCGAGTATGGTGGGAACAACGATACACCTCCTCGTGGTACGACTTGTACTTGCCGCATCTTCACCGTCACCGTGCACTTGTGGTTTTGAACTTTTTTTAATATCCCAATAATAGAGCGCGTAGGAGGTTTATAAGGAAAGTGCCCTTGACACAAAACCAAGAGCTATCTAGGGTCCCAACCTATAAAGAGGTCAAACAAACTGCTATGGAGTTGAATCCAGACAAGAGCCCAGGTCCAGATAGGTTTAATGCCCTTTCTTCCATAAGTATTGGGACAAGATGTGACATGTGAGGTCCAGCCAGTTTTCTTGGGCAAGCAGATACTAAGGAGGATCAACCACACGTTCATCACTCTCGTCCCTAAGAAAAGTTGTGCGGCGGATCTAACTAATTTTTAGTCGATCTCTTGCGTCAACACAACTTACAAGATTCTGGCAAAGATCATCGCCAAGAGACTTGTGCCAATTTGCAAGGATTTCATTTCCTGGAACCAACCTTCATCAATGAGCGAGACATTGGGGATAGTTTTCACTAGCAACTGAGTTAGTGGCGGTTTTAACAGAGCCAGTTGTGCCCCACGAGCATGTATAAAGGTCCATATTTCCATGGCATATGATTCTGTGGATTGGGATGTGTTAAGATTGATGACCCCTAATTAATCTAATTCAATTCGTTTAATCTCTACTTAAAATGCAGTAGAAACAATCAATTAAAAAGACAAGTAGAGAAACAAGCAAATCACAATGAAGACAACAATTTTTATAAAGGTTTGGATCCACCACCGGATCTTACTTCCTCTCTTGTAAGCTCCACTCGATTCCACGAGCTCCGCCTATGTCTTCACTATCCACTCCTTGTTCCAGACCGAGAGAGAACACCTTACAAAGCAAGCCTTGTGAACACCCTTGCAAGTTTGGTTCTTCCTCTCACAATCCGAGGGGAATGCTTCGGGGTTTCACCGAAACCTTTACAACTTTCATGATATCAATTGTGAGTGGATCAAACACTCTCTAACTTGAGCACAATTTGAGTATGAATAGGATTTGGATCAAATGTGTGGAAGTTTTGTCTCTTGAGTGTAGGATTGAGATTTTAGGAGTGGGAGGATTCTCTCTAAAGTACGTGTGAGTTTTGTGTAGGAGAGATGTGTAAATATGATATGTAAACCTCTATTTATAAGCTCCTAAAGATTTATAGCCATTGGGGGAAGATTTGGTTGATGTTTGTGCAAGATACACAAAATAGAAATCTAAGTTCAGCAAATATGTCCTAAATTGGTCGACCGACATGGGATAAACGGTCGACCGTTTCCATAAGAATAAGGAAACGTTTGAACCAAATTAAGCTACGGTCAAACCAATTGGGCTATGACTTAAGTCATTGGTCAAACAAGGTAATGAGTCAGTCGACCAATATAAGGGTTTAGGCCAGGTAATCGGTTGAACACAAAATTGGGATATGTTCGACCAAAAATAATAGGCACTTTTGGTGCACAAAATTATCTACATCCTACCGATGGCAAAATATGTTTTAGGGGTTAAGAGAAAATATGAATATGACCGTTGTATAATACGACAAGTATAACGGTCGTCTCGAAAATACGGATTAACCGGTGCACCGAAAGGTCATAAGAGGTCGACCGGTAGGACTGTGAAAACTCACTTTTGGTTAACCATTTAACTTGTACAAACGGTCGAACAGAAAACTGGTTTCGGTCGACCGTTTCACCCAAACAGTTTAAGGTGTAGAAGTGTGATTTTTAGACCTAGGTTTGGGTGATCTATTGAAGTCCAATTGATGTAAAATTTGGTGTGACTTCTACAAAGAACCTAGTGTGTATGTGAATAAGTTTTAGTTCTTATATGCTCAAGTTCACAAAGATTCCTAAGACTCAAATGAAAGTAAAAACTACATGTCTTCAAATAACTTTGATTACATGTCGTGACTTCATTTCATTCTTCCTTGAGCCTTGATCACCTGTAGATGTTAACACAAATCAATATATATTCTATGTATAATGTGTGCTACTCTACATTTGATTATGATTAAGATTATGTTACTTAAATAATTAAAACATAGATTAATTCCTAAAAGCCAACAAGATGCTCTTAAGAGGACTTTTGAGGATTTTGGATTCGACCAGAGAGTAGTGACAATGCTCATGGAATGCATGACAAGTACTTCATTCTCAGTGTTAGTTGATGGTTGTCATACTGAGCCATTTGATGCGGCAATGGGTTTGAGACAGGGCGACTGATCTCCCATTATCTCTTCACATTGTTAATGGAGAATCACTTTAGAGAAATCGATGAGAAGGTGAAGAGTGGAGCCATACAAGTGCCACAATACTATGGCGGTATCTCATCGGTCCTACATAGATGATTTACTTCTGTTATGTAAAGCAACCAAGGATTCTCTAGGGGCTATTAAGAAATCATTTTAGGAGTTTGCCACAAGGCCAGGCTCGTGGTAAACCAGGAGAAGAGTAAGATTTTGTTCTCAGGGGGCACTAGAAATAAAGAGGCACTTGCACTTGAGATTGAGTTTGGAATGGAAGAGTTTTCAACCACGTACCTTAATTGGTATGCCGTTAACACCCAAAATCCTCATTACTCGCAATTATGGAAGGCTACTGGAGGTGATCAAGAATATGATGGCGAGATGGAAGGCCAAAACGCTATCTTATGCTAGCAGAGTCCAACTCATCAACTGGGGTGTGATAGGGAACTTCATGTTTTGAAGTTCCTCTTGTCACAAAAGGTGATTACGCGCATAAGAAGCAAGATATACAACTTCATATAAGATGACAAGCGAGATGTGGCTTGGTCCAAGATGATTCTGCCAAAGGGGAGGGTGGACTAGACCTTCGGGGGTTCGTTGATGTAGCTTAGGCAACTATAATCAAACGTACATGGCGAGTTTGGCATGACACACTTTCTGGTGCAGATGGATAAGAGCCAAATATGTTGGATCATCTCCATTGGAGAATATTGTTACAATGAGTGGAATCGACTCAACTACTTGGTGCGAGATTGTCGACACAAAGGAGCACACACTAAGATGCATGGACAACTACACATCAATAGATCAAGTATAGTAGTTGTTTCTCATTCAGGAGTGCATGGGATACCGTCAAAAGAAGAGATACAAAAGATCCTTTGGCTCCTGGGATTTGGGCTCCGCAAGTGAGCAAGCACTCATTCACCCGTTGGGGAGCTAGATGGGGACGAATCACCACCTAGGTCGCTATGTCCCAGCATGAGAGGATAAACTTAGATATGAACACGACATGCCACTTTTGCTCGGTTCATAACGAGAGCTTGGGTCACATGTTCCTCGGATGTGAGTATTCGAAGGACATATGGTTGGGTATTCGGAGGCAGACCGACGATATAGTTGAAGCACAAACCACAAATTTACAGGACATTTTGGTAAGGACCAATGAATTATCGTTTGGTTCCCCTTGCCGGGGCTGATGTGGTTAATTATTGGTACAACAGTTTGACATATATGGGCGGAACAAAATGGGAGAAAACACGAAGCTAGATTGTTGGTCAGTTCAGAAGTCTTGAGATAGATCCTATCTGACGTAATGATTTCTTACCATAAGAAAAAATTAAAGAGACGTGGTACTAAACTATAGCAGAATGTATTAACCTAATGGGATAGGGAGATCCCCAATATGAATCCTCCATCAAGCATATTGTATGTTTGGTCAGGTAATTGGATACCCAGTATAGATTGTGTAGTTAAACGGAATTTAGCTTCGGTAGGCGTCCACACCGATTGGTGACGTGGCTCTTGAATACAATTACCATAACGTTTAAAAAGAAAGAAAGAGAGAGAGAGACGGGAATACCCTTGGAGCTTTCTTTTCCTCGAAACGAACCCACCCTTCTTCTCGACAAGGGCAACACCGTCCTTATCCCTCCTCCGTCACCTCTCTCCTCCCACCACCGTCGCCATCTCTGCGCAACAACGATGACCACCGACGGTGGCCCGGAAGCCCCAGAAGATCCCTCCCCGGCGCCGACAGTGGCCACGAAACCAAGGTCGATTCTCCCCCCCAATCCCCTTCTTTACCCTAAATTTCAAGACATGCGAAATGCATGTCGGATCTGATTTCCGTGGCGATCTTGAAATTTTGCACGGAAATTACTGGATTCGGGAGAAAAAAAGTATCTTTGGGATGGTTTCCGATCCCTAAATTATATATTTTTAGCTGACAGATTCATATTTTTTGGGGGTGAATTATTAATTTATTATTGAATCGTAATTTTAATATGAAAGTTATGTTAATGCTTTAGTTGTGTTGAAATTGAGAAGAACATGTAAAAAATGAAGCAAATTGAAGTGTTAACGCATTTGAGTGAAATTAGAAAGTAGGATTCCAAAATATAGGCGTTTCATATTGGAAGCCCCAGGTAATAGGGTTGTAAATGGGCGGTTCATGAGCAGTTATAGGGCTTACCTATGACCCTACCCGCCTAATTAAACGGTTCGCGGTTCGGTTTGAAACCCGTTTATTTTTACCTCTACCCATGAACCTACCCGTTTAATTTAATTAAACGGTTTTGGGTGGTTAAATGGTTATATGATTAAAACTTAATGGATACTACAATCGATATATGAATTAGGTAAATGGTTAAATTGATAAAAAACTTGTCAAACTTGTTAAAAACATCATAACATCCATAATTTTATAATCAAAACCTCCAAAAATTCATAATCTAAACATCTACAAATTCATATAAAACAACATCAAACATCCACACATAATGACAATAATAATACAAACAATTATATGTATATAGTATATATAACAAAATATGATATATATTCATTATGTTTCACGGTTAAACGGACGAGTTAAATCATGTAACCTTATCCGTTCATTTATTGAACGGTTATGATTTTCACAACACGTATCCGCTCATTTATTAAACGATTATGATTTTTACAACCTGTGACCCTACCCATCGGTTCAGTTAGGATGGTTAAACGGTTTTTACCCAACCCATTTACAGCCCTACCGGGTAATGATGTAGAGCTAGGGTTTGCAGCTTCAACTGAAGATAAACACACGTTTAAGGTTTCAATGTAGGGCAACAATAAAAACAATAAAAACAAGATCGAATGGAAAGATGAGGATGGGTTTAGGTAGAGTGAGTGATTGGAAGGAGAAGGTTTGATGGGATATTGGGTGGATCAAGAATGTTTGCATTGCTTGGAGATATGAGATGCTTCCTCCGGGGATAATTGGTTGTGACTTTTGAGATCACAAAAAAGAAAACAACCATAGATGGAAGTAAGAAAAGAAGAGGAGAGGGAGGGAGGGGGCAAGATGAAAGAAGAAATGTAAGGTTGACTGAGAAGAGAGACCACGTAAAACCCATTTTGGAAGTCCTTGGTTTTCTTTAAAAACACTACACCAATTGACATGAAAATTTTACTTATAATTACTTTTGACACTTTTGAATCATATTGTTTTATTTTGACATGAACCACTTGATTCGGAAAAGGTCCATAAGTGAGTGTTGAGCAGGGTGTTTGGAGATTGAATTAGGTTTAGAGGTCAATTGGACCAGTATAATTGCCGTGTCATTTTCTGATTTGGTTCGATCTTTATTTCTGAGTGTTTTTATCTTATTTGCTTGCTTGATAATGAAATTTCGGGGGATTTATCTTATTTGTTTGTTTACTTTTGTTTTTTTGTGTTATTCTACTCGCCCTTCTCTGAAGTAGCATGTAATCCTAAGATTTCACTATCTGCAGTGGATTTTGGTTTTTAAATAAATAGAGGGTATATCCTCCCCTAGCACTTACCAAAAGAATGACTTATCATACTTACTACTAAGTAGCCAACTAGCGACAAGTGCAGGATCACATAATGAGGGTTTAAATGATTAAAATTTAAGTGCTTTTTATTAAGTTGAATTGAATCTAACTGATAGAAAGTTGGAATCTATTAACACACCTTTCTTACTTCATTCAGAAACTTCTTGTTTGATGAGTTTCAAAGTTTAAGGTACTTAAGTGATAAACAATAATAGTTCAGGGTATTAATTTTTTTGTTTCTTTTATTGAAGATGAAACTGTAGGCGTATAACAGAAAATTTCATCCCTTTCTTAATGTATTTGCTCCCAATCAAATTTGTTCGGTCTGAAGGTATTCAATGATGTCTTTAAATTTGAAGTTGTTCTGGTAATAACTGAATGTGTACTAATAAGAAAATTACTTGAAAAGTTATTCAATGGTGCTTCTTAATTTGATTCCTTTTTCAAGTTCATTTTGCCTATGGAATAGTGGAAAGGCTGATGTGAAGTTTTTTGCAGGAGAAAGAGAAAGTGGGATCAACCTGCTGAGTCCTTCATATCTGCTGGACTGGCAGTTCTTCCTCCAGGTATTGGAGGTGGTATCCCTGGAATGGCATATCCAGTGGCAAATTTGCTTGGTGGTGTTTTACAGCCAGGCTCCGTTCCAACTGCTTCCACCATAGTGCCACCGTTATTTCAGGCACCTGTTCTCCAGCAAAATGTTACTGCACTTGTGCAGAAACTAACTCAAGTAAGTGCTTGAGTTGAAGCTGTCGGCTCTGTCTTTACCGTAGTTACATACATGGGCATTAAATAATGTCATATATCAATATCTAATTGCTAATATTTTTGGGCTTGAACTTTGGTATGGGGTTGACATCTATACATTATATAATTGAATTTCAAGTGTCCTGTTATTTCTCCATACTGTTCTTATATTTGTTGTCCTGTATTTTTAGGTTTAATGCACAAACTGCTAATAGATGCTGCAATTCTTTTGCTAAAGTAATGTATATTTTTTTCCTCGTTGTTACTTTTTTTGTTTGACTTCTGTAGCCAAAGATCCAGGACGAACTTATAGCACGCGAAATTGTGATTAATGATGCAGAACCTACTGTCCGTTATAGGTTGACGAAACGCCAAACACAGGAAGAGGTTGGTATTAGCTGTTTCTAGAACTCCAAAGCATTTGGATTCCAGTTATCTTTTTGGTTGACCGTTGTCAGCTTTCTGCTGATTATAAACAATATATTTTTGTAGATTCAGAAAAATACAGGGGCTGTTGTTATAACCAGGTCAGTAGTTGCCAAGAGCCATTACAATTTATGGCACAAACTTTCTATTTTTCCAGTGGCTTAAGGTCATTCTTTGATGCTCAATTGTCAGAGGGAAATACCGTCCACCAAATGGATTGCCTGATAGTGAAAAACCACTGTATCTTCACATTTCAGCTGGAGTGCATGTAAGTCATCAAACTAAATTTCCTTTTCTTGGAACTTTTTTCAAGCCCCCTTTTGAAAAGAAATTTTGAGATTTTCTCGTAAATGTTTGATTAGTTGTCCCCGATGAATAACAATTTACGTGCTTTTCCCTGTTTGAGAAAGAAGACTTATGTATATGTTAGAGCTTTAGAGGAAAAGACTCATGAGGGAACTTTTTAGATTCCAAGACTCTTGGACACCTATCATGCTTATCATATTGTAACTGACATACACTTTGCTCTACAACGCATGTTGATTCAACTTATCATATCAGTCCACGTGCAAATATGATAATGTATTACAGATTCTAAATGAATATGCATATGGTCGGAGGGTAATTTGTGATAACAAATTTGCAATGCATTTTTATAATTGGAGCTAGGGTAGATGTTGCCTCGATTAAATGTTCGACTTCTGTATTTTCACTGTACATAGTTTAAGGAGATCAATTCTTTTTGCTATGATCACCTATCCTCTCTTATGTGGTGTTTAACCCATTTTTGTAGTTTAATAAGAAGTAGCTTCATCAAACATATGTTGTAAGATCATTCTTAGGTTTCAATCAATTCCTTTTGTTAGTTCAGTTTTGATTGCAGTGTAAAAGGGTAGCATGATCTTATCTATGAAACACAACACAAATTCATGAAGCAAGTACATGCCAGATCTTCTTTAATCCTTTAATGATAAAAAAGATCTTTAATCCTTATCTTGTTAGTAAGGCTCATTCTTTGTTACCTAGCCTGCAGCTTTCACCGAAGATGCTTGCATCTGTGTTGCTCATTTTTCACCTAGATGACCTTGCTAGATAAGGAATAACAACACAACAACAACAACAAAACCTTTTATCCCAAACTAGTTGAGGTAGGCTAGAAATGAAACTCTAAGGAGTCACGGTTCAGGCAGGTGAATCGCCTTCTTCCACGCGTTTCTATTCAATGCAAATTCTCGAGGAACATTCCAATCTTTTAAATCTCTTTTGACCGTTTCCTCCCAAGTCAATCGTGGTTTGTCTCTTCATCTTTTTATGTCTTCGATCTGATTCAATACTCTTTTTCTTATAGGTGCCTCCATAGGTCTTATTTGTACATGTCCACATCATCTCAGTCTGTGTTGGATAACTTTCTCTTCCATTGGAGCAATTCCAACTCTCTCACGAATGTTTTCATTTCTAATCCGATCCATTCGCGTATGACCACACATCCACCTCAACATCCTCATTTCAGATACACTCATCTTTTGTATATGTTGTCTTTTAGTGGCTCAACATTCCGCACCATATAACATTGCAGGTGTTATTGCGGTTCTATAAAACTTTCCTTTTAACTTAAGTGAATTTTTTGTCACATAAAACACTTGTGGTTTGTCGTCATTTCATCCATCTTGTTCTAATCCTATGGTTAACATCTTTATCGATCTCCCCATCTTTTTGAAGTATTGATCCAAGATATCTAAAAATATCTTTTCTACGCATCACTTGCCCATCTATTATAATCTCATCTTCCTCGGTATTAACGGTACTGAAACAACATTTCATATATTCAGTTTTAGATCTACTTAATTTAAAACCTTTTGTTTCTAAAGTATTTCTCCACAACTCTAGTTTTCTCTCCACACACACCATACTCTCGTCAATTAATACTAAATCATCCGCAAAAAGCGTACACCATGGAACCTCACATTGTAAGTCTTTTGTCACATCGTCCATTACTAAAGCAAATAGATATGGACTTGAAGTTGAACCCTGATGAAGTCCAATCTTAATCGGAAAAGCTTTAGTCACACCATCACAAATTCTAATGCTAGTTTCAACTCCTTCATACATATCTTTAATTAAATTCACATATTTTGTTGATACTTTCTTTTTCTCAAGGGCCTCCACATAACATTTCTTGGAACTCTATCATATGTCTTTTCTAAATCAATAAAAATCATATGTAGGTCTTTCTTTTGTTCTCTATATCTCTCCATAAGTTGTCTAATAAGAAATATGACATCTATCGTTGACCTTCCAGGCATGAAATCAAATTGATTATCTCTAACACATGTCTCTTTCCTTAGACGGTGTTCAATTACTCTTTCCCACAATTTCATAGTACGACACATGAGTTTGATACCTTTATAGTTAGTGCAACTTTGAATATCTCATTTAATCTTGTAGATTGGTACTAAAATACTTCTTCTCCACTCATTTGGTATTTTATTTTTCTCAAAGATACTACTAAACAATTTAGTTAACCACGTTACCGCTTTATCCCCCAGACATTTCCACACCAATCGGGATCTCGTCTGGTCCTAAAGTCTTACTAACTTTCATCCTTTTTAAGGCTTCCTTAACCTCAACTTCTCGTATCCTTCGTACAAATCGTCTATTAGATTCCTCAATTGTATCATCCACTTCAAAAGTGTCGCTATCATTTTCTCCATTAAACAACTTATCAAAATATTCTCTCCACCTTTTCTTGATATCCTCCACATTAACTAAGAGGTTATTATTACCATCTTTAATGCATTTAACTTGATTAAGATCTCTAGTTTTCTTCTCTCTTATTTTAGCCAACTTATATATTCCAACCTCTTCCTCCTTTGATCCCAACTTTTGGTATAAATTCTCATAAACAACCCCTCTAGCCTCTCTTACTGCTTTCTTTGCATTTTTATTAGCCAACTTATACTCTTCTAAGTTAGTTTCATTTTTATCTTTAAACCACATCTTATAACATTCTTTCTTAGTTTTAATTGCTTGTTGTACATCATCATTCCACCACTACGTGTCTCTCGAATCTAGTCTACCTCCTCTACTCTCCCCACAAACTTCTTTAGCCACTCGTCGAATGTAAGATGACATACTCTCCCACATACTATTAACGTCTCCTACAACATCCCAATGTCCCTCTGTCATAAGTCTATCCTTAAATCTCATACATTTTTCTCCTTTAAGATTCCACCACTTAATCTTCACATCTTTATTACACTTATTTCGTACTACACCAATACGAAAGCGAAAGTTCGCTACTACCAACTTATGTTGAGTCACCACACACTCTCCAGGTATTACCTTACAATCTATACAAGATCCTCGATCATCTTTTCGAGTAAGCACAAAATCAATTTGACTTCGATGTTGACCACTACAAAATGTGACTAAATGAGATTCTCTTTTTCTAAATAAAGTATTTGCTACCATGAGGTCATATGCTATAGCGAAATTCAGAAAATCTTCTCCTTCTTTATTCCTAACACCAAACCCAAAATGAATACGTTCAAACCCTTCGTTATCTTTACCAACATGACCGTTAAAATCTCCTCTAATACAAAGTTTCTCACTACTAGGAATCTCTCTCACCATAATGTCAAGGTCCTCCCAAAATTGTTTCTTCACTATTTCGCTCAAACCTACTTGTGGGGCATAGACGCTAATGACATTCAAAATCAGTTTTCCGATAACTAACTTAATCAAAATTATTCGATCACCTTGTGTTTTAACCTCTACCACCTCATCTCTTAGGCTCTTATCTACTAAGATTCCTACTTCATTTTTATTTCTATCTTTTCCACCATACCATAACTTAAACCTTGTATTTTCAACTTCTTTAGTTTTTTCACCTACCCATTTGGTCTCCTGAACCCAAAGAATATTGATTTTTCTCTTGTTGATCACATCCACTAACTTTCTCAACTTCCCTGTTAAAGATCCAACATTCCAACTACCTATGCGTATCCTACTATCCTCAACTAGCTTCCTTACCCCTCACACCTATTGAGTAGGGTACGAGGACCCTAACTCCTTGTGCACTACATCTGGGCGCCGATGCAGTGTGCCACTAATGTGGTGGCGTCCCTCGACTAGCTTCCTTATCGCTCGCACCCTTCGAGAATGATGCGTAGACCCTTGCTCACTTTGAATCACTACATCCGGGGCCTGATGTAGCGCGTCGCTAAGAGGGTGACGCCCAAACACGATTCTCTTTTAAGTTTCATTTCCATGGGAGTAGCTAGGGTTTTACGCTGGCTCGCAACACCTATCGCAACCCTCCTCCTTTATCCTGGCTTGGGACAGACTATGTACACGTACATAGGCGGATAAGGAATAACAACCTCAAATGAAAATGCTCTGAAGGCACTTACATGATGCGATAATATCCCCCTCTGAATACTGTAAGATTGTGATATATATGGATGGGTAGGTTGCATCAGGCTACCAGACTAACTATACTGATAACTTACTCAAAGGTCCATCATCATGTTGTCCTCCATTCGTGTGTTGTTAGCATTAGTTTATGCTATAGAGGTACTCTTTGTCTGTGATATTTAGTCCCATGGCTTTAAAAAATGGAAGTATTCACCAATCAGAAAAAATGTCACCAATCAGGAAAAATGGAAGTATTTATCAATCAGAGAAAGATGGAAGTATTCATTTCCTGCCTCTTATTGTTTATAGTTTATACCGTAGTGCTGCAAGGATTATTCCTTTGGTAAAAGTATATCTATGGCATTTCTTTCTAACAACTTGCATATATGACTATAGGTTTCTTTATCTTCTCAAAGTTACACATGACTAATAACTACACCTGGTAAATGGGTTGGGTTTGGTCAGAAATGACCTGTTTAGCAATGACTTGCCAATTACACAGGTCTAAGACAAACCGAACTTGTTTGCCAAGAGGGTTTTGCAGACGTGAACCCAAAATAATCTGTTTTGTTGACGGGTTACCCAATCCAACCAAGCCATTTGATTTTCTAACAGGCTGATTAGCTTGGGTAATCCGTTAATTAGGACCTGTTGTAAGACCTGTTTAGAAACCTACATTGACACATGTTATAACTGTGAAGGACTTTTAAACACATTTTAATACATGTGTAGACAACTAGACACCAATTTTGTAATAAAGAATTGTTTAGGCACTTATTTTGTAATAAAGACCTGTTTAAGTACCTCTTCTTGACGAAGACTTGTTTAAACACCTTTCGTAGAAGTGAGTGACATAGCTTCAAAATGTTTTTTTGGGTTAGACTTAGACCTGGATGCAAATACATTTAACAAACAAGTATGCCCTACTAATAACCAAATAAGTAAATTTGCAATCCAGACCACTATTATTCGAGTCAGGTCGGGTTTGTGGGTTAGGTCTTCAATTGCTCAGTCCATGCCCAGCCACTTGGTGACTAGTAGCAAATTTGTGAAATCAATCACTTCGTAATCTCCTAGTCACAAAACCTGTTCAGCTACAGACATCGAAAACAATTTCATAATGACACTTATGACGCACTTTCATTCCTTCAGTTATGTAAGAATGAAAATTATTATCCTCTTTTTTATACAATTTGCAATTTCAGATTTTTTTTATTTAATGGACATTGAAATTAGTGCAACTGTGCAAGAGAAGCACTTGATGCAAATCTAAGTAAATACGTTATGGACTTATGGTGTTTGGCCTACACTATCTTGCAACATACTTGGGTCAAGCTTAGATTCCACCCTCGCATCCCCCCCCCCCCCCCCCCCCCCCCCCCCCCTAATTCATTGATTCTTCCTTTTAAACTCTTCCCCTCATCTGGTAGTTGAAAGACACTGCTGAACGAGTAAAAGCAGTTGATAATGCAGCTTCCATGGTTGAAGAAATTCTAAAACAAGGTGGAGCGACAGCACTTCCTACAGCTTTAAGTACTGGAGCACTGGTACATTTGCATATTCTAGATGTTCTAATGTTATTATTTATTTGATAAACAATTTAACATTGTTTTATTTTGATGCAGGCCAATCATACCGTAATTACTTGTGTATATCTTGGCTTTAAACCGGACGCTTCATTAAATATCTCAGACCGTGTTCGTGGTCCCAATGTATGTTTTTGTATTTGTACTTTGTTTAGCTTCTCGTTTCTTCATTATTCTTGAAATTTGAACATTCTTATTATTTTGCTTAGTTATGTCTTCTATTGCTTGCATAAATTCAGTACTTTTTTTTGGAAAAGTCTTCTAATGTCTAAGCTCTCTCCCTGACATTCCATACAACTGGGAGATTTTTTGTTTCTTGTGTTGGTGGCTCGGACTTGTTGCTTGCAGGACCAGTATATAAATCACATTATGAATGTAACAGGAGCCACTGTTATGCTTCGAGGGCAAGGTTCAAATCATTCTGAAAGTTTACTTGCTGACGGTAAGATGAATATCCTGCAAAGTTTTCCAGTTTCTATTCTTGCTTATAGTATCTTATCTGTTGTGCGTAACTCTTGTTTGCAGAAGCTGAGCAACCTCTTCATTTGTTTTTGACAAGCAATAATTCGAGAAGTCTAGAGGATGCAAGGATCCTTGCAGAAAATCTTATGGACACTATCTCTGTCGAATGTGGTGTATCTAGGTGTGTAATTATAGTGAGTCCTTCGAAAATGAAGAACCACTTTATTATTTTGCCTTTGACTTAGTTGGCACGAAACCATAAAAAAGAACATTCTTTCCTTAAATCTACATATCAGTCCAAATTGCTTGATCTTTTATTTGTATAGGAGTTCATCTTCCAAGGTATATAATGCGGTTCCTCCTCCACAACAACAACTTGCTGGTGTTCAGGGTTTAACAGACACGCCTAAAATAAACACCAACACCAGAACGGGATCAACATTCCCCATCATCACCTCTTCATCTACCACACCATTTCCCCCCTCTGTACCCACTATTTCCGCAGGCTGTACCACATATCCACAGCGTGTAAATGTGCAGCCCCAAACAAATGTTGTTTCCTATCCTGTTGCTTCTGTCAGTGGAGGTACAAGTTACTCCGGATACGGTGGGATATATCCCCAAGCCACACCATTGCAGCAAGTGGCTCTGGCACTTAGGCAAACACCTACTCCAAATTCTACTTTTCTTCCTCCCCACACTTTTGCAGCTTGTTCATCTCAGAAGACAAATACAACAAGTTCAAGTTCCAATGAAGAAAAGGATCAGCGACGCCAAAGGCGGAAGTTCCAGGAGCTACCTGTTGCTGCTTCTGGTTCCTCACCAGCTAATCAGGTATGACCATATTATTTTCTATTTTCATGTCCAGGCAAAATAATACTGTATTGGGGCTTAGAGATGAGAAGTGAAATTTATGATTGTGATGCCCTTTCTAGGAAAATTTATACCAACCCTTAGCACGACAATCATAGTTTTTGTGGCTTATAAGTTGGATAATTCTATAATAGGTTAGCCGATTCGTTGTTGTGTACCCATTTTGCAATGATGGCTTTGTTTATCTCGACATAGAAAGTTATGAATAGCAAAAGTAGCATGGTTTCTTTAACCATGTAAAAGTAAACATATTATATGTGAAGGTCAAAGTTTTTTCCATAATTTATCGGAATGAGATGATCTTGCCCTGCAACAAAATCGTTCAACTTTGTTTCTTTACCACCATTAAGGTTTTGTTTCTTCATTCATCTGGCAACCTGGTGATTGTTTAGAATAAGTAATGCTTTGCATCTATTAGCTTATTGGCAATGTATTAAGCTTTGTCCATAATACCACTTGATATGATATCGGCCCGTGGGACGTTTGTGGTGGAGCAATTATTTTTTTTCATATCATTTTTGGCTTGCTCTTCTACTAGCACTGTGTTGCAGCTGGGCAAGTCCCTGTAGATAATCCAGAGTTCACACGTTTTAAATCTGGAAGCACTTCAGTGATAAAACTGATGATGGATTTCTATATGTTAGGATTATCATAGATTCATTGACGGCTTCAAATCACAAAAACCTCTTTTGAGAAATGTTTGTTTGGGGGTGGGGGTGGGGGTGGGGGTGGGGGTGGGGGGAAGACATTCCTCAAAGCAGGAAGCCTTATGCCAGTTAAGATATTCAGAAGCTTCTCAAGTGGGAATAAGTGCTTTAGCAAATCAAAGGTTATTTTTGGGTTGAAACAACTGTCAAAATAAATACTGCTGATGGCTTCATCCCTAGATCATTGGAGGTTGTTGATTGCTCACGATGATGCTTGAAGTCTGACATTACTCTTGTGGTTGCATAATATTCAATTGATTATGATATTTATAAACTTTTCACTAAAAATATGCTACATAAAATGGAAGTGCTGCTGTTTAATATTATCTTTCACGTGTGTGTTAACGCTGACTTCACTATCACTAATCCAGGTATTTTCTCTGACCTTCTCTGAAGCTGACAGATGGTACTGGTCTTCGGGCCATGATTTACATGTTTCACAGGGTTTTCAAGTCTGGACTCTGAGGATGGAGCGCTTGCTGATATCAGCTTTCTATCCGAAGCTATGCTTGGGGGTTCTTGCTTTGAAATATGTCGCACTAATTTAAAATGCATATAACTAAATATCCCTTTCGGTTCTTTTCACGATAAAGGGCCTCGTTTATTCTGCTCACTTGGCAATCTCAAGTATTAGATAGACTAATTTCAAAGATTGTTTCTGCATGGTAGTTTTCTATTTCCACTGTGTCAAAGATTAAGTTGTTTTTTGACATTTGGAGCATCATGGACTATATCAAAGGACTATTTAAACGATCTGCATTTCTTTTATTGTGGAATCGCAGATGGTCAGTTGCATTTGCATCATTTGGGTCAATTGGAAATAACCTCACTGTTTTACAGTGGTAGGGTTGCGTACATCCGACCCCCCCCTTACCTCGCTTAGGCGGGAGCCTCTTCTGAGGCATTGGGGTTATGTTGATGTTGTGTTTCTGCATGGTAGTTGTGTAACATCTTTAACATCCGTGTTCTGGTTCAGTGTCTGCACTATACCCAGTTGTGAAGTAGTTGATTTAGGCCTTGTTTAGAAGTTAATTTTCCTTTCTCATTGGTTTAGATAGTGTTTTAGGGTTTCAACACACTTAAATTTGGAATTGATAATTTTTTTGCTTGCAGCACATAAGATTTTAGAATTCAAACGATATTGATGTTCAAATTGAGAACTGGATCTGTTTCTTTTTCAGAACTTACTTCAGGAACAAGAGTTTCTTAATTCAGGTGTTGCATTAGATGATCGCACTATGCAGAATGTTTCGTCAATGCCTCCTCCAAAGAAGTTGATCCTTCTTGCTGGTAGAGCAATGCCGCCTCCACCTCCACTTTTTAGAAACATTACTCCACCATGTTCAAGAGACATTCCTCCATCACATGCAAGAGACATTCCACCACCTCCGCCAAAATTCGCTGTACCACAATCTCTACCAGAGTCCAAAAACAATGATTCCGTTCCTAAGAAAATAGGAGTTGAGCATGTCCCTGGTATCACTATTGTCAAAGAAGTTATTTTAAGTAGATTTGATTTCTTTTATCATGTTATAAGAGAAGCTATTTGGTGTTTGCTCTTTCTAGATCCTTTAATGAAGCTGATGGAATATGGTGAGGAAGATGAAGATGTTCTCCAGGAAAGAACTGAAGAAATTTCAAAAAACAATAGTGGGATTAGTGGGTTGACAACAAAACCGTTTTGGGCCATTTGAGGTATGTCCACCATCAACTGCACATTTTTTATGCTTTTATATTGATGAACTGATAAATCAAGAACATTGTTCTAATATTCCCCTCTAAATGTATCGAACTTAGAGATGGCATGGCTAGTAGGGTTTTGAAAAGCCACTCAATTCATTTGTTGCAAAATTAATTATAAACCACCTTGCTATCAGAATACGAAGTTGGTTATGACATTGTATACAGCCAACAATGATAACTAAACATAGAACACATCCAGACACCAAAGATGAAGATATTTTGAAAGTTGGAGTATGATACAGAAAAAGTAAGATATTATAGCATAAATTTCACTTATGTAATTTTTTTTGGACAGTCTTCACTTCCCTAAATTTCTCTAAACTTCACTTCTCTAACTGAACGTCAATACTATCCAAATGAACATGCATCTTATTCTATAAAGGTATCTCAAATTTGAACATGGAAGCGAGATCTACATTATACAAATGTAAATGGTAAGATATAAAACAGGTATGAAAAAATTAGGTTTAATATGAACATGTGAGTTTCTTGTTTTCTTATTGTTTGCTAGACTTATTTTTGACACAAATGCGGGAAGTAACATATATACCCTTGAAACTTAACGTCTATATACATAATTCTATTTTAAGTTAATATCCCTTTGCCAGTATCAAGTTCTACAATAGTAACTTGGAATTCTTTGTTTGGTATTTTTAATTGTTATTGAAATTTAAATTAGAAGCTCTTACATTTATATATTGTCCGGCCTATTTTACTAATTTGTCTCCATATTTATTTATGAAGAAATATCCATTTTTTGTTTCTTATTTGAAGTTGCCCATTTTCTTCTTCCTTTCTGGTGTTTGCTAATGATATCAATTTGTGCAATTTAAATACCGAATAGGGTATAGGCATTGGTATACTTGCTCCACTTGCTGTTATTATGCGATTTCATGTCACTGTGTTCTTGCAAATATGCAATCAACTTGCAGTTTCCATATTGATTTCTTGCAAATATACATCTTGTAATTGTAATATTTGGTATGGAAGCTATTTACTTAGTTGCTTATCAATTCACTTCCTTTGCAGTTAACGCTTTTCTCAAATGATTAGCGTCTAGGTTGACTTCTTAGGAATTGAAGCTATCCAACCTTCAAATGATTTCTCTCTTCCGGTCTTGTATTTTCGGGAAACAATTTTTCAGAACAGTACTATCCAGTGGCTCGTAACTACAACAGTACTATCCAGTGGCTCGTAACTTTCTTGCTTCGCCGAAGGCTGTCGACAAGTGGCCAGAGTTCGGCATCAATGGCCTTGCAAACGACGGAAGCTCAATGCAGTCGGAGAAGTTGAGCTTCACGTCCGCTGATTCTTTGAGTTTCAAAATCTTTGTGATCAATAGGGATCCCTCTAGTTCCATAGGCTTGTGGGAGAGAGAGAAACGAAATATTTGATTAGATCTTCATGTAATGTAAACGTGTTTTTCAATTATGCACGTCATAGTGTTGGATAATCGTGGATTCGTGATCTTAGAAATAAAAAGCTTTCTGCCAAAATGATTTCACCAGGTGAATGGTGTTAATATTTTCTATATTTTTACTTCATTATGTGATTTTGTAACGTCTGCTCCTTTTAGTTAACTAACTTTGTAAATTGGCTAATTTTCAAAAAAAAAAAATGTAAATTGGGTTCACGTAATGGAGGTGAAAGACTTATTAATTAACTTAATTGTGGAACCAAGTATCCACAGTTTTTTTTTGCCTTGTGTCAGGATTAACTTTAGTCTCTAGGTATAAGCATGTGTAATAGATCTAGCATGTTTATCTTTATAAATTTGATGTTAGACCCAAGCTACGTTGCTACCTTGCATGCCTACTACACTAATCACTCACACATGTGCCTAACTGTTGTCACTTCACCTCCTACGATTTTCTACTTCTGATTAACGTTACATTTAATTAGATTTACCCAGTTTGCCAGTGGTAGTTTAGTGTCGTGTAACCATCTTCCCCGATCGATTATAAAATTTAAGGACAATAAGAGCACACCTCTCTAAGGACATGATTTGTACTTGTTCGTGAACTTGAATACAGACTAATCACCAAATGTATTAAGCGGGGATGTCAGGAAACATGACATACGAAGAGTCATTTAGCAAATATGAATACGCCGAAGATATTTAAGCAGAAAAACCAGAACACAACTTCTTTTTTGATACGATATGTAAACACATAAACACAACCTCATGTAAACACATAAACCTCAAAAATCACGTAAGGAACCTATTAGTATTAGATAGAAATTAAAACTGAAATTACAAGACTAAATGACACATTTGCCCTTTGCCAACTTGACAAGTCACGGGTCGCAACTCAATCGATCTCTTATCCTAAGAGACTGTTACGTGCACATGCTATTTAAAGGACAAATAAAGATGGAAATTTTTTCAAAATAATATTTTTTTTTAAAAAAATTCTCAAAATAAACCTCAAACAAAAGTATTTCTCAAACTAGACCCGCTGCCACCACGTGATGACACGTGGCGGCGGCGGGTTTTGTTTTTTGTGCATAGAGAACTCGGCATCACCAGTGCCGAGTTCTCCCAGAGAGAACTCGGCACTGGTGATGCCGAGTTCTCCCAGAGAACTCGTCACTGGTGATGCCGAGTTTTCTTTGGACGAACTCGGCACTGGTGATGCCGAGTTCTACTTGATTTTTTATTGCCCAACACTTGACGTTTTCTGAGGTGATTCAAATAGAACTCGGCACTGGTGATGCCGAGTTCTCCCAGAGAGAACTCGGCACGGGTGATACCGAGTTCGCTTTGGAAGAACTCGGCACTGGTGATACCGAGTTCGATTTGATTTTTTATCGCCCAACACTTGACATTCCAGTCGAATTGAGTTGCCAGGAGAACAGTGATTCAGATAGAACTCGGCATTGGGGATGCCGAGTTCTATTTGGTCCTGTTCTCCTGGCACTCAAATCTTGTGTGAAAATGGGTGACGACCAGGTGGCCCATGTCTACAATAGAACTCGGCATTCTAGATGCCGAGTTTTATAGGCAGAAGTCCAATTCAATAGGCTTAAGTAGGCAAATTTGCGGTCCTAAAAAATACATTACATTCATTCGTCTTACAATTATCGTCTTACAATTGATCAACTCTTAAAAAGGATTTAAGTCGTACATTCATTCAAGTCATAACAAAATACATTACAAATACATTACAAGTCTTACAATTAATCAACTCTTACATTCATTCGTCTCACTAAATAGTTACATACAAAATATTTTGCTATATAGGTTCCTTGCATCGCTTTCGGTTATGCCCTATACCGCCGCATCTCCCACACCTTACCTTTCTTCCAGAGTGTTCGTCCATCTCGTTTCGGATTCGCGTTGATTTAGGCCGACCGGGAGGTCTTTTGGTTTGGGGAGGCTTCATTGTGATGGTGCCTCGATCTGGCCAATACCTCACATCAGGAATTGGGATAAATATCGGTTTGTACGCCTCCTTGTACATTTGAACCTCATAATACGGGGACACCAAATGTGAAGTGTTGACATTTGCATGTCTGCCACTGCAAACTGCTAGTACATGTGAACATGGGACGTGCATTGCAATTATGTATCCACAAGTGCAAGTAATAACTCCTTCTTCAAATTTCACGAGGTATTTTTTCTGGTCATTGGCTTCAACCTGGTACATCAGCTGGTGGTACCGAGTTACTGTATGTGTTTTGGCCAGATTGCTGTTTGCCATCACCACGGTGTGGACTGTCGGTACATATGTTTCATTCCACGACTCGGCGACGTCCCTTCTTTTAACAAAGAATTTGTTCAAGCGGAGAAAGGTCATCAAAATCATGGTTGTAATTGGCATACCGCGTGCCCCTCGTAAGACATTGTTGAAGCTTTCTGACATGTTAGTTGTCATACATCCGAAACGTCGACCCCCGTCGTGACAACAAGTCCATCTTTCCAAAGGACCTTGATGTTGAATCCACTCGTATATCGGCTTATGTTCCTCTGCAATAGCCTTCATTAACTCTTCAAATTTCATAAATTAATGAGTTTTACCCGCTTCATAAAACTTGATTTGTCCCAATCTTTCCTTGCAATTTCGATGTTTAGCAAGATTTGCTTTCATGTGTCGAAGACAGAATCGATGTACATGGCCCTCCGAAGGTGGAAATGCGGCTCGCACACAAGCATTTATTCCCGAAAATCTGTCGGTGATAATACACAAATCGGGTCGCCTTGTAACTCTACTTGCCAGCAAATGAAGGAACCACGTCCACGACTCTGTATTCTCGCTCTCTACAACAGCAAATGCCAAAGGAAAAATTCCGTTGTTTGCATCTGTGCCCACAGCAATTAGCAATAAACCTCTATATTTGCTATAGAGGTGCGTTCCATCCACACTGACAACGGGTCTACAATAATGAAACCCACTAATTGAAGGCCCGAACGCCCAAAATACACGCTTAAACATCTCCTCGTCTGAATTTATCTGGACAGACTCTATTTCGACAACAGATCCTTCATTATTCTGACAGAGAACTGTGACGAACCTTCGCAAATCTTTAAAACTGTCTTCTTCGGCACCATATATTCGGTTCAACGCTTTTTGCCTAGCATGCCATGCTTTAGCGTAACCGATTTCAAGTGAGTATTTGGTCTTCACCCTTTCCATTATTTCAGCAGGAGTAATTGTGAACTTAGTTCTAACAGATGGCATTATCAAGTCGCATACAAAATTAGCACTGCATTGTTTGTTGTCGTTTAACAATATCGGATTGGAACAAGTGTGCTCGGCGTCGTATGTTTTAACTTGAAAATATCTGCAGCCTTTTGGAACAGACGCATGTAGACGCCATTTGCAGTTATCTTCATCACGACGAATACAATGAACAGTATACCGTTTCGTTGAAGAAACCACAACTGAATACTGAACAAACTTTTTAATGTGCCACGATTGCAGAGCATGAACCAAATCATCTTTGGTTGGGAAAATTCGTTTATCCCAGAAAGAACGACCATCTTGCGTATGCCAATCACTCTGTTCAAAATTGTTCGCAACATCGAAGAATGAGTGTTCAATTACCGAATTCTCTATCCAGTTGTCGTCCTCGAAGATATCGGGAAGTTCATTAAGAGTTGGAATCATATCGTTGTTAGCAACTGCATCATCAACAACGTCGTCGTCTTCACGGTTTATGGATTGACCCATCGCATATATGACATCCTGCGTCTCCGGAACGACTTCATTAGCAGAAACACCTTCAGGTTCATCTTCTACAGCGAAAGGTGTGCTGTAATCCCCTAATTCCTCAGTGTCATCGTCTTCAACGCTATGCATCTGTTCCCGGCCTTCTGGTCGACTAAAATGAATTGGTTCAACAGGTGACAAACCAAGCCCAAGGTAAGGATATGAGGTAGATGGTCCAGCCCCTCCAGCAAACTCATCATGACTGTAATGTGAAGGTTCAAATTGCGACAGACCAGGATAAGGATTTGCACTGCTAGAAGGAATGTCACACACATTTTCTGACCATTCGTTGCCTGTTTGGAAGTTATGCGATTGGAAAAATGGAATTTGCTGGTATGCTGGAACTTCGGCTGTAGGATTTAGACTTATATTCAAATCTATTCCACAGTCCCAACCGGTCGACCTTACTGTACCATACTCCGGCGAATGAGTGTTCGTTGTCAGCGTAGGGTCGGGCACTTTAGGTTCAGCTTCCACATACACTCCAACCACAGACATTCGTTTAAACAAACGCATCAATCCATAAACCGACCTATCATTGGTTAATGGAACGTAAGTCCAATCATTGTTTAATGGCAATTTCGCCGTCAACTTGACATCAAACATACTGTGTGGATAACAACATTCAGATCTTATAACATCAATTAAATCCTCATATTTGATGTTCAACGGAACAACTACCAATTTGCGGTCAGATCCTGTGTATTCTGCCACATCTCCGTCACATTCTAATTTCCCGTTATACATAACCAACAAAGATCCTTCATCACTACATGTCTCTCCATTGGCTCTGGAATGTGCTGCTGTAGACCGAACTGTCTCATCACTCGGTCTGGACAATGCATAACCACCTCACCAAAATTTATAAGCCAAGTGCGACTCGTCCAGATCTCTGAACCTTCCGTACATAATGGTGGTAACTGATTAAGTAGCAAATTTGCATAAGGGTCCCAGATCACTTGATCGAATTCCTGCACGTCCAGCTCATTACGATAAAAATCAAGTGTGGTCGTCTTCGCACTACCCTTGAATGTTCTTGGTCGTCTCCAACGGGCACCTAATGGTGCCCTGTCGTCCTCCGGGTATGCTAAAGGTCTCCTCTTCAAAGGTCTGCCAATGTGTAGATGTTCCCAACACCACAACTGCAGGAACGTAAGAAAACCACACAAATGTTTCGTCGGAATCAGTGAGGCTTCGTCTAACATGTGATATAAGTGGGCCAGAGCCGCACTACCCCAACTGTACTCCGATGCGACTGCCAAATCTCCAAGCAAGGATAGGTACTTCAAGTGAACCATCGTGCCACTCTTATCTGCCAATATACTGCATCCCAGCTGGAACAAAATGAAGGCTCTGGTGTGTCGTGTAACTGTCTCCTCGTCAGCATCAAAAGGCAAGTGCTGAAACTGAGCTTGCAACCAACCCAAAGTTACGGAACCCTTACGACCCAAATCATCGGGGACCTGACCCAATAAATCCATGCAAACCTCTGACCAATCGTACTCCTGAGACTCGCACACCGGCAATCCATCTACGCGCAAGCCGGTAATCATCGAGATGTCACGCAATGTGCACGTCATCTCACCATGTCGCAGGTGAAATGAATGAGTCTCCGGTCTCCAACGCTCGACCATCGCCCCCAGCAACGTATGATCCAACTGAACTCTGCCCAACCGAGTTACTGTGTCAAACCCTGCCATATCTAGCAGGAACAACATCCTCTCATCAGTGATCTGCCATGCGTTGAGCTTCGATCCATGCTCAACGCATTTTACACCATCAACATCCTTCTGCATAAATTTAGATAACTTTCAGAATATTGAAACTCACGCGCAAATATTTAATTTGAAAATGTAAAATACTTACAAAATCTTTGAACAAGTCTGACTTGTGGTTGGCCTGCAAAACCAACACTGATCTGTCTACCGGACCCTGTGAAGCGTAGCTACCTCTAACTGAACCAGTACTGGAACCACCAACCTCCATCTGTACATAACACGTTAAAAAATGAGATGGTTGTTCTTCATTACTTACTACTTAAAAAGTTGAGAATGCCGAGTTTAAATGACTTTAAAAGTTGAGAATTACCTCAATCGAGTGTAGAAGCAAATGACTGTAAACGTCGAACAATCTCTCCAATAAAATCAACTACAATAAACAACGTTACGAATCATGTCAGAGAATTTTTAAAAAATTTGACAGAACATCCCCTATATTTTTCATATTGGTAAATTGGGAAAACTAATAAGACTACAAACTTCAATACTCACATACATTCAAAGTCACATACATTTAAACACAAATAAAGCACTTTTAGGTTTACATTCATTCAATTTAACATACATTCAAACATAAATAACAACAAAAAATCTAATTTTAATCACAATAATCATACTTAATTTGAACTTTTTTAAAGATGACTACCGTAGAACTATGATCAACAAAACTAAATTCAATAATCAACTAAAAAAGAAAAAATAAAACGTTTTGCCTAAAAACCCAAATTCGATTTCGATTTTGCACCAAAACGGGTTCCTAAACCAACAAAAACACCACAATCATACCTAAAACAACAATGTATATCATCCTAATACATAAAAAATGCAAGAAAACGGTGAAAAACGAAAAAAAATTCGAAACCCTAACCTCAAAACTCGAGAACTCGGCGGAAGGGGAGAGTTGGGGGCGTCGGGCTGCTTTTATAGCCCGACGGAACTCGGCGTTGGAAACGCCGAGTTCACTTTTTTTTAAGTGAACTCGGCGTTAGTAACGACGAGTTATGCCTTTAGAACTCGTCACTCTCAGTGCCGAGTTCTATTTAAGTAACTGTTCTCCTGGCGCGTCAATCGTCTCATGCACGATCTGAGCGCCAGGAGAACAGTTTCTTATATAGAACTCGGCACTCTCAGTGCCGAGTTCTATTTGAATCACATCAGTAAAAATTGTCAAGTGTTGGCCAATAAAAAACCAAGTTGAACTCGGCATCACCAGTGCCGAGTTCGTCTTGTAATAACTCGGCACTGGTGATGCCGAGTTTGATCTGGGAACTAGCCCGGAATTCCCAGAATGAACTCGGCATCACCAGTGCCGAGTTATTCCAAGAAGAACTCGGCACTGGTGATGTCGAGTTCTTTAGGCACAAAAAAACAAAACCCGCCGCCGCCACGTGTCACCACGTGGTGGCAGCAGGTCTAGTTTGATAATTATTTTTAGTGGAGGTTTATTTTGGCAAATTTTTTTAAAAAAAAAATTATTTTGAAAAAATTTCCAATAAAGATTGCTTGGTTTGATCATTGATGACAAGACAAAAAAGTTGCATATATTATTTTTATTTTATAATACAAAAGTTGAACTTATAAAATAAATTACAATACAAAAAATGTTACATAATTTATCAAATACTTCGTGAGTAGTTCATACAAAAGTTTGCAAAAACTCTCTGAGTAGTGTAACTGGTTAAGGGTGTGAAACCATAGTCTTAATATCGAATATATTGTGAGTAATCAACGTTTGACTACTCGTAGTTTGAAATTACAACTCGTCTCACATAATGAGCAGGTAAATGTAACATCCTCAAAGCAGTAGAAAATTTTAAAATTTATAAACACTCAATCAACAGACGATATTACACAATAAATGAACACAGGTGCACCAACATATATAATATATATATATGAACATCAGAGTATACAAAAGTTGTGATTACATCAAAAGCATAAACAAAGGAAACAGTAATCACACGACCTCAACTGAGAGAAAGCTGGATCCGGTAGCAGCGCTCCTCTCCTCGGTCACCACCCCTAACGCCGATCACGGCCTGAAAGTAAACGTGCAACAATGCCTGAGTTTCCAGAAGGAAACCCCGTATGCCAAACTCTAAATGTATGAAATGAAAAGGCACCCTAGCATGCAATTCTACTAAACAAGAAAAGCATCACAACCAGGCTAGGCTCCAGGGCTCTCTCACCCAACCACAACACACACCACAGGTACGAGGCTCCAGGTCTAATTTCAACCAACCGCCGCACACACCACAGTCACGGGGCTCCAGGTCTTTTTCAACCAACCGCCGCGACACACACTCGTCGCCAAGCTGGGTTCCAGGTCTATTTTCAACCAACCGCAGCAACCACGACACGACCAAGGGCTCCAGGTCTTTTTCAACCAACCCAAACGTCTAAGGGCTCCAGGTCTATTTTCAACCAACCCCTACACGCGGTCCCTGCTCAGTCTCCAGGTCTTTTTCAACCAACCCGAACGCACTACGGAGCTCCAGGTCTTTTTCAACCAACCCCGCACAGACTAGCTGGGCTCCAAGTCTATTTTCAACCAACCACAACTCTCCCACAGTCACGGGGCTCCAGGTCTCTTTCAACCAACCGCCGCAACACCACAATTCTAAGCTGGGCCTCAGGCCTATTTCAACCAATCCCAAGCTCACACACAGTTACAGAGCTCCAGGTCTAATCTCAACCAACCACCGCAACCCTCGTGCACCTAGCACACTTGCCGGAAGAACATCGGCACCACAACTTGCCCCACACGGACGACCACGACAATAGCACCTCCATAGTGCAAAACAGGACACAAACGGTCGACCGAACCAAAAGTCCCGGTCGACCGAATCAAGCAAATACAGGGCAATCCACTTCGACCGGCACTCCATCGGTCGACCGATCCCCAACACCACACTCGTTCGGTCGAACCCAAATCAAGGGACGGTCGACCGTTTAGATGGTCAACTCCCGGTTCAACGAACAAAACGACCAATCGGTCGACCGACAAAGGGGGCCCGGTCGACCGAAAGTCACCAGGGAACAAAATCCCACAACTCCACAACGAATTCGGTCGAACGCCGAGCACATCTCGGTCGACCGAATCTGTCCAGGGAAAAATATCCCTCACACTCCCCACGAATCCGGTCGAACGCCAAGCTCACCTCGGTCGACCGAATCCCACCAGAGCGTTCCCCACGCTCAGCGCACAAGTCCGGTCGACCGAAACCACATTCGGTCGAACCGACCACTCAATCCACTTAAGTCACGGTCGGAAGAGATCAAAGAGCGGTCGACCGTTTATATAGTCTACGCCCCCCAACCGACTTAAGACAGTGCACACGGTCGACCGGCAAAGGGGACCCGGTCGACCGAAACTCACCAGGCTTGCCTCCAATGCACAATCGGTCGACCGCCCCACAGGCATCGTTCGACCGATTTGAGGCAGAACCCGAATTCTCTTCACGAACGGTCGACCGTTTGCACCAACCGGTCGACCGATCAGGTAGTGAAATCTGCTGCACATTTACTCGCGACGAGCCGAACGGCCTACCGTCGACTTCCAAATACTCACGGTAATTAAGTGAGCGAGCTTGACATACTGGAAGGCCTGAAGAGACCTTTGAAGAACCGCGACGACGCCTCCACGAGCACGTCTCCCCAAATCACGATCCGTCGACGAACCTCGCGTCTAAACGACGATCAATCGTCTCCTCGACTATCCACAGCACCACACTACCTCCAGCAACCTCCACAAGCCAACCACAACCACCGAAACCCGGGTGAGGTCAAGAGAGAGAAACCAAACGAGCCGGAAACGAACCGAGAGAGTAACACTCACCTCAAACCACCAACTCCCCGGAGCCGATCTTCACCTTGCCGGAGATCTCCACCACCTTCCTCGCCGGATCACAACCTCACGCCGGAGTCAACCTAGGAGAGAGAGAGAGACATGAGTGAGAGTGAGGTTTAGGGAGAGAGAGAAACCCCCAAATACATCCTCCAATCAAATCCTCACCATCCAATCCAATCCATCTCCACCACTCATCTCATCCCCTCTCCATCTCAACCCTCCATCCATCCATCCATCTTCAATCCAAGCCATCCATTCCATCTCCCTTAATCACCACCTACCCAACACAAAACCCAATTAGGATTAAGATTAGGATCCTACAGTAAATGTCGAGAAATTATGTATTAAAAAAACTGAATTGCTATTCATCGCCCCAAAATTACTTAAATCGCCCTAACAAATTACCTTTTTGCCCTTGACCTTATTTAGGCTTATATAAGTCACAATTTCACTTTTTTACCACCGTTTTCTCTTCCTATACCTCATGCACAATATCTCGAATGTCTCGGAGACCAGAAAAGCAACCAGCGGTTCCCCCGATGTATATTTTTTCAAAAAAAAAAAACCACTTACCTGGGCGTCTAAGGCAGACGCCCCTCCATAGGGGGGAGGCGTCTGTCGGAGACGCCTCCCCCCTATGGGGAGGCGTCTACGACAGACGCCTCCTCCCTATGGAGGGGCGTCTGCCTTAGACGCCTCCCCCTATTTTTTTTTTTAATTTGGTTAAAATGGTAATTTTCAGGGGCGATTTAAGTAATTTTTGGGTGATGTTTAGTGTATACTAATGGGGTTGTTATGTACAGTGGATGGGTAAGATGATTTGGGCTGTGTAGCCGATCCTGGCGAAGAAGGACGAGATGTCAGACGAGTACAGCAGAGCTGCTTGTGTAGATGATGGTCACTTGATACAGGCGTGACATTCTCAGTTGGGCATCCCCGACCATGATTAGGTTGATAAGTAGTTAGAGTATTAGTATCTTACTCTTATTATTGTATTCTCGTTTCTGTCGTACATTTACTATTCGTACTTGTATTTGTTTATCTGTCGTACGTTTGTTTTCGTATTTGTGTTTGTTTCTCTGTCGTACTGTTATTTTTTTATGATGAGTATTCTACCTTTTAATTTTTTTGATAATCAATTCACACTATATAATGTACAAACATATTAAATTTGATAATGTAAACCCTATTTTCTATTAATATTAAAAAAAACCCCAAAAAAATTTTTTTTTTAGGGGGAGGCGTCTGCCGGAGACGCCTCCCCATAGGAGGGAGGCGTCTGCCGGAGACGCCTCCCCATAGGGGGGCGACGTCCGCCACAGACGCCCGACCCAAGGGTCGGGCGTCTGTGTCAGCCGCCTCCCCCCTATGGGGAGGCGTCTCCGGCAGACGCCTCCCTCCTATGGGGAGGCGTCTCCGGCAGACGCCTCCCCCTAAAAAATTTGTTTTTTAAGTTTCTTAAGGGCAATTTGGTAATTTCAAGGGGCGATTTAAGTAGTTTTGGGGCGACGTTTAGTAGTTCCCTAAAAAAAAGGTTGCATAAATCATTCCACATCTCCGTAAGAAGCGAGATCCAATCCATCACACTTGACTTCCACGTATAGAATCTCCCAATCCCCACCCGAATATGAATGCCCAAACCACTCCACTACCGTTTTCACTTTTCAGACAACCAACTAAGTTAGTGTAATTTTCTTTTTGTTTGGTTACAAAAATGGGTGTTGTAGTTTGGTTGGTGTTGTTGTTTTGTTGGGGGGTTTATGGTGGTGAGCAGCCTTTGGCAAGGATTGCTATTGAGAGGGCTAGTGTTGATATTCATGGGAATGCTTTTGTGAGAGCGTCACCTCCAGTGCTTGGGGTGAAGGTATGTATGTCCCTTTTTTTTTTTTGGGCTTGTAAGTTGAAAAGATTTTTATGTGGTTTTAACTTTTAAAGGAAGTCTTGGAAAATTTAGAGTGAAAGTTCCAAAATTATTTTAAGTTTTTCTGCAAATCAATCAGAGTATCATGAATATTTTTGGGTAGCACAAAAAGTATTATAATTCAATTCTTAGGTGTGTTTCTTTTTGTTTTGTTTTTTTTTTGAGATTTTCTTGGAAGTTGCAATTGTAGACTTCCCTTCTCGTTACGCGAAAGAATGAATAGATAGATATTGACACCCTTATACTTTGAAGGGTCCGTTTTCCATTGGGGATTCGTTTATGAGCTGAACGCGAATGTGTATAGATTATCCACTTTTTATCGGGCAATATTCGGGATTGTTATAGTCACGTTGGGAATAATGGTCTCATGTTGGACAATATAAGTTTTTTTTCTGGTTGTTCTATTAATTAAATATCAATTGGTTTTGAATTTGACTTTTGATGTTAGAGGGGAGTGTGATTATGCGGAATTAAACAATAGGGACGAGGGTTTGATTATGCGGTTGAACTTGATTTTGTAATTGATGGACTATGAGTGGGAAGAAAGGATTCATATTTATCAAGCCCATTTATTGAGGTTGTTGTAGACTAGTTATAGTTGTTGATTTATAGGGTTCAATGAACTTTGTTTTAGTTTGTTACTTAACAATTGATAAAGACATTTCACGTAGCGAAATCAGCATTGAACGTTTGGAGATTATCAACCTTTAACTCTATGATTGATGACGAGCATTCGTTTTGTGCAGGGTCAAACAAAGGAATGGGTTACTTTGGAGTACAGGCATCCAAATCCTTCGAAAGACGATTGGATCGGTGTTTTCTCTCCTTCAAATTTCAAGTATTGTGATAACCATTGTCCTATTATTTCACTAACCATCTATCAAATTCTACTTTTGTATGTCGCACATTTTGCCTGGCTTTGTCAGCATGTTATTTCTTTCAGATAGGACAGAAGCATTTCATCTGTATTTTCAGCATTCTGATGTTTTCTTTTCTTTTGAAACTCCAGTTCCTCTATTTGCTTACCGGAAAATTCAAGGGACAACCCACCTTTATTGTGTACAGCACCTATAAAGGTTTATATACGAACGAGAAAGATTTTATTCTTGCAGTATAGATAAAGTCGGTATTTTCAGCATTCTGATTACAATTGTCTTTTTTTTGTAGTACCAATTTGCAAATTATTCCAGTCCTGGTTACACAACCACAGGAAAGGGGTTCTTGAAGCTCCAACTTATCAATCAGAGGCAGGACTTCTCCTTTGCACTATTTTCTGGTGGTATCTCAAAAGTATGTTGATGTGGTATTGCTGAATTAGTTAAATGCATCTTTTGAAATTTTAACATGAATTATGAAGTTACGTTGCTAGTATTATAAAATTTGCGGAGAATGGCAAGGTTATATGGATGTCATTACGATCGTCTTTCTTGTTTCTATGTTATTGCATTTGAAAATTTCTGCCCAGAAAAACTGCTGCTAATCATATATCTTACTCTAAATAGTTAGTTGGCGAAATTCTTTCTAGCTTCAGTATTTCATGTTTTACATTGCATGGCATTATAGATTCTGCGAATAGCATTTGACATGAGAATATTGGTTAATGAAGGATCTTATTTCTTTTGTTTTCATTAAATCACTTCAGTTATCATTTTACCAGTTTTCAATTATGAAACATGCTTCATAATTTTTCTCAACCTGGTCAATGTAGAAGATAAGATCACTTGATGTTTCCATATGCAGCTGAATTAGCTTGAGAGAATGATTTTTATCCGTAAACCCTCAGATTTTAGATGCTATGATTTTTTTGGTATGTTATGGTTTGAGCTGCATACTGATCTGGTTCTTCATGATTTGATCTTTGTATTAAGCATTTCTACTAGCCAAGTTCATATAAAGTGTTTCTAGAGATTTTCTTCTTTTCCATGGGTATAAGAAGTAATGTGCATTAATTTTCCTCCCTCGTGCACAGCCAAAACTGGTTGCGGTTTCAAACAAAGTGACCTTCACTAATCCTAAAGCACCTGTTTACCCACGTTTGGCACAAGGAAAAGCTTGGAATGAAGTAAGTTGTATTTCTTTCCATGTAATCTACACCAAAGTGATTTAAAATCTAGTCACATCTGAATTTTGTCATGTTTTTGCTTTCCATTATATTTCCATTCCAATTGCTGTTACAACAATACAACATCATTCTTTTAATTTCTCTTCTGCTCTGATACCCAAACACACGACTCACAGAGTATTAGATGAAGGGATCTTGTTTCAAATCCTATTGATTTCGTTTGGGAGATAAGACAATGAGAGTATTAAGAGTAGATTTGATGACACTAAATGTTTCTTCTAGGAACCAGTTTCGGCAGAATGTTCCTAGAACAATGTTTGAATCGTGCTAAACTGCTAATTATATGCAGATGACCGTGACATGGACTAGTGGATACAGTATTAGTGAGGCACAGCCTTTTGTTGAATGGGGTCGTGTAGGAGCAGATCGAAGTTTTTCTCCTGCAGGAACATTAACTTTCGGACGTGACAGCATGTGTGGTTAGTAACTCATGTCTTTCATATATCCTGGAGAAACACTTATTTGTCTTTGTTTGATCAGTACATTTTGTATCCATCAAAATATTTGGAGGCAAATTTACCTCCATGTTGGGGCATACACTTCGCATGTAATATCTGAAAATGGTTTACTAAGAGATTATTATTTCCCTTCCCTCATTCTTCATAAAAACAGAATAGGCAGACCAGATTGAGGACGTATTCCGCTTTCTAAATGCACACGCCACTCATCGTCATGCAATATTTCATACACAAGATGAAACAACAAGGACCATGACTCTGTATGGAAATCGAAAATTCAGGGAACATTGCTAAATTTCCATGAAATCAATTTAAGATCTGGAATAGTTGGTTGGAATGTAGAACTTAAGCACTTAGAGGTTTCCCGTATCCCTTGGTTCATTAGGCAAAGTTGCCATGATTCCCAATATCATGGTGATTTTCAGTCTACTCTGGATGGTGCAAGCAGTAATAACATCAAGAAGTTAGTAACTCAAGACTATTGTATTTGTAGTCAGTAATATCAGCTATGAGCTTTACGTCGATTTCAGTATTTTCCTGCAGTTTTCTTATTTAGTGCAGCATTTTCATCTAACAGGATCCCCAGCTCGAACAGTAGGATGGCGTGATCCAGGCTTCATTCATACCGCTTTTCTTAAGGATCTATGGCCTAACGCAGAGTGGGTTCTTAACTTCCGTATTCTTGCCTTTATTTCTATTTTAATTAGTGGTGTGGATAGGATATGTCCCTCACAGTGAGATTTTAATCTCCCTTCCTTGATATCATGGCCATCTTAATAAGCGGAGTGGATAGGTACAACCCTCATTCTTCGATCTTTATTACTCGATAATTCATACTCTTGAAGAGATACATATCACTCTCTAAAGATTATGCCATCTTGTGGTTAGAGATGGACGTAAATTTTAATGAAAACTTCAGCTTTCGTTCACGAAGAACTGTTTTTAGACTTACAAGTGCGAAGGATACATCAAATGCTATGATAACATGAAACAAATAACTTCATATTTCAAAGCAAAAAAGGCATGTCTAGTCTTCTGAACCACACCATGTGTCATAGATTTTTAAGCTTAAAGTCATTTTTAAAATGCACATATTCTGGTTGATCTATATGTCGGATTTGTTCATGTTCTTTGCTCTGAATTTTGATGTGCGTGGGATGGTGCAGGTATGCTTACAGGATGGGTCATATGTTATTCGACGGGTCTTATATCTGGAGCCAGTTGTACACCTTCCGAGCGTCTCCTTTTCCTGGCCAAGACTCTCCTCAGCGGATTATTATCTTTGGTGATATGGGCAAGGTTTGATTTGTTTCTCCCTTTCTTTAGGTTTTGACGTAAAAATGGTTTGTTTAATTTTTCTTTTTGTCGTTATAAGTTCCACACTTGAATTCTCTATGGACTATGGGAGTATTGTATTACAATCTTTCTCATGTTCAGTTTCATATTTTGGAGTGTTATACTAACCAGTAAAATGATAATATTTTGCAGGCTGAGGCTGACGGTTCCAATGAGTACAATAACTTCCAACCAGGATCTCTTAATACCACTGAACAGTTGGTTCAAGACTTGAGTGATATTGACATGGTTCTCCACATTGGAGACATATGTTATGCCAATGGCTATCTCTCCCAGTGGGATCAGTTCACTGAACAAGTCACGCCTATTGCTTCCCGTGTTCCTTATATGATAGGAAGGTTAATTTGGTTATAATTGTTTGGTTTGCTTTTCATACCAATATATTTGCTACATTTTAATGTGCTAATAATGGCTTCCGGGTTTTTTTTTGGCAGTGGTAACCATGAACGTGACTGGCCTGGAACAGGATCATTCTATGGGAATCAAGACTCAGGTGGTGAATGTGGCGTTTTGGCGCAAACGATGTTCTACGTCCCTGCTGAAAACAGAGCCAAGTTCTGGTTAGAAATTCTACTGCCTGAAACTTAAGATTACATGTTGATTTAGAGTGACTTCATTTGATGTCTAGAATGTTGTTCTGGGTAAATGAATTTGAGAAATGTTACCACATTATTGCAGAAAAAAACACAATACAACATCAAAACGTAAATAAGATTGCTTTTGAGAATGATGTTTAAAGGAAGCGCTACGTGAAGAGGTTGTGATGTTTAAAGGACCATGTATCGTTCTTAGTTTTACTAAGGTAAACTAATAATAAGAAAATTTCTCAACACATTAACTTACAGAAAAAACCTATGATAAGACAAAAGCAAAAGAATACGACAAGCTATTTGGAAACTAGAACCATGAATTCAACACCTTATGGTAGGATAGACTCAAAATAACTATCTACATTGCATGACAAGGTTTCTGATGAAACCACATTTTTTTCATTTTCTTAATCTTCCCGATCACTTAAGATCAGATGTCTAATACAATTTTGGTTAAGATCATATTAAAATATAATTATGTTTGTACATTCAGGTACTCAACAGATTATGGTATGTTCCGCTTCTGCATAGCGGATACCGAGCATGATTGGAGGCCTGGAACAGAGCAGTACAAATTCATCGAGGATTGTCTAGCAACAGTTGACAGGCAGAAACAACCGTGGTTGATATTTCTCGCTCACCGTGTTCTGGGCTACTCTTCTGGTGGTTTTTACGCCGATGAAGGATCCTTCGATGAACCAATGGGAAGAGAGAGTCTTCAAGAGTTGTGGCAGAAATACAAAGTCGATATTGCATTCTATGGGCATGTCCACAACTACGAAAGAACATGTCCGATCTACCAGGTACTCTAATTGCTTGTTACTTCGCCGGATTCTCGGATGTGTAATCATAGACATGCATATACTGATACATGCATAAGCCCGCATAATCATAAGTTACAACTTGATTCTTTAAATGAAGTACTTTTCTACACGCATTTGTGTGCGCCTCACCATTGCCTTGTTCTGCTGCAATTGCTGCAAAAGAAAAATTGTGTTTGATCTTAATGTTGTTAAATTCTTTATTCTTTTCTCAAAATGCTAACTGTCTGATTGTTAAAATGTAAGAAAACTAACCATATATATAGATTTATTGTTGAAAAATCCAAAAGCTTTAAGCAAATATAACGAGAAAATCTTGGGATTTTCATTGCACTTGTAATGAAACAAGAAGTCATGAAGATACATCTACATAGATCATGAAATTTTCAAGTGTGATTTTTAGTTTCATAATAGGCAAGGATAAACACGTACATTGTTACATACTTAGGTGTATAACAATAAAATAATTGTGTAAGTGGCATATTTAGATATATATTTTTTCTTCTTCTATGAAGCTAAATCGCTACTTATGCATTTTATTGTTGATTTGATGGTGAAGAACATATGCACAGACAAAGAAAAGCATAAGTACAGTGGTCCCTTCACTGGAACAATTCATGTAGTTGCTGGTGGTGCTGGTGCTGCTCTTGCTCCATTCACCACTCTCCAAACACAGTGGAGCATTTACAAGGATTTCGATTTCGGCTTCGTCAAACTCACGGCGCATAATCACACGTCGTTGCTGATGGAGTACAAGAAGAGCAGCGACGGGAAGGTGTACGATTCATTCTCAATCACGCGTGATTATCGTGACATCTTGGCTTGTTCCATTGATAATTGCCCAAGGACCACATTGGCTTCTTAAGTCTGTTGGTTAATTTGTGTAGATTTAGTTAAGATGGGGGAACACAATTCTCCCTGATAATCATTTCAGAATAGTTACTTTTAGCCGTGATTTTTCTTGTCCAAGTAACTTCTTTTAATTTAGGATTTGGAAGTGGTATTTATATGGAATTCTTGTATGTTTAACTAAAGAAAGATAAAAAGGATTTAAACTGAGTCATAAAAATAAGGATAAATTTTCAAAATAATCACACCAAAAAAAAATACCTAAGAAACTGAATTGAGCACATTAAAAACAACACTTATGATGTCGTTTTTATTAACTGAAAACGACACCTATGATGTCATTTTTATCCTTAAAACATCTATGATGTCGTTTTCAAGAAAGCAGAAAACGACATCCTGGCCACCTTTTCTGATCACTTCCTTCCCAAAACTGTTTTCCTCATCTCCTCCCTCTCTCCGACGATGTTGGAGCTCCCGGTGCTAGTTTAACGTGTTTTATTTGTTTGAAGGTATATTTAGTTTATTTTTTGTTAATGTTTTTCTTGATTAGTTTGTATTTGTGTGGATTGATTGATGTTTGGTTGATTGTTTTAGTTTGATTTGATTTGAAATTAGGTTGATAAAGAATAATGTATTGAATTCTAAAGAATTATATAATGTTTGAAATTGGGATGACGTGAGTAATGTAATTTATGTTTAGATTGTTTTATTTCTAATTGGGTTGATTGAGAATAACGTATTGAACTTTAAATATTTATATAATGATTCAAACTAGGTTGATTGTGAATAATGTATTTAACTCTAAATAATTAAACTAACTCTTGTTTTTTTGGTTAATTCTCGTTCAACGGTTGCAAAAATGTTTACTTCACACGATTTTCACGTCTTGTGGACTCTTCAGTCCTAGTACATCAACAATGTCTATCTCCTCATCATCCATCTGACCATGTGTCTCATCACTGTCTGCATCTTCAACCCGTCTTCCTTGATAATGTAACTAGACCATGTTTGCTTTGTAATTACTAATATTCATTAGTGTGTGCTCATATGGTTCAAAAAAGGACCGAAGAACTGTCGACGATGGATTTATTTCATATTGGCTATATGTATGTGTCATTGTTTGATAATCCTCAGTTAACTGACTTTGGTGCACAATAGTATAATGCTTAGGTTGTTTCTGAACAAACAATACACCCGTATTCACGATGTTAAATAAATATAACATCGTACACGTGCTCTGATCATCAAAAACATTAGTGTATGTATATTTTTCATACGGTGATCACTTGTAGGTTAACTTTAGATCAAATTCTTTTTCTCGGAAACCACAAAGTCGACAAACCGTTTCACAAAGATCATCACACCGCATTTCAATATTAACATTCATCATCTGTCCCTAACCACATTTATATTCTGGAACGTCATCTATGAATGTAATAATTCAATCGGAAAAAATTATAACCAGTCTGGTACCGGAGCTCATTACGTGGGTGTACAAAATCTATATTTCATACATGAAAATAACAATCATACATTAACTATACATGCATTACATTTCATATCGAAATCAAAAAACCCAAAAACAAACTGAAAACCAACCTGAACAGTGATTGTTGCTGGAGAGAGGGAATAATGTGGAGTAATTTGGGTGTGGGAGAAGGAAAATGATGGCTGACCAGCCCTAAGCAAAAATGACATCAGTGATGTCGTTTTCATTAATGAAAACGACATTACGGGGTCATTTTTAAGGTGTATAGTTTGACAAATAAGTTTCTCATGTTCATATTCTTCCAATTTTATTTTTTTCTGTGGTTATTTGAAAAAAATTCCTAAAAATAAATATGAAAACTAATACAGATATATGTAATACAAAATTTATGACTAATAGACCCGTAAGTCAATATTGATTGCAACATCCCCGTTGATTTTTCAGAAGAGGATAGAGGTCAGATTTTGAAGGATGTGTTACCTTTTAAATAGTAAACACTCATTTAAAATGCCTTAATATTTTCATATTTAAACACCAAATAACATATACAAATGTACGATATTATTGGAATTTGGGAATTGCAATATAATTCAAAAAATAAAATTACAATTTAACAAATTGACAAAAATACCTAGAAAGGTTGCTGCTCCGACATACTTCCGACAAGATTGAGGTTAAATTGTGACTATGTGATAATGTTTGAGTAACATGAAATAACTTGATAAAATTGCTAATTTGATTACGACGTCAATGAGGTAATACAATTACTAGAGAAGTGATTACAACCTACAATTAGATTACATTACATTACATTACATTCTTAATTATGGTAAACCAAGCATAACCTTAATTGCATCAAATAGAATAGCATCAATCAACCCCTACAAAACTGAAGCCGAGACACAAAATGTGCATCCCCAATTCCAGAAAATCGTTACGCGACGCTCTCTCTGAGCTGACCTACAAAGATTATTTACAACTGCACAGACAGATGAAAACTTTGAAATAATCATCAAAACAAAGCAAGACCTCCAAAATTGGCTTTTGGAGTTCAATTCACCAATTGAGGCATATACCTTTGAATATCAGCAGCAGTTGTCAAAAGAACATCTTATGACGTCATCAAATGAACAAAATAGCTAACACAAGTCTAGCTCAAGTTCATATATTGATAATACATATATAATCAGGTTTTTCATCGAAGATCTCTCACATTGCATGTGTCTGCTCAAATTCTCTTGTTGCTGTAGTCATCAGGCTCATCATCAAGCTTGTCACCTTCATCGAGCTTGTCATCTTTGTCGAAAGACAAATCCTGAGCAGCATGCTTAGTAGTGCTGTCTTGATCAACGCTGGACTCATCACCGGCACCATCAAAGCCGCCAGTTCCAGGCCCATCATGACCACTGGAAGCACTGCTGCTGCCAAAACCATCACCAACAGGAGCACTGCCACCAGTGCCTCGGGCAACACCTCCAGAGCTACCATAACTAACATTACTTCCTGCATAACCTCCACCACCACTACCATAGGTGTCAACACCAAAACCATCTCCTCCACTAGCAGCACCACCATATCCTCCGACACCTGTACCACCACCACTTCCACCATAACCACCACGCCCACCGTAACCACCACCATCACCACCACCATATCCGCCATCACCACCACTGTAACCCCCACCACCGTAGCCTCCACTCGCACCACCATAACTTCCACCCCCACCACCGTAGCCTCCACCCCCACCACCGTAGCCTCCACTCGCACCACCATAACTTCCACCCCCACCACCGTAGCCTCCACCCCCACCACCATAGCCACCGCCACCATAACCACCACCTCCGTAACCTCCACCAAACCCACCACGAAATCCACTTGTCCTATCGTTGGCATAGTTTACTCTTACGACTCGGCCTTGGAGATCCTAATAAAAAGGACATAATCACATAATGATACAAAAGATTAGAAGTTTACAAGCACAACTTGCAAGTAATTAACTCATACATGAAAATTTGTGCAAGCACATGTAATATGCTTGTCGACCAGATATCCAGGGAAAATACATGTTTGAATTACAATTAACTCAAAAAAGCATATAATATCGTTGGCTATGTTATTTGTAGTAGATTCGACCGGCCTAGCTTTTACAATAGCACTGCACCACTGCAACAAAGTGGCCATATCATGCAAACTATTGAATTAATATAAACTGGTTATCACCTACAATTATACCAAGTTGTTGCTTTTACAAGCTCAAAAACCAAAAATAATGAAATAGAGTAATCATTAACTAGTGGTTATACCATACGGGTTTAATTTCCTCATGACTTAAAAATACAGCTTTTTGGATAAAACCAGCTGAATCAATACTTTTACTGCAATCATTAGCATTTTATTAAGTACTGTATGGGCTCAGTTCTTGAGCGAAACTGATAACTAGAATTGCACGTGTCAATTTTTCTCAGGGAGAAAAATAAAATGACCATTGATTAGATTTGTGCATGACCATGGCAGACAGGTTTGGATAGTCAGCAAGCTCTGTTAACTAAAATGATCCACTTTAAGAATCCACTAAGAATACTTAAATCAAGAAAAGCTTATTGCAGTTAGTCAACATGACATTTTCCTAATAAGATGAGCTTAACTTTTTAAATCACTTAAGACATTGATTATAGTAGTGCTTAGTAATAGATTCTTCTTCTTGCTTCACTGTTTTCCAGTACTTTATCATATTTCTACTTTACTTTAGCCAAATCTGACTAAATTACTCACTTTAAAGAATCAACGTCCAGCTTTAGCTCCATGATATAAGTGAAATATGTAAAAAAAATAAAATTAATAAAATGTAGATAGGATGGTTCAAGCTATTAGACTGTAAAAGCATATAAAGAACAATATTAGTGATACACAAGAAATATCAAACTTGTACCAATTGATGGAAAAACATAACATAGAGATACCTTTCCATCCATCTGACTAATAGCTGCAGAAGCATCCTCAGTGGATGTGAATGTAACAAAACCAAAACCTCTAGATCTCCCAGTCTCCCTATCCAGGATAACTCTTGCTACAAAATATAAACCATGAAACCGGGATTAAACTGATCAAGCCCAGTTGATCCAAGGAGAAAATAAGAAAACAACTACCTTCAATTACTTCTCCAAACCCAGTGAAAGCTTCCCGAAGACCTTGATCGTCGGTAGCATAAGGAAGTCCTAAAGGACAAGATTATGTATGTAGAATTACAAGGTCAGAAGGAAGATAACTTACAAAAATTACTGCCACAAGATTATAAGGATACAAACCTCCAACAAAGAGTTTTGAAGATGACATGCATCTTATTACTTGGTGTAGTGAAGGATTGGAAGATACAACTTTCTTCACAAGATTTCCAATTTTGCCAACAAACGCCATTATTATATTACCTAATTGGAAAACAAAAGTGGTAAGATTGAATTCATACTGATCTTATGATTATGGCACATTGTTATCTTCTTACATCAATAAAAGCAAAACAAAGACCACTATGTCAAGATGTTTTTTCCTTAAGAAAAAATATATATCAGAGTATGAACGAACTTTGAGTTAAAGAGTATCGCAAACACTTTAAGAATAGAAGGATATCAAAATACATTACAGAATTCTCTTCCAGATCAAAATATCACAAAACAAGAAAGTAAGGGATGAATATAAGAAACATATACTAAAACCTGCTACTTTTTATCGGTACTTACAAGGATTTCTTTACAAAAAAGATGGATTTACTTCTACTGCTTCACCCTTCCAATATTCCATTTTTCCCAACAGAGTACACAATCTTGTGCAAAAATCCAGGTTTTCATGCTTAAGAGTTGGGACAAGTTAAAGAAGCTAATTTACAAGCTTTTTGTGGCTCTGACATTTGTCCATTATTTTGGGTAACCCGGAGTCGGTAACTACAGTAACCAACATCAGAGTCGCATTTATCAATATTTTTGCATCTATAACATTTCAACTTCACTATACTACTATAGGCCAAGAAAGCTCCTTTAATTTCAACATGAACGGATAAAGCAAGGAGCAATGTGACAAACTGTCAACATCAGATTTGTTTTAGCATGTACTTGGACGTGTGAGTGACAGATTCAGATTTTTCGCGCAAGGAGGTGGAGGGACCAAAATTATTACGTTGTATAGTAGTGCTGTTTTTTTGCAATCTCATAAGTTGCTACTTCCTTCACATTCCGCAGTAACAAGGTGAATTTCCTCTAACTTTCGCTATGATAGTATCAATAGTCCAAGAACTATATCTCAAAGGAAATTGGAAGACATAAAACAGCTGGATATCACGGCCTTAGTCCGCTCATATAGATATAGGCATTCCTAATCGTTATTGTTTTAATTTATTTGACTTATTAAATTAGCATGAGAATATCTATTTATATATGAGTTTAAAATTGAACTTTGATGAATAAAAATTAAATTGACTAGTAATGGGTTTCAATAAACAATAAGAACTAAGTATATAATAAAGATAAAAAAGGATAATAAAAAAGAATTGTTAAAGAATTTTTTTATCTAGTAAAAATAGTATTACTATATTACAATTACATAATATAGATTAAATGATTTATGGACCTAATTATTAAAAAAAAGGAACAGGTCAGGTTGTCGCAATGCACAAAAAATTCAGTATATAACTTATGAATTTTGTTATATATTGAGGGATCCAGTGCCCACAAAATTCATTGGCACTCACTTAAAGTTCAGATATATACTAGCTTACATTTTCACAAATCAATACCGAACTATATATATATAAGCTATTGCTAATTTCAAAGGTGTTTTTAATACTACTTTAGGAACACTGAAATAATAATCTTTACATCAACATCATCATCAACATCAACATAACCCCAATGCCTCAGAAGAGGCTCCCGCCTAAGCGAGGTAAGGGGGGTCGGATGTACGTAACCCTACCACTGTAAAACAGTGAGATTGTTTCCAATTGACCCAAATGATGCAAATGCAACTGACCATCTGCGATTCCACAATAAAAGAAATACATATCGTTTAAATAGCCCTTTGATATAGTCCATGATGCTCCAAATGTCAAAAAATAACTTAATCTTTGACACAGTGGAAATGGACAAAAAATAACTTAATCTTTGACACAGTGAAATAATAATCTTTCACAACGAAAAATACAACATGCAATACTTGATTCTCCAGTTTTACGGCAGAGCTTAGTTTCAGTTGTGAATGGTGTATCCATTTAATTGAAGATATAAATCAGAGATGGTGAGATATGTCATAACAATTAGCAAGGAGATAGCTCCATTTTTCCTTTTTAACGCAAACTGTAACTTATGTATGAAAATTTAAACATATTTATACTTAACGCACAATCATACTTATTTCTACCTCCTAAAAATGAGATTTACATAGGGTTTGTTATTATGAGTTTTGTCTTCAGTGAAATTATTTTGAGCATGACTTGACTCTTGTGGATAATCTATTGCTTTTAAGGAGCTTCATAATTAATTATAAATTTACCTACAAAACCTACTAGTTTGAAAAGGCAATTGACTATTGGCAACTTATTCCGTCTGAAATAAGTATAATTTTACATAAAGACAAATTGTGTTTTCACCAAAAAGAGAAAATGGTTCACTACTGATAAGGTTTGAGCAACTTTAGGTGAAACAATGAGAGCCATCTAATCTTTTGAAGAATGACTTAGATGTCATGAACATAGAGCCAAGAAGAAAAAATATATATGCACGTACATGTATATAGTGAAGGAACAATGTAAACTGAATGAGAATGTCAGTTGATTGGAGGAATAAATTTATCTGAACATAGATGATAATGATTTTTTTAAACCTATTATGTGTGTTTTATCCGGGCAAGAGTTCTTTTATTTCATGAAATAAAGAAAACTTAAACTAAAAAACCAACACCCGCTCACAAGTTGCGAAGTCAGCCAAAGTTCAACAAGAGAGAACAAGAAAACCACTCTCTTGTGCAGTCTGGTAGATTACATAAGGACATATTTAACCTAAAATGAGTACCTAACACCAAGATCTCAATCTCCAGTCTACCCAATGATGAGAACCATACATTGATGCACAATGCGCAACATTTTCGCTAAGGAACATGTGTAATTGGATCACTGAAAGGTCATGTTATCACATGACCGTGGCCGGGCAGGATTTTTCTTCTCTATGAATACCTCTGCAGGTAATCTCTCGGCCAATCGGATTACGTAACCAAAGAATCCAATAGTTACCTCACATGCCATTGTCTAGACACTCAGGTGATCGAATAACCAACCAAAATAACCGCAAACCTTCCGTACGAATGCACAGAGGTTAACTAAATAACCCTAGCCTACATCATCATAATCAATAATAACATTAAACCAGCCGGTTCGCGAATCCCCGACCGACAAACCAATTTTCATTACGCTCCTTCACGATCAAATCTTCGTATTAAAATCTAACATCAGGACTCAAATCGAAACTCCGAAATTCGTGTCCGTTCATACCACATGTACTTCCTACGGCCTCGACCGAAAACCCCAAAACGACACTAGAAACGTCACGGGGATAACAGAAACAGCGCCAAACGGATCGATCGAGATAACGGAGCTGGAGGAATGGAGTACAAGCTGGATTAGGGTTTAGTGGAGTTCGTACCTGTCGAGGGTTTTCGTCTCCGGAATGTTCCTTTGCTCGCTTCAGGTGCGACGACAGAGATGAGGGTTTTAGAAGAGGAACAAATATTTTGGGTTATTTGCAGACACACCCTTGTATGCCAGTTTTTGTTTTTTGGACGATTATTTGTTTACCTGATGCTTGAAAACTAGAGCTGGGTACCGGATCAGGCTGCCCTAGTACCCAGCTCTATCGAAAACATTGTATCTCCCAAAATATCATTATGTTATAGTTATTTTCTTAAATGTCACTCAAAAACACAGTTATCATCCAAAATGTCATTATGTTTTCTTCTCCCAAACTCTCGTTAACTCTGTCAGCGACGTCGTTATTTAGTTAACCGTGTTAAAAATTAATATTTAATTGTAAATTTTACTAATTTACCTTTGAATAACTTAATAAACATTTTTTCTCCTCTCTCATTCTCTTTTTCCTATATTCTCTTACCTCTCATTCTTATCTCACTCCCCTCTCTCTCTTCTATGTTCAAAGAGAGAGGAAAGAGAGGAGATGGAAGAGAGAGAAATTGTAGAGACAAGAGAGATAAAGGAGAGTAGAGAGAGATGAGAGAGAAAAGAAAGAAACACATAAGAAAGATTTGTACAAACAAACAATAAGGATTAATTAACAAAAACATGTAGAGATTTCATGCACGGACGTAAGCTAGAAATAACGTGTACACGTACGTGAACATATTATGCATAACATAAAGCCCCTAAGTTTGAATCAAGGATTTTCTTTACTTAATTAAGGACATGGCCGACTACCTGCGGTCTCAAAACCAAATAACTTTCGCAACACTTTCACCAATATCCGTCGCCACAACTTTGCTCGCCCTGACCTTTCTCCTTGTTTAATTAAGCTGATTTGTTGATTAGCTGTAACAATTGTGAAGTAGCTAACTAAAAGAACAAATCAAGGAATAACAACACAAGCTAGGTTGATTTGTATCTAGCGTAGGTCAATCAAATTGATACTACATCCTATATATACTACCAGTGGTTGGCCCAACTGGTATAGAAACTCTCCTCTTAATTGCTACAGAAAAAACTCTTTTACTTTCTCTTCCAACAAGGCAACAACAATGTGTCTCGAGCCCTACTAGAAATTAATTGCAGTGACTATACACTTGCACAAATTAATATTAGGGATCGGTATGAATTTCTTAATTTCTTTGCATGTTTTGGATACCAATCCTAGCTATGATAGAAGCATTTATCAAAATGTAGATGTAATTAAAACACAAAAAAAAACAATGACGTGTGGATAACGTTCCAAGCATTAATTCCCTCGTGATTTGTGATTGCCTTTTTCAATAGGAAAATAAGTAACGATGGCTGTTTATTAAGTTGACACAGCCCATGTCACAGTCCATGTTAGCGGCACAAAACAAAGAAATCAATTTTTTTTGTCTTTTAATATTGAATTAATCAAACGAGAGATTTTCGATATGATTAGTAACGAAGTTATAATTAAAAAAATCCAAAACATGAAACCTCGTAGGATTAACTTGTAACAAACATGTTTGAAGTTAATATTTTTTTTTAATTATTATATTTATTTTTTGGTTGATATATTTTTAAATGATGTCCACTCCTTAATATCGTCTTGGGCCCGCCCCTTCTTGCATGCACTTTCCTTCCGTCCGGATTACAAAAATCTTCAATATTAGAAATAACTATCATGCCCCCAAAGGTACTCCTATCTTTAGCTGCTATTTGGGCAACAATCTTGCAACACAATATCAATTGATACTAGTTCAATTGGACGATCTATTGTCTTGAGATAATGAAGATTGGATATCGAATCTCAACAATTTCGTTCGCATGTTTAGAATGTTTGAAATTTAAAATGAAGTGGGCAATAAAACGGTCACATTCGTTAATTAAGATCCCAAAGCCTGCTACGTGATTCTCTTCAAGGGACACCTAGGGGGCGTTTGGATGACACCAAATCCCACCCATCCACCTTCTGATCGTAGCTGAAGCTGATGTGGGCATCCAAACACCATCAGGGATCCAGAGAATCTTGGTTTTCGGCGCGTAAAACAAGGCAACATTTACATTGACCTAGAAACCAGGTGGATGAGCTTCTCAGCTTCTTGGTGATTCTGATTTTGTTTGGACCAATTTACCCTCACATCATTTGGAGATCATTTCCTAGATAGAAAAGAAAATTAAAAAATATAAACAAATAAAAAACATATTTTCAGAATGTTTTTTCGAAAAAACATTTAAGCGTTCACCGAAGAAAGGTGCGTGGAGAGAAAATGCTCGTAAGCGATCATCGTGGGTTCTTCAAAGGCTTCTTGAAGCCTTAAAAGGTATCTCAAGCTTGCTTTTACGCTCACCTTAGTTTGTGTGGGTCTTGGAGCGGTCGACGGTAGGCCGAATGGCTCGTCGGACCTCAGTTCAGCAGTTTTCTGCTGTGTTCGGTCGACCGAATGGTGAATCGGTCGCCTGTTGTTGGTGTGATTTTGGGAAGCCTACCTTGCACCGGTCAAACAATACTTCGTGCGGTCGACCGGTCAAACATGTTAGACAAGCTCTAGGTGTATTCGGTCAACCGAGTCCTCTTTACCATTCGACCGAAACACTGTTTTATGTCGGTTGATGGTGTAGACCACAAAACGGTCGACCACCCTGAGATCTCGTTCGACCGATACTTAAGTCAACTTAAAGTTTGTTCGACCTTTGTTGTCGTTTCGGTCGACCGGTGCAATTTGTTCCAAACCGGATTCTACTGCTCTTTTCCAGTCGACTGTCGATCTGTTAAGTTCGACAGTTTGTGCATTTTGTGCGACAAGAAGTTTTTGCCTGGTGGTTTTCGGTCGAACGGGTCCCCTTTGCCGTTCTACCGATTGGTGGTTATTCCGGTTATTTTCAGAATAGTTGTGGGGTTTCGGTTGACTGTTTGTGGATTTCGTTCAACCGATTTGGCCCAGTTTTGCATATTTTGCTTGTGGTGTTTGTGGTTTGGATCTGCCTCGAGGGCAATGGGTCCCGGCCTTTTGGGGCGACGGTAAGGACATTCCGGCCTAAGAGAGATCATGGTTGTGGCTATGAGGAGCGGGTGCCTTGTGTGCACGTATTTGTTTGGTTTGGCCGATGGTTTTCTGACAGTGTCTTGTGTACAGGTGTGATTGTGGGGTTGAGGTGATAGGACCCTTGAGACCCGTGATCAATGATTTTCCGACGGTACCTTGTGAGCACGTGTTGTGGCGTCAATTGTGGTTGGGAGAGAGATCCCGAGAGCCCAATTGGACGGTGGCAGTTGTGTTTTATATTGCATTTTCACATCATGTCTCATATATGTTCTATTTATATGTTAGGAGTTTGGCATAAGAGACTTTCCTATGGGAAACTCAGGCATAGTTTATGGTTGCATTTCAGGTCATAAGCATTCATAGGAGGTGGTGACTGAGGGCGTGAGTACTTGGACTAGATCCTGTCTTCTGTAGTGTCGAGGTTGATGATTACGCTTGTATCTATTGTATATCTTTTATTGTTGTAATCATCTTTTGATTCATGTATCAGACGTTGTACCACTTTATATATTATTATATGTGATTTGGGTAACGACCTCAGTATTGATTCTTGTATCTTTTAAAAGTTTTGAATTTTTTTCGTTGTTCTGGGCGTTACATTAGAACTACAAAGTTATTAAATAATTAAAAATCACATGCATATTATACTAATATATATATAGTTTGTATTATTAATTATGGGCACATTTTGGTAACCATAAAGTTACAATTATTAACGTATTGTTGAGAATTACAAAGGTTTTGTGGATGATTCACCTTCCTTAACCCCCAATAGCTTAAATAGATTTTACTCTTATTAATATGATGTAATTCCATTTATTTTGGTTGTATTCTCTACTACATCCTCACCCTATATATAGGAGACTATTGTACATATTTGGTGATAAGAAAATGAAATACATATCTCTTTTCTCTCCAATATTTTCTTCTTTAGATTGTTTGTTTTACAACACGTTATCAGCACGATAGTTTCTTGTATGATCGACAAGCGCATGAGCTGATTATAATCTTTTCTTATCTAAATTTTCGAATACTAATTGGTATTCGGATATTATCCGAAATTAAATATATATATATATATATATATATTGTAATTAATTTTCGAATCAAAATTTTCGAATACTAATTTGTGTACTTGAACATGTATTCGAATAATTCGGATAATTCGAATTTTAAATAGCTTGTATCCAAATTCGTATCCAAATTCTAATTGATAATTTTTTTAAACCAAATTTGTATCCGAAATTAAATTGGTAACATTGAACTTACCAAATACCAACTAAATAGAAATTTTCGAATCGAATACTCGGATAGTTGGCCAACACATTTGCAATTTCTCTTTAACCTTTCTAATATACATATTGGACACAGTGCAACTCCATATAGACTTAATTTTCAAATCCTATGTGACCACGTTGGACTTTAAATATTATTTAATACATTTTATTAATTTGAACAAAATTGAGATGCATGAAATGTAGTTTAGTACAATTAGAACAATAAGGAGAATATTTAAGCAAAAATCCTTAAAATCAATGGTCTTTCGTTACTTCCAACTTAAACAAGAGTCAAGACTCAAGAGTTAAAAAAGGTCACCAAGATGTCATTTATTTTCTAAATCAAGAATTAGTAAAATTAAAATGTTTAAAACTCAAACTAAATCTAGATCAACCAGAACCCACAAGTGAAAGCATATGCATGATAACATGCTGAGGCAGTAAGTAAGGAAAATGTGAAACATCAAAAAAAGCAAAACTTTGACGACACATACAGTGACATATTCGGTCTTAATTAAGATTGCTTATGTTGCAGACGTGGTCAACTTTGGGTAGTATTAGTTTGAACAACCACTTCTGTAGTCTAGTTTGTGTTCCTTCCATGTGTGGAACACAACCACTACTTGTATCCAACAACATGTCGTATTTGCAACTTGGCCTTTCAAATGTCATCTTATATATATAGCGCACGCACCATTTGATTTCTTCAAATTCTCTCAATTTTTTGGGTCATTAAACTGGCTGAAGTTATCAACTTTCAAAGTCTACCTCTCATTTTTATCTATTTCGGTCTTCTGCATGTTATGTGATCATTTGTTGACTGCATGACAGTTATAATTGTAAGGGAAAAATAGTAGCGCTTCTTTGGATATTCCATAATACTAATTTTTTTAAGGAAAATTGTATTGTTCATAAAATTAATTACGGTTTTAATCCTACGAAGATGTTTTGATCACTCATTCGTCATAGATACTGCATTATAAATCTACGTGTTTTCCTTCTCAAATACGTTGTGTCTCTTCTTCCTTATTTGTTCTAATTATGAAACCTTTTGATTTTACAAAAAAAAAATTTAACCAAACACATTAATATGTATGATAATGTATTTTCAAAATACATTATTTGATCTTGATTGTTTTGAAAAATGTATTTTTCGAAATCAAACATTTGAAACATTTCCAAACGAAACCTAAGTCAACTTGGTATATGTTACTTCATTACGTGAGTTATGTTTAATTATTCCAAAAGATAAGCCGTAATTTTTTTAAATAATATTCGTTTTAAAAAAAATTCGAAAACTAATCAAAAAAAAAAAAAAATTTCAAAAATACGCAGATCGCGGGTCGAACCCGCGATCCGCGCAACCACGGATCGCGGGTGCGACCCGCGATCCGTGTTTCACGGATCGCGGATCGGACCCGCGATCCGTGGGCACGGATCGCGGATCGGAGCTGTTATCAGCATAGACACCTCATTTCTTAAAGGTAGATACGAAGGAAGGTTACTTGTTGCTGTTGGGTATGACGCTGAGAATCAACTATTGCCTCTTGCATTTGGGCTCGTTGAGAAGGAAAACATATCCAATTGGGGATGGTTTATGAGATGGTTGCGACGAGAGGTGATTGGAGATAGGAAGATATGTGTCATATCTGATCGACATGCTGCAATTAAACACATTTTTAGGAATCCCGGTTACGGTTGGCACGAGGAAGGAAATGAAGCAGTTCACCGTTTATGCGCACAGCATCTTGCCGAAAACTTGCTCAAAAATTGTAAGAATCAATATGCAGTTGACGCCTTCAAGGCAGCATGCAGACACAGTAATCCGTGGGATTTCAAAGCCAGTTTGGAACAAATTGAGTATTGGAGTAAAGATGCATTACAATACATAAAAGGGATAGGGAAAAAAGATGAAACAAATGAGAATGAACCGGAGGTTCCTAGTAAGTGGTCGTTGTGTCACGACGGAGGCCAAAGATGGGGAATAATGACAAGCAATGCTGCAGAGTGTCTGAACAATGTTTTCAAAGAAGCTCGTGGTTTACCCATTTGTGCAATTGTAGAGGCGACATACTATAAACTGTTGGAGTGGTTCAACAACAGAAGACAACATGCACGTGTGTTGGCACAAAGAGGACACATCTTTTCCGAGAGGGTTACACAAATATTGGAAAAATCTGCAGCAGTTGCATGTCAACATGAGGTGAAAATAACTGATTTCGATACAGGAGTATATGAGGTCATATCCAAACATGAAAGAGTGAGCAGAACTGGAGGTAGGAGGGATCGTAGTTACAAGGTGATTCTACGTGACGGCACCAGACCGAAGTGTAAGTGTCGGGGACTACAAAATACAGGTATCGCTTGCAGTCATGTTTTGGCAGTGTGTGCCGCACGTAACTACAATGCCAATGAATATACACATTCGTACTACAGTGTCAACTCTCTAGTGCACACATGGGAGGGTCACTTCGATGTGTACGGGAAGGAAGAGGATTGGCCTGAATATATGGGAGACAAAATAATACCTGATCGAACTCTCGTCAAGAAAGGAAGGAGAAGGTCAAAACGTTTACCGATGACGATGGATGTCATGGAAGGAAGGATAGGTCCGGGTCATTGTACAGGTTGTGGTTCTATTAATCACCCAAGCGATCGTTGCAATGTAAGGGAAGGTTGAATGTATAGTAATGTTTAATATATTGTAATGTTGAATGTATTGTAATGTTGAATGTATTGTAATGTTGAATGTATTGTAATGTTGAATGTGTTGTAATGTTTATAATGTTTATAATGTCTTATTTATAAGTCAAACCATATCAATTAAGATTACAAAACAAAATCATAAGATCTTAAAGTACAACCGCGAGTACAACTGAATTACAATATGAACTACTGCGTGGGAGTGAAAATCTTTGTCTTCATCTTGCGTCGGCACCCTCGACCGACTGGAGTCGCAACATGCACTGATTCTTCTTCATCATCAGAGACGACGTATGGAACCAACTCAGATTGGGGTTGAGTATGAACAGGTGAATGAGACTCAACAGGTCGAAAAGGTGACTTATTTTGAACAGGCAAATAAGGTGACTGAGTCTCGTAAACTATGGAAGGTACAGGATTTAATTCACAAGTGTACCCTTGGTCAGTGAATGGACTGAATATACCATCCAACAAATTCCCGAAGTCTGTTTGCGGCAACTGAGGGGTATCATAATTACTACCAGGTGTCTGATAAGTTGGATAATCTTCGGGAATCTGGGAAAGCCCAAACTGCGTGGGCTGCGATGGTCCTGCGCCAATGTCACCATATGTTTCCGAATATCCAAACTGGGTTGGCTGCGATGGTCCTGCGCCAATGTCACCATATGTTTGAGAAGATCCAAACTGCGTTGGCTGCGATGGTCCTGCTCCAATGTCATCGTATGTATATGAACCTCTAAACTGCGATGAATCTGGGACAAAATCATCGTATGATGCATTGGATAACCTAAAACTATATGTTGTTTGGTCTGCAACTCTAGGTACAGGACAGTCATCACGAATCTCATTATTACCATCATCATCTTCAGGAATTGACTCCACATCTCCAGGTAATCCAGCATCGCACAGTACTCTTTCAAATTCATGCACCTGATCGCAATCGACAGCATCGAGTTGGTGACTCTTCAGCAACATTTTACACAATCCCTTAGTTCCACGTTTGTACAACTGCTTGATAACAAATTTAGCCCGTTGAATACCACGTAAGCCCTGCATTTGTAGTTTGAAAATTAGATAATAAAACACAACAAACAATAATCGTCAAAGTCGTTCAAAATACATACCATACGTCGAATACGTGGTCCACCAGGAACGTAACCTAAGTCCTCAATAGAATCACGTGGGGGTGGCAACGGCCTTTCCAAACCGAACTCTATTTGGCCTCGTATGTAGACTGTGTACATACCATTATGCTGAAACCACTGACGATACCGTCGATTTTCTCTCGGATCATATGGTCGACTTTCGTGAACAATATGCGGTCTTTCCCACATTCGTATGTAAATTTCATGCTTCGCTGACCAATCATCTCTCTGTCGGGCCGCATGTACTATCTTATCAAGTCTTTTGAGTTCTGTCCACGGATGAGGTTCTGGCGGTGGCGTCGTCTGATAAAATCCAAATTGTCTCATAGTTCTTTCTGGATAATGCCATGAAATCATCCAGAAATGAATCAAAGGCACTCTCGCAAGCCAATATGCAGCATCAGTAGTAAATACCCGGCCAGGAAGCGACATCATACTTTCATAATACGGCTGCCAGTTTACATGCTCATCCAACATACATTCAAATTCATTTCTGTAATGTGTAAGACAATTATGTGCGGCACTAACCTCATAAGTCTGTGGGTATTGCCACTTAATAGCAAATGGAGGTCGCGAGTCTAGGTCTTCTCCACCTAAACACTCAGCATGACCCACGTGTCTCGGCCGGGCTACGGGAAACCGAGTCCAAGACCAGTGTTGAAGAAGTAACAATGCACCGCCAATGTTCCTTTTCCCAGTTTGACATGAAATAGACAAGTTGCGATATAAACATGAAAGCACGGCCGCACCCCAATTGTATACTATCGGCTTGTCCAACACCTGCAAAAATCTCAAATACATAACTGGAACACCTGTCCCAGAGCTATCAGGGAAAACCATGGATCCAAACAAATCTAAAATGAAAGCCCGTGTATATTGTGCCACTTCTTCATCTGTGGGAAATTCTGGCAGATTCCCGTAATTTAGCCGCAACCATTGCAAACTGATGCTAAATCCAGACTCTTTGAACATTTGTGGCTCATCTCCTCCAACCGTTCTTTTACCTTTTTTCATAATCTCGGCGTTTATATCAATCCCAAAGCAATTTCTAATTAACTCACGACTATCTCGATCACTGTGCCCGATTATTGGAATACCACTGATAGGTAGACCCCACAAACAGCTAACATCCTGCAATGTTAATCCAACTTCCCCAACCGGTAAGTGGAAAGTGTGAGTCTCAGGACGCCAACGCTCTACAAGTGCAGTAATCAATCTATTGTCTGTCCTTGTATGTTTTATTTGGGCAAGTTGATATAATCCCAAATTTTTTAGTGCTTGACTAAAACAATCGTGGAAAGGAATTACTGGACGATGTGCACGACATTCCAAAACAGCCTCCGGCTATAATATATTCAAATATATTGTGAAAAATAAATCAATTAAAATATTGTAATTTAAATATTTACAAAATTAACGCAATATACTTTTTTTGTACTTACATTTGTGCAAATATCATTGACTCTGAACATGCAATTTGGTATTCCGAGAAGTGGGGAAATAGACTCTCTATCAACTGCATCATTATACTCACGTTCGTTTTGTACAGAGCGACTTCTACTTAAATGACTCATTTTGTCAAAACAACTGTTCATGAAAATAAAAACAGAATTACTTATAATAAAAAGCAAAAATAATCTACTCGTACATTTCATGACAAATTGCATGTTATAGAAATAATGAAAGTTATAACAATTTAACACATAAATACAACTAATATTTAAATTTTAATTTAACAGAAAATAATAAATAACTATTACAAATACTTATATTATATAATAAATTTCGTAAATGTACGTTATACAAATTTTAAATGTATATACAATTAATTTAATTATAAACAGATACATAAATACAACTAATATTTATAATTAAATATAATAGAAAATAACAAAACAATTCCAAATAATTTAAATTTAACAAAGAAATTAAATCTTAATTTAAAATATTCTTAAGTAAAAAATTTGTGTAAAATTTACCTGAGTCCAAGATAAGCTGGGAAATAAGTGTTGTGCGAGCTCCGAATTGTAGAAAAACTTGAAGAGAAGTGTCGTGCGAACCCGAGAAGATAATAAAAACTAGTTGAGATTAACTGATTTTAACTCAAAATTTAATCTGAAAACTCAAACATTAACTGAAAACTCAAAAATTAACTTAATACTTAATCTGAAAACTCAAAAACTTAATAACTGAAATTAAAAAAAGTTAAAAAAAAAACCCGACGGATCGCGCTTTTATAGCGCGATCCGTCGCACGGATCGCGGATCCGATCCGCGATCCGTGGACACGGATCGCGGATCGGACCCGCGATCCGTGGGCACGGATCGCGGATTGGACCCGCGATCCGTGGGCACGGATCGCGGCTCCGATCCGCGATCCGTGCCCACGGATCGCGGGTCCGATCCGCGATCCGTGAAACACGGATCGCGGGTCGCACCCGCGATCCGTGGTTGCGCGGATCGCGGGTTCGACCCGCGATCTGCGTATTTTTGAAATTTTTTTTTTTTTTTGATTAGTTTTCGAATTTTTTTTAAAACGAATATTATTTAAAAAAATTACGGCTTATCCCCGACGGATGTATATGTCAGTGTGATACTGAGGACGAAGTATTAGTCGATGTATCTTACACCGACAGATACGTTTGTCGGTGATTCACACCGACGGATCTCTGTCAGTGATTCCCCGTCGGGTTTTTTTGCTCCGCCGAAACAAGGTGAAAAGATTTGACGAGAAAGTTCGTGCCAAAATTAATGTCGATGATTTTTATCCGTCGGTGTAACTAAACACCGACACTGCAGCACCTATAGTAGGTGTATTCGTCGATATTAACCTACACCGACGGACAGAGACATACACCGAATGATACATACAATCGGTGAATGCTTGTTCCGCCGTAGTACATCTTCTATAAAACACAAGAACATTCTTTATTTTTTTAGACTCACTTTTGATCTTTATGTTTTCCAAATTTTGTAGAGCACTTGTACATTCTTTAAGCATCTTAAAGTTCCAATTTCGGACCGTAAACTCACTTACCTTACAAGCCCATCTCATCTCTTACGAGTATGACTAATCTTTCATTTTCCTTATTACAGAACTTGTTTATATATTGGCAAAAGCATGCAGGAAACTTTCATCGCATGTACACATCATGAAGTAGTGAAACTTATAAAGCCGTTAATTAAGCTCTTTCCAGTAATCAAGATTTGTTTAGTCTCTTGTTAGCTTTATGGAGGCTTCGATTTTCTTTCAAATGAAAATCTTGAAGTTGCAGTTCAATCTATTTTGTTTCTTTTCAGACACCTTATCATGTTCTGACAATTCTAGGTATGGCAAACCAAGCAATAAATACTAGCAATAATTTTGTTTCTTAATCTTATTTTAGGATCTTGAATTTGTAAACCACATAATTTGGAAAGGAGCTATCGCCTTTATGCGATGTAGTAATGGAAAATCCACAAACACATGTGGACAGGACAAGGAAGGAATCAAATACTGGAACATATCAAACAACAATCAATGTCAAATTGTCAATTGACACTTATTTTTGGACCCTATTAACAATGAGCAGAAGATGCGCTTACGAAGAATGGTGATATTTATAGTAGATTAACCATAAAGGAAGGTGATTACTTCTTGTTGTTACTTCAAGGAGGGTAAAAAAAGCAACTATCACTTGTATATATTTAAGCACTTCGTTCCTAAATGCAACATGTCATGTTTCTCTCTAGCTTGTTGAAATAGATCTCGTTACTTCAAATTATTAGTATCAAATAGTTGGTCTGGGTCTGAGTTGTTGTTTTGCAAATTAAGTTCTACTTTCTAGCTACAAAGACATTCGAAAATTCAAAAACTCAATTTTGAGAAAAATATGTTTGGATAACAAAAAATAGGTTTTGAGATTTACCAAACTCAAAACCCAACCAAATATCAAAACTGAACCAATCTAAACACGCCCTTAATCTAAGTAAACAAGAGTTATTATATCTGACTTCACTTTTCCAAATAAATCAATCCTATCCTCCTTGTTACTTCGAGGAGGGTAAACAACTTTAACTTTAGACAAGCTCTAATTGCATTTAACCCTCCAATCTTCTTTGAACACGCTTAACCCATTGGTTTGCTGACTTGAGACAAGTTATCCTCCAACAATCACAATTTTTACCCATCCATTTTGTGTCTGGGCTGGTTTAAGTACAAGTTAAGGGAGGTGTAAAACATGTTGGACTATTAAATTTGGGTTTAGGTTCACGAACAATTTAATTGAAAAATCAAATGTTGAAATGTGAGTTATTGAGACACGTAAAATTCTCACTTCTTTTAGTCCCACGTTGGAGAACATGGGAAGTTTGAAATATTTTCAAATGTTTACTTTTCATGACCCTATGATGATAGAAAGAGAGGATGAGAGAATACTTCACATGCATTTAAATCCCTGACGGTTACAAATGGGGATATAAATCCAGTTTGGTTCCCTCCCATGTAACACATGTTCTTTTTACTCTCTCAAAACGAACCCATGTATAACCCAACATTCTCTGGTGATCAATCATTGCGAGGTTTCGCTCTGCTTTCAAATGTTCGTCGTCGGCTCCAGTGTGCGTTTGTCTGACATGGCTATATTTTCTCCGAAGCAGATCGTGAATCGATGACTTGGTTGAATTATTTTTAATGATATTTGTTTATTTGTTGTTTGTTTCTTAAATATGATATTGTTTGTTGGTTTCGTCTGCATTCTACTGTGTATTTTATTTGACATGTGTAACCCAATGTTTAACATGAAAATATTTGTTAATATTACAATAAAACTGTTGATACAATTACAAATATAGTCATGTAATACAGTAAGTTACAGATGTCGAATAAATAAATCAGCAGAATCCAGATTAAGCCAACGTACAAATTCATGTTTAGAAAAACAAACAAACGAAGAATAATGATCAGAAAAGACATTCCCAACCGAGTCGTCGAATTCTAACTTGCCTTAGATAAAATATCGCCCCCACATACTAGTGCGATGGGTTTGACGCTCTTCTCCCATGATAGAACGATTCCTTCGTCAAGAGGGCGCGCACCAGAGCCGACGAATCTCAAAAACAGATCAAAACCTCACAATATTCGACCGTCGGAGAATGCTGGAATTCGTGGAGACAAAAATCGCCGGAGCGGTTTTTCGTTGAGAGAGGGGAAAAAGATGTGTCCTTTCTTGGGTGGACTGCAAGACATTTTATAATAGTCTATGACACAAAAATATGACCCCTTAACCCCCACAAACACGGGGCCATGATCACCACGTGTTGTGACACACGAGCACGTGTGCGGGTATACATGGGTCCAACCACCCCTCCACTCATTCCACTCTTTCCACTTCTCGGAATTAAGGGAGACAAAATATTTTAAACCATTTTCCACAACCCACAACTTCCGATGTGGGACTAAACCGACACATGAATTTATTTCCCCATTGCAGCCTTACCCACGAAACATTGAAACCTGGTGCTTTCAGCAATGGTACCTTTCGAGTTTGAACCACAGCCTGAGTTCTTCAACTTTACTCCCACTAAGTGAAACGAAGTCTTGAACGTGAACCTTTGTTGTGGAGATTTCCATTGAGAAAAACACCAAGCAGATCATACTGCAATCTACAGGGTTGATGAATTACGGTCATGCATATGTATCCTATTTCATGAATGCTTTCAAAGAATGACCCACATTCCTCTAATTGTGGCCACACAATTACATTCACATAGTTGGACTTCTAAAAAATGCACTGCTAACATCTTGTTCTAAGAACTCGAACTCATTCAGAATATACACTCTTACTAAACCCGCAGTTTCAACAACTATCCATTCTGTGGGGGTATTGACACAGATACAATGTATGACTTACAATGTATCACCAATTGGTTGCACTAAACTAACTCAAAAACTTGTTATTACCACATTGAACCAACTTCATGGGGTCTCCACTTATATTGGTTGGATTGTCATTCTCGATGAGTCATGAAATGGGTCTCAGTCCCATTCCCAACTTGGATTTCAGAACTTGAGCTAGATCAAATCATTTGGTGAAAAGATTAGCTATATTGTCTTTTGTACCGACAAAATCAACAACTATCACCCTTTCTGATACTAACTCCCTTACAGACTTCAGTCTGACTTCGATGTGTCTCATTTGTTTGTTTTTATACTTTGAGCTTCTCAGCTTTGCAATAGTAGTCATACTATTACAATGGATAGATATTGTAGGAACCGGTTTGCTAGTATTGGCAATTCAGACAAGAGTCCTTTCAACCATTTAGCTTCCATTTCACTTGTAACCAAAGCACAAAGTTCAGCTTCAAACGTAGATCGAGACAGTATGTTCTTTTTAGTAGACCTCGAGGAGATTGCACCTCCACCTAGAGTAAAAACATACCCTGTAACATTGTCACTCTCAGAGTTTTTGGCTATCTAGCTTACATCACTGTACCCTTTGAGTACAACTGGGAATTTCCAATAATGTAGCCCTAGAGTAAAAGTACCCTTCAAGTACTTTAGTACTCTATCCAAAGTCTCCCAATGAGTACGATCATGACAACTTGTGTATCTACTAAGTTTGCTTACAAAGAATAAAATATTTGGACATGTGCAATTTGCAAGATGCATCAAACTACCTATAATCTGAGAATATCTCAACTGTGAAACTGGAATACCACTCTTGTTCTTGTACAAAGGTTTGGAAGAATCGTATGGAGTTTTCACATATCTACAATATGTATAGCCAAATCTCTCAAGAACCTTCTCAACATAGTGAGATTGAGATAATGAAATACTCTCAACTGACTGAATCAGTTTGAGACCCAAGATCACATTTGCAACACTCATATCCTTAATCTCAAACTTAGAACACAATGAGGACTTTGTTTCACGTATTATGTCAAGGTTCAACCCAAACAGTAGTATGTCGTTGACATATAAACACACTACAATGCATGCATCACCTTGAACTTTGCAGTAGACACACTTGTCAGAATCAATAACCTGGAATCCAAATGATAATATAATTTTGTCAAATTTCTCATGCCAAGCTTTTGGGGCTTCTTTAAGTCCATATAGAGACTTAACAAGTTTACAAACTGTGTTCTCACTTCCAGAAGCTACAAATCCTTCAGGTTGATCAATATAAATTTCTTCTTCAAGATCACCATGAAGAATAACACTTTTTACATCCATTTGATGGATCGTAAAATCATATATGGATGACAATGCTAAGAGCACAAGGATAGTAGTCATACGAGACACTGGAGAATAGGTATCAAAATAGTCTATTCCTTTCTTATGTTTAAACCTCTTGACAACTAAATCTGGCTTTATACTTATCAATGGAACCATCTGGTTTTAATTTCTTTTTAAATATCTATTTAGAACCGATTGTTGAACAACTTGGAGGAAGATTCACCAACTCCCATGTCCCATTTGAGACAATAGAGTCAATTTCGATCTTAACTGCATCTTTCCAATGCTTTGCTTCGGATGAAGCCATAACATCCTTGAAAGTATTTGGACCACCCTCGATGTGGTAAGTGATGTAATCACTTCCCAAATCCTTGACAACTCTAGATCGTTTGCTTCTTCTAGGTTCAATTTCAACTTGAGTTTGAAAAAAACTCAGATTCTGTAATGGACCGATCTACCCTCACGTTTGTCATCATTTCCACATACTCGTGGATGAAACCAAACGTAGGTGGATCACTCGAAAAAGAAACTTGTTGAGGAACTCCAGATTTCATGGGAAATACATCCTCAAAAAATGTGGCATCACGAAATTTAACAATTGTGTTAACATCTATGCTAGATATCTCGGACTTGATTACCAAGAATCTGTACGCATAGTTATTAATCACGTATCTGATAAATATTTCATAAATGGTCTTGGGACCAAAAAAATTCTCTTATGTTTAAGGATTAACACTTTTGCAAGACAACCCCAAACTCTAAGATATTTAAGACTCGGTTTTCGACCATGCCAAAGTTCGAAAGGACTATCCTCATGTTTTTGAGGAACTTTATTCAGAATATGGAAAACCGTATTCAAAGCTTCCCCCCAAATATATTTAGGTAATCTTGAACTCTCCAACAATGCATTAATCATATCAGATAATGTTCTATTCTTTCGTTCAGCAATCCCATTAGATTGTGGAGAATATGACCTCGTTACCTCATGAACTATGCCAGAATCCTGACAAACTTGTTCGAACATGGTAGACGTATATTCACCACCTATATCAGATATCAACCTCCTAAGTTTCTTTTCAGTTTGTGTTTCAATTTCATTCTTAAAATTAAGAAACTTAGATAGCGCATCATCTTGACTTTTCAAAAGATAAATATAGCAATAAGTTCACTGCTGGAAAAAAGGGTTTTCACGTCGGTTTTTTTACCATATCACATCGGATTTACTGGTCCAATATACCAACGTGATAATTGGGGACGTAATAGGAAACATAAAATCACGTTGGTTTTTACCAAATCAGACGTGATATTGGGTATATCACATTGGATACTAGAAATCTGACGTGATATTTAGCCAATATCAAGTCGGTTTTTACCAAAGCCGACGTGATATTTAGAAAATGTCATGTGATAAAGTTCAGTTAAAAAGGATTCATTTGTGATTTAACATACTAAGAGTTCGCTGCATTAAACACATTCATAATCCAATATACATATTCACAGTCACATTCAAATTCACAGTACAATAATAATTGCATGACATTCACAAATACAATGCAATATACTAGGTCACATTCAAGTTATTAATTAACAATCACACAATCACATTCAAACTAACATTCAATATCTCGACTTCCATTCAAGCGAACAAAACAAGTTAACATTCATATGAAAAATGGGCTTTCACGTAACATAAAACGATCATCAACTTACAAGCATACATGTTATGAAAAAGGAAGACCATCTCTCTCGTGTTTTGTCGAGCTCGAATTGTGAATATGGATCAAGATTTTCTCCAAATACCTATAAAATAAAACAAAGACGTAAACATACAACTTTATCAAAATAAGATGTATATCTCAATATAAGGTAGAAGCTACATATTACCTCTCGTAAAATCTCCCCCTGCAAACTCAACTCCACAATTTCTTTTATATACCTCATGATGTAGTACCCGCACTTCGTATTTCTAGTTTGTCTACAGTACTACAATCAAGACATAATTTATATTACGAAACAACAAAATTAATTGAAAATATAGAACTTATTGTTTCAAAAATAATATAATCATCCTACCTTCATAGCATGCAAAGTTGTTGTCTTTTTTGGTTTCTTTTATGTCACAATGCTTTATATATATATCCATAGCTTTACATAAATGGATAAATATCAGACTTTGTTATAAAATTTGACAACTACAACGTATTATTATGTTTTAAACTAGTAATTTAATAGAACTTACAATTGCACAATCTCCTTCAAATCTTTTCTGGATTTGTTTGAAGCTAAATGATCAAACCAATATGCAATATTTGTATCGGGACAAATAACAGCTAACATCCAATGATCACTAAATAAAATTCATTCAAAAAACATAATAAATTAATTTTAATACTACATGTATTATATAAAATAAGTAAAAACATATCTCTCCCAATACAGTGCAAGATAATACCTATTGTTCCCCTCAGACATCACCTTCACAATATTTTGTGGTCGGGTGTCGTCGTTTTGTTGTCCCGGGTGGCAGAGCAATGTTGGACTTAAATATCCAAATCTCTTTCCATAAGGCATTTGGTAAAATATATATATTAAAATCAATAATTTAAACCAAAACATAAACAAATACCGTGAAAAGTAACTAAATACGAATGACTTACTTTAACAACTTGAATGATTGTTATATTAAATTTGTCAGACTTTAGAAATTGCATGACATCACTCATGAATACATACAATTTTGGTTGTAAGCCGTCTACGGTTGTGGAGCCTACGACTTCTTTTTGCATAACACTCTCCACAACATCGTCCTCAGATTTAAATTTTATGAAATTGTATAACAATAAACAGTTCTTGGGCGACACGTTTTCACTAAATCCGTCAAGATTTTTGTATCCCTTGGATTATGGAGGTTCAACCTTTAACATAAAAAAATACATGTTAGAACATTTAGTAATTCAACAATATATATGACGATCATAAAACCGTATTTAAATTCTAAATGAATACCTTTTTATTTTATTTTTTTATTATTAAACAACGTGGTCATTGCAATACGTAGCTTTCGGCCTCCCCAACCTTATGAACTTTTGATTCTGATATTGGCAAGAACGCTTCACCATCGACAAGATTATCTAAAGTCACTGCTACACTTTTTGATCCGATATTTGCCTCGTGATGCGTCTTCAACGCATATACCTTCCCATACGCCACGAGTCGCAAATTGGGATCTTTACAAAAAGTCCACATTCACGCTCATCCTTTAAATAGATTTAAGTTAAAATTAACAACTATCAGGAACTAACAATACAAATGTAATTAATTTTTTACCTCAATTGGTTCTTTTTCCTCAGTTGTTGGTATTGATATTTCCTTAATTACATGTGGTATTGGACGGGTTGGCTTCACGATTACATCTTCAGGATTAACACTTGACGCGCTCCGAGGCGTTGACATGTTAAAAGGTAGGTTGTTCATTGCATAGAGATTTCTCACCATACTCTCCAAATCTCCCATCTTTTGCCTTAATTCCTGATGTTCCCGAGTGAGCCCCCAATCTGAAGAAGAGGATGACCCAAAGTATTGACGAATTCCAATTCAACTACCCACACCTCGAACTCGTCCCAGATGCTCCTCTTTACCCAAAGCCATGCCTAATATGTCATTTCTACCATTCGAGACAAAATCTCCTGAAGAGGCTTATAGTGAAAGCTCGTCCTATAACAAAATTATATTATAAATATTATATGATTAAGCTACAAATATTACATTTAAATTTAATACTTACAATCTTGTTGGCAACATTTGCGGACTTGTCGGTCATGTAACTTCCGTTGGGTCTAACACATGCTCTTTTTCCACTTTTCTTGCCTAGGTGGTGGCGACAGTGGAGGCAAATTACTTGCTTGCTTCTTGATGCATTGCATACATTGCATCATATGTCTTTCATTTAGATCACTTTTATATCAATAAATGCTATTAAGGTATGTGTTTAGTCTTATTTACAGAATACAGGGACCTGAATGCAAATTACCCACATTCCGAGCATAAACGCGTGCAAAAGACTCATTTCTATCATAAAGACCAAGTTCAAGCTTATCGGGTTTCAAATGGAAATGTATCCAAGCATAAAAGCATTCAAGACCTAATCACAAAAAGAACAATGACTTGAGCACAAAAGTAGCCGGGGACTCAATTGCAAAAAGACAAGGACCTAATTGCAAATCACGAGTAGCTTTTATCATCTTGGAGAAAATCTAAAGAAAAATCAATGTGGATCTTCAAATTTATAAAAGAATTAATCCGGAGCTCAAAAGAATGGAAAGAATCAATCCAGACGCGTAAAGGATGATCAAATCATACCATAAACATTCAACCAAAATCTGGACCAAATCAGAGCATGATGTGCGGCGATTCCGCCGCATATCACACACACCATGCGGCGATTCCGCCGCCCCCTAGTAGATCTGTGTGCTCCAATTTTGTCCAGTCGTGTCTGGACACGTGTACTCTCCAATTCTATACTTAGGTCTCTTGTAACAACTATAAATAGACCCGAGAACGATGTTAGAAGGGTCCTTGGTCTTTGGTTGTAGTTTTTATTCTTAATCTTAGTTTTGTATTCTTCTTTTCATTAATAAAATTCTGTCTTTTATTTCTTACTTTTAGTTTTCTTTTGTAATGTCTCAAGGACCCCTTCTTCCTCCCTCTATGAGTTTCTAACTCCTTCCAAAGGGTGGAGGTGACGGATTTAGGGTGAAGAGAAGATGAATGAATGTTATTATTTTAATTTCGTGTTAGTATATTTTGATTACTTGAGTTTATGTTAAATCATTTATCATGTAATGCTTTATAACTAACATGATTTATTATAAGTTTCTGAATTCTCTAATCTGAACCCTAAATCTAAACCTCCACCCGACGGAATTCACCTCTTTATTCTTGTTTTAAGTTTTAATTGTTCTTGTTTCTTGCTTTAGATAATTAAAAATCAAAAATCTCAAAACCAACTTATTTCTTCTCTCCTTCTTTCCCCCAATCGAAATCACACAAATAACAAGATCTCTCCCTCCTTGTGTTCGACCCGTATTTGCCACGTCTTCATTGACGCCGTGCACTTGCGGTATAAATTTAAATCCCATCACTTCTCACTTAGACCGGACTGCAAAGCATCTTCTTTTTGCTTTGCTCTTTTTTCTACTATCATTTCCCCCTCAAGTTTATGATAGCCTCCCCGGGACAATCGAGGAGAAACTTATTTTTGGATTATCGGTCTTTATTACGTTCTCGTAGGGCCTATAATGAAATAATAAAAATAATTTAAATAATAAAAAATATTATGAAAATCAAATTCAATTGGTAAGAAACTATTAAAACCTTACAAAAAATTCTGTAGTTTGTCTTGATTTAAGGAATTGCCCCCATGTTGTTGCAGTAATAAAGTTGCATATCGAACAAGGATTTTGATCCTTGTACACCCCAAATACAAAGTTGGCTGACAATTTGTTTTAAAATCCTTCCACTTATTGCCCACATACGACAACCATTTCTTTTTCAACAATTTCGTGGGCTCAGCAACAAAATTCTCCTACATTAAACAACAATAAATAGTTAGATAAAAACATAGATGACAAAAATCACTAACAATGAAAGAAGTAAAATCTTACCATTACATCTTGCCAAATTTGGTCTTTAAATGAAGCGTCAATCGCAGACCATTTTTCAGCACAGATGTTGACTTTCGTTCTTACAAGCATCCCCAAATAACTTCTCCAGTATATTTGGTTTGGTCTGATTGGCTCCAACACATTGTCAAACTGAAGAGGTAATGGACCTTCTCTCTTAACCATTAACTGAAACCAGACCATCAAAGTAGCTCCACATTTGTGAGATGTCATGAAATCCTCATCATCACTTTCAACTTGCACGTCGACGTCAATGTTCACCTTTGACCGATCAGTCTTCTTCTCCATACTCATCTTCCTGAAATAAGAAAAAAATAAAGTTTATATAAACTAATAAAGTAGAAAATCATATACAAATAACATAAGATATTAACATGCAACTTTACTTTTAATTGAACCTTTATTTTTGACTTTTTTGTTTCTTGCTCATAGGATCCTCGATCCATATTCCTTCATGATGATCATCTCGGATAAGTAAGCTATCAACAGTTCTGTCATCCTTAAATGATTTAAGTTCAGTTACTTCTGAAAACGGGGGAATTTCTCCAATTTCATTAACATCTTTTTGACAAACGATTTGTCGTTTTCCTTCTAAAACTACCAGAATATTTCTTCAATCTAACTATAATAAGACATATTGGCATATATGAGATTTCTATCTTTTGAACTAGAGATGTGCAACGATTCAGCTACCAAAGTGACCCCATTATTCTGCATTGTGTTTTTCTTGTCCTCCACTTTGGTATAGAAAAAGAGAAGCAATTGATATCGTAATCATTATAAGATGTCACTATAGGATTAGGTCTATATGCAATCATTAAGGCATGCATGTATTTTCTTATACTGCATACACATCATACACAAGATTTTTTTGGTCTCATATGTACGGTCTGGAAGTTCATTCTTTTCTGGAAGAATTTCTTTTAACAACTTAAATAAGGCAGTAAAACTGACATCACTCCAACCGTTCGAGGCTTTCAAGGTATATAATCGTAACACTGCAGACAATCTACTTAAATCGATGCAACCCTGATACAAATGATTTTCATTGTCAGACAACAGACTACTAAGTACTTGGGGTTCATCATCAAACTTATTGGCAACATCTCAAATCATATCCTCTAACCGTTTTTCATCATTAACATCTTGATTTGAAGGACTATTACTTTCATCATTTGTACGTATTTCATTCTCAACATGCCACATTCAACGTTTGTATCCTTCATCAAAACCTTTCTCAAACATGTGAGCTTTGATCTCTTTTACATCTCTTAAGAACATGTTAACACACTTCCTACATGGACATAAGACTTTTCCTTCGTTTCTAATATGCGCATTCTTTTGTGCAAACTCTAGAAATTTATCAACTCCGTACTCATACTCTTTACTCAATCGACTTGCAAAAATCCAATTCTGATTCATTGTTATCTATACAACAACAAAAACAATCGTAATAAAAAATGAACCCAATACTTAGGAATTTTTCAAAATTTCGGCAGAACCTCCCCTGAAATTTCATGGTAATAAAAAAATTCCCGTGGAAAAAACACAAACATATGCACAACTATATATCAAAACCTACAATACAACCATTTACTTAAGTAGTTATTTTAACAAACTATATATTGATCACTTAAATAGTCATTTGAAAACATTCATTCATTTGAGTAGTCAACTAATTAACATATAAATTCAAAAATATATAAATAAAACATATATATATATAAATTCAACATATATACATCTAACACACACACATATATATATATATATATATATATTCAAAATTTATAAATGCAATTTGTTTGGTTGGGTTGGGGATGGTTCAGTTGTGGTGGAGGGGAGTCGAGTTGTGGTGGAGGGTCGGGTTGGGGTTGGTGTGGAGGTCCCGGAGGGGGATCATGTTGTGGTGGAAGGTTAGGTTGGGTTGTGGAGGCTGGGGTGGGAGTTCGGATGGGGGAGGAGGGTTAGGGTCGGGATGGTGGAGGAGGATTGGGGTCAGGTTGTGGGGGAGGTCGACGGAGAGGAGGGACGGGTTGAGGGGGTGAGGGTGGGACGGAGAGGAGGGTCAAGATGAGGGGGCACTAGTGCAGAAAAGTCCATATGCGTCGGATATACAGGAGTATATACGACGGATTTTGGCGGTTCAAGTACCTGACGTATATTTACCTGTCGCCTATGCCCTGCTATATAGACATCGGATGTATACGACCAACGTCTATACTGCTATATAGGTGTCGGCTCTATACGGCCGACGTCTATTATACCTTTTAAATAACGCAAAAGAATACATTGCAACCTATATCAGACATTCAACTCACACATTAATCAAGCCCAAGTTGCCCAAGTGATCCAAGTGTCAATCTTTTGACCATTAACCAAGTACAACAAGCCCAAGTGACCAAACTCGTCTGCATTCACCAAGTAGAAGAGTGGTGGAGTACATCAATCACAACAACAACAAAATCTGATGTGAGACTAAACTATTACGACCTATAGACGTCAGCTGTATAGAGTGACCGACGTCTATACATAATTACGACTTATAGACGTCAGCTACCCTATACATCTGACATCTATACCTTTAAATAATAATAATGTTATTAAATTACGGCCTATAGACGTAACCGACATCTATACAAGGGTAAATAATAATAAATTGCAACCATTGATATGAACGTTTCACGTCGGTTGTTAAATAACCGACGTGACATGCCGACATCGTAGCAAGTTTTTCTAGCAGTGTTTGAACTATCATCAATGAAAGTAATAAAATATTTATTTTTATCATTAGTTAACATGTCATTAAATTAACAAGTATAAGTGTGTACTAGTTCTAAAATATACTTGTATCTCTAGTCAGAAGATGAAAATGTTTCTTTGGTTGTTTAGCTTGTACACACACTTGTCATTTTTTATTCTCGATGACATACTTAGGAATCATATCTAAATTCATCATTCTTTTCAAACATTGATAATTCAAATGTCCTAGATGTCTATGTCAAACATCACAAAATTCAATGGAATAAACAACAGTGGAAGACACATCTTTAACAGAAATAACATTACGATTATAAAAAGCAGATTCAACATGAATAAAAAACACCACCAGACAAGTACCCATTTCCAATAAAAGTACCAAAAAGAGTAATCACTACTTTGTTACATTTAGAAGTCACTTCATAACCCTCAACTACCAGACACGGACCACTAACAGTAGACACATGAGGCATCCTGTGCAGCGAAAGAACTTGTCCTGAAGGTAACTTCGAGTTGATACGTCGAACACCAAGCACCTTTGCAACATTCCCATCAGCCATCAAGACATATTTCCATCAACAGGCTGGTAAGTGACAAACATGGACTTGTCAGCACATACATGCACATTAGCTCCAGTGTCAACCAACCACTCATGTGGTTCGTAAATGGAAAGTACTCGAGGATTAACAGAAACAAAATTATTATTGGCCTCATCAACCCCAGTCAAAACATTATGTGAAAGGAATGTGTTCTAAAAGTTTTAATTGGATATGCAAATATTTTCTTCCTTGATTAATGTATTCGTCTTTTACAAGTGTTAAGGAAGAGACTATTGGTCCTTAACTGTAGAGTTCTAAAATATAATGGTTTACATAAATCAAAAGTTATTCACAATCATGGTAATTGACATGAAACATTAATTACCGACATAAGATTGTCGTGTTGATCATCGATTATTGTACCTCTACAAATGTTTGACGACACAAGTATATAAAAGAGGAAAATGGTTACTTTTATATATTGAAGAGACCTAGCAAGTGAAACATTATAGATTTGTGTTATGTGTCATTAATGCTTTCACTGTGTCTTGAATCCTAAGATATGAGACTTATTTCTTTTCACATAAGAAGTGTTCAATTTGATTATTTTCAAAAACTATCAATGAGCATAGTGATAAAGAAAATAGTAGGTTGAACTCGACTTGTGCTGGAAAAAATATCTAGTCAAAAGATTATCATTGCCCCTCTTAATTTGAGTGATGATATTAGTGGGTCACTTGATAAAGTAAAATTATAATCTGCACATCGTGACTTGAGTTAAATTACATATTTATAATTAGCTTAAGAGATCAAGAAATGAATATATAATATAAAGATGATACATTTCTACTTTGTATATATTCTTAATATCATTAGACAATAAATGGACACAAGTGATGTCTTTACATCACTAAATAGATCGTGTTTAGTTCAAGTGAACAAGACATCTATGTTAATTGGGTAGCTATAATGTGTAGCTAGATACCGCTTATAGTTTGTGATACTAAGTGTTTAATATCATTGCCAATATAGCTTAGATCCTCCTATATTTCACACTACAAAACTAGGAAACAAGAAACTTGATTTTGTATTCATATGGTGTATCGGGTTTCATGTGAAATGGGATACACATGGTGAATCGATTAAATCAATATGTCATGAAAATTGACATAATTAGAATCATGAATAAATTCATATGGGATGTATGTATTATGGGGTGTAATAGCTTGACACTGCATAAGATAATATGTTACATGATATATGAATTTTCTAAAAACCTCAATGATCAAATTTTGTTGGATGAAAAAAATCCAAAATTTTACAAAAGCAAAAATTGAGTCAAACAGTAGACCGTTTGAGATCGGTTGACCGGGTTCTTCGGAACGGCTGACCGGACAAAGATCAGATGCACATGGGTCGACCGAAAATTATCAGGACTTGTCTTGATAATAGGATCGGTCGACCGAGCATGATAAACGGTCAACCAAAAATATCCAAGAAATATTTTGGCGATATAACGGTCCACCGGTATAGGGACACGTTCGACCGAAATTTACCAGAAGAAATTTTTGTAAGTAAACGGTCGACCGGAGTGATATGTGGTTCGACCAAAATTTCCAGGGTATTTTTCTCGGGTATATTCGGTCGACCGTCTAGCTCACGGTCCGACTGAACTTGTGATGTGCGACGCAACTCTGGATCTTCATATAGGTTTTAGAGAACCTTTGGGTATGATCCTTTGTTTTAATATATATATAAATTATATGATATTGGAATAAATGTGAAACAATGTGCATAAAATTGTTGAAAATATGGAAATCGGTCATGTATGCATGTATTGTTTTTTAAATATATACATACATATGGGCACGAAATCCTGCAGTGGTAGCATAACATTTAGTTCATATTTTCAATAATTAGACTATATAATTAATTTGGTTTACCATCTCCAATCGGAACAATTCATGTTTGATGTCTTTTTCGTGTTTTTCGACAGTTTTGTTGATTTAATTTTACTTGATTATTTTTTATTGTTTTAAATGTTTTAAAACACATCATATGAATGTTAGAATTAGGATTTAGACTTATGTCTAATACGTAAAATTTTTGTTTTTTAATTAAATGATTATTTTATAAGGAATCGACAAAACGAAAGAGACAAATAAGTTTATCTTTCCTTAAAAAAATGTTTTGGAAATTTGGATAGACTGCGGTTCAAATATTTTGTATTTGAACTATGGATGCATAAAATCATTTTTAATGGATTTCAAATGATTTTGGAATTGTTTGATTAAGAGAAGGATAAACTAAATCGTGTAATATATAGTATATGTACATGCATTGCACTAGTTCTCTTTTGCAGGGACAAGTGAGTTTATATGTTCCATCAAAGTCATGTGTGAATGAAAGATGTGTTTGTTATTATTATTATTCAATCATAGAGACTTATGTATATGTAAAACCAATTATTTATGCATATGAAAAGATTTTTACATAGGACTTGCACTAGACAATTTTCGAAATTGTGAATGCATGTTTATATTTTACAATATCTACATCCATGGTGCAAGAGGAAGTCGTGAAGAATGCGCAAATGACAAGGACACGGGAACATATAAACTCACACCAATGTGTGTGTGAATGAATCTAATTTATGTTTGTGTAATTGACATGTATGTGATTGTATGAATGAATGTTAGGATGTGTATAGATTCAAATATGCATGATCACCTAGATTCTAAAATCACATATAAATGTTTAATTGTCCAACCAAAAATTAAGAGTATTTTCTTTCTTATCTCATCCACTAGCAGTCAACGATCGAGAGATATTCTGCTCGCCCTTAGCAGGAGATAGCATCCTCCATCTTTGGGAATAGTGGGAAATATAAGGTTGTCTATTGTTGTGCCATGAATAGATGTACGAGGTGTGATTCACCCTTAATGGACACCGAATGTATTTATTTGTGAATACAATGGATAAACGTATCTCGTATCAAATGAAATAAGTTTTCTTAACAAGACCCGGAGCCCTAGCTCGGTTTTGAGAAAAAGAGTTTTCCTTAGGATGATTGGTCAAATTCCCTCTTAATTAAAACGACAAGTCATAAGAGTTTGAAAATGTAAGAGTTTGCAAAATTTTCGAAATGGTTATGATTAGAAAATATTTTCTTACCTTGATTTTATAATATATTTGATAACCCTTAGCTAGTTTATATTACAATTGATATGATCTTGAATTACTGCATTTATGGACGTATTTAATTATTTGCGGTATTGATTTTCAAACATAAAATTGACGTTAATTCCTATATATTTTATTTTGTAAAAATGTTGAATATTCAACCTATTGTGCAATCTATGATTGAAAAAAATCATTTGGCAAATGATGACTCAAACTTCATAAGCTGGCAATTCTAGCTCAATATCGTGCGAAAGTTTGAGAAACTATCTCATATTTTGGATGATAAATCCCAAAATGAAATGAGAAGACAACCGATAGTGAGAAAAAGGCTAAAACCAAGTGGAAGACCAAGAGAACCAAGTTCACGGTCTAATGTTGGCCTCCATGGGTATGGGTGACTTGCTTCAAACGAAATACTTGGATTCAAAACCCAAGAAGTTCATGGAAGCTTTAACAAAGATGTTCATGGATAATGCTAGAAAAGAGTGTTATAAGACCACCATAGCACTCACAAAGTGCCACATGGCGGAGGGAACATCGGTATCCATGCATTTTCTCACTATGCAAGGATACCTTGAGAAATTGGCGAAGCTCTCTTACCCGATGCCCGAGGACATTGCGGAAGTTTTGAGTCTTTACTATCTAGCCCCATCATACAAGGATTTCATCATGCACTATCATGTGCGTGAGAAAGGGGTGAGTCTTGAGGAGCTTCACAATACTCTCAAAATGGTTGAAGTTGACATGGGCAAGGGTCGAGACAAGAACATTCTAGCCGTCCATGGAGGGAGCAAGAAGATCACCAAAGGTAAAGGCAAAAACAAATTGGCCAAAAAGGCGTTGAAGGGAAGTGGAGTAGGAGACGCTCATGCGAGTGTCTCGAGGGGGAATTCTTCGAAATCTCTGACTCCTAACACTGTGTGTTACCGCAGGTGGAAAATGACACATTCGCCCGAATTGCCCTAAGTACAAGTAGAATTTTGCATTTGTATTAAACAAGTAGGGAGAGAAGACCTATTTATAGGCTCTCCCAACACCCACATCATGAGCTACCCATTAACGCATGATCTCTTGTTTTTCTCTCATTAAACCAATCACAAATTGACACATAATCATCCTTAAAAATATTTGACCATAATTTGAACAAATCCAGCCCATGATCAACACTAATCTCCTAATAATTCAAGGCAAAATCATGTCGAACGGTCGACCAAAATCACCACTCAGTCGACCGAACGGTTGATGGTTTGACAAGTTCGGTCGGACCGTGAGCTAGACGGGGATTTAATCTCTTAATAACTTTTGATTTATGTAAATCATTATCTTTTAGAGCTCTACAGTTAAGGACCAAGAACATCTTCCTCAACATTTCCAAAAGACGAGTATATTAATCAAAGAACAAAATGTTTGCACATCCAATTCATAATAATTGACATATAAAAGTAAAACTTTTAGAACACATCCCTTTCATATTATTTTGATATACTATTTTAATACATAGTAATTTAGATATATATTAAAATAAATAGAAGATGATCATACACAAAGGTTCTCTAAAACTTTTATGAAGATCTGAAGTTGTGTTGCTCGTCGAATCGCCCGTCGATTCGCCTCCAAGTGTTCACCAAACTCTAAACAAGATCAGTGAGAAATGAGATAGTCAATCAATCTCTAAATCAAGGTTAGAATCTAGCTAATAACCCCTCTAAAGCTCCTAAGAATTTAATCTCCAAAAACTTAAATAATTAAAAGAATTTTCGGATGGATTAATGAGGTGGTTAGGGAGAGAGAATTTTTGCATTCAATGAAACAAGTAGGGAGAAGAGACCTATTTATAGGCTCTCACAACACCCACATCATGAGTTATCCACTAACACAAGATCTCTTGTTTTTCTCTTCCTTAAACCAATCACAATTTGATACATAATCATCCTTAAAAATGTTTGACCATAATTGGAATAAATCCAACCCATGATCAACACTAATTCCTTAATAATTCTAGCAAAATCGTGCTCACCAGTCAAGCAAAAGTTGCCTACCGGTCGACTGATAGGCAATTAATTACGGTTTTGGTTGGACCATGAAACCCGACGGTCGACCCATCACACACTACCAAACTACTATAATTTTTCGGTCAGACTGCATTTCAAGTCGGTCGACCAATAATTCGCGGAGAAAGTTAAGAGTTTGTTGGGTGATAATGGTGAACAATAAGTAGTTGTGACATTGGGGATGAGAGATTAGGATTTGGAGAGGAGATTTAGAGATTGGGGAAGAAAGAGGAGTGGGAGAGGGAGACTTGGAGTGGAAGGAAGATTGAGAATAATTCTTTTGTATCTCATTCAATAGCAAAAATCTCATTGTATAAAACTTTACAAATACTTGAAAATGAAGTAATTGCTAATAACAATAAAAAATACTAAAAATCCCCAATAATTCCTAACAATGCTAATTATATATAAATATATCCCATTTAGCCTTACACTTGATAGTCTATTTTGTACATGCTCCTTATGTTGTTATCCAAAAGAACAACAAAAATTACCAACTCCCTCTTTCATTCCCTTCTCTCTAGCTCTTGTCTTTTTCGGTTCATGTTAAAAAAAATCGCCACAATGAACATTGTTTCTCACGTCGAGCGTGACATTCCTCTGAACGCTTAGTCTTTTTCTCAACCCTCTGTGGGAATGTCATTTAAATCATTTGAAGAAACACGTTAGTTTTAGAGCCAAAAAAGAATCTTTCGTGTATAATCCTACATAACCTCGAATGTTATCAATTACGGTACATAAACCAAATAATACAATGCAAGCAAAAGTTCTAGATTCATGGAGGTAGCTCGAAGGTAGTAGAAAGAACCAAAGATTCATGCATCTGTTTGAGTTCAGAGATCGAGATCCATAAAGGCAACATGCGTATTGAGAATCCAAGATAATGTCACGACAAAAGGAGTCATTAATTTGTCGATGCCAAGATAAGACATTCTCATTATTTGCTTGGGGGAAAGATGTGTGTTCCATGCGGGACATATGTGTATTTGCTGATGGGAGAAAATTTATTTCATGCAGGAGAGATGTGTGTCCCTCGTGGGATGCCTTTTGTCATGCTGAGGGACAAACTTGAGAAGATGTGTATTTGCTGATGGGAAACGTGTGTACTTTCTAAGGGAAAAGATGTGTCCCGTGCGAGACAGATGTGTACTGCTGAGAGGAAGATGTGTATTTGCTGATGGGAAAAATGTGTATTTGTTGAGGGGGAAAATGTGTATTTGCTGAAGGAATATATGTATTTCGTGCGGTATGGATGTGTGTTTGCTGAGAGACAAATGTATATATTGTTGAGATGGATATGTGTAAATGTGGAGAAAAATGATACAAATATTTATTTTTGTGTGCGAGATAGATGTGTATATTTTTGCGAAGAATTGAAACCATCGTACTATAAACAACAACGGCCTCTCGTTTTGTTGGAAATTTATTTTCAAAATAAATTTAAATAATAAATTTAAAATCGCAAATGCTGACATAAAATGTAAAATATCCCGGACAAGCCGTAATTTTTTATATAATAAAAAAAATCAAAAATTCGAAATTTAGGATTTTTTTTCAAATCTACTCGGATCGCGGGTGTGACCCGCGATCCGTGGGGCACGGATCGCGGTTCCCACCCGCGATCCGTCCCCCCCAAATAAATTTTTTTTTGCTGAAAAATTTCACGGATCGCGGTTATCAACCGCGATCCGTGAATTTTTTTTTAAAAAACATTTTAAAAAAAACATTTTTCAAAATAAATTTTTTTTAAAGTTTTCTGTTTTAGTTTTATTTTCTTTATTTCTGTTTTTCTTTTTTATTATAATTATTTGTAATCTTTTTTAAAATCATTTTTTTCAAAATATGTTTTCTAATTTATATTATTTTTTAAAAATTTTAAAATTTGTTTTTAATTTTTTCAAAAATCGACCTCCAAATCAGGTCGATAACTGAACGTATTGAAATATTAGGGTATTTTATACAATAAAAAAATAAAATTTCTTAACCAGAATAAGAAATTATTTGCAAATGAATATTAAACAAACACTAAAACTAATCAAAACAAAAAATTGATAACGTTGTCGAAAATTCGTAGGGTGTGCAAAAAATAAAAAACACAATTAATTTTAAAAAAAAATAATAACAATTACAAAACATATTTTGAAAAGAAATATAATAAAAAAACTTAGTTAAAATGATTTTAAAAAATTCAAAACATAAAACACTTCAACTAAAATCCGTGACTTTATTTATTTTCTTTTATTGTTTTTGATTTTATGTTTTGATTCTTTTAAAATCATTTTAACTATGTTATATATATATATACTTCAAATATGTTTTCTAATTTTTATAAATTTTAAAAAAAAATTAATTGTGTTTTTAATTTTTTGCAGTATCGACTTTCAAAACTGTTTGTAATGTGTATCCACCCTACGAATTTTTGACAAATCTATAAAAATTAGAAAACATATTTTGAAGTATATATATATATATATATATATATATATATAATATAGTTAAACCCTACAAATTTTGAATATAAAATATTTTGAAGTAATAGAAAACTGTTTGTAATGTGTACCACCCTACGAATTTTTGACAACGTTACCAATTTTAAAATGTACCTATATTGGTATTGGAAATTTAATTTTTTTTATTAGATAAAAAAATGTACCTAGTTAATACTATATTCTAAATTTTTAAAATTTTTAACGTTGTCAAAAATTCGTAAGGAGAATACACATTACAAACAGTTTTGAAGGTCGATACTGCAAAAAATTAAAAACACAATTAATTTTTTTTTAAAATTTATAAAAATTAGAAAACATATTTTGATTTATATATATATATATATAAAACATTGTTAAAATGATTTTAAAAATCAAAACATAAGATCAAAAACAATAAAAGAAAATAAATAAAGTCACAGATTTTAGTTGTAGTGTTTTATGTTTTGAATTTTTTAAATCCTTTTAACTAAGTTTTTTTATTATATTTGTTTTCAAAATATGTTTTGTAATTGTTATTATTTTTTAAAAAAATTTAATTGTATTTTTAATTTTTCTCTATCGACCTTCAAAATTGTTTGTAATGTGTGTACACCTTAAGAATTTTCGACAACGTTACCAATTCTTTGTTTTGATTAGTTTTAATGTTTGTTTAAAATTCATTTGTAAATAATTTCTTATTCTGGTTAAGAAATTTTATTTTTTTATTGTATACAATACCCTAATATTTCAATACGTTCAGTCATCGACGTGATTTGGAGGTCGATTTTTGAAAAAATTAAAAACAAATTTTAAATTTTTTAAAAAATAATATAAATTAGAAAACATATTTTGAAAAAAAAAAGATTTTAAAAAAGATTACAAATAATTATAATAAAAAAGAAAAACAAAAATAAAGAAAATAAAACTAAAGCAGAAAACTTAAAAAAAAATTATTTTAAAAAAATTATTTGAAAAATAATTGTTTTTGGGGGCACGGATTGCGGGTGGGATTCGCGATCCGTGCCTCACGGATCGCGGGTCACACCCGTGATCCGAGTAGATTTGAAAAAAAAAATCTCTTAAATTTCGAATTTTTGATTTTTTTTTATTATATAAAAAAATTACGGCCGGACGAGCTGTCTGTTTTTTTAATCCAAAACTGAGACATCCGTCCCCTTCGATCCTTACCATGGATGGCCACGGCGGCGCGCCGGTCCGATCCCGGAGCTCCCAATCCCAATCCCAGTCCCCATCCCACTCCGCCTCCGTCTCCGCCTCCAGCTCCCACCACAAGCGCAAGTTCCCCGCGCCACTCCCTCCGCACGCCTTCTCCCTCTCTGACACCGGCGCGCTCACCTCCAACGACGATCTAGACAGCGTCAGCGCGCGCGACGACTCCGACTCCGAAGACTCCGGCGACGGCACCCCCGACGACGACGACAACGACGACAACAACAACGCCATCCGGACCTTCACCAACGCGCGTGTCAACGCCAAGCCGCCGAAGGCGGAGACGGGGAAGGTCGAGGGCGCGGAGAAGGACGGGAGGGGTGGGGTTGGGACCGGCTTGGTCGTCAAGGAGGAGAATGTGAAGGGGATCTTCACGGAGAATATTCAGACCAGTGGGGCGTATAGTACTAGGGATGAAGGGTTGAAGAGGGAGGTTAGTCTTTTGTTTCTCTCTCTCTCTCTCTCTCTCTCTCTCTTCTCTGATTTTGAGATGTTAATGTTTGATTTTTAAGTTATTTTTTGTTGTGTTCTCGTAGCATACTTAGACTTGCTAGAGTTTAATACCTTCGAACTCAGAGTAAGATTTGAAAATAAGATGTGCAACAATCTTGCCAAGCAGCTGTGGCTAGTTAGATAGCTAGGACCAATGATCGATTAACTAGGACCAAGGATCAAATCTAAGCATCGTGAACTACATGTGGGGGTTGATTACAAATATATAATGCTTTTAGAAAAAAACAATTAAGCCAAGCAAACACCATAAGAACCTAAAAACAAGCACCACACCAACGAAGAGAATACACCAATATGTGGCTTTGGCAATACCTTTGCCCACACTACGGTCTCTATCAGTGAAAGAAGATTTCTGCTATTGAATAGAAGATTAGACGAAGAAACACAAACATGCATGTTTTGCATGTCAACCTCTCAGAAAACATAAATGTGCTGCATTAGGCAGAATTGATTGAACTCTAATGTCAAACTGTTGATCATGCCAATCAGTTCTTTATCAATGCTCAGGATTGGTCAGTCGCTAAGGGTGCTGAATCTTGCAACATGTCCCTAAACTCATCGACTGCTACAGCACTTTCATGTCCAGTCTTTTCCTCTGGATTAGTCCAGTGTGGCATGGATTTGAAATGCTTAAGTGAATATCTTGGGTCGTCTTTAGTCTAACCCTTAGATCTATGCATTGTAGATGACTAAGCCCAACCTATTTTATACCCACTCAAGTAGTTGTATGGATCCATTTAAATATGAAAACAAATTAGAACATGACTACTTTTACATTCCTCTATATGACACATCAACTTATATTTCTCACTCATTTTTGAGAAACATTACTTCACATGGTAATATGTAACCTAATGAATGAAATACTTATCAAGTGTGATATCAAACCACACTAGTTGAGCTCACATTAGCGAGATCACAACATTGATTGGATGCACAAAGAAATAGAGAAATAACATAAACAATTCATAGGAAAAAAACTTCAGAAACACATTTCCTTATGAAAACGTCATTTAGATACAATATTTAGCAGAAACATATAAAAATGCACTCATAAGGAACAAAGTATGAAAATATTTTCCACTTCACGTTTAGGGCAAGTAGAGACTACCCTACAAGTCCATTTTTCTTTAGTTTTTACTTTATAGGCTTATGTGATGTCCTTTTAGTCTGTTTTATGATCACCAATGCTAGTGGGTTTTATCAAAGTGCTTATGTCATATTAGTTTAGGCAATTTAGTTCCAAGTAGTAGCTTTTCGATGAAGTACCTTATCACAAGATTGCTTCACGAGAATAAGCAAATAATAGATGTTGTAATAAAAGTGAGAACAAAGCTAGTTACGGCGATGGAATTGAACCTTGGTATCTTTGTTCTTTTTTTCTGTCAGATTTAACCATATGCCCCTAAACTAGGTTCCCGAGCTCTAGTGATTCTCCTAGAAATGACCGTGGAAGGTTTATTACTCGAGGCTCTAGCGATAATCAAAAGCCTATTTTGTACAATGAAATCAATGGAAGTTCATATATGCCTTGCTAAAAGCAGGTCGGGTGTTGTCAATATAGGGCTATATTTAATGTTTTCTATCAGAATAAAAAAATGTAAATTCATCAACAATGGGGGCAAAATTGTTACTCTTGTTTTTGGAGGACCATTCAAAAGCATATCTCAATATGTTGGGTTCAAGGTATGCCTCAACTGGTTGTAATGCACACCTTTGCTTCTTCAATGGGCGACTAGGTTATTTTAGTTGTGCCCCAATAATTAACTAACTGTTGGTCAAATTTTAAAAGGGTATTTAGATTCACATTTGCTCTTCTTACATCACCAAATCTCAAGCAAATGATGTTGAGCTATCATCTAATTATTATTTTTATCAATTATTATCCAAACATAATATGGTGTTATTATTTTGCACTATATCCATTTCTTGTGCATATTTACCTAGGTTGATATTATTAATCCCCTTCAGGAAGAATCCGGAAGACTTAAATTTTTGTGTTACGCAAATGATGGAGTGGACGAGCATATGATTTGGTATAAGTTTTTCTTTGTAATTTAATATTTGTTTTTTTCGTTTTTAAGAAATCTATAAGTTGGTATAGCAAACTACTAAGTTCTAATGTGACACATGGTTTGCTTGTTTGTATAGGTTGATTGGGTTAAAGAATATTTTTTCTAGGCAACTCCCTAATATGCCCAAGGAGTACATTGTTCGACTTCTCATGGACAGGTAACCATGTGTACTTGGTAAATGTTTTGAAAGATAAAATACAACCTATGCTTTCCTAAGATATTTGAACATAAAATTTTAATGTAGCATGCTATTTAATGTACTAGTACAGTTTATATTTATTACATCACCTAATATATTTTCAGTTCAACCCGTTGTTTTGTGTTTCTATATGTTTCAGTTTTTTGTGCTTGTATTGGGAAACATCCTAACTTTATATAAAATGAATATTTAACATCAAGGTGCCTTCTCTATTGTGTTGTATTTATCAAATTACCATGTCCACAATTCCACATATTTGTATTGGCTCATACCCTTATCTCGTGCCTTTGTCCACCATCCCTTCTTATCTTTCTAGGTTGGAATTAGATGTTGCCTGTAAAAGAGGGTTAGAATTAGATCTTGTCTAGTACTGAATCTGTTGGCATATGAGGATCGTAAGCTTGAACCTTCTTAGTCCTAATTTGGGTTTCTGAGAACACATTGACTCTCTCTGTAGTAAGGTGTTAGTAACTTAGTATTGCATAATTAACCTTTAACATGCCTATTAAGTAAAATGAAAGAGAGAGACAAATATCCTTGGGGATTATCTCAGTAATCTTTAGTCATAATCCACGTGCATGTAGGTTTTGTTTGAAAATTTGAATTTCAGTGAACAACTCTAGATTTTCCACATCAAGCTTGGAGTCATTCTAGGAGAAAAGTGTCTTGATCAACGGAAATAATTTGTATCTGTTATGTTCCTATGGGTTTGGAAATGCATGACTTTTATTTGCATTTGAGATTTTGAAGATTACTCATTCGCTATGACTTGGAATGTGAGTATTGTGAGGGGAAAGCTTTGGGAGTGAAATCTTAATTAATATGTTTTTTTCTTTTCAATTCATAATCTTTTAGCAATTGTGGTGTATTTTGATAACTTCAGGACTGAAAAAGGAAAATAGATAAAATGTCGGAGTGATTCCCCTTTTGGGTAGAGACTTTAAGGAGAAACTCTTTTATACAATATTGACCCTGATGTTTCTCTCCAAAATCAAGGAGAAACAAGTGAACAATCCCAGTCACAAGACAGTTTTCTTACCACTGCCCTAGGGGTTGCCCTCAAATTACCCCTTCTTATTTGAAGTCAACAACTACAGTGAGCATATTAAAAGCTCCGAAGACAAGTGTGAAATGATTAGAAAATTCGGTGCACTTCACTTTTAGGGCACAATTTGGATCACTTCGAAGCAATACTTTGAGACTTTGATTGGACAAAGTCAATAGCGTGAGTATAAAAATGAAGGCACGTGTTTACCGTTCAAAAGAAAAATGAAGGCAGGTGTAGCCTTTTTAAGCATAAATACTGACAAGGTTTCCCTGATTCCAAGGTATGCCTATCATCAATCGCAAAATCAAATGTTCACGCCTTTAATGGTGTTAGTAGATGTTCAAAATCTGACAGTTTGATTGTTTTCTGTTCTTATTTTGATTTCTGTAGTCGAGAAAAAAAGTACATGCAAGTCTATATTATTCGTGAACTCACAAAGTGGTAAAGCGAAAATGGATATTGGTGTACAAATATTTGCTTTGGAATTGGATATTCATATTGTAACTTCGGTACTCTTAATTCGTAACTACATCTGTACCCCAATACTCAAATATATATGACAATTATCATCTTATGAAAATATAGACACTCAGAATATTGTACTTACTGTATCTATTATATATACTTATCTATGATTTGTAAACATCCTCTTGTGGCGAACTAGTGAAATGTGCAAAATGATGGAACTTGCAAGCACTCAATTCTCTTTTCAAGGATGTAATAATTTATTCTATTATGCAGGAGCCATAAATCAATGATGGTTATTAGACAAAATCAAGTTGTTGGGGGTATAACATATCGCCCATATGTAAGGTATTTGACGATTTTTATTATGTGTTACACTTTTGATTTTCCAGACAACTTGCTTCTGGCATTATCTATTTAATGTTGTATGATCTAAAAATTGGCATGTTTCTTATGTAACTCAGTTTGTAGTTTTAGCTTTGTTTCTTTTCGGTTGTACCATATTTTACAAGTAGATTATCCACTTTTTTTGAGGTGAGTTGGTCTATATATATTCACCAGTACTTTGTTATATACAACATTTCCAGCCAAAAATTTGGAGAGATAGCTTTCTGTGCGATAACAGCAGATGAACAAGTGAAGGGCTATGGAACGAGATTGATGAATCACCTAAAACAACATGCTCGTGATGTAGATGGCCTTACCCACTTTTTAACTTACGCAGACAACAATGCTGTTGGCTACTTTTTGAAGCAGGTATTCACTGCTTCATATTTCCCAATTCAAAACCTATTCTTTCTGTCAGACTAGCAGTTCTATGCATTATGTTTGTATGTTCTTTGCATTCCTGTTTTGGTGGTGTTATTATCTCGGCAGTTGTTTGGGTCTTTTATGGAATCTCATTATTTATGAGGAGCTAATGCTGCCTGTTTTGAGTTATGATGATTTTTTTATAGTAGTTGCATGTGTTGAAAGGTCATTGTCTTACTGTAGATAAGGAACATTGCACAGAAGGATTACATACAGTGATACAACACAAATGTAGAGTGAAAACAGGAGTTGGCACTACATGATAGCCTGGTGTCCAGTAGGTTATCTGGGAAAATGTTCCAACTTTGAACAATAACATTTTCAATTTGTAACCACAAGAAGCACCATACCAGGTCTTCAAGATGGAGGTCTGCTTATGGTTTTTTGCCTGCACAAAATGCAAAACAATCTCTTGTTTCGTTTATCATATCTACACATAAAGAACGAGAGAAGGTCTAGAGAATTTGAGGTCTATTTCAGTTTGGGCAGAAATAAATGAGATCCTTTGGTCACTTCGTCACTAATTTGTCAATTGTTTCAATAATGGTTCTGGTTCCTTTGAATAACTGACACAATAAAATTGAAAAATATACACCACTTACAAAGAATGAACACAATTTTAGATGAAACAGATGATTGCTAGTGAGATTTCATATGATTTTGTATGTATCCTTATAATTATAAAGCTCTTCCTTACATGCCATTCAACTTAAATTTAAAATCCAATAAGAGGTGACATATCTGCTTGAAAACCCAGAAATGGAACTATCATGTTTTGGTTCCTTTTTTTCATATGCAATGAATTTTCCGTGCTTTTGGGAGCAAAGATACAAAGTAGAATTCAGAAGATACAAAGAGGTAAAGGGAGATGAAGTGTGTGGACCCGTTACAAGGTAAAGGGAGTTGAAAAGGTTTTGTTGGGGATGGAAAACGTGGGTTTTTTGGATTGCTTCGGATGGTGTTTGGATGGTTGCGATACTTTTGGACTGTGGTGAAGGAGTAAAGGACCATGACCAAAATCATTTGTAGCAACTAGCCAACTACGCAGAACCATAGTATCTTATTTACATGTATCACGTGACTATTGCAATAGGTCAGTCGAAAGAGGTCTTCATGGTCATCCCTACATTTTGACACAAGCAGTTTTGGTACAAGAATCATTTGACGACTTTGCAGCCTATCTTATGTTGGAGCTTCCCTTGTAAGGCCTCTCCATGAATGAGTGCATGAGATGCACTGAGGGAACTAGAACATCGTCACACAACCATGCATGCCCTCTTGATCTTTATTTTCTGCGACAACTTTGAAAGTTGAAACTGAATCTGCATTTTTCGGAAGGTTTCAATTTTTCTTTTTTTTATCATTTATATTTATAGAATAAAGAGGGATACAAGAGGTGACAAAGGACAAAACAAAAACAGAAAAACAAAACAAGTTGGAAACATGATTCCGACAAGACCTCAACAGAACAAGAATGTCCAAAAAATAAAATGACAAGGTGTGGGCACAACAACATTAGAAAAAAATTCACAATCACCCAACGAAGGGAATGATTCTACAACACACTCCACTGTAATTCCTGAAAATTTCAACCACAGGAAGACATCCCGTACAATCTTTTGCCAGATCTTCTCAACTACAATTCTCTTATCATCAAACCTTAGTCTATTCCTCGTCACCCAAATATTCCACCATAAGGCGAGGGGGCCAAGGGTTCCAGCTTACTTGGTGGAACCATTAGGAGTGTCCGAAGTCCAATTTAGCCAAAAATCTCTGAAATCTCCACCTTCGACGCCCAAACCCATGGCAAACTTAGACGCAAGCCTATTCAGCAAAGCCTTGGTAATCTCACAATCTCTGAAAAGATGGTCATTAAACTCTTCCTCTACCAAACAAAGTGGGCATCTACTAGCCAAGCTCCAACCCTTAGATTTTAAGACAACCTCCGTCAAAGTCTTATCTTGAAAAATCAGCCAAGCCAAGAAATAAGTTTTTGGTGGTGCATTCTTGTTCCAAATCAGTGATAGAGGGATTTGACCGAGAAAGAGAGATTAGATCAAAAAGACCAAATAAGAGAATCAACGGCAGTAGAAGAGAAAGACACTGAATTTAACAAAACCAAGAGATCACATTATTGCAAGGATTTACGATCCGAGAGGGATCGGGAGAAAGAGAAATTTCAAACCGGTGATGAATCCTGCCATGTCAGAAGATCAACAACCCACGCCTCCTTATCCATCGCTAACCTATAGAGTAGGGGAAAAGTAACCATAAGGGACGATTGACCAGCCCAGCTATCTAACCAAAACCTAATATCCACCCCATCACCAACATCACACCTCATTCCTTATCTTACCACCTCCTCCACACCAAGAACACCACTCCATAGGTCATTAATAGATTTGATATGATCAGGGAACCAAGCGGATGAGCCACGATAGTACTTATCTCGGATGACAGTCATGACACGTTTCCACAGGGGAGGATCTGGGTCAGGTGGACCAGATAATCTCCAAAATCATTTGCCTAATAAAACCTTATTAGGATTTTATGTCTCGGATACCTAACCCCCCCCCCCCCCCCCCCCCCCCCCCCCCCCCAACACACAATCTTCCAAGGGACAAGAGGATAACCCGAGTGTTTCTCACCCTTTCCTCCTTTCAAGAGGAAATTTCTTTGTAGATTGTTTATCAAGTTTTCAACTAGAGACACTTTCAAATGGATTGTTTTGATTTGTGATTGTGGTAGCCAACTAACTACCTAAGCCAATAGGAATTTGCTAACTGTAATATCATCATGGACACCCATGTCGTAAGTAAAACGATCCATAGATTACCCTAAGAAGCGATCTAAGCCAAGGATTCTCCAAGAATAATGTACTATTTCATGTTTCAACAGGTAATGGTTTGTACCCATGGGATTCCTCTGTGATTTCTTCAAATAAATGAGAGTACTGTATAGTGAATTTCAGATTTAGCGTTCTTGAAAAAATAAGTTTTTTTTTTTTTTTGCAGATTTGATTCTTAACTTTTACTCAGTAAACTAGCACTGTTCAAACAGAACCATAATATGTACCTTAATCACAATATTTTCCAGAGCATAAAATTATATGATTATTTTCATATGTATGGCAAGTTAGAGTGTCAATTACATTAGTTTAAAATTCAATTTTTGTAACTATATATATAAGCTAAGTTAATGAAAGATATATAATTATCATTGAGAAATCAGATTTGAACAGAAAATGCCCGAGCTTTATTGTTTATACTTTTAAGTTTTAACTATGTCCAATGAGATTGATTAAAAAAACTATGTCCAGACTAGAAAAAATATGAACTATAATTTTATATCGCAGTTATGTCCATAAAATGTTTTCTAGGCATGCAAATGCTTAATATGATGAATAACGTGCCTAATTAATTATTTGATGAACAGGGCTTTTCAAAGGAAATTTCATTGGAAAAGGAAAGATGGCATGGGTATGTTGTTCTTTATTTTTGATAATTGGTAGGGTTAATTTTAATTATTAAGTTATGTTCTTAAATTTGCATATTCTGATAATTTCGTCCTTTGTAAAGTCAAAGTTTGTCATCAGGTTATATACATATTGGCACTGGAGGGATATGCTATGTCATTATTAAGGTTTAATTTATCACATGATGACATATTGACATTAGAAAATGATCAATATGCTAATAGAAATATTTTTTTAATTATTTTTACTAATGTTAGATGACTTTTCACTCTGACAACCAGTAAAATAAGTATAAACGCATACGGGCGTGTGTGCAGTTGCGTGTGGGTGTATCATCGGCTGGTCAACTAGTTCCTTAACAGATTGGTGCTTAGACCAGCTTGTCGTCTTGTTTGTGTATAGATGGGAGAAATCATGAGAAGTTCTTGGCCTAATATGAAATTAAGGTGTCGTAACATAGAGAAATTGCAATGAATGAAGTTTTAGCACTGAAAGGCTATTGAATGACATTTCATCCAATTTACTTGTATTTGTCTGATTTTTTTTGTATTGAATAAAGTTTCTAGTGATTGCCTGGTTGGTTACGATTCATGTTTACAATGCAAAGTAACAAACTACATGTTGCCTTTTTCTGGTGCATTATTTTTGCGTCTGGAATGAGGAAATTAGTGTTTGTTTTATTTTGGAACGAGTGTAGCATTAGCTAAGCTACTTATTTGACTCTTGTAGGTGCTTCTTTTTGTGCTTAATTTACTCGCATGGTCACCAACATTTGTCTTCAAATGATGGATTTTCATCTTAGGTGTATTTGTGCTGCTTTTATTATTACAAATTTAGCAATGGTTGTTGCTTTAGTACCTGACAGACTATTATTGTTACAGTTGGAGAATTGAGAGGCATTAATGACACCTGTTTTGTTCATTGATATTATTGCAATCATGTTTATGAGTTTACTGCAAACCTATTATACTCGACACCTTCCAGGTTTCAAAACACTTGGCACATTATAAATATTGATTTCTATATAATTCAAAAAATTGAAGATTTATGATGGTTTCATTAACAAAATAAATTGAAATCTTCTTTATGCTGACTTTTGCAACTTCCAAGGTATATTAAAGATTATGATGGTGTCATCTTGATGGAGTGCAAAATCGATCCAAAGCTTCCTTACACTGATTTGTCAAGCATGATTCGTCGACAAAGACAGGTTATGATTAATCTACTGAGCTCTTCCTATTAGTTAGGAACATAAGAAATTACGAATGTATGCGTGTGTTCGACTGGAGACGTGCAAAATGTCTACCCCAAAATATGGATATTAAAACGATTTTACATGGCTTTATGTCTCTGCTGACCTTATGATAGATTATGAATAGCTTTGTAATCTTGTGGAATGACCTCATTCATCTATCCCTAGTAAAATTAATCTTGTAGGATGACCTCATGCATCTATTCCTGATAAATTTTTAGTTCCGAAACTGCATGTGCTGGATCATTGGCAGGAGGACGAATAGGTGTTTCTCCCACTGTTCTGAAAACCGGACCGGACCGGCCGGTCCAACCGTGAACTAGAGGTCTGTCCGGTCCGGTTCACCCCCAAAACCGTTTTTTCCCTGAACTGGATTGAACTGTGCTGAACCGGCGGTTCAACCACTGGTTCAGGAAAAAAAACATTTTTTTGTTTTTTTTATATTGGTATCTGATTATGTATTCAGTTATTCGATTACTACATATCCAAAAAAACCAAACCAAAATCTATACCCCAACCCTAGAAATGTTTATATTGTAGATGTTTTGAATATTTTTTTGCTTAATAAATATGATTATTATATCTATAATATATATTTACGACGTCATGCTGACGTCACCGGTTCAACCGGTTCGATTCGGTCCAATCCCGGTCGAACCTCTGAACCTTTGAACCTTTGACGTTGCCGGTTCGACGTCCGTTCGGTTCTGAAAACCTTGGTTTCTCTTTCTCCTATAGTTATATGATTCTGTGTAATGACAAACTCATACCATATGTTTATGTTTGTAACTCATATTTATGATTTCATGCATGTTATCTGTATAAACTGTTACTGGTTATAAGAACTGCTGGGAAGTTATGGTGCAATTATCTGGACCATCTTTTCCTAACAAAGTTTTTGAAATCTTAGATTATTAGGTGTTTCGGATTCTTCATAGCAATGGCCCTTTGTTATCTTATCCATGTGTCTCTTCAGTGTACGACGTGAGGATTATAGCATATGTTTATTTCCCCCCAACAGATGTGTTGTTGGATACTTAGGTTGAATATGTGACAATGTGACTTGTGAAGGAGAACAAATCATACTCTTCTTGAGTGTGCACTTTCCATGTGCTCAGCCTGTCAGTTGTTTTAGGGTTTCCATGCTACAATAACTCTTATTTTACCCCTTTTAGGCTCTCCTTTTGCCCATACTCCATCTATAATTCTATATGCTCCTTTGTAGATTTGTGGTTGCATCAACAAAGCCATTTATTCTAAACTAGTTACGGTAGGTTTGTGGTTGTATTAATATAAAAAAGCTTGTGGTTCTATGCCAGGTTCATGCCTGGATTTTCAGTGATCTTGCAGAGTCAGCTATTTTGTTGAAAACCCCAGTAATGAGCTCCTAGACTCATAGTAGATGCCTGCACTGTAGTCATTACATCACTTTGCTCCAATACATCATATACATGGAGTTACCTTGCTCATGAAATGGTAGCTTTACTTGGCTATCATCCTTGCCTGTCATTCTTATTAATATTCATTTTAATTCTTTTAGAGCTAAATTTAAAAAATACATAGACCCACCTATGTGCCATGAACTTTGGTTTTGTTTTCTTTGCAATCTGAATCTGCTCGAATAACATCTCATATCTATAAATACTGACACCGGATGTGGAAGTTTGCTAGCTGTGCATTTCTTATCCTTAAAAATAATGTCTTGGTTCATCTCTGATGAATGTTTTTGTGGTGTAACTGGAATATTGGACATTGTCTTGGTCATGGACACTTCCCATGGTTTGTTTCTTCAACTTCTAAGTGGTGCCTTTCTTGAGTCATTCACTTATGATGTAAAGACGAGTCTGTGGCTTTTATGGTAGATATGTGACCTGCTACTGTCTTCTGTACTAGGTTATTTTATTTGGACCTATTCAAGAGCATGTCTGTAGTCTGTACTTGAAATGACAGGAGAGTTTGACACTACCACCTTAACATTTGTGCCGTCAATTTTTTTCTGTGGAATGGGATGTTTGCTGATTTGATTTCTTAAGCTGCAGGCAATTGATGAGAAGATAAGAGAACTCTCCAACTGCCATATTGTTTACCAGGGCATTGATTTTCAGAAGGTGTTAGTTCTCTTTTCTCATCCAACATATTAATATAAGTTTCTAAACTTGATGAACATGGACAAGTTATAACAGCCCAGTGAGAGAGGTTATATTTTAGTGAATGTTTTTAAATGAGTAATTTCTTACATTTAACGAAAGATTTGCTGTCTAACATCCATCTGTTCTAGATCCTTGTGAATTTTGTTTTATATCACGATTCATGTTTTATTTTGGATATTTAAAAATTAAAAGTGAGAATGCATAGTATTGTTCATATATTTAGGGTCTAAGGACACACTCGTTGGTCCATTATTGGCTAACCCAAGGTAACAAGTTACTCTCCAAAGAAGAGATTCAGCATCTCCCTTATCATGTATTAATTATACATGGACATTGACAATTCTACCATTACTATGATGGGAGTAGAATTCATATAATTAAGAATATTTCCACTTGTGGGGATGAACTTATTTAATTTTCCAGTCGCAACTGGGAATCATCATCAGTGTTGAAAGTACTAAAAAATGTGTTGAACACCAGATTTTAGTACCAAACAAAAATTGCATAACATATGGCTTGTCAAGTGTGCTCGTCGCAGACCACTTCTTTGATTCTTAAGCAGTGTCCCACTTCTTTCTTTTGTCCTGAAGCCTTTATATGAATTTAATTTTAGGCAGTCTATCTTACTCTTATTCCTGAAGTGCAAGGGAGGAAAACTGTAACTCAGATACCTATTGATCTCTAGACTGATGAAAGATATATTATCTTGAAGGTCTTATTATACTTCATTAATTTATTGGCTTTAGAGATAAAATTGATTGGGGAAAATTGGTAGAGCAGAATTGTTATCTGTTAAACATGGTTAGTTGGGTTTTTAGAGAGAAACCTCTACAGAAAAAGACTATTTGCTTATTAATTAATGGTTTTATGTTCTTCTTGCTAGCTTGGATTTTTTTTCCGTCTCATGCAACTTTTATTTAATTGCATTCGGTTATTTAACTTGACGAGTTGATGTTGCTGATTACTTTCTATGTGCATTTTTTTGTTAAATTAGAAATTTGTAATCATAACCCTTTTTCTTCTTTTCCAGAAGGACGCTGGTATTCCCAAAAAGACAATTAAAGCAGAGGATATCCCTGGATTAAGTAATTTATTTCCTCAAACCATGTTTTCCTAGTAATGTTTCTATTTCATTTTTTGTGCTAATTATAAGTAATTGGACATGAGTATCGATAAAAAAGATTTTGGACGTGTGTACTTTTAATGTGACAACTAAATAATCTATGTATATTATGTTTGTCTTTGAAAGGTTGGCTTGATGTTATTATGTCTTGTACTTGATAGCGAGGATAACCATAATTTGTAGTGTTAACTTTCATTCTTTCTTTTTGATTGTAGGCTTACAACTTTTTTTATGTAATCCTTTATCCCTAGTTAGTTTGTTCATCACTGTTGCACCTATCAAGAGTTAGCATCATAATTAATAGGTTGAAACTTCGGCAGTTGTTTTTATCCACATAGATTCCTCTCATAGTTTAAACTTTAAAGTTCAGTAACATTAGTATAACCATATGTAATATCGGTAAGAACTAAGGACTTTTGTTAGGTATTCATTATATTTCCTTAACGAAAATTGGGAAACCAATATTCACTATATATGTTCATCATCATCAAAGTAGTTCTTCTAATAGGTCTTGCTCGTATTTTTATTGCTATCAAGTGTATTCTCCTTAAGTATCTTCTATTAGCTCTTTGCTTACATTTTTTTCTCTTCAAACATTATCTTCTTCAGTTTGGAATTAAAGGCTTTGTTTGTTGTTGTTGTAAACATTATCCTCTCTGAAGAATCATTAGTCAATACTCATCGTGATTCTTAGAGCTAAGATATGTGATATTGACCGAGGCAATACCAATTGGAAAAGAATGCCTATTGGCCATCGTTTTCCTACAAGGCAACACAATGGGGCCACATATGGTGTGTTAATGTTGTATTCTAGTTTTTTTTCCTTTCAAATCATCGATGTGCTGTGTTTGCTATTTTCAGTGTCTTTTAAATGTCAATGATATAATGTCTAATATCTACAAATAGGGGAAGCTGGATGGACTCCTGATCAATACGGTCATTCCCGGATTAAGAATTCTACTACCGACCTTGCGGTCTTTCGTCCGTTCCTAAATAATGTCATGAGATCAATTTTGAAGGCAAGTTTTTATTAGCAAAGTTTTCTAGCTTATTAGCTTAGTTTGTTTTAGTTACTTTTATAATCGATGATAAACCTTAACGGCTTAAACTCCTCCAAGAAATGACATTCATGCTTGGTATATATTTGGTATTAAGTTGTTTTTTGACATTTGGAGCATCATGAATTATATCAAAGGGCTATTTAAACGATCTGCATTTCTTTTATTGTGAAATCGTAGATGGTCAGTTGCATTTGCATCATTTGGGTCAATTGGAAACAACCTCACTGTTTTACAGTGGTAGGGTTGCGTACATCCGACCTCCCCTTACCTCGCTTAGGCGGGAGCCTCTTCTGAGGCATTGGGGTTATGTTGATGATGTTGATGATGACTGTGAGTTTGCAAAACTTATTATAGAACAGATTGTAGCATGTTTGCTTATTTGGTCACACTTCCCAGGTAACAACCTTTTGAAACCATTGCCTGTAGCTCAACTTTATTACCCTGAAAATTATGAATTCTCTTTCTGAACTATACACAATTTCTACCAGTTGCGACCTGATCTTCAGATACTTTATATGATGTGACTTTAAACAAAAATATAGGATTATACTGTGAACATCACAACCTAGGAAGCATGGGCAATGTCATGGGATGCGGAAATGACCCGACACGGAAGCAGATACACGACATTTTTCTAAAAGGTGTGACATGACAGGGCATGGACACAACTATTAAAATACTAGTTAAAATTATATATAATGTAATTAGAGAAGTTGGACTTGGGTTTGGCTGAGAGAGGTTCTTAAGAAACCCTAGTCGCAACTTGTGATGAAGGGTTATTGTTTGTTTAAGTTATTCACATTTCTAGCCAATACATTTAGTCTTTCAAAACCCAACTTTATTTGTTAAACAAACCCAAAATATTAAAAAACTACTATTTGCCATTTCCAGAATTGGACACCCGTGTCCGAGTTGTGTCCATGTCGTGTCCACCCCATGTCCAACTTTGTTATTTGACAAAATTGCACTGGACGCTCCATGCGGCGTGTCAGGCAGACCGGTGCTCAAGGCATGTATGTGTCCCATGTTCAACATGGACACTCCGGGCAGTTTGGAGTGTCAGTGCTTCCTAGATCACAACCAATAATACCACTCTCTGGAAAATGATAGTTTTGATACGTATGAAGTTCCAACATTTCACTACTTGTTACCCAATCATAGTACGTTTATAAATGTAATTATTGTTGCATATATTAATAAAAGGTTTGAGTTACCTCTGTTGATACCTTGGGTTTGTCAATATATAAAATTACAACTTTCTTTGTTGAGGACAGATGATGAATGAGCATCCTGATGCTTGGCCATTCAGGGAGCCCGTTGATGCACGTGATGTACCAGATTATTACGATGTTATAAAAGATCCAATGGGTAAGATTTGTCTATTGCCTTCCCAAGGATGTGATTAGTTTATGAATGATTTTATTGTAATTTTCAATGTTAAGGGTTTCACTGTGCTCCTACAAATGGTATTGTTTATGCATTTTCATCTCAGCTTGAAGTATCATAGTGTTTTAGAGCCATAGTTGTCATAGGAAGTTGTCGTGCATCATGACCTATATATTCCAAAATGGCCAAAAAATATTTTGTCGAACTGCAAGACCCCAAAGTGCCATATATACTACAATTACGAGAATGTTTGGACTTTAGAAGACTAGTCAATGAAAAATCATCCATGTGATGAAAAATCCCCATTCTTAATGAATGCTCTTTCATTAAGAATGTGTGGAGACCAGATCACCGTCTAAAAAACTTGGTTTAGTGTTAAAATTGGATCTAGCAAAAACATATTATTGTATGCATTGGGAGGTACTTGATAAGGTGATGCAAATTATTAATTTTGGAATTAAATGGTGGGGTTGGATTAATGTCATTGTGTATACTGTCAAGTTCTCAATTCTAGCAAATGACTCACCTTGCTTCTTTAAGAGTTATAGAGGAATTAGACAAGGGGATCCAATTTCTCCATTACCTTTTTACTCTCTTTGGAGAAATCCTTGGGGGGATGGTACTAGTCTTGGATGATTCGGTTTCTCCGAAGACTAGTACCATCCCCCCAAGCCTTGGATGATTTTTCTCGGAGAAATCCCAATTAATAAGGTGATACTAAATCATGTTTTTAGACCGTGATTCGGTTTGGCTTGTTGTGTTTCTTAATGAGAGAGCATTCACTATGGGTGTTTTAAGGTTCATTTGTGGAAAGCATAATTATGGAATAAAGTTATTAAAAGCTGCATGCTTGGATTCATAGAAGAGTCCCCCACCAGTGACTTGGCTGGTTAGGGACCGCACCGCTTCGTGAGGTTTCCAGTTCGAATCCCACCGATGCCTTGATTTCATTTACTTGGCGAGTGGGTCCCTAATTTTGGCCGAGGGTAATAAAGGAACGGGTCCCACGAGCCTCGGGGTTTGTAGCCTGATCGGCATCCGAAGGATGGTAGTCTAGTGAGTTCCCCGGTTATCAAAAAAAAAAGGATTCAGAGAAGGGTTTTTTGCATTGACACTGGTAATCAAAATACATTCATACACCTTTATTCTTGTAAATTACATAAAGTTAGTGGAACATACCTGTCTATTATCTTGGACATCTTGTAGAATGAAATCTAACAGTTTGATTTTCTTCTTGCATAATATCCTCACTACTATTTGTCCAAAATGATTGTTTACTAGATGTTAAAGCATATATCTATGAGACACTGTGATACATTAATGTTTGTTGACACATGCATTACTAGTTTATTTTGTTTTTTAACTTATGCTCCAACAGCTAGAGTTTATCTGTTAATTAAACCCAAAATTGTTAGATTTAGTTCCGAAAAATTAACCAAGGTAAATGGATTGGATGGTATATGCTCGCTTATATAGAGAATTATGTAAAGGTGTATGTGCATTTTGCAACTATATATTGGTACGTGCTCTCCGTTTGTAATTGTATACATATAAAGGCCCTTTAAATTTTGGTTACTACATTTCTTGCATGGTGATTCTGATCTAGTAAAACCATTTCTTGACCCCCCAAAAAAAAAGTTTTACTAAAGCCTCTAGCAAACATTCATGCCTGTTGTTGATGGGTAATGTTTTCCTTTTTATTTCCTTTGTCGATGAATGCAGCTTTGTTAGTTGTTCCCATGATATTTGATAGCTATACCCTTCTATACCCTCTGTAGTTAAATTCTATCCTTTTTTTTGTATTTCACAGATTTGAAGACGATGTCTAAAAGGCTGGAGTCAGAGCAGTATTATGTTACTTTTGAAATGTTTGCGGCAGACATGAGGAGAATGTTCTTAAATGCTCAAACCTATAACTCCGCAGACACCATCTATTATAAATGTGCGACCAGGTAAAGTGACTGTTTTCTTGTCCCAAGGTTTTTTGTAATGTAACATATTGTTTCTCTAATCTCTCCTATGAATTCTTCCCCAGGCTAGAGAACTTTTTTTCAAGCAAAGCTCAATCCGAGCTTTCAAATACGGCGAAATTCAGTTCTCGTGGCATGCATCTCCAGTAACGGGAATTCAGAGAATCCATGACGTCACTGCTGTGATTAGACAAAGTAAGAGTGTCGGTGTAGGAGTGCCACCGACGTAGGATCGATTTTTCTATTAGCTTTGCAATAATGAATATAAAACTGCAAAAAACATTTTAGAGGTTGTGAAAATTATGTATCAACCATGGATTTAGTCTATGAGCTGCTATTTTTCTTCCTCCATCTACTCTTGTTTGCAAGCAACACCACGAGAGCGGAAAATGCTTTTAAGGTATCGTAAAATTATTTTGAAGTAGATTAACTATTGTATTCTACTCAACTGATTTGAACTGGTTAGGATCGGGTTGAACTAACTAAAGATTATGGTTTGATAATAGCATCAACATCAGTCAAGTTTAGAATTTTTGCATCCATCATTGAGCCCACGTTGGATGATTGATGCAAATAGACCTTGTGGGAACCTTTCCTTCTCGAGAAACTAAGCCCGTAACCCATCGGATCTAAATAGACTTTGGGTGTATTTGGATTATTTGAGTTTTGAGGATTGGATTGGTTCTGAGTTTTGTAAATCTCAAACTCAATTTTTGTCATCCAAACATATTTTTCTTTCTTGGAATAAGTTTTGAGTTGTCTTTTTAGATTGGAACTTGAGTTTTGCAAAACCCCAACCCATACCAGTGTTTTGCAAAACTTAAGAGTTGTATTCCCAAATTGCCCCAATTAACTTCCTTATTTTCACTATATATTCCCAATTTTCATTACAATATTCCTTTAAAGTGTTTTGCTCACTTTTAGTTTTATATATTTTTTATAACCTCAATACAAATTCGTGTTAGTTGTCAATCATTAAACTAATAAATAGATGTTTTACTTAGATGTTTGTATTAACGTGCTTGCTTTCATGTACTTTTATGGATAATACTAAAGGTGGGTATCGGGCTGGCCCGTTTAATTAAACGTGCCGGGCTCTGGGCTGGTCCGTTTCAAGGGTGGCAGGCCCGGCCTGTTTTTTTCCTTATTGATTTGTGAGCAAACGGGCCGGCCCGTCCATTTATTTTTTTCAGGCCCGGCCTGGTACCCACCTCTAGATAATACTTTGTAGAATTTTGTTTTCGTATGAATATTACTTATTACTTTGATTTTCTTATTACAAGTATATATGTCTAATTAGCATGACACCTATGGGATCGATGAAAGTTCTTTCTTCATATGTGGAAGCAAATTTGAATGCAAAACACAGTCTTCAACCTTAAGCACATGAGTTGGGAGCTTTGAGTTTTCATAAGAGGGTACTAAAACTTAATATTTCAAAACTCATATTTCAAACAAATAAACATGTGGTTTGAGGTTTTGGGTACGAAACTCATGTAGAGATTTAAAGTTTGTAACTTGCCTCGAACTTCAAATCTCAAAACTTAAGTTATCCAAACCGATCATTGTGTAGAGGTAATCTCAAAATCCAAACTGATACTGTGTAGAGGTAATCTCAAAACTTCAAATCTCAAAATTCATCAACCAAGGTAATCTCATTTTGCAGTGGTGGGAATTTATGCTGAATCATCTGAGATTGAGTTGAATCCAAATGGAAATATGAAGTTTCGAATCAAACAAGTAGATAATCTGACGTCTTATTTGTTTGTGTTTGCTTCTATCTTGTCCACTTGATTAGTATTCGTTTCCATCTAAACAATTTGAATACTCAAATGAAATTCACTGGAATTTCCCATTTCTTATTTGACTATCCAAGTCAACCTTGCGCTCTAAAATCTCTTATACAAATTTGCATAAGAAATGGGAAAATAAATACGGATATTAAATTGAACTGCTAAACGTCGTCCGCGAATTACTTAAATCATCAGTTTCAATCACCATTTTGTCATTATCTCATTTTTACCTTTTCTGCTCCTAATAGACTTTTTTCTGTTCATACAACCACAAAAACAACCGAATTGTTTAAATCCTATATGGTAAACTAAATTCGTTTACAACCTTAAATCATAAGAAAATTGAACCCTATGCTCTGATACCACTGTAGGATTTCATGTTTAATTGTGCATATATATATATATTTCGAAATTTTATGCATAATAAGGATTAATTACAATTTTCTACGATTTATTTCATGCATGCATCGGTTTGTTTTAATAACTAGTTTCAAAAACTTATTAAAACAAACACAAGGGACTCCGAAATTCATACCTAGAAGTTCTCTAAAACTTCTTGATGTTCCAGAGACGTTGAGGAAGACGATCGTCGCTTCTCGTTGCGCCGGATGCCTCCGAGTGTTCACCGAAACCTTAAACAAGGTTGGAGAGAAAGGAACTAGTCAATCAATCTCCAAACTAGCTTAGAATCTAGCTACAAAACCCTTCCTTAGTCTCTGAGATTTCTCCTTCCAAAGACTTAGAATTTAAGAGAATTTTCGTGGCCTTTTGTGGTGAATTAGGAGAGAAAAGAATTAGCAAAACTTATATATTAATTAGGGAGAATAATGACCTATTTATAGGCTCCAATCTTAATCTCAATCATTGCTATTCTTAAGCCATATTTTCTTGACAATTTCTCTCACAAACTAATTCCATAATGCATTACATGCATCCACAAAACGTTGTACCAAGTTTGGAGCTAATCCAACCATTGATCAAATTAATCTCTTAATTATCAAAGGCAGAAAATCGATCGCGGTTTGGTTTACCGAGTCACAATTGGTTAACCGAATATGTCACGATTGTTTTACCGAGTATTAGACGGATGACCGATTCTTAAGGAGAAAAATTCTCCTTAACCGATCAGACGAATTCACGTCTAAAACCAAGTGTCATTCGGTTAACCGAAAATATCGGAAGTGGACATTGTTCGGTCGACCGTTCCTGGTTTGGTACACCGTACCAGAGTTCCAGGCACTTTGGTCAAGTTCAGTCAATCAACTTTGACCTTCCGTTCCACGTTCGGTGGACCGATCCACAGAACCTTCGGTCGACCGAACTATAAACGGATTACCGAACGTTTACCCAATTTTGCCTTTTCAAATTTTGGATTTATTTCCACCAAAATTTGAACTTTTGGGGGTTTTAGTAAATTCAAAACTTATGCAATATATTATCCTATGCAACAATAAATTATTGCACCCCATAATATATGCATCTCATATGAATTTATCATGATTTTAATTATGTTATATACAACATAATTGATCTTACTTGTTCACCACATGTGTCATATTTTCTATAAGAAACCCGACACATCATATGAACCAAAAATCAAGCTTCTTGTTTCCCGATTTATGCGATGTGACATATGAGAGGATCTAGACTAAGTTGGCAGTGATATTAAGAGCTTAATATCACAAGCTATAAGCGGTATTTAGCTACACATTATAGCTCCCAATTAGTTAGATGTCTTAATTCCACTCGAGACAAAACCTGATCCATTTAGTGATGGAGTGCACCACTTGTGTTTTGTCCCTTGCCTCATGTTATTAAGAATACACACAAAGTAGTATTGTGTCATCTTTGTATTAGTATTCATTTCTTGATCTCTTTAAGCTAGTTATAAATATGTGACTTAACTCAAATCACATTGTGCACATTATAACTTTGCTTTATCAAGGGCCCCACTAATATCATCACTCAATTAAGAGGGACAATGATAATCTTTTGGCTAACAATCTTCTCCAATAAAAGTCATACTTAACCAACCAGTGCCTTTACACTACTCTCATCGATAGCTCAAGACACTAGTCTAATTAAGCAATTCTTAAGTGATCGGATATAAGTCTCATATCAAAGGACCAAAGACACAGTAAAACATTAATGACACAGAAAACACAATTCTATAATGTTTTACTTATTAGGTCTATTCAGTATAAAAAAGTAATATTTTCCTTTTTTGTGTACTCGTGTTGTTACTCACTTGTAGAGCTACAATGATCTATGACCAACACGACAATCTTAACTCGGTAATTAATGTCCCATGTTAATTACCATGATTGCGAATATCCTTTGTTTTATGTAAACCAATATCTTTTAGAGCTCTACGGTTAAGGACCAAGAGTCTCTTCCTTAACACTTCTAAAAGACGAATAATATAAACAAGGAACAAAATGATTTCTCATTCAATTCATAATAATTGACATTTAAAAGTAAAACTTTTAGAACACATTCCCTTCAAACACCACCCCCCCCCCCCCCCCCCCCCAACACACACACACAATGAGGGAGGCTTTTTTTCAGACACCCGGTCGAATTTTTTTTAGTAACTTACCACACCGGATTCAGACGCTTCACCAGACATTTCTTTGGTGTTGGTACTGGTATAGTGAAGAAAACTGAGACAGAAACTTTATTTTAAGAGACGTGACGAAATGAATATTAAATGAAATGTAAAGGGCAAAATGATAATTGACGTGGATGATTTAAGTAATTCGCGGACGATTAATAGTAATTCCCATATTAAAAGGGAAAATGCTACGTAGGCTCCAAAGGTGGGCTTAAAATTGTGCTCTGAATTTCCAGTCCACCTCCACTGACGGGGTTGGTTGACCTCCACCAGGGGTGTAAACGAGCCTAAACGAGCCGAGCCCACAGTGTTTGAACTTGACTCATTTAATAAACGAGCCGAGCTCGGACTTGGCTCGTTTAATAAACGAGCCAGATGTCATGTTTGGGCTTGACTCGTTTATTAAACGAGCCGAGCTCAAGCTTGACTCGTTTGCTCGTTTAAAATTTTCAACAACCCGTTTAAGCTTGTTTAAGGCTTGATTAACTTGTTGTAAAATATAATAATTACATTTTATAAATATCGTTAGCATATAAATGGAAAATTATATAAATTATATGTTATACTTTTAGGGAATTTAGATATAGAAAATAATATGTTTATTTATGACATATATGTAATATGTGTATAAACTTAAACGAGTCAAACGAGCTCTTATCGAGGTAACCGAGCCGAAGTAGGGCTTGACTCGTTTATTAAAAGAGCAGATTTTGGTGTTTGAGCTTGACTCATTTAATAAATGAACCGAACTCGAGTCGAGCTTTATCGAGCCGAGCTCGAGCGAGCTCACGAGCTCGAGCAGAATTTGACAGCCCTAACCTCCACCAACTAATGAAGGCTACATGTACACATTGGCCATTTTTTGGTGTACTCCGTTGCCATTCTTCAAAATCACCTCAATTTTTTGGTGTACACATTGGCCATTTTTTGGTGTACTCCGTTACACATTGGCCATTTCTAAAGTTGTGATTTTATATCGAGTCACTTGAATTATTTAAGGCTATATAACTTATGACGAACTTTAGGATTTTAGGCAGGGTCACCATTATATTTGGGTTACAGTATGAATGACCAAACTAATTTTTATTTCTAAAGTTGTGATTTTATATCGAACCGATTGTGTTTTTAAGGCTATATAACCTATGGCGAACTTTAGGATTGTAGGCAAGGTCACCATTATATTTGGGTTACAGTATGAATGACCAAATCTATATCAGTTTCTAAAGTTTCAATTTTATGTAGTGTTAGGGTTTTATGGTTTTTGGGTTTAGGTGTTAGTATTTTGGGTTTACGTTTTAATGTTTAGGGTTTAGATATGTCCGAGGACAAACTTATGGTTTAAGTTGTAGCGTTTAGGGTTTTGGGTTTAGATATGTCTTGATTCAAATTTAGGGTTTAAGGTATTAAAGTTTAAGGTTTTAGTTTTTAGGGTTTCAGGATGTAGATATATCTGAGTTATGATTTAGACCAAATACGTGGTTGTAAACATTTACAAACATGTTATACATATCAGAGACATTTCATATATATGATGGTATGTTGATAACAAATGAACACATATAGACAATACACACATGAGACAAAACTGGTTCACATTATCTAGTCTGGATAACATAAATGTCTAACAATCAATTTTCATATAAATGGCAGTCACACACATGCACATATAGATCTAAATATTAGTAGACATGCACAAATAGATAACAAGCATTGGTTGTATCTAGTCACGTGGTCCACAAAACTAATATACATACACACTACATCGGATACATAGTTGTAAAAATGTACAACAGTGCTGACATGTCTAAGTAGGGGTGAGCATCGGTCTGGACCCGGACCAGACCAGATTTTTAAGGAAAAAATAGATTTTGGACCGGACTGGACCAAAAACTGAATTTGTCCCGGAGTCCGGACCGAAACCCGGACCAGTCGGATTCGGTCCGGACTGAACCCGGGTCGATCGGTCCGGTCCAAAAAATCAGACCGGACCGAAAGTTGCACAACCCTATGTCTAAGAACAAACATTTGTTAAATATGTTAGTCTCCATTTGATTCCAAATAAAAGTAGTAAATATTAATTTATTATTAAATAAAATTTCCAAACAAATTAAGCAAATGAGGTCACTAATACCATATTGCACGAACTCATACCATATACCTATTTATGTCCACAACAAATACTACTGGATAGCCAAAGACAAATATTTCCACAAATAACCCTAAATAAGCACAAGAGGAGACCAGAGGACGAGGAAGAGGCCAAAGGATGAGAATGAGGAGGCCGGAGGAGGATGTCGGAGGAATATGTCGGAGGAGGACGTCGAAGGAAGAGGAAGGTGGGAGGAGGGGTGGGAAGGGAATGAGTTTTGAAAATTGAATTGGGGTGGGGAAAAATGATTTATATTTATGAGATATTTGAGGGTCTAACCCAGGTATTTAATAATCTCGATTAGAATTGGTCTTTTTACAAAATCAACTACCTCAATAAGGGGAGGGGTGAATAGCCCAATCAAAAACCCAAACCAGTGTACAATCACTACTAAAAATAATAATATCCATACGAAAACTGATGTCCATACAAATACGAGATGGATTTTATTAAATCTGCATTCTTAGGAAATTAAGCTTGCTATTTTTTTTCATTTTCGCTTAAAGCTTTTACTTCATATATGAAAATAATAATCATATTAATTGTAAAAAGAATCTAATCCTATATGACATCATGGTAAGGATATTCTAACTCTGAGCAAATATTATTCAGATTAAATACCTTTTTTTACCCATAATTAATTCCAAGTTCCAAAAAATAAATAAATAAAAACATGAACTTCAATTCAAAGTTCAAACTGGTCCGAAATGCCCACCACCACCACCATCAGTACCCACACAAAGCACCTCCTCTCCCTAATCCAGGCCTCAACCACACCCGCCCACCTCAAACAAATCCACGCCCACCTAACCCTAACCTCCCTCCTCTCCATCCCTCCACTCCTCTCCACCCTCCTCCGCCTCTCCCCTACTCTCTCTCTCCTCCGCCTTCTCCTCCGCTCCGGCCTCCGCCCTTCCCCTCTCCTCTTCCCTTCCCTCCTCAAACCCCTCCCTTCCCCCACCCTCATCCTCCCCCTCCTCCTAAAGCTTTCCGCCGACCGCTACCTCATTGTCTCCAACTCCCTTGTCCACTCCTTCTGCCGCGCCCGCGACTTCGCCGCCGCGCGTAAGGTGTTCGACGGAAGTTCTTCCTTTAGGGATTTGGTCTCCTGGAACTCGCTGATTAATGGCTTGGCGAGGGGAGGGAGGGCGGACGAGGGGGTGGGGGTTTTTAGGGAGATGAGGAAGGAGGGGGTTGGGGTGGATGCGGTGACGATGATCGGGACGGTTTCGTGCGCTGCGCAGTTGGGGGATTTGGGGTTTGGGATGGAGTGTCATGAGGTTGCGGAGAGGGAGTGTGAGTTGACTTTGCCGCTTGCGAATGCGATCATGGATATGTACGTCAAGTGCGGGAGGTTTGGACCTGCGAGGAAGATTTTCGAGGGGATGGAGACACGGTCGGGGGCGTCTTGGACGACGATGATTGTTGGGTGTTTGAAGTTTGGGATGTTCGAGGATGCTAGGAAGGTGTTTAATGGAATGCCGGAGAGAGATATTTTCCATTGGAATGCCATGATTACGGGGTTCGTCAAGTGTAGGAGGGAGAAGGAGGCGTTTGAATTGTTTAAGGAGATGCAATCGTCCTCGAGCGTGGCTCCGGATGAAATCACGGTGGTTAGCCTTCTGACAGGGTGCGGGCAGATCGGTGCATTGGATGTTGGAATGTGGTTACATCATTATGCGAGAAGGAGATTCGCACTCAACGTCCAACTCGGGACGGCTTTGGTGGATATGTACGCAAAATGTGGGAATATTGGGAAATCTTTGCAAACATTCGAGGAAATGCCTGAGCGAAATGCACTCACTTGGACCGCAGTAATATGTGGCTTGGCTACACATGGGCATGCACAAGAGGCGCTTGCATTTTTTATGCGAATGCTAAATGTTGGACTAGCACCCGACGAGGTCACCTTCATAGGTGCCTTGTCCGCTTGTGCTCACGGTGGGCTAGTCAAAGAGGGGCGGAAACTTTTTCACCAAATGCGCTCCAAATACAACCTCGCACCGAGGCTCAAGCATTATTCTTGCATGGTGGATCTCTTGGGTCGTGCCGGCTTCCTAGATGAGGCGGAAAGCCTCGTCCAAAACATGCATCTGAAGCCCGACACCACGGTGTTGGGAGCCTTGTTTTTCGCATGCAAGGCCCACCGCAATGTTGTTATAGGGGAGCGTGTAGGATATGAGTTAATTGAGCTTGACCCACAAGATAGCGGGAACTACGTGTTATTGGCAAACATCTACGAGGAGGCAGGCATGAGAGAGAGAGCCGGGGAAGTGAGGAGGTTGATGAGAGAGAGGCAAGTGGAGAAGACACCAGGTTGTAGTTCCATAGAAGTTGACGGTGTTGTGCATGAGTTCATAGTGAGGGATAAGTCACATTCCAAAAGTATAGAGATTTATGGCTGTTTGCTGCGGTTAGCACACCATATTAGGTTTGGTTCCACTTCTTAGTTTCGATGAAATCTAGAGGTTGATTGATTTGTTGGGCGAACCGTTGGACCTCTTAAATTCGGAGTGGCAACGGAAATGTAAATTGCGAGAGAAGTAGATTAGAGAAATGGTAGTTAGGGTGGGAAAAGAAGTGAAAAGGAGAGCTTCATTTTCTCTGACTCGAGTCTGGATCACTGTAAAGAAACTTGGTCTACTTGTTTGTAGAGGGAGAGTACGAGTGAAGGCAGACACAATAGAGAAAAATATCTTGACTTTGTGTCTTTGACGTAATTACCTTAATTTTTCTTCTTTACTCTACCAATTCGATTTAGAGGATTCGAACAAAAAGGGATTCATTTCTCTGTATTTTTTTGGTTTTGTTGAAATTAATTTTTGCTTCTATGTGTGTTTCTTCATCGTCTGGGTTTATATTTTCTGACTGCTATTCGGAGGGATGCTCTCCTTTTGCTTTCTAAGCATGCAAAGTGAGAACTTGGTGTAGTAATAGAGAAGTTAACATAAGATTGGAACTATTTTTTAAACTCGGTAGTTTACGTCAAGAGTTTTCTTTAATTATGGAACTGTTCGACAATCGACACCATCTCGAGAGTTCTGTTTGTACTAAATAATATTCATCCATCATATCTCAAGTTCTGTTTGAATTTTGATGAATTCAGTAACCTAAATATTAAGTCCACTAAAAAGTATGTTGTGATGTTGTTAGCTTCATAATATTCATCCATCATATCTCACGGTCCAAAAGTTGACATTATGAAATCTAGAAGACGAATATCTGAAGCTCAATGACAAATCAATTGTGTAAAAACTCACTTTTCAGAAATTTAACACAAATCATCCTACTTGACTTAGGGCTGCCTTAACAGCTACTGTGCGTCCGGGTATTGTACACTGCTCGGCCACGTGGGCCGAAACTCAGAATCCCCTCTCCCCCCACGTGGGCAGTGACATGACACGACATGACACATTGACACTACTTAGCACAAAATAATAACACAATTCTAAACATGAATTTTTTTGGTTGATTTAGTTTGTTATGATCGTAAGTACGAGGAAATAATAAAAAATATAACAACACAATTTGACGAACTTGTTTGCACGAGGAAACGGGCACATAATGTGTTGTGAAATTAATTGTGTTTACAATGATTATTTGGGCATTTGGTTTGAAAACATTAAGGCGTCAGTTCAAAGTCTTTAAAACATTTTGAAATTTCACCTCTGTACAAAATTTGTATACAAAATTACAAATTTGGGCATTTGGTTTGACAAAATTTGTCAATACCAAATTTGGGTAGAATTTCGAAATTCCACGCAATCTGAATATAACTTTATATACAGTAGTATGCCATTTTTATGGGTTGGATACAATTCTGAAATGGGAATGTAATAAAAAAAATTATTGTCATTTTAAAATAACAAGCTTATCTAAACATAGTAAATATAAATCATGTCATTTATAAATCCTCAAGTTTGTAAATCTATCAATTACAAATTTCATAGAACTTGCAAAAACCACATCCAAACACAACTTAACCTACCTTTTTATCTACTTTTTTTTGAAAGCATGAAATTTTATTTATTAATTGGCATATCACATAACGAGAATTACATGTCTCAGACATTTTACGTAAAAAAGGAGAAAAGATACAAAATGCAATGTATCTAGGCCTTCAGAGTGTCTTTTGGAAGCTCAGCTGCTGCAAGTAAGTCGAAATTCATCCAGTAATTCTACAATTGTTCGGCCAAATAGAGGAATCTATCTAGAGCATCAAGATCCATAAATGTCGCATTGCGAGTAAGGTTGTGTATCATAGGTTTGATAGATGGAGTGACATCATTGAAGAGTTTTTAACTTTGGTTCGAACTCGAAACTCGACTCAAACTCAATTTGATGAAGACTCAACTCCAATTTAACTTAAAAATTAAAAGAGCTAAATTAAAAAAACAAAAAAACTCCAACTTCAATCGGTGAACAAGTTGTCTTGAGCTCGAAATAGCTCGAGTTCAACTCGAGATTTTTATTGATCAATTTGAAACTATGTTTTGCCATTTAAAAATATAATATACAATATTATATAAGACTTGAAATTTTAGCATTCCTAGATATTATAGTATTTATAAATATGCGACCTAAATATATATATATATATATATATATATATATATATATATATATATATATATATATAAATAGATAGTCCCAAATAAAAAGTGAAAAAAGGGGGGATTGATTGGATCGGAGCATAGAGGAAGACGAGGAAGAGAATGGCATCATCGTCGTCGTCGAGTTCCTTACCTCCACTGGCCCCGAAAATCCTACTTTCAAAGTTGTTCTCGTCGACGACTACACCACTCCCCAAATCCAAACACCACATGTAACATCCTCAAACAACGGATGAATTTAAAATTTTATAGCATACAATCAAACAGAAGATATTACTCAAATACGAGGAAACATGTGCACCAACATATATATATATATATATATATATATATATATATATATATATATATATATATATATATATATATCCGAGTATTTCAAAAGTGTGATTACATCAAAAAGACTATACAACAAATACAAGTAATCACCTCGACCTCAAAATGAGAGTATTTCGATGCTCCTCTCCTCGGTCACCACCCCTAATGTCGATCAAGGTCTGAAAAACAAACATGCAACAATGTCTGAGTTTCCTTCTGTACGTCAAACTCTACAATGCATGAAATTGAATCACTCTAGCATGCAATTCTACCAACAAAGAAAAGCACAACCAGAAATGCTGGGCTCCAGAGCTTTTTCACCCAACCACAACTCTCACACACAGTTACAGGGCTCCAGGACTTTTTCACCCAACCACCGCAACACTCAACTGTAGGATTTCTAGTTTAATTATACATATATATTTTCGGAATTTTTATGTATAATAAGGATTTTTACAATTTTCTACGATTCGTTTCATGCATGCATCGGTTTGTTTCAATAACTAGTTTTAAAACTTTTATTAAAACAAACATGGGACTCCGAAATTCATACCTAGAAGTTCTCTAAAACTTCTTGATGATCCGAAGACGTTGGGGATGCTCCTCGCTGCGCCGGATGCCTCCGAGATTTCACCAAACTCTAAACAAGATTGGAGAGAGAAAAGCTAGTCTCTCAATCTCCAATAGGGTTTAGAATCCAATTACTAACCCCTCTTTAGTTTCCTTGAGAAGATGATCTCTAGAACTAAAACTAAACTTAAGAATTACTGGAATTTCGTGGAGAATTATGGAGAGAGAATTTTGCTCAAGAAAATAATGAATTAATTAAGGAGGTAATGAGATAACCTTGTATTTATAGGTTATCTCCAAATTACCTATTCATGTGCAACCTCTTGCCCATGATCCCATGCAAAATTCCATCTAACCATCCATTATTTATTAATAAATAATATTAACCACGAATTAAATCAATTATGGACCAATTCCATGCATGATCTAATTAATTCTTAAATTAATTCTGCAGAAAACCGTCTGGACCGGTCGACCGTTACTGTTCATCGGTCGACCGGTACTATTCATCATGGACCGGTACTATTCATCGGTTGACTTTTGCACAGTGCTGCAGACTGGTCAAATTTTGGTTTAACCCCTACAAAATTTGACATTTCGGGATTAGTAGTAAATTCACAACTTATGTAACATATTATCCTATGTAATGTCAACTCATTACACCCCATAATATTTACATCACATATGAATTTAATTTAGATTCTAATTATGTTATTAATCACAACATAATCTTGATTTTGCTCGTTCACCCCATGTGTCATATTTTCTACATGAAACCCGACACATCTTATGAACTCAAAATCCCAATTCCTTGTTTCCCAGTTTTGTGGTGTGACCTATGGGAGGATCTAAACTAAGTTGGCAGTGATATTAAGAGCTCAATATCACAAGCTATAAGCGGTATCTAGCTACACATTATAGCTCCCAATTAGTTAGATGTATTAATTCCACTCGAACCAAAACCCGATCCACTTAGTGATGGAGTGCATCACTTGTGTCCGTCCCTTGCCTCATGATATTAAGAATACACACAAAGTAGTATTGTGTCATCTTTGTATTAGTATTCATTTCTTGATCTCTTTAAGCTAGTTATAAATATGTGACTTAACTCAAATCACATTGTGCACATTATAACTTTGCTTTATCAAGGGGCCCACTAATATCATCACTCAATTAAGAGGGGCAATGATAATCTTTTGACTAACTATCTTCTCCAACGAAAGTTATACTTAACCAACCGATGCCTTTACACTACACTGATCGATAGTTCAAGACACTGATCTAATTAAGTATTCCTTAAGTGATCAGATATAAATCTCATATCAAAGGACCAAAGACACAGTAAAATATTAATGACACAGAAACACATTTCTATAATATTTTACTTATTAGGTCTATTCAGTATACAAAAGTAATATTTTCCTCTTTTGCATACCCGTGTCGTCACTCACTTGTAGAGCTACAATGATCTATGACCAACACGACAATCTTAACTCGGTAATTAATGTTCCATGTTAATTACCATGATTGCGAATATCTTTTGTTTTATGCAAACCAATATCTTTTAGAGCTCTACGGTTAAGGACCAAGAGCCTCTTCCTTAACACTTCTAAAAGACGAATAACATAAACAAGGAACAAAATGATTTCTCATTCAATTCATAATAATTGGCATTTAAAAGTAAAACTTTTAGAACACATTCCCTTCATCAACGTCGTCAAGCTGGGCTCCAGGGTTTTTCACCCAACCGCAGCTACCACGACACGATCATGACTCCAGGGCTCTTTCACCCAACCCGAACGTCTAAGGGCTCTAGGGCTTTTTCACCCAACCCTTATCACGCGGTCCTTGCTCAGGCTCCAGGACTCTTTCACCATACCTGAACGCACTACATAGCTCCAGGGCTTTTTCACCCAACCCCGCACAGACTAGTTGGGCTCCATGGCTTTTTCACCCAACCGCAGCTCTCACAACAGTTATGGGGCTCCAAGGCTCTTTCACCCAACCACTGCAACACCCGTGCTCACTAGCACACTTGCCGGAAGAACATCGGCACCACAACTCGCCTCACATGGACGACCACAATAATCGCACCTCTAATGTACAAAACTAGACACAAACGGTCGACCGAACCAAGAGTCCCGATCGACTGAATCTCACTAAAACCGGGCAATTGCCTCGACCGTCACTCCATCGGTCGAACAATTCCCAACAACAACACATGTTCGGTCGAACCAAAGTCAGGGACCGGTCGACCGTTTATAAGCTCACCTCCCAGGTTCAACGAACAAAACGACCAATCAGTCGAACGACAAAAAAAACTCGTTCGACCGAAACCCACCAGTAAAATTCACCATCGCTCAACATGGCCGGGCGAACCCCCAAGCACTCTCGGTCGACCGAATTCCTCCAGTAAAATCCACCATCGCATCTAATCAACACCGGTCGACCGAACCACCTCGGTCGAACCAAACCACTATTCAACTTAAGTCATCGGTCGAAACAAACAGGCGGTCGACCGTTTGGATGGTCAACGCCCCAACCGACGTACAACAGTACACACGGTCGAACGGCAAATGGACCCCGTTCGACCGAAACCAACCAGGTTTGCCTCTCAATTCACAACCGGTCGACCGCCCAAGGGCATCGTTTGACCTGTGTGAAGCAGAAACCCGAATTCTCACTAGGAACGGTCGACCGTTTGCACCAACTGGTCGACCGATCCAGCAGTAAAATCTACTGCACGTTTGCTTGCGACGAGTATTTCGGCCAACAGTCGACTTCCAAATAATCACGCAACAAAAGTGAACTACAACAAGTAGTTTGACATACCGTGAATGTTTGAAGAAACCTTTGAAAAATCTCGACGATGCTTTCTCGAGCACTTCTCCCAAAATCACAATCAACCGACGAACCTCTCGCTCGATCAACGATCACAACTCCTGGTTGTGATTATCCAGGTGATTATCTGAATTAAAATTTTCATTACCTTATGTTGGCTCTTTAATAGAATCAGACTATCAAATATTTCAGTGGCTTCTTGACTGTAGCTGATTTCATTTTGCTTGTTTCTGGTGGTGCTGTAAGGAAACATTCTAGCTGACCATCTTCCTTTCATCCATTTGTCACATTTTTGACCTGTCTATCGGGGTTGATGACACCGATATGTGGCATTTAATGTCTACGGTATGGGTTTTCATCCTTCTTATTTAATGCCTATAATATCACCTTTGTGGGTTGTTCTCTTGATTATGATAAACAGGTCTCCCGTAAAAAGATTGTGTCAAACTGATATGAGATTTATTTATTATAAATTATTTGTTTTGGTTGTTAGGGGAGCAATGAACCTCTCCCCTTGAACATTATTTTTGTTATATTGCTGTTCTTTCCAAGGATTAGTTTCTTTTGACCAATGATAAAATAGTCAAAAGGTCGTCATAACTTGCTAACATATGAAATATCATTTCAACCCAATCTAAGTTTGCCATAAAAATCTCATGTAAGAACAAGCCGATATGAACATCGTTTCTTTGGTAGAGCAAACCTAATACGCATGTAATTAGGAAATCGTACAATTGAAATGAATGTGAATTAAATTAGTAGAATATCTTAAGTAGAAAAATTGAGTGGACAAGAAAAACGTTTTGTGGAAAGCTAGTGGGGCATCAGATTGAGGACAATATTTTATTGGTGTAGACATGACACTGTCAACAATACATGCAATCGCTATCATTTAGGTAAAGATGAAAATCAAGATGGGAGACATGGAACTTGATTGTAACATCTCGAAATAGTGGAAATTTAAAAATTTATAATCAAGATACATGAACCTAATAATCAAAGACGGGACTGTTACTTCTCATAAAACAAATAGCGGTGCACCAAAATTAAATCAGAATTTGTCAAAATGATACATGATTACAACAAAACGACAACAGAAGATAAAACGTAATCATGTCGACCTCAGCGGTCCGAGAAGAGGATCCAACTCCAAAATGCGAGTGCCCGCCGATCACCACCCAACTGGACCTACTGCGGTCCTGAAAAATATATAACAACGATGCCTGAGTTTCCAGAAGGAAACCCCGTATGCCAACTCACCTATATGCATGCATTACACAAATGAACATATCATACTAGTAGCATGTCATGACATCGACAGAAAGTAAAATAGTTCCCCCGAAGGGTAAAACGGGACATCAGTCCGACAGTCAACATCGGGTCTCCCGAGGAGACCTACTGCAGGAACATGCAGTCTTACAGCACGCGACATCGCACCCCCCACACGCGGCTACACTACTCAAGGGTTCGGCAAGGAGCCTCTGTCATGCTTGCGCGCCGATAGAATACAGATCTGCAAATCTCTGTAGTCGGAGCCACTGAGACCAACGGGGCCGTCGCCCGGAAGGTATAACAACATCATCTCGATAGGTGCCCAGTCGAGGAATCAACATGGCCGGAACAGCCTCGGCCCAACAATCATCATCGTCGGCACAACCTCGGCGGCATCACCGGCACAGCATCGGTGGTCCATCACAACGTCCGGCACAGCATCGGACGGGTCCAAACCGAAGTCTGCCAGGTCATCAGGCTCCACGAGCCGCAAACACCAACCGCGCCGCTATAAAAGCAGGGCAGCGACCTCCGTAGCCCGAAGGCCGGTAGTCACCTCACCCAACTCTAGTTGCGTGCCCGCACAAACATCAACATTGGGATCCGCGATCCCTCAGGCCTGCTATACTACAATAAGTCCAATCCATCCAACACATTAGTCACGCTCCATACATGGAGGTGACGCGTCCCGAACACCCACACTCTTCCCAACGGCGGTCCCTGGGCAGGCACGCGGAAACGCGCCTACCGTCACCTCCCGGCTCACGCACAAGGCGAGGACACGGGTTTCCGTGGACAAAGTTGGCATTCAAAAAGGCAACCAGGAATTCTGTCCTGGGCCCAAACGGTCGACCGGAAGAGGTGATTCGGTCGACCGGTTCCAGAAAGGAATCGGTCGACCGTACGCCTAACACGGTCTACCGCTGCGCTCAAAACACAATCCCCAACGGTCTACCGAAGGTCTAAAACCGGTCGACCGAACGATGTCAAAATCCGGAATCTGGTCAACATCAAAATCAAACTATCGGTCGACCGACTCAGGGGTCCCGGTCGACCGAAAACTAACATGACATTTCTACATCATTTTAAACTATCGGTCGACCGACTCAGGGGTCTCGGTCGACCGATAACAGATAGGGTCAACCTATTATTCTACGTCATATAACGGTCGACCGAACGAAAACCAACGTCCGAACAACATGCATAATAAACCAATAAACTTAAGTTCCGGTCGACCGAACCCAAGGACACGGTCGACCTAAACACAACAGACAGACAAAATACATGCATTCGGTCGACCGCCCGAAGGGTCCGGTCGACCGTTGGTCGTCTTCAACCTCGCGCCAGCCGAGGTTTCTTCACCAAAACTCAACGTCGGAGAGGTCTCCAACCTCCTCCGACCGACCAACACAACCCTCTCATGAGGGTCAACGATAAAACCACACTAGAGAGCGGCATACCTCAACGAAAACGGAGAAACGCCGGAGCAACGCTCACGCCTCCGTCACCTCCTCATGCGCGACCTCCTCCGCGTCTGCTGCCTCCTCTGGAACACCCGAACAAGGAAGAAGAAGGGAGGAATGAGTGAATGGAGAGAACGAGGAAGAGAGAGAAAGAAATCACGTTTAAAACCCAACACACCCCTCCTCGCTACAGTACCCGCACCCTCACACCATCACCTACACCTCCTACCTCCTCTATTCCCATGCAATCTCCTGTTTACGTGCCTCTCCCCAATGCAAAACCCACCATAATCTGAGATTAACCCTAATCAAGGGTTAGGGTTCTAACAATCCACCCAACTTAAAAGGATTTCATCCCGAAATCAAAGCAAACTACTCACCGAAAAGCTCTAGATACTGCCTTCTGACTTCTTCCTCGATCTCCCAAGTGGTCTCGCGCTCACTGTGATGCTGTCACCTGACCTTCACCATCGTAATGGTCCTCCTCCTGAGCTGATGATCCATGCGATCGACTATCTCGACTGGTCTCTCCTCGAGCGACAAGTCCTGCTGAATCTCTGGCACTGCTATCTCAATCACGTGCGATGGATCTGCCACATACTTCCTCAGCATAGACACATGAAAGACATTGTGCAAACCTGAAAACTACGGCGGCAAGGCAATCCAGTAGGCAACCTCTCCAACTCGGTCGAGGATCTCAAACGGCCCAACATATCTCGGGCTGAGCTTCCCCTTCTTCCCAAACCTCATCACACCTCGGGCTGGGGAAATCTTCAGAAACACATGGTCGCCCACCTCGAAACTCAACACACGTCTGCGTCGATCAGCATAACTCTTCTGTATGCTCTGTGTTGTGGCCAGCCTTCCCCTGATCACATCAACCTTCTCTGAGTACATCTGCACAATCTCTGGCCCCACTAACTACCTCTCGCCCACATCACTCCAGCATACCGGTGATCTACAAGGCCTCCCGTATAACGCCTCGTACGGTGTCATCCCAATACTCGAGTGGTAGCTGTTGTTGTAGGCGAACTCTATCAGCGGCAGGTGCTCATCCCAGTGTCCTGCCCAATCCAGTGTGCAAGCTCTCAGCATATCCTCCAAGGTCTGAATCGTCCTCTCTAACTGACCATCTGTCTGCAGATGAAACGTTGTACTTAACCTCAGACGCATCCCCAAAGCCTGCTGCAGACTCCCCCAAAATCTGGAAGTGAATCGAGGATCTCGATCGGAGATGATGCTCACTGGTACTCCATGCAACCTGACTATCTCCTCCACGTACAACTTAGCTAGACCCTCCAAAGGCAACGTGGTCCTGATCGCTAAGAAGTGCGTCGACTTGGTCAGTCGATCGACTATTACCCAAATCGCATCGTGGAATCTCCTCGTCTTCGGCAATCCTGTGACGAAATCCATCGTCACGTGCTCCCACTTCCACTCAGGAAGCTCAATACACTGCATCGGTCATGATGGCCTCTGATGCTGAATCTTCACCTGCTGACAGACCAAGCACCGCTCCACAAACTCTGTGATGTCCCTCTTCTGTTTTGGCACTGCTATCTCAATCACGTGCGATGGATCTGCCACATACTTCCTCAGCATAGACACATGAAAGACATTGTGCAAACCTGAAAACTACGGCGGCAAGGCAATCCAGTAGGCAACCTCTCCAACTCGGTCGAGGATCTCAAACGGCCCAACATATCTCGGGCTGAGCTTCCCCTTCTTCCCAAACCTCATCACACCTCGGGCTGGGGAAATCTTCAGAAACACATGGTCGCCCACCTCGAAACTCAACACACGTCTGCGTCGATCAGCATAACTCTTCTGTCTGCTCTGTGTTGTGGCCAGCCTTCCCCTGATCACATCAACCTTCTCTGAGTACATCTGCACAATCTCTGGCCCCACTAACTACCTCTCGCCCACATCACTCCAGCATACCGGTGATCTACAAGGCCTCCCGTATAACGCCTCGTACGGTGTCATCCCAATACTCGAGTGGTAGCTGTTGTTGTAGGCGAACTCTATCAGCGGCAGGTGCTCATCCCAGTGTCCTGCCCAATCCAGTGTGCAAGCTCTCAGCATATCCTCCAAGGTCTGAATCGTCCTCTCTAACTGACCATCTGTCTGCAGATGAAACGTTGTACTTAACCTCAGACGCATCCCCAAAGCCTGCTGCAGACTCCCCCAAAATCTGGAAGTGAATCGAGGATCTCGATCGGAGATGATGCTCACTGGTACTCCATGCAACCTGACTATCTCCTCCACGTACAACTTAGTTATACCCTCCAAAGGCAACGTGGTCCTAATCGCTAAGAAGTGCGTCGACTTGGTCAGTCGATCGACTATTACCCAAATCGCATCGTGGAATCTCCTCGTCTTCGGCAATCCTGTGACAAAATCCATCGTCACGTGCTCCCACTTCCACTCAGGAAGCTCAATACACTGCATCGGCCATGCTGGCCTCTGATGCTGAATCTTCACCTGCTGACAGACCAAGCACCGCTCCACAAACTCTGCGATGTCCCTCTTCTGTTTTGACATTGCTATCTCAATCACGTGCGATGGATCTGCCACATACTTCCTCAGCATAGACACATGAAAGACATTGTGCAAACCTGAAAACTACGGCGGCAAGGCAATCCAGTAGGCAACCTCTCCAACTCGGTCGAGGATCTCAAACGGCCCAACATATCTCGGGCTGAGCTTCCCCTTCTTCCTAAACCTCATCACACCTCGGGCTGGGGAAATCTTCAGAAACACATGGTCGCCCACCTCGAAACTCAACACACGTCTGCGTCGATCAGCATAACTCTTCTGTCTGCTCTGTGTTGTGGCCAGCCTTCCCCTGATCACATCAACCTTCTCTGAGTACATCTGTACAATCTCTGGCCCCACTAACTACCTCTCGCCCACATCACTCCAGCATACCGGTGATCTACAAGGCCTCCCGTATAACGCCTCGTACGGTGTCATCCCAATACTCGAGTGGTAGCTGTTGTTGTAGGCGAACTCTATCAGCGGCAGGTGCTCATCCCAGTGTCCTGCCCAATCCAGTGTGCAAGCTCTCAGCATATCCTCCAAGGTCTGAATCGTCCTCTCTAACTGACCATCTGTCTGCAGATGAAACGTTGTACTTAACCTCAGACGCATCCCCAAAGCCTGCTGCAGACTCCCCCAAAATCTGGAAGTGAATCGAGGATCTCGATCGGAGATGATGCTCACTGGTACTCCATGCAACCTGACTATCTCCTCCACGTACAACTTAGCTATACCCTCCAAAGGCAACGTGGTCCTAATCGCTAAGAAGTGCGTCGACTTGGTCAGTCGATCGACTATTACCCAAATCGCATCGTGGAATCTCCTCGTCTTCGGCAATCCTGTGACGAAATCCATCGTCACGTGCTCCCACTTCCACTCAGGAAGCTCAATACACTGCATCGGCCATGCTGGCCTCTGATGCTGAATCTTCACCTGCTGACAGACCAAGCACCGCTCCACAAACTCTGCGATGTCCCTCTTCATGCCCTTCCACCAGAAATTCCGCTGCAGGTCTTTATACATCTTCGTGCTCCCCGGGTGAATGGTGTATCTAGCTCTGTGTGCCTCCTCCATGATGTCATCTCTCAGCCCATCAACCTTCGGCACCCAGATCCGACTCCTGAACCTCAAACCACCATCAACCCCTACACTGAAGTCTGATCCATCTCTGGAAGCTAACTGTAGCAGACCAGCTAACTCATCATCCCCCTGTTGAGCCTGAACCACCCGTGAGACTGTCTGCGGCTCCACCCGAAGCCCAGCAATCACTGCTCCCTCTGAACCCTCTGTGAATGGTCTCCACTCTGACAATGCCTCGAGTAGCCTCCACTCCTGGATGCACATACTCGCAACTGAAACCTCCACCTTCCTGCTCAGCGCATCTGCAACCGAATTCGCCTTCCCCGGATGATAGGAAATGGTGAAGTCGTAGTCCTTAATGAACTCAAGCCATCTGCGCTGCCTCATATTCAGCTCCTTCTGCGAGAATAAATACTCAAGCTATCTGCGCTGCCTCACACCATCACCTACACCTCCTACCTCCTCCATTCTCATGCAATCTCCTGTTCACGTGCCTCTTCCCCATGCAAAACCCAGCATAATCCGAGATTAACCCTAATCAAGGGTTAGGGTTCTAACATTGATGGTATGTGATTATCGACATAAAATTCGTCTATCATTTCATATTATACAGGGTATGTTTATATAGTATTTTCCAGTTGGCTAAGAAAATTGCATCTCATTTTAAGTACTCTAGATGGTAATCAGAGGCATCTTTGTTATTGCTGCTGTTCATGCAAATCCTGACACTTCCTTTGAAATGATGGAATTAAATTTTATCTTGTGTATTTTGCCCTTGTGTTGGTTTAGTTTATGAGGTAGACTTGTTAATTATGTTATAGACATTTTTATTTTATGTGTAATCAGATCACCAGTTTCTTAGTGAAAAAGTGAATTCATGCCTTCATAGAAGTTCTGCTTGATTGGAAGCTCCTCTTAACTTCTTTTTCCTTGGAATTCATGCATAACATCTCCTAAATATTAGCAACATGATGCAATAAAACGCTAAAATTAAAAACAATATCTGAATATTGATAGCACAATACAGTAAAAGTACAACACATCATCCTAAAATATAAACAGCACGATGACCTAAACATCGTCTAAATACTGACTGCACGCGCAAGGAAGTTCATATGATTAAATAGTTCCAGACATTACTGCATGAAACTTTCATGTTGCGGGTTCATCTGTTGAAGCACAATATACCAGATCCATCTTTGTTTGGATCTAGCCACACTCAAAGCTCTACTGCAATTTCAGACAAAGACAATGGGGATAGTGTGGTGGCTGCTGATGGAGAATTTTTGGCGGAACCTTTTTTTGTGCATACTAAGTGAGTGTCAAACCTTCATGTTGTGTTTCTTAGTCTTAGGCCTGACTTTGGATGAGCAAAACTTGGTTTTCCTCATATTGTTTGCTGCTCCAAGAGGAGAGGTTTGCATTCAAAATTGCAATACCCTCTGGACAAAGCCCACTTGAGCACATATATTCCGCATCCATTCACATTTAAGAAGTAATGAATTTGGATTTGTTATCTGAGTATTTGAATGTTAATTACTGATTTTTAATCAAATATTGGTTCATTTGAATATATTTTGGGATTTCATTTGTAGTTTTTAACTGTTTTTCTTACAGTGCTATATCTGCTGCCTTTCCTTCTTATCTAACTCGTAAAGGGGGCAAAATGATAGGAAGGATTGTGAAGTTCATTGGTCTTTCTATGGGGCAGTCTCTTTATTTTCTGCTTTTAAACTGTCTTTCTCAATGATAGAATTCCATTTACAGATTACGACATCAAGACTATCCCCCATCCAAGGTTGAGGTGTTGGAGAAGGCATTGTTTCAGTATTTTGGCTCTTCCTGTGACAATATGAGAAAAGAAACGATCAGTTCTTCAGATGTACCTGGTAGTTCTGCAGAACCAGCTTTACATTTGCTTCCAGTAGGACCTCCAGATGATTCCCACCAACTTCAATATAACACTTTTCCTACAATGCTGGGAAAATTGCTTGATGAGGTCAGTATGATGTGTTTTTCCCCCTTTTTTGCAGTTAATGTGTTATTACTATTACTATGCTTCAGAATCCAATATGAATAGAACGGTTCTTGTACCCATACCTTGAATTATCGTGTAGTGTTTGTGTTGTGTTATCGTATTGTGTCTGATTTTGACAAGTCTAATAGAACCTCATTTTCAGTGATGGATGTTGTATATTTCCTTACGTTTAAAAGCACAAAAGTTTCTTTTATTTTCAAAAGATAACTGCTCTCCCAAAAGCAAGTCCTAATATCCATCTTTATCTGAGATGGTAGTCTATTACTAGGTAATGTAAGCCTACTACTAATTTTCTTAGTGGAGGGCTAAAGGCAACTACTATTGTTTAGAAAGCAACTAATTACCACTACTTTGACCGCTCACTCTTAAGTAGAATATTGTGACTCGATCATGATCTCATGGAGAATATGAAATTCAATTATGTAGAATTATAGATTAATATTGGCAAAATTAAGTTTGACTTGGTTTCGTAGGACTGTGCATCCTTTGAATTAATTAATAAACTTAAGAATGAGAAACATTGCCTTAATATTCATTTGCATAAATTTTGGTAACATTACATAATATTCTAGCTAAGATATGCGCCTTAGATAGATTGTTGTACCTATGAATTTAGTTGCCACTACCACATGCCACAACTTCTAATAGAAAGGAGGTATTTGAACAGTATCTACCTCAACATATGCAGATTACATTTTCGTAATTGTATTCTATATTTTGTTAGGACTGTCGTATATACCGTCCAAATAAATCAAAAATATCACAAGCATCAATACCCTCAATTATTTCATAATATATTACCCTCCGATTTTAAGTAAACTTCCATAATATTTTACCTTCGTGTCAAATAATAGTTGGAATTTAGAGACTCATCTAATGCTCATTATGATCCCAAGATGGTAAAAATTATAGCTTCCTTAACTCCATTGAATTCGTTTTGAAAGTGAACCCACTTAGGTCAAATTTGACGTTAAAATGTTTGAGAAAGACTGAATAAAAGCTTTTGTCAAGTTGCCGGGCCTTTGAGATATCATATTATGAAATTGGTTTCGGAGGATAATAGGCTGATTTATTTGGAGGGTATGTGTGGGATTGTCCCCATTTTGTAGTTGTTGCAAAAGAAATTATGACAGGGATATATCTTATTGCTTAGATAGGTCTTCTATACATATTGTTTACGAGGAATTTGGAAACATTAATAAGAAAACAGCAAACACTAAATAAAGGAAGTCCTATCAATTGAATAACTAATTCGAATTATTTCCTAACATCTATTATTCTAACAGTATTATTGTTGTCTACTTATTCGTTGATTAATTGCTTGTTTAGAATTTGTCATTCAAACTCTACACTACTAAATGTTTTGGTGATGCTTTCTTCTCTGCTTCAGATACTGTCGACCAACTACCGTTCTTTCGCGAGGACTGTGATGGAGCGTGATTGGGTGCGTAACTCTGCCAAAATATGGGAAATGGTGAAGAATTCCTCCACAGTTGCTGACTACTGTAGAACCCTTAAGAATTCAGGACTTTTTAGGAGGTAGCTGTTGTACCTTCTACATTATGTCTTAGGGGAAAATATTTTGACCTTGTGTAACAAGAAAGTCTGCAGGAGTATGATGAAGGAATAAAACAAAAACAAAAGAGAAGGTCGTAATTTGGTTGTGCATCTTGCATTACATTCGATCTCGTGGTTCTTCCTGATTTTAGTTCATCTTTTTTGAGTGTGTTATGAATTTGATGCTATGGTGTCGAACAAACTTAAGAACCCAATGTTGGCAAAAGTGTGCTCCTTTTTTCCTTTTTTCCCCCTTTCTTTGTTGGAGAAGAGAACGGGAAAAAGAACATATTCAGTAGGCAAGACGGTCACCACTCATAGCAGCTCAAATTATAGTCATGTCTTAATTGAAATGAATGTGTTTTAAAAGTTTTACATTTATATGTCAATTGTTATGAATTGGATGTGCAAACATTTTGTTTCTTGATTATGGTATTCGTCTTTTAGAAGTGTTAAAGAAGAGGCGTTTCGTCTTTAATCGTAGAGCTCTAAAAGATAATGTTTTACATAAATCAAAAGTTATTCACAATCATGGTAATTAACATGGAACATTAATTATTGAGATAAGGTTGTCGTGTTGGTTATCGATTGTTGTAGCTCTACAAATAATTAACGACACGAGTATATAAAAGATGAAAAAATACTTTTATATATTGAATAAACCTAACAAGTAAAACATTATGGAATTGTGTTTCGTGTCATTAATGTTTTATTGTGTCTTGGATCCTAAGATATGAGACTTATATATTTTCACTCAAAAAGTGCTTAATTTGATTATTGTCAAAAACTATCAATGAGTATAATGATAAAGGCAATAGTTGGTTGAGCATGACTTGTGCTGGAAAATATAGCTAGTCAAACGATTATCATTGCCCCTCTTAATTGAGTGATGATATTAGTGGGGTCCTTGCTAAAACAAAATTATAATGTGCACAATGTAACTTGAGTTAAGTTACATTGTTGTAATTAGCTTAGAGAGATCAAGAAATGAATATAATATAAATGTGACACATTTCTACTTTGTATATACTCTTAATATCATGAGGCAATGGACGGACACAAGTGGTGCACTTACATCACTAAATGGATCGTGTTTTAGTTCAGGTGGAACAAAGACATCTATGCTAATTGGGTGACTATAATGTGTAGCTAGATACCGCTTATAGTCTGAGATATTAAATGTTTAATATCACTGTCAATTATGTAGGATCGTGTGGGTTATGGGTCCACTAATCACTTTCTAATCACGATTAAGCCCTAATTAACTACTTGGTTGATTGATCAAAGAATTGCAGCGGAAATTAACAACAAATCAAACACAAGTAGGAAAGAAAGACAATGCAAACCACACAAAGACGCGTCGGATTTACAGAGGTTCGGCCGCGCCTACGTCCTCTCTTGCAAGCCCCTCTCGAATCCCCGTTCGAGCTCCTCTTGCGTCTTCACTATGCCTCCCCGTTCCGGGCCGGGAGCAACGCCTTTTACAAGTCTTCAAGCTCGCGAACAACCCTCGCCGAGCTTGGCACCACCTCTCACAAACCGAGAGAATCACTTCGGGCTTTCACCGAAATCCTTGCTTCTTGTCTTGGGCTTTCACCAAGACCCTTGCTCACTTTGTCTTGGGCTTTCACCAAGACCCTTGCTCTCTTGACAACATTTGGAGTGGAACTCACTCTTCTAGTATTGAGCACAACAGATGCTAGATTGATTGTATGATGAATGATGTGTAGATGTGAGGCTTAAGATCACTAATTGGGAGCTTTGAGGTTGTGGAAAATCTCACTATAAGTTTGACACTTTGGAGTTGTGAAATCTCTTAGAAAACTAAGTGTGAACCTCTATTTATAAGCTCCTAAAGATTTCTAGCCGTTTGGACAAGATTTGATTGGGTATTGTGCAAGATACACAAAACAGAAAATCGGGTTCAGAAATCTGTCCAGAAACGGTCGACCGAAAGGTGTATCGGTCGACCGAACCCTTGAGTCTGTTGATGGATCGGTTGACCGAACAAAGGTACTGGTCGACCGAATCACTTAAGTTCTATAGGTCAACGGTCGACCGAGCAGGTACCGGTCGACCGAACTACTGGGTTCGGTAGAGAGAAATCTTGATCGGTTGGACAAACTTGTGTCGACCGATAGCAGGGGGTTTTTCACGAATTAAACGGTCGACCGAAAATGGTATTTTGTTCGACCGGTTCAAAAGTATTTGGGGGTGTATATAGGAAAAATGTGTATACGACCGTTGTATAATACGACAAATAAAACGGTCGTATTTTTACCAGAAATGGCAAACGAAACGGTCGACCGAAGGTCTACCGGTCGACCGAACAGGTCTGGGTAATCGGTTAATAGAAGGTGGAATCGGTCGAACGAATTGGTCTGGTATAACAAATATTGTGTATAACCGGTCGACCGAAAAGGTGAACGGTCGACCGAACTCAGGTAGACTGGCGACCAATGTTTTAGGTGTTTAGGTGATCTAATGGAGTCCAAATTATATGATATTTTGTGTGTGACTCCTAAAAGGAACCTAGTGTGTGAATGCATGCGTATTAGCTTAAGTTATGCTCAATTTACATAAGTTCCTAATACTCAAGGAAATATAAAATTACATGTCTTCAATCCTAGCTTGATTACATGTCTTGACTTGATTTTTCTTCTTTCTTGAGTCTTGATCACCTGTAGATGTTAGCACAATACAACATGTATACCATTATACTACATGTGCTAATCTACATGTCCTAATTAAGATTAGGTTGAAATACATCATCAAAATACGGATTAAGGCCAAAAAGCCAACAATCTCCCCCTTTTTGATGATGGCAACCTATATCTTAAACCAACCTAATACTTGAAATTTGTGTATGTAAACTATGCATATAAATGCTCCCCCTATGGATGTGCATAGTTTATCTTGACAATTTCATGTTAATTTCAAGTTTCCCTAATTTATTATTTCTCCCCCTTTGACATCCATCAAAAACATACAATAATCAATGTAATATATGAATTGAAATTTCTCCCCCATTGACAATTATATATAACTATTTGAGTTCACTGTAGGATGTCATTTGTAATGAAGATGCTCCCCCTAAATTTTGCACTTCATTACTCTAATAAAAGATATAACTATTAAGCTCCCCCTATCAATAAGGCTAGATGGAAACTATGAGTATGATTAAAAGTTAAGTTCAATTAAGTTTCTATTTAAGCCTTATTCTAACATCCATTTAAAATTTGACATTTAAAATCAATGGATGTGATAAATGATTTTCAATGAATAGGGTATATGGTTTGCAATGAATTAAACTCTAAGGATATGACAATTAAGCATATTAACTAGATTAGAGCTATTTTTCAGAAATTTTAGAGATAGAAATTTTTATACCAAACTTGAATCTTGAATAGCTCCAATCTTGATTTGGTGATGCAACCGGATTCGAATTCGACGCTTTGGCTCACCCGGTCACCACCAATCTCTTCCTCAAGTACCTACAAGTGTAGATTTTGGTACCCATTTTTGCTTGGGTCCATTAAGTTTAGCTTTTGGTACCCAAATCCAAGTTGATTTTGGTACCTCTACACTTACTTTCTTTTTCATGGCAAAATTATGTTTAACATTAATTTGAATAGGAAAGTTTTTAACATAAAAATTGTTTTTATTGCCATGTGTGAACTTATGCAATTTATTTGACAAATTTTCATTTAAGGCATTAAGTTCACTATTTTTAGTTGCTAGAGATTCATTTAAGCAATTTAGATTTTTAATCATTGAATTATGCTTTTCATTCATGTTAAGCATGTGAATCTCTAAATTTGCAACCTTGTTATTCATGCAATTCAAGGCATGTAGTAATTGCTTGCTTTCAAGATGAGATTTATCAAGTTTAATAAGCAAGTCATTTGTATCGATTTCTAGCATATGACTTTCAATTGCATTAGATGAGTTAGATTTAACTTTCAATTTCTCATTCTCATCTTTTAAACATGCATTCTCTAAGATGAGCTTATCAATTTTAGCAAGTAAATCATTTTTCTCAAGCAAGGTTGATTCATTTAGACAATGAAGATCATGATTTACTTCTCTAGCTAACTTGTTCTTTTGACATAAAAGCTCATATCTTTCAACAAGTTCATGGAATGCATTTTGTAGTTCTTTAAAGGAATATGATTCTTCATTAGAACTAGAACTAGAACTTGATGAGCAAGATTTTGAAGATACCTCACTTTCTTCATCGATTGTTACAATGAGGCATGTGTGAGCATCTTCTCCCTTGGATGAGCTTGAGGAGGAATATGATGTAGATGTGTTCTTGTCGCATCTTTCATGAGCTTCATCCATTTGGCTTGAGTCTCCCTCTTCCCCGGTTGGTGATTCTTCCTTGTCACCATACTTAGCTTGAAGAACTTGCCAAATCTCATGTGCACTTTCACAATAAGACACAAGGTCAAAAAGTTCATACTTAAGTGCACAATATAGTACATTCATAACCTTGGCATTCAAGCAAGCTAATTTTTCTTCTTCTAAACTCCATAGATTAAAATCAACTTTAGGCAAATTATATGGAGTTGAGACTATGGACCACATATCTAAATTAGTCATGGATTTCATGTATGTTTTCATTTTACTTCTCCATGAATAGAAATTAGTTCCATCAAAAAATGGTGGTCTAGAAGAGCATATAGTTGTGGATGCATTAAGAGCCATGTTAATTTATCGGTTAAGAACAAAATTAACGAACGAGGCTCTGATACCAAATGTAGGATCGTGTGGGTTATGGGTCCACTAATCACTTTCTAATCACGATTAAGCCCTAATTAACTACTTGGTTGATTGATCAAAGAATTGCAGCGGAAATTAACAACAAATCAAACACAAGTAGGAAAGAAAGACAATGCAAACCACACAAAGACGCGTCGGATTTACAGAGGTTCGGCCGCGCCTACGTCCTCTCTTGCAAGCCCCTCTCGAATCCCCGTTCGAGCTCCTCTTGCGTCTTCACTATGCCTCCCCGTTCCGGGCCGGGAGCAACGCCTTTTACAAGTCTTCAAGCTCGCGAACAACCCTCGCCGAGCTTGGCACCACCTCTCACAAACCGAGAGAATCACTTCGGGCTTTCACCGAAATCCTTGCTTCTTGTCTTGGGCTTTCACCAAGACCCTTGCTCACTTTGTCTTGGGCTTTCACCAAGACCCTTGCTCTCTTGACAACATTTGGAGTGGAACTCACTCTTCTAGTATTGAGCACAACAGATGCTAGATTGATTGTATGATGAATGATGTGTAGATGTGAGGCTTAAGATCACTAATTGGGAGCTTTGAGGTTGTGGAAAATCTCACTATAAGTTTGACACTTTGGAGTTGTGAAATCTCTTAGAAAACTAAGTGTGAACCTCTATTTATAAGCTCCTAAAGATTTCTAGCCGTTTGGACAAGATTTGATTGGGTATTGTGCAAGATACACAAAACAGAAAATCGGGTTCAGAAATCTGTCCAGAAACGGTCGACCGAAAGGTGTATCGGTCGACCGAACCCTTGAGTCTGTTGATGGATCGGTTGACCGAACAAAGGTACTGGTCGACCGAATCACTTAAGTTCTATAGGTCAACGGTCGACCGAGCAGGTACCGGTCGACCGAACTACTGGGTTCGGTAGAGAGAAATCTTGATCGGTTGGACAAACTTGTGTCGACCGATAGCAGGGGGTTTTTCACGAATTAAACGGTCGACCGAAAATGGTATTTTGTTCGACCGGTTCAAAAGTATTTGGGGGTGTATATAGGAAAAATGTGTATACGACCGTTGTATAATACGACAAATAAAACGGTCGTATTTTTACCAGAAATGGCAAACGAAACGGTCGACCGAAGGTCTACCGGTCGACCGAACAGGTCTGGGTAATCGGTTAATAGAAGGTGGAATCGGTCGAACGAATTGGTCTGGTATAACAAATATTGTGTATAACCGGTCGACCGAAAAGGTGAACGGTCGACCGAACTCAGGTAGACTGGCGACCAATGTTTTAGGTGTTTAGGTGATCTAATGGAGTCCAAATTATATGATATTTTGTGTGTGACTCCTAAAAGGAACCTAGTGTGTGAATGCATGCGTATTAGCTTAAGTTATGCTCAATTTACATAAGTTCCTAATACTCAAGGAAATATAAAATTACATGTCTTCAATCCTAGCTTGATTACATGTCTTGACTTGATTTTTCTTCTTTCTTGAGTCTTGATCACCTGTAGATGTTAGCACAATACAACATGTATACCATTATACTACATGTGCTAATCTACATGTCCTAATTAAGATTAGGTTGAAATACATCATCAAAATACGGATTAAGGCCAAAAAGCCAACAATCTCCCCCTTTTTGATGATGGCAACCTATATCTTAAACCAACCTAATACTTGAAATTTGTGTATGTAAACTATGCATATAAATGCTCCCCCTATGGATGTGCATAGTTTATCTTGACAATTTCATGTTAATTTCAAGTTTCCCTAATTTATTATTTCTCCCCCTTTGACATCCATCAAAAACATACAATAATCAATGTAATATATGAATTGAAATTTCTCCCCCATTGACAATTATATATAACTATTTGAGTTCACTGTAGGATGTCATTTGTAATGAAGATGCTCCCCCTAAATTTTGCACTTCATTACTCTAATAAAAGATATAACTATTAAGCTCCCCCTATCAATAAGGCTAGATGGAAACTATGAGTATGATTAAAAGTTAAGTTCAATTAAGTTTCTATTTAAGCCTTATTCTAACATCCATTTAAAATTTGACATTTAAAATCAATGGATGTGATAAATGATTTTCAATGAATAGGGTATATGGTTTGCAATGAATTAAACTCTAAGGATATGACAATTAAGCATATTAACTAGATTAGAGCTATTTTTCAGAAATTTTAGAGATAGAAATTTTTATACCAAACTTGAATCTTGAATAGCTCCAATCTTGATTTGGTGATGCAACCGGATTCGAATTCGACGCTTTGGCTCACCCGGTCACCACCAATCTCTTCCTCAAGTACCTACAAGTGTAGATTTTGGTACCCATTTTTGCTTGGGTCCATTAAGTTTAGCTTTTGGTACCCAAATCCAAGTTGATTTTGGTACCTCTACACTTACTTTCTTTTTCATGGCAAAATTATGTTTAACATTAATTTGAATAGGAAAGTTTTTAACATAAAAATTGTTTTTATTGCCATGTGTGAACTTATGCAATTTATTTGACAAATTTTCATTTAAGGCATTAAGTTCACTATTTTTAGTTGCTAGAGATTCATTTAAGCAATTTAGATTTTTAATCATTGAATTATGCTTTTCATTCATGTTAAGCATGTGAATCTCTAAATTTGCAACCTTGTTATTCATGCAATTCAAGGCATGTAGTAATTGCTTGCTTTCAAGATGAGATTTATCAAGTTTAATAAGCAAGTCATTTGTATCGATTTCTAGCATATGACTTTCAATTGCATTAGATGAGTTAGATTTAACTTTCAATTTCTCATTCTCATCTTTTAAACATGCATTCTCTAAGATGAGCTTATCAATTTTAGCAAGTAAATCATTTTTCTCAAGCAAGGTTGATTCATTTAGACAATGAAGATCATGATTTACTTCTCTAGCTAACTTGTTCTTTTGACATAAAAGCTCATATCTTTCAACAAGTTCATGGAATGCATTTTGTAGTTCTTTAAAGGAATATGATTCTTCATTAGAACTAGAACTAGAACTTGATGAGCAAGATTTTGAAGATACCTCACTTTCTTCATCGATTGTTACAATGAGGCATGTGTGAGCATCTTCTCCCTTGGATGAGCTTGAGGAGGAATATGATGTAGATGTGTTCTTGTCGCATCTTTCATGAGCTTCATCCATTTGGCTTGAGTCTCCCTCTTCCCCGGTTGGTGATTCTTCCTTGTCACCATACTTAGCTTGAAGAACTTGCCAAATCTCATGTGCACTTTCACAATAAGACACAAGGTCAAAAAGTTCATACTTAAGTGCACAATATAGTACATTCATAACCTTGGCATTCAAGCAAGCTAATTTTTCTTCTTCTAAACTCCATAGATTAAAATCAACTTTAGGCAAATTATATGGAGTTGAGACTATGGACCACATATCTAAATTAGTCATGGATTTCATGTATGTTTTCATTTTACTTCTCCATGAATAGAAATTAGTTCCATCAAAAAATGGTGGTCTAGAAGAGCATATAGTTGTGGATGCATTAAGAGCCATGTTAATTTATCGGTTAAGAACAAAATTAACGAACGAGGCTCTGATACCAAATGTAGGATCGTGTGGGTTATGGGTCCACTAATCACTTTCTAATCACGATTAAGCCCTAATTAACTACTTGGTTGATTGATCAAAGAATTGCAGCGGAAATTAACAACAAATCAAACACAAGTAGGAAAGAAAGACAATGCAAACCACACAAAGACGCGTCGGATTTACAGAGGTTCGGCCGCGCCTACGTCCTCTCTTGCAAGCCCCTCTCGAATCCCCGTTCGAGCTCCTCTTGCGTCTTCACTATGCCTCCCCGTTCCGGGCCGGGAGCAACGCCTTTTACAAGTCTTCAAGCTCGCGAACAACCCTCGCCGAGCTTGGCACCACCTCTCACAAACCGAGAGAATCACTTCGGGCTTTCACCGAAATCCTTGCTTCTTGTCTTGGGCTTTCACCAAGACCCTTGCTCACTTTGTCTTGGGCTTTCACCAAGACCCTTGCTCTCTTGACAACATTTGGAGTGGAACTCACTCTTCTAGTATTGAGCACAACAGATGCTAGATTGATTGTATGATGAATGATGTGTAGATGTGAGGCTTAAGATCACTAATTGGGAGCTTTGAGGTTGTGGAAAATCTCACTATAAGTTTGACACTTTGGAGTTGTGAAATCTCTTAGAAAACTAAGTGTGAACCTCTATTTATAAGCTCCTAAAGATTTCTAGCCGTTTGGACAAGATTTGATTGGGTATTGTGCAAGATACACAAAACAGAAAATCGGGTTCAGAAATCTGTCCAGAAACGGTCGACCGAAAGGTGTATCGGTCGACCGAACCCTTGAGTCTGTTGATGGATCGGTTGACCGAACAAAGGTACTGGTCGACCGAATCACTTAAGTTCTATAGGTCAACGGTCGACCGAGCAGGTACCGGTCGACCGAACTACTGGGTTCGGTAGAGAGAAATCTTGATCGGTTGGACAAACTTGTGTCGACCGATAGCAGGGGGTTTTTCACGAATTAAACGGTCGACCGAAAATGGTATTTTGTTCGACCGGTTCAAAAGTATTTGGGGGTGTATATAGGAAAAATGTGTATACGACCGTTGTATAATACGACAAATAAAACGGTCGTATTTTTACCAGAAATGGCAAACGAAACGGTCGACCGAAGGTCTACCGGTCGACCGAACAGGTCTGGGTAATCGGTTAATAGAAGGTGGAATCGGTCGAACGAATTGGTCTGGTATAACAAATATTGTGTATAACCGGTCGACCGAAAAGGTGAACGGTCGACCGAACTCAGGTAGACTGGCGACCAATGTTTTAGGTGTTTAGGTGATCTAATGGAGTCCAAATTATATGATATTTTGTGTGTGACTCCTAAAAGGAACCTAGTGTGTGAATGCATGCGTATTAGCTTAAGTTATGCTCAATTTACATAAGTTCCTAATACTCAAGGAAATATAAAATTACATGTCTTCAATCCTAGCTTGATTACATGTCTTGACTTGATTTTTCTTCTTTCTTGAGTCTTGATCACCTGTAGATGTTAGCACAATACAACATGTATACCATTATACTACATGTGCTAATCTACATGTCCTAATTAAGATTAGGTTGAAATACATCATCAAAATACGGATTAAGGCCAAAAAGCCAACAAATTAGGCTTAGATCCTCCTATAGGTCACACCACAAAACTGGAAAACAAGAGGTTTGATTTTAAGTTCATATGATGTGTCGGGTTTCTTATGAAAATGAGACACATGTGGTGAATAAATAAAATCAATATGTCATAAGAATTGACATAATTAGAATCATAATAAATTCATATGATATGTATATATTATGGGGTGTAATAATTTAATATTACATATGATAATATTACATAAGATGTGAATTTGCTAAAATTCCCAAAAGGTCAAATTTTGTTGGAAATAAATCCAAAATTTGACAAAGGCAAAATCGGGGTAAAACACGGTGAACCGTTCATGGTTCGATCGACCGGGGAATCTTCGGGTCGGTTAACCGAATAGGGAACGGGTAAGCGAAATTGGTTGACCGAAATTGTCTGGAGTGCCTGGACAATCGGGTTCGGTTAACCGAGTGTGCACGGTCAACCGAGAAGTAGTATTTTTGGTAGACCGAATGTGACCCGGTCATCCGATGACTATGTCCTAGAAGCGATTTTGGTGGGTCAACGGTAGACCGATTAAAAGACGTGGTTCGTCCGAATTCTTCCAGGGAATTATTCTCATAAGGATTCGGTCGACCGTCTAGCTCACAGTGCACCGAACACATGTTATAACCGAATGGTTCGGTTGACCGAATAATACTCGGTCTACCGAACAAGAACGATTCTGCCTGAATTATTAAGAGATTAATTAGATCATGGATGAATTAATTCCAGATTTAATTAAAACGTTTTTTGTGGGTAATTATGTGGAATTTAGAGATTAATTTTAGGAGAGAAAAACAAGGGATCATGGCTAAATAATTGCTCTTCATGAGGATGTTTTGGGAGACTATAAAAGGACCCCTACTCCTACTTGTTTTAATAACTAATGCAAAATCTTTCTCTCATTAATCTCTCCCTAATCACCACGAAAATACTCTTAGTAAAATTAAGTTTGGAGATCAGAATCTCAGGGGACTTAAAGAGGGGTTATTAGCTATTTTGCGAAAATAGTGCATCTATCTCGCAAATCAAGGATCCCAAATCACACCACAAAGTGAAGTACATGGATCGAAAGTACTTTGTCACACATGACATCATCAACGAGGGCAAAATAAATCTGTTATGGGTGGATACAAACAGCAACACAGCTGATCCCTGAAGGGAATGTGTTCTAAAAGTTTTACTTTTAAATGTCAATTATTATGAATTGAATCAGAAATCATTTTGTTCCTTGTTTATGTTATTCGTCTTTTAGAAGTGTTAAGGAAGAGGCTCTTGGTCCTTAACCGTAGAGCTCTAAAAGATATTGGTTTACATAAAACAAAAGATATTCACAATCATGGTAATAAACATGTGACATTTATTACCGAGTTAAGATTGTCGTGCTGGTCATAGATCATTGTAGCTCTACAAGTGAGTGACAACACGAGTACACAAAAGATGAAAATATTACTTTTGTATACTGAATAGACCTAATAAGTAAAATATTATAGAAATGTGTTTCTGTGTCATTAATATTTTACTGTGACCTTGGTCCTTTGATATGAGACTTATATCCGATTACTTAAGAATTGCTTAATTTGACTAGTGTCTTGAGCTATCAATGAGTATAGTGTAAAGGCATTAGTTGGTTAAATATGACTTTTGTTGGATAAGATAGTTAGTCAAAAGATTATCATTGCCCCTCTTAATTGAGTGATGATATTAGTGGGCCCCTTGATAAAGCAAAGTTATAATGTGCACAATGTGATTTGAGTTAAGTCACATATTTGTGACTAGCTTAAAGAGATCGAGAAATGAATACTAATACAAAGATGACACAATACTACTTTGTGTGTATTCTTAATATCATGAGGCAAGGGACGGACACAAGTGGTGCACTCCATCACTAAATGGATCGGGTTTTGGTTCGAGTGGAATTAAGACATCTAACTAATTGGGAGCTATAATGTGTAGCTAGATACCGCTTATAGCTTCTGATGTTAAGCTCTTAATATCGCTGTTAACTTAGTCTAGATCCTCTCATAGGTCACACCGCAAAAACCGGGAAACAAGAAGTTTGATTTTTGGTTCATATGATGTGTCGGGTTTCTTATAGAAAATATGACACATGTGATGAACAAGTAAAATCAATTATGTTGTAATATATAACATAATTAGAATCTTGATAAATTCATATGAGATGCATATATTATGGGGTGCAATAATTTATTGTTGCATAGGATAATATATTGCATAAGTTGTGAATTTGCTAAAAACCCCTAAAGTTCAAATTTTGTTGGAAATAAATCCAAAATTTGAAAAAGGCAAAATCGGGTAAAAGTTCGATAATCCGTTTATGGTTCGGTCGACCGAAGGTTCTGTGGATCGGTGAACCGAACGTGGAACGGATGGTCTGAGTTAATTGACCGAACTTGACCAAAGTGCCTGGAACTCTGGTACGGTGTACCGAACCAGAAACGGTCGACCGAACAATGTCCAGTTCCGATATTTTCGGTTAACCGAATGACATTCGGTTTAGACAAGGGTTCGTCCGATCGGTTAAGGAGAATTTTTCTCCTTAAGAATCGGGCATCCGTCTAGTGCACGGTAATACGAACGTGACATATTCGGTTAACCGAATGTGACTCGGTAAACCGAATCCCGATCGATTTTCTGCCTTTGATAATTAAGAGATTAATTTGATCAATGGTTGGATTAGCTCCAAACTTGGTCAAACGTTTTGTGGGTGCATGTAATGCATTATGGAATTAGTTTGTGAGAGAAAATATCAAGAGAACATGGCTCAAGAATAGCCATGATTGAGAGTAAGAAATGAGCATATAAATAGGTCCTTATTCTCCTTAATTATGTTAGAAGTTTGCTAAATATTTTCTCTCCTAAATTCACCACAAAAATCCACGAAAATTCTCTTAGTTTTCTAAGTCTTTGGAAGGAGAAATCTCAGAGATTAAGGAAGGGGTTTGTAGCTAGATTCTAAGCTAGTTTGGAGATTGATTGGCTAGCTCCTTTCTCTCCAACCTTGTTTAGGGTTTCGGTGAACACTCGGAGGCATCCGGCGCAACGAGAAGCGACGATCGTCTTCCTCAACGTCTCTGGAACATCAAGAAGTTTTAGAGAACTTCTAGGTATGAATTTCGGAGTCCCTTGTGTTTGTTTTAATAAGTTTTTAAAACTAGTTATTAAAACAAACTGATACATGCATGAAATAAATCGTAGAAAATTGTAATCGATCCTTATTATACATAAAAATTTCGAAAATATATGTGTGTAATTAAACATGAAATCCTACACTTTTCTCTCCTAATTAACCACAAAAGCCACGAAAATTCTCTTAAGTTTTCTAAGTCTATGGAAGGAGAAATCTCAGAGACTAAGGAAGGGGTTTGTAGCTTGATTCTAAGCTAGTTTGGAGATTGATTTGCTAGCTCCTTTCTCTCCAACCTTGTTTAGGGTTTTGGTGAACACTCGGAGGCATCCGGCGCAACGGGAAGCGACGATCGTCTTCCTCAACATCTCCGGATCATCAAGAAGTTTTAGAGAACTTCTAGGTATGAATTTCGGAGCCCAATGTTTTTTTATGTGTTTTAAGCAATCATTAAAACAAACTGATGCATGCATGAAAAACAAATCGTAGAAAATATATGAATGATCCTTATTGTGCATAAAAATTTCAAAAATATATATGTACAATTAAACATGAGATCCTACAGTGGTATCAGAGCTTATGGTTCAATTTTCTAATGATTTGAAACTGTAAACAAATTTAGTTTACCATCTAGGATTCGAACAATTTGATTTTCCCGTTTTTTGGTTTTTAAATGTTTTGTAGGAATAATTCTTTGTAATAATTCGTTTTAAATGTTTTAAGTGGTTTAAAACATGTCATGTAATTATTAGAATTATGATTTAGACGTAAGTCTAACTTGCAATAATTTCGTTTTAAGAATAAACGATTGTTTTGTAAGAGAATCAACAAAACCGAAAAACTGCGGTTCGTCTTTCCTTTTAGGAAAATGGATGGACAGCGGTTCAAAATTGTTTTGAACTTATGGATGGATGAAAAACGTTTTTAATGGATTTCAGAATGTTTTTCAAAGAATTGTTTGAGATTCTAGATGATTGATAAACTAGGTTGTATATGTTGGCTTTTTTGCCTTAATCTATGTTTGGATGATTTATTTAACCTAATCTTAATTATAATATTGTATAGTAGCACACATATTTCATTGCATATATATTGCATTGTGCTAACCTCTATAGGTGATTAAGACTCAAGGAAGAAAGGAAAATCAAGTCAAGACATGTAATCAAGCTCATTTGAAGACATGCATTTTATATTTCTTTGAGTCTTTAGGAACTTGTGTATTTTTAGCATACTTGAGCTAAAATCAACTTAAACACACACTAGGTTCCTCATAGAAGTCACACACGATATTTCACATAATTTGGACTTCAATAGATCACTCAAACTTAGACCGGAAAACACTAAACCTGAACCCTAACTGTCTGCCCACATTCGGTCGACCGCAACAGGTCGTTCGGTCGACCGGATGATCAAGTATCTTGTTTGCGTTTTACTGCCCGGTTTCGGTCGACCGTGTTTTACCTTTCGGTCGACCGCTTGAACTTATTTTTCCGACCGTTAGTTTTGTCGTATATACCCAACGGTCGTATTCGTATTAAAACAATTATACCCCAAATACATTTCATGTATCGGTCGACCGAGGACCTCGATCGATCGACCGTTTGTCCATCTCTTGACAAACCTGAATCTCCTGTTGAAAAATGGTCGACCGCTAGACCTGTTTCGGTCGACCAAATATCCATTTGTTTGTCAACCCCATAGTGCCTGGTACAAATCGGTCGACCGTTTCCTTTTAGGCGTTCGACCGATAACTTAAGTGTACCTAAGTCGTAGCGTTGGGCGGTCGACCGAACCTTGTGCAAAACTGCCAAACGGTCGACTGTTCTTCCCGTTTCGGTCGACCGATTTCATCCAGAATTGGGTCCTGCAGTTTCTGTTTTGAGTAATCACACTTCAACTCACACCCAATCAATCTCAACGGCTCTATTCTCCCTAATGCCTATATAAGGAGTTGTAAAACACATTTTAACACAACTCTCCCACTACAAACTTGTCCCAAACATTAGAGAGAATCCCAAACACTCAAAGCCTCAAATTTCCACACTTAAGTCTTAATTCCAATCATACTCAAGTGTGCTCAAGCTTAGAGTGTGTTGCTCCACTCAAATTGTTGTTGTCAAAGGAAGCAAGGACTTCGGTGAAAGCCCGAAGTGTCCCTCTCGGATTGTGAGAGGAAGAATTCAAGCAAGCGAGGTTGTTCGAGGTGCTTGTGGTGTAAAAGGCGTTCTCTCCCGGCCCGGAACGGGGAGTGGTTAGTGAAGTCGTGAGCGGAGCTCGGTGATCCGAGAGGAGCTTGCAAGAGAGGACTAGGACCCGGGTGGGGTGCCGAACCTCTATAAAAATCCCTCGACTTCTTGTGGTTTGCATTATCTTTCTTTCTCTACTTGTTTTGTTTATTATTCCGCTGCGCATTTGATTGCTTTATCAAGTAGAGTTTGTTTAGGATTAAAATCGGTAATTAGCCTTAATTGTGGACTCATAGACCCACACGATCCTACAGTATAGTTTATAGCAATATTGCGTGCATGGATGCTTGAGTTGTCTTTGCAGGAATTGTGAGTTTATATGTTTCAAATCAGCAACTATGAATGTATGTAATTATTATTATACAGGGGCTTATTTATATGTAAAAGTCAAATTCTCTCTTTCTATCTTTAGATAATTGCATTTCATTTGAGAGATTTTTACATAGGACTTGCACTAGTCGGTTTTTATCGAATGTGAGGAGCATGTTTATTTTCTGTAAAATCTACATCTCCGGTGCAAGAAGAAGTCGCCGCTGCAGCGCATCGATCGAGGATCAAGGATCAGGGATCGAGGATCAAGGATCAAAGGGAACATATAAACTCACACGATGTGGATTGTGTGAATGGTTTAATTTATGTTTTTATAATCTTGTTATGCGTGTGATGAATGTGTTGAATGTTAGGATGTGTATGAATGATAATATGCATGATAACCTAAAATTCTGAATCACATGTTAATATATGAAATTGTCCAACAAAATTAAGAGTAATTTTCCTTCTTATTTCATCCACTAGCAGCCATCGATCCGGATCATCAAGAAGTTTTAGAGAACTTCTAGGTATGAATTTCGGAGCCCAATGTTTGTTTTGATGTGTTTTAAGCAATCATTAAAACAAACTGGTGCATGCATGAAAAACAAATCGTAGAAAATATATGAATGATCCTTATTGTGCATAAAAATTTCGAAAATATATATGTACAATTAAACATGAGATCTTACAATCCCTTCACCAAACCCTTATCCCAACCCATGGGCGAAATGCATTTCGAGTCCATGGGTCTGAGGAACCATGTAGATTGGCTTGATGAGTGATTAGAGAAGGTTACCCTAGTTATTATTGTTTTATACATTGAGAATGTATGTGAAAGAAAACTTTGATAACAAGTGGGAGATTGAAAGGAATGTGTTCTAAAAGTTTTACTTTTATATGTCAATTATTATGAATTGAATGTGCAAACATTTTGTTCCTTGATTATTGTATTCGTCTTTTGGAAGTGTTAAGGAAGATGCGCTTGATCCTTAACTGTATAGCTCCAAAAGATAATGGTTTACATAAATCAAAAGTTATTCACAATCATGGTAATTAACATGGAACATTAATTACCGAGATAAGATTGTCGTGTTGGTCATCGATTGTTGTAGCTCTACAAATAATTGACGACACGAGTATATAATAGAGGAAAAAATTACTTTTATATATTGAATAAACCTAACAAGTAAAACATTATGGAATTGTGTTTCGTGTCATTAATGTTTTTGTTGTGTCTTGGATCCTAAGATATGAGACTTATATCTTTTCACTCAAGAAGTGCTTAATTTGATTATTGTCAAAAGCTATCAATGAGTATAGTAATAAAGGTAATAGTTGGTTGAGCATGACTTGTGCTGAAAAAGATAGCTAGTCAAACGATTATCATTGCCCCTCTTAATTGAGTGATGATATTAGCGGGCCCCTTGATAAATCAAAATTATAATGTGCACAATGTAACTTGAGTTTAGTTACATAGTTATAATTAGCTTAGAGAGATCAAGAAATGAATATAATACAAAGATGACACATTTCTACTTTGTATATATTCTTAATATCATGAGGCAATGGACGGACACAAGTGGTGCACTTACATCACTAAATGGATCGTGTTTTGGTTCGGGTGGAACAAAGACATCTATGCTAATTGGGTAACTATAATGTGTAGCTAGATACCGCTTATAGTTTGAGATATTAAGTGTTTAATATCGCTGCCAATTTGGCTTACATCCTCCTATAGGTCACACCACAAAACTGGGAAACAAGAGGTTGATTTTAAGTTCATATGATGTGTCGGGTTTCATATGAAAATATTGTTGGCTTTTTTGCCTTAATCTATGTTTTGATGATTTAATTAACCTAATCTTAATTGTGATCATGTAGAGTAGCACACATATTGCATTGCATATATATTGCTTTGTGCTAACCTCTACAGATGATCAAGACTCAAGGAAGAAATGAAATGAAGTCAAGACATGTAATCAAGCTCATTTGAAGACATGTATTTTATATTTCTTTGAGTCTTTAGGAACTTGTGTATATCGAGCATACTTGAGCTAAAATAAACTTAAACACACACTAGGTTCCTCATAGAAGTCACACACAAAATTTCACATAATTTGGACTTAAATAGATCACCCAAACTTAGACCGGAAAACACCAAACCTGAACCCTAACTATCTGCCCACATTCTATGATTTTGTGATCAATTAATCCTGTTTGTGTTTCCCTGTCTAGTTTCGGTCGACCGCACCTTTTCTTTCGGTCGACCGTTTGTGCTTATTTTTCCGACCGTTACTTTTGTCGTATATACCCAACGGTCGTACTCGTATTAAATCAAAAATACCCCAAATACATTTTATGTATCGGTCGACCGAGGACCACGATCGGTCGACCGTTTGTCCATCTCTTGACAAACCCGAATCTCCTGTTGAAAAACAGTCGACCGCTGGACTTGTTTCGGTCAACCGATTATCCAATTGTTGTCAACCCCAAAGTGCCTGGACGAAATCGGTCGAACGTACCCATTTCTTGTGTTCGACCGATGACTTAAGTTTTCCTAAGTCGTAGCGTTGGGCGGTCGACCGTTGCTTAACCGGTCGACCGAACCTTGTGCAAAACTGCCAAACGGTAGACCGTTCTTCCCGTTTCGGTCGACCGATTTAACTCAGAATTGGGCCCTGCGTTTTCTGTTTTGTGTAATCACACATCAACTCATACCCAATCAATCCCAACGGCTCTATTCTCTCTAATGCCTATATAAGGAGTTGTAAAACACATTTTAACACAACTCTCCCACTACAAACTTGTCCCAAACATTAGAGAGAATCCAAAACACTCAAAGTCTCAAATATCCACACTTAGTCTCAATTCCAATCATACTCAAGTGTGCTCAAGCTTAGAGAGTGTTGCTCCACTCAAATTGTTGTTGTCAAAGGAAGCAAGGACTTCGGTGAAAGCCCGAAGTGTTCCTCTCGGATTGTGAGAGAAGAAAGTCAAGCTCGCGAGGTTGTTCGCGGAGTTTGTTTTGTAAAAGGCGTTCTCTCCCGGCCCGGAACGGGGAGTGGTTAGTGAAGACGTAGGTGGAGCTCGCGGAGTCGAGCGGAGCTTACAAGAGAGGACTAGGACCCTGGTGGGGTGCCGAACCTCTATAAAAACCGACGCGTCTTTGTGGTTTGCATTATTTCTTACTTGCTCGTTTAATTGTTTAAATTCCGCTGCATATAACTCTATCGATAAAACGAGTAGGTGATTAGTTTAAAAAGTGATTAGTGGACCCATAACCCACACGATCCTACAAATATGACACATGTGGTGAATGAATAAAATCAATATGTCATGAGAATTGACATAATTAGTCATAATAAATTCATATGAGGTGTATATATTATGGGGTGTAATAATTTAATATTACATAGGATAATATATTACATAAGATATGAATTTGCTAAAAGCCCCAAAAGATCAAATTTTGTTGGAAATAAATCCAAAATTTGACAAAGGCAAAATCGGGGTCAAACACGGTGAACCGTTTAGGGTTCGGTCGACCGAGGTGTCTTCGGAACGGTCAACCGAACGGCGAACGAGTAAACACAATTGGTTGACCGAAATTGTCTAGAGTGTCTGGACAATTGGGTTCGGTCAACCGAGCGTGAACGGTCAACCGAGAGAGAATATCTTGGGATATTTTCGGTAGACCGAAGGTGACACGGTCGTCCAATGAATGTTCGCCAGGAGAAATTTTGGTGGGTCAACGGTCGACCGGAGCAAGACGCGGATCGTCTGAATTTTTCCAGAGAATTTTTCTCATGCATATTCGGTCGACCATCTAGCTCACAGTCAACCGAACGTGTGTTAAAACCGAATGGTTCGGTTAACCGAGAAGAATTCTCTATTAACCGAACAACACGATTTTGCCTGAATTATTAAGAGAATAATTAGCATGGGTTGGATTAATTCCATATTTGATCAAACGTTTTTTAGGATACTTATGTGGCAATTTTGGATTAATTTTAGGAGTGAATAAGGAAGAGATTGTGACTAAAGAATAGTTCTTGATAATGATATTTTGGGAGCCTATAAAAGGACTCATCATCCTACTTGTTTATGTTAATGCATAAATTCTCTCTCTCTCATTAATCTCCCCCTTAATCACCACGAAAATCTCTTAATAGTTTTAAGTTTTGAAGATAGAAATCTCAGAAGCTTAAAAATGGGTTATTAGCTAGCTCATTTCTCTCTAATCTTATTTAGAGTTTGATGATCACTTGGAAGCGAATCGACGGGCAATTCGACGAGCAACGGAACTCCGGATCTTCTGAAAGGTGTTAGAGAACATGGGTATGATCATCTCTCTTTTGTTTATTTTAATATGTGTAGGAATGTAGAATAAACAAATATATGTACGTAAAATCAATGAAAATATGAAATTAATCTTGTATGTTTGTATTAAAAAATTTAAAATATATACATAAACGCACGAAATCCTACATTAACTCACAGCACTCAATTTTAATTTGTCATTTCATAGTGTGATGCAAACTTGTGGTGCAGGTGTCGTAGTTGTTATCTAACAAAGTTAGTTGTTTACATTTGTGGAGATTTCACAGGTAGGCAACCAGCACTTGCGTAAAAGGAATGGGTCAGTTTTTGATGTAATAATTCTTTCAAAAATTAAATGTAGAGATGAATCGATGAGGTACACAATATTTTTGAATAAAAAATCGGGTTGTTTTGTAGCAGTGATTCTGGCGGTTATTAGAGGTTTGCCCTCTTTGCATCGTTGGTTAATATATTCCTAATTTTAATTTTATATTAAAATTTGAATCAAATTGACATGTTTGGTTAGAATTTTAATCGGTTTGGTAATCAAAGATATGATAGAATAAATTCGGGACTTATTTAAGCAAAGTATGTCCACTCTCGATTCTCATAATGCGTTCGGAAAACCTAAATATCAAAGGGTTTCGTGGTGTGAAAAGATACGTCAATTAGTTGAAAATTAAAAAATTGTTATCTTACAACAATTTAAAAATATACGTAAATATGATTTATACACGGCTTAAGTTATGCCACTTTCGATTTACTGTACAAATATTATATGCATTTCTCGATTTTCATGTTCATTCCAACGTCATATGCTATGACGGTATGATAGCAAAATAATAATACTTATCTAATGATAATATTACAGTTAAAAGTACTTGTATTACGGGACATTACGTCCATCCAGCGCGGGAGGCTCTTCTGATTCCTGTAAATTCTTACTGTTTCCTACGAACTAGACGTACCCGAAAGGGCTCCTCTCTTTCCGATTGTCAACACAATTTGGTTCCAAAATTTGAAAGGCAGCCCAAGCCGAAATTCCAGCCTACCTGCGGAGATCCTAACGTTATTATTGTCTTGGAAGTTAGAAGCCCGGCGTTTTAAAAAAGAAAAGGTAATGGAAATAGTATTGAAAAACCAAAAAAAATAAAAATAAAAGAAACAAGCTCATGAAAATAGAACACAAATAAATATTAAAATAAGCACCAAATTGTCCAATCCACCCGTTGATTTACCCCTCCCAAATCAACGAATACATCTTTCACCAAAAACCATCACAATCTTCGGTGGGATGTCCTACTTGACGGTGCGTTCTTACAGAGTTAATGAGTACATGAACCACAAAAAAAATGTTCATATAGATAACAAATTACATCTCCAAGCCTTCGCTTGCAGAGCATCAGTACATCACCCCTCTTGCTCACTCTAGCCCACTGCTCGCAAATCTACTGCAATCTCTAAAAAGACACGAGACATCAATCAACTCCATAAATTGGGTGAGAGGTCAGTGATCCATCAGCCCAAATTAAGCAGCGCCTACAATGGTTTTGTTTGTTCAGACGAATAATTTTTTTAAGATGCCATTCTCATATGAAAAATAGAAGAAAAGACACTCTATGTGCATATGCTAAACTTTACCTCCATTACATGGATTAAGAGGTTAAATAATACCATCACGAGCGGTTGAACAGTAACGTCAAATGCTGATTTTGGGACTGTAATCTTCGTTACTAAATGGCTTTGTGAAATCATCTATACAAGCCATTCTTATCCTCTCCGGAGTAGCAGGACTATCTAGAGGAAACCATCCTGTATATCCCTCTTCTTCTCTTGCAGAAATAATCGCATCTTTAATGGCAAAGAAGACAGATGAAGAAAGAAAAAACGGTGGCTCTCCTACTGCTTTTGACGAATGAATAGCCTTTGGATTAGGAAAACCCTGCAAGATAATAGAAATAAGCTTTTGATCAACAAGAGCCTGTTGGAAATTTACATAAACTAAACCAGGAGAAAGGTGTTGCTTGAGAGGGGTTTAACTCCCACGTATTATGGAAAATATCTAGTTGGTTTTTAAAAATATATTTAGAAGTAACAATAGTCGAATTCTGTTTCCAACAAGCAACTCCAGAGCGCGCTAGCGCGACATTGGACCCTCTAAACATTGGTTTGAACCCCCTAAATTTTAGACAACACCAATGGTAATATAAATACATGATAGATATAAAAAATTATGTCAAATAAGAAAATTTTGATCCCACTAACCCAAAGTCCTAGCACCACATTCTGATTAGGATCCCATTACAAAGAAGTGAGGGAAAATGAAAACTAAACTAACATCCTTCACCTTGCGTTTTGGTTTCTTACAGCACAAGTTGATAATTTTGAAAGGCTACACAATTGCTGGTGCTATTCTAGAAGGCTCACTAGATTTGACATAATATTAAAATCAATTTTCTTTTTCAATAATTCCATGCATCATCATGTATGATTTAAGGCTATGGTACATAATAGTGTTATTTACTTGCAGAAACATTAGAGCGAGTAAAGCAATTACAAAGACAAAAAAATTGCAGTTGGTACCTTTAATAGTGAAACATTAAATTTGACGGGGATATCATTTACAGTTGGAATTTTATAACTCCCCGGTCCACAAGTGAAAAGATGCCCAGGTTTAACCCACTTGTGATCCGCATCTCCCCATTTAAGTTCTTCCATTGTAAGCCAACCCAAACCTTGTACAAAGGCTCCTTCAATCTGGCATGTCCACAAGATTAATGATAATTTGAAATTGAAATGAATCCCGCAATAGCTTGTTATACATAACGAAGGAAGTTAACTGCAGATGATAAAAGGGGGGAAGGGGGATATTTACTTATATCCCACTAGGAATGGACACCATACATATAATCCCCCATGGCCCAATTGAACATATCTTATAACCCCTACAAATTGTTAAAGTTTTATTTTTAACACCTACCATCATAATTGCTATAGAATATTAATAAACTGTGGAATCCCTAACCCTCTGCATGGTTAACCTAATCAACAAACTCCTTTTAACATTTCTTTCTTTCTTAAGGGCAAAAAAAGAGTTAAAGGTCTACATCACAAAAGTTTATGTTTCTGTGTAGTATATAAATGTACACAATTGTTCATCGCATGTTGATAAAGTTCATCAATTCCATGTTAGTGCAAAATATAAGCAGACATTGTTGGCTTTTAGGTCTTAATTTATGTTAATTTTAACGATTAATCAAATTAATCTTAATCAATAAACTTAGTCAATCAAAGTGGACAGACATGATTATATGCATTGCATATATACTTGTATGTGTGCAAATCATCTTAATAGGTTGATCAAGATTATCAAGAAAAGAAACATTAAGACAGATTTAAGATTGTAACAAAGTTTTGGATCAAGACTTATAATTTTTCATTTATTAAGTTCATAAGATCAAATATAAAAACTTCAGCAATATGATTCTATCATAGCCCAGTTCGGACATCTGAACCCCTAACGGATGATCGAACCTATCATATCAGTAGTCATTATAATTCTTACTCGAATTGTCCACTCTGACGACTGATTGTCATTCGGTCAACCGAATCCCCTTGTATCGATTTTGGATTTGACTCTGACGGTCACACTTGTATTTTGTCATTAAGCCCATTAGCCTTAACTATTTTCAGACAACTGATCTTCCATCGCTTAACTGTTCACTTCTCGGCCTCTGACGTGCAACAATTCTTTCCATGTGTCAATATAGTTGTTGGACTCACAATGGATATTTGATTTTCAACTGTTAGCACTTAAAGACAAACCATTGATCTGAACGACCGAATTGGTCCCTGGTGACTGAAATCTTGTGACAAGAGTCAATTAAATCCTTATTGTTACTTTGGGTCGGTCAACTAAACCCAATTCGATCAACCGAAAATTAAATCAGAAGAAATTTGACAAAAGTTACTGAAAGTTCATGACCGGTTATCCGAAACTTATTCGGTCAACCGAAAACTTAATTATGACCAAGTAACCTCTTTATTTCGAACAATCGTTCTTCAAACGGTCGACCGAATCTGTGCAGTTTTCTGCCCGAACTTAAGTCACATCATCTCTTTGTTTGGTCCAAATCTCATCAACTCTCATAAACGGATAGTAGAGCTTGAAGTCTTATATATAGGAGTTCATATATGAGTTTTACACATCAAGACACCTCTCTATACTCATATCATTTGTGTCCAAACATCAAACTCTCATTCTTTTATACTCAAAGCCTAATTTCAGCACTTGTGTGTCAATTCTCATCATATCCAAGTGTGCCCAAGTCTAGAGTATTTGTTAATGATTCCAATTTCAACATCCAAGAATCATCAAGTATTGTAAAGCTTCGAGGAAGCTCTCTCTCAGGTTGTGAGAAGCGAAATCGAGCAAGACGATGGTGTTCGCAAGGCTCGTAGTGTTGAGGATTTATCTTCGACCCGGAACAAATAGTTAACACTCGAATAGGGATCGGAGGATCAATCAAAACTCCAGGAGAAAACTCGATCACGGTAGTTGTAATCGAACCTCTATAAAAATCGTCAGAGTCACATTTGTGGTTTGCTTCCTCTAACCTAAATTATTTTAATTCCACAATTATTAGAGCATCTAGATTGTGATTAAATGGTCATCGTTCCTAATACATTACAACTAAAATCAGCATACTTCCATGATACGTCTGTAACTCAAAAAAAAGGTGTCCAAGTGATATGAGCTTCAAGTAGCTCTGCGCATTGGGGTTTTTAGTACAATAAAGTTTCTAGGCAAAAAGATGTGATTGGTATATATATTATTTGTAACCGTTGCCATTTTTATCAATGTGCAAAGGCATCACTCCATGAACAAAATTAGAGACGTCAAAACAAAAGCCAGGAAAAGGAAAAGTAAGAAATGATATAATTATAATAATGGCAACATATTTTATCATAGGAAAAGATAATCTTATCATGATAAACATTAAAAGTTGAACATGCATGGGCACTCAAGAATAAAGATAAAGATATTTCACCCAGTAAAGCACCCACCCCAAATATTTCAACATTGAATGCCTATCAAATGGCAATGTAGCTCTTGTTAGGAAATTTGCAAATTTTGAATACAAGGATCTTAACACATTCTTTAAGAATTGTGTGTTGAAATCAATAGTTAAATGGCCCAGGATAATGGCTTAAGACGAATACAGGTATGGCTAGTGGGTAGAAACAAATTGCAACTTTCCAATTTTTACTGACACATGATTATCAGTTCATCACACACAGTAGACTGATATTAAAAGGCAAAATGATGTTCAGAAAACTAGTTTGTAAATTCAGCATCATACCTGTCCAATATCGATTGCAGGATTTATGGAATAGCCAAGATCCATAACAATATCTGCTGCTCTAGTATGGAAATCCCCCGACAATGTGTCAATTTCAACCTCAGCAAATGCAGCTCCATATGTGAAGTAACTAAATGGACAACCCTTGCCACGTTTCCAGTCGAAGTGTATATCAGGTATGACATAAAATCCATGAGCAGACAAGTCTATCCTCTCCATGTAACAAGCTTGTACAAGCTGAAGTTATCGACACGATGTAGTCGAAGTCATTAGACAGGTGGTTGAAGTCATAGAGATAGAGATGAGTGGATGAAAATTGTATTGAAGCATATCTTCCAAAGCTGTCTGTTTTCATAAATATGCACTATAGGTCAAAGTCCTACCCTTCTGTGTGATGTCAGCTGGTTGGGGCAGCTGTCTTATAGTGTTTTGCTGCTTTTGCACTTTCAGATAGGCATTCTTTCACTTGTCATGATAGGTGGTTTACTAGCCAAACAAGCATCTAGTGAAAACATGTGATTTTTGGTGGGATTTGAAACCATACCTGGATAGATTTACCTTCTTTTTACACCGCACAACCATATCTTCTGAGTTTATCTTACTTTTAAGGATCATAATTTGTTACATTCAATGTAGTGGTGATTATTGAGCTTGTCTAAATTTCAAGGATCACAATTTGTTATAAACTCAATGTGGTGGTGATTATTGAAAGAAGCATGTGTATGACATGATTTTAACAACATTAGCAAATCCTTCACTAGCATTGGTTGTTCTAAGAGATGGTGGATATATTGCACATGGTATGACGAATATAAAATAATAAAATATAATAACACAGATCAGCAAAAAGATGAGATTTTGTTGAAAATTGCTAAATCCTGAATCACACTGTATTTTTTTATTTCAATGGACTATTTGTTAAGCATTGAAATTAAATGCATTTACTTGGCGTTTGTAATAACAGAAAAGCACCTTTGCAAAAGAATCATATGCATGTTTGGAAGAAATAGGCTCCATTCTTGACTTGATTTGTTCACAAGCATCCAAAACTGCAGCACCATACATATCAGAACTTGTAGAAGCTGCTGTAGGTGATGCATTTGGGACCTAAATTCAGAGAAGTAATTCAGAAACTAAAAATATTGACAAGCAATGATAAGATGAAAGAGCACTTGTACACAGAGCCAGCTACATAAGCACAAAATTTAATTTTCGAAAACATGTCAATGACTCAATGCCCTAATGTTCAATAATAGGAATAAGGGTACTAAGATCATATGTCTCATGTAAATATCTACTGAATAACATATAACTAACTGTCTAACTATTATTTGTTGTGTTGCTAACCAAAAAGGCTTTGATATTCTGATGCTCGTGCTGACAATATGGATGGTCTTCAGGGGACTACACTCACCCTGTGTACTAGCTCCCAGTTTGATTCCATTGGGGAATTAAAATGTGTGAAATAATTCCTTGAAGAGATATTTAAATTACTTATAAACGTATGTTTGAACCATACCAGCATTAACATGATAGATAATCATGTACTTAGGCACACGAACACGAGTAATACACGAAACATATGAGCATTATTTATGTAGATAGGTTTCAGTGCTTTGCATACTTACAAAATAAAATTACATTCACTTTTATAAATAAATAATCTTAACAAACTTGACCTTTCAAGAGAGGTATATATTTGAGAAAGTATCTGTGATTACAATTTAGCTAAAATATTAACTTGTAGGAATTGTAAACTTGTATGAAAATGGAAACTTGTATGGAAATGATGATGGATCTTAAACATGTTGGATTCAGGTAGGGACCCAGCAACACGATTATTGAATGGGTTGGAAATGGATTAGCATTTACGGCTTACAAACACAAGTATACATAACACGATTAGTACACAACACCCGATTGACAATCCTAATTATAACGATTAGAACAAGGATGGAAAGAAGTGCACGTGGCTCAGAATAAGGGAATTATAGAGGCAATACAAAAATATACAAAACATACCTTATCTGTACTGGTGTCAGATATGAATACAGAATTTAGGGGAATGTTGAAAGCTGTTGCAGCAACTTGTGCAACTTTTGTGTGCAAACCTTGGCCCATCTCAACCCCTCCATGTGTCACTAAGACAGTACCGTCAAGGTATACTTGCACAAGAGCTCCTGCCTGAACAAAATAAAGAACAATGTAGACTATCAACGTATAAACTTGCACAAAAGCCCCTACCTGAACAAAATGAGGAAAATAAATTACCAAGAATAATATCCAAAACCATTGATAAAATTTCAATAGAATCTCAAGATGTCCATTTACTATTGGACAAGATTGGGCTACCCAATTCCAAAAAGTATTATGTATCGACAAGTGTGATAACTTCACCAACCTGGTTCATGTGCTTGGTTGAGAAACAGATGCCAAATTTGGTTGGTACAATAGCAACTCCACGTTTCTTCCAACGATTTTGACTGTTAAACTGGTTTACTGCCTCACGAGCATTTATGTAGTCACAAGATTCTTTTAGTTCTTTCCAGGTCTGAATAACTGTAGCATTTTCAAGTATTTGACCGTAATGCAACTCATGCCCTTCACTTTGAAGATTGATTTCCTGAAAAATATAGATTTACATTATGATGACGTACAAAAGTTGCAACAATATAATTAAAGAGCAATACCCTTATTTCTTCAGGAGTCTTCTGTAATTCCACGGCAATCCGTTGGATCCAGTTCTCTGCGACGAGCATACCCTGGGGTCCACCAAATCCTCGAAAGGCTGTGTGGCTAGGAAAGTTAGTATAGCAAACCTTCCCATTAACCCTCATATGTGGTATATTGTAGACGTTATCTGAGAGCAATACTGCACGCTCAAGTACATTTAATGAGAGATCACGAGAGTTTCCACCATTACTGTAAAGCTCAAGATCCAGAGCCACTAGCTTTCCACTATTGGTGAAGCCAACCTTGGAAGAGCATATTCTTGAGTTAGATAAATTAATAGTTAAAGAACCAAAAATACCCAACCCTTCTTCCCAGGAAGATTGTAAGTTTAGCAAAATTAGGATTAAAAAGACCATACTTTGTGAATCTTCAAAATTCACACCCCGACATTTAAAAGTTTTTAACAATCCACAATATATTATCATTCAATAAAAATACATAATAACCAAGCACACCCTAATGGTTTCTTTGGGGACCATGCATAAATATGTGGAATGAAACAGCCAAATCTTAAACATGTTCTTGATTATTTATTTTTCTTATGTGCAATTGTATGCTTCTCAATCATAGCAGTTATTTGAACAAAATGTTAAGATAAACTTGGAAGGCTAATCCAGTAGAATGAATCCTACCAACACAAAAGTACAACCACTTACAAGTTACAACTACCAATAGATGGACTATCATAAAAGACACCAGTTACCACAATGATAAAGGTCATTGAGCATTGAAGCTTCTATCTGAAAGTTCAGTTCATAGGGTTGTGATTCGAGGAACTTCTATTGCTTACTAGAAATACAAAAAAGTTTCCTGTCATTATTGACTCACAAAGAAGCTATGTGAATCACAACAACTAGCTAGTAAAGAAGAAAATCGAGGAATGAATAAGAAAAAGGTTTGCAATTTTATATCACATGGAAATCACTATTACAATACTCACCCACTACCTGCACATAAACTTTTCCACCAATAAAACTCTTCCATTGATATTGTCAATAAAATCTCAACTCTAACACGCTAGAAGAAGCTATAATGAATTAACTTTTAATCATTGACAAAAGAGAATATTCCCTTGCATACAGGCTTAGCAAATATGCTCAAATTTTATTATCTAAATTGATTTGCAGCAGAAATATGTAAAGAGTATAAAACAGCTGTGCTGGAACTCTACAAAAATCAAATTTCTAACTAGCAGTCAAAACCTTAGGAATCTTACCTTGTATTTGCCAAGGAAACTGTGCCTCTGCCCAGTGGTCATCATGTCTGTATCTCTATCCAATGTGAGTTTCACTGGTCTTCTCAGAATGTATGATGGTATAGAAGCAGCAGCAGCAATGAAGGCTGATCTTGTTTCCTTCCCACCAAATCCACCACCAATTCTCTTGGTTCTGCAGATGACTTTGGACAATGGGAGATTAAGAACATTTGAAACATATTTCTGATGTTTTTCTGGGGCCTGTAACAACAAATTTTAGAATCATGTAAACCAACGAATAACAAGATGTACAACATATGTGCAAACAAAGGTGACAAGGAACAACATTATCTACATGATAATTAACATGAAGCAAGCTAAAAACAAAACAAAAAAGACCAAACACAAAATTATAATCTCAGGAGCTTTGTCAGATAAGGCAACTTCGATTAGACTTTAAAAAAGTATTCTCAATGTAGTAGGTACCTCGTCAGTTTTGATATAATTGATGCCTACAAATGCCTACAACATTATCTACATGATAATTAACATGAAGCAAGCTAAAAACAAAACAAAAAAGACCAAACACAAAATTATAATCTCAGGAGCTTTGTCAGATAAGGCAACTTCGATTAGACTTTAAAAAAGTATTCTCAATGTAGTAGGTACCTCGTCAGTTTTGATATAATTGATGCCTACAAATGCAACTACAAAGATATCATCGAACTAATTTTAAACCACCTTAATTTGCCCATTATTCTACTTAACAACAACACCATAATTGGTGCAACTTCCACCAACACCATAATTGATTTTACACAACTTCCACCAAGACTAATTTTTCATTCTTTTTTCTTCCCTAACACAATAAAATGCTTGTTAAGCATGGTTTATTTTTGTTCAAGTAGAACTTTGGAAGTTTCCTTGGATGATATTTTAGTTGCATTTCAGGCATTGATGGTAATAACTTGATGAAGTAACTATGTAACTGCCGTTAAGAACGGAAAAATATAATTTTTACTCTACAAAATACAATTTCTAGCAAAAGAACTTTTATTTCAACTCTAAAGTAATCATGTGTTATTTTTTGGAACACATTTGTATTGGAGAAATAGTTTTTTTATGTGGAAGAAATGTTACAATTCAAGGTAATTTTAGCCTTTCCATTAATGCTAACAAAATAAGAAAATATTTACTGCAATTTTATAACAAATAAAAAAATTGGTTACAGAAAACTGCAGTTTCAGAGTTTTTAGCATTTGGAATTTTCACTCATTACTACTGTAGAAATTTTAGGAAAAATAAAACTTCAGCATTAATGTATTTTTCCAAAATACCAATACATTTTGACATCAAGAAATTCAATTTGGAGCTTGGTAGAATGTTCGTATTAATAACAAGGGAAAATTACGGATCGTCCCCCTGAATTATGGACCCAATTCACTTGAGTCCCATTAACTTTAAAAGGTAAGACTCATCCCCCTGTTCTTTCGATTTCGTGACACATTGTCGCCCTAACCTTTGGTAATTATTATTTTTCAACATATTAACATTATTTTAAATTTTTTGTTGCTTTCAAAGAATACCACTAACACTCGCTTCATGACAAGTTTAGTTTCAAATTGACAACAAATTTGGTTCACTTTTTTTTGGTGACCGGGGGGAACTCACCGGATCACCGCACTTTGGACGCCGACCAAGCTACAAACCCCGGGGCAAGTGTTGCCCACCCCCTTTATTACCCCGAGCCCATTTTGAGCTCCACTTGCCAAGAAAGGGTGCCACAGGCACCAGCAGGAATCGAACATGAGACCTCCCATTTGGTGAGACCTCAACCACTCAGAGCCACTGATGGGGGCATATTTTTGCTCATTAATAGATAGCGAAAAGGGGTAAGATTGAAACATCTTTGGGTGCTCAAAGTTGGACCGTGGAGAAAGACAAAGGATACATTAATGTATATAACATTTTGCCATTAATGTATGTATCATGGATGTATCCATTGATGTATATAACACTTTGCCAAATCGAAGGGTGTAGAGTCATTGTTCCTTCCATTATTTTTCAATATGTTGAAAAATAACACATGATTAATGGAGGGGAGGGGGTGACAAAACTGAAAATAAGGGAGTGAGTGTAACGTTTTACGTTCATGGGGTAAACTGAATTCAACTCATAGTTCAGAGGGCAATCCACAATTTGCTCTAAAATCACAAATCAACTCCATTGACAATGATGTTTCTGAATCATGCCAACTTGGGCTGACGGGTCACTATATGTTGTTTAAACATGAAGTTTGGAACAATGAACACTAGAAAACATCAAATAATATTCTTTAGAGAAACATATATTTAGGCTAATAAAGACAGCTTTGACCCTTGACAGTCGGAATCTTTTAAAATTGCAATTGTGGAATCTTTTGGAACAGCTCCACAATTAGGAATTACGCAAATTAAAGGATCAGATGGGCATGTATAGGGAAATTCTACAATTGCCTTAGCAACTTGTAAAATGTTGAACATCTGGATTAAGATCCAAGAGCTCATATTTAGCAACGCAATTAACCCCTAATGAGGTTGCCCTCACGAAACTCACCTATAGAGGCATAGGGTATATGTCTATACAAAAACTAAACAGACCAATCTTGTCCCATCTTTTTTCCTTACTTTTTTCTGTCATAGCCTACAGGTTTTCATTACAAATACATTAGCAGACATTGCAAAATGCATAGCGACTGCAAGCCAAACAAAATTCAAATCACTTGAGCTTAACCCTAAAAAAGATCACATATTCTCATTGGCAAAAGAGGAACCTCAATGAATCCTTATCCTAAGAAGCTGTTTGTGAAAAAGAAGAGGATATTTTTAAATGACCCAACAACGTGGATAGCAATTAAGGTATATCTAATGCCTGGAAAGCAAGGAAACAGATAAAATCAACAAAGCAATGCTAGAAGGAAGCAGCACACATAACAGAGAAATGGGGCTAGACTGTGATTCTGAAAAACAAACTCACTATGTAGAAGCTAAGTTTTGAAGCAAATTACAGTCCATGAAATCAATCTAAGGTAGTATCGTAAGAAAATCATGGTTCATCAGTTACAGAGAGAGAAAAATTGTCAAACTTACTTGAGTAGAGGAAACCATATGGACTTCATTTCCTCCATCCACCGTCCAAATAAGGGTGCAGTTCGGCTCCATGTAGAAATGTTCTTGACCTCCCATTTGCACCTCACCTTCAATGACCCTTTCACATAAGTCAGACTGGAAAGCCCAGTCCACATCACCCTTCACACAACATTTCTCAGAACCAGCAAAGAAGCTACCAGATTTTACAGCATCTCTTATTGATAAAATTGCTGGCAGCTCCTCGTACTCTACTTTTACTTGCAATGCAGCCAATTTTGCGTTTTCATGTGTATCAGCAACAACAACTCCGATAACCTGGTTTCCACAAATAGTCAGCAGACAACTGTAGAATCATTGGGATGTAGAAAATGTTGATAAATTTCTACAACTACAAGTGCAGTAATAAAAGAATAAGATGCGTGATCTAACCTGACCAACACAGGTTACAAGCTCAGAAGCAAAAAGCTCTTCATCATGAAAAATAGGTCCGATATGGTTGCTGCCAGGTATATCTCTAGACAAAAACAACCCAGCAAATCCTGGGGAGGTTGTCGCAGACGAATCATCAATAGATAGTATGCGAGCATGAGGCTTTGAGCTCAAAATTAATGCAGCATGCAATGCATTTGGTGGCATTGGAGTATCATCAGTGTATTCTGCCTCCCCAGTCACCTGAATAATCAAAAGCATGAGAAACCAATCAAATCAAAATTTATTTTAAAAAGGAAGATGTTAATTACAAAAAAAAAGTCACATCTGAAGAGTTATGAGTGTTTTGGAGAGATGAAAGAGCAAGAAAGGCAAATGGAAGAATATTAGGAAGAATGAGGGTTTTCATCCATACTAAATGCTACACAAGACACAAGTTACCAGAAAGGAAAGTCAGAATGGCAGTGTGATAGCTAAGGGGGAAAAATGAGACAGGAGGCCCAAAACTTTCACCAAATTTAGTCAGAGAATAATATAAGGCTCAAAAAACTCAGAAATACAAAATGAGAATCATGTCATTTCCCAGGGAGTTCAAAGGATTGAAGCAGTACCTGCAGTCTTGCTGACAGATGAACAGCTGGTATACCAACAGATGTTCCACTTTGCACTAATTCATAATACTGTTGACCACTTGAGGGTGGCCTGCTATAAGGACTTACAGCAGATAGATGGGTCATAGGCAGCTCTTCACTAACGACACTTTCATTTATTTGATTTGAGACCCACAGGTAGAATTTAAAAAAGAAACTAAGGGTTAGGGACCTTCGGAACTCTGCCATGCCTCCTGGTGCATCATCCTTGATTGAAATTTCCTGTGTTAGAATCTTTGTCGCCTCGCACACTAGTTCCTTATTCCAATTTTTACCAATGAGAAAAGCTTCAGTTTGTGTGGCAATTCGAGACACAGGACCTACCCCACCAAAAACAAAAGAAGCATCCATAACAGTATATTTTCCATCTTTTTCCTCTAGCAAGACACGCATCCCTGAATTCACAAGAGCTATGTCATCATCTCTACGATGAGCCTGCTTAAATTCCTTCACAAATTCAAAAGGTCTAGTCCATGATAAGCTTATTGAAAGTAAGATTTCTGATGGCCCAAGATCCACTTTGCGATAACCAAGAAAGAAATCTTTTGCTGTCACAGTTCTGATAACTCCACTCGGGTTAATCACTTGAAATCTGGCACCTGCAGACATCCACAGGGGATTCAAATCTGATATTGGGCTTGCAGTACAGATATTTCCTCCAACAGAAGCCACATTTCGTATCTGTTTACCAGCAAACCATTTGAGTTGCTCGATCAATGCCTTGCAAGTTGAAATCTCGTAAGGCTTGCGTTCAGATATTGCTTTCTTTAGAAACTGTTGGAGCTCTGCTAATCTTACAGAAGCACCAATCTCCAATCCTTCATTCTTCATTTTCAAAACATTAAGCTCAGGAATATGCGTAGAGGAAATCAGGACCTTATACTGAGCATTCTTCATTTTCATTTCTATCCCAACTTCAGTGTTCCCACCAACAAGTTTTGCATCTGGATATTTTGATTTTAAAGATAAAAGATGCTGAAGATTAATAGGTCGAAACCATTTGATGCCCCTAGCTCCAGCCAACCTCAGAGGCATAACTTTTCTCAGTATAAGCTCTGGAGGAAAGATTAGTTCCTTGTCTGTATACGAACTTCCATTAATTTCACTGTACGAAACAGGCTTTTGATTAATGCCAGAACCTAAAGTAACAGAACTTCCACAGTCATTGCCAGCAGAATCAGCGCAAGAGCACGGCAACCCAGATGAGGGGCATATGGTAACATTACTTGACAAGCTCCCGGAAGATGATTTAGCATATATAGAATTATCAGTTTTAGCAAAATGGCGGAAGGCGTCAACAATTGGTCTATAGCCAGTGCACCGGCATAGATTCCCAGCAAGGCTTTCCTCAATCTCCTCCTGACTAGGCTGGATTTTGCTAGACCGCAGCAATGCATACATAGACATAATAAAACCAGGTGTGCAATACCCACATTGTGAACCATGAGCTTGTGCCATGGATTCCTGCAAAAGAATTTGAAGATCCACTATGACAAATATAATAATTATTTCATCTCTGTAAGTGGATATAATTGGCTAAAGATAAGTTCAGGATTTAATCTATGAAGTAAGTAGAGAAATCCTGTCCCAGACTGGTGAGATAGAGTGATAGACGCACAATGGAGAAGCAAATACATAAGGTGTCTATTTAATGCATTTGAAATCAACCAGGACTACTACAGACCGCCTGCTGAGGGAAGCTCAAATTTGATGAAGAAAACCTTTTGAGGTATTACGTGAAGAAAAAGTAGGTAAATTTATATTTTCCAATAAACAATTGGGATATTAGCTCATAACAATTTCTTTTTGTTCAATTTTTGGTACATGAGTATCAGATTTACTTGAGATTTCTTCCATGCTTTGTTGCCGACCACATGCTACCAGATACATGCCACTATCACCAACAATTAATTTCAACAGCATTTCTAGTCAAATGGGTGGATTCCAACTTACAAATCAGATTACAAATAAAAAGCCTTGAGATAATCAACACAAACAATAAAAATCACAATCCATTTAAGTTATGAATGCAAGATGACATGTATAACTTAGGACAACAGATCCAAAGAAGTTACTCTCTAGGAAGATAGACGAGTAAAACATTTAAACTTCCCGAGGTTTAAAAGACTTAAACAAGGAGAAAATCAAAATGTAGCTTACGAACCAGATTAATAATATTTTGCAACTTTCCAGCCTAGGGAATACACACAAAAAAATGGAAGTACATAACAGATGTAGTACAAATGGTCTTGAGTACTACAAAAGTATGGTTGCAAATGTTATTTTGAATATAAGCAACAAAAATGAGAGATTCTTAAGCTTTGCAAAGTTAATATAAGAATATGATACTAAAAAGGTTCCCTATTGACAAAAATAGAACTTCAACAACTAGGATATTCTCAATTGGAAATTTCACAAACGGACAGATGAGGACTTTGCAGAGGAATAGCATTTTCCCTAATAGCGTGTGAGGAAACATGCCTGTATGGGGTGTAGGCCATGCTGACGACTCCCAATTCCCTCTACAGTAATTACATGCATTCCTTCAACAGAATATAAAGGAGCTAAACATGCATTGACTGCATAGTGCCTGTATGACAAAAAGATAGGGTCATAACAATGCAAATGCAAACTCTTCTATGAAAAAAGTGAAACGTCAAAACTTGTCAGAGATGTAAAGAACTACACGAAAAACAAGTATACTTAACTCCCTGAAGCAAAGAGTAGTTTGGCCCAAGATAGAGCGAAAACGTATTCAAGAAGTTAGGATGAATGAACTTACAGAGACTTCTTCAGATCCTGATCATAACTAGAGACCATCACTGTGCAGGCTCCACAACCACCTTCTCCACAGCCTAGCTTGGTTCCCGTAAGTCCTAGATCTGCATTGTTGGAAAACAACTTCAGCACCATTATAGAAAACCAAACTAGATCCATATACCAACTTCAATAACATCAAAGATAGCTGAAATCATGATATGGTATATTCAACTTAAAGAAAACGCTAATTGGTAAGAGAAATATCAGCTCTGAGAGTTATAGTGATAAAACTCGTACAATTAAGTGAGTATGTTGATATTAAAAGACATTAAAAACTACGTGGTTCTGCATTAAAACATACGAAACAAGTCAAGGCAAACCAAACCAAAAAAAACTGTCTGCACATTATAAGCTCGAAGATAGACAGAACATTTTTAGTTTTTTTCTGCAAGTTCATTATCACTTTGTTAACATGCCCAAGTAAAAGAACCCCTATTTAGGGGCAATCTCAAGACAACGAAACAGTTTAAGACAAGGAAACAAAAAGGTACAACTTTATCATAAATTTATTGTGTACTGAACTTTCCCCAAATCGTGATCTGTACTTGGAAAAACACAAAGAACCGCAATCTCCACCCCAACCAGAGCAAAATTTAACTGTTGCTCGAAATTCAAACTTCCAACAATTATCGGGGACCTTCAAAAAAACAGGACGATACTTGTTATAATATATATAATTAGTTTACAGCTCCCCGTTCCAAAAGGAAACAGAACAAACACTACCGTCTACTGGTTCCGATATCTACGAGTCCACCACCACAGTACCATGGTTATAAATCAAACATGAATAGTCACACTCATACCACTCACATCATACCATCTACTCGTCACACGTGATAATTCCAAATCCACAGAAACACAGTATCTGCCCGAACCAGGTGCAAAATTTAACCGTTACTCGAATTTCAAACTTCCAAGGATTATTGAGGGCCTCCAAAACGATGGGATGATAACTTCAATTCCCCATTCCAAGATAAAACATCGCAGACACAACTTCCCAACGCTATACCATCTAGATCATGATGTTCTTCACTCATCCCACTTCTCAGGAACACTAATCGTTACACACAATAGCACCAAACCGTAAAAAAAAATCTATACGCAAAATCAGCACTTCCGCAACGACAAAAAAAAACAATGAAACCGATTTAACAACCTTATCGGAGCGTAAACAGTATTTGTTTGTTCATGAAGTCCCACTTCTCAGGAACACTACTTGTCACACATGCATATCATAACACCACCAAAACCGCAATTTTCCATCCCAAAACCGGACCACTTTTGAAGAACACTACTCCTTCCTATCATTCCAAAAGCACGATTTCTCCGATCAGTGTTTGTGTTTCCGCCGGAAGAGAAGGAAAAAGAAAAAAAAACGAAAACCGAACGAAACCGCAAAATGCACAACAACACGAAAGTCACCAAAACGGATTGTAAGACCTCGAAGGTACTGGAGGAGGGTGAGGTGGGCGAGGCCGTCGGGGAGGACTCGGCGGACGCCGTTGACGTAGAGCATCGCCTCCTCCGCCCACCCGACGTCGTCCACATCCAACGACCCCATCGGAGCGATCTTCTCGCCCCGAATGGGATCGGAGTCGGGGGATTTATAGGAAAAGGGAAGAGAAGACTCCACACGCCTCTGTAACTTTCTTTCTATCCTTTGTTGGTCTGGATGGATTTGGGCTTCGGTTTCGTCGTCGGCTCTTCCATCTGTTTGATTGGTGCGCTGCTGCGGCTACTGATGGATGGATTGGCGGATTGGCGGGTGTGCTATTATTGCTTGCACCGTTTAAATTAATTAGGTTTTATCCAATCGGATTGTATCGTTGGAGTTATTATTGTCCCTTGTCATGGGAATATTTATTTTTTTATTGAGCTATGTTTCAATCTAATAAGTAGCCAAATAACTTGGGAACTACTAAACGTCGCCCCAAAACTACTTAAATCGTCCCGTGAAATTACCAAATTGTGTTTAACAATATATTTAATACTCATATCGTCCCGTGTCTTTAAACAAGGTTTTTGACTCAGTTTTACTAACATTCCTAGTACCAACACCACGAAAATGTCTGGCGAAACACCTAGATCAGGCGAAGTAACGGAGACAGATTTTTTTTTCCGACTCGGGCGTCTGACTAAGACGCCTGCACCATCGTGGAGGCGTCTTAGCCAGACGCCTCCACGATGGTGCAGGCGTCTTAGCCAGACGCCTATACCATGGTGTAAGCGTCTCGCTAAGACGCCTCAACCATGGTGGAGGCGTCTTAGCCAGCCGCCGCCACGATGATACAGACGTCTTAGCCAGACGTCCTGTTTTTTTTAATTTTTTTGTCAAATTCAAATTATACGGTGTGTTATCTCAAATTATTTGACGTTTCTTTACAAGTTTTCGGTGGTAACCGGTCGGATTACAATGAGTTTTTTTGCAAGTGATGGAGATTCAAAAAAATTCCAGATCCAACATTTTTTAAGTTCCAAATCCCCCGGTGGTAAAACATCCTGACTTACAAATAACACCTCGACAGGTCGTTCGGGGGTCTCGCTAAGACGTTCCAAATAACAAAGAATTTTTTTTGATTTTGAAATTGTTGGATCTGGAAATTTTTGAATTTTCGGTGTACCGAAGAGGTATCGGTCATCCGAATATAGTAATTATTAACTTATTAATTAATTTAACAATTATCTAAATTTATAATCAATTATCTTTTTAAAAAAATAATAAAAAATAATAAAAAATTACGGGCGTCCGACGGAGCCGCCCCCACGTAGGAGGGGGCGTCTGGCTAAGACGCCTCCCCAATGGGGGAGGCGTCTTACACAGACACATGTCCCATGGGCGGAGCGTTTGGGTAAAACGTCTCCCCGATGGGTAAGGCGTATGGGTAAAACGCTGCCCCCATGGGGAAGGCGTCTTAGCCAGACGCCCCCTCCTACGTGGAGGCGGCTCCGTCGGACGCCCGTAATTTTTTATTATTTTTTATTATTTTTTTATTAAAAAGATGTTAGATATTTTACCAGATTCGAGTACACTGGGGCGTCCGTTGGTTCATTACTGACCTCCAAAACATTATTTTTTATGATTATAAGAGGAATATGAAGAGAGATGTGTGATAGGAGGGTAAAATGTCGCGTTATAGCAGCAGAAATGAGAGAAGGGCAAAATGGTAATTTCAAGGGGCGATTTAAGTAATTTTAGGACGATGTTTAGCAATTCAGAATAACTTGGGTTACCTAATTAAAAAATTGGGTGATTTGCTTGCATACCACTTAGTATTGTCCAAATGTCATTAACATTTAACTATTTATCTGTCATCGGAAAGTTTAATGGTTATCTAAATATCATTGAAAAATTTTGGTAAGACATTTGACCGTTAAGTTTAAGTTGGACAGATTCCGTTTAGTTTAGTTGATTTTTTTGCTAATAATTCTTTAATTATTCCTTTTTAATGTTTTTCATTTTTTAAATTCCATAATTTTTTTAATCAAATGTTTTTTAAAAATATTCAATTTTTTATTCTGTTTTCTGTCTGTTTTTTGCAGCGTTTGATCTGTTTTTATGGATTTTTTTGGAAATTACTATTCATCGCACCAATTACCGTTTTGCCCTTCACAATCCATTTAATACCAATTTCGTCCCGTCTATTAAAATAAGGTTTATGTCTCAATTTTCCTTACTCTATCAACTGTAAACACCAAGGAAATGTCTGGCAAAACGTCTGAATCTGGCGGGATTAGTTACCCACACAAAAAAATCGGTCGGGGTGTCTGAAAAAAATATCTCCCCCATGAGGGGGCGTCTGCAAAAAATGCCCCCATGGGGGGCGTCCTAGCCAGACGTCCTTATTTTATTTTTTAACTTTATATAGTGTGTTATTTCAAATTATTTCAAGTTCTGTTGCAAAATTTCGATGGTGACGGGGTGTGGAAAAAACACAATTGTAAATAATCGGGTAAACGTATCAATATCCAGAGTACAATAATAGGGTGTCGAAACAAACAAAAAACGTCCGCAAAACGCGCTGCCTCTGCTCGCTTTCTTTGCGGGGGGGACTAGCATCCCCTGCAAGGGATGCCTCCCCCTGCCACCCCCGTATTCCTACTCCGGTTTTATTTTTCATGGTTATTTTTTGTTGTAGTAGGAACAAAGTCTATTGGGAGCAGAAATAAGTAAAAAAGAGAGAATGACAAAATGGTAATTGACGTGGGTGATTTAAATAATTCACGGACGACATTTAGCAGTTCATTTTTTTCAATATTTTGAAATTGTTACAACACTAATATAAACATCAATCCAACATCAATATTTTTCATCAATCAAACATCAATATTTCTGCATTATAACTCCAATATTTGTTGCATTATAACATCAATATTTCTGGCATTATAACATAAATATATGTCACATACATTCCAACATTATAACATCAATCTAACACCTATTACATTCCAACAAAAGACGGTAATACATTCACTAAACACTAATGTCACAATGAAGTTCCACAATGCAATCCAACACTATATTAACAGTAATACAAAATCCAACACGAAATTAACAATAATACATTCAACGTTCCACTCAAAATGTCTTGCCAAATGTTTGTCGAATAACGTTTCGTGTCTCTTCCACTGTGTAACCTGCAGCCAACATGTCTTGTCATGTGAACTTCATCACATCAATACCATCACGTGTCTCCCTGAAAGTCTCCCTGAAAGGGGGGAAATACAATTAGAATAACAAATCAAAATAGCAAAATGGAGTTCAATGAAAGACCAATACCTTTTCTCAGTTTGTTGACTAGGTGTGTCAATTGGTTGAGTTGGCGTGTCAGTTGGTTGAGTTGATGGTCCAGCTCCACCATCTTCTTCCACCACTTCCTTGTCTTTCTTGGTTGTACTACCATTGAATGATTATTAACATGTAAGAGTTAATAATAATCTGAATTTGAAGTTCAAAAACAATAAATTACCTTGCATTTGTGGGTGTACTACCATTGAATGGTTCCTTGCATGTTCTAGCGTGGTGTCCCATCTGTCCACGGGTTTTGCACTTGTGTTTCCCTTTTGTAGTGTTCCTCTCATTGTGTCCCTTCATTCTATTTTTCTTGGGTCATCCTGGTGGACGACGAACATCAGGAGGATACACAACAAACCTGGGCATGTCACTTTTCCACATACATTTGTCTGACATCGGGCTTATCTGTCCTTCATATGTTTTCTTGTAACTTTCGAGGAGATAATAGTGGGGGACGTAGTCCTCCATCCTCCATCCTCTCACATGTGCAACAAATGCACAAGTATGCTTGCAAGGAAGCCCCACAACTTGCCATTCCATTCCATACAAGTGCAAGTGCAAACATCCAACTCCACTGAGCATGTTTCATTTGGTCCCACAACCTCGGCTTTCACATCTGAGGACTTTATGACCTGGTACCTACCTAATTTCCTGGATTGGGATTGCAACCAATCTCTAGCTAGTGGCACTAACAGACCATCCCAAGTCATACTCTTATTCAATCCAAAGTACAACCTCTGCATTATTTTTTGGCGTACCTCGTCAACAAACATGATTATTGGCTTGTTCCTTGCATCACCAATCCAGTGATTAAAAGCCTCAGAAAGATTGGTTGTTACCTCTTTCGATTTCCCTGTGCAGGCTCTAGCTGCACTCCAAACTATCTCCATCAATGTTTTTCCCGGCCAGGACTTACTGAAGTTCTTGTATAAGTCTCTCATGTTACTGTGTAGGCTCTAGCTGCATTCTGGTCAAATTTTCACCTTGAACGACCTCCAGACAAATGTAAAGATCTAGTTCTCCCTAGGGATTAGGAAGACCTAAAAATTCATCAACGTGCTCTTGTGTCTTGAATGGCCTATAATCAAGTCGACGTTTCTATCCTGGCACCTTATACATGATTCTCAATGTGTCACGAGACCCCCACTTCAGAGTGGTAACTACTGAATCAAAGATGTTGTCCAATGTCATGTCATCAAGCACCAAAACTTCGCCCACCATTTTGAACTCCATAGTGAAATTCCTCCTCTTCCTATTCACCCGACAACCTCCTCGAAATATTTGAAGAGTCATGTTGGAAGGTCTTCTGTAAATATCATTGAGATGTAAACAGAAAATAGAACAAAACACAATCAAATTCAAGATTTCAACGAAAAAAAACATAACAAGGTTTAGACAAAAAAAACACAAACATCGCCGCCCAAGCCCACATTCTACTCATCCACTGAAACACGAAACCCCAAACAGACCACCAAAATCTAAAACAGAACACCAAAACCCATCAGAACCCATATTCCGAAAGCACAGAACTTTATGCAAAAAAATCCTACAAAAAGTCGACTCAAAATTGGGGCAAAAATTAGGGCAAACTTTACCAAACTTTCAAATCACAAAACCATGCACAAAATCGATGGTAATACAAGCAAGAATCATTGATTCCACGTCTGAAAACAATATACTACAACAAATCATCGATTCCACCACAAAATAATTCAAAGAAAACTTACTTGGACTTCGATCAGAGGATTCCAAGTCGGGTGCACGACATATCTTCACCAAGGGGGAAATCGATGGGGGATGGGAGCGAAGGTGGCCGAACACTTAGGAGAAAGGGAGAATCGGCGGGGGAGAAATCGGGAAGAAGGTAGAGGTAGGGTTTCGAGGAGTTTTTGGGTAAATGGGTGAGTAATCGGATATTCAATTATTTTGTCCTTACCTAGTCACTAATGATGATTACTTAGATACTAATCAGGATTAGAGATTTTTTTTAGTAAGGACGAATCAGAAAATTCCATGTGTCTGACGTAACTGACAAAATCTAACATAATGGCATTTGGACAACCTTTAAAACTTTATGATGGCATACAGATAAATAGTTAAATGTTGATGGCATTTGGACAATACATGTACTATTTAGTGGCATGCAGGCAAATCACCCTAAAAAATTCAACTCATATTCGTCACAAACTCAACTCAACTCAAGTGTCTAAACGAGTCTGCTCAATTCAACTTAAAAAACACATCATCAACTCAATGACTTGAAAATTTCCATATAGTTATTTTTTCAGAAGGAATTCAAGTAACGAATTGGTTGAATCTTAGTGGATCATGGCAGCTAGGGTTGTGCACCGGTCCAAACCCAGACCGGACCGGACCAGACCCGGACCGGACCCGGATAATCTTAAAAGTCCGGACCGGAACTCGGACCGGTTAGGGTCCGGGTTTGGACCGGACCGGACCGGTTACGTTTTGAGAGAACCGAAGACCGGACCAGACCGGTCCGGTCCGGGTCGGGTGGGGTTGGACCTATTTGGGATTAAAACCTGTGCAAATCATATTTTCATACGTGAATTCCTACAAATCCATACAGTGAAAGGCAATACAGTTTAGTTGTAATTGTAGGTCAAGGGAAATAAGCACCTCTCTCCATTTGTTATTGACTACTTGATCTAGCATAGTTAGCTATATTGTACACTCCAGATCGAGATGGAATTTAAATTGAAATGTTACAAAACATGTCCATGTATATACTATTACAGAAATAAAATTATTTATTGATTAATAGATAATCTTACTACCACCTCAAAAGAGAAATAGTTCCTTCAAAATAATAACCAAAACAATAACCAAAATAAATATCCCCTGTTACTCAAGAAACACATGAAAAACTAACAACATGAATATATGGAAAACCCATACAATATTGTGCCCTAGTCTTGTTATCATATGACTTCTTTTCCACCCTTCCTAGAATGATAGGATAGGATATGATGTTGGGAATTAAAGCCCTGGAACAACTCAACACCTATAGAACCAAAAATCAAACCTTTTCCTACTTAAAATTGTAAGTTGGGAAAATGTAATGGTTTCACTCAAAGTCATAATCATCAAACTCACATCATGAGTTACAGTGCAAATATCAAAATGGTTGTTGAATGTGATCACTTTGAAACCAAAAACCAAAAAAAACCGTGCAAGCAAGACTCGACCTTTACAGCGAAAATCGAGAACCCATTCCCGGCGGCGACCAAACCCTAAACAACCTCCGTCGCGCCGGCGGGATCGCGGCTTCTCGCCCGCTCCATGAGCTCCTCCATGAAGGTGAACCGTAAGCCCTTCTCGATCATGGAAAGAGACACGCCGGAGGGAGAGAGATCGTCGTCGGAGGTCTTCTTCCTCGTTTTCCTCGGCTTCTTCTTGTCCGAGACGGAGGCGGCGACGGGAGGAGGCGGAGGGGTTTGGGAGGAGAGAAGGAAAGGGAGTTTGTGGGAGAAAGGTGGATGTTTTTGATTTCGATTTGGGAGCAGGGGTCGGAAATAGCTGAACAGGGGTCCGGGTTAACGGGTTTGCACTTATCGGGATACTCGGATCCGGTCTGGGTCGGGTTATTTCGGGTTTCGTCGGGTTTCGGTCTGGACCGGACCGAAACCCGAATTTTACAAAAATCAGAACCCGAAACCTGGACCGACTTTCATCCGGGTCTGGACCGGCCCGACCCGATCGGTCCGGTCCGGTCCAAAAACCCAGACCGGACCGGATGTTGCACAACCCTAATGGCAGCAAAGTCACTCTGTCACTTACAATTCTTAGACGTTTATTTAAGTCGTCTACAAAATATTTTTCTCATTGTCCGATCATATTTGACATTCAAGATGACTCTGCGTCGTCAATCCATGGCGACATTTTAACCAACGATATAAGCTCATATGTGTTCAAAGCCCCTAATTTGGATACAAGTGTCAGCACCGCATGATTAGCTTTGATGCTAACTTATAGGTGTCTAGTCATCCAACACAAGGTAACTTCATGGCAGAAGTTTTTCATCCAAATGCGACCAATTGTATGAATCAACGATTCATCTTGTACTATGTTGAATTACTTTCGTAACTCGTCCACGATCACAAATAAGGGTAAACCATAAAACTAACATGTAGGATAATTACTAAAAATCATATATTGTTCGGGACTCAAACATTCGAATCAACTTGAGTCATTTACACCCCAAACATGAATAATATTGTATAGTTGCTAAACTTTGTTTTTGAATGAGTCATAAACTCAATTACACCAAACTTCGAGGGACAAAAGTCTGAATACAAGAAAATGAAGACATAAAACCATACACATACCCAACAAATTGGTATTGTTATATGCCAAGGTTTAGAGATATGGAATACACGCCAAAGGATGAAAACAACACCCATCAAGAATCGTCTTCATCAATTGGCATGCATGACCTGAGATGACATGTTGGAAGCACCCTGGTCAAATATTTGAGTTTGCGTCCGAATCTAATTATCAAAATACTCATCATGATGGTGTGGAGTTTCTCGGTTTGCTATTTGATCCATCTGGGCTTACGTTCATGTCATTCTCTCTTAGAGATGGGTTCCTGTGCATCACAGATATGTTCATTTTGCTTCATTTAAGTCATTTTTTCTTACGTTTCAGTCATTTTTCTCTTCCATTCTCCTCTTTATTACCTAATACATTAAATATAATAACAAACACTCGAGTAACACAATATTGAGGTAAAATTAAGAATATATAACATGAATATGATTCATAATATGCTACTAATCACCTAACAATAAGCAGCGGCGGGTCTGGAATTGTAATATTGTGTGTGCATAATTTTAAAAATAATAATTCACATAATTCTCAATGACGACTAATAAAGAAGATATAATAAGTTTGATATTAGTACTTGAAAACATGTTAAATATAAAATTTCTAAATCAAAATAGTTATGTTTCCACGTAAGCATCGATACTTTGAAAGCAATTTAAAATATCATAAGTACTTTACATAGAACCCCAACAAGAAATTTATTTTGTTTTTAGAAGTAAATCATGTAGCTGTAGGATCGTGTGGGTTATGCGTTCACTAATCACTTTTTAATCTAATCACCTACTTGTTTAAGCAATCGATATGCGCAGCGGAAATTTAAAACAAAACAAGCAAGTGTAGGAAAAATGCAAACCACAAGAAGTCGGGTCGATTTTTATAGAGGTTCGGCACCCCACCCGGGTCCTAATCCTCTCTTGCAAGCTCCGCTCGGCTCACCGAGCTCCGCCTACGACTTCACTATCCGCTCCCCGTTCCGGGCCGGGAGACAACGCCTTACAACCGTCAAACTCGCGAACAACTCTCGCCGAGCTTGGAATCCTCTTCTCACAATCCGAGAAGGATGCTTCGGGCTTTCACCGGAGCCTTTACTTTCTTGACAGCAAATGTAACTTGAGTGGAACACACTCTCTAAACTTTGAGCTCACTTGAATGAGATTGGAAATATGATTAAGTGTGGAGATTTGAGGTTTGGAGTGTATGGAATTCTCTCTAAAGTTTGGGACAAGTTTGTAATGGGAGAGTTGTGTTAAAATGTGTTTTACAACTCCTTATATAGGCATTAGAGAGCATAGAGTCGTTGGGATTGATTGGGTATGAGTTGATGTGTGATTACACAAAACAGAAAGTTCAGAACCCAATTCTGGCTGAATTCGGTCGACCGGATCGGGACAATCGGTCGACCGTTAGGCAATTTTACACTCAGTTCGGTCGACCGGTTAAGCAACGGTCAACCGCCCAACTCTACGACTTAGGTTCACTTAAGTCATCGATCGAACACAAGATAGGGTTCGGTCGACCGATTTCGTCCAGACACTTTTGGGGTGACAAACAAATGTGTGAACGGTCGACCGAAACTGGTTTTGGCGGTCGACCGATTATGGACAGGCACTTTGGGTTTGTCAAGAGATGAACCAACGGTCGACCGATCGTGGTCCTCGGTCGACCGATACATGAAATACATTTGGGGTATTTTTGGTTTAATACGAATACGACCGTTGGGTATATACGACAAAAGTAACGGTAGAGAAAATATGATCTGACGGTCGACCGAAAGGTAAAACACGGTCGACCGAATATGGGCAGTGAAAACACAAACAGGAAACATGATCACTCGGTCGACCGAACGACATGTTGCGGTCGACCGAATGTTGGCAGACTTTTGTAGTTCAGGTTTTGGTGTTTTCCGGTCTAAGTTTGGGTGATCTATTGAAGTCCAAATAATGTGAAATTTTGTGTGTGACTTCTATAGGGAACCTAGTGTGTGATTAAGTTGATTTTAGATCAAGTATGCTCAATTACACTTTGTTCCTAAGACTCAAAAGAAATTAAGATTACATGTCTTCGATTTAGCTTTAATTACATGTCTTGACTTCATTTCCTTGTTTCTTGAGTCTTGATCACCTGTAGAGGTTAGCACAATACAATATATATGCAATGCATAGTGTGTGCTACTCTAATTAAGATTCGGTTGATTAAATCATCAAAACATAAGATTAAGGCCAAAAAGCCAACAGTAGCATTACTGTCTCGTTTTGGATACTTCAATTTGTGGTACCAGTTATGAAAGATTATGAGAAATTCATTCTTTATTTGAGTTTGAAATACAACAATTGAATGATAATAAAACTCTTTAGGTCTTTGCAACGCACTTTATTTATCTAACTTCATGCTTATAAGATTATGGATGATGAAAGGTAACAAATATACGATTATCATTAGGAAAAGTTACTTATTTTCTTTCTACATGTTGCACGTCCTCATAAATGGCTCCAAAAGGTCTAAATTCACACTTTATTTTGGTTGATATATTATTAAGGAAAATGATTAATGGACGTTTGCGTCCGGGACGCGCACTGACGTGGTCAGTCCAGTCAGTAACAACAGTCTAGTTATCAAAAGTCAAATGTCTTTTCCTTTCTGAAATTAATTGAATAATAAATTTATTTTGTGTCACGTGCAACTTATACTCTCCCAATGCAACATTACGTTTCCCAATGCAACATTTCGTTTCCTCATGCAACATTTATTTTCCCAATGCAACTTTTGATTCCCCCACGAAAAAACCCACAACATAAAATGGACAGACGAACACTTTATTTTGTCCAGAATAAGTTCTGTGATTGTCCAAAATAAGTTGTATGACTATCCAGAATAAGTCATGTTTGTTGTCCATAATAAGTTCAAAGTCTGTCCAGAATAGGTTATGTGTCTTTCCAGAATAAGTTCAAAGTCTGTCCAAAATAGGTTGTCTTTCCAGAATAAGTTCAAAGTTTGTCCATAATAAGTTCTGTGTTTGTCCATAATAAGTTCAAAATATGTCCATAATAAATTCAAAGTCTGCCCATAATAAGTTCAAAATCTGTCCATAATAAGTTCTGTGTTTGTCCAGAATAAGTTCAAAGTCTGTTCAGAATAAGTTCTGTGTGTGTCCATAATAAGTGCAAAGTCTGTCAAGAATAAGTTCAAAGTCTGTCCAGAATAAGTTTAAAGTTTGTCCAAAATAGGTTGTGTGTCTGTTCAGAATAGGTTGTGTGTTTGTCCATAATAAGTTCAAAGTTTGTTCATAATAAGTTTTGTGTGTTGTCCATAATAAGTTCAAAGTCTGTCCAGAATAGGTTGTGTGTCTGTCCATAATAAGTTCAAAGTTTGTCCAGAATAAGTTGTGTGTCTGTCTATAATAAGTTCAAAGTGTGTCTATAATAAGTTTTGTGTTTGTCAATAATAAGTTCAAAGTCTGTCCATAATAAGTTCTGTGTTTGTTCAGAATAAGTTCAAAGTTTGTCCAGAATAAGTTCTGTGTGTGTCCATAATAAGTTCAAAGTTTGTTCAGAATAAGTTCAAAGTTTGTCTAGAATAAGTTCAAAGTTTGTCCAGAATAAGTTTTGTGTGTGTCCATAATAAGTTCAAAGTTTGTCCAGAATAAGTTCAAAGTTTGTCCAGAATAAGTTGTGTGTCTGTCCAGAATAAGTTTTGTGTCTGTCCAGATTAAATTGTGTCTGTTCAGAAAAAAAATGCATTGGGAAAAGGTTGCATGGAGAAACGAAATTTTGCATTGGGAATCGAAATGTTGCATCGGGAAAGTAAAAATTGCATGTGACACAAAATAAATATGCTACTTAGTTAAGTTCAAAAAGTAAAAGACATTTGAATTTTGCTGACTCGATTGCTGACTGTACTGACCATGTCAACGCGCGTTACGAACGTCCGTGTATAAGGATCCTATTATTAATGTGGGGGCATCTAACATGATTTTTTTTCTCTGAAAAACTTTGGGTATGCTGTATGTGAGTGCATACCTATGGATCACAGTGGATGATGGATCCGCGCCTGACAATAAGTACCTCTATTTCAAATGTCATTTGGTCCTTCGACATCTAACCTTTTCATATTCTCAAATTACAACCACACTATAATAAGTCACAAACACCCGTTTTAATTACTCGGCTGACATCTTTTTCAACTTTTGCTAAATTAACTTCTCGTTTCATTCTCTTTATTAATTATCATCCTTATAACATGGAAAATTATTAATGGCCGCTGTTTAGGACGTTGTTGAGTTGACACTGTCCATGTCAGCAATATTTTTTTGCCTTTTGTCCCATCTATTCTTTGATTGTCTTCCCAATGTCCGACCCATCAAATCACTTCATCTCTCATTTTGACGCTCCTACACAGTAGAAGAAGTTTCATCTTCCTTTTGTCCCCATTTTTGAAAGGATTGTGTTCTAAAACTTTTATTTTTAAATGTCAATTATTATGAATTGAATGAGAAATCATTTTGTTCCTTGTTTATGTTATTCGTCTTTTAGAAGTGTTAAGGAAGAGACTCTTGGTCCTTAACCGTAGAGCTCTAAAAGATATTGGTTTACATAAAACAAAAGATATTCGCAATCATGGTAATTAACATGGGACATTGATTACCGAGTTAAGATTGTCGTGTTGGTCATAGATCATTGTAGCTCTACAAATGAGTGACAACACGGGTACGCAAAAGAGGAAAATACTACTTTTGTATACCGAATTGACCTAATAAGTAAAATATTATAGAAATGTGTTTCTGTGTCATTGATATTTTACTGTGTCCTTGGTCCTTTGATATGAGACTTATATCTGATCACTTAAGGAGTGCTTAATTAGACTAGTGTCTTAAGCTATCAATGAGTGTAGTGCAAAGACGTTAGTTGGTTAAGTATGACTTTTGTTGGAGAAGATAGTTAGTCAAAAGATTATCATTTCCCCTCTTAATTGAGTGATGATATTAGTGGGCCCCTTGATAAAACCAAGTTATAATGTATACAATGTGATTTGAGTTAAGTCACATATTTATAACTAGCTTAAAGAGATCAAGAAATGAATACTAATACAAAGATGACACAATACTACTTTGTGTGTATTCTTAATATCATGAGGCAAGGGACGGACACAAGTGGTGCATTCCATCACTAAATGGATCAGGTTTTGGTTCGAGTGGAATTAAGACATCTAACTAATTGGGAGCTATAATGTGTAGCTAGATACCGCTTATAGCTTGTGATATTAAGCTCTTAATATCACTGCCAACTTAGTCTAGATCCTCCCATAGGTCACACCACAAAAACCGGGAAACAAGAAGCTTGATTTTTGGTTCATATGATGTGTCGGGTTTCTTATAGAAAATATGACACATATGGTGAACAAGTAAAATCAATTATGTTGTGATATATAACATAATTAAAATCATGATAAATTCATATGAGATGGATATATTATGGGGTGCAATAATTTATTTTTGCATAGGATAATATACTGCATAAGTTGTGAATTTGCTAAAACCCCCTAAAGTTCAAATTTTGTTGGAAATAAATCCAAAATTTGAAAAAGGCAAAATCGTGTAAAAGTTCGGTAATCCGTTTATGGTTCGATCGACCGAGGGTTATGTGGATCGGTCAACCGAACGTGGAACGGATGGTCAGAGTTAATTGACCGAACTTGACTAAAGTGCCTGGAGTTCTGGTACGGTATACCGAACCAGGAACGGTCGACCGAACAATGTCCAGTTCCGATATTTTCGGTTAACCGAAGGGCACTCGGTTTTAGACGTGGGTTCGTCCGATCGGTTAAGGAGAATTTTTTTCCTTAAGAATCGGTCGTCCGTCTAATGCACGGTAAACCAAACGTGACATATTCGGTTAAACGAGTGTGACTCGGTAAACCGACCCCGATCGATTTTCTGCCTTTGATAATTAAGAGATTAATTTGATCGATGGTTGGATTAGCTCCAAACTTGGTCAAACGTTTTGTGGATGCATGTAATGCATTATGGAATTAGTTTGTGAGAGAAAATGTCAAGAGAACATGACTTAAGAATAGCCATGATTGAGAGTAAGATTGGAGCCTATAAATAGGTCATTATTCTCCTTAATTATGTTAGATGTTTTCTAATTATTTTCTCTCCTAATTCACCACAAAAAGCCACGAAAATTCTCTTAGTTTTCTAAGTCTTTGGAAGGAGAAACTCAGAGATTAAGGAAGAGGTTTGTAGCTAGATTCTAAACTAGTTTGGAGATTGATTGGCTAGCTTCTTTCTCTCCAACCTTGTTTAGGATTTTGGTGAAAACTCGGAGGCATCCAGCGCAACGAGAAGCGACGATCGTCATCCTCAGCGTCTCCAGATTATCAAGAAGTTTTAGAGAACTTCTAGGTATGAATTTCGGAATCCCTTGTGTTTGTTTTAATAAGTTTTTGAAACTAGTTATTAGAACAAACCGATGCATGCATGAAATAAATCGTAGAAAATTGTAATTGATCCTTATTATACATAGAATTTCGAAAAATTTATATGCACAATTAAACTAGAAATCCTACACTTTTGGCGCATTATCTCAACCTTGGGTCTTCCTTTCTCTTATGGGGTCTCTTATTTCTTCCTTCTTTTGGTTCTCCTCTCATCCTCTTTGTACTCCAATGGAAATTGTTAATATATATTCCCAAGTGGAGCAGCCATCAAACATTCCTAAGGAGGAGATGTTTTTCCTTCTTTCGAAGAAGCCAAAATATTTTACGTAGCCTATGCCGATTTCTGTGTTTTTGGTGCTAAAATAAGGCAATCTCATTACGATCGTGGTGTTGTTATACGGGTTACACTGACTTGCTCCAAGGAGAACAAGACACCAACAAACCAAGGACAAGGGAAATTGAAGCATATGTTATCCAGTATAGTCCAGTGCACTGCTCGGATTAGGGTCTCCGGAAACCCAACAAAGGGGTACCACATCAACTTTGTGGATCTTAAACATAACCATGTCATGCTTGAGGAAAAGCAAATGCGTTTTCTCAGACAAAAACAAATTGTCCCTGAAGCCGTCAAAGCACGCATATCGTGTAATGATTCTGTTGGGATATTGACTGCTAAGACCATGCAAGCTTTTGTGGTCGAGGTTGGAGGTCATGACAAATTGACTTTCAACGAGAGGGACCTAAGATTTGTGTTTTTTGTGCCAAACATAATTGAAGTACGACATTTTCCCTAGTCTTAACAATTTCTGTTTGGAGGAACATTATAAACGAAGTCAGAAAATTGAAAATAAGATCTAGCGATGCACAAGCTCTTCGGAACTATTTCATTAGGATGCAGAAGATTGATTCAATATTTTTCTATGTAATGGATATGGATGACGAAGGAATACTACAAGACATGTTCTGGGCTGACTGCCGTTCTAGAGATGCTTATTCATACTTCGGAGACGCTATATGTTTCGACACAACCTACGTAACCAACAAATACGACATGCCTTTGCCCAATTTGTAGGAGTTAATTACCATTTCGAGTCAGTTTTGCTCGGTTGCGCTTTTCTGTCTTCTGAGACCACTGAAAATTGCATTTGGTTGTTCAAATGTGGTTGTCGTGCATGAACGGTACACACATAGTGTCTATTGTATGTCAATTTTAAGTTGTGTATCTGACCATTTTAAGATGTGTGTCTGTCCAGTTTAAGGTGTGGCTCTGTCCAGATTAAGCATTGACGTCTCTCCATTTTAAGGTGTGAGTCTGTCCAGTTTAAAATGTGCGTAGCTGTCCAGTTTAAGTTGTGAGTCTGTCCAGTTTAAGGTGTGTAGTTGTCCAGATTAAGTTGTGGGTATGTCCAGTTTACGGTTTTGGTATGTCCAACTTAAGTTTTGGGTCTGTCCAGTTTAAGTTGTGAGTCTGTCCAGTTTAAGGTTTTGGTCTGTCCAGTTTAAGGTTTTGGTCTGTCTAGTTTAAGTTGTAGGTTTGTCCGGTTTAAGGTTTTGGTGTGTCCAGTTTAAGGTTTTGGTCTGCTCCGTCTCGCCCATCACACTGGAAGCAGGCAGATGACCTGCCAGTTGAGTGTTGCCAATGTTCACCCCTTCTCGCCTCTGTACGCCCATGAGTTCCATCACAACGGTCTTCCCACGCATGTTTAGGCCCAAAATTAGGGCAACATCTTCGGGTGTAAAAGGGACTACCCCTGATCTTATTCTCAGCCCCACCTCCTTGACGTCGTAGTGTTCGACCAACCAACCGACTATTTCATTGTCGGTTGGAATGTTAGGAAGGTGTAGGAAGTGACCGAAAGGGGTCCGCCGGAAAATGTCATTCTCATCGTCCTTCATCTTACCAAACTGCTTTTGAATCGCCGTCCAGGAGCATTTCGTTTCCCGGAAGTAGTAGGTGGACCCCTAAAACAAATGAATGAAGAAACCAAGTGCGTAAATAAAAGAACGAAGCAAGGGGAAAAAGCACAAATCGGCCCACCTTGTTCCTCACAGGTTCGCTAGCGACAACATGACTCGGAGAATCCATTCGGCGTTTTGAAGGGAAGAGAGTGAGAGAAACTGTTTCCGGCTTCATCGGTTTTAAAAAAGGAACTCCACAACGACAAAGATGTTTTCTCCCTTTCGATCTGTCGATTTATTTCCTTCCTAGGTATCTGAACCGTCGCTGGTTTGATGTCTAAGCATTGTCTTATCTCGTATTTGGAAAGCAACCGTCGTACTTGAGAATCTGTCGATTAATTTTTAAAACAAAATAAAGACACGTATGAAACGGATGACGTGACAAACTTCACAGGTACTGACTCAACAAACTTTCGAAGCCACGTAGGCCACGTGACGGACGCTTGCGTCCATGTAAGAACTCATATAACATCTCTTGAACCTTGTAAGCCCAACCAACAACTCTGCCCCTCATTTCCTATACGAACTGACATGACCTAAAAAGCACTTTTTCAACCTTACCAAGGATGAAGAATTTTTATGACTCCGTAAATCGATGGGCCTTTATAATTACCATTTTTAATATATTCTTCTTTTCTACTAACATCTTTACTGTATTTTTCATGTTTAAGATCGTTTTTCTTTCAATCCAAATTGAAAACTTCATTTGTGCAAAACACAAATCTTAAGACATATGAAATCTAATCTGCTAATTTATCCTTGAGCTTCTTGGTTTTGAATGCAGTGCTTGGATGTGTTTGAATTATTGTGTCAAACCATACATGTCCTCATGTATTACAATTTAACAAAGGGTTAATAAATCGAACATAAGTCAATAATCACAAATACCTCAACATGTGTCGGTGCTCTTGTTGGTCTGCATACACATTGTGGAGGAGCCATCATGGTCTTAAACACTTTGTGGATCATCCAACGGACTTTTCGAAGCCTAGTCATGTAAAGATGTCGACACTTGCCTAGGTAGACTTTTGATCTTTTTCTTGAAAGTAATTTTTCTTCTTCTCAGGTCTGAGTGTCAATCTGATTCAAATTCCAACCATATCCGACCTCTATTTCGATCCAAAATTTCACGTAAATATAGATTTAGGAGTGTATTAGGGTTACAACAATTTTTTTTAGGAAAAACAACGTCGAATGTGTGTTAAATAATGAGTTTTTGAAGTTTAAGGGGGCAAAATGTTACAAAATTAAAACTCAAGGAAGGTAACAGTTAACTTTGAAACTTCAGAGATGTAAAATGATACCAAGACATAATTCAGAGGGACAAACTGTAATTAACCCCTCAATAAACCCATCCATCCATCTTTGCACGAAACTCCATCACCCCGCCAACGTGTCATACTTTCCACCGTCCACGTCACCTATCCTCGTTCGAGACCGTCGCACCGGAATCGAAACCCCACGCGGGCCCCACACCGGCGTCAAGCCGTCAAGTGAGGAGCGAACACGAAACCGGAAAGAGAAGGGAAAAAAGAGAGAGAGAGCTTCGTCTCTGGGGGAGAAGAGAGGAAAAAAGGCGACTCCAAAGCGCACATCCTTTTTAGCCCTAAAAATCTCCCCGATTAGGGTTTCGGGTTCCTTCTCCACCCTTTCGGACGCCATGGTAGGGTTTCTCGGTTGATTTCTGGGTTCTGTGGGTGTCGTGTGTGGTTTGTTGCGGTTTTCGTTTTGTTTTCGTTTTTTTGTATTTTTATACTGGTTTTGGTTTGGAGAGTGTTTTTGGGAGTTTTGAGGTGGAAATAAGTTACTTTTTCGTTTTCTTCTTCTTGATTATATCTTTTTTTACTACGTTTTAGCTTCGGAGAGTTCGATTTTGAATGGTTTGGAGTTTTTGTGACGGTTGATGTTTGATTTGGAAATGGGTGGTTTTTTTCGTATTTTTCTTCTTGATCGTATCTCTTTTACTACTTTTTAAGCTTCGGAGAGTTCGATTTTGGATGCTTTGGAGTTTTTCTGACGGTGAAGGTTTGATTTGAAAATCGGTGTTTTTTCTTCTTGATTTTGTTTTTTAACCACTAATTTAGCTACGGAATGTTTGATTTTGGATGTTTTGGAGTTTTTGTGACGATTGATGTTTGATTTGCAAATTGGTTATTTTTTTCTTCTGGATTATGTTTTTACTACTTTTTAGCGTTGGAGAGTTCGATTTTGGATGGTTCGGAGTTTTTGTGACTGTTGAGTTTGTTTTTCGAGTTTTGGAGATTTTGTAGTGGTTGTGGTTTGATTTGGGAATTGAAGATTTATTCGTGTTTTGGTCTTGATTGCGTTTTTTGTGACTGGTTTAGGGTGTTTTGGAGATTTGTGTTGGTTGAGGTTTGATTTGGAAATTGGTGATTTTTTTTTCTTGATCGTGTTTTTTTTCTTCGCTACTTTAACTTTGAAAAGTTCGATATTGGATGTTTTGGAGTTTTTGAAACGGTTGAGGTTTGATTTGGAAATAGACGAATTTCTTTTTCCCACTGTTTTAGCTTCTTCGAAGAGTTTGATATTTGGAAGTTTTATGGTTTGCTGGACCTTGTCCTCTTTGCTCGATTTGGGTTATTGAGGTTTTGTATGTGACGTTTGATTTGAAAATAGGTATTTTCTTCTAATTTTTTGTTGTCCTTTTCGCTGATTTAGCTTCAAATACTGTTTTTTTTGTTTTTTTAAGTTTATTGTAGTGAGTGCGGATATTTCACTGGTTGATGTTATTCTCCCGTTCTAAATCTTAATTGGCATTTTCTTCCACTGTTTTTGCATGAGGATCGTTTTCCTTTGTTTATAATGATTTTATTGTAACGATGAGATTGTTGGTGTGATTGTTTGCAGCATAAACTGAGCAGAGGACACAGGGACAAGGTCCAGCAGTTCATGGCAATCACTGGTGCAACGTAAGTTTCTTTGTCTGCAAATCATTTTGTGCTGAATTTGTGGGTCATTTCATGAAGCGTATTTGCACGTTACCGAGTTCGGTATTACTGATAGCGCATCAATAGCGATCTAGTTTTCCGTTTGTCTTGTCTAGCCATTGTTTAGGCCTTGTAGGTCAAATGTTATTCTGTTTAGCTCATGCATGTTGTGGTTGCGAATGTTGGTTTGTACTTATTCACTTACAGTGATGATTGTTAAAATTGGAATATTTGGTGATGTTTCACACTTGTGCCGATTATAAGAATAGTAAGTGGTTTTTATGCTTTAGAGCTTGTAGTTGATTCTTTGCGAAAGAAAAAAAAACTTGTAGATGTCCATTCTTTTCTTTTGGGATTCCATTTTACAGGTAATGCACTTTGAGTTGTTTAGGCAATGTTTGTTTTGAGTTTAGTGGGCTCCAAACATGCTGTTTAAGTTGAAGTATTTGATTTAGTTGGCTGCTTGGAAGTACCAAATGACAAATTAATGTTTCTTCGAAGTTCTCCCCCCTATGCTAGGTATCGGTAGAGCTCTTGTTCATTGTCTGTTTTGTGCCTGCATAATGTAGGTTGAACTTGGTTGGCGTATATTAATGCCAGCAGAAGAAAAAAAGAATTCTATGGATTAAGAAAAATGATAGCAACAAGAAGAAGAGGTGTATCCAAAGCATAAAAAAAGGGGATCAAGGATGGTCAAGATGTAGACCAAATTGCTATTAGATAAAAGCAAAGGAAACAGGAAAAGAACATAAACAGCCAGAGGTTCTAATTCACCCTGAAAAAGGCTTCAAGCCAACTATAGCCAACCCATTGTCTGCAGACATATTTTCTCTAGGAGGATCTGAGGCCCTTTCTCTTCTCACTTGAATGAAGACTTCCATGATTAGTTATGATGTCTCTATTGCTCTTGACACTGCTTCAGCATGTCTAGTCTCCTTTAGAAGATAATCTTAATGTAACAATAATTAGAAGTTTCACCTGACTCTGAGTGCATTTGAATTCCACAAACTATCTGGCCTCTCAATCTTGTATTTTTCATGTTATAAAGAAAATTTTGAATTAAGCCCTATCCAAAATGAATAGCCTGCTCATCTGGATCAAAGATATAACCACCCAGCAAATGGGCGCAGACTGTCCTCCAAGGTCTTGTAAAATACACATACCAGCCAATACCATTATTTTCTAATATATTTTTGTGCTAGTGCTTGGATTGTAGGTCATCCAGGGTAAACATTTAGGTTTTGAAGGACCGTTCAGGAAAAAGGTTTTGAAGGATGTTTTGATTAAGAAAGCAAAATCTCTATGACATTAATGGATATTTCTTGCCTGTGTATAGCGTTTTAAACTTGTAATTTTCAATTTTTTGGTATGTATGCGTAATATAGGTTTAGCATCATTCGGGATTCTATTGAGCATTATGCACCTTGTAGTTCTATCATAGAGAACATGTATTTTTTAATTCTTTTTTTTTAAATTATTTCCGTGGATGCAGTGATAAGGTTGCTCTGCAAGCATTGAAGGCTAGTGATTGGCATCTAGAAGGTGCATTTGATATATTTTACAGTCAGCCACAAATCAGAGCAGTAACAGATTCAAAGCAAGTGGAGGAGTTGTTCCGTCGATATAAAGGTAGGCTACAAAATCCAATTAATTAAATCTATATGAAAAACTGTCTTAATGTAATAATAAAGCAAACAAATTGGAAAAAAATGGTCCAATAATAATAATACATATAAGTAATCCTTTCATGAACATTTTATGACATTTTATATTCTTATAAATACGAAAACTTCAACCCTTCTTTTCGCCTTCTGCTGTATAGTTTCTCTTCTAGAGAGATAACCTTGTGAACTTTTTACAACTGGCTGGAAATTTACTGTTAACCCTCGGCATGGGTTCAGAATCTTGTCTTAGTGAGCAAAATTCTTTCACAACTGTTTTAAGAGTGAAGATCAGTTAAGCTGGGATAATAATATGAGGCAAGCAATTATCTGGGCAGAAAAGGGATCATGATTCATGTGGTGACAACCGACAACTGTTTCAATTGGATTGTCGTAAGTCATCACTTATTGTGATGATCCAGTCCACAAATTAGGTGTGATACACCGATAAAAAAAGAAATTAGGTATGATACGACTGGCTGAGGGATTTGTCATCATCTTTGCCACAGTATCTCATAAGGGTACTTTAAGTGTGCAGTATCCTGTTCTTAATGGCTTAGATAGGTTTATATCTGAAAAAAATGAAATTAAGACTTCATTAACAAGTATGCAAGGTTCCATCCTTTACTTAGAACTTTGCTTTTGTACATCTCATTTTCTCTTGGTGCTCCTTTTCAAATTTCGTAGGCTAGATAGAAGCAATATTATGTGCTTCCCTGTTGTCTTTCCCATATATAATCTCAGTTATTGTGTAGATCCACCTGGTGATCAAAATAAGGGATTGGTATCTTTATTAAGGAACTTGTTTTTAAGGGTTTATGGGTCATAGAAAAAAGAAAAGAAAAATGTTATAATAAAAAAACAGAAAACACCTCTGAACAAGATTCTTTAAATGGTGTCAAGGCACTGAGCCATAGAGCTGACTTTAGTGTTTATCCTTTCTTTCTTCATGTCACTGTTAGATTTATTTTGGAACTTGTGCAGATCCCTATGGTGATATGATTATGGTTGACGGCATATCACTTCTCTGTAATGATTTACAGGTAATTGTTAAGTAAGGATCATAACATTCTCTCATATTTCCCCCTTTCATTTAGTGATTGGTGAACCATGCATATTACTGTTGAAATCCATATTGGATATGTAATTATGTACGTCATTAAAGTTTAATTGTGAAATAATTTTATGCAACTTACCATCTTCACATTCTTATTTTGAAATACTGCTGTTGCTTGAACTTAGTCCAATGATGTAACACTTGGAATGGTTATGATCCTTTTGTGTGCCTTGGTTCAAATTGAAATAAAGATTAATAAATGAAGCTAGTAATTTTCTATGACGTGTTATGGTCATGATGGTGGAGAGGAAACTCATGATTTCATTTTTCTCTTTAATTATTACATACTTTGTGTTGTTTGTTCATGCAGGTAGACCCTCAGGATATAGTTATGGTACGTATTGCTGTGCCTTTTTCCTTTTTATTTGTATCTCAGTACATTTTATTTTATTCCTTTTAAGAGAAAGCGAGCACATACAGGATAGGTATCGTTAAGATACATATGGCATATGTTACATTTCAGTTTTCGGCTTGCTATAGAGCTCCTTAAAAATCGAAATGCCCTGCTTCTTGCAACTTTGTAGTATGTTTTCATGAAAGCTGATAGACTGTAGATTGGTTGATTTGTCTTAGATGTAAAGATGTAAGTAGTTTGCTTAGTGATGCTCATGCCTCATGCTATTTCAGATAGCTCCTTGGACAGCTGAGATTGCAAGAGCCCCTAAATTAACAAAGCAAGGGATGCGTGCTCCATGACCAAGAGTTGCATACCACTCTCCCACAATGTAGTGCATGTCTTGCACGATCATGTAGCTAAATGATTGGTCACTTATCCTATCTATTAAGGTCTGGTTGATTTTTGACCCAGAATAAAAACATCAGTGGCATGCAAACATATGGGATTCTTTGTGCCTGGACACTCTTAAGTAGAATCTCTTTCTATGATTGTTGGACACGGATCTCACCTTCTAAAAGAATGATAGCGTCAAAATTTAGGTTGTGTAATTTTGTGAATATTTGTTCAAGCCCCTGTTTCATTTTGTGAATATTTGTTCAAGCCCCAAGCCCATATTTTTAGCATTAAGCTTATCTTCTTTGCCTGTTTTTTCACCTGTCATTTTTGTACTTCTTTTAATAATATAGATGTATAGATATAATAATGAAGAATCATAAAAATATTGTTCTTTGGAGGCATACGAGAAGGTGAACAGTAGACTCTAATGAACAAAAACCAAAGTGGGAAAATTGGAATTTATTAAGGAGCATTTTATTATTTTAAATAGTGGTATTTGTAAGTAAGGAGCATTTTATTATTTTAAATGGTTCCCATTAAAGTCAGTAGCTACTAATTCATGCCTCAACGAAAATGTTTTTGCTGATTATAATTTGAATCTTACCACATAATCCAGCATAAAAGATGCTTGTTGGTGGATATTATGCTGTTACACTTTGGAATTGTTATATTGAAGCAGCTGATGTTCTCTAAGTGAATTTTGTTTTTGTCTTTCTTATGGTAGTTCTTAGTTTCATTACTTTGCTTCGGGAATGTGTGCAGCTGGTTCTATCTTGGCATATGAAGGCTGCGACTATGTGTGAATTTTCTCGTCAAGAGTTTATTAGTGGATTGCAGTCACTAGGGTGAGAATCTACTGATAGCTTCCTCTATTGTTCTCATTGCATAAGGGGCTTTCACGTTTTTATTGATTTGTAAATGGGAATGACTCTGAAGTCTAACCATTTATATAACAGGGTAGATTCAATTGAAAAACTCCGCGAGAAGCTTCCACTAATGCGTGCAGAACTGAAAGATGAACGTATGCAAATTTTATTGATGAATTGGCCATTTATGATTTTTTGTGCAAGATTACTTTGATCATTTTATGTATCTGGAAGCACATTCTGATTCTGTGTTAAATTCTTTTGTTTGTTCATTAAGTTTTGATTTTTTTTTCTTTCAACCTTGTCATAATTGTTCAATGGCGGTTTTCACACACACACACATTCTATTATATAATTCTGATGTCTGAAGTTTTTCCCATCTGATTTCAATCCAGAAAAATTTCGTGAGATCTACAATTTTGCTTTTGGATGGGCAAAGGAGAAGGTACGATATATGGTTAGAAGTCAATTTTGTTGTCATACCTGCTCTTCAATGCTGCAATTCTTACTCTCTTATGTTACCGTTGAGGTACAATTTAGTTAATCAACTTATAACCAGTTATTCGAAACATGGGTGTGGGGAATACTGTTAGTTGTGGATGCACTAGCATAACTTGAGTTTGCACTTTTACTTTGGTTTTGAAAGTGCCATTTATAAATTATAAATGACTTGTTTATATGAATTCCCTTAGAATTTCTAAATCCTTCATGGTACTTTGATGGCCTTTGTGCAAAATTTGTCAAAAACAAATCCCATGTTGGGAGGTGAAAGTCGGTGATTCAATGATTTGATGTAACTTTAGTCATTCAAATTAGTGCAATATGTTCATATTAGTTCAGAATATATGTCACTCAATTAGGAGCATGTGCCACTGTTATAGTATAAGTTCCCATGATTTTCATCCGGTGTTCAAACTTTTGGGGGGTCAAGATAAATGTTGGTTCATTTGTTGTTAAAATTTTAATTCCTTTCATCATAAAATGACATGTCCATGTAAACAAGATAAATTAAATGCTTGTCATTTACAAATGATGCCTGAACACCCTTTTGCTTGTTTTCCTGTTCATATGTGAACACCCTTTTGCTTGTTTTCCTGTTCATATGTGAACACCAAACACAATAAATTCTATGCATATTACGGAAACCACGGTTGCAAATAATTGGTCGATTATTAGGAATGCTATATCCATATCTGCATCCTCATTAAATAGGCCAATACAAATACGGATATGGTTTACTTGCATATGTGGAAAGTGCATATCCGCAACAACAATGTTTGATCTCACACCTATACTTTCTGTCACTTCAAAAATCCATCACTATTCCTCATTTAATTTGATTTTAAAATCTATTTTTTAAGATATGTTATTTTCTCTTAATGTTGTTGACTTATAGCAAAATTCATGACAATAAATAATAACAATAATTTTTTTTAACAGTGGATGTATATATATTATATAACGAGAAGTAAATATTAATCAAATTGTATTATTAATAAAATAGTGAATAATTAAATTTTTACCATAAAATAGCGAGTATATGTAAATATTATATGAGTATTACTTACATAAATGCATATTTAAATATTAATTAATGATATTCATTCTCAGATTAGATATTGTATGAATCGGATTTACCAATATTCATATTTGTTTCATGAGTTTGGAGATGTCTTGTTTTGGATATGAATACGGTCTTATAGATTTTGGTTTCTCAGAGCACGGATGTTAACAGATTCTCGGAATTCATACATCCACTCAATATGGACCAAACCCATGTACAAGCAGAGGTTCTTAATGATAAAAATATGCAACCCTAAGGCCCACATATTGAATCACATCTTGTGCTAGGTTGGATATTGAAACTTGAACCTGCCTAACCATTTTGGCACTTACAACTCCAATGAATAGTTCAGCCCTTATAATTATTCTTAGTAGCCTCTTGAGTGATGAGAACACAAAAGGGAATTATAATGTTTTTTGAGGTGAAACTCAGAAAAGGTATGGACTACTGATTACAGAAATCTTAATATACACAACATTTACCAAATCAGTAAATTACGCAAGTCACTACATGTTTTCTTTAATAATTATGAGAAGCATCAGAGAAAGCTATTATATGTAAGTTAATTACACGTTTTGTAATTTAGATACAGGTCGGATAACTCAACCTAGATTCCACCCTAGCTTGAGTCTGTCTACTCGTTTATGGCCAAAAATCTGTTTACCTTGTATCTTGGTCCATGACGGGTTTGGTTGTCAATGTGTCGAGCTGTGAACCTTGCCAACTTTGTTTACCTTAAATCTAAATTTCCATTCAAGCTGGGTTTTCATGTCAGGGAAGAGCTTGCCACTCTAATGCAAACAATTACACAATATTGCAACCTATTTGGAACTTGTGATTAGCACCATTTTGAAGTCATTTTCTATTTATGACAATGCTGGCGTCAACTTACAGTGTACACTCACAGGGTCAACCGATTTGAATTATATAGTAGTATAAAATCTTATTAGGAACTCACAGGGCTCTTCTGGGGTTGGATATTGTGAGTATTATGAACCAAGGATATGCAGTGATACCCATCCATTCTCCTTGGAACTTCAAGTTTTTTTCTTAATTTTTTTTATCGGTAGAAGGAACTTCAAGATTTTTTAGTGTTGAAATAGGTAAATTTCACAGGAGAAAGCATGTGCAAACAAGCAAATAATTTCTGACTTAAAAATTTGAAAAATGTCTTTATTGTTCAGTTCAATCCCCTTATGCAAACTATGGTCAAGCTCTTGCAGAAATTATGATTATGACCACCTCTTCCCCCACAACCTGGAGCTTATGTCCAAATTCCAACATGAGCTTGGTACTTAATGTACAGTTACGTTTAAAGTAATGAACTGGATTTATGAATTACAAACTCTTCAAGGTGCAAACATTCAATACCTTCAATACACTATTAATGTGTGTGCTCTTTTTTTCATGTAGTAAAGAACTTTACCTTACTGCTGTAAGACTTTGTACATGTTCTTATTCATTGCTGGCGTTATTCCTATACCAGCTTTCTTGTAAATTACGATACTTTTAATTCGTCTCTAATTTCTGCACTTGCAAAATGATGAAACCCATTATTGTTGGCTTTGCTTTCTCCCAGGGTCAAAAATCTTTGGCGTTGGATACTGCTATTGGTATGTGGCAGCTCTTGTTTTTGGAGAAGCAATGGCCCTTGGTTGACCATTGGTGTCAGTTTGTGCAGGTAATTGAATATGTTCTGGTGGTTTGGAGACCAAACTTTTTTAATTTCAAGAAAACAATATGGATACGTCAACAACTTTTTCATCATCTTTGAGGAAAGCCCTATGTAGGGATTTTTAAATATAATTTCAGTTTTCATCTGGCTGTGCTTCATTAGTTAATGCTGTCCAACTTTTATATTGTCTTATTGCTGGCATGACTTTTCCTTTTTCATCCAGGTGAGGCATAACAAAGCAATCTCAAGGGACACTTGGTCTCAGCTCTTGGAATTCATTAAGGTACACTCAACTCAAAACATGATAAATGAAGCATAATAAATTGGACATCGGTAGAATATTGTAGCAACACCGGATGTGATTTTTTGTATCATGCAACACCATTCTATTGTGTGGTAGCTCTCTACAAGGCCAAGCACATGTTTTAGCATGTATCAACATTTTACAGAAAATATGAGTAAAAAAGAACGAAAGACTGATAAGAAAGTGAAGCAGATGTAACCTGCATGGTACAACATATATATAAAAATAAGAAAGAAAATAGGTATGTATAATCTCCTATTTGTTGCTCTCCCATGCACTACCAAAACACGATAATTGTTTGATAGAAGTCAATTGCCATGTGCTCATTAAGTCGTTTCTCATAGGGACAGACATACCTATCTTGTTTCTTATATTCACAAGTCCTTGTTTCATCTCTTACCTTGGGCCATGAGCTCACTAATAGGCTCTTCTTTCTAACACAAATTGGGCAATCTATATCTTCCATGTTAGCTCATTCTTCTGATGTCGATACAAAAGTTTGTGCTCCGGAGCTACAGTATCATTGAAGTTGCTCATAAGGCGTTTCATTTATGATGCTTCCTTGTCTTGTTGCAGGCAATTGATCCATCATTATCCAACTATGACGCAGAGGGTGCTTGGCCGTATTTGATAGATGAATTTGTTGAGTACTTGTTGGATAATGGTATAGTCCAGAGAGGTCAGCTGAAATTCTGAAAGCAAATTTCTCTGTTCGAAGCATGCAGAGGAGCAAGTCTGTTATTCTACTACTATTCTCATTAGAAGAAAAAAAACTTCTAGTTTGGAGGAGATGCTCCGACTGAGCTGGGAATCCATTTCTGCATGCGACTGGTATTTGAGGATGGTTTTATTCTTCTCCAAGCAGATTAATATTGGAAAATATCATGCCTATAAGCATCAATGCAAGCAAAGCTTGAACTAGTGAGGAGATTATTTCAAATCGTTATCCTCGTATAGAAGTCGGGGGTAGCAAAGCATTCTTTTATGTACCTCAATGGCATCAAATTTATCAGCTTGTATGTGCTTTGGAAACATCTCATGCATAAATGAGGAGATTTATCTTTGTACTAACTTGAACTCATAGGGGTTGATGTCCTCTACTATTGTAGAACTAGAAGTTTTCAGTCATGTTGCTACATTTTCATCACATCATCATTTTGGTAGCAAAATCTATGGTTGCATAGACTAACAACTTTACACTCCGATAACTATAAAATGAAACTTTGGAGTCTACGGTTAAATTCCTCCTTTACTTCCTCGTTAGTTATTATTATTGAAATGGAACTGGGTGCTCTAGAATTTGCTCGTGTGATTTCATGGTTTGTTTTACCTTGCAAATTGTAAGTCCAAATTTTGGAAAGATGAATTGAACTAGGTGCACTAGAATTTGCTTGTATGATTTCATGGTTGGTTTTACCTTGCATTTGAGCAATGATACTCTGTTTTTATATGTATAAATTATTTTTAAAATGACAACCTTTTACGCATGAACATGTGCCGTTTTTTTGGTGTGGAAGTACGGAAGCAAATTTGTTATTTTGGGGGTGTATATTTTATTTTTTTGAAAAGTGGTGATTTCGTTAGATTAAAAGGTCTTAGAGTGTTATAACGACAAAGTACAACCAAAATCCAAAAACCGTGGAAGAGCTAGAGTTTGATCACCAATAGTCTGACCTAAAAAACACCAACTGCATTGTCAAATCTAAAGTATCAAACACCTTTTGAAGCTCCTTCGCAGAGGCCTAGGACCGATTCATTGGTTTCTGTTACCTCAGAATCCAGTGGGAGCATGCCAAATCTTTCTAAGTATCGATTCTGCTCCTCTAGCTCCCTCACCCTTGCTTCTTCCAAGCCAAGCCGGTCTTGGGCTTCCTCCTCTAGTATAATTGTCCGACGTATCTCCTCCATCTCTTCGGAAGTTGGTTGTGTCCCCTCACAAGCTGGGGCTGGTGCCATAATAGAGTCACAGTCATGGGTGCTTCAGTGCTTGGTATTGGCTGCACTTGTTGGTTGGTCGATGATGGCGTTAGTGCTATAGCTGTGGGAGTGTTGGAATGACTAGTGAACGAGCTTTCTTTTGGGCTTAATGTTGCAACACGTTACCGCTTCTTTTGAGCGAGTTTGTCCAATTTTTGAGCAAGTTAAAACATGCAATAATAAGTTGGGAGAAAAGGTTTGTATGACTCCGGAAAATTCTATTATTAGTCCCCAACCAAACCGTCCAAAAAAAACATTAATCAAAAAGTTCCAAGAATCATCATCAAAATCAAGACGATTACGAATGAGCATTCGAAATTCAATATTATTGTTTGGTTGTAGGTTTATATCTCGCACAAACTTCCTAGAACATGCTAGTAAAATCACAATCAAAGAAAATATGGTTGATTGTTTTATCCTCGATTCCACATAAAGGACATGTCGAGACTTTTTCCGGATCAAGTTATTACGACAGAGGAGTTTATTCTCCTGGAGTAGAACTTTTTTTTATACTTTTGGTGGACATTTGGACCTCCATATTTCTTTCATTGAAGGATATTTTATTTCTCCTTTATTTAGAACATTATACATGCTTCTCATTGTGAATCTACCATTTTTGTTTAATGTCCATACTTTTTTGTATGTATTTTCATTTGGTGAGAAGGTAATTAATGTTGTTTAATCTACCATGAATAATGTTGTTCATCCGTCAGATTTCCTTTAAATCGTCTTTCCATCCATGTTGCATTCAATCCTCTACTCCACATGTTTTCAACTGTGATAGTAGGGTGTTCGGTTTGGTGAAATATGTCGGGCCAACAAGTGCTTAGAGCACAATCACCAACCCAAGTATCAAACCAAAATAGTGTTGAGCCACCATTTCCAATTTCAATTTTGCTATGAATGCATAATAGCAGAATATATTTTAGGAGGTCCCTCCAGTATGGTGATACCATTTTTTTGCTTTTGGCAAGATTCCCAACTTGTAGTTGCAATCTTGATATTTGTCTTTTATTATCATTTGACATAAATTTTGCTTTCTGGACAAGATCCCATAATTGTTTTAGTCGCAAGCTCAAAGTATGATTTTGGAGATTTATGATTCCAAATCCTCCCCATACTTTGTCCCATTTTACTAGGTTTTTACAAGCAAATTGGTCGTCGCATTATTCCAAAGAAAATTCCTACGAATTTGTTATATTTCTTTAATTATTCTTTTTAGTGCTGACGTGTGCAACTAAGATAATAGAAAGCTATTGGCCTTAGGACATAATTTATCATAACCATTCTTCCGTCCAATGAAAGTTTTTTTTATTTTCCAGCTTTCAACTTTGTTCCTCCTTTTATTTAGGAGTGGGGTCCATATTGTGTTGGGCCCACAAATTGGGGATAATAGAATTCATTGATATTTGAAGGAGGACCACCAATGTCACATCCCAAGATATTTTGGAATCTGTTCATAATGCTAGTAGACACATGTGTACTACTTATACAAGATTTTTCAAAATTAATCTTCAGTCCTGATATTGTCTCGAAAATGATCAAGATGCGTTTGATGTTTATAATATTTTTTCTCTGGTTTTAAGAAGAGCATAATGTCATCTGTATATTGCATATTCATTATTTGTTCGGTTCCGACTCCCAATTAGATACCATGAATAGTGTTGTAATTCATTCCAAGTCTAAGCATGTGTCCTAGAAAGTTTTCGACTATTGATGAGAATTTAATTTATACCGCAAGTGCACGACGTCAATGAAGACGTGACAAGTACGGGTCGAACACAAGGAGGGAGAGATATTGTTATTTTTGTGATTTTCGATTAAGGAAAAGAGAGAAATAAGGTTGATTTGAGATTTTGGATTTTTAATTTTCTAAAGCAAGAATAACAAAAACAAACTAAGAATAAAGTAAATATGGATGAGAGTCCAGCGGGTGGGGGTTTAGATATCAGGTTTTGTTTAGAGAAATCTGAAACTTATAATAAATCACATAAGTTATAAAGCATTACATAATAAATGACTTAACATAAACTCAAGTAATCAAAATATACTAACACGAAATTAAAATAATAACATCATTCTTTTTCTCGTCACCCTAAATCCGTCACTCCCATCCTTTGGAGAGAGTTAGAAACTCATTGATGGAGGGAAGGAGAAGGGGTCCTAGAGAAACTACGAAAGAAAACTAAAAACACGAAATAAACCAACAGAATTTTATTGCTAAAGAATGGAATAAAAATTAGTTCTTCTACAACATAATTTCGGGGCTATTTATAGCCGATACAAGGGACCCTAGCACAAAATAGGAACGTACACGCGTCAACACGCAACTGGACAAAAGCGCGACCCGAGGATCCAAAGGGGTGCGGTGGAAACGCCGCAATTTGCATGTAATGTGCGGCGGAATCGCCACAATTTTGGCTCAGATTTGATCCGGATTTTTCCTGTGTGTTTATGGTATGATTTAGCTGTCATTTGCGCTTCCGGATTGATTGTTTTCCTTTCTTTTGAGCTCCGAATTAATTTCTTCATATATTTGGAGATCCAAATTGATTTTTCTTTAGAATTTCTCCAAAATAATATTTTGGTACTCGTTATTTGCAGTCGGGTCCTCAACTTTTTGTAATTAAGTCCCTAGCCTTTTGTGCTTAAGTCCTTGACCTTTTTGTAATCAGGTCTTTGAATGTTTTTATGCTTGGATGAACTTCACTTTGAACCTCGATAATCTTGAACTTGGTCTTTATGACCTAAATGAGTCTTTTGCACGCGTTTATGCTCGGGATATGGGTAATTTGCATTCAGGTCCCTGTATTTTGTAAATAAGACTAAACACACACCTTAGTAGCATTTATTGATATAAAGTTAATCTAAATGAACGATATATGATGCAATGTATGCAATGCATCAAATACCCCCACACCTAGATTTTGTTTTGCAAGGGCAAAACAAAATATAAGAAAAATGAAAACAGGGAAATCCTAACTCACTTTCGTAGGAATCACGGTTGCACTTAGCATGTGCAACAAGCCTTTAAACCCCTAAGTTTCCTTAGAGGACGAGTTTTGTCTCGTGAGGGTTTTCAGTTGACACACGCAAAGTCTTAATTCAACATTTCATTAATAACTCTCAATATCTCCACCTCAACCTTATACATCTCATTTAGAATTTTTGCATGCTCATTATATAAATCTAACTCATAAAAATTCTGACTTGGTCTTTGTTCCTCCAACATTCACACCACTAACCCTTTTACACATGTTATCACTTAAATTATTTTTGCACGCCTCCTCTGGTGGTGAAGTATCTTTCGGATCAACCATGACATGAATCATTCTTTTAACTTTGGGCCTTGAGTATCTTAAAGTGATTCAACACATTTGCTTTTTTTGACACTTTTACCCTTTTTGCATTCGTGTAGCAAGTTTGGTCGATAATCCCGAGCTGGCAGAATCAAGTTATCGGGTTTTAAGATACCCCTACGGACCAGTGACTCGAAGGCTTGGGTTTTTGTAATCATTTTGCAAAATGTGCTTTCCTCACTTTTTTTTACTCAAGGCTTAATTGCTATTAGAAGTCCACACTTCCCGATATATTTTCCTCAACCTCTGTTTTTTATCAACCACTTCAAAGATTTGATTCATCCAATTTAAGTGCATACATGTCTTAAAGGGTAATGAGTTATTTCTTTGGAACATAGATTTATGTCATAGTTTCTACAAGCAGAACTATATAATAAAGAACAAAAACTCAATGCAATTTGTACACAGGTTTTGACCGTTCAATCTTAAGCTATGTCATGGTGCATTTAAACCAACAGAATATATAGATAGATAGATAAACACCCCCACACCTAAATCATGCATTGTCCTCAATGTATGCAAAGATAAAGAAAATGCACTTATTACCTAAATCAACTTGCGGTAGAGGGATTGAATTTGCTTAGAGTCAACCATAGTCAGAACTGGATTGAATGTCACCATGTTGGTGCATGTATCCAGTTGAAAATTGTTCCCCATGTTGCCCTGAGAGTTCTGATGTAAAGATTCCACACCCCTCACATATGTTGGTTCTCTTATTTAATTACTCCCTTTTTTTCTCACTTTTGATTTTGTGATGATTTATTTGATTCAGAAATCTTATAGATACACGATCTCATCACAACATCACTTTGATTGCATACTATTTATGGTTCACTATCAACATGAAAGATATTAAATTGAGCTTTTAAGTTTCCAAAAGATAGTTGCATGAGCCCATTTCGACAATTTATCAAAGCTTCAGAAGTGACTAAAAAAGGTCTGCCTAGTATTACAGGGATTTGTCTCTTAGGATTGACAACAGGTTCAGTGTCTAGAACGACAAAATCCACTGGGTAAATGAAGTCACCAACCTTAATCAAAATATCCTCTACTATACCTCTTGGTTTCTTAACAGAGCAATCAGCAAATTGAAGGGTTGTCTTAGAGGGTTTTAGTGGACCAAGGTTTAGTTGCTCATAGACAGAGAATGGGAGTAGGTTAACACTAGCACCAAGGTCTAGAAGGGCTTTGTTGATAAAAGTATCTCTTATCGCACATGAAATTGTGGGACACCCAGGGTCCTTATACTTTATAGGAGACGAGTTGGACAGAATAAAACTTATGTTTGCAGTTAAGAATGCCTTCTTTGGTACGTTCATTTTTCTCTTCTTAGTGCACAAATCCTTTAAGAATTTAGCATAAGCAGGTATTTGTTGAATCATATCTAGGAGTGGAATATTCACCTTAACATCCTTAAATACTTCCAAGATTTTCTCCATTTGTGCACTTGAGCTCTTCTTGAGTTTATTGGGGAATGGGGCTTTAGGAACATAGACTCGCTCAGGTTGAGCTATAGGGTCAGGTTGACTAGGTGGGTTGGGCTTTTCAAATTGGACTTCAGGTTCAATGGTTAGGTCACATGTGGGTGCTTGACGGCTAGATTGATTAGGAGCCCTAAGATTTACCACATTGTTATCAACTTGTTTTCCGGACCGTAATGATACAACTGCATTTATTTGTTAAAACGGTCCCTCCTCATGAACCATTTGAACCGGTCTAGGGTTGTCACTTCCTAGAGGTGGTTGATAGGGCTGATATTGATTATTAGGTCTTGGATTCACCTGAGGTTGACTTGGAAACTGACCCTTTTCTCTTTCACCTACTATTTGTGCTAGTTGGCTGACTTGTGTTTCTAGCATTTGGAAGGATTGGGTGGTTGTTTGCATAAAAGTCTTAACCAAATTTCCCAAGCTTGTCAACCTAACATCATAATCTCCATTGTTACTAACCCCAGATGATGTATTATTTGGTTATACGGGTTTAGTTGTTGTCTAGGAGGTTGACCTTGTTGGCTCCATGAAAAATTGGGATGATTACGCCAACCCGGGTTATAGGTTGATGCGTATGGGTCATTTCTAGAATGGTTAAATGTGACATTAACTTGTTCCAAGTCCGCACAATCCTCCATTTTATGACCAGTTTGACGACAACTAGAGTAAGGGATAGAAGATGCTTGATTCACTAGGGGTCGGGTTTTTAGCTCTAGACTTTCCATTCTACGCATAAGGGTAGCTAGTTTTGCTTCAGCAGCTACAGTAGCATCTACAACTAAGACACCTGGTTTGGCTTGACTTGCTATTCTAGATCCAATACTCGGGTTATTCGGTGCTCTAGCATTGTCCCATTGCATACTATTTTCGGCTAAATCCTCAAGAAAAGTCCAAGCATCATTCTCATTTTTGGACATGAAGTTTCCTTGGCTTACAGATTCTACCATAACCCTAGATGTAGGTGTCAATCCCTCATAAATAATTTGGCACAATTGCCATCTTGGAATTCCATGATGAGGGCATGGGGTCAACAGTCTTTTAAATCTTTCTAAATAGGAATAGAACGGCTCGCTCTCAGATTGAACGAATGCAACAATTTCATTCCTAATCCTAATAGTCTTATGGTTGGGAAATATTTCTTTAGGAATACTTGAACAAACTCGGTCAAACTCCTAATAGATCTTTCGGCTAGACTATATAGCCATTTCTTAGCGTCGTCCTTCAGTGCTAGAGGCACAGATTTAAGACGCACTGCCTCCTCAGAGATATGCTGGTATTGCATAAGGGAGCAGATTTCCTCAAATTCTCTAAGGAAGAGATATGAGTCTTCCTTAGAGGTGAACTTTGGCAACATACTCATGTATTGTGCCTTCAGTTCGAAGTCGCGACCCGGTATGATAGGCATAACGATGCACGATGGCTGAGCAGCCATCGTTCGGTAGAACGATCCCTCAGAGTCATAGGTGGGTCCACTACATTCTCACCCATTGGATCCGGGTGAGGTGGTGCAACAGGTGGATTGGGGCTAAGCTCTAGACTTGAATCTAGATGAACTCGTGAGAGTCGATTGCTCAAGTCCCGAACCCAAATCTGAGTGCACCGGTTTGAATCAATTTTTGAATTCAAATTTGAAATTTAAATTCCAAATTAAATTTCAAGAATCAATTACTTTTTCTTTTTTTTATAATTTTTTTTCAAAAATGGAAACAAACAATAGAAGGGAGAAAGATGAGAAAGGAATCCTAATCTAGAGAATTGAGATGAGAAGAGAAAGAAGACTCAGATGAGAAGGGAAACTTAACTCTAAAAGATAGATAAGAGGGTTGGTCAGAAGTTTCCTAAACAAGCACAGTTCAAACAATCGTAGACCTAATGTCGCTTAAATCTAGACGACTCCTAACTGGTTGAGTCGAATTGGTTCGCTTGATTCACCTCCCTCACTAATCAAACGAAATTGGCTAGGCAATGTATAGCTAGTGGGGGCGCTTCCGACAGAGTCGGTGCCAATTAGACAACCACATCGCTTGGAAGACTTACGTCAACACAAAAACATTTTCGAGACACCAAATTAAATTCGATCAGCTTCAAGTCATAGCAAGTCAAACCAATCTTCTCCTTAATTGAGTCTGACTCCTTAAGGGCCAATGTCTAATTGATTTTAATTTTAAGGCTTGGGTGACACTTTAGGATTGTGATTTGTGGGTCACGGAAGGGGTATGAAATCCCCACCGTATCTTTTCCTACAGAGTTGTCCTTAAGATAGTTTAACTTAAATCTAGCAAAGATAGTCAAACATTGGTCTTTAGTTGGGGGACAATTGCAAGGTTGTATGCAAACTAAATTATATGCTTAAATGCAATCGATAAAAACCGCGCACATACCTTTCCTCCAACACTCTCAAACAAAAAATAATTTGCAAGAATTTAGCAAGAATAATGCAAACAAAACACTATATGATGCATGCACTAAGTCTTTCTAATTTTGCCAATTTTTAGGTCAGAGTTGAATTATTGCCAATTATGGAATTTGAGCTTAACACGTGCAGTTCTACAAAAATGTGATTTTCCGAAAATAGAAATTACGAGAAAAAAGGCAACAAAGGTTACCTACACACGCTCCGTCGGGTTCGCCGCCCGCTCTCGAAAATTTCCAGTTGCTCTACGCCTCCACCCAGAGATGGAGACGACCCCAGAAAAAATTGAAGCCCAGATGCTTCAGACGTGCGGTGGATCCGCCGCAGATTGTTCTTTAGGTGCTACGATTTCGCCGCTTTTCTTGCTCCGACTGTGCCCGGATTTCGCCGCGCACTCCATTGTCTCCTGAAACGCAAACCCAAATGGTTAGATCGAGCACATGATAAACACAAAAGAATCGAAATCACAAAAAATAAACAAAATCTTCGTTGCCTCCCCGGCAACGGCGCCAAAAACTTGATGAGAATTTAATTTATACCGCAATTGCACGACGTCAATGAAGACGTGACAAGTACGGGTCAAACACAAGGAGGGAGAGATATTGTTATTTTTATGATTTCGATTAAGGAAAAAAAGAGCGAAATAAGGTTGATTTGAGATTTTGGATTTTTAATTTTCTAAAGCAAGAATAACAAAATCAAACTAAGAATAAAGCAAATATGGATGAGAGTCCAGCGGGTGGGGGTTTAGATATCGGGTTTTGTTTAGAGAAATCTGAAACTTATAATAAATCACATTAGTTATAAAATATTACATGATAAATGACTTAAAATAAACTCAAGTAATCAAAATATACTAACACGAAATTAAAATAATAACATCATTCTTTTTCTCGTCACCCTAAATCCGTCACCCCCACCCTTTGGAGAGAGTTAGAAACTCATGGATGGAGGGAAGGAGAAGGGGTCCTAGAGAAACTACGAAAAAAACTAAAAACACGAAATAAACCAACAAAATTTTATTGCTAAAGAATGGAATAAAAATTAGTTCTTCTACAACATAATTTCAGGGCTATTTATAGCCGATACAAGGGACCCTAACACAAAATAGGAACGTACACGCGTCAACACACAACTGGACAAAAGCACAACCCGAGGATCCAAAGGGGTGCGGCGGAAACGCCGCAATTTGCATGTAATGTGCGGAGTAATTGCCACAATTTTGGCTCAGATTTGATCCGGATTTTTCCTGTGTGTTTATGGTATGATTCAGCTGTCCTTTGCGCGTCCGGATTGATTGTTTTCCTTTCTTTTGAGCTCCGAATTAATTTTTTCATATATTTGGAGATACAAATTGATTTTTCTTTAGAATTTCTCCAAAATAATATTTTGGTACTCGTTATTTCAGTCGGGTCCTTAGCTTTTTGTAATTAAGTCCCTGGCCTTTTTGTGCTTAAGTCCTTGACCTTTTTGTAATCAGGTCTTTGAATGTTTTTATGCTTGGATGGACTTCAATTTGAACCCCGATAATCTTGAACTTGGTCTTTATGACAGAAATGAGTCTTTTGCACGCGTTTATGCTCGGGATATGGGTAATTTGCATTCAGGTCCCTATATTCTGTAAATAAGACTAAACACATATCTTAGTAGCATTTATTGATATAAAGTTAATCTAAATGAACGACATATGATGCAATGTATGCAATGCATCAACTATAAGGAACAACAAGGGAGACAAAGGGTCCCATTGTCTGTGGCCATTTTGGCTCGTGAAGTATCCTTCAGGTTTACTGTTGACTAGCATTGAGGTTGTGGGCGTACTTATGCACATTTCAATCCAGTCACACCAGAGCTTGGGACATCCTAAACCTTGCATATTTGCAAGTAGAAAATCTCATTCAATTTTTCAAAGTCCTTCTCAAAATAGAGTTTAAGTATTATCGCTTGTTCTTTTTTGTTATGTAGGTAGTGTGTAATCTATTGTGCCTCAATTACTGTGTCATGAACTTGTCTATTCTGTGAAAATGTAGTTTGTGTATGCAGAATATTAGGATTGATTGCTTTTGAGTGTAACACCCCCGATCTCACGGGTACGCACACAAGGGAACTAAACGAACTATCGCGATTAGAGTCATCCACGACGACCGAAAGAGTTACAATAGAAGATGATACAAATAAGGCATGATGTACTGAATAAAACATACATGGATAGACTAAACATAAGATATAACTGAAAGAGAATTTATCCATATATGGAGACAAGCCAAAATACATACATCGAGTTCGAAAATGGACATATATGCGTGAGTTTTCAATAAAGGAAACCCTGTATGCCTTGGGTCCAGAAATAGATTATAAAGCCATGCATGGAACCTATCTACCACACATGTAATAAGAAGGCAACAACTCTACATAGTCACGCCGGGTGACAAATCTACATAGCTGCGCCGCTCGGGGCCCACCCAAAGTAATTCCTCTACATAGGAACCCGACTCTACATAGTCGTGACTACTGGGTGTCCCCCCGAGGTGATCCCTCTACATAGGAATCGAACCACCAGCCATGCTGGTCTAATCCACAATCGGGTCACCCACATGGACTTACAGAGAGTACGCAACACTCCCCACACGCGGGTACACTAATCATGGGGTTCGGTGAGGGGTGTCTGCACTTTTACGTCAGTAGTAATAGATCTGTACTCGTGGTCAACATCACACCGACAGAGTCCTCGCTCATGTCGGGCCAACTCACCTGGCCGTGCCACAACCAAGCTACATGCCGGAACATCGGCCGGGTCATCACGTCCTCCGGAACAGTATCAGACGACACTCCAGCCAAAATAACATCGGCCGGGACAATCTCGTCCGAAAAAACATCAGATGGCACTCCCACCGGAACATCGGCTGGGACAATCTCGTATGGATCAACATCAGACGACACTCTCGCCGGTGAAAGGAACATGTTCTAAAAATTTTACTTTTATATGTCAATTATTATGAATTGAATGTACAAACATTTTGTTCCTTTATTATAGTATTCGTCTTTTGGAAGTGTTAAGGAAGAGGCGTTTGGTCCTTAACCGTAGAGCTCTAAAAGATAATGGTTTACATAAATAAAAAGTTATTCACAATCATGGTAGTTAACATGGAACATTAATTACCGGGATAAGATTGTCGTGTTGGTCATCGATTGTTGTAGCTCTTCAAATAATTGACGACACGAGTATATAAAAGAGGAAAAGATTACTTTTATATATTGAATAGACCTAACAAGTAAAACATTATGGAATTGTGTTTCGTGTCATTAATGTCTTACTGTGTCTTGGATCCTAAGATATGATACTTATATCTTTTCACTCAAGAAGTGTTTAATTTGATTATTGTCAAAAGCTACCAATGAGTGTAGTGATAACGGCAATAGTTGGTTGAACATGACTTGTGTTGGAAAAGATAGCTAGTCAAACGATTATCATTGTCCCTCTTAATTAAGTGATGATATTAGTGGGCCCCTTGATAAAGCAAAATTATAATGTGCACAATGTGACTTGAGTTAAGTCACATAGTTATAATTAGCTTAGAGAGATCAAAAAATGAATATAATACAAATGTGACACATTTCTACTTTGTATATATTCTTAATATCATGAGGCAAGGGATGGACACAAGTGGCGCACTTACATCACTAAATGGATCGTGTTTTGGTTCGTGTGGAACAAAGACATCTATGCTAATTGGGTAACTATAATGTGTAGCTACATACCACTTATAGTTTGAGATATTAAGTGTTTAATATCACTGCCAATTTGGCTTAGATCCTCCTATAGGTCACACCACAAAACTGGGAAACAAGATGTTGATTTTAAGTTCATATGATGTGTCGGGTTTCATGTGAAAATAGGACACATGTGGTCAATTAATTAAAATCAATATGTCATGAGAATTGACATAATTAGAATCATAATAAATTCATATGAGGTATATATTATGGGGTGTAATAATTTAATATTACATATGATGATATATATAGGACGTGAATTGCTAAAACCCCCAAAAGATCAAATTTTGTTGGAAATAAATCCAAAATTTGACAAAGGTAAAATCGGGGTCAAACACGGAGAACCGTTCATTGTTCGGTCGACCGAGGTATCTTCGGATCAGTTAACCGAATAGGGAACGGGTAAACGCAATTGGTTGACCGAAATTGTCTGGAGTGCCTGGACAATCGGGTTCGGTTAACCGAGTGTGCACGTTCAACCGAGAAGTAGTATTTTCGATAGACCGAAGGTGACCCGGTCATCCGATGACTATTTCCCAGGAGCGATTTTGGTAGGTCAACGGTAGACCGATTAAAAGACGTGGTTCGTCCGAATTCTTCTAGGGAATTTTTCTCATACGGATTCGGTCGACCGTCTAGCTCACGGTGTACCGAACACATGTTATAACCGAATGGTTCGGTTGACCGAATAATTCTCGGTCTACCGAACAAGAACGATTCTGCCTGAATTTAGTAAGAGATTAATTAAATCATGGGTGGAATAATTTCATATTTAATTAAAACGTTTTTTGTGGGTGATTATGTGGAATTTAGAGATTAATTTTAGGAGAGAAAAACAATGGATCATGGCTAAATAATAGCTCTTGATAAGGATGTTTTGGGAGCCTATAAAAGGGCACTTATTCCTACTTGTTTTAAAACTAATGCAAAATTCTTTCTCTCATTAATCTCTCCCTAATCACCACGAAAATCTCTTAGTAAATTTAAGTTTTGGAGATAAAATTCTCAGGAGCTTAAAGAAGGGTAATTAGCTTGATTCTAAACCTTGTTAGAGATTGATTGACTAGCTCCTTTCTCTCTAACTTTGTTTAGAGTTTGGTGAACACTCGGAGGCAATTCCGTGGACGATTAAACGGACAACGCGACTCCGGATCATCAAAAAGGTTTTAGAGAACCTTTAGGTATGATTCTATCTTTGTGGATTATTTTAATAAATGTAGGTTGCATGTTATTAGAATAAAACACAAATAGATGTACATAAAATTGCTGAAAATATGAAAATCGATCTTGTATGTTATATTAAAATTTTAAAATATATACATACATTGGGACACGAAATCCTACAGTCGGGGCAACATTGGTTGGGACAAAATCGTCTGGAACATCATCAGACGGTACAACATCGCCATCAAGGCCAGTCGAAGGTATCTGTCGCCCATAAGGCTGGCCAATCGACTCATCCAGACCGAAGTCCGTAGTGTTATCTCGCTCCGTAAAGCCATGCACAACGTGCAATGGGATCCACGATCCGTCAAGTCTACTACTCTAGAGTGACGCAAGTAGTTACATGCATAACTTATGACAATAATTTCCCATATGAGCAGCAAATCAGAGATGATAGATCAACAAGTCAAACCAAACATAAGACTAGTGCATGTTGTCCCAACATGATCTATGGGTCATGAAGTGATGATTATAAGATCAAACTTAATCCTACAATATACATGCAAAACTTCAAGCATTTGCAGCATCAAATATCATCTTTATAATCAAGTCAAATTCATGTAACACTAGCTTATTAACAATAGAAATTAGGTCTGCAACAACAACAATAAACTATGCCCGAATCGATCGAAAGATGCATAACATGAGCTACTAATTTCCAGCAAGGAAGATCAATTTGCATGCAATGAAATATTCCTGATATGAACACATAAACTCATCATTATATCTCTACTGACATGAGGATAGCATAAAACCATACATAAATCAGGAATGAGTCAAGATCTCAATAGGTAGATGTGCATGCACATGGTGTATCTATGTAGGATTTCTAGTTTAATTATACATATATATTTTCGGAATTTTTATGTATAATAAGGATTTTTACAATTTTCTACGATTCGTTTCATGCATGCATCGGTTTGTTTCAATAACTAGTTTTAAAACTTTTATTAAAACAAACATGGGACTCCGAAATTCATACCTAGAAGTTCTCTAAAACTTCTTGATGATCCGAAGACGTTGGGGATGCTCCTCGTTGCGCCGGATGCCTCCGAGATTTCACCAAACTCTAAACAAGATTGGAGAGAGAAAAGCTAGTCTCTCAATCTCCAATAGGGTTTAGAATCCAATTACTAACCCCTCTTTAGTTCCCTTGAGAAGATGATCTCTAGAACTAAAACTAAACTTAAGAATTAAGGAATTTTCGTGGAGAATTATGGAGAGAGAATTTTGCTCAAGAAAATAATGAATTAAAATTAAGGAGGTAATGAGATAACCTTGTATTTATAGGTTCTCTCCAAATTACCTATTCATGTGCAACCTCTTGCCCATGATCCCATGCAAAATTCCATCTAACCATCCATTATTTATTAATAAATAATATTAACCACGAATTAAATCAATTATGGACCAATTCCATGCATGATCTAATTAATTCTTAAATTAATTCTGCAGAAAACCGTCTGGACCGGTCGACCGTTACTGTTCATCGGTCGACCGGTACTGTTCATCATGGATCGGTACTGTTCATTGGTTGACTTTTGCACAGTACTGCAGACTGGTCAAATTTTGGTTTAACCCCTACAAAATTTGACATTTCGGGATTAGTAGTAAATTCACAACTTATGTAACATATTATCCTATGTAATGTCAACTCATTACACCCCATAATATTTACATCACATATGAATTTAATTTAGATTCTAATTATGTTATTAATCACAACATAATCTTGATTTTGTTTGTTCACCCCATGTGTCATATTTTCTACATGAAACCCGACACATCCTTATGAACTCAAAATCCCCATTTCTTGTTTCCCAGTTTTGTGGTGTGACCTATGGGAGGATCTAGACTAAGTTGGCAGTGATATTAAGAGCTCAATATCACAAGCTATAAGCGGTATCTAGCTACACATTATAGCTCCCAATTAGTTAGATGTCTTAATTCCACTTGAACCAAAACCCGATCCATTTAGTGATGGAGTGCACCACTTGTGTCCGTCCCTTGCCTCATGATATTAAGAATACACACAAAGTAGTATTGTGTCATCTTTGTATTAGTATTTATTTTTTGATCTCTTTAAGCTAGTTATAAATATGTGACTTAACTCAAATCACATTGTGCACATTATAACTTTGCTTTATCAAGGGGCTCACTAATATCATCACTCAATTAAGAGGGGCAATGATAATCTTTTGACTAACTATCTTCTCCAACAGAAGTTGTACTTAACCAACCAATGCCTTTACACTACACTTATCGATAGCTCAAGACACTAGTCTAATTAAGCATTCCTTAAGTGATCGGATATAAGTCTCATATCAAAGGACCAAAGACACAGTAAAATATTAATGACACAGAAACACATTTCTATAATATTTTACTTATTAGGTCTATTCAGTATACAGAAGTAATATTTTCCTCTTTTGCATACCCGTGTCGTCACTCACTTGTAGAGCTACAATGATCTATGACCAACACGACAATCTTAACTCGGTAATTAATGTCCCATGTTAATTACCATGATTGCGAATATCTTTTGTTTTATGTAAACCAATATCTTTTAGAGCTCTACGGTTAAGGACCAAGAGCCTCTTCCTTAACACTTCTAAAAGACGAATAACATAAACAAGGAACAAAATGATTTCTCATTCAATTCATAATAATTGACATTTAAAAGTAAAACTTTTAGAACACATTCCCTTCAATCTAATCAACATTAATTCAACAAATAATAACATGATCTCAGCAACAAAATTATGCATGAACATATGGTATCTTAATCAGCAAACTAATCTTGAAAATGATCATGGAATCCAGCATGAAAATCACATCCATAGCCTACAAGCAATCACAAATCCAGCAACAACCAAGGTGCAACACACAACACAAGAAAAACATGCATGCAATGCACCTGACATGCTCCCCCACTACCCACCCACAACTCCCCTTGGTTTCTCACGCAATCACCAACTTGACCAAGCTGAGTTCCAACATGCGTGCATGCCATAGATGCATGACCAAACTGCCCTTTGGTGCTGGATGAACCTTCATCCAACACCCCCACTTTCTAATCTACTCAAGGGCCTAAGGCATACCTACATTTGACGAGGAGGATGGCTGGAGATTGTCGGAGTTGCAGCCCACACTTCCTTCCTAGTGCATGCATCTTCCTTAGCTCCCCGGAGATGGATGCTTCACTAGAGTCACTTTTCTTTTGTTGGAGGGGAGGAGAATGATGGCTGGAGGAGTGTAATCGAGGAAGGAGGAAAGGAAGGGAAAATTGAGACTTATATCATGCCAAAGACCCTTCCACTTCCATTCTTGCATGCACTCCCATTGGCCACCAAAAAGCACCCAAGTCACCTCAATGTCCTTGACACATGGCAAACACCTAGCAGCCATATGTGCAACACCTTTTCCATAACAAATGTCCTTTGCTTAACCATTTATTGTCTTTCTGTAGCTGGTCTAGAAGTTCTAACTCTTTGTCCTAAAGTCTATCTAGAAGTTCTGTCCCGAAGACCAACATTGCGTTCTTCAGTCTGTAGTGCGTCCCGTAGTTGTGTCCCTTCGGTCCAGCAATGCGTCATTTGAAGCAGAAGTCCAGTCCTTCCATCCAGAAATGTTGTCCCTCATGCGAATATACCACACAAAACCTGGTCAACCATGCATGGACTGCCGGCTAGCCCAACGTCTGGTAGGGACAAACCACTCTGACGACACACTGGCCGCCGCTCACCGTCGATGGCGAGACACCCCTCACAACTTGTGTGGGTAAAAGGAACACTTGGCAAACAAGAATAAAAATAAAACAAAATTGATGACCAAACGTGGTAAAAAATAAACAAGCACAAGATCAAAGTCTTACAACCTACCAGATAGTGCTTTTGCCCATATTTTATATGGACTCAATAATAGTGAGATCAGTCTAATGTCTGGACGCTTTAGCTCCCAGTTTTTTAAGGATCAATTCTATGAAACATTGGTTGAAGTTTGCAAACTCTTGTTTGGTTATTTGATTATCATGAGCCTACTGAACATGCTTATAATGTTTCCTTTAATTTCGCTCCAATTCTGGCTTGGGATTTTCCTTGGAGGTAGGCTAAAGACCACATTTTTAATTTTCGAAAATCTTCGGTAAGATTGGAAGGATCATGTATCTTGGATGAAATCATATGATCCCATCTAATTGGGACTTTAAGGCCTTTTGGGCCATTGAATAAGTTGCAGAAGTGGGACATTATGGCTTCCACAATATGTGGTTGAGCAAAGCAAATTTGTCCATTAATATTTAGGGAGAGTATGGCGTTCTGTCGCCTTCAACTGTTTGCGATGCGACGTAATTTTTTTGTATTCCGATCCCCTTCCTGCAACCATTGCACCCTAGACCATTGTTTACAATAGAGTTCAATTTCTTCCAACACCATTTCATGTTCGCGATGACACTCTTTTGCATGCCTTTGTTCCTTAATGTTGAGGTTGTGGGTTTGTTGTTTTTGATCTAATTCTAGTAATGTCATTTCTAATCTTTTTAGTTTTTTTGTGGATTTTCCCCTTCATTATTTTTGAGGTCTTTAATCCTCTGCTTTATCAAGCGAAGAGGGATATGATGGATTTTTGTCTTATTTTCATGAAGTATGTTGTGTATTATTTGCTGAATCGCAGGATGCAACAACCATCTATCTTCATACTAGAAGTATTTCCTCCCACCTAGATCACAAATTGTGTATAGTAAGAGTGGAATGTGATCGGAAGTAGGTTGGGAAAGATCCAAGCATATAGAGAGGGGATATTTATCCTCCCATTCTTGAGAGACGAGGAATCTAGTCGAGCCCATATAGGAATATTTTGCATATTTGTCCAAGTGTATTTCAGATTGGATGGTCCCACGTCAATAAAAGCGTACTACTAAATAAAAATTTAAAACAATTGTTGTTAACTGTTTTGAACGTTGAGGAATGTTGTTTCTAAGTCTAATCTAGTTAAATTGAATTCTCCTCCCACTACCGATGCCATTCCATTTGTTGGAACTAGGCTACTTAACTCTGCGATAAATTCTCGCTTTGCTAATGGAATGCAAAGGCCATGTACCCCCCTCAATAACCAACAAAAAATAGCATTTTCAAAGGTTAAAGAGATTGAATATCGTCTTAGTTCTTGACTCACTTGAGTTTGAGTGTTGGTTTTCTACCCGATAAAAATACCTCTCGATGCCCTAAAGGCAGGTAGAGATGACCAATTATCAATTATGTTGGCTTTTTGGCTAATAATTTCTAATCTATTTTGATGATTAACTAACATATCAATAAACACATGTATTCCATTAAAATCATCGCACACATATATTGTATTTCTAACATTTCAGGAATCAAGTTGAATCAAGACAAGAATCAAGAATGAAGATTAGATAGGTTTATATTCTTGTACTTAGGTTATAATGTAACTTGGCACTTGAAATCTCTGATAGATTACATTTTTTGACCCCTAAGAAACCTATAGAAGTCTTACAATTAAGTCCATATAAATTTGATTTCAATAGGAAATCGTCGAAACATAGAAAATCCTTTAGAACATGTTTTCTGGGTCAACCGATCGACCGGTAGAACCATATGGTTTGACTGGTTTTCACAGACAGTCTTTTTGTTCCCAAACGGTAGACCGAACACTTTTAACAATCGACGGTTCTTGAAACTTCCCAAATCCAGGACTTACTGAATGTTTTCGGTCAAACCCTCAATTCATTCTGGTTTGACCATTTTCGTTTTGTCAACCGATACAAATCTTCTACCCTATCATTTTTTGACACGTGTCTTGGTTAGTGTGACAATCAGACGACTAAAACTTTGTTTTGTTCGACCGACTGCATTTCCGTATTTGTCATTTATATGACCGTTATGATTGTCGTATTTTACAACGGTCGTATACCTCACTCACCTAACCTCCTCATTTAGATTTAGTCTTTCGGTCGACTGAAACCTTTTTAACGGTTGACCGGTTCATGAAACTTCCCAGCTCCAGGACTTACTGGAAGTTTTCGGGCGAACCCACGTTTCATTCTGTTTGTCCGTTATTCTTATAGACAAGTTTTTCTAGACCAAAATTTCTAAACGGTCGACCGAATCTAGTTTTCCGGTCGACCGTTGACTTAAGTTCTAGCCCAGTTGGTTTGACTGTCTGCACATTTGCTCGACTGAATACCTTATTTTAACTTACCGGTTGACCGATTGACCCGATCCGGTCGACCATCGGTGTCCAGTTTTGTGTCATGTCCTTCACTGCTTAGTGGAGGACGCGAAGTTGCTCGAGTAAGAGCAATTCGTAAGAGATGACTAGGATCCAGTGGTTGGATCCAAACCTCTATACATCCGGTGTTGTGGTTTGCATTTCTCTTCTTCACATTTAATTGTTTTAGTTTTTAATTTGACATAGTTTGTTAAAATACTTAATTAGTTTATTCACCCTCCCCATTTAGACTAATATTAGGACCTAGTAGATTCTACAAATTATCGATCCCCCATCAATTTGAGATGTGCACTATAAATTACTTCTAGCTTGGTCTCCTGTATTAGGATCAAATCCGGTCTCTGAGTTTTAATTATATTTTTGACAGCTTGTCTCTTGCAGCATGTTCCCAAACCTCTAATGTTCCAAGATAGAATCTTCATAATAAAGGTATATCAAGACCAACAAGTCAAAGGCTTGTAACCTTGAGATTGTGTGTTTCCGCACTAGTGATCTCAAGTCATCCAGGTTAATAGGTCTAAAATTATTTATAATCCTAAGTTTATCCAAAAATTTATTGCTTTGCTCTATCGAGCTAAAAGTCTACCCCAATGCAACGGCTGAAATTAGGAAATCGAGGGATGAATCCCATTGGAGAAAATCCAGTTTTTCTATTTTCTCCGATCCTAAGTCCTGATTCTCAATTGAATTAGACAATTCCGACAAGTCTGAATTCAAACTAAACTGAATATGATTATTAAATGTAGCATGCAAATCTGTTTAACTATTCATATTTAGAATCCTTGAATCACTAAGGCAAGATTTATCATTGCTAAGAGAAAGAGATTTCTAGTTACCCGAGCTAGCATTTTTGCCGAAGTCTAACACCTTCATCGAAGTTGGAACTAGAACTGGTGACTTCTCGTTCAAGGTCTTTGGTCGTGCATTTGTCATATGTGGCTTTCTGGAGATAAACTGTCAACTTGCCTTGGTGTTTTCTGTTGCCTTTGTTGTTCCAACTCTGGCCATGAAAACCATGTTGGGTGGTGCTGCGTTCTGCTGCATCAACGGCAACCCAAGCTTTGCCTCTTGATTTGGATGGTTTTTGACGGTGGCCGGGCGAGAAGAACTCAAGAATGGACTATTGCCTAAGTCTAACCGGTCCAAGTGTATCCTGTGATTGGCCTTTGTCCAATTTGGCAATTATTCATCTCAGAATGTTTACACAATGTCTTCTAGTGTGTCTTAAACACTATGTCTTCTAGTGTGTCTAGTTTTATGGTATCTATAGCACACTTATTGGGATCCTTTAGGTAATTGAGAGCTTTTGTGGGTTTTGCTCGACCTTCTGGATTTAACCATAGTCAAGGGGTCATTGTGCAGAACTTTTTGCTTTTCAAATGGGAAGATTTGATTTGTACTAGAACATGCAACAACCTCAACGTACATTTTTAGGTTGGTCCATTTGAGTGTTGAGATTTTACATCATGCAAGATTATACTTTTTTCAATGCCTCCATTCTGCTATTTGATGTCTCCTATGTTAGGAGATTTACTGACTTTTTGCTCTTGCCGCTGACAAGGCCCAATTTTGAGCTTAAGTATGGCGCTTCTTGTGCTACCTTAATAAATGTTGTATGTCCTAAGTCCTAACAATATAGCTAGCTTGGAAGGATTAGTCACCTCTTGTAGGCTATTCCTGACAGCCTTCCACACTCTTCCACACTCTTAGCCATTGCATCTTAGTTAGGAAATTTAGCACAAGCTACGTATAGCTAGGCTCAGAGAAGGCATTCTTAGCAAACTTAATGTGTGTTGAACAAGGATTCAATTTACTTTTTTTTTGATGACCCAGAATTTCCCGGCACCTACCCCCACTTGGGACAGGCGGGTTGCGACTCCAAACTGGGGGTGGTCCAACACCATTTTCACCGGAACGCATTAGCATTAAATAAAGTGTCTTGCTGGGATTCGATCTTGTAACCTAAGGTTTGTGAACCCACATACCTAACCAACTCGGCTGCGTCCCGGGGGACAGGATTCAATTTACTTTCGTTTGGAGAGAAAACACTTGGTTGCCAATTTGAATGTTTGTCGAAAATCTTGGTTGAGAAGACTTTTTGTCTTCCACACTTAACCAAATTTGTATGTCATAACAAGGATTCAAATTACTTTCGTTTGGAAAGGAAACACTTGGTTGCCGATTTGAATGCTTGTCGGAAATCTTGGTTGAGAAGCTTTTTTGTCTTTCACACGTGAACCAGATTTGTAACCTAGCAAAGGAATCAGTTGTCTTCAACCTTCGTACCAGTTCTTTTCAAGCTCGGATTTTAATGAGTTTCAGAGGAAACTACTCTAATGTAGCCTCTTAAATTTGTGATTGCACATCACTATGGTCTATGGTTTCTAGCTCCGCCCAAGGAACCTTCACCTCGCCGGTGCTAACAGTCGTTGTCACTTCTGATGAGACGTTGTCTTTTGACAAAGTTTGCTTTGATGATTAAACGAGGCCGAGTATGGGATCTTGTCTCTTGGGGAGACGACAATATGCTCTTTGGCCAAATCATAACTATTTGCACCGACGAGGGAGAAAACCGGCTAGCTAGCTGCCGGTCAAAGTTGTTGAGCGAGAGCGTTGTTGTGCAAATATGAGGGCACCCTTAACGGGGGTGCCCCGCCCGGGCGCACCCCCGTTAACGGGCGGGGCGCCTGTGGGGCGCCCGCCCGGGCGCGTGGCCGGGCGGTGGGCGTCCCGGGCAGACGCCCGGGCGCCCAAGGGAGGGGGACGTGTCCCCCTCCCATTGGTTAATTTTTTTTAAAAATTTATTTATTGGATGTTTTGTTATTAATGGATTGGGTATTTGTTATAAATGTGGGGTAACAATTTTTTGTAAGTGATTAAAATTAAGAAATTAATAGAACCAACAATTTCAAGTTAAATAGAAAAAATATTAATACAACAATACCATAAGAACAATACATTAATAATACTAAAATACGAAATACAACCAACCACATGAAACATAAAGGAAAATACAAACCATACAGACTACTACAACCCGAAATACAAACTAAGGGAAATACAAACCATACGAAATACGGACTACAACAAATTACACGTACCCATTCTCTTCTGCCCAGGCGAGAAGTTTATCGATTACTTTTTGATCCTTCTCCGTCGGGTTGTCCTTCCTCATCAGAGAGTGAAGCATGTCCAACTTATTTTTTATTAAATGCCTCTGGAAATTCCTTTCCGCTAACTCCTCTTGCTTGGAGAAACCATCTTCTCTGACTTGGGCGGTGTATCGCATCTGTTGTGCAAGTTCTCTAACATCGGTGTCTCTTTCGGGGCGTAATGCACTCTTAGCCTTTTTCTTAGCCTTCTTCACACCTTCTGGGCGTGTAGACGACTCCGACATCAGCTCTTCTGTATCCGAGGGTGATTGCGTCCTCGAGTCGTCCGTGCTCTTTCTTTTCCCAAGGCTTCCTGACTGGGGACTATTTTCATCGTGCAACTCCGGGGACTCCCAGTCAACACGCACGGCATTAGCTCCGGAGATCACACTCTCCCATTTTGGGTACCTACGCAACATAACCCAAGCATCAAAATAAAGAAATTTACTAGGCCCATGAGTTCGCTCGTAGATCACGTGCGCTTGTCGAACAACATCGTCGTCATTCGGGCCGCTCCTTTTCCGTCGGAATGCCTGATCGAAGCACCCGACCCACTTGTTCACAACAGGTATAATTCTCCTCCACCGTCCTTTTAAGGACTCCGCGTTCCTTTCGGGTAGGCCAGTGTCTTCCACGGAGATGTCGTACACACATTTCACTCTAGCCCACAATGAAGTAGACTTCTGGTTTGTCCCTGTCACCGCATCGCAACTGACTTCCATATATGCAGAGACAAGTCTCTCGTCCTCAGCTGTGGTCCACAACTTTGGATTGGCTTTGGCAGTTTGGACTTGCTTGCGGTAACGACGCTGTGGAGGTGGGGATGGTGGTGTTGGGGTGTGTCGTGGTGGGGACTCATCGTCGTCGTTACCCTCATTTTCAGTGTTCGCCATACTCTGGCTACTTTTTTGAGACATGGGTCGGCCAAACATCTGGAACTGCGGTTGAGTATAAGGGAATGGTGGTGCATATTGAGAGTATTGTGGGAATGTTAAGTTTTGATCTGGGGATGCGTAGTGGGAGAATTGTGGGAATGGTGAGTTTTGGTCAGGTGGTGAGAATGGTGGTGCGTACTGGGAGAAGTCTGGTTGTTGGAATGGTTGTTGGTAAAATGGACGTGAGGGATATGGTTGTGGATAGCGTGGATGCGGATTTGATTGTGGACGAGAGGGGGAACGAGGGGGGGGGGGAACGATGGTACTCCGGAGAAGACATTGTGGAAGAGATATGGGATGTAAGTTGAGTTTTGTGTTTTGTGGAAGAGATATGGGGTGTAAGTTGAGTTTTGTGTAGGGTATATATAGAGAAAAAATTAGACACTGTGCAATCACGCGGATTACTTTTCTTACACGCGTATACTGTACATTCACGCGGACTACTTTTCTTTCACGCGTGTACTGTACATTCACGCGGACTACTTTTCTTTCACGCGTATACTGTGCAATCACGCGGATTACTTTTCACGCACGCGTATACTGTGCATTCACGCGCGTTTCGAAATTCAAATATTCAAATTTCAAATATTCAAATTTCAAATATTAAAAATTTTGTGGTTTAATAGTGATTAATATTGTTAATTAATTAATAGTAATAATAAGTATATCGTGAATTAGAATTATAATGTAATTAGAATTAGATTTATATAAAATGTATTTTGTTAAATGTTGTGTGAGAATTAAATTTGTTTAATTAAGAAATGATGTGGATGAAAGAGAGTGTAGGGTGGGTGGGGGTAGCCCGGGCATGGATAATGGGGTTTTTTGGGTGGGTTGGGTGAGCTGACGTGGCAGAGAGAGAGTGCAGGGTGCCCGGGGGTAGCCCGGGCGCTGTTATCTCTGCTCTGATTCTGCAAGGTGGAGTTATTTTGGGATGTGTCCGTGAAAAACTGTCTTTTACCTCCAACCTTCCTGGTCATTCAAAAATATTTATTGTGATTTTATATCATCATTTGTTCGTATTAATTTTTATTTCAATACAAAACCATCATTTATTTGCGGCTCAAGATCCATCGTGATCATTTTTTTATCACTAAACTATATTTCTCATCATAAATGTAAATTAATATTTTACTGTATTACAAAATGAAATAAATAGCTCATAATAAGGGGGTCTACTGTACTATAAATTACTAGCAAACTTAGAAGGGTAAATTTTTTCATCGAATTGAAAAAAGTTGCTAATTTTAGCACTAATATAATAAGGAGTTGTCACATTGTTGATGAGGAACGAATTCAAATTGAGGTGATGGATGAGCTTAAATATATAGGTTACGTAATGACATGAGAATAAATAAAGAAATTTTGTAATAACACGATAATAATTAATAAATACTAAAAAAATGATGGCTTAAAGAAGAAAAAACTATTTTAAAGCAGCTTGCAAACATAAGCCCACAAATAAATATAGAGGTGCAGTTTAACACGCACCGACCTGAAGAAACTTATAACGTCTGGGATGGATATTTCCGACCAAACTATCGACGCTATGCTTTCGTTTCTCGAAGAAAGACGTCAAACACAAAAAGTTATATGCATATCAACATTCGAGTCAAGGCGAATTGTGGGTGGCCAAGATAGAGCAATTGATGATTTTATCCTCCCTAAAATAGAAGGTGTGTCTCCAACAGAGTCTGTAATCGCACAACCATGCTGGTCTGCAGGTCATTGGACTCTGGTGGTTGCCCACGGCTCGTCCAAGAAGATTTTGGCGTTCAACGGTATCTCTAGGGAGCTAGAGCAAGGTGAAGATCCAGAGCACACCATAGGCGTACATGAATGCCCAGCATCGGATGTGGCTGAATACTGGAGGGATCTACTAAAGGTCGACTGACCCTTGAGAATCCTCAGAAAAAATAGCCAACGACAACCACCGGGGAGCAACGATTGCGGCGCCTATGTTTTATACTGGATAAGGTGCCTAATGCTAAAACTTGACCCGACGAAGGAGAAGGACCCCAATAACATCCACTGTATCAGGGGTGAATTGGTGGTCATGTTACTTAGGGACCGCCGATCGTGTGTGCAGATCTGAAGTCCAATTTTTCTAGTGTTTATTTTTTTTTACATGTACAAATTACCAACTCTTTTTTTGGTTATTTTTTTAGTGTTGTGTTTTTTAATCCGAACAGACATACAACTTAAACCGAACAGTCACACATCTTAAACCGAACATGCAGACAACTTATTCTGAACAAACACACAACTTAATCCGAACAGACACACAACTTATTCCGAACAGACCCACAACATATTCCGAACAGACACACAACATATTCCGAACATACAGATAGCTTATTCCGAACAGACAGATAACTTAATCCGAACAGACATACAACTTAAACCGAATAGTCACACAACTTAAACTGAACAAACTGACACATTAAACCAAACAGTCAAACAACTTAAACCGAACTGTCACACAACTTAAACCGGACAGATGCACACCTTAAACAGAACAGTCACACAACTTAAACCGAACAGATGCACACCATAAACCGAACAGACACACAACTTAAACCGGACAGATGCACACCTTAAACCGAACAGTCACACAACTTAAACCGAACAAATGCACACCATAAACCGAACAGACACACAACTTAAACCTAACAGACACACAACTTAAACCGAACAAATTGACACCTTAAACCGACCAGTCAAACAACTTAAACCGAACTGTCACACAACTTAAACCAGACAGATGCACACCTTAAACAGAACAATCAATTTTTAAATGTACAAATTACAAACTCTTCCCTGACAACTTCAAGAGATCCACACCTTAATCTGAACAGACATACAACTTAAACCGAACAGTCACACAACTTAAACCGAACAGGCAGACAACTTATTCCGAACAGACACATAACTTAATCCGAACAGACACACAACTTATTCCGAACAGACCCACAACATATTCCGAACAGACACACAACATATTCCGAACAGACACACAACATATTCCAAACAGACACACAACATATTCCGAACAATCACACAACTTAAACAGAACAGTAACACAACATATTCTGAACAGGCACACAACTTAAACAGAACAGTAACACATCTTAAACCGAACAAATGCACACCATAAACCGAACAGACACATAACTTAAACAGAACAGATCCACAACTTAAAACCGAACAATCACAAAACTTAAACCGAACAAGGACACAGTTTAATACGAACTGAACGCATATAACAACCATTTACAGATCCAAACAGATCAACAATTAGAAGTTTCTTGGTTTTACAAGAACTGAAAATAACAAGAAATATTAAATTAAGGAGGAAGTTCCTCGTAATACAAATTCATGTCCCAATCAGAGAAATCAGGATCCCCGGGTTTTGGTGCGACTTCGTGAAGAGACGATGTAACCTTCATCTTGAACTTTCTCTTTTCTTGTTGGGCGTGCCTTTTATGGCTTGTTTTAATTATCTTCTCAGCTAAAGACACCCGACGTCTAGTCGGCGGTCTTCCTATACGTCTGACATTATTTGGATTAAGAACCAATGTACCCGCAGACCCAGGTTCATCAAGTCGAACCAAGAACTGGGTAGTGTGCATACGTGCCTTAAGCATTTCAATTCACTTCACGGTCTCAATATACCTTTCGTGGGAAATGAAGGCTTCCTGTGCGATCCAAACGACACGACCCATGATGTCGTCGTGACGACGAAGCGCATCCTTCTCCATTACGCGATCGTCTGGGTACATCTTATCTCGATAGCTCCTTCGAATATCCTTCCGCCATCGATTAACGATGTAAGAGTCTGGGAGTAATGCATTAGGATTTAAGCGTCCAAGTACAACAAAAACATGACAGCATAGAAGGCCAACGTGCTGAAACATTCTACAATCACATGTGAAGTTCATGGATATGTTTTGTACTAGGAAATGTTTCAACAGTAGCTGCTCACCAGCCAAAACACATTCAGATACCTTGTACTGAAATGTGCCATTCGTATTGAACTCCTCTGTTATATCGCAGTATATCATCTTCCCAATTTCTAACTGCACTTTCTTGAAGACCCCTACCGTATACAACTCGCTCATCTATCTCTCGAATGGATAAATTGAAACAAACTGGGATCTCTTATGAAGACAATCAAAATCTGATTGAGCTTCCTTCTCGTACTGTTGAATCAAAATCAAGTTCGTATTGTTGAACAAATTGCTTAAGGGTGGTCTTCAAAGTAAGATAATTGTCGAAAAAGGCGTTCATACTCTCGCTTCTCTAAGTAGATGTCATTCCCGCGAAAAAAATATCACCAACAAATGCAGGTATCCACGATTCTCGGATTGCATAAATCAATTTTAGCCAGCTATGGTTCTGCAGGTCAAAATCAAGAAGGAAACCCTGCCAATTACGATCAAATTCTGCTGGGGTTTTGGAATCATATACAATCAATTTCAGATCAAATAACATGCGCTTCCGATACTGCGTCGGCAACTTCACGGGAGCTTTGTTCATTATGTGCCATATACAGAATCTGTGTCTTGAATCTGGGAAGACATTCTTTACAGCAGCAGTAATGACACCACATTGTTGTTATTATGGCTGGGGGGGAGGGGGGTTATATCTTCATAAGGGGGGCAATTTAAAAGGAGTGAGTCATATGTTGAAAGGTACAAAATCCTACTTTGAAAACTTTAATAGAACAATCACACACCTAAAACCAAACAGACACACAACTTAAACCAAATGAATTCACACCTTAAACCGAACAATCACACAACTTAATCTGAACAGACCCACAACTTAATCCGAACAGACCGACAATTTAATCCGAACAGACAGATAACTTAATCCGAACAGACACACAACTTAAACCGAACGGATTCACACCTTAAACCGAACAATCACACAACTTAATCCGAACAGACAGACAACTTAATTCGAACAGACATAAAACTTAATCCGAACAGACAGACAACTTAATCCGAACAGACACACAACTTAATCCGAACAAACCCACAACTTATTCCGAACAGACAGACAACTTATTCTGAACAGACACACAACATATTCCGAACAGACAGACAATTTATTCCGAACAGACAGACAAGTTAATCCGAACAGACATACAACTTAAACCAAACGGATTCACACCTTAAACCGAACAAGCACACAACTTAAACCGAACGGATTCACACCTTAAACCGAACAATCACACCACTTAAACCAAACAGTTCCACCACTTAAACCGAACACATACACACCTTAAACCGAATAGTCACACCACTTAAACTGAACTGTTCCACCACTTAAACTGAACAGTCGCACCACTTAAACCGAACAGTCACACCAGTCACACCACTTAAACCGAACGGATTCACACCTTAAACCGAACGGATTCACACCTTAAACCGAACAGTCACACTACTTAAACCGAACAGTTCCACCACTTAAACCGAACACATACACAACTTAAACTGAACAGTCATAGACCTTTAACTGGACATAACCACACCTTACCGTTCATGCACGACAACCATGTTTGGAACAACCATATGTAATTTTCAGTGGTCTCAGAAGACAACAAAGCGCAATCGAGCAAAACTGACTCGAAATGGTGATTAACTCCTACAAATGGGGCAAAAGGCATGTCGTATTTGTTTGTAATGTAGGTGGTGTCGAAACATATTGCGTCTCCAAAGTATGAATATGCAGCTCTAGAACGACAGTCAGCCCAAAACACGTTCTGTAGTCTTCCTTCGTCATCCACATCCATTACATAGAAAAACATGGAATCAATCTTCTACATCCTAATGAAATAGTTCTGAAGAGCTTGTGCATCACCAGGTCCCATCTTTAAATTTATGACTTTGTTTACAACATTCCTGCACATAGAAACCACTAAGACCAGGCGCAAAATGTTGAACTTCAATTATGTTAGGCAGAAAGAACACAAACCTTAAATCCCTTTCGTTGAAAGTCAATTTATCATGACCTCCAGCCTCGATCACAAAAGATTGCATGGTCTTAGTAGCCAATATCCCTGCAGTATCATTGCACGATATAAGTGCTTTGGCGGCCTCAGGGACAGTTCATTTTTGTCTGAGAAAACGCATTTGCTCCTGTTCAAGCATGACGTGGTTATGTTTAAGATCCACAAAGTTAATGTAGTAACCCCTTGTTGGGTTTCCGGAGACCCTTATCCGAGCAGTGCATTGGACTCTACTGGATAACCTAGGCTTCAATTTTCCTTGCCCTTGGTTTGTTGGTGTCGTGCCCTCCTTGGAGCAAGTCAGTGTGGCCCGTATAACAACACCATGATCGTAATGAGATTGCCTTATCTTAACACCAAAACCACAAGAATCGGCATAGGCCACGTAAAATGTTTTGGCTTCTTCGAAAGAAGGAAAAAACATCTCCTCCTTAGGAACGTTTGCCGGCTGCTCTACTTGGGAAGACACATTAACGATTTCCATTGGAGTACAGAGGAAGGACCACAAAAGAGAAGGGAAGAAAAAGGAAGACGCATCTTAAGATGAATAACAAGTCTTCTGCTGTGTAGGAGCGCCAAAATGATGAAGGAATGGAGTGATTTGAGACGCATTAATGAGGGATGGAAGGAGGGATGAAGAGATGTAGACATTTGTACGGATAACCAAAGAATTGAGGAATAAAATAAAAAAAGAAACTTTTTTCTGTGCTGACATGGAGAGTGCCAACTAAGTCGCGTCCCTCAAGGAGCGTCCTAAAGAGCGGCCATCTATCATTTTCCTTGTATGAATGAGAGACTTTACATATATTTGTGTGTGTGAACTCTCTACTCTAATATCGATTATTTATCGTTTGATTACTCCTTTTTGATCCAATGGTTGTCCCCTTCCCTCTCGATTCTTGACCAAATCTTGAAGTTTCACCGTAAAATTTAGTTTATTATTTTCCTATGAACCTTCATTTTCAAATTCACCACCATGATCACTACGAATTTTCAAAATCAAAGACTTTTTTTCTCTTTGAATTCGTTTTGTAAATTTTTCAAATTGCTTGAAAGCTTCATTCTTATTTGCAAGAAACAACACCCAAGTAAATCGAGTAAAATCGTCAATGATGACAAATGCATATCTCTTGCCACCTAGACATAAAGTTCTAGATGGACCAAAGAGATCCATATGCAAGAGTTCCAAAGGTTTTGAAGTAGAAACCATGTTAATTGACTTGAAAGAACTTTTAAATTGTTTTCCAAATTCACAAGCATTGCAAAGTTTATTTTCTTGAAATCCAATTTGGGCAATCCTCTTACCAAGTCAAATTTAGCAAGTTTACGAAGTTGGCTCATACTAATGTGGCCTAACCTCTTATGCCATAACCAAGATTCGTCATTTGAAGCAACTAAGCATGTTTCCTTAGAAAATGAGTCAATGCTATCGACATGCACAACATAAACATTTTCATATCTATAACCTTTAAATGTGGTTTTCAAAGTAGCTTTAGAAATGATGTATACGATATGTTGATCAAAGACAACTAAGAATTCTTTATCGGTTAATTGACTAACACTAAGTAAATTATGTTTTAAACCATCAACAAGAAGCACATTTTGAATTTGAGTAGTAGAATCATTACCAACATCGCCGATGCCAATAATGTGACCTTTAGAATTATCCCCAAATGTGACGGTTCCACCTTTCTTTGATTTCAATGTTTTGAACATATAGTGGTCTCCCGTCATGTGCCTCGAACATCCGCTATCTATGATCCACTTCCCCTTCTTTTTCACCTACATTCAAAGAAGAAGAAGATAACTTTGGTACCCATATTTGTTTGGGTCCTTTGGGGTTAGCTTTAGGTACCCAAACTTGTTTGGTTCTAGGTACCCAAACATTTGAAAAGAAATTCTTTTTCACTATACCATTTAAAGCATGCACAAAATAACTCTTAGAGTTTTTCTTTTGAGTCATGTATCCTAAACCATGCTTTTCTAAAGATTGAATTTGACTACCAAGTAACATGTCTAGCATCTTCTTCCCTTTGGTGAATTTCTCAAGATCAATTCTTAATTGCTTATTGCATTCTCTAAGATCATGTATTTCTTTAGCATGAGATTCAACATTGAGTTCTTTTAAGCTTTTATTTTCTAACACAAGCTTATCAACTTCATTTGACAATGATTCATTTATACAAGCTAGATCATGATTAGCTTTCCTAGATAATTTACTTTTATGCCTTAGTATGTCACATTTTTCAAGCAATTCATGAAAAGCATCTAGTAATTCATCATATGAGTTTGATTCATGAGTTGAGATTACCTCATTTTCTCCATCTTTGGCGACATTGCAAGTGTTGGGTTCGTCTTGCTCGCTTGACGAAGATGCACCATCTAATTATCCATCGATTTCTTCTTGAGTGTAGAGACATAGATGGGCTTCTTCATTTTCCGACTCACTTGAAGAGCCGGAGGATGACTCGGATGATCCATCCCAAGTTGCTTTGAGGGCCTTTTTCTTCTCCTTATACTTCTTCTCTCTTCTTTTGAATCTCCTTTCTTTTTCTTCATTCTCTCTTCTCTTTTTCTCTTTCCTTTCCTTGGATTGGATCAAGGGACAATCTTTCTTTATATGTCCAATTTTATCACATCCATAACAAATAGGACCTTTTGAGCTTTCTCCATCATCCATTCTCTTTCTTTGAATTTTGTCTTTTATCCATCGCTTATTGAATCTCTTAACCAACATTGCAAACTCTTCATCACTCTCATCGTCATCCGATTTTTCAGATTCAAGGTTAGCCTTAAGAGCAATGACTTTTTCTTTCTTTTTCGAGCTCTCCATCTCTTTTCTCCCATTCATTTGAATCTCATAAGCCATAAGGCTTCCGATGAGATCCTCCATCGATAATGTGTTGAGATCTTGAGCTTCCTCAATGGCGGTGGTCTTTTTCTCCCAATCGTTTGAGAGAGATCGAAGAATCTTTCTCACATTGTCACCTTCATTTACCTTCTTACCAAGATTTTTCAAATTTTTAGTAATCTCGGTGAAGCGAGTGTTCATCTCGCTTATACTTTCACCGTGTTGCATAGAGAATAATTCATATTTACGCACAAATATATCAACCCTAGTTTCTTTCATTCTAGATGATCCTTCATGATGAGATTCAAGTAATTTCCATATCTCATAAGCGGTATCACATCCTCTAATCCTACCATATTCTTGAGTATCTACTCCACAAGCAAATATGTTCGTGAGTTTTGCATTCATCTCGGCATTAGCAATTATATCATCGGTTAATGTTGCTAATTGTTCACTAGTGGGTGGAACATATTTACTACCAAGGAATATCCACATTTTTAAGGAAATTGATTGGATGTAGATTCTCATTCTATTCTTCCAATGTGCATAATTATTTCCGGTAAGCAACGGGGGTCTAGTGGTAGATAATCCTTCTCTAAGTTGATTAGTGCTACTCTCCATGGCTAAATGGATTAGATGAGTAAACCTATGCTCTGATACCAAATGTAAGTTAATCGGTCACTAATCTAGAGGGGGGTGAATAGATTATCTCCTAATTTTCTTAAACTATTGCACAATTAAAACAATAAGGGAAAGAATGCAAACCACAAGATGACTCCGGAGATTTATAGAGGTTCGATCACACCACCGTGATCTAGTCCTCTCCTCAAGTTCCGATCGATCATCCGATCCCTACTCGAGAATTCACTATTATCTTCGTTCCGGGTCGAAGATAAACCCTCTTACAATCGGAGCCTTGCGAACACCCTCGCCTTGCTCGGATCTCCTCTCACAACCCGAGAGGGTGCTTCCTCGAAGCTTTACAACACAATGAAAATTGAGTGTGGTTGTTGAACTCTAACTTGAATGCACTCAAGGATATGATTTAGGCTTGGAGTGAATTAAGTGGAAGTATGAGAGTTGGTGGAGCTTTGAAGGCTTGAAGATTGAGAGCACAAGAGTAGAATTGATATTTGGCAAGTAAGGTGATGAATGTGTCTCTTAAGTGAAGCTTATATAGCCTTCAAAACAAATAGAGCCGTTATGGTAAGTTGGTGAGGAGTGGACCAAGTGAAAACAAGATGTGACTTAAGCTCGGGCAGAAATCGAGACATATTCGGTCGACCGTTGAAAACACGGTAGTCCGAATAAGTGGTCAGAAACAAGAACTCGGTTAACCGAATATAGTTTGGATGACCGTTCACCAACTTCCAGTAACTTTTTCCTAATATCGGATAATTAATTTCGGTTGACCGAGATCACTTCGGTGCACCGTTCAAGAGTGGACAGTAAAGATTTGGTGCGACTCGGTGAACATGTTCGGTAGACCGTGATATGTTCGGTTGACCGATACATGTGCGGGTTTTCGACTGACATTGTGTGGGAAATTGGTTTATCGATAACAGTCAAAATATTACGTGGAAAAATAGCCGTTATGATCATACATATACCAATACTTCGGTAATCCGAAGATCTATCGGTAGACCGGTATGGAAGTTTCAAGGATATGGCTAAACGACAACATATAGGTCTGGTGGAGTTAGTTGTGCCACGTGGGCCAATAAGATGAAGTCATTTTAGGCCTAAAGACACATAGAAGTTCAGATGACCGATCACTCTTCGGAAGACCAAATAGAGATGTCCAGAGAAGTATTCGAAGCTACTGGGAATAGGGACTCGGTCGACCGGGTAAGGTTCGGTACACCGAAACAATGTTTCCAGGACATCAAGTTTTCTACTGATTCTAAGACGACGGTTGACCGAACAACTTTCGGTACACCGAAATAAGGATTCCAGGAGATCAAGTTTTTACTGACTCTATAGGGCACGGTTGATCGAAAAAGGTTCGGTACACCGACACAAGGGTTCCAGGAGATCAAGTGTTTACTGACTCTATAGGGAACGGTTTACCGAGAGACACTCGGTTATCCGTTGGAAACCTTGTTCGGTAAACTGATGCGGACACGGTCGACCGTGGCAGACGGGTTTATCCTTTTGTGCATCAAGTGTACATTTGATCCTATAACTCAAATAAATGGAAAATTACATATGAAGTCCTTGAGCTTTGATTACAAGTCTTGAGCCTTGATCTTGAAGTTGATTAGTCCCTTGGTTTGATCACATACATTGTTAGGAATACACAATATCTATGCAATTTGATAATATGATGTGTGTGATGTTGTAATTGAAGTTATGCATACTATTAGTTTGTTATGTAGGATCGTGTGGGTTATGGGTTCACTAATCACTTTTAATCTAATCACCTACTTGTTTAAGCAATCGATATGCGCAGCGGAAATTAAAAACAAAACAAGCAAGTGTAGGAAAATGCAAACCACAAGAAGACGTGTCGTTTTTATAGAGGTTCGGCACCCCACCCGGGTCCTAGTCCTCTCTTGCAAGCTCCGCTCGGATCACCGAGCTCCGCCTACGACTTGACTATCCGCTCCCCGTTCCGGGTCGGGAGACAACGCCTTACAACCGTCAAACTCGCGAACAACCCTCGCCGAGCTTGGAATCTTCCTCTCACAATCCGAGAGGGACACTTCGGGCTTTCACCGAAGTCCTTGCTTCCTTTTACAACAATTGTAACCTTGAGTGGAACAACACTCTCTAAACTTTGAGCACACTTGAGTAGGATGAACAAATGATCACTAAGTGTGGAAGGTTTGTAGCTTTGAGTGTTTGGAATTCTCTCTAAAGTTTGGGACAAGTTTGTAGTGGGAGAGTTGTGTTAAAATGTGTTTTACAACTCTATTTATAAGCATTAGAGAGAATAGATCCGTTGGGACAAGATTTGATTGGATATTGTGCAAAGAACACAAAGCAGAAAATCAGGCTGCAAATCTGTCCAGAAACGGTCGACCGAAAAGGTGCAACGGTCGACCGAACGCTTGGGTTCGATAGGGATACGGTCGACCGAAATATGAATAGATCGACCGAACACTTAAGTCTATTAAGAACACGGTCGACCGAACATGGTTACCGGTCGACCAAATAAGCGTTTCGGTAGAGGGAAAATTGGATCGGTCGAACGAAATCGTATCGACCGATAGCAGGGAATTTTTGACAAGGTTAAACGGTCGACCGGACATGGCACATGGTTCGACCGTTTGGTTAAGTATATGGAGGTGTATATAGTTTTAATACGAATACGACCGTTGGGCATATACGACAAGAATAACGGTCGGAACAGTAAGTTCAAACGGTCGACCGAAAGATGTGGTGCGGTCGACCGAAACTAGGCAGGAAAACACAAACTGGATAACTTGATCATCCGGTCGACCGAACGGCATGTTGCGGTCGACCGAATGTGGGCAGACAGTTAGGGTTCAGATTTAGTGTTTTCCGATCTGAGTTTGGGTGATCTATTGAAGTCCAAATAATGTGAAATTTCGTGTGTGACTTCTATAGGGAACCTAGTGTGTGATTAAGTTGATTTTAGCTCAAGTATGCTCAATTACACTTTGTTCCTAAGACTCAAAAGAAATCAAGATTACATGTCTTCGATTTAGCTTTAATTACATGTCTTGACTTCATTTCCTTCTTTCTTGAGTCTTGATCACCTGTAGAGGTTAGCACAATACAATATATATGCAATGCATAGTGTGTGCTACTCTAATTAAGATTCGGTTGATTAAATCATCAAAACATAAGATTAAGGCCAAAAAGCCAACATGTTAATCATCAAAATTAAGATTAAAATGCCAAAAAGCCAACATGGCTTTCTCTTGAAAAATCATATTTGCGTTGTATTTTAAGCTTCCACTATGTGTCTTGTTTTGTTTTTTTGTTAAAACTTGAGTTTTCGTTGTTATTGTCCTGCTTTTAGGAGATCTGTGGTAGCCTCTACCTTGAGTCAAACCTCTGACATAAGTGGTTCTTCCACGTTAGCTGCTTTCACTCCATTTTCAGTAGCCTTAAACCCTTCCTTTACTGTGCATGTACGTTTTGATCGAAAGAACTACCTTCCGTGGAATCATTCTCAGATCATTCCTATCATTCGAGGAACAATTTATTTAGTTTTATTGATGGCTCCTGTCCTTGTACCCATAGGGGTCAGTTTGGGTGCAATTCCCAATTGTCAGCTGATAAGAAGTCAGCTTCTGTGAATGTGGATCTAGGAGCAGTTTCTTCTTACAGGTTGAGAGTTGTTTTGACTGACAGAAGACTTCCGGTAGTGAGTGATGTCTTGTCAAAGGAAATTCTTAAATTGTCCACAGACTTTGATTAAATAAAAATTTATTATAAATTCGTTTTAAATGTTTTTTTCAAATATATTTTCTGAAAATATGTTTTTTATTTGTTTATATTTTAAAAAAATTCAATTTTTTTAAACCCAGGATTGATCTCCAAATGATGTGGGGTAAATTGGTCCAAACAAAATCAGAATTACGAAGGAGTTGAGAATCTCCTCCACCCGAGCTTCTCCAAGACAGTATAAATCCTGTCTTGTTTTGCGCTTCGGAAGCCCAAATTCTTGGGATTGACAATCCCGTTTCGATGTGCACTCGCAATGTAGCAGTGCCGACGATGTGGGGGTGCTGGATGTTTGACATCCAAACGAGGTCTAAGTTTACTGGAAATGATGCACTTGATGATCCCTCCACTTTACTTTGGTAGCACCAGGATCAGTTGCCCCTTGGTTGGCTCCTAATGTCTCTCATTGATGGTGTTCTCGCTAATGTGGTTGATTGTAATAGCTCCTGAGCCACCTGAATCAAGCTGGAGAACATGTTCTCTTGAGACTCTCGAGCAACAATCATATATGCAACTTCAAACCAGCAAAAATGGTGATTTTTCAGTCTCCAATTATCTCTAGAACATCAAATCTATAATTGTCAAACGGTCGGCCATAACGAATCCTATTATCGATCAAGATCTGGTCCTCCACAACCTTGTTGGACTTGATCGGAATATGATCCCTTCGTTGTATTTGTTACCACCTGTTTTGACCCCATTACTATTGAGGACCTTCATGGCATGCTTGTGAGTCACGAGATATGGCTTGGTAATGTTAGAATGTAAGTGTGTTCTAAACATCAAGAACATAATAAACAATCAAGATTCATTACTAAATTCTGTATAAAATAACATGAAATGAAAAACATACAACAAGATATTCATCTTGGAGAGATTCAGCGGAAGCAAAATCTTGAGGAAATGATCTTCAACGGTTCCCCAACTAGCATGATGGAACAAAAGCACCCTCTAGTTTGGGAGTAATTAGGGTGAAAAATAATACTTGAACAACCTTTAAGACCATCCTCTTATTTATAGAGTTTCGAAGAGGTGATTTCCTCTATCAAATAACTATCATCCATAACTACACATTAAGTTATGTAATGGATAAGTGTTTTAATTAAATTGTTGGAATTATTTTAGGCCACATAATTCTAACATTCTCTCACTTGTCGTAACATCAATTTTCACTAGTTTCATTTACAAAAGCACATACAAAATTGGCCAACATAAATTACATTACAACATATACTTCATTCGGTCAAAATCATCAAGCCAAATCATTGTAATCAAATAATTAACGTCATCATTGGACCCCATAAATTAAGGTTAGGGCTGAGCATCGGTCCGGACCCGGACGTTCTCCGGGGTTCGGACCGGTCGGATTCAGTCCAGACTGAACTCGGACCGATTGGTCCGGTCCAAAAACCCAGACCGGACCGGATTTTTGTGGGGAATTTTGGGTTTTGGACCGGGTTCGTACATAAGTCATTAGGTCCATAAATTTGTTTGCTTAAATAATAAAATTGTGCACAAGAAATAATAAGCAAACTATAACTTAAGCTTCATCATAAGTTGCATAAATTATTCATCAACAACATAATTACATTTCATTAATCAAACCCATACCGCTAACATGTTCTTTAAAGAGACTGGGTGGTGGAGAATTTGTTAGTGAATCAGCTAGCATTGTTCATGTTCTGATGTGTTGTATGACAATAGTATCATCTTTGACTTTGTCTCTAACAAGAAGATACTTGATATCCATCCACTTGGATGCACCACTTGATTTGTTGTTTTTAGAGAAGAAAACAATAGCTTCGTTATCACAAAATAACATGAGTGATCTCAAAATACTATCAACTACTTGAATTTCATGTATAAAATTCTTTACCAAACGGCTTGAGCAGTAGCTTCGTAACATGCCACAAATTTTGCTTGCATTGTGGAAGATGCCCGTAAAGATTTCTTGGCACCCTTCCATGATATTGGTCCCCCCTGCAAGTGTATATATGTAACCCAATGTGGATTTCTTACTGTCAATGCATCCAAAAAATTCAGAATCAAAATAACCAATAACCTGAAGGCTATCTGACCTTCTGTAAGTAAGCATATAGTCTTTTGTCCCTTGCAAATAGCGTAAAACCTTTTTGACAGATTTCCAATGATCCATCCTTGGATTGTCCATATATCGGCTAAGCATACCAACCGCAAATGTCAAATTAGGACGTGTACAAACTTGAGCATACATTAAACTCCCAACCACTGAGGCATAAGGAATTTGCTTCATTTGTGCATGTTTGTAATTTACTAAATTTGTCACCCTTTCAATAGGAGCAACACTTGGGGAGTAATTTTGCATGTTATATTTTTAAGGATTTTCTCAGTATATGTCTTTTGAGATAATCCTAAAATCCCACGAGACCTCTCTCGATGAATTTCAATACCAATAACATAAGTGGCTTCACCAAGATCTTTCATTTCAAACTTGTTTGAAAGAAATCATTTGGTCTCATATAACATGTCTAAATCACTACTGGCTAGCAAAATATCATCCACATACAAGACGAGAATGATAAACTTACTCCCACTAACCTTAAGATATATGCATTGATTCATCACATTTTCTTTAAATCCAAAGTTGGTTATCACCTCATCGAACTTAAGGTACCATTGTCTAGATGCTTGTTTGAAGCCATATATGGATTTCTTTAATCGACATCCCATATGTTCTTTACCTTTTAAGACAAAACATTCTGGTTGTGGCATAAGGAGTTACTCTTGCAAGTCACCATTAAGGAAGGTAGTTTTTACGTCCATCTGATGTAACGCTAGATCATAATGAGTTACTAAGGCTAAAACAATTCTAAGTGAGTCTTTCTTTGAGACTGGAGAAAATATATTATGAAAATGGATGTCTGCCCTTTGTGTAAAGCCTTTCGAGACAAGTTGGGTCTTAAATATTTCGATGTTACCTTTGGAGTCGGTCTTGGTCTTGTAGACCCATTTACAGCCTATTGGCTTAACTCCATTGGGTAAATCAATTCAAACTTCATTAGTTTCCATAGATTTCATCTTTTCTTCCATGACCTCTAGCCATTGAGATGATTTCTCACTCATAACGGCTTCACTAAATGAGGTAGGATCATCTCCATTGCCAATATCGTATCATTCAGTTAGGTATACAATATAGTCATTAGAAATGCCAGATTTTTGCTCCCTCTAAGACCTACGTAAGGGTTCTTCAAGAAGTTCAGGAGCTTCATTAGCGTGAGGTTCTTCATTAGGTAATGGACGAGCTGTGTCTACAACATCCAAAAGAGGTGTAGAACTTGAAACCTCTCGGATGATCGGATTGGAACATAAGTCTGATTTTCCTTGAGGTTTACTTTTCTAATTTCACTGCTCCTACTATTCTTGTCATTTTTAAAAAATACAGCATGTCTCGTTTCAACAATTTTAGTGGTATGAGATGAGCAATAAAAACGAAAAGCATTGAATCTCTCTCGATAACCGATAAAATAACAACTAATGGTTTTAAGGTCAAACTTCTTAATTTGTGGATTGAAGATTTTAACTTCAGCATGACAACCCCAAACACATAAATATCCCAATTTGGAGTTTCGACCTGTCCACAATTCATAATGTGTTTTCGAGACAATTTACTAGGAACCCTATTTAGAATACGAGTGGTTGTCTTGAATGCTTCCATCCACAGATAATCAGGTAAGTCGATGTTGCATATCATATTTCGTACCATATCCATAAGTGTACAATTTCGTCTCTCAGCTATATACCATTTTGTCGGGGATCCCCCGACATTGAAAACTGATGAACGATGACATTATCTTGAAGAAACAAAGCAAAAAGACCTAGATTTTGTCCCAACTCGGTGTGTCTACCATAATACTCACCTCCTCTATCTGACCTCACTATTTTAATTTTAAGGTTCAATTGATTTTCAAATTCTACCTTTAAAATTTTAAAATTTTCTGTGCTTCAGATTTTTTTGTGAATAGGGTATACATAACCATAACGAGAATAATCATCAATGAACGTAATAAATGATTTGTGCCCGTTAAGACTCGAAGTAAGGAAATGTCTAAATATATCTGTGTGAAAAATTTCCAATAGTCCCCCACTTCGAGTAGTCACTCTCTTAGCTCCTTTAACATACTTTCCTATAATACACTCAACACAATCATCAAAATCAAAAAAGTCTAATGTAAGAAGAATTTCATCTTTAAAGAGACGTTGCATTTTGTCTCGAGAAATATGACCTAAACGATAGTGTCATAATTTTGATGAATCTCCACTATTACGATTTCTTTTGATTCCACCTTGCTGACTATTGACACTATTCACATTTATAGACAACAAATAATTCAGATGCAGTTTGTAGAGGTCACCATCTAAAATTCCAGAACCAACAAACAATAGTTATAACAAAGTTTAAGCATCCCATTTCCAAACTGACATGAATAACCACAAAGGTCAAGTTTAGATACAAAAATTAAATTTCGAACGACAGAGGGAATATAAAAGACATTATATAAATAGAGGACAAAATCATTCTTTAAAACTAAACGAATGGTTCCAATAGCCTCAACTTCAGCCTCTTGCCCGTTAGCAACTTTAAGTTTCCATCCTCCCTTTCGGAGTTTGGTAACAGAATGAAATTCCTGCAATGGGATCGTAATGTGCATAGTTGCACCAGTGTCAACCCACCATGTATGTGAAGGAACATCAACTAAAAAGGATTCATAAATCATAAAGTTAGTTTCATTACCATTCTTAGCGAGTCATGCTTTAAAGCCATCACACTCCTTCCTTACATGTCCAGGCTTCTTACAAAAGTGACATTTCGGATTAAAAGCGGGATTTGTACCATATGCATTTGCTTTATCATTTGCAACAACTTCCTTCATTTTCTTTTTCCCTTTACTATTACCATTAATTTTTCTCTTTCTTGGATCATTAAAAGCAAGGTTTGCAAAGTTAGGCTTTTCAATTGAGTCTTTCTTCTTCTTCAACACACATGCCAATTAATTCGTTCATTTTCCATTTCTCTTTCTGCGTATTATAATTGATCTTGAAAGGACTAAAATGTGCAGACATAGAAGTCATAATAAAATGAAAAAGAAAACCTTCAGAAATTGCCATATCCATGCCTTTTAGTTTTACGGCAATATCGCTCATTGTCATGAGATGTTCACGTATACCGCTAGTCCCATTATACTTGGTTGTGAGCATTTTAATTATAAGAGCACTTGTATTAGCCTTAGAAGTTTTCTTAAACTGCTCTTCAACAGAAGTCAAATACTCTTTTGCATTAAATGTCTTGTTACCACTATGTTTTTCAGGGATTGCTCCCCAGATAGCGAGTAATAGAACTCTTCATAATCATTAGTAACTTATGATTAGAACGCTCTCACTTTTCATAATTGGCCCATAGTTCGTTGGAACTATTTGCCGTAGGAGGTGTGGGGTCATCCATACGAAAGGCATGATCGAGTTCCAAAACACTTAGACATATTTCTATTTGCTCATTCCAAGTAAGAAAATTTGTTCCATTAAGGGCTTCAATTCCAGATAGTTGAGATGTAATTAATATGTGATGTATTCAATGCTGCATAATTTTCAAAATAAATATGATGCTTACTTTCATTAACTACATAGACCACAATTACCATGCGAGAAACAAACATAATAACATTAATTAACTGTAAACTAACCATTAACAAATTGAAATAAGCATTAAATACTCAAAATTATTTCAGTTGATTCATAACTATTTTACATAATTATTAATCTAAGTTGGTATGATTAATAACATGCACATTATATATATTCATAAATCAATCTACATCATTATTGGGCAGAAGATAAATTGATTTACGAAAACATTAGTCATAAGATTTATATAATAAAACATGTCCACAATTAAAGTTGGTAAAATTATGTCCATGAATTATCAAACATAAAAAATATATTGTGATTTAACTCCACAAGTCAACCATCACAAAATTTATTTAACAAAAGAGAATCGACAATTAAAGTTGGTAAAATTAACGATAACCAGTCATTAAATATATCATAATATGGTTAACAAATTTTCACAAGGCAAACATTTACAATAATTTTCCGTTGGGTCAAATAATACGTTTACGTTTCATAAACATGAGAGTGATAAATGCGTGATATCCAACTTTTGAAAACTAAACAGAAAGTTCATATGGAGTTGGGTTTTAACATCACCGTCATGTTCCACTGTAGACTAATTTAACATCAATTAATTTTGTGATATTAGAATGAAAGAAATTTTAGGTGCAGGAACGATTCCCAAAGAGGAAGAACAAATTCAAGTATCGGTGATACAGTTGTCTTTAGGTATTTCCAATTACATAACAAATAAACTTAAATTACATAACAAATAAAGTTGAAAAAGTCTGCACATGTCCATCTACTTGAAGTTTGATCTTTTCTTTTTATTTAATTAATGAATAAAAGAAATTCAAAACGTGGTTGGTTCCTGATTCAACATATAGATTATGCATTTTCAGTTTCAACTTTCATAAAGGTCGTGAATAGAATGAAATGTAAAAATCTGATTTAAAATCAAGTTGGATGCAAGATTTAAACATCACGTGTGGTCAAACATAATTTACTATGCACAAACAATGATTTCGTCAATTTCCATATGTTACAATTTATGCAACAGTATTAAAAAAAATTAAATTTTGGAAATACATCAGTATAAAGTAATTTTAAATTTGGCATGCAATAATAAACTAAAACATTATCATAATGATTAAAGGCATGTCAAAATGTCTTAATATGTATTTTATACAAATTTAGTTTGTTTCTTGATACCAAATTGTTGAAGTGAAAGATATACCAAGAAGAGAGATTGAAGAATAATTCTTATTACTTCTCAATGAATGATTTACACAGGTATTTATAATGTGTTAATACAAGATATACATTGAATCTAGACAAATAACAAAATACTCTAGAATGTGCTAATACAATGTATGTAGACCTAATTAGAATAATGCATGTAGACAATGTTTGACTAAGTGATTGGGCTGTGTGCTGGACTGTGGGCCTGGTCCAATGGACCTCTAACACCCCCCTCAAGCGAAAAGGGGGAGTATCCACCGAGCTTGGGTCTGAGATGCTGGAATCGTCGAACACTGACTGGTTTAGTCAGAATGTCAGCAAGCTGATCATTGCTAGAAACGAAACGGACTTGAATCTGTTGAGCAGAAACTTGTTCGCGTACAAAATGAAAATCGATTGCTACATGCTTCATTCGTGCATGAAATACTGGGTTTGAGGCCAAGTAGGTTGCACCAAGATTATCACACCAAAGCGTTGGAGTTGCAGAGACTGATTGATTTAATTCTCCAAGTAGATTTTTTATCCATAAGACGTCAGCCGTGGCTTGAGAGATGCCACGATATTCAGCTTCAGTAGAAGATTTGGCGACAGTAGGTTGTTTCTTTGACTTCCAGGAGATCAGATTTTTGCCCATGAATATACAATATCCAGTTGTGGATCGTCGGTCATCCTGATCACCGGCCCAATCTGCATCTGAGAAGGCATGGAGCACACTTAGTTGGGTAGATGAATTTTTATATATATGGAGGCCAAAGTCTATTGTTTGTATAAGATATCGTAATATACGTTTAACGGCTATCCAATGATCATCGGTAGGGTGATGCATATATTGACATACTTTGTTAACGGAGAAAGTAATTTCAGGACGAGTAAGAGTTAAATATTGCAGAGCACCTACAGTGCTTCTGTATAACAGTGGATTGGTCATAAGAGAACCACCGTTCTTCGTTAATTTTACTGTAGGACATGCAGGAGAAGAAATTGGTTTAGCATTTTGCATGTTAGTTTTGATAAGTAAGTCTTGAATGTATTTATGTTGATTGAGGAATAAGCCGTGCGAGTGAAAAGTTGCTTCTATGCCTAGAAAGTAATGTAATTTGCCTAAGTCTTTCAAGGAGAACATAGAGTTAAGTTGAGATACAACCTTTTCAAGTAGAGAAATGGAGCTGCCTGTAATAATAATATCATCAACATAAACCAAGATAAACAATAAATGTGTATTTTGACGTAAAACAAAAAGAGATGAATCAGATTTAGTAGGTTGAAAACCTAAACAAAAAAGTTTGTTAGTTAGCTTTGTGAACCAAGCACGAGGAGCCTGTTTAAGGCCATAAATGGCCTTTCGAAGAAAGCATACATGATCAGGAGAACTAGGATCAGAAAAACCAGGTGGTTGGGTCATATAAACATTCTCATGCAAATCACCATTTAGAAAAGCATTGTTAACATCTAGTTGTTTAAGTGGCCAATTTTTCGATATTGCAAGATTGAGAATGATTCTAATAGTAACTGGTTTGACAACAGGGCTAAAAGTATCAGTATAATCAATACCCTCTTCTTGATGAAACCCTTTAGCAACAAGACGTGCTTTATATCTATTTATGGAACCATCAGGATTTCTTTTCAGACGAAAGACCCATTTACAACCTATTAAATTTGTTGCTTGTGTTTTAGGAACTAGTGTCCATGTATTATTCAGAATAAAGGCATTATACTCATCATCCATTGCTATTCTCCAATTTGAATCTTTGGAAGCTTGAGAGAAACAAGTTGGCTCAGTGCCCTGAAGACAAGAAGTAGTAAAAGGATGTTTGGTGACAGAAAAGGTCTGAAAGTCTGAAAAGTTTTTGGTTTTTCTGGTGTTGTCACGATTGCGTGTGGTCATATGGTGTGGAATATGAGAAACAGATGGAGGGTCAGAGGGAAGATTGGCGGTTTGAGGAGCAGATAGATTAGATGTATGTGATGGTGTTTGATCAGCAGCCAAAGGAAGAGAGAGTATTGGAGTAGCAATGTCAGAACTGGTTAAGACAGGAATGGTAGAAGTAGTTGGACTACCACTTTCAGATACTTTTGTCTTTTTAGCCCACTCATAAGGGAAATGAGTTTCATCAAATATGACATTTCTAGATATATACATTTGACTAGTTTCTTTATTGTAACATTTATATCCTTTATGCATGGAACTATAACCAAGAAATATACATTGTCGTGAGCAGGGTTGAAGTTTATTGGTATTGTAAGATCTAAGACAAGGAAAACAAGAACATCCAAAAACTTTGAGCATAGAGTAATCAGGAGTAGTTTTAAATAAAAGTTCATAAGGAGACTGACAGGAGTTTGTAAATGGTAGTATGTTAATTAAAAAAACAGCAGTAGAAAAAGCATGATCCCAAAAATATGATGGGAGGGATGCATGAGATAGAAGTGATAACCCACAGTCAACTATATGTCTATGTTTACGTTCAACAGATCCATTTTGTTCATGAGTATGAGGACAGGAAACTCTATGAGCAATACCAGTAGTTTCAAGAAATTTTGAAACAGAACGATATTCACTGCCCCAATCACTTTGAAATGTTTTTATTTTGCAGGAAAAGTAATTCTCAACTTGCAATTTAAATTTTTGGAAAGTTGGTAAAACGTCAGATTTAGAAGCAATGGGAAAAATCCATGTAAAGCGATTGTAATCATCTAAAAAACTAACATAGAACCTACATCCAGTATGAGAAATGACTGGTGAAGGTCCCCAAACATCAGAATGAATTAATTCTAAAGGAGTGCTAGCTCGAATATGAGTTGTAGAAAATGGCAATCTATGGTTTTTAACAGAGGAACAAGTATGACAATTATTTAACAAGTTCTTTCCTGCAGTAGGAAGAGCATGATTATGAAGAATAGAATGAACAATACGAGCAGAAGGATGACCAAGTCGTCTATGCCAGGTATCAGCAGATACTCTTTCACCAAGAAACACAAGTTTCCTTGGAAGGGCACCAGAGAGTTGTAGCCGATAGAGGCCATGTTCAAGGTGCCCCTGTAGAAGGACCTGGCCCGAGAAGAGATCCTTCACAAAACAATGTTTCGGGAAAAACTCAAAATATACATTGTTATCAGATGTAAATCTAGCAACACTTAGAAGTTTACGGGTGACACTAGGAACATAAAATACTTCATGCATTGACAATAATCTAGAAGATGAAGGAACAGTAAATGAACCAGTGCGTAAGATTGACAAACTTGTCCCATTAGCAGTTCTGATAGAATCACAACATGTATATTCATGGGATTGCTGTAGAGTGGACTGATCGTTAGTGAGATGATTCGTTGCTCCTGAATCCGGATACCATGCCTCATCTGCTACGTTGCAGGAAGATGCCATCATAGCAGAGAGTGAGGAATCCTGGTAGGATTGATCAAAACGCTTGTAGCACTGGAGAGCATTGTGACCCATTTTGGAACAAATCTGACACTGAATACGAGGACGATTTGTGGCATTAGGAGGAGTAGAAGAGGGAGGTCGACTGTTGTTATTAGAGAACCTTCCACGACCACGACCTCGACCTCTGTTATTACGCCCTCCTCGATTGTTCTGATTAGTAGGGGCTCGGTTGGCAGTATTAACAGAGGGAGCAGACGTGGTTAGGTTGCTCTCTAAACGGATTTCATGAGTAAGTAACATAGCATGTAACTCTTCTGCTGTTGGAGAATCAGAACGGGTAGAAATGGACACAACAAATGAGTCATACTCAGTACCTAGACCAGCAAGAATATGAAGAACAAGGTCAGATTCGGAGACAGGATTAGCTACAACAGACAAGTTATCAGAAATTGACTTCATTTTTTGAAGGTAATCAGAAATAGACAAGTTTCCTTTCTTAGTGGTTTGAAGTTGTAACCTAAGTTGGATGATGCGAGATCTAGTCTGTGAGGCAAAGGAGTTTTCTAGGGTTATCCAGGCAGAACGGGAGGTTGTACAACCTACAGTTTGACCTAAGACTCCTTCAGTAAGAGAGGCCAGTAACCAACCTAACAGTAACTGATCTTGTCGAGACCACATTTTGTAGTCAGGGTTAGGAATAGTTTGTGCATCATCTAAAAAAGGACAGGGAGGGGAAGTAGAACCATCAAGGAAGCCATATAGGTCATTACCACGTACAATAGGCAAGATTTGAGAGCGCCAAAGTAAGTAGTTCGTGCGATCAAGACGCACATGTATGGGAAAAGATGGATTTCCAGAGACAGAAATTGTAGAAGAGGTAGTGGTGTTAGGCATGCTAGTGGAGCTCTGACTTGAGGTCGTCATAGCTAGAGAGAGATGAAAAAAGGAGAAAAAAAAGTTAAGTGTGAAGAAACAGAAAACGTTATAATATGCAAGAGAAGACAGAAAGTATTTAAGGAATCTTTTTTCTTTTTTTTTAACGAGAACAAACAGTAGATCATAGTATTAATAGTTACACAAATCGATCAGATTTTTTTTTGAGGATACTAAGAAAGTACATGCAAGAATCACTCGAGAGTAGGAATAAAAGATACTTGCTGTCTAAAAAAACTTTTGTTTGTGAATATGTACCACAATCACTGTTTAAAGAAAAGCGTATAAAATAAAAAAAGACTTTGTTGAAGTGAGATTGTTTTCTAGAAGATTCTGTTGAAGCCGTGAGTTATCGTCCGTTGGATGAAAAACTGATGGTGGAGATCACAAGCAGAAAACACAATCCTTGTTTTTGGAGGGAATCAATAGTAGCCGTTGGATGTTGTTTACACAAACGGCTAAAGATGGAGAAAAGAAGCACAATCTGTGGGAAACAAAAGCAGAAGATCTTAGCCGTTTGAAGGAAAAAGGATGGATAAGATGGTTTTGAAAGAAAGACAAGATTTGTGCTTTGTTGATGATGATTTTTTTTTGAAGAGAAAAAAAATGGGCTGGACCAGAAAACGGGTTGGATCAGGAAGGAAGGGGGAAGAAAAAAAAGGCTAGGTTTAGAAGGGAGGTGGATCAAGGTTTTAACCAATGGAGGCTCTTGATACCATGTTGAAGTGAAAGATATACCAAGAAGAGAGATTGAAGAATAATTCTTATTACTTCTCAATGAATGATTTACACAGGTATTTATAATGTGTTGATACAAGATATACATTGAATCTAGACAAATAACAAAATACTCTAGAATGTGCTAATACAATGTATGTAGACCTAATTAGAATAATGCATGTAGACAATGTTTGACTAAGTGATTGGGCTGTGTGCTGGACTGTGGGCCTGGTCCAATGGACCTCTAACACAAATGTTAGAATGTAAGGGTTCTAAACATCAAGAACATAATAAACAATCAAGATCTACTACTAAATTACTAAATTCTGTATAAAATAACATGAAATGAAAAACTTACGACTAGGTGTCAAAGACATCTTGGAGAGATTGGGCGGAAGCAAAATCTTGAGAAAATGATCTTCAACGGTTTCCCCAAGCCAACACGATGGAACATGAGAAGCCTTTAATTTGAGAGTAATTAGGGTGAAAAATAATGTTTGGGCAAACTTTAGGATCATCCTCTTATTTATAGAGTTTCTAAGGAATGATTTCCTCCATCAAATAACCATCATCAAATAACTACCATCAAATAACCATCATCTATAACTACACATTAACTCATGTAATGTATAAGTGTTTTAATTAAATTAATAAAATTATTTCAGGCCACATAATTCTAACAGGTAAATCATCTCATCTGGTCATTCAGTTAATGTTGCCACCAAAACTCATGATGTCAACACCAGCTGTGATGCTGGGCGCGGTGGTCGCTCTGGCCGCCCTTGGGGACGAGGTCGTGGATACAACCCTCTTAACGAAGGCAACTTCAACCGGCCCCATGTCCAGTGCCACATTTGCACTAAGATGGGTCACAATGCACTTCAGTGCTACCGCAAGTTTCATTAAACCATTCATAATGGTCCTCTCTTTGCTCTCATGGCTTCTTCTTGCCAAGTTTCTGATGATGCCCGGTAACCAATTATAGTAGTCAATTCCAAACCTCTACAGCTCTACCCTTACAATGGATTTAATCAAATTAGGACAGCTGATGGCACAAGTTTATTCATATTACACACTGGTTCATTTATGGTTCCATCTCATTTACGTCCTTATGCATGCATGTAGTTTGTTATGTCCAATATGTCACTAGGAAACTCATTAGCATAGCTCAATTCACTGCAGATAATCATGTTTATTTTGAATTTTATCCACCATTTGTGCCTTGTGAAGGATCTCTACTCGGGTCAGGTCCTTCTTAAAGGACGATTGCATAGAGGCCTTTACAGACTTGAGCTTGTAGATCCAGATTCTAAATTTGCTATTTTAGGGCAACAATTACTATTGATACTCGGCATAAGTACCTTGGTCACTATTCTGTTAAAATTGTAAACTGTTTTCTTCGTTCTTTTGAGCTTCCGCTTTCTGGTTCTAAACATTTACATACATGTTCTACTTGTCCATTAATAAAAAATAATACTTAACCTCTTTTTAGCATTAATACGATGAGCACCTCTCCCTTATACTTGATTTATGCTGATGTCTAGGGTCCCTCCCCATGTCTGTTTTTATGTGAACTTTAGAGCATGTTTTTATGTGAACTTCCTTGATGATTTTAGTAAATTATATGGATTTATCCTATATCTGCCAAGTCTGGAGTTCTTCGTGTTTTTCAAACTTTTAAACTCCAAGTAAAAAATCTTTTAATACCAAGATCAAGTATTTTCAAAGGGATTAGGGTGGTGAATTTCGAAATGTTAATACTTTTCTTGAATATGTTGGTATTACACTATTACTCATCGAATTTCTTGTCTATTTTAACATACTCAAAATAGATGTTGGTCTTTCTCTTCTTAATCACTCACCTAATCCTCGAAAATTCTGGGATGATTATAAAAAGACTTCCCTCCTTTGTTATTAATAATTTGTCTTTGTTTCAAACATTATTTGGAATCCCTCTGGACTGTAACATTTTAAAAGATTTTGGTTGTGCATTTTTCCTTGCTTACGTCCTTATCTTAAAAATAAACTTGAGAACCATTCTAAAACTTGTGATTTTCTTGGTCGTAGTCCCTCTCACGGAGGGTATAAATGCTTGCATGTTTCTTCTGGTTGCATCTTTATCTCTCGTGATGTAATGTTTCAAGAACAAGTTTTTTTCCATTTCATGATGAGCCTCCAAGTCTGGTAATTTATTGTTATCCGGAGTAATGGTTCCACCACCTCAACCATGCATACGTCCATACCTCATTTACAAGACTCTCAACATGGCCACTCCACCTGCCTCTTGTGCTGCTCTTCCCTCTTAGCCACCACATGTTGATAACCATAACATTACTGAAATCCATGTTAGATGCGGGAGAAAGATGGGGAGCACTAGACCGAGCCACCCCAGAAAGCCTCCCTCCACTAGACGCACATGGACCGCCAACCAACGGTCCCAAACTGCCAATTGGCGGTTCAGAAGTTGCGCCTGGTGCGCAGCTTTAGCTCGCCTTGTTCTCCATGCTGAGGGCATTCTATTGCCATCACTGGATCCATACTTTGATCTACTCGATTGGTGGACACGAATGAAAGAAGAGAACTCCCTACTTAATACTCATAAGCAAAAACAAGATTTGCACCAAACTCATATTTTCTTTCTTCTTTCTCACTTAACTTGACTTGTTTTGGCTTTACATGACTTGATTTCAAATGGAGAACTCTTGTGCTTTATATAGGCACTTACAAAGACTTTTCAACTTAACCTACAACATAAACATAACATAAACTACATAAAAATGATCATTCAAGATCATTACAACCTCTACTTAAATTGCATCATAAAATAGGACGAAAATCAAAGAGAAAATGAAGAGTCCCTTTGTCTCTTCCTTTCCTACAACCTCTCATCTTCCTTCTTGTTGATGTTCATATTCTCAATAAAATAGGACGAAAATCAAAGAGAAAATGGAGTTGATGACTCACCCTCCATAGGTGATGTGGCTAGTGACTAGGATGCCACCTAGGATTAAGTTCAATTCTCAATAATCCCACCACTTCACATACAAACACCTCCACCACCACATATAGAATCACCAACACAACCTCCCACCCATGTTCATATTCCTATCACTCACAGAATGACCACTTGCACAAGAGAGAATACTAGACGTCCTAAGTCCTTCAATGACTATTAAGTCTTCTCCACCACCAAACACCCCCTTCCTCCCTCTTCTCTCACTGTTTGTACACTCTAATAACTACACTCAAGCAATCAAATATGGTAGATGGAGGCTGATAAAAATGGACCTGGACTCTTGTTCTTCTTCCTCCTCTCAAAATATTATTGGTTACAACTGAATTTTTTTTACAAAACGGAATTCTGATGGCTCAGTTAATTGTGTTTGTTGTTTTTTTACCTTGAATATGAATTAAGTATTTCTATGGGAAAAAGTATAAACGGTCGACCAGAACTTAAGTTTCGATCGACCGGTAGCATAGCTTTTCGTCCAGGAGAAGTGCCTGGAAGTTTCTGGTCGACCAATGGGACTTATTCGGTCGACCGGGTGCACATTCGGAGGTTTTGCAGAAGTGCCTAAAAGTTTCCAGTCGACCGGTTCTTAAGTTCCGGACGACCGAGTATGCTTTTGGACGTCCAGGAAAACTTCTTGGAAGTTTCCGGTCGACTGGTACTTGAGTTACGGTCGACCGATTGAAGTATTGTGACACTGTCTGGAAATTTCCGGTAGACCAAAGGACGCGACAGTTGACCGGTGGAGCTCTGGATTGCACTACGTTTTTAAGTTCGGTCGACTGATCGGGACAGTTTTGCCCACGTTCTGCACTTTTCTCCGCGCTATTTTGGTGCAATTAATACTTGTTTTGGCCTACTATATAAAGGCAATTTCGTCCCCCTTCGTAAATAGAACAATTACTATTGTCTACTTTACATTCTAGAGAGAAAGAGAGAGAGCATCCTCGTGTGGATTAGATAGGAGCAATTTCAGTCGGGTCTTTCAACGCCTATTGGTTCGTGTGTTCTGTAAACCTCTCGTGTAATTTGTTTCTCTATAGTAGATTGAAGTGCGTCGTCCATGGTTTTTCCCACATTGGGTTTCCACGTTAAATCATGTGTTCTTGTGTGTTTTGCGTGGTTGGTGATTGTGGATTTGCATTTGTGGTTTCCTTTCTTCATTAGATTTATTAATTTTCATTCTGTTGCGCCTTTGGGATTGATTGTATTCCCTAACAACTAGTATCAGAGTCAGGTTGGTCCAAATTTTGGGGATTTGTCGATCTTCTTGCAAATACACATGGTGAATCAATGGAAGATTGAGAAATTGAACGGAGATGTCAATTTCGGCTTGTGGCAAGTCAAGATGCACGCAATCCTGGTGTAGCAAGAGATGGAGGACGTTCTTGAGGGCATGGAGACGTTGCTGAAAGAAATGTCCGAACAAGATAAGTTGAAGCGCTATTGAAAGGCGATGTCAACCATTAAACTATCTCTGTATGACGAAGTTTTGACAGAAGTGCTGAAAGAGAAGACAGCTGCAAGCATGTGGAAGAAGTTAGAGGAAGTCTACATGAAGAAGTCACTTGTGAGCTGGATTATCTTGAAGAAGAAGTTGTTCCTATTCAAGATGAAGTCTGGTATTTCTCTTCAGCAACACTTGGAAGATTTCAATGCAATCATCATGGATTTGGAGAAGGTGGAGGCAAAGTTTTCTGAGGAGGATCAAACTATCCTTTTACTTTGCTCGTTGAGTTCTTCATATGATCACTTCGTGAAGACAATGATGTATAGTAGGACCGACATCTCTCTTGCGGATGTCAAAAACGCACTCTCCTCCAAATCTGATATGGAGAAGAGGTCTGATGGTTCTGAGTCGAGCAAAAGTGAAGCACGTGTTGCTTTTGTAAGGGAAAAGAGATGAGTTTCTCAAAGAACACCTCTAAGACCAAGTCGAATGACAAAGATATTATTTGTCATTATTGCAAGAAGAAGGGTCACAAGATATCAGAATGTTTTAAGCTACAAAACAGAGAGAAGCGGAGGGGTTCTAGTAGTGGTGATCAGTCAGGTTTGAATGTTGCCGAGTCCGATTTTGATTTCGTGTTGCCAGCTACAGGTTCGTCTAAAGCTTCCGATGGTTGGGTGATTGACACAGGAAGTACATTGCACTTAACTCCGAACAAGCAGTGGTTTTCATCTTATGAACCAATGTCAGGTGGAATGGTTGTGATGGCAATGGTGACAGGTGCGAGGTTGCAGGAATTGGCTCACATGAGGACCCACGATGGCCTAGTCAAGGTTTTGTCGGATGTGCGACATGTTCCAAAGGCGAGCAAAAATCAAATTTTAGTAGGTAATCTGACTGCAAATGGCTACAAATTCAGTGGTGAGGATGATAACATATCCATCACCAAAGGTTCACTTATTCTGATGAAGGGGAAGAAGCTTGAGCCCGGTAAGCTTTATATGCTTAAAGGAGAAACTGTGGTGGGTAACGCAGTTGTAGCATCATCGTTGTCTGGTGAAGAGAATGCCCAACTTTGGTATATGAGGTTGGGGCATATGAGCGAGAAAGGCATGACGGTGTTGAACACACGTGGTTTGTTTGGAAGTCAGAAAATCGGTAGTTTGGACTTTTGTGAATAGTATGTTTTAGGGAAGCAAAAGAGAGTTAGTTTCTCCGCAACGAAGCACACCACCGGGGCCACCTTAGATTACGTCCACTCTGATTATGGGGACCCTCACAGGTTCCATCAAAAGGTGGAGCTCGCTACATGCTCACATTTATTGATGATTTCTCCAAGAAGACTTGGGTTTATATTCTGAAACAAAAGAGTGATGTTATGTCATACACATTTATTTTTAGCATACACTGAACCGTACGTCATACACTACAACAGAACGGAGTAGCAGAACGTCTGAATCGAACTCTCTTGGAGAGAGCTAGATGTATGCTTCTGAATGCTGACATGACTAAGGGTTTTTTGGCAGAAGAGTGTATACCGCTTGTTATTTAGTGAACTGTTCTCCTCACACCGTTTTGGATATGAAAACGCCGGAAGAAGTTTGGTAAGGTGGAGCTTCAGATCTGTTCAAGTTGAGAGTCTTCGGTTGTCCAGCGTACGCACATGTAGATCAAGGAAAGTTAAATGCTCGGTCGTTGAAGTGTATATTCCTTGGCTACAATTTGGGTGTGAAGGGTTATCGTCTGTGGTAAGGAATCTCAAAAGCTCATGGTTGAAAGAAATGTTGTCTTTAATGAGCTTGTTATGTTACCTTCCAGGAAAGACACTGTTATTTCGACTCCTGCGTCGAGTGGTGCTCCGGTTCAGGTGGAGCCATCGGTAGTGAATGTTGATGAGGACTCTGGTGTGACACAAATGGAGAGTTTGAAATCTGAGGAAGATGAATAGTATTTGTTGGCAAGGGATAGAGAGAGGCGTCAGACCAAGAAACCTCGTGGATACGCTGAATCAGTCATTGTATATGCTCTTAGTGCAGCTGAAGATATTGGAGTCTCTGGTGAGCCGAGCAAATATTCAGAGGCAATTTTAGCACCCGATTCAGCTGCTTGGGTGGGTGCAATGAATGAAGAGATGAAGTCCCTTCATAAGAACCAAACTTAGAAGCTAGTAGAACTTCCAAAAGGAAAAAGGGTCGTTAGCTGCAAATGGGTCTTCCAGAAGAAAATCGAGGGTCTCTCAGATGTGAGATACAAGGCTCGACTAGTTGCTCGTGGTTTTAGTCAGGTGGAGGGTGTGGATTATAGCGATATTTTCTCACCCGTCGTGAATGATACTTCTATTCCTGTTTTGTTGAGTTTGGTTGCAATTCATGATTTAGAGTTAGAGCAACTTGATGTGAATACCTCTTTCTTACATGAAGAGTTAGAGGAGCATATTGACATGTCCCAACCGGAGAGCTTTGTGGTCGAGGGTAAAGAGAATCAGGTTTGTTTGTTCAAGAAGTCGCTTTATGGGTTAAAGCAGTCGCCTCGACAATGGTATAAAATTATTTAATTCTTTTATGGTTGGACATGGTTACAGCAGATCAAAATATGATTGTTGTGTTTACCGAAAGGTATTTCTGGATGGTTCTATTGTCTTGTTATTACTCTATGTAGATGATATGTTGGTAGCAGCTAAGGACAAGTCTACAATATTTGAGCTTAAAGAATTGTTTAGGCATAGTTCGAGATGAAGGATCTCGGTTCAGCGAAGAGAATCTAGGTATGGAGATCCATCGTGATCGTGAATGCAAGAGTTTGTTTCTCTCCCAACAGCAATATATTGAGAAGGTCTTGCATCGTTTTGGCATGGAAGATGCCAAGTCTGAAAGAATTCCCCTCGCCACGTATTTTAAGCTCTCGATAGACTTGTGTCCCAAGAAGGAGGAGGATAAGGCATACATGTCGTGTGTGCCTTATACTAGTGAAGTTGGAAGCTTGATGTATGCTATGATATGCATACGTCCAAATATAGCTCAGGCGGTCAGTGTTGTGAGCCGCTATATGTCGAATCCAGGAAATGAGCATTGGTCAGCTGTGAAGTGAATTCTCCGGTATCTAAAAGGTACAACGAAGCTATCTTTGAAATTTGGTCGATCTTCGTATTCGTTAATGGGGTTTGTTGATGCCAATCATGCGGGAGACCGCGATAGACGAAGATCTATGACTAGTTATGTGTTGACTGTTGGGAACACAACTATTAGCTTGAAAGTGATGTTGCAACACACTGTTGTTTTGTCTACGACGGAGGCAGAGTATGGCAAGCAACTGAGGGTATAAAGGAAGCCCTTTGGCTGAAAGGTCTATTTGGAGAGCTTACTCCATGTCATGATACAGTGGTTGTTTATGATAGTCAGAGTGTCATTCATTTGATGAAGGATCAGATGTACCACGAGAGGACGAAGCATATCGACGTCCGTTATCACTTCATTCGAGAAGTTGGTGCTGAAGGTGTGGTGGTGAAGAAGGTGAGTACTGAAGATAATCCGGCGGACATGTTGACGAAGCCAGTTATTTCAACTAAGTTCATGGTATGCTTGAAATTGGTTGGTTTGAGCTCCGAGTAGGTGGAGCTAAGACGACGACACAACGAGGAAGGAAGTGCTCCTTCAAGTTTCGGGGGCTATTCAAGGTAAAGGTGGAGATTGTTGTTTTTTACCTTGAATCTGAATTAAGTATTTCTGCGGGAAACAATATAAATGTCGACCGGAACTTAAGTTTCGATCGACCGGTAGCGTAGCTTTTCGTCCAGGAGAAGTGTCTGGAAGTTTTCGGTCGACCGGTACTTAAGTTACGATCGACCGGTTGAAGTATTGTGACATTGTCTGGAAATTTCCGGTAGACCAAAGGACGCGACGGTCGACCGGTGGAGCTCTGGATTGCGCTACGTTTTTAAGTTCGATCGACCGATTGCACCCGTTCGGTTGACCGTTCGGGAAGTTTTGCCCACGTTCTGTACTTTTCACCACGCTATTTTGGTGCAATTAATACTTGTTTTGACATACTATATAAAGGCAATTTCGTCCCCCTTTGTAATAGAACAATTACGCTATTAGGGTTTTTTTTGGTTTCGATAATGACAACATGATTATTACTGCCGTAATTATGAAGTGTTTTAGCACTTAAGTGCAAATCATTAATTCAAAAGGCTAATGTCGTACTTACAAAATGCATACTTACAATGTGCTTCAAAAGAACAAGTCGTGGGCGAAAGCAAATTGACTAGATGATAAAGATCTTTATAGATTCATATATATCATTATTATTTGCAAATTGTTTATGGTGTAGATTAGGAAAAGTAATTAGTATTTTTATGTAAGACAAACTTCAAGATAATTTCCTATCACAATCTACTTGCATTCTAATCAGAATTTGTCATGATTCTGTTGGTATCCAACATAATCCTAGGATTATTTCCAATTCAATCAAGAAAATCATATCCAATCAAGATCTAATAACAATTAGTTAAGGAAAAGTAGTATTCTACTCACTTCTCCACCCCAAAACTCACGCACTATGAGTTGGACATTCCAACTCATCAATTTTGCTTAGTCACCAAACCAGCTTGGCAAACAAAACCACTCCAGAAGGCAAGAAATATCACATTCTCTCTCCAAAAATCACCATCCAGCCATTTACACATCCTTTCAATAATACCTCCCAACCAATCACAACTTCTCTCACTTGAATACACATTTTCTCTCTCCAGAAAACACCCTCTCAACCAATAACAATCATCACGTACACAAGTCATGTTGTACGTTCGCTACAGGTGCCATTAATGAGGTCAATGTCCATGCTTTTGAACCAAAAGTTGGTTTTTTGAATTTCAAATCCCACTTCGATGTGATAAATTAACCAACAAATCCCCAAACCCTCCTTCTACCTCTTGGCTTCTTGCATGACTAACCTCCAAAACTTTTCATGTGAAACCTTTGGTGTGAAACCAAAAGGCTCATCTGATATTCTGATGGAGGCGTAACTTCTCTTGTATTCTTTGCAAACTAGTAAGTGCAAGTCAATCTATTGTCTATTGGTTACTTCGTTATGCCTTTTTTGGCTATAATTCGTCATTTTTGCTATTAAATGCTTCATTCTTGATTTTAGCATCATTTTTGTTATTCAATGATTCATTATTTCCTCCTTTTGTTATTTAATGATTATAATTGACTTTTTATTGAGATACAAAACCTCAATGGATGTTTCCTATTCGATGTTGTTTTATGCTTTATTTTGAAATTTTGTTCGTCGATGTTAGAAACTTCTTCAATGTACGTACAACTTATCATCTCAATCTTTTTTTGATTTTTTACTTATGTTACAACCCACTTGTTCATCGTTATATTACTTGGCACTTTTATAGCAACACATGGATTCAATTTGTTGGTTAAATGAGTGATTTTGGATCAATTTTCATGTGGAATTTATCGTAGAATTTTAATTTTACCTTGTTTTTTGGTTTCAGGAGGTGGAATGGTGAAGGTGGAGTCTCTGGATGAATTTTGGTTGAAGTGGATGAATAACTTTCCTGTTGTCCGTACGTTGACATTTTTTTGGAACCATAAATTACTAGTATCAAAAATTCTATGTGAAGTGGTGAAGTTAGTTGTTTTTTGAGTTAATGAAACTTTTTCCAAACTCATTTGATATCACATCTATCCTATTATTGTGCAATTGTAAGCTCTATGACTAAATGTTGTTCTTCTATTGAATCATTTACGGTGCCGAGTCTGATCCTCTCCGCATTGCATTTCGCTACGTTAATCTTCCATTTGTTGACCTTGGCAAAGAGTTCTGGTTTGTTCTAGGGAGTAAATTAAACAACATTACGGGAGGTAAATTAAACATTAAGTTAGGATAAATTCAAAGATATCATGGGGTAAATACACCGTGTTATTGTGCAACTTTTAGCTCTATGACTACATGTTTTTAAAATCATTTTGATAGAATGACTAAATTTGACGGTAAGATGTGTGTGATCCTCGGAGGCAGGCACAACCACAGAGAACGCAACTCGAGGTTAGCATCCATCCACCTTGTCTAGTTACGATCATTTCTGTCTTAGAGTAGGTATGTGGATGATGATCCAGTGCTACGGAGAAAGCAGAACGTACACAAAAAATTAGAAACATATGTCAACCCTGCTATTTAATCCAATTGGTAATATAGATGATAGGTTGGGGTAAATTTAGTTGTGATATGGGTAACTTTGATTTTAAAGGACGAACAACTTGGAGTAAGTGGAATGGATTAAATGATGGTTTGTGGGGTAACCCTAACTTGAAGAAAGGGCAACTTTAGTTGGATTGATGGTAGAATTGATTAAATAGAAGGAATTGATGGTATCTTGGGGTCAATTTAGTTGCGATAGGAAGTAAGTTGAATTCAATAACATGGTAACTTGGTTAAATAGAAAGAATTAAATTATGGTCCGTGGGGGTAACTGTAGGATTTCATGTTTAATTATACATATATATTTTTCGAATTTTCATGTATAATAAGGATCAATTTTCAATTTTCTAGAATTTATTGCATGCATCGGTTTGTTTTAACAAACTAGTTTCAAAAACTCTATTAAAACAAACATGAAGGAGCTCCGAAATTCATACCTAGAAGTTCTCTAAAACTTCTCGAAGATTCGGAGACAGTTGGGATGCTCCTCGCTGCGCCGGATGCCTCCGAGTATTCACCAAACTCTAAACAAGATCGGAGAGAGGGAAGCTAGTCTCTCAATCTCCGATTGGGTTTAGAATCTAATTACTAACCCCTCTTTAATTCCCTTGAGAAGATGATCTCTTAAGAACTAAACTAAACTTAAGAATTAAGGAATTTTCGTGGAGAATTATGGGGAGAGAATTTTTGCATAAGAAAAAAAATGATTTAATTAAGGAGGTAATGAGATAACCTTGTATTTATAGGTTCTCTCCAAATTACATATTCATGTGCAACCTCTTGCCCATGATTCCATGCAAAATTCCATCTAACCATCATTATTTAATAATAAATAATATTAGCCACGAATTAAATCAATTATGGACCAATTCCATGCATGATCTAATTAATTCTTAAATTAATTCTGCACAAAACCGTCTGGACCGGTCGACCGTTACGAAGGTCCGGTTGACCGCTCGAACCCAATTTCGGTCGACCGTGCGAGATTCGGTCGACCGTTCTTAACGTAGAATATTTCATCGCAATGTTCGGTCGACCGACCGATAGATTCGGTCGACCGTTCTGAACAGACGAAAATTCCCTGTTATCGGTCGAGACACGTCCGGTCGACCGTGTACCTTCGGTCGACCGTTATCCATTAACCGGTCGACCGTTTGCACAATCTTGCAGACTTGTCAAATTTCGGTTTAACCCCTACAAAATTTGACATTTCGGGATTAGTAGTAAATTCACAACTTATGTAACATATTATCCTATGTAATGATCAATCATTACACCCCATAATATTTACATCACATATGAATTTAATTTAGATTCTAATTATGTTATAAATCACAACATAATTTTGATTTTGCTTGTTCACCCCATGTGTCATATTTTCTACATGAAACCCGACACATCCTATGAACTCAAAATCCTCATTTCTTGTTTCCCAGTTTTGTGGTGTGACCTATGGGAGGATCTAAACTAAGTTGGCAGTGATATTAAGAGCTTAATATCACAAGCTATAAGCGGTATCTAGCTACACATTATAGCTCCCAATTAGTTAGATGTCTTAATTCCACTCGAACCAAAACCCGATCCACTTAGTGATGGAGTGCACCACTTGTGTCCGTCCCTTGCCTCATGATATTAAGAATACACACAAAGTAGTATTGTGTCATCTTTGTATTAGTATTCATTTCTTGATCTCTTTAAGCTAGTTATAAATATGTGACTTAACTCAAATCACATTGTGCACATTATAACTTTGTTTTATCAAGGGGCCCACTAATATCATCACTCAATTAAGAGGGGCAATGATAGTCTTTTGACTAACTATCTTCTCCAACAAAAGTTGTACTTAACCAACCAATGCCTTTACACTACACTGATCGATAGTTCAAGACACTGATCTAATTAAGTATTCCTTAAGTGATTAGATATAAGTCTCATATCAAAGGACCAAAGACACAGTAAAATATTAATGACACAGAAACACACTTCTATAATATTTTACTTATTAGGTCAATTCGGTATACAAAAGTAATATTTTCCTCTTTTGCATACCCGTGTCGTCACTCACTTGTAGAGCTACAATGATCTATGACCAACACGACAATCTTAACTCGGTAATTAATGTCCCATGTTAATTACCATGATTGCGAATATCTTTTGTTTTATGCAAACCAATATCTTTCAGAGCTCTACGGTTAAGGACCAAGAGCCTCTTCCTTAACACTTCTAAAAGACGAATAACATAAACAATGAACAAAATGATTTCTCATTCAATTCATAATAATTGACATTTAAAAGTAAAACTTTTAGAACACATTCCCTTCAATCTCCCACTTGTTATCAAAGTTTTCTTTCACATACATTCTCAATGCATAAAACATCAATAACTAGGGTAACCTTCCTAAATCACCTATCAAGCCAATCCACATTGACCCTCGGATCCATGGACTCGAAATATATTTCGTCTCTTAACTTGGTATGAAGGTTTGTTGAATGGATTAGATGTGCCACTGTTGTGTCCACCTATTTATTTATTTTGTCTTTCGTTGGTGGTTGAGTTAGCTGTAGTGATATTACTCCTAACTACACTAGCTCATACCTCCACCTTCGATAATGATGACGCATCATCACTCCAACCTCTTATTGTCTAGAATTCCTATAAGAATTGCATCAAAACAGCCCTCGGCTATTTTCTCCTTTGTCTTCCATAAACACGAACCTTATCTTTAGTCCGGTTAAGGTACTTCAGAATATTCTTGACCGCAATCCTATGATTAGGATTCGCGTTGGATTGGTGACCTCTTGTCACATTTAAAGCATACGAGATATTGAGTCTTGTGCAAGCCATCGTGTACATGGTCCTTCCTTTTGCCGAAGCATAAGGGATACCTTCATGTACCCCAAGTCTTTGTGTGATTGAGCACATTGAGACTTCTTGAGTTGCACACCTATACTCATACTTATTGGCATATTGTCCATATCGGAATTGTTCACCCTGAACATTTCCAAAGACCTTGTCAATGTATGCACGTTGACTGAAGCCAATGAGTCTACGGGATGTATCTCAATGTATCTTGATTCTCAAGATGTGTTGAGCCTCATCCTTTTCTTTTCATTGAATACACTGATTTCAACGAAATTTCTCGTTTGCTAATGAGCAATATGTCATCGACATATAAGATCAAAAGTACTACATGGCTCCCACTAATCTCCTTGTATATACAAGGTACTCCTTTACTTTGAATGAAGTGAATCTTCTTCACCTCTTCGTCAAAGCGTTTGTTCCAACTCCCCGATGCTTGCTTCAATCCATAAATGGATTCTCGAAACTTGCATTTCTTCTCGCTACTATTTGGATCATCAAAACCTTGAGGTTGTACCATGTACATATCCTCCTCCAAGTTCCTGTTTAAGGAACGCCATTTTGATATCCATTTTCCATATCCCACAATTGTGAAATGCGGTAATAGTGAGCATAATCCGAATAGATTTTAATATGGCAACTTCTCAAAAATTTCATCAAAGTCAATTTCTTGAATTTGAGTATAACTTTTGCTACAAGCCTTGCTTTGTAGGTTGTCAAGTTACTATCCATGTCTATCTTCCTCCTAAAAGCTCATTTATACCAAATGATATTTTCTCTTGTGGAAGGCTAATCAAGTTTCATACTTGATTATCATACATAGATTCTACTTCGGATTCCATGGCTTTTAACCATAGTTTGGAGTCTTTTCTATTGCTTCTCGGAAGGTCGAGGGATCTTTGGTATCTAGTACCATGATCTCATGAAGTCCCACATACTTATTGGGTTTCTTCCTTTCCCTCATTGACCTTCTTAGTTCTTTTGATTCTTCTTGTGTCTCTCGAACTTCTTCCACAATTTCTTGAGGAATAGGTTCATGTTCGACTCTCGAACGCACACTAGATGAGGATGATTGAGATTCTCTCACAATTTCTTGTAAGGATCTCTCGCTCATGCTCCCACTAACCAAATGAATCTCGGTTGGGTCTTCATGATTTTGAATGCAACATTCACATCATGATCTTGTAGAGTATCTTGAGTTTCCTCAAGCTCAACTCTACTCCCACTACTTTTCTCTCTTTTCCAGAAATTCCAGAAAAACCATATCTCTCTCTACAATCTTTCGATTGGAAGTGATATACCAAAAGTAGTATCCTCTTGTCACACGAGGACAACCTATAAAGAAGCACTTATCCGCTTTTGGTTGAAGCTTGGTCGACATCAATTTCTTGATGTATACCTCACAACCCCAAATCTTGAGAAAGTCGAGCTTAGGTGTCTTTCAACTCCATAGCTCACAAGACATTTTCTCCACGGATTTGGATGGAACATTATTTAGTGAGTTTGTCATTATTTGTAGTGCATAATTCCAAAAGTAAATCGGCAATTTAAATTGACTCATTATTGATCGAACCATGTCGAGCAATATCCTATTCCTACTTTAGGAATGAGTCAAATTAGGTATTCTAAGCACTCACCCCTACGAACCTTTCATAGAGACTCGATATTCTTGTTGAGTCGGTTCACTACTTCATCCTCGAATTCCTTGAACTTGTCAAAGAATTCACTTTTGCTTCCCATTAGACAAATATAGCCATAATGACTATAGTTGTCTGTGAACAAAATGAAGTACCTTAAACCGTCTCTTGCACTTGTACTTATCGGACCACATACATTAGAATGTATCATATCCAATTAGTTGTTCGTTTTCGTTCCTTTCTTCTTGAAAAGTCTCTTGGTCATTTATTTGACCAATCCGATAGTGCTACAAGATTGTATCATTCACGTGAGTTATCTTAGTTTCTCTTTTGTTATTGTTTGTTTGAGTTTGTTCATTATTTATTTCAAACAAATAGAAATCATTCCATATGAATGTATTTGCATAGAAAATTCCATTCTTCGATATAGACAAGCAAGAATTAAAATATTTATTAAAATTTATCCATATCCAAAACTTGATACAGAATAGTTCTTGCTAATCGAAGGTACATAACAAACATTCTACAAAACATAAATTTAAATCACTAGACTATTGAAGTTCCATAGAATCTTGTACAATCGCAGCGATGCTTGTACTATTTCCAATCTTCAATATCATCTCGTTCCCAACGAGTTCCTTCCTATCCTTCAATAGCTGCACATCAAAATTATGTGAGCACAAGATCCGGTAACCATTACCAAATCAAGGATAGAGGTGATTAAATTTATCTCAATAACAAACATACCTATGGCGTTTCTCGGGCGCCTACATTCAATCATCCCATTTTCAAGGTCTTCCTTGTAATTGGGGCAATTAGGTCGGATGTGTCCTTTTTCACCGCAGTGAAAGCACTCCGAGTTGGGAGTTGGAGACTTGTAAGTTTTCTCCCTTGAGACACTCCCATTAGCACCTCCTACTCCCTCGCTCTTGATTGACGTATCTTTGGTAAATTTGTCTTTACCTTTGTTGATCTTTTTGCTCTTCTTATGGATAGCAAGGACCTCATGGTCCCTACTCTTGCCCATATCAACTTCAGCCGTTTTGAGAGCGTTGTGAAGTTCCTCAAGACTCACCCCTTTTTCACGCACATGATAGTGCATCACAAAATCCTTAAAGGACAGGGCTAGAGAGCCAAGAATTAGATCTTCGGCAATGTCCACTGGCATTGGAGAAGAGAGCTTCGACAACTTCTTAAGGTATCCTTGCATCGTGAGAAAATGCATGGATACCGATGTTCCCTCCGCCATATGGCACCTTGTGAGTGCGATGGTGGTCTTATAGCGCTCCTTTCGGGCACTATCCATGAACATCTTGGTTAGAGCCTCCATGGTCTTCTTGGGTTTTGAATCCAAGTATTTCGCTTGAAGCGAGTCACCCATGGATGCTAGTATAAGACCGTGAACTTGGTTCTCTTGGTCTTCCCACTTGGCTATCGCCTCTTTCTCTTTATCGGTTGCCTTCTCATTTAATTTTGGGATTTCACCATCCAAAATATGAGATAGTTTTTCAAACCTCAACACGATATTAAGATTGAGTTGCCATTTCATGAAGTTTGAGCCATCATTTTGCAAAGGGTTCTTTTCGATCATAGATCGCACAATTGGTTGGATATTTGACATTTCTACAAAATAAATTATATAGGTTTTAATGCCAATTTTATGTTTTAATATATATATATATATATATATATATATATATATATATATATATATATATATATATATATATATATATATATCGAATATGATGTAAATACTGCAAATAAAATCTTGCCCGTAAATGCAGTAATCCAAGATCCCATCAATTGTAATATAGACTAGCTAAGGGCTATCGAATACATTACAACATCAAGGTAAGAAAATATTTTCTAATCACAACCTTTTTGAATTTTAGCAACATTTAGCATCTTCAAACTTTTGTGACTCTTGTCGTTTTAATTATGAGGGAATGCGACATATCCTCGTAAGAAAAACTTTTTCCCAAAACCGAGCGAGGGCTCTAGGTAATGTTAAGAAAACTTATTTTCATTTGATACGAGATATGTTTATCTATTGTATTCACAACTAAACATACTTGGGGTTCACTAGGGTGAAACACACCTCATATATTTAATTGTGGCACAACAACAGACAACCTTTATATCTCCCACTATTCCCAAAGATAGAGGGAGCTATCTCCCGCTAAGGGCGAGCAGAGTATCCCTCGATCAATGGCTGCTAGTGGATGAAATAAGAAGGAAAAATTAATCTTAATTTTTGTTGGACAATTTCATTTATCAACATGTGATTTTGAATTTTAGTTTATCATGCATATTAAAATTTATACACATCCTAACATTCACCATTCATCACATGCATAGCAGAAATTATAAAAACAGAAATTAAACATTCACACAATCCATATCGCGTGAGTTTATATGTTCCCTTTGATCCTTGATCTTCGATCCCTGATCCTCGATCCTCGATCAATGCGCTACAGCGGCGACTTCCTCTTGCACCGGAGATGTAGATTTTACAGAAAATAAACATGCTCCTCACATTCGATAAAACCGACTAGTGCAAGTCCTATGTAAAAACCTCTCATATGCAAATGCAACTATCTAAAAGACGGAAATAGAGAGAATTTTGGCTTTTACATACACAAGCCCCTGTATTATAATAATAACATACATTCATAGCTTCTGAGTTGGAACATATAAACCCACAATTCCTGCATATACAATTCGAGCATCCATGCACGCAATATCGTTATAAACTATGCAATCTAGTTTATCAAGCATCTAGAATCTCAAACAATTCTTTGAAAAACGTTTTGAAATCCATTAAAAACATTTTTCATGCATCCATAGTTCAAAAAATTAATTATGAACCGCTGTCCATCTAATTTCCAATGGAAAGATGAATCGCAGTTTTTCGGTTTTGTTGATTCTCTTACAAAATAATCGTTTATACTTAAAACGAAATTATTGCAAGTTAGACTTATGTCTAAATCATAATTCTAATAATTACATGCCATGTTTTAAATATTCAAAACATTTAAAACGAATTATTACAAGAATTATTTCAGCAAAACATTTAAAGACCGAAAAACCGGTAAAACGAATTGTTTAAATCCTAGATGGTAAACTAAATTTGTTTATAGCCATAAATCATTAGAAAATTGAACCCTAAGCTCTGATACCACTGTAGGATTTCATGTTTAATTATACATATATATTTTTCGAATTTTCATGTATAATAAGGATCAATTTTCAATTTTCTAGAATTTATTGCATGCATCGGTTTGTTTTAACAAACTAGTTTCAAAAACTCTATTAAAACAAACATGAAGGAGCTCCGAAATTCATACCTAGAAGTTCTCTAAAACTTCTCGAAGATTCGGAGACGGTTGGGATGCTCCTCGTTGCGCCGGATGCCTCCGAGTATTCACCAAACTCTAAACAAGATCGGAGAGAGGGAAGCTAGTCTCTCAATCTCCGATTGGGTTTAGAATCTAATTACTAACCCCTCTTTAATTCCCTTGAGAAGATGATCTCTTAAGAACTAAACTAAACTTAAGAATTAAGGAATTTTCGTGGAGAATTATGGGGAGAGAATTTTTGCATAAGAAAAAAAAATGATTTAATTAAGGAGGTAATGAGATAACCTTGTATTTATAGGTTCTCTCCAAATTACCTATTCATGTGCAACCTCTTGCCCATGATTCCATGCAAAATTCCATCTAACCATCCATTATTTAATAATAAATAATATTAGCCACGAATTAAATCAATTATGGACCAATTCCATGCATGATCTAATTAATTCTTAAATTAATTCTGCACAAAACCGTCTGGACCGGTCGACCGTTACGAAGGTCCGGTCGACCGCTCGAACCCAATTTCGGTCGACCGTGCGAGATTCGGTCGACCGTTCTTAACGTAGAATATTTCATCGCAATGTTCGGTCGACCGACCGATAGATTCGGTCGACCGTTCTGAACAGACGAAAATTCCCTGTTATCGGTCGAGACACGTCCGGTCGACCGTGTACCTTCGGTCGACCGTTATCCATTAACCGGTCGACCGTTTGCACAATCTTGCAGACTTGTCAAATTTCGGTTTAACCCCTACAAAATTTGATATTTCGGGATTAGTAGTAAATTCACAACTTATGTAACATATTATCCTATGTAATGATCAATCATTACACCCCATAATATTTACATCACATATGAATTTAATTTAGATTCTAATTATGTTATAAATCACAACATAATTTTGATTTTGCTTGTTCACCCCATGTGTCATATTTTCTACATGAAACCCGACACATCCTATGAACTCAAAATCCTCATTTCTTGTTTCCCAGTTTTGTGGTGTGACCTATGGGAGGATCTAAACTAAGTTGGCAGTGATATTAAGAGCTTAATATCACAAGCTATAAGCGGTATCTAGCTACACATTATAGCTCCCAATTAGTTAGATGTCTTAATTCCACTCGAACCAAAACCCGATCCACTTAGTGATGGAGTGCACCACTTGTGTCCGTCCCTTGCCTCATGATATTAAGAATACACACAAAGTAGTATTGTGTCATCTTTGTATTAGTATTCATTTCTTGATCTCTTTAAGCTAGTTATAAATATGTGACTTAACTCAAATCACATTGTGCACATTATAACTTTGTTTTATCAAGGGGCCCACTAATATCATCACTCAATTAAGAGGGGCAATGATAGTCTTTTGACTAACTATCTTCTCCAACAAAAGTTGTACTTAACCAACCAATGCCTTTACACTACATTGATCGATAGTTCAAGACACTGATCTAATTAAGTATTCCTTAAGTGATTAGATATAAGTCTCATATCAAAGGACCAAAGACACAGTAAAATATTAATGACACAGAAACACACTTCTATAATATTTTACTTATTAGGTCAATTCGGTATACAAAAGTAATATTTTCCTCTTTTGCATACCCGTGTCGTCACTCACTTGTAGAGCTACAATGATCTATGACCAACACGACAATCTTAACTCGGTAATTAATGTCCCATGTTAATTACCATGATTGCGAATATCTTTTGTTTTATGCAAACCAATATCTTTCAGAGCTCTACGGTTAAGGACCAAGAGCCTCTTCCTTAACACTTCTAAAAGACGAATAACATAAACAATGAACAAAATGATTTCTCATTCAATTCATAATAATTGACATTTAAAAGTAAAACTTTTAGAACACATTCCCTTCAGTAACTATAATTGATAGAATGGGTAAGTTGAGTTCAATAGCATGGTAAGTTACCCGCCCTACTAAATCAAATTACACCCTTTCACAACTATATTTACCCCAACTTACCATCCCTTCTACTAATTGGATTGATCAATCAGGGTTACCCTGATTTTGAATTCAACTTACCCCGATTATAAATTATGTTACCCAATTATTGGATTTAACCTACCATGTTGACATATGTTATTCATTTTATATAAACCGTCAAAACTTACTCCTATTAAATCAAACGCCAACTTGAAATATTTTTATCTAAATGGATCACCATCTAACTTAACTACAATGACACCACTAAAGGTAGTATACCCTAATTTGGTGAAGAACAAAGGCCGTCCAATTAATGCTAGGCTAAAGTTTACTATTAAAAAGAAAAGAAAACCGTACCTAAACGCAATGAATGGGATATTGTCGGTCATCTATGAACTGGAGAGTAAACACAACTACAAACTCACCCCGATTCTGATTTAATGGATATAAACTATGATTGCGTTACTTTCTGATGTTTTATTGTTGTTATTTTGAACAGTTCGTGTGTTATTTTGGCTGGTGATGTTACATATTTTTTAGGTAATGTTCGAGAACTTATTTCGAACCCTTCTGTGTAATATTTATTATGTAATGGAGGAACATATGACCACCATGCTAGGGAGTAAATCTAAGGGGTAACTTCAATTGATAAATCTAGTTGGTGGAAGGGATGGCAGGTTGAGGTAAATCTAGTTGGTAGAATGGATGGTAGATTGGGGTAAATCTAGATTCTATAGGGGGTAATTTGATTGAATAAGACGGGTAACTTGGAGTAAATGTTGGTTCGTGGGGGTAACCCTAATAGATACATGAGGTAAGTTGAATTCAATAGCATGGTAAATCTACTTGATAGACAGTGTAAGTTGAATTCACTGACATGGTAAATCTAATAAAGTAACCCTAATTGATAGACGGTGTAAATCAAGTTCAATACCCTAATTGATTTAATTTAGTTCCTTCTATTTATTCCAATTGACCATACTCCTGAATTCAACTTACCATGTCTACCAATTAGGGTTACCCCCACGAATCATCATTTGATCCATTCTATTTACTCCAGGTTACCCGTCCTATTACATCTAATTACCCTCGTTCACAACTAGATTGACCTCGGCCAACCTGTGAAATTACCCTCTATGTTTTACAAAATCACATTCACATGTACGTGGAATTTCCCCTACATGTGTTGGTGTTTAAGGTTTAATTGTACATTTCTATCAATTAAGAATACATAAGAAATGTACTATGTAAAGACAAACACAATTAGCAACATCCACTAGATCATCTAAATCCAACAATTTGAGTTCTAAAGCTCCGACCTCAACATGTCTTAGGAATTTCTTCTAGAAAAAATGGAGATGGAAGTGACTTTCAATAATGTTCGCAATAAGGTTGTAATAGTTCTCACCACCAAGTGATATTCCTAAAATGCAAGCCACGTTGACGTCCTCGAATATCATTTCATATTCACCCATAACGAACGATTTCCGACTACTTAAATAACACTCGATTACATCACAACGCAACTCGTCATTTACTAGAATGTTTTCCATTTGTAGAATATGACCAAAGGGCGTTGTTGAGAACAAATTTCTATGAGGTGGTCTCATTTGTTTCGGTTATTTTTGCCAAAAAATGAAACTAAGTCGACTAGGACTGTACTCCTCCATTTGCCTGTGTAATTTTTTTTAACAAAATAATATAATTCTAAATTTTCATTATAACGGAGAAACAATAAACATCCGTAAGCAGCAGTTACCAAGCATTTAGTTTGCTTTATATTGTAACAGTACACTTATACTTATACCAAGCATATATATATTAGCACCTATACTTATACCAAGCATATATCTTTGTAAGTTGCTATTATATATAGGGGGTAACAACACATGGATAAAAATGTATATTACTATACAAAATGGGGTATTTTGTATAGGAGTAGTTCCAAAATGGGGTATTTTGTATTGATGGATGCATTCGGTAGTCAACAAGAAACAATGAAGTTCTGTCCAATCTCACGAACGATCATTGAAGGTGATAAAAGGTCTAAAGTCTTAATAGTTGAGCTTCTTGAATCTAAGTCAAATGCAATATTCTAAACCATAAACCTTAAAGCGTAGTGATCGTGTTGAGGAATAGGTCTAGGAGGATCGAGAACCAAAGAGAGTTAGGGGAGGTAATTTGTAGAAGGGATTGGGGTAAATCTAGTTGCGATAAGAGGTAATTTGGTTTAATAGGACGGATAACTTGGAGTAAATAAAAATGTATCAATTGATGGTTTGTGGGAGTGACCCTAATTGATGGACGAGGTAAGTTGAATCCAATAGCAAGGTAAATCTAGTTCAATCGAGCACGGTAACCCAAATTGATTGTCGGGGTAAGTTGTTTTTAATAGAAAGGTAACCCGAAATAATAGTCGAGGTAAGTTGAATTCAATAGCAAAGTAACCCTAATTGATAAATCCAATTGGAAGAAGGGATGATAGATTGACGTAAATTTAGTTTCGAAAGTAGGTAATTTGATTCGAAAGGACGAGTGCATTGGATTCAATTAGGGTTACCTGCTATTGAATTCAATTAACCCTGACTATTATTTCTGGTTACCCTGCTATTGAATTTAACTTACCCAAACAATCTAGCTTGAGGGTGGTAGAAAGGATGGTACGATGGGGTAAATCTAGTTTCGAGAGTGGGTAATTTGATTCAATAGGACGGGTACATTGGATTCAATTGGTAGACTTTAGCCTACGATTACTTGGCAGTTATTGTTCTTCACCAAATTATGGTCCAAGACCTTCAGCGGTGTCCTTGTATTCAAGTTAGATGGTAATCCATTTAGATGAAAAATATTTCCAGGTAGTGTTACCATGCTATTAGATTCAATTTACCCCTTCTTTCAAATGGGATTACCAACACAAACCGTCATTAAAATTTTCCTATTTAAACCAAGTTACCCTAGCATTGAATTCAAGTTATCAATTCTTTCAATTTATGTTACCTTACGAGCCATGATTTAATACATTCTATTTACTCCAAGTTACCAATCATATTAAATCAGAGTTACCTTGCCCTTGGATATAAAAGCAATCATTATATAAAAAATTACCTAATTTAGTTCATAACACGTAACAAACATAACCATTACAATAAGTTAGTTCTTAAAAATAAGTACCCAACATTTAATAAGTTCATACAACTTAACAAACATAAAACATTAGATTACTTAACCAAGTTCTCGGAAAGTACGCATTCAGTCCTCAAAATCACCAATTCTGTATATGGAAATTTGAGATAAATTAAACAAAAAACCTCCCTCGTAGGGCACAAAATATTTCAGGTACAAAAGGCTCAAAATAGGTCAGGTACAAAAGAATGGGTGTTACCAAGTGAGAGTCCTAATATGCAAGTAACACAAACTTCCTTGAACATCAATTCATATGCACCTATAACAAATGATTTTCATTGTGTTGAATAACACCATATAAAATCAATAAGCAACTCATCATTGACTATAATGTTTCCATCTCCAGAATGTGGCCGAACAGTGAGGTCAAAAAGAGATTTTTGTGAGGCAGTCTCATTTGTCTCGCTACTTTTCAACCGATGAAGGAAAGTAAGACGGCTGTGGGCGTACTCCTCTTTCATTTTCCTGTGAAATATTATTATTGATTTTTTTAACTCAATGTAATTCAATAATTTGCTTGCAACCAAAAAATTCAATAACAATATAAAAACAATTTGAAAATCAACACCAATATTAATAACCATTTTTCCCTGGATTACCAAATTATTTGAGGTGGTCTAGAAAACTTATTACAATTTGCTATTCTTAACAAAAGCTGAACTCACCATGAATATACCCATCAATGTAACTAGGTTTACTCTCCATAAACTTATATTGTCCTAACAAAATTACCCCTACTAAAACATGTAAATACCACCCAAATTTAAAATCCAGAATCTATAACTACAAACTAAGTGAACCCCCTTGAATATACCCCTCAAAGTTAATAGGTTTACGCTCCATAGTTTTATGTTGGTCTAATCGTAACACGGATATTTGCTTTTAACCGAATTATCCCCTATTAGATCATGTAAATACCACCTAGTTTTTTTTAGTTAATGCTCAACACAAATGATTGGTTTGTTTTAACATGTAAACTCCAAAATATATAACCCAAAACTAAGGTAACCACCATGAATATACCCCTCACTGATAATAGGTGTACTCTTAAGTCAATTAGTCGTCATACCTAATGTAAACAAAAATCTTTGATTCTAACAGGATTACCCAAACTAGATCATGTAAATACCACTGAATGTTTTTACAAAAACTTCAACAAAATGATTCGAAAGTGGATCTCCAAAATATATAACCCCGGACTAAGAGAACAACCACATGTACTGCAAGTCTACCCCAAAACATATGTACCACAAATACTAAACACCCAAAACAACTGAAATACCCCATTTGTTATCAAGTCTACCCCAATTTAACCTGATCCTGGAAATACCCAAACTGAAACACCTTGATTCAATTTCCCCCGACCATTCATAAGTTTACCCCCAAATACACGAACCATTAATAAAATCCTACTATAACCCATTTTACCATGCTCCTGCTTTCAACTTATCCCAGACTATTCATAAGTTTACCCCCACTAACCATTATTAAAATCCTTCTACTTAATCCAATTTACCTAGCTATTGTTATACTTACCCTAAGTAATATTTAGGCTTATCCTAAATAACCATCATGTAATACCTTGCACACAATGTTTATGAATGTCTTCCGCATCGACCCGTAATTATAATTTTTTTAGCATGTTAGGATGTTTTGCATCAGAAACGTCATTTAAAAAACATCCTCACAAATATTGTATTTGGTTCAAACACAATACTAAACACCCAAAACAACTCAAATACCTATTTACATTAGCAAAACATACACTTTCAAATATAACCCAATACTACCAAACTTCCGCACCAAATTTATACTACAAAATCTTAAATACCCCGTATTATTATAGAAGATACCTAATTACACCTACTGTAAAGTACTATTTCCAATAGCAAATATACATATGCCCACCGTTTTCTTCCTAAAAATGAATCCCTATTTCTTATTAAAATTTACATCCAAATATACTCCAGAACTAACTAAAGTGTTATAATGGATAACAAAATAAATTACAAAATAAAAGTGAGACGGTTGTGGGTGTATTCCTCCTCCATTCCATCCTGTGAAATATTATACAAAAAATTAAATTAAAGATAAAACTCAATTGCAAGGAATATTGAATACAATTCAAAAATAATTTAACGGGAAAATGTAATACAACTTTTCAAATGGAAAAACTATAAAAACATATTAGGAAACATCTACAACAAGTTAATACCACAGAAGTAGTACAACTCACTCACTTGCAGAAACCAGATTACCCCGGCAAGGACATGAACATACCACAAAACCAACGATGCATCTTAAAGTCAAGTATGCACTGCTATTAAAAACATATAACACAAACAACTAAATTTGTTAAATGTCACTATCATAAACAATATTACATTTCCAAAGAAACAAACCCCATTTATTTTTTAGAAGTACACAACTAATGCACTTAAGTTATTAATGAAAACTAACCCAACTAATTAAACAATGAACTCCAAGTTACTAAACTTTTTTTAAAACCCAACAAAACACCACATTTCTATTTCATTCCCCCAAACTACAATGTTAGAATATCCAAGACACATATTACACAACTGAAACACAACATAAAAAATATAACGAACATACCCCAGGTTAATAATGAACAAATCTCAGGTTTTTCTTTTGCCAATAAGAAAATGTAACAATATAAGCCCAATGTGCCTACCATAAAAAAAACATCAAGACCCCCAAAAACTACATTATGTATTGAAAACGTAAGTGTGGACAACTTTACTCAAAAAATTAACAAAATAAAACGTAGAGTTCGTATCATAAAAAATAAATAGAAATGTAAAAAAAATTAAGGGAGAAATAGAGGACGGCTTAGGCAGTGAAAAACTAACCCTAAGCCTACATCGGAGGAGAAGGAATAGAGAAAGGTACCTGATGGTATTCGGATGACGACACCAAGCCGGTTCCGTCGGAGCAGCAGCACGATTTAGGATTTAAGGAGGAAGATGAAAGCGAGGAATGGGAGAACAATGTGAGAAAAACTTTACCAAAATGAAAACGAAACAAGGAGGACAAAGAGAAGAAATATTTGTTAATAGATGTTGGTTCATTGTTTTAATTGTATAACAGTAGATTTCTTATCTCTAACTAGTCTAGCTGCACCTTCCTGGTTAAAAGATTATCTGACAAGTACCCAGATTTTCTGACAAGTTCCCTAAAACTTGTTTTGCTTTTCAAACCCGACAAGACAACAAACAACACAAATGGGGACTGTCAACTAAGCTCACATTTGATCATACATGGCTGCCACGGTGCCACGTAATTGTGCGTAGGAAAATGGGTGGGAATTTGCGTTTCTTACCCGGGGTCCATTAGCAATTACATCCGGTTACACTCCCAATTAAGATTCACTGAGACGATATCAAGATCAATCAAGAATCAAATCAAGATCAACAAAATAATTGAAAGTTAGGAATGGTCGAAATTGCCATAACTGGTCGACTAGTTCTCCAAACCAGGTACTACATGTATTCCCAAATCAACGTACATTGCCATGGATACATGAGATATACTTGCTAGATAAATACCTAAATAGCTAGATCAATGTATGCAGCCCATGGAGTCATTTACAACATAAATGTCAAGGTGCTGGTCAACAAAATCGAATGAGCCAAATTGACAATGACCCGATCCAATTTCGCTTCCTTCGGCCTCCACCATGACAAACTGACGATGACAAGGTCACCACTATCACCGCATTCCGGATCATTCCGAACTGATATGTTGTGAATGCAATCATAGCCCAACTTTGTATTCACTCGTATCCATACTCCGAAGCACTCAAGTACTCACCATGCTCCTCAAAGTATTCGACCAAACGCTTCAGGAAACCATCATGACTAACAGTTTCTGAGTCACAGACCAAACAACATTGTCTTCTGGCACGCGTAACGGCCACGTTCATTCGCCTGCGGTCACTCAAAAACCCCACCTGAAAGAGAAATAGAAGTGAGTAGAATGTAAAAACCTTCCGCATGCTACTCAAAAGACATTGCGCTGTACCTCTTGCTTCGTGTTGGATCTGACCATTGAAATGATGATTGCCTCCTTTTCTCGTCCTTGGAATCCATCGACTGTGGAGATTTCTATTTCCTTAAGTTTGTCTTCGTTGCTTCGCAGCATCTTCAGGAGGACGACCTATCACATTGTTCATGAAAACTTTTTAGGGATCACTGGAGGTAGACAAAGTTTGGAGGGGAAAATGTCGATGGTAAACTTATATCTGAAACTTTGCAAGCATAAAATAATCAGACAGGAAACAATGTTTGACCTGCGCAGCATAAGGAGTGATAATTCCTATATCACTTGAGGGCACACCGCTTTCAATGAGCCTCTTTGCATGGGCCATGGCAACTGCAGCCTCGCCCTCGTTCATTGTGCTGTCTTCTTCGTCCTTTTTTTCTTCCATGTCACACCTAAAACGGTTTTAAACTTTTGAGAGATTCAAATAAGACCAAATAACACCAATTAACTTAAAGAAAAAGTTCTCTGCAACTTTCCTTTTTTTAAATCACGCATTGCAAGTTCAACTGAGCTATGAACCTTAGCACAAATATTGTATTGGAGAGATGTGAAATGTTACTGAAAAGATGTAGACCAAATGGGTGGTTTCAACTGGATGATAAATTACCCAACCAAAGCACGTCACTTAGGAGACAAGGGCACTTCAACGGCCAATTGACCAAAACTTGGACTATGTTCTCTGAGACACCAGTACTCACCCGAAGTTCCTCGTTTTGGATAATTTTTTGGCCAAATAAGGCCATGTTTACATACTAAGAAGCTATAATTTTATACCAAGTACCAATACAATACACAACAGATTTTCATGACCTCACATGCCAATGATGAGCTCAGACCTTCCCTCTTTGTTTTTAGGTCAGGAGGAGAAACAACGCTATTAATGAATATGATATTTTGATTGCTTAGTTTTTAAGAAGCAGTTGTGTCACACTATCACCAGAACATCAAGACATCTTGGAGGCAAATACATATTTCACCTTCATTCAAAAGAAAGATGATTTAGACCAACAGTGAATTACCCTGCTGAGTCGATCAAAAGTAGAGTTGGTTCTGTTGAAGATGACTTTTGCACATTATCAAGATCATAAAGCATATGTCCAGAAACACTAGAGTGGGCTTTGATCTGTATGAAAAGAATATGAGATTGAAGGAAAAAGCTTGCTAGGAAAAATCTTAACTCCAACCAAGTATATCACTACTCAAAGATATGTATTTGAAGATAAAAGATCCGGTAAAATCACCTTGTTATTGTAAAGTTCATTAGAAGACCAATTCATAATAAGCTCATGCATGCGATATTGGATGGTAAGCATGGCCATGGTTTCATTCCCATACATTCCTGCAAGTCGTTCGAAAAGAGTTTTCCCCAATCCCTTTCTCTCTGCCTCCACACTTTGTATAGTTGGTGGAAGTTGAAGATGGTCCCCTGCAAGGATACATCTTGATCCCTGGAGTGTCACAAAAAATTAACGTAGAGTAACAAATCAATTTTCTTCATTTAAATACAAGACATAATAAAGTGGTTTCGTCACAAAAAAGCAATAAAACAAAAAAAAACTTGTAAGTTTGTAAGTCTGTCACGGTCGGTGAAAGACTATGCTTATTCGTCGAGTGCTGGTGCAACGGTTTCAAACCTTGCCGTGGAAAGGTTTAATTGAGGCTCTCAAGGGGCTTGGGACTGGATTAAGTCAATGGACTGACCAAACCAATATAAAAATTGACGTGTGTTCTTTTCGTGGTTTGATTTTTTTCCTTTCTATGACATTTTATTGCACGTCTTAAATCACTATATTCACCCCACTCTGTATAGTAACTTTGAGATTCAAACAATTTTCACCTTTATTCTAAAAGAATTACTTTGATGTGAGAATACATTGCTATGAAAAGAGCACCTAAATTTTGATGTGAGAATGCATTACAAATTTAAGTACTAGCATGGCAAATACGATGATATTACTTCATTCTGAATACTAATACATTGAATCATTGATATGAACACACGCATCATCTTTTGATACAAATTGGAGATGAGGGTTTCATGAGCAATGAAAGAAGAGGAAAAGAGGTAATATAGGACAAGTACAGTTCCCTTCTGCGGTTAATTGAAATAAAGAAGTTTGATAGGTTTCTTGATAGGTGTACTCCAGAAAATAGTAAAAAGGAATGGTCATTCAAGCAACTTCATGTGACATAAATATCATATTAGAAGTTGTGGTAACATTAAGAGTTATACTAGAGATCAGAATTTAATGATAAAGAACCACAGTTGTGACTATTTACAATGTTTAAAGGAGAAAGTAAGACATGCAAACAAATATGTGCCATGCGATGCCGTCGCGAAACTTTTCCTAGCCTAGCCTTACTATGTTTCTCCACACTTGCAAATGGAAACTTGTTATTATAACACAAAGATGTACATGGGTCTATAGTCTATACACCATGGTAAAGATATGCAAGACTCAAGTCATTGCAAATGAAATATTCTAAACTATCTAGAAGAAGTTAAATTGCATATATAAACAAAAAAATGCACAAACATCAAATATCAATGGTAAATCACTAATCTAAAGAGAGATATCACACCTTCAAAAGAGCTAACCAGCAGGATATCTCTAATGCCTGAGCAGCTTCATCAATAATAACCAAATCAAATGAACTGGTATCAAGCTTGCGAGAAAATGCACCAGTCAAAGTTGACAAAACAACATCAGCATTTTTCATAACATCAGTAACTGCTAGTTGTTGTCTTTTCTTTTCTTCCTTCTGGAGGACTCTTAGCTCCTTCCTGATGTCTCTTTTTGTGTTTTTATCTTTTGTTTTCAGGAGTTTCCCATTTAAAACCTAATTAGAAATATCGGACCACAAAAGCCAATTAAAAGTTACCGATAATAATTTGACCTGAATTTAGGAAAAAGATACTAAATAAAAAATCTAACAAATGTAGTTCTTGGGCTATAGTAACTAGCATACCAAGACTTTCCTTAGATGCAACAACCAAATTGAGAGCATTTTATGTTTGAATTGACCATTTTCATTTTAATTTTATTTTTCTGATCAGTGAACTGACCAGATTTAATGAAATATAATGTGAAGTGAGTTTTCTGAATAGGGACAATGGCTGCAATAATTTTCTCTACCAATCCATTACGCACAGGTACACCAAAAGTGTGAGGATAATTTTCATAATTCTTTTGTGACAATAATTGTACTCATATGTAGAACTTTCTGCATGCAAATGAAAGGTTTTCCGTATTTCTTTCACTTAAGACTTTTACGACACTATACCAGTACAAACCTCCTCTTCTTACTTAGGCATGAAAGGTGGTTATACAGAATAACATGACATATTGGGCATCAACTCGGCCATGGGAGGTCTGTAGAGCAAGCAATTTAATGTTAGTGACAAACTCATAAGAGTATTGTCAGATAAATGGATAACCTTTACAATCCATAATGGAAGCATTTTATCAATAAGATGTCACCACTATCAATAAAATTTACACCTTCTTACCCAACAACAGTGATGCCTCTCCTATGCCCAGCAACCTCACCAGTCTCCACCACTCTTCGGTAGACGGCAGTACATAGAAATTGATTGACTGCTGAAGCTATTTCATTATTTGTTAGTGATCACTCATTTAGTTGATTTTTTACTTAATTCAGATTACTAGTTCGGGTTAATTTACTGATGTTTACAGTTCAGTTGTTGGCTGCTATTATTGACTACTATTTAGCTTAAGTATATTCGTTGAACTAGCAGCAATTTTGTGCATTGCCTTCTTTTTATCGGTGCACAATTTGTTTTTCGATTTTGAAGAAATTATTGTTCCTTTTACACTCCTCCTTAAGAGTGTAGCATTAGAACCAAATACAATGGATAAAATGTAAATATATTGGAAGTGTATTCCAAAATCACACTAAACTCCTCCACTTTTAGTTCAAGAGAAATACAAGAATATGGTACAGAAAAGCCTAAGTTTTGCAAACACCAAATGGTGAAGCAAATTAGAAAAAATGTCAACAGTAGGTCAAAATATGAGCAATCTTTGTTCTCACGAAGCAACAATGAGATGGAAGATGAAACAATCTTACTTAATAAAATACAATGAGATGGACCAGGGCAAAAATATACATTCACGTGAAACAATCTAACCTTCATTTCTTTGTGAATATCATTTGCAAGACCGCTGTTGTCCCCTCGCAAAACCTAGTCCAAGATAAAATAGGGACTTGGTTGAAGAACATTTTATCGTTCAGAAAAAAAAAGATTATTATGATTTTAGATGACAACCACCACCATAACAATAATGATTGTTGATTAGTGCCCAATTGTAATTGGTAATATAAAATTGTACCGTCCATCTGGATTACGTAGGGATTTTAATTTCTAAACCCTTCAGAACAAGCAGATCAATTTTAATTTCTAGTACCTGTGCATCTAGAGCGCTATCCAAGACTTGTGGCAACAAACGTGCAGGATGTCCCAACCTAACAAGTTTTACTCTACAAGAAGAACAGACATCACTTGACAAAAATGAAAATATCATGAACAAACAAAAGTAGAAGCCATTTATGGCAACCAAAACTAAAAACAAACGTGCAGCCTTATTCTTTTTTAATTATACCTACAAACTAAAAATAAGACATTAATTTTTAAAAAGGGAAACATTAAAAAAAGACATTATTCTATGCAATAATATGGCAACGTCCACATTGCATCATGTGTGTTGAGTCTACATCCTCAAACATGTTCAGGAGGCCATCAGCCTATAACGTCTAAAACCCAATCCCTACCCAATGGCTTATTTGCTCCTAGATCACAAAGTCCCAATAATAAAAATTGAATATGATGATGTGCAGTTTAAGCTTCTACTTAGTTGTCATCCATCTCACTTACAGTTATACAAAAATGAAATTTAATGTTTATTTATTTTTATTGGTAATGAGTAAAGGGACCCTACAAGTTATAAACTAGGAGAAAGTCCCTAAAATCTCCAATGTGAGACTATTTTCTAACAATTATGTTTTGACATTTACTTAAAATTTGGTGGAACTAAGGTAGAAAATTATAAACTTTTACAACTTTTTAATAAATTTAACTTTGTCTAGGAAAAGTCAAGCTAGTAGCTTGGCTTCCCTCAGCCTCGAGCGCGACATCTTCATGATTTTTTCGTATTCATTTGGTAACGCTAGTAGTCTTAATAGCTTTCATAGGAATTAGGAATCAACTGGACTTTATGCTTGCCAAACCTAAAAAGATGGCAAAAGACATCATCCACTTTACACAATTCGAATTTGATTGCAGTTGACATTGAACAAGTGAAGTTTGAAGAAAAAATTGAGTACCAAGAGCATTGATCATTTATCAAAGTAGTGGTCACTCAATGAATGCACCAGTGGTATGAAAAACCAATTAACCATTATATCAACATGACATACCATGACACCATCATTCCAAACAAAGTGTTGTTTTTAAAGAAAGATCAACTATTGAGGAAAAACCCCATCCTTTTGGAAAAGATACTATGAGGTCAATAGGTGGTTCACAAGTTTTAAGCCAAACTGGTTTCGATAGCCACATTATACCAATTGTTCACCATGTTGACCAATTGAATCTGCTAACTGAATCCAGTTTTAAAGACAGTAGAAATGAAGTAGTACATATCAGCATAAAATACAAAGTGTATTGATTTTACGATTAAAGCAAAGATAAAACTCTCAGAAGCTAAATACTATGCTTTAAGGTAGACATTACTAACTAACACACCTGAATGGAACAAGTCGTTCAACAATATTATCTACTGCAATGTTGGAAGCCGCACAAGCTAGAATCTTTGATCCACGTTTAACTTCTTGCAAGATAATTTCCACAACAGTAGTTGTTTTCCCTGTCCCTGGAGGCCCATGAAGTAGGAAGACATCTTTGGAGAGAAGGGCTTTTGTGATGGCCTCTTTCTGCAAACAAAACAAAAATATTACCACAACAAATTGGAAAAAATATAACCTAACCTCTAATAGCATATATTCTTCATGTAAGCCGCCATCCATCTGTGTGTTGCATCTTAAGAGCATAGCAATAACAACTAGTTAATCATCACCAAGAAAAATGTGACCTCCGATATCGTCTATCCTTGATTTGTGTCAGTGTCTCCATGTTGCAGCTTGGGAGCATATCAAAAAGACTTAGTAATACTAGTTAACGCTCACTACCTAAGTTGTGTCCTCTACCAAATAATTTATCCTGCTCAATAAACTAAAAATGGATATAATGGATATCTATCGTCATATATGAGCTCGAAATCTACATGTAAAAACAAACCTGTGAATGATCAAGATTCTTATTATATGGTGAAAATTGTAAGGTCTTCTTTGCCAATGCTGGTGCTTTCTCTCCAAATAGAACAGGAACCAGGTCCGAAGCTGGACCCTTGAGAACACCTTTGCTTAGTTGAACCAATGCATCCTTCATCCTGCGATAAGTAATCTGCACAATGAATTGATTCAGCATGTTGCAAATCATTGGGTTGGGAAATCTGCTTGCTCAGAATCATTGTAAATGAATATATGTACATATGCACACACATATTCATCCTCTAATAAATGGTAAAGAAAAATGAAGTAGTATTCACATAAAATAAGCTTTGAGCGTGATACCTCATTAGCAACTTTTTCAAGACGCAGAGGGCTGTTTAAACCATCAGGAATATCATCAAAAGAAACAGTGATGGAGGAATCCTGTTACGTTTCACCACACCGAATCACCCCCAAAAAAAGGACAAGGCATGTTCTGCAATTTAAAACCACATAAAAGATTGGTGCGTGGACAACAATGACCAACCTTCAAACGATACACGACACCCTGACCGAGAGAAGCAGATGCTCCATCAGCTTTATTAGGTTTTAGAATTACTACATCATGGTTTCCAAACTGCCAAGAAACCAAAAACGAAAAACAAGTCAATGACTAGTAGTAATAAAAGAAAAGTGCATGGAATAAATTGTTAGACAATACTAGAAAGGTACTACGGCATCAAATTTACTACAACTATCAGACAGAAGAAAATAAGGATCACTCTTGATGCAAACGAGTGCTACTCATCCTCCACTTGTAGTGGAGCAATTTTTCTCCCTGGATTAATGAGTGTTCGCTGTAATTGGCCACCACTCCTTTCATTCAGGTTTTGTTAAATTTTTTATTTATCATTTGGTGGGTTTCTCATTTCAGCTTTCTTTTGCTCTTTCATAGTTGTTCCTGTTCAATTTGTGGTTAACCATCTAGAGATTGGTCTCCAATCTCCATATTGTTCCGATCAACAAAATCGTGTTATCATGTTATGTAATTGAAAAACAGGCCGTGTGTAAAGATCTGAACCAAGGTTAAACTCACAAGCGTTGGAGTAAAATACAAAATATTTTTTCTCAAGTACAATTGCATCTGCTTCATTGGCTTCCTCCATCACAAGTAACTAGAGAGCATGATCAGCAGTCAAAACATGTTCAAGCTAAGAACTACACTAAGTAATTCAGTGAGCATACAAGAATCAAAGGTCTTAATCTATCCAATGAGAAATTCAACCACTGGAGGAAGCAAGTTTGCTCACTTAGACAACCCAACCCCATTTTCTTTCCTCATGGACTCATGACTTGAGTCCTTGAAGAAATAGAAGAGGTAATGAAAAGCGTGGACAAGTGGTAGTGATGAAACGTGACCAGAGCATAACAATGTTGCATCACTTTATTGTTGTGCATTTAGAAACTTCTTTGGTTTAATAATATTTAAAAAAATTATCACCCTTTAAGTATTTGATACATTAACAACTGCATTCGAGCATCACGTGCTGATTGTAGTTTAAGACTTGAAGATCAATATGGTGTTATTCATGTTCTGGAAAACAAGCCTTGCTTTCGATGTTGTATAAGTTTTTTGACATTTTGATTAAGATAATTAATACTGAAGATGAAATTCATTAAGGAATACAAGGATTTTGTTGATTTGGCTGCTTTGCTAGAGTAAGGCATGCATTGGTCCAAATGAAAGTGTGGTGTTTTAGTGTAAGAGCAACCATGATGTTTCTCCTTAATAATTTAGAATTATAACTAGTTAAGACTTAAGACCATGTCATGATAAAGGAACCTAATTAATGACACATCCGAGTACAGGAAACAACATAAACTATGTAATATTTCCCAAGGAAATTTAACTTTGATGTATGAACTATGAAGTTCATAGCTTGGCTTGTATATTCATACATGAAAGGAAAGGATGAACAACAAAGGAACGTTCTAATCAACATCTATACAACAAATGCAAAAAGTTGTAACCAACCAAAGTACATACAACGGCCTACCAACCTACTAATCAGTACTTTTTCCGTTTCGGCAGCAAGTACAACAATGGAAAACAAAATGAGTGCCTTTTAGACTTCATTGTACTACATAATGACACTCTTAACAGAAACTAACATGCTCACTCTTAAAATGGAGCAATAAAATTCAAATTTTGGAAAAATTCAGTAGCAAAAAACAAAATAAAGCCTCCCTTCCAAAGCTTCAAGTTTTGTTCACATACTACAATGTAGTCCAACCCAACTAGAATGTTGTTCAACACCCACTAGTAGGTTGTGAATTTGTGATCCTCGTGTGAGCAAAAATAACATCCATCAGCATTCAGCAAGATGCCAACCATTAGGACCCTGTGACGTTTTGACTATACTCCTTGAAGAGGGAGGATGGCACCACAGTAATATCATAAAGAGGTGTAATCCAAACACCTTAACCCTTAGGGTACCGCACCACCCACAGGAGAACAATTCATCATGCTTCCCTCTGGAGATGAGAACCAAGAGCTTCACTCTTGGGTTTCTGTGATTCTGAGGCACAATCCATTAATTTGCATCACATGAATGCTCTTCCTTGTGGACCTCAATTAGAGATACTTTAGTGGTCAAAAACGAAGTTCATGGATGTTCATTATAGTTAGCTATATATAACCAACTGGGTGTAGCTCGGTTGGGAAATCCCTTGTCTTAAGATAGTTGATACCAGAGATTGAATCCCAACAGTCTCATTTACATGTTTGGAGGTTGAGATTTAAAATGCAGGTGAGGTAGTAGAGTAGATAAAAAGAAAAAAAAGCTATGTATGACAAGCAAAAAGACGAAGAAGCAAGGAACAATGAATTATAAGACTGAACATAATAGGAAGTTGTAGAGTAACCATCAGTCTGACCTTGTGTGCTGGAAGAACATCTCCCTTGTTGGACTGGAATTCGAGGAGTGCTTTTCCCATCAATCCTGTCTAAAAGCAGCTAATGATGAATAAAATCGTTAAACAACAATTTGACTGTATAAGTGGAACATAACTAATATTGGAGATGTTAAAAGTTATTAACCTGAACATCAACACATTTGAGGTTAAGAATGATAGAGCCTCTTTTTGAAGCAACGTCTAGACTCTTCGATGAGGTCGAGCTGATTGAGGATGAAATCTCAGCCTCCTACAAATGAAAAATGGAGATGACAAAAAAAATCCTCGCATACACAATAAAACACCAAAAAAATATAATTGTTTGGGTTACCTCCACCACCCTATCAGTTTTTTGATCGAGAGAAACCACAAAATTACACTGAAGGGTTTTCAAATGTAGATTTTCAAAAAGATAGAAAATATGGACAAGAGAAAATTCTTGAAGCGAACAAGAACAGATATTTGATGTTTCCTGAGTATTCACATTTTTAGGTGAAGCAGATGTGATGTTGTTTAAAACTCATAAGGCTTCCATATTATAAAACCTAGAAAAGAGTTCCAAGTATAAAACCTAGAAAAGAGTTCCAAGTATCCATTTACGGATTTACCTCCTCTACACCAAATAGATAACAAGGGATGAACACCAAAAACTTTTTAAAGAAATCGAACTGCACTAGGAAACACCAAAAACCTCTTTAGAGATACCCAAGACTTGTATTAGAGAATCTTAAGCTACTATCTTTTGCAACAATTCCTGAAAAAACCATGACATTACCTCTCTCTCACCTAAGATTACAATTACAAATTTTCTTAGAAATGTATTTTTGAAATATAAAAAATGAAAGTATGCATATGGCGGAAGTATTTGCAAAGGGAATCAATCACATGGTGACAAGAGAAACTTTCCAATTATGTTCTCAATATTCCCATTACTGAGTTCGGTAACCAAAACTCGATCAAATGAGGTCAAGTCCCAAACCAGATAATGAATTCGATTAACAAAACTTGATGAATTGCAGCGTTAAACAAAAGTCTGTAGATAAGAGTCTATTGAGATTTGAACTTGGTTAAACGAAAGTTGGTAGCTTGGGCCTTAGGGTCTATTGAGATTTGAACTTGGTAACAAAGACATAAAGTTCCTTAAATAAAAATTTGTAATCTGGTAACGAAGTTTATTTCTTTAACTTCCAACATATGAAAATGTATTTGTAAAACCAGCAATCTTTCTTTTGCTAAGAATTATCTACTCCATTCTATTTACACGCGAGGTGAAATCTGCTCTTTTCATAGTTCAACCCTTTCTCTTATCTCCACCAAGATTAGGATCCTACCAACCAGTCCAACAGCAATTGGATAAAGAAAAAGGAGAATCCTAAACTCCAAACATCAGTTTTCGGAGCACAGCAACGGTGTTGCCACATAGCATTGGCATTCATACCATTGTCCAATGTCTAGAGCAAATATATATATATATATATATATATATATATATATATATATATATATCAAACAAGAACATTTGCGATTGATATATTGTGTTCGTTTGCGGTTTATATTCTGGTACTTATGATGGCATGTAATATGACTAAGGGAAATTAATACTCCCAAACTATGTTCTACTATTGGGTATTGTGGTTCATAACACCTCGATCTAATATATACATTTCACCATTTCTCAAAAACAAAGTGTCTTTTGTGTCAAAAGTAAGAGGAATTTGAATGGAACACGTGCGGGTACTTCACTGGTGCAATAAGATGAAAGAGGAATTTGAATGAAAACCCCAATTTGCCAATTTTCAACATCCAAAAACACGGATCGGTGGTGAATTTGGATTATCGGAAGAGAGGGAAGCGGATGTACCTTCTCCATGTCGATGAGGGGAGCCATGAGAGTGACGAACTGCTCCAAACTCATGCTCGCCTTGTTGTTTCGCTGCTTCTCTCCTCCCCCACTCATCCTCGATCCACTCACTGATGGGATGGGATGGGATGGGAATCCTGGAAATGCTCCGACCTATTTGTTTGGTTTTGCACGATGAAATGAAACTGAACTCACGGTCCAATTTTTGATTTTTTTCATGCATACATATATATAGACTATAGTTTTTAATTGGGCTTTTTTTTCTTAAGTGGACTTCAAAAAGAGTGATATGGGATTTTTACAGAAGATTTATCTTCGGTCCAGCCGTGACCTCGACCAGTCCGGTTCAAACCCTCCAGATGGATCGGGTCTGGTTCGGTATGGTCTGGGTTTGGACTGATGCTCTCTCTTAGACACAGTCACTCAATTAAGCCGAGTACAGTTAGACCATACATTGTTGGGGGCGATGGTGGAGCGTTGGAGACCAATACTCATTCTTGCACTTGCGACATTGTGAGATCACTTGCAGTTTGCATGACATTTCCTTGATTACGAGCTTGCGGATAGACGGTTTGCCGGTATGTGAGTCCCAAGATTACGATTGGTCAAATGTCTGCATGGATTTATTGAGTCAGTGTCCGGATGACTTGGGCGGTAAGGGTTTGGTAACTCTGGGTTGGTTGCAAAGGTAGTTTCATGAGTTGCCTTCGATGTTGATGAGGCCACGGTTACAAGACACACTAGAGCATTTATTCTGTTTCAACTGGGATATAATTTTTTGGCTGATAAAAGCTTGAACACCTGGCTTTGCTTAGAGATTTGGTTGTCGCATCCAAGTATAGTTGGGGTAGTGCGGCTCTGACCCACTTATATCACTTTGGACAAAGCTTCATTGATTATGATCAGACATCTGTGCGGTTTTCTTACGTTTCTGCAGTTGTGGTGCTGGGAACATTTCCACATTGGAGACCTTTGAATAGCAGACTGTTACTGTACCCGGAGGACGATAGGGCACCATTGGGTGCCTATTAGAGACGACCAATATCATTCAAGGGTAGTGTCAAGACGACGACACTTGATTTTTATCAGAATGAGCTCGACGTGCAGGTGGTTGATCAGGTCACATGGGATCCATATAAGAATTTGGATCTTAGTCATTTACCACCACTATGTACAGAAGGTTCCGAGATTTGGACGAGTCATACATGACTTATAAATTTTGGAGAGGCGGTTATGCATTGTCCAGACCGAGTCATGAGACAGTTCGGTCTACAGCAACACATTCCAGAGCATATGGAGAGACATGAAGTGAAATTAGCTCAGGGGAGAGGAGATGTTAATTGGTTGGTGGAAAATCACAGATTCATCCAACATTGGTCTCATTGAAGAGATTATCTACAGTTTGAGCGACCACTTTTAGGTGTCACTCCTGAAGAGAGCACATAGTTGTATATGGAATGATATTGTAACATCACGGTACGTTGGATTGTTCACCACACTTTAGCTCTGGAGTATAACTTGTACATACCCCGAGCGGATAGAGAACGGGAGATGGTAAGATCTAAACTTGTAATTAAATAATTATGATGTTTTTAAATTGTGTGTTTAATGTTTGTTTAACGACTAAATTGTCTATAGGTGCATGGAGTTGAAGGGAATGTGTTCTAAAAGTTTTACTTTTAAATGTCAATTATTATGAATTGAATGAGAAATCATTTTGTTCCTTGTTTATGTTATTCGTCTTTTAGAAGTGTTAAGGAAGAGGCTCTTGGTCCTTAACCGTAGAGCTCTGAAAGATATTGGTTTGCATAAAACAAAAGATATTCGCAATCATGGTAATTGACATGGGACATTAATTACCGAGTTAAGATTGTCGTGTTGGTCATAGATCATTGTAGCTCTACAAGTGAGTGACGACACGGGTATGCAAAAGAGGAAAATATTACTTTTGTATACTGAATAAACCTAATAAGTAAAATATTATAGAAATGTGTTTCTGTGTCATTAATATTTTACTGTGTCTTTGGTCCTTTGATATGAGACTTATATCTAATCACTTAAGGAATACTTAATTAGATCAGTGTCTTGAACTATCGATCAGTGTAGTGTAAAGGCATTGGTTGGTTAAGTACAACTTTTGTTGGAGAAAATAATTAGTCAAAAGACTATCATTGTCCCTCTTAATTGAGTGATGATATTAGTGGGCCCTTGATAAAGCAAAGTTATAATGTGCACAATGTGATTTGAGTTAAGTCACATATTTATAACTAGCTTAAAGAGATCAAGAAATGAATACTAATACAAAGATGACACAATACTACTTTGTGTGTATTCTTAATATCATGAGGCAAGGGACAGACACAAGTGGTGCACTCCATCACTAAGTGGATCGGGTTTTGGTTCGAGTGGAATTAAGACATCTAACTAATTGGGAGCTATAATGTGTAGCTAGATATCGCTTATAGCTTGTGATATTAAGCTCTTAATATCACTGCCAACTTAGTTTAGATCCTCCCATAGGTCACACCACAAAACTGGGAAACAAGAAATGGGGATTTTGAGTTCATAGGATGTGTCGGGTTTCATGTAGAAAATATGACACATGGGGTGAACAAGCAAAATCAAAATTATGTTGTGATTTATAACATAATTAGAATCTAAATTAAATTCATATGTGATGTAAATATTATGGGGTGTAATGATTGATCATTACATAGGATAATATGTTACATAAGTTGTGAATTTATTACTAATCCCGAAATGTCAAATTTTGTAGGGGTTAAACCGAAATTTGACAAGTCTGCAGCACAGTGCACAAACGGTCGACCGTTAAACAGTAAACGGTCGACCGGATGTGGGACGGTCGACCGCAATATTGCACGGTCGACCGGATGTGTGTACATCGTAACAGGGATTTCGTCTGTTCGTTTTCGGTCGACCGAACATTGTGATGAAATATTTTAATGTTGCAAACGGTCGACCGAGTGTCTAAACGGTCGACCAAAACCAGGTCTAAACGGTCGACCGGACCTCGCAGACGGTCGACCGGTCAGACGGTTTTATGCAGAATTAATTTAAGAATTAATTAGATCATGCATGGAATTGGTCCATAATTGATTTAATTCGTGGCTAAGATTATTTATTAATAAATAATGGATGGTTAGATGAAATTTTGCATGGAATCATGGACAAGAGGTTGCACATGAATATGTAATTTGGAGAGAACCTATAAATACAAGGTTATCTCATTACCTCCTTAATTAATTCATTATTTTTCTTATGCAAAATCTCTCTCCATAATTCTCCACGAAAATTCCTTAATTCTTAAGTTTAGTTTTAGTTCTTCAGAGGTCATCTTCTAAAGGGAACTAAAGAGGGGTTAGTAATTAGATTCTAAACCCAATCGGAGATTGAGAGACTAGCTTCCCTCTCTCCGATCTTGTTTAGAGTTTGGTGAATACTCGGAGGCATCCGGCGCAACGAGGAGCATCCCAACCATCTCCGAATCTTCGATAAGTTTTAGAGAACTTCTAGGTATGAATTTCGGAGCTTCTTCATGTTTGTTTTAATATAGTTTTTGAAACTAGTTTGTTAAAACAAACCGATGCATGCAATAAATTCTAGAAAATTGAAAATTGATCCTTATTATACATGAAAATTCGAAAAATATATATGTATAATTAAACATGAAATCCAACAGGAGTTTAAGAGTTCCACGAAGAACTCCATAAAATCCATGAGGTGATCAAAGATCATAAGACTGACTCTCCATTGACTGCAAAGTTGAAAGGGAAAAATGAATGTTTGGCTAATGTGTTTTGGTGTTGAAGAACTCAGACTACGGTTGAGTTAGGATCACGTCGTTGAAGAAGATGATACTACTAATCCACACACACAAGATGACGGTGGTAGTCTAACTCAGGATACAGAACATATTGAAAATGCAACACAAGGTGGGGGACGCAGTCGAGGGAAAGGACGTGCACAGGCACGTCCTAAAAGAGAAGAAGAGATTAATGGGTCACTTAAGATAAATATTTGGTTGTATTAAACTTATTTGGTTGTTAGTACATTAGTGTTAGTTTGATTTTATTGTACTTGTTTGTGTTTTGTGTTGAAATGATTGTGTTTGTTGAAAATTTTGTAGTTGGAAATGGTTGTGTTTATTGAAATTTTTGTAGTTGAAAATGGTTGTGTTTGTTGTTGAAATTTTGGTAGTTAGAATGATTGTGATGGTTGTCAAAATGTTTTCAAACGGGAGAGGAAATTATCAAGTTCTTAAATTAATGAATGGGTCGAGTTCTATTAAGCTAAATTCGACGATTAAGGTGTCGATTTGGATTTTTTGTTAAACTGAACTCGGCACTAGGGTTGTCGAATTTTCTTTGATAGAACTCATCAACCCCAGTGTTGAGTTCTATCAAAAAGAACTCGGAAACACCAGTGTCGTGTTCTATCAAAGAGAACTCAGAAACTCCAGTGCCAAGTTCTCTCAAAGAGAACACGATAGTGGTGTTGCCGAGTTCAATTTGGTATAAATTGGGCCAAATGGTTGTCCCTATATAGAACTCGGTGTTGCCAACGCTGCGTTCTTCAAAGAATTGTTTCCTACAAAACTCGGTGTCTTTCAAAGAATATTATGGTTTACCTCACGGTGATCTTCAACTTTGAAAATGTTACAATCGTACACTTTAAATTTTGAATTTGCAACGCTTAGTCCCATTCGTCGTCATTAAGTTATTGTTTTTCAACATGTTTATTTTTTTAATCTAAAATTATTTGTCAAACGTGCTTTTAATTTATATTATGGTAAAATTCTATTAAAATAAGATGTCAGATTTCTGTTCGAATTTGAGTACTAAATTCGGCCTAAATTTAAAAATAGGACATGTGACTCATTTGAACTTTAACACAGATAAATTAGGAGTATTTTTGGTAAAACACGGGGGAAAATCAATAATGATGAATATATTGAAAATTAACATTTTTACGATGGTTGGTGTCACGATGTTACACATTTAAAGTTAAAAAGGACTATGAGTGTAACTTTTAAAATTAAGGCGTCAAATTGTAAGCGGAGTGTAAGAACTGAGTAGTGAGAAATTTTCTAATAAACTATAAGAAAATGAAAATATCACTGATGTTTCCAATACTGTTTCGATTAATCTGAAAATTTAGGTAAGTGACCATAATATCTATGATACCGTTGCCATTAATTAGCTAAAAAATGATATTTCGAATATCGTTTTTTTTTTGTAAAAGTTAAAATCATGTCCACACCTCCTTCCACTTCACTTCTATTTTTTTCATCTCTACGGGTGCTTTTGGATTGAGGGTAATCTTTAGATGGGTAAAGTTTTCTAAGTAACTATTAAGAGAGGAGCTTTTAGGGAGTAATAATTCTGTTAAATTAATATTCATTGATTTAATTTTTAAGTGTATATGGTTTATTGTTGATTGTGTTTAATTTATCGATTTCGTAAATAGATTTCAATTTATCAATTTTTTTACAGCTTGCATGATTCTGTAAATAAATAATAAAAATGTGAACATGTCAGTTAAAGCTCCATGGTTTCTAAATCAGGAGAAGAATAACTATGACGCTCACCATAAAAACTCAAAATAAAACCCACTATAACAACATATGCACAGTTACAATAGTCATTGTTATGCATGTATTTACAAAGATATGGATGTAGAATTCAATGACGGAGATAACTCTGACTATGATTACGACGATGGTAACAAGATTCCTAATGACGAGTTAAAATCTGGTCAACCAGCGTCTAAGCGCAACACGAGCTTAACCTACCTGTCGGCTGGTAGACGATTTAGGTCTGTTGAACATGCGTCGGGTTGAAGCGGGCCATCTTAATTGTCATCGTTAATAATGAGACACTCGATTTTCAGGTCAGGCACTACACACTGAGAAATTTAATGTTCTAAATATTAAACTTAGCAAGTGGCCGGTGGTGTAGACAAGTTGTAGGAGTATGACTGGTAAACTGGTTTTTGCTTGAATACACTTTAAAAGATAGAATAATATTAGACATGTTAGCATTGCAAAGCAACCTCCCAACGATGGATCTCTCGAGCGGAGAGCTCGATTGATCAGAGGAGAGGGAAAGAGAAGAAGGCAGCGGAAGACGAAGCAACAGGAAAAAAACCTTAGAAAAATTAGGTTTTCGTTCTTATTCTTGGTTTTACTGTTACAAGAGGTATTTATAGTGTACATTTTGATAATCAGATTCTCTGATATCCATCGGTTAAGATCAGAGGTATTTATACATCAACGGACATGAACTTATCCAACGGTCATGAACGTTGAAGAGATTAAGGTGGATCCGATAGTGATGGATCCATTTAGCCTCGGTACTATTGGTCCAATTTCTCCTCAAATTGACTTGTTGGTCACTTCACCGGCACAGGTCGTTACGACTCACACCTGGGTTCATTTGACCATCTTCCTCAATCCAAGAGGGTTCACAACATCAATTGGACTCAATCTTCATCATAGGCATCATTAACACTCCCCTTTAAGCTGGGTCGGCTTATGAGGCCCATATTGTTTATAATCCTCCAAAATGCATCTTTGGGAAGATGATTTTTTTACTGAAGATGTCTGCCAGCTGTTCTCGAGATGGAACAAATCGGGAAGTTAGCAATTGAGCAACCTGCTCACGTACAATGTGGTAGTCCAACTCGATACACTTAGTCCTAGCATGAAACACAAGGTTAATAGACATGTGTAATGCACTAACATTATCACATAATAGAGTAGGAGAAAGAGGCAAAGATACTGGCAAATCCTTGAGCACAAAGGTCAACCATGTGAGCTCAGCTGTAGTAACAACCATAGCTCAATATATACTTAGTGTTGGACGTTTTATATTAAACCGCAAGTACACGGCCGCGATGAAGCGGTGGCAAGTACGGGTCGTCCTCAGGGAGGTGAGCAGCCTCTCGTTTGCACGAAATCAAGTGGCGAAAAAAATGGAAGAGAGTTTGGATTATGCTACGCTACGCTACGCTACACTACACTACACTACGAAGTATGAAATGCAAAAGAAAGCAACAAACGATTAACTAAAACTAAACTAAGAACGAAAGACGAGTGCTGGAATTTAGAAATGGAAAACCCCTAAGGGGTGGAGTGAGTGCACACGTGCAAAGAGGTGGGTGTTGAACACATTTTTAAGCACAAATGAATGTGGTGTTATCATGCATAGGAAGTGTCTAAATGTTATGGCAAAACCTATCAATCTATTCACCAACCTAGTTGATTAACATTTACATATACAAGTTGTTTATTTCAGAACCTAAACAAGCATGAGAGGTGTCTAAACATTTTGGCAAAACTCATCAAGTTATAAATTATATCCTAAACAAGCAAACATACACTCGTGTTTTATCAACACATTTTAAATAAAGCATTCATTCCATTCTCTAATGCATGTATGAACATCAACTCCACCCCCCAAAGGGGATGGAACTACTCACTACACATTACACTAATTATTAAACTAAGCAAAGAAAGCATATTAACTAAACTACTAAAACTAATGAAATGAAATTAAACAAAGTAAAACAAACAACAAGAAACAAACAACATAATGAAGAAACTTTTATTAACAAATGACTCACATTTCAAGTAGCATCCTCCAACTTCAGTGTGTGCTTCAAGGCCTCACTTCAGTAGGAAGAATAGCCACCCAAAATATGGAGTGATTACAATAGAAGGTGAAGAGTTATATTTATAGCCAAAGAAAAAGGCAATCCGGGACAATCCCTCGATGTGGGACTAAACATATACCAAAAATAGCCTAAACATCCTCTAATACATGTGCTGGAGAAATCGGAGCGGATCCAGAGTGATATGGACCGCCAATTAGCGGTCCATAAACTTTGGATCGAGTTGGAATTTGTTGTGGGTTTTTCTTGGTATATTTGCTGGTCTTGGATGCATTTACTTGGTTTGTTGGAGCTCCGACCCGAATCGAGTTGGTAAAATACTCCCCATGATGGTGTGGAGTATTCTTTTTTGCTCTTAGGTCCTTCTGTCTTACGTTAGGTTATTATCCCTTGCATTTTAGTCCCCAGATCTCACATTCAGTCCTTTTTCCCAGCTTTTGGGTCATTTTATGCTTCATCTCTTCAAACCTATTTATTCCTGAAAACTAAACATAAAACTTGTAACATAACAATGTTTAGGTGAAAGATAATGGATATAAGATACAAATATAAGCATGAAATGATGTCAATCACTTAGCCTCAACACTCAATCGTGAGACTGTGGGTTGCTTCTTGGATTTCCAGGAAATGCAGTTTGAGCCTAAAAAAGTGCAATAGCTTGTAGTAGATCTCCTTGTAACCTCACGACCAGCTCAGTCAGCATCCGAAAAAGCATAAAGATTCATTGTACTTTGTTGGTAAGATCTAGCCTAGTGAAAGTCAAGTATTGAAGAGAACCCACAATATGTCTATACAAAGTTTGATCAAGAAAAGGCTTAGTATCCTTTAGTCTATCAGACTTAACAAATATAGGAGTTGATATATATTTGGCAGACATCATATTTAGTTCTTTCAGAATGCTTGTAGCATAGTATTTTTGGTATAGAAACAAACCATCAGCATATCTACTTACTCTAATACCTAGAAAATAATGTAATGGACCAAGATCTTTCATGCAGAATTCATGAAACAAAATGTGTATGATATGGTTCAGTAGTTTAGAGTCAGTTTCGGTAATTATAATATCATCGACATATATGAGCAAATATACTTTATGACCACTTTGGTTTAGAAGAAACAAGGAATTGTCAGCTCTACTACAGAAGAAGAAGCCTTTGGAAATGAGAAATGTACCAAATCTATCAAACCATGCACGAGGAGATTGTTTTAAACCATATAGAGTCCTATTAAGTTTTTAAACATAAGAATGATGAGAAGAGTCAACAAAACCTGACGTTTGGCTCATGTAGACTTCCTTAGCAATGGACCCATGCAAAAAGGCATTTTTGACATCTATAAGTTGTCTTATGGGTCAATCTTGTAGGATTTCGTGTCCCCATGTATGTATATATTTATTTAATACAAACATACAAGATCGATTTCATATTTTCATTGATTTTACGTACATGTATTTGTTTATTCTAATATCATGTGATGCATTGCATACATTGCATCATATGTCTTTCATTTAGATTACTTTTACATCAATAAATGCTACTAAGGTATGTGTTTAGTCTTATTTACAGATTACAGGGACCTGAATGCAATTTACCCACATCCCGAGCATAAACGCATGCAAAAGACTCATTTCTATCATAAAGACCAAGTTCAAGATTATCGGGTTACGAATGGAAATGCATCCCAAGCATAAAAGCATTCAAGTCCTAATTGCAAAAAGAACAAGGACTTAAGCACAAAAGTAGCCGGGTACTTAACTGCAAAAAGTCAAGGACCTAATTGCAAATCACGAGTAGCTTTTATTCTCTTGGAGAAAATATATAGAAAAATCAATGTATATCTCCAAATATGTGAAGGAATTAATCCGGAGCTCAAAAGAATGGAAAGAATCAATCCAGACGCGTAAAGGAGGATCAAATCATACCATAAACATTCAACCAAAATCTAGACCAAATCAGAGCATGATGTGCGGCGATTCCGCCGCAGATCACACACACCATGCGGCGATTTTGCCGCCCCCTAGTCGATCCGTGTGCTCCAATTTCGTCCAGTCGTGTCTGGACACGTGTACTTTCCAATATTATACCTAGATCCCTTGTAGCAACTATAAATAGACCCGAGAACGATGTCAGAAGGGTCCTTAGTCTTTGGTGGTAGTTTTTATTTTTAATCTTAGTTTTGTATTCTTCCTTTTCATTAATAAAATTCTGTCTTTTATTTCTTACTTTTAGTTTTCTTTTGTAATGTCTCAAGGACCCCTTCTTCCTCCCTCTATGAGTTTCTAACTCCTTCCAAAGGGTGGAGGTGACGGATTTATGGTGAAGAGAAGATGAATGAATGTTATTATTTTAATTTCGTGTTAGTATATTTTGATTACTTGAGTTTATGTTAAATCATTTATCATGTAATGCTTTATAACTAATATGATTTATTATAAGTTTCTGAATTCTCTAATCTAAACCTTAAATCTAAACCTCCACCCGACGGAATTCACCTCTTTGTTCTTGTTTTAATTTTAATTGTTCTTGTTCTTGCTTTAGATAATTAAAACCCAAAAATCTCAAAACCCAATTATTTCTTCTCTCTTTCTTTCCCCCAATCGAAATCACACTAATAACAAAATCTCTCCCTCCTTGTGTTCGACCCGTATTTGCCACGTCTCCATTGACGCCGTGCACTTGCGGTATAAATTTAATTCTCATCATCATGCATTCCTACACATATTAAAATAAACAAAGAATAAATGATCATACCCAAAGGTTCTCTAAAACTTTTCAGAAGATCTGGAGTTCTGTTGCTCGTCGAATCGCCCGTCGATTCGCCTCCAAGTGTTTACTTAACTCTAAACAAGATTAGAGAGAAAAGAGCTAGTCAATCAATCTCTAATTAAACTTAGAATCTAACTAATAACCACTCTTTAAGCTCCTGAAATTTCTATCTCAAAAACTTAAAACTATTAAGAGATTTTCGTGGTGATTAAATGAGAGATTAATGAGAGAGAATTTATGCATTAACATAAACAAGTAGGATGATGGGTCCTTTTAAAGGCTCCCAAAATATCATTATCAAGAACTATTCTTTAGTCATGATCTCTTGCTTATTCTCTCCTAAAATTAATCTCAAATTTCCACATAAGCATCCTCAAAAATGTTTGATCAAATCTGAAATTAATCCAACCAATGATCTAATTATTCTCTTAATAATTCAGGCAAAAATCGTGTTGTTCGGTTGACCGAGAATTCTTCTCGGTTAACCGAACCATTCGGTTTTAACACATGTTCGGTTGACCGTGAGATAGACGGTCGACCGAATATGCATGAGAAAAATTCTCTGGAAAAATTTGAACGATCCGTGTCTTGCTCCGGTCGACCGTTGACTCACCAAAATTTCTCCTGGTCGAATCTCATCGGACGACCGTGTCACCTTCGGTCTACCGAAAATATCCCAAGATATCTCATGGATATTTTCTCTCGGTTGACCGAACTCAATTGTCCAGGCACTCCAGACAATTTCGGTCAACCAATTGTGTTTATTCGTTCCCCATTCGGTTGACCGTTCCGAAGACACCTTGGTCGACCGAACCCTAAACGGTTTACCATGTTTGACCCTGATTTTGCCTTTGTCAAATTTTGGATTTATTTCCAACAAAATTTGATTTTTTGAGATTTTTAGCAAATTCATATCTTATGTAATATATTATCATATGTAATATTAAATTATTACACCTCATAATATATACACCTCATATGAATTTATTAATGATTCTAATTATGTCAATTCTTATGACATATTGATTTAATTGATTCACCACATGTGTTCCTTTTTCACGTGAAACTCGACACATCATATGAACTCAAAATCGAGCTTCTTGTTTCCCAGTTTTGTGGTGTGACCTATAGAAGGTTCTAAGCTAAATTGACAGCGATATTAAACACTTAATATCTCAAACTATAAGCGGTATGTAGCTACACATTCTAGTTACCCAATTAACATATATGTATTTGTTCCACTCGAACTAAACACGATCCATTTAATGATGTAAGTGCACCACTTGTTTGTCATTTGCCTCATGATATTAAAAATATATACAAAGTAAAAATGTGTCATGTTTGTATTATATTCATTTATTGATCTCTTTAAGGCAGCTCACGTAATTGTGATGGGAGTGTAGTTGCTGCCTTCAAAATTTCATGAAAAATAACTTCAGATTATTTCAAGTTTGAGATAGATAGGATAGCTGGGATTTATTAAATTGAATCTTTTATTTACTCTTTTAGGGATGAATGTTGTAAATAAGTTTTTTTTGTTTGGTGAAATTAGCATTTTGTTCTCTTATGGAATTGCATTTTCATGAAGATTATATGTACACTGGTGCTTCAGACAGAAATTCGGATTCCTCTTTCATACTCAAGTATGCTTTATTTTCATCGCGTAATTTGCAAATGTCGACACTACGTACCCACGCAATTATATATCCTCTGGTCTAATCTAAAAGATGTCACAACCATAATACCAAATCACAAGGACCTATTCTCCACATTTTAATATTCTGATAGCTATGCATGCTGACATTCACTGATCCCACACAACACGACATCCATCAAAAGTCTCAATTGCTTCACTACTATAAATAAGAGACTACGGTATAACACTATAACTCCCTTCTCATCATAAGCCAAAACTAGCTAAGCTTTAAAAATAGTAGTCATCATCACCACTTTAATTCTCACCAAAACTCACCACTAGCTAAGCAAATAATCATTGATGCCTTCCAAGTCTATCCTTGTGTTGGTGGTTCTGATGGCCACCCTTATGCTCACCACTTCCGCTGATGCTGAAACCGCAGGAGGTATATATATTTCACACGTATATAACTTCAACCAGTGTCTAAATATTGTCATAAATTGATTGATGGTGTGTTTTGTGTAATCTTTCTACATGACATATTTTGTGATAGATGATGTTTCCGTGGAATCATATGGTAATAAATACTGCTGCGGTAGGTGGTACAACGGTTATTGCAAGAAGTGGTGCTACAACTACATGAGATATTGTTGTGGGGAATGGCAAAATGGCTACTGCAGGAGGTGGTGCTACTAGACTACATATCGTCATGTGAATCATCTGATTCCGGAGGTGGATGGGGTTCATATAGTATGTAGCAAGATGTTGTGTAATTTTTATACATTCACCCAAGTTCGATTATCAAGAAACTAAATATCCTGACGTAATTGGAGGAAGTGATTGTATAAGTATCAGTGTTTCACTCTCTTTTCAAGATTTGTAATCCAACTCGTCCACCACAAAGTGCAACGAGTTGAAGAAGTTCCTTGTGCCAAATATTTTTTGTAATAAGAATTACAAAGAAATCAATACACTTGCCCTTGTTGTTGGACTTTCAAATCAAACGTACGTAATAGATATTTGTTAAACTATAAGAATTGTGTGTAAGGCCATTGGTCTTTTTTTAAATTTTTTTGTTTTAATTAGTTTTAATTTTAGTTTTATATGTAGTAGTAAATAATTAATTATGCTAGAAATAGAGAGTTGATTTTTTTATTGAATAAAATAACTTGATTTCAACTCTCTCTCGTCCACATGATTTGGAAGTCGATCGTGGATAAAATTAAAAAAATTAACATTTTAAAAATAAAAACAAATAAAAAACATATTTAAAAAAATTAAAAAATAGATTGAAAATAATTTTAAAATTGGCGGGAACACATGTTTAATATCTAATAAATTTTATTTTGAGTTATCTGTAAATATTTGTATTAAATTATAATAAGTTATGATAAATAAAATATATGATATAATTAATTGGAATTGTGGGAAACTAAAAATGAGAGAAAAATAAATGATGTAGAAGTGAGAGAATGTTGATTTGACAAAATTTACATTATGGATGAGTTTAGTAGAAAGAGATAAAAGATAAATGTCATGCTAATGTAACGAAAAAAGAAAATGTTGATTTGACTAGGTTGACATATATGAAAAATTCACGAGTAAAGATGACATTATCTACTCTTTTATCCACCTAAAACCAAACTCCATCCATAACCCTTCCCAATTTTTCAACACTATCTTTCATCCACATCATTTCATTTTACCTTATTTTTTATTCATTCACAATAATCCACAAATTACATAATAAAATATTTTTGTAATTACTTAATCCAATTAAATAACAAGTATTGCGATTAAAACCACAAAAATATTATTGATAATTAATAATTGACAACCACATATTATAATAATTACAACTTGAAATATTAAAATACATATTGCAAAAATATTGTTAATTTGCATTTCTCAATTAAATTGGATTTCAAAGTCAAATGTTTTTGTCTATCACGAACTCGATCTTTATTATCCAGATAAATGTTAATATTCACAATATGATCAGTGGAATACTAAAAATGTTCCTCATTCGAAATGCCACTGATATTTTGAGACCGATCCTGAATAAATTCATTTTTATCAGCCAAATGATCGTAGAAATCGTGTTCATCCTCCATGATCATATTGTGCATGATGCATGCATGCAGTCATTATTTTATTAAGCATTTGAGGATTCCATGCAAGAGATGACATTTTCGCGATCACAAATCTAGCTTGAAGCACTCTGAATGCGTGTTCCACATCCTTTCGCGCTGCTTCCTGAACTTTAACAAATAATCTATCTTTCGGGATTTGAGGAAGAATGATTGATTGGATATATGAAACTCATTTTGGATAAATACCATATGTAAGATAGTAGCACATATCATACCAAGAACTATTGACCACATAAGTTATAGATGATGCTCGACCTTCCAGTATATCATTGAAAACCGGAGATCGTTGAAGGACATTCAGATCATTACATGAATGTGGGATACCAAAAAGTGAATGTCAGATCCATAGGTCATAAGATGTAACAGATTCAAGAACAAGTGTTGTCTTACCACTTTGTCCTTGATATTGTCCATTTCAAGCAGTTGGGCAATTTTTTCATTCCCAATGTATACAATCAATGCTCCCCATCATGCCTGGAAAAACCCTTGCTTACGAACTTGGAGTAGTCTTGCTAAGTCCGTCGAAGTAGGCCTTCATAGATATTTAGCGTCGAAGTTGCTAATTTTTGGAGGGTTGTTCTTGTTGTTGTTTCGCTAAGTCGTAAGTACCCATCAACCGCATCAGCTGTTACGCCATATGCTAGCATTCACAGTGTTGTAGTACATTTTTGTAAGCCTGATATGCCAAGTCTAGCCATATCGTCTGACTTTGTTGGAAGATGACATCAGATACCTCAACGACGGAGGAAATTTGAAGGAAGACATTCTTCCGCATTCGAAACATTCTTCTAAAAATACGATCTGAATACATAAGGTTGTCAGTAAAATAATCTAACATTAGACGATTATAACCGTCTGTACGATTTATGTCCAGATTACAAGTTTGTCTCCTCCTCGGAGTATCATACTGACATCAAGAATTAATAATTGATGAACCACTTCGGTCGCATAGTCGCAAACTCCTTGAAAGGTCGTTGGCAAAAATTTGACCATCAGTTATGAAGTGGGATAGCTTCTTGTTACGATGGAACTCTTCAGCGGAAAGGGAGCGGATACAACTACGAAGATGTCATCCAAGAAGCTCACAATATCTACGAGTGCACTGTCACAATATCTACAGTACTATTATACAGGTTCCCAAAGTGGGAATCAATCGTTCAACCTAGTCCGATGAGTGTACCACGTGCACACCCACCGGCATGTCAATGGGAGTAAATGGATAGTAGTCCACAGACCGGAAGCTCCAGCAAAAGAAAAAACAATGATGATTCTACGAGTCATTCGACACCAACAAACGAATGGTCATCCCAAGAGTTTGTCTGACATGAAGGTGTTAAAAAGCCAAAAAAGGGAAAAGCTCCGATACAAGTTAAGGGAGCTGACCGAATTTACGAATTATGTGTTAAACTTGAATATAGTTCAAAAGTTAGAGAAAAAGACATGAAACATCAGGAAAAGCGAGCATAACGTGCTGAGCAAAAGTAGAAGATGAAGCAAGATAATCAGAAGTTGGAAATGATAATTGTTTTGCTGAATAATCCAAACCGGATAGAGCTTGAAGACCGAATGCTCACAAAGATGGTAGATTCGGTGGAAACTAATGGGTTAATGTAGACGGATTCTTAACACTATTGAAATATGTTGTATTTTTCTACATTCAGTGTTTTATAATTTCAGTAAGTTTGTACGCCGTAGTGTATCAGTGTTGTACTTCAATTTCTAGTAAATAAATGTATTTTTAATTTCCTTATCATTTACTAAAACAAATTAAAAAACACTAAAAACCGAAAAAATTATAAAAAATTGAAGAAGAAAAACCCACTGCCCCGCCCGAATTTCCGTAATGGTTGTTGATCTCCCACATCTTTTCCACTTTAAACTTTTGCTAAAGATGATTCATGGAAAAGCATAAATTACATACACACGCTAATGTGCAGTGGTCGAATCCTCGGTAGTTCACATTACACATGTAAATTGAAACACTACTCCTATGTACTCATTTTTATGTTATTTTAATGAAAGTTGTCGTGGAGTATTAGAAGTCAGAAGTTAGATATACCAACCTTTGATTAAGACCCTACAAGTTGTTGATTACAATACAGGGTTTCCCTTCAGTTGTTAACTAATAATACAAGAAGTCAAATGGAGAAACCTAGTGTTTTTACATTATTTTTCATATTCTGGCGTGGAGGAAAAAATACATATCATCTCATCCCATAAGGTTTTTGAAACCGAACCGACAAGAAAATTGAAAAATGGTTGATTTGGTTTAAAAGGGTTTGACTAATGGTTCAACCTGGTTGAACCGAGAGTTAAACCGCTCCAACACCAAAACATTGGTCCAACCAGTGGTCAGATCAGTTCCACCAAGTTTACCGTTAGACATGCTTGAATCGTCGAAATTGGATTCCATGGAATTAGATTACATTCCAATGAATTGAATTTCATGCAATCAAATTACATCAGTTGGCAACATTGTAATTTAGTATTTAAATCGCAATGTAATTCAAAAAACTAACTTGTAATTTAATAAATCTCATGAATGTCAAAAGAAGTTGTCGGAGCTCCGACATGCTTCTGGTAAATTCGAAGTTGAGTTTGACGATGTAACAATGTTTGAATTATATGAAATGAGTTGATTATATTGGAAATATAATTAAATTACGACATCTAATGAGGTAATCTAAGTACCTTGAAAGAGGTGTAATTGGATTACAAAATGATTACAACATTCAATTCTATCAACCAAGCAGTAGAATGTAATTCAACATGTAATCTAATTACATTACACAATTGATTACAACAAACCAATCACGACCTTATATCAAACTAGTGTCGACCCTCTGCGTTGCACAAAAGAAGTTAACATGTATAACAAAATGTAAAAATATATTTGCATAGGACTATTTTAAAACAAATATGCATACAAATTCAAATTAAATTAAAGCTTATACTCAATCAAAAATCTACAACGACAAAAAAATATCATATTTGCGCTATTTGATCCAAATCTTAATTTTCAGCTTAAGTTTAAGTTGAATCTTATAACCGAAAATTAACCTAAATTAATGTTATAATAACTATTTTACCAATGATGTGTCTGCACAATGATTTCATTAGTTTCCTTTGTTGTCATTCCCGTCGTGGTTTTGGAAAATATTGTTTTCAAAGGAATAAACGTTTTAACGTAAGTAATAATAAAGTGCAAATAAAAGTTATCATCAAAAAATCAATAACAATAATAGAAATAAAAAATCAAAATCAAATGAAGTTACAATAAAATGATCATAGCTAAATGAAAATATATGTTTAGCTAACACATACACTCTAAAAATAACAAACTGAATTAATTTTCATTTTAAATGGTTTTGATTTTCTTTTTATTTTATGTTTTATGAGAAAGTAAAATAAAAAGGGTAAAGGAAAAACAATATATGACAGTCCAATCCATATTCAAACCAACATATGGTTATTTTTCATTTTTTACTCAAACTTGAAACGTTGATTAAGTTTCGATTTGGATTTTAATAGTTCCTTCAACATTCCCATCTTATGTGGGAGATCATTTTTTCGCTAGGTATTTTTCATTCATACCATCTGTTGTTCAAATTTAAAATACTCATATTCAGAAATTGACGGTCAATCAAAAGTTTAAAAAATGCCATTTAGGGGTCTATGTAATTAAGGAGATCTATTGACTTTGTTCCTTATATCAAATCAATAAATAAATTCAAATTTAATCCCAACACTTGTCTCTGGCAAATTATTCTGTGAACCCTATATTTTTAAAGTATCATTGTAGTAATTCTGTTGAGCACAACAATTGGAACGAGAAAGAAACTATAAATCTAAAGATAGACATAATTCCCAAAATTCTTCAAAATAGTCATAGATGGTTGATTTTAGTGAGCAAAAAGAAGATATTTTTCTGAATAAATAATACAATATAAAAATCGTATATACTAACACAAAGAATATAAAATTCATACAATATTGAATGCAAATCATCTTATATCACACTGAAAGCAAATGACCATGTCTTGAGGCTTTGAGCATGTCTTTTGTGCATTGGTGTCCTTCCTTCCAAACTTGCTCAACCAATTCACGATAGACAATTAGACATGACTTTCCTGATTAGACAATTAGACAAAGAAACGTGCTTAGTGGGAAAATGTTCTAAATAAAAAATTGAAACAACCAGATTACCAGAACATAGATTGTGAAAAATAAAACATAAATAAATGGGACAAACTAAAATACTTGTAAAGAATTAGCACAACCAGAATATAGACTATGAGAAAAGGAATACACAAAAATAAATCAAAGGGGGTACGTCCCTCTTGGAATCAAATTTAAAGATGAGTGGAATGTAGTGAGAGATAAGAGGGAGATGAAGTGGTGTGTCTTGAACTTGATGGTGGTGAGTTAAAAAAGTAACGAGAGAGATCTTAATTATTATCCCATAAATTTGACACAAAGCACAATTGGAAGGGAGATGGGGAGTTTTTGAGATTATGAAAACGTAGATGAAAGGAGAGGTGTTGTAGGGACGATATTAGTTGCTTTCTTTAATTGGACGATAATGTTGATTAGACGGTAAATTATGTTCATCGAAATGAAACTTTTTATAAATTACTTATAAATTTGCAAAGTCAAGCATAGAGAATTGCAAAGTAAAAAGCGTTGAAATGTGAAAATGAAATCACAAGTAGATATACTTTTCTTCTCTTCAAATTTTAATTTTTAAAATAAATTCATCAAACCGTGGTTCAACTGAGTGACAGAACTGGTCGATTTGACCGATTTTTCCCGGTTCAACTGGCTTGAACCGGGTGAACAAGGAAACTGACGTTCTGGATGAACCATCTAGCTTTTCTCCGGTTCCCATCGAACCTGGTTCAACAATCGGTTTGGGTTCGGTTATTAAAAAGACCCATTGTAATCAATCAATTCTTTGTTGGAGCACTACAGACCAATGTTCAAGTACCGCCTAGGCGACCGAAGGCGTCCGGTCGCCTGGGCGTTCGCCTAGGTGGTTGTGCGACCGCCCAGGTATGGGCGGTAATTTTTTTTAATTCAATTAATTTTTATAAAATAGATAAAAAAATCAGGAAAAATAGGGAAAAAGGGAAAAATGCACAAATATTTTCTAAAAATATCATACATGTTTAGGCTTCAAAAAGACACCTAGTTCATCGACCAATGCCTCACTAGGCATCCCCTCTACCCACCTAAACACTTAGGTATACAATTTATTGCTTAGTAGTACGATTACAAAGGTAACTCAGAGTTCATACAGTAGCAGATAAGAGAGAAATTAGAATTACAAGCTAACTAACTAATTCCATTGGACACATTGATCTAATGTCCAACTGGGAACCATATCATATCCTCCACCACCATCAGAGTCGTCGGAGTCGTTCTCCTTCGGATTGTCGACGTAGACATCATCTTCTTCAATTTCTTCATCGTCGGATTGGACATATTGCTCGTCGATGTCCATTGGTGGTTGAGAACTCGATGCACCTAGATCTCTAGAACTGATGTGAACGATGACATCATCCATGCCACGACCTAATAATGGCGCGTCAGATGCAGTAGAATACCGCGCGTCAGATGCAGTGGACATGGATCGAGCAAAGTGTCTCCGTGTAGAAGAATGTCCCAAAGTTGCTTCCTCGGCATCGGCTCATGTAAGCTCCTCTCCAGCGAAGACCGGATCTTCAGTTTCTACCAACCATGGATGATCGTCGAAGAGATCTTTGCCTTAACTTTTGGTTGTAGTTCACATACACCAAGTCATTTATCTTCTTCACAGCCAACCTGTTCCTTCTCGTTGAGTGCAACTGCTCGAAGACACTCCAATTCCGCTCACAACCTGATGCCGAGCATGTCAATCCCAACACCCTCAGGGCCAACCTCTGTAATGCGGTCTCTCCCATGTCTGCGCCATACGATTTCCACCAATCTATAGGTTTTCTTTCCGACCTTTGTCTGACGACCATATCCCTCGAGAATATTCCGAGGGAGTTCTTGTAACGATCAAGTAGACCGCAAATCTTGTCTTGTTCTGCAGGAGTGGGAACGAGCCGCTCTACGACATCCATGAATCCAGGCATATGCTCATTGAAAGCTACATTTCGATCCTGAGGCGGGACAGAGAATGAGAGATGTGTGAAAAATGAAGAGGTTTGGAGGGGTTTATATAGGATTTGGGGTTAGTGGCAAACTTGTAATTTTTGAAAAAAAATAAAAAAAAGTTGAGAGCCATTGGAGAGCCTCCAATGACTCTCGCCTAGGCGAAGCGATCGCCTATTTCGCCCAGCTCTGCTGGGTGAAAAGCGGTGGTCGCCCAGCGACCGCCTAGGCGATCATCGCCTACCGCCTAGGCGGTCGCCTACCGATACACTGCTACAGACACCATAAAAGATGATGGTAGATGTCTGCATACGTTTGGTTTGCAAATTGAAACAAATACTCTTAGATCCTATATATTTTATATATTAGTTCCATGGGTTGGGGGATTAAAATTTTGGTTGCGAAATCAGGACAATCCGAGTATAAGTACGTTTAGATATATGATATTTTTCCCAGATGAAGCTATAAATCTTTGATTTATTTATTTTTAATTTCGGTTCAGTGATATGCTATCAAAAATTTACTATTATAACTTGAAAAACACGAACCAAACATGTGACTTTTTGCCACGGGAACGCATTGTTGTTGACTTTATAACCTTAATCTGATCCTTATTTTGTAATGTCGATTAACTCTAATACTTAATCAAATGATTAAATTCACTCACATGTACACATATGTATATCATACTTATGCATGTTTTATCTTAATTAGTGTTAAAGACTCAATGACAAACGCATTCGAATCAAGATATGTAATAAAGCTCAAGAAAACTTGTAATTTTATCTTTTATTAAGTCATATGACCATATATAAACTTGAGCATTCTTGGAATCATGATCAAACACTTAGAACATCCATAAAATCTGCTAAGTACCCTATAACTTCCGAATCTGTCATCAGTAAACCCCATAACTTTTGTTGCCTAGTTTGAGACGAGTTACGTCTATTTGGGACGTCCGAATATTTTACCTGATTTATCCAAACTTTTTGAATTGTTTCGGTTGACTAATGATGCTTTTAGTCGTCTGAATTCCTCTTCTCTGGAGACCGTTATTTGGTTGTTCTCTCGGACAACTGGTTTTGTCTTCCATCGTCTGAATCACGTGTGCTTTGAAGGTGTTTATACTAAATATAGTCATTGTTTTGTCAATGCTTTTAACCCTATTCCCAACAACTATATTCACATTTATTTTACTCTACCACTTTTAATTTGGACAACCTAAGCCAACTTTTTGGACGACATGAAGATTTCTTGGACGTCTGAACCATATTTCTAGACTCTCATAGCCAAACTCGTTTCAGACGATCTTGGTTCTTGTACGTCGTCTAAATATCAAGTCCAGAAACATTCAAATATCTTGTTACTCATTTTCTGACGACTTGTTCTATGTTCCGTCGTCCAAACTTGTAGTCCAACTTTATTGATTTGAGTTGACCAGGGCATTCAAACGACTTAAACTGCTTTACCTAGTCTGAATCTGGGTTCATGCAAAACTTATGTTCCACAGTTCCACCTCTTTTGCTCATCCTTTACCCATAATAATACCTCTTTGAGAGCCTATAATACACATTCATACCCAATTTTAGGAGACACTTATTATACTTTATCAATCCCATTCTTGTGCCCTCACTCTATTGTCTCCAAATCTCCACCAAACTCTCATACTTCACTCAATACACTCAAATGCCTAAATTCAAATCTCTTTGAGTGCATTCAAGTTAGAGTTTGAACAACAACTTTCATTCAAGTGTTGTAAAACTTTGAGGAAGCTCACTCTTGGGTTGTGAGAGACGGGTCAAGCAGTGTGAGGTTCACTAAGGCTCATGTTTAAGAGTTTCTCTTCGACCGGGAACAAAGAGAATAATATATTCTCGAGTAGGGATCAGATGATTGATCGAAACTCGAGAGATGACTAAATCACAATGGTGCTCAAAACCTCTATACAATCGTTGGTCTTCTTGCGGTTTGCTATTTCTACACACATCTTTTAATTTCATTTTTTTAGTGTTAATCATCGCATAATTTATTCACTACCCCTTTTAGATTAGTGTAGATCCTACCTATGTGTTGGTAAACTTAAGACCATATTCAGTCAGTGGAAAACCCCATTTTTTATAAATCACAAACATACAATCTGTTAGTCTAAAGCAGATGTTATTTTGGTAGTTGCTGCCTTTTAAGATGTGTTTGGAACGAGGTAATAGGAGGAGGTCAAATTTAGTCTATCATGCACCCAAGTGTGGTTGAACTAAAGAGAATGATAGAGTGGGGGGAATCTATTACTCATATACCTAATGCATTTCCTTTTTCCTCTGCGAGGTTAAAATTATAGGGTTTTACATTTTTTCTTCTTTCTTCCAACAGTTTTATTAACTAAAATATATCGTAGATCGACTAAAATATATAAAAAACTAACCGAATTAGTACTAATTTGGTTGGGTCCGGCTGTTTTTTTCTAAGCTTAAATTATCACTCCATGAAACATTCTCTTAACGTACCAAACATAGGTAAAAATATATATTACCCCCTTTAATGCCATGTTCCAAACCTCTTGTGGTTGGTTGTAATTTATAAATTACACCATAGATTACATAACAATGTTTGGATGTGAATATTGGACGCTGTAATCACTTTATAATCGAAGTAATGAGCTAGTTCAATTACACATCTTTAAAATAACTAAATTTTGGAATATGCGATCTCATTGCAATTAAACACTTCCAATTTGCTCAAAGGTTTTCATATTATACAAATTTAATTTCATTCATCCCGGAAGTCTACGGGAATTCCAATGACCCTCTGAACATTACTGGAGCTATAGAACGGAATACATAAATTGAGCTAACTTTGTTGGTTATGACAAGTAATTAATTATGCTGAACCAATTCTTTTTCTCATCCTAATAACAATTGTGTGACTCCTATAATTCTATTGAACCGAGTTAAAAACAGCAAGTGATCCGAATTTAGTGGTACAATTACTGGATAATTATTTACTTTTGATTTTTGAATAGTAAGTTATGTATATTTTAAAAATTAAAATTGGGAAAACCGGACCAGTACGGTACGGTCCGGTCGGGTCCCCAATATAGAGATTTTCGAAAATCCGGGTCCAATCTGTTCTGACCAAAATCCAATCATTTATTTTTTTTAATTCTATTTATATTCTTTATGTGTTTGTATTGAAAATTTGATGTATTTTTATGTTTTTCCCACTAAATTAGTCTTAACTACAAAAAGTTAACAATAAAACATAATTTCACAAAAAATAAACATTAAAGTACTTCAAAACAATATATTTTACTAAGAAAATGTTTTTTTTAAATAATAAAATTTGGTATAAACCTGGTCCGGTCTGGTCATGCATCAGAATTGGCCGGTCCAGTCCCCGGTCCACTGGATTATGGGAATCTGGTCCCTGGTCCAATCTGGTTTCAAATCGATGCACACTGATACAGAGAACCATATATTTATTATAGATTAGTAAACTTTATATAAGAGTAGACTTGAAATTCGGACCGTACAGGTCTGTCCTGCTAATAGCACGACACGACCCGACCCACTAATATTACATGATACGATTCGTCAGCCCAACGACTAACCGACCCAGGCCACCGTGCCACGACACAACCCACGTCGGGGCCGTGCCGGGCCCAACTCTATATAAGAGTAGTTAATATTTTTAGATCTTTATAATCCTATTATTAATTAATTAAGAAGACAAAATTAAGACGCACACAACATAAACTTTTAATTGACCGAAAGGCCACTTTTTTCAGTTTTTGCCTGCCCTACTTTCCAAAAAAAAGTAATTAAACATAAGCATCTAAAATTCTAAATCTCTAAATCGTCTAAATGTGTATTTACTCAGAAAAATATATACTCCACTCTTAAAACACAGAAGAAAAAAAGGCGAAGCGAGAGGAAAAGGCCGCAGAACATCGTCGGTGGCGACCGGAATCATGGTCGGAGAACGCGAGATCGAGGAGGAGACGCGGAACCAGATGATGCAGAACCTCTTCGGCGACCAATTCGAGGAGGAAGAAGAGGGCTCGGACCCGGCCGACTCCGATTCCGACACCGACCCCAACCGTCCGCCCCATCCCTCAGAATACCCCTCCGTAAACCCTAACCCTAACCTTACCTTCCTTTTGCTGTGCTCTTGGTTCTGATTGTGGTGTTGTGGTGAAGGAGGGCGAGGGCGAGGTGGACGCGGAGGGGCAGGGGGAGGTGGAGATCGAGAGCGAGGCGGATGTGGATACGGAGAAGGAGGGGAGGGAGGGAAATCGGAGGGTGGAGAGCGAGGAGGATGCGGATGAGGAGGAGCAGGATGAGTTTGGGGAGAGGGCGGCGACGAGTAAGAGGAGAGAGGTTTTCGCAAGTGAGTCGGATGAGGAGCGGTCGCGGTCCGAGAGGAACGTTTATGTTATAGAGAATGATGATGATGATGAGGAGATTGAGCAGGAGAGGAAGACCAGGTGAGTTCTGGCGGTTTGTTGCTCGAGTTAACTTAACTTAATTCTCGGAATTGATTTTATCGCATGTGTTCGGTTGGATGGAGGGCTCCCCGTCGGTGTTGTTTGTTTGTTTGTTTGTTTGTTTGATGGCTCGGAATGAAATTGAGAATTTGAAACAGAATGTTTATATGAGTGTTTTTTGTTTGGTGTACTTGTTTGTTGAGTATTGAGTTTTAGGTTGGGGCACTCAGCTGTATTTTCTTAATTCAAGTGCGTAAGTTTCTAGTTTTGGGGTGTGCGTTTGTTTCTATAGACTATTTTGTTTTGTTTCTTTTGGGAATTCTGTTGGCTTGAATGCACGAGTTTTGTTAGTTTTATGTGTTATGTTATTATTTTGGATGTTGCATAGGTTGCCAAGTGCGGAGCAGGATAATGCTGTTGTTCGTGACGTGTTTGGTGACTCCGATGAGGATGAGCCGGCAAATTATGATGCCCAAAATGAACTTGAGCAGGATATAGATGTAAGTGCCCAAGTTATTTATTTATTCATTTTAATTCTGTTACTGTCTTTCCATTCATTATTTATCTGCTGAGGCAGTTATGAACGTGCACTGAGTTATTTTGAGAATAGAAGATTGCCCACATAAAAAGAAGTGGTTGAGGTTGTTATGAGGCCCAGGTTTCTAACAGAAAGTTAAAGAAATTTCACCTGTTGGATCTCTCTTCATTCATTGTTTACTCTGTAAGGGGAATCTTTTTAGTTCTGTTCCTTGAATAACAGAACAATTTTCGCTCCACCTTTTATTATAAAGGAGAGCATGGAATCTTGAATTTGTTGAAAGACAAGTGCGTAGGTTGATGCTACATCCCCCTGAGTGGAGCAACTGGAGAATGGTGAGAGGCAGAAGATAGAAAGAAAGAAAAGAAATTGCTTGGAGCAACTCTGCCCACACGAAAGTTCTGATATTTCTTCCTGTCACTTGGGAAGCTTTCTTGAATGTTACTAGAGTTCATCCCCTTTATCATGTAAAGAAACATTGGACCATCCCTCTACTACACAAATTTAGTATCCAAAGACTCCCTCTCCATGTTACTCGTTCGATGACCGAATCTATAAATACACAGATCCACTTAAGGTAAACCAACTAGCCGTAGTCACTTCCTTGCCCATTTTCTCATACCAACTGCAGAACGTTTGGGAGAAAGAAGACTGAGCAGCATCCCCGGATGCCAGTCCCTCGTGTCCCATAGGTCAGCCATTCTAATTCATGGCGTCAGCTCCATTTTCTTGTTTATCCTATATATACATGAACACAATTAGGAAGCAAGAAGATTCGACAATGTCTTGTAAATTGGCCTTTCTGGGAATAAGCAAAGCATGGTCACTCCCTCGTGCTCCTACAATTTCTTGTCCATTTGCTTCATCCAAGAGTGTCCGGTATGCACCATTTTCAGTTGATGATCCCCGCTGAACATAACTTGCCTTAAACATAAATAAAGACATTGTGCTATCTATTCATTTATATTTCAAGGTGGTATCTTGAGAGTTATTATTTCTTTAAGCTGGAATGCTCTATATCCATCCTTTGATGTTCCTTTTCATTGATTTGTTGTGATTTTTTCTTTAACTTTTGTATGTCCTTCAATACCATTCAGTTGTTTCTAAGAAAAATAAATCAGCCGCAGCATTTCTTTTACCACTAATAATTATGTAACTTAGGTATCCCCTCCCCGGGATGGGAAGGTGGAGTATCTGCCGCCAGAAGATCTTCTTGACGATCACGATCAATATGAATCACAAGACGAGAATCTTGAACATAAGCGAAAGGAGAAGCCAGTGGGGCCTCCACTTGATCTGGAGATCCCAATACGTAGGCCTCCAAGTCAGCCGGATAAGGTGGGTATTTTTAACCATGTTCCGATATGGATATCAACTGGGGATCTGCATTGTTGAATGGTCATGTTAGTTTTTTTATGTACCATCCTTCAATAAAGTTTTGCTATTTCGAAATATTTGTTCCAAACCAAATTGGCTCTTGTATTTAGATACAATGTATTACCACCTTGTATCATTTGATCCATTTATCCATTCATTTTTTCTGCTTAGCTGACTTGATATATTTTGTTTTCATCCTTTTCAAATGGATACAGTTACTACATATTTTTGCTTCTGAACGTGTACCTTTCCCTACGTTTTTTTGAAGACTTTTTTTATAATAATAAACTGACTGTTACCAAATGTTTTACTATGAATTGCTTTTTTATTGTTCGATGAATTGTCTGTCCAGTACTAGCTTGCTTCTAGGATGGTCGTTACTGCAACTTTGCTTGGTGTTATTTGATGACATTACACAAAGTAATCCTGTCTTTGCAGATGAACATGATTAGAGTATCAAATATTATGGGTATAGAACCAAAACCATTTGATCCTAAGACATATGTGGAAGAGGACGTTTTTGTCACTGATGAATCTGGAGCCGACAAAAGGATACGTCTAGAGGATAATATTGTTCGCTGGAGAAGCATTCGGAATCGAGATGGCACTATTTCTGTAAGTGGAACCCAATGTATTAGATCCCTTCCAAAGGGATTTGGTTTCTTGCTATCTCTCTGCATTAGGTTCTAGTTTTCACCTTTTGTTTCTCACCATTTGAATTTCTTATCAGGTTTATGAAATTTTAAATGTGAATATTGTGGGGAAAAACTACATCTGCTATATACTTTTTTGCGGAAGAGTATCCCCAGAATACTCTTAGTGTGTGATTGTTGACAAATGACAATAATCCACTTATGATAGTTTTTGTGAAATGATGACATCTGATTTCCCTAGTGTGAATTTTAAAACATGTCACTTTTATTATTTATTAACCCATGGTAAATTTTACTGGAAAGAAGAAACAATGGAAATACCTTTTCCAATTGCGTAAATTTAGCAGGTTATAATCACTGAAGTTTCATTGGCAAAAGGTTGAGTATTTTTCTTTTTCCTTTTGTAGCGTGAAAGCAATGCACGTTTCGTAAGATGGTCCGATGGGAGTTTACAATTGTTAATAGGAAATGAAGTTCTTGACATAACTGTCCAAGAAGCACAACATGATCATACTCATCTATTTCTTCGACACGAAAAGGTGAATTATGCTTTGCACTTATTTTCTTGTCCGTGGTATTTTACACCTTTCTGCTGCTCTTGCAATATAGTTTATCGTCTTACCGATAGAAAAAAAAAGTTTATTGCATCTCACATAACTGCTCTCTTATGCTTGTAGCATTTCTTGTACCTTCTAATTAGTATAATTATTTCTAATGCAGGGAATTCTTCAATCTCAAGGGAGGCTTCTGCACAAGATGAGGTTTATGCCTTCCTCGTTATCATCAAAATCCCATCGATTGCTGACCGCACTTGTCGATTCACGTCATAAGAAGGTTTACAAGGTTAAGAACTGTATTACGGATGTTGATCCTGAGAAGGAAAAAGAGGAGAGAGAAAGGGTACGCTTTTGTTAAAACTTTTCGACCGTACTGTTTAGTTGAAATTTTGATGAGAACAATGTCAATTTTGAGAAGACAAGAAAGAAAGGGGAACTTGCTTAAACAGGCTTTCATTGTGTTTTTTTCTTCTATATTAGCGTAACATGGTATTTACCTTTTTTTAAAATAAAATTAAAAGGTAGAGTTTGGTATTCCCATACAGCATTGTCTTTAACTAAGTACCATTGTCTTTTAGTTTTTCTTACCAAGTACCTGTTTATCTGCATTAGAGATTTTCGACATGCAAATGGCAGATTGTATGTTGGTTCTTGTAGTTTTTTCTTCTTCAAACACTTTTTTTCCTCAAGCTGCTGCTCTTTGATAATCTCAATTTGCTTGGAATATTTTGCCTAGCTTGTGTTTATTTGCTGAATTGCTCGTTGGCTCCCAAGCAGCTAAGTTTGAATATGAATATCAGCTATTCTTTGATTGTTGAGAAAGCTATTTTGGAGTTTAATGATGGGATAATCTTGATAGGATAATCTTTTGGTTTAACTGCATTTTTCTGATCTCACTTTTCTGCACACAGTGTTCATATAATTTGGCTGTTTAAGAGGGGATTTAACCGTAAGAATCATGCATTTACCTTTTAGGGCATCAGTCATAGTGTTTTTTATGATATTTTCCTGTAATACTACCTAACTAATCTGTTCTTAAATTATTTATAAAAATTGGAAGCCACAGTGGTTTGTTTATTGGATGGGATAATTTTGGTGGATGCACCAATTCAATAGGATGCCAAGGCAACCGAAGAAGGGGAGAGAGAGGGGGGGGGGGGGTCCAAAATGAAGATGGTAAAGTTCAATAAGAATTTCGTGAGATTGTATTGAATACGGCAATACGCAATTGGATACACTAATAATCTTGGATCAATTAGGCCATGAATATTTTAAGGAAAGCAATGAAACAAGATGATAATAAAAAAACCAAAACACAATCTGAAAGGAAAAAAGACAATCACCATTCACCAAAACAAAGAAGACGTGAGAATTTGTATTGCCTTGGTTCTATATATTTGTACATAGCCTAGTCCTTGAGCTTACACCTCTTCTCGACGAACGTGTTTTTGAAGGGCCTTCACCAATCATGAAGCTGTCTCTTACAACTGAATAAGCTTTTACACGTGGTTCTGAGACCTGACCTGGATCGACTAGTTGAATCATCACCTGGTCATCTGGTTGGGCTGTTTAATGGCCAGAACCCAGTTTGGTCTTGAGCCCCTGAGCTTGGTGGTAGAACCGAGCCAATTGAACTGCTAGTTCTGTAAAGAACAATGGTTGGAAATTGTAAAATGGATCCAATAATTGGAATTCAACGATATGAAAGTTTGAGTTTATCTGAAGTTGGCTTATGATTTTGTCATTTTTAATTTGCTCATTTCTTCCTCATTCTGATCAACCTTCATATATTGGGCTTACTAATTCTAGGGTAACTAGGCTACATAATTCTATACTTAACCAGTAGCCTGAATGGTTTTCTTCCAGCAGCATATTACATGCTTTTTTGGCCCCTAGTTATATTATTTAATTGAGTGAATATTTTCTGTATAACTTACCAATAAGATCTTTTAGGTGGAAGGACAATCAAATCGAGCAAACCAGCTTCTTCAACGCAAACGTGAAAAAGTGAATAAGAAGTATACAGTTAGTGCTGACAGAGGACGCCATCTTTCTGCTGGGTTCCTTGAGGAGCAAATAGATGAGGTAATCATTTGGATTGTATAGAACTAATTATGATTGTATAATACAAATTCGACCAAGCTGACAGGTTTCTAATTTCAATTTTTTCCTCTTCATGTTTTTCATGCAAAAGCCATTTTTCCGAAGTCCCGATTTTGAAGATGCTTGGTTTACGCTTTTAGCTCTCATGTCATAGCTGTCATCTTATTGAATAAAAGATAAAATATATAAGATATGTTCATCTTTGTGAGTTCATGCCGGCTGTGGACTGGTCCTTGTTCGTCCTTAATAAAATTTATACTAATTTTAAGTTTAGGGCAAACTTCTATACTTATTTTGACGACCAAAGAAGGCTATATCTTACTGATTGGATTAAATGCTTATACCCAAAAAAATGATAAAATGAGATAACATTCTATTCTTATAAATTCACGTTATCGGATGCAACTGATTCACCGCATTAGCATGTTCGATTTCCCCCCTAAACTGAGGACCATGAGTAATTTGTCTGCTGTACTGCCTTCCCTAGAATAATTTGTATACCATAATTAGCATTCTGTACCTTGTTCCTCCTGTCTGTCTGAATGAACGTAATGTCTCCTGGATTTTTAACACATTGAAGCCTATTGCTTTGTTTTATTTGTGTACATATAAATTTAAGTTTATTAGGAAACCACCGACCAAATTAAATACGAAGAAACCAATCAGGAATTTTTATTTGAAGCACTTGTAGTCTACGTACTACATAGATTCTGAGATACACAATGGCTCATTTGAAGCCTTTTTTGTTCTCAATTGCCTCTTTCCCAAGCTTTGGTGGATGTTAGAAAAGCTAAACTTTCCTCCTTTTGCATGTTTCCCAGGATGATGTACCTGGGGACCACTACAGCTACCACAGGACTGCAGCAAGGCGTCGTTTTGAAGAAGATATGGAAATTGAATCAAGGGCAGAGAGGCGTATAATTAATGCAAAGAGGGTAACTCAATGCAACATGTCAACCCATGTTTTTGAAGTTTTCATCATCTTATTGATAATTTATTGTATAAAGAGGCACTCATGCTTGGTTTCTCATCAGGCTTCTGTACCAAAAGGTCCTTCACGGAAACCATCTAGTGTCCTATCAAGACGTCCTGTTGGAGATTTGTCTGAGAGTGAAAGGGAGGAATCTGAGTATGAAACTGACGGCGAGGAAGATGATTTACCAAGACCAGGAGGATCTGGCTTCAACTATGATGATGAATATGGGGAGGAGCAACCTGATGCTGAGGTGGAACCTGAAGAGGCAGATGCAGCGTCAGAGGATGACGATGAGGTAAACGGATGCATTTTATATTTCTAAGTACTTTTGGCTTGATCATGGAGTGAAAAGACTGCATATTTTGTTCAACACACAATAACATTTTGTCCTTTAACCATTCACATCTATTTTTTAGCAAGTCACTGCATTTATACGTTGTGAGTGATTGTGTCATCTTGTTGGTGTGCATTACCGTTGTCAATAGTTTCTCTCTAATAGTAGTATGTGCAATGGTCACGGGCAGAGTAACATAGTACTTTTTTTCCCTTTTCAATATGCCTTTCGTATTGAATCTGCCTTCTGTATTCATTTTACCGTGTTTTATTCTTGTTACCTGCTTGGTTATGAAATGGTTCTGTAAATTAGCATGCTGTCATATAAAGGAAGCTTGTTATTTCTCAGATTACCTCAATCATTTTATCTTGAGAAACAACCTTTTACGCAAGAATTGCTATATTCACTTAACTGAAACAGAGCACGAATCCCGGAAGAGTTAGAAGTAGAACACAGAGCAAAAGAAACTGATAACAGTTTCGTAGACTAAGCCTCTGTTGGTCCTTTAATATATGAGTTTAACCCTGTATGGTTGGGTTGGAGTGGGAAGATGTGGAGAATGAAATGGTATGAAACTGAAAGTGATCTCCATAAGAACTTATAGAATTCCAAAGTAAAATTCTACGATCCTATGGTAAGATTATTATTACTTGATAATATCTGTCTTCCTTTTTATCCTCTGCAAAGATTAAAATAAAAATAAAAAAGGAATTCTTCCCTGCTGCATGCAGGAACCTAGACAAAGGAGGAACGTCGGAGGTAGCCGGAAGGGCAAGGAGATTGAATCCGATGAATCCCCGCCAAGGAAGACTGTTAATCATCGGCGAATGGCTGTTGTGTTTGATAGCGACGAGGAATAATTTTCCTGGTAAGTTACTACCTCCCAGTATATGAATCTTTATATTCCAATAGTCACTTTGATCTGCTCTTGATGGTAACAATGTAAGAAACCTAATGAGTTGAGATGATATACCTATATGCACCATAGAGTTTATTCATTATCCAATTTTGACCAGTATCAGTCTGAGTTCTAAATATCTTTATATCACAATTTGTATTCCTTAAATTTTTTTTTACTGATTTTAGTTGCGTCCTTGAGTTATCTCTCTGGTTTTTTTACAGAGCAGTATCACTTGATTCTGGCGTCGTATGTCAAGTGCCGAAGCCATCCCAAGGATAAAGACGTGAACCAGCTTAAAAAATACATGGTGATTCTTGATGGCACGTTAGGCAGGAAAATAACGTTAAAAGTTTTTTTTTGATAAGTAACATAAAAGCAATTAGCTGTATACCACAAAAGATGGTGTTTGATCGTCTAATTACTGTACCACTACACATGCATAATTTAATGAATATATATATGGTGCCTTCTGATGCATCCATTAGGCATTATGTGTCACATATCCTACCGTTTAGCCTTTTTGGTTCAAATGACAAGTTTTACGATGGACGGCGGTATTTGCAAGTTTTGTTGAATCTGCTCTGAACTTCTATTCGTCGTCGTAAAACTACTTAAATCGTCCCAACAGATTATCATTTTGCCCTTCTACAATTTCTACTTATATAACTCTTCATTTCACTCTTTTAACACAACTTTCTCTTCGTATCACTCTTCCATTCACCAAATACAATGTCTCGGAGGTCGGGAAAAGAACCAGCGGACACCTCGTACTACTCACATATGGTAAATTGTCCTATTTATTTTAATTAATTTAAAAAAATCATTTTTGGGTCGGGCGTCCGCAGGAGACGCCCGACCCAACGAGAGGGCGGCCGCCGGAACCGCCTCCCCCATTGGGAAGCAGTTCCCGCGGCCGCCCGACCCATGGCCAAGACGTCTGAGGGAGACGCCTACCACGTAGGGTAGGCGTCTCCCGCAAACGTCCCAATTGTTTTTTGAATTTATTCAAATTGATTATAAATTGTGATAAATTTAAAATAAATTGAATATTATGTTAATAATGAGTTAAATTAGTTTAGTAAATCCTTTAATGATTATAAATTATGATAATTAATAAATAAATCGCTAAATAAATTGATTATTATGTTAGTAATTAGTCGAGTACGATTTTAGTAAATGATTATTGATTAATTGTGATAATTGCTAAATAAATCGATTACTAAGTTAATAATTAGTTTAATTATTTTAGTAAATCCATTAATAAATTTTTATTTTTAAAATTGAATTAATAGTCATCGGGTTACCGTGGAGGAAAAGGGAAATTCATTCCCTTACGCGCGGTACGTAGTATAGCAGACGAGTCAGGTCCTCGTCATCCACGTACACGTGGTATTTCTGCTTCAGTTAGGAGAGAGAGAGAGATCTGTTACGTCGTCGTCAAACACCTGAGGATTCTTTCAACGACGAGGATGATTCAGATGAGGTGAGGAGTAACGACGAGAGTGACGATGGGGGTCGGTATGACGACGACCATTCTTACCGTATGGTCCCGAGCCTGCTGTAGCTGTGCCGATGACTACATTTATGGGCGTTATTCGTTATAGGGATATCACAGCCTTATTTACCTGATCGCGTGTTACGTCAGTTAGGTTACGTTCAGGTGATCCCGGTTAACATCCCGACGCCCGAGCATGCAGTACGGTCGGCGACGACGTACGACGTCAGGCACAACGTTTCATTCGCGGAATCGGTTTGGAGGACATTTCCGAGAGTAAGACGACTACACTTGGACGATCTGAGTCGTAGCCGCGACCCCTCCACTTGTGCTGCAGATTATTTGCAGTGGTTCGGTAGGTGCTCACATCCACTTATCGTACGCGATATCATTCCGAAACCGGAGAGACCACTGTGTAAGACATGTGCCGATGCGGTAAGTTTATTTAATTTTATTCTTAATTGTAATGTATATTTTGCTATTATTGTTAATGTACGCTAATTTTTATTTTACATACAGTGGATGAGTATGACGATACGGTGTACGCAGCCGTTCTTGCGACAGAGAGACATCATGCCGACTGGGGAGACGAGACTTGCATGTACAGATTGGGATCGTCTCATCGAGGATTGGAACAAGCAGTTGGGCATTTCGGACCATGATTCAGATGCTGAGCTGTAGTTGTCTTGCTTTTACTTTCGTTTTGTTATATGTTGCACTGTTACTACATTTGTTGGTATTTGCTTATGCTTATTCGTGTACTCTTATTATTTATTTCTTACGAACATATCTTCTACGTATTTGTTTGACTATCGTATTTTTAAAATTTATTTGTCACGAAAATATCTTCAACTTATTTCTTTAAAATTCTTCAAATAATATTTAAATTTAAAATACGGTAAAAGAACAACACGATATAAGTACAAATACACGATATATTATACATTACAAAAACATTACAAATTACAATCAAAATGTATTACGTAACCGGTTCCAATACTCCATCCTACTTTCGTACTGATTCTCTCATCCAACAACACTCTCATCTCACATTTGATACCATAAGGTCGTTATAGGAGGTACTGTGAAATTATCAACTAATTCCAAACGAATAAAATGTCTGTAACTCCCTAACTTAGCAATGACCAACTCTCTGACATGCCTCGTCATGGCAGACTGACTCTCCCAAGGTAGCACAGTAAGACATGGGAACAACGAACCATCCGTTCCCATTGAGAAATACATGACCGCACACTTGTAAAAATTAGCAATCGGGAACAAGTCGACCCAAACCTCCATATAATGATCCTCGCCACAAGCTCCCCCGCCCCAATCAATTCGTCGACGAACCTCTCCCACATTGCCGAAATAGACACTCTCATAAATAGGATGTGCACCTATCTCATTAGAAATCGCACGACGAGCGTACGACCAGTTCTCTTAACCACCATGGAAGACATCGACAACACAACGAAATCCACAGTTCCCATCAGCATGTACGTCATTCCACATTACCAGAAATGGTAAAATGATTCCTGGCAGTCTATCACTATATGAGAAGTTGTCCACGTCAATCCGTCCGGACACTGTAAGATAGGTAAATAACAATTCATTAAAACAACAAAATTAGGAGATAATATATTTAACCTCATCTAGATTACTGATATATATTAAATAACAACAAAGATATAGTCATACCAGAAGATCCTGTGCCCGTGTTCACGGACGATCGAGACGAATTAGAAGACCGACCACGACCCCTGCTCCCACTACTGCCAGACCGACGACGACCCCTGCTCCCACTACTGCCAGACCGACCACGACCTCGCTCAGCATACTCGAAGGCACTCGGGTCCCGACGTGTCGACTTTCCCCTAGGTCGACCTCGTACCTTAATATTTTCTGCGGGTTCTCCATAGTTCGACTGATCGGGGTGTAGCTGTTCGTATAAAATACGAGAGGCACTACGAATTACTGCAGGGTCGCTCTCCGAAATCTCATCAACTAGCTCCCGAAAATGCTTGACGTCTTGTGCTGACTGGTCAAGAAACTCTGACATTTGGACTCCTTCTCCGATAACAAGTGTTTTCCAGAATTGATGAATCTGCTCTAAATAAATTCCATCACCTGACGCCAAACACTCGTACATGGTACATGCACAAGGAATATCATGTGTTGTCAGGAAAGCACACCCACAACGATATTCAATTTCATCACTTAAGTCCTGCATTATCTTCATCTCCTGAGTCAATAACGACAAGCAGTGATGCGAAACTTGACCATTTATATGCTGAAACAAATGACCTATGTAGTTTGTCACAATTCGACGTCTCGAATCTTCAAGAAAGTTCCAAATATTCGTCAGTTGCATTTCAATAACCGAGTTCACGCGGTGGAAAAGATTGTCGAGAGCGGCAGTCGATGTAGTGATCCACTCTTTCAGAGCCGAATGTGCATTTTCCACCCTGCAGTTCGTAGTGTTGCCGAAATGAAAAACTTGATTCGTCCAATTCAACACAATTTTTTCCTTATGCACCAACCACATGTCTTCCACATACTCCGTCAGTACTGGCCAGGACTTGTAAGAATCTTTCAGATTACGGACTGCTCTATCATAATCCGTCTGTGAATCAGAAAACATGACTCTCCTCCACCTTCCAAGCCGAAAAGTCTATGCAAGCTACTTGTCCTTGCCGAATACGTGGTATGCGTAGTTGTACACGTCTTTGTTGATATGTTAGGTGCATAGTAAATGAGCAGACTCAGGAAAAAACCTTTGCCACTGGTCGCATCAGACCCATCTCTCGGTCCATAATTATTGCAGTCGGGCTAACAATATCCAATAACAAGGTATGTGTTTAGTCTGATTTACAGAATACAATAAATGCTATAAGGTATGTGTTTAGTCTGATTGTCTTTCATTTAGATTAATTTTATATCAATAAATGCTAGTAAGGTATGTGTTTAGTCTGATTTACAGAATACAGGGACCTGAATGCAAATTACCCATATCCCGAGCATAAACGCGTGCAAAAGACTCATTTCTATCATAAAGACCAAGCTCAAGATTATCGGGTTTCAAATGAAAGTTCATCCAGGCATAAAAGCATTCAAGACCTAATTACGAAAGGAGCCAGAGACTTAATTGCAAAAAAGTCAAGGGCCTAATTGCAAATTACGAGTGACTTTTATTATTATGGAGAAAGTCTAAAGAAAAATCAATGTGGATCTCCAAATATATAAAGAAATAAATTCGGAGCTCAAAATAAAGGAAAGAATCAATCCAGACGCGCAAAGGAGGATTAAATCATACCACAAACACACAACAAAAATCCGGATCTAATCAGAGCATAATTTGCGGCTATTCCGCCGCACCTTACATACAACTTGCGGCGATTCCGCCGCCCCCCTTGCGATCCGTGGCCTCAACTTTTGTCCAGTCGTGTCTTGACGCGTGTACTTTCTTATTCTATATTTAGGTCCCTTGTATCAGCTATAAATAGCCCCGAGAATGATGTTTTGAGGAGTTCTTGTTTTGACCCATTATTTAGCAATAAAATTCTGTTCTTTTAATTCTTGTTTTTAGTTTTCTTTCTTAGTTTCTCTAAGACCCCTTCTCCTCCTCTCCATCCATGAGTTTCTAACTCTCTCCAAAGGGTGGGGGTGACGGATTTAGGGTGATGAGAAGAAGAATCAAGTTATTATTTTAATTTCGTATTAGTATATTTTGATTACTTGAGTTTATGTTGAGTCATTTATCATGTAATGCTTTATATAACTAATGTGATTTATTATAAGTTTCAGAATTCTCTAATCAAAACCCGACATCTAAACCTCCACCCGCTGGACTCCCATTCATAGTTGTTTTCTTTTTAATTTGTTTTTGTTGTTCTTGCTTTAGATAATTAAAAACTAAAAATCTCAAACCAACCTCATTATTGTTCTCTCTTTCTCTCCTTAATCGAAAACCACAAAAATAACAATATCTCTCCCTCTTGTGTTCGACCCGTACTTACCTTGCTATGACTTGAAGCTGATCGAATTTAATTTGGTGTCTAGAAAGTGTTTTTGTGTTGACGTAAGTCTTCCAAGCGAAGTGGTTGTCTAATTGGCACCGACTCTGTCGGAAGCGCCCCCACTAGCTATACACTGCCTGACCAAGTTGGTTTGATTAGTGAGGGAGGTGAATCAAGAAAATCAATTCGACTCAACCAGTTAGGAGTCGTCTACATTTAAGCGACACTAGGTCTAGGATTGTTTGAACCGTGTTTGTTAAGGAACTTCTCACCAACCCTCTTTTCTATCTTTAGAGTTAAGTTTCCCTTCTCATCTGAGTCTTCTTTCTCTTCTCACCTAAATTCTCTAGATTAGGATTCTTTTCTCATCTTTCCCCATTCTATTGTTTGTTTCCATTTTTGAAAAAAAAAATTAAAAAAAAATAAACGAAAAAAAATTGTAATTAATTCTTGAAATTGAATTTGGAATTTAAATTTCAAATTTGAATTCAAAAATTGATTCAAACCGGTGCACTCAGATTTGGGTTCGGGACTTGAGTAATCGAGTCTCACGAGTTCATCTAGATTCCAGTCTAGAGCTTAGCCCCAATCCACCTGTTGCACTACCTCACCCGGATCCAATGGGTGAGAATGTTGTGAACCCGCCCATAACTCTGAGGGATCGATGCTACCCAGCGATGACTTCTCAGCCATCATGCATCGTTATGCCCACCATACAGGGTCGCGATTTCGAACTTAAGGCACAATACATGAGTATGTTGCCTAAGTTCACCTCTAGGGAAGACCCATATCTCTTCCTTAGAGAATTTGAGGAAATCTGCTCTCTTATGCAATACCAGCATATCTCTGAGGAGGCAGTGCGTCTGAAATTCGTGCCTCTAGCACTGAAGGACGACGCTAAGAAATGACTATATAGTCTAGCCGAAAAATCCATTAAAAGTTGGGCTGAGTTTGTTCAAGTATTCCTAAAAAAATATTTCCCCAACCATAAGACTATGAGGATTAGGAATGAAATTGTTGCATTCGTTCAATCTGAGAGCGAGCTGTTCTATTCCTATCTAGAAAGATTTAAAAGTGTGCTGACCCAATGCCCTTATCACGGAATTCCAAGATGGCAACTGTGCCAAATTATTTATGAGGGATTGACACCCACATCTAGGGTTATGGTAGAATCCGTAAGGCAAGAGAACTTCATGTCAAAAAATGAAAATGATGCATGGACTTTTCTTGAGGATTTAGCTGAAAACAGTATGCAATGGGACAATGCTAGAGCACCGCTTAACCCGCGTATTGGATCTAGAATAGCAAGTCAACCCAAACCAGGAGTCTTAGTTGTAGATGCCAATATAACGGCTGAAGCAAAACTAGCTACCCTTATGCGCAGAATGGAAAGTCTAGAGCTACAAACCCGACCCCGAGTGAATCAAGCCTCGTCTATCCCTTGCTCTAGATGTGGTCAGACTGGTCATTTAATGGAGGATTGTGCGGACTGGGAACAAGTTAATGCCACGTTTAACCATGCTAGAAATAACCCATACGCATCAACCTATAACTCGGGTTGGCGTAATAATTCCAATTTCTCATCAAGCCAACAAGGTCAACCTCCTAGACAACAACCCAACCCGTATAACCAAAATAATACATCATCTGAGTTTAGTAACAATGAATATTATGATGTTAGGTTGACAAGCTTGGAAAATTTGATGAAGACTTTTATACAAACAACCAACCAGTCCTTCCAAAGGCTAGAGACACAAGTCAGCCAACTCGCACAAATTGTAGGTGCAAGAGAAAAGGGCCAGTTTCCAAGTCAACCTGAGGTGAATCCTATATCTAATAATCAATATCAGCCCTATCAACCACCTCTAGGAAGTAATAACTCGAGACCAGTTCAAATGGTTAATGAGGAAGGACCGTTCCAACAAATAAATGCAGTAGTATCGTTACGGTCCGGAAGACAAGTCGATAACAATGTGGTAAATCCTAGAACGTCTAATCAATCTAGCCAGCAAGCAACCACATATGACCTAACCATTGAACCTGGCGTCCAATCTGAAACGCCCAATCCACCTACTCAACCTGAACCCATAGCTCAACCTGAGCGAGTCTATGTTCCTAAAGCTCCATTCCCCAATAGACTTAAGAAGAACTCAAGTGCACAAATGAAGAAAATCTTGGAAGTATTTAAGCAAGTTAAGGTGAATATTCCACTCCTGGATATGATTCAACAAATACCTGCTTATGCTAAATTCTTAAAAGATCTATGCACTAGAAAGAGAAAAACAAACGTACCAAAGAAGACTTTCTTAACTGCAAATATAAGCTCTATCCTGTCCAACTCATCTCCTATAAAATATAAGGACCCTGTGTGTCCCACAATTTCTTGTGCAATAGGAGATACTTTTATCAACAAAGCCCTTCTAGACCTTGGTGCTAGTGTTAACCTACTCCCGTTCTCTGTCTACGAGCAACTCAACCTTGGTCCACTAAAACCCTCTAAGACAACTCTTCAATTTGCTGACTGCTCTATTAAGAAACCAAGAGGTGTAGTCGAGGACGTTTGGATCAAGGTGGGTGACTTCATTTACCCAGTGGATTTTGTCGTGCTAGATATTGCACCTGTTGTAAATCCTAATAGACAAATCCCTGTAATACTAGGCAGACCTTTTTTAGCCACTTCTGAAGCATTGATAAACTGTCGAAATGGGCTCATGCAATTATCTTTTGGGAACTTAAAAGCTGAATTTAATATCTTTCATGTTGAGAGTGAGCCAGAAATAATATGCAATCAAAGTGATGTTGTGATGAGAGCACGTATCTATAAGATTTCTGAATCAAACAAATCATCACAAAATCAAAAAGAAAGTGCGAAAAAGGGGAGTAATTCTTCGACACACCCACCATCACTCGAGCAAACAAGAGAATCAATACATGTGAGAGGTGTGGAACCTTTACCTCAGGGCAACATGGGGAACAATTCAACTGGATACATGCACCAACATGGTGACATTCAATCCAGTTCTGATTATGGTTGACTCTGAACAAATTCCATCCCTCCACCGCAGTTCACCCAGGTAATAAGTGCATTTGCTTTATATTTGCATACATTGAGGACAATGCATGATTTAGGTGTGTGTGTGGGGGGGTGTTTATGTATCTATCTATCTGTATATATATGGTAAAAAAATCAATGTTCCATGACATAGCTTAAGATTGAACCACCAAAATAAAAGTAAAAAAATATAAATGAATAAAGTGAGGAAAGCACATTTTGCAAAATGATTACAAAAGCCCAAGCCTTCGAGTCACTGGTCCGTAGGGGTATCTTGAAACCCGGTAACTTGAGTCTGCCAGCTCGGGATTATCGACCAAACTCGCTACACGAATGCAAAAAGGGTAAAAGTTTCAAAACAAGCAAATGTGTTGAATCACGGGAAGAAAATAGAATACTTTAAGATACTCAAGGCCCAAAGCTAAAAGAATGATCCATGCCATGGTTGATCCGAATGATACTTCACCACCATGGGAGGCGTGCAAAATAATTTAAATGATAACATGTGTAAAAGGGTTAGTGGTGTGAATGTTGGAGGAACAAAGACCATGTTAGACTCTTTACGAGTTAGATTTATATAATGAGCATGCAAGAATTCTAAGTGAAATGTATAAGGTTGAGGTGGAGATATTGAGAGTTATTAATGAAATGTTGAATTAAGATTTTGTGGGTGTGTCAACTGAAAACCCTCACGAGACAAAACTTGTCCTCCAAGGAAACTTGGGGGTTTAAAGGCTTGTTGCACATGCTAAGTGCAACCGTGATTCCTACGAAAGTGAATTAGGATTTCCCTGTTTTCATTTTTCTTATATTCTGTTTTGCTAGGGACTAGCAAAATCTAGGTGTCGGGGTATTTGATGCATTGCATACATTGCATCATATGTCTTTCATTTAGATTAATTTTATATCAATAAATGCTAGTAAGGTATGTGTTTAGTCTGATTTACAGAATACAGGGACCTGAATGCAAATTACCCATATCCCGAGCATAAACGCGTGCAAAAGACTCATTTCTATCATAAAGACCAAGCTCAAGATTATCGGGTTTCAAATGGAAGTTCATCCAAGCATAAAAGCATTCAAGACCTAATTACGAAAGGAGCCAGAGACTTAATTGCAAAAAAGTCAAGGGCCTAATTGCAAATTACGAGTGACTTTTATTATTATGGAGAAAGTCTAAAGAAAAATCAATGTGGATCTCCAAATATATAAAGAAATAAATTCGGAGCTCAAAATAAAGGAAAGAATCAATCCAGACGCGCAAAGGAGGATTAAATCATACCACAAACACACAACAAAAATCCGGATCTAATCAGAGCATAATTTGCGGCTATTCCGCCGCACCTTACATACAACTTGCGGCGATTCCGCCGCCCCCCTTGCGATCCGTGGCCTCAACTTTTGTCCAGTCGTGTCTTGACGCGTGTACTTTCTTATTCTATATTTAGGTCCCTTGTATCAGCTATAAATAGCCCCGAGAATGATGTTTTGAGGAGTTCTTGTTTTGACCCATTATTTAGCAATAAAATTCTGTTCTTTTAATTCTTGTTTTTAGTTTTCTTTCTTAGTTTCTCTAAGACCCCTTCTCCTCCTCTCCATCCATGAGTTTCTAACTCTCTCCAAAGGGTGGGGGTGACGGATTTAGGGTGATGAGAAGAAGAATCAAGTTATTATTTTAATTTCGTATTAGTATATTTTGATTACTTGAGTTTATGTTGAGTCATTTATCATGTAATGCTTTATATAACTAATGTGATTTATTATAAGTTTCAGAATTCTCTAATCAAAACCCGACATCTAAACCTCCACCCGCTGGACTCCCATTCATAGTTGTTTTCTTTTTAATTTGTTTTTGTTGTTCTTGCTTTAGATAATTAAAAACTAAAAATCTCAAACCAACCTCATTATTGTTCTCTCTTTCTCTCCTTAATCGAAAACCACAAAAATAACAATATCTCTCCCTCTTGTGTTCGACCCGTACTTGCCTTGCTATGACTTGAAGCTGATCGAATTTAATTTGGTGTCTAGAAAGTGTTTTTGTGTTGACGTAAGTCTTCCAAGCGAAGTGGTTGTCTAATTGGCACTGACTCTGTCGGAAGCGCCCCCACTAGCTATACACTGCCTGACCAAGTTGGTTTGATTAGTGAGGGAGGTGAATCAAGAAAATCAATTCGACTCAACCAGTTAGGAGTCGTCTACATTTAAGCGACACTAGGTCTAGGATTGTTTGAACCGTGTTTGTTAAGGAACTTCTGACCAAGGTGGAGGCGTCTGCCTAACGCGCCTCCACATACGTGAAGACGTGTTAGCCAGACGCCTTCACCTTAGTGGAGGAGTCCATCTAAGACGCCTGCACATAGGTGGAGGCGGCTGGCTAAACCACCTCCACCTATGTGGAGGCGGCTTATCCAGACGACTCCACCTGGGTGGAGGCGGCTTAGCCAGACGCCCGAGTCAGGAAAAAATTCCACCCTCGTTACCTCGCCGGATTCAGATGCTTCGTCAGACATTTTCGTGGTGTTGGTAATAGGAATGCGAGTAAAACTGAGTCAAACACATTGTTTAAAGACACGGGACGAAATGAGTATTAATTGATTTGTTAAGGGCAAAAAAATCATTTTTGGAACGATTTAAGTAGTTTTCCGACGACGAATAGTAGAAAAGCAATTGACGAGATCTATAAATCTCAGTATCGACGAGATCTATAAATCTCAGTATTTATAAATGATGTGATTTGGATTTACTGTATTTGGACAAGCACATTACATAAAACTGTTATCAAGTACATTTGGATTTACTATATTTAGAAATGCATGTTACTTTATTGTGATTTGGATTTACTTGGATATTTTATTAGTTTCCCAGTTTGGAGTTGTATCCATGAAATCCACGTCCTATTGTGAACAAAATCGTATTCGAAACATAACATTAATATTTTGTATTAATTTGAATGACTTAAGTTAAAAAAATCACGTGAAATTTCGAAATTTCATTTTTCAGCATGAAATTTGATTTTAACAGATTTTGATAGAAGTGGAATTTCAATATGCATGAACAATGAAGTACTTTTGATGGCGTGGATATACTTCTCCTAGTATGGGTAAACAATGAAGACGAGGTTCTTTAGTCTCCACCGTTGGGTCGAAGGTTTGATCATGTGAAAATAACATTTCGCTCGCCAGAATTGTTTCCAAGAGTCGACGAGTAATAATCTTTTTTATTATAAACCCATAAGGGTTAACTCATAGTCTCATACTTGTTTTTTCTCTCTTTGTCGCGGCTCATGGCAAGGAGAATTCTTTATTATTAGGAAATTTTTTTCCGAACTAGACCCGTTGTAGAGACACCGAGTTCTGTAGGAAAAATTATTTGAAGAACTCGACGTTGAGAATGTCAAGTTCTTCATACACAAAATCGTCATTGCTGATGTCGAGTTTTAATACTTAGACAAATTTGCGCACACCCAGGAGGGTGCAAAGTCATTTAAGAGGCCAAGCAGAACTCGGCAATGTAGGTGCCGAGTTCTGCAAAACAAGGCTCGACTCTAATGTTGCCGAGTTCTGTTAAACATGACGACGGTGTTGTCGAGTTCAAGTATATAGAACTCGGTGCTGGATTTACTGAGTTCTTGTTAGATAGCTTTGTGACTCAATCATTCATTCGACAATAAGTCAATTATTGTTAAGCAAAAATTTCAAACACATAACCACATAACTACCATAGTAGTACAATCAAAATTGCATATACGGAAGAAACAATTCCAAATCACACACGAAACTATCGTTAAAAGAGTAATATCGTTCAATATTATTGCGATCAATAAAAAAGTCACATTTCAACCAATTTGTTCACTCAATCTAACCTAAGTGATCTCTCAATCTCTTCTTCTTTTTAGGACGTACCCCCCCCCCCCCCCCCCCCGGTCGCGTCCCCCACCTCGTGCCGCATTTCCCACGCTCTTCCATATCCTGAGTCACCATCCACGTCATCTTGTGTGTGTGAAATAATAGTATCATCACTCTCCCCTCAGCCGATTTCACTACATGTCTCTCCATTGACTTTGGAATGTGTCGTTGTAGATCGGATTGTCTCATCACTCGGTCTAGCCAATGCATAAACACCTCTTTGAAATTTATAAGTCATGTACGACTCGACCATATCTCCGAACTATCTGTACATAGTGGTGGAAATTGGGTAAGATCCAAATGTTTATAAGGATCCTAGGTGACCTGGTCGACTTCCTGTGTGTCGAGCTCATTCCGATAAAAAATCAAATGTTGTTGTCTTGCTACTTCCCTTGAATGATCTTGGTCATCTCCAATAGGCTCCTAGTGGTGCCCTCTCGTCCGCCATGTACATTAATGGTATACTTTTGCCCGATCTCCCAATATGGTAGCACCACAATTGCAGAAATGTAAGAAAATCGCATAGATGTCTGGTTGATATCAAGGAAACTTCGTCTAAATTGTGATATAAGAGGACGAGAACCGCACTTCCCCAACTATACTCTGATGCGACGGCCAAATCTCTAAGCAAACTGAGTGACCGTGTCAAACCCTGTCATATCTAGTAGAAACAACATCCTCTTATCAGTGATTTGCTAAGCGTTGAGCTTCGATCCATGCTCGACGCATTTTATGCCCTCCGTATCATTCTGCAAAAATAAAATACATTAATTAAACTAATCTTAATAAATCAACCTAATCAATCAAAGTGAGCAAACACGATTACATGCATTACCTACATATTTGTATACTTGCAATCATCTTAATATGTTGATCAAGATAATCAACAAAAGGAGCATTGAGACAAAGACATCAATACTCAAGACTTGTAATCAAAGCTTTGGACCAAGACATGTAATTTTGTATTTATTGAGTCCATAAGGTTTAATGTAAACTTGAGCACTAGGATTCTGTCCCGTCCAGATTAAGTAAACCGAACACCTCCCGATCAACCAAAACCTTTCTAGTTCGGTCCACCGAACACCTATCGGTCACCCGAATACTTCCCACCAGTAAAACTTAGGTGTTATCTGGAATGCCCAAACGGAAGATCGAACCACCTTCGGTCAACCGAATAACCCTGAACTGGTTTTGGACTTTGCTCCAACAGTCGTATTCGAATCGAGTCCCTAGACTTGTTGACTTTAGGTGCACAACGAATATTGACACGTGACACTTGACCGTTGTACTCAACAACTATTTGAGCTATAACTGTCAGTGCAAAACCTGCGCCAACTTCGGTCTACTGAAGTGTACACGATCAACCGAACTTGAGTAGATCAGAGCCCAACCAATCCTACTGTCCACCTTGGAACGGTGAACCGAATGGAATTCGGTTAACCGAACTTAATTAGGGATAAATTGATAAAAGCTACTGGAGGTTGGTGGACGGTGATCCGATATATAATCGGTCAAACGAATGTTTAATTCAGACCAAATCTTCAGACTACCGTTTTGCTAACGGTCGACCGAATATGCATCAAGAGCTTAAGTCACATCTTGCATTCCTATTGGTCCATTTCCCCCACCAACTCCCCAACGGATCTCTAAGCTTTGAAGCCTATATAAACACCATTCTAGAGACACAAACTAACTTTTTACACCCTCTATTCATCAACTATCTTTGTGCTCTCAATTCTCAAACCTTCAAAGCTTATTCTTCAACACTCAAGCTTAAACTTCACCACTTGCTTATCCAATTCTATATCCATATCCAAGTGTACTCAAGTATAGAGTGTTAGATTGTGATTCAACTTCCACATCAAAGAATCATCAAGTTGTAAAACTTTGAGGAAGCTCCCTCTCGGATTGTGAGAGGAGACACCAGCGAGGCGATGTTGTTTGCGAGGCTCAAAGTTGTAAACGACGTTGATCTCGGCCCGGAACAGAGATCGGTTAGTGGAACCGTAAACGAGGCTCGGGGGATCGAGCGAGGCTTGCGAGGAGGACTAGGACCCGGGTGTGGGTGTCGAACCTCTCTAAACTCCGGTGTCGTCGATTTTGTGGTTTGCATTGTCTCTTCCCTTAATCATTCGATTATTATTTTTAATTCTGCATTTATCTAGCGATTAGAGGGTCATAGATCTTAACAATCACTCCAACAAAATCAACTAGAATACAACAATAAATAACATTACGAATAATCCAAGGAATTTTTTAAAATTTTTGACAGAACCTCCTATAAATTTTCATATTTGAAAATTTTAAATATGCATTAATACAAACAACACTTCCAACTAGGTGTGTAAACGAACCGAGTCGAGCGAAATTTCGAGCCATAAGTATTATCTTATGTTATCACCAAATACAAAATATATATATAAAATATAAATGGAGCGATAAAAAATTCGAGCGAGCTATCAAGCCGAGCATCAAATTTTTTGGAGATCGAGCGACTCGTTTACTGAACCAAATTTGAAGATTTTTTGGTTTTTAATAAAAAAATCCTTCATTATCAAGTTAAACTAGAGCCGAGCGTTTTTCGAGTCGAACTATCGAGCCGAGAAAAAGTTGACAGCTTCCAACTTTCAAAAATCTAAATAACAAAATTTATTCAAATCACAACATATTTAACACACAAATTTCTCAACTCCAACCCATTTAATTTTCCATTAACAACACACATGTACATTCTTTACTCAAAACCTTAATTTTTTTTAAAAATAACAAATTATTCATAACATTATCGTATGTAAGATTATGATCAACAACAATATATTTTTCATAAAATGATAAAACAACAAAAATATAGATTTTTGTTTACAACAAATCAAAAAAATTAGTTTTAACAACAACAAATATGGTTTCAATGACAATAATCAAACCTAAATTCAACGATTTTTAAGATTACCATTTGAAACCTACAATCAACAAAACCTAAATCAATAATCTACTAAGAATTAAAAAAAACTATAACCTGAAAATCACGAGAGATGAGTGAGAGGTCAGGGTGGTTTTACAGCCCAACGAAACTCGACATCTATAACGGTGAGTTCACTTTTTTAAATGAACTCGCGATTAGCGATACCGAGTTCTGCCTTAAGAACTCAACATCATAGACGTTGGATTCCATATCAATTCCCAAACTGGGAACTGCCCATGCACGTTCTGTTAAATTTTTTAAAACGAACTCTGCAATTGAGGTGCCGAGTTCTGTTAAATAGAACTTGGCGTTGTGAGCGTCGAGTTCAATTTAAAGGAACTCGACACTTAAAATGTCGAGTTCTTTTTAATGGAACTCGGCCTTTGACATGTCGAGTTTTATTTGTTCAAATTAGACTCCATCTCATTTCACACCCCCCTGAGTGGGTAAATTTGTCTAAGTGTTGGAACTCGACGACAGTAATGCTGATTTTGTGTATGAAGAATTCAATGTTCTTAACGTCGAGATTTTCAAAGATTTTTTTTCTACAATATGCACTAAACACCTTAATTGACTTCAACTTCTGCATTGTTCGCGTGTGATTGTTTTTGTTACTCCGCAGTTGAGAGCACAAAAAAGAAAAGCGAAATGTCTACCTTGCTACCGGTCTTTTTACATGTTGCTTTGGTTTATTACGTACTTGCTTGCATTTACAAGTTTGCCACAAATGTGTATAGAGTACAATTCAAGACTCACTTGGATAAACACATGCAAAAGGTCGTTACATTACATGAATTGGAGATGGTTGCAAAGGCAAACCGGATTAGGAAAGGACGACAAGAAAGGTACGTTTGTCTCCGATGATGCATGGCTGGTGGAGGCGAGTGATGAAGGTAACGTCTTTGTAGAAAAAAATGTGTTTTCATCAATTGGCTAGAGTTACCTAATGAATTGAAACGTCGATGCGGGCTTAGAACGCTTTTGGGTTTCGTACGTGGTGTGGGAAGAAGGCGGAGGTTGGGTTAGTAACGAGGGACGAGGGGCGTTACGGGCTCTCCGTGCGACAAGACAACTCCTAGGAAGCCCCATCGACATCCAAATATCTTGAGCTTCTCCTTCTCCAAATTCATTGTGTGTTGTGTGTTTTTATTTATTTATTTTTGAGAATAACAAATTAAAAACTGAAATTGTAGATCTAAAATAGTAGAATCACAGAAAATAAACCCTCTCGGCTACCAAAAAAAGCAATCAAATCAAATAAACTGAAGTTCATTTCCAACATCAATAAGACCCACTAAACTACTTGCTAAGAGAGAGAGAGAGAGAGAGATCAGATCCCATCGGTCGGATCTAAAATTCCAACGAAAATGGCGTCTTCTTCCTCCTCCTCCTCCACCCGACGACCCTCCTCCCTCCTCTCCACCCTCTTCTCCGAAACGATCCCAATCCTAACCCCAGTAACCCTAACCATCCTTCTCTCGACCCTCCTCACCACCATCATCCCACCTTCCATCATCCTCTTCCTCCTCCTCCGTCTCCCCTCTCCCCTCCGCCATCCTCGTCTCCCTCGCCTTCGTCTCCCTCACCACCCTCCTCACCTTCCTCGTCCTCCTCTTCTACCTCCGCCTCACCCGCTTCCTCCGCTTCTACCTCCTCTTCTCCACCTTCTTCATCCTCTCCCTCTTCTCCCTCCGCGTCACTCTCCCTCTCCGCCCCACTCTTGATGCCTTCTCCTTCATTCTCATCCTCCTCAACTTCGCCGTTGTCGGGACGATCGCCGTCTCGACGCCCAAATCAGTGCCGTTTAAGTTGAGGCAGGTTTATTTGGTTGTGATTGCGGTTTTGGTCGCCTACTGGTTTTCGGATCTGCCGGCGTGGACGAGCTGGGTTATGCTGGTCGCGATCTCTCTTTATGATGTTGCAGCGGTTTTGTTGCCGGTCGGGCCGTTGAGGTTGCTGGTGGAGATGGCGATTGAGAGGGATGAAGAGTTGCCGGCGTTGATTTACGAGGCGAGGCCGATTGCGGTTGGGGGGAGGGTGAGGAGGTGGAGGAGGCAGGAGAGGAGGAGGAGGAGTGGGGGGTTGAGGGAGGCTTTGGTTCGGTGGAGGCCGGAGAGAACGCCCGGGAGCGAGGAGACTGGAGGGGGGATTAGGACGTCGAGGTCGGAGTCGAGTTTGTTGGAGAGACAGGATGGTGGGAGGAGAGACGCCAGGATTGAGGAGATTCGAATTGATCCTGAATTGGGGTCTGAGAGTGCCCAGGCGATTAGGCATTCCGAGGGGACCGGCAGTATGGAGGGGATTAGGCATTCCGAGGGAACTGAGAGGAGTGAATCGAGTGGAAGGACTGGAGTGGAGAATGGAAATGACTCAGGTGGGATTAAACTTTCGTCCGGTGGTATCAAGTTGGGGCTAGGGGACTTTATTTTCTACAGTGTGTTGGTCGCGAGGGCCGCCACTTATGATTTCATGGAGGTTTACGCATGTTATCTTGCTATTGTGGCTGGGCTCGGGGTTACATTGTTGCTTCTTGCTATCTATAGGAAGGCGCTGCCGGCGTTACCTATGTCCATTGGGTTAGGATTGTTGTTTTATGTGCTCACCAGATTTTTGCTCGAGGCTTTAGTGATGCAGTGCTCCGTTAATCTCGTCATGTTTTAGTTCAAGGTCAGCAGTTTTGTGGTTAAGTTGTTTTTGTTTTGTTGCAATCATAGTTCTTATTTCAACTTATACTTCCAAGGTGATGTTTGATTACCTTGTTTAATTTTTTCATCCTTTTTGTGAATAAGCAAAATTAGTCTTGATTTGCATTTTTTATGTTCTTGATTGTAGTGTATAGGTTTTCAATTGGTCTAGATATAATCTTCTGTATTACATTAATGATTAATGAAGTCTTCCTTCATCAATTATACTCTTTTCGAGCATGTGATTATTGTGTAAATAAAAGAATATAAACAAATATTGTCAAACAAGCATCAAATGGTTGATCTCTATTTTAGCATTTTCCTCCACAAATTATCTTCTTATCATGTAACATTCAAGAATGTTTGTAGAGTTAGGCTGTTAGGTGCACACACTCTTACTTTTCCCGGAAGCTTATAATCTATTTTAACTTATAGAAGAGATCAAAGTCACCCATACGCACTCCTAATAAAGGTTCAACTTATACATATGTTAAAGTCTATAAGACGAGGTCAGAGCTTAATTATTGAAACCTAAATTCTGAAGTTGCGACTTTCACAATGTAGCGGAGTTATTTTCCAGAATCTGTCTTGTGCCAAGCTAGTTGCCCTCTATTATTTTGCGAGTTCTCTCCTAAACTTGGCATTTGATGCAGGTTGAGATTATGGTCAGTTGTTTCTGTAAGTTTTTCGAGATTTGCAGAAGCAATTGGTTCATTTCCTTTGTTTGCTCGTTAGATATTCAGCTTTAGAAAGAAACTTGATGATTCCCATGACAGTAATCAATCAGCATCATAGGCACAAAATCTAGAGAAGACAAAATCGTTATGTTTTCTACATATGGTCCAAAGGAAAACCGTAATGAAATAGGACCAAGAAATGGAATCTTGATGTGTAATGTGATTTAAGTTGGCGAAATTCGTCTAGATCAGATGGCATCTATATTAGCAAAACTATAGCAGATAGTATACATATTGATCGATAAAGAAAATTGTTTTGTTAGAGTCCTGTATTTATTCTTATATTAGTTGATAAATAGATTTGGCTGTGATTAAATTTTATTTCGCTTGTAGTTTGTTCTACTTGACTTATGACCAGCTACAATCTGAATCTATTTTTCCAGCCTTTGTTTTCATTGCATATGCATTTGTTAGTTAAGAAGGGCACCTCCTTGTTTTCTTGCTCTTTCCACTTTGGCTACTGTCATAAGAAAACTTGATAAAAATAGAAACATGGAGTTTCTATATTTGATTACAAGGTTTTAAAAATCGAAGTAGGAACAACAACAAAAATACAAAAGTGAGGATACACATGGGAAATTGAGGGAGCATAGGAATGCACGAAGTTAGTAGGAAAGAATACTAGGTTGCATAGCGGAAATTGTAAATCCCCAAACCATTTTTTTATCTAAAACTTCATACCTCTTCTGTTCATCTAATTTGAACGCTCTTCTAACATATAATCTGTAACGTCCTCAGAACAGCGGAAAAATTAAAAATTTGAACCTACAATCAATTGAGGACATTACGAAAGATATACACACATGTACACCAACATATAATATATATATATGATCGAGTTACAAAAGAATGTGATTACATCAAAAGCTCATGAACATGAAATATACATATGTAATCACAACCACCTCAAAAGGAAGGAAAACAGGATCTGGTCCCGACCCAACAACTCCGGTCGACCGAATTCCACCAGTAGAACTCACCAACAAACCACACTACAAGGTCGATCGAAACAACACTTCTGGTCGACCGGCCAATAAGTTAACTTAAGTCGTCGGTCGGACGAATCAAACAAGCAGTCGACCGTTTAGATGGTCAACGCCCCAATCGACCTACGACAGTACTTTCGGTCGACCGGCAAAGGGGTCCCGTCCGACTGAAAGTACCCAGAGCCTCCATCTCTCGCTTAAAATGCACGACCGGTCGACCACCCAGAGGTATTGTTCGACCGGTGCGAAGGATATTGCCCAAAATACACTACAATCGATCGATCGAACCCAAAACACCGGTCGACCGTTATAGTGCAAAAAAACATCTGTGCAGGTCAGACGAGCCCTTCGGCCTCCCACATTAATAATAGGTGAGCGCAAAAGCAAGCTTGACATACCTTAAGGCTTGAAGAAGCCTTTGAAGATCCAACGGCGAGTGTCTCCACGCAACTCCTTCGGTGAACTTCACGGACACAATCTCCTCAACTTCGGCAACAACCAAGCGAGTCCCGATCTACTCGACCCGGAGAACGTCTGAGCTCCACCTCGCCTTCGAAAGCTGCGGATCAGGAGAGAGAATAACGAGAGAGAGAAACTCACCAACACATAAACCTCTCCTCTCATCTCCACCATCCACCTCATCTCCACCAACTCAATGCTAGTCCTCAATTCTAATCCACCAATTAGCCACCTAAAAGCAAGTAACCCAATTAATAAAGGTTTAGGATATAACATGATCTATAAGATGTTACTCTTATCGTCATGATTGAGGGTGGTGAATGTTTATTTCTTCATCCTGCTGGCAATGGATTTTGTTTCTTCTTCTGTCCCAACAAACTTTTTGATCGCGTTTAATCATGCAGGTTTTTGATTTTTTTTTCTTTGCCATTTGCACTAATATATTTTTGGTCTATTGATGATAGTCAACATTTTTAGACCTGAAGTTGGATCATATCTAATAAATATTAACGGTCAGACTTGTTTGAACCGATTTCTGTAAATATTAACTAGAGGTTCGAACCGTCCATCGGTTTAGCTGAACCGTCCATCGGTCGACTGCTGGACCATCGGTTCTCGGTCCAACCAGGTCGAACGTCCGGTCCGGTTTTTAATACCTTTATACATCTAGCATCCCTTTGCAGTAAAGGTATCTGCAACAAACTCAACACAAGAGAATCATTATATATTAATTACCGAATTTGTTGATGTACCCTTAAACATAGGGGTGCACATGGGTTGGGTTCAACCAGAAACCCAACCCGAACCCGACTGGTCGAGTCGGGTTGGTTCGGGTTGGGGAGGGGTTCGGGTCGGGTCGAGTTGGGAAAATCAAAAACCTGAATTTTCAGGCCGGGTTCGGGTTGAGGGGGTCGGGTTGACCCAACCCAACCTGAACCCGATTTTTATTTTTATTTTATTTTTTCCCAAATAAATTGGTCGACCGAACATCACTCGGTCGACCGTTTCCAACCCGAAAATTTCGGGTGTTCAAGCCACCGGTCGACCGTTTAAGCACCGGTCAACCGAACCCGACCAAGTTTGGGAGAAAATTTCCGAATTCAGGTTCAACCCGATCCAACCCGACCCAACCCGAAAATTTCGGGTCGGGTCGGGTTGGGTTGAACCTAAACCGGTTCGGGTTCGGATTCGGGTTGGGTTTTTCCCAACCTGAAAATTTCGGGTTGGGTCAGGTTGAAGCCCAAACCCGACCCATGTGCACCCCTACTTAAACATATGATATCCCTGAATTAATAATCCACAATCGAACAAATATATCAATGAACGAATGCTCAACAACCAACAAAACAATGTCCTTAGGATATCATATTAAGGCTTAACATATAGGATTTTTTTTTCAAAATAATAAGTTAAAAAAAGAAAATTGGAAAAATATGCACTTTGAAAACTCAATTGACAAAGTATGTACATTAAAAACGGCACCACAAGTGTTGTTTTCATTAACTAAAAACGGCACTGTAGATGCCGTTTTTACACTTAATAAAAACGGTATCACTGATGCTGTTTTCACTTGGGCAAATTTTTTCTTGGTTTCGAGATGTCGTTTTTAGCTAAGACATGTTGAACTAGCAACGGGTCTGGAAATTTTTGAGCGAGACCCCCGACAGACCTGTTGCTAGTTCAACATGTCTTAGCTAAAAACGGCATCTCGAAACCAAGAAAAAATTTGTCCAGGTAAAAACGGCATCAGTGATAACGTTTTTATTAAGTGTAAAAACGACATCTATAGTGCCGTTTTTAAGGTGTATATTTTGTCAATTAAGTTTTCAATGTGCATATTTTTCCAATTTTCTTTTTTTAACTTATTATTTTGAAAAAAATTCCTAACATATAACCCCGAACATATCTGACCTAATCAACACTTTATATCTGTATCTATCTACCAACTAAGTGTCAAATATCTAGGCCGGCGTTCCAAGATTCATCAGTCATCACATACACCTAACTTAAATCCCCGATGTATCTGTAAAAAATAACATCGGATATATCAGCAATCCATTAGATCATAATTGGGGCACCCAAAAAGCAGTGAACCAAAATTACAATCATTCAACTTATAAAATAAGACCAGATATATCTGACCATCATTTAACCTACGGTTCTATTCATCTCATGGATAAATCATGCAACCTAAGAATAACAAATCAAAGATAAATACAAGACAAACCATACCCTATACCGATGTGAACTCCACCAAATCATCCACGGGAGTCTGGTCCTGATAGAATAAGAACAAAATATAACCAAATAAATTCATACTCTCCTACATCTATGACGACAACAACGAAATTAACGTCGTAAGGACCATCGGCAAAACCACCAAAGCCCTCTTTACCCAGACCAGCGTTATGCAACGAGAAAACGAAAGAAAACCCTACCTAACGAAGATGGAAGGAAGACACACCAATCCTAAAGAAGGACATGGAAGACGCACCTAGTATGCTATCTTCAGAACACACACATCCTCACCAAAGTCGAAGATATTAGTAGTCGATTGCCTCGAAGAAAATGAGACCAATTTTGGGTGCTTTGAGAATGGTCGAATTTGCGTAGATAAACCCCTCATCTTTGATAGGACGGTTACAAACTATCCATAAATATGCACCACGATGGGATGTGAATTGGGGAGTGTCTATAGGTGGGGAACCCAAAACATAGCATATTTTGCACTACTCTATCCATGGGAGAGCAGAAATTGGTCTGGGATCCGATATGAACCTAATTCAAAATTCAAATTTTAATATAAAAAACCTGATTTGGTTCGATCCAGACCCCCAAGAGTATCTAGGTTCAGTCCAATTTTAGACCGGTGCTCATTTATTTAGGGTCTGTTTTGGACCTAAAAGTTGCATTTACAACTGAAGAAAATTTTGCATTCTTCTCCCCATCTAAGTTTTAAAAGGACTTCTAAGACTTAAAAATACTGAACTGCTATTCGTCGTCCTAAAACTACTTAAATCGCCCCAACAGATTACCATTTTGTCATTCTCTAATTTCTACTGCTATAACGCGACATTTTACCCTCCTATCACACATCTCTCTTCATCTTCCTCTTATAATCATAAAAAATAATATTTTGGAAGTCAGTAATTAGCCAACGGACGCCCCGTTGTACTCAAATCTGGTAAAATATCCAACATTTTTTTAATAAAATAATAATAATAAATAATAAATTGCGAGCTTCCGACGGAGCCACCCCGCGTAGGAGAGGGGCGTCTGGGTAAGATGCCTCTCCTACGCGGGGCGGCAGGGGCGTTTTACAAAGACGCCCCGCCCATGGGACGGACGTCTGGCTAAGATGCCTCTCCTACGCGGGGCGGCTCCGTCAGACGCCCGTAATTTTTTATATTTTTTTATTAGAAAGATAATTGATTATAAATTTAGATAATTGCTAAATTAATTAATTAATAAGTTAATAATTACTATATTCGGAAGACCGATACCCCTTCGGTACACCGAATATAGATTTCCAGAGAAATGTCGAAGCTACTGAGAATAAATATTCGGACGATCACGGTGGACCGATGGAAACTCGGTCATCCGCATGGAACATGTTCGGTAGACCGAGAAGCAAACGGTTGACCGTCCGACATCTCACTTTACAACGAGTTTTTGCAAGTGATGAACATTAAAAAATTTCCAGATCAAACAATTTCAAAATCCAAAAAACTTGTAAGTCGGGAAGTTTTACCACCGGGGATCTTGGATCTTGAAATTTTTGAATATTAATCACTTGCAAAAAACTCATTGTAATCTGACCTCGTTACCACCGAAAATCTTGCAACAGAACCTCAAATAATTTGAGATAACACACTGTATAATTTTAAGAATTTATTTATATTTAATATTTAATTTTTTATTATTAAAAAATACGGGCGTCTAACTAACACACCTCCACTAACGTGGAGGCGTCTGGCAAACACGCCTCCACCTATGTGGAGGCGTCTTAGCAAGACGCCTCCACGTTCATGGATGCGTCTGGCTAAGACGCCTCCACCATGGTGTAGGCGTCGTATCAAGACGCTTCAAACAAGGTAGATGCACCTTAGCCAGACGCCCGAGTCGGAAAAAAAATCCGCCTCCGTTATCTAGCCAGATCTATGTATTTCGCTAGACATTTTCGTGGTGTTGGTACTAGGAATGTGAGTAAAACTGAGTCAAATACATTTTTTAAAGACACGAGACGAAATGAGTATTAATTGATTTGTTAAAGGCAAAAATGTAATTTCTAAGACGATTTAAGTAATTTTCCGGCGACCGAATAGTAACTCCCTGAATATACACCGAGAATAACTTTAACAACTTACCGTCCAAAATAATAGAAAATCATAGAAATGAAATTCTAACTTACCTCAAACTTTGTTAAACAAACAAAAACAAAAACGTATATAAACCCCATGAAATTCCGCTAATCCATCGCCCCACTTCCGCTACACGCCAACCAGCCGCACCCCTCCTTCCTCTTTTGCCACCAAATCGTCCCCATCACCATTCCATTCCATGCTCCACCTCCCCAAACCCAAACCCTAGATGGATCTCGCCTTCACCCCCACCTCCCTCCTCCTCCGTCCTCGCCTCACTCCCCTCCTCCTCCGTCCCTGCCTCCACTCCCGCCCCTCCCTACCCTCCTCCCTCGCTTCCCTCCCCAAACCTCGCTCCATCTCCATCTCCGTCTCCTTCCGGCGTGACCATATCCGGGCCGGGGAGGGGAGACGAGGAGGGAGTGGGGATGGGGTTGGGGAGGTGGTTAGGGTTGGGGCGGTTGCGGTTGCGGTGCTGGTGGTTATGAGGTGCGGAAGGGTGGTTGCGGCCGAGACAGCGTCGAAGACGGCGCAGTGGGGGAAGGTCTTGCAGGTTGCCGCCGTTTTTAGAGAGCAGGGGTTGGTACTCGCGGCTTTGCTTGGCTTGTCCGCTTTCTTCTCGATGGCGGAGACGTCCATTACGACACTGTGGCCGTGGAAGGTATTCGTTTCGTGTTTGAATTGGTTGAGCATTCAAAGAAGTTGGAGATTGTTCGTGTGTTTTCTTTTGCATGCAATTGCAAATGGGAGGTCTCGTTTGAGCCTCCAGGGTACATTGCCGAAAACTGAAATAATGTATAGAATATAAGTCGTCGATCGGCACGGAGCGATGCAACTCATATTTTGCTTGGTGATACAACACTACTCGATTCATGCAAGTCTAACATGGGTCCTACACCTTTACGAGGCAAAAATAAAATAAAATCAATCAACCAAACTAGCAAAATGAAGAATTTGTATTCATAATAACTCCATTTTGCAGTCGAGTAGTTTATTTGTTCACTAGGACCTACATGAGAATTGGGAGACTTGCTTTTTCTACTAGCTGTCAATTGGTTTAAACAAATATTTGTGTTTCACCAATGTTATGTTGTGTCAGGTTCGTGAATTGGCAGAGAAGGAATCTGAGAATGGTGTCTTCAGATTGCTCTGCAGTGATGTTAACAGATTTCTCACTACCATTCTGATTGGCACAACGTAGGGTATTCTGTGTGCTGCTTGATATTTTATCATGGGATATTGTCTTGTTATCCATCAACCCAATTTGCCCTCTTAGTTTTCTTTGCATGTCTTTCTAGTGTGGTTAACATTGGTGCAACTGCGCTCGTAACGGAGGCGGCAACTACTGTTTTTGGTGAAGCTGGAGTCAGTGCAGCTACAGGTGTTATGACAGTAAGTTTCTTCAGTAAGATTTCTATCTATCTGCAAATTATGCTTTCATATAGGATCATTGGATTATTATAAAAACTATTGTTCAATCCAATACTGAATTATCTTATTTTTTTATTTCTTAGTGGAATTTATGATGTAAAGAGGTGGGTACGAGAGAGAGAGAGAGAGAGAGAGAGAGAGAGAGAGAGAGAGAGAGAGAGAGAGAGAGAGAGACTACAACAAGCAGCCCCTTGGTTTACCAAAAAACCCACAAAACCCACCTTAAACCCCTTACAGCAGCCTTGAGAATCCAAACCAATAAGCAGCCCTTGGAAACAGATGTCATTCATTGCACCCTCAAATACTATTCGTAATTCCTGAAAGTGGTTATCGATTCTTCACTTCATTGGGAGAGTGCTGCTAAACTTCTATGGACTATGGTTATGATGATAAAAAAGGAGAGATACTTAATGCTTATAAACCACTCAATAAACTTCAATTGTTGCTTTATCCAGGTTGCAATCTTGCTGCTTACCGAAATTACTCCAAAAAGTATAGCTGTTCATAATGCCACAGATGTTGCTAGGATTGTTGTCAGGTAATATTTTTTCTTATTACTGGAACATAAAATGAAGACTAATTAAATATGCTCACAATTTGAAATTTAGTTTCCTTTATATAATGGTATATTGAGACTTTTAATTACTTGACAATTTATGATGTTATGTGCTAGATCAGGCCCGTCGCATGGCTTTCTTTAATCTTATATCCTGTTGGGAAGGTTGCTACGTTCTTGTCAATGGGAATTCAGAAAATGCTTGGTCTAAAAGCTAGAAGGTGATTCTTTTAATTTCAAGATGCTAATTCTTTTTGTAGCCCGATCAAAAAAAATTAAAATCTTTTAGTAGCTGAAACTGAATCATATTATTTGTATACTCTGCATTATCTTTGAAAGAAAATTCTCCTAGGACATGTTTAGTCTGGAGTGCATTTCTAACGAGTAATCATTAATCATTTGATGTTTTAGTTTGCTTGCATATTTTGCTAGGATTTTCTTGAGAAAACTCTAGAAAGTAAAAAATTCCACCGTAGTTGCCTGATTAATCGCGGGCTAGTCAACTAGGCTGTCAGACTGATTACCTATTGGCATCCACTAGTTGACTTGAATTCCTTTTTTGATAAATAATTCATTGACCACTTGTGAAACTTTTTGTTGGGTCGTCTTTTAATCAAAATCGAATAGAACATGCAATCTGTTACTAGTTGAAAAAGTGATGTTTTTCTTATGAAACTTTTGCATATATTTTGGTTAGTTTAATGAAATGGACAATGAATTTTGTGTTTTAACTCCATGTGCAGTGAACCATATGTTACTGAAGATGAACTGAAGTTGATGTTACGAGGAGCTGAACTGAGTGGAGCAATAGAGGAAGAGGAACAGGTCAGGAAAATTCCAAATAAAAGTATCAAAAGATGTATCAGTGGAGGAATTAAAAGAGATGTTGGTGGCTTCTCGTAGTGGTTATTACTTATTAGGTTCTGAGAAGAGGATTTGTTAGGTGTTGAAGAGGCCAGCTGTGTTTGTAGTTGGAAAATAAATAATGAAATATTTATATATGTATATAACATGCTTATATCCCAATAAAAAAATCACATGCTCATATTTTAAATTGCAAATGATAAATGATAATGGTAATAGATAACTAATTCAAAAATGAAAGCAAGATTAATAATTGGAAATTCATATAATACTGATTTACAAAATTCACGAGAGTGTTATTTTAATATTTTGCAAAATATCAATAGCAAAACTAGCAACAACAATAACAAAAATGATCTAAGTATTACGGAGGTGTTATGTGGGGATTAAAGGTTGTTGAGGGAATCATAAAGTTATTGTAGTGGTTGGGGAAGGTTGGGTTTGAGATTGGCTGAAGAAGGGTTTTGAATTTGACGACGATAATTGTGATTGATACACATCCAAGGGTTTAAAATAGGAGGGGCGAAAGGACTAAGTATCCATATCAAGACCAATTTATGTTGTTCCTTAAAATTATAACAGATAATTCTAAATAATGGAATTTGATTGGGTTCTTTGCTTCAGCACCGATCAAAAGTTTGGAAATTGGCGACATACCCATGATTTTGCAAAAATTGAACGTGTACCTATCAAATAACCTTGTAATTGGCCTCATACTTATACGTCATAGTGGGCCCCACAATAGTGTTCCTTAGTTTATGTTTTCCGTAATGTGTCGTTCTTTTTCATCAGATATTTTGCTTCTGTACTGTTTAAAAGTTTGGATATTGGCGACATACCCATGGATCTGCAAAAATTGGACGTTTACTTATCAAATAAACTTGTAATTGATCTCATACCTATATGATACTCACATAATTGAAAGATCAAAAAATAACGATAATGGATTGGACGTGTACCTATCAAAAAATCGCAAAATCCAGTGCATTTGTATAATTCTTGTTATATATTATTATGAATATTTCAAAATAATAATGTAATTTCTGTTATTTTTCAAAAAAAAATTTAGTGTTTTGTTATTGAAAGTTTTACGTAATATATATAATTATTAAAATATATGATATGTTTATACATGATTTGTAATTTTACATTGTTTCCTTCCGTTTCAGAGGGGCTGAGAAAAAGAGGGAAAATATTTTCTATACATTTAGGACTGCACAGAGAAAATAAGAGTTTTTTTTCCTCTGGAGTTCAAAAAACAGTTGGAAAAGTTCGTGCCAAAAGAAAATCGTTTTTTCCCCACATATTCCTTTTGCCCCCCCCCCCCGAGAATTTGTTATTGGAAAATAAAGATTTATCCGGTATAAAACTATCTCCTAAGTTTGCACTACATGTGCTATTAAAAGTAAAAATTGATTTGCGTTGTTATTTATTAGCATTATAGCACATATCAAATTTAAAGTAAAAAGGTTTTGCATTGTTATTTATTAGGTACACGTCCAATCCATCATCATTAATTTTTTGATCTTGCAATTATGTGAGTATCGGATAGGTATCAGATCAATTACAAATTTATTTAATAGGTACACGTCCAATTTTCGCAGAACCATGAGTAAGTGGTCAATTTCCAAACTTATGATCGGTACGAAAGCAAAAAACCCGACGAAAAATAACGACGCGTTATGGGAAACGTAAACGGAGGCACACAAATGTGGGACTCACTGTGAGAGATAGATATGATGCCAATTACAAGTTTATTTGATAGGTACACGCCCAATTTTCGCAGAACCATGAGTACGCCGCCAATTTCCAAACTTTTGATCGGTACAGAAGCAATAAACCCAATTTGATTGTGAGTAGAGTTTTAGTTGGAAAGCGGGATTTTTTTTAAAATCCTATTAAATATATGGCGAGATGAAGGTGGACATTTTTAGGTGTGGAAAATGTTGCAGTAGCCAAGGACAAAATGAATCTTCTGTTGGCTTTCTAGGGTAGCGTGGATGGGGTATGTGCGTATATTTTATGAGAATGGTTTAGAATGATTTTCGTGTGGTTGTGCATTATGTTGAGCTTGTATTATTCCTCCAAGTTCAATATTGTGACCCACTTTCGTAGAGAATATAATCAAAGAATCCCAAATTATTAGATAACATTTAGTTGACATTCATTCAGAATGCTATCGTGGCAATTGGCAAAGCAGTTGGGATTTGATAAATAAAATTTCAAGTATCGGTTAGCCTTAGCTTTTGAATTTATTTTTTCTGAATATTCTCTGACTACAAAAAAAACATTATCACTAACAATGAAAACCAAATGGTAGTACCACACATGATAATACTCTATTCATTTATTTAAGATATGTTTTTCCTTTTCAAAGCTATTGATGCCTTGATGAACACACAAGAAAAATATTCTGTAATTTGATTTTTGTGCATATTCAGTTCAGATCATTGCTTTTCTCCAATTTTAAAGGATTATGAGTATTAAAATAGCTGAATCTGATATTTTGAATAAAAATATACTTTTCATTTTTCTGATAACGAATGTGACTTTCTTGTAGGACATGATTGAAAACGTTCTTGAGATTAAAGATACACATGTTAGGGAGGTTATGACACCATTGATTGATGTAGTTGCTATTGATGCAAGTGCGAGACTCATGGATTTTCAGAAACAGTGGTTGACTCATCAATATTCAAGGTCTGTTGACTTGAAACTTTGTGATACAAAATTAGTTGTTATCAGGGAAAGATGGACATCACGGCTGTCTTAACAGGGTTCCAGTATTTGAAGAGCGTATCGATAATACTGTGGGCATTGCTTATGCAAAGGACATGCTGGAATACATTGAGAAGGTTGATGTGGATTAAATTGTCAGTTCAGTTGTTAAAGGTTTGACTTTTTTAGTAATATTGACATCAGCTACTCTTATAGTGTGGATGTTTTCTTTCCTTCAAAGGTCGAGAAGCTAGAAAATTCTACTGTTGGAGACATTGCACACAAGCCCACCTATTTCGTCCCCGGTAATTTTGCACAAAATTTATGTGATGCTTTCTGGTTTCAGCATATTTCAATATGCTAATTCCTTTTTTATGATGTGCAACATAAACTAAGATGGCATAAGTTTCACGAAACCTTAGAACGCTTTTAGCTTAGGAGTTTGGTGATTAGAGTGGATTTTCATGAAGTTACTAAATTCTGAGCATTTAGATTTCGATAATGTGGATTTTGCAGTGTTTATTTTCCTTTTCTTACAGAAGCTAGTTAAGCATACTTCAGAATCCCATAGTATATAAGATAGAATTCGTAAAGGAGGTGACCGTTTCTTTTATTCATATATTTGAGAAATGAAACATTTGTTTCTTACTTTCTGATGGTTTCTGCCGGTTGTCTGAAAGTAAGGTTCAATCTATGTAAGTATCTGGTATAGTAAAGATACAGGAAGTCTTGTTGATTTCTTCCCATCAATATTATACTGATTTCCAGCACCTTACTGACATATCATAAGTACGTGCAGCACCCTGAATTCATTTGTTTGTTCTCCATTAAGATATGGTCTGCTCTTCGTCTTCAACTGCAGCTAGAAAATCATAAGGATGTGGTCGTCTTCAACTGCAGCTAGAAAATCATAATTCATAAGGATGTGGAACTTTCTCTTTTGTGCCTCTAGCTCTAGTTCTGTTCATGCAAGAATTCCTTGAATTCCTCATTTTATTTCAGTTTAACATATTGAATTATTGATTTCAACTTATACATGAAAATGGTTTAATATACAAGTCTTTACTATGCTAAACAGATTCAATGTCGGTCTGGAACCTGTTGAGAGAGTTTCGTGTCAGGAAGGTTCACATGGCTGTTGTTCTAAATGAGTATGGTGGAACTGTTGGTGTATGTTTCAAATCCATCTTATTTTACTTAAACCTTTTAAATATTTTTTGGTATTTGCTATGTGGATATTCTTTTTTCCCCGTCAAACTTGTTGCTGGTTGATCTCCTCTTGTACATGAGTTGCTCATTTCTACATGGCATTTTACATACTTGTGAAAATTGCCCGCGTTTGACAAGGTGTTTGTTTCATTTTTTTATTACTTTAAACAATAATAGGTGCAAAATTACATCATTCTCATCCGTGGGTGCAAACTACATTTCATCTCTATTCATCTTTGCATGACATGTATATGCATCCTGCTGGTTACGACCTTTGCTCAAGTTCTCTGTGAACAAATGCCATGCAATAAGAAGCATGATGATTCAAATAATCTTAAGCCTTTTGGCTTGCCTTATTTTTTTTTGTCAATTGGGCTTCTATGGTAACCTACGGGATGTTTACTACATTCAGCAACTAATGATTTCTAGACAATGAAATCCCTATTTCTTGTGGAAAGATGTGCCAATGTTCAATGTCCAGTTGTGCTATAGAAGCAACATAAAACATCCGCTCTTAGTTAGCACCTTGAAGCTTTGGATTTCTTCAGTCAGCATGTTGCCTTTGTGATTCTCCTCATCCAATTTTAATAACAATCTTTGACGCTCATAAAGCACATATTTGTAGGTGCTACTGCTTCGGGTTGTTTTCTTTACCACTTAGCACAATGACAACAACTCCCTCATTAGCTGCCTAAGGTGCTCCCTTTCTACCTCTCTCCATGACCACGTGGTTACAGGTGGTGCTTCTTAACTGTCATAATGCTCTCAAGTTTAACTGCTACTGGGCCACCCTTTTAGTGTCAATTCCAACCCAAAAGTATTTTTTTTTTTGAAATTGAGAGAAGCTATAAGTTGCCATTTTGGCGTCATTACTTTTTCACAAGCATTTGAGCATGGTGGCCCAAGCTAGAATAAATAGATCTTAGGAAATAATTGGATATTAGGCATCCAAGTGATAGAAATGGCCTCAAGTAGTGTATCCCGATTGATGTTTACATTTACTTTGCCTTGTAACTTATATACAAAGGAACCCATCTAATCAATAAAAGGAATTCCCTTTCTGCATTTTGTGCATTAGTATGGTAGCATAGCATATGTTAATTTATGCCCAAACCTAGTCGTCACTTTCCAGATCCTTCGGCTACGCCATTCGTCCCTTCTTTTGTGTTTATTTTTTACTTCCTCTTTGTTTTCTTTTTCTCATTCTTTTTCCTTCCTCATGAACCATATTTGGGTTCTTTGTGCAGGGTTTTCAATTTTTCATGTCCATTGTATGTTTGGAGTTATGTGGGTTTTATTATCTATGTTTCCCTTTGTTCCTAAGATGGATTTAGCAACCTTTTTTGGGATCAGTAATAGATTTAGCAACTTTATCGTCGTCTGGTATTCTGCTTATCGGTAACGGGTTTCTTGCTAGTTTGTGTGATGCGGATATTTGTTCGTCCATGTGTGCCTCCTACGTTGCTTTTGTAGTCTATTATTTTGGCAAGGCAGATCACTAAGAAGCATCGTGTCTGTTCCTCTACCTCATGTGAATTGTGGAATAAGGGTTAAATATTATTAATGTTGTATTGAATGGGAAAAATTATTTGTTTTGGTCTCAAGTGATGGAGATTTCTGTTCTGGTTCACAATAATTCATAACCCTTTGGATGTTAAGATGCAACACATGATGACTGGTTTGCCGATGTTTGCACTGTAATCTAGTGATGAATCAAACTATTGCTACTTCCTACGCTTCATTTTCGAACAACTTGCTGATAAATTTACAAAAGGATGTGTTTACTGTTGGGACATTGGTAAAATTAAAGGTGTTGAGGGTCATAAAGACCCAGAAGTCCCACCCTTACAAGTCGGCTTTTGAGATGTAGAGCACTTGTGGGATCTGACATAACCTTACTTAACATTAACATATTTTAGTCTCTTTGTTACAAGCTGAATGCGATGGGGGAAATATACTCCAGGTTGAGGAGTGTTAGCAATTTAGAATAAATAAATATTTTAGAATATATTAAGTGAGGACTTGCCTAAAGTTATATTTCCTGATTGATGTTTCATATACGTTACCATATAACTCTAGACCCATCTAATTGATAAATATCTTTTTTATTTTCCACCTCAAGAATCTCTGAGCAAAGCTAAAACATGAGGGTATAATTGGAAAAATTGTCACATTATAGAGATGTCGGAAATATATATATATATATATATATATATATATATATTTGATCGGTATTAATATTTTGCTATTTTTATCGGTATTAATATTAATATTTTGAAGGTTGTTAACGATATTTTGAATATAGGTTACATCGCAGTTATTCCTTTTACTTTTGCTAGGAATAGTGCATATTTATTTTTGTTATCATAAGAAATGAAAAATTAATTGCTTTAGATTCTGCTCTCCATGCAAATCATTATCTTACGGGCAATGTGCCGAAGCTACAATTCATCGAACACGATTTGATTGTTTTTTTTTGCCACAGATATTGTGACTTGTTTTTTTCCATTTGAGAAGCATGCTTTACAATTTTTTTGATCTTATTTCAATGATAAATCTCGAACTTGATGAGCAGATTGTGACTTTGGAAGATGTTGTGGAAGAAATTGTTGGTGAAATCTTTGATGAAAATGATTCAAAGGTGAAGATTCTTTATTTTATGAAAATTTGGTACACTATATTATGCTAATTTTTATGTCTTCGTGAATTTTTAAATGTAGTTTAAAATTCTAGTCTTACCAATCATGAAAAAAGACAAGTATATAGTTTAAATTGCCTTATCTACAAATTGGTTTTTTTGAACGGTGGTGTTATCTACAATTTGGTTGTTATCCTTTCTTCCGTTCCTGTGAAAATATCATACGTATGCCTTTCTATGTTAACATCATCATTACCACATAGAAGTCTCTGGTTGACCCATTGATGCAAGTTGCAATTGATTGTCTACTATCTCGCTATAAATAAAACATGTAGACAATTTAAATACTTACTTTGATATTTTTGTTTTATTCCATGATAATCTAGATGCCAAAAAATAATTTAATTTTGACTTATTGGAAATGGAAAATAATTATGCTTCAAGCTGCATTGAAGTTTGAACTAGCATATACCCAATTTGTGTCAGGGTGAGTTGGAGACTGTCCAAAAAATGTCTTTTAGTTGCTTCTATAATATTTCACATTAACTATCGGAAAAAAATGGAGTGAGTCAGACAACTTTTACCATGCTTAATATTTCTTGCTTGAGCACACTTTTTTGTTTATGGTTATTTTTAGGCCTCCTATGCTATTAACATAGTCATTGTAAAGGTTGTTTTATCTTGTTATTTTGGATGTTTTATGGCCTTAAAAGACCTTGTGTTGTTATCATCGAAAGATTAATCTTCTAGCATTCAATTCTTCTATTTATTCTTGGATTATCATCTACTGGCTTCAGATATGTTTCATGCACATTTTTCTTAATCAGTAGCTGTTTTGTACAACCTTATGCAAATAATAAATCGAGCCACAATTCTTTGGCAATTTTTGTTAATTGATTATCCAGTTTCTTTACTAAGTTGCTTTCAGAGTCAGAGGTAATATGCTTTCTTGTGAACTGTTGGTTAGATATTCTTATTGTGGAGGTTCTCCTGACATGGTTCATGTGCATCTCCAACACCTTTATAATTCTCAACATTGATGCACAATGCTGGATCCTTAGTAATTCCTAAGTTTTACGCATTGGTCTAACAAAAAGAGAATGCAATTAGCATGTGTGGTATCATCTTGTGAGGGTGAGTGTAACCTACAAAATTAGAGAAGGCTAGATTTTTTGGTTATCTTGTTGTGATACCTGTTAGGTAAATAGAAAATCATCATTCACAACAAATATGCTAGTTCTGAACCTTTTTTTGGACTTTTTTGTGATTGAGTATTATTGATAAATGATATGGATTGATTTTTTATTTTGTTAATGCTTGAAGGTAAAACTTACCTTGCTCCTTCGTATGACAGGAAGAGATTCAAAGAAAAACTGGTGGAGTTGTCCTGCTGAAAGATGGATCTTTTGATGTGGATGCAAATACTTCAATGGACCAACTTTCAGAAGAATTAAATGTCAAAATACCGGAGGTTTTCTTTTGTTATCTCATGAATTGGAGTGGAATCATTTGTTGTACTTAGTTTCCTTCCTATAATATTTTTATTGCTCATATTATCTGAGTTATATTAGACTTTTATATTTATTTTTATACTTGTTATAATGGGAGCGAAGTAATTGATTTAAGTTGAATAGTTACCGATAAAAAAGGTTTAAGTTGAATAGTTGGTAGATATACTGGCATGTTCTAGAGCAACTCAAAGAGTAAAGAGAAGAGAAAATAAAAGGATCAGGTGAGGAAGGAAACCCATTTATTTTGTTTTATAGCAATTCATATGGAGAAAAGGACATTTGAGAAATAAGTGTAAGAACCATCATATGAAGTAGCACTTTCTCTGCCAGCACTTAGGCCCTTCTTGTTAGCTTTATATTAACAGCATTTCGAAAGATTACGAGCAAGGTGTATGTAGATAGTGAGGAAGTGGGTATTAATGAGAATGAGATATAACTGTATTGAAAGATGAAAAGATCTGAGGGGAAATGAAGTTGAAATTTCTCTGGCAAATGGTCAAAAGAAAATATTGAATAAGATGCCAAACAGAAATCAACTTTTGACATGGTGTGTGTTTATACATATATATTGGTACAATATCAATTAGATTGCATGTCTCTGCCATGTGGTGGTTTTATCTTTTATGCTGCAATCATATGTCACAGAGTAGTCTGAACTCATTTTACAATTCAGTATTGCACATCTAGTTCTTCTGACCCCCAGACGGTGCTGTTTTAAATTATTCAACTTTCACCATTAACCATTTATTTTCTATCATTTTGTCGCAACTAAGAATTTCCTAAGGGGAACTTCTATCTTTGCCTGCAGGATCATCAGTATGAAACTGTATCTGGTTTCATATGTGAGTCTTTTGGGTGCATACCAAATAAAGGTGACAAAATGAAGGTGGTGCTAAAAAATAAAGATCAAGACGAGAATGGCAAGTATGACGATGAGGATGATGCAGAATCTGATTATTTGGAGGAGAGAGAAAAGCATCAAATTTTTGAACTTGAGGTAGACCATGATCTTTTATGCAGATCATTTGGTTTTTTAATTGGTTCATCAACAATGTTACCCCCAAAACCACAAATAGGCTCCCACATTACGGGAGGGGGGAGGTCGGATGTACACAACCAAACCATTGTCCCCATGTGACAAAGAGGTTGTTTCCGATTGACTCGTGATCTGATGCCTAGACAACATTTTGCTAATTCACAATAAATAAGAATCGCAGATAGTTTATATGAACCACGTTGATTTAGTCCATTGTAATCCAAACACCTAAAAATAACTTAATCTTTAACTCCATTAGAAATGGACACTGGTTTTTTTAATTGGTTGTTTGCTTTTTTATGTAAATGGTGTTTTACTTCAGTCTTATACTTTAGGCATATCTGGTATGGTCTCAGATGCTTTCATTTTTTAAGGTCATTAGTCGTTACATTTAACTGATCTTTTATACCACTTAATTTTGAAAGGCCTCTCCGTATGTGAAGTAGTAATAATCAATAGATTTACCATTTATAATATTCTTTTACTGTTTTGAGATCCCTGAGGTCTCTTATTAATAGTATCTAATATGAGCTTATGATCGTAAGGCTATGAGTTCAGCAATCCAAGGATCTGATATGCGATATGCTGAAAGGTACTGCATAGAGAGTATATGTGCTATCTGGAGTACATGGAGTTTAAGGTTTTAATAATGGAAAAATATAATGATTTTACTTATAAATTCAAACTATGTACATATAAAATTAACATTAAATTAATATAAAACTATTAGAGATCAAACAAACCTCCTAAAACAATGAAAAATATACATGAACCAATAGAAAAAATGAAACAGATCAGGAAATAATGATCTTCAAAGAAAAATATCAAGGACGGTTGAAAGAAGATTGAGCAAAAGGAGATAGAAAACTGTGTTTGGTGGCTGCCAGAGGTGGATGGTGGCGGCTGAGGTGTTTGATGGCTTTGATACTTAGGGTGATGGAGGAGTTTGAATTATTTGAGTATCAGGGTTAGAAAATGAAGGTGTGGATTTTGGTCAAAATGCTCAAATTTTTTTCTGCTATTTTTGTATCTTCCCTGGTTTGTATAGTTTCTCTCCCAAATCTTCATTTTCTAACCTATGCATCATTAATTGATGATTTTCAAGATCTAGGTACGTTTTCTCCTAACCTTTTCGAGTCACTTCCTATGAGATCATGTATGTTCTAAATAATAATTTTTGAATGCCTGTTGACTTACCACGATTCATTACATGTGGTTGTCTTTGGTGATTTATTATGCAATCATTTTCAGAGGTGGTTTGAGTTAAATTATTATTAAGTTTTAAAAGTGTTCAATTTTGAATTTTAAACAGAAGTTGCACTCCAAGACAAAGTGTTTTCTGTAGTCCTAGATCTAGAAACCATGTTATCTTCGAATTGTAATTGCTTTAAGGAAGTCATCTTATTTCTTGGTTTCAGTGTCTAGGATCCTGGTTTAGTTCAGTGGAGTCCTAAAGCTCAGGTCATTAATTATGGAGTTGCTTCTAGTCCAAGTTAGCAAAAATTCATTATATTCTGTATTGCCTTCTTGATCGTGTGCCCATGTTGTTTAAAAGGCTATTAGTGGAAATCATATGCATTTGCATTGTGCTTTTAAATGAAGTCATTAAGGCTAGGTAATAGTTAGCAGTTACTCTACTTGATTTGCATCTGTCATCAATCTAGTTTTGCCAATGTATGTAGCACTTGATATTTGGACCTTCAAGAGCTCATCCACTGGATTCCAGCATCTAGATGAGACCATACAAAAAGTAGCTCAAGTTAAACTGTCACATTATTACTATCCTCAAAAACTCAACCTTGCAATAGTTGCAAGTTGCAGCATTTTCCCTAGCAATAGTTGCAAAGTCAGTCTTGCAAATTTCTGATGAAAGATGCAAAATTGTAGTCATACGTTTTCAGGATTTTCTTGCAGCAATTAATGATAATCTGACACAAAAGAGCCAACCTCAAAAAATTTGATCGCCATTTTGAAGGGAAAACGATATAAGTAGTAACTTCACACTTTATATGATATTTTTGATTGTGATAGCATAGGTTATCTGGATTCTCCTGCAACAATGGGTAATCCACCATAAAGTAATTTCATCAAAAGTTGGAGCACTATTTGTGTTGGTGGTGGGGTTATATGATTGTATGTTTAGTAACATCTTATTTATAATGTATGATAAAAAAACATCTCGTTTTAAATGCTCTTCACCATTGTGTCCACTATGGTAGTTGAAAAATTCATGTGGCCTGTGTTCGAATATTTAAGATCACTCTTCATTGGTGAAATTTTCTCCACTTTGTAATATAATCTACTGGTTGTCACAGTGTTGATTTTCCTTCGTAGAATGTTAACTAAAGACTGATTCCCGTAATTCCATCAGTCTTACTAGGTGCATTGAAAGTATTAGGAATTCTAGTATGAACAAGTAAATAGTAAGACTATCATGGTTGTTGCTTCATGTATACTACGTTACACTGACCGTTAAAGACTGCAGGTTTAAAATTTTATGTTCTTCTGCTAGGGTGGAAAAGCTGGCGTAGAAGTTAACATGCTTTGGATATTTATTTCTTTCATTGATCCTATTGCAGATCCTGGAAGCCAACGAGAGAAAGGTTGAAGAGGTCTTATTTAGACCCATTAAAGAGCCTATCAAGGTGGCTAAAGGAGAGTCCTGGCGTAATGAGAAGTACTATTCGCGAGGGGATGGCGAGAATTCTGTGGAGCAGATACTGGGTAATGCTAATGGGCACTCCGATGAGATTTCTTTACCAGAAAGATCTGAGGACAGCTACAACCACCACATGGTCATCGATGAAAAAACAGATCAACTAACTAATAATAATAAACACTAGTTACATTACTAGCCACAACTCTTCCCTTGTTATAATGTCGAGGAGGAGAACCCCACCCGGGAAGGGAAATAGAGATGAGATGTGGAAGGATGGTCAGGTAGTTTTGCACTAGACTGGTTTGTTTTACAGGTGCAGAGAAGTGTCTATGTCCCTCTCATCGGGATAATCCATGCTGATGATGGACATGGCTGCAGGTCTTTCTGGCCACAAGCTCATTGAGAGTGATGTATCACACCGTAATTCCACGTGTTTTCCTGGAGATTCAAAATACCGGGTGGACTTCCCACGAAGTGCAGAAGGATTCACCAATTCTGGATGGAAAAACCACCTGGGTTGCTGCTGTTGATCGTAATGTGTGCATGTGCTATGGCGTCCTAACTCGGAAGGTGAAACCCTCTGTTGCTCCCTCTCTCTCATTTCCTTCACTCTCTCTAGTCTCCTGAATCTCTCCTGTAGGAGGACAATGGAGGAATGGAGAACTGATGGTTCTCCCCCTTGCTCCTGCCTTCTCATGGGAGACCTAAGTATAGCAATAATGGTGATTCTATAGTTTTTGGTTTGGTGGTCGTGTTAGGTGTTGAATGATAGGGTGATGGAGTGTGTTATTTATAGTGAGACTCAATTGCTTGTCACCCTCATTTAAATCATGTGTTGTGGCTTCTCATTTTTTTGCGGACGTGTAGTAGAGAAGGGTAATCATGCAGGGAAGGTGCAAAGTCCAAGAAGGAAAGGATTTAGTAGCTAATGTGTGGAGCCCCCGCAGGATTTTTTAAATTGGGATAACTTCGAGTAGTAAGCTCCAAGAAGGGTTGGATGGTAGTGATTGGAGGGTCTCAATGTGTGGGAATATGAGGGTCCAGGGCTGATAGTTTTGTCTGCTTCCTCTTGCCTTGGAGGAGATGCAACATGTATGCAATTTGGAGAGATCAAAAGCAATTGCACTTTGATGCTTAGAGTTGGTGAGTTAGAAGTCCATCCTTGCCTTGAGTGCATCCAACGGTGTTGACGACGTGGACCCCCTCTCTTTCTCTTCTTGGACTGTGGACCAAATCTATGTCGCTTAGTTGGTCGTATGAGGCACGGGACGATAGGCAAGTAGTGTAGTGTAGTGGCATGGCATGGGCTGTAGACACTAGGTTTTGGAGTGGGTGACTGGCTCTGGATGCCCCTTCTCTGGGATTTGTTTCTACTGTTGGGGTTGGGATTAGTAGGTGAGCAGACAAAGGAGGGGAGAGTGGTGGGGGAATAAACTTTGGGTTTGATGATGTCTTTGAAAGGGCCTTTACATGTGCTATCGTTTATCATGATCTGGTATAATAATGATGATATTCTACTCTCTCCCTATCAAAACGTCTTCCACTCCTTTCCCCTTGTCCTGAAGCAGTTTGGATTGGAATGGCTTGGAGGCAGAAAGCTGCTGCTGCCTCTGCCCCTCTCCTGCCTGATGGATGATGGCATGTCTCCCAATCACTTTTGCATCAATCTTAACCCCCCCCCCCCCCCCCCCCCCCCCCCCCCCCCCCCCCCGTCCCAGTGTGCGATAGAATTCTCCTTGGAACACAATCTCGTGTGTGGTGGTGGTCGATTCGTGGTTGCATGAGCCCTGGCTTTTGCAGCTGGCGAATCTGAATAGAATTTAGCGTGCGGTCTTTATTGCAGTGTGGAATTTGTGCCTGCAAAAGTGCTTGGACGTAAAGTTGAGTTCCTCTTTTTATTTGTCTAGTGGGAGTAGGAAAAATGACAGAAAGGGAGAGCATACGGTAAATGATGAGAATGTTGCAGTGAATGATGGAAGAGAAGGTGATTGAAAAAGGTGGACCTCATGTGCCTGCAAGTGATAATAAGTCCAAGTTCATGTTCAAATCATTGGTCTTTCAGGAAATTTGAACTAATATGTAGGAGTGTATTGTGATTAATAAGTGAAACGCCTCATCTGGTCCTGGTTGTGGTTGAGATTTTAACCCATTCACCTGTCGTCTTGCACTTCGAGCTGGTAAAATCCAGAGTTCCATACTATAATGAAACATGTTGCTTGCACATTTCAACTAAGATAGGATGTTTTCAGGTATTAATCATAGATGTTTGGCAATATCTATATGGAGAGACGGGTCTATCCTTGAAAGTTTTCAAACATGTAGTGTAAAGTTTTCTAACTTGATTGAAGAAGGTGGAGTTTATGGGTACGATTTCTTTTCTATCTGGAAGTTTTCTTACTAATGCAATCATTCTACTATAATAATTAGTATCTTTCTACATCGTGCGCAGTTCTCAAATGGCGTTTTGGCATTTATTCTGCAATCCATGAACAGTGTTTGATGGTACTGTCCAATCACTCGGTTTAGTTAGTACGATTTTATCAGGAAAAATAGGATTCATCGCTGATGATTCTTCCTTCAAGCTTCATTTGACATAACTCTGCAGTTGCAGTGTTCTTTAAATATTTTGTTAAAGGTGTTTGCGTTATAATACTATCATAATCTGGCACCAAGCGGTTCCATCTATGGAGGACAGCCATTGATTATCTATCTGGTGTTTGCACGTCAGAAGCCATGCTGGACATGGTACACGGGTAGTGCTTTATAATGCTAAAATAATATCCTATGTGTACTGTATTAGTAAATAAATAAAAAAGGGCCTTCTGAAAAATGGTACCTTAGGCTCGGGGGTGGTAGGCATGGTCGGTCGTATGTGCTCAGCATGTTTTTTAAAGATTTTTTTGTTTTGATTTTTTAAAATTAGTTTTAATATTTTTTTTTTTTTGAAAATACGTATTCTATTTTTTGATTTTTTAATTTTTTTTCAAAATCGACTTCGAAATGAAATTGAAGAGAGAGATGAGTTGTGATGGGTTGTGGTTAAGATGTGAATAGTGTAGGAAAGAGAAAAAAGTGAGTTGAGAAGAGAGAAAACTAATGTTGAAGATAGAGAAAGTTGATTTGGAAGAGAGAAAAAAAAAACTGATGACCAGGTCGTGAAGGTTATTGTTACAGATGGTCTTAGAAAGTTACATGAATTTTGTTGTGAATCATAAAATCTTTTACCACTTTAATTAGTCATCACTGTAATTGTTGGAATCATCTCACAAGTATGATGAAGTTGTAAGAATCAATCGACTTTTTGATTCACCATATAAGTAACCTTACTTGTAGCTTATAAATGGATAGATTTCCTAAACGTTTTTAGTTGGCTTGGGCATGATTTGAGGAAGTCAAGGGAAGAAAGTTACGTAACTCTATGGTCTCTCCTTTAGGAGTCATTAGACGTGCTGTGTCACAATTTATGTTATCAATTGTGTTTTTCATTTTATTAATTAAAAAATTGATTTTCATGTAAAAGATGATTGATTTTCAATTAGTAGACACTTTAAGTACAAATAAATGAGACACATATGTCCCGTGTGTGATGTCCCGTTGGGGACACACAAGTTGTGCAGGAACCACACTAATCCTGCAAGAGACTAGTTTGGAATAGGACATACGTCATCAATTTTGAGAATAAATTAAAAAATTAATAAACAATTCATAAGCATGCAGTTTCAAGGAATCATGTCAAGTCAGGAGCATCACAAAGAACGTGTTAAAACGAGTCTATAAATCATTTTCCGGAGAGAGATTTCCACGTAGATTCTTGGTATTGCTCGGTCACGTGAATTTATGTTTTCTCTCGTTCTACTCGTCTCCAACGCTGGAAACAAGAATTCTCGTTGCCGAAATTCCTTATGAATACGATATTATTTCAGGTTATAATGCATTAGTCTCTTTCAACTGGACAGTGTTGTCAGGTACCCCAACCACTTGGTGATGTCTGGATTCTATCACTGTTCACTTAGACGCAGAACTGATATGATACTTCACAAAAAAAAAAAGACCTCTTCTGTCAAAACCAGTTCAAGGACGACAAGCAAGCAGGAGCCACCAAACAGTGTTTGTCAATGATCACTGGTTTAACGTAACAGCATATTATTGATGCAATCATGGTAGAAAGACCCAGACCCATAAGCAATTTTTTGAATTTTTCCGTTTTGTTTTGTTCTCGAAAAGGTGATAAATACTACACTAATATTATTCCACTTCATATGTTCAAGTTGTTTCTTTATATATAGTGACGTAGGGTTAGAAATAGAATCAAGTTGGAAGCAGAACTCGCATCGATGTTTCGGACCTAAAATATGTTGCTCGTCAACAAGTTATGTTGATTGCATGAAATTTCTAATTTCTCGAGAACTGAATGGTTCACTGATTCGGGGTAGATTAGTTAGTAGATATGTGTACTTGGAATAAATTCATAGATCAAAGACCAATGAAGCAGGTTGCATCTTGTATGTAATTACAATGGAGTGGATAATCATAATTGTTGTCTTAAAAAAAATGACGCGACTTATATTCAAAAAGACTTTAGATCGACATACCCTTCATTACATTGTATGGCTACATTTTAAAGTTCAAACAGCTAGAATATCATTGATGATAGTTAACGTCATTTGCCTCGATATTCGAAAAATTAAAGTATTATTATGTTTAGAAAAACCAGACGGGAGTGAGGTTAATTATTGGTTGTTGTATTTACATAGTTCATTTTTTTTTGCCTAAAATAATTGACACAACTTATTCAAGATTTGTTCCACCAACTCCATTTTCTACGTTCTAGCCATTGCTAGTATATGTGAAGTTTGAAGACCTTGAGTCTTACTCTCAACAGACAACGTAGAGGGGAGGTTTGTATTTATAGAGCTCAAGTCAAGGCTTTTGTTGTAAAGGAGAAACGACCATCACAACAGTTGTAGCCAATGGGCCTAAAAAAGACTAAGCTAGACGACTATTACAAAACAAAAATTACCCATTGGGTCTTTTTCAGCCCTTACGCCTATAAAACATCTATACATCTCATAACCCTAACTCTCATGCTTTTATTCTCATTAGTCATTACAACCCCCTTTAAGCTTGGTGTGGAACAAAACCAAGTTTACAACATCAATGGGAGAAGGCACACTTAGGGTGTGTTTGGTTTGGTGAACCCAACTGTTCACCGCTTTTCCAGCTCCCACACATCTGCCCCAAACACGTTTCTGCTCATCCGATTTTCAACCAAAATCCCCGAAATTTACGCTCTCGCATGTGAACATGAGACAAAAAGTTGTGCACCCCCAACTTCCCACAGTTTTTCTTCAAATCTCCATTTTTGCCTTAAACATTCGCCCTCCAAACGATGAAAATTACGGGTGTTACCGTTTCTTTTAATCACGAAATTGTCACTCTTCCAACCACTCCATTGTGCACAACCAATCAACTTCTCTTCAAATACGGGTAGGTTTTTTTTATTTTTTTATTTTCATTTTTCCCTCAGTTTTTTTGTGTTGTTAGGGTGTATTGAATGAATCGATTGTTTTAATTATTTAGGACTGCCTATTATCGGTCCACACGTCGGCGGCGACGGCACCCTTACTTGGTCATCGCTCCTCCTATCTCCCTCTTCACCACCAGGTTGGCTTTGGTTGTTTCCCCTTTTTCCAATTTTTCCTAAATCGTTTTCTATTTGCTATTTTTTGTTTTGATATCTGGTTGTCACGTATTTTTTGATATCACTATTAAAGATCAAGATTGTAATTTGAAAGATGTAACATTTGAAGGTTTGAATAAGTCAATGATTGTTGTACGGTTTAAAATTTCGTGCTTTAAAGGACCATTGCAAAAACTATTATAAGAATAATTCAGAGGAATACTTATATAAAAAAATTATTTTAGAGGAATCTATAGAAACTAAATTCTTAAGCTTCTCAAATCATTTGTTTTGATTTTATTTCCTGCTTTAGCTAGGAATCAAATTGCTAAGTGAAAGATGATATTACGAAACATGAGCTTCCATTCTGTTATCCTCAGAGACATTGTTTGGTGGTTATTTGACACACTTATTTTGTAGACTGGCCCTGATGTTTGGGAAAAGTTTAGGTTTGTGGAAGATTTTCCTTGTTAGTGTGATTCATTTCTCGTAATCAGAAGAGGGTGGCAAAACTGATTTGAGGATACCTATTTGTTTATCTGTTACACTACTAAAACATATCAGAATGTCAAAGTATATTCTCCTGCAAAGGATAATTTAAAGTCTCAGAAGCTTTTTTTATATATGAAAAGGATAACGAAGACAAGATAAAATGAAGTTGATTAATTTCAATGAAGTTCTCTTCATTTAGTTCAGGATTCATTTGTTGTAATCACTTTTGGTGGTTCTGTATATAAAGTCGAGTGGTTGTTTGTAACTTCAGAGTTTTGTAATTTTCATGATTACCTTCTGACTTGGGCTGTTGTGTTTTCTGCGAACATTACAATCTCTCTCAAATCTACCAAAATTTGTTGACCCCATTAGTGACATTAATATTGTGTTTGTTATTGTAATTAATGTTCCACGTTGTATCTGTGACATTGATATTGTGTTAGTTGCTTTTTAAAAAAAATTATATTTCGACCCAGCACGTATCATAGTTTATGAAAATAGTGAAAAATTTATATGCTCCACGTAAATTCCAGTATCCACAACCTAATCTTAGGGTGGTTGGTTAGTGACATATCATGTAGTATATTCATGCTATATATCTATTATTCACCCTATATTTGTGCTACTCGGGTTGTTTTAATATTATTTCAGGAATAAGTAGGTACAAATGAGCATAGGAGTGAAAGTGATTTAAAAGCAGGAAGGAATAGCTGAAACGTGCATGTAAACGTGTATACAATTGGATGTGCATGCCTTGGACCAAAAGGGGAGGGACATGCATGCAAAAATTCCATGATTTAAATTGGTAAAACAAAGAATCCTCCCAGCAGAATCCCACGCACAAAAGAAAAGGAAAGGAAGATAAAATCAAGATGGATTTGGCAAGAGGAGAAGATTGCATCCGATTTATTTTCTTCCAGCAAAAAGTAAAGTTTGGACTGTCTGCACGTGTCACTTGTTTTATTCATACCATCCACATCCAAATACCAAATTTGACGATTCAAGATCCGTTGGAAAGACAATTTAAAGGTGAAAATACTCATCTCTCTCGAGACTTGTCAAATTCTGATGATATGAGGTCTAAAAACGTTTATCAAGTCAGAATGTATTTGGAAACCGAGCATCTGACAGATCATCCGTAATTGGGGCATAACTTTTTGATACGATATCCAAATAACGTAATTCAAGATGCACTACACACAAAACTTCCACATGCACAACGTTGGCATTCTAAAGTTTTCCAAATTCAGAAGATACGGGACTTGTAAATGCGTGAAAGACTTCTAATGTGGGAGAACAGAAAACCCTACTTGTATTGACTATATATCCTCTCTCTTGTGTTTTTCTCCCTCTCTTTCCTCTCGTGTTTTTATCTTTTGTTGTTTCTGGTGCACCCCTTGCAATTCTTGGAGAATTTTGGTTTTTGCTGAAGGGTGGAAGCTCTCTTGCTGGAAATTGTAATGTCTCTTCCATCTTAATAAAATAGTTTGGTTTTTAGTTTTTTTTTTTTCTTGTTGTTAGCTTAAATGTTTTTCTTTTGCAATAATAATATATTCTTCATGTTTCGTGAGTAGTTTCATCACCCTTTGGGGGTAGAGATGATGTACATGTATGTTTTGAAGTTTTGATGCTTGACATATTTCGGGTTGTGTAGACTTGCATGTTTGTTTGTTTATCAGGTTCATTTTGATCATCTATATGTTGGGGATTTTTGTTAGGTTTTTCCATACATTTTAAACACTTTCTGTGTTTGGTTTTCTCATGTTGCTGGAATCTTCTGTTAGATATGTGATTGACATCATATCATGCATTTGCTATAAAATTCAGACACCTCACATGCTTAGCTTCGTTCTTCACATGAGTTCTTGGTTTTTGATGAGTTTTGCTATGACTTTAGACACTTCTCATGATGAGCACCATCTCATCATAATCAAGTAGTAATTGCTAATATGTTTTGTGAATGGAATGATAGGTCTTGCCAAATCTTTAGACGCTTCCTATGCATGAAGACACACACATACACATACATGTTTACATGCGTCATTCATCACTTCTCTCACCTCATATGTGCACACATTCCACCCCTCAGGGGTTCATCTATATCTCATTCCATATCGTTTGTTGAATTTCTTTAGTTTTCATATGCATCATAACCTTGTTTGTTTTTTCTTTCTTAGTATAATCGTCTTTTGAGTAGTAGCGTAATGATATCTTCCTCCACAATTATTTCCCACTAGATTTCGCTCACTCGAAGGTTGACAATGCTCCTTGTGGATCGACTCGTACTTGTCATATCTTCACTGACGGCCGTGCACTTGCAGTTAATAAGTAAAACGTTCAACAGTGGTAGTAGTGTCATTCGTTACTCATATTTCTCCCAATTTAATGTAGGAGGTGTAGGATTTCGTCCCTATGCTTGACTATAATTTTTTATACATAAGCAAAATCGTTTGTTGCACATTTATTCAATAATTTTATGTATAAGAACATACAAGCATTTTAATAAGGATGCATTATACACAATATTAAAATGCACAAGTTGAATCATACCTAAAAGAATTGTCAAACCATTTTCGATCATCCGGAGTCAAGTTGCACCTTGAATTGCCTGATGATTTTTCTGTAAATGTTCACCAAACTCTAAACAAGATTAGAGTGATTGAAGCTAATCATTCAACTCTAATGCAAGCTTAGAATCTAGCTAATAACTCCTTCTATAACACGAAGATCTAAATCTCTAGCACTCAATTAATTAAGAGTTTGATGAAGCGATGGAAAAAATATGGAGGAGATGATTTTTTTGTATCAATCAACAAAAGGAAGGAGAGACCTATTTATAGTGTATTCTCCAAACTACATAATGTGTAAAACCACTTGCACATGATCCATGTTAATTTCTCCTATCTACCAATCATATTTTGATACATCATCATCCTCTAACTTCCATTTACCCAGATGGATTAAATCCATTCATTAATCAGCAATAATCTCTTATTAATGTAGGGAAAAATGTGGGTAAATGGTCGACCGAGATACCAAGTCCGTCGACCTTTGATTGACATCATTTAATGCTTATATTTGTATCCTATATCCATTATCTTTCACCTAAACAATGCTATGTAATGAGTTTTATGTTTAATTTTCAGGAATAAATAGGTTTGAAGAGATGAAGCATAAAAATACCCAAAAAAGACTGAATTGTGAGATCTGGGGACTGAGATGCAAGGGAGAATGACCTGAAAGTAAAACCAAATGACCAAAAAGCAAAACAGAAAACTCCACACCATCTTGGGGAGTATTTTGACAATTAGATTCGGGTCGGAGCTTCAATAAACAAAGTAGATGCATCAAAGACCGACAAACGAATCCAGAAAAGCACATAATGAAATTTTGCCGGATCCACATCTTATGGACGGCCAATTGGACCTCTAATTGGCGGTCTGGATTCTTCTAAATCCGCTCAAATTTCTCCAGCACATGTATTAGAGGATGTTTAGGCTATTTTTGGTATTTGTTTAGTCCCACATCGGGGAATTGTCTCGGAGTGCCTTTTTCTATGGCTATAAATAGAACTCTTCACATTCTAATGCAATCATTCTATATTTTTAAGATGTTATTCTTCCTACTAGAAGTGAGGTCTTGAAGCACACACTAAAGTAGGAGGATGCTACTTGAAATGTGAGTCACTTTAATAAATGTTTCTTTATTATGTTGTTTGTTTTATGTTTCTTGTTTTACTTTGTTTAATTTCATTTCATTAGTTTTAGTAGCTTAGTTAATATGCTTTATTTGCTTAGTTTAATAATTAGTGTAATGTGTAGTGAGTAGTTTCATCCCCTTTGGGGGGTGGAGTAAATGTTCATACATGCATTAAAGAATGGAATGAGTGCTTTATTTCCAATGTGTTGATAAAACATGAATGTATGCTTGCTTGTTTAGGATAGAATTTATAACTTGATGCGTTTTGTCAAAATGATTAGACACCTCTTATGCTTGTTTAGGTTCTGAAATAAACAACTTGTATATGTAAATGTTAATCAACTAGGATGATAAATGGATTGATAGGTTTTACCATAACATTTAGACACTTCCTATGCATGATAACACCACCTTTATTTGTGCTTAAAGAATGTGTTCAACACCCACCTCTTTGCATGTGTGCACTCACTCCACCCCTTAAAGGGTTTTCCATTTCTGAATTTCAGCACTGTTATTTCGTTCTTAGTTAAGTTTTTAGTTAATCGTTTGTTTCTTTCTTTCGCATTTCATACTTCGTAGTGTAGTGTAGCGTAGCGTAGCGTAGGATAATCAAACTCTCTTCCATATTTTTGCCAATTGATTTCGTGCAAACGAGAGGTTGCTCACCTCCCTGAGGATGACCCGTATTTGTCACCGCTTCAACGCGGCCGTGCACTTGCGGTTTAATATAAAACGTTCAACAAGTTTTTGACGCCGTTGCCGGGGAGGTGTCAGTCCAGACTCTTGTTTGGACGATTCAAGTGAATTTAATTTGTGTTTTGTAGTTTTTCTTTGTTTCAGGAGACTTAGAGTCGTCAGGAGGAACACCTGGAGAAATTTTGAGGCAAGCTGAGCACTGTAGACCACCAATCAGCGGCTTGAGATCGACAATCAGCGGTCTGGTAACCTCTGTTTGCTCTCTCATTACTTTAGTCTGTTTGCATAATTGATGTAGTCATCTGGGACTTGATTTGACATGTTTTGACTTATAGTTTGTTCCCAGATCAATAATTAAACCTCTTTTAAGCAACTTGGACCCTAAAACCCAAAGCAAAAGATTATGCATTCTTTTTGTTTAGGTCATGCATTATGTATGTGACTTAGGCATATAGATTGTCTTTCATTTTAGCTTTATTTTCAGTTGCTGAGTGCTAGCGTGAGGTACTTACCTTCTACTCTCATTCATGCATTTTGTATGAACATGCATTAGTTAGTTGGAAGTGCATTGAAACAAGTGTGAGTTGAACGTTGGTTTGGAGAGTTGATTGTTCATTTAGACTCCAAAACGCTACTAAGGAGGGGTTGTCCCATAAAAGATAAGGTGAGGGATTTCATCACCATTTCCTTCGCCCCAAAAACCACACTAATCAAGAGCCTAATTTTAAAATCAAGTAGACATTGACCCTAAGGATTTCGGGCGCATTAGGAGAGTGATCTGGTCCCGACCGTCATGACCTGATCGGTGTTGCCCACTTTGTCGATAGTAGGAGAGACGAGATCTCCGGATCTTGGCTCACTTGCTGGGCTTTGTGGTCCTTGTCGTAGGGAGGTGAGGCGTGTTAAGGCCGCGTGACCTCGCAGTTAGGCGTCGTATAGCTGTAAGGACCTATAACGACCTTAGGATTGCTTGAGCCTTGTTTGCTTGTGTGCTTCTACCTGTACCCATCCTCCGTAGCATAAGAACTTCTTCCCTTCTTTCCTGAGTCATTCTTTCTCTCCTGTGTTCACCCGTCTTCTCCTCTACGCACATTCTTTGTTAAAAAAAGGTTTTGGTTTGTGTGTGCACCTTTGTGCATGCTTTCGTGGACACGAGACGAAAGGGGTTGTTTGACGAGGAGCGTTGTCAATCCGGATTCGGTAATCGATTTCTCGACACCTTCCTTCTCTCGTGTCGCACACGGTCTGGGTTCAATGATTGCTAATTTCCGTGAGGAGATGAAGTTGCTGGACCCACTTGTTCCACCTGTGCTTCCAGTTGTCGCTCCCATACCTCTACGTGATCGATGTTACCCGAGCCGTACTGCTCTACCCTCATGCATCGTATTGCCAAAGGCTACTGGGAACTATTTTGAGGTTAAGCCTCGGTTTATTTCCATGCTCCATCACTTCACTGGGAAAGGTGACCCCTATATCTTTCTCAGGGAATTTGAGGAGGTCTGTACTATATTCAAGCTGCAACAACTTAGCACAGACTCCATCTATCTTAGGCTTGTCCCCTTTACGCTGAAGGATGACGCCAAAAAGTGGTTGTACAGCAACCAGATGAATGCCTTTAGGACTTGAGATGAGTTTCAATCTGCATTCCTCAAGAAATACTTTCCAAATCATCAGACTCAAAAATTAAGGAACAAAATCAATTCGTTCTATCAACTTGAGACCGAGACATTTCATGCATATTTAGAGAGGTTCAAGGAGCTACTATCCTCATGCCCTCACCATGACATTGAGTTGTGGCGTCTTTGTCAGATTGTTTACGAGGGTCTTTACATCTCGTCCCGAACGCTCCTTGAGTCCATGTGTCAAGTAGAGTTCTTGGGAAAGGATGAAAGGGAGGCATGAGCTTTCCTAGAAGACATTGTTGAGAAAACAATGCAATGGGAGAGTGTAAGGGAATCACCTACATCATCTAGTATAGGAGCAAGGATCGTGAATGCAAACTCGACTAGATCGGGTGCCGCATTTGCTATCGATACCACTACGGCCACCGAGGCACGCACGACGGTCTTAATGCGCCGTATGAATTCGATTAAGCTTCAAAACAAACAAAGTGCACCTCACATGTTCACATCTGGTCGAGTTCCCTGTCATTGATGTGGTAGGATAGGTAATGTAGAAAGCGAGTGTGCGTCCATTCCTCCTGAGATGGAACATGTCAACGCCATCTATGACAGAGCTAGGAATGACCCATACTCATCATCTTATAATCCCTGATGGAGGAATCACCCCAATTTTTCATGGAACCAAAATAATGCCCCGGGTGGTCCTCCGAACTCCTCTCGACCATCTAACCAATCATACCAACCTCCCACGCAAGCACAATCTTATCAGCCACCCCAAGAACCAATTACCAATCAATCGGGTTTCCCAAATTCTAATAATATGGAAAACCGATTCAATTCGCTTGAGACCTTGACTCGTGGACTTGAAAACTCAATGAAATTTTTTATGTCAACCACAAGTCAAGTTCTCACTTCAAATCAGCAGACCATCAAATCTATAGAGCTTCAGATGGGCCAATTGGCTAAGTCTGTACATGAAAGAGAGAGATAGTCTTTGCCTAGCCAGCCTGAGGCTAACTCCCGCATGTACCAGCAACAACACATGCAAAATGAGAATGTGGTACCTCGGGGGAGACAAGTGAACCATGTGGAGGAACATGTTCACCATGTCAATTCCATTCTGACATTAAGGAATGGAAAGCAGGTTGACAATCACATTTCATTGCCACCACCACCACCACCACCATCTATGCAGCCCCTTAGTGGGAATGGTGGTGAAGAAGAGGGTGAGGGTGAGGGTAATACACCAACGTCTCCTTCTCAAGCACTGTAGAAAACCTACTTGCCAAAAGCTCCTTATCCAAGTAGGTTAACCAAAAAGCAGAGTGACACAATGGACAATATATTGGAGGTGTTTAAGCAAGATAATGTTAACATCCCCTTGTTGGATGTCATCCAACAAATACCTCAATATCCCAAACTGTTGTAGGATCTCTGCACAACCAAGAGGAAGACAAATGTTCCTAAGAAAGCATTCTTGGCTGCAAATGTAAGCTCACGTTTGTCCAATCCTGCCTACACAAAATACAAGGACCTTGGGTGTCCTACTATTCAGTGTACGATAGGGGACACTAGCATGAGTAATGTTTTGCTTGATTTAGGATCAACGGTCAACCTCCTCCCATTTTCTGTTTATCAACAATTAAATTTGGGAGAATTGAAACCAACTAAGATCACCTTCCAATTGGCGGATAGATCCATTCGTATTCCAAAGGGGATCATCGAGGACGTGCTTATCAAAGTTGGAGATTTTATATTTCCAGTCGATTTTGTTGTCCTCGATACCAATCCTGTTGCGAAAACTCACTCTCAAATACCTTTAATTTTGGGTATACCATTTCTGGCAACTTCCAACGCCTTAATTAATTGTAGAAATGGTCTCATGAAGCTCTCATTCGGTAACATGAGTGTCGAGTTTCATGTGTTCAACTCTGGTAGGCAACAGGAGCCCATGGATCAACCTTTAAATCTAAATCTCATCCACCAATTGGAGAAAACGTCACCAAATCAACGAACACCCCTAACACCAAGGCAACCCATTGAGAATGTTTGTGGGCCCAGCGAAAACTCATTGCATGTGTTTGCAATGCAACAGAGTGAGCTGACATCAAACATAAGTGTCCAAAATCCGGCTTTGGTAATCGATTCCGTCGTCGTAGGGAGGGTTTTCAGCGGATATACCCACAAAATCCGAACAAGATGCATTAATCAATCTAACTACATGACTCGTTGGACTTATTTTGTCGATCATGGGACGCGGTAATACTACGGGTCGACTCTATATATGTAATCGGTCCACACACCTAGCCTAATGAATTATTCGTGAAAGTTAGTTAAGGACTTAAGTGAAAGATATGGGCAACCTTAACTTTTGAATGTGATACAATGTGTAAGGTCCATTTTGGTTCTTATTTGACTTTTTTTTTCTTTTTCTTTGGAGCGGTTTATTGGTTGGTGTTTGATTCTCCTGGGGTCAGGTTTCGTGCATCATTGCCTATGAGGACTTACACTATCACGTACACCTTCCCCCAAATCTCCACATAGGGCGATCCCTACCACCCGTGTAACGGGAGTTCGGTCAGTTCATCCCAAGTCAGATGACTCGAAAGCACCAAGCACAAAGTCCCCTCAGACCTACTTCCCCGAGTGATAGGAGCCGTGCGAGAAGAGAGAACATCACTTGTTTATTTATCTACATGGGAACCAAACCCCATACACTTAAATTTCACAAAAAGAGATTAAGGGCCCTTGACTACGACAAACTTCCTTATACTAACAAACACGAATTATTTGACTCACTAGGTTCAGGGTGGACTTCTTTAAATGTTTGAGTGCTGAAACCCTATGATTACACGCCCCCCGAGAGAAAACCGGGGTGCATCCTAACGACTCGATAAGACCTAAAGTCAGTTAACTAGATATCATAATGCATCAAGTTCAAGACAATTTTGGGAGTTTTCTTTTTACTTTGTCTCTCAACGGTTTTTGCACATGCTAAACACACACAAAACCTACAAAAACATTTTCTTTCGCAAACACATGAAGATTTTGAAAGAAATGTGAAAACTTTAAAGCACTAGGCAAGCAAAAGAAGACAAGTCACCCAAGGATCTTGGCAAGCAGATATATCGATATTAAATGCAGCACACTAACATGACCCTAACAATGCACACAAAAGAAAACAAAATCGAAGGAAAAAGACTCGACTATATACACACATAAAAACCTTTCTGTTATTCAGAAAAGTTCATGATAATTTCGATCGAACGTGTTTCATGTCGTCCGACCGTTCCCTTACCAAGAAAGCTCCTGATAATTTCGGTCGAACCAAACACCACACCAGTCGATCATTCCCTTATGATGAAATCTCCTGATAAATTTTGTCGAACCGCATGTCCAGCCCATGTCCAACTGGTCAATTGTTTCCGAATCTAAAAGAATTTGATCGGCCGGTTCACAAAAAAGGTCAACCGTTTTTCACTTTGTTTGCATTTACAAAGTTTGGACCAATATCCAATATAATTTGAGATTTGGGGGTTAGCAAATTCATATGTTATAATGTTTAGGATCTCATTATATTATGTAATATATTATCATATTTGATGTCAAACATCATACCCTATAACATATACATATCTCATATAAATTTATTTGTTATTCTAACCATGTCGTTATTACGACATATCAATTTTATTATTTTACCATATGTATATTATTTCATATCACATGAAATTTGATACATCTCATAAAATACAAAATCATACTTCTTGTTTTGTGGTGTTACCTTTAGGAGGATCTAACTTATGATAGTAATGATATAAATTATAAGCGATATCTAGCTACACATTATGGTTACCTAAATAACAAAGATGTTTTGCTCACTTGAACAGAACATGATCCATATAGTGATATCTAATAATATCACTTGTGTCTATCCCTTGCCTCAAGATATTATGAATATTATATAAAGTAGGAATGTGTCATCTTTGTATTATATATTCTTTTTTTAATCTCTTAAGATAATTATAAATATATAACTATACACAAGTTACATTGTGCACATTATAATTTTACTTTATCAAGGGACATAGTAATATCATCATTCAAATCAAGAGGGGCAATGATAATCTTTTGACATATGATCTTTTCCGTCACAAGTCTCATATAACCAATTAATATCTTTATCACCATATGTAATGATAGTTTTTGATAATAATCAAATGATACACTTCTCATGTGAAAAAATATAGATATCATATATTAGAATTTAAAGACACAATGAAAACATTAATGACATAAACACAATTTGATAATGTTTCATTTATTAGGTCTATTCAATATATAAAAGTAAACATTTTCTCTTTAAAATACTCATGTTGTTAAATACTTGTAGAGCTACAATATCTTTTAACCAACATGACAATCTTATTTCGGTAATTAATGTCTCATGTTAATCACAATGATTGTGAATTCCTTTTTATTTATGTAAATATTATCTATTGAGAATTGAACTTAATCCTAGGTGACAACTTAACCCTATGTGGCGTCCTAGTCACCCGCCACATCATCATTGCTTGATGACTCATCAAGGGGGTGAAGAGTCAACACATGAGAAGACAAAAGGTTGAGGGAGTGGAAGAGACAAGTGTCTTTTCATTTTTTGTGTAATTTTCGTCCTAATTATGTATGCAATTTAAGTAGAGGGTGTAATGATCTTGAATGATCATGTTTATGTAGTCTTTATATTTGGAAGTTGTAGGGTCATGTAAGTGCCTATATAAAGCACTAGAATTCACCATTTGTAATAGAACAACAATATATATCAAGCATTAGAAGTTGAGCCACGAAATTGTGTGAGAAAAGAGTGAGTATGTGAGTAGAAAAAAGAAGAAGAGTGTGCATTGCAAAATCGTTTTTTTGCTTTGTGAGTGTCAAGGAGAGAGCCACCTTCTTTCCTTCGTGCCCCCCAGTAGAATAGATCAAGAATGGATCTAGTGGTGTCAAAAGAAGGCAAAAGGAATGGTGATCAGGGCGGTCTAAGGCAGCGCACGAGGTGCGCCTTTTAGACCGCCAAGCTGCGATTGGGGACCGCCAATCAGCGGTCCCTGTAGCCCAGGAGACGGGCATTCTCCTGTGGTTGGTTGATCAGTAGCTCCCCGTCCTCCTCCTGTCCTCCAACATCTGGTATCAGAGCCTCGTCCGATGGGAAGCTCAGGAATGACCTCGTTTGGTCATGCGTCGTTGCCTCGATTGTTGAAAGGCAACTACGACAATTGGAGTATCCAAATGCGTGCGCTGCTGGATGCGCATGATGCTTGGGATCTTGTGGAGAGCGGCTTCGAGGAGGAGGCCGAGACGGGAGAAGAAACTGTCGCACAAATCAAAACACAAAAGGAGAGAAGAGCCAAAGATAAGAGTGCTCTCTTCCTTCTCTTCCAAGCGGTGGATGAGAGTAGCTTTGAAAAGGTTGCTGAAGCGAGGACGTCGAAGGAGGCGTGGGATACTCTTGAAAGGAGCTACAAGGGGGCTGATCGAGTGAGGCAAGTGAGCCTCCAAATGCTTCGAGGTGAGTTCGAGGCATTAAAGATGAAAGAATCGGAAGGAGTTGCCGATTTCGTGACGAGAGTTCGCATGGTGGTGAACAAATTGAAGAGAAACGGGGAGGCACTGACCGAAGGAAAAGTGGTGGAGAAGGTGTTGTGTTGTCTCACCGAGGACTTCGAGAATGTGGTGTGCGCAATCGAGGAATCAAAGGACCTCGAGAAGATGACTATTGATGATCTAGCTAGCTCGTTGGAGGCACACGAGCAAAGAAAGAAGAAGAAAAGATAAGATGTCTTGGAGGAGGCGTTGCAAGCGAAGATGTCGCTTAAGGAGGAGAAACCTCGCAACGTAGATCGTGGAAGCGGTCGTGATTATGGAGGCCATCCAAGAAAGAAGGAGGTCGAATGCTTCAAGTGTGGGAAGCGTGGTCATTTTGCGAAAGAATGCTGGTCGCAAAAGAAGGTGGAGGAGAGCTCCAGCCGTGTCCGTGGTGATCGCGGATCGAATAAGGTGATTGAGTACTTTAATTGTGGGAAGCATGGACAATATGCAAGCGAGTGTTGGTCGAAGAAAAGGGTGGAAGAAAACTCCAACCTTATTGCCGTGGAGGAGAGTGCTTGCGAAGAGGAATGGCCTTGTTTGTAAGTGACGACGGAGTCACAAACCATGTCATGCATGCTCAAGTAGAACATGAACATGATGGGAGGTGCGAAGAAGAAGAAGAAGAAGAAGAAAGAGAAGAAGTGGCGACTTCTAACCATGTGGAGGAGATGAGATCAAAGGAGATTACAAGCGAGCAAAAGATATTGTGTCTTCTAGGACAAGGAGAGAATATTCCTTTTGAAGAGGCGATGGAGGATGCAAAATGGTGCGTTGCGATGGATGAAGAAATGAGATCCATTGAAAGGAATGAAACTTGGGAACTAGTCTCATTGCCTAAAGGACACAAAGCGATTGGTGTCAAATGGGTATACAAAAGAAAGATGACGGCACAAGGCGAAGTTGAAAGGTACAAAGCACGATTGGTGGCAAAAGGCTACAAGCAAAGGGCCGGCATAGATTATGAAGAAGTGTTCGCCCCGGTGGCACGCATGGAGACAATCTGTATCCTAACCTCACTTGCAGCTCAAAGAAAGTGGCGCATGCATCAAATGGACGTAAAGTCCGCTTTCTTGAATGGAGTTCTCGAAGAAGAAGTTTATGTGGAGCAACCGCCGGGCTATGAAAAGAAAGGCGAAGAGGTGAAAGTGCTGAAGTTAAAGAAGGCACTATATGGCTTAAAGCAAGCCCCGAGGGCATGGAATGCAAGGATTGATGCCTACTTCAAGCAAAATGGATTCTTACAATGCCCACATGAACATGCAATCTATGTGAAGAAAGAAGGCAACGACATATTGATCATAGCCTTGTATGTTTATGATCTTGTGTTTGCAGGTAGCAACGATGGGATGCTTGGTGATTTCAAATACATCATGAAAAAGGAGTTCGAGATGACTGATCTTGGAGTCATGTCCTACTTTCTTGGTTTGGAGTTCAAACAAGGAGGGGACGAGATCTTTGTATCACAAGAAGGCTATGCTAAAGATGTGTTGGGGCGCTTCGAGATGGGTGATTGCAAGCCCGTGAACACACCGGTGGCATGTGGATTAAAGTTATCCAGACAAGAAGAAGGTGAGTTGGTTGACGCAACAATGTACAAAAGTGCAGTAGGGTGTCTACGATACCTAACATGCACCCAACCAGATCTTGTATATGGAGTTGGCTTGGTGAGCAAGTACATGGAGAGTCCGACCATGGAACATTGGATGGCGGTTAAGCGAATATTTCGCTACATCAAAGGTACTCTTTCCCTTGGTTTATTCTATGGAGAATGTGTTGACAAAAAGATACTCTATGGATATATTGATAGTGATTGGAGTGGGGATGTGGATGATAGAAAGAGTACCTCGGGTTTTGTCTTTTATGTTGGTGACACGGCTTTCTCATGGTCATCAAAGAAGCAACCCATCGTCGCATTATCAATTTGCGAAGCAGAATATGTGGCGGCAAGTGCATGTGTGTGTCATGCAATATGGCTTAGAGAATTGTTGAAAGAGCTATGTTCAAGCCAGACAAGTGCTACGAAGGTGTACATGGATAGTAAATCTGCTATCGAGCTGGCTAAAAATCCGGTCTATCACGAAAGGAGCAAACACATCGACACAAGGTTTCATTTCATTCGTGAACATATGAAAGAAAAGGATGTAGACTTAGTGCATGTGAGAAGTAAAGATCAAGTGGCTGACATATTCACAAAAGCCCTGCCAATCCGTTTGTATGTGAAGTTGCGAAATCATCTTGGGATGGTGGATGGAAGAGGATTAAGTTCAAAGAGGAGTATTGAGAATTGAACTTAATCCTAGGTGACAACTTAACCCTATGTGACGTCCTAGTCACCCGCCACATCATCATTGCTTGATGACTCATCAAGGGGGTGAAGAGTCAACACATGAGAAGACAAAAGGTTGAGGGAGTGGAAGAGACAAGTGTCTTTTCATTTTTTTGTGTAATTTTCGTCCTAATTATGTATGCAATTTAAGTAGAGGGTGTAATGATCTTGAATGATCAAGTTTATGTAGTCTTTATATTTGGAAGTTGTAGGGTCATGTAAGTGCCTATATAAAGCACTAGAATTCACCATTTGTAATAGAACAACAATATATATCAAGCATTAGAAGTTGAGCCACGAAATTGTGTGAGAAAAGAGTGAGTATGTGAGTAGAAAAAAGAAGAAGAGTGTGCATTGCAAAATCGTTTTTTTGCTTTGTGAGTGTCAAGGAGAGAGCCACCTTCTTTCCTTCGTGCCCCCCAGTAGAATAGATCAAGAATGGATCTAGTGGTGTCAAAAGAAGGCAAAAGGAATGGTGATCAGGGCGGTCTAAGGCAGCGCACGAGGTGCGCCTTTTAGACCGCCAATCGGCGGTTGGGGACCGCCAATCAGCGGTTCCTGTAGCCCAGGAGACGGACATTCTCCTGTGGTTGGTTGATCAGTAGCTCCCCGTCCTCCAACATTATCTTTTAAAACTCTACGGTTAAGGACCAAGAGCTTCTTCCTTAACTATTCTAAAAGACGAATACATTGATGAAAGAATAAAATATTTATACATTGAATTCATAACAAAAGACATATAAAAGAATACTTTTAGACACACATTCCTTTCAGGAGGAACCAATAGCTTGTCCCTCTTTATGGATAAAATGGGAAATATACAACTACAATTGACCGATGAAGACGAAGACGACCGCTTCGTAATGTCGTCTTTCATTTTCCTGCAACCCACAATGGGCAACCTTACCCCCCAGTCCATAGGGATTTGGTTCACACACCCCCTTTCATGGGAGCTCAAGTTGTTCAGAACTTACTAATTGGGCACTATCGTGTATCTTTCCACGCATGTTGTTTGATGCCAGAAACATTCAAATTGCTCTGTAGGATATTTAGAGAGGGGGTATGTTGCAAGACACAGAGAATGTTGTTGTTGAGGAACAAATGTGTATTTTCTAAAAAGCACTAGCACACGGGGAAACATATAGGTCATTGCAAGCCCAACTATAGCATTCTGGAGAAACTTTTAGTTGGTACGTTAAAACTGTGACAAACGTCATGTTCAAATAGGGTTGTGGCCTATTAGAAATATGGAGGACTTGAGTGTAATCCCTCGCCACATACTCGAAAGTGGTGGCGGAAAATACTTCCCCCATTTTAAAGAATGCATTGGTGCTTTGGACGGTACTCATATTGATGATGTTGTCCCAATCCGAGATCAACCAGCGTACCATTCAGGTAGAGACCCGAAGCACTGTACACAAAATGTTTTAGGAGTATGTGACTTCAATATGAGATTTGTATTTTTTTCGACTGGGTGGGAAGGATCTGCACATGATTGTAAAGTTCTAAATCATGCAATAGCTTGGCCACAAAACAACTTCCCAACCTACCTAGACAAGTATTACGTTGTCGATGCTGGATACCCAAATTGTGAAGGGTTTCTGACCCTTTAAAGAAACACAAGATACCATATACCTGAGTATCAAGTGCGGGGACCTAGAGGGAAGAAAGAAACTTTTAATCACTTACACTCTTCATTGAGGAATATTATAGAGAGAGCCTTCATCATTTAATCTGAGAGTTGGTTTACCAAACTTTTATAACCCAAACTTCGGCATACCCTCATGTTCTCCCGCAACACTACAATTCCCCGGTAATACAGTAAATGTTTCTGAGAGAACAACCACTAAGGGTGTAAGGGGTAGAGGGAAGGCTAATAAAAAAATAACATTGACCTATGGACACCAATAACAATTGAGATTTTTCTCACAATATGTCGGAAAAAGTTAGGAAGGGTAACAAACCCACAACCTTTCTAAATAGAGAGGGTTACACAAATCTAACTGCCAAATTTAAGTCAAAGACCGGCATGACATTTACTCACGCACAATTTAAGAACTGTTGGGATAAGAGTAGGGATCAGTGGGCGAGTTGGGAAATGTTACGGAAAATGACTAAAATTGGTTGAGACAACGCAAAAGCTACTTTCACTTTGGATGATGAACGTTGGATGGATTTCTTGAAGGTAACTTCTAAATTATTAATTGTTATATTATTACTTATCTACAAGTCTAATTGATTGGTTTGTTTGTTTTCGTATTTTCACAAAAAAACTACAAGAATTTTAGAGATCAACAACTGCAACACGAAGCTTTATGCGATGAAATATTTTAAAATGTCGTTGTTGTGGGAAGATTTAATTGCATTCCGAACAACTCGACGACCAATACACAGTTTGGGGGGTGCAGTTTGTCTGCAGAATGTGACCCACAAGGTGGAGGGGATGAGGTTGAACAAGAAAATATGGTTGAGGAAAAGAATAAGAAGAAGGTGGTGGAATTCCAACCCCATCAAGTAGGACAAAAAGAAGAAGACGTAGATCTATTACTTTGGAGAGTGGAGATGAAAGTATTGCAGCAGCGACAGGGAGCATAAAGAAGTGGGCTTATCACAAATTGCTATGCGAGGTTGATCTGGTATACTTTTACGAGTTGTCAGCAAAGAGAAGTGTGGAAGATAGTTTTTCTTTCGATCGTCGCGTCAAACTGCTAAAGGAAACTGGAATTAAAACAAAAACTCTTAAGTACCTACATGCAATGAATCTGACGAAGGACATATCAAATCGGGAACTCTTCTGCAAACTTGACTTGCCAGAAGATCGAATGATGTGGATTGATTGAGAGTTCAGGAAGGACTTCCCTAACGAGATGTGAAAGCTTGTATTACTTGTTGGGCCGAGTAACTGTACTGCAATTGTACTACTTATATGTAATGTTTATAACATGTACTAGTAGTTGTGGTTCTTTGTATTTTTTAAACATCACATTATGTTGTTAAACTACTTTCTTGATTATTTGCAGGATTTCTTTTTGTTTTAGAAAAAATCAAGTGGGATATCATGTCTGAGATTACCATGTCTGCTTAGGAAACCTTTTCTTTTAATCAATCATCCAATGCTCAGGAAACAAGATATTCAGCAAATACACCAATGCTTCAGAGAGAAACAAGATGTAAGTAGAGTTTGGCAGTCATTCAGTGAGTTCTTTAACAATCCTAAAGTTATATGGCTAAAAAGTTAGCAGATTTTTCAGAATAACTTATTGAGTACCAAACACAATTTTCTATAGGTTTGCAAGAAGCTTAAATTCGCCACTAACCTCATTTAACTTAGTCAAACATATCCACATTCTAATACTGGAACAATATGATAAATGCAATGCTTATGAATTTTGAGGGTCCACCGAAGATATTGTCGTTAACATAGAAACTGAGTCTTGTAGATGAAAAATAATTGGGTAAAATTTCAAAGCTCAATTTTATTTCAAACCAATCTATACGTGATAAAATGCATATGAATGCTGAACTTTGGGCTCATCTCTCAGATTGAGCACCCTAGTGAATTTGCTGCAGAATTATAACATCATCTTCACGTTACAGATATGACAATTGGAATCATATCTACTGAACTTTGCCAATGCTCGTATATATAGCAGCAAGAAGCGTGTAAGCTGATAACGGATCCACGTTCTTATAGGATGCATTGAAACAAGTGTGATTTACACTCAATCCGACCCAAATTCTAACCATATCCGACATTTGTTTCGTTCCAAACTTTCACGTAAATATAGGTTTAGGAGTGTATTAGGGATACAACAAAAAATTAGGAAAAAAACGTCGAATGTGTGTTAAATAATGAGTTTTTGAAGTTCAAGGGGGCAAAGTGTTACAAAATTCAGGAGAGGTAACTGTTAACTTTGAAACTTCAGGGGGGCAAAGTGATACCAATGCATAGTTCAGGGGGGCAAACTATAATTAACTCTTAATGTTTTTACTGTGTCTTGGATCCTAAGATATGAGACTTATATCTTTTAACTCTAGAAATGCTTAATTTGATTATTGTCAAAAGCTATCAATGAGTGTAGTGATAAAGACAATAGTTGGTTGAGCATGACTTGTGTTGGAAAAGATAGTTAGTCAAACGATTATCATTGCCCCTCTTAATTGAGTGATGATATTAGTGGGCACATTGATAAAACATAATTATAATGTGCACAATGTAACTTGAGTTAAGTTACATAGTTATAATTAGCTTAAAAAGATCAAAAAATGAACATAATACAAAGATGACACATTTCTACTTTGTATATATTCTTAATATCATGAGGCAAGGGACGGACACAAGTGGTGCACTTACATCACTAAATGGATCGTGTTTTGGTTCAGGTGGAACAAAGACATCTATGCTAATTGGGTAACTATAATGTGTAGTTAGATACCGCTTATAGTTTGAGATATTAAGTGTTTAATTTCTCTACCAATTTGGCTTAGATCCTCCTATAGGTCACACCACAAAACAGGGAAACAAGAGGTTGATTTTAAGTTCATATGATGTGTCGGGTTTCATGTGAAAATATGACACATGTGGTGAATGAATAAAATCAATATGTTATGAGAATTGACATAATTAGAATCGTAATAAATTCATATGAGGTATATATATTATGTGGTGTAATAATTTAATATTACATATGATAATATATTATATAAGATGTGAATTTGCTAAATACCCCAAAAGATCAAATTTTGTTGTAAATAAATCCAAATTTTGACTAAGGCAAAATCAGCGTCAAACACGATGAACCGTTCATGGTTCGGTCGACTGAGGTATCTTCGGATCGGTTAACCGAATGAGGAACGGGTAAACACAATTGATTGACCGAGATTGTCTAGTGTGTCTGGACAATCGGGTTCAGTTAACCGATTGGAAACGGTCAACTGAAAAGAGGTAGTTTCGGTAGACCAAATGTGACACGGTCATCCGTAGACTATGTCCCAGGAGAAATTCTGGTAGGTCAACGGTAGACCGAGTAAAAGACGTGGTTCGTTCGAATTTTTCCAGGGAATTTTTCTCATGAGGGATCGGTCGACCGTCTTGCTCACGGTGCACCGAACACGTGTTAAAACCGAACGGTTCGGTTGACCGAGTAATACTCGATCCACCGAACAGAACGATTCTGCCTGAATTATTAAGAGATTAATTAAATCATGTGTGGATTAATTCTAGATTTAATTAAAACGTTTTTATGGTGCTTATGTGGAAATTAGAGATTAATTTTTGGAGAGAATAAATAAGGGATCATGGCTAAAGAATAGCTTTTGATGAGGATGTTAAGGGCACCTACTCCTACTTGTTTACAACTAATGCAAAAATCTTTCTCTTATTAATCTCTCATCTAATCACCACGAAATTCTCTTAGTAATTTTGAGTTTAGGAGATAGAAATCTCAGGAGCTCAAAGATGTGTTATTAGGTAGATTCTAAACCTTATTGGAGATTGATTGGCTAGCTCATTTCTCTCTAATCTTGTTTAGAGTTTGGTGAACACTCGAAGACAAATCCGTGGATGACGCAACGGGCAACGCGACTCCGGATCTTCAAAAAGGTTTTAGAGAACCTTTAGGTATGATTCTATATTTGTGGTTTATTTTAATAAATGTAGGGTTGCATGATATTAGAATAAACACAAAGTAATGTACATAAAAATTGTTGAAAATATGACATCAATTTTGTATGTTGTATTAAATTTTTTAAAATATATACATACATAGGGACACGAAATCGTACATAACATTCTAACACAAAGACTTGTTAGGTTCGACCGAAATAACATGCACTTTGGGCTCAAGAATTGTGTTTGTCCGGTCAACGGTTTTTAGGTGTAGGTCGACCGGTGACCAATTGTATTTTAGGGGTTAGGTAGATTTATACGAATACAATCGTTGGATAAACATGGATCTATTCACAATACCGTCTTCCCGTCCACATGAAACAAAAAAATCCAACAAAAACGACGATTGTTCCCCTAACACGTCCCCGATAGTCAGAATCAACATTCACAGAGGAGGGTAGTCAGCAACTGGACCACCAAGATGAGGACGACGACTCGTTGATTGGAGAAAACACCTCGGTGCGGATCCTAGCCCCGCATCAGGGTGGTGACTTCGACTTCAAACGCGGCTAGGCGTAAGGCAAAGTCATCGTGAAAGGTGGGAAAAGTAAAATGAAAAGACAGAGGAGATGGGGGTTGGTTGAGATGAATGGTGCGGCTGATTTATATAGGAGGGAAGCATGATGGTAGAACAGGAAGACGAGGGCACCAAGAGCAGCAAATAGTGGACGGGCACCCCAAACCTCTGCAACTATTCTGACCTTGTGGTATGGGAGTGATAGAAGCGTTAAATCGGGAAAGCAGCTACAATACTCGTTAAACAAAAGCACCATTAGGCTTCGTTTGGCTGCAAAGACCATTGGATTTGGAGTCTAGGACTTTTTCCTTGGTAACACATGACGCAACCTTTTGGGTTTGAATGGAAAACACCCATTAGGTAAAATTTAAGCCCAATAAGGATCAGAATATTAAATATAAAAACTTAATTACAATAATTAAGGATCAGAATAAAAATTACGAAATTAAGAAAACACTTTTATTCATCATTTCGCTTGTATTATTGTCATATGTTCTTGATCAAGTCCGCTTTAAGTAACAAATGTTTTTGTTTGTCTTGAACTCGATCTTTATTGTCGAGGTACATGTTAATATCAAGGATACAGTTGCACGAGTAGGAAAACGATGCGTCATCAGATATACTATTACTACGTATGTTTCAAGGTTGATCCCAGACGATTTTTTTTGTATTCGCAAAATTAGCATAAGACTCTCAGTCATTCTCCACTATCATGTTATGTATGCATTATGATGCAAAGCATCGTTATTTTGTTTAACATGTACATATTCCATGCAAGAGAGAGCCTACGAACGATTTCGAAACGTGCTTGAAACACTCTGAATGCCCGCTCCATATCTTTACAAACGGCTTCTTGATGTTTAGCATATAATTTGCCTCTTAGGGTCTGTGAAAGAGTAATTGGATGAATGTAGCACATTGTAGATAAATATCACCTGTGAGATAGTATATCATGTATTGATGATTATGGACAACAAAACTCACGGTGGTGCTCGTCCTTCTAAATCGTCAGTAAAAATATGAGAACGATGAAGCATGTTTCGATCATTACACGAACCTGGAATATCGAAAAAAGAATGTCATATCCATAAGAGCGTAGGACACGACGACCTCAAGAACAAAGGTTGTCTTTCCGCTTCGGTCTTGGTACTGTGCTTTCGAGGTTTAGCAAATCTTCTACTACTGCTCTTGTCTGATTTTGTAGTAAAGAGTTGCAGATGAGTTGTAGGTGGCATCTCAATTAATTCATCCACTTCGTTGAACACCAGACAATTGGTGTCATCGCTGGAATCTGAATTAGACAAGCTAGAATTCACGATAAATATGAAGTATGTTTCTACTTATGAAAAATACATATATATAGAGGTTAATCTCAGATTTTTGAAATTTGAATTATTAAAATTTGAAAGTAACGCGACGTGACACCAACATGTGCAACGTGATACAAAGCTCACACTAGTTTCACAAAACTGATACAAAACTGACCCTAGTGACAAAATTGACAAATTTGTTTTATTGCTTTTGATTTTTTAATCATAACTCGTTATTTTAATTTACAAATTAAACTAATTTTAAACTAAGTGAAATAATTAAACTAATTAATTTACCAACTCCTGTTGCAGATGGCATTATGATAAAACTTCATTATTAAGATTAATACTAAGAACACATAATGCATAAGTCCTCAACACTTAACTGGTATCTATCCTCAATTCGGCCTCTTGGTGGAACTCTGTCGTAAGGAAAAATGCTACAACTCCGAGATTGCGCCAAGAACATAGGACAAGCTCAGAAAGGCTGTGACATGGAATCACACTTGTCATGGACACCTTGTGACAATCGGAAGATTTCATAACAAACCTGCATATGTTGCGGCTGCACAAACTTGGCATTTACTTCTGGATTGTCTATTTATTTGGAGTGACTTTAGAAACTAGTGTTTACGTTTGGACCTCAGATGGCACCCTTGAATGTCACCCAAGTAAAACCTCCTCCATCCTCTCTTACATGACTGCCGTCATAGATGGAACTAAGGCTGTGGCAACTGCCTTCGCCAACCAAAGATTTGCAAGGATGGCTCGTACTTACATAAGCAAGGAATGGAATAATGACAAGATCAGAAGTGGCCCGGCATCACATGAACTACTTGTTTAACTCTGCTTCTTGTAAGAATGCCAATCCCGTTTCCCTCAAACTTCTCATTTTCTTCTGGAATCAACTGTAGAAAATCAGATAAAAGGTTTTAACATTTCGGATATATATCGGAGGCAAATATGATTAACAAGTATGGTAAAGTAATAGCAGAGGTAAATATGGTCAAGGGCATAGGAGCTTACAACTTGTATACATAGTGTTCGACCCGGTATTTTTCAGAAGAGGCAGATGGACAGCGGTTATCCCTGACCCCCTCCAAACAAAGACAACATCATAGCAAAATCTACTCTTTTGAGTATGTTTCCTTTACTTTAAACTTTGATCCATTTACTATTCCTAAGTTTGAATGCTACTGTTGACACTGTCAGCAAATAATATTGTAGAACTTTACTTGGTTAATGATAACCAAACGTCTACTGCCATGGTAGTTGGTCTGAGTACGACATGTTCCTAAACTTCTTTTTTTATCATTAATATAAAAGAAAAGAGGGGATACAAAAGGTGAGCACAACAAAGAGTGGCAGTGGACTACCAGGAGTAGGACCAAAGCCAAAAAGGGAAAAAACCAAAAGGAAAATAAGACAAGTTAAAACAAGCAAAACAGGATAAAAAAGGCCAACATGACCACACTAGACCACGATGCATCTGAATGATTCAAGATGATCTTAGGAACCCGATATCGTGCCCTACACATTAGGACTACGATATGATATTTGATATCGACTTAGCCCATATTCTGCTAGGCTGGGGTTTATTCCCGCTTAAGATGACAACATTCCTGTGTTTCCAAATATTCCACCATAATCCCATTTGAGCAACCCTTCCTACTGCACCATAAGAATTCTGCGGAAGGGAATGCGACCAGGAAAGCCAGAAGCCCAGAATCGTAGAAAATATCCGTCCAACTGTAAATTTTTCACTCTTCACTTTCTCGGATAGCTGGTGAAAATACTCTAAAGTCACCTTGCATACACCAAACAGATGAGAATTCGATTCTTCTGCCTCCCCACACAGTGAACGATGACTTGCCAAGGTCCAACCGTGTGACTGCCATTTCTGTCAATGTTCCATCGCTAAAGACAAGCCAGGAAAAAAATTGGACCTTGAATGGTGCATCACTATTCCAAATCAGGTACTTGAAATCAAAAGAGGGTCCTAGACCAAGGAGAATGTGAGATATAAAAAATGCACAGAAAATTTGAGATCAGGAAAGACCACATTAGGGAGTCCGGCGTTCCTCAAGTTGGGAGGTTGTCGCAATCATGGAGCAATTCCAAAAGGGAGCAAAAGTTAACATATTCCCCATGCGACAAATTGCGGGAGAGGGTAATGTCCCACGAAAAGGTGGAGTCATGCTAAACCATATATCCTCCTACCTTAGCCACCTTATTCACCGCCAACAGGAACAAGCGAATATCATGCAAAGAAGACTTGCTCGCCCATTGGTCTTCCCAAAATTTTACTGACAAACTGTCCCAAAACCACATTTCATTCCCCTTGTAATGACCTCCTCCATATTCATGACACCCTTCCAGACTCCACCAACTGTCTTAATATGAGATGGGAACCACACTAAGGAGCCCTTATAGTACATATCTCTCATTACCCTTTTTCCAAAGTGGGGCCTCTACCTCAGAAGAACCTGATAGCCTCCATAGTCATTTTCCGAGTAAAGCCGCGTTAAAGGTTCTAATTCATCTAATTCCATCTCTGCCTTTGTCCCTAGGTTGACATAATCTTCCTTGGGACACCATCGAGTACCTTGAATGACGATCTCCTTTTCTCCCTTTCCAAAGAAAAAATCCTGCTGCAATCTCTATATTTTCTTTGCCACCTTGCTAGGAATCACAAAAAGTGACATAAAAAAAATCGGGAGATCAGAGAGCACCGACTGGAGAAGGGTTATGTGGCCTACCCAAGATAGAAATTTGACGATATGAATAACGATATGAATAACGATAAGAAACAAAAGAGCATTTTGACCGACTCCTCCGTTCCGTCACATAAGAGAAAGGCATCATCCGCATATCGTAGAAAATGGATCTCCTCACACCTCCTCTGATCTTTGAAGCCTTCCCACAACCCTGCCTCCTTAACCAAATGACATGTTCCAAACTGTGTAGTTAACAGGATCACAATTTTAATTCACGTATAAAAAACAAATTTATTACTTAGGAAAAGCGTTCACACACGGGGTTTTAAAATTTTGATTCTTGTGGAAAAAATTAAAATAATCATTTGGAATCATAATCTAATATTTCTAGGAATCAAGATTCAAAAAATTATTATAAAGAGATACCAGAAAGTCGTTTATTACCTGAATGAAATCTATTTGTCTCCCATCTTAACATAGTAAGGAAATACTTCAGTTAGAACCAGGTTTCCCAACACGACTACAGATCTAAGTGGCGAGTGGGTGACATCTATTGCAAGTCCTGACCACAAAGAGAAATCTCCTTAATATGAAGCAATATAAACAAGAATTTGCTACAGCTCAATCACATCTTCAACTTCCACATTTTCACATTTATGTTTGTTTGCGAAGGCTGACCACACGAGGCTCAATGAAGGTAGGTTCATGGTATATCATCTATTTAATTTCAAGATAAGTAAGAGGTGCTCTCACCAAGTTATCTACTAAATCATGGCTATTGAGGTTTAAGGGTGTACTCACTACCCAAGCTAGGCTAAGCAAGGAGTCATGCCTCGGACGTTGAGGCTCTTCCCTCCAGAGATGCTACCACCTATTTCCCTTTTTAGTGCCTCTAGCAACTTTCAAATGCCTTGTGAAATGTATGTGATGACATCTAAAATCAGGCATCAAACATCTCAAATGGGCATTTAATTAGTAGCTTCATGTAACGAAGGCATATTTTTTGTTGCTTTCGTTGTTTATTGTTGGAGGTCATTATTTAGGGAATTTGTGTAGATGACGATGACCATAACTACAACGTAAAATTTTGTTAGACTTAGACTAAGACATTAAATTAATTTTTATTAGAATATTAATATATTTAATATTTAACTTTATGGCGTATTATTATGTTTTAAAATTCATCTTAAACGTGTGTTTTATTTCTTTTATTGGGGCTTACATTTTTCTTTAACCATGGAATCTAACACTTTTTCATTAGGAAAGAATTTTATTTTACATTTTCCTAAAATCTTTTTTATTTGGGTCGTCATCTCGCCTCTACTCTCGAGTTATTTTAGGGCTCATCGCCTTTCACCTCAATAGCCTTTTCCCCCTACCCTACAAAATCCTGAGAATGCTTTTTTTTAATTCATCAAATTCAATTGGTCTGGAATTAGGAGCTTCTACCACAAATTTTTGGAACCAATCTCAGAGGCAACATGAAGTTTCATCCCAAAAAATGCATCACAATTAGACTTTTAAAACTGTTTAAAACATTTAAGCATGTCAAATATATAAAAAGCATGCACATCAACAAAAAAATGAGTAATATTCAACTATTAATCATTACAAATACTAAAGAAACATCTTAGCATATGCCAATCATAAATTGGGAGTAGAAAATACATAGGCCATACATTTCAAGAACATGATATATTAGTAAGAGATCAGTATAAAATTGAAACTAAACAGTAAAACAAGAAATTCATAGAAAATAGTACTCTACCAGTTCGTTGAGTTGCATCAAGTTTGTCGCTTAATCCATATGAACCAGGCAGTCGACTAGATAAACTGGTCGGTCAGAGGGGGCTACCGGCTGATGAAGTTGATTTTTCCAAGTTTTACCAGTTGAACTAGTGTATATAGACCCATCATCTGGCCATGTTTCAAAAAATTGATTCAGATTTATATACTACTGTACTAGTACCATCATTTCAGTATGGGTTACTTCATACTTGAATACAAAGAAATGAATGCCGAAGAGAATTCATAAAATTTCCAACAGGAAAAAAACTTTTAACATATTGGAAAGCAGATGCAAGGTAGAGACAATTATTTGGCAAGAGCCCAACTAGTAAAGGTTGAAAACCTGATTGTGTTCGATCCAATCTGTAGATGATAGCAAATATTTGAGAGACGATCTCTTCATGCATGCTGCTAAGTGAAACCAACTATAATTTCAGCCAAATCCTTGGGGTCAACCTGCTTCATTTCCACAAGCTGCTCGGACCTGATGGGGTTAATCCTCACTTTGACAGTGGTAGTTTAGTTCATTAAATTTTCTTCATAAAATAGTATTGCCGTAATATGAATATGCTGGCTCCGTATACTGAAGACAGGATCTAAAAGACAAAAAAAATTGAGGCACTGAAGAATTTTTCTTTACCGCTCGGCACTAAAGGATTCCATAAAATGGGAATTTTGAGATATATCTAGTCACAAAGGACCAATTGGGAAATAGATGATTTCAAGCTAACATGAAAGAAGTTGTGCCCGTCATGATTCACACATTTAATTTCAACCCATGCAAAGCCTATAATGATTTTCACACATTTGTGCAGGGATATAAAATTCCAACTGACACTGCCCTTTGGCATTTATAGCTACAAAAATGGGCCAAAATTACGACTTTGGTTTTCCACATGCAAATTAATATACACACTCATAATTAAAAGTAGAGTCTAGTTGGTATCACTTGCGGCCTGGAATAGCAAGGCCATGGTAGGGATCTAGAATATAACAGATGGTATCCTAAAATAGTGGTAGGGGTAAAGCTTAAAAAAAAATTACCACTCACATGGCTTCACAAATATACCAAAGCAAACAATGAGATTCAAGAAATTATTATGTGGTCTTCCGTAACAACCTTAACTCTTTTCAGCTTTCTGAACATCAACCAGAAGAGTCACCTCTGCTTCAGTCCAGGAAGTTTCCACACTTCACCTGTGGCGACGGTACACTGATAATCTATCAAGAAATGGAAAAGGTAAGAATCACTGGTAAGTATAGTAATGTTAACATATTAAATAGCTGCCAAGGAGAAAAATAAACAAACAGCTTACTTGTTTTAAACACCAGCCTGACTGAAATACAAGCTTGTTAGTGGTGGTGAGCATTAAATTTGATAAAAAATTATAATGGCAAAAAGAATATCTGTAAAGAATCACAAATTATGAACAGATGAATTTGTTGGCATATCTCTGTTTATGACTTTTCTAGACAGCATACGGTATGTCTGGCTGCTAGGATGGAAGCCCCTGCTTTCCATGACTTTAAGAAGCTCTACGCAAAAATCTGACTCTCCTTGTTTCAATAATCCATCAATAAAAATTGTCCACACAATCTCATCAGTATTCCAATTAAAATCAAGCATCCTATCAAACATTTCTTGAGCCTTTTCCATCTTTCCCATTAAGCAAAGAACAGATATCAGTGCTTGATAGCTACTCAGGCGAAGTGCAAAGCCTTCAACCGTCATTTTTCCTGAAGGTATCTAAAGCAAGATCAACCTCAAAATTCTTGGAAGCTGCAACTAACAATGAATTATATATCTCTTCATCTGGACACAGGCCTTGAGCTAGCAGACTTTGGGTTAATTTTTTTACCTCATGCCAGTTTTCTTTAGCACATAGACCACCGATTAGGGTGCGAAGCATATGAAGACAAACGTCACAACCCATATCATTGATTCTTCCTATGAGCATTGAAATGGCACTAAAATCTATTGCATTTGTATCCACAAAAGAGCTGGACACACCATTTTGCCAACCTGTGACATTTACTTCTGCTACTTGGTAATCCTTCTGCAGACCTTTAAGTAAGACTTCATAGGTACGAAAATTTGGCTTGCAACCACTGGACACCATTTTCTTTAGAAGTGCCAAGGCATCATCAAGCCTATTAAATCTAACATAACCATCAATCACAGAGGTGTATATGACATGGTCGGGAACAAATCCCTTTTCAGAAATTTGCAAAATCATATTCTCAGCCTGCTCCACTTCTCCTTCAAGGCACATCCCATGGATCAGTACACCGTATGTGAGGAGATTGGGGGGGCAGTTCCGCTGTACCATTTCATCCACAATACCAAATGCAAGAGACGTTTCGCCATTCTTGCACATACCATCTATCAGTGTGGTGTAAGTGACTATATTTGGTCGCAAACCCTGTTCCCTAATTTTACATACCAGCCTTTTGGCATCTGATAACCGATTCGCTTTGGTTAAACCATTCATCAAAGCATTATACGTCTGGAGCGTAGGCCTGACGCTGTCTTTCTCCATCTTATCCAACAAAGCCATAGCTCTATCCGTATTTTCCTCCTTGCAAAATCCATCTACAACAGAAGTGTACGTCACCTGGTTCGGATTCAAGCCGCATTGCACCATCTCATTAAACATTTGAGAAGCCAAATCCATCTTTCCTCTTTTGCAGAACGCAGAGATGAGTATCGTATAAGTCCACTCGTCAAGTTCCATTCCGTTCACTCTCATCAACTCCACCATCCTCTTCGCATTGTTTATATTACCGACCTTACAAAAACCATCGATAAGAATGTTAAAAGTAATACGAGTCGGCAAAGGACCGACCTTGAGCATCCCATTAAACAACACCATCGCCTCCTGAACCAATCGCTCCTCACACAACCCCTTAACAATCTCATTAAACGACCTTGAATTCGGGAGGCGTTGCGACCGCATAACCTCAAACACCCTCAACGCACACCAAATCCTCCTCTCCACACACAACCCATTAACGAGAGCGTTATAAGTGACGACATTCGGACTCAACCCGATCCTCACCATCTTATTAAACATCCCGACGGCCAACCTGACCAACCCGCACCGACACAGCCCGCCGACGAGAGCCGTGTAAACGAAAAGATTCGCCTCGAAACCCCCAACTCTCATGCCTCTAACGACCCGGCACGCTTCCGTTGGTCGGCCGAGATCGCAGAGACACGAAACGATCTTCGTGTAGGCGGTGGGGGAGCCGAGTTTGAGGAGGGTGGTGAGGGGCATTAGGGTTTTGGAGGTGGAATGGGATCGGACGGCGGGGATTAGAAGAAGGCTGGTTAGGGTTAGGGTTGGAGGGGGTTTGGAGGTGATCATTGGGTTTGGGTTTGGGTTTGGGTTGGTGGCGTGGACATGTTATGTGGAGGCGACGCTCACGCTGTAGGGAGAGGAGAGGAGAGGAGAGAGAATTTGGAGTTGTGATTTTGTTTTATGATTTTATGATATGGTGGGATCAGAGGAAGAGCGTAAGCACACGCGTAAGCAAATGTTGGTGGGTGTGTTTTTTTCCCTCAAGTGGGTTCAGCAGCTTCAGCTATATATCCATCAAAAATAATAATACCAAGTACAAGTACACCCGTCATTTTTTTTACAGTTGGTTGGGCATGATACATTATCGAATCGAGATGTTGGACACGAATGCACAATAATATGCATGATAAAATAACGAGACGAGTTTGGTTGTGATATCTTTGAGTCTATGTTTTCTCTTCAAGTTGAATCCTAGTCATCCAATTTCCCTATTCCATCTTTACTTATGTACACCGATAGATGTACTAACTTTTAATCTCATTCGTTCACGCAGACACAATACTCTGTTCCTTCCGTATTCGAAATCCTAGAACCATCTCCATTACCAACTGTAGTCTCAATCATCGCAACCCCATCAAAAACCACCCTTCTCCAAGCATCAACAGACAACAGCTATGCCTCGCTCCTTGCCAAATGCCGTCTCCTCCTCCTTCGAAATTCCCCCACCATTCACTCCTACAGTTGTTGTCTGTGTTTCTAACGTATTAGTTCTTACAATGAGTGTCGCCAACAAATGTCGGGCAACCCGCAACATCTGATTTTTGGAGTCTTTTTAACAGTTTAATATGTTGTGTTTTTCGTCTTTATTTTTGTATTTTGCAGACTATGGATTGTGCTGATGAAAACGTTTTCTGTTCTGTGAACTATGGAATGTATTGATGATAACATTTTGTTTTATAAAGTTATTTTTCTTTAAGTTTCTTGTGAATTTTTGTTTTAATTGAGTTTTCTATAGGTTATTTTAGTTGTAAAACAAGAGATGTCGTATATAGAAGTGTCTGTTTATGTGGTTCGGATTTGGTTTGAAGATATGTTACGATGTAGGTTACAATTTTCTTTTTAAGATTTCTGATTTCAGTGTTGAATGCTTGTGGTTCGGTTTTGATTTTTCGTGTGAGTTTCTGATGTGGGTTTCAGTATATTTTGTAGATTTCTGATGTGAGTTGTGATGATAGACACCTTTGTCTTCATATATTTGTATGTTGTTGTACGGACTCTGATATGGAGTGGTTTTTTATTGATCTATTTCTTCCTTTTGGAGAGTTACGGGTACACCGTAATTCAGTTGTCAAACTAATGTGGAGATAAATGTAATGACATCACGTTGCAGAATTTTCATGTGTTTTTTTGTAGTATTTCACTATTTTGATTGTGTGGATTGTTTTAATGTTTTTTGAATCTTTTGTTTTTTTATGGTTTTAATTTGTATATCATAATTTCATTTTTCTGATTTATTTTCGAAAAATATAGTCTATAAACTTCTACTCGTAATGAAACGCTAATTTTCATAATTTTGTAAAGATTTTGAAAACTACATGTTTTTTATAAATTTGCACTACAGCAATATGTTTTTTTTATAAATTTACTAAGTGTATAAAAGAGCTTGTCTGCTCCTCCAATTTATACACATCCAATTCAATCATCATTCAACAACAACCATTCATAAACATGCAACTCTTTCAACAATTATTCAAGCAATTTAAACACAAAAGTTATATATATTAACTTATCTAAAAACAATTCAAACAAACAAGCTGTAATTTTATTACAATTATCATCTAAATTCAGGAAGTACTACAATAGCGTTTAATAAACAAATTGACAGAAAACATAAACACTAAGTTATTAAACCTCTCGTGTCAGCTCTGCCAGATGGATCGTCATCGTTATCTCGACTTGACCGCGTATTTGGCGTGCAAAATTTCTGAACTATTAAAACATTAAACATTAAGTCACTTAAAATATTTTAATGTATATAAATTAACTTAGTAAACGTAATATAATTACTAAATAATAAATACAATACCTCAGGATTAAAACCTCCCCTCTCCGTCAAAAAGTCAACCATCGACTTATACCACTGAATGTCGTTTTGCGTATTCTCTAACATATTTTGCGTCTCCACCAGCTAGCTTAACACCTTCTTCATCTCCTCATCTTTCTCAACCTCCGCTCTGGTGCTACTCTCTGCTTGAGATTGCGTTCTGCGCGGGCCGTACATGTCAGGTGGGGGCTAACGAGACTCGAGTACATCCTCACAAGTCCATGCTCGTCGTCGAGAACAGTTCTGACTGGATCCATGGTGTTAACCATTGTATTGATAGACCCCTGAGAGCTCACCTCACCCGTCCTCACAAAGATTCCAATTGTTCCTAAAATAAGATGACATTATAAATTCACAAAGAATGTATCAAACAACACTAAGTAATTGAAAACTAATAATAATCCTAAACTTACAATAACAGTCACAACTCCATGAAGGGTATTGTCATGAAGTTAGATGTACATATCGGTACGATTAGGCTCAGGAGCGTCCATGTTTTCTGTAATATGCAATATCGTTGAATCTATAAGAATAAAAAATAGTAATGAATCTATAACAATTTTAAAATTTTAAATAATATCTAACCATTTTCTCCATGTGTCGCACCACCAATTTGGTATCTGTCACTCTTCTTCTGCAACAACAATAAACCAACTACTTGATTTTTTAGTCAGTAATAATAATTTAACTAAAAACTTTACAAATTTACCTTAAACATCTCGCTGGACCAATAGTCAAGCAGAGTGGCCCAATCCTCCATAGAAATATGTGGCGGTCTAACCGCCAATCTAGTATCTCTAGTCTCCAAATCCGCAATGTTAAAGTACAACTAGTATTTGATTTCCTTCCATTTGGTGTTCAGAGACTTCATAATTTTGACTCTGAACCCCTCAAGATCTGTTCAACGTGACTGTGAAATAAATTCAAATTAATTTAAAATTTAAATCAATACTAATATAACTTAAGAACTCGTATGTATTATTACCGTTAATTCCGCCCATGCCACATCATTGTCCTTCTTTGACACTAATCTCAAATTTGAATAACGATGAGGCAATACATGTGTCCTCATGGCTTAAATGATGCAAAATAGACATGTATGTCATACACAATGACCCATCAGCAAAAGGGAAGGACTTGTACGTAAGTCCGAAGTGACCAAATAGTAAACCGAGAAACTTCACATCATCATGACGAATATTTTGGCAATTAGAGTCGGGCGCAGACTCAAATGACTGACCAGGGTGCACCCCACGTGAAGAATTTAAGAACTTATGTAGATGTGCAAAATTTGGTCAAAATCCGACCCAATTTCGCACGGATATGGGTTATGTGTTTATATCTATTCTGTGAATGTTTCATTAGTCCCACACCGGGGGGATTGTCCTCAGTTGCCTTTTTCATGTCTATAAATAGAACTTTTTTCCTAATTTTAACCTACTCATTGTTTGGTGGTCATTCTCTCTACTTTGAGTAAGTCTTTGGAGCAAAACTCAAGTGGAAGATGCTACTTATAATGTGAGTCATTGATAAAATAATTTATTCTAGTTTTATCTTCATTTGTCTCTTTTAATGCTTGCATGTTTAGCTTAGTTTCATTTTCTTAATCGTAGTATATTTAGTTAGAATTGTTGGCTTTTTGGCCTTAATCTATATTAATTTTGATGATTAATTAAACTAATCTTAATCAATCAACCTAATCAATCAAAGTGAGCAAACACGATTACATGCATTGCATATATGTTTGTATACTTGCAATTATCTTAATAGGTTGATCAAGACAATCAAGGAAATGAACATTGGGACAAGGACATCAAGACTCAAGACTTGTAATCAAAGCTTTGGACCAGGACATGTAACTTTATATTTATTGAGTCCATAGGATTTTATGTAAACTTGAGCACTAGGATTCTGTCCCGTCATTTCTCGGTAAACCGAACTTATTTCGGTTAACCAAACTCTACCTAGTTCGGTTCACCGAACACCTGTCGGATAGCCGAATACTTCCCAACAGTGAAACTTAGGTGTTCTCTGGAATTGCCCCAACGGAAGACCGAAACACCTTCGGTCGACCGAATAGCCCTGGACCTGTTTTGGACTTTGCTCCAACGGTCGCATTCAAATCAAGACCCTAAAGCCCAATTAACTTGACCCTTTTCGGACGACCGTACACACTTCGGTCTACCGAATCCAAATTGGCTTTAGGAGCCCAACGACTATTTAACTTGAACGTTATTGGTAAAACAATTTCCCACGCATTGTCAGCGTAAAACTCACGCTAATTTTGGTCTACCGAAGTGATCACGGTCAACCGAACTTGAGTAGATCAGAGCCCAATCAATTCTACTGTCCACCTTGGAACAGTGAACCGAATGGACTTCGGTGAACCGAATTTAATTAGGGCTAAATAGATAAAAGCTACTGGAGGTTGGTGAACGGCGATCCGATACTTAATCGGTCAACCGAGTTCTTAGTTCAGACCAATGTTTCAGACTACCGTGTGGATAACGGTCGACCGAATTTGTCTCGATTTCTGGACGAGCTTAAGTCACATCTTGCTTTCTCATTGGTCCATTCACCACCAACTCTCCAACGGATCTATAAGCTTTGAAACCTATATAAACACCACTCTAGAGACACAAAACAAGAGACAACACCTTCCATTCATCAACTATCTTTGTGCTCTCAATTTCCAAACCTTCAAAGCTTATTCTTCAACACTCAAGCCTAAACTTCACCACTTGCATATCCAATTCAATATCATATCCAAGTGTGCTCAAGTATAGAGTGTTAGTTAGAGTTTGATTCCAATTCCTTATTCAAGAATCAAAGAGTTGTAAAAGCTTCGAGGAAGCCCCCTCTCGGGTTGTGAGAGGAGACACGAGCGAGGCGAGGATTGTTCGCGAGGCTTGGTGTTGTAAACGGCGTTGGTCTCGGCCCGGAACGAAGATCGGTTAGTGGAACCGTAAGCAAGGCTCGGGGGATCGAGCGAGGCTTGCGAGGAGGACTAGGACCTTGGTGTGGGTGTCGAACCTCTCTAAACTCCGGTGTCGACGATTTGTGGTTTGCATTGTCTCTACTCCTTAATCCTTCGCTTAATATTTTTAATTCTGCATTTTTCTAAGCGATTAGAGGGTCATAGATCCTAACAAGAATGTCCTTCTTTCTTACTATAATTGTTAACTTAATGTGTAGTGAATAGTTTTATTCCTTTTTGGGGCTGGAGATGATGTTTATACATGTAATAAAGATTGGGAATGAATGTTATTTTATGTAATATGTGATGATGTGAATGTATGCTTGTTTGTTTAAATGAGAATACTTAACTTGATGTGTTTTGCCACAACTTTTAGACACTTTTCATGCTTGTTTAAGTTCTTAATAGTCAACTTGTTTATGTTATTGTTAATCAACTAGGTTAGTTATTCGATTGATAGGTTTTGCCACAACCATTAGACATTTCTTATGCATGAAAACACAACATACACTTATGTCTTATTGATGCATTTTCGCAACCTTATTAATGTGTACACACACTATACCCCCTAGGGGTTTTCCTTACTGAATTTCATCTCACGTTGTTAGTTGCTTAGTTTAGTTTTAGTTAATCTTGAGTTGTTATCTTTCTCATTTGTTAATCGTTAGTTTAGTATAATCAAACCTCTTCTCCCCTTTATTTTCCACTTGATTTCTGAAAAACCAGAGTTGACACACCTCCCAATGGTTTCGACCCATATTTGTCACCGCTTCATCGCGGTCGTGCACTTGTGGTTTAAAGCTTGATCGAAACAAACGTCCTCACTATCGGTTGCACCATCGGCTAGCCGTGGGGTATCGTCCGCCTAACGTCATCGACATCTACGCCTATCACTGTCTCCCACAGGGTGTGGTGCTTGTTATATCATTCGTCGCCATATGTAAACAAATTAAGTTCAAACTGTAATTTTTTGAATTCTACACAGAAGGAAGCTATCTATTGGTGCCTTTAACACATACCGACGAATATGTCTGTCGGTGTAGGTTTACATCCGTCGTTGTATGTAAACAGATTAAGTTCAAACATATTAAAGGCATCGACTGAGTAGGTTTTCCTACAGATTAAGTTCAAACGGATATGTCTGTCGGTGTAAGTTTACATCCGTCACCGTTTGTAAATAGATCAAGTTCAAACGGTAATTTTTTGAATTCTACACCGATGGAAGCTATCCGTCGGTGTAGGTTTTTCTAGTTGTCAGTGCCTGTATTTCCGCGAAAAAATCATTTGACCGGGATTCAAACTCCTCACCGATGGATAATATCCGTTGGAGGATTTGAGTGAGTCATTGACGCCTATATATTCGTCGGTGTAGGTTGCGACATCCGTTGGTGTAGGTTTCCCGTGAAAAAAAATCATTTTACTGTGCATTCAAAATTTGCACCGACACAGAGATCCATCGGTGTAGATTTTTGCTATGACGAATACTATGAAAACGTTTCCTGACGTTGCCTTTTTGTCGGAGTTGTCGACCGGTTCCGTCGGTGAACGTGTACACCGACGGCTTACGACATTCGTCTATGTATGTTTCTGTACACCGACGAATGGTAGTCTAATGGATGTTTTTCCATCGGCGAAATCTATATTTCTAGTAGTGTTGGGTCTAATATTTCATAATATGCAGTGGTTTCTTGGATACAATTCATTTGTCACTGTTGCGATAAAGTTGATTTAAGAGTATTCCATTTTCCCTCAATTACTATTCATTATAGTTTCCCTCAAATTTGTTTTCACATATTCCTCGGGCATATATGTTGATTCAGCTTCTTAAAGATTAAAAACATCATTTTCCATTTTTCCTTATCAATTATTAATGTTAAGCACCCTTGTCAAACATGTAATTATTGTTTTAATTTTGATATAGCTTAGAAGTTTACTAAAAAGAAACTAAACTACTAAACGTCGTCCGAAAATTACTTAAATTGTCGTGTGAGTTACCATTTTGCTCTTCTCTCATTTCTACTTATATATCTTTTCATTTCACTCTCCTACCGCCACTCTCTCTTCATCTTCCTCTTATAATCATAAAAAACAATGTCTCAGGGGTCAGGAAAGGAGCCAACGAACGCCCAAGTGCATTCAAATCTGGTAAAATGTCTCATTTATTTCAAGTTTTAAAAAATATTTTTTGGGAGGGCATCCACGGGAGCATCCCCCCCCCCCCCCCCCCCCCAACGTCTGCGGCTCCCACCGAACGCCCACCCCTTGGGGTGGCGGATCTCCGGCAAACGCCCTCCAATTTTTTATATAAATTAGTTATAAGTAATAATTACTATTAATTGGTAATTAGTTAAAAATAATTAATAATTTTGTTAATTTAGATGCTTAAATCCATTTAACAAAATTTTATTTCTAAAATATTCTCGTCTCGCATTTGAAACAACATGGTCGATATAAGAGGTACTAGGAATCTCTCAGCTAATTCTAAGCGAATGTAATGTATGTAACTCCCTAAATGAGCAATGATCAACTCTTTGCATGACTTCGTCATGGTTGACGGACTCTCCCAAGTAGCACTGTAATACATGGGTACAACGAACCATCCGCTCCACGTGAAAAACAAATAACTGCACACTTGTAAAAATTGGCAATCAGGAACAAGTCGCACCAAATCTCCATATAATGATCATCGCTACAAGGGCCTCCGCCACAATCAATTCGCTGACGAGCCTGTACCACACCGTCATAATAAACGTGCTCATAAATGGGATGCGCCCCTATCTCATTAGAAATCGCACGACGGACGTAAAACCAATTGTCTTGACCATCATGGAAAATATCGACAACACATCGAAATCTATAGTTACCATCAGCACGTACATCATTCCACCTCTCCAGAAATTGTAAGATTATTCTTGGAAGTCTATCAACATATGGGAAGTTATAAACGCAAATCCGTCCGGACACTACAGGATGACAAAATAGCAAAGCTATATATAATAACTGGAAGAACATGTTTACTGAAAAAACAACAACGAAGTAATAATAATAACAGCAAACATGTCGTCATACCAAATCTTGTACTCATGTTTACGGATTATTGAGACGAACTAGAAGATCGACCATGACCCATGCTCCGACTACTAGAAGATCGACCACGTCCTTGCTCAGCATACTCAAAGGCACTCGGGTCCCGACGTGTTGACTTTCCCCTTGGTCGACCTTGTACCTTAGTATTTTCTACGGGCTCTAGATAGTTCGATTGATCGGGGTGTAACTGCGCGTATAAAATACGAGAGACACTACGAATTACTGCAGGATCGCTCCCCGAAATCTCATCGACGATGGTCCAAAAATGCTCGACGTCTTCATTTGACTGATCCACAAACTCTGGCATGTCGACTCCTTCTCCAACTCCGGCTTTGTACAATTGTACGTCACCAAAGAGGATATCATGCAGTTCTTGGCGATGGATGTAGGATTTTGTGTCCCTTTGTATGTATATATTTTTTAAAAGTTAATACAACATACACAATCGATTTTATACTTTCAACAATTTTATGTACATTACTGTGTTTATTCTAATATCATGCAATCCTACATATATTAAAATAAATCACAAAGAAAGAATCATACCTAAAGGTTCTCTAAAACCTTTCGAAGATCTGGAGTCGCGTTACCCGTTCAATCGCCTTCAAGTGTTCACCAAACTCTAAACAAGATTAGAGAGAAAAGAGCTAGTCAATCAATATCTAATTAGACTTAGAATCTAGCTAATAACCCATCTTTAAGCTCCTGAGATTTATAACTCCAAAACTTAAAACTATTAAGAGATTTTCGTGGTGATTAAAGGAGAGATTAATGAGAGAAAGAATTTTTGCATTAACATAAACAAGTAGGATGATGAGTCCTTTTATAGGTTCCCAAATCATAATTATCAAGAACTATTCCTTAGTCATCATCTCTTGCTTATTCTCTCTTAAAATTAATCTCAAATTGTCACGTAAGAATCCTAAAAATGTTTAATTAAATCTGTAATTAATCAAACCAATGATCTAATTATTCTCTTAATAATTCAGGCAAAAATCGCATTGTTCGGTTGACCGAGAATTTTTCTCGGTGAACCGAACCATTCGGTTATAACACATGTTCGGTGGACCGTGAGCTAAACGGTCGAATGAATATGCATGAGAAAAATTCTCTGGAAAAATCCGGACGATCCGCGTCTTGCTCGGTCGACCGTTGACCCACCAAAATTTCTCCTAGCAAACACTCATCGGACGACCGTGTTACCTTCGGTCTACCGAAACTATTCTTTCTCGGTTGACCGTTCACGCTTGGTTAACATAACCTAATTGTCCAGGTACTCCAGACAATTTCGGTCAACCAATTGTTTTTACACGTTCCCCGTTCGGTTGACCGTTCCGAAGACACCCCGGTCGACCGAACCCTAAACGGTTTACCGTGTTTGACCCCGATTTTGTGTTTGTCAAATTTTCGATTTATTTTCAACAAAATTTGATCTTTTGGGGTTTTTAGCAAATTCATATCTTATGTAATATATTATCCTATGTGATATTAAATTATTACACCTCATAATATACACACCTTATATGAATTTATTATGATTCTAATTATGTCAATTCTCATGACATATTGATTTTATTCATTCACCACATGTGTCCCCTTTTCACATGAAACCCGACACATCATATGAACTCAAAATTAAGATTCTTGTTTCCCAGTTTTGTGGTGTGACCTATAGGAGGATCTAAGCTAAATTGGCAGAGATATTAAACACTTAATATCTCAAACTATAAGCGGTATCTAGCTACACATTATAGTTACTCAATTAGCATAGATGTCTTTGTTCCACTCGAACTAAACACGATCCATTTAGTGATGTATGTGCACCACTTGTGTCTGTCCCTTGCCACATGATATTAAGAATACATACAAAGTAGAAATGTGTCACATTTGTATTATATTCATTTCTTGATCTCTCTAAGCTAATTATAACTATGTAACTTGACTCAAGTTAAATTGTGCACATTATAATTTTGTTTTATCAAGGGGCCCACTAATATCATCACTCAATTAAGAGAGGCAACGATAATCGTTTGACTAGCTATCTTTTCCCGTACGAGTCATGTTCAACCAACTATTGCATTTATCACTATACTCATTGATAGTTTTTGACAATAATCAAATTAAGCAATTCTTGAGTGAAAAGATACAAGTCTCATATCTTAGGATCAAGACACAGTAAAACATTAATGACACAAAACACAATTCCATAATGTTTTTACTTGTTAGGTCTATTCAATATATAAAAGTAATATTTTCCTCTTTTATATACTCGTGTCGTCAATTATTTGTAGAGCTACAACAATCGATTATTAATTACCATGATTATGAATAACTTTTGATTTATGTAAACCATTATTTTTTAGAGCTCTACAGTTAAGGACCAAACACATCTTCCTTAACACTTCCAAAAGACGAATACCATAATAAATGAACAAAATGTTTGTACATCCAATTCATAATAATTGACATATAAAAGTAAAACTTTTAGAACACATTCCTTTCAATAGATTCATTGTGTATCATGATTATCGTCGTGCAAGTGAAGTAAGTATTTGCTTTGGTATAAAATGAAATGTATTGAATAATTTTATCGAAATTGTAATAAAGTATAATTTTTACTGTTGTTGACATTTTTATGACGCCAGAAGGTCACTCTTTCCCGACGATCGAGTATTTGGATTTATCAGTCCATCTACATATATACGAGAATGACGATAAATCGGGTCAACTTGAGACTCTCATGAAAGAAGAAGACAAAAGATATTATCTGCTCCCTTATCGTTAGAGGTAAACTTTGTAATTCAGAGTGGAATTTTATTTTGTAATAAGCTTCTAATTATATATATAACAGGGCTCATTGGATGCTTGTCATTGTATGCCCCACGACTAATTCGTCATATTGGTTTGATCCGTTGGGGTCGAATAAACCAAGGGACTCAATAAAGAAACTTCTAAATTTGTAAGTTCGTTTTAGTTATCGTATTTGTAGTTCATGGATTTTTATTAGTATTATTGAATGAATGTTTAACTTGTGCTACTCACGGCAATTAAGGTTTACAGAGTTTTAGGTGACAGGAGAACAACCACAAAAGCAGGAATAACATGGCATGCAATGAGAGTACGTTATCTCCCATTTTTGTTAATTAAGTTAGGAACATATATTTAGCGAATTTCTATGTTTGTAGTACCGGAAGCAGGTTAGAAATACGGAATGTGGTTACTACGTGATGAGATACATGAAGAAAATCCTCGAATTGACAACTCAAGACGTATGCCTATCCAAGGTAATATAGATTGTTATTCACTTGTATAGTTGTAGTTTCAATATTTAGATAATAAAAAAAATTACTTGTATTTTGATAGGTCTTCCCAAAAAGTAGTGATCCATTCTCGCAACAGGAGCTCGATAAAACTCGCAACCGATGGACTTGCTATTTTATCAGAAACATGTTGATGAACTAAGAGGTTCTCCTGTCACTAGTATTTTTTGTAATTTAGTTAACAAGTTCACTTATACTACAAACATACAATTTATGCCTTAATATAATCGTCTCAATTTTAGAATGAATGTCAATTGTTTATGTATGAATTAATTCCAAGTGTGTTGAATGATTGTGTATGCTTGTATGTTTGTGTTTGTGTTTGTGCATGTATGCTTTTGTGTTTGTGTTTGAGTTTGTATGCTTTTATGCTTGTATGTACATGTGGATGAAAGTGTGTAAGTATTTGTGAACGAATTTGGTGCAGGTTGTATGTACACGAATTACAAATACGATTACTAAATACAAGTGTGCAAGATGCTATTTATTTATTTTTTTGTCCAGGTTTAAGAATAGACGTCAGATTTTAGTATTAGCCGACGTCTATTCCTCTGAAAAAGGAATAGATGCCAGTTGTATGAATCCGACAACGTCTATTCTTAAAGAATAGACGTCGTATGTTATTTAACCGACGTCTATACCTAAAGAATAAATGTCGGTCCTATATAAGGGCTGATGTCTATTCTTTAAGAATAGACGTCGGATTTAGCACGTCTGACGTCTATGTATAGACGACGTACACATCGACATCGGATCTGAGAATGCTGATATCCGACGTATATACCCATGTACATCCGACGTATATTCCCTTTTCTGTAGTAGTGACTTTTGGGGTTTCAAAATAAACGTCACTAAAAGAGAGAGGCAAGACTCTTGTTGCACGACAGTCTCCTGAGAAAAGATGACAATGGACGTACAAGATGAATAACGAGGCGATCAATTAGATTGAAATGTGATAAAAGGAAAGATAAGGTCATCAACTATATCTAGAAGGTTTGTAACACAAACCATAAGGTCATCACTACTGTAACAAAATGGATTCATAAACAACCAAGTAAAGAAAAATGGTGTTCTTAAAAGGTGATCGAAACATAGCAAATATGGTACTCAAACGAACCAATTTAACGAGAGAAACATAAGTCTTTGTTTTCATCTCTTAAAGACGTCTCGTAGTTCTAAAAATATGATATTAAAATAATGACTTAAGAAGATTAACTTGCAATTCAACACAAATAAAAGGGGTTGAATTGTAACATCCCGATACAGCGGAAAATTTAAAAATTCATAATCAAGACAAAGAGCACAATAATCAAAGGCGGGACTGTTACTTCTCATAAACAAATAGCGGTGCACCAGAATACATCAGAGTTTGCCAAAATTAATACATGATTACAACAAAACGACAAAGGAAGATAAACGTAATCATGTTGACCTCAGTGGTCCGGTTAGAGGATCCGACTCCAAATGCGCGCGCCCGCCGATCACCACCCCACTGGACCTACTGCGGTCCTGAAAAAGATGCAACAACAATGCCTGGGTTTCCAGAAGGAAACCCCGTATGCCAACTCACCTATATGCATGCATTACACAAATGAACATATCATACTAGTAGCGTATCATGGCATCGACAGAAATGGAAAACAGTTCCCCTGAAGGGTAAAACAGGACATCAGTCCGACAGTCAACAACGAGTCTCCCGAGGAGACCTACTGCAGGCACATGCAGCCTTACAGCACGCGACATCGCACCCCCCACACGCGGCTACACTACTCAAGGGTTCGGCAGGGAGCCTCTGTCACGCCTGCGCGCCGATAGAATACAGATCTGCAAATCTCAGTGGTCGGAGCCACAGGGACCAACGGGGCCGTCGCCCGGAAGGTATAACAACTTCATCTCGATAGGTGCCCAGTCGAGGAATCAACATAGTCGGAACAACCTCGGCCCAACAATCATCATCGCCGGCACAACCTCGGCGGCATCACCGGCACAACATCGGTGGTCCATCACAACGTCCGGCACAACATCGGACGGGTCTTGACCGAAGTCTGCCAGGTCATCAGGCTCCTCGAGCCGCAAACACCAACCGCGCCGCTGTAAAAGCAGGGCAGCGACCTCCGTAGCCCGTGGGCTGGTAGTCACCTCACCCAACGCCAGTTGCGTGCCCGCACAAACATCAACACTGGGATCCGCGATCCCTCAGGCCTGCTATACTACAAAGTGCCCAACCATCCATCTCAAGTCACTGTCCATACACGGAGGTGACGTCTCCCGAACACCCACACTCTTCCCAACGGCGGTCCCTGGGCAGGCACACATCACGCGCCCATCGTCACCTCCCGGCTCACGCACAAGACGAGGACACGGGTTTCCGTGGACAAAGTTGGCGTTCAAAATGGGAACCAGGAATTCTGTTCTGGGCCCAAACGGTCGACCGGAAGAGGTGATTCAGTCGACCGTTTCCAGAAAGGAATCGGTCGACCGTACGCCTAAAACGGTCTACCGCTGCGCACAAAACACAATCCCCAACGATCGAACAAAGGTCTAAAACCGGTCGACCGAACGAGATCAAAATCCGGAGTCTGGTCAACATAAAATCGAATCTAACGGTCGACCGACTTAGGGGTCTCAGTCGACCGAAAACAGACAGGGTCAACCTAATATTCTACGTCATAAAACGGTCGACCGACAACAAGCAACGGTCGAACAAACATGCAAATCTACTCAGTACACTTAAGTTCCAGTCGAACGACCCAAGGAACCGGTCGACCGACAACAGGCAGAAATGTCCCAACTCACCAGCAATATGCACTACCAGTCGACCGCCACCAGGCATCGTTCGACCGGTGAAGGTTAAAGTCGGGTAAAAACACTACATTCGGTCGACCGCCCAAAGGGATCGGTCGACCGTTGGTCGTCTTCCACCTCGCGCCAGCCGAGGTTTCTCACGGAAGCAACGCCGAAGAGGTCTCCGACCTCCCCGTCCGACCAACACAACCCTACCACGAGGGTTAGGAACCACAAAATCACATTATCAAGTTGACATACCTCAAGCGAAGACGACGAACCGCCGGAGCTCGCTCACGCACGTCGCCTCTGGTAGACCTCGATCACGTGTCGATCCCTGCTCCGCGCCTCTCCCGCACGGTCACCCTCCACGCATGTTTCCTCCACGGCAGCCTCAATTGGAAAGAGATGAAGGAAGTGAAGAGAATGGAAGGAGTAGAAAAGAGGAAGAGAAAGGAAGTGCACCCTTAAAAAAAAACCTCACCGCTATAGTGCACGCCCTCCTCACCACACCCCTACACACCCAGCCCATTCCCCTACGCCATCACCTCTCACTCTCTCTCACCACAAAAGTCAAGCCCCACCATACCTCCTTAAACACCATGATTAACCCTAAACCGGGTTAGGGTCCTAACATGAATAGCAAAAAAAAACTCATAACTATTTAAAGATTTGAAAGCGTGTAAAGTGTGTGACCTTTTTTTGCAGTAAGTCATTACTCTTTTCAACAGGGGTAAAAATTGTTTAACCGCCCAAACCGCAAGAGTAAGTATGGTTATTGGTAGAAAAATCATAATCGTTTATTAAACGAGATTGGTACGGGTATAAAAAAATTAACCGTTTAATAAACGAGACATGTAAGAGTACGACATTTTATCTGTCCATTTAATCATTTAACTACAAAATTTAAATAATATATAATTATATACATAATATATATGGCATTATGTCAAATAATTGTGTTTTATGTCATTATGTTATTTCATTTGTCATTCTGTGGAACAATTGTATGTTTTAGTCATTTGTGGATGCTTGATTATCAATTTGTTAATGTCTGATATTAAATGTTGTATGATTATAAGTTTTTAGCCGGTTATTTGTTTATCCATTTAACATATTTTTACTCATTTGCCTAATTTATTTATCCATTAAGTTTTGCCTATATAACCATTTACGTGCCCAAAACCATTTACTTAAATGAAACGGGTACGATCACGGTAGATTTATAAAACAAACAAGTATTTAACAGAATTGTGAGCAATATAAGCAGACACATATGGGTTTGGGAAATCCAATAACAACCTACGAACCACTCATTTGCACCCATAGTTTTCAATATTAACATGATGGTAAAATGAAACTAGAATAGATTTTTTTTTCTAGATAAAATTTTAAAATATATATAATATCTTAGCGTTGAATGGAGTTGGTTATTTAAGTGATTTGTTAATTTGTGTTAATTGGGGATTGTGGCGCATCAGATCAACATTTCTGACTGCATCTTCTACCATCCTAAGTGTTTTCGACGGGAACACCATAAACAACATTTCCAAAAGAAATGGAATTTGATTTGGAAATTTTGATGAAGGTCACATGCAATCCAACCATGTTTTTAATATCTTTGGAAATGCGAAACGTACGAGTGATCATCACCAAACGGTTTGCCTTGTCGAAAACATTTTGAAGTTCATTTCATACTGTTTTCAACCTTTGCAAGTCAAAAAAATAATTCTCTTCAAGTAGACCGTTTTCAGGCTCAAAACCACGTTTCGGAACAAAGGCGTTTTAAACATTTGACATATTGTAAACTATTATTTTTCTGAGTATCCATCCACGTGTAGAATTTCTAAAACCAAGAGATTATGAGTAAGAAAAATGTAGGAAGGAGATGGGAAAAATTAATTATACCACCCCAACCAAAGTCATCCAAGTAGTCTGGAAACTTTAACCAAGAGGTTCAATGGTACAAACAAAACCAAAAACATGGTACATAAAGTTACAAAAGCGGCATGATAACATATGAAATACAATCATAAACACTTGCCACGATCAATCAACTAAGACCGGCTTACGCTCACTTTCCGGGAACAAAGTTGGTGGCGTACGCCCACGCATTGTTGGCAACCGGATCGGCAACGTGATCGAACAAGTTCTCAATTGGACCTTTCCCAGTAACAATGGCCTGAACAAAGAATCCGAACATAGAGAACATTGCGAGCCTCCCATTCTTGATCTCCTTGACCTTCAACTCCGCGAACGCCTCTGGATCATCAGCAAGCCCCAACGGATCGAATGCCCCACCGGGATAGATTGCATCTAGACCCTCCCCAAGTGGGCCCCCACCGACACGGTAACCCTCAATAAAGCCCATTAGCACAACCTGGCATGCCCAAATGGCCAGGATGCTCTGAGCGTGGATCAAGTTGGGATTACCCAAGTAGTCCAACCCGCCCTCGGAGAAGATTTGGGATCCGGCCTTGAACCACACTGCCTCGCCAAATTTTACCCCGTTTTTTGAGAGGACTTCTGGGAAGACACAGCCAAGGGCCCCGAGCATGGCCCATCGGCAGTGGATCACTTCTAGTTCCCGGTTCTTTGCGAATGTCTCTGGGTCGGCAGAGAGACCAGCGGTGTCCCAACCGTAGTCGCCGGGGAATTCGCCGGTGAGGTAGGATGGGGTTTGCTCAGAGAATGGACCCAAGTACTTGGGCCTGTCTGGGCCATACCTGCACATTTCAAACCCCTTTTTTTTCATTTCATTTCAAATATACAAACAAACTGGTCAAGTAGTCAGTCACCATGCAAAATATTACACAAATACTCTCTAAACAATTTGAAATATTACTAATTATCATTTGTGTCCTTATTTGGTAATCTAGAGAAGCTACTCGTATGTCAACCATTCTTCCTTGATCGAACCATCTTTACATAAAAATAAGCAAAAAATGTTAAGGTTGTAACATTTTTGTTTCATTTCCTTTAGTAACTTATTATACACATCCAAACAAAGTGAATAGAAACATTTTTGTTTAATTTTCTCTCATTTATATTATAGAAGTAATAATCGATTTAACATCTAATTACCATTGGCTTTGAGGAGCGCTGCTAACGGTGCGACGCATGGAGATACGACCGTCAGAGACGCCGACCTTGCGAACGAGCTCATTCTGGGGCTTCAAGACTGTCTGGCCAACGAATGCGGAGCTTTGGAGGGCGGAGGCGGCCATGGTGGTGAAGGATGGACCAGGAGCTAACCCTCTTCTTCTAGCAAAGAGTAGGGTTGGAGGAGTGGTGGTGGAGTAGAATTGGAGAGGAGTTGGGGGGTTTTTAAAGAAAGGTGGCGGTGATTGTAGTGGAGTAGAGTGGTGCCACGTAGGATGAAGCCCATTGGTTGGTGCTTGAAATCTAGATATGTAGGTGATAGGTCTGGAGATTGCTTCATGGCTTGGTTATTGCCACGTGGCGTTGGGATTGGATGGTGTTTGATTTAACACTTGATAGTTTGATCATAGGCTAATTTTGTTGTTATGTACGATTGCTTGGAGTTGATTTTGAGAAGTTAGTTTCATCAAAGTGTGATGTTCATTCAATTGGACTCTTTGAAATCGAACAACGCGTCGTGTCAAAATCATAAAATATATAATATTCTAAACCTTTGGTTTTTGGGGATTGGTTTAGGATGTTTCAGTATCAAAATCGGTTGAATTCAGCAACAAAGAATTTCTTATGATAATGCACGATCAGAATTTGAATTCAGCAACGTGTCATGACAAAATCAAAAAATATAATATTTATAACCTCTGGTGTTTGGGGATTGGTCTAGAATATAATGTTTTGGTATCAAAATCAGTTGAATTCAGGAACAGGGAATTCCCTATCATAGGGCATAATCATAATGTTAATGCAGTGAGTTAAGTAAATTGAGACAAAGAATGTGAAGTAACGGTATAAGTGAAAAGATTTTGGAATTTGAGGGATATACATGGTGGACCTTGTGATTAGAGAGCATTGGTGAAATTGGTATTGATTTGGAGGACACCTATAAGATTTCTCATTTAATTTCTACATTTCTTTGTTAATTTTATTGTAATTCCTCAGCAATTCCGACCAATCCATCTCCGCCGCAACGAACAAGTGCGATATCATCGCCCTCCTCTAGTCTACTCGTGGCCTTTCCATCCCCTGACCCCTATCGAGCTTGTGCTCTTCCACAATTTTGTTTAGTTAGGATTGGTTATTTAGATCTTGTTGTTGGTGCTCTTGTAGTATGTGTGATTGTTCTGAAAATCTCTTATGTTTTCTTGTGTTGTGGTCTAGTGAAATTTGAGTTTATTTCAGTTCAGATTTATCTCATGTCTTAGTTTCTTTTAGTGTTTGATTTTGTGTTTGAGTGGTTTGTCACAACTCACAACACGTAACGAGAAAATTGAAGATTTCTATGTAATCTTGTCAGTGGCTTTGTATCCATGAGGATGTTTCTGTGTTTTAATAGGTATCATCGACTCACCAACAATTCCACTATCAAAATACTCGGAAACATCCAGCCTAAAATACAATTCTTCCTTACATGACTTGATGGTTGATAGAATGCTGGATACCTCAAGGACAACATCAGCGCACCTTGATTTTTTTTGATTCTTTGTTGGTGGTTGATTACATTGCATCTTGTTGTTGGTGTTACTGTTCTTGTTAATTATGGTTAATGATTCTTGTGAAATTTGAGTCTATCACGAATGAAGTCGAATTGTTGTGGTAGTTTCTTTAATTACACGCAATGTGTTACTGTTCTTGTTAATTATGGTTAATGATTCTTGTGAAATTTGAGTCTATCACGAATGAAGTCGAATTGTTGTGGTACTACTCTTTAATTACACGCAATGTGTTTGATATTTTGTCTGTCTGAGTTATGAACATTGTTAGTGCGTCGAACATGAGATTCTCTTTAGTAGGAAGTTAGTAGCAAATTTCTTTGTTTTAGTGGCATATACACCACAATTAGTAGCAAACATTGGTGATGTAGAAGCAAATAAACTGTAGTGTCGTTTTTAATTTTTAGTAGGAAATATACTACAATTAGTTCCAAAATTTTACTTATCAGTAGCAAATCTCTATTTATTAACAACAAATGTATTTAGTTGTGTTTTAGTATTCAAACCTAACTTCATCCATTCACCTTCTTCATGATCAAAAGAAACCGCAATTCTTCAAGCCATAAATTTCTCTGCTACATCAAAAACTACCCAGAATCCACAATAAACTCAAGGTGTTATCTTAATCGCAATGTCGACAAGATTCAAAAACAAAACCAACCCGGAAGTAACTTGAGTCTCGTCGTCGATGTGCAAAAGCATGATCTTGTCTATCCATGGATTTTGTTAACTAAGGCAGTAGTGATTTAGCCATAATCATTTGTCAGTATGTGTTTTATTACTTTTCTATTCAACAGAAATAAGAAAGGACGAAATTTAAACTACCAGAATACTGATAAACTACAACAGACATATTGATATTACAAATGAAAACATGAGCACCTACAGACATCTTTGTGCTTTAGCTCACTCCTTGAGTTCAGCAAGTGTTTCTTTATCGAATTCGTCCTTGTTTTACTTCTTCATCAGAGGAAATATGACATCAAGTTTCTTGCTGTTGAGTTCCCTTTGGAAATTCGCCTCAGCTTCGATGCGTTTCCTCTCCACCCGTTCTTTGTAATGCAAATATTTTTCCTCTTTCACTTTTGCGCTATATTCAATTTGTTTCCCCAGTTCTAACTAGGGGTGCACATGGCTCGGGTTGGGTCGGGTTTGGGCCTCAACCCGACCCAACCCGAAATTTTCGGGTTGGGAAAAAACCCAACCCAACCCGAACCCGAACCGGTTTGGGTTCAACCCAACCCGACCCGAAATTTTCGGGTTGGGTCGGGTTGGATCGGGTTGAACCCGAATTCGGAAATTTTCTCCCAAACTTGGTCGGGTTCGGTCGACCGGTACTTAAACGGTCGACCGGTGGCTTGAAAACCCAAAATTTTCGGGTTGGAAACGGTCGACCGAGTGATGTTCGGTGGACCGAGTGATGTTCGGTCGACCGGTTTATTTGGGAAAAAATAAAAAAAAATAAAAAAATAAAAAAATAAAAAATCGGGTTCGGGTTGGGTTGGGTCAACCCGACCCCCTCAACCCGAACCCGACCCGAAAATTCGGGTTTTTGATTTTCCCAACCCAACCCGACCCGACCCGAACCCCTCCCCAACCCGACCCAACCCGACCCGACCAGTCGGGTTCGGGTTGGGTTTCGGGTTGAACCCAACCCATGTGCACCCCTAGTTCTAACATATCAGGATCATGTTGTCCCTGAAATGGTTGTTTCCCCTTCTTTTTTTAGTTTTTTAACACTTTCAGGACGACGACATGTTTCGAACACCATTTCATCTGTTGAAGGTGTTGCGTGACTTTCATCGTCGTCGGTGCCTTTTCTTTTCCCGCTGCTAAAACTCTTCGGACTTTCTACAACGACGTTTCGGGTGGGAAGTCCAAGCGCAACAGACTCCCATTTAGGGTACCTGCGTAACAAAAGCCACACATGCATGTACTGAAATTTGACGTTGTGTATTCGTTCATAGATGGTGTGCGCATCATGGATGACATCGTCCTCGTTGTAACCACTTCTCTTCCTACGCACCGCCTGGTCGAAGAACCTGACCCATTGGTTCATAGATGGCAATGTACGCCTCCATCGCCCCTTCAATGATCAAGTGCGTGATCACACCACACATTTGAACCTTCAAGCCGATTTGGTCGACAATATATGGCAACGCTTTGGAGGAAATGCATCATGATGTATTTTAAGTTTAGTATTTAATGATGTATTTTTAGTTTTACTTTTTAAATTTCCAGTTAATGTGCTATGTAACGTGTTTTCCTAAATTTTAATAATATTTTCGTATTTAATAATTAAATGTTAATTAAAACGAATGAATTATTGATATTAAATAATTACGATAATGATTATTAATATATTTTGTTAATTGTTGAAAGAGTTTTAGAGAGAAGAATAAAAATAATGACGTGACAACAAATACTGTAGCGTGACTTGGTGGATTGGGTAATGGTTAAGGATTTTGTAGGGGGTTGGTTTGTGCTGACGTGACGGAGAGAGAAACCAGAGCGCCCGAAAACTGCCCGGGAGCTGTTAATGATGCTCTTGTAGCACAAAATCATAGTAAGTTGTTACAAATCACAAGAGATTCTCTTAGTAAATAAACTGCAATAATCATTTTCTATGTTTTAGCAGCAAATTGACAATAATTAGAAGGAGTTTTTATTTATGAACAAATGAATGATTTATTTGCAGATTAGCTGGGGATTTTTAAAAGGGAGCTACTGTTCGTCTCCGGAAAACTACTTAAATTGTCATAACAATTACTTTTTGCCATTAACAATTCATTTAATACATATTTGGTCCCGTCTCTTAAAATAAGGTTTGTACCTACGTTTTCCTCAATTTCCCAGTACAAACACCACGAAAATGTCTGGCAAAGCGCCTGGATTCGGTAAAGTAAGCTTAGCAAAAAAAATCGAGTTAGACGTCTAGGTAAACCCCCCATGGGGGAGGCGTCTTGGCCTAAAAATAAAAATAAAAAATCTTAAAATTATAAGGTGTGATCTCAAATTATTTGAGGTTCCTTTACAAGTTTTCGGTGGTAAAGGGTCAGATTACAATGACTTTTTTTGCAAGGATGAAGATTCAAATTTTTTCCAGAAGCAAAAATTTCAAGATCCAAATTTTCCCGATGGTAAAACTTCCCAACTTACAAATACCTCATCGACAGGTCGTTCGGGGGTCTCGCTCCCCGGTGAGCGAGCGAGTGGATTTTGAAATTGTTGGATCTGGAAATTTTTGAATTTTCATCACTTGAAAAAATTCATGGTAAGGTAAGATGTCGGACGGTCGACCGTTTGCTTCTCGGTCTACCGAACATGTTCCATGCGGATGAACGAGTTTCCATCGGTCCACCGTAATCGTAAAGACAGTAAGTTTTTGTTCTTCCTGGAATCATTGGGTCGGTTTACCGACCTCTACCCGGTTATCCGAATATTTATCCTCAGTAGCTTCGACATTTCTCTGGAAATCTCTATTCAGTATACCGAAGGGGTATCAGTCATCCGAATATAGTAATTATTAACTTAATAATTAATTAATTTAGTAATTATCTAAATTTATAATCAATTATTTTTTAATAAAAAAATATAAAAAATAACGAGTGTCCGACGGAACTTCCCCACCCATGGGAGGGGCGTCTGGCTAAGACGCCTTCCCAATGGGCGGGGCGTCTGGGTAAAACGTCCCCAATGGGGGAGACGTCTTAGCCATACGCCGCCCCCATGGGAGGGGCGGATCCGACGAACGCCCGCTATTTTTTATTATTTATAATTATTATTTTATTAAAAAGATGTTGGATATTTTACCAGATTCGAGTACACCGGGGCGTCCGTTGACTCATTACTGAACTCCAAAACATTATTTTTTATGATTATGAGATGAAGATGAAGAGAGATGTGTGATAGGAGGGTGAAATGTCCCGTTATAGGAGTGAAAATGAGAGAAGAGCAAAATGGTAATTTGTACGGACGATTTAAGTAGTTTTCTGACGATGAATAACAATTCAGTTTTTAAATTGAAAATTTATTGGTTTTCACCGTGAGAACCATTTTTGTTGGTTCTTATTAGGTGACTTCCGGGTATTAGAATGAGATGATGTCTTAAATTTATAAAATGAGACCCCAAACATCATCCATCAATATCTAATCCAACGGTGGAAACAAGAAAGGACTATTTTGATAATCTTGGAAAATTTGGCAATTACCTCTCCCGTTATTTCTCCTCCTTCCTCACCTCTCCCAACTCTTCTCCTCCGTGAACACCCTCCTCCGCCAAACTCGTCGAACCTTCAACATGACCTTATTTCAAATCCCGTTTCAAGTTATGAGTTGTGGATACTAGTGTATTTGTTCAATAGACTTTCATCGTTGTCCAATAAAATGACATATTTGTCCAATTCAATGATACGATTGGACAAGTTAACATGACATCAACTGAAATCCATATGACTATTCAACCTACATCTAAAGTTACACCTGTTGTAAAGAATTCCTTTGAAGTTATATTTTTAATGAATAAATACATTTTTAATAAACTTATATTGTTGGCCAATAAATCACCGTGATTCTTCAATAAAGTGACATGGATCTTCAATAAAATATGCAAAAGGACCTTATTTCAAATTTGTGGTCCAATAAATTGACATAATTGTTCAATCTAATGACATGATAGTGTTGTAACAATTACGAATATTATTTTGTGATACAATAAGTTACACATGTCGAATAAAATAAATAACATGATCGAGACGAAGCCAATAACCAAAATCATGTTTGGGAAACAAACAAATAACAAAATAATAGTTATCGGAAAGACATTCCAATCGAGTCGTCGATTTACGACTTGCCTTAGAGAAAATATCACCCCCACGTACAAGTGTGACGAGTCTGACGCTTTTCCAAAGAATAGAATGGTTCCTTCATCGAGCAGACGCACACCGAAACTGACAAACCACGAAAGCATATCAAAACCTCGCAAGAATCGACCACTGGAGAACATTGGATTTCGGAGGAGCAAAAAATCACCAAAGAGTGTTTTTCATTTTTGAGAGAGAGAAAAAATGATGTGTTTGTATCATGGAACCAAATCCGCACCGCATCTCGCCTTAGATGGGACAGGCACGCGTGTGCATGAAGAATTCTCTCATTCTCTTTTTCTACCTACATAGGGTCATGAGAAGAGAATGTTTATCAACATTCCCCAACTTCACAAGTTCCCCAATGTGGGACTAAAGAGAGATGAGAACATTGTTCAATAACTCTCATTCTCAACATTGACTTTCTCAATTAAATTATTCATGGGCTTAACCCAAATTTAATAGTCCAACAGATTGTACAAATTAACATCACATCAATTGAAAATCATTTGGTTGGATTTCCCATTTACGGTGGAGAGAGCATTGGTTCATTACATTCTACACATATATAGGAATTTACTAGAATTGTCACTGAATTGATACATGATGCTTTTAAAAATGAGAAAATTTATGCAGTTGTTGAAAATGCATTGTCAGAAGCTACGAAATAAGTGCAACGGATAAAAGAAATTTCTACAAGAGTGAGAATGAACTTCCTAATATGAGGAAGAAGGTACTTGAAATTCAAGTACCCCAACCACGAAAATCAAAGACAAAAGGAACTGGGCAAAGTGGGAGGCCAAAGGTGGGAAGTGCACAGCTGAAATTGGAAAAAAGTTGAAGCAATGTAAGTTCTGTATGAAGTACGACAATCATGACATTCACAATTGTCCTACAAGAAAACAAGGAGACAATGTAGAAGCTTGAACTCAATAGATCAACTGATATTTTAAGTTCAAATGTAGAAGAATTTGGATTCTTGTTAGCTATTGCTATTAAGTTTGTCAAGAAAAAGAAAGGTGTCATAAAGAACCGGATGTATGAACAAAGTAAAGATGAAGCTGAATAAAGAATCTGGGAAGTTTGTGGTTGTTCACTAATCTAGCGAAGTTGTACGATAAACTTGTTGGTACAATTACAAATATAAACATGTAATACAGTGCATTACAAATGTCGAATAAATATTTCAACAGAATCCAGATTAAGACACAACAACAAACAACGAAGAATAATCATCAGAAAACACCTTACAAACCAAGTCGTCGAATTCCGACTTGCCTTAGAGAAAATATCGCCCCCACATACCAGTGCAATGGGTTTGATGTTCTTCTCCCGGGATAAAACAGTTCTTTCATCAAGCGGACGCACACCAGAGTCGACGAACCTCGAATGCATATCAAAACCTCGCAAGAATCGACCGTCGGAGAACGCTAGAATTTGTGGAGACAAAAAATTCACCGGAGTGGTTTTTTTGTTGAGAGAGAGAGAAATAAAAGATGTATGTTTCCTGGGTGGAGTGCAAGACATTTTATAGTAGTCTATGCACAAAAATATGACCCTTAACCCCCACAAACATGAGCTCATGATCACTACGTGTGTGGGTGTACATGGGTCAACCACCCATCCACTCCTTCCACTCTCTCCACTTCTCGGAATTAAGGGAGGCAAAATGTTTTAAACCTTTATCCACATCCCATAACTTCCGATGTGGGACTAAACCCACACATGGATTTATTCCCCTCACGAAACCATTGTTGATCAAGTGACAAAACATTGCAGCCTAATGCTTTCAGTAATGGTACCTTTCGGGTTTGAACCACAACCTGAGTTCTTCAACTTTACCCCCACAAGAACTAAGTGAAACGAAGTCTTGAACTTGAACCTTTGTTTTGGATATTTTTTATTGAGAACACCAAACATGTCATACTGCAATCTACAAGGTTGATGCATTACGATCATGCATCCGTTCCTTGTTTCATGAATGCTTTCAAGGAATGACCCACATTCCTCTAATTGCAGTCACACAATTGCATTCACATAGTTGGGCTTCTTAAAAGATGCACTGCTAACATCGTGTTCTAAGAACTCGAACTCATTCAGTGTATACACTCTTACTAAACTTGCAGTTTCAGCAACATATCCATTCTTTGAGGTATTGACACATATATAATGTATGACTTACAATGTATCACCAATTGGTTGCACTCAATCCACTCAAGAACTTGTTATTTCCACATTGAACCAACTTCATGAGATCTCCACTCAGATTGATTGGGTTGTCATTCTAGATGAGTCATGAAATGGGTCTCAGTCCCATCCCCAACTTGGATTTCAGAACTTGAGCTAGATCAAGTCCTATGGTGAAAGGATCAGTTATATATATTGTCTTTGTTACCAACAAAATCAACAACTATCACCCTTTCCGATACTAACTCCTTACAGACTTCAGTCTGACTTGGATGTGTCTCATTTGTTTGTTTATACTTTGAGCTTCTCAGCTTTGCAATAGTAGTCATACTATCACAATGCATAGATATTGCAGAAATTAGTTTGCGGGTCATTGGCAATTTAGAAAGGAGTCCTTTCAACCATTCAACTTCCATTCTATTTGTATCCGAAGCACAAAGTTCAGCATCAAATGTAGATCGAGACAATATGGTGTGTTTTGTAGACCTCCAGGAGAATGCACCTCCACTCAGAGTAAAAACATACCCTTTAACATCGTTATTCCAAGAGTTTTTGGCTATCCAGCTTGCATCACGAATTTCCCATAATGCAGCTCAAGGGTAGAAGTACCGCTAAAGTACTTTAGTACTCTATCCAAAACCTCCCAAAGAGTACAATCAAGAAAACTTGTGTATTTATTGAGTTTGCTCACAAAGAATGAAATATCTGGTCGTGTGCAATTTGCAAGATACATCAAGCTACCTATAATCTGAGAATATCTATACTGTGAAACTAGAACATCACTCTTATTCTTGTACAAAAGTATGGAATAATCATATGTGGTTTTCACATATCTACAATTTGTATAGCCAAATCTCTCAAGATTTCGTGTCCCTATGTATGTATATATTTTTTAAAAGTTATACATGCAATTAAGATCGTTTCCATATTTCCGACAATTTCATGTACATTATTTTATATTTATTATAATATAATATAATATAATATTTATATATATTAAAATAAATTGATGGATGATCATACCCAAAGGTTCTCTAAAATCTTTATGAAGATCTGGAGTTGCGTTGCACGTCGAATCGTCCGTCGATTGGCCTCCAAGTGTTCACCAAACTCTAAACAAGATTAGAGAGAAATGAGCTAGCCAATTCAATCTCTAAATCAATGTTAGAATCTAGCTAATAACCCATTTATGCTCCCTGAGAATTTAATCTCCAAAATCATGAAATAATTAAAGAATTTTTGGATGGATTAATAGGGTGGTTAGGGAGAGAGAAATTTTTTCATTAATTAAAACAAAAAGGGAGATGAGACCTATTTATAGGGTCTCCCAACACCCACATCATGGGTTAACCACTAACCCATGATCTCTTGTTTTTCTCTCCCTAAAATCAATCACAATTTGACACATAATCATCTACATCCACATTTAACCATAAATGGAATAATTCCAATACACGATTAATACTAATTCCTTATTAATTCGGGAAAAACCGTATTAACCATTTTTTGCCTTTTACCAAATTTTGGATTTATATCCAACAAAATTTGTTTTTTGGGTTTTTCGGCAAATTCATATATCATGTATTATATTATCATATGTTATGTCAACCATTACACCTCATAATACATACATCTCATATGAACTTATAAAGGATTCTAACTATGTCATTTTCATGACACATTGATTTTATCGATTCACCATATGTATACTAGTTCACACGAAATCCAATACATCATATGAATATAAAATCAACATTCTTGTTTTCCAGTTTTATGGTGTGGCCTATAGGAGGATTTAAGTCAATTGACAATGATATTGAACACTTAATATCATAAACTATAAGTGGTATCTAGCTACACATTATAGTTACCAAATTAATATAGATGTCTTTGTTCACTCGAACTAAACACGATCCATTTAGTGATGTAAGGACATCACTTGTGTCAATCTCTTGCCTCATGATATTAAGAATATTATACAAAGTAGAAATGTGTCACCTTTGTATTTTATATTCATTTTTTGATCTCTTAAGCTAATTATAAATATATATAACTTAACATATGTCACATTATGCACATTATAATCACTTTATCAAAGGGTCCAGTAATATCATCACTCAAGTAAAGAGGGACAACAATAATCTTTTGACGAACCATATTTTCCAACATAAGTCATGTTTAACCAACTATTGTCTTTATCACTATACTCTATGATAGCTTTTGACAATAATCAAATTAAACACTCTTTATGTGAAAAGATATGTTTCATATCTTAAGATCCAAGACACAGTAAAACATAAATGACACATAACACAATTCCGTAATGTTTTACTTACTAAGTCTATTCAATATATAAAAGTAATTTTTTTCTCTTTTATATACTCGTGTCGTTAAATATTTGTAGAGCTACAATACTCTTTAACCAACACAACAATTTTAGCTCGGTAATTAATGTTTCATGTCAATTACCATGATTGTGAATTAATTTTTGATTTATGTAAACTCTTATCTTTTAAAGCTCTACAGTTATGGACCAAGGGCTTCTTCCTTAACACTTCTAAAAGACGAATACAATAATCAATAAACAAAATGTTTGCACATCCAATTCATAATAATAAACATATAAAAATAAATCTTTTAGAACACATTCCCTTTAATCTCCCACTTGTTATCAAAGTTTTCTTTGACATACATTCTCTATGTATAAAACAATAATAACTAGGGTAACCCTCTCAAATCACTCATCAAGCCACTCCCTTAGGGAATTGCATTGCATGACCTTTAGTGGACCTATAGAAGTCTCACAATTAAGTCCATATCAAATTGACTTCAATAGGACATCGATGAAACATAGAAATTCCATTAGAAAAGGATTTCTGGGTCAAATCGGTCGACTGGTAGGCCTTCTGGTGCGACCGAAATTCAACAAATAGTTATTCTTTTCCCAAACGGTCGACCAAACCTTCCTTGAGTTCAACCGATTCCATTATGTGCCTTCACAGTCTTAATCGTGTAGGATCTCTAGTTTAATTGCACATATATATTTTCGAAATTTTTATGCACAATAAGTATCAATTACAATTTTCTATGATTTATTTCATGCCTGCATCGGTTTGTTTCAATAACTAGTTTCAAAAACTTTATTAAAACAAACACACGGGACTTCAAAATTCATACCTAGAAGTTCTCTAAAACTTCTTGATGATCTGGAGATGTTGAGGATGACGATCGTCGCTTCTCGTTGCGCTGGATGCCTCTGAGTGTTCACCAAAACCCTAAACAAAGTTGGAGATAAAGGAGCTAGCCAATAAATCTCCAAACTAGCTTAGAACCTAGCTACAAACCCCTTCCTTAATCTCTGAGATTTCTCCTTCCAAAGACTTAGAAAACTAAGATAATTTTTGTGGCTTTTTGTGGTGAATTAGGAGAGAAAATAATTAGAAAACATCTAACATAATTAAGGAGAATAATGACCTATTTATAGGCTCCACTCTTACTCTCAATCATGACTATTCTTAAGCCATGTTCTCTTGACATTTTCTCTCACAAACTAATTCCATAATGCATTACATGCATCCACAAAACGTTTGACCAAGTTTGGAGCTAATCCAACCATCGATCAATTTAATCTCTTAATTATCAAAGGCAGAAAATCGATCGGGGTTCGGTTTACCGAGTCACACTCGGTTAACCGAATATGTCACGTTTGGTTTACCGTGCATTAGACGGACGACCGATTCTTAAGGAGAAAAATTCTCCTTAACCGATCGGACAAACCCACGTCTAAAACCGAGTGCCCTTCGGTTAACCGAAAATATCGGAACTGGACATTGTTCGGTCGACCGTTCCTGGTTCGGTATACCGTACCAGAACTCCAGACACTTTAGTCAAGTTTGGTCAATTAACTCTGACCATCCGTTCCACGTTCGGTTGACCGATCCACATAACCGTCGGTCGACCGAACCATAAACAGATTACCTAACTTTTACCCGATTTTGCCTTTTCAAATTTTGGATTTATTTCCAACAAAATTTGAACTTTAGGGGGTTTTAGCAAATTCACAACTTATGCAGTATATTATCCTATGCAACAATAAATTATTGCACCACATAATATATGCATCTCATATGAATTTATCATGATTCTAATTATGTTATATATCACAACATAATTGATTTTACTTGTTCACCATATGTGTCATATTTTCTATAAGAAACCCGACACATCATATGAACCAAAAATCAAGCTTCTTGTGTCCCGGTTTTTGTGGTGTGACCTATAGGAGGATCTAGACTAAGTTGGTAGTGATATTAAGAGCTTAATATCATAAGCTATAAGCGGTATCTAGCTACACATTATAGCTCCCAATTAGTTAGATGTATTAATTCCACTCGAACCAAAACCCAATCCATTTAGTGATGGAGTGCATCATTTGTGTCCGTCCCTTGCCTCATGATATTAACAATACATACAAAGTAGTATTGTGTCATCTTTGTATTAGTATTCATTTCTTAATCTCTTTAAGCTAGTTATAAATATGTGACTTAACTCAATCACATTGTGCACATTATAACTTTGCTTTATCAAGGGGCCCACTAATATCATCACTCAATTAAGAGGGGCAATGATAATCTTTTGACTAACTATCTTCTCCAACGAAAGTCATACTTAACCAACTAATGTCTTTGCACTACACTCATCGATAGCTCAAGACACTAGTCTAATCAAGCAATTCTTAGGTGATCGGATAAAAGTTTCATATCAAAGGACCAAGGACACAGTAAAATATTAATGACACAGAAACACATTCCTATAATATTTTACTTATTAGGTCAATTCGGTATACAAAAGTAGTATTTTCCTCTTTTGTGTACCCGTGTTGTCCACCCATTTATTTATTTTGTCTTTCGTTGGTGGTTGAGTTAGCAGTAGTGATATTACTCCTAACTACACAAGCTCATACCTCCACCTTCGATAATGATGACGCATCATCATTCCAACCTCCTATTGTCAAGAATCCCTATGAGAATTGCATCAAAATAGCCCTCGACTATTTTCTTATTTGTCTTCCATAAACAAGAACCTTATCTTTAGTCCGGTTAAGGTACTTCAGAATATTCTTGACCGCAATCCTATGCTTAGGACTTGCGTCGGATTGATGACTACATGTCACGCTTAGAGCATACGAGATATAGAGTCTTGTGCAAGTCATTGTGTACATGGTCCTTCCTTTTGCCGAAGCATAAGGGATACCTTCATGTACTCCAAGTTGTTGCGTGATTGAGCACGTTGAGACTTCTTGAGTTGAACACCTATACTCATACTTATTGGCACATTGTCCATATTGGAATTGTTCACCCTGAACCTTTCCAAGACCTTGTCAATGTATGCACATTGACTGGGGCCAATGAGTCTACGGGATGTATCTCAACGTATCTTGATTCTCAAGATGTGTTGAGCCTCGTCCATTTCTTTTCATTGAAAATGCTGATTTCAATGAAATTTCTCGTTTGCTAATGCAAAGGTATATGATTGCTCATGAGCAATATGTCATCGACATATAAGATCAGAAGTACTACATGGCTCCCACTAATCTCTTTGTATCAACAAGGTTCTCCTTTACTTTGAATGAAGTGAATCTTCTTCACCTCTTCGTCAAAGTGTCTGTTCCAACTCCTCGATGCTTGCTTCAATCCATAAATGGATCTTTGAAACTTGCATATCTTCTCGCTATTCTTTGGATCATAAAAAACTGATGAGAATTAAATTTATACTGCAAGTGCACGACGTCAATGAAGACGCGACAAGTATGGGTCGAACACAAGGAGGGAGAGATATTGTTATTTTTGTGATTTTCGATTTAGGAAAGAAAGAGAGAGAAATAAGTTTGGTTTGAGATTTTTGGTTTTAATTATCTAAAGCAAGAACAACAAAAACAAATTAAAAATAAAGCAAAGATGGATGAGAGTCCAGTGGGTGGAGGTTTAGATGTCGGGTTTTGTTTAGAGAAATATGAAACTTATAATAAATCGCATTAGTTATAAAGCATTACATGATAAATGATTCAACATAAACTCAAGTAATCAAAATATACTAACACAAAATTAAAATAATAACATCATTCTTCTTCTCATCACCCTAAATCCGTCACCCCCACCATTTGGAGAGAGTTAGAAACTCATGGATGGAGGGAAGGAGAATGGGTCCTAGAGAAACTACAAAAGAAAACTAAAAACACAAAATAAACCAAAATAACTTTATGACTAAAGCATGGAATAAAAACAAAGACTCGTTTCAATACATGATTCAACAGTTTCCTTATAGGACGTGTTTTGTCTCGTGAGGGTTTTCAGTTGACACACCCACAAAGTCCTAATTCAACATTTCATTAATAACTCTCAATATCTCCACCTCACCCTTATACATCTCACTTAGAATTCTTGCATGCTCATTATATAAATCAAGCTTAAAAAAAAATCTGACTTGGTCTTCATTCCTCCAATATTCACACCACTAACCCTTCTACACATGTTGTCACTTAAATTATTTTGCACGCCTCCTTTGGTGGTGAAGTATCATTCGGATCAACCAAGGCATGAATCATTCTTTTAACTTTGGGCCTTGAGTATCTTAAAGTAAATTTTTTTTCTTCGTGATTCAACACATTTGCTTTTTATGACACTTTTACCCTTTTTGCATTCGTGTAGCGAGTTTGGTCGATAATCTCGAGCTGGCAGACTCAAGTTACCGGGTTTTAAGATACCCTTACAGACCAGTGACTCGAAGGCTTGGGCTTTTGTAATCATTTTGCAAGATGTGCTTTCCTCACTTTTATTCCCCTTTTATTTTCCTCAAGGCTTAATTTCTATTAGTAGTCCACACTTCCTGGTATATTTTCCTCAACCTCTGCTTTTTATCAACCACTTCAAAGATTTGATTCATCCAATTTAAGTGCATACATGTCTTAAAGGGTAATGGGCTATTTCTTTGGAACTTAGATCTATGTCATAATTTCTGCAAGCAGAACTATATAATAAGGAACAAAAACTCAATGCAATTTGTACACGGGTTTTGGCAGTTTAATCTTAAGCTATGTCATGGAGCATTGAATATATTTTTTAACTAACATAATATAAAGATAGATAAATAAATACCCCTCACACCTAAATCAAGCATTGTCCTCAATGAATGTGAGCATGATACAACATGGATTTATGCATGAAAAAGGAAAGATCTCACCAACGTGAAGTACAAAGGAAAGTTCATGGCTATGTTGATAGACAAAAACTCAAATTCCCTCAAAACTTGTGAGATGCTAAAGAAGGGATACAAATACGTGAAAGAAATTAGGCCCAAATACTCAAGGGTTGGAGTCCACACAAACGATGCTCACTGGAGGAGTCTTTTTTTTAATATAATTTTGTACAAACATAAGTTCTCATATTCATTTGTCAAATGACATCAAATGAGAACCTCAAAAGTGGGTCAATGCACTTGGAAAGGGAACATGACACCACGCAGGGCCAGAATATGCATGTGTGTGCCCCCTTCACAAAGAGCACCTGATGAAATGAGAGGTTCATGAATTGGACGCAAAGGTGTCTCATTCAAAGGATCAAACTGAAAGAGTTTGAACCTCTCGAGAGTTTGGGAAATAAGGGGCAACGGAAGGAGAGTTTCTCCTATTGCGGTGCTGAAGTTATGATCGTTAATCCAAACTCTCCAACCAACTGGCCGATGCGTCGGAACGAGGTCAAGAACCTCGTTAGGCAAGTCCGACTCACCAGGCGAACAAAAAGTGGGTCTCATACCCAAAGTATCCTCCAAGGAACTCCTAATACCCTCATGAGCAATGTAGTTGTTTGATGTTCCATCATTTCCAAGATGATCAGGAACAATAGTGAGAGGCAAACTCTCATCAGGTTGTTTGAAATTGAGGGTGCTAGGGAGCTCTTGCTCCACCAGAGGTGAGTCCTTAAGAGGCACAACATGAAGATCATGTGGCTCAAGGGCCACAGGACAAAAAGATAAGGCACAATCCTGTGCCGACTCATGATGAAATTGGTCCATGTTATTCTCAACTTGAATCGAATCCTCCACCAAGTGATCGTCAATTGAAACCCCAAGTCCCTCAGACTGACTAGGAGTTTGACTTTGAAAGATTATGCTTTGAATTTGTGGATGTGGTGGTGGTTCGATATCAAGAAATGCATCCTCATGTTGACAAGAAAAGTTACTCTCCTCACGTTTACGTAATTACTGCGACATTTGACTCACATGCAGTGTTATATTTTGTACAGACTGTTGAGTGGTTTCCATGAACGTAAGGAAAGTTTGTTTCAAAGAATCAAGTATGCGGTCAACTTTGAGGTCCAAGTCAGAGCTTGGGAAATTTTGAGGTTGGGTGTTGATGGGCTGAGAATGGGTCCAATGATTTGAAGTGGGGTGTTGGTAGAATTCTGGGTATTCGGGAGGAGGATACTGGGGTGAAAATGAAGTATAAGAATTTGGATATGAATTGTCTCCCCACGAATCCATCACTCGGGTTGTACGCGGATGCGTAATGGTCATATTGAGCATTTTGGGAAAAGGTATGCTCATACTCAGGCTCTGGGGGAACATAAGGGCATTCCCTGATAACATGACCACTCAACCCACAATAGTCGCACGGTACGGCTACTGGAGACACCGGTGCACTCATGTTGTCTGCCATACGCATGAAGGAGGCTAGAGTTTGTTGTAATGCCTCAGTTTGTTGACCCGCATATGATCCGACATAACTAGATTGTGGTCTAGCAGTCGGTGTCTCTCTCATGTTACCCCAATATGAAGATTGCTCAGTCACACAATTAGGATTGTCCCAACCATATGGGGTGTTAGTCTGTGCCACCTCAGGTTGCATGGGTCCAGAATACCAGTAAGAATTGTCTTGGTCCCAACAATGATATGGATGGTCGCCCATGTAACCATCCATCTCAACAAAAAACTCTCGAGTCGACCACTCTCACCACCACGAGGCTAAGCTCGCAAAAAGTGCTCGACTCGACCCTAAAACGCTAACAGAGAGTGTAAAGGGGAGGAGACTAGAACGTAGAAGTAGGTGAGAAGAAGATGACTCAGAGGAGAAAGGAAACTTAACTCTAAAAGATAGATGAGATGGTTGGTAAGAAGTTTCCTAAACAAGCACGGTTCAAACAATCCTAGACCTAATGTAGCTTAAATCTAGACGACTCCTAACTGGTTGAGTCGAATTGGTTCGCTTGATTCACCTCCCTCACTAATCAAACCAAATTGGCCAGGCAGTGTATAGCTAGTGGGGGCGCTTCCGACAGAGTCGGTGCCAATTAGACAACCACTTCGCTTGGAAGACTTACGTCAACACAAAAATACTTTCTAGACACCAAATTAAATTCGATCAGCTTCAAGTCATAGCAAGTCAAACCAATCTCTCCCTAATTGAGTCTGAGTCCTTAGGGGCCAATGTCTAATTGATTTTAATTTAAGGCTTGGGTGACACTTTAGGATTGTGATTTGTGGGACACGAAAGGGTGATGAACTTCACACCGTATCTTTTCCTACGGAGTTGCCCTTAAGATAGTTTAACTTAAATCTAGCAAAGATAGTCAAACATTGGTCTTTAGTGGGGGGCAATTGCAAGGTTGTATGCAAACTAGATTATATGCTTAAATGCAATAAAAAACCCCGCGCACGTACCTTGCCTCCAGCACTCTTCAACAAGAATTAATTTGCAAGAATTTAGCAAGAATAATGCAAACAAAACACTATATGATGCATGCACTAAGTCCTTCTAATTTTGCCCATTTTTAGGTCAGAGTTGAATTATTGTCAATTATGGAATTTGAACCTAACACGCACAATTCTACTAAAAAGGAAATTTTCCGAAACTAGAAATTACGAGGAAAAAGGCAACAAATGTTACCTACGCACGCTCAGTCGGGTTCACCGCCCGCTCTCGAGAATTTCCAGTTGCTCTACGCTTCCACCCAGAGATGGAGATGACCCCAGAAAAGTTTGAAGCCCAGATACTCCAAACGTACGACGAATCCGCCGCAGGTTCTTCTTTGGATACGGCGATTTAGCCGCCCTTCTTGCTCCGAATGTGCCTGGATTTCGCCGCACACTCTGTTGTCTCCTGAAACGCAAACCCAAATAGTTAGATCGCGCACACGATAAACAGAATAGAATCAAAATCACCAAAAATAAACAAAATCTTCGTCGTCTCCCCGGCAACGGCGCCAAAAACTTGATGAGAATTAAATTTATACCGCAAGTGCACGACGTCAATGAAGACGTGACAAGTACGGGTCGAACACAAGGAGGGAGATATATTGTTATTTTTGTGATTTTCGATTTAGGAAAGAAAGAGAGAGAAATAAGTTTGGTTTGAGATTTTTGGTTTTAATTATCTAAAGCAAGAACAACAAATACAAATTAAAAATAAGCAAAGATGGATGAGAGTCCAGTGGGTGGAGGTTTAGATGTCGGGCTTTGTTTAGAGAAATCTGAAACTTATAATAAATCACATTAGTTATAAAGCATTACATGATAAATGATTCAATATAAACTCAAGTAATCAAAATATACTAAGACGAAATCAAAATAATAACATCATTCTTCTTCTCATCACCCTAAATCCGTCACCCCCACCATTTAGAGAGAGTTAGAAACTCATGGATGGAGGGAATGAGAAGGGTTCCTAGAGAAACTACAAAAGAAAACTAAAAACACAAAATAAACCAACAGAATTTTATTACTAAAGCATGGAATAAAAACAAAGACTCGTTTCAATACATGATTCAACTTTATTTATAGCGTCAACAGGGGATCCCAATACATAAAAGAAAAGTAGACGCGTCAATACAGCATTGATAAAAATTTGACCGCACGGATCGACTTTTGTGCGGCTAATCCGTCGCATTTTGTACATGGGGTGCGGCGGAATCACCACCTTTTTAGTTCAGATCCGATCCGGATTTTTCCTGTGTGTTTATGGAATGATTTAAATGTCCTTTGAGCGTCTGGATTGATTTCTTTCCTTTCTTCTGAGCTCCGAATTTATTTCTTCATATATTTGGAGATCCAAATTGATTTTTATTTAGAACTTCTCCAAAATAATATTTTGGTACTTTAATTTGCAGTCGGGTCATTGGCTTTTGCAATTAGGTCTTGACTACTTTTGTGCTTAAGTCCTTGGCCTTTTTGTAATTAGGTCTTTGAATGCTTTTATGCTTGGATGGACTTCCATTTGAATCCCGATAATCTTGAACTCGGTCTTTATGACAGAAATGAGTCTCTTGCACGCGTGTATGCTCGGGATGTGGGTAATTTGCATTCAGGTCCATGTATTTTGTAAATAAGACTAAACACATACCTTAGTAGCATTTATTGATATAAAATTAATCTAAATGAAAGACATATGATGCAATGTATGCAATGCATCAAAAATCTTGAGGTTGTACCATGTACATATCCTCCTCCAAGTTCCCATTAAGGAACACCATTTTGATATTCATCTTCCATATTTCACAATTGTGAAATGTGGCAATAGTGAGCATAATCTGAATAGATTTTAACATGGCAACCTCTCAAAAATTTCATCAAAGTCAATTTCTTGAATTTGAGTATAACTTTTGCTACAAGCCTTGCTTTGTAGGTTGTCAAGTTACTATCCATGTCTATCTTCCTCCTAAAAGCTCATTTATACTAAATGACATTTTCTCTTGAGGAAGGCAAATCAATTTCCATACTTGATTGTCATACAAGGATTCAATTTCGGATTCCATGGCCTTAAGCCATAGTTTGGAGTCTTCCCTTTCCAGTGCTTCTTGGAAGGTCGAGGGATCTTTGGTATCTAGTACCACGATCTCATGAAGTCTCACATACTTATTGGGTTTCTTTCTTTCCCTCGTCGACCTTCTCTATTCTTTTGGTTCTTCTCGTGTCTCTCGAACTTCTTCCACAATTTCTTGAGGAATAGGTTCACGTTCGACTCTCGAACGTACACTGGGTGGGGATGATTGAGATTCTCTCACAATTTCTTGTAAGGATCTCTACCTCATGCTCCCACTAACCAAATGAATTTCGGCTGGGCCTTCATGATTTTGAATGCTACATTCACATCATGATCTTGTAGAGTATCTTGAGTTTCCCAAGCTTAACTCTACTCCCACTAATTTTCTCTCTTTTCCAGCAATTCTAGAAAAACTATATCTCTCTCTACAATCTTTCGATTGGAACTGATACACCAAAAGTAGTATCCTCTTGTCACACGAGGATAACCTATAAAGAAGCACTTATCTGCTTTTGGTTGAAGCTTGGTCGTCATCAATTTCTTGACGTAGACCTCACAGCCCCAAATCTTGAGAAAGTTGAGCTTAGGTGTCTTTCAACTCCATAGCTTACAAGTCATTTTCTCCACGGATTTGGATGAAACATTATTTAGTGAGTTCGTCATTTCTTATAGTGCATAATTCCAAAAGTAAATAGGCAATTTAGATTGACTTATCATTGATCGAACCATGTCGAGCAATATCCTATTCCTACTTTAGGAATGAGTCAAATTAGGTATCCTAAACACTCACCCCAACGAACCTTTCGTTGAGACTCGATATTCTTGTTGAGTTGGTTCACTACTTCATCCTTGAATTCTTTGATTTTGTCAAAGAATTTACTTTTGTTTCCCATTAGACAAATACAACCATAATGACTATAGTTGCCCGTGAACAAAATGAAGTATCTTAAACCGTCTCTTGCACTTGTACTTATCGGACCACATACATTAGAATGTATCATATTCAATTAGTCCTTCGTTTTCGTTCCTTTCTTCTTGAAAGGTCTTTTGGTCATTTACTTGACCAAACCGATAGCGCTATAAGAATGAATCATTCACGTGAGTTATCTTAGTTTCTTTTTGTTATTGTTTGTTTGAGTTTGTTTATTATTCATTTCAAGCAAAAAGAAGTCATTCCATACGAATGTATTTGCATAGATAATTCCATTCTTCGATATAGACAAGCAAGAATTAAAATATTTATTAAAATTTATCCATATCTTAAACTTGATACAGAAATGTTCTTGCTAATCGAAGGCACATAACAAACACTCCTCAAAACATAAATTTAAATCATTAGACTATTGAAGTTCCATAGAACCTTGTACAATCGCAGCTATGCTTGTACTATTTCCGATCTTCAATATATTCTCGTTCTCAACGAGTTCCTTCCTATCCTTCAATAGCTGCACATCAAAATTATGTGAGCACTAGATCTGGTAACCATTACCAAATCAAGGACAGAGGTGATTAAATTTATCTCAATTACAAACATACCTACGACGTTTCTCGGGTGACTACGTTCAATCATCACATTTTCAAGGTCTTCCTTATACTTGGGGCAATTAGGTCGGATGTGTCCCTTTTCACCACAGTGAAAGCACTCTGTGTTGGGAGTTGGAGATTTGAAAGATTTCCCCCTTGAGGCACTCTCATGAGCACCTCCTACTCCCTTGTTGATCTTTGGTAAATTTGCCTTTACCTTTGTTGATCTTTTTGCTCCTCTCATGGACGGCTATGACTTGATTGTCCCGACCCTTGCCCATGTCAACTTCTGCCGTTTTGAGAGCGTTGTGAAGATCCTCAAGACTCACCCCTTTTTCACGCACATGATAGTGCATCACAAAGTCCTTAAAGGACGGGGCTAGAGAGCCAAGAATCAGATCTTCGGCAATGTCCTCGGGCATTGGAGAAGAGAGCTTCGACAATTTCTCAAGGTATCCTTGCATCGTGAGAAAATGCATGGATACCGATGTTCCCTCCGCCATGTGGCACCTTGTGAGTGCGATGGTGGTCTTATAGCGCTCCTTTCGGGCACTATCCATGAACATCTTTGTTAAAGCTTCCATGGTCTGCTTGGGTTTTGAATTCAAGTATTTCGATTGAAGCGAGCCACCCATGGATGCCAACATTAGACCGTGAACTTGGTTCTCTTGGTCCTCCCACTTGGCTATCTCCTCTTTCTCATTACCAGTTGCCTTCTCATTTAATTTTGGGATTTCACCATCCAAAATATGAGATAGTTTTTCAAACCTCAACACGATATTAAGATTGAGTTGTCATTTCATGAAGTTTGAGCCATCATTTTGCAAAGGACTCTTTTCGATCATATATCGCACAATTGGTTGGCTATTAGACATTTCTACAAAATAAATTATACAGGATTTTAATGTCAATTTTATGTTTTTAAAATACATACATATATATCAAATATAAATGTAAATACTGCAAATAAAATTTTGCCCGTAAATGCAGTAATCCAAGGTCCAATCAATTGCAATATAGACTAGCTAAGGGCTATCGAATATATCACAATATCAAGGTAAAAAAAATCTTTCTAATCACAACTTTTTTGAATTTTAGCAATATTAGCATCTTCAAACTCTTGTGATTCTTGTCATTTTAATTATGAGGGAATATGACCTATCCTCGTAAGAATTTTTTTTCCCAAAACCGAGCGAGGGCTCTAGGTAATGTTAAGAAAACTTATTTTCATTTGATACGAGATACGTTTATCCATTGTATTCACAACTAAATATACTTGGAGTTCATTAGGGTGAAACGCACCTCATATATTTAATCGTGGCACAACAATAGACAACCATTATATCTCCCACTATTCCCAAAGATGGAGGGAGCTATCTCCCGCTAAGGGCGAGCAGAGTATCCCTCGATCAATGACTGCTAGTGGATGAAATAAGAAGGAAAATTACTCTTAATTTTGTTGTACAATTTCATATATTAACATGCAATTCGGAATTTTAGGTTATCATGCATATTATTATTCATACACATCCTAACATTCAATCACATTCATCACATGCATAGCAGAAATTAAAAACAGAAATTAAACCATTCACACAATCCACATCGTGTGAGTTTATATGTTCCCTTTGATCCCTGATCCTCGATCCCTGATCTTCGATCCTCGATCGATGCGCTACAGCGGCGACTTCCTCTTGCACCGGAGATGTAGATTTTACAGAAAATAAACATGCTCCTCACATTCGATAAAAACCGACTAGTGCAAGTCCTATGAAAAACCTCTCAAATGCAAATGCAATTATCTAAAGATAGAAAGAGAGAATTTAGCTTTTACATATAAATAAGCCCCTATATAATAATAATTATATACATTCATAGTTTCTTTTTTGGAACATATAAACTCACAATTCCTGTAAAGACAACTCGAGCATCCATGCACGCAATATTGTTATAAACTATACAACCTAGTTTATGAATCATCTAGAATCCCAAACAATTCTTTGAAAAATATTTTGAAATCCATTAAAAATGTTTTTCATCCATCCATAGTTCAAAAATAATTTCAACCGCTGTCCGTCCAATTTCCAATGGAAAGATGAACCGTAGTTTTTCGGTTTTGTTGATTCTCTTACAAAATAATCATTTCTTTATAAAACAAAATTATTGTAAGTCAGACTAATGTCTAAATCTTAATTCTAATAATTACATGGCAAGTTTTAAAACACTTAAAACATTTAAAACGAATTATTATAGAGAATTATATCAACAAAACATTCATAGACTGAAAAATCGGTAAACCGAATTGTTTAAATCCTATATGGTAAACTAAATTCGTTTACAGCCTTAAATCATAAGAAAATTGAACCCTAAGCTCTGATACCACTGTAGGATCTCTAGTTTAATTGCACATATATATTTTTGAAATTTTTATGCACAATAAGGATCAATTACAATTTTCTATGATTTATTTCATGCATGCATCGGTTTGTTTCAATAACTAGTTTCAAAAACTTTATTAAAACAAACACACGGGACTTCAAAATTCATACCTAGAAGTTCTCTAAAACTTCTTGATGATCCGGAGACGTTGAGGATGACGATCGTCGCTTCTCGTTGCGCCGGATGCCTCTGAGTGTTCACCAAAACCCTAAACAAGGTTGGAGAGAAAGGAGCTAGCCAATCAATTTCCAAACTAGCTTAGAATCTAGCTACAAACCCCTTCCTTAATCTCTGAGATTTCTCCTTCCAAAGACTTAGAAAACTAAGAGAATTTTTGTGGCTTTTTGTGGTGAATTAGGAGAGAAAATAATTAGAAAACATCTAACATAATTAAGGAGAATAATGACCTATTTATAGGCTCCACTCTTACTCTCAATCATGACTATTCTTAAGCCATGTTCTCTTGACATTTTCTCTCATAAACTAATTCCATAATGCATTACATGCATCCACAAAACGTTTGACCAAGTTTGGAGCTAATCCAACCATCGATCAAATTAATCTCTTAATTATCAAAGACAGAAAATCGATCGGGGTTCGGTTTACTGAGTCACACTCGGTTAACCGAATATGTCACGTTTGGTTTACCGTGCATTAGACGGACGACCAATTCTTAAGGACAAAAATTCTCCTTAACCGATCGGACGAACCCACGTCTAAAACCGAGTGCCCTTCGGTTAACCGAAAATATCGGAACTGGACATTGTTCGGTCGACCGTTCCTGGTTCGGTATACCGTACCAGAACTCCAGACACTTTAGTCAAGTTCGGTCAATTAACTCTGACCATCCATTCCACGTTCGGTTGACCGATCCACATTACCCTCGGTCGACCGAACCATAAACGGATTACCTAACTTTTACCCTATTTTGCCTTTTCAAATTTTGGATTTATTTCCAACAAAATTTGAACTTTAGGGGGTTTTAGCAAATTCATCTCTTTAAGCTAGTTATATATATGTGACTTAACTCAAATCACATTGTGCACATTATAACTTTGCTTTATCAAGGGGCTCACTAATATCATCACTCAATTAAGAGGGGCAATGATAATCTTTTGACTAACTATATTCTCCAACGAAAGTCATACTTAACCAACTAATGTTTTTGCACTACACTCATCGATAGCTCAAGACACTAGTCTAATCAAGCAATTCTTAAGTGATCGGATAAAAGTCTCATAACAAAGGACCAATGACACAGTAAAATATTAATGACACAGAAACACATTCCTATAATATTTTACTTATTAGGTCAATTCGGTATACAAAAGTAGTATTTTCCTCTTTTGCGTACCCGTGTTGTCACTCACTTGTAGAGCTACAATGATCTATGACCAACACGACAATCTTAACTCGGTAATCAATGTCCCATGTTAATTACCATGTTTGCGAATATCTTTTGTTTTATGTAAACCAATATCTTTTAGAGCTCTATGGTTAAGGACCAAGAGTCTCTTCCTTAACACTTCTAAAAGACGAATAGCATAAACAAGGAACAAAATGATTTCTCATTCAATTCATAATAATTGACATTTAAAAGTAAAACTTTTAGAACACATTCCTTTCAAATCGGTCAACCAAATTTTTTTGCCGTTCAATCGTTTCATTATGTCAAATGATATTACCCAGTTCGACGGATACAAATCTCATTCACCTATCAAAACTTGACACGTGTCCTGGTTAGAGTGGAAACCGATCGACCAAAAGTATAATTTGTTCGATCGTTTGCTTTTCATATTTGTCTTTAATATGACTGTTATACTTGTCGTATTATACCAACGGTCGTATACATATACCAATGGTCGAACGAGACCTTGTAAACGGTTGACCGGTTCAAGAAACACTCCATTCCTGAACTTACTGGAAGTTTTCGGTCGAAACAAATCTACCATTTTGTTCGACCGTTATCTCATTTGCATGTTTCATCTTGACCAAATTCCCCAAATGGTAGACCGAACCTTACCATCTGCTCAACCGTTCACTTAAGTTCTAGCCCGATTGGTTTGATTGTCTGCACCTCAGTTCGAACGATTACTTATTTGTTAACAAATCGGTCGACCGTTGGTATCCAGATTTGTGTCCTACCATTCACTGTTTTGTGTATTCTTACACAACTCTATACCAATTTAATCTCAACGGCTATATTAAGTTTAGAGTTTATAAATAAAGCCGAGAACACATTTCTAAGGTTACCAATCTTTCTCCAAGCTCAAATCTTCTTACTACTCTCAAATTTGCTCTAAACATCATTGTGCTCACATCTTCCCACTTGAAACAAGCTCATTGCTTTCATCATTCATTTCAAGTGCCCAAGATTAGGTTGCTAAAGTTTTTCTACAATAGTTGTACTAGCTTCCGGGGTGAAGCTATTCTCGGATTGTGAGAAGGTAGTCCAAGCTAGGCGAGGTTGTTCGTAAAGCTTGTGGTGTAAATGTTTGATCTCGGCTCGCAACGGAGATTAGATTAGTGGAGGACACGAAGTTGCTCGAGGAAAAGAAATTTGTAAGAGATGACTAGGATCCGGTGGTTGGATCCAAACATCTATACATCAGTGTTGTGATTTGCACATTTCTATCCCTCTTTTAATTGTTCTAATTTTTAATTCGCAATAGTTGTTTAAAGAACAATATTAGTCTATTCACCTCCCCCCACCTTTGCATTAATAATAGGGCCTTGCAGATCCTACAAATACATCCTAAAAAATGTAACATCACGAAATTCAATAATTGTGTTAACATCTATGCCAGATATCTCGGACTTGATTACCAAAAATTTGTACGCGTAGCTATTAATCACGTATCCGATACATATTGCATCATCGGTCTTAGGGCCAAACTCTAAGATATTTAAGACTTGGATTTCAACAATGCCAGGATGGAAAGGATTATCATCCTTACGTTTTTAGGAACTTTATTCAGAATATGGAAAACCGTATTCAAAGCTTCCCCCCCACATATATTTAGGTAATCCTGAACTCTCCAACAATGTATTAATCAAATCAAATACTGTTCTATTCTTTCGTTCAACAATCCCATTAGATTGGGGAGAATATGTCGTCGTTATCTCATGAACTATGTCATAATCCCTACAAACTTATTCGAACAGGTTAGACGTATATTCACCATCTCTATCGGGTTGCAACCTCTTAAGTTTGTTTTCAGTTTGTGTATCTGCTTTGTTCTTAAAATTAAGGAACTTAGATAGCGCTTCATCTTACTTTTAAAAAGATAAACATTGCAATATTTTGAACTATCATCAATGAAAGTGATAAAATATTTCTTTTTATCCTTAGTTAACATGACATTAAATTCACTGGTCAGTGTGTACGAGTTCTAAAATATTAGTATCTCTAGTCACAAAGTACTTGAGGATTAACAGAAACAAACTTATTGTTGGTCTCGCCCACTGATTGACATCATTTCATGCTTATATTTGTATCTTATATCCATTATCTTTCACCTAAACAATGTTATGTTACAAGGTTTATGTTTAGTTTTTAGGAATAAATAGGTTTGAAGAGATGAAGCATAAAAGAACCCAAAAGCTGGGAAAAAGTACTGAATTGTGAGATCTGGGGACTAAGATGCAAGGGAGAAGGACCTGAATGTAAGACAGAAGGACCTAATAGTAAAACAGAATACTCCACACCATCATGGGGAGTATTTTAGCAATTCGATTCGGGTCGGAGCTCCAACAAACCAAGTGAATGCATCCAAGACCAGAAAATATACCAAGAAAAGCCCAAAACAAAAATGAGCAGGATCTGAACCATATAGACCGCCAATTGGCGGCCCATTTTGGCCCAAATCCGCTAAAACTTCTCCAGCACATGTATTAGAGGATGTTTAGGCTATTTTTGGTATCTGTTTAGTCCCACATCGGGGGATTGTCCCGGTTTGCCTTTTTCCATGGCTATAAATAGAACTCTTCACCTTCCATTGTAATCACTCCATATTTTAAGTGACTATTCTTCCTACTAGAAGTGAGGCCTTGAAGCACACACTAAAGTAGGAGGATGCTACTTTTAATGTGAGTCATTTTAATACAAGTTTTCTTTATTATGTTGTTTGTTTTATGTTTCTTGTTTTGCTTTGCTTAATATCATTTCATTAGTTTTATTAGCTTAGTTAATATGCTTTCTTTGTTTAGTTTAATAATTAGTGTAATGTTTAGTGAGTAGTTCCATCCCCTTTGGGGGGTGGAGTAGATGTACATACATGCAAATGAAAATGAATTGAATGCTTTATTTCCAATGTGTTGATAAAACATGAATGTATGCTTGCTTGTTTAGGATAGAATTTATATTTTATTGAGTTTTGCCAAAATGATTAGACACCTCTCATGCTTGTTTATATTCTGAAATAAATATATTGCATATGTAAATGCTAATCAACTAAGTTGGTGAATAGATTGATAAGTTTTGCCACAACATTTAGACACTTCCTATGCATGATATCACAACCTTTATTTGTGCTTAAAGAATGTGTTCAATACCCACCTCTTTGCTTGTGTGCACTCACTCCACCCGTTAGGGGTTTTTCCATTTCTGTATTCCAGCATTCTTCTTTTGTTCTTAGCTTAGTTGTCATTTCATTGTTTGTTTCTTTCGTTCGCATTTCATACTTCTTAGCATAGTTTAGTGTAGAGTAGCATAATCAATCTTTCTTCTCCATATTTTTGTCACTTGATTTCGTGCAAACGAGAGACTGCTTACCTCCCTGAGGACGACCCGTACTTGCCACCGCTTCATCGCGACCGTGCACTTGCGGTTTAAATAAAACGTTCAATACCCACCCTAGTCAATATATTGACCTGTGGAGTTGATTCAGTGGAAACTTATTGGCGTTTGAATTTTTGGAAGAACATTCCTTATCCCAGTGCCCAACCTGTCCACAATTCCAACATTGTTTGTTTGTTGGCTTTTTCTAGATCTTGGCCTTAGGTTTTATCTTGTTAGAATATTTTGGTTTTCCTTTGAAATGTGACTTAGATGAGGATCCAGTTAATACGCTTGTTTTTTGTTGGAACTCCACAAACATTACTGGTTTTTCACCTCGATATTCTTCTTCGATTGCAATAGCAACCACAAGATCATCCATAGTTAATTTTCCTCTCATATGCTTAAGAGACATACTGAAGTCCTCCCATGACAGAGGATACTTCTCTATGATTGACATTACCAGAAACTTCTCAGGAAGCTTCATCTCAGCCTTTTTTAAGCCATGGAATAAGATCATAAACTAATGAGCTTGTTTAGTAACTGACTTGCTTTCAACGATCTGAAACTTCAAGAATTTTCCAACATAATACTTTTCATGACCTAAGTCCTCAGTATTATATTTTTTATCCAACTCATCCCACAAATCCTTTGCAGTTACAGAGGTAGAGGATGACAAACTATATACATCAAAAAACACGTTGGACAGAGCCAACAGAATGCAACCTCGACAAAATTTGTTCTTCTCTATCCACAGCTCTTGTGCTGCTTTGGTTTTGGGATCTTTAGTTTCATAAAGTGGAAAATCCTTTTTAATTACATCAACCAAACCAATACTGGTCAACCAGATTTTCATACGTTATTGCCAACGTTTGAAATTCTGTCTGGAAAGTTTTTCCAACATGCTTGACATGTCCACTTTTGATGCAAACAATTGGTTATTCGACATTGTTAATATTTTATCTAAGATTGTTGGTACAATTACAAATATAATCATGTAATATAGTGGGTTACAAATGTCGAATAAATATTTCAGCGGAATCCAGATTAAGCCAACGAATAATTAATGTTTGAACAACAAACAACGAAGAATAATGATCAGAAAACACCTTACAAACTGAGACGTCGAATTCCGACTTGACTTAGAGAAAATATCGCCTACACATACCAGTGTGATGGGTTTGGTGTTCTTCTCTCATGATAGAACAATTCTTTTGTCAAGCGGGCGAACACCGAAGCCGACGAACCTCGAAAGCAGATATAAACCTCGCAAGAATCGACCGTCAAAAAACACTGGAATTCGTTGACAGAGAGAAATAAAAGATGTATGTTTCATGGGTGGAGTGCAAAACATTTTATAGTAGTCTATGCACAAAAATAAGACCCCTTAACCCCGACACACATAGGCCCACGATCACCACGTGTGTAGGTGTACATAGGTCCAACCACGCATCCACTCTTTCCACTTCTCGGAAATTAAGGGAGACAAAATGTTTTAAATCTTTTTTCACATCCCACAACTTCCGACGTGGGACTAAACCCACACATGGATTTATTTCCAACAATACTATCATCGTTGTCCAATAAAATGTTGCAGTTAATTAATCTAATGACATGATTGTACATTTTGAAATGACAAGTCTATTTTTTTGATAATCAGATTGGCATTGATTTTAGTTTTCGGTTACCCATATCTTGTGTAGTTGTCCAATAAAATGACATAGTTGTTCAATGTAATAGCATTAGAGTACATTCGTTTAGATCCCAACCATCAAATGGATGTTGTTCGTACTATTTGAGTAAACACCAAGGAAGAGCCAGGTTAAAAATCTCTTAGTTTCCAGGACATCCAAACACACCCATAGTCGTTTATTAACGATTAATAACATGAGTTTAGTGGTGACATCAGTAATCAAAACTTGTTGTGCACATTCAAAACTGGTTGACCATCCATCACAAATCCCAGGTTAATGTGTTCAGTGGTGACATCAATTAAATGATGCTCCAACTGAAAAATTGCTACACAAAATCACATCAGAAGACAGGTGGTCTTCTGATTATGCTCAAGAGTTTCACTACCAAAACAATTCAAACAATAATCAATTATGAATATGTTCATTGGAAATCCCTAAATCAAAGTCTAAGAATCAAAGGTTTAGATTTAAACCAAAGAAAAGACATTCAAGAACATCAAAAAAGTGCTAGCATCAGAAACACATGTGCTTGGGACCTTTCGATGATTAAAAGAATTCAACCAATTTCAGCATTTTTTCTTGCATGTAAACACTTAAAATTTCAAGCTGGTTGTGTTAAAAACTTGTATTTAAATATAAGATTTTCAATTAAATAATAACGACCAACGACAATAAATGTTAGAACTTATGAATACAAATTATGTAATGAAAATCCTTCGCTCCATAATCTCAGCAGGTGTAGGTATTTATAGTAAGGTATTGGTACAAAATACAATATATCCAGACATATGACTTAACTTGTTATACACATTTGGACTGATTTAGAATAATCTAAACTTGATGAATACTCAAGTTATTGGAAGTGGACTTGGGCTTTTGGTGATGTGGACTGGGCTTGTGGGCATGTTTGATTTGCTCTAACATCCCCACTCAAGCAAACAGGTTGGGCAGAGACAAAGAGCTTGGGGCGAAGTTGTAGATTAGTGAGTAAGTCAGCAACCTGATCAATGCTTGAGATGAAGCGGACTTGAAGGTGCTGGTTGGAATCGTGCTCGCGTACGAAGTGAAAATCAATGGCAACGTACTTCATGCGAACGTGAAAAACGAGGTTGGAAGCCAGGTAGGTTGCCCTCAAGTTGTCACACTAGAGAGTGGGTATTTTGGGTGGTGAGATACACAATTCACAGAGAAGGTTGTGAATCCAAAGCACTTCAGAAATTGTCTGTGATATGCCTTAATATTCATGCTTAGTAGAAGACTTGGCCACGGTCGGTTGTTTCTTTGATCTTCAGGAGACGAGGTTGGATCCTAAGAAGATATAATATCCCGTAGTTGAACCCTGTCATCTTGATTGATGATTGACAGCCCAATCAGCATTTGAGAATGGATGAAGAACACTAAGGTTCGTAGATGAAGATTTGACTTGTTTAAGATAGCGTAGAATGCACTTAACAACGACCCAATGTTCTTCAGTAGGTCTGTGCATAAATTTATAGACTTTGTTAACTGAGAATGCAATTTCTGGTCGAGTTAAGGTTAGGTATTGAAGTGCTCCTACAGTACTGCGATAAAGTGACAGATCATGCATTAAATTTCCGCTATGTTTGGATAATTTTACTGAAGCACAAGCCGGAGAGGAGATAGTTTTAGCATTATTAATGTTTGTTTCGACTAAAAGATCTTGAATGTATTTTCTTTGACAAATAAACAAACCATTTGAATGAAAAGAAGCCTCAAGTCCTAAAAGGTAATGTAAGTTACCAAGATCCTTTAGCGGGAAGTGAGAGTTAAGAGTAAATACAACCTGATGCAGAGTGTAGAAGAACTTGCAGTGATGATTATATCATCCACATATACAAAAATAAATATGGTGTCATTCTAATTATACAAAACAAAAGAGAAGTGTCAGATTCTGTGGGGATGAAACCAAAAGACAATAGCTTATCTGTAGCTTGGTGAACCAGGCACGATGAGCATGTTTAAGGGTATAAGTGGCTTTGTGGAGATGACAAACATGGTTGGGAAAGCGAGGATCAGTAAACCCAGGGGGTTGAGCCATGTATACTTGCTCAATCAGGTCACCATTAAGAAAAACATTGTTAATATCAAGTTGCTTGATAGGCCAATTAATGAAATCAACAATAGTTAGAACAATACATATGGTGACAAACTTAACAACTAGACTAAAGGTGTTTGTGTAGTCTAGCCCTTCTTCTTGATGAAAGTCTTTAGCTACAAGTAGGGGTGAGCATTCGGTCCGGACCGGACCGAAGACCGGACCAGACCGAATCGGTCCGGTCCGGTCAAAAACTGAATTTTTTTAAATAAAAAACAAAAAAAAACCGGTCCGGACCGAACCGGACCGAAATTTTAAAATTCTCCGGACCGAAACCCGGACCGGACCGGACCGAAACAAAACTTTCTGGACCGAACCCGGACCGGTCCGGGTTTTGCTCAGCCCTAGCTACAAGTCTGGCTATATAGTGATTAATAGAGCCATCATAGTTGTGTTTCAAACCAAAAATCTATTTACAACCAATGAGATTAGAAGCCTGAGTATAAGGAACAAGGGACAAAGTTTTCTTCAGGATTAAGGCATTAAATTCATCGTCCATTACCTACCTCCAGTTACCATTCTTGTAAGCCTGAGAAAAACATGTAGGTTCAGTTCCTTGAAGAGGAGATGGAGTAACAGAATGTTTTGTGATGTTATGGGCTTAGAAGTTGGGAAACTCTTTAGGTTTCCTTGTTTTTTCTCAAGTTCTGGTTGTCATAGGATGAATAGTGGATGAGGATTATTAAGTGAATTGGATGTACCAGAAGAGTGAGAAGGAGAGGTAGTAGGTGAAGGTAGTGAATCAGGCTGTGGAGGGACGTCTGGAGGAACATTGTCAGGAGCATTCAAACAAGGTATGGAAGATGTGGAGGAACACTACTACAAGATATCTTGGTGGGAGGCAATTTGGCATTCTCAAAAGGAAAATGAGTTTCATCAAATAGGACATTGCGAGCCACAAAGATCTGACCAGTGCTAACTGTAGGATTTCATGTTTAATTATACATATATATTTTCGAATTTTTTATGTATAATAAGGATCAATTTTCAATTTTCTATAATTTATTTCATGCATGCATCAATTTGTTTCAATATCTAGTTTCAAAACTTTATTAAAACAAATATGGGCTCCGAAATTCATACCTAGAAGTTCTCTAAAACTTCTTGAAGATTCGGAGACGTTGGGGATGCTCCTCGCTGCGCCAAATGCCTCAGAGTATTCACCAAACTCTAAACAAGATCGGAGAGAGGGAAGCTAGTCTCTCAATCTCCGATAGGGTTTAAAATCCAATTACTAATCCCTCTTTAATTCTCTTGAGAAGATGATCTCCTAAGAACTAAAACTAAACTTAAGAATTAAGGGATTTTCGTGGAGAATTATGGAGAGAGAATTTTTGCACAAGAAATAATGAATTAGATTAATTGGGTAATGAAATAAGCTTGTATTTATAAGCTTTCTCCAAATTACCTATTCATGTGCAACCCCTTGCCCATGATCTCATGCAAAATTTCATCTAACCATCCATTATTTAATAATAAATAATATTAGCCACGAATTAAATCAATTATAGACCAATTCCATGCATGATCTAATTAATTCTTAAATTAATTCTGCACAAAACCGTCTGGACCGGTAGACCATTTCAAGGTTCGGTCGACCGCTCGAACCTAGGTTCGGTCGACCGTTCTATAACTCAGTCGACCGTTCGTAACAGGAACTATTCCATCGCAATGTTCGGTTGACCGACCGATCACATTCGGTCGACCGTTCGAACAGATGAAAATTCCCTGTTATCGGTCGAGACATGTCTGGTCGACCGTTTACTGCTATCCGGTTGACCGTTTAAGCACTGTTCTGCAGACTTGTCAAATTTCAGTTTAACCCCTACAAAATTTGACATTTCGGCATTAGTAGTAAATTCACAACTTATGTAACATATTATCCTATGTAATGATCAATCATTACACCCCATAATATTTACATCACATATGTATTTAATTTAGATTCTAATTATGTTATTAATCAAAACATAATTTTGATTTTGCTTGTTCACCCCATGTGTCATATTTTCTACATGAAACCCAACACATCTTATTAACTCAAAATCCTCATTTCTTGTTTCTCAGTTTTGTGGTGTGACCTATTGGAGGATCTAAACTAAGTTGACAGTGATATTAAGAGCTTAATATCACAAGCTATAAGCGGTATCTAGCTACACATTATAGCTCCCAATTAGTTAGATGTCTTAATTCCACTCGAACCAAAACCCGATCCAATTAGTGATGGAGTGCACCACTTGTGTCCGTCCCTTGCCTCATGATATTAAGAATGAGTCGTTATACACGGACGTGCGCGTCCGTGATGCTTTCTACGTGGACGGACAAGTCAGCTGCCTGTTCAGCGTCCAGTCAGCCAAAACTTCTGCACGGGGAAAAATAAATTACGAATTTTTGGGTGAGACGGTTCATTTCCCGAAATCACGATTAGACGGTTAGACTTCACGTACATCATTAGCGGCGGTAGAGCATCCGAGAAACTTTCCTCCCAAGTCTTCTTCTTTTCCATTCCCCATTTCACCCGGAGTTCCTTTCCATACGCTCATCCAAAACCTTCATTCATGTTTTAGTCGAACGAAAATTATAACCAGGCGAAAATGAATCCTTCTTTACCTGAAACCTCCATCGCTCCTGAAATTGTAGGCGCGCAGGTGTTGTGTCAACCACGTTCTTTCTGGTTAATTTAAGGTTCATTATTGGCCTCTAATATTTTTTTTGGTGGTTTAAGGGAAGCACGTACTACTTCCGCGAAACCAAGTGCGGTTTCACGGCCCTTCACAAGCAGTTCGACCGGATGAAGGAGGAGGAGAAAAATGTCTTCCAACGGACGCCTTTCAGTCACTTCCTCACATTTCCTCACGTCACAACTGACAACGAGATACTGGTTGGTTCGTCGAACACTTCGACGCCAATGAAGTCGGTCTGAGAATAGCCACTGGGGTGGTCCCATTTACGGTAGAAGACGTCGCCCTTCTACTTGTACTAAGAGCACATGGGCAGAGAGTGGATATGGAAGTCATGTACGTAGAGAAACGTGACGGGGTTAACCTCGACAACACCCATCTACTGGGTCATCTTACCGCCACGAGCTTGATGGGCGAGGAGGAGGAGCACGTCCGACTCCTTATTTCTATGATTTTCAATCATTTTTTGTTCTTCGATGGATCACTGCGAAGTAAAGCGTGGTACACGAAGCACCTGAAGAACCTCAAGCGCCTCAAGAGATATGCGTGGGCAAATGCGGTTCACACTTTCTTGGTTGAAGGCCTTGAGGAAGCCCAACGGGACCTCTCGATGAGGAGATTGTCAGCGAACTTCTCTATGAAGCAGGGCTACGTGTATGGTTGCGTTGCCGTATTACAAGTAAGCATCTTGGTCCGGAATGAGTGTTGTGTCAGTCCGGAGTAGTGTTGGTTTATGTCCGGAATAAGTGTTTTGTCTGTCCGGGATAAGTCTTGTGTCTGTCCGGAATAGTGTTGTCTCTGTCCGGAATAAGTGTCTTGAGGTTATCCGGGAAAAGTAATACGTATGTCCGGAATAGTGTTTTGTCTGTCCGGAATAAATGTGTTGTCTGTCCGGAATAGTCCTGTATATGTCCGGAATGATTGTCTTGTATGTCCGGAATACGTATTGTGTATGTCCGGAATAAGTATATTGTCTGTCCGGAATAAGAGTTTTGTCTGTCCGGAATAAGAGTTTGTCTGTCCGAATTAGTGTTGCGTCTGTCCTGAATACGTATTGTGTCTGTCCGGAATAAGTATTTTCTCTGTCCGGAATAGTGTTGCGTCTGTCCGGAATAAGAGTTGCGTCTGTCCGGAATAAGTATTTTGTCTGTCCGGAATAAGTATTTTGTCTGTCCGGAATAGTCCTGTATATGTCCGGAATGATTGTCCTGTCTGTCCGGAATACGTATTGTGTCTGTCCGGAATAAGTATTTTGTCTGTCCGGGATAGTGTTGGGTCTGTCCGGAATAAGAGTTTTGTCTGTCCGGAATAGTGTTGCGTCTGTCCGGAATAAGAGTTGTGTCTGTCCTGGGGAAGTTATGTTTCTGATTTTTAACTCATTCCTGTTTTCAGGTGTGGTTTTGCGAGAAGTTCAAATTGGGGGATCCCCGGTCAGCATTTCCACGGTTCAAGTGTTGGACGGAAATGTTTAGCAGACGCCAAATCCTTAGAAAATGGGAAGATCGAGGCATCAACTTGTCCCGGATTTACTCGGGCCAATTTGAGTTGAAGGGCCCCCCAAAACTCAGTGAATGGGAGCATTCACTGTTGTCAGAGGATCAATTTCCTCCTGCAGAAGCAACTCCCGCAGCAAAGGTCGCCTCGAAGGAAACACCTTCAACATCCACTCTACCAAGGGTACAACTCAGTGAATGCAGCATTCCATGTGACCCACTGCTACAAGAGTTGGAACTTAGTGAGGTGAAGACGAATTGGCTGCGAGCCGAAGCAGCACTTAGGGAGGCGACCGTTAAAATTAACAACCTGGAGGAAGAACTCCGGATCTCTCAAAAAGAGTGTCGTAGGCTGAGAGTCCGTGGGGAGGAGGAAGAGAGGGAAAAGAGGGAGGAGGAAGAGAGAAATAAGAGGGAGGCGGAGGAGGGGAAGAAGAGAGAGGAGGAAGAGAGGGAGAAGAGAGAGGAGGAAGAAAGGAAGAAGAGAGAGGAGGAAGAGAGGGAGAAGAGAGAGGAGGAAGAAAGGAAGAAGAGAGAGGAGGAAGAGAGGGAGAAGAGAGAGGAGGAAGAAAGGAAGAAGAGGGAGGAGCAAGAGAAGAAGAAGAGGGAGGATGATGAGAAGAAGAGGAGGGAGGAGGATGAGAGGAATAAGAGGGAGGAGGATGAGAAGAAGAGGAGGGAGGAGGATGAGAGGAATAAGAGGGAGGAGGATGCGAGGAAGAGGAGGGAGGAGGATGAGAGGAAGAGGAGGATGAGGAGGGAGGAGGAAGAGAGAAAAAAGCGGAGGGAGGAAGAGAGGAAGAAGAGGGAGGAGCAAGAGAAGAAGAAGAGGGAGGAGGATGAGAGTAATAAGAGGGAGGAGAAAGAGAAAAAGAGGAGGATGAGGAGGGAGGAGGAAGAGAGAAAAAAACGGAGGGAGGAAGAGAGGAAGAAGAGGGAGGAGCAAGAGAAGAAGAAGAGGGAGGAGGATGAGAGGAATAAGAGGGAGGAGGAAGAGAAGAAGAGGAGGAGGAGGATGAGAAGAGAGGAATACGAGGGAGGAGGAAGAGAGGAAGAAGAGGGAGGAGGAAGAGAGGAAGGAGGAAGAGGGAGAGAAGAGGAAGGAGGATGAGAAGAAGAAGGAGGAAGATATGAGGAGACAGGAGGAAAGAAAGAGGAAGGCTGTGGTATCGCTACCGCTTTTGCACCGTCAAAAAATACGAACCATTAAACCACGCTTGCGCACAGAACATATAGAAGAAGCGCAAAGCAAATCTGGCCAAGATGAGGCACAGAAGAATGTCGTAGAAAAACAAGAAGAAATAAAGGAGGCCGAAGAAGCCACCACAAAAACAAAAGGGGCCGAAGAAGCCAGTAAAGAAATATACGAGGCCGACGAAACAGCGAAAAATGAACTGGTCGCCCATGTTTCGTCCACGAGGCCCGATGTGGATGCGACCGCCTTGAGAACGCTGACCAATGATGAGGTACGTCGTTTATTGAATGCAACGACTCCCCAACGAGAAGTCAAAGATATTATCTGGAGGGGGGTTCTGAGCAATATCACCAGGGGTGATCTCAAGGAAATAATTTCGCCAAAAACAGAATTCACCAACGAAACTCTTGACGGCCTAATTGAGGTACTCCTCAGAAGAGGAGGGCAACAAAAGGTGGTCTGCTTATTATCCTTCGAATCGGAAATGATTGTGGAGGGACAGGGAGAAGATATAAGGAAAGATTATTTACTCCAAAAAATTGAAGGAATAAATGTGGAGGAAGTCATCATCGCACAGCCATGCTGTTTGGCCGGCCACTGGACTCTGTTCGTAGCCCACGGACCTCGATCAGAGTTCATTCAGTACAACAGCCTCTCCCGCACACTTAAAAAAGGTGACAATCCTAACCGTTTTGTCGGAACTCATGAATGCACCGCGTCTAAGATAGCGGGATTCTGGCGAGGGTTGTTGAAGGTCGAGTGGCCGCTGAGAGTTGAGAGGAAGGGTAGCCAACGACAGCAACCGGGGAGTAACGACTGCGGGTCATACGTTTTGTACGGGATGAAGCGTTTGATGGAGAATGTTGATCCGACGAAGCCGAAGCAGAGCAAGGTTATTCACCGTTTTAGAGGCGATTTGGCCAATTTCTTACTCGAAGACTCTGGGATGTGCGATCAACAATAAACGCCCTGAAAATGTTTTAATTTACTTTGCACCATTGCGCACTCAACAATTTTTTTCCCAAAGTTATACATGTATACATGTTAAAATTACATAGACTATTTGAATGATTTATCAATACAAGGACATTTGGTGTTGGGTTTTTATAAAATTATTTTCTTGTTTCCGGACATACGTGATACGTAATCCGGACGTTATTTGCAGTCTTATTCCGGATTGCAAATACACTTATTCCGGACAGCAAATACACTTATTCCGGACAGAAAATACACTTATTACGGACAAACTTTATGTTCCGTTTCTGGACACACTTTATTCTTAAACGGGACAACAAATACACTTATTCCGGACAACAAATACACTTATTCCGGACAGCAAATACACTTATTCCGGACAAACTTTATGTTCCGTTTCTGGACACACTTTATTCTAAAACCGGACAACAAATACACTTATTCCGGACAACAAATACACTTATTCCGGACAACAAATACACTTATTCCGGACTGCAAATACACTTATTCCGGACAGCAAATACACTTATTCCGGTCAACAAATACACTTATTCCGGACAAACTTTATGTTCCGTTTCTGGACACACTTTATTCTTAAACCGGACAACAAATACACTTATTCCGGACAGCAAATACACTTATTCCGGACAGCAAATACACTTCTTCCGGACAAACTTTATGTTCCGTTTCTGGACACACTTTATTCTTAAACTGGACAACAAATATACTTAAACCGGACAACAAATACACTTATTCCGGACAACAAATACACTAATTCCGGACAACAAATACACTTATTCCGGACAACAAATACACTTATTCCGGACAAACTTTATGTTCCGTTTCTGGACACACTTTATCCTTAAATCGGACAACAAATATACTTTTTTCCGGACAACAAATACACTTATTCCGGACTGCAAATACACTTATTCCGGACAGCAAATACACTTATTCCGGACTGCAAATACACGTAATCCGGATAGAAAAACATTGTAATCCGGACAGCCTAAGTACGTCTTCCGGACATATTGGTCACTTAATCCGGACATAAATAAAACGTAATCCGAACATTGATGAATCGTAATCCGGACGGACATATAACGTAATCCGGACATACTGGTAACTTAATCCGGACATAAATATAACTTATTCCGGACAGACATACAACAAACCAAAATTACTTAAATATATTTGTCGCCATCAGAAATTAATTCACAAACGAACAAGCAAAGAAATGGTTGAATCTTATGCAATAATACGGACAGACATACAATGACTTTCAACAAAATTACATAGGAATAATTCCAACCAAGGACAAATACAATAATCAAGGAGGAACTCCCTCGTAATGCAAATTCATGTCCCAGTCATCGAAATCGTGATCCCCCGGTTTGGGTGCTGCAGGGTGTAACGGGGGTAGAACCTTATTCCTGATGATTTTCTTAACTTTACTTTTAATTATTTTCTCAGACCGTTTCAAGGTTCGGTCGACCGCTCGAACCTAGTTTCGGTCGACCGTTCTATAACTCGGTCGACCGTTCGTAACAGGAACTATTCCATCGCAATGTTCGGTCGACTGACCGATCACATTCGGTCGACCGTTCGAACAGATAAAAATTCCCTGTTATCGGTCGAGACACGTCCGGTCGACCGTGCCCGATCGGTCGACCGTTTACTGCTATCCGGTCGACCGTTTGAGCACTGTTAGCAGACTTGTCAAATTTTGGTTTAACCCCTACAAAATTTGACATTTCGGGATTAGTAGTAAATTCACAACTTATGTAACATATTATCCTATGTAATTATCAATCATTACACCCCATAATATTTACATCGCATATGTATTTAATTTAGATTCTAATTATGTTATTAATCACAACATAATTTTGATTTTGCTTGTTCACCTCATGTGTCATATTTTCTACATGAAACCCGACACATCTTATGAACTCAAAATCCTCATTTCTTGTTTCCCAGTTTTGTGGTATGACCTATGGGATGATCTAAACTAAGTTGGCAGTGATATTAAGAGCTTAATATCACAAGCTATAAGCGGGAAGTGAGAGTTAAGAGTAAATACAACCTGATGCAGAGTGTAGAAGAACTTGCAGTGATGATTATATCATCCACATATACAAAAATAAATATGGTGTCATTCTAATTATACAAAACAAAAGAGAAGTGTCAGATTCTGTGGGGATGAAACCAAAAGACAATAGCTTATCTGTAGCTTGGTGAACCAGGCACGATGAGCATGTTTAAGGGTATAAGTGGCTTTGTGGAGATGACAAACATGGTTGGGAAAGCGAGGATCAGTAAACCCAGGGGGTTGAGCCATGTATACTTGCTCAATCAGGTCACCATTAAGAAAAACATTGTTAATATCAAGTTGCTTGATAGGCCAATTAATGAAATCAACAATAGTTAGAACAATACATATGGTGACAAACTTAACAACTAGACTAAAGGTGTTTGTGTAGTCTAGCCCTTCTTCTTGATGAAAGTCTTTAGCTACAAGTAGGGGTGAGCATTCGGTCCGGACCGGACCGAAGACCGGACCAGACCGAATCGGTCCGGTCCGGTCAAAAACTGAATTTTTTTAAATAAAAAACAAAAAAAAACCGGTCCGGACCGAACCGGACCGAAATTTTAAAATTCTCCGGACCGAAACCCGGACCGGACCGGACCGAAACAAAACTTTCTGGACCGAACCCGGACCGGTCCGGGTTTTGCTCAGCCCTAGCTACAAGTCTGGCTATATAGTGATTAATAGAGCCATCATAGTTGTGTTTCAAACCAAAAATCTATTTACAACCAATGAGATTAGAAGCCTGAGTATAAGGAACAAGGGACAAAGTTTTCTTCAGGATTAAGGCATTAAATTCATCGTCCATTACCTACCTCCAGTTACCATTCTTGTAAGCCTGAGAAAAACATGTAGGTTCAGTTCCTTGAAGAGGAGATGGAGTAACAGAATGTTTTGTGATGTTATGGGCTTAGAAGTTGGGAAACTCTTTAGGTTTCCTTGTTTTTTCTCAAGTTCTGGTTGTCATAGGATGAATAGTGGATGAGGATTATTAAGTGAATTGGATGTACCAGAAGAGTGAGAAGGAGAGGTAGTAGGTGAAGGTAGTGAATCAGGCTGTGGAGGGACGTCTGGAGGAACATTGTCAGGAGCATTCAAACAAGGTATGGAAGATGTGGAGGAACACTACTACAAGATATCTTGGTGGGAGGCAATTTGGCATTCTCAAAAGGAAAATGAGTTTCATCAAATAGGACATTGCGAGCCACAAAGATCTGACCAGTGCTAACTGTAGGATTTCATGTTTAATTATACATATATATTTTCGAATTTTTTATGTATAATAAGGATCAATTTTCAATTTTCTATAATTTATTTCATGCATGCATCAATTTGTTTCAATATCTAGTTTCAAAACTTTATTAAAACAAATATGGGCTCCGAAATTCATACCTAGAAGTTCTCTAAAACTTCTTGAAGATTCGGAGACGTTGGGGATGCTCCTCGCTGCGCCAAATGCCTCAGAGTATTCACCAAACTCTAAACAAGATCGGAGAGAGGGAAGCTAGTCTCTCAATCTCCGATAGGGTTTAAAATCCAATTACTAATCCCTCTTTAATTCTCTTGAGAAGATGATCTCCTAAGAACTAAAACTAAACTTAAGAATTAAGGGATTTTCGTGGAGAATTATGGAGAGAGAATTTTTGCACAAGAAATAATGAATTAGATTAATTGGGTAATGAAATAAGCTTGTATTTATAAGCTTTCTCCAAATTACCTATTCATGTGCAACCCCTTGCCCATGATCTCATGCAAAATTTCATCTAACCATCCATTATTTAATAATAAATAATATTAGCCACGAATTAAATCAATTATAGACCAATTCCATGCATGATCTAATTAATTCTTAAATTAATTCTGCACAAAACCGTCTGGACCGGTAGACCATTTCAAGGTTCGGTCGACCGCTCGAACCTAGGTTCGGTCGACCGTTCTATAACTCAGTCGACCGTTCGTAACAGGAACTATTCCATCGCAATGTTCGGTTGACCGACCGATCACATTCGGTCGACCGTTCGAACAGATGAAAATTCCCTGTTATCGGTCGAGACATGTCTGGTCGACCGTTTACTGCTATCCGGTTGACCGTTTAAGCACTGTTCTGCAGACTTGTCAAATTTCAGTTTAACCCCTACAAAATTTGACATTTCGGCATTAGTAGTAAATTCACAACTTATGTAACATATTATCCTATGTAATGATCAATCATTACACCCCATAATATTTACATCACATATGTATTTAATTTAGATTCTAATTATGTTATTAATCAAAACATAATTTTGATTTTGCTTGTTCACCCCATGTGTCATATTTTCTACATGAAACCCAACACATCTTATTAACTCAAAATCCTCATTTCTTGTTTCTCAGTTTTGTGGTGTGACCTATTGGAGGATCTAAACTAAGTTGACAGTGATATTAAGAGCTTAATATCACAAGCTATAAGCGGTATCTAGCTACACATTATAGCTCCCAATTAGTTAGATGTCTTAATTCCACTCGAACCAAAACCCGATCCAATTAGTGATGGAGTGCACCACTTGTGTCCGTCCCTTGCCTCATGATATTAAGAATGAGTCGTTATACACGGACGTGCGCGTCCGTGATGCTTTCTACGTGGACGGACAAGTCAGCTGCCTGTTCAGCGTCCAGTCAGCCAAAACTTCTGCACGGGGAAAAATAAATTACGAATTTTTGGGTGAGACGGTTCATTTCCCGAAATCACGATTAGACGGTTAGACTTCACGTACATCATTAGCGGCGGTAGAGCATCCGAGAAACTTTCCTCCCAAGTCTTCTTCTTTTCCATTCCCCATTTCACCCGGAGTTCCTTTCCATACGCTCATCCAAAACCTTCATTCATGTTTTAGTCGAACGAAAATTATAACCAGGCGAAAATGAATCCTTCTTTACCTGAAACCTCCATCGCTCCTGAAATTGTAGGCGCGCAGGTGTTGTGTCAACCACGTTCTTTCTGGTTAATTTAAGGTTCATTATTGGCCTCTAATATTTTTTTTGGTGGTTTAAGGGAAGCACGTACTACTTCCGCGAAACCAAGTGCGGTTTCACGGCCCTTCACAAGCAGTTCGACCGGATGAAGGAGGAGGAGAAAAATGTCTTCCAACGGACGCCTTTCAGTCACTTCCTCACATTTCCTCACGTCACAACTGACAACGAGATACTGGTTGGTTCGTCGAACACTTCGACGCCAATGAAGTCGGTCTGAGAATAGCCACTGGGGTGGTCCCATTTACGGTAGAAGACGTCGCCCTTCTACTTGTACTAAGAGCACATGGGCAGAGAGTGGATATGGAAGTCATGTACGTAGAGAAACGTGACGGGGTTAACCTCGACAACACCCATCTACTGGGTCATCTTACCGCCACGAGCTTGATGGGCGAGGAGGAGGAGCACGTCCGACTCCTTATTTCTATGATTTTCAATCATTTTTTGTTCTTCGATGGATCACTGCGAAGTAAAGCGTGGTACACGAAGCACCTGAAGAACCTCAAGCGCCTCAAGAGATATGCGTGGGCAAATGCGGTTCACACTTTCTTGGTTGAAGGCCTTGAGGAAGCCCAACGGGACCTCTCGATGAGGAGATTGTCAGCGAACTTCTCTATGAAGCAGGGCTACGTGTATGGTTGCGTTGCCGTATTACAAGTAAGCATCTTGGTCCGGAATGAGTGTTGTGTCAGTCCGGAGTAGTGTTGGTTTATGTCCGGAATAAGTGTTTTGTCTGTCCGGGATAAGTCTTGTGTCTGTCCGGAATAGTGTTGTCTCTGTCCGGAATAAGTGTCTTGAGGTTATCCGGGAAAAGTAATACGTATGTCCGGAATAGTGTTTTGTCTGTCCGGAATAAATGTGTTGTCTGTCCGGAATAGTCCTGTATATGTCCGGAATGATTGTCTTGTATGTCCGGAATACGTATTGTGTATGTCCGGAATAAGTATATTGTCTGTCCGGAATAAGAGTTTTGTCTGTCCGGAATAAGAGTTTGTCTGTCCGAATTAGTGTTGCGTCTGTCCTGAATACGTATTGTGTCTGTCCGGAATAAGTATTTTCTCTGTCCGGAATAGTGTTGCGTCTGTCCGGAATAAGAGTTGCGTCTGTCCGGAATAAGTATTTTGTCTGTCCGGAATAAGTATTTTGTCTGTCCGGAATAGTCCTGTATATGTCCGGAATGATTGTCCTGTCTGTCCGGAATACGTATTGTGTCTGTCCGGAATAAGTATTTTGTCTGTCCGGGATAGTGTTGGGTCTGTCCGGAATAAGAGTTTTGTCTGTCCGGAATAGTGTTGCGTCTGTCCGGAATAAGAGTTGTGTCTGTCCTGGGGAAGTTATGTTTCTGATTTTTAACTCATTCCTGTTTTCAGGTGTGGTTTTGCGAGAAGTTCAAATTGGGGGATCCCCGGTCAGCATTTCCACGGTTCAAGTGTTGGACGGAAATGTTTAGCAGACGCCAAATCCTTAGAAAATGGGAAGATCGAGGCATCAACTTGTCCCGGATTTACTCGGGCCAATTTGAGTTGAAGGGCCCCCCAAAACTCAGTGAATGGGAGCATTCACTGTTGTCAGAGGATCAATTTCCTCCTGCAGAAGCAACTCCCGCAGCAAAGGTCGCCTCGAAGGAAACACCTTCAACATCCACTCTACCAAGGGTACAACTCAGTGAATGCAGCATTCCATGTGACCCACTGCTACAAGAGTTGGAACTTAGTGAGGTGAAGACGAATTGGCTGCGAGCCGAAGCAGCACTTAGGGAGGCGACCGTTAAAATTAACAACCTGGAGGAAGAACTCCGGATCTCTCAAAAAGAGTGTCGTAGGCTGAGAGTCCGTGGGGAGGAGGAAGAGAGGGAAAAGAGGGAGGAGGAAGAGAGAAATAAGAGGGAGGCGGAGGAGGGGAAGAAGAGAGAGGAGGAAGAGAGGGAGAAGAGAGAGGAGGAAGAAAGGAAGAAGAGAGAGGAGGAAGAGAGGGAGAAGAGAGAGGAGGAAGAAAGGAAGAAGAGAGAGGAGGAAGAGAGGGAGAAGAGAGAGGAGGAAGAAAGGAAGAAGAGGGAGGAGCAAGAGAAGAAGAAGAGGGAGGATGATGAGAAGAAGAGGAGGGAGGAGGATGAGAGGAATAAGAGGGAGGAGGATGAGAAGAAGAGGAGGGAGGAGGATGAGAGGAATAAGAGGGAGGAGGATGCGAGGAAGAGGAGGGAGGAGGATGAGAGGAAGAGGAGGATGAGGAGGGAGGAGGAAGAGAGAAAAAAGCGGAGGGAGGAAGAGAGGAAGAAGAGGGAGGAGCAAGAGAAGAAGAAGAGGGAGGAGGATGAGAGTAATAAGAGGGAGGAGAAAGAGAAAAAGAGGAGGATGAGGAGGGAGGAGGAAGAGAGAAAAAAACGGAGGGAGGAAGAGAGGAAGAAGAGGGAGGAGCAAGAGAAGAAGAAGAGGGAGGAGGATGAGAGGAATAAGAGGGAGGAGGAAGAGAAGAAGAGGAGGAGGAGGATGAGAAGAGAGGAATACGAGGGAGGAGGAAGAGAGGAAGAAGAGGGAGGAGGAAGAGAGGAAGGAGGAAGAGGGAGAGAAGAGGAAGGAGGATGAGAAGAAGAAGGAGGAAGATATGAGGAGACAGGAGGAAAGAAAGAGGAAGGCTGTGGTATCGCTACCGCTTTTGCACCGTCAAAAAATACGAACCATTAAACCACGCTTGCGCACAGAACATATAGAAGAAGCGCAAAGCAAATCTGGCCAAGATGAGGCACAGAAGAATGTCGTAGAAAAACAAGAAGAAATAAAGGAGGCCGAAGAAGCCACCACAAAAACAAAAGGGGCCGAAGAAGCCAGTAAAGAAATATACGAGGCCGACGAAACAGCGAAAAATGAACTGGTCGCCCATGTTTCGTCCACGAGGCCCGATGTGGATGCGACCGCCTTGAGAACGCTGACCAATGATGAGGTACGTCGTTTATTGAATGCAACGACTCCCCAACGAGAAGTCAAAGATATTATCTGGAGGGGGGTTCTGAGCAATATCACCAGGGGTGATCTCAAGGAAATAATTTCGCCAAAAACAGAATTCACCAACGAAACTCTTGACGGCCTAATTGAGGTACTCCTCAGAAGAGGAGGGCAACAAAAGGTGGTCTGCTTATTATCCTTCGAATCGGAAATGATTGTGGAGGGACAGGGAGAAGATATAAGGAAAGATTATTTACTCCAAAAAATTGAAGGAATAAATGTGGAGGAAGTCATCATCGCACAGCCATGCTGTTTGGCCGGCCACTGGACTCTGTTCGTAGCCCACGGACCTCGATCAGAGTTCATTCAGTACAACAGCCTCTCCCGCACACTTAAAAAAGGTGACAATCCTAACCGTTTTGTCGGAACTCATGAATGCACCGCGTCTAAGATAGCGGGATTCTGGCGAGGGTTGTTGAAGGTCGAGTGGCCGCTGAGAGTTGAGAGGAAGGGTAGCCAACGACAGCAACCGGGGAGTAACGACTGCGGGTCATACGTTTTGTACGGGATGAAGCGTTTGATGGAGAATGTTGATCCGACGAAGCCGAAGCAGAGCAAGGTTATTCACCGTTTTAGAGGCGATTTGGCCAATTTCTTACTCGAAGACTCTGGGATGTGCGATCAACAATAAACGCCCTGAAAATGTTTTAATTTACTTTGCACCATTGCGCACTCAACAATTTTTTTCCCAAAGTTATACATGTATACATGTTAAAATTACATAGACTATTTGAATGATTTATCAATACAAGGACATTTGGTGTTGGGTTTTTATAAAATTATTTTCTTGTTTCCGGACATACGTGATACGTAATCCGGACGTTATTTGCAGTCTTATTCCGGATTGCAAATACACTTATTCCGGACAGCAAATACACTTATTCCGGACAGAAAATACACTTATTACGGACAAACTTTATGTTCCGTTTCTGGACACACTTTATTCTTAAACGGGACAACAAATACACTTATTCCGGACAACAAATACACTTATTCCGGACAGCAAATACACTTATTCCGGACAAACTTTATGTTCCGTTTCTGGACACACTTTATTCTAAAACCGGACAACAAATACACTTATTCCGGACAACAAATACACTTATTCCGGACAACAAATACACTTATTCCGGACTGCAAATACACTTATTCCGGACAGCAAATACACTTATTCCGGTCAACAAATACACTTATTCCGGACAAACTTTATGTTCCGTTTCTGGACACACTTTATTCTTAAACCGGACAACAAATACACTTATTCCGGACAGCAAATACACTTATTCCGGACAGCAAATACACTTCTTCCGGACAAACTTTATGTTCCGTTTCTGGACACACTTTATTCTTAAACTGGACAACAAATATACTTAAACCGGACAACAAATACACTTATTCCGGACAACAAATACACTAATTCCGGACAACAAATACACTTATTCCGGACAACAAATACACTTATTCCGGACAAACTTTATGTTCCGTTTCTGGACACACTTTATCCTTAAATCGGACAACAAATATACTTTTTTCCGGACAACAAATACACTTATTCCGGACTGCAAATACACTTATTCCGGACAGCAAATACACTTATTCCGGACTGCAAATACACGTAATCCGGATAGAAAAACATTGTAATCCGGACAGCCTAAGTACGTCTTCCGGACATATTGGTCACTTAATCCGGACATAAATAAAACGTAATCCGAACATTGATGAATCGTAATCCGGACGGACATATAACGTAATCCGGACATACTGGTAACTTAATCCGGACATAAATATAACTTATTCCGGACAGACATACAACAAACCAAAATTACTTAAATATATTTGTCGCCATCAGAAATTAATTCACAAACGAACAAGCAAAGAAATGGTTGAATCTTATGCAATAATACGGACAGACATACAATGACTTTCAACAAAATTACATAGGAATAATTCCAACCAAGGACAAATACAATAATCAAGGAGGAACTCCCTCGTAATGCAAATTCATGTCCCAGTCATCGAAATCGTGATCCCCCGGTTTGGGTGCTGCAGGGTGTAACGGGGGTAGAACCTTATTCCTGATGATTTTCTTAACTTTACTTTTAATTATTTTCTCAGACCGTTTCAAGGTTCGGTCGACCGCTCGAACCTAGTTTCGGTCGACCGTTCTATAACTCGGTCGACCGTTCGTAACAGGAACTATTCCATCGCAATGTTCGGTCGACTGACCGATCACATTCGGTCGACCGTTCGAACAGATAAAAATTCCCTGTTATCGGTCGAGACACGTCCGGTCGACCGTGCCCGATCGGTCGACCGTTTACTGCTATCCGGTCGACCGTTTGAGCACTGTTAGCAGACTTGTCAAATTTTGGTTTAACCCCTACAAAATTTGACATTTCGGGATTAGTAGTAAATTCACAACTTATGTAACATATTATCCTATGTAATTATCAATCATTACACCCCATAATATTTACATCGCATATGTATTTAATTTAGATTCTAATTATGTTATTAATCACAACATAATTTTGATTTTGCTTGTTCACCTCATGTGTCATATTTTCTACATGAAACCCGACACATCTTATGAACTCAAAATCCTCATTTCTTGTTTCCCAGTTTTGTGGTATGACCTATGGGATGATCTAAACTAAGTTGGCAGTGATATTAAGAGCTTAATATCACAAGCTATAAGCGGTATCTAGCTACACATTATAGCTCCCAATTCGTTAGATGTCTTAATTCCACTCGAACCAAAACCCGATCCAATTAGTGATGGAGTGCACCACTTGTGTCCGTCCCTTGCCTCATGATATTAAAAATACACACAAAGTAGTATTGTGTCATCTTTGTATTAGTATTCATTTCTTGATCTCTTTAAGCTATTTATAAATATATGACTTAACTCAAATCACATTGTGCACATTATAACTTTGCTTTATCAAGGGGCCCACTAATATCATCACTCAATTAAGAGGGGCAATGATAATCTTTTAACTAACTATCTTCTCCAACGAAAGTTATACTTAACCAACTAATGTCTTTACACTACACTCATCGATAGCTCAAGACACTAGTCTAATTAAGAACTCCTTAAGCGATCGGATATAAGTCTCATATCAAAGAACCAAGGACACAGTAAAATATTAATGACACAGAAACACATTTCTATAATATTTTACTTGTTAGGTCAATTCGGTATACAAAAGTATTATTTTCCTCTTTTGTGTACTCATGTTATCACTCACTTGTAGGGCTACAATGATCTATGACCAACACGACAATCTTAGCTCGGTAATTAATGTTCCATGTTAATTACCATGATTGCGAATATCTTTTGTTTTATGTAAACTAATATCTTTTAGAGCTCTACGGTTAAGGACCAAGAGCATCTTCCTTAACACTTCTAAAAGACGAATAACATAAACAAGGAACAAAATAATTTCTCATTCAATTCATAATAATTGACATTTAAAAGTAAAACTTTTAGAACACATTCGCTTCACTAACATGAAAACATTTGTAACCTTTGTACATAAAATTGTAACCCAAAAACGCATTGAAGAGAACAAGGTTGTAATTTGTTTATGTTGTAAGGACGTAAACAAGGAAAACATGAAGAACCAAAAACTTCTAAAATTGAATAATCTAGAGATGTTTTAAAAAGCTTTTCAAATGGAGAAGAAGATGAAGCGCCGAGAAGTATGTTAATCAGAAAAGCAGTTGTAATAAAGGCATGATCCAAAAAATATGAAGGAAGAGAAGCATGAGACAGTAAAATGAGTCCACGATCAACCACATGTCTGTTTTCTTTCAATGAAACCATTTTGTTCATGAGTATGAGGACAAGAAACTCTATGGATAATGTCATTTTGTTCAAGAAATTTTTAAACATAACGAAATCACCCCCCCCCCCCCCCCCATCATTGTGAAAACTTTAATTTTGTAGGGAAGAAATTCTCAGCTTGGATTTTGATTTTTTTTTAAAGGTCGATAAAACATCAGATTTACATGCAATCAGAAAAACCCAAGTGTAACGACTAAAGTCATCAATAAAACTAACATAAAATATGCACCCAGTGTGAGAAAGAATAGGAGCAGGTCCCCAGACATTAGAATAAATTGTTTCTAAAGGAGCACTAGATTGAATGAACAATTCTTTCCTAATGTAGAAATAGCATTATTATGAAGAATAAAATGAACAATACGAGCAGAAAGATGACTTGATGAAGATTTAAATTTATACCGCAAGTGCACGGCGTCAATGGAGACGTGGCAAATACGGGTCGAACACAAGGAGGGAGAGATTTCGTTGTTTATGTTGTTTCGATTGATGGGAAAGAAGTAGAGAAGAATCAATTAGGGTTTTTGGAGTTTTTGGTTTAATTAACTAAAGTACGAAACAAAAGCAATTAAAATTAAAACAAGAACAAAGAAGAGAATTCCGTCGGGTGGAGGTCTAGACTTAGGTTTAGATTGGAGAATGGAGAAACTTGAAATAAATCATGTTAGTTATGAAGCATTACAAGATAAATGATTTAACATAAACTCAAGTAATCAAAATATACTAATCACGAACTTAAAACAATAACATGCATTCATCTTCTCTACCCCTAATTCCATCACCTCCACCCTTTGGAAAGAGTTAGAAACTCATGGAGGGAGGAAGAAGAAAGGATCCTAGAGACATTAAAAGAAAATAAAAACAAAACAAAATAAAACAGAAATTTATTACTAATGATCCAAGACCAAAGGTTCAAAGATGTGTTACATTCGTCCTACAGGGCTATTTATAGCCGATACAGGGGATACCAATACATAAAAGGATAGTACACGCGTCGACCCGGCACTGGACAAAAATCAGGCACACAGATCAATGACTGGGCGGCGGAAACGTCGCATATTGAAGGTGTTGTGCGGCGAAAACGCCGCACAATCAGGTCTGCTCGGGTCCGGATTTTGGTCATGTGTTTATGGTATGATTTGATCTTTATTTACGTGTCTGGATGATTCTTTCCATTGTCTTGAACTCCGGATTAATTCCTTCCATTGTTGGAGATTTATATTTGACTTTTCTTTTGACTTTTCCAACAAAATAACTTGATCCTTTTCTTTTGCAATCAGGTCCTTGGTATTTTGCAATTAAGCCCTTGACCTTTTTGTAATTAGCTCCTTGAATGCTTTTATGCTTGGATGCATTTCCATTTGAAACCCGATAAGCTTGAATTCGGTCTTTATGATAGAAATGAATCTTTTGCAAACGTTTATGCCCGGAATGTGGGTAATCTGCATCCAAGTCCCTGTATTCTGTAAATACGACTAAACACATACCTTAGTAGCATTTATTGATATAAAAGTAATCTAAATGAAAGACATATGATGCAATGTATGCAATGCATCAATAACCCCCACACCTAGATTTTGCTAGTCCCTAGCAAAACAGAATATAAGAAAATGAAAACAGGGAAATCCTAACTCACTTTCGTAGGAATCACGGTTGCACTTAGCATGTGCAACAAGCCTTTAAATCTCCAGGTTGCCTTAGAGGACGAGTTTTGTCTCGTGAGGGTTTTCAGTTGACACACCCACAAAGTCTTAATTCCATTAATAGCTCTTAATATTTCTGCCTTAACCTTATACATCTCACTTAAAGTTCTCGCATGCTCATTATACAGTTCTAACTTATAAAAAGTTTGACTTGGTCTTTATTCCTCCACATTCACACCACTAACCCCTCTACACATGTTATCACATAAATTATTTTGCACGCCTCCTCTGGTGGTGAAGTATCATTTGGATCAACCATGGCATGGATCATTTCTTTAGCTTTGGGCCTTGAGTATCTTAAAGTATTTATTTATTTTTTTCTTTTTTCCGTGATTCAACACATTTGCTTTTCTTTTTAACACTTATACCCTTTTTGCATTCGTGTAGCGAGTTTGGTCGATAATCCCGAGCTGGCAGACTCAAGTTACCGGGTTTCAAGATACCCCTACGGACCAGTGACTCGAAGACTTGGGCTTTTGTAATTATTTTGCAAAATGTGTTTTCCTCACTTTATTTTTATTTTATTTTACTTTTATTTTCCTCAAGGCTTAATTGCTATTAGAAGTCCACACTTCCCGGTATATTTTCCTCAACCTCTGCTTTTTATCAACCACTTCAAAGATTTGATTCATCCAATTTAAGTGCATACATGTCTTACAAGGGCCATGGGTTATTTCTTTGGAACTTAGATTTATGTCATAATTTCTACAAGCAGAACTATATAATAAGGAACAAAAACTTAATGCAATTTGTACACGGGTTTTGGCAGTTCAATCTTAAGTTATGTCATAGAATATTTTTTTTTTATTTTTTTTTTATTTAAAATAAAGCACAGCAGAAAATCAAATAGATAGATATGTACATATATAAACACCCCCCCCCCCCCCCCCCCACACCTAAATCATGCATTGTCCTCAATGTATGCATAGATAAAATAAATGCACTGATTACCTGCGTCGGCTTGCGGTAGAGGGGTTGAGTTTGCTCAAAGTCAACCATAATCAGAACTGGATTGAATGACACCATGTTGGTGCATGTATCCAGTTGAATTGTTCCCCATGTTGACTTGAGGAAAAGATTCCACTCTTCTCACTTGAATTGGTTCGCTTATTTGCTTGAGTGATGGTGGTTGAGTAAATGAATTACTCCTTTTTTTCTTACTTCCTTTTTGCTTATGTGATGATTTATTTGATTCAGAATTCTGATAAATACGTGCTCTCATCACAACATCACTTGGGTTGCATATTATTTCTGGCTCATTATCAATATGGAAGATATTAAATTCTGCTTTTAAGTTCCCGAAAGATAATTGCATGAGCCCATTTCGACAGTTTATTAATACTTCCGAAGTGGCTAAAAAGGGTCTACCTAGAATTACAGGGATTTGTCGATTAGGATTTACAACAGGTTCAGTATCAAGTACGACAAAATCCACTGGATAAATGAAGTCACCAACCTTAATCAAAACGTCCTCTACTACACCTCTCGGTTTCTTAACAGAACAATCAGCGAATTGGAGGGTTGTCCTTGAGGGTTTCAGCGGACCAAGGTTGAGTTGCTCGTAGACAGAAAATGGGAGCAAGTTAACGCTTGCACCAAGGTCTAGAAGGGCTTTATTGATAAACGTATCTCCTATTGAACATGAAATTGTGGGACACCCCGGGTCCTTATATTTTATAGGAGATGTGTTGGAAAGAATTGAGCATATGTTTGCAGTTAAGAACGCCTTCTTTGGTACATTCGTTTTTCTCTTCTTAGTGCACAAATCTTTTAAGAATTTAGCATAAGCAGGTATTTGTTGAATCATGTCTAAGAGTGGAATGTTTACCTTAACTTGCTTAAATACTTCCAAGATTTTCTCTATTTGTGCACTAGAGTTCTTTTTGAGTCTATTGGGAAATGGTCTTTAGGCACATAGACTCGCTCAGGTTCAGGTTGAGCTACAGGTCAGGTTGGGTAGGTGGATTGGGCTTTTCAATTTGGACGTCGGGTTCAATAGTCAAGTCATATGTGGGTGCTTGATGGCTAGATTGATTAGTCATTCTAGGGTTTACCACATTATTGTCAATTTGTCTTCCGGACCGTAATGATACTACAACATTGATTTGTTGGAACGGTCCTTCCTCATTAACCATTTGAACCGGTCTAGGGTTGTTATTTCCTGAAGGTGGTTGATAAGATTGATATTGATTATTAGTTCTTGGGTTCACCTCAGGTTGACTTGGAAATTGGCCCTTTTCTCTTTCACCTATTATCTGTGCTAATTGGCTGACCTGTGTCTCTAGCCTTTGGAATGATTGGTTGGTTGTTTGTATAAAAGTTGTCATTAAAGTTTCTAATTTTGTCAACCTAACCTCATGATTTCCATTGTTATTACCCCCAGATGATGTATTATTTTGGTTATATGGGGTTTGTTGTTGTCTAGGAGGTTGTCCTTGTTGGGTCCACGAAAAATTGGGATGATTACGCCAACCTGGGTTATAGGTTGATGCGTAAGGATCATTTCTAGAATTGTTAAATGTGGCATTAACATGTTCCAGGTCCACACAGTCCTCCATTAAATGACCAGTCTGACCACATCTAGAGCAGGGGATAGACAAGGATTGATTCATTCGGGATTGATTTTGTAGCTCTAGACTTTCCATTCTACGCATTAGGGTAGCTAGTTTTGCCTCAGCCGCTATGTTGGAGTCTACAGCGAAGACACCTGGTCGGGGTTGACTCGCTATTCTAGATCCAATACTCGAGTTGATGGGTGTTCTAGCATTGTCCCATTGCATACTATTTTCAGCTAAATCCTCAAGAAAAGTCCAGGCATCATTTTCATTTTTGGACATGAAATTCCCTTGGCTCACAGATTCTAGCATAACTCTAGATGTGGGTGTCAATCCCTCATAAATAATTTGGCATAATTGCCACTTCGGTATTCCGTGATGAGGGCATTGGGTCAAGACACTCTTAAATCTCTCAAGATAGGAATAGAACGGCTCGCTCTCAGACTGAACGAATGCAACAATTTCATTCCTAATCTTCATAGTCTTATGGTTGGGGAAATATTTTTTTAGGAAAACTTGAACAAATTCGGCCCAACTTCTAATAGATCTTTCGGCTAGACTATATAGCCATTTCTTAGCGTCGTCTTTCAGTGCTAGAGGCACGAATTTCAGACGCACTGCCTCTTCAGGGATATGCTGGTATTGCATAAGAGAGCAGATTTCCTCAAATTCTCTAAGGAAGAGATATGGATCTTCCCTAGATATGAACTTAGGCAGCATACTCATGTATTGTGCCTTAAGTTCGAAGTCGCGACCCGGTATGGTGGGCATGACGATGCACGATGGCTGAGCAGCCATCGTTGGGTAGCACCGATCCCTCAAAGTTATAGGTTGCGCAACAGGCGGGTCCACTACGTTCTCACCCATTAGATCCGGGTGAGGTGGTGCAACAGATGAGTTGGGGTTAAGCTCTAGACTGGAATCCAGATGAACTCGTGAGAGTCGATTGCTTAAATCCCGCACCCAAATCTGAGTGCACCGGTTTGAATTAATTTTTGAATTTGAATTCGAAATTTAAATTTCAAATTCAATTCCAAGAATCAATTACTCTCTTTTTTTTGAATTTTTGAATTTTAATTTTAATTTTTTTTTTTTTTTAAAGGAAACAAACAATAGAAAGGTAAGGATGAGAAGGGAGAGAAGACTCAGACGAGAAGGGAAACTTAACTCTAAAGGATAAAAATTAGGGTTGGTCAGAAATTTCCTGAACAAGCACGGTCAAAACAATCCTAGACCTAGTGTCACTTAGATCTAGACGACTCCTAACTGGTTGAGTCGAATTGATTTGCTTGATTCACCTCCCTCACCAATCAAACCAAGTTGGCCAGTTAGTGTATAGCTAGTGGGGGCGCTTCCGACAGAGTCGGTGCCAATTAGACAACCACGTCGCTTGGAAGACTTTCGTCGACACAAAAACACTTTCTAGACACCAAATTGAATTCAGTTAGCTTCAGGTCATAGCAAGTCAAACCAATCTTCTCCTTAATTGAGTCCGAGTCCTTAGGGGCCAATGTCTAATTGATTTTAAATTTTAGGCTTAGGCGACACTTCAGGATTGTGGTTTGTGGGCTACGGGAGGGTGATGAAATCCCCACCGTATCTTTTCCTACGGAGTTGCCCTTAAGATAGTTTAACTTAAATCTAGAAAAGATAGTCAAACAATGGTCTTTTTAATGGGGGCAATTGCAAAGTTGTATGCAACTAAATTATATGCTCTAATGCAATCGATAAAAACCTCGATACGTACCTTGCCTCCAGCAATCTTCAACAAGTATTAATTTGCAAGAATTTAGCAAGAATAATGCAAGCAAAACATTATATGATGCATGCACTAAGGTCTTTCTAATTTTGCCAATTTTAGGTCAGAGTTGAATTATTGCCAATTATGGAATTGTAACCCTAACACGTGCAATTCTACGAAAGGAAACTTTTCAACTATTCAGATTTTACGAGAAAGGCAAGAAAAGTTACCTCCGCAATGCTCAGTCGGGTTCGCCGCCCGCTCTCGGAGATTCCAGTAGCTTAATGCGACCACCCAGAGATGCCGACGATGCCCCAGAAATTTGAAGACCAGAACCCACACTGGTGCGGCGATTCCGCCGCAAGTCACCTTGTAGATGCGGCGATTCCGCCGCCCAAGTGTCTCAGAACGCTCCCGGATTTCGCCGCGCGCTCTGTTGTCTCCTGCTACACAAATTCAAATACTTAGATCGCGCACAAGGTAGACAGGATAAAATCGAAAACACAAAAACACAAAAATCTGCGTCGCCTCCCCGGCAACGGCGCCAAAAACTTGATGAAGATTTAAATTTATACCGCAAGTGCACGACGTCAATGGAGACGTGGCAAATACGGGTCGAACACAAGGAGGGAGAGATTTCGTTGTTTATGTTGTTTCGATTGATGGGAAAGAAGTAGAGAAGAATCAATTAGGGTTTTTGGAGTTTTTGGTTTAATTAACTAAAGTACGAAACAAAAGCAATTAAAATTAAAACAAGAACAAAGAAGAGAATTCCGTCGGGTGGAGGTCTAGACTTAGGTTTAGATTGGAGAATGGAGAAACTTGAAATAAATCATGTTAGTTATGAAGCATTACAAGATAAATGATTTAACATAAACTCAAGTAATCAAAATATACTAATCACGAACTTAAAACAATAACATGCATTCATCTTCTCTACCCCTAATTCCATCACCTCCACCCTTTGGAAAGAGTTAGAAACTCATGGAGGGAGGAAGAAGAAAGGATCCTAGAGACATTAAAAGAAAATAAAAACAAAACAAAATAAAACAGAAATTTATTACTAATGATCCAAGACCAAAGGTTCAAAGATGTGTTACATTCGTCCTACAGGGCTATTTATAGCCGATACAGGGGATACCAATACATAAAAGGATAGTACACGCGTCGACCCGGCACTGGACAAAAATCGGGCACACAGATCAATGACTGGGCGGCGGAAACGCCGCATATTGAAGGTGTTGTGCGGCGAAAACGCCGCACAATCAGGTCTGCTCGGGTCCGGATTTTGGTCATGTGTTTATGGTATGATTTGATCTTTATTTACGTGTCTGGATGATTCTTTCCATTGTCTTGAACTCCGGATTAATTCCTTCCATTGTTGGAGATTTATATTTGACTTTTCTTTTGACTTTTCCAACAAAATAACTTGATCCTTTTCTTTTGCAATCAGGTCCTTGGTATTTTGCAATTAAGCCCTTGACCTTTTTGTAATTAGCTCCTTGAATGCTTTTATGCTTGGATGCATTTCCATTTGAAACCCGATAAGCTTGAATTCGGTCTTTATGATAGAAATGAATCTTTTGCAAACGTTTATGCCCGGAATGTGGGTAATCTGCATCCAAGTCCCTGTATTCTGTAAATACGACTAAACACATACCTTAGTAGCATTTATTGATATAAAAGTAATCTAAATGAAAGACATATGATGCAATGTATGCAATGCATCAATGACCAAGTCTAAGATGCAAAATATCAGCATAAGTTTGTTCTCCAAGGAACACAACTTTCCTAGTCAATGGACCAAAGAGGTGTAGTTAGTAAAGGCCATGCTCAAGGTACCCATGGAGAAGGAGTTGGTCCGAGAATAAATCCTTCACAAAACAGCAAGTAGGATAAAATTCAAAATACACATTATTATCTATAATAAAACATGTGACACTGAGTAATTTACGAGTAACACTAGGAACATAAAAAACTTCACGCATACGTAATAAACGAGAGACAAAATGAATAGTAAATGAACCAGTACGCACGATAGGCAAACCTACGTTGTTTGCAATTTTGATGTAGTTAGTACTAGCATGGCAACATATTCTTTGGAATTTTGAAGGTTGGTGTTGTCGTTTGTTATATGGTTGGTTGCAGCAGAGTACGGATACCAAGCCTCTGTTGGCTTTTTAGCCTTAATCTATGTTTTGATGATTTAATTAACCTAATCTTAATTATGATCATGTAGAGTAGCACACATATTGCATTGCATATATATTGATTTATGCTAACCTCTACAGGTGATCAAGACTCAAGGAAGAAAGGAAAATCAAGTCAAGACATGTAATCAAGTTCTTTTGAAGACATGTATTTTGTATTTTCTTTGAGTCTTAAGAACATGTGTTAATTGAGCATACTTGAGCTAAAATCAACTTAAATACACACTAGATTCCTTATAAAAGTCACACACGAAATTTCACATAATTTGGACTTCAATAGATCACCCAAACTTAGACCAGAAAACACTAAACCAGAACTCTAACTATCTGCCCACATTCGGTCGACCGCAACAGGTCGTTCGGTTGACCGGATGATCAAGTATTTTTTTGTGTTTCCCTGTCTGGTTTCGGTCGACCGCACCATCTCTTTCGGTCGACCGTTTGAACTTAATTTTCTGACCGTTATTTTTGTCGTATATACCCAACGGTCGTATTCGTATTAAACCAAAAATACCCAAAATACATTTCATGTATCGGTCGATCGAGGACCATGATCGGTCGACCGTTTGTTCATCTCTTGACAAACCCAAATCTCCTGGACAAAATCGGTCGACCGCTAGACCTATTTTGGTCGACCGAATACATCATTGTTTGTCAACCCCAAAGTGTCTGGTACAAATCGGTAGACCATTTCCCTTTAGGTGTTCGACCGATCACTTAAGTGTACCTAAGTCGTAGCGTTGGGCGGTCGACCGTTGCTTAACCGGTAGACCGTTGCTTAACCGGTCGACCGAACTTAGTTCAAAACTGCCTAACGGTCGACCGTTCAGACCGATCCGGTCGACCAAATTCATCCAGAATTGGGTCCTGCAGTTTCTGTTTTGTGTAATCACATATCAACTCACACCCAATCAATCCCAACAGTTTTATTCTCTCTAAGGCTTATAAATAGAGTTGTAAAACACATTTTAACACAATCTCCCACTACAAACTTGTCCCAAACATTAGAGAGAATCCCAAACACTACAAACCTTAAATTTCCACACTTTAGTCTCAATTCCAATCTTTCTCAAGTGTGCTCAAGTTAGAGAGTGTATTCCACTCAAGTTCTCAGTTGTAATAGAAGCAAGGACTTCGGTGAAAGTCCGAAGTGTTCCTCTCGGATTGTGAGAGAAGAAAGTCAAGCTCGCGAGGTTGTTCGCGGAGCTTGTTTTGTAAAAGGTGTTCTCTCCCGGCCCGGAACGGGGAGTGGATAGTGAAGACGCGAGCGGAGCTCGAAGTGTCGAGCGGAGCTTGCAAGAGAGGACATAGGCGGCGGCCGAACCTCTGTAAAAACCCCCGGCGTCCATTGTGGTTTGCTTATTTCTTACTTGCTCGTTTAGTTGTTTAAATTCCGCTGCATATAGCTCGATTGATAAAACGAGTAGGTAATTAGTTTCAAAATGATTAGCATAGCCGACCCATACGATCCTACAACCTCATATGTTATGTTGCAAGAGGTTGCCATCATAGCATTGAGCGAGCTTCTTGGATGGACTAATCAAACCTTTTGTTTCATGCAAATAGGGCATTGAACACGAGGTTGGCCAAACGAGGAAGTAGATCTGTTCGTAGGTGGTCAATTATTGTTGTTGTTGAAGCATCCTTGACCTTAACCTTGCCCTTTGTTGTTGCGACCTCCACGATTGGTGTTTTGAGTAGACAAAGCTCTGATGGCTGTATTAGCAGAAACATCTGAGGTAACAGAGTTGCTTTCAAGCCACATCTCATGATTGAGATGCATAACGGGTAATTCCTCAGTTAAGGGAGGATCAGAATGGATTGAAATGGACACGACAAATGAGTCATATTCCGGTCGTAACCCAACAAGTATATGAAGAACAAGATCAGAGTTAGTGATAGGATGAGCCACAACAGAAACATTATCAGCGATGAATTTCATTTTCTGGAGGTAATCAGAGATGGACAAGTTTTCTTTCTTAGTTGTTTGCAACTTTAAGCGAACCTGGATGATACGAGATCTAGATTGGTAAGCAAAAGCATGTTCCAAGGAAACTTAAGCGGATTGAGAGGTGTTACAACCCACCGTTCGTCCCAGTACACTCTCTGTCAGAGAGAAAGTAACCAACCCAACAAGAGTCAGTCTTGGCGAATACAAACTACGTGGGCAGGGTTAGGAACAATTTGATCATCATCCAATAAGGGTTGGGGGCAGGGTTGGAACCATCAAGAAATCCATAAAGGTAAACTATGGGCAAGATCTGTGATCGTCATGGTAGGTAGTTCGTGTGATCTAGGCACACATGGACGGAAAACAAAGGACCAACAATTAACGGTAACGAAGTAGAAGAACTTGAAGTACTCAATAAGCTCTGACCAGAGGTCATCATAGCGATATATGTGAAGAAAAAAAGAAAGTAAAAACAAGAAAACAGACTGGAAGGGAAGAAGTGGGAAAAAGCTTTGTTGGACTTATTTCTTGGTTTTGGAGGAGACGAGTAAGGATGATGACGGTGAAAATTTTGTTTTGTATGAGTGTGAATCAGTGTGAGACGTTGGATTTAGGTTTGAATAGTGCACATTGTTCTCAAATCTAAGGGCACCCACTACGGGTGCCCTTTCCCGAGTGCCCCCCAATCCACCCCTTTAACGAGGGCGGATTAGTAGGTGGGTCGCGCCCTCGTGTGTGGGCCTAGGGACCCACGTGCCCCCAAGCCATTTTTTATTTCAATTTTTTTGTTTTGTTTTGATATTTGTTTTGTTTATAAATTCTTTTTTTAATATTCTTTTTAAATATTGTTCTTAACTTTTTTTATTTTTAATTTGTTATTTTTAGCTATGTTTTTTTGTTTTTTTAAATTTATTAATCTTACTTTGTGTTTATCTAAATTTCTATTAATCTTCATTTAATTAAAATAGGTTAATTAAATTACAATCCTTCGACAAATACACTAATAAAACGATACCGAGTATAAATTACAACGATATGGAATACAAATTACAACACTGATAAACTACGACAAAATACGATAAACTACGGAATATAAACGACAACACTTAAAATGATACATAATATAAATTACAACATTGATAAACTACGACATACAATCTAATGAAAATATAAAACACAAGATGGAAAAAATACAACATATTTTGCTGCGAAATGAACTGGGCTACATTAACCAATTACATTCCGCCCAAGCTACCATTTTCTTAGGTATTCTTTCTTCCAACTCTGTTCGGTTTGGATTCTTCAACAAATATTTATCATTTCCAACTTATGGTATTCGTGCTTCAATTTCAAGTTCCACTCTAAACGTTCTGCTTGATTTTCCTCGAGCTTCGTGTCTTTTTCTCTAACTTTTGAACCATATTCAATTTTAGCACATAATTTGGAAATCTGATCATCTCCCTGACTTCGGAGGTTTTCCCTTTTTCTTGGCTTTTTTGACACGTTCAGGTCTAGCAAAGGGTTGTGATGACCCGTCGGTTGTTGGTATCGACTGACCCATAAAATCATCCGTGTTTTTCCTTTTGCCGGAGCTTCCAGTTTGGGGACTACAATCCGCTTCATGCCATTGAAACATCGATCGGCGTCCATGTGGTACATTCACCATACTAGGTTTACCGATTAACTCTAATTCTGGGTACATGCGTAGCATTACCCAAACATGAACAAATAAAAAATTCACTCCAAAAGTGTGCTCGTAAATATTGTGAGCTTCCCAAATGACATCTTCGTCATTGAATCCACTCATTTTCCGCTGAAGAGCTTCATCATAACAACCACACCACTTCGTAACTACTATTGCCATTCTTCTCCAACGACCTTTCAAGGAGTTAGTGACTCTCATGGTCATGTCTGTGTTGCTTCGGCATGACTCGTCGTATACTCGTTTGATTCTGCTCCATAACGCTACAACTTTTTGGTTGGTGCTCACAATTGCATCGGTATTGATTTCTATAGACTTCGAGATGAGTGCTTTGTCCTCCAATATGGACCACATTTTTGGCTTTGTGGATTGTTGTTCTTCTTACAGTGGTAGTGGTGATGTATTTTCTGTGAGATGAGCAAGTTGGGAATAGTGTAGAGTCGTATTCCTCTTCGTATTTCCCAACATCGTATTCCTTCTCGTATTTCCCAACATCGTATTCCTCTTCGTCAGCAACTGTTTCATTAACTACATTTGCACTTGTCTCCCCACTGAGCATCTGGGCATACATTTAATATTACGCTGGTGGATTCTATGGGTATGTCGGGAAATTGTTTGGGTCATAACAAGGATATTGTGGGTAGGTTGGGAATGGTGAGTGCTCGTAAGATGGATATGGGTTCTGGTATGGGAATTGTGGATATACGGTGGGAAATAATGTACGAGGGTTGGTCGCTCGACGATGTGATTCACGGTTGTGGTTGGGAGAAGACATTTTGGTGGAAGTATTGGACATATTCGAAGAAAGATTTGGGAAAAGTAAGTCTTTGTGAGAAATGAAGTACATGATGATAGTTTATATAGAGTTCTTGAGTAAGTGTATCCGTCCGACAAAGGTGAATAGTGTAGATCCGTCCGACAAAGGTGAATTGTGTAGATCCGTCCGACAAAGGTAAATCGTGTAGATTCGTCCGACAAATGTGAACAGTGTAGATTCATCTGACAAAGGTGAACAGTGTAGATTCGTCCGACAAAGCTGAATAGTGTATATTCGTCATAGTTTTTCTGCAGCATCATAGTTTATCTGTAGAAACACGGATTATTCTTCATCAAGCGTCTTGCATCGACTATTTTCACAACTATGGAGTACATTATAAACAAGTGGTCATTTCTCATGTCACAAATATGGATTCTTACATTTCTTCTTGTAGTTCCAATTCATCCTCTTCATCATTAGACGAGACAACCTTCCATGAGAGATACGCGGCACTGGACCATGCAACTAAAACGGCTCGCCGGCTGACTGCAAATGCTCCAAAGAGGAGGAGAAGGAGAACCCGTAACCCGGACATAGATTGTATGGTCGGTTATAACCGTCAAATTTCATATTATTTTACTGACAACCCTGTGTATTGTGATCGTATTTTCAAAAGAAGTTTTCGAATGTGGAAGAATGTCTTCCTTCGAATTTTAACTGCCCTTGAGGCATTTGATGTTTTCTTTCAACAAATTTCAGATGCTACTGGTAGGCTTGGCATATCAGGCTTACAAAAATGTACTACAACACTTCGAATGCTAGCATATATGGCGTAGTGGCTGATGCGGTTAATGTGTACTTGTGACTTAGCGAAACAACAACAAAAATGACCCTAAAACATTTCTACGAAGGTGTCATCAATAACTTTGGTGCTGAATATCTATGAAGGCCTACTCCAACGGACTTAGCAAGGCTACTCCAAGTTGGTGAGCAGTGAGGGTTTTTAGGCATGATAGAAAGCATCAATTGTATCCATTGGAAGTTGAAGAATTGCTCAGCTGCTTGGAAGAGACAATATCAAGGACGAAGTGGTAAGGCCACACATGTTCTTGAAGTTGTTGCATCTTATGACCTATGAATCTAGCATTCATTTTTTGGTATCCCAGGTTCATGTAATGATCTGAATGTCATTCAACGATATCCAGTTTTCGATAATATACTGGAAGGTTGAGCGTCACCCATAACTTATGTGATTAATGGTTCTCGGTATGATATGGGCTATTGTCTTACAGATGATATTTATCTGAAATGGGTTGCATTTATCCAATCAATTATTCTTCCTCAAACCCTGAAAGATAGATTATTCGCTCAAGTTTAGGAAGCAGTGCAAAAAGGTGTGGAACGCGTGTTCAAAGTGTTACAAGCTAGGTTCGCGATCGTGAAAATGCCATCTCTTGCATGAAATCCTGACATGCTTAATAAAATAATGATTGCATGCATAATCATGCATAATATGATCGTGGAGAATGAATACGACTCTTACGATCGTTTTGCTAATATAAATGAATTTATCCAGGATCGTTCTCCAAACATCAGCGGAAGTTCTAATGAGGAACATTTTCATTATTCCACCGATCATATCATGGATATTAACCAATATCTGGATAATATAGGTCAAGCTCGTGATAGACAGAAACATTTGACTTTAAGAACTGATTTGATCGAAAATATATGACAATGCTACGGAAAGATTGCAAATAAACAATGTTTTTGTAATATGTATATTAATATTTTAACTATACTCATATGTAGTTGTCAATTATTATTCTGAATTGTTATTCATCGCCGGAAAACTACTTAAATCACCCGTGTGAATTACCATTTTGCCCTTATGTCCTTTCTACTTATATAAATCTTCATTTCACTCTCCTAACACCACTCTCTCTTCATATTACTCTCATACTCATCAAAACGAATATCACAGGGGCCAGGAAAGGAGGCAGCGGATGCTCCGGCGTACTCGAATCTGGTAAAATGTCTCATTTAGTTATAATAAAAAATTAAAACTTTTTTTAGGGTCATACGTTCGTGCCACCCCCCCCCCCCCCACCCCCCCAACAACGGCTGGGCGCCCGCCGGAGCCGCCTCCCCCCAACAAGTGGGCGTCCACGAGAGACGCCCCCACATGGGAAGGGGTGTCTCCGGCAGATGCCCCTCCCTTTTTTAATAAATAATAATTGATTGAGTGATTAGTTAAATTGATTAATTGTTATAATTAGTTCAATTGATTATAATTAGTTATAATTGTTAGTTAAATTAATTATAATTAGTTCTAATCGTTAATTAAATTGATTATTGATTAGTTAGATTGATTAATTATTATAATTAGTTTCATTGATTGATCAATTTGTAAATTAAATAATTTAAATCCATTAATGAAATTTTATTTCTAAAATTTAATTAATAGTCATCGGGTTACCATGGAGGAAAAGGAAAATCAGTTCTCTTACGCGTTGTATATAGTTTAGCTGATCAGTCAGGTCATTGTCATCCACGTAAACAGGGTATCTCTGCTTCAGTTAGGAGAGAGAGAGATATTTTACGTCGTCATCAGACACGTGAGGATTTTTTCGACGACGAGGATGATTCAGATGAGGTGGAGAGTCACGACGGGGGTTGGTATGGGTTCGAGCCGCAGGAGGAGGCGAGACAGCAATATGGTGGAGGACGGGGGCGACATGGTAGTTCTTCTTCGGCTGAGTGGGTCATTCGGAAGGGTCGAGGTGGTCAGTTTGTGACCGGTGATTAGAGTTCGTGACTTGTGTGAGGACGATTCTTGGATCGTGACTGGTGTGATGCCCGGTGGTCCTTTAGATAGCAGCGTCATTCCGAGTTTCGAAGGCCACATCGACAGACACATTTGGGAGGGCAATGATCGGAAGGTTCTGAAGTGTCATAATCGGCACAGAGCCTGTACTACATTGCTGGCTTGACATTCAGTTATGAGTGATGATATGACAACGTCCATTACTGATAACGGATTGGATCATTTGCCTTACAATATGTTCTCCTGCCTTGAAATGTCGTTGATTTCAGCCTTTGTGGAGCGGTGGCAATCTGACACCAACTCTTTTCACTTGTCTTTCGGAGAGATGACGATCATGTTGCATGATGTCTTCCAAATTCTGTACATTCCTATTGATGGTCGTATGGTCAGCGTCGATGGTCTTGGGCGGGATAGCTCATTTTGGAGTGGCGGTGGTTTTAGCATCGACGTTGTTAATGACTGTTGCAGACGAGGACGACCAACATGGACTGAGGATACGCAGATGACTGCCAACCTCTTCTTACGGCTAAGTTGCATCTTGTTTGTCGACAAGAGCATTTGCAGAATCAGACTATGCGACCTATTGGAGGCGAGGGACCCAGATACCAATGGTCAGTACTCATAGGGACGCTATAGGAGGTACTGGGAATCCCTCAGCTAATTCTAAGCGAATGAAATGTCTGCAACTCCCTAAATGAGCAATGACCAACTCTCTGCATGGCTTCGTCATGCTAGACGAACTCTCCCAATGTAGCATCGTAAGACACAGGTACAACAAACCATTTGTTCCCACTGAGAAATACACACACTTGTAAAAATTGGCAATCAGAAACAAGTCGCCCCAAACCTCCATATAGTGATCCTCGCCACAAGGTCCCCCACCCAATTAATTCGCTGACGAGCATGTACTACATCGTCATAATAAACGTGCTCAGAAATGGGATAGGAGCACCAATCTCATTAGAAATCGCACGACGGGCGTACATTCAATTGTCCTAACCACCATGAAAGATATCGGCAACACATCGAAATCTACAGTTGTCATCAGCACTTACGTCATTCCACCTCTTTAGAAATGGTAAAATGATTCCTGGCAGTCTATCAACATCTGGGAAGTTATCGACGTCAATCCGTCCGGACACTATAAGATGGAAAAATAGCAAAGTTATTTATATTAATAACAACAAACAACTAAGTAATAATAGTAACAACAAACATATCGTCATACCAGATCCTGCACCCGTGGTTACGGATGATCTAGACGAATGGGAAGACCGACCACGACTCCTGCTCCCACTACTGGAAGACCGACCACGACCTCGCTCAGCATACTCAAAGACACTCGGGTCTCGACGTGTCGACTTTCCCCTTGGTCGACCTCGTACCTTAGTATTTTCTGCGGGTTCTTGATAGTTCGAGTGATCGGGGTGTAACTGTGAGTATAAAATATGATAGACACTACGAATTACTGCATCTTGTTTTTAATTCGTTTTGTATGTCGAATCCATGCAGATTATGAAAGGGTATGTGTGCAACAACTAAATTGACGTCAGATGTGCCAAAAATGCGTGAGTGATGACATTAGTTTCTTCATCCGTCATAATCCAATGTAAGTATTGATACTGCACCGCCTGATTCAGAAACTGCTGAGCGGAATTCTTGTCTTCAGATTTCGTCATTCTCGTGTACTCTCTGAAATTATAAATGTGTCTCTGATTGAGATTATCATCTGAAAATTTCTCCTTTACTGCAAACAAGATGTTACGTGGTCTCGCTTGTGCCTCAGTCATATCACGAACAATTTTCTTGGCCCAGAACTAAGACTGATGATCTGTTGGTGACCCTCTGGATAAACTACAAGTATGTGGTTGTGTTGTCCATGAGTCTATTAGAAAGTACGACTCATCCATCACGATTCCGTCGCTCGACTACCTTTATCAAAAAACGACAACCGCATCCCTTTTTTTCGTGTTCTTCCGTAGTGCAATATTCATATCACAAGAACTCATTTTATTTTTGTAATCGCATCTCAGATAACAATCCATCTGATTATCTGCTTTTGATTTGTAGGATAATATTACCAAAAAAACCGTTTCCGATGGCAACTTGTTTCGCCATTTACACGTGTCCTCGATTGTTGGAAATACTTGTGTGTTATCAAAAAAGCTCACTGTAATCTTCTTCATCACCACCAAAATCTTACAACGGAACCATAAATAATTTAAAATAACACAACATAAAAAAATTAAAATCAAAAAAATGGGGGGTCTGGCTAGGACGCCCCCTCCTTGGGCACGACGACTTAGAGATGTGCTTGACTCATGAACGAGACGTCTGGCTAAGCCGCCACCCCCAAGGATGGGGTGTCTGGCTGAGACACCTCCTCCAAGGAGAAGGCGTCCTAGCCAGACGTCCGAGACGGGAAAAAATTCCCCAAAATTACCTCACCAGATTCAGGCACTTCGCCAGACATTTTCGTGTTGTTGGTACTGGGAATGTGAGGAAAACTTAGGCAAATACATTATTTTAAGACACGGGACGAAATGAGTATTAAATGAATTGTGAATGACAAAATGGTAATTGTTGGGGGCGATTTAAGTAGTTTTCCGGCGATGAATAATAGTTCCCTTATTATTTATCAATAATATTTTTGTGGTTTTAATCGAAATACTTGTCATTTAATTAGATTAAGTAATTGCAAAAATAATTTATGATGTAGTTTGTGGATTGTTGTGAAAAATAGAAAAATAAGGTAAAAAGAAATGATACGAATAAGAGAGAGTGTTAAAAATATTAGGTTGTGACAATGGAAAGTTTCTGTTTTCGGTTAGAGAAAAAGTTGGATTTAAGGTTGTGCTGACGTGGCAGAGAGAAATATTGGGTTAGGTTGAGTTAATGGTTGTGACAGTGGATGGCCTAAGCAATTGGATCTTCATTTCCACGTTGTTTCATAGCCTCGTTGGGTTCCTCAATATTGTTCAAGAGTTGCAATTTTTAGATTAATTTTCTGTGTGCTAACCTTTCTTGGTCATGCACTTCTATGTTTATGGAAAGAGAAGAGATAAAGATCTTCATCCACTTATTTCAATTGCTACTGATTTAGGTGGACTCTAGTCATGCGGTTTCTGATCTCGCAACAAGCAGGTTTTCTATGTTAAAAATGCCTGGGCTTGTATGTGTTAAATTTCTTGTGATTTGCATTTCATTGGTCTACTTTTGCTTGCTACCTAATGAATTTACACAAAGAGGGAGATAAATCTTCGATCCAGTGCATTAATCATATATATTCTTCATTCTAATTCACACATTTTGTTTTTTCTAATACTGAGGAAACATATTTGGTCGTTCTTAGTTTCAGATAATAATTTTTTGGTTGTTCTTTCAAGTTTCAACACCAATAAACCCAAAAAGAAACATATGTTCGACATGATGGAACTAAATGGGAAAGTTTTAGCAATACATTCAATGGAATATCTCGAGATTATTACAAGCAAAATAAAGTGTTTAAATGCGGAAACACATGTTTGTTCGTAAATATTTTCAACAGATCCTAAATTACATGTTCTAATACTACTAATTATAACCAAACCACTTAAAACTCACTAAACTCGCACTTATTTTAAGAACAATCCTAACATTTAAGGCTAATCTCATGCAAACATCAGTTTAATCGAAAAAATTAAGGGTTTTCTAGAATTTTGAAAAAAGTTGACCAATATTAACGAGTCGCTCCAACAGCTAGGGGAAATATTTATTTATGCCTTGGACACATATATTTGTTAAATATTGATGTTAATTTGAAATGCTAATCAATAATAAGCAACAATGACTTATCAGAAATAATAATAATAATAATAATAATAAGGAACAACGTGCTGCCAACTTTGACAAAGCAAACAAAAATCTTACTAAAGTCAACATCTAACTAAATTAGTATTGTAATATGCGAGAAAAGGATTGCAGTTGTCACTGATGATACCAACCAGGGAAAATAAACATAACTTTTGTGTGCATACTCGATAATATTTTTGATTTCGAGAAAGAAGAATATACCAATATACTTGTGCCATTGTATGACAAGTTCTGTTTTTTTTGTTGAAGTCACCATGCATGCGCGGTTATTGCCTATTGGTACGGTAAGCATTAGAATATATAAACCTAGCAACATATAACATTTTTTTGTTATTGCATGTACATGTTATGATGGAAAAAGATGACGATTTTGTGTAACTAATTATGTATGAAATCAAAAGTCACAGTACTTTGAAGGATTAATGATTGATCGTTTTAATAAACGTAAGTGCACAACGACGGTGAATACGTGACAAAACAGATCAAACCTCAAGTGGAGAGTACACAATGAGTTGTGAGTATTGTTGTGACTATCATATTGGAGTGAGAGACGAGAAATGGAGATTGAAGGTATCTAAATACACGACAAATGCGACGGAACTAAAAAAAAACTAATCAAAAATAGGTCCCGTAATAGGTGGAAAATGAATGTGAAAGTGTAAATGTGTATTCGTGTGTATGTAACATTTAGTGTTCATGACATTCATAACATGAAAATCTTATGATGTAACAATCCTAAGTGTGTCTCTACATGGATTAAAATTTATCATCATCATTAAAACATGCAAAACACTACTCAAAATGAGGACAAAAACAATCATTACATGTTTAATGACATAAAGAACATGAAATCCAAAATGACTAAAACTCAAATATGTCTCCACATGAATTAAGATGTAACATTATCATTAAAACATAAAAGACATTTATTAAGATGATGTCAACAAGAGCACATGCTCCCCCATGTCATCATTCTCTCTTTACCACTCCAACATTATCATCACCTCAACATTCTCCATAAAGTGGGTCAATGATGAGAATTAAATTTATACCGCAAGTGCACGGTGTCAATGAAGACGTGGCAAATACGGGTCGAACACAAGGAGGGAGAGATTTTTGTTATTAGTGTGATTTCCGATTAAGGGGAAGAAGGAGAGAAGAAATAATTGGGTTTTGAGATTTTTGGGTTTTAATTATCTAAAGAAAGAACAAGAACAATTAAAACTAAAACAAGAACAAAGATGTGAATTCCGTCGGGTGGAGGTTTAGATTTAAGGTTTAGATTAGAGAATTTAGAAACTTATAATAAATCATATTAGTTATAAAGCATTACATGATAAATGATTTAACATAAACTCAAGTAATCAAAATATACTAACACGAAATTAAAATAATAACATTCATTCATCTTCTCTTCACCTTAATCCGTCACCTCCACCATTTGGAAGGAGTTAGAAACTCATAGAGGGAGGAAGAAGAGGTCCTTGAGACATTACAAAAGAAAACTAAAAGGAAGAAATAAAAGACAGAATTTTATTAATGAAAAGAAGAATACAAAACTAAGATTAAGAATAAAAACTAACACCAAAGACTAAGGACTAAGGACTAAGGACCCTTCTAACATCGTTCTTGGGGCTATTTATAGTTGTTACAAGAGACCTAAGTATAGAATTGGAGAGTACACGTGTCCAGACACGATTAGACAAAATTGGAGCACACGGATCACTAAGGGGCGGCGAAATCGCCGCAGGTTGTAGGTGTTGTGCGGCGGAAAGGCCGCACAATCAAGTCAGATTAAATCCGGATTTTTGCTGAGTGTTTATGGTATGATTTGATCCTCCTTTGCGCATCTGGATGATTTCTTTCTATTCTCTTGAGCTCCGGATTTTTTCCTTCATATATTTGGAGATCCACATTGATTTTTCTTTAGATTTTCTCCAAGATAATAAAAGCTACTCGTGAATTGCAATTAGGTCCTTGACTTTTTGCAATTAAGTCTCCGGCTACTTTTGTGCTTAAGTCCTTGTTCTTTTTGCAATTAGGACTTGAATGCTTTTATGCCTGGATACATTTCCATTTGAAACCCGATAATCTTGAACTTGGTCTTTATGATAGAAATGAGTCTTTTGCACGCGTTTATGCTCGGGATGTGGGTAAATTGCATTCAGGTCCCTGTATTCTGTAAATAAGACTAAACACATACCTTAGTAGCATTTATTGATGTAAAAGTAATCTAAATGAAAGACATATGATGCAATGTATGCAATGCATCAAATACCCCCACACCTAGATTTTGCTAGTCCCTAGCAAAACAGAATATAAAAAAAATGAAAACAGGGAAATCCTAACTCACTTTCGTAGGAATCACGGTTGCACTTAGCATGTGCAACAAGCCGTTAAACCTCCTTGTTGCCAAGGAGGAGGAGTGTTGTCTCCTGAGGGTTTTCAGCGGATATACCCACAAAATCCTAAATCAACGTTTCATTAATAGTTCTCAATATCCCTACCTCAACCTTATACATTTCACTAAGAATTTTTTGCATGCTCATTATATAAATCTAACTCATTAAAAATATGACTTGGTCTTTGTTCCTCCAACATTCACACCACTAACCCTTCTACACATGTTTATCACTTGAATTATTTTGCACGCCTCCTCTGGTGGTGAAGTATCATTCGGATCAACCATGGCATGGATCATTCTTTTAGCTTTGGGCCTTAAGTATTATTTTTTTCTTTTCTTCCGTGATTCAACACATTTGCTTTTTGACACTTTTACCCTTTTTGCATTCGTGTAGCGAGTTTGATCGATAATCCCGAGCTGGTAGACTCAAGTTACCGGGTTTCAAGATACCCCTACGGACCAGTGACTCAAAGGCTTGGGCTTTTGTAATCATTTTGCAAAATGTGTTTTCTTCACTTTATTCCTTTATTTTTATTTTTATTTTCCTCAAGGCTTAATTGCTATTAGAAGTCCACACTTCCCGGTATATTTTCCTCAACCTCTGCTTTTTATCAACCACTTTAAAGATTTGATTCATCCAATTTAAGTGCATACATGTCTTAAAGGGCAATGGGTTATTTCTTTGGAACTTAGATTTATGTCACAATTTCTACAAGCAGAACTATATAATAAGGAACAAAAACTCAATGCAATTTGTACACGGGTTTTGGCAGTTCAATCTTAAGTTATGTCATGAAACATTGATGATTATTTATTTATTTATTTATTTATTTTTAGAAATAAAAGACAGATCTATAAATAAATATATACATAAACACCCCTCCACACCTAAATCATGCATTGTCCTCAATGTATGCAAATATAAAGCAAATGCACTTATTACCTTGATGAACTGCGGTGGAAGGGTGGAATTTGCTCAAAGTCAACCATAGTCAGAACTGGATTGAATGACACCATATTGGTGCATGTGTCCAGTTGAATTGTTCCTCATGTTGCAATGAGCATCCTGAGTTACAGGTTCCACACCCCTCACATAAATTGGTTCTCTTATTTGCTCGAGTGACGGTGGGTGTGTAGATGAATTCCTCCCTTTTTTCTTACTTCCTTTTTGATTTTGTGATGATTCAGAAATATTATAGATATGCGATTTCATCACAACATCACTTTGATTGCATGTTATTTCTGGCTCACTATCAATATGAAAAATATTAAATTCAGCTTTTAAGTTCCCAAAAGATAATTGCATGAGCCCATTTCGACAGTTTATCAATGCCTCCGAAGTGGCTAAAAAAGGTCTGCCTAGAATTACAGGGATTTGTAGGTTAGGATTTACAACAGGTGCGGTATCTAGTACGACAAAATCCACTGGGTAAATGAAGTCACCAACCTTGATCAAAACATCTTCTACTATAACTCTTGGTTTCTTAATAGAACAATCAGCAAATTGAAGGGTTGTCTTAGAGGGTTTTAGTGGACCAATGTTCATTTGCTCATAGACAGAGTATGGGAGTAGGTTAACACTACCACCAAGGTCTAGAAGGGCTCTGTTGATAAAAGTATCTCCTATTGAACAAGAAATTGTGGGACATCCAGGATCCTTATATTTTATAGGAGATGTGTTGGACAAAATAGAACTTATGTTTGCAGTTAAGAATGCCTTCTTTGGTACGTTTGTTTTTCTCTTTTTAATGCACAAATCTTTTAAGAATTTAGCATAAGCAGGTATTTGTTGAATCATGTCTAAGAGTGGAATGTTCACCTTAACTTGCTTAAATACTTCCAAGATTTTCTCTATTTGTGCACTTGAGTTCTTTTTGAGTCTATTGGGAAATGGGGCTTTAGGGACATAGACTCGCTCAGGTTCAGGTTGAGCTACGGGTTCAGATTGAGTAGGTGGGGTGGGCGTTTCAGATTGGACGTCGGGTTCAATGGTTAGGTCATATGTGGCAGTTTGATGGCTAGATTGAGTAGACGTTCTAGGATTTACCACATTATTATCAATCTGTCTTCCGGACCGTAATGATACTACAACATTTATTTGTTGGAACGGTCCTTCCTCATTAACCATTTGAACCGGTCTAGGGTTGTTATTTCCTGAAGGTGCTTGATAGGATTGATATGAATTATTAGATCTAGGGTTCACCTCAGGTTGACTTGGAAACCGACCCTTTTCTCTTTCACCTACTATTTGTGCTAGTTGGCTGACTTGTGTCTCTAGCCTTTGGAAGGTCTGGTTGGTTGTTTGTATAAAAGTTTTCATCAAATTTTCCAAGCTTGTCAACCTAACCTCATGATCGTTATTGTTATTAAACCCAGATGATGTATTATTTTGGTTATACGGGTTTGGTTGTTGTCTAGGAGGTTGACCTTGTTGGTTTGATGAGAAATTGGAATTATTACGCCAACCCGAGTTATAGGTTGATGCGTATGGGTCATTTCTAGCATGGTTATACATGGCATTAACTTGGTCCCATTCCGCACAATCCTCCTTTACATGACCAGTCTGACCACATCTAGAGCATGGGATAGTCGAGGCTTGATTCACTCGGTTTTGGGTTTGTAGCTCTAAACTTTCCATTCTGCGCATAAGGGTAGCTAGTTTTGCTTCAGCCGCTATGTTGGCATCTACAGCTAAGACACCTGGTTTGGGTTGACTTGTTATTCTAGATCCAATACTCGGGTTAAGCGGTGTTCTAGCATTGTCCCATTGCATACTGTTTTCAGCTAAATCCTCAAGGAAAGTCCAGGCATCATTTTCATTTTTTGACATAAAGTTCCCTTGGCTTACGGATTCTACCATAACCCTAGATGTGGGTGTCAATCCCTCATAAATAATTTGGCATAATTCCCACCTTGGAATTCCATGATGAGGGCATTGGGTCAGTACACTCTTAAATCTTTCTAGATAGGAATAAAACGGCTCGCTCTCAGACTGAACGAATGCAACAATTTCATTCCTAATCCTCATAGTCTTATGGTTGGGAAAATATTTTTTCAGGAATACTTGAACAAACTCAGCCCAACTCCTAATAGATCTTTCGGCTAGACTATATAGCCATTTCTTAGCGTCGTCCTTTAGTGCTAGAGGCACGAATTTCAGACGCACTGCCTCCTCAGGGATATGCTGGTATTGCATAAGAGAGCAGATTTCCTCAAATTCTCTAAGGAAGAGATATGGGTCTTCCCTAGAGGTGAACTTAGGCAACATACTCATGTATTGTGCCTTAAGTTCGAAGTCGCGACCCGGTATGGTGGGCATAACGATGCACGATGGCTGAGCAGCCATCGCTGGATAGCATCGATCCCTCAGAGTTATAGGTTGTGCAACAGGCGGGTCCACTACGTTCTCACCCATTGGATCCGGGTGAGGTGGTACAGCAGGTGGATTGGGTCTAAGTTCCAGACTGGAATCTAGATGAACTCGTGAGAGTCGATTACTCAAGTCCCGAATCCAAATCTGAGTGCACCGGGTTGAATCAATTTTTGAATTCAAATTCGAAATTTAAATTCCAAATTTAATTTCAAGAATTAATTAATTTTTTTTTATATTTTTCATTTTTTTTTATTTTTATTTTTTTTTCAAAAGGGAAACAAACAATAGAATGGGGAAAGATGAGAAAGGAATCCTAATCTAGAGAATTTAGGTGAGAAGAAAAAGAAGACTCAGATGAGAAGGGAAACCTAACTCTAAAGATAGAAAGAGGGTTGGTCAGAAAATTCCTATGAAAGCACGGTTCAAACAATCCTAGACCTAGTGTCGCTTAGATCTAGACGACTCCTAACTGGTTGAGTCGAATTGATTTGCTTGATTCACCTCCCTCACTAATCAAACCAACTTGGTCAGGCCGTGTATAGCTAGTGGGGGCGCTTCCGACAGAGTCGGTGCCAATTAGACAACCACTTCGCTTGGAAGACTTACGTCAACACAAAAACATTTTCTAGACACCAAATTAAATTCAATCCGCTTCAGGTCATAGCAAGTCAAACCAATTCTTCTCCTTAAATGAGTCCGAGTCCTTAGGGGCCAATGTCTAATTGATTTTAATTTAAGGCTTGGGTGACACTTTAGGATTGTGATTTGTGGGCCACGGAAGGGTGATGAAATCCCCACCGTATCTTTGCCTACGGAGTTGCCCTTAAAATAGTTTAACTTAGATCTAGCAAAGATAGTCAAACAATGGTCTTTAGTGGGGGGCAATTGCAAGGTTGTATGCAAACTAAATTATATGCTTAAATGCAATCGTTAAAACGCGATACGTACCTTGCCTCCAGCACTCTTCAACAATAAAAATAATTTGCAAAAATTTAGCAAGAATAATGCCAACAAAACATTATATGATGTATGCACTAAGTTCTTCTAGTTTTGCCAATTTTTAGGTCAGAGTTGAATTATTGTCAATTATGGAATTTAAGCTTAACACGTGCAATTCTAATAAAAGGAAGTTTTCTGAAACTAGAAATTACGAGGAAAAAGGCAACAAAGGTTACCTATGCAATGCTCAGTCGGGTTCGCCGCCCGCTCTCGAAATTTCAGAAGCTCCACGCGTCCACCCAGCGATGGTGCTAACCCCTGAAAAATTTGAAGCCCAGATGCTTCACTTGTGCGGCGATTCCGCCGCCGGTTACTCTTGATGTGCGGCGATTTCGCCGCTCGTTTAGCTCAGATCGTGCTCGAATTTCGCCGTGCACTCTGTTGTCTCCTGAAACACAAATCCAAATAGTTAGATCGCGCACAAGATAAACAGAACAGAATCAAAATCAACAAAAAAAACAAAATCTGTGTCGCCTCCCCGGCAACGGCGCCAAAAACTTGTCAATGAAGACGTGGCAAATACGGGTCGAACACAAGGAGGGAGAGATTTTTGTTATTAGTGTGATTTCCGATTAAGGGGAAGAAGGAGAGAAGAAATAATTGGGTTTTGAGATTTTTGGGTTTTAATTATCTAAAGAAAGAACAAGAACAATTAAAACTAAAACAAGAACAAAGATGTGAATTCCGTCGGGTGGAGGTTTAGATTTAAGGTTTAGATTAGAGAATTTAGAAACTTATAATAAATCATATTAGTTATAAAGCATTACATGATAAATGATTTAACATAAACTCAAGTAATCAAAATATACTAACACGAAATTAAAATAATAACATTCATTCATCTTCTCTTCACCCTAATCCGTCACCTCCACCCTTTGGAAGGAGTTAGAAACTCATAGAGGGAGGAAGAAGAGGTCTTTGAGACATTACAAAAGAAAACTAAAAGGAAGAAATAAAAGACAGAATTTTATTAATGAAAAGAAGAATACAAAACTAAGATTAAGAATAAAAACTAACACCAAAGACTAAGGACTAAGGACTAAGGACCCTTCTAACATCGTTCTTGGGGCTATTTATAGTTGTTACAAGAGACCTAAGTATAGAATTGGAGAGTACACGTGTCCAGACACGATTGGACAAAATTGGAGCACACGGATCACTAAGGGGGCGGCGAAATCGCCGCAGGTTGTAGGTGTTGTGTGGCGGAAACGCCGCACAATCAAGTCAGATTAAATCCGGATTTTTGCTGAGTGTTTATGGTATGATTTGATCCTCCTTTGCGCATCTGGATGATTTCTTTCTATTCTCTTGAGCTCCGGATTTTTTCCTTCATATATTTGGAGATCCACATTGATTTTTCTTTAGATTTTCTCCAAGATAATAAAAGCTACTCGTGAATTGCAATTAGGTCCTTGACTTTTTGCAATTAAGTCCCCGGCTACTTTTGTGCTTAAGTCCTTGTTCTTTTTGCAATTAGGACTTGAATGCTTTTATGCCTGGATACATTTCCATTTGAAACCCGATAATCTTGAACTTGGTCTTTATGATAGAAATGAGTCTTTTGCACGCGTTTATGCTCGGGATGTGGGTAAATTGCATTCAGGTCCCTGTATTCTGTAAATAAGACTAAACACATACCTTAGTAGCATTTATTGATGTAAAAGTAATCTAAATGAAAGACATATGATGCAATGTATGCAATGCATCAGTCAACTAGCCAAAGTATGTGTTACGCATCAATTAAGAACATTAGAGCATATTTAACAGCGCTTGGGCTACCCCCGGGCGCCCTGCACTCTCTCTCTGCCACGTCAGCTTCTCTCTCTGCCACGTCAGCTCACCCAACCCACCCAAAAAAACCCCTTATCCATGCCCAGGCTACCCCCACCCACCCTACACTCTCTTTCATCCACATCATTTCTTAATTAAACAAATTTAATTCTCACACAACATTTAACAAAATACATTATATATAAATCTAATTCTAATTACATTGTAATTTTAATTCGCGATATACTTATTATTACTATTAATTAATTAACAATATTAATCACTATTAAACACAAAATTTTGAATATTTGAAATTTGAATATTTGAATTTCGAAACGCGCGTGACTGCACAGTATACGCGTGAATCTACAGTATACGCGTGAAACAAAATAGTCCGCGTGAATGTACAGTATACGTGTGAAAGAAAAGTAATCCGCGTGATTGCACAGTGTCTAATTTTTTCTCTATATATACCCTACACAAAATCAACTTACACCCCATATCTCTTCCACAAAACTCAAAACTCAACTTACATCCCATATTTCTCCCACAATGTCTTCTCCGGAGTACAATCGTTCCCCCCTCCTCCACAATCAAATCCGCATCCACGCTATCCACAACCATATCCCTCACGTACATTTTACCAACAACCATTCCAACAACCCGACTTCTCCCAGAACGCACCACCATTCCCACCACCTGACCAAAACTCACCATTCCCACAATTCTCCCACTACGCATCCCCAGATCAAAACTTAACATTCCCACAATACTCTCAATATGCACCACCATTCCCTTATAATCAACCGCAGTTCCAGATGTTTGGCCGACCCTTGTCTCAAAATAGCCGCCAGAGTATGGCGAACACTGAAGATGAGGGTAACGACGACGATGAGTCCCCACCACGACACACCCCCACACCACCATCCCCACCTCCACAGCGTCGTCACCGCAAGCAAGTCCAAACTGCCAAAGCCAATCCGAAGTTGTGGACCACAGCTGAGGACGAGAGACTTGTCTCTGCATATATGGAAGTCAGTTGCGATGCGGTGACAGGGACAAACCAGAAGTCTACTTCATTGTGGACTAGGGTGAAACGTGTGTACGACATCTCCGTGGAAGGCACAGGCCTACCCGAAAGGAACGCAGAGTCCTTAAAAGGACGGTGGAGGAGAATTATACCTGTTGTGAACAAGTGGGTCGGGTGCTTCGATCAGGCATTCCGACGGAAAAGGAGCGGCCAGAATGACGACGATGTTGTCCGACAAGCGCACGTGATCTACGAGCGAAATCATGGGCCTAGTAAATTTCTTTATTTTGATGCTTGGGTTATGTTGCGTAGGTACCCAAAATGGGAGAGTGTGATCTCCGGAGCTAATGTCGTGCGTGTTGACTGGGAGTCCCCGGAGTTGCACGATGAAAATAGTCCCCAGTCAGGAAGCCTTGGGAAAAGAAAGAGCACGGACGGCTCGAGGACGCAATCACCCTCGGATGCAGAAGAGCCGATGCCGGAGTCGTCTACACGCCCAGAAGGTGTGAAGAAGGCTAAGAAAAAGGCTAAGAGTGCATTACGCCCCGAACGAGACACCGATGTTAGAGAACTTGCACAACAGATGCGATACACCGCCCAAGTCAGAGAAGATGGTTTCTCCAAGCAAGAGGAGTTAGCGGAAAGGAATTTCCAGAGACATTTAATAAAAAATAAGTTGGACATGCTTCACTCTCTGATGAGGAAGGACAACCCGACGAAGAAGGATCAAAAAGTAATCGATAAACTTCTCGCCTGGGCAGAAGAGAATGGGTACGTGTAGTTTGATGTAGTCTGTATTCCGTATGGTTTGTATTTCCCTTAGTTTGTATTTCGGGTTGTAGTAGTCCGTATGGTTTGTATTTCCCTTTAACAGATGTTTCCTGTGGTTGGTTGTATTTCGTATTTTATTATTATTAATGTATTGTTGTTATGGTATTGTTGTATTAATTTTTTTTCTATTTAACTTGAAATTGTTGGTTCTGGAAAATTCTTAATTTTAATCACTTACAAAAAATTATTACCCCACATTTATAACAAATACCCATTCCATTAATAACAAAACCAAAACTAAAAAAAATCAAAAAAAATAACCAATGGGAGGGGGACACGTGTCCCCCTCCCATGGGCGCCCGGGCGCCCGACCAGGGCGCCCGAGCGGGGCACCCCCGTTAAGGGTGCCCTTAGCACATCGAATACAAGAGTGAGGAACTCATCAATTAATTCTGGAATGCTTTAACCCGACAACCCGTTGGAGAAATTCGAGCGCAATCCAATCAATCAGATCCACCATGGATCCTCCAATGGAGGATCATTTGGGTTGGATCAGCCCTAAATTTCTCCAGCAGCTTAAATGTACCATGTCCCTCTTGATTATCAATTCGGTCCTTGAACATTACAAACAGGTCCAGAAGGCTTTCAAATCAATCATTTCTTCTTGTATTTAGGTCATTTCTCTTCTTTATTGCCTAAAACGTGAAACACTTTAAACAAACACTCGAGTAGCAAAAAATTAAGGTAAAATAAATAATATATAACATGAATGTAATGTATGATATGCTACTAATCAATTAAAACAAAAAAGATAGATGAAAAATTCAAAGTGCACAATTTAGGACACATGAATTTTTTTAATCAAGATTTTTTCGGTTTCAACTTGAGCTCCAGGAAAGGAGAGAGATTTTTGGGTTGATGAAAGTTGAGTATCTTGATGTTTAGAATAATCAATAATAATAAGATGAGTTTTAAAGAAAATATCTTTTTAAAGGATGTTTTGAACAAAAGTTAAGCTGTAACATAACATATAAGGTGCATTAATTTGTTTATAAAAGTTCAATAAAATATTTAGTTTCATTTGGTTTACGAAAAAAGTTAGGGTTTGATGATTTCGATCTCATCGGTGGTTGTTGTCGATGTGGTGATGATCAAAAAAGCGGAATAGATGAGAGAAATGCTACTCATTATTCTTAAAGTTCGGACCCAATTCTTTCTCAGTTGGGTTATCCTTGAGATTATCTACAAAGGAAACTCCAAGTATAAGTTGACTTTATTTACCAATGATTGATCAGTGATGACCATGAGAATTATCTAAACGTTTGGCTAATGTATGCATAACAAGTGTAATCCCAGGAAAGTTGACGGTTGATAGTTTTCCAACTACATATTATATTGTCTCTCTTTTGAGGGATAGTTACTTATATATACTTCTTTAGCAAACGTTCCAATTAGATACGATCTTCAAATGAGGCTTGAACATCATATAACCGCCAAGCTAGAATTGATCAGATTTTTCTCCAAACAAACAAAATGGAAAATGAAGATGAAAGAGAAATCATAAATCAACTAAGCCAAACCCTTGTTACACGAACCACCACCACCCCTTGAAGGCCAACCAAGATTACTCTTCGAGTTCGAAGGAATGACGATAAGGAGACAATATTCGGTTATCTAGCTAGGTTATGTGGAGGGGAAGATAGTATGATGGTAATAAATTCAATGAAGTGTAAAAATGAGATGGAAGTAAAAATAAGTGATAACCAATTAAATGGGCCAAAAAGTGAATTTTGGCAAACCTGAAATTGGAGAAAATCCCTATCAGATACTTAAATGTGAAATTTTGCAATGTATTTGGCGGCCCTTACGATTTCTAAGTTTCTGACTCACTATTACCATATCAGGATTCACGATCAACACGAAAGGGGTGGGTGAGTTGTAATTGTTCAACATATAAGTACAATTGACAAATTAATTTGAAGCGGAGGATATCTAAATTATTCAGAAATTTTAAAGGACATAATGGCATTATGAATTATTTGGAGGATTTGTATGAAATTATCATACTGACACATATTGTAGGATAAATCATGGATGGACAATATAATAAGTAACGTTTTGAAATAGCCATGGGAAAAGAAAAAATTGGAAGAATATAAACCTAGAAAACTTATTTGTCAAAATATGAGGCTAAAAACAGACACATGTGATGTCGTTTTTATTAAACAAAAATGACATCACGGATGTCGTTTATATACCTCACTATAGGTAAAAATAATCATGTGGGCGATGTCGTGTAAGTTAGGTCACAACGGGAAGACATGTGAAGATGTTATTTAGTATGTTCATTGGGTAGTGTTTAACTCGTATTTGTAATTTTTCAAACTTGTAATTATTTGAACGAGTACTCCTTTTATTAAACGAAACAATTAAATAATCACGTGGATGAGTTATTGAGAAAATTAGAAGGATCATAGGAAAGAAATTTGGAAGTTGAAAGGAAGTTGGAAGTGACTTATTGAAGAAATTTGGAGTTTGTCCTCTGCTAAAACGGCATTGCTAGTGTTGTTTTTAGTGGAACAAAAATGGCATTTGTGATGTTATTTTACTTTAATGAAAATGACATCACCAGTGTCATGTTTGTTCAACAAAAAAACGGCACTAGCAATGTCGTTTTAGCAGAGAACATATCCAATTGCATCTGTTTTCCTCTCATTCTCTTGGATTTTAATTCCAAGTCTTCTACGCCTGTTGGAAAAAAAACATCATCTTATCTCATACAACAAGCATACAACAACACACATTTCATGCAACAAACAAACACGTATTTAACATTAAATTAGCCCACGTTTAATATGAAAAACCAAAGTGTTCTTAATATTAGAATTTAATTACAATTAACATAGAGAAAATACTTTAGTTGGTATTTTGATCCACCCACCTCGTCGTGAGTCCTTCGAAAGTCGGTGACGGTAAACCTGAGTTATCTCACTGGCTTTGCCTTCAGCAATCCTGCCGCCATCATCACCTTTTTCGACTTCACCTACTTGAAATGATGAACGCTCACCTACGTGAAATGATGAACGTTCACCTTGAAAGAACGTTGTACCGCACGACTCTTGAGTTAGAATTCCTCTATTGGAAGCGGACACCCCCGTGAAAATGATATTATCCTCTTCATCAAGTGACACTCCTATTTCTGGGAGATTTTCCTCAAAATCTTGACAAACTGGTTGAGAGCTTACACCTTCTGACAAGTTCAACGTTGGATCACATTCTTGAAGCACGCTATCATTTCCTTGATTTTTTTAGTCAATTTTTGAGTTATTGATTGTGTGGGGTGTGCAGAATGCATCCCTTCAAGGTGGTGGATATATTCATGAACCCCGTGTAAGTCGTGAAGCTACAAAAAACGACAATTACGATTAGAATGATCAAATGAAAATCTTAAGTAAAGCATAAAAACTAATTTTCTTACCAAGTAACGATCCCTAGCAGCTGGAGGCCTATAATTCGGTAGTTCTGCATCTTCAACTCTTCTTGTCAGTCATCGCACGGTAATTTGCTAGTACCACTCCATGTAAATACGTCTACAGGTAGCTAAGTCTTCCGACAGTGAAGGTGCCACAATCTGCACAAACTCTCGCCGATGTGACCAAGCTTGATGTATGATTGTTGTTCTTGTAACCGATTTATTCTAGGCTTTCCCTGAGCCTTCTTCAGCTTACAGATCTCCATTAAATCTGGAATATGTTGGCGCATGCCAAAATGACGCATTACCTTGTCTAAAATGTGCATAGCGGCTACTCTGAAACAAACCATCCATGTTCTAGTCATCCATATATCATGTCCTTCTCTACAAGCAGCAGATAACACCATCATATCTACTTCTTGGTAAGGGGTCCAACAAACTTGATTTTCTTCTTGAACGTCCAAGTCATTTCTGTAGAAATCAACCTGAGACGTGTTCACCTTGTTCAGCCATGTTCTAAGAGTCCTCCAACGTGAACCTACATGACGTAAAAGATGTTCTGGAAGTTGCAGACCCGGAACCTTCGAAGGCCGCCCGACGTGAAGATGTTCCCAACACCAAATCCGTAACAATGTCAGGAACCCAACTACTTGTTTCCCATTTTTCAAACAGGCTTGATCCAAATAGTTGTACAACACAGCCAAAGACGCAACTCCCCAACTCTAATTTCGACATTCAGCTAGATCCGCCAGGAAAAGTAAATATCTGAGGTGGACTTTATTTTCACTCTTATCTCCTACTATCTCAAAACCTAACTGAAACAAAATGAAGGCTCTCGTGTGCTGCAACACCTGCTCCTTTGTTACATCTGACGTCACGACACAGTAATTTTTCTGCAACCACTGCAACGACACGTATCCCCCTTTCACCACAATCGTCGCCTCTTCTTCTTCAGCACCCAACAAGTTCATGAAAACCTTAGTCCAATCATGATCTAAGGTTGCACACACAGTCAAACCGTCAATACAAAGAGCACTAAGAATAACTACGTTTTGTAGCGTGATCGTCATCTCCCTATATTTAAAATGGAAGGTGTGACTCTCCGGCCTTCACCTCTCATCCACAACACGGATCATATTCCAATCTAGTTGCAGTCAGGGCAAACGAGAACTGTAGCAAATCCAGCAATCTCTAGCAAATCTCATACCTTATCATCTTCCACAGCCCACGTGTTGTATTGAATACCGTGCTCGATACACCTAATATCCGGCAATTGCTCCTTGAAAAAAATATTAATTAATTAAGGTCTAATAAAAAACAATAAACATGTGTTGTAATTTGATAATCAAAACACTTACATTTTCGAGGATCGAAGATGACCTATGATTCTTTTGTAATACTAGCACTGAAATTGTCCACAGGACCGTGAGAATCATGTGAAGTAGACATTTTGCAACTATTCAAAAAGAACATAGCAAAAAACATGAGTTAGTCTTGGGTTTAAATAAACCAATTCAAACCATCATACCAAAAGTGATGGGAAAGTTATGGGAAAAGGTGAGGGAAGAAGGGGTCTAACGGGCCTTTTTCATCCTACATAAAAACATCTCGGATGTCGTTTTTAAGCTTATCTAAAAACGGCATTCGTGATACTATTTTCATTAAAGACAAAAACGATATATGACATCACAAGTGCCGTTTCTAAGCCTCATATTTTACAAAATAAATTTTCTAGGTGTATATATTTTAATTTTTTTCTTTTCTCATGATTATTTCAAAAACAAATCCATATAATAATATCAAACTTAAAAAACTAACATGGGCTGGAACTAAAATTTGCTTTTCTTCTCAAACCACTGTTGTCATTTGAAGGGAAGAGGGTACATCATTGACCAATATCATCCATTTTTGGAAGCTAATTAATATACATTACAAATCTTGGTCATGCATGTAATAGTGGAAGCATTGAATCTTGATGGCTTAATTGGTTGAAAGTAGAGAGCCCCTGTTTTAGAACTACACTTTTGTAGGTTGTTGGAGGTAGAGTTGATGTTGAAAAAAATTAATCTTAATTGAAGTGGAAGCGTGTGCTTATGAGATGGTTTGACTTTTTTTCCTAATTCAAACTTCAACGGAACAACCCACCCTTCATTAGTTCTTGTGCGTTCAAACCTTGTGTTTATTGCTCAATTTATATGTACTGTTTGATTTCAATTATGTCAAATCTTAAGTATATTGAGGAACTTGACCATCAAATAAATAGAAGCCGTCCCAATTACCTATCATCTTCCATTGACAAGAATGAAAACAAAAATTACGGTAATTTAGTTTCCATAACTCCATAAGAAATAACAAGATGTAAGTCATGTATAATAAGATATAAATCGTGTATGAGGGTCACATGTGTCTATGATTAAGGTTCTATCAAGTGGGTTAGATTGTCCTAAAATTTATAGAAAATTTAGTTTCCATAACACCATTAGAAAAGAAATGTTATTCGAATGGATTTGAATTTTGAATTTTGTGTAGGATGGCTCTAGCATTTAACTCGACATGATGTAAACAACTAACCGTTACGACGTGTATACAAATATTTAAACTAATACTAGAATTAGTTCTTAATTTAGCCCATTGTTGCTCACCGTGCTAAATGTTCAAAAATGCAGGATGTGACGAGGCATTGCATTTTGTATATGCGGGATGCGAATGCGATGTTGGTGCATATACTTTAATAATTAAATAATATAATATAAATGTATTAATTATAAATTATATATATAACAAAAAATTAGGTAAAATTTTAATTAATTTCTAACATCAAAGATTCAATAGGAAACAAATTAAAGTAAAAAAACAAGACATGATTTTTGAGATGCGTGAACATTTGCCCATCGTAAGTTACAAGTTTCCCGAACCACAAAAAAAGGAAAAGTTTTACTACAATGCAAAGTTGCGAACCAAAGGAAAAAGAAAAGAACAAAAAAGTCAACTCTACGCCTACGGTGGCCTCGAATCCCGAAAGTACCCCTCCCCTACTCCCGAAATCACGTCCCACACCCCCTACTAGTACTTCTATAGTTCCTGCACCCCCACTCCTCTCCTTCTCCTCCCTCCAAACCCTAGACATGCCCGACCGCACTCCCACCCGATCCGACCCGCGGATCGCCTCTCTGGCCGGAGCCGGTGGGGCCAAGTACAAGGCCATGTCCCCGGCGCGGCTCCCGATCTCCCGCTCCCCGTGCCTTACCATCCCCCCCGGCCTCAGCCCCACCTCCTTCCTCGATTCTCCGGTGCTTCTCACAAACGTCAAGGTCGAGGAAAATCTTGGTTCTTTATGGATCTGTTTTTTTGTTTTGTTTGAGGAGGTTATGTGGATGATTTGATGTTGAATATGAGTGTAAGAAATGGGTGATTTTTTATTTTGTAGCTTGAGGGATTGATTGCTGTTTTCGGGATTACGGCTAGACTGATTGATTCTGATGCTTCATGTTATGATTTAAATTCGATTGAGCTAGTTTTGATTAATATGAGTATTTTGGTGTGATGCCTGGATGTTGTTACTTATTTTAGAATCTAGTGAAAGAAATAGCAAGAAACATATCGGTAATTTGGTGTAATTTGTTTCAGGCAGAACCATCTCCAACTACTGGTACATTCGCCATGATCTCAAATCTTCATTGCAGTGTTGGTTCAGATACAATATCTTCCCCCAAAGAAAGCTCTAATGGCAGTACGTACGAGGAAGGAAGCTCCACGGACTTTGAATTCAAGCCTTATACCAAATCATGCTTAGGTTCTGGATCGCCCAGAGGGACTATGGTATATTCTTGTTCTCTTGTTTGATATTGCCTTTTGTTATGTTGGTCTCAGAAATTGCAATTTTATTCTGTGTGATCGTATGATGTTCTCACAAGATGAGTATGTCCACTAAATTTTTTGTCTCAAGCTAATATATAATTATAAGCATTTGTAAGAAAACTGGTGGATTGATTTAGTTAGTGATATTTTTAAATTCCATTTTCCCTCAAGACTTATTTTGGCTCTCAACAACAGTATCAGCAATTTGTGCAAGCTCATGGTCAATCCCAGCCTCAGCTGTTTGCTTCAACATGTTTTACTCAAGCTGAAAATGTTGGTGTCATGTCACATGAGCTCACTTTGTCCGTCTCTGCTCCAAATCAAGTTTGTGGAATAGCAATTTCAGGGGCTGTTCTACCTGCAGGAATTACTTCCAGTGAATCACAACAAGAAAAAGATCCAGATGATGGTTGCCAAACAATACGAGGCGATCAGAAAGAACGGGATTCTTCTCTCGATAAGTCATCAGAAGATGGGTATAACTGGAGAAAGTATGGGCAGAAGCATGTCAAAGGAAGTGAATTTCCTCGAAGTTACTATAAATGCACACATCCCAACTGTCAAGTGAAAAAACAGCTGGAGCGTTCTCATGACGGTCAGATCACAGAAATCATCTATAAAGGTAGTCACGACCATCCTAAACCTCAGCTGGCCCGTCGATCATCAGCTGGCTCAGCTATCTCCAGCCAGCAAGAAGAAAGAGTTGATAACTTTTCTTCTTTGGTTAGCACAGAAGATGGTCAGAACCTTTTTCTTGCAAAAACAAAACTTCTCAAGTTCTTTCATGTAATTGTACTGAAAAATAACTAAAAGTGATGTATTTACTTTGCAGCTAAATCAAAGGGGGGTGGTCAAGGGTGTCATGAAGTTGATCCAAATGGTACTCCTGAGTTGTGCCCTCCCTCTGTGAGCGGCGAAGATGTGGACGGCTCAGGTGTACAATTCAATAATGTTGGTGATATCACTGGTGATGATGATCCAGAGTCAAAAAGAAGGTTCCTTTTTTTTCTATTGATTTCAGGGTTTGATATTTATTGTCTTCATTTCATAACCTTGAACAACATTTATCAACTTCATCAGGAGAACAGATGCTGCTGTTGTTGATGTGAATCAAATGGGTAAAATAAACCGAGAACCACGTGTTGTGGTACAAACTCTGAGTGAAGTTGATATCTTGGATGACGGTTATCGTTGGCGAAAGTATGGGCAAAAGGTTGTTAAAGGGAATCCTAACCCGAGGTATGTTCTGTTATCAGATTTTGTTAGGAGAATCTTATTTTATTTTTTAAGGTTGCTAAAGGGAATCCCAACCCGTGGAATATTCTGTGTTCAGATTTTGTTAGGAGAATTGTTCAGATTTTGTTAGGAGAATCTTATTTTATTATTAGTTATGATTGCTTTGCCAGTTTGCTTGAAGTTAGATATTCATTAACGAGTTGGAATCCTACTTAAACATTATAGCTTCTCATAGACAGTCTTGAGAAATGCTCTGGACCCTGCACTATTAAAATTTTGTTGTAATTTTGAGAAAGTATGATGGCTATTATGATATGTAGTTCTGTTGGGTAGCACATAGAAGCTACATTTTGGCAACGTTCTGGATCCATAACATGGAAGGTCTCATTCTATTGCCGCTCCCATGGAAATGGAAAATTTCCTACTACTTTGTTGCTTTGTTCTTCAAAAATATCTCACGGACCAGAATTTTGTTTGGTTTCTAAACTCCTGTTGTCCTTGTAAATAAATATATAAAAACTCTTGCTATGCCCTGCTGGGGTTCCCTGACTTCCTCAGATTCTACCACTGCCTTGTTCTGTTTGACCTTCCTACATTTGACTGTGATAACTGCTCTATGATGATCAAGATTTTCGATTTCTTTGGTATATTATATGAATGTAAGATGCACATCAGTCCATAGTGTAGTGCTGGGATCGTTTCTGTTTATGTTAACAAATGCCCCTGGAATGTCCTATGCGGCAAGTGCATTGACAATGTTGTAGTAATGTTGCACAACTTCATATAGTTTGGTATAGTTCACGAAACTTGTAATCTTAAATGGAGATTGCTTTGCATGATGCAATTTTATTGTCATGCATTGTGCATTGAAGATGATACATTTTGCATCTTTGGCATGCTTGACACATGCTACATATTCTGTTGTCATATTTTACCTTCATTGTCTCAGATAGCACGTCACAACTAAAATTTGCTATTTGCTGCCGTGATTGGTAATAAACTTTGTTGATTTGTGAAGTACATTTTGCTTTGTTGTTTTGACCATTACATCGTTGTCCAGGAGTTACTACAAATGCACAAACATTGGCTGTCCTGTTAGGAAGCATGTTGAGAGGGCAGCACATGATCCTAAAGCAGTTATAACCACTTACGAGGGAAAACATAACCACGATGTACCAGCTGCAAGGACTAGCAGCCACGACACCGCCGCATCAATGTCTACAACTGATAGTGTTCCTCGATGTGCTCCAATTCCAGCATCTTATAGCAGTCTGCCAATGACTTATGAGAGCACATTTTCTATTCCGCACCAGTATAATCCGTTAGAAGAAAGTGAGTCCGTTAGTCTCGACCTTGGCCTCAGTCCTAGACCCAAAAAAGGATCTGATGATGCTCAACAAACATCTAGAGCAGACCATATCCAGCAATCCCAGAACCATATGGCCAATAATGGTTATAGCCCGTTCTTGCTTCAAGCCCCACCTGTTCCAGCCTTCTACGGAAGCTCTAGTACTGGAATGGTTCAATTCGGGCAAAGTGAAGAAAAGGGAGAGGGTTTTAGTTTCAAACCGTCGCCACTAAACCATCCATCTAACCCTTATCAGGTTAATATTGGAAGTTTACTCATGGGTCCGTGATGACTGCCGACTAGCAAATGCACGCATCCAAACATACATAGTTGCTGATTCTCATCCTGGGAAATAAAGCAGCTGACAGGTTGCAGAACGCATCGAAGTTGTAATATAGACTGGGTTGGTTATTTCAAGAAGGCCATGTTGTAAGAGATGCAAGAGATGCTGATTGCTGGATGTATATTTACTGCTAATATTTATCTGAACACTTCCTGTTGTATTATATGAACGACTTAAAAGTCTGTTTTCGGGTAATATCTTGATTGAACTTTCCCTTGATCTTGTAAATCCGATGGCCAACTATTCCTTAGACTAGATCTTATCTTATACATAATGATTGATATCTTCATTTAGATGCTGTAGATTTCGACTTTATTGCATTTTCCAAAAAAATTGGAATCAATTGTTGACACAGTGGCATACTTAATTACATGCTCAGCTTGTGATAATTGGCAAGTATGCCAGTATAGTTAAAAGGCTTAGTTAATCTTGGTAGATTTAACCAGTTTAAAGATGATCTTGAACTTATACAAGCACATGCATTTTTGTTGTATTCATGTGTGCATATAGTAATTTGTTATGTCACATGATCTGTTCTCAAGTGTCAAATATTTGAAATTTACCTATTCACTAAAAATAAGAAATATGACCTTTTAAAATATATTTTTGGTGATCAACAACAATTTCCTGAAAATATAGGTCCTAGAATGCGATAAAAATCAAAGTTATTGCTCGTTGAAGAAGTTCGATTTAGGTGAATTTTTGTTATCATTCAGTAGTCTGAAAATAGTTTGGACATTGGTCTACAAAAGGCAAGGCAAGCTTCATGCTAAGAGTGCAATAGAAATCAAAGTATGTTTTCGGGTGTTAATCGGGTTCAACTAGATAAAACTGGGTTAAACCGCATTTTCGTTTTTTTCTTCTTCTAAATATACTTGTACACTTTCACCATATAAATAAGTTTGAATACATTAATTTTTTCGCTAACATTAACTCCAATATCTACTTTTTCCAATAACATACGAGTTTATTACATAAGCATAAAAATTATTTGAGTTTCTATTAAAAGTTATGTATTATCTAGATATTATAATATTTATTGCAACAAGAAACAAATATTTAATGGTACAATGATTGTGGGGTTGTCTTTTGTGTATTTGTTCAATAGACTTTGAGTTCAAATTTCGTTAGGATTTAAATAAAAAAAATAGTGAATCGGTCGGTTCGGTTAACTGCTTTGTTCCGGTTTTATTGGTTCAGTTGGTCTTCTTTTGCTGGTTTGATCCGGTTCTCAGCGGTTTAATAGGTTAGTCGGTTTTTTAGAGACTAGAACTGTACAGTTTAACCACCGATTCATTGTTCATCCTGTTAAAGTGGCCGATCTGATTTGATTTCCTAAACACTTGTTGGTTGTTGATGACTTTAGGTCAGTAACTTTTCTGTGGCCTTTTCAATATGGACAATTTGGGGATGACTGGCCTTTTCAACAGGCCTCATGGGCAAGTGCTCAATCTTATGTGTAGACTCGAAAGAAGTTGTTGCTATAAATAAAGTAACTTCAACCTAATGTAAATTACTAAATATATATATATGCATAGAGAGTACTCGTATATATTACGTGTGACAATCGTGTATTATTCGTTTTCATGTATCAAAGTACACGATCGTGTATGTATTATTTTAATTCTTTCTACCTCTACGGGTGTAAGCGGGGTGGGGTGGGTTTTTGCCCCACAACTACCCACCTCGCCTGCCTAAGTTAAGTTGGGAAGCAAGGTGGGGCCAAAAAAAAAATCCCGCTACCCACCCTGCCTATGGGCGAACTAGGCGGGGCGGAGTGGATTTTGCAGGTTATTATTTGATCAAAGCTAAATACAAAAAATCAATTCATTTTTCATTTTAATCAAAACTAGTTACAAACAATCAAGAAAAAAATCGTTGAGAATTCCAAAGGTTTTGTGGATGATTCACCTTCATTAACCCCCAATAGCTTAAGTAGATTTTACTCTTGTTAATATGGTGTAATTCCATTTATTTTGGTTGTAACTCCTACTACATCCTCACCTTATATATAGGGGACTATTGTACATATTTAGTGATAAGAAAAGGAAATACATATCTCTCTTCTGTCCAATATTTTCTTCTTTAGATTGTTTGTTTTACAACACGTTATCAGCACGATAGTTTCTTGTATGATCGACCGGAGCATGAGCTGATTATAATCTTGGTAATTTCTCAACAAAAAAGGTTATTGTTTTGAGATTTTATATATTTCAGTGTTTTCTCATGCATGCTTTTGTTTATGCAAGTAATTGATGATTTCTGAATTGTGTTGACAATTAGTCATGTCACACATCAATATTTTATTTGGAATATTTCTTGCTCACAATATTATTCATGTTATATGTAAATCTACTATTGTACTTTAACATTTTCTATTCTTGATTCCCTTAATGAAAAAGAGAGAGTTAATTGAGATTTTATAATTCATGTATTTTTAAAGGTTTTTTCACATGTCTCAATAAATCAAGAAATCCGTTTTCAGTTTGCTCGTTGTAGATCCACGAGTTTATGAGTACATGTACAACTTATTTGCACCTTAATTTGAACAATATTCAAGGCAGGTATTTTAAATCATTGTTTTACCTAGCTTTAGTTCTTCACTTGGTGTATATAAATATATGTCGTCAAAGATCAATTTTATCGGTGCATGGTTTCAAATCTCAGTTTTCTTTAGTTTTGGTGCCTCTGGTGCATAATATATTGGTATTACAATATTATAATATAATCTCAGAGTTCTTAAGTTTACAAATGAGAAAACTTTCTAATTCTTCTTTGATGTTGTCTTTCTCCAATAGAACTCTGATTTGAGTGTTTAAAACTCCATTTTATGGTTACAACATGGTCATTGAATTATATACTTATTTTCTTTATAAGTTTTTTTTAAAATTGCAATACCTACAGACTGCTTAAATATTATGTTCCCAAAAAGAAATATTATTAACTGCAATTGACATTAAACGGATTTCATTATGATATTAATCAAAATATGGAAGGATGATATTTTTTAGAGTCTTTGAAACTTGATTTGAAATATGGTTGTGAATGATATTTGGGTTTAAGATTCTTATAAATCTAAAATATTTATAATGTGCTAAAAATGGGGGAAATGAGTTCTACCTCATGTGGCTTTTTATAGACTCACTTGCTTGATATTTACAATGTATATGAGTTTAAAAAGGGGGTAATAAGTTGCATGTACCAATTATACTTAATAATTGTATGTTACGACTTTTAACTTCATACTTGACATCTTGGATAAGAATGACGCCTTATCATGGATTATGGATGTTGAACCCAACCCATTGTCTTTTAAAATATCAATGACTAGAGAAAAAAAAGGCATCAAATCAAGATAAAGAGGATGTTGTAATTTTCTTTTACTATCCTATTTGTTAAAATGATATAAAAGTATTATGATTTAATCTCATATCTATTTTTGTGGTTGGACAAAACATCGAGTTATTGATCAAAATTCCATGATTTCTCGATCCAATGAAACATGAAAATAAATAGTTACATATTTAGTAGTACTTCTAAAATTGAATGATATATATATATATATCATACAACTTTGTATTGATTCACTTGCTTAGTATAAGTTATATGAATTCTTAGTATCATGTTGATTGAAAGAGTATTTGTAAAGTTGTTCAAACATGCAATTATTACTTGTTAATTTTCATGCATCACATGCTCATTCACAACGATTACAAGCATTCATCTCGTGAGTACATAATTTTCATTTTGATAGATGTATATATATAATAAAATGTATTGTATTATAGTGGAATTCAAATTACCAAGTTACAAGTGATCATTGTTATTGAAAATGATATGTATTGGCCCACAAGGAGAATATCTTTTGATCATTGTTATTGAAAATGATATGCATTTGCCCAGAAGGCGGATATCTTAATATTCATAAAATGCTACTATACAAAGATTTAGAGATTATTCATTTAAAAAGGGTTATGAAATTCTATGATAATCCGTGAAAGATTCATATGACCATCTAAACGACGTGCAAATAGCTAATAGAGTAAAAATGCACGTCGATCTCTAAATCAAATCCTATGACCAGAAGTTCATAGATATATAGAGATTAGTAGTAAAAGAAAAAAAAATTATTGATCACTTTACAAATTAATGACCCAATACTCTTTTGGGTTATCCATCACCGATTATTGAAGGTCATGAGAGTTGGAAAATCACGATACATTTTTTTTGGTGTGCCGGAAGTACACACTACAAAGTTCGTGAAAAAAAGAGCATAAGCAGTGGACTAAATTTTGTGCAAATAAGAAGTATGAAATAAAGATGGCATCAACGAGACGAAACATGCCCAGAAGTGCCTAAATAAAATCATATCTTATATTAATTATGGATGTCGTCATTGGTATTGTTTTTGTGAAGCTTTAGATAATTTTCTTTCTACTATCACGACCAAAATGAGGTCAAATTTGTTAACCAATTTGCACAATAAAATGAGAGTCACTTTGTTTTTTTAAAATATCTCTCAATATTGATCATTATGGGATCTTCAAATTTATACATGATACATTAATGTGCATATATACCTGCTAATATTATTCATTAATTTTTATGGTTGATATACATCATGTTATGAATCTTCCCCTATTTTACGTGTACAATAATGAATAAATTGTTTCCCTCTTGCGATTTAAAGCTCCTGGAGTATTAAGTTTTATTATCCAATCCAATAATTATATATATATAATGTACATTTTCTGACATTAGGGGGAGAAGCTAGAAGCTTAAAGAATGTCAAGAAAATGTACTATATTGAACCTGAAGTTCATAAGAGAATATACGTACAAGTATGATTGAACCTGAAGTTCATAAAATCATTATCTTGCAATATCTAGCAAGTAATTGTCATACATTTTTATTGATCACAAAAGAGAGACTAAGCCTAATATTACTAGACATAAACCACATAATATAAAGTGGAGATCTCCACATGATAAAATATATTTGAGCTCAACCAACGCCAGAAGCGTGGACCATAACATATATTATTTGTGAAAATGAAATAAAAGTTAGTCACTCTCATTGCACCTCCTGAAGAGGTTATTCCTGAAGAATATAAACCCGTAAAAATAAATGCAGCTGCTAAACAAAAGATTAATGAAATTACAGGGATACATAACGGTCAAATCCTAAAATTTTGGGAAACGATGAAGATTTGATTATTATTGACATAAAACTTGCAATCAACTATATATGTTGATACGAGAGATATTAAATAATTATTAAAATTATTGTCGACAATTCATTCGCCTTCTTAATAGCAAGTTATCTCAAGAAAAGAAAAATGGTTCCAAAACCTATGATATTATAAGAATGTCAGAAACATTCGTATTTGATATAAACAAAAGAAGGCGAACAATATATAATAAACTCGCTGAATAAATATACTATTTGGACTTGTTGTCCTGATTTCTGAAATTATATCCCTGAAGGATAAAAAATAGAAATCAGAAAAACATGTGATACATTATAAAGCGAGGAGTAATATAAGGGTATTCGTAGGACCCAACATCCATCGTGATGTTACTCATTCTCTCGTAATATTGATAATACGTTTTGTTACATGATCAATATGATATGCATATAAGATATGTCGTAAGTCATTTAATATTGGTACTTATATGAGAGTCCCTGAAGGACTAATATGACAAAATATATTATATGATGACAAGAATCAAAAGATGCACTATACAATTTTTGAAAAGATCACTATATGAAGAAACAAGTAAGCGTGTACATATAACTTCTTCAATCAAAATATATTATTTTTCGACCTAAAGTTTGAACATTCTCTGGAAGAGAATTTGTACAATGATTCAATTGTAGAAAATGGATATTGTAGAAAAAATATATTCTACGTAATACTCACATTGAAATAACACTAAGAAAGGACATCTATTGTATATCAACAAAGATCCGTTGCAAGATTTCGGTGGTGATGGAGTAGATTACAGTGAGCTTTCTGACAGTAAAAAAATATTTACAACAATCGAGGAAACTTGTATATGGGCGAAACAAGTTGCACTAGCAGCCGGATATTTTTTGGTTATATCATCATACAAACCAAAAGCAGATAACCGGATGGATTGTTACCTCAGATGTGATCGCAGACGTGAGATGAGTTCTCGTGATACGAGTATTGCACTGCGAAAGAATACGAAAAGAAAAGGTTGCGGTTGTCGGTTTTTGGTAAAAGTGGTGGAGCGACGAGATCGTGATGGACGGGTCATTGTTTCTAGTAGCATCTATGGGCAGCACAACCACCCATTGGCAGTTTATTCAGAGGGTCACCGACAGGTCAGCGGACTTAGTGCTGGGGCAAAGCAAATTGTTCGTGATATGACAGAGGCACAAGCAAGACCCCGTAACATTTTGTTGGCGGTAAAGAAGAAATTCCCGGACGATAATCCGAATCAAAGACACATTTATAACTTTAGAGAGTACATGAGGAGGACGAAATCTAAAGACAGGAATCCCGCGCAGCAGTTTCTCAGGGAGGCAGTGCAGCATAAGTATTTGCATTGGATTGTGGCAGATGAAGAAACTAATGTATTGACTTACACATTTTTGGCACATCCGACTTCAGTTCAGTTGTTGCGTACATACCCATTCGTAATCTGTATGGATTCGAGGTATAAGACGAACAAGTACAAGATGTCTTTGTTTGAGATGGTTGGGGTTACTCCAACAAACATGAATTTCCTCGTCGGATATGTGATTTTGCAGGATGAGACCGAGTCTAGTTACCGGTGGGTGTTGGAGAGGTTGCGAGATCTGTTATTGGATATTGTTAGCCTGACAGCAATAATTACGGACCGGGAGATGGGTCTGATGCGACCAGTGGCAGAGGTTTTTCCTGAGTCTGCTCATTTACTATGCACCTGGCATATCAACAAAGACGTGTACAAGTACGCATACCACGTATTCGGCAAGGAGAAGCAGCTTGCAGAGAGTTTTAGGCGTGGAAGGTGGAGGAGAGCCATGCTTTCTGATTCACAGACGGATTATGATAGAACAGTCCGTAATCTGAAAGATTCTTACAACTCCTGGCCAGTGCTGACGAAGTATGTGAAAGACACGTGGTTGGTGCATAAGGAAAAATTCATGTTGAATTGGACGAATCAAGTTTGTCATTTTGGCAACACTACGAACTGCAGGGTGGAAAGTGCACATTCGGCTCTGAAAGAGTGGATCACTACATTGATTGTCGCTCTCGACACTCTTTTCGACTGCGTGAACTCGTCTATTGAAATGCAGCTGACGAATATTCGGAACTTTCTTGAAGATTTGAGACGTCGAAATTTGGCACATTACATAGGTCCTTTGTTTCGGCATATAAATGGCCGAGTTTCGCATCACTGCTTGTCGTTAATGACTCAGGAGTTGAAGAGAATGCAAGACTTAAGTGATGAAATTGAATATCGTTGTGGGTGTGTTTTCCTGACAACACATGGGATTCCTTGTGCATGTACCATGTACGAGTATTTGGCGTCAGGTGATGGAATTTATTTAGAGCAGATTCATCCATTCTGGAAAACACTTGTTATCGGAGAAGGAGTCCAGATGTTAGAGTTTGTTGATCAGTCAGCACAAGACGTCGAACATTTTCGGAAGCTAGTGGATGAGATCTCGGAGAGCGACCCTGCAGTAATTCATAGTGCCTCTCGTATTTTATACGAACAGTTACACTCCGATCAGTCGAACTATGGAGAACCCGAAGAAAATACTAAGGTACGAGGTCGACCTAGGGGAAAGTCGACACGTCGGGACCCGAGTGCCTTCGAGTATGCTGAGCGAGGTCGTGGTCGGTCTGGCAGTAGTGGGAGCAGGGACCGTGTCGGTCTGGCAGTAGTGGGAGCAGGGGTCGTCAGTCTAATTCGTCTCGATCGTCCGTGAATACGGGCACATGATCTTCTGGTATGTCGATATCTTTGTTGTTATGTTATTTATTATATATCAGTAATCTAAATGGGGTTGAATATATTATCTCCTAATTTTGTTGTTTTAATGAATTGTTATTTACCTATCTTACAGTGTCTGGACGGATTGACGTGGACAACTTCCCATATAATGATAGACTGCCAGGAATCATTTTACCATTTCTGGAGAGGTGGAATGACGTACGTGCTGATGGCAACTGTGGATTTCGATGTGTTGCCGATGTCTTCCATGGTGGTCAAGACAACTAGTCGTACGCCCGTCGTGCGATTTCTAATGAGATAGGTGCACATCCTATTTATGAGAGTGTCTATTTCGGCAATGTGGTAGAGGCTCGTCAACGAATTGATTGGGGTGGGGGAGCTTGTGGCGAGGATCATTATATGGAGGTTTGGGTCGACTTGTTTCCTATTGCTAATTTTTACAAGTGTGCGGTCATGTATTTCTCAATGGGAACAGATGGTTCGTTGTTCCCGTGTCTTACTGTGCTACATTGGGAGAGTCTGTCTGCCATGACGAGGCCTATCAGAGAGTTGGTCATTGATCATTTGGGGAGTTACAAACATTTTATTCGTTTGGAATTAGCTGATGATTTCCCAGTACCTCTTATAGCGACTTTGTGGTATCAAATGCGAGATGAGAGTGTTGTTGGATGGGAGGATCAGTACGAAAGTAAGATGACGTATTGGAACCGGTTACGTAGTACATATTGAATGTAATTTGTAATGCATTTTTAATGTATAATATATTGTGTAATTGTACTTATATCGTGTTGTTCTTTTACCATATTTTAAATTTAAGTATTATTTGATATCTAAAGAAATAAGTAGAATATATGTTCGTGAGAAATAAATATTAAAATACGATAGTCAAAGAAATAAGTAGAAGATATGTTCATAAGAAATAAATAATAAGAGTACACAGATAAGCATAAGCAATTACCAACAAATGTAGTAATAGTGCAACATATAATAAAACGATAGTAAGAGCGAGTGACTACAACTCAGCATCCGAATCATGGTCCGAAATGCCCAACTGCCTGTTCCAATCCTCGATGAGGCGATCCCAATCTGCACATGCAAGTCTCGTATCCTTGGTCGGCATCTTGTCTCTCTATCGCAAGAACGGTTGCGTACACTGTATCGCCCTACTCATCCACTGTATGTAACATAAAAATTAGCGTACATTTACAATAATAACAAAATATACATTACAATTACAAATAAAATTAGATAAACTTACCGCATCGGCACATGTCCTATCCAATGGTCTCTCCGATCTCGGAATGATACCGCATACGATAAGTGGATGTGAGCACCTAGCGAACCACTACAAATAATCTGCATCACAAGTGGAGGGGTCGCGGCTACGACTCAGATCGCCCAGGTGAAGTCGTCATACTCTCGGAAATATCCTCCAAACCGATTCCGCGAACGAAACGTTATGCCTGACATCGTACGTCGTCGCAGTCGCAGACCGTACTACATGCTCGGGCGTCGGAATGTCAACCGGAATCACCTGAACGTAACCTAACTGACGTAACACGCGATCAGGTAAATAAGGCTCTGTGATATCCCTATAACGAATAACGCACATAAATGTAGTCCTCCGCACAGCTACAGCAGGCTCAGGACCATACGACAACCACTACACCTAAATGTTTATACGTTAATAATAATAAAGTTAAAATTTAAATAAACGTGAATGATATATACATTATATACATGTGATGCAGTCATCTGATCTAGCCATCTACGAATGGAAAGAAGTCGACCCTCGCTCTTATCCTCGGTCCGGACAGCCCACATACGCGAACGAGAATGACCACGCTTAATAATCTTCCGCTCCCGATGTCGGCGGAAAGCAGGAAAATACTCATAGATCCAAGCCTGCATCAGTGTAAGACAATTCGTAATCCCGGAACAATCAACACGACTAGATATACCCAAATGGCGATACAGATATGCCAACGTCGCCGACCCCCATGAGTACTAACCAATGGTATCTGACTCCCTCGCCTCCAATATGTCATGTGGTCTGACTCTGGAACCGCTATTGTCGACAAACAAGATGCAGCCTAGCAGTAAGAAGAGGTAAGCAGTCATCTGTGTATCCTCAGTTCGTGGTGGTCACCCCCGTCTGCAACACTCTTCCACAACATCGATACTAACACCACCACCACTCCAAAATGAGCTAGCCCGCCCAAGACCCTCCAGGCTGACACCCAGCAACTCAGATACATTTGACTTCAGCTCAGATGTCGGCGCCTGCGCACTGACCATAGGACCCTCAACAGGAATGTGCAGAATCTGAAAGACGTCATGCAGCATGATCGTCATCTCTCTGAACGACAAGTGGAAAGTGTTGGTGTCAGGCTGCCACCGCTCCACGAAAGCCAAAATCAACGACATGTCAATGCAAGAAAACATGTTGTACGACAAGTGACCCAATCCACTGTCACTGACGGTCGCCGTCATATCATCAGTCATCACTGAACGCCAAGCCTGCAATGTCGTACAGGCTCTGTGCCGATTATGGCACTTCAAAACCTTCTGATCCTCGCCATCCCAGATGTGTCTGGCGATGTGGCCTCCAAAACTGGGAATGATGCTGCCATCTAGAGGACCACCGGGCATCATATCCGTGACGATCCAAGACTCGTCCTCACCCATCTTCTTCTTCTGAGCTTGGACGTCTGCAGTGCACGAACTAGAATCACCGGTCAAAAACCGGCCACCTCGACCATTCCAAATGACCCACTCAACTGAAGGACTACAATCTCGCCCCCGTCCTCGACCCGTACTGATGTATCGCCTCCTCCTGTGGCCCCAAGTCATACCAGCCCCCATCGTCACTATCGTCGTGACTCATCAACTCATCTGAATCATCCTCGTCGTCGAAAGAATCCTCAGGTGTCTGAAGACGACGTAAAAGATATCTCTCTCCTAACTGAAGCAGAAATACCACATCTACGTGGATGACGAGGACTTGACTCGTATGCTACACTACGTACCGCGCGTAAGGGAATTGATTTCCCTTTTCCTCCACGGTAACCCGATGACTATTAATTCAATTTTAAAAATAAAATTTTATTAATGGATTTACTAAAATAATTAAACTAATTATTAACTTAATAATCGATTTATTTAGCAATTATCACAATTAATCAATAATCCTTTACTAAAATCGTACACAACTAATTATTAACATAATAATCAATTTATTTAGCTATTATCACAACTTTTAATGAATAATTCCTTACTAAAATAATTAAACTAATTATTAACTTAATAATCAATTTATTTATTAATTATCACAATTTATAGTCAATAAAGAATTTACTAAACTAATTTAATTCATTATTAACATAATATTCAATTTATTTTAAATTTATCACAATTTATAATCAATTTAAATAAATTTTTAAAATGCCCTATAATCAATTATTAACCCTACGTGGGAGGCGTCTCTCGCAGACGCCTAGCCCTATGTTCGGGCGTCTCCCGCGATCGCCCCACCCAATTTTATTTTATTTTTTAAAATTAATTAAAATAAAAAGGCAATTACCAGATTTGAGTAATCCGGGGCATCCGCTGGTTCTTTTCCTGACCTTCGAGACATTATATATGGTGAATAGAAGAGTAATATGAAGAGAAAGTGGTGTTAGAAGAGTGAAATGAAGAGTTATATAAGTAGAAATGGTGGAAGGGCAAAATGGTAATCTGTACGGGCGATTTAAGTAGTTTTACGGCGGTGAATATCAGTTTAGTTAAGGGATTTCAAAATACATTGTTTGTAAATATAATGTTTGGTACATTAAATATTGGAATTTGTAAATCTCAAGTGTAATTTTGGAAATTTCAATTCCATACAACAGTGACAACAAAATTCCACATTTTTAGGTGGAATTTACAAATCTCAACCTAACACCAAATTACACCTTAAATCTCGATACCTCCTTTTACCACCTCTACCCATTCGTTGTTGCCGAACTTCACCACATTCACCGAGTTCCAGTGTCATCGATATCTAGCACCTCCCTGAGATCCACCACCTCTCATCTCGAAATGACATAGTTACCCAAACAATGTGAAAAAAATGACATCATCTAGAAATCCCAGAATTTGTAAATTCCCTAGTTTCAAAGTTTCATAGGATTTGCAAATGATGCATCCAAACACACCATCATACTTAGGTATGACAACATATCAGTTTTGGTTCAGGTGCTAATAGAATCGGAACCGAATTATAAATTGGGATCCATAACCGAACCGGATCCAGATCGGTTCCCAACATTGGTACCCAAAACCGGATCTGTTGGAACCGGATTCAGTACAAAATTTGTATTTTTCAATGAGTTCTTTGCGGATTTGGTCAAAAAAACTCATCCCAAGAGACTTATTGAAACCAATGGCCTATGGTGACTTTATATAGTTTGGATTTGGAGTGGGGAATTCATTTTTTCCGATGTGGGACTATACTTTCCACAAAATTTGTTTTTTTCCAAAACAATATCCATTCAGGATAGCATTAATTACCAACTCTCATGAATTGGTGTAGTGGTAAAACTCTTTCACTGTGGCCCATGCACCTCAGGTTTGAATCCCGATAGTTGACATTTTTTATAAGCTACTGCTCATGTCGGATCCGGATCCGGTTCCGGTTCTGGTTCCGAATCCATTGACTAGAACCATACCCGAAACGGAACAGGGTCGGTTCTGAAAGTGTATATCCAGATCTGACCCATATCCGTTTTATCCCGGTTCGGTTTTAGATGCATGTTGCCACCCCTAATGATACTTTATTTAGGCGTCCTGATGCTGGTATGGGTGTAAACCAATGTTTATATATGTGGGGAGATGTGGCCGCATATGCGGATGCGAGACAGATGTAGGTCAGGTGCGTATCACACCTCCGAGATGCAGGTCACTCGATGCGATCCACATCGTTGGATGTAGGGCTGAGCATCGGTCCGGTCCGGACCGAAAACCGGACTGGACCGGACCGGAAAAAATTCGAAAAGCCGGACCGAAGACCGGACCGGACCGGTCCAAAAACCCGATTTTTTACCTTAAATTTTTAAAAAAAAATTTGGACCGGACCGGAAAATTTAAATTTTGCCGGACCGAAACCCGGACCGGACCGGATTTTTTCAAAAATTTCCGGACCGAACCCGGACCGACCGGTCCGGTCCGATTGACCGGTTTGACCCGGTCAATGCACAACCCTAGTTGGATGTGACTGCATATGCAGATTTTGTTTCTTTTGGATTTTTTACTTTGATTTGTTTAATATTGAACTATTAGTAATATAAATCATTCAAAATTTTACCTAAATTTTCTATTACATGTATATAATTAATATATCTATATTATTTAATTATTAAATTGCAAATTGCATATGCACCCGCATCGCATCCGCATCCCACGTATGCAAGATGCGGTGTCTTGCCGCGTCCAATACGCTCCAGTATTTTCTGAACCGTGGTGTAAACTCATACCAGTGTCGTATGTCTTTCCATATATTAGACGTCGTGTAAGCTACTTGTGGCTTGAAGTCCCCTGTGATCCACAACAATGCTGGAATAATAGCATAATAGTTTACCTAAGGCTTACAAAATGAGCATATCAGCCCAAGATACACATGCAAGATGTCTACTGCAAATCTATTAAATAGACTTAAGCAAACCGCATGCATCCAAAATACTCATCGCGTCCCCGACCATCTTCTTAGGGTGCCTAGCCAACATTGAAATATGTCAAAATATTTATTTAAGAAGTAATCAAAAGTGTTTTAAGTCTCGCAAAAGACTATTGTTTCTTTCCAACCATACAGTCCAATGTCATGCATTAATTAAAGTATGGCATTCTATCATCCATAAATCGAGTTGATTTTGGAGATTTAGTCGAAGAAATCATTATTATCACGTATTAAGTACACTTTATCCCAAAAGCATGATGTCAGGTCGCATTAGTAAAATAAGTGGTTGATTGATTCCAAAAAGTTACGGGGAAAGATTTTTCAAAATAAAATTATTTTTTAATTTTTTTTTCCAAATTAAACTTATTTAGAAAGTATTTTCCATACTAAATCTGCTACCACCACGTCGTGGTACATGACGGTGGTGGGTTTTGTTTTTTAGTGTATAAACGCCGAGTTCTGTATTTTTTGTGTGGAGAATTCGGTATTTCAAACGCCGAGTTCTATAATAAAATATTTAAAAAAACTCAACGTGTCGGATGCTAAGTCCTTCGTAACACAACTCAGTGTTTAAGACACTGAGTTCTACATAGTTCCAACACTTGAAAAAAAATTCGCACATCTTAGGATTGTATGGAGCCAATTCAGATGCTTAATCAAACTCGACAATGAAGGTGTCGAGTTCTGTATGGGAGACATTTTAACAAACAACTTGTTCTAATTCGAAATTTACTTCTTTGTAACATTCAAATAGAAGTTTTATGTTGATCGACTATTGTCTTGTTTTAGCATTTAACTTATAATATCTTTAATTATGAGTGTCTTAACATTTAACCACCATAATGAGATAATATAATGACTTAATTTGGTTACATAAAAATCCTAAGTTGGGGGTGCCAGAAAAATGGGAGACATTTTGCATCCGAATTGGCTCTGCACCCTCCTAGAGCGTGTGAATTTTTTTTCAAGTGTTGGAACTATATAGAACTCGGTGTCTTAAACATCGAGTTGTGTTACGAATGACTCAGCATCAGACACGTCGAGTTCTTCTAATTTTTTATATACAGAACTCGGTGTTTCAAACGGCAAGTTCTCCAATTTTTTTTTACAAAACTCAGCGTTTGAAACGCCGAGTTATGTATACACTAAAAAACAAAATCCGTCGTCGTCACGTGTCGCGATGTGGTGGCAGCTGGTCCAGTATGGAAATGCTTTCCAAAAAAGATTAATTTAGATTTTTTTAAAATAATTTTATTTTGAAAAATCTTCACCAAGATTCAATGTTGATGCCCTTATTAATTAATGAGGCGTTTGGATGGCTGGAGATCCATCTCCCATGCACCTCGAAGCCAAAATGATTCATGGTCAACCAAACGTCGAAGGAATTCAACTACACCAAGGATTTCAGCTCCCAACCCGCGTCCCATTGAATTATTTTGGCTACAATGGAGAAACTCGGTTGGTGAGCTTCTACCAACTCCTCGGCAGCTGGTGATGTTGGCTGAAATTTGTTGACAGTCAAGCCACTCGTCAATTTCCTCATTTGACACTTTGGGTTTGTGTTAGTGATATTGTTAGAGCATTCCTAAGGGGGGGTGTGCCCCCCACGACCTGGGCATCCCAGGTCGTCTCCCCCTAAAGGGGGGAGATGCCCAAGTCATGGATGATCGGGTTGTTGGATCGTAAGGGTCGACAATACTAATCACTTTTATTCCCTAATTACCTACTTGTTTAATCGATCAAAGATATGCAGCGGAATTTAAAACTAAACAAGCAAATAAGGAATAGAAAATGCAAACCACAAGGAACTTGATGGTTTTTACAGAGGTTCGATCTCCCGCTTACGTCCTCTCTTGCAAGCTCCGCTCACGACTTCACTATCCGCTCCCCGTTCCAGGCCGGGAGACAACGCCTTTACAAAACAAGCTCCACGAACACCCTCGTGAACTTGACTTTCTTCTCTCACAAACCGAGAAGAACACTTTGGGCTTTCATCGATGTCATTGCTTCTTGTACAAACGAAATCTTGAGTGGAACACACTCTCTAACTTGAGCACACTTAGCTTAGAATGTGGAATTGATGCTAAGGTGTGGAAGTGTAAGCTTGGTGTGTATGATTGGTGTGTATGAGCTTGAGAGTTTCTCTCTAATGTATAAGACAAGTATGTGTAGAAGAGTTGTGTTAAAATGTGTTTTACAACTCTATTTATAGGCATTAGAGAGAATATAGTCGTTGAGGTTATTTGGGTAAGAGTTGGTGTAAGATACACAAAACAGAAACTAGCAGGACCCAATTCGGTCGACCAGAACGGCCTGTTCGGTCGACCGTTTGGCAGTTTTGAACTCAATTCGGTCGACCGGTTAAGGAAAACGGTCGACCGTCCAACGTTATGTCTAGGGTACACTTAAGTGATCGGTCGAACACCGAATAGGGTTCGGTCGACCGATTTACACCAGACACTTATGAGTTGACAAACAAGGTTCTATTCGGTCGACCGAAACAAGGTCCACGGTCGACCGAATTCCAACATGAAGTTCGGGTTTGTCAAGAGACATAAATTAAGTCGACCGAACAAGGTCCTCGGTCGACCGATACATAAAATGTATTTGGGGTATTTTTGGTTAATACGAATATGACTGTTGGGTATATACGATAAAACAAACAGTCGGAAAAATATTTGGGACTCGGTCGACCGAAAAGGTCTGGACGGTAGACCGAACTTAGGCAGTTAAACACTAACAGAATAATTGATCACTCGGTCGACCGAACGGTCTGGACGGTCGACCAATTGAGGGCAGATTGTTTGGGTTCAGGTTTAGTGTTTTCCGATCTAAGTTTGGGTGATCTATTGAATTCCAAATTATGTGAAATTTCGTGTGTGACTTCTCTAAGGAACCTAGTGTGTGTTTGAGTAATTTTTAGCTCAAGTATGCTCAATTACACAAAGTTCCTAAGACTCAAAGAAATACAAATTACATGTCTTCAAAATAGTTTGATTACATGTCTTGACTTGATTTACTTTCTTCCTTAAGTCTTGATCACCTGTAGAGGTTAGCACAAAGCAATATGTATGCAATGCAATATGTGTATTACTTTACATTATCACAACTAAGATTAGGTTGATTAAATCATCAAAACATAGATTAAGACCAAAAAGCCAACACGACCCCCCACGACCTGGGCATCCCAGGTCGTCTCCCCCTTAAGGGGGGAGATTCCCAGGTCATGGATGACCGGGCCGTCGACCCGGTCGTCCATTTTTTTAATATTTTTTATTTTTTATTTTTGTTTTGTTTTGATTTGATTTTTTAAATTTTTTGTTTGAATCTTTTTTTTTTTGAAAATATGTTTTATAATTGTTGTGATTTTTTAGAATTTTTTAATTTTTTTTGCAATATGAACCCCGAAATGATGTGGAGGAGAGAGATAAGTTGTTGTGGTTTGTGGTTAAGATATGAATAGTGTAGGAAAGGGAAGAAAGTGGGTTGCGGAGAGAGAAAGTTGATGTGGAATAGAGAAAGAAGAGAGAGAACGTTCATGACCGGGTCATCGAAGTAATTTCTCGCCATCGAAGTAATTTCGACTTCTACCAGGAAGAAGTAACTTTTGAGGCCAAAAATCTAAAAACTAACTTCCTACAAGAATCTAACATTTAGGACCTCAATCCAAACGAGCCCTAAGTTATCGCTCGTTAGCACTTTGTTTTCAGCTAGAATCCAAGAGAAAACTTTAACTTGTGGTGGGCAATGAATCGCCAAAATTTGTTTGTAGAGTGGGTGTTTTGCTCCACCATTGTTGAGAAACATGTATAGGCTTCTCGAAGTGAATCTACAATTCTGGGTTGGATTCCACAATCTTCTATCTTTCCTTTCCCGCGGGCTCAAGGGTAAGAAGAGTTGGCATAATGTTGTTGCTTGCGAGGTGTTGATGTTTTTTTTTTGAATCTTGCTTTGAACCATCCCTTTTGGAAGGTACTGCCGTTGAAGAAGTGTGTCATTATGATGTGTTTTTGTTTGGCATTCCTAAAAAGGTATTGATGTGTTTCGCATAGAAGTTCTCCGTCATACCATCCAGAAGAGGGTGTTTTAATTTCCCATCTCCAGTATCTGTTGTGCTTAAACTGCATAAGTTCCTTAGGAAAAATGACAAGAGGTTTTTTATATCAAGAAGAATGACTAAGTTGCTCTCACTAGCGTGGTATTTAGCCTCAATTACTTCTTGATAAAATGATTTCTTCCCACTTAGCGTTTCCCAAAGCTTTTTGATTCTCAAGCTTAGCTTTAGGCCGTGTAGCGTAGCGTACGTCAATAATTCCAAGACCGCCCATGATTTTTGGGTGACAAACTTGGTCCATTTTACCAAAAAATTAATTCGGCTTTCCTAAGTAATTAACTAAGTTTTTTATTCTATTTGTCATTATTGAGCCTAAAATTATAGAAGAATGCCTAAAGCACTTATTAGGTGATGCCAACATTATATTGACTCTCACAGCACAATTATATTTGTCAAGTATAATATCAAGTATACTTGATAACTGCAGAGGTTTGATAATATTATAATATCAAGTAATATTGATACTCCCGGGCGTCAGTGTAACACCTTTTCTTATATGACATCTTGAATACACTTTGATTGAACATTTTAAAATAACCGCAAGTGCACGGTCGCGTTAAAACGGTGACAAATACGGGTCGATCTACAGGGAGGTGTGTCAATTTTAGTTTGTTCGAAGGCGAGTGTGAAAGAAAGGAGAGAAAGATTGATTACACTAAACTATACTAAAATGCAAAAGAAAATGGAACATAAGCAATAAAACTAAACCTCATAGGGGATAAAGAAAAGAGCGAATACAAAGATATGCGTATGTGTGGGTGTGTTCAATTATGCTTATCACAACATGTAGTGCATGAAAATCATAAAACTAAATCCAACTTTGCCTCCACGTAAAATAAGATAACTCAATATCATTAAAACATACAAGACAATAATTGGAATGAAGCTAAATGAACTCATGTATAAAGACCAAACCCCACTATGCCTCCACATGAAATAAGATAGCACATTATCATTAAAACATACAAGACATTAACCAAGGTAAAAACAACAAAAACACATGCAACTACAAGTCATGTTTCCTTAATCAATTCCATCCATATCCTCACTTTATCATTCCCCATAAAATAGGTCCACTAATCTAAGCATAAACTAAGCTTCATTCAAGAGCATTAACATATCAAAGACAAAAGTGAAATCTCATTAGATGGTTATGGAAATCATATAAGGCTCAAGGGATTAAGATAACACACACCTAATACATCACATAATCATATCACATATTTCTCCACCCCCAAATGGGGATGAAACTACTCACTAATCATTACACTACAAACTATATTAACAAAATGAAACATTCTAATGAAAAGAAAATTAAACTAAGAAAACAAGAAATATCAAAGAAGCTAAATGAAAAGAAATCAAACTAAAGAAGCATGCAAGAATTAAAAGACAAGACAATATTAAATAAAACTAAGAAAAAATATTTTATTAACATGACTCACATTGTATGTAACACTCTTCTTCACCTTGAGTTTTTCTTCAAGGCTTACTCCAAGTAAAGAGAATGCCACCAAGCAATGAGTGAATACAAAGGAAGGTGAAGAGTTTTATTTATAGGTATGGAAAAAGTTAATCTGGGATCCGGACCAAAAGAGACCGCCAATTAGCGATCTACAGTGTTCGGATCGCTCTGGATTTTCTTCTGGGCTTTTCGGAATGACTTGGTTTGTCTTTGATGCATTTACTTCGCTTGTTGGAGCTCCGACCCGAATAGAATTGTCAAAATACTCCCCATGATGGTGTGAAGTATTCTTGTTTGCTCATTGGTTCTTCGATCTTACATTCAGCTCATTCGATCTTGCATCTTAGTCCTTGAGTCTCTCAACTCAGTCTTTTTTCATGCTTTTAGGTCCTTTTATGCCCCTTCTCTTCAAACCTATTTATTTCTGAAATTCAAACATAAAACTCGTCACGTAGCATTGTTTAGGTGAAAGATAATGGATATAAGATACAAATATAAGCATGAAATGATGTCAATCTACACTCATAATGTATTATACTTGTCTTTTTTATTCTATAATTGTGTTTTTATGCTTGGCTTGTAAATGCCCATGTCAATTTTATTTATCATTTTAATTTTGAAGTGTATTTGACGAAGTACTAAATGGTTTTGTTTGGAAAGTTTGTCATATTTCTTAAAGTAGATTATCAACAAAAATCATTAGATGATAACAAACTATTTCGTTTTTTCGTCTTTATACATCTTCTTCCTTCTCCTTCCTTCCAATCCCAAAATCCACCTTCGTCATCCTAATCAAGATCAGATCTCATGGATTTTTTAGGAACAACAAGATGACTATCTTGAAAATGGTAAAACTAACAACTTACTATAACACATTAAGTAATCTAACATCTAACTGTAGGATCGAGATGACCCTAATTCTATTCATTTTTTAACTTAATCTCTACTTGCTTAAACAATAGATGGAGCAGAAACAAATTGAGCAAACAAGTAGAGAAAATGCAAATCATAATGAAGACGATGGATTTTTATAAAGGTTCGGTCTCCCGCCTACTTCCTCTCTTATAAGCTCCATGATGCATTGCATACATTGCATCATATGTCTTTACTTTAGATTACTTTTATATCAATAAATGCTACTAAGGTATGTGTTTAGTCTTATTTACAGAATACAGGGACCTGAATGCAAATTACCCACATCCCGAGCATAAACACATACAAAAGACTCGTTTCTATCATAAAGACCAAGTTCAAGTTTATCGGGTTTCAAATGGAAATGTATCCAAGCATAAAAGCATTCAAGACCTAATTACGAAAAGAACAAGGACTTAAGCACAAAAGTAGCCAGAGACTTAATTGCAAAAAGTCAAGGACCTAATTGCAAATCACGAGTAGCTTTTATTATTATGGAGAAAATATAAAGAAAAATCAATGTGGATCTCCAAATATATGAAGAAATTAATTCGGATCTCCAAAGATATGCAAGAATCAATCCAGACGTGCAAATGACATTGAAACCATACCATAAACACACAGGAAAAATCCGGGTCGATTTTGAGCCAAAAAGGTGGCGAATCCGCCGCACCAAATTAGATTCATGCTCTAAAAATTTTACCGGTTGCGTGTTGACGCGTGTACTTTCTTATTTCATGCTTAGGTCCCTTGTATCGGCTATAAATAGCCCCGAGAAAGATGTTGTGAGGAGTTCTTCCTTTTGTTCCATAATTTAGCAATAAAATTCTGTTTCTTTTATTTTGTGTTTTTAGTTTTCTTTTGTAATGTCTCTAGGACCCCTTCTTCCTCCCTCTATGAGTTTCTAACTCTTTCCAAAAGTTGGGGGTGACGGATTTAGGGTGATGAGAAGAGAATAAAGTTATTATTTTAATTTCGTATTAGTATGTTTTGATTACTTGAGTTTATGTTAAATCATTTATCATGTAATGCTTTATAACTAATGTGATTTATTATAAGTTTCAGAATTCTCTAATCTAAACCTTAAATCTAAACCTCCACCCAACGGAATTCACAATCTTTGTTCTTGTTTTAGTTTTAATCGTTCATGTTTCTTGCTTTAGATAATTAAAACCCAAAAATTTCAAAATCAACCTTATTATTGTCCTTTCTTCTCTAATCGAAAATCCAAAAATAACAATATCTCTCCCTCCTTGTGTTCGACCCGTACTTGCCACCGCTTCATCGCGGCCGTGCACTTGCGGTATAAATTTAATTCTCATCAAGTTTTTGGCGCCGTTGCCGGGGAGGCGACGCAGATTTTGTTTTTTTTTGTTGATTTCGATTCTATCCTATTTATCTTGTGCGTGATCTAACTATTTGGATTTGTGTTTCAGGAGACAACAGAGTGCGCGGCGAAATCCGAGCACATTCTGAGCTAAACGAGCGGCGAAATCGCCGCACCTATAGAGCAATTTGCGGCGAATCCGCCGCACACTTGGAGCTTCTGGGCTTCAAACTTTTCTGGGACGCGACTCATCTCTGGGTGGACGCGTGAAGCTACTGAAATTTCGAGAGCGGGCGGTGAACCCGACTGAGCATTGCATAGGTAACCTTTGTTGCCTCTTTTCCTCGTAATTTCTATTTTCAAAAAAAAATCTTTTTATTAGAATTGCACGTGTTAGGGCAAAAATTCCATAATTGGCAATAATTCAACTCTGACCTAAAATTGGCAAAATTAGAAGGACTTAGTGCATGCATCATATAATATTTTGTTTGCATTATTCTTGCAAATTAATTCTTGTTGAAGAGTGCTGGAGGCAAGGTACGTATCGTGTTTTAACGATTGCATTTAAGCATATAATTTAGTTTGCATACAACCTTGAAATTGCCCCCCTCTAAAGACCATTGTTTGATTATCTTTGCTAGATTTAAGTTAAACTACTTTAAGGGCAACTCCGTAGGAAAAGATACGGTGGGAATTTCATCACCCTTCCGTGACCCACAAATCACAATCCTAAAGTGTCACCCAAGCCTTAAAATTTAAAATCAATTAGACATTGGCCCCTAAGGACTCGGACTCAATTAAGGAGAAGAATTGGTTTGACTTGCTATGACCTGAAGCCGATCGAATTCAATTTGGTGTCTAGGAAGTGTTTTTGTGTTGACGAGAGTCTTCCAAGCGAAGTGATTGTCTAATTGGCACCGACTCTGTCGGAAGCGCCCCCACTAGCTATACACTACCTGACCAATTTGGTTTGATTAGTGAGGGAGGTGAATCAAGCGAATCAATTCGACTCAACCAGTTAGGAGTCGTCTAGATATAAGCGACACTATGTCTAGGATTGTTTCAACCGTGCTTTCTTAGGAAATTTCTGACCAACCCTCTTTTCTATCTTTAGAGTTAAGTTTCCCTTCTCATCTGAGTCTTCTTTCTCTTCTCACCTAAATTCTCTAGATTAGGATTCCTTTCTCATCTTTCCCCATTCTATTGTTTGTTTCCCTTTTGAAAAAAAATAAAAAATAAAAAAATAAAATAAAAAATAAAACGAAAATAATAATAAAAATTATTTAATTCTTGAAATTAAATTTGGAATTTAAATTCCGAATATTGAATTCAAAAATTGATTCAACCCGGTGCACTCAGATTTGGATTCGGGACTTGAGTAATCGACTCTCACGAGTTCATCTAGATTCCAGTCTGGAACTTAGCCTCAATCCACCTGTTGCACCACTGATGAGAATTAAATTTATACCGCAAGTGCACGGCCGCGATGAAGCGGTGGCAAGTACGGGTCGAACACAAGGAGGGAGAGATATTGTTATTTTTGGATTTTCGATTAGAGAAGAAAGAACAATAATAAGGTTGGTTTTGAGATTTTTGGGTTTTAATTATCTAAAGCAAGAAACATGAACAAATAAAACTAAAACAAGAACAAAGATGGTGAATTCCGTTGGGTGGAGGTTTAGATATCGGGTTTAGATTAGAGAATTCTGAAACTTATAATAAATCATATTAGTTATAAAGCATTACATGATAAATGATTTAACATAAACTCAAGTAATCAAAATACACTAATCATGAACTTAAAATAATAACATGCATTCATCATTCTCTAACCCTAATTCCATCACCTCCACCCTTTGGAGAGAGTTAGAAACTCATGGAGGGAGGAAGAAGAAGGGGTCCTAGAGAAAGTAGAAAAGAAAAACTAAACAAAACAAAAATTAGAATTTTATTACTAAGGTAAAAATAAGAACAACAACCAAGGACCCTATTTACATCGTTCTCGGGTCTATTTATAGTTGCTACAAGGGACTTAGGTATAGAATTAGATAGTACACGTGTCCATACACAACTGGAAGGAATTTGGGTCACACAGGTCGACCAATGGGCGGCGGAATCGCCGCACATCATGTGTATTGTGCGGCGGATTCGCCTCACACGTTGGTCGGATTTAATCAGGATTTTTGTCACGCGTTTATGGTATGATTTGATCCTCGTTTGCGCGTCTGGATTGATTCTTTCCATTGTCTTGAGCTCCGGATTAATTCCTTCCATTGTTGGAGATTTATATTTGATTTTTTCTTTTGACTTTCTCCACACAATAACTTGGTCCTTTTATTTTGCAATCAGGTCCTTGGCATTTTGCAATCAAGCCCTTGACCTTTTTGTAATTAGCTCCTTGAATGCTTTTATGCTTGGATGCGTTTCCATTTTAAACCCGAGAAACTTGAACTTGGTCTTTATGATAGAAATGAATCTTTTGCATGCGTTTATGCTCGGAATGTGGGTAATTTGCATTCAGGTCCCTGTATTCTGTAAATAAGACTAAACACATACCTTAGTAGCATTTATTGATATAAAAGTAATCTAAATGAAAGACATATGATGCAATGTATGCAATGCATCAAATACCCCCACACCTAGATTTTGCTAGTCCCTAGCAAAACAGAATATAAAAGAAATGAAAACAGGGAAATCCTAACTCACTTTCGTAGGAATCACGGTTGCACTTAGCATGTGCAACAAGCCTTTAAACCTCCAAGTTGCCTCAGAGGACGAGTTTTGTCTCGTGAGGGTTTTCAGTTGACACACCCACAAAGTCTTAATTCAACACTCCATTAATAGCTCTTAATATCTCTGCCTTAACCTTATACATCTCACTTAAAGTTCTCGCATGCTCATTATACAGTTCTAACTTATAAAAAGTTTGACTTGGTCTTTATTCCTCCACATTCACACAACTAACCCCTCTACACATGTTATCACATAAATTATTTTGCACGCCTCCTCTGGTGGTGAAGTATCATTTGGATCAACCATGACATGGATCATTCCTTTAGCTTTGGGCCTTGAGTATCTTAAAGTATTTATTTATTTTTTTCCTTTTTCCGTGATTCAACACATTTGCTTTTCTTTTTAACACTTATACCCTTTTTGCATTCGTGTAGCGAGTTTGGTCGATAATCCCGAGCTGGCAGACTCAAGTTACCGGGTTTCAAGATACCCCTACGGACCAGTGACTCGAAGACTTGGGCTTTTGTAATCATTTTGCAAAATGTGTTTTCCTCACTTTATTTTTATTTTATTTTACTTTTATTTTCCTCAAGGCTTAATTGCTATTAGAAGTCCACACTTCCCGGTATATTTTCCTCAACCTCTGCTTTTTATCAACCACTTCAAAGATTTGATTCATCCAATTTAAGTGCATACATGTCTTACAAGGGCCATGGGTTATTTCTTTGGAACTTAGATTTATGTCATAATTTCTACAAGCAGAACTATATAATAAGGAACAAAAACTTAATGCAATTTGTACACGGGTTTTGGCAGTTCAATCTTAAGCTATGTCATAGAATATTGAATTTTTTTTTTTAAAAATAAAGCAGAACAGAAAATCAAATAGATAGATATGTACATATATAAATACCCCCCACACCTAAATCATGCATTGTCCTCAATGTATGCATAGATAAAATAAATACACTTATTACCTGCGTCGGCTTGCGGTAGAGGGGTTGAGTTTGCTCAAAGTCAACCATAATCAGAACTGGATTGAATGACACTATGTTGGTGCATGTATCCAGTTGAATTGTTCCCCATGTTGACTTGAGGAAAAGATTCCACTCTTCTCACTTGAATTGGTTCGCTTATTTGCTCGAGTGATGGTGGTTGAGTAAATGAATCACTCCCTTTTTTCTTACTTCCTTTTTGCTTATGTGATGATTTATTTGATTCAGAATTCTGATAAATACGTGCTCTCATCACAACATCACTTGAGTTGCATATTATTTGTGGCTCATTATCAATATGGAAGATATTAAATTCTGCTTTTAAGTTCCCGAAAGATAATTGCATGAGCCCATTTCGACAGTTTATTAATGCTTCCGAAGTGGCTAAAAAGGGTCTACCTAGAATTACAGGGATTTGTCGATTAGGATTTACAACAGGTTTAGTATCAAGTACGACAAAATCCACTGGATAAATGAAGTCACCAACCTTAATCAAAACGTCCTCTACTATACCTCTCGGTTTCTTAACAGAACAATCAGCGAATTGGAGGGTTGTCTTAGAGGGTTTCAGTGGACCAAGGTTGAGTTGCTCGTAGACAGAAAATGGGAGTAAGTTAACGCTTGCACCTAGGTCTAGAAGGGCTTTATTGATAAACGTATCTCCTATTGAACATGAAATTGTGGGACACCCCGGGTCCTTATATTTTATAGGAGATGTGTTGGAAAGAATTGAGCATATGTTTGCAGTTAAGAATGTCTTCTTTGGTACATTCGTTTTTCTCTTCTTAGTGCACAAATCTTTTAAGAATTTAGCATAAGCAGGTATTTGTTGAATCATGTCTAAGAATGGAATGTTTACCTTAACTTGCTTAAATACTTTCAAGATTTTCTCTATTTGTGCACTAGAGTTCTTTTTGAGTCTATTGGGAAATGGGGCTTTAGGCACATAGACTCGCTCGGGTTCAGGTTGAGCTACAGGTTCAGGTTGAGCTACAGGTTCAGGTTGGGTAGGTGGATTGGGCTTTTCAATTTGGACGTCGGGTTCAATGGTCAAGTCATATGTGGGTGCTTGATGGCTAGATTGATTAGTCATTCTAGGGTTTACCACATTATTGTCAATTTGTCTTCCGGACCGTAATGATACTACTGCATTTATTTGTTGGAACGGTCCTTCCTCATTAACCATTTGAACCGGTCTAGGGTTGTTATTTCCTGAAGGTGCTTGATAGGATTGATATGAATTATTATTAGATCTAGGGTTCACCTCAGGTTGACTTGGAAACCGACCCTTCTCTCTTTCACCTACTATTTGTGCTAGTTGACTGACTTGTGTCTCTAGCCTTTGGAAGGTCTGGTTGGTTGTTTGTATAAAGGTTTTCATCAAATTTTCCAAGCTTGTCAACCTAACCTCATGATCGTTATTGTTACTAAACCCAGAAGATGTATTATTTTGGACATACGGGTTTGGTTGTTGTCTAGGAGGTTGACCTTGTTGGTTTGATGAGAAATTGGAATTATTACGCCAACCAGAGTTATAGGTTGATGCGTAGGGGTCATTTCTAGCATGATTATACATGACATTAACTTGTTCCCAGTCCGCACAATCCTCCGTTACATGACCAGTCTGACCACATCTAGAGCAGGGGATAGACGATGCTTGATTCACTCGGGTTTGGGCTTGTAGCTCTAGACTTTCCATTCTGCGCATAAGGGTAGCTAGTTTTGCTTCAGCCACTATGTTGGCATCTACAGCTAAGACACCTGGTTTGGGTTGGCTTGCTATTCTAGATCCAATACTTGGGTTAAGCGGTGTTCTAGCATTGTCCCATTGCATACTGTTTTCGGCTAAATCCTCAAGGAAAGTCCAGGCATCATTTTCATTTTTCGACATAAAGTTCCCTTGGCTTACGGATTCTACCATAACTCTAGATGTTGGTGTCAATCCCTCATAAATAATTTGGCATAATTGCCATCTTGGAATTCCATGATGAGGACATTGGGTCAGTACACTCTTAAATCTTTCTAGATAGGAATAGAACGGCTCGCTCTCAGACTGAACGAATGCAACAATTTCATTCCTAATCCTCATAGTCTTATGGTTGGGAAATTTTTTTTTCAGGAATACTTGAACAAACCCAGCCCACGAGTTAAGTTCTCAAGCGAATTAAACTGGGTTTCCAAGTTGTTAGAATTTGGGAAACCTGGTTGGTTGGTATTCTGACTTTGGGGTGGCTGATGAGACTGTGAATGCATGGGAGGGTAGTGTGGTCGGTTAGGTGGTCGAGAAAAGTTTGAAGGACCACCTGGGGCATTGTTATGGTTCCATGAAAAATTAGGGTGGTTCCTCCATCCAGGGTTATATGATGATGAATATGGGTAATTCCTGGATCTATCATAGATGGCATTTACATGTTCCATCTCAGGAGGAATGGATGCACACTCACCCCCTATATGACCTATCCTACCACATAAATGACATGGAACTGAACCAGATGCAGACACATGAGATACATCGTGCTGGTTTTGGAGCTCAATCGAATCCATACGGCGCATTTAGGCCGCCATGCGCGCCTCGGTGGCCGTAGTGGAATCGACAGCAAATGCGGAACCCGATCTAGTCGAGTTTGCATTCGCGATCCTCGCTCCTATACTAGATGATGCAGGTGGTTCTCTCACACTCTCCCATTGCATTGTTTTCTCGGCGAGATCTTCTAGGAAAGCCCATGCCTCCCTTTCATCCTTTCCCAAGAACTCTCCTTGACACATGGACTCAAGGAGCGTTCTAGATGGAATGTGAAGACCCTCGTAGATAATCTGACACAGGCGCCACAACTCAATGCCATGGTGAGGGCATGAGGATAGTAGCTCCTTGAACCTCTCTAAGTATGCATGAAATGATTCGGTTTCATGTTGATAGAACGAATTGATTTCGTTCCTCAATTTTTGAGTCCGATGATTTGGAAAATACTTTTTGAGGAATGCAGACTGAAACTCATCCCAAGTCCTGAAGGCATTCGCCTGGTTGCTGTACAACCACTTCTTGGCGTCATCCTTAAGTGCAAAGGGGACAAGCCTAAGATGAATGGAGTTTGTGCTAAGTTGTTGCAGCTTGAACATAGCACAGACCTCCTCAAATTCCCTGAGAAAGATATAGGGGTCACCTTTCCCAGTGAAATGAGGGAGCATGGAAATAAACTGAGGCTTGACCTCAAAATGGTTCCCATTTGCCTCTGGCAATACGATGCATGAGGGCAGAGCTGTACGGCTCGGGTAGCATCGATCACGAAGAGGTATGTGAACGACAACTGGAAGCACAGGTGGAACAGGTGGGTCCAGCAACTGCTCCTCCTCACGGAAATTAGCAGCCATTGGACCCGAACTACGTGCGACACGAGAGGAGGAAGGTGTCGAGAAATCGATGACCGAAGCCGGATTGACAACGCTCCTCGTCAAACGACCACTCTCGTCTCGTGTCCACGAAAGCATGCACAAAGGTGCACACACAAACCACACTTTCTTTTTCTTTTTCTTTTTTTTCTTTTTTTTTCAAATAAAGAATGTACGTAGAAGAGAAGACGAGGGAACACAGGAGAGAAAGAGTGACTCAGGAGAGAAGGGAAGAAGTCCTTAAGCTACGGCGGCTGGGTACAGGTAGAAGCACACAAGCAAACAAGGCTCAAACAATCCTAAGGTCGCTATAGGTCCTTATAGCTAGACGACGCCTAACTGCGAGGTCACACGGCCTCAACACGCCTCACCTCCCTACAACGAGGACCACAAAGCCCAGCAAGTGAGCTAAGATCCGGGGATCTCGTCTCTCCTACTATCGACAAAGTGGGACCGGATCACTCTCCTAATGCGTCCAAGATCCTTAGGGCCAATGTCTACTTGATTTTAAAATTAGGCTCTTGATTAGTGTGGTTTTTGGGGCGAAGGAAAGGGTGATGAAATCCCCCACCTTATCTTTTATGGGACAGCCCCTCCTTAGTAGCGTTTTGGAGTCCTAAATCTAGCAATCAACTCTCCAAACAACGCTCAACTCACACTTGTTGCAATGCACTTCCTACTAACTAATGCATGTTCATATGAAATGCATGAATGAGAGTAGAAGGTGCGTACCTCACGCCAGCTCTCAGCAACAGAAAATAAAGCTAAGATAAAAGACAATCTAAATGCCTAAGTCACATACATGATGCGTGCCTTAAACAAGAATAATGCCTAATCTTTTGCTTTGAGTTTTAGGGTCCAAGTTGCTTAAAGGAGGTTTGATTCTTGATCTGGGAATAAACTATAGGTCAAGACATGCTAAATCGAGTCCCAGATCACTATAACAGATAAATAAATACTCCACAAAAATTTAGAGGCGAAATGAAGCTACCAGACCGCCAGTTGGCGGTTGAATACCGCTGATTAGCGGTCTGCTTCTCTCAGATCACCTCCAAACTTGACCATATGATTGCCCTTCTCAATGTGAGTCACCTGCGACAACGAAAACTACAAGAAAAAAAATTAAATCCACTCGAATCGTCCAAACAAGAGTCTGGACTGGCACCTCCCCGGCAACGGCGCCAAAAACTTGTTGAACGTTTTATATTTCTACCGCAAGTGCACGGCCGCGATGAAGCGGTGGCAAGTATGGGCCGTCCTCAGGGAGGTGAGCTTGCTCTTGCTTATCAGAAATCAAGTGGCAAAGAAAGATGGAAGAAAGTTGTTTATGCTAACCTAAACTATGGTAACACGAAGAAGCAAATGCGAAGGAAACAAAACAAACGAATACTTCAACTAAGCTAGAGAAACTTGACACTATGGAGAAATCAGTAAGAGAGAGAGACCCCTTAGGGGGTGGAGTGACTACACATACACAATAAGGAGGCAAAAATATCTTCCTATAGGCACAAGTGTAGGTAGTGTTTGCATGTATGGGAGGTGTCTACTTATCATGGTAAAACCCATCAATTAAATCACTAACCTATTTTGATTAACATTCATAAACACAAGCTGGTTATTTAAGAAACTAAACAAGTATGGGAGGTGTCTACTTATCATGGCAAAACCCATCTAGTGAAGTGTTCTATTCTAACAAGCAAGTATGCATTCATATTAACCAACACATTTTAACATAAACATCCTTCCTTCCTTAATTGCATATATGATAATCATCTCCACCCCCCAAAAGGGGAGTGGTTTTACTCACTACACATTACCCTAACTATTACACTAAAATAAGAAGGCATATTAACAAAGCTAGATTTAATAAAAGACAATTAAACTAAAACATGCATCAACAATAAAAGAAGCACAAAACAAAGAAAATTTTATTAATTGAAGACTCACAAGACCAGTAGCATCTCCCTATTGAGTTTCTTGCTTCAAGGCTTCCACTTCAATTAGGGAGAATGGCCACAAGCATCGAGTAATTACAATGGAAGGTGAAGAGTTCTATTTATAGCCATGGAAAAAGCTAAACCGGGACAATCCCCCGATGTGGGACTAAACAAATACCATAAATAGAATAAGAGCGCTCTAATACACACACCAGAAAAAGCTAAACGGATTCGGATCCACCTGGACCGCCAATTAGCGGTTCCAGACCGCCAATTGGCGGTCTACAGGGTCCGGATTCGTCTGGGCTTTCTTGGAGGCTTTCCTGGATGGTATTGTTGGTCTTGGATGCGGTTACTTGACTTGTTGGAGCTCCGACCCGAATCGAATTGGTAAAATACTCCCCATGATGGTGTGGAGTATTCTGTTTTGCTCTTAGGTCCTTCTGTCTTGCAATCAGGTCCTTTTTCCTTGCATCTTGGTCCCCAGATCTCACAATTCAGTCATTTTTCACAGCTTTTGGGTCCTTTTATGCTTCATCTCTTCAAACCTGTTTATTCCTGAAAACTAAACATAAAACTCGTGACATAGCATTGTTTAGGTGAAAGATAATGGATATAAGATACAAATATGAGCATGAAATGATGTCAATCAAATACCCCCACACCTAACTTTTGCTAGTCCCGAGCAAAACAAAGAAAGAGAAAAGCATACGAAAAACAAGAAATCCTAACTCACTTTCGTAGGAATCACGGTTGCACTTAGCATGTGCAACAAGCCGTTAAACCTCCTTGTCGCCAAGGAGGAGGAGTGTTGTCTCCTGAGGGTTTTCAGCGGATATACCCACAAAATCCGAACAAGATGCATTAATCAATCTAGCTACACGACTCGTTGGACTTATTTTGTCGATCATGGATGCGGTAATACTACGGGTCGACTCTATAAATGTAATCAGTCCACACACCTAGCCTAATGAGTTATTCGTGAGAGTTAACTAAGGAATTAAGTGAAAGACATTGACAACCTTAACTTCTGAATGTGATACAACGTGTAAAGTCCATTTTGGTTCTTATTTGACTCTTTTTTTCTTTTTTTTTCTTTTTTTTTTCTTTGGAACGTTTTATTGGTTGGTGTTTGATTCTCCCAGGGTCAGGTTTCGTGCATCATTGCCTATGAGGACTTACACTATCACGTACACCTTCCCCCAAATCTCCACATAGGGCGATCCCTACCACCCGTGTAACGGGAGTTCGGTCGGTGCATCCCAAGTCAGATGACTCGAAAGCACCAGGCACAAAGTCCCCTCAGACCTACTTTCCCGAGTGATAGGAGCCGTGCGAGAAGAGAGAACACCACTTATTCATTTATCTACATGGGAACCAAAACCCCTACACTTAAGTTTCACAAAAAAAAAGATTAAGGGCCCTTGACTACGACAAACTTCCTTATACTAACAGACACGAATTATTTGACTCACTAGGTTCAGGGTGGACTTCTTTAAATGTTTGAGTACTGAAACCCTATGATTACACGCCCCCCGAGGGAAAACCGGGGTGCATCCTAACGACTCGATAAGACCTAAAGTCAGTAAACTAGAAATCCTAATGCATCAAGTTCAAGACAATTTTGGGAGCTTTCTTTTTACTTTGCCTCTCAACGGTTTTGCACATGCTAAACACACGCAAAACCCACAAAAACATTTTCTTTCGCAAACACATGAAGATTTTGAAAGAAATGTGAAAATTTTAAAGCACTAGGCAAGCAAAAGAAGACAAGTCACCCAAGGATCATGGCAAGCAGATATATCGATATTAAATGCGGCACACTAACATGACCCTAACAATGCACACAAAAGAAAACAAAAAAACAAAAAAAAAGACACAAACTATGTACAAACGTGAAAAGACCCCCCCACACCTAATCCATGCATTGTCCTCAATGTATGGCAAAATGGTGTCAATGCATGGATAGGGTGTACCGGACTAATGACGACGACCAGAAGTGCCTGAAGAGGCACCTCTCTCCAGAGCCGACAACTTCCTATAGATCTTCCGGTTTTGCTTGGCTAAGATGACGTTCTGCTGCTCGACCGCCATCTCAGAAATGTCGGTGTTAAAGAGCGTTCCTGAGCTCACAGACGAGCTCGAGGAACTGGCCCTAACATCCTCCTCCATATAGTCAGGCACCCATGCCTCAGGAAGGCAATGGCGAAATGACGGGGTCATCTTCGCTACCTCGAGGTCGGTGCCTTGGCGCCTCAGCATGCGCTCAAATCGTGGGGTGTCCAACATGCCACACAATTTGGTAACCAGAGTCGGCAAACAGTGTATATCTTTCAGCCTGGCGTTCACTAAAACGTCGAACAATGTTCGACAAATGCAGTGTGGTGAACCGTCCATCAGACTATACACGATTCGCAAACTAGGTGTAAAAAATGTGGAGGTCCGCTCTTGGCCCAACACATTTCTACATACCCACCTGGCTACAATGTGCACATTGGAGTAAATGTGCGCATTAGGTACTCCCCCATGTGATGAAATAGGCTGCCCACGCCCAAGCATAGATCGATAAAAATTGATATCATGGGTGGGTGCGAACTCATCAACCAAGGGGATCCCAGTCGCGTCAGAGATGAGCTGGGGTGTCACGGTGTGTTTCACCCCTCTGAGAGTGATACTGAACTCGAGTGGACCGGTCTGGTCACGCTCGAGTTTAGCAAAGAATTCATGTACGAGAGGCTCTACGTACATGGATTCATCGCCCTCATACAATAAATGGTACCACCCTTTAGCTACGATTCGATCGTAGAAGGGTTCTCCGAATTCACGAATCAGGGAGGCAAAATTGAGTTCTGGAATTAAATGATGGCTGGCCATACCTGAACCTACCTTGACGAGCTTTAGCGGCGAGGCACACGACGGCGAAGACGAATCACGGAACGAGCGGAGAGAAGACCAGCCCACGCTGATTCCAGAAGCAAAACAGACTCCCAACCACGCACAAAGCTAATACTCCCCAAAATAAACCCCAGACGAAGCCAACAAGGAAACGAAGAACAACAGACCGCTGAACGGCGGTGCCAAACCGCTAATTAGCGGTCCGTTCAGCGGATCTGGGGAAGATGTTTCGGTGGAGGCGCGATCTGGAAGAGAAACGCGTTTTCTCTTGCTGGAATAATGCGTAGGTCAGGGGAAAACGCGTTTTTAAACAAGGGAAAGGGCAAATATCACATAGGTCTTCCAATTTTATTTTATTTTTGGTTTTTTTTTTTTTTGGTTTTTTTTTTTTTAACAAAGCAAAGATATATACAAACAGATGGAGGGATGGACCACATCAAGTGACCACATCCGTGGGGAGTTCGTGCAAAGGCACGACTTCCTCCTCGACCTCTGCCGTGGTCCCTTCCAAGTATGGTTTGAGGCGTTGTCCATTAACTTTGAACACGTCCCCATTCCTAGGATTTTGAATCTCAACCGCCCCATGAGGGGAGATGGTTAAAACAATGAAGGGACCTGACCAACGGCTCCGAAGTTTCCCCGGAAACAAGTGGAGGCGAGAATTATACAACAAGACCTTTTGTCCCACCTCGAAGGTTTTGATTCGCACCAAGCGATCGTGGAAAATTTTAGTGCGGGACTTGCAGATCTTGGCATTCTCATAAGCTTCATTTCTCAACTCCTCCAACTCGTTGAGGTCTAACTTGCGATTGGCACCGGAAACATCAAGACTCATGTTAAGATGTTTGATTGCCCATAATGCCTGGTGCTCAAGTTCTACCGGAAGATGGCAAGTTTTGCCATAAACTTGCCGGTAGGGGGACATGCCAAGGTCGGTTTTAAATGCAGTGCGGAAAGCCCACAATGCATCATTAAGCTTGACCGACCAATCTTTCCTTGAAGCATTAACCGTTTTCTCAAGAATTTGCTTGAGTTGACGGTTGGAAATTTCCACCTGGCCACAGGTTTGAGGATGATAAGGTGTGGCCAACTTGTGCGTGATGGAGTATTTCCTCAGCACTGCCTCAAGGGATCGGTTCACAAAGTGTGTCCCCCGATCACTTATGATACAACGAGGTGTCCCAAACCTCGCGAAGATGTGTTCTTTAAGAAATTTGATCACAACCTTGCGATCGTTAGTGCGAGTGGGGATTGCTTCAACCCACTTTGACACATAATCGACCGCCACCAGGATGTAAGTGTGACCATGGGACACGGGGAAAGGACCCATGAAGTCAATTCCCCAAACATCAAAGATGTTAACCACTAAGATGGGATTGAGTGGCATCATATCTCGTCTACCAATGCGGCCCACACGTTGACACCTATCGCAAGCTTTGCAAAATGCAAAAGCGTCTTGGAACAACGTGGGCCAGTAAAAACCGCATTGGAGTACTTTGGCAGCGGTTTTCTTGGCACCGAAGTGCCCACCACATGCCTCCTTATGGCAAAAGGACAAGACACTCTGAATCTCGTCGTCAGGAATGCACCTCCTTATGATTTGATCAGCACAATACTTAAATAAGTATGGATCATCCCAATAGAAGTGCTTGACTAACGACTTGAACTTCGCTGTCTCACTGTGTCTCCAATGAGCCGGCACCTCCCTGGTTGCTAAATAGTTCACAATGTCAGCGAACCAGGGAGGTGAGGCTATTGCCATAAGGTTCTCATCAGGAAAAAACTCGTTCACCGGTGGATCCGGTGAAAGATCGATGGGGATGCGAGATAGGTGATCAGCCACGACATTCTCGCATCCCTTCTTGTCCCGTATTTCAAGGTCGAATTCTTGTAACAACAAGATCCAACGCAAGAGACGGGGTTTCGCATCCTTTTTAGACAAAAGGTAGCGAAGAGCTGAGTGATCAGTGTAGATGATGACATGCGACCCTATGAGGTACTGACGTAATTTTTCCAACGCAAATATGATCGCGAGGAACTCTTTCTCAGTAACGGAGTAGTTGAGTTGGGCGTCATTGAGAGTACGACTTGCATAATAGATCACATGAGACAATTTGTCGACTTTCTGACCCAAAACTGCTCCTATCGCGTAATCAGAAGCATCACACATCAGCTCGAACGGTAGAGTCCACACCGGTGCCTTAATAATAGGAGCGGAGGTCAACTCACGCTTCAGAAACTCAAAAGCTGTCAGGCACTCGGGTGTGAACTCAAAGGAGGTTCCTTTAGCAAGCAAGCTCGTCAAAGGACGAGCTATCTTGCTGAAATCCTTAATGAATCGCCGGTAAAAACTGGCGTGTCCAAGGAATGAACGGATTTCTTTTACCGAGGTGGGTGGCGGAAGCTTAGAAATAAGCTCAATCTTTGCCCTATCCACCTCGATACCATCACAAGATACCACGTGACCCAACACGATGCCTTTTGTGACCATGAAATGACACTTTTCCCAATTAAGGGCTAAGTTTGTTTCCGAACACCTTTTGAGAACAAGGCTCAAGTGGTGCAAGCACTCATCAAAGGAGGTACCATGAACCGAGAAATCATCCATGAAGATCTCAAGGAAGTTCTCGACCATATCGGAAAAGATACTTAACATGCAACGTTGGAATGTTGCAGGTGCATTGCATAGCCCAAAAGGCATCCGTCTATAGGCAAACGTCCCAAAAGGACAAGTGAACGTGGTTTTCTCCTGGTCTTCGGGGGCGACTGGGATTTGATTGTACCCCGAATAACCATCAAGGAAACAGTAATAGGCGTGCCCGGCGAGTCTCTCCAACATCTGGTCGATGAAAGGTAGAGGGAAGTGGTCCTTACGCGTGACCGCATTCAACTTCCTATAGTCAATACACACTCGCCACCCAGTTTGAAGTCGTGTGGGTACAAGCTCATTGTTGTCATTCTGGACAACGGTGATACCCGACTTCTTGGGCACAACCTGGACAGGACTTACCCAAGTACTGTCCGAAATGGGAAAAATGATGCCATGATCTAAACACTTGATGATCTCTTTCTTAACTACTTCTGTCATGGCTGGATTTAAACGCCTCTGTGGGTCGCGACGTGGTCGTGCCTCATCCTCCATAAAGATGTGGTGCTGCACGACGTCGGGACTTATCCCTTTGATGTCCCTCAAGGACCACCCAATGGCGGATTTGTGCTCCTTTAGGACTTGAATCAACCGTTCTTCCTGATCACCAGTCAACGTCGATGAAATAATCACCAGAAATGACCTATCGGGACCAAGAAAAACGTGTTTCAATTCCTTGGGGAGTTCTTTGAGCTCAGGTGTGGGTGGCTCCTCCAGGCGAGGCGTGATATCTAGCTCGAGATGTAAGATAGGAGGAGCTCGCATGTACTGAACAACATGCACATCATTGCTCAACTCACCCCCGTCCTCTTCATGATCAGACTCATCCATGAAGTAATCATTTAAATTCTCATGAATCAGGGGGTACTCTTCTTCCAATTCTTCTTCCAAGTCCCGGATAAGCTTGACTTCCATGGGGTCCTCGGAAGATGCCGGCTGCCTAGCCATATTGAACACATGGAATGTCGCGGTCAAGTTCCCGAACGACAATTTCATGAGTCCAGTACGACAATTGATCAAGGCATTTGACGTCGCCAAAAAAGGTCTACCCAAAATCAATGGAATCTGAGAGTGGGTAGTCTTAATTGGTTCGGTCTCAAGGACGACGAAATCAACAGGAAATATGAAGTCACCGACCTTGATTAGGACATCTTCAATGACCCCCAACGGGACTTTGATCGAACGATCAGCCAACTGCAAAGTTGTTTTCGTAGGCTTGAGAGTGCCTAGGCTTAATCGTTGATACAGAGAAGCAGGTAAGAGGTTAACCGCCGACCCTAGATCTAGCAAAACATTGTTAATGCGAGAGTCCCCAATGATACATGAAATTGTTGGACTGCCCGGGTCCTTCAATTTTATGTATGTTGGGTTCGAGATGATCGAACTCACATTAGCCGCCAAAAAGGCTTTGCTAGGGACATTGGTTTTCCTCTTAGTTGTACAGAGATCCTTCAGGAATTTTGCATATGGAGGTATTTGTTGAATCATGTCTAACAAAGGAATGTTGACATTCACTTTCTTAAATATCTCCATCATCTTATCCACACTGTCACTCTGTTTCTTAGACAACCTACTAGGATAAGGAGCTCTTGGTAGGTATGTCTTGGGCGGAGCCGGAGAAGGAGGCTTTGGTGTATTACTCTCACCCTCGGCCTCTTCCTCACCATCATTCCCACAAAGGGGTGGCACAGATGGATTTTCTGGCAATGATACGTGGTTGTTGACCTGCTTCCCATTTCTCAGGGTCACAATGACATTAACATGGTCCACAGGTTCTTCCACGTAGTTCACTTGCCCCCCTGTGGTCTTGAACTTGCATTTTGCATGTTCGAGTGCTGTTGAGCACGGGGGTTAGCCACAGGTTGGCTAGGCAGACTCCCTCTCTCTCGCTCATGTACAGACTGAGCCAACTGACCCATCTGAAGCTCGAGAGATTTGATGGTCTGCTGATTCGAAGTGAGACCTTGACTCGTGGATGACATAAAGTTTTTTACAGAGTTCTCAAGTCCACGAGTTAAGTTCTCAAGCGAATTAAACCGGGTTTCCAAGTTGTTAGAATTTGGGAAACCTGGTTGGTTGGTATTCTGACTTTGGGGTGGCTGATGAGACTTTGAATGCATGGGAGGGTAGTGTGGTCGGTTAGGTGGTCGAGAAAAGTTTGAAGGACCACCTGGGGCATTGTTATGGTTCCATGAAAAATTAGGGTGGTTCCTCCATCCAGGGTTATATGATGATGAATATGGATCATTCCTGGATCTATCATAGATGGCATTTACATGTTCCATCTCAGGAGGAATGGATGCACACTCACCCCCTATATGACCTATCCTACCACATAAATGACATGGAACTGAACCAGATGCAGACACATGAGATACATCGTGCTGGTTTTGGAGCTCAATCGAATCCATACGGTGCATTAAGGCCGCCATGCGCGCCTCGGTGGCCGTAGTGGAATCGACAGCAAATGCGGAACCCGATCTAGTCGAGTTTGCATTCGCGATCCTCGCTCCTATACTAGATGATGCAGGTGGTTCTCTCACACTCTCCCATTGCATTGTTTTCTCGGCGAGGTCTTCTAGGAAAGCCCATGCCTCCCTTTCATCCTTTCCCAAGAACTCTCCTTGACACATGGACTCAAGGAGCGTTCTAGATGGAATGTGAAGACCCTCGTAGATAATCTGACACAGGCGCCACAACTCAATGCCATGGTGAGGGCATGAGGATAGTAGCTCCTTGAACCTCTCTAAGTATGCATGAAATGATTCGGTTTCATGTTGATAGAACGAATTGATTTCGTTCCTCAATTTTTGAGTCCGATGATTTGGAAAATACTTTTTGAGGAATGCAGACTGAAACTCATCCCAAGTCCTGAAGGCATTTGCCTGGTTGCTGTACAACCACTTCTTGGCGTCATCCTTAAGTGCAAAGGGGACAAGCCTAAGATGAATGGAGTTTGTGCTAAGTTGTTGCAGCTTGAACATAGCACAGACCTCCTCAAATTCCCTGAGAAAGATATAGGGGTCACCTTTCCCAGTGAAATGAGGGAGCATGGAAATAAACTGAGGCTTGACCTCAAAATGGTTCCCATTTGCCTCTGGCAATACGATGCATGAGGGCAGAGCTGTACGGCTCGGGTAGCATCGATCACGAAGAGGTATGGGAACGACAACTGGAAGCACAGGTGGAACAGGTGGGTCCAGCAACTGCTCCTCCTCACGGAAATTATCAGCTATTGGACCCGAACTACGTGCGACACGAGAGGAGGAAGGTGTCGAGAAATCGATGACTGAAGCCGGATTGACAACGCTCCTCGTCAAACGACCACTCTCGTCTCGTGTCCACGAAAGCATGCACAAAGGTGCACACACAAACCACACTTTCTTTTTCTTTTTCTTTTTTTTCTTTTTTTTTCAAATGAAGAATGTACGTAGAAGAGAAGACGAGGGAACACAGGAGAGAAAGAGTGACTCAGGAGAGAAGGGAAGAAGTCCTTAAGCTACGGCGGCTGGGTACAGGTAGAAGCACACAAGCAAACAAGGCTCAAACAATCCTAAGGTCGCTATAGGTCCTTACAGCTAGACGACGCCTAACTGCGAGGTCACACGGCCTCAACACGCCTCACCTCCCTACAACGAGGACCACAAAGCCCAGCAAGTGAGCTAAGATCCGGGGATCTCGTCTCTCCTACTATCGACAAAGTGGGACCGGATCACTCTCCTAATGCGTCCAAGATCCTTAGGGCCAATGTCTACTTGATTTTAAAATTAGGCTCTTGATTAGTGTGGTTTTTGGGGCGAAGGAAAGGGTGATGAAATCCCCCACCTTATCTTTTATGGGACAGCCCCTCCTTAGTAGCGTTTTGGAGTCCTAAATCTAGCAATCAACTCTCCAAACAACGCTCAACTCACACTTGTTGCAATGCACTTCCTACTAACTAATGCATGTTCATATGAAATGCATGAATGAGAGTAGAAGGTGCGTACCTCACGCCAGCTCTCAGCAACAGAAAATAAAGCTAAGATAAAAGACAATCTAAATGCCTAAGTCACATACATGATGCGTGCCTTAAACAAGAATAATGCCTAATCTTTTGCTTTGAGTTTTAGGGTCCAAGTTGCTTAAAGGAGGTTTGATTCTTGATCTGGGAATAAACTATAGGTCAAGACATGCTAAATCGAGTCCCAGATCACTATAACAGATAAATAAATACTCCACAAAAATTTAGAGGCGAAATGAAGCTACCAGACCGCCAGTTGGCGGTTGAATACCGCTGATTAGCGGTCTGCTTCTCTCAGATCACCTCCAAACTTGACCATATGATTGCCCTTCTCAATGTGAGTCACCTGCGACAACGAAAACTACAAGAAAAAAAATTAAATCCACTCGAATCGTCCAAACAAGAGTCTGGACTGGCACCTCCCCGGCAACGGCGCCAAAAACTTGTTGAACGTTTTATATTTCTACCGCAAGTGCACGGCCGCGATGAAGCGGTGGCAAGTACGGGCCGTCCTCAGGGAGGTGAGCTTGCTCTTGCTTATCAGAAATCAAGTGGCAAAGAAAGATGGAAGAAAGTTGTTTATGCTAACCTAAACTATGGTAACACGAAGAAGCAAATGCGAAGGAAACAAAACAAACGAATACTTCAACTAAGCTAGAGAAACTTGACACTATGGAGAAATCAGTAAGAGAGAGAGACCCCTTAGGGGGTGGAGTGACTACACATACACAATAAGGAGGCAAAAATATCTTCCTATAGGCACAAGTGTAGGTAGTGTTTGCATGTATGGGAGGTGTCTACTTATCATGGCAAAACCCATCAATTAAATCACTAACCTATTTTGATTAACATTCATAAACACAAGCTGGTTATTTAAGAAACTAAACAAGTATGGGAGGTGTCTACTTATCATGGCAAAACCCATCTAGTGAAGTGTTCTATTCTAACAAGCAAGTATGCATTCATATTAACCAACACATTTTAACATAAACATCCTTCCTTCCTTAATTGCATATATGATAATCATCTCCACCCCCCAAAAGGGGAGTGGTTTTACTCACTACACATTACCCTAACTATTACACTAAAATAAGAAGGCATATTAACAAAGCTAGATTTAATAAAAGACAATTAAACTAAAACATGCATCAACAATAAAAGAAGCACAAAACAAAGAAAATTTTATTAATTGAAGACTCACAAGACCAGTAGCATCTCCCTATTGAGTTTCTTGCTTCAAGGCTTCCACTTCAATTAGGGAGAATGGCCACAAGCATCGAGTAATTACAATGGAAGGTGAAGAGTTCTATTTATAGCCATGGAAAAAGCTAAACCGGGACAATCCCCCGATGTGGGACTAAACAAATACCATAAATAGAATAAGAGCGCTCTAATACACACACCAGAAAAAGCTAAACGGATTCGGATCCACCTGGACCGCCAATTAGCGGTTCCAGACCGCCAATTGGCGGTCTACAGGGTCCGGATTCGTCTGGGCTTTCTTGGAGGCTTTCCTGGATGGTATTGTTGGTCTTGGATGCGGTTACTTGACTTGTTGGAGCTCCGACCCGAATCGAATTGGTAAAATACTCCCCATGATGGTGTGGAGTATTCTGTTTTGCTCTTAGGTCCTTCTGTCTTGCAATCAGGTCCTTTTTCCTTGCATCTTGGTCCCCAGATCTCACAATTCAGTCATTTTTCACAGCTTTTGGGTCCTTTTATGCTTCATCTCTTCAAACCTGTTTATTCCTGAAAACTAAACATAAAACTCGTGACATAGCATTGTTTAGGTGAAAGATAATGGATATAAGATACAAATATGAGCATGAAATGATGTCAATCAAATACCCCCACACCTAACTTTTGCTAGTCCCGAGCAAAACAAAGAAAGAGAAAAGCATACGAAAAACAAGAAATCCTAACTCACTTTCGTAGGAATCACGGTTGCACTTAGCATGTGCAACAAGCCGTTAAACCTCCTTGTCGCCAAGGAGGAGGAGTGTTGTCTCCTGAGGGTTTTCAGCGGATATACCCACAAAATCCGAACAAGATGCATTAATCAATCTAGCTACACGACTCGTTGGACTTATTTTGTCGATCATGGATGCGGTAATACTACGGGTCGACTCTATAAATGTAATCAGTCCACACACCTAGCCTAATGAGTTATTCGTGAGAGTTAACTAAGGAATTAAGTGAAAGACATTGGCAACCTTAACTTCTGAATGTGATACAACGTGTAAAGTCCATTTTGGTTCTTATTTGACTCTTTTTTTCTTTTTTTTTCTTTTTTTTCTTTGGAACGTTTTATTGGTTGGTGTTTGATTCTCCCAGGGTCAGGTTTCGTGCATCATTGCCTATGAGGACTTACACTATCACGTATACCTTCCCCCAAATCTCCACATAGGGCGATCCCTACCACCCGTGTAACGGGAGTTCGGTCGGTGCATCCCAAGTCAGATGACTCGAAAGCACCAGGCACAAAGTCCCCTCAGACCTACTTTCCCGAGTGATAGGAGCCGTGCGAGAAGAGAGAACACCACTTATTCATTTATCTACATGGGAACCAAAACCCCTACACTTAAGTTTCACAAAAAAAAGATTAAGGGCCCTTGACTACGACAAACTTCCTTATACTAACAGACACGAATTATTTGACTCACTAGGTTCAGGGTGGACTTCTTTAAATGTTTGAGTACTGAAACCCTATGATTACACGCCCCCCGAGGGAAAACCGGGGTGCATCCTAACGACTCGATAAGACCTAAAGCCAGTAAACTAGAAATCCTAATGCATCAAGTTCAAGACAATTTTGGGAGCTTTCTTTTTACTTTGCCTCTCAACGGTTTTGCACATGCTAAACACACGCAAAACCCACAAAAACATTTTCTTTCGCAAACACATGAAGATTTTGAAAGAAATGTGAAAATTTTAAAGCACTAGGCAAGCAAAAGAAGACAAGTCACCCAAGGATCATGGCAAGCAGATATATCGATATTAAATGCGGCACACTAACATGACCCTAACAATGCACACAAAAGAAAACAAAAAAACAAAAAAAAAGACACAAACTATGTACAAACGTGAAAACACCCCCCCACACCTAATCCATGCATTGTCCTCAATGTATGGCAAAATGGTGTCAATGCATGGATAGGGTGTACCAGACTAATGACGACGACCAGAAGTGCCTGAAGAGGCACCTCTCTCCAGAGCCGACAACTTCCTATAGATCTTCCGGTTTTGCTTGGCTAAGATGACGTTCTGCTGCTCGACCGCCATCTCAGAAATGTCGGTGTTAAAGAGCGTTCCTGAGCTCACAGACGAGCTCGAGGAACTGGCCCTAACATCCTCCTCCATATAGTCAGGCACCCATGCCTCAGGAAGGCAATGGCGAAATGACGGGGTCATCTTCGCTACCTCGAGGTCGGTGCCTTGGCGCCTCAGCATGCGCTCAAATCGTGGGGTGTCCAACATGCCACACAATTTGGTAACCAGAGTCGGCAAACAGTGTATATCTTTCAGCCTGGCGTTCACTAAAACGTCGAACAATGTTCGACAAATGCAGTGTGGTGAACCGTCCATCAGACTATACACGATTCGCAAACTAGGTGTAAAAAATGTGGAGGTCCGCTCTTGGCCCAACACATTTCTACATACCCACCTGGCTACAATGTGCACATTGGAGTAAATGTGCGCATTAGGTACTCCCCCATGTGATGAAATAGGCTGCCCACGCCCAAGCATAGATCGATAAAAATTGATATCGTGGGTGGGTGCGAACTCATCAACCAAGGGGATCCCAGTCGCGTCAGAGATTAGCTGGGGTGTCACGGTGTGTTTCACCCCTCTGAGAGTGATACTGAACTCGAGTGGACCGGTCTGGTCACGCTCGAGTTTAGCAAAGAATTCATGTACGAGAGGCTCTACGTACATGGATTCATCGCCCTCATACAATAAATGGTACCACCCTTTAGCTACGATTCGATCGTAGAAGGGTTCTCCGAATTCACGAATCAGGGAGGCAAAATTGAATTATTGCCAATTATGGAATTGTAACCCTAACACGTGCAATTCTACGAAAGGAAACTTTTCAACTATTCAGATTTTACGAGAAAGGCAAGAAAAGTTACCTCCGCAATGCTCAGTCGGGTTCGCCGCCCGCTCTCGGAGATTCCAGTAGCTCAATGCGACCACCCAGAGATGCCGACGACGCCCTCAAAATTTGAAGACCGGAAGACCAACCTGTGCGGCGATTTCGCCGCAAATGCTTCTTATGGGGCGGCGGATTCGCCGCTCTTTAAGCTCAGAATGCGCTCGTATTTCTCCGCGCGCTCTGTTGTCTCCTGAAACGCAAATCCAAATAGTTAGATCGCGCACACGATAAACAGAATAAAATCGAAAACACAAAAACAAACGAAATCTTCGTCGCCTCCCCGGTAACGGCGCCAAAAACTTGATGAGAATTAAATTTATACCGCAAGTGCACGACCGCGATGAAGCGGTGGCAAGTACGGGTCGAACACAAGGAGGGAGAGATATTGTTATTTTTGGATTTTCGATTAGAGAAGAAAGAACAATTATAAGGTTGGTTTTGAGTTTTTTGGGTTTTAATTATCTAAAGCAAGAAACATGAACAAATAAAACTAAAACAAGAACAAAGATGGTGAATTCCGTTGGGTGGAGGTTTAGATATCGGGTTTAGATTAGAGAATTCTGAAACTTATAATAAATCATATTAGTTATAAAGCATTACATGATAAATGATTTAACATAAACTCAAGTAATCAAAATACACTAATCATGAACTTAAAATAATAACATGCATTCATCATTCTCTAACCCTAATTCCATCACCTCCACCCTTTGGAGAGAGTTAGAAACTCATGGAGGGAGGAAGAAGAAGGGGTCCTAGAGAAAGTAGAAAAGAAAAACTAAACAAAAGAAAAATTAGAATTTTATTACTAAGGTAAAAATAAGAACAACAACCAAGGACCCTATTTACATCGTTCTCGGGTTTATTTATAGTTGCTACAAGGGACTTAGGTATAGAATTAGATAGTACACGTGTCCATACACAACTGGACGAAATTGGGTCACACAGATCGACCAATGGGCGGCGGAATCGCCGCACATCATGTGTATTGTGCGGCGGATTCGCCTCACACGTTGGTCGGATTTAATCAGGATTTTTGTCACGCGTTTATGGTATGATTTGATCCTCGTTTGCGCGTCTGGATTGATTCTTTCCATTGTCTTGAGCTCCGGATTAATTCCTTCCATTGTTGGAGATTTATATTTGATTTTTCTTTTGACTTTCTCCACACAATAACTTGGTCCTTTTATTTTGCAATCAGGTCCTTGGCATTTTGCAATCAAGCCCTTGACCTTTTTGTAATTAGCTCCTTGAATGCTTTTATGCTTGGATGCATTTCCATTTGAAACCCGATAAACTTGAACTTGGTCTTTATGATAGAAATGAATCTTTTGCATGCGTTTATGCTCGGAATGTGGGTAATTTGCATTCAGGTCCCTGTATTCTGTAAATAAGACTAAACACATACCTTAGTAGCATTTATTGATATAAAAGTAATCTAAATGAAAGACATATGATGCAATGTATGCAATTCATCAACCACCTCACCCGGATCCAATGGGTGAGAACGTAGTGGACCCGCCTGTTGCACAACCTATAACTCTGAGGGATCGATGCTATCCAGCGATGGCTGCTCAGCCATCGTGCATCGTTATGCCCACCATACCGGGTCGCGACTTCGAACTTAAGGCACAATACATGAGTATGTTGCCTAAGTTCACCTCTAGGGAAGACCCATATCTCTTCCTTAGAGAATTTGAGGAAATCTGCTCTCTTATGCAATACCAGCATATTCCTGAGGAGGCAGTGCGTCTGAAATTCGTGCCTCTAGCACTGAAGGATGACGCTAAGAAATGACTATATAGTCTAGCCGAAAGATCTATTAGGAGTTGGGCTGAGTTTGTTCAAGTTTTCCTGAAAAAATATTTTCCCAACCATAAGACTATGAGGATTAGGAATGAAATTGTTGCATTCGTTCAGTCTGAGAGCGAGCCGTTCTATTCCTATCTAGAAAGATTCAAAAGTGTTCTGACCCAATGCCCTCATCACGGAATTCCGAGATGGCAATTATGTCAAATTATTTATGAGGGATTGACACCCACATCTAGGGTTATGGTAGAATTCGTAAGCCAAGGGAACTTTATGTCGAAAAATGAAAATGATGCCTGGACTTTCCTTGAGGAATTAGCTGAAAACAGTATGCAATGGGACAATGCTAGAACACCGCTTAACCCGAGTATTGGATCTAGAATAGCAAGTCAACCCAAACAAGGTGTCTTAGCTGTAGATGCCAACATAGTGGCTGAAGCAAAACTAGCTACCCTTATGCGCAGAATGGAAAGTTTAGAGCTACAAACCCAAAACCGAGTGAATCAAGCTTCGACTATCCCGTGCTCTAGATGTGGTCAGACTGGTCATGTAATGGAGGATTGTGCGGAATGGGACCAAGTTAATGCCATGTATAACCATGCTAGAAATGACCCATACGCATCAACCTATAACTCGGGTTGGCGTAATAATTCCAATTTCTCATCAAACCAACATGGTCAACCTCCCAGACAACAACCAAACCCGTATAATCAAAATAATACATCATCTGGGTTTAGTAACAATAACGATCATGAGGTTAGGTTGACAAGCTTGGAAAATTTGATGAAAACCTTTATACAAACAACCAACCAGACCTTCCAAAGGCTTGAGACACAAGTCAGCCAACTAGCACAAATAGTAGGTGAAAGAGAAAAGGGTCGGCTTCCAAGTCAACCTGAGGTGAACCCTAGATCTAATAATTCATATCAATCCTATCAAGCACCTTCAGGAAATAACAACCCTAGACCGGTTCAAATGGTTAATGAGGAAGGACCGTTCCAACAAATAAATGCAGTAGTATCATTACGGTCCGGAAGACAAGTTGATAACAATGTGGTAAATCCTAGAGTGTCCAATCAATCTAGCCATCAAGCACCCACATATGACCTGACCATTGAACCTGACGTCCAATCGTAAACGCCCAACCCACCTACTCAACCTGAACCCATAGCTCAACCTGAACCTGAGCGAGTCTATGTTCCTAAAGCTCCATTCCCTAATAGACTCAAAAAGAACTCAAGTGCACAAATAGAGAAAATCTTGGAAGTATTTAAGCAAGTTAAGGTGAACATTCCACTCTTAGACATGATTCAACAAATACCTGCTTATGCTAAATTCTTAAAAGATTTGTTCACTAAAAAGAGAAAAACGAACGTACCAAAGAAAGCATTCTTAACTGCAAACATAAGTTCTATATTGTCCAACACATCTCCTATAAAATATAAAGATCCTGGGTGTCCCACAATTTCATGTTCAATAGGAGATACTTTTATCAACAAAGCCCTTCTAGACCTTGGTGCTAGTGTTAACCTACTCCCATTCTCTGTCTACGAGCAACTCAACCTTGGTCCATTAAAACCCTCTAAGACAACCCTTCAATTTGCTGATTGCTCTACTAAGAAACCAAGAGGTATAGTCGAGGACGTTTTGATCAAGGTGGGTGATTTCATTTACCCAGTGGATTTTGTCGTACAAGATACCGCACCTGTTGTAGATCCTAAGAGACAAATCCCTGTAATACTAGGCAGACCCTTTTTAGCCACTTCTGAAGCTTTGATAAATTGCCGAAATGGGCTCATGCAACTATCTTTTGGAAACTTAAAAGCTGAATTTAATATCTTTCATGTGGATAATGAACCAGAAATAGTATGCAATCAAAGTGATGTTGTGATGAGATCACGTATCTATAAGATTTCTGAATCAAATAAATCATCACAAAATCAAAAATCAAATGAGAAAAGGGGGAGTAATTCATCTACCCACCCACCATCACTTGAGCAAATAAGAGAACCAATTTATGTGAGGGGTGTGGAACTTGTGACTCAGGACTCTCATTGCAACATGGGGAACAATTCAACTGGACACATGCACCAATATGGTGTCATTCAATCCAGTTCTGACTATGGTTGACTTTGAGCAAATTTCATCCTCCCACCGCAGTTCACCAAGGTAATAAGTGCATTTGCTTTATATTTGCATACATTGAGGACAATGCATGATTTAGGTGTGGGGGTGCTTATGTATATATTTACTTATATATCTGTCTTTTATTTCAAAAAAAATTCAATGTTTCATGACATAGCTTAAGATTGAACGACCAAAACCCGAGTACAAATTGCATTGAATTTTTGTTCCTTATTATATAGTTCTGCTTGTAGAAATTATGACATAAATCTAAGTCCAAAAAAATAACCCATTACCCTTTAAGACATGCATGCACTTAAATTGGATGAATCAAATCTTTGAAGTGGTTGATAAAAGGCAGAGGTTGAGGAAAATATACCGGGAAGTGTGGACTTCTAATAGCAATTAAGCCTTGAGAGAAAAAAAATAAAAATAAAGGAATAAAGTGAGGAAAGCACATTTTGCAAAATGATTACAAAAGCCCAAGCCTTTGAGTCACTGGTCCGTAGGGGTATCTTAAAACCCGGTAACTTGAGTCTGCCAGCTCGGGATTATCGACCAAACTCGCTACACGAATGCAAAAAAGGTAAAAGTGTCAAAAAGCAAATGTGTTGAATCACGGATGAAAAGAAAAAAAATACTCAAGGCCCAAAGCTAAAAGAATGATCCATGCCATGGTTGATCCGAATGATACTTCACCACCAGAGGAGGCGTGCAAAATAATTTAAGTGATATCATGTGTAGAAGGGTTAGTGGTGTGAATGTTGGAGGAACAAAGACCAAGTCATATTTTTAATGAGTTAGATCTACATAATGAGCATACAAGAATTCGAAGTGAGATGTATAAGGTTGAGGTAAAGATATTAAGAGCTATTAATGGAATGTTGAATTAAGACTTTGTGGGTGTGTCAACTGAAAACCCTCACGAGACAAAACTCGTCCTCTAAGGAAACTTGGAGGTTTAACGGCTTGTTGCACATGCTAAGTGCAACCGTGATTCCTACGAAAGTGAGTTAGGATTTCCCTGTTTTCATCTCTCTTATATTCTGTTTTGCTAGGGACTAGCAAAATCTAGGTGTGGGGGTATTTGATGCATTGCATACATTGCATCATATGTCTTTAATTTAGATTACTTTTATATCAATACATGCTACTAAGGTATGTGTTTAGTCTTATTTACAGAATACAGGGACCTGAATGCAAATTACCTACATCCCGAGCATAAACACATACAAAAGACTCGTTTCTATCATAAAGACCAAGTTCAAGTTTATCGGGTTTCAAATGGAAATGTATCCAAGCATAAAAGCATTCAAGACCTAATTACGAAAAGAACAAGGACTTAAGCACAAAAGTAGCCAGAGACTTAATTGCAAAAAGTCAAGGACCTAATTGCAAATCACGAGTAGCTTTTATTATTATGGAGAAAATATAAAGAAAAATCAATGTGGATCTCCAAATATATGAAGAAATTAATTCGGATCTCCAAAGATATGCATTAATCAATCCAGACGTGCAAATGACATTGAAATCATACCATAAACACACAGGAAAAATCCGGGTCGATTTTGAGCCAAAAAGGTGGCGATTCCGCCGCACCAAATTAGATTCATGCTCTAAAAATTTTACCGGTTGCGTGTTGACGCGTGTACTTTCTTATTTCATGCTTAGGTCCCTTGTATCGGCTATAAATAGCCCCGAGAACGATGTTGTGAGGAGTTCTTCCTTTTGTTCCATAATTTAGCAATAAAATTCTGTTTCTTTTATTTTGTGTTTTTAGTTTTCTTTTGTAATGTCTCTAGGACCCCTTCTTCCTCCCTCTATGAGTTTCTAACTCTTTCCAAAGGGTGGGGGTGACGGATTTAGGGTGATGAGAAGAGAATAAAGTTATTATTTTAATTTCGTATTAGTATGTTTTGATTACTTGAGTTTATGTTAAATCATTTATCATGTAATGCTTTATAACTAATGTGATTTATTATAAGTTTCAGAATTCTCTAATCTAAACCTTAAATCTAAACCTCCACCCAACGGAATTCACAATCTTTGTTCTTGTTTTAGTTTTAATCGTTCATGTTTCTTGCTTTAGATAATTAAAACCCAAAAATTTCAAAATCAACCTTATTATTGTTCTTTCTTCTCTAATCGAAAATTCAAAAATAACAATATCTCTCCCTCCTTGTGTTCAACCCGTACTTGCCACCGCTTCATCGCGGCCGTGCACTTGCGGTATAAATTTAATTCTCATCACTCCACCTATGTCTTCACTAACCACTCACTGTTCCGTGCCGGGAGAGAACGTTTTTACACTTCAAGCCTTGTGAATACCCTCGCAAGCTTGACTCCTCCTCTCACAATCCGAGAGAGATATTTTGCACTTTCACCGAAACCTTTACAACCTTGATGATTGATGACTTGAGTGGAACAATCACTCTCTAACTTGAGCACACTTAGAGTATGAGTAGAATTGATCTAAAGTGTGGAAAATTTGGCTTGGAGAGTAGGATTTGGGGAATGAAGGTTTGAGAGTTTTCTCTTAGATGTGTATGACAATATGAAGTATAAGAGTTGTTGAATTGTGACTTGGTAACATCTATTTATAAGCTCCTAAGGTGTTATAGTCGTCGAATCAAAAGAAATCTAGGATCGGTCGACTAGGGTCTAGGGAACGATCGACGGGTGTCCAAAGTATTTTGGAGTTTTGGAAATCTGACCATTGTATAAAACGACAAATCTAACGGTCAAGTGACACGTGTAGGCGATCGACCGAGAAGGTCAAAACGGTCGACCAGTCAAAGTTGGATAAATCATTATTGGCTAACTAAATAAGCTGACCATTCGGTCGAACGGAGGTCGATCGGTTGACCGAATTTGCACAGGCAGTAAAGGTTAAGGTTTAGTGATTTCCGGTCTAAGTTTGGGTGACCTATAGAAGTCCAAATGATCTGAGATTTTGTGTGTGACTTATATAAGGAATCTAGTGTGTATGTGAGTAGATATTTACTCTAGTATGCTCAAGTATACACAAGTTCATAAGACTCAAAAGAAATACACAATTACATGTCTTCAAAAAATTTGATTACATGTCTTGACTTGAATTCCTTTCTTCCTTGAGTCTTGATCACATGTAGAAGTTAGCACAAGACAATATATATGTTATGCATAATGTGTGCTACTCTACTTTGGATTGTGATTAAGATTAAGTTGAATAAATCATCAAAACATGGATTAAGGCCTAAAAACCAACACTAATAACTAAACAAAGTAAAAACCGATAGGAGTCTTGAAAACTGTTCATAACTTCAAGCATGTACTGCCCCAAATGAAAACGTTATTGGAAGTAGAACTCAACAAAAAAAAGATAATTGTGTAACAACTAATGCATGTCAAAAATAGATGCTTGGATTTGTTAGAATTTTGGAAAGTACGCTTGAACGATAAGGAGAACCTCTCCAGCAATCTCCTAACATTAAACATGCTCGCACAACGATACTGAGCTCCTCCTCCCCATTGGTTGTCATTCCGATGAAATTCAAATTAATTTGTTATTTGATAAATACGATAAATGTCGAAAGAGTTTGTCGGAGCTCTGGCATGTTTCCGATAAGATTGAAGTTGAGTTTGACAATGTGACAATGTTTGAGTTATATGAAATAAATTGATTACATTGCAATGTAATTATATTACAAACTCCAACGATGTAATTCAATTACCTTGAAAGTGATGTAATTAGATTACCTCTGTAATTGGATCACTGAGCGATGACAATATTCAATTTCCCTCAACTAAACAGTGAAATGCAACTCAACATGTAATCTGATTACATTACACCATTGATTACAACGAACCAAACATGACCTTAATTTATTGCTCAAACTAGTTTTTGTGTTAAGCCACAATGGCACAAACATGTATGTGCTTATGAGGTGCTCTTCGTGACCATTATTGGGAAAACTCAAGTTGTGTATTTTGAGAACACTTGTTGTGAATCACGACAATGACTACTTAATTTAATGCAAGAACCAACTTATCAAAACAACAAAACAACTAAAGGATATTGTAGGAATCTAGATTCGAAGAGGAAATGTAGGAATCAAGATTTAGAGGAGAAGTTAATTTGTTACGAGAGAATATATTATTCTTGGATCAATTATAGTTTGTTCTCTTGAATTATTCTCACTTTCACTTTGCTCCCTAAATTTTAAAAGGTAATAATCATCCCATTTACTTTCGTTTTGTAACAATTTACACCCTCCCATTGTCTGGACTGTGAATTCATTATTTTAACACACATTCATCGTTTATGTTGATTTTCTTGCATTGTTTGCCTAACGCACACCTAATATTAACTTTATGTTAAAATTAGATCAAATCGGTTGTTTGGTTTCATTCGAATTTGAGTTAGATTGGTAACTAATCATATCCAAATTTGAACCATGTCTGACATCCAATTTAATCCGTACATGACCATAAAAATTAGGAATATGAGTATATTAAGTATACAATGTAAAAATTAAAGAAATAACGACAAATATGTGAAAATAATAGATTTTTACTAGAAAATGTAGACCAATGTGCCGTGTCCAAAGCAAGAGTTGCCGCAAGTAGATCCCCACGAATGTTTAATTGATTTGGTGAGAGTGAAGTTAGTGGGGGCACGTGGAAACCTCTAATTGGTTTTTTAAAGAAAAAATCTGGGATATGAGAGAGAGAGAAATAGTGTTGGAAAATTTGTCATGATAAATTTTAAATTTGGGAAAGATGTTAAGTTTTAATTGAAAATAGATACGGAAGCAAGACGATTGCATTTTGGACCCGATTTGGGAATGATAAAAGATGCCAAGGGACCGTTTGACTGCCTCAACCCCTCAGGCTTTTTGTCAATGAGCTCAACTCCAGGCTCCCACCTGAAACATCAAGCTCCTCTCAAGGCAGAAAACAAGCAACGTAAGGATGTCACTTGTTATGATCCCCAAGGGGCAACTCTTGTTTAGTGAATTTACAATATTGTCCTTCCTCAACTCTTACCCTTCGATGACACGTCAATGCCCTACGATGTAGAGGACATTCTACTTACCTCCTAGTTGAGCCACCGAGTAGTCCTCGTCGAACAAACAATCAATCTAGCATGCCGAGTACAATCACCTAGCCACCTCCCAACTTTTGGAGCACTAGACGACTTCCAAAATGTTGTTGGTTTAGAAGATGATGGGTTGAGGAGGAGGAAACCAACATTCACTCGTAATAGGGACAAATAAAAGATAAAGTTACATGCTTTGGCAAAAAAGTAAATACTGAATGGTAAGTAAACTAATGTGCAGAGGGCAAATGTTAAGGTGGAATGAAGACTTGGGTGGTCATTAACGAATGTTTGCGAGGACACTCCAAACATTTCACATTTGAAACTGATGAGTTGCTATTGGAAGCTAGTCTCCACCGTTTCTGCTTGCAAGCACAATTTCACACCTTGGGGAGCATGTCGAGGAAGGGAGGAGCCTTCCTCGTGTGGTTGTTTGGATGACAACTCCGTCATATAGCATCTCCCAATTATATTAGAAGCTAGGAGCTCGTGCATCCAAACGACTCCTAAGTTCTCGAGTAGATTTAACATCCTTGAGAGTAGATCTGAGTTCTGAGTCGGGCCGACCGGTTAAGGGACACGAGCCCAGGCTGACCTGTCCCTGCCGTGCTGGATCGGGCCGTTATTTTTTTAAATACCTCCAAAAACACCTAAAATATAATAAAAAATACCTAAAATACTAAATAGTCCGGTGGTACCGAGTTTAAAAATATAAAAAGTGAATTAGCAAAAAGACCCTCACCATTTTTCGGAATGATAGAGAAAGCCCTAGTCGGTCAGCATCCATCTGACCTCTAGAATCTTCCTTCCCACTTAGGAGTGTAAACGGGTCGGGTACGGGTCGGGTATGCCCCTACCCGTACCCGTACCCGGCTAAATTAGCGGGTACGGGTATATACCCGGCAAAAAACATATATACCCGTACCCGACCCGTACCCGTTAAGTTAGCGGGTACGGGGCGGGTAAACGGGTATAGCGGATATAATATATAATATATATTATATAAAAATATAATATATATTATATAAAATATATATTATATATAAAAAATATATAATATATAACATATAAAATATTAAAAATATATTATATATATAATATAATATATCTTAACGGGTATACGGGTAAACGGGTATGTGTAATGCGTATACCCGTACCCGACCCGTTTATTAAGCGGGTAAACGGGTACGGGTATACGGGTTTGAATTTTTAAACGGGTATGTATTTTTGTACCCATACCCGTACCCGTCCGGGGCGGGTGACCGGGTATACGGATATTACCCGCCCCGTTTACACCCCTATTCCCACTCCACTAAAACCCCGCCACGCCTCCATTCCCCAAGACCCCTCCCAAAACCCTAATCCTCCCAATCGCCGACGATGCTCGCCGCTTCCAGAAGGTCCGCCTCCGCGGCGCGCTGCCGCTGCCTCTCTCCCTCCGTCCCCTCCCTTTCGCCCCTTCCCTCCAACACCGACTCGGTACAATCCCCTCTTCCACCGGTCTTGTGTTATCTAAGCTTGTTTCGCCGAAGTCTGTGTTTTTTCCGGTTGTTTTGTTTGTTTTTTGCTTGTTGAGCTTATAAAGTTGGATTTTTGACTTTCTGAGAGGAAAAAAGGTCTGGTTTTGAGTTTGGCGTATTGGTTTGAAATTCGTTTTTTTTTGGAAATGATGATTTTTTGTTTGGTTCGAGTTTTGATTGGGTGCTGTTTGAGTGATTAAAATCGTGTGTTTCGTAAGTTGGACTGTTTGTGATCTTTTGTTTCGAGTGGTGTTTGTGCGAACTTAGGTGTTTTGCTGTTCGAGGTTCGGATTCGACAGGTTTCAATATGGATTTCGAGACTAAGTGACTCCTATGTGTTTTTTTGGTTATTTTGCTTAAAATTGTTGACTTTGAGAAATATCGTAGCTTCATGTTCATGTTTGAATTTGAGGTTTGGGTTGTTTTCTGGGTTCTTAACTCAAGAGATGGGAATGCGAGAGAGATTTGTATGTATTCATGATTCATTTCTGATGTTTGAGATATTATTTTTTTGGGAAAGGTCTCTGTTTTTGTAGCTTCAAATTTTGAAGTCCGTATATTAAGACTTAAGAGTTTAACGGAAATTTCTATTTTATGGAAAATCACCTTTCTATCTTTCGTTTTGCAGTTTAAGAGAGTTTTTCCCAGTAGGTTTTGTAGCATTGTGTATCTGGTATTCACTCTTGCAAGTTGCAAAGAAATAATGATGTCAGAATTATTTACTAGGTCAGTGGTGTTTAAATTTTAGCCATGGAACTGAGTTGAAATCTTAGCTATGACTTCTTATTTATATTGTGTTTATTTTCACAATGTGCATGGTTGATTGCAAAATCTCAACTTTCGAGTAGGAATCTACTAGACGTGTATTCTTGATCGTGTTTTGCTGTGCCTTCAAACCATCAATTGGTGAACAAGAGTGAAGGTGAGTGGGCATGGTAGATGGTTTGGGAAAACAGAGGTAGTTTCTAAGGAAGAAACTACCATCTTGTAGTTATGAATGTTGAAACGAAACAATTTGTAAGTCAGATTATTACCTTGTGAATGTTACATGTGGTGACAAGTGACAACGAGGAATTCATGCAATAGATGTGGTTGTCCTTTTTGGTTTGCTTTCTCGGTATACAAGATGTCTTCTTAATGCTATGAATTTGGATGGATTGTTTTGTTTGATTCATCAATTTTGAGTTTCAATTGTTGGTGGATACCTACATTGTATTCATGTTCGGCCCAATTGCCTTATGCAGAATCATGGGCATCCCTATACTCCGAACGGATGGCTCTCTGCTTTGTCAAACAGAATACACACAAGAGGGCAGCCGGTTAATTTCAGCCTAAGAAGCAACATTCTTTTTGGTTGCCGATTTGACTCTACTGCAGCGTCGGCTAATGCTTCAGAGCCACCAGCAGAGGAATTTGCATATCAGGCTGAGGTACAGCTGCACTACATGCCTACTTTTCTCTTTGTAACCATAGTGCTTCGTGGGGGAGAGGTGTGTTGTTAATGCTTCCTCCTTTGCTTTATGGTAGGTGAGCCGTCTGATGGATTTGATAGTGCATAGCTTATACAGCAACAAGGAAGTATTTCTTCGTGAACTAGTAAGGTTTGTGCCAGACTTTCTAGCATATTGGGTTTCAGTATTTGCTTTGTTCAATTAAACTTTCAAGAAGAAAGATGATGTTACCTTCATGATATGTTCAATAATCCATGTCCATTTTTTTGTTACATGAAGCAATACTTCTAAAATCTAAAGTAAAAGGTGAACCTTTGTGCTGTTTGTCAACTGCATATATATTTGCCTTTTTCGTTGGTTATCTAGTAATGCAAGTCACTGTTTGAGTCTGTTACTGATTACATATTGAAATTTTATTTGTTCCAGCAATGCAAGTGATGCCCTGGACAAGCTGAGGTTTCTGGGTGTTACACAGCCTGAACTTCTCAAGGATGCAGCAGATCTTGATATCCGCATTAAGACTGACCAAGAAAATGGAATAATCACAATAACGTAACTTCTAATGTTCATCCATTAGATTTTGTTTAGTATTATGATTCCAACTTAGGCAGATGCATAATCTTTCTCTTACAGTGATACAGGCATTGGTATGACAAGACAAGAACTTGTTGATTGTCTTGGAACTATTGCACAGAGTGGAACTGCTAAATTTTTGAAGGCAGTAAAGGTAAAATGTCAGGCTTCAGTGACGTGCACAAGAACATGATTTCACTTCAGTTCTCCAAGTTTACAACCATCATTTGTTTGAATAATTATGTTAATTCCTTTTTTCACAGGAAAGTCAGGAAGCTGGCGCAGACAACAACTTAATTGGACAATTTGGTGTTGGGTTTTACTCTGCCTTTCTTGTTTCTGAGCGAGTAGGTTTTTCACGACCATTTTTTTGATGTTAATCTTTTCAAACCTACCTATCCTGTACACTTTCAAGTAACCGAAGTTATTTCGAATCTCTTAGAAAGGTTACATTTACCTCAAGTGATTTGCCAGTTAACATTTTCTTTTGCTAATTTAATTTATGATATAGGTTGTTGTGTCGACGAAGAGTCCAAAATCTGATAAGCAGTATGTTTGGGAAGGCACTGCTGATTCTGGTTCTTACACAATTAGAGAGGAGCATGACCCAGAGCAACTGTTACCTAGAGGAACTTGCCTAACATTGTATCTCAAAGTAGTCACCTCTCTTTATTATTTGTTTTCTGCTTTTGCACATGAGTTGATATTCATGCTTTGGTGTTTCTATTCAGAGGGATGACAAAGGTTTCGCCCATCCTGAGAGGATTAACAAACTTGTCAAGAACTACTCACAATTTGTATCTTTTCCAATTTATACATGGCAAGAAAAGGGCTTCACGAAAGAGGTACAATGTACTGATGTAGTTATCAATATTATAATTATTCATCTGTTGTCATTTACAAGTGTGTTTTTGTTTGGCTGAATAGGAATTAAAAAATGGTTACATTCTTCTTCTCCTTTTCATTGCTATTTTGGGGATGGCATTTGACACTCTTTCCTTCAGTCCTAATATGACATCATTAATTTATATCTATATCATTTCAGGTTGAGGTTGATGAAGATCCAGCTGAAGCCAAGAAGGATGGTGATGCAGATGGTACGACTGAGGTAACAATTGACATGGGTCTCCTTTTAACTCAAGAGTTCCTATTATTGGTAACTTACACTTTTCACACAGAAGAAGAAGAAAACAAAGAAAGTGGTTGAAAAGTATTGGGATTGGGAGCTCAGTAATGAGACTCAACCCCTTTGGGTAAGTATACTTATTTGTAAAAAATATTCTTTGTTTATGGTTAACAGAATGAGTGCTTTATGTTGCGTACCTACATACAATAAGAAAAGGATTTTACAATCATGCTCTTGTGCAGCTCCGCAACCCTAAGGAAGTGTCTACTGAAGAATACAATGAATTCTACAAGAACACGTTCAATGAATATTTGGAACCATTGGCATCTTCACATTTCACTACGGAGGTAATTTCCTAAAATAACAATGAAGCAAATGTATGTGATCGCAGAAAATGCTAAGTAGATTAAACTGAAGGTGTAATTGGTTCCTTTCTAGCGATAGAGAAGATTTGTTCCGCTCCTGTTTGTTTCCTTATTTTCATGATTTATTCTTACTTATTAGTCCCTGCTTATATTGTTTCACAAGTGCAGTTTGAGCAATATTCTAGCTTAAAGAATGATACTTATATTTTACTGTGGCTCTACAATCCCACCTTAAGCCTGGTTTCCTTTTGTAGTTCTTCTCGAGTTGTCACCCACTAGATATTTTACAATACTGTTTGAATGTATAAAATCGGGTGACTATTCGTCTAATCTTATTACTATTTGGTATTTCCTGCGTTTTACTTCAGGGTGAAGTTGAGTTCAGGTCAATTCTCTACGTACCAGCTGTTGCTCCTTCAGGGAAGCAGGACATAATGAACCCTAAGACTAAAAATATAAGGCTTTATGTGAAGCGTGTATTCATATCAGATGATTTCGATGGAGAACTTGTAAGCTCAATAAATCCCACACTTATTCAAGAATGAGTTGCACCAAAATTGGTGACATCATTTTTTGTTGGTGCAGTTCCCCAGATACTTAAGTTTTGTGAAAGGTGTTGTGGATTCAAACGATCTGCCTCTGAATGTCTCACGTGAGATACTTCAGGAAAGCCGCATTGTAAGCATGTTATTTGAAAGAAAGTGCACCTTCACATTGTGCTTTGATAAATACATTCCACTTTTACTAATGTTTTCCAATTTGATGGACTTCGTAAAGGTTCGTATAATGCAAAAGCGGTTGGTGCGCAAAACCTTTGATATGATTCTGGGCATTTCTCTCAGTGAAAACAAAGATGTAAGCAAAACTTTCATGTTTATTTCCTTTTTTGTCTGTGTTTTACAATTAATTACTGACTTTTCTTATCCTAGTATTTTTCTTCGTTCTTTGCTATTTTTTACCTGCTTCTCGGTGCACTGCAGGACTATGACAAGTTCTGGGATAACTTCGGCAAAAACTTGAAATTGGGTTGTTTGGAAGACCATTCAAATCACAAACGCCTAGCACCTCTTCTTAGGTTCTTCTCTTCCCACAGTGAGGAAGAGTTAATCAGCTTAGATGAATATATTGAAAATATGAAGCCTGAGCAGAAAGCCATTTATTACATTGCTACAGACAGTTTGACAAGTGCAAAAAACACACCATTCCTGGAGAAGCTTCTTGAGAAAGATCTTGAAGTATGTCCTTGAGTGAGCTGCGTGTCCTGCCGTGTATTAATTTTTGTATGATTATATGTGCTTGTCATTAGGGTTTGGGTTGCATTTTGCTTATTGTTTCCATGTCATTCAGGTGTTGTTCTTGGTTGATCCAATTGATGAGATTGCTGTCCAGAATCTTAAGAATTACAAGGAAAAGGACTTTGTTGATATCAGCAAGGAGGACTTGGACATGGGTCAGTTTTAACTCCTGATGTTGGTTATCTTTCTTGTTTTTAAATTACCAGTGTAAGTCTAGAGTTTTGCATGACACATGATCTGTAAATCTAACTCAGTTGGCTCTCTATGTTGGCAGGTGAAAAGAATGAGGAAAAGGAGAAGGAAATCAAGGAGGAGTTTGGCCAAACATGTGACTGGATTAAGAAGAGGTTGGGAGACAAAGTGGCCAGTGTCCAGATATCTAACAGGCTTAGCACTTCCCCTTGTGTTCTTGTAGCTGGGAAATTCGGATGGTCGGCTAACATGGAGAGGTTAGTAACTAATATAATCTAAACAATTTAGCTGTTTACTCTGTTTGACATACCCCATCTAGCCTTTTGGGTTGAAGGCCATGTTTTTGTTGTTCCTAGGTTAATGAAAGCACAGACTGTTGGAGACACATCTTCGCTGGAGTTTATGCGGAGCCGAAGGGTTTTCGAAATCAACCCTGAGCATCCTATTATCAAAAACTTGAGTGTAAGGCTATACCATTCCTTTTATGCTCGTGTTTGCTGTAAGCTATAATACGTGGATTCTGCGCTGATGTCTGACCTATAATCATTATTCTTTTGTCCATAGTTTCCAGTTTTGCGGTCATTCTGTTTTCCATGTCGTGTTTTTGGTTGTTTTTTTGGCACCCATCTGTAATCATGTTTACAGAATTTCTAATATGAGCTATATTTTTCACAAAGTATGACTAGCATATCATAATTAAGATCAACGGATTTGTTGGGTGTAGGTTTTTCTGGATGTGTTTGTTGGTTAAACAAAGCATTAGGCAATCTAGCATCTAGAATACAGTCTAACGTTGTTCCTTAAGAAGAAGAAAAATCATCCAAATCAATTGTTTGAGATGCACTTGGAACTTCTCACCAGCTGAAGTTCGCTTTTTTGCTATTGTAGGCGGCATGTAGGACCTGCCCAGATAATCCTGAGGCTGAAAGAGCCATTGATCTACTGTATGACACGGCTCTTATTTCCAGCGGTTTCACTGTGAGTCCTAAGTTCACCCGTCTCCTTGAAGTCCAGCAATCTATAGGCTACTATTTTCTGACCTGTTTACATGTAACGCCTTGTTGCTGATTTTTCTCTGTTAATGATTTTGATGAAATCTACAGCCTGACAATCCGTCTGAGCTCAGTGGGAAAATATACGAAATGATGGGAATGGCGCTCTCTGACAAATGGACTGTTCAAACACCTGAAGCAGTCAATGTGCAGGCACAGGGTGACACGCAGGCTGGGAAACATTCTTCTGGAGCAGTTGAAGCGGAGGTGGTTGAACCTGCTGAAGTTGGTCAGAAAAGATGAAATGATCCATCCTGTTCTAAGTTTTCTTGTCACCTATGTTCACTAGTGCTTGGAAGAGTCGAGGTTGGTTTCCTGATTCAATGTTGCATTTCCCCCCTATGGAGAACTTTTGATTATGGATCTTGAATCCGTAATGTCGCTATAGTTGTTAGCGGCGTGTGTTTTACTTAACTGATTTATTGTAAATCTTGAGCAACTTTATGATCGATAACTTCATTTTTAATTTCCCATAATTCCAAATAATTATATCACATATTTTAAGAAAATTAATTACGAAAATTAATTTTTAATTAAATTTATCATATTTCTCAACGATATTAAAGTAATTAACATTATTAAAGTAATTACAACAGTCTTTTTTGTTTTGATTTTTTTAAATCATTCTAGATTATTTTTTTGAAAATATGTTTTTAACAGAATTTTGAAAAATTAGGTTATTTTTTCAAAAAAAAAAATCTCGCATAATAAATTATTTATAATTAAATATAAAACAAAAACAAAAAACTAATTAAAACAACAGAAAAAGACCACGTTGTCGTGAATTCCTCACGACCTGGCGGCTGCCGCCCAACATTGCTCGTTGTTGAGGGTGCCCTTGCGGCCTTACTGGAAGATCGTTGTTATTGGCATCTCATAGATGTGGTACGTTTTATCTAGAAGGAAATAGTATGATACGAAGTTAATTGTTTTTGTTTTGTTTTGTTTTGTTGAGAAGTGTACGAAGTTATAGTTTAGGAAAATTTTTCAAAATAGAATTTTTTTTTAAAAAATTCTCAAAATAAACCCCAAACAAAAGTATTTCTCAAACTAGACCCGCTGCCACCACGTGGTGACACGTGGCGGCGTCGGGTTTTGTTTTTTTGTGCATAGATAAATCGGCATCACCAATGCCGAGTTCTCCCAGAGAGAACTCGGCACTGGTGATGCCGAGTTCGATTTGATTTTTTATTGCCCAACACTTGACATTCCAGTCGAATTGAGTTGCCATGAGAATAGTGATTCAGATAGAACTCGGCATTGGGGATGTCGAGTTCTATTTGGTCCTGTTCTCCTGGCACTCAAATCTTGTGTGAAAATGGGTGACGGCCAGGTGGCCCATGTCTACAATAGAACTCGGCATTCTAGATGCCGAGTTTCATAGGCAGAAGTCCAATTCAATAGGCTTAAGTATGCAAATTTGTAAGACTTGTAATGTATTTGTAATGTATTTTGTTATGACTTGAATGAATGTACGACTTAAATCCTTTTTAAGAGTTGATCAATTGTAAGACGATAATTGTAAAACGAATGAATGTAATGTATTTTTTAGGACCGCAAATTTGCCTACTTAAGCCTATTGAATTGGACTTCTGCATATGAAACTCGGCATCTAGAATGCCGAGTTCTATTGTAGACATGGGTCACCTGGCCGTCACCCATTTTCACACAAGATTTGAGTGCCAGGAGAACAGGACCAAATAGAACTCGGCATCCCCAATGCCGAGTTCTATCTGAATCACTATTCTCCTGGCAACTCAATTCGACTGGAATGTCAAGTGTTGGGCAATAAAAAATCAAATCGAACTCGGCATCACCAGTGCCGAGTTCTTCCAAAGAGAACTCGGTATCACCCGTGCCGAGTTCTCTCTGGGAGAACTCGGCATCACCAGTGCCGAGTTCTCTCTGGGAGAACTCGGCATTGGTGATGCTGATTTATCTATGCACAAAAACAAAACCCGCCGCCGCCACGTGTCACCACGTGGTGACAGCGGGTCTAGTTTGAGAAATATTTTTATTTGAGGTTTATTTTGAGAATTTTTTTTAAAAAAAATACTATTTTGAAAATTTTTCCTATAGTTTAAGTCTCTCGTTTATTCGTACTAAATAGCGGCGGAAAAGGACAGGAGCAGAATGAATCAAATAGCACTAGAATACTGTCATACACGGAAGGATGTCTACGGCTTTTCAGAATGGCTCAAGAGTCAATTTGGCAGTGATTTGTTTTGTACGGGATTTTAGTTTTTGATTTTTCTACATTTATTATTTCACCTAGTTAGCTTTATGGTGCGTATTCTTTCCAAGGTTTTGAAGTTTTTTGTGCTAAAAAACTTCCACAACAGCAATCGATGCAACGTCGTGATTTAGCTGGTCATGTGTTAAAGACTGTAGTGTGGACAAGAATGAAAGCTACACAGTGAAATTCTTTGGCATATTCTTCTGTTAAGAATTTAGATTGTGTTATTCATTCCAATGCCGATTACATATTCAACTTTGGCTGTCATTTTCTGCCTTATATAGATTATTTTTGTTTCATGAGAGATGCCTACTCTCTGTTAGGTCCACCAGTCCGCCTTATGTAAATTTTAACGATCAATTATTTTCTCAAAGATGAAAATTAATCCTACATGATGCTACTTACAAGTTTGTTGAATTTCAACTTAATAAACCGAGTATATTAATGCATATTAATTGAGCGCAGACAAGGTAATGATTCTACATATATTTAAAAATTATCAACACTTTTTTAAACTTCAAATAACCTCATATTTAGACTTCAAAATGGAAATTTAATCCGTAAATCTTGTTTTATAACACAATAATAGTACATACGCCAAAAAATATTACATTTAGAGGACGCTCATTATTGCAATGCATTGATTTTTTTTACCCTTGAAATATTACATGAAACGACTTCCAATGTTTACCATTTTTTAGGAACACTTATATTGTCATATAAAACAAAATCTACCGTAAATTTTCGTTCCGGAATTTAAATATTAAGTTATCAACAATGATATATTATTGTCAATACATTCAAAGGGCAATGGATCCATTTCGAGGAGAGATCTACTAATTTTAAATTGTCTACAAATTTGACATTCTTTGATAACTTCGTATTTTAACTTCAAATTGAAAATTTATACCGTAAATCTTGTTTCATAACACAATGCACGTCAAAAATTAGTAAATTTTGTGTGTTGATTTTTTTATTCTTGAAATATTGTATGAACGACTAAACGACTTCCATTGATTAAAAATTTCAACAAACATACTTATATTGTGATATAAATAGGGCTGTCAAGTTCTGCTCGGGATCGATATATCGCTCGATGTTCGCTCGATTTTGCTCTGATTTTGCTCGAAATTGCTTGGATCGGTTAGTAACGAGCCGAGCACGAGCAGACCCCGCTCGCTCGATGCTCGCTCAATTATCGCTCGAAACCTGATTACTATATCCAATTATTTGATTAACCTGAATATTCTATCCAATTACCCAATCGGTAAAGTGTTAAATTCATTTAATAAACTAATTTACCAAACCCAACAATCCATTTAACAAACCAAACCATAATACTCATTAGAATCAAAACCTTATTAGTCCTAAAATTTCATTTTTTTCATTATTATTTTTTTTCTCATTCTTTTCTACACCAAAAGTTCAAATAAATTAAGGTTTGGGTAAGGTAGATGATCTTATCTATAAGATGTTGATGTTGTGAGTTGTCCTATAATTTAGAAGATTGTGTTTGATTTTAATATTGTGTTGATTTTGTTTGATCCAAGTGTATAATATTATTTATAAGATGTTGATGTTGTCGTATAATTTATAAGATTGTGTTTTATTTTAGGTGTTAATTTTAAAATTGTGTTAGTGACTATTATTATATTTTTCTTAAGTAATTTTATAATTTACTTATTAGGACAAAATTATTAGGAATTCAATACCAAAAAAAAGGTTTAGGTTAACGAGCCGCTCGTGAGCAAATCGAACCGAGCACGAGCAGAATTTTCCGCTCGAAACCCTTAACGAGCCAATCTTGAGCAGACTCGGATCGCTCGTTTAGAGATCGATTACACCCCTAGATATAAAACAAAACTCATGGTTTGAATTTTCGTTATGAAGTTTAAATTGAAGTTATCAGTAGACTATTTTTTGATGACTCAAAATTTTCTAGCACCCGCCCCTACTTAGGACAGACATGTTGTGGCTCCAAACTGGGGGTAGTCCAACATCGTTTTCACCGGAACACATTAACATTAAATAAAATATCTTGCTGGATTCGATCTTGTGACGTAGAGTGTGTCAAACCACATATCTAACCAAGTCGGCTGACCGTGGGGAGATATCAGCATACTATTGCCAATACAAGGATAGTGGATCAGTCCGAATATTGAATGATAGGGTGTACGATATAGCAAAAAGTGTGATAACTTTTATAGCAAAACGTTGTCATTCATTGAATAGATAATATACAGCGACAGTAACAGCAACAAATTTTTAACAATTTTTATAGAATCTGGCTTTCGAGAATGGTTGAAAATTGATATGATTGAGACACTAATCCGTCAGAACGTCCAATGCAATGTTTCTGTGGGGGACAACATCCCTGTCCAAGCAGAATGATTTTTTTTTGTCTCATGACATCCATCCATAGATGCCATCAGTCATCAGAGGATAGCTGGAGTCCAGACAAAACTTACCTGAACTTCATGTTTCATCTCATTGATATGGTCCATATGGAATTGGTGTATTTTGGAAGGTGAAATTTGCTTTAAAAATTCATAATTAAGCTCCGGAGCATTGCCTATGGAACTTATAGAAATTAATCACTTAACTATTTTAAAACTTTTACTTTCAGGTTTGTAATATTTTTCTACCAACCAAACATACATGATAATATGCATTTAGAAATTTATTTTATGATATTAAGTATTTAGATAATTCTCCGCTTCAGCGGAAATCGCATTAAAAGTGGTCAAGTCACTCAAGTACTTGCAAATTTACCAGTGCCACGTAAACACCTCATACAACAAAATTAGTTATCATAAATACATGCACTACCTTAAATTTAATGGACATGAAAATTGACGCTCGTACTTGGAGAAGACTAAACAAGTGTTCGAATGTGCAGTTTTGTAAGTTAAATTCTACAATAATCTTATTTTTTTTCTCTTTAACATCTAAACACCCCAAACTCGTACATAGGGTGTGTTTGGTTGTCCCAAAACCGCCACAATTTTTGAAAAAATGTGATGGTTCACGACAAGGTTTTGATGGTTCGCATTCCGACTGTTTGGGTGCCAAAAATGGGTTTTAGTTTTTTGAATGTCTAATCTCGACGAAAAGATGCATTAGTCATTCCATTCATGTTATAAATTCTAGTATGCAATTGAGAATAATAGACTAATAACGACTTTAATCATGCAAATTTTAGAGAAAATTGTGGATTTCGGGTTGGTGTTAATGAGAAGTTTAATTTGGGGTTGGTGGATTAGTTACTAAAAAGAACATTCAATGAAATAATCTAATAAAGTCAGATGTATAACGATAAAAAATCAAATGACAAAATATATAATTGTACAACAAACGATGTTCGAACAACAAACATTTTATGTGAGTCCTACCCAAAAATTGGAAAAACTCACTTTCTCAGCTTTTGAAATCAAATGTTAAATGCCAAAAACTAGGCAAAGTTTTATAGGAAAGTGGGGTCTCACAATTTTTATTTGAATGTTCAGAACTCAAAAACTAGGATTTTATCAAAAATTGTGTCAGTTTTTAAGGCAACCACACACCTAGATTTTTGAAAAGCTCAAGCAAGAAATTTTTATTTACAATATTAGTATGTTTAAACTAATTTTTGCGAATGGTAAAATTGATTTTTCTTGCAAAAGTCAAAAAACTTAGTGGAAAGACAAAATTCTTTGACATTTCTTACTTTTTGGGGTTAAGAATGTAGATTTTAGAAACATGTCAAATCAAATATTTTTCTATAAGAATTCGAAATTGTCCGTCCAAACACTACCTAAAAATAAAAAGATGATGCAGAGCAAATATAAAACAATTAAATATAGACATCAATATCCTGTATGGAATTTCGATTCCAAATTTAGAGACATAAACTTGAAGAGACGAAATACTTCTTTGTTAGCGTAGATATGTGAGAAAATTTTCGTCTTGAGAAGAAAAAAACTTCTCCTTTAGACAAGTACAATATGTATGTTTAATGTTTTGTTTTGAAACGACCATAAGAAAAAATGCTTCATTTCTTTCTTTCCTTTTTTAATTTTTGGAAGCAAATTTGAAACTTACTGTAATGCTCTGTTACCAGACCGGTACCAAGTGACAGTTGAATTTGTCACAAACTTGTTCAATATCTCACAATATCTTAAGTTGTCACAAAACTTAAGTTTGTAATTTGCTAGTGTTATAAACTTATGATAATAGACTTAATTCTTTGTAACACACCCCAATATTACATTTTTCACGTTAAGCGTCGTCGAACTATTATTAGGTATTACACCTACCGTACAAAAAGATATTCTCTCCATTTCTTCAATTTAAGTATTAAGCAAGAGAAACATGCCGAGGAGTGGGAAATATTTATTTAATTTAAATTCCTTAACTTGTAATTTCGCCTTAATATCCAACTAAAGAAAGCCACAAAAGTCAAAAGGTTTGTTCATACTTTATATATATATATATTTTAAGATCATCCTCGACCATGACATTTATCTAACTATCAACTTAATCAAATCAGTATTCTCTCTATTCGTCACGTTAGCATGATATTTTTCTTCTTTATCTTTCCCTAAGGCCATCTTTACCCATGACATTTTTATATATGTCAACCTAGTCAAATCAATACTCTCTTTCTTCGCCACGTCAGCATAATATTTTTCTTCTCTCTCTTTCTACTATTTACTCATCAACCACAACTCACCTATAAAATGTCAACCTTTTCGTATCAACTCTCTTATTTCCACATCATTTATTTTCCCCTCATTTTTAATTTCCCACAATTCCAATTAATTATATCACATATTTTACGAAAAATAATTATTTCACATATTTTAAGAAAATTAATTACGAAATGTAATTTATAATTGAATTTATAACTTTTATCAACGTTATTAAAGTAATTACAACATTTTTTTGTTTTGTTTTTCCTAAATCTGTTTTTCAAATTATTATTTTTTCAAAATATGTTTTTTATTTGTTTGAATGTTTTTAAAATTATTATTATTATTTTTCAATTTTATCAAGGATCGACCTTTAAATGATATGGAGGGAAGAGAGTGTTGAAAATTTAAATTTTTTAATCTAATAAAAGTTTAATTTTCTATATCCAACATACTAAATTATTTATACGTAAATATAAAATAAAAACTAAACTAATTAAAACAAAAAAATAAAAAAACCTACATGGTAGTCAGAACGAACGACAGACCGCAAGATCTCACGACCTGGCGGCCGACCCATTCTTGCACTCCCATTGAGGGGTGCAAAAAAATGTTGGCATTATGTCGGCATTTTGCTGGGTACCCGTTGAGTGTGTCCTAAACCACAACGCACCAATAAATGTCAACACAGTCATATCAATACTCTCTCACTTCCATCTTATTTATTTTCCTTCCTTTTTAATTTTCCATCATTTCAATTAATTATATCATATAAATTATTTATCATCACTTATTATAATTAAATGTGAATATTTACGGATAACTCAAAATAATTTTTATTAAATATTAAATGTGCTTTAAAACAACACTTCACAATTGAAATAAAATTTGTCACGTTTATCAACATTATCATAGTAATTAACAGTAATTACACCTACCTTTTTGTTTTCGTTTTTTTAAATCATTTTAAATATTTTTTTAAATATATTTATTATTTTTTTATTTTTATCGAGGAAAGAGAGTGCTGGAAAATTAAATTGTTTTATCCAATAAAAAATATAATCTCTTTGTCTACTATTCGTCGCCCCAAATCTACTTAAATCGCCTCAAAAATGACTTTTTTGCACTTAACAAATCAATCAATACACATTTCGTCTCGTATCTTTAAACAAGATGTTTGACTCAGTTTTACTCACATTCCTAGTACCAACACTACGAAAATATCTGGCGAAGCACTTGAATATGGCGAGATAACGGGGGTGAAATTTTTTTCCCGACTCGGGCGTCTGGCTAAGCCGCCTCCACCTTGGTGGAGGCGTCTGGATAGGCCGCCTCCACATAGGTGGAGGCGTGTTAGGCAGACGCCTCCACCAAGGTGGAGGCGGCCTAGCCAGACGCCCGTTTTTTTTAATCTTCTGTTAAATTCAAAATTTTCAGGTTCCGTTGCAAGATTTCGGTGGTGATGAAGTAGATTACAGTGAGCCTTTTGACAGTAAAGAAATATTTACAACAATCGAGGAAGCTTGTAAATGGGCGAAACTAGTTGCACTAGGAGCCAGATTTTTTTTGGTTATATCATCATACAAACCAAAAGCAGATAACCGGATGGATTGTTACCTCAGATGTGATCGCAGACGTGAGATGAGTTCTCGTGATACGAGTATTGCACTGCGAAAGAATACGAAAAGAAAAGGTTGCGGTTGTCGGTTTTTGGTAAAAGTGGTGGATCGACGAGATCGTGATGGATGAGTCATTGTTTCTAGTAGCATCTATGGGCAGCACAACCACCCACTGGCAATTTATTCAGAGGGTCACCGACAGGTCAGCGGACTTAGTGCTGGGGCAAAGCAAATTGTTCGTGATATGACAGAGGCACAAGCAAGACCCCGTAACATTTTGTTGGCGGTAAAGAAGAAATTCCCGGACGATAATCTGAATCAAAGACACATTTATAACTTCAGAGAGTACATGAGGAGGACGAAATCTGAAGACAGGAATCCCGCACAGCAGTTTCTCAGGGAGGCAGTGCAGCATAAGTATTTGCATTGGATTGTGGCAGATGAAGAAACTAATGTCTTGACTCACGCATTTTTGGCACATCCGACTTCAGTTCAGTTGTTGCGTACATACCCATTCGTAATATGTATGGATTCAACGTATAAGACAAACAAGTACAAGATGTCTTTGTTTGAGATGGTTGAGGTTACTCCAACAAACATGAATTTCCTCGTGGGATATGCGATTTTGCAGGATGAGACCGAGTCTAGTTACCTGATTGATCGTTTTATATTAAACCGCAAGTGCACGGCCGCGTTGAAGCGGTGGCAAATACGGGTCGTCCACTGGGAGGTGTGTCGACGCTTGATTTGTTCGAAGGCGAGAGGTAAAAAGAAGGAGAGAAAGGTTGGTTACACTAAACTACACTAAGATGCAAAAAGGAAATGAATATAAACAATAAAACTAGCCCCATAAGGGGTAGAGAAATAATGTGAATATGAAGATGTGTGTGTGTGTTCAATTAAGCTCCTCACAACATGTAGTGCATGAAATCATAAAACTACATCCAACTTTGCCTCCACATGAATTAAGATAAGACTACATCATTAAAACATACAAGACAATAATTGGAATGAAGCTAAATGAACTCAAGTATAAAGACTAGACCCTACTATGCCTCCACATGAATTAAGATAAGACTACATCATTAAAACATACAAGACATTAGCTAAGGTAAAGGCAACAAGAGCACATACACTACAAATTGTGTTTCCAATATTAACTTCATCCATATCCTAACCTTATCATTCCCCATAAAATAGGTCCACTAATCAAAGTATAATCTAAGCTTCATTCAAGAGCATTAGCATATCAAAGATAAGAGTGAAAACTCATTAGATGGTTATGGAAATCATATAAAGCTCAAGGGATAAAGATAACACACACTTAATACACTACATGATTATATCACATATTTCTCCACCCCCCAAATGGGGATGAAACTACTCACTACTCATTACACTAACTATATTAACAAAAGAAAGCATAATACTGAAATGAAAGTTAACTAAGAAAGCAAGAAGTATTAAAGAAGCTTAAAAGGAAAGGAAAGACTAAACAAACATGCACAAGTCAAAAGACAATATTAAAAGAAACTAGAAGAATTATTTTATTAACAAATGACTCACATTGAAAGTAGCATTCTTCTCCACCTTGAGTTTTTGCTTCAAGGCTCACTCCTTAGTAGAGAGAATGCCACCAAGCAATGGGTAATTACAATGGAAGGTGAAGAGTTCTATTTATAAGCATGGAAAAAGCTAATCGGGGACAATCCCCCGATGTGGGACTAAACCAATACCAAAAATAGCCTAAGCATACACTAATACACGTGCTACAGAAAACACACTATAAGCTTTAGATCCGTCTGGTTTTCTTTGTGGGCTTTGCTTGAAGTATTTCTGGGTCTTGGATGCATCTACTTGGTCTGTTGGAGCTCCGACCCGAATCGAATTGCCAAAATACTCCCCATGATGGTGTGGAGTTTCATGTTTTGCTCTTAGGTCCTTTGGTCTTACGATCAGGTCCTTCTCCCTTGCATCTTAGTCCCCAGGTCTCACGATTAAGTCCTTTTTCTTGCTTTTGGGTCCTTTCATGACTATTCTCTTCAAACCTCTTTATTTCTGAAATTCAAACATAAAACTCGTCACATAACATTGCTTAGATGTAAGATAATGGATATAAGATACGAATATGAGCATGAAATGATGTCAATCAAATACCCCCACACCTAAGTTTTTGCTAGTCCCGAGCAAAACAAAGAAAGAGAAAAGCAAACGAGAAACAAGAAATCCTAATTCACTTTCGTAGGAATCACTGTTGCACTTAGCACGTGCAACAAGCCGTTAAACCTCCTTGTTGTCAATGAGGAGGAGTGTTGTCTCCTGAGGGTTTTCAGCGGATAGACCCACAAAATCCGAACAAGATGCATTATTCAATCTAGACCTCGACTCGTTGGAAATATTTTGTCGATCAATGGACACGGTAATCCTACGGGCCGACTCTATATAGGTGATCAGTCCACACCTCTAACCTAATGATCCATTCGTGCAAGTTAAATAAGGAATTAAGTGAAAGACATGGACAACCTCAACATCCTCAAGTGCTACAAAGTGTAAAGTCCATTACGGTTCTTATTTGCATTATCATTTTTTTTCACATTTTTTCTTCTTTTTCTTTTTATTAGTTGGAGCTTCATTCTCCCAGGGTCAGGTTTCGTGCATCATTGCCCATGAGGACTTACACTATCACGTACACCTTTCCCCAAATCTCCACATAGGGCAATCCCTACCACCCGTGTAAATGGAGTTCGGTCGGCGCACCCCAAGTCAGATGACTCGAAAGCACCAGGCACAAAGTCCCCTCAGACCTACTTTCCCGAGTGATAGGAGCCGTGCGAGAAGAGAGAACACCTACTCACTTATTTCTTATTTACACATGAACCAAAACCCCTACATTAATGTCTCACAACAAGATTTAGAGGGTCCTTGACTACCACAAACTTCCTTAAGTTAACAGACACGAATTATTGACTCACTAGGTTCAGGGTGGACTTCATTAAATGTTTGAGCACTGAACCCCTATGATTACTCACCCCCAAGGGAAAACTGCGGTGCATCCTAACGACTCGATAAATCCTAAAGTCACTGTACTAGATATCCTAATGCATCAAGTTCAAGACAATTTTCGGAGCTTTCTTTTTACTTTGCCTCTCAACGGTTTTGCACATGCTAAACACACGCAAAACCCACAAAACATTTTATTTCGCAAACACATGAAAATTTTGAAAGAAATGTGGAAATTTTAAAGCACTAGGCAAGCAAAAGAAGACAAGTCACCCAAGTATCATGGCAAGCAGATATATCGATATTAAATGCAGCACACTAACATGACCCTAATAATGCGCAAAAAAGAAAATAAAATCAAAGGAAAAAGACTCAACTATGTACACTCGTAAAACACTCCCCCACACCTACTTCATGGCATTGTCCTCAATGAATGTGAGCAAGATACTACATGGATTTATGCATGAAAAAGGAGAGATCTCACCAACATTAAGTACAAAGGGAAGTTAAGGTCATGTTGATGGACACAAACCCGAATTCCCTCAAAACCTGTGAGATGCTAAAGAAATGATGCAAATACGTGAAAGAAATGGAACCCAAATATACAAGGGTTGGGGCTCACAACAATCGATGCTCACTGAATGAGTCTTTTATTGTACTTTTTTTTCTTCTTTTTTTATTTTTTATATAACTATGTACAAACATAAGTTCCCATCTTCATTTGTCAAACGACATCAAATGGGAACCTCAAGAGTGGGTCAATGCACTTGGAAAGGGAACATGACACCACGCGGGGCCAGAATACGCATGTGTGGGCCCCCTTCACAAAGAGCACCAGATGAAATGAGAGGTTCATGAATTGGACGCAAAGGCGTCTCATTCAAAGGATCAAACTGAAAGAGCTTGAACCTCTCAAGAGTTTGGGAAATGAGGGGCAACGGAAGAAGAGTTTCTCCCGTTGCGCTGCTGAAGTTATGATCATCAATCCAAACTCTACAACCAACAGGATGGTGTGTCGGAACGAGGTCAAGAACCTTGTTAGGCATGTCCGACACACCAGTCGAACAAAAAGTGGGTCTCATACCCAAGGTATCCTCCAAGGAACTCCTAATACCCTCATGAGCAATGTAGTTGTTTGATGTTCCATCATTTCCAAGATAATCAGGAAAAATAGTGAGAGGCAAACTCTCATCAGGTTGTTTGAAATTGAGGGGACTAGGGAGCTCTTGCTCCGCTAGAGGAGAGTCCTTAGGAGGTACAACAATAAGGTCATGTGGCTCAAGGGTCACGGGACAAGAAGATAAGACACAATCATGTGCCGACTCGTAATGAAGATGGTCCATGTTATTCTCAATTGGGATCGAATCGTCCACCAAGTGATCGTGAATTGAAACCCCAAGTCCCTCAGACTGACTAGGAGTTTGACTTTGAAATATTGTACTTTGAATTTGTGGATGTGGTGGTGGCGGTTCGATATCAAAAGATGAATCCTCATGTTGACAAGAAAAATTACTTTCCTCACGTTCACGTAATTGCTGCGACATTTGACTCACTTGTAGTGCCATATTTTGTATGGACTGTTGAGTGGTTTCCATGAACGTAAGGAAAGTTTGTTTCAAGGAATCAGGTATGCGGTCAACTATGAGGTCCAAGTCAGAGCTTGGGAAATTTTGGGGTTGGGTGTTGATGGGCTGAGAATGACTCCAATGATTTGAAGTGGGGTGTTGGTAGAATTTTGGGTATTCGGGAGGAGGATACTGAGGTGGAAATGATGTATAAGAATTTGAATACGAATTGTCTCCCCACGAATCCATCTCTCTCGGGTTGTACGCGGATGCGTAATGGTCATAATGAGCATTTTGGGAAAATGTGTGCTCATACTCAGGCTCAGGGGCAACATAAGGACATTCCCCTATAACATGACCACTCAACCCACAACAGTCACAGGGTACGGCTACTGGAGCCACCGGTGCACCCATGTCATCTACCACATGCATGAAAGAGGCCAAAGGTTCTTGTAATGTCTCAGATTGATGACCAACGTATGATCCGACGTAACTAGATGGTGGTCTAGCAGTCGGTGCCTCTCTCATACTACCCCAATATGAAGATTGCTCAGTCACACAATGAAGATTGTCCCAACCATACGGGGTGTTAGTCTGAGCCACCTCAGGATGCATGGGTCGGGAGTACCAGGGAGAATCGTCCTGGTCCTGACAATGATATGGATGGTCGCCCATGTAACCATCCATCACAACAAAGAACTCTAGAGTCGACCACTCTCACCACCACGAGGCTAAACTCGCAAAAAGTGCTCGACTCGACCCTAAAACGCTACCAGAGAGTGTAAAGGGGAGGAGACTATAATGTAGAAGAAGGTGAGAAGAAGATGACTCAAAGGAGAAGGGAAGAATCCTAGAGCTAGCGTGGGTAACGGAAGAGGGTAGAAGCCTAATCTAGCAAGCACGACTCAAACAATGTAAGGCAATGGGTCCTTAGGCTAGACGACGCCTAACTTCGAGGTCACTAGCCTCGACACGCCTCACCTCCCTACAACGAGGACCACAATGCCCAGCAAGTGATACCAGATCCGGAGATCCAGTACCTCTTACTATCGACAAGGTAGGCAACGTCGATCAGGTCATGACGGTCTCAACTAGATTACTCTCCTAGTGCGTCCGCAATCCTTAGGGCGAATGTCTACTTGCTTTTAGTTAAGGCTTGATTAAGAGTGATTTTTGGGGCCAAGGAAAGGGTGATGAAATCCCCCACCTTATCTTTTATGGGACAACCCCTCCTTAGTAGCGTTTTGAGCTTAAATCTAGCAATCAATCACTCTAATCAAACACTCAACTCACTCTTGTCCCGATGCACCTTACTAACTAATGCATGATCGAAACATGCATGAATGAGAGATTTGGGTGCACGTACCTCACGCCAGCAATCAACAACAAAATGTAAAGCAAAGAAAAGACAAATGCATGTAAGGTCTACACATGATGCATGACCTATATGGCAAGAAGTCTAATCTTTTGCTTTGAATTTTATGGTCCAAGTTGATTAAAGGGGATTGGTTTAATGATCTGGGAGCAAACTAGAGGTCATAGCATTCAAAATAGGGCTCCCAGATAACAATAATGAACTAATCAACTACCAGAAGAAAACTGAGAGTCAGAAACCCTCACCAGGCCGCCAATTGGCGGTCCTTTTTGAAGCTTAGGTGCTCCAACTCGTCCAGTAGCCTCCCCGTGAGCTCTAGGACCCCTGAAACTAAGAAAAACTGAATATAAAAAATTAAAAACCCCTCGAATCGTCCAAACCAACGTCTGGACAGAGCACCTCCCCGGCAACGGCGCCAAATACTTGATTGATCGTTTTATATTAAACCGCAAGTGCACGACCACGTTAAAGCGGTGGCAAATACGGGTCGTCCACTGGGAGGTGTGTCGACGCTTGGTTTGTTCGAAGGCGAGAGGTAAAAAGGAGAGAAAGGTTGGTTACTGATTGACATCATTTCATGCTTATATTTGTACCTTATATCCATTATCTTACACCTAAGCAATGCTATGTGACGAGTTTTATGTTTAGTTTTCAGAAATAAAGAGGTTTGAAGAGAAGAGCCATGAAAGGACCCAAAAGCAGGAAAAAAGGACCTAATTGTGAGACCTGGGGACCAAGATGCAAGGGAGAAGGACCTGATCGTAAGACAGAAGGACCTAAGAGCAAAACAGGAAACTCCACACCATCATGAGGAGTATTTTGTCAATTCGATTCGGGTCGGAGCTCCACTAAACAAGTTAGATGCATCCAAGACCAAGAAACACACCAAGGCAAGCCCACCAGAAGACCCAGACGGATCTGGGCTTTATAGGCCGCCAATTGGCGGTCTGGAACCGCCAATTGGCGGTCTGGATCATGCAAGATCCGCCCCAACTTCTCCTGGACTTGTATTAGTGTTCGTTTAGGCTATTTTTGGTATTGGTTTAGTCCCACATCGGGGGATTGTCCCTGATTAGCTTTTTCCATGCTTATAAATAGAACTCTTCACCTCCCATTGTATCCATCTCCCTCTTGGTGGCCATCTTCCCTAATAAGAGTGAAGCCTTGAAGCAAAACTCTAGTGGAGGAAGAGCTACTTGTAATTGAGTGAGTTAATAATAGAAGTTTTTCTTTTAATGATGTTGTTTCTCTCTTAGTTTAATTTCCTTTCATTTGCATGCTTGTTTGTTTGTTTAGTTTTATGCCTCTTTAATATTTCTTGCTTAAGTAGTATAAATTTCATTTCAGTATTATGCTTTCCTTTGCTAAATTAGTTAGTGTAATGAGTAGTGAGTAGTTCCATCCCCATTTGGGGGGGGGGGGGGGGGGGTGGAGAAATATGTGATATAATAATGTAGTGTATTAAGTGTGTGTTATTGTTATCCCTTGAGCTTTACATGATTTCCATAACCATCTAATGGGTCTCCACTCTTATCTTTGATATGCTAATGCTCTTGAATGAAGCTTAGCTTATGCTTTGATTAGTGGACCTATTTTATGGGGAATGATAAGGTTAGGATATGGATGAAGTTAATGTTGGAAACACAATTTGTAGTGTATGTACTCTTGTTGCCTTTTCCTTAGCTAATGTCTTGTATGTTTTAATGATGTAGTCATCTTAATTCATGTGGAGGCATAGTAGGGTCTAGTCTTTATACTTGAGTTCATGTAGCTTCATTCAAATCATTGTCTTGTATGTTTTAATGATGTAGTCTTATCTTAATTCATGTAGAGGCAAGATTGGATGTAGTTTTATGATTTCATGCACTACATGTTGTGAGGAGCTTAATTGAACACACACACACACACACATCTTTATGTTCACATCAGTTCTCTACCCCCTTTGGGGTTTAGTTTTATTGCTTATCTTCATTTCCTTTTGCATTCTAGTTTAGCATTGTAGTGTAGTTTAGTGTAACCAATCCTTTTCTCCTTTCTTTACCCCTTGCCTTCGCACGAACCAAGTGTCGACACACCTCCCAGTGGACGACCCGTATTTGCCACCGCTTCAACGCGGCCGTGCACTTGCGGTAGAAATATAAAACGATCAATCAAGTTTTTGGCGCCGTTGCCGGGGAGGTGCTCTGTCAAGACCTTGGTTTGGACGATTCGAGAGGCTTTTGATTTTTTGTTTCCAGTTTTGTTTAGTTTCAGGGAACGAGAACATCAAGGGGAAGCTACTGGGAAAGTTGGAGCAAAAGAATCCACAAAGGGACCGCCAATCAGCGGTTGCAAACCGCCAACTGGCGGCCTGGTGAGGTCATCTTGCCTTGAAATTTTTTCTGGTAGTTGTTTTCTTCTATTTGGTTATCTGGGAGCTCTATTTTGCATGCTTTGACTTCTGGTTTGCTCCCAGATCATTAATAACTCCCCCATTAATCAACTTGGACCATAAAACTCAAAGCAAAAGATTAGACTTCTTGCCATCTAGGTCATGCACCATTGGTAGACCTTGCATGCATTTGTCTTTTCTTTGCTTTACATTTTGTCGTTGATTGCTGGCGTGAGGTACGTTCACCCACATCCCTCATTCATGCATGTTTCTTTCATGCATTAGTTAGTAAGGTGCATCGGGACAAGAGTGAGAGAGCGTTTGATTGGAGCGATTGATTGCTAGATCTAGGATCAAATCGCTACTAAGGAGGGGCTGTCCCATAAAAGATAAGGTGGGGGATTTCATCACCCTTTCCTTGGCCCCAAAAACCACTCTTAATAAAGCCTTAACTAAAAGCAAGTAGACATTGGCCCTAAGGAATTCGGACGCACTAGGAGAGTAATCTAGTCGAGACCGTCATGACCTGATCGGCGTTGCCTACCTTGTCGATAGTAGGAGGTACTGGATCTCCGGATCTGGTATCACTTGCTGGGCATTGTGGTCCTCGTTGTAGGGAGGTGAGGCGTGTCGAGGCTAGTGACCTCGAAGTTAGGCGTCGTCTAGCTTAAGGACCCATTGCCTTACTTTGTTTGAGCCGTGCTTGCTAGTTAGGCTTCTTCCTGATCCCACTACCCACGCTAGCTCTAGGGATTCTTCTCTCCTCACCTGAGTCATCTCCTCATCTATTCTCTACGTTTAGTCTCCTCCTCTAGTACACCTTCTGTTGTGTGTTTGGTAGAGTCGAGTCGAGCATTTTTATGCGAGGTTGGGCTCGTTCTGGTGAGAGCGCTCGACTCGAGAGAGTGCTTATTTCTGAGATGGAAGATCTTGGTGATCGACCATCTCCGCCTCGTGCTCCTTTGGAGCAAGAAGGCGAGTCGTCTCGTGGTGGCGAGGGAGACCGGGTTCCATACATGGACTACCTCGGTCCATTCCCACCACCACGTAGACCTCCTTCTCCTCCTCCTCTGACTCGAGAGGAAGGGAGATTCGGTCAGGATCGAGTTCTAGGTGCACCACCACCTTTAGCTCGACAGGATAGGCCGATGACGTTGTGGGAGCGGACCCATCCTGTTCGGGCCGCGCAACCTTCTTGCATAGTTGTTCCCCCTGCTCGCGGGAACAACTATGAGCTGAAACCTCAGTATGTGAGCATGCTTCCAACCTTTACTGCCAATAAGGAGGATCCGTATATTTTTATACGCGAATTCGAGGAAGTATGCTCCATGTTCAAGCTTCAACAGCTTGACGAGGATTCTGTCCGGTTGAGGATGATTTCGTTCGCATTGAAGGATAATGCGAAGAAATGGATGTATAGCCTCCCGGCGAGCTCGATTCGGTCTTGGGATGACTTTGTGACCATCTTTCTGAAGAGATTTTTCCCTCAAAGGAAAACTCAACAGATACGGCACCAGATACATCAAATGTATCAGACCGAGACCGAATCTTTTCATGGTTTCTTTGAGAGGTTCAAGGACCTTCTCCAGCAATGCCCTCATCATGGACTTGAGCTATGGCAGCTGTGCCAAATTGTTTATGAGGGCATCAACTACAACACCCGCACATTGTTGGAGTCAATGTGTCAGGGTGACTTCCAAATGAAACCCATCGAGGAGGCATGTGACACTTTTGAATCCATGGCTGAGCGCACCTTCGAGTGGGACACCATGAGAGAGCCACCAGCCGCCAGGTCTTCTGGTCGAGCTGGATCATATCATGTTGAGTCGACTATCGCGTCTGAGGCGAAAATGGCTGCTCTCATGCGTAGGATAGAGAGTTTGGAGATGGACCGAGCTCCTGTAGCTCAGGTCGCTACTCCCGGGTGTACTAGGTGTGGACTGTCGGGACATGATGACTTGGAGTGCGCTTACGCTCCAAGAGATACTGAGCATGCAAATGCGATGTATCAACAAAGGCCCCGAAACGACCCGTACAGTCAGTCCTATAACCCGGGATGGCGTAACCATCCTAACTTCTCTTGGGGGTCTAGTGGAGGACACGGTCAGAGCTCGCACGCACACCCTCAACCTCCACCTTATCAACCTCCACGCCCATCGGCGACCTACCAACCCCCACATCAAAGGTCTCAGCACCAAAATTACCAACCTGGTCAGGCCTCTTCGTCGGGTTATTCTAACCATACTCCACCACCCCAGCGGGTTGACCCGAAGGACTCTACCATTGAACAAACCCTTCAAGCATTCATGCAGAGCACTCAATCCATGCTTGCGGCCAACAATAATACGGTCAAAGCATTGGAAATGCAAGTAAGCCAGTTGGCTCATCAGCTCCATGAACGCGAGAAGGGTCGATTCCCGAGTCAACCTGTGGTAAATCCCAGGGGTCAGCCTGCTAATACCAGGCAGAATGTACACAATGTTGAAAGTGACCCTTCCCAACATGCTAATGTTATTCACACCTTGAGATCGGGAAGGGTCGTTGACAACAATGTGAACATGCCGGAAGCCAACCCTGTTGGCAAGTCTTCCGAGGAGAGTCTTGAGCCTGTCAAGGAACCTAATTTTGAGACTCCTCCTCGTGATTCCTATGTCCCCAAGGCACCATTCCCTCATCGGTTGACTAAAAAACGTGATGAGCATTGGGATAAGATCGTTGAGGTACTTAGGCAAGTAAAGGTGAACATCCCGTTGTTGGACGTTGTTCAACAAATGCCACCGTATGCCAAGTTCCTCAAAGACCTTTGCACCACCAAGAGAAAAACAAATGTGCCCAAGAAGGCCTTCTTGGCCGCCAATGTGAGCTCCATATTGACACAACCCATGAATGTCAAGTACAAGGACCCTGGTTGTCCAACTGTCTCTTGCATGATTGGGAATGTGACCATCTCTCAAGCTCTATTGGATTTGGGGGCATCTGTGAATCTCCTGCCTTACTCAGTCTATGTCAACCTTGGGATAGGCGATCTTAAACCAACGAGGACAACCCTCCAGTTGGCTGATAGATCCGTCAAAATCCCACGAGGGAGTGTGGAGGATGTCCTTATCAAAGTGGGTGAGTTCGTATTTCCAGTTGATTTCATCATCTTGGATACCGAACCCGTGTCCAACCCACAAGGACAAATTCCTGTAATCCTTGGGAGGCCATTTCTTGCGACATCTAATGCTTTGATCAATTGTCGCAATGGCTTGATGATGTTGTCTTTTGGAAACCTCACGGCGGATTTCAACATCTTCACTCTTGGTAAGCAACCTGGGCTCTTCGACGACTCAGTCGGAGCCAATTTCATCCAGGACACGGATGAGCCCGATTCATTAGGCATGTTCGACTCACATCGACATATTATTGAGGTGCCTAATGATCAGGTTGCGAGTGAAGAGGATCTTGAGGAATCCGCCAGCATATCTCTGGACGAGGAGGCACATCTGGGTGCTTGCTCCTCTTACCCCGTGGCCCTTGAGCCACTTGAAATTAACTCTGAATCCGACAAGGACCCACCTCTGGTCGAGCTTAAACCGCTCCCCGATAACCTAAAGTACATCTTTTTAGGGGATAATGAGACCTTGCCACTCATTATTGCTTCTGATCTTGAAAAAGATCAAGAGGTTGCCCTCAAAAGAGTACTCTTTGAAAACAAAGAGGCGATCGGGTGGTCCTTGAAGGATATCAAGGGAATTAGCCCTGGTATTGTTCAGCATCGGATCCACATGGAAGAGGATTCTAGGCCCCGCAGGGACCCACAACGGAGATTGAATCCTGTACTGAAAGAAGCCGTCCGAAAGGAGGTTCTTAAGTGCTTGGATCATGGCATAATCTATCCTATCTCTGATAGTTCGTGGGTGAGTCCTGTCCATGTGGTTCCCAAGAAGTCAGGCGTGACGGTTGTGGAGAATGAGCATAATGAGCTTATCCCGACACGCCTGCAAACTGGCTGGCGAGTTTGCATTGATTATCGCAAGCTCAATGCGGCAACGCGGAAAGATCATTTCCCGTTGCCATTCATTGATCAGATGTTGGAAAGGTTGGCCGGACATGAGTACTATTGTTTTCTTGATGGATACTCCGGTTACAAACAAATTCCCATCGCCCCCGAGGACCAAGAGAAAACCACATTCACTTGTCCCTTTGGCACGTTTGCCTACCGTCGCATGCCCTTTGGGTTATGCAATGCGCCGGCAACGTTTCAGAGGTGTATGATCAGCATCTTCTCCGATATGGTTGAGCGTTTCCTTGAGATCTTCATGGACGACTTTTCCATATTTGGCGCTTCCTTTGATGAGTGCCTTCATCACTTGAGCCTTGTCCTCAAGCGATGCCGTGAGAAGAGCCTCGCTCTCAATTGGGAGAAATGTCACTTCATGGTGAAGCGAGGGATTGTACTTGGACATGTGGTCTCAAGTAGGGGAATTGAGGTCGATCCCGCCAAAGTGGGTATCATTGCTAATCTCCCACCGCCACGTAATGTGAAGGATATCCGCGCCTTTTTGGGGCATGCTGGATTCTATCGGCGGTTCATTCGGGATTTTAGCAAAATCGCTCGACCTCTCACCGCCTTGTTGGCTAAGGATGCCATTTTTGAGTTCACACCGGATTGCCACCATGCCTTTATGACCTTGAAGAAAGAGTTGACTTCAGCTCCCATTATTAAGGCACCGGTGTGGACTGAACCCTTTGAGTTAATGTGTGATGCATCTGACTTCGCTGTGGGAGCAGTGCTTGGGCAACGATTGGACAAATTGCCTCATGTGATCTACTATGCCAGTAGAACACTCAATGATGCCCAATTGAACTACACTGTGACCGAGAAGGAATTCTTAGCGATCATATTTGCTTTGGAGAAATTCCGGTCGTACTTGATTGGCTCCCACATGATTATCTATTCTGATCACACAGCCATCAAGCACCTCATGGCGAAGAAAGATGCAAAATCCCGACTCTTGAGATGGATCTTGTTGTTACAAGAATTCGATCTCGAGATTCGGGACAAAAAAGGGTGTGAAAACGTTGTAGCTGACCACTTGTCTCGTCTAGAGACGACCAACCCACAGGACCAAATCATTGACGATAAATTTCCTGACGAGCAGTTGTTCATGATCGAAGATAACCCTTGGTTTGCCGACATCGTGAACTACCTCGTGACCGAGCAATTTCCTGTGGGTTGGTCAAAATCTGACCAATCCAAATTTAGATCGTATGTCAGATTCTTTCACTGGGACGACCCCTACCTATTCAAATACTGCTCTGACCAAATTTTCAGGCGGTGCGTCCCAGATACCGAGTTCCAAAGTGTGCTCCATTTCTGCCATTCCAAGGCATGTGGAGGACACTTTGGAGCAAAGAAAACTGCTGCCAAGGTGCTCCAATCTGGATTCTACTGGCCCTCTCTTTTCAAGGATGCTTACGACTTTTGTAAGCAATGTGATAGGTGCCAGCGCCTTGGCAGGATTGGTCGACGTGACATGATGCCTTTGCAAAATGTCCTTGTTGTCGACATCTTCGATGTGTGGGGCATCGATTTCATGGGTCCCTTCCCGAACTCTTTCGGGAATGTTTACATTCTGGTGGCCGTTGACTATGTGTCTAAGTGGGTTGAGGCTATACCCACAAAGACCAATGACAACAAGGTGGTCACCAAATTCTTGAGGGACATTTTTGCGCGATTTGGTACTCCTCGTACCATAATCAGCGATAGGGGTACCCACTTCTGTAATCGCTCCTTTGAAGCGCTTATGAGGAAATATTCGATCACCCACAAGCTTGCGACCCCATACCATCCGCAAACTAGTGGGCAGGTCGAAATCTCTAACCGTCAATTAAAGCAAATTCTTGAGAAGACGGTTAGTTCCTCGAGGAAGGATTGGTCTACCAAATTGAATGACGCATTGTGGGCTTTCCGCACCACGTACAAGACCAATTTGGGTATGTCCCCTTATCGGGTAGTGTACGGCAAGGCTTGCCACCTACCCGTCGAGCTTGAGCATCGTGCTTTCTGGGCGATCAAGAACCTGAATATGGATCTTGATCAAGCAGGAGTACAACGTAAGTTCGACATTGTGGAATTAGAAGAGTTACGCAATGATGCGTACGAGAATGCCAAAATTCATAAGTCCCGAGCCAAGATGTTTCACGATCGCATGATTATGCGAAAGGTGTTTACGGCCGGGCAGAAGGTGTTGCTCTACAATTCCCGGCTTCATCTGTTTGCGGGTAAGCTCCGCAGTCGCTGGTATGGCCCGTTTATTGTCCAAACCGTTTATCCTCATGGAGCGGTTGAGATCTTGAACCCAGGGAATGGGGACGTGTTCAAAGTTAATGGACAACGCCTCAAACCCTACTTGGAGGGGGCACCAGCCGAAGTCGAGGAGGTCATGTTCCTTCATGAACCTCCCTCGCACTCAACCATTCATGCTCCTACATGAGTGGTTGAGCTTTCATGTTTGTACATAGTTACATAAAAAAAAAAACTCCTGCAGTGAGCATCGATTGTTGTGGGCCCCAACCCTTGTGTACTTGGGCCCAATCTCTTCACGTATTTATCTCCCTTCTTCAGCTTGTCACAGGTTTTGAGGGAATTTGGGTTTGTGTCCATCAACATGACTCTGAACGTCCCTTTGTACTTCATGTTGGTGAGATCCTTCCTTTTTCATGCATGTATCCATGTAGTATTTTGCTCACATTCATTGAGGACAATGCATGAAGTAGGTGTGGGGGGGTGTTTTACGTGTGTACATAGTCGAGTCTTTTCTTTTGATTTTGTTTTCTTTTGTTTGCATTTTTAGGGTCATGATAGTGTGCTGCATTTAATATCGATATATCTCCTTGCCATGATCCTTGGGTGACTTGTCTTCTTTTGCTTGCCTAGTGCTTTAAAATTTTCACATTTCTTTCAAAATCTTCATGTGTTTTCGAAAGAAAATGTTTTGTGGGTTTTGCGTGTGTTTAGCATGTGCAAAACCGTTGAGAGGCAAAGTAAAAAGAATGCTCCCAAAATTGTCTTGAACTTGATGCATTAGGTTATCTAGTACGTGGCTTTAGGATTTATCGAGTCGTTAGGATGCACCCCAGTTTTCCCTTGGGGGTGAGTAATCAGTGGGTTTCAGTGCTCAAACATTTAAAGAAGTCCACCCTGAACCTAGTGAGTCAAATAATTCGTGTTTGTTAATTTAGGAAGTTTGTTGTAGTCAAGGGCCCTTAATATCTTTTTGTGAAACTTAAGTGTAGGGGTTTTGGTTCCCATGTAGATAAATGAATAAATAAGTGGTGTTCTCTCTTCTCGCACGGCTCCTATCACTCGGGAAAGTAGGTCTGAGGGGACTTTGTGTCTGGTGCTTTCGAGTCATCTGACTTGGGATGCACCGACCGAACCCCCGTTACACGGGTGGTAGGGATCGCCCTATGTGGAGATTTGGGGGAAGGTGTACGTGATAGTGTAAGTCCTCATAGGCAATGATGCACGAAACCTGACCCTGGGAGAATCAAACACCAACCAATAAATGCTCCAAAGAAAAAGAAAAAAAAAAGAAAGAAAGAAAAGAAAAAAAAAAAGAAAAGAAAAGAAAAGTCAAATAAGAACCAAAATGGACTTTACACTTTGTTTCACATTCAGAAGTTAAGGTTGCCCATGTCTTTCACTTAATTCCTTAGTTAACTCTCACGAATAACTCATTAGGCTAGGTGTGTGGACTGATTACATATATAGAGTCGACCCGTAGTATTACCGCATTCCATGATCGACAAAATAAGTCCAACGAGTCGTGTAGCTAGATTGATTAATGCATCTTGTTCGGATTTTGTGGGTATATCCGCTGAAAACCCTCAGGAGACACCACTCCTCCTCCTTGGCAACAAGGAGGTTTAACGGCTTGTTGCACATGCTAAGTGCAATCGTGATTCCTACGAAAGTGAGTTAGGATTTCTTGTTTTTTTCGTATGCTTTTTCCTTTCTTTGTTTTGCTCGAGACTAGCAAAAACTTAGGTGTGGGGGTATTTGATTGACATCATTTCATGCTTATATTTGTACCTTATATCCATTATCTTACACCTAAGCAATGCTATGTGACGAGTTTTATGTTTAGTTTTCAGAAATAAAGAGGTTTGAAGAGAAGAGCCATGAAAGGACCCAAAAGCAGGAAAAAAGGACCTAATTGTGAGACCTGGGGACCAAGATGCAAGGGAGAAGGACCTGATCGTAAGACAGAAGGACCTAAGAGCAAAACAGGAAACTCCACACCATCATGAGGAGTATTTTGTCAATTCGATTCGGGTCGGAGCTCCACTAAACAAGTTAGATGCATCCAAGACCAAGAAACACACCAAGGCAAGCCCACCAGAAGACCCAGACGGATCTGGGCTTTATAGGCCGCCAATTGGCGGTCTGGATCATGCAAGATCCGCCCCAACTTCTCCTGGACTTGTATTAGTGTTCGTTTAGGCTATTTTTGGTATTGGTTTAGTCCCACATCGGGGGATTGTCCCTGATTAGCTTTTTCCATGCTTATAAATAGAACTCTTCACCTCCCATTGTATCCATCTCCCTCTTGGTGGCCATCTTCCCTAATAAGAGTGAAGCCTTGAAGCAAAACTCTAGTGGAGGAAGAGCTACTTGTAATTGAGTGAGTTAATAATAGAAGTTTTTCTTTTAATGATGTTGTTTCTCTCTTAGTTTAATTTCCTTTCATTTGCATGCTTGTTTGTTTGTTTAGTTTTATGCCTCTTTAATATTTCTTGCTTAAGTAGTATAAATTTCATTTCAGTATTATGCTTTCCTTTGCTAAATTAGTTAGTGTAATGAGTAGTGAGTAGTTCCATCCCCATTTGGGGGGGGGGGTGGAGAAATATGTGATATAATAATGTAGTGTATTAAGTGTGTGTTATTGTTATCCCTTGAGCTTTACATGATTTCCATAACCATCTAATGGGTCTCCACTCTTATCTTTGATATGTTAATGCTCTTGAATGAAGCTTAGCTTATGCTTTGATTAGTGGACCTATTTTATGGGGAATGATAAGGTTAGGATATGGATGAAGTTAATGTTGGAAACACAATTTGTAGTGTATGTACTCTTGTTGCCTTTTCCTTAGCTAATGTCTTGTATGTTTTAATGATGTAGTCATCTTAATTCATGTGGAGGCATAGTAGGGTCTAGTCTTTATACTTGAGTTCATGTAGCTTCATTCAAATCATTGTCTTGTATGTTTTAATGATGTAGTCTTATCTTAATTCATGTAGAGGCAAGATTGGATGTAGTTTTATGATTTCATGCACTACATGTTGTGAGGAGCTTAATTGAACACACACACACACACACATCTTTATGTTCACATCAGTTCTCTACCCCCTTTGGGGTTTAGTTTTATTGCTTATCTTCATTTCCTTTTGCATTCTAGTTTATCATTGTAGTGTAGTTTAGTGTAACCAATCCTTTTCTCCTTTCTTTACCCCTTGCCTTCGCACGAACCAAGTGTCGACACACCTCCCAGTGGACGACCCGTATTTGCCACCGCTTCAACGCGGCCGTGCACTTGCGGTAGAAATATAAAACGATCAATCAGTTACACTAAACTACACTAAGATGCAAAAAGGAAATGAATATAAACAATAAAACTAGCCCCATAAGGGGTAGAGAAATAATGTGAATATGAAGATGTGTGTGTGTGTGTGTGTTCAATTAAGCTCCTCACAACATGTAGTGCATGAAATCATAAAACTACATCCAACTTTGCCTCCACATTAATTAAGATAAGACTACATCATTAAAACATACAAGACAATAATTGGAATGAAGCTAAATGAACTCAAGTATAAAGACTAGACCCTACTATGCCTCCACATGAATTAAGATAAGACTACATCATTAAAACATACAAGACATTAGCTAAGGTAAAGGCAACAAGAGCACATACACTACAAATTGTGTTTCCAATATTAACTTCATCCATATCCTAACCTTATCATTCCCCATAAAATAGGTCCACTAATCAAAGTATAATCTAAGCTTCATTCAAGAGCATTAGCATATCAAAGATAAGAGTGAAAACCCATTAGATGGTTATGGACATCATATAAAGCTCAAGGGATAAAGATAACACACACTTAATACACTACATGATTATATCACATATTTCTCCACGCCCCAAATGGGGATGAAACTACTCACTACTCATTACACTAACTATATTAACAAAAGAAAGCATAATACTGAAATGAAAGTTAACTAAGAAAGCAAGAAGTATTAAAGAAGCTTAAAAGGAAAGGAAAGACTAAACAAACATGCACAAGTCAAAAGACAATATTAAAAGAAACTAGAAGAATTATTTTATTAACAAATGACTCACATTGAAAGTAGCATTCTTCTCCACCTTGAGTTTTTGCTTCAAGGCTCACTCCTTAGTAGAGAGAATGCCACCAAGCATTGGGTAATTACAATGGAAGGTGAAGAGTTCTATTTATAAGCATGGAAAAAGCTAATCGGGGACAATCCCCCGATGTGGGACTAAACCAATACCAAAAATAGCCTAAGCATACACTAATACACGTGCTACAGAAAACTAAACGGATCCTGGGCTATATGGACTGCCAATTGGCGGTTCCAGACCGCCAATTGGCGGTCTATAAGCTTCAGATCCGTCTGGTTTTCTTTGTGGGCTTTGCTTGAAGTATTTCTGGGTCTTGGATGCATCTACTTGGTCTGTTGGAGCTCCGACCCGAATCGAATTGCCAAAATACTCCCCATGATGGGGTGGAGTTTTATGTTTTGCTCTTAGGTCCTTTGGTCTTACGATCAGGTCCTTCTCCCTTGCATATTAGTCCCCAGGTCTCACGATTATGTCCTTTTTCTTGCTTTTGGGTCCTTTCATGACTCTTCTCTTCAAACCTCTTTATTTCTGAAATTCAAACATAAAACTCGTCACATAGCATTGCCTAGATGTAAGATAATGGATATAAGATACGAATATGAGCATGAAATGATGTCAATCATTACCGGTGGGTGTTGGAGAGGTTGCGAGATCTATTATTGGATATTGTTAGCCCGACAACAATAATTACGGACTGGGAGATGGGTCTGATGCGGCCAGTGGCAGATGTTTTTCTTGAGTCTGCTCATTTACTATGCACCTGGCATATCAACAAAGACATGTACAACAACGCATACCACGTATTCGGCAAGGAGAAGCAGCTTGCAGAGAGTTTTAGAAGTGGAAGGTGGAGGAGAGTCATGTTTTCTGATTCATAAACGGATTATGATAGAGCAGTCCGTAATCTGAAAGATTCTTACAACTCCTGGCCAGTGCTGACGAAGTATGTAGAAGACACGTGGTTGGTGCATAAGGAAAAATTCGTATTGTATTGGACGAATCAAGATTTTCATTTCGGTAACACTACGACTATTATTTGATATTGTGCTGTTCTTTTACCGTATTTTTAATTTAAATATTATTTGATATCTAAAGAAAAAAGTTGAAGATATTTTCGTGAAAAATAAATATTAAAAAATATGATAGTCAAAGAAATATGTAGAACATATGTTTGTCAGAAATAAATAACAAGAGCACACAAATAAGCAAAAGCAAATACCAATAAATGTAGTAACAGTGCAACATATAACAAAATGAAAGTAAAAGCAAGACAACTACAACTCAACATCTGAATCATGGTCTGAAATGCCCAACTGGCTGTTCCAATCCACGATCAGGCGATCCCAATCTGTACATGCAAGTCTCGTCTCCTCAGTCAGCATGATGTCTCTCTGTCGCAAGAACGACTGCGTACACCATATCGCCCTACTCATCCACTGTATGTAAAATAAAAATTAGCGTACAACAACAAAATATACTTTACAATTAAAAATAAAATTATATAAACTTACCGCATCGGCACATGCCCTATCCAGTGGTCTCTCCGGTCTCGGAATGATACCGCGTACGAGTAGTGGATGTGAGCACCTACCGAACACCTGCAAATAATCTGCAGCACAAGTGGATGGGTCGCGGCTACGACTCAGATCGGCCAGGTGTAGTCGTCCTACTCTCGGAAATGTCCTCCAAACCGATTCCGCAGAAGAAACGTTGTGCCTAACGTCGTACCTCGTCGCAGTCGCAGACCGTACTGCATGCTCGGGCGTCGGGATGTCAATCGGGATCACCTGGACGTAACCTAACTGACGTAACACGCGATCAAGTAAATAAGGCTCTGTGATATCCCTATAACGAATAACGCCCATAAATGTAGTCATCAGCACAGCTACAACAGGCTCGGGACCATACGGTAACCACTCCACCTAAACGTTTATACGTTAATAATAATAGTTAAATTTAAATAAACATGAATGATATATACATTATATGCATGCGATGCAGTCATCTGATCTAACCTTCTATGAATAGAAAGAAGTCGACTCTCGCTCTTATCCTCCGCCCGGACAACCCACATACGCCAACGAGGATGTCCACGCTCAACAATCTTCTGCTCACGATGTGGGCGGAAAGCAGGAAAATACTCATATATCCAAGCTTGCTGCAGTGTAAGACAACCCGTAATCTGACCACAATCAGCACGACTAGATATGCCTAGCTGGCGATACAGACATGCCAACGTCGCCGACCCCCATGAGTAATGAGCAATGGTATCTGGGTCCCTCGCCTCCAATAAATCGCGTGGTCTCACACTGGAACCGCTCTTGTCGACAAACAATACGCAACCTAGCAGTAAGAAGAGATAAGCAGTCATCTGCGTATCCTCAGTCAGTGGTGGTCGCCCCGTCTGCAACACTCGTCCACAACATCGATACTAACACCACCGCCACTCCAAAATGAGCTATCCCGCCCAAGACCCTCCAGGCTGACACCCAGCAACTCAGATACATATAACATCAACTCAGATGTCGGCGCCTGTGCACTGACCATAGGACCCTCAACAGGAATGTGCAAAATCTGAAAGACGTCATGCAACATGATCGTCATCTCTCCGAACGGCAAGTGGAAAGTGTTGGTGTCAGGCTGCCACCGCTCCACGAATGCCGAAATCAACGGCATGTCGATGCAGGAAAACATGTTGTATGGCAAGTGACCCAATCCACTGTCAACCACGGTCGCCGTCCTATTCTCAGTCATCACTGAACGCCATGCCTGCAATGTCGTATAGGCTCTATGCCGATTATGGCACTTCAAAACATTCCGCTCCTCGCCATCCCAGATGCGTCTCGCGACGTGGCCTCCGAAACTCGGAATGACGCTGCCATCTACAGGACCACCGGGTATAATATCCGTGACGATCCAAGACTCGTCATCACCCCTCTTCTTCTTCTGAGCTCGGGCGTCTGCAGTGCATGAACTCGAATCACCGGTCACAAACCGGCCACCTCGATCCTTCCTATTGACCCACTCAGCTGAAGGACCACCGTGTCGCCCCCGTCCTCGATCGGACTGATGTACCGCCTCCTCCTGTGGCCCCAAGTCGTATCGGCCCCCATCTTCACTCTCGTCGTGACTCCTCACCTCATCTGAATCGTCCTCGTCGTCGAAAGAATCCCCAGTTGTTTGACGACGACTTAACAGATCTCTCTCTCCTACCGAAGCAGAAATACCATGTGTACGTGGATGACGAGGACCTGACTCGTCTGCTATACTACGTATCGCGCATAAGGAAATGGATTTCCCTTTTCCTCCACGGTAACCTGATGACTATTAATTTAATTTTAAAAATAAAAATTTATTAATGGATTTACTAAAATAATTAAACTAATTATTAACTTAATAATCGATTTATTTAGCAATTATCACAATAATCAATAATCTTTTACTAAAATCGTACACAACTAGTTACTAACATAATAATCAAATTATTTAGCGATTTATTTATTAATTATCACAATTTATAATCAATAAACGATTTACTAAACTAATTTAACTCATTATTAACATAATATTCAATTTATTTTAATTTTATCACAATTTAAAATCAATTTAAAAAAATTTTAAAAAAATCGGGGCATCTGCGGGAGACGTCTGCCGCAGACGTCGGGTCCTTGGGTCGGGTGTCCGCGGGAGCCGCCGGACCGAACGAGCGGGCGGCTGGCGGAACCGCCTCCTCCTTGGGGGAGGCGGTTCCCGCGGCTGCTTGATCGTTTGGTCGAGCGGCTCCCGCGGAAACTAGGTAATTACCAGATGTGAGTAGTCAGGGGTCTCCACTGGTTCTTTTCCTGGCATCCGAGACATTTTATGTGGTGAATAAAAGAGTAATATGAAGAGAAAGTTGTGTTAAAAGAGTGAAATGAAGAGTTATATTAGTAGAAAGGGTAGATAGACACAATGATAATCTTACGAGCGATTTAAGTAGTTTTACGGCGACGAACAGCAATTCAGTAAATTATTTACAGCTAAATAAAAAACAAAAACTAAAACAATGAAAAGACAAAAAAACCCACCAACGACCTGGTCTCACGACTTGGTCGGTGGACCGCCAAATCTCACAATTTGGCGGTCCCATGCTTTTTTGGCAACCCCATTGAGGGGTTGTTGTAAATGTGTCAGCATTTCTCTCACGCTCCGTCGATGGTGCTCTAAGGGCACCGTTAACGGGTCGGGCGCCCGGGTGGCCTCTCCTTAACAGGTGTATTGTACGCGCACGTGGATACTGTGTATTCACGCGGACTACTTTTTTGCACGTGTGTACTGTGTATTCACGCATGTACTGTACGTGTACGCGGTTACTGTGCATTCCTAATTTTAATTACTAAAATTTCTCGTGGTTTAATATTAATTATTAATGTTAATTAAAAATTATTAATATTAATCATTTCGTCAATTGGAATTATAACGTAATTAAAATTAGAGTTATGTAAAATGTAATTTGTTAAATATGGTGTAAGAATTAAAATTATTTAATTAAGAAATGACGTAGAAGAAATGACGTAGAGAAAATAGAGTTATGTAAAATGTAGGTGGGTGAGGTTATTTATGGTCGAAGGTATACCTTATCAACACCCGTTCGCCACCTGTTATGAATTATGTTGTCTAACTTGATTGACATAAAGTAATATGACTTGAAATAATTAAAAGCATACGAAGTTAACTAACCTAGTCATAGCGATCAGCTAAGAATAAACATAAAATAAGTACGACATTGTTTGAGACGTGACATCCCTCTGTGGAACTCGTTGAATTTCGATATAATAAATAACATGTTTCCGCAAAGAGATGGTTAATACTTAATAGCATGATAACACCAAGATGATCTATTGTTTGACTACACTTTATTAATGAAAACATGACAAATTCTCTTCAACTTTATATATAGTAATAAAGAAACAATTTCCTGACTCAAATACACGACTATCAAACGCAAATAAAGCACGATTAATTGAAACTCTACGAATGTCTTATGCACTTGCGTTTCACATAGGAAGGCATGAAAAGTCAACAATTTCATTACAAATTTCTTATCCTTGCGTAGCTATTACATATTAATGTACTTTTATGTTTTCACGTGTGCCTTTTCTTCTCTTCCCGAAACGAAAAATATAGTCTACTACTGTTACTGCAATTTCCAAATAAGATCACGAATAAATTGTTAATCACCGTACCTAAAAATGTGTCAGTTAATTGCTCGAAGGTGTTTAATATATTTATTATTCTAAAAAAGAAAAATTACAACTTATATTTTTCACCATGATTTGAATCATTTGATATGAGTTTCATTATGGATTTTAAAATGTCACCAATAAATCCATTTGAATTTAAAGGAATTGTTTTTGAAATAATCATGGAAAAAAAACAAAACTAACTTAGTATAAGAAACAAAAATAGCACATCTAATATCGTTTTTAAACAATAGGAAATGATAACGATGATTCATTTTCAATACAAACCTATTTTAAGATTTACTATTGAAACATGCACCAACGGTCATATAATCCTTAATTATGCTCAGTATCCATCATAGTCAAATCAAGGATTATCTCTCTCATCACAAAGATCATCAAATGTGCACCTTCCATAACAAGTAATCACCATAATAGGAACATGTAAAACGCCAATAAACAGTCATTTATATATATGATATTGTACACAAACATATAATAACAAAAATACCACAAATTCCATCCTCTATTGATCTTGTCGTGATTTCCAATATGGTATCAGAACATAGATCTTGATCTCAGACGAGCTAAAACTCTTCATCATAGATCGTTGCCTCAGAAAATCTAGTGATATCCTCATCGGCCTTGACCGAACAACCTCAAAACCAAGGAGGGGGCTGAAGCTTTCGCAACCTCCAAACCCTCAAATGACAGACGAGGCAAACACAACACAACGTTTGACCACCCACCGCTGAACGAGGCAAATTTCTTATCATGGCCGCGGTCAGACCCTCAAATGGCGGTCTGAGGCAGCTGATTTGCGGTCCAAAGTTCCCAGTTTGCCTCCAAACTTCTCCAAAGTTCTCAGTTTGCCTCCAAATTTTTCATTGAGTTTTCAAGTCCACGAGTCAATGTCTCAAGCGAATTGAATCGGGTTTCCATATTATTGGAATTTGGGAAACCCGATTGATTGGTGATTTGAGCTTGGCGTGGCTGATAAGATTGTGCATGCATGGGAGGTTGGTATGATTGGTTAGGTGGTCGAGAGGAGTTTGAAGGATCACCCGTGGCATTATTTTGGTTCCATGAAAAATTGGGGTGGTTCCTCCATCAAGGATTATAAGATGGTGAGTATGGGTCATTCCTAACTCTGTCATAGATGACGTTGACATGTTCCATCTCAGGGGGAATGGACGCACACTCTCTTTCTACATGACCTATCCTACCACATGAATGATAGGGAACTGGACCAGATGTAGACACATGAGGTGCGCCTTGTTGGTTTTGGAGTTCAATCGAATCCATACGGCACATTAAGGCTGTAATGCGCGGCTCGGTGGTCGTTGTGGTATCGACAACAAATACGGCACCCAATCTAGTTTAGTTTGCATTCGCGATCCTCGCTTTTATGGTGGACGATGCAGGTGGTTCCCTTACACTCTCCCATTGCATGGTTTTCTCAGCGATGTCTCCGAGTTAATTTCTTCATATATTTGGAGATCCAAATTGATTTTTCTTTAGAACTTCTCCAAAATAATCTTTTGGTACTCGTAATTTGCAGTCGGGTCCTCGGCTTTTGCAGTTAAGTCCCTGGCTACTTTTGTGCTTAAGTCCTTGGCCTTTTTGTAATTAGGTCTTTGCATGCTTTTATGCTTGGATGGACCTCCATTTGAATCCCGATAATCTTGACTTGGTCTTTATGATAGAAATGAGTCTTTTGCACGTGTTTATGCTCGGGATATGGGTAATTTGCATTCAGGTCACTGTATTCTGTAAATAAGACTAAACACATACCTTAGTAGCATTTATTGATATAAAATTAATCTAAATTAAAGACATATGATGCAATGTATGCAATGCATCAAATACCCCCACACCTAGATTTTGCTAGTCCCTAGCAGAACAGAATATAAGAAAAATGAAAACAGGGAAATCCTAACTCACTTTCGTAGGAATCACGGTTGCACTTAGCATGTGCAACAAGCCTTTAAACCCCCAAGTTTCCTTAGAGGACGAGTTTTGTCTCGTGAGGGTTTTCAGTTGACACACCCACAAAGTCTTAATTCAACATTTCATTGATAGCTCTAAATATCTTCACCTCAACCTTATACATCTTACTTAGAATTCCTGCATGCTCATTATACAAATCTAACTTATAAAAAGTCTGACTTGGTCTTGTTCCTCCAACATTCACACCACTAACCCTTCTACACATGTTATCACTTAAAATATTTTGCACGACTCCTCTGGTGGTGAAGTATCATTCGGATCAACCATGGCATGAATCATTCTTTTAGCTTTGGGTCTTGAGTATTTTTTTTCTTTTTCCGCGATTCAACACATTTGCTTTTTTTGACACTTTTACCCTTTTTGCATTCGTATAACGAGTTTGGTCGATAATCGCGAGCTGACAGACTCAAGTTACCGGGTTTCAAGATACCCCTACGGACCAGTGACTCAAAGACTTGGGCTTTTGTAATCATTTTGCAAAATGTGCTTTCCTCACTTGATTCCTTTATTATTTTTTTACTTTTATTTTCCTTAAGGCTTAATTGTTATTAGAAGTCCACACTTCCCGGTATATTTTCCTCAACCTCTGCTTTTTATCAACCACTTCAAAGATTTGATTCATCCAATTTAAGTGCATACATGTCTTAAAGGGTAATGAGTTATTTCTTTGGAACTTAGATTTATGTCATAATTTCTACAAGCAGAACTATATAATAAGGAACAAAAACTCAATGCAATTTGTACTCGGGTTTTGGCGGTTCAATCTTAAGCTATGTCATGGAATATTGAATTTTTTTTAATTAATTTTTTTCTTCTTCTAAGAATGTATATATAGATAGATAGATACATAAACATCCCCCCACACCTAAATCATGCATTGTCCTCAATGTATGCAAATATAAAGCAAATTCACTTATTGCCTGGGTGAACTGCGGTGGAGGGATGTAATTTGTTCAGAGTCAACCATAATCAGAACTGGATTGAATGTCACCATGTTGGTGCATGTATCTAGTTGAATTGTTCCCCATGTTGCCCTGAGGTAAATGTTCCACACCTCTCACATGTATTGATTCTCTTGTTTGCTCGAGTGATGGTGGGTGTGTCGAAGAATTACTCCCCTTTTTCGCACTTTCTTTTTGATTTTGTGATGATTTATTTGATTCAGAAATCTTATAGATACGTGCTCTCATCACAACATCACTTTGATTGCATATTATTTCTGACTCACTCTCACCATGAAAGATATTAAATTCAGCTTTTAAGTTCCCAAAAGATAATTGCATGAGCCCATTTCGACAGTTTATCAATGCTTCAGAAGTGACTAAAAAGGGTATGCCTAGTATTACAGGGATTTGTCTATTAGGATTTACAACAGGTGCAGTATCTAGCACGACAAAATCCACTGGGTAAATGAAGTCACCCACCTTGATCAGAACGTCCTCGACTACACCTCTTGGTTTCTTAATAGAGCAGTCATCAAATTGAAGAGTTGTCTTAGAGGGTTTTAGTGGACCAAGGTTGAGTTGCTCGTAAACAGAGAACGGGAGTAGGTTAACACTAGCACCAAGGTCTAGAAGGGCTTTGTTGATAAAAGTATCTCCTATTGCACATGAAATTGTGGGACACGCAGGGTCCTTATATTTTATAGGAGATGAAATGGACAGAATAGAGCTTATGTTTGCAGTTAAGAAAGCCTTCTTTCGTACTTTTGTTTTTCTCTTTCTAGTGCACAAATCTTTTAAGAATTTAGCATAAGCAGGTATTTGTTGAATCATATCCAGGAGTGGAATATTCACCTTAACTTGCTTAAATACTTACAGGATTTTCTCCATTTGTGCACTTGAGTTCTTCTTAAGTCTATTGGGGAATGGAGCTTTAGGAACATAGACTCGCTCAGATTGAGCTATGGGTTCAGGTTGAGTAGGTGGGTTGGGCGTTTCAGATTGGACGTCAGGTTCAATGGTTAGGTCATATGTGGTTGCTTGATGACTAAATTGATTAGACATTCTAGGATTTACCACATTGTTATCAACTTGTCTTCCGGACCGTAATGATACTACTGCATTTATTTGTTGGAACGGTCCTTCCTCATTAACCATTTGAACTGGTCTCGAGTTGTTACTTCCTAGAGGTGGTTGATATGCCTGATATTGATTATTAGATCTAGGATTCACCTCAGGTTGACTTGGAAACTGACCCTTTTCTCTTGCACCTACAATTTGTGCGAGTTGGTTGACTTGTGTCTCTAGCCTTTGGAAGGACTGGTTGGTTGTTTGTATAAAAGTCTTCATCAAATTTTCCAAGCTTGTCAACCTAACATCATAATCTCCATTGTTACTAAACCCAGATGATGTATTATTTTGGTTTTACGGGTTTGGTTGTTGTCTAGGAGGTTGACCTTGTTGGCTTGATGAGAAATTAGAATTATTACGCCAACCCGAGTTATAGGTTGATGCGTATGGGTCATTTCTAGCATGGTTAAACGTGGCATTAACTTGTTCCCAGTCCGCACAATCCTCCATTAAATGACCAGTCTGACCACATCTAGAGCAAGGGATAGACGAGGCTTGATTCACTCGGGGTCGGGTTTGTAGCTCTAGACTTTCCATTCTGCGCATAAGGGTAGCTAGTTTTGCTTCAGCCGCTATATTGGCATCTACAGCTAAGACTCCTGGTTTGGGTTGACTTGCTATTCTAGATCCAATACTCGGGTTAAGCGGTGCTCTAGCATTGTCCCATTGCATATTGTTTTCAGCTAAATCCTCAAGAAAAGTCCAAGCATCATTTTCATTTTTTGACATGAAGTTCCCTTGGCTTACGGATTCTACCATAACCCTAGATGTGGGTGTCAATACCTCATAAATAATTTGGCACAGTTGCCATCTTGGAATTCCGTGATGAGGGCATTGGGTCAGCACACTTTCTAGATAGGAATAAAACGGCTCGCTCTCAGATTGAACGAATGCAACAATTTCATTCCTAATCCTCATAGTCTTATGGTTGGGGAAATATTTTTTTTGGAATACTTGAACAAACTCAGCCCAACTTTTAATGTATTTTTCGGCTAGACTATATAGCCATTTCTTAGCGTCGTCTTTCAGTGCTAGAGACACGAATTTCAGACGCACTGCCTCCTCAGAGATATGCTGGTATTGCATAAGAGAGTAGATTTCCTCAAATTCTATACGGAAGAGATATGGGTCTTCCCTAGAGGTGAACTTAGGCAACATACTCATGTATTGTGCCTTAAGTTCGAAGTCGCGACCCTGTATGGTGGGCATAACGATGCATGATGGCTGAGCAGCCATCGCTGGGTAGCATCGATCCCTCAGAGTTATGGGCGGGTTCACAACATTCTCACCCATTGGATCCGGGTGAGGTGGTGCAACAGGTGGATTGGGGCTAAGCTCCAGACTGGAATGTAGATGAACTCGTGAGAGTCGATTACTCAAGTCCCGAACCCAAATCTGAGTGCACCGGTTTGAATCAATTTTTGAATTCAAATTCGAAATTTAAATTCTCAATTCAAATTCAAGAATCAATTGATAATAATTATTATTTTTTTAATTTTTTTCCAAAAATGGAAACAAACAATAGAATGGGGAAAGATGAGAAATGAATCCTAATCTAGAGAATTTAGGTGAGAAGAGAAAGAAGACTCAGATGAGAAGGGAAACTTAACTCTAAAGATAGAAAAGAGGGTTGGCCAGAAGTTTCCTAAACAAGCACAATTCAAATAATCCTAGACCTAGTGTCGCTTAAATCTAGACGACTCCTAACTGGTTGAGTCGAATTGATTTGCTTGATTCACCTCACTCACTAATCAAACCAACTTGGCCAGGCAGTGTATAGCTAGTGAGGGCGCTTCCGACAGAGTCGGTGCCAATTAGACAATCACTTCGCTTGGAAGACTTACGTCAACACAAAAACACTTTCTAGACACTAAATTAAATTCGATCAGCTTCAAGTCATAGCAAGTCAAACCAATCTCCTCCTTAATTGAGTCCGAGTCCTTAGGGGTCAATGTCTAATTGATTTTAAATTTTAAGGCTTGGGTGACACTTTAGGATTGTGATTTGCGGGCCACGGAAGGGTGATGAAATCCCCACCGTATATTTTCCTACGGAGTTGCCCTTAAGATAGTTTAACTTAAATCTAGCAAAGATAGTCAAACAATGGTCTTTAGTGGGGGGGCAATTGCAAGGTTGTATGCAAATTAGATTATATGCTTAAATGCAATCGATAAAAACCACGATACGTACCTTGCCTCCAGCACTCTTCAACCAAGAATTAATTTGCAAGAATTTAGCAAGAATAATGCAAACAAAACATTATATGATACATGCACTAAGATCTTCTAGTTTTGCCAATTTTTAGGTCAGAGTTGAATTATTGCCAATTATGGAATTTAAGTTTAACACGTGCAGTTCTACAAAAGGAAATTTTCCGAAACTAGAAATTACGAGGAAAGAGGCAACAAAGGATACCTATGCAATGCTCAGTCGGGTTCACCGCCCTCTCTCGAAATTTCAGTAGCTCCACGCGTCCACCCAGAGATGGCGCTAACCCCAGAAAAATTTGAAGCCCAGAACCTCTGTTGTGCGGCGGATCCGCCGCAGCTTGTGCTTGATATGCGGCGATTTCGCCGCCCTGCTTGCTCCGGCTGCGTTCAGATTTCACCGCGCACTCTGTTGTCTCCTGAAACACAAATACAATTACTTAGATCACGCACAAGATAAACAGAATAGAATCGAGAACACAACAATAAACAAAATCTGCGTCGCCTCCCCGGCAACGGCGCCAAAAACTTGATGAGAATTAAATTTATACCGCAAGTGCACGACCGCGATGAAGCGGTGGCAAGTACGGGTCGAACACAAGGAGGGAGAGATATTGTTATTTTTGTGGTTTTCGATTAAGGAGAGAAAGAGAGAACAATAATGAGGTTGGTTTGAGATTTTTGGTCTTTTTAATTATCTAAAACAAGAACAACAAAACAAACTAAGAAGAAAACAACTATGAATGGGAGTCCAGCGGGTGGAGGTTTAGATGTCGGGTTTCGATTAGAGAATTCTGTAACTTATAATAAATCACATTAGTTATAAAGCATTACATGATAAATGACTCAACATAAACTCAAGTAATCAAAATATACTAACACGAAATTAAAATAATAACTTTATTCTTCTTCTCATCACCCTAAATCCGTCACCCCCACCCTTTGGGGAGAGTTACAAACTCATGGATGGAGGGAAGGAGAAGGGTCCTAGAGAAACTACAAAAGAAAACTAAAAACAAGAATTAAAAGAACAGAATTTTATTACTAAAATTTGGAACAAAAACTAAGACTCTTTACAACATCGTTTCAGGGCTATTTATAGCCGATACAAGGGATCCCAATATATAAACGGAAAGTACACGCGTCAATACAGCATTGGTAAAAATTTGAGCACACGGATCAACTTTTGTGCGGCGGGATCGCCGCAATTTGTACATGAGGTGTGGCAGAATCGCCACCTTTTTTGCTCAGAATCGACCCGAATTTTTCCTGTGTGTTTATGGTATGTTTTAGCTGTCATTTGCGCATCCGGATTAATTATTGCATATCTTTGGAGATCCGAGTTAATTTCTTCATATATTTGGAGATCCAAATTGATTTTTCTTTAGAACTTCTCCAAAATAATCTTTTGGTACTCGTAATTTGCAGTCAGGTCCTCGGCTTTTGCAGTTAAGTCCCTAGCTACTTTTGTGCTTAAGTCCTTGGCCTTTTTGTAATTAGGTCTTTGCATGCTTTTATGCTTGGATGAACTTCCATTTGAATCCCGATAATCTTGACTTGGTCTTTATGATAGAAATGAGTCTTTTGCACGTGTTTATGCTCGGGATATGGGTAATTTGCATTCAGGTCCCTGTATTCTGTAAATAAGACTAAACACATACCTTAGTAGCATTTATTGATATAAAATTAATCTAAATGAAAGACATATGATGCAATGTATGCAATGCATCAGACTCAATGAGCGTTCGGGACGGAATGTGATGACAATCATAAACAATCTGACACGTGCGTCACAACTCGATGCCATGGTGAGGGCATGAGGATAGTAGCTCCTTGAACCTCTCTAAGTATGCATGGAGTGATTCGGTCTCCTGTTGATAGAACGAATTGATTTCGTTCCTCAATTTTTGAGTCTGACGAATTGGAAAGTACTTCTTGAGGAATGCAGATTGAAACTCATCCCAAGTCCTAAAGGCATTCGCCTGGTTGCTGTACAACCACTTCTTGGCACCATCCTTCAGTGCAAAGGGGACAAGCCTAAGATGTATGGAGTCTGTGGTAAGTTGTTGCATTTTGAACATAGCACAAACATCCTCAAATTCCCTGAGAAAGATATATGGATCACCTTTCCCAGTGAAGTGAGGGAGCATGGAAATAAACTGAGGCTTAACCTCAAAGTGGTTCCCATTTGCCTCTGGCACGATGCATGAAGGTAGAGCGGTACGGCTTGGGTAGCATCGATCACGTAGAGGTATGAGAGCGACAACAGGAAGAACATGGAGAACAGGTGGAATAGGTGGGTCCAGCAACTGCTCCTCCTCGCGGAAATTAGCAGTCATTGAACCCGAACTGTGTGCGACACGAGAGAAAGAAGGCATCGAGAAATCGACTACCGAAACCGGGTTGACAACGCGCCTCGTCAAACGACCACTCTCGTCTCGTGCCTACGAAAGCATGCACAAAGGTGCACAAACACAAACCAAAATCTCTTTTTTTTAAACAAAGAATGTGCGTAGAGGAGAAAACGGGAGGACACAGCAGAGGAAGAATGACTCAGTAGAGAAGGGAAGAAGTCCTTATTCTTCGGCAGGTGGGTACAGGTAGAAGCACACAAGCAAACAATGCTCAAACAGTCCTAAGGTCGCTATAGGTCCTTACAGCTAGACGACGCCTAACTGCGAGGTCACACGACCTCAACACGCCTCACCTCCCTATGACGAGGACCACAAAGCCCAGCAAGTGAGTCAAGATCCGGAGATCTTGTCTCTCCTACTATCGACAGAGTGGGCAACGCCGATCAGGTCATGACGGTTGGGACCGGATCACTCTCCTAATGCGCCCAAAATCCTTAGGGCCAACGTCTACTTGATTTTAAAATTAGGCTCTTGATTAGTGTGGTTTTTGGGGCGAAGGAAAAGGTGATGAAATCCCCCACCTTATATTTTATGGGACAACCCCTCCTTAGTAGCGTTTTGGAGTCTTAATCTGACAATCAACTCTCCAAACAAACGCTCAACTTACACTTGTTGCAATGCACTTCCTACTAACTAATGCATGTTCATACAAAATGCATGAGTGAGAGTAGAAGGTGCGTACCTCACGCCAGCACTCAGCAACTGAAAATAAAGCTAAAATAAAAGACAATCTACGTGCCTAAGTCGCATACATGATCCATGACCTAAACAAGAAAGAATGCCTAATCTTTTGTTTTGGGTTTTAGGGTCCAAGTTGCTTAAATGAAGTTGATTATTAATCTGGGAGCAATCTAAGAGTCAGAACATGCAAAATCGAGTCCTAGATTCCTAAATCAATTATGGCAACAAGACAAAAAAATGAGAAGGTAAACAGAGCTTACCAGACCGCCAGTTGGCGCTCTGAGGTCGCTGATTGGCAGTCCAAAGTTCCCAGTTTGCCTCCAAACTTCTCCAGCTGCCTCTCCTTGCGACTCCAAGTCTCCCGAAACAAAGAAAAACTACAAAACACAAATTAAATCCACTCGAATCGTCCAAACAAGAATCTGGACTGACACCTCCCCGGCAACGGCGCCAAAAACTTGTTTAATCGTTTTAATTAACCGCAAGTGCACGACCACGTTGAAGCGGTGACAAATACGGGTTGATCCACAAGGATGTGTGTAGACTCTGGTTTGTTCGAAGGCAAATGGGAAAATAGGGGAAGAAGTTGTGATTACACTAAACTAGACTAACTTCACTAAACGAGTAAGCATCAAACAAGGAAAATGAAAGCGAGGGAAATTGAAAGCTGGAAATCAGAAATGGAAAACCCCTAAGGGGTGGAGTGTGTGCACACATGTAAAATGATGGTGAAGAATGCATTCTATAGGCACAAATGTAGGTAGTGTTTTCATGCATAGGAAATGTCTAAAGGTTATGGCAAAACCTATCAATTCATTCACTAACCTAGTTGATTAACATTCATATACACAAGCTGGTTATTTCTGAACCTAAACAAGCATGGGAGGTATCTAAGATGTGTGTCAAAACCCATCAAGTGTAATATTCTACTCTAACAAGCAAGCATACATTCACATTTATCAACACAATGAAAATATAAAGCATTCATATTCATTCTTTAATGCATGTATAAACACCATCTCCACCCCAAAGGGGGATGAATCTTATATTCAGGTCCTTCAATCTTGCATCTTAGTCTTTGAGTCTCTCAACTCAGTCATTTTTCAGGTTTTTAGGTCCTTTTATGCATCTTCTCTTCAAACCTATTTATTTCTGAAATTCAAACATAAAACTCGTCACATAGCATTGTTTAGGTGAAAAATAACGGATATAAGACACAAATGTATGTCATAAATGATGTCAATCAGTAGGCAGGTTAGTGTGTGAAACCTGTGCCACACACATTCCTTCTTGAAAACTAATCAACCATGGAGAGAGAAAAAATGTTGTAGATTTGCATGTCAAATTGAAATCAAACAAAAATTAAAGGAGCAATCCTAATTTACCCCAAAACAACAACGGAACCAACTAATTACGGGAGGTTCTTTTGTTTGTGTGTGTATGTGTTATCGGTAATAATGGCACATAGAGGTTGATGTGACAATTGGAACATTGACGAAGGTACTGCCAACGTATCCACCCTGACACCATCGGAAAGAAAAAAAAAACACACATCTACTGCGATGTTTCTCACTTGTCAACTACTAATAGTGCAGATTAAAGAACTGAATTGCTAAATATTGTCCCAAAATTACTTAAATCGTCCTTTGAAATTACCATTTTGTCATTCTCTCATTTCTACTGCTATAATGCGACATTTTACCCTCCTATCACACATCTCTCTTCATATTCCTCTTATAATCATAAAAAATAATGTTTTGGAGGTCAGTAATGAACCAACGGACGCCCCAGTGTACTCGAATCTGGTAAAATATCTAACATCTTTTTAATAAAAAATAAAAAAAAAATTACCGGCGTCCGACGAAGCCGCCCCCACGTAGGAGGGGGCGTCTGGCTAAGTCGCCTTCCCCATGGGGCGGCGTTTTACCCAGACGCCTTACCCATCGGGGAGACGTTTTACCTAGACGCTCCGCCCATGGGACAAACGTCTATGTAAGACGCCTCCATCATTGGGGAGGCGTCTTAGCCAGACGCCCCCTCCTACGTGAGGGCGGCTCCGTCGGACGCACGTAATTTTTTATTATTTTTTAAAAAAGATAATTGATTATAAATTTAGATAATTGTTAAATTAATTAATAAGTTAATAATTACTATATTCGGATGACCGATACCTCTTCGGTACACCGAAAATTCAAAAATTTCCAGATCCAACAATTTCAAAATATAAAAAATTTCCAGGGGGCGCTGCCCCCTTGCCACCCCGCCACCTCACCGGCGAGGTGGAATGCCGCTCGCTCACCGGTGAGCGAGACCCCCGAACGACATGTCGAGGTGGTATTTGTAAGTCAGAATGTTTTACCACCGGGGGATTTGAAACTTAAAAAATGTTGGATCTGGAATTTTTTTGAATCTTCATCACTTGCAAAAAAACTCATTGTAATCCGACCGGTTACCACCGAAAACTTGCAAAGAAACGTCAAATAATTTGAGATAACACACCGTATAATTTTAATTTGACAAAAAAATTTAAAAAAACGGGACGTCTGGCTAAGACGTCTGTACCATCGTGGCGGCGTCTGGCTAAGACGCCTCCACCATGGTTGAGGCGTCTTAGCGAGACGCTTACACCATGGTATACCGTGGAGGAAAAGGGAAATCAATTCCCTTACGCGCGGTACGTAGTATAGCAGACGAGTCAGGTCCTCGTCATCCACGTACACGTGGTATTTCTGCTTCAGTTAGGAGAGAGAAAGATCTGTTACGTCGTCGTCAGACAACTGGGGATTCTTTCGACGACGAGGATGATTCAGATGAGGTGAGGAGTCACGACGAGAGTGACGATGGGGGCCGATACGACTTGCGGCCACAGGAGGAGGCGGTACATCAGTCCGGTCTAGGACGGGGGCGACACGGTGGTCCTTCAGCTGAGTGGGTCATTAGGAAGGATCGAGGTGTCCGGTTTGTGACCGATGATTCGAGTTCGTGCACTGAAGACGCCCGAGCTCAGAAGAAGAAGATGGGTGATGACGAGTCTTGGATCGTCACAGATATTATACCCGGTGGTCCTGTAGATGGCAGCGTCATTCCGGGTTTCGGAGGCCACGTCGCGAGACGCATTTGGGATGGCGAGCAGCGGAAGGTTTTGAAGTGCCATAATCGGCACAGAGCCTGTACGACATTGCAGGCATGGCGTTCAGTGATGACTGAGGATATGACAGCGACCGTGGTTGACAGTGGATTGGGTCACTTGCCGTACAACATGTTTTCCTACATCGACATGCCGTTGATTTCGGCATTCGTGAAGCGGTGGCAACCTGACACCAACACTTTTCACTTGCCGTTCGGAGAGATGACGATCATGTTGCATGACGTCTTTCAGATTTTGCACATTCCTGTTGAGGGTCCTATGGTGAGTGCGCAGGCGCCGGCATCTGAGTTGAAGTTATATGTATCTGAGTTGCTGGGTGTCAGCCTGGAGGGTCTTGGGTGGGATAGCTCATTTTGGTGTGGAGGTGGTGTTAGTATCGATGCTGTGGATGAGTGTTGCAGACGGGGGCGACCACCACAGACTGAGGATACGCATATGACTGATTATCTCTTCTTACTGCTAGGTTGCGTATTGTTTGTCGACAAGAGCGGTTCCAGTGTGAGACCACACGACTTATTGGTGGCGAGGGACCCAGATACCATTGGTCAGTAGTCGTGCTGATTGTGGTCAGATTACGGGTTGTCTTACACTACTGCAGGCTTGGATATATGAGTATTTTCCTGCTTTCCGCCCACATCGTGAGCGGAAGATTGTTGAGCGTGGCCATCCTCGTTCGCGTATGTGGGTTGTCCGGGCGGAGGATAAGAGCGAGAGTCGACTTCTTTCTATTCGTAGACGGCTAGATCAGTTGAATGCATCGCATGTATATAATGTATATATCATTCACGTTTATTTAAATTTAACTTTATTATTATTAACGTATAAACATTTAGGTGGAGTGGTTACCATATGGTCCCGAGCCTGTTGTAGTTGTGCCAAGGACTACATTTATGGGCGTTATTCGTTATAGGGATATCACAGAGCCTTATTTACTTGATCGCATGTTACGTCAGGTAGGATACGTCCAGGTGATCCCGGTTGACATCCCGACGCCCGAGCATGCAGTACGGTCTGCGACTGCGACGAGGTACGACGTTAGGCACAGCGTTTCTTCTGCGGAATCGGTTTGGAGGACATTTCTGAGAGTAGGACGACTACACCTGGCCGATCTGAGTCGTAGTCGCGACCCCTCCACTTGTGCTGAAGATTATTTGCAGTGGTTCGGTAGGTGCTCACATCCACTTCTCGTACGCGGTCTCATTCCGAGACCGGAGAGACCACTGGATAGGACGTGTGCCGATGCGGTAAGTTTATATAATTTTATTTTTAATTGTAAAGTATATTTTGTTATTATACGCTAATTTTTATTTTACATACAGTGGATGAGTAGGGTGATACGGTGTACGCAACCGTTCTTACGAGAGAGATACATCATGCCGACTGAGGAGACGAGACTTGCATGTACAGATTGGGATCGCCTGATCGAGGATTGGAACAGCCAGTTGGGCATTTCGGACCATGATTCAGATGCTGAGTTGTAGTTGTCTTGCTTTTACTTTCGTTTTGTTATATGTTGCATTGTTACTACATTTGTTGGTATTTGCTTATGCTTATTTGTGTACGGTTATTATTTATTTCTGACGAACATATCTTCTACATATTTCTTTGACTATCGTATTTTTAATATTTATTTTTCACGAAAATATCTTCAACTTATTTCTTTAGATATCAAATAATATTTAAAATTAAAATATGGTAAAAGAACAACACGATATAAGTAAAAATACACGATATATTATACATTACAAAAACATTACAAATTACAATCAAAATGTACCACGTAACCGGTTCCAATACTCCATCCTACTTTGATACTGATCCTCCCATCCAACAACACTCTCATCTCGCATTTGATACCATAAGGTCGCTATAGGAGGTACTGTGAAATTATCAACTAATTCCAAACGAATAAAATGTCTGTAACTCCCTAAATGAGCAATGACCAACTCTCTGATATGCCTCGTCATGGCAGACTGACTCTCCCAAGGTAGCACAGTAAGACACGGGAACAACGAACCATCCGTTCCCATTGAGAAATACATGACCGCACACTTGTAAAAATTAGCAATCGGGAACAAGTCGACCCAAACCTCCATATAATGATCCTCGCCACAAGCTCCCCCGCCCCAATCAATTCGTCGACGAGCCTCTCCCACATTGCCGAAATAGACACTCTCATAAATAGGATGTGCACCTATCTCATTAGAAATCGCACGACGAGCATACGACCAGTTCTCTTAACCACCATGGAAGACATCGACAACACATCGAAATCCACAATTCCCATCAGCATGTACGTCATTCCACATTTGCAGAAATGGTAAAATGATTCCTGACAGTCTATCATTATATGAGAAGTTGTCCACGTCAATCCGTCCGGACACTGTAAGATAGGTAAATAACAATTCATTAAAACAACAAAATTAGGAGATAATATATTTAACCCCATCTAGATTACTGATATATATTAAATAACAACAAAGATATCGTCATACCAGAAGATCATGTGCCCGTGTTCACGGACGATCGAGACGAATTAGAAGACCGACCACGACCCCTGCTCCCACTACTGCCAGACCGACGACGACACCTGCTCCCACTACTGCCATACCGACCACGACCTCGCTCAGCATACTCGAAGGCACTCGGGTCCCGACGTGTCGATTTTCCCCTAGGTCGACCTCGTACCTTAATATTTTCTGCGGGTTCTCCATAGTTTGACTGATCGGGGTGTAGCTGTTCGTATAAAATACGAGAGGCACTACGAATTACTGCAGGGTCGCTCTCCGAGATCTCATCCACTAGCTTCCGAAAATGCTCGACGTCTTGTGTTGACTGATCAACAAGCTCTGACATCTGGACTCCTTCTCTGATAACAAGTGTTTTCCAGAATGGATGAATCTGCTCTAAATAAATTCCATCACCTGACGCCAAACACTCGTACATGGTACATGCACAAGGAATCCCATGTGTTGTCAGGAAAGCACACCCACAACGATATTCAAAGGACCAATGTTGTTTGTCACAATTCGACGTCTCGAATCTTCAAGAAAGTTCTGAATATTCGTCAGCTGCATTTCAATAGCCGAGTTCACGCGGTCGAAAAGAGTGTCGAGAACGGCAGTTGATTTAGTGATCCACTCTTTCAGAGCCGAATGTGCACTTTCCACCATGCAGTTCGTAGTGTTGCCGAAATGAAAAACTTGATTCGTCCAATTTAACACGAATTTTTCCTTATGCATCAACCACGTGTCTTCCACATACTTCGTCAGCACTGACCAGGAGTTGTAAGAATCTTTCAGATTACGGACTGCTCTATCATAATCCGTCTGTGAATCAGAAAGCATGATTCTCCTCCACATTCCACACCTAAAACTCTCTGCCAGCTGCTTCTCCTTGCCGAATACGTGGTATGCGTAGTTGTACACGTCTTTGTTGATATGCCAGGTGCATAGTAAATGAGCAGACTCAGGAAAAACCTCTGCCACTGGTCGCATCAGACCCATCTCCCGGTCCGTAATTATTGCAGTCTGGCTAACAATATTTAATAATAGATCTCGTAACCTCTCCAACACCCACCGGTAACTAGACTCGGTCTCATCCTGCAAAATCGCATATCCGACGAGGAAATTCATGTTTGTTGGAGTAACCCCAACCATCTCAAACAAAGGCATCTTGTACTTGTTCGTCTTATACGTCGAATCCATACAGATTACGGATGGGTATGTACGCAACAACTGAACTGAAGTCGGATGTGCCAAAATTGCGTGAGTCAAGACATTAGTTTCTTCATCTGCCACAATCCAATGCAAATACTTATGCTGCATTGCCTTCCTGAGAATCTGCTGCGCGGGATTCCTGTCTTCAGATTTCGTCCTCCTCATGTACTTTCTGAAGTTATAAATGTGTCTTTGATTCGGATTATCGTCTGGGAATTTCTTCTTTACCGCCAACAAAATGTTACGGGGTCTTGCTTGTGCCTCTGTCATATCACGAACAATTTGCTTTGCCTCAGCACTAAGTCCGCTGACATGTCGGTGACCCTCTGAATAAATTGCCAGTGGGTGGTTGTGCTGCCCATAGATACTACTAGAAACAATGACCCATCCATCACGATCTCGTCGATCCACCACTTTTACCAAAAACCGACAACCGCAACCTTTTCTTTTCGTATTCTTTCGCAGTGCAATACTCGTATCACGAGAACTCATATCACGTCTGCGATCACATCTGAGGTAACAATCCATCCGGTTATCTGCTTTTGGTTTGTATGATGATATAACCAAAAAAAACCGGCTCCTAGTGCAACTTGTTTCGCCCATTTACAAGCTTCCTCGATTGTTGTAAATATTTCTTAACTGTCAAAAAGCTCACTGTAATCTACTCCATCACCACCGAAATCTTGCAATGGAACCTGAAAATTTTGAATTTAACAGAAAATTAAAAAAAACGGGCGTCTGGCTAAGCCGCCTCCATCAAGGTGGAGGTGTCTGCCTAACACGCCTGCACATAGGTGGAGGCGTCTAGATAAACCGCCTCCACCCTCTCGTTGGGTCGAGCGTCTCCCGTGAACGCCCGACCCAAAAATGTTTTTAAAAAATTAATTTAAATAAACATGGTAATTTACCAGATGTGACTAGTCTGGGGTGTCCACTGGTTCTTTTCCTGGCCTCCGAGACATTTTATCTGGTGAATAGAAGGGTGATATGAAGAGAAAGTTGTGTTAAAAGAGTGAAATGAAGAGTTATATAAGTAGAAAGGATCGAGGGGCAAAATGGTAATCTGTTGGGGCGATTTAAGTAGTTTTACGACGACGAATAACAATTCAGATAAAAATTGGGAATTATTATTTGTGGCTCGGTTTTGACTTAAATCGTCTGTCTCAAATTACCCTTCTGTCTTTCACAATCTATTTAATACACATTGTGTCCCGTAACAAAAATTAGGACGTCTGGCTAAGACACCCCATTTTTTTAATCTTGAATTTATACAATGTGTTCTTTCAAATTATTTCAGGTTCTGTAGCAAGATTTCAATGGTGATGGGGTGAGAAAAAAAACACAAACATAAAGAAACGGGTAAACGGATCAATATCCGAAGTACAATAATAGGGTATCGAAACAAAAAAAAAACGTCTGCAAACCGCTCTCTCTGCTCGCTCGCTTTGTCGGGGGGGGGGGGGGGGGGGACAGACGGACTCCGTAGGGGCTGCCGCCTCCTGCCACCCGTGCATTCTTACTCTGATTTTTATTGTAATGATTATTTTTGTTGTAGTATGAAAATATGAGTCTATTGGGAGCAGAAATAAGTAGAAAGTAGAGAAGGGCAAAATGGTAATTGGTACAGGCGATTTAAGTAATTTACGAACGACGTTTAACAGTTCAGTAAAAATTCAATGTGTGTAAATAAATAAACTCTCATTTTTTATATTTAAATTCAAAGATTTCGTCGGAAGCTTACAGAAATAGTTTCTTAAATTCCAAACATTACGATAGGAGTTGTAAGAGATAGTTAAGATCAAATGTATGACAAAATCAATAAAAATGGAATATTACCTCTATCTAGTTACTGATGCAGTGGGTTCCCTCTACGACAAAAGTCAAAAATTCAATTCCGTAATGTGAAAAATAATCCTCAAATTATTTTTACAAACTGCAATCGTAAATTTTTGTACATAGCCTGTCCCAAGCCAGGATAAAGGAGGACGGCTGCGATAGGTGTTGCGAGCCAACGTAAAATCCTAATTACTCCCATGGAAATGAAACTTAAAAGAGAATCGTGTTTGGGGAGTCACCCTCTTAGCAATGTGTTACATCGGGCCCCAGATGTAGTGATTCAAAGTGACCAAGGGTCTACGCATCATTCTCGACGGGTGTGAGCGATAAAGAAGTTAGTCTAGGGACGCCACCACCTTAGTGCTGGCTTTTTGGCATTAATCTATGTTTTGATGATTTAATTAACCTAATCTTAATTATGATCATGTAGAGTAGCACACATATTGCATTGCATATATATTGTTTTGTGCTAACCTCTACAGGTGATCAAGACTCAAGGAAGAAAGGAAAACAAGTCAAGACATGTAATCAAGCTCATTTGAAGACATGTATTTTGTATTTCTTTGAGTCTATAGGAATTTGTGTATTTTGAGCATACTTGAGCTAAAATCAACTTAAACACAGACTAGGTTCCCTATAGAAGTCACACACAAAATTTCACATAATTTGGACTTCAATAGATCATCCAAACTAGAACCGGAAAACACCTAAACAAAACTTGAACTTCCTGGACCAAAACGGTCGACCGTTGAAAGCTTTCCGTTCGACCGTTTACACATATTTTTAGACCGTTTGTTTTGTCGTATTATACCCAACGGTCGTATTCGTATTATTCCCAAATATCCCAAATTTCCAAACATCCGGTCGACCGAAAGTTTCCTAACGGTCGACCAAACCAACACAATTTGGTCTCCCAGAAGTGCCTGGACTAATTCGGTCGACCGATCCCCTGAGCCCGTTCGACCGTTACCTTAAGTTAACTTAAGTCAAAGCTGAAATTTGACAAAACGGTCGAACCGAATACCTGATTCGGTCGACCATTTTTAGGCAGAATTGGGTCCTGCAAATTTCTGTTTTGTGTACACACATCAACTCACACCCAATCAAACCCAACAACTCTATTCTCTCTAATGCTTATAAATAGAGTTGTAAAACACATTTTAACACAACTCTCCTACTACAAACTTGTCCCAAATATTAGAGAGAATCCCAAACACTCAAAGCCTCAAATTTCCACACTTAGAATCAATTCCTTATTTCTACTCAAGTGTGCTCAAGATTTAGATAGTGTTGTCTCACTCAATTGTTGTTGTCAAAGAAGCAAGGGTCTTGGTGAAAGCCCAAGACAAAGAGCATAGACTTCGGTGAGAGCCCGAAGTGATCCTCTCGGTTTGTGAGAGGTGGAGCCAAGCTCGGCGAGGGTTGTTCGCGAGCTTGAAGACTTGTAACGACGTTCTCTCCCGGCCCGGAACGGGGAGTGGATAGTGAAGTCATGAGCGGAGCTCGGTGATCCGAGCGGAGCTTGCAAGAGAGGACGTAGGCGGTGACCGAACCTCTGTAAAAACCCCCGGCGTCCATTGTGGTTTGCATATTTCTTACTTGCTCGTTTAGTTGTTTAAATTCCGCTGCATATAAGTCGATCGATAAAACGAGTAGGTAATTATTCTAAAAGTGATTAGTGGACTCATAACCCACACGATCCTACACTTAGTGGTACACTGCATCGGCGCCCGGATGTTGTGCACAAGGAGTTAGGGTCCTCGTACTTTACCCAACGGGTGCGCGAGGGGTAAGGAAGCTAGTTGAGGATAGTAGGATACACATAGTTAATTGGAATGTTGGATCTTTAACAGGTAAGTTGGGAGAGTTAGTGGATGTGATCAACATGAGAAAATACAATATTCTTTGTGTTCAGGAGACCATATGGGTAGGTGAAAAAGCTAAAGAAGTTGAAAATACAGGGTTTAAGTTATGGTATAGTGGAAAAGATAGAAACAAAAATGGACTAGGAATCTTAGTAGATAAGAGCCTAAGAGATGAGGCGGTATAGGTTAAAATGCAAGGTGGCCGAATAATTTTAATTAAGTTAGTTATCGGAAAACTGATTTTGAATGTCATTAACGTCTATGCCCCACAAGTAGGTTTGAGCGAAATAGTTTTGGGAGGACCTTGACATTATGGTGAGAGAGATTCCTAGTAGTGAGAAACTTTGTATTAGCGAAGAGTTTAAACATATTCATGAAGGGTTTGGGTTTGGTATTAGGAACCAAGAAGGAGAAGATTTTCTGAATTTCACTGTAGCATATGACCTCATGGTAGCAAATACTTTCTTTAGGAAAATAGAATCTCATTTATGTAGGATCATGTGGGTTATGAGTCCACAATACTAATCACTATTTTACACTAATTACCTACTTGTTTAAGCAATCAAGACATGCACAACGGAATTTAAAATAAACAAGCAAGTAGATGGAGGATAATGCAAACCGCAATCGACACGGGGGATTTTTATAGAGGTTTGGCACCCCACCCGAGTCCTAGTCCTCTCTTGCAAGCTCCGCTCGGATCACCGAGCTCCGCCTACGACTTCACTAACCACTCCCCGTTCCGGGCCGGGAGAGAACGCCTTTACAATCTTCAAGCTCGCGAACAACCCTCGCCGAGCTTGGCTCCACCTCTCACAATCCGGGAGGGACACTTCGGGCTCTCACCGAAGTCTATACTTGAGTCTTGGGCTTTCACGAAGACCATTGCTTCTTGCACAATGATTGAGTGGAACAACACTCTCTAAACTTGAGCACACTTGGGTAGAATATGAATTAAGACTAAAGTGTGGAAGGTTTTGAGATTTTGAGTGTTTGGATCTTCTCTCTAATGTTGGGAACAAATATGAGTGAGAGAGTTGTGTTAAAATGTGTTTTACAACTCTATTTATAAGTATTAGAGCGAATAGAGCCGTTGGGGTTGATTGGGTATGAGTTGGTGAAGATACACAAAACAGAAACCTGCAGAACGCAATTCTGCCTAAAAACGGTCGACCGAAACGAGTATGTCGTTCGACCGTTTGGTCAAATTTCAGCTTTGATTTGAGTTAACTTAAGTTAACGGTCGAACGGGCTCAGGGGATTGTTCGACCGAATTAGTCTTGGCACTTCTGGGAGACCAAATTGTGTTGGTTCGGTCGACCGGAGGTTTGGAAATTTTGGGGTATTCGGGAATAATACGAATACGACCGTTAGGTATAATACGACAAAACAAACGGTCTGAAAATATGTGTAAATGGTCGAACGGAAAGGTTTCAACGGTCGACCGTTTTGGTCCAGGCAGTTCAAGTTTTGTTTAGGTGTTTTCCGGTTCTAGTTTGGATGATCTATTAAAGTCCAAATTATGTGAAATTTTGTGTGTGACTTCTATAGGGAAACTAGTATGTGGTTGAGTAGTTTTTAGCTCAAGTATTCTCAATTACACAAGGTTCCTAAAGACTCAAAGAAATGCAAAATACATGTCTTCAAATGAGCTTGATTACATGTCTTGACTTGATTTCCTTTCTTCCTTGAGTCTTGATCACCTGTAGAGGTTAGCACAAAGCAATATATATGCAATGCAACATGTGTGCTACTCTACATGATCATAATTAAGATTAGGTTGATTAAATCATCAAAACAAAGATTAAGGCCAAAAAGGCAACAATTTAGTCATATTTTTTGGTGGTCAACATCAGAGTCAAATTGATTTTGTGCTTACTCAAAAAGAGGATCTAAGATCTTGTATAGATTGTAAGGTAATACCTGGAGAGTGTGTGGTGACTCAACATAAGTTGGTAGTAGTGAATTTTCGCTTTGGTGTGGTACGAATTAAGTATAATAAAGATGTGAGGATTAAGTGGTGGAATCTTAAAGGAGAAAAATGTATTAGATTTAGGGATAGACTTATGGCAGAGGGACATTGAGATGTTGTAGGAGACACTAATAGTATGTGGGAGGCTATGTCATCTTACAATCGACGAATGACTAAAGAAATTTGTGGGGAGAGTAGAGGAGGTAGACTAGATTCGAGAGACACGTGGTGGTGGAATGATGATGTACAACATACAATTAAAACTAAGAAAGAATGTTATAAGGTGTGGTTTAAAGATAAAAACGGAACTAACTTAGAAGAGTATAGGTTGACTAATAAAAAAGCTAAGAAAGTAGTAAGAGAGACTAGAGGGGTTGTTTATGAGAATTTATACCAAAAGTTGGGATCAAATGAGATAGAGGTTGTAATATATAAGTTGACTAAAATAAGAGAGAAGAAAACTAGAGATCTTAATCAAGTTAAATGCATTAAAGATGATAATAATAACCTTTTAGTTAAGGTGGATGATATCAAGGAAAGGTGGAGATGGTATTTTGATAAGTTGTTTAATGGAGAAGATGACAACGACACTTTTGAAGTGGATGATACAATTAAGGAATCTAATAGACGATTTGTAAGGAGGATAAGAGAAGTTGAGGTTAAGAAAGTCTTAAAAAGGATGAAAGTTGGTAAGGCTGTAGGACCAGACGAGATCCCGATTGAGGTGTGGAAATGTCTTGGGGATAAAGCAGTAACGTGGTTAACTAAATTGTTTAGTTGTATATTTGAGAAAAAATAAAATACCAAATGAGTGGAGAAGGAGTACTTTGGTGCAAATTTACAAGAATAAATGAGATATTCAAAGTTGCACTAACTATAGAGGTATCAAGCTCATGTGTCATACTATAAAATTGTGGGAAAAAAGTAATTGAGTACATGTGTTAGAGATAATCAATTTTGTTTCATGCCTGGATTGTCAACGATAGATGTCATATTTCTTATTAGACAACTTATGGAGAGGTATAAAGAACAAAAGAAAGATCTACACATGGTTTTTATGGATTTAGAAAAGGTATATGATAGAGTTCAAAGAAATGTTACGTGGTGGACCCTAGAGAAGAAGAAAATATGAACAAAATATGTTAATTTAATTAAAGATATGTACGAAGGAGTTGAAACTAGCATTAGAATTTGTAATGGTGTGACTAAAAAATTTCCGATTAAGATTGGACTTCATAAGGGTTCAGCTTTAAGTCTGTATCTCTTTGCTTTAGTAATGGACGATGTGACAAAAGACATACAATGTAAGGTTCCATGGTGTATAATTTTTGCAGATGATGTAGTATTAATTGATGAGAGTAGGGTATGTGTGGGGAGAAAACTAGAGTTGTGGAGAAATACTTTCGAAACAAAAGGTTTTAAACTAAGTAGATGTAAAACTGAATATATGAAGTGTTGTATCAGTACCGTTAATACCGAGGAAGAGGAAATTATATTAGATGGGCAAGTGGTGCGTAGAAAAAATATTTTTAGATATCTTGGACAATACTTCAAAAAGATGGGGAGATCGATGAAGATGTTAACCACAGGATTAGAGCAGAATGGATGAAATGGCGACAAACCTCATGTGTCTTATGTGACAAGAAAGTTCCACTTAAGTTAAAAGGAAAATTTTATAGACCCGCAATAAGACCTACAATACTATATGATGCGGAATGTTGCGCCACTAAAAGACAACATATACAAAAGATGAGTATCTAAAATGAGGATGTTGAGGTGGATGTGTGACCATACACGAATGAATCGGATTAGAAATGAAGACATTCGTGAGAGAGTTGGAGTTGCTCCAATGGAAGATAAAGTTATACAACACAGACTGATATGATTTGAACATGTACAAAGAAGACCTACGGAGACACCTATAAGAAGAGGAGTATTGAATCATATCGAAGACACAAAAAGAGGAAGAGGTAGACCACGATTGACTTGGGAGGAAGCGGTCAAAAGAGATCTAAAAGATTGGAATGTGCCTCGAGAATTTGCATTGGATAGAAACACGTGGAAGAAGGTGATTCACGTACGTGAACCGTCACTCCTTAGAGTTTCATTTCTAGCCTACCCCAACTAGTTTGGGATTAAAAATTTTGTTGTTGTTGCAATCGTAATTTTAAATAGATACAAGCAAAATCACCTTAAGTATGCACAAAAATGGATAGGTTGTAACTATTTTATACCTCTTCCATTTGTACCCTTGGAATCCAACAATTCAACGTATTATATTAAGACTTGACAAAAATATCCTCAACTTTTCTAAGTAATATAAATAGGTCATATTATATTAATATACTGTTAAACAATGGGCGATTTAATATGCTTTATATATGTTGAGACAAAGTTAATAGTTGGCGATATTTAAATGTCAAATGAAAAATCCAAACTATGAATATTATTTTATAACATATAAGTATAGCTTGGAAGGAATTCCTGGTTGAATGAAATCCTACAGGAATCTAATTTGGACTTCCCAAACACAAAATAACATGTAGATTCACTCGGTGATAACCCCTAAATATTTAGTTTCTGGGCTATCGTTTGATTAAAATATTGTTGCATATTTTAATATGAAACTCATGTTTTTTTTCTTCTAATGAAGATTAATTTCTAATACTATGCTTAAGTGATTTTCTATTTATTATTATCCGTAATATATTAGGTTGTAATTTGTATATATCGCCATACGTTACAATTGATTATAAATAAACCATATAAAGTAATATTAAGGATATAATTATTATGTAACATAAATTCAAGGATAGGGATATGTTCTATCCAAATAAAATTAACTTTTCCGAGGGTCATGATTCCGGCATTTTCTATTTGGAATCTGAATTCTTACGGTAATCATATCCAAAAATTTGTTTCCAAGTAGAATCATAGTATGCACGAAAAAAATCTCAAAATTTAAAGTTATTTTATAAAGATCAAAGGACGTCGGAATTTAGGTTAACATGGAAAAATCACTTTTAGACATTCATAATTAATCCCTTCTCAAAACCTCTACGGATAAACAAGCTGAAAGCACCATTGTGAAGCTTCAAGCTTGAGTGGTTTCAATTATAAGTGTGGTTTTTGTCCTTTTTTGTAGGATTAGGGATGTAGGGTTGTTCATAGAAAAAATTAGCAGTGGCACAATAGCTAGAAACTTAAACTATCAGGGTTTGTGAGAATTATGGTTAGTGTTAGTCCTAGATTATAAAAAAAGCTAGATGGATTTAATCTAAACTGTAGTCAGACCCAAGTCTAAAATAAGGGTTTGCGTTAATGACATCCAGCTGATACATGTCTCCGTTGGACAACTAAACTAGCAGGTAAAATGGCATTTTATATAACTAATTAGCATAATTACAATAACTAATTAATAGTTCACAACAATACTCGGTGAATTTTGTTAGAGAATAGTCTCACATTTGTTAATTTGGGGATTTTTGTAATGAGTTATAAGTTGAATGATCTCTCCACTAAATACTAATTGATTTTGAGTTGAATAATCACACTTCAATATGGTATCATAGCTTGAAATACCCAACGACTGGTTTGATACATCCATCATGGTTGTTGTTAGCATGTAGATACGGAGAAAAATAATATCGGTCACACATGCTGGGAAGTATTAGAGAATATTCTCACATTGGTCAATTTAAGAAATTTCTTCGAGTTATAAGTTGGATGATTCTTCTATATTGAATACCCACACTTCAAAAAAAAATTATATTTTTATGTGTATTTATTTAGTGAGATCGACTTGAACTTTCGAGCCGGTTTGAAAGGGATCACAAACAAATTATATTGATATGTTCCTCATTTTCCAAACTTGCCTATGGCACGAGTTGGAGGTATCAAAAATAAATGCAACTTTGGGATTTAGGAGCCATGAAGGTCATTCCATGAGTTTGTGCATGATTCAAAAATACATATTTTATTTGAATTTTTGAAATAATCATAAAAAATAAAATTATCATAATAAAATACTTGAAAACTTATTTGGCAAAGTATGAGACAAAAAATGTTACCTCAATTGTCACCTCATGTGTTATTTTTGGGACTTGATTACGGTTTGGGATCTTAAGGTTCCTCGATCACTCTTGTAATTTGGAACCAAAGTGAAAGTTGGATTGGACTCTCTCATACTTTGTGATATTCTCTTTTTCTCTATTTTTCGGAATATTTGGAAAGTACAAATTGAGCAAGTTCTTATTAATTGTCCGTCCTTAATTCCATATATAACTCATTTATTAATTGTGTTACAATCTCATACTTATTTTAATCGTGTAACACATATCTAAACTTATTTTCTAAGTTCATGTAGTGTTAGAAATCGACAAAAGTTTATTATTGTGATTTTAGTTTTGGATACAAAAATGAAGATCGAATTTTGAAGTAGAAATTGGTCGAGTCGTGGTTTTTAATTGGAATGGGAAAAAAGGATTAAGATGAAGTTCCTATAACAAAAGAATTTATCTAAACTAATTGCTGGAAATGGAATTATTGTTTTGGAATTTGAAAGTCAAAAGAATTATGTTCACAAGGTTTCGTCAAAGCAACCCCATCAGTTGATACGTTCAAATCACGATTCACCAACTGGTTTATTATTTCAAGTCAACCCCCTAACTTTAATTAAAATGAACAACATGATTCCAATTCTGTTGTGTTGCAATTCCTATTGAGTTCTTGGCCGCCATTGTATTATTTTCAACTCTCTCCCACCTTCGGAGACCAAATACCCCATTTTATTTTATTTTATCAATGATTTTGGATCCAACAATGCATTTGTTTAATACAAGCAAATGGGTGGAATATATTGGGCACAAAGGTAGTTGAAGAAGCAATCAAAATTCTTGGAATTAACTTAATACCCAACAAGATTTATTTAATCCTTATAGAAACCTCTTGTTTAAGTCAACCTATCACAACCTTAAGTTTAACTTAATATCCTACAAGATTTATTGGGGCTGTTAGGCATAGACTTCTCGTAAAAGTCAAGATTATAATATAAGTCAATATTCACATTAAATGTTTTCCAAGTGATTCTTAGCTACTGTGCCTATTTCTCTTAGATACATGGATTTTGGAGAAATTCACAAAAATATGGATCCTTCACAAATCTTGCATCACAAAATCATCAAACCTAACGATGAAGTTTTTTTTTTTTTTTTTGCAAAACCTAAACATCAAGACGTTGAGTTACAAACCCTTGGTGAAAAATTACAAGAAGTCATTTATCTAAACAAATGTACAAGAAGTCGTACTAAATATAAGCGTTTTAGTTGTGAATTCTAGTTGTGTAGTTTTTTCTTTCTTTCAAAATGATAACAGATAAAGTGGCACAAAATTAATTTTCCATTTGAATCTGGTAAATGTACGTGGAACTACAACCAGAACGCTCTCTACAATCTTTTGTTTTGCTTAATGAAAACTTATGAAGCTCGAACTCGATAATTTAAATACTTTACACATGGGATGATTTTCCTCAACCTCCCAATGTCAACTTTTGAAATTTTCACTAATGTCAGTTTGGTCGAGGCAATGTCACCTTCCCTGTTTCACTTTAATATTTTTGGGAGTGATAGAGAAAATGATATTGGTTATGAAATCTCATACTTTGGGATTACCACACTAAAAGTTCAACATGCATGGACATCTTTTGGTGCCAACTGAAGTGATGATTTCCTCTTCGTTATTCGAATTAAAAATATGTAAATTCTATCTAAATGTAAAGATATTTGAATTCAAGCACTTTTGGATGTGATTTTAGGTTCGAATTTGTTAAGGCCACCCACTACGCCCGATTTCCCACCTTGCACCCCGAGTGCGGCCAGTGCGTGGTGGGGACACCACGTGTCCCCAGCCCATTGTTTTTTATTTGTTTTGAATTTTAGTTAAAATCATTTAAAAATGCTTATAAAATCTTTTTTAAGTATGTTTTTTTATACTATTTTTTAAAAATTTAAAATTTTTAAATTTAATTTTTTTGTTTTACTCATGTCAAAGTATAGAGGTAAAAAGAAATGATGTGGAAGAAAAAAAATGTTGAAAAATGAGAGATTATAGTAAAATGCTTTTAAAAATGAGTGGATAAAATGATAGATTAATAAGCGTGACAACGTAACGAAGAAAAATAATGATTTTTGGGAGGAAATGGACTTCAAGTGGATGCCCTAACATTGGTGGATGTGTACATTCATCCAAATATAATTTAGGCACATCTTCTAATGCATGGTCTTGTATTGCAAAATTACACTTTTGAGAAGCTAATGGGATTAACTTCTCCGGTCCATGGGCAGATTGGCTTGACAAGAAACCAATTTTTGACCTCACTTTGAGTGACAATGTGTTTGAATTTTTGCGTCACTAATCTTTTGAATCGAAAGAATTTTAACCTCTAGATATTTTCTCCATCCTCCACTATGATTCATCTAATCTACCAACAAAACTCACCGTTGAAACCAAAACCTTGTCTCCCTTTCCACCACCTTTCATGTTAGGGTATACCTCAAGGCTCCAACCCGAGAACCACCCTCTCCTACTACACCTTTGACTACTTTCATTCTTTGGTTAAAAGTTTCATCACTTGGGATGGGCAACATTGATTCATTTCTTACTTTTAACAACCCGTGATTGATAGATTACATATTCACGAACCATCTTCAAGACTTGAAGTAAAAAAAACTTTTCCAATTAAAAATATATATAAAAAGGTTTACAGAAATCAACCAAAATAACGGAGGAATTTGAAGTACACCAATGATCAATGATGGATGATTGAATCTCATCCAATCTCTCCATGTCCATGCAATCATCCAACCCGGAACCAAAAGACTTGAAGCCAAAACAGGGAAGACACAAACATGTCTCACATGTGAGCATCTCTCTGCACCTCCTGGTTTCAAATGAGATCTTACCCTTTTTGGAACATTATCCAAACACACTTTGACCCCAAACTCTCAAATCACTAAACACCACCCACAATAACCACCATTATTATCTTCAGTTCCCCGTTTAATCTTGACTTCCCCAAGCCTTAATAAATGACCAACACACAGAAATCCAAAAAAAAGTAAACAAAAAGGACACAATAACTAACCTTATTATTGTGATCACTTCCCCCCTTTAATCTTGACTTCGCCGAGCAATAATAAATGGGCAACCAAAAAACCTTAAAAGGTAAAGAAACTAACCTTTATATTACTATATAACTTCTACGTTTAATCTTGACTTTCCCCCGCCATAATAAACAAATGGTCATCATTAACCATGACCATGGACGACCTGATAATAAGCATTATCTCTCTCTTCCACATCAGCTTTCACTCTCTCCAACCCACAACAACTTATTTCTCTCATCCACATCATTCCAAGGTTCATCTTGTAAAAAATTTAAAAAATCAAAACAATTATAAAACGTATTTTCAAACAAAAAATTAAAAAAATTAAAAAAACAAAAAGAAACCAAAAATTAATTTTATATTTAACGCCCAAGTCGACGACCCACTGACAACACATCGACCGGGTCGTGGATGCAAAAAAAAAGGAAAACGATTAGTGGACGCTTAGCGTTCGGGACGCGTGCTTATGTGGCCAGCCCAGTCAGCAGACGCGTTTGAGTTGGCAGTCTCCACAGAAAAAGTTTATTTTTTATTTTATTCCTCGTTTCGTACAAATGTCTACATCCCTCCATCCCTCATTAATGCGTCTCAAATCACTCATTTTCCATGAACATTTTGGCTCTCCTACACAGCACAAGAGACTTGTTATAAATCTCAACATGCGTCTTCCTTTTTCTTCATTTCTCTTCTGTGGTCCTACCTCTATGCTTTGATGGAAATCGTTCATGTGTCTTTCCAAGTGGAGCAGCCGACAAACGTTCCTAAGGAGGGGATGTTTTTCCCCTCTTTCGAAGAAGCCCAAACATTTTACGTTGCTTATGCCGATTCTTGTGGTTTTTGTGTTAAGAAAAGGCATCACACCCGTTTGTTTGCTACCTCTGGGTCAAGTGTTAATGTGCTGGAACGAGATGCAATGGTGTCAAAGCTTCCGAGGATTTTGGCGTGATGTTCTACTGTTAAAAGTTCAATCAGAAAGTTCTATGCTTTTGCGTATAATTCCACATATACAACAAACAAGACCAAAGTCATCCTTAAGAATGTAGGAATGATCACATTCTTCTTCATTTTCTTCATGTACAGCAGTTGTATGTCTGTTCGGAATAAGAAGTCAGTCTGTTCGGAATATGTTGTGTGTCTGTTCGGAATAAGAAGTCTGTCTGTTCGGATTAAGTGGTGTGTATGTTCGGAATACTTTCTGTTCCATTTCTGCACAAATTTTCAACATAATCTGGACAAACATTTTACATAAACTGGACAAACTTTTTACATAAACAAGACAAGTTTTCTACATAAACAAGACAATCTTTCTACATAAATAATACAAACTTTCTGTTCCGTTTGTAGACACACTTTCTATGCTTTTGCGTGTAATTCCACATATACAACAAACAAGACCAAAGTCATCCTTACAAATGTAGGAATGATCACATTCTTCTTCATTTTCTTCATGTATAACAGTTGTATGTCAGTTTGGAATAAGAAGTCTATGTGTTCGGAATATGTTGTGTGTCTGTTCGGATTAAGTTGTGCGTCTGTTCGGAATAAGAAGTTTGTCTGTTCGGAATATGTTGTGTGTCTGTTCGGAATAAGAAGTCTGTCTGTTCGGAATAAGAAGTCTTTCTGTTCGGAATAAGAAGTCTGTCTGTTTGGATTAAGTTGTGCGTCTGTTCGGAATAAGAAGTCTGTCTGTTCGGAATATGTTGTGTGTCTGTTCGGATTAAGTTGTGCGTCTGTTCGGAATAAGAAGTCTGTCTGTTCGGAATATGTTGTTTGTCTGTTCGGAATATGTTGTGTGTCTGTTCGGAATAAGAAGTCTGTCTGTTCGGAATAAGAAGTCTTTCTGTTCGGAATAAGAAGTATGTCTGTTCGGAATAAGTAGTCTGTCTGTTCGGAATATGTTGTGTGTCTGTTCGGATTAAGTTGTGTGTCTGTTCGGATTAAGTTGTGTGTCTGTTCGGAATATGTTGTGTGTCTGTTTGGAATATGTTGTGTGTCTGTTCGGATTAAGTTGTGTGTCTGTTCGGAATAAGAAGTCCGTCTGTTCGGATTAAGTTGTGCGTCTGTTCGGAATAAGAAGACTGTCTGTTCGGAATATGTTGTGTGTCTGTTTGGATTAAGTTGATCCAACCTAAAAGTTAAAAACAATATTTTATTATGATAAGTCTGGATTCTGCACGAATAAAGGGTCTGCACGCTGTCCTAGGGTCTGCACGCTGTCCTAGGGTCTGCACTATCTGTGTATTGGGAAAAGAATCGTTCAACCTAAAGAACCGGCGTTTTCAAGAAGACCAAAGCACGTGAAGAGAAATTTTGCTGACTGGACGCTGACTCAACACGTCCACGTAAGACGCGTCCGTGACGCCCGCGTCCGTGTATAAGGACTCAAAAAAAAACACCTTTAGTGGTGCTCTTAAAGATAAAGACATAATATCATAACTAACACCATTATTATGATCACTTTCACATTAAATCCTGACTTCCCCAGCCGTAATAAATAACAAAACAAGCAAAGAAAGTAAAGAAAAAGTAAGTGAACAGAGTACTGTTCTGTCCTCTATATCTGTTTCTGTTCCTCACTTCTTCTCCACTCTTCTCTTCCCAGACATTTTTATTCCATTATTCATTGCCAAAAAAGAGATTTTATTTTATTTCTAAGTTTTGGGCAAAGATGATGAGGCAATGATGCGTCCAAACCAAACCTTGATAGCAAATGCTCCGCTCCAAAATACCCAGAGCCTAAAGAACAAAAGAGGAGAGAGAGAGTGGTCTAGAGAGAGAGAGAGGCTTTTGCTTCCACATGTGAGCATTCCTTTGTTTAATCAGTAGCTTTTTCTGCCTAGTTTGAGGAAAAACCCAAGTGGGTCTCTTTGGGGGGTTCCAATTTTCCACTTCAACTTGCTTTTTCCTGTTTCAAAGGTGTAAATTTGGAGAAAAACGAGCATTTTCTTGTGATTTGTGGTGTGGGTTGTTCTAAAGCTGGGGTTTTGTCGAGGGATTGAGCAGGAAAGGGAGTGGGGAGTTCTTTTTGGGTGTTGGGTCTGATTTAGATTCGAAGGAAAATGAGATTTGGAACACTTTTGTGATGTGGGTTGTCCAAAAGCTGTGATTTTGATGAGAGATTTGGTGGAAAAGGGAGGAAACGTGTTAATTTTTAGTGTTGGGTCTGATTTGTGTCTGATGGGGGTCGTGGATTCTCCCTTTTTGAGGTGTTTTTTTGGGGGAAAGATTATGTTGAGGTGGTGGTGTTGGAGAAAGTGAGGTTTGGGTTCTGGTGGGAGCTCAAAGGCCATGGATTGTGATCCATGTGATGGATGGAGGAGGAAGCCGATGCTGTTGTGGGTTGTCACTGGTGTTCTTGGATCTATCTTGTTCTCTTTTTTCACAGAAGGGTGTGAGGTCTCAAGTGGTAGAGGGTTTGGGGACAACCTTAAGCTCTGTGGCAATCAACTTCCTAATTTGGAATATTTGTGGTCAATATTAGGCAAGGTATGATTTTCTTCTATCACTTTTTATTTTTTATATTTTTTTGTCTGCTAATAATTTCTTATCTGTATTTCCCAATATAATGTGGTCTGCTGAAAATTATTTTTATGTCATAGTCATCTTGGGTCTGAGTTATTTGGCTGGATGATAAGATTTTGGTCTTCTTTATGAATCATAGTACTTGATCTTGAGGTTTGCTATTGCCACTTTGTAGATTGTATTATGAATTGACATTGAAGTTATTGTCCTTTTTGTGGTTTCATATGCTCTGAACTATAGTTGGTTGAAACAGTTTGAGATCCAATAGATTGTATATGGTATAACGTTCCAGATTATACAAGTACAACTAATGGTAGATATCTGTATTGCATTGGATAGGTTGGTCACATGTTTGGTTTGTGGGTTAATAGTTCACCCTTATAATGAGTTAGTTTGGTATTTACGAATTCGATATCATTTTTCTTTGATGTTTTTGTCATGGTTTAAATTGATTTCTAGGAAACCCTTGCACTGGGAGACAGTGCATCAACTCTTACTGAATGTTAGTGTTAAATCATCTAAATGCTCAGTCCTCTCTTGCTTAGTTTTAGGCATTTTTTGGTAGTTCATGTGGATTTGTTATTGGTTAGAATCTTGCTTATTGTGAGAGACCAGGAGTTACTAAACATTCCAAGGTAGCTAAAGTCCCACATGTAAAAAGGAAATAGCATGTAATGAGATGTATGATTTCTAGTGATCTAGTGAAGAAATGGTCAATGTTTCTCAGTCTTAAAAGAATTTAATTAGGTTTTTGTCTAGTTTTATACTCTTCTGAAATCATCTATAAAACAACACCTAATATCTGGATGCCTTCTAAATTTTTCTCATTGGAATGTTCTATATTCTTGACATACCTAGTTCAACTAAATGAGGGATCATTGTTTTTTGAAATATATGTAAAAGAACTGCCCTTACAGACTTACAAATACCAAGAGAAAAGTTATACAAATAAATAGAAGTTAAACATTTCAGCTCTCAGGTGGTTACATCTGTTAGAGATAATCCCACATCGTAGAAATGTGAGCTATCTCCTGGGGTTATAAGTTGGGAAGCCTCTCCATTCATTGCCAATTGGTTTTGAGTTGGATACCCTGTTCTAACATGGTATCAGAGCCTTGATGAACCCTTAATCGGGCTGGCGTAACCTCTCCCATTCGTGTCACGCGTAGACACGGCAGACCCGGTCACGCGTGCAGGGGAGTGTTAGAGATAGTCCCACATCGTAGAAATGTGAGCTCTCTCCTGAGGTTATAAGTTGGGAAGCCTCTCCACTCATTGCCAATTGGTTTTGCGTTGGATGCTCCCGCTTTAACATCATCTCATTTTTTTCATCAGTGTGTTTTGCCTTTAACAAGAAGTAATTAGGTTTGTGGTTTATCTTTTCCCATGAATGACCATCAATCAAAACTTCCTAAAATAGTTATGCATGATTCCTTGTTCCTTATTTCATTTTATTTGTCAAATTTATGGTAGCTCTGTCTACTTCCGTGCAGGAGTTGAAAGTGATTTGGCCATTACATAATCCAGTGATACAAGGAGAATACATTAACGGGCTTCTCAAAACTCTATTAAAGATAATTGGATGGACGCTAATAGGGAAAGTAGTTGTTTCCGTTTCCCATCCCAGGAAACCTAATTACACAAAACAGAAGAGTTTTCATCAGCAAAAGCAATCAGAGAGCTGTGGTGGAAGATGGAGAAAGCGACTTTTATTCCTAGGCGTAATGGTTGGGCTTTTTGTATCTTTTTGGATATTTTGGAGTATGCGAGCAAACATCGTCTCTAGGAGGGAGGAGACACTTGCCAATATGTGTGACGAACGAGCACGGATGTTACAAGATCAATTTAATGTGAGCATGAACCATGTGCATGCGTTGGCTATTATGATATCGACATTTTACCATGGAAAGCATCCCTCGGCCATGGACCAGGTGTTTTTGTAGTAGACTATGGATGTACTGACCCATAGGTGTATTTTTTTGCCACTCGATTCAACATTTTAAATTTAGTAAATATGAAATGCTATCAGTATCTATTGATGAAGTGATGAGCATTGTAGACGTGATCTTAATGAAAGTTAATTGGTGTTAGAAAGCAATACATTTATTTAGGAAGTGTAAGTAGTGACTCTGAATGAGATCCAAATACATGTATCTTTTAGGTTTCTATCTTGCTTCATTGCTTGTGAAATTTATGTCAGTTTCCGTAGTTTCCATGATGCTTAAGAAGATCATTATGTTCTTCAAAGTTTTATTTATATCATTGGGACTAAGGTGTTGATTCTTCTTTGATGTATTGTGGAATCTATCCATGGTTTTTATGAAGCATTACAAATATCGTTGAGTAAATTCAATTCCTATTGCTTGGGTTAAGCTGTTAGTTTTACTAATAATGTTCTGTGAAATTTAATGTTACTGTCCGTATTTTACTTGATGCTATTAGAATATATTCGAAGTTTGATTTCTATTACCAAGGTAAGAGATCGGGGCATGGATGTTAGATAAACTTTCAATTTTTAATTCATATTTCCTTTCATATTGTTCAGACTACATTTGCAGAATACACTGCGAGGACGTCATTTGAGAGGCCACTGACCTATGGTGTTGCGTATGCTCTAAAAGTATTGCATCCAAAGAGAGAGGAGTTTGAGAAATTGCATGGATGGGTGATAAAGAAAATGGAGAAGGGAGATCACTCTCCAGTGCAAAATGAGTACTTGCCGGAGAGTCTTGATCCCGCACCAATCCATGATGAATATGCGCCTGTTATATTATCACAAGAAACTGTAGCCCATATTGTCTCCGTCGACATGATGTCTGGAAAGGTATTACTGTTGAGCTCAATCAATTTATTAAGAACCAAAACCATAACACATTGTCCTTTGACGTGTTAGGGTTTGTTTTGTCGTTGGTCTAGGTCTTCAAAGTTCTACATTCTGGCATCTGGGTTTCTTTTTGTAGGTTTTGATGTTGTTCTTAGGTATCTTTTGTCCTCATAAGTAAAACCACACTTCCATTTTTTTCTATGTGCCTTTCACTAAGCAACACGTGATCAAACACTCATGCTGATCCTGTAAATCTTTTTGTTAGGTACGTAGAGAATGTATTACATTATCGTATTTATGACTGCTTATTTTAGTTGGTGAATTATGCAGACTTTTCTCCCTCTCTTTTAAGACCTTAAAGCACCATTTTTGTGGTTAGGTACTTAAATTAATTATCAGGGGATTTTATGTTTTTCTTCTCTATTTATCATTTTTGTTTGGTTCTTCGTTGATGATGGCAAACGCCATAACTTATGTTGAACTATAGAAGTAATGTGATATTTGGTCATAAATTTTTCTCACCAAGAAGTTCAAAGTAATGAAGCATTTCATCGTGCAAGAGAAAATTCATTCATGATCTATTTTAATCTCCCTTAAGAAAGGTATTTTCATATAACCTTTTACATTTGAATAGGAGGACCGTGAAAATATATTGCGAGCAAGGACTTCAGGGAAGGGGGTCCTGACATCTCCCTTTAAGCTTTTAAAGTCCAATCACCTTGGTGTAGTGCTGACTTTTGCTGTTTACAAAACCGATCTCCCACCGAATGCCAGACCTGAAGATCGAATTGAGGCCACTGAGGGGTAAATTAACTTATTCTTTTCAAAGAATGTAAGAGTAAATTTACAGAAATCCTCAGACAATTTCATTAGTTATAATTATGGAATGAGATAAATTTGATGCATCTCGTCCTCTTTCCAAGAATTTTTCTATCATTTTGCCAAAAAAAATCACCTAATGTCAATTGCCATCTCTTGGGCAGATACCTGGGTGCATCATTTGACGTTGAAACGTTGGTAGAGAAACTTCTGCATCAGTTAGCCAGCAAGCAAACAATTGTCGTCAATGTCTACGACACCACGAATGTGTCTGCTCCTATCAAAATGTACGGTCCTGAGACTCCTGACGCCAATGACACTGGGTCCGTGTACATCAGTAGTCTTGATTTTGGTGATCCGTTCCGGAAACATGAAATGCAATGCAGGTGAGCTTGTTTTATTCTAATCTGTATTGACAACATGGAAATATAAATACATTCTCGTGTTTCAGGTTCAAGCAGAAGTCCCATTTGCCATGGTCTGCGATAACTACATCACTGGGTGTTGCTGTAATTGTTCTACTTATCGGCCATATATTTCATGCAGCCATAAGTCGTATTGAGAAGGTGGAAGATGATTATCATGAAATGAGAGAATTAAAAGTTCGAGCAGAAGCTGCGGATGTAGCCAAGTCACAGGTTTCTTTTCTTTCAATTAGTTTGTTTTATTGAACAGAAATTGTTGATTGGCATGGTACCGTATGACAAATGAATCGCAGCCCATGTGTTTTCATGGCAATTTTTATGTATGAGGAAAGAAAATTCTAGTAGTTGTGTCTTACTACACATGTAACACAGTTTTCGAGATGCTAGTGTTAGTTTTAATAAGACTCGCTTATTAGAGCTAGTATCATAGATTACTGACATGTTAAATTCATCTATTCAGAGTTGGTAATGTGGTTTACTAGATATATAACACTAAATTATTAGCTAGTATCAAAATTTAGAAAAAGACATATGATAGAGTTCCAAGAAATGTTATGTGGTGGACCCTAGAGAAGAAGAATGTCTCAACAAAATATGTGAATTTAATTAAAAATATGTACGAAGGAGTTGAAACTAGCATTAGAATTTGTGATGGTGTGACAAATTTTTCCGATTAAAATTGAACTTCATCAGGGTTCAGCTTTAAGTCCATATCTCTTTGCTTTAGTAATGGACGATGTGACAAAAGACATACAATGTGAGGTTCCATGGTATATGTTTTTTGCGGATGATGTAGTATTAATTGACGAGAGTAGGATGTGTGGGGAGAAAACTAGAGTTGTGGAGAAATACTTTCGAAACAAAAAGTTTTAAACTAAGTATATCTAAAACTGAATATATGAAGTGTTGTATCAGTACCGTTAATACCGAGGAAGATGAGATTATATTAGATGGGCAAGTGGTGCGTAGAAAAAATATTTTTAGATATCTTGGACAAGATTAGAGCAGGAAGATGCAGGAAGATGAGATTATATACTTCAGAAAGATGGGGAGATCGATGAAGATGTTAACCACAGGATTAGAGCAGGATGAATGAAATGACGACAAACCTCATGTGTCTCATGTGACAAGAAAGTTTCACTTAAGTTAAAAGGAAAATTTTATAGACCCGTAATAAGACCTACAATGCTATATGATGCGGAATGTTGGGTCACTAAAAGACAACATATACAAAAGATGAGTATCTAAAATGAGGATGTTGAGGTGGGTGTGTGACCATACACGAATGAATCAGATTAGAAATGAAGACATTCGTGAGAGAGTTGGAGTTGCTCAAATGGAAGAGAAAGTTATACAACACAGACTGAGATGGTTTGAACATGTACAAAGAAGACCTATGGAGGCACCTATAAGAAGAGGAGTATTGAATCATATCGAAGACACAAAAAGAGAAAGTGGTAGACCACGATTGACTTGAGAGGAAACGGTCAAAAGAGATCTAAAAGATTGGAATGTGCCTCGAGAATTTGCATTGGATAGAAACACGTGGAAGAAGGCGATTCACGTGCATGAATCGTGACTCCTTAGAGTTTCATTTGTAGTCTACCTCAACTAATTTGGGATTAAAGGCTTTGTTCTTGTTTTCTTAGTATCAAATTTATTAACATGCTAAAATCACTAAGCATGTTTCCTTATACATGTGTCGAGCACCTATGCACAAATAGACCTGCCATTTAATCTTAATACCAGAAACGTTATAAACTAGATCCCTGTAGTCATTATTGTTTGACTTCATTTATCACCCTTGGGACACTTTCTATGTAGATGTCCCTGCATCTCGAAGTCAAGTTGGTACTTATATAAGTGTCTCAATGCCTACTTGCATCCTAGCTCCTTTCCTAGATTATAGCAACAAACTCGCAAGTTGTGGTAGATAAACCCTTTTCAGTTAGCCTTCCCTAGACTCAAATCACCATCATGGGAAGTGGCTATGGTATGACATTTTTTAACGGTAATTTGACTTGGTAATGAACCTCGCGGAACTTCCCCTAAGAGTTTTCTTCCGTGTTGACAAGAGCCTAGACTACTCAAGGTTTTCCCATTTTAAAGAACATTATGTAGGAGTATGGGACTATTTCTTTGCCCCCTCTAAATAATCTACTATGGCATTCACACTTACTGGGATGAGAATATGGCTCAAATGCATTTTTTTTCTTTCTGATTGCTTGGTGGTCTATGTGATTTCAAAGTCAACCCATCATGAGTTTTGCTTGACATTCCCTTGTCATTCACCTTTTCTTGGTTCCTCTGGATCTCTTTCTGATTATGTTCCCTGTCTGCAGTTTCTAGCCACTGTTTCCCATGAAATCAGGACACCGATGAATGGTGTCTTAGGTAAGTCGCAAGCCATGATTAACCTAATTATTTGATGTATATAATATTTCATAATATAATAAGATTTAAACTAAAGTTTTGCTTCAATTTTAGGTATGCTGCAGATGTTGATGGATACCAGCCTTGATGCAACTCAACAAGATTTCGCAATGACTGCACAAGCAAGTGGGAAGGCTCTAATTTCACTAATTAATGAAGTCCTCGATCAAGCAAAGATAGAGTCAGGCCGTCTCGAACTTGAGGCTGTTTCTTTCGATATACGTGCCATTCTGGATAATGTGTTGTCACTTTTCTCCGACAAGTCACAAGACAAAGGCATAGAGGTACAATGTGGTGACTAGAGCACAAATTCATGTTTTTTATATGTTTTATTGACTCTGACATCTTAACTCTTTTTTGCATGAAGTTGGCTGTATATATCTCTGATCAGGTGCCAGAATATATTGTCGGAGACCCGGGTCGGTTTCGGCAAATTATCACAAATTTAGTTGGGAATTCAATAAAGGTGTGTATTTTGTTCTTGGTAAATTACAGTTTACCCCCACGAATTATGCCTACTTTCTGTTCAGAACTAATTCTCTTTTTTCCCCCAGTTCACTGAAGAAGGCCATATTTTTGTCTCCATAACCCTACTCAAGGAAAGTATAAATAAACTGAAAAGCGAAGAAAACCATAATGCTCAATCCTTAAATGATGTACATGCATTTTGTGACACATTAAGCGGGTTTCATGTAGTTGACAAATCAAAGAGTTGGGAAAATTTTAAGATACTTAGTGCCCCTAAAGAGGTATCCGATTCAATCAACTTATTGGTGGTGGTCGAGGACACTGGTGTGGGAATACCAAGAGACGCTCAAAGCCGTATTTTCATGCCTTTCATGCAAGCCGACAGTTCTACTTCTCGAACGTATGGTGGAACTGGCATAGGCTTGAGTATAAGCAAATGCTTGGTGGAAAAAATGGGTGGGGAAATAGGATTCGCGAGTGAAGCTGGAGTTGGCAGTACATTTGCTTTCACCACGATGTTCAAGGAAGGACAAAGGAACTCGGATGCGAAGCGGCACCAACCTGAGATAGCGGTTTCGGATTTTCATGGAATGGGGGCGTTAGTAGTGAGTGGGAGCAGCATTCATGCTGAAGTGGCCAAGTATCACCTTAGAAGATTAGGGATACAGGTGGAAATTGCCATCAAGCCAAAATCATTGTATGCGTGTATTTATGATGTATGTAATTCAAGGTAACCATCTTTTCTTGATCATTTCGATTTTTTCCGACATTTTCGCACTATATTAGATTGCTATGATACAGTATTACTGTTGACATAGAGAATGATGACAGCAAATGAACTGCATATTATATTCCATAGGTTCCCTTCCAATTCCATTGTTTTTTTCATTTTTAGCAGCTCGTTTCCCCTCAAAACAGAGATCAACTTATGAATATACATGGCCCCTTTCCGTATCTTGTTTATATAAACATAAGGAGCTGATTTCCATATTCCTCGCATTCTAGTTTCTACCCCTAGAACATTTTTTCATTTATGTTTTTAAATCACAGGCTTTCAGATTTTGTAATATTGTTCCCTTTTTCCGTCAATTTAAATTTTTATGGTTCATATATTAAATCCTGGACCCATCCCGGTCTGAAGTTTCGAGTATCGTAAAAATGTAACCAATCAAAAGAAAAAGTAATAATAAAAATGTAATAGCATTGTCTAACTCTTTTTCATTGTTAACTTTCAGCTTGTCCTTCCTGAGATGTTACTAATGGTTTTTTACCATGATCTCTTCTAACAGGTTAAATATGGTGTTTGTTGACAAGGAAAATTGGACCAAGACCACTGGTAATTCGTTTTCTCATCTACTTCTAGAGCTTTGGCAAAATGCTAGGATAAAATCCTTGGAAAAGTTACCTAAGATATTCATCTTGGCTACATCGTTGAACACTCTTGAGGTTGAAAAAGTTAAATCAACCGGATTTGCTGAAAACGTAATCATGAAGCCTCTCCGTCTAAGTAAGATTGTAGCATGCCTACAAAAAGCACTAGGAATGACAAACAAGAGACAGCTAGGCCGGGAACAACCTCTTGGACTTCGAAGTCTGCTAAGTGGAAAGCACATATTGGTGGTTGACGATAACATAGTGAACCGTAGAGTTGCTGCTGGCGCATTAAAAAAATATGGTGTTGTGGTTACATGTGCAGAGAGCGGCAAGGTTGCCGTGAAATTGCTACAGCCGCCTCATAAGTATGATGCTTGCTTTATGGATGTCCAAATGCCAGAGATGGATGGGTACGGTACTCAACTTGTATGTTTTTAAGCTTATTCTTGGATTCTGTTAACATGTGTATTATCTGATATCTATACTTTCTAGTCCTGTAACAAATCTCCTTAATTAACTCTGACATATTATTTAGCGAATTAGTAGTTGTAGTTTGGTTGTTTCAGAGTTAGTATTTACTTCATAGCTATTCTTTCCATTACCATAGTTAAAAACTCTCTGTGACATTATACTTGAGTGGTGCATGAATATCGTAATCGATACTTTTCAACTAGGTTCTTGAATATCGGACTATAATCTAATTTTTCGACACATGCTATCAGGAAGTTATAAATGAAGACTGGACACTTCGACCTCTTGGCTCTTGTTGCTTATATGTTAGTTTAATTATATTTTTATGCGATTGGTTTTGAGAACTTTGCTTTCCCAATGATTCAATTCATTGTTTTGGTTGCCAGATTTTGCATGTAGAATGTGTGATTTAATGATTTTTATGCATTTATGTTATTTGCAAGAAGAATTGATTTGGTTGACATTGTTCTCCCACCACAGCTTTGAAGCCACACGACATGTGCGCGCTAGCGAAAGCAAGTTCATTGAGGAGAACAAAGCTGATGATTTATCTAGGGATTCAAATGGTAATGTGGTTCACTGGCATGTACCTATACTAGCCATGACTGCAGATGTCTTCCAAGCAACAAATGAAGAGTGCATAAAAGCTGGGATGGATGGTTATGTATCGAAGCCATTCGAAGAAGAACAATTATATTCATGTGTGGCACATTTTCTCGAGTCTAGTTCGGTATAACAAAGCAACAGAAGCTGATGGGTAATTTCTAAGCAGAAGATTAAATCTGACTTGGATATGTTATCAGAGCCTGTATGCTTCTGCTATTGGCTGGTCGGAGCACGACATTTCTGATTTTATTGAAGTGTGTTAGATAATAGTCACATATTGGAGAATTTAAAAGCTTTCTCCTGGGTTATAAGTTCAAGGGTCTTTCCACTGATCATCAATCCCTTTTGAGTTGGATATTCACACTTTAATACGGTATCAGAGCCTCATAGACCCAACGGCCTACTGAACACATTCACTCATGTTAAAGTGTGAGTATCAACCATTAAACTTATAACTCAAGAGAAAGTTCCTAAATTCTCCAATATATGGCTATTATGTAACATAATATTGTCTTGGGACTTATGAATGTCATGACACGGTAATTTCTGGCATATCATTGTTTTTTTGTCCTGCTTTCTTCTCACCTCACTTCGCCTTCCTTGACATCTTTTCTCCGGGCATGGTGTAAATCATGCTTCCTATCTTTTTTCTGTGAACTGCTATTATTGATTTGTTGTTATTCCTAAGGTGTTATTTCCCATTCTGATCCTTAACAGAGATTTTGTAGCGGATAAAAAAGAGAAGAAATAGCACGGCTGTCCTCCACGCTACGGGTTCTTCCAGCAGTACCACTAGCAGCTAGCAGGTCTTCTCGCCCGACGTTGTGTGATTTATGTACAAATGAAAATTATGGAATGTGTGATTTGTGTGATCGATTTTGTAGTGTAACCAGCATTTTGATTTCGTTTAAGTTGTAAATATCAGTTGAAGACATGTTTTCTTTACAGTTCTCGATTTGTAGTTGTTGGCTTGTCGATCATAATTATTACTAGTGGTTGTGGTGTGTAAGTGTACATACGTTATATAGGTTCGCTATCGGCATCTTTGTCGGCTTGATTTGTAAATGAAATTACTTTCCTTAATACTTGTATGGGTTTGGATTTCTGTCATTTATTTAAGGGTCAAATCTTTTAAATATAATTTAGAATTCAAAATAATGATAAATTCAAACCGTAAATTTTTATACATGACTTGAGTCATCCATCCAAGTCTAAAATCATAAAATTTGAGAACCATAGATCATGAGATTGACGAATGTAGTTTGATGATTTTTATCCATGTCTTAATCTAATTAATACATATCTTAAATTTTACGGATCGATGAGCGTGGATGATTCAAGTCGTAGATGTACGGTCTGGCTTATGTATTATATTAAAATTTTAAATTACATTTAAGAACTTGATTTTATATAAGGTAATGTTATTTCCATCTTAGGAGCTCTTGCAGGTAGCTTAAAATATTTGATTTAATAATTTCTATAAAGCAGAGGAGCATATTAAGGTGTCAAATTGTGCCTATTCCTCCGTCGACACGACCCAATTTGTAAGGATGTTTGAAAATTGTTGGTTTATTTGATTTGTAATTTTGTTGAAGTTTGATTAGGTATTTTCACTTATAGTGGAAATATTCTTGTATTAAGCTAATTGGGTATTATTTTATTTACGTGACTTAAGCTATTGGTATCCGAAAAAATATAAAGAAGTTGGAACTGTAGCAAATAAAAAACCCAAGAAATTAAAATCCAAAAATCTATAACAATACTATAGTTGTAGTTTGCTACCACGGTCTCTTTGGGTAGTAGTCATTTCCGTTTTGGTATATCCAATACTGACCGTCAATCAGATAATACAACTAGTCTCATCCCTACAACCCTAGTAGTAACTTCACCCACGATTTGCCACTTCCACGAATTTTTGTAACGGAACGGAACCAAAACGCTTTCCTTGTTTAAAAAAAATAACTATTTTTGTGGGATCCTAATCCTAATTGATTTTTATTGTTGTTTAGGTGGTGATTAGGAGGAGATAAGTTTGGAGGGCTAAGATGGAGTGTTGGTGGATGAAGGGTTGAGATGGTTGGGAGATTAGATGGATGGTGAGGATTGGATTGGAGAAGATATTTTAGGTGACTCTTCCCCCCCTCTCCCTCTCTCATGTTTCCCTCACTCTCTCTCAATTCTCTCTCTCCCTCAGTTGGTGCTCCGGCGGGAGGGTGATCTCCGACGAGTTGGGGTGATCAGAGTCGTTTAGTGGTGGAGGTGAGTTGGTTGGTTGGTAAACTCATCTCGTTGGTTTCTTCTTTTGTTCTCTCTCAACCTAACTCATTTCTGTGGTCGTGGTTGGTGGTGGAGGTTGACGAGGTGGATTCGTGTCTGTGGTATGTCGAGGAGGTGTTGATCGTTGATCGAGCGTGAGGTTAGTCGACAGATCGTGATTTCGGGGAGAAGTGCTCGGGGAAGCGCCGTCGTGGTTCTTCGAAGATTTCTTCAAACCTTCACGGTATGTTAAACTTGTAGTTGTAGCTCACTTTAGTAGTGTGAGTATTTGGAAGTCGACGGTAGACCTTCCGGCTCGTCGCAAGTATACATGCAGCAGATTTTACTGCCTGATCGGTCGACCGGTTGGTGCAAACGATCGACCGTTCTTAATGAGATTTCGGGTTCTCGGTCGAACGATGCCCTTGGGGCGGTCGACCGGTTGTGCATTGGAGGCAAGTCTGGTTGGTTTCGGTCGAACGAGACCTCTTTGTCGTTCGACCGTGTGCACTGTCATAGGTCGGTTGGGGCGTTGACCATCTAAACGGTCGACCGCCTGTGTGACTTTGTCCGGCCGGTGACTTAAGTTGGATTGGTGGTCGGTTCGACCGAAGGTGGTTCGGTCGACCGGACTTGATGTGGAGCGTGGGAGAATTCCCTGGTGGAATTCGGTCGACTGAGAGTGCTCGGGGGTTCGACCGTATTCGTTGGTGAGAGTTAGGGGATTTCCCTGGTGGACTTTGGTTGACCGAGAGTGCTCGGGGGTTCGACCGGGTTCGTTGTTGTGCGTGAGGGATTATTCCCTGGTGACTTTCAGTTGAATATGACCCATTTTCCGTTCGACCGATTGGTCGTTTTGTTCGTTGAACCTGGGAGGTGACTTCTAAACGGTCGACCGGGCCCTGACTTTGGTTCGACCGAACGAGTGTGGTTGGTGGGAATTGGTCGACCAATGGAGTGTCGGTCAAGGCAATTGCCCTGTGTTTGTGAGATTTGGTCGACCGAGACTTTTGGTTCGGTCGACCGTTTGTGTCCAGTTTTGCACATTGGAGATGCGGTTGTTGTGGTCGTCCGTGTGGGGCGAGTTGGGGTGTCAATGTTCTTCCAGCAGGTGTGCTAGTGGGCACGAGTGTTACGGTGGTTGGGTGAAAAAGCCCTAGAGCCCCGTAACTGTGTGAGAGTTGTGGTTGGGTGAAAGAGCCCTGGAGCCCAGCTTGGAAATGTGTGTGTTGCGGTGGTTGGGTGAAAAAGCCATGGATCTCCGTAACTGTGTGAGAGATGCAGTTGGGTGAAAGAGTCGTGGAGCCCAACTAGTCTGTGCGGGGTTGGGTGGAAAAGCCCTGGAGCTCCGTAGTGCGTTCAGGTTGGGTGAAAGAGCCCTGGAGCCTGAGCATGGTCCGCGTGTTAAGGGTTGGGTGAAAAGGCCCTGGAGCCCTTGGACGTTTGGGTTGGGTGAAAAAGCCCTGAAGCCCAGCTTGGTGACGAGTGTGTTGCGGTGGTTGGGTGAAAAAGCCCTGGAGCCCAGCCTGGTTGTGGTGCTTTTCTTGTTGGTAGAATTGCATGCTAGGGTGCTTTTCAGATCATGCATTGTAGAGTTTGACATACGGGGTTTCCTTCTGAAAACTTAGGCATTGTTGCATGTTTGCTTTTCAGACCGTGATCAGCGTTAGGTGGGGTGGTGACCGAGGAGATTAACGCTGCTACCTGATCCTGCTTCCTCTCATTTTGAGGTCGAGTGATTACTTGTATTCATTTGTTTAGCATTTTGATGTATTCACACTTTTGAAATATTCAGATATATATATATATTATATGTTGGTGCACCTTTTTTTTATGTAATATCTTCTGTTGATTACTGTTTAGAAAATTTTAAATTTTCCGTTGTGTTGAGGATGTTACAATTTTACTAAACGGGTTCCTATTTAAGGATGTTTTGGCATTTTTGCCACTCTAAGAGCATTCCTTAACGCAAGTTTTTTGAGGTCATACACGACCTCATGACCGGTCATCCTCCCACTAACTTTTTTAACGCGGGAAAGAGAAGGTCGAAGACGCCCGGGTCGTCGACCCGGTTGTCCGGGTCAGCCAAGATGAATTTTTTGATTTTTTGATTTTTTTGATTTTTGGTTTTGTTTTTGTTTTGAATTTTTTGTTAGAGATTTTTTTTTTATTTTTTTTATGAAAATACGTTTTATAATTATCTTGATTTTTTAGATTTTTTTTTTAATTTTTACCAAGATGGACCCCGAAATGATGTGGAGGAGAGAGATAGTTTGTTGTTGGGTTGTGGTTAAGAGGTGAATAGTGTAGGAAAGAGAAGAAGTTGGGTTGAGGAAAGAGAAAGCTGATGTGGAAGAGAGAGAAAGTTGATTTTGAAGAGATAGAGAGCTGATAACCAGATCGTCCAGATCATGGTTAGTGATGGCCTAAGAGGTGTTATCTTTTACTGTGACAGTGTTCTGAGATCGTTACTGCAAAGTTAAATTTTGAGGTGAAATTAAGGTCTGAGATTATTATTTTTTGAATTTGTACTCATGCGATTGATTAGATTGTATGCAAAACCCGACATATGTTTGGTACGTTGGATTATAGTGCGTGGTTACTTTCATTTCATGAAAAGAATGTATTTTCATAAACGGTCCTTTCGATTCTTTTAACCTGAAATTTGTACTTCTAATTAAGTGCTGGCATAACACTCCCAAATGAACCAACAACAGTAGAATAATACCTTTGTTGTCTAATAATAATGTTTTAGATTTTTGCTCGACAGAGATGTGGGAAAATGCAATAGCATTTGGTGGGGTTTTTTTTCTTGGCTGGAAATATAGTGTACAATTGTACACTTAAGAATGTGTTAGTTTAGCTCATTTCTTACAATTAGGATGAATCTGACTTAAAATTTTTGCTGAAGAAATGGTATTATGTTTTGTTTTTTGTACTTCATTGTCCCATCTTTACTTTCGTACGCTTGCATGTATTGATTTTCCGATTAACATTTTATATTTTCTTCTTCCAAAGTTATGCACTTTTGCTAGGTATTTATATGATGTACTTTTGAAGGTGTCTTTAGTATCAAAACAAATTATCATTATAACTATGAGTGCTTGTTTTCTTCTTTTTATTCGTTCCAATTATAGATTTTTTATGTTCTCTCATCAATTTGTAACCATCTTTTACTTTCCTACCGTAGCTTTGCATGCTTGATTAAATACCCGTGAACTATTTTACTTGCTTTCTTACTCGCTTTTATTGTGGTTCCAACATAGAGTTTTGTACGTGGTACCTTGTTTGATTGTGGTTCTCATATAATGATTCAAACAGTGAGATTGATAAGTTCTTGTGAAAATTTCTAAATGACAAATCCACAAGCTTCAGCTAGATTTGAAAGATTGGGTATTCATTTTTTAAACGATCTTATCAAGCATAGCTTCCTAGCACCATCTTTCTAGGTGAGTGAGGTCATTCATCTACAGATGGGTTCAGTATTGGTGTCATTCTTGATTATATTTGTTGTGCTAATCTTAATCCGCAAATGATACCATGCACATATTTGTCATTACCGATCAGTTTTTTCAATGTTCATGCCTCTTGGGATGTTTTTAAGTAAAGAAATATTGAGAAGAGTATATTTTTGAAAGTATATCATAGCATGCGTGTTTCTTTTTTTGTTTTAATTTTCATCCTCGTGCATATCTCTTAAGTAGCTACATGTTTTGAAATTATTAGCACCTTCAATTGATAATTATACCTTTTTATTTATAGAACATATTACGATAAATTCATTTTTATAATTGTTTGTTCTTTATTAAATGTATCACTGTAATGTCATTTATTTTTGAACGATACAATGGTAGTATTTGTAACGCCCCTAATCTACAATCAATCACATATATAACAAACGAAAAAGGAACATTAATTGACAAAAATCAAGTCAATGCCTCAATTAAAACATATCATAAAGTCAAGATCAGAGTACAACGAGGAAGAAAATACAAGAACTCTGAAATTCCTGCTACAAGACTACTAAGAGGAGTAGGAAAATACATGACAATTGAGCTCACAGATCCAGTCCACGCGTCCTAAGCCCAAGTCTCCTCAGTTATCTATCGCGTCTCACCAGCACACCCACAATCACGCATGAGTCTTAAATCATGACCCCGTACACCACCCCAACCCAACACTGGACAATGTATAGTCGTCCTTGACGACTCACATTAACTAGGCAATGTCGTCCATATGGCTCACAAACTGAACTAGGCTACGTCGTCCACACGCCCCACACTGGTCTTGTGTCCCAAGGCGATCACGCGTCCCAACGAAGCCGAGAGTGCACCTCGACCCCACTCCGCATCTGATCCACAATGCATTACTCAACCCGCTCTCACGGTAGAACTGTCACATGTCCCAATGTGACCACGCGCCCAATCAAGCCGAGCGTGCACACTCGATAAGACCGTGCATCCGGCCCATAAGGCAATGCCCTACTTCAACCACGCGCCCGAGCCTGTGAGCAATGCTCCCTAGTGGTCACTCGTCACTACGCTGGTGGGTTGACTAGTCCCGCATCCGGTTTCGGGAGCTGACCACACGCCCGGGCCCGTAAGCAACGCTCCCAAATGGTCACTCGTCATAACATGGGTGGACCCTTCCCGAACCGCCACAACATAGGGGGAAACCCTAATATCTAGTCATACGTGCCTCACACGTCATCTCTCTGCCATCCCACGCCCGAGTCCCTGAGCAACACTCTTTAACGGTCACTCGTCACAACGTAGGTGCCCAACCGGTTCCACGAACCTCTCACAAGACAAGGGGTACACACAATTAGCACCAAAAACGCGAGTCAAACAACCCCAACAACATGTAGACCAATAAACATAAATAGGACTATAAAATCATATAAGCAATATAAAGAAACTATTGCTTTAAACCCACAATCAAAGGTACAAGGGTATCAGTGTACAAAATATAATTCTCATTTACTCAGGGGAAAAACAATAAATTTCCCAATTAATAGAATTTTCTAAAAATATATAGGAAGTCCAGGGAAAAGAGAGTGATTTTTCCTAAATTAAATTATTTTTCACAATTATCGAAAATCCAAGGGTTTTTTTAGCAATTAACTAAATTATTCATTATTTATTCAAATACAAATAAATCCAGGGTTTTTCCACCAATTATTCCAAATGTAGGATCGTGTGGGTCTATGGGTCCACAAACTAATCACGATTAAGCCCTAATTAACTACTTGGTTGATTGATCAAAGAATTGCAGCGGAAATTAAAAACAAATCAAACACAAGTAGGAAAGCAATGCAAACCACACAAGAAGACACCGGATTTACAGAGGTTCGGCCGCGCCTACGTCCTCTCTTGCAAGCCCCTCTCGAATCCCCGTTCGAGCTCCTCTTGCGTCTTCACTATGCCTCCCCGTTCCGGGCCGGGAGCAACGCCTTTTACAAGTCTTCAAGCTCGCGAACAACCCTCGCCGAGCTTGGCACCACCTCTCACAAACCGAGAGAATCACTTCGGGCTTTCACCGAAATCCTTGCTTCTTTGTCTTGGGCTTTCACCAAGACCCTTGCTCACTTTACAACAATGGTAACTTGAGTGGAACTCACTCTCTAATTGAGCACAACAATTGCTAGTATGATGATTGATGAAGGATGTGGAAATTAGGCTTTGGATGACTAATTTGGAGCTTTGAGGTTGTGGAAAATCTCACTATAAGTTTGACACTTTGGAGTTGTGAAATCTTATGGAAAACTAAGTGTGAACCTCTATTTATAAGCTCCTAAAGATTTCTAGCCGTTTGGACAAGATTTGATTGGATTTTGTGCAAGATACACAAAACAGAAAATCAGGTTCAGAAATCTGTCCAGAAACGGTCGACCGAAAGGTGTATCGGTCGACCGAACCCTTGAGTCTGTTGATGGATCGGTTGACCGAACATAGGTACTGGTCGACCGAATCACTTAAGTTCTATAGGTCAACGGTCGACCGAGCAGGTACCGGTCGACCGAACTACTGGGTTCGGTAGAGAGAAATCTTGATCGGTTGGACAAACTTGTGTCGACCGATAGCAGGTAGATTTTACCTATTTGAACGGTCGACCGAACTAGGCAAATGGTTCAACCGGTTCTAATGTATATGGGGGTGTATATTGAGAAAAATGTGTATACGACCGTTGTATAATACGACAAATAAAACGGTCGTATTTTTACCAAAAACAGCAAACGAAACGGTCGACCGAAGTTTTACCGGTCGACCGAACAGGTCTGGGTAATCGGTTAAATAGATGTGTGATCGGTTGAACGGATTGGTCTGGTATAACAAAAATTGTGTATAACCGGTCGACCGAAAGGTGAACGGTCGACCGAACTCAGGCAGACTGGCGACCAATGTTTTAGGTGTTTAGGTGATCTAATGGAGTCCAAATTATATGATATTTTGTGTGTGACTCCTAAAAGGAACCTAGTGTGTGAATGCATGCATATTAGCTTAAGTTATGCCCAATTCACATAAGTTCCTAATTCTCAAATAAAGGTAAAATTACATGTCTTCAATCCTAGCTTGATTACATGTCTTGACTTGATTTTTCTTCTTTCTTGAGTCTTGATCACCTGTAGATGTTAGCACAATACAACATGTATACTATTATACTACATGTGCTAATCTACATGTCCTTATTAAGATTAGGTTTAATTACATCATCAAAATACGGATTAAGGCCAAAAAGCCAACAATCTCCCCCTTTTTTATGATGGCAACCTATATCTTAAACCAACCTAATACTTGAAAAATGTATAAGTTAACTATGCATATAAATGCTCCCCCTATGGATGTGCATAAGTTTTCTTGACAATTTCATGTATATTTCAAGTATCCCTAATCTATTACTTCTCCCCCTTTGACATCCATCAAAAAAATACAATAATCAATGTAATATATGAATTTAAATTTCTCCCCCATTGACAATTATATATAACTATTTGAGTTCAATTTAGGATGTCATTTGTAATGAAGATGCCCCCCCCCTAATTTTTGCACTTCATTACTCTAATAAAAGATATAACTATTAAGCTCCCCCTATCAATAAGGCTAGATGGAAACTATGAGTATGATTAAAGTTAAGTTCAATTAAGTTTCTATTTAAGCCTTATTCTAACATCCATTTAAAATTTGACATTTAAAATCAATGGATGTGGTATATGATTTGCAATGAATTTGGTATATGATTTGCAATGAATTAAACTCTAAGGATATGACAATTAAGCATATTAACTAGATTAGAGCTATTTTTCAGAAATTTTAGAGATAGAATTTTTATACCAAACTTGAATCTTGAATAGCTCCAATCTTGATTTGGTGATGCAACCGGATTCGAATTCGACGCTTTGGCTCACCTGGTCACCACCAATCTCCTCCTCAAGCTCCTATAAGTGTAGATTTAGGTACCCAAACAACTTTGGGTCCTTGAACATTAGCTTTTGGGATCCAAACCATTTTGGTTTTGGGTGCCCACACACTTGAGGAACTAGATTTAACAAATAAATGCTTGTCATTTAAAGTAGTATGAGATACATGGTTTTTCAAATGCACATTGTATCCTAAACCATGTTTAGCTAAGGATTGTCTTTGACTACTCAAAAGCATATCAAGCATTTTTGTTCCTTTAGTGAACATTTCTAGATCTTTTCTTAATTGCATATTTGAAACTTTAAGATCTACATGTTCATCAACAATGGGTGTTTTACTTAGACTAGCAAGTGATGATTCATTTGATTCAAGTCTAGCAATCACCTCATTCTTTTCATTCATGATTAGTTCAATTTGGCATTTAAGATCATTTATAGTTTTTCTAGCATTTTTGTTCTTTTCACAAACGATCTCATATTGTTTAACTAAATCATGAAATGCATTTTGAAGCTCATCTTTAGTAAATGTTTCATTAGATGCACTTGAGTTTGAGCTATCACTAAGATCTCTAGATGAGCAAGAATTAGAAATAGAAAAGTTAGAGGCTACCTCACTCAATTCATCTTCAATTGCCATGTGACATGAGTAAGCAAATTCTCCTTTACTATGCAAGGTGGAAGATGATGTTGATTGTGATGAGGAATCATCCCATGTAGCTTTGTGAGCTTTTTCCCTCCTTTCTCTTCTCTTGCTCCTTCCCTTCTCTTTTCTTTTCTCCCTCTTTTTCTCCCCTTCTTTTCTCTCAATCCTAATACCTCTTCTTTCAATTTTGTCTTCTTTATTCTTGAGGTATTTGAAAAAATATTGGGCAAGGACCACGATTTCTTCTTCTTCATCTTCTCTCTTTTGCTCTTCAAAATCTGCATGTAAGGCCATAGAAGGAGTTTTCTTGGAAGCTTCTTTTTCTTTGCGATGACTCAATTGAAGCTCATAGGCCATGAGATTTCCAATGAGTTCCTCCATCTTCAATTTGGAAAGATCGTGCGATTCTTCAATTGCGACGACCTTGTCTTCCCAATCGTTGCTCAATGATCGGAGGAATTTCCGAGTCATCTCTCCTTCATTTATCCTTCTTCCAAGAATCAAAAGAGAGTTAGTAATATCGGTGAAGCGAGTGTTCATGTCGCTTATGTTCTCACCGATTTGCATAGAAAATATTTCATATTTATGCATGAGAAGACTTATCCTAGTTTCTTTGGTTTTGCTATCACCCTCATGATGCATTTGTAACCTATGCCATATTTCATTTGCACTTTCACATCCCCTAATTCTATTGTATTCTCCCTCATTGAGGCCACAATAAAGAATATTCATAATTTTTGAGTTCATCTCAATTTCTTTCATTTGAGGCCTAGATAAAGAATCTAACTCATTTTCATTTGGGGGGATGTATGGAGTTTGAATAAACTTCCAATACTTAAGGTCATTTGATATTAAAAAGATTTTCATTCTATTTTTCCAATAATCATAATTTGACCCATTAAGCAAAGGAGACCTTGTGGTGCATAAACCTTCTAAGTGATTAGATGTAGTAGCCATGCTAAAATTACGGTAAAGTAATGAAATTTAGCTTAACAAGGCTCTGATACCAAATGTAGGATCGTGTGGGTCTATGGGTCCACAAACTAATCACGATTAAGCCCTAATTAACTACTTGGTTGATTGATCAAAGAATTGCAGCGGAAATTAAAAACAAATCAAACACAAGTAGGAAAGCAATGCAAACTACACAAGAAGACACCGGATTTACAGAGGTTCGGCCGCGCCTACGTCCTCTCTTGCAAGCCCCTCTCGAATCCCCGTTCGAGCTCCTCTTGCGTCTTCACTATGCCTCCCCGTTCCGGGCCGGGAGCAACGCCTTTTACAAGTCTTCAAGCTCGCGAACAACCCTCGCCGAGCTTGACACCACCTCTCACAAACCGAGAGAATCACTTCGGGCTTTCACCGAAATCCTTGCTTCTTTGTCTTGGGCTTTCACCAAGACCCTTGCTCACTTTACAACAATGGTAACTTGAGTGGAACTCACTCTCTAATTGAGCACAACAATTGCTAGTATGATGATTGATGAAGGATGTGGAAATTAGGCTTTGGATGACTAATTTGGAGCTTTGAGGTTGTGGAAAATCTCACTATAAGTTTGACACTTTGGAGTTGTGAAATCTTATGGAAAACTAAGTGTGAACCTCTATTTATAAGCTCCTAAAGATTTCTAGCCGTTTGGGCAAGATTTGATTGGATTTTGTGCAAGATACACAAAACAGAAAATCAGGTTCAGAAATCTGTCCAGAAACGGTCGACCGAAAGGTGTATCGGTCGACCGAACCCTTGAGTCTGTTGATGGATCGGTTGACCGAACATAGGTACTGGTCGACCGAATCACTTAAGTTCTATAGGTCAACGGTCGACCGAGCAGGTACCGGTCGACCGAACTACTGGGTTCGGTAGAGAGAAATCTTGATCGGTTGGACAAACTTGTGTCGACCGATAGCAGGTAGATTTTACCTATTTGAACGGTCGACCGAACTAGGCAAATGGTTCAACCGGTTCTAATGTATATGGGGGTGTATATTGAGAAAAATGTGTATACGACCGTTGTATAATACGACAAATAAAACGGTCGTATTTTTACCAAAAACAGCAAACGAAACGGTCGACCGAAGTTTTACCGGTCGACCGAACAGGTCTGGGTAATCGGTTAAATAGATGTGTGATCGGTTGAACAGATTGGTCTGGTATAACAAAAATTGTGTATAACCGGTCGACCGAAAGGTGAACGGTCGACCGAACTCAGGCAGACTGGCGACCAATGTTTTAGGTGTTTAGGTGATCTAATGGAGTCCAAATTATATGATATTTTGTGTGTGACTCCTAAAAGGAACCTAGTGTGTGAATGCATGCATATTAGCTTAAGTTATGCTCAATTCACATAAGTTCCTAATTCTCAAAGAAAGGTAAAATTACATGTCTTCAATCCTAGCTTGATTACATGTCTTGACTTGATTTTTCTTCTTTCTTGAGTCTTGATCACCTTAGATGTTAGCACAATACAACATGTATACTATTATACTACATGTGCTAATCTACATGTCCTTATTAAGATTAGGTTTAATTACATCATCAAAATACGGATTAAGGCCAAAAAGCCAACATATAACCTATCCTAAATTCCTAACCCTAAACCTACCTAAAGTCCCCCAAACACAACTCCAGCGGATATGAATACGGATACGGATAATATCCGTATTCGATTTATATCCGGATACGGATAATATCCGTATTCGATCCGTATCCGACGGATTCTAAAATGAATATTCGATTTAATATCCGTCCGGATATGGATGTATCATTTGTTCCGCGGATACGGATACGGATATTGGTAGATCCGGTCCATATTCGCTCCGTTGACACTCCTAACTTTATCCCCTCCCCCAGTAAAGTCCCTTTTTTTGTAGCCCCCTGGTTATAAATGTTATCTAGGATAAGGAAATTTCAGTAGGAAAAGCACCAACAAATACATTCGTCGGATAAAGACCGTCAGTGATTCTTTTCATATCCGTCGGTGCGTCTAAGCGTATTATGTTCGTAACGGTTGGTGATTGTTTTCTTGCAAAATAATTCATTTTGCTGTAGACTTTTTTATCTGAAAAATACACTGACGGTCTGGATCCGTCAGTGTAACTTCCTTGTTGTAAGAATGCTACAAAAATATGAACTGATAAAAATATTCCGTCGGTGTTAGTAAGAGTATCCATCAGTAAAGTTGTACACTGACGAAAAATATTATCCGGTCGGTGAACAGAGAAGTATGTTTTTCTAGTAACGGATCTGGTACAAATTTGCAGTCAGCTAAGCCACACACACCTGCATGCAACATTTAGATCATGTATGTGTACTTTGCTAGTGAAACGTGCAGACCACACATGATTCATTTCATCTTATTCTTGCAGTGCATCCTCTTAATCTCTTTAGACTTAAGGCTAAAATTTGACTTGGACATCATTAGTATGTTGAGTTTGTACATGTTTTGTGTGTTATCCTATGTGTACTCGAACTCTATTCCCCGTTATGTTGTACTCGAGTCTCTGACTCTATGGGGTAGGGTTGTGCACGGTCTGGACCAGTTGGAACTAGTCTGGGTTTCGGTCCGGAAGTTTTAGAAATTTCGGGTTTGGTTCGGTTCGGTCCGGTTTTTTGTTTTATTATTTAAAAACGGTCCAGTCCGGTCTTCGGTCCATGACAGCCCTGTTGTCGGGAAAAAAACGATAGAAAGAACTAGATTATTTTAAAATAATAATAATAAACGTGGAGTCATCGTGAACTTCAACCAGCACGAGGACTTCAAAAGCCAGTGAAAGTTTGTTAAAACCAGTCAAAAAAGCACTTCTTTCTCCATTTCAAACTTCAAACCACATTGGAGGGAAAAAACCCTCACCGGAGACCTCGCCGGGACCCTAATGGCGACCCGCTACGCCACCTACGACACCCGCCCCTCCCCGTCCCCATCCCCCCGCAACTCCCTCGTCCCCGCCCCCCGCCGCGGCCTCCCTGCCGCCGTGCGGAAGCTCGTCGACCGGAAGCCGAAGGCACCGCCGCCACTTCTCCCGGTTCCCAAGGACGTGATCGCCGACGACGCCCGGAAGGCGGCGGGGAAGGCGTCGAGGCTGTCGGCGCTGCATCGGAGGCTGTTCCAGAAGGAGAAGGAGAAGGCGCCGGTGAAGGCGCTGACGGAGGGGAGCCGGAGCAACACGAGGACGCTGGCGATGGTACTGAGGAGCGAGAGGGAGCTGATCGGGAGGAATAAGGAGTGCGAGGAGGAGATCCTCGACCTCCGGCTGTCGCTCCAGCAGAAGAACAGAGAGGTATTGTGTTTTTTGTTTTTGTTGTTGTTGAAATTGATGTGCTTGAGAAGAATTAAGAGGTTTGGCTTTGCTGTTTGCGTGGGAGATTTGATTGGTTCAGGTTTACAGTATGTTGGAAATAACAGGCGTACGTTGCTAAACACACAAAATGTGCAACACTCTATAAGAAAGTTAAATCTCCATCCATTAACTAGTTTTGGACAGTATGTGTCCTTTTGAATCTAAGCAAAATGTGATGAAGTCGAATTGTTGGAAAAGGTTGTGTTTAGGCATTAGTTCAGGGCAAAATGTTGCAGACGCCGTAGATGTAAGATGAGTGGCGAAGTGTCAGTGAAGAACAGAGAGGTTGTTTGTTTTCATTTTGTTTTATTTTGGAATTATAGTATTTAAGAAGAATTCAGAGGTGTGGCTTCGCTGTTTGGGTGGATCATTTTTACCATGTTTGTCATTTTGAATCCAAGTAAAGCGTGACAGAGTCGAATTGTTAGAAATGTTGTGTTTAGGTAGCGGAGTGTGAGTTTTTGTTAGTTCAGGGTGAAATGTAATGACACCGTAGATGATAGATGAGGGGTGAAAGCTAAGCGAAGTGTGGCACTTGCTATTGAGATTATTTTTAGTAAATAAACGTGGATAATTGGTGGAGTGACCTTTCGGAGGTCAATCTTTTTCTTTTTTGAAATCCAAGCAGTGGAGGTGGTGGTCTAGCAGAAGAAAGAACAAAGAAATGCCGCTTTGTTTGTCTCGGAAATTTGTTTGGGTCAGGTTTACCATGTTGTTTGTAGAAAAATCTAAGCAAAGCAAAGTGTGACGTGATAAAATTGTTACGAAATTTGTGTTTAGGGAGCAAAGTGTGACTTTTATTAATTCTAGACCAAGATATTAATAACAGTTGACACCATAGATGTCAAATAAGGGACTAAATGTACGCATATCATGATAAAGTGTAAGATGGTGCACTTGTTATTAAGATTGTTTTCTGTCCCTAGACGTGGATAATTGGTTGAGTGACCTTTGGTGGTCCATCAATCATGCTCTGGTACACTATTAAAGCAAGACGGGCACCAAAATGGATTTTGTTGCCCAATATTTTTGTTAGTGAAATATAATTTCATAGTTCTGCTGAAATCACTTGGATTTATTGATATAAGGGAGTTGGGATATGTATATCACAGGAAAGAACCTTAACACCTTTGTAGTTTCATTGTAAGCAAGGTGTGCAATATAAATGTACATATTGGATAGACTACTATAAAAACTACCAAATGATGGTACAAAGCTAGAGTTCTCTGCAGAGTTAAGATTTGAACATTTTGTGTGGATGCTAGGAATATAGGATCATGAGTGTTGGTCTTGAAAAAAGCATCAAATATTGTAATTATCCTAATATATAAGCATTACTTTCAAATTAATATCTCACGTGTAATACAGTCCTGCAATTTGAATTTAAGCTTTTATTTCTTTCATTAGTTGAGTATACATTTGGAATAACAAGTCAACAATGCCTTTTGTCAGTTTGTGTTGTATTGGGTGATAAGGACTTCTCTTAAATTCTGTTTTCTGACCTTATTTGATATAAGAAGCAACCAGAAAACTTACTTTCATGTGATTGGCTATCAAACAAATACACAACTACCTGAATAAACCTGTGGATGTCCTTTTTGTTAGAGCTATTTGGAGCTGATACTACATAATTCATTTTGAATTCAGTGCTCGTCTAATATTTCTGTTGATAGAGCGAGGAATGTTGTGGATTGTATAGGTGGAGAAGCTGAAGGATTTGGCTTTGAAACAAAGGGAAGAGATTAAGGCCTTAAAGGATGCCGTTCTGTTCCCAGATGTAATGACTAATAAGGTGCAGTTGTTGTTGGAGAAGCAAGGGTCAGAGTTGAAACAGGCAAAGGAGGTCATCCCCGATTTACAGAAGCAGGTTTCTTCACTAACAGGACAGCTCATGTGTCTTGCAGAAGATCTTGCCGAGGTATATCTTTTGTTGTATTCAGTGCCAATTGTAGGTTTTGATCATTTATTGTGATAGGTAGAAATGTATGTCACTAAATGAGCTTCTTTTCTGTCTTATATATTGATTTCATGATTCAGTGAGGTTTAATATTCTTTTGGAGTTTATATAATTTGCATTGCAGTACTAAATCCTATAATTTTGTCTTTTGATCACTATTTGTAAATCACCACCTTCTGAAAAGTGTAGCACCTTTAAACTTGGAATATGAGATCTGATATTCCATTATGTCTTATTAGGAATATCAAGCAATTTTATGAGTCTAAATTGTCTTATTTTTTAAGACAAACTTCACAGTATTTATATGCAAGATATATATAGTTTAGCATGTTACTCTGCAACCTATTATCTAAGTCATGATTATTTAAGGAACGTAATTGGTTAGCCTGCTATACAAGTGACGCATCTTCCAAATCATAGGTGCATGCTAGATACCTTCAGACAAAATTGGTGCGTGCTAGAAGCATACATGGGAATTATCCAACTGATTAAAATCTTTTTTCACTCAACGTTCTGGATATTTTTTGAATTATAATTTGTGTTTTTTATTCTCCGGATGGCCCATGGAGGAGTAGTCCTAAAATGTCTGATGTGGGATTATTCTTAAGAGTCAACACCCTTGGCCCATATTGTGTCTGACTCTCACTAGTACAAATGTTCAACCTGTCACATTATTTTAATCTTGTTTATTTTTATTTTTTGCATTATGCTTGTGGCTATTAGCTATCCCATCCATCTCCACATATAAAAGATTTCGGATTGTTTTTGTTTCTCTACTTGCAAATCCGTTCTAATCATTTTGTGGTAAAAAAGTGTAGATTTTCTAATTAGGATTTGCTTGATAATGTTTTGGTAGGTGAAGGCGGATAAATCTGGTGGTAGATCTTGTTCCGATGGACCTTTCAGTTCTCCAAGAACACCCATCTATAATCGAGGGGTACTCGATTCATTGGTATGCATTGTTGAACTTACGCCGACATTTAGATTTGTATGCCTACTATTTGAGCATTTTGTTTCATACTTCATCATATGATTTCTACCAGTATATTTATCTCTCTATCATTATCTTAGTCGGATTTGGTACGAAGTTTGACTGTATTAACTGTTCTTTCTCTCATACGAATATGTTTTCAACACAGGACTTTGATTCCACACAACCTACAGACTCGGAAAGTCTGGAAGATATTTTCTTGGGAGACCTGAACCCTTGCTTGACGCCATGCTTTTCCAAAACCAAATCCAAGATTCCTTGTTGATTTTTGGTTCGGCTTAGAAGTTCAGAAGCACATTCTGGTTGTTGAAGTTGCGACTTGTAATTCCTGACTTGTGTGTATCTGCTGTTAATTATTATCAATAATGTTATTATTCTGTTAATAAAAATGTCCAAGTATGGCTGCATCCAAGTAGATATCCCATCTGAATATCTCAATGCCTGGGTTAATGTGGTGCCAATTCCAACTGTGTGCTTAAGCTTCAGGAATAGTGTAATACAAGGAGTGAATTTGAATCAAACTCATTCAAACTATTACAGATAAACTTTAAAGAACACATACATCTGTGAAGGTAAATTTTCGATAATGCTTTTTTTTTTGTTCACAAAAAAGACGGTTGTTATACCGAAAAACTCTTAATAAAAAACTCTTCAATTACAAACTTTCCACTAGAAACCTTACAACTAAATTGTTTTTATCGTTAACTGAAACACCCAAACGCCCACCCCATATCTTTGGAACCCCCAAATATTAAATCCTAAAAATACGATTTATCCAACAAAAATGGAAAATTAATTTAAAAAATTCAAAGTAAACTATTTATATTATAAAATTTAAAAATGCTCACTCAAACTTAAGAGGCCACATAATAATTTATATTTATACAAATAATTGAAAGGTATTAATAGTAATGTTTTTAAAGATTTGATGTAATATTTCATGCTCGTGAATATTAAATTAAATATCTTGATGAGTTCATCTGACGAAAAAAAGGAAATATTATTCAGACTATTTCAATATTATTCAAACATGAAAGAGCATAATTTTCAATATTAAATTCCTGTGAAAACTGAAGAATCAAACCCTAATTGATCGAGTTTGATCGGCGGAAGCGAAAGAGAGAGAGAGAGATCGAAGAAGCCAGAGATTTAAGGGGAAACTCCATCTCCTCTCAACAATCAACTGAACCGAGGAGTGGAGGGAAAAACCCTTAACCTCATATCTCGTTCTTATCGGGTCAGATAAACGGATGGCCCGATTATTACGACTCACACACCCAGCTATTACAAGGTCCAATGGGCTTACAATATGCCCCTATAATGTTTACCACAGCAATTAGACAATGAGAATGTCTACTAGACTAAGTCAACATTAGTCAACATAGGAAGAGGAAGTTAGATATTTCAACAATTCCAGTATCAAAGTTCTTCATAGTTCGACAAATCTTCTTCTTCAACCCGACTAAACCTTCAACATGCAATCATTATTCTTTAGGTTGGAGTTGTGTTTTGAAGCAACAGAGTATGTCTTTTGGAACATTTATTGCTAGATTTTTTTTAACTTATTCTTTTTTGTTTTTTTATCTTTTCAATCTTTATTATTTACGTTTTTTTATATTCTAGTGGACGTACAAATAAGTAGTATGGTTCACATTACGTTTTGGTTTCCTAAAATGATCTCATCCTTCCATTGCTTTTTTATGCTACTTTTAGCATGAAAAAAAACTCAAATTAGACCATAGCCATCTATTGTTTTATCCAAAAAAATTATCTTGACGGGTCAAACTAGGAAAAATCAACTGTTTTTTTATACTAAACAATCTAATATACTGAAATAATCCCATCCACTTAATGGGTGCAATAATCCAATAAAGTAGATAACCATTGTTATTTGCAATAGAATGTGTAGGTTAAAATTTGCACGTGTATGTTACACTTTGAAACTTACCATTGGTTTTCGGTACTTGTTATGGTTAATATATTAAGTAGTAATATTGTTGTTTTTACCAAATTTAAATAATGTACTTGAAACATACAAAATGACATTTAAAAAATAATTTTTAATTAACTTTTGTTTTATGGTAGTGGCAACCTTGTAGTTTTTGTTTAGTAAATAATACTACTCAAGAATCTACGAAGAATATGGAGAAGCGGCAAAAAATGGACTATGGAAGAGAAGAGATGTGAGAGTCCGAATCAAGGGAGTAGAATCGGTTCCGGAGAATCAATTTCTGTTGAAAGTATTTGGATTACAGAATTTGATTTTTTTCCGAAGAATTCTTTAGAATCAACTCCAAGAAGCTAATCCAAACGCCACCTTGATGCTTAATAGTCATGTTATCACAACTTCCACCCATTTTACATATAAGAAAAAACAAATACATTTTCCTAAAAATCTTTTTTGGAATAATCAATCATGTTTTCAATGAATGACTTATGTATAGTCTAACTATTTGCAAAAATATTAATCAAATATTATTTTTTACCATATTTCCAATTATATATGACAATCGATTCAATCCGAACTTTCATGTAAAATTAGGTTTATGAGTGTATTAGGTAGGAATGTAAACGTGATGAGTAATAAACGGGTCGAGTACGGGTATACACATTATCCATATCCGTTTACCCATATACCTGTTAAGATATACTATATATTTTTATAAATTATATATTTTTGTATTATATATTATACCCGTTCCCGTACGGACACAATTTTTTTTGACTGAGTATATACCCGTACCCGTGTCGCTAATTTAGCAAGGTACAGGTATGAGTAGAGACATATTCTATCCGTACCCGACCCATTTACACCTTTAGTATTAGGAATACAACGTAAAAAAATGTAAAAAAAACTACGAATACGTGTTTAAATGATAAATTTTTAAAATTCAGAAATCAAAATGTTATAAAATTAAAATTAGGAGATAATTATCAATTTTTTAAAGTCAAAGCAGTGCATAATTAAGGACGGTAAACTCTAATTAATCAAAAAACAAAAACAAAACTGGGATTATACTCTTTTCGCACTTGAAAATTTGGGGTTATCTTGTCGGCTCATCTGATCATCGATAATTAAACTTAAAAACTGATTTCGTACCAAAATTTCGCTGCGAAATCTCGCACTCTCTCTCTCTCCGCCCGTCAGTAAACGACCTAACCCTAACCCCAACCTCGCTAGGGTTCTGACGGACCTCCTACCGGACCTCGCCGGAGCTCATGGGGCGGTCTCGCGTCGTGTCCAGTTCCGCCGACGACGATCCCGCACAAAGGTTCCCTCTTTCCTCCCATTTCCCCACTCAATTTCGTTTTCCTAGGGTCCTGTTTCAAGCCAAATCGGCAGTTCGGATTTCTCGTTGTGAGATTTCTGGCTTAGAAGGTCGAATTTACGGTTGCGACACCTCCTTTGTGAAACTTTGCGGGGGAAGTCTTCGTGGTAATAGCAATGCAGTGATGGCGTTTTGAGTGTTTTTATGCGTAAAATCTGATAGCATTCGGTCCGAAGCAATGTTACGAGAATCGGATTTCAGTTTTAGGATTCTTGAATCTTTTGTTTTAGTTTCATTTTCCCATTCAGTTAGGAATTAAGTTCGTAGTTGTCAAATTATGGCTTAGGAATGTTAGTAAATAGATTCTCCGTATGACCATATTTTAGGGAATCTTACATCCCGAGCGAACATGTTTTCAGATTGGCCCTGAGATTTGTAGCATACGGGCAGTACCATTATTACAAGTCAAACGACAATAAATGTAATCAGCTACATAAAATTGTTATGGATACAAAATGTCCGTGGGTTGACTTTGAAGGAATATCCTTTTCTCCTGATTTTACCTGCAGCAGTTGGTCTTCTGTTTCAATATAAGTATGTGCGGGATTATTACTAAATTATGGATGGACTTTGATCATTTGCAGGAGTAAAAGAAGGAGAGCTTGTTCTGGTGGAGAACATTTAGAGAATGTGCCTGCAAGTTTGTTTCTGCTTCTGTGTATTTCAGTTTTTATTTGTGGTGAATGAATGATTGTTGTATGTAGGTTCATAATTCGTATTTTATTACTCTGAAAAGTCGAATAAATAATTAGATTCTGTCCCAAAGCTGAATCAAGTTCTTACTTTCTGTACTTTTTTGTTGGGTACATTCTCTCTACAAGCTTTATCCTGTGCTAGATACACTTCAAACAGATTTAGGGTAATAGTTTTATTCAACCAAGTTTGTAATGCTCCATTTCCATAACTTGATTAAAGACATGGAAGCAAAAATCTAGCTGTAGCTATGTTTTAAAATTCACAAATTACCAGGATTGAGCAGTTGATAAATCAGATACAATTTCACAACTAGAAGATACTGCAAGATAATGATCATAAAACTACATCTTGCTAGATGTTGCAAAAGTATATCTCCCTACAAATTATTGAGAAATACAGAAGATAGTTAGGTTTTACTCTGTAGGGGTGTAAATTTTATGTAGATCCAGAAATTAATTATCTTTCTTAACAATTCAACAATGAATCTAGGTTTTAAAGTCAAAAGGAAGTTCTAACATAAAATACCAATTAGCTTATTCCCCAAATCTGACGCAACAACAAAGCCTTTAATCCCAACTAATTGGGGGTAGGCTAGTCTCCATATCTAACACCAACCTAACAACTGAAATCTTGGTTTTCATTTGCTCCCCATAGAAGGACAAGTCCAATAAAATGTCTTCTTGATTACCACTGAATTTCAAAATTCACTTTATTCTGCTTTTTGTATTTTACTTTCTGACGTCAGGACCTGTGAACCAGGTGCAGGAACATCTGATGGGAAAAAAGCCTTGTATCACTGCAACTACTGCAATAAGGATATCACTGGAAAGATCCGTATCAAGTGTACAAAATGCCCTGACTTTGACCTTTGTGTGGAATGTTTTTCCGTGGGGGCTGAGCTAACTCCTCATAAAAGCAATCACCCTTACAGGGTCATGGTTAGTCGAGATATTGAATTCGATCTTCATCATATCTCTGATCTTGAATCTTCTGTATTATGTCAAACTGCATCGGTTATCAGCTGGAAAAAATAAATAAAAATTACCTCAAATATTTACATATTCTTATTCTTCCAAATATTTTATGGATCTTGTCATCTGTTCTAATTTTGTTTCAGTTGGTTATGGAAGTTTTCCACCCGCCAAGACACCTATTAGCTCAATTGCTTTTGTTGTTGTAGTTCTCTTCATTACAATCATCTATACTTTTGCATATATTTTGTTTTAGCATTGGTTTCATTTTCATGAAGTTCTTTGGATAATGTAACTAATGGGTTCAACCTTTCTGACACATCAATCCGTTGCTTCAGCTCCCTTTGGGAAAGTAATGTTGATGTGATTGACATGTGGTTTTTATTTCTATTACAATTTGGCAAGTATAATTAAATATATTTAGAGCCCGGATTGTGGATGAAGATGATTATAGATACTACTTTGAAGTTGAACTAGCTTACTTTTTCTCTTTCACATGGTACTTCAGTTGGCAATATTTGGATTAAATGTCTACTGATATTCTGTTCACTTTGTACATGTATTTTGTCTTTGATTAGAATGTAAACTGTCAACTTAAGAAAGAGTAGATCATACATTGTAGTAATTTTTGTTGTTGACATCTTTCCCACAAACAGGACAATCTGTCTTTTCCTTTGATGTGCCCAGATTGGTTTGCAGATGAAGAAATACTACTCCTTGAGGTATTACCTTTTCATACTGAGTGTTGCTCTATCTGTTGCTGTAATTATTATGATTTTAAGATTATCTATCGTGATTAACAAAGAACAATGTTGCAACTAATTGTGGTATTAGCGGTCATCAAGATATGGCAAGATTTCTTAGTTCGTTGTTATACTGTTATAGGCCATCGAGATGTATGGCCTAGGAAATTGGGCAGAAGTAGCGGAGCATGTCGGTACGAAGTCCAGGGACCAATGCATTGAGCATTATACAAACACCTATATGAATTCTCATTGCTTTCCTCTTCCGGTAAAATTGTTATTTCAGCTTGTCGTGGTGTGCTAGTGCCATCCTAGTGTAACCTTTCTTAGTATCATTTGAGTTTTACTTGTGTTGTCTCTATGCTTATAGGACATGTCTCATGTGGTTGGGAAAAATAGAAAAGAGCTTCTTGCTATGGCTAAAGGCCAAGGTGATGGTAAGAAAGGTACATTCATGAAAATAGAAAGGAGTAGTATGATGTACTTACAATTGTATTTTATATTCATGTGGTGTGTTTTTGATCCACAAAGCTATTTATCATTTTGAAGGTAATCGACAAAAAAATATTGTTTTGAATGTCACTATCATTTTCCTGATTGCACACTGATTTCCTTTTCTCCTTTTATTAAAGGTTGTATCATCATATCAATGATGTTCTATAAGGTAGCATCCAATGTTTATGTAAGTTGCCCTCAAATGCATCTTTGGTAGTTGGAGTTGCACATGCGATCCTCGTACACCCACCCATAAAGTTGTCAAATGATGTGGTTGCATATGTGACTACATGATTGTATGGTCGAGTTATGTGATGACATAACTCTTGGTGCCACCATTGGTCAAATGCATGTAATTGTTGGCAACCATTTTTTTAACTTTAATTTTCTGAAGGCTTTGCCAGTTTGATCATATAAGCACCTTTGATCTTGAGTTGTATTTTGTACTTTGTGAAATATATTTTTGTGCTATATAGTTTGTAGCGAGTTTTCTCAAAATTCTCATGTCTATTTTTCTTATATCTGTGTTTTTTTAAAGACAAAGGTTTCTCTCCTTCACGTGGTTACACCAGCTTAAGTAACATATAAACACCTGGGCTAGTAGATGCATACCGATATGATTCTACCCAAAATTATTTTTATTAATCAAATAAGTTCCCCATGCGATGGCATCTGCATTTGTTGTAGAACTGCTACACGATTATGACATGTAGTTGCATGATCTACATATGTATATTTGTAATAACTTGAACATTAACAACATATGAATCACAGATCTTCTAGACCACTAACCTTTTGTTCCATATCCATATCAAATAATGATGTTCATTTGATACTTTCGGATGTTTACTTTTCATTTGGAGCATTCTAATTGATATCGGAAGCAAGGTTCCTGGAAATCCCTTCAGGATTTTAACCAACCCCAGTAAGAAAGGTCCCTCCCATTAGTATTTGTGTCCAATCTTGCACCTACTATAGATAGAATAGAATATAGAATGACTTGACCAGACATTGTTTTAATGTGAGGCCACATACTCGGTATGTGGCCGCACAATGTGGTTTGGAATGCGACCCCCGCACAGTCGCACCCAACAAGGCGTGGGGTGTGGGGTACAACTCTTTCCAGATTTTTACTGATTTTTTCGTTTTTTTTGGATATTTTCCGAAAAAATTAAATTTACAGTTATGTGGTCACATATGCTCTGGGGCACCCAGCCGCACAGGGTCGCATATACAACTTTAAAACATTGTGACCAAGGGACCTGGCATTCCTGCCTTTAAAGTAACAAGAAGATTTAGGGATGAAAACATTCATTTCCTCTTCACAGTAATGAAAGCAGACATTTGTTTCGGTTTTGTCTAATCAAAACCATTATGTTTTTAAGTTGAATGGTTATGGGCACTCCTTGGATAGGTGCTTCTTGATGACTCAAAGATTCTTCTACGAAACGTACTATAGTTTAATGTATAGAGTATGTGTTCTTAAAGGATCGTGGATTGAGCTGTGAATTAAATCATGATTTATTCTTTCATGTGAATTAGAGGATTTATACTTTTATATATTTGATATTTTATTATTTTGTATTTGGGTAACATAAAATGATCTTTACATAATTTTTTTTGATGTCAATGGAAGCTTGCCTAATGGTATCCTACCTATGGAAAATAACGTATCCATGTATTCATACTCTGTATCTGTAGCAATGCTTTATTTGCGATAGTACCCCTACAACTCTGGGTATTATGGAGCTTTCTCTTGTATTTAAGAGTAGTAGTTGGTCTGGCAGGATTTCCTATGGTTGGGGACGTAATGCCAAAAGAAGAGTCTCCATTTTCACCTTTGAGGATCAAGTATGTGAAAATTGTTGTCTAGTTTATTTTTTCGCAGAATCTATGACAGTGTTGTATGTGTACCAATCAAATTATGCTTTCTGTAGGATTGAAGAGGGAAGCAAGGTTTTTACTGGACAATCACCATCAGGCTTAGTTGCTGGTATTGCAATTTTTACTATGAATTTCCAATTTTATTTTGTTGAGATATTTCCTCATGTTTCTGTTGTTTCGAAAAATATAATGTAAAAAAAATCATATTCATTTTTAGTTTTTTCCTTCTTGTTGACTTAGATGGCGACTCTGGAGAAACCATGCTGGGTCTTGTTGGTTGTAATGCAAATGCTTCATCTATAGGTGCTAGCAAGAAGGTTTTAAACGTGGCCCATGTCAAGGATGGTTCTGAAAGAATCAAAGCTGAAGGTCTGTTATTCCATATTGTTAGTCGATTCAGGTTAATTTAGTGAAGATAAGTTTGATACTTAAATACACACAATGCAAGAAAGCTGCAACTGGAAATTCATCGTATCATACCAAGACTCATTTTGGTACTTTTTTCAAATAACAAGATTCTGAATGTGATTACAAAATAGTCATTCGTTTTCTGTAATTTTTCTCGTGTAGGCTTTTGGTTCTCAAGGGATACTTAGCAAGTTCTTACTTACATCGTTAACAGTCATCTAGGGGTGTAAACGAGACAAGTCGAGCGAATTTTCGAGCAACAAGTATTATCTTATGTTATTACTAAATACAAAAAAAATAATATAAATGGAGCATTAAAAATTTCAAGAGAGCTATCGAGCCGAACTTTAGAATTTTCGAGTTCGAGCGATTCGTTTACTGAACCAAGTTTGAAGATTTTTTTGTTTATCATCAAGATCTTTCATTTTCAAGTTAAACTAGAGTCGAACGTTTTTCGAGTCGAGTTCGAGTCGAGTTCGAGTCGAGCTATCGAGACGAACCAAAGTTGACAGCCCTAAGTCATCCTTCATATATTTCTATAAATCAACCAGCATTTCGAAAACCGGACCGGACCAGCCGGTCGGACCGGTTCAACCGTGGACCGGAGGCTTGTCCGGTCTGATAACCCGTAAAAAACCATTTTTGCATCGAACCGCGCTAGATCGGAGGTTGAACCGGTCCGACCGATCCAACCACGGTTTTGGGTAAACGGATATCCGTTTACCCGAATCCGCAAAAACCAAATAAAACACCCTTTTCTCCCCTAACCCTAAACCGCAAACCTGGCGTCGACGAGAAGATCGGAGAAGGCTTTTTCGCCTGATTGAAAGGCTTCCAAGGCGGATCTGTGGAGATCCGAGAAGGGGCTGGAGACGGGGATGGAGTTGAAGGATAAGGAGGAGAGTTGGACGGGCAATTCGGGAGGGTTCCGGCGAGGTCGGGGGTTGGGGACGGAGGGATGGGTGGACGGGGAGGAGAGGGATGGGGCCGGGTCGAGGAGGACGTAGATGACAGAGAGGTAGAGGAAGGCGAGGAGGAAGAATCCGTTGAGAACGGGGGCTGTTCTCGCCTTCTTCCTCGCCGGACTGGTGGGTTTCAGGTGAGGGACCGAGGTGGGAATAGTGGAAGGGGGAAGGGGTTTTGGTTTGGGGAAGGTTTGGGATATTTATAGGGGGTTTTGGTGTGAAAATGGGACTGTTGGATGGGTGGGGTTGACGGATGGGATGTGTTGGATGGGTGGGGTGGGGCGGATGGATGTTTATGTTGATGGAGATGTGACTTTTGGTTTAATTAGTTTAATTAATTAATGGAGATGTTTGAGGAATGGTGGTGCCGTGGTGATGATGTGTAACTCTCTAAGCCATTACTTAACTATGCTTTGTGTTGGGTTTTGTTTTGAATTTTGACGTCTTGTGATCAAGGTTTTTTTTGTATTCATGTCCTTCGCTAATTACTATTTGTATTTGTTTGTCTTTTCAATTTTAACTTTGAAGTTTGACTATTTGTTATTTTCTATTTATACCTATATTTTACTCTATTATTCAGGAAATTCATAAATATATATCGTATATATCTATATTTATGACGGCATGCTGACGTCACTGGTTCAACCGATTCGATTCGGGCCGACCCCGGTCGAACCTCTGAACCTTTGACGTTGCCGGTTCGACGTCCGGTTTGGTTCTGAAAACCTTGAATTCAACTTTGTACAAGTCCAATTTTGGGGAAAAAACTCTTCACAGAAGCTCCCTGTAGTAAACTTTTGCCATTTGTAGTATTTACATTTTCATTTGGTTCGAGAATTTAACTGTTTCGACTTCGGTGGGTTATTAACAATATTGATGAATGATGACTTGGTCCAGCTATGCGTTCCCACCCAACCCTTTCCATTAAAACATTTGAACTGTTCTTAGAGATTAATGACAGTTCAATCTTTGTTTTTTGAATATATTTTTGTGATTACATTATTATCCTTTTAAGAGATGGTTTTGGTTCAAAATGCAGACAACAACTTCAAGCTGGCAGAGACTCAAGGAAATAGAAGCATTGGAGGAAAGAAACCCAAATATATGGTAGATGAAGGGCCTTCTCTTACCGAGTTGTCAGGCTACAATCCCAAGCGACAGGAGTTTGATCCTGAATACGATAATGATGCAGAACAGTTACTTGCAGAGATGGAATTCAAGGAAAATGATACTGAAACAGAAAGAGAATTGAAACTACGTGTACTTCACATTTATGCATCACGGTATGTTTTCTAATCATGGGTTTTAGTGATATTGGTCTGCTTAAACCATTTTAATGTTTTGAATGTTTGGTTCTAAAGATATTTACTACGTAAAAGCATTTTAATCATCTGTGTGATATGACGCCCAACATCTATTCTGCAACAAATTACTTCGTAGTTCGTACTGAAAAAAGGATAATGAAACGTTTGTAACACTTTTATAGCTCTTTCTCCCAAAAGTTAAATGAATAATAGAAGACACTTTCTCATTTCTAGACTACTACAGAAATGTCTTGCAGTTATGTCGAATCCCCAACAATTTGAAATGCTGGTTATTTTTTCCCCATCTTTGTTTTACTTGTTTTAACTTCGACAATGAAATGTGTCATTTTCTCAGGTTAGATGAAAGGAAGCGAAGAAAGGATTTCATCTTAGAGAGAAACTTACTTTACCCAAGTCCTTTAGAGAAGGAATTAACCGAGGATGAGCGAGAAATATATGACCAATTTAAAGTTTTTATGCGCTTCCAAACTCAAGAAGAACATGAAATGCTAATAAAAGCCATTATTGAAGAGCACAGGCTTCGTACACGACTAGAAGAGCTTCAAGTATCTTTTCTTCCCTTCTCTCCCGTCGTTAACAAAATTTTGATTTTTTTATCATTATAAAAATTTGATTTTACTGTTTTGAGCCTTTTATGTTAAGATCATTGCTTTCTAGTTAGAAGTTTTGATGCATTTTGGCTGGTTCCACCCTTCCAGGGAATGCAATAGGACTAGTTCAACTGATTTAGATCTGGGCTGTGGCCTGTTCTGTTTTAGTCAGGAAACATTGGTATTTTGATTGGTCGGTGGAAAAAAAAGAACGAATACTTTGACTGGAATGTGAAATATAACCATTGAATAGCAGTCCATTTGACTGGAAGTCTGGAATGTGTTGGATAAGCATGTGAAGTTATATAACAATTTGATAGATGAAAGCATCTAAATTTCGTAGGGCAAAGCAGCTAAAAGGTTGTGGCTCATGCTGCATTTAATCCATGTTTGAAGAGCTGGGAGAATGTCTTTAGGTTCTGAAACCTCATAACTGCAGTTTCTGAATTTTGGCTTGCTTTTTAAAGCTGTAGACCACATTTGAGGATGTACATATGAAATTATGATAGACTTCTTATTGGTGTTTGTTGACTTTATAATTCTCTATTGATTTTTGGTTGATGTTGCAGGCTTGCAGCATACTTTCAGGAGTCATGGTTAAGACTAACACTTTCCCTCTTGTCCATGTTTAGGAAGCTCGGGCGGCAGGGTGCCGTACGAGTGCTGAGGCTGATTCATATCTAGCACAAAAGCATAGAAAGGAAGCAGAAGCAAATGCGCAAAAAGCAAAAGAGGGAAACCAGATTGGTAGTAGTTTGCAGAAGCCAAGCCGGCAAATCAAGGGTGAATATGATATGAGCCCTGGTAGCACTGGTGATATCAACAAAACCAAAGTGATGTCAGATTCAGACTGTAATAAAAAAGATTCGCCATGTATAACAAATTCATTTGACGATTGGGATATTGCTGGACTTCCTGGATTTGACTTGCTCAGTGAAATTGTAAGTTTCTTTTCTTTTTCTTACAGCTACATTAATTTTCTTCTTTTTAGACGATAAATCAGAAAATTATATTATCGTGCAGTCGTGCTTGTGCATCTTGCATTTCATATTGGGGTCTGACTTCTGGGCTGTGACCGTACTTGCTCTAATGTATTGCATCTTCCACCTCATTTTCCCAAGCTCCAAATTGCCAATAGTGGGTTACTGTTTCATTTGTAGCTCTATGCTTATTTGGTTTTGTAAAAATGCACGAGTTGAAAGTCTTACTGAATCAAGAAAAATCCTTCTAAAATTCTGCATGAAGTAGGCATTTTATTTTCCAGCAAAGCAGTCGTTTTAGGCCCTAAGCCCTGACTGACAGGATATTATCATTTTGCAGGAGAAAAAATACTGTTTCGAGAGCAGACTGCTGCCCAGCCACTACCTCAAAATCCAAGAAGTCCTGGTAAAGGAAATACTGAATGGTACCGTCCTGAAGAAATCCGATGCTCATCCCCTCTTCAAGGTCGATCCGGTAAAAGTTGACAACATTTACGACGTAGTGATGAGGAAACTGGACATGCAGGAAGACTCTTCGATTGCTTAGTAGTTATGTCTTTTTGCAGCATTTGGTCATTCTTCGGAAGTTTCTTCATTGTAATATATGAGAACATAAGCATGATTGGGTGGTAATTTTCTTTTCTTTTCATATTTACATTTGCAGCATATATTATGTGAAAAATTGGTGAAATCTTCAATAAATATAATGGTCTAAGGTTCACCTTTTTTCCTGCATGTAATTGTTGTGACAAAAAAATATCGAAAGCCCAGTTTCAGTTCCATTTAAAGGTTTCTTCTTTTCATCGAGGGAACACCTTTGTACTACTACGCTAAGATTAGCAACACCATAGGTGATAGGGCGTGCTGCACCGCTCTACGACGAATGTGCAATTAGAGGTGCACATTTTTTAGTTTTTTTTTATTTGGGTACGTATTCAAAAGTGTTAATAACTGATTTACACCCGTATTTTTCATATTTACTTGGGTACACCTTATGTGTTGTGTTTTTACTTGGGTAGGTCTTTCCCGTCAACGGAACTCACTCCGCCAGACATCTGTAAACTCCCCTTAACACCCTCGTCAGTTTACAATCCTCGAGCAATTGATTTACACGTGTTTTTCATATCTACTTGAGTACGTCTTACGTGTTGTGTTTTTACTTGGGTACACATTCTCCATCAATCCTAAATTTTAACATTTGGTGAGTGTGATTTGGTTTTAATTGAGGTTAATGTATTAAGTGAATGTATTGATTGAATGTGAGGGGTTTGTGTTCGGCCATTCAGACTTGTAAAAACACAAAAGGTTCGTTTGGTAACACGAGGCGTTTGTGTTCGGCCATTCAGACTTGGAGTTTCAAACTTTTTGCTCTGTCTTCTCAACCGACGCATGTCTGGGGTATGTTTGCAATTAACTCGGACGTTGAACGCTCGTGACCTTCAACTTCTCTTCTCCCCGTAGAAGTCACAAATCGGATGGAAAATTTTCATGTAGACGTTGATTTCATTGTTTGGTTACCACCTAAGCGACAGGGGAGGGGATGTAATTTTCCCCTTCCGCAGACGCTCAACATGCAACACCCTGATGGCCTGATCTAAGTATGTAATAATTTCATATTGAGGTATAAGATTTTGTTTGGGTTTACAAACGCTTGTGTTTGCTGCAACCTTGTTCTATCAAGTGTTATCGGTGTCGGTCCATACCATTTTATACAAGAACTAGCCAAAATCCCGTGCGTTGTCGTCGTTTTTAATTTTTAATTTTATATAATGGATTATTGTTGTGTTTTTTCTTTTGTTGATTGTAGATTTTGTGAATACAATGTACTTTTATGTACAATATAATTATAACGGAATACATTTAATCACAAATTTTGTAGGATATCGCAATAGAATAGAAGGGTATCACAATAGAAGTCTTGAGTATAAATTTATCATAGATTGGTCATTGCACGCACACCATCATGGATTTAAGGAATACAGAACTTATGATGATATATTCATCTCCGTAAGTCTCAATCTCAATTGAAAGCATATATAAGAAAATGTTTAAGGGGGTGCATGTGCATTGTTAGTGTGTTTCTTTACATCAATATTAAATATTAATATTCAATAACTTCATAATAATTTACATATCCTTTGATTTTAAATAAATTCTCACTTGTAACATCATTCTGAATCATACTTAGAACTAAAACAATTTTGCTTGTATTTCTTGAGAAATTTAAATCTATATTAACATTAATTAAAAGAACCATGTTACCTACAAAAGTTCCTTTTAATTCCCAAAGTAACGATTCTATGAGACCGAGAGGTCAGCTTTGTACATAGATAAGATTTGAAAGATTTTGAACAAACTATGTTAACAGAGGCACCGAACATACTAGGATTTCTCCCCCCAAAGATATCGGAAAATACTTTTTATGTTTTTGAACATATTTGTGAAATGAAAGACGGATAGGTGTACTTCTTGTACCACTTTTTATGCCCACTTTTGTGATTGATTTTTTTTTTCTCCAGTAGAAAACCCCAAAACAGAAAGGTGCGAACAAGGATGAGTTTATTTTTCGTTTTTCTTGTGAAATAGAAATATTCCATACTTTTTCAATGTTTGTCACTAAAGTCTAAAAGCTACAAGTTCTTACCTGAATTTGCACCATTTGCCAAATTTTTGGATCCAACCATGGATAAATGGACGACCAACTTATATTAAAATAGAAGACTCAAAGCCACAATGCTTAATATTTATTCCACACAAACCTAAATCACATCGGACTCCTTCCATAGTTGTAATATAATCCCAACTCCCACTTCTCCAACTACATCCTAACGGTCAAAGTTTGTAACCACCCATCAACTGCACGTCTAATTGAACATTTCTTTTTAACAAATTTGGTGCGCAGCTTTCTCATGAATTTTATTTTCTTTCCTTTTTCTCCAGGAAAAGGTACAAGGGTAATTTTTCATTGAGGACATTCAACTTAAAATCGTAAATTTGAATTGGGTCACTATTAATTTACAAAAAAATCGGTCTGGACTCATTCATTAATGTATATCAAATTTAGTTGATTGTTAATTCAATCCATGATAGTTTCTACAAACCAAATCTCCTAAATAATATTATGTTTAACTTCAAGCCATGGAAAAAAAGGATATTCCAAGGGTCCTCTACTCTCAAGTAAGTAGTAGTAACTATATACTAGGTCTAAACAACAATTATGTCGGGATATGAAATCTACGTGATAATAGTTCTTTAAACCTCAATTTACCCCCAAAAAACACTGAAGGATAAGTGAATAAGTCATCCAAATATTTTCCCAGTTGCAACAAAATTTTGTAAGAAAAAATTCTGGTGCGAAAATATCAACCACCAGGAAAATTTCATACAAACAAAATTTTAACTAGCAATATTTCAAGGGAAATGGATATTTTCCTAAATCCCCTGAACATAATTCAAACTTTCACCCACCTCCTTTAATGAGATCTTAGACAATAGACATCCTCGAATTTGACCATAATTTTGAATCACACACTTGAATAAAAATTCCTACCCATATTAGATTGAAGTTGGTACAAGATCAAGTTTAAAGTTTCAATAAAGATAATCAACTCTTGAATCCACTAATCACGAGGTGTGCATGTGTTTTAGCTTTAAAGTGGTTCATCAACAAAGTACAATTAAAACATTTCAAATCAAATTGCAACAATAACAAATATCAAAAACTATAGCATGGTACTCTAAATTATGCGATGGGCATTCAACAAACTAATTTTAACAAAATCCCAACAAAAGTTGCGATTAGCAAATCCAAAGTCACATCCAAACTCGAAAAAAATCAAAAATAAAAACAAAAAATAAAAATAAAAATTCAAATATAAATAGTTACCCACAAAACCCACGTTCTCTCCCATCCCACTCCTAATAAAACAAACCCTCCACCACTCCCCAACTATAATCAACTTGATCATTTCACCATCACCAATGACTCCACCTCTACTTATTCTCCTTCTTCAAGTAGCCCTTGCGGTTGGTGTTTGGGGTGGAGACACTCAATTCATCACTTGGGATGACTTCCATTCCTCAAAAGACTCCGGCCACCATACCGACGCAAAGGAGAGGGTTATATACGTCGCTAAAAACGGGTTGGGGCACTCCAGGACGGTCCAAGGGGCCGTCGATTTGGTGCATGAGGAGAATCACAATAGAGTGAAGATCTTCATAGGTCCCGGAACGTACAGGTTCAATTAATTGTCCGTTGTCTTTGGATCTGCTAGTATGGTTTCAAATTTACTTGAAAAAAATGGTTGTACTGTACATACTTTTTAGTTGTATTGTTTTATGGGAGCATTGTGCAAAAGTAGTTTAATTAATTAATGATTGCATGCGCCAAACTAAGGTTTAATTAATGATCTGTGAATTGCTATGCTAGAATTGTTATAAAATCTTCTTGTACTGTTTCATATACTTCATGTTTTGGTTACTTTATGGTGCAATTTTATGAGGAGTAAATGATTTTTCTTTCCCAGTTTTGCTACCAAATCCTTATGTTTAAGAGGAAATTCAGAACTTGGTATTTCATTAACAGCTGATGGAGCAGTTCCACGATTAATAATTTTTGAGATGCTTATAGTACCGTGTTTTTGTTCCATACATGTACATTGTTTTGCATGAAATTGTTAGCATAAGAGTAGTTTAGTTAATTATGAGATGATATAATCTAAGCCATGTCTGGATTTGCCAAAATTGTTAAAGTTTCTTCTTTTACTGGTTCAAATATCCTTTCTTTATTTATTCTTCCATCGAAATAATTTTTCTTTGTTGGTTTTTAATTTTTCTAACCTTTTGCTACACAATCCTTCTGTTTCAGAGAAAAGGTGCTTATACCTTCTTCAAAACCATATATTTCCTTCGTTGGCAACGGAACCTCTGAGACTATCATCTCATGGGACTTGAGAGCTTCCTACAAGGACCAAAACGGGGATGAAATTGGTACCCTCAACTCGGCCTCAGTCGCTGTCGAAGCGGACTACTTCTGTGCAACTGGAATCACATTTGAGGTAAAGGGAAACTCAACTACAAACGTAATTTTCAAACATCTTTTTACTATTTTCTAGTTAAAAAATATTATTATTATATGATCGTTAATTTTGACTATTCAATTTTTTTTTTGTAGAATAGCAAAATTTTGATTTGTTTGTTGGATGGATCTTAAGTAAACAACGGCGACCCATTGATTTTGTTAAGTAGAATCAATTAATCAGTGAATTAATTTGTTTTTTGTTTTTGAATGTTCTAAGAACACTGCTCCAACTGCACCTGCTGGAGGAGCTGGAACGCAGGCCGTGGCTCTTCGAGTCGCGGGCGATAAGGCCATGTTCTACAAATGCCGGATTAAGAGTTCACAAGATACTCTATTTGATCAAACCGGGAGGCATTTCTTCTACAAGTGCTTCATCCAAGGATCCATAGATTTCATTTTTGGAAGCGCGAAATCTATATTCAAGGTCGCTACAGTTTTTCTTTTTTCTTTTCTCCTTCAATTTTGATGCTATATTATGGTTGGTATACAAATTTTAATTTTAATTTGACATCTTACAAGTTAGTTTGATGTATTTGTGAAACATTTGTTTTTTTTAACTTTATTCTAAAAGAATTTGACAATACTTGGTTTTCTTCAGAAATTTTGTTGTCGTAATTCCATTTTTATTTTTTATTTGGAATGCATAAATACAATTATACCAGTGACCACCATGAAATGTCTACTACCCTTTCAATCTTTTCTATAAACAACTTTCGAGGACTGTACTTAATTAACATGTTTTTATAAACACTTCTAGTTAAACATATGAAAACTGTGATATTAATCAAGAAAATAACAACATTAATGCATGAGCTACAGCCCCAACTTATTTAAGTCGCCTATGTTATGCTATGGTTAATTTATTATCTATGCTTGAATTTATCTAGAAAGCTAATCGAATTGTCCTTGTTTTGAAACGCCTTTGGTGACCTAAACACAATCTTATAAATTAGATTGTCAAAATCTACAAAAAAGATAGAGCTATATATCATTTGAATTAAATCATGCATAAGAATAACAAGCTATAATCTTAAATAGATTCGTGGGTCAAATTCGTTTAATATAAGAGAAAATTGCAATTACATTTTCACTAATTAATTCTCAATTAATCCTCAAATATCATCTACCTCATCTAAACTACTTCACTTACACCTACATATGTTGATGAGCTTACAGGACTGCACAATCAATTCCAATGCCCAAACCTTTGGTGCCATCGCCGCCTCGCAGAGGGAATCCGAGTCGGAGGATGCCGGGTTCTCCTTCCACAATTGCAAGGTCACCGGTACCGGAGACGTGTGGTTGGGGAGGGCTTGGGGGAAGTACGCCACCACCGTCTACGTTGGATGCGAAATTGGAGGCATGATCAACCCTCAAGGGTGGAATGATTGGGGCGATCCCTCAAGAAGAAGGTTAGTCACAATTGATTTGGTTGTGAAGATCAATTTGTGTAATTACGTTTGTTTTTGTTGTAAAGATTGTGTTTCTTATTTGTCTATGAATTGGGTTAAAATTAGGTTGAATCATGAAGTGTTATGTTAAATAGTATGGATATATAATGCCATAATTAAATGCTCTCCTCTAAATGATACAAATATCACTATTAGATACCACATGATATCGCGCGGGCGTGGTCAACCCGAAGTAGTAGGTCAAAAAACTCGACGTAATAATTTTATTCTTCAGTAGAGCCGGTTTGAAGTTAACATCCATGCAATAAAACACCTATCTTAGACCATACTTAAAATCTAGACTACATCTTCCGTTCACTTTGATGCTAGTATACATGTTGGAACTTGTAAGTTCTATTTCATATGAAGTTAAAAATACTTTATATCAAAATTTATTGTAATATTAATGGTTGAAAAATATACAACTAAAATCTTTAATAATGAAAGTTTAGAAGTTACAAGTTAAAAGGTATTCTGAAATTATCCTTATTATAAAATTGTGTTGTGAAGTGGAAGGAATTTGAAGGACATACATCACTTACACTATTATTAAGAGACTATATAGTTTTTTTTCAACTTTTATTTCTATATTTTTTTAATTTCAGATCGAGGACCAAACTACTGAAGTTTGAGCTGTTTATTTCCTATCTTAAATTATTAATACCTATCTAAGGAATCGGCATCCATAGTAAACCTGTAGTATACAATACAAAATTGATATCATAATGTTTAACATAATCAGCCATCATTATCAACTTATAGGACAATTTGTTAAACTTCAGGATAATCTAAAACAACCCACGTATCATTACTAATTTCTATCTCTCACTTTGTTCACAGTACTGCTTCGTTTGGAGAATACAAGTGCACAGGGGCAGGAGCAAACAAGACTGGAAGAGTTCCATGGGAGAGAACCTTCACTTACAACCAAATCAAACCCTATGTAGACCAGAGCTACATAGAAGGAGAGCAATGGCTAAAGCTCTAATAATATATCTTCTCATTAGTACCTTTAACTAAAACTTAAATTTCACATTTTACATCCATAAACTTAAAAGCGCTAATCACTCCAATACTCTGAACTTTGGTAGTTCATAGTACCAAGTGATTAGATTGGAAGTTTATGAACGCAAAACGTGCGATAGTTAAAGGGTGCACTAATGAGAAGTTCGTGGATAATGCTAATTTCTCATTTGAGTTTCAAGTACTCGAGTAGTGTTCAGTTAGATGTAGCAATCATGATGGATTTTGTGCAGCATGACAGAAGCCAAAGCATGCATGCATGGATCAGTTTCATACTAGTGGCATGTATAGAATAGAGAGCTTTAGAAGGTAGGAAATGATTTTGTTTATTTTGGCTGGTATGATTGATGTCATTGTAGGGGACTAAATGGTTTGATCCTAAAGAGGAAAGAGAGAGAAGGTTTTACGTAGGAGGGGAGTTTTCATATCTTTTGTAATCATTATTCTTTGTTCATGAAACAATAAACATGTCCCATATTATGTCCTTTCCAATTATTGCTTCCCTATCTCCACAACTTTGTAATGGTAGTTGTAGAAAATGTGATTATCTGTTGTATTATTCTTAATTTGTGTTTACAAATACATGTGTTTATATAGTAGATTAGTAATCTAGCCGTTTGGAATGGTAATGGGAAACATTTATGATCTTTGGATGATGAGATGCAATAAGTTGTATGGTAGGGTTCCGAGAGGTGGCATTGATGATGTATTAAGTCTGAGCCTCGAGTTCTTCAACACTCCCCCTCAAGTTGAGTCCGGAAGAGATTGAAGGACCCCAACTTGTGAAGAATGGTATCAAACTATTTTTGATCCAAGGGTTTGGTGAAGATATCTGCGAGTTGGTTTTTGCTTGTGACGAAGGGGACATCGATTTCTTTAGTCTGAATTTTTTCTCTGATGAAGTGACAGTCCACTTCTATGTGCTTTGTTCGTTCGTGAAACACAGGATTGGTGGCAATGTGACGAGCAGCCTGATTGTCGCAGAACATGTGCATAGGTTCATGATATGGAACCATCATTTCTTTGAGGAGTTGTTTGAGCCAAATCAGCTCACTGGTGGTGGATGCCATGACACGATATTCCGCTTCAGCGCTTGATCTAGCCACAACGTTTTGTTTCTTGCTTCTCCAAGTGACGAGGTTGCCTCCAACGAAGGTGCAGAACCCAGTGGTAGATTTACGATCGTAACTACCCGCCCAATCTGCATCAGAGTAACCAATGATTGAGTTAGATTGGTTTTGTTTCATCCATATGCCTTGTCCTGGAGTTTTCTTTAAATACCTGAGTATTCTATCAATGATGTCTAGATGGTGGGTGTGTGGTGCATGCATGAATTGACTTACTGTGCTAACTGCATAAGTTATGTCAGGTCTAGTGACGGTTAGATAGATGAGTTTCCCTACTAAACGTTGAAATTGACTTATATCGCTTAATGGTTCACCATCAGTGGGACCAACTTTTCGGTTTGCCTCGATAGGTGTGTTGGCAGGTTTAGATCCTAATTTTCCTGTTTCTTTAAGTAAATCAAGAACATACTTTCGTTGAGATAAAAATAGGCCCTTTTTTGAGTAAGCTATTTCAATGCCCAAAAAATATTTCATGAATCCTAAATCCTTGATGTCAAATTTGTTTTTTAGATATGACTTAACCCTATTAATTTCTTTGTCACTATTTCCGGTGATTATAATGTCGTCTACATAAACTAGTACAATGATGGTAATATTGTGATCATGTTTGATGAACATAGATGCATCGGCAGAGCATTTAGAGAAACCAAATTGACTGAGAGATAGACTAAGTTTTGCATACCAGGCTCGGGGTGATTGCTTTAACCCGTAGATTGATTTGTGAAGTTTGCAAACCTGAGTGGTGTTATAACCTGGAGGAGGAGTCATGTAGACATCTTCTTCTAAGGCTCCTTGTAAGAAGGCATTTCGGACGTCCATCTGGAAGAGATTCCATCCATAGTTTACTGCTATAGATAGGAGAACACGGACAATATTCATTTTTGCAACAGGGGCAAAAGTTTCTTGGTAGTCGATGCCATATGTTTGAGTGTATCCTTTGGCTACTAATCTAGCTTTATACCGCTCTATTGATCCGTTGCTATTATATTTGATTTTATAAATCCATTTACAGCCAACGGGTTTGGTTCCAGGTTTTGGGCTGACCATGGTCCAAGTTTGATTTTTTTCTAAGGCTTCTAGTTCTACTTTCATTGCTCTCGCCCAATTAGGGTTGCTAAGGGCTTCTTGGTAGGAGGTTGACTCTTTAGTCTTTTCAAGGGATTCTAGGAATGTTCGGTGGGAGTTTGCTATGGCTTTGTAGGATACGTAGTTTTGAATTGGGTATGTAACATTATAAGTGACAAAGTCTTGAAGGTGAGATGGGGGACGCGTTGGTCTTGTGGATCTTCTTGTGGGGGTTACTTCGTGAGCTGGTTCTGTGTGGTGTTCTCCTTGTCCCTCTGGAGTGTTGTTTTCTCCCCCTCCTTGAGGAATAGGATTGCCTTCAAGGAGAGAGAACTCGTTTGGATGTAAGTCGATGGATGGAAGTGAGCCAGTTGACCCTGCAGGAGTGTTAGTCATAGATTCGAAGTATGATTCTTTTTCAGAGAATGAAACGTCCCTGGAAATATAGAGTTTGCAATTCGTAGGGTCATAGCATTTGTATCCTTTTTTGTGACTAGAGTACCCAAAAAAGACAGTTTTGACTGAGTGAGAGTCAAATTTATCGATCCGTCTTTTATGAACGTAACACACACAGCCAAAAACTTTGAGGTGACCAACACCCATCTCCCTATTATTTAGAATCCCCAAGGGTTGTTTGTGGTCTAGAATGGGGCTAGGTAGACGATTGATAAGATAAACAGCGGTTAAGATGACTTCAGACCAAAAAATTGTGGGAACTTTGGTCTGAAAGAGCAGGGATCTGGTGACATTTAGAAGATGTCGGTTTTTCCTTTCGGAGACACCGTTTTGTTCTGGGGTATTAATACAGGTGGTTTGGTGATGAATACCTTTTTCTTTTAAGAAGGTTTGAAACAGGGAACTAGTGTATTCAGCGCCATTATCTGACCTAAAAGTCTTAATTTTTGTGTCATACATGTTTTCAACCAAAACAACATATTCGCAAAAAATAGAGAAAACTTCAGATTTGGATTTAAGCAGATATAACCAAGTAGTGCGAGAAAAATCATCGATAAAAGTGATAAAGTATTTAAAACCGTTATATGACTCTATGGGAGCTGGTCCCCAAATGTCAGAATGGACCAGTTCCAATGGTTTCCTAGTCTTTGTGGTGGAGGAATAAAAAGGTAACATAGTTTATTTTGCAAGGCGACAAGTCTCACAACATAATTCCATGTTTGGTATGATGCTAGGAAATAATTTTTTCAAAACAGGAAAAGACGGATGTCCCAAACGTTTATGTAGAAGGTCGGGTGTATAAAGGGATGCATTATTTGCATGGAAGGTATTGTCCATTTTTTCTAGTACGTAAAGACCATTGACGAGAGTGCCTCTACCAATCATCTTCCCTGATATACGATCCTGAAACAGCACATTAGAAGGTGAGAAAATAGCATTACAATTAAAATTTTTCGTTATCCTTGCAATAGATAAAAGATTAGATGTAAACTCGGGAACATATAATATATTTTCGGATGTGTTATTTAGGACTGTAGATTGTCCTATACCTCTAATTTTTACTCGGTTTCCATTTGCTACTGTAACGAAATTGTTTATGTTTGGGTTATTTTGAATATTGCATATAAGTTCCTTGTTTCCGGTCATATGATCAGTTGCACCAGTGTCTAAAATCCATGAATTAGAGGTACAAGTATGGTTGCAAGAGATGTGAGTTGAAAAAAAATACCTGACCCATTACCTTGCGGTGTCTGATTTTGACCGGATTTATTTAGTAGACAGTTGAGCTGGGCCAGCACATGACCCAAATCTGGGTGCATAGATCCAGGCCCAAGGTTGTTTGAGGAGTGAAGCCCATGATGTGCTGGACTGGGCCCGTGACCAGCAGACCAGAGCCCTCCTCTGTCTCTCGGATCAAGATCCGACCCGAACATGGAGCCCGGTTTGTCGGTAAGCGGAGGATCCGCGAAATCAGAGGATAAATATCCTCGACTCTCGGATCCAGACCCGGATGCCCATTTTGTTTTCTCGCCTCCGTTGTTAGGGTTTTGCGGGGTGACGTTTGGTCTGCCGTCGGGGTTAGGGTTTCCTCCGCTGTCGCCCCCTCTTTCTCCGGTTCCATCCTTTGGTGGTCGGAGGTGCGGGTAGAGGAACCAACACCGGTCGCGACTGTGTCCCTTTTTCTTGCAGTTGTCACAGTGCTCGTCTTTGTGTTTTCCGAAGTATCCTTTTCCTTTCTGGTTTTGATGTTGTACTGTGACGAAAGCATGGTTTTCTCTGTTGTTTTCTCTGGTGTTTTGTGGCATAGCATGTCTTCGAGATTCCTCTCGTTGAATCATTGCGATGATCTGAGTGAGGGGCTGAAGCTCCGATGATAGTAAGATCTGAGATTTCAGGGGCTCGTAGCTAGGATCGAGGCCTACCAGGAACTGGTAGACTCGGTTCTGCTCGTCCCGTTCTTTTATGATTTTAGGGTCGTTGCTCGGTGGTTCATACACACCGAGCTTGTCCCATCGGCTTTTAAGGGTACCGAGATACTCGGTAACCGATCTGGACCCTTGTTTGGTTTGCGCAAGTTCTTGCTTAATTTTGAAAATGTGGGCGAAGTTCTGTTGCTTACCATACAGAGCGTGGATGGAGTCCCACAGCTCTTTGGCCGAGTCGGAGTAGAGGAATAGCTCCGCAATCTGAGGTTGAATGGAGTTTGATGCATTGCATACATTGCATCATATGTCTTTCATTTAGATTACTTTTATATCAATAAATGCTACTAAGGTATGTGTTTAGTCGTATTTACAGAATACAGGGACCTGGATGCAAATTACCCACATTCCGAGCATAAACGCGTGCAAAAGATTCATTTCTATCATAAAGACCGAGTTCAAGTTTATCGGGTTTCAAATAGAAATGCATCCAAGCATAAAAGCATTCAAGGAGCTAATTACAAAAAGGTCAAGGACTTAATTGCAAAATAAAAGGACCAAGTTATTGTGTGGAGAAAGTCAAAAGAAAAATCAAATATAAATCTCCAACAATGGAAGGAATTAATCCGGAGCTCAAAAGAATGGAAACAAATCATCCAGACGCGCAAATAAAGATCAAATCATGCCATAAACGCATCGCAGAAATCCGGACCCGATCCCATCAACCTGGGCGGCGAATTAGCCGCACCTCCCATGCATTGTGCGGCGATTTCGCCGCACCAGAGGTGATCTGTGTGCCCGATTTTCGTCCAGTGTTGGGTCGACGCGTGTACTATCCTTTTTTGTATTGGTATCCCCTGTATCGGCTATAAATAGCCCTGTAGGACGAATGTAACACATTTTTTGAACCTTTGGTCTTGGATCATTAGTAATAAAATTCTGTTTTATTTTGTTTTGTTTTTATTTTATTTTAATGTCTCTAGGATCCCTTCTTCTTCCTCCCTCCATGAGTTTCTAACTCTTTCCAAAGGGTGGAGGTGATGGAATTAGGGGTAGAGAAGATGAATGCATGTTATTGTTTTAAGTTCATGATTAGTATATTTTGATTACTTGAGTTTATGTTAAATCATTTATCTTGTAATGCTTCATAACTAACATGATTTATTTCAAGTTTCTCCATTCTCCAATCTAAACCTAAGTCTAGACCTCCACCCAACGGATTTCTCTTCTTATTTCTTGTTTTAGTTCTAATTGCTTTTGTTTCGTACTTTAGATAATTAATCCAAAAATCCCAAAAACCCAAATTAATTCTTCTCTCCCTTCTTCCCCTAATCGAAAATAACAAAAATAACGAAATCTCTCCCTCCTTGTGTTCGACCCGTACTTGCCACGTCTTCATAGACGCCGTGCACTTGCGGTATAAATAAAATTTTCATCAAGTTTTTGGCGCCGTTGCCGGGGAGGCGACGCAGATTTTGTGTTTTTGTGTTTTCGATTTTTTCCTGTCTACGTTGTGCGCGATCTAAGTATTTGAATTTGTGTAGCAGGAGACAACAGAGCGCGCGGCGAAATCCGGGAGCGTTCTGAGACACTTGGGTGGCGGAATCGCCGCATCTACAAGGCTGCTTGCGGCGGAATCGCCGCACCAGTGTGGGTTCGGGTCTTCAAATTTCTGGGGCATCGTCGGCATCTCTGGGTGGTCGCATTGAGCTACTGGAATCTCCGAGAGCGGGCGGCGAACCCGACTGAGCATTGCGGAGGTAACTTTTCTTGCCTTTCTCGTAAAATCTGAATAGTTGAAAAGTTTCCTTTCGTAGAATTGCACGTGTTAGGGTTACAATTCCATAATTGGCAATAATTCAACTCTGACCTAAAATTGGAAAAATTAGAAAGACCTTAGTGCATGCATCATATAATGTTTTGCTTGCATTATTCTTGCTAAATTCTTGCAAATTAATACTTGTTGAAGATTGCTGTAGGCAAGGTACGTATCGAGGTTTTTATCGATTGCATTAGAGCATATAATTTAGTTGCATACAACCTTGCAATTGCCCCCATTAAAAGGACCATTGTTTGACTATCTTTGCTAGATTTAAGTTAAACTATCTTAAGGGCAACTCCGTAGGAAAAGATACGGTGGGGATTTCATCACCCTCCCGTAGCCCACAAACCACAATCCTGAAGTGTCGCCTAAGCCTAAAATTTAAAATCAATTAGACATTGGCCCCTAAGGACTCGGACTCAATTAAGGAGGAGATTGGTTTGACTTGCTATGACCTGAAGCTAATTGAATTCAATTTGGTGTCTAGAAAGTGTTTTTGTGTCGACGAAAGTCTTCCAAGCGACGTGGTTGTCTAATTGGCACCGACTCTGTCGGAAGCGCCCCCACTAGCTATACACTAACTGGCCAACTTGGTTTGATTGGTGAGGGAGGTGAATCAAGCAAATCAATTCGACTCAACCAGTTAGGAGTCGTCTAGATCTAGGTGACACTAGGTCTAGGATTGTTTTGACCGTGCTTGTTCAGGAAATTTCTGACCAACCCTAATTTTTATCCTTTAGAGTTAAGTTTCCCTTCTCGTCTGAGTCTTCTTTCCCTTCTCATCCTTACCTTTCTATTGTTTGTTTCCTTTAAAAAAAAAATAAAAATAAATTAAAATTCAAAAATTCAAAAAAAAAGAGTAATTGATTCTTGGAATTGAATTTGAAATTTAAATTTCGAATTCAAATTCAAAAATTAATTCAAACCGGTGCACTCAGATTTGGGTGCGGGATTTAAGCAATCGACTCTCACGAGTTCATCTGGATTCCAGTCTAGAGCTTAACCCCAACCCATCTGTTGCACCACCTCACCCGGATCTAATGGGTGAGAACGTAGTGGACCCGCCTGTTGCGCAACCTATAACTTTGAGGGATCGGTGCTACCCAACGATGGCTGCTCAGCCATCGTGCATCGTCATGCCCACCATACCGGGTCGCGACTTCGAACTTAAGGCACAATACATGAGTATGCTGCCTAAGTTCACCTCTAGGGAAGATCCATATCTCTTCCTTAGAGAATTTGAAGAAATCTGCTCTCTTATGCAATACCAGCATGTCCCTGAAGAGGCAGTGCGTCTGAAATTCGTGCCTCTAGCACTGAAGGACGACGCTAAGAAATGACTATATAGTCTAGCCGAAAGATCTATTAGAAGTTGGGCCGAATTTTTTCAAGTTTTCCTAAAAAAATATTTCCCCAACCATAAGACTATGAAGATTAGGAATGAAATTGTTGCATTCGTTCAGTCTGAGAGCGAGCCGTTCTATTCCTATCTTGAGAGATTTAAGAGTGTCTTGACCCAATGCCCTCATCACGGAATTCCGAAGTGGTAATTATGCCAAATTATTTATGAGGGATTGACACCCATATCTAGGGTTATGCTAGAGTCTGTGAGCCAAGGGAACTTTATGTCCAAAAATGAAAATGATGCCTGGACTTTTCTTGAGGATTTAGCTGAAAATAGTATGCAATGGGACAATGCTAGAACACCCATCAACCCGAGTATTGGATCTAGAATAGCGAGTCAACCCCGACCAGGTGTCTTAGCTATAGACTCCAACATAGCGGCTGAGGCAAAACTAGCTACCCTAATGCGTAGAATGGAAAGTCTAGAGCTACAAAATCAACCCCGAATGAATCAACCCTTGTCTATCCCCTGCTCAAGATGTGGTCAGACTGGTCATTTAATGGAGGACTGTGTGAACCTGGAACATGTTAATGCCACATTTAACAATTCTAGAAATGATCCTTACGCATCAACCTATAACCCAGGTTGGCGTAATCATCCTAATTTTTCGTGGACCCAACAAGGACAACCTCCTAGACAACAACCAACCCCATATAACCAAAATAATACATCATCTGGGGGTAATAATGGAAATCATGAGGTTAGGTTGACAAAATTAGAAAATTTAATGACAACTTTTATACAAACAACCAACCAATCATTCCAAAGGCTAGAGACACAGGTCAGCCAATTAGCACAGATAATAGGTGAAAGAGAAAAGAGCCAATTTCCAAGTCAACCTGAGGTGAACCCCAGAACTAATAATCAATATCAATCTTATCAACCACCTTCAGGAAATAACAACCCTAGACCGGTTCAAATGGTTAATGAGGAAGGACCGTTCCAACAAATCAATGCTGTAGTATCATTACGGTCCGGAAGACAAATTGACAATAATGTGGTAAACCCTAGAATGACTAATCAATCTAGCCATCAAGCACCCACATATGACTTGACCATTGAACCCGACGTCCAAATTGAAAAGCCCAACCCACCTACACAACCTGAACCCATAGCTCAACCTGAACCTGAGCGAGTCTATGTTCCTAAAGCCCCATTTCCCAATAGACTCAAGAAGAGCTCAAGTGCACAAATGGAGAAAATCTTAGAAGTATTTAAGCAAGTTAAGGTGAATATTCCACTCTTAGATATGATTCAACAAATACCTGCTTATGCTAAATTCTTGAAAGATTTGTGCACTAAAAAGAGAAAAACGAATGTACCAAAGAAGGCATTCTTAACTGCAAACATATGCTCAATTCTTTCCAACACATCTCCTATAAAATATAAGGACCCGGGGTGTCCCACAATTTCATGTTCAATAGGAGATACGTTTATCAATAAAGCCCTTCTAGACCTTGGTGCAAGCGTTAACTTGCTCCCATTTTCTGTCTACGAGCAACTCAACCTTGGTCCGCTGAAACCCTCTAGGACAACCCTCCAATTCGCTGATTGTTCTGTTAAGAAACCGAGAGGTATAGTAGAGGACGTTTTGATTAAGGTTGGTGACTTCATTTATCCAGTGGATTTTGTCGTACTTGATACTGAACCTGTTGTAAATCCTAATCGACAAATCCCTGTAATTCTAGGTAGACCCTTTTTAGCCACTTCGGAAGCATTAATAAACTGTCGAAATGGGCTCATGCAATTATCTTTCGGGAACTTAAAAGCAGAATTTAATATCTTCCATATTGATAATGAGCCAGAACTAATATGCAACCCAAGTGATGTTGTGATGAGAGCACGTATTTATCAGAATTCTGAATCAAATAAATCATCACATAAGCAAAAAGGAAGCAAGAAAAAAGGGAGTAATTCATTTACCCAACCACCATCACTCGAGCAAACAAGCGAACCAATTCAAGTGAGAAGAGTGGAATCTTTTCCTCAAGTCAACATGGGGAACAATTCAACTGGATACATGCACCAACATGGTGTCATTCAATCCAGTTCTGATTATGGTTGACTTTGAGCAAACTCAACCCCTCTACCGCAAGCCGACTCAGGTAATAAGTGCATTTATTTTATCTATGCATACATTGAGGACAATGCATGATTTAGGTGTGGGGGGTGTTTATAAATGTACATATCTATCTATTTGATTTTCTGTTCTGCTTTAGTTTAAAAAAAAAAAAATTCAATATTCTATGACATAGCTTAAGATTGAACTGCCAAAACCCGTGTACAAATTGCATTAAGTTTTTGTTCCTTATTATATAGTTCTGCTTATAGAAATTATGACATAAATCTAAGTTCCAAAGAAATAACCCATGACCCTTGTAAGACATGTATGCACTTAAATTGGATGAATCAAATCTTTGAAGTGGTTGATAAAAAGCAGAGGTTGAGGAAAATATACCGGGAAGTGTGGACTTCTAATAGCAATTAAGCCTTGAGGAAAATAAAAGTAAAAATAAAGGAATAAAGTGAGGAAAGCACATTTTGCAAAATGATTACAAAAGCCCAAGCCTTTGAGTCACTGGTCCGTAGGGGTATCTTGAAACCCGGTAACTTGAGTCTACCAGCTCGGGATTATCAACCAAACTCGCTACACGAATGCAAAAGGGTAAAAGTGTCAAAAAGCAAATGTGTTGAATCACGAAAAAAAAATAAAAAATAAAAAATAATAATAATAATACTCAAGGCCCAAAGCTAAAAGAATGATCCATGCCATGGTTGATCCAAATGATACTTCACCACCAGAGGAGGCGTGCAAAATAATTTATGTGATAACATGTGTAGAGGGGTTAGTGGTGTGAATGTTGGAGGAATAAAGACCAAGTCAAACTCTTATAAGTTAGAACTGTATAATGAGCATGCGAGAACTTTAAGTGAGATGTATAAGGTTAAGGCAGAGATATTAAGAGCTATTAATGGAATGTTGGATTAAGACTTTGTGGGTGTGTCAACTGAAAACCCTCACGAGACAAAACTCGTCCTCTAAGGCAACTTGAAGGTTTAAAGGCTTGTTGCACATGCTAAGTGCAACCGTGATTCCTACGAAAGTGAGTTAGGATTTCCCTGCTTTCATTTTTCTTATATTCTGCTTTGCTAGGGACTAGCAAAATCTAGGTGTGGGGGGTATTTGATGCATTGCATACATTGCATCATATGTCTTTCATTTAGATTACTTTTATATCAATAAATGCTACTAAGGTATGTGTTTAGTCGTATTTACAGAATACAGGGACCTGGATGCAAATTACCCACATTCCGAGCATAAACGCGTGCAAAGGATTCATTTCTATCATAAAGACCGAGTTCAAGTTTATCGGGTTTCAAATAGAAATGCATCCAAGCATAAAAGCATTCAAGGAGCTAATTACAAAAAGGTCAAAGACTTAATTGCAAAATAAAAGGACCAAGTTATTGTGTGGAGAAAGTCAAAAGAAAAATCAAATATAAATCTCCAACAATGGAAGGAATTAATCCGGAGCTCAAAAGAATGGAAACAAATCATCCAGACGCGCAAATAAAGATCAAATCATGCCATAAACGCACCGCAGAAATCCGGACCCGATCCCATCAACCTGGGCGGCGAATTAGCCACACCTCCCATGCATTGTGCGGCGATTTCGCCGCACCAGAGGTGATCTGTGTGCCCGATTTTCGTCCAGTGTTGGGTCGACGCGTGTACTATCCTTTTATGTATTGGTATCCCCTGTATCGGCTATAAATAGCCCTGTAGGACGAATGTAACACATTTTTTGAACCTTTGGTCTTGGATCATTAGTAATAAAATTCTGTTTTATTTTGTTTTGTTTTTATTTTATTTTAATGTCTCTAGGATCCCTTCTTCTTCCTCCCTCCATGAGTTTCTAACTCTTTCCAAAGGGTGGAGGTGATGGAATTAGGGGTAGAGAAGATGAATGCATGTTATTGTTTTAAGTTCATGATTAGTATATTTTGATTACTTGAGTTTATGTTAAATCATTTATCTTGTAATGCTTCATAACTAACATGATTTATTTCAAGTTTCTCCATTCTCCAATCTAAACCTAAGTCTAGACCTCCACCCAACGGATTTCTCTTCTTATTTCTTGTTTTAATTCTAATTGCTTTTGTTTCGTACTTTAGATAATTAATCCAAAAACCCAAATTAATTCTTCTCTCCCTTCTTCCCCTAATCGAAAATAACAAAAATAACGAAATCTCTCCCTCCTTGTGTTCGACCCGTACTTGCCACGTCTTCATAGACGCCGTGCACTTGCGGTATAAATAAAATTTTCATCAGAGTTCAACACCCAGGTCATCACCAGATGATCAGAGGTTTGCCATTCCTCAAATTTTTCGTCGTCAGTGTCTGGTTTTGGTGTGCGTCCCGAGATATGGCCAAGTTTCCCTTTGCCGCTGAGTGATAACGAGACCGACCGAGCCCAGGGCAGATAATTTGCCCCCGAGAGGAGTTGGGTGGTGAGTCGTTGTGGCGTGGATCCTTCTGAAGTCATGGCGAGCTTTTTCTGAGGTCAGTAGACTGATGATGGTTTTTTTTTGGATTTGGGTGATTCTGATGAGAACAAAAAACAGGGTCTGAGGTCAGATGACCGGTGATGGTTTTTTTTGGGATGAATGAGGGAAGCTTGGTTTTGGGTTTTCCTTTTTTTTGTGGAAGGAGTCTATGATGAAAGGAGAAAGACGGAGGGGGGGAACGGAGGTTCGCCTCCGATGATCCTCCTCCTAGATCTGAGATCGACGCTCTGATACCATGTAGAAAATGTGATTATCTGTTGTATTATTCTTAATTTGTGTTTACAAATACATGTGTTTATATAGTAGATTAGTAATCTAGCCGTTTGGAATGGTAACGGGAAACATTTATGATCTTTGGATGATGAGATGCAATTAGTTGTATGGTAGAGTTCCGAGAGGTGGCATTGATGATGTATTAAGTCTGAGCCTCGAGTTCTTCAACAGTAGTCCCTGTTTTTCTGAGTATTTTGCGAACATGTCCTTTTCTAGTTTGCCAATATCGTTAGTATTTAACAGAGATCGAAGTGAAATGAAGGATGTTGATTGAATTTTTTTCTTTTAATTTATTGTTAAATAATTGTGCAGTTTCAATCGTATGATGATATCTGATTCGAAGAAGTTTCACAATGTCATTAGATTAAACTTAGTATTCTAATCCTAGAAGTTCTACACTTCTACTTTAGAGAGGTAGGTGCAAAACTGCAAATGTTGGTAAGTAGTTCTAAAATTAATATTAACACTGGAAGTATGAGCAATAAAAAATTAATAATGTAGTTTCTTAGTTCAACTTAATTGTGTTGGTGCAGAATGAATGGGGGAAATAATGTTCTGGTATAGACTTTAAAGTACTAGAAACCGTGAATTTCTGGTATATACCTAGATTTCCTTTCCTTCTGAATTTAATTAATTTTCGTAATTTTTTGTTTTGTTTTGCAAACTAATCATACTTCAGAGTTTGTGGATGCATGATCTCCCAACTTAATACAGAATGTGAAATTTAGGAATTCGACCATCGAATCCATCTCAACCACAACAGTACATCGAATGTGAGAACGGCCACGAGCACACGTTCACATAGAATAAATTTGAGCACACTTGAATATGAGATTGGAATTGATATACAAGTGATGAAGATTAGGGTATGGGTGCTGGAAATGGGAGCTTGAAGATGTTTGAAATTTGGACACAAACGATAAAAGTATAGAGATGTGTCTTGATGTCTTAAATTCATGTATGTAATCCTATTTATAAGGCTTCTAACTCTACCAGCCGCCTAGGAGAGTTGGTGAGATGTGGAAATTTAAATAATGCTATATCGGGTATGTTTGTTTGAAATATGTACAAATTCGGTTGACCGTTTGAAGAACGATTGTTCTCAGTAAAGAGTTGACATGGTCAAAATTAAGAGTTCGGTTGACCAAATAAGGTTTAGATAACTGATAAGTATCAAAATTTATCATTTTTATCTCCACTATTATCTTATTTTTGTATTTAAATAATGCTATATCGGGTATGTTTGTTTGATTTTGTAGGTTTTAAGAAAATACGTGAAATTATAACAAAAATCAGAGCACGGATGAACTTAAATGCATATATATAAAGAAAATTGAGATTCATTTCAAAATACGATTTTTTTGCTTAGGTGTCGTTACAAAACACATTATTTCACTTTATGTCATCGTACAACAATATTTATCATAATGTCATTACTTTTTACAACTAATTGGTCTAATGTCATTCAAAATGTGGGTCCCACACCAACACACATAACGCTACTTTTTGGTTTTTGGGTTGAATTGCAACCAACCTCCTGAGGTACTAGTATTTCGAAAACCAACCAAAATTTAGTCAAAATTATGATCGTAACCATTACCAGCTCTTACTCATTCACTTTTTGTCTATTCTGACGTAACAAACAACCAAATCAGCTTATTATCCACTACTAGCAAAGGTTTAAGAGCATCTTTATCAGAGCCCGGACACTTTCTGGGCGTCTTATTTTCTCTCTCAGCCACATCACCTTTTCTTCCTGTCACGCCAGCACAAACCAACCTCCCCAAATTTTCCTTAACCACACCCAGGAACAACTTAGACGCCCTACATTCTTTCCCATCCACGTTATTTGGGATCAATTCTGGGTAAAGCACAAAAAATATATCAATTTTTTTTAAATATAAACAAATAAAAATATATTTCATATTTGTTTTGAAAAAATGATTTAAAATAATTTTAAAAACATTTTTACATATTTTTTTTAAATTATATATATATATATATATATAAACCAATCAGGGGGCCACATGCCCCCTTGATCCACTCGCCCGGGTGGAAAATTGGGCGGGAGACGTGTCCCTCTCCATGCGGATGTGTCAGGTGTTATATGTCGGGCGTCATGGTTTTTTGCACCACTAAGAGCACTTTTAACAGTGCCCGGGCTACCCCGGGCGCCCTGCTCCATCTCTCTGTCACGTCAGCTTCTCTCTGCCACGTCAGCTCACTCAACCCACCCAAAAACCCCCTTAACATCGACCATACTACCCCCATCCATCTTACCTTGTTTCCCCTCCACTTATTTGGATATCAATCATAGCTAAAATATAAAAAAATTCACAAAACAATTTCTACAAAATCAAAACAAATAAAAAAACATTTTTTTAGAAATGTTTTTTTTGAAAAAACAATTTAAAACGAATTTATATTTTTTTACCCTAAACAAAAATAATATTTTTTTAAAAAAAAATTAGGCCAATAGGGGGGACACCTGCCCCCCACCCCAGGGCACCTGTGCGTCTGCCCGGGACGCCCAACGCCCGGGCAAGTGCACCATAAACTTGTAAGTAAATGCAACATCAACCAACCAACATAAACCTGAATTCCAGCAGCATGAACCAACCATGCAGCGGCATTTCTAAAATTTCTGCATTTCAACACCATGCAACATCAGATTGCCACCAAATGGAAACATTGTAATCAACCTTAGCAACATGAGATGCAATCAACACAATGGAGCAATGCTGCATTTCAGTCAATCCTCATTCCTCAGGGACGTACATAATATTCCACAATTCAAACAACAAGAACAAAACAGATTAAATCGTGTTCCATCAACATTGCAGCTAACACACCAACCAAACCAACTGCTGTAACAAAAAACAAGCAATCCTAAGATGTAAATAATGTCTCCATTGCTTCAACACTGCTATAACCCGATACTATCATCATTTCATAGTTCTTTTGCATCTCAAACGACCAACCGAATTGGGTTCTTTCCGCATTCCGACCATCAGCAACCTGATCTCCAACACCAACAATAGATTGCACCCCATCAGTAACATTTGGATCTCCCACTCCACCTCTTGTTCTTTTTTTTCTGTTGGTGTTGGAACACTACAAGGATATAATAATTTATCAAACCATTAGACGTTTTGTTGATGTTGAAAGAACCAAAACATCACACCTGGATACGAAGCGCCCACCTCCGAATCGCACCTTCATCACCAAGAAATAAATCAAACCAACAAATGCGTCTGTTCACTTATGCACAAACAGTCACCAACAACTTATATATAAATCATGTAACTCAGAATTAAAAAATAATATCTCCTTTTTTTTCGTTCATCTCTGTTTCTCTATATGATATCAGAGCATCGACCCATACTTTCTCATCACCGGTGATCCTTAGAGTTCTCTGAACTCATCACCGGAAAACCTCAGAAAAAACAACACCAGAAAAATCATCATCTTTGCCTCTCAAGGGGGTTGAAGGTGACCAAAAAAACCGACATCCAAACCCAAGGGAAAAATCAGAAATGACGGATCCAGAAGTAAAAGCCCCAAGATTGGTATCACAACTGCTCAATGGACAAAATTATTTGTCATGGGCACGGGCGATTACACTGGCCCTCAGTGGAAAGGGCAAACTCGGACACATCACCGGAACGTCAAGAAAACCTGACGAAGAAAACATTGAAACAAAACAAGAAGAGTGGCAGGCGATGGACCACCTCGTCATGTCATGGGTGATCAACTCCATGCAACCAAAAATCGGTGCCATCTTCCTCTACAAAAACTCAGCAAAAGAACTCTGGGACGTGATCCAAAACATCTACGGTAAAACCCACAACTTCACTCATATATTTAAACTAAAACCAGACATATCACAGACAAAACAACAAGGACAAACCATCACGGAGTATCTCGGGACACTCCAGCGCGGGTGGGATGAGCTCGCCATCTACGAGCCAGCGACTACTGACCCGAAGGTCATACTCGAGCACAAAGAAAGGTACCACATCTACCAGTTCCTCATCGGACTTGACGACAACTATGAAGCCATCCGGAGTCAAGTCCTTATGACCCCAGAACTTCCAGATCTCGCGTCCATCATCGTGATGATCCAACGGGAAGAGTCCCGCCGGACCACCGCTCAGACTACCGATCAAACATCAGAATCTCAAGCGTTTTTCACCGAAAAACCTCAAACCAATAAAAAAACGGAAACAAACCACAAGAAACATGCGACAACTGCAAAAAACCAGGACATAATAGGAACTCTTGCTGGTTCCTACACCCGCATCTCCGACCAACAAGGGAAGGAGGAGGAGATCATCAGAATCTGTCTTAGCCCTCCCAAAATTTTTAGAACCCTTCACAGTGGAATGTGATGCTAGTGGGGGTGGGTTTGGGAGCTGTACTCATGCAACAAGGAAGACCTATTGCTTTCATAAGTCAAGCATTTAAAGGGAGGCAACTGGGGATGAGTTTATATGAGAAGGAGATGGAAGTTGCATTGTTTGCCATTCAGAAGTGGAGATCCTACGTGATGTACCAACCTTTTGTACTTAGAACTGATCATCAAAGCTTGCAACATATGATGACGCAAAAAATACACACTTCAACCCAACATGCAGTTGATGCCCTATCTAGGGTAATGGAGGAGCCTTCTAAAGAACCACAAACTCCTTCTCTCAGTGCCCTCTCCCTCCTGGTCACCTCCTGGCTGGAAGAAGTCAGAGTCACCTATCAAGAACAGCCAGAATACATTCAATTAAGAAAAAGATGGGAAACAATAGAACTGAACAAAAACATGTATGAGTGGTAAGAGGGGATTCAGTTTGATAAGGGGAGAATCAGATTGGTTAAGAACTACCGTTAATCGGGTTGGGTCTCCTCCCATCTATCCCTCCATTTGATCCGATGGGATGGTGAAGCATCCAACGGGCCTGGATTAATGACTTAAACCCAATCAGACGGTCGTCCGAGATCTGGCAGGTAAGATCACACGACTGAGAATCCAGATCAGCAGGACGCAAGTCCCAGGGCATTGGTTGCAATTGTTAGGGATTTTACTGTTCACCGTCTTCCCAATGTGAGCTGGCATTTTAGGGTTTTGTTGTTCATTTTGTTATTTTTAAAATTTCTCTTCCAGTTAGTTAGAATTCTTGTATTGAACTTTCCTGTACCTTCAATTAGTATAAATAAGATCTAACGTGATGACAACGGGCCACTTTGGATCGTGATTTGGATTTTCGGTCAAAATTTAGGGTTTCTCACATTTGGAGCTCTCGAGTGCTCGAAAGTTGAATTGCACTCTCCACCTCTATTGTTAGGGTTCCACTTTCCATTCCCCTAACACCATGGCATACTACACTCACCGTCGAGCCCGCTCGAACCCTGTCATCGCCGTCAAAGGTCCAAGTGCTAACAGTCGAGTTCAGGTTTTGGCAAAGTGTAGAGGGTTTTGGACGACTTGTTAGGGTTTGAATAAGGGGGGTTCGATGGGGAGAGAAGGGGGAGAAGGGGGGGGGGGGGGGTTGGATGAGGGAGCTTTGGATGAAGGGGGTTGGGGGGGGGGGGGTGAAGGGGGTTGGAGTAAATTTTGTTTTCTGGTTTTTTATGTGTCCTTAAATGTAATTTTGAGGGAAGTTTCTATTTGTTTCCAAAATAGTATTATTTGAGGGAATGTTGCAACTTACCCAAATCACAGATTTAAAAAAACGAAACTGTTTTTGTGGATTGGTGTGGGTCCTACATTTTCAATGACATTAGATTAATTAGTTGTAAAAAGTAATGACATTAGCACAAATAGTAGGTGTAGTGATGACATAAAGTGAAATAAGCTATTTAGTAATGACATCCAAGCAAAAACCTTCAAACTATATGATGCATTGCATACATTGCATCATATGTCTTTCATTTAGATTACTTTTACATCAATAAATGCTACTAAGGTATGTGTTTAGTCTTATTTACAGAATACAGGGACCTGAATGCAATTTACCCACATCCCGAGCATAAACGCGTGCAAAAGATTCATTTCTATCATAAAGACCAAGTTCAAGTTTATCGGGTTACAAATGGAAATGTATCCAAGCATAAAAGCATTCAAGTCCTAATTGCAAAAAGAACAAGGACATAAGCACAAAAGTAACCGGGGACTTAACTGCAAAAAGTCAAGGAACTAATTGTAAATCACGAGTAGCTTTTATTCACTTGGAGAAAATATAGAAAAATCAATGTATATCTCCAAATACGTGAAGGAATTAATCCGGAGTTCAAAAGAATGGAAAGAATCAATCCAGACGCGCAACGAAGGATCAAATCATACCATAAACATTCAACCAAAATCCGGACAAAATCAGGCCAGATTGTGCGGCGTTTCCGCCGCACCACACATACAATGTACGGCGTTTCCGCCGCCCAAGCATCGATCCGTGTGCTCCAATTTCGTCCAGTTGTGTCTGGACACGTGTACTTTCCAATATTATACCTAGATCCCTTGTAGCAACTATAAATAAACCCGAGAACGATGTTAGAAGGGTCCTTAGTCTTTGGTGTTAGTTTTTATTCTTAATTTTAGTTTTGTAATCTTCTTTTCATTAATAAAATTCTGTCTTTTATTTCTTACTTTTAGTTTTCTTTTGTAATGTCTCAAGGACCCCTTCTTCCTCCCTCTATGAGTTTCTAACTCCTTCCAAAGGGTGGAGGTGACGGATTAGGGTGAAGAGAAGATGAATGAATGTTATTATTTTAATTTCGTGTTAGTATATTTTGATTACTTGAGTTTATGTTAAATCATTTATCATGTAATGCTTTATAACTAATATGATTTATTATAAGTTTCTAAATTCTCTAATCTAAACCTTAAATCTAAACCTCCACCCGACGGAATTCATCTCTTTGTTCTTGTTTTAGTTTTATTTGTTCTTGTTTCTTGCTTTAAATAATTAAAACCCAAAAATCTCAAAACCAACTTAATTCTTCTCTCCTTCTTTTCTCCAATCGAAATCACACTAAAAACAGAATCTCTCCCTCCTTGTGTTCGACCCGTATTTGCCACGTCTTCATTGACGCCGTGCACTTGCGGTATAAATTTAATTCCCATCAAGTTTTTGGCGCCGTTGCCGGGGAGGCGACGCAGATTTTGTTTTTTTTGTTGATTTCGATTCTGTTCTGTTTATCTTGTGCGCGATCTAACTATTTGGATTTGTGTTTCAGGAGACAACAGAGTGCGCGGCGAAATCCGAGCACCATCTGAGCTAAACGAGCGGCGAAATCGCCGCACCTGAAGAACAACTTGCGGCGAATCCGCCGCACACTTGGAGCTTCTGGGCTTCAAATTTTTCTGGGACGCGACTCATCTCTGGGTGGACGCGAGGAGCTACTGGAATTTCGAGAGCGGGCGGCGAACTCGACTGAGCATTGCGTAGGTAACCTTTGTTGCCTTTTTCCTCGTAATTTCTAGTTTCAGAAAATTTCCTTTTCATAGAACTGCATGTGTTAGGGCAAAAATTCCATAATTGGCAATAATTCAACTCTGACCTAAAATTGGCAAAATTAGAAAGGCCTTAGTGCATGCATCATCTAGTGTTTTGTATGCATTATTCTTGCTAAATTCTTGCAAATTAATTCTTGTTGAAGAGTGCTGGAGTCAAGGTACGTATTGCGGTTTTTATCGATTGCATTTAGGCATATAATTTAGTTTGCATACAACCTTGCAATTGCCCCCTCTAAAGACCATTGTTTGACTATCTTTGCTAGATTTAAGTGAAACTACCTTAAGGGCAACTCCGTAGTAAAAGATACGGTGGGGATTTCATCACCCTTCCGTGGCCCACAAATAACAATCCTAAAGTGTCACCCAAGCTTTAAAATTAAAATCAATTAGACATTGGCCCCTAAGGATTCAGACTCAATTAAGGAGAAGATTGGTTTGACTTGCTATGACTTGAAGCTGATCGAATTTAATTTGGTGTCTAGAAAATGTTTTTGTGTTGACGTAAGTCTTCCAAGCGAAGTGGTTGTCTAATTGGCACCGACTCTGTCGGAAGCGCCCCCACTAGCTATACACGGCCTGACCAAGTTGGTTTGATTAGTGAGGGAGGTGAATCAAGCGAATCAATTCGACTCAACCAGTTAGGAGTCGTCTAGACTTAAGCTACACTAGGTCTAGGATTGTTTGAACCGTGCTTGTTTAGGAAATTTCTGACCAACCCTCTTTCTATCTTTAGAGTTAGGTTTCCCTTCTTCCCCATTCTATTGTTTGTTTCCCTTTTGAAAAAAAAAACAAAAAAAAACGAAAATATATAAAAAAAAATTTAATTAATTCTTGAACTTAAAGTTGGAATTTAAATTCCGAATTTGAATTCAAAAATTGATTCAACCCGGTGCACTCAGATTTGGATTCGGGACTTGAGTAATCGACTCTCACGAGTTCATCTAGATTCCAGTCTGGAACTTAACCCCAATCCACCTGTTGCACCACCTCACCCAGATCCAATGGGTGAGAATGTAGTGGACCCACCTGTTGTGCAACCCATAACTCTGAGGGATCGATGCTATCCAGCGATGGCTGCTCAGCCATCGTGCATCGTTATGCCCACCATCCCGGGTCGCGACTTCGAACTTAAGGCACAATACATGAGTATGTTGCCTAAGTTCACCTCTAGGGAAGACCCATATCTCTTCCTTAGAGAATTTGAGGAAATCTGCTCTCTTATGCAATACCAGCATATCCCTGAAGAGGCAGTGCGTCTGAAATTTGTGCCTCTTGCATTAAAGGACGACGCTAAGAAATGGCTATATAGTCTAGCCGAAAGATCCATTAGAAGTTGGGCTGAGTTTGTTCAAGTATTCCTAAAAAAATATTTCCCCAACCATAAGACTATGAGGATTAGGAATGAAATTGTTGCATTCGTTCAGTCTGAGAGCGAGCCGTTCTATTCCTATCTAGAAAGATTCAAAAGTGTTCTGACCCAATGCCCTCATCATGGAATTCCGAGATGGCAATTATGTCAAATTATTTATGAGGGATTGACACCCACATCTAGGGTTATGGTAGAATCCGTAAGCCAAGGGAACTTTATGTCGAAAAATGAAAATGATGCCTGGACTTTCCTTGAGGATTTAGCTGAAAACAGTATGCAATGGGACAATGCTAGAACACCGCTTAACCCGAGTATTGGATCTAGAATAGCAAGTTAACCCAAACCAGGTGTCTTAGCTGTAGATGCCAACATAGCGGCTGAAGCAAAACTAGCTACCCTTATGCGCAGAATGGAAAGTTTAGAGCTACAAACCCAAAACCGAGTGAATCAAGCCTTGACTATCCCGTGCTCTAGATGTGGTAAGACTGGTCATGTAAAGGAGGATTGTGCGGAATGGGACCAAGTTAATGCCATGTATAACCATGCTAGAAATGACCCATACACATCAACCTATAATTCGGGTTGGCGTAAAAATTCCAATTTCTCATCAAACCAACAGGGTCAACCTCCTAGACAACAACCAAACCCGTATAACCAAAATAATACATCATCTGGGTTTAATAACAATAACGATCATGAGGTTAGGTTGACAAGCTTGGAAAATTTGATGAAAACTTTTATACAAACAACCAACCAGACCTTCCAAAGGCTAGAGACACAAGTCAGCCAACTAGCACAAATAGTAGGTGAAAGAGAAAAGGGTCGGTTTCCAAGTCAACCTGAGGTGAACCCTAGATCTAATAATTCATATCAATCCTATCAACCACCTTCAGGAAATAACAACCCTAGACCGGTTCAACTGGTTAATGAAGAAGGACCGTTCCAACAAATAAATGCTGTAGTATCATTACGGTCCGGAAGACAAGTTGATAACAATGTGGTAAATCCTAGAGTGTCCAATCAATCTAGCCATCAAGCACCCACATATGACCTGACCATTGAACCTGACGTCCAATCTGAAACGCCCAACCCACCTACTCAACCTGAACCCATAGCTCAACCTGAACCTGAGCGAGTCTATGTCCCTAAAGCCCCATTTCCCAATAGACTAAAAAAGAACTCAAGTGCACAAATAGAGAAAATCTTGGAAGTATTTAAGCAAGTTAAGGTGAACATTCCACTCTTAGACATGATTCAACAAATACCTGCTTATGCTAAATTCTTAAAAGATTTGTGCACTAAAAAGAGAAAAACAAACGTACCAAAGAAGACATTCTTAACTGCAAACATAAGTTCTATTTTGTCCAACACATCTCCTATAAAATATAAGGATCCTGGATGTCCCACAATTTCATGTCTAATAGGAGATACTTTTATCAACAGAGCCCTTCTAGACCTTGGTGCTAGTGTTAACCTACTCCCGTACTCTGTCTATGAGCAAATGAACCTTGGTCCACTAAAACCCTCTAAGACAACCCTTCAATTTGCTGATTGTTCTATTAAGAAACCAAGAGGTATAGTCGAGGATGTTTTGATCAAGGTTGGTGACTTCATTTACCCAGTGGATTTTGTCGTACTAGATACCGCACCTGTTGTAAATCCTAATCGACAGATCCCTGTAATTCTAGGCAGACCCTTTTTGGCCACTTCTGAAGCATTGATAAAATGTCGAAATGGGCTCATGCAATTATCTTTTGGGAACTTAAAAGCTGAATTCAATATCTTTCATATTGATAGTGAGCCAGAAATAACATGCAATCAAAGTGATGTTGTGATGAAATCGCGTATCTATAATATTTCTGAATCGTCACAAAATCAAAAAGGAAGTAAGAAAAAGGGGACGAATTCATCTACACACCCACCATCACTCGAGCGAATAAGAGAACCTATTTATGTGAGGGGTGTGGAACCTGTAACTCAGGATGCTCATTGCAACATGAGGAACAATTCAACTGGACACATGCACCAATATGGTGTCATTCAATCCAGTTCTGACTATGGTTGACTTTGAGCAAATTCCATCCGTCCACCGCAGTTCATCAAGGTAATAAGTGCATTTGCTTTATATTTGCATACATTGAGGACAATGCATGATTTAGGTGTGGGGGGGTGTTTATGTATATATTTATCTATATATTCTGTCTTTTATTTAAAAAAAAATAAAAATAAAAATTAATGTTTCATGACATAGCTTAAGATTGAACTGCTAAAACCCGTGTACAAATTGCATTGAGTTTTTGTTCCTTATTATATAGTTCTGCTTGTAGAAATTGTGACATAAATCTAAGTTCCAAAGAAATAACCCATTGCCCTTTAAGACATGTATGCACTTAAATTGGATAAATCAAATCTTTGAAGTGGTTGATAAAAAGCAGAGGTTGAGGAAAATATACCGGGAAGTGTGGACTTCTAATAGCAATTAAGCCTTGAGGAAAAAAAAAAAAAAAATAAAGGAATAAAGTGAAGAAAACACATTTTGCAAAATGATTACAAAAGCCCAAGCCTTTGAGTCACTGGTCCGTAGGGGTATCTTGAAACCCGGTAACTTGAGTCTACTAGCTCGGGATTATCGACCAAACTCGTTACACGAATGCAAAAAGGGTAAAAGTGTCAAAAAGCAAATGTGTTGAATCACGGAAGAAAAGAAAACAAAAAAATAATAATACTCAAGGCCCAAAGCTAAAAGAATGATCCATGTCATGGTTGATCCGAATGATACTTCACCACCAGAGGAGGCGTGCAAAATAATTCAAGTGATAAACATGTGTAGAAGGGTTAGTGGTGTGAATGTTGGCGGAATAAAGACCAAGTCATATTTTTAATGAGTTAGATTTATATAATGTGCATGCAAGAATTCTCAGTGAGATGTATATGGTTGAGGTAGGGACATTGAGAACTATTAATGAAATGTTGATTCAGGATTTTGTGGGTATATCCGCTGAAAACCCTCAGGAGACAACACTCCTCCCCCTTGGCAACAAGGAGGTTTAAAGGCTTGTTGCACATGCTAAGTGCAACCGTGATTCCTACGAAAGTGAGTTAGGATTTCCCTGTTTTTATTTTTCGTATCTTCTGTTTTGCTAGGGACTAGCAAAATCTAGGTGTGGGGGTATTTGATGCATTGCATACATTGCATCATATGTCTTTCATTTAGATTACTTTTACATCAATAAATGCTACTAAGGTATGTGTTTAGTCTTATTTACAGAATACAGGGACCTGAATGCAATTTACCCACATCCCGAGCATAAACACGTGCAAAAGATTCATTTCTATCATAAAGACCAAGTTCAAGTTTATAGGGTTACAAATGGAAATGTATCCAAGCATAAAAGCATTCAAGTCCTAATTGCAAAAAGAACAAGGACATAAGCACAAAAGTAACCGGGGACTTAACTGCAAAAAGTCAAGGACCTAATTGCAAATCACGAGTAGCTTTTATTCTCTTGGAGAAAATATAGAAAAATCAATGTATATCTCCAAATATGTGAAGGAATTAATCCGGAGTTCAAAAGAATGGAAAGAATCAATCCAGACGCGCAACGAAGGATCAAATCATACCATAAACATTCAACCAAAATCCGGACAAAATCAGGCCAGATTGTGCGGTGTTTCCGCCGCACCACACATACAATATGCGGCATTTCCTCCGCCCAAGTATCGATCCGTGTGCTCCAATTTCGTCCAGTTGTGTCTGGACACGTGTACTTTCCAATATTATACCTAGATCCCTTGTAGCAACTATAAATAGACCCGAGAACGATGTTAGAAGGGTCCTTAGTCTTTGGTGTTAGTTTTTATTCTTAATTTTAGTTTTGTAATCTTCTTTTCATTAATAAAATTCTGTCTTTTATTTCTTACTTTTAGTTTTCTTTTGTAATGTCTCAAGGACCCCTTCTTCCTCCCTCTATGAGTTTCTAACTCCTTCCAAAGGGTGGAGGTGACGGATTAGGGTGAAGAGAAGATGAATGAATGTTATTATTTTAATTTCGTGTTAGTATATTTTGATTACTTGAGTTTATGTTAAATCATTTATCATGTAATGCTTTATAACTAATATGATTTATTATAAGTTTCTAAATTCTCTAATCTAAACCTTAAATCTAAACCTCCACCCGACGGAATTCATCTCTTTGTTCTTGTTTTAGTTTTATTTGTTCTTGTTTCTTGCTTTAAATAATTAAAACCCAAAAATCTCAAAACCGCAATACGTACCTTGACTCCAGCACTCTTCAACAAGAATTAATTTGCAAGAATTTAGCAAGAATAATGCATACAAAACACTAGATGATGCATGCACTAAGGCCTTTGTTTTAATTTTCAAAAGTGTAATGAAAAAAATTTCAGAGCTATTGTAGCAATAAAATAAATTTTCTTCTTTTACTTATTGTTTTTTACTAGTTTGATGTTTGCGTTCTTTTATTATTATTGTTGGGTCCTTTGTAATATTTTGTTTTTCTTCTTCTCAATCTTGTTTTTCCTATGTTTCTCCCCATGTCTCTTACCGCACTGTGGGATGAGATAGACGGATCGGGTTGATAGGAATGAAAGGATTGAGAAAAGTGAGCTTCGAAGTGTAGTTATTCTTATTGTTGTTAATCTTTTATTTGTTTTGTTTTAGTGAATTTAACTATATGGGTTTTATCACTGAAATCTTAAAGAACAAGTATATAATTTCGTAAGAATACACTATTTAATCTTGTTAGATATAAGGTTGGAGTAAATTTTTATCACTTAAGAACACATTGTTTATGTGATGCTTAGTTTCTATAATCTAAATCTCATTATTTTCTCAACCTTGAATTCTTATCAACCCTAAATTCATAAACCTCATTTCCAATTATAATATCTGAATTCTCATCTCAATATCCTTAGTTTAGCTTAACTTAAATCATTAGGTGCACGATTCATAAAAGAAAAAAGGAAAAAAAACAATCAAGTTCTCTCCACCAAAGGTTTTTGCATGCATGTTAGTTTAGTTGCATAAATCATTCAAATTGGAATTCATCATCGCCTCCTTGTGTTCGACCCGTATGCTACGACACCGTACGCTTGTGGTTAAATTTTAAAACTCATCAATAACCAATCACCAACATCTAGTTACTTTTGTCGAATTTCCTTTGATTTAATTTTGGTTGACCGAATTGGGTTTGGTTGACCGATCCAAAATAACAATATTGAATTAATCGACTCTAGTTACAAGAGATAAGTCGTCCAGATCAATAGTTTGTCTTTAAATGCCAACGGTTGGAAATCAAATATCCGTTGTGAGTCCAACACTATATTGATACGTGGAAAGAGTCATTGTGCCAGAGGCCAAGAAATAAACAGTTGACTTGATAATAGATCGATTGTCCGAAAATGGACAAGTCAAATGGACTCTACGACAAAATACGAATGTGACCGTTGGAGTAAAATCCAAAACCGATCCAAGACGATTCGGTTGACCGAATGACAATCGGTCGTCCGAGTGGATCATTTCAGAGAGGAGTTTAACAGTTACTGATATGATAATTCCGGTCATCCATTAGAGGTTTTGTCGTCTGAATTGGGCTGAGACTGAATCATAGTACTCAAGTTTACATTTGATCCTATGGACTCAATAAATGAAAAAGTACAAGTCTTGGTCCAAAGCTTTGTTAAAATTTTAAGTCTTTGGGTAACATCTTATCCTAACCAAGAATAAATAAAATAGACAACCTTAATCAAAACAAATAGATAAGTTAGATGTGGACTTAAGTGAAATTTATGTAAGTTGTTCACTAAAGTTATATCTGAAAGATTTGAAGGCTTGATTGGAAATTTTCCAATTTGTATCTCCACCCAATGAACCGATGGAGGCTTGGGCTTATTTTGGGGGTTTTCAGAGAAGAAAAGAAGGAGAAGTGGAGAGGGATGGGAGTTCGGGTGGTTTTCTCGCCACCGTCGTGTTCGTCTTGCTTCGGTTTCCTCTCAACTTCTACTGTTGATATTTGGCCAAGGTATGCAGGAGTTCTAGTGGGTAGGAACCAAATCCACTTTTTGTTTGAGTTAGAACTCCAATGATTTGGGCAAGACCATAGTTGTATTGAATTAGTGAGGATCGAGATTTGGAATTGACGTTATGATTTCTTTTCTAGTTTCTTGACATTGCTCAAATCATTTGGTCCTTAAGTGATAACAAAAGGGGTTAGATGAAGTAAAAAAAATGGTGGGCATTCGATTCAGAGATGAAGCTCACCAAAAAACATGGTGGGAAGATAGGCTAGTATATATATACCACAGTTGTTATAGTTAGATGGGACTTTATGTTGACTGAAAATTTTGAGTGGTTAATGGAGAAGTTTCTCTTCTTGGTTATGTAGGATTTTTCATCTACCTCTTTGTTAGAAGGTAGAAAAGTAGTTGCATCACTTCTTATTTTCTATTACCCGATGAAATGCTTGTAGATGAATTAAAAATTCAGTAATTAGTGCATATTTGCATGTTGGTTAAGTTCTGAAAATTTCTGCTGCATGTGTAGTTTTGGAGATTTAAGGTGTTATATTCCTTAATTTGAGATGTTTTATTTGTTAATTTCAGGAGTAGGTTGAGATTTCATATTTGAAATGTGTGATGTATAATCCATAGTGGAAATAATGTTTAGTTGATATCATTGCTATACAAATGAGGTGATTATTGTTTCAAACCTATGATTCATATTTATTTGATTTTGTTAAGGGTTTTTTGTTGTTAAATGAAGGAATAGTATTATGCATATTAAAATAAGATTATGATAACTGAATTGTCTGGCACTACTGGCTTTTCGGAGTACCCTGACTCGTTTGAGTGTAGGCGGACGAGCCGGCCTGATGGGGCAACTAGATCCATAGTGGATCGTGTGGCAATGATAAGACCACAAGACTTAGACCTGTTGTCAACTGACTAATACAGGTAGAGTATGAGGGACTCACAAGAGTCTAATGTTAGATAAATTGGGAAATTGAAATAATGGGTGTGAGGTTGGCTTATGCGTTGACCGAATACCGCAATGTGCCTGCGGTGGGTGGTCCGGGTAAATATTAATTGATTTTCAGGATTAATCTGCATTGAACTGAATTTGAACCGTAGTGGGTCAAAACTGATGATTTGAAATAGAGATGACTGATTTAATTATGTTATGCATTAATAATGCATGTAGTTGTTAAGGTACAAATTTGATGACATTTTTCTTGTCGCTCTAATTTTCCTGAAATTGAATTCTGAGAATTATATTATTTTCATGTTATTGTATTGTTTAAATGAATCTTCTGGAATTATTTGAACAATTTTTGTAGCCTAACCTAAATAACTAGGTAGATATTGCTTGCATGCTGGGTCTTTAATTTTAAAGACTCAGGCAGATTATTTTGTCTTTCTTGCAGATTTTGAAGCAGAATAGGTTGGTTCTAGCTAGTAATCATGTGGACATATCGTTTTTGCGGGTGGACAATATTGATTGACTGTATACGTGGAACCGTTTACTGGCTATGTGTTTGTTTGATAGAGATTTTGTGTTCCATCGTGTCATGAGTTTTGTAATTGAATCCCATGTAATTTTGTAAAATATTATATAGGATTTTGTATTGTCCCACCTTCATATACAATTAAATATATATTACTGACTGGTAATGTCTTGAATTTTGTTAGAAAAAAATTGTTTGTTCGCTTTCATATTTTACTCTTGAATTCAGGATGTTACACTTTGTCCTAATGCTTCTTCTCTTGATAATCTTGATCAACATATTAAAATGATTTGCAAGTATATGTGCAATGCATGTAATCATGTTTGCCCACTTTGATTGACTAGGTTGATTGATTAAGATTAGTTTGATTAATCATCAAAATTAACATATATTAGGGCCTAAAAGCCAACAATCTTCTCATTTTTTATGATGACAAAGATATATCTTAATTAATGCTTAAGATTCAGTTTATTTCTCCCCCTTCCTATATGATTTCTCCCCTTCAAATATATGATCTATGCATTTATATAATGCTCCACCTATCGATATGCATAGTACGAATCAATTGAAGCTCAATCTCTCATCACGGTCGACCCTTCAACCCCCCATCAATGAATGATAGAGTAATGATCCATCTACACATTATTGTAAAATTGATTGGACACACCACCAAACCTCTATAACGGGAGTAGTCATTTTTGCAAATATCCTAGTGTATATCGAATTTTATGAAATTGGAGGGCAAATGTTCGAATCTTAACTAATGAGCAAATGTGTGTCATTTCAAGTTCGTTTGGCGGATATATTCAAAATCGATTGTCTCCTAGGGTTCCGGTGATTTTAGGGTGAGTTTGAGTTTCTTCCGGTGATTTGGTGTTTTTTGGGAGCACGTTTGCTAGGTTAATGGAGGCGAGGAGGAAGGCATAGTAGGTTAGTGGGAAATGTTTATAAGAATTTCGTGGGTGACAGTAATAGATTTTGTTTTGGTTTAAGGGTTTGGTTTTCTGTCATAGGTTTTTTTGTCCTTTTTCAAGTAAAAAAATTATGGTTGTGGTTGTGTTGAATGAATTGCATATTTTTCGAGTTTTTAGGGGATGTGTAGGTGGGTGGGGGGTGTTAAGGTTGTAGATTTTTGGTGGTATTTTTAGTAGTGTTTGTGGTTTTGATATGTGTATCTCCATGCTTTTCGGTGTTTTTAGTGATGGTAGGTTGCATATACTGTGAAGGATATTTATGGGTGTATGTTTCATTTGGTTTGATGGTTTTGTTGGTTATTGGTGTGTACTCACGAGTTTCACCAACTAGGCAAAACCTTACCTTTGGAGACAAAATTTTGAGGTGATTGATTTTTTGATTGCGTTTTTTGTGTGTAGGGGTGTGGTGTTTAGATTTATTTGGCATTGTATGAGTTTATTGCTCCTTTGGTTTTATAAAGGTAGATTGGTTTAGTTGATTTTGTAGTTACATTTTTGTTTGTGTAGTAGATGGTAATCCACATTTATCTGGTGAACATAATGTTGTTTACAATATGAAGTTTTGGGTATGTGGATATATTTATGTGGTTGTGTACCTGGTTAACGTAATGAGATGTTTAGTTGATGACATTTTATGATCCCACGGTGTGTCTAGATAAGTCTATCTCGATTAATGACTCTTTGATATACTTTAAAAAATAATTGTGTCCTTGTATTATACTGTATTTTAAATTTATCTGTCCATTACTGTGTAATTGCTTTATCTAAAAATGTTTGTCGTATATCTTTTACATATTTCAGGTATACATATTTCTAGAAGTTGTGCTGGATTTTGCTGTGGTATTTGAATTAGGTGTTTTGTCTCGGAAATGTTGATGTTATTTTATGCAGCGTATCCCAGAGAAATCCATGTCTGTTGTAAAATAACAAAGACAAATATGACGTTGGACGAGATGAATATGAGCAGAAAATTATTTTTCAATAAAATGCCAATTCATTTCATGATGGGAATGAATCGCCCACCCATTGATCATTCCCTGATTACTGAGGTTGTCGATGTGTAAGACCGTCACATGAAGAAGTTCAGCTAGGAACAAAAAAAATCAATGATTGAGTAGGAGTTTGAGCTAATTATGAGGTTGCCGTTAGACGGTGGGTGATTGACATCATTTCATGCTTATATTTGTATCTTATATCCATTATCTTACACCTAAGCAATGCTACGTGACGAGTTTTATGTTTGAATTTCAGAAATAAAGAGTTTCGATGAGAAGAGGCATGAAAGGACCTAAAAGATAGGAAAAATAACTGAGTTGAGAGACTCGAGGACTAAGATGCAAGGGATAACAACCTGAATGTAAGACCAAAGGACCTAAGAGCAAAACAGAAAACTCCACACCATCATGGGGAGTATTTTTGCAATTCTATTCAGGTCGGAGCTCCAACAAGTGAAGTAGATGCATCAAAGACCAACAAAGACATCCAGAAAAGCCCAGAATAAAATCTAGCGTGATCCGGACCATATAGACTGCCAATTGGTGGTCCAAGACCGCTAATTGGCGGTCCGTTTTGAAGGGAATGTGTTCTAAAAGTTTTACTTTTAAATGTCAATTATTATGAATTGAATGAGAAATCATTTTGTTCATTGTTTATGTTATTCGTCTTTTAGAAGTGTTAAGGAAGAGGCTCTTGGTCCTTAACCGTAGAGCTCTAAAAGATATTGGTTTACATAAAACAAAAGATATTCGCAATCACGGTAATTAACATGGGACATTAATTACCGAGTTAAGATTGTCGTGTTGGTCATAGTGAAGGGAATGTGTTCTAAAAGTTTTACTTTTAAATGTCAATTATTATGAATTGAATGAGAAATCATTTTGTTCCTTGTTTATGTTATTCGTCTTTTAGAAGTGTTAAGGAAGATGCTTTTGGTCCTTAACCGTAGAGCTCTAAAAGATATTGGTTTACATAAAACAAAAGATATTCGCAATCATGGTAATTAACATGGGACATTAATTACCGAGTTAAGATTGTCGTGTTGGTCATAGATCATTGTAGCTCTACAAGTGAGTGACAACACGGGTACACAAAAGAGGAAAATAGTACTTTTGTATACCGAATTGACCTAACAAGTAAAATATTATAGGAATGTTTTTCTGTGTCATTAATATTTTACTGTGTCCTTGGTCCTTTGATATGAGACTTATATCCGATCGCTTAAGGAGTTCTTAATTAGACTAGTGTCTTGAGCTATCGATGAGTGTAGTGTAAAGACATTAGTTGGTTAAGTATAACTTTCGTTGGAGAAGATAGTTAGTCAAAAGATTATCATTGTCCCTCTTAATTGAGTGATGATATTAGTAGGCCCCTTGATAAAGCAAAGTTGTAATGTGCACAATGTGATTTGAGTTAAGTCACATATTTATAACTAGCTTAAAGAGATCAAGAAATGAATATTAATACAAAGATGACACAATACTACTTTGTGTGTATTCTTAATATCATGAGGCAAGGGACGGACACAAGTGGTGCACTCCATCACTAAATGGATCGGGTTTTGGTTCGAGTGGAATTAAGACATCTAACTAATTGGGAGCTATAATGTGTAGCTAGATACCGCTTATAGCTTGTGATATTAAGCTCTTAATATCACTGCCAACTTAGTTTAGATCCTCCCATAGGTCACACCACAAAACTGGGAAACGAGTAATGGAGATTTTGAGTTCATAAGATGTGTCGGGTTTCATGTAGAAAATATGACACATGGGGTGAACAAGCAAAATCAAAATTATGTTGTGATTAATAACATAATTAGAATCTAAATTAAATTCATATGTGATGTAAATATTATGGGGTGTAATGATTTATCATTACATAGGATAATATGTTACATAAGTTGTGAATTTACTACTAATCCCGAAATGTCAAATTTTGTAAGGGTTAAACCAAAATTTGACAAGTCTGCAGAACAGTGCTCAAACGGTCGACCGGTTAGCAGTAAACGGTCGACCGGATGTGTCTCGACCGATAACAGAGAATTTTCATCTGTTCGAACGGTCGACCGAATGTGATCGGTCGGTCGACCGAACATTGCGATGGAATAATTCCTATTACGAACGGTCGACCGAGTTATAGAACGGTTGACCGAAACTAGGTTCGAGCGGTCGACCGAACCTTGAAACGGTCGACCAGTCCAGACGGTTTTGTGCAGAATTAATTTAAGAATTAATTAGATCATGCATGGAATTGGTCCATAATTGATTTAATTCGTGGCTAATATTATTTATTATTAAATAATGGATGGTTAGATGGAATTTTGCATGAGATCATGGTAAGGGGTTGCACATGAATAGGTAATTTGGAGAGAGCTTATAAATACAAGCTTATTTCATTACCCAATTAATCTAATTCATTATTTCTTGTGCAAAAATTCTCTCTCCATAATTCTCCACGAAAATCCCTTAATTCTTAAGTTTAGTTTTAGTTCTTAAGAGAAAATCTTCTCAAGAGAATTAAAGAGGGGTTAGTAATTGGATTCTAAACTCTATTGGAGATCGAGAGGCTAGCTCTTCTCTCTCCAATCTCGTTTAGAGTTTGGTGAAATCTCGGAGGCATCCGGCGCAACAACAAGCATCCACAGCGTCTCCGAATCTTCAAGAAGTTTTAGAGAACTTCTAGGTATGAATTTCGTAGACTCATGTTTGTTTTAATAAGTTTTTAAAACTAGTTATTGAAACAAACCAATACATGCATGAAATAAATCGTAGAAAATTGTAGATGATCCTTATTATACATACAAATTTCGAAAATATATATGTATAATTAAACATGAAATCCATCAGTGGTATCAAAGCATTAGGGTTCAATTTTCTTATGATTTAAGGTTGTAAACGAATTTAGTTTGCCATCTAGGATTTAAACAATTCGGTTTACCGGTTTTTCGATGTATGGATGTTTTGTTGATATAATTCTCTGGAATAATTCGTCTGAATATTTTAAGAGTTTGAAAACATGCCATGTAATTATTAGAATTAAGATTAAGACATTAGTCTAACTTACAATAATTTCGTTTTATTTAAAAACGATTATTTTGTAAGAGAATCAACAAAACGGAAAAACTGCAGTTCATCTTTCCATTGGAAATTGGATGGACAGCGGTTCAAAATTAATTTTTGAACTATGGATGAATGAAAAATGTTTTAATGGATTTCAAAATATTTTTCAAAGAATTGTTTAGGATTCTAGATGATTGATAAATTAGATTCTGTAGTTTATAGCAATTGCGTGCATAGATGCTTGAGTTGCTTTGCAGGATTGTGAGTTTATATGTTCCAAATCAGCAATTATGAATGTATGTAATCATTATTATACAGGGGCTTATGTATGTAAAAGCCAAAATTCTCTCTCTTTCTGTCTTTTAGATAGTTGCATTTGCATATGAGAGGTTTTTACATAGGACTTGCACTAGTCGGTTTTTATCGAATGTGAGGAGCATGTTTATTTTCTGTAAAATCTACATATCCGGTGCAAGAGGAAGTCGCCGCTGTAGCGCATCGATCGAGGATCGAAGATCAGGGATCGAGGATCGAGGATCGAAGGGAACATATAAACTCACACGATGTGGATTGTGTGAATGTTTAATTTCTGTTTTTTTAATTTCTACTATGCATGTGATGAATGTGGTGAATGTTAGGATGTGTATGAATATTAATATGCATGATAACCTAAAATTCCAAATCACATGTAAATATATGAAATTGTCCAACAAAAATTAAGAATAATTTCCTTCTTATTTCATCCACTAGCAGCCATTGATCGAGGGATACTCTGCTCGCCCTTAGCGGGAGATAGCTCCCTCTATCTTTGGGAATAGTGGGAGATATAATGGTTGTCTGTTGTTGTGCCACAATTAAATGTATGAGGTGTGTATCACCCTAGTGAACCCCGAGTGTGTTTAGTTGTGAATACAAGGGATAAACGTATCTCGTATCAAATGAAAATAAGTTTTCTTAACATTACCTAGAGCCCTCGCTCGGTTTTGGGAAAAAGTTTTTCTTACGAGGATAGGTCGTATGCCCTCATAATTAAAACGACAAGAGTCACAAGAGTTTGAAGATGCTAAATGTTGCTAAAATTCAAAAAGGTTGTGATTAGAAAAATGTTTTCTTACCTTGATATTGTAATGTATTCGATAGCCCTTAGCTAGTCTATATTACAATTGATGGGATCTTGGATTGTTGCATTTATGGGCAAGATTTTTATTTGCAACATTTGCATTTATATTTGATATATGTATGCATGTGTATTAAAACATAAAATTGACATTAAAATCCTGTATAATTTATTTTGTAGAAATGTCTAATATCCAACCTATTATGCGATCTATGATCGAAAAGAATCCTTTGCAAAATGATGGCTCAAACTTCATGAAATGGTAACTCAATTTTAATATCGTGTTGAGGTTTGAAAAACTATCTCATATTTTGGATGGTGAAATCCCAAAATTGAATGGGAAAAAGTTTTTCTTACGAGGATAGGTCGCATTCCCTCATAATTAAAACGACAAGAATCACAAGAGTTTGAAGATGCTAATATATTGCTAAAATTCAAAAAGGTTGTGATTAGAAAATGTTTTCTTACCTTGATATTGTAATGTATTCGATAGCCTTTAGCTAGTCTATATTACAATTGATAGGATCTTGTATTGTTGCATTTATGGGCAAGATTTTTTATTTGCAACATTTACATTTATATATTCGATATATGTATGCATGTGTATTAAAACATAAAATTGGCATTAAAACCTATATGATTTATTTTGTAGAAAAATGTCGAACATCCAACCTATCGTACGATCCATGATAGAAAAACACCCTTTAGCGAATGATGGCTCAAACTTCATTAGTTGGCAACTCAAACTCAACATCGTGTTAAAGTTTGAGAAACTATCTCACATTTTGGAAGGTCCAATCCCAAAGTGGAATGAGAGATTAACCGATGAAGAGAAAGAGGCTAAAGCCAAGTGGGAAGACCAAGAGAACCAAGTTCACGGTCTTATGCTAGCATCCATGGGTGACTCGCTTCAAGCGAAATACTTGAATTCAAAACCCAAGAAGACCATGGAGGCTTTATCAAAGATGTTCATGGATAGTGCCCGAAAGGAGCGCTATAAGACCACCATCGCACTCACAAGGTGCCATATGGCGGAGGGAACATTGGTATCCATGCATTTTCTCACGATGTAAGGGTACCTTGAGAAGTTGGCAAATCTCTCTTCACCAATGCCCCTTATCCCAAGCCATTGACAAGGTCTTGGAAAGGTTCAAGATGAACAACTCCAAAAAGGGCAGTGTGCCAAAGAGTATGGGTGTGCAACTCAAGAAGTCTCAACGTGCGGAATCGCGTAAGGACTTAGAGTACATGAAGGATGTCCCTTATGCTTCGGCAATTAGGTCGATCATGTACGCGATGACTTGCACAAGAACCGATGTCTCGTATGCTCTAAGCGTGACAAGTCGTCACCAATCCAACGTAGGTCCTGAGCATTGCACTGCGGTCAAGAATATCCTGAAGTACCTTAATCGGACTAAGGATAAGATTCTTGTTTATGGAGGTCAAAGGGAGTTGATAGCCGAAGGGTACTCGGATGCGAGTTTCATGAGTGATCCAGACGATAGAAGGTCGCAATCAGGATACGTCTTTCTTCTGAATGGTGGAGCTGTGAGTTGGCGTAGTTGGAAGCAAAGCACTACGACCGACTCAACCACTGCTTCCGAAGTAATGGTTGTCACTGAAGCGAGCAAGGAAGAAGTGTGGATCAAGAAGTTCCTTGAAGAGCTTGGAGTAGTTCCCACGAGCAAGGAACCCATCGAGCTATTTTGCGATAATAGTGCATCTATCTCGCAAATCAAGGATCCTAGATCACACCACAAAGTGAAGTACATGGATCGTAAGTACTTCGTAACACGTGACCTCATCGATGAAGGCAAAATAAATCTTTTATGGGTGGACACCAACAGCAACACAGATGATCCATTCACAAAACCCTTATCCCAAGCCAAGGGCGAAATGCATTTCGAGTCCATGGGATTGAGGAACCATGTAGATTGGCTTGATGATTGATATGTAATGGGTTTACTGATTGACATCATTTCATGTTTATATTTGTATCTTATATCCATTATCTTTCACCTAAACAATGCTATGTTACGAGTTTTATGTTTAGTTTTCAGGAATAGATAGGTTTGAAGAGAAGAGCCATGAAGGGACCCAAAAGCAGGAAAAAATGACTTAATTGTGAGACCTAAGGACTGAGATGCAATGGAGAAGGACCTGATCGTAAGACCGAAGGACCTAAGAGCAAAACAAGAAACTCCACACCATCATGGGGAGTATTTTGGCAATTCGATTCGGGTCGGAGCTCCAACAAACCAAGTAGATGCATCCAAGACCAACAAATCCTCAAGCAAAGCCCACAACCAAAAGCAACTCGATCTGAAGTTTATAGACCGCCAATTGGCGGTCTTGGACCGCTAATTGGCGGTCCATATAGCCCCAGATCCGCTAAGCTTTCTCCTGGACTTGTATTATTATGTGTTTAGGCTATTTTTGGTATTGGTTTAGTCCCACATCGGGGGATTGTCCCCGATTAGCTTTTTCCATGCTTATAAATAGAACTCTTCACCTTCCATTGTAATCACCCATTGCTTGGTGGCATTCTCTCTACTAGGGAGTGAGCCTTGAAGCAAAAACTCAAGGTGGAGAAGAATGCTACCTTCAATGTGAGTCATTTGTTAATAAAATAATTCTTCTATTTCTTTTAATGTTGTCTTTTAATTTGTGCATATTTGTTTAGTCTTTTCTTTCCTTTTATGTTTTCTTTAATATTTCTTGCCTTCTTAGTTAACTTTCATTTCAGTATTATGCTTTCTTTTGTTATTATAGTTAGTGTAATGAGTAGTGAGTAGTTCCATCCCCATTTGGGGGGTGGAGAAATATGTGATATAATCATGTAGTGTATTAAGTGTGTGTTATCTTTATCCCTTGAGCTTTATATGATTTCCATAACCATCTAATGAGTTTTCACTCTTATCTTTGATATGCTAATGCTCTTGAATGAAGCTTAGCTTATGGTTTGATTAGTGGACCTATTTTATGGGGAATGATAAGGTTAGGATATATATGAAGTTAATATTGGAAATACAATTTGTAGTGTATGTGCTCTTGTTGCCTTTACCTTAGCTAATGTCTTGTATGTTTTAATGATGTAGTCTTATCTTAATTCATGTGGAGGCATAGTAGGGTATAGTCTTTATACTTGAGTTCATGTAGCTTCATTCCAATTATTGTCTTGTATGTTTTAATGATGTAGTCTTATCTTAATTCATGTGGAGGCAAAGTTGGATGTAGTTTTATGATTTCATGCACTACATGTTGTGAGGAGCTTAATGAACACACACACACTTCTTTATGTTCACATTATTTCTCTACCCCCTTTGGGGTTTAGTTTTCTTGCTTTTCTTCCATTTCCTTTTTGCATCTTAGTGTAGTTTAGTGTAACCAACCTTCCTCTCCTTCTTTTTACCTCTCGCCTTCGAACAAACCAATCGTCGACACACCTCCCAGTGGACGACCCGTACTTGCCACCGCTTTAACGCGGCCGTGCACTTGCGGTTTATATAAAACGATCAATCAAGTTTTTGGCGCCGTTGCCGGGGAGGTGCTCTGTCCAGACGTTGGTTTGGACGATTCGAGAGGTTTTTAATTTTTTGTTTCCAGTTTTTCTTAGTCTCAGGGATCCTAGAGCGCACGGGGAGGCTATTGGAAGAGTTGGAGCACCAACACTTCAAAAGGTACCGCCAATCAGCGGTCTGGGACCGCCAATTGGCGGCCTGGTGAGGTCTTCCTGCTTTCTTTATTCTTCTAGTGGTTTATTGCTTCACTTTTGTTATCTGGGAGCCCTATTTTGCATGTTGTGACTTCTAGTTTGCTCCCAGATCATTAATCACTCCCCCATTAGTCAACTTGGCCCTAAAATCCAAAGCAAAAGACTAGACGTTCTTACTTGTTTAGGTCACGCATCATGTATTGACTTAGGCATATAGTTGTCTTTTCTTTTAGCTTTATTTTCAGTTGTTGAGCGCTGGTGTAAGGTACGCAATTTCCTACACTCATTCATGCATCTCGTATGCCCATGCATTAGTTAGTAGGAATTGCATCAGGACAAGAGTGAGTGAGTGTTTGATTGGAGCGATTGATTGCTAGATTTAGGATCAAAACGCTACTAAGGAGGGGCTGTCCCATAAAAGATAAGGTGGCGGATTTCATCACCCTTTCCTTGGCCCCAAAAATCACTCTTAATAAAGCCTTAACTAAAAGCAAGTAGACATTGGCCCTAAGGAATTCAGACGCACTATGAGAGTAATCTAGTCGAGACCGTCATGACCTGATCGGCGTTGCCTACCTTGTCGATAGTAGGAGGTACTGGATCTCCGGATCTGGTATCACTTGTTGGGCATTGTGGTCTTCATCGTAGGGAGGTGAGGCGTGTCAAGGCTAGTGACCTCGAAGTTAGGCGTCGTCTAGCCTAAGGACCCATTGCCTTACATTGTTTGTGCCGTGCTTGCTAGTTAGGCTTCTACCTTCACCCTTTACCCGCGCTAGCTTTAGGGATTCTTCCCTTCTCCTCTGAGTCATCTTCTTCTCACCTTCTTCTACGTTATAGTCTCCTCCCCTTTACACTCTCTGGTAGCGTTTTAGGGTCGAGTCGAGCACTTTTTGCGAGTTTAGCCTCGTGGTGGTGAGAGTGATCGACTCTAGAGTTCTCTGTTGTGATGGATGGTTACATGGGCGACCATCCATATCATAGTTGGGACCAGGACAATTCGTCCTGGTATTCCGGACCCATGCAACCTGGGGTGGCTCAGACGAACACCTCGTATGGTTGGGACAATCTTCATTGTGTGACTGAGCAATCTTCATATTGGGGTAGTATGAGAGAGGCACCGACTGCTAGACCACCATCTAGTTATGTCGGATCATATGTTGGTCATCAATCTGAGACATTACAAGAACCTTTGGCCTCTTTCAGGCATGTGGTAGATGACATGGGTGCACCAGTGACTCCAGTAGCCGTACCATGTGACTGTTGTGGGTTGATTGGTCATGTTATAGGGGAATGTCCTTATGTTGCCCCTGAGCCTGAGTATGAGCACACATTTTCCCAAAATGCTCATTATGACCATTACGCATCCGCGTAAACCCGAGCGGGATGGATTCGTGGGGAGACAATTCGTATTAAAATTCTTATACATCATTTCCACCCCAGTATCCTCCTCCCGAATACCCAGAATTCTACCAACACCCCCCTTCAAATCATTGGACTCATTCTCAGCCCATCAACACCCAACCCCAAAATTTCCCAAGCTCTGACTTGGACCTCATAGTTGACCGCATACCTGATTCCTTGAAACAAACTTTCCTTACGTTCATGGAAACCACTCAACAGTCCATAAAAAATATGGCAGTGCAAGTGAGTCAAATGTCGCAGCAATTACGTGAACGTGAGGAAAGTAACTTTTCTTGTCAACATGAGGATTCATCTTTTGATATCGAACCGCCACCACCACATCCACAAATTCAAAGCACAATCTTTCAAAGTCAAACTCCTAGTCAGTCTGAGGGACTTGGGGTTTCAATTCACGATCACTTGGTGGACGATTCGATCCCAATTGAGAATAACATGGACCAGCTTCATTACGAGTCGGCACATGATTGTGCCTTATCTTCTTGTCCTGTGGCCCTTGAGCCACATGACCTTATTGTTGGACCTCCTAAGGACTCTCCTCTAGTGGAGCAAGAGCTCCCTAGTCCCCTCAATTTCAAACAACCTGATGAGAGTTTGCCTCTCACTATTGTTCCTGATCATCTTGGAAATGATGGAACATCAAAAAACTACATTGCTCATGAGGGTATTAGGAGTTCCTTGGAGGATACCTTGGGTATGAGACCCACTTTTTGTTCGCCTGGTGTGTCGGACATGCCTAACAAGGTTCTTGAGCTCGTTCCGACGCACCAACCTGTTGGTTGGAGAGTATGGATTGATGATCATAACTTCAGTTCCGCAACGGGAGAGATTCTTCTTCCGTTGCCCCTTATTTCCCAAATCTCGAGAGGTTCAAGCTCTTTCAGTTTGATCCTTTGAAGAAGACGCCTTTGCGTCCAATTCATGAACCTCTCATTTCTTCTGGTGCTCTTTGTGAAGGGGGCCCACGCATGCGTATTCTGGCCCCGCGTGGTGTCACGTTCCCTTTCCAAGTGCATTGACCCACTCTTGAGATTCCCATTTGATGTCTTTGACAAATGAAGATGGGAACTTATGTTTGTACATAGTTATATATATATAAAAAAGTACAATAAAAGACTCCTTCAGTGAGCATCGATTGTTGTGAGCCCCAACCCTTGTGTATTTGGGCTCCATTTCTTTCACGTATTTGTATCCTTTCTTTAGCATCTCACAGGTTTTAAGGGAATTCGGGTTTGTGTCCATCAACATGACCTTGAACTTCCCTTTGTACTTCATGTTGGTGAGATCTCTCCTTTTTCATGCATAAATCCATGTAGTATCTTGCTCACATTCATTGAGGACAATGCATGAAGTAGGTGTGGGGGGTGTTTTACGTGTGTACATAGTCGAGTCTTTTCTTTTGATTTTGTTTTCTTTTGTTTGCATTTTTAGGGTCATGTTAGTGTGCTGCATTGGGTGACTTGCCATGATCTTTGGGTGACTTGTCTTCTTTTGCTTGCCTAGTGCTTTAAAATTTTCACATTTCTTTCAAAATCTTCATGTGTTTGCGAAAGAAAATGTTTTGTGGGTTTTGCGTGTGTTTAGCATGTGCAAAACCGTTGAGAGGCAAAGTAAAGAAAAAACTCCCAAAATTGTCTTGAACTTGATGCATTAGGATATCTAGTACAGTGACTTTAGGATTTATCGAGTCGTTAGGATGCACCCCAGTTTTCCCTTGGGGGTGAGTAATCATAGGGTTTCAGTGCTCAAACATTTAATGAAGTCCACTCTGAACCTAGTGAGTCAATAATTCGTGTCTGTTAACTTAAGGAAGTTTGTTGTAGTCAAGGACCCTCTAAATTCTGTTGTGAGACATTAGTTTAGGGGTTTTGGTTCATGTGTAGAAAAGAAATAACTGAGTAGGTGTTCTCTCTTCTCGCACGGCTCCTATCACTCGGGAAAGTAGGTCTGAGGGGACTTTGTGCCTGGTGCTTTCGAGTCATCTGACTTGGGATGCGCCGACCGAACTCCCGTTACACGGGTGGTAGGGATTGCCCTATGTGGAGATTTGGGGAAAGATGTACGTGACAGTGTAAGTCCTCATGGGCAATGATGCATGAAACCTGACCCTGTGAGAATGAAGCTCCAACTAATAAAATGAAAAAGAAAAAAATGATGAGAAAAGAAACAAAAAGAAAAAAATGGTAATAAGAACCTTAATGGACTGTACACTTTGTAGCACTTGAGGATGTTGAGGTTGTCCATGTCTTTCACTTAATTCCTTATTTAACTTTCACATAATTGAACACACACACAAAAATTAATTGATCGTTTTATATTTAACCGCAAGTGCACGGCCGCGTTGAAGTGGTGGCAAATACGGGTCGTCCACTGGGAGGTGTGTCGACACTTGGTTTGTGCGAAGGCGAGAGGTAAAGAAAGGGAAGAAAGGTTGGTTACACTAAACTACACTAAGGTGCAAATGGAAATGGAAGAAAAGCAAGAAAACTAAACCCCAAAGGGGGTAGAGAAATAATGTGAACATAAAGAAGTGTGTGTGTGTTCATTAAGCTCCTCACAACATGTAGTGCATGAAATCATAAAACTACATCCAACTTTGCCTCTACATGAATTAAGATAAGACTACATCATTAAAACATACAAGACAATAATTGGAATGAAGCTACATGAACTCAAGTATAAAGACTATACCCTACTATGCCTCTACATGAATTAAGATTTCACTACATCATTAAAACATACAAGACATTAGCTAAGGTAAAGGTAACAAGAGCACATACACTACAAATTGTGTTTCCAATATTAACTTCATCCATATCCTAACCTTATCATTCCCCATAAAATAGGTCCACTAATCAAAGCATAAGCTAAGCTTCATTCAAGAGCATTAGCATATCAAAGATAAGAGTGAAAACCCATTAGATGGTTATGGAAATCATATAAAGCTCAAGGGATAAAGATAACACTCACTTAATACACTACATGATTATATCACATATTTCTCCACCCCCCCAAATGGGGATCGAACTACTCACTACTCATTACACTACTGATTAGACTAAGTAAAGAAAACATTTCACTAAGATACTAAAATTACTAAACAAGAGATTAAACAAAGTAAAGCAACCCACACAAAACAAGCAACATAACAAAACAAGATTAAAAGAAACAAATAAACTTTTATTAACAATGACTCACATTGAAGGCAGCATTCTTCTCCACCTTGAGTTATTGCTTCAAGGCTCACTCCTTAGTAGAGAGAATACCACCAAACAATGGGTGATTACAATGGAAGGTGAAGAGTTCTATTTATAAGCATGGAAAAAGCTAATCGGGGACAATCCCCCGATGTGGGACTAAACCAATACCAAAAATAGCCTAAGAATACACTAATACAAGTTCTCCACAAATCTTAGCGGGTCCAGAGTTATATGGACCGCCAATTAGCGGTCCAAGACCGCCAATTGGCGGTCTATAAGCTTTGGATTCATCTCGGATTTGTTGTGGGCTTTGCTGGTGGTCTTTGTTGATCCGACCCGAATCGAATTGCCAAAATACTCCCCATGATGGTGTGAAGTTTCCTGGTTTGCTCTTAGGTCCTTCGGTCTTACGATCAGGTCCTTCTCCCTTGCATCTTAGTCCCCAGGTCTCACAATTACGTCCTTTTTCCTGCTTTTGGGTCCTTTCATGGCTCTTCTCTTCAAACCTCTTTATTCCTGAAAACTAAACATAAAACTCGTCACGTAGCATTGTTTAGGTGTAAGATAATGGATATAAGATACAAATATGAGCATGAAATGATGTCAATCACACATCTTTATATTCACATTATTTCTCTACCCCCTATGGGGTTTAGTTTTATTCCTTATCTTCCATTTCCTTTTTGCATTGTAGTGTAATTTAGTGTAACCAACCTTTCTCTCCTTTCTTTCCCACTCGCCTTCGCACAAACCAAAAGTCGACACACCTCCCTGTGGATCTACCCGTATTTGCCACCGCTTCAACGCGGCCGTGCACTTGCGGTTAAATATAAAACGAGATCAATCAAGTTTTTGGCGCCGTTGCCGGGGAGGTGCTCTGTCCAGACGTTGGTTTGGACGATTCGATGGGTTTTTAATTTTTTGTTTTCAGTTTTTCTTAGTTTCAGGGAACCACAAGATCAAGGGGAGGCTACTGGAGGAGTTGGAGCAACTAAGCATCAACAGGGACCGCCAATCAGCGGTCTGGGACTGCCAATTGGCGGCCTGGTGAGCGTGTCTTGCTCTCAATTTTCTTCTGGTAGTTGGTTCTTTCATTTTCGTCATCTGGAAGCATTATTTTGCATGCTGTGACTTCTAGTTTGCTCATAGATCATTAAACCAATCCCCATTAATCAACTTGGCCTTAAAATCCAAAGCAAAAGATTAGACATTCTTATTTGTTTAGGTCACGCGTCATGAACTTGTCTTAGGCATATAGTCGTCTTTTCTTTTAGCTTTATCTTCAGTTGTTGAGCGCTGGCGTGAGGTACGCATTTCCTACACTCATTCATGCATCTTGTATGCTCATGCATTAGTTAATAGGAATTGCATCAGGACAAGAGTGAGTTGAGCGTTTTGATTGAAGCGATTTATTGCTAGATCTAGGATCAAAACGCTACTAAAGATGGGTTGTCCAATAAAAGATAAGGTGGGGGATTTCATCACCCTTTCCTTGGCCCCAAAAATCACTCTTAATAAAGCCTTAACTAAAAGCATGTATACATTGGCCCTAGGATTTCAGACGCACTAGGAGAGTAATCTAGTTGAGACCGTCATGACCTGATCGGCGTTGCCTACCTTGTCGATAGTAGAAGGTACTGGATCTCCGGATCTGGTATCACTTGCTGGGCATTGTGGTCTTCGTTGTAGGGAGGTGAGGCGTGTCGAGGCTAGTGACCTCGAAGTTAGGCGTCGTCTAGCCTAAGGACCCATTGTCTTACATTGTTTGAGCTGTGCTTGCTAGTTAGGCTTCTACCTGATCCCATTACCCACGCTAGCTCTAGGATTCTTCCCTTCTCCTCTGAGTCATCTTCTTCTCACCTTCTTCTACGTTATAGTCTCCTCCCCTTTACACTCTCTGTTAGCGTTTTAGGGTCGAGTCTAGCACTTTTTGCGAGCTTAGCCTCGTGGTGGTGAGAGTGGTCGACTCGAGAGTTTTTGTTGAGATGGATGGTTACATGGGAGACCATCCATATCATTGTTGGGACCAGGACAATTCTCCATGGTACTCTCGACCCATGCATCCTGGGGTACCTCAGACAAACACCCCGTATGGTTGGGATAATCTTAATTGTGTAACTGAGCAATCTTCATATTGGGGTAATATGAGATAGGCACCGACTGCTAGACCACCATCTAGTTACGTCGGATCATATGTTGGTCATTAAACCGAGACATTACAAGAACCTTTGTCCTCTTTCATGCATGTGGTAGATGACATGAGTTCACTGGTGGCTCCAGTAGCCGTACCGTGTGACTGTTGTGGGTTGAGTGGTCATGTTATCGGGGAATGTCCTTATGTTGCCCCTGAGCCTGAGTATGAGCACACATTTTCCCAAAATGCTCATTATGACCATTACACATCCGCGTACAACCCGAGAGGGATGGATACGTGGGGAGACAATTCATATTCAAATTCTTATACATCATTTCCACCCCAGTATCCTCCTCCCGAATACCTAGAAGTCTACCAACACCCTACTCCAAATTATTGGACTCATTCTCAGCCCATCAACACCCAACCCCAAAATTTCTCAAATTCTGACATGGACCTCATAGTTGACCGCATACCTGATTCCTTGAAACAAACTTTCCTTACGTTTATGGAAACCACTCAACAGTCCATACAAAATATGACACTGCAAGTGAGTCAAATGACACAACAATTACGTGAACGTGAGGAGAGTAACTTTTCTTGTCAACATGAGGATTCATCTTTTGATATCAAACCACCACCACATCCACAAATTCAAAGCACAATCTTTCAAAGACAAACTCCTAGTCAGTCTGAGGGACTTGGGGTTTCAAATCACAATCACTTGGTGGAGGATTCGATTCCAACTGAGAATAGCATGGACCAGTTCTATTATGAGTCGGCACTGGATTGTGCCTTACCTTTTTGTCCCGTGGCCCTTGAGCCACATGATCTTATTGTTGTACCTCCTAAGGACTCACCTTTGGTGGAGCAAGAGCTCCCTAGTACCCTTAATCTCATACGACCTGAGGAGAGTTTGCCTCTCACTATTGTTCCTGATCACCTTGGAAATGATGGGACATCAAATAATTACATTGCCAATGAGGGTATTAGGAGTTCCTTGGAGGATACCTTGGGTACGAGACCCACTTTTTGTTCGCCTGGTGTGTCGGACATGCCTAACGAGGTTCTTGACCTCGTTCCGACGCACCAGCCTGTTGGTTGGAGAGTTTGGATTGACGATCATAACTTCAGCTCCGCAACGGGAGAAACTCTTCTTCCGTTGCCCCATATTTCCCAAACTCTTGAGAGGTTCAAGCTCTTTCAATTTGATCCTTTGAATGAGACCCATTCGCGTCCAATTCATGAACCTCTCCTGTCATCTTGTGCTCTTTGTGAGGGGGGCCCAAACATGAGTATTCTAGCCCCGCATGGTGTCATGTTCCATTTCCATGTGCATTGACCCACTCTTGAGGTTCCCATTTGATGTCTTTTGACAAATGAAGATGTGAACTTATGTTTGTACATAGTTATAAAAAAAATAAAAAAGAAAAAAGAAAAAAAAGAAAAGAAAAAAAGTACAATAAAAGACTCCTTCAGTGAGCATCGATTGTTGTGGGCTCCAACCCTTGTGTATTTGAGCTCCATTTCTTTCATGTATTTGTATCCCTTCTTTAGCATCTCACAGATTTTGAGGGAATTCGGGTTTGTGTCCATCAACATGACCTTGAACTTCCCTTTGTATTTCATGTTGCTGAGATATCTCCTTTTTCATGCATAAATCCATGTAGTATCTTGCTTGCATTCGTTGAGGACAATGCATGAAGTATGTGTGGGGGGTGTTTTACGTGTGTACATAGTCGAGTCTTTTCCTTTGATTTTTGTTTTCTTTTGTTTGCATTGTTAGGGTCATGTTAGTGTGCTGCATTTAATATCGATATATCTGCTTGTCATGATCCTTGGGTGACTTGTCTTCTTTTGCTTGCCTAGTGCTTCAAAATTTCCACATTTCATGTGTTGCGAAAGAAAATGTTTTTGTGGGTTTTGTGTGTGTTTAGCATGTGCAAAACCGTTGAGAGGCAAAGTAAAAAGAAATCTCCCAAAATTGTCTTGAACTTGATGCATTAGGATATCTAGTACAGTGGCTTTAGGATTTATCGATTCGTTAGGATGCACCCCAGTTTTCCCTTGGGGGTGAGTAATCATAGGGTTTCAGTGCTCAAACATTTCAAGAAGTCCACCCTGAACCTAGTGAGTCAATAATTCATGTCTGTTAACTTAAGGAAGTTTGTTGTAGTCAATGACCCTTTAAATCTTGTTGTGAGACATTAAGTGTAGGGGTTTTTTGGTTCATGTGTAGATAAGAAATAAGTGAGTAGGTGTTCTCTCTTCTCGCACGGCTCCTATCACTCGGGAAAGTAGGTCTGAGGTGACTTTTTGCCTGGTGCTTTTGAGTCATCTGACTTGGGATGCACTGACCGAACTCCCATTACACGGGTGGTAGGGATTGCCCTATGTGGAGATTTTGGGAAAGGTGTACGTGATAGTGTAAGTCCTCATGGACAATGATGCACGAAACCTGACCCTGAGAGAATGAAGCTCCAACTAATAAAAAGAAAAGAAAAAAAATTTGAGAAAAGAAAACAAAAGAAAAAATGGTAATACAAATAAGAACCTTAATGGACCTTACACTTTGTATCACTTGAGGATGTTGAGGTTGTCCATGTCTTTCACTTAATTCCTTATTTAACTTGCACGAATGGTTCATTAGGCTAGGTGTGTAGACTGATTACCTTTATAGAGTCGGTCCATAGGATTACTGCGTCCAATGATCGATAAAATATGTCCAACGAGTCGAGTGTCTAGATTGAATATTGCATCTTGTTCGGATTTTGTGGGTATATCCGCTGAAAACCCTCAGGAAAAAATACTCCTCCTCCTTGGCAACAAGGAGGTTTAACGGCTTGTTGCACGTGCTAAGTGCAACCGTGGTTCCTACGAAAGTGAGTTAGGATTTCTTGTTTCTCGTTTGTTTTTCTCTTTCTTTGTTTTGCTTGGGACTAGCAAAAACTTAGGTGTGGGGGTATTTGATTGACATCATTTCATGCCTATATTTGTATCTTATATCCATTATCTTACACCTAAGTAATTCTACGTGATGAGTTTTATGTTTGAATTTCAGAAATAAAGAGGTTTGATGAGAAGAGGCATGAAAAGACCTAAAAGATAGGAAAAAGGACTGAGTTGAGAGACTCGAGGACTAAGATGCAAGGGATAATGACCTGAATGTAAGACCGAAGGACCTAAGAGCAAAACAGAAAACTCCACACCATCATGGGGAGTATTTTTGCAATTCTATTCGGGTCGGAGCTCCAACAAGTGAAGTAGATGCATCAAAGACCAACAAAGACATCCAGAAAAGCCCAGAATAAAATCCAGCGTGATCCGGACCATATAGACTGCCAATTGGTGGTCTAAGACCGCTAATTGGCGGTCTATTTTGGCCCAAATCCGCTAAGATTTTGGTGGGTCGTGTATTAGTGTGTATTTAGTCCATTTCTGGTATTTGTTTAGTCCCACATCGCGGGATTGTCCCAGATTGTCTTTTTCTTTGGCTATAAATAGAACTCTTCACCTACTATTGTAAACTACCCATTGCTTGGTGACATTCTCTCTACTAAGGAGTAAGCCTTGAAGCAAAACTCAAGGTGGAGAAGAATGCTACCTTCAATGTGAGTCATTGTTAATAAAATAATTGTTTTAGTTTCTTTTAATCTTGTCTTTTAATTCTTGCATGTTTCTTTAATTTATGTTTCTTTCAATTAGCTTCTTTAATACTCCTTTCTTGCTTAGTTAAATTTCCTTTCAGTATAATGTTTCATTTGTTAATGTAGGTAGTGTAATGATTAGTGAGTAGTTTCATCCCCATTTGGGGGGTGGAGAAATATGTGATATGATCATGTAGTGTATTAGGTGTGTGTTACCTTAATCCCTTGAGCCTCATATGATTTCCATAATCATCTAATGGGATTTCACTCTTATCTTTGATATGCTAAGAAGAATATTTTTAGATTACTACAATCATGTCAGGCATGAAAAATGCTATTGAGAAAATTACCTGACTTTTGAATGATGTGTCATTGCACACGTAGTGGCTTGGTGAAAAGATCTGCACTAGTGAAACAAATCAATATTTATTCTAATAACATATGGTATGACCGATTCGGTCAATGAGGATTAGATATGATGACAAATGTCGTTGAAATTACACATGATCATCCACAAAAGAATGAGAATATTCTTCAACTAAGTGGGTATCTACGAACTCTATCCTTTCGTGGGATGTGATTACTTTTGTTATGCATTACTTGTGATTGAAAGTCATAAGCATAAGTTATTGCAAATTAAATCACAATATGTGACATCGTATTTTGTATCATGTGCCTGATGCACACATTACAAAGCATCGTGAAAGAAAAGAGCATACACGGTGGAAAAATAAATTGTACAAATATGAAGTAATAAGAGATTTAAATGGCTCTCAAACAAGTCAATTAGAGATATCAGTCTAGAAGTGCCTAAATGAAGTTATCATTTGTATTCATTATGAGTATCAGCAGTGATCATGTATTTGTATAACTTAATTGACCTTTACTAGTTGAACAAAAATGAGGTCAAATTTGTTAACCATTAAATTATATCACATCTTTATGGGTCATTATGAGATCTTAAAATTTGTCGATATGAATGTTTCCTTATTTTACTTGTACGATATTGAATGAAATGTTTCCCATCTGTGATTTTTTTATTATCACCTCCACAATTTAATGACCTCAAATTAAATTGGACATTCCAGCAGGATTCATATTCCTGATAATATTAAAGTATTTGAAGCCCCCGAAGGACATTGTATTTTATTATCTAGTCCAACAAGTATATATATAGAGAAAAACAATTGGCATTAGGGAGAAAGCCAGAAGCTTAAAAATGTCAAAAAATGTACTATACTGAACCTGAAGTTCGTAAGAGAATATACGTATAAGTATGATTGAACCTGAAATTCATAAAATAATGAACTTGCAATATCTTGCTAGTAATTGTCATACGTATTTATTGATCACAAATGAGTAACTAAGTCTTGTATTACTAGACAAAAAGTGCATAATATAAAGAGGAGATCTCCACAAGATAAATATATTTGAGCTCAATTCACACCAAAAGCACTGACCAAAACATATATTATTTGTGGAAATGAAAATAGAAGTTAGTCACTCATTACACCTCCTAAAGAGGTTATCGTGAAGAAAATAAACCTGGTAATATAAAAGTAGCTAGCAAATGTAAAAATTTTGGGAATACATAATGGTCAAATCCTAGTGTTCTGGGAAACGACGAGGATTTGATTATTATATTGTAATCAACTATGTTGATACGAGAGAGAAATATAAAATAATTAAAGTTATCGTCGACTACTAATTTGCCTTCTTAGTAGCATGTTAATTCAAGAGAAAATCTGGATCCATGACCTATAATATTATAAGAATGTCAGAAGCATTCATATTTGAAATGAATAAAAGGAGACGAATGTAGAACTACGTACACTCGCTTAATAAACATATTGTTTGTACATGTAGTCCTGATTTCTGAAAAATATGAATAGAAATCACATTACAAAACGTGGTGATATATTATAAAACGAGTAGTGACACAGTGGTTTTTTGCAGGGCCCAACATCCATTATGATGTTACTCATTCTCTAGAAATGTATAATATTTTGTGTTATGTTACTTGATCAGTATGACATGTAAATATAAATATAGATAAACATATAAGATATGTTATGACCGTAAATTTATATATGTCACTTGATGTTGATATTTATATGAGAGTCCCTCAAAGACTAAATTACCCAAGGTAAATTATAATGAAGAGATACGATATATGAAAAGATCACGATATGAACAAACAAAGAGAATGTGCATATCATCTCAAATAAAATGAAAGGAACTCTTGAAGAGATTAAATATCCGTGAAATATTTGAAAGATAAATTTTGAAATAAATAATTGGAGAAAAGTCAACTATTTTTTGACTTACAGTTCGAACATTCTCCATAAGATAATTGTTACAATGATATAAAGAGATTTTATATCATTATAAAGAGATTTTATACCAAGAAAGTTCACATACTTCAATTGTAGTCTCAATACAAGTTATTCTAGGGATTTGAAACTCAATAAGTATCTTGAGACCTGAATATGCATCATTTGAAGCCAAGATAATTCCACATGTAACATTACATATGACTCTTTTGGAGCTTCCTGTAAGTATATCGATCACTAGCTAATCTAGAGGGTGGTGAATAGATTATATTTCAATATAGCTAAAAATGCACTATTAAAAATAGTGAAGAAAAGATTGCAAACTAAAAATCAACTCCGGAAATTTATAGAGGTTTGATCACACCACCGTGATCTAGTCCTCTCCTCAAGTTCCAATCGCTTCTCCATACCTTCTTGAGAATTCACTAAACTCTTCGTTCTGGGTCAAAGATAAACTCTCTTACAATCGAAGCCTTGCGAATACCTTGTCTTACTCGGATCTCCTCTCACAGCCCGAGAGGAAGCTTCCTCGAAGCTTTACAACACAATGGAGGTTTAGTAAAGTTGTGAACTGTAACTTGAATGCACAGTGGATTTGATTGAAGATTGAGAGTTGGTGGAGCTTTGAAGAGTTTGAGTTTGAGAGCATAAGAGTATGAAGGATTTTTGGCAAGTAATGTGTTGATTGTGTCTCTTAAATGAAGCTTTTATAGCCTTCAAAGCAAATAGAGACATTATGGTGAGTTGGTGAAATTTGGAGCAATGAGAAGCAAGAAATGACTCAAGCTCGGACAGAGTTCAGAACTTGTTCGGTAGACCGGGAAATAAATGATCTTCCGAAACAATATGGGTGTGTATTAGTCAGAATGAAGAACTCGGTTGAACGAATATCAATCAGATAACTGTTCACCAACTTTCAGTAACTTTTTCTAATTTCGACCAATTTAAAATTCGGTTCACCAAGAGCAATTTGGTTCACCGTGTCAAGATGGGAAGTAAGCAACGGTCAAATGCTACGTAGAGAAGAGTTGTTGTGCCCTGATTAGAAACAAGGATTCAATTGTCCGAAGAAGGTTCGGTCGACCGTGTGGGGACATTTCAAAAAGTGTTGCTAAGTGACAAGAGATAGATCCGTTGAAAAACTTTTTCCTATGTCGGGACACAGAAGGTCCTGAAGAACTTTTTCCACGTCGGGACACAAAAAAGGTCCTAAATAACTTTTCCACGTTGGGACGCAAATGGTCCCGATCGTTAGGATAATAAAAAGATCAAGATCGGATGACCGATCTCTATTCAGTAGACCAAATCAAGATATCCAGAGAATGTCCGAATGCTACTGAGTGTAAGGAAACGGTTGATCGATATGCATTCAGTAGTCCAAACCAAGAGTTCCATGGAAGGTCTGAATTCTATTGTGGTGATGGCAACGGTTGACTGAAAGGAACTCGGTCGTCCGTTTGGGACAGGTTCGGTAGACCGATGAAAGAACGGTCGACCAACAGAGACAAATTTATCTTTTTGTGCATCAAGTGTACATTTGATCTTATGACTCAAATAAATAGAAGATTATATATAAAGTCCTTGAGCTTTTATTACAAGTCTTGAGCCGTGATCTTGAAGTTAATTAGTCCTTTGGTTTGAGCACCTACATTGTTAGGAATATAATATATATGCAATTTGATAATATGATGTGTGTGATGTATTAATTGGATTTGTGCATAATATTAGTTTGTTAATCATCAAAACTAAGAGTAATGATGCCAAAAAAACCAACACTTTCTACTATGTTCATACGACCTTGTACAATAGTGGTTTTGGCTTTTCTCATTATAAAATTAGAGAAATACTTATCTCTTAGTATAGTGTGCATGACAACACTATACATGATGCATAAATCATTTTTCTTGATCTTAAATCAAATATGAGACCGGAGTATATCCATACTCTTCATTTCAAACCAAATAAAATATTTGTTGTACATAAATAATTTATGCAACACAAGATAAACGATAAGGTTCTTCTAATGACAAAATATAATCAAAATAAGAACTAAGCATTAAATCATATCAATGTCAATTAATTTCAACGTAACTTGGTATGAGTCTTTTAGATAAAAATTATGCATATCAACATATTACCATACATGTACATTTATTTTGCCCTTTTAAGACGATAAATGCAAATACTATCTTTGCTATTGAACATTAAAAGACATTAATTATAATGATATGTATACATAGTCATGACAAACATAAAAATGGTGAATATCAATTTATTAGCAACATATGCATGTGTATTATTAATATCTAGAAGAATATTATCGTGAGTGAATAAAAATCACAAGTATGGAAATATTTGGACTAATGAGATGACTAACCCATATAAAATATATAGTTTCAACTGAATAACAACTAAATCAAAAGCTTAAAGGTATTAATTATGAAAATATGATAATCGAATGAACCTCAAGAATATTAAACCAAATATTTGTATCACGGTATATAATGCCCATTTGTCATATTGATATTTTGTATATGGTCATGTATATCTACTAAAAGAGTATATATTACTTATATAAAATATCAAATTAAACACACATAACTAAAATATATTTGTTTCGTGGAGAGTTACTTTAACAACCCATTTTGATTGTAGAATTTATACACCATATAATGACATCAATTAATCCTTCATTTATCTCATCCACATTCACGTCTACAATCATAGTCTCAAATTGATTATACTACAATTTTGTGAGACTTTTCACATGCTCATACATTCACTTCGGATAATGAAGCAAATCGATTGGACGGATTTCGTGATTTTTCATCGATAACTCGATATTCAACTCAACCACACTCGGGCACGAGACTAGATCATGATATTTTCGAAATCATTTTCAAGAAAATGATTTCGAAGAAAAAACACAATTTTCGTCTTATCTTGATTTGATGCTTATTTCCTTTTTTCTCATTTGCATTTCCAAGAGCATCAAGTTGGATTTCAACATTCAAAACATAACAAGTAAAATTCTTGTCAATTTTATCAAAAGTTGTGTATTTAACTTCCATCAACAATGATCAAGATGTCGATCAATATCATATAAAAATTTACACAAAATAAAACTGATTAAAAATAATAATTATATATAGTTTCTAACAAAACAACATGCATTAAATATAACATATGCACAAATAAATTATGTCATTATCATTGGAATGTCAAGTCTTCTAGTGATCTTCCAAATACATGATAAACTTTTGCAAAACAATGTCAAGTCTTCTAGTAATCTTCCAAATACATGTATTAAAGTTGTTCAATTTGTAGCTTTTCTTTTGCAAATACATTACACAATGTCTTATTTATAGACTAAATGAAGCAAATAAAATAGTGTATATTATAAGAGTTACAAATGAGATTGTGATATGTTGACGAGGGTTATTCATTGTCTAATATTTCACAATAGAACATATATTGTCACCATTATTTGTCACTGTTGCTCAATAATTTGATTTGAACTTTCAATAATACCTTTTATCTTTGTAACGTAAAGATACTTTCTTTGACTAACTAATTAAACTGTTAAAATGGATTTCTATTTGAAAATTTTAAACTTTAGGATAACATTAACTCCATTAGTCGCCTAACCTGTTGTTTATTTTTAGTTTTGATGACGTTGTTCACAAAGACTGAAAACCGTTGGAGTGGGTCTTTGACCCTTTCATATATAAAAATAACTACAAAGAAAAGCTATAAGAACCTATAATACTATGGATCAGAATTGAACAACTCTACGATATGGATGATTAAACAAATAAAACACACAGAATTACCGAAAACTACATGAGGTGGCAACCAAATAATATACCAAAATACATCATTATATTCAAACGGTATTAGCGTAAATGTAGCAATAAAAAAGTTATATGCAACTATCAACAACAACATCTCGATGATTGACTTTCAGAAATAATTAAAGTCAATCATCTTCTAAGTCTATAAACCAAGACAAACCACAAAGAATATATGTATACGCCGCCCCTTCACCGCCAAGGGTCGGTCAACCACCATGGCCAGGAGTAGTCGCGAAGGGCTCAGTATCGGAATCGATCTCGGAACCACCTATTCTTGCGTCGGAGTCCAACGCAATGACAAGGTGGAGATCATCATTAACGACCAGGGAAAGCGCACAACCCCCTCCTGCGTTGCCTTCACAGAGTCGGAGCACTATGTTGGCAACGCCGCAACAAACCAAGCTTCCAAAAACCCCTTGAATACCATCTACGGTACAATATAATTATCTCAGCATCTATGTATTTTTTTGTGTGCTAGCTTTGGTTGTCTTTTAGTTGTTTTTTATTAGGGTTGGAAGTTCTGCCGTTAGTTGGTATTCGTGTTAGCCAATCATGTATTTTTGTCAGGAAATCATGTTAGTTTGTGTGAAACATAATTTGAAAGATATTTGACATATGTTAATTATTAATGATTAGTAACATTAGGATGTTATTTTATACTGAAAAGATCATAACAAAGTGTACTAAAAAAAGTTAATTATCCTATACCTGTGGTTAAATGTGCAATTTTTGTAAAAAAATTAAACAAATCTTTACGGCTGTGTTTGGTTATCATGTGTAGTTATATTTAATATTCATATGTTCAATTTCCGTTAGTTTTTCCATTAGTCCTAAACCGTCTGACGGTAATTCACAACTAAATTTCCAAAATTACCCCTTGACCCTAACTTTCAACAATTTTCAATCCCAATCCTCTTCCTCACTTTCTCATTCCCCAAACCCTAACCCATTACAAACCACCTAACAGCCGCCTTCTTCATTGTCATTGTTCCATTGCCTAACTTAAAGCCTAACGTAGCTGAAATGGTTTGTGTTTCGATTCAAATGTTGTATTAAGTGGTTGTATTTGTATTTTCATTTGTGCTAAATAAATCCATTTGGATTCAGATCAGGTGGAGTGGTGATGGTTCATTTGGATTTGATAGATTTTCGTGGGTTTTGAGTCTGTAGGGTACTAGGGTGGAGGAAAGGAGAGATGAGCCTTAAAAAAATCATGCATTTGGTGGGTGGATAAAAAAGGTGTTTGAGTCAATTAGGTCCACGTAATTCATGTGAACCAAAACATTGATTTTGTTACCAAGGTAAATAAAACAATTCCTTGCTTATGTCAGAACCATTAGGGAGAGAGGAACCAATACTAGTCAAGGGGGTGATGGCGGATGTAGAAATTTATAGGGGTCAACGTTTAAAGAACGAATAATGTCTAATGAATAACATCAAATAATGAAGCTCTTGATCACAAACATTATTAAAAAATATAAAATAAGAGGTGTAAGCGAGTCTAGTCGAGCCAAAATTTCGAGTCTTTCAAATTATTGTATATTATTGCTAAATACCAAAAATTAAATACAAATTAACCAAGAAAATCTCAAGTCGAGCTCGAGCTATTTCAAGTTCGAGTCGGCTCGTTTAACGATCCCATTTGGAGATTTTTTTTAATTTTCCACTTAGCTCATTTATTTTCAAGTTAAACCGTAGTCAAGCATTTATTGAGTCCAAGTTCAAGTCGAGTTTAGAGTTTGAGCAAGAATTAATAACTCTTATCATTCTAAGTGTTTAGTAATCATTATACTATGATTTCATACGGATAATAATTTATTTTTCACATGTAGATGCTCAATTAGATTAAGTTGTCTTCCCTAATCACGAGGAATTTTATCTAAATTACTAGAAACATTATTACTCCATTTTGTCTTTTTAATGCTAAACATTACGTTGTTAGACTTGATTAGATCTTACTCTTCAATAATAAATTGTCATTTAATTATAACAATTAAGTGTAACAATGGATAACAAAGTTCTACACCTAGATAGTAGCATTAATGAATGAATTATCTGTAAGTTGAGATTGAATGCCTGATTTAGGTATTTAGATGTGGATTTGAATGAGAAAATTGTTTCTCGTACTTTTTCTACGAAACATATAAATACATATATAAATGACTTTTTGACAAAATTTCAATGAGGGCCATGACCCTCACAATCATCAACGTTGCTCCGACACTGGGGTGTTAGTGAGACAAGATATTATAGTTGAGAGGGTTAAAGTGATATTGAGTTATGGTTGAGGAGCGTTAACTGTAAACCCTTTCAATATAGCATGAATGTATATTATCAATACATTGTTAGATTATCCACCTGCAAATGATGGGTTTGGACTTAGGATACTGCTTTGAGATTATATGAATACGCAAGCTTTCCCACAAAAACTGGTCCACCATTAAGAGCAATGTCTTGGATAGTTATTTTATGGTAAAATTTGAACTACATCGGAAGTTATATTTGTTTCAAATATATGTTGGATCTGTACCAATCAGTCCCAAATTCGAGTAAAATTTGACTTCCGATTCAATTTTAACGTTACTATAAAGATAAATTAGAAGTATGTTTGGCAAACAAACAAAAAATTCAAAAAAAGATGATTAAGTTGAAAAATAACAATTCTATGATTGAGATGTGGTGAAAGTATTACACAATGAAAATTTATGATGTGCGAGCGTGATGTTTTAAAATTTAAGAGATCAAAGTGTTAATCAATCATATTTGAGGGGCCAAATTGTAATTTATCCAAAATTTTATTGAATTTATAACGAAATTAAAACATACAATTCTATCTACCCCACCCCAAATCTGCACCTGGGGGTTAACATTAGGTTGCAAAGGCAAAATTGGCAGGGGAGTTGTACTTGGTCATTTATCAACCTAATATAAAAAAAACTACAGGTGCGAAACGACTAATAGGTAGAAGGTTTAACGACGAATGTGTCCAATCGTACATGAAACAATGCTCCTTCAGGATCGTGAGTGGCCAAAATGGCTCACCGATAATGGTGGTGAACTACAAAAGCAAAGAGAAGCGTCTCACCCCAGAAGAGGTCTCAGCTATGGTTCTTTCCAAGATGCGATCCATCTCCGAATCATTTCTTGCCAAACCAATCAAGGGCGCCGTTGTGACTGTCCCCGCTTACTTTAATGACTCGCAAAGATCATCCACCAAACTTGCTGCGGAGATTTCTGGACTCAAGGTGTTGGGTATCATCAACGAGCCCACTGCCGCTGCCATTGCATACGGCTTTCATAGAATGGTTGGCAATGACAATACTCACAAAAATGTCCTTGTATTCGACCTCGGTGGTGGAACGCTTGACGTTTCCATTGTCGTAATACGCAAAGGAGTCCTAGAAGTGAAGGCCACTTGTGGAGACACATACCTTGGAGGCGAGGACTTCGACACTAACATGGTCGACCACTTTGTGAAAGAGTTCCAAATGAAACACAAAAAGGACATTACTGGGAATCCAAGGGCTCTTAGGAGGTTAAGGACAGCATGTGAAAGTGCAAAGAGGATTTTATCTAGTTGTCATGACACCGAAGTTGTTGTGGAAGCCATCTTCAGTGGAATTGATTTCAATTCAACCATTAGACGTGCTAAGTTTGAACAGTTGAACATGGCCTTGTTCAAGAAGTGCATGGAACCAGTGGAGAAGTGCTTGGTTGATGCTCACATGAGAAAGAGTGACATAGATGATGTCGTAATGGTCGGGGGCTCTAGTCGAATTCCTAGAATTCAGGTACTATTATGAACTTGTTTTAAATTTGTTCTCTACAACATATAACAATTTTTGCTCTACAAAATAAACTGCTTAATAAGTAACTAGAATCGTGGCTTTCTGGATTTTCTTTTTGTGGGTTAAGTGATATTTTTGAACATGAGGATTTTTCGAAAAACAAAACCATATTTTTGGTTCCATTAGATGGTCAAGATAAATTTGAGTGACTACAAAATACATACCTAGGATTGATTTGAGGAACCAAAAGAGAATTTGTTTTATGTTTATGGGATGTAATTTGAAGAGTAAAAATAGAAGGTTATAATTAAATGATTTGAGAGACACAAACATAAAAGGTTTCCCTTTTAATAGATAACCAAGCAAAATGGTTGTGAGAGACTAAAAATGAAATTAAGTTCACGTATAAATCAAGAGAAAGACACATTTTGTATATAATAGACAATTAAATTGGAGTTGAGGAATAAAACGATGGAAAGGTTAATTAGAATGGATTTCAGGAACAACATTAGTGGAAGCCATATTGCTATTTTGATCATGTATATTAAAACGAAGTGTATATAATAATTTGTTTAAAATGACAAACTATTTTTTTTCTCTGTATATTCAAATTTACTTATCCCAAACCGAGTAGGAACTACTAAGCGAGTTCTTGAACAACAAAAAGCTCTGCTTCACAATCAACCCTGACGAGGCCATTGCCCACGGCGCAGCGATTCACGCCTCCAACCTCCTCAACGGCACCAACGATTACGTCCTCAACGGCACCATCGATTACGTCCTCAACGGCGCCAACAATCACGTCCAAAACTACGTCCTCCTCGACGTCATTCCCTTATCTATAGGCATCGAAACATGTGGGACCCAAATGACCGTTGTCATCCCACGAAACACTCCCATCCCCGTCAGGAAAAACCACACCGTCACCACTTACTACGATAACCAAACCAAAGCCGGCATCAGAGTCTACGAGGGAGAACGAGAGTTAACGATTGATAATTACTTTTTAGGAGAATTCGAGCTCACCGGCATTCCCAAGGCCAAGGCTGGGGTGCCAGAGATTGTTCTTACCTTCGACATCGATAAAGATGGTATCGTGACAGTCTCTGCTGTGGAGACGTCAGTTATGAGGAGGAAGGAGATAACGATTTCGAGTAATAGAGGTAGGCTGAGCAAGGAAGATGTGGAGAGGATGGTGAGGGAGGCGGAGCAATATAGGGAGGAGAACGAGAAGAGGAGGAGGAGGGTCGAGGCGAGGTCAGGGCTGGAGAGTGTGTTGTTCGACGTGAAAGATAAGTTTAACGACCAGAGTTTCGCATCCCGAATATCGAGTTCCAATACAAGAAGGATTCGTAATGCAATCGATCAAGCGGAGGAGTTCCTGGAAGGAGTTGGAGATGATGGGGATTGGAACAGATTAGAGAGCCTCAACTTAGTGTTGAGTAGCATTTGGAGGGACATCAAGGATGACATGTAAGAAGCAATATCTCAAGATTCTCTTGCCTGTGTTTTCTTGGATTTGGTTTGTACTTCTAATTCGTGCTCTGATGCTTATATCTTATCCTTTTTATGTTATTTCGTTTGAGATTTGCGTTCTTCTTTTTGTTTGTGTGGCTTGTATCTCTAAATCATGCAAGAAATGGTTAGAAATATGAACTTATAATTGCTTTCAGCTGTGCATGTATAAGGAGAAGAAAAAAGACTAATATTTTTTAAAAGTAAGAAATTTTCATTTATTCTCGCGGACTAGATCTGATTAGAACAACTTCACAAATTATATATGACTTTATTGTCATTCTAGACTATATTACGCTACGACTATGTGTCATGTCCTGATCCGAAATGTTAATTAAGTTCTCAATTTTTAACAACAACCCTTCAATTACTACAACTATATGTTGAACTTAATGCGGTATACATATATAATTCAAAAACCACACATGTTACAATTTACAATCTTAACTCGTGGAGCAAGTGCTTGGAATAACAAGCTCCACCTTTCTCTTTGAGTATGGCTTTTATATATATATATAGTCAAGTTCTAGTTAGCTCAGGGCTCATCAAATTTTGTTTAAACCTCATACAATATCACCATCGGATCTTATTTACAGTTAATCTCATCATTCATTAGCATAACCGTTTTTATCTTAATCTACCTTACAATTTGAAATGAGTGGTGAATATTGTGGGGACTTAATTTTAGAAAATTAAGCCCTAAGCTCACTAGAGAATTCCTATATATATATATATATATATATATATATATATATATATATATATAATATGATCATTCTATGGTTATAATCAAGTTTCAAAGGGGCATATTGATCTTATTACTCCGTGTGGATGAATTTATCATTGTCGGTGATTGTTCAACTCTCATCTCAAACTTTGCAAAAAGGTTTGAGGACTAAATTTGGCTCGTTTCAACACTTATTGCACGAATCAGATCAAACGTATATTTCAGGAAAAGCAATAAAATATATTATTTGTTTCTTTTATATAAAAGGTAGATTAGATTTGCTTCCTGTAAAGCAAGCACGTAGTATCAATTAGATTCATCTAGATCCTCTAAGATCCGCTTAGAATCCATCAAATTCTTAGGATTAGATAATATACAATCAAGATCTAATCATATCTAAGTAAAACTCAATCAAATCCAATTAGGATCCAATCAATACCAATTAGAATCAATCAAAGATCCATGAAATATAAAAACATTTGAAACTAAGTTGACCGATCAAATTTATGGGCCGGCCAAGCAATATTTCAAATTGGTCGATCGTTTCTAGTCTAGAATTCGACAAATTCAAAAACAGGTCGATCAGTGCTTGCCGACATACTTTAACAAGGTTCAACTGGATCACCAAACGGGTAGACTCGTAGAGTGATAAATTTGTATTCCTTGTTTGCTTGATTCACCCTTTTTTTAGCGTGGGTGTAACATCCCGAAACAGCGGAAATTTAAAAAAAAATAATAATAATAATAATCAAGACAATCAACTCAATAATCAAAGGCGGGACTGTTACTTCTCATAAATCATAAAAGTGGTGCACCAAAATACATCAGAGTTTATCAAAAGATACATGATTACAGCAAAACGACAACAGAGGATAAAAAGTAATCATGTCGACCTCAGCGGCCCGAGAAGAGGATCCAACTCCAAAATGCGTGTCCCCGCCGATCACCACCCAACTGGACCTACTGCGGTCCTGAAAAAATATATAACAACGATGCCTGAGTTTCCAGAAGGAAACCCCGTATGCCAACTCACCTACATGCATGCATCACATAATGAACCTATCATACTAGTGGCATGTCATGACATCAACAGAAAGTAAAACAGCTCCCCCGAAGGGTAAAACAGGACATCAGTCCGACAATCAATCATCGGGTCTCCCGAGGAGACCTACTGCAGGCACATGCAGTCTAGTAGCCCGCAACATCGCACCCCCCACACGCAGCTACACTACTCAAGGGTTCGGCAGGGAGCCTCTGTCACGTCTACGCGCCGATAGAAACAGATCTGTAAATCTCAGTGGTCGGGGCCACAGGGACCAACGGGGCCGTCGCCCGGAAGGTATAACAACATCATCTCGGTAGGTGCCCAGCCGAGGAAAACAACATAGCCGGAACAGCCTCGGCTCAACAATCACCATCGCCGGCACAACCTCGGCGGCATCACCGGCACAGCATCGGTGGTCCATCACAACAGTCCGGCACAGCATCGAACAAAACCAGACCGAAGTCTGCCAGGTCATCAGGCTCCTCGAGCCGCGAACACCAACCGCGCCGCTATAAAAGCAGGGCAGCGACCTCCGTAGCCCGTGGGCCGGTAGTCACCTCACCCAACGCCAGTTGCGTGCCCGCACAACATCAACACTGGGATCCGTGATCCCTCAGGCCTGCTATACTACAAGGTGCCAACAATCAACTCAAGGTCACGGTCCATACATGGAGGTGACGCGTCCCGAACACCCACACTTTTCCCAACGGCGGTCCCTGGGCAGGCACGCATCACGCGCCCACCGTCACCTCCCGGCTCACGCACAAGGCGAGGACACGGGTTTCCGTGGACAAAGTTGGCGTTCAAAAGGGAACCAGGAATTCTGTCCTGGGCCCAAACGGTCGACCGGAAGAGGTGATTCGGTCGACCGGTTCCAGGAAGGAATCGGTCGACCGTACTCCTAAAACGGTCTACCGTTGCGCTCAAAACAGAACCCCTAACGGTCGAACAAGGGTCTCAAACCGGTCGACCGAACGAGGTCAAAATCCGGAGTCTGGTCAACATTAAATTCCACTCTATCGGTCGACCGACTCAGGGGTCTCGGTCGACCGAAAACAGACAGGGTCAACCTAGTATTCTACGTCATATAATCGGTCGAACGCAACATACAATCGGTCGAACAACCAACGATCGGTCGAACGAAACATGCAAACTAACAGGTACACTTAAGTTCCGGTCGAACACTACAAGGACCGGTCGACCGATAACAGGTAGAAAAATCCCAACTCACCAGCAATAATGCACTACCGGTCGACCGCCCCAAGGCATCGTTCGACCGGTGAAGGTTAAAGTCGGGCAAACAGTGCTAAAACGGTCGACCGCCCGAAGGATCCGGTCGACCGTTGGTCGTCTTCAACCTCGCGCCAGCCGAGGATTTTAGAAGAAACGCGTCGCCGGAGAGGTCTCCGACCTCCCCCGACTCGACCAACGCATCCCTCACATGAGGGTAATAAACAAACCACACTAAGGAGCGGCATACCTCAACCCCTACGACGAAACGCCGGAGCTCCGCTCCCGCACGTCGCCTCCGGTGATCTCCCCGCGCGCTCGACTCCGCATGCCTCACGCCGCGCGATCTCCGGTCTCCTCCTCAGCTGCTTACCACCACACGCACCAGCAAGGAAGGGAAGGAAGAAATGAGGAAGGAGAAATGAGAGAGAAGATGAAAGAAGGAGAAGAAGAGAGAGAGCCTTATTTAAAACTCGTGCTACAGTGACCCCAACCCTTCACCTTCCCATGCAAACTCCTGCACACTCACTTCCCCATGCAAACCATACCTTAACCATCATTAGTCCACTAACCCTAGGTTAGGGATCTAACAATCCACCCAACTTAAAAGGATTTCGTCCCGAAATCAAGCAAACACTCACCGAAAAGCTCTGGATACTGCCTTCTGACGTCCTCCTCGATCTCCCAAGTGGCCTCGCGCTCACTGTGATGCTGCCACCTGACCTTCACCATCGGAATGGTCCTCCTCCTGAGCTGGTGGTCCATGCGATCAACAATCTCGACAGGCCTCTCCTCGAGCGACAAGTCCTGCTGAATCTCTGGCACCGCTATCTCAATAACGTGCGACGGATCTGCCACATACTTCCTCAACATCGACACATGGAAGACATTATGCAGACCCGAAAACTGTGGCGGCAAGGCAATCCGGTAGGCAACCTCTCCAACTCGGTCGAGGATCTCAAATGGTCCAACATATCTCGGACTGAGCTTCCCCTTCTTCCCAAACCTCATCACACCTCTGGCTGGGGAAATCTTCAGAAACACGTGATCGCCCACCTCAAAACTCAAAACCCGCCTTCGTCGATCAGCATAACTCTTCTGCCTGCTCTGTGCTGTGGCCAGCCTCCTCCTGATCACATCCACCTTCTCTGAGTACATCTGCACAATCTCTGGCCCCACTAACTGCCTCTCGCCCACATCAGTCCAGCATACCGGTGATCTGCAAGGCCTCCCGTACAACGCCTCGTACGGTGCCATCCCAATACTCGAGTGGTAGCTGTTGTTGTAGGCAAACTCTATCAGTGGCAAGTGCTCATCCCAGTGCCCGGCCCAATCCAGTGTGCATGCTCTAAGCATATCCTCCAGGGTCTGAATCGTCCTCTCCGATTGACAATCTGTCTGCGGATGAAACGCTGTACTGAACTTCAGACGCGTCCCCAACGCCTGCTGTAGACTCCCCCAAAATCTGGAAGTGAAACGAGGATCTCGATCTGAGATGATGCTCACTGGCACTCCGTGCAACCTGACTATCTCCTCCACGTACAACTTAGCTAGACCCTCCAAAGGCAACGTGGTCCGGATCGCTAAGAAGTGCGCCGACTTGGTTAGTCGATCGACTATCACCCAAATCGCGTCGTGGAATCTCCTCGTCTTTGGCAAACCCGTGACAAAATCCATCGTCACGTGCTCCCACTTCCACTCAGGAAGCTCGATACTCTGCATTGGTCCTGCCGGCCTCTGATGCTCAATCTTCACCTGCTGGCAGACTAAGCATCGCTCCACAAACTCCGCAATGTCCTTCTTCATGCCCTTCCACCAGAAGTTCCGCTGCAGGTCCTTATACATCTTCGTGCTCCCCGGATGAATGGTGTATCTAGCTCTGTGTGCCTCCTCCATGATGTCATCTCTCAGCCCATCAACCTTCGGCACCCAGATCCGACTCCTGAACCTCAGACCACCATCAACTCCCACACTGAAGTCTGATCCATCTCTGGAAGCTAACTGCAGCAGACTAGCTAACTCATCATCCCCCTGCTGAGCCTGAACCAACCGTGAGACAGTCTGCGGCTCCACCCGAAGCCCAGCAATCACTGCTCCCTCTGTACCCTCTGTGAACGGTCTCCACTCTGACAAAGCCTCGAGTAGCCTCCACTCCTGAATGCACAGACTCGCAACAGAAACCTCCACCTTCCGGCTCAGCGCATCTGCAACCGAATTCGCCTTCCCCGGATGATAGGAAATGGTGAAGTCGTAGTCCTTAATGAACTCGAGCCATCTGCGCTGCCTCATGTTCAGCTCCTTCTGAGAGAACAAGTACTTCAGACTCTGATGATCGGTGAAGACCTCGAACTGTTCGCCATACAGATAGTGCCGCCAGGTCTTCAACGCATGAACTACCGCCGCCAACTCCAGATCATGCGTAGGGTAGTTCTTCTCATGCACCTTCAGCTGCCTCGAAGCGTACGCGACCACCTTCCCATGCTGCATCAGGACACAACCCAAGCCTATCCCGGATGCATCGCTGTAAATCACGTAGCCTCCACTGCCACTCGGTAGCGTCAGAATAGGTGCTGTCGTCAATCGCCTCTTCAGCTCCTGAAAGCTGTCCTCGCACTTCTGGGACCAAACGAACTTGACGCCTTTCTGCGTCAATGCTGTCAGCGGCGATGCAAGTCTGGAGAAATCCTGGATAAACCGTCTGTAATACCCTGCCAGACCTACGAAACTCCTGATCTCCGTCACGCTCGTCGGGGCTCTCCACTGAGTCACTGCCTCGACCTTCGCCGGATCCACTGAAATCCCATCTGCTGACACAATATGCCCCAGAAAAGCCACCTGATCCAACCAAAACTCGCACTTCGTGTACTTGGCATATAGCTGCTGATCCCTCAAGATGCCAAGCACAATCCTCAGGTGCTCTCGATGCTGCTCCCTGTCAGGCGAGTATATCAAAATGTCGTCTACGAATACAACGACAAATCTGTCGAGGTACGGCTGGAAGGTCCTATTCATCAGATCCATGAATGCTGCAGGCGCATTCGTCAGTCCAAATGGCATCACCAAGAACTCGTAGTGGCCGTACCGCGTCCTGAAGGCTGTCTTCTGAACATCTGCCTCCCTGATCCGCAGCTGATGATAGCCCGAACGCAGATCGATCTTCGAGAACACTTTCGCCGTCTGCAACTGATCGAACAAATCATCAATCCTGGGCAAAGGGTACCGGTTCCGAACGGTAACCTTATTCAACATCCTGTAGTCGATGCACATCCGCAACGATCCATCCTTCTTCTTCACGAAGAGCACAGGCGCTCCCCATGGAGAAACACTCGGTCGAATGAACCCGGACTCCATCAACTCCTGCAACTGCTTCTTCAGCTCCGTCAACTCAGCAGGTGCCATCCGATAGGGTGCCTTCGACTGAGGTGTCGTACCCGCAACCAACTCGATGCTGAACTCAATCTCTCGGTGCGGTGGTAACGCCGGAATCTCTGCTGGAAAAACGTCTGGAAATTCCTGCACTACCTCTATATCCTCTAGCCTCCTTGTCTCAGGATCAGGGACTACCAGCGTGGCCACAAACGCTCTGCATCCCTGCTGTAACAGTCTCTGTGCCTTAACCGCAGACACAATCAGACGACCCCCTCTGCTCCTCGCACCTCTGATCAGAACATCTGGCACGCCCTCCATCGGAATTAGGATCTTCTTCTCACGGCAAAAGACTCGCACGTCGTACTGTGACAGCCAGTCCATCCCCAGTATGACGTCGAAGTCCACCATCGGTAACAAGACCAGATCTGCCGGAAAATCATGGTCTCCCGAAGCAACTGTGGTGCCGGGGAAATAGCTCCCCACAGTGCCCACCTCTCCCATGGGCGTGCTGACCTCCAAAACATCAGTCAGCCGCACAGGGGTCCGACCCAACTCGCCAGCAAACTTCTCCGAAATGAAGGAGTGAGTGGCGCCACAATCAAACAACACGCGCGCTACAGAACCAGAAACTGAAAGCGTACCTTCCACGACGGTGTTGGAGTCCCTCGCCTCCTCCGCCTGGATAGTGAAGACCCGCCCGGTCCTCCTGCTCTGGCCTGGTGGAACAACTGACCGGCTGCCTCCGCCTCTGCCTACCACTGATGGTCCTGGCCTCCTGCTCGGCTCGCCCTGCCTCTGAGGACAGTCACGGACAAAGTGTCCCATCTGACCACAACCCATGCACGCTCCAGTCCGACGGGGACACTCCTGCCCTGGATGGAACCTCCCGCAGTAAGTGCACGCTCCTGACTGACGTGCTCCTCCTCCATCGAACCTGGGCCTCTTGCCCGGTCTTCCTGCCCCACGATCAGCTACTCTGCTAACGGTGCTCACTGGCGCCTTCCGCGCCTCCTGATTACACTCCCTCTGGTCCTGCTCGATGATCGTAGCATGCTTCACCGCATCTGCAAGGGTCCGCGGCATGCTGTTGATCACCCGAGAACGAAGCGGCTGCCTCAGCCCCTTCACAAACTTCCTCGCCCGCTGCTCTGGGGTCACACAAATCTCTGGGCAGTAGCGCTCCAAGGCGTTGAACCTGCTGATGTAGCTCGTCAGTGTCATGTCCTTCTGCTCCAGCGACATGAACTCCTCTCTCTTCTGATCCCTGACATGCTGGGGGAAGTACTGCTCATGAAACACCTCTAAGAACTCCTCCCAGCTGATATCCACACGGTCCTCAAACAGAACTGTGGACGTAGACCTCCACCAGTTGGCGGCCTCGCCGTCAAACACATAGGTGGCCAGCTCCACCATCCTCTCAGGTGCTACTCCAATAGCACGGAAGATCTTCTCCATACGGAAGATCCAGTCCTCTGCGACCTCTGGGGCCCTCCTGCCATCGAAAGTCGGCGGGTGCTGACGCATGAACCGATCGTGCTCAGCTCCCACTCCGCCCTGGGCGCTCTGAGCTGCCTGACGCTCCAGAAACTCACCCAACCTGTCCCAATGAGCACCAGATGTGTCATCACTGGAAGTACGATCGCGTGTAGAACTCCTCACGCGCCTAGGTGCCATCTGACAGAAGAAACAAACACCACTTCAGCCATGTATGCATGCTAAAGATAAAATGCATGAGTCCTATTACTACAAGGGTGATTTCATTGGGAACCGCATAGGAATCGACCGCTTTGATACCAAGTTGTAACATCCCGAAACAGCGGAAATTTTAAAAAAAAAAAAATAATAATAATCAAGACAATCAACTCAATAATCAAAGGCGGGACTGTTACTTCTCATAAATCATAAAAGTGGTGCACCAAAATACATCAGAGTTTATCAAAAGATACATGATTACAGCAAAACGACAACAGAGGATAAAAAGTAATCATGTCGACCTCAGCGGCCCGAGAAGAGGATCCAACTCCAAAATGCGCGTCCCCGCCGATCACCACCCAACTGGACCTACTGCGGTCCTGAAAAAATATATAACAACGATGCCTGAGTTTCCAGAAGGAAACCCCGTATGCCAACTCACCTACATGCATGCATCACATAATGAACCTATCATACTAGTGGCATGTCATGGCATCAACAGAAAGTAAAACAGCTCCCCCGAAGGGTAAAACAGGACATCAGTCCGACAATCAATCATCGGGTCTCCCGAGGAGACCTACTGCAGGCACATGCAGTCTAGTAGCCCGCAACATCGCACCCCCCACACGCAGCTACACTACTCAAGGGTTCGGCAGGGAGCCTCTGTCACGTCTACGCGCCGATAGAAACAGATCTGTAAATCTCAGTGGTCGGGGCCACAGGGACCAACGGGGCCGTCGCCCGGAAGGTATAACAACATCATCTCGGTAGGTGCCCAGCCGAGGAAAACAACATAGCCGGAACAGCCTCGGCTCAACAATCACCATCGCCGGCACAACCTCGGCGGCATCACCGGCACAGCATCGGTGGTCCATCACAACAGTCCGGCACAGCATCGAACAAAACCAGACCGAAGTCTGCCAGGTCATCAGGCTCCTCGAGCCGCGAACACCAACCGCGCCGCTATAAAAGCAGGGCAGCGACCTCCGTAGCCCGTGGGCCGGTAGTCACCTCACCCAACGCCAGTTGCGTGCCCGCACAACATCAACACTGGGATCCGTGATCCCTCAGGCCTGCTATACTACAAGGTGCCAACAATCAACTCAAGGTCACGGTCCATACATGGAGGTGACGCGTCCCGAACACCCACACTTTTCCCAACGGCGGTCCCTGGGCAGGCACGCATCACGCGCCCACCGTCACCTCCCGGCTCACGCACAAGGCGAGGACACGGGTTTCCGTGGACAAAGTTGGCGTTCAAAAGGGAACCAGGAATTCTGTCCTGGGCCCAAACGGTCGACCGGAAGAGGTGATTCGGTCGACCGGTTCCAGGAAGGAATCGGTCGACCGTACTCCTAAAACGGTCTACCGTTGCGCTCAAAACAGAACCCCTAACGGTCGAACAAGGGTCTCAAACCGGTCGACCGAACGAGGTCAAAATCCGGAGTCTGGTCAACATTAAATTCCACTCTATCGGTCGACCGACTCAGGGGTCTCGGTCGACCGAAAACAGACAGGGTCAACCTAGTATTCTACGTCATATAATCGGTCGAACGCAACATACAATCGGTCGAACAACCAACGATCGGTCGAACGAAACATGCAAACTAACAGGTACACTTAAGTTCCGGTCGAACACTACAAGGACCGGTCGACCGATAACAGGTAGAAAAATCCCAACTCACCAGCAATAATGCACTACCGGTCGACCGCCCCAAGGCATCGTTCGACCGGTGAAGGTCAAAGTCGGGCAAACAGTGCTAAAACGGTCGACCGCCCGAAGGATCCGGTCGACCGTTGGTCGTCTTCAACCTCGCGCCAGCCGAGGATTTTAGAAGAAACGCGTCGCCGGAGAGGTCTCCGACCTCCCCCGACTCGACCAACGCATCCCTCACATGAGGGTAATAAACAAACCACACTAAGGAGCGGCATACCTCAACCCCTACGACGAAACGCCGGAGCTCCGCTCCCGCACGTCGCCTCCGGTGATCTCCCCGCGCGCTCGACTCCGCACGCCTCACGCCGCGCGATCTCCGGTCTCCTCCTCAGCTGCTTGCCACCACACGCACCAGCAAGGAAGGGAAGGAAGAAATGAGGAAGGAGAAATGAGAGAGAAGATGAAAGAAGGAGAAGAAGAGAGAGAGCCTTATTTAAAACTCGTGCTACAGTGACCCCAACCCTTCACCTTCCCATGCAAACTCCTGCACACTCACTTCCCCATGCAAACCATACCTTAACCATCATTAGTCCACTAACCCTAGGTTAGGGATCTAACAGTGGGTATCCAACTTAAAACCAATTGGTGATAGGTGGAAGGACCCTACAACGTTTAACCCAGGAGAAAATCCCAAAATTAATCGAAGTGAGACTATTCTAATCATACCATATTGTACGATCTATGACCCCTAATCTAATCCAAATAGCTCTAATAATGGTGTTGTCTATATCGGAAACAAACAAAACGGTCAATGGATTTTCTTTCCTTTTGCCACATTTCGCTTCCTATCCTAGATTTGGAAGGAAAGAGAAACTAGTCAGTTGGTCTTAATCTATATTGATTTCGATAATTAATTAAACTAATCTTAATCAGTAAATCTAGTCAATTAAAATAAGAAAACATGATTACATGCACCGTATATACACTTGTATGCTTGGCAATTATCTTAATAGGTTGATCAAGATTCATCAAGAAAATGAGCATTGAGACAAAGACTCAAGACTTGTAATCAAAGTTGAAGGAAAAGACTTGAGCACTAGGATTCTGGAATTGTCCAGTTAGACAACCGAAATCTCCCAACAGTAGACGTTAGGTTGCTTTCTGGAATTGTCCAGTCGAACGACCGAAACACCTTCGATCGACCGGATTGGTTTTGGACTTTGCTTCAAAGGTCTCATTTGAATTATGACTTAGAGTCCAATTGACTTGTCTAATTTTGGACGACCGATCTCATATCGGTCTACTGATTCCTTCTTAGCCTCTGACGGGCAATGACTATTTCTACGTAGCACATGACCATTGTCTCCAATAGATATTTAAGTCATAACTGTTGGCTTTTTGGCCTTAATCTATATTAATTTTGATGATTAATTAAACTAATCTTAATCAATCAACCTAATCAATCAAAGTGAGCAAACACGATTACATGCATTGCATATATGTTTGTATACTTGGAATCATCTTAATAGGTTGATCAAGACAATCAAGGAGATGAGCATTTGGACAAGGACATCAAGACTCAAGACTTGTAATTAAAGCTTTGGACCAAGACATGTAGCTTTATATTTATTGAGTCCATAGGATTTTATGTAAACTTGAGCACTAGGATTCTGTCCCGTCATCTCTCGGTAAACCGAAATCTACCCAGTTCGGTCCACCGAACACCTATCGGATAGCCGAATACTTCCCAACAGTGAAACTTAGGTGTTCTCTGGAATTGCCCCAACGGAAGACCGAAACACCTTCGGTCGACCGAATAGCCCTGGATCGGTTTTGGACTTTGCTCCAACGGTCGCATTCAAATCAAGTCCCTAGAGCCCAATTAACTTGACCCACTTCGGACGACTGCACACACTTTGGTCTACCGAATCCATATTGGCTTTAGGAGCCCAACGGCTATTTAACTTGACTGTTATCAACAAAACAATTTCCCACGCATTGTCAGCGGAATACCCGTGCTACTTCGGTCTACCGAAGTATACACGGTCAACCGAACTTGAGTAGATCAGAGCCCAATCAATTCTACTGTCCACCTTGGAACGGTGAACCGAATGGACTTCGGTGAACCGAATTTAATTAGGGCTAAATAGATAAAAGCTACTAGAGGTTGGTGAACAGTGATCCGATACTTAATCGGTCAACCGAGTTCTTAGTTCAGACCAATGTTTCGGACTACCGTGTGGATAACGGTCGACCGAATTTATCTCGATTTCTGGACGAACTTAAGTCAGATCTCATTGGTCCATTCACCACCAACTCCCAAACGGCTATATGAGCTTGAAGGCTTATAAATAGGACTTCATTTAGTTGCTTTGAAGATCAAGAACACTTCCTATATATCTAATACTCAAAGTCAAATCCTCTCCATCTTCAAGCTCTCAATCCACAACACTCAAGCCTAAACTTCACCACTTGCATATCCAATTCAATATCATATCCAAGTGTGCTCAAGTATAGAGTGTTAGTTAGAGTGTGATTCAACTTCCATATCAAAGAATCAAAGAGTTGTAAAAGCTTCGAGGAAGCTCCCTCTCAAGTTGTGAGAGGAGACACGAGCGAGGCGAGGATTGTTTGCGAGGCTCGGTGTTGTAAACGGCGTTGATCTCGTCCCGGAACGGAGATCGATTAGTGGAACCGTAAGTGAGGCTCGGGAGATCGAGCGAGGCTTGCGAGGAGGACTAGGACCCGGGTGTGGCTGCCGAACCTCTCTAAACTCTGGTGTCGACGATTTTGTGGTTTGCATTGTCTCTTTCCTTAATTCTTCGCTAAGTATTTTTAATTCCGTATTTTTCTAGCGATTAGAGGGTCACAGATCCTAACAATTGGTATCAGAGCATTAGGTTGCTAATTTCATTTACTTAATCGTAATTTAGCATGACATCTACTTCTAATCATTGTGAATGATTATCCACATCTAAGCCATCTTTGTTTAATGGGTTAAACTATGACTATTGGAAGAAAAGAATGAGAATATATTTGCAATCAAATGATTTGAAATATTGGACATTCATATTAAACTCATATACACCTCCTAATGATGATGAAATTGTATCCTTAACAAAACCCAAAATTAAGGAAGCGGAGATGAATTCCCGCATTATGAATATCTTGTATTGTGGGTTAAATGAAGGGGAATACAATAAGGTAAGAGGTTGTGAAAGTGCTTATGATATTTGGCATACATTAGCAATGCATCATGAGGGTTCAAATAGATTGAAAGAAACTAGGATTAATTTGCTCATGCATAAATATGAATTATTTCGTATGCAATCCGGTGAAAACATAAGTGAGATGCACACTCGCTTCACCGAGATAATTAACTCTCTTAAAACACTTGACAAGGATTTTAGCAAGGGAGAAATGACTCGAAAGATTCTTCGGTCACTCACCGACGATTGGAAGGAGAAGACGACCGCTATCAAAGAAGCACAAGATCTCACAAAATTATCGGTCGAGGAACTAATGGGTAGCCTCATGACATATGATCACTCTCCTGCCTACCAAAGTCCTCGACATCATTGATTCCCACCGTCAGAATTTCCTTTGGATGAAAGAGTCCAAATCTGAATCTCACCTAGTGAACTCGGGTAGCATTTGTCGCACTAAATTTAATGATGGCATGGAAATTACCAATCTGAGACAATACCCTAAAGACAAGTCATTTGGAAACTCTTGGACGGATCAAAGAACCCAACCACTGAAATCATCAGACATAGATACTTAAAAATGGTGCATTCTTGGGCCTCTTAGATAGCCCAAAAGGATATAACTCGCCTTTATGGAAATCAATCCTTAATATATTCTTCTTCAAAATTAACCTCTCCTTCCAAATTAATAATGAAAAGAGTGTCCCATTATGGTTCAGAAAAAGCCCATGTAGTATGGCAAACTCCTACCCTAATATCTTTAACTTTTGCTCTAATTGGTCAGCCTCCACGACATAAATTGGTCGCTCATCAATCTCGAATATCTGGACAAGATGGCTTTTACATTATGTTTTGAATACATAATTACTAGTGATCTTTCATGTTATACATGAAAACATACGTCAACTGCTGAATCACAACAACTCCATAGACAAACCTTTATGACTATAAGCGATATCTAGCTACACATTATAGCTCCCAATTAGTTAAATGTCTTAATTCCACTCGAATCAAAACCCGATCAATTTAGTGATGGAGTGCACCACTTGTGTCTGTCTCTTGCCACATGATATTAAGAATACACACAAAGTAGTATTGTGTCATCTTTGTATTAGTATTCATTTCTTGATCTCTTTAAGCTAGTTACAAATATGTGACTTAGCTCAAATCACATTGTGCACATTATAACTTTGCTTTATCAAGGGGCCCACTAATATCATCACTCAATTAAGAGGGGCAATGATAATCTTTTGACTAACTATTTTCTCCAATAAAAGTCATACTTAACCAACCAATGTCTTTACACTACACTCATCGATAACTCAAGACACTAGTCTAATTAAGCAATTCTTAAGTGATCGGATATAAGTCTTATATCAAAGGACCAAAGACACAGTAAAACATCAATGACACAGAGAACACAATTCTATAATGTTTTACTTATTAGGTCTATTCAGTATACAAAAGTAATATTTTCCTCTTTTGTGTACCCGTGTTGTCACTCACTTGTAAAGCTACAATGATCTATGACCAACACAACAATCTTAACTCGGTAATTAATGTCACATGTTAATTACCATGATTGCGAATATCTTTTGTTTTATTTAAACCAATTTCTTTTAGAGCTCTACGGTTAAGGACCAAGAGCCTCTTCCTTAACACTTTTAAAAGACGAATAACATAAACAAGTAACAACATGATTTCTCATTCAATTCATAATAATTGACATTTAAAAGTAAAACTTTTAGAACACATTCCATTCATGTATGTATATATTTTTAAAATTTTAATACAAGCATACATGATCGATTTCATATTTTCAACAATTTATGTATATTGTTTTATGTTTATTCTAATATCATGCAAACCTACATATATTAAAATAAACAAACAAAAGATGATCATACCCCAAACGTTCTCTAAAACCTTTTCGAAGATCCGGACCTCCGTTGCCTGTCGAATCGCCTACTGATTCACGTCCAAGTGTTCATCAAACTCTAAACAAGATCAGAGAGAAAGGAGCTAACATATTCAATCTCTAAATCAAGCTTAGAATCTAGCTAATAACCTCTCTAAAACTTCTGAGAATTCAATCTCCAAATACTTAAATAATTAAGAGAATTTCGTGGTGATTAGTGGAGAGATTAGGGAGAGAGAGAATTTACGTCAACACTTATGAAACAAGTAAGGTGAGAGGTCCTATTTCGACCCATGCGTTCTGATCCTTGTCCGATCGACGGTCCCTAAGGACCCGGTCGACCAAACTCAAAACGGTGACCCTGATTTTGCCTTTATCAAATTTTGGATTTATCTCCAACAAAATTTGATTTTTTTGGGTTTTTAGAAAATCCATATCTCATGTAATATATTATCATATGTAATGTTAAATTATTACACCCCATAATATACATCTTATATGAATTTATTCGTGGTTCTAATTGTGTTAATTTTCGTGACATATTGATTTTATTGATTTACCACATGTGTTCCTTTTCACATGAAACTGACACATCATATGAACTCAAAATCAAGATTCTTGTTTCTCAGTTTTGTGGTGTGACCTATAGGAGGATCTAAGCTAAATTGACAGTGATATTAAACACTCAATATCTCAAACTATAAGCGGTACCTAAGGGGTAGAGAAAGAATACGGAAATAAAAATATGTGTACGCATGTGTTTTAATTAGTGCTAATCACAACATGTTATACATGAAATCCATAAAAACCAAATCCAACTTTGCCTCCACATGAAATAAGTTAAAACATTATCATTAAAACATACAAGACAATAATTGAAATGAGACTAATATGAGCACATGCATAACGACCAAACCCCACTATGTCTCCACATGAGATAAGATTTGACACAATAATTAAAACACACAAGTCATTAATTAGGATGAGTCCAACATGAGCACATGCCTGCACATTTCATGTTTCCTCATCCACTTCATCCTTATCTTCACATCATTATTCCCCATAAAATAGGCACACTAATCTAAACATGTGTTAATCATCACTCAAGAGCATTAGCACATCAAAGATAAGAGTGAAACTCTCATTAGATTGTTATGGAACTATTGTGAGGTTCAAAGGTTATGATTAACACACACATTTAATACAACACATAATCATGTCACCTTCTTCTCCACACCCCCCCCCATGGGGATGGACTACTCCATACCCATCTCTAAACTCAAGAAAACATAAAAATAACACAAACCATAAATGAAATGTAGAAAACTAGATTAAACAAGGAACAAACATAAAGGAAATTGCATCAAAGGAAAGACATCAATGTAAAGAACAATAATGAAACTAGATTGAAATGAAAGATTACAAGATTGCTCCTCTTCTCCTCCTCTACATTACTAAAAAGAAACTAAAACCTACTCTAATAAACAAGAAATAAAACCTACTCTACTAACCAAGAAAGGAAACTAACCGAAGGAGAAGATGGAGGAAAAATAAGAAATGAGGCATTACAAGTATATTTATAGAAGAAATAAGAGTTTGGAAAGATCTAGAAGTGATTGACATCATTTCATGATTATATTTGTATCTTATATCCATTATCTTTCACCTAAACAATGCTACGTGACGAGTTTTATGTTTGAATTTCAGAAATAAATAGGTTTGAAGAGAATATGCATAAAAGGACCTAAAAGCATGAAAAAAAACTGAGTTGAGAGACTCAAGGACTAAGATGCAAGATCGAAGGACCTGAATGTAAGATCAAAGGACCAATGAGCAAACAAGAATACTTCACACCATCATGGGGAGTATTTTGGAAATTCTATTCGGGTCGGGGCTCCAGCAAGCGAAGTAGATGCATCAAAGACCACTAAAGACATCGAGAAAAGCCCACACGAAACAATGACCAGATCCAAACATTATAGACCGCTGATTAGCGGTTTGTTTTGATCTGGATCCGCTAAGATTTCGTAGGGTCGCGTATTAATGTGTATTTAGTCTATTTCTGGTATTTTTTAGTCCAATACCGGGGGATTGTCCCGGATTACCTTTTTCCATGCCTATAAATAGAACTCTTCACCTTACTTTGTATCCACCCCATTGCTTGGTGGCATTCTCTCTACTTGAAGTAAGCCTTAGAGCAAAATCTCAAGGTGGAGAAGAATGACACTAGTGATGTGAGTCATTTAATAAAATAATTTTTCCATTGTTTTGTTCTTATGTTGTTTCTTTATGCATGCTTAGCTTAGTTTTATTTCTTTGATTGTAGGCTAAAGTAGTTAGAATGTTTCCTTTCTTCTTTAGTTTAATTGTTAGAATAATGTGTAGTGAGTAGATTCATCCCCCTTTGGGGGTGGAGATGATGTTCATACATGCATTAAAGAATGAATATGAATGCTTTATATTTTGATTGTGTTGATAAATGTGAATGTATGCTTCTTGTTAGAGTAGAACACTGCACTTGATGAGTTTTGCCACACATCTTAGACACCTCCCATGCTTGTTTAGGTTCTGAAATAATCAGCTTGTGTATATGAATGTTAATCAACTAGGTTAGTGAATGGATTGATAGGTTTTGCCATAATTTTAGATACTTCCTATGTATGAAAACACTACCTACATTTGTGTCTATAGAATGCATTCTTCACCATCTTTTTACATGTGTGCACACACTCCACCCCTAGGGGTCTTTCTCTTCTTAATTCCAGCTTAATTTTACATTCTTTTAGTTTTGATTCGAAGTAATCGTTAGTTGCTTTACTTTACGTTTTTCTTCTTAGTAGTTTAGTGTAACGTAAATTAGCATAGACAAACTTTTTTTCCTTTTTGTTGCCACTTGATTTCTGAAAAACCAGAGGCTACTCACCTCCCTGAGGATCGACCCGTACTTGTCACCGCTTCAACGCGGCCGTGCACTTGCGGTATTTAAAACGATTAAACAAGAAGCAATCTGACGGCTGCAATAACTTGCTCTATAGTCTGGTACACTCATATAATCAAGATGAAACCACGAGAGAAATTGTGGACCAATTGGACCCTATTGATCTGCCAGTGGAGGATTGATCTGCCCCAATTTTCTTCAGTCACTTAAATGTCCTATTTTGCATGTGGGGTGCACTCTTGGTCCACTGGTTCGAGCCCCTTTGTCTTTAATTTCCCAAATACTCCTCAAGATCATGGTTTTGGAGGATTTTTGCGTCCGAAATCTTTTTCGTGCGTTCAGGTGCCTCTGGATTTCATCTAGATCCTTCATGATTTGCAGATGAGGTCTTATGCATGACAAACATGTCATGTTGGCTTCATTGAGTCATTTCTTCTTGCATTTGAGTCATTTTCTCTTCGTTTCTCTCCTTTATTACCTAACACCTCAAATACCACAAACAAACATTCGAGTAGCACAAAATTAGGGTAAAACTAATGATATTAATCATCTATTAGTATTTTCTACATCTTTACAATGTAATATATACTCAATCATTGGTTTTTTAATATTAATGTTATGCGCATTGACAAAGATGTGTTTGAATCCACGATAACAACAAAAACATGCATGCATGTCTAGACTTCAAACAGAGGATGACAGGTGGATCAGTGGACCAATTAAGAATTACTGGTCGACCAATTAAAATCCATCAAGAATCAAAAACATATTTACACAATGTTGACCAATTAAACCTCTGATAGGTCGACCAGTTGACCAACCCGTCGATCACTTTTCTCGGCCAAAAAATCTACAGTCTAAAACTAGTCGACTGATTAGTAAAATGGGTTGACCCCGTTTGAGGTGTTGGACCTTAAAGTGGGTCGACTGGTCCACCAAAGTGGCGGATCGGTCCAGTCTGACTAATTTAAATTACTTTCGAGTTTTGCTGGATTTTCATTTTCTTCCATTTTTGTCACCTCACCCTCGTCTATAGGTATGACCATGACCCTAGCTTTCAACACTCTTGTGGCCCTTACTCATTAATATTTGTAATTTTTAAAGCTTTAATTCTCACTTTTTTCATCTTTATCCTAGGCTCAATTGTCTTTCTTCTTATTCTACGTTAAAACTTACATCTAATTTATCAAGGAGCTTGCTATTAGGGAGTATTTGGTGGGGGGCTAATATCATGAGTTATTATGTAAGGAGATGTATATATAAGTGAGGAGTGTTAATCGCTATAAGTCATTTATTTGTTTAATGGGGTCAGTCTTGGACCCAACGACTGTTTCATCAAATCTAAAGTATTTAAAGCCTGATTGGGGTATAGGAATAATTGAACTTCTTCGATTTATTCATTTCTTCTCTTCTCCTCTGACCTCTTTATTTATTTAATTTTCATTTTAACTATCCAACTATCACACCTCATTTTAAATCCTAACATCGTAAACATACGAATAAGATCAGGATTCGATCATTGGTATTAGTAGAGGTGAAACTTTGCGTCCGAAATCCGTCAATCCGACCGATTCCATATTCGAAATCAAAAGATTTATCAAAAAAATAATTCACAACCGAATTTGTATTCGGATATAAACATTCGGAAAAAAACGAAGCGAATATGGATATTAGTACATCTCATTCGAATAATATCCGTTTCGTATTTTATATGCATGTATAAATAAAAATAAAAATATATAAAGCATATATGAATTAAATTATCTTATTTATATTATGTTTAATATTTTTTCATGTAGGAAAAAAATAAAGGGCTTAGATTTATTCTTGTTTAGTAGTATTACCTGAAAACGAGGTTCAATCAAAAACTATTTTCAAGTCTATTCGGATTTTTTAACGAATTCGGATATCCTAATTCAGATTGGATTTTGAACTTGGTTCGGATACAAATTTATTCGAATTCGGATCCAAATCCGACGGATACGAATTCAAATCCTTCCCTCATAAATCTGACCATATTCGAATTCAAATATAAGTAAAAAAATGAATTCGGATTCAGATACAAACACATTCTATTTGTATCTGTTCTGTTTTCACCCCTAGGTATTAGCTTTCTCAAGACGAATAATCTCTGAACCGAACTATTCTCGGTTAGTCTCTAGTCACCTTTCTCTCACTTTGTTAGGATTGTCACAATGTAAAACTAGAAAAATATTTGTTTGTTCCTTCCATTAACATAACATGATGCTAGTAAACATGAGGAAGTATCGGTCGTACCATAAGGTGCTTCATCTCTTATTAAGATTATTTTTGGATGTATCTTTGATTTAAGAGTGGATATTATCAATAATAATTAAAACAAGTTATAAAATATTGTCCTCGAAGTGTTTGGATCCTAATGTGTGTTCTAAGTGACCTATATATATATATGAAGTTTTCACCTCAAGATTCAAGTGGTACTTCATATCATATCTTAAAATGATTTGCAAGTATATGTGCAATGCATGCAATCATATTTGCCTACTTTGATTGACTATGTTGATTGTTTATGATTAGTTTGATTAATCATCAAAATTAACATATTTTAAGGCCTACAAGCCAACAATTTTCCTTAATGATGACAAACATATATCTTAATTAATGCTTAAGATTCAATTTATTTCTCCCCCTTTCAATATGATTTCCCCCCCTTCATATATTCGAGTTATGCATTTATATAATGCTCTCCCTATCAATATGCATAGTACAAATCAATTGAAGCTCAATCTCTTATCACAGTCCACCCATCAACGAATGATAGGGTAATGATCCATCTACACATTTGTGTAAAATTGATTGGACACACCACCAAACTTCTATAGTGGGAGTAGTCGTTTTTGCAATATCCAGTGTATATCATATTTTAGAAATTTGGAGGGCAAATGTTCGAATCTTTACTGACGAGCAGTTATGTTGATGGAGATAGGGAGGTGTCTTTTCAAGTTCTTTTGGTGGATATATTCAAAATCTACTCCCGGTTTCAAATTCCACTCTATCTCCTAGGGTTATGGTGATTTTAGGGCGAGTTTGTGTCTCCTTCCGGCAATTTGTTGTTTTTTGTCGTGAGCACATTTTGTAGCTTGGTGGAGGCGTCGGAGGAAGGCATAGTAGGTTAGTGGGATATGTTTGTTAAGAATTTTTGTAGGATTTCGTGTCCCTATGTAAGTATATATTTTAAATTTTTTAATACAACATACAAGATCGATTTCATATTTTCAACATTTTTATGTACATTACTTTGTGTTTATTCTAATATTATGCAACCCTACATTTATTAAAATAAACCACAAAGGTAGAATCATACCTAAAGGTTCTCTTAAATCTCGTTGAAGATCCGGAGTCGCGTTGCCCGTTGAATCGTCCACGGATTTGCCTCCGAGTTTTCACCAAACTCTAAGCAAGATTAGAGAGAAATGAGCTAGCCAATCAATCTCTAATAAGGTTTAGAATCTAGCTAATAACCCCTCTTTGAGCTCCTGAAATTTCTATCTCCTAAACTCAAAATTACTAAGAGAATTTCGTGGTGATTAGAGGAGAGATTAATGAGAGAATTTTTTTTGCATTAGTATTAAACAAGTAGGAGTAGGTGCCCTTTTATAGGTTACCAAAACATCCTTATCAAGAGCTATTCTTTAGCAATGATCCCTTGTTTATTCTCTCCTAAAATTAATCTCTAATTTCCACATAAGCACCCTAAAAACGTTTTAATTAAATCTGGAATTAATCCACCCATGATTTAATTAATCTCTTAATAATTCAGGCACAATCGTTCTGTTCGGTGGACTGAGTATTACTCGGTCAACCGAACCGTTCGGTTTTAACACGTGTTCGGTGCACCGTGAGCGAGACGGTCGACCGATCCCGCATGAGAAAAATTCCCTGGAAAAATTTGGACGAACTACGTCTTTTACTCGGTCTACCATTGACCTACCAGAATTTCTCCTGAGATATAGTCTACGGATGACCGGGTCACCTTCGGTCTACCGAAAATACTACTTCCCGATTGACCGTGCACACTCGGTTAACCGAACTCGATTGTCCAGGCACTCTAGAAAATTTCGGTCAATCAATTGTGCTTACCCGTTCCTCATTCGATTAACCGATCCGAAGATACCCCGGTCGACCGAACCATGAACGGTTCACCGTGTTTGACCCCGATTTTGCCTTTGTCAAATTTTGGATTTATTTCCAACAAAATTTGATCTTTTGAGGGTTTTAGCAAATTCACATCTTATGTAATATATTATCCTATGTAATATTAAATTATTACACCCCATAATATATACACCTCATATGAATTTATTATGATTCTAATTATGTCAATTCTCATGACATATTAATTTTATTCACTCACCACATGTGTCCTATTTTCACATGAAACCCGACACATCATATGAACTTAAAATCAAGCTTCTTGTTTCCCAGTTTTGTGGTGTGACCTATAGGAGGATCTAAGCCAAATTGGCAGAGATATTAAACACTTAATATCTCAAACTATAAGCGGTATCTAGCTACACATTATAGTTACCCAATTAGCATAGATGTCTTTGTTCCACCCGAAACAAAACATGATCCATTTAGTGATGTAAGTGCACCACTTGTGTCCGTCCCTTGCCACATGATATTAAGAATATATACAAAGTAGAAATGTGTCATCTTTGTATTATATTCATTTCTTGATCTCTCTAAGCTTATTATAACTATGTAACTTAACTCAAGTTACATTGTGCGCATTATAATTTTGGTTTATCAAGGGGCCCACTAATATCATCACTCAATTAAGAGGGGCAATGATAATCGTTTGACTAGCTATCTTTTCCAGCACAAGTCATGTTCAACCAACTATTACATTTATCACTACACTCATTGATAGGTTTTGACAATAATCAAATTAAGCACTTCTTGAGTGAAAAGATATAAGTCTCATATCTTAGAATCCAAGACACAGTAAAAACATTAATGACACGAAACACAATTCCATAAATGTTTTACTTGTTAGGTCTATTCAATATATAAAAGTAATTTTTTCCTCTTTTATATACACGTGTCGTCAATTATTTGTAGAGTTACAACAATCGATGACCAACACGACAATCTTATCTCGGTAATTAATGTTCCATGTTAATTACCATGATTGTGAACAACTTTTGATTTATGTAAACCATTATCTTTTAGAGCTCTACGGTTAAGGACCAAGCGTCTCTTCCTTAACCCTTCCAAAAGACGAATAACATAATCAAGGAACAAAATGTTTGCACATCCAATTCATAATAATTGACATATAAAAGTAAAACTTTTAGAACACATTCCTTTCAATTTTGTGGGTGACAGTAGTAGATTTTGTTTTGGTTGTGGTTTTTTGGCATAGGTTTTTTGTCCGTTTTCGAGTAAAATTTGATGGTTGTGTTGAATGAAATGCATATTTTTGGAGTTTTTCTAGGATGTGTGTGTGTGTGGGGGGGGGGGGGGGGGGGGTAAGGTTCTACATTTTTTTGGTATTTTTAGTAAGCTTTGTGGTTTTGATATGTGTATCTCCATGCTTTTCGATGTTTTTAGTGATGGTAGGTTGCATATATACCGTGGAAGATATTTATGGGTGTATTTTTCATTTGGTTTAATGGTTAATGGTTTTGTTGGTTATTGGTGCGTAGTCACGAGTTTCACCGACTAGGCAAAACCTTACCTATGGAGACCAAAATTTGAGGTGATTAATTTTTTGTTTGTGTTTCTTGTTTAGGGGTGTGGTGTTGAGATTTATTAGGCATTATATGAGTTTATTGCTCCTTTAGTTATATGAAGGTAGATTGGTTTAGTTGATTTTGTAGTTATATTTTTGTTTGTGTAGTAGACGAAAATCCAGATTTATCTGGTGACCATAAAACGACCACTGTTGTTTATAATATGGGGTTTGGGGTATGTGGATATGTCTATGTTGTTGTGTACCCTGTTAACATAATGAGATGTTTATTTGATGCCATTTTATGTTCTCACGATGTGTCTAAATAAGTCTATCTCGATTAATGACTCATTGATATAGTTTTAGAAAGATTTGTGTCCTTGTATTATACTGTTATTTAAATTTATCTGTCTATTACTGTGTTATTGCTTTATATAGAAATGTTTGTCGTATATCTTTTTATTTATTTCAGGTATACATATTTCTAGAAGATGTATTGGATTTTGTTGTGGTATTTGAATTAGGTGTTTTGTCTCGGAAATGTTGATGTTATTTTATGCAGCATATCCCAGAGAAATCCATGTCTGTTGTAAAATAACAATGACAAAGATGACGTTGGACGAGATGAATATGAGCAGAAAAAATTCTTCAATAAAATGCCATTTCATTTCATGATGGGAATGAATGCCCCCCCCCTCCCCCCATTGATCGTCCCCTGATTACTGAGTTCGTCAATGTGTACACTAGTGCAGCATAGGGAATAAGTGTTGCCCAATACACATCGGTCTCCCATAAATGCGACGTCTATAGGAATATACGTCGCGTTTACTGGTAGTCTACGTCTATACTCACATCTAGACGTCGGTTTTATTAATAACTGACGTCTATACTTTGCTCAAAAAATGTTAAAAATAAAAAAAAGAACCAATATTTTAAACTCACAAACTTTCAAAGTTGAAACTCATTTAAACTTACATAACTCATGTAATTGTAACTCCAATCCAAAATTTAAATAGAATAGGTGTCAGTTGTTCCAATTGGCCAACGCATATTCCCCACAAAGGGGTATACGCGTCAGTTTTCAAATTATCGAACGCCTATAGTATAGATGTCGCATGGTCTTTATGACCGACGTCTATATTCCAATAAAGAAGTATAGATGTTGCGTTGGCTCTATAGCCTACGTCTATAGGTTATTAATCTTTTATAACCTGGACCGTCCCAAAAACCTATAGGCCTCCTAACCCTCTCCTCGCGGAACCCTAACCGCATATCCCAAATCCTCGCCCCCTCTCCTCGCAGCCTCTGCGCCTCGCCTCCTCTTCGTCGATACTTCCCCACGCACTCCTTAGTCCTCTCTGTTGATCACTCCTCACGGATGTGGGCGATCTTTGTCTCGGGCATCGTCGGAGCCGTCTTCGGTGTCGGCTGGTGGTTCTGGGTCAACGCTGTCAAGGTCTCCTTCCTCCACTATCTCCCTGGTATCGTACTATTATTAATCTTGTGATGAATTGAACTTAGGGATCTTCGCATCGCTCGCGGCTTTGATGTTCAACTGCGATAGGAGGGAGGACATCAATTACTCCCCTTACAACGAAGGCGAATGGAGGTTTGCCAAAACTAGGATTCGAGGTGGATCAGGTGGAATTTGAGGTTTAATGTTGTTTATTTTTTATTTGTGTTGTGATTGTTGTTTTTGTTAATTGTTGTGGTTTAATGTGGAATGAGCGAAAGATTGGAGGTTGGTTGAGTTGAATCATAGATCTTGGTTATGATTGGAGGATTATGGTGGTATTGCAAATGTTTTTTTGGATTATTTAAAGGTATAGACATTGGTTTTATAGTGTAGCAGACGTATATAACCTGTATAGGTGTCAATTGCCCTATAAAGTCGACGTCTATACCGTGTATAGGTGTCAGGCATAGACGGCGGCTACCTTATATAGCCGACGTCTATTAAAGGTATAGACGTCGGTCGTATAAGCCGACGTCTATACACTAGGGTATAGACGTCAGGGACATATACGACGATCATTGGACGACCAAAATTTGACGTATATTACCCCGTATATCCGACCTATATCGGCTTTTCTGCACTAGTGGCATGACCGTCACATGAAGAAGTTCAGCCTTGGAACAAAAAAAATTCAAATGATTGAGTAGGAGTTTGAGCTAATTATGAGGCTATCGTTGGATGGTGGGGAACTTGATTGGACCTTGAAGTCTCATTACTTGAAGCCAAAGTTTTTTAAGGACGAGGAGATAAACGTTAACACAAATTTGAAGAAGACAGGACAGATCAAGCAAAGCAAGAAATGGGGTGACATGCAGGATTTTGTTAAGTTGGTATTGCTTCTTGCTTGGGCACATTTCTATTTTACGAGGTCTAAGCATACCGATGAGGCCCTTGCAGCAGCAGTTGAAGATGACGAGTTGCTCATCAACATTGCTGGGGGGGAAGGGGATATTCACGAACATTGAGGGAATTCTAGGCGTGTACAAGACTAGAAGAGAGGCTTATGAAGTAGACCGGAATACTAAAGTGGGTTACCTTCATCAATGCTCAACCTTTATGTTGGTAAGAGATGATGCAAACTAATACTACCGAGTTCAATTGGTTCCTTTATTAGACTGAAATTTTTATTTTGTGGCTGCGACCTTGAATCCTTGAGAAGATGGAAATATTGGGTGTGGAGCCAGACAAATAGCTCCCCATAATTCTGTTTTAAGTCTAAACAACTTGAAAATTTGTTCAAAGTCCTGGAAAAATGTCATTGTTGCTTCATCTTCATTATTAAACACCTAAACCTAAAAATACAAACAAAACAACCCGAGTCACACAAATTGATGGTGAATTAAATGATATATAACATGAAATATGCTACCAATCAACCTCCTTGTCGCAGGTGACTATTTTCCAAACTTTTTGGGCGAAAAAAAGACACAAATAAGGTGCCCTTTGGTAGATCCCATAACCCACGTAGGGTCTTTTGACATTGTTGAATTGGTAGATCCCATAACCCACGTAGATCCCATAACCAGACAAGATAGGCTAAAGAATATTAGTGATTTGACCAATTTCTTCTTTAAGAAGTGCCTAGCTTGATGTTGGTGAATGCATTCATTCAAACATGTTAGTGAGTTTATCAATCGTTTCATTAAACAAGTCTACAATTAAGATGGTTGTAGTGAACAATAGGAGTGGAGATGGGGAGAGGGTGAATGAGGAGACAAAGGGGTCCAAAACGAAGAATAAAGAGGGAAATTTCGGGAAAGGCAAGGTGGATTTGAGAGTGAGAAGAAAGATCTAGGCAAGGTGATCACCTATGTAGGGCTCATAACACTCACGTAGAAGCCTCTTTTACCATCATTACCCTTCTAACTTCTTTCCCTCCTTTCCTCTTATTTTCTCTCATATTCCTACATGAAAAGATGATAAAAATATTATTAGTAACCACACTAATTCTTATTTAATATAGACCTTAAGTCAATCTAATTGTATTATTAATAATGAAACAACTAATTAAAAACTGAAAATAAAAAGCTTTATTTAAATATTGTTAGTTAAGGAAGAAAATGTTACAATAGGACTACATTTGAGAACATCATTTCCCATTTCAGTTTCTCTAGAAACTAAATTCCTATAGCAATGAAGTGTAAGATCCCCCCCCCCCCCCCCCCCCCCCCCCCCAAACCTAGCTTGGATGGATGTGAAGACAAGTTTAGGATAAAAGACCATCGTCATCATGTTTATAATTAGAAGAAAAGACAAATGATTTGGAACATTGACAACATAAATAAAGGAATGATTTGGAACAAACAAGTGTAAACCACAAACAAGTTAAGCGGGTAAGCGGGGCGGGCGGGCAAAAATATAAAAAAATCTGCTAACCACCTTGCCTAAGGGTGGAATAAGGAGGGGCGGGTTATGTGGGTTAGTGATTGACATTATTTCATACTTATATTTGTATCTTATATCCATTATCTTACACCTAAGCAATGCTACGTGACGAGTTTTATGTTTAGTTTTCAGAAATAAAGAGGTTTGAAGAGAAGAGCCATGAAAAGACCCAAAAGCAGGAAAAATGACTTAATTGTGAGACCTAGGGACTAAGATGCAAGGGAGAAGGACCTGATCGTAAGACCGAAGGACCTAAGAGCAAAACAGGAAACTCCACACCATCATGGGGAGTATTTTGGCAATTCGATTCGGGTCGGCGCTCCAATAAACCAAGTAGATGCATCCAAGACCAAGAAATACTTCAAGCAAAACCCAACACAAAAAGAAGACGGATCTGAGCCTTATAGACTGCCAATTGGCGGTCTGGATCATCCCAGATCCGCTAAGATTTCTCCTGGACTTGTATTAATATTTGTTTAGGTTATTTTTGGTATTGGTTTAGTCCCACATCGGGGGATTGTCCCGGATTAGCTTTTTCCATGCTTATAAATAGAACTCTTTACCTTCCATTGTATCCATCTCCCTCTTTGGTGGCCATCTTCCCTACTAAGAGTGAAGCCTCGAAGCAAAACTCTGGTGGAGGAAGGGCTACTTGTAATTTAGTGAGTTAATAATAGATGTTTTCCTTTAAGTGTGTTGTTTCTCTCTTAGTTTAATTTCCTTTCATATGCATGCATGCTTGCTTGTTTGTTTTGTTCTATGCCTCTTTAATATTTCTTGCTTGATTAGTGTAGTTTCATTTCAGTATAATGCTTCATTCTGTTAGAGTAGTTAGTTTAAATATGTGTGAGTAGTTCCATCCCCATTTGGGGGGTGGAGAAATATGTGATATAATCATGTAGTGTATTAAGTGTGTGTTATCTTAATCCATTGAGGTTTATATGATTTCCATAACCATCTAATGAGTCTCCACTCTTATATTTGATATGTTAATGCTCTTGAATGAAGCTTAGCCTATGCTTTGATTAGTAGACCTATTTTATGGGGAATGATAAGGTTAGGATATGGATGGAATTAATATTGGAAACACAAGTTGTAGTGTATGTACTCTTGTTGCCTTTACCTTGGTTAATGTTTTGTATGTTTTAATGATATAGTCTTATCTTAGTTCATGTGGAGGCAAAGTAAGGTCTAGTCTTTATACTTGAGTTCATTTAGCTTCATTTCAATTATTGTCTTGTATGTTTTAATGATGTAGTCTTATCTTAATTCATGTGGAGGCAAAGTTGGATGTAGTTTTATGATTTCATGCACTACATGTTGTGAGGAGCTTAATGAACACACACACACACACTTCTTTATGTTCACATTATTTCTTTACCCCCTTTGGGGTTTAGTTTTCTTGCTTCTCTTCCATTTCCATTTGCACCTTAATGTAGTTTAGTGTAATCAACCTCTCTCTCTCTCTCTCTCCTTTCTTTACCACTCGCCTTCGCACAAACCAATAGTCGACACACCTCCCAGTGGACGACCCGTATTTGCCACCGCTTCAACGCGGCCGTGCACTTGCGGTTAATATAAAACAAATCAATCAAGTTTTTGGCGCCGTTGCCGGGGAGGTGCTCTTTCCAGACGTTGGTTTGGACGATTCGAGTGGGTTTTAATTTTTTATTTCCAGTTTTCTTAGTTTCAGGGAACCATCAGATCAAGGGGAGGCTATTGGACAAGTTTGAGGAACAGAAGCTCCAAACTGACCGCCAATTGGCGGTCTGGAACCACCAACTGGCGGCCTGGTGAGTTGGTCTTCCTCTCAATTTTGTTCTGGTAGTTAGTTCTGTAATTTGCATTATCTGGGAGCCCCATTTTGCATGCTGTGACTTCTAGTTCTCTCCTAGATCATTAATCACTCCCCCATTAATCAACTTGACCTTAAAATCCAAAGCAAAAGACTAGACGTTCTTATTTGTTTAGGTCACGCATTATGTATTGACTTAGGCACGTAGTTGTCTTTTCTTTTACCTTATTTTCAGTTGTTGAGTGCTGGCGTGAGGTACACAATTTCCTACACTCATTCATTTATCTCGTATGCCCATGTATTATTTAGTAGGAATTGCATGAGGACAAGAGTGAGCGAACGTTTGATTGGAGCGATTGATTGCTACATTTAGGATCAAAACGCTATTAAGGAGGGGTTGTCCCATAAAAGATAAGGTGGGGAATTTCATCACCTTTTCTTTGGCCCCAAAAATCACTCTTAATCAAGCCTTAACTAAAAGCAAGTAGACATGGCCCTAGGATTGCGGGCGCACTAGGAGAGTAATCTAGTCGAGACCGTCATGGCCTGATCGGCGTTGCCTACCTTGTCGATAGTAGGAGGTACTGGATCTCCGGATCTAGTATCACTTTCTGGGCATTGTAGTCTTCGTTGTAGGGAGGTGAGACGTGTCGAGGCTAGTGACCTCGATGTTAGGCGTTGTCTAGCCTAAGGACCCATTGCCTTACATTGTTTGAGTCGTTCTTGCTAGTTAGGCTTCTACCTGATTCCACTACCCAAGCTAGCTCTAGGGATTCTTCCCTTCTCACCTGAGTCGTCTCCTCATCTATTCTCTACGTATAGTCTCCTCCTCTAGTACACCTTCTGTTGTGTGTTATTTTAGAGTCGAGTCGAGCATTTTATGCGAGGTTGGGCTCGTTTTGGTGAGAGCGCTCGACTCGAGAGAGTGCATTCTTCTGAGATAGACGGTCTTGGTGATCGACCATCTCCGCCTCGTGCTCCTTTGGAGCATCAAGCCGAGTCGTCTGGCGGTGATGGGGGAGACCGGGTTCCATACATGGAATACCTCGGTCCGCTTCCGCCACCATGTAGACCTCCTTCTCCTCCTCCGCTGACTCGAGAGGAAGGGAGATTCGGTCAGGATCGGGTTCTTGGTGCACCACCACCTTTAGCTCGACAGGATAGACCGATGACTTTGTGGGAGCGGACCCATCCTGTTCGGGCCGCGCAACCTTCTTGCATAGTTCTTCCCCCTGCTTGCGGGAACAACTATGAGCTGAAACCTCAATATGTGAGCATGCTTCCAACCTTTACTGCCAATAAGGAGGATCCGTATATTTTTATACGCGTATTCGAGGAAGTATGCTCTATGTTCAAGCTTCAACACTTGACGAGGATTCAGTCCGGTTGAGGATGATTTCTTTCGCATTGAAGGATAATGCGAAGAAATGGATGTATAGCCTCCCGACGAGCTCGATTCGGTCAAGGGATGACTTTGTGACCGTCTTTCTGAAGAGATTTTTCCCTCAAAGGAAAACTCAACAGATACGGCACCAGATACATCAAATGTATCAGACCGAGACCGAATCGTTTCATGGTTTCTTTGAGAGGTTCAAGGACCTTCTCCAGCAGTGCCATCATCATGGATTTGAGTTATGGCAGCTGTGCCAAATTGTTTATGAGGGCATAAACTACAACACCCACACATTGTTGGAGTCGATGTGTCAGGGTGACTTCCAAATGAAAACCCATCGAGGAGGCATGAGATACTTTTGAGTCTATGGCTGAACGTACCTTCGAGTGGATCTTATCAAGTTGGATCTTCTGGTCGAGTTGGATCTTATCAAGTTGAGTCATCGATCGCGTCTGAGGCGAAAATGGCTGCTCTCATGCGTAGGATTGAGAGTTTAGAGTTGGACCGAGCTCCTGTAGCTCAGGTCGCTACTCCCGGGTGTGGTAGGTGTGGACTTACGGGCCATGATGACTTGGAATGCGCTTACGCTCCAAGGGATATTGAGCATGCAAATGCGATGTATCAACAGAGGCTCTATAACGACCCGTACAGTCACTCCTACAACCCGGGATGGTGTAACCATCCTAACTTCTCTTGGGGGCCTAGTGGGGGTAACGGCCAGAGCTCGCATGCTCAACCTGAAAGGAATGTGTTCTAAAAGTTTTACTTTAAATGTCAATTATTATGAATCGAATGAGAAATCATTTTGTTCCTTGTTTATGTTATTCGTCTTTTAGAAGTGTTAAGGAAGAGGCTCTTGGTCCTTAACCGTAGAGCTCTAAAAGATATTGGTTTACATAAAACAAAATATATTCACAATCATGGTGATTAACATGGGACATTGATTACCGAGTTAAGATTGTCGTGTTGGTCATAGATCATTGTAGCTCTACAAGTGAGTGACAACATGGGTACGCAAAAGAGGAAAATACTACTTTTATATACCGAATTGACCTAATAAGTAAAATATTATAGGAATGTGTTTCTGTGTCATTAATATTTTACTGTGTCCTTGGTCCTTTGATATGAGACTTATATCCGATCGCTTAAGGAGTGCTTAATTAGACTAGTGTCTTAAGCTATCAATGAGTGTAGTGCAAAGGCATTAGTTGGTTAAGTATGACTTTTGTTGGAGAAGATAGTTAGTCAAAAGATTATCATTGCCCCTCTTAATTGAGTGATGATATTAATGGGGCCCTTGATAAAGTCAAGTTATAATGTGCACAATGTGATTTGAGTTAAGTCACATATTTATAACTAGCTTAAAGAGATCAAGAAATGAATACTAATACAAAGATGACACAATACCACTTTGTGTGTATTCTTAATATCACGAGGCAAGGGACGGACACAAGTGATGCATTCCATCACTAAATGGATCGGGTTTTGATTCGAGTGGAATTAAGACATCTAACTAAATTGGGAGCTATAATGTGTAGCTAGATACCGCTGATAGCTTGTGATAGCTCTTAATATCACTCCCAACTTAGTCTAGATCCTCCCATAGGTCACACCGCAAAAATAGGGAAACAAGAAGCTTGTTTTTTGGTTCATATGATGTGTCGGGTTTCTTATAGAAAATATGACACATGTGGTGAACAAGTAAAATCAATTATGTTGTGATATATAACATAATTAGAATCATGATAAATTCATATGAGATGCATATATTATGGGGTGCAATAAATTATTGTTGCATAGGATAATATATTTTATAAGTAGTGAATTTGCTAAAACCCCCTAAAGTTCAAATTTTGTTGGAAATAAATCCAAAATTTGAAAAGGCAAAATCGGGTAAAAGTTCGGTAATCCGTTATGGTTCGGTTGACCGAAGGTTCGGTGGATCGGTCAACCGAACGTGGAACGGATGGTCAAAATTGATTGACCGAACTTAACCAAAGTGCCTGGAGTTCTGGTTCGGTGTACCGAACCAGGAACGGTCGACCGAACAATGTCCAGTTCCGATATTTTCGGTTAACCGAATGGCACTCGGTTTTAGACGTGGGTTCGTCTGATCGGTTAAGAAGAATTTTTCTCCTTAAGAATCAGTCGTCCGTCTAATGCACGGAAAACCAAACGTGACATATTCGGTTAACCGAGTGTGACTCAGTAAACCGAACCCCGATCGATTTTCTGCCTTTGATAATTAAGAGATTAATTTGATCGATGGTTGGATCAGCTCCAAACTTGGTCAAACGTTTTGCGGATGCATGTAATGCATTATGGAATTAGTTTGTGAGAGAAAATGTCAAGAAAACATTGCTTAAGAATAACCATGATTGAGAGTAAGATTGGAGCCTATAAATAGGTCATTATTCTCCTTAATTATGTTAGATGTTTTTCTGATTATTTTCTCTCCTAATTCACCACAAAAAGCCACGAAAATTCTCTTAGTTTTCTAAGTCTTTGGAAGGAGAAATCTCAGAGATTAAGGAAGGGGTTTGTAGCTAGATTCTAAGCTAGTTTGGAGATTGATTGGCTAGCTCCTTTCTCTCCAACATTGTTTAGGGTTTTGGTGAACACTCAGAGGCATCCGGCACAACGAGAAGCGACGATCGTCATCCTCAACATCTCCAGATCATCAAGAAGTTTTAGAGAACTTCTAGGTATGAATTTCGGAGTCCCTTGTGTTTGTTTTAATAAAGTTTTTAAACTAGTTATTGAAACAAACTGATGCATGCATGAAATAAATCATAGAAAATTGTAATTGATCCTTATTGTGCATAAAAATTTCGAAAATATATATGTGGAATTAAACTAGAAATCCTACACAACCTCCACCTTATCAACCTCCACACCCATCGGCGACCTACCAACCTCCACATCAAAGGTCTCAGAACCATAATTACCAACCTCCTCATGCCTCATCGTTGGGTTATTCCAACCAGACTCCACCACCCCAGCGGGTTGACCCCAAGGACCTTTCTTGTGATCCGACCCTTCAAGCGTTGCACAGTACAGTCAAGGCTTTGGAAATGCAAGTTAGCCAGTTGACTCATCAACTCCATGAACGCGAGAATGGTCAGTTCCCGAGTCAACCTGAGGTGAATCCTCGGGGTACCCATTCTCAAGGAAGGCCACATGTACCTCATGCTACCTCTGAACCGACCCATCACATTAATGTGATTCATACTTTGAGGTATGGTAAAGAGGTGGATAACCACATTGGGGTGCCTTCCTTGTCATCACCATCTCTTGGTGTCACCAGACCTGCGGTGATACCTGCATCTCTAAGGGAGCCGGATCCTGAGGTTCCCTCCACCAATACTTCCAGGAAGGAGCCTGATCCAGAGGTTCCTTCTACATTTCCTTCGACAATGGGGCCGAACCCTGAGGTCCCCTTGTCTCCTTTTGTGTCAAAGGAATCAGATTCTGAGGTCCCCACTCATGCTTCTTTGGACCAGAATTCTGACGTTCCTTCGCACCCTTATGCCCCGAAGGCGCCATTCCCTGAGCGCCTAAAAAAAACCTCAGATCAGCATGACAAGATGCTTGAGATGTTTATGCAAGTTAAGGTGAACATCCCTCTGTTGGAGGTGATTCAGCAAATGCCACCTTATGCCAAGGTTCTCAAGGACTTATGCACCAAGAAGAGAAAAAACTCATGTTCCAAAGAAAGCTTTTCTTGTGGCAAACATGAGTTCTTTGTTGGCACAACCCATGCAAGTCAAGTACAAGGACTCTGGTTGTCCTACTATCTCTTGTGTGATTGGTGATGTGTCCATACATCGAGCCTTATTGGACCTTGGTGCATATGTTAATCTTCTGCCATATTCTGTCTACGTCCACCTCGGTCTTGGAGACCACAAACAAACAAAGACCACTCTTCAATTGACTGATAGGTCTATGAAGAAACCGAGGGGTGCGGTGGAAGATGTGCTGATCAAAGTGGGAGAGTTCATTTATCCAGTCGACTTCTTTGTCTTGGATACTGAACCTGTGCCAAACCCACTTGGACAAATTCCTGTCATTCTGGGGCGACCATTCCTTGCGACTTCCAATACATTGATCAATTGTCGCAATGGTCTGATGCGGTTGACTTATGGTAGTCAATGTGCTGATTTCAACATCTTCACCATCGGCAAGAAGTCAGGTGTCTTCAATGACCCTGTTGGGGTCAACCTTACCCAGGGTTTGGATGAAATTGAAGTTGAGGGCACCTTCAAGTACTTCAGAGAATTGTTCGATGGAAATCCTGAAGGTGGTGAAGATGTTTCACCTGAGCTGGCACAAGAAGATGCCTTATGTTCTGATCACGTGGCCTCAGTGCCACCTCCTTTTGATCTTGTGGCCCCTGAGCCACATTCTTCTGATCTCGTGGCCCTTGAGCTACATTCTTCTGATCATGTGGCCCTTGAGCCACTTCTTTTTGATCACGTGGCCCTTGAGCCACATCTTTTCGATCATGTGGCTTTTGAGCCACAAGATACCATTTTTATGGCCTCTGGGCCACATGATCTTCATTCTGTATCTGCTGAAGACCCCATGTGGGTTAAGAATCAACCATCTGATACCCTTCAACCTGATAGAGGTTCACCTCTCATTTATACCTCCTATCTTGCTCACTCTCAAGAGGCATCAAACGACCACAACACTTATAAGGGTATTAGGTGGTCAAGCAATTCTGATTTGTATGTCGCGAGCCCATGCATGTGCATTTTTGGCTTGAGAGATGGCGGGTTCCCATTTGATGTCCCTTGACATATGAAGATGAGAGCCCATTTTTGTACATAGTTATAAAAAAAAGAAAAAAGAAGAAGACTCTTTCAGTGAGCATCGTTTGTTGTGGGCCCCAACCCTTGAGTATTTGGGCCCCAATTCTTTCACGTATTTGTATCCCTTCTTTAGCATCTCACAGGTTTTGAGGGAATATGTGTTGTGTCCATCAACATAGCCAGAAACTTCCCTGTGTACTTCACGTTGATGAGATCTATTCTTTTTCATGCATAACTTCATGTAGTATCTTGCTCGCATTCATTGAGGACAATGCATGAAGTAGGTGTGTGGGTGTTTTTACATGTGTATATAGTCGAGTCTTCTCCTTTGATTTTTGTTTTCTTTTGTGTGTATTGATAGGGTCATGTTAGTGTGATGTATTTAATATCGATATATCTGCTTGTCATGATCCTTGGGTGACTTGTCTTCTTTTGCTTGCCTGGTGCTTTAAAATTTTCACATTTCTTTCAAAATCTTCATGTGTTTGCGAAAGAAAATGTTTTGTGAGTTTTGCGTGTGTTTAGCATGTGCAAAACTGTTGAGAGGCAAAGTAAAAAGAAAACTCTCAAAATTGTCTTGAACTTGATGCATTAGGATATCTAGTATAGTGGCTTTAGGATTTATCAAGTCGTCAGGATGCACCCCAGTTTTCCTTTGGGGGTGAGTAATCATAGGATTTCAGTGCTCAAACATTCAAAGAAGTCCACCCTGAACCTAGTGAGTCAATAATTCGTGTTTGTTAATTTAGGAAGTTTGTTGTAGTCAAGGACCCTCATGGGCAATGATGCACGAAACCTGACCCTGGGAGAATGAAGCTCCAACTAATAAAAAGGAAAAGAAGAAAAAAAAGAGAAAAGAAACAAAAAGAAAATAAAAATGGTAATGCAAATAAGAACCTTAATGGACCTTACACTTTGTATCACTTGAGGATGTTGAGGTTGTCCATGTCTTTCACTTAATTCCTTATTTAACTTGCACGAATGGTTCATTAGGCTAGGTGTGGACTGATTACCTATATAGAGTCGGCCCGTAGGATTACCGCGTCCAATGATCGACAAAATATTTCCAACGCGTCGAGAGTCTAGATTGAATAATGCATCTTATTCGGATTTTGTGGGTATATCCGCTGAAAACCCTCAGGAGATAACACTCCTCCTCCTTGGCAACAAAGAGGTTTAACGGCTTGTTGCACGTGCTAAGTGCAACCATGATTTCTACGAAAGTGAGTTAGGATTTTGCGTTTCTCGTTTGCTTTTCTCTTTCTTTGTTTTGCTCAGGACTAGCAAAAACTTAGGTGTGAGGGTATTTGATTGACATCATTTCATGCTTATATTTGTATCTTATATCCATTATCTTACACCTAAGCAATGCTACGTGACGAGTTTTATGTTTAGTTTTCAAGAATAAAGAGGTTTGAAGAGAAGAGCCATGAAAGGACCCAAAAGCAGGAAAAAAAACTTAATTGTGAGACCTGGGGACTAAGATGCAAGGGAGAAGGACATCGTAAGACCGAAGGACCTAAGAGCAAAACAGGAAACTCCACACCATCATGGGGAGTATTTTGGCAATTCGATTCGGGTTGGAGCTCCAACAAACCAAGTAGATGCATCCAAGACCAAGAAATACTTCAAGCAAAGCCCAACACAAAAAGCAGACGGATCTGGGCCTTATAGACCGCCAATTGGCGGTCTGAATCATCCCAGATCCGCTAAGATTTCGCCTGGACTTGTATTAATGTTTGTTTAGGCTATTTTTGGTATTGGTTTAGTCCCACATCGGGGAATTGTCCCGGATTAGCTTTTTCCATGCTTATAAATAAAACTCTTTACCTTCCATTGTACCCATCTCCCTCTTTGGTGGCCATCTTCCCTACTAAGAGTGAAGCCTTGAAGCAAAACTCTGGTGGAGGAAGGGCTACTTGTAATTGAGTGAGTTAATAATAGATGTTTTCCTTTAATTGTGTTGTTTCTCTCTTAGTTTAATTTCCTTTCATATGCTTGCATGCTTGTTTGTTTTGTTTTATGCTTCTTTAATATTTCTTGCTTGATTAGTGTAGTTTCATTTCAGTATAATGCTTCATTTTGTTAGAGTAGTTAGTTTAAATATGTGTGAGTAGTTCCATCCCCATTTGGGGGGTGGAGAAATATGTGATATAATCATGTAGTGTATTAAGTGTGTATTATCTTAATCCCTTGAGCTTTATATGATTTCCATAACCATCTAATGAGTCTCCACTCTTATCTTTGATATGCTAATGCTCTTGAATGAAGCTTAGCCTATGCTTTGATTAGTGGACCTATTTTATGGGGAATGATAAGGTTAGGATATAGATGGAATTAATATTGGAAAGACAAGTTGTAGTGTATGTACTCTTGTTGCCTTTACCTTGGTTAATGTCTTGTATGTTTTAATGATATAGTCTTATCTTAATTCATGTTGAGGCATAGTAAGGTCTAGTCTTTATACTTGAGTTCATTTAGCTTCATTTCAATTATTGTCTTGTATGTTTTAATGATGTAGTCTTATCTTAATTCATGTGGAGGCAGAGTTGGATGTAGTTTTATGATTTCATGCGCTACATGTTGTGAGGAGCTTAATGAACATACACACACACTTCTTTATGTTCACATTATTTCTCTACCACATTTGGGGTTTAGTTTTCTTGTTTCTCTTCCATTTCCATTTGCACCTTAATGTAGTTTAGTGTAATCAACCTCTCTCTCTCTCTCTCCTTTCTTTACCACTCGCCTTCGCACAAACCAATAGTCGACACACCTCCCAGTGGACGACCCATATTTGTCACCGCTTCAACGCGGCCGTGCACTTGCGGTTAATATAAAACGAATCAATCAGTTAGGCAGGGCATTTTCAATTTAACGATGTAGTATAGTTACTTTTTAATGAAATTTGCTTACACAAACATTTAATAATATAATATAGTTTCTTTTAAATAATAACATGGACCATATGAAATATGACTAACAACAAGACATATTAGACATTTTCCTTTGTTAATAATAAAATATGTTTGGTGTTTTACATACAAATATTGTTCCATCTTTAATAACACTAACCAAAACCACAAAGTCCACCCGAATAACTCTACAAAAAGTATTGGAATGTGAAATTGTGCCACTACAATAGAAGACTTTATACATGAATTATGAATAGTTCCAACTATGCGGTTATGTGGGGGCAGGTTGCGAGAAAACCGCAACCCACCCTGTTTATTAGGCGGGTTATGCGGGTGGCGGATTGGCGGGCAATGTTTTTTGTCCGCTACCTGCATTTTTACAGCCCTAGTGACTGTGACTAGAAAGTAGGAAAATTTAGCAACTAGTCCTCCCAGGATCCGAGATTATTGAGAGTTCGCATTGTTCGGTTTGTGGTTTTACTAGTTGCACTTTTCGCGACTAGACCACGATTTGGGTTTGACATGCTCGTAAGTTTCCTTATGAGTTTCTATTGTATAGGAATTTGTGATATAGATTTGAGGTTCGGGAAATGTGTCTGGTCGAGTGTATGTAATCTAGGTTTGGCATAATTGAAAGGTCTCCTCATGAGTTTCCATTGTGTAGGGTTTAATAATATGATTTTTTGCTTGCATGTCACTGAAAAATCTCGAAATTGATTTTCTACCAAAACTCTACGACTATTTTCCCGTAGGCCAACAATATTTTTTATTTGTCGTAGATATCATTTGGAAAATATGTGTTGCTAAGTGTATGTAACCCAGGTACAATCATGCTTTTTGCGATTGGACCACAATTTGGGTTCGGCATGCTCGTATTATCTACCCACCTATTTTTGTTGTACAGGATTTGAGATATTAATTTGGGTTTGGAAAATGTGCTTAGTTGAACCATATGACTCGTATGGACCTATTTTACTTACTATCAAGTAGACCTGTCAATTGGGTCGTGTTCGTGTAGTGTCGTGTCTGACAGTTCTGCATTTGTGTCAGAGTTTCGTGTTATCGTGTATAGTATAAATTGAATTTTTTTCATCATGTTTAGATTGAAAATAGTTAAGGTGACATCTTATATTGTTATTTTTCATTCTAAATAACATCTTAATTGACTATTATCAAGTAAAAACAATTGATTATCTAACAAAAAAATGCAGTTTGTATCAGTTTCGTGTACAAAAACAACTTAGCGTGTTATCGTGTTGTGTTCATGTCAAATCGTGTATCAATTATTTTATATTTATATGTTTACAAAATATCATAATAAATCATTTCAATCATGCAAAAAATTTCGCAATCGTATCTACTATCACCGGTCTACTGTCAAGGAGTCAAAGTTTCTTTGTTGATTCGTGGATTAAAAGTAAAAGCTTGTTGAAAGTTGGATCCCAAGTCACTACCCAGAAAGAAGTTCGAACTCCCGATTCCAGATCGGAGTTTGGAGCAAACCCTAATGGCGGGCATAGCTCTGCTCTCAGATCTCCTTAAGCGCACCTCCACCCCGGCCTTCTCCGCCAAGTCCCTCCACTCTCACGGACTCCTCTCCGCCACCGTCTCCGCCTCCGTCGCCGGCTTCTCCGCCTTCCGCCTCATCTCCGGGTCCGGTCTTGGTTAACAATTTCTTTTCCGAATTAAGTTTGATTCTTTAGGTGTTGGGTTTGTTTTTTGGATGACATTAGTGGATTCTTGTAGGATTGATTTATGTGAAAATGTTGAGTTTGGAATGTTTTCGGGATGATGATAGAACGTAACGCGATCTTATTGTGGTGTTTTTTGGAATGATCGAATGTAACGGATCCCGCATCGTGATGTTTTTGGGATGATAGAATGTAATGCGACCTGCATTGTGTTGTTGGATTTTCAACACATTGGGAAAGAATGGTCGGGAGAGAGGAGGTGTGGGGATTGGAATTAGTTCAAGGGGTGGTGATAGATACCCCATTAGTGGTGCATGGAGTAGTGTGGAGATCGATGATTCTTGCACTGTATGCATTGTTGGAAGATGAATTGGGTGATTGGTAATTTGGTTACTAGTTAGTAAGTGGTGGTTTGGGGTTTCAATCTGGGATGGGAATTATTTGTCAAATCTTTCTATTTCCATGATCTTATACTTAGCACCAGTAATGAATTTTGCTTCGTTAGATTTGAACAAAAATGCGCCTTACTATACCCAATTTTTTTTTGCTTGGATAGTGTATCCAAATCGGGTTGTAACCGAAGTCTACAATGGTACTCGCAGGCCGGTGTTGCCTTTGTCATGAACATGAGGAAGAGTCATGGCCCCCTTTTCTTTGGATGTCGGGCTACAAAACTATTCATAGGAATTAGCAAATGGTGTTAAGTAACTATTAGAAATTGAGTGGAATTGTTTCAGACTTGAGTCCATGCTGGTGTGAAGGAAGTAAGTATGAATACTGTTTCAGTTGGCACTATGATGGTGTATATGGAATGCAACTATGCCAGAAAGAAGTTTCTTTTCCAAAATAAAGAGAAAACATTAGTGAGTTTAGATGAGGGTTACTTCCCAAAATCACTCTCAAAAGTTTTAAGTGTTTCTTCGTTACACACCTTAAGTATCTCTTGGATTTTATGGGCTTTGCAGTTATACCTACATATAGGTCTTTTCATGGTCATATAAGAACATTATTTTATTATTGTTATCTTTTTGCTGGGACATGAAGTTTCTTATAACCCAAGTAATATAGATTTGATTATGCGAATTAAATTTAAAATCAAGTAATCAACTTATATTATTTTGTTTTGTTACTAATTAAATCATTATTACGAAAATTCCAATTAAAATCTTCAACACTCACCCACAAGTGCCCATAATCACACATATGGGTGGAAATGCTATAAGTAGCTTTGTAGAGAAAGAGAGCTCACTTTTTGTTTAACAGTATCGATTATCGCCTTTATTATTATTTTCAAAATCCATTTGTTTGACATGATACTGGTATTTGTAGTCATTAGGGATGTGCTTGTTAGCTCTTCATGAACTCTATTACCATATTTTTGAAGTGGTGTGTAGAAACCGCAATACATGCTTGATTCTTGTTAATCAAGTTGAGATAGCTCAATCGGTTACCTTGGACTTTCCTCAACCAAAGTGTTGCAGGTTCAAACCCCACCAGTCCATGGTAGCTGAAATTTCCTCATCTTTTGCTCTTTCCCGGGTATTATGTGTGTACATTTGTTCTGTAAAATTATAAGAAAAAGCTTGATTCTTGTTGAAATAGGGTTTTATACCTATAAGAAGTCAAGCAACTTCTCTAGAGCACTTATGAATTCCAAGAGATGTCACCGATCAAAAAAAAAATCCTAGAGGTGTTGAGCTGTTGGACAACCATGTATAAAGTTCAATTCGAGGCTGTCATAAAGTTTCATTTTTCTTTGTTCGAGAATCTCCTCCCTTTACATCCCATACTTCTCATTCCCACCGACCGGATGATGGAAATGGACTGACTACCAGAGATATTCGTGTTACTTCGTCTGTATATTTTCCGAGGAATTTCCATGGGTATTGATCCAGATTTGTATGCTCAAGTTGAATTTCTTGTTCTGTAACTCAAAAAGTCACTATCCTTCTGGTTCTTTTTTTGGTGTGAAGCAGTGTCAAGCCAAAAAATCATTTTTTCTCATCCATTTATTCCAAGAAAATTAAGATATAAGGCTAGGTTTTTGTGTTAGGCGGTTCATCAAATGACTTTCACCATAAGGAGGAAATAATATTTTCTGTTCAGAATGAGTAACTAAGTTTGTGTTTTTTGGATTCGGGATTCCAATTATGATTGTGGAAAAAATACATTTGTTATACCTCCACTGTATCAGGACATGGAATCTGCATATTCCTGCCACCACCAACACTATACTACTTTCTCACTTTGTATTTGTCTCCTAACCCGAATTAACCTTTATATTCCTTTTCAACAGGAAAATCTTGTTCTAAGAAGTGAATGTTTTAGATGTTTTACAACAAACAAAAAGTTTTATTTTTGTCGGATCTAATAATACCTAGCTCATGTGCAGATGAAAATTGTAAAATGCTTTCTTTTTTGTTAGTTTTTTCTCTGGAGTAGTTGAATTGTTGAAACGTGCACTTTAGAGAAGCTTTTCAGTTCTGGCACATCTCAATGATTTTTTTTATGTTTAATCTACTTTATAACATTGAAATGCTACTGTTCAGGGATGGAATTCCAGTTGCATTCTGTGATGCTGGTGTAGAGTGGAAAGACGATTCTTTTCCTGAGATACACAATTCTGGCGGTTCATTCAACCATGATGCTCTACATTATTATGCCAAGGAATACCCCATAGAGCTGAAACCCCTGTTTTCCGCTTTTAGACTGAAGTCTCTTGCAATAACAACTTTGAGGTCTTTTTTAATGTTCTATTTGCCTTTGCTGGAACCCCGGTCTACTGATGATGAAGATGATCTTTCACAAGATTCAGAAGAGAGTCCAAACGATTTAGTTGTTCCCTTTAAAAAGTCTGTGAAGCAAATCATCCGCGAGGTAAATCTCCTGCCATGTTTATGTTTTAATGTGTTGCATTTAATCTTTTGATCCAGTTATATTTCTTCCATAGAGTAATAATTCTCTAGATTTTGTTCCTAAAAGATGAGGATAATATGTGTTGTGCGTGTGTATGAAAACGTAGCTATTGGAGGCCTATAGAAAACTTGGATGGGACACTTCAAATTAAGACACCTTAAGGACAAGGTCAACTTTAAGGTCAATATTTTTATCATCAAACTAAATCACATGCGCTATTATCTCTTAAGCTAAACCATATAGTTTTAGGTCAATCTAACTTAATGTAACCGTCAATTTCAATGCCTAGAGATATAGGGAGATAGGAGGGATTCAATACTTTTTTAAAAAGCGCTGACACTTGTCAATATCTTGAAAATAAAATGCCAAACCTAAATCCAAGCCATAGATTTTATATTATAACACAAGATAAACATGTACATTGGAAATTGAAAATTTGGAACTCTTTTGTATAAGATTAAGAGGTATCACATTGATCAAACTAGTGCCTCGATTTTAACGTATACGGTTTGGATTCGTTATTAGATATTTAGATGTTATCAAAATATCAAGGATTGTCAAATGAGTGTCAACAAAAGTCTTGTAGGAATTAAGATACGAATACAGTTTTGTCTATTTACTATTTATTATATATTACTTATTGTATATCTTAAATTTTTAATCATGTTCTTATTTCTACATTAAATATAATTTTTCATGCAATATTAAAAAATTTATTAGATACAAATATTTGAAGTTTAAAGTGGTAGTAAATTTTTTTTCTTAAATGATTTCAGACTTCTGTTACTACAACCAGGCGGATGTTGGAGAGACTTGCTGTCCATTATGTTTCCCAAAGAATGGCATGGAAACTTCTAAAGGGTATGATTACATGAAATCCCTGCATCATGTACTGCGAAGACTTTTTACTTCAATGCTATGGAAGGTTGCTCTGGATTAATAATAATTTGTTATTTTTTTATTTTCTTTTCAAGATATGTAGAGTTGAAAAATAATTAGGTCATACTTCTCCTGAAAGATAGTGTTTGTAACTCATGGTAAATGAAGTTTAGTTTCTAAATAATGACAATTTGTTCTAAGATTATAGATATTCCTCGGTCTGCTAGACGAAAAGCTGAAAGGGGGATGCCGAAGCCATACTTTTTTATGAGCGTCACAAAAACTACTTTCAGAGGTTGGCTAATTTGCACCTGAAGCTTTCTTGTTAAATTGTGTAGATTTTACCCACTTTGTTTTAGCTTGTTTTATCTTCAATTTTGCTAACAGGACAGTTATTGGGCGCCGCTGCTGCATGGATAGTACAGGTAAGCATTGAGACATATCGATGTTTCTTCAAGTCCGAGGAGGAAGGAGAAGAACTGGAAGGGGCTGAAAAGCTCCGTCTATTTAGGAAAAAGTTCTCAGATGCAACTGTTAGATGCTTTGCTTCACTGGCATTTGCATCAGTTGGAGCTGGTTTGGGTGCTCTATTTCATCCCTCCATGGGCCAGTGGATTGGTAAGAGGAAAAGTCAAGTGTTTATTTGTCAATTTCTCTTGCAAGTGAGTGAGTCTACCTTTCTGATTGCATGTTGAACCGTAAACAAAATCACTTCAAATGCATTTTGCTACTGAATCCATTTCTCTTATCCTTGCTTGGGAAATTCTCCCTTGGTATGCCTTTGTTTATGAAAGATATTATGATGTTATTATCCATATCGAGCTACATTCATGTTCATGGGTTGTAGGAAGCAACTTTGTGTAATCGGTTTGCTTTCTAAATGGCATGTTATCCCTGGTGAATATGTTGCTGCAGCTGCTGCTGATAGCATCATCCCTTGAGTCATTATTTACACGACTTGTCACTCTATTTGCAAAATAGGAAAGACAATTTCTTGTCTAGTTAAAAAAGTTTTAGTGTTGTTAGTGAGATGGCCACCTAAAGATGATTTTTAAACTTAAGATAACACGTATGATAGATGATATTGCGGATGTTCGGTTTCTTGCTTTATTCATTCAAGGTTTATAATTTTGATTCTATATAACCCTTAAGTATTTCAATTACACTGTAGGGTCTTCAAGTTGTGTCATACCCTTTTTGTTTTGTCACTGTCCTATGTTCTGAGCTTTTGTTAACACTTGAAGAGATGGGTTAACTAAAATGACCGCGTCTGTAAAAGCTCCTAGGTCTTGCAGCTCAACACAATTATCGAGCTTATAATTTTTATCCTTAAGGCACATGCAAGCCAAAGCAAGTTGAGAACAGATATATGAATTTACTAGATAGTCCAGTTGACGTTGTGTTGAGATGAGACTTCGTTATTGTTTGACATTTAACTGTTTATCACCCTGAACAGTTTGTTGTTTACCTTGCTAAAAAAGTTACCGCTGTTTCTTGGCATAGTGTGTTTCTCCCAACCTCGATTTCTACTTCTAAGCAATGCTTTCACAACTTATTGCCATTGGACTTATTTTTTCCCTTTTGGCATTTATCTTTGTTCTTTGTTTCTCACAGGCTGCGCAGTGGGTGACTTCGGAGGCCCTCTTATTCTCACTTACTGTCTAGAGCCATTGCAGTAGCCGTGCATTTGACACTGCTTTAATGAGGTTTCTGTGCTCTTTGGGTTTTCTGCTTCAGAAAAAAATGTGGACCTAAGATTTTCTTAGGATTATCTTCAGTTCATTTTAGCTCTAGCTAGTTAGGTCTTTTCTGAAGAGCCTATTGACTTATCCAGACCGATCTATTTGTTGTGTCTCATTTTACAACCTTTTGTGCCATAACAAATTGCTTTTGTGCAGAAGGGAAGTACTATCAAGAACAAAGAATTGTTATTCCCTTTTTTGTACTTTTTATGAACTTTTTTTTTTCGTTTGATCCAATGTTGTTCAGCCACTAGATACTTGGACTTATGTTGACTATATATTTGTAGGGTGTTTGTTTCATCTTTATAATGCATACTCTCTTCTTGCAAACCATTGGTTAGTCCCGTTCTAAAGGGTAGCTTTGGTTAGGAAAAAGTTATTTTATGATTTGGTAGGTGGTGAAGTAACATTTTGGGATTTTTGCTTGAGTACACTTGTAAACTCTTTGATTGGATCTTTGCTCCCTTGTAGTTTTATATTGGCATTGTGCATGTGCAAAGTCTAGTAATTGTCTTTGTACACTTACTGTCTCCGTTAGATTCACACTGACGTTGTTAGTTTAATTTGTTTTTGATGTTCCGTTAGTTAAATTTGTACACTTAATCATAACGGGTGAACTTGGCAGCCCACTGGCGGTCGTTGTTGGCGTGCCTCTAGACTCTTTGGGAGGTGGAGGGGTAGTTGGAGAGGACCTGGTCGGACGTCAAGAGACATGCGTTCTTGTTCAAGTTTCGGTAGTACTTGTTATTAGGCGGTTGGGACTGAAGAAGTCGAAGTCGACATTGTTATCGTTGTTGGAATTGCGAGGGCATTTGGAATTGAGGAAGGCGGCGTATCGGGGGTCGATGGTGGGGTTTGTCGGCTGGGTGTTGTTGAAGGAGTATAGTGTGTCCTGGAAGGAGTAGTGGGCCACTCCGATTGAGTGGGCCCCGGAAAGCCTGACGACAACCCGAACAGGAGATGGTTCTGGAGCAGGCCGCTTCCAGCCTCGTCGATGGCCTTGAACCCTCTCAGATTCTTGTTCGAAATGTTGTCATTTTCCGTTGTCTTCCGCAGGGTCGAGTCTAGTTGTACTAAAGCGTCACATCCTTGTTACCAAGTAGTGATCCGTTGATTAACAACCATATTATATGTATTACAAAGGAAAATTAAACAAATTAAACTAATGGAAGATCAAATTAAACTAACGGTGTCTGTGTGAATCTAACGGAGACAGGAGGGAAGTGTACAAAGGCAATTTCTAGACTTTACACGTGCACAAGGTCAATATAAAACTAATGGGAGCAAATGTCCGATAAAGAAATTTTACAAGTCTACCCAAACAAAAATCCCCATTTTAAGTCTATTTTTCTTAGTATTGGATGTGTTTTACTGTTGGTTAAAACAGTGTAAAATTAGATAAGGTAATCAAATTCCAAGTTGTGCCGCATAAAATTCCTTGTAAAGATAAAAATATGAAGTACTTGATGTCCAATTTCATCTCATTTATACGAGGAAACCAGTAACACTTGAGATACAGGAGAATATCCCGTAAACGAATTTGATTAAACAAAGAAAATCGGCAGAAATGTAATGTTTATGGGACACTTGTTTCGTGGAATCTACAAATAGGCTTCCTGGAAGAGGAAATGAAGTTTGGCGTGTGCATTCATTCGTTCAGAAATCAGATATTACATGAGAAGTTTGGATCTGGATAATATTCAATTCATTGATAATTAGAGAAATTCATTTCATTCAATGATGGTCATGTATTTTCCATTCAATGGTGACTCGAGTTCTAAATCCATCTACCTCGTGAAATGTGGTTTGAAATCAAATTCAGGGTGAACCGGAGATGCCCTGGTTCTGCTTGGTGTGAGTGTATGTCAATGTTGAGGCTGAAATTTGGTTGGGTAAACCTTTATAGCATGTTATGAAGTAATTTTATCTTGTTCATGCTTCTCAAACAAATACCATCTTACAATTTCATTACGTTTTCAAACAAATTTCCATTCTAAGTTCTAATTCGCAATTAGCCACCGAGACGTTCTTTGAACAACTAAAAAAAAACAGATCCATATTTCCATGCGACAGTTTTTAAAACTATTCCACTGAGAATAACATTAAATCAGAAAATCAGGCACGCAAGCCTCTACTCCTCACAAGTGGATCATAACTCGCTATTAAAAAAAACAGTTCCGGAGGAGGCCCAAACAGTACTACGTACAAGCTACTACATAACAAAAACGATAAAATTAAACATCTAATTCTCCACTTCGAATCATGTCTCTTTCAGCAATAATATAAATTATTGAATCATAACTCGCTCTACCCGTATCGAGTAAACCGAATCACTAGAAAACCGGGCATCCTTTAACTGAAATTCCAGGTTCAGTGGGGCAGCTCGCGAGCGGGCAATGATCAATTTGAGTTCCCCACCAATGTAGGTTCACATTGGTGTTCTGCAGAGAGAAGTAAAGAAACACGCCCATGAATGCCGTCCCAGCGTCTAAAGCGGCCGACAACACGTAATTGTACTTCTGCCACCATCTCTTGTGGTATCGGAAGACGAAGTAGTTGAATATTGTTCCGGTAATGAGCCAGCTAGCGATGTTGGTTGGCGTCGCGGGTGGCATTCCAGCGAATCCATAAGAAATGATAGGAATGTTGATCAAAGAAATCCATTTCTTATCTGGGTACATTTTGCTTAGTACCCAGATCGGAACCGGCAATACTGCCCCGATTAGGAATAGCCACACCAAGTTCCGGTACAACCCTCCGTGCCCGAAAAGGCGACCGGGACCAATCAAGCCCCATATAACCGAAGCGTCGAAAGTGACTCGGTATTTCGGACATGTCCAGGGGCTGTCAGGGTGCAACCCCTCGATATCGCAGATGTCCTGGACGGTCTCTAGCATCCACCATGCAACACAAAGGTTCACAATTCCCGCGATCACCGTCCCTACAAGCTAGGATCGATGAGAGCCACGATTAGTGGTGAGTGGGAATAATAAAAATAAAACAAAATCTAAGGATGGCAACGTTTGAGGCTTAGAACAAGCAACTTACTTGAGCAGTGTACATACACCTTGGTGGGATCTTCATGTAGTGGCCAAGCTTCAAATCTGAAAGAAAGGAAAGTGCATGGACTGTGCTGATCCTACCGTAGATTTTGAAAAGTAGGTTTGCTATGGGCTTCCCGGGCAACACGTATCCAATCATGAACTGTGCTATGATATCATATCCTGGTTGCTGTACCCAATCACAACATTAAAACAAGTCAATGATATTACTGTTAGGAACCCATTATTATTCGTCACCCATGAGGCTTACTGACCCACAACTGCTTATGAAACAGAGAGTTTAGTTTATTGTGATATAGAAGTAGTGTAAATTCAGAAATTCTCATTCGAGGATGGTTTATAAATGAATAATTGAATACCACTTAAATCAAGTGAATATATACTGTTACTTGACTCGGTAGCCATATATCAGTACAGTTACTTCCTTAAAACTTTATCATAATTCAACCAACAAGTATTTTGATAATTATTGGTTAAATTTAAATTGAGATATATCCTAACAGAAAATTGAGATAATTATCTTCATTTGCTGAGTTTAAGAATAACTTTTATGGACATATATATACTGGTGGTGAAACAAGACAACAACAAAACAGTTAGTCAACCATAACCCTACTGCATGGTGCAGACAGAACAAACTCAACTCTTCACTTTGATTTGTAGTGATCAGTCCCTGTTGGGGTGGATAAGATTCCAAAATAGTGCATGAATTCAAGTGGTTACCTGATTTGTGGTTGCCTGGATGACTCCAATGGGAAGTGTAACAATCCAAGCCAATGCAAAAGCAAAGATCATTCCCCACCATGGAAGCTGCACATCCTCTTTCCAAATGAATGACATCAACAGTGATATTAAGATGCTGCCTCCAAGGAGAATTAGGTACCACCACTGTGGAACTTCCTTGTAGCTTTGCATCAGCCTCGCATGCACGTCAAGCTTCACGGCATTCATCGCGGATTTACTCTGCCTCCAAATATCACTGTATCATGCGTGAAGTTAATTTTAGAATAACCAAGACCAAAATCGGATACTGTGGTTTCGTTCATAATTTATTTATCACCACAATGTTCTTGGGCATGCACTTTTTGTTATGTCATGCATTTTCTCTCTAAAGATACATAGATAGTTTGAGCTAAGTGTTAAGTTGATTAATGAAATTGTAACCAACAAAAAACTTAAGAAACATTAAGCACATATTCTTGCATTGATTGTAGTGAAAGAACCAACCAACCTTCCATGAAATAGCAAGACATGAGTCAAGGTTGCTGTAAACCTGGCAAATCCAGATCCAATGGAGAGTGCAAACAAAGGACTAAGGTAGAGCTTGGAGTAGCTATTATAGGCGTCGATGTCAAGATCAAACTGAGGGGTGAGAATCTTGGTTGTGTCGTATTTTTGCCCAGTAGCAGTGAAGAGCTTATTGGAGAAGATGGGGAACTTGTGAGCATCGAAGGTGTTATACTTCCAATAGCATATTGGAATGATAATGTAGACAAACATAATGAAACCAACTGCGACGTTGAGAATTGTTGTCCATGGGGTGACTAGAGGGCTTCCGTGATACGCAGAGATGCCGGCCCAATCGAGAGTAAATGCGCCTACACCAAGTCCCTGATATCCGGACCCGATCTGTTGGGCAGTGATGCTTTTCGGCCATGCCCAACACACCCACGAGAAGAATGTTAAGATCGGGAAGAGGTAACCTGGTAATGCGTAGTAAGCGAAGCTTGCGCCTAAGAATATAAGGAAGAAACGCATCCTCGTCATTCCTTTCGATTTCGAATCTGATTCGTGTAGAGCCCTGACAATAAATAACGGACCACATGTATTCAAAAAAATAAAATAATATCATGTAATTTCCAAACATATGTTATTACTGATTTACTTCAATCTATGCTACTATATATTATTTGTCTTCATGTTCGGTGTAAATAAGATAAACAAACTGAAAACGTCCGGATCGCTAATTAAATTAATAGTGAAATTATTGGTGCATGCAGATGTCATCATATTCACCATCACAAATAATTGTATCACAAATTAAGTCAAATTATATTTGGTCACACGTCGAAATCAAATGATTCACGTACATGTAGATCCTCATATGATAATATAGATTTTATGGCATTACTTCCACAACCTATCAAAGGAAATTGAAATAAAAAAGGGAAACCTGAAGAGGGAAACTTGTGCAAGATTAGCTGGCCACCACATCTCCACAGGTTGCACCAAATACCTCCTAAGCATCCCTGCCCATCCATAACCTAGCAACTGCAAAATGAAACCAAAAGGTTAGATATATTTTTTTAGTTTTTTGAAAGAGAAAGCAAAAAATCAAAGTCCAATTATATAAAGAAAAAATAATGGCCATTTTTGGTAGATAGGAATAAAAAGATAGAAAATTACTTGGTTAGTAACATTTTTATGAAGATATTAAATTACAAATAAAAATGCCCATGAAATCCAAAGAAGAGCTGAAGGGTAATTTTGGATATGAAAGAAAGGAGTGGAACCATCTTAGTCATGACTCATGAGTCAAACAACTAAATGATATGGTAGTGAATATAAAAAGTAGAAGAATGGAAAGCAACAGCCAAACCAAACCAGTGCTGATTTTTTCAGCGGACCGTTTAGACTGCAAAAAAACGAGATTCCTGACAATCAACCTTTAAATTCAATGGAGAGAACTGAAAGCAACATCTCTTTTAAGTCAAAGTAAGAATTTGATGTGAGAAACACTATCTTAAAGATATGATTAGAAATCTGATTAGATAAACTACAGCATAAACCTCGTATGCTTAAAGCAACCAAATAAGAGAATCTAATAATTACACCAAAATGAGAACATCCAAATGAAGAATTGATTTAAAAGCTGAATAAATGAAAGGAATGGTAATTAGTTTAACCTAAGAAGAGTCAAAGGTTTTTGACAAAAGAATCCTTTAACTTTCAAGATCAAACTGCTGTATTTTGACAGATATGTTGCAGAAAGCCCTCAGCCAGAACTAGCCTGACACATTTGTAAGATTGACTGACATGAGATTCCATTAATAAACATGGAGACTTACACTATGTAAAATATCCATATTCATTTGACAGATAACGTTTATAACTATCTTCTTTAAGTTTTTACATCTATTTAAAAGTCCATATTTTTTCCCCCTTGTTTCACTAGTGGAAATGAGTATAAAAAGGGATTTACTTAAAAGAAAGAAAACTCCTAAATATTTATGAAGTCTACAGTTTGTTGGACCAAATAGATGAGTCACAACAAAGATTTTAGGAGGGTTTAAAATAGTAAGAAAAATGAAAGAATTTAAAAATACCACCTTTACAAGGGTATTTCTGCAAAAAAACTCAAACATATGTTCAAATGACGTAGAAAGATGATAATCAAGTAAGAAGTTTAAGGCGACGTCCGTACATTTTCTTTTCACCAAGTGACTTCGCGAAATTTTGGAAGAAATCAAAACATAAGCATATATTTTCAAAAAATGTCAACACGGGAGTTGTTTTTCAATTTTTGACGACTTTGAGCATAAAAAGTTAAATTTTCCATTCGAAATAAATTTCCACCGAAATATTTTTTTTGACTTTACATCTAACAAGAGAAGCTATGTGAAGCGTCAATACACACACATATATACTTGTAGATAAAAATACCACTTATCTTTTAGGTACGTGTATATGGAACTTGATAACCAAATGTCTGTCTGTGGTCTTCTTTCCAATTTCCAATAGTACAGACTTGAGTAAAACCCATATTGGCAAAGAATATGGTCCTTGGGTTCTCTTTATTGGAACTATGTTAACCAGCATCGTTAGCTTGGAAGGCTGTGCATCGAATCATTGGGTTCTCTTTATTTGGAAATCCACCATTAATGACGTCATGGTTAGTATTAATAACTCACACTATATATGTTTTCGTTAGTATAAGTTAGATAAGGTTAGAGAGTTAAATATTATACCATGTGGTTTATTTACTCCAGCAAATGAAAAATTAGTCCCTTAGACTTGAAGAACAAAACCATCAAATTAGTTGGTAAAAATAATTTTACACTGTCTATACATACTAGTACTCGTATACTCGTAGTATATCAACTTATCCAAGTACTAGTTATGTAGGTGGGAGTGACGCCTAAAATTGATCCTTAATAGATTAAAAATAATAACTTTTTAGTGTTAGTAGTTTCACCTTTATATTACATACTCAAATTCGTTCCAACGAATTAAAAGACCGCATCGATCCATACCTGAGTGGTAACGACAATAAGCAACGCGCAGAAGAAATTGAGGTGTTGCTTATAGTAAGCCTTCATAACCGTAATCGCGCCGATGGAGTAGGCATCCCCGCCGCCATACGACACGCCGCAATTGGCAAATATGGTGATAATAACATGCTCCTTGATGTTGAAGGGTCCGGGGTTGAGATTAACCCCCCATACCCTCTTGTTGGGTAAGAGTCTGGCCATGAAGCGGCCGAGGGGGAGGACGGCGATCTGCATGAGGACGGCGGAGATGGTGAGGGGCTGCGTACGGTAGGTGAAGAAGGTGTTGAGGAAGATTAGGAGGACGCAGGAGGCGATACCGAGGGACCAGGCTCGGAAGGTCATGACTGGGAGGGACGGGTCGTCCGTCTCCGGGACGACGAGGGCGACTTCCTCGATTGGGCACTCCGGCGGCTTCGAGGTCGGGGAGATCGTTGACATTGTTGGTGGAGGGGGTTTTACTTTTACTTTTTGGAGATTGGGAGGGGAGAGTGGTGGGATTTATAGGAAGGAGACTGGGAGTGGGAGAGGTTTACCAATTACAACTGGAGGTGCATGGTTTGGTGGGGGATGGACGGATTTGCCCTTGCTCATTTGGACATTCGACCGGTCGTTTTTTTCATTTCTTTAGTAACTTGGGTAATTTTGTTTTGGGTCATTTGCTTGGGTAGACCTCAAAAAGTGCACAATTGGCGAAATATACTTGGATTTTTACTATTCACTTAGGTACACCTCGTTGCACTGCATATTGCTTGCATGCCCTCGGACCGTTCATGGGTCCCACCCCGTTAAATTTTCTGTTGGTTTATTTACGAAACACACCCTCTAAAATTCAAATATCCTTAATATTAAATATAAAAACACAAAACAAATATTTTCTTTACAAACACACCCTTATTCTCATTCTCTCTCTTTTCTTCTCTCTCTACTCTCTCTCTCTCCACCCTCTCTCTTGTTTTCTCTCTCCTCTCTCTCGCTACTCTCTCTCTTGTTCTCTCTCTCTACTCTCTCTCCTCTCTCTACTCTCTCTCCCCTCTCTTTCTCTCTTTTGTTCTCTCTCTACTCTCCACTCTCTCTCTTGTTTTCTCTCTTCTCTCTCTCACTACTCTCTCTCTTGTTCTCTCTCTTCTCTCTCTCTCTTGTTCTCTCTCTCTCTACTCTCTCTCCTCTCTCTCGCTACTCTCTCTCTACTCTCTCTCTTTCTTTCTTCGGTTCTCTCTTCTCATTCTCTCTTTCTCTCTCTCCTATTCTCTCTCCTCTCTCTCTCTCCCATGTTCTCTCTTCTCCCTCTTTCTCTCTCGAATTCTCTCTCTTCTCTCTCGAATTCTCTGTCCTCTTTCTCTCATCTCCCTCTCGAATTCTCTCTCCTCTCTCTCTCATCTCCCTCTCTGCGGTTCTCTCTTCTCCTTCTCTCTCTACTCTCTCTCCTCTCTTTCTCTCTTTTGTTCTCTCTCTACTCTCCACTCTCTCTCTTGTTTTCTCTCTCCTCTCTCTCTCTCTCATGTTCTCTCTTCTCCCTCTTTCTCTCTCTCTCTCTTGAATTCTCTCTCTCCTCTCTCACTCTTCTCTCTCGAATTCTCTCTCCTCTCTCTCATCTCCCTCTCTTCGGTTCTCTCTTTCTCTCTCCTCTTCTCTCTCGAATTCTTGAGGGACCTATATATTTAGATTACTGATTACAACAATATTCACTACGTACGTCTCATTCTCTTGAGATTGGACTTGGTCCATCTTAGATTCTTTTGAGATGGAGAATTCGAGAGGGAGAAAAGAGAGAGAGGAGAGAGAATTTGAGAGGGAGAAAAGTGAGAGGATAGAGAATTCGAGAGGGAGATGAGAGAGAGAGGACAGAGAATTCGAGAGAGAAGAGAGAGAGAGGGAGAGAGAGAGAGAGAGAGAGAACACGAGAGAGAGAGGAGAGAGAATATGAGAGAGAGAAAGAGAGAATGAGAAGAGAGAGAGAGAGAGTAGTGAAGAGAGAGAGTAGCGAGAGAGAGAAGAGAGAAAACAAGAGAGAGAGTGAACAAAAGAGAGAAAGAGAGGGGAGAGAGAGTAGAGAGAGAGAACAAGAGAGAGAGTAGTGAGAGAGTAGAGAGAGAGAGAACAAGAGAGAGAGAGAAGAGAGAGAGAACAAGAGAGAGAGTAGCGAGAGAGAGAGAAGAGAGAAAACAAGAGAGAGAGTGGAGAGTAGAGAGAGAACAAAAGAGAGGGGAGAGAGAGTAGAGAGAGAGGAGAGAGAGAACAAGAGAGAGAGTAGCGAGAGAGAGGAGAGAGAAAACAAGAGAGAGGGTGGAGAGAGAGAGAGAGTAGAGAGAGAAGAAAAGAGAGAGAATGAGAATAAGAGTGTGTTTGTAAAGAAAATATTTGTTTTGTGTTTTTATATTTAATATTAAGGATATTTGAATTTTAGAGGGTGTGTTTTGTAAATAAACCAACAGAAAATTTAACGGAGTGAGACCCATAAACGGTCCGAGGGTATGCAAGCAATATGCAGTGCAACGAGGTGTACCCAAGTGAATAGTAAAAATTCAAGTGTATTTCGCCAATTGTACACCTTTTGAGGTCTACCCAAGCAAATGACCCTTTTGTTTTTGAAAGTTTTTTCTTTTTCAAAAGTTTGTAAATTTTATTGAATAGAATAATAATTGAATCATGATGCACTGTCTGTTCAACCTAAAAATTCTAGAGATGTCACTTAGTTGGGTGACGGTTTGGAAATATAGTTCCCCAACCAAGCTAATATATATAGTACTGACTTAAGCCTTACAACTCCAAAACTGATTATGTTCCTCTATAATCTCCTACCGATGTTCCGTCCGCCCACAGTGCGCTCCTTGACTCTCTCCAACGTTTCGCATTTCGTTAGTCATTGGGTTGATATATAGTAGGCTCCCTACTAGTTGCAAGAGGATGGTCAGCCTGGGGCAGCACTTTGTTTTATCCATAACTGGTGAAGGGTAATTTTGATTGGAGTTTAAGGCTTTGGATTTACAACTTACTTACAGCAAGTTATTTACGAGGATTGCATTCGAACTCGCATTCTATTCCTACTCGATAAGTATGTGGAAGAATTGGATTTTGGATTGTACAATAAAGTTTTCTTTAAAAAAAACTGTAAATTGTGAGACGCGTCCAGAGGAAAATATACTAATATTTTTGTATCCATGTACACAATTACATATATACTTGTTTTTTATGGACGACAGTGATTGATGATGGTGGGTTGCAAATGCGTATTCTACAACAACATATTGTTTTACGAGAGTGCAATTGGAACTCGCGTGCCACGCACTTGTATCCAGTGGGTACTTGGACAAGTTAATTATGGACCGTCCTATTTAATTTATTTTGTCCTTCAATTATTACAAAATTTTGGTTTTGGAAATTAAATTTGTATAAACTGTGTGAGATTATTTTGAGCATTCACTAGTGCAAAATGCACGATAGACGTCACCCAATAGACGTCGGATATCAAAACATCTGACGTCTATAGGTATAGACGTCGGATATTCAAACATCGGACGTCTATATGTTTGTATAAACGTCATTTTTGAAGTACAACTGACGTCTATACATCCTTAAATAAGAAAAATATTTTTTGTTTATTTTTAGCGATTTATTTAGTATAAAAATTTATGTGAATTTATTTTGTAGAAGAATTTATTCAATTTTCTACTTCGTAGAAAGTAATGTGAATTATGACCATATGTGTGTTTATGGTCATATGCGTTGAAGTTTAGTCTCACATTTGAGTATTTTTTTTGTTGGTGGAGTTGATGTACTTCACCACTGCTTTACTTCTAAATGAGAGTTAAGTACCACACTACAAAATGTAAGTGAGAAATATATATTTAATGGTCAAAAGATTGACACTTGGGGTACTTGGGCTTAAGATGGTTGTAATGTTTTTTTTACTATTTACTCATGTATAGACGTCGGTTGTATAGGGTAGCCGACGTCTATAAGACGTAATTTATTATTATTATTATTATTATTTAAATGTATAGACGTCGGTCATCCAACGTCTATAGGTCGTGTTGTACGTATAGACGTCGGTCACCCTATATATCCGACGTCTATAGGGCGTAATAGTTTATTCCGACATCGGAGAATTTATTTTTGTTGTTGTGGTTGATGTACTCCACTATCCTTTACTGCTGAACGCGAACGAGTTTGGGCACCTGGGCATGTTGGGCTTGATGTTCGTGATTATTGGTCAAAATATTAGCACGTGGGCTTGATTAATGTGAGAGTTGAATGCCTGATATAGGCTGTAATATATTTTTTGGGTTAATTAAACGTATAATAGACACCAGTCATATATAGCCGACGTCTATACAACAAGGCATAGGCGAGGAGAAAATATACATCAGGTACTTGGTCTGCCGAAATCCGACGTCTATACCCCTGTATATCTGACGTATATGAGCTTTTCTACGCTAGTGATTCCACCTGTCAATGGTTATTTATGGGACTAAGTGCTTGAAAAACCTTTGAAGTACGCTCGTAGGTAATAAAAACCCTTTAAATCTTGTGGGTTTAGGATTTAGAATATAAACAAGATACAAAGAGGAACGTATCTCTTGTACTCTCTTTTAAATGTCGCTACGTAGTTAGACTCAAGTTTCCCAACTTTTTATGGTAAAAAGAGCAAAAATTAAAATATATGTTTCCCAACTTTGCATAGAAAATCATAAAGGTTGCAATGTTGTATGAAACATATATTTATTAAAATTGGAGTGCGCAATTTAATCAGTGAATGCTTTCACCTTTAGTCTAACATCTAGTGCTTCATATAATGGGTAGACAACTAGGCAAGATTTGTAAGGAGCCTATGTAAAATGAGAAAATTGTAAATACTACTTCGCCTATTTTTAGTTCATTCTCAACCTTCTTTGAGATCCCATTTTCTTTTCGGCCTTGCGGACGAGTATAGATATTGGCGTTGCAACTGGCAAGATATAAACCCCTAAGACCATGTTTAAAGGGGTCGTGGATGACCCACGACCCCCCGGACGACCGGGTCATCGACCCTCACCGTTGGGACAACCCAATCATCCCCCGACATGGTCGACGGCTGGGTCGACGACCAGTCGTGCAGGGACGCGCCACGCAACGCGTCCCTGTTGGTTTAAAAAAAATTGTTGTAATTTTTGTTGTAGTGTATATAATTGGGTTTCAATGATTTTGGAGTATTATTTTGTAAATAGTTGGGTATTTATTAAGATTTGTTAAAAATAACTGGAATAACTTAAAAATTGAAAGAATTTGGAGATCAGTGAAGACAAGCGCTCTCTGACCGATTTGGTGATCTTGGATGAGACAAGAGGTCTCAAACCTTCGATCAAGAAGGAAGAAGAAGGAGATCGAGTTAGGGTTTTGTGTGTGTGAGAGTAGTGGCGGAAATATTATTTGTTAATAGCTTAGTTTCGGTATTTATACATGAGCTGAAACAAACCCTAATGTACATGGGTCGGATCCTCTTCAGATCAGATCAATCACGAGTCGGATCCTCTAAACAAGATGGACCCAGACTTTAACACAAGTAATTTCACTCGTATACAGTAAGGATTATGGCTCAATTGTGAGTCTTATCATGAGACAAATCAACTCATCCTTGGCACACTTTAGATGATGTAATTACACCAGCAAGATCAAGTCTAGGGTAAATTTCGCATCGTTGTGCACCTGTAAGACTTAGATGACAAGTCTGATCAATTAATGCAGACCACTTCATTACTGCCATTATTTAGGTTACTAATAAAAACAATTTCGAGGTTTCGATGGATTGAAAATAGGAAGACCGCATGGACATTAATACATACATGGACACCAGAAACCGCATTCGTGAAAGAAGCACACATCTCGCTCTCAAACTGATGTGGATGAGAAAGAAAACTGATGCGGAATTGAGAGAAAACTCATGACGGAGTTGACATTCGTTATGGTTAAACATGCTCTAAGGACCATAAGACCTTCTACCAATATATGACCTATGATGGAGCTCGATCGCCAACGATTGAGGAGGAGATAATCGAAAACCAGTCTTTATTTTGTATAATTAAATTAGTTAAGAGGATCATAAGTTCAAACATTTTTTCTGATTCTCTTGTAATTAAAAGAAAATACCAAGAATAATACAAAAGATAAGATGGAATTTTTACTTAGATGACGTAGCTATTCCATTCAATTTACTAGCCAATCGAACTCCAACTCCAAAGAACAAACTTTATTCAAATTTTCATCTAAAACTAAGTACACGGTTCTATAGAAAAATCAAGTAAGGTGCCATGTATAGTTTATTCTTATTCTCGTCAAAGGAATCCAAAACCACACTTATCCTTGTTACTGTATTTCATTGGTCATCCCATAAAAGACAAATCTCACTAATCACATCGAAAGGCTCCATCTGCCGTCAAACACAAATCATCCTTACACAAGTCCGATTATTCATCCAATCTCGTTTTTTTCATATCAAGCAATTACATATTCGTAAGGAAATAGTAAAGTGAAACTGTTAGGAGTTAACGAAAATGATTTGTAAACGAAAAATTAAAATTAAAAAAATAAATAAGTCAACATCCAAACTGCACAAGAATACAACAATTAATAACTCAAATAACATATAAAACATCAATTACAAATCAATTCTAGAAATAGCGATAAGCAGTCAACAAGACTACTAGCTACGCCCGGTTTGTTAACCCTTAAAAACGGTTTAATTGATAATCACTAGATGGTTAAAAGGAAATTTCGTAGACGTGCTGACGTGCATGGAGCGAGTGTGGCGACCACGCAGGACAGCATAACGACACGAGTCCAACGTAAGCAGGAACGGAACGGCGTGTGGACTTGTCCTGTGGACCCCACACTTGCTGCTGACGTGGACCGATAATATAGTACTTGGCCGTGGCAGCACGTGGTGTGTCAGACCAGATGTTCGAAGAGAAGGTGATGGTCGTGGTCAGAGAGTATTGACACGTGGCGTGGTGTCGTCGATGGTAATTGGTTGGATGTTCGCCTTTTGCTTTGGAATGAACGGTGAAGGGGGATGTGGGGTGGACTTGGGTTGACCGTTGCTGTGGTGGATGACAATTTTTTAGTCTTTCTAAAATGCGATACGATATAAATATCCGGTATTTGAGTGACTTGGAACTTCCAAGTTCAAACTTGAGAGACTTACAAGGAGGGTGGAGTCTGTAGTGTTGTGCAAATGCAGCGAATATACAGAGCGAATTATAATGTTTTTGTATTTGATTTTTCGTTATTAATTGTGTTTAGTTCGTTTAAGGTATTTCTTGCCTTTACTAAAGACAATGATCAAATTTGAGCCCTCATTCGTTTGTTTAGAATTTTTGAGATTTAAAATGAAGTGGGTAATAAATTAGATAAAATTAAAAATATATATTTAAATTTACATCTGCCATGCAATAATAAATGCAGTGCCATAGGGTTGTAATATAAATAATATCCAAAGCTTAATGATATCCAAAATGGATGTAGCATTTAAATACTAGCAATATCTCCATATTTTACACAGGTAGCTAGGTAGCTATTCAAAGCAGATACAGATACATCAGTATCCATATATAATTACTAAAATGTGAATGTAGGTTATTTTGTCCGTCAAAAAGGTATTCTCGATAATTTCTTTGCAAAATCTTAGGTACACATGACACCTCTTCTCTCAAATTTAAACACTAAATTTCACATTTTCAAACCCGTTTAACAATCTACCAACCTTTTTACCACTCCAATAAAAATGCCCACTTGAACAACCCGTTTAACCGGCCTGCGGGGCAAGTCGCTGCTATGTACACCAAAAATGACAGATGTTACATGTATTAATTCTCTATATATAGGAGTGATATTTGAGTTAACATCCTTGAGATTGAATTACGATTATATATATATATATATATATATATATATATATATATATATATATAACTCCAACGTATTATGGTAAAATGGTAATTGGAAATCATGCGCATATATTCTCAATGGAATAGGACTGCTATTTCATTCTCAGGATCGACTAGCTCATTATGGTCTGAAGGACCTAGCACATCACTAGATTTGCTCATGCTTCTTTCTTCTTTCTTCTTTCTTCTTTCTACGTACATCCACAAACCACCACACTTTTGAGCTCTAATTGCGCCATTGCAACCAAATTCCCTAGTGCAAAGATGGTCCACTTTCGCACTACATTCCTTTCGTTGCTCACATGTGATGAACACAAGCCTTTCCGATCCAAAATATCCTTCAATCAACAGCCACAAAGATTCTTCATAGAGATATTGTTAAAGTCGACTATTTGGCCACGTCTTCAAATCTCAGTGTTAAATACATATGTAATACCCTAAATCCTTGCTTTGCACTAACCATTAATTGGACTTCATTAGTGGTTGTTTAGGGAAGATTAAGAGTTGGTAACATGACAGTTGAGATTGAGTGGAGGATTTTATATATAGGTTTGTTTCCCCCCCCCTCTCTCTCTCTCATTCCCTCTCTCACTCGTCTCTCAAATATGTCTCTCTCTCTCTCTCTAGTCGGTAAGCGGAGGTTTCCTGTGGCTCCGGCGAGGTCGGGTGCACGGTGTTGCGGGCGTTCGCCGGAGTTGGGTTGATCGTTGCTCGGTTGGATTTTCGCCGGAGATTGGTTTCTTTAGGGAAAAACTTGTTGTTGGATCTTCAAAGGCTTCTTCAAGCCTTATTGGTATGTCAAACTTTACTTTTATGCTCACCTAGGTTAGTGTGAGTGTTTGAGTAGTCGACGGTAGGCTGAAATGCTCGTCGGAGGTTGTGCACCAGATTTTGCACTATTACGGTCGACCGATTCTTGGTTCGGTCGACCGATTGTATTGTAATTTCAGCGTTTATCTCTCGCACCAGCCGAACGATACCCTTGGGTGGTCGACCGGTTATGCATTTTGTGCAAGGAGATGGAGGTCTGGTGGGTTTCGTTCGAACGACTCCCTTTTAGGGTTCGACCAAAGCACTGTTTTAAGTTGGTTGGGGGTGTAGACCACAAAACGGTCGACCACCCTGAGATCTCGTTCGACCGATAACTTATGTTTAACTTAAAGTTTGTTCGACTTCTTTGTTGTTTCGGTCGACCGGTATAATTCGTTCCAAGTCTGAATTTACTGCATTTTTCCGGTCGACCGTTGATTATGTTGTTGTTTGACCGTTCGTGTTTTTGGTGTGTGACGTGGTTTTTACTGGTGGCTTTCGGTCGAACGGGGTCCCTTTGCTGCTCGACCGGTTGGCGGGTTTTTCAGTTGGGCCAGTCCTCTAGATGGGGATTTGGTCGACCGGTGTGGTGTTTTTGTCCGACCGGTTTGGGGCAGTTTGGTGTTGTTGTGGAACCAACTTGAGGGCAATGAGTCCCTGGCCTTTGAGGGCACCGATACAGACATTGCCGGTCTGAGAGTGATCCAAGGTTGTGTTGTTGCCAAGGATGTTTCCGGTTGTAGTGTCTGGGGCACGTGTGAGGGTTGGGCATGAGGACCCTTGAGACCCGTCACTGTTTTGTGTCTGCTGAGGCAGGGAGAGAGTTCCCTGAGGCCCAGTGCGACGACGATAGTTGTTTACTGCATTTCATACCATACATGCTTGTAGTTGTCTAGTTGATTTATGTGATAGAAGTTTGGCATACGGGGTTTCCTTATGGGAAACTAAGGCATAATTCATGTTTTATTTCTGGTCGTGAGCAGCGCAAAGATGTCTCGTGTGTAGATGCCTCCGAGACGCGTGAGACCTCCCCTACGTGGGCAGAGTACCAGTGAGGAGACTGGCGTCACGGAATGGGCTGAGGAGTGGCGGATGCTCTACGACACTGTGCAGAGGTTGGGCATTCTCTTAGAGCGTCAATCTGGCAGAGAGGAGACATCTGGGGTGGGAGCCGTGCACGACCATTTTACGCGCCAACACCCGCCTGCATTTGATAGCATAGGAGATTATGAGGCTGCCGAAGACTGGGTCTTTAAGATTCCAGGAAATCTTCCGAGCGATTGGGAGCCCACCGGAGAGGATGGTGGGTTTAGCCACGTATGTGTTGGGCGGTGAGGCGTCCAACTTGTGGAGGACCACGAATGCAGTGGTGTTTCCTAACAGAGATGATATTAGCTGGAATGAGTTCCACGGGGAATTTAATGAGCAGTACTTCCCGGAGCGTGTCAGGGACGGGAAGAGAGAGGAGTTCATGAGCCTCGAGCAGGGGGAGATGTCGCTGGCGGCATACGTCCGGAAGTTCAACGCTTGGAGCGTTATGGTCCGGAGATATGCGTGACACCGGTTCAGAGAGCGAGGAAGTTTATTCGGGGGCATCAGAAGCAGTTTCGTACTCGCGTGACCTACAGTATGCCACAGACTCTGGTGGATGTTGTGAAGTTTGCGACTCTCATAGACCAGGACTACCATGAGAACTAGGAGGAGTCCAGGAGGCCACAGGGGAAGATCGGTGGATGCCCGGGAGTTTCACTAGCAGGGAAACCAGGGAAGAGGCCCCTGATAGAGGGGAGCGGTGCACGCCAGCCCGAGCCATGCAGGAAGTGTGGCAGGGTCCACCCAGGGCGAGAGTGTGGGACCCATCCTGGGGTTTGTTTTAGTTGTGGTCAGCCGAGTCATTATGCCAGAGATTGTGCGAGTGGACTAGGCGAGTATAGTGGTTGAGCGAGACCCCCAACAATGAGTAGAGACGGAGGTTGTCGTCCTTTTGCGCCACCTCAGTAGGGACAAAGGACCGGGCGAGTTTTCACCATCCGGCAAAGGAGGCGAGGGATGCCAACACTGTTGTGGAAGGTACACTTTTTGTTGATGGTTTGGTAGCCAGAGTGCCTTTTGATTGTGGGGCCACACACTCGTTCTTCTCGGAGCTATTTTCGAGCGTGTTGGGTCATACCCTTACGATGTTGACTGCCACTTTGGAAATCAGCACACCTCTGGGTCTGGTGGGCACTGCGGGAAGCTTTCTTCCCGGCGTCACGATTGTTTCGGGGACCAGGAGTTTCCGACATACCTGGTCTTGCTACCAATTGAGGACTTCTACGTCATACTAGGGATGGATTGGCTGTCACGGTATGATGTGCAAGTCTTGTGCCGGGAGAAGAAGATTCTGATCCCGAGGAATGGTCTGCCTGATATGCTGATCAAGGGGACGAAGGACAGGGAGGTCGAGTAGTGGTGTTAGCAGTGAGGGAACGGAAGTTGATTGAGAAGGGTTGCAGAGCCTTCATGGCGACCTTAGTAGTTCTAGATCCGAAGACGAGACCATTGGAGGACATAAAAATTGTCCAGGAGTTTGCAGAGGTATTTTCGGATGTCACTGGTCTGCCGCGTCACAGGGAGTTGGAGTTCGGTATTGATTTGGTGACTGGGACCACTCCGCAATCGAAGGCTCCATACATGATGACACCTGCTGAGTTAGCCGAGCTGAAGAAACAATTACATGATTTGTTGGATACTGGGTTTATCCGACCTAGTGTCTCACCCTGGGGAGCTCCGGTACTCTTCGTGAAGAAGAAGGATGGCTCGTTGCGGATGTGTATCGACTATAGGATGCTGAATAAGGTTACCCTAAGGAATCAACATCCTTTACCCAGGATTGAGGACCTTTTTGACCAGTTGCAGTCAGCGAAGGTATTCTCGAAGATTGACCTGTGATCTGGTCACCATCAGTTGAGGATCAGAGAGGCAGATGTTCAGAAGACCGCATTTATGACGAGGTATGGTCACTATGAGTTTTTGGTGATGCCGTTTGAATTGAAGAATGCACTTGCAACTTTCATGGATCTGATCAACATGATGTTCAACCAATACAGGATGCTTCACCTCTGACGACACTGACACAGAAAGGAGTGATGTTTGTTTGATCCCAGAAGTGCGAGGACAATTTCCAGGAACTGAAGAGTCGGTTGACGACTGCTCCAGTTCTGACTCTTACCAGTGGCAGTGGAGGTTTTGTGATTTATAGCAATGCTTCTTGCGTGGGGGTTGGGTTGTGTACTAATACAACACGGTCAGGTGGTTGCGTATGCTTCGAGGTAGTTGAAGGTGCACGAGAGGAACTACCCCACTCATGATTTGGAGTTGGCAGTAGTGGTTCACGCACTGAAGACCTGACATCATTATCTGTATGGCGAGAAGTTTGAGATTTTCTCAGATCACCAGAGTCTGAAGTACATGTTTTTGCAAAAGGAGCTGAATATGAGACAACTCAGTTGGCTCGAGCTGATCAAGGATTATGATTTAACCATCTCTTATCATCGCGGGAATGTGAATACAGTTGCAGATGTCTTGAGTAGGATGGTGGAGATGTCAGCTACTAGTTTGTCTTTTTGGGAGTGGAGGCTACTCGAGTCCTTGTCAGAGTGGAAGCCATTCACCGAGGACTCTGAGGGGGCAGTGATAACTGAACTGAGAGTAGAGCCTCAGATGGTCATGGGCATTGTCCAGGCTGAGAGGTCTGAAGATGAGTTAGCTGGGTTGTTGCAGTTGGCTGCCAAAGATGGATCACATTTCAGTATAGGAGTGGATGGAGGTCTGAGATTCAGAGGTCGTGTTTGGGTACCGAAGGGAGGCGATCTGAAGAAGGAAATCTTAGAGGAGGCACACAAGTCTTGTTATTCTATCCACTCGATCAACATGAAGATGTATAAGGACCTTCAGATGAATTTCTGGTGGAAGAGGATGAAGACGGAGACAACAGAGTTTGTTGACAGGTGTCTGGTTTGTCAGCAGGTGAAGATGGAGCACCAGATACCCGCGGGATTGATGTAGAGGATCGAGCTTCCAGTGTGGAAGTGGGAGCATGTGACTATGGATTTTGTCACCGGGCTGCCGAGGATGAGGGGATTCCATGACGCGATTTGGGTTATAGTCGATCGACTGACCAAGTCGGCGCACTTCTTAGCTATTAGGACCACTTTACTCCTGGAGGGTCTAGATAAGTTGTAAATTTAGGAGATAGTTTGACTTCATGGTGTGCCAGTGAGTATTATTTCTGATCGAGACTGCAGGTTCACTTCCAGATTTTGGGGGAGTCTACAGCAGACTCTGAGGACTCGGCTGAAGTTCAGTACAACATTCCATCCACAAACGGATGGTCAGTCTGAGAGGACGATCGAGACTCTAGAGGACATGTTTAGATCTTGTGCACTGGATTGGGCAGGATACTGGGATGAGGATTTACCGTTGATAGAGTTCTCCTACAACAACAGCTACCATTAGAGTATTGGGATGACACAGTACGAGTATTGGGATGGCACCGTACGGGAGACCTTGCATATCATCGGTGTGCTGGAGTGATGTAGGAGAGAGACAGCTGGTTGAGCCTGAGAGTGTGCAGATGTATGCGGAGAAGGTCGACGTGATCAGACAGAGATTAGCGACAGCTCAGAGCAGACAGAAGAGCTACGCAGATCGGCATAGGCGTGCGCTGATGTTTGAAGTAGGCGATCGCGTTTTCTTGAAGATTTCATCATCTCAAGGAGTGATGAGATTCAAGAAGAAGGGGAAATTCAGTCCGAGGAATGTCGGGCCGTTTGAGATTCTCGATCGTATCAGAGAGGTTGCCTGCAGGATTGCACTGCCACCGCCGTTTTCGGGTCTTCACAATGTCTTCCACGTTTCGATGATGAGGAAGTACGTTGCAGACCCTTCTCACGTGATTCAGTTAGAGGTTCCATAGATCCAACATGATTTGTCTCTCGAGGAGAGACATGTGGAGATTGTGGATCAGATGGAGCACCAGCTCAGGAGGAGGACCATTCCGATGGTAAAGGTCTGGTGGCAGTACCATAGTGAGCGAGATGCTACTTGGGAGATCGAGGAGGAGGTCCGGAAGAAGCTCCTGGAGCTGTTTGGTGAACTTCTGTTCTAATTTCGTGAGTGAAATTCTTTTAAGGAGGGTGGATTGTGATACCCTAAATCCTTACTTTGCACTAATCATGTTTTGGGCTTGATTAATGGTTGTTTAGGGAGGATTAAGAGTTGGTGAGATGGACGATTGAGATTGAGTGGAGGATTTTATATAAAGGTTTGTTTCACTCTCTCTCTCTCTCACTCGTCTCTCAAATCTCTCACTCCCACTCTCTCTAGTCGGTGCGCAGATGTTTCCTGTGGCTCCGGCGAGGTCAGGTGAAGTTGTGCACGGTGTTGCAGGCGTTCTCCGGAGTTGGGTTGATTATTGCTCGGTTAGATTTTCTTCGGAGATTGGTTTCTTGAGGGAAAAACTCGTTGTTGGATCTTCAAAGGCTTCTTCAAGCCTTATAGGTATGTCAAGCTTTACTTTTATTCTCACCTAGGTTAGTGTGAGTGTTTGAGTAGTCGATGGTAGGCCGAAATGCTCGTCGGAGGTTGTGTAGCAGATTTCTGCACTATAACGGTCGACCGGTTGTAATGTAATTTTGACATTTATCTCTCGCACCGGTCAAACGATACCCTTGGGTGGTCGACCAGTTATACAGTTTGAGCGAGGAGATGGAGGTCTACTGGGTTTCGGTCGAATGAGTCTCCTTTCCCGTTCGACCGAAGCATTGTTTTAAGTTGGTTACGGATGTACACAACAAAACGGTCGACCACCCTGAGATCTTGTTCGACCAATAACTTAAGTTTAAGTTAAAGTTCGTTCGACCTCTTTGTTGTTTCGGTCGACTGGTCTAATTCGTTCCAAGTCTGAATTACTGCATTTTTCCGGTCGACCGTTGATCATGGTGTTGTTCGAACGTTCGTGTTTTTGGTGCGTGAAGTGGTTTTTACTGGTGGCTTTCGGTCGAACAGGTCCCCTTTTCCGTTCGACCGGTTGTCGGGTTTTTAGTTGGGGCAATCCTTTGGATGGGGTTTCGGTCGACCGGTGTGGTGTTTTTGTCCGACCGGTTGGGGGCAGTTTGGTGTTGTTGTGGAACCATCTTGAGGGCGACGGGTCTCCGGCCTTTGAGGGCAATGGTACGGACATTGCCAGCCTAAGAGTGGTTCGTCGGATCAGGTTTGAGGGCAACGGGTCCTCGACCTTTGAGGGCAACAATACGGACATTGCTGGTCTAACAGTGATCCAAGGTTGTGTTGTTGCCGAGGATGTTTTCTGCTGTGGTGTCTGGGGGCACGTGTGAGGGTTGGGCGTGAGGACCATTGAGACTCGTCACTGTTTCGTGTCTGCTGAGGCAGGGAGAGAGTTCCCAGAGGCCCAGTGCGACGACAATAGTTGTTTACTGCATTTCAAACTATACATGCTTGTAATTGTCTAGTTCATTTATGTGATAGAAGTTTGACATACGGGGTTTCCTTATGGGAAACTCAGGCATAATTCATGTTTTATTTCAGTTCATGAGTGACGCTAGAAGGTGGTGACTGAGGAGGAGCGTGTCTGGAGCTAGATCACGTTTTTCCCTTATTTTGAGGTTTTAGTGATCACATGTATCTTTTCATTTAGTTTTTGTTGTAATCACACTCTTGAACTGTCAGATATATATTATGTATATATGTTGGTGCACCATTTTTCTGTATTTTTCCGTAATATTCTCATGTTTGATTTTATGTTAAAATTTTGAATTTCTTCCGTTGTTGAGGATGTTACAACATAATCATGAACATAATAATTCTCATACAGGATGATGTAATTAAAATTTGATTTTGAAAAAATAATACATGTACGTTTGAATAGGATTATTGTCGATGCATGGAAATCATAAGTCAGAAATTAATTAGTGGATTCACCTTGAGTCGATCAAATACTTGACACCATGTGTATTGAAAATTTAATGTTTTTATTCACTTACGAAGTGAATGTACACACATAAATCCTAGAAGACAGAATATATATATATATATATATATATATATATATATATATATATATATAGATAGATAGATAGATAGATAGATAGACAATCGAAGTAGCTTTCTAGTTATTTGGGAGTTGAATTTGCAACTTAGATGGAAAAAAACCCGCAACTTCTATTGATTTTACAATCTTAACATAAGCACTTGTGCGAACAATAATAGGTCAGATGAGTGTTTTAATTAGAAGACCCAAGAGTGTATAGTTTCTCTCTTACAAGGAAGTGGTTCATGAGTGGAGAATAGAACAAATTCATTCAACAACATTTCTCCAACCTAAACTGTTTGAATACAATCCCTGTTGCACCACCACCACACTATTAACCTCAGATTGCGCCATCACAAAAAGATCACATCACGCAAAGTGTAGTCCACTGTTCCATTGCATTCCTTCAACACAACAATATTCGTTTACCTTACATGAGCCAACATGAATGAATTGCGCCCACCACCAGCCTTTTGGTGATTAATCCTTCCACCAACCACGTATACCTAGCAACCTATATATTATCAGCCACTGCACCAACCACACTTTCATCTATCGTGATGATGGAATAGAAGTTTGTGAAGCCACTGTAACTACATTTTATTCATTGCTTTAACTGTGGATGACTACATTTTCAAAGTTTGCTATAGAAAGCAAGGTTGGGTTTAGATTATTACAGTAAAACCTGCGTAAAATCTTATAATTCACTACTTGGCATTTCTAGCCTCAACATGTAGTTCATCTACGTTAATTATGTTCTATGTAAATCAATTGGGATTTGTATTTGGTGATATCAATCTTGTGCATATTCAGTAACTGCTACCATTTGTGATTTATGCCCTGCAAGAAATTGGGGATGCAATCTTCTCTGTGGCAAAAGATAATTCCCCTAGTCCAGATGACTTTCTCCCTTATTCTATCAATTTTTTTGGAATATACTGAAACTTGATCGACCTGAAAAACCTCTTTGAATTCACCCGAACACCTACCCGGATTTCTTGGAACCTCTGAATAATACTTTCTTATGCCTTTTCCCCAAGACTTCCTTGTAAGACTCTCTTGGTGACTTTAGACCGATAAGCTCAATTAACACGACTTACAAAGTATTCTCCAAACTGTTAAGCAATAGACTAAGAGCATAGACTAAGATGTAAATGGGTAGTATTTTACCCACAACCCGCCTAATATGGGTAGCAGGCAAAAAAATATTACCCGCCACCTGTTAACCCACCACCCGCATAACCCGTCTAATAAGCGGGGCAAATTAAAGTTGTCTTGCAACCCGTCCCGTATAACCCGCAACCTACCTAATCAAATATATTATTAATTTTTTATATACCAAAATCATTTTAGTGTTTCAGTTTTACCCATAACCATTAACCCACCGTACCAAATCACCACAACGCTCACCAAACGTCCAATTTTCGACTCACCAAATGTCCAATTTTTCGAAAAATCCAATGAGTAATTACTATTTCTCAAGTTTTGATGTTCTTTTATTTTTCTTAAGAAAAATCTAAATTTTTTTAAAAATCTCTCCAAACCTGCATAACCCCGTCCTGCCCCCACCTAGTTCAACCTTAGACGGAACGGTAGCGGTGGGCCAAATATCCAACCCACCCTACCCGGCTTACACCTTTAGTCTCTTACTGCTAATAATTTTTGTTCTCTTGGTCATTTCCACTCACTTCCTTATGGTCACCCCCCAGCGTACCGAAGTCCTGGACATCATTGATTCCCACCGTCAGAATTTCCTATGGATGAAAGAATCAAAATCAGGATCTGACCTAGTGAACTCGAGTAGCTTTTATCGCCTCAAAGTCAACGATGGAATGGAAATTACCAATCGGCTGAGTGCTTCTTCTGATTTTCTGAAGATAAAATTCTTTTGGAAACTTTTTGAAGGATCAAGGACCCCGACCATTGAAATCATCAAACATAGATACTTAAAAAGAGTGCATTCTTGGGCCTCTTAGATAGCCCAAAAGGACACCACTTGCCTTTTTGGAAATCAATCCTTTATATATTCAACTTCTTCAAAGTTAACCTTATACTTCCAAATTAATAATGGAGAGAGTATTCCATTATGGTTTAGAAAAAACCCATATAGTCTAGCAACTTAGACTATAAATTTTGCCCTAGTATTTTTAAATTTTGCTCGATCGAATTGGTCACCCTCTCCGGCATAAATTGGTCGCACCTCAATCTCGAATATCTGGACAAGGTGGAATTTATATTTTGCGTCTAATACATAATCACTAGTGATCTTTGATGTTATACATGAAAGCACACATCAATTGCTGAATTGCAACAACTCCATAGACAAACTTGTATGGCTTCTTGCTCAAAATGACACTTCTTTGTCAAATCCTTCTATAAGTTCCTAGAAGTGGAGGCCTCAGACGATGGAAGCTAATTTGGTGGACGAAGTGTCCTTCGAAGATTAACACCTTCGTGTGACTTTCCATGAATAACAAAATACTAACTCTTGACCTTTAATGAACACATGGGTTCATGACTAATTGAATCAGTTAAAATAATCGCAAGTACACGACTGCGTTAAAGCAGTGACAAATACGGGTCGATTCATAGGGAGGTGTGTCGACTTTGGTTAGTTCAAAGGCGAGTGAGAAACAAAAGAGAGAAAGAGTTTGGTTACACTACACTAAAATAGGAATGAACAATCAATAAAACTAAACCTCATAGGGGATAGAGAAAGAATGTGAATACAAAAATATGTGTATGTGTGTGTTCAATTGTGTTCGTCACAACAAGTAGTACATGAAAACCATCAAACTAAATCCAACTTTGCCTCCACATGAAATAAAATAACACATTATCATTAAAACATACAAGACAATAATTTGAGTGAAGCTAAATGAACTCATGCATAAAGACCAAACCCCACTATGTCTCCACATGAAATAAGATTTACACAATCATTAAAACATACAATACATTAATCAAGGTAAGGACAACAAGAGGAGTACATGCAACTACAAGTAATGTTTCCTTTATCAACTCCATTATTATCCTTACGTCACCATTCCCCATAAAACATTAATCTAAGCATATGCTAAGCTTCATTCAAGAGCATTAGCATATCAAAGACAAAAGTGAAATCTCATTAGATGGTTATGGAAATCATGTAAGACTCAAAGGATTAAGATAACACACACCTAATACATCACATAATCCAATCACATTTTTCTCCACCCCCCAAATAGGGATGAAACTACTCACTAAAATTACACTAACTATTGTATAGAAAGACATGTTAACTAAGCCTACTAACATTAATAAAATGAATTTAAACTAAGCAAGCAAGAAATATTAAAGAAGCTAAATGAAAGGAAATTGAACTAAAGAAGCATGCAAGAAAGATTAAAGAAGCTAAACGAAAGGAAAGTAAACTAAAGGAAGAAGCAACATAACTAACGAAAAACTTTATTAATTTCAAACTCACAATACAAGTAGTCTCTTCCTACTTGAGATTTTACTCCAAGGCTCACTTCAAGTAGAGAGTATGACCACCAAACATGTGTGAGTATAAATAGAATGTCTTCTTTTCTTAATGTAGTTTATAGTTTAATGTGTGAGTAGTTTCATCCCCCTTTGGGGGTGGAGTTGATGTTTATACATGTTATGTAGATGGAATGAATGCTAAATATTGTTGTATGTGAGAAATGTTAGTATGTTTGTTTGAATTAAACAGAATACATAACTTGATAGTTTCTGCCATAATATTTAGGTACATTCCTTGCTTGTTTAGGTTCTTAATAACAAACTTGTCATGCTCATATTAATCACCTACGTTAGTGTTTCGGATGATAGGTCTTGCCATGAGGTACTTCTTATGCATAACAAACACTACCTACACTTGAGCTTATTGAATGCATTCATCACCTCTTATTTCATGTGTACACACGCTCTACCCCTTAGGGGTCTTCCATTCCTGATTTCTAGTTTCTATTAGTCACTTAGTTTCATTTCTTCTTGCACTTTCATCTTGTTTGTTGCTTACTCGTGTAGTCTAGTTTAGTCTAGTTTAGTGTAATTACTTTTTCTCCAATCTTGTTTTCCACTCGCCTTCGAACTAACCAAAGTCGACACACCTCCCTGTGGATCAACCCGTATTTGTCACCTCTTCAACGTGGTCGTGCACTTGCGGTTATTTTAAAACGTTCAATCTGTTGGCTTTTTGGCCTTAATTTTAATTAGTTTTGATGATTAAGTAATCTAAACTTAATCTATATTTAATCAATCAACCTGGACAATCAAAGTAAGCAAACATGAATACATGCATTGCATATATATTCGTGTATTTGCGATATTCTTAATAGGTTGATGAAGAATCAAGCTAAGGAGCTTTGGGACAAGAAGATAAAGACTCAAGACATGTAATCAAGCTTTGGACCAATATGTAATTTAGTATAATTTGAGTCCCAAGGATTAATGTAAACTTGACCACATTAGGATTCTGTCCTGTATCCCCACGGTTAACCGAACCCCTCTCGGTAAACCGAATCATGTAGAGTTCGGTCCACCGAACACCCCTCGGTCAACTGTGTAGAATCCTTTAGGTGTTCCCTGGAATAACCACCTCGGTATACCGAACCACCTTCGGTATACCGAATTAGCCTGGACCGGTTTTGGACTTTGCTCCAACGGTCGTATTTAAATCTTGACCTAAAGCCAAATTAACTTATCCATATTCGGTACACCGAACTTCATTCGGTCAACCGAATCATATTGCTTTAGGACCTCAACGGCTATTTAACTTGACCGTTATTGATAAACAATTTCCCACGCATTGTCAGCGCAAAACCCGCGCAAATTTCGGTCTACCGAAGTATACACGGTCAACCGAACTTAGCATTAACAGAACCCTACCAATCTTACTGTCCAGTTTGGAATGATTCACCGAATAGGTTTCGGTAAACCGAATTGTATTAGGGTTGCTAGTTAAAGAGCTACTGGAGTTGAGTGAGCGGTTAACCGAATAAGATTCGGTAAACCGAAATGACCATCTTCGGTAATCCGTTGGGTTAACGGTCTACCGAGGAGCGTGCAAATTCTGCCCGAACTTTTCTCACATCATCACATTTCATGGGTCAACTTTCTCACCCACTCCCCAACGGCTCTAAGAGCTTTGAAGCCTATATAAGGACCTCATTAGAAGCACAACAACAAGCACTACACTCTCCAAACATCTAGTATCCTAGTGCTATCTTTCCTAAACCTTCAAAGCTCAAATCCTATACACTCAAGCCAAAACTTGCCCACTTGTATTCCTAGATCCATATCATAATCCAAGTGTGCTCAAAGTTAGAGTGTCATTAACAAGAAGTGTGATTCATTCCTTCATCCAAATCACAAGAGTTGTAATAGCTTCGGTGAAGCTCCCTCTCGGGTTGTGAGAGGAGACACGGGCGAGGCGAGGGTGTTCGCGAGGCTCGTTGTTTGTAAAGGTGTTGATCTCGGCCCAATAACGGAGATCGGATAGTGGAAACCACAAGCGAGGCTCGAGGGACGAGCGGGGCTTGTGAGTGAGGACTAGGACCCAGGGAGGGTGCCGAACCTCGTTACATCAGGCGTCGACTACAACGTGGTTTGCAATTTCTCTAACTCTCACCTAACCCTTGCATGATTAGTTGTTAGTTTCGGAATTAAGTTTTAATTCCACACTTAAGTTAATTACGATCACTAGAGGGTCCCATACGATCCCTACATTTGGTATCAGAGCCTTGTTAGCTAAATTTATTTTCTTAATCGAAATATTAGCATGGCTCAATCTAATCATAGTGAGGGTTTATCAACTAATAAACCACCTCTTTTTAATGGTATAAATTATGATTATTGGAAAAAAATGATGAAAATTTATTTGCAATCACATGATTTAAAATTTTGGTCTTTTATTTTAAAATCATACACCCCACCAAATGATGATGAGATTATTTCATTAACCAAACCCAAAATTAAGGAGACGGAAATAAATGCCCGCATTATGAATATGTTATATTGTGGTCTTAATGAAAATGAATATAATCGAGTGAGAGGGTGTGAGAGTGCTTATGAAATATGGCATACTTTAGAAATGCATCATGAGGGATCCACTAGATTAAAAGAAACTAGGATTAATCTACTCATGCATAAGTATGAATTGTTTCATATGCTACCCGGTGAAAACATAAGCGAGATGCACACTCGCTTCTCCGAGATTATTAACTCCCTTAGTGCTCTTGGAAAGATTTTTAGCAAGGGAGAAATAACAAGGAAGATTCTCCGGTCTCTCAACGACGATTGGGAAGAAAAGACAACCGCAATAGAAGAAGCGCAAGATCTAACGAAATTGTCGGTTGAAGAACTCATGGGAAGTCTCATGACATATGAGATACAAATGAAAAACCGCAATGAGAAGAGAGTCAAGAAATCCTTAGGGCTACACGCCGTCACCAATTCGATCAAAGAAGATAGTGATATCGAGGAACAATTGGTGACACATCAATTTAAGGAATTTCTCAAAGAAGAGAAAGAAAGGAGAAAAGAGAAGAAGAAGAGCAAGAGAAAAGAGAAGAAGAAAGCTCTTAAAGCTACTTGGGACACTTCATCATCTTCATCAATTGAAGACGAATTCGCCGCAATGTGCTTCATGGCAATAGAAGACGATGATAGTGAGGTATCTTCTTGCTCTAGTCGCGATTCAATTGATTCAAATGATTCAAATGCATATAATGAACTTCAATGTGAATTCAATGAATTGCTTGAAAATTTTGAGAAAATTTGTCAAAAGAATAAACTAGCAAGAAAGAAAATCAACGAGCTACAATCTCAAATTGAATCTATCATGAATGATAAGAATGAATTACTTGCTAGTCATGATAAAATTGTATTAGAGAACACTCAATTGATTGATGAAATTGCAACTCTAAATGCAAAACCTTCATGTAGTATTGATATTCAAGATCTAATTGCTAAGAATGTTCAATTACAAAAAGATCTTGAAAAATTCACAAGTGGAAAGAAAATGCTTGATATGCTTATCGGTAGTCAAAGACAATCACTAGATAAACATGGTATAGGTTTTTATGCTAATAACTTTAAGAACCATGTTATTCACACTACTTTGAATGGAAAGCATTTTGTAGTGAATAAAACTTCCTCAAGTATTTGGGCACCTAAAACCAAAATGGTTTGGGTTCCAAAAACTAACATGATTGGACCTAAGCAAAAATGGGTACCAAAATCTTTAGCTGCAGGTACTTGAAGGAGGAAATCGGTGGTGACCGGATGAGCTTCAAAGAAAAATTTAAAGCCGGTTGCATCACCGAATACGGGTTGAGTCAATTCAAAACGCCACGACGGTATAAATTTTGATTGACTCTAATCTAAATTTTAGAGCTTAATAGACATATCTTGTAATACCCTATTGATTGCATATCATATACCACATCCATGATCATAAATGTCAATTGTAAAATGGATGTTAAAAAGGCTAAGAGGGAAAATACAAATGCACTTCATTGTTAATATTCATTGTTGCTATTTAGCCTAATTGATAGGGGGAGCCTAAAATTGCAAAATCATATAATTAAGGGGGAGAATTAGATATCTCTTACCTTTGCATCAAATGCTTAATGTTTGCTTTTTGATTGATGTCAAAGGGGGAGAAGAATTAGGATGAACTTCAATTTTAAATAAACTATGTATGTTGTTAAGTGGAGAAATCTTATAAATGCATAGATTACATATATATTAAGAAACAAAACATATAGAAAGGGGAGAAATAAAATTGAACTTAAATACTAAGATATAGATTTGTCATCATCAAAAAGGGGGAGATTGTTGGCTTTTTGGCCTTAATCTTTATTTAGTTTTGATGATTAAGTAATCTAATCTTAATCTATATTTAATCAATCAACCTGGACAATCAAAGTAAGCAAACATGAATACATGCATTGCATATATATTCGTGTATTTGCGATATTCTTAATAGGTTGATGAAGAATCAAACTAAGGAGCTTTGGGACAAGAAGATAAAGACTCAAGACATGTAATCAAGCTTTGGACCAATATGTAATTTAGTATAATTTGAGTCCTAAGGAATAATGTAAACTTGAGCACATTAGGATTCTGTCCCGCATCCCCACGGTTAACCGAACCCCTCTCGGTAAACCGAATAATGTAGAGTTCGGTCCACCGAACACCTTGCGGTCAACTGTGTAGAATCCTTTAGGTGTTCCCTGGAATAACCACCTCGGTATACCGAACCACCTTCGGTATACCGAATTAGCCTGGACCGGTTTTGGACTTTGCTCCAACGGTCGTATTTAAATCTTGACCTAAAGCCAAATTGACTTATCCATATTCGGTACACCGAACTTCATTCGGTCAACCGAATCATATTGCTTTAGGACCTCAACGGCTATTTAACTTGATCGTTATTGATAAAAAATTCCCACGCATTGTCAGCGCAAAACCCACGCAAACTTCGGTCTACCGAAGTATACACGGTCAACCGAACTTAGCATTAACAGAACCCTACCAATCTTACTGTCCAGTTTGGAATGGTTCACCGAATAGGTTTCGGTAAACCAAATTGTATTAGGGTTGCTAGTTAAGGAGCTACTGGAGTTGAGTGAGCGGTTAACCGAATAAGATTCGGTAAACCGAAATGACCATCTTCGGTAATCCGTTGGGCTAACGGTCTACCGAGGAGCGTGCAAATTCTGCCCGAACTTTTCTCACATCATCACATTTCATGGGTCAACTTTCTCACCCACTCCCCAACGGCTCTAAGAGCTTTGAAGCCTATATAAGGACCTCATTAGAAGCACAACAACAAGCACTGCACTCTCCAAACCTCTAGTATCCTTGTGCTATCTTTCCCAAACCTTCAAAAGTTCAAATCCTATACACTCAAGCCAAAACTTCACCACTTGTATTCCAAGATCCATATCATAATCCAAGTGTGCTCAAAGTTAGAGTGTCATTAGCAAGAAGTGTGATTCATTCCTTCATCCAAATCATAAGAGTTGTAATAGCTTCGGGGAAGCTCCCTCTCGGGTTGTGAGAGGAGACACGGGCGAGGCGAGGGTGTTCGCGAGGCTCGTTGTTTGTAAAGGCGTTGATCTCGGTCCGGTAACGGAGATCGGATAGTGGAAACCACAAGCGAGGCTCGAGAGACGAGCGGGGCTTGTGAGTGAGGACTAGGACCCGGGGAGGGTGCCGAACCTCGTTACATCGGGCGTCGACTACAACGTGGTTTGCAATTTCTCTAACTCTCACCTAACCCTTGCATGATTAGTTGTCAGTTTCGGAATTAAGTTTTAATTCCACACTTTAGTTAATTACGATCACTAGAGGGCCTCATACGATCCCCACACAATCAAGTTTTTGGGGGAGGTGTGTTTGATTTGATACTTAAGAAGAGATACAAATCGGTCTTTGACCTTGTATAGTTTGATTTGATGTTGATCAATATACCCCTGAGTCGGTCGACCGATAGTTTGATTTGATGTTGACCAACTCCGGATTTTGACCTCGTATCGGTCGACCGGTTTTAGATCTCTGTTCGACCGTTGGGACTTAGGTTTTGCGCAGGGAGTTTGACCGTTGCAGACTTTCGGTCGACTGTTTCCCTTGAGGATGCGGTCGACCGGGTTGCCTCCTTCGGTCGACTGTTTGTGCACAGAAACGAATTATCAGTCCTTTTTAGGATGCCAACTCTGTCCACGGAAACTCATGTCCTCGCCTTGTGCGCGAGCCGGAAGGTGAAGGTAGGCGCGTACGCGTGCCTGCATTGGGTCCACCGTGTGGAAGAGTGTGGGTGTTCGAGACGTGTCACCTCCATGTATGGATCGTGACTAATATGATGGATTGATTGGACTCATTATAGAGTAGCAGGCCTGAGGGATCGCGGATCCCAATGTATGATGATTGTGCGGGCAGCGACCTATGTGGCTATGGAGGTCGCTGCCCTGCTTTTATAGCGGCGCGGTTGGTGTTTGCGGCTCGTGGAGCCTGATGACCTGGCAGACTTCGGTCTGGACCAGTCCGCTGTTGTGCCAGACGTATTGATGGACCGCCGATGCTGTTCCAGTGATGACGCCGATGTTGTTCCAACGATGATGATTGATGGGCCCATGCTGTTCCGGCTATGTTCCTCAGATGGGCACCTACTGAGATGATGATTGATGGACAGACCTAGCGACGGCTCCGTTGGTGTAGTTTCGACCACGAAGTTACAGATATGTTTCTTATGGCGCCGACTTGGCGGATGCTCCTTGTCGAACCCCATGTTTAGTGTAGCCGCGTGTGGGGAGTGTCACGTCATGTTCCGTTAGACCGTATATGCCTACGGTAGGTCTCCTTGGGAGACCTGATGATGATTGTCGGACTGATATCCTGTGTTACCATTCGGGGGAACTGTTTTCCTTACTGTTGATGACATGACATGCTACTAGTATGATATGTTCATTTGTACTACTGCATGCATATAGGTGAGCTTGGCATACGGGGTTTCCTTATGGAAACTCAGGCATTGTTGTTGCATTTTTTTCAGGACCGCAGTAGGTCCAGTTGGGTGGTGATCAGCGGGCGCGCGTATCTTGGGATCAGATCCTCTATTCAGACCACTGAGGTCGACATGATTACGTTTATCTCCTTTTGTTTTTTTGTTGTAATCATGTATCGTTTGACAAACTCTGATGTAATATGGTGCACCGCTTATATGTTTTATGAGAAGTAACAGTCCCGTATTTGATTATTGATCTTTAAATGTCTTGATGAATAATTTAAAATTTTCGCTGTTTCGGGATGTTACAAATAGTGTGACTTAAGACATCACGTCCATATTCGAAAATCTTCTTTAGATATCACCCCGAGCTCCTGCTCCTTTTGTGTTGCAGTTGCAAGTTAGCTAGGTTTAATTTCCATTCCTTTGTTAGTGTCTATCCTTCTTTCATGGAGGTTTTGTTACAGAAATTTTCAGGTTAGAGTGATATCATCTCGATTTGTATGCTTTGGAACCATATAATTAGGTTCGATTCCTTAGGGCCACCAAGTTATTTACCTAAAACGCTAAAACTCAAATAGCTCAAAATTCGGATTCGTTTAATAAATTAATCACAAACTATTCACGTTCAAATAGACAACAAAACGTGATCAAACCAAATACTGTAGTACTTGAGGACAACATGAATATCCATAAAACCAAATGAAAGTCTCTCAAAGAAAAGAAAACATCCGTGAAATTATTGAAGCTTCTGGAAATGAAGAATTAGGACAAGAGTTTGCTTCTCATCTTAACTTGTCGGCTACAAGATGACTCCTCCAACTGGAAATAGAGTCCACTAAGCTTCAAATATATATATGACGTAAGATTCCCACCTTTAAGTGTGCTACATTAGGTGGCTAAGGGTCCCCATGTTACAGCATGTGAGATTGTAATAATCAAATGAGGTTTGCAAGCTAAGCATAGTTAAATCATCGGTCAGTGAGATCTACAGTACAAGAGAAGAAGTATTTGACTTGAATATATAAATACTATGCATTATTAACTAATCAGTTTCCGTTGCATTCAGTAGTGTTGTTTTGGATGATTCCGATTGATTGCAAGCAGTTAATGCTTTAGAAGAAACTCTGAAATCGAGGGTACGTTTGTTTTTTGATAAAAAATAACAAGGACACGTAAAATTAATCCGATCCACGAACAACCCGCATACAAAAACTAATAGTATTATTGTTGGAAATAGTTTAGTTGGTATTATTTGGATTAAAAAATTATCAAAATCTAAGGTATAGTACTTGAGTCGTTTGAGACGCAAAACATTTGACGTTTGGCGTCCCAGTAATTTGCATAAACACTCAAAAGGAAAGTGGATACACGAAAGGTGTCCTAAATGTGGATGTAACGTCCTCGAACAACGGAAAATTTAAAACTTTTTAGATTGTAAAATCAACAACCAGAATAAATCACCGAGAACATTACCAAAGATAAACACAAGGTGCACCAACGTATATATCAATATATAGATCTGAGTTTACAAAAAGGATGATTACATCAAAAGTTATAAGAAAAAAATATACAAATGCAATCACAACAACCTCAAACGAGGGAAAAGCAGGATCATGTCCCAGCAGCCCTCCTCCGCAGGCACCACCCTCTAACGCCGCTCACGGCCTGAAAGCAGACATAAAATATGTCTGAGTTTCCAGAAGGAAACCCCGTATGCCAAACCCTAACACATATATGGACAATAATGAAATATGCAATGAACAATGAATATCACATGGCAAAACCGCTAAGTTCCTGGGATCTCTCTCCCAGCCGAAGCCGAACGACAACCCGGGTCTCAAGGGTCCTCTCACCCCAACCCCACCAACACTCGTGTACACAAGGCACCGCCGGTCCAAATCATGGCCACACAACCGGGTCTCAAGGGTCCTCTCACCCCAACCCCACCAACACTCGTGCACACAAGTCACCGCCGGTCCAAATCACGACCACATAACCGGGTCTCAAGGGTCCTCTCACCCCAACCCCACCAACACTCATGCACACAAGGCACCACCACAAGATATCAGACCGACAGTCCGTGCCGTTGCCCACCGGGGCCGGAGAGACGAGCCGCCTTCAATCAAACACTCATACCGCTATCGGGCGACAGTCTGTGTCGTTGCCCACCGGGGTCCGGAGAGACGAGGCGCCGTCAAGTGTACTCATAAAACCACGAATCCACCAAAAACAAACAGAAACGGTCGAACGATATTCGTTTAACGGTCGACCGATCCTCACCTAGAGAACTGACCCAACGAAAAAACCCGTCAATCGGTCAAACGACAAAGGGGACCCGGTCGACCGAAAAGCACCAGTAAGAAACCATTTTCGCAATCCACGATCAAACGGTCGGACGACCCCAAACTTCCGGTCAACCGAAAACCTCCAGTAGAACTCGCCAACATTCCACGCTACACGGTCGACCGAAACAACACTAGCGGTCGACCAAAATCCACCAGTGCAAATCCTTCAACAAACCATTCTACACGGTCGACCGAAACAACACTTCTGGTCGACCGGACATTAAGTTAACTTAAGTCGTCGGTCGGACGACTCAAACAGGCGGTCGACCGTTTGGATGGTCAACGCCCCAACCGACCTACGACAGTACTTTCGGTCGACCGACAAAGGGATCCCGTTCGACCGAAAATACTCAGAGCCTCCATCTCTCGCTAGAATTGTACCACCGGTCGACCACCACGAATGTATCGTTCGACCGGTGCGAGGGATATTGCCCAAATTACACTATAACCGGTCGACCGAACCAAAACACCGGTCGACCGTTTACAGTTCAGAAACTGTTGTGCAGTTCAGACGAGCCAAAACGGCCTACCGTCGACCGCTCCCACCCCCACACTAATAATAGGTGAGTGTAAAAGCAAGTTTGACATACCTTAAGGCTTGAAGAAGCCTTTGAAGAACCAACGGCGAGCGTTTCCAAGATTTAGCACAACTCCGACGAACTTCCTTTACCCGATCTCTACGACAACTCCGACGAACCCAACTCTCCAACCGGAACTCCCTTGCCTCCACCAACACCGAGGAAACCACTGAGGGGAAGAGAGACGAGTGAGAGAGAGGTCGTGAGAGAGATGAGAGAATGAGTAAAAGAGAGAAAATCACCTTTAAATACCAATCTCCTCACTTCATGTCAGCCGTCCATCTCAATCTCCTCTAATCCTCCCCTAAGCACAATTAACACATTAAGCAAGGGTTAGGATATTACAGCGGATGTCTAGCTTCTGGAAATAGAAGGTAATCAAGATCAGTTTTTCAATCAAAACTTGATAAATTACAACCACATCTGGACACCGACGTATGAGAAGATGGAAATGCGTTTCTCAACATCTGGTTTGGGATGACAAAAGTTGGAGCCCCATGTAGACCCCTTGGAGAAGAAGGGAAAGTACAAAAGCACATAAAACTAAAATATGTTTACAAAACTATCATTATTAGCACCAACTTTCGGAATACAATGACAACTTACAACTAGGTAGTTTAATTTGTTAAATGTCTTGATATATATATATATATATATATATATATATATATATATATATATATATGAATATTTCGAAATTATGTTTTGATTATATTTTTAAACCTGTAAGTTGCGTCACTTTACTATTCTAAATTTTATTAACCTTTAGATCTTCATCTAAAGCTATCTTAAAGAGCAATATGCATTTTTGGGAATTTTGTAATGGTCCAAGGTTATATCAGAAACGGAATTGAGAGTTCAAATTAGCCAAAGCATAAGTGAAGTCTGTCAAGAAATTTGTCCAAAGTAATAAAAAAAAAAACTTTCTATCCTTCCACTAAAAATTTAATGGTTTTTACCTAGGAAAGCATCTGAGGATCCTTAGGGCAGAATTAACGGGGAGGGCGTGGCTTAGGGCGCCGAGCCACGTCCTCCACGGGTGGCCACGTCGTCTCCCACCCCCTCCTTTCCGAGGCGTGAAGTCGGGTAGTGGGTGTCGCGATTGGGCGCCTGGTCGAGTGTTGAGTATGGGTTTGGTGGGGGCACGTGTCCCCCACCTGTTCGTTAGATTTTTTTAATTTCTCAAAAATGTTAAAAAATTCATTTTAAAATCATATAAAATAGGTTTAAGTTTTTCTTCTCAAAATATGTTTTGATTTTGTAGAATTTTTTGTGATTTTTTTTAGCCAGGATTAATCCCCCAATGACGTGGAAACGGGGGAATGTAGGGAGTTTGGGGTGTTTCTGGGCATGGTTAATGATTTTTTTGGGTGGGTGATGTGACAGACAGAGAAGCTGACGTGACAGAGAGAGAAAGTAGGACGCCCGGGAAAACCCGAGCATGGTGTTATTTACACTCTTAGTCCTTACCACAATTTCATTTACACCTACCTACATGGAATTATTAAACATATACGTAACACCCTCCCACCAAATCAACTCAATGATCACCAACAACTTCCCGTCATCATGCATAATTATATACAATAATTTGATTTAGAAGTGGGAACCAGCGTGGTGGGCAACGTAGACCCCATCATTCAAGAATTGGGACCTACGTATTTTTCCAATAAAACAAATCTCTCCCTTTCTCTCATTTTCAAATAGCTTTCAGCCATCGACATTGATGTGCGCATGAGAAAAATGTCCAAAGTTACATCACCGACGAGTAATACCACTTGTCATGAAATCGTAGTAAAAAACTATGGTTCTTAATTCCAATCTACAATTAGACTTCAAATAGTTCGGTAATTAAGTAAAACATACGACATAGCTAAAAACCTGTTTTCTAAACTATTCAAGAGTGAACATACATAGACTTGGGCTCTGCACAGTGGCTGTGAAGACGTGATAAGGATGGGAAGTTGGCAACCATATGCTCCAAGGGGGTACGTGGCATGCTGCTATTGGATGGTGGAGTAGACATTGAGCGCCTAATTAATTTCTAGAAGTACGTACTTTTGTTCCTTCAGAACTAGTGGTGATGACTTGTATATAACTGGCAAGAAGGGCCTATTGGAGATCTGGTTCTCTTCAACACCTCAACCACTGCCAGCCATGTCTGAGAAGGTACCCTTTCTTCCTTCCTTCTTCATTATTTTGCTTTGGGTCTTAATTACTAGAGAAATATACTAGTCTGGAGTCATTTAATTGTCAATTTCTGTATTATTTTTAGAGTATTTTTGGGTTACAATTTCCAAACGAAAACGTTGAAGTCATTGACGTTTGAATCTGAAACATAGATAGATTTCTCATAAATGCATACATAGATTACTTTTTTAGTTAGATGAATGGGGAGAATAGATGTTGTAATTCTCATGTATATATCCACAATTAGTTTATGTCTAATTCCAGTGAATTTTGTGGACAATTTAGATGTCGACATTGATTCTGAAGGTCGACCTGGAATGCACACTATGCAACAAGAAGATAAGAAAAGTGCTAGACCAGTACCAAGGTGAGTATATTATTACCAACAACAACACGAAAAACTTGTTAATTACGATTATCTAATCGCTTACTTGAAAATACTAGATCATTAAAATTCATTTGTTGTTTGTGTTGTTTCAATAATTGAGATCGGTGGGACATCCAGAAGGTCACTTACGACGAGAAGAACAACAAAATCACTTTGGTCGGACCATTTGATGGGGACAAGCTCTCAAAGAGACTTTGCTCTAAAGCCTGCCGGACCATCAAAGAGATCATCATTCCCGAGCCTCCTAAACCTGACCTTCCCAACCCGCCGGTTGAGAAACCCAAGCCAGCTCCCGAACCAGTCAAGCCTCCTAAACCTGACCCTCCAAAGCCGCCGGTGGAGAAACCCAAGCCAGCTCCCGAACCCGTCAAGCCTCCTAAACCTGACCCTCCTAAGCCGCCGGTTGAGAAACCCAAGCCAGCTCCTGAACCAGTCAAGCCTCAACCTGACCCTCCCAAGCCGCCGGTTGAGAAACCCAAGCCGGCTCCCGAGCCACCGAAGCCGAAACCATCGCCTCAACCTGGAGTCTGGTTCACGGGTCATTTTAATGGTTACGGACCGTGTCCTGAGGGATTTCAAGTTCAACCACAACCACAACCACAACCACAACCTTGTAATTGCGGTTGTGGCAATGCCGGTGGTTATGGATACGGAAATTATAATTCTGGATATAGCAATTATGGATACAGTGGTCCGCCCCCACCGCCTGGCTACGGTCGACCAGTTTGCCAAGTGTATTGCGAGGACGACCAAAGTAGTTGCACCATCATTTGAGAAGACGATGCACCACCACTCTAAGGTTGTGATATGTTGTTATTGGTTGTAAAATTCGGTATCATCACTAATCTCATGTTGATGGGAAAGTGGTTGTTGATTAAATAAATGTAAACAATAGTTGAGTGATCCATGACCATAGATGATACTGTGCATGAGAATATTTATATTAATAATAATGACAAGAGAAAATAACTAAGATTAGTACTCAAGTTTTAGTTTTAAATTACATTGCATGCATCCTCAGGCTTAATTATTAGTAGAACAGAAAAGTCTTACACAACGAAAACCTATAATAAGAACTGTCATGCAAATTATTTTAGGAGAATAGAAAAATAACTGCCAAGCATGGGCGCTAAATAATTATCACCAACCCATTATGTTAATATGCTTTGTAACATCCTCAAAGAGCCGAATAATTTAAAATTTTATACCATACAATCAAATAGAGGATATTACTCAAACACAAGGAGAATGGTGCACCAACATATTGTATATATATATCCGATTGTTTCAAAAGTGTGATTACAACAAAATGTTATACAAAGTACAAATAATCACTCGACCTCAAAATGAGAGAAAACATGATCTGGTAGTGGTGCTCCTCTCCTCGGTCACCACCCCTAATGCCGATCACGGCTTGAAAAACCAACATGCTACAATGTCTGAGTTTCCAGAAGGAAACCTCGTATGCCAAAGCTCTACAATGCATTAACAAAAACACACTAGCATGCAATTATATCCACACAAAAAAGCATAAACAACAAGGCTGGACTCCACGGCTTTTTCACCCAACCACAGCTCTCACAAAAGTCACGAGGCTCCAAGGCTTTTTCACCCAACCACCGCAACACTCAATGTCGTCAAGCTGGGCTCCAGGGCTTTTTCACCCAACCGCAGCTACCACGACACGACCCGGGCTCCAGGGCTTTTTCACCCAACCTGAACGCACTACGGAGCTCCAGGGCCTTTTCACCCAACCCCAAACAGACTAGCTGGGCTCCAAGACATTTTCACCCAACCGCAGCTCTCACAACAGTTACGGGGTTCCAGGACTTTTTCACCCAACCACCGCAACACACGTGCTCACTACCAAACTTGTCAAAAGAACATCGGCACCACCACTCGCCTCCAATGTGCAAAACTGGACACAAACGGTTCACCGAACCAAGAATCCCGGTCGACCGAATCTCACTAAAACAGGGCAATTGCCTCGATCGACACTCCATCGGTCGAACAATTCCCACCAACCTGACACGTTCGGTCGAACCAAAGTTAAGGACCAGTCGCCCGTTTAGAAGGTCACCTCCCAGGTTCAACAAACATAACGACCAATCGGTCGAACGACAAGGGGGACCCGTTCGACCGAAAACCACCATCGCTCAACATAAACAACCGGTCGAACCCCAGAGCACTCTCGGTCGACCGAATTCTACCAGTAAAATCCTTCATCGCATCCAAACAACACTGATCGATTGAACCACCATCGGTCGAACCAAACCACAATTTAACTTAAGTCGTCGGCTGGACGAGTCAAATATGCGGTCAAACGCCCCAACCGACCTACAACAGTGCACACGGTCGAACGGCAAAGGGGGGCCCGTTCGACCGAAATCAACCAGGTTTGCCTCAAATGCACCACCGGCCGACCGCCCAAGGGCATCGTTCGACCGGCGTGAGGTAGATTCCCAAAATCTCTCTAGGAACGGTCGACCGTTTGCACCAACCGGTCGACAGATCCAGTAGTAAAATGCTGCACATTTGCTTGCGACGAGCCTTTCGGCAACTTCCAAATACTCGCACAACAAAAGTGAGCTACAACTACACGTTTTACATACCGTGAAGGTTTGAAGAAACCTTCGAAGAACCTCGACGACACTTCCTTAAACACTTCATCCTAAAATCACAATCCACCGACGAACCTCTCGCTCGATCAACGATCACAACCCTCGTCGATCCACAACCATGTAGGATTTCTAATTTAATTGTACATATTTATTTTCGAAATTTTATGCACAATAAGGATCAATTACAATTTTTCTATGATTTGTTTCATGCATGCATCAGTTTGTTTCAATAACTAGTTTTAAAACTTTATTAAAACAAACATGGGCTCCGAATTTCGTACCTAGAAGTTCTCTAAAACTTCATGATGATACGGAGACGTTGAGGATGCTTGTCGCTGCGTCGGATGCCTCCGAGTATTCACCAAACTCTAAACAAGATTGGAGAGAGAATAGCTAGCCTCTCAATCTCCAATAGGGTTTAGAATCCAATTACTAACCCCTCTTTAGTTCCCTTGAGAAGAAGATCTCTGAAAACTAAAACTAAAACTAAACTCAAGAATTAAGGTGAAATTCGTGGAGAATTATGGAGAGAGAAGTTTGCACAAGAAAATAATGAATTAATTAATGAGGTAATGAGATAAACTTGTATTTATAAGTTCTCTCCAAATTACCTATTCATGTGCAACCTCTTGCCCATGATTTCATGCAAACTTCCATCTAACCATCCATTATTTGCTAAAAATAATCTCAGCCACGAATTAAATCAATTATAGACCAATTCCATGCATGATCTAATTAATTCTTAAATTAATTATGCAGAAATCGTCTGGACCGGTCGACCGTTTGGAGGTTCGGTCGACCGTTCGAACCAAGTTTCGGTCGACCGTTCGCAACAATAAAATATTTCATCGCAATGTTCGGTCGACCGACTGATAGATTCGGTCGACCGTTCCGAACAGACGAAAATTCCCTGTTATCGGTCGAGACGTGTCCGGTCGACCGTGCACTGATCGGTCGACCGTTTACTGTTAACCGGTCGATCGTTTTTGCACCGTACTGCAGACTTGTCAAATTTTGGTTTAACGCCTACAAAATTTGACATTTCGGGATTAGTAGTAAATTCACAACTTATGTAACATATTATCCTATGTAATGATTAATCATTACACCCCATAATATTTACATCACATATGAATTTAAGTTAGATTCTAATTATGTTGTTAATCACAACATAATTATGATTTTGCTTATTCACCCCATGTGTCATATTTTCTACATGAAACCCGACACATCTTATGAACTCAAAATCCACATTTCTTGTTTCCCAGTTTTGTGGTGTGACTTATGGGAGGACCTAAACTAAGTTGGCAGTGATATTAAGAGCTTAATACCACAAGCTATAAGCGGTATCTAGCTACACATTATAGCTCCCAATTAGTTAGATGTCTTAATTCCACTCAAACCAAAACCCGATCCATTTAGTGATGGAGTGCACCACTTGTGTCCGTCCCTTGCCTTATGATGTTAAGAATACACACAAAGTAGTATTGTGTCATCTTTGTATTAGTATTCATTTCTTGATCTCTTTAAGCTAGTTATAAATATGTGACTTAACTCAAATCACATTGTGCACATTATAACTTTGCTTTATCAAGGGACCCACTAATATCATTACTCAATTAAGAGGGGCAATGATAGTTTTTTGACTAACTATCTTCTCCAACAAAAGTCATACTTAACCAACCAATGCATTTACACTACACTTATCGATAGCTTAAGACACTAGTCTAATCAAGCATTTCTTAAGTGATCGGATATAAGTCTCATATCAAAGGACCAAGAACACAGTAAAATATTAATGACACAGAAACACAATTCTATAATATTTTACTTATTAGGTCTATTCAGTATACAAAAGTAATATCTTCCTCTTTTGTGTACCCGTGTTGTCACTCACTTGTAAAGCTACAATGATCTATGACCAACACGACAATCTTAACTCGGTAATTAATGTCCCATGTTAATTACCATGATTGCGAATATCTTTTGTTTTATGTAAACCAATATCTTTTAGAGTTCTACGGTTAAGGACCAAGAGCCTCTTCCTTAACACTTCTAAAAGACGAATAACATAAACAAAAAACAAAATGATTTCTCATTCAATTCATAATAATTGACATTTAAAAGTAAAACTTTTAGAATACATTCCCTTCAATTAACCACTCTTTTTTCTTCCGTCGATCACCACTTCAACCACAACACTGGAAGAGAGACAGATTGAGAGAGAGAAAGAACAAGAACAAACGATAAGAGTTGGTTTAGAAACCGACTCACCTCCACGCCGGAGAACAACTGAGCACAGAGAGATAGAGACACAAGAGTGAGAGAGAGAGAGAGAATGAGAGAGACGTGAGAGAGTGCTCACCTCAAAACCCCTCCATCACTTCATCCACACCGTCCAATCTTCTCCACTCCATCTCAACCATCTATCCCTAACTCCTCCTAAACACCACCTAAACAACCATAAAAACCCAATTAGGATTAGGATCTCACGTGCTTAATACTCTTGGTCACGGTCTTTTCTCTTTTCTTTACTAATTTCAGGTGTTTCTACCAAGAATTAAAATTTTGCTTCCTAAAAATAATTAACGTGGGCAAATCACAAGTCATGTTTCGAGATTTTATATATACATATTCAGTGTCGATCTTTTTTGAGATAAAACATTCAATGTCGATCTCATTTCAATTTGTCAACATTTCCAACTACTATAGATAAACATACATAATAAATCAGATTCCGCAGCCATGGTGTGTACACGAAGAATCCAAACCAATTGGATGCTTTGGTTTTACTCTTTTTGAGTTCCGGTCAAAAGAGTCGGTGGATCTCGCTTAGCTAATTCGATGGGCATTAATAGGACACGTGTAAGTTAGATGGTGCGACGCAAACTCTCTTGAATTGAAAGTATAAAGCTTTACTAAAGCAGGATTAACATTTAATGGAAAAGTGGCACTCTAAATCAAAAGCTAAGGACAGTAACAAATCATACAAATGACCGGATGAATTCTGATGTTTGTATTAAATAAAATAGGGAACTACTAAACGTCGCCCCAAAACTACTTAAATCGTCTCTTGAAATTACCAAATTGCCCTTAACAATATATTTAATACCCATATCGTCCCGTGTCTATAAATTAGGCATACGGTCTTGTATATTCATAATTTATCAGTAAACACACCACGAAAATGTCTGGCGAGGGTGATGCATCCGGTGAGGTAAGCCTGACGCGGGGCATAATTTTGGGTCGGGCGTATGCATTAGACGCCTCCCCCAAGGTGAGGGCGTCTGCGTAGGACGTCCTCCCCTTGGCCGAGGCGTCTAACGCAGACGCCTACGCAATGGGAGAGATGTCTTATGTAGACGTCCTCCCCTTGGGTAAGGCGTCTGTAGTAGACGCCCTTCCCTTCGGTCAGGCGTCCTACTCAGACGCCTCACCCTTGGGAAGGGCGTTTAACTCAGACGCCCCTCCCATGGGGTAGGCGTTTAATACAGACGCCCGAATTTTTTTTGATTTTTTTAATTTCGATTTTATTTTTGTAGGTTCGGTTGGAAGATTTCGGTGGTGATGGAGTGGATTACAGTGAGTTATTTCAAACTACACAAATCTTTGAAACAATCGATGAAGCATGTAAATGGGCCAAACAAGTAGCTATCGGAGCTGGGTTTTTTTTGGTCGTGTCGTCGTACAAAACAAGATTAGATAGTCGGATGGATTGTTATTTGAGATGCGACCGGCGAAATCAAATGGAGTCTCGGGATATGGATACTGCACTTCGAAGAAACACCAAAAGAAAGGGTTGCGGTTGCCGTTTCTTAATAAAAGTGGTGGAGCGACGAGATCGTGATGGATGAGTTGTGGTTTTTAATAGTGCTCACGGACATCACAACCACAGACTGGCAGTTTATCCAGAGGGTCATCGTCAAATTAGTGGTCTAAGTTCTGGGGCGAAGAAGATTGTTCGTGATATGACTGAGGCGCAAGCAAAACCACGGAACATCTTGAAGGCAGTAAAAGAAAAAATTCCCAGAGGACAATCCAAATCAAAGGCATATTTATAATTTCAGAGATTACACGAGGAGGACAAAATCTGAAGACCGGAATCCCGTCCAGCAGTTTCTCTATCAAGCAGTGCAGTGTGAGTACTTACATTGGATTATGGCGGATCCAGAAACAGATGTCGTCACTCACGTTTTTTTGGCACATCCGACGTCAGTCCAGTTGTTGCGGACATATCCTTTCGTTATCTGCATGGATTCGACTTACAAGACGAACAAGTATAAGATGCCTTTGTTCGAAATGATTGGGGTCACACCAACAAACATGAATTTCCTTATTGGATATGCGATTTTGATGGATGAAACTTACTCCAGTTATCTGTGGGTGATGGAGAAGTTGCGAGATCTGTTATTGGGGATTGTCAGCCCGACTGCAATAATAACAGACCGGGAGTTAGGCCTTATGCGACCAGTGAGAGAGGTATTTCCTGACTCTGCTCATTTACTCTGCACATGGCACATCAACAAAGACGTATTGAACTACGCATACCACGTATTCGGCAAAAATAAGCAGATGGCAGAGACTTTGAGGCGTGGAAGATGGAGGAAAATCATGCTTTCTACTTCAGAAGCCGAGTATGATAGAGCTGTGTATGCTCTGAAAGATTTGTATAGATCGTGGCCGGCTATCACGGAGTATCTGGACACCACGTGGTTGGTGCATAAAGAAAAGTTTGTGGTGAATTGGACGAACAAAGTCCTTCATTTTGGGAACACCACGAATTGTAGGGTCGAAAGTGCTCATTCGGCTCTAAAAGAGTGGATTTCTGTATCGACTGCAGCTCTGGACACTCTTTTCGAGCGCGTCAACGCGGCTATTGAAATGCAGCTGACGAATATTCGAAACGCTCTTGAAGACTCGAGACGGCGAAATTTGACTAATTTCGGACATGCTCTATATCGTCACATAAATGGTCGAGTTTCGCATCACTGCTTGCAATTGCTGAGTCAGGAGGTGAAAAGAATGCAACAGTTAGATGATGAAGTTGAATATCGTTGTGAGTGCGCTTTTCTGACTTCTCATGGGATACCTTGCGCATGTACCATCTGCGGATGTCTTGAATCGGACAACGGAATTTACTTAGAGCAGATTCATTCGTTCTGGAGGACACTTGTCATTGGGGAAGGAGCCGGGAACACAGAGTTTGTGTCTCAAGCAGCTCAAGACGCCGAACATTTTCGCAGCCTGGTTGATGAGATTGCAGGAAGTGACCCCACCGTAATTCGATCTGCCTCTCGGGTTTTATTCGAGCAGCTACACCCCGAACATGCAAATTTGAGAGAGCCTGCAGAAAAAACAAAGCTACGAGGTCGACCAAGGGGAAAGTCGACACGACGGGACCCTAGTGCGTTTGAGTATGCAGAGCGAGGTAGTGGTCGATCTTCAGGTAGTGGGAGTAGAGGTCGTGGTCGTTCTTCCGGTAGTGGAAGCAAAGGTCGTGGTCGATCTTCTGGTTCTTCGTCTGTGAGGGGAGGATCAGGTATATCATCCCTATATTTATTGTTATTATAATTTTGTTATTTATTTCAGTAAATATGTATCTTTTGTTATTATATGTAACTGTATTTTTTGTTGATATTGTAGTGACTGGGCGGGCTGACGTAGACGACTTCCCATATGCGGATAGGATTCCAGGAATCATTATGCCATTCCTACACCAGTGGAATGATGTACCTGCTGATAGAAACTGTGGATTTCGTTGTGTCGCCGATGTTTTCCACGGTGGTGATGGTTCGTTGTACCCATGTCTTACAGTTCTACATTGGGAGAGTCCACCTACCGTGACGAGACCGTGCAGAGAGTTGATTATTGCTCATTTAGGGAGTTACGCTCATTACATTCGTTTGGATTTGATTGAGGGATTCCCCGTACCTCCTATAGCGACTCTGTGGTTTCAAGTACGAGATGAGAGTGTTATTGGATGGGAGCTGGAGTACCAAAATAGGATAGCATATTGGCAACAATTATGTAATATGTTTTGATATGTTTGTACAATTATGTAATATGTTTTGATATGTTTGTACATTATATAGTGTTGCTTTATTATGTAATATGTTTTGATATGTTTGCTTTATTTGCATTATATATAATAGTACGATACGTTAGCAAACACAAATAAAAATAATAAGCGTATGACAAATAAGCAAACACAAATACAAATAATAAGCGTACGATATGTTAGCAAACACAAACACAAATACAAATAATAAGCGTACGACAGATAAACAAATATAAATGCAAATACTAAGAGTGCGGTACAACAGATCAGCCTACTCATCATCCGAATCATGGTCGGAGATGCCTAACTGAGTATGCCACGAGTATATGATCTCATCCAAATCTCCGCATGCAGCTCTCATGTCATCGTCTGGCAGCTCATCCCTCCTCTGCAAGAATGGCTCTACAGCCCGTATCATCTTACCCATCCACTGCACATAACAATAACATTAGCGTACATTAACAAAATATACGGTACAAATAAATATAGATAAAATGAAAAAAATACCAGATCGCCACACGTCCTATCTGGTGGTCGATCTGCTCTCCGGGAGGCACCACAGACGATGATAGGATGTGAGTAACTACCGAACCAATCAAGATAACGTGCATCACAATCGGAGGGGTCGCGACTACGTCTGAAGTCGCCAAGGAACAGTCGGCATGATCTCGAAAATGTCCGCCAAGTCGATTCCGCTGTAGAAGCGGGGAACCTGACGTCGTACGTCGCTGCTGTCGCAGACCGCACCGCATGCTCTAGTGTCGGGATATCAACCGGGATCACCTGAACATATCCTAACTGACGCAAGACCCGATCGGGCATATAAGGCTCTATGATATCCTGATAACGAATAAGGCCCATCAATAAAGTCCTCGGGACATCCGCTGCTGGGTCAGGACCATAGGGTAACCACTCCACCTAAACTTTAACACATTAATAATAATAAATCTTAAAAATAAATAAATAAATAAATGTAAATGGTGTAAAGTTTGATACCTCTGATGCAGTCATCTGATCTAGCCATGCGCGGATGGAAAGCAATCGTCCATCGCTCTTGTCCTCGCTCCGGACGGCCCACATACCCGAACGTGGATGACCCTCGTCGATAATCTTCCGCTCATGATGCGGGCGGAATGCGGGAAAGTACTCGTATATCCACGCCTGCAGCAGCGTAAGACAACCTGCAATCCCAGAACAATCCGCACGGCTAGCTATCCCAAGCAGACGGTACAGGTATGCCAACGTCGCTGACCCCCACGAGTACTCACGAACGATGTCCGGGTCCCTAGCCTCCAGTAGATTGCGTGGTCTGATCCGGCAACCACTCTTGTTGACAAACAATACGACTCCGAGCATCAAGAATAGGTACGCCGTCAACTGTGTATCATCGGCCCGCGGAGGTTGTGCCCGTCTGCATAGGTCCTCAAGGGAGTCGATGCCGACACCACCACCACTCCATAAAGCTGTATCTCTCGCCAGACCATCAGGTGTGACACCAAGCAACTCTGCCACATAACACCTCAGCTCAGACGTCGACCCCTGAGCACTAACCAGACGATCATCCACAGGAATGCGCAGGATCTGGAAAACATCGTGAAGCATGATCGTCATCTCTCCGAAAGGCATGTGGAAAGTGTTGGTGTCAGGCTGCCACCGCTCCACAAACGCAGAAATCAAAGGCATGTCGAGATAAGGGAACATGTTGTACGGTAAGTGCCCCAAATGCGTGGCACTAATCTCCTCTCTGATATCAGCACTCAGTGTAGACCGCCAACCGTGTAGTGCTGTACAGGCTTTGTGCCGATTATGGCACTTCAGAACCTTCCGATCCTCTCCGTCCCAGATCCGTCTAGCGATGTGACCCCAGAAACTAGGAATGACGCTCCCATCTAAAGGACCACCAGGCGTCATACTGCTCACGATCCAAGAATCGTCCTGGACCCTCTTCTTCTTCTTCTGAGCGCGGGGATCAACAGTGCACGAGCTGGAATCCCCGGTCGTAAACCTCCCACCCGTACCCTTCCGCACCATCCATCCGGCGGAAGTAGAACTACCCGCTCGACCACGTCCTCTGCTATACTCCCCCTGCCTCTCCACCTCCGGGCGCTCTAACTCATACGGGTCATCATCGTCGCTCCCGTCGTCGGGACTGTCCACATGCTCATCATCGAAGGAATCATCATCCTCCTCACGACGACGTAATGCCTCTCTCCCTCCTGACCCAAGCAGATATCCCCCGTCTACGTGGATGACGCGGTGCTGAATCATCCTCTAAAGAACGGAAGGCGTGTAATGGTATCGACTTGCCTTTCCTCCACTGTGACCCGATGACTATTAATTGAAATTTTAATTACAAATTTGTTAAATTTGTTAAACTAAATTATCATATTTATCACAATTGTTAAACTAAATCAAAATTTGTTAAACTAAATTATCACAATTGTTAAACTAAATCAAAATTTGATAAACTAAATTAAAACAATTGTTAAACTAAATCAAAAATTGTTAAAACTAAATATCACAAATGTTAAACTTAATAAGAATTTGTTAAATTAAATTTTCAGATTTATCACAATTTATTAAAGTAATTATCAGATTTAATAATTTAAAAAAATAATTGTGGAGGCGTCTGCGAGAGACGCCTCCCGTATGGTGGAGGCGTCTGTCGGAGACGCCTCCTCTTTGGGGGAGACGTCTGCCGGAGACGCCTCCTCTTTGGGGGAGACGTCTGCCGAAGACGTCTCCTCCATCGGGAAGACGTCTTCCCAAGACGTCTTCCGCTAGTGGTCGGCGTCCGAGGGAGACGCCCCCCGCATGGGTCGGGCGTCCTCGGAAGCCGTTCCCCCATGGGGGGGAACGACTTCCAAGGACGCCCGACCCATGCGGGGGGCGTCTCCCTCGGACGCCGACCACTTTTTTTAATTTTTTTTTGAAAACAAATAAATAAAGTAAGGTTACCGTATACGGGTACACCGGGGGAACTGCTGGCTGCTTGCCTGGCCTCCGAGACATTCCTAATCTTCTGTAGTAGGTATAGGAAGAGAAAGTTTTGAAAAAAGAGTGAAATTGTGAGATATATAAGCAAAAATAGGATGAAGGGCAATTTGGTAATTTCAAGGGGCGATTTAAGTAATTTTGGGGCGATGTTTAGCAATTCAGATAAAAATAAGCAAATGAAGACAATGACATCGATTTCGGTTTTTCGCGACAGTGGATGTGTCGGGCAACTCTAATTTTCCATACGCGTGATCGTTTTGCTATTCTTTTTTGGGTTAATTACAGTTTGACCCCCTGAACTATGCATTGGTATCACTTTGTCTCCCTGAACTTTCAAAGTTAACAATTACCTCCCCTGAACTTTAATTTTGTAACACTTTGCCCCCTTGAACTTCAAAACTCATTATTTAACACACATTCGACGTTTTCTTTCCTAATTTTTTTGTTGTATCCCTAATACACTCCTAAACCTATATTTACGTGAAAGTTTGGATCGAAACGGAGGTCGGATATGGTTGGAATTTTGGTCTGTTTGACACTCAATTCGACCCGAATTCCAATCATATCCGACCTCCATTTCGATCCAAACTTTCACGTAAATATAGGTTTAGGAGTGTATTAGGGATACAACAAAAAAAATTAGGAAAAAAACGTCGAATGTGTGTTAAATAATGAGTTTTTGAAGTTCAGGGAGCAAAGTGTTACAAAATTAAAGTTCAGGGGAGGTAACTGTTAACTTTGAAAGTTCAGGGGGGCAAAGTGATACCAATGCATAGTTCAGGGGGTCAAACTGTAATTAACCCTTCTTTTTTTTGGTAGTACTTTTTTTAGTATAATAAAAAACGAATTTTATTTAGAAGTAGATCATTTTGATATTCGAGTATACGACATGTCTGTTCAGTGGTCATTAGGTCATACTTCATAATATTTGATTTTATCTACTTTACCTTTAATTCCTAGTTCAAATTACAACCCCTTGAACATTAGAATGAACTAACCCAAATTGATTTTCACGTCGGAATTTGAATTCTTATATTTTATTAAAAATTGTCCTTGTTTAGCTTGAAGTTACGCTTCATTTGCTGTTATTATATTCCGAAATTAAATCCCAAGTACTTAGGTAGCAGTTGAGGAAATGATGCATTCCAGATTTGTATTGTTTGGTGACTAAATTAAATATTATTTTTTGGTGCAACGTAAGTGAGATAGATGTTGAACTAAACAAGTGGCTCTGATGCAACCACCAACGTCATGACACAATCGAGTATTGCAATCAACAAGGAGAAGAGGATTATCAGGGCTAAATCGAGTATTGCAGTCAACAAGGAGAAGAGGATTGTCAATAAACTAAATCTTTAATTATAATGACTACATCAGCTTGACTGCTGTTACAGGAACATTCCCTTGTTAAGTTATTTCCTATTTACAATTTCCCTTTTGGTTATTTCCTATTTACATGTTTGGTAACCCACAATTGTGGGAAGTATGATTCTAATTCTCTTATTTAAGAGGACCTTATGATGAAAGAAAAGGCAACAAAAATTTCCCTTAAACTTCTTCTTCCACCCCTTCCTGGAGAGTGGACTCCTCTCGAACAGAGTCGTGTCATTTGGTGTTTTCATTGAGCATGACCGACGGCACCCGCTTTTGTCAGATCGAAAGTCAACTAGGGACAATCCTCACTACTTTGGAGTCGTTTCGGCAAGCCAAACCATCCTCGATACAAAACTTGCCGATATATCCACCACAGTCACCGAAATTACTGGACGCCTGGGGGCTGACCCAATTCCTCCACCACCGGACAATGAATATGTCCCTTCCGTTCGATTAAAGTTTCCTCGTTTCCAAGGCGACACCGGCGCAGACGATTGGGTGTACCAATGCGAGCAATTCTTTGCCTACCATAACACTACCGCCGATAGAAGAGTTCGCCTGGCCTCCTTTCACCTCGATGGCAAGGCGTTGGGATGGTTCCGGCTGGAAGAAAGAACAACTCCCTTTGTAAATTGGGCTACCTTTTCCAAGGCAATCATTGCCCGTTTTACAGTACGACCATTCGCAGGGGTCTAGAGATCCTTTACTCGTATCTCTCAGACGGGTTCCATACACGACTACATCGATGCGTATGACATCGCTGCGAACAAAACATCACACCTCTGACCACAACTCCTCATGGAAAATTTCGTGGCTGGATTGAAACCAGAATTGGGCAAACGAGTATGGGGGTTCCGTCCGACAACTCTCAAAGATGCTCAGGAGCTTGTCGTACTTCATGAGTCCGTCTGTGAGCCACTCCGGCTTCCTCCCCGCCACACCGCTCCTCTCCCGCCACCACCACGACGTATTCCACAGGGGATCAAACCATTGTCCAAAGAGGAACAAGCAAGAAAACGCGAGCTAGGCCTATGCTTTAACTGCGACGATAAATGGAGTCGCGGTCACCGTTGCACAAAATCACATACCTTATTGCTTCTCTAAGACACCCTTCCACCAGATCCTGATGATGCCGCCGAAGACCTTTCCGACAAACCAGCAGCCGAGCTCTTTTGCGTGACTCTACACTTTTTAATCGGCGATGATATTCCTCGAGTCCTTCTAATGGAGGGACAAATTAACGAGACCGTGGTCCAAGTGCTCATCGACCTTGGCTCGACCCTCAACTTCATCCATCCTTCCCTGATCACGGCTCTAGGGTTTACGCTCGACGAAACCAAGGCATTTTGGGTCACTGTCGGAAATGGACAGCGCCTGCGATGCAACAGTCTTTGCACCGATGTTCCAGTGATGCTATACGGGCAAAACTTCACGATTCATGTCTACATCATTGCCTTCCACATATCCGATCTGGTGCTCGGGGTGCAGTGGCTTCGGTCGTTGGGAGCGGTGACCTTCAACTACGATCAGATGACCCTCACGTTTCGTGACAAGAGCGACGACGCTAAAGTAACCCTCATCGGGGCTCCACCACGTATGACCGAGATATCCCCTTCGGCACTACACCGACAATCAAGTAATGCCCTCTCTTTCTTCTATTTAAAGATGGAGGTACTGGATGGGCCAAAAGGCCCACTCACACTTAATACTGATATCCAATCTATCTTGGATACATTTCCTGACGTCTTCTTGAAGCCCCAAGGCCTTCCACCAATTCGGGATCAGGATCACCAAATCTTGCTCACACCTGGTTCGGGACCTGTGAAGACAAGACCATACCGCTCCCCGCACTTTCAGAAAGAAGAAATACATCGCATGGTTAACGAAATGTTAGCAGAAGGCTTCATTCGCCCAAGCTGAAGCCCGCATTCTTCGCCGGTGATCCTTGTTAAAAAGAAAGACAGGTCTTGTCGTTTTTGTGTCGACTATCGGGCACTCAATAGCATCACCGTGTGCGACCACTTTCCTATTCCAACCACCGATGAATTATTCGATGAACTTTTTGGTTCATGCTTCTTTTCAAAAATAGATCTGCGATCAGGCTTCCATCAAATTCGTGTGACACCCGACTCAGTGGCGGCCACGACCTTCCGAACACCAGATGGACATTATGAGTTCCTCGTCATGCCTTTCGGCCTTACCAATGCTCCGTCAACCTTCCATGCCACCATGAATAATATTTTTCGTAATTTACTGCATAAATTCGTCCTTGTGTTTTTTGACGATATTTTGGTTTACAGTGCAAGTTGGTCAGCCAACCTCGCTCATCTACGATCTGTATTTCAAATCCTCCAACAAAATTCGTTGGTGGCCAAGCTCTCTAAATGTGCATTTGGCCTCTCCGGTATCTCTTACTTGGGTCATATGATCTCGGCACAAGGAATAATGGTGGATCCCTCCAAGATTTCAGCCATAGTCAATTGTCCCATACCAACCTCGGTGAAGCCGTTACGGGGGTTTTTAGGCCTAACAGGCTACTATCGACGATTTGTTTGGGGTTACGCACACACCGCCAGTCCACTCACCGATCTTCTAAACAAGGAGGGATTTCTTTGGTCTCCGGCAGCTACTAAAGCCTTCGAAAGCCTCAAGCAATCGTTGACTACCACTCCAATCCTACAGATGCCAGATTTTTCCACCACATTCACAATGGAAACCGATGCGTCCGGAACCGCCATGGGGGCTGTCCTCACTCAATATGGCCAGCCAATTTCCTTCTTTAGTAAGAAATTCCCACCATCCCTGTTGGGATCTTCAGTTTACGCTAAGGAAATGGAGGCAATTGTGCAGGCCGTTAAAAAATGGAGGCACTATCTGTTGGGTCGGGAATTTATCATCTTGACAGATCATCGTAGTCTAAAACATCTTCTGTCACAAACCATTTCCACACCAGAACAACAAAAATACCTAAGTCAACTCCTTGGATTCTCTTACACCATAAAGTACGACCAGGGACCCAAAATTCAGCAGCTGATGCATTATCTCGTAGAGAAGATATCACTCTCTTTATTTTGAGTTGTCCATCTTCTTCTATTTTGGACTTCATTAAAATAGCGGCCTCTAAAGACTGCCACTACAAGGCCCAATGGGCTTCTACAATATCCTCCACCACATCCACCAGATACACCATCAGAGGTGATTTCCTTCTCTTCGACGACTGCCTCGTGATCCCGGCCAACACCATTGTCTGTCACCGCGTCTTCGAGGAGAGCCACTCCTCCACCATCGGCGGTCACTTAGGGGTTAAATCAAGCCTCTCACGTATGGCCCGATCCTTCTTTTGGCAGAGAATGATAGGAGACGTCCGACGTTGGGTGAGCTCCTGTCAGGTGTGCCAAGCAACAAAATCACCCACCCAATCACCGGGTGGTCGCCTTCAACCTTTGCCTACTCCAACCAGGATATGGGAGGATCTCTCCATGGATTTTATCGTATCTCTACCACTGTCGCAAGGAAAATATGTCATATTTGTTGTGGTTGATCACTTAACAAAAGGAGCGCATTTTATCGGGTTATCTTCTCCACTTTCGGCGAGGACTGTGGCCACAACCTTCTCTAATCACGTCACAAAAATCCACGGCATGCCTCGTTCAAACATTTCAGATCATGACCGCATATTTGTGAGTAAATTTTGGAGTGATCTTTTCCACCTACAGGGTACCAAGCTTCTCCGGAGCACGACTTACCACCCTCAGACGGACGGCCAAACAGAGGTCGTCAATCGATGACTCCAATAGTTCCTGCGGTGTTTTGTTATGGATCGGCCTCAACGATGGTTTGAGTTCTTGCATTTAGCAGAACTCTGGTACAACACATCCTTTCATTCATCGATTGGGACATCACCATTTGAAGGAACTTTTGGTGGAAAACCACCATGTTGGGTTGATGAAATCAATCGAGCGGACGTACAACCGGACGTCACCGAACTACTACAATCACATTCGGAGGTTCTCGCACTTATCAAATTTAATTTAGAACGAGCTACTACTCGGATGCAAAAGGCGGCTAATAAGAACCACATCGACATTTCCTTCGAGGTTGGAGATTTCGTTCTCCTCAGATTGCAAAAATATCACCAGACAAGTTTAGCCCAACGACGGTCCAATAAGTTGGAACGGAAATATTTTGCCCCTTTGAGATTTTTAAGAAGATTGGCTTTGTGGCCTATCAGTTGCGTCTCCCGGTCGGCTCCCGTATCCACGATGTTTTTCATGTTTCACTGCTCAAAAAGTTTATCGGCAACCCGCTCTTAGTTTCCCCACCGACACTACCACGTGATATCATGGCAGTCGCAGATGATCTGCAATCCTAAGACGGTGGGAATGATGCAACCACCAACATCATGGCACAATCGAGTATTGTAGTCAACAAGGGGAAGAGGATTATCAAGGCTCCCAATAAACTAAATCTTTAATTATAATGACTACATCAGATTGACTGCTATTACAGGAACATTCCCTTATTAAGTTATTTCCTATTTGCAATTTCCTTTTTGGTTATTTCCTATTTACATGTTTGGTAACCCACAATTGTGGGAAGTATGATTGTAATTCTCTTATTTAAGAGGACCTTATGATGAAAGAAAAGGCAGCAAATTTTTTCCTTAAACTTCTTCTTCCACCCCTGCCTGGAGAGTAGACTCCTCTCGAACAGAGTCGTATCAGGGTCTGTGGCAGACGCCTCCCCGATGGATGGGGCGTCTCCGGTAGACGCCCCAATTTTTTTTTAATTATTTAAATTGATTATAAATTGTGATAATTGCAAAATAAATAGAATATTATGTTAATAATTAATTAAATTAGTTTAGTAAATCCTTTATTGATTATAAATTGTGATAATTACTAAATAAATTGACTATTAAGTTAATAATTAGATTAATTATTTTAGTAAGGAATTATTAATTATAAATTGTGATAATTGCTAATTAAATTTATTATTAAGTTAATAATTAGTTGTGGACGATTTTAGTAAAGGATTATTGATTCTAAATTGTGGTAATTGCTAAATAAGTTGATTATTAAGTTAAAAACTAGTTTAATTATTTTAGTAAATTCATTAACAAAATTTTATTTTTAAAATTGAATTAATAGTCATCGGGTTACCGTGGAGGAAAAGGGAAATCAATTCCCTTACGCGTGGTACGTAGTATAGTAGATGAGTTAGGTCCTCATCATCCACGTAAACAGGGTATTTCTGCTTCAGTTAGGAGAGAGATATCTTTTACGTCATTGTCAGACACCAGAGGATTCTTTCGACGATGAGGATTATTCAGATGAGTTGAGGAGTCACGACGAGAGTGACGATGGGGGTCGGTCCTTGAGCCACCGGAGTAGGCGATACAACAGTATGGTCGAGGACGGAGGCGACATTGTAGTCCTTCGGCTGAGTGGGTCATTAGGAAGGCTCGATGTGGTCTGTTTGTGGTCAGTGATTCGAGTTCGTGCACTGCAGATGCCCTAGCTCAGAAGAAGAAGAAGAGGGGTGATGACGAGTCTTGGATCATGACGGATATGATGCTCGGTGGTCCTCTAGATGACAGCGTCATTCCGAGTTTCGGAGGTCACATCGCCAGACGCATCTGGGATGGCGAGGATCGAGAGGTTTTGAAGTGTCATAATCGGCACAAAACCTGTATTACATTGCAGGCTTGGCGTTCAGTGATGACTGATGATATGACGACGACCGTTAGTGACAGTGGATTTGGTCACTTGCCGTACATCATGTTTTCCTGCATTGACATGCTGTTGATTTTGGCTTTCGTGGAGCGGTTGCAGCCTGACACCAACACTTTCCACTTGCCGTTCAGAGAGATGACAATCATGTTGCATGACGTCTTTCATATTCTGCACATTCCCGTTGAGGGTCGTATGGTCAGTGCACAGGCGCCGACATCATAGTTGATGTTTTTTGTATCAGAGTTGCTGGGTGTCAGCCTCGAGGGTCTTGGGTGGGATAACTCATTTTGGAGTGGCGGTGGTGTTAGTATCGAGGTTGTGGACGGCTGTTGCAGGCGGGGGCGACCACCACAGACTGAGGATACGCAGATGACTGCTTACCTCTTCTTACTGCTAGGTTGCATCTTGTTTGTCGACAAGAGCGGTTCCAGAGTCAGACCACGCGACCTATTGGAGGTGAGGGAGCCAGATACCATTGGTCAGTACTCATAGGGGTCGGCGACGTTGGCATATTTGTATCACCAGTTGGGTATATCGAGTCGTGCTGATTGTTTTGGGATTACGGGTTGTCTTACACTGCTGTAGACTTGGATCTATGAGTATTTTCCTACTTTCCACCCGCATCGGGAGCAGAAGATTATTCAGCGTGGTCATCCTCGTTCACATATGTGGGCTGTCCGGGTCTAGGATAAGAGCGAGGGTCTACTTCTTTCTATTCGTAGACGACTAGATCAGATGACTGCATAACATGTATATATCATTCACGTTTATTTAAATTTCAAGTTTATTATTTTTAACGTATAAACGTTTAGGTGGAGTGATTGTCGTATGGTCCAGGAGTTTTCCTCGGATATGATGGTCGACCGATAGAGACACTGTCGTCCAAAGAGATTTACCATGGGAAATTTTGGTGTCAACGGTTGACCGGAGCGAGACGTGGATCGACCGAAATTTTCCACAAATTTTTTCTCATGAATATTCGGTCAACCGTCTAGCTCACGGTCATCTGAACTTGTGGAAAAACTGAATGGTTTGGTCGACCGAGTTGAAAACGCGGTTGACCGTTCAACACGATTTCTGCCTGAATTATTAAAAGAATAATTAGATCATGGGTTGGATTAATTTCAGATTTGATCAAACATTTTTTAGGATACTTATGTGACAAATTGTGATTAATTTTATGAGAGAAAAAACAAGAGATCATGGCTAGAGAATAGTTCATGATATGAGTGTTTTGGGAGCCTATAAAATGACCTATCATCCTACTTGTCTACATACATGCAAAATTATCTCTCTCTCTAATCTCTCCCTTAATGCCACGGAAATTCTCTTTATAGTTTTAAGTTTTGGAGATAAAATCTCATGAGCATTAAGAGGGGATTATTAGCTAGATGCTAAGCTTAATTAGAGATTAATTGGCTAGCTCATTTATCTCTAATCTTGTTTAGAGTTTGGTGAATACTTAGAGGCGAATCAGCGGGCGATTCGGCGAGCAACGGAACTTTGGTTCTTCTGAAAGGTTTTAGAGAACCTTTGGGTATGATCCTCTATCTTTTGTTTATTTTAATATGTGTAGGAATGCATGATATTAGAATAAACATAGACATGTACATAAAATCAATGAAAATATGAAATTGATCATGTATGCTTGTATTAAAATTTTAAAATATACACATACATAGGGACACGAAATCCTACAATATTTATTGTTGTGCATCTTATAAATCGACTCCCAAGCCTTCCCATCTAAAATAAACAACCTCTTGAAATATTGAATGGTAGAAGGATGAGTACAGAACACCTTAGAATTTTTGGATGTGTTTGATATGTTCATAAAAAAGAGTCGACAAATTCAATTCAAATTTGTTAAAACCATTTTTCTTGGATATTCCCCCCAAAAGAAGGGATACAAATGTTATGATCCTCACAATTTCAAGCTTTATATATCCAAGGATGTTTGTTTTTAAAAAAAATGAACCATATTTTGCCTCGACGAATAACACTCCACCCCTTCCGACTATGGATTTATTTCCAGGTCTTGAGGAAACTCTTATTCCTCAAGAAGGGGTGGATGAACACGCCACAAGTAATAGAAGTGGTAAGATTGTTGTGGAAGAGGAACCTCGAGAAAGACCCCCACGAGAAGGTCCACAAGACCAACTCGTAGCCCATCTCTTTTGAGGGGCTTTGTTACTTACAAAGCTACTTATTCCATTCAAGATTATGTCTCCAACAAACACATCGTCCATAATCACCAAAGCTTCCTAACTAAAATAGATACCAACCAAGAACCTACCTCCTATCATGAAGCTCTTAGGGATCCAAATTTGAAAAAAGTCGTGAAAGAGGAATCAGAAGCCTTAGAGAAAAACCATACTTGGTCTATGGTCCCTCTTAAAACCGGAATCAAACCTCTTGGATTAAAATGCGTATATAAAATCAAATACATTAGTAACGGGACAATTGATCGTAGAGGAGAGCACAAACTAGTTCGATCTGGGTTTTTGGACCAGACGGGTCGGTCCGGACCGAATTCGTAGTTGGTCTGGGTTCCGGTCAAAAGCGGATACGTAGTTGAATTGGGTTCCAGTCTGGTCCAAACCCAGATTCGTTCCCAGATTTTCAACACAAACAAGCCCAATTTTTTACCGGACCGATCAGTTTGGTCCGATCTTAGGTCCAACCGTGACTAGTCCAGTCTGGTCCAAACTCGGATCAGACTAGTCTGGTCTTCGGTCTGCACCCTGAAGATGGACTGGGTTCAGACTGATGCACATCCGTAATTGATCGATATAAAGCTAGATTAGTTGTTAAAGGAGACACTTGTACTTACGGGATGGACTATCAGGAGACTTTCGCCCCTGTTGCAAAAATAAATATTGTTAGGGTCCGTTATCTATTGTTGTTAATCATGGATGGAATCTCTTTCAAATGGATGTTCGGAATGCCTTCCTTCAAAGAACCCTTGAAGAGGAAGTCTACGTGACTCCATAAATGCATCTACGAATTGAAGCAATCTCACATAGCATGGTACGCAAAAATTAGCCACTCTTTTCCCCTTTTTGGTTTCCTTAAAAGCTTTGATAATGCATCCATGTTTATCAAAAATTACAACAACACCATTATTGCTCTTGTGTATGTAGATGACATCATAATAACTGGAAACAATGACAATGAAATTAACCTAGTAAAATCATATTTAAAAACTAAGTTTGACATCAAAGATCTAGGAATCATGAAAGATTTCTTAGGCATCGAGATTGGACACTCTACAAAAGGCCTATTATTGTCCCAACAAAAATATAGCCTTGACCTTCTTCAAGAAACAGGAAAATTAAGATCTAAACCTGCAAATACCCCTATTGAGACAAACCGAAAGGTAAGTCCCACTGATGGAGAATCTTGAAAGGATATAGAACAATTCCAAAGATTAGTAGGAAAACTCATTTATCTTACTATCACTAGACCCGACATAACCTATATTGTTAGCACAATAAGCCAATTCATGCATGCTCCCCACACTCAACCCTTGATATTGTAGACAGAATTCTAAGATACTTGAAGAAAATACTAGGTCAATGCATGTGGATGAAAAGAAATAATTCTAACTTTATAATTGGCCACTCTATGCAAATTGGGCAAGTAGCCACGATCGCAAATCCACTTCTGGGTTTTTTCACATTCGTTGGTGGTAACCTAGTCACTTGGAGAATCAATATGCATAATGTTGTGGCAAGATCTAGCGCTGATCATCATCGCCAAATCCGACGTGTATCTTCATCAAGCCAATCAACCAATCAACCACACCTCCAACCATGCCAACATTCATCCACGCACAAATCAACCACGGGTAAATCCATCTTAGGTAACACACAAACGACTAAAAGAATAAAGCCTATATATACATATATGTTTGTGCTGTTAAAGTTTACAATAGATAAAAATTACATATCCAAAATTCAATAGATTCTTCTTCAACTTCTTCTAACTTGGCCCCATCAATATCATTTCAGACATAAGCTCCTTAATTGATCCTTCCATATTGGACTGATAGGCAATATCGATGTCATGTTCTTTGACTTCATCTCCACAGTTGTCAACCTCTTCATTAAATTAACTTGCAACGTACCTCCACTCTATGTCATCATATTCTTTGGTAAATGAGATATTAGGACCAAATCTTTTGTTGACGCAAATGTTATTAGAACTTCTCATCCTTCTTTTCTAGGATTCTTCTTGTGACTAGATATTGTTACAATGTTTTCCCCCACAAATTTTTGCTCTAACCAGTAGTATCTTCCGAAGTTAAATTTCTTATCGTAGTTGTAACATCTAATATTTTTCTAGTGATGCTCTTTATCCCAAGGTCGTTCAACTCTCCCTTGCTGTGAGTTCTTGGTTGTCGGTCATACTTTTGCCTTCCACCAAAGAATACTTCCTTTACTCTTTGCATAAACTTTCCTCATCTATACTCTGGCCAAAAGTCCATATATAATAATTAAATCCTCATCCTGGACTCACTAATCTTGGACTCCGTATTTGTAAGCAAATAACGATTCTACAGGTTCAGGAGTACCTTTCTTGGAGAGAACCTGTGGCAGCGGAAGGAAGATCGGAGGTCACCTTACGGAATCCTTCTCACCGGTTGGTCTCCTACTCTCTTGGAGAAGAAGCACGTGTCCACAACCCAAGAGTCTACGGATTAGCTTGGTGGATGTGGAGGGACGAATGGGAGAGAGAGGGAGAGGTGGCGGCTAGGGTTTGGTGGGGCTAGGGTTTGCACACAAGAATTAGTCCATCCAATGGGAGGCTCCCCTCCTTATATAGATGGCCCCACCCAAAACCCTAATGCGCAACCAATGAGAGTGCGCCACGTGTCAGTGCTTTGGGCAAACATCATCTTAATCCTTAGATTAATCCAATATCTCCCACTTGCACAATAGCACGTCAACAACACGTCATCTTCTTTTGTGTCCCTGACACATACGTATATATCCCCGATACATACAATCATAAGATGGCAATGTGTCACCTCTTCATGTGTCCCTGACACATATGTATACATCCCTGATATATACAACTATTTCTCTCTTCCAAGAATGCATCCACAATACACAAGTCTCTGATCATATATCCCTGATACAAGACCATATGTGTCCCCGACATATGTACTCTTCCGATCATACAGACAAATGGGTCGTGCGACCGGTGATGCACCTGCAATTTAGGAGTCTCAAACTAGAAACCTTACTAGAAGGCCAGAATGACAACATCCTCAAAAAATAACAATTAAGCAGTCAAATGCACATCACTGTTCCCCAGGTTTACTCAGAAACTCACTTGACATGAACGGTATCTCGATCCCTCGGAGAGAATACCTTCTTGTCCTCAAGGTACTTGCTACTGTATCCAATACAGTTGGGCACAGCAAATACTTTTAGTGCAGTCGAGTCAAACCTTTCCCTTCGCCCCAGACCACCATTACACTCAGAGTTAACTCCTTTCCCGAAGATGCCTCTTTAGACCGAATCTCTCATGGTCATAGATAACATCCCAAAGTAGCCACATCAACTCTTTGGTTCATGGTGTCGTCGAAGGTCACTGAGGGCAACTAAATGACAATCAAGTCTTGGACTCACACAGTAAAGGAGCAGGGATCCATCCTTTCACTTCCAAATGGTCGCTCAGCACATGTTGTATGACAAACATGCTATGGTGGATCATACTGCACACAACAGTATGTCTGTCTCTCAACACCATACAAGTCTTAGTCTAGTCGCACCCCCTCTGCGCCTGACCCGAGCTTCATTATTGTCGCCTTAACACCATACAGGTGTCACCCGGCACCACATGTGATGCTCGCACTTGGCTTCTATAGGTCACATGAATCGTGGGAACATTCATGTCAATCCTCACCAACATAGAGGATCTCATCTTGATTCCTAATCAAGGCGACTATCCTATCATGAACTACTCTGGATCTATCATACAAGATCTCTTCATGATCAGTCTCATCTTTGCTCGCTATCAAAAGCGCCAGAGGCGAATGCTCGTGTGAGTAAGCATTCTTCAGCCTATTGACAGAAAAATATTTTATGCTAGAACAACTACATCAACCAAATAGATATAGTTGAAAGGAAAAACACAATCACTCATAAAAGGAAGTTAGACATGCCAATACATCAAAGTCTGCGTAAGCCTAAGGACTTCACATGAGACACAAACGAGTCCTTAGTTATAGCCTTGGTAAGAGGGTCAGCTACCATAAGACTAGTAGATACATGTCTTAACACAACTTCCTTTCTTGCTGTGATGTCCTTCACAAAATGACACCTAACCTGTATATGTTTGGTTTTTCCATGATATTTGGGGTCTTTCACATAACAAAGGGCAGCCATGCTGTCACAATAAACAACAACATGCTCATCAGATCTCTCTACAAGCCCAGTATGTTGTAAGAACCTCCTCAACCAAACTGCCTCCTGTACTGCTGCAGAACATGCAACATACTCTGCTTTCATAGTCGACAGGGCTATACAAGTTTGCTTCTTGCTGGACCATGAGATGGCCCCATTAGCCAGCAAAAAAGCATAACCAGAGGTAGACTTCCATTCATCAATGTCTCCAGCCCAATCGGCGTCACTATAGCCAATCAGGCGGAGATCTGATGCTTGGTAACACAGCATGTAGTTACTCGTTCCTCTGAGGTATCTCATGATTCTCTTGACCGCCTTCCAGTGCTCCATGCTTGGGTTGGACTGGTATCGACTCACCATGCCCACAGCATAACAGATGTCTGGCCTAGTACACATCATAGCGTACATAAGGCTTCCCACAGCATTGGAGTATGGAACCTTGCTCATTTTGGCCTTCTCTTCAGGAGTCTCAGGATGCTTATCAAGGCTTAAGTGCAATCCCTTCTCAACAGGAGTGTCGATTGGTTTGCATTTGTCCATATGGTATTTCTTTAAGACGTTAATATAAGTCTCTTGAGACAATCCCAGAAGTCTCTTGGACCTATCTCTAACAATCTTGACACCAAGGACGTAGCTAGCTTCACCCATGTCCTTCATATCAAACGTGGAGGACAACCACTCTTTAGTGGATTTCAGAAACTCTTTGCTATTGCCAGCCATGAGCATGTCATCAACATACAAGGTCAGAATGACAAATTTACCATTGGATCTCTTAACGTACACACAGTGATCTTCCTCAAGCATAGAGAATGCATTCTCCGATATAGCTTGATGGAAGCGAATGTTACAATGTCTAGACGCTTGTTTTAAGCCATATAAGGACTTATTGAGCTTGCACACTTTGCGCTCCTGTCATTTGACTTCAAAACCTTGAGGTTGATCCATATAGATCTCCTCCTCAAGTTCTCCATTGAGAAAAGCAGTCTTTACATCCATTTGGTAAAGCTCTAAGTCCATCTGAGCTACAATAGCTAGTAGAAGGCGGATGGAGGCAAACCTAACCACGGGTGAAAAGGTTTCCTCAAAATCCACGCTTCTCTTCGGGTGTAGCCTTTAGCTACCAGTCTAGCCTTGAATCTATCAATAGATCCATCCGCCTTCCTCTTAATCTTGAGGATCCACTTGGCCCCAATGGCCTTTCGGTTCGGCGGTAAGTCGACCAAGTCCCAGACTCGATTAATTTTCATCGACTCCAACTCTTCCTTTATAGCTTCTAACCACTCTTTAGAATTTGGACCTTCCAAAGCCTCTTTCAAGGTCTCCGGTTCTTGCTCATCGATTACTGTCATCCCGGATGATTCATAATCAATTTCTTCTTGAGCTATCATGAGGGTCTCTTCCTCTAAGCGAAACCGCCTACGAGGAATGAGCCCGCGTTTGCTTCGACGCAGATGGATATCTGATGGCTCATCCTCCGTGAGAGCTATCGGATCCTCAACATTGCTGCTCCCACTAGGATCGACTGGTGGAACCTCATGTTCAACTTCCAGATCATGATCCCGTGGAGTGGCAATGTCCTAATCTTGTTGTTCAAAGAAGTCCATTGACTCTTTGATAGCTCCAGCAAGGGTTGGAAAATCATTTTCCAAGAATGTGGCATCCCTAGACTCCAGTTCCGTCCTTCTTTCCTTCTCGTCTACCCCGATAAAAACATAACCTTTGGAGCAATCACTGTATTTTACAAAGATACACTTTTTCCCTCTAGGTCCTAGTTTTCCATATCGGTGACTAGTAGAATGAATGTATGCCGCACATCCCCAAGGACGCAGCAGACTAAAATCAGGCTTCCGTCCTGTCCATAACTCATATGGAGTTGAGGGAACCGATTTTGTTGGAACTCTATTGAGGATATAGGCAGCAGTCATTAGAGCATCTCCCCAAAACGAAATTTGTAAGCTTGCATGCGCCATCATGGATCTAACCATGTCTAGCAACGTTCTATTTCTTCTCTTGGCAACACCATTTTGCTGAGGAGTATAAGGCATAGTGAGTTGTCTAGATATCCCCTTTTCATCACATAACTCATTGAACATTATGGATAGATACTCACCACCTCTATCCGTTCTAAGAGTTTTTATCTTATTATCCAACTGATTCTCAACTAAGCTCATGAATTTCTTAAAACATTCTAGAGCTTCTGACTTGTGAGAAATAAGATAAATATGACCATATCTAGTGAAGTCATCAATGAATGTGATGAAGTAACTTTGTCCATGTCTAGTACGCACATTCAAAGGTCCACAAATATCTGAGTGAATTAGTTCTAAAGGAGAAGTAGCCCTAATGGCTTTTCCGAACGGTTTTCTAGTTGCCTTTCCAGCTAGACAAGATTCACAGGTCGGCAATTCAAATTTGGAGCATTCTCCTAATACCCCCTCCTTTGCCAACCTGTTCATCCGGTCAACACCAATGTGACCTAGTCTAGCATGCCACATAACTGAATCATTATTCATGGAACTTTGGCTCATAAAGGTACTAGCGTTATGATTGAAATCATAAATTGCGTCCAACACAATAAAACCGTCAGAAAGAAAAGCACGTCCATAATAAATGTTAGAAAGGTATAAACCCATATCATTGTTCTCAAAAACAACTTTAAAACCATGTCTCATCAAGACAACAACAGAAATAATATTTCGCCGTATAGCTGGTGCATACAACACGTCGTGAAGTAATAGGATCTGGCCACTTCGCAAAACCACTTTGCATGTGCCAACTCCAAGAACTTCAATGCTAGTGTTGTTTGCCATGTTTATTCGCCTCCCACTTGGAACACGACGATATTCCACGAAGGCAGAACGATCCTTTGTTACGTGGTCCGTGGCACCTGAATCCACAATCCACACAGGAGAATGATCAGTGAGCATCACAGAACTAGTCACGTTAAAATTCGAGGGATTACACACAGTAATTACCTTTTGCTCAGTGCACTCACGAGCAAAATTTCCAGTCTTTCGGCAGTTAAAACAAGTCACATTAGACTTATCTTTGCCACCCCTGGATCCTCGAGGTCGTTTCTTTCCAGCTTTGTTTTCTATTTTGTTTGTATTTGCACCCTTCTTGCCCTTAAAACCCTGAGCTCTATCTCTTTTGCGCTTAAAACCTGCACTCCTCCGAGGAGCGCCAGCTTCAGCAGCAAACACTTCAGTTTGAGGGGCTTCCGCAACCATGTGGTCCTCCTCCAGCTCTAGGTGTTTTGCGGCCTGGTCAAATGTCCTGATGTCATCAGCATGGGTCAGATGGACCTTCATATGCTCCCAACTCTTCGAAGGCAATGATCTGATGAGAGCAGACACTTGCTCCTCATCGGTCTTAGCACGACCGGCAGCACTCAGCTCGCTAATCATGTTTGACATTGCGGTAATATGCTGCCTCATTGTGTGACCTTGGCGCATTTTATACCCATCAAACATAAGCCCAAGCTGACGGGCCCTTGTGACGGAGGTCACTCCGTACTGAAACTTCACAGCTTCCCACAAGGCCTTTGCAGTTCGAAACTTTTCGAACCGCAGTAACAGATTGTCCCTCATTGAACTTAGAATTGTGATTCGAGCAATTCGGTCTTTCTTTTTCCATGCATTATAAACATCCAAGTTTCTGCGATGTTGCGCAGTATTCCCCTCCTCGGGGGGAGACATAGATTGGTTTATGTTTTCTAACATGTCCTGATCCTCTAAGAGATACTCAATTTTACGATGCCACAGATCGTAATTTCTTTCATTGAGTTTATCTCCTCGAGTCAGATCAGCGACAATGCTTTTGGAAGCAGCCATAAAGAATCTAGGACAATCAAAATACATAGCGATACATGAGTTCTAGCATAAAATATAACGAGCTACAATAATCATAAAGAATAAACTGACTTAATAGCTATAGCATTCAGACGAAAAGAAAACATAAAGCATTCGATCAAATCCTCATGCAATAGTTAATAAAGCCATTTTACTAATCTAGATATTGAGCTCCATCATGATTTAATGACCCAAAAAAACGTTTTAAATCACGGTAAATCAGCAAATAAAAAAAAATTGCCACCGGTTGCAAGGTGGTTTACACAAAACACTTCAACCTTGCAACTCCCACTAGGCATGCTAGTTCCCAAAAATGGTTTTCAAAAAAACAATCAACATCACACAGATATGATTACTACATTACTTTCATATCGAGCTAATGATCCCCATTAGGGATTTAGCCTCGTCGACGGGAACCTGCATGAGTCTTATAGCAATAATATCGCAATAATAAAAATAAAGGAGCCCCTCGTCTCCTCAGGGCAATAAACAGTCCACAGTCCATAATTATTACAGTCCATAAATATTACAGTCCATTGCGATAACTATTGCAAATGGAAATAAATGAATAAAATTACTTTCATCTCTCAATAAGGCAGTAAATAAAATCAGGAATCATTCATTCCACATAGCCACAATCTTTCCATACGTTAGCATAATCCGACGTATGAAAAAAAAATATCATAAAGTGTGCACCTCATTCAAACAACAAGGAAGTAATGCATAAGGAAACAATGCATGAATGGGTCACGAAAATAGTCAAAAAAAAAACGTGTTAGGTAATGACAACCAATCTCCACAATAATCATTCTCAAAACAGATTTTTTTTTTCCTTTCCATAATCAATATAATCATGCAATCAATAATAATTATGCTACTTCTAATGGAAAGAAAAAAATTCGAAATTATATGGTGGAGAACAACACATATTTTTTTGCATCAAAGGAAAGCATCCAAACATATTTTTAAGGCAATAAAATTCCAGCCCATAATATCTTTCCAAAAATTTCAGAATTAGCCAATCTTTCCATAATCAATATAAGCATGCAATCAACAATAATTATGCTACTTGTAATGGAAAGAAAAATTCGAAATTCTTTGGTGGTTGACATCACATATATGCACATTTGATGAAAAGGAAATTTTTCAAATGAAATGCATGCAATCATCCCAAAAGAAATCCGAAATATCCTTAATGACATTAACATATATGTGCATTAAATCATAAAGGAAATATTTCAAATGAAATGCGTGCAATTACTCCAAAAGAAATCCGATATCCTTAATGAGATTAACATATATGTGCATTCAATCATAAAGGAAATATTTCAAATGAAATGAATGCTCTCATTCCAAAAAAAAACGAAATATACAATATGGTAACTCAATATTCATGTATACATGCTCAAAGATTAGAATAAATAATATCTAACCCTAATTCATAAAAATCAGGAAAAATAGACATCTTATTTCATGTATACATGTGCATGATTTAGAAGAATCAACATGGAAAATAACTTCTGATTTTATCTAATACATGCACAAAGAATAGAGGTAACAGCACAGAAAAAAACAGAATTCTGGTCACATCTATGTATGTGCAATGATAGGAGAGCAACATATCATATTGGCTCGAAATAAAATCAGAAAAAATCCATCTTAAACCATGCACATATGCGCAAGAATGGAGGAGCAAAATCTAACCCTAGATGCATGCTCTAATGAACCATAACATGCGCAACATGTAGAAACTAGTCTAAACCCTAATTGCATGTTAGAAAGAAATCAGCAAACATGCACCACTTATATCTCTAAATGAATGATCATATTATTTCATTTAAAGATCAAAAACCTCTGAGTTTTCATTTCCAGAATATGAAAACGAATTTGAAAGAAAAAAAAATCATGAACAATCAACATATATAACATGCGCATCATGTAAATAAGCAATGCTGATTTTCTATTTTCTTTCTTTCTCCAAAAACATAACCACCGAATATTTTGTTTTTATCTCAAATCAGATTATCATAAAACAAAAATTCTTCAAGCATGGTGAGGATTCGAAGGTAACTGAGATGGCTCTGGTACCAATGTAAGCAAATAACGATTCTACAGGTTCAGGAGTACCTTTCTTGGAGAGAACCTGTGGCAGCGGATGGAAGATTGGAGGTCACCTTACGGAATCCTTCTCACCGGTCGGTCTCCTACTCTCTTGGAGAAGAAGCACGTGTCCACAACCCAAGAGTCTACGGATTAGCTTGGTGGATGTGGAGGGACGAATGGGAGAGAGAGGGAGAGGTGGCGGCTAGGGTTTGGTGGGGCTAGGGTTTGCACACAAGAATTAGTCCATCCAATGGGAGGCTCCCCTCCTTATATAGATGGCCCCACCCAAAACCCTAATGCGCAACCAATGAGAGTGCACCACGTGTCAGTGCTTTGGGCAAACATCATCTTAATCCTTAGATTAATACAATAGTATTTAATTGGGATATGTCACGAAAAAATTCTTTTACCTTGCAAAGTATTGGTTTATGTTGTCAACTCTGGCTCGAGCTTGAAACTCGACTGGAAAAACGCTCGAATATGGTTTAACTTGGAATTGAATGATCTTGATGAAAAATTTAAAAAAATCTTCCAATTTTGTTCGGTAAATGGGCCTTTCAAACTCAAAAAAACAAATGCTCATCTTGAATTTTTTATTTCTCAATTTATAATTAGTTTTTGTATTTGGTAATAATATAGCTTAATACTTTTGTTTATAAATTGTTGCTCGACTAGACTCGTTTGCATCTCTAATTGGACATACTTTCATTCCTTGGTAAATATCACCTTGTTCTCTAAACTCTCAAGGTGAGCATGATCCCACACCACCTTAAATGTTTTACCTTCACGTACGTACTTTTGCAAATCATTCTTTGTTGTCGTCCTAAGCATATACATGTCATTCCCGCCTTCATCTTCCATCTCCTATTGCTTCAGCATTTTACAGGAGGTAACATGATTTCAATCCCCGCATCAACATCTTATTCATCTTGTCTTTGCAAATACGTTTCTAAGTATAAAGTTCCAATACTGATAGTTTTTGCCATTGAGACTCATGATTCCGTCACATGGGTTTGACAAATTCATCGTCACATATTGGTTTCAAACCAGTCAAACCAATCCCTTCGGCGTGAACTTGAACTCCTTTGATAGCACTTTAACTGTATGGATACCGACGAACAGACACCATGACAAAAGCTTTAATACCACTTGTTGAGTAAACATGACTCAAAGAAATAGTGTGCATTTTGTATTAATAGCAATGAATGTTATATATAATACAACAATTCACACTCATTATATTTTATTACACCAGTATTTTTACTTGACGATTATACCACTCTTCTACAAAAACACAAGATTCACTCTGTTACAAGACTGACTTCTTAATTAACAATCAACTACAAAACCCAAATGGTGTTTGAATGTGTCCCTTTAGCACATGTTTTTTCTTTCAAAACCCATTTTGGAATTGGCCGTTTCACAACATGTTTCATGATGCTTGAAAATGGTCATATTTATCTTGTAGTCCGACACCTAATTGATTGACATCATATTATGCATATATTTGTGTCTTATATCCTTTAGTTTTAGGCTAACCAATGCTACATAACGAGTTTTATGTTTAAGTTTCAGGAATAAATAGGTTTCAGAAGAAGAGACTCAAAAAGGACTTAAAAGCAAGGAAAAGAACTAAGTTGCAAGACTTACGGACTAAGATGCAAGAGAGAAGGGCCCGGATGTAAATCCCAAAGGACCAATGAGAAAATCAAGAAGCTTCACACCATCATGAGGAGTATTTTTGCAATTGGATTCGGGTCGCAACTCACACAACCGATTAGGATGCACTCCAGGAGAAGAAATCAAACCAGACAACCACACTCCAAATCCAGACCCGATCCGATGCATAATAACAGCCAATTTGCGGTTCAAGACCGCTGATTGGCGGTCGGTTCTTCTTAGGATCCGATACGATTTCGACAGGTCATGTATTAGAGTGTTTTATGTCTATTTATAGTAGTGCATTAGTCTCACATTGGGGGATTGTCCCCGATTACCTTTTTCTATTACTACAAATAGAACTATTCCTTCTTCTTTGTATTCACCCATTGCTTGGTGACATTCTCTCTACTTGGAGTAAGCCTTGGAGCAAAACTCAAGGTGGATAAGAATGATACTTGTAATGTAAGTCAAGTAAATAAAATATTTTTTCTTAGTTAGTTTTATATTGTCTCTTCTTGCATGCTTAGTTTAATTTCGTTTTGTCTTCTTTTCTTAATGAGTAGTGAGTAGTTTCATCCTCATTTGGGGTGAAGGTAATGTAGAATATGTGATAGTGATGGGTTCTTGTATTTGTGTCATTTTATATGCTTAATGTAGATCTATACTTGTAGCATGCTTAAATTTGTATTAGATGAGATAATGTCCACACTAGGTACTTATCTCATGTTAGCTTTAGAGTTTATCTTGTTGCTTGCAATGGTTTGATGGGAATGACTTGTTATGTATGGATCCATGTTTGGTGCACATTCACACGAATGATTTAGGTTGTATGTAGGATTGATTGATGCTCTAATGGCCACATTAGATACTTATTGCATGCTTGATAATCTAAAATCAACCTCAACTTTATGCGAGATGTGCATGTTCATGGTTTGTCATGTAGTATTGTGTATCTTACACTTAGATTCTACACTAGCTTCTACTGGTATGCCACACAAACTACACTTGTTCCTAACTGAAATGAAGACTCACTCACATACACATACCTACACACATCCACTCCTTGGGGGTTTGGTTTATTTGTTAGTTCATTCATAGTGTAGTTTAGTGTAATCAATTTCCTCTTCCCGTCTTTTCCCACTTACCTTCGAACAAACTAGAGTCGACACACCTCCTCGTGGACATGACATGTACTTGCTGCATCTTCACCGACGTTGTGCACTTGCGGTAATATAAACGATCAATCCCTAATCCATAAACTCCTAATTCTACTTTCAGATTTAATGGTTTAGTACATTTTTAATTGGAAATAGATGGTTGGACTTGTAGGCCTTTTATATGAAGTGATGCATTGTCTTTGGGTAATGATGTTTTCAGAAGCTACAAGAATGTTGTAATAGCATGTTTGATGTTTTTATATTTGCAGCTTTTGCGTAATGTCTCGAAACATCAGAACAATTAAAATTTTAACAACAAAAGATCATAAGATATAAACCCCAAAAGCGCAGGAACACAACTCATAAAATAACCAAGATGTGCACCAAATTACATAAGAGTTGTCAAAAGGTACGACTACATCAGAGTACAAGAAGAGTAAACACAAGGAATCATACTGTCTAGAAAGTACGAGAAGAGAATTTGATCCCGAAGTGCCCTCGTCCTCAATCACTACCCGTCAGAACCTACTGCGGTCCTGAAATGTAAACATAAAATAATGTCTTAGTTTCCATAAGGAAACCCCATATACCAAGCTCACCTATATGCATGCTAAAGTACACTGAAATGAACATATCATACTAGTACAACATGACATGACATTATGCAGTCAATAATCATCTCCCTCCAAAGGTAAATAAAGAGATCTGTGCACAATCCATCATCGGTCACCCGTATGGACCTCCTGCAGACACATAAGGTCTTACGAAAAGTACGTGATGTACCCCCATGTGACTATACTAATCATAGGGATCGATGAGGGGCATCTGTACATCAATGTCAGTAGAATCAGTTGAATCTTGAGGTCAACACCTCACCGACGGAGTCGTCGCTCAGGTCGGTCCATCTCACCTAGTTGTGCCACAGCCAAGCTACATGACGAAATACGTCGTCGGTCAGTATACACCCGTAGGAACAACATTGGACATTGGCTCAGGTCCTCACATCCGGATGATCATCAGTCGAGACATCTCGTTTGAAACAACATCGGACAGTACAACATCGTCATGAAAGCCAATCAAAGGTATTAGTCGCCCATAAGGCCTGCCAATCGACTCATCTGGAACAAAGTCCGTAGGGTCATCTTGCTCCATAGAGTCCTGCAACATCGTGCATTGGGATCTGTGATCCCTTAGGGCTACTACTCTAATCATGAGTCAAGTAAAGCATATACTATGCCTACTATTGGAAAATAAGGAAATCACGTCGGGTTGTTTGCCTATATCATGTCGGTTGTATTATTCCAAAATACCGACATCATAAAAGGGAGACGTAAAAGGGAGCAAAATATCACGACGGTTCGATAACCAACGTGATACGCTAGGTATATCACGTCGGTTCCCGGATAACCAACGTGATATACACCATATTTATCACGTAAATGTGGGTTATATCATGTGCAGGGACATATTAGTAGATTTATAACAAATAAATATTATTATTATCTCTGAAAAGAGCACATATCACGTCGGTTCTATGGAAAACCGACGTGTTATATACTATATCACGTCGGTTCTCCATAGAACCGACGTGATATACTTGGTATATCACAAGTATATCACGTCGGTTCGACGAATGGTAATCACTTAGGCACATTTCTACCATTCATTTAAGCAGTTATTTCAACACAACTATATATTGATCACTTAAGTAATCATTTAAATAAGTAATGGTAGAAAGTAATAGTTGATCATGCAATAGGATGCATGCAAGGTCCAAATAAGATTCACAAGTGAGGAGCAATCTAAATAAAAACTCAAGTTCAAAGTTACAACCCAAGACAAATATCAAGGTTCTAATACCCAACTAAGCTTTGGAGAAACAATAAAGCCTAACTAAAAATAAAATAATATCCTCACTCAGCAATATTGGCAACTTGTGATGTGTACGCATGTAGTACAAAACTCAATTGAAAAAAGTAATAGGTTAGAAAACTCAAACTTTGACAAAAGACATAATTTTAGTAAAAATTTAGAACATAATGTTACTAAAAATTTCAAGTTGAGAGAGGACCTTAATCAAGTTGAGAGTCGTGCACGAATATTTTGGAGGTGTTGAGTTCGGAGGAGCACGCACGGATGGAGGAGCATGGTGAGTACGGACGACCTCGATGAGTTGTTGGTGGACGGAGGAGTTCGGGAGTGGTGCGGTGTGTGGGGGGGGGGGGGGGGGGGGGGGGGTACGTTGGGACAGAGGTGGTGGTGGGTGGTGAGTTGGGTCAGAGGTGTTGCGGTGTTCAAAGGTTGTGGGTAAGAGGTGGTGGTGGGTGGTGAGTTGGGTCGTAGGTGTTGCGGTGCGCGAAGATTGTGGGGCGAAGGTGGTCGTGGGTGTTGGCTCGGAGGTGGTGCGTTGTAGGTTGGATCACGTGATGCATTGGGGTGAGGTCGGGTTGGAGGCTTCGTGGAGGTGTGGGCTTCGTGGAGGCGTGGGTTGGTGGTGGCGGCTTAGGGCGGAGAAAACAAAGATTTGGGTTGTGTTTGTGTTGGGGCAGTAAACAAGAAAATGGAACGTGGATTTAAAAAAAAAACCTAACGTGTTGGTTTTGCTGCCAACCGACGTGATAACGCCACCCAAACACGTCAATTTTAATAAAACCGACGTGACAAACGTATCAAAGTTATTTGGGTTTTTTTAAATAATAAAAATAAACTAATCACGTCGGATTTTCTCCCACCGACATAGGTATATATCACATCAGTTGTTGTTCAACAGATGTAACTTGTTACTATGTCACGTCGGTTGAACAAAACCGACGTGATATATGCTTATATCATGTCAGTTGTTCAACCGACGTGAAAAGTTTGTTTGACGTCGTGTTTTTAATACCCGACGTGACATGGCGGCGTAATTCCACGTTTTTCTAGCAGTACCACAGTCTATAGAACAGAGGTGACACGTCCCAAGTGTCTACACCCTTTCACTCGGTGGTCCCTGGGCAGGTGATTGAACGTTTTAAAATAACCGCAAGTGCACGGCCGTGTTGAAGCGGTGGCAAATACAGATCGATCCACAAAGAGGTGTGTCGCCTATGGTTAGTTCGAAGGCGAGTGGGAAAGAAATGAGAGAAATGAGTTATGATCGATACTACACTAGAATGCGAAAGGAATTGAAAAATCAACAATAAAACTAAATCCCATAGGGGTTAGAGAAAGAATGTGAATACAAAAACATGTGTATGTGTGTGTTCAATTGTGCTCATCACAACATGTAGTGCATGAAAATCATAAACTAAATCTAACTTTGCCTCCACGTGAAATAAGATAACACATTATCATTAAAACATACAAGATAATAATTGGAATGGAACTAAATGAACTCATGTATAAAAACCAAACCCCATTATGACTCCACATGAAATAAGATTTACACAATCATTAAAACATACAAGACATTAACCAAGGTAAAGGCAACAAGAGTACATGCAACTACAAGTCATGTTTCCTTTATCAATTCCATCCATATCCTCACCTCATCATTCCCCATAAAATAGCTCCACTAATCTAAGCATATGTTAAGCTTCATTAAAGAGCATTAGCATATCAAAGACAAGAGTGAAATCTCATTAGATGGTTATGGAAATCATGTAAGGTTCAAAGGATTAAGATAACACACACCTAATACATCACATAATCACATATTTCTCCACCCCCTAAATGGGGATGGAACTACTCACTAATCATTACACTACAAACTATTGAGAATTGAACTTAATCCTATGTGGCGACTTAATCCTATGTGGCGTCCTAGTCACCCGCCACATCATCAGTGCTTGATGACACATCAAGGAGGAGATGAGTCAACACATGAGAAGACAAAAGGTTGAGGGAGTGGAAGAGACAAGAGTCTTTTCATTTTTTTGAGTAATTTTCGTCCTAATTATGTATGCAATTTAAGTAGAGGGTGTAATGATCTTCAATGATCATGTTTATGTAGTCTTTATGTTTGGAAGTTGTAGGGTCATGTAAGTGCCTATATAAAGCACTAGAATTCACCATTTGTAACAACAACAAAACAACAACAACATATATCAAGCATTAGAAGTTGAGCCACGAAATTGTGTGAGAAAAGAGTGAGTATGTGAGTAGAAAGAAGAAGAAGAGTGTGCATTGCAAAATCGGGTTTTTTGCTTTGTGAGTAGAGAGCCACCTTCTTTCCTTCATGCCCCCCCCAGTAACATAGATCAAGAATGGATCTAGTGGAATCAAAAGAAGGCAAAATGAATGGTGATCAGGGTGGTCTAACGCAGCACACGAGGCAGGCCTTTTAGACCACCAATTGGCGGTTGGGGACCGCCAATCAGCGGTCCCTGTAGCCCAGGAGACGGGTAATCTCCTGTGGTGGGTTGATCAGTAACTCCCCGTCCTCCTCCCGTCCTCCAACATCTGGTATCAGAGCCTCGTCCGATGGGAAGCTCGGGAATGACCTCGTTTGGTCATGCGTCGTTGCCTCGATTGTCGAAAGGCAACTACGACAATTGGAGTATCCAAATGCGTGCGCTGCTGGGTGCGCATGATGCTTGGGATCTTGTGGAGAGCGGCTTCGAGGAGGAGGCCGAGACGGGAGAAGAAACCGTCGCACAAATCAAAGCACAAAAGGAGAGAAGAGCCAAAGATAAGAGTGCTCTCTTCCTTCTATTCCAAGCGGTGGATGAGAGTGGCTTTGAGAAGATCGCTGAAGCAAAGACATCGAAGGAGGTGTGGGACACCCTTGAGAGGAGCTACAAGGGTGTTGATCGAGTGAGGCAAGTGCGCCTCCAAATGCTTCGAGGTGAGTTCGAGGCGTTGAAAATGAAGGAATCGGAAGGTGTTGCCGATTTCGTGACGAGAGTTCGCATGGTGGCAAACAAGTTAAAAAGAAATGGGGAGGCACTGACCGAAGGAAGAGTGATGGAGAAGGTGCTGCGTTCTCTCACCGAGGACTTCGAGAATGTGGTGTGCGCAATCGAGGAATCAAAGGACCTCGAGAAAATGACTATTGATGATCTAGCTAGCTCGTTGGAGGCACACGAGCAAAGAAAGAAGAAGAAAAGGCAAGATGTCTTAGAGGAGGCGTTGCAAGCGAAGATGTCGCTTAAGGAGGAGAAACCTCGCAACGTAGATCGTGGAAGCAGTCATGATTATGGAGGCCATTCAAGAAAGAAGGAGGTCGAATGCTTCAAGTGTGGGAAGCGTGGTCATTTTGCGAAAGAATGCTGGTCGCAAAAGAAGGTGGAGGAGAGCTCCAGCCGTGTCCGTGGTGATCGCGGATCGAAGAAGGTGATTGAGTGCTTCAATTGTGGGAAGCATGGACACTACGCAAGCGAGTGTTGGTCGAAGAAAAGGGTGGACGAAAACTCCAACCTTGTGGCCGTGGAGGAGAATGCTTGTGATGAGGATGTAGTCTTGCTTGCCGACAAAGGAATGGAAGGTGAACAAGAAGGTGTTTGGTATCTCGATACGGGAGCAAGCAACCACATGTGTGGAAATAGACACATGTTCGCACATTTGGAGGAAGGAGTACATGGGCACGTTTCGTTTGGAGATGCATCAAAGGTGCGCGTGGAAGGGAAAGGTCACATCATGATCCAAGTAAAGGATGGATCTCAAAAGCTTATCTCCAATGTGTTCTTTGTGCCCGATATGAAGACGAACATTTTAAGCATGGGACAACTCCTGGAGAAAGGGTTCACGATCTTGATGAAGGATCGACACATGACCGTGTGAGGACAAGATGGACATCTGATTGCAAAGGTAGAAATGTCCAAAAATCGAATGTTTAAATTGAATCTAACCTGTGCTCGTGCTAGATGTTTGAATGCATGCATTAAGGAAGATTGGTTGTGGCATATGCGACTTGGACACTTGAACTTCGGCGGGATCCAAGAAATGGCGCAAAAGGGAATGGTGCATGGTCTGCCGATGACCGAATCCAAAGACGGATTTTGTGAAGGTTGCATGGTTGGAAAATTACCAAGGAAGAGATTTCCAAAGCAAGCTGAACATAGAGCAAAGAAGGTGCTAGAGTTGGTGCATACCGAGTCGTTATTGTTATTGGACTGAGGTCCCGTTTACCCTTGGAGGGATTTGATGCATTGCAGATGTGATATGACATGCTACTAGTATGATAGGTTCATTTACCGTACTGTTGAATTCATATAGGCGAGCTTGGCATACGGGGTTTCTTAATGGGAAACTCAGGCATCGTTGTTTGATTCATGTTTCAGGACCGCAGTAGGTTCTATCGGGTGGTGACAGCGGGCGCACACATTTTGGGACCAGGATCCTCTTCGGAGTCTTCGAGGTCATCATGATTACTTGTACTATTTTTTATGGTATTGTTGTAATCATGTCTTTTGACAAACTCTGTTGTATTCTTGGTGCACCGACTGTTGATTTATATGAGTAACATTCCTGTTGATGAGTTTTATCTGAGTATCTCTTGATTATTCAAATTTTTAAATTTCCGCTGTTTCGGGATATTACAACTTGGTATCAGAGCGGTGGGTCCATGTGTGTGGCTCCCAAAGAAATCACCCTAGTGTAGTAGTGTAGGTTGGATTTTAGATTTAGCATGCATTCATGGCTGATCTTGAGTTGTTTCTTGTGCCAGATGCCTCCGAGACATGTGAGGAACGCCGCGAATGAGCGCAGTGCCAGTGATGCCACTGAGGGCGCTACCTGGGATAGGTTGGGCGAGTTCCTCGAGCATCAGCCAGCGAGGGCAGAGCAGACAGGAACAGGTGCGGAGTATAATCGCTTCATGAGGTAGCACCCGCCTAGTTTTGACGGCAGGAGTGACCCTAAGGTTGCAGCGGACTGGGTCTTTAAGATCCAGAGGATTTTCCGACCGATTGGCTGCGTACCGGAGCGGATGGTGGGCTTGGACGCCTATGTGCTGGATGGAGAGGCAGCGAACTGGTGGAGGACCACATCTGCAGTGGTTTTTGCTAACCGAGATGGCGTGAGCTGGGAGGAATTCATTGAGGAGTTCAACCAGCAGTTCTTTCCGCAGCACGTCAGAGACAAGAAGAATGAGGAGTTCTTGGCCCTCGAGCAGAAGGAGATGTCCTTGACTAGCTACATCAGCATGTTTAATGCCATGGAGAGTTATTGTTCTGAGACTTATGTGACGCCCGAGCAGCGTGCACAGAAGTTCATCAAGGGGCTGAGGAAGCTGCTCAGGTCGCGTGTGATCACCAGCATGCCACAGACCCTGGAGGATGTGGTGAAGTATGAGACCATCATCGATCAGGACTATCAGGAGAATTACCAGGAGGCGCGGAAGCCGCTAGTGAGCACAGGAGGACGTGCAGTTGGACGTTCCACTAGGAACTTGGGCAAGAGGCCCCGGGTTGATGGAGGAGGATCATGTCAGTCTGGTGCGTGTGGTACTTGCAGGAGATCTCATCCGGGTCAGGAGTGCCCCTGACGTACAGGTGCATTCTTGGGAAGCGGTCAGATGGGCCATTTTATCGGGGATTGCCCGAGCAGGCAGGGCGAGACGAGCAGGAGACCAGGACCACCGGACTCAGGGAGGAGCAGAAGCAGCAGGTCTGTTGTTCCGCAGAGCCACACCAGGAGAGCGGGGCGAGTCTTCACCGTCCGGGCTGAGGAGGCGAAGGACTCCAACACTGTCGTGGAAGGTACCCATTTCATTTCAGGTTTGGTTGCTCCTGTTTTATTTCATTGTGGCACCACACACTCATTCATTTTGGAGAAGTTTGCTCACGAGTTGGATCGGACCCCTGAGTTACTGACTGATTTGTTGAAAGTCAGTACGCCCATGGGTGAGGTGGGCACTGTGGGGAGCTTTCTCCCCGACACCACAGTTGTTTCGGGAGACCATGATTTTCCGGCAGATCTGGTCTTGCTATCGATGGAGGACTTCGACTAGGGGTGCACATGGGTTGGGTTCAACCCGAAACCCAACCCGAACCCGACTGGTTGGGTCGGGTTGGGGAGGGGTTCGGGTCGGGTCGGGTCGGGTTGGGAAAATCAAAAACCCGAATTTTCGGGTCGGGTTCGGGTTGAGGGGATCAGGTTGACCCAACCCAACCCGAACACGATTTTTTTTTATTTTTTCCCAAATAAACCAGTCGACCGAACATCACTCCGTCGACCGTTTAAGCACCGGTTGACCGAACCCGACCAAGTTTGGGAGAAAATTTCCGAATTCGGGTTCAACCCGATCCAACCCGACCCAACCCGAAAATTTCGGGTCGGGTTGGGTTGAACCCAAACCGGTTCGGGTTCGGGTTGGGTTGGGTTGGGTTTTTTCCCAACCCGAAAATTTCAGGTTGGGTCGGGTTGAGGCCCAAACCCGACCCAACCCGACCTATGTGCACCCCTAACTTCGACGTCATACTGGGGATGGACTGGCTATCACAGTACGATGTCGAGTCTTTTGCCGTGAGAAGAAGATCTTTATTCCGAGGAAGGACGTGTCTGATGTGTTGATCAGGGGGACGAGGAGTAGAGGAGATCGTCTGATTGTGTCAAGGCATAGAGGCTGATGCATCAGGGTTGCAGAGCGTTTGTGGCGACTTTGGTTGTTCTTGGTCTGAGACGAGGAGGCTGGAGGATATAGAGGTTGTACGAGAGTTCCCTGAGGTGTTTCCTGCAGAGATTCCTCGTTTACCGCCACATCGTGAGATCGAGTTCGGCATTGAGTTGGTGGCTGGCATGACACCCCAATCGAAGGCTCTGTATCGGATGGCACCTGCTGAGTTGTTAGAGCTGAAGAAGCAGTTACAGCAGTTGATGGACTCCGGATTTATCCGACCGAGTGTCTCGTCATGGAGAACGCCTGTGTTGTTCGTGAAGAAGAAGAAGAATGGGTCGTTGCAGATATGCATTGACTACAGGATGTTGAATAAGGTTACCGTCAGGAATCGGTACCTGATGCATTGCATACATTGCATCATATGTCTTTCATTTAGATTGCTTTTATATCAATAAATGCTACTAAGGTATGTGTTTAGTCTTATTTACAGAATACAGGGACCTGAATGCAATTTACCCACATCCCGAGCATAAACGCGTGCAAAAGACTCATTTCTATCATAAAGACCAAGTTCAAGTTTATCGGGTTACAAATGGAAATGTATCCAAGCATAAAAGCATTCAAGTCCTAATTGCAAAAAGAACAAGGACATAAGCACAAAAGTAACCGGGGACTTAACTGCAAAAAGTCAAGGACCTAATTGCAAATCACGAGTAGCTTTTATTCTCTTGGAGAAAATATATAGAAAAATCAATGTATATCTCCAAATATGTGAAGGAATTAATCCGGAGTTCAAAAGAATGGAAAGAATCAATCCAGACGCGCAAAGAAGGATCAAATCATACCATAAACATTCAACCAAAATCCGGACAAAATCAGGCCAGATTGTGCGGCGTTTCCGCCGCACCACACACACAATGTGCGGCGTTTCCGCCGCCCAACCATCGATCCGCGTCTCCCAATTTCGTCCAGTCGTGTCTGGACACGTGTACTTTCCAATATTATACCTAGATCCCTTGTAGCAACTATAAATAGACCCGAGAACGATGTTAGAAGGGTCCTTAGTCTTTAGTGGTAGTTTTTATTCTTAATTTTAGTTTTGTATTCTTCCTTTCATTAATAAAATTCTGTCTTTTATTTCTTACTTTTAGTTTTCTTTTGTAATGTCTCAAGGACCCCTTCTTCCTCCCTCTATGAGTTTCTAACTCCTTCCAAAGGGTGGGGGTGACGGATTTAGGGTGATGAGAAGAGAATAAAGTTATTATTTTAATTTCGTATTAGTATGTTTTGATTACTTGAGTTTATGTTAAATCATTTATCATGTAATGCTTTATAACTAATGTGATTTATTATAAGTTTCAGAATTCTCTAATCTAAATCCTAAATCTAAACCTCCACCTGACGGAATTCACATCTTTGTTTGTGCTTTAGTTTTAATTGTTTTTGTTTCTTGCTTTAGAAAATTAAAATCCAAAAATCTCAAAACCAATTTATTTCTTCTCTCCTTCTTCTCCGTAATCGAAAATCACACTAATAACAGAATCTCTCCCTCCTTGTGTTCGACCCGTATTTGCCACGTCTTCATTGACACCGTGCACTTGCGGTATAAATTTAATTCTCATCAAGTTTTTGGCGCCGTTGCCGGGGAGGCGACGCAGATTTTGTTTATTTTTGTGATTTCAATTTTATCCTGTTTATCTTGTGCGCGATCTAAATATTTGGATTTGTGTTTCAGGAGACAACAGAGTGCACGGCGAAATCCGGGCACATTCTGAGCTTAACGAGCGGCGGAATCGCCGCATACTAAGAACAACTTGCGGCGGAATCGCCGCATATTTGAAGCATCTGGGCTTCAAATTTTTGTGGGACGCGACTAATCTCTGGGTGGACGCGGGAAGCTACTGAAATTTCGAGAGCGGGCGGTGAACCCGACTGAGCATTGCTTAGGTAACCTTTGTTGCCTTCTTTCCTCGTAATTTCTATTTTCAAAAAAAAAATCTTTTTATTAGAATTGCACGTGTTAGGGCAAAATTCCATAATTGGCAATAATTCAACTCTGACCTAAAATTGGCAAAATTAGAAAGGCCTTAGTGCATGCATCATTTAGTGTTTTGTATGCATTATTCTTGCTAAATTCTTGCAAATTAATTTTTGTTGAAGAGTGCTGGAGTCAAGGTACGTATCGTGTTTTTCATCGCTTGCATTTAAGCATATAATCTAATTTGCATACAACCTTGCAATTGCCCCCAACTAAAGACCAATGTTTGACTATCTTTGCTAGATCTAAGTTAAACTATCTTAAGGGCAACTCCATAGGCAAAGATACGGTGGGGATTTCACCACCCTTCCGTGGCCCACAAATCACAATCCTAAAGTGTCACCCAATCCTTAAATTAAAATCAATTAGACATTGACCCTTAAGGACTCGGACTCAATTAAGGAGAAGAATTGGTTTGACTTGCTATGACCTGAAGCCGATCGAATTTAATTTGGTGTCTAGAAAGTGTTTTTGTGTTGACGAAAGTCTTCCAAGCAAAGTGGTTGTCTAATTGGCACCGACTCTGTCGGAAGCGCCCCCACTAGCTATACACGGCCTGGCCAAGTTGGTTTGATTAGTGAGGGAGGTGAATCAAGCAAATCAATTCGACTCAACCAGTTAGGAGTCGTCTAGATCTAAGTGACACTAGGTCTAGGATTGTTTGAACCGTGCTTGTTTGGGAAACCTCTGACCGACCTTCTTTTCTATCTTTAGAGTTAAGTTTCCCTTCTCTTCTGAGTCATCTTCTTCTCACCTACTTATACGTTCTAGTCTCCTCCCCTTTACATTCTCTATTTGCATTTTAGGGTCGAGTCGAGAACTTGTGCTTGCTTAGCCTCATAAGGGTAAGAGTACTTGACTCAAGAGTGTTTTGATGGATGGTTACATGAGCAACCATCCATATCATTGTTAGGACCAGGACAATGCTTCCTGGTATTCTAAAACCATGCGACCTGGGGTGGCTCAGACTAACACCCAATATGGTTGGGACAATCCTAACTGTATGACTGAGCAATCTTCATATTGGGGTAACATGAGAGAGGCACCGACTGCTAGACCACAATCTAGTTATGTTGGATCATATGCTGGTCAACTAACTGACACATTACAACAAACTTTTGCCTCCTTCATGCGTTGGGCTGACAACATGAGTGCACCGGTGGCTCCAGTAGCCGTACCGTGCGACTGTTGCGGGTTGAGTGGTCATGTTATCAGGGAATGTCCTTATGTTCCCCCAGAGCCTGAGTATAAGCATACCTTTTCCCAAAATGCTCGATATGACCGTTACACATTCGCATATAACCCAAGAGTGATGGATTCATGGGGAAACAATTCATATCCAAATTCTTATACGTCATTTTTGCCCCAATATCCTTCTCCCGAATACCCAGAACTCTACCAACAACCCACTTCAAATCATTGGACTTATCCTCAGTCTACCAACACCCAACCTAAAAATGTCCCGAGTTCTGACTCGAACCTCATAGTTGACCACATACCTGATACCTTGGAACAAGCTTTCCATACGTTCATGACAACTACTCAACAGTCCGTAGACAATATGGTATTACAATTGAGTCAAATGTTGCAGCAATTAAGTGAGGAAAATAACTTTTCGTGTCAATATGAGGATTCATCTTTTAGTATCGAACCACCACCACATACACAAATTCAAAGCACAATCTTTCAAAGTCAAATTCCTAGTCGGTCTGAGGGACTTGGGATTTCAATTCACGATCACTTAGTGGAGGATTCGATTTATATTGAGAAAAACATGGACCAATTTCGTTATGAGTCGGCACAGGATTGTGCCCTATCTTCTTGTCCCGTGGCCCTTGAGCCACATGATCTTCATGTTGCATCTCTTAAGGACTCACCTCTGGTGGAGCAAGATCTCCCTAGTACCCTCAATTTCAAACAACCTGATGAGAGTGTGCCTCTCACCATTATTCCTGATCATCTTGGAAATGATGGAACATCAAGCAACTACATAGCTAATGAGGGTATTAGAAGTTCCTTAGAAGATACTTTGGGTATGAGACCCACTTTTTGTTCGCCTGGTGTGTCGGACATGCCTAACAAGGTTCTTGACCTCGTTCCGACACACCAGCCAGTTGGTTGGAGAGTTTGGATTGATGATCATAACTTCAACACCGCAACGGGAGAAACTCCTCTTCCGCTGCCTCTTAATTCCCAAACTCTCGAGAGGTTCAAGCTCTTTCAGTTTGATCCTTTGAATGAGACGCCTTTGCGTCCAATTCATGAACCTCTCAATTCATCTAGCGCTTTTTGTGAAGGCGGCCCACACATGCATTTTCTGGCCCCACGTGGTGTCATGTTTCCTTTTCAGGTACACTGACCCACTCTTGAAGTTTCCATTTGATGTCTCTTGACAAATGAAGATGGGAACTTATGTTTGTACATAGTTATATAAAAAAAATCATCTGTTGTATTTATCCCTTCTTTAGCATCTCACAGGTTTTTGAGGGAATTCGGGTTTTTGTCCATCAACAGAGCCATGAACTTTCCTTTGTACTTCACGTTGGTGAGATCTTTCCTTTTTCATGCATAAATCCATGTAGTATCTTGCTCACATTCATTGAGGACAATGCATGATTTAGGTGTGGGGGGGTGTTTATGTATCTATATATATATATTTTGATAATAATAATAATAATAATAATAATAATAATAATTCAATGTTCCATGACATAGCTTAAGATTGAACCACCAAAACCCGAGTACAAATTACATTGAGTTTTTGTTCCTTATTATATAGTTCTACTTGTAGAAATTATGACATAAATCTAAGTTCTAAAGAAATAACCCATTGCCCTTTAAGACATGTATGCACTTAAATTGGATGAATCAAATCTTTGAAGTGGTTGATAAAAAGCAGAGGTTGAGGAAAATATACCGGGAAGTGTGGACTTCTAATAGCAATTAAGCCTTGAGGAAAATAAAATAAAAATAAAGGAATAAAGTGAGGAAATACATTTTGCAAAATGACTACAAAAGCCCAAGCCTTTGAGTCACTGGTCTGTAGGGGTATCTTGAAACCCGGTAACTTGAGTCTACCAGCTCGGGATTATCGACCAAACTTGCTACACGAATGCAAAAGGGGTAAAAGTGTCAAAAATCAAATGTATTGAATCATGGAAGAAGAAAAAAAAATACTCAAGGCCCAAAGCTAAAAGAATGATCCATGTCATGGTTGATCTGAATGATACTTCACCACCAGAGGAGGCGTGCAAAATAATTCAAGTGATAAACATGTGTAGAAGGGTTAGTGGTGTGAATGTTGGAGGAACAAAGACCAAGTCATATTTGTAATGAGTTAGATTTATATAATGAGCATGCAAGAATTCTTAGTGAGATGTATAAGGTTGAAATACGGATATTGAAAGTTGTTAAGGGAATGTTGAATTAAGACTTTGTGGGTATATCCGCTGAAAACCCTCAGGAGACAACACTCCTCCTCCTAGGAAACTTGGAGGTTTAAAGGCTTGTTGCACATGCTAAGTGCAACCGTGATTCCTACGAAAATGAGTTAGGATTTTCCTGTTTTTATTTTTCTTATTTTCTGTTTTGCTAGGGACTAGCAAAATCTAGGTGTGGGGGTATTTGATGCATTGCATACATTGCATCATATGTCTTTCATTTAGATTGCTTTTATATCAATAAATGCTACTAAGGTATGTGTTTAGTCTTATTTACAGAATACAGGGACCTGAATGCAATTTACCCACATCCCGAGCATAAACGCGTGCAAAAGACTCATTTCTATCATAAAGACCAAGTTCAAGTTTATCGGGTTACAAATGGAAATGTATCCAAGCATAAAAGCATTCAAGTCCTAATTGCAAAAAGAACAAGGACCTAAGCACAAAAGTAACCGGGGACTTAACTGCAAAAAGTCAAGGACCTAATTGCAAATCACGAGTAGCTTTTATTCTCTTAGAGAAAATATATAGAAAGATCAATGTATATCTCCAAATATGTGAAGGAATTAATCCGGAGTTCAAAAGAATGGAAAGAATCAATCCAGACGCGCAAAGAAGGATCAAATCATACCATAAACATTCAACCAAAATCCGGACAAAATCAGGCCAGATTGTGCGGCGTTTCCGCCGCACCACACACACAATGTGCGGCGTTTCCGCCGCCCAACCATCGATCCGCGTCTCCCAATTTCGTCCAGTCGTGTCTGGACACGTGTACTTTCCAATATTATACCTAGATCCCTTGTAGCAACTATAAATAGACCCGAGAACGATGTTAGAAGGGTCCTTAGTCTTTAGTGGTAGTTTTTATTCTTAATTTTAGTTTTGTATTCTTCCTTTCATTAATAAAATTCTGTCTTTTATTTCTTACTTTTAGTTTTCTTTTGTAATGTCTCAAGGACCCCTTCTTCCTCCATCTATGAGTTTCTAACTCCTTCCAAAGGGTGGGGGTGACGGATTTAGGGTGATGATAAGAGAATAAAGTTATTATTTTAATTTCGTATTAGTATGTTTTGATTACTTGAGTTTATGTTAAATCATTTATCATGTAATGCTTTATAACTAATGTGATTTATTATAAGTTTCAGAATTCTCTAATCTAAATCCTAAATCTAAACCTCCACCCGACGGAATTCACATCTTTGTTTGTGCTTTAGTTTTAATTGTTTTTGTTTCTTGCTTTAGAAAATTAAAATCCAAAAATCTCAAAACCAATTTATTTCTTCTCTCCTTCTTCTCCGTAATCGAAAATCACACTACTAACAGAATCTCTCCCTCCTTGTGTTCGACCCGTATTTGCCACGTCTTCATTGACACCGTGCACTTGCGGTATAAATTTAATTCTCATCAGTACCCTTTGCCCTGGATTGATGATCTATTTGATCAGTTACAGACGGTGAGAGTGTTCTCGAAGATTGATTTGCATTCGGGTTATCACCAATTGCGGATCAGAGAGGCAGATGTTCAGAAGACAACCTTCAGGACGCGGTACGGGCACTACGAGTTCTTCGTAATGCTGTTTGGACTGACGAATGCACCTGCAACATTTATGGACATGATGAATAGGATCTTTCAACCGTACCTCGATAGTTTTGTTGTTGTCTTCGTGGACGACATCTGGGTGTACTCGCATGTTGTACCGCCGAGGTTTTTGCCGGCAATGATGGTGCCGACGATATTCCGACTTGTGGTTGTGTCGTCCGATGTTGTGTCGGACGTATGTTGTACCGCCGATGTTGTGCCGGCGAAGCCGCCAATGTTGTCCCGGTGATGATCCTCGATTGGGCACCTATCTTGGGATGTTGACCGACTGGGCTACGACTCCGTCGAGGTAGTGTAGACCACGTGGTTACTTTGCGCGGAAGTGCGAACGCTCCTCACCGATCCCTTTGGCTCGAGTACTCGCGTGTAGGGGCGTGTCGCGTACTGTCCGTAAGACCGTATGTGCCTACGGTAAGTTTCCGATGGAGACCCGTTGTTGTTGCTAGACTGATGTCCTTGTGGACCCTGTTGAGGGTCGTTATTGTTGTTGGACTGAGGTCCCGTTTATCCTTGGAGGGATTTGATGCATTGCAGATGTGATATTACATGCTACTAGTATGATATGTTCATTTACCGTACTGTTGAATTCATATAGGCGAGCTTGGCATACGGGGTTCCCTAATGGGAAACTCAGGCATCGTTGTTTGATTCATGTTTCAGGACCGCAGTAGGTTCTGTCGGGTGGTGACAGCGGGCGCACACATTTTGGGACCAGGATCCTCTTCGGAGTCTTCGAGGTCGTCATGATTACTTGTACTATTTTTTATGGTATTGTTGTAATCATGTCTTTTGACAAACTCTGTTGTATTCTTGGTGCACCGACTGTTGATTTATATGAGTAACTTTCCTGTTGATATGTTTTATCTGAGTATCTCTTGATTATTCAAATTTTTAAATCTCTGCTATTTCGGGATGTTAAAAGAAGAACATAAACACCAACAATTTTAATTGTTAATCGTTACTCTAAAATTATGTATTTTATAGATACCTACATCCCAAGTATAGTCAGATCTAACCTATGGTACAAAAATAGAAGTAATCCAATAGCCATGCTACGAAAAATATACTTTGTTAAACGTTAATCAGATTAAAAACTCCAGTACATTTTGGCATAGAGAATAATAGAACCAACTATAGTGGGAGGATAAGTGTTGGCTTTTTAGCCTTAATCTTTATTTAGTTTTGATGATTAAGTAATCTAATCTTAATCTATATTTAATCAATCAACCTAGACAATCAAAGTGAGCAAACATGAATACATGCATTGCATATATATTCGTGTACTTGCGATATTCTTAATAGGTTGATGAAGAATCAAGCTAAGGAGCTTGGGGACAAGAAGATAAAGACTCAAGACATGTAATCAAGCTTTGGACCAATATGTAATGTAGTATAATTTGAGTCCTAAGGATTAATGTAAACTTGAGCACATTAGGATTCTGTCCCGTATCCCCACGGTTAACTGAACCCCACTCGGTAAACCGAATCATGTAGAGTTCGGTCCACCGAACACCTTGCGGTCAACCGTGTAGAATCCTTTAGGTGTTCCCTGGAATAACCACCTCGGTATACCGAACCGCCTTCGGTAGACCGAATTAGCCTGGACCGGTTTTGGACTTTGCTCCAACAGTCGTATTTATATCTTGACCTAAAGCCAAATTGACTTATCCATATTCGGTACACCGAACTTCATTCGGTCAACCGAATCATATTGCTTTAGGAGACCAACGGCTATTTAACTTGACCGTTATTGGTAAACCATTCTCCCACGCTTTGTCAGCGCAAAACCCGCGCAAACTTCGGTCTACCGAAGTAGAGACGGTCAACCGAACCTAGCATAAACAGAACCCTACCAAACTTACTGTCCATTTTGGAACGGTTAACCGAATCATATTCGGTACACCGAAAAACATTAGGGTTGCTAGTTAGAGAGCTACTGGAGTTGAGTGAGCGGTTCACCGAATAGAATTCGGTAAACCGAAACGACCATCTTCGGTAATCCGTTGGGTTAACGGTCTACCGAAGAGCGTGCAAATTCTGCCCGAACTTTTGTCACATCATCACATTGAAGGGAATGTGTTCTAAAAGTTTTACTTTTAAATATCGATTATTATGAATTGAATGAGAAATCATTTTGTTCCTTGTTTATGTTATTCGTCTTTTAGAAGTGTTAAGGAAGAGGCTCTTGGTCCTTAACCGTAGAGCTCTAAAAGATATTGGTTTACATAAAACAAAAGATATTCACAATCATGGTAACTAACATGGAACATTAATTACCGAGTTAAGATTGTCGTGTTGGTCATAGATCATTGTAGCTCTACAAGTGAGTGACAACACGGGTATGCAAAAGAGGAGAATATTACTTTTGTATACTGAATAGACCTAATAAGTAAAATATTATAGAAATGTGTTTCTGTGTCATTAATATTTTACTGTGTCTTTGGTCCTTTGATATGAGACTTATATCCGATCGCTTAAGGAGTTCTTAATTAGACTAGTGTCTTGAGCTATCGATGAGTGTAGTGTAAAGGCATTAGTTGGTTAAGTACAACTTTTGTTGGAGAAGATAGTTAGTCAAAAGACTATCATTGCCCCTCTTAATTGAGTGATGATATTAGTGGGCCCCTTGATAAAGCAAAGTTATAATGTGCACAATGTGATTTGAGTTAAGTCACATATTTATAACTAGCTTAAAGAGATCAAGAACTGAATACTAAGACAAAGATGACACAATACTACTTTGTGTGTATTCTTAATATCATGAGGCAAGGGACGGACACAAGTGGTGCACTCCATCACTAAATGGATCGGGTTTTGGTTCGAGTGGAATTAAGACATCTAACTAATTGGGAGCTATAATGTGTAGCTAGATACCGCTTATAGCTTGTGATATTAAGCTCTTAATATCACTGCCAACTTAGTTTAGATCCTCCCATAGGTCACACCGCAAAAACCGTGAAACAAGAAGCTTGATTTTTGGTTCATATGATGTGTCGGGTTTCTCATAGAAAATATGACACATGTGGTGAACGAGTAAAATCAATTATGTTGTATACATAACATAATTAGAATCATGATAAATTCATATGAGATGCATATATTATGGGGTGCAATAATTTATTATTGCATAGGATAATATATTGCATAAGTTGTGAATTTGCTAAAACCCCAAGTTCAAATTTTGTTGGAAAAAAATCCAAAATTTGAAATAGGCAAAATCGGGTAGAAGTTCGGTAATCCGTTGAGGTTCGGTCGACCGAAGGATCTATGGATCGGTCAACCGAACGTGGAACGGATAATCGTAATTGATTGACCGAACTTGACCAAAGTGCCTGGAACTTTGGTACGGTGTACCGAACCAGAAACGATCGACCGAACAATGTCAAGTTCCGATATTTTCGGTTAACCGAATAGCACTCGGTCTTACACGTGAATGGGTCCGATCGGTTAAGGAGAATTTTTCCCCTTAAGATTCGGTCATCCGCCACGTACTCGGTTAAACGATCGTGACAAATTCGGTTAACCGAGTGGGACTCGGTAAACCGAACAGCGGTCGATTTTCTGCCTTTGATTATTAAGAGATTAATTTGATCGATGGTTGGATTAGCTCCAAATTTGGTCAAACATTTTATGGGTGCATATAATGTATTATGGAATTTGTTTGTGAGAGAAATTGTCATAAAACCGTGGCTAAAGAATAGCCATGATTAAGAGTAAGATTGGAACCTATAAATAGGTCCTTATTCTCCCTAATTGGGACACACAATTCAGAAATTATTTTCTCTCCTAATTCACTACTAAAACCCACGAAAATTCTCTTAGTTTTCAAAGTCTTTGGAAGGAGAAATCTCAGAGGCTAAGGAAGGGGTTTGTAGCTAGATTCTAAGCTTGTTTGGAGATCGATTGGCTAGCTCCTTTCTCTCCATCCTTGTTTAGGGTTTCGGTGAACACTCGGAGGCATCCGGCGCGGCGAGAAGCATCCCCAACGTCTCCGAATCTTCAAGAAGTTTTTGAGAACTTCTAGGTATGAATTTCGGAGCCCTTGTTTGTTTTAATAGAGTTTTGAAACTAGATGTTAAAACAAACCGATGCATGCATGAAATAAATCAAAGAAAATTGTAATTGATCCTTATTATACATAAAAATTTCAAAAATATATATGTATAATTAAACATGAAATCCAACAGTGGTATCAGAGCTTAGGGTTCAATTTTCTCATGATTTATGGCTGTAAACAAATTTAGTTTACCATCTAGGATTTAAACAATTCGTTTTACCGGTTTTTCGGTCTTTAAATGTTTGTTGAAATAGTTCTTTGTAATAATTCGTTTTAAATGTTTTGAATGTTTAAAACATGTCATGAAATTACTAGACTTATGATTTGGACATAAGTCTAACTTGCAATAATTTCGTTTTAAGTATAAACGATTATTTTGTAAGAGAATCAACAAAACCGAAAAACTGCGATTCATCTTTCCATTGGAAATTGGATGGACAGCGGTTCATAATTAATTTTTGAATTATGGATGAATGAAAAATGTTTTTAAAGGATTTCAAAATATTTTTCAAAGAATTGTTGAGAATTCTGGATGATTGATAAATTAGATTCTGTAGTTTATAGCAATTGCGTGCATGGATGCTTGAGTTGCTTTGCAGGATTGTGAGTTTATATGTTCCAAAATCAGAAGCTATGAATGTATGTCATTATTATTATTATACAGGGGCTTATGTATGTAAAAGCCATATTCTCTATTTTCTATCTTTAGAATTGCATTTGCATGTGAGAGGTTTTTACATAGGACTTGCACTAGTTTGTTTTTATCGAATGTGAGGAGCATGTTTATTTTTCTGTAAAATCTACATCTCCGGTGCAAGAGGAAGTCGCCGAATAGAGCATTGATCGAGGATCGAGGATCAGGGATCGAAGATCAAGGATCAAAGGGAACATATAAACTCACACGATGTGGATTGTGTGAATGTTTAATTTCTGTTTTTAATTTCTGCTATGCATGTGATGAATGTGTTGAATGTTAGGATATGTATGATTAATAATATGCATGATAACCTAAAATTCTAAATCACATGTTAAATTGTCCAACAAAAATTAAGAATAAATTTCCTTCTTATTTCATCCACTAGCAGCCATTGATCGAGGGATATTCTGCTCGCCCTTAGCGAGAGATAGCTCCCTCTATCTTTGGGAATAGTGGGAGGTATAAAGGTTGTCTGTTGTTGTGCCACAATTAAATATATGAGGTGTGTCTCACCCTAGTGAACCCCAAGTATGTTTAGTTGTGAATACAATAGATAAACGTATCTCGTATCAAATGAAAATAAGTTTTCTTAACATTACCTAGAGCCCTCGCTCGGTTTTGGGAAAAAGTTTTTCTTACGAGGATAGGTCGCATTCCCTCATAATTAAAACGACAAGAGTCACAAAAGTTTGAAGATGCTAAATGTTGCTAAAATTCAAAAAGGTTGTGATTAGAAAATGTTTTCTTACCTTGATGTTGTAATGTATTCGATAGCCCTTAGCTAGTCTATATTACAATTGATGGGATCTTGGATTACTGCATTTACGGGCAAGATTTTAATTGCAGTATTTACATCATATTCGATATATATATGTATGTATGTATTAAAACATAAAATTGGCATTAAAACCTATATAATTTATTTTGTAGAAATGTCAAATATCCAACCAATTGTGCGATCTATGATCGAAAAGAACCCTTTGCAAAATGATGGCTCAAACTTCATGAAATGGCAACTCAATCTTAATATCGTGTTGAGGTTTGAAAAACTATCTCATATTTTGGATGGTGAAATCCCAAAATTAAATGAGAAGGCAACCGATAAAGAGAAAGAGGCGATGGCCAAGTGGGATGACCAAGAGAACCAAGTTCACGGTCTTATACTAGCATCCATGGGTGACTCGCTTCAAGCGAAATACTTGGATTCAAAACCCAAGAAGACCATGGAGGCTCTAACCAAGATGTTCATGGATAGTGCCCGAAAGGAGCGTTATAAGACCACCATCGCACTCACAAGGTGCCATATGGCGGAGGGAACATCGGTATCTATGCATTTTCTCACGATGCAAGGATACCTTGAGAAATTGTCGAAGCTCTCTTCTCCAATGCCCGAGGACATTGCCGAAGATCTGATTCTTGGCTCTCTAGCCCCGTCCTTCAAGGACTTTGTGATGCACTATCATGTGCGTGAAAAAGGGGTGAGTCTTGAGGAGCTTCACAACGCTCTCAAAACGGCTGAAGTTGACATGGGCAAAGGTCAGGACAATCACGTCCTAGCCGTCCATGAGAGGAGCAAAAAGATCAACAAAGGTAAAGGCAAATTTACCAAAGATACGTCAATCAAGAGCAAAGGAGTAGGAGGTACTCATGGGAGTGCTTCAAGGGGGAAATCTTTCAAATCTCCAACTCCCAACACGGAGTGCTTTCACTGCGGTGAAAAGGGACACATCCGACCTAATTGCCCCAAGTACAAGGAAGACCTTGAAAATGGGATGATTGAACGTAGGCGCCCGAGAAACGCCATAGGTATGTTTGTTATTGAGATAAATTTAATCACCTCTATCCTTGATTTGGTAATGGTTACCGGATCTTGTGCTCACATAATTTTGATGTGCAGCTATTGAAGGATAGGAAGGAACTCGTTGGGAACGAGATGATATTGAAGATTGGAAATAGTACAAGCATCGCTGCAATTGTACAAGATTCTATAGAACTTCAATAGTCTAGTGATTTAAATTTATGCTTTGAAGAATGTTTGTTATATGCCTTCGATTAGCAAGAACATTTCTGTATCAAGTTTTAGATATGGATAAATTTTAATAAATATTTTAATTCTTGCTTGTCTATATCGAAGAATAGAATTTTCTATGCAAATACATTCATATAGAATGATCTCTATTTGCTTGAAATAAATAATAAACAAACTCAAACAAACAATAACAAAAGAGAAACTAAGACAACTCACGTGAATGATAGTCTTGTAGCACTATCGGATTGGTCAAATAAATGACCAAGAGACTTTTCAAGAAGAAAGGAACGAAAACGAATAACTAATTGGATATAATACATTCTAATGTATGTGGTCCGATAAGTACAAGTGCAAGAGACGGTTTAAGGTACTTCATTTTGTTCACAGACAACTATAGTCATTATGACTATATTTGTCTAATGGGAAGCAAAAGTGAATTCTTTGACAAGTTCAAGGAATTCGAGGATGAAGTAATGAACCGACTCAACAAGAATATCGAGTCTCTATGAACGGTTCGTAGGGGTGAGTGCTTAGGATACCTAATTTGGCTCATTCCTAAAGTAGGAATAGGATATTGCTCGACATGGTTCAATCAATAATGAGTCAATTTAAATTGCCGATTTACTTTTAGAATTATGCACTACAAATAATGACAAACTCACTAAATAATGTTCCATCCAAATCCGTGGAGAAAATGGTTTATGAGCTATGGAGTTGAAAGACATCTAAGCTCAACTTTCTCAAGATTTGGGGTTGTGAGGTCTACGTCGAGAAATTGATGTCGACCAAACTTCAACCAAAAACGGATTAAGTGCTTCTTTATAGGTTGTCCTCGTGTGACAAGAGGATACTACTTTTGGTATATCACCTCCAATCGAAAGATTGTAGAGAGAGATATGGTTTTTCTGGAATTTCTGGAAAAGAGAGAAAAGTAGTGGGAGTAGAGTTGAGCTTGAGAAAACTCAAGATACTCTACAAGATCATGAAATGAATGATGACATTCAAGATCATGAAGACCCAACCGAGATTCCTTTGGTTAGTGGGAGCATGAGCGAGAGATCCTTACAAGAAATTGTGAGAGAATCTCAATCATCCTCACCTAGTGTGCGTTCGAGAGTCGAACATGAACCTATTCCTCAAGAAATTGTGGAAGAAGTTCGAGAGACACAAGAAGAACCAAAAGAACTAAAAAGGTCAATGAGGGAAAGGAAGAAACCCAATAAGTATGTGGGACTTCATGAGATCATGGTACTAGATAGCAAAGATCCCTCGACCTTCCGAGAAGCAATAGAAAAGACTCCAAACTATGGTTAAAAGCCATGGAATCCGAAGTAGAATCCATGTATGATAATCAAGTATGTAACTTGATTTGCCTTCCTCAAGAGAAAATATCATTTAGTATAAATGAACTTTTAGGAGGAAGATGGACATGGATAATAACTTGACAATCTACAAAGCAAGGCTTGTAGCAAAAGGTCATACTCGAATTCAAGAAATTGACTTTGATGAAACTTTTAAGAAGTTACCATGATAAAATCTATTCGGATTATGCTCGCTGTTTCCACATTTCATAATTATGAGACATGGAAGATGGATATCAAAATGGCGTTCCTTAAATAGGAACTTGGAGGAGGATATGTACATGGTACAACCTCAAGGTTTTGATGATCCAAATAGTAGCGAGAAGAAATGCAAGTTTCGAGAATCCATTTATGGATTGAAGCAAGCATCGAGGAGTTGGAACAAACGCTTTGACGAAAAGGTGAAGAAAATTCACTTCATTCAAAGTAAAGGAGTACCTTGTATATACAAGGAGATTAGTGGGAGCCATGTAGTACTTCTGATCTTATATGTCGATGACATATTGCTCATGATCAATCATATACCTTTGCATTAGCAAACGAGAAATTTCATTGAAATCAGTGTATTCAATGAAAAGAAAAGGATGAGGCTCAACACATCTTGAGAATCAAGATACATTGAGATACATCCCGTAGACTCATTGGCTTCAGTCAACGTGCATACATTGACAAGGTCTTTGAAATGTTCAGGGTGAACAATTCCGATATGGACAATATGCCAATAAGTATGAATATAGGTGTGCAACTCAAGAAGTCTCAATGTGCTCAATCACACAAAGACTTGGAGTACATGAAGGTATCCCTTATGCTTCGGCAAAAGGAAGGACCATGTACACAATGACTTGCACAAGACTCAATATCTCGTATGCTCTAAACGTGACAAGTGGTCACCAATCCAACGCAAGTCCTAATCGTAGGATTGCGGTCAAGAATATTCTGAAGTACCTTAACCGGACAAAAGACAAGGTTCTTGTTTATGGAAGACAAAGGAGAAAATAGCCGAGGGCTGTTTTGATGCAGTTCTTATAGGAATTCTAGACAATAAGAGGTTGGAGTGATGATGCGTCATCATTATCGAAGGTGGAGGTATGAGCTAGTGTAGTTAGGAGTAATATCACTACAGCTAACTCAACCACCAACGAAAGACAAAATAAATAAATAGGTGGACACAACAGTGGCACAACTGATCCATTCAACAAACCTTCATACCAAGCTAAAAGACGAAATATATATTTCGAGTCCATGGATCCGAGGGTCCATGTGGATTGGCTTGATAGGTGATTTAGGAAGGTTACCCTAGTTATTGATGTTTTATGCATTGAGAATGTATGTGAAAGAAAACTTTGATAACAAGTGGGAGATTGAAGAGAATGTGTTCTAAAAGTTTTACTTTTAAATATCGATTATTATGAATTGAATGAGAAATCATTTTGTTCCTTGTTTATGTTATTCGTCTTTTAGAAGTGTTAAGGAAGAGGCTCTTGGTCCTTAACCGTAGAGCTCTAAAAGATATTGGTTTACATAAAACAAAAGATATTCACAATCATGGTAACTAACATGGAACATTAATTACCGAGTTAAGATTGTCGTGTTGGTCATAGATCATTGTAGCTCTACAAGTGAGTGACAACACGGGTATGCAAAAGAGGAGAATATTACTTTTGTATACTGAATAGACCTAATAAGTAAAATATTATAGAAATGTGTTTCTGTGTCATTAATATTTTACTGTGTCTTTGGTCCTTTGATATGAGACTTATATCCGATCGCTTAAGGAGTTCTTAATTAGACTAGTGTCTTGAGCTATCGATGAGTGTAGTGTAAAGGCATTAGTTGGTTAAGTACAACTTTTGTTGGAGAAGATAGTTAGTCAAAAGACTATCATTGCCCCTCTTAATTGAGTGATGATATTAGTGGGCCCCTTGATAAAGCAAAGTTATAATGTGCACAATGTGATTTGAGTTAAGTCACATATTTATAACTAGCTTAAAGAGATCAAGAACTGAATACTAAGACAAAGATGACACAATACTACTTTGTGTGTATTCTTAATATCATGAGGCAAGGGACGGACACAAGTGGTGCACTCCATCACTAAATGGATCGGGTTTTGGTTCGAGTGGAATTAAGACATCTAACTAATTGGGAGCTATAATGTGTAGCTAGATACCGCTTATAGCTTGTGATATTAAGCTCTTAATATCACTGCCAACTTAGTTTAGATCCTCCCATAGGTCACACCGCAAAAACCGTGAAACAAGAAGCTTGATTTTTGGTTCATATGATGTGTCGGGTTTCTCATAGAAAATATGACACATGTGGTGAACGAGTAAAATCAATTATGTTGTATACATAACATAATTAGAATCATGATAAATTCATATGAGATGCATATATTATGGGGTGCAATAATTTATTATTGCATAGGATAATATATTGCATAAGTTGTGAATTTGCTAAAACCCCAAGTTCAAATTTTGTTGGAAAAAAATCCAAAATTTGAAATAGGCAAAATCGGGTAGAAGTTCGGTAATCCGTTGAGGTTCGGTCGACCGAAGGATCTATGGATCGGTCAACCGAAGGTGGAACGGATAATCGTAATTGATTGACCGAACTTGACCAAAGTGCCTGGAACTTTGGTACGGTGTACCGAACCAGAAACGGTCGACCGAACAATGTCAAGTTCCGATATTTTTGGTTAACCGAATAGCACTCGGTCTTACACGTGAATGGGTCCGATCGGTTAAGGAGAATTTTTCCCCTTAAGATTCGGTCATCCGCCACGTACTCGGTTAAACGATCGTGACAAATTCGGTTAACCGAGTGGGACTCGGTAAACCGAACAGCGGTCGATTTTCTGCCTTTGATTATTAAGAGATTAATTTGATCGATGGTTGGATTAGCTCCAAATTTGGTCAAACATTTTATGGGTGCATATAATGTATTATGGAATTAGTTTGTGAGAGAAATTGTCATAAAACCGTGGCTAAAGAATAGCCATGATTAAGAGTAAGATTGGAACCTATAAATAGGTCCTTATTCTCCCTAATTGGGACACACAATTCAGAAATTATTTTCTCTCCTAATTCACTACTAAAACCCACGAAAATTCTCTTAGTTTTCTAAGTCTTTGGAAGGAGAAATCTCAGAGACTAAGGAAGGGGTTTGTAGCTAGATTCTAAGCTTGTTTGGAGATCGATTGGCTAGCTCCTTTCTCTCCATCCTTGTTTAGGGTTTCGGTGAACACTCGGAGGCATCCGGCGCGGCGAGAAGCATCCCCAACGTCTCCGAATCTTCAAGAAGTTTTTGAGAACTTCTAGAAATGAATTTCGGAGCCCTTGTTTGTTTTAATAGAGTTTTGAAACTAGATGTTAAAACAAACCGATGCATGCATGAAATAAATCAAAGAAAATTGTAATTGATCCTTATTATACATAAAAATTTCGAAAATATATATGTATAATTAAACATGAAATCCAACACACATTTCATGGGTCAACTTTCTCACCCACTCCCCAACGACTCTAAGAGCTTTGAAGCCTATATAAGGACCTCATTAGAAGCACAACACAAGTACTACACTCTCCAAACATCAAGTATCCTTGTGCTATCTTTCCCAAACCTTCAAAGCTCAAATCCTATACACTCAAGCCAAAACTTCACCACTTGTATTCCTAGATCCATATCATAATCCAAGTGTGCTCAAAGTTAGAGTGTCATTAGCAAGAGTTGTGATTCCATTCTTTCATCCAAATCACAAGAGTTGTAATAGCTTCAAGGAAGCTCCCTCTCGGGTTGTGAGAGGAGACACGGGCGATGCGAGGTTGTTCGCGAGGCTCGGGTTTGTAAAGGCGTTGATCTCGGCCCGGTAACGGAGATCGGATAGTGGAAACCACAAGCGAGGCTCGAGGGACGAGCGGGGCTTGTGAGTGAGGACTAGGACCCGGGGAGGGTGCCGAACCTCGTTAAATCGGGCGTCGACTTCAACGTTGGTTTGCAAGTTCTCTATCTCTTAGAATAACCCTTGCATGATTAGTTGTTAGTTCGTAATTAGTTTTTAATTCCGCATCTTGTTTAATTACGATCACTAGAGGCCCCTTAAGATCCCTACAATAAGAACAACCAACAAGTTACTAAAAATTAATGAAAATTCAAATCTCATCAAAATGGTCATGTACAACCAAAAAATATTTATTTTAAAATTTATGCATAGTGAGATCTAACGTATGGTAGATAAATTCAAGTTAACAATAAGACAAGTACGAAAATTATGCATACAACCATGCTAGTATGTCATTACTTATTGTAATAATACTCGTATCAAAATCTACAAATTAAAAAGTACAACACTAGGAGGAACATTAATAAAAAACAAAAACACCCTTCGAATACGAATCCACGTTTGGTGCTCCATAAACAGTGCTTGCACACGCTCTGCATATTCGTTGTTTCATGAATGTTTCCCCTTCAAACCGAACTTCCTCTAAACCCTTCGAAATCGAAAAATTAAAGGCGTAATTGGTTGCTAAACAATACCGCTAGCGTGACGTCGTTTGAGGTCGACGGAGTCTTCACCCGCTGGACCGGACGCAAGGAAGACTACGGTTCGGAGCTACAAAGGAGATGATGGTATGTAAATATTTTGAATATTAGCTCATTTATCACAGAATAGGGTATGTAAATAGTTTGAAAGGGGAGGTTGGAATGGTCAAAATGTTGGGGACATTAGACGTAAATTTCGTAGGATGGACTAGAAAAGCTACCTCTGCATGATCTATTCCTCGTAGTGAAATTTATGGCAGACTAGGGCATCCCTCCATCAAGTTGCACATAAAAGCTCACGAAGTAGGCCTCACCCGTCCATTGGGAAAAATCTAATTTAATGCGGATTATTGTCGCCATCACTTTGAGTGGAACGTGAGGAAAGATTAGGGAACTACTAAACGTCGCCCCAAAACTACTTAAATCGCCCCTTGAAATTACCAAATTGCCCTTAACAATATATTTAATACCCAAATCGTCCCGTGTCTATAAATAAGGCCTATGGTCTTGTATATTCATAATTTATCAGTAAAAACACCACGAAAATGTCTGGCGAGGGTGATGCATCGGGTGAGGTAAGCCTGGCGCGGGGAAATTTTTGGGCCGAGCGTCTGCATTAGACGCCTCCCCCATGGTGAGGGCGTCTGCGTAGGACGCCCTCCCCATGGCCGAGGCGTCTAACGCAGACGCCTACACAATGGGAGAGGCGTCTTATGTAGACGTCCTCCCCATGGGTAAGGCGTCTGTATTAGACGCCCTTCCCTACGGCAAGGCGTCCTACGCAGACGCCTTACCGTTGGGGCAGGCGTCTAATACAGACGCCTGTTTTTTTTTTTTGATTTTGATTTTGTTTTTTTAATTTCGACTTTATTTTTTAAATTTTTTAATTTCAATTTTATTTTTTAATTTTTTTAATTTCGATTTTATTTTTGTAGGTTCCAGATTTCGGTGGTGATGGAGTGGATTACAGTGAGTTATTTCAAACTACACAAATCTTTGAAACAATCGATGAAGCATGTAAATGGGCCAAACAAGTAGCTATCGGAGCTGGGTTTTTTTTGGTCGTGTCGTCTTACAAAACAAGATCAGATAGTCGGATGGATTGTTATTTGAGATGCGACCGGCGAAATCAAATGGAGTCTCGGGATATGGATACTGCACTTCGAAGAAACACCAAAAGAAAGGGTTGCGGTTGCCGTTTCTTAATAAAAGTGGTGGAGCGACGAGATCGTGATGGATGGGTTGTGGTTTATAATAGTGCTCACGGACATCACAACCACAGACTGGCAGTTTATCCAGAGGGTCGTCGTCAAATTAGTGGTCTAAGTTCTGGGGCGAAGAAGATTGTTCGTGATATGACAGAGGCGCAAGCAAAACCACGGAACATCTTGAAGGCAGTAAAAGAAAAATTCCCGGAGGACAATCAAAATCAAAGGCATATTTATAATTTCAGAGATTACATGAGGAGGACAAAATCTGAAGATCGGAATCCCGTCCAGCAGTTTCTCTACCAAGCAGTGCAGTGTGAGTACTTACATTGGATTATGGCGGATCCAGAAACTGATGTCGTAACTCACGCTTTTTTGGCACATCCGACGTCAGTCCAGTTGTTGCGGACATATCCTTTCGTTATCTGCATGGATTCGACTTACAAGACGAACAAGTATAAGATGCCTTTGTTCGAAATGATTGGGGTCACACCAGCAAACATGAATTTCCTTATTGGATATGCGATTTTGATGGATGAATCTTACTCCAGCTATTTGTGGGTGATGGAGAAGTTGAGAGATCTGTTATTGGGGACTGTCAGCCCGACTGCAATAATAACAGACCGGGAGTTAGGCCTTATGCGACCAGTGAGAGAGGTTTTTCCTGACTCTGCTCATTTACTCTGCACATGGCACATCAACAAAGACGTATTGAATTACGCATACCACGTATTCGGCAAGAATAAGGAGATGGCAGAGACTTTGAGGCGTGGAAGATGGAGGAAGATCATGCTTTCTACTTCAGAAGCCGAGTATGATAGAGCTGTGTATGCTCTGAAAGATTTGTATAGATCGTGGCCGGCTATCACGGAGTATCTGGACACCACGTGGTTGGTGCATAAAGAAAAGTTTGTGCTGAATTGGACGAACAAAGTCCTTCATTTTGGGAACACCACGAATTGTAGGGTCGAAAGTGCTCATTCGGCTCTAAAAGAGTGGATTTCTACATCGACTGCAGCTCTGGACACTCTTTTCGAGCGCGTCAACGCGGCTACTAAAATGCAGCTGACGAATATTCGAAACTTTCTTGAAGACTCGAGACGGCGAAATTTGACTAATTTCGGACATGCTCTATATCGTCACATAAATGGTAGAGTTTCACATCACTGTTTGCAGTTGCTGAGTCAGGAGGTGAAGAGAATGCAACAGTTAGATGATGAAGTTGAATATCGTTGCGAATGCGCTTTTCTGACTTCTCATGGGATACCTTGCGCATGTACCATCCGTGGATGTCTTGAATCAGAAAACGGAATTTACTTAGAGCAGATTCATCCATTCTGGAGGACACTTGTCATTGAGGAAGGAGCCGGGAACGCAGAGTTTGTGTCTCAGGCAGCTCAAGACGCCGAACATTTTCGCAGTCTGGTTGATGAGATTGCAGGAAGTGACCCTACCGTAATTCGATCTGCCTCTCGGGTTTTATTCGAGCAGCTACACCCCGAACATTCGAATTTGAAAGAGCCTGCAGTAAAAACAAAGCTACGAGGTCGACCAAGGGGAAAGTCGACACGACGGGACCCTAGTGCGTTTGAGTATGCAGAGCGAGGTAGTGGTCGATCTTCAGGTAGTGGGAGTAAAGGTCGTGGTCGTTCTTCCGGTAGTGGAAGCAAAGGTCGTGGTCGATCTTCTGGTTCTTCGTCTGTGAGGGGAGGATCAGGTATACCATCCCTATATTTATTATTATTATAATTTTGTTATTTATTTCAGTAAATATGTATCTTTTGTTATTATATGTAACTGTATTTTTTGTTCATATTGTAGTGACTGGGCGGGCTGACGTAGACGACTTCCCATATGGAGATAGAATTCCAGGAATCATTATGCCATTCCTACACCAGTGGAATGATGTACGTGCTGATGGAAACTGTGGATTTCGATGTGTCGCCGATGTTTTCCACGGTGGTGAAGACAATTGGCAACTCGCCCGTCGTTCGATTTCAAATGAGATAGCTGCGAACCCATCTTTTTATGAGCACGTATACTACGACGGTGTGGCGGAGGCTCGTCACCGGATTAATTGGGGCGGGGGACCTTGTGGCGAGAATCACTATATGGAGACGTGGACGGACTTGTTTCCCATTGCAAATTTTTACAAGTGTGCAGTTATGTTCTTCTCTCTCGGAAATGATGGTTCATTGTACCCATGTCTTACAGTTCTACCTTGGGAGAGTCCGCCTACCGTGACGAGACCGTGTAGAGAGTTGATTATTGCTCATTTAGGGAGTTACGCTCATTACATTCGTTTGGAATTGAATGAGGGATTCCCCGTACCTCCTATAGCGACTCTGTGGTATCAAATACGAGATGAGAGTGTTATTGGATGGGAGCTGGAGTACCAAAATAGGATAGCATATTGGCAACAATTATGTAATATGTTTTGATATGTTTGTACATTATATAGTGTTGCTTTATTATGTAATATGTTTTGATATGTTTGCTTTATTTGCATTATATATAATAGTACGACAAGTTATCAAACACAAATACAAATAATAAGCGTACAATAGATAAGCAAAACACAAATACAAACAATAAGCGTACGACATGTTAGCAAACACAAACACAAATACAAATAATAAGCGTACAACAGATAAACAAATATAAATGCAAATAGTAAGCGTACAACAGATAAACAAATATAAATGCAAATAGTAAGAGTACGGTACAACAGATCAGCCTACTCATCATCCGAATCATGGTCGGAGATGCCTAACTGAGTATGCCACGAGTGTATGATCTCATCCAAATCTCCGCATGCAGCTCTGGCATCGTCTGGCAGCTCATCCCTCATCTGCAAGATTGGGTCTACAGCCCGTATCATCTTACCCATCCACTGCACATAACAATAACATTAGCGTACATTAACAAATTATACGGTACAAATAAATATAGATAAAATGAAAAAATTACCAGATCGCCACACGTCCTATCTGGTGGTCGATCTGCTCTCCGGGAGGCACCACGGACGATGATAGGATGTGAGTAACTACCGAACCAATCAAGATAACCTGCATCACACTCGGAGGGGTCGCGACTACGTCTGAAGTCGCCAAGGAACAATCGGCATGATCTCGGAAATGTCCGCCAAGTCGATTCCGCTGTAGAAGCGGGGAACCTGACGTCGTACGTCGCTGCTGTCGCAGACCGCACCGCATGCTCTGGTGTCGGAATGTCAACCGGGATCACCTGAACATATCCTAACTGACGCAAGACCCGATCGGGCATATAAGGCTCTATGATATCCCGATAACGAATAAGACCCATCAATAAAGTCCTCGGGACATCCGCTGCTGGGTCAGGACCATAGGGTAACCACTCCACCTAAAGTTTAACACATTAATAATAATACATCTTAAAATTAAATAAATGGTGTAAAGTTTGATACCTCTGATGCAGTCATCTGATCAAGCCGTGCGCGGATGGAACGCAATCGTCCATCGCTCTTGTCCTCGCTCCGGACAGCCCACATACCCGAACGTGGATGACCCTCGTCGATAATCTTCCGCTCACGATGCGGGCGGAATGCAGGAAAGTACTCGTATATCCACGCCTGCAGCAGCGTAAGACAACCTGCAATCCCAGAACAATCCGCACGGCTAGCTATCCCAAGCTGCCGGTACAGGTATGCCAACGTCGCTGACCCCCACGAGTACTCACGAACGGTCTCCGGGTCCCTAGCCTCCAGTAGATCGCGTGGTCTGATCCGACAACCACTCTTGTCGACAAACAAGACGGCTCCGAGCATCAAGAATAGGTACGCCGTCAACTGTGTATCATCGGCCCGCGGAGGTCGTGCCCGTCTGCATAGGTCCTCAAGGGAGTCGATGCCGACACCACCACCATTCCATAAAGCTGTATCTCTGGCCAGACCATCAGGTGTGACACCAAGCAACTCTGCCACATAACACCTCAGCTCAGACGTCGACCCCTGAGCACTAACCAGACGACCATCCACAGGAATGCGCAGGATCTGGAAAACATCGTGAAGCATGATCGTCATCTCTCCGAAAGGCATGTGGAAAGTGTTGGTGTCAGGCTGCCACCGCTCCACAAACGCCGAAATCAAAGGCATGTCGAGATAAGGGAACATGTTGTACGGTAAGTGCCCCAAATGCGTGGCACTAATCTCCTCTCTGATATCAGCACTCAGTGTAGACCGCCAACCCTGTAGTGCTGTACAGGCTCTGTGCCGATTCTGGCACTTCAGAACCTTCCGATCCTCTCCGTCCCAGATCCGTCTAGCAATGTGACCCCAGAAACTAGGAATGACGCTCCCATCTAAAGGACCACCAGGCGTCATACTGCTCACGATCCAAGAATCGTCCTGGACCCTCTTCTTCTTCTGAGCGCGGGGATCAACAGTGCACGAGCTCGAATCCCCGGTCGTAAACCTCCCACCCCTACCTTCCGCACCATCCATCCGGCGGAAGTAGAAGTACCCGCTCGACCACGTCCTCCGCTATAATCCCCCTGCCTCTCCACCTCCGGCCGCACATCATACGGGCCATCATCGTCGCTCTCGTCGTCGAAACTATCCACATGCTCATCATCGAAGGAATCATCCTCCTCCTCACGACGACGTAATGCCTCCCTCTCCCTCCTGACCGAAGCAGATATCCCCCGTCTACGTGGATGACGCGGTGCTGAATCATCCTCTAAAGAACGGAAGGCGTGTAATGGTATCGACTTGCCTCTCCCTCCACTGTGACCCGATGACTATTTATTGAAATTTTAAATACAAATTTGTTAAATTTGTTAAACTAAATTATCATATTTATCAAAATTGTTAAACTAAATCAAAATTTGTTAAACTTAATTATCAAAATTGTTAAACTAAATCAAAATTTGTTAAACTAAATTAAAACAATTGTTAAACTAAATCAAAATTTGTTAAAACTAAATATCACAAATGTTAAACTTAATAAGAATTTGTTAAATTAATTTTTTTGATTTATCACTATTTATTAAAGTAATTATGATATTTATTAATTAAAAAAACAAAAAAGGAGGAGGCGTCTGCGAGAGGAAGCCGACGACTTTTTTTTTTTTTCAATTCATACTATGGGGGGAGCGGCTTCCGAGGACGCCCGACCCATGCGGGGGGCGTCTCCCTCGGACGCCGACGACTTTTTTTTTTTTTTAAAAACAAATAAATAACGTAATGTTACCTCATACGGGTACACCGGGGGAACTGCTGGCTGCTTCCCTGGCCTCCGAGACATTCGTAATCTTGTGTAGTAGGTATAGGAAGAGAAAGTTTTGAAAAAAGAGTGAAATTGTGAGATATATAAGCAAAAATAGGAGGAAGGGCAATTTGGTAATTTCAAGGGACGATTTAAGTAATTTTGGGGCGATGTTTAGCAGTTCAGAAAGATTATTAGTAGATGATGGCAAGGTCAAGGTGGTTAGTGTTTGACTATTCACCAAGCCCATTAAATTGTTTGGTAACGTGTTGATTTCAACATTATCTTCCTAGTTATCATTTTTTTTGTTGACGTGATTTTTCTTTCATCATGATCTTAAATTCTTAATGCAATTGCACTTTTCCTATTGTATTTTGACTTGTTTGCGAAAACTACTAGCAAAATTCTAGATGATGATGTCCTATATGAGGACGTCTCTTTTTCCACGATAACCATAGATGACATGAAAGCCACGCATGGATGTACAAATTCTAGATGATACTTTTTTTCATTAGTACCCTTAATCACCTCTACTGTGGCATACCTATAATTAAAGAACTCGTGACTTAAGCAGTTCAACTTGCATTAATTGTTGATGCCGCTAACAAAGTACACTTATGTTTAAATAGTAAAATTTTCAATAAAAATTCAATAATTAGGTTTACTTGCTAAAACGTCGATATTAAAGTTCGCCTTGTGTAGAAGAGTCTCGGTTGATTTGGTTTGAAGTATTTTCTAATTTAGTCTAACAAGACGTCATGATGTAATCTGCGATAGCTAAGGCTCGATGAGGGTTCTAACTTCTAACCCCAGCTGCGTGGAGTCTTATTTGCTGAGTTTTTTAAGGTCTACGAATGGTTTTTAAAGTGGTTAAGGATACCTATGTGATTTATCCAAACATTATCTTATTAAAATAATAAAACCTAACCATATGATCTAATGGACAATGAAAAATAAAATGAAACCACATTTTAGAAATAAGGGTAAATAATGTAATTAATCCAAGATACTTCAAAGAATATATTTTTTATTCCTATATAAGGTAAAATCGGGAGATAAACCTGAGATATTAAGAGGAATCGAATGAATTACCGTTTATATGATCTATGTCGACTTAGAGATAAGTGATTGTAAATTTTGTTTATTTTTATTGTCCAAAAAAGTTCGTTTATTTTCTTGGGTAGTTGGTGGAAGAATTTTTCAATCATTTAATTAAATAACAAAAGAAATATAAAGACAATTCACCAACATGTGTTTCCTTTTTTCCAGAAAACCATTGATATTCACGAACATACGGTTCATCCTTTTAAATCTACTGTTATGGTTAAAAATCACGTTTGACTTCTTCTATCTTACGTGCGTAACATAATATCTCATGTTTTACCCTCAGTAATCTTAAAAAGTAACTACGTAATACACATAAGTTACACAACTAATCAAGTAAGACTCGAGTATACACTATACCCATGACATCATGAGATCCAACCTCATGGTTAATTTACCTTTTCTTTTAAATTACAAAAAAGCCAACCCACCAACGTATTCTAACCAAAATGTTAACCACAAAGCATTAATTTAATCACAAATTATGCATATCAAGATATTTCCTCGCATCCCCATTCCTCAGGGTTTGGGTCCTCCATTCGACCGGATTAAGCAAAGTACGGCAGACCAAACAGAACCCAACCCAACCCAACCAAACCAAACCAAAGTCTTGTTTGTTCGGATGTCTTCACTTCCTACAAAAAAACAAACCACAAACACAAAATCTACGCCGTAATCTTCCACTAGAGATCTATTCCTCCACCCGACCAAGTCAACCACCCAAACAACCCACGGACTCCGGAACCCGTTGTTCGATCTTCGGATTTCTGCCCGAAACACCTCCGGAAGCCTAAAGGTGCGATTTTGGGAGATGGGTCGATCTTACTTTCTCCCCAAAACCACTGGTTCGTTGCATCTGGGTTTGGTGGATTCCAACGCTTTTGATTGAAGTCAACCACTTCTCTTCAAGGTATAGGTTTTTGTAGTTTATTTACTTTTTTGCCTTTTGGTTCTGTTTTTCTTAAGATATATATAGAACGAAAATAGAAGTAGGAATTGGGTGAGTTCGGTTTTGGTGGAGATGGCTTTTATGAAGAGAACTAGATTTAGGATCAAAGATGGGGGGTTTAGGAGAGCATACCCTTTAGTTGTAATTGCTCTGCTAGGTGTTTTTGTGTTCGTTATTCGTCCGTTTGGGACCTCGAATCTTGCGGGGTTTTACTCCGATGATGCGATTGATGAAGGGTTTAGTGGTAGTAGCAGTGATTTGGGATGGAGTCCAGAGGCGAATCTTCCTAAACAAACGGAAATTTCGAGAACTCTAGAGAAACGGAACCACTTGCCACCTAAGAATTTGGACCTTTTCCCGAAATTGGCCGACGATCGTGTTGTGATAGTGTTGTATGTGCATAACCGGCCGCAGTATCTCCAAGTGGTTATCGATAGTTTGTCGAAGGTAGAGGGGATTGGTGAAACCTTGCTTATTGTTAGCCATGATGGTTATTTTCCCGAAATGGATAAGACTGTCAAGGGAATTAGGTTCTGCCGAGTTAAACAGATTTACGCTCCTTTCTCGCCGCACCTTTATCTGGATGGTTTTCCCGGTGTTTCGAATGGTGACTGTTTGGAAAAGGATGATTCTTCCAAGAAAATTTGCAATGGTACGTCTGACCAGTATGGCAACCATCGTACTCCGAGGATCGTGTCACTGAAACACCACTGGTGGTGGATGATGAACACTGTTTGGGATGGTTTGGAGGAGACAAGGGGACATGCTGGTCATATTCTTTTCATTGAGGAAGACCATTATATATATTCCAATGCCTACCGAAATATTCAACTGCTGACGGCACTCAAATCAAAGAAATGCACTCAATGTTATGCGGCAAACCTTGCACCTTCTGACCTCAACTCCCCAGGTGAGGGGTGGGAGCTTCTTATTGCTGAGAAGGTCGGCAATGTTGGTTATGCATTTAACCGGACTGTCTGGGAAATGATTCACTCAAGGGCCAAAGAGTTCTGCACGTTCGACGACTACAACTGGGATATAACGATGTGGGCTACGGTTTATCCTTCGTTTGGCAATCCTGTTTATACACTTAGAGGGTCACGAAGAAGCGCAGCACATTTCGGAAAATGTGGTTTACATCAGGGGCAGGAAAATGGTAAATCTTGCATTGACAATGGCACAGCGATATTCGAGGTGGACAAGATCGACAGAATTCCTAATATCAAGCCGAACTGGGAGGTTCATTTCATAAATAAGCAAGGCGGTTACCAGAAGGGGTTCAAAGGTTGGGGAGGATGGGGAGATAAGAGAGACCACGAGCTTTGCTTCAGTTTTGCACGCATGTATTGTTATTCTCAGCCAAAAGAATAGATGAGTTGCTGGATTCAGAGAAATTAACTGATAAAGTGATAGCGTATGTCTTGAAGATATTGTAACGCCATTCATGTGAAGATCCTCCGGAGTTCAACATTGCACCGTTACATTCTGGTATGTAAGAGCTATACTTATATTATTGTCTTAGGAAAATCTTAGTTTCATTAGGTTTTTGCACTACTACTAAAGCAGAGATGGTCTCCTTGTAAGAAACAGGTTTTATCCCGCTTCTAGTCCATTCACGGATGTGATTATCTATTTTTTATATCTGAAATTTTAATGAGAAGCATCTGTATTGTTTAATTACCTGATATTTGGAGCGTCGACAGACAGGTTTTGAACCATCCTTTCAGGAACCAACAGGTTCCCACTTCCCTCCATTGCACTGATGTTGTAAATTTTGATTTTTTTTCTTATGTTGATGAGCATGTGGGATGTGGCCATAATCCCAAATCTAAATTGGAATCTGTTAGTTTTGTGTTGATGGTGAGTGAGGTCGTATCTGAGGTCCGAGGATTCTATTCAACTGGTGTGAACCAGTAAAAGGATTGCTACCTCCCATCTGGTTTTTCTTGTGGAAATGTAGCCACAATGGCTTACGTTGGATTCTAAACTACCATGGCTCTCGCCGAACTAACGCAATGATTCAAATGTTTGTCCTCTTTGTCACAATCACAAAATGGATCCTAACCAACTTCCTACCGCAGTAACCTAGAGTCACATCTACAAGCTTTATTACCTCTACATCTGAGAATGCTCACCCAACTCTCAAATTCCAATTATGTAGCTTTCGCAGTCCTTAGCGGAAAGATGTGCAAGACTTTACAACACAAATCACCCTCACCATCAATCAGACTGCATTACACAGCAAGCTCTAGGCCTAGCTACATCACAACTTTCATGTATTCATCAAAACAATAGATTTGTACAATGATAATATATAAATACAATGAGTGTTATGCTCCCACAAAAAAACAAAAAATGGTGTGAACCGGTAATTGATATATACTGAATTGATATTCGTCGTCGGAAAACTATCTAAATCGTTCGTGCGAATTACCGTTTTGTCATTCTCTTATTTATACGTATATATCTCTTCATTTTACTCTCATACTACCACTCTCTCTTCATCTTCCTCTCATAATCATCAAAAATAATGTTTCGGATGTCAGGAAATGAGCCAACGGACGTCTCGGTATACTCAAATTTGGTAAAATGTCCAACTTCTTTTTCGTAAAATAAAAAAAAATTAGGAGGCGTCTGCCGGAACCGCCCCCATGGGGACGGTGTGTTATCTCAAATTATCTCAGGTTCCGTTCCAAATTTTTTGGTATTAATATGGTGGATTACAGTGAGTTTTGGATCTAGAAATTTTGAGATCTTCATTACTTACAGAAACTTATTGTAATCCAACTCATTACCACTGAAATCTTGCAAACGGAACCTCAAATAAATTATGATAACACACCATATAAGTTTAAGATTTGTTTTTGGACGGGCGTCTGCAACAGCCGCCTCCCCCACTTTAGCTAGATGTCCCGTCCACACAAAAAAATTGAAATTCGTGTGATTCAGACGATTCGTCGGACATTTTCGTGGTGTTGGTACTGGTAAAGTGAGGAAAACGTATGCAGAATCTTTAATTTAAGAGACGAGACGAAATGAGTATTAAAAGAATTATGAAGGCAAAATGATAATTAGATGACCGATTTAAGTAGTTTTGGGGTGATGAATAGTAATTCCCTTGATACACGAAGGGAAGCAAACCAATCACAAGGGACATAAAGTATCAACATTACGTGTAAAATATCTTGGCTTCAGGAAAAGAAACATGGCCGGAAACAACATTACGTGTAAAAAGAAACTGAAAATAATATCAAAGATGTTTCAAATGCTTCTCAACCTTGTCGTGATTTATCTAGAGGAACACTTAAGAAAACAATTATTTGATTTTCAAGACAACTTTTTAAGTCATTGATTTGTCCAAAAATAATTAAAGAACTGAATTATCATGATTTCACAACCATTAGAAGTTCCTCTACTTCCACCAAGGCCTTGAAATTCAATCACATTCCACCGGGCATACTACGAGGACTTCCTCATCTTACACATTGAAGCAGTAGTAGCGTGTACACTAAAAAATTTCAACGGTCCCAAATTAACTACGTCAAGAACAATCCAACGCCTTTATGTTGAGCATCAGCCGCCATACAAAGCCAAATGCCAACACAAGCCTTTTATCAGCTCATTGCATTATCGTATGAAAATGAACCTCTTTTACATAAATTGTTGGTTTTTTGGTCCTTTAATCTTAATTTTGATGATTAACAAACTAATAGTATGCATAACTTCAATTACAACATCACACACATCATATTATCAAATTGCATAGATATTGTGTATTCCTAACAATGTAGGTGATCAAACCAAGGGACTAATCAACTTCAAGATCAAGGCTCAAGACTTGTAATCAAAGTTCAAGGACTTCATATGATCAAATGTACACTTGATGCACAAAAGGATAAACCCGTCTATCTCGGTCGACCGTGGTCTTATCGGATTACCGAACCAGGTTCCCCACGGATAACCGAGTGTCTTTTGGTGAACTGTTCCCTATAGAGTCAGTAACTACTTATCTCCTGGAACCTTAGAGTCAGCAAAATCTTGATCTCCTGGAATCATTGTTTCGGTGTACCGAACCTTATCCGATCGACCGTGTCCCTATTCCCAGTAGCTTCGAATATTTCTCTGGACATCTCTATTCGGTCTTCCGAAGAGAGATCGGTCATCCGAACTTCCATGTGTCTTTAGGCCTAAACCGACTTCACCTTATTGGCTCACGTGACACAACTAACTCCACCAGATTTATATTTTGTCGTTTAGTCACATCCTTTGAAACATCCATACCGGTCTACCGATGGATCTTCGGATTACTGAAGTGTTGTTAGATGTAAGATCGTAACGGCTATTTTTTCGAGTAATATTTCAACCGTTATCGATAAACCAATTTCTCACACAATGTCAGCCGAAAACCCGCACATGTATCGGTCAACCGAACATGCAACGGTCTACCGAACATGATCACCGAGTCGCACCAAATTTTTAACGGTGCACCGAAGTAATCTCGGTCAACCGAAATTAATTATCCGATATTAGGAAAAAGTTACTCGAAGTTTGTGAACGGTTATCCGACCTATATTCGGTTAACCGAGTTCTTATTTTTTACCATTTCTTCGGACTACCGTTTTTCCAACGGTCGACTGAATCTGTCTTGATTTCTGCCCGAGCTTAAGTCACATATTGTTTTCCTTTGGTCCAATCCTCACCACCTTACCATAACGGCTCTATTTGTTTTGAAGACTATATAAGCTTCACTTAAGAGACACATTCACTACCTTACTTGCCAAATATCAATCCTACTATTGTGCTCTCAATTTTCAAGCCTTCAAAGCTCCACCAACTCTCATACTTCCACTTAATTCACTCTAAGCCTAAATCATATCCTTGAGTGCATTCAAGTTAGAGTTCAACAAGCACATTCAATTTTCATTGTGTTGTAAAGATTCGAGGGAGCACCCTCTCAGGTTGTGAGAGGAGATCCGAACAAGACGAGGGTGTTCGCAAGGCTCCGATTGTAAGATGGTTTATCTTCGACCTGGAACGAAGATAATAATGAATTCTCGAGTAGGAATCGGATGATCAATCGGAACTTGAGAAGAGGACTAGATCACGGTAGTGTGATCGAACATCTATAAATCTGAGAAGTCATCTTGTGGTTTGCATTCTTTCCCTTAATGTTTTAATTGTGCAATAGTTTAAGAAAATTAGGAGATAATCTATTCACCCCCCTCTAGATTAGCGACCGATTAACTTACAAAAATGTTTCCACTAAATTATCAGCACAAAATTATGAATTGCAACATGAGCACCATGACTTCATCCTACGCCAAAGGTTGTCTCTGCTGCATTTCAATCCATCGTCTTCAACAATACAAAAAACAGTGCCCCTGGCATATTCCAGTTCTCTTATGGAAGCAACAAGGCCTCAAGTAGCTGCATCCAGAAATTCCAGACCAGTGGATGATGGTGCCAAGCTGTGATCGGATAAGTATTGAGCATTATGGAATTTGCTCAGGTGCCTCATCCCGCTGTCGCATAATATTGTGACGATAGTGTGGCATGGACCTAAAGATTGCGCTAATCGTACAGCACCTACGCAATTCATGGCTGACGAACTCCCAACGAATAGCCCATCATTTCTCATAAGATACCTGAGCAGAGTTCCATTAATACAAAATTGTCAAACTAGAACCTTGAAGTTCGACAAAAATAATGGGCAATCCAAGCAAAAAATAAATCAATCCATCTTCATGTCAAGAATTAGTAGATTAACAATATGGAACTAACACCAGAAAATGGGGTGGATTTTCCAATTTTTATGTTTGGAAAATGCATGAAGGTTTTTCATGATATATACGCTGTGATTAAAAATGCAACGAATAGATGTTTGTGTCACTGTTACGCTTTGCTAGGAAAAAGATGTCATCGTTATCAACAAGGGAAACCAAACAACAAATAGACAATCCATGATTGAATTCCCATGCAACAATTGGAAGAATACAAACCTGGACATTTCAACAGCCTCTATGTCAGTGCCCTTGTATGCTCCATCCAATTCAGCCATCAAAAAGTTCTTGGTTAGTCTGTTAATTCCTATTCCCTCTGTTACAGTGTCAAATGGATTTTTTAATCTTTTACCCTCAGCTTCCTCCTTGGTGTACATCACTCCTCGTGTCACCTTATTAAACAGACCAGAGCCTGGAGGATCAATAAGAAAACACTTGATGCTTGGATCTTGTTCCTGCAGAAGACCAAGACAATAACTGATGTTCAGCATGAAATAGAAAAAATAATGAAAGTAAAATAAGGATGCATTACAAAATAGGGATGCTATTGGCAAAAGGTACAAAACCTTGAGGTACCGTGAAACTCCAGCAAGAGTACCGCCTGTCCCTGCAGCGGCAACGAAACCATGCAAATTGCCTCCGGTTTGTTGCCATATTTCAGGACCTGTCCATTCGTAATGGGCTCTAAAATTTGCCAAGTTTTCAAACTGATCAACAAAAAAACCTCCTTTACAATCAACATTGGCTGGATGTTTCATCTATTCTTCCTTTGCTGTATAGCCATTCACGTAGTGTGAATTTTGTACTCCATTAGTACAAGGCATCCTCTGATTTGCAGCTAATTCATTGGCTTCTGATGCCCTTCTCCTTGCAATATTAACACAGTGATCTTTATGAGTAATGGATACTGGCCTCACCCTCTCAACGGTAGCTCCTAGGGCCTCTATTATTTGTGACTGGTAAAAAGCATGAATGGATTGTATTTCAAGATTTCAGAACATCAACAATTCAGGACATTGAGCGTCTTCGTGGAAGACATCGTCAAACATGGATGGACTTCTCAACCCTATCTGCAGCTCATGATATAGTCCCTCATATCAATTTATTCAGTCCACCTTCATCTTTGTGGAAGTTAATTTTATGCTCAATATGCAAACTAGCCAAAGAAAAACTCAACCTACGAGGTAAAGGTCCTAACTATAAATACAAACTACTGAGGCATCAAGGAATCCCAGATAAAATGAATATCATAACTGTTATTTGATAAACAACAAATGGATACTGGTAACAGAAAATAACTACGGTAAGACAGCAGAAATATCAACACAGTCAGGGACGAGAAGACAAAAGAGACAGCTAAAACCAATACTTGGGTGGACATAAGCTATTATATACAAATTAAAAAAAAAACATCAGTTGAGATGAACTCTGTAGTCTGAGGTGCACCAAGGAAAAAAATAACAACTGACAACAACAACAACAACAACAACAAAGCCTTTGACCCCAAACTAGTTGGTGTAGGCTAGTGCTCCAAGGGAAAAAAACTACGGAAAATAATTATCTTACATGTGAAATATAGTGCACCCTGAGAGCACTTCACTGTGGTAAATGAGAAAGAAAATTTTAATATACCTTTTCAATTGCAACATCATCAGGAATAACCACATGACATTTACATCCATATGCAGGAGCTACAGTAGCCAGACTAATAGCTGTGCTTCCAGCACTTCCCTCTGTCACTACACCACCTTGACTAAGAGCTCCAGATTGCAATGCCTTAATTTAACCAAAACAAAACAAAATATAAGATTAGGAAAAAAATACAATACGCTTTTGGAAAATACATTTTTCCTGCCCAAGTGTCCAGCATTTCTATATTTACTAGATTACATTATACTTTGTGAATGGGAAATGTGAACTTAACGGAGTTTGATAGAAAATTTCAATGGTATGTGGTTTGGGCTCTAGGAATGAAGCAGAAAAGGTATCTCCAACACTCCTGCTGGTCTTCTAGGAATGTTGCAGAAAGGTAATTTCAATGGTATGTGGTTTGGGCTCTAGGAATGAAGCAGAAAAGGTATCTCCAACACTCCTGCTGGTCTTCTAGGAATGTTGCAGAAAGGTACTCCCAGGCCCAGCATGATTGCTTCTCTCTTCTAAGTATTTGTAACCAATGTTTCCTTCTTACATAAAAAAGCTCCAAAAAACAGTGCCATGTTTTAAGAGTATAGCAATTAGCAATCAGTCAATGACCTTAAATTTTAGCTGTGACTACAAGTCCAAAACTAGTACACTTAACCTAAATTTTAGCTGTGAGACCTTAGTGGCCTAGTACGACCAGACAGAAGCTTTCTATTTATCATAAGTTTGTGTGCAATTGTGTATTGTGTAAGCGGTCATAATTTTTTCCACATATATTTCATGAATCATTTAAATTCGCAGTTGTTAAAAGCAAAAAGCAAGCATAACCCATTATTGAACATTTAATTTCTAATTCCTACTTCTAGTGGAAAACATTGCAATCGAGGATTCCATACATTATCAAAAAAACAAAACAAATACAACACAATTACAGAGGACAAGAATATATACTTAACTTTTTTGTGTAAATCACAAGCAGCATAACAATTAAAATACAATCCAACCACAAACCCTACTATCAAATATCAACTAGAGAAGAAGTCATAATTCAATCACAAATACTTCTGATTCCAAACATCAGCTTATTACCTCTTGTATGATCTTCACCGCCACCGATCCTTTACGCTCCCTCCCGGATTCAAAAACTCGGCCTTCCCAAGAATCTGCACACACAAACACATCAAACTCAAAATCCGACAACCAGTAACGGAAATCCGAAATATGTTATTACTTCGCAACCGGTGGCGTCGGAGAGGCTTTTGATCCTGATAAGAGGAGTGTCTCCAACTGCGCCAACGATTCCCTCTCTGGGCTTCTTCTTGGGACGAGATGGGTTGGATTTGGAGAGGAAGAGGTAGTAGAGGGTCAGGAGGGAGAGGGCCGCCGCTCCGGCGCCGGCCAAGGCGGTCGCCGGAGGCGTCGGGAGCGACATGATTGAGGGTTGGTTTGGGGAGGTGAGGTTAGTGGATTCGGGTTTGGTTTGAGGATATTCGGATTCAAAATCTATTCGGGTCGGGTACCACCGGGGGTAAGTTATTACAAGTATATAACGTCAAGTCTGGTTCTATTTGGCCCCGTTTGGTACATACATACCATCAGAATTTTTCATTCCCAACTCAAACCCTCGAATTCAATTTTTCGAACGCTAGATGTGCAAACAAACTCCGAATTCAATATCTAGGCATTAGAGAGATGGTAACGTCTGGAAATGCTGATCCACGTCGAGAATGAGAAACTCATGTGAGGTAGCTTGTTGAGTCTAAGGACATCATCCACCACGACGCCTCCGATTCTTCTCAAAATCACACACTATCTCTTCGTCACGTCATCGCGTCCATCAATCCACTATTTTACCCACTTATTTCCAAAAATCTTCTACTGCCATTCTTATTTTTCAATACTATCTTTCCTCAACATCATTTCTTTTTGTATCACGGATAAAATAAAAAAAAAATTAAAAAATAAAATAAAAAAATATTTAAAAAATATTTTAAATGATTTTAACCAAAATTAAAAACAAAAAAAATTAAAAAAACACCTTATGGGTTGGGAGCAGGTGATGTCCCCAGCCCACCATTCAGGGTGCAACCCGGGACGCCCTGCACTCCGCCCCAGGCTGCCCCTCTCCCGTTAAGAGGGAGGAAATCGGACGCCAAATGGGGCGTCTGAAGAACATGGATATTGTTGTTTGCTTCTTGGTCTTCCATGATATGAGAGAAGTCCCGAGGAATATAGCAAATCTTGAGGTTGAACGTCGAGTTAGGGGGCAACTAGCCCAGTCAGCATCATAGTAGCTCATCAAATGTGGTTTGTTCTGGGCAGCAAAATAGTCTTTGTCCAGGAGCTCTTTTAAGGTACTTAACAACACGAAAAACTGCTTGAAGGTGTCTTTGAGTTGGTTGTTACATAAACTGGCTCAAGAAGTTAACTGGAAAGGTGATGTCAGGCCTAGTGATTGTGAGATATAATAATAGTCTTCCGATGAGTCTTCTGTAAGGTTGTGGATCATGGAGTGGGTCACCAGCATCTTCTGCTAATTTGTGATTAACTTCTAGGGGTGTAACAACTGGCTTTGCTCCAAGGAGACCCGTATCTTGCAGAATTTGTAATGCATACTTCCGTTGGTTGATGTTGATTCCTTTTGTGTTGCGTGCCACTTCAATGCCCAAAAATATTTCAAGTTCCCCAAATCTTTAATGTTGAACTGTTGCTTTAGAGTGTCTTTAAGATTGTTCATGGCTGAAAGGTCATTTCCTGCAATGAGAACATCATCAACATATATAAGTATGGTGGTAAAAGAATGGCTGGTTTTGAGAGTGAACAAGGAGTAATCACATTTTGATTGAGTATAGCCAAAACTTTCTAAGGATTTAGAAAGTTTCTCAAACCAACAACGAGATGATTGTTTTAGGCCATATATAAATTTGTTTAAACGACACACTAGTGATTCTCCTTATTTTCTCAATCCAGAAGGACATGTCATATACACTTCTTCATGTAAATCGCCATGAAGAAATGCATTGTTGACATCTAACTGGTGTAAATGCCAACAATTAATAGCCGCTAAACTAAGAACAGTTCGTACAGTTACCATTTTGGTAATTGTACAAACGTTTCATGGAAATCTAATCCCTCAATTTGAGTATAACCCTTAGCTACTAATCTAGCTTTGTATCTTTCAATTTCTCCATTGGCTTTATATTTAACTTTATAAACCCATTTGCATCCAATGGGTTTTTTTTCGTGGTAAAGGCACAATGTCCCATGTGTGATTAGTTTGAAGTGCTTGTAATTCTTTATTCATTGCCTCAATCCATTTCGCATCATGACAAGCTTCATTAAAAGAAGAGGATTCTATAATAGAGTCAATCTTATCTAAATAATTAGAATAATTCTTAGATAAGCAAAGTCTACTAATAGAATGTTGGATTGGATACTTGGTCCCCTTTTGTGTGTGAGTCAGGGGACTTACCTGTTCTGTGACTGCGGATTGTTGATGATGAGTGGTCTGATCATTTGTGATGTTGCTCCGTAGTGTTCAACACTGAAAATCTTTTAGCAAAATAGATCTAACTGGTTGTCTAGTTGATCTCCTTATCTGAGCATCAGAGCTCTCTTGATCATGCTCTGGAATTGCAGTGTTATTAATTGGAATGGTCTCAACCTCTGCATCATCATGACCTGCTGGATCATGAAGTTCTTGTGCCTCTTGTACTACTTCTCCACCCACGTTGTCTTGGACCAACGCTTGATTATTGGGTTTAAGCTCTTGCATTTGAGTAGATAGAAATTTTTGACCATTGTCACTTCTAATCCGTTTGACACTTTTGTTAAACTAAATTTTAGTCATTTCAAGGAAAGATTTCACAATATTATACACCTTAGATTTTAATTTCATAAGAAACGTCCAAGTGAAGCGACTGAAATCATCTACAATAGTAAGATAGTAATGAAAGCCCTCATCAGTAGGAGTAGAATATCTCCGCCAAACATCCAAATGAATCAAATCGAGAGTATAACAAGTATTAGAAGTACTCAAGGGGAAATGAATTCTAGTTTGTTTAGCTAAGTGACAATTATCACAATAAGCTTCATTATTAGCAACTACACCATTATTTTTAGTAGCAATAACCCGAATTATACTATGAGGTAAATGGCCTAGTCTTTTATGCCAATCTGGATTGTTGTTATTAGTGGCCAAAAAAATAGATCTTTGGTGTTCATCCAATCTGGTCTAGTTGGTGTATATGTATAGATCTCCAAGCTCTCTACCCATACTAATCATCATCTTCTTGATGATATCCTAAATGACACAAAAGGTAGGATAGAAGTTCACTGAATTGTAGGATTGTTTGGTAAGTTTTGCTACTGAAATTAAATTAAGCCTAAATTTAGGGATAAAAAGCACTCTTTTAAGTGTTAGACTATCACTAAGCCTAACTTCACCTGTGAATTCAGCCGTGACTATTTTGTCATTGGGAAGCTTTATGGGAATTCCTTTTTGTAGTTTGCTAAGATTTTCCATATTATTTCTATTAGAACACATGTGGTTTGTTGCACCACTATCAATAATTCAGGAATCATTGGTAATAGAAAAATAACAAGATTGTATACCTACAGCATTGACCTGAGCAGTGTTATCTTTCTTACTATTCAAAATTTGGAGTATTTGATTGTATTTTTCTTGGGTGATATTTGTGTCTCCAGCTTGTGCTTCAGCATTGAAAGCTCTTGTGCTCTTGTTTCCTTCTGCCTTGTTTGTTGTTTGTTCTTCTTGTGATTGTTGTTGGTTTTCGGTGGGAACCCAACCAACCAGTAGCAATTTTCAGATGTGTGTCCTACCTTCTTGTAGTTGGTACACATAGGTTTATCTCCTTTATTCTGTTGATTAGCCTGGTTATTTGTTTTGTTATTGTTGTACGAGTTTGATCTATTGGCTGCTAAAATAGTGGCTTCTTGGATGTGTTCTGATGATCCTGATACTTCCCTTTGCTTCTCTTCTTGGATCATTAGAAAATACGCCTTGTTAACATGAGAAAGTGGTGTGGTTAATAAGATTTGTCCCCTGATGGCAGAGAATGAATCATTTAGCCCTAAGAGGAACTATAAGGTTTTCTCATGTTGTTCTTTTTCATATGATTCCTCAGCTACTCCACAAGTACATTTTCCACATGTACATGTTGGAGTCTTACAGTAGAAAGACAACTCTTCCCAAAGTGCTTTGAGTTTTGAAAAATAACATGTTACATTCATATTTCCTTGACTGAAAGCAGAAATGATTTTCTTCAGCCAGAAAACTTTAGGATCATTGCTTTGAGAGAATCTTTCTTCCAAATCCTTCCATATTTCAGATGCATTTTCATAATAGATCACACTATCCATTATCTCTAGATTTAAGGAACTAAGAATCCAAGAAACTATCATGTCATTTGCTCTTTTCCATTTTGCATACTCTTGTAGTTTCTTATCCTTGGGAGGTTCAACCACCGTGTCATCTATAAACCCTAGTTTATCCTTTGCACTCAACGAAATGCGCATTACTCTTGACCAAGATTGGTAATTATGCCCATTCAAGATTTTGGAGACCAAGAGTGTACTTAGATTGTCGGACGAATTTAGATGATAGGGGTTACAGGAATCTGTTGTAGTGGTTTCTGATGACATAATTGATCTTGACAAGCTTCACAACCTTCAGATATGTTTTCCGCCCTTTCTTGACTCGACCGATGGATGATTCTTGATTTTGATTCTTTTAGAATCTGTGGAAGGTGAAGATGATTGATTGCTCTGATACCATGTAGAAATTCATGATCAGATGAAGATGGAAACAAATCTGGATTGAGGGGAGAGATGTTGAGCTCATGAGAGGAGGGAGGAAAAAGAGGAAATTTTGATTATCTTATATATATTTGTTACAACCATTGGATCCCAATATATAGGAAGATAAATGGGTCAGATGGTGTAATCGGTAAGGATCCGATTAATCACCATAATCGTTCTAAACATGGAATGCTAATTACAGATGGTATATATATATATATATATATATATATATATATATATATATATATATATATATATTTCTACACTGTCAAATAGAAATGTGGATCACTATTTATTTTTAACTTGTCAATTTGCTAAGTTGTTAAACCGATAAATGGGCCAGGTAAGGGTTGACCACATTCCATCACCCGTCAATATGTTAACTTACACAATATGATATAAATAATATTTATATTCTGCCTATGTAAATTTTATAAGCACGTCCAACGATAGGTTAAAGGAGGGTTGTGATATATACTACGAACCCCAACTTCTCCCTTGATAAATGTAATGACAGTAACAAATGTTTTGTACAAAAGACCAAATAAGTTAACGTTAAGGAAGTCTTAAAGAGAATGTGAATATGCAAGGCTTTAAGACATGATAATAGGGGTGTCAACGGATTGAATACGGGTCAGATATGGGTATATCCATATTCTTATCCGCATGAAATTTATGGATTCAGATAAGGATTGTTTGCGGATATGAAAAGTCTATATCCTCTCGGATATTTGACGGATTCGGAGCAGATACGGATAATATCCGCGTCCGTAAACATAATTCCTCACCTTATAACATTTTCATTTTCACTTTGACAAATTCTTACATAGTCACATTTATAACTTTATTTATTTCAAATATTAATTTACTTTACCTTAACTTCTAACTCCATATTCTGAAAATGATAACAATATTCAATGCTTGAATAAATGTGTTCAGTAGATGTATTTTTATTTGAATATATAAATTTAAACTTTATATTCAAAATATAATCACACAAGGTTGAAATATGAATACTTCTAGGTATAATAATGTATTGCATAAGCATATGATACAAATATTGATACATATATTGAAATACAGATATGTAGTTCCGAAGCGGATATTATTCGGATTGGATACAACAATATCCATATTCACCCCTTAAATTGATGGATATTCCATCCTGGATATGAACACGGATTTCGGATATAATTTTTTCCAGATTAAGTTACAATTAATTACCAACTAGGTACAAATGATAAAAATTTAATAAATATATACATATATATGTTATGTATGATATTGAGCGAATATGGATACATATACGGATCTTATAATACAGATGTTCAATCTCGGATCGGTTGTTATACGGATCGAATGTATCAATATCCATATTCGCTCCGCGAGTTCTCGGATATCAAGTTTCGGATACGAATACGATTTTACGGATGACGGATTCTCGGATAAAACGAATACAAACGCGGACATATTCTCGGATTTCGGACATCCATTGACACCCCTACATGATAACATCTCAATTGAGGTGTGGAGATATCTCGGAGAAAACATCCATGATTTGAAGGTTTGTTTAAATACGAGTGTTGATTCTAATCTAGGATCAAGAAGAAAACTACCTTATTGAATATACATGAGCAAGAAGAAACGTTGTTGTCCAAGACCACGATCTTAACTTTGGTGAAGTATTCTTTCGTGAGAAATGTATGGAGAGGTAACCTTTTTTATTAGAAAAGAATGGGAACTACTAAACGTCGCCCCAAAACTACTTAAATCGCCCCTTGAAATTACCAAATTGCCCTTAACAATATATTTAATACCCATATCGTCCCGTGTCTATAAATAAGGCATATGGTCTTGTATATTCATAATTTATCAGTAAAAACACCACGAAAATGTCTAACGAGGGTGATGCATCGGGTGAGGTAAGCCTGGCGCGGGGCAAATTTTGGGCCGAGCGTCTGCATTAGACGCCTCCCCCATGGTGAGGGCGTCTGCGTAGGACGCCCTCCCCATGGACTAGGCGTCTAACGCAGACGCCTCCCCCATGGGATAGGCGTCTTATGTAGACGTCCTCCCCATGGGTAAGGCGTCTGTAGTAGACGCCCTTCCCTTCGGTCAGGCGTCCTACGCAGACGCCTTACCGTTGGGGAAGGCGTTTAACACAGACGCCCCATCCATGGGGCAGGCGCGTAACACAGACGCCTATTTTTTTTTTTTTTGATTTTGATTTTGTTTTTTTATTTTCGACATTATTTTTGAAATTTTTTAATTTCTAATTTATTTTTTATTTTTTTTTAATTTTGATTTTATTTTTGTAGGTTCCAGATTTCGGTGGTGATGGAGTGGATTACAGTGAGTTATTTCAAACTACACAAATCTTTGCAACAATCGATGAAGCATGTAAATGGGCCAAACAAGTAGCTATCGGAGCTGGGTTTTTTTTGGTCGTGTCGTCGTACAAAACAAGATCAGATAGTCGGATGGATTGTTATTTGAGATGCGACCGGCGAAATCAAATGGAGTCTCGGGATATGGATACTGCACTTCGAAGAAACACCAAAAGAAAGGGTTGCGGTTGCCGTTTCTTAATAAAAGTGGTGGAGCGACGAGATCGTGATGGATGGGTTTTGGTTTTTAATAGTGCTCACGGACATCACAACCACAGACTGGCAGTTTATCCAGAGGGTCATCGTCAAATTAGTGGTCTAAGTTCTGGGGCGAAGAAGATTGTTCGTGATATGACAGAGGCGCAAGCAAAACCACGGAACATCTTGAAGGCAGTAAAAGAAAAATTCCCGGAGGACAATCCAAATCAAAGGCATATTTATAATTTCAGAGATTACATGAGGAGGACAAAATCTGAAGATCGGAATCCCGTCCAGCAGTTTCTCTACCAAGCAGTGCAGTGTGAGTACTTACATTGGATTATGGCGGATCCAGAAACTGATGTCGTCACTCACGCTTTTTTGGCACATCCGACGTCAGTCCAGTTGTTGCGGACATATCCTTTCGTTATCTGCATGGATTCGACTTACAAGACGAACAAGTATAAGATGCCTTTGTTCGAAATGATTGGGGTCACACCAGCAAACATGAATTTCCTTATTGGATATGCGATTTTGATGGATGAATCTTACTCCAGTTATTTGTGGGTGATGGAGAAGTTGAGAGATCTGTTATTGGGGACTGTCAGCCCGACTGCAATAATAACAGACCGGGAGTTAGGCCTTATGCGACCAGTGAGAGAGGTTTTTCCAGACTCTGCTCATTTACTCTGCACATGGCACATCAACAAAGACGTATTGAATTACGCGTACCACGTATTCGGCAAGAATAAGGAGATGGCAGAGACTTTGAGGCGTGGAAGATGGAGGAAGATCATGCTTTCTACTTCAGAAGCCGAGTATGATAGAGCTGTGTATGCTCTGAAAGATTTGTATAGATCGTGGCCGGCTATCACGGAGTATCTGGACACCACGTGGTTAGTGCATAAAGAAAAGTTTGTGCTGAATTGGACGAACAAAGTCCTTCATTTTGGGAACACCACGAATTGTAGGGTCGAAAGTGCTCATTCGGCTCTAAAAGAGTGGATTTCTACATCGACTGCAGCTCTGGACACTCTTTTCGAGCGCGTCAACGCGGCTACTGAAATGCAGCTGACGAATATTCGAAACTTTCTTGAAGACTCGAGACGGCGAAATTTGACTAATTTCGGACATTCTCTATATCGTCACATAAATGGTAGAGTTTCGCATCACTGTTTGCAGTTGCTGAGTCAGGAGGTGAAGAGAATGCAACAGTTAGATGATGAAGTTGAATATCGTTGCGAGTGCGCTTTTCTGACTTCTCATGGGATACCTTGCGCATGTACCATCCGTGGATGTCTTGAATCAGAAAACGGAATTTACTTAGAGCAGATTCATTCGTTCTGGAGGACACTTGTCATTGGGGAAGGAGCCGGGAACGCAGAGTTTGTGTCTCAGGCAGCTCAAGACGCCGAACATTTTCGCAGTCTGGTTGATGAGATTGCAGGAAGTGACCCTACCGTAATTCGATCTGCCTCTCGGGTTTTATTCGAGCAGCTACACCCCGAACATTCGAATTTGAAAGAGCCTGCAGTAAAAACAAAGCTACGAGGTCGACCAAGGGGAAAGTCGACACGACGGGACCCTAGTGCGTTTGAGTATGCAGAGCGAGGTAGTGGTCGATCTTCAGGTAGTGGGAGTAGAGGTCGTGGTCGTTCTTCCGGTAGTGGAAGCAAAGGTCGTGGTCGATCTTCTGGTTCTTCGTCAGTGAGAGGAGGATCAGGTATACCATCCTTACATTTATTATTATTATTATTTTGTTATTTATTTCAGTAAATATGTATCTTTTGTTATTATATCTAACTGTATTTTTTGTTCATATTGTAGTGACTGGGCGGGCTGACGTAGACGACTTCCCATATGGAGATAGAATTCCAGGAATCATTATGCCATTCCTACACCAGTGGAATGATGTACGTGCTGATGGAAACTGTGGATTTCGATGTGTCGCCGATGTTTTCCACGGTGGTGAAGACAATTGGCAACTCGCCCGTCGTTCGATTTCAAATGAGATAGCTGCGAACCCATCTTTTTATGAGCACGTATACTACGACGGTGTGGCGGAGGCTCGTCACCGGATTAATTGGGGCGGGGGACCTTGTGGCGAGAATCACTATATGGAGACGTGGACGGACTTGTTTCCCATTGCAAATTTTTACAAGTGTGCAGTTATGTTCTTCTCTCTCGGAAATGATGGTTCGTTGTACCCATGTCTTACAGTTCTACCTTGGGAGAGTCCGCCTACCGTGACGAGACCGTGCAGAGAGTTGATTATTGCTCATTTAGGGAGTTACGCTCATTACATTCGTTTGGAATTGAATGAGGGATTCCCCGTACCTCCTATAGCGACTCTGTGGTATCAAATACGAGATGAGAGTGTTATTGGATGGGAGCTGGAGTACCAACATAGGATAGCATATTGGCAACAATTATGTAATATGTTTTGATATGTTTGTATAATTATGTAATATGTTTTGATATGTTTGTACATTATATAGTGTTGCTTTATTATGTAATATGTTTTTGATATGTTTGCTTTATTTGCATTATATATAATAGTACGAAAGGTTATCAAACACAAATACAAATAATAAGGGTACAACAGATAAGCAAAACACAAATACAAACAATAAGCGTACGACATGTTCGCAAACACAAACACAAATAATAAATAATAAGCGTACAACAGATAAACAAATATAAATGCAAATACTAAGCGTACCACAGATAAGCAAACACAAATACTAAGCGTACAACAGATAAACAAATATAAATACAAATACTAAGAGTACGGTACAACAGATCAGCCTACTCATCATCCGAATCATGGTCGGAGATGCCTAACTGAGTATGCCATGACTGTATGATCTGATCCACATCTCCGCATGCAGCTCTGGCATCGTCTGGCAGCTCATCCCTCATCTGCAAGATTGGGTCTACAGCCCGTATCATCTTACCCATCCACTGCACATAACATTAACATTAGCGTACATTAACAAATTATACGGTACAAATAAATTTAGATAAAATGAAAAAATTACCAGATCGCCACACGTCCTATCTGGTGGTCGATCTGCTCTCCGGGAGGCACCACGGACGATGATAGGATGTGAGTAAGTACCGAACCAATCAAGATAACGTGCATCACACTCGGAGGGGTCGCGACTACGTCTGAAGTCGCCAAGGAACAATCGGCATGATCTCGGAAATGTCCGCCAAGTCGATTCCGCTGTAGAAGCGGGGAACCTGACGTCGTACGTCGCTGCTGTCGCAGACCGCACCGCATGCTCTGGTGTCGGGATGTCAACCGGGATCACCTGAACATATCCTAACTGACGCAAGACCCGATCGGGCATATAAGGCTCTATGATATCCCGATAACGAATAAGACCCATCAATAAAGTCCTCGGGACATCCGCTGCTGGGTCAGGACCATAGGGTAACCACTCCACCTAAAGTTTAACACATTAATAATAATACATCTTAAAATTAAATAAATGGTGTAAAGTTTGATACCTCTGATGCAGTCATATGATCTAGCCGTGCGCGGATGGAACGCAATCGTCCATCGCTCTTGTCCTCGCTCCGGACAACCCACATACCCGAACGTGGATGACCCTCGTCGATAATCTTCCGCTCACGATGCGGGCGGAATGCAGGAAAGTACTCGTATATCCACGCCTGCAGCAGCGTAAGACAACCTGCAATCCCAGAACAATCCGCACGGCTAGCTATCCCAAGCTGCCGGTACAGGTATGCCAACGTCGCTGACCCCCACGAGTACTCACGAACGGTCTCCGGGTCCCTAGCCTCCAGTAGATCGCGTGGTCTGATCCGACAACCACTCTTGTCGACAAACAAGACGGCTCCGAGCATCAAGAATAGGTACGCCGTCAACTGTGTATCATCGGCCCGCGGAGGTCGTGCCCGTCTGCATAGGTCCTCAAGGGAGTCGATGCCGACACCACCACCACTCCATAAAGCTGTATCTCTCGCCAGACCATCAGGTGTGACACCAAGCAACTCTGCCACATAACACCTCAGCTCAGACGTCGACCCCTGAGCACTAACCAGACGACCATCCACAGGAAGTCGCAGGATCTGGAAAACATCGTGAAGCATGATCGTCATCTCTCCGAAAGGCATGTGGAAAGTGTTGGTGTCAGGCTGCCACCGCTCCACAAACGCCGAAATCAAAGGCATGTCGAGATAAGGGAACATGCTGTACGGTAAGTGCCCCAAATGCGTGGCACTAATCTCCTCTCTGATATCAGCACTCAGTGTAGACCGCCAACCCTGTAGTGCTGTACAGGCTCTGTGCCGATTCTGGCACTTCAGAACCTTCCGATCCTCTCCGTCCCAGATCCGTCTAGCAATGTGACCCCAGAAACTAGGAATGACGCTCCCATCTAAAGGACCACCAGGCGTCATACTGCTCACGATCCAAGAATCGTCCTGGACCCTCTTCTTCTTCTGAGCGCGGGGATCAACAGTGCACGAGCTCGAATCCCCGGCCGTAAACCTCCCACCCCTACCCTTCCGCACCATCCATCCGGCGGAAGTAGAAGTACCCGCTCGACCACGTCCTCCGCTATAATCCCCCTGCCTCTCCACCTCCGGCCGCACATCATACGGGCCATCATCGTCGCTCTCGTCGTCGAAACTATCTACATGCTCATCATCGAAGGAATCATCCTCCTCCTCACGACGACGTAATGCCTCCCTCTCCCTCCTGACCGAAGCAGATATCCCCCGTCTACGTGGATGACGCGGTGCTGAATCATCCTCTAAAGAACGGAAGGCGTGTAATGGTATCGACTTGCCTCTCCCTCCACTGTGACCCGATGACTATTTATTGAAATTTTAAATACAAATTTGTTAAATTTGTTAAACTAAATTATCATATTTATCAAAATTGTTAAACTAAATCAAAATTTGTTAAACTTAATTATCAAAATTGTTAAACTAAATCAAAATTTGTTAAACTAAATTAAAACAATATATAAACTAAATCAAAATTTGTTAAAACTAAATATCACAAATGTTAAACTTAAAAAGAATTTGTTAAATTATTTTTTTTGATTTATCACTATTTATTAAAGTAATTATGATATTTATTAATTAAAAAAACAAAAAAGGCGGAGGCGTCTGCGAGAGACGCCTCCCGCAAGGTGGAGGCGTCTGTCGGAGACGCCTCCTCCTACGGGGAGACGTCTGCGGAAGACGTCTCCCCCATCGGGGAGACGTCTTCCGCAGACGTCTCCCGCTTCGGGTCGGCGTCCGAGGGAGACGCCCCCCGCATGGGTCGGGCGTCCTCGGAAGCCGCTCCCCCCATAGGGGGAGCGGCTTCCTCGGACGCCCGCCCCATGCGGGGGGCGTCTCCCTCGGACGCCGACGACTTTTTTTTTTTTTTTTTTTTTTTTTAAAACAAATAAATAACGTAATGTTACCTCATACGGGTACACCGGGGGAACTGCTGGCTGCTTCCCTGGCCTCCGAGACATTCGTAATCTTGTGTAGTAGGTATAGGAAGAGAAAGTTTTGAAAAAAGAGTGAAATTGTGAGATATATAAGCAAAAATAGGAGGAAGGGCAATTTGGTAATTTCAAGGGGCGATTTAAGTAATTTTGGGGCGATGTTTAGCAGTTCAGAAAAGAATAAAGGTAATTTTCTAATCCGCTACAAGTAACTAATGTCTAGCATTAAGGCAAGAAACCATCAAGATCGATAATGTTGCAAAAGACCGTTTCTCTTCTTAAAGTCCTATGTTTGCTCAACCGTAAATAAGTAACACGTCAGGTGTCACTTACTTAGCAAGTGAACTCCAGAGATGGTCCACAAATTTTTAATGAACTTAGGGATCCTAATCCTTCCCCACTCTTCCCCTATCTAGATCTTACTTGCCTCTCATGTTGAATTCTAACCTAACAAACACCAAAGAATGACATTAAAGTTAAAGAAAAGACAAAGTAAAAGAGGCCCAGACAAAGTCACGAGCAGATGGTCCTTTTCTATCCATTTTTTGGTCCACCAAAAAGTCCAGATTCCAGAACATACCGACCTCCTTCCACATGCTGACCCCAGTAGATCCAAATCCCTCCTGCATAAGTTGACGGTATACTTGAATCATCAACCTCATTTCAAATAAGAAAAATATTCGTATTCATTGTGTACGGAAACGTTAACAGACATATATTATAAAAAATATATACAAATATATAAATGTATTTATTAACTCCGTGTCCACCTTTGTAGTTTTTGTTCACCGATATTCTTCGTAGCAACACATAAGTGCAAAATGAAACGGGTACAATATTCAGTACATACACGAAATGGTAACAATACTAAGATTATACTCACATTGACATTTAAACCATTATAAGTACTTGTTCCAGCATATCATTACTTGAGATATGACAATTATTAGCTAAAATAGTAGATTTCATCTAAGCTAGATAGTCATTTGATCATTTTCCAATTGTGAATAAGTGATATAATGCACACAATTACATCAAAAACACATAAAAAGTTATACAAAACACCAAAGCATTTGATTGAGTTTCTACAGACGAATCACCAAAGAAACTCATTATGGAATTAAATTTCCTACTTTCAACGTTAAGTTCCTGCAAAACAATTATACTCGAAACAAAAAAAATTAAAAACAAAATAAGAAAGAGAGAATAAAAACATGAATTTTGAGGAGAGGGCAGCCTCCTCCCACCCCAAGGGAAAGAAAAGGACATATTCATTTCCCTTCCTCCGACAACAAACACAAGACATCTCTCTCCTCTCCACAAAAACACTTAAAACACACAGAAAACCTCTCTCTCTCTCCTCATGTCTTCACTCACTCCCAACATGCCCTCGTCACCATCTTCAAAGGAATTCTCAATCCGATCGAAGCTCCTTGACCTAAGACTCCACCTCGTCGTCCTCGCCCTCTTCTTCCTCTTCGCCTTCTCCTTCCACCACCTGGGTCCCACCTTCAGGAGCCTCGTCACCTTCTTCTGGCCCCTCCTCCTCTCCACGGCGCTCTTCCTCGCCACCGTCCTAGTCCTCCGCCTCATCGTCCCCGCCGACGAGAAGACCGGCGACGACCTCATCCACTACGTCACCGGGAGTAGTCACGTCCACGGCTTCGTCGACGAGTCCGCGGGTGGTGTTGGAGATGTGAAATGACGATTCGGTCCCTGTGGGAATAAGGCTTCTTATGTGTTTGTAACTCTGTGGGCTGTAATGTTGTTTTGGTAATTTTATTAATGCAAACGTACGTGGTTTAACAAATGGAATTCTAATTCAATGCGTTTGCGTGGAGGTTTTGTCTATTTAACTAGTTTTTTGAGATGGAGGGTTGCGTGAGATTGTGGAGTTAGACTTAAAATTTCGAGTATTAAGTATTAACAATGTATATTATTATTAAATATAAAAAATAATTATAAAATAAATAATAAAAATTTAAGTTGAGTCTCAATTTAGACTTTGAAAGGGTTAGTTTACTAAACATAGTCGCAGGAATTTTTTATTTTTCTTGGTGATCTCTTATTCTCAAGTTAAATCATAATCGAACATTTATCAAGTTAAACTCAAGTTTCAAGGTTTCACAACCCAAGATGTAGTTCAGTTGGAAGGATGATTGGCGGCATGAATTATTGGAGGTGGTCTTTTACCGAGACACAACAACTCCATGTAAGTTATCAATTCCCAATAAGTTTAGTCAATGCATCTAACGTTGGGGTTGTGTTCAAATTTTAGAGGGTTGGGAAGTAAGCTTGTTGGGGATGGTCGGATTAATGTGCGCAAAGGAATGCGGCGAATGCATCCAGTAGTTTAGAAGATTAATTTTGTGATATGTGGATGCTTAAGTTGTCGAGAAACTAAGGGAATTGTGTCGCCTATCGGAATGTAAGACTAGAAATACTACTACAGAAAATGGAATATACGTCGGATGTACGGGGGTATATACGTCGGATATAAGCACTCACAAATCTGACATCTATGTGTGCGTCATCTATACATAGACGTCGGACGTAAGAAATCTGACGTCTATTCTTTAGCAATAGACGTCGGTTGTATGTATCATCCGACGTCTATACTTTACGAATAGGCGGTGGCCGTTATAAAAGACCAACGTCTATTCTTTAGGTATAGACGTCGGTAAAATAACGGACGACGTTTATTCCTAAGCCGACGTCTATTCCTTTCTTCAGAGGAATAAACGTCGACTAATACAAATATCCGACGTCTATTCCTTAACCTGGACAAAAAAAATAGTAAGCTGCAAACTTGTATATAGTCATTGTATTCGTGTACATACAACCTGCACCAAATTCGTTCACATATGCTCACACTTTCATCCACATGTTTATATAAGCACAAACACACAAGCATACATGCACAAACACAAAATATACAACCATACATGCACAAACACAAACATACAAGCATACACAATTGACATTCAACACACTTGCAATGAATTCATAAACAATTGATATTCATTCTAAAATTGAGACGATTATATTAAGACAAACAATTGTAGGTTTGTAATACAAGTGCACTTGTTAACTAAATTACAAAAAAATGCTAGTGACGGGAGAACATCTTAGTTCATCAACATGTTTTTGATAAAAGCACTGCATCCACCGTCTGTAATTTGGGTCGAAACCTTTCTCAAACAAATGATATTTCATTTTCCGAAAAGTCAGCACTGACATATTATGACACTTATTGCACGGACAATACGTCATGTCGCTGTCTTTCATTTTCTTGGAATGTTTTTTGGCAACCTCTAAGAACATATTCACTACGTTCTCATACTCATCACTCAATCTATTTGAAACAATCCACTCTCGATCCATTTCAATCTAAACAGTAACAAAAATGATAGTTATTATTGGAGAAAATAAATAAAATTTCAATTTAAGAAAATGTGTTCGTAGATGAGAAGATCCAGAGACATTAAGATGAGAAAAGAATGAGTCAGAGGAGAGGAGATGAAGTCGTTAATCTAGCGTGGGAATAAGGAGGTTAGAAACCTAACTAAGCAATCAAGGCCAAAACAAGCCTAAAGTCCACTATAGGTCCTTAGTAATAGACGACGCCTAACTTCGAGGTCCCACCGAGGACCACTAGTCTGTAAGAAATCAAGAACCCGGAGGTCCCTAATATCTCAGGGAGACTAGATGCGCAACGACGTTCGGGCCGAAACGGTCTTAAACATCGAGGACCACTAATCTGTAGGAAATCAAGAACCCGGAGATTCCTAAAATCTCAGGGAGACTAGATGAGCAACGACATTCAGGCCATAACGGTCTTAAACGGTTTCCTCTCCTTAATGTGTCCGGAAATCCTAGGGACAAACGTCTAATTGATTTTATTAAGGCTTTTTTATTAAGTGGTTTTTAGGCAAAGAAAAGGGTGATGAAATCCACCACCTCATCTCCTATAGGTGACTGCCCCCTAAGTGTTTTTCATACCTTAATCTAACGAACAACACACCAAACAAACACTCACCTCACTCTTGTTCCAATGCAATTCCTACTAACTAATGCGTGTTTTCTAATGAATGATGAGTGAAAGATATTACGCACCTTACGCCAGCAATCTACGACATAAATCGTAAATTGTATAATAAATACGAGGAATGCAAATCCTATATGACGAATGACTTAGCAAATATTGTCTAATCTTTTGCTTTAGGTTATTGAAGGCCAAGTTACTTAAGGGGGTCAATGAGTTATTATCATAATATTAAAAATTCAAAAAAGTAAGGCAATAAACATTTTAAATATTAAAAGCAAGTATTAAAAATAATTACTTGGATTGACAGAAAAATATTTTAAAGACAAAATATTATGTTATTAATAACACTTGAAAATAAAATTTTATTGAAATTTTGGCAAAACTTCCCATTAAAATTTTATATGTAAAATTCTTCAAATCTTGGAATTAACAAGAAAAATGTATATCTACTCACATTCACATAATGTATTCCTCCACTACATCACCATTCACATTACAAATCTACTCGTGTTGAAATACACATGAATGAGATCCATGAAGAACGTTAGTTTATTTACATTCAAATTTACTTAATAATGCATCCCAAGCAACTCTCCATCGGTACTTAAATCATTCAACCAACCCAACTCAAGACCTAAGATAGCAAACCAAACCAATCCAACTCATATATACTCATTTAAATCATCCAACCAACCCAACTCAACTTAATCCAAAACAAACCAATCCAATGAACGAGTGAAATCAAATGATATCTCATTAATAAAGGTCGCGTCCATCATCATAACATATAGCAAGAACATATAAAAAATGAATTAAACATTCACACTCCATTCTCTGCAACCAAACAAATCCAAAATCCACAATCTCCACAACCAACTAAACAATCCAAATCCAAACACCACAATCTAAAATCCAAATCCAAACACCACAATCTAAACATATCAAATATGAGAACCTAATCAAACAATATACAAGACAAGGCTAGTAGATTTCCTTTTGGCTTCACTTGAAGTAAATTTTTCTACAGGTGGTGAAACACGAACCAGAGGAGGAGGGGAAAGCTGCCGCCGACGTCACAGAGGAGGTGCGGTGTCGGTGGTCGCGCCAACAACTACACCCACAACTACATCAAATCAAAAAAACTAAATAAAAAAACTCAATCCACAACTACACAAAAAGTATGAGCACGAACCAGAGGAGGAGGAGGTCATGGTTGCGGTGATGGTGGTCGAGGAGGAGGGTGCGGTGACGGTGGTCGCGGAGGCTACGGAGATGGTGCAGAGGGACGGAGAAGGGGAGGAGAGCACAAGGGACGTCGCTACGGTGCCGGAGACGGTGCAGATCGGTCGGAGATCAGTCGCGGAGGAGAGTTCGGCCGCGAGACGGTTAGGGTTTGGGTGAGTTTTCGTTTGAGATGAATGACAGAACCGCGTCTGTTCGATTTCTTTAAGATCCATAGACGTCGGATGTTATAGATGTCCGACGTCTATACCCCGACGTCTATATGCAGGGGTCTAGACGTTGGACATCTATAACATCCGACGTCTATATGGCGACGTCTATACCCTATAGCTGTCAGATTCACAAGGTATTCCCAAAACCGACATCTATACCCTATAGACGTCGGATAAACGCGATATTGAAATAGCCGACGTCTATAGTACCACATCGGCGTCGGCCTTGGTAACGACCAACGTCTATTCTGTCCTCTCCATACTAGACGTCGGTTGTTATAACGACCGACGTCTATTGGGCGACGAGTAAAGCTTATTCTACACTAGTGAAAGAACGAGCAATCGGTAAGGAATGATTAGAACAAATAGGCACTTACAATGTCGAGTGCATGTAACAAATGATGAATTTCCTAAGCTATCATAAATGGAGACATTTTTCGTGACTCAACCTTAAAACCCTAAAATGCCACATACCAACTGGGAAAGAAGAGAGAATACACAAATCTAATAAAATGTAAGAAGGTATGAGACTCTGGATTCCCAGCGAACTAGGTATGCTAAATCCTTGAAATGTACCTGTAGTTTTGTTTTGTGTTTTTTTGTTATTTAAACGGTGATTTGTGGCATTACCATGAAACAGAGTAGTAGTTATAAAATTACACTCTCATTGCCATTGGATCGATATTCTTTTTTTGCTCGTTGAACCATGAGAAAATGAGATGGGTAGCTTGGGTAAGACAAATCGATCCCATCGTAGACAAAAAAATGATCTACCAACGTAACAATCGACAACATCAAACGGTCAAGACAATGTTTGACTTAACTTACCTATGCTAACGTTCAAAGTAGAAGTCTTGAAGAATCAAGAGACAACGAGAATAAGATGATCTCTAAAACTATACGCTGATAGTGATATCTTCTCCAACACGTCTAATTTCAAAAGGCACCGAATTATCTTAAAAAAGACATGTCTGATTTCAATTGACATATTTTGCATCGGAACATCGCGGAAAGTGACAAAAATCGAAAAGGCTGTCCTTCACATTAATGTCCGCGATATTTGGCTAACTACTCGAGTTCTAGCAAAATAGTCTTTTTTCTGAAAAACAAAAGACTAAACACTGTTACACTAAGACTTAAAAATGTGCTATATTTGTAGAGTAAATTCGTAGGATAGGTGGAAATGCAACAAAGACTTGGGGTTTGGAGAGAATCTTATCTAACCACGCCATCCCAGTGTGGATACCCTGACGGTCACAGTGGAGCTTATGTTGGCATATGCCTATGTTGCTAACGTGACGACAGGACGTGGGCTTAAAATACTATACTATACATTAATCTAGGATGAATGAACAGAACCACTTTGTCTTGGATTTACTTAACGATGTCTTTTTCTTTTGTGGTTAGTCATGTGGTCAGGTCGGTGGGTTGTGGCGTAATGGGATAGAATAGGTTTGATTGGTTGTTGGTTTTGAGTCTCAGAACTGTGGTCGGGTCTTGATAAAACCTGAGGTGAATAGGTGGTGATGTAATTTGACGTAGTTGGCGAGTTTAGAATGTTGAATTTCGATTACATCAGAAAAAATATATATGTATTTATATATATATACAAAAATTATAAAATGAGTTTGCGATCATTTAGTTTAAGTGAGCCTTCTAAACATCCATTATTCCAGGTTGGGATGGATGGGTTAGGAATTTGCATGTTGGGGAATTTTCAGGGTGGAGGATTTTTTTCTTTTTTACTTCGAACATGAGCGCTTGTTGCCGCAGAGCAAACTTGGGGATCTCTTCTCGTGTGGAGGTGACTTGGGGGTCTTTAGTTTTCCGGGAAAAATCAGTTGAGTTTGTTTGTGGTCTAATGTTGTAGGTTTGATTTGTTGTTTATCTTTAATTGTTCATTTCAGAGAAGGAGGTTTTGTGTTCCGGAGAGTATGAGATCGAGGAGGAGTTTAGCCTTAAGCAAGAGGTAATTAAAATTTAAAACTTTTCTTGGAATTTTGGGATTTTCTTTAGGTTTGGTTGTATATTTTAGTCCTGATTTTGGGATGATTGTTTAACAATTGTTCCTAGTCAAGCCGCTTTCGTTTGGTTCCTTTGCAAGGTATGATTCGATTTGTGTGAAAACAGAGGTTAATCTAAGACTAAGAGTTTGGGGTTCCTATTCATAGTCATTTTTTAAGAGTTGGTTGGTTCGAGGGAAAAAGTGCATGGATTGGTGGTTTATAAAGTGCATGTATGTTTGGAATATTTTTTTTAAAATGAATTAAGTGTTTCACCATGATTTTTTTGTGCGATAAATTTCTGATGTGTTTGGAAACCTTGGATTGTTATTAATGTTAAATCTCATTGATGTAGCTAATCTAGCTTTGATAATCTGATTGATGTAATCCCTCAGATTGTAATTCCAACACTACCATCTAAAAGAAATTGTTGGATTAATAGTTAGAATATAGTGTTGTGATTGACATCATATCATGCATATATTCGTGTCTCATGTCCTCTATTTTGAACATAAGCAATACTACGTAACGAGTTTATGTTTAAGTTTCAGGCATAAACATGTTTGAGAAGAAGAGACACAAAAAGGACCTGAACGCAAGAAAAATGATTGAATCGTGAGACTTATGGACTCGTATGCAAGAGGAAAGGACCATGATGTAAACCAAAAAGATCAATAAGCAAATCGAGAAACTCCACACCATCATGAGAAGTATTTGACAATTAGATTCGGGCCTAAACTCCAGCAACAACTTCAGGTGCACTATACTTGAAGAAATCAACCCAGCAACGTGTCTTCGAAGCCAGGATTGGATCCAAACAATCCAGATCTGTAATTGGTGGTTGGATCTGCTCCAAACCAGATTATGTTTAGCCAGGTGTTGTATTAAGGTGTTGTATTAGAGTGTTTTATGTTCATTTATTGTATGTCATTAGTCCCACATCGGGGGATTGTCCCCGATTACCTTTTTCTCTGACTATAAATAGAACTCTTCACTACTACAGAAAATGGAATATATGTCGGATGTACATGGGTATATACGCCGGATATAAGCATTCCCAGATCCGACGTCTATGTGTATGTCGTCTATACATAGACGTCAGTCGCTTAAAATCCGACGTCTATTCTTTAGGTATAGACGTCGGTTGTTACTTACGATCGACGTCTATACATTTCTTCAAAACAATAGACGTCAGTTAATAAAAACATCCGACTTCTATTCATAAACCTGGAAGAAAAAAATAAATAGCAATTAGGCCTGCACCAAAATAAGCCCATCGAGTCGTGTTGCTAGGTTGAATAATGCATCTTTGTTCAGATTTTGTGGGTGTATCCGCTGAAACCCTCAGGAGACAACACTCCTCCTCCTTGGTGACAGGGAGGTTTAACCGCTTGTTGCACATGCTAAGTGCAACCGTGATTCTTACGAAAGTGAGTTAGGATTTCCCTGTTTAACGAATGATTTTTCCTTTCTTTCATTTTTCTCCTTCTTTATTTTGCTCGGGACTAGCAAAAGTTAGGTGTGGGGGTATTTGATTGACATCATATTTGTTGGCGTTTTGGTCTTAATCTATGTTTTGATGATTTAATCAACCTAATCTTAATTGTAATCAATGTAGAGTAGCACACATATTGCATATCATATATATTGTATTGTGCTAACCTCTACAGGTGATCAAGACTTAAGGAAGAAAGGAAATCAAGTCAATACATGTATTAAAGCTATATTGAAGACATGTAATCTTGTTTTCTTTGAGTCTTAGGAACATTGTGTAATTGAGCACACTTGAGCTAAAATCAACTCACGTACACACTATGTTCCTTATAGAAGTCACACACAAAATTTCACAACATTGGACTTCAATAGATCACCCAAACTTAGACCTAAAAACACAAAAAAATAAACTTGAACTGTCTGCCCACATTCGGTCGACCGTGCAGAACTTTTTGGTGGACCGAATCAAAACTATTTTCTGATCGTTAGCCTTTTCGTATTATACCAACGGTCGTATTCGAATTATTTACAAATACCACAAAATACATAATTGCCTTTCGGTCGACCGTGGACATGTTCGGTCGACTGAACTTTTATTGTCTCCAATTTGTACAACTGCTTGGATGTTTTTGGTCGACCAAAGACTTTGGATCGGTCGACCGAACTTGATCATTTTTATCAACCCCGTAGAGCCTGTTGATTTTCGGTCGACCAAACCTTATTCGGTGTTCGACCGTTAACTTAAGTGTACCTAAGTTATAGCCTTTTACGGTTGACCGTTCATTTATCGGTCGACCGAGTTCAAAATTGCCCAACGGTCGACCGTTCTGCCCGATTTAGTCGACCGAACTTACTTAGAATTGCATCCTGCAGGTTTCTGTTTTATGTTCTCAATCAAACCTTTCCCAACTTAACCCCAACGACTATAACACCTTAAGAGATTATAAGTAGGTGTTCCTATGATACAATTACACCACTCTTACACTTAATTTGTCATATACATGTAAGAGAAAACTCCAAGTCTCCGATTCCCAAATCCTACTCTCCAATATCATGCATATACGATCCTACAATATCATGCATATATCTGTGTCTTATGTCATTTATTTTTAGCCTAAACAATGCTACGTAACGAGTTTTAAGTTTAAATTTAAGGAATAAACAAGTTTGGGAAGAAAAGACTAAAAAGGACTTAAAAGCAAGAAAAAAAGGACTAAGTTGCAAGACTTATGGACTGAGGTGCAAGAGAGAAGGACCCGGATGTAAAACCAAAAAGACTAATGAGGAAATCAAGAAGCTCCACACCATCATGAAGAGTATTTTGACAATTAGACTCGGGACTAAACATCAACAATCAAATCGGGTTCATGAAACATCAAGAAATCAAGCAAGCAACGAACCACCAAAATCGAGACTCAATCAAAGATATCTGGACCGCCAATTGGTGGTCCAAAAGTTTCATGGTTGAGTCGAGTCGTGTATTCTGTTGTTTTATGTCCATTTATAGTATGTGTTCAGTCCCATACCGGGGACAATCTTTTTTATGACTATAAATAGAACTTTTCCTCTACTTTTGTATTCACCCATTGCTTGGTGGCATTCTCTCTACTTAGAGTAAAACCTTGAAGTAAAAATCAAGTGGAGAAGAATGCTACTTGTAATGTGAGTCATGTAATAAAATAATTTTTCATAGTTTTGTTCTCAAGTTGTCTCTTTTTCTTGCATGCTTAGCTTAGTCTTGTTTCTTTAATCTTAGTCTAAATTAGTTAGAATGTCTCATTTTCTTTATCTGAATGATTGCTTAATGTGTAGTGAGTAGATACATCCCCTTTGGGGGTGGATATGATGTACATATATGTTATGAAGTTAGGATGTTTGATTAATTTTTGATTGTGTAGACTTGCATATTTGTATATTCATTGGGGGTATTTTAATCATCTACATGTTGAGGGATTTTGATGGGTTTTGCCATAAGATTTAGGCACTTCTCATGCTTAGTTTCCTTATGTTTATTGACTAAAATTTCTTGTTGAATATGTTACATGTTAGTTATGTGTTTGTATTTGTGTTTGCTTGATTGATTGATTGAAGAAACTATGTTTTGATGAGTTTTGCCATAACATTTAGACACCTCCCATGCTTAGCTTTGTTTTTCACATGAGGTCATGGTTTTTTATGAGTCTTGCCATATCTTTAGACACTTCTCATGCAGAGCCTAATCTTATGATAATCAAGTAGTAATTGTCGATACATTGTGTGAATGAATTGATAGGTTTTATCACATATTTACACTTCCTATGCATGACAACACACACACGACACACACACATACATGCTTACATGCATCATTCATCACTTATTTCACTTCATATGTGCACACACTCCACCCCTTAGGGGTTTCTCTTCTTGATTTTCAATCTTTCGTTGCTTTCTTTCACATTTCTTACTTACTAGTTTAGTGTAGTTTAGCTTAGCATAATCAAATCTCTTTTCCCTTTTTTGCTACTTGATTTCGGACAAACTTGAGGCTACTCACCTCCCCGTGGATCGACCCGTACTTGTCGTGTCTTCACCGTTGTCCTGCACTTGCGGTATTTAAAACGTTTAAACAACGGACAATTTTCTTGGCCTCAAGACTAAGACCGCTGATCTATCGGTGACCATTTGGATAAACTACAACGTTGTGGTTGTGTTGACCATGGGAACTATCAGTAACAATGAATCATCCATCACACTCCCGTCGCTCGACCACCGTTACCAAAAAACGACACCCGCAACCCTTTTTTTCGTGTTCTTCGGTACTCCAATATTCATAGAGGCGGATCTACGTCTGGGGCAGGTGGGGCAGCTGCCCCATTCAGAATTTGGGGAAAAACACCTCAAATCCCCCCCAGTGACTACCGAATCCCAATCCCATTCGCCGTTTCGTGTGCCCTAGCCCAGCAGGAGCCTCCTCATCTCCTCCACATCTGCTCCTCAACTCCCTCCGAGGCTCTGACTCCTCCTTAATCCTCACCATGTCCTCTTCAACTCCCTCCTCCATGGTGCGGCTGCTCTGCTCCTCCTCCATGCAGGCGTACAACCCAGCTCACTAGCTCAGCTCCGTGTGGCGCTCCCAGTCCCGACTACCACTCCCAGTCAGCGATTCCCACTTAGTTGCTCCTCCCACTCCCACTCGTGCGATCTGTTAAATGGTTTTTTTAATTGATGTAGTTTCCTTCTAATATCTAAAGTTGTTCATTGATTTTAGTAACAGGAATTCAAGTACACACACAACTTTTAATGCTATTTTCACCATTAATTGCCATTTTAGTTCCGACCCTTAAAATTAGGGTGGGTTTTGGTTGCTTGAGAAAAAAATGCAGGAATCTATGCAATGTATTAATTTTGGCCTCTAATTTTTATGTTTTAAGTGGAGAAAATTAGAAGAGAACTAAAAGTACCACGTCAACCAATCTCGTTGGCTAATATTGCAGGTGAAAAGGAGGTTGCTTTTCTAGAGATCAATCCTAATTATGTAATGCAATCAAAATCATAATTTATTTATGTTTCTTTCAGAAGTGGTAGAGGATTCCTTCAAATTTTCCATATGGATTACAACTAATAAGTTGACTTTTCAATTCTAATTCCAAACCGAGACCTTCTTCATGTTACGAAAAGTGTCCAAAAACGATGCGTAAAGCTCAACATATAGTTGCGAAAAAGTTAGAAAATGTTACATAGAAAATCAATATATCTTGCAACATGATAGTGTTTATTACACATATTATTTAATGTCAACTGTGATTTTATGAAGTTTTAATGAGGTACAATTTTATCACTGAAAATGAAAGATGTAACTATCTTTCTTGCCAAGAGTGCATTGGATATGAATCATGATGATTATAGTTTATTCAGGTGTTCAGATAGAAACATATTGAGACTATTAACTTATGGATTTGGTTCTTAGTTAGTTTAAGTTGTATTAGCTTCTTCGTTAGAGTATCGTGTTCAATGACTAAATATGAGGAACGATTTGGCGATGTTCTTAGTTAGCAAACTTTTATTTGTGGTTTTTATGTTAAATTATTTAGTTAATTAGTTGTTTAACTGATGTGTCGTGGTTGTAAAAAATTCTTTTGAATGTTTGAATTTTAATGTATTCAAGTTTGGGAAAATGTTAAAAATAAGAAGGATATTTTCAATTTTTTAATTAATTAATTAATTTAAAGTATCAATTTCAAGTTGTAGGTCTTCAAAAAAAAATTGACCAATCTATGGAAAGTTTGCCACACCCAAAAATTAGGGTGGGTTTTCGTTGCTTGAGAAAAAACGCAGGAATCTTTGCGTTGTATTAATTTTGGCATCTAATTTTTTTATGTTTTAAGTGGAGAAAATTAGAAGAGAACTAAAAGTACCACGTCAACCAACCTCGTTGGCTAATATGACAGGTGAAAAGGAGGTTGCTTTTCTAGAGATCAATCCTAATTATGTAATGCAATCAAAATCATAATTTCTTTATGTTTCTTTCAGAAGTGGTAGAGGATTCCTTCAAATTTTCCATATGGATTACAACTAATAAGTTGACTTTTCAATTCTAATTCCAAACCGAGACCTTCTTCATGTTACCAAAAGTGTCCAAAAACGATACGTAAAGCTCAACATATAGTTGCGAAAATGTTAGAAAATGTTACATAGAAAATCAAAATATCTTGCAACATGATAGTGTTATTTACACATATATTATTTAATGTCAACTGTGATATTATGAAGTTTTAATGAGGCACAATTTTATCACTGAAAATGAAAGATGTAACTATCTTTCTTGGGAAGAGTGCATTGGATATGAATGATGATGATTGTAGTTTAGTTGGATAGAAACGTATTGAGACTATTAAATGATGGATTTGGTTCTTAATTAGTTTAAGTTGTATTAGCTTCTTCGTAGAGTATCGTGTTCGATGACTAGATCTGTGGAACGATTTGGCGGTGATCTTAGTTAGCAAACATTTATTTGTGGTTTTTATGTTAAATTATTTAGTTAATTAATTGTTTAACTGATGTGTTGTGGTTGTAAAAAAATCTTTTGAATGTTTGAATTTTAATGTATTCAGGTTTGGAAAAAATTAAAATAAGAAGGATATTTTCAAAAAAATTATTTTTCAAATTAATTAATTAATTTAAAGTTGTGGGTCTTCAAAATAAGGAAACTACTATTCGTCGTCGGAAAACAACTTAAATCGCCCCCAACAATTACCATTTTGTCATTCAAAATTCATTTAATACTCATTTCGTCCCGTGTCTTAAAATAAGGGATTTTTCACAGTTTTCCTCACATTCCCAGTCGCAACACCACAAAAATGTCTGACGAAGCGCCTGAATCTGGGGAGGAAATTGAGGTGGATTTTTTTCCGTCTTGGGCGTCTGTCTAAGCCGTCTCATCCAAGGATGGGGTGTCTAGCATAGACACCTCCTCCTTGGCGCGGGGGGGGGGGGGGGGGGGGGGGGGGGGGCTTATCCAGACGCCTCATCACTGGTCGAGGCGGCTAAGCCAGACGCCCATCGTTGGATGAGGTGCCTGGCTTAGCCGTCGCCTCCATGGATGGGGCGTCTCAGCCAGACACCCTTGATTATTTTTTAAAAAAAATTAGCTTATTTATTTTGTGTTATTTTTAATTATTTAGGTTCCGTTGTAAGATTTGAGTGGTGATGGAGTGGATTACAGTGAGCTTTTTGATAGTAAACAAGTATTTACAACAATCGAGGAAACGTGTAAATGGGCGAAACAAGTTGTCATCGGAGCCGAATTTTTTTTGGTAATATTATAGTACAAATCAAAAGCAGATAATCGGACGGATTGTTATCTGAGATGCGATCGAAGAAATGAAATGAGTTCTCGTGATACGAATATTGCACTACGGAAAAACATGAAAAGAAAATGTTGCGGTTGTCGTTTTTTGGTAAAGGTAGTCGAGTGACGGGATCGTGATGGATGAGTCGTTGTTTCTAATAATACTCATGGACAACACAACCACAGACTTGCAGTTTATGCAGAAGGTAATCGTTTGATTATCTGAGTCGAATGAGTTCTCAACCATGTTGAAGTAGTTTCCATGAGTAATATATTAGTTTTTGTGAAGTTAATAACATTTCTATCTCAAAATAAATAAATAAATAACATACTCGTTCCACCAAATCAGTAGTTCTTCGGAATATTGATTTTCTTTATACCATCTGCAATATTTTCAACAAACTACACGTTTCCTTGGACTTCCAAAACAGAATATCAATATGTTTGAACCATAGACATGTTGGATCTCCTTAGAGAGAGCAAACATTACTTCTAAAAGAAAAAGACATAGTATCCCCAACATACATGTTCAAACATTTAGATGTAGATATTAGTTTCCAGCACCATAAATGTCATTGACTCGGTTGAGCAAGTAGTAGATCTCCGGTGCTTATCGTCCCTGACTGATCGACATCAAGATCATCGAACTCCTCCAGAACAAGAGCTATGTCTTCTTGGGTGATCTTACCCAGTTCCTTGAGCTTATATATTATGAACTCCGCAGCACTGAGATTGCAAACAATAGATGAGACGATAGATTAGATAAAACTAATGCTCAAAGAGTGATCGATCGACAATAGGTTCTAGTAGCTCATGCATAGCTTGATATGGTTTAATTACAGAATGCAAGAATCTGTGGGCTTCTGCATACTCTAGTATGCTGCAGAAAGGGTATTTTCAAGGTTGCCTAAGTTTCGTTTGCTAACCCTTATTAATTATAATTGCCTGCTTATAGTGTTAGATTCCTAAACCCAATTAGGGGTTAATGGTGATTAAGGAGGATGTTTGCATGGGGAAAGGAAGGAAGAGGGGGTCCGGTTACTGTGGATGAGGGGTAGGGTGATGGAGTAGGGGTGGTGAGATGATGGATGGGGTGATTTAAAGCAGAAAAACTCTCTCTCTCTCTCTCTTACTCTTCTCTGATTTTCATTTCTCTCCCTCTCCTTCAGTTGATCAAGCTCCGGTGGTCGGTGACGAGCGTGATCGTGCGGTTACGGCGTGAGGCGTGCAGAGGTGGACGTGCGAGTAGGTTGCGGAGACGACGTTGCGCGAGCGAGGCTCTGGCGGTTTCATCGTTTTCTTGAGGTATGTCGGCTTCTTAGTGTGGTTTGTTGTTCACCATCGTGTGAGGGACGTGTTGGTATGTCGGGGGAGGTCGGAGACCTCTCCGGCGACGAGAAACGGCGTAAAATCCTTAGCTGGCACAAGGTTGCTGTCGACCAACGGTCGACCGGTTTTCTTCGGGCGGTCGACCGGTGTAGTGTAATAATCCGACTTTAACCAACACCGGTCGGACGATGCCTCGTTGCGGTTGACCGGTAGTGCATTATGCTGGTGGGTTGGGATTGCCTGGTTGTTTTCGGTCGACCGGTTCCTTGGGTTCATTCGATCAGAACTTAAGTGTACTGATTTATATTGCATGCTTGTTCGACCGATGCTTTGTATGTGTTCGACCGTTATGAGTTAGAACTGCTAGGATTCCCTGGTAGTTTTCGATCGATCGGGACCCCTGAGTCGGTCGACCGGTAGTATTGATTGATTTTGACCAGACTCTGGATTTTGACAACGTATCGGTCAACCGGTTTTAGACTGTTGTTCGACCGTTGGGACTTAGGTTTTGCGTAGAGAGTTCGACCGTTGCAGACTTTCGGTCAACCGAACCTTCTTGGGAACGGTCAATCAGGTTGCCTCTTTCGGTCGACCGTTTGTACACAGAACTGAATTCTCGGGCCCTTTTTGATACCAACTCTGTCCACGGAAACCTGTGTCCTCGCCTAGTGCGTGAGCCGAGAGGTGACGGTGGGGCGCGCTACGCGTGCCTACCTAGGGACCGCTGGGTGGAAGAGTGTGGGTGTTCGGGACGTGTCACCTCCATGTATGGATTGTGACTTGATGTGATGGATTGATGGACTCATTGTAGTATAACAGGCCTGAGGGATCGCGGATCCCAATGTATTGATGTGCGAACACGCAACCGTCGTTGGGTGGGGTGACTACAGGCATTGATGACTACGGAGGTCGCTACCCTGCGTTTATAGCAGCGAGGTTGGTGTTTGCGGCTCGTGGAACCTGATGACCTGACAGACTTCGGTCTGGACCCGTCCGATGCTGTGCCGGACGTATGATGGACCACTGATGTTGTTCCGGCGATGATGATTGATGGGCCGGTGATGTTTCGGCTATGTTTTCCTTAGCTGGACACCTATTGAGATGATGATTGATGGACCGACCGAGCGATGGTTCCGTTGGGGTAGTTTCGACCACGAAGTTACAAATCTGTTTCTTATGGCGCGGACCTGACGGATGCTCGTTGCCGAACCCCATGTTTAGTGTAGCCACGTGTAGGGAGCATCACGTCTTATTCCGCTAGACCGTATGTTCCTACGGTAGGTCTCCTTAGGAGACCCGATGATGATTGTCGGGCTGATGTCTTGTGTTACCCTTCGACCGTTATGACTTAGAACTTCTAGGATGCCCTGGTAGTTTTCGGTCGATCGGGACCCCTGAGTCGGTCAACCGGTAGTATTGATTGATTTTGACCAGACTCTGGATTTTGACCACGTATCGGTCGACCGGTTTTAGACTGTTGTTCGACCGTTGGGACTTAGGTTTTGCGCAGAGAGTTCGACCGTTGAAGGATTTCGGTCGACGGAACCTTCTTGGGAACGGTCGACCAGGTTGCCTCTTTCGGTCAACAATTTGTGCACAGAACTGAATTCGTAGTCCTTTTTGGATACCAATTATGTCCACGGAAACACGTGTCCTCGCCTAGTGCGTGAACCAGGAGGTGACAGTGGGCGCGCTACGCGTGCCTACCCAGGGACCGTCGGGTGGAATAGTGTGGGTGTTCGGGACGTGTCACCTCCATATATGGATCGTGACTTGCTGTGATGGATTGATAGACTCATTGTAGTATAGCAGGCCCGAGGGATCGCGGATCCCATTGTATTGATGTGCGAACACGCAACCGTCGTTGGGTGAGGTGACTACCGGCCTGGATGGCTACGGAGGTCGCTGCTCTGCTTTTATAGCGGCGAGGTTGGTATTTGCGGCTCGTGGAGCGTGATGACCTGACAGACTTTGGTCTGGACCCGTCCGATGTTGTGCCTGACGTATGATGAACCACTGATGCTGTGTCGGTGATGCCGCCGATGATATTTCGGCGATGATGATTGATGGGCTGATGCTGTTCTGGCTATGCTTTCCTCAGCTGGGCACCTACTGAGATGATGATTGATGGACATGAGCGACGGCTCCGTTGGGGTGGTTTCAACCACGAAGTTACAGATCTATTTCTTATGGCGCGGACCTGGCGGATGCTCCTTGCTGAACCCCATGTTTAGTGTAGCCGCGTGTGGGGAGCGTCATGTCTTGTTCCGCTAGACCGTATGTGCCTACGGTAGGTTTCCTTGGAAGACCCGATGATGATTGTCGGACTGATGTCTTGTGTTACTCTTCGGGGGAAATATTTTCCTTAGTGTTGATGACATGACATGCTACTAGTATAATATGTCCATTTGTACTACTGCATGCATATAGGTGAGCTTGACATACGATGTTTTCTTATGGAAACCCATGCATTGTTGTTGCACGTTTTATTTCAGGACCGCAGTAGGTCTAGTGGGGTGGTGATCAGCGGACGCGCACATCTTGGGATCAGATTCTCTCGTTCGGACCACTGAGGTTGACATGATTACTTGTATCTCATTTTGTTGTTCCTGATGTAATCATGTAGCTTTTTGACAAAACTCTGATGTAATATGGTGCACCGCTTAAATGTTTTATGAGAAGTAACAGTTCCGTCTATTGATTATTGATCTCTGATGTCTTAATGATAAATTTCCGCTGTATCAAAATGTTACATATAGACTGAACCATCATGAAAGCTAAGCTCCTTGTTTTGAACAAAAAAATTTGTATCGAAGCTCTGAACGACGGATTCCGATTGTGCTACTGCAGTAAGTGGGCATGCCACCCTTGATTATAACGATTATGGTAAAGCAAGATTGCTCATAAGCTAGAACCTCGCAACTGTTTTCAAAGATGCCTCAGACCCATTAATCGATAAATACAAACCTTCCTGCTTGTGTGACCCCATACATCTATAGATATTGACACCAAGAAATGTCAACTTATCATTTCAGACACTTGAGCCATATGAATTCTGCTTAACTCCACTGGACTACCACCTCACATCAACATTGATTATGACATTCACCCAATTCGAGCCAATTTTGAATTTATATTTCAATTTCCAATATTCTGATACAAGAGGTTTCCCCTGAAGAACGTTGAAATTTCACAAAATAGACCGTAATAGCTTCAACTGTCAACTTGTCTTTTTTTTGTCCACAAAGATAGAGACCTTATACGTTCTAAGACTAGGCGCTCGCCTTAATTCTTCTTGCCATGTTTGTTTTTCAGCTATAAGATGAACAAATATAACTGAACTAATGCAAACATGTACAATTCTACACTTCTTTCAACTAACAAAAGAAATTATGCAATGAATATCATGTGGCCGTTAGATAATGAGGAAGAGGCTATTCTCAAATATATAAAACTACTTGAGAACACTACTGAACATGATGTTGGAAGGAAAACAAGTTTGGCAAATTATGGATTGTTAAACACTAATATAGCAAGAATGTGAATTCTAATTGACAACTAAAGTATAAGAGTACTTACTCAACAATACCATCTGAGTCCATATCAGCCTCCTGAAGATCAAAGTACGTCATTCTGCGTTTCAGAACTAACTTGGCAAGAGCTTGCTGTTTGTGTTCAGTGTGTAATTCGACAATACAGAAGAAAAACTGAATCACAACAATTGTGCCAGCAAATATCCAGAACAAAGCAAAAACCCGACCACCTGGTGTCGTGAAGCTCTTCTCCCCATACCCGAGAGTTGTTATGGTCGAGCACACGCAGTAGAAAGAATCAATCAGGCTCAACTTCTCGTTCTTCCAAAGGAAAAGCGTCCCAATAAGCATCAAGATAAGAAGAAATGCAGTGGTCACGATGAGCTTGTATTTCACTCTGTTTGTCTTTATTTTGTTAAGGATGTCCACCTCACTCACTTTGCTACGGACGTGCAGAGCTCTAACTAGCAACTCTTCTTGGTTTTCGACAAAGTAATTGGCCGCCTTGCTTAGAAAGAGCCCACAAAGAGCCATGCCAATGAAGACATACGCCGATGCAAGAAGCTTAGTTGTAGTGCTGTTTGGGAAAAGATCTCCGTAACCAACCGTAGTCATTGTCACCACAGAGAAGTACAATGCGTCAAGAAAATCATTGGTTTTCTTGCCTTTGATTTGGTGCCTAACTACATAGAACAACCATGTGCCCGTCCCGAGGAAGAGAACCAGAATCAGACTTATCTGACTTACTTTCGGACGTAAGAAGTCCAATAATGTTGTCTTTTTAGAAGTTGCACCACCCGGTTGGGGTTTCTTGGGTATAATTTCTGTATTAGGAGCACTTCTACAACGGCGGAATTTTTTCGGTTGGCCGTTCTTTTTCGGGGCTTCAGAGGGAGGAACTACTACCACTGTCTCCGTTGGTTTCTTCTTTGTATTATCAACCATTGTCAACTAGCAAAACATGAAAAAAATGAGATTGAAGGGCACAAAAACAAAAACTGCCCAGGCATCTTGGTTGTTACTCCATGTGATTCATATTAGTGATTTGAGATTGCTAATTTCTAGTCATTTCCTAATAGTAGCTTCCTTGTGGAAGTCCAACCGACTCTAGTTTGCTTCTAATTAATTTTATGTTCTCTCAGTCTATTTAAGGGTGTGATTGCGTTATGAAAAGGGGAAGCAAAATGAACTATCAGTTTCGAAATTAGTAACTTTTTAGTACGGTATTCTTCTTAGGCAAGCCACGAAAAGAAAAGATATGTGCTATCGTATGCAAACTAGATGCAGATATATCCTTATAAGTTATTAGGCTGCTTGGAAGCTAAAATAGTCTCAAGAAAGAACAAGAATAACCAATGACGATTTGTTCACAGTTCATATTTTTCAATCTTTGATTATCTTACGAACAGGAATCATTTCATACCATTGGTAAATGCATGCAGGAAGATCAATTTATATAAGAGAAACAAAAATTATAGGGAAAGTGAGAAAAACAAATTACGTAGCAAATATATATACCATCACAAATGGCTCCATATCACTGGCAAAATGCATCGTTCTTGATTCTCCAAGCAAGGGTTGCTTCAAATATTTTGATAGGAAGGATCACCTATATATAGATCTGGTTTGTGACTCCTTTTATATTGGTTAAGGAATATGTACAAGGAAATCAACTCAATGTAGGGACACGATCCTTATAATATATCTGACATTCTTATATCATAGGTTGTGTTAATCAAGAGCTTTCATAAAGAAAAACATGGGATAAACTTATGAAACTTCAGCAAATATAAGCATCTAGTTACCACCACAAGGTCCATTAGTGGATGCCTTTACCAACTGAATGTCACATTTCGGTCATGATCACGAAATACTGGTTTTCATACATATGTAAATAGTGTCACTAAGGAACCTACCATCAAAAGGAAACCTTAAGGTCTCAATTGAATCAAAGGCAGCTAGTTAGACAAGTTGGAAAGATACAAAGCAAGCCTAACCACTATATTGATTGTGTGTTGTCATCAAAATCAAAAGAAAAATGTTGAACACTCAATGAGATAAACCATTAGTGAGGAGGTTTGCATGGGGAAAGGGTGGTGCACAGTGGTGTGCATGGGAATGGAGGAGAATAGATTGTGTAGGGTGATGGAGGGGGGGCTGGTTATTGTAGACGAGAAGAATGTTTTGTTGGGTTTAAAAGCTGAAGATCTCTCTCTCCCTCTCTTTTCTCTCTCTGATTTCGTCTCCCTCTCCCTCAGTTGATCGAGCACCAGAGGTCGGTGAAGAGCGTGGTCGTGTGGTCCCGGCGTGAGGCGTGCGGAGGTGGACGCGCGAGGAGGTGACGGAGGCGATGTTGCGCGAGCGAGGCTCCGGCGGATTTTGTTGCTTTCGAAAGGTATGCCGGCTTCTTAGTGTGTTTTGTTATTCACCCTCATGTGAGGGATGTATTGGTCGGTCAGGGGAGCTCGGAGAACTCTCCGGAGACAAGTTTGGGCGCAAATCCTTGGCTGACGCAAGGTTGCAGACGACCAACGGTCGACCGGATTCCTTCGGGCGGTCGACCGATGTAGTGTATTTTGCCCGACATTAACCATCACCAGTCGAACAATGCCTTGTGGCGGTTGATGGGTTGTGCATTGTGCTGGTGGGTCAGGGTCTTCTGCTGTGTTTCGGTCGACCGGTTCCTTGGGTTCATTCGACCGGAACTTAAGTGTACTGAATAGATATGCATGCTTGTTCGACTGTTTCTTGTTATGCGTTCGACCGTTATATGACTTGGAACTGCTAGGATGCCCTGGTAGTTTTCGGTCGACTGAGACCCCTGAGTCGGTCGACCGGTATTATTGAATTGATGTTGACCAGACTCCGGATTTTGACCTCGTATCGGTCGACCGGTTTAGATCTCTGTTCGACCGTTGGGACTTAGATTTTGCGCAGAGAGTTCGACCGTTACAGACTTTCGGTTGATCGATTTCCTTGTGGAAGCGGTCGACCGGGTTGCCTCTTTCGGTCGACTTTTGTGCACAAAACTGAATTCTCAATCCTTTTTAGGATGTCAACTCTGTCTACGGAAACCCATGTCCTCGCCTTGTGCGTGAGCCGGGAGGTGACGGTGGGCGAGTTACGCGTGCCTGCCCAGGGACCACTGTGTGGAAGAGTGTGGGTATTCGGGACGTGTCACCTTTGTTTATGGATCGTGACTTGATGTGATGGATTGATGGACTCATTGTAGAGTAGCAGGCCTGAGGGATCGCGGATCCCAATGTATGATGTTGTGCGGACTCGCAACTGTCGTTGGGTGAGGTGACTATCATCCTGGATGGCTACGGAGGTCGTTGCCCTGCTTTTATAGCGGCGTGGTTGGTATTTGCGGCTCATGGAGCCTGATAACATGACAGACTTCGGTCTGGACCCGTCCGATGTTGTGCCGGACGTATTGATGGACCACCGATGTTGTGCCGGTGATGCCGCCGATGCTGTTACGACGATGATGATTGATGGGCCGATGTTGTTCCGACTATGTTCCTCAGATGGACACCTACTGAGATGATGATTGATGGACCGACCGAGCGACGGCTCCGTTGGTGTGGTTTCGACCACGAAGTTACAGATCTGTTTCTTATGGCGCGGACCTGGCGGATGCTCCTTGCCGAACCCCATGTTTAGTGTAGACGCGTGTGGGGAGTGTCACGTTTTGTTTCGCTAGACCGTATGTGCCTACGGTAGGTCTCCTTGGGAGATCCGATGATGATTGTTGGACTGATGTCCCGTGTTACCCTTCGAGGGAACTGTTTTCCTTACTGTTGATGACATGACATGCTACTAGTATGATATATTCATTTGTACTACTGCATGCATATATGTGAGCTTGGCATACGAGGTTTCCTTATGGAAACTCAGACATTGTTGTTGCATGTTTTATTTCAGGACCGCAGTAGGTCCAGCTGGGTGGTGATCAGCGGGCACGCGCATTTTGGGATCGAATCCTCTCACTCGGACCACTGAGGTCGACATGATTACTTGTATTTCCCTTTGTTGTTGCTGATGTAATCATGTAGCTTTTGGCAAACTCTGATGTAATTTGGTGCACCGCTTATATGTTTTATGAGAAGTAACAGTCTCACCTTTTGATTATTGGTCTCTATTGTTTTGATGATAAATTTTAAATTTCCGTTGTTTCAGGATGTTACATAAACGATTTAATAAACACAAGATATAGTACCATGTATGCTTGTCCCCTGATCTCCAGACTGGGGAGAACCATATTAGTAAAGTTGAAGCACTAGATTGTAGAAATGGAGTATGACTGGCCCATCTAGCAGGTGCTTACATGTGTAACATTAAATTTTTAGAAAGCAGACCACTAATATGTCAAGATAATCAAAATTCAGTGTTAAAGACTAAAAGCGGATAAAAAAATGGATGATACGGTTATCTCAAGTATTTTGCAGATTCCTGTTAGTACTAAACTATTTTCAAGACAAAATCCTAACTTGTAACTTAGAAAACACACTGCTTATGATCATAATCACTTCTTAAATTTAGAAAGATGATTCCTTTCTCCCATGTTAGGGGTGAAAACGGAGCGGATACGAAGCGGATGTGCTAGTATCCGAATTCGTATCTGTTTTTTTTCTCGATTCCGAATCCGAATTCGAATCCGATCGAATGTATGAGAAAAGGATCCGAATTCGTATCCGTCGAATTCGGATCCGAATTCGAATAAATTCGCATCCAAATCAAGTTTAAAATCCATTCCGAATTTGGATATCCGAATTCGTTAAAAAATCCGAATAGACTTAAAAATATTTTTTGATTGATCTAAAGAAGAATAATTTTCAGTCTTTATTTTTTACCTACATGAAAAATATTAAATATAATATAAATAAGATAATTTAATTCATATATATTGTTTTTTATTATTATTTATATGTGCATATAAAATACGAACCGGATATTATTCGAATCGGATGTACTAATATCCATATTCGCTTCGTTTTTTTACAGATGTTTATATCTGAATACAAATTCGGTTGCGGATTTTTTTTCTCGGATAATTTTTTTGATTTCGAATACGGAGTTGTCGGATTGACGGATTTCGGACACAAAGTTTCACCCCTAGATGAAACCTTCCACTTTCAAACTAGCAACCCGTATATTTCAGACATAGCTACAAACATCTGCCTAGCAGATTGGCTACGATCGTGTTAGCTGATAATGAAAATCCAAGGGAGTCAACTGTAAAGTGACAATATGAACACATTATTTTAATTGGTACTTGTGGGCATAAACAATAAATAACAAAATGCAAAATTTCAGCACCACAACATGGATCTCTAACCCACAGATCAAAACTAAAAAATTGTTTTAAAAAAACCAAAATAAACCCTGAAGCAACTAAAATATAACCCTGAACAATTGCCACACGCTATTCCAGAAATGGAATTACTCAATAACACAAACTCAGGAGTCAAACAAAAAAAAACTACCAAAACAAAACCGAAAAAAGAGAGAAACCCAGAAAAAATTAGACATAGTGGGCAAAAGAAGAAGGGATTATACCTAAAGAATGAGGTGGTGGTTGAAGAACAGAGGAGTGAAGGAAGCAGGTCCAATGAAGGAGGTAATGTGTTGTTGCAACCCAATATCTGATCTTCAACCAACACCACATGCTCTTTTTTTTATGTTTCTGCATTGAATGAAGAATCTGACCATCTAAGAGCACCCTTAACGGGAGGGCGGTTCCTAGGCGGAACCGTCCGAGCTCTTTTTCGGGTGGATTTCCGCCCGGGCGTCCTCTCCGGGGGGCGGTGTGGCCCCCCGGATCGGTTAGCCTTTTAGTTTAAAGAAAAATATTTTGGTATATATTTAAATTAATGTATTGATTAGTGAATTGTAATCTAATTAATTAGGTTTTGTAATTTAATTCTAGTTAATGTATTGATGTTCTTTGAATTTTCTAATAATTGTACAATTATTTCATAATTAATTAAATTGGTTTTGATTTATTAAGATCTAGTTAATTTTACAAATAAAACAAATCATATACGAAATGAAGATAAGTTTTGATTTATGCTCTGTGTAGTCACGCGCACACTGTACGTCCTCGATGCTCGAGTAGTCCAAGATTCGATGTTATCGTCTTGTGCTTCGTGTAGTCACGTGCATATTGTAGGTCTTCGAGTGGTCCAAAATTCGATGTTATCGTCTTGTTCTCCGTGTAGTCACGCGCGCACTAAAACGTTATTTCTCACATCTACAAATACAGTTCTCATGGTTGGTTCTACCATATCTCACAAATACACTTCATCCACTACCGACGACTTCATCCGATAAGTCATCAATGTCAAAGTGCTCATCGTCTTAATCATCTCATAACGAAACTTACGAGCAAGTGTTAGACTCCCTAACGGAGTATGCCTCCGAAGTGGTGGATCAACAAAGTACACGTCCTAAGAGGTGTAGAAGGCGAACTATGAACCCATATAGAGATAGGGAGCTTGGTTACCGTCGTTTAATTGCCGATTATTTTTCTAACAACCCTATTTATGGTGACAACATTTTCAAGAGAAGATTTAGGATGAGAAAACATGTTTTTCTTCGTATTGTAAGTGTCGTTGAGGCCTCCGATGTCTTCTTCCAACGTGTACCGGACACACCGGTCGGATGAGCATCTCCGGCCTGCAAAAATGTACTGCGGCTATCCGAATACTAGCATATGGTGTATTGGATGATGTGGTAGATGAATACTTAAGTCTAAGCGAACGCACGACGAAGAACACACTTGAAAAATTCTGTGATGGTGTAGTGTAATCCACAACTTCGGTGGTGAGTACCTACGAAAACCAAATACTTCTGATTTATTACGACTACTTCACATTGGTGAGCAGCGTGGGTTCCCAGGCATGGTAGGAAGTATTAATTGCATGCACTGAGTGTGGATAAATTGCCTAGTTGGATGGAGGGGTCAATATCAAGGGCGTAGTGGTAATGCCACTTGAGGCAGTGGCGTCGGCTGATTTGTGGAGATTCATGTAACGACTTAAAAGTCCTACAACGTTCTCCCTTTTTCGACGACGTAATGGAAGGACGGGTCCACCTGTGAATTTTGAGGTTAACGGTTCTCGATATGATATGAGATATTATCTTACAGATGATATTTATCCAAAATGAGCGACATTCATTCCGTCCGTTGTTCATCCACAAACACTGAATGACCGATTATTTGCCGAACGAAAAGAAACGACACGCAAAGATGTAGAACGTGCATTTGGAGTCTTGTAAACGCGGTTCGCAATCATGAAGAAGTCATCTCTTGCATGGAGTAAGGTTGTGCTTAACAAGATAATGACAGTCTGCATTGTAATGCATAATATGATAGTGGAGGATGAATGTGACTCTTATGCTCATTTTGGAGATTGAAATGAATTTATTCAGGATCAACCTATAAATTCCATGGACGACCCGGTACTGTATTCTATTAACCGTATAATGGATATTAATAAGGTATTTGATGAGGAGAAATCAATTGCGTGATCGCACTACACATTTGAACCTTCAAGCCGATTTGGTCAACAATATATGACAACGATTTGGAGGAAATATGTCTTGATATATTTGTAACTTTAGTATTTAAAAATATATTTCTAGTTTTAGTATTTAAATTTCCAGTTAATGTACTATGTAATGCGATTTCCTAAATATAAAAAATATTTTCGTATTTATATATTAATTGTTAATTCAAATCGAATGAATTAATTAAATTGAGTGATTACAATAATGATTATTAATATATTTTGTTGATTATTGTGAGAGTTTTTAGAGAAGAGAATAAAAATAATGACGTGACAGCAAATACTGTAGTGCGACTGGATGGATTGGATAATGGTTAAGGAATCTGTAGGGGGCTTGGTTTGACGTGACTGAAAGAGAAAATAAGACGTTCAAGAAATACTCAGATGCTGATAAAGTTGGTCTAAGGAAACTATCTCACCATCCCACCATTCCCACCACCACTTCAATTATTTGTTTAAAAAAGACGGGACTTTGGAAAAGACTTTACATAACGGTAATAATGCACGTTAAAATATGCATAGAGAATAATAAAAAAGTAGCGCCAATAGGTATAATAATTTGGATTACATCCTAACTAACATGTTAAAGTAATTTCTATTTGTTCCTTTTCGCTACAAAAGTCAATTATGAATGGAACTACGATTCATCGCTTCAAAATTACTTAAATCGTCCGTTTAGTTACTATTTTGTCTTTCATAAGTCTTTTAATACACATTTCGTCACGTCTCTTAAACTAAGAATTCTGTTTACGTTTTCCTCACTTTACCAGTACCAACAACATGAAAATGTCTGGCGAAACGTTTAGATTACGTAAATTTCAAAACAATTTTTTTTAGGCGGGACGTCTCGCTAAGACGCTCGTCCAAATAAAAATCTTAAATTTTTATACAGTGTGTTATCTCAAATTATTTGAGGTTCCGTTGCAAGATTTTGATGGTAACAGGTTGGATTACAATGAGTTTTTTTTGTAAGTGATGAAGATTCAAAAATTTCAAGACCCAACAATTTCAAAACCCCCGACCGACCTGTTAAGGTGGTATTCTGTAAAACTTTCCGACTTACAAAAAAACTCACTGTAATCCACCCCATTAATACCAAAAAACTTGGAACGGAACCTGAAATAATTTGAGATAACACACCGTATAATTTTAAGTTTTTTTATTTAAAAAAATAGGGGCGTCTAAGACCGACGCCTACCCCATTGGGGAGGCGTCTGCGAAAAACGCCCCCCCCCCCCCCCCCCCCCCCCCCCATAGGGGGCTCCAGTTGATGCCACCTAATTGTTTTTATTTTTTATACTAAAAAGAAGTTAGACATTTGACCATATTCGAGTGCACCGAGGCGTCCGTTGGCTCCTTTCCTGACCTCCCAAACATTGTTTTTGATGATTATAAGAGGAAGATGAAGAAAAAGTGGTGGGAGGAGAGTAAAATGAAGAGATATATAAGTAGAAATGAGAGAATGACAAAATGGTAATTCGCACGGTGATTTAAATAATTTTACGACGACGTTTAGCAATTCAGTTATCAATCTATATTTGTTGTAACTCCCACACGTACCGTCTACCAGTAGACTCAAGAAAAAACAATGATCTTGGTCACATTAAGTGTTGGGAAAGAAAGTTTTACTCCCCTCCATATCAGTTTCGCTCTCCTCCACGTCAACACGATTTTAATCCCACGATCTTTACACTATTTACTCCTTAACAGTGATCTTATCAGTTTCTCTTTTGGCCACGTTACTTTCTTCTCCATTATTTAATATTTTTCGCCAACATCCAATATATAACTTAATTCATTTACATAACTTAATGTAATTAATTAATAATTACGAAAATCATCAATTACATAATTAATTAATAATTAGGAAAACTCAAAAAATATTATTAAATATTAATAATGTATTAAATTATTGGATTTTAATTGGTCTTAAAAATATTATGAATTTTAGTTACTTACGTTGTTCATTTATTTTTTTAATTTAATTTTAGTTTAGTTTCAGAAAAATTAGTTGAATAATAAATTAGATTAAATAATATTTAAATTATTTGAGAAAATTATTTAACTAGATATAATAATAATAATAACTAATAACATGTAATTAACAAAAACCTAAACAAACAAAAAACTAATGGTCAGGAACCTACTGACGTGGGATCCGTATTGATGCGATCCAGCCAGATCGTGTTGTGGTACGCGATCCGACAGGGCACCCCTTTGAGGGTGCCTTGAGTGCGTAATACCTGTAGGAGAAGTGATAAATGAGCTCCCAATTAGACTATTTTTTGGACTCCTAACATAGCTCAATAGTGGACCTAGTCGGTTTTGCAAAATACTCACTCAAATAATATTCAAATATAAAGATGATCGTTGCGGAAATTAGCCAGAGGTGTTGGGATGTGTGACAGCTCATATCAAATCACTCTTGGGCAGACGAAAACGTTTTGAAATCCAAAACATAAACCAAAACAAAATTTCAACAGGGAGTACGAGAGGAGCAACGATTTTGAAGGACCTTGGGTGATTTGGGAGAGTTATTGATGCTTTTGTGATAGTTTCTTCGTTCAAATGTTGCGATGACTCAAGAAGAAGAAATCATAGGTTAGTTTTCCGTGTTAAATGTAAAACTCATTTGTTCTTTTTTGTGATTTTACATTTGTTGAAGTTATGGTTTGTTGATAGATATGTATGGAAGTCTTTTTTGTGAGTTTCAAACGAAGAACGATCTCTGGACATGAATCTTGTATTCTTGACATTTAGGGTTTGGTTGACACAGAATCTAGATCGTCGTTTGGCGATTTAAATCTGACAATATCTGCACTTACTATTCTTACTCTTTATATTTGCATAGTTATGTCTGGATTTGATAACACGTGGACGGTCTGGATATAATAGTATTATATTTTATTTTCTAATACATGTAATATTACATTTGAGGTATCTCGATTATATTTGGTACGGATCACGTTAGTTTGTCTAGGTAAGTTTTTGTCTGGATTCTCTTTAGTTATGTCTGGAATATGTTACCTATGTCTGGATATTTTATCAAATATCTCTGAAGTTATGTCTGGATTTCATTATAACATTTGATGACTGAATATTTGTGTATGTCATAATGTAATCTATAATATGTAGATCAAAAGGTTTTGTTGTCTGTCGATTTTGTGGAATCTTTGCAACGTGGAATTGTGATATGTATATCCAGACTGTTAGGATCTTTAACCCTCTAATCACTAGATAAATGTGGAATTAAAACACCAATTGAAGGATTTAAAGATTAGATAATTGCAAACCACAAAATCGTTGACACCGGAGTTTAGAGAGGTTCGGCACCGCACCCCGGTCCTAGTCCTCCTCGCAAGCCTCGTTCAATCCCCCAAGCCTCGCTTACAAAACCACTAACTAATCTCCGTTCCGGGCCAAGATCAACGTCGTTTACAACACCGAGCCTCGCGAACGACCTCGTCTCACTCGTGTCTCCTCTCACAACCCGAGAGGGAGTTTCCTCGAAGCTTTACAACACTTGGGTGATTCTTGAATATGGAAATGGAATCACAGTCTACCTAACACTCTATACTTGAGCACACTTGGATATAGATATGGAATGTATATGCAAGTGGTGAAGTTTCGGCTTGAGTGTAGAAGAATGAGAGCTTGAAGATGAAGAGGATTTGACTTTGAGTATATGATAGATAGGAAGTGCTTGTTCAAAAGTTCTAAAACCATCAAATATGGTCATATTTATAAGTCTTTAAGCACAACTAGCCGTTTGGGAGTTGGTGAGAAATGGACCAATGAGAATCAAGAATTTTGCTTAATACTCGGGCAGATTTCTATGCAGGTTTGGTCGACCGTTTGTAGGACGGTAGTCCGAAACATGAAGGTTGGATTGGTCTAAGCTAAGCATACGGTTGACCGAATAAGGTTCGGATCACCGTTCACCAATTTCCAGTAACTATAATTTAGCCCTATTTAAGTTCGGTCCATTCGGTTCACCGTTCCAAGGTGGATAGTAACATTGTTTGGGATATGATTACTCAAGTTCGGTTGACCGTCTATACTTCGGTAGACCAAAGTTAACGTAGTTTTAGTGCTAACAATTAAGGCTCAAATAGTCGTTGGGTACAACGGTCAAGTGTCACGTGTAAATAGTCATTGGGTGCCTAAACCAAGAAGAACTCGGTTGACCGATAAGCATTCGGTCGTCCGAAAAAGGTCAAGTCAATTGGGCTCTAAGACTTAATTCAAATGCGACCGTTGGAGCAACGTCCAGAAATCGGTCCAGGGCTATTCGGTCGACTGAAGTGGTTCGGTCTTCTGTCAGGGCAATTCCAGAGAACAACTTAAGGTTTACTGATGGAAAGTATTCGGGTAACCGATAGGTGTTCAGTGGGCCGAACAAGAAAGGTTTCGGTTGACCGAGAAGGGTTCGACTTACCGAATCTTGATGGGACAGAATTCTAGTGCTCAAATTTACATTAAACCTTATGGACTCAATCAATATAAGATTACATGTCTTGGTCCAAAACTTTGATTACAAGTCTTGATGTCTTTATCCCAATGCGCATTTTCTTGATTATCTTGATCAACCTATTAAGATGATAATAGGTATACACATGTATGCAATGCATGTAATCATGTTTGCTTACTTTGATTGATTAGGTTGATTGATTTAGATTAGTTTGATTTATCATCAAAATTAATATAGATTAAGACCAAAAAGCCAACACAGACTAGAATGTGTTACTTGTCTAACAAAATTATAACTTATGGGTTCAATGTTTTGTTGATATTTGAGATTTAATAGAATGATATCTGATATTGTTTTTACATTGACATTGTCTACATTTATATCTTGATTTATCGTCGTACATTGCAGTCAGATTTGATTATATTAAATCTTCTCACTCATTAAATCATTCTACTAGATAGGTGATTTGAAAGACGTCAGGACAAGATGCACAATCACAAATATTTTAGTGTGAATGTCTGTTTCTACCGATATTTATGTGGATATAAATGATCAAATACATTAGATACATCTGAATACTTTTTGAAGTTGACAAGTTAACGAAATAGCAAAAGAATAACACATTTGATATATGTCTGGATAAGTAATGATTCAAGATATTTGTGTATTGTCCAGCTGTTTGATACCTTCTATGTATGTCCATACAAAGATGGTTACCCATGATATATTTTGTGAGAGAATCAAAACCAAAACAGTTGGAACTTATCCAGATAATCTCTAAAGTTGTAAAAGTCATCCCAACCCTTGGGAAATCTGATCGAGAAGGCGAGGAGTGTAATATACGACAATGAATCAAGATATAAATGCAAACATTGTCAATGTAAAAACAATCTCATATGTCATTCTACTAAATCTCAGATATCAACAAAACATTGAACACCAACTTATAATTTTGTCAGACAAGTAACACATAGTAGTCTCGATATTACAGATCACAAATCCATGTTGCAAAGATTCCACAAAATTGACAGACATAATACAACCTTTGATCTACATATTATAGATTACATTATGAGATTGTTAAATATTCAGTCATCAAATGTTATAATGAAATCCAGACATAACTTCGAAGATATTTGACAAAATATCCAGACATAGGTAACAAATTCCAGACATAGTTAAAAAGAATCTAGACAAATCCAACTAAAGAGAGTTTGAGGAGCAACCAATGGAGTGTAGAAAAAGATAGTATGAACAATGAGTGTAGATGTCTAGCACCACCATGAGTGTTACTCACTTCTCCTGCGACCACCATCACGTTGCATTAAATGTTGTGAAAGAATGAAATGATTATAATAATTTATTATTTAAACAATAAGAGAACGTAGTTTGCATTTTATTTGACATTAGCTATGATTACGTTAAGTCTAATTTTCCACTCTACTATACTTATTGCAAGGGCCCATGAAGGGCCACAAGAGTTAATTATATTACGGGAATTAGACGGTCTTTGGGTTTGCCTCCGAGCAACGATGGAAAAAGTTGGCCGACTTGGGAATGGTGTTTAATTGTTTATTGGGTTTTTTGCTTGGATGCCACTCTTACAAGATGTATTCCAATTCCTACCATCACTCCCTTAATATTTCTAGAAATGTCACTCTTACGTATTATAATTTTCCTGATGCCATTACTTTTTTGGCAAATGCCACTCTGTTAGGTATTTAACGACCCAATATGTTAATTTCCGTCCAATTTGTAATTACTCATATTTGTTTAACTCTTAATCACAATTAGACTTCTAATGATTTAACCCCATCACCCCCTCACTTACTCGACGAATCCCTAGTTTTTACCCCTTTTTCCTTTTCACCCCAACCTCGACTACTTCATCCTTCCCACCTTTCTTCTCTTCGTGGCCAACATCGACGACTCCACCACCTTCGAACTCCACCATCGACGACTCCACCATCGACGACTCCACCGCCTTCGAACTCCACCATCGACTCCACCACCTTCGACGATCGCCCAACATCGACGACTCCACCACCTTCGAACGACGACTCCACCACCCTCGAACGAAGATTGGTATGGTTTCCAATCACATGCAAAGAATATCAATCTCTGACCTTCAAGTTCTTCGATTTTTGTTTGTGATTCTTACTATAGAAGTTTGACAGATAACTACTTCGATGAGGAGGCTACGTTCCTGTGATAAGAGGAGGACGAGGAGGTATATCAATCTTTGACCTTTAAGTTCTTCGATTTTTCTTTTTTTGGGTTTTCTGGGAATGTATGAAAATGGGGCCTTACCTTCTATGATTTATCTGTGTTCTTACCTTTCTATGAATGTATGCTTTTCATGATTGATGTTTGTATGTATTTCATATCATCAGTGAAGGGAACATTACACACCACACTTTTAAGGTCTTTAAAGGTGGACAATGGGTTAATAGGAGAGGTAAACCAATGCCTAAGAATTTTGTGGAAGTTGGGGATGTTTTGGTTACAGACATTGAGATGAATTTCGACTTAGTTAAGAATTGCATTACCTCACACATGGATTGGGGTTTCAATGAGTCTCTATGTTTCACTTACAAAGTGCCCAGGTCACAGAGGTTTGAATTTAGATGTCTAAGGAATGATGATGATGTCCTTGCGGCCCTTAGTTATCCAAATCCGAAGTTGACACTTGAGATTTATGTTAGCAAAGACTTCCCTCACATACCATTGACCACCACTAATCCTAGTAGTCAACCAACAATGCCCACAAGCCACTCACCAGGACCTCCCATTCCCACAAGCCACTCACCAGGACTTCCTATTCCCACAAGTCACTCACAGCCAACTCCAATTCCCACAAGCAACTCACCACCACCTACAAATCAACAAAGGAATACCCCCATTCCACAATCACATGCAGATAGTGAGGCTGATGATAGTGATGAAGATCTCCAATACATGTTGAGTACAGATGAAGATGATTACGTCCCAGGGGAGGACGACAGTGATGATGATAGTGATGCAAGTGGGGAGGACCATGATGATGCAGAGGATGTTGTCATGTGGGATGATGGTCCTCAGACAACTGATGTGGACATGCTCAAACCAGATATTTGTGTTGGCAAAAAATTTCCAAACATTGAGAATTTCAAGTTCTCTATTAGACAGCACAACATCCTATCTCAAAGTGACATCAAGTTCTACAAGAGTGACCCAAAGAGAGTTATAGTTCGTTGTGTTGACAACACTTGCAAATGGAGGTGTCACGCGTCTAAGATAAATGAGGGGGCAGTATTCCAGATTAAGACATTGCATGCTGACCATTCTTGTACAAGTTTGAACAAAGTAGGATCCAAGATGGCAACCAACAAATGGATAGCCCATATATGCTACAACTGGTTGTTGGCCGATGAAAGTCTTAGAGTCAAGCACATCAAAGACAAATTAGCTGAGGGTTATCATGTCGAGCCACCATACAACAGAGTTTGGACAGGAAAGGAGTTAGCCCTTCATAAAATCCATGGGTCTGAGGAGGAGCGATATGAATTGCTACCTAAGTTCATCTCTGAATTAAACACAAGAAATCCAGATTCCATCTTGAAACTTGAAGTCAATAATGTCTCCCAATTTTTGAGAATGTTCATTTGTTTTGGGGCTTGCAGGAATGGCTTTCTTCAGGGATGTCGGCCAATAATTGGCTTGGATGGTTGCCATTTGAAAAACAAATACAAGGGAGCTTGTCTGTCTGCGGTTTCCGTTGATGGGAACAATGGAATTTTTCCTCTAGCCATTAGTGTTGTCAGAAGTGAGAACGAAGATAATTGGAAATGGTTCTGTGCACTTCTGAAAGTGGCTATTGGAGATGTCCCGGGTCTTGTTTTACTTAGTGACAGTTGCAAGGGTTTGGAGGCAGCTATTGGTGAGAGTTTTCCCGGATGTGAGCATAGAACTTGCATGAGACATCTTTACAAAAACTTCAGGCGACAGTTTGGAGGCGACTCTTTAATCGATCATGTCTGGGGGGGCAGCCAGAGCTTACACTGAAGTAGAATTTCGTAGAGTAATGGGAGAGCTTCAATTGGCCAACAAAGACGCTTATGAATGGCTAAATAATGTGGAGGTAAGGGATAAATGTTGGGGAAGATCACAGTTTGGGGTCACGGTTAAGTGTGATAGCGTGACAAATAACATTTCTGAGAGCTTCAAGTTTTGGATTTCAAATCCCAGACATAGACCCACTCTGAAGTTTGTAGATGTTGTTAGACAAAAGATGATGAAGTTACTATACGAGAGGAGGAGAAAATCAAAGGGTTGGGATGACATGTTGGTGCCTTATGCTAGAAATTGGCTCACCAAGAAATCACGAGGGCTCGGGGGATATGTGGTGGTAAAATCTGATGACAACAAAACCGAAGTAACAAGTCCAAGAAGGACTTGTGTTGTTGAGCTAGACGTTGGTACTTGTAGTTGTCGAAAGTGGCAACTAATAGGTCTACCTTGCAACCACGCGGCTGCATTCATAGGGACAATCAGAAATGTCGTTTGGGAAGACTACGTCCACCCATTTTATCACACAAGCAAATATAGGTTGGCTTACTCGGGCGTCATAGCTCCTCTACCCAACAGAGAAGAATGGAAATGCCCAGAAACAGGTGTTGTAGTACAAGCACCAGATGTATATAGGCCACCGGGTCGGCCTAGGAAAAAGAGGATGAAACCCATGGATGAGTCCAACAGGATACGAAGGATACATCGATGCAAGAGATGTCAAGGTTTGGGACATCAAGCCAAAACTTGCAAAAATCCAATATTCGATAGCCAACAAGCATCGACAAGGTAAATTACCATTTTTTGGGATTTAGTTTAAATTTCAGATTACTATTAACTAGTTACAAATCTTTTTTTGCAGTGCTCCTCCAGAATCAGAGACCACTAAGGCTACCAACAACCAAACAAAACTAGGAGAAAGAAAATGTACGTATACAACCTATACTTACAAGAATATAGATAACTTTGGTTGTGCCTTAATGTTGTCATTTACTTGATATGCAGGACCACCAAAGCACCACAAGCCTCAGTAGAACCGGAAGCACCACCAACCCAGTCAGAAAACACTGAAGATTGGTTGGGATCACCAAATTCAGAGAGGCAAAAAACTTATGAAGATCTGATTGATGCAGGGTATTCCACCATTGATGCACTCAACATTGTTAGAAGTTGTAGTGCTCTTTGATGTGGTTTTATGTAGTCATTCATATTGTATTTTGATGTGAAAAATATAGTGTTTATGTAGTAGATATGTAGTGTTTAGTTACTATTTTAAATGACTTCCAATCATAGAATCTTTTGATCTTTGACTGTTTTGATGTTATAGTATGTGTTTTGGGGATGTATGATTTCAAAGGTTGTGACTTATGTTCATTTAGGAAAGAGATGAGAAATCAAAGACAAGAAAAGTGGATATTAAAAGAGAAAGAACAGGTGAGGGAATGTATGCGAAACCAACATGGACAAACAAAGAAAGAACATATGAGGAATGGGCAGGAGAATGAGTGGGAGGGTTTAACTTTTTAATTAATAATAAACTAACATGAACAGGTGAGGAATGGGAGGAGAATGAGTGGGAGGGTTTAACTTTTTAATTAATAATAAACTAACAATATTAAGTATCTAACCTAACAGAGTGACATTTGCCAAAAAAATAATGGTATCAGTAAAATTGTAGTACGTAAGAGTGACATTTCTATAAAAAGTAAGGGAGTGATGGTAGAAATTGGAATACACCTCCTAAGAGTGGCATCCAAGCAAAAATCCCTTGTTTATTTGACAGCATGGGAATGGGATCCCAAAGAAGTTCACACGGCGGCTTTGCTGAATTGGACTATGCATCTAATGTGGGTGGATAAGAGTCCGAGATTTCCATGTTGATTAATGCTAATCTTTTTTAAGGGAATTTTCGGATTAAAGATGAGGACACAAAAAGTAAACGTACGACTGTACGAGTCCCCACCTGATAAAGTAGATAGACAATAGGGATGATTTTGGAATAAAATGGATTCTGTGTTGATTTTCTTCTTCATTCCATATGCTTTTGCAGTTTAATGCACGACACAAAACACAAACGACACGAAGGATTAACACGACTTAAACACAAAAAATATTTCGGACGTCGATTCGACTCAGACACGAAATTCTAATTTATGTGGAACTAGTATGAAATAAAATGGCACAAATCGACATGATAAATGTATGATTTCACGAAAAAAATTAAAATACCAACATATTTTAAATTTAAGGATCATTTATTAAGGCGTTGGTAGTCCGATTTCATAGTGCATTATTCCATACCAACATGTGTTGTATGTCTGGTTGGTAGTCCGATTTATTAAGGCGTTGGTTAGTGCATGACGTGTGTACAGGGAAGCATTGAACGAGACTTGGTCTCATTTAATTAAAATGAGATCCATTTATATCTCAATTAAATTACATTTATATTCAAATAAATCACATTCATGTTCAACAAACTCGTGAAGTTGTTTAACAATAATACTATGAAGTTGTGCAGCAATATAATTTCATACAAATTTGTACCACAAGTACAATTTTAATTTAAATCACGATATAGCGACATAGGAGTTTTAGAATCACTTACATTTTGAAACATAGATTTAATTACATAACAAATTCAATGCACCGGTTGCATTTTTAATTTGATGATTGAATCGGAAGAAACAAACTAGAGTTCTCACTTTTAAAAAATAAGGTCACGTCTCATTCTAACATTTCTATGTGGTGCGAGAATGTGTATATTTATTAATATAAATATATATGTAAATGAGGAGGGATCCACTACCCTTAAATTATATTGACACACGGTTGCGCTCAACGATAATATTAAATCTAAACTTCAAATTAAAAATTAAAAAATTAGAATCTTGATTTATAACGTATGAAGATTAATAACGTCGAAAATCATACAATTTGGAACATATTTTACAAAACATTTAGAGATGTAAAAATGAACGTACTACATTCATTAAAAAACTTGATTTCTAGATCTTATACGAAATGATTACTAAATTTTATGATTTTCAACATCTTTAATCTACTTATGTCGTAGATCAAGATCTACGGTTTGGATTTTCAATTTGGAGTTTAAACTTAATATCATCGTCAAGTGTAACCGTGTCAACGTAAATATATGTCAATATATATGTCACGATAATTTGATCGTTATCGAACGACACATGTCAAACAAAATGTCAGATTTCCATATCCAATACATAAGCTAATTCCACTGGATTAGTTTGATTCCGCTTAACATTGTAAATCCGTGTCCAAACGTGATTGTCGTCTCATTATATTATAAGTGCAAAAAAATCTTAACCTCCCTCCAATGATTTTTTAATAACGTCTGCCTCTACTTAACAATGACACATTAACTTAGGAGTGATATATTTGACCTGTCGGCTTACTTGGTGCCTTGTGTCCCTTTTGGTCGGTGAACAGATCCACACGCAGGAGATTTTATATGTGAAATGACCAAATGTTTCATCACCTTCTTTGTTTGTCAGTTAAGGGTGACCTAAAGTTGAGAAACTTGGAAAACAGTTAATACTTAATACTGCCACAACAAAACTTGAAACGATCAGCAAGATTTGTAATAACCTTGTTGCATGATTTAGTCAGTGGAGTGGTAGAGTGAAGAGTGAAGCGTCGAATTAGATAGTCTAGAAAGGTAACAATCTGTCAAATTAAACCTTCTACCACGCGCAAGTGTTCACCACATGCATCATGCAGTGCATATTTTATGGACTCGTACCATGCGGGAACACTTTACATATTTCTCTCGAAGTGATATGCCAGGAGAATAGGATTTCAAAAACTCGACAATGATGATGTCGAGTTCACATTGAGAGAACTCACCACTGGTGATCCCAAGTTTTATTGAAGAGCATGTTCATTTAATTTTAGAACTCAACAATTTCATTTCTTGTTTAAAAATATTTTGACAACAAAGACAATCATTCCAATTACAAAAAAATTCAACAACAAACACAATCATTTCACTACTACAGAAAAGGGAATATACGTCGGATGTACGGGGGTATATACGTCGGATATAAGCACTCCCTGATCCGACGTCTATGCGTGCGTCGTCTATACATAGACGTCGGGCGTCCAATATCCGACGTCTATTCGTTAAGGATAGACGTCAACTTCTACATACGGCCGACGTCTATTCTTTAAGAATAGACGTTGGCTGTTATATCTAACCGACGTCTTTTATTTAGGTATAGACGTCGGCTGTTATATCTAACCGACGTCTATTATTTAGGTATAGACGTCAGTGAACTAACAGACGACATCTATTCTTAAAGAATAGACGTCGGATTATAAATAAAGCCGACGTTTATTCTTTTCTTCAAAGGAATAGACGTCGGCTAGTATAATTATTCGACGTATATTCCTAAACCTGGACAAAAAAATAATAGCATCCTACAAACTTGTTTTTAGTCATCATATTCGTGTACATACAACCTGCACCCAATTCGTTCACAGATGCTCACACTTTCATCCACATGTACATACAAGCACAAGCACACATTTGCCAACTTGCACAAACACAAACATACAACCATACATGCACAAACACAAACATACAACCATACACAATTGACATTCAACACACTTGCAATTAATTCATTCTAAAATTAAGGCGATTATATTAAGGCATAAATTGTAGATTTGTAATACAAGTGCACTTGTTAACTAAATTACAAAAAATGTTAGTGACAGGAGAACCTCTTAGTTCGTCAACATGTTTCTGATAAAATAGCGAGTCCATCGGTCGCGAGTTTCATTGAGCTCCTGTTGCGAGAAATGATCACTACTTTTTGGGAAGACCTATAAAAAATACAAGTGTGAATGTTAATAACTAAATATTGAAACTACAACTATACAATTGAATAACGATCTACATTACCTCGGATAGGCATACGTCTTGAGTTGCCAATTCGAGGATTTCCTCAGAATAAGGAAGGTTAGAAACCTAACTAAGCAATCAACGCCAAAACAAGCCTAAAGTCCACTATAGGTCCTTAGTAATAGACGACGCCTAACTTTGAGGTCACACCGAGGACCACTAGTCTGTAGGAAATCAAGAACCCGGAGGTCCCTAATATCTCATGGAGATTAGATGGGCAACGACGTTCTGGCCGAAACGGTCTTAAACATCGAGGACCACTAATCTGTAGGAAATCAAGAACCCGGAGGTTCCTAAAATCTCAGGGAGACTAGATGGGCAACGACATTTAGACCATAACAGTCTTAAACGGTTTCCTCTCCTTAATGCGTTCGAAAATCCTAGGGTCCAACATCTAATTGATTTTGTTAAGGCTCTTTTATTAAGTGGTTTTTGGGCAAACGAAAGAGTGATGAAATCCCCCACCTCATCTCCTATAGGTGACTACCCCCTAAGTGTTTTTCATACCTTAATCTAACAAACAACACACCAAACAAACACTCACCTCACTCTTGTTCCAATGCAATTCCTACTAACTAATGTGTGCTTTCTAATGAATGATGAGTGAAAGATATTACGTACCTTACGCTAGCAATCTACGACAGAAATCGTAAAATGTATAATAAATACGATGAATGCAAATCCTATATGATGAATGGCTTAGCAAATATTGTCTAATCTTTTGCTTTAGGTTATTAAAGACCAAGTTACTTAAGGGGGTCAATGAGTTATTATCATAATATTGAAAATTCAAAAAAAGTAAGGCGATAAACATTTTAAATATTAAAAGAAAGTATTAAAAAAAATTACTTTGATTGACAGAAAATATTTTAAACACAAAATATCATGTTATTAATAACACTTGAAAATAAAATTTTATTGAAATTTTGGCAGAACCTCCCCTTAAAATTTTATATGTAAAATTCTTCAAATCCTGGAATTAACAAGAAAAATGTATATCCACTCACATTCACATCATGTATTTCTCCACTACATCACATTCACATTACAAATCTACTCATGTTGAAATACACATGAATGAGATCCATGAAGAACGTTAGTTTATTTACATTCAAATTTACTTAATAATGCATCCCAAACAACTCTCCATCGTTAGTTAAATCATCCAACCAACCCAACTCAAGACCTAAGATAGCAAACCAAACAAATCCAACTCATATATACTCATTTAAATCATCCAACCAACCCAACTCAACTCAATCCAAAACAAACCAATCCAATGAACGACTGAAATCAAATGATATCTCATTAATAAAGGCTGCATCCATCATCATAACATATAACAATAACATATAAAAACAATGAATTAAACATTCACACAATCACACTCAATTCTCGTCAACCAAACAAATCCAAAATTCACAATCTCCACAACCAAGTAAACAATCCAAACACCACAATCTAAAATCCAAATCCAAACACCACAATCTAAACATATCAAATATGAGAACCTAATCAAACAATCTAGTAGATTTGCTTTTGGCTTCACTTGAAGTTAATTTTTCTACAGGTGGTGAAACACGAACCAGAGGAGGAGGGGAAAGTTGCTGCCGACGTCGAAGAGGAGGTGCAGTGCCAGTGGTCGCACCAACAACTACACCCACAACTACACCAAATCAAAAAAACTAAATAAAAAAAACTCAATCCGGAACTACACAAACAGTATGAGCACGAACCAGAGGAGGAGGAGGTTGTGGCTTCGGTGACAGCGGTCGCGGAGGAGGGTGCGGTGACGGTGGTCGCGGAGGCTACGGAGATGGTGCAGAGGGACGAAGAAGGGGAGGAGAGCACAAGGGACGTCGCTGCGGTGCCGGAGACGGTGCAGATCGGTCGTGGAGGAGCGGTCGTGGGACGGCTAGGGTTTGGGTGGGTTTTCGTTTGAGATGAATGGAAGAAACGCGTTTGTTCGATTTCTTTAAGACATATAAACGTCGGACGTTATAGATATCCGACGTCTATCCCTCGACGTCTATATGCATGGAGTATAGACGTCGGCCGTCTATACCATCTGACGTCTATGGGTCGACGTCTATACCCTATAGACGTCGGATTCAAAGGGTATTCCAACAACCGACGTCTATATGTCGACGTCTATACCCTATAGACGTCGGTTAAACTTGGTATTGCAATAGACGACGTCTATAGGACCATATAGACGTCGTCTATATTAACGGCCGACGTCTACTCTGTCATCTCCCTACTAGACGTCAGTCGTTCTAACAGCCAACGTATATGTGGCGACGAGTAAAGCCTATTCTGCACTAGAGTTTCCAAGTAGAAAAATACAACAAATATCACCATTTCCCACTTCCTAAATTTCAACACACCAAAAAACCGAAGTACCAAAAATTGCAGCAAACACAATCATCGAAGATTTTTAAGCAGAAAACACAATTCAACCACCAAATACAAACACCTACGATAAAATGAAAATAACATCTACAATAATGAGTTTAATAACAACTAGTTAATAACAACCAAATGAGTTTAATACAACTAAATATCTATCATAAGTGACTTCTCAATCTTTTCTTCTTTTTAGGACGTGCCTGAGCACGTCCTCTCCCCCTACAGCGTCCCTCTTCTCGTGCTGCATTCTTTGTATGTTCTGTATCCTGAGTCAGACCGCCACCATCTTCTTGTGTGTGTGGATCTTATTCTTCAACGACGCGATCCCGACTAAAATGTAATGTGAGTTCTTCAGCACCAAAACACATGAGCTAAGCCTTCATTTTTCCTTCAATTTTCCAACAACCGAAGAGCATGTCTTGCGATCTCTGATCGCCTTGTGAATTTGATGGAGTTCTTTGTGGAACTCATAAACTCCGTGTACGTACATATAATTAAACAGTTCATCAAACACTAAACACAATTTTAAAACGTGGTAATTGTTTAAATAAATGTTTAGATCTTACTATCTCCCACTCTCTACCCACTCGAGGTCTGTATAAGTTATGAGCTGGAGCCATGATGTGATGAACAATCCAATTTACAGTGATGCTCCAGTATCATTCTTATATACAGCTGTGTGCTCTCTTCAGGAGTGACACCTAGGAGTGGTCGTTCAAACTGTAGATGATCTCTTCTGTGCCACCAATGCTGAATGAATCAGTGATTTTCCGCCAACCAATTAACGTTTGCCCTCCCCTGAGCTGATTTCACTACATGTCTCTCCATCGGCTCTGGAATGTGCTACTGTAGACCGAACTGTCTCATCACTTGGTCTGGATAATGCATAAACACGTCACCAAAATTTATAAGCCAAGTATGACTCGTCAGATCACTGAACCTTCCATACATAGTGGTGGTAACTGACTAAGATCCAAATGTGCGTAAGGGTCCCATATCAGGTCCCATATCACTTGATTAAATTTCTGCACGTCCAGCTCATTCCAATAAAAATCAAGTGTCATCGTCTTCGCACTACCCTTGAATGATCTTGGTCGTCTCCAACGGGCACCTAATGGTGTCATGTCATCCTCCGGGTATAGTAATGATCTGCTATTCAAAGGTCTCCCAATGTGTACATGTTCCTAGCACCACCACTTCAGGAACATAAGAAAACCATACATATGTTTGCTCGGAATCAGTGGCGTTTCCTCTAACATGTGATATAAGTGGGCCAGAGCCGCACTACCCCAACTGTACTCTGATGCGATGACCAAATCTCTGAGCAAAGACATGTACTTCAAGTGAATCATCTTGCCGCTCTTATCTACCAAAATATTGCATCCCAACTGGAATAGAATAAAGGCTCTAGTGTGTCGTGTAACCGTCTCCTCGTCAGCATCAAAAGGCAAATGCTAAAACTGAGCTTGCAACCAACTCAGAGTTACGGAACCCTTACGACCCAAGTTATTAGGGACCTGACCCAATAAATCCATCCATACATCTGACCAAACGTACTTCTAAGACTCACACACTAGCAAACCATCTACGTGCAAGCCGGTAATCAGAGAGATGTCACGCAAGCTGCAAGTGATCCCATTATGCCGTAGGTGAAATGAATGAGTCTCCGGTCTCCAACGCTCGACCATTGCCCCCAGCATGGTATGGTCCAACTGGACTCAGCCCAACCGAGTGACTGTGTCAAACCTGCCATATCTAGCAGAAACAATACCCTCTCATCAGTGACCTGCCATTCGTTGAGCTTTAATCCATGCTCAACGCATTTTACGCCATCAACCTCATTCTGCATAAATTAAGAGAAATGTCAGAATATTAATACATACATGCAAAGATTTGACTTGAAAGTAGTAAAATGCTTACAAAATGTTTGAACAAGTCAGACTTGTGGTTGACATGCAAAACCAACACTGATCTGTCTACCGGACCTTGTGAAGCATAACTGTCTCTAACCGAACCGGTATTGGAGCCACCAAACTCCATCTGTACATAACACGTTAAATATTAGAAAACATTGAAGTGTTGCAAATCATATCTTAAGAATCAACGTAATATTAATTACAGTTATGAAAAATTGGAGTCATAAAAACCATCCAAAATATTTTACAATTTTTTTGGCATTCATTGAAGTCTTACATCACAATCAAATCTTAAAAATCATTCAACTCTTACAACACATTCAACTCTTACACCACCAACTCTTACACTACATCAACCATTCAAGTCTTACATTTATCTGAAATCCTACATAATAGTAACATAAACAATTTTACTATATAAGTTCCTTGCATCGTTTTCTATTATGCCCCAAACCACCGCATCTCCCACACCGTAGCCTTCTTCCAGAGTGCTCGTCCATCTCGTTTCGGATTCACGTTGATTTAGGCCGACCAGGAGATCTTTTGGTTTGCGGAGGTTTCATTGTGATGTTGCCACGATCAGGTCAATACCTCACATCAGGAATTGGGATAAATATCAGTTTATACGTCTGTCTGTACATTTGAACCTCATAATACGGGGAGACCAATGTAAAGTGCTGACATTTGCATGTCTGCCGCTGCAAACTATTAGTACATGTGAACAGGGGACGTGCATTGCAATTATGTATCCACAAATGCAAGTAATAACTCATTCTTCAAATTTCACAAGGTATTTTTCTGGTAATTGGTTTCAACCTGGTACATCAACTGGTGGTATCGAGTTACTGTATGAGTTTTGACCAAATTGTTGTTTTACGTCACCACGGTGTGGATTGTCGGTACATATGTTTCATTCCATGACTCAGCGACGTCCCTTCTCTTAACAAAGAATTTGTTCAAACAGAGAATGTCATCAAAATCATGGTCGTAATTGGCATACCGTGTGCCATCGTAAGACATTGTTGAAGCTTTCTGACATGTTTGTTGTCATACGTCCGAAACGTCGCCCCCCGTCGTGACAATAAGTTCATCTTTCCAAAAGACCTCGATGCTGAATCCACTCGTATACCGGTTTATGTTCCTCTGCAATAACCTTCATTAGCTCTTCAAATTTCATAAAGGAATGAGTTTTACCTGCTTCGTAAAACTTGATTTGACCCTATCTTTCTTTGCAATTTCGATGTTTAGCAAAATTTGCTTTCATGTGTCAAAGACAGATTAATTAAAACGATGTACATGCCCCTCTGAAGGTGGAAATGTGGCTCGCACACGAGCGTTTATTCCCAAAAATCTGTCGGTGATAATACATAAATCAGGTTGCATGGTCACTCTACTTGCCAGCAATTGAAAGAACCACGTCCACGACTCTGTCTTCTCGCTCTCTACAACAACAAATGTCAAAGAAAAAATTCTATTGTCTGCATCCGTGCCCACATCAATTAGTCATAAACCTCTATATTTGCTATAGAGGTGTGTTCCATCCACACTGACAATGAGTCTGCAATATTGAAACTCACTAATTGATGGCTCGAACGCCCAAAACACACGCTTAAACATCTCCTCGTCTAGATTTACCTGTACGATCTCTATTTCGACAACAAATCCTTCATTGTTCTGACAGAGAACTGTGAGGAACCTTCGCAGATCCCTAAAATGTCTTCTTCGGCACCACAAATTCGGTTCAACACTTTTTGTCTGGCATGCCATGCTTTAGCGTAACCGATTTCAAGTGAGTATTTGGTCTTCACCGTTTCCATTATTTCAGCATGAGTAATTGAGAACTTAGTTCTAGCAGATGACATTATCAAGTCGCAAACAAATTAGTATTGCATTATTTGTTGTCGTTTAGCAACATCGGATTGGAACAAGTGTGCTCGACGTCGTACGTTTTAACTTGAAAATATCTGCAGCCTTTTAGGACAGACGCATGTAGACGTCATTTGCAGTTATCCTCGTCACGACGAAGACAATGAACAGTATACCGTTTCGTTGAAGAAACCACAACTGAATACTAAACAGACTTTTTAATGTGCCACAACTACAGAGCGTGAACCAAAATCATCTTTCGTTGGGAAAATTTGTTTATCCCAAAAAGAACGACCATCTTCCATACGCCAGTCACTCTTTTCCAAATTGTTCGCAGCATCGAAGAATGAGTGTTCAATTACAGAATTCTATATCCAGTTGTCGTCCTCGAAGATATCGGGAAGTTCATTAAGAGTTAGAATCATGTCGTTGTTAGTAACTACATCATCAACAACATTATCATCTTCATGGTTTATGGACTGGTTCATCACATATATGACATCCTGTGTCTCCGGAACGACTTCATTAGAAGAAACACCTTCACGTTCATCTTCTACAACGAATAGTGTATTGTAATCCCCTAATTCCTCAGTGTCATCATCTTCAACGCTATGCATCTCTTGCATGAATTGGGTCAACAATTGACAAACCAAGCCTAAGGGAGGGATATGAGGTGGACAGTCCAGCCCTACCAGAAAACTCATCATGACTGTAATGCATGAGTTCAAATTGCGATAGACAAGGATAAAGATTTGCACTGCTAGAAGGAATGTCACATGTATTTTTTGGTCATTCATTGTCTGTTTGCTGGTAGTTCTGCGATTGGAAAAATGGAATTTCCCAGTATGCCGGAACTTTGGTTGTAGGATTTAGACATATATTCAAATATATTCAGCAGTCCCAACCGGTCGACTTTACTGTACCATACTCCGACGAATGAGTGTTGGTTGTCAACGTAGGGTCGGACACTTTAGGTTCAACTTCCACATACACTCCAACCACAAACATCCGTTTAAACAAACACATCATTCCATAATCCGACCTATCATTGGTTAATGGTAATTTCACCGTCAACTTGACATCAAACATACTGTGTGGATAATAACATTCAGATCTTATAACATCCATTAAATCCATTAATAATGATACTACAAATAACATTCTGAACTTCCAAACATCTAAATAATGACATATTTCACGAATTCAAACGACATACATTCAAACAGCGTGCAAATCATGACATATTTAACACACATATTTCTCAACTTCAACACATTTTTTCCATTAAAACTCACATACATTCATTACTCTATTTTTAAGATTACAATAATCAAACTTAAATTCCCACATTCAAACCCAAATAAATCATTTTTAAGTTTACATTCATTAAAACTAACATACATTCAAACCAAAATAACAACAAAAAATATAATTTTAATCACAATACATCAACATAACCCCAATGCCTCAGAAGAGGCTCCCGCCTAAGTGAGATAGGGGAGGTCGGATGTACGCAACCCTACCACTGTAAAACAATGAGGTTGTTTCCAATTGACCCAAATGATGCAAATGCAATTGACCATCTGCGATTCCACAATAAAAGAAATGTAGATCGTTTAAATAACCCTTTGATATAGTCCATGATGCTCCAAATGTCAAAAAACAACATAATCTTTGACACAGTGGAAATGGACATAATTTCAATCACAATAATCAAACTTAATTCAACTATTTTTAAGATTACTACCGTAGACCTACAATCAACAAAACTGAAATCAATAATCAACTAAGAATAAGAAATAAATAGTTTGGCCTAAAACCCAAAATCGAAATCGAGTTTGCACCAAAACAGGTTCTTAAACCAACAAAAACAGTACAATCATACCTAAAACAACAATGTATATCATCCTAATACATAAAAATACAAGAAAACGGTGGAAAACGAAAAAAATCGAAACCCTAACATTAAAATCGTGAGAACTCGGCGTGAGGGAGAGGGGGGCGTCAGACTCGTTTTATAGCCCAACGGAACTCGGCGTTACAAACGTCGGGTTCACTTTTTTTAAGTGAACTCGGCATTGTACATGTCGAGTTCTGCCTTTAGAAGTCGACATCGAGGCTGTCGAGTTCTATTTAAGACATTGCTCTCTTGGCACCCCAACCGTCTCATGCACGATCTATAATTAAATGAACTTGCACTCTTCCATAGAACTCGGCATCACCAGTGCCGAGTTCTTTGAAATCATGTTCTCCTCGCAGATCACTTCGAGAGAAATATGTAAAGTGTTTTCCCAATAAAAACCAAATTGACATCGACATCACCAGTGCCGAGTTCTTTGAAATAGAACTCGACACTGGTGATGCTGAGTTCTATTTGGAATCGTGTTCCCCTGGCAACACTTCAAGAAAAACCGACTAGTGTTCCCGCAATAAAAGTCAAAATGATCTCGGCACTTGTGATGTCGAGTTCTGTATACACTAAAAAACAAACTCGCCGCCGCACGTTGTGACAGCGGGTCTAGTGTGAAAATATTTTTTCAGAAGATTTATTTTGACAAATTATTTTAAACAAAAATATTTAATTTTTTTCCCCATGCAATGGAGGTCCTCTGTGGCTCTGTGGCATCAAATTAGTTGGTTGTCTTCTTCTTGTCTTCTCAGTGATGTTTTCTTTTTGTATATATTATAATAAATTGCCTTCAGAAACGTCCTTTTCAGGAGGTTATGCGTCATTGAGTATTGATCCGAGTCAAATAATTATTTTTTGCCAAACAAGGGGTGTGTTTAGAATGTGGTAAAAATCACTCGAAAAAATATTTCGGGATAACAATTAGGAGAGGAGACTTATATAGCTAGTGTAGTAATTACTTTCTTCTAGGTGTAATATATCAATAAAAATTTCACGAAATATTAATCTTAAACTTCAAAACACTCAACCCAATCTCACCAAATAACGGTTTTTATATTTTCGTCAACAATCGGCTCGGGCGAAAATCGTGATGGCGATACTGATATAGGGGGAGCAAATAGGTAAACAAACTTGATCATATATAATCCGAAGACCATGCTATATATTATGTTATATTCAATTAAACGCTACTTGGATATTTTCCAAGTTGCAAGGATGAGCAAGTAATTAACCCATAAAGATACTCTCAACTAAAGGTGTATTTTTATATATATTTTTATAATTCTTATTTAATTTAATTCATGCTATTTAGAATATATTTTTTAGTAATTAATATGTCCTAACTTTAGATGGACATTTCAAAGTTTGGAACAGAAGTTGACTACTGACCTGTATTACACGTTCTTGCACCGAATATGCCTTCGTTTTTAAATTAATCATAGACGTGAAACATGTAGGTCACGCTGCGCCCAGCTTGGTTGACTAAAGTTGAAAATTTCATACTTTTTCAAGGAAGCCTTGTTAGACCACTTTCAGAACTCAGAAGAGTGAAATCTTTGTTGTTACAAACGTAAATCTACAGTGTTCAGGGTTACTCTACGGTCAATCCAATTTGTATCCGTATCCAATTCGAATTTTTATGGATAAATTTTTAGTATCCATATTTGTTTAATATGGATATGGATATGACTTTTGTATCCGTATATTATCTGTCCGTATATGAATCCGGACTACAAAATAAAAATGAATATGAGTATATATATGATAAGTATTTGTACAAAGAGGTTAATTTTTTAGTGCTCAATCAGACACACTAGGACATTTTGGTTTAGGTAAGAAGAAGGAAAATTAAATAATGGTAAAGAAAGAAGTAGTAGTAACAAGGTTTTGACTCTTGTGGTACCAAAATTAGTGATGTTTTTTTATAATCTCAACCTTTTTGTATGCGAACTTTGAGATACACACACAGAAATTATAAAATGAGTCTTAGGCTCATTTAGCTTAATTGAATCATTTAAACATCCATCGTTCAAATTAAATTTAAAGGTGAATATAAGATCTTAGTTTACTAAAATTGGAAATCAAATTAAACACCATCTCTCTAACCAAATTCACGTTTCACGTTCTCTCCCATTTCACCCCCATTTTATCTCATTACACATTCTCTCTCAGACCAAACTCACGTTCCCTACCTCGTCGTCATTGGGAATGTGTTGTTTTTTGGGGTTGGAGAGGAGGCAGAGTGGATTGGGCGAGCGGAGGAGGGGCTGATATGGACGGGTAGAAGTGGGGAAGGTCGGGATCAAGTGGGCGGAGGCTGCAACGCTTGGTGGTGGCTGAACTGGTGGTCGGCGGGGTTGGTCGGGGGCGAGGATTAGAGGGTGCAATGTGGGTGAAGATGGTGGATTTTCTCCTGATATCTGTGGGTAAGTTATTGCTAATTTGACTATACTAGATCATTTAACTCCCACCAAAATGTTAGCTACAACCCTAAAAATTGTTTAACCTCAGCATTTAACAACAATTTTATAAATTGTTTGGATCTCGTTAAGGAGGTGATCAACAAAGCAAATTATACTGGTAAAATTAAGTTGGCAACGGATGTTGCTGCGACAGATTTCTGCATAGGTAAGATACACCTTTACAGTCAAGGTAGCTTCAAAATATAGCAACATGACACCTATGATTGACAGTTCGGTAATATGTAGTCCTCTTGAATCTTGGTGTTAGAGATATATTAGTTACTGACATTCACATTTCGTTTTCAACTTATTGTCTTAACCATCAGTATTGTTATGTATTTCAAGGAAAATGACCGCAAGTGCATGTAGCCCTAGACTGTAAATGATATATGACGCCAAAGAAATGATTAAAATCAACTTGTAATGCTTGAATTTCTTGGTAGTGCTATTGCGTACACTATAAAATGGTTTAACTTCTGTTTGTGTTTATTTATGCATTTGGACAATAAATACATTGCTTTAACATATGATTGTCCCTTCAATATGATTACCAAGACCCTTAATAAACTGCATCTTTTTTATGTGCTTGAAATTGGGCAAGATTCTACCTCTTCCATATTCATTCTCATTGGCTTTATGGGTCCAATTGGTATCAATGTGACATTCTCTATCCATATGCTACTCTTGACTTGTGTCTAAAACTATGAATGGTTGAGGATTCTGTTCCATTTTCTTTTCAAAACAGGAAACAAGTATGATCTAGACATCAAAACACCAACTAAATAAGGGACAGAACTTCAGGACCGGAGAAGATATGGTTGAGATGTACACCAAACTTTGTGCAGGCTTTACCATAACCATTTACGTTTACCCACCCTTACCTCTGCAGATACCCTACCACTGTGTGAGATATGATATTGATGTTTTATACAGTAATGATTTGATATTGATGTTTTGTTGACATATTATCCTATAGTTTCTATTGAGGAGCCATTTGACAAGAGGATGATTGGGAACAAACAAAGTTGTTTTCCAGTCTAGGGATGTCAGGTATGCCACTGTTTTGTGCATAAATATTCTAGTTGGGTGGGCACATATGCTGACAATAAAATTTCTCGTAGGACACGAGTTACTGATGTGTAATCCAAAACGCATTGAGAAAGCAATTCGTGATGTAGTCTGCAATGGTTTCTTCTATAGGTTGTGGGGGATGTGGTGGACACGATCGTATTGACAATGTCGTTAAGGAAGAAATTCGACTGGACTGATCTCGTCAGTGTTGATGCTGGAGAGGATGAGACGGCGACAGAAAAGATCAATGGATTCCAGTGAATGATCATCCATTAATAGTGTGACCACCTGATCATCCACCAACTCTACCTTTGTACTAAGTGTAAAATCAAGTTTGATTTGTAAAAAAATAATGTCTCAAATTGGGAGTTTGGTGATTAGTCTTCAAAATAGTATTGTACACTAAATTAGATAATTGAAGTTTGTTGTGTGTGTATATGTTCATACTTGACTTGTTAAAGATACTTACCGTTGTGTCTGACGATTGGGTGCTCAAGGCATCGCATGGTATTCCCATGCCGATTGAGTTTATCAAAGCAAATCAATTAATTCAGCCAACGGTTAAAACCATGTTGTATAAATAATCACAGAATCAAATCATGTAAATCATCCCGAAATATAGAAATAAAATTTCTTCTTCTCCTACTTGTCTCTTCCTCTTGAATTTCTACATGGTATCAGAGCATTGATCCTTTGTGCCTCAGATTCTACAAATCATCACCGGCCTCACCTCATACAAGGGGGTTGAAGGTCCTCAAAACCCACATCCAAACCCGAGAGAGAGGAAAAAAAACCAAAATCATGTCGGACGGCAACAAAAATCTACCTGATGGGATGAACTCTCATCGCCTGGTCTCGACAACACTAAACGGGACCAACTATCTGTCCTGGTCGCGCGCAGTCACACTTTCCCTCAGTGGCAGAGGAAGGCTGGGCCACATCACCGGAAAGACAACAAAACCAGAAGAAAACGCAACCGAAAAGCTCCATGACGAATGGCAAACGGCGGATCATCAGGTTATGTCGTGGCTTATTGCCTCGATGCAATCAGATATCGCCGAAATATTCATCTTCAAAGACAACGCGAAGGAACTATGGGACTCTGTTCGTGACCATTATGGAAAAGCACAAAACTTCGCGCATATCTTCAAAATAAAACAAGAAATTGCGCAAACACAACAACGTGGGGCGACCGTCACAGAGTACCTTGGTACTCTCAGAAGAAGGTGGGATGAACTGAAAATTTACGAACCTCCCACAGTTGACCCACAAGTCATACAAAGCCGACAAGAACAAAACCAGATCTACCAATTTCTGGTAGGATTAGACTCAAGCTACGAGACCATTCGGTCTCAAATACTTATGGCGCCGGATCTTCCCAGCCTCACAAACATCACAAGCCTCGTTCAGCGCGAGGAGACAAGAAGAAACACACTGAACAACCACACCAAAAACCAGAACTCCGACAACCAAGCCCTCATCGCCGGTCGGAACCAAGCTCAGGGAACAAAAAAAAATTCGGGAACAAAAGCAACGAACACTGTGAAAACTGCAAGAAACCAGGACATAGCAAAAACGCGTGCTGGTTTTTGTTCCCACACCTCAGACCACAAAAAAATGAAAAACATATGAGAGCAAATATGGTGGATGGAGGCTCCGGCGGCAGCACCAGTCTACACGGAGGCAGCAGTGGCACAAGTTTCCTCGACGGCGGCGACAACACCAGCTTTCTCCGGAGCGGCGGCAGACCAGGCGAAAGGGTTGCAAACCCTACCGGTTATGCGGATAATTCTGCTTTTTATTCGTGCCACACAGTCGAATCTCCCAACCCGGGAAACCAGACCCGTTATGATAACGGGTGCAACGGATCTGATGGGATCGGGTTTTGCACTGGCGGGTCGGATCCTACCATTAACCCGCTCCAACGTAAAAACCTGGTGGGCCACCTGAATGAACTTTTGCACAAGAACCCTCCCACATCAGGTAATTTGTCAGGTAACACAAATACTTCTGTTATTTCTAAACTTTCTGGAAGAAACACGAATTTTAATAACAAGGCCTGGATAATTGATACCGGAGCCACCGATCACATGACTGGAGATCCAACATTACTTAGTAATATTAAACAAAACCTAAACTTATTAAACAAATTTGTGACAATTGCAAATGGAAACAAAGTACAAATTAAAGGAATAGGCAAAACAAACTTAGTAAACAACACTTATGATGAAATCTTATATGTTCCTAATCTTGATGTTAATCTTGTATCGGTAGCAAAAATTACAAGGAATCTCAATTGTAATGTTGTGTTTACTCCTAATAATGTTATTTTTCAGGATCGTACGTCAGGGAGGATGATTGGTAAGGACATTCTTACTAATGGTCTGTATGTTCTAGAAACAAGTGAAAAAGCACATCATACAAAAACTCTCAATGATCACAATCTCTGGCATAAAAGGATGGGACATCCATCATCAAACATATTGAAATGTTTTTTTCCTGCTTTTAAAAATGAATTATTATGTGATGTATGTCGTTTTGCTAAACAAACTCGATTACCTTTTCAAAAATCTAGTACCAAAACCTTCACACCTTTTGAGTTAGTGCATTCTGACATTTGGGGACCTGCCCCCATCGAATCTTACAACGGGTTTCGGTACATTATTAGTTTTATTGATGATTTTTCTCGAGCCACGTGGACGTATCTTTTAAAAAACAAATCTGACACTTACTCAGGTTTTTGCGAATTTCTCTGTTACATTGAAAATATGTTCGACGCAAAAATCCGTTTTTTTAGATTTGATAATGGATCAGAATATATGAGCAATTTGTTTCAAAATCTCTTACGTCAAAAAGGTATTTTTCATCAAACCTCTTGTGTTAATACACCACAACAAAATGGGATTTCCGAACGAAAAAACCGACACCTTTTGAACGTCACTCGGTCTCTTCTTTTCCAAAACAATGTCCCAAAGGTTTTTTGGTCAGATGTCGTTCTCACTGCTACCTATATTATCAACCGACTTCCCAGTCCCACTATTGGGAATAAAAAACCTCTTGAAATATTGTTTAACAAAGACATTAGCATTGACCACCTTAGAATTTTTGGTTGTACATGTTTTGTTCACAAGAAAAGGGAAAATAAATTTGATCACAACTCTATCAAATGCATTTTTTTAGGATATTCATATAGGAAAAAAGGGTACAAATGCTATGATCCAGAAAATAAAAAAACTTATGTTTCTCGCGATGTATCCTTCTTCGAAACCGAACCCTTCTTCAAAAACTCTAGCTCTGAGAACGCTTCCGCTATCCCAGTACCTAATAACACCTATGACGACCTGCTTCCTCTACACCACAAAGAAAATGAAGAAGGAGGAGGAGAAGACAATGAAGGAGAAGAAAATGAAGAAGGAGGAGGAGAAGACAATGAAGGAGAAGAAAATGAAGAAGGAGGAGGAGAAGACAATCAAGGAGAAGAAAATGAAGAAGGAGGAGGAGAAGAGAATGAAGAAAACCAAAGAGAAGGAGAAGGACCAAGAAGATCTACTCGCCCAACTCGCCTCCCTCCAAAACTTAACGACTACTATCTCTCTCATCTCTCTCGCAAAACCACGTATCCTATCCAAAACTTTCTATCTTACCATCATATCTCTAACAAACATCAATCCTTCCTAGGAACACTAGACATAAATAAAGAACCAACCAGCTACCATGAGGCCATAAGTAATCAAAATTGGGTCAAAGCCATGGAGGAAGAACTAAAAGCCCTTGAAAATAACCATACCTGGACCCTTGTTCCACTCCAACCTGGTGTTAAACCTGTGGGTTGTAGATGGATCTACAAAATCAAATATCATAGCAATGGACAGATAGAAAGATATAAAGCTAGACTTGTAGCCAAAGGCTATACACAAACATATGGCCTTAGAAACATTTGCCCCTGTCACTAAAATGAACACTGTCCGTATTTTGCTCTCTATTGCTGTGAATCAGGGATGGAGTTTATTTCAAATGGATGTGAAGAATGCCTTCTTACAAGGTAACCTAGAGGAAGAAGTCTACATGACTCCACCTCCTGGCTACACCACTTGTTCCAACCAGGTATGCAAGCTTCATAAGTCCATATATGGCCTCAAACAATCACCTCGTACCTGGTATGCCAAACTCAGTCTCTCTCTCATTGATTATGGTTTTAGTAAGAGTTCTGCTGATGCATCCATGTTTACAAAACATAAACATAACACCAACATCATCATACTTTTTACGTTGATGATATTATCATAACTGGGAATAATAACCACGAAATTGCATTAGTTAAAGAATACTTAAAATAAAAATTTGACATAAAAGACCTAGGCTACTTAAAATACTTTTTAGGAATAGAAATTGCATACTAAAAAAAGGGGTTATTTCTTTCTCAACGGAAATACACCCTAGACCTTCTCAAAGAAACTGGAAAATTAGGTTCAAAGCCCTCAACTACACCTATAGAAACCAATAAAAAGATAGGACCAAATGATGGGACTCCCCTATCCAACATTGGGCAATTCCAAAGGCTAGTTGGAAAACTTATCTACCTTACTGTCACTCGACCTGATATTACATATGCAGTTAGTCTAATAAGTCAGTTCATGCATGCTCCCTATACTCATCATCTAGACTTAGTAAACAGAATCCTATGTTATCTTAAAGGAACACCTGGACAAGGTTTATGGATGAAACCCAACAACTCTAATTCAATAATTGGATACTCCGATGCAGATTGGGCTGGAAGTCATGATCGACGTTCAACTACGGGATTCTGCACATTTGTGGGAGGTAACTTGGTAACCTGGCGAAGTAAGAAACAAAACGTCGTCGCACGATCCAGTGCAGAAGCAGAATACCGTGGAATGACATCCACTACCAGCGAATTAATTTGGATAAAACAGCTGCTTAAAGATATGAACATCACAACTCAAAGTCCTATGAAAATGTTCTGCTACAATAATGCGGCGCGACACATTGCTACAAATCCAGTCTTCCATGAGAGAACCAAGCACATAGAAGTCGATTGCCAGTTTATCAGAGAAAAAATACAATCAAGGCAAATAGAGGTTCCCTTTGTCCCAAGTAAGGAGCAACTTCCAGACATCTTCACCAAAGCTCTCGATCACAAGACCTTCTTCAACATTCTTCACAAGATGGGATCTATCAATCCTTTTCAGACCCAACTTGAGGGGGCGTGTTAAAGATACTTACCGTTGTGTCTGATGATTGGGTGCTCAAGGCATCGCATGGTATTCCCATGCCGATTGAGTTTATCAAAGCAAAGCAATTAATTCAGCCAATGGCTAAAACCATGTTGTATAAATAATCACAGAATCAAATCATGTAAATCATCCTGAAATATAGAAATAAAATTTCTTCTTCTCCTACTTGTCTCTTCCTCTTGAATTTCTACATGACTATATGAGGAGATAGACGTGGGGATCCCCATATTGTATTTTTGTAAAGTTAATGACAATGTATTCGTTTGTCGGGTTCAAATCTACTTTTTACGGTATGTATATATATTATTCAGTGAGATCCATAATTTTTTGTTCTCACTATAATAATACATTATATTACGGCTAACATATATTACGATTGTGAATATAATATTAATTTTGTTACGAACATTGATACATATTACACATGTTGCAGTCATCCACCATTATTTGAGGAATATTGTTAAAATTAATTACATTATATTCAGGCTAACAACAAAGAACTTCAATACATCACCTCAGAAATTTATAAATTCTCATGTGTACTCTATGTGTCCAAAAAATAGGACAAATCCTCACATATCCAAGACATTGAATTTGAGGCACAATATGTTGTATTAGGTCTCTTTGAGGATCTGATTTGGGTTGTTACAGTTTGGATGCATGATATTGGTGGTTGAGTTTGTATCGTGGAGGGTTGGATGAGCCATGACGGAGATTGAGTTTCTACCACCACCAAAGCTTGGACTTGTGGATTCGGAGGTCGGATTTGGGTTTTCGAGGGTTTGATGTGATTAACCACCACCTTGGATGTGTGTCGTTGATGATCTATTTTTTCCATCAGAGTTTGGATTTCCACAGTTGTAGCTTCGATGTCGTCAACGAAGAGTTGATTTGAATAATCCAATGATGGGTTCATACAAGTTACACATGTTGCAGTCATCCATCATTTTTTTAGGAATGTTATTAAAAATAATTACATTATATTACGGCTAATAACTGAAAGGAATGTGTTCTAAACATTATACATATATATATCAATTATTATGAATTGGATGTGCAAATATTTTGTTCATTGATTAATGTATTCGTCTTTTGAAAGTGTTGAGGAAGAGGCTTTTGGTGCTTTAACTATGGAGCTCTAAAAGATAATAGTTTACATAAATCAAAAGTTATTCACAATCATGGTAATTGACATGAAACATTAGTTACCGAGATAAGATTGTCGTGTTGGTCGTCGATTATTGTAGCTCTACAAATATTTGGCGACACGAGTATATAAAAGAGGAAAATGGTTACTGTTATATCTTGAATAGACCTAGCAAGTGAAACATTATAGATTTGTATTATGTGTCATTAATGTTTTCACTGTGTCTTGAATCCTAAGATATGAGACTTATGACTTTTCACATAAGATGTGTACATTTGATTATTGTCAAAAGTTATCAATGAGTATTGTGATAAATGCAATAGTTGGTTGATCTCGACTTGTGTTGGAAAAGATAGCTAGTCAAAAGATTATCATTTCTCCTCGTAATTTGAGTGATGATATTAGTGGACCCCTTGATAAATCAAAATTATAATGTGCACAATGTGACTTGAGTTAAGTTACATATTTATAATTAGCTTAAGAGATCAAGAAATGAATATATAACACAAAGGTGACACATTTCTACTTTGTATTTATTCTTAATATCATGTGGCAAGGGATAGAAACAAGTGATGTCTCCACATCACTAAATGGACCGTGTTTAGTTCAAGTGAACAAGACATCTATGCTAATTGGGTAACTATAATGTGTAGCTAGATACCGCTTATAATTTGTGATACTAAGTGTTTAATATCACTGCCAATACAACTTGGATCCTCCTATACGTCACACCACAAAATTGGAAAACAATAGCTTAATTTGTGTTCATATGGTGTATCGGGTTTCATGTGAAATGAGATGCACGTAGTGAATCAATTAACTCAATATGTCATGAAAATTAACATAATTAGAATCATGAATAAATTCATGTGAGATATATGTATTTTAGGGTGTAATAGTTTAACATTGCATAAGATAATGTGTTACATGATATATGAATTTGCTAAAAAACCCCAAAGATCAAATTTTGTTGGATATAAATCTAAAAATTGATAAAGGCAAAAATCAGACAAAACGGTCGAACGTTTTCGGAGACCGGTCGACCGGAAATTCACAGTAGTTGTTGCGTATGTAAACGATCGACCGGAAGGACGCGTGGGTCGACCGAAACATTCCAGGAGCTTTTTCTTGGATTGATCTGTCGACCGGTTGAAGTCGTGGTTTGACCGAAAACTTCCAGGAGATTCTATAAAATTTTCTTGGTAGTAATCGATCGATCGACTTGTGGCTCAGTCTGACCAAAAACATCCAGTAGTCGTTTCTCGTGTTGAATCGGTCGACCGTATATACATTCTGTTCGACTGGAAAATCACAATATCTTTGGTAGCGTATCATGGGTCGACCGCCTGGTTTCATAGTCCAACCGAAACCGCAATTTACTACCAATCGGTTGACCAGTGGGCAAGTTTCGGTCGACCGATGAGCATGTTTTTGCCAGAATTAATTAAGGGATTAATGATCATGGGCTGGATTTATTACAATTGTGGTCAAATGTATTTGACGATGATTATGTGTCAATTTGTGATTGTTTTAGTGAGAGAAAATCAAGAGATCATGGGTAAGTGGATTACCCATTATGTGGGTGTTGGGAGAGTCTATAAAAAGGTATCCTCTCCCTACTTGTTTCATGTAATGGAAAAAATTTCTCTATCCCTAACCTCCCCACTAATCCATCCGATTTTCTCTTAATTATTTCAAGCTTTTGGAGATTAAATCTCAGGGAGCTTTAGATGGGTTATTAGCTGCATTCTAAGCTTAATTAGAGATTGATTGACTAGCTCATTTCTCTCTAATATTGTTTAGAGTTTGGTGAACACTTGGAGGCAACGCAACTCCAGATCTTCATAAAAGTTTTAGAGACATTTGGGTATGATTCTTTTATGTTGTTTTTATATATGTAGATTATATGAGATTGTTGAAAATATGGAAATCGATCTTGTATGCATGTATAATTTTTTAAAATATACACATACATAGGGACACGAAATCCGACAATAACATCATATTACGGCTAACAACATTATATTACGGTTATGAACATCGGTACATGTTACTTAATTTACATATTTTTACTTTCATTTGAATATGTTCGAAAGTGTATCAGATACTAATACCACATGTTATTCTAAATTCAAAAACAACAAAGAACTTCAAAACATAACCTCAGAAATTGATAAATTCTCATGTGTACTTTATGTGGCAAAAAAATAGGACAAATCCTCACGTATTCAAGACATTGAATTTGAGGCACATTAGGTTGTATTTGTCTCTTTGAGGATCTGATTTGGGATGTTACAGTTTGGATGCATGAGGTCGATGGTGGAGGGGGAGTAGGCCGGAGGAGGGAATGCGTTTGAGGGAGGTGGAGTCCCCAACGGAGGTGGCTGATTGACATCATATCATGCACATATTTGTGTCTTATATCCTCTATTTTTAACCTAAGCATTGCTACGTAACGAATTTTATGTTTAAGTTTCAAGATAAAATAAGTGAAAAGAAGAGACACAAAAAGACCTAAAAGCAAGAGAAAGGACTGAATGTGAGGTTTATGGACTGAAATGCAAGAGGGAATGACCCAGATGTAAAACAAACTGGCTAAAAAGCAAATCAAGAACCTCCACACGATCATGGGGAGTATTTTGGAAGTTAGATTCGGGCGTAAGCTCAAACAACCAATCTGGGTGCACCCCACGTGGAGAATTGATGAAATGTAAACGGATCCAATTCGACCAAACATGACCACCAATTGGCGGCCTTGGACAGTCAATTGGAGGTCTAATTGGGTCAAGATCTGACCTGGCTTCTCGTGGTCGTGTATTATGTTGTTTTATGTCCATTTATAGTATGTCATTAGTCCCAAATCGGGGGAATGTCCCCGATTACCTTTTCCTATGACTATAAATAGAACTTTTCCTCCTCCCTTGTAATATTCATTGCTTAGTAGTCAAGCCTGGAAGCAAAAAATCAAACATGAGGCTGGACTCATGTTAGTCATTTAATAAAAGAGTTTTTTATTAGTTTAATGTTGTATCTTTTATCTTCTTGCATGCTTAGCTTAATTTCATTTCATTAATCTTTGTAGACTTAGTTAATATGTTTTGTTCTCTTAACATAATAGTTAGGTTAATGATTGGTGAGTATTTTCATCCCCTTTTGGGGGGTGGAGATGATGTACATATATGTTTGGATGTTTGATAAATTTTGGATTGTGTAAACTTGCATGTTTGTATATTCACTGGAGGTATTTTAATCATCTACATGTTGGGGTATTTTGATCGGTTTTGCCATAAGATTTAGACCTTTCCACGCATAGTTTCGTCATGTTTATTGACTGAGTCCAGCGTCAGGCTCATGCAAGTGCCTCGAGGGGGGATTCTTCAAAATCTCCGACTCCTAATACGGAGTATTACCACTGCGGTGAAAAAGGACACATCCATCCGAATTGCCCCAAGTACAAGGAGGATCTTGACAACGGGGTAATTGAGCGAAAGCGCCCCCAAAAGGCTAAAAGTATATTTGTTATTGAAATAAATTTAGCCACCTCTGTCCATGATTGGGTAATTGATACCGGATCTTGTGCTCACATAATTTCTAATGTGCAGCTACTAAATGATAGGAAGAAACTCGTGAATAATGAGATGATTTTGAAGGTTGGAAATGGTGCAAGCGTTGTTGCGATTGCACAAGGTTCCGTAGAGCTTCAATTGTCTAGTGGTTTAACTTTATGTTTAAAGATTGTCTATTATGTGCCTTCGATTAACAAGAATATTATTTCTGTATCATATTTGGATATGGATAATTTTAATATAAATATTTCAAACTCTTATTTGTCTTTATCGAAGAATATATTTCTATGCAAATGCATTCATAAGGAATGATCTTTATTTTCTTGAATTAAATAATAGACAAATTTTAAACATCAATAACAAGAGGCTTAAAACTACTCACGTGAATGATAAACTCTTGTGGCACTATCGTCTTGGTCACATAAATGAAAAACGCATCAAGAAATTGCAAGAAACTAACATTCTTGGTCAACTTGATTTTAAATCATTGGAGACGTGCGAACCTTTCCTAATGGGCAAAATGACCAAGAGGTCTTTCAAGAAGAAAGGTCCAAGAGCGAGTAACTTTCGAGATTCGATACATTCCGATGTATGTAGTCCAATTTGTACGAGTGCAAGAGACGGTTTTAGGTACTTCATTACGTTCACGGATGACTTTAGTCTTTACAGATATATTTATCTAATGAGAAACAAAAGTGAATCCTTTGAGAAGTTTAAGGAATTCAAGAATGAAGTAGAGAACTAACTCAACAAGAAAATCAAGTCTTTACGAATCGATGTGGAGGTGAGTACTTAAGTACCGAATTTGATTCGTTCCTAAAGGAGTGTGGTATTGTACCACAGCTCACTCCGCCTGGAACACCTCAATGGAATGGGGTATCCGAAAGGAGAAATAGGACATTGCTCGACATGGTTCGATCAATATGAGTAAAGCTGAATTGCCGCTTTACTTTTGGAGTTATGCACTAGAAGCTCTGACTTACACACTAAATAATGTCTCATCCAAATCCGTGGAGAAAATGCCTTATGAGCTATGGAGTGGTAAAACACCTAAGCTTATTTTTCTCAAGATTTGGGTTGTGAGGCCTACGTCAAAAGATTGATGTCGACCAAGCTTCAACCAAAAGCGGATAAACACTTCTTTATAGGTTATCCTCGTGAGACAAGAGGATACTACTTTTGGCATAAAACCTCCAATCGAGTGATTGTCGAGAGGGATGCCACATAAACGTATTCTTAGAGAAGGAGTTTCTCAAAAGAATAAAAAGTAGTGGGAGTAGAATTGCTTGAGGAAACTCAAGATATTCTACAAGATCATGATATGAATGATAACATTCAAGATCATGAAGGCCTAACCGAGGTTATTTTGGTTAGTGGGAGCATGAGTGAGAGACCCTCGCAAGCAATTATGAGTGAAACTCAATCATCCCTGCCTAGTGTACGTTCGAGAATCGAACATGAACAAATTCCGCAACAAATTGTGTAAAAGTTCAACAAGTTCACGTAGAACGAAAGAACTTAGAAGGTTAGCGAGGGAAAGGAAGAAACCCGATATGTATTTGGGACTTCATGAAATCATGGTACTTGATACCAATGATCCCTCGACCTTTCAAGAAGCAATTGAGAGAGAAGACTTCAAACTATAGTATACAGCCATGGAATCCGAAATATAATCCATGTATGACAATCAAGTACGTAACTTGGTTGACCTTCCTCAAGGAAAGAAAGCCTTTCAAAACAAATGTCTTTGTATTATCAAGCATCAGCCGTTAGGTCTTCTGGTCGAGCTGGATTTTATTAAGTTGAGTCAACTATCGCGTGTGAGGCGAAAATGACTGCTCTCATGTGTAGGATTGAGAATTGGACCGAGCTCCTGTAGCTCAGGTTGCTACTCCCGCGCATTGTAGGTGTGGACTTACGGGACATGATGACTTGGAATGTGCTTACGCTCAAAGGGATATTGAGCATGTAAATGTGGTGTATCAATATAGGCCTCGTAATGATCCTTACAGTCACTCCTACAACCCGGGATGACGAAACCACCCTAACTTCTCGTGGGGCCTAGTGGGGGCCACGGTGAGAGCTCTCACGCTCAAACTCCACCTTATCACCCTCCACGCCCATTGGTGACCTACCAACTCCCACATCAAAGGTCTCAACACCATAATTACCATCCTCCTCAGGCCTCACCGACGGGTTATTTTAACCAAGCTCCACTACCCCATCGGGTTGACCCAAAGGACCCCTCTACTGATCAAACCATTCAAGTGTTCATGCAAAGCATGCAAAGTTCATTCAAAGCTTTGGAAGTGCAAGTTAGCTAGTTGACTCATTAGTTCAATGAACGTGAGAATGGTCAGTTGCTGAGTCAACCTGCAATAAATCCCAGGGGTCAACCTGCTCAGGCCAGGCATAATGTGCATAGTGTTGAAGATGACCCTTCCCAACATGCAAATGAAGATCGGGAACGGTTGTTGATAACGATGTGGAAATGCCTGCATCCAACCTTGTTGGTGACTCTTCTGAGGAAGGTTGTGAGTCCTTCAAGGAACTCATTCCTGAGACTCCTTCTTGTGATAGTTATGTTCCCAAGGCACCCTTCCTTCATTGGTTGGCTAAAAAACACGATGAGCATGGAGACAAAATTGTTGAGGTACTTAGGCTAGTCAAGGTGAACATTCTGTTGTTGGACGTTGTTCAGCAAATGTCATTGTATGCCAAGTTCCTTAAGGACCTTTGTACCGTTAAGAGGAGAACAAATGTTCCCAAAAAGGCATTTCTGGCCGCCAATGTGAGTTCGATATTGACACACCCCTTGCTAGTCAAATACAAGGACCCCGATTGTCCAATCGTTAATTTCAATCATGCTGCAACTGTCACTAGGTGTATGTATCTATGTTTTTATGTTAAATTAGAATTTTAGCTCAAACAATCTGGATTTTAAGCATCCAGCATATATCTAGCAGGACTCTGTTGTCAACTTTGTAAACCAAAGAAAGAAAAAGGTTTAACCGATGTATAACAAATTGGTTGTTGGTGCTATGCATTTTTAATGTTTTAATGTCTATGGTTTACTTTTTAGCAACAAATGTTTTCATATGTAATCTGATTAATCAAAGCTCAATAGGCAAAGGCTTTCGGTAGGTAATTACTAATTACTGTTTTCCAGACCAATCTCCTTCAGTAGCAGCTTAGTCTTCTCCTGCCTGGTCAAAGTAACATAACTTATTTTATTTTATGCATGTATTTAAAACATGACTTCTATTGATATTGGTCTTAGGTAAAATAAAAAATATTGGTCCTTGTGTTCATGACCTTTGAATTGATCAACTAGTATATCTTAAGCATTAATCATGTTTGATGTAATAATAACATCGATACATGTTACACATATTGTAGTCATCCACTATTATTTGAAGAATGTTATTAAAAATAATTACATTATATTATGACTAACAACATCATATTATGACTAACAACATTCTACTACACTGTAGGAAAAAACATACCATTGAAATTAAACCAATTTAACAGAGCTAGAGTATAGGAAGAGAAGCCTAAGGAAAATGACATAAGACAATATTAGAAATATTTAAAAATTTCATGTTGGGTTAATCATGATATCCATGCTCCTTCTACTTAACTATAATGAACCACACAATCATTTTCTTTTCTCACATCCCAATACAACAAAGAACTTCAAAACCTCACTATGGAAATTGATAAATTCTCATGTGTACTTTGTGTCAAAAATATATGACAAATCCTCCCAAATTCCAGACATTGAATTTGAGGCATAATATGTTGTATTTGTCTATCTGAGGATCTGATTTGGGTTGTTACAATTTACACTAGTGCAGAATAGTCTTTACTCGTCGCCCAATAGACGTCAGCTGTTTTAACAACTGACGTCTAGTTTGGCGAAAATAGCATAGACGTCGGGCGTTACCACGACCGACGTCTATGGGGTACTATAGACGTCGGCTGTTGGAATACCCATTGTGTCCGACGTCTATACCCTATAGACGTTGGTTGTTGGAATACCCATTTCATTTGATGTCTATACACTATAGACGTAGACCTATAGACGACCGACGTCTATACCCCCATGCATATAGATGTCGGGGTATAGACGTTGGTTGTCGATAACATCTGACGTCTATAGGTCTTAAAGAAATCGAACAATTGCGTTTTCTGTCATTCATTCTAGACAAAACCCTAACCAAACCCTAGCCGTTCCGCGACTGAACCCTCTTCCGCGATCGATCTCCGACCAATCTGTAGCATTCTCTGGCACCGCCGCGATGTCCCAACCTCGCCTCCCGTTCTCCGGCCCTCTCCTCCGTCTTCCTCCACATCCCTAACTACCATAAGAGTTTCGTTTAGTTTTGGTTAGTTTAGTTTCAGATTTTAGGTGGAGTTATGTGTCTTGTCTGTCTTGGTAAACATCTCCTCTCGTTCGGATCCAACGCCAACTCGCACCATTCCTCCATTTCAATTTTTGCTCTTGATCCGTCTTTGGATTTTTCAGGTGAGTTGAAATGTGGATAACGTGTTCTTCAGTTTTTTGATTTTTGTATTTGGAACGAATTCTGTTGGATTTGGTAGGGTTTGTGTTGTGTGTATTGTTTATTTGTTGATAGTTGGTGGAGATTTGTGATGCATTTGGCTGTTAATTGTGTGAAATTGATTTTTTTTGGCATGTCGGATTTGATGTTGGTTATTTATGATTTGTTTGTGGTCTTCTGTTGGTTGAAAATCGTTTAGTTTGTGATTAAATGCATGGTTTGTTGTTGTTGTTTGTGGTTTATGTGTTGTCTGATTAATCAATTACCAGTCAAGTGTGGTTTAGATTTGTCTATATTTGGCAGATTCAAGGGAGGACGCGTGCTCGAGAAGAAGGAGGATGCGCGTTTGCTGGTTCGTGATTTCACTCATTCTGTCTCTTAGTTTGAATTGTTGTTAGTAATTTTTCCATTGTGTGTTGAAAACTTATGCATTGTAATATGTTTGGAAGAAATATAAATATATAAGTAATAAATTGTATGTTTGTGTCCACTTAGTTATGTATTTGTCAATAATCATTGTTAATGGAGTTTGTTGGTAGCTTGCTCATGAGATAACTAAGTCCACAAATAACATGTATTAAGGACTAGCCTTTAGCTATTTATTCTTTAACCAAGAAGCCAATTTTGTTATGTGGAAAATGTAAACATTTGTAGTGTGTTTGTGATGAATTGGGTGGAATTGAGATCAAGTTTATATCGTGTACTGTTTTAAAATTTTCTTGTTAATTCCAGGACGAAGAAATAAATGTTGAGACTTGTATGTAGATGACCACGGTGAAGGTATATGGATTGAAAATCTATTAAGGAAAAAAAATAAAGGTGCAAATTTTCTGTTGTAACACATTGTAATAACCATTAAATGTCTTGACTTTTTTATTTTTTAATGTCTTGACTTTATCTTTTATAGTATCATGGCTCCGAATAAGAAACCCACTCCATCAGAGTCTGAAGGCTCGAAGACATACAGTTCACGAGGTCCTTGTCTCATGAAAGAATTCCTGGGGAGAAGAAATAGAGACGCTAGAGTTCCAATCCAGTTTGATGACCGTCTTGAGCCGATAGGCTTGCTGTCTGATAATTGGAAAAGTTATCTGGGTAGCTTACCGAGAGCCAAAGTTGACATTTGTTTGTCGAGTTGGGCAGATGTAGATGAGAAATTGAAGGACACAATATGGGATAACGTGCAGGTAATGATTCCATTATAGATATCTATAGTTTTAGTCAAACTTTTGAGATATATAAAGTAACGTGTTGTAGGAATCTTTTGAGTTCCAATCCACTGACAAGTTGAAGAAAAAGTGGATGACATACATGTCGGTTCGTTGGAGGGATTTAAAAACAACTTTAACGAACAAGTACATATTCGGAGACTACCAGGATAGAAATCCTTGCGATGTCTATAACTTTATCACTCCGAATCAATGGGAGCAATTCAGAAAATCCAGAGATAGCCCGGAGTTTTAGGTAACTGAGTTTAATTTAGAATATGAACTTATTAAGTTATTGTTTTAAATGACAATCTAATAAACTTGGTTTTAGGTCATCCGAGCCAAAAACCAAAAGATTAGATCTTCTAACAAGTATACACATCGTATGTCTCGAGCAGGGTACCAAAAGTTAGAAGCACAAATGATGGCTGAAAAAATTACTCTGAAGAAACAAGACGCAATTGACTCGGGTATGAGTGAGGAGCAAGCAAGTAACCTATCTCCTCCTTCTCCCGTAGCTCGTTGTGATTCTTGGAAGAGAGTGAGAGTAAACAACAGAGAAGAGTACGTCACAGACGAGTCACAAGCGATCGGCGCGAAGATAGTAAGTTGCATCACTTGTATATGTTATTAATTCATATTCAATAATTTTATATTTTTCAATTGCTGGTAAAAAAATTAAACTGTAGGACTCTCTGAAGTTGAGAAAATCTCAAGGCGAATTTGCTTCCGATGGCCGGAATGATATTCTACGCTAAACCTTGGGAAACGACAAACACCCCCGTCGTGTGCGGGGGATAGGGAGTAGAGTTGGACTGCGACAATATTAGGGAAAGACTCAACGGTCTACTTCGTCGACTGGTCATACCAAATGCCAACAAGAGATCACAAATTTGAAGAATACGTTGCAACTTGTTTTGGAGATATTGGATCGTGATTTGCCTACTTCTCCTACCCGTCGTAGGACCAGTTCTTCTCTGGAGACCACTCCTTAAGTGCAGCCAGTGTTCTACCCCGATCGACAATATGATTTCATGGCTCATTCTCGAGAATTGGCCCTCGTCGGCGGTCCCTCGTTTGGAAAGTTCGAGGATGAATCTAGATGTGCTTTATTGGTGGGACACAGGAAAGTTTATAACATCTCCAGACACCACCTCACAGAGGTGGGAGAGGGAGAAGTGAAGGTTGCAGTGGGAAGTTGCTTAGATGCTGGTGCTTTGGTGTCATTTCCGGAAGAAGAGATTGTTACTCTCGGCGATGCTATGAGTGGGTTCGTGAGGTGGCCTAGTTATTTAGTAGAGCTAAATGAAAAACATGAGGTATAGTTTAATTTTGAAAGACTTTAAATTTCAAATTTGTTAACAATTGTTTTTTTAACGGTTGTATATATATATTTGTAAGGTGTCAAGCCCCCGGAGAAAAGGGTCAGACAACCAATCTCCGATCATCATTAATTTGCTTCCAAGTAGGTGCAAAATGTTGTATCAATATATGGTAGGTAGGAAAGCACAATCCTTAAGTAGCTGAGATTTGGAGGAGGGGGATAAAGGGTTGTCTCTGATTTTGTACGTCACCAAAGAGGATATCATGTAGTTCTTGGCGATGGATTCATTGTGTATCATGATTATCGACGTGCAACTGAAGTCAGCATTTTCTTTGGTATAAAATAAAATGTATTTAATAATTTTATCGAAACTGTAATAAAGTAATTTTTTTACTCTTGTAGACATCTTTATGACGCCAAAAGGTCAGTCTTTTCCGACGATCAAGTATTTGGATTTGTCAGTCCATCTACATATATATACGGGAATGACGATAAATCGGGTCAGCTTGGGACTCTCAGGAAAGAATAAGGCAAAAGATGTTATCTGCCCCCTTATCATGAGAGGTAAACTTTTTAATTCAAAGTGGAATTTTATTTTGTAATAAGCTTCTAATTATATACATAACAGGGCTCATTGGATGTTGTCGTTGTATGCCCCACGACTAATTCGGCATATTGGTTTGATCCGTTGGGGTCGAATAAACCAAGGGACTCAATAAAGAAACTTCTAAATTTGTAAGTTCGTTTTAGTTATCGTATTTGTAATAGTGGATTTTTATTAGTATTATTGAATGAAGGTTTAACTTGTGCTACTAAGGACAATTAAGGCTTACAGAGCTTTAGGTGGCAGGAGAACAACCACAAAAGCAGGAATAACATGGCATGGAATGAGAGTACGTTCTCTCCTATTTTTGTTAATTAAGTTAGGAACATATATTTAGCGAAATTCTATGTTTGTAGTACCGAAAGCTGGTTGGAAATACAGAATGTGGTTACTACGTGATGAGATACATGGAGGAAATCCTCGAATTGGCAACTCAAGACGTATGCCTATCCGAGGTAATATAGATCGTTATTCCCTTGTATAGTTGTAGTTTCAATATTTAGATATTAAAATTTTTACTTGTATTTTGATAGGTCTTCCCAAAAAGTAGTGATCCCTTCTCGCAATAGGAGCTCGATGAAACTCGAGACCGATGGGCTCGCTATATTATCAGAAACATGTTGATGAACTAAGAGGTTCTCTTGTCACTAGCTTTTTTTGTAATTTAGTTAACAAGTTCACTTGTATTACAAACATACAATTTATGCCTTAATATAATCGCCTCAATTTTAGAATGAATGCCAATTGTTTATGTATGAATTAATTCCAAGTGTGTTGAATGATTGTGTATGCTTGTATGTTCGTGTTTGTGCTTGTATGTTGTATGTTTGTGCATGTATGCTTTTATGTACATGTGGATCAAAGTGTGTATGTATTTGTGAACGAATTTGGTGCAGGTTGTATGTACACGAATTACAAATACGATGACTAAATACAAGTGTGCATGATGTTTTTTTGTCGTCCAGGTTTAGGAATAGACGTCGGATGTTTGTATTAAACAACGTCTATTCCTCTGAAGAATGGTATAGACGTCGATTGTATGTATCCGACGACGTCTATTTCCTAAAGAATGGACGTCGGTTGTTATTTCACCGACATCTATACCTAAAGCATAGACATCGGTCCTATATAAGGGCCAACATCTATTCTTTAAGTAAAGACTTCGGCCGATACATACAACCAACGTCTATTCTTTAGGAATAGACGTCAGATTTAGCACGTCTGACGTCTATGTATAGACGATGTACACATAGACGTCGGATATGAGAATCCTGATATCCAACGTATATTCCCTCGTACCTCCAACTATATTCCATTTTCTGTAGTAGTGTTAGATGCATGAGGTTAGTGGTTGAGTTTGTGTCGTGGAGGGTTGATGAGACGTCACAGAGATTGAGTTTCTACCACACCAAAGCCTGGATTTGTGGATTCGAATGTCGGATTTGGGTTTCTGAGGGTTTGATGTGATTAGCCAACATCAAATCTTGGATGTGTGTCATTGATGATCTATTTTTTTTTCCATTAGAGCTTGGATTTCCACGGTTATATTATCGATATCGTCAACGAAGAGTTGATTTGAAGAATCAAATGATGGGTTCATACAAGTTACACATGTTGCAGTCATCCCCAATTATTTGAGGATTGTTATTAAAAATAATTACATTATATTACGGCTAACAACATCATATTACAGCGAACAATATTATATTACGGTTACGAACATCGCTACATGTTAATGTAATCTACATATTTTTACTTTCATTTGGATAGCTTCGAAAGGAGTTTCACATACTAATATAACAGGTTATTCTAAAGAAAAAAAACAACAAAGAATTTCAAAACATCACCTCAAAAATTGATAAATTCTCAGGTTTACTTTATGTGTCCAAAAATAGGACAAATCCTCACATATTCAAGACATTGAATTTGAGGCACAATATGTTGTATTGTCTCTTCAAGGATCTGATTTGGGTTGTTACAGTTTGGATGCATGAGGTCGGTGGTGGATGGGGGGGAGTAGGTCGAGGAGTTGGGGAAGGAAGGGTCGACACTGGAGGAGAGGAGTTTAAGGGAGGTGGAGTCCCCAACGGAGGCAACACAGTGGAGGATGTTGGAGGAGTTGGAGAGGAAGGCGAGGACGAAGCTGGAAGGTGGAAGAGTAGAAGTTTGGGAAGAAGAAAGGAAAGTTCGGTTTCGTGGAAGAAAATAGAGAAGAAGATGAGTTAGAGAAACTTGTAAAATTACTGGAATACCACACTTAAAGTAAATGACTCACAACCATTTAGATTGAGATCAACGGTTAGATCATTGAGAGCTCATTTAAACAAAATGGAGCCCAAGGCTCATTCTATCCTTCCTCTCTCTCTCTCTATCTATCTATCTATATATAGGTTTTTAAAGTAACTAACTGGGTTAAAGTAGAAATAAACAAGAAATTGGAGGTGTAAGTCCTTCAAATTAAAGATCAAAGGGCAAGTTGTTACCCACATAAAATCTAACCAACAAGATATGTTCATATCCTCATCGTAGGTCGATGATGAATAACGGTAAGCTTCTAGATGAACCAATTAATGTTTTCACATGATATTCAATTTGTTTTCAAATCATTTGCTTCAAAACAAGAAAATTAGGACGACTTCAACGACCAAAAAATCCATCGCAGATCGTAATTGTCCTAGTAAAACAACCACCACACTGTCAAAGGATAGAATGACAATCTATTGTCGCAGTGCACCAGACCACCAGCATATCAAGGCCATTGCGGGTGCTTTGGCGACCTAATGCGTAATGCCTTTGGTGTACTAACTCCACGACATCATTTCTCCGATTGTAATAGATATATCAAACCTTGTCTAGTCTTGGATCTGATTAATTCAAGACTAATGATCTACCAACTAAGTTGGTCGTAGTTGGTTGCATTTTGAGGTTTTATGAGAACTTATTTATGTTATAGGTGCAACTTGATTTTTAAATCATGTGACCATCATTACCAATACCAAAACAAGATGAACGTCAAAAATGAAGCACAAGACGTTGAGGCTTGTTGCTTTTTTTCTGAAATGCTAAACGTCGCCCGCGAATTACTTAAATCGCACGACAAATCATATATTCATTCATTGCAAATCTTTAAGTGTCAAATTTTCGAATCACATCTAATGTTTAAGAGTCAAATTTTTGAAATGGATGTCAAAAAGGGGAAATAAAACATCACATGCCTATTGTTAATATATTTGCTTGAGGTTTAAAAAGGAGAGAAATAGAATTGAACTTAATCAAAAAATCATATTCATTTTGATAGGGAGAGCTTAATGAATATTACTTTCTTAGTGTAATGAAGTTAAAAATTTAGGGGAGCAACTTCATTACAAGACATCCAAAACTCAATGCTTAAATCTTATGATTTTTTATGGATGTCAAAAGGGGAGAGATAATTAAAGGGGTAACTTGAAATTTGATTATAATTGAACAAAAATTATGCACATTCTTAGGGGGAGCATTTATATGCATAGTTTACATCTACAAATTTCAAGTATTAAGATATAGGTTGTCATCATCAAAAAGTGGGAGATTGTTGGCTTTTTTGCCTTAATTATAATCAATGTAGAGTAGCAAACATATTGTATTGCATATATATTACTTTGTGCTAACTTCTATAGGTGATCAAGACTCAAGAAGGAAATGATTCAAAATTGCATTTCTTTGAAGACTCAAGTCAAGACATGTGATCAAGCTCATTTGAAGACATGTAATTTTCATTTCATTGGGTCTTAGGAACTTTGTGTAATTGAGCATATTTGAGCTAAAACTTACGCGAACACACACTAGGTTCCTTATAGAAGTCACACACAAAATTTCATATTATTTGGACTTTAATAGATCACTCAAACTTAGACCGGTAAACACCAAACCAAAACCAGAACTGTCTGCCCACATTCGGTCAACCGAGTGATCAATTACCCAGTAAGTGTTTTACTGCACGATTTTGGTCGACCGTCCATACCTTTTTGGTCGACCGAGTTAACACAATTTTCCGACCGTTTGTTTTGTCGTTTTATACCCAACAATCGTATTCGTATTTTTCCAAATACCCCAAAAATAAATTTAGTGTATCGGTCGACCGAGGACCTTGTTCGGTCGATCGAACGTACGATAACTTGACAAACCCAAACTGCATGTTGGTTTTCGGTCGACCGTGGACCTTGTTTCGGTCGACCGAATATGATCTTGTTTGTAAACCTCGTAGAGCCTGTTATAAATCGGTCGACCGAACCTATCTTGGTGTTCGATCGATAACTTAAGTGAACTTAAGTCATAGTCAAAATTGACCAACCGGTCGACCGACATACCCGATTCGGTCGACCGATTTGTTCTGAATTGGGTCATGCAAATTTCTGTTTTGTGTTTCTTACACAACCTTTACCCAAATTCATCCCTAACGGCTATAATTGTCTTGAAGCTTATAAATAGAGTTGTAAAACACATTTTAACACAACTCTTCCACTACTATTTGTCCCCTACATTAGAGAGAAAACTCTACACACTCAAAAGCTGAAAACCTTCCACTCAATCATTGTCAAAGAAGCAAGGGTCTTGGTAAAAGCCCAAGACAAGAGTATAGACTTCGGTGAGAGCCAAAAGTGATCCACTCGGATTGTGAGAGGAGGAGCCAAACTCGGCGAGGGTTGTTCGCGGGAATTGTAAAGGCGTTCTGACCCGGCCCGGAATAGGGAGTGGTTAGTGAAGTCGTGAGCGGAGCTCGGTGATCCGAGCGGAGCTTACAAAAGAGGACTAGGACCCGGGTGGGGTGCCGAACCTCTATAAAAAAAATCGTCTTCATTGTGGTTTTCTTATCTACCTTCCTTAACTACGCTCAGTCTCATCCTTCATAATTGCATAGCCGATAAGAAAGTTCATGTTTATTGGTGTCACCCCAACTATCTCGAACAAAGGCATCTTGTACTTGTTCGTTTTGTACGTCGAATCCATGCAAATTACCAAAGGGTATGTGCGTAACAACACCACTGACATTGGATGTGCCAAGAATGCGTGAGTCACGACATTAGTTTCTTCATCCGCCATAATCCAATATAAGTATTGATACTTCTCTGCCTGATGCAGAAACTGCTGAGCGGGATTCATGTCTTCAAATTTCACCATCCTTATGGACTCTCTACAGTGATAAATGTGTCTCTGATTCGGATTATCCTTCGGGAATTTCTCATTTACAGCCAACAAGATGTTACACGGTTTTGCTTGTGCCTTCATCATATCACGAACAATTTTCTTGGCCCAAGGACTAACACCGTTGATATGTCGGTGACCATTTGGATAAACTGCATGGTTGTGGTTGTGCTGACCAAGGGAACTATCAGTAACAATGAACCATCCATCACCCTCCCGTCGCTCGACCACTGTTACCAAAAAACGACACCCGCAACCCTTTCTTTTCGTGTTCTTCTGTACTGTAATATTCATATCCCGGGAACTCATTTCCTTTCTGCGATCGCATCTCAAATAACAATTCATCCAACTATCTCGTTGTGGTTTATAAGCAGAGGTGGATGTACACCTGGGGCAGCAGAATTTGGGGGAAAAACACCCCAATCCCCCCCCCCCCCCCCCAATTCGCCATTTGGTGCCCTAGCCCAACATGAGCCTCCTCAACTCCACATCTGCTCCTCAACTCCGTCTGATGCTCCTACTCCTCCTCAATCCTCATCATGTCCTCCTCAACTCCCTCCTCCGTGGTGCGGCTTCTCCGCTCCTCCTCCGTGCAGCCCAGCTCACTAGCTCAGCTCCGTGCGGCGCTCCCAGTCCTGCTCCCAGTCAGCCATTCCCACCCTGTTGCTCCTCCCACTCCCACTCGTGCGATATGGCAAAGGTTTTTTTTAATTGATGTAGTTTCCTTCGAATTTCTAAAGATGTTCATTGATTTTAGTATAAGGAATTCAAGTATACACAACTTTTAACGCTATTTTCACCATTAATTGACATTTTACTTGAAACCCTTAAAATTAGGGTGGGTTTTTGTTGCTTGAGAAAAAACGCAGGAATCTATGCATTGTATTGATTTTGGCCTCTAATTTTTTTATGTTTTAAGTGGAGAAAATTAGAAGAGAACTAAAAGTACCACGTCAACCAACTTCGTTGGCTAATATGACAGGTGAAAAGGAGGTTGCTTTTCTAGAGATCAATCCTAATTATGTAATGCAATCAAAATCATAATTTCTTTATATTTCTTTCAGAAGTGGTAGAGGATTCCTTCAAATTTTCCACATGGATTACAACTAATAAGTTGACTTGTCAATTCTAATTCCAAACCGAGACCTTCTTCATGTTACCAAAAGTGTCCAAAAACGATGCGTAAAGCTGAACATATAGTTGCGAAAATGTTACATAGAAAATCAAAATATCTTGCAACATGAAAGTGTTAATTACACATATATTATTTAATGTCAACTGTGATTTTATGAAGTTTTAATGAGGCACAATTTTATCACTGAAAATGAAAGAGGTAACTATCTTTCTTGGGAAGAGTGTGATAGGAATGGTGATGATTGTAGTTTAGTCAGATAGAAACATATTGAGACTATTAAATGATGGATTTGGTTCTTAGTTAGTTTAAGTTGTATTAGCTTCTTCGTTAGAGTATCGTGTTCAATGACTAGATACGTGGAACGATTTGGCGGTGTTCATAGTTAGCAAACTTTTATTTGTAGTTTTTATGTTAAATTATTTTGTTAATTAGTTGTGTTAACTGATGTGTTGTGGTTGTAAAAAAAATTTGAATGTTTGAATTTTAATGTATTTAACTTTGGAAAAATGTAACAAATAAGAATGATATTTTCAATTTTTAATTTTTTTAATTAATTAATTAATTTAAAGTATCAATTTAAAGTTGTGGGTCTTCAAAAAAAATTAACCAATATATGGAAAGTTTGCCACACCCAAAAAATTTTTTTTGATCCGCCCCTGTTTATAGGAGGATACAAAAAAAACGACTCCGACGACAACTTGTTTTTCCCATGTTCGCACGTTCTTGTATGTTGAAAATACTTGTTGACTTACAAAATCACTGTAATCTACCCCGTCACCACCCAAATCTAGGAACGAAACCTGAAATAATTTGAAATAGCACACCATATAAAAAGATTAAAAAATGAATTGGGTCGTCTGGCTGGGACACCGCTCTAATGGGGAAGGCGTCTGGCTTGGACGCCCCCCCATGGGGGAGACGTTTTTTTCAGACGTCTCGAGCGATTTTTTTTTTGGTAACTTACCCCCCGGATTCAGACATTTCGCCAGACATTTCTTTGGTGTTTGTTCTGGTAGAGTAAGGAAAACTCAAACATAAGTCTTATTTTAAGAGACATGACGAAATATGTATTAAATGTAATGTGAATGACAAAATGATAATTGTCGCAGACAATTTAAGTAATTTGCAGACGACGAATAGTAATTCCCTTTTTTAAGAGGCACCACACATGTATTAGATTCCTCGAGTCAAGTACAGTGTCTGTCTTCAATTGTCCCAAGATTCTGAGACAGAATTTCCAACAACAAAAAATCAAAAAATACTACAATTTTTTATCAAAAAAACTATTTAAATTACTCATTTGTAGATAATCAATCATCATCTGAGTGGAATGAGTTCTCAACCATGTTGAAGTAGTTTCCATAAGTAATATATATGTTTTTGTGAAGTTAATAACATTTCTATCTCAAAATAAATAAATAAATAAATAACATACTCGTTCCACCAAATCAGTAGTTCTTCAGAATATTGATTTTCTTTATACCATCTGCAATATTTTCAACAAACTACACGTTTCCTTGGACTTCCAAAACAGAATATCAATATGTTTGAACCATAGACATGTTGGATCTCCTCAGAGAGAGCAAACATTACTTCTAAAAGAAAAAGACATAGTATCCCCAACATACATGTTCAAACATTTAGATGTAGATATTAGTTTCCAGCACCATAAATGTCATTGACTCGGTTGAGCAAGTAGTAGATCTCCGGTGCTTATCGTCCCTGACTGATCGACATCAAGATCATCGAACTCCTCCAGAACAAGAGCTATGTCTTCTTGGGTGATCTTACCCAGTTCCTTGAGCTTATATATTATGAACTCCGCAGCACTGAGATTGCAAACAATAGATGAGACGATAGATTAGATAAAACTAATGCTCAAAGAGTGATCGATCGGCAATAGGTTCTAGTAACTCATGCATAGCTTGATATGGTTTAATTACAGAATGCAAGAATCTGTGGGCTTCTGCATACTCTAGTATGCTGCAGAAAGGGTATTTTCAAGGCTGCCTAAGTTTCGTTTGCTAACACTTATTAATTATGATTGCCTGCTTATAGACTGAACCATCACGAAAGCTAAGCTCCTTGTTTTGAACAAAAAAAATTGTATCGAAGCTCTGAACGACAGATTCCGATTGTGCTACTGCAGTAAGTGGGCATGCCACCCTTGATTATAACGATTATGGTAAAGCAAGATTGCTCATAAGCTAGAACCTCGCAACTGTTTTCAAAGATGCCTCAGACCCATTAATCGATAAATACCAACCTTCCTACTTGTGTGACCCCATACATCTATAGATATTGACACAGAGAAATGTCAACTTATCATTTGAGACACTTGAGCCATATGAATTCTGCTTAACTCCACTGGACTACCACCTCACATCAACATTGATTATGACATTGACCCAATTCGAGCCAATTTTGAATTTATATTTCAATTTCCAATATTCTCATACAAGAGGTTTCGCCTGAAGAACGTTGAAATTTCACAAAAATAGACCGTAATAGCTTCAACTGTCAACTTGTCTTTTTTGTCCGCAAAGATAGAGACCTTATATGTTCTAAGACTAGGCGCTCACCTTAATTATTCTTGCCATGTTTGTTTTTCAGCTATAAGATGAACAAATATAACTGAACTAATGCAAACATGTACAATTATACACTTCTTTCAACTAACAAAATAAATTATGCAATGAATATCATGTGGCCGTTAGATAATGAGGAAGAGGCTATTCTCAAATATATAAAACTACTTAAGAACACTATTGAACATGATGTTGGAAGGAAAACAAGTTTGGCAAAATACGGATTGTTGTTACTAATATACCAAGAATGTGAATTCTAATTGACAACTAAAGTATAAGAGTACTTACTCAACAATACCATCTGAGTCCATATCAGCCTCCTGAAGATCAAAGTACGTCATTCTGCGTTTCAGAACTAACTTGGCAAGAGCTTGCTGTTTGTGTTCAGTGTGTAATTCGACAATACAGAAGAAAAACTGAATCACAACAATTGTGCCGGAAAATATCCAGAACAAAGCAAAAACCCGACCACCTGGTGTCGTGAAGCTCTTCTCCCCATACCCGAGAGTTGTTATGGTCGAGCACACGCAGTAGAAAGAATCAATCAGGCTCAACTTCTCGTTCTTCCAAAGGAAAAGCGTCCCAATAAGCATCAAGATAAGAAGAAATGCAGTGGTCACGATGAGCTTGTACTTCACTCTGTTTGTCTTTATTTTGTTAAGGATGTCCACCTCACTCACTTTGCTACGGACGTGGAGAGCTCTAACTAGCAACTCTTCTTGGTTTTCGACAAAGTAATTGGCCGCCTTGCTTAGAAAGAGCCCACAAAGAGCCATGCCAATGAAGACATACGCCGATGCAAGAAGCTTAGTTGTAGTGCTGTTTGGGAAAAGATCTCCGTAACCAACCGTAGTCATTGTCACCACAGAGAAGTACAATGCGTCAAGAAAATCATTGGTTTTCTTGCCTTTGATTTGGTGCCTAACTAAATAGAATATCAATGTGCCCGCCCCGAGGAAGAGAACCAGAATCAGACTTATCTGCCTTACTTTCGGACGTAAGAAGTCCAATAATGTTGTCTTTTTAGAAGTTGCACCACCCGGTTGGGGTTTCTTGGGTACAATTTCTGTATTAGGAGCACTTCGACAACGGCGGAATTTTTTCGGTTGGCCATTCTTTTTCGGTGCTTCAGAGGGAGGAACTACTACCACTGTCTCGGTTGGTTTCTTCTTTGTATTATCAACCATTGTCAACTAGCAAAACATGAAAAAAAATGAGATTGAAGGGCACAAAAACAAAAACTGCCCAGGCATCTTGGTTGTTACTCCATGTGATTCATATTAGTGATTTGAGATTGCTAATTTCTAGTCATTTCCTAATAGTAGCTTCCTTGTGGAAGTCCAACCGACTCTAGTTTGCTTCTAATTAATTTTATGTTCTCTCAGTCTATTTAAGGGTGTGATTGCGTTATGAAAAGGGGAAGCAAAATGAACTATCAGTTTCGAAATTAGTAACTTTTTAGTACGGTATTCTTCTTAGGCAAGCCACGAAAAGAAAAGATATGTGCTATCGTATGCAAACTAGATGCAGATATATCCTTATAAGTTATTAGGCTGCTTGGAAGCTAAAATAGTCTCAAGAAAGAACAAGAATAACCAATGACGATTTGTTCACAGTTCATATTTTTCAATCTTTGATTATCTTACGAACAGGAATCATTTCATACCATTGGTAAATGCATGCAGGAAGATCAATTTATATAAGAGAAACAAAAATTATAGGGAAAGTGAGAAAAACAAATTACGTAGCAAATATATATACCATCACAAATGGCTCCATATCACTGGCAAAATGCATCGTTCTTGATTCTCCAAGCAAGGGTTGCTTCAAATATTTTGATAGGAAGGATCACCTATATATAGATCTGGTTTGTGACTCCTTTTATATTGGTTAAGGAATATGTACAAGGAAATCAACTCAATGTAGGGACACGATCCTTATAATATATCTGACATTCTTATATCATAGGTTGTGTTAATCAAGAGCTTTCATAAAGAAAAACATGGGATAAACTTATGAAACTTCAGCAAATATAAGCATCTAGTTACCACCACAAGGTCCATTAGTGGATGCCTTTACCAACTGAATGTCACATTTCGGTCATGATCACGAAATACTGGTTTTCATACATATGTAAATAGTGTCACTAAGGAACCTACCATCAAAAGGAAACCTTAAGGTCTCAATTGAATCAAAGGCAGCTAGTTAGACAAGTTGGAAAGATACAAAGCAAGCCTAACCACTATATTGATTGTGTGTTGTCATCAAAATCAAAAGAAAAATGTTGAACACTCAATGAGATAAACCATTAGTGAGGAGGTTTGCATGGGGAAAGGGTGGTGCACAGTGGTGTGCATGGGAATGGAGGAGAATAGATTGTGTAGGGTGATGGAGGGGGGGCTGGTTATTGTAGACGAGAAGAATGTTTTGTTGGGTTTAAAAGCTGAAGATCTCTCTCTCCCTCTCTTTTCTCTCTCTGATTTCGTCTCCCTCTCCCTCAGTTGATCGAGCACCAGAGGTCGGTGAAGAGCGTGGTCGTGTGGTCCCGGCGTGAGGCGTGCGGAGGTGGACGTGCGAGGAGGTGACGGAGGCGATGTTGCGCGAGCGAGGCTCCGGCGGATTTTGTTGCTTTCGAAAGGTATGCCGGCTTCTTAGTGTGTTTTGTTATTCACCCTCATGTGAGGGATGTATTGGTCGGTCAGGGGAGCTCGGAGAACTCTCCGGAGACAAGTTTGGGCGCAAATCCTTGGCTGACGCAAGGTTGCAGACGACCAACGGTCGACCGGATTCCTTCGGGCGGTCGACCGATGTAGTGTATTTTGCCCGACATTAACCATCACCAGTCGAACAATGCCTTGTGGCGGTTGATGGGTTGTGCATTGTGCTGGTGGGTCAGGGTCTTCTGCTGTGTTTCGGTCGACCAGTTCCTTGGGTTCATTCGACCGGAACTTAAGTGTACTGAATAGATATGCATGCTTGTTCGACTGTTTCTTGTTATGCGTTCGACCGTTATATGACTTGGAACTGCTAGGATGCCCTGGTAGTTTTCGGTCGACTGAGACCCCTGAGTCGGTCGACCGGTATTATTGAATTGATGTTGACCAGACTCCGGATTTTGACATCGTATCGGTCGACCGGTTTAGATCTCTGTTCGACCGTTGGGACTTAGGTTTTGCATAGAGAGTTCGACCGTTACAGACTTTCGGTTGATCGATTTCCTTGTGGAAGCGGTCGACCGGGTTGCCTCTTTCGGTCGACTTTTGTGCACAAAACTGAATTCTCAATCCTTTTTAGGATGTCAACTCTGTCCACGGAAACCCATGTCCTCGCCTTGTGCGTGAGCCGGGAGGTGACGGTGGGCGAGTTACGCGTGCCTGCCCAGGGACCACTGTGTGGAAGAGTGTGAGTATTCGGGACGTGTCACCTTTGTTTATGGATCGTGACTTGATGTGATGGATTGATGGACTCATTGTAGAGTAGCAGGCCTGAGGGATCGCGGATCCCAATGTATGATGTTGTGCGGACTCGCAACTGTCGTTGGGTGAGGTGACTACCATCCTGGATGGCTACGGAGGTCGTTGCCCTGCTTTTATAGCGGCGTGGTTGGTATTTGCGGCTCATGGAGCCTGATAACATGACAGACTTCGGTCTGGACCCGTCCGATGTTGTGCCGGACGTATTGATGGACCACCGATGTTGTGCCGGTGTTGCCGCCGATGCTGTTACGACGATGATGATTGATGGGCCGATGTTGTTCCGACTATGTTCCTCAGATGGACACCTACTGAGATGATGATTGATGGACCGACCGAGCGACGGCTCCGTTGGTGTGGTTTCGACCACGAAGTTACAGATCTGTTTCTTATGGCGCGGACCTGGCGGATGCTCCTTGCCGAACCCCATGTTTAGTGTAGACGCGTGTGGGGAGTGTCACGTTTTGTTTCGCTAGACCGTATGTGCCTACGGTAGGTCTCCTTGGGAGATCCGATGATGATTGTTGGACTGATGTCCCGTGTTACCCTTCGAGGGAACTGTTTTCCTTACTGTTGATGACATGACATGCTACTAGTATGATATATTCATTTGTACTACTGCATGCATATATGTGAGCTTGGCATACGAGGTTTCCTTATGGAAACTCAGACATTGTTGTTGCATGTTTTATTTCAGGACCGCAGTAGGTCCAGCTGGGTGGTGATCAGCGGGCACGCGCATTTTGGGATCGAATCCTCTCACTCGGACCACTGAGGTCGACATGATTACTTGTATTTCCCTTTGTTGTTGCTGATGTAATCATGTAGCTTTTGGCAAACTCTGATGTAATTTGGTGCACCGCTTATATGTTTTATGAGAAGTAACAGTCTCACCTTTTGATTATTGGTCTCTATTGTTTTGATGATAAATTTTAAATTTTCGTTGTTTCAGGATGTTACATAAACGATTTAATAAACACAAGATATAGTACCATGTATGCTTGTCCCCTGATCTCCAGACTGGGGAGAACCATATTAGTAAAGTTGAAGCACTAGATTGTAGAAATGGAGTATGACTGGCCCATCTAGCAGGTGCTTACATGTGTAACATTAAATTTTTAGAAAGCAGACCACTAATATGTCAAGATAATCAAAATTCAGTGTTAAAGACTAAAAGCGGATAAAAAAATGGATGATACGGTTATCTCAAGTATTTTGCAGATTCCTGTTAGTACTAAACTATTTTCAAGACAAAATCCTAACTTGTAACTTAGAAAACACACTGCTTATGATCATAATCACTTCTTAAATTTAGAAAGATGATTCCTTTCTCCCATGTTAGGGGTGAAAACGGAGCGGATACGAAGCGGATGTGCTAGTATCCGAATTCGTATCTGTTTTTTTTCTCGATTCCGAATCCGAATTCGAATCCGATCGAATGTATGAGAAAGGGATCCGAATTCGTATCCGTCGAATTCGGATCCGAATTCGAATAAATTCGCATCCAAATCAAGTTTAAAATCCATTCCGAATTTGGATATCCGAATTCGTTAAAAAATCCGAATAGACTTAAAAATATTTTTTGATTGATCTAAAGAAGAATAATTTTCAGTCTTTATTTTTTACCTACATGAAAAATATTAAATATAATATAAATAAGATAATTTAATTCATATATATTGTTTATTATTATTATTTATATGTGCATATAAAATACGAACCGGATATTATTCGAATCGGATGTATTAATATCCATATTCGCTTCGTTTTTTTACAGATGTTTATATCTGAATACAAATTCGGTTGCGGATTTTTTTTCTCGGATAATTTTTTTGATTTCGAATACGGAGTTGTCGGATTGACGGATTTCGGACACAAAGTTTCACCCCTAGATGAAACCTTCCACTTTCAAACTAGCAACCCGTATATTTCAGACATAGCTACAAACATCTGCCTAGCAGATTGGCTACGATCGTGTTAGCTGATAATGAAAATCCAAGGGAGTCAACTGTAAAGTGACAATATGAACACATTATTTTAATTGGTACTTGTGGGCATAAACAATAAATAACAAAATGCAAAATTTCAGCACCACAACATGGATCTCTAACCCACAGATCAAAACTAAAAAATTGTTTTAAAAAAACCAAAATAAACCCTGAAGCAACTAAAATATAACCCTGAACAATTGCCACACGCTATTCCAGAAATGGAATTACTCAATAACACAAACTCAGGAGTCAAACAAAAAAAACTACCAAAACAAAACCGAAAAAAGAGAGAAACCCAGAAAAAATTAGACATAGTGGGCAAAAGAAGAAGGGATTATACCTAAAGAATGAGGTGGTGGTTGAAGAACAGAGGAGTGAAGGAAGCAGGTCCAATGAAGGAGGTAATGTGTTGTTGCAACCCAATATCTGATCTTCAACCAACACCACATGCTCTTTTTTTTATGTTTCTGCATTGAATGAAGAATCTGACCATCTAAGAGCACCCTTAACGGGAGGGCGGTTCCTAGGCGGAACCGTCCGAGCTCTTTTTCGGGTGGATTTCCGCCCGGGCGTCCTCTCCGGGGGGCGGTGTGGCCCCCCCGGATCGGTTAGCCTTTTAGTTTAAAGAAAAATATTTTGGTATATATTTAAATTAATGTATTGATTAGTGAATTGTAATCTAATTAATTAGGTTTTGTAATTTAATTGTAGTTAATGTATTGACGTTCTTTGAATTTTCTAATAATTGTACAATTATTTCATAATTAATTAAATTGGTTTTGATTTATTAAGATCTAGTTAATTTTACAAATAAAACAAATCATATACGAAATGAAGATAAGTTTTGATTTATGCTCTGTGTAGTCACGCGCACACTGTACGTCCTCGATGCTCGAGTAGTCCAAGATTCGATGTTATCGTCTTGTGCTTCGTGTAGTCACGTGCATATTGTAGGTCTTCGAGTGGTCCAAAATTCGATGTTATCGTCTTGTTCTCCGTGTAGTCACGCGCGCACTAAAACGTTATTTCTCACATCTACAAATACAGTTCTCATGGTTGGTTCTACCATATCTCACAAATACACTTCATCCACTACCGACGACTTCATCCGATAAGTCATCAATGTCAAAGTGCTCATCGTCTTAATCATCTCATAACGAAACTTACGAGCAAGTGTTAGACTCCCTAACGGAGTATGCCTCCGAAGTGGTGGATCAACAAAGTACACGTCCTAAGAGGTGTAGAAGGCGAACTATGAACCCATATAGAGATAGGGAGCTTGGTTACCGTCGTTTAATTGCCGATTATTTTTCTGACAACCCTATTTATGGTGACAACATTTTCAAGAGAAGATTTAGGATGAGAAAACATGTTTTTCTTCGTATTGTAAGTGTCGTTGAGGCCTCCGATGTCTTCTTCCAACGTGTACCGGACACACCGGTCGGATGAGCATCTCCGGCCTGCAAAAATGTACTGCGGCTATCCGAATACTAGCATATGGTGTATTGGATGATGTGGTAGATGAATACTTAAGTCTAAGCGAACGCACGACGAAGAACACACTTGAAAAATTCTGTGATGGTGTAGTGTAATCCACAACTTCGGTGGTGAGTACCTACGAAAACCAAATACTTCTGATTTATTACGACTACTTCACATTGGTGAGCAGCGTGGGTTCCCAGGCATGGTAGGAAGTATTAATTGCATGCACTGAGTGTGGATAAATTGCCTAGTTGGATGGAGGGGTCAATATCAAGGGCGTAGTGGTAATGCCACTTGAGGCAGTGGCGTCGGCTGATTTGTGGATTGACACTCTTTTTTTGGCACAGCAGATTCATGTAACGACTTAAAAGTCCTACAACGTTCTCCCTTTTTCGACGACGTAATGGAAGGACGGGTCCACCTGTGAATTTTGAGGTTAACGGTTCTCGATATGATATGAGATATTATCTTACAGATGATATTTATCCAAAATGAGCGACATTCATTCCGTCCGTTGTTCATCCACAAACACTGAATGACCGATTATTTGCCGAACGAAAAGAAACGACACGCAAAGATGTAGAACGTGCATTTGGAGTCTTGTAAACGCGGTTCGCAATCATGAAGAAGTCATCTCTTGCATGGAGTAAGGTTGTGCTTAACAAGATAATGACAGTCTGCATTGTAATGCATAATATGATAGTGGAGGATGAATGTGACTCTTATGCTCATTTTGGAGATTGAAATGAATTTATTCAGGATCAACCTATAAATTCCATGGACGACCCGGTACTGTATTCTATTAACCGTATAATGGATATTAATAAGGTATTTGATGAGGAGAGATCAATTGCGTGATCGCACTACACATTTGAACCTTCAAGCCGATTTGGTCAACAATATATGACAACGATTTGGAGGAAATATGTCTTGATATATTTGTAACTTTAGTATTTAAAAATATATTTCTAGTTTTAGTATTTAAATTTCCAGTTAATGTACTATGTAATGCGATTTCCTAAATATAAAAAATATTTTCGTATTTATATATTAATTGTTAATTCAAATCGAATGAATTAATTAAATTGAGTGATTACAATAATGATTATTAATATATTTTGTTGATTATTGTGAGAGTTTTTAGAGAAGAGAATAAAAATAATGACGTGACAGCAAATACTGTAGTGCGACTGGATGGATTGGATAATGGTTAAGGAATCTGTAGGGGGCTTGGTTTGACGTGACTGAAAGAGAAAATGAGACGTTCAAGAAATACTCAGATGCTGATAAAGTTGGTCTAAGGAAACTATCTCACCATCCCACGATTCCCACCACCACTTCAATTATTTGTTTAAAAAAGACGGGACTTTGGAAAAGACTTTACATAACGGTAATAATGCACGTTAAAATATGCATAGAGAATAATAAAAAAGTAGCGCCAATAGGTATAATAATTTGGATTACATCCTAACTAACATGTTAAAGTAATTTCTATTTGTTCCTTTTCGCTACAAAAGTCAATTATGAATGGAACTACGATTCATCGCTTCAAAATTACTTAAATCGTCCGTTTAGTTACTATTTTGTCCTTCATAAGTCTTTTAATACACATTTCGTCACGTCTCTTAAACTAAGAATTCTGTTTACGTTTTCCTCACTTTACCAGTACCAACAACATGAAAATGTCTGGCGAAACGTTTAGATTACGTAAATTTCAAAACAATTTTTTTTAGGCGGGACGTCTCGCTAAGACGCTCGTCCAAATAAAAATCTTAAATTTTTATACAGTGTGTTATCTCAAATTATTTGAGGTTCCGTTGCAATATTTTGATGGTAACGGGTTGGATTACAATGAGTTTTTTTGTAAGTGATGAAGATTCAAAAATTTCAAAACCCCCGACCGACCTGTTAAGGTGGTATTCTGTAAAACTTTCCGACTTACAAAAAAACTCACTGTAATCCACCCCATTAATACCAAAAAACTTGGAACGGAACCTGAAATAATTTGAGATAACACACCGTATAATTTTAAGTTTTTTTATTTAAAAAAATAGGGGCGTCTAAGACCGACGCCTACCCCATTGGGGAGGCGTCTGCGAAAAACGCCCCCCCCCCCCCCCCATAGGGGGCTCCAGTTGATGCCACCTAATTGTTTTTATTTTTTATACTAAAAAGAAGTTAGACATTTGACCATATTCGAGTGCACCGAGGCGTCCGTTGGCTCCTTTCCTGACCTCCCAAACATTGTTTTTGATGATTATAAGAGGAAGATGAAGAAAAAGTGGTGGGAGGAGAGTAAAATGAAGAGATATATAAGTAGAAATGAGAGAATGACAAAATGGTAATTCGCACGGTGATTTAAATAATTTTACGGCGACGTTTAGCAATTCAGTTATCAATCTATATTTGTTGTAACTCCCACACGTACCGTCTACCAGTAGACTCAAGAAAAAACAATGATCTTGGTCACATTAAGTGTTGGGAAAGAAAGTTTTACTCCCCTCCATATCAGTTTCGCTCTCCTCCACGTCAACACGATTTTAATCCCACGATCTTTACACTATTTACTCCTTAACAGTGATCTTATCAGTTTCTCTTTTGGCCACGTTACTTTCTTCTCCATTATTTAATATTTTTCGCCAACATCCAATATATAACTTAATTCATTTACATAACTTAATGTAATTAATTAATAATTACGAAAATCATCAATTACATAATTAATTAATAATTAGGAAAACTCAAAAAATATTATTAAATATTAATAATGTATTAAATTATTGGATTTTAATTGCTCTTAAAAATATTATGAATTTTAGTTACTTACGTTGTTCATTTATTTTTTTAATTTAATTTTAGTTTAGTTTCAGAAAAATTAGTTGAATAATAAATTAGATTAAATAATATTTAAATTATTTGAGAAAATTATTTAACTAGATATAATAATAATAATAACTAATAACATGTAATTAACAAAAACCTAAACAAACAAAAAACTAATGGTCAGGAACCTACTGACGTGGGATCCGTATTGATGCGATCCAGCCAGATCGTGTTGTGGTACGCGATCCGGCAGGGCACCCCTTTGAGGGTGCCTTGAGTGCGTAATACCTGTAGGAGAAGTGATAAATGAGCTCCCAATTAGACTATTTTTTGGACTCCTAACATAGCTCAATAGTGGACCTAGTCGGTTTTGCAAAATACTCACTCAAATAATATTCAAATATAAAGATGATCGTTGCGGAAATTACCCAGAGGTGTTGGGATGTGTGACAGCTCATATCAAATCACTCTTGGGCAGACGAAAACGTTTTGAAATCCAAAACATAAACCAAAACAAAATTTCAACAGGGAGTACGAGAGGAGCAACGATTTTGAAGGACCTTGGGTGATTTGGGAGAGTTATTGATGCTTTTGTGATAGTTTCTTCGTTCAAATGTTGCGATGACTCAAGAAGAAGAAATCATAGGTTAGTTTTCCGTGTTAAATGTAAAACTCATTTGTTCTTTTTTGTGATTTTACATTTGTTGAAGTTATGGTTTGTTGATAGATATGTATGGAAGTCTTTTTTGTGAGTTTCAAACGAAGAACGATCTCTAGACATGAATCTTGTATTCTTGACATTTAGGGTTTGGTTGACACAGAATCTAGATCGTCGTTTGGCGATTTAAATCTGACAATATCTGCACTTACTATTCTTACTCTTTATATTTGCATAGTTATGTCTGGATTTGATAACACGTGGACGGTCTGGATATAATAGTATTATATTTTATTTTCTAATACATGTAATATTACATTTGAGGTATCTCGATTATATTTGGTACGGATCACGTTAGTTTGTCTAGGTAAGTTTTTGTCTGGATTCTCTTTAGTTATGTCTGGAATATGTTACCTATGTCTGGATATTTTATCAAATATCTCTGAAGTTATGTCTGGATTTCATTATAACATTTGATGACTGAATATTTGTGTATGTCATAATGTAATCTATAATATGTAGATCAAAAGGTTTTGTTGTCTGTCGATTTTGTGGAATCTTTGCAACGTGGAATTGTGATATGTATATCCAGACTGTTAGGATCTTTAACCCTCTAATCACTAGATAAATGTGGAATTAAAACACCAATTGAAGGATTTAAAGATTAGATAATTGCAAACCACAAAATCGTTGACACCGGAGTTTAGAGAGGTTCGGCACCGCACCCCGGTCCTAGTCCTCCTCGCAAGCCTCGTTCAATCCCCCGAGCCTCGCTTACAAAACCACTAACTAATCTCCGTTCCGGGCCAAGATCAACGTCGTTTACAACACCGAGCCTCGCGAACGACCTCGTCTCACTCGTGTCTCCTCTCACAACCCGAGAGGGAGTTTCCTCGAAGCTTTACAACACTTGGGTGATTCTTGAATATGGAAATGGAATCACAGTCTACCTAACACTCTATACTTGAGCACACTTGGATATAGATATGGAATGTATATGCAAGTGGTGAAGTTTCGGCTTGAGTGTAGAAGAATGAGAGCTTGAAGATGAAGAGGATTTGACTTTGAGTATATGATAGATAGGAAGTGCTTGTTCAAAAGTTCTAAAACCATCAAATATGGTCATATTTATAAGTCTTTAAGCACAACTAGCCGTTTGGGAGTTGGTGAGAAATGGACCAATGAGAATCAAGAATTTTGCTTAATACTCGGGCAGATTTCTATGCAGGTTTGGTCGACCGTTTGTAGGACGGTAGTCCGAAACATGAAGGTTGGATTGGTCTAAGCTAAGCATACGGTTGACCGAATAAGGTTCGGATCACCGTTCACCAATTTCCAGTAACTATAATTTAGCCCTATTTAAGTTCGGTCCATTCGGTTCACCGTTCCAAGGTGGATAGTAACATTGTTTGGGATATGATTACTCAAGTTCGGTTGACCGTCTATACTTCGGTAGACCAAAGTTGACGTGGTTTTAGTGCTAACAATTAAGGCTCAAATAGTCATTGGGTACAACGGTCAAGTGTCACGTGTAAATAGTCATTGGGCGCCTAAACCAAGAAGAACTCGGTTGACCAATAAGCATTCGGTCGTCCGAAAAAGGTCAAGTCAATTGGGCTCTAAGACTTAATTCAAATGCGACCGTTGGAGCAACGTCCAGAAATCGGTCCAGGGCTATTCGGTCGACTGAAGTGGTTCGGTCTTCTGTCAGGGCAATTCCAGAGAACAACTTAAGGTTTACTGATGGAAAGTATTCGGGTAACCGATAGGTGTTCAGTGGGCCGAACAGGAAAGGTTTCGGTTGACCGAGAAGGGTTCGACTTACCGAATCTTGATGGGACAGAATTCTAGTGCTCAAATTTACATTAAACCTTATGGACTCAATCAATATAAGATTACATGTCTTGGTCCAAAACTTTGATTACAAGTCTTGATGTCTTTATCCCAATGCGCATTTTCTTGATTATCTTGATCAACCTATTAAGATGATAATAGGTATACACATGTATGCAATGCATGTAATCATGTTTGCTTACTTTGATTGATTAGGTTGATTGATTTAGATTAGTTTGATTTATCATCAAAATTAATATAGATTAAGACCAAAAAGCCAACACAGACTAGAATGTGTTACTTGTCTAACAAAATTATAACTTATGGGTTCAATGTTTTGTTGATATTTGAGATTTAATAGAATGATATCTGATATTGTTTTTACATTGACATTGTCTACATTTATATCTTGATTTATCGTCGTACATTGCAGTCAGATTTGATTATATTAAATCTTCTCACTCATTAAATCATTCTACTAGATAGGTGATTTGAAAGACGTCAGGACAAGATGCACAATCACAAATATTTTAGTGTGAATGTCTGTTTCTACCGATATTTATGTGGATATAAATGATCAAATACATTAGATACATCTGAATACTTTTTGAAGTTGACAAGTTAACGAAATAGCAAAAGAATAACACATTTGATATATGTCTGGATAAGTAATGATTCAAGATATTTGTGTATTGTCCAGCTGTTTGATACCTTCTATGTATGTCCATACAAAGATGGTTACCCATGATATATTTTGTGAGAGAATCAAAACCAAAACAGTTGGAACTTATCCAGATAATCTCTAAAGTTGTAAAAGTCATCCCAACCCTTGGGAAATCTGATCGAGAAGGCGAGGAGTGTAATATACGACAATGAATCAAGATATAAATGCAAACATTGTCAATGTAAAAACAATCTCATATGTCATTCTACTAAATCTCAGATATCAACAAAACATTGAACACCAACTTATAATTTTGTCAGACAAGTAACACATAGTAGTCTCGATATTACAGATCACAAATCCATGTTGCAAAGATTCCACAAAATTGACAGACATAATACAACCTTTGATCTACATATTATAGATTACATTATGAGATTGTTAAATATTCAGTCATCAAATGTTATAATGAAATCCAGACATAACTTCGAAGATATTTGACAAAATATCCAGACATAGGTAACAAATTCCAGACATAGCTAAAAAGAATCTAGACAAATCCAACTAAAGAGAGTTTGAGGAGCAACCAATGGAGTGTAGAAAAAGATAGTATGAACAATGAGTGTAGATGTCTAGCACCACCATGAGTGTTACTCACTTCTCCTGCGACCACCATCACGTTGCATTAAATGTTGTGAAAGAATGAAATGATTATAATAATTTATTATTTAAACAATAAGAGAACGTAGTTTGCATTTTATTTGACATTAGCTATGATTACGTTAAGTCTAATTTTCCACTCTACTATACTTATTGCAAGGGCCCATGAAGGGCCACAAGAGTTAATTATATTACGGGAATTAGACGGTCTTTGGGTTTGCCTCCGAGCAACGATGGAAAAAGTTGGCCGACTTGGGAATGGTGTTTAATTGTTTATTGGGTTTTTTGCTTGGATGCCACTCTTACAAGATGTATTCCAATTCCTACCATCACTCCCTTAATATTTCTAGAAATGCCACTCTTACGTATTATAATTTTCCTGATGCCATTACTTTTTTGGCAAATGCCACTCTGTTAGGTATTTAACGACCCAATATGTTAATTTCCGTCCAATTTGTAATTACTCATATTTGTTTAACTCTTAATCACAATTAGACTTCTAATGATTTAACCCCATCACCCCCTCACTTACTCGACGAATCCCTAGTTTTTACCCCTTTTTCCTTTTCACCCCAACCTCGACTACTTCATCCTTCCCACCTTTCTTCTCTTCGTGGCCAACATCGACGACTCCACCACCTTCGAACTCCACCATCGACGACTCCACCATCGACGACTCCACCGCCTTCGAACTCCACCATCGACTCCACCACCTTCGACGATCGCCCAACATCGACGACTCCACCACCTTCGAACGACGACTCCACCACCCTCGAACGAAGATTGGTATGGTTTCCAATCACATGCAAAGAATATCAATCTCTGACCTTCAAGTTCTTCGATTTTTGTTTGTGATTCTTACTATAGAAGTTTGACAGATAACTACTTCGATGAGGAGGCTACGTTCCTGTGATAAGAGGAGGACGAGGAGGTATATCAATCTTTGACCTTTAAGTTCTTCGATTTTTCTTTTTTTGGGTTTTCTGGGAATGTATGAAAATGGGGCCTTACCTTCTATGATTTATCTGTGTTCTTACCTTTCTATGAATGTATGCTTTTCATGATTGATGTTTGTATGTATTTCATATCATCAGTGAAGGGAACATTACACACCACACTTTTAAGGTCTTTAAAGGTGGACAATGGGTTAATAGGAGAGGTAAACCAATGCCTAAGAATTTTGTGGAAGTTGGGGATGTTTTGGTTACAGACATTGAGATGAATTTCGACTTAGTTAAGAATTGCATTACCTCACACATGGATTGGGGTTTCAATGAGTCTCTATGTTTCACTTACAAAGTGCCCAGGTCACAGAGGTTTGAATTTAGATGTCTAAGGAATGATGATGATGTCCTTGCGGCCCTTAGTTATCCAAATCCGAAGTTGACACTTGAGATTTATGTTAGCAAAGACTTCCCTCACATACCATTGACCACCACTAATCCTAGTAGTCAACCAACAATGCCCACAAGCCACTCACCAGGACCTCCCATTCCCACAAGCCACTCACCAGGACTTCCTATTCCCACAAGTCACTCACAGCCAACTCCAATTCCCACAAGCAACTCACCACCACCTACAAATCAACAAAGGAATACCCCCATTCCACAATCACATGCAGATAGTGAGGCTGATGATAGTGATGAAGATCTCCAATACATGTTGAGTACAGATGAAGATGATTACGTCCCAGGGGAGGACGACAGTGATGATGATAGTGATGCAAGTGGGGAGGACCATGATGATGCAGAGGATGTTGTCATGTGGGATGATGGTCCTCAGACAACTGATGTGGACATGCTCAAACCAGATATTTGTGTTGGCAAAAAATTTCCAAACATTGAGAATTTCAAGTTCTCTATTAGACAGCACAACATCCTATCTCAAAGTGACATCAAGTTCTACAAGAGTGACCCAAAGAGAGTTATAGTTCGTTGTGTTGACAACACTTGCAAATGGAGGTGTCACGCGTCTAAGATAAATGAGGGGGCAGTATTCCAGATTAAGGCATTGCATGCTGACCATTCTTGTACAAGTTTGAACAAAGTAGGATCCAAGATGACAACCAACAAATGGATAGCCCATATATGCTACAACTGGTTGTTGGCCGATGAAAGTCTTAGAGTCAAGCACATCAAAGACAAATTAGCTGAGGGTTATCATGTCGAGCCACCATACAACAGAGTTTGGACAGGAAAGGAGTTAGCCCTTCATAAAATCCATGGGTCTGAGAAGGAGCGATATGAATTGCTACCTAAGTTCATCTCTGAATTAAACACAAGAAATCCAGATTCCATCTTGAAACTTGAAGTCAATAATGTCTCCCAATTTTTGAGAATGTTCATTTGTTTTGGGGCTTGCAGGAATGGCTTTCTTCAGGGATGTCGGCCAATAATTGGCTTGGATGGTTGCCATTTGAAAAACAAATACAAGGGAGCTTGTCTGTCTGCGGTTTCCGTTGATGGGAACAATGGAATTTTTCCTCTAGCCATTAGTGTTGTCAGAAGTGAGAACGAAGATAATTGGAAATGGTTCTGTGCACTTCTGAAAGTGGCTATTGGAGATGTCCCGGGTCTTGTTTTACTTAGTGACAATTGCAAGGGTTTGGAGGCAGCTATTGGTGAGAGTTTTCCCGGATGTGAGCATAGAACTTGCATGAGACATCTTTACAAAAACTTCAGGCGACAGTTTGGAGGCGACTCTTTAATCGATCATGTCTGGGGGGGCAGCCAGAGCTTACACTGAAGTAGAATTTCGTAGAGTAATGGGAGAGCTTCAATTGGCCAACAAAGACGCTTATGAATGGCTAAATAATGTGGAGGTAAGGGATAAATGTTGGGGAAGATCACAGTTTGGGGTCACGGTTAAGTGTGATAGCGTGACAAATAACATTTCTGAGAGCTTCAAGTTTTGGATTTCAAATCCCAGACATAGACCCACTCTGAAGTTTGTAGATGTTGTTAGACAAAAGATGATGAAGTTACTATACGAGAGGAGGAGAAAATCAAAGGGTTGGGATGACATGTTGGTGCCTTATGCTAGAAATTGGCTCACCAAGAAATCACGAGGGCTCGGGGGATATGTGGTGGTAAAATCTGATGACAACAAAACCGAAGTAACAAGTCCAAGAAGGACTTGTGTTGTTGAGCTAGACGTTGGTACTTGTAGTTGTCGAAAGTGGCAACTAATAGGTCTACCTTGCAACCACGCGGCTGCATTCATAGGGACAATCAGAAATGTCGTTTGGGAAGACTACGTCCACCCATTTTATCACACAAGCAAATATAGGCTGGCTTACTCGGGCGTCATAGCTCCTCTACCCAACAGAGAAGAATGGAAATGCCCAGAAACAGGTGTTGTAGTACAAGCACCAGATGTATATAGGCCACCGGGTCGGCCTAGGAAAAAGAGGATGAAACCCATGGATGAGTCCAACAGGATACGAAGGATACATCGATGCAAGAGATGTCAAGGTTTGGGACATCAAGCCAAAACTTGCAAAAATCCAATATTCGATAGCCAACAAGCATCGACAAGGTAAATTACCATTTTTTGGGATTTAGTTTAAATTTCAGATTACTATTAACTAGTTACAAATCTTTTTTTGCAGTGCTCCTCCAGAATCAGAGACCACTAAGGCTACCAACAACCAAACAAAACTAGGAGAAAGAAAATGTACGTATACAACCTATACTTACAAGAATATAGATAACTTTGGTTGTGCCTTAATGTTGTCATTTACTTGATATGCAGGACCACCAAAGCACCACAAGCCTCAGTAGAACCGGAAGCACCACCAACCCAGTCAGAAAACACTGAAGATTGGTTGGGATCACCAAATTCAGAGAGGCAAAAAACTTATGAAGATCTGATTGATGCAGGGTATTCCACCATTGATGCACTCAACATTGTTAGAAGTTGTAGTGCTCTTTGATGTGGTTTTATGTAGTCATTCATATTGTATTTTGATGTGAAAAATATAGTGTTTATGTAGTAGATATGTAGTGTTTAGTTACTATTTTAAATGACTTCCAATCATAGAATCTTTTGATCTTTGACTGTTTTGATGTTATAGTATGTGTTTTGGGGATGTATGATTTCAAAGGTTGTGACTTATGTTCATTTAGGAAAGAGATGAGAAATCAAAGACAAGAAAAGTGGATATTAAAAGAGAAAGAACAGGTGAGGGAATGTATGCGAAACCAACATGGACAAACAAAAAAAGAACATATGAGGAATGGGCAGGAGAATGAGTGGGAGGGTTTAACTTTTTAATTAATAATAAACTAACATGAACAGGTGAGGAATGGGAGGAGAATGAGTGGGAGGGTTTAACTTTTTAATTAATAATAAACTAACAATATTAAGTATCTAACCTAACAGAGTGACATTTGCCAAAAAAATAATGGTATCAGTAAAATTGTAGTACGTAAGAGTGACATTTCTATAAAAAGTAAGGGAGTGATGGTAGAAATTGGAATACACCTCCTAAGAGTGGCATCCAAGCAAAAATCCCTTGTTTATTTGACAGCATGGGAATGGGATCCCAAAGAAGTTCACACGGCGGCTTTGCTGAATTGGACTATGCATCTAATGTGGGTGGATAAGAGTCCGAGATTTCCATGTTGATTAATGCTAATCTTTTTTAAGGGAATTTTCGGATTAAAGATGAGGACACAAAAAGTAAACGTACGACTGTACGAGTCCCCACCTGATAAAGTAGATAGACAATAGGGATGATTTTGGAATAAAATGGATTCTGTGTTGATTTTCTTCTTCATTCCATATGCTTTTGCAGTTTAATGCACGACACAAAACACAAACGACACGAAGGATTAACACGACTTAAACACAAAAAATATTTCGGACGTCGATTCGACTCAGACACGAAATTCTAATTTATGTGGAACTAGTATGAAATAAAATGGCACAAATCGACATGATAAATGTATGATTTCACGAAAAAAATTAAAATACCAACATATTTTAAATTTAAGGATCATTTATTAAGGCGTTGGTAGTCCGATTTCATAGTGCATTATTCCATACCAACATGTGTTGTATGTCTGGTTGGTAGTCCGATTTATTAAGGCGTTGGTTAGTGCATGACGTGTGTACAGGGAAGCATTGAACGAGACTTGGTCTCATTTAATTAAAATGAGATCCATTTATATCTCAATTAAATTACATTTATATTCAAATAAATCACATTCATGTTCAACAAACTCGTGAAGTTGTTTAACAATAATACTATGAAGTTGTGCAGCAATATAATTTCATACAAATTTGTACCACAAGTACAATTTTAATTTAAATCACGATATAGCGACATAGGAATTTTAGAATCACTTACATTTTGAAACATAGATTTAATTACATAACAAATTCAATGCACCGGTTGCATTTTTAATTTGATGATTGAATCGGAAGAAACAAACTAGAGTTCTCACTTTTAAAAAATAAGGTCACGTCTCATTCTAACATTTCTATGTGGTGCGAGAATGTGTATATTTATTAATATAAATATATATGTAAATGAGGAGGGATCCACTACCCTTAAATTATATTGACACACGGTTGCGCTCAACGATAATATTAAATCTAAACTTCAAATTAAAAATTCAAAAATTAGAATCTTGATTTATAACGTATGAAGATTAATGACGTCGAAAATCATACAATTTGGAACATATTTTACAAAACATTTAGAGATGTAAAAATGAACGTACTACATTCATTAAAAAACTTGATTTCTAGATCTTATACGAAATGATTACTAAATTTTATGATTTTCAACATCTTTAATCTACTTATGTCGTAGATCAAGATCTACGGTTTGGATTTTCAATTTGGAGTTTAAACTTAATATCATCGTCAAGTGTAACCGTGTCAACGTAAATATATGTCAATATATATGTCACGATAATTTGATCGTTATCGAACGACACATGTCAAACAAAATGTCAGATTTCCATATCCAATACATAAGCTAATTCCACTGGATTAGTTTGATTCCGCTTAACATTGTAAATCCGTGTCCAAACGTGATTGTCGTCTCATTATATTATAAGTGCAAAAAAATCTTAACCTCCCTCCAATGATTTTTTAATAACGTCTGCCTCTACTTAACAATGACACATTAACTTAGGAGTGATATATTTGACCTGTCGGCTTACTTGGTGCCTTGTGTCCCTTTTGGTCGGTGAACAGATCCACACGCAGGAGATTTTATATGTGAAATGACCAAATGTTTCATCACCTTCTTTGTTTGTCAGTTAAGGGTGACCTAAAGTTGAGAAACTTGGAAAACAGTTAATACTTAATACTGCCACAACAAAACTTGAAACGATCAGCAAGATTTGTAATAACCTTGTTGCATGATTTAGTCAGTGGAGTGGTAGAGTGAAGAGTGAAGCGTCGAATTAGATAGTCTAGAAAGGTAACAATCTGTCAAATTAAACCTTCTACCACGCGCAAGTGTTCACCACATGCATCATGCAGTGCATATTTTATGGACTCGTACCATGCGGGAACACTTTACATATTTCTCTCGAAGTGATATGCCAGGAGAACAGGATTTCAAAAACTCGACAATGATGATGTCGAGTTCACATTGAGAGAACTCACCACTGGTGATCCCAAGTTTTATTGAAGAGCATGTTCATTTAATTTTAGAACTCAACAATTTCATTTCTTGTTTAAAAATATTTTGACAACAAAGACAATCATTCCAATTACAAAAAAATTCAACAACAAACACAATCATTTCACTACTACAGAAAAGGGAATATACGTCGGATGTACGGGGGTATATACGTCGGATATAAGCACTCCCTGATCCGACATCTATGCGTGCGTCGTCTATACATAGACGTCGGGCGTCCAATATCCGACGTCTATTCGTTAAGGATAGACGTCAACTTCTACATACGGCCGACGTCTATTCTTTAAGAATAGACGTTGGCTGTTATATCTAACCGACGTCTTTTATTTAGGTATAGACGTCGGCTGTTATATCTAACCGACGTTTATTATTTAGGTATAGACGTCAGTGAACTAACCGACGACGTCTATTCTTAAAGAATAGACGTCGGATTATAAATAAAGCCGACGTTTATTCTTTTCTTCAAAGGAATAGACGTCGGCTAGTATAATTATTCGACGTATATTCCTAAACCTGGACAAAAAAATAATAGCATCCTACAAACTTGTTTTTAGTCATCATATTCGTGTACATACAACCTGCACCCAATTCGTTCACAGATGCTCACACTTTCATCCACATGTACATACAAGCACAAGCACACATTTGCCAACTTGCACAAACACAAACATACAACCATACATGCACAAACACAAACATACAACCATACACAATTGACATTCAACACACTTGCAATTAATTCATTCTAAAATTAAGGCGATTATATTAAGGCATAAATTGTAGATTTGTAATACAAGTGCACTTGTTAACTAAATTACAAAAAATGTTAGTGACAGGAGAACCTCTTAGTTCGTCAACATGTTTCTGATAAAATAGCGAGTCCATCGGTCGCGAGTTTCATTGAGCTCCTGTTGCGAGAAATGATCACTACTTTTTGGGAAGACCTATAAAAAAATACAAGTGTGAATGTTAATAACTAAATATTGAAACTACAACTATACAATTGAATAACGATCTACATTACCTCGGATAGGCATACGTCTTGAGTTGCCAATTCGAGGATTTCCTCAGAATAAGGAAGGTTAGAAACCTAACTAAGCAATCAACGCCAAAACAAGCCTAAAGTCCACTATAGGTCCTTAGTAATAGACGACGCCTAACTTTGAGGTCACACCGAGGACCACTAGTCTGTAGGAAATCAAGAACCCAGAGGTCCCTAATATCTCATGGAGATTAGATGGGCAACGACGTTCTGGCCGAAACGGTCTTAAACATCGAGGACCACTAATCTGTAGGAAATCAAGAACCCGGAGGTTCCTAAAATCTCAGGGAGACTAGATGGGCAACGACATTTAGACCATAACAGTCTTAAACGGTTTCCTCTCCTTAATGCGTCCGAAAATCCTAGGGTCCAACATCTAATTGATTTTGTTAAGGCTCTTTTATTAAGTGGTTTTTGGGCAAACGAAAGAGTGATGAAATCCCCCACCTCATCTCCTATAGGTGACTACCCCCTAAGTGTTTTTCATACCTTAATCTAACAAACAACACACCAAACAAACACTCACCTCACTCTTGTTCCAATGCAATTCCTACTAACTAATGCGTGCTTTCTAATGAATGATGAGTGAAAGATATTACGTACCTTACGCTAGCAATCTACGACAGAAATCGTAAAATGTATAATAAATACGATGAATGCAAATCCTATATGATGAATGGCTTAGCAAATATTGTCTAATCTTTTGCTTTAGGTTATTAAAGACCAAGTTACTTAAGGGGGTCAATGAGTTATTATCATAATATTGAAAATTCAAAAAAAGTAAGGCGATAAACATTTTAAATATTAAAAGAAAGTATTAAAAATAATTACTTTGATTGACAGAAAATATTTTAAACACAAAATATCATGTTATTAATAACACTTGAAAATAAAATTTTATTGAAATTTTGGCAGAACCTCCCCTTAAAATTTTATATGTAAAATTCTTCAAATCCTGGAATTAACAAGAAAAATGTATATCCACTCACATTCACATCATGTATTTCTCCACTACATCACATTCACATTACAAATCTACTCATGTTGAAATACACATGAATGAGATCCATGAAGAACGTTAGTTTATTTACATTCAAATTTACTTAATAATGCATCCCAAACAACTCTCCATCGTTAGTTAAATCATCCAACCAACCCAACTCAAGACCTAAGATAGCAAACCAAACAAATCCAACTCATATATACTCATTTAAATCATCCAACCAACCCAACTCAACTCAATCCAAAACAAACCAATCCAATGAACGACTGAAATCAAATGATATCTCATTAATAAAGGCTGCATCCATCATCATAACATATAACAATAACATATAAAAACAATGAATTAAACATTCACACAATCACACTCAATTCTCGTCAACCAAACAAATCCAAAATTCACAATCTCCACAACCAAGTAAACAATCCAAATCCAAACACCACAATCTCAAATCCAAATCCAAACACCACAATCTAAACATATCAAATATGAGAACCTAATCAAACAATCTAGTAGATTTGCTTTTGGCTTCACTTGAAGTTAATTTTTCTACAGGTGGTGAAACACGAACCAGAGGAGGAGGGGAAAGTTGCTGCCGACGTCGAAGAGGAGGTGCAGTGCCGGTGGTCGCACCAACAACTACACCCACAACTACACCAAATCAAAAAAACTAAATAAAAAAAACTCAATCCGGAACTACACAAACAGTATGAGCACGAACCAGAGGAGGAGGAGGTTGTGGCTTCGGTGACAACGGTCGCGGAGGAGGGTGCGGTGACGGTGGTCGCGGAGGCTACGGAGACGGTGCAGAGGGACGGAGAAGGGGAGGAGAGCACAAGGGACGTCGCTGCGGTGCCGGAGACGGTGCAGATCGGTCGTGGAGGAGCGGTCGTGGGACGGCTAGGGTTTGGGTGGGTTTTCGTTTGAGATGAATGGAAGAAACGCGTTTGTTCGATTTCTTTAAGACATATAAACGTCGGATGTTATAGATATCCGACGTCTATCCCTCGACGTCTATATGCATGGAGTATAGACGTCGGCCGTCTATACCATCTGACGTCTATGGGTCGACGTCTATACCCTATAGACGTCGGATTCAAAGGGTATTCCAACAACCGACGTCTATATGTCGACGTCTATACCCTATAGACGTCGGTTAAACTTGGTATTGCAATAGACGACGTCTATAGGACCATATAGACGTCGTCTATATTAACGGCCGACGTCTACTCTGTCATCTCCCTACTAGACGTCAGTCGTTCTAACAGCCAACGTATATGTGGCGACGAGTAAAGCCTATTCTGCACTAGAGTTTCCAAGTAGAAAAATACAACAAATATCACCATTTCCCACTTCCTAAATTTCAACACACCAAAAAACCGAAGTACCAAAAATTGCAGCAAACACAATCATCGAAGATTTTTAAGCAGAAAACACAATTCAACCACCAAATACAAACACCTACGATAAAATGAAAATAACATCTACAATAATGAGTTTAATAACAACTAGTTAATAACAACCAAATGAGTTTAATACAACTAAATATCTATCATAAGTGACTTCTCAATCTTTTCTTCTTTTTAGGACGTGCCTGAGCACGTCCTCTCCCCCTGCAGCGTCCCTCTTCTCGTGCTGCATTCTTTGTATGTTCTGTATCCTGAGTCAGACCGCCACCATCTTCTTGTGTGTGTGGATCTTATTCTTCAACGACGCGATCCCGACTAAAATGTAATGTGAGTTCTTCAGCACCAAAACACATGAGCTAAGCCTTCATTTTTCCTTCAATTTTCCAACAACCGAAGAGCATGTCTTGCGATCTCTGATCGCCTTGTGAATTTGATGGAGTTCTTTGTGGAACTCATAAACTCCGTGTACGTACATATAATTAAACAGTTCATCAAACACTAAACACAATTTTAAAACGTGGTAATTGTTTAAATAAATGTTTAGATCTTACTATCTCCCACTCTCTACCCACTCGAGGTCTGTATAAGTTATGAGCTGGAGCCATGATGTGATGAACAATCCAATTTACAGTGATGCTCCAGTATCATTCTTATATACAGCTGTGTGCTCTCTTCAGGAGTGACACCTAGGAGTGGTCGTTCAAACTGTAGATGATCTCTTCTGTGCCACCAATGCTGAATGAATCAGTGATTTTCCGCCAACCAATTAACGTTTGCCCTCCCCTGAGCTGATTTCACTACATGTCTCTCCATCGGCTCTGGAATGTGCTACTGTAGACCGAACTGTCTCATCACTTGGTCTGGATAATGCATAAACACGTCACCAAAATTTATAAGCCAAGTATGACTCGTCAGATCACTGAACCTTCCATACATAGTGGTGGTAACTGACTAAGATCCAAATGTGCGTAAGGGTCCCATATCAGGTCCCATATCACTTGATTAAATTTCTGCACGTCCAGCTCATTCCAATAAAAATCAAGTGTCATCGTCTTCGCACTACCCTTGAATGATCTTGGTCGTCTCCAACGGGCACCTAATGGTGTCATGTCATCCTCCGGGTATAGTAATGATCTGCTATTCAAAGGTCTCCCAATGTGTACATGTTCCTAGCACCACCACTTCAGGAACATAAGAAAACCATACATATGTTTGGTCGGAATCAGTGGCGTTTCCTCTAACATGTGATATAAGTGGGCCAGAGCCGCACTACCCCAACTGTACTCTGATGCGATGACCAAATCTCTGAGCAAAGACATGTACTTCAAGTGAATCATCTTGCCGCTCTTATCTACCAAAATATTGCATCCCAACTGGAATAGAATAAAGGCTCTAGTGTGTCGTGTAACCATCTCCTCGTCAGCATCAAAAGGCAAATGCTAAAACCGAGCTTGCAACCAACTCAGAGTTACGGAACCCTTACGACCCAAGTTATTGGGGACCTGACCCAATAAATCCATCCATACATCTGACCAAACGTACTTCTAAGACTCACACACTAGCAAACCATCTACGTGCAAGCCGGTAATCAGAGAGATGTCACGCAAGCTGCAAGTGATCCCATTATGCCGTAGGTGAAATGAATGAGTCTCCGGTCTCCAACGCTCGACCATTGCCCCCAGCATGGTATGGTCCAACTGGACTCGGCCCAACCGAGTGACTGTGTCAAACCTGCCATATCTAGCAGAAACAATACCCTCTCATCAGTGACCTGCCATTCGTTGAGCTTTAATCCATGCTCAACGCATTTTACGCCATCAACCTCATTCTGCATAAATTAAGAGAAATGTCAGAATATTAATACATACATGCAAAGATTTGACTTGAAAGTAGTAAAATGCTTACAAAATGTTTGAACAAGTCAGACTTGTGGTTGACATGCAAAACCAACACTGATCTGTCTACCGGACCTTGTGAAGCATAACTGTCTCTAACCGAACCGGTATTGGAGCCACCAAACTCCATCTGTACATAACACGTTAAATATTAGAAAACATTGAAGTGTTGCAAATCATATCTTAAGAATCAACGTAATATTAATTACAGTTATGAAAAATTGGAGTCATAAAAACCATCCAAAATATTTTACAATTTTTTTGGCATTCATTGAAGTCTTACATCACAATCAAATCTTAAAAATCATTCAACTCTTACAACACATTCAACTCTTACACCACCAACTCTTACACTACATCAACCATTCAAGTCTTACATTTATCTGAAATCCTACATAATAGTAACATAAACAATTTTACTATATAAGTTCCTTGCATCGTTTTCTATTATGCCCCAAACCACCGCATCTCCCACACCGTAGCCTTCTTCCAGAGTGCTCGTCCATCTCGTTTCGGATTCACGTTGATTTAGGCCGACCAGGAGATCTTTTGGTTTGCGGAGGTTTCATTGTGATGTTGCCACGATCAGGTCAATACCTCACATCAGGAATTGGGATAAATATCAGTTTATACGTCTGTCTGTACATTTGAACCTCATAATACGGGGAGACCAATGTAAAGTGCTGACATTTGCATGTCTGCCGCTGCAAACTATTAGTACATGTGAACAGGGGACGTGCATTGCAATTATGTATCCACAAATGCAAGTAATAACTCATTCTTCAAATTTCACAAGGTATTTTTCTGGTAATTGGTTTCAACCTGGTACATCAACTGGTGGTATCGAGTTACTGTATGAGTTTTGACCAAATTGTTGTTTTACGTCACCACGGTGTGGATTGTCGGTACATATGTTTCATTCCATGACTCAGCGGCGTCCCTTCTCTTAACAAAGAATTTGTTCAAACAGAGAATGTCATCAAAATCATGGTCGTAATTGGCATACCGTGTGCCATCGTAAGACATTGTTGAAGCTTTCTGACATGTTTGTTGTCATACGTCCGAAACGTCGCCCCCCGTCGTGACAATAAGTTCATCTTTCCAAAAGACCTCGATGCTGAATCCACTCGTATACCGGTTTATGTTCCTCTGCAATAACCTTCATTAGCTCTTCAAATTTCATAAAGGAATGAGTTTTACCTGCTTCGTAAAACTTGATTTGTCCCTATCTTTCTTTGCAATTTCGATGTTTAGCAAAATTTGCTTTCATGTGTCAAAGACAGATTAATTAAAACGATGTACATGCCCCTCTGAAGGTGGAAATGTGGCTCGCACACGAGCGTTTATTCCCAAAAATCTGTCGGTGATAATACATAAATCAGGTTGCATGGTCACTCTACTTGCCAGCAATTGAAAGAACCACGTCCACGACTTTGTCTTCTCGCTCTCTACAACAACAAATGTCAAAGAAAAAATTCTGTTGTCTGCATCCGTGCCCACATCAATTAGTCATAAACCTCTATATTTGCTATAGAGGTGTGTTCCATGCACACTGACAATGAGTCTGCAATATTGAAACTCACTAATTGATGGCTCAAACGCCCAAAACACACGCTTAAACATCTCCTCGTCTAGATTTACCTGTACGATCTCTATTTCGACAACAAATCCTTCATTGTTCTGACAGAGAACTGTGAGGAACCTTCGCAGATCCCTAAAATGTCTTCTTCGGCACCACAAATTCGGTTCAACACTTTTTGTCTGGCATGCCATGCTTTAGCGTAACCGATTTCAAGTGAGTATTTGGTCTTCACCGTTTCCATTATTTCAGCATGAGTAATTGAGAACTTAGTTCTAGCAGATGACATTATCAAGTCGCAAACAAATTAGTATTGCATTATTTGTTGTCGTTTAGCAACATCGGATTGGAACAAGTGTGCTCGGCGTCGTACGTTTTAACTTGAAAATATCTGCAGCCTTTTAGGACAGACGCATGTAGACGTCATTTGCAGTTATCCTCGTCACGACGAAGACAATGAACAGTATACCGTTTCGTTGAAGAAACCACAACTGAATACTAAACAGACTTTTTAATGTGCCACAACTACAGAGCGTGAACCAAAATCATCTTTCGTTGGGAAAATTTGTTTATCCCAAAAAGAACGACCATCTTCCATACGCCAGTCACTCTTTTCCAAATTGTTCGCAGCATCGAAGAATGAGTGTTCAATTACAGAATTCTATATCCAGTTGTCGTCCTCGAAGATATCGGGAAGTTCATTAAGAGTTAGAATCATGTCGTTGTTAGTAACTACATCATCAACAACGTTATCATCTTCATGGTTTATGGACTGGTTCATCACATATATGACATCCTGTGTCTCCGGAACGACTTCATTAGAAGAAACACCTTCACGTTCATCTTCTACAACGAATAGTGTATTGTAATCCCCTAATTCCTCAGTGTCATCATCTTCAACGCTATGCATCTCTTGCATGAATTGGGTCAACAATTGACAAACCAAGCCTAAGGGAGGGATATGAGGTGGACAGTCCAGCCCTACCAGAAAACTCATCATGACTGTAATGCATGAGTTCAAATTGCGATAGACAAGGATAAAGATTTGCACTGCTGGAAGGAATGTCACATGTATTTTTTGGTCATTCATTGTCTGTTTGCTGGTAGTTCTGCGATTGGAAAAATGGAATTTCCCAGTATGCCGGAACTTTGGTTGTAGGATTTAGACATATATTCAAATATATTCTGCAGTCCCAACCGGTCGACTTTACTGTACCATACTCCGACGAATGAGTGTTGGTTGTCAACGTAGGGTCGGACACTTTAGGTTCAACTTCCACATACACTCCAACCACAAACATCCGTTTAAACAAACACATCATTCCATAATCCGACCTATCATTGGTTAATGGTAATTTCACCGTCAACTTGACATCAAACATACTGTGTGGATAATAACATTCAGATATTATAACATCCATTAAATCCATTAATAATGATACTACAAATAACATTCTGAACTTCCAAACATCTAATAATGACATATTTCACGAATTCAAACGACATACATTCAAACAGCGTGCAAATCATGACATATTTAACACACATATTTCTCAACTTCAACACATTTTTTCCATTAAAACTCACATACATTCATTACTCTATTTTTAAGATTACAATAATCAAACTTAAATTCCCACATTCAACCCCAAATAAATCATTTTTAAGTTTACATTCATTAAAACTAACATACATTCAAACCAAAATAACAACAAAAAATATAATTTTAATCACAATACATCAACATAACCCCAATGCCTCAGAAGAGGCTCCCGCCTAAGCGAGATAGGGGAGGTCGGATGTACGCAACCCTACCACTGTAAAACAATGAGGTTGTTTCCAATTGACCCAAATGATGCAAATGCAATTGACCATCTGCGATTCCACAATAAAAGAAATGTAGATCGTTTAAATAACCCTTTGATATAGTCCATGATGCTCCAAATGTCAAAAAACAACATAATCTTTGACACAGTGGAAATGGACATAATTTCAATCACAATAATCAAACTTAATTCAACTATTTTTAAGATTACTACCGTAGACCTACAATCAACAAAACTGAAATCAATAATCAACTAAGAATAAGAAATAAATAGTTTGGCCTAAAACCCAAAATCGAAATCGAGTTTGCACCAAAACAGGTTCTTAAACCAACAAAAACAGTACAATCATACCTAAAACAACAATGTATATCATCCTAATACATAAAAATACAAGAAAACGGTGGAAAACGAAAAAAATCGAAACCCTAACATTAAAATCGTGAGAACTCGGCGTGAGGGAGAGGGGGGCGTCAGACTCGTTTTATAGCCCAACGGAACTCGGCGTTACAAACGTCGGGTTCACTTTTTTTAAGTGAACTCGGCATTGTACATGTCGAGTTCTGCCTTTAGAAGTCGACATCGAGGCTGTCGAGTTCTATTTAAGACATTGCTCTCTTGGCACCCCAACCGTCTCATGCACGATCTATAATTAAATGAACTTGCACTCTTCCATAGAACTCGGCATCACCAGTGCCGAGTTCTTTGAAATCATGTTCTCCTCGCAGATCACTTCGAGAGAAATATGTAAAGTGTTTTCCCAATAAAAACCAAATTGACATCGACATCACCAGTGCCGAGTTCTTTGAAATAGAACTCGACACTGGTGATGCTGAGTTCTATTTGGAATCGTGTTCCCCTGGCAACACTTCAAGAAAAATCGACTAGTGTTCCCGCAATAAAAGTCAAAATGATCTCGGCACTTGTGATGTCGAGTTCTGTATACACTAAAAAACAAACTCGCCGCCGCACGTTGTGACAGCGGGTCTAGTGTGAAAATATTTTTTCCGAAGATTTATTTTGACAAATTATTTTAAACAAAAATATTTAATTTTTTTCCCCATGCAATGGAGGTCCTCTGTGGCTCTGTGGCATCAAATTAGTTGGTTGTCTTCTTCTTGTCTTCTCAGTGATGTTTTCTTTTTGTATATATTATAATAAATTGCCTTCAGAAACGTCCTTTTCAGGAGGTTATGCGTCATTGAGTATTGATCCGAGTCAAATAATTATTTTTTGCCAAACAAGGGGTGTGTTTAGAATGTGGTAAAAATCACTCGAAAAAATATTTCGGGATAACAATTAGGAGAGGAGACTTATATAGCTAGTGTAGTAATTACTTTCTTCTAGGTGTAATATATCAATAAAAATTTCACGAAATATTAATCTTAAACTTCAAAACACTCAACCCAATCTCACCAAATAACGGTTTTTATATTTTCGTCAACAATCGGCTCGGGCGAAAATCGTGATGGCGATACTGATATAGGGGGAGCAAATAGGTAAACAAACTTGATCATATATAATCCGAAGACCATGCTATATATTATGTTATATTCAATTAAACGCTACTCGGATATTTTCCAAGTTGCAAGGATGAGCAAGTAATTAACCCATAAAGATACTCTCAACTAAAGGTGTATTTTTATATATATTTTTATAATTCTTATTTAATTTAATTCATGCTATTTAGAATATATTTTTTAGTAATTAATATGTCCTAACTTTAGATGGACATTTCAAAGTTTGGAACAGAAGTTGACTACTGACCTGTATTACACGTTCTTGCACCGAATATGCCTTCGTTTTTAAATTAATCATAGACGTGAAACATGTAGGTCACGCTGCGCCCAGCTTGGTTGACTAAAGTTGAAAATTTCATACTTTTTCAAGGAAGCCTTGTTAGACCACTTTCAGAACTCAGAAGAGTTAAATCTTTGTTGTTACAAACGTAAATCTACAGTGTTCAGGGTTACTCTACGGTCTATCCAATTTGTATCCGTATCCAATTCGAATTTTTATGGATAAATTTTTAGTATCCATATTTGTTTAATATGGATATGGATATGACTTTTGTATCCGTATATTATCTGTCCGTATATGAATCCGGACTACAAAATAAAAATGAATATGAGTATATATATGATAAGTATTTGTACAAAGAGGTTAATTTTTTAGTGCTCAATCAGACACACTAGGACATTTTGGTTTAGGTAAGAAGAAGGAAAATTAAATAATGGTAAAGAAAGAAGTAGTAGTAACAAGGTTTTGACTCTTGTGGTACCAAAATTAGTGATGTTTTTTTATAATCTCAACCTTTTTGTATGCGAACTTTGAGATACACACACAGAAATTATAAAATGAGTCTTAGGCTCATTTAGCTTAATTGAATCATTTAAACATCCATCGTTCAAATTAAATTTAAAGGTGAATATAAGATCTTAGTTTACTCACTAAAAGGATAAAATTGGAAATCAAATTAAACACCATCTCTCTAACCAAATTCACGTTTCACGTTCTCTCCCATTTCACCCCCATTTTATCTCATTACACATTCTCTCTCAGACCAAACTCACGTTCCCTACCTCGTCGTCATTGGGAATGTGTTGTTTTTTGGGGTTGGAGAGGAGGCAGAGTGGATTGGGCGAGCGGAGGAGGGGCTGATATGGACGGGTAGAAGTGGGGAAGGTCGGGATCAAGTGGGCGGAGGCTGCAACGCTTGGTGGTGGCTGAACTGGGGGTCGACGGGGTTGGTCGGGGGCGAGGCTTAGAGGGTGCAATGTGGGTGAAGATGGTGGATTTTCTCCTGATATCTGTAGGTAAGTTATTGCTAATTTGACTATACTAGATCATTTAACTCCCACCAAAATGTTAGCTACAACCCTAAAAATTGTTTAACCTCAGCATTTAACAACAATTTTATAAATTGTTTGGATCTCGTTAAGGAGGTGATCAACAGAGCAAATTATACTGGTAAAATTAAGTTGGCAACGGATGTTGCTGCGACAGATTTCTGCATAGGTAAGATACACCTTTACACTCAGGGCACCCTTAACGGGGGTGCCCCGCCCGGGCGCCCTGGTCGGGCGCCCGGGCGCACCCCCGTTAACGGGCGGGGCGCCCGTGGGGCGCCCGCCCGGGCGCTTGCCCGGGCGGTGGGCGTCCCGGGCAGACGCCCGGGCGCCCATGGGAGGGGGACACGTGTCCCCCTCCCATTGGTTAAAAAAAAAATTTTTTTTGAAATTTTTTTTGTTTTGGTTTTGTTATTAATGGATTGGGTGTTTGTTATAAATGTGGGGTAATAATTTTTTGTAAGTGATTAAAATTAAGAAATTTCCAGAACCAACAATTTCAAGTTAAATAGAAAAAAAATTAATACAACAATACCATAACAACAATACATTAATAATACTAAAATACGAAATACAACCACGGGAAATACAAACCATACGAAATACGGACTACTACAACCCGAAATACAAACATATGTTAAAGGGAAATACAAACCATACGGACTACTACAACCCGAAATACAAGCTAAGGGAAATACAAACCATACGAAATACAGACTACATCAAACTACACGTACCCATTCTCTTCTGCCCAGGCGAGAAGTTTATCGATTACTTTTTGATCCTTCTCCGTCGGGTTGTCCTTCCTCATCAGAGAGTGAAGCATGTCCAACTTATTTTTTATTAAATGCCTCTGGAAATTCCTTTCCGCTAACTCCTCTTGCTTAGAGAAACCATCTTCTCTGACTTGGGCGGTGTATCGCATCTGTTGTGCAAGTTCTCTAACATCGGTGTCTCTTTCGGGGCGTAATGCACTCTTAGCCTTTTTCTTAGCCTTCTTCACACCTTCTGGGCGTGTAGACGACTCCGGCATCGGCTCTTCTGCATCCGAGGGTGATTGCGTCCTCGAGCCGTCCGTGCTCTTTCTTTTCCCAAGGCTTCCTGACTGGGGACTATTTTCATCGTGCAACTCCGGGGACTCCCAGTCAACACGCACGGCATTAGCTCCGGAGATCACACTCTCCCATTTTGGGTACCTACGCAACATAACCCAAGCATCAAAATAAAGAAATTTACTAGGCCCATGATTTCGCTCGTAGATCACGTGCGCTTGTCGGACAACATCGTCGTCATTCTGGCCGCTCCTTTTCCGTCGGAATGCCTGATCGAAGCACCCGACCCACTTGTTCACAGCAGGTATGATTCTCCTCCACCGTCCTTTTAAGGACTCTGCGTTCCTTTCGGGTAGGCCTGTGCCTTCCACGGAGATGTCGTACACACGTTTCACCCTAGTCCACAATGAAGTAGACTTCTGGTTTGTCCCTGTCACCGCATCGCAACGGACTTCCATATATGCAGAGACAAGTCTCTCGTCCTCACAATGTATTTTGTTAAATGTTGTGTGAGAATTAAATTTGTTTAATTAAGAAATGATGTGGATGAAAGAGAGTGTAGGGTGGGTGGGGGTAGCCTGGGCATGGATAAGGGGATTTTTTGGGTGGGTTGGGTGAGCTGACGTGGCAGAGAGAGAAGCTGACGTGGCAGAGAGAGAGTGCAGGGCGCCCGGGGGTAGCCCGGGCGCTGTTAAATGTGCTCTCAAGGTAGCTTCAGTATAGACACATGACACCTATGATTGGCAGTTCGGTAATATGTAGTCCTCTTGAATCTTGGTGTTAGAGATATATTAGTTACTGACATCCACATTTCGTTTTCAACTTATTGTCTTAACCATCAGTATTGTTATGTATTTCAAGGAAAATGACCGCAAGTGCATGTAGCCCTAGACTGTAAATGATATATGACGCCAAAGAAATGATTAAAATCAACTTGTAATGCTTGAATTTCTTGGTAGTGCTATTGCGTACACTATAAAATGGTTTAACTTCTGTTTGTGTTTATTTATGCATTTGGACAATAAATACATTGCTTTAACATATGATTGTCCCTTCAATATGATTACCAAGACCCTTAATAAACTGCATCTTTTTTATGTGCTTGAAATTGGGCAAGATTCTACCTCTTCCATATTCATTCTCATTGGCTTTATGGGTCCAATTGGTATCAATGTGACATTCTCTATCCATATGCTACTCTTGGCTTGTGTCTAAAACTATGAATGGTTGAGGATTCTGTTCCATTTTCTTTTCAAAACAGGAAACAAGTATGATCTAGACATCAAAACACCAACTAAATAAGGGACAGAACTTCAGGACCGGAGAAGATATGGTTGAGATGTACACCAAACTTTGTGCAGGCTTTACCATAACCATTTACGTTTACCCACCCTTACCTCTGCAGATACCCTACCACTGTGTGAGATATGATATTGATGTTTTTTACAGTAATGATTTGATATTGATGTTTTGTTGACATATTATCCTATAGTTTCTATTGAGGAGCCATTTGACAAGAGGATGATTGGGAACAAACAAAGTTGTTTTCCAGTCTAGGGATGTCAGGTATGCCACTGTTTTGTGCATAAATATTCTAGTTGGGTGGGCACATATGCTGACAATAAAATTTTCGAGGTCGTAGGACACGAGTTACTGATGTGTAATCCAAAACGCATTGAGAAAGCAATTCGTGATGTAGTCTGCAATGGTTTCTTCTATAGGTTGTGGGGGATGTGGTGGACACGATCGTATTGACAATGTCGTTAAGGAAGAAATTCGACTGGACTGATCTCGTCAGTGTTGATGCTGGAGAGGATGAGACGGCGACAGAAAAGATCAATGGATTCCAGTGAATGATCATCCATTAATAGTGTGACCACCTGATCATCCACCAACTCTACCTTTGTACTAAGTGTAAAATCAAGTTTGATTTGTAAAAAAATAATGTCTCAAATTGGGAGTTTGGTGATTAGTCTTCAAAATAGTATTGTACACTAAATTAGATAATTGAAGTTTGTTGTGTGTGTATATGTTCATACTTGACTTGTTAAAGATACTTACCGTTGTGTCTGACGATTGGGTGCTCAAGGCATCGCATGGTATTCCCATGCCGATTGAGTTTATCAAAGCAAATCAATTAATTCAGCCAACGGCTAAAACCATGTTGTATAAATAATCACAGAATCAAATCATGTAAATCATCCCGAAATATAGAAATAAAATTTCTTCTTCTCCTACTTGTCTCTTCCTCTTGAATTTCTACATGGTATCAGAGCACTGATCCTTTGTGCCTCAGATTCTACAAATCATCACCGGCCTCACCTCATACAAGGGGGTTGAAGGTCCTCAAAACCCACATCCAAACCCGAGAGAGAGGAAAAAAAACCAAAATCATGTCGGACGGCAACAAAAATCTACCTGATGGGATGAACTCTCATCGCCTGGTCTCGACAACACTAAACGGGACCAACTATCTGTCCTGGTCGCGCGCGGTCACACTTTCCCTCAGTGGCAGAGGAAGGCTGGGCCACATCACCGGAAAGACAACAAAACCAGAAGAAAACGCAACCGAAAAGCTCCATGACGAATGGCAAACGGCGGATCATCAGGTTATGTCGTGGCTTATTGCCTCGATGCAATCAGATATCGCCGAAATATTCATCTTCAAAGACAACGCGAAGGAACTATGGGACTCTGTTCGTGACCATTATGGAAAAGCACAAAACTTCGCGCATATCTTCAAAATAAAACAAGAAATTGCGCAAACACAACAACGTGGGGCGACCGTCACAGAGTACCTTGGTACTCTCAGAAGAAGGTGGGATGAACTGAAAATTTACGAACCTCCCACAGTTGACCCACAAGTCATACAAAGCCGACAAGAACAAAACCAGATCTACCAATTTCTGGTAGGATTAGACTCAAGCTACGAGACCATTCGGTCTCAAATACTTATGGCGCCGGATCTTCCCAGCCTCACAAACATCACAAGCCTCGTTCAGCGCGAGGAGACAAGAAGAAACACACTGAACAACCACACCAAAAACCAGAACTCCGACAACCAAGCCCTCATCGCCGGTCGGAACCAAGCTCAGCGAACAAAAAAAAAGTTCGGGAACAAAAGCAACGAACACTGTGAAAACTGCAAGAAACCAGGACATAGCAAAAACGCGTGCTGGTTTTTGTTCCCACACCTCAGACCACAAAAAAATGAAAAACATATGAGAGCAAATATGGTGGATGGAGGCTCCGGCGGCAGCACCAGTCTACACGGAGGCAGCAGTGGCACAAGTTTCCTCGACGGCGGCGACAACACCAGCTTTCTCCGGAGCGGCGGCAGACCAGGCGAAAGGGTTGCAAACCCTACCGGTTATGCGGATAATTCTGCTTTTTATTCGTGCCACACAGTCGAATCTCCCAACCCGGGAAACCAGACCCGTTATGATAACGGGTGCAACGGATCTGATGGGATCGGGTTTTGCATTGGCGGGTCGGATCCTACCATTAACCCGCTCCAACGTAAAAACCTGGTGGGCCACCTGAATGAACTTTTGCACAAGAACCCTCCCACATCAGGTAATTTGTCAGGTAACACAAATACTTCTGTTATTTCTAAACTTTCTGGAAGAAACACGAATTTTAATAACAAGGCCTGGATAATTGATACCGGAGCCACCGATCACATGACTGGAGATCCAACATTACTTAGTAATATTAAACAAAACCTAAACTTATTAAACAAATTTGTGACAGTTGCAAATGGAAACAAAGTACAAATTAAAGGAATAGGCAAAACAAACTTAGTAAACAACACTTATGATGAAATCTTATATGTTCCTAATCTTGATGTTAATCTTGTATCGGTAGCAAAAATTACAAGGAATCTCAATTGTAATGTTGTGTTTACTCCTAATAATGTTATTTTTCAGGATCGTACGTCAGGGAGGATGATTGGTAAGGGCATTCTTACTAATGGTATGTATGTTCTAGAAACAAGTGAAAAAGCACATCATACAAAAACTCTCAATGATCACAATCTCTGGCATAAAAGGATGGGACATCCATCATCAAACATATTGAAATGTTTTTTTCCTGCTTTTAAAAATGAATTATTATGTGATGTATGTCGTTTTGCTAAACAAACTCGATTACCTTTTCAAAAATCTAGTACCAAAACCTTCACACCTTTTGAGTTAGTGCATTCTGACATTTGGGGACCTGCCCCCATCGAATCTTACAACGGGTTTCGGTACATTATTAGTTTTATTGATGATTTTTCTCGAGCCACGTGAACGTATCTTTTAAAAAACAAATCTGACACTTACTCAGGTTTTTGCGAATTTCTCTGTTACATTGAAAATATGTTCGACGCAAAAATCCGTTTTTTTAGATTTGATAATGGATCAGAATATATGAGCAATTTGTTTCAAAATCTCTTACGTCAAAAAGGTATTTTTCATCAAACCTCTTGTGTTAATACACCACAACAAAATGGGATTTCCGAACGAAAAAACCGACACCTTTTGAACGTCACTCGGTCTCTTCTTTTCCAAAACAATGTCCCAAAGGTTTTTTGGTCAGATGTCGTTCTCACTGCTACCTATATTATCAACCGACTTCCCAGTCCCACTATTGGGAATAAAAAACCTCTTGAAATATTGTTTAACAAAGACATTAGCATTGACCACCTTAGAATTTTTGGTTGTACATGTTTTGTTCACAAGAAAAGGGAAAATAAATTTGATCACAACTCTATCAAATGCATTTTTTTAGGATATTCATATAGGAAAAAAGGGTACAAATGCTATGATCCAGAAAATAAAAAAACTTATGTTTCTCGCGATGTATCCTTCTTCGAAACCGAACCCTTCTTCAAAAACTCTAGCTCTGAGAACGCTTCCGCTATCCCAGTACCTAATAACACCTATGACGACCTGCTTCCTCTACACCACAAAGAAAATGAAGAAGGAGGAGGAGAAGACAATGAAGGAGAAGAAAATGAAGAAGGAGGAGGAGAAGACAATGAAGGAGAAGAAAATGAAGAAGGAGGAGGAGAAGACAATGAAGGAGAAGAAGACAATCAAGGAGAAGAAAATGAAGAAGGAGGAGGAGAAGAGAATGAAGAAAACCAAAGAGAAGGAGAAGGACCAAGAAGATCTACTCGCCCAACTCGCCTCCCTCCAAAACTTAACGACTACTATCTCTCTCATCTCTCTCGCAAAACCACGTATCCTATCCAAAACTTTCTATCTTACCATCATATCTCTAACAAACATCAATCCTTCCTAGGAACACTAGACATAAATAAAGAACCAACCAGCTACCATGAGGCCATAAGTAATCAAAATTGGGTCAAAGCCATGGAGGAAGAACTAAAAGCCCTTGAAAATAACCATACCTGGACCCTTGTTCCACTCCAACCTGGTGTTAAACCTGTGGGTTGTAGATGGATCTACAAAATCAAATATCATAGCAATGGACAGATAGAAAGATATAAAGCTAGACTTGTAGCCAAAGGCTATACACAAACATATGGCCTTAGAAACATTTGCCCCTGTCACTAAAATGAACACTGTCCGTATTTTGCTCTCTATTGCTGTGAATCAGGGATGGAGTTTATTTCAAATGGATGTGAAGAATGCCTTCTTACAAGGTAACCTAGAGGAAGAAGTCTACATGACTCCACCTCCTGGCTACACCACTTGTCCCAACCAGGTATGCAAGCTTCATAAGTCCATATATGGCCTCAAACAATCACCTCGTACCTGGTATGCCAAACTCAGTCTCTCTCTCATTGATTATGGTTTTAGTAAGAGTTCTGCTGATGCATCCATGTTTACAAAACATAAACATAACACCAACATCATCATACTTATTTACGTTGATGATATTATCATAACTGGGAATAATAACCACGAAATTGCATTAGTTAAAGAATACTTAAAATAAAAATTTGACATAAAAGACCTAGGCTACTTAAAATACTTTTTAGGAATAGAAATTGCATACTAAAAAAAGGGGTTATTTCTTTCTCAACGGAAATACACCCTAGACCTTCTCAAAGAAACTGGAAAATTAGGTTCAAAGCCCTCAACTACACCTATAGAAACCAATAAAAAGATAGGACCAAATGATGGGACTCCCCTATCCAACATTGGGCAATTCCAAAGGCTAGTTGGAAAACTTATCTACCTTACTGTCACTCGACCTGATATTACATATGCAGTTAGTCTAATAAGTCAGTTCATGCATGCTCCCTATACTCATCATCTAGACTTAGTAAACAGAATCCTATGTTATCTTAAAGGAACACCTGGACAAGGTTTATGGATGAAACCCAATAACTCTAATTCAATAATTGGATACTCCGATGCTGATTGGGCTGGAAGTCATGATCGACGTTCAACTACGGGATTCTGCACATTTGTGGGAGGTAACTTGGTAACCTGGCGAAGTAAGAAACAAAACGTCGTCGCACGATCCAGTGCAGAAGCAGAATACCGTGGAATGACATCCACTACCAGCGAATTAATTTGGATAAAACAGCTGCTTAAAGATATGAACATCACAACTCAAAGTCCTATGAAAATGTTCTGCGACAATAATGCGGCGCGACACATTGCTACAAATCCAGTCTTCCATGAGAGAACCAAGCACATAGAAGTCGATTGCCAGTTTATCAGAGAAAAAATACAATCAAGGCAAATAGAGGTTCCCTTTGTCCCAAGTAAGGAGCAACTTGCAGACATCTTCACCAAAGCTCTCGATCACAAGACCTTCTTCAACATTCTTCACAAGATGGGATCTATCAATCCTTTTCAGACCCAACTTGAGGGGGCGTGTTAAAGATACTTACCGTTGTGTCTGATGATTGGGTGCTCAAGGCATCGCATGGTATTCCCATGCCGATTGAGTTTATCAAAGCAAAGCAATTAATTCAGCCAATGGCTAAAACCATGTTGTATAAATAATCACATAATCAAATCATGTAAATCATCCTGAAATATAGAAATAAAATTTCTTCTTCTCCTACTTGTCTCTTCCTCTTGAATTTCTACATGACTATATGAGGAGATAGACGTGGGGATCCCCATATTGTATTTTTGTAAAGTTAATGACAATGTATTCGTTTGTCGGGTTCAAATCTACTTTTTACGGTATGTATATATATTATCCAGTGAGATCCATAATTTTTTGTTCTCACTATAATAATACATTATATTACGGCTAACATATATTACGATTGTGAATATAATATTAATTTTGTTACGAACATTGATACATATTACACATGTTGCAGTCATCCACCATTATTTGAGGAATATTGTTAAAATTAATTACATTATATTCAGGCTAACAACAAAGAACTTCAATACATCACCTCAGAAATTTATAAATTCTCATGTGTACTCTATGTGTCCAAAAAATAGGACAAATCCTCACATATCCAAGACATTGAATTTGAGGCACAATATGTTGTATTAGGTCTCTTTGAGGATCTGATTTGGGTTGTTACAGTTTGGATGCATGATATTGGTGGTTGAGTTTGTATCGTGGAGGGTTGGATGAGCCATGACGGAGATTGAGTTTCTACCACCACCAAAGCTTGGACTTGTGGATTCGGAGGTCGGATTTGGGTTTTCGAGGGTTTGATGTGATTAACCACCACCTTGGATGTGTGTCGTTGATGATCTATTTTTTCCATCAGAGTTTGGATTTCCACAGTTGTAGCTTCGATGTCGTCAACGAAGAGTTGATTTGAATAATCCAATGATGGGTTCATACAAGTTACACATGTTGCAGTCATCCATCATTTTTTTAGGAATGTTATTAAAAATAATTACATTATATTACGGCTAATAACTGAAAGGAATGTGTTCTAAACATTATACATATATATATCAATTATTATGAATTGGATGTGCAAATATTTTGTTCATTGATTAATGTATTCGTCTTTTGAAAGTGTTGAGGAAGAGGCTTTTGGTGCTTTAACTATGGAGCTCTAAAAGATAATAGTTTACATAAATCAAAAGTTATTCACAATCATGGTAATTGACATGAAACATTAGTTACCGAGATAAGATTGTCGTGTTGGTCGTCGATTATTGTAGCTCTACAAATATTTGGCGACACGAGTATATAAAAGAGGAAAATGGTTACTGTTATATCTTGAATAGACCTAGCAAGTGAAACATTATAGATTTGTATTATGTGTCATTAATGTTTTCACTGTGTCTTGAATCCTAAGATATGAGACTTATGACTTTTCACATAATATGTGTACATTTGATTATTGTCAAAAGTTATCAATGAGTATTGTGATAAATGCAATAGTTGGTTGATCTCGACTTGTGTTGGAAAAGATAGCTAGTCAAAAGATTATCATTTCTCCTCGTAATTTGAGTGATGATATTAGTGGACCCCTTGATAAATCAAAATTATAATGTGCACAATGTGACTTGAGTTAAGTTACATATTTATAATTAGCTTAAGAGATCAAGAAATGAATATATAACACAAAGGTGACACATTTCTACTTTGTATTTATTCTTAATATCATGTGGCAAGGGATAGAAACAAGTGATGTCTCCACATCACTAAATGGACCGTGTTTAGTTCAAGTGAACAAGACATCTATGCTAATTGGGTAACTATAATGTGTAGCTAGATACCGCTTATAATTTGTGATACTAAGTGTTTAATATCACTGCCAATACAACTTGGATCCTCCTATACGTCACACCACAAAATTGGAAAACAATAGCTTAATTTGTGTTCATATGGTGTATCGGGTTTCATGTGAAATGAGATGCACGTAGTGAATCAATTAACTCAATATGTCATGAAAATTAACATAATTAGAATCATGAATAAATTCATGTGAGATATATGTATTTTAGGGTGTAATAGTTTAACATTGCATAAGATAATGTGTTACATGATATATGAATTTGCTAAAAAACCCCAAAGATCAAATTTTGTTGGATATAAATCTAAAAATTGATAAAGGCAAAAATCAGACAAAACGGTCGAACGTTTTCGGAGACCGGTCGACCGGAAATTCACAGTAGTTGTTGCGTATGTAAACGATCGACCGGAAGGACGCGTGGGTCGACCGAAACATTCCAGGAGCTTTTTCTTGGATTGATCTGTCGACCGGTTGAAGTCGTGGTTTGACCGAAAACTTCCAGGAGATTCTATAAAATTTTCTTGGTAGTAATCGATCGATCGACTTGTGGCTCAGTCTGACCAAAAACATCCAGTAGTCGTTTCTCGTGTTGAATCGGTCGACCGTATATACATTCTGTTCGACTGGAAAATCACAATATCTTTGGTAGCGTATCATGGGTCGACCGCCTGGTTTCATAGTCCAACCGAAACCGCAATTTACTACCAATCGGTTGACCAGTGGGCAAGTTTCGGTCGACCGATGAGCATGTTTTTGCCAGAATTAATTAAGGGATTAATGATCATGGGCTGGATTTATTACAATTGTGGTCAAATGTATTTGACGATGATTATGTGTCAATTTGTGATTGTTTTAGTGAGAGAAAATCAAGAGATCATGGGTAAGTGGATTACCCATTATGTGGGTGTTGGGAGAGTCTATAAAAAGGTATCCTCTCCCTACTTGTTTCATGTAATGGAAAAAATTTCTCTATCCCTAACCTCCCCACTAATCCATCCGATTTTCTCTTAATTATTTCAAGCTTTTGGAGATTAAATCTCAGGGAGCTTTAGATGGGTTATTAGCTGCATTCTAAGCTTAATTAGAGATTGATTGACTAGCTCATTTCTCTCTAATATTGTTTAGAGTTTGGTGAACACTCGGAGGCAACGCAACTCCAGATCTTCATAAAAGTTTTAGAGACATTTGGGTATGATTCTTTTATGTTGTTTTTATATATGTAGATTATATGAGATTGTTGAAAATATGGAAATCGATCTTGTATGCATGTATAATTTTTTAAAATATACACATACATAGGGACACGAAATCCGACAATAACATCATATTACGGCTAACAACATTATATTACGGTTATGAACATCGGTACATGTTACTTAATTTACATATTTTTACTTTCATTTGGATATGTTCGAAAGTGTATCAGATACTAATACCACATGTTATTCTAAATTCAAAAACAACAAAGAACTTCAAAACATAACCTCAGAAATTGATAAATTCTCATGTGTACTTTATGTGGCAAAAAAATAGGACAAATCCTCACATATTCAAGACATTGAATTTGAGGCACATTAGGTTGTATTTGTCTCTTTGAGGATCTGATTTGGGATGTTACAGTTTGGATGCATGAGGTCGATGGTGGAGGGGGAGTAGGCCGGAGGAGGGAATGAGTTTGAGGGAGGTGGAGTCCCCAACGGAGGTGGCTGATTGACATCATATCATGCACATATTTGTGTCTTATATCCTCTATTTTTAACCTAAGCATTGCTACGTAACGAATTTTATGTTTAAGTTTCAAGATAAAATAAGTGAAAAGAAGAGACACAAAAAGACCTAAAAGCAAGAGAAAGGACTGAATGTGAGGTTTATGGACTGAAATGCAAGAGGGAATGACCCAGATGTAAAACAAACTGGCTAAAAAGCAAATCAAGAACCTCCACACGATCATGGGGAGTATTTTGGAAGTTAGATTCGGGCGTAAGCTCAAACAACCAATCTGGGTGCACCCCACGTGGAGAATTGATGAAATGTAAACGGATCCAATTCGACCAAACATGACCACCAATTGGCGGCCTTGGACAGTCAATTGGACGTCTAATTGGGTCAAGATCTGACCTGGCTTCTCGTGGTCGTGTATTATGTTGTTTTATGTCCATTTATAGTATGTCATTAGTCCCAAATCGGGGGAATGTCCCCGATTACCTTTTCCTATGACTATAAATAGAACTTTTCCTCCTCCCTTGTAATATTCATTGCTTAGTAGTCAAGCCTGGAAGCAAAAAATCAAACATGAGGCTGGACTCATGTTAGTCATTTAATAAAAGAGTTTTTTATTAGTTTAATGTTGTATCTTTTATCTTCTTGCATGCTTAGCTTAATTTCATTTCATTAATCTTTGTAGACTTAGTTAATATGTTTTGTTCTCTTAACATAATAGTTAGGTTAATGATTGGTGAGTATTTTCATCCCCTTTTGGGGGGTGGAGATGATGTACATATATGTTTGGATGTTTGATAAATTTTGGATTGTGTAAACTTGCATGTTTGTATATTCACTGGAGGTATTTTAATCATCTACATGTTGGGGTATTTTGATCGGTTTTGCCATAAGATTTAGACCTTTCCACGCATAGTTTCGTCATGTTTATTGACTGAGTCCAGCGTCAGGCTCATGCAAGTGCCTCGAGGGGGGATTCTTCAAAATCTCCGACTCCTAATACGGAGTATTACCACTGCGGTGAAAAAGGACACATCCATCCGAATTGCCCCAAGTACAAGGAGGATCTTGACAACGGGGTAATTGAGCGAAAGCGCCCCCAAAAGGCTAAAAGTATATTTGTTATTGAAATAAATTTAGCCACCTCTGTCCATGATTGGGTAATTGATACCGGATCTTGTGCTCACATAATTTCTAATGTGCAGCTACTAAATGATAGGAAGAAACTCGTGAATAATGAGATGATTTTGAAGGTTGGAAATGGTGCAAGCGTTGTTGCGATTGCACAAGGTTCCGTAGAGCTTCAATTGTCTAGTGGTTTAACTTTATGTTTAAAGATTGTCTATTATGTGCCTTCGATTAACAAGAATATTATTTCTGTATCATATTTGGATATGGATAATTTTAATATAAATATTTCAAACTCTTGTTTGTCTTTATCGAAGAATATATTTCTATGCAAATGCATTCATAAGGAATGATCTTTATTTGCTTGAATTAAATAATAGACAAATTTTAAACATCAATAACAAGAGGCTTAAAACTACTCACGTGAATGATAAACTCTTGTGGCACTATCGTCTTGGTCACATAAATGAAAAACGCATCAAGAAATTGCAAGAAACTAACATTCTTGGTCAACTTGATTTTAAATCATTGGAGACGTGCGAACCTTTCCTAATGGGCAAAATGACCAAGAGGTCTTTCAAGAAGAAAGGTCCAAGAGCGAGTAACTTTCGAGATTCGATACATTCCGATGTATGTAGTCCAATTTGTACGAGTGCAAGAGACGGTTTTAGGTACTTCATTACGTTCACGGATGACTTTAGTCTTTACAGATATATTTATCTAATGAGAAACAAAAGTGAATCCTTTGAGAAGTTTAAGGAATTCAAGAATGAAGTAGAGAACTAACTCAACAAGAAAATCAAGTCTTTACGAATCGATGTGGAGGTGAGTACTTAAGTACCGAATTTGATTCGTTCCTAAAGGAGTGTGGTATTGTACCACAGCTCACTCCGCCTGGAACACCTCAATGGAATGGGGTATCCGAAAGGAGAAATAGGACATTGCTCGACATGGTTCGATCAATATGAGTAAAGCTGAATTGCCGCTTTACTTTTGGAGTTATGCACTAGAAGCTCTGACTTACACACTAAATAATGTCTCATCCAAATCCGTGGAGAAAATGCCTTATGAGCTATGGAGTGGTAAAACACCTAAGCTTATTTTTCTCAAGATTTGGGTTGTGAGGCCTACGTCAAAAGATTGATGTCGACCAAGCTTCAACCAAAAGCGGATAAACACTTCTTTATAGGTTATCCTCGTGAGACAAGAGGATACTACTTTTGGCATAAAACCTCCAATCGAGTGATTGTCGAGAGGGATGCCACATAAACGTATTCTTAGAGAAGGAGTTTCTCAAAAGAATAAAAAGTAGTGGGAGTAGAATTGCTTGAGGAAACTCAAGATATTCTACAAGATCATGATATGAATGATAACATTCAAGATCATGAAGGCCTAACCGAGGTTATTTTGGTTAGTGGGAGCATGAGTGAGAGACCCTCGCAAGCAATTATGAGTGAAACTCAATCATCCCTGCCTAGTGTACGTTCGAGAATCGAACATGAACAAATTCCGCAACAAATTGTGTAAAAGTTCAACAAGTTCACGTAGAACGAAAGAACTTAGAAGGTTAGCGAGGGAAAGGAAGAAACCCGATATGTATTTGGGACTTCATGAAATCATGGTACTTGATACCAATGATCCCTCGACCTTTCAAGAAGCAATTGAGAGAGAAGACTTCAAACTATAGTATACAGCCATGGAATCCGAAATATAATCCATGTATGACAATCAAGTACGTAACTTGGTTGACCTTCCTCAAGGAAAGAAAGCCTTTCAAAACAAATGTCTTTGTATTATCAAGCATCAGCCGTTAGGTCTTCTGGTCGAGCTGGATTTTATTAAGTTGAGTCAACTATCGCGTGTGAGGCGAAAATGACTGCTCTCATGTGTAGGATTGAGAATTGGACCGAGCTCCTGTAGCTCAGGTTGCTACTCTCGCACATTGTAGGTGTGGACTTACGGGACATGATGACTTGGAATGTGCTTACGCTCAAAGGGATATTGAGCATGTAAATGTGGTGTATCAATATAGGCCTCGTAATGATCCTTACAGTCACTCCTACAACCCGGGATGACGAAACCACCCTAACTTCTCGTGGGGCCTAGTGGGGGCCACGGTGAGAGCTCTCACGCTCAAACTCCACCTTATCACCCTCCACGCCCATTGGTGACCTACCAACTCCCACATCAAAGGTCTCAACACCATAATTACCATCCTCCTCAGGCCTCACCGACGGGTTATTTTAACCAAGCTCCACTACCCCATCGGGTTGACCCAAAGGACCCCTCTACTGATCAAACCCTTCAAGTGTTCATGCAAAGCATGCAAAGTTCATTCAAAGCTTTGGAAGTGCAAGTTAGCTAGTTGACTCATTAGTTCAATGAACGTGAGAATGGTCAGTTGCTGAGTCAACCTGCAATAAATCCCAGGGGTCAACCTGCTCAGGCCAGGCATAATGTGCATAGTGTTGAAGATGACCCTTCCCAACATGCAAATGAAGATCGGGAACGGTTGTTGATAACGATGTGGAAATGCCTGCATCCAACCTTGTTGGTGACTCTTCTGAGGAAGGTTGTGAGTCCTTCAAGGAACTCATTCCTGAGACTCCTTCTTGTGATAGTTATGTTCCCAAGGCACCCTTCCTTCATTGGTTGGCTAAAAAACACGATGAGCATGGAGACAAAATCGTTGAGGTACTTAGGCTAGTCAAGGTGAACATTCTGTTGTTGGACGTTGTTCAGCAAATGTCATTGTATGCCAAGTTCCTTAAGGACCTTTGTACCGTTAAGAGGAGAACAAATGTTCCCAAAAAGGCATTTCTGGCCGCCAATGTGAGTTCGATATTGACACACCCCTTGCTAGTCAAATACAAGGACCCCGATTGTCCAATCGTTAATTTCAATCATGCTGCAACTGTCACTAGGTGTATGTATCTATGTTTTTATGTTAAATTAGAATTTTAGCTCAAACAATCTGGATTTTAAGCATCCAGCATATATCTAGCAGGACTCTGTTGTCAACTTTGTAAACCAAAGAAAGAAAAAGGTTTAACCGATGTATAACAAATTGGTTGTTGGTGCTATGCATTTTTAATGTTTTAATGTCTATGGTTTACTTTTTAGCAACAAATGTTTTCATATGTAATCTGATTAATCAAAGCTCAATAGGCAAAGGCTTTCGGTAGGTAATTACTAATTACTGTTTTCCAGACCAATCTCCTTCAGTAGCAGCTTAGTCTTCTCCTGCCTGGTCAAAGTAACATAACTTATTTTATTTTATGCATGTATTTAAAACATGACTTCTATTGATATTGGTCTTAGGTAAAATAAAAAATATTGGTCCTTGTGTTCATGACCTTTGAATTGATCAACTAGTATATCTTAAGCATTAATCATGTTTGATGTAATAATAACATCGATACATGTTACACATATTGTAGTCATCCACTATTATTTGAAGAATGTTATTAAAAATAATTACATTATATTATGACTAACAACATCATATTATGACTAACAACATTCTACTACACTGTAGGAAAAAACATACCATTGAAATTAAACCAATTTAACAGAGCTAGAGTATAGGAAGAGAAGCCTAAGGAAAATGACATAAGACAATATTAGAAATATTTAAAAATTTCATGTTGGGTTAATCATGATATCCATGCTCCTTCTACTTAACTATAATGAACCACACAATCATTTTCTTTTCTCACATCCCAATACAACAAAGAACTTCAAAACCTCACTATGGAAATTGATAAATTCTCATGTGTACTTTGTGTCAAAAATATATGACAAATCCTCCCAAATTCCAGACATTGAATTTGAGGCATAATATGTTGTATTTGTCTATCTGAGGATCTGATTTGGGTTGTTACAATTTACACTAGTGCAGAATAGTCTTTACTCGTCGCCCAATAGACGTCAGCTGTTTTAACAACTGACGTCTAGTTTGGCAAAAATAGCATAGACGTCGGTCGTTACCACGACCGACGTCTATGGGGTACTATAGACGTCGGCTGTTGGAATACCCATTGTGTCCGACGTCTATACCCTATAGACGTTGGTTGTTGGAATACCCATTTCATTTGATGTCTATACCCTATAGACGTAGACCTATAGACGACCGATGTCTATACCCCCATGCATATAGATGTCGGGGTATAGACGTTGGTTGTCGATAACATCTGACGTCTATAGGTCTTAAAGAAATCGAACAATTGCGTTTTCTGTCATTCATTCTAGACAAAACCCTAACCAAACCCTAGCCGTTCTGCGACTGAACCCTCTTCCGCGATCGATCTCCGACCAATCTGTAGCATTCTCAGGCACCGCCGCGATGTCCCAACCTCGCCTCCCGTTCTCCGGCCCTCTCCTCCGTCTTCCTCCACATCCCTAACTACCATAAGAGTTTCGTTTAGTTTTGGTTAGTTTAGTTTCAGATTTTAGGTGGAGTTATGTGTCTTGTCTGTCTTGGTAAACATCTCCTCTCGTTCGGATCCAACGCCAACTCGCACCATTCCTCCATTTCAATTTTTGCTCTTGATCCGTCTTTGGATTTTTCAGGTGAGTTGAAATGTGGATAACGTGTTCTTCAGTTTTTTGATTTTTGTATTTGGAACGAATTCTGTTGGATTTGGTAGGGTTTGTGTTGTGTGTATTGTTTATTTGTTGATAGTTGGTGGAGATTTGTGATGCATTTGGCTGTTAATTGTGTGAAATTGATTTTTTTTGGCATGTCGGATTTGATGTTGGTTATTTATGATTTGTTTGTGGTCTTCTGTTGGTTGAAAATCGTTTAGTTTGTGATTAAATGCATGGTTTGTTGTTGTTGTTTGTGGTTTATGTGTTGTCTGATTAATCAATTACCAGTCAAGTGTGGTTTAGATTTGTCTATATTTGGCAGATTCAAGGGAGGACGCGTGCTCGAGAAGAAGGAGGATGCGCGTTTGCTGGTTCGTGATTTCACTCATTCTGTCTCTTAGTTTGAATTGTTGTTAGTAATTTTTCCATTGTGTGTTGAAAACTTATGCATTGTAATATGTTTGGAAGAAATATAAATATATAAGTAATAAATTGTATGTTTGTGTCCACTTAGTTATGTATTTGTCAATAATCATTGTTAATGGAGTTTGTTGGTAGCTTGCTCATGAGATAACTAAGTCCACAAATAACATGTATTAAGGACTAGCCTTTAGCTATTTATTCTTTAACCAAGAAGCCAATTTTGTTATGTGGAAAATGTAAACATTTGTAGTGTGTTTGTGATGAATTGGGTGGAATTGAGATCAAGTTTATATCGTGTACTATTTTAAAATTTTCTTGTTAATTCCAGGACGAAGAAATAAATGTTGAGACTTGTATGTAGATGACCACGGTGAAGGTATATGGATTGAAAATCTATTAAGGAAAAAAAAATAAAGGTGCAAATTTTCTGTTGTAACACATTGTAATAACCATTAAATGTCTTGACTTTTTTATTTTTTAATGTCTTGACTTTATCTTTTATAGTATCATGGCTCCGAATAAGAAACCCACTCCATCAGAGTCTAAAGGCTCGAAGACATACAGTTCACGAGGTCCTTGTCTCATGAAAGAATTCCTGGGGAGAAGAAATAGAGACGCTAGAGTTCCAATCCAGTTTGATGACCGTCTTGAGCCGATAGGCTTGCTGTCTGATAATTGGAAAAGTTATCTGGGTAGCTTACCGAGAGCCAAAGTTGACATTTGTTTGTCGAGTTGGGCAGATGTAGATGAGAAATTGAAGGACACAATATGGGATAACGTGCAGGTAATGATTCCATTATAGATATCTATAGTTTTAGTCAAACTTTTGAGATATATAAAGTAACGTGTTGTAGGAATCTTTTGAGTTCCAATCCACTGACAAGTTGAAGAAAAAGTGGATGACATACATGTCGGTTCGTTGGAGGGATTTAAAAACAACTTTAACGAACAAGTACATATTCGGAGACTACCAGGATAGAAATCCTTGCGATGTCTATAACTTTATCACTCCGAATCAATGGGAGCAATTCAGAAAATCCAGAGATAGCCCGGAGTTTTAGGTAACTGAGTTTAATTTAGAATATGAACTTATTAAGTTATTGTTTTAAATGACAATCTAATAAACTTGGTTTTAGGTCATCCGAGCCAAAAACCAAAAGATTAGATCTTCTAACAAGTATACACATCGTATGTCTCGAGCAGGGTACCAAAAGTTAGAAGCACAAATGATGGCTGAAAAAATTACTCTGAAGAAACAAGACGCAATTGACTCTGGTATGAGTGAGGAGCAAGCAAGTAACCTATCTCCTCCTTCTCCCGTAGCTCGTTGTGATTCTTGGAAGAGAGTGAGAGTAAACAACAGAGAAGAGTACGTCACAGACGAGTCACAAGCGATCGGCGCGAAGATAGTAAGTTGCATCACTTGTATATGTTATTAATTCATATTCAATAATTTTATATTTTTCAATTGCTGGTAAAAAAATTAAACTGTAGGACTCTCTGAAGTTGAGAAAATCTCAAGGCGAATTTGCTTCCGATGGTCGGAATGATATTCTACGCTAAACCTTGGGAAACGACAAACACCCCCGTCGTGTGCGGGGGATAGGGAGTAGAGTTGGACTGCGACAATATTAGGGAAAGACTCAACGGTCTACTTCGTCGACTGGTCATACCAAATGCCAACAAGAGATCACAAATTTGAAGAATACGTTGCAACTTGTTTTGGAGATATTGGATCGTGATTTGCCTACTTCTCCTACCCGTCGTAGGACCAGTTCTTCTCTGGAGACCACTCCTTAAGTGCAGCCAGTGTTCTACCCCGATCGACAATATGATTTCATGGCTCATTCTCGAGAATTGGCCCTCGTCGGCGGTCCCTCGTTTGGAAAGTTCGAGGATGAATCTAGATGTGCTTTATTGGTGGGACACAGGAAAGTTTATAACATCTCCAGACACCACCTCACAGAGGTGGGAGAGGGAGAAGTGAAGGTTGCAGTGGGAAGTTGCTTAGATGCTGGTGCTTTGGTGTCATTTCCGGAAGAAGAGATTGTTACTCTCGGCGATGCTATGAGTGGGTTCGTGAGGTGGCCTAGTTATTTAGTAGAGCTAAATGAAAAACATGAGGTATAGTTTAATTTTGAAAGACTTTAAATTTCAAATTTGTTAACAATTGTTTTTTTAACGGTTGTATATATATATTTGTAAGGTGTCAAGCCCCCGGAGAAAAGGGTCAGACAACCAATCTCCGATCATCATTAATTTGCTTCCAAGTAGGTGCAAAATGTTGTATCAATATATGGTAGGTAGGAAAGCACAATCCTTAAGTAGCTGAGATTTGGAGGAGGGGGATAAAGGGTTGTCTCTGATTTTGTACGTCACCAAAGAGGATATCATGTAGTTCTTGGCGATGGATTCATTGTGTATCATGATTATCGACGTGCAACTGAAGTCAGCATTTTCTTTGGTATAAAATAAAATGTATTTAATAATTTTATCGAAACTGTAATAAAGTAATTTTTTTACTCTTGTAGACATCTTTATGACGCCAAAAGGTCAGTCTTTTCCGACGATCAAGTATTTGGATTTGTCAGTCCATCTACATATATATACGGGAATGACGATAAATCGGGTCAGCTTGGGACTCTCAGGAAAGAATAAGGCAAAAGATGTTATCTGCCCCCTTATCATGAGAGGTAAACTTTTTAATTCAAAGTGGAATTTTATTTTGTAATAAGCTTCTAATTATATACATAACAGGGCTCATTGGATGTTGTCGTTGTATGCCCCACGACTAATTCGGCATATTGGTTTGATCCGTTGGGGTCGAATAAACCAAGGGACTCAATAAAGAAACTTCTAAATTTGTAAGTTCGTTTTAGTTATCGTATTTGTAATAGTGGATTTTTATTAGTATTATTGAATGAAGGTTTAACTTGTGCTACTAAGGACAATTAAGGTTTACAGAGCTTTAGGTGGCAGGAGAACAACCACAAAAGCAGGAATAACATGGCATGGAATGAGAGTACGTTCTCTCCTATTTTTGTTAATTAAGTTAGGAACATATATTTAGCGAAATTCTATGTTTGTAGTACCGAAAGCTGGTTGGAAATACAGAATGTGGTTACTACGTGATGAGATACATGGAGGAAATCCTCGAATTGGCAACTCAAGACGTATGCCTATCCGAGGTAATATAGATCGTTATTCCCTTGTATAGTTGTAGTTTCAATATTTAGATATTAAAATTTTACTTGTATTTTGATAGGTCTTCCCAAAAAGTAGTGATCTCTTCTCGCAATAGGAGCTCGATGAAACTCGAGACCGATGGGCTCGCTATATTATCAGAAACATGTTGATGAACTAAGAGGTTCTCTTGTCACTAGCTTTTTTTGTAATTTAGTTAACAAGTTCACTTGTATTACAAACATACAATTTATGCCTTAATATAATCGCCTCAATTTTAGAATGAATGCCAATTGTTTATGTATGAATTAATTCCAAGTGTGTTGAATGATTGTGTATGCTTGTATGTTCGTGTTTGTGCTTGTATGTTGTATGTTTGTGCATGTATGCTTTTATGTACATGTGGATCAAAGTGTGTATGTATTTGTGAACGAATTTGGTGCAGGTTGTATGTACACGAATTACAAATACGATGACTAAATACAAGTGTGCATGATGTTTTTTTGTCGTCCAGGTTTAGGAATAGACGTCGGATGTTTGTATTAAACAACGTCTATTCCTCTGAAGAAAGGTATAGACGTCGATTGTATGTATCCGACGACGTCTATTTCCTAAAGAATGGACGTCGGTTGTTATTTCACCGACATCTATACCTAAAGCATAGACGTCGGTCCTATATAAGGGCCAACATCTATTCTTTAAGTAAAGACTTCGGCCGATACATACAACCAACGTCTATTCTTTAGGAATAGACGTCAGATTTAGCACGTCTGACGTCTATGTATAGACGATGTACACATAGACGTCGGATATGGGAATCCTGATATCCAACGTATATTCCCTCGTACCTCCAACTATATTCCATTTTCTGTAGTAGTGTTAGATGCATGAGGTTAGTGGTTGAGTTTGTGTCGTGGAGGGTTGATGAGACGTCACAGAGATTGAGTTTCTACCACACCAAAGCCTGGATTTGTGGATTCGAATGTCGGATTTGGGTTTCTGAGGGTTTGATGTGATTAGCCAACATCAAATCTTGGATGTGTGTCATTGATGATCTATTTTTTTTTCCATTAGAGCTTGGATTTCCACGGTTATATTATCGATATCGTCAACGAAGAGTTGATTTGAAGAATCAAATGATGGGTTCATACAAGTTACACATGTTGCAGTCATCCCCAATTATTTGAGGATTGTTATTAAAAATAATTACATTATATTACGGCTAACAACATCATATTACAGCGAACAATATTATATTACGGTTACGAACATCGCTACATGTTAATGTAATCTACATATTTTTACTTTCATTTGGATAGCTTCGAAAGGAGTTTCACATACTAATATAACAGGTTATTCTAAAGAAAAAAACAACAAAGAATTTCAAAACATCACCTCAAAAATTGATAAATTCTCAGGTTTACTTTATGTGTCCAAAAATAGGACAAATCCTCACATATTCAAGACATTGAATTTGAGGCACAATATGTTGTATTGTGTCTTCAAGGATCTGATTTGGGTTGTTACAGTTTGGATGCATGAGGTCGGTGGTGGATGGGGGGGAGTAGGTCGAGGAGTTGGGGAAGGAAGGGTCGACACTGGAGGAGAGGAGTTTAAGGGAGGTGGAGTCCCCAACGGAGGCAACACAGTGGAGGATGTTGGAGGAGTTGGAGAGGAAGGCGAGGACGAAGCTGGAAGGTGGAAGAGTAGAAGTTTGGGAAGAAGAAAGGAAAGTTCGGTTTCGTGGAAGAAAATAGAGAAGAAGATGAGTTAGAGAAACTTGTAAAATTACTGGAATACCACACTTAAAGTAAATGACTCACAACCATTTAGATTGAGATCAACGGTTAGATCATTGAGAGCTCATTTAAACAAAATGGAGCCCAAGGCTCATTCTATCCTTCCTCTCTCTCTCTCTCTATCTATCTATCTATATATAGGTTTTTAAAGTAACTAACTGGGTTAAAGTAGAAATAAACAAGAAATTGGAGGTGTAAGTCCTTCAAATTAAAGATCAAAGGGCAAGTTGTTACCCACATAAAATCTAACCAACAAGATATGTTCATATCCTCATCGTAGGTCGATGATGAATAACGGTAAGCTTCTAGATGAACCAATTAATGTTTTCACATGATATTCAATTTGTTTTCAAATCATTTGCTTCAAAACAAGAAAATTAGGACGACTTCAACGACCAAAAAATCCATCGCAGATCGTAATTGTCCTAGTAAAACAACCACCACACTGTCAAAGGATAGAATGACAATCTATTGTCGCAGTGCACCAGACCACCAGCATATCAAGGCCATTGCGGGTGCTTTGGCGACCTAATGCGTAATGCCTTTGGTGTACTAACTCCACGACATCATTTCTCCAATTGTAATAGATATATCAAACCTTGTCTAGTCTTGGATCTGATTAATTCAAGACTAATGATCTACCAACTAAGTTGGTCGTAGTTGGTTGCATTTTGAGGTTTTATGAGAACTTATTTATGTTATAGGTGCAACTTGATTTTTAAATCATGTGACCATCATTACCAATACCAAAACAAGATGAACGTCAAAAATGAAGCACAAGACGTTGAGGCTTGTTGCTTTTTTTCTGAAATGCTAAACGTCGCCCGCGAATTACTTAAATCGCACGACAAATCATATATTCATTCATTGCAAATCTTTAAGTGTCAAATTTTCGAATCACATCTAATGTTTAAGAGTCAAATTTTTGAAATGGATGTCAAAAAGGGGAAATAAAACATCACATGCCTATTGTTAATATATTTGCTTGAGGTTTAAAAAGGAGAGAAATAGAATTGAACTTAATCAAAAAATCATATTCATTTTGATAGGGAGAGCTTAATGAATATTACTTTCTTAGTGTAATGAAGTGCAAAATTTAGGGGAGCAACTTCATTACAAGACATCCAAAACTCAATGCTTAAATCTTATGATTTTTTATGGATGTCAAAAGGGGAGAGATAATTAAAGGGGTAACTTGAAATTTGATTATAATTGAACAAAAATTATGCACATTCTTAGGGGGAGCATTTATATGCATAGTTTACATCTACAAATTTCAAGTATTAAGATATAGGTTGTCATCATCAAAAAGTGGGAGATTGTTGGCTTTTTTGCCTTAATTATAATCAATGTAGAGTAGCAAACATATTGTATTGCATATATATTACTTTGTGCTAACTTCTATAGGTGATCAAGACTCAAGAAGGAAATGATTCAAAATTGCATTTCTTTGAAGACTCAAGTCAAGACATGTGATCAAGCTCATTTGAAGACATGTAATTTTCATTTCATTGGGTCTTAGGAACTTTGTGTAATTGAGCATATTTGAGCTAAAACTTACGCGAACACACACTAGGTTCCTTATAGAAGTCACACACAAAATTTCATATTATTTGGACTTTAATAGATCACTCAAACTTAGACCGGTAAACACCAAACCAAAACCAGAACTGTCTGCCCACATTCGGTCAACCGAGTGATCAATTACCCAGTAAGTGTTTTACTGCACGATTTTGGTCGACCGTCCATACCTTTTTGGTCGACCGAGTTAACACAATTTTCCGACCGTTTGTTTTGTCGTTTTATACCCAACAATCGTATTCGTATTTTTCCAAATACCCCAAAAATAAATTTAGTGTATCGGTCGACCGAGGACCTTGTTCGGTCGATCGAACGTACGATAACTTGACAAACCCAAACTGCATGTTGGTTTTCGGTCGACCGTGGACCTTGTTTCGGTCGACCGAATATGATCTTGTTTGTAAACCTCGTAGAGCCTGTTATAAATCGGTCGACCAAACCTATCTTGGTGTTCGATCGATAACTTAAGTGAACTTAAGTCATAGTCAAAATTGACCAACCGGTCGACCGACATACCCGATTCGGTCGACCGATTTGTTCTGAATTGGGTCATGCAAATTTCTGTTTTGTGTTTCTTACACAACCTTTACCCAAATTCATCCCTAACGGCTATAATTGTCTTGAAGCTTATAAATAGAGTTGTAAAACACATTTTAACACAACTCTTCCACTACTATTTGTCCCCTACATTAGAGAGAAAACTCTACACACTCAAAAGCTGAAAACCTTCCACTCAATCATTGTCAAAGAAGCAAGGGTCTTGGTAAAAGCCCAAGACAAGAGTATAGACTTCGGTGAGAGCCAAAAGTGATCCACTCGGATTGTGAGAGGAGGAGCCAAACTCGGCGAGGGTTGTTCGCGGGAATTGTAAAGGCGTTCTGACCCGGCCCGGAATAGGGAGTGGTTAGTGAAGTCGTGAGCGGAGCTCGGTGATCCGAGCGGAGCTTACAAAAGAGGACTAGGACCCGGGTGGGGTGCCGAACCTCTATAAAAAAAACCGTCTTCATTGTGGTTTTCTTATCTACCTTCCTTAACTACGCTCAGTCTCATCCTTCATAATTGCATAGCCGATAAGAAAGTTCATGTTTATTGGTGTCACCCCAACTATCTCGAACAAAGGCATCTTGTACTTGTTCGTTTTGTACGTCGAATCCATGCAAATTACCAAAGGGTATGTGCGTAACAACACCACTGACATTGGATGTGCCAAGAATGCGTGAGTCACGACATTAGTTTCTTCATCCGCCATAATCCAATATAAGTATTGATACTTCTCTGCCTGATGCAGAAACTGCTGAGCGGGATTCATGTCTTCAAATTTCACCATCCTTATGGACTCTCTACAGTGATAAATGTGTCTCTGATTCGGATTATCCTTCGGGAATTTCTCATTTACAGCCAACAAGATGTTACGCGGTTTTGCTTGTGCCTTCATCATATCACGAACAATTTTCTTGGCCCAAGGACTAACACCGTTGATATGTCGGTGACCATTTGGATAAACTGCATGGTTGTGGTTGTGCTGACCAAGGGAACTATCAGTAACAATGAACCATCCATCACCCACCCGTCGCTCGACCACTGTTACCAAAAAACGACACCCGCAACCCTTTCTTTTCGTGTTCTTCTGTACTGTAATATTCATATCCCGGGAACTCATTTCCTTTCTGCGATCGCATCTCAAATAACAATTCATCCAACTATCTCGTTGTGGTTTATAAGCAGAGGTGGATGTACACCTGGGGCAGCAGAATTTGGGGGAAAAACACCCCAATTCCCCCCCCAATTCGCCATTTGGTGCCCTAGCCCAACATGAGCCTCCTCAACTCCACATCTGCTCCTCAACTCCGTCTGATGCTCCTACTCCTCCTCAATCCTCATCATGTCCTCCTCAACTCCCTCCTCCGTGGTGCGGCTTCTCCGCTCCTCCTCCGTGCAGGCGTGCAGCCCAGCTCACTAGCTCAGCTCCGTGCGGCGCTCCCAGTCCTGCTCCCAGTCAGCCATTCCCACCCTGTTGCTCCTCCCACTCCCACTCGTGCGATATGGCAAAGGTTTTTTTTAATTGATGTAGTTTCCTTCGAATTTCTAAAGATGTTCATTGATTTTAGTATAAGGAATTCAAGTATGCACAACTTTTAACGCTATTTTCACCATTAATTGACATTTTACTTGAAACCCTTAAAATTAGGGCGGGTTTTTGTTGCTTGAGAAAAAACGCAGGAATCTATGCATTGTATTGATTTTGGCCTCTAATTTTTTTATGTTTTAAGTGGAGAAAATTAGAAGAGAACTAAAAGTACCACGTCAACCAACTTCGTTGGCTAATATGACAGGTGAAAAGGAGGTTGCTTTTCTAGAGATCAATCCTAATTATGTAATGCAATCAAAATCATAATTTCTTTATATTTCTTTCAGAAGTGGTAGAGGATTCCTTCAAATTTTCCACATGGATTACAACTAATAAGTTGACTTGTCAATTCTAATTCCAAACCGAGACCTTCTTCATGTTACCAAAAGTGTCCAAAAACGATGCGTAAAGCTGAACATATAGTTGCGAAAATGTTACATAGAAAATCAAAATATCTTGCAACATGAAAGTGTTAATTACACATATATTATTTAATGTCAACTGTGATTTTATGAAGTTTTAATGAGGCACAATTTTATCACTGAAAATGAAAGAGGTAAATATCTTTCTTGGGAAGAGTGTGATAGGAATGGTGATGATTGTAGTTTAGTCAGATAGAAACATATTGAGACTATTAAATGATGGATTTGGTTCTTAGTTAGTTTAAGTTGTATTAGCTTCTTCGTTAGAGTATCGTGTTCAATGACTAGATACGTGGAACGATTTGGCGGTGTTCATAGTTAGCAAACTTTTATTTGTAGTTTTTATGTTAAATTATTTTGTTAATTAGTTGTGTTAACTGATGTGTTGTGGTTGTAAAAAAAATTTGAATGTTTGAATTTTAATGTATTTAACTTTGGAAAAATGTAACAAATAAGAATGATATTTTCAATTTTTAATTTTTTTTAATTAATTAATTAATTTAAAGTATCAATTTAAAGTTGTGGGTCTTCAAAAAAAATTAACCAATATATGGAAAGTTTGCCACACCCAAAATTTTTTTTTTGATCCGCCCCTGTTTATAGGAGGATACAAAAAAAACGACTCCGACGACAACTTGTTTTTCCCATGTTCGCACGTTCTTGTATGTTGAAAATACTTGTTGACTTACAAAATCACTGTAATCTACCCCGTCACCACCCAAATCTAGGAACGAAACCTGAAATAATTTGAAATAGCACACCATATAAAAAGATTAAAAAATGAATTGGGTCGTCTGGCTGGGACACCGCTCTAATGGGGAAGGCGTCTGGCTTGGACGCCCCCCATGGGGGAGACGTTTTTTTCAGACGTCTCGAGCGATTTTTTTTTTGGTAACTTACCCCCCGGATTCAGACATTTCGCCAGACATTTCTTTGGTGTTTGTTCTGGTAGAGTAAGGAAAACTCAAACATAAGTCTTATTTTAAGAGACATGACGAAATATGTATTAAATGTAATGTGAATGACAAAATGATAATTGTCGCAGACAATTTAAGTAATTTGCAGACGACGAATAGTAATTCCCTTTTTTCAGAGGCACCACACATGTATTAGATTCCTCGAGTCAAGTACAGTGTCTGTCTTCAATTGTCCCAAGATTCTGAGACAGAATTTCCAACAACAAAAAATCAAAAAATACTACAATTTTTTATCAAAAAAACTATTTAAATTACTCATTTGTAGATAATCAATCATCATCTGAGTGGAATGAGTTCTCAACCATGTTGAAGTAGTTTCCATAAGTAATATATATGTTTTTGTGAAGTTAATAACATTTCTATCTCAAAATAAATAAATAAATAAATAACATACTCGTTCCACCAAATCAGTAGTTCTTCAGAATATTGATTTTCTTTATACCATCTGCAATATTTTCAACAAACTACACGTTTCCTTGGACTTCCAAAACAGAATATCAATATGTTTGAACCATAGACATGTTGGATCTCCTCAGAGAGAGCAAACATTACTTCTAAAAGAAAAAGACATAGTATCCCCAACATACATGTTCAAACATTTAGATGTAGATATTAGTTTCCAGCACCATAAATGTCATTGACTCGGTTGAGCAAGTAGTAGATCTCCGGTGCTTATCGTCCCTGACTGATCGACATCAAGATCATCGAACTCCTCCAGAACAAGAGCTATGTCTTCTTGGGTGATCTTACCCAGTTCCTTGAGCTTATATATTATGAACTCCGCAGCACTGAGATTGCAAACAATAGATGAGACGATAGATTAGATAAAACTAATGCTCAAAGAGTGATCGATCGGCAATAGGTTCTAGTAACTCATGCATAGCTTGATATGGTTTAATTACAGAATGCAAGAATCTGTGGGCTTCTGCATACTCTAGTATGCTGCAGAAAGGGTATTTTCAAGGCTGCCTAAGTTTCGTTTGCTAACACTTATTAATTATGATTGCCTGCTTATAGACTGAACCATCACGAAAGCTAAGCTCCTTGTTTTGAACAAAAAAAATTGTATCGAAGCTCTGAACGACAGATTCCGATTGTGCTACTGCAGTAAGTGGGCATGCCACCCTTGATTATAACGATTATGGTAAAGCAAGATTGCTCATAAGCTAGAACCTCGCAACTGTTTTCAAAGATGCCTCAGACCCATTAATCGATAAATACCAACCTTCCTACTTGTGTGACCCCATACATCTATAGATATTGACACAGAGAAATGTCAACTTATCATTTGAGACACTTGAGCCATATGAATTCTGCTTAACTCCACTGGACTACCACCTCACATCAACATTGATTATGACATTGACCCAATTCGAGCCAATTTTGAATTTATATTTCAATTTCCAATATTCTCATACAAGAGGTTTCGCCTGAAGAACGTTGAAATTTCACAAAAATAGACCGTAATAGCTTCAACTGTCAACTTGTCTTTTTTGTCCGCAAAGATAGAGACCTTATATGTTCTAAGACTAGGCGCTCACCTTAATTATTCTTGCCATGTTTGTTTTTCAGCTATAAGATGAACAAATATAACTGAACTAATGCAAACATGTACAATTATACACTTCTTTCAACTAACAAAATAAATTATGCAATGAATATCATGTGGCCGTTAGATAATGAGGAAGAGGCTATTCTCAAATATATAAAACTACTTAAGAACACTATTGAACATGATGTTGGAAGGAAAACAAGTTTGGCAAAATACGGATTGTTGTTACTAATATACCAAGAATGTGAATTCTAATTGACAACTAAAGTATAAGAGTACTTACTCAACAATACCATCTGAGTCCATATCAGCCTCCTGAAGATCAAAGTACGTCATTCTGCGTTTCAGAACTAACTTGGCAAGAGCTTGCTGTTTGTGTTCAGTGTGTAATTCGACAATACAGAAGAAAAACTGAATCACAACAATTGTGCCGGAAAATATCCAGAACAAAGCAAAAACCCGACCACCTGGTGTCGTGAAGCTCTTCTCCCCATACCCGAGAGTTGTTATGGTCGAGCACACGCAGTAGAAAGAATCAATCAGGCTCAACTTCTCGTTCTTCCAAAGGAAAAGCGTCCCAATAAGCATCAAGATAAGAAGAAATGCAGTGGTCACGATGAGCTTGTACTTCACTCTGTTTGTCTTTATTTTGTTAAGGATGTCCACCTCACTCACTTTGCTACGGACGTGGAGAGCTCTAACTAGCAACTCTTCTTGGTTTTCGACAAAGTAATTGGCCGCCTTGCTTAGAAAGAGCCCACAAAGAGCCATGCCAATGAAGACATACGCCGATGCAAGAAGCTTAGTTGTAGTGCTGTTTGGGAAAAGATCTCCGTAACCAACCGTAGTCATTGTCACCACAGAGAAGTACAATGCGTCAAGAAAATCATTGGTTTTCTTGCCTTTGATTTGGTGCCTAACTAAATAGAATATCAATGTGCCCGCCCCGAGGAAGAGAACCAGAATCAGACTTATCTGCCTTACTTTCGGACGTAAGAAGTCCAATAATGTTGTCTTTTTAGAAGTTGCACCACCCGGTTGGGGTTTCTTGGGTACAATTTCTGTATTAGGAGCACTTCGACAACGGCGGAATTTTTTCGGTTGGCCATTCTTTTTCGGTGCTTCAGAGGGAGGAACTACTACCACTGTCTCGGTTGGTTTCTTCTTTGTATTATCAACCATTGTCAACTAGCAAAACATGAAAAAAAATGAGATTGAAGGGCACAAAAACAAAAACTGCCCAGGCATCTTGGTTGTTACTCCATGTGATTCATATTAGTGATTTGAGATTGCTAATTTCTAGTCATTTCCTAATAGTAGCTTCCTTGTGGAAGTCCAACCGACTCTAGTTTGCTTCTAATTAATTTTATGTTCTCTCAGTCTATTTAAGGGTGTGATTGCGTTATGAAAAGGGGAAGCAAAATGAACTATCAGTTTCGAAATTAGTAACTTTTTAGTACGGTATTCTTCTTAGGCAAGCCACGAAAAGAAAAGATATGTGCTATCGTATGCAAACTAGATGCAGATATATCCTTATAAGTTATTAGGCTGCTTGGAAGCTAAAATAGTCTCAAGAAAGAACAAGAATAACCAATGACGATTTGTTCACAGTTCATATTTTTCAATCTTTGATTATCTTACGAACAGGAATCATTTCATACCATTGGTAAATGCATGCAGGAAGATCAATTTATATAAGAGAAACAAAAATTATAGGGAAAGTGAGAAAAACAAATTACGTAGCAAATATATATACCATCACAAATGGCTCCATATCACTGGCAAAATGCATCGTTCTTGATTCTCCAAGCAAGGGTTGCTTCAAATATTTTGATAGGAAGGATCACCTATATATAGATCTGGTTTGTGACTCCTTTTATATTGGTTAAGGAATATGTACAAGGAAATCAACTCAATGTAGGGACACGATCCTTATAATATATCTGACATTCTTATATCATAGGTTGTGTTAATCAAGAGCTTTCATAAAGAAAAACATGGGATAAACTTATGAAACTTCAGCAAATATAAGCATCTAGTTACCACCACAAGGTCCATTAGTGGATGCCTTTACCAACTGAATGTCACATTTCGGTCATGATCACGAAATACTGGTTTTCATACATATGTAAATAGTGTCACTAAGGAACCTACCATCAAAAGGAAACCTTAAGGTCTCAATTGAATCAAAGGCAGCTAGTTAGACAAGTTGGAAAGATACAAAGCAAGCCTAACCACTATATTGATTGTGTGTTGTCATCAAAATCAAAAGAAAAATGTTGAACACTCAATGAGATAAACCATTAGTGAGGAGGTTTGCATGGGGAAAGGGTGGTGCACAGTGGTGTGCATGGGAATGGAGGAGAATAGATTGTGTAGGGTGATGGAGGGGGGGCTGGTTATTGTAGACGAGAAGAATGTTTTGTTGGGTTTAAAAGCTGAAGATCTCTCTCTCCCTCTCTTTTCTCTCTCTGATTTCGTCTCCCTCTCCCTCAGTTGATCGAGCACCAGAGGTCGGTGAAGAGCGTGGTCGTGTGGTCCCGGCGTGAGGCGTGCGGAGGTGGACGTGCGAGGAGGTGACGGAGGCGATGTTGCGCGAGCGAGGCTCCGGCGGATTTTGTTGCTTTCGAAAGGTATGCCGGCTTCTTAGTGTGTTTTGTTATTCACCCTCATGTGAGGGATGTATTGGTCGGTCAGGGGAGCTCGGAGAACTCTCCGGAGACAAGTTTGGGCGCAAATCCTTGGCTGACGCAAGGTTGCAGACGACCAACGGTCGACCGGATTCCTTCGGGCGGTCGACCGATGTAGTGTATTTTGCCCGACATTAACCATCACCAGTCGAACAATGCCTTGTGGCGGTTGATGGGTTGTGCATTGTGCTGGTGGGTCAGGGTCTTCTGCTGTGTTTCGGTCGACCAGTTCCTTGGGTTCATTCGACCGGAACTTAAGTGTACTGAATAGATATGCATGCTTGTTCGACTGTTTCTTGTTATGCGTTCGACAGTTATATGACTTGGAACTGCTAGGATGCCCTGGTAGTTTTCGGTCGACTGAGACCCCTGAGTCGGTCGACCGGTATTATTGAATTGATGTTGACCAGACTCCGGATTTTGACATCGTATCGGTCGACCGGTTTAGATCTCTGTTCGACCGTTGGGACTTAGGTTTTGCACAGAGAGTTCGACCGTTACAGACTTTCGGTTGATCGATTTCCTTGTGGAAGCGGTCGACCGGGTTGCCTCTTTCGGTCGACTTTTGTGCACAAAACTGAATTCTCAATCCTTTTTAGGATGTCAACTCTGTCCACGGAAACCCATGTCCTCGCCTTGTGCGTGAGCCGGGAGGTGACGGTGGGCGAGTTACGCGTGCCTGCCCAGGGACCACTGTGTGGAAGAGTGTGGGTATTCGGGACGTGTCACCTTTGTTTATGGATCGTGACTTGATGTGATGGATTGATGGACTCATTGTAGAGTAGCAGGCCTGAGGGATCGCGGATCCCAATGTATGATGTTGTGCGGACTCGCAACTGTCGTTGGGTGAGGTGACTACCATCCTGGATGGCTACGGAGGTCGTTGCCCTGCTTTTATAGCGGCGTGGTTGGTATTTGCGGCTCATGGAGCCTGATAACATGACAGACTTCGGTCTGGACCCGTCCGATGTTGTGCCGGACGTATTGATGGACCACCGATGTTGTGCCGGTGTTGCCGCCGATGCTGTTACGACGATGATGATTGATGGGCCGATGTTGTTCCGACTATGTTCCTCAGATGGACACCTACTGAGATGATGATTGATGGACCGACCGAGCGACGGCTCCGTTGGTGTGGTTTCGACCACGAAGTTACAGATCTGTTTCTTATGGCGCGGACCTGGCGGATGCTCCTTGCCGAACCCCATGTTTAGTGTAGACGCGTGTGGGGAGTGTCACGTTTTGTTTCGCTAGACCGTATGTGCCTACGGTAGGTCTCCTTGGGAGATCCGATGATGATTGTTGGACTGATGTCCCGTGTTACCCTTCGAGGGAACTGTTTTCCTTACTGTTGATGACATGACATGCTACTAGTATGATATATTCATTTGTACTACTGCATGCATATATGTGAGCTTGGCATACGAGGTTTCCTTATGGAAACTCAGACATTGTTGTTGCATGTTTTATTTCAGGACCGCAGTAGGTCCAGCTGGGTGGTGATCAGCGGGCACGCGCATTTTGGGATCGAATCCTCTCACTCGGACCACTGAGGTCGACATGATTACTTGTATTTCCCTTTGTTGTTGCTGATGTAATCATGTAGCTTTTGGCAAACTCTGATGTAATTTGGTGCACCGCTTATATGTTTTATGAGAAGTAACAGTCTCACCTTTTGATTATTGGTCTCTATTGTTTTGATGATAAATTTTAAATTTTCGTTGTTTCAGGATGTTACATAAACGATTTAATAAACACAAGATATAGTACCATGTATGCTTGTCCCCTGATCTCCAGACTGGGGAGAACCATATTAGTAAAGTTGAAGCACTAGATTGTAGAAATGGAGTATGACTGGCCCATCTAGCAGGTGCTTACATGTGTAACATTAAATTTTTAGAAAGCAGACCACTAATATGTCAAGATAATCAAAATTCAGTGTTAAAGACTAAAAGCGGATAAAAAAATGGATGATACGGTTATCTCAAGTATTTTGCAGATTCCTGTTAGTACTAAACTATTTTCAAGACAAAATCCTAACTTGTAACTTAGAAAACACACTGCTTATGATCATAATCACTTCTTAAATTTAGAAAGATGATTCCTTTCTCCCATGTTAGGGGTGAAAACGGAGCGGATACGAAGCGGATGTGCTAGTATCCGAATTCGTATCTGTTTTTTTTCTCGATTCCGAATCCGAATTCGAATCCGATCGAATGTATGAGAAAGGGATCCGAATTCGTATCCGTCGAATTCGGATCCGAATTCGAATAAATTCGCATCCAAATCAAGTTTAAAATCCATTCCGAATTTGGATATCCGAATTCGTTAAAAAATCCGAATAGACTTAAAAATATTTTTTGATTGATCTAAAGAAGAATAATTTTCAGTCTTTATTTTTTACCTACATGAAAAATATTAAATATAATATAAATAAGATAATTTAATTCATATATATTGTTTATTATTATTATTTATATGTGCATATAAAATACGAACCGGATATTATTCGAATCGGATGTATTAATATCCATATTCGCTTCGTTTTTTTACAGATGTTTATATCTGAATACAAATTCGGTTGCGGATTTTTTTTCTCGGATAATTTTTTTGATTTCGAATACGGAGTTGTCGGATTGACGGATTTCGGACACAAAGTTTCACCCCTAGATGAAACCTTCCACTTTCAAACTAGCAACCCGTATATTTCAGACATAGCTACAAACATCTGCCTAGCAGATTGGCTACGATCGTGTTAGCTGATAATGAAAATCCAAGGGAGTCAACTGTAAAGTGACAATATGAACACATTATTTTAATTGGTACTTGTGGGCATAAACAATAAATAACAAAATGCAAAATTTCAGCACCACAACATGGATCTCTAACCCACAGATCAAAACTAAAAAATTGTTTTAAAAAAACCAAAATAAACCCTGAAGCAACTAAAATATAACCCTGAACAATTGCCACACGCTATTCCAGAAATGGAATTACTCAATAACACAAACTCAGGAGTCAAACAAAAAAAACTACCAAAACAAAACCGAAAAAAGAGAGAAACCCAGAAAAAATTAGACATAGTGGGCAAAAGAAGAAGGGATTATACCTAAAGAATGAGGTGGTGGTTGAAGAACAGAGGAGTGAAGGAAGCAGGTCCAATGAAGGAGGTAATGTGTTGTTGCAACCCAATATCTGATCTTCAACCAACACCACATGCTCTTTTTTTTATGTTTCTGCATTGAATGAAGAATCTGACCATCTAAGAGCACCCTTAACGGGAGGGCGGTTCCTAGGCGGAACCGTCCGAGCTCTTTTTCGGGTGGATTTCCGCCCGGGCGTCCTCTCCGGGGGGCGGTGTGGCCCCCCCGGATCGGTTAGCCTTTTAGTTTAAAGAAAAATATTTTGGTATATATTTAAATTAATGTATTGATTAGTGAATTGTAATCTAATTAATTAGGTTTTGTAATTTAATTGTAGTTAATGTATTGATGTTCTTTGAATTTTCTAATAATTGTACAATTATTTCATAATTAATTAAATTGGTTTTGATTTATTAAGATCTAGTTAATTTTACAAATAAAACAAATCATATACGAAATGAAGATAAGTTTTGATTTATGCTCTGTGTAGTCACGCGCACACTGTACGTCCTCGATGCTCGAGTAGTCCAAGATTCGATGTTATCGTCTTGTGCTTCGTGTAGTCACGTGCATATTGTAGGTCTTCGAGTGGTCCAAAATTCGATGTTATCGTCTTGTTCTCCGTGTAGTCACGCGCGCACTAAAACGTTATTTCTCACATCTACAAATACAGTTCTCATGGTTGGTTCTACCATATCTCACAAATACACTTCATCCACTACCGACGACTTCATCCGATAAGTCATCAATGTCAAAGTGCTCATCGTCTTAATCATCTCATAACGAAACTTACGAGCAAGTGTTAGACTCCCTAACGGAGTATGCCTCCGAAGTGGTGGATCAACAAAGTACACGTCCTAAGAGGTGTAGAAGGCGAACTATGAACCCATATAGAGATAGGGAGCTTGGTTACCGTCGTTTAATTGCCGATTATTTTTCTGACAACCCTATTTATGGTGACAACATTTTCAAGAGAAGATTTAGGATGAGAAAACATGTTTTTCTTCGTATTGTAAGTGTCGTTGAGGCCTCCGATGTCTTCTTCCAACGTGTACCGGACACACCGGTCGGATGAGCATCTCCGGCCTGCAAAAATGTACTGCGGCTATCCGAATACTAGCATATGGTGTATTGGATGATGTGGTAGATGAATACTTAAGTCTAAGCGAACGCACGACGAAGAACACACTTGAAAAATTCTGTGATGGTGTAGTGTAATCCACAACTTCGGTGGTGAGTACCTACGAAAACCAAATACTTCTGATTTATTACGACTACTTCACATTGGTGAGCAGCGTGGGTTCCCAGGCATGGTAGGAAGTATTAATTGCATGCACTGAGTGTGGATAAATTGCCTAGTTGGATGGAGGGGTCAATATCAAGGGCGTAGTGGTAATGCCACTTGAGGCAGTGGCGTCGGCTGATTTGTGGATTGACACTCTTTTTTTGGCACAGCAGATTCATGTAACGACTTAAAAGTCCTACAACGTTCTCCCTTTTTCGACGACGTAATGGAAGGACGGGTCCACCTGTGAATTTTGAGGTTAACGGTTCTCGATATGATATGAGATATTATCTTACAGATGATATTTATCCAAAATGAGCGACATTCATTCCGTCCGTTGTTCATCCACAAACACTGAATGACCGATTATTTGCCGAACGAAAAGAAACGACACGCAAAGATGTAGAACGTGCATTTGGAGTCTTGTAAACGCGGTTCGCAATCATGAAGAAGTCATCTCTTGCATGGAGTAAGGTTGTGCTTAACAAGATAATGACAGTCTGCATTGTAATGCATAATATGATAGTGGAGGATGAATGTGACTCTTATGCTCATTTTGGAGATTGAAATGAATTTATTCAGGATCAACCTATAAATTCCATGGACGACCCGGTACTGTATTCTATTAACCGTATAATGGATATTAATAAGGTATTTGATGAGGAGAGATCAATTGCGTGATCGCACTACACATTTGAACCTTCAAGCCGATTTGGTCAACAATATATGACAACGATTTGGAGGAAATATGTCTTGATATATTTGTAACTTTAGTATTTAAAAATATATTTCTAGTTTTAGTATTTAAATTTCCAGTTAATGTACTATGTAATGCGATTTCCTAAATATAAAAAATATTTTCGTATTTATATATTAATTGTTAATTCAAATCGAATGAATTAATTAAATTGAGTGATTACAATAATGATTATTAATATATTTTGTTGATTATTGTGAGAGTTTTTAGAGAAGAGAATAAAAATAATGACGTGACAGCAAATACTGTAGTGCGACTGGATGGATTGGATAATGGTTAAGGAATCTGTAGAGGGCTTGGTTTGACGTGACTGAAAGAGAAAATGAGACGTTCAAGAAATACTCAGATGCTGATAAAGTTGGTCTAAGGAAACTATCTCACCATCCCACGATTCCCACCACCACTTCAATTATTTGTTTAAAAAAGACGGGACTTTGGAAAAGACTTTACATAACGGTAATAATGCACGTTAAAATATGCATAGAGAATAATAAAAAAGTAGCGCCAATAGGTATAATAATTTGGATTACATCCTAACTAACATGTTAAAGTAATTTCTATTTGTTCCTTTTCGCTACAAAAGTCAATTATGAATGGAACTACGATTCATCGCTTCAAAATTACTTAAATCGTCCGTTTAGTTACTATTTTGTCCTTCATAAGTCTTTTAATACACATTTCGTCACGTCTCTTAAACTAAGAATTCTGTTTACGTTTTCCTCACTTTACCAGTACCAACAACATGAAAATGTCTGACGAAACGTTTAGATTACGTAAATTTCAAAACAATTTTTTTTAGGCGGGACGTCTCGCTAAGACGCTCGTCCAAATAAAAATCTTAAATTTTTATACAGTGTGTTATCTCAAATTATTTGAGGTTCCGTTGCAATATTTTGATGGTAACGGGTTGGATTACAATGAGTTTTTTTGTAAGTGATGAAGATTCAAAAATTTCAAAACCCCCGACCGACCTGTTAAGGTGGTATTCTGTAAAACTTTCCGACTTACAAAAAAACTCACTGTAATCCACCCCATTAATACCAAAAAACTTGGAACGGAACCTGAAATAATTTGAGATAACACACCGTATAATTTTAAGTTTTTTTATTTAAAAAAATAGGGGCGTCTAAGACCGACGCCTACCCCATTGGGGAGGCGTCTGCGAAAAACGCCCCCCCCCCATAGGGGGCTCCAGTTGATGCCACCTAATTGTTTTTATTTTTTATACTAAAAAGAAGTTAGACATTTGACCATATTCGAGTGCACCGAGGCGTCCGTTGGCTCCTTTCCTGACCTCCCAAACATTGTTTTTGATGATTATAAGAGGAAGATGAAGAAAAAGTGGTGGGAGGAGAGTAAAATGAAGAGATATATAAGTAGAAATGAGAGAATGACAAAATGGTAATTCGCACGGTGATTTAAATAATTTTACGGCGACGTTTAGCAATTCAGTTATCAATCTATATTTGTTGTAACTCCCACACGTACCGTCTACCAGTAGACTCAAGAAAAAACAATGATCTTGGTCACATTACGTGTTGGGAAAGAAAGTTTTACTCCCCTCCATATCAGTTTCGCTCTCCTCCACGTCAACACGATTTTAATCCCACGATCTTTACACTATTTACTCCTTAACAGTGATCTTATCAGTTTCTCTTTTGGCCACGTTACTTTCTTCTCCATTATTTAATATTTTTCGCCAACATCCAATATATAACTTAATTCATTTACATAACTTAATGTAATTAATTAATAATTACGAAAATCATCAATTACATAATTAATTAATAATTAGGAAAACTCAAAAAATATTATTAAATATTAATAATGTATTAAATTATTGGATTTTAATTGGTCTTAAAAATATTATGAATTTTAGTTACTTACGTTGTTCATTTATTTTTTTAATTTAATTTTAGTTTAGTTTCAGAAAAATTAGTTGAATAATAAATTAGATTAAATAATATTTAAATTATTTGAGAAAATTATTTAACTAGATATAATAATAATAATAACTAATAACATGTAATTAACAAAAACCTAAACAAACAAAAAACTAATGGTCAGGAACCTACTGACGTGGGATCCGTATTGATGCGATCCAGCCAGATCGTGTTGTGGTACGCGATCCGGCAGGGCACCCCTTTGAGGGTGCCTTGAGTGCGTAATACCTGTAGGAGAAGTGATAAATGAGCTCCCAATTAGACTATTTTTTGGACTCCTAACATAGCTCAATAGTGGACCTAGTCGGTTTTGCAAAATACTCACTCAAATAATATTCAAATATAAAGATGATCGTTGCGGAAATTACCCAGAGGTGTTGGGATGTGTAACAGCTCATATCAAATCACTCTTGGGCAGACGAAAACGTTTTGAAATCCAAAACATAAACCAAAACAAAATTTCAACAGGGAGTACGAGAGGAGCAACGATTTTGAAGGACCTTGGGTGATTTGGGAGAGTTATTGATGCTTTTGTGATAGTTTCTTCGTTCAAATGTTGCGATGACTCAAGAAGAAGAAATCATAGGTTAGTTTTCCGTGTTAAATGTAAAACTCATTTGTTCTTTTTTGTGATTTTACATTTGTTGAAGTTATGGTTTGTTGATAGATATGTATGGAAGTCTTTTTTGTGAGTTTCAAACGAAGAACGATCTCTGGACATGAATCTTGTATTCTTGACATTTAGGGTTTGGTTGACACAGAATCTAGATCGTCGTTTGGCGATTTAAATCTGACAATATCTGCACTTACTATTCTTACTCTTTATATTTGCATAGTTATGTCTGGATTTGATAACACGTGGACGGTCTGGATATAATAGTATTATATTTTATTTTCTAATACATGTAATATTACATTTGAGGTATCTCGATTATATTTGGTACGGATCACGTTAGTTTGTCTAGGTAAGTTTTTGTCTGGATTCTCTTTAGTTATGTCTGGAATATGTTACCTATGTCTGGATATTTTATCAAATATCTCTGAAGTTATGTCTGGATTTCATTATAACATTTGATGACTGAATATTTGTGTATGTCATAATGTAATCTATAATATGTAGATCAAAAGGTTTTGTTGTCTGTCGATTTTGTGGAATCTTTGCAACGTGGAATTGTGATATGTATATCCAGACTGTTAGGATCTTTAACCCTCTAATCACTAGATAAATGTGGAATTAAAACACCAATTGAAGGATTTAAAGATTAGATAATTGCAAACCACAAAATCGTTGACACCGGAGTTTAGAGAGGTTCGGCACCGCACCCCGGTCCTAGTCCTCCTCGCAAGCCTCGTTCAATCCCCCGAGCCTCGCTTACAAAACCACTAACTAATCTCCGTTCCGGGCCAAGATCAACGTCGTTTACAACACCGAGCCTCGCGAACGACCTCGTCTCACTCGTGTCTCCTCTCACAACCCGAGAGGGAGTTTCCTCGAAGCTTTACAACACTTGGGTGATTCTTGAATATGGAAATGGAATCACAGTCTACCTAACACTCTATACTTGAGCACACTTGGATATAGATATGGAATGTATATGCAAGTGGTGAAGTTTCGGCTTGAGTGTAGAAGAATGAGAGCTTGAAGATGAAGAGGATTTGACTTTGAGTATATGATAGATAGGAAGTGCTTGTTCAAAAGTTCTAAAACCATCAAATATGGTCATATTTATAAGTCTTTAAGCACAACTAGCCGTTTGGGAGTTGGTGAGAAATGGACCAATGAGAATCAAGAATTTTGCTTAATACTCGGGCAGATTTCTATGCAGGTTTGGTCGACCGTTTGTAGGACGGTAGTCCGAAACATGAAGGTTGGATTGGTCTAAGCTAAGCATACGGTTGACCAAATAAGGTTCGGATCACCGTTCACCAATTTCCAGTAACTATAATTTAGCCCTATTTAAGTTCGGTCCATTCGGTTCACCGTTCCAAGGTGGATAGTAACATTGTTTGGGATATGATTACTCAAGTTCGGTTGACCGTCTATACTTCGGTAGACCAAAGTTGACGTGGTTTTAGTGCTAACAATTAAGGCTCAAATAGTCGTTGGGTACAACGGTCAAGTGTCACGTGTAAATAGTCATTGGGCGCCTAAACCAAGAAGAACTCGGTTGACCAATAAGCATTCGGTCGTCCGAAAAAGGTCAAGTCAATTGGGCTCTAAGACTTAATTCAAATGCGACCGTTGGAGCAACGTCCAGAAATCGGTCCAGGGCTATTCGGTCGACTGAAGTGGTTCGGTCTTCTGTCAGGGCAATTCCAGAGAACAACTTAAGGTTTACTGATGGAAAGTATTCGGGTAACCGATAGGTGTTCAGTGGGCCGAACAGGAAAGGTTTCGGTTGACCGAGAAGGGTTCGACTTACCGAATCTTGATGGGACAGAATTCTAGTGCTCAAATTTACATTAAACCTTATGGACTCAATCAATATAAGATTACATGTCTTGGTCCAAAACTTTGATTACAAGTCTTGATGTCTTTATCCCAATGCGCATTTTCTTGATTATCTTGATCAACCTATTAAGATGATAATAGGTATACACATGTATGCAATGCATGTAATCATGTTTGCTTACTTTGATTGATTAGGTTGATTGATTTAGATTAGTTTGATTTATCATCAAAATTAATATAGATTAAGACCAAAAAGCCAACACAGACTAGAATGTGTTACTTGTCTAACAAAATTATAACTTATGGGTTCAATGTTTTGTTGATATTTGAGATTTAATAGAATGATATCTGATATTGTTTTTACATTGACATTGTCTACATTTATATCTTGATTTATCGTCGTACATTGCAGTCAGATTTGATTATATTAAATCTTCTCACTCATTAAATCATTCTACTAGATAGGTGATTTGAAAGACGTCAGGACAAGATGCACAATCACAAATATTTTAGTGTGAATGTCTGTTTCTACCGATATTTATGTGGATATAAATGATCAAATACATTAGATACATCTGAATACTTTTTGAAGTTGACAAGTTAACGAAATAGCAAAAGAATAACACATTTGATATATGTCTGGATAAGTAATGATTCAAGATATTTGTGTATTGTCCAGCTGTTTGATACCTTCTATGTATGTCCATACAAAGATGGTTACCCATGATATATTTTGTGAGAGAATCAAAACCAAAACAGTTGGAACTTATCCAGATAATCTCTAAAGTTGTAAAAGTCATCCCAACCCTTGGGAAATCTGATCGAGAAGGCGAGGAGTGTAATATACGACAATGAATCAAGATATAAATGCAAACATTGTCAATGTAAAAACAATCTCATATGTCATTCTACTAAATCTCAGATATCAACAAAACATTGAACACCAACTTATAATTTTGTCAGACAAGTAACACATAGTAGTCTCGATATTACATATCACAAATCCATGTTGCAAAGATTCCACAAAATTGACAGACATAATACAACCTTTGATCTACATATTATAGATTACATTATGAGATTGTTAAATATTCAGTCATCAAATGTTATAATGAAATCCAGACATAACTTCGAAGATATTTGACAAAATATCCAGACATAGGTAACAAATTCCAGACATAGCTAAAAAGAATCTAGACAAATCCAACTAAAGAGAGTTTGAGGAGCAACCAATGGAGTGTAGAAAAAGATAGTATGAACAATGAGTGTAGATGTCTAGCACCACCATGAGTGTTACTCACTTCTCCTGCGACCACCATCACGTTGCATTAAATGTTGTGAAAGAATGAAATGATTATAATAATTTATTATTTAAACAATAAGAGAACGTAGTTTGCATTTTATTTGACATTAGCTATGATTACGTTAAGTCTAATTTTCCACTCTACTATACTTATTGCAAGGGCCCATGAAGGGCCACAAGAGTTAATTATATTACGGGAATTAGACGGTCTTTGGGTTTGCCTCCGAGCAACGATGGAAAAAGTTGGCCGACTTGGGAATGGTGTTTAATTGTTTATTGGGTTTTTTGCTTGGATGCCACTCTTACAAGATGTATTCCAATTCCTACCATCACTCCCTTAATATTTCTAGAAATGCCACTCTTACGTATTATAATTTTCCTGATGCCATTACTTTTTTGGCAAATGCCACTCTGTTAGGTATTTAACGACCCAATATGTTAATTTCCGTCCAATTTGTAATTACTCATATTTGTTTAACTCTTAATCACAATTAGACTTCTAATGATTTAACCCCATCACCCCCTCACTTACTCGACGAATCCCTAGTTTTTACCCCTTTTTCCTTTTCACCCCAACCTCGACTACTTCATCCTTCCCACCTTTCTTCTCTTCGTGGCCAACATCGACGACTCCACCACCTTCGAACTCCACCATCGACGACTCCACCGCCTTCGAACTCCACCATCGACTCCACCACCTTCGACGATCGCCCAACATCGACGACTCCACCACCTTCGAACGACGACTCCACCACCCTCGAACGAAGATTGGTATGGTTTCCAATCACATGCAAAGAATATCAATCTCTGACCTTCAAGTTCTTCGATTTTTGTTTGTGATTCTTACTATAGAAGTTTGACAGATAACTACTTCGATGAGGAGGCTACGTTCCTGTGATAAGAGGAGGACGAGGAGGTATATCAATCTTTGACCTTTAAGTTCTTCGATTTTTCTTTTTTTGGGTTTTCTGGGAATGTATGAAAATGGGGCCTTACCTTCTATGATTTATCTGTGTTCTTACCTTTCTATGAATGTATGCTTTTCATGATTGATGTTTGTATGTATTTCATATCATCAGTGAAGGGAACATTACACACCACACTTTTAAGGTCTTTAAAGGTGGACAATGGGTTAATAGGAGAGGTAAACCAATGCCTAAGAATTTTGTGGAAGTTGGGGATGTTTTGGTTACAGACATTGAGATGAATTTCGACTTAGTTAAGAATTGCATTACCTCACACATGGATTGGGGTTTCAATGAGTCTCTATGTTTCACTTACAAAGTGCCCAGGTCACAGAGGTTTGAATTTAGATGTCTAAGGAATGATGATGATGTCCTTGCGGCCCTTAGTTATCCAAATCCGAAGTTGACACTTGAGATTTATGTTAGCAAAGACTTCCCTCACATACCATTGACCACCACTAATCCTAGTAGTCAACCAACAATGCCCACAAGCCACTCACCAGGACCTCCCATTCCCACAAGCCACTCACCAGGACTTCCTATTCCCACAAGTCACTCACAGCCAACTCCAATTCCCACAAGCAACTCACCACCACCTACAAATCAACAAAGGAATACCCCCATTCCACAATCACATGCAGATAGTGAGGCTGATGATAGTGATGAAGATCTCCAATACATGTTGAGTACAGATGAAGATGATTACGTCCCAGGGGAGGACGACAGTGATGATGATAGTGATGCAAGTGGGGAGGACCATGATGATGCAGAGGATGTTGTCATGTGGGATGATGGTCCTCAGACAACTGATGTGGACATGCTCAAACCAGATATTTGTGTTGGCAAAAAATTTCCAAACATTGAGAATTTCAAGTTCTCTATTAGACAGCACAACATCCTATCTCAAAGTGACATCAAGTTCTACAAGAGTGACCCAAAGAGAGTTATAGTTCGTTGTGTTGACAACACTTGCAAATGGAGGTGTCACGCGTCTAAGATAAATGAGGGGGCAGTATTCCAGATTAAGACATTGCATGCTGACCATTCTTGTACAAGTTTGAACAAAGTAGGATCCAAGATGGCAACCAACAAATGGATAGCCCATATATGCTACAACTGGTTGTTGGCCGATGAAAGTCTTAGAGTCAAGCACATCAAAGACAAATTAGCTGAGGGTTATCATGTCGAGCCACCATACAACAGAGTTTGGACAGGAAAGGAGTTAGCCCTTCATAAAATCCATGGGTCTGAGGAGGAGCGATATGAATTGCTACCTAAGTTCATCTCTGAATTAAACACAAGAAATCCAGATTCCATCTTGAAACTTGAAGTCAATAATGTCTCCCAATTTTTGAGAATGTTCATTTGTTTTGGGGCTTGCAGGAATGGCTTTCTTCAGGGATGTCGGCCAATAATTGGCTTGGATGGTTGCCATTTGAAAAACAAATACAAGGGAGCTTGTCTGTCTGCGGTTTCCGTTGATGGGAACAATGGAATTTTTCCTCTAGCCATTAGTGTTGTCAGAAGTGAGAACGAAGATAATTGGAAATGGTTCTGTGCACTTCTGAAAGTGGCTATTGGAGATGTCCCGGGTCTTGTTTTACTTAGTGACAGTTGCAAGGGTTTGGAGGCAGCTATTGGTGAGAGTTTTCCCGGATGTGAGCATAGAACTTGCATGAGACATCTTTACAAAAACTTCAGGCGACAGTTTGGAGGCGACTCTTTAATCGATCATGTCTGGGGGGGCAGCCAGAGCTTACACTGAAGTAGAATTTCGTAGAGTAATGGGAGAGCTTCAATTGGCCAACAAAGACGCTTATGAATGGCTAAATAATGTGGAGGTAAGGGATAAATGTTGGGGAAGATCACAGTTTGGGGTCACGGTTAAGTGTGATAGCGTGACAAATAACATTTCTGAGAGCTTCAAGTTTTGGATTTCAAATCCCAGACATAGACCCACTCTGAAGTTTGTAGATGTTGTTAGACAAAAGATGATGAAGTTACTATACGAGAGGAGGAGAAAATCAAAGGGTTGGGATGACATGTTGGTGCCTTATGCTAGAAATTGGCTCACCAAGAAATCACGAGGGCTCGGGGGATATGTGGTGGTAAAATCTGATGACAACAAAACCGAAGTAACAAGTCCAAGAAGGACTTGTGTTGTTGAGCTAGACGTTGGTACTTGTAGTTGTCGAAAGTGGCAACTAATAGGTCTACCTTGCAACCACGCGGCTGCATTCATAGGGACAATCAGAAATGTCGTTTGGGAAGACTACGTCCACCCATTTTATCACACAAGCAAATATAGGTTGGCTTACTCGGGCGTCATAGCTCCTCTACCCAACAGAGAAGAATGGAAATGCCCAGAAACAGGTGTTGTAGTACAAGCACCAGATGTATATAGGCCACCGGGTCGGCCTAGGAAAAAGAGGATGAAACCCATGGATGAGTCCAACAGGATACGAAGGATACATCGATGCAAGAGATGTCAAGGTTTGGGACATCAAGCCAAAACTTGCAAAAATCCAATATTCGATAGCCAACAAGCATCGACAAGGTAAATTACCATTTTTTGGGATTTAGTTTAAATTTCAGATTACTATTAACTAGTTACAAATCTTTTTTTGCAGTGCTCCTCCAGAATCAGAGACCACTAAGGCTACCAACAACCAAACAAAACTAGGAGAAAGAAAATGTACGTATACAACCTATACTTACAAGAATATAGATAACTTTGGTTGTGCCTTAATGTTGTCATTTACTTGATATGCAGGACCACCAAAGCACCACAAGCCTCAGTAGAACCGGAAGCACCACCAACCCAGTCAGAAAACACTGAAGATTGGTTGGGATCACCAAATTCAGAGAGGCAAAAAACTTATGAAGATCTGATTGATGCAGGGTATTCCACCATTGATGCACTCAACATTGTTAGAAGTTGTAGTGCTCTTTGATGTGGTTTTATGTAGTCATTCATATTGTATTTTGATGTGAAAAATATAGTGTTTATGTAGTAGATATGTAGTGTTTAGTTACTATTTTAAATGACTTCCAATCATAGAATCTTTTGATCTTTGACTGTTTTGATGTTATAGTATGTGTTTTGGGGATGTATGATTTCAAAGGTTGTGACTTATGTTCATTTAGGAAAGAGATGAGAAATCAAAGACAAGAAAAGTGGATATTAAAAGAGAAAGAACAGGTGAGGGAATGTATGCGAAACCAACATGGACAAACAAAGAAAGAACATATGAGGAATGGGCAGGAGAATGAGTGGGAGGGTTTAACTTTTTAATTAATAATAAACTAACATGAACAGGTGAGGAATGGGAGGAGAATGAGTGGGAGGGTTTAACTTTTTAATTAATAATAAACTAACAATATTAAGTATCTAACCTAACAGAGTGACATTTGCCAAAAAAATAATGGTATCAGTAAAATTGTAGTACGTAAGAGTGACATTTCTATAAAAAGTAAGGGAGTGATGGTAGAAATTGGAATACACCTCCTAAGAGTGGCATCCAAGCAAAAATCCCTTGTTTATTTGACAGCATGGGAATGGGATCCCAAAGAAGTTCACACGGCGGCTTTGCTGAATTGGACTATGCATCTAATGTGGGTGGATAAGAGTCCGAGATTTCCATGTTGATTAATGCTAATCTTTTTTAAGGGAATTTTCGGATTAAAGATGAGGACACAAAAAGTAAACGTACGACTGTACGAGTCCCCACCTGATAAAGTAGATAGACAATAGGGATGATTTTGGAATAAAATGGATTCTGTGTTGATTTTCTTCTTCATTCCATATGCTTTTGCAGTTTAATGCACGACACAAAACACAAACGACACGAAGGATTAACACGACTTAAACACAAAAAATATTTCGGACGTCGATTCGACTCAGACACGAAATTCTAATTTATGTGGAACTAGTATGAAATAAAATGGCACAAATCGACATGATAAATGTATGATTTCACGAAAAAAATTAAAATACCAACATATTTTAAATTTAAGGATCATTTATTAAGGCGTTGGTAGTCCGATTTCATAGTGCATTATTCCATACCAACATGTGTTGTATGTCTGGTTGGTAGTCCGATTTATTAAGGCGTTGGTTAGTGCATGACGTGTGTACAGGGAAGCATTGAACGAGACTTGGTCTCATTTAATTAAAATGAGATCCATTTATATCTCAATTAAATTACATTTATATTCAAATAAATCACATTCATGTTCAACAAACTCGTGAAGTTGTTTAACAATAATACTATGAAGTTGTGCAGCAATATAATTTCATACAAATTTGTACCACAAGTACAATTTTAATTTAAATCACGATATAGCGACATAGGAGTTTTAGAATCACTTACATTTTGAAACATAGATTTAATTACATAACAAATTCAATGCACCGGTTGCATTTTTAATTTGATGATTGAATCGGAAGAAACAAACTAGAGTTCTCACTTTTAAAAAATAAGGTCACGTCTCATTCTAACATTTCTATGTGGTGCGAGAATGTGTATATTTATTAATATAAATATATATGTAAATGAGGAGGGATCCACTACCCTTAAATTATATTGACACACGGTTGCGCTCAACGATAATATTAAATCTAAACTTCAAATTAAAAATTCAAAAATTAGAATCTTGATTTATAACGTATGAAGATTAATGACGTCGAAAATCATACAATTTGGAACATATTTTACAAAACATTTAGAGATGTAAAAATGAACGTACTACATTCATTAAAAAACTTGATTTCTAGATCTTATACGAAATGATTACTAAATTTTATGATTTTCAACATCTTTAATCTACTTATGTCGTAGATCAAGATCTACGGTTTGGATTTTCAATTTGGAGTTTAAACTTAATATCATCGTCAAGTGTAACCGTGTCAACGTAAATATATGTCAATATATATGTCACGATAATTTGATCGTTATCGAACGACACATGTCAAACAAAATGTCAGATTTCCATATCCAATACATAAGCTAATTCCACTGGATTAGTTTGATTCCGCTTAACATTGTAAATCCGTGTCCAAACGTGATTGTCGTCTCATTATATTATAAGTGCAAAAAAATCTTAACCTCCCTCCAATGATTTTTTAATAACGTCTGCCTCTACTTAACAATGACACATTAACTTAGGAGTGATATATTTGACCTGTCGGCTTACTTGGTGCCTTGTGTCCCTTTTGGTCGGTGAACAGATCCACACGCAGGAGATTTTATATGTGAAATGACCAAATGTTTCATCACCTTCTTTGTTTGTCAGTTAAGGGTGACCTAAAGTTGAGAAACTTGGAAAACAGTTAATACTTAATACTGCCACAACAAAACTTGAAACGATCAGCAAGATTTGTAATAACCTTGTTGCATGATTTAGTCAGTGGAGTGGTAGAGTGAAGAGTGAAGCGTCGAATTAGATAGTCTAGAAAGGTAACAATCTGTCAAATTAAACCTTCTACCACGCGCAAGTGTTCACCACATGCATCATGCAGTGCATATTTTATGGACTCGTACCATGCGGGAACACTTTACATATTTCTCTCGAAGTGATATGCCAGGAGAACAGGATTTCAAAAACTCGACAATGATGATGTCGAGTTCACATTGAGAGAACTCACCACTGGTGATCCCAAGTTTTATTGAAGAGCATGTTCATTTAATTTTAGAACTCAACAATTTCATTTCTTGTTTAAAAATATTTTGACAACAAAGACAATCATTCCAATTACAAAAAAATTCAACAACAAACACAATCATTTCACTACTACAGAAAAGGGAATATACGTCGGATGTACGGGGGTATATACGTCGGATATAAGCACTCCCTGATCCGACATCTATGCGTGCGTCGTCTATACATAGACGTCGGGCGTCCAATATCCGACGTCTATTCGTTAAGGATAGACGTCAACTTCTACATACGGCCGACGTCTATTCTTTAAGAATAGACGTTGGCTGTTATATCTAACCGACGTCTTTTATTTAGGTATAGACGTCGGCTGTTATATCTAACCGACGTTTATTATTTAGGTATAGACGTCAGTGAACTAACAGACGACGTCTATTCTTAAAGAATAGACGTCGGATTATAAATAAAGCCGACGTTTATTCTTTTCTTCAAAGGAATAGACGTCGGCTAGTATAATTATTCGACGTATATTCCTAAACCTGGACAAAAAAATAATAGCATCCTACAAACTTGTTTTTAGTCATCATATTCGTGTACATACAACCTGCACCCAATTCGTTCACAGATGCTCACACTTTCATCCACATGTACATACAAGCACAAGCACACATTTGCCAACTTGCACAAACACAAACATACAACCATACATGCACAAACACAAACATACAACCATACACAATTGACATTCAACACACTTGCAATTAATTCATTCTAAAATTAAGGCGATTATATTAAGGCATAAATTGTAGATTTGTAATACAAGTGCACTTGTTAACTAAATTACAAAAAATGTTAGTGACAGGAGAACCTCTTAGTTCGTCAACATGTTTCTGATAAAATAGTGAGTCCATCGGTCGCGAGTTTCATTGAGCTCCTGTTGCGAGAAATGATCACTACTTTTTGGGAAGACCTATAAAAAAATACAAGTGTGAATGTTAATAACTAAATATTGAAACTACAACTATACAATTGAATAACGATCTACATTACCTCGGATAGGCATACGTCTTGAGTTGCCAATTCGAGGATTTCCTCAGAATAAGGAAGGTTAGAAACCTAACTAAGCAATCAACGCCAAAACAAGCCTAAAGTCCACTATAGGTCCTTAGTAATAGACGACGCCTAACTTTGAGGTCACACCGAGGACCACTAGTCTGTAGGAAATCAAGAACCCAGAGGTCCCTAATATCTCATGGAGATTAGATGGGCAACGACGTTCTGGCCGAAACGGTCTTAAACATCGAGGACCACTAATCTGTAGGAAATCAAGAACCCGGAGGTTCCTAAAATCTCAGGGAGACTAGATGGGCAACGACATTTAGACCATAACAGTCTTAAACGGTTTCCTCTCCTTAATGCGTCCGAAAATCCTAGGGTCCAACATCTAATTGATTTTGTTAAGGCTCTTTTATTAAGTGGTTTTTGGGCAAACGAAAGAGTGATGAAATCCCCCACCTCATCTCCTATAGGTGACTACCCCCTAAGTGTTTTTCATACCTTAATCTAACAAACAACACACCAAACAAACACTCACCTCACTCTTGTTCCAATGCAATTCCTACTAACTAATGCGTGCTTTCTAATGAATGATGAGTGAAAGATATTACGTACCTTACGCTAGCAATCTACGACAGAAATCGTAAAATGTATAATAAATACGATGAATGCAAATCCTATATGATGAATGGCTTAGCAAATATTGTCTAATCTTTTGCTTTAGGTTATTAAAGACCAAGTTACTTAAGGGGGTCAATGAGTTATTATCATAATATTGAAAATTCAAAAAAAGTAAGGCGATAAACATTTTAAATATTAAAAGAAAGTATTAAAAATAATTACTTTGATTGACAGAAAATATTTTAAACACAAAATATCATGTTATTAATAACACTTGAAAATAAAATTTTATTGAAATTTTGGCAGAACCTCCCCTTAAAATTTTATATGTAAAATTCTTCAAATCCTGGAATTAACAAGAAAAATGTATATCCACTCACATTCACATCATGTATTTCTCCACTACATCACATTCACATTACAAATCTACTCATGTTGAAATACACATGAATGAGATCCATGAAGAACGTTAGTTTATTTACATTCAAATTTACTTAATAATGCATCCCAAACAACTCTCCATCGTTAGTTAAATCATCCAACCAACCCAACTCAAGACCTAAGATAGCAAACCAAACAAATCCAACTCATATATACTCATTTAAATCATCCAACCAACCCAACTCAACTCAATCCAAAACAAACCAATCCAATGAACGACTGAAATCAAATGATATCTCATTAATAAAGGCTGCATCCATCATCATAACATATAACAATAACATATAAAAACAATGAATTAAACATTCACACAATCACACTCAATTCTCGTCAACCAAACAAATCCAAAATTCACAATCTCCACAACCAAGTAAACAATCCAAATCCAAACACCACAATCTCAAATCCAAATCCAAACACCACAATCTAAACATATCAAATATGAGAACCTAATCAAACAATCTAGTAGATTTGCTTTTGGCTTCACTTGAAGTTAATTTTTCTACAGGTGGTGAAACACGAACCAGAGGAGGAGGGGAAAGTTGCTGCCGACGTCGAAGAGGAGGTGCAGTGCCGGTGGTCGCACCAACAACTACACCCACAACTACACCAAATCAAAAAAACTAAATAAAAAAAACTCAATCCGGAACTACACAAACAGTATGAGCACGAACCAGAGGAGGAGGAGGTTGTGGCTTCGGTGACAGCGGTCGCGGAGGAGGGTGCGGTGACGGTGGTCGCGGAGGCTACGGAGACGGTGCAGAGGGACGGAGAAGGGGAGGAGAGCACAAGGGACGTCGCTGCGGTGCCGGAGACGGTGCAGATCGGTCGTGGAGGAGCGGTCGTGGGACGGCTAGGGTTTGGGTGGGTTTTCGTTTGAGATGAATGGAAGAAACGCGTTTGTTCGATTTCTTTAAGACATATAAACGTCGGATGTTATAGATATCCGACGTCTATCCCTCGACGTCTATATGCATGGAGTATAGACGTCGGCCGTCTATACCATCTGACGTCTATGGGTCGACGTCTATACCCTATAGACGTCGGATTCAAAGGGTATTCCAACAACCGACGTCTATATGTCGACGTCTATACCCTATAGACGTCGGTTAAACTTGGTATTGCAATAGACGACGTCTATAGGACCATATAGACGTCGTCTATATTAACGGCCGACGTCTACTCTGTCATCTCCCTACTAGACGTCAGTCGTTCTAACAGCCAACGTATATGTGGCGACGAGTAAAGCCTATTCTGCACTAGAGTTTCCAAGTAGAAAAATACAACAAATATCACCATTTCCCACTTCCTAAATTTCAACACACCAAAAAACCGAAGTACCAAAAATTGCAGCAAACACAATCATCGAAGATTTTTAAGCAGAAAACACAATTCAACCACCAAATACAAACACCTACGATAAAATGAAAATAACATCTACAATAATGAGTTTAATAACAACTAGTTAATAACAACCAAATGAGTTTAATACAACTAAATATCTATCATAAGTGACTTCTCAATCTTTTCTTCTTTTTAGGACGTGCCTGAGCACGTCCTCTCCCCCTGCAGCGTCCCTCTTCTCGTGCTGCATTCTTTGTATGTTCTGTATCCTGAGTCAGACCGCCACCATCTTCTTGTGTGTGTGGATCTTATTCTTCAACGACGCGATCCCGACTAAAATGTAATGTGAGTTCTTCAGCACCAAAACACATGAGCTAAGCCTTCATTTTTCCTTCAATTTTCCAACAACCGAAGAGCATGTCTTGCGATCTCTGATCGCCTTGTGAATTTGATGGAGTTCTTTGTGGAACTCATAAACTCCGTGTACGTACATATAATTAAACAGTTCATCAAACACTAAACACAATTTTAAAACGTGGTAATTGTTTAAATAAATGTTTAGATCTTACTATCTCCCACTCTCTACCCACTCGAGGTCTGTATAAGTTATGAGCTGGAGCCATGATGTGATGAACAATCCAATTTACAGTGATGCTCCAGTATCATTCTTATATACAGCTGTGTGCTCTCTTCAGGAGTGACACCTAGGAGTGGTCGTTCAAACTGTAGATGATCTCTTCTGTGCCACCAATGCTGAATGAATCAGTGATTTTCCGCCAACCAATTAACGTTTGCCCTCCCCTGAGCTGATTTCACTACATGTCTCTCCATCGGCTCTGGAATGTGCTACTGTAGACCGAACTGTCTCATCACTTGGTCTGGATAATGCATAAACACGTCACCAAAATTTATAAGCCAAGTATGACTCGTCAGATCACTGAACCTTCCATACATAGTGGTGGTAACTGACTAAGATCCAAATGTGCGTAAGGGTCCCATATCAGGTCCCATATCACTTGATTAAATTTCTGCACGTCCAGCTCATTCCAATAAAAATCAAGTGTCATCGTCTTCGCACTACCCTTGAATGATCTTGGTCGTCTCCAACGGGCACCTAATGGTGTCATGTCATCCTCCGGGTATAGTAATGATCTGCTATTCAAAGGTCTCCCAATGTGTACATGTTCCTAGCACCACCACTTCAGGAACATAAGAAAACCATACATATGTTTGGTCGGAATCAGTGGTGTTTCCTCTAACATGTGATATAAGTGGGCCAGAGCCGCACTACCCCAACTGTACTCTGATGCGATGACCAAATCTCTGAGCAAAGACATGTACTTCAAGTGAATCATCTTGCCGCTCTTATCTACCAAAATATTGCATCCCAACTGGAATAGAATAAAGGCTCTAGTGTGTCGTGTAACCGTCTCCTCGTCAACATCAAAAGGCAAATGCTAAAACTGAGCTTGCAACCAACTCAGAGTTACGGAACCCTTACGACCCAAGTTATTGGGGACCTGACCCAATAAATCCATCCATACATCTGACCAAACGTACTTCTAAGACTCACACACTAGCAAACCATCTACGTGCAAGCCGGTAATCAGAGAGATGTCACGCAAGCTGCAAGTGATCCCATTATGCCGTAGGTGAAATGAATGAGTCTCCGGTCTCCAACGCTCGACCATTGCCCCCAGCATGGTATGGTCCAACTGGACTCGGCCCAACCGAGTGACTGTGTCAAACCTGCCATATCTAGCAGAAACAATACCCTCTCATCAGTGACCTGCCATTCGTTGAGCTTTAATCCATGCTCAACGCATTTTACGCCATCAACCTCATTCTGCATAAATTAAGAGAAATGTCAGAATATTAATACATACATGCAAAGATTTGACTTGAAAGTAGTAAAATGCTTACAAAATGTTTGAACAAGTCAGACTTGTGGTTGACATGCAAAACCAACACTGATCTGTCTACCGGACCTTGTGAAGCATAACTGTCTCTAACCGAACCGGTATTGGAGCCACCAAACTCCATCTGTACATAACACGTTAAATATTAGAAAACATTGAAGTGTTGCAAATCATATCTTAAGAATCAACGTAATATTAATTACAGTTATGAAAAATTGGAGTCATAAAAACCATCCAAAATATTTTACAATTTTTTTGGCATTCATTGAAGTCTTACATCACAATCAAATCTTAAAAATCATTCAACTCTTACAACACATTCAACTCTTACACCACCAACTCTTACACTACATCAACCATTCAAGTCTTACATTTATCTGAAATCCTACATAATAGTAACATAAACAATTTTACTATATAAGTTCCTTGCATCGTTTTCTATTATGCCCCAAACCACCGCATCTCCCACACCGTAGCCTTCTTCCAGAGTGCTCGTCCATCTCGTTTCGGATTCACGTTGATTTAGGCCGACCAGGAGATCTTTTGGTTTGCGGAGGTTTCATTGTGATGTTGCCACGATCAGGTCAATACCTCACATCAGGAATTGGGATAAATATCAGTTTATACGTCTGTCTGTACATTTGAACCTCATAATACGGGGAGACCAATGTAAAGTGCTGACATTTGCATGTCTGCCGCTGCAAACTATTAGTACATGTGAACAGGGGACGTGCATTGCAATTATGTATCCACAAATGCAAGTAATAACTCATTCTTCAAATTTCACAAGGTATTTTTCTGGTAATTGGTTTCAACCTGGTACATCAACTGGTGGTATCGAGTTACTGTATGAGTTTTGACCAAATTGTTGTTTTACGTCACCACGGTGTGGATTGTCGGTACATATGTTTCATTCCATGACTCAGCGGCGTCCCTTCTCTTAACAAAGAATTTGTTCAAACAGAGAATGTCATCAAAATCATGGTCGTAATTGGCATACCGTGTGCCATCGTAAGACATTGTTGAAGCTTTCTGACATGTTTGTTGTCATACGTCCGAAACGTCGCCCCCCGTCGTGACAATAAGTTCATCTTTCCAAAAGACCTCGATGCTGAATCCACTCGTATACCGGTTTATGTTCCTCTGCAATAACCTTCATTAGCTCTTCAAATTTCATAAAGGAATGAGTTTTACCTGCTTCGTAAAACTTGATTTGTCCCTATCTTTCTTTGCAATTTCGATGTTTAGCAAAATTTGCTTTCATGTGTCAAAGACAGATTAATTAAAACGATGTACATGCCCCTCTGAAGGTGGAAATGTGGCTCGCACACGAGCGTTTATTCCCAAAAATCTGTCGGTGATAATACATAAATCAGGTTGCATGGTCACTCTACTTGCCAGCAATTGAAAGAACCACGTCCACGACTTTGTCTTCTCGCTCTCTACAACAACAAATGTCAAAGAAAAAATTCTGTTGTCTGCATCCGTGCCCACATCAATTAGTCATAAACCTCTATATTTGCTATAGAGGTGTGTTCCATCCACACTGACAATGAGTCTGCAATATTGAAACTCACTAATTGATGGCTCAAACGCCCAAAACACACGCTTAAACATCTCCTCGTCTAGATTTACCTGTACGATCTCTATTTCGACAACAAATCCTTCATTGTTCTGACAGAGAACTGTGAGGAACCTTCGCAGATCCCTAAAATGTCTTCTTCGGCACCACAAATTCGGTTCAACACTTTTTGTCTGGCATGCCATGCTTTAGCGTAACCGATTTCAAGTGAGTATTTGGTCTTCACCGTTTCCATTATTTCAGCATGAGTAATTGAGAACTTAGTTCTAGCAGATGACATTATCAAGTCGCAAACAAATTAGTATTGCATTATTTGTTGTCGTTTAGCAACATCGGATTGGAACAAGTGTGCTCGGCGTCGTACGTTTTAACTTGAAAATATCTGCAGCCTTTTAGGACAGACGCATGTAGACGTAATTTGCAGTTATCCTCGTCACGACGAAGACAATGAACAGTATACCGTTTCGTTGAAGAAACCACAACTGAATACTAAACAGACTTTTTAATGTGCCACAACTACAGAGCGTGAACCAAAATCATCTTTCGTTGGGAAAATTTGTTTATCCCAAAAAGAACGACCATCTTCCATACGCCAGTCACTCTTTTCCAAATTGTTCGCAGCATCGAAGAATGAGTGTTCAATTACAGAATTCTATATCCAGTTGTCGTCCTCGAAGATATCGGGAAGTTCATTAAGAGTTAGAATCATGTCGTTGTTAGTAACTACATCATCAACAACGTTATCATCTTCATGGTTTATGGACTGGTTCATCACATATATGACATCCTGTGTCTCCGGAACGACTTCATTAGAAGAAACACCTTCACGTTCATCTTCTACAACGAATAGTGTATTGTAATCCCCTAATTCCTCAGTGTCATCATCTTCAACGCTATGCATCTCTTGCATGAATTGGGTCAACAATTGACAAACCAAGCCTAAGGGAGGGATATGAGGTGGACAGTCCAGCCCTACCAGAAAACTCATCATGACTGTAATGCATGAGTTCAAATTGCGATAGACAAGGATAAAGATTTGCACTGCTGGAAGGAATGTCACATGTATTTTTTGGTCATTCATTGTCTGTTTGCTGGTAGTTCTGCGATTGGAAAAATGGAATTTCCCAGTATGCCGGAACTTTGGTTGTAGGATTTAGACATATATTCAAATATATTCTGCAGTCCCAACCGGTCGACTTTACTGTACCATACTCCGACGAATGAGTGTTGGTTGTCAACGTAGGGTCGGACACTTTAGGTTCAACTTCCACATACACTCCAACCACAAACATCCGTTTAAACAAACACATCATTCCATAATCCGACCTATCATTGGTTAATGGTAATTTCACCGTCAACTTGACATCAAACATACTGTGTGGATAATAACATTCAGATCTTATAACATCCATTAAATCCATTAATAATGATACTACAAATAACATTCTGAACTTCCAAACATCTAATAATGACATATTTCACGAATTCAAACGACATACATTCAAACAGCGTGCAAATCATGACATATTTAACACACATATTTCTCAACTTCAACACATTTTTTCCATTAAAACTCACATACATTCATTACTCTATTTTTAAGATTACAATAATCAAACTTAAATTCCCACATTCAACCCCAAATAAATCATTTTTAAGTTTACATTCATTAAAACTAACATACATTCAAACCAAAATAACAACAAAAAATATAATTTTAATCACAATACATCAACATAACCCCAATGCCTCAGAAGAGGCTCCCGCCTAAGCGAGATAGGGGAGGTCGGATGTACGCAACCCTACCACTGTAAAACAATGAGGTTGTTTCCAATTGACCCAAATGATGCAAATGCAATTGACCATCTGCGATTCCACAATAAAAGAAATGTAGATCGTTTAAATAACCCTTTGATATAGTCCATGATGCTCCAAATGTCAAAAAACAACATAATCTTTGACACAGTGGAAATGGACATAATTTCAATCACAATAATCAAACTTAATTCAACTATTTTTAAGATTACTACCGTAGACCTACAATCAACAAAACTGAAATCAATAATCAACTAAGAATAAGAAATAAATAGTTTGGCCTAAAACCCAAAATCGAAATCGAGTTTGCACCAAAACAGGTTCTTAAACCAACAAAAACAGTACAATCATACCTAAAACAACAATGTATATCATCCTAATACATAAAAATACAAGAAAACGGTGGAAAACGAAAAAAATCGAAACCCTAACATTAAAATCGTGAGAACTCGGCGTGAGGGAGAGGGGGGCGTCAGACTCGTTTTATAGCCCAACGGAACTCGGCGTTACAAACGTCGGGTTCACTTTTTTTAAGTGAACTCGGCATTGTACATGTCGAGTTCTGCCTTTAGAAGTCGACATCGAGGCTGTCGAGTTCTATTTAAGACATTGCTCTCTTGGCACCCCAACCGTCTCATGCACGATCTATAATTAAATGAACTTGCACTCTTCCATAGAACTCGGCATCACCAGTGCCGAGTTCTTTGAAATCATGTTCTCCTCGCAGATCACTTCGAGAGAAATATGTAAAGTGTTTTCCCAATAAAAACCAAATTGACATCGACATCACCAGTGCCGAGTTCTTTGAAATAGAACTCGACACTGGTGATGCTGAGTTCTATTTGGAATCGTGTTCCCCTGGCAACACTTCAAGAAAAATCGACTAGTGTTCCCGCAATAAAAGTCAAAATGATCTCGGCACTTGTGATGTCGAGTTCTGTATACACTAAAAAACAAACTCGCCGCCGCACGTTGTGACAGCGGGTCTAGTGTGAAAATATTTTTTCAGAAGATTTATTTTGACAAATTATTTTAAACAAAAATATTTAATTTTTTTCCCCATGCAATGGAGGTCCTCTGTGGCTCTGTGGCATCAAATTAGTTGGTTGTCTTCTTCTTGTCTTCTCAGTGATGTTTTCTTTTTGTATATATTATAATAAATTGCCTTCAGAAACGTCCTTTTCAGGAGGTTATGCGTCATTGAGTATTGATCCGAGTCAAATAATTATTTTTTGCCAAACAAGGGGTGTGTTTAGAATGTGGTAAAAATCACTCGAAAAAATATTTCGGGATAACAATTAGGAGAGGAGACTTATATAGCTAGTGTAGTAATTACTTTCTTCTAGGTGTAATATATCAATAAAAATTTCACGAAATATTAATCTTAAACTTCAAAACACTCAACCCAATCTCACCAAATAACGGTTTTTATATTTTCGTCAACAATCGGCTCGGGCGAAAATCGTGATGGCGATACTGATATAGGGGGAGCAAATAGGTAAACAAACTTGATCATATATAATCCGAAGACCATGCTATATATTATGTTATATTCAATTAAACGCTACTTGGATATTTTCCAAGTTGCAAGGATGAGCAAGTAATTAACCCATAAAGATACTCTCAACTAAAGGTGTATTTTTATATATATTTTTATAATTCTTATTTAATTTAATTCATGCTATTTAGAATATATTTTTTAGTAATTAATATGTCCTAACTTTAGATGGACATTTCAAAGTTTGGAACAGAAGTTGACTACTGACCTGTATTACACGTTCTTGCGCCGAATATGCCTTCGTTTTTAAATTAATCATAGACGTGAAACATGTAGGTCACGCTGCGCCCAGCTTGGTTGACTAAAGTTGAAAATTTCATACTTTTTCAAGGAAGCCTTGTTAGACCACTTTCAGAACTCAGAAGAGTGAAATCTTTGTTGTTACAAACGTAAATCTACAGTGTTCAGGGTTACTCTACGGTCAATCCAATTTGTATCCGTATCCAATTCGAATTTTTATGGATAAATTTTTAGTATCCATATTTGTTTAATATGGATATGGATATGACTTTTGTATCCGTATATTATCTGTCCGTATATGAATCCGGACTACAAAATAAAAATGAATATGAGTATATATATGATAAGTATTTGTACAAAGAGGTTAATTTTTTAGTGCTCAATCAGACACACTAGGACATTTTGGTTTAGGTAAGAAGAAGGAAAATTAAATAATGGTAAAGAAAGAAGTAGTAGTAACAAGGTTTTGACTCTTGTGGTACCAAAATTAGTGATGTTTTTTTATAATCTCAACCTTTTTGTATGCGAACTTTGAGATACACACACAGAAATTATAAAATGAGTCTTAGGCTCATTTAGCTTAATTGAATCATTTAAACATCCATCGTTCAAATTAAATTTAAAGGTGAATATAAGATCTTAGTTTACTAAAATTGGAAATCAAATTAAACACCATCTCTCTAACCAAATTCACGTTTCACGTTCTCTCCCATTTCACCCCCATTTTATCTCATTACACATTCTCTCTCAGACCAAACTCACGTTCCCTACCTCGTCGTCATTGGGAATGTGTTGTTTTTTGGGGTTGGAGAGGAGGCAGAGTGGATTGGGCGAGCGGAGGAGGGGCTGATATGGACGGGTAGAAGTGGGGAAGGTCGGGATCAAGTGGGCGGAGGCTGCAACGCTTGGTGGTGGCTGAACTGGTGGTCGGCGGGGTTGGTCGGGGGCGAGGATTAGAGGGTGCAATGTGGGTGAAGATGGTGGATTTTCTCCTGATATCTGTGGGTAAGTTATTGCTAATTTGACTATACTAGATCATTTAACTCCCACCAAAATGTTAGCTACAACCCTAAAAATTGTTTAACCTCAGCATTTAACAACAATTTTATAAATTGTTTGGATCTCGTTAAGGAGGTGATCAACAAAGCAAATTATACTGGTAAAATTAAGTTGGCAACGGATGTTGCTGCGACAGATTTCTGCATAGGTAAGATACACCTTTACAGTCAAGGTAGCTTCAAAATATAGCAACATGACACCTATGATTGACAGTTCGGTAATATGTAGTCCTCTTGAATCTTGGTGTTAGAGATATATTAGTTACTGACATTCACATTTCGTTTTCAACTTATTGTCTTAACCATCAGTATTGTTATGTATTTCAAGGAAAATGACCGCAAGTGCATGTAGCCCTAGACTGTAAATGATATATGACGCCAAAGAAATGATTAAAATCAACTTGTAATGCTTGAATTTCTTGGTAGTGCTATTGCGTACACTATAAAATGGTTTAACTTCTGTTTGTGTTTATTTATGCATTTGGACAATAAATACATTGCTTTAACATATGATTGTCCCTTCAATATGATTACCAAGACCCTTAATAAACTGCATCTTTTTTATGTGCTTGAAATTGGGCAAGATTCTACCTCTTCCATATTCATTCTCATTGGCTTTATGGGTCCAATTGGTATCAATGTGACATTCTCTATCCATATGCTACTCTTGACTTGTGTCTAAAACTATGAATGGTTGAGGATTCTGTTCCATTTTCTTTTCAAAACAGGAAACAAGTATGATCTAGACATCAAAACACCAACTAAATAAGGGACAGAACTTCAGGACCGGAGAAGATATGGTTGAGATGTACACCAAACTTTGTGCAGGCTTTACCATAACCATTTACGTTTACCCACCCTTACCTCTGCAGATACCCTACCACTGTGTGAGATATGATATTGATGTTTTTTACAGTAATGATTTGATATTGATGTTTTGTTGACATATTATCCTATAGTTTCTATTGAGGAGCCATTTGACAAGAGGATGATTGGGAACAAACAAAGTTGTTTTCCAGTCTAGGGATGTCAGGTATGCCACTGCTTTGTGCATAAATATTCTAGTTGGGTGGGCACATATGCTGACAATAAAATTTTCGAGGTCGTAGGACACGAGTTACTGATGTGTAATCCAAAACGCATTGAGAAAGCAATTCGTGATGTAGTCTGCAATGGTTTCTTCTATAGGTTGTGGGGGATGTGGTGGACACGATCGTATTGACAATGTCGTTAAGGAAGAAATTCGACTGGACTGATCTCGTCAGTGTTGATGCTGGAGAGGATGAGACGGCGACAGAAAAGATCAATGGATTCCAGTGAATGATCATCCATTAATAGTGTGACCACCTGATCATCCACCAACTCTACCTTTGTACTAAGTGTAAAATCAAGTTTGATTTGTAAAAAAATAATGTCTCAAATTGGGAGTTTGGTGATTAGTCTTCAAAATAGTATTGTACACTAAATTAGATAATTGAAGTTTGTTGTGTGTGTATATGTTCATACTTGACTTGTTAAAGATACTTACCGTTGTGTCTGACGATTGGGTGCTCAAGGCATCGCATGGTATTCCCATGCCGATTGAGTTTATCAAAGCAAATCAATTAATTCAGCCAACGGCTAAAACCATGTTGTATAAATAATCACATAATCAAATCATGTAAATCATTCCGAAATATAGAAATAAAATTTCTTCTTCTCCTACTTGTCTCTTCCTCTTGAATTTCTACATGGTATCAGAGCACTGATCCTTTGTGCCTCAGATTCTACAAATCATCACCGGCCTCACCTCATACAAGGGGGTTGAAGGTCCTCAAAACCCACATCCAAACCCGAGAGAGAGGAAAAAAAACCAAAATCATGTCGGACGGCAACAAAAATCTACCTGATGGGATGAACTCTCATCGCCTGGTCTCGACAACACTAAACGGGACCAACTATCTGTCCTGGTCGCGCGCAGTCACACTTTCCCTCAGTGGCAGAGGAAGGCTGGGCCACATCACCGGAAAGACAACAAAACCAGAAGAAAACGCAACCGAAAAGCTCCATGACGAATGGCAAACGGCGGATCATCAGGTTATGTCGTGGCTTATTGCCTCGATGCAATCAGATATCGCCGAAATATTCATCTTCAAAGACAACGCGAAGGAACTATGGGACTCTGTTCGTGACCATTATGGAAAAGCACAAAACTTCGCGCATATCTTCAAAATAAAACAAGAAATTGCGCAAACACAACAACGTGGGGCGACCGTCACAGAGTACCTTGGTACTCTCAGAAGAAGGTGGGATGAACTGAAAATTTACGAACCTCCCACAGTTGACCCACAAGTCATACAAAGCCGACAAGAACAAAACCAGATCTACCAATTTCTGGTAGGATTAGACTCAAGCTACGAGACCATTCGGTCTCAAATACTTATGGCGCCGGATCTTCCCAGCCTCACAAACATCACAAGCCTCGTTCAGCGCGAGGAGACAAGAAGAAACACACTGAACAACCACACCAAAAACCAGAACTCCGACAACCAAGCCCTCATCGCCGGTCGGAACCAAGCTCAGGGAACAAAAAAAAAGTTCGGGAACAAAAGCAACGAACACTGTGAAAACTGCAAGAAACCAGGACATAGCAAAAACGCGTGCTGGTTTTTGTTCCCACACCTCAGACCACAAAAAAATGAAAAACATATGAGAGCAAATATGGTGGATGGAGGCTCCGGCGGGAGCACCAGTCTACACGGAGGCAGCAGTGGCACAAGTTTCCTCGACGGCGGCGACAACACCAGCTTTCTCCGGAGCGGCGGCAGACCAGGCGAAAGGGTTGCAAACCCTACCGGTTATGCGGATAATTCTGCTTTTTATTCGTGCCACACAGTCGAATCTCCCAACCCGGGAAACCAGACCCGTTATGATAACGGGTGCAACGGATCTGATGGGATCGGGTTTTGCACTGGCGGGTCGGATCCTACCATTAACCCGCTCCAACTTAAAAACCTGGTGGGCCACCTGAATGAACTTTTGCACAAGAACCCTCCCACATCAGGTAATTTGTCAGGTAACACAAATACTTCTGTTATTTCTAAACTTTCTGGAAGAAACACGAATTTTAATAACAAGGCCTGGATAATTGATACCGGAGCCACCGATCACATGACTGGAGATCCAACATTACTTAGTAATATTAAACAAAACCTAAACTTATTAAACAAATTTGTGACAGTTGCAAATGGAAACAAAGTACAAATTAAAGGAATAGGCAAAACAAACTTAGTAAACAACACTTATGATGAAATCTTATATGTTCCTAATCTTGATGTTAATCTTGTATCGGTAGCAAAAATTACAAGGAATCTCAATTGTAATGTTGTGTTTACTCCTAATAATGTTATTTTTCAGGATCGTACGTCAGGGAGGATGATTGGTAAGGGCATTCTTACTAATGGTCTGTATGTTCTAGAAACAAGTGAAAAAGCACATCATACAAAAACTCTCAATGATCACAATCTCTGGCATAAAAGGATGGGACATCCATCATCAAACATATTGAAATGTTTTTTTCCTGCTTTTAAAAATGAATTATTATGTGATGTATGTCGTTTTGCTAAACAAACTCGATTACCTTTTCAAAAATCTAGTACCAAAACCTTCACACCTTTTGAGTTAGTGCATTCTGACATTTGGGGACCTGCCCCCATCGAATCTTACAACGGGTTTCGGTACATTATTAGTTTTATTGATGATTTTTCTCGAGCCACGTGGACGTATCTTTTAAAAAACAAATCTGACACTTACTCAGGTTTTTGCGAATTTCTCTGTTACATTGAAAATATGTTCGACGCAAAAATCCGTTTTTTTAGATTTGATAATGGATCAGAATATATGAGCAATTTGTTTCAAAATCTCTTACGTCAAAAAGGTATTTTTCATCAAACCTCTTGTGTTAATACACCACAACAAAATGGGATTTCCGAACGAAAAAACCGACACCTTTTGAACGTCACTCGGTCTCTTCTTTTCCAAAACAATGTCCCAAAGGTTTTTTGGTCAGATGTCATTCTCACTGCTACCTATATTATCAACCGACTTCCCAGTCCCACTATTGGGAATAAAAAACCTCTTGAAATATTGTTTAACAAAGACATTAGCATTGACCACCTTAGAATTTTTGGTTGTACATGTTTTGTTCACAAGAAAAGGGAAAATAAATTTGATCACAACTCTATCAAATGCATTTTTTTAGGATATTCATATAGGAAAAAAGGGTACAAATGCTATGATCCAGAAAATAAAAAAACTTATGTTTCTCGCGATGTATCCTTCTTCGAAACCGAACCCTTCTTCAAAAACTCTAGCTCTGAGAACGCTTCCGCTATCCCAGTACCTAATAACACCTATGACGACCTGCTTCCTCTACACCACAAAGAAAATGAAGAAGGAGGAGGAGAAGACAATGAAGGAGAAGAAAATGAAGAAGGAGGAGGAGAAGACAATCAAGGAGAAGAAAATGAAGAAGGAGGAGGAGAAGACAATCAAGGAGAAGAAAATGAAGAAGGAGGAGGAGAAGAGAATGAAGAAAACCAAAGAGAAGGAGAAGGACCAAGAAGATCTACTCGCCCAACTCGCCTCCCTCCAAAACTTAACGACTACTATCTCTCTCATCTCTCTCGCAAAACCACGTATCCTATCCAAAACTTTCTATCTTACCATCATATCTCTAACAAACATCAATCCTTCCTAGGAACACTAGACATAAATAAAGAACCAACCAGCTACCATGAGGCCATAAGTAATCAAAATTGGGTCAAAGCCATGGAGGAAGAACTAAAAGCCCTTGAAAATAACCATACCTGGACCCTTGTTCCACTCCAACCTGGTGTTAAACCTGTGGGTTGTAGATGGATCTACAAAATCAAATATCATAGCAATGGACAGATAGAAAGATATAAAGCTAGACTTGTAGCCAAAGGCTATACACAAACATATGGCCTTAGAAACATTTGCCCCTGTCACTAAAATGAACACTGTCCGTATTTTGCTCTCTATTGCTGTGAATCAGGGATGGAGTTTATTTCAAATGGATGTGAAGAATGCCTTCTTACAAGGTAACCTAGAGGAAGAAGTCTACATGACTCCACCTCCTGGCTACACCACTTGTCCCAACCAGGTATGCAAGCTTCATAAGTCCATATATGGCCTCAAACAATCACCTCGTACCTGGTATGCCAAACTCAGTCTCTCTCTCATTGATTATGGTTTTAGTAAGAGTTCTGCTGATGCATCCATGTTTACAAAACATAAACATAACACCAACATCATCATACTTATTTACGTTGATGATATTATCATAACTGGGAATAATAACCACGAAATTGCATTAGTTAAAGAATACTTAAAATAAAAATTTGACATAAAAGACCTAGGCTACTTAAAATACTTTTTAGGAATAGAAATTGCATACTAAAAAAAAGGGTTATTTCTTTCTCAACGGAAATACACCCTAGACCTTCTCAAAGAAACTGGAAAATTAGGTTCAAAGCCCTCAACTACACCTATAGAAACCAATAAAAAGATAGGACCAAATGATGGGACTCCCCTATCCAACATTGGGCAATTCCAAAGGCTAGTTGGAAAACTTATCTACCTTACTGTCACTCGACCTGATATTACATATGCAGTTAGTCTAATAAGTCAGTTCATGCATGCTCCCTATACTCATCATCTAGACTTAGTAAACAGAATCCTATGTTATCTTAAAGGAACACCTGGACAAGGTTTATGGATGAAACCCAACAACTCTAATTCAATAATTGGATACTCCGATGCAGATTGGGCTGGAAGTCATGATCGACGTTCAACTACGGGATTCTGCACATTTGTGGGAGGTAACTTGGTAACCTGGCGAAGTAAGAAACAAAACCTCGTCGCACGATCCAGTGCAGAAGCAGAATACCGTGGAATGACATCCACTACCAGCGAATTAATTTGGATAAAACAGCTGCTTAAAGATATGAACATCACAACTCAAAGTCCTATGAAAATGTTCTGCGACAATAATGCGGCGCGACACATTGCTACAAATCCAGTCTTCCATGAGAGAACCAAGCACATAGAAGTCGATTGCCAGTTTATCAGAGAAAAAATACAATCAAGGCAAATAGAGGTTCCCTTTGTCCCAAGTAAGGAGCAACTTGCAGACATCTTCACCAAAGCTCTCGATCACAAGACCTTCTTCAACATTCTTCACAAGATGGGATCTATCAATCCTTTTCAGACCCAACTTGAGGGGGCGTGTTAAAGATACTTACCGTTGTGTCTGATGATTGGGTGCTCAAGGCATCGCATGGTATTCCCATGCCGATTGAGTTTATCAAAGCAAAGCAATTAATTCAGCCAATGGCTAAAACCATGTTGTATAAATAATCACAGAATCAAATCATGTAAATCATCCTGAAATATAGAAATAAAATTTCTTCTTCTCCTACTTGTCTCTTCCTCTTGAATTTCTACATGACTATATGAGGAGATAGACGTGGGGATCCCCATATTGTATTTTTGTAAAGTTAATGACAATGTATTCGTTTGTCGGGTTCAAATCTACTTTTTACGGTATGTATATATATTATCCAGTGAGATCCATAATTTTTTGTTCTCACTATAATAATACATTATATTACGGCTAACATATATTACGATTGTGAATATAATATTAATTTTGTTACGAACATTGATACATATTACACATGTTGCAGTCATCCACCATTATTTGAGGAATATTGTTAAAATTAATTACATTATATTCAGGCTAACAACAAAGAACTTCAATACATCACCTCAGAAATTTATAAATTCTCATGTGTACTCTATGTGTCCAAAAAATAGGACAAATCCTCACATATCCAAGACATTGAATTTGAGGCACAATATGTTGTATTAGGTCTCTTTGAGGATCTGATTTGGGTTGTTACAGTTTGGATGCATGATATTGGTGGTTGAGTTTGTATCGTGGAGGGTTGGATGAGCCATGACGGAGATTGAGTTTCTACCACCACCAAAGCTTGGACTTGTGGATGCGGAGGTCGGATTTGGGTTTTCGAGGGTTTGATGTGATTAACCACCACCTTGGATGTGTGTCGTTGATGATCTATTTTTTCCATCAGAGTTTGGATTTCCACAGTTGTAGCTTCGATGTCGTCAACGAAGAGTTGATTTGAATAATCCAATGATGGGTTCATACAAGTTACACATGTTGCAGTCATCCATCATTTTTTTAGGAATGTTATTAAAAATAATTACATTATATTACGGCTAATAACTGAAAGGAATGTGTTCTAAACATTATACATATATATATCAATTATTATGAATTGGATGTGCAAATATTTTGTTCATTGATTAATGTATTCGTCTTTTGAAAGTGTTGAGGAAGAGGCTTTTGGTGCTTTAACTATGGAGCTCTAAAAGATAATAGTTTACATAAATCAAAAGTTATTCACAATCATGGTAATTGACATGAAACATTAGTTACCGAGATAAGATTGTCGTGTTGGTCGTCGATTATTGTAGCTCTACAAATATTTGGCGACACGAGTATATAAAAGAGGAAAATGGTTACTGTTATATCTTGAATAGACCTAGCAAGTGAAACATTATAGATTTGTATTATGTGTCATTAATGTTTTCACTGTGTCTTGAATCCTAAGATATGAGACTTATGACTTTTCACATAAGATGTGTACATTTGATTATTGTCAAAAGTTATCAATGAGTATTGTGATAAATGCAATAGTTGGTTGATCTCGACTTGTGTTGGAAAAGATAGCTAGTCAAAAGATTATCATTTCTCCTCGTAATTTGAGTGATGATATTAGTGGACCCCTTGATAAATCAAAATTATAATGTGCACAATGTGACTTGAGTTAAGTTACATATTTATAATTAGCTTAAGAGATCAAGAAATGAATATATAACACAAAGGTGACACATTTCTACTTTGTATTTATTCTTAATATCATGTGGCAAGGGATAGAAACAAGTGATGTCTCCACATCACTAAATGGACCGTGTTTAGTTCAAGTGACCAAGACATCTATGCTAATTGGGTAACTATAATGTGTAGCTAGATACCGCTTATAATTTGTGATACTAAGTGTTTAATATCACTGCCAATACAACTTGGATCCTCCTATATGTCACACCACAAAATTGGAAAACAATAGCTTAATTTGTGTTCATATGGTGTATCGGGTTTCATGTGAAATGAGATGCACGTAGTGAATCAATTAACTCAATATGTCATGAAAATTAACATAATTAGAATCATGAATAAATTCATGTGAGATATATGTATTTTAGGGTGTAATAGTTTAACATTGCATAAGATAATGTGTTACATGATATATGAATTTGCTAAAAAACCCCAAAGATCAAATTTTGTTGGATATAAATCTAAAAATTGATAAAGGCAAAAATCAGACAAAACGGTCGAACGTTTTCGGAGACCGGTCGACCGGAAATTCACAGTAGTTGTTGCGTATGTAAACGATCGACCGGAAGGACGCGTGGGTCGACCGAAACATTCCAGGAGCTTTTTCTTGGATTGATCTGTCGACCGGTTGAAGTCGTGGTTTGACCGAAAACTTCCAGGAGATTCTATAAAATTTTCTTGGTAGTAATCGATCGATCGACTTGTGGCTCAGTCTGACCAAAAACATCCAGTAGTCGTTTCTCGTGTTGAATCGGTCGACCGTATATACATTCTGTTCGACTGGAAAATCACAATATCTTTGGTAGCGTATCATGGGTCGACCGCCTGGTTTCATAGTCCAACCGAAACCACAATTTACTACCAATCGGTTGACCAGTGGGCAAGTTTCGGTCGACCGATGAGCATGTTTTTGCCAGAATTAATTAAGGGATTAATGATCATGGGCTGGATTTATTACAATTGTGGTCAAATGTATTTGACGATGATTATGTGTCAATTTGTGATTGTTTTAGTGAGAGAAAATCAAGAGATCATGGGTAAGTGGATTACCCATTATGTGGGTGTTGGGAGAGTCTATAAAAAGGTATCCTCTCCCTACTTGTTTCATGTAATGGAAAAAATTTCTCTATCCCTAACCTCCCCACTAATCCATCCGATTTTCTCTTAATTATTTCAAGCTTTTGGAGATTAAATCTCAGGGAGCTTTAGATGGGTTATTAGCTGCATTCTAAGCTTAATTAGAGATTGATTGACTAGCTCATTTCTCTCTAATATTGTTTAGAGTTTGGTGAACACTTGGAGGCAACGCAACTCCAGATCTTCATAAAAGTTTTAGAGACATTTGGGTATGATTCTTTTATGTTGTTTTTATATATGTAGATTATATGAGATTGTTGAAAATATGGAAATCGATCTTGTATGCATGTATAATTTTTTAAAATATACACATACATAGGGACACGAAATCCGACAATAACATCATATTACGGCTAACAACATTATATTACGGTTATGAACATCGGTACATGTTACTTAATTTACATATTTTTACTTTCATTTGGATATGTTCGAAAGTGTATCAGATACTAATACCACATGTTATTCTAAATTCAAAAACAACAAAGAACTTCAAAACATAACCTCAGAAATTGATAAATTCTCATGTGTACTTTATGTGGCAAAAAAATAGGACAAATCCTCACATATTCAAGACATTGAATTTGAGGCACATTAGGTTGTATTTGTCTCTTCGAGGATCTGATTTGGGATGTTACAGTTTGGATGCATGAGGTCGATGGTGGAGGGGGAGTAGGCCGGAGGAGGGAATGAGTTTGAGGGAGGTGGAGTCCCCAACGGAGGTGGCTGATTGACATCATATCATGCACATATTTGTGTCTTATATCCTCTATTTTTAACCTAAGCATTGCTACGTAACGAATTTTATGTTTAAGTTTCAAGATAAAATAAGTGAAAAGAAGAGACACAAAAAGACCTAAAAGCAAGAGAAAGGACTGAATGTGAGGTTTATGGACTGAAATGCAAGAGGGAATGACCCAGATGTAAAACAAACTGGCTAAAAAGCAAATCAAGAACCTCCACACGATCATGGGGAGTATTTTGGAAGTTAGATTCGGGCGTAAGCTCAAACAACCAATCTGGGTGCACCCCACGTGGAGAATTGATGAAATGTAAACGGATCCAATTCGACCAAACATGACCACCAATTGGCGGCCTTGGACAGTCAATTGGAGGTCTAATTGGGTCAAGATCTGACCTGGCTTCTCGTGGTCGTGTATTATGTTGTTTTATGTCCATTTATAGTATGTCATTAGTCCCAAATCGGGGGAATGTCCCCGATTACCTTTTCCTATGACTATAAATAGAACTTTTCCTCCTCCCTTGTAATATTCATTGCTTAGTAGTCAAGCCTGGAAGCAAAAAATCAAACATGAGGCTGGACTCATGTTAGTCATTTAATAAAAGAGTTTTTTATTAGTTTAATGTTGTATCTTTTATCTTCTTGCATGCTTAGCTTAATTTCATTTCATTAATCTTTGTAGACTTAGTTAATATGTTTTGTTCTCTTAACATAATAGTTAGGTTAATGATTGGTGAGTATTTTCATCCCCTTTTGGGGGGTGGAGATGATGTACATATATGTTTGGATGTTTGATAAATTTTGGATTGTGTAAACTTGCATGTTTGTATATTCACTGGAGGTATTTTAATCATCTACATGTTGGGGTATTTTGATCGGTTTTGCCATAAGATTTAGACCTTTCCACGCATAGTTTCGTCATGTTTATTGACTGAGTCCAGCGTCAGGCTCATGCAAGTGCCTCGAGGGGGGATTCTTCAAAATCTCCGACTCCTAATACGGAGTATTACCACTGCGGTGAAAAAGGACACATCCATCCGAATTGCCCCAAGTACAAGGAGGATCTTGACAACGGGGTAATTGAGCGAAAGCGCCCCCAAAAGGCTAAAAGTGTATTTGTTATTGAAATAAATTTAGCCACCTCTGTCCATGATTGGGTAATTGATACCGGATCTTGTGCTCACATAATTTCTAATGTGCAGCTACTAAATGATAGGAAGAAACTCGTGAATAATGAGATGATTTTGAAGGTTGGAAATGGTGCAAGCGTTGTTGCGATTGCACAAGGTTCCGTAGAGCTTCAATTGTCTAGTGGTTTAACTTTATGTTTAAAGATTGTCTATTATGTGCCTTCGATTAACAAGAATATTATTTCTGTATCATATTTGGATATGGATAATTTTAATATAAATATTTCAAACTCTTGTTTGTCTTTATCGAAGAATATATTTCTATGCAAATGCATTCATAAGGAATGATCTTTATTTGCTTGAATTAAATAATAAACAAATTTTAAACATCAATAACAAGAGGCTTAAAACTACTCACGTGAATGATAAACTCTTGTGGCACTATCGTCTTGGTCACATAAATGAAAAACGCATCAAGAAATTGCAAGAAACTAACATTCTTGGTCAACTTGATTTTAAATCATTGGAGACGTGCGAACCTTTCCTAATGGGCAAAATGACCAAGAGGTCTTTCAAGAAGAAAGGTCCAAGAGCGAGTAACTTTCGAGATTCGATACATTCCGATGTATGTAGTCCAATTTGTACGAGTGCAAGAGACGGTTTTAGGTACTTCATTACGTTCACGGATGACTTTAGTCTTTACAGATATATTTATCTAATGAGAAACAAAAGTGAATCCTTTGAGAAGTTTAAGGAATTCAAGAATGAAGTAGAGAACTAACTCAACAAGAAAATCAAGTCTTTACGAATCGATGTGGAGGTGAGTACTTAAGTACCGAATTTGATTCGTTCCTAAAGGAGTGTGGTATTGTACCACAGCTCACTCCGCCTGGAACACCTCAATGGAATGGGGTATCCGAAAGGAGAAATAGGACATTGCTCGACATGGTTCGATCAATATGAGTAAAGCTGAATTGCCGCTTTACTTTTGGAGTTATGCACTAGAAGCTCTGACTTACACACTAAATAATGTCTCATCCAAATCCGTGGAGAAAATGCCTTATGAGCTATGGAGTGGTAAAACACCTAAGCTTATTTTTCTCAAGATTTGGGTTGTGAGGCCTACGTCAAAAGATTGATGTCGACCAAGCTTCAACCAAAAGCGGATAAACACTTCTTTATAGGTTATCCTCGTGAGACAAGAGGATACTACTTTTGGCATAAAACCTCCAATCGAGTGATTGTCGAGAGGGATGCCACATAAACGTATTCTTAGAGAAGGAGTTTCTCAAAAGAATAAAAAGTAGTGGGAGTAGAATTGCTTGAGGAAACTCAAGATATTCTACAAGATCATGATATGAATGATAACATTCAAGATCATGAAGGCCTAACCGAGGTTATTTTGGTTAGTGGGAGCATGAGTGAGAGACCCTCGCAAGCAATTATGAGTGAAACTCAATCATCCCTGCCTAGTGTACGTTCGAGAATCGAACATGAACAAATTCCGCAACAAATTGTGTAAAAGTTCAACAAGTTCACGTAGAACGAAAGAACTTAGAAGGTTAGCGAGGGAAAGGAAGAAACCCGATATGTATTTGGGACTTCATGAAATCATGGTACTTGATACCAATGATCCCTCGACCTTTCAAGAAGCAATTGAGAGAGAAGACTTCAAACTATAGTATACAGCCATGGAATCCGAAATATAATCCATGTATGACAATCAAGTACGTAACTTGGTTGACCTTCCTCAAGGAAAGAAAGCCTTTCAAAACAAATGTCTTTGTATTATCAAGCATCAGCCGTTAGGTCTTCTGGTCGAGCTGGATTTTATTAAGTTGAGTCAACTATCGCGTGTGAGGCGAAAATGAATGCTCTCATGTGTAGGATTGAGAATTGGACCGAGCTCCTGTAGCTCAGGTTGCTACTCCCGCGCATTGTAGGTGTGGACTTACGGGACATGATGACTTGGAATGTGCTTACGCTCAAAGGGATATTGAGCATGTAAATGTGGTGTATCAATATAGGCCTCGTAATGATCCTTACAGTCACTCCTACAACCCGGGATGACGAAACCACCCTAACTTCTCGTGGGGCCTAGTGGGGGCCACGGTGAGAGCTCTCACGCTCAAACTCCACCTTATCACCCTCCACGCCCATTGGTGACCTACCAACTCCCACATCAAAGGTCTCAACACCATAATTACCATCCTCCTCAGGCCTCACCGACGGGTTATTTTAACCAAGCTCCACTACCCCATCGGGTTGACCCAAAGGACCCCTCTACTGATCAAACCCTTCAAGTGTTCATGCAAAGCATGCAAAGTTCATTCAAAGCTTTGGAAGTGCAAGTTAGCTAGTTGACTCATTAGTTCAATGAACGTGAGAATGGTCAGTTGCTGAGTCAACCTGCAATAAATCCCAGGGGTCAACCTGCTCAGGCCAGGCATAATGTGCATAGTGTTGAAGATGACCCTTCCCAACATGCAAATGAAGATCGGGAACGGTTGTTGATAACGATGTGGAAATGCCTGCATCCAACCTTGTTGGTGACTCTTCTGAGGAAGGTTGTGAGTCCTTCAAGGAACTCATTCCTGAGACTCCTTGTGATAGTTATGTTCCCAAGGCACCCTTCCTTCATTGGTTGGCTAAAAAACACGATGAGCATGGAGACAAAATCGTTGAGGTACTTAGGCTAGTCAAGGTGAACATTCTGTTGTTGGACGTTGTTCAGCAAATGTCATTGTATGCCAAGTTCCTTAAGGACCTTTGTACCGTTAAGAGGAGAACAAATGTTCCCAAAAAGGCATTTCTGGCCGCCAATGTGAGTTCGATATTGACACACCCCTTGCTAGTCAAATACAAGGACCCCGATTGTCCAATCGTTAATTTCAATCATGCTGCAACTGTCACTAGGTGTATGTATCTATGTTTTTATGTTAAATTAGAATTTTAGCTCAAACAATCTGGATTTTAAGCATCCAGCATATATCTAGCAGGACTCTGTTGTCAACTTTGTAAACCAAAGAAAGAAAAAGGTTTAACCGATGTATAACAAATTGGTTGTTGGTGCTATGCATTTTTAATGTTTTAATGTCTATGGTTTACTTTTTAGCAACAAATGTTTTCATATGTAATCTGATTAATCAAAGCTCAATAGGCAAAGGCTTTCGGTAGGTAATTACTAATTACTGTTTTCCAGACCAATCTCCTTCAGTAGCAGCTTAGTCTTCTCCTGCCTGGTCAAAGTAACATAACTTATTTTATTTTATGCATGTATTTAAAACATGACTTCTATTGATATTGGTCTTAGGTAAAATAAAAAATATTGGTCCTTGTGTTCATGACCTTTGAATTGATCAACTAGTATATCTTAAGCATTAATCATGTTTGATGTAATAATAACATCGATACATGTTACACATATTGTAGTCATCCACTATTATTTGAAGAATGTTATTAAAAATAATTACATTATATTATGACTAACAACATCATATTATGACTAACAACATTCTACTACACTGTAGGAAAAAACATACCATTGAAATTAAACCAATTTAACAGAGCTAGAGTATAGGAAGAGAAGCCTAAGGAAAATGACATAAGACAATATTAGAAATATTTAAAAATTTCATGTTGGGTTAATCATGATATCCATGCTCCTTCTACTTAACTATAATGAACCACACAATCATTTTCTTTTCTCACATCCCAATACAACAAAGAACTTCAAAACCTCACTATGGAAATTGATAAATTCTCATGTGTACTTTGTGTCAAAAATATATGACAAATCCTCCCAAATTCCAGACATTGAATTTGAGGCATAATATGTTGTATTTGTCTATCTGAGGATCTGATTTGGGTTGTTACAATTTACACTAGTGCAGAATAGTCTTTACTCGTCGCCCAATAGACGTCAGCTGTTTTAACAACTGACGTCTAGTTTGGCGAAAATAGCATAGACGTCGGGCGTTACCACGACCGACGTCTATGGGCTACTATAGATGTCGGCTGTTGGAATACCCATTGTGTCCGACGTCTATACCCTATAGACGTTGGTTGTTGGAATACCCATTTCATTTGATGTCTATACCCTATAGACGTAGACCTATAGACGACCGACGTCTATACCCCCATGCATATAGATGTCGGGGTATAGACGTTGGTTGTCGATAACATCTGACGTCTATAGGTCTTAAAGAAATCGAACAATTGCGTTTTCTGTCATTCATTCTAGACAAAACCCTAACCAAACCCTAGCCGTTCCGCGACTGAACCCTCTTCCGCGATCGATCTCCGACCAATCTGTAGCATTCTCTGGCACCGCCGCGATGTCCCAACCTCGCCTCCCGTTCTCCGGCCCTCTCCTCCGTCTTCCTCCACATCCCTAACTACCATAAGAGTTTCGTTTAGTTTTGGTTAGTTTAGTTTCAGATTTTAGGTGGAGTTATGTGTCTTGTCTGTCTTGGTAAACATCTCCTCTCGTTCGGATCCAACGCCAACTCGCACCATTCCTCCATTTCAATTTTTGCTCTTGATCCGTCTTTGGATTTTTCAGGTGAGTTGAAATGTGGATAACGTGTTCTTCAGTTTTTTGATTTTTGTATTTGGAACGAATTCTGTTGGATTTGGTAGGGTTTGTGTTGTGTGTATTGTTTATTTGTTGATAGTTGGTGGAGATTTGTGATGCATTTGGCTGTTAATTGTGTGAAATTGATTTTTTTTTGGCATGTCGGATTTGATGTTGGTTATTTATGATTTGTTTGTGGTCTTCTGTTGGTTGAAAATCGTTTAGTTTGTGATTAAATGCATGGTTTGTTGTTGTTGTTTGTGGTTTATGTGTTGTCTGATTAATCAATTACCAGTCAAGTGTGGTTTAGATTTGTCTATATTTGGCATATTCAAGGGAGGACGCGTGCTCGAGAAGAAGGAGGATGCGCGTTTGCTGGTTCGTGATTTCACTCATTCTGTCTCTTAGTTTGAATTGTTGTTAGTAATTTTTCCATTGTGTGTTGAAAACTTATGCATTGTAATATGTTTGGAAGAAATATAAATATATAAGTAATAAATTGTATGTTTGTGTCCACTTAGTTATGTATTTGTCAATAATCATTGTTAATGGAGTTTGTTGGTAGCTTGCTCATGAGATAACTAAGTCCACAAATAACATGTATTAAGGACTAGCCTTTAGCTATTTATTCTTTAACCAAGAAGCCAATTTTGTTATGTGGAAAATGTAAACATTTGTAGTGTGTTTGTGATGAATTGGGTGGAATTGAGATCAAGTTTATATCGTGTACTGTTTTAAAATTTTCTTGTTAATTTCAGGACGAAGAAATAAATGTTGAGACTTGTATGTAGATGACCACGGTGAAGGTATATGGATTGAAAATCTATTAAGGAAAAAAAAATAAAGGTGCAAATTTTCTGTTGTAACACATTGTAATAACCATTAAATGTCTTGACTTTTTTATTTTTTAATGTCTTGACTTTATCTTTTATAGTATCATGGCTCCGAATAAGAAACCCACTCCATCAGAGTCTGAAGGCTCGAAGACATACAGTTCACGAGGTCCTTGTCTCATGAAAGAATTCCTGGGGAGAAGAAATAGAGACGCTAGAGTTCCAATCCAGTTTGATGACCGTCTTGACCCGATAGGCTTGCTGTCTGATAATTGGAAAAGTTATCTGGGTAGCTTACCGAGAGCCAAAGTTGACATTTGTTTGTCGAGTTGGGCAGATGTAGATGAGAAATTGAAGGACACAATATGGGATAACGTGCAGGTAATGATTCCATTATAGATATCTATAGTTTTAGTCAAACTTTTGAGATATATAAAGTAACGTGTTGTAGGAATCTTTTGAGTTCCAATCCACTGACAAGTTGAAGAAAAAGTGGATGACATACATGTCGGTTCGTTGGAGGGATTTAAAAACAACTTTAACGAACAAGTACATATTCGGAGACTACCAGGATAGAAATCCTTGCGATGTCTATAACTTTATCACTCCGAATCAATGGGAGCAATTCAGAAAATCCAGAGATAGCCCGGAGTTTTAGGTAACTGAGTTTAATTTAGAATATGAACTTATTAAGTTATTGTTTTAAATGACAATCTAATAAACTTGGTTTTAGGTCATCCGAGCCAAAAACCAAAAGATTAGATCTTCTAACAAGTATACACATCGTATGTCTCGAGCAGGGTACCAAAAGTTAGAAGCACAAATGATGGCTGAAAAAATTACTCTGAAGAAACAAGACGCAATTGACTCTGGTATGAGTGAGGAGCAAGCAAGTAACCTATCTCCTCCTTCTCCCGTATCTCGTTGTGATTCTTGGAAGAGAGTGAGAGTAAACAACAGAGAAGAGTACGTCACAGACGAGTCACAAGCGATCGGCGCGAAGATAGTAAGTTGCATCACTTGTATATGTTATTAATTCATATTCAATAATTTTATATTTTTCAATTGCTGGTAAAAAAATTAAACTGTAGGACTCTCTGAAGTTGAGAAAATCTCAAGGCGAATTTGCTTCCGATGGTCGGAATGATATTCTACGCTAAACCTTGGGAAACGACAAACACCCCCGTCGTGTGCGGGGGATAGGGAGTAGAGTTGGACTGCGACAATATTAGGGAAAGACTCAACGGTCTACTTCGTCGACTGGTCATACCAAATGCCAACAAGAGATCACAAATTTGAAGAATACGTTGCAACTTGTTTTGGAGATATTGGATCGTGATTTGCCTACTTCTCCTACCCGTCGTAGGACCAGTTCTTCTCTGGAGACCACTCCTTAAGTGCAGCCAGTGTTCTACCCCGATCGACAATATGATTTCATGGCTCATTCTCGAGAATTGGCCCTCGTCGGCGGTCCCTCGTTTGGAAAGTTCGAGGATGAATCTAGATGTGCTTTATTGGTGGGACACAGGAAAGTTTATAACATCTCCAGAGGGAGAAGTGAAGGTTGCAGTGGGAAGTTGCTTAGATGCTGGTGCTTTGGTGTCATTTCCGGAAGAAGAGATTGTTACTCTCGGCGATGCTATGAGTGGGTTCGTGAGGTGGCCTAGTTATTTAGTAGAGCTAAATGAAAAACATGAGGTATAGTTTAATTTTGAAAGACTTTAAATTTCAAATTTGTTAACAATTGTTTTTTTAACGGTTGTATATATATATTTGTAAGGTGTCAAGCCCCCGGAGAAAAGGGTCAGACAACCAATCTCCGATCATCATTAATTTGCTTCCAAGTAGGTGCAAAATGTTGTATCAATATATGGTAGGTAGGAAAGCACAATCCTTAAGTAGCTGAGATTTGGAGGAGGGGGATAAAGGGTTGTCTCTGATTTTGTACGTCACCAAAGAGGATATCATGTAGTTCTTGGCGATGGATTCATTGTGTATCATGATTATCGACGTGCAACTGAAGTCAGCATTTTCTTTGGTATAAAATAAAATGTATTTAATAATTTTATCGAAACTGTAATAAAGTAATTTTTTTACTCTTGTAGACATCTTTATGACGCCAAAAGGTCAGTCTTTTCCGACGATCAAGTATTTGGATTTGTCAGTCCATCTACATATATATACGGGAATGACGATAAATCGGGTCAGCTTGGGACTCTCAGGAAAGAATAAGGCAAAAGATGTTATCTGCCCCCTTATCATGAGAGGTAAACTTTTTAATTCAAAGTGGAATTTTATTTTGTAATAAGCTTCTAATTATATACATAACAGGGCTCATTGGATGTTGTCGTTGTATGCCCCACGACTAATTCGGCATATTGGTTTGATCCGTTGGGGTCGAATAAACCAAGGGACTCAATAAAGAAACTTCTAAATTTGTAAGTTCGTTTTAGTTATCGTATTTGTAATAGTGGATTTTTATTAGTATTATTGAATGAAGGTTTAACTTGTGCTACTAAGGACAATTAAGGTTTACAGAGCTTTAGGTGGCAGGAGAACAACCACAAAAGCAGGAATAACATGGCATGGAATGAGAGTACGTTCTCTCCTATTTTTGTTAATTAAGTTAGGAACATATATTTAGCGAAATTCTATGTTTGTAGTACCGAAAGCTGGTTGGAAATACAGAATGTGGTTACTACGTGATGAGATACATGGAGGAAATCCTCGAATTGGCAACTCAAGACGTATGCCTATCCGAGGTAATATAGATCGTTATTCCCTTGTATAGTTGTAGTTTCAATATTTAGATATTAAAATTTTTACTTGTATTTTGATAGGTCTTCCCAAAAAGTAGTGATCCCTTCTCGCAATAGGAGCTCGATGAAACTCGAGACCGATGGGCTCGCTATATTATCAGAAACATGTTGATGAACTAAGAGGTTCTCTTGTCACTAGCTTTTTTTGTAATTTAGTTAACAAGTTCACTTGTATTACAAACATACAATTTATGCCTTAATATAATCGCCTCAATTTTAGAATGAATGCCAATTGTTTATGTATGAATTAATTCCAAGTGTGTTGAATGATTGTGTATGCTTGTATGTTCGTGTTTGTGCTTGTATGTTGTATGTTTGTGCATGTATGCTTTTATGTACATGTGGATCAAAGTGTGTATGTATTTGTGAACGAATTTGGTGCAGGTTGTATGTACACGAATTACAAATACGATGACTAAATACAAGTGTGCATGATGTTTTTTTGTCGTCCAGGTTTAGGAATAGACGTCGGATGTTTGTATTAAACAACGTCTATTCCTCTGAAGAAAGGTATAGACGTCGATTGTATGTATCCGACGACGTCTATTTCCTAAAGAATGGACGTCGGTTGTTATTTCACCGACATCTATACCTAAAGCATAGACGTCGATCCTATATAAGGGCCAACATCTATTCTTTAAGTAAAGACTTCGGCCGATACATACAACCAACGTCTATTCTTTAGGAATAGACGTCAGATTTAGCACGTCTGACGTCTATGTATAGACGATCTACACATAGACGTCGGATATGGGAATCCTGATATCCAACGTATATTCCCTCGTACCTCCAACTATATTCCATTTTCTGTAGTAGTGTTAGATGCATGAGGTTAGTGGTTGAGTTTGTGTCGTGGAGGGTTGATGAGACGTCACAGAGATTGAGTTTCTACCACACCAAAGCCTGGATTTGTGGATTCGAATGTCGGATTTGGGTTTCTGAGGGTTTGATGTGATTAGCCAACATCAAATCTTGGATGTGTGTCATTGATGATCTTTTTTTTTTCCATTAGAGCTTGGATTTCCACGGTTATATTATCGATATCGTCAACGAAGAGTTGATTTGAAGAATCAAATGATGGGTTCATACAAGTTACACATGTTGCAGTCATCCCCAATTATTTGAGGATTGTTATTAAAAATAATTACATTATATTACGGCTAACAACATCATATTACAGCGAACAATATTATATTACGGTTACGAACATCGCTACATGTTAATGTAATCTACATATTTTTACTTTCATTTGGATAGCTTCGAAAGGAGTTTCACATACTAATATAACAGGTTATTCTAAAGAAAAAAAACAACAAAGAATTTCAAAACATCACCTCAAAAATTGATAAATTCTCAGGTTTACTTTATGTGTCCAAAAATAGGACAAATCCTCACATATTCAAGACATTGAATTTGAGGCACAATATGTTGTATTGTCTCTTCAAGGATCTGATTTGGGTTGTTACAGTTTGGATGCATGAGGTCGGTGGTGGATGGGGGGGAGTAGGTCGAGGAGTTGGGGAAGGAAGGGTCGACACTGGAGGAGAGGAGTTTAAGGGAGGTGGAGTCCCCAACGGAGGCAACACAGTGGAGGATGTTGGAGGAGTTGGAGAGGAAGGCGAGGACGAAGCTGGAAGGTGGAAGAGTAGAAGTTTGGGAAGAAGAAAGGAAAGTTCGGTTTCGTGGAAGAAAATAGAGAAGAAGATGAGTTAGAGAAACTTGTAAAATTACTGGAATACCACACTTAAAGTAAATGACTCACAACCATTTAGATTGAGATCAACGGTTAGATCATTGAGAGCTCATTTAAACAAAATGGAGCCCAAGGCTCATTCTATCCTTCCTCTCTCTCTCTCTATCTATCTATCTATATATAGGTTTTTAAAGTAACTAACTGGGTTAAAGTAGAAATAAACAAGAAATTGGAGGTGTAAGTCCTTCAAATTAAAGATCAAAGGGCAAGTTGTTACCCACATAAAATCTAACCAACAAGATATGTTCATATCCTCATCGTAGGTCGATGATGAATAACGGTAAGCTTCTAGATGAACCAATTAATGTTTTCACATGATATTCAATTTGTTTTCAAATCATTTGCTTCAAAACAAGAAAATTAGGACGACTTCAACGACCAAAAAATCCATCGCAGATCGTAATTGTCCTAGTAAAACAACCACCACACTGTCAAAGGATAGAATGACAATCTATTGTCGCAGTGCACCAGACCACCAGCATATCAAGGCCATTGCGGGTGCTTTGGCGACCTAATGCGTAATGCCTTTGGTGTACTAACTCCACGACATCATTTCTCCAATTGTAATAGATATATCAAACCTTGTCTAGTCTTGGATCTGATTAATTCAAGACTAATGATCTACCAACTAAGTTGGTCGTAGTTTGTTGCATTTTGAGGTTTTATGAGAACTTATTTATGTTATAGGTGCAACTTGATTTTTAAATCATGTGACCATCATTACCAATACCAAAACAAGATGAACGTCAAAAATGAAGCACAAGACGTTGAGGCTTGTTGCTTTTTTTCTGAAATGCTAAACGTCGCCCGCGAATTACTTAAATCGCACGACAAATCATATATTCATTCATTGCAAATCTTTAAGTGTCAAATTTTCGAATCACATCTAATGTTTAAGAGTCAAATTTTTGAAATGGATGTCAAAAAGGGGAAATAAAACATCACATGCCTATTGTTAATATATTTGCTTGAGGTTTAAAAAGGAGAGAAATAGAATTGAACTTAATCAAAAAATCATATTCATTTTGATAGGGAGAGCTTAATGAATATTACTTTCTTAGTGTAATGAAGTGCAAAATTTAGGGGAGCAACTTCATTACAAGACATCCAAAACTCAATGCTTAAATCTTATGATTTTTTATGGATGTCAAAAGGGGAGAGATAATTAAAGGGGTAACTTGAAATTTGATTATAATTGAACAAAAATTATGCACATTCTTAGGGGGAGCATTTATATGCATAGTTTACATCTACAAATTTCAAGTATTAAGATATAGGTTGTCATCATCAAAAAGTGGGAGATTGTTGGCTTTTTTGCCTTAATTATAATCAATGTAGAGTAGCAAACATATTGTATTGCATATATATTACTTTGTGCTAACTTCTATAGGTGATCAAGACTCAAGAAGGAAATGATTCAAAATTGCATTTCTTTGAAGACTCAAGTCAAGACATGTGATCAAACTCATTTGAAGACATGTAATTTTCATTTCATTGGGTCTTAGGAACTTTGTGTAATTGAGCATATTTGAGCTAAAACTTACGCGAACACACACTAGGTTCCTTATAGAAGTCACACACAAAATTTCATATTATTTGGACTTTAATAGATCACTCAAACTTAGACCGGTAAACACCAAACCAAAACCAGAACTGTCTGCCCACATTCGGTCAACCGAGTGATCAATTACCCAGTAAGTGTTTTACTGCACGATTTTGGTCGACCGTCCATACCTTTTTGGTCGACCGAGTTAACACAATTTTCCGACCGTTTGTTTTGTCGTTTTATACCCAACAATCGTATTCGTATTTTTCCAAATACCCCAAAAATAAATTTAGTGTATCGGTCGACCGAGGACCTTGTTCGGTCGATCGAACGTACGATAACTTGACAAACCCAAACTGCATGTTGGTTTTCGGTCGACCGTGGACCTTGTTTCGGTCGACCGAATATGATCTTGTTTGTAAACCTCGTAGAGCCTGTTATAAATCGGTCGACCGAACCTATCTTGGTGTTCGATCGATAACTTAAGTGAACTTAAGTCATAGTCAAAATTGACCAACCGGTCAACCGACATACCCGATTCGGTCGACCGATTTGTTCTGAATTGGGTCATGCAAATTTCTGTTTTGTGTTTCTTACACAACCTTTACCCAAATTCATCCCTAACGGCTATAATTGTCTTGAAGCTTATAAATAGAGTTGTAAAACACATTTTAACACAACTCTTCCACTACTATTTGTCCCCTACATTAGAGAGAAAACTCTACACACTCAAAAGCTGAAAACCTTCCACTCAATCATTGTCAAAGAAGCAAGGGTCTTGGTAAAAGCCCAAGACAAGAGTATAGACTTCGGTGAGAGCCAAAAGTGATCCACTCGGATTGTGAGAGGAGGAGCCAAACTCGGCGAGGGTTGTTCGCGGGAATTGTAAAGGCGTTCTGACCCGGCCCGGAATAGGGAGTGGTTAGTGAAGTCGTGAGCGGAGCTCGGTGATCCGAGCGGAGCTTACAAAAGAGGACTAGGACCCGGGTGGGGTGCCGAACCTCTATAAAAAAACCCGTCTTCATTGTGGTTTTCTTATCTACCTTCCTTAACTACGCTCAGTCTCATCCTTCATAATTGCATAGCCGATAAGAAAGTTCATGTTTATTGGTGTCACCCCAACTATCTCGAACAAAGGCATCTTGTACTTGTTCGTTTTGTACGTCGAATCCATGCAAATTACCAAAGGGTATGTGCGTAACAACACCACTGACATTGGATGTGCCAAGAATGCGTGAGTCACGACATTAGTTTCTTCATCCGCCATAATCCAATATAAGTATTGATACTTCTCTGCCTGATGCAGAAACTGCTGAGCGGGATTCATGTCTTCAAATTTCACCATCCTTATGGACTCTCTACAGTGATAAATGTGTCTCTGATTCGGATTATCCTTCGGGAATTTCTCATTTACAGCCAACAAGATGTTACGTGGTTTTGCTTGTGCCTTCATCATATCACGAACAATTTTCTTGGCCCAAGGACTAACACCGTTGATATGTCGGTGACCATTTGGATAAACTGCATGGTTGTGGTTGTGCTGACCAAGGGAACTATCAGTAACAATGAACCATCCATCACCCTCCCGTCGCTCGACCACTGTTACCAAAAAACGACACCCGCAACCCTTTCTTTTCGTGTTCTTCTGTACTGTAATATTCATATCCCGGGAACTCATTTCCTTTCTGCGATCGCATCTCAAATAACAATTCATCCAACTATCTCGTTGTGGTTTATAAGCAGAGGTGGATGTACACCTGGGGCAGCAGAATTTGGGGGAAAAACACCCCAATTCCCCCCCCCCCCCCCCCCCCCCCCCCCCCCCAATTCGTCATTTGGTGCCCTAGCCCAACATGAGCCTCCTCAACTCCACATCTGCTCCTCAACTCCGTCTGATGCTCCTACTCCTCCTCAATCCTCATCATGTCCTCCTCAACTCCCTCCTCCGTGGTGCGGCTTCTCCGCTCCTCCGTGCAGGCGTGCAGCCCAGCTCACTAGCTCAGCTCCGTGCGGCGCTCCCAGTCCTGCTCCCAGTCAGCCATTCCCACCCTGTTGCTCCTCCCACTCCCACTCGTGCGATATGGCAAAGGTTTTTTTTTAATTGATGTAGTTTCCTTCGAATTTCTAAAGATGTTCATTGATTTTAGTATAAGGAATTCAAGTATACACAACTTTTAACGCTATTTTCACCATTAATTGACATTTTACTTGAAACCCTTAAAATTAGGGTGGGTTTTTGTTGCTTGAGAAAAAACGCAGGAATCTATGCATTGTATTGATTTTGGCCTCTAATTTTTTTATGTTTTAAGTGGAGAAAATTAGAAGAGAACTAAAAGTACCACGTCAACCAACTTCGTTGGCTAATATGACAGGTGAAAAGGAGGTTGCTTTTCTAGAGATCAATCCTAATTATGTAATGCAATCAAAATCATAATTTCTTTATATTTCTTTCAGAAGTGGTAGAGGATTCCTTCAAATTTTCCACATGGATTACAACTAATAAGTTGACTTGTCAATTCTAATTCCAAACCGAGACCTTCTTCATGTTACCAAAAGTGTCCAAAAACGATGCGTAAAGCTGAACATATAGTTGCGAAAATGTTACATAGAAAATCAAAATATCTTGCAACATGAAAGTGTTAATTACACATATATTATTTAATGTCAACTGTGATTTTATGAAGTTTTAATGAGGCACAATTTTATCACTGAAAATGAAAGAGGTAACTATCTTTCTTGGGAAGAGTGTGATAGGAATGGTGATGATTGTAGTTTAGTCAGATAGAAACATATTGAGACTATTAAATGATGGATTTGGTTCTTAGTTAGTTTAAGTTGTATTAGCTTCTTCGTTAGAGTATCGTGTTCAATGACTAGATACGTGGAACGATTTGGCGGTGTTCATAGTTAGCAAACTTTTATTTGTAGTTTTTATGTTAAATTATTTTGTTAATTAGTTGTGTTAACTGATGTGTTGTGGTTGTAAAAAAAAATTGAATGTTTGAATTTTAATGTATTTAACTTTGGAAAAATGTAACAAATAAGAATGATATTTTCAATTTTTAATTTTTTTTAATTAATTAATTAATTTAAAGTATCAATTTAAAGTTGTGGGTCTTCAAAAAAAATTAACCAATATATGGAAAGTTTGCCACACCCAAAAAAAATTTTTTGATCCGCCCCTGTTTATAGGAGGATACAAAAAAAACGACTCCGACGACAACTTGTTTTTCCCATGTTCGCACGTTCTTGTATGTTGAAAATACTTGTTGACTTACAAAATCACTGTAATCTACCCCGTCACCACCCAAATCTAGGAACGAAGCCTGAAATAATTTGAAATAGCACACCATATAAAAAGATTAAAAAATGAATTGGGCCGTCTGGCTGGGACACTGCTCTAATGGGGAAGGCGTCTGGCTTGGACGCCCCCCATGGGGGAGACGTTTTTTTCAGACGTCTCGAGCGATTTTTTTTTTGGTAACTTACCCCCCGGATTCAGACATTTCGCCAGACATTTCTTTGGTGTTTGTTCTGGTAGAGTAAGGAAAACTCAAACATAAGTCTTATTTTAAGAGACATGACGAAATATGTATTAAATGTAATGTGAATGACAAAATGATAATTGTCGCAGACAATTTAAGTAATTTGCAGACGACGAATAGTAATTCCCTTTTTTCAGAGGCACCACACATGTATTAGATTCCTCGAGTCAAGTACAGTGTCTGTCTTCAATTGTCCCAAGATTCTGAGACAGAATTTCCAACAACAAAAAATCAAAAAATACTACAATTTTTTATCAAAAAAACTATTTAAATTACTCATTTGTAGATAATCAATCATCATCTGAGTGGAATGAGTTCTCAACCATGTTGAAGTAGTTTCCATAAGTAATATATATGTTTTTGTGAAGTTAATAACATTTCTATCTCAAAATAAATAAATAAATAAATAACATACTCGTTCCATCAAATCAGTAGTTCTTCAGAATATTGATTTTCTTTATACCATCTGCAATATTTTCAACAAACTACACGTTTCCTTGGACTTCCAAAACAGAATATCAATATGTTTGAACCATAGACATGTTGGATCTCCTCAGAGAGAGCAAACATTACTTCTAAAAGAAAAAGACATAGTATCCCCAACATACATGTTCAAACATTTAGATGTAGATATTAGTTTCCAGCACCATAAATGTCATTGACTCGGTTGAGCAAGTAGTAGATCTCCGGTGCTTATCGTCCCTGACTGATCGACATCAAGATCATCGAACTCCTCCAGAACAAGAGCTATGTCTTCTTGGGTGATCTTACCCAGTTCCTTGAGCTTATATATTATGAACTCCGCAGCACTGAGATTGCAAACAATAGATGAGACGATAGATTAGATAAAACTAATGCTCAAAGAGTGATCGATCGGCAATAGGTTCTAGTAACTCATGCATAGCTTGATATGGTTTAATTACAGAATGCAAGAATCTGTGGGCTTCTGCATACTCTAGTATGCTGCAGAAAGGGTATTTTCAAGGCTGCCTAAGTTTCGTTTGCTAACACTTATTAATTATGATTGCCTGCTTATAGACTGAACCATCACGAAAGCTAAGCTCCTTGTTTTGAACAAAAAAAATTGTATCGAAGCTCTGAACGACAGATTCCGATTGTGCTACTGCAGTAAGTGGGCATGCCACCCTTGATTATAACGATTATGGTAAAGCAAGATTGCTCATAAGCTAGAACCTCGCAACTGTTTTCAAAGATGCCTCAGACCCATTAATCGATAAATACCAACCTTCCTACTTGTGTGACCCCATACATCTATAGATATTGACACAGAGAAATGTCAACTTATCATTTGAGACACTTGAGCCATATGAATTCTGCTTAACTCCACTGGACTACCACCTCACATCAACATTGATTATGACATTGACCCAATTCGAGCCAATTTTGAATTTATATTTCAATTTCCAATATTCTCATACAAGAGGTTTCGCCTGAAGAACGTTGAAATTTCACAAAAATAGACCGTAATAGCTTCAACTGTCAACTTGTCTTTTTTGTCCGCAAAGATAGAGACCTTATATGTTCTAAGACTAGGCGCTCACCTTAATTATTCTTGCCATGTTTGTTTTTCAGCTATAAGATGAACAAATATAACTGAACTAATGCAAACATGTACAATTATACACTTCTTTCAACTAACAAAATAAATTATGCAATGAATATCATGTGGCCGTTAGATAATGAGGAAGAGGCTATTCTCAAATATATAAAACTACTTAAGAACACTATTGAACATGATGTTGGAAGGAAAACAAGTTTGGCAAAATACGGATTGTTGTTACTAATATACCAAGAATGTGAATTCTAATTGACAACTAAAGTATAAGAGTACTTACTCAACAATACCATCTGAGTCCATATCAGCCTCCTGAAGATCAAAGTACGTCATTCTGCGTTTCAGAACTAACTTGGCAAGAGCTTGCTGTTTGTGTTCAGTGTGTAATTCGACAATACAGAAGAAAAACTGAATCACAACAATTGTGCCGGAAAATATCCAGAACAAAGCAAAAACCCGACCACCTGGTGTCGTGAAGCTCTTCTCCCCATACCCGAGAGTTGTTATGGTCGAGCACACGCAGTAGAAAGAATCAATCAGGCTCAACTTCTCGTTCTTCCAAAGGAAAAGCGTCCCAATAAGCATCAAGATAAGAAGAAATGCAGTGGTCACGATGAGCTTGTACTTCACTCTGTTTGTCTTTATTTTGTTAAGGATGTCCACCTCACTCACTTTGCTACGGACGTGGAGAGCTCTAACTAGCAACTCTTCTTGGTTTTCGACAAAGTAATTGGCCGCCTTGCTTAGAAAGAGCCCACAAAGAGCCATGCCAATGAAGACATACGCCGATGCAAGAAGCTTAGTTGTAGTGCTGTTTGGGAAAAGATCTCCGTAACCAACCGTAGTCATTGTCACCACAGAGAAGTACAATGCGTCAAGAAAATCATTGGTTTTCTTGCCTTTGATTTGGTGCCTAACTAAATAGAATATCAATGTGCCCGCCCCGAGGAAGAGAACCAGAATCAGACTTATCTGCCTTACTTTCGGACGTAAGAAGTCCAATAATGTTGTCTTTTTAGAAGTTGCACCACCCGGTTGGGGTTTCTTGGGTACAATTTCTGTATTAGGAGCACTTCGACAACGGCGGAATTTTTTCGGTTGGCCATTCTTTTTCGGTGCTTCAGAGGGAGGAACTACTACCACTGTCTCGGTTGGTTTCTTCTTTGTATTATCAACCATTGTCAACTAGCAAAACATGAAAAAAAATGAGATTGAAGGGCACAAAAACAAAAACTGCCCAGGCATCTTGGTTGTTACTCCATGTGATTCATATTAGTGATTTGAGATTGCTAATTTCTAGTCATTTCCTAATAGTAGCTTCCTTGTGGAAGTCCAACCGACTCTAGTTTGCTTCTAATTAATTTTATGTTCTCTCAGTCTATTTAAGGGTGTGATTGCGTTATGAAAAGGGGAAGCAAAATGAACTATCAGTTTCGAAATTAGTAACTTTTTAGTACGGTATTCTTCTTAGGCAAGCCACGAAAAGAAAAGATATGTGCTATCGTATGCAAACTAGATGCAGATATATCCTTATAAGTTATTAGGCTGCTTGGAAGCTAAAATAGTCTCAAGAAAGAACAAGAATAACCAATGACGATTTGTTCACAGTTCATATTTTTCAATCTTTGATTATCTTACGAACAGGAATCATTTCATACCATTGGTAAATGCATGCAGGAAGATCAATTTATATAACAGAAACAAAAATTATAGGCTTATCATAGGTTGTGTTAATCAAGAGCTTGAATAAAGAAAAACATGGGATAAACATATGAAATTTCAGCAAATATAAGCTTCTAGTAACCACCACAAGCTCCATTACTGGATGAATTTACCAACTGAATGTCACATTTCTGTCATGATCACGAAATACTGGTTTTCATACATATGTAAATAGTGTCACTAAGGAACCTACCATCAAAAGGAAACCTTCTTAGGTCTGAATTGAATCGAAGGCAGCTAGGTAGACAAGTTGGAAAGATACAAAGAAAGCCTAACAACTATATTGATTGTGTATCGTCATCAAAATCAAAAGAAAAATGTTGAACACTCAATGAGATAAACGATTTAATAAACACCAGATATAGTACCATGTATGCTTGTCCCCTGATCTCCAGATTGGGGAGAACCATATTAGTAAAGTTTTGAAGCACTAGATTATAGAAATGGAGTATGACCGGCCCATCTAGTAGGTGCTTATATGTGTAACATTAAATTTTTAGAAAGCAGACCACTAATATGTCAAGATAATCAAAATTCAGTGTTAAAAGACTAAAAGCGGATTAAAAAAATGGATGATACGGTTATCTCAAGTATTTTGCAGATTCCAGTTAATACTAAACTATCTTATGATCATAATCACTTCTTAAATTTAGAAAGATGATTCCTTTCTCCCATGGTTGAAACCTTCCACTTTCAAACTAGCAACCCATATATTTCAGACATAGCTACAATCATCTGCCTAGCAGATTGGCTACAATCATGTTAGCTGATAATGCAAATCCAAGAGAGTCAACTGTGAACTGACAATATGAACACATTCTTTTAATTGGTATTTGTGAGCATAAACAATAAATAACAAAATGCAAAATTTCATCACCACAACATGGATCTCTAACCCACAGATCCAAACTAAAAAATGGTTTTAAAAAAACTAAAATAAACCCTGAAGCAACTAAAATATAACCCTGAACAATTGGCACACGCTATTCCAGAAATGGAATTACTCAATAACACAAACTCAGGAGTCAAACAAAAAAAAATCTACCAAAACAAAACCCAAAAAAGAGACAAACCCAGAAAAAATTAGACATAGTGGGCAAAAGAAGAAGGGATTATACCTAAAGAATGAGGTGGTGGTTGAAGAACAGAGGAGTGAAGGAAGCAGGTCCAATGAACGGGGTAATGTGTTGTTGCAACACCACATGCTCTTTTTTATATGTTTCTGCATTGAAAGAAGAATTTGACCAATCTAAGGGAAGTATTTCACCATCCCACGATTCCACCACCACTTCAATTATTTGTTTTAAAAAAGACGGGACTTTGGAAAATACTTTACTTAATGGTAATAATGCACGTTAAAATATGGATAGAGAATAAAAAAAAGTAGCGCCAGTAGGTAAAATAATTTGGATCACATCTAAACTTGTTATACTAATTTCTATTTGTTCCTTTTCGCTACAAAAGGCAATTATCAATCTATATTTGTTGTAACTCCAACACGTACCGTTTACTACGACAGTCAATCGTGTCGTGTGTTAATCGTGTTGTATCAAGTCGTATATATAAGTTCTAGGTGTTGTATCGTATCCGATTTATTTAATAATCATGTTGCTAGACTTCTGCCGTATCCAACCCGCTTATACACAATTAGTAAACAGGTTACTTCGTGTACATGTTTAACACGACTACCGTTTACATCATTATACAATAATCCATACATAATTAGTTTCGTTTATTACACGAATACCTAATTGCATGATTGCACGCCACCCGTTCATTATAATTTATATATTACTTGTAGACTTGTCGGTATTAGTCATGTTTTAATCGTGTCGTATTCGTAATAGTGTACCTGATTACCTGATTATCGTGTCTTAATCGTGTTAATCGTTTTTGCAGCAGAAATTCATATCCAACTCATTTAATAATTGTGTTGTCATGTCCAACCAATTTATTAATTGTGTTCAAATTCTCAATCCATATCCGCTAAGTTTGTGTCATTTTCGTGTCGTGTAATCGTGTTTCGTGTAAAATTGGCAGTCCTACCGTCTACGAGTAGACTCAAGAAAAAGCAATAATCTTGGTCACATGTAAGTGTTGGGAAAGAAAGTTTTACTCTCCTCCGTATCAGTTTCACTCCCTCCACATCATCACAATTTTATTCCCACAATCTTTACACTATTTACTCCTTAACAGTGCTCTTATCCCACTATTGTCTCTTTCGGCCACGTCACTTTCTTCTCCATTATTTTATATTTTCCCCAACATCCAATATATAACTTAATTCATTTTTTTTAATTTAATGTAATTAATTAATAATTACGAAAATCATCAATTACATAATTAATTAATACAACAACAACAAAGTCTTTTATCCCAAACTAGTTGGGGTAGACTAAATATGAAACTCTAAGGAGTCACGGTTCAGGCACGTGAATCGTCTTCTTCCACGTGTTTCTATCCAATGCAAATTCCCGAGGAACATTCCAATCTTTTAAATCTCTTTTGATTGTTTCCTCCGAAGTCAATCGTGGTCTACATCAAGGCTTTCATAACCAAATCGGACGTCGAACCGGCAACGTCAAAGGTTCAGAGGTTCGACCAGGGTCGGACCGGAATCGAACCGGTTCAAAATATTCAAATCATATTATAAATATTCAAAAAAAACAGATTTTTTTCCCGAACCGGTGGTTGAACCGCCGGTTCAGCCCGGTTCAATGCAAAAACGGGTTTGGGAGGTGAACCGGACCGGACAGGCCTCCGGTTCACAGTCCAACCGGTTGAACAAGTCGGTCTGGTTTTCATAACAGTGGTCTACATCTTCCTCTTTTATGTCTTCTATCCGATTCAATATTCATCTTCTTATAGGTGTCTTCAAAGGTCTTCTTTGTACATGTCCAAATATTATTAAAAATTCCGAAAATTCAAAATAAATATTATTAAATATTAATAACGTATTAAATTATTGAATTTTAATTGGTCTTAAAAATATTATGAATTTTAGTTACTTACGTTGTTCATTTATTTTTTTAATTTAATTTTAGTTTCAGAAAAATTAGTTGAATAATAAATTAAATTAGATTAAATAATATTTAAATTATTTGGGAAAATTATTTACTGGATAAAATAATAACAATAACTAATAACATGTAATTAACAAAAACCTAAAAAAAATAAACTAATGGGCGGGACCTACTAACATGGGATCCCCATTGAAGCGATCCAGCCAGATCGTGTTGTGGTGAGCGATCCGGCAGGGCACCCTATTGAGGGTGCCTTGAGTGAGTAATACTTTTAGGAGAAGTGATAAATGAGTTCCAAATTGGACTCTTTTTTGGACTCCTAACATAGCTCAATAGTGGACCTAGTCGATTTTGCAAAATACCCACTGAAATAATATTCAGATATAAAGATGATCGCTGCGAAAATTACCCAGAGGTGCTGGGATGTGTGATGGCTCATGTGAAATCATTATTGGGCAGATGAAATCGTTTTGAAATCCAAAATATAAACCAAAACAAATTTTCAACTAGGAGTATGAGAGGAGCAACGATTTTGAAGGTGCTTGGGTGATTTGGGAGAGTTATTGACGCTTTTGTGATAGTTTCTTCGTTCAAATGTTGCGATGACTCAAGAAGAAGAAATCATAGGTTAGTTTTCTGTGTTAAATGTAAAACTCATGTTTCTTTTTTGTGATTTTGCATTTGTTGAAGTTATGGTTTGTTGATAGATATGTATGGAAGTCCTTTTTTGTGAGTTTCAAACGGAGAACGATCTTTGGACATGAATCTTGTATTTTGGACATTTCTGGACATTTAGAGTTTGGTTGACACGGAATCTAGATCGCCGTTTGGCGATTTAAATCTGACAATATCTGCACTTACTATTCTTACTCTTTATATTTGCATAGTTATGTCTAGATTTGATAACACATAGATGATCTGGATATTAATAGTATTATATTTCGTTTTCTAATACATGGAATATTACATTTGAGGAATCTCGATTATATTTGTAAGGATCATGTTTAGTTTCTCTAGGTAAGTTTTTGTCTGGATTCTCTTTAGTTATGTTTGGAATATGTTACCTATGTCTAGATATTTTATCAATTATCTCTGAAGTTATGTCTGGATTTCATTATAACATTTGATGACTGAATATTTATGTACGTCATAATGTAATCTATAATATGTAGATCAAAAGGTTTTGTTGTTTGTCGATTTTGTGGAATCTTTGCAACGTGGAATTGTGATATGTAATATCCAAACTGTTAGGATCTATGACCCTCTAATCACTAGATAAATGCAGAATTAAAACACTAATTGAAGCATTAAGAGATGAGATAATTGCAAACCACAAAATCGTCGACACCCAAGTTTAGAGAGGTTCGACACCGCACCCCGGTCCTAGTCCTCCTCGCAAGCCTCACTCGATCCCTCGTGCCCCGCTTACGGTTCCACTAACCAATCTCCATTTCGGACCAAGATCAACGTCGTTTATAACACCAAACATCACGAACAACCTCGCCTCGCTCGTGTCTCTTCCCACAACCCGAGAGGAAGCTTCCTCAAAGCTTTACAACACTTGGGTGATTCTTGAATATGGAAATGGAATGACAATCTAACTAACACTCTATACTTGAGCACACTTGAATATAGATATGGAATGTATATGCAAGTGGTGAAGTTTTGGATTGAGTGTAGAAGAATGAGAGCTTGAAGATGAAGAGGATTTGGCTTTGAGTATAAGATAGATAGGAAGTGTTCAAGAGTTCTAAAACCATCAAATGGGGTCCTATTTATAAGTCTTAAAGCTCAACTAGCCGTTTGGGAGTTGGTGAGAAATGGACCAATGAGAAGCAATGATTTGCTTAATGCTCGGGCAGTCTTTTATGCAGGTTCAGTCGACCGTTTGTAGGACGGTAGTCCGAAACATGAAGGTTGGATTGGTCTAAGATAAGCATACGGTTGACCGAATAATGTTCGGATCACTGTTCACCAACTTCTAGTAACTATTTCTAATAGCCCTATTTAATTTTGGTTAACCGATTTCAATTTGGTTCACCGTTCCAAGGTGAACAGTAAGATTGTTTGGGCTATGATTACTCAAGTTCGGTTGACCGTCTAAACATCGGTAGACCGAAGTTAGCGCAGGTTTTGCGTTGACAGTTAAGGCTCAAATAGTCGTTGGGTACAACAATCAAGTGTCACGTGTAAATAGTTGTTGGGCGCCTAAAGCCAAGAAGAACTCGGTTGACCGATAAGCATTCAGTCGTCCGAAAAAGGTCAAGTCAATTGGGCTCTAAGAATCGATTCAAATGAGACCGTTGTTGCAACGTCTAGAAACCGGTCCAGGGTTATTCGATCGATCGAAGGTGGTTCGGTCTTCCGTCAGGGCAATTCCAGAGAACAACCTAAGGTTTACTGATGGGAAGTATTCGGGTAGCCGATAGGTGTTCGGTGGACTGAACATGAAAGATTTCCCTGTGAATGGTTTGGTTTACCGAATCTTGACGGGACAGAATCCTAGTGCTCAAGTTTACATTAAACCTTATGGACTCAATAAATATAAGATTACATGTCTTGGTTTAAAGCTTTGATTACAAGTCTTGAGTCTTGATGTCTTTGTCTCAATGCTCATTTTCTTGATTATCTTGATCAACCTATTAAGATGATTACAGGTATACACATATGTATGCAATGCATGTAATCATGTTTACTTACTTTGATTGATTAGGTTAATTGATTTAGATTCGTTTGATTTATCATCAAAATTAATATAGATTAAGGCCAAAAAGCCAACATAGACTAGAATGTGTTACTTGTCTAACAAAAGTATAACTTAGGGTTCAATGTTTTGTTGATATCTGAGATTTAATAGAATGATATCTGATATTGTTTTTACATTGACAATGACTACATTTATATCTTGATTTATCGTCGTACATTGCAGTCAGATTTCATTATATTAAATCTTCTCACTCATTAAATCATTCTATTTGATAGGTGATTCGAAAGACTCCAAGACAAGATGCACAATCACGAAAAATTTAAGTGTGAATGTCTGTTTCTACCAATTTTAGTGTGAATGCATGTTTCTACCGATATTTATGTGGATATATCTGATCAAATACAGTATATACATCTGAATACTTTTTGAAGTTGACGAGTTAACGAAATAACAAAAAAGAATAACACATTTGATATATGTCTGGATAAGTTATGATTCAAGATAATTGTGCATTGTCCAGTTCTTTGATACATTCTATGTATGTCCAGATAAAGATGGTTACCCATGATACATTTTGTGGGAGAATCAAAAACAAAACGGCTGGAACTTATCTAGAGAATCTATAAAGTTGTAAAATTCATCCCAACCCTTGGGAAATCTGATCCAGAAGGTGAGGACTGCAATGTACGACAATGAATCAAGATATAAATGCAGACATTGTCAATGTAAAAATAATCTCATTTATCATTCTATTAAATCTTAGATATCAACAAAACATTGAACACCAACTTATCATTTTGTCAGACAAGTAACACATAGTACTCTCGATATTACATATCACAATTCCATGTTGCAAAGATTTCACAAAATTGACAGACATAACACAACCTTTGATCTACATATTATAGATTACATTATGAGATAGTTAAATATTCAGCCATCAAATGTTATAATGAAATCCAGACTTAACTTCGAAGATATTTGACAAAATATCTAGACATGGGTAACAAATTCCATACATAGCTAAAAAGAATCTAGACAAATCCAGCTAAAGAGAGTTTGAGCAGCAATCAATGGAGTGTTGAAAAAAGATGTTTAGCACCACCATGAGTGTTACTCTACTTCTACTGCCACCATCATCACGTTGCATTAAATGTTTTGAGAGAATGTAATGATTACAACAATTTATTATTTAAACAATAGGGAGAGAATGCGGTTTGCATATTATTTGACATTAGTTGGAGGACTAATGGTAAATTGCCCAAAGCATGCGATGTGACTGATATTTTTGCCCAAAGCATGCGATGTGACGACCTACAAGTGGATGAAACTGTCTTTGCACCCACGTGATGGAAGGCTAAGAGGTTGGAGCCCAAAATGACTAGCATTTTCCTACTTTTAGGTATTTGCTAAGACTACTTACTAACTAAGTGTTCAAGTTTTGTTAAAATAGATTACCAACTAATTCATTAAACTCAATAAGTAACATATTTCTCTTGAATCTTTCATCGTCGATCAGAGAGCAACTCAAAAAAGACAAAAAAAAATATAATATGCTTTTCAAACAAGAAATCATATTTTCCCTGTTTCAGTAGAAGGTTAAGGACGTAAAAGTAAATAAATGAATAGAAAGTCTAGTATGTAGATTTGGCTTTTGTCTTTATCCAAAAAATGAAAAGAAAATTGGAGAAATATATTAACTTTTTCTTATTAATTTTTTACCTGGTAAATACAAACATTCATATTCGTTTCCGTTTGGTGATACAAAAGTTACTTTTCTAAATTTACAATGAGAATTATTTTTCACACATACAAAACATTACGTTAAGACTAATTTTCCACTCTACTATACTTATTGCAAGGGCCCACGAAGGGCCACAAGAGTTAATTATATTACGGAAGTTAGACGGTGTCTTTAGAGCACCCTTAACAGGTGCTCTTGTCCGAGCGCCTGGGCGGCCCTCCCTTAACGGGAGGGCGCGTCCTGGGCGTCCGGGCGGGGGGCCACGTGCCCCCCCCCCCATTGGTGCAGAATTTTTTTTTTGTGTTTTTGTTTTAAAAAATATTTTAAAAATAATTTAAAATCGTTTTTTCAAAACAAAATTTTATGAAAATAAGTTTTTTATTTGTTTATATTTTCTAGAATTTTTTGATAATTTTTCGTGTTTTGCTTAGAATTGATCCCGAAATGACGTGTAGGGGAGAGAATGTAGGGCACTTGAGGTGTTTTTGGGTGTGGTTAAGAAAAATTTAGGGGGGTTGGTTTAAGCTAACGTGGCAGAGAGAGAAGCTGACGTGGCGGAGAGAGAAACCAGGGCGCCCGGGAACTGCCCGGGCGCTGTTAATGATGCTCTTAGGTTTGCCTCCGAGCAATGATGGAACAAGTTGGCCGACTTGGGAATGGTGTTTAATTGTTTATTTGACGTCATGGGTGAACGGATCGGATACGGATCAGATATAGGTATGTCCATATTCATATTCGCATGAAATTTACGGATTCGGATACAGATTGTTTGCGGCTATGAAAAGTCTATATATGTTCGGATATTTGACGGATTCGGAGCGGATACGGTAATATCCACGTCCGTAAACATAATTTACAACCTTTTAACAATTTTCATTTTCACTTAGACAAATTTTATACATAGTCACATTTATAACTTTATTTGGTTTCAAACATGGATACAAATGTTGAAATACAGATATGTAGTTTCGAAACGGATATTATTCGGATCGGATACAACAATATCCATATTCACCCCTCAATTTTCGGATACGAATACAGTTTTACGAGTGACGAATTCTCGGATAAAACGAATATGAAAGCGGACGGATTCTTGAATTTCGGGCATCACTGACAATTTAGGATTAATAATTTAGAATAGTTTATATAGTTGGATAATTTATAGAAAAACTACATAACTTATATATATATATATCATTAATTTAAAGAATAGCTATATGTATAATACGGATACGAATACAGATGATGTACTACGGATATTCGAACCCAGATCGAATATTATACGGATCGGATGTACCAATAACCATATATGCTCCATGACTTTATGGATCGGATACGAATACAGTCTTTCAGATATATTTTCTCGGATCGAATGTCCAAATTCCAATAAAGATACAGACGGATGCTCGGATATTCGAATATCCATTGATACCCCTGCATGACGTTTGCTGAATTGGACTATGCATCCAGTGTGGGTGGATAAGAGTCCGAGATTTCCATGTTGATTAATGCTAATCTTTTTTTAAGGGAATTTCGGATTAAAGATAAGTACACAAAAGTAAACGTACGACTGTACGAGTCCCCACCTGATAAAGTAGATAGACAATAGGGATGATTTTGGAATAAAATGGATTCTGTGTTGGATTTTTCTTCTTCATTCCATATGCTTTTGCAGTTAAATGCACGACACAAAACACAAACGACACGAATGATTAACACGACTTAAACACAAAAAATATTTCGGACGTCGATTCGACTCAGACACGAAATTCTAATTTATGTGGAACTAGTATGAAATAAAATGCACAAATCGACGTGATAAATGTATGATTTCACGAAAAAAATTAAAATACCAACATATTTTAAATTTAAGGATCATTTATTAAGGCGTTGGTAGTCCGATTTCATAGTGCACTATTCCATACCAACATGTTTGTATGTCTGGTTGGTAGTCCGATTTATTAAGGCGTTGGTTAGTGCATGATGTGTGTTACAGTGTGTACAGGGAAGTAGGGGTGCACATGGGTCGGGTTGGGTCGGGTTTGGACTTGAACCCGACCCAACCTGAAAAATTCGGGTTTAGAAAAAACCCAACCCGAACCCGAACCGATTCGGGTTCAACCCAACCCGACCCGAAATATTCGGGTTGAGTTGGGTTGGTTCAGGTTGGACCCAAATCAATTATGTTTTTGCCAAATCACCTAATAACCAACACCAATATTTTCTTGCGCTAAACAAACAAAAAATTATGTCCAAGGCATTCGCTGCACCATCTAATGTTTAATAACTTTATATAATAAAAAAAAGTGAGCCTACTGAGCAGAAACCACATATACTTCATTTTGAAGTTTGTATCCACCTAATAGCACAGAACAACATGAGCTCAGTAAAAGCAAGAACTCAATCCTAATTCACGTTTTCATCAAGTTGTAATCACATTTGGATTTCTAGGAGAAAGGAGTGATTCAAGATTTTAATTACTGTTTCTATTCATTCTGAAGTAGGTAGTTGGTCCATTTCAGTACCACAAGAGACCAAACATAAAAGAAGATAAAGGTAATGACAGGCTTCTAAGTGAAGCTATGTTGGTGTCTTGGTGATGCTAATAATTAACATATTAACTAATTGATTCAATAGTGATGACGTTTTGTTTCCATGCAATCTAAAAGAAGAATACCACCTTAACTCCGTAAGTAGAGAAAATGACCAACACCTTGTTTATTACATATCTACCTCTAATCTAATCTATGGTAGCATTGCTTATCCTGTTAGAAATTGTGAAAATTAGTATATAAATTGTCAAGTGAACTAAATGCAATTTTTTTTATATGTTAACTAAACTAAATGTAATAGACATCAGAACCATGAATGTCTCACCATCTAAGTATCTAACTTGATATGCTGTTTAACTAGCCGATTACGATAAAAACTTCAAAAAATTCTAATTACATCGGAAATAAATATCATTAGAAAGCCTCGTACCATAAAAAGATTGAACAACTTCGCATGAAAGATAAGCTAAAACAGAACATTTGTTAAAACATAAACTAACAGACTATATCAAACTTGAACTAAACATACACTCTAGCTGAACATCCACTCTTAACTGAACATCCGGCAAGCTGTTGTCACTACTCTACAAACTACAACAGTACATCACTCTAATTTAAACAGATGATTGTAGTCTTGATCCCCACCCCTCCCCTCACTCATCACAAACACTCTCCTCCAATCCCTCTTGCTCTTACCACAACCTTCCCGACGGATCCATCTTCACAGTCGATCCTAACCAGATTTCCGTGAAGGGGAGGTAAGGAGATAAGGAGGGAGGAAGGGGTGGTGAGGAAGGTTTTGCCTGAGATGGGATCAAGGGTGAGAGAGGAGGCATGGAGGGGGAGAGGAAGAGGCGGGAGCAGGAGCAGGAGAGGAGGTGGAAGGAGGCGAGGAGGGAAGGGGAGGGAGAGGACACGACAGAAATGTTGGAGGACAGGAGGAAGTGTTAGGGTTAGTTGGTTTGGTGTAGGATGGAAGGTCACGATATTTCGGAAAAATATTTACAAAAATAACTTCGGGTTCGGGCTGGGTCGACTCGACCCCTCAACCCGAACCCGACCCGAAAATTCGGTTTCTAGATTTTTTTCAACCCGACCCAACCCGAATCCCTTCCCAACCCAACCCATCCCGACCCGACCAGTCGGGTTCGGGTCGATTTTCAGGTTCAACCCGACCTGTGTGCACCCCTACAGGGAAGCATTGAACAAGACTTGGTCTCATTTATTTAAAATGAGATCCATTTATATCTCAATTAAATTACATTTATGTTCAACTAAATCACATTCATGTTCAACAAACTCGTGAAGTTGTTTAACAATACTATGAAGTTGTTCAGCAATATAATTTCATACAAATTTGTACCAGAAGTACAATTTTAATTTAAATCACAATATAGCGACATAGGAGTTTTAGAATCACTTAAAATTTGAAACATAGATTTAATTACATAACAAATTCAATGCACCAGTCGGATTTTTAATTTGATGATCGAATCAGAAGAAACAAACTAGAGATCTCACTTTTAAAAAATAAGGTCACATCTCATTCTAACATTTCTATGTTGTGCGAGAATGTATATATTTATTAATATAAATATATATATGTAAATGAGGAGGGATCCACTACCCTTAAATTATATTGACACACGGTTGCGCTCAACGATAATATTAAATCCAAACTTCAAATTAAAAATTAAAAAATTAGAATCTTGATTTATAACGTATGAAGATTAATGACGTCGAAAATCATACAATTTGGAACATATTTTACAAAACATTTAGAGATGTAAAAATTAGCGTACTACATTCATTAAAAAACTTGATTTCTAGATCTTATACGAAATGATTACTAAATTTTATGATTTTCAACAACTTTAATCTACTTATGTCGTAGATCAAGATCTATGGTTTGGATTTTCAATTTGGAGTTTAAACTTAATATCATCATCAAGGGTAACCTTGTCAACTTAAATATATGTCAATATATATGTCATGATAATTTGATCGTTATTGAACGACACATGTCAAACAAAATGTTAATTCAGATTTCCAAATCCAATACATAAGCTAATTCCAGTGGATTAGTTTGATTCCGCTGAACATTGTAAATTCGTGTTCAAACACGATTGTCGTATCGTTATATTATACGTGTAAAAAAATCTTAACCTCCCTCCAATGATTTTTTAATAACGTCTGCTTCTACTTAACAATGGCACATTAACTTAGGAGTGATATATTTGACCTGTCGGCTTACTTGGTGCCTTGGTGTCCCTTTTGGTCGGTGAACAGATCCACACGCAGGAGATTTTATATGTGAAAAGTGAAATGACCAAATGTTTCATCATCTTCTTTGTCGTCTTTTCCACGTTTCAATGTGACTTTTATTAAGGCCACAACAAGCAGTGGTGTCAGTTAAGGGTGGCCTAAAGTTGAGAAACTTGGAAAACAGTTAATACTTAATATTGCCACAACAAAACTTGAAACGATCAGCAAGATTTGTAATAACCTTGTTGCATGATTTAGTCAGTGAAGAGTGAAGTGAAGAGTGAAGAGTGAAGCGTAAAGCGTCGAATGAGATAGTCTAGAAAGGTAACAATCTGTCAAATTAAACCTTCTACCACGCGCAAGTGTTCACAACATGCATGGCATGTTTTATGGACTCAAATACTACGAAGCAGTATTGAGATTTTTTATTTATGAAATGATAATTTTTATTAATAAAGGTAAATTGTAAAGTAGATAAAAAAAAGATAATGCTTCTCCTCTCTCCAAGATTCATTTTGAATGATCCTTATATAGGGTACTTTCTCCACAAAAATCTAACAAAAAGAGGCTGAACTCATCGTCGGAAAACTACTTAAATCGTCCGTGCGAATTACCATTTTGCCCTTTCTACTTATTTAACTCTTCATTTCACTCTCCTAACACCACTCTCTTTTCATATTACTCTCATATTCATCAGAAAAAATATCTCCGAGGCCAGGAAAAGAGCCAACGGACACCCCGGACTACTCGAATCTGGTAAAATTTCTTATTTAGTTTTTTTAATTTCAAAAAAAAAATTGGGTCGGACGTTTGAGGGAGACGCCCGACCCAACGGGCGGGAGCCGCCGCCCTTGATTTCTGAGTTTCGGACGAAAATGATGCCCGGTGGTGCTCTAGATGGCAGCATCATTCCGAGTTTCGGATGCCACATCGCCAGACGCATCTGGGAGGGTGAGGATCGGAAGGTTTTGAGGTGTCATAATCGGCAAAGAGCATGTACTACATTGCAGGCTTAGGGATCAGTGATGACTGTTGATATGACGACAACCATTACAGATAGCGGATTGGGTCACTTGCGTTTAAAAATGTTCTCCTGCCTTGACATGCCCTTGATTTGGGTCTTCGTGGAGCGGTGGCAGCCTGACACCAATACTTTCCACTTGCCTTTCGGAGAGATGACGATCATGTTGCATGACGTCTTCCAGATTCTGCACATTCCTGTTGAGGGTCGTATGGTCAGTGCAGGCGTCGACGTCTGAGCTGAAGATTTTTGTATCAGAGTTGCTTGGGGTCAGCCTCGTTTGTCTTGGGTGGGACAAATCATTTTGGAGTGGCAGTGGTGTTAGCATCGACGCTGTGGAGGATTGTTGAAGACAAGGACAATCACTACGGACTAAGGATACGCAAATGACTGCATATCTCTTCTTACTGCTAGGCTGTGTCTTGTTTGTCGACAATAGCGGTTGCAGAGTCGGACCACGTGACCTATTAGAGGCGAGGGAGCCAGATACCATTGGTCAGTACGCATGAGGGTCGGCAACGTTGGCATATCTGTATCGCCAGTTGGGTATAGCCAGTCGTGCTGATTGTTCTGGCATTACGAGTTGTCTTACACTGCTGCAGGCTTGGATATTTGAGTATTTTCCCTCTTTCCGCCCACATCGGGAGTGGAAGATCATTGAGCGTGGTCATCCTCGTTCGCGTATGGGGGCTATCCGGACAGAGGATAAGAGCGAGGGACGACTCATTTCCATTCATAGATGGCTAGATCAGATGACTGCATCGCTAGGGGTGTAAACGGGGCGGGTAATACCCGTATACCCGGTCACCCGCCCCGGGCGGGTACGGGTATGGGTACAAAAATCCATACCCGTTTAAAAATTCAAACCCGTATACCCGTACCCGTTTATCCGCTTAATAAACGGGTCGGGTACGGGTATACACATTACCCATACCCGTTTACCCGTATACCCGTTAAGATATATTATATTATATATAAAATATTTTTTAAATATTTTATATGTTATATAATATATATTTTTTATATATAATATATATTTTATATAATATATATTATATTTTTATATATTATATATTATACCCGCTATACCCGTTTACCCGCCCCGTACCCGCTAACTTAACGGGTACGGGTCGGGTACGAGTATATATGTTTTTTGCCGGGTATATACCCGTACCCGTACCCGCTAATTTAGCCGGGTACGGGTACGGGTAGGGGCATACCCGACCCGTACCCGACCCGTTTACACCCCTATGCATCGCATGTATATAATGTATATATCATTCACATTTATTTAAATTTCAACTTTATTATTATTAACGTATAAACGTTTAGGTGGAGTGGTTGCCGTATGATCCTGAGCCTGTTGTAGCTTTGCCGAGGACTACATTTATGGGCGTTATTCGTTATCAGGATATTACAAAGCCTTATTTACCTGATCGCGTGTTGCGTCAGTTAGGATACGTTCAGGTGATTTCGGTTGACATCCCGATGCCAGAGCATGCAGTAGCGTCTGCGATTGCGGCGACGTACGACGTCAGGCACAACGCTTCAAGCGTGGAATCGGTTTGGAGGACATTTCCGATAGTAGGATGACTTCACCTGGACGATCTGAGACGTAGTCGCGACCCCTCCACTTGTGATGCAAGTTATTTGCAGTGGTTTGGTAGGTGCTCACATCTAGTTAACGTTCGCGGTACCATTCCGAGACCGGAGAGACCACTGGACCGGACATGTGGCGATGTGGTAAGTTTATCTAATTTAATTTTTAATTGTAATGTATATTTTGTTTTTATTGTTAATGTACGCTAATTTTTATGTTACATACAGTGGATGAGTAGGGCGATACGGTATACGCAGTCGTTCTTGCGACAGAGAGATATGATGCCGACTGAGGATACGAGAGTTGCATGTACAGATTGGGATCGCCTCATTGAGTAGAGGAACAGTCAGTTGGGCATTTCGGACCATGATTCAGATGATGAGTTCTAGTTGACTTGCTCCTATTTTTGTTTTATTATATGTTGAATTGTTTCTATATTTGTTGGTATTTGCTTGTCTATACACTCTTAATATTTATTTATGACAAACATAACTTCTAGCTATTTGTTTAGCTATCGTATTTGTAATACTAATTTCTCACGAGCATATCATAGTAACTTACATTAAATTTAAAAAATCTGGTAAAATAACAACACGATATAGGTACAAATACACGATATATTATACATTACAAATGCCTTACAAATTACAATCAAAATGTACTACATAATCGGTCCCAATACGCTCTCCTACTTTCGTACTCATCCTCTCATCCAACAACACTCTCATCTCACATTTGATACTATAAGGTCGCTATAGGAGGTTCTCATAAATAGGATGCGCACCTATCTCCTTAGAAATCGCACGACGGGCGTACAACCAGTTGTCTTGACCGATACCCATTCGGTACACCGAATAGAGATTTCCAGAGAAATGTCGAAACTACTGAGGATAAATATTCGGATGACCGGGTAGAGGTCGGTAAACCGACCCAAGGATTCCAAGAAGATCAAGAACTTACTGTCTCTACGATCACGGTGCACCGATGGAAACTCGGTCATCCGCATGGAACATGTTCGATAGACTGAGAAGAAACGGTCGACCATCCGAGACCTCCCCACCTTACCAACTCACCAGATCCTGCGCTCGTGGTTACGGACGATCGAGACGAATTGGAAGACCGACCACGACCCCTGCTCCCACCACTGGAAGACCGAACACGACCTCGCTCAGCATACTCAAAGGCACTTGGGTCCCGACGTGTCGACTTTCCCTTTGGTCGACCTCGTACCTTATTATTTTCTGCCGATTCTTGATGGTTCGACTGATCCTGGTGTAACTGTGCGTATAAAATACGAAAGGCACTACGAATTACTGCAGTGTCGCTCCTCGAAATCTCGTCAACGAGCTTCCAAAAATGCTCAACATCTTGTGTTGACTGATCCACAAACTGTGACATCTGGACTCCTTCTCCAATGACAAGTGTTTTCCAGAATGGATGAATCTGCTCTAAATAAATTTCATCACCTGACTCAATACACTCGTGCATGGTACACGCACAAGGAATCATATGTGATGTCAGAAAAGCACACCCGCATCGATATTAGACTTGATTGCTTAAGTCATGCATTCTCTTCAACTCCTGAGTCAATAATGACAAGCAGTGATGTGAAACTCGACCATTTATATGCTGAAACAAAAGACATATATAGTTTGTCAATTTTTGACGTCTCGAACCTTCAAGAAAGTTCCGAAAATTAATCAGCTGCATTTCAATAGCCGAGTTCACGCGGTCGAAAAGAGTGTCCAGAGCTACGAATTAGAAATGTTATGTGCGCAACAACTGAACTGATATCGGATGTGTCAAAAATGCGGGAGTGAGGACATTAGTTTCTTCATCTGCCATAATCCAATGCAAATATTTATACTGCACTGTCTGACTGAGAAACTGCTGAACGGGATTCCTGTCTTCAGATTTTGTCCTTCTCATGTACTCTCTGAAGTTATAAATGTGTCTCTGATTGGGATTATCCTCCAAAAATTTCTTATTTACTGCCAACAAGATGTTACGTTGTCTCGCTTGTGCCTCAGTCATATCACGAACAATTTGCTTAGCCGCAAAACTAAGACCGTTGATCTGTCGGTGACCATCTGGATAAACTGCAAGTCTGTGATTGTGCTGCCCATGAGTACTATTAGAAACAATGACCCAATCCATCGCGATCCCGTCGCTCGACTACCTTTACCAAAAATCGACAACCGCAACTTTTTTTTCGTGTTCTTCCGTAGTGCAATATTCGTATCACGAGAACTCATTTCATTTCTGCGATCGCATCTCATGTAACAATCCGTTCGATTATCTGCTTTTGATTTGTACAATGATATTACAAAAAAAAATCTGGGTCCTATGACAACTTGTTTTGTCCATTTACACGTTTCCTCGATTGTTGTAAATACTTGTTTATTATCAAAAAACTTACTGTAATTTACTCCATCACTACCGAAATCTTGCAACGGAACCTGAAAATTTTGAATTAACACAAAATAAATAAACTTAAATAAATAAATAAATTTGGGGCGTCTGGCGGAAACGCCCCCTTCGTGGGCGAGACGTCTTAGTCAGGCGTCTCATCCATGGATGAGGCGTCTGACTAAGACGCCCGCACCAAGGCGGAGGCGTCCAATCTGGACGCCTCCGCCTTGGTGCGGGCGTCTTAGCCAGACGCCCGAGACGGGGAAAAAATCCGTCTCGCTTATCTCACCAGATTCAGACGCTCGCTAGACATTTTCGTGGTGTTGGTACTTGGAATGTGAGGAAAATTGAGGCAAGAACTTTATTTTAGGACTTGGGACGAAATGAGTATTAAATGAATTGTGAATGACAAAATGGTAATTATTGTGACGATTTAGGTAGTTTCCGACGACGAATAATAGTTTCCATTTCGGAAAATCACATAGATTTTCTTAACATTTATAATTTTAAATTTACGTTCATACTAAACCAATTAAAAATTTGCAAATAATCCACGCCCAATGACTTTAGCGATTACGGTAAGAAACACTACTGAAAATCTAGCCATCATTAAGGAAGAATTGATACTCGTGACTTTTTGTTTTGTGTTCTCTTTTTTTTTTATATAGTGGTTTTGTATTCTTCTGTGCAAATAATGGAGGTCCTTTATGGCTCTATTGCATCAAATTAGTTGGCTGTCATCGTCTTGTCTTCTCAGTGATGTTTTCTTTTTGTATATATTATAATAAATTCCCTTCAGAAACGTACTTTTCAGGAGGTAGACATGAAAAAAAAAGCTAAAAATACAATTTCGTACTCTTAAATAATCCAGAAAGATCTAGAAAAACCCGTAATTAAATATTTTCTAATATTTTCTACTTTATAAAGTGTTTAAAACCTATCCCTATCATCGTTCACAAAGTTCTCGTAGGATGCAGAAGAATTTACCTATGCATCATTGAGTATTGATCCGAGTCAAATAATTATTTTTTGCCAAACAAGGGGTGTGTTTAGAATGGGGTAAAAATCACTAGAAAAAATATTTCGGGATAACAATTAGGAGAGGAGACTTATATAGTGTAGTAATTACTTTCTTCTGGGTGTAATATATCAATAAAAATTCACGAAATATTAGTCTTAAACTTCAAAACACTCAACCCAATCTCACCAAATAACGGTATTTTATATTTTTCTGCCGACTAAAAACAATCCACTTTCGTTCAAGACAGTCAACAATCGGTTCGGACGGTTTCATATATATATATATATATACATATATATATATATATATAATTCATGTAAGTTACCTTTCGTCTCGCAATTTGACAAAAAGGACAGCATTCATATGTAATATATTGGGTCTTCTAATCTTATAGAAACTTGTGGAAATTAATAAGTAGATTTTTAAAAAAAGTATTATTTAATTTAATTCATGCTATTTAGAATATATTTTTTAGTAATTAATATGTCCTAACTTTAGATGGACATTTCAAAGTTTGGAACAGAAGTTGACTACTGACCTGTATTACACGTTCTTGCACCGAATATGCCTTCGTTTTTAAATTAATCATAGACGTGAAACATGTTGGTCACGCTGCGCCTAGATTGGTTGACTAAAGTTGAAAGTTTCATACCTTTTCAAAGGATTGTTAGACCACTTTCAGAGTTCAGAAGAGTGTAATCTTCGTTGTTACAAACGTAAATCGATAGTGTTCAGGGTTACTCTACGGTCTATCCAATTAGTATCCGTAACCAATTCGAAATTTTATGGATAAATTTTTAGTATCCATATTTGTTTAATATGGATATGACTTTTGCATCGGTATAATATTTGTATCTGTATATGAATCCGGATTACAAAATAAAAATGAATATGAGTATAAAAGTATTTGTATCCATATCTTTTATATCCATACAGGTTTCAAGTAGACAATATAAACACCGTGTTGTACAAAGAGGTTAATTTTTTAGTGCTCAATCAGACACTTCGACATTTTGGTTTAGGTAAGAACGAGGAGGAAATAATGGTAAAGAAAGAGGAAAGTAGTAGTAACAAGGTTTTGACTCTTGTGGTACCAAAATTAGTGATCTTTTTTTAAAATCTCAGACCTTTTTGTATGCGTACTTTGAGATACACACAGAGAATAATAAAGTGAGTCTTAGGCTCATTTAGCATTTAGCTTAAGTGAGTCATTTAAACTTCCATCATTCAAATTAAATACAAATGTGAATATAAGATTTTTTTTATTTTACTCACAAAAATGATAAAATTGGAAATCAAATTAATCATTCTCTCTCTAACCAAATCCACTTTTCACATTCTCTCCCACTTCTGCTTGCCCTCCACTCCGACATTGGAAATGTGTTGTTTTTTGGGGTTGGAGAGGAGGCAGAGTGGATTGGGCGGGCGGAGGAGGGGCTGATATGGACAGGTAAAAGAGGGGAGGGGAGGGATCAGGTGGGCAGAGGCTGCAACGCTTGGTGGTGGCTGAACTGGTGGTCGGTGGGGTTGGTCGGGGGCGAGGCTTAAAGGGTGCAATGTGGGTGAAGATGGTGGATTTTCTCCTGATATGTGTAGGTAAGTTATTGCTAATTTGACTATGCTAGATCATTTAACTCCCACCAAAATGTTAGCTACAACCCTAAAAATTCTTTAACCACAGCATTTAACAACAATTTTATAAATTGTTTGGATCTCGTTAAGGAGGCGATCAACAGAGCAAACTATACTGGTAAAATTAAGTTGGCAACGGATGTTGCTGCGACAGATTTCTGCATAGGTAAGATACACCTTTACAGTCAAGGTAGCTTCAAAATATAGCAACATGACACCTATGATTGACAGTTCGGTAATATGTAGTCCTCTTGAATCTTGGTGTTAGAGATATATTAGTTACTGACATTCACATTTCGTTTTCAGCTTCTTGTCTTAACCATCAGTATTGTTATGTATTTCAAGGCAAATGACCGCAAGTGCATGCAGCCCTAGACTGTAAATGGTATATGACGCAATAGAAATGATTAAAATCAACTTGTAATGCTTGAATTTCTTGGTAGTCCTATTACGTACACTATAAAATGGTTTAACTTCTGTTTGTGTTTATTTATCCATTTGGACAATAAATACATTGCTTTAACATATGATTGTCGCTTCAATATGATTACCAAGACCCTTAATAAACTGCATCTTTTTTATGTGCTTGAAATTGGGCAAGATTCTACCTCTTCCATATTCTTTCTCATTGGCTTTATGTAACGTCCTGAAACAGCAGAAGAAATTTTTCAAATTTAAAACATAAACATACGACCGTGAACGGTCAACAAGGGCACGTTACTGGAAAAGTCAACTGAATACATATATATATAATATCTCCACGTGGAAGTCATAATACAGAGTGTCAAAAGAGTGATTACATGTCTAATACATAACTACTGTAATCACTACCTCTACAAAAAGCTGAGAAGACAGGACCCGATCACGGAGTACTCCCCTCGGTCACCACCAACCTACGTCTGCCTGCTCCCTGAAAATGAAACATGAAATCTGCATGAGTTCCCGAAGGGAACCCCGTATGCCAACATCTCCTAACATAAACAGAAACAAATACGAAAAGCCATGAATGCACATGCAATGCAAATCCGCCTCGGGCCCACTGACTGCCTCCGCTCTCCTACACAAGGAAAGTGCATCCCCTCTCTACACAAGGAAGAAGGCGTCTCTCGGCCCCACAGGCACGAGTGACCTCGCTCTCCGACACACGGAAAGTGCAACCCCTCCCTACACAAGGAAGAAGGCATCTACCACCCGTACAGGCATGGAAGGCATCCCTCTGCCGCACAGGCTCAAGGGGTCCAACTGAAATACGCTCTCGTCGTAGGTGAAATCCGTAGCTCCGAGGTCCGGTGATCGACCGTGGGCTCGGCAGCCGGTAGTCGCCTATGCTCGACGTCTCGCGTGTGGATAAATCCACCGAAGAGTAATTCGACCTACCAGTCGAACAAGGTCAAATCTAGCGGTCGACCGTTTGGAAGGTCTACGCTATACATTTTATATACATATATATCCTGTCGGTCGAACCAGGGTCCGTTCAACTGATAATAAAGCCTGCCTGAATCCTGCCCACTGCATTCGGTTGACCGAAACTCTTCCGGTCGACCGGATCAACAGGCACTTCACTACAGGAAAACTGCACGCGGTCGGTCGACCGGATCCAGAGCGGTCGACCGTTTAGATGGTCAACGCTCTTGACCGACTTTGTGCAGTTCGGTCGAGCGAGACACACACTCGGTCGGCCGAAAGTCTGTCTAACCTATCTACTGGGATTCGGTTGACCGAAACAACACCGGTCGACCGGCTAATGTAACCATTTAAATCCCGTTAAAATTTGGCATAAACGGTCGACCGTCACACAGACATCGTTCGACCGTTTTCGGGCAGCAAGTCATTTTTTATAAATATCGGTCGACCGACCCAACTACCGGTCGACCGAACTACACATTTCCCTTCTGGACAGCCATCATTTAGACGTCGTTCGGTCGACCGAACTCTCGATCGGTCGACCGAACAGAGCGTCTTCAACCTCTGTCCAGGTGGGTTTTCGCCGGGGAAACGACACCAACGTCGCCCCCTACACTCCCACACCTCTTGGGGAGTTACTATGAAGACTTGGCATACCTTTCACCGTGGAGAAGACGTGTGCGGCGAGCTCCTCCTCCTCCGGCGTCGCTTCTAGCTTCTTCCTCTCGAGCTCCCTCCTACGGCGCCTCTTCTCCGCGTCGCCGGTGCTCCAGCTCTCCTCCTGGTCCGCCGGAAGCAAGGGAAGGGTAAGGTATGGGTGGAAACGAAATGGAGAAAGGAAAGGGGAGAAAGGGTTAGGTTTTGTATTTAAGCCAAAACCTACACCTACCCCATACTCCTCTCCATACCCCCCATACCACCTACACCCTAACCACACTCCACCCCATACCTCTCTCTCTCTCTCTCTCTCTCTCTCAGGTCTTTACACTTTATGGGTCCAATTGGTATCAATGTGACATTCTCTATCCATATGCTACTCTTGACTTGTGTCTAAAACTATGAATGGTTGAGGATTCTGTTCCATTTTCTTTTCAATACAGGAAACAAGTATGATCTAGACTTCAAAACACCAACTAAATCTGGACAGAACTTCAGGACCGGAGAAGATATGGCTGAGATGTACACCATACTTTGTGCAGGCTTTATACCATAACCATTTACGTTTACCCACCCTTACCTCTGCAGATACCCCCACCACTCTGTGAGATTTGATATTGATTTTTTATAGTAAGGATCTGATATTGATGTTTTGTTGACAGATTATCCTATAGTTTCTATGGAGGAGCCATTTGACAAGAGGATGATTGGGAACGTACAAAGTTGTTTTCCAGTCTAGGGATGTCAGGTATGCCACTGTTTTGTGCATAAATATTCTAGTTGGGTGGGCACAGATGCTGACAATAAAATTTTCGAGATCGTAGGACACGAGTTACTGATGTGTACTCCAAAACGCATTGAGAAAGCAATTCGTGATGTAGTCTGCAATGGTTTCTTCTAAAGGTTGCTGAGGAAGACCACAATGATCAGATCACAGTGGTGGGGGATGTGGTCGACACGATCGTATTGACAAGGTCGTTAAGGAAGAAATTCGACTGGACTGATCTCGTCAGTGTTGATGCTGGAGAGGAGGAGACAGCGACAGAAAAGATCAATGGATTCCAAGTGAATGATCATCCATTAATAGTGTGACCACCTAATCATCCTCCAACTCTACCTTTGTACTAAGTGTAAAATCAAGTTTGATTTGTACAAAATAATGTCTCAAATTGGGAGTTTGGCGATTAGTCTTCAAAATTAGTGTTGTACACTAAATTAGATAATTGAAGTTTGTCTCCACATCACTAAATGGATCGGGTTTAGTTTGAGTGAACAAGACATCTATGTTAATTGGGTAACTATAATGTGTAGCTAGATACCGCTTATAATTTGTGATATTAAGTGTTTAATATCACTGTCAATACAACTTGGATCCTCCTATAGGTCACACCACAAAATTGGGAAACAAGAAACTTAATTTTGTGTTCATATGGTGTATCGGGTTTCATGTGAAATGGCATGCACGTGGTGAATCTATTAAATCAATATGTCATGAAAATTAACATAATTAGAATCATGAATAAATTCATGTAAGATATATGTATTGTGGGGTGTACTAGTTTGACATTGCAGAATATAATATGTTACATGATATATGAATTTGCTAAAAAACAAAAGATCAAATTTTGTTGGATATAAATCTAAAAATTGATGAAGGCCAAAATCGGACAACAGTCGAACGTTTTCAGAGACCGGTCGACCGGAAATTCACATCAGCTGTTGCGTATGTAAACGGTCGACGGGAGACGCGTGGGTCGACCGAAACATTCCAGGAGCTTTTTCTGGGATTGATCGGTCGACCGGTGGAAGTCATGGTTCGACCGAAAACTTTTAGGAGATTCCGTAAATTTTCTTGGTAGTAATCGATCGACCGACTTGTGGCTCAGTCTGACCGAAAACATGCAGTAGCCGTTTCTCGTGTTCAATCGATTGACCGTTTGTACATTCTGTTCGACCGGAAAATCATAGTAGCTTTGGAAGCGTGTGATGGGTCGACCACCCGATTTCATGGTCCAACCAAAACCGCAATTAACTGCCAATCAATTGACCAGTGGGCAATTTTCAGTCGACCGGTGAGCACGTTTTTTCCTGAATTAATTAAGGGATTAATGTTGATCATGAGCTGGATTTATTCTAATTGTGGTCAAACGTATTTGATGATGATTATGTGTCAATTTGTTATTGGTTTTATGGATAGAAAATCAAGAAATTATGGTAAGTGGATTACCCATGATGTGGGTGTTGGGAGAGTTTATAAATAGGTCTCCTCTCCCTACTTGTTTCATGTACTGCAAAAATTTTCTCTCTCCCTAACCTCCCCACTAATCCATCCGAATCTCTCTTAATTATTTCAAGTTTTTGGAGATTAAATCTCAGGGAACTTGAGAGGGGTTATTAGCTAAATTCTAAGCTTAAATAGAGATTGATTGACTAGCTCATTTCTCTCTGATCTTGTTTATAGTTTGTTAAACACATGGAGACAAATCAACCAGCGATTCGACGTGCGACGCAACTCTAGATTTTCATAAAGATTTTAGAGAACATTTGGGTATGATTCTCTTATATTTGTTTTAATATGTAGTTTATATGATATTATAATAAATATAAAACAATGTACATGAGATTGTTGAAAATATGGAGATCGATCTTGTATGCATGTATAATTTTTTAAAATATGGAGATCGATCTTGTATGCATGTATAATTTTTTAAAATATGGAGATCGATCTTGTATGCATGTATAATTTTTTAAAATATTACGGCTAACAATATTATATTACGGTTACGAACATCGGTACATGTTACTTAATTTACATATTTTTACTTTCATTTGGATATGTTCGAAAGTGTTTCAGATACTAATACCACATGTTATTTTAAATTCAAAACAACAAAGAACTTCAAAATATTACCTCAGAAATTGTTAAATTCGCATGTGTACTTTATGTGCCAAAAAAATAAGACAAATCCTCACATATTCAAGACATTGAATTTGAGGCACATTAGGTTGTATTTGTCTCTTCGAGGATCTGATTTGGGTTGTTACAGTTTGGATGCATGTGGTCGGTGGTGGAGGGGGAGTAGGCCGGAGGAGGGAATGAGTTTGAGGGTGGTGGAGTCCCCAACGGAGGTGGCTGATTGACATCATATTATGCATATATTTGTGTCTTATATCCTCTATTTTTAACCTAAGCATTGCTACGTAACGAGTTTTATGTTTAAGTTTCAGGAATAAAACAAGTGAGAAGAAGAGACACAAAAAGACCTAAAAGCAAGAGAAATGACTGAATTGTGAGGTTTATGGACTGAAAAGCAAGAGGGAAGGACCTGGATGTAAACCAAAATGGCCCAAGAGCAAATCAAGAACCTCCACACCATTCTGGGGAGTAATTTGGCAGTTAGATTCAGACATAAACTCAAACAACCAATGTGGGTGCACCCCACGTTGAGAATTGAAGAAATGAAAACGGGTCCAATCCGACAAAACATGACCACCAATTGGCAGCGTTTGATCCGACCCGGCTTCTCGTGGTCGTGTATTATGTTGTTTTATGTTCATTTATAGTATGCCATTAGTCCTACATCGGAGGATTGTCCCCGATGACATTGTCTTATGACTATAAATAGAACTCTTCATCCTCCCTTGTAATACACTCATTGCTTTGTGGTTGATCCCTTTAGTTAGAGTCAAGCCTTGAAGCAAAAACTCAAGTAGGGAGATATTGCTTGTAATGTGAGTCATTTAATAAAAGAATTTTTTGTTAGTTTAATTTGTCTCTTTTATCTTCTTGCATGCTTAGCTTAATTTTGTTTTATTAATCTTAGTAGACTTAATCAATATGTTTCCTCTCTTAACATAATAGTCAGGTTAATGATTAGTGAGTAGTTTCATCCCCTTTGGGGGGTGGAGATGATGTACATATATGTTGTGATGTTTGGATGTTTGATAAATTTTGGATTGTGTAAACTTGCACGTTTGTATGTTCATTAAGGTTATTTTAATCATCTACATGTTGGGAGATTTTGATGGGTTTTGTTATAAGATTTAGACATTTCCCATGTTTATTGACTGAAATTTCCTGTTGAATATGCTACATGTTAGTTAAGTGTTTGTATTTGTGGTTGCTTGCTTGAAGAAACTTTGTTTGATGAGTTTTGTCATAAGATTTAGACACCTCCCATGCTTAGCTTTGTTCTTGACATGAGTTTATGATTTTTTATGAGTCTTTCCATATCTTTAGACATTTCTCATGTTGAGCATAATCTTATGATAACCAAGTAATAATTGCCGATACGTTGTGTGAATTGATTGATAGGTTTTGCCACATCTTTACACTTCATACGCATGAAAACACACACATGACACACACGTACATGCTTACATGCGTCATTCATCACTTATTTCACTTCATATGTGCACACACTCCACCCCTTAGGGGTTTTTCTTCCTGAATTCCAATCTATTTGTTAGCTTTTTAGTTTAGTTTTAATCAATCATTAGTTGCTTTCATGTGCATTTGTTACTTATTATTTTAGTGTAGTTTAGCTTAGTATAATCAAATCTTTTTCCTTATTTTTGCCACTTGATTTCGGACAAATTAGAGGTTAGTTACCTCCCCGTGGATCGACTCGTACTTGCCACCCCTTTATCGCGGTCGTGCACTTGCGGTCTAAACTTAATCAATTTAACAGTGACACAATGGAGGGTGTTGGGGAGTTTGAAGGGGAGGGGAGGTCGTCGTGGAGGGTGAGAAGGGAGAGGAGGAAGGCGAGGACGAAGTTGGAAGGTGGAAGAGTGAAGTTTGGGAAGAAGAATGGAAAGTTGGGTTTAGTGGAAGAAAATTGAGAAGAAGATGAGTTGGAAAGACTTCTAAATTACTGAAATACTCTCATTTAAAGCAAATGACTCACAATCCATGAGATTGAGATTAACAATTAGATCATTGGGGGTTTATTTAAACAAAAGTGAGCTCATAGCTTATTCTATCCTTCCTATGTATATGTTACTATTTTATTTTTATGGAATAACTTTTTTTTCTTATAATTGCATTTAAATTTTTATTTGGGGATTTCAAATATAATGAAATTATTTTTTTAACAAAACTTTTGTGAATGCATGCACTATATAATACTAGTTTATTCTTATAAATTCTGACAATTTCACCTGAATTCATGGTACTGATGCGTTCAACCCTAGGTATGAGTTATGTTTAAAAATCCAAGAATAATAATTACTCCATTGACATATGTACAAGTTCTTATATTCACTGCTTGCATTTCTGTCACGAGAGAATTGAAATCTTAAATGCACATAATGTCCAACTCGGGTTGTGTTTGTCTCGATTGGGAGTCTGTTTGTTTAAAGATAGTCAATATCAAAAATTGAATGTCAATAGTCTCATTCGTATGTTTAGGATGTTGGAGCTTAAAATAGTGTGTGGCTAAGTCAATAAAATTTAAAAATCACATAATTATGGGTGGTAAGATTACTCTAGCCTAGCCGTAATTATATCAAAAGTTTTCGTTACCTTGGGGGGGTACTAAACTAGACTGAGTTGTTTTTCTAGGGGTAAATCCTTCAATCGGGTGTTGCCGATCAATCACGATGTTTATAAGAAAATTGCAGAGGTTATGTCATTTCATATTGTCATCTAGACCTAGGTTTTATTGGTCTAGAAATGAAGACGATTTGCCTAAGGTTAGAGGACGCCAACTAAGATATTATTTTGGTGGAAATCTAGATATGAAGTCTAGGGTTAGTTATATGGAATTTAGAAGAAATGTAATGATTTGTCCTTTGTAATTTTTTATTTCTATGACAAATACTCCATTGTGTGTATAATCTTGTGGTTTTTCACAACGAAGTTTAGAAAATTATCACAAATATTTTGTTATTGCGATCTATATTTTTATTTTTATTTTTAACAAAAGTACACATTACGAAACTATCTTCGTAGTTCTTCTCGAACATACATACGTTTACCTTACATTTAGTATACAATTGCAATTACAAAATAAATATTGTTACTTGCATTCATGAAGACAAATGTTGATTCCGCGTCTCACCAGTGGCTTCGGAAGACGATTGTTGCGATTGCAATGGTTCAATCATCGGGGGGTCGGGAAAAACGGCTGGAGGAAACCCGACCTTGGAGCCACAAACGGGGCAAATTATTTTGGAACGCAACCACTGGTCTATACAATTGAGATGGAACATGTGTTTGCAACTCGCAAAATTCTAATGTCTTCTCCTCCGTTTACCGCCAACTTACAAATCTCACCACACTGCTTTGGACCTTCCATCTTTCCATAGATATGGCAAATGCACGGTCGGAAACATTCTTGCCATGAGTTGATGAAGACAGTAAGGATTAGGGAAACTAGGATGAAAGGACTAACCAAAACGTACCCAATGACTTCAATGGCAAAGTCAAGGAGCACAAAGGGGAATGTTACAACAAACCAAATCGCTTGTAAGAGAAAATTGCATATTTTTTCTAACACGATTCATGGTGATGATTTTTTAGAGAGGTTGTCGTTCTTCTCTTTTTATGAGAATCGGTTAATCTTGAATTCCGACTTATGATTTGCTTAATCGTGAGATGGTCTCCTAAACTTGGCACCTCGTTATTTTCTATTTGGGTGGACCATTTCCTATATATTTTACAATATCCGTGTCCATGTTTTCTATAATATTGAAAGTTAAATATGTAAATTGTTGTCATTGTTTCTGTCGATAACGATTTGAACCCCTCATCTGTCATTCAAAACTTGCAAGACAAGGAATAGAGTTACGCGCATCCATATATGCACCATTGACATGGTAAGTTTCCAGGGAAATTTTCTTCTTCTATCATGTTTGGGAGGGGTTTTATCTTATCCTTGATTTGGCCATATTTTCTAATAGTTGGCATGAGATGTGTCTTTGACTAATTTGTTTTCAGCATACATAATGCAGGACCTAGAATAGACAACCAAAAGGGTAAAATTAGCGCGCAAAAGCAAAGAGGTCCTAATAGAGAGATTCATTAATATAGACGGAAGCCCAAATTGTTAACCTTAACTTGCAAATCTATAGAAAGAAACTGTACATGAAATATTTTGTTCATTAGTGGTGGCCCATCAACTGGCACTAAGTTAAAGATAGGTGGCCATGGACCTTTTCTATAGTAACACTAACATAAGATTAGTTTGGAGTTGTGATTCTCACATTGCATTCTCTACTGGGGGTGTTTGTGCGTAGGAACCATCGGAAAATAGATTTTGTGATCAAAGGGAAAACAACGGAAAATAAAAACCAGAGGAAATCAGTTTCTTTTTAACTAAAATTATGTTTTTTTACGTACTACATGAATCCACTGAAAAATCAAAAACGGAATTCATTAACTATCATTTACAGAAAATTGATATTATTTGTAAATGTTGTATAAATAAATGTATAATTTTATTGTGAATGGTATGTTGTACGTCAAAATTTAAATAGGCATTGCACATTTTAGTTTAATTTAACTCAAAATTGTGATGTGTGAATTATATTTTATATAAATATATCTTATTGAAGAGTAAATTAATAAGATTATTGTAGTCATGCACTTTTAAACAATACACTAAATTAAAATTTGAATAATATTTAATTTTAACAAGACAATAAGAAGTTCAAGATGTATTCTTAATCTTTATTATCTAGTTCTATGATATAATTTTGTAATATATTATCGTGATTTATGAAGATAATCATATTGTTTAATTTTAAAAAATGATTTTAATATTTTTGTAATTAAGTTTTTATATAACAAAAATAATTATTAAATAAGTTTGATAAATATGTACATTTTTTACAATTTTCTTACACTTTCCGTTTGTTTCTATGGGAATATGAGAAATTGAGGGAAACGATTTCAGTATATTTTGGATGGTCGAAGAAAACAAAAGAAAATATTTTTCTTTTCCAAGACTGATACAAACACCAAGAAAAGTTTTGATTAAAGGAAAACTATTTGGGGTTTTTGCTTGAGTGCACCTTGAAAAATAGTTTATTAGGTGCACTTGTGTATTTTTTTATTATTCCAAAACGCCAATGAATCCAACTAATTGCTTGGGTGCACCTCCATCAAACTCCGTCAACTCATTGTCGCACTGTTAGTTGCCCCCGTTAAGTCCAACAACAACTCTTGGCGCAAGCGACGGCGCACACCCAACAACTTGGCGAGTTCAAATTGAAGATGGTCATGCTCATAGAACACTTCCACAAGAAATTAAGGCTTCAAATTTTCCGTCGTCCACCTTCCACCAACACCTCTGGCCTTCTTGTACCAACACGACCACGATGTGTCATATCCGAACCACCGGTGGCGTGAGATGTGGAAGATCAGGAGGTCGAGCTCGCAACTAGAACCAGCGAGGTGATTGGGGATGCCAGCAGGAAGGCCATCGTCGAGATCGCAGTCGGGAAGGGTGCTGACAAGATGACGTGATGACAAGAAATGTAACTTGGTGAACAAGTTTAGTTTTTTTAGCCACCTTTTCTTCCTCCTCAAGATTTGTGTGTGTGTATTTCTCATTCAATAGTGATTGATGAAGGAAAGACTAGGAGATCTCTAGCAATATTTTGAACTAGACTTTGTTTGGTTCAAGGTGAACCTTAGAGGCAAAAGGTGTGAAGTCAAAATCCTGAAATCAAAATCCTAAAGAAATTCGTTTTCACTAGTCAAGGGTATGAAATCAAAATCCTGAAATCTAGATTTAGATGTATTCGCATAACTGTATATTAGGTTTTAATCTTGTATGCAAAATACTTGATTGATTATTTGTTTAAGGTTAGCAATAGAGACGATCCATTTTGACGATTAAAGAGAATGATTTTTTTTATTTTTGTACCTTTATAATCCTCATGAAATCCCAACCGTGATATAGAGCGTTAAGGTTCTCTATTATGCTAATTAGAATATTTTAATCATGTGGTTTGATGCATAATGGCTTAGTTGATCTATCTCTTGTCTTGTGGTTCAAATTCTGCATGTTTTAAGCACATTTTCGGATTTAAATTGCTCTGATTTTCTTTCTAAAATTCTACCATCAGGTTATGATGTATAGAAGGCTAGAAAAATTATATATCGGCTTTTTAGTCAGATCTATAATGTTGTACAAAATTGACAAAACCGGATCATGGCTGGAATTCCAGATTGCAGTCCCAGTTTTTGCTCAGATTGAAACTACGATTTAGAGAAAATAGCTACATGGATTTTTCTGTTCTTTATATGAAATTAAAGATATGAAAGTTTAGTTTCCAGAAAACATATTTTCTCTCTACAAATTTATTGTGGTTTGTTCAATATTTTCTGATCAATGGACAGTGGTCAGAATAGTTTTACTGGCCGGTTGAGGTTTGTTTGTCAATCAATAATTTCTAAAGCTTCTATGTGACTTTTAAATATTTAAAATGGTTCATATAAATGTTAGAAACTATTTTTTCTCTGTTTAGAACTATTAGAAAGTCATTTGAGTAATAAATGAATTTTCTATTGGATTGACTAAACAAAGCATGCGTAGAGGTTTACATTTCCTTCAGGTGCATGAAGATATGTTTTGTAAATCATGGTGCAAGTTAATTTACAACTTGTAACAGAGAATAATAAATCATTTTTAAAGTGATTTAGTGAACCACATGTCCTTGAGACAAAGGAATTAACTAAAAGGTGCAAATGTGCATGTGTTTGAGATACAAACTTGCATCTTGTGTTGTGATTTTATATTGTATGATTGAATATTATTTATGATGAAATAATTAGGATAGGTTCAGATGTATGATTACATTACCTACCAAAGCCTATTGTGTCATAAATAAGTCCCATGAAAAACTAAGCATGTTTCCTTCTCATTTTGTTCCACTTTAAGCTACAAATGGATTTACAAATGTAGCATGAGTGTCATTTCCATTTGTAGAAATTGTGGAATGTGTTAGGATGTATCATCTATCCATTGATGGGTGGGTCATGTGTGTGGCACTTGACTCGCTTGTCTTGTGGAGATGGTGCAACCCATCACATTGCCCAAATAAAATGTGTTTGCTTAACAAGAAATCGGTTGAGTTCGCATATCTTGGGAAATGTAGTTTGTTATGGAAATGATTTCTTAATAAACGACAAGAGTCATAAAGTTTGAGAAATGCAAATGCTTGCAATATTTCTTAAAAGTTATGATTGGTAAAAGATTACCTACCTTGAGTTTATGATTCGGATGAGTTCGTTTTATGTACAATGGGATCTTGAATTACTGCATTTGAGGGAGAATTTTTTTCAAATGTAGTATGAAGTTTTGATAAACTTATTTTTACATAAATGTTGACATAAAAACCTTTATATGTTTTGTAGAATGACAAGCAATCTTTAAGTTCACTCTATTAACCCTCTTGAGAGTGATGATTCTAATTTTCTGGATTGGGACATCAAACTCAATTTAATATTGAGACAAGAGGACTTCTCATATGTGTTGGATGGTGAATCCCCAACACTAGGAGAGAATGCCACTACAGAAGAAAAGAAATCCGCCAAAGAGAAATTCCACAAGGATGAACTTATTGTTCAAGGAATCATGCTTACGAGTATGAGGAGAGAACTTCAACGGAAGTATCTCGAGAACACTCCCAAGAACATGATTCGCACAACTCTCTAAAGCATTACTAGATAGAGCTCTCAAGGAGCGTTATAAGACCACCTGGCCTTCATTGGGTGCAAGATGGCAAAAGGCACGTCGTCAACTTGCACTTGCTAAAATTGATGGGGTACCTCGAGAAATTGGAGAAGCTTAAAGCACAAATTTCGGGAGACATTGCTAAGGATATAATTCTTGGTTCGTTGTATTCCTCTTACAAGGACTTTATCATGCACCTTCATATGCGTGAAATGGCACCAACCATGGCTCATATCCATCAAATTCTCAAGCAAGTTGAGGTTCACCTTAACAAAGGAAAGCATTGAAGAAATGTCTTGGTGGTATCAAAGGAGTAAAATGACCTACAAGAACGAAGGCAAAGAGGTAGTCAAGACGCCAACCCAAGGCAAGGGGAAGGGAGTTGCTCAGAGAGAACTCTAAGAGTAGGAAACCTACTCCCCAAACCGAATGTTTCATTGTCATGAGTTAGGGCACTTCAAGCCCCAAATACAAGGCTGACTTGTATAGTGGCAAAGTGGAATGTAAGTGTCCCATAGCTCCCAAAGGTATCTTTGTTATTGAAGTAAACTTAACCATATCTATCCACAATTGGGTAATTGATACCAGATCATGTGCTCATATTTGTGCAAATATGTAGACATTAAAGGATAGAAAGACTCTCGTAAAGGGAGAAGTGGTGTTGAAAGTTGAAAATGGTGCAAGTGTCTCAACGGTTTCAATTGGAAACATCTCCCTTCACTTACCTAGTGGTATAGTTTTAGTTTTGAACAATATTTACTATATTCTATCAATATGTAAAAACATTATATCCCTGTCGTGTTTGGACATAAATTGTTTTAACATTACTATTTCGAATGCATGTTGTAAATACCCACACACTTACCTTTTGATAGTCCCGAGCAAAACAAAGAAAGAGAAAATACGAAAGAAAGGAAAAACATACGAAAACAAGAAATCATAACTCACTTTCGTAGGAATCACGGTTGCACATAGCACGTGCAACAAGTGATTAAACCTCGTTGTCGCCAAGGAGGAGGAGTGGTGTCTCCTGAGAGTTTTCAGCGGATATACCCAAAAATCCGAACATTGATGCATTATTCAACCTAGCAACACGACTCGATGGACCTACTTTTGTCAATCATTGGACACGGTAATACTACGGGCCGACTCTGTATATGTTTCATTCTTTTCTTTTCCTTTCTTTAGTGTTTAATTCTCTCAGGGCTAATTCAAAGACTCGAAAGCACTATGTACTAAGTCCCCTCTGACCTAATTTCCCAAGTGATAGGAATCGTGCGAGCAGAGAGAACATCATACTAATTTATTTCTTATCTACATAGAAACCAAAACCCCTACACTTAAGGTTTCACAACAGGAGTTTAATGGTCCCTAACTTAACCAAACTTCCTTATACAAACAGGAAAGAATTCTACGACTCACTAGGTTTAGGGTGGACTTCTTTATTTCTTTGAGTACTGAAACCCTACGATTAATCTCCCCACGAGGGAAAATTGGGGTACATCCTTACGACTAGATAAGACCTAAAGTCTGTGTACTAGATATCTTAATGCACACACTTACTTCATGCATTATTTTCAATGAATGTGAGTATGATACTACATGGATTTATGCATGAAAAAGATAAGATCTTACCAACGTGAAGCGCAAAAGGAAATTCATGGTCACGTTGATGGACATAAACCTGGATTCCTAAAAACCTATGAGATACATAAGAATGGAATACAAGTACGTTAACACTTGGAGCCCAAATTCTCAAAGAGTAGGACCCATGAAAACCTCTTTCTTTTCTTTTCTTTTCTTTTTTCTTTTTTATATATGTATGTACAAACATAAAATCTGAACCATTTAAATGGTTGAGTGCGATGGAGGTTCGTGAAGGATCATCACCTCCTCGATTTCAGCTCGTGCCCTCTCTAAGTAAGGTTTAAGGTGTTGTCCATTAACTTTCAACATGTCCCCATTCTTGGGGTTTAGGATTTCAACCGCTTCATGAGGAAATACGGTTTGTAGGGGTGCACATGGGTTGGGTTCAACCCGAAACCCAACCCGAACCCGACTGGTCGGGTCGGGTTGGGTCGGGTTGAGGAGGGGTTCGGGTCGGGTCGGGTTGGGAAAATCAAAAACCCGAATTTTCGGGTCGGGTTCGGGTTGAGGGGGTCGGGTTGACCCAACCCAACCCGAACCCGATTTTTATTTTTTTTTTATTTTTTTTTTATTTTTTTAATTTTTTTTTTAATTTTTTCCCAAATAAACCCGATCCAACCCGACCCAACCCGAAAATAAACCCGACCCAACCCGAAAATAACCCCGATTCAACCCAACCCAACCCAAAAATTTCCAAATTCGGGTTCAACCCGACCCAACCCGACCCAACCCGAAAATTTCGGGTCGGGTTGGGTTGAACCCGAACCGGGTCGGGTTCGGGTTCGGGTTGGATTTTTTCCCAACCCGAAAATTTCGGGTTGGGTCGGGTTGAGGCCCAAACCCGACCCAACCCGACCCATGTGCACCCCTAACGGTTTGCATAATAATGGCCTGACCAGCGACTGTGGAGCTTACCTGCAAACAGATACAACACCTTCTGCCCGACCGTAAATACTTTTTGCATAATCATGCGATCATGAAACGTTTTAGCTTGGGCCTTATGAATTTTGGTATTTTCATGTGCATCATTGTGTAACTCTTCCAACTCCACAATGTTGAACTTACGTCGAGCCCTGCTTGATCAAGATCCATATTCAGGTTCTTGATCACCTTGAAAGCACGATGCTTAAGCTCAAAGGGTAGGTGGCAAGTCTTGCCTTACACTACCCGATAAGGGGACATACCCAAATTGGTCTTATACGTGGTGCGAAAAGCCCACCACGCGTCATTCAATTTAGTCGATCAATCCTTCCGCGAGGAACACTAGTTTGCGGATGGTTAGGAAATTTGACATGCCCACTAGTTTGCGGATGATATGAGGTCACAAGCTTGTGGGTGATTGAATACTTCCTCATAAGCGTTTCAAAGGAGCGATTGCAGAAGTGGGTACCTCTATCGCTGATTGTCGTACGAGGCATTCAAAATCGCGTAAAATGTCCTTTAAGAACTTGGTGATTACCTTGTTATCATTGGTCTTTGTGCGGATAGCTTCAACCTACTTAGACACATAGTCAATGGTCACCAGAATGTAAACATTCTCGAACGAATTAGGAAAATGACACATAAAGTCGATGCCCCACACATCAAAGATGTCGACGGCGAGGATATTTTGCAAAGGCATCATACCTTGCCAACTTTTTTTGCCAAGGTGCTATAACCTATCACATTTCTTACAAAATTCGTAAGCATCTTTGAAATGCGAAGGCCAGTAAAATTCAGATTTGAGCACATTGACGGTAGTTTTCTTTGCTCCAAAGTGTCATCTACATGCCTTAAAATGGCGAAATTGGAGCACACTTTGGAACTCATTATTTGGGACGCACCGCCTGAAATTTTGGGCAAAGCATTATTTAAATAGATATGGATTGTCCCAGTGAAAGAATCTGACATACAATCTAAGTTTGGCTTGGCCGGATTTTGACCAACCCACAGGAAGTTGCTCGGTCACGAGGTAGTTCACGATGTCAGCAAACCATGGGTTATCCTCGATTGTGAACAATTGCTCATCAGGAAATTTTTCATTGATAATTTGGTCATGTGGGTTGGTCGTCTCAAGGCGAGACAATTGGTCTGCTACTACGTTTTCATATATTTTTTATCCCAAATCTCGAGATCAAATAATTGTAACAAGATCCATCTCAAGTGTCAAGATTTTGAATCTTTATTCACCATGAGGTGCTTGATGACTGATCAGAGTAGTTAATCATGTGGGAGTCAATCAAGTAAGATCGGAATTTTCCAAAGCGAGTATGATCACTAAGAATTCTTTCTTGGTCTCAGTGTAGTTCAATTAGGCGTCATTAAGTGTTCTACTGACATAGTAGATCACATAAGGCAATTTCTTCAATCGTTGCCCAAACACTGTTCTCACAGCAAAGTCTGGTGTATCACACATCAACTCGAAGGATTCAGTCCACACCGGTGCCTTGATTATGGAAGCCGAAGTCAGCTCTTTCTTCATGGTTAAAAAGAAATGGTGGCAATCCGGTGTGAACTCAAAATTGGCATATTCAGCCAACAGGCGGTGATAGGTCGAGCAATTTTACTAAAATCCCGAATGAAGTGTCGATATAATCCAGCATGCCCTAAAAAGGCGTGGATATCCTTCACATTACGTGACGGTGAGAGATTAGCAATAAGACCCACTTTGGGGGTATCGACCTCAATCCCCCTACTTGAGACAACATGTCCAAGTACGATCCCCCACTTAACCATGAAGTAACATTTCTCCCAATTAAGAGTGAGGTTCTTCTCACAGCATCGCTTGAGGACAATGCCCAAGTGAAGAAGGCACTCATCAAAGGAAGCGCCAAATATGGAGAAGTCTTCTATGAAAATCTCAAGGAAACGTTCCACCATATCGAAGAAGATACTAAGCATACACCTTTGAAATCTCACTGGCACGTAACATAACCCAAATGGCAGGCGACGGTAAGCGAAGGTGCCAAAGAGACATGTAAATGTGGTTTTCTCTTGATCATCAGGGGCGATGGTCATTCAGTTATAGTCGGAGTATCCATCAAGAAAACAATAATATTTGTGTCTAGCCAACCATTCCAACATCTGATCAATAATGGCAACGGGAAATGATCTTTCTATGTTGCCGTATCGAGCTTGCGATAATCAACGCAAACTCGCCAGTCAATTTGCAGGCGTGTCGGTATAAGCTCATTATGCTCGTTCTCTACAACCGTCACGCTTGACTTCTTGAGAACCACATGGACATGACTCACCCATGAACTATCAGAAATGGGATATATGATACCACGATCCAAGCACTTAAGAACCTCCTTTCGGACGACTTCCTTCAGTACAGGATGCAACCTTAGTTATGGGTCCCAGCGAAGCCTAAAATTCTCTTCCATGTGGATCAGATGTTGTGCAATATCGGGGCTTATTCCCTAATATCCTTCAAGGACTGCCCGATAGCCTTCTTGTGTTCCAAGGGAAACTTCTTAAGGACAACTTCTTGTTCTTTTGCAAGATTAGAAGCGATAATGAGTGGCAAAGTCTCATTATTTTGCATTTAATTTGAGAATGGAGGACCGTCGATCCTAACACGTGGTGCGGTAAGATGGCGGTAGGGCATGACGGCGGCGCAACGTCGGGCCAGAACAACATCGGGACTGGACAGTAGTGTGGTGGTGGGGCAGGGTGGCGACGCGGTAGTGGGACGGGAGAGAATTAGAGTTTGAAAGAATGAGAAGAATAAAGAGAAAGCCCACGCGATTTAGACTGCTTATAAAAAGAAACACCGACGATACTTATGCATCAGTATATCTATTTATCATTCGTTGTACATAAGTGTGTAACAGTCGCATTTCAAAATATACATTGACGAAAGTTATCTGTCGGTGGTGTTTTTGCGCAAAAATATTATTTTACCACTGTCTATGTATTCAAAAACTTACACCGACAATGAAAAAAACTTACACCGATATATATCCGTCGATCTTAATTATGTTTTACTACGGTTAAAATAAAAAATGGTTTTCCATGGGTATTTCTCACTATGTCCATTGGTGAAACTTATCACCGAATATTATTTGTATTCATCGGTACACGCTTATGTTCTCTGACGGATGTTCACCGACGGATAGGTATCCGTCGATGAAGTTTGTTTCTCTAGCAATGTCACATTATATATTAATTAAATAAACATAGTTAAAATAAATCATGTCAAATTTCAAACTCCACATCAGAATCGACATGGGACTTGGTTTGACAAGTTTCGAGTAGATGTGAAATTTTAAAATTTTGCGTTAACGGTTCCTAAATTCCAAAAGTTCGTCAACAAAACATTATATATCCAAATTCGCAAATGTCACGGTGTGAACTTCCAACTTCAATTAAATTCCAAATTAAGTGATGCATCTAAAGGCACCCTAACGAACATAATGAATACCTGATAACCTTTCTTGCCGGAACTATTATCATCATCGAATTTTTAAATATAAAAAATTCTCATCGTCATTGTTAATAAAATAAGAACCATGATTTCAAACAAAAGCTTTTTATTCACGCAAGCAAACGTTGACGGGTCACTTACCTGAGTACCTCCCCCCTCCCATAAGCATGACATCCGGTGAATCGACGTAATTTGTTCCAGCAAGGTGGACGGCCGAAGGAAGCCCAATCTTAACTTCACGCGCGCGAGGGGCAAAAGGTTTGAGGCCCATCACGAAACATGTGGATGCAAAATTCTCATTTATTCTTGCTATTGAATCAAATAAAAGATAACATGCATGCACCACCAATATGTTTTCAACAAAACGATTACAATTCACATTTTGATTAGAAAATACAACCGATCGAAACTCCCGTTAAATTGGTTTGTTGCACATCGGGCAAACAAATAAGTTGAACCTTCACGGACTACCTCGCTCCGGAGTCTGGTGAGAAGATTACGATGGTTGCGTTTCTTTTTTTCCGGTGTCGAAGACTGCCGGAGGAAGCAAAACCTTGGCTTTACACGTGGGACAAACGGTGTTGGATCGGAACCACCGATCTACACAAGTAACGTGAAACATGTGCATGCAACTCGGCAATATTCTCACTTCTTCCCCTTCCTTCACCTCCAACCGGCAAATCTTACAAGATTGATCGCTTTCGCTCTTCGACTTTTCGTCGCCGCTATAAGTGGTCTTCGGAAGAATAACGATTACCGTGGGATCAAGTCCAAACTTTCTTCCGATTTCCACATCCGTATTTGTACTTGTCTGCTCATCTTTGGACACTTCTTTGTCTCTTACATATCGTGGTAGGTTTATGCAACAAACATAGAGTTGGCAAATACCCACCCACGAGTAATAACAAAAAAAGTAACAGAAGTAGCCGATGAGAGCGAGAACGCCAAGGATGATGAAGTTGGGGATGTTCGGGATGACCACTAACGCAAAACAGATTATCTCAAACCATTTCGAATTGCAACCGCAAGGCATCGTATCTTCACCAACCCGTGGTGGCTACTTTGGGGTTCGAGCTAGACTCGCGCGACATTTCCCAAGGTACATATGTGTTCCTTGCGTTTCTAAAATAATTAATGTATGTATTTATGTTCAAACATGCATCTTTAAATAATGTGGTAAAAGTTGTCAAGTATTTAGCTACGCTAAGCCAGCCAAAAGTCAAACTTGACTATGTCACCGATAATTCATTTGAATTCATATAACTATGGAAAATAAATTATTCTTATCCCTATGGGTAATTTTATATTAGATTGACTTAATTAATAGGATAAATTATAGTTTGCCCCCCTCGACTACGGTCAAGTAACACTTTTATCATTAAATTTTAAAAAGTCATACTTATATCTCTTAAATTTTGATTGGTGTAACACTTTGGTCATACAAATTTTCCATTTTTTTCTTACATTGTTTGGTAACATTGGAATTCAACATAGGAATTGCAACATAATTCAAAAATACATTTGTAAATTAATAAATTTGATAAATGACTGAAAAGATTTCTAGAGCTATAACATACTTCCAACAAGATCAAGGTTGAGTGTTCACCATGTAATAATGTTTGAGTAATTTCATATGATTTGATTACATTGCAATATAATTTAATTACGACCCCAATGAGGTAATACAATTACCTTGAAAGTGGTGTAATTGGATTATCTCAGTAATTAGATTACAGAGTGATTATCATCTACATTTTCTCAAACAAACAAGGGAATGTAATCAATAGTATAATCAAGTCACATTACATCCTTGATTACAACGAATCAAGCAATGTAATAGGTATTCCACCATAATGATTTTGCATATTATTATAATCGGTTAGTTTACGCATTGTGATTCAAAAAATACAATTCGAACTCCACATAAAGTTAATTGCTCATCAAGCAAATATATAAGTTAAATCTTGCGAAGAAGATTCCGATGGTGGAGGTTCTTCAGTTCCGATAATGATGACAGCCGGATGGAGCGTAACCTTGGCTTAGAGAATACTTTATTGAAACTCAACCACGTATTGGTCCAAGCAACTGAGGTGAAATATTTGCATTCAACTCGGCAAGATTCTCACTTCTACTTCCCTCACCTCCAACCTGCAAATCTTACAATATTGATCGTTTTTCATTCCGGGACTTTTTGTCGTCGTAAAGGCACCCACTACAGGTGCCTCGAAATGCGGCGCGGCACGCCCCGGATGGGTGGGGCTGCAGACCCACGTGTCCCATTGGCTCCCTTTTTTATTTTGTATTTTTGTTTTGATTATGTTTTAAAATCATTTAACATCAGTTTTTAAAAAAAAATTAAAACATATTTTTTGAAAATATGTTTTTTTTGAAATTTTTAAATTTTTTATTTTATTTTATCCATGTTAGAGTGTGGAAATAAAAAGAAAACTGATGTGGATGAAAGAAAGTGTTGAAAATGAGAGATGGTAGTAAAGTTGGGTACCAGGTCGGGCCCGTGGACCCGACAGGTCGAGTCGAATTTGCAGGACTATTTGCTCGTACTAGAGATATTTATATACTCGTAACTTATAAAGTTTCAATTAAAGACACTATCTAATTAGGATTTCAACAAAATAATTTCTACAAAACTACCATTACTCCTATATTTCTAAAATACTTTAGCAATTGGAAGTAATTTAAATATAAATAAGTTAGCAGTTGTATAATATGTTCCACTTAATGTGTTAGTGAAGTTGAAAAAATATTTCAAAAAATCTAACATAATTTTACAATTTTCTCAATCAATAGTAGTTAAAAAAATCATTTTGTTTTTCATTATAAAAAGTTGTAATTAAAGTTTTTATAAGGAGAACAACATTTGAACATTTCATAAATAGAATTTCTTCTATGATGGACATCTAATTTAAATTTTCTAAGTCTAACATCATTACTAGAGCACAATTCTCTAAACTTTTTATATCTATATATATTGTTAATATCTAAATATATTATAACATCTCTAACATTTTGTAAATAAAATTTTATTATTTCAAGTCCATTTTATACAACTAAGTTTAAAACATGACAAACACATCTAATATTAAAAAGTATATCATTTAAGGGTGAATTACATAATGTTACAAGTAATTCTACTGCTCTAGAGTTATTACCAGCATTGTCAAAAGAAATTGCACAAATTTTATTTGTTATTGAATATTCATGCACAACATCTCTTATCTGGTTATATATAGTATGTGGGTGCAAGATCAGTGCATAAAATATAATGTTTTTATGTAAAACCCATGAATTATCTTAAAAATAAGCAGTTACGCAGCAAAATGGAAAGTCAGTAATGTTATTCTATAAGGCATTGATGCAAATGTATTAATCAAATCCATTTTCTCTTATCAAATTTTGTATTTGCAGCAACCCAAAATGTCCATCGGGAAAATGGTTGAAATCGTGGGTTATGATAACTAAATGTTTTTCTAAGGTTTGGAGATTCAACATAGCTACACAGTAATTTATCTCTAATTATATAATCAACAATTACATCTTTACCTTTAATTAAATTACATCTTTACCTTTAATTGAATCATATTTCTTAGTTTTTAATGTTCTAGAACTAGTCTAAAATAGATTGTTGTGAAATAGATGCTCCATCATTTCTAAGTTATATTTTTTTGCATGTATTGTTAGATGAGTAGTTTTTTGACAAGTAGTTGTAGTAACTTCAGCACCACATATTTTACTTATAACTCATTATTTTCCATTTTTATCTTGTGATAAGGCAAAATCATTCCAAACTTTATTGGTTCTTATTGTACTTGTGTCTCTACTTGACTCACTAATAGAGGGATTACTATCCCCTTAGGTTCAGGTGATGAATTAATGGATGAGTCAGATATCATTGAAATTAAAAAGTAGGTAAACAAAAAGCTAAATTTTCTAACCAACGACAAATTCAAGATAATTCTCAAATAAACTAATTATACTAAATAAACCAAAAGAATAAAAATGCAAACGAGAAGGCGAGCAACGGAGAAGATATGGCAGTGTGTCGTGAAATCGAACGAATCAAGTAGTATCTTCATGCTTTTGCTCAAACTCGACCCACTTCTAACACAATGAGAACACTTAGTGAAATATTAAGAAAATTAGAAAAGAATAAGAAGATTTGGTGCGAAGAAATGAATGGAATGGAGAGTTTATATAGATTTTTGTAATGTCATTTTCGTAATTAAAGGGTGGCATTTTCATAATTTTAAAAATAAACAAAAAACCAACAGCTCTTAGAGCCGTTGCCGGCGGGCCGGGCCGGTACCCGGCTTTAGATGGTAGTGGAGAGTTTTGGAATAATGTGGATTAACGAGCATGATGACATAGCGGAGAGAGAGAAACGATGATTTTGGGAAAAAAATGGGGCGCCGCATTGGATGGCCTAAGTGGTCTTCATAGCATGAGAGTATCGGATTCCTAAACACACGAGCATTAAAAAAAGTAAAATATTTCGAAATAATATTATTTAAAAAAATCCAAAATAAACCTCTCACAAAATAATTTTTCAAAGTACACTTGTTGCCACCACGTGTTGACACATGGCGGCGGCAAGTCTTGTTTATCAGTGTATAGAGAACTCGGCGTCTGTGATGCCGAGTTCTTCCGCAAATTTTTTTTAGAGAACTCGGCGTTTCCAAACAGTTGTACAAAGGTCGAGTTCTACATAGGCAACACTTGGGGCCCCGAATTTCCCCAAATAGAACTCAGCAACACAAGTGTCGAGTTCTATTGACGAGAACTCCATATTTAAACTAGTATTCCCCACACGTTTGCCCAGAGAACAGGGTTTTAAATAGAACTCGGCATCCTCGATGCTGAGTTCTAAAGGCAGAACTCGGCATCTAAAACGCCGAGTTCACATAAAAAAAGTGAACTCGGCGTTCGAAATGCCAAGTTCCGTCGGGCTATAAAAGTAGCCCGACAGCGCCCCCTCACCCCCACACCAAGTTCTCGCGTTTTGGAGGTTAGGGTTTCAATTTTTCTTCGTTTTCCACCATTTTGTTTCCTTATTTTATGTATTAGGATGATATACATTGTTGTTTTAGTTATGATTGTAGTATTTTTGTTAGTTACCTAGTTCACTTCAAGAGAACTCGGTACTTGTGTTACCGAGTTAAATTTGGGAAATTCGTGGGCTCAAGTGATGCCTGTAGAGAACTCGGCATTTGCACAACCGTTTTGCCCTACAGAGAACTCGGCGTTGCGAACGCCGAGGTCTCCAAAAAAATTGTTGAAGGACTCAACGTCACAGACGTCGAGTTCTCTATACACTAAAAAACAAGACCCGTCGCCGCCACGTGTCAACACGTGGTGGCAACATATCTACTTTGAAGAATTGTTTTGTGAGAGGTTTATTTTGGAAAAAAAATCCTAAATAAAATCACAAACACAATGATTTATGTGAAAAATCTTCCCACGACCCTGAGAAAAAACCAGGACACAACCGCATATCATCTTGATAAAACAAAAATCTCTCTCATTCTCCCCCATCTCCTCCGTCATTTAATTTTGCAATGATTTATTTCACAACATGATTTATTCCATGTGTGTATACTATGTCAATAGACATTGCCCGTCTCAACGTGTTCTTAATGAATCATTATTTGTTTCCTGTTGATATTTCAAGTTGGATCAATATATATCCATTCAGCAGTCGCATGCATAAAATAAATAAATTAAGATGTATGACAAATTCGTGGATTTCTTGTTCTGTTAACTTTTGCTATATATGTGTTGCTATTTGATATAATACTCGTGAATGTTAGTCTTTCAAATTCCTGATGTATTTGTAACGTGGGAGGTTTCTGGCATTGATGAGAATCTAAATTTTTAATATATTTGTGCAAACGTTCAATTTGATTTCCTATATATATTATGATTTGTGATATATCCTACCTTCCACATGTTTTTGTTGTGTGTTAAATTACTATGCTAGTGAGTTAGTTATCATTGTTTTATCTTCATATATAAAAATTGTTGCTTGACATAGTTACATATCTTTTTGGAATAATGAAAACATGCAAAAAGTACATTTTTCTAATAAAATTGTACTCGTGAAACATTACAAGTATGTGATTATTACTTTTAACTTGTGCACTGAAAAGAAAAGAAATGCTTGGATATTATAACATATTATTCTTGTGATGAATACTAGTTTCAATCATATTAGATGCATCTTTTTTTTTTGCAAAGCTAATATTTGATGCATCTCATTAGGTTATCATATTATGCCACAAAATTTCGATGTTATTTTGTTGCATCACATCTGGAAATATTATGGTTATTCATTCCAGTACATGTGATTTATTTATGCAATTATATATATGATATAATGTGGTATATTGCAACAAAATTTGGGTTTCCATATTATGAAAGTAATTATTTACCATGACAATCATGTTATCATTGAAAAAGAAGCATTTTAGCCCTGAAGGCAAAAACTATAATCTTCATGAGGTGCAAGTATATAATGATATCAAGATTGTATATTCATGTGAAGAGTGTTATGAAAATGTATAGCAATACCTGAAGGATTCTTATGAGCATCAAAAGGATGTGCAAATGTCAAAATTTCATAAACCCATCAAACTCATTCCCTAAATCTAGCTCTATGTGTGGCCAGAATACCATAGAGATTTGAGATAAGAAAATCTTCTATACATTTCACAAGTTAATGACTCGACAGTAGTAGTATAGGAACAAACAAAAAATTCAAGATAAGACGAATGCTTTGTTTTTCCTTCGTAATCATTTTTCAAGAAAATGACTTCCCAAATATCATGACATATTCTCGTGCCCGAGTGTGAAATCACGGAATCCGTCCAATTCATTTGCTCTATTCCCAGAAGTGAATGTATGAGCGCGTGAAAAGTCTTACAAAAGTCTAGTATAATCATGCGACCATGACTGTGGACGTGAATGTGGATGAGATAAATGACAAAATAATTGATGTCCTTATGGTATATCAATTCGACAATCAAAATGGGTTTATTTGTAGTTGATTGACATCATTTCATGCTCATATTTGTATCTTATATCCATTTTCTTTCACCTAAACAATGCTATGTCACGGGTTTTATGTTTAGTTTTCAAGAATAAATAGGTTTGAAGAGATGAAGCATAAAAGGACCCAAAAGCTGGGAAAAATGACTAAATTGTGAGATCTAGGGACCAAGATGCAAGGGAGAAGGACCTGAATGTAAGACAGAAGGACCTAAGAGCAAAACAGAGAACTCCACACCATCATGGGGAGTATTTTGGCAATTCTATTCGGGTCGGAGCTCCAATAAACGAAGTAGATGCATCTAAGACCACCAAATACACTAAGAAAAGCTCAACACAAATTCCAGATGGATCTGGACTTTTTAGACCGCCAATTGGCGGTCACGTTTGGCCCAAATCCGCTAAGATTTCTCTGGGTTACGTATTAGTGTATATTTAGTCCATTTCTGGTATTTGTTTAGTCCCACATCGGGGGATTGTCCCGGATTAGCTTTTTACATGCCTATAAATAGAACTCTTTACCTCCTATTGTAATCACTCCATATTTTAAGTGGTTATTCTTCCTACTAGAAGTGAGGCCTTGAAGCACACACTAAAGTAGGAGGATGTTACTTTTAATGTGAGTCATTTTAATACAAGTTTTCTTTATTATGTTGTTTGTTTTATGTTTCTTCTTTGCTTTGCTTAATCTCATTTCATTAGTTTTATTAGCTTAGTTAATATGCTTTCTTTGTTTAGTTTAATAATTAGTGTAATGTTTAGTGAGTAGTTCCATCCCTTTTGGGGGTGGAGTAGATGTACATACATGCAAATGAGAATGGATTGAATGCTTTATTTCCAATGTGTTGATAAAACATGAATGTATGCTTGCTTGTTTAGGATAGAATTTATAACTTGATGAGTTTTGCCAAAATGATTAGACACCTCTCATGCTTGTTTAGGTTCTGAAATAAACATCTTACATATGTAAATGTTAATCAACTAAGTTGGTGAATAGATTGATAGGTTTTGCCACAACATTTAGACACTTCCTATGCATGATAACACCACCTTTATTTGTGCTTAAAGAATGTGTTCAACACCCACATCTTTGCTTGTGTGCACTCACTCCACCCCTTAGGGGTTTCCCATTTCTGTATTCCAGCATTCTTCTTTTGTTCTTAGCTTAGTTGTCATTTCATTGTTTGTTTCTTTCGTTCGCATTTCATACTTTTTAGCGTAGTTTAGTGTAGAGTAGCATAATCAATCTTTCTCCCCCAATTTTTGCCACTTGATTGCATACAAGCAAGAGGCTACTCACCTCCCTGAGGACGACCCGTACTTGCCACCGCTTCATCGCGGTCGTGCACTTGCGGTTTAATATAAAACGTTCAACAGTAGTTATGTGTCTTTTATTTGATAAGTAATATATACTCTATCTAGTAGATATACATGACCATATGTTGGAATATCAATATGACAAATTACATTGTATACCATGATGCAAATATTTTGTTTAGTATTCTTGAGGTTCATTCGATAATCATATTTTCATAATTATTATCTTTAAGCTTCTGATTTAGTTGTTATTTCTGTTGAAACTATATATTTTATATTGGTTAGTACTCTAATTATTCAATTTCCATGCTTGTGATTTTTATTCACTCAAGATGAGATTCTTCTAGATATCAATAATACACATGCATATGTTGCTAGCATATCGATATTCAACATTTTTATGTTTGTCATGATTATTTATGCATATAATGTCTTTTAATGTTCAAAAGCAAAGATAGTATTTGCATTTATCGTCTTGAAATGGCAAAATACACATGCATATGGTAATATGTTGATATCGATAAATTCTATCTAAGAGACTTATACCAAGTTACGTTGAAATTAATTGACCTTGATATGATTAATATGCATTGTTTTTATTTTGATTGTATTTTGTCATTGGAAGAACCCTATCATTTATTTTGTAATAGTTGAATAAATAATTTATCTACAACAAATATTTTATTTGGCTTGAAATGAAGAGTATGAATATTCTTCGGTCTCATATTTGATTTAAGATCGGGAAAGATCATTTATGCATCATGTATAGTGTTGTCATGCGCACCAAATTAAGATATGAGTATTTCTCTAATTTGATAATGAGAAAAGTCAAAACCATTATTGTACATGGTCATATGAAATTAGTAGAAAGCTCCAGAAGTCATATCTATTGTTACGTGTGGAATTATCTTGGTTTTAAATGATGCATTTTATATATTACGTCTCAAGAAACTTATTGAGTTTCAAATCGCAAGAATGACTTGTATTCAGACTACAGTTGAAGTAAATAATAATATTTTTATAATTACTACAATCATGTCAGGCAACAAAAATGTTATTGAGAAAATTACTTGACTTTTGAACGATGTGCACACGTAGTGGCTTGGTCAAAAGACTTGCACTGAAGAATTAGATAAATATTGATTCTAATAACATATGGTATGACCGATTGGGTCAATGAGGATCGATGTGAGGACAAATGTTGCTGAAATTATATTTCATATGACCATCCTCTGAAGAATGAGATGATTCTTCAACTAAATGGGTATTCACGAGCTCTATCTTTTCATGGGGTGTGATAACTTGTATTATGCATTACTTGTGATTGAAAGTCATGAGCATAAGTTATTGCAAAATCACAATATATACCCTCACATTTTGGATCATGTGCCCGAAGCACACGTTACAAAGCATCGTGGAAAAAAAGTATGTGTTGTGGAAAAATAAATTGTGCAAATATAAAGTAATAAGAGATTTAAATGACTCTCAAACGAGTTAACTAGATATACCAACCCAGAAGTGCCTAAATGAAGTTATCATTTGTATTCTTTATGGGTATCGACAATGATCCTGTATTTTTGATAACTTAATTGACCTTTACTAGTTAAACAAACGAGAGTCCATCGGTTTATAAAATATCTCTCAATATAGATCAATATGATATCTTAAAATTTATACATGATACATTAATGTGCATACATGTTGAAATTATTTATAATTTTTTTATGTTAGATATACATCATATTATGAATGTTCCCATATTTTACGTGTACGATATTGAATGAAATATATCTCATTTGCGATTTCTTTTACATTACCACATCTACAATTTAATTGCCCCAAATTGACTTGGACATTTCAGCAGGATTCATATTCCTGATAATATTAAAAAAATTAAAGCCCCTGAAGGGCAATATATTTTATTATACAGTCCAACAATTATATATAGATGCACATTTTTTTGGCATTAGGGGGAGAAAGTTTGAAGCTTAACGAATGTCAAGAAAATGTATTATATTGAACTTGAAGTTCACAAGAGAATATACGTACAAGTATCGTTGAACTTGATCTTCATAAAATCATTAACTTGCAATATTTAGCAATTGTTATATTTTTATTGATCACAAAAGAGTGACTAAGTCTTGTACTACTAGACATAAAGCGCATAATATAAAGTGAAGATATCCACGTGATAAAATATATTTGAGTTCAACCAACGCCAGAAGCGTAGACTAGAACATATATTATTTGTGGAAATGAAAATAAAAGTTAGTCACTCATTACAACTTCTGAAGAGGTTATTCCTGAAGAATATAAACTCGGTAAAATAAAAGTACTACTGGCAAATATAATAATTCCAGGAATACATAACGGTCAAATCCTAGTATTTTGGGAAACGACAAGGATTTGATTATTATAAAGGGTGCAATCAATTATGTTGATACGAGAGATAAACATAAAATCATTGAAATTATCATCGACGACTGATTTGCCTTCTTAGTAGCATGTTAATTCAAGAGAAAATTTGGATCCAAAATCTATAATATTATAAAAAATGTTAGAAGCATTCGTATTTGAAATGGATAAAATAAGGCAAAAAATGTAGAACTAGACTCGCTTAATAAACATATTATTTGGACATGTAGTCCTGATTTCTGAAGAATATGAATAGAAATCAGATTACAATAACATACTGGTACATTATAAAGTGAGCAGTGGCACAAGAATTTTTCGCAGGACCCAACATCCATTATGATGTTACTTATTCTTTCGAAATGTATAATATTACGTTATGTTACTTGATCAGTATGACATAAATATAGATAAGCATATGAGATAGGTTGTGACTACAAATTTGTATAAGTCACTTGATATTGATATTTATATGAGAGTCATTGAAAGACTAAATTGTCCGAGGAAAATTATAATGAAGATAAGTAATATATGAAAAGATCATCGTATGAATAAAAGAGAATATGCATATCATCTCAAAGAATGGTATGATAGGAACTCCTTAAGAGATTAAACATGTACCCGTCAAATTTTGAAATAAATGACTGAAGAAGTCAACTATTTTTCGACTTGCAGTTTGAACATTCTCCAGAAGAAAATTGTTACAATGATTCAAATAGATAAAGAGATATTATACAAAGAAAGTTCACCTGGAAACACATCAATGATAGATTTACTTCAGTGATCCCTCCAATATGTATGATCCGCAACAACAACAACAACAACAACAACAACAAAAATTGTGTTATTGTGGAGACGTTGCAATCTTTATGCAAGTTAGTGAACTACGAATCAGGGGAGCGGATTTCTAGTTATCATCCCTGAAGTACGATTATCCCTGAAGGATAAAGCCTAGAAGGCATATAGTTGTAATTTTTTTCCCTTTATCAATTTTTTTCCTTCAAGGTTTTTATTGGTTAAAGATTTTTAATGAGACAACCTTGTTCATTTGTGTTAGCGTATGTCGTGAACTCTTTTTTCCTTGACTATTTTCTCATTGGGTTTCGTACCAAAGTTTTTAACAAGACATAACATAATGTTATATTATTTAAGAGAGTTTGTAAATGTATATTAAACTAAGGGGGGGATTATACGCTCTGCAATATTTTTCATTCACCAAGTTTTTTCCCACAGGGTTTTACTTGGCAAGGTTTTTACCGAGACATGCCGAAAAGTGTATAAAAATGTGATCATCCAAGGGAAGTGTTATGAAAATTGTATATAGTTGATGATTCACCTTCCAAGATGGTTCATCTTCCATTGTAACTCCTTTATTAATATGTATTGTAATGTGCATTGTATTTGCATCCTTATTTAGTGTAGATTATGTAACTTCCACACATCTATGTGTGTATATATGGAGTTGTGTTATATATTGAATAAAAACAAAGATAAATGTATCAATCTTCCTCCCCCTTCGACATATTTCTCTTGTCTTGTTCTTCTTGTGTTTTCAAGGATCTTCGACATATTTACAACACTTATACATTAATTAAAGAAAGTTTACGTACGTGATACACATCAACCTCTTTATCTCTCACCCTTTCCCAAATTACTCTTTCAACCCCACCGAGCTCCGTCATTCTTCCTTTTAGGGCACCCTCACGGGGCACACCCTATCTACCGTACCAGAGCTATTCTATGCCTCAAAGCACTAGTACAAATTGGTAGGGCTGAGCATGGACCGGTCCGGGTTCTGTCCGGACCGGAACCAACCGGTCCGGGTTCTGGTCCGAACAATTCTGAAAATACGGTTCCAATTTTAGACCGGTCCGGTTTTTGTTTTTTTTAATTTTAAGACAAAAAAATCCGGTCCTGGACCGGACCGGACCGAATTCCACCGGTCTCCGCTCCGGACCGGATGCACAACCCTACAAATTGGTAGCTTAGCCTTCCTATTTATAGACCAACGTAAATCGAGTTGGCAAGTCAACACTAAGGAAAATTTAATATTTCAAAATCCCTAATTTGTTCCAATTTGTTCCAATTTGAATAATTCCTTTAATTTAAGATTGTATTGAAAGAAATTTAAATGCATTCGCTCGTTAATGTTAGAAACGTTCCCTGAAAGGAGGAGAAAAAAATCTTCATGACTAAACCTCCACCCTCTGGAATCTGCTTTCGATGTTATTTTCATTTAGTGTGAACGCTTAGAGGTTGGAAGTTGAAATGCATAGCATTTACAATATAATAATAGTTTGAGGCGCCCTAATATTTTGCATTGTGATGAGATGATCTACAAAAAGGTCATCATGTTAATTTGTCGTTGTCGTTGGACTTGGACCATTTCGTAGGATGACTATAATATTCATGTTGACGTAGTCTGTACTTCTATTTGAGTATATGTATAATTGCTGGGGTGATAGAATGGTACAAACATTTCCTTTCGCTCCACTTTTGGACGCATTTAATAAGGGGGCTACTTTTCGTCGTCGGAAAACTACTTAAATCGTCCAAAAAATGACATTTTTGCCCTTAACAAATCAATTAATACATATTTCATCTCGTGTCTTTAAACAATGTGTTTGACTCAGTTTTACTCACATTCCTAGTACCAACACCAAGAAAATGTCTGGCGAAGCACCTGAATCCGGCAAGGTAATGGGGGCGGAATTTTTTTCCCGACTCGGGCGTCTGGCTAAGCCGCCTATGCCAAGGTAGAGGCGTCTGGCTAAGCCGCCTCCACATAGGTGGAGGCGTGTTAGCCAGACGCCTCCACCAAAGTGGAGGCGGCTTAGGCAGATGCCCGCTTTTTTTGTTTTTTTTAATTTTCTGTTCAATTCAATTTTTTCAGGTTCCGTTGCAAGATTTCGGTGGTGATGGAGTAGATTACAGTGAGTTTTTTGACAGTAAAGAAATATTTACAACAATCGAGGAAGCTTGTAAATGGGCGAAACAAGTTGCATTAGGAGCTGGATTTTTTTGGTTATATCATCATACAAACCAAAAGCAGATAACCGGATGGATTGTTACCTGAGATGTGATCGCAGACGTGAAATGACTTCTCGTGATACGAGTATTGCACTGGGAAAGAATACAAAAAGAAAATGTTGCGGTTGTCGGTTTTTGGTAAAAGTGGTGGAGCGACGGGATCGTGATGGATGGGTACGTAATCTGAAAGACGGATTATGATAGAGCAGTCTGTAATTTGAAAGATTCTTACAAGTCCTGGTCAGTGCTGACGGAGTATGTGGAAGACACGTGGTTGGTGCATAAGGAAAAATTTGTGTTGAATTGGACGAATAAAGTTTTTCATTTCGGCAACACTACGAACTGCATGGTGGAAAGTGCACATTCGGCTCTGAAAGAGTGGATCACTACATCGACTGCCGCTCTCGACACTCTTTTCGACCGCGTGAACTCGGCTATTGAAATGCAGCTGACGAATATTCGGAACTTTCTTGAAGATTCGAGACGTCGAATTGTAACAAACTACATAGGTTCTTTGTTTCAGCATATAAATGGTCGAGTTTCGCATCACTGCTTGTCGTTATTGACTCAGGAGTTGAAGAGAATGCAAGACTTAAGTGATGAAATTGAATATCGTTGTATGTGCGCTTTCCTGACAACACATGGAATTCTTTGTGCTTGTACCATGTACGAGTGTTCTGCGTCAGGTGATGGAATTTATTTAGAGCAGATTCATCCATTCTGGAAAACACTTGTCATTGGAGAAGGAGTCCAGATGTCAGAGTTTGTGGATCAGTCAGCACAAGACGTCGAGCATTTTCGGAAGCTAGGTGATGAGATTTCGGAGAGCGACCCTGCAGTAATTTGTAGTGTCTCTCGTATTTTATACGAACAGTTACACCCCGATCAGTCGAACTATGGAGAACCCCCAGAAAATATTAAGGTACGAGGTCAACCTAGGGGAAAGTCGACACGTCGGGACCCGAGTGCCTTCAAGTATGCTGAGCGAGGTCGTGGTCGGTCTGGCAGTAGTGGGAGCAGGGGTCGTCGTCGGTCTGGCAGTAGTGGGAGCAGGGGTCGTGGTCGGTCTTCTAATTCGTCTCGATCGTCTGTGAACACGGGCACAGGATCTTCTGGTATAACGATATCTTTGTTGTTATTTAATATATATCAGTAATCTAGATGGGGTTGAATATATTATCTCCTAATTTTGTTGTTTTAATGAATTATTATTTACCTATCTTTCAGTGTCCGGACGGATTGACGTAGACAACTTCCCATATAATGATAGACTGTCAGGAATCATTTTACCATTTCTGGAAAGATGGAATGACGTACGTGCTGATGGCAACTGTGGATTTCGATGTGTTGCCGATGTCTTCCATGGTGGTCAATTGAACTGGTCGTACGCCCGTCGTGCGATTTCTAATGAGATAGGTGCACATCCTATTTATGAGAGTGTCTTTTTCGGCAATGTGGAAGAGGCTCGTCGACGAATTGATTGGGGCGGGGGAGCTTGTGGCGAGGATCATTATATGGAGGTTTGGGTCAACTTGTTCCCGATTGCTAATTTTTACAAGTGTGCGGTCATGTATTTCTCAATGGGAACGGATGGTTCGTTGTTCCCGTGTCTTACTGTGCTACCTTGGGAGAGTCTGTCTGTCATGACGAGGCATGTTAGAGAGTTGGTCATTGCTCATTTAGGGAGTTACAGACATTTTATTCGTTTGGAATTAGCTGATAATTTCCCAGTACCTCCTATAGCGACCTTATGGTATCAAATGCGAGATGAGAGTGTTGTTGGATGAGAGGGTCAGTACGAAAGTATGATGGAGTATTGGAACCGGTTACGTAGTACATTTTGATTGTAATTTGTAATGTTTTTGTAATGTATAATATGTCGTGTATTTGTACTTATATCGTGTTGTTCTTTTACCGTATTTTAAATTTAAATATTATTTGATATCTAAAGAAATAAGTTGAAGATATTTTCGTGACAAATAAATTTTAAAAATACGATAGTCAAACAAATACATAGAAAATATGTTCGTAAGAAATAAATAATAAGAGTACACAAATACGAATAAGCAAATACCAACAAATGTAGTAACAGTGCAACATATAACAAAACGATAGTAAAAGCAAGTCAGTTACAGCTCAGCATCTGAATCATGGTCTGAAATGCCCAAGTCATACCGGCCCACATCGTCACTCTCGTCGTGACTCCTCAACTCATCTGAATAATCCTCGCCGTCGAAAGAATCCTCAGGTGTCTGACGACGACGTAACAAATCTCTCTCTCTCTCCTAACTGAAGCAAAAATATCATGTGTACGTGGATGACGAGGACCTGACTCGTCTGCTACACTACGTACCGCGTGTAAGGGAATTGATTTCCCTTTTCCTCCACGGTAACCCGATGACTATTAATTCAATTTTAAAAATAAAATTTTATTAATGGATTTAGGGGGGGCGGTTCCGGCGGCCGCCCTCTCGTTGGGTCGGGCGTCTCCCGCGGACGCCCGACCCAAATTTTATTTTTTTTTAAAAAAATTAATTAAAATAAACAAGGCAATTTACCAGATGTGAGTAGTCCGGGGTGTCCGCTGGTTCTTTTCCTGGCCTCCGAAACATTATATCGGGTGAATAGAAGAATGATATGAAGAGAAAGTTGTGTTAAAATAGTGAAATGAAGAGTTATATAAGTAGAAATGGTAGAGGGGCAAAATGGTAATCTGTTGGGACGATTTAAGTAATTTAAGACGACGAATAACAGTTTAGTTTAATAAAGATGTTATCAAAGTCCAGTATCTGAAAAGTCTCAAATTAACCAATATAGATATTATATCAACATATCTTTCTTCCTACCTTCAAAGAAACATAAATCCCACTATTTTAAATTGGAGCTCTCTTCGCAGAGAATGACACATAAACTATGATAGTTCAGTTGATCACCTTAGTAGTAGTCTAACCTGAAGGTTGTATGTTTAAATTCAAAGAGTTTGACGAATAAGATCTCTCCTCTTCCGCTCTTTCTACCTTCTGTTTTTTGGGCTCTTTTGTTTATAATCGTTTACACAAAAGAAACAGTAGTCTATTGGATAGTTGGATTTAAGCAGCTAAGATACAAACTTCTTTAGAAGTCCAAACAACTAACACCTTGAGCTAAAAGGTGTCTCACTCCATGCTTGGGTGGAGGAGTTTCAGAATCTGAAAATACTTTTTTTAATTGATTTGTATTTGTCTAAAATCCCATATGATCTCGGAGGGACCGAGATCCCCAACAACATTTTGATCTTATGTATCGTGATTTAGTTACTGGCAATCATATCCAAGTTTAAATAACGATAAAATTTCGGTGCAGATATAGATGTTGGTTGATCGAGCCGTAGTATAATTTCCATTCTGTAAATGAAAACTCATATTGCAATACTCGTATAATCTTTAAATATATATTTGTGTCCATAGTTCCAGGTATATACAATAATTATTATCTTACTCATCTTCGCGAAATTACATGCCCGAATATCTCAGCAACTTGAACATGTTCAGACAGACATTCAGAACATTCAACTGCACTCAACGACCAGATTGAGCGAGCAACAAATCCGATGGTGTCAATGTTCCGGATTGATCGAAATCGAGATTCTCAAATTCCTCCAAAACAAGAGATATGTCTTCCTGACTGATCTTTCCCAATTCCTTCAGTTTATATATTACGAACTCGGCAGCACTGTGAAAACATAATCAAAAGGTGTCAAAAATATAAAGATCAATCATTTATAGTTGAAGTGGCCATTAACTAAATCATGGAAACAGAACAAAATGATCTTAGATTTATGACTAGAGACCCTTAGACTACAGGGAAATATAAATTTCGAAAGTGGTATTGTTTTCTTTTCCTTTCCCTTAACCTACATCTCAAGATACCAACTGGCGTACCCAAGAATCGGAATTCAGTCCTGAAAATCCCAGTCCCGGGTTCGATTCTCAGTTGTGGTCTCGATGAGATCATATAGGCATGATAATTACACCACCACAGAAAACAAATTCTCAAGTCTGTTTACGGTTCGCATCTACTCAAGAAACTAGTGGTAAAATGGCAATCAAAATTTAACAAGATGTATACAGGTACTTACTCAACAACTCCATCAGAATCAATATCTGCTTGTTGAAGATCAACGAATGTCATCCTGCGATTCAGCACCCACTTCGCAAGTGATTGTTGTCTTCGCTCGGTACTGAATTCCGCAACATACAGAAAAAACTGAGCCACGCATATAGTGCTAGTTATTATCCAGAACACAGCAAAAAGTCGACCACCTTTCGTCGAAAAACTCTTATCCCCATAGCCAAGAGTTGTGATGGTCGAGCAAACACAATAAAAGGAATCAACCAAACTCAACTTCTCAACCTTCCACAGAAATATGGTCCCAATGAATACCAACATCACAAGGAATATCATAGTCATGAAGAGTTTGTACTTAACTCGGTTGAACCTCATTTCGTGGAGGAGTTCAACCTCGTTGATCTTCCTACGCATGTGCATAACTCTGACTAGCAACTCTTCTTGATTCTCGACAAGGTAGTCGGCTGCTTTACCAAGGAGGATACCAACAATTGCCATTCCAATAAAGACAAAAGCTGAAGCAAGAAGCTTAGTTGCCGTGCTGTTCGGGACAAGATCTCCATATCCAACAGTGGTCATTGTCACAATGGCAAAGTATAAGGCGTCAAGAACTCCATTTGTCTTTTTACCTTCAAGTTGGCCTCTAACCATATAGAAGGTGAACGTGCTTATCCCAAGAAACAGAAACAAGCTCAGAGCTATTTGCTTTAAGTTGGCATTTAACTGATCGAACATAGTTGTCGGACCAGGAATCAATCTGCGAGCTTTATTTTGATTGTTGGGAACGTCTTGTGTAGGGGCACTTTGGCAACGGCGGAATCTTTTCTTTAAACCATTGTTTTTGGGTTTTTCTGAAGGAGAATCTACGACCACAGAAAGCAATGGTTTCTTCGAGTCATTTTCCATCTAAACCAATGAAACACCAGGAACTGAATGCCGGTGTCTGCATTTTAGAGAAATTGAAAATTTAAGCTGAACGCTAGATAGAAATGGAGTATGTAATGGCTAACAGGTAATAACACTAGACAACAGACTGATGAACTTATATGAAGCAACTAGTAAGTCAACATCGTATACCATGACAACAATTGGAATTTTAGATCTGAATAACTCAAACACTATACGCCACTCAAGGTTTTCAGAACCGAACCGGACGTCTAATCGGCAACGTCAAAGGTTCAAAGGTTCGACCGGGGTCCGACCGAATCGACCCGGTTGAACCGGTGACGTCAGCATGACGTCATTTGTTGGGTTTGATTAGGAATGCGAGGGTGGTAGGGGACATATTTTATTTCGACACCCCGGAAGTGCCGGTCCGGTCTGGTTTTCAAAACACTGCTCCTTCCTACCAGTTCCTTCTTCCCCCCGCCACTTCCCCCAACGTCATCTTCCCTGCCAGATCCACCGCCTTCTCCACTCTCTCTCCTCTGGTCTCCGATCCTCTCTCTCTCTTTCTCTCTCTCCAATTTTGCATTCATTCCGGTGGCAGCGTCCAGGCGGGGGCGGCATCGGTGGGAGGGAGGGTTAGGGTCAGTTGGGTTTTTTTTTACTCTTACCGGTAATCGGGTAACTGGATACCTGATTACCCAGAACCGCTGGTCCGACCAGCCGGTTGAACCTCCGGTCCAGCATGGTCTGTTTCAAATCCAGTTTTTTCAGCCTTTCCGGACCGGATAGGCCTCCGATTCATGGTTGAACCGGTCCGACCGGCTGGTCCGGTCCGGTTTTCAAAACAGTGGCGCCAATGAATATAAAATCAAACATTATGCAGCTGCAATTTTGAAGTTGCAATCTTAACTAGGAGTTTATGTATTCGACTTGTTGATAATAAATCCTACCCAATGGTTGATTAGTTATGAGGTGCAGTATCAGCTAAATTCGAGAGAGAAACCTTATCATAGGATCAACCTGATCCTATCGATAGCATTCAACAAAGTAGATGCTGAAAGGATGCCTCTAACTGAATGCCTGCTCAGATCTTTTACCATGTTTAGCTTTAGACCATGGATTCTCTTACACCCTTGGTATGGAACTTCAACTAATCTATCACTTGTATCCAACCACCCTAACAAACTCTTGTGTTATTCTTCTATGACCATTACACATTGTAACATCTATGGGGAGTTATTCATTTTCAATTCCCTTCTAGATTATTGTAACCAATCCAAGTGAAACAATGGGACCTCAAGATATTAGGTGAAGAGAACAAGTTTGACGTCCAATTTTGGCATGTTCATTTTGCTTAAATAATTATCTCATGTATACATGCCTGATAATCTAGCTCTGTCCCAGGTATTAGTTAATAAGATTTACAGCAGGTATTCTTGGACACTTATGACAGACCACTATCTAATATCATACATAAGATCAGAAGGAAATTGGTGTATTTAATTGGATGTGGTTAAAGTATGAATTCAATAACATATGTTAGTCTGGATAAATGAAATTGCAACTTCAACTGTTTTCAAAGTCGTCTTGTTTTGTATCATCCATATGTCAGATGCTGGTTTATGATTTCAGTTAACATGGTCTGTTATTCTTGTTTGAGGGGAAAAGACGGCATGACATGACATTTATAAAACGGATCGTCAGATAATTCAAATATGTGTAGTATTACATGTGATTCTATGTAATGTATTGGTATCCTATAATACGGTATACCCATACTTTAGAGCTTTGAATTTGAAGATGGACCTTCTATATGGATATTGACATGAAACTCACGCTAAGTCATTCTCCTAAATTATAGAAGCCCCAAAATAAATAAAAAATGGCCACAATGGGAGAACAAAACAAAAGTAAGAACATGTGAACAATTTTTAGTTCCGCGGTCAAGATCAGCTTACAGTAGAAAGAACCAATTTTTCATTGACAGACAGCAGCATTAATTCTTTTTGTGCAAACAAATTTAAAAGAAAGAGAAATCAGCTAGTGCGTGAAAAGTCGATGCATGTGCCCTTTAAATCCACTAATTCCCCATTTGAATCTCTTAACAAGCAAACTTGAAATTTAGAGACTGTTTTACAAGAATGCAGCTTTATATAAACTCCCCATAGACAGGGTTCCATCTGCAGTCTGCAATTCAAAAATTGCAATCTCACTAACCAATTTTATAAAGCCCTTAGAATTAGACAGGCATCAACTATTTGAAGACTTGTGTCAGATTTTAAAAAAAAAAACTGGAGAAGAATACCAATGTTCTCTCGTAATCGAGAATTGATCGTGACAAAAGAGAACTATAAAAATGGATTCTGAGCTTCTATTTAGTAAAAACGATGCCGGAAAAAAATTGAGATCTAATCACTTCTAGTTTGCTACACTATGTCTACAAATGGGAGGCCTTTATTATCAAACAAGACCCTCTAAAACAGTTAAAAAAAGAGAACATCCTCTTGAAACATCCTCAGAATGACACACAATTACAAACGCCCTTCTTGAAAGCAGTAACCAAACCTAAATCACTACATAAATTCACACCAAAACAAAGCCCAATCTGGCCGAATAGGTGGAACAGAGAATACCCAAATCAGCAAAACTAAAGAATCGGGTCCATAATTTGAGATTAAGCTTCCACAACAAGAAAAACAAAATAAAAAACCACATATTTAGAATTAGAGGTACAAATAGAGAGAGAGAGAGGGAGAGAAATTACCTGAGTGGGGATGGATGGTAAAAGATAGAGCAAGTGGATTTGGAAGGCAAAGGTGTAAGGATTGACTTTCTCACAGAGATCCAACAACTGTTTGCTTGGTTGTTTGGAGGCCGAACAAGTGTTCCATACCAGGAAAGTGGTTTAGGACGTGTACTTCCACTACTAATTATTCCAAGTTAAAGTGTAAACGAGTTCGAACGAAAATTTAAAACCATGAGTATTAACTTATATTATTATCAAACAAAAATAATAATAAAAAATTAGAGTCGAACACTCGAGTTGAGTCTCAATTTTTTCGAGTTTGAGTGTCTCGTTTACCGAACAAAGTCGGACGCTTTTTTTTGTTTTAATCAAGATTTTTCAATTTTCCTTTAAACTAGAGTCGAACGTTTTTCGAGTCGAGTGTCGAGCAAATCAAAGTTGACATCTCTAAATCAAGTGTTGTTTATTTAAAAAAAATTATAAGAAAACTTAGTTTTGGATTTTACTTTTTGCGTGCATAAATAAATTGCTCCATACGTCTCCGCGGTTTGTTGCAAAATAATTACGTAGTAATGGATGTCTTGCACAACAAACTCAAATATCGTCTTCACACAAATTCAAATCCATATAGTTCAATCTTGGGCCGAGCCTGAGCCCAACTGAATACCATTTACTTCACCTTTAATATAACTACGTCATGAATAGTTAAACAAACAAAAATGTACATTTCTAGTTGACAATTTCATTAAGTTAGCAAACAAGAGGTAAGCTTTTCTACCATATTTCGTTAAAATTCTTGTAAGTCAAACAAACACTAACAATATTTGCGTATATGAATACTAATGATAGTATATAATTATGTTTGAATATTATATGCACAAATTACAAATTTCGAACGCTCGTTGTAGCCTGTAAGTGGGGGTCTAAGTTTGACCCATCAAGTATTATGGGCATCAGATATCTTAGCCCAGTTGACCCAAAGTATAGTTTGACTGCAAGCTTGATCAGGCTTTACAGGGAGAGAACAGAGAACAACTTCTAATCGACTTTGGGAGAAGTTCTATTATTTTTGCTCCCACTATTTTTTTTGACGATTTTTTGTGGAAAACAAATGAAGTCTGCTAATTGCATGACTATAGCTTTAGTTATGTGACCTATTATTATAATCTATGTATTCATGAATTTTTAAGATCACTTGTAATTGACGTCATTTGTATTCGTCGTGTTTGGATGAACATTTTACGTAAAAAATGAAAACTATAAAGCATAATATACTATCCTATTGGATTTCCAATTCAAAAGTGTATTCAAACCATAAAAGATACATTACTGTGCACAAAATCATATTTCAAACAAAATATTACCGTTTTGTATTAATATAAATGGCTAAAGTTAAAATAAGACACATGAAATTTCGAAATTTCATCTTTATGGTTTTGACAAATTTTGTAATATCACAAATGCTTTTCAAATTCAAATGTTATTAAAAAAGGTGCGGGAAGAAGATAAGTGTATTATTTCTTGATTATTATTGTTTGCTAATACATGAGGGATACTTATACATTGAGTTATATCCGTTATACATTTATTCTGGGGTTGGATCTCCCAAGAGGTGCCTCTTAATGGAGAGTTGTTGTGCATTGAAGGTATGTTCTTTAACACGCCCCCCTCAAGTTGTGTCTGGAAAGGGTTGACAGATCCCAACTTGAAGAGAAGGTTGGAGAAGGTTCTGCGATCAAGAGCTTTGGTGAAGATATTTGCGAGTTGTTCTTTGCTTGAGACATAGGGAACTTCTATTTGTTTTGACTATATTTTTTCTCTGATGAAATGACAGTCAACTTCTATATGCTTGGTCCTTTCGTGGAAGACCGGATTTGTGGCAATGTGTCGTGCTGCATTGTTATCACAGAACATTTTTGTTGGTTCCTGAGTTGTGATATTCATGTCTTTGAGGAGTTGTCTGAGCCAGATTAATTCGCTGGTGGTGGATATCATCCCTCGATATTCAGCTTCTGTACTAGATCGTGCAACGACATTTTGCTTCTTACTTCGCCATGTTACCAAGTTGCCTCCTACAAAGGTGCAAAAACCGGTAGTTGATCTTCGATCATGGCTTCCAGCCCAATCTGCATCGGAATATCCAATTATTGAGTTAGAGTTATTAGGTTTCATTAAAAGTCCTTGTCCAGGGGTTCCTTTAAGGTAGCATAAGATTCTGTTTACCAGATCTAAGTGATGAGTGTGAGGGGCATGCATGAATTGGCTTATTTGACTAACAGCATAAGTAATATCGGGTCGAGTAACAGTGAGATAGATGAGCTTTCCTACTAATCTTTGGAATTGTCTAATATTAGTTAGAGGGGTGTCATCTGTTGGTCCTAGTTTTTTGTTGATTTCTATTGGAGTAGTTATGGGTTTTGATCCTAGTTTCTCAGTTTCTTTGAGTAGGTCTAGGGTGTATTTTCGTTGGGAAAGAAACAGACCTTTCTTGGAGTGTGCAATTTCTATTCCTAAAAAATATCTCATAAACCCTAAGTCTTTGATGTCAAACTTAGATTTTAGATATTCCTTGACTAAGGTGATTTTGTGGTCATTATTCCCGGTTATAATAATGTCATCCACATAGATGAGTACGATGATAGTGGTATTATGACTATGTTTTGTAAACATTGATGCATCAGCAGAACTTTTAATGAATCCATAACTAATAAGAGAGAGACTAAGTTTGGCATACCATGTTCGAGGTGATTGTTTTAGTCCATATATAGACTTATGAAGCTTGCATACCTGATTTGGATGTGTGGCGTAGCCAGGTGGTGGAGTCATATAAACTTCTTCTTCAAGGTTTCCCTGTAGAAAAGCATTTTTAACATCCATTTGGAAGAGATTCCAACCTTGATTAACTTCAATTGATAGGAGGACTCGAACAGTGTTCATTTTGGCTACGGGAGCAAAGGTTTCTAGATAGTCAAGACCATAGGTTTGAGTGTAGCCTTTAGCTACAAGACGGGCTTTATATCTTTCTATGTTGTCATTGCTATGATATTTGATTTTGTAGACCCATCTGCAACCGACAGGCTTTATGTTGGGTTGTAGAGGAACTAGAGTCCAAGTTTGATTGGATTCTAAGGCACGTAACTCATCTTTCATGGCTTTCTTCCAATTTTGGTTTCCTATAGCCTCTTGATATGTTGTTGGTTCCTTATTTTGATCTAGCTTTCCTAAGAAGACCTGATGGTTGGATGAGAATTGGTGATAGGATAAGTGATTCTGAATAGGATACGTGACGTGTGAAAGAATATAGTCATTAAATCTAGGGGGAGGTCGTGAAGGACGAGAGGATCTTCTCGGAAGTTCTTCTTCTCCATCTCCTCTCTCCCTTTGTTCTTCTCCGTCTTCTCCCTCCCTTTGTTCTTCTCCGTCTTCTCCCTCCCTTTGTTCGTTTTCTTCCTCGAGAATGGGTGAGGCAGCGGATATCTCTTGAGGAAAGTTTGGTAGAGCAGAGGAAGAGGAGGAGTTTTCAGGGATGGAACTTTTAAAGAAGGGTTCAGCTTCAAAGAAGTCAACGTCTCTGGAGACATAGAATTTCCTATTTTCTGGATCATAACATTTGTATCCTTTCTTCTTGAAGGAATATCCTAAGAAAATGCATTTAACCGAGGTGTAGTCAAGTTTGTGTTCACGTTTTTTGTGAACAAAACATGTACACCCAAAGACTTTAAGATGATTAATACTAATTTCTTTATCGTACAAGAGTTCTAAAGGTTTTTTATTATTAATTGTAGGACTAGGAATGCGATTAATTATATAAGCAGCAGTGAGAACAGCATCAGACCAGAAATGTGTTGGAACATTATTCTGAAAAAGAAGAGATCGAGTAACATTTAAAAGGTGTCAATTTTTTCGTTCTGAAAGCCCATTTTGTTGTGGTGTATTTATACAAGATGTTTGATGAAGAATACCTTTTTGTTTTAAAAGGTTTTGAAACATATTGCTCATATATTCGGAGTCATTATCAGATCGAAAAATTTTAATCTTTGCATCAAACATATTTTCAATAAAACGTAAAAATTCACAAAACACTGGATAAGCATCAGATTTATGTTTTAATAAGTAAATCCAGGTGGTTCTAGAAAAATCATCAATAAAACTAATAAAATATCGAAAACCATTGTAGGATTCTTTGGGAGCAGGTCCCCAAATATCGGAGTGAATAATGGTAAATGGAACATAAGTTTTTGTACTGGAATTTGAAAACGGTAATCGGGTTTGTTTAGCAAAACGACACACATCACATAGTAAATTAGATTTAAAATATGGAAAAAGACTTTTTAGCACATTTGATGAGGGATGACACATCCGCTTATGCCAGAGAAGGTGATTATCAAGAGTTTGGGTATGATATGCCTTTTTGTTTGTTTCAAGGACATATAAACCATTTGTGAGGATGCCTTTACCAATCATCATCCCTGTGGTACGATCCTGAAAAAACACATTATTAGGGGAAAAAATCACATTACAATTGAGTTCAGTAGTAATTTTGGCAACTGAAATTAGGTTAGCATTAAGGTTAGGAATATACAAAATATTGTCACATGTGTTATTAATCAAGTTTGTCTTTCCTATTCCTTGAATTTGAATTTTATCTCCATTTGCAACGGTAACAAAATTATTTAACCATCTTAAATTTTGGTTAATGTTACTAAGAAGTTTTGGATTACCGGTCATATGATCTGTAGCACCAGTATCAACAATCCAATTTTCATTTGATTTAGTAAATAAGCTAGAGACATTAGCAAAAACAGGATTCTGTTTCATACCTGAGTAATTACCTGAAGCAGGAGGGTTGTTTTGCAATAAAACATTAAGCTGGTCCACCAGGTTGCTTTACTGGATCGGGTTAATGGATCCATTGGTGGACCCGAGAAACTCGGATCTGGAAGATCCGGGATCTGAGCGGGTATGGGTTGGCGGGCGGAGCGGGTCAGCGGATCCGGAGGCGTTAATATAAAACGCGTTCTTTTCAGCGGAATCCGAAGGGTTAGGGTTTTGCGAGAAGTTGATTCGGCGGTCGCCGCTCCCGTTGTGTTGTGCGATGCTGCCGGCGACTCCCTCCACCAGATTAGCCTTCCCATTTCTTTCGTTTCTTGGTGGTCGGAGATGTGGGTAGAGGAACCAACAGTTATTTTTGTTGTGCCCAGTTTTCTTGCAATTTTCGCAGTTCTCTTCCTTGCGATTTCCGAACCTTTTTTTCCGTTCTGGTTTTGATTTTTTCCGGCAAAAAAGACATGGTTTTCTGCTTCAGTGGTTGTTGGGGTCCCTTGCGGATGAGTCATGGTTCGCCTTCGTGTTTCTTCGCGAAGGACCATGGCGGTGACTGAAGCAAGGGAAGGGAGTTCTGGTGCCATCATCACCTGACTCCTGATGTTTTCGTAGGTTGTGTCTAGACCTACCAGGAACTGGTAGATCCGGTCTTGTTCTGCTCTTTGTTGGATTATTTTGATTTCGGTAGTTGGGGGTTCGTAAACCCCTAACTCATCCCAAGCCCTTCTGAGAGTGCCAAGGTACTCAGTGACTCCGCGGCTATTTTGGCGAGTTTGTGAAATTTCCTGCTTTATTTTGAAGATATGTGCGAAGTTCTGAGCCTTTCCATAGTGCTCTCGAACCGCTTCCCAGAGGTCTTTTGCACTTTCTTTGTAGATGAATATGTCAGCAATGTTGGCCTCCATGGACGCCAGGAGCCAGGACATTACCTGGTGGTCCATGGTTTGCCACTCGTCTTGGTCTTTGTCTGATGCGTCGGTTTCTGGCTTTTGTGTTTTCCCGGTGATGTGGCCTAATCTCCCCCGGCCGCTGAGGGAGAGAGAAGCGGCACGCGCCCATGATAGATAGTTGTTGGTATTGAGGAGCGTTGTGACAAGGCGATGGGGGTTGCTTTCTGGTTGGTTTCTTCTGTTGCCGTCCGATATTTTTTGGGTTTGGATGAGGGTTTTGATCGACCTTCAACCCCCTTGATGAGGTGAGGCCGATGATGAACTCCGGGGGGGAGTCTGAGGCTAGTTTTGAGTGGATTAGTGCTCTGATACCATATTAAAAAAGGTGCGGGAAGAAGATAAGTGTATTATTTCTTGATTATTATTGTTTGCTAATACATGAGGGATACTTATACATTGAGTTATATCCGTTATACATTTATTCTGGGGTTGGATATCCCAAGAGGTGCCTCTTAATGGAGAGCTGTTGTGCATTGAAGGTATGTTCTTTAACAAATGCATTGTAAATCAAACATAATATTTGCAAATACCACACTTTGAAATTTCACCTCAAATAAAACTTCGTGGATAATCCATGTCATGAAAGGAAACATAATAAGAACAAAATAGTGAACATGCATCTCTCTTGATAAAATCTAGAGCAAAATAATGATCACTATCAGGTATAGACCTAAAAATTCTCAAGTTCACACATATTTTATCATTAGGTCCCACACTAACCCGACCAGGACTTGGCCGACGTGGAAGAAATTTTCCATGCGAAGACCGACTCCTAACTTGGTTGGTGAATTGACTGACTCCCTTGTCTTCCTTCTAACGTTTGCGAGAAATTTCCACACACATTGCCAGCAAACGATATCTGTGTTACCAGTCACATTAACAATAATTGAATCAACTTACATTTACACCCTTCAAATTTTACGTGAACTCCAAATCATCCTTTCATTGTATGAACATCTGGTTAGAAAATATCGTTTATATTGGTCCTAATATCATGTGAATGCACTTAATGATGAAAATTACCATCCAACGTGACAACTTGACGTGATGGATGTGTTGTGGGAAACGTGGAGTTGGTTTAAGGTTAACAGTTTCGATTAAAAGCTCACTGATCTGGTTAACATGTCATTTTAAAGGGTTTTCTACAAGTTAAGTACTCATCCAATTTATCTATGAAAATCCGTACGCAATCAGTTAATTCTTATAGTCATAAATTTACTCTCCGAATTAAGAAGGTGCATGGTGTGTAACATAATATAAGAATTTGGTTTTTTCTTCCACCAAAAAAAAAATCCTATTGGTCTACCACACATTTCGTGCAAAAATCAATGTATTAATTACTCAAACCCAACCATTCCTAAGAGTACCTTTTATCGCAGTTTGTCAACCAAAGAAAGTAGTGGTGACTGGTGAGTAACGCGTTTCTTCGAGTCGAGCTGATTAAACAAACAATTAAATAATAATAAAAAGAAGTCCCATGTTTGGTTCAACGATATTTATGAAAGGGTAATTTGCTTGAGTCCACATTTGACGTGGTGTGATTGAAACTTTGATTTCGATTTTTTACTATTTATTTAGATATATCTATATGTCGATGTTATTTACTTGGGTACCGTCAATGGAACTCACTTCGTTATAACGTTGTAACATACCAGTTAAGAACGCGTCAACGGTGGCAAGCAACAGTCTTTTCCATGTGCAATTATTGAAAAACAATTAAATCAAACCGTATCCATATCAAGGATAGACGATATTTGTGAAATGAAACTCACTTTAAATTAAGGACATAAATGCAAAAGTCCAAGATAATAGCAACATTTTCTCCTCTACAAACATATAATTAATGTATGACAAATGACTATAAATAAGAACTACTAGTCCAAGTCAAGCACGTCACAATTCACCACTCTTCTTCTTCTTCTCCTCCCTTGCTTCCTTGTAGTTGAGAAAATGGAGGGAACAACCATAATTGAAGTAGAAAAGCTTCAAGCCCAAACTAGATTCGGAAGAATCCAATATCTAAAGAAAACTCTCAACACCTTCTTCTCCTTATCCATCTTGTACTTCCTATACCACACTCTCTCTCCTTTGGTCTCCCCACTTGTTGTTGATGTCCTCAATTCTCCAAATAGGGAGGTCATGTTCCTCCTATGCAATGCCATCTTGATCTTCCTCGCGAAAGGCTCCGGTGCAACCGTTGCTACCGAACCATGTTGTGAGGTTTTGCGAGCGAATTCGGTTCATGGGTCGTCAACTAGAAGCATGGAGGTGGTGGTTGTTAATTGCGGGAAGGAGGAAAAGGAGTTGGTATTGGATGAAGTGGAGAGAGTAGAAGAAGATGTTAGAGTTGAAAAGGTTGATGGGCATTTGGAGAATGGTTTGGTAGAGAAAGAGGAGTTGGTGTTGTATGAAGAGGAGAAACATCAAATTGAAAACATTTGTGAGTTTGTGGAGAATAATATATTAGAGGAGGAGAAAGATTTTTTGGCAGAAGAACAACAGCAAGAGCTTCTTAGGGGAGACCGTGAATTTGAAGAGTACATACGAAGAACAAAGTGGAGAATGAGATTGGAGAATCTTGGAATTGTAGCTGTTTGAGAATTTAAGATACGTTTTTTTTGTTTGGGGCAGTGGAATTTTAATAAACTTCCTTTTAATCACTTCATGTGAAGGCTGCTGTACTTCTTGTTTTGGTTTTCCTACTGTGTTTTTTAGATGTCACTATAGAGGATTGTGATTAGTCTTATAGTCTAAGTTCAGTTCCATCTATATGTAGAAACAGAGGTTTTAATTTAATAGAAATTCCAAACTGTCCCAAACTTATCTCAGTAAAAAGCTTGACTTTTTTAATGGAAACGAACAGGGTTATATTTGATTGAAAATTACATTTTTTGACTTCGATGCGTCACCAAAAGATTTAAAAAAAAAAATCGTCATATGAATGCCACATGCTGCGTACTATAACGACATTAGTTGCTTCAACAGATATTTTGTAGTCGCAACCTATTTGGTTGGAGCAATTCAATGGTCCTCTCTGCCTTTAGACGGTGCGAGGTTTCAAACTTTATCTTCCGGGGGCTGAACTTGTCTAGAATATGAAATGCACATACGATTATGGTAATCCTCTGCTTACAACAACAATCTCAAATACGAATATGGTCTCGAGTTTCCAACAATCTCATGTTTGTCACTCCACATACATCAAAAGTTGCATATTCCTGTCCTTAAAAGACGGGTAGAAATCGCGAAATAAATATTCAATAAGTGTGTATAGATGAAAACCATTAAATCTTGTCGGACTACAAGCCTTCCCTTAGATATTGAAAATCGACTCGATTGAATCAAGTGTTGTTACCATATGCAACAGGTTGAAATCCACAAGTAATTTACGAACGTTGAACAAGGCACAAATATGGATCTACGTAAGCATAGGGTTAATATCTTAAACTCTCATAACTCGCACAGGGTTAATATGCTTCCCAAGCATTTAAGATTTTTGTACCCTGAACTCATATGCCTGCCCCTCTCTAATTTCATATCAAATGGGGCATCACACCTCAACAATTTTCAAGACAGTCAGAAATTCCAAACATCTGCTGGTATAACAGGTCCTGCTCATAAATGTCCCATCTATTTTCCACTTCAATAGTATACAAAAAATAGATAATGAGTAGTGACAATGGTTTACTGGAACTTAATTGCATCAGTAAAGATACATCAATACGCACGTAATCACTCTGTTGGATCTTGGAAGGTCATTAATAAAACTAATATACAGACCAACAACCTTATCTTAAATCATCAAAATTGCTGAGCTCTCACTAACATCCTCAACACCGAGTTAAAACCTCGAACAAATATTAGTGATTACATTCAAAAATAATAAATATTCTAGATGAGTCAAAACTATGGTGGAAAAGAAGATTCCAACTTGAGTGCTATAAATCTTTACGATGCTCCATTTCAGAATAAGCTTGTAGTCCTGCAAAAAAGAGGTAAAATATCGAATTACAAATCAATGTGTAAAGATGACATAGGATGCATATAGATAATAGAAACTCCGGGATTTTTTGCATCTGGTTATTGGTAATTTACATTCAAAAGCTAACCAAAACTAACTTTTCAAATGTAGGATTTTAGATAAATTGCAACTATACCTTAGATGCTAACTTTTGAGAAATTGGAAAAAAATATCTCAGACTACTTTTGTAACGCCAGACAAGAAAAATTAATCTCCCAAATGGAACTGAGGTACTTTTATAGCATCTAACAAAATTCTGGACAACATATACAATCAAACTTTAACTAGTGGTTTATAATTGACATACTCAGAACGAGTATTAGACGTGATTTACTTCATACTGGGTTACCTTTGCAGCTTTCCTGTCATTTTCTAGTTTCAGTATCCATAGAGTACACAGCTCATAAATAACGTCTGACAGTGACATCCAAAGTTTCTATGTAGGACACCTTCATATCTAACCAAATTTAAAAGCCTAACAAATTTACACCTGTAGATAAATCTTATATATCAACTGATGTTTTTATAAATTTCGTCTCAAAAGATAGGGAGATATCGATTCTCCCAACGAACAAGTTAATTATGTACTTAGTAGAAAGACCTCCAGAATCTAGATTGGATTTTACTATTTCCAAAATTATAAGTAAATAGTCATTATTCATTAAGTGACAGCCCTATTTTTACAATAGCTTCTTAAACTGCATGAAAAACACCACATCAAAATCGAAAACAAACTTTATCACAACTCTAAATCTGTATTGTGAAAATCAAAGCACAAATTGTTTTTAACTAAGTTTATACCTTCTTAGATGGATACCAATAACGACTCACGGTTATGGTAGTTTCATCTTGCTCTCTTTCTTCCTTTCCCAAGTTGTCCAGATTTGAAAGCATGCTCTTGTTCCTGGAGGAACGCTAAAGCCCTTCCATATTTTCTCTCTCTCTCCTCTTTGAGAATTTTCCTGTCCTTCTCTTTTGCTTCAAATAGGTAGTAATTGTCTTTCCGTAGTTCACGAGCAGCCCCTTTAGCTTCTTTCTTTAGTAATTTCTTCAACTTCTTCCTCTCCACTCGTTCACGGTCGGGGTCATAGTCTCTACCTTTAACATAACTGCACCAAATATTTGAACAGGAAACGAGTCACACAAACAATTCATACAATGAAGCAACATAATTCAAAATTATAAGTCCGTCAGCAGATGAAATTAGAGTAAGTGTAGCTTCATTAGATGAATCACAGTTTACTGAAATGTGTAGGAACCAAAATTACCAACGGGTCCAAGTATTTATAGAGTAAGTTCGTACGTGATAATAATAAACAAGTGATGATTGGTCATATAAATTTCATCTTAATTAAAGAGTGCTTACTCCTCTTCGAATTTTGGATTTAGTAGTTTCAAAGGCGCAGGCTTCTGCTTTCGCATTTCAAGAGGCAGCCGTACTGATTGATTCTCAAAACTTTTCTTCTTGATCAACTCAGCAACATCTTCAATATTTTTCTTTAACAGGTCCGGCAAGGTATTCTGCTTTACTACTTCGTCCAATAGAGCAGCAATTGGCATGAAAATTTCAGGAAAAGAACTTAAACTCGCATAAATGCTAATAAATCCATTTAGTGTTTCTGTTACTGATAAAAGCACGCCAACTCTGCAAAAGATAATAGCAAACAGAAATTAGTCAGGCAAATATCTATTACCAAGGAAGATTTGTAAAAAATGCATCTTTTAATTGCTCACTTGAATTCATCAGAGTCAAAGAATGTGGAGTCTATTGGCATCTCCATTAGCATTATCATGTCCAGAGGATGCACTTCGGAAGTTCTCTTACAAGTACGTAACCAGGACTTCATAGTTTTAAGCCCCATTAAATGGTAACACTGTTTAAGAAAATAATTTCGGTAGCATCTACTGATCAACAAGCTTCTTAATTTAGTTCAAGAATCATATATCCATTACCAAGGAAGATTTGTAAAAAATGCAAATTCACCTGATAACATTTTAGCAATTTTTCGCTCATATCTGTAGCAGTCATAAGCAGAACCTGAAGAAATATTAGAGCCTCAGGGAATAACTTCTGCGACTGTTTAGCAACCTACAGGTACAAAAGTTCAAATATTCTCGGTGTTAAAAATAGATTTCGGGTGTTCATGACATTAATATACATTAATAATAGCATTTTTCAGTAATTGAAGTTCAAAATATTTTTAACTAATATATTGTTGAGATTTTTGTTTTAGAAGGAAGATACTTAATCATAGGTACAACCATACAACAAAACAAAGTCTCCCAATAGCCAATCTCAAGGAAGCATGTTCAAATAGTTAGACCAATTACCAAGACATTCGAGGATAGCCACATACCGAAAGGGTCATCGAACATAAAAAAGATCCTACAGCAACATCACATCCATTTGTAATAGGACAACGCATTAAATATTCACAGATCAACAGTGTTGCAGGTGTCATAACGACATGGCGGAAGTCAGAGCAAGGAAATATCAAGGACCACAGTCTCAAGAGAAGTATTGTCTTCAGAGATGGCCAGCTGCTCGTTTCTGAAATTTGGATGACAATATTATCAGTACGAAAAATTCAGTACCTAACAAAATATGCTAAACCAGAACCACTAGATGTGACCTGGATCCTTTAGATTTTGGCAGAACTGGGTCCTGATTCTTGTAAGTCGTTCTCGGGCACAAATAGCTGCAAAATAGGGGGTCTCTATGCTCATCTCCAGCAGTGGCCGAACTAATAGATTTATCTTTTTAAAATTTAAGGGACTTCTGGTTGCAAGCACAGCAAAGTACTGCAATAAAACACCATAGAAAACCTGCAAATGTAAACAATGAAATATTTCAGTATTCACAAATTTTCTGCCTCACAAGCTAGCATTCTGTAGCCTCAGTTGTATGTCCAGATAAATTAGTAATTACATGTATCTTACTTGCATTTTCCTTCTATTTTCTGCTGAAAGTTTGATAGCAGTACAGACACGAATTCGGTTAATTGCTTCAACTATTTCACTGTCCGGACGATGATCAAGCAGAGAACATAACTCGGCCAGATTATTTGGGGCCTCGATAACAAAAGGAAGGGACTCCTGAGATTTCATTTGCTTCTCGTTGCCATGCTTCAACTTTCTTTTGCCAGTGTCTGCTGTCTTTTGGTCTTCAACTTTTACAAAGTCCGTATCATCGTCATCACTTTGCTCCCAATCTTTCGTTGCAATATCACCGTCATCATCACTTTCTGCATCGTCATTTTCACTATCATCATCACTACCATGACTGTTTTCAGAATCATCTGAAGATGCATCCCCATCCTCTTCATCACTGTCTGTGTTCATTTTTTCCATAATATCATCCACCCAACCTGTTCTCTTTTCTTTCCCATCATCAAAAGAATTTCCAAGATCATCACCAGAGATATGTTTGGAGTACTTCGATAGTAAATGAAGTGTATCTTCTTCATCACTTTTGCTTTCATCATCGGAGTCCTGAACACCGAGCATCCTTTTCTGGCGTTCTTTCTACACAATATAAATGAATTGGAAATGATAAATATGGAAGCCAAAAGAGGAGTTACCGGATGAAAAATATTAACTGTTCTTGGCTGGTCCTAGTTGAGAAAAAGAATAGTGCCAAATGAAAGGACATGCTAAATGAATGGCGATACAATTATTCAATAATCATGCCTATGCACTACGCCTACTGATCTTTAAATGAATGCCCGACCTCAAGTAGTTCAAGACGTTCTCTTTCTTCCTGGGCAAGCTCTTCGGGAGTCTTCGTCCGATCACATGGGCGAGCACGCATGTCAAGAGCCATTTCTTTTACAAGCATTTCATATTCATCAGCTTTGTCCTGCAGAGTGGATATATTATTCAAATTCTGAGTTGTTCAATCTGAAAAATTGTCTATGTTCAATGAAGTGAATGAACCCATGGTCTCAACTCTCAAGTTAATATTTGGAGAAAAATGTCACAAGGGCTAACCCTCACAAGGTCAGCTTAGCTAGCGGCATAACAACTACATTTTTGTTAGTAGATGAATAATTTCAGTGTGAAAACCAAATGACTGATTTAAATTTGGCATACCAAACTCTAGAGATAACATAACTTACAAATTTACAAGATAACAACATACTAGTGTTTCACATAACAAACGGATTATCTTCACACCATAACAAAGGAAAGGAGTCATGTCATCACACTTACAAGTGGCTAACTCAAATGAAAATGCAGATAGGAAACTGGCAACACATCAAAAAGCACATTATGACGGATTCCAAAATTAGATGGGTTAACTGTATTATAAGGTTGCTTTCCCTTCCAACTTGAAAGTTGAAAAACATAGAAGAAAACAGATATACCTTCTTTGTAGGTTTGCCTTCTGCTGGCATTGAGAGTTTGTCCTCGGAAATAAGGTTTCCTTGATCCTTGTTTAACAGTGATTTTAATGCATTCATCTTAGTTGGTTGTGTTAAAGACAAAAGCGCATTGGACTGAGCCAATTTCGCAAAATCACTATCTAATTGTTCCATTAGATGCACGTCGCCTTCTTTCTCCTTTGCCTTTAGGGCCTGATGCAAATAATAGAAATATCATAATTAGATTAGAAATGCATGACTTTGCTTTCTTACCACCTAGGTAAACTATAAACATTAACTATATTTTACGAAATTAATATAGATAAAAGGAGACCAAGACTAGGTATGATATCATGTAGGCAACATTTGAAACAAATGTTTAGGGAAGGGTGCACGACTCAGTTTATATGTCATTTGGTGCTGCCTGCATCCCCAGACTAACTGAGCATAAATGAAAAATGCATGACGCCACCTCCCAATCTCATATACTTTTAAAGTTCAAAAACACTTAAAACATAAAATATTATGTGCCAGTCCAACATGGTATTGCAAAACTTAGAGAGAGAACCCAGGAATTCATAAGATAGACACTGCCCTTACAGTGGTTGAAAGCACAAAACATCACCATGGCAAACACTAAGTGACCACAAAGATAATCCTTCAACAGACATCCAACCTCAAACTATAAGGATTAAGGAATTTAGAATATTACAAAGCATTTCCAATTAAGTTGTAATAATGAAAAAAAGACAAAAAAAAATTGTATTCATGTGCGGCCTTCGTTAGCTTCACCAGTTCTCCAACTCACTGAACCCTAGTAAACAATATAAATTGCATGCATGGGACCTAATATAAAACACAGGTACTTCAAGGTCATCGGAGCATAAAATTGAGAGCTGCTAAATTAAACAAAATAGAAAAGCAAAGTTACAAACGTATTCAAAAGGATCCAAGTACTAGAGATTTCTAGTCTCTAACCTATCCTCTTGGAATATAATAACCAGCAAAAATGATTGAACAGGAATAGATATTTGAAGAAAATCATGTTCAAGTGATAAGCATGTCAGAAAACACAAAACATAGGTGTACATATAGTAGTTGTGGTGGTGATAATAATAACAATAATAACGTAATGATATCACTGAATTATTATAACCTTGTGGAATTTGCTCTTGGCCATGACTTCCTGATAAACCTGTTTCTCTGTTTTATGTACCTACGAAAGAGAAAAAGAAGGCTTTAAGAAAGTAAACCGAAAAGAAATCTACTCCTCTCAGCAACATTAAACAACAACCACAACAACAAAGCCTTTATTCCCAAACAAGAGGGCAAGAGAATTTCAGCAAGCCAAGAAACTTGACAATACAACAACATGCAACCAGCAAAAGAATTTCAGCAACATTAAACAACAACAACAACAAAGCCTTTATTCCCAAACAAGAAAGCAAAAGAATTCAGCAAGCCAGGAAATTTGACAATAGATCATGCAACCATCAGAAAACAAATTATGATTTGTGGTGCCGGTTTGTAATTAATTGAAGTTCCAAAAACTAATTATCAACTTCTAACCTTAGATGTAAATATATTACTATAGATAAAGATAGCAAGAGGGAAATGAGCACACGAAGAACTTGACTAATTTTCTACTACATGTTTTACAAATGTGGAGGCCAACTGGCACACCGACTCAGTTACTCAGTACAACATGACATGGCAATTTTCTGCCTGTAATTGTTGTGGTCAATATTATTTAGAGTACCAACAAGAAATAGAACCCGAAGTAATATCAATAAGAGATATCGATCTTACACTTTCATCTCCATCAGGCATGTCAGCTGTCAAAGTATCTTGTGCAGTATCAAGACTTAAATATCTGTCTTCTGTCACAAACATGTGTAACACCAAAAAATTAATGAACAATCCATACGTATGAAAAACCTAAGAAGCCCATGAATTATTTAAAAAATGAAAGAGTAAGTGCACATCCTCTTAAAACAGCCACTGGTTGATAAGTAGATTACATGCTAACTGATACAAAGAATCAAGATTATATGGATTAGGAATATTAACTTTAGAATATATATGAGTATTAAGTAGAGAACCATTGGATACTCATGAAATATCAAATATTCAAGGGAGTTATGCCCAAATTTCCCCACTAAAGCCATGAAATTGGAGAGTTGACAAGTTGATATCACCATTCTTTTAGCTGGTCGAGTGCTTTTGATTCCTTAGGGAATTTCTGAAATGCCTTAAGCTATCCCTAAAAGGTGTCAGTATACAGACACATGTCAAGGACCTAAAGGAGTGCATTTGCAAATTTTTATTTTTATGAAAAAAGGAGATTGGAATGTTTCAATGTCGTATGTTTTTTCTATATTAGGTCTTAATTGATCCAATCAAACTGAATAGCAACTTATTATTTAATCTCAGCATACATATACAATAACCTTACATAAATAACTGTCAAATAACCTAAATCTAAATTCTAGATGCTATCATCCCTCTCTACCTTCTCATCATCACCGTCATCAAAGGTGGGGTGTTTGGAGGCAACTTGGAAGCGAGTTTGATGACGGTTTTCGTGGTGGCCCTAATGTTGTGTTCGGGAAAGGTGAGTTTCTTGATTGTTTCAATCTGGCCCTGTGGTTGTTCGATCAAATTGACGCAATCAGGTGATGGCTCTTTATACAAAATTAGAAATTCAGTAAATATAGCAAAAAAATAGAATTTTAAAGGATCAAGAATTCAGGAGAAGTTCACTGCTACTCTTACATAATGCAGTTTGTAGAAAGCCTCGAGAATAGAACTGCAAATGGGTTATATCCGCAGCACCGTGTCAGGCAAACAATAGAGTACAACATGGAACTAATTCACATGAACCAAACTAGTAAGTCAAATGTTTTAGTATGCTTAAACAAATTGACTTGCTTATGAGAGGTAATAATACGACACAATCAACCAAACATAAAAACATTAGGGATCATGAGACTGGACACGGACTTTAACACAATCATTCGAGTAAAACATTAATGACATCATTAGATATCGGATCGGGATTGAATAGTAAAACAAGTACTAGGCCAAAATTTTGTAGTATCTCATTTTTCTTGATATCGAACAATCTTAATCCAGTCCTACCGTGCTTAGTCGTGCCGTCCTTTTTTATCTGGATACATGCTTCTTGTTGGACTTTTCTCTTGTTTTATGGTGGTCGGAATCAACAACATTTTTTTATCTATTCCGCAAATAAAATTGATATAGTAGTATTGGCTTATATATGGCTGGGCATAGAATATGTTGCTAAAAGACTAACTGTTTCGCTACCTACAGAACCAGTTTTATGAAGAACACAGAAAATTCAAATATGAACTCAACTCCCCATTATAGGAAGTAGAAACTATAATTACCTTTAAGTTGTTTGTAGAACAACGGCAACGGAGAAAGGAAACAAAAAGGATAATGTGCATGCAAATGTATCAAGGGGGAAAAACGATATCACATGTCAAAACAACACAAAAAGAGAATACATACTCTTATGCTGAGCATCTCCGTCGTCGTCGTCGTCGTCGTCGTCATTTGGGGGAACATCATCGTCAAAATCATCCACTTGGTCAAAGTCATCCTCTTCTCCATCAGACAAATTATATTTACTCTCTCTTTTCAATTTCAACTGAAGAAGAATATGGTTTCAAAAGGAAATAAAAACACGTCATTTCCACAAGCATACAGGTTCAAAAGTAGCACTTAGTTTTTTGCAACTACCACTGATTATATAAAATCATAAGACCGAAAAAACGCCCAATTTTATCATTAATTCTTCACATAACTTTTCAACAATCAGACAATCACTTCTAAGCCAGTGAGCCACAACATAAAACCAGTCCAGTCCGTACCTGCCGCTCTTTCTGAAGACGCATCAAAGCCTTCTCGTACTCCCCGAGATTGTCATCGCCTTCTCCAATCCGCCTATCGACGAAAGACGAGCTCTTGCGGCTCTGCTCGTACTCCTTCAGCAAAGTCCTATCCCTCTGCCCCACCAAAAGAACAATTAAAACCCTCACCTAAACCAGGATAAGGGTTAGGTGTACCTTCTGGACGGCGAGGGAGCGGGCGAGGCCGACGCGGCGCTCGACTACCTTCCGCTTCTCCCCGATGACGTCGAACTTGCGGCGGGACCATATGCTCTCGAAAGGGTTCGGTTTCGAGTCCTTCTGGCCCTTGCGGGCGGCGGCGGCGGGGGCGGAGAGGAGGCTCTTCGCCCTCTTCTTCTTGTTCGCCTTCGTGGGTTTCGCTTTCGAGGGTTTCATCTTCACCATCGCCGGCGAAGTGGAGTCCGAACCCTAAACCCTAGAGAGACAGTGCGGTAGCGGTGGAGGTGTGCTGATGTTGGGGGGAGAACAGAGCAGGGTTTTGGCGAGGGAGAAGAGTAGCAGACCTAATGCAAATGCTTGGGTTATTTGCGTGATTTAGTGGGGACTTTGGGACTATTAGTTATCACTGACATGGCTTTTAGGGTTTCTCAACAACAACAAAGACTCGTTGATCGTTGTTTTTTTTTATCGATTTGGTGTACCGATATAGACTCGTAGTTAAGAAATATACAAATGTTAGGAATCTCATTTAAGATGAGTTGTTAGAGCACCCTTAACGGGTGCTCTTTGCTCGGGCGCCCGGGATTTTTTTTGTTTCCAAAGTTTTGACAGATAGCTTTGTGATTCGTATATAACTTTTTTAATATTACCCCATATTATTCCTCCATAATTATTGCCCACATTCTATGTACGCAACATGTGAATCTACAAGTATGTGCTTAATTGCACTTCTTTTAATTACAATAGTATTACGTAGAATTGATTTGCACAAGCACATGAAGTGAAACTCTTACAAAGAGACTACAATATTTCATTTGACGCAAATCGGAAATGGATGCTCTTTTTCAACACTATGTGACGCCTTTACACATGACGTAATTTCCAGAGTCAAGTTACGTAGATCTGTGGGAACGTGTGTTTCCTTTAGTGAATCATCCGGTTTTACCATTTCTTGTTTCGCGTGTTTTTTTCTCGTTCTTTAGCAACTAATGTTCTGTCCCTTTAATGATGTTTTTTTACTGTGACATTTGTTGTTGATGACTCGTGATTATAGCGAAATCTGGTTTTCAACTGGTTTTTCTCAAATTCTTCCCTAACATGGATTCTGTTCCCCATTTCTTCTTCCTCCACCCGAAGCTTCACCCCAGTGACACCCACTATCGGAATGGAATTTGATTCCTTCGACGAACTTAGTTCCTATTACAACACCTTTGCTGAACACCAAGGTTTTGCGATAAAGATTCTTAATTCATACCGGGTAGATTTCCAAGTTGAGCGTGTTACCCTTTGCTGTCGACGAGCTGGAATATCCAACGAGGTAGATAAACGGCCTTCTAGTTCTATTTCTTGGTCCCTAGTCTTTACTCTCCCAATCCATGTTAACGTACTAATGGTTCTTGTTTTTGGTAAACCATAGAAAGTGGCAAAAGCGTGAAGAGACGTATAGCGTTACTATATACACACACATAAAGGATCGTTATACACGTACGCGCCTTACGTGGATCTGTACAGCTCAGCTATTTTCTTTGAGTCAGCGTCCGGTCAGCGAAATTTCACTTCCCGCGTTTTGGTCTTTTTAAAAAATGCCGGTTTTTTAAGTTAAACGATTCCTTTCCCAATAAACAGATAAGACAATGTGCAGACCCTAGGACAACGTGCAGACTCTTTATTCATGCAGAGTCCACACTTATCATAATAAAATATTTGTTTTTAAGTTTTACGTTGGATCAACTTAATTTGTCTAGCTTACTTTATGTGTGTGTGTGGTTTACATTATGTGTCTGTCCGGTTTACTTTATGCGTGCGACAACAAATACACTTATTCCGGACAGTAACTACACTTATTCTGGACAGCAAATACACTTATTCGGACAACAAATACACTTATTCCGGACAAACTTTCTGTTCCGTTTCTGGACACACTTTCTTCTTATTCTGGACAGCAACTACACTTATTCTGGACAGCAAATACACTTATTCCGGACAACAACTACACTTATTCTGGAAAGCAAATACACTTATTCCGGACAAACTTTCTGTTCCGTTTCTGGACACACTTTCTTCTTATTCTGGACAGCAACTACACTTATTCTGGACAGCAAATATACTTATTCCGGACAGCAAATACACTTATTCCGGACAAACTTTCTGTTCCATTTCTGGACACACTTTCTTCTTATTCTGGACAGCAACTACACTTATTCTGGACAGCAAATACACTTATTCCGGACAACAACTACACTTATTCCGGACAGCAAATACACTTATTCCGGACAAACTTTTTGTTCCGTTTCTGGACACACTTTCTTCTTATTCTGGATAGCAAATACACTTATTCTGGACAGCAAATACACTTATTCCGGACAACAACTACACTTATTCCGGACAGCAAATACACTTATTCCGGACAAACTTTCTGTTCCGTTTCTGGACACACTTTCTTCTTATTCTGGACAACAACTACACTTATTCCGGACTGCAAATACACTTATGTAGAATGTTTGTCCAGTTTATGTTGAAAGTTTGTGCAGAAATGGAACAGAAAGTTTGTCCTGTTTATGTAGAAAGTTTGTCATGTTTATGTACAAAGTTTGTCCTGTTTATGTAGAATGATTGTCCAATTTATGTTGGAAGTTTGTCCAGAAACGGAACAGAAAGTATGTCCTGTTTATGTAGAAAGTTTGTCCTATTTATGTAGAAAGTTTGTCATGTTTATGTAGATACAATGAGATACAATGAGAGCAAAATGAGATATTGATGGTACCTATTATTGATGGTAACTATTACACAATAAGATATAATGAGAGCACAAAGACAAACAAACAATACAAACACAAACACACACAAATTACAAAAATAATATATCTTCTCCCAGTAAATCACACACAAACAAACAATACAAACACACACACAAATTACAAAAATAATATATATTTTCCCAGTAAATCGGAAAGAAGATGTAAGACTTAAACATGACTGTCTCATTCACGCTGCTTACGTTGTGAAGAACCCTGGGAGTCGGCATCAGACGCTTCTTCAACGTAATATCTTGCTCGAAATGGTGATTAATTCCGGAGAGATGTACAACATAAACCGCACAGACATAAGTGTTCACCACCGGATCCAACATAAATCACATTCGAAATGGTGACAAGAACCTCGGGAAGTCTTCGCACCAATACATCTTTGTTGCACTGTTGGAGTGCCCGTGACAGAAAAAGAATGAAGAAGAAAGAAAGAGTGTCATCATAATATCATATTTGTATTTGCGTGGAGAGAGAGAACGTGCTGAGTGGAAACACATTTAATGTGATTTGAGTGGACATCAGGAAGAAAAAACAAAAAAAATTATTGTTTTGGCCACGTAAGGGCTGACATGGATGTCCACGTAAAGCGCGTTTGTGACGCGCTGCGTTCATAAATCATTTTCCACACATAAACTATGAAAAAAGAAGGGAATTATTATTTGTCGCCCAGATTTAACATAGAATTTTAAGATGTCTTGTAATAAAATTGTTCCCTCTTAATTTTGCACTTCATTACCTTATGTATATGATATTCATTAAGCTCCCCTATCAATATGAATATGATATTGCAATTAAGTTCAATTCTATTTCTCCTTTTTTCAATCAATTAGAAGAAATGACAATTTAACATAGGATGTGTTTTCCCTCGTTTTCAAGATTTGCAATGAATAAAATCAATTAGACAAAGAGATTCGTTTTTCTCCCCTTAATGATTTACATGAAGAATATCATAATTGATCAAAGAATGTGATAAATATATGACAATTAAGCATGCAATTTATCCTAGATTAGAACCAATCTAATATAAATGTAGAGGATAGATAATTTTTACCCAAATTTGATCATCGAATTAGTTTCAATCTTCTTTCGGTAGTGCAACTGACTTTGAATTTGACTTTGCCCGGTCACTACCGATCTTGTATCTTTAAGCACCTACAAGTGTAGATTTAGGTACCCAAACTACTTTGGGTACTTGAACATTACCTTTGGGAACCCAAACCATTTTTGTTTTAGGAGCCCACACATTTGAAGAACTATGACTCACAAAAAATTATTTTCCATTCAAAGTAGTGTGAATTACATGGTTTTTAACATACGAAGCATTATATCATAAACCATGTTTATCCAAAGATTGTCTTTGACTACCTAATAACATGTTAAGCATTTTTGTTTCATTAGTGAATTTTTCTCAATATTTTCTTAATTGCACGTTGCAAGCTTCAAGATCTAATTGCTCAATATCAATAAGTGTTGCATTTTGACTATCAAGTTTTAATGCATTTGTCACATGTCTAGCAATCACCTCATTCTTTCATTCATGTTAATTTCAATTTGGCTTTGAGATCATTTATAGTCTTTCTAGCATTTTTGTTCTTTTCATAAATGATCTCATATTGTTTAACTAAATCATGAAATGCATGCATTTTGAAGCTCATCATGAGTATATGTTTCTTCTTTATAGCATGAGCTATCACTATAATGTGATTTAGTTGAGCATGAATAAGATTTAATAGAACAAGAGTTAGAGTCTGTCTCACTTTGTTCATCTTCAATACCATAAAGCATGAGTGTGCAACCTCTCCTTCTACTCTGCAAGGAGGAGGAGGATAATGATGGTGATGATGAGTCATCCCATATAGCTTTGTGAGCTTCCTACTTTCTTTCTCTTCTCTTGTTCTTCTCCTCTCCATTCTCTCCTCTTTCTTCTCCCTTTCTCTTCTCTCATTTTTGCTCTCCTCATTTTCCTTTTCTTTTTCTCTCTTCTCACTTCTTCTTCCTCTTCTTTCTCTCGTTTCTTCCTTGTCATTTTTGAGAATTTTGAAGAAGGTGTGAGCAAGGGCTTCAATGTCCTCATTTTTCTCTCTTCTCCTTGGTTCATCAAATTTTGCATGTAAAGCCAAGATTGGTTTGTTCTTGGAGACTTCTATCTCCTTTCGATGGTTGATTTGAAGTTCATAAGTCATTAGGTTTCCAATGAGTTCCTCCATCTTTAATTTGGAAAGATCATGCGTTTTTTTCAATTGCGACGATCTTATCTTCCCAATCGTTGTTGAGTGACCGGAGGAACTTCTTAGTCATTTCTTCTTCACTTATTTTTCTTCCAAGAACCAAAATAGAATTAGTGATATCGGTGAAGAGAGTGTTCATTTTGTTTATTTTCTCACCGATTTGCATAGAAAAAAATTCATATTTATGCATGAGGAGACTAATGCGAGTTTTCTTACCCTCATGATGCATTTGCAATTTATGTCATATTTCATATGCACTTTCGCAACCGATAATTCTATTGTATTCAACATCATTAAGGCCACAATATAAGATGTTCATAATCTTTGAAATCATTTCAATTTCTTTCATTTTGGACATAGATAATGAGGCTAATTTTTCTTCATTTGGGGATGTGTAGTGATTTTGAAGGAAAATCTAATACTTAAGGTCATTTGAGATTAAGAAAATCTCCATTCTATTCTTCCAATAGTCATAATTTGACTCATTAAGCAAATGAGGCTTAGTGGTGCATAATCCTTCTACATGATTAGATGTGGATGTCATGCTAAAATACGATTAAGTATATGAAATTTAGCAACTATGCTCTGATACCAAATATAGGATCGTTATGGGTCCTAATTCTAATCACTTATAGGGTTAATTACCTACTAGCTTAAACAAACAAGAATGCACAGTGGAATAAAAATAAGCAAGTAAGTAATGGAGGAAGTATGCAAACCACAAATGGGCTCGGGGATTTTACAGAGGTTTGGTCACCCACTTACGTCCTCTCTTGCAAGCTCTGCTCGATACTTCGAGCTCCGCTCACGACTTCACCATCCGCTTCTTGTTCCGGACCGGGAGACAACATCTTTACAATCTTCAAGCTCGCAAACAACACTTGCCGAGCTTGGCTCCTCCTCTCACAATCCGAGAGAGATGCTTTGGACTTTCACTGAAACCTTTACAACTTCTTGAAGGCAAGTAGTAACCAAGAGTATGACATCTAACTTTGAGCACACTTGAGTAAAATGAGAATTAAGACTAAAGTGTGGAAATGAAGACTTTGAGTGTTTGGAATGATCACTCTAGTATATGAGGCAAATAGTAGTGGGAGATGTGTTGAAACAAGATTGGGGAACCTCTATTTATAAGTTTCTAAGGTGTTATAGCCGTTGGGGATAAGTGTGGTGATTGGTTGTGTAAGAAACACAAAACAGAAAACAACATCACATTTTTCTGGGTATGTTCGGTCGACCGAACGGGCCAAACGGTTGACCGGAAGACAGTTCAGAACAACGAACGGTCGAACGAAAACAAGTTATAACTAAGTTCACTTAAGTTAACGGTCGAACTAGAGTGTGGAACAGTCGACCAAAAACTAACAGACACATTGGGGTTTTATGTTCGATCGAATAAAGAGGTTTGAGAGGTCGACCAAAAAACGACAGGAACTCTGGTATTCATGAAAAAGTCTTGGAACTATCGACCGGGGTCTAGGAATCGGTCGACCAGAGGCTAAAGTATTTTGGGGTTTTGTTAAGTTTATACGAATACGACCGTTGATATAATACGACAAATCTAATGGTCACAAGACGTGTGTAAACGGTCGAACAAAATGGTGCAATGGTCGACAGGTACAACACTTAGGCTAACATAATAAACTGACACAATCGGTCGAACTGAGAACTAGTTCGGTCAACCGATTTGGTTCTGGCAGTTCATGTTTCGGTTAAGTGTTTTCCGGTCCTAGTTTGGGTGATCTATTGAAATCCAAAAGTTATGAGATTTTGTGTGTGACTTCTATAAGGAACCTAGTATGTGTGTGTGTAATTTTTAACTATTGTATGCTCAAGTACATAAAGATTCCTAAGACTCAAAAGAGATGCACAATTACATGTCTTCAATAACTTGATTACCTGATTACCTATAGAAGTTAGCACAATACAATATATACGCGCATAATGTGTGTTACTCTACATTGATTGTAATTAAGATTATGTTGATTAAATCATCAAAACATAGATTAAAGTAAAAAATGCAATACTAATTTCATTTACTAGTTTTGTAGCGTAACATCTCTCCCTTTCTTTCTTCGCATTCGAGTATGGGATGAACAATAATCCGCTCACAACTGCATGTGGACCGAGCTAAACTTGTGTCTTCACCGATGTCATGCATTTTGCAGTAATTAAAATCCTTCAATCAATAATGACAATAATATTTAATTATAAATATAAAAAAATACAATTACATTTTATAATAATACTAAAAATAAGGTGGTAAATAGAGAAAAGAAGCACATGAAGTGGAAGAGAGAACAAGTGAGTTGGTAAAAATTATGAGAAAATAGTAAATTTGGGATAAAAGTTAAGTTTTGATGATGTTTGGTGGAAAACTGATGTAAAAGAAAGAAGTGCAGTTTTGACCTATTTGACATTTATGAAATTGGGAGAAGAAATGATGCTCTTACATGTGTTTGAAATGTATAACGTTCGTAGTAGTCCAGACACTTCTATTGAATAAATTCACAATTCAACGGATTATAAGAGCTTTATAAATGCAATCATTGAGCAAATACACAGAGATTTAAAATTAGATGGTTTCAATTTCCTTTCGGAACGTGGTTGAGACATCCTTATAAAAAAGATGATAATTAAGATACATTGTATGTAATTTTTGGGTAGAAGTTACTTGCTAGTAAGTTGTACGTTCGTGAATAGAAAAAAATCAAGAAGAATGCGTCTATGAAAATAATTTCATCTTGTTTTAGGGTCATTCTCCTAAATTATAAGATGTTGGATCCATCAATTCATAATAGATTGAATTTGAGTTTGCGACATTATGTCAATATGACAAGATCCAAAAAGACTAACGGTTGGCTGAACAAATTTACCGGCATTGTTCACGTGTAAACAAGAAGACTAATCTTAGGCATGACTAAAGAGAAGTGCTAGATAAGTGTTCAATATTAGGTAATTTAGGAACATTCTCCTGCGTTATAATATATTTAGTTTATCCATCCATTACTAATTGGTTGTGAGTCAACATTATATAGCGGTGTCCCCTATATACATAAACTATGGAAAATGAAACTTGCTTGCTGCTTTGTAAAAGTAGAGTTCCCCAAACTTTGTCTAGAGTCTAGACTACCCATATTTATATATTATTGAAAAATATAAAACCTTGCTTAAAACTTGTGTGGGTACCTCCCACTCTTAAAACAAATTGCAGTTTAGTTGGAACTTGCAACAAGCTAGTCCATCAAGTATAACTTGGAGGTTATTTACTTACACATGATCTTAGCAAAAACACTAAATTTCAGCTAAAATTAATAGAGAGTTACCATTTGCATAAACACAAAATATTGTTTTGAGTCATTTCCATTGAAAGCTCAAGACGCATAATTTGGATGACAAGAAAATTAGCTGAAGGGTTGAAGCCATCTTTATTTCAGTTTTCCCATCACAACTTCTACCATCTCAAATTTGTAGAAAATCAAATTGCAAAACAATTTCAGAACATCAACTTTGGACCACTCCGGCTAGCAAAATTAATTTCAAATTTGTGACGTCTCTCATGTCCATCAAAATTTAATGTTCATTATTATTGGGAACTACTAAACGTCGCCCCAAAACTACTTAAATCGCCCCTTGAAATTACCAAATTGCCCTTAACAATATATTTAATACCCAGATCGTCCCGTGTCTTTAAACAAGGTTTTTGACTCAGTTTTACTAACATTCCTAGTACCAACACCACGAAAATGTCTGGCGAAACACCTAGATCAGGCGAAGTAACGGAGACAGATTTTTTTTTCCGACTCGGGCGTCTGGCTAAGACGCCTGCACCATCGTGGAGGCGTCTGGCTAAGATGCCTCCACCATGGTTGAGGCGTCTTATCCAGACGCCTCCACGATGGTCCAAGCGTCTTAGCCAGATGCCTATACCATGGTCTAAGCGTCTCGCTAAGACGCCTCAACCATGGTGGAGGCGTCTTAGCCAGACGCCTCCACGATGGTACAGACGTCTTAGCCAGACGTCCCTTTTTTTTAATTTTTTTGTCAAATTAAAATTATACGGTGTGTTATCTCAAATTATTTGACGTTTCTTTGCAAGTTTTCGGTGGTAACCGGTCGGATTACAATGAGTTTTTTTGCAAGTGATGAAGATTCAAAAAAATTCCAGATCCAACATTTTTTAAGTTCCAAAATCCCCCGGTGGTAAAACATCATGACTTACAAATACCACCTCGACAGGTCGTTCGGGGGTCTCGCTCCCCGGTGAGCGAGCGGCATTCCACCTCGCCGGTGAGGTGGCGGGGGTGGCAAGGGGGCAGCGCCCCCTGGAATTTTTTTGGATTTTGAAATTGTTGGATCTGGAAATTTTTGAAGTTTCGGTGTACCGAAGGGGTATCGGTCATCCGAATATAGTAATTATTAACTTATTAATTAATTAATTTAACAATTATCTAAATTTATAATCAATTATTTTTTTAAAAAAATAATAAAAAATAATAAAAAATTACGGGCGTCCGACGGAGCCGCCCCCACGTAGGAGGGGGCGTCTGGCTAAGAGCGTCTGGGTAAAAGCGTCTGGGTAAAACGCGTCTGGGTAAAAGCGTCTGGATAAATTCTTACACAGACGCCTGTCCCAAGGGCAGAGCGTCTGGGTAAAACGCCTCCCCCATGGGGGAGACGTCTTAGCCAGACGCCCCCTCCTACGTGGGGGCGGCTCCGTCGGACGCCCGTAATTTTTTTATTATTTTTTATTATTTTTTTATTAAAAAGATGTTAGATATTTTACCAGATTCGAGTACACTGGGGCGTTCGTTGGTTCAATACTGACCTCCAAAACATTATTTTTTATGATTATAAGAGGAATATGAAGAGAGATGTGTGATAGGAGGGTAAAATGTCGCGTTATAGCAGTAGAAATGAGAGAATGGCAAAATGGTAATTTCAAGGGGCGATTTAAGTAATTTTGGGACGATGTTTAGCAATTCAGTTATTATTTCGTTTGAAAAATCAGCACCTACATTATCCAGAAGAGCCATGGTAATGAATTTATCCATTTCTTGCGACTAAGGTATCCAAGCATTATGATAAAAGGATAGTAATTAATTCATTACTATCCTAACAAGAAATTTGATTTGTAGGGGGTTTGACTTGTTGCCGGAAGTTCTTAAATTTTCTCAACTAATGCAATCAACATCACTACATCTCTTCTTCTTCTTATAAAATTAACATTGATATTATTTAGTGGAACGAATATGAACAGACATAAGCTCACGAAGAGAAAAGAAACAAAAACACCCAAGCTATGTTGCAACTATTAAGATTTGAACTTGTAATAATATTTGGTTGAGGAAACTTCAAACTAACTCGTCGAACTATCTCAATCTGTCTTTTTTATTCTTCTCCGTAATAGAAAGTGTTCTTATGTTAAGCAGTGATGTGGCGGACTTCTCTCCTCTTCCTTGTAAGAAATGTGGAATGCCTAGGACTAGCTTGGTAATCTGCCCTTCAGGATTGGATTAGTCACTCAAGTTCCATAATGTTGCATGTGTACTTGCTTCACTGAACTCAAACGTCTATACCACATACTTAGTTAACTGCATAAAAGGTTTTTGATCGAATTCAAAATAAAAATTGTAGTTTTAAAAACTTAAAATGTATAGTGTTTGATAAAAGATGTGACTTATAACCATACTATTCTCTCGAACTTTAAGGATTGAAGAAAAAAGTAGGTCTTCTTTTCTCTTTCGAGTCTTAGGATTCTTTTGGGTAGTTAAAGATTTTGAATCCTTAATTTCATTTAGAATCCATAAAAATTAATCAAGAATCCAAGAAGATATGTACATATATTGACCAGTCAAAATCATTGACCGGTCGAGCATATCCTCTAACTAGTTGACCACTTTTTAAGTCTACAGAAATCAATGTCAGAAATCGGCCAACCAAATTCTAAGACTGGACGACCAGTCTATGCTGTCAGACCTCAAAACAGGTCGATTGGTCCACCAAACCAGTCGACCGATAGCCGAATTACCTTGATTTTCTTCTGTATTTGGTTAGTCTCATGCTTGTCTATAAGTAGAACCCTACCCTTGGCTTTCAACACTTTCCACACTCACTTCATACAAGCTCTAGTAATTTTCAAGGTTTTATACACTCTGTATCTTCACATACTTCCTAGTTATTATTGTCTTCTCTTGATCTCACATAATTCCTAGTTATTATTGTCTTCTCTTGATTTCACATTAAAACACATGTACTCGAGAAACGAGCTTGCTATTAGAAGTTTCCATATTGTGAAAGTCGGCATCACGGTAAAGTTTAGGGAATCAAAGGAGTTTGTGATGGAACCTTATGGGGCTTACTTGGCGAAGTCACACAGTTCTTTTCGGTACGAGCATGCTTGATGTCTTCTCGTGATCCCACAAACACCACCTCCAGACTTCTACAGGTCGAGTATGTCTCTCTGATAGAGATGATGGAGATCACGCAAGAATTGGATACGGTGTTGTGTTGAAATCCTAAAACTCTTTATATAGCACACCTTAAACGTGTTATAATATATCACACTCTTATTTACCTTAATGTGTTCACTAATAGGCCAGCTTACTTAAATCGATTAGGTTTGTTAAGTCACATTTAGTTGGACATTTTAGGACTGGGTCCAACAGTTTGTCGATAGTGAATGTAACGTTGGCAAACCTTGCAGAGTAAAGGCTTTGGGCTAAGAAACTTTCAAGCAGAGGTACTTGGGGACTGAATTAGGTTGCCTCTTGTGTCATCAAACTAGTAGAAATCTTTTGTCTTTTCTTTTTTGTAATTTGCTCGTCTTTTACCTTCTTAATTTCATTAACCACCCAAGAAAGCCTAATCTGTAAAATCCCTAACTTGTTTAAGAACTAATGGTGATTAGGTGGGCTTAATGGTGTAGTTTTGCATGAGAGTTGGGGGAAGAATAATGGAGGTATGGGTGGTGATGTGAAGAGGGATGGACTAGGGGTGTAGGGGAATGATGGAGTGGTGTGATTGTATGGGTGATGGAGGTGTTGGTTTTAAGAGGAAACCAACGTTTCCTTCTCCTCTTCTTTTCTTCTTCTCATTCTTCTTCATTTTCTTTACCTTCTCGCTCCAAGCACTCATCTTTCTCTCCCCTTTTGTTCCGGTGGATCAGAGGAGGTTGCGGGAACTCCGGTAGCTGGTGGTGTGCTTGTGAGTGGAGGTGCGCTGGTCAAAGATTGACGCGAGGAGGAGGTCGTGCGTGGGGTCGTGGTTCCGAGGTGTCGGCGTGTGAGCTCCGGTGTTCTTCATCGTTCTTCGCTAAGAGGTATGCCAAGTTCTTGCATTAGATGTCTTTGTTGCTCACCCACGTTGGGGTGGAGTTGTGGTTGGTCGCGGGAGGTCGGAGACACCACCGACGACGAGAAACAACATAAAATCCTTGGCTGGCGTAAGGTTGCTGTCGACCAATGGTCGACCGGTGCCTTCCGACGGTCGACCAGTTTAGTGTATTTTGCTCGACTTTAACCAACACAGGTCGAACGATGCCTTGTGGCGGTCGACCGGTCGTGCTTGTGCTGGTGGGTCGGGGTTCGCCTGGTTGTTTTCGGTCGAACGGGACCCCTGAGCCGTTCGACCGTTGCTTCGTGTTTCGCTTGGACCGGACGTTGACCATCGAAACGGTCGACCGTTCCTGACCTTTGGTCAGACCGGAACTTAAGTGAACTTAATTGTATAGTTTGTTGTTCGACCGATTGTTGTAGTTTGTTCGACCGATAGATGACTTAGACTATTAGGAAGACCCTGGTAGTTTTCGGTCGCCCGGGACCCCTGAGTCGGTCGACCGAATAGACTTGTGTAATTTTGACCAGACTCCAGATTTTGACCACGTTCAGTCGACCGATTTTAGACTTTTGTTAGACCTTTGGGGATCGAGTTTTGAGCACAGAGTTCGACCGTTGTAGGCGTTCGGTTGACCGATTCCTTTACGGATGCGGTTGACCGGTATACCTTTTTCGGTCGACCGTTTGAGCCCAAAACTGAATCCTGGTCCTAGTGAAGTGTCAACTTTGTCCACGGAAACCCATGTCCTTGCTTGGAGCGTGCGTCGGGAGGTGACAGTGGGTACGTTGCGCGTGTCTGCCTAGGGACCGCCGTGTGGAAGAATGTGGATACTTGGGACGTGTCACCCCTGTGTTATAGAGGGTGGCGTAGTTTTGCTTTGTTTCTCTCATTAGAGTAGTAGCCTGAGGGATCGTGGATCCCATTGCTTTCAGCGGGCACGCAACTGCCGTTGGGTGAAGTGACTACCGGCCTGGATGGCTACGGAGATCGCTACCCTGCTTTTATAGCGCCAGAGTTTGTGTGGAGCTCGATGACCCCGCTGACTTCGGTTCAGATCTGTCGATTGTCTGGCCCTTTGTGTGGCGGATATGTTCGACTGGCCTTGATAGACAGTGATTGCACGAGCTTGTGCGACCTGTGTGGTGACGGGGGGCCCATGTGCGACCTGTGTGGCGGTAGGGAGGATTGCGCGTGGCCTGTGTGGTTGCGGCGATGGACTGCCGATGATGATTTCCGGCAGGTAGCTCGATTGGGCACCTATCGAGTGAGATACCGTGCGGTCTGTGTGGCGCCGATGATGGACCGACCTGAACGACGACTCCGTTGGTGTGGTGTGGTGGTGGACCACGATGTTTTCATATCTGATTCTACCTGCGCGGAAGTGCGAACGTCTCCTCACCGATCCCTTTGGCTTGTGTAGCTATGTGTGGGGATGTGTTGTGTACTGTCCGCTAGACCGTATGTGCCCACGGTAGGTCTCCACGGAGACCCGAGGTTGTGGACCGTGCGACCTGTGTGGCGGCGGTGATGTTTGGACCGTACGGCCTGTGTGGCGATGGTGATGCTGCGGACCCTGCGGCCTATGTGGCGACGACAATGTTGTGGACCGTGGGGCTTGTGTGGTAGCGGTGACGATTGTAGACCGTGCGACCTGTGTGGCAGCAGGAACAATTGCAGGACAAATGTCCAGTTTGGCCCTTGGTGGGAATGTTGTTTTATTGTTTTGTATTTCATGTCATGCTATACTAGTATGATATGACATATAGGTGAGTTTGTCATACGGGGTTTCCTTATGGAAACTCAGGCATTGTTGTTATGTTTATTTTCAGGACCGCGTTAGGTTCCGGCAGGTGGTGACCGAGGGAGATTGCACTTTGGGACTGGATCTTGTTGTCTGCCTATTTTAGGTTGTCGTGATTACATGTATTATGTTTTTCGTATTCGGATGTACTCACTCTTTTGACAAACTCTTATGTAATATGGTGCACCAGTTATATTTGAGTATTTCTTTGAGTAATGTCCCCACTTTTGATGGTCTTTATCCTTGTGGTTCCTTGATTTAAAAAGTTTAAATTTTTCATTGTTGGGGGTGTTACATAATCAACCAGCTAAAGATCATGTTCAACTCCCTCCAGAGCAGCTACAAATTCTAACATTGCCAACAAGACATGATATTTGCAAATGCTACGCTTTGAAATTCCAAAACCAAGTGAAATTGGATCCAAATGCACTCAAGGCTCTATTTAGGAAACAACTTAATTAGATAAGCGAAGATGAAAGTATGAAATAACATTTTTAAATAAGAATGGATGTACATTCCAGTAATGTGGTGCAATCTTCTTTTTTTCTTCTCTCTTTCAACTTATCTCTATCCAAACAATAAAAAAGACAAATATTTTCTAATTTTGTAAACTTTTCTTGTTTTTCTCTCTCTTTAGTATTCGCTTTCGTTCTTGCCGAAAGAAAATCCCACTTTCTCTTCATTCCAAAGAAAATCCCATTTGTGCAGTGGAATGAAGAGAAAGTGGGATTTTCCTTGATTGGGTATAATATTTATGGAGAGAAAATGAGAGGAAAGAGGAGAAAGGAAGAGAAAGTCCACTGCACAAATTGTTATCTCAACTTTTTCTCCCGAAATTAGAGAAAGTTTTAGGAAAAGATTAAGTGAAAAGTACTTATGTTTATTTCAACTCCATACTAAAAATATGTTTACATTCGGTACTTTTTGTTTGATTTTTGGGATTTTTCATGTCATTTCAAAACACTATATTTCCGATTCTGCCATCATTATATAACTATTGTTATCACTGACACTAAAAAACTATACAAATTCTTTTAATGCCACAAAAAACTATACAAATTCTATTAATGTCACTCCGTTTACCTTTTCCATTAACGACATTACTGTTTCGTTAACGCCATTAAAAATATATTATTTTAATAGTAATATTTATAAATTCTACCGTATATAATTTAATAACTTAGTAATCCTAATTTGTCATTTTTATGATCTTTACAACAAAACACTTAAATTCAAAAAATCAAGATTGTTAATTTTCACAAGTACAAATAGTGGTGACAGGTGTTTTGGTGGTTTTTTTTCCTATGAAAATTAAAATTCTTGATTTTTGGAATTTAAGTGTTTTGCTGTGAAAATCATAAAGATTTAATTGTTATTTAAATGTTTTGGAATTTAATTTTCATAAGAAAAAAAACATCAAAACACTTGTATCACCCCCGTTTGTACTTGTGAAAATTAACAGTCTTAATTTTTTGAATTTAAGTGTTGTTGTAAAGATCATAAAAATGACAAATTAAGATTACTAAGTTATTAAATTTATAGGGTAGAATTTGTAAATATTACTATTAAAATAATATTTTTTATTGAATTAATATTCGTCGTCGGAAAACTACTTAAATCGCCCATGCAAAATTACCGTTTTGCCATTCTCTCATTTCTACTTATATATCTCTTCATTTCACTTTCCTACCACCACTCTCTCTTTATCTTCCTCTCATAATCGTCAAGAAGAATGTCTCGGAGGCCAGCGGACGACCCGGTGTACTCGAATCTGGTAAAATGTCTCATTTAAATTACTATTTTAAAAAGATAAAAATAAAAATTGGGGTGAGCGTTCGCGGGAGCTGCCGCCCTGCAACGGGCGGGCACCTGCCGGAGCCGTCTTAGAAAAGCGCACTCACAAAGATATTCAACTTGATTGCTTAAGCCCTGCATTCTCTGGAACTCCTCACACAATAACGACAAGCAGTGATGCGAAATTCGGTCATTTATATGTTGATACAAAACATTTCTATAGTTAGTCAAATTTTGACATTTCGACTTTTCAAGAAGGTTTCGAATATTCGTCAGCTGCATTTCAATAGCCGCGTTGACGCGGTCGAAAATGGTGTCCAGGGCTGCAGTCGATGTAGTTATCCACTCTTTCAGAGCCGAATGAGCGCTTTCGACCATACAGTTCGTAGTGTTGCCGAAATGAAGGACTTTATTCGTCCAATTTAACACAAACTTTTCTTTATGCACTAACCACGTGTCTTCCAGATACTCCGAGATAGCTGACCAAGAATGAAAAGAATCCTTCAGATTACGGACAATTTTATCGAACTCGGTTTCTGAAGTAGAAAACAAGACTTTCCTCCACTTTCCACACTTCAAATTCTCTGTAAACTATTTGTTCTTGCCGAATGCGTGATATGCGTAGTTGTATACGTCTTTGTTAATATGCCAGATGCAAAGTAAATGAGCAGACTCAAGAAAAATCTCTTTTACTGGTCGCATAAGCCCTAACTCTCAGTCCATTATTAATGCAGTCGGGCTGACAGTATCCAATAACAGATCTCGCAACTTCTCCAACACCCACCGGTAACTAGACTCTGTCTAACCTTTCATAATCGCATAGTCGACAAGAAAGTTCATATTTGTTGGTGTCACCCCAATCATCTCGGACAAAGGCATCTTGTACTTGTTCGTTTTATACGTCAAATCAATGCAGATTACGAAAGGATATGTGCGCAACAAATGAACTGACGTCGGATGTGCCAAAAATATGTGAGTGATGACATTAGTTTCTTCATTCGTCATAATCCAATGTAAGTACTGATACTGCACTGCCAGGTGCAGAAACTGCTGAGCGGGATTCCTGTCTTCAGATTTCGTCTTCCTCGTGTACTCTCTGAAGTTATAAATATGTCTCTGATTGAGATTATCCTCCGGGAATTTCTCTTTTACCGCCTACAAGATGTTACGCGGTTTCACTTGTGCCTCAGTCATATCACGAACAATTTTCTTGACTCCAGGATTAAGACCGCTGATCTGTCAGTGACCCTCTGAATAAACTGCAAGTCTGTGGTTATGCTGACCATGAGTACTATTAGAAACTATAACCCATCCTTCACGGTCCCGTCGCTCGACTACCTTTATCAAAAAACGACAACCGCAACACTTTCTTTTCGTGTTCTTCCGTACTGCAATATTTATATCCGGAGAACCCATTTTATTTCTGAGATCGCATCTCAGATAACAATCAATCTGATTATCTGCATGTGATTTATAGGATGATATTACCAAAAAACCCGGTTTCAATGACAACTTGTTTTGCCCATTTATTCGCGTCATCGATTGTTGAAAATACTTGTGTACTTACAAAAATCTCATTGTAATCTTACTCTATCACCACCAAAATCTTGCAACGGAACCTGAAATAATTTAAAATAACACAACATTAAAAAAAAGAAAAAAAAGGGTGTCTGGCTATGACGCCCTCACCATGGGGCTGACGTCCTAGATAGACGCCCCCACCATGGGACCTGCATCTGGTAAGCTGTCGCCCCCATAATGGGGGCGACGACTTACGTAGACGCCGACACAATGTTTTTTTGCTCGGCTTACTTCACCGGATCCAGACGTTTCGCCATACATTTTCGTGGTGTTGGTACTGGTAAAGTGAGGAAAACGTAGACAAAATCCTTAGTTTAAGAGACGAGACAAAATGAGTATTAAATGAATTGTGAAGGGCAAAATGATAATTAGACGGGCGATTTAAGTAGTTTTGGGCGACGAATAACAGTTTCCTTTTTTTAACGGCGTTAACGGAACAGTAACACTGTTAACGAAAAAGGTTAACAGAGTGACATTAATAGAATTTGTATAGTTTTTAGTGCCATTAATAGAATTTGTATAGTTTTTTAGTGGCAGTAATACAAATAGCTATATAGTGCTGGCAAAATTGGAAATATAGTGTTTTGAAATGACGTGCAAGTAAAAAACCCTTGATTTTTTATTATATTATGTTTGGTTTTGATATTTGTATGTTTTCTTTGTCGAATACTGCAAAACACCCACTAAACTTCCCGACAGTTCAATCCCTTGCTGCCTTGCGTGTCCCAACTCCTAACAAAAGGCAGATCTAAAATCCACTCGAGATTTCATTTCCCCAAATTGGAATCCAATCCTTCGTCCCACTCACTCCTCCAAGGTATCATCACCTCTTGATTTCGTTGCGTTTCCTCTTGATGGATCGCTTGATTTCATTTCTACTGTTCTTCCTTTCCTTGCTCGATTTCGTTTCTTTTTTCCTTGTTTGAAGTGGGGCTTATAATTCGAAGGAATTGGAATTGGTTGCTTAATTCTCTCTTTTGCAATGCGAGATTTTTAACGAGAATTGTGTTGTTGTCACGTAAAAGGGGTTTTGGATGCCCAAAAGCGCACGAAAGAACTCAATATTTGAATGAAAGTCCAGGGACTTGTTGTCGGAAGTTAAGAACCGATTCACGAAACAAGACCGATGAATTGGAAGTTGATTCGATTGTGGAACCTTAACTTTCGTTTGTATATTGGAATTTTGTGCTCGGACAAATGCGGGAGTTCAAGGTGCATGATCGTTACGATCGTCGTCTTCATCATGTACTAACCTTAATTCTCTAGGATAGGGTTGGTTGTAGTAATTGTGAAGGGCAGAAGGATTTTATAAAGCTGTGTAGACGGACATTAAACTCACATTAGCTCTGTTGAAAAAAAATAGATCGGAATTTTTATTTGATAACATAAGATAATGGGAACCTGTATAGTATGTAAAGGCTATTTCAGAGGAAATGTTAAGTGCTCCAAGATGGGGCCTTAAGGCTGGTCTACGCTGTCAACTAGAAGAATAAACAATTTGATACAGGTAACTACTCTCATCCCAATGACATTTCTAGCTAGAAGTATTAACTTGATTCCTGTTACTGATTGAGTAGATCATTATCATTGTCATAATGTAAGTATCATCATCATTATTATCATTGTTTGATGCAGAGCATCCCCTTTAGATTTTTTGTAAAATATCAAATCGTAATTTTACCTCCTATTATTATGTAAAGTTTATCATTGTTCGATCAGCTTTGTGCTATTGAGATTTCTAAAATATGTTGACACAGATGACAACCATGGTTCTTCTTACTCTTTTTTAACCATTTTTATATTTGTGATCTTTGATCAGGCGTTCCTAAGGTCTCAAGCGAGCTACACCGACTTTTTATCATGAGTTCAACGTGCTGTTGTTTCGATGTGGATGACTTTGACGAACATCGTAGTCCAAATATATCCATAATAAATAACTGCATGTGCCTCAATTGGCTAACCATACAATTCTTGAACATGGTAAGTTGACTAGTTTTCACAAGATACACTATCTTCTAGTATACATTTGATAGGCATAAGGAATTGTTTATCTTGGTTTCCTGATTCACTTTTAGCAATTTAATATCCTTGGGGATATGTGGCCACTTTATTATGTTATACATGTTGGCAATTCTTTGTAGGATACCATATACTTGTGTGTGTGTGTGTGACTATATCAAAGAGTGTTGTATCCTGTGAACCTGCGCACAGTGTTAAGCAAAGCGGGCACCTAGTCCTGAATACATTTCACTTCGTCATTATAGGTTTAGTATTCACCTTTTTTAAGGTCTTATGTCTGAAACTACATTATCTTGATCCTTTCATTAGCTTTTGGATATGTATATGCATCAACATTTCCAGCTTTCGTCTTAGCTGAGAGCTACAAGTTACCATTTATGACGTTTTGTGCAATAATAAGGATTTTTTTCTCATAGTTTTGAGAAGTTATGCTTCAGTTGATTTTTGCAAATTCATGACATAAGAAGTATCACAAGACATGCACGGCTAGTTTGATGTGGTCTTCATGATCTCTTATTTTGAAACATTACTGATTATGTAGCAATTGTGAAGTGCTGCTGCAAGGTTGATTTAACGCCATTTAACTAGTTAAAGTCATTTGACGTTAGTTTTCAGATGATTTTGATGCGCACTCTAAATTGGTTGGATATGCTTATGTAAACATTCAATGAGTTTCATCGTAGAATTATTAATAAGCCATTTATAATAAGCCTTATTATAATTGAAATCTCTGTACTTTGTGCATACCATTTATTAGGAGTGTTGTAGAACTTAAGAATAGGATGAGCTATTATGTAAGCTTTATTTGCCTTATGAGTGGTGATATTCTGATATTGATATATGCTTTTTAAAACAAAAAAATAATAGTGTGGCATGTTATTCCGGCGATGGAACATGCATGCTGGTCACTCGGACAGAGCAACCTCAACAGCCTTTGAAATTGGTGATGATTCTACTTTCGATGTCTATCACTCTCCTCCACGACCATTGCCATATGATAGTCCTGGATGTTCTACTTTACAACATGAAAGTCTAATACCACGGCACGATGAGACCTCAAGCAAGTGCTGTGAGGAACCAGGGCCAATTAAAGGCAATGGTTATTTTGAAGACAACAATTGCACTGGGAGTAAGTTGAGATGTTCTGAAGACAAAGGTAGACATAGGCAACCAAATGTTGAGAAACTTCAGCGAACTGTATCAGAAGCATCAACTAGGATGCTATATGGTTTCACAACCATAGATGATGAAGATGTGTGTCCAACATGCCTAGAAGGTGTGTTTCTGAAATCTACAACCTATATTTCTTCATGAATAGATGGAATCAAAGTTCAATCACTTCCCAATGCTTGATTCTTAAATAGAATCCCAGACCAAACTTGTTTTGGTTGAGCGAATTTTCATGCAAAGCATGTTCAAAACTACAATATGTAGCCATTGGTGTCAACTGTCAAATAATATGACATGATTATATTAAAACGAGTTGTTTCCAGACATTAGGTGGACAACACAAGTAATATCAGTCTACATAATTGAAGTTATTCCTGATATTTCTAGCTTTGACACTTCATCTTACCTTTTACTTTCCCTTTCTCAGAATATACTACTGAAGACCCAAGAATAACAATGAAGTGTTCTCACCATTTCCATCTTGGTTGTATATATGAGTGGATGGAAAGAAGTGAGAGCTGTCCAGTTTGTGGCAAGGTAAGTGGTTTCTTTAATTATAGCATGGAACAACCGGTTTTTTGGCTTAATTATTTGGTTGTCAAGATTTTAGTCTCACTCTGGTCATCCATAAAATAATCCACTGGCCATCTGTATCTTGTTACTCACGTCTTTGTTAGTAATTGTTAGTTTTAATATGAAAGCCATGGTAACAACTTAATCTTAGAAATTAAAACTCAGTACAGTCGCACACTGAAATCATTCTTCAGTAATTTATTTCTTACTTTAGCCGGCAGACACACTAATGCATTATAGGACTATAGTCAGGAAAATGTTTGTATATCACGATCCACAATTTTCTGAAAATCTTCTTTCATTTAGATTCCTCAGTAGCTTCTTACGTCCTTGGTTGAAGAAGTTTCATTTCAAGTTCAACTAATGGAGATGGCTTCTCACTAATAGATGTTCTCAAGAAGCACAAACCAACACTACTTAATTTTTTGTCCCCAATACCCCTCCATAGCTTTTTCAATGTAAACACTTCTTTTATTCCAGTCGTATTGGAGTTCTTACACTATTATTCGTATATATTTTGAACTCCATACGAGTCAAAATAAACTGCATTTATGATAATGTCTAATAAGCACAAAAAAGTCATATTAACCTTTTTATCTTTGTTGGTTGGAATTGTACACGTGAATTTATGATGACAAATTCAAATACACCCTTTGATGATTTTCTGCATCTCTACTTCTGCAAAGTCATCTGAAACTATCAGTCGTCCTGAAATTAGATGAACAAGTCAAAGTAGAATCCTTACTTGTCTCACAAACTAATACAAATAGATTAAAGTTTACGAGGACGATATAAACAATATCCCATTAATTTCAAGTTAGTAGGAGCCATGGAGCTTTCTGCTTGAAGACATTAAAAACTTTTTTGATTTTCGTAAGCAGATATTTTGGTACAAACCGCATCATCTGTAGAGGGGTAATATGTAGTATTTGTAGGTCCACCGTGCAAAAAGAGGCTTGTTTTATACTTCTATGGTCATCATGGTAAAAAGCTGTCGTACATATGATTGGAATCCGGTAAAGGCCACGATAGGGATGTAATCAATCTCTAAACGAGCGATCCAAGTATGCTCAAGATCGGCTCGTTAAGAGTTTCGAGCAGAAAATTTTGCTCGTACTCGGTTCGACCTGCTCGCGAGCGGCTCACGAGCGGCTTGTTAACCTGAATTTTTTTTTTTTAGTTTTGAATTGCTAATAATGTTGTCCTAACAAATAATTATAAGATTGCCTAAGACAAATATAATAATAGTTACTAACACAATTTTAAAATTAACACCTAAGATACAACACAATCTTATAAATTATACGACAACATCAACATCTTATAAATAACATTATACACTTGGATCAAATAAAATCAACACAATCATAAAATCAAACACAATCCCCTAAATTATAGGTTAACTCACCACATCAACATCTTATAAATAAGATCATCCACCTGACCCAAATCTTAATTTATTTGAACTTTTGGTGTAGAAAAGAATGAGAAAAAAAAGAAATAATAATGATGAAAAATGAATGACTAATAAGGTTTTGATTCTTATGGGGATTTTGATTTGATTTGTTAAATGAATTGTTGAGTTTGGTAAATTAGTTTATTAAATGAGTTTAACACTTTACCAATTGGGTAATTGGATAGAATATTCAGGTTAATCAAATAATTAGATATAATAATCAGGTTTTGAGCGATAATTTAGCGAGCACCGAGCGAGCATCGAGCGAGCGGGTTATGCTCGTGCTCGGCTCGTTACTAACCGATCCGAGCAACTTCAAGCAAAATCGGAGCAAAATCGAGCGATCTATCGATCCCGAGCAGAACTTGACAACCCTAGGCCACGATATATTATTTATTTATTTAATAATTTGAAAATAATTACTTAATAGAGAAGTACTGATAAAAATTGGTAAACAAACATAGGCAAGCTTCATAGGAATTTGAATTCTGATGGCCTTCTTCATTTTTGGGTAATGTTAGAAATGCGATTCCATATTACTTAATACAGAAGGGCGACAATATTTTATAAGAGTTGTGTCACTATCTCTTACATAACGCTAGACTAAGTAGTAACCTACCGATTCTCATGGTATCACCAATCGACTTGTAATTAGTCACTTCATTACTTATTTTTCATGCCTAGACACAAAAGAATGTTCTAGGTAATGCTTGAGGGGAAGTGCAGGGACTACATTACTCAATGTAGTGATGTCAACGACCTCTCTTAAATACTAGGGTTTCAAAGAGGTAAGGAACGTACTAGACTCCACATGCTATAAGAGTTGTTCATCAACCTATTGAGACCCACTTCAAGACATGTAGACACAAGAAATAATTTCAGCAGCAACTAACAGGGGAGTGTCGAACATATGGTTGGGCGTTGCTAGAAGTGAATTGCATAACAGTATAAAGGGTAGCGTCATGTCACGTCCTTAGTCCTCACTAAGCAACCATAAATCTTCGGGGCGTTTCACTCAGCTACCTCTTGTACTTACAGTTAAGAGAGGTGGTGTATCGATTAAATTTAATTGGTAAATTCTACCGTATCTCGGCCATAGAATGATGCTACCTTTCACCTGATTTCGTACAGTTAAGGAAGGTGGTGTATCGATTAAACTTCGTAAACTCGATAGTATCTCAGCCAAAAAAATGCAACATAATAATTGATTCCTGTCTTGATCCTCGGGAATTAAGAATTTGATTTTCATTTGAATCCTTCTGTCTGCGACCTTGGTTTCCTTCTACATATTTGATATGCCTTTGAGTCAAAATAAAGAATTTGATACTTCGGATGTAGAAAATGTGATTATTTGTTGTATTATTCTTAATTTGTGATTACAGATACAAGAGTTTATATAGTAGATAGTAATCTAGCCGTTCGGAAGGGTAACGGGAAACAATTATGATTTTTGGATGAAGAGATGTAATAAGTTGTATTTGTGGTTCCGAGAGGAGGCATTGATGATGTATTAATGTCTGAGCCTCAATTTCTTTGATTTCTTCAACATTCCCCCTCAAGTTGTGTCCGGAAGAGATTGAAGGAACCCAACTTGTGAAGAATGGTATCAAACTGTTTTTGATCCAAGGGTTTGGTGAAGATATCTGCGAGTTGGTCTTTGCTTGTGACGAAGGGGACATCGATTTCTTTGGTCTGAATTTTTTCTCTGATGAAGTGACAGTCAACTTCTATGTGCTTTGTTCGTTCGTGGAACACGGGATTGGTGGCGATGTGACGAGCAGCCTGATTGTCGCAGAACATGTGCATAGGTTCATGATATGGAACCATCATTTCTTTGAGGAGTTGTTTGAGCCAAATCAGCTCACTGGTGGTGGATGCCATGGCACGATATTCTGCTTCGGCGCTTGATCTTGCCACAACGTTTTGTTTCTTGCTTCTCCAAGTGACGAGGTTTCCTCCAACGAATGTGCAGAACCCAGTGGTAGATTTGCGATTGTAACTACCCGCCCAATCTGCATCAGAGTAACCTATGATTGAGTTAGATTGGTTTTGTTTCATCCAAATACCTTGCCCTGGTGTTTTCTTTAAATACCTGAGTATTCTATCAATGATGTCTAGATGGTGGGTGTGTGGCGCATGCATGAATTGACTTACAGTGCTAACTGCATAAGTTATGTCAGGTCTAGTGACGGTTAGATAGATGAGTTTCCCTACCAGTCGTTGAAATTGACTTTTATCGCTTAATGGTTCCCCATCAGTGGGACCAACTTTTTGGTTGGTCTCGATAGGTGTGTTGGCAGGTTTAGATCCTAATTTTCCTGTTTCTTTAAGTAGATCAAGGACATACTTTCGTTGAGATAAAAAAAGACCTTTTTTTGAGTAAGCAATTTCAATACCCAAAAAATATTTCATGAATCCTAAATCCTTGATGTCAAATTTGTTTTTTAGATATGACTTAACCCTATTAATTTCTTTGTCATTATTTCCGGTGATTATGATGTCGTCTACATACACTAAGACAATGATGGTAATATTGTGATCATGTTTGATAAACATAGAAGCATCGGCAGAACATTTTGAAAAACCAAATTGACTAAGAGATAGACTGAGTTTTGCATACCAGGCTCGGGGTGATTGCTTTAATCCGTAGATTGATTTGTGAAGTTTGCAAACCTGAGTGGTGTTATAACCTGGAGGCGGAGTCATGTAGACATCTTCTTCTAAGGCTCCTTGTAAGAAGGCATTTCGGACGTCCATCTGAAAGAGATTCCATCCATAGTTGACAGCTATAGATAGGAGAACACGAACAGTATTCATTTTTGCAACCGGGGCAAAAGTTTCTTGGTAGTCGATGCCGTAGGTTTGAGTGTATCCTTTGGCAACTAATCTAGCTTTATATCGCTCTATTGATCCGTTGCTATTATATTTGATTTTATAGATCCATTTACAGCCTACGGGTTTGATTCCGGGTTTTGGGCTGATCATGGTCCAAGTTTGATTTTTTTCTAAGGCTTCTAGTTCTTCTTTCATTGCTCTTGTCCAATTTGGGTTGCTAAGGGCTTCTTGGTAGGAGGTTGGTTCTTTAGTTGTTTCAAGGGATTCTAGGAATGTTCGGTGGGAATTTGCTATGGCTTTGTAGGATACGTAGTTTTGGATTGGGTATGTAACATTATAAGTGACAAAGTCTTGAAGATGAGATGGGGGACGTGTTGGTCTTGTAGATTTTCTTGTGGGGGCTACTTCGTGAGTTGTTTGTGTGTGGTGCTCTCCTTGTTCCTCCGGAGTGTTGTTTTCTCCCCCTCCTTGGGGACCGTTTTCTTCTTCTTGAGGAATAGGATTGTCTTCAAGGAGAGAAAAATCGTTTGGATGCAAGTCGACGGATGGAAGAGAGCCGGTTGATCCTGCAGAAGTGTTAGTCATAGATTCGAAGTATGATTCTTTTTCAGAGAATGCAACGTCCCTGGAAATATAGAGTTTGCAATTCGTAGGGTCATAGCATTTGTAGCCCTTTTTGTGACTAGAGTACCCAAAAAAGACAGTTTTAACTGAGTGAGAGTCAAATTTATCGTGTCGTCTTTTTTGGACATAACACACACAGCCAAACACTTTGAGGTGTTCAACGCTCATCTCCCTATTGTTTAGAATCCCCAAGGGTTGTTTGTGGTCTAGAATGGGGCTAGGTAGACGATTGATAAGGTAAACAGCGGTTAAGATGGCTTCAGACCAAAAGACAGTGGGAACTTTGGTCTGAAAAAGCAGGGATCGGGTGACATTTAGAAGATGTCGGTTTTTCCTTTCAGAGACACCGTTTTGCTCTGGGGTATTAATACATGTAGTTTGGTGATGAATACCTTTTTCTTTTAAGAAGGTTTGAAATATGGAGCTAGTGTATTCAGCGCCATTATCTGACCTAAAAGTTTTAATTTTTGTGTCATACATGTTTTCAACTAAAACAACATATTCACAAAAAATAGAGAAAACTTCAGATTTGGATTTAAGCAGATATAACCAAGTAGTGCGAGAAAAATCATCGATAAAGGTGATAAAGTATTTAAAACCGTTATATGACTCAATGGGAGCTGGTCCCCAAATGTCAGAATGGACCAGTTCCAAAGGGTTCCTAGTCTTAGTGGTGGAAGAGTAAAACGGTAATCTAGTTTGTTTTGCAAGGCGGCAAGTCTCACAACATAATTCCATGTTTGGTATGATGCTAGGAAATAATTTTTTTAAAACAGGAAAAGACGGATGTCCCAAACGTTTATGTAGAAGGTCGGGTGTATAACGGGATGCGTTATTTGCATGGAAGGTATTGTCCGTTTTTTTTAGTATGTAAAGACCATTGACGAGGGTGCCTCTACCAATCATCTTCCCTGATATACGATCCTGAAACAACACATCAGAAGGTGAGAAAATAGCATTACAATTAAAATTTTTTGTTATCCTTGCAATAGATAGAAGGTTAGACGTAAACTCGGGCACATATAATATATTTTCGGGTGTGTTATTTAGGACTGTAGATTGTCCTATACCTCCAATTTTTACTCGGTTTCCATTTGCTACAGTAACGAAATTGTTTATGTTTGGGTTATTTTGAATATTGCATATAAGCTCCTTGTTTCCGGTCATATGATCAGTAGCACCAGTGTCTAAAATCCATGAATTAGAGGTAAAAGTATGATTGCAAGAGATGTGAGTTGAAATAATACCTGACCCATTACCTTGCGGTGTCTGATTTTGACCGGATTTATTTAGAAGACTGTTGAGCTGGGTCAGCACATGACCCAAATCTGGGTGCAAAGATTCAGGTCCAAGGTTATTTGATGAGTGAAGCCCACGATGAGCAGGATTGGGCCCGTGACCAGCAGACAGAAGCTCTCCTCTGTCTCGCGGATCAAGATCCGACCCGAACATGAAACCCGGTTTGTTGGTAAGCGGAGGATCCGCGAACTCAGAGGATAAATATCCTCGACTCCCGGATCCAGACCCGGATGTCCATTTTGTTTTTTCGCCTCCGTTGTTAGGGTTTTGCGGGGTGACGTTTGGTCTGCCGCCGGGGTTAGGGTTTCCTCTGCTGTCGCCCCCTCTTTCTCCGGTTCCATCCTTTGGTGGTCGGAGGTGCGGGTAGAGGAACCAGCACCGGTCGCGACTGTGTCCCTTTTTCTTGCAGTTGTCACAGTGCTCGTCTTTGTGTTTTCCGAAGTATCCTTTTCCTTTCTGGTTTTGATGTTGTGTTGTGACGAAAGCTTGGTTTTCTCCGTTGTTTTCTCTGGTGTTTTGTGGCATAGCATGTCTTCGAGATTCCTCTCGTTGAACCATTGCGATGATCTGAGTGAGGGGCGGAAGCTCCGATGATAGTAGGATCTGAGATTTTAGGGGCTCGTAGCTAGGATCGAGACCTACCAGGAACTGGTAGACTCGGTTCTGCTCGTCCCTTTCTTTGATGACTTTAGGGTCGGTGCTCGGTGGTTCATACACGCCGAGCTCGTCCCATCGGCTTTTGAGCGTACCGAGAAACTCGGTGACCGATCTGGACCCTTGTTTGGTTTGCGCAAGTTCTTGTTTAATCTTGAAAATGTGGGCGAAGTTCTGTTGCTTACCATACAGAGCGTGGATGGAGTCCCACAGCTCTTTGGCTGAGTCGGAGTATAGAAATAGCTCGGCAATCTGAGGTTGAATGGAGTTCAACACCCAGGTCATCACCAGATGGTCGGAGGTTTGCCATTCCTCGAATTTTTCGTCGTCGGTGTCTGGTTTTGGTATGCGACCTGAGATATGGCCAAGTTTCCCTTTGCCGCTGAGTGATAATGTGACCGACCGAGCCCAGGGCAGATAATTTGCCCCGGTGAGGAGTTGGGTGGTGAGGCGTTGAGGCGTGGATCCTTCTGAAGTCATGGCGAGCTTTTTCTGAGGTTAGTAACCGATGATGCTTTTTGGATTTGGGTGATTCTGATGAGAACAAACGGTGTCTGAGGTCAGATGACCGGTGATGGGATTTTTGGATTTTTGGATGAGGGGAGCTTGGTTTTGGGGTTTTTTTGTTTTTGGAAGGGGTCTATGAGGAAAGGAGGAAGGCAGAGGAGGTGAAAGGGTGTTTGCCTCCGATGATGATCCTCCTAGATCTGAGATCGACGCTCTGATACCATGTAGAAAATGTGATTATTTGTTGTATTATTCTTAATTTGTGATTACAGATACAAGAGTTTATATAGTAGATAGTAATCTAGCCGTTCGGAAGGGTAACGGGAAACAATTATGATTTTTGGATGAAGAGATGTAATAAGTTGTATTTGTGGTTCCGAGAGGAGGCATTGATGATGTATTAATGTCTGAGCCTCAATTTCTTTGATTTCTTCAACATCGGAGCATTGTTTGTGTAGAATGTCCAAGCAATCTTAATTCTCAATTTTGCGAATTAATTTTTTCGAAAAAGAATTCCTGCGTGTGATTGGTTTATTTTTGTACTCTTCATTGCATTCCAACCTCACATCTGCAGTCTTAAGAAATACAACTTTCAATTCTTCCTTCACAGGTGATGGCATTTGAGGAAGCTTCATGATGAATGATTTTTCCCAGAGATGGTCTCCAACAATAGACTGGAGGGCTTGATATTTATCACTAAAAGAATAAACGTATTATTCCGAAAAGCTCTATGTTTTTGTATGGAGTCATCCTCGAACGGTCTTTATCTACAATTCATTCTCATTGAAGAAATTTAGGGTGCTTATTTTTCGCCTTCCTTTCTGCAGCAAGCCTTCTGTTCTGCTGAAGGGGAACTATTACTCCAGCCACCAGTGATTTGCTTTTGTAAATAATCTCCATAAGTTGCGTGATTTGTACATATTATAGAACATAAGAATCCAGCTTTGAACTTCTGGTGGTTCCCTCACCAGTAGATGTGATTACTAGACATGTAAATTGTTCAAAAAATTCCAAGAGCAAGGTAAGATGCAAGAATGGGTCATCTGAAACATGACGTTATCAAACAATATATTACACATTTACACATTAGATATGAGTTTATCAAACGGTATATTAGAAATGAGTTTGTTAATCAAGTATGTATTGTTATGCAACAGCAGGAAATATCTTGTTACAACAACAAAGCTTAACAATCACACATGGTACAAGTACAACAGACACTTCTGTAGGAATGTAATTCGACCCGATAATTCAAATTTTAGAATTTTCAAATGTACTGTAGCAACAGCGATACTCCAGCGTCTTTGATATCATTTGGTACCGTCTCCAACAGCTTCAAAAGCTCTCACAAACGTCTGAGGTGGCTGTCCTCCACTTAGTTCATATCTTCCATTGATCTGTCAAAATAAACACATTTAGGAGTCGCATATTGCAGTGCTTTCGAATTGTAATTTCAAAATAGTGCTTGTCGAAAAGTAAATTACTCTTAGTTAATCACCAGACAAGATCACAAAATTGTTGCATTTTGATCTGAGATGGTAGTTCATGCTTTTATCCAAAGAACAAAATTGTAGTTCATTACGAACATCCATTGAACTCAAATACGTTTGAACGAAACAAAAAATTGTGTTTCCGCAGTTTGTCAAAAATTCCATTTTAGATCAATGATTGTCATCCAAATGGACACATTTGGATAATTGGATCAATATTTTGATTCTTCCTAATTTAGACCAGTTTTTATAGCTACAGCTGCCTTTGAATGTTCACTCATTTGTTACATCAGTTTGATGTTGTAAACAAATATTACATCAATTCAAACAATGTCTGAAGCAAATGGAGTTTGGTTTAACTTCAATGTTAACCTTTTTCAAAATGGTTTAATGTTTTTTTTTCCTTTCAAATTGCATGTGATTTCGATTATTAAATTTCTGAAAATGTAGTCCCAAATACTATAGTTTTTGTTTCTTACCACAAAATGGGGTACTCCTGAAATGTGCTTCGAGTATTTCTCAAGTTCTTCATGAACCTACAAAAAATTACAAAGTCAGGGAGAAGTGTAGGCAGTCATAATTTGGAAACGCAGACATCGAAAAATGAAATTCGAAACTACCTCCTTCAGCCCCATGCTGGGATCGTCAAGCAGTTCTGACGCCCCCTCAATGCCAACTTTTGCAGCAGCATCCAAAAGAACTTGCCTGAACTCACAAGTCACTAATGATTTCTCAGAATGTATATCAAGTTATTTAGTTAAACACTATAATGCTATTATATTTATCTTCTGAAATAATTCACATTAAAACATAACAACTTTAATTATAAATGATCGAACAAAATATGAAGGGGAATCAATTACTTGAGATTAAGACAAGGTAGTGTAGGAAAAACCCCTAAGCTTTGAGCCACAAGGCAGGCTACTCATACCATATGCAAAAAATATTTTGTTCGCTTCAGAAAGGCAAAAATAAGCCAAAGAAAGCTAAATACATATTTAAGTTCACATTTGACTTTCTGAAACGTAGACAAGTATATCAGAAAAATAAGGTAATGATACTGATAGTACAAGCCATGACTGACGCCCTTACCGATCGCCGATGTATTTTCCTTGGCAGAAATAATTCAGGAACAGCTCACTCACAAGAGAGTTTTGCTTATCATAGCCTTGATGTCCAGCAAAGGTTATGAGTCTATGACTGTCCAGAGTATTCCCTCTGCAATTATTTTTCGAAATTACAAACCAAGTGATTACTGATTCATTCTTAGATTTCATCAAATAGAGTTGTCAACTTACGTCAGCCCAGACATGTCATACTCGAGTCCAAGACCGCGAAACACCTACAAGAAGAAATTGCATCTCCTTAAGTTCACTGGCAATAAAAACAGAAACAAAATACGATTCGATTGCGAAATATCATTTGGCCCTCAAGAGAAGACCTCTGTCATCCGCGATGTTGCACGCTCATATTGAACAGGTCCGAACTTCTGCTTGTAAAAATCAGTCTTCGGAATTCCTTCTTTCGGAGCAGACGGATTGAGAAAAAAAGGATGCCATCTAACCTAAAATGTGGAAAAACTAAAAGTAAACAGCCGAACTATGAAAACTAAAACTGTCCATGCCCAAAAGTGAAGCTAGAATATGAGATTTAAGATTGACAAAATTCAAATGTTCTTACAAACCTCAAAGTTAAATTGATCCTTCACCATATCCATGGCCTTTTCAAGGTTCTTCTTCCCAACAAAGCACCACGGGCAGACAGTGTCAGAGCTTATATCGATCTGTATAAGTTTCTTTGCCATTATGTTGATACGATCTGCAAGAAATAAAACATCAGAACCCTGTTATAATCAGAAATGCTCCTTTACGCTGCGAAGTGCTACATTTGATAAACCCTTGTGTGTCCCAATTCAACTGAGGGTACAGAAACTGTCGATTTTATCGTTCAAGTACTAAAGTGATTTTGGATCATGATTACCTCTAAGGAAATCATTTGGCAAGAAAAGACAGCAGGACTTAATTCATAATGAAAACATAGCATTGATGCAGATAAGGGCTCCTTAACCGTAACAGTATAACACAGCTCAAAACATCGAAAAGGCGAGCTTCAACTGGATTATGGTTTATCAAGGGAAACATTTAACGACATATTGAACTTAATTGATATTACAGTAGATATGAAAAAGTCCAAATTGATGTCTCTTCTAAACTGTCTTTCCATATACAAAAGACTTGAGACATATTTTCTTGGATTCACCAATACCAAGTTATTTTGGCAGTCTATAAAACCGGAAAAAAAAAACATACCATACAGATGATGGGGTTCAATTAACCTTGATTTCTTTCTTTTTGGGGAGTAAAAAACTACAACGTCTGTTGAGAAAATAGTTTCACATTGCTAAACACAAAAAGTGTACAACACTTTATAATAAAGTTGGATCTACTACCCTTCACCTAAGTGCTTAGGTTTTGTTGAGGTGGTGGACCAACCAAATTTAACATGGTATCAGAGCAGGTCAATTGACCTGTGGGGGCCCACTCCAACCTATATATTTCACGCGTAGACACGGAGAAAATTATCCCGGTCACGCGTGCGGGGGAGTGTTGAGAAAATAGTCCCACATTGCTAAACACAAAAAGTGTACAACACTTTATAATAAAGTTGGATCTACTACCCTTCACCTAAGTGCTTAGGTTTTGTTGAGGTGGTGGACCAACCAAATTTAACAACGTCAACTAAAAAAAGAAAAAAAAAACCCAATAAATTCTTCCTCTTCATCATTTATAAAAAGAGATTTCGGGAACCCAAGATGATGACCTAATTGCCCAAATCTCCAATTTTCCGGTCCAAACAAAGCACAAGAACTCTTCTTTAAAAAAAAAAAGAAGTCAAACAACCAGGGACTGCAACTATATATGGGTCTTCCGTGAGAAAACAAAATATAAAATCCAGAAAAGGTGAATTTATGGTGAAAATTGTTAACTGACCTTCTGGTTGTGATAGTTTCTCGTCCCTCCCTTCCTCCCAAATAACTTAACAAGGCACTAGTTGTAGCCGATACGACATCGACATTCCCTTTATTTATACAGAATCTAAAGAAGGACGACTTTTTGTTGGACTCGTGTTTCACGCGGAGGTTAGTTGGGAGTAGGATGGCCAAATTATGTTTGGTTGGGTCCCTCACAATATCTTCTTCTATTTAAGATTAGTTGAGTCGATTTTGAGGAGATTGTTTTGTTGAGACTGTTTAATTAGTTACTTGTAGGAAGAGTTCCCATGTACTTATCCATCTTAAGAAAATAATAATCAAATCAATCAAAAATAGTACAAATTCACTATCTACATGAAACTAAGACTTCAATGAACAACCTTCAATGCCCAAACTTCATAAAATAAATTCCGAAGTCATCGGTTACAGAACCCACTACAACAACAATTTTATTCACCTAAAAGAAAATTGATACTTATTTAACTCGATAAAAATGCCAAATATAAAATGGACAACAATTGATAAATGACATTGCCACTTCAAACATCTATTTTTCTCCACGACCAAATGAAATTGCATTTCTACACCAAATAATAAAACTAGAGGTGTAAACGGGACGAGTATAATCATACTCGTATCCATATCTGCCTAACTAAACGGGTACATACCCGTATCCGCATCGTACCCGTTTAATAAATGGGTATTTGTACATGTCTCATACCTGTTTAATAAACTCGTTTAAATATCTAATTATATTTTTATTTATTTTAAATATATATTATATATTAATTTATATACTAATTAAATAATTAAATGAGTAAATAGATAAACATGTATGAGAAGATGTATTTCCGTACCCTCCATATTTATTAAACGGTTATGAATATGGGTAAATGTATATAATTTATTAAATTAGTACAAAAAACGTACCATATCCGCTTATTAAATGTGATGGATAAACACATAATACCCACCGAACCAGTTACACCCTAAATAAAACACAATCTTATTATGAATTCACTTAAATACTTGCATGCAAACATTTCACCTTTGAATTACAAACAACCTCAACCCAATAAAAAATAATTCCAGAATAATGCAAATAAGTAAATTCAAAATCATTCAGCTTTTTCGTATCCAGTGTGCAATCACAAATACCAAATGCATCAATACGAATTCACTATTCCGCTGATGTAAGGGAGACTTTGGTTCTGTATTATGTTGAACTTGGGTACTAATCTTTTTGTTTCTAACTTTTTAGTGGGTGGGGTCCATGCCCCCACCAGGCCCAAAGGTGGATCCGGCCGGACCGGCCCTGGTTGGGTCAAATCCTTTTTCAATTGCAACATACGTATATCCAAACTCAAATATGGTTGGCAATTATTAGGGTTTATTATGGCAACTTGGGGCATCTATAAAAGGGATCTTATGACACTCTGTTTAGAAGTGAGAACATAAGTGTAAATCTCATCTTATTAAGGTTTTAACAACCATTAGATAGGTGTGAGAATAAAGAAACAGTTTTCTCTCTACTTGTACTCATAGTTTAGAGCTTTTGGCTTTTTAAAGCGAGATAGCAAAAGAACCCCAAAGTGCCATTTTGAGAACATAGGCATAGTCGAACCTTGTTGTTGTATTTGTTTATGTTTGTTTGGTTACTGATTGCCTTGGTTGAGTGATTGTTGGATTGAATTCAAGTTTGCATTGCACTTGGGAGGTCGTTTTGTTTAACGTCTGCCAAATGTAAAACTTAATTCCGAGTCACTATCTTGGGGATTAAAGAGTTTGAATCCCCACGTGACTTATTCGAGGAGGGTGAATAGACTAATCTGAGTAAATATGTAGAAATTTAATGAAAAGAAAGAGATGACCAAACCACACAAAGTCGACACATAATATACATAGGTTCGATCATTAATCAAGACCTACTCCCGTCTTTGAGTCACGCTCATGATGTTATCTCTTTGGAGCATCCCTTATAGCTTGTAAATTTGCGGTCGTAATAGTTCGGTCATTAATGACCGTGACTTTTTTTTGTTAACGGGTGAATAGAACGGTCGTGGAGAGGTCATTATTTTATTATCTTTTGATTTATTATTTTGTTTTTTGTTTTGTTTTGATTTTTTTAATTTTTTGTTTGAGTTTTTTTTAATTTTTTTTTGAAAATACGTTTTATAATTGTTTTGATTTTTTAGAAAAGTTTTTAATTTTTTTTTTAATTTTTACCAAGATGGACCCCGAAATGATGTGGAGGAGAGAGATAAATTGTTGTGGATTGTGTTGGGTTGTGGTTAAGAGGTGAATAATGTAGGAAAGAGAAGAATGTGGGTTGAGGAAAGAGAAAACTGATGTGGAAGAGAGAGAAAGCTGATTTTGAAGAGAGAGAAGGTTGATGACCAGGTCGTCCAAGTCATGGTTAGTGATGGTCTCAAAGCATATGAGCACCCTCACCTAGCTTGTCCTTTAGCACCCACGAAGGAACCCTCTCAAAATCTATGGGGGCAACTCCAACAGTAGGGTGAATACCCAATTTGCTGATCGACCCCCATAGTGGTTACTTCAACGGTTATAAAAAAAATAGTCATCCAGAGTTCAATCACTCTTTGACACCTTTAACCAAAAAATTAAAATATGGCAATCGTAAAAGTGGTCACTCTTATGGGGTATTGTCGACCCATCAAGTGGTTAAAAAAATGATAACAAAGGGATAAAAATGGCCGACCGAATGGATACCGGTCGACCCAAACTGCAATGATAAGTGGTTGAAAGCCGAGGCCTATGAACACAATCGATCCAAGATAGAACCAATTGACCCATTCAGGGAGTCTAGTAAGGACTTGAAACTCTGGTTTATGGAAATGGTCAAGATTAACTGAATCTCCCCCACTAACTGAGATCGAACTGGTACATATCTTAAAGACTTGAATCTTAAGTAGTTGATTGATCTTTGTGGGTTAAGATTCATTCTATGATAAGTAACTAGTGATATTGATCCTAAATATGTTCTAATATGTGCATCCAACGTTGATTTACTCAAGTTTACGTAAGTTTCCTAAGAGCTCAAATAAATAGAAAAATAAATGTTTTAGATTGAGATTTATTACATTCTCGAGTCATTTGCTTTGTCTTGAGCATTGTTTTCGTCAATAATTAAGATTTGCATATATATATATATATATATATATATATATGGCGGTATTAGAATGAGACCAGGTCTCAATTTAATATAATGAGACCACAAACATGCACCATCAAGATCAAATCTAACGGTGAAGATGAAAAGGGTAATTTCGTAATCACTTCGTCCTCCTTTTACCTCCCCTCTCCTTTCTTCCCATACGCACCCACTCCCTCGTTCTTCCTCCCTCCTCCCCTCTTTTTCCTTCCCATACGCACCCACCCCCTCCTTCTTCCTCCCGCCTCTGTTCCTTCCCATCTCACCTATTCTCAAGTTTGTTTTCTTCTATTCACACTTATTTTACACACAATTTGATTGGGGATTTTTATTTAGGATTTTAGGTTCTAGAATGTTTTCTTTGTGTTTCCTGGTGAGGTTGATTACGTCGTCTCAAATCCCCATTTCTCGCCACCCAATTCCGAAAATGGTGATACTTTAATTTATTTCTGTTTTCGTTTTAGATTTAACAATCTGTGACTTTTCTCTCTCGAAATAAATAAGAAAGATTTTTCTGCTTGTTTTGGTGTGTAGACGTGAATTAAAGGGAAATAGTAGAATTGTGTCTTGTTTCATAGTACAATCTAAAAACTTTGCTTCCCATAATCGCTTCTATACCTTCTCATTTGTTTATTTAGCATCACTAAGTCGTTTCCTTACTTTTTTCTCATCGAAGACAAGAATTGCTGCAATGAGTGCGTCTAAGATTTCACATGTGATTCTCGTCTTGCAATGAGTGCGTCTGAGTTGCAGCAAGAATTGTTGCAACTGTATTTGTGTATTAAACGTATTATGTTGTGTATTGAACGCATATAGATGTGTATTCACTGGAAGTTTTATTTACGAGAATGATGCAGTTGTGTATTTTAATGATGTAATTGTATATTAAACTTTTAGAGTTGTGTATATTAAAGTTATAATGCAGTTGTGTATTTTAATAATGATTTTTCAAAAAATGTTCTCTAACCAAAATATCCAATACGAAAAATACATTGTTTGAGTAAATGCAATCAATAAGGGATGAATTCATTCATTAAACATAATGTAAATAGAAAAAAATACATTGTTTGAGTTCATATGCAGGTATAAATTACATTAATAGTATCATTTTTTTGTTTAATGAACTTATATGTTTACTACTGCTATTGTTGTGTAACAATTTGATATAGTTGTGTATTAAACCAATAAAGTTTTGCATTAAACCAGTAAGATATAGTAATATAAGATAGTGATATAGAATAAACTTGGGTATTAAAATAGTAAGATATAGTAGTGTAATACTAATATGGTTGTGTAAAATAATGATAGTTGTGTATTAAAATAACACAGTTCTGCATTAAACCAATAGAGTTGTATCTTAAAATGATATAATTGTGTATTTAACTGATAAAGTAGTGTAAGAATCTGATAAAATTGTGTATTTACTACATGTTTGAAAAAACTTTGACATTCCAAAGAGAGAGAAAAATAGATGAGACTTTGATAGTAGAAAAACAATACCTCACTTCATCACAAGATGGGCAATGGAGAAACTAACGGTCAATGTTTATACATTGAATATCTTCAAGTTCTTCCAAAATCAATTGGATAAATATTTGTCGTGTAACGTCAAGATTGGAAGGTCAGAAAATAATTCAGTTATTTACTTTGTAACAAATATAGATGATGATTTGAGTTCTATTAGAGATGTAATATATTATAATGAAGAAAAAAGGCTTCGTGTGAATGTTGTTTGTTATTTATACATTGATGTATCAACTAAATATTTCATATGATATCTTATTTACTTAGAAATTGCTTATATGTGTAGACTTGTATGGTTTGATAATGATAGATTGTGTGACATGTTTTTACAAATGCTTTTGTTGTTTGACAGATTTTGTGAATTGAGTTTTATGAAGGAATTACAGAACTTGTGTAATAAAATGATATCGTTGTGTATTTAAATGATATATTGGTGTATTAAACATATACTGTTGTGTATTAAACGCATATAGATGTGTATTCACTGCAAGTTTTATTTAAGAAAGTGATGCAGTTTTGTAAAGTGTTTTATGTCATTTCTATCTCCAACATTTCTCTTTTCTCTCTTTTCTCTCTCTCTCTCTCTCTCTCTCTCTCTCTCTCTTTCCTATAGAAAAATATGCAACACATCTCTCTCACCTAGTCACCCCCTACTATAGTAATTTAGTCTTATGTGAGACCGTTAACATCTATGGAGGGGATGTTTACAAGCTCCGTAAGTTGACTTCAATTAATCATTTATATGTCTGATTACAAAAATATACAAAAATCAAACATTTCCCCTATTCCCGACACCAATTAATGTTTTAACTCTCATACCATGTACAACAACATGAACCCTCCATCTACTTCCTTTCCTCCACAAGGATCAACAATTCATGTTTATGTACGTATCTCTTTTAGAATCATATATGTTGTTCGTTTCTTCCTCTCCGGCGACAACCAATTGTATTTGTGTATTAAACATATTCTATTGTGTATTGAACGCATATAGATGTGTATTGGCTGGAAGTTTTATTTAAGAAAGTAATGCAGATTTGTAGAGTTGATCCATGTCATTTCTATTCATATAGAAAAATATGTCATACTACAATAATTGAGTCTTATGTGAGCCCGTTAGCATCTATGGTAGACTTAACTGGGGATGTCCACAAGCTCCCTAAGTTGACTTCAATAATCATTTATATGTATGATCACAAAAATATACAAAATCAAAATTTCTCATCTCCCCAGCACCAACCAATGTCTTAACTCTCATACCATGTACAACAACATGAACCCTCCATCTACATCCTTTCCTCCACAAGGATCAACAATTCATGTTTATGTACGTATCTCTTTTAGAATCATATGTTCCTCACTTCTTCCTCTCCGCCTGAAACCAACTGTATTTGTGTATTAAACATATTCTGTTATGTATTGAACGCATATAGATGTGTATTCACTGGAAGCTTTATTTACGAAAGTGATGCGGTTGTGTATTTTAACGATATAATTGTATATTAAACTTTTAGAGTTGTGTATATTAAACTTATAGTGCAGTTGTGTATTTAATAATATTTTTTCCAAAATGTTCTTTAACCAAAATATACAATAGACAAACTAAATCATACTAAACAACATTATATTCAACTTATAATGCAATTGTGTATTTTAATAATGAATTTTATGAATTAAAGAGTTCTTGAACTTGTGTAATAAAAGTATACAATTGTGTATTAAAATGATATAGTTATGTATTAAACTTATAATGTTGTGTATTGAATGCATATATATATTATATGCTTCACTGGAAGCATATGATTTCATTTTGGTGGACATTTCATCTTCATTTCATGTTGTTTGTCCAAAGAAAAAGAAAAACTATATGTAATCTTGTTCATCACTAGTTTAGTACACAAACATAATCGTATATTACACAACAATCAATTCTAATACACAAATACCTTGTTCAATACACAAGCATAAAAGTTTATCAAACCACTATATAATAATAATACACAAGCATAACAGCAAATACATTACTTTATATATCATAGTAGCAAATACAATTACAAATATCATACTAAACCAATTCCTGCCAAGAGGATGGGTTGAATTATTATTTTTCTCAATTTTGGTTTTCTCTGTTTTCTGCAAAAAAAATTCATAGTTAGAAGTGAGAATGATAATTTAAGCACGAACCATTATTTGTGAAAAAGTTTATAAACCTTCGTGGAGGAAGAACATTTTGTTTTTAAAGCTTTTGTGCTATTTTTTTATTCAATTTCTTCTGCCAAACAACATATTAGCGCACAAAATAACAAAAATCTCACAAATGCACCACATTTCAACACTCAAAACACCGAAAACAACATCAACATTAGCAGATTCATTTCCGAAATCCCCAAAATCATCCAAATCCGCACCAAAACGAATTCTTCTTGCTTAATTCTTTCTGGGGTATTTTGTGAAATATATAAAAATTTACATAATAAAGACAAGCTAACTGCAGAAGGATGTCAAACCTAAGAGAGAAATTAAATAAAGTAAAGAAAATCCATCATTGTCCTCCTTGCTAATCCTTGTTTTGTAAAGTAAATTTTTTTATTCCTTTAATCCTATCGTCACACTAGGACTTGTTTACTGGGTCTTTTCCCCATTTGATGGTAAAACATTGACTCTAAGACCATCTCTTCTGACAGCACTTCTTAAAAAAATTCAGGCTTCTTTTGATTGAAATGGAGTTTAAGCTCAAAATTCAGTGAAAAACTCAAGATGCTTTCTAGCCACCAGATTTGATTGTCATGTATGCATGGATCACGTTACGCAAAATCCACCAAAAATATATATGAACAAGAGCCATAAAAAAACAAGATAACAGTCAAATATAGATGATCTCCTTATCATTCATTGAAATGGAATACAACATATTCAATTCCCCATTACAGCAAGATTTTCTTTTTCAAACACCAGCACAACAAACCACCAACTAAAACCAAAATCCACCAAAACGAGAATAAGTCAAAATCAGCAACTACAGCAGCAGTGAGTGGTTGAAGAACATACTTGTTCTACTTTTGTGGAAATGGAGGAACACAACAATTTCCCGACACCCAAACCCCATTCAGAACTTCTCCTTTTTCAAAAGAACAAAACCCACAAAAACCAAAATCCCGACCTACAAAATAAAATCCAAATCAAAGAACATCTCCAGACCTTTTCAAAAGAACAAAACCCACAAAAACCAAAATCCCGACCTACAAAATAAAATCCAAATCAAAGAACATCTCCAGAAGCACTGACAACGTCAACCTGTGGATCTCCCCTCGTAGCTTCCACAGTGCCTCCCCGCACTGCTTCATCGACGGCCTCGATCGCCTTGTCGGAGCAAGGCACCGTTTCGCCACTGCAAACATCCCCTCCGCCACCTCCATCGTCGCCTTGTTCCGCGCCAGCTTCCGGTCCATCCCCACTTCGATCTCCCTGCCATTGTACTTCTTCAATGCCTGACGGACATGAATGGAATGGAATCGTTTGTGTGATTACCATATTACCCTTTAGTTGAATAAATTGAATGTTGGGTAAACCAACCATTGGATCTAGATCCAAGGGAGGAAAATATGGGGTCTCATTTTTTTACAATGAGACCTGGTCTCATTGTAAAATTTCTGTATAGAGGAGGGATCCACTGGGTTTTTTTAACAACTTTTACACTAAATCTGGACCCTCCATCACCAAAGCAGGAATGGTTAGGATTTCAAGCAAAAAAATTATTTTTTATTCCCAAATCTCAATCTTCTCCCCCATCTTCCCTTTTTTTCTCTGCTCACGTTTCCTTCTCCATCTTCCCAACTCATCTTCTTCTCCCCCGTAACCGCGAGAGATCACATCGTGGAAGGAGATCAAGTGGAGGTCTACCGACGCAGGTTCGTCGAGGAGATCGTGGGGTTGCTCCAAAGTACTTCCCACTTCGAACTCGACCACGCCGAGGAGACATTGGAAGTCCTCTACAAATTTATAATGCGTGCCGCGTAGGAGAATGAGTTTGCGTGCCGTTTGTAATGCTTATGCATTGTTTATCCAACTTTGTGATTGGACTTTGATAGTGAAAACTAAGCTTTCACGTGGTGTTTTACAAAGGTTGGAGTTTTGATTTGCCATTATAAAGTGGAGAATAATTTGAAGTGCATTTGCCTAAAACACAGAATGATTTGGATTTGTAATTCTTGAGTAGCATTTGTTTGAGTAGGTCCTGCTCATATGAAGTTCAGAGACAACAAGTACATGCTTCTAAAGTATCGAGGCATAGAAGCACTCGATCTAGATTATGAAATTTCAGATTGTGTGTAATAATGATAAGTGCTACATGTATCTTCCTATTTACAACCTTGTTCATTCGTTCCAAAATAACACGAGCACTGCCGAACACAAGAGCAATTCAAATTTGTTCCCCAGCAAAATATCCATTCATTGTTCACCAACAATTCTGTTAACCAAAATTTTACAAACTATGGTAATAATAGCAACAAAGGATGCACATATATGTTTCATGTTTTTAAAGATAACAGAAAACAACAAAAGACATTTGCTGCACCTCATTGATTCTTACAAGTAGTATTATAATGACCCAACTCATGGCAAATACTACACCTTCGTTTTTGTTTTTTGGCAGCGGCCATTCCAATTTCAAGGCCACTTTTAAGCCTTCCATAATCTGATTCTTTTTCAGAATTTTTCTTCCGACCTTTTGTTTTTGAGACTTGCGGATCAGCTAGTGGTGTGTCTTCAATTGGAAATTGTCTTTCCTCCACTTGAATGGGGTCATTGTTGGAACTCTTCAATTTGACAACTTCTTTAAATGCTTTGTCCATGGCATCAATTATCACTTGATAAGATTCTTCAGATTCATGTAAATACGACAACAACAAACTTGTTTTACGATGAAAATTCGTAGTGCGGACAAAGGAAGACTTATCTGCATCGATTGTCAAAGGAATGGGAATACCATCACCTGCTTCTTTGGTCCACCTTTGAAGAATGTATTGTGGTGGTATCCTTTGAACATTTTTCCTGTGAAAGATAGATAATATATGTCGACATAGAATGCCTTCAAACTCAAACAGGTGGTTGTAGGGAAAACTTCTCTTACCATATTCCCAATTGCTTTATCTTGGTCGGTTAAAATTGACATCAGCGCCTTTCCATTCATTGCTTCTAACCATGTTTTGTATAACCATTCGTATGATTCTTCAGTCTCATCTTGCAACAAAGCACAACCAAACAATATAGATTGGAAATGGTTATTAACACCCACAAAGAGCCCAAATGGCAAGTCATATTTATTGGTTTTGTAGGTTGTATCAAATACAACAACATCACCAAATCGCTCGTAACATAAGCGGGCTCTAGAATCCACCCAAAAGAAATTAACCATTCGAGACTCATTGTCATGTAAAATTAAAAAATAGAAGCTTGGATATTGAGCTTGCTTCGTTTTACAATAAATGAAAACACTCCTAGCATAGCCAATATTCAAATTTATTGTTCTCAAATTTCTAACATGATTCCAGCAGTCCCTACTTGAAAAGTTAACATTAGATTCATCATTAAATACCTCTGGCACTTTACCTGTAGGAAGTCCAATCTCGCAAAAAATTTCAACTAGTTTTTTGGCAATTGAAGGCATGAACTTCTGATTTCTAAGATTACAAACACTTTTAGGACTAGCGAGCACATGATTGTGTGTGTTCTCAACTATTGTTGATATCCAATGATTTGTCACCTTCTTTCTTGACACAATAAAACCTACGAGACAACCAGTTCTACATGTGAGAGTCTTCTTTTTTTTCTTTTCATCCACATTGGAAATGCACTCTGACCAATGCCCCTCACACGAGCATACATAGCGTCGATACCTAATTTCAGCACTTCTAGAGAAGGTATTAGAATTTCGAATTCGCACACTAAAGCCACTAACTTGAGCATAGAGATGGTAAAAGTAATGAGCTTCATCAAAAGAGTCAAACACCATACCTTTGAAGGGACACACACCCTCATATTTTTTCGTGACAATGTCTTTGAGTGAGTTGTTTGGCAAAGGTTCGTCACAATCTAGATTTTCTGTATCCATTTGATCGATGAGGAGTGCTCTGTTAAAAAAAATCAAATAAAACCACACATTAGTCAATTAATTAAAGCCACCAAATTAACAACAGGAAAGTAGACCTTGAAAGTGTGAAATAAACACAAAAATCATGAGTCAAAATCTACAAGTCGGTAGACTACATGTAAAAACAACAACTTCAAATAAACTAAAAACATTTAATCTAAAGCATACTCTAATTTAAAACTCTTCAGCAAACTCACATTCGTGAAAAAGAAAAAAACAAAGAGTTGGGAAGATGGAGAAGAAAACGTGAGCAGAGAAAAGAGGGGAAGATGGGGGAGAATATTGGGATTTGGGAATAAAAAAATAATTTTTTTGCTTGAAATCCCAGCCATTCCTGTTTTGGTGATGGAGGGTCCAGATTTAGTGTAAAAGTTGTTTTAAACAAACCCTCGTGAGATATATGAGGCTAATGGGCTTGTATGTATGTTTATCCACAAAATAACACGAAAGGAATGCATGAGATCAATTTTGGCAAAGTCTTCACTATATAATATGTAATTGAAGATTAAGTCGTCTCTAACAAATCATTATATGATATGTAGATTGTAAGTGACTATATGATGTGTAATTGACTATTATGTGAATGACATGATAAAGTTATTTTTAGTAAAACATTATTATACTAAAATCCTCCGTTGCATTTGTAATATAATGTAAGACACATAGTTGCTTTTTTTAAAAAGTTTTGTAAGACTCATGGTTAGTGGGGGAGATTCATCGGGGTGTCATTACCGTGGTAGTATCGATCTTTTTTGTCTTCTTCTTTGTGTGCCTATAGATCTACCGATTGGAACCTGTTTGATGAAATGTCACTACGACTGAGTTTGTTTCTTGTCGTGGTAATTAAGGATGAAATTTTGTGTCAGAAATATAAAGTATACAAAGGTGGATCTCAAATTTCTGGTGACCTTAATTGGTATGGCCTTTCTGGTGACCTTAATTGGTATGGCCTACATAGTATAAAAACAAATGACCAATTTAATTTTATGAGGACATCTTAATTAATAGTTAAACAGTAAGTAGACAGAAGTGACCATAAGTTGTTTTCACCGGCACAAGTAACAAACAATTTTCCTTATAATCCATGTCCAAACCATACCGGTACTCGACTAATACTTCGTTCAGTACATAACGCATTATTGTGTGTGAGACAAGTAATTATCTTCAAAAGAGAGACATGCAAATGGAGAAATATGATCAACTCGCACGTAATTAATTATGATCAATCAAGTATTGTCTCAAACCATACCAGCATTTCTACAGACCTTATCACCTTAGAAAGAACCAAAATGCTTAAAATGGGAATAACAACTTAAAAGAGCCTTCAATAAATTCTCACCCTTCCGACGACGCATTCTATAGATCAGGAGGCATCTGCACGCTGCAGCCATGTATGAGGAGCAGAATAGCAGAAGCTGAGAGGTTCTAAAGTAGGCCACGACTACTATATATATCTGAGTGGAGACCAGTAGTTGCCCATCTTTTCTATAATTACTTATCCAGACGGCAACTCTGGATGGGCATGCACAAAACATATATGCATGCATGCATGCAGCACACAGAATCTATCGCCAATCAAATTAAGACAAGTTCAAAAAAATTAAAAAACATACACCACCACTTGTGTCCACCAATGGCGCGCATGCCACCTTCAGGTCTCAGAACTCCCATGTAATGACAAATTCTGTTCTCTCCAACATGCTCTACGGTCGTTGCTGCAGTTCTCAACTCTAGCTCATGGTCACTGCAGGGCCAATTTATGTGTAACATTTCACATGGTCCTTTTTTGGATTTTTTTCCCCAAGGAGAAATCACATGGGATGTGTCTTAGGTTGTTTTTAATTCTTTTTTATTTCTTTCCTAACAGAAATTGCAACATTATATAATGTTCTATGTATAAAAAAAATATACCTCAAAAATCACAAAATTGGACAGTTGCCATAGAATTTTGTAATTTTTTTGGATACACGTTCGTATGCCTGAAACTGAGTGGAACTTATCCGTCTGTCATTTTCCCTATGTTGTCAACATTTCGCAGGACTAGTCATGGGGTTGACATTTAAGAAGTGATTATATATGCAATATTTCTTTCTTAAATTTTTTATTAATTAAACTCATTTTATATTATAATGACTAAATTAAAGTGATTTGAGAGTTGAAATATCCCTTAACCTGACAAACTTTCCCCTCATTTCCTCTAGAAATCGCAGCGACAACAAATTCATCAGTTTTTTTGCTTCCAAAACATTGTTAATTGACAAAGTACCTATGGTTTGGAGATAATTTGCCCTATACGAATAAAAAACAATATGATTGGCCTCGTACCCATCCGTTACAGTGGGGTCCACATTTGTCAGGCACCGTTAACATTTTCCGTGACGTCGTGTTATTTACCAAACGTTAACTCCTAACAACACCCTGTTATTAGGCTAATTAGCATCCCAACCCGAGCCCAATTAAAGCTTAAAATCCTGACCCCTAAAATCCCGACCCCAATTCTCCATCCAAACCCTAGCCCCTTTCCTGACCACAACCAAATCCCAAATCACGACCGACCACCACAACCAATCACAACCCAATGTCTCCCTCTCGACATCGCGATTTAGGGTTAGTCGTCCCTCTTGTTTCCCAACTACAACCGACTCTTCTCCCTCAATCATCCAGTGTCAACTCCCTCTCCGAATCCGCGAACAACTACCTCGATCTTCTTGTCCCCTATTGCAGTTGTGTGCTGCAAGCGAGCATCAGAACTTCCAAGAAGGGTTGGAGCTACGACCGAAGGTTTTACAGATGCCTGAATTATGGGAAGGTTAAGTTTTTTAATTTCGTGGATTTAATACATGACTGCTCGAGTTTGAGTTTGAATTCAAATAACCTATGTTTTGATTAATACATGAGGCCTTGATTAATACATGAGTGCCTTAATTTGAGCAATTTTCGGGGTGAGATGTACATGAGATTTCTTGACTTGAGCAATTGTCAGGGTGAGATATACATGAGTGTCTTGATTAATACAACTATCGACATACATATTTTGAGTGTCATAGAGTCCATAGGTTTTGACATTAAGTGCATGCAATTTTGACGTTTATTGCATTCCCAGTTTTTCAGTATCTCTTATGTTAAGGCAAATTGAACGTGTATGTATGGAAGGAGGTGTTTGTTTCATGATTTGGAATTGGCAGAGTCACGTGAAGCCTTGCACATTATTTGCTTGGGTTGATGGGAATGGTGTTGATCCGAACCTTGAAGAATTGTATGTCTGGCTTAAGAAGAGGGTTGACGAAGTTGAACGACTACTTGCCGAAGTTGCTACACTGTTGAAGAAGATTGGTTTGGCTGTGAAACTTTTGTGTGTTATTGGTATGACTTTGATGTTTAAGAGCTTGGCGTAGTTGTTGGTGTTAGTCTTTTGTTGGTGTTAACCTATGTTCGTCAAGTTCAATGTGTTGTATAATCTCATGTAACCTTTGTTTCGTCAAGTTCAATGTGATGTTCGTTAACTTCTTATTGTCATGCTTGTTTGGAGAGTTCATTTATATGAAGGTTGTTTGTTGGTTAAACAGATATTATTTTGATATTTTGCAGTGAAACATTACTTGTTAAATGCAGCCAATGTTCATGTGTAGTGCAGGACAAAATTGCATCCAAAATTGCATGGCTAATGAAGGTTCATATCTGAAATGAGATGGCATAGAATAACAAATGAACCAAGATATTGCAGTCAAACATGCAGTACTAAATTGCATAAAAAAAGAACTTAAATTTGCAGCGTGATATGTAGCAAACTTTGAGGCTTAAAATGCATCCCAGAATTAACCAATTTGCACATATAAGATGACAAAAAACAAACTGAATTCACCAACATATTGTATCTAAAATTGCAGCCAAAATTGGAGTAGTAAAGTGCAGCCAAAAACAACTAAAATTTGTAGCTTGACATGTAGCCAACTTTGAGGCAAATTTTGCATACCAGAATTGACGAAATTGCACATATAAGATGACAAATAACAACCTGAATTCACAAACATATTGCAGCCAAAATTGCAGTACAACACATGCAGTGGTAAAATGCAGTCAAATATAACTTAAATTTGTAGCTTCATATAGTGCACAAAACACTTAAGCATTTAACCAGTAATTCCCACATATACAACATGAACAACTAACATTCCTTGCACTTTACATAATACCAAAACATGCAACAGACACTTACTACATTATCCTTTGCCTTCTACAGTTCACAAAATTCACCTAGATTGTGTCTGACTCGCTTGAGGAGGAATAAGCTCTCTACACTTCTTCGCATGATGACCATAATTCCCACATCTCTTGCTCTTATGTCTCCTTTGACTTGGTTTGGGTTCATCAATTGGTCTCAACCTCTTCTTTTGTGGTCTTCCAGCCTTTTTAATTGAAGGGGGGCTTTGACCACTTCAATTTGCTCAGGATCAGCCACACAAGTGGACTGATCTAGAAGTGGACTAATGTTCAACTCATAAGTAGCTACATATAATTCCTTGGTGTACCACTTGCTTACATAGTTCTCCCATGCAGGATCTCTGAATGTGTCTATGAAGGCAGTGACATATTTACCTGGTAGACCCACCACTTGCCAGTACCTATATGTGCAAGTCTACTCTCCCAGATGTACAACATGTGTCTCATATTCACTTGTAACCTCAACCACATATATTCTGTTGACCTTATGACCATGTACCCTCCCAATGTCCTTGTCATTGCTTTCAACCATTCCCTTCCAATAGGAGATAGATTATCATCCCACCTAGTAGCTCTTTTCTTTATGCTTTAAGTAAATTGTCTTCACGAATTTCCTTCTAACTGTTTCCCTCTCCAAACTTTATGATAAGGTAACTCGACATGATATTTCCTGGTCAGTTGATCTATGATGTGTTTAGTGGTCAAACTGTCATCTTGAATCAACCACAACTGGCATTTACTTGCAACCCAATGTTCTGTAGACATCTGAGAACCAGATCTGTTCACAGAACAACATGTGTGGGCCCTCTAAGAGTTCTAATGTGAAAAATAACTCCATGTCTTTCTCTAGATGCATGAATCCTCCATTTACACTTGATATCTTTGCATATGGTAGTTGGGGTTTAAAAAATCCAAAAAAAAACTTGTTGCGGTTTTACAACACTTCCCATTGAAGTTGAAGGAATGCAAATTTGACCTCTACAAGAAGCGGGTGGAGCCAGCACAACCCCGGGAGGAGTGGATGGCCGGACGACCCCAAAGCATCTCCGTTGAGGATTGGTCCACTCTTTTAGATTATTGGGCCAGCGAGGTTTTTCAGGTATACTTTGATTTTAATAATTTTAATGTTATTCAATTAATATGAAAACTAATATTGTGTTTAATTTTTGATGCAGAAAAAGAGTGAGATCAACAAAAAACCCAGACGAACCTAATTATACCACATACGTGTGGTATGAAGTCCGTCATGCGACATAAGGAGAAGATGGTAATTGGTTAAAAAATTGTCTAAATTTGATTTGTTTTTTATGCAATCTAACACCTTTTTATTTTTGCTGCAGATTGCAGAAGACCTGGGTGCTCCAGAGCCCACACGGACAGACATGTGGATTAAACTCCACCATAGGAATCAACTGGAAGCCGCTCTACTAATTGTAAGCTAATTACATGTATATTGATCTATAATTATTACTATGTTTCACGTTTAAATTGAAGTTTAACTATTTAAATGTTCTATTTCAGCAACAGTTTGAGACTATGAGAGGATCAGGTGAGACGCGCTGTCAGGGCTCTATCACCTCGATCGCTCTTGATGATATGGTTGGCACCGTGTTGGGAGATGGACATGGACGAGTTCGTATGTATTCCAGCTATGTCATGCCCGCGGATATATACGAGATCCATGGGATGCCAAGCAGAGCAGAACGTAGTGCCAACGCAGACGTGGAGCAGAACGACGACGTAACTGAGGAGTTGAAGCACGTCAGCAGTGAGCTTGTGATGACTCTGGATAAGCTGAAGACGGCGGAATCCGTGCTCAGTAAGATGCAACTTCAAATGAACTTTCTGAAGGGAATGTGTTCTAAAAGTTTACTTTTAAATGTCAATTATTATGAATTGAATGAGAAATCATTTTGTTCCTTGTTTATGTTATTCGTCTTTTAGAAGTGTTAAGGAAGAAGCTCTTGGTCCTTAACCGTAGAGCTCTAAAAGATATTGGTTTACATAAAACAAAAGATATTCACAATCATTGTAATTAACATGGGACATTAATTACCGAGTTGAGATTGTCGTGTTGGTCATAGATCATTGTAGCTCTACAAGTGAGTGACAACACGGGTACACAAAAGAGGAAAATATTACTTTTGTATACTGAATAGACCTAATAAGTAAAACATTATAGAATTGTGTTTTCTGTGTCATTGATGTTTTACTGTGTCTTTGGTCCTTTGATATGAGACTTATATCCGATCACTTACGAATTGCTTAATTAGACTAGTGTCTTGAGCTATCGATGAGTGTAGTGTAAAGACATTGGTTGGTTAAGTATGACTTTTGTTGGAGAAGATAGTTAGTCAAAAGATTATCATTGTCCCTCTTAATTGAGTGATGATATTAGTGGGCCCCTTGATAAAGCAAAGTTATAATGTACACAATGTGATTTGAGTTAAGTCACATATTTATAACTAGCTTAAAGAGATCAAGAAATGAATACTAATACAAAGATGACACAATACTAATTTGTGTGTATTCTTAATATCATGAGGCAAGGGACGGACAAAAGTGGTGCACTCCATCACTAAATGGATCGGGTTTTGGTTCGAGTGGAATTAAGACATCTAACTAATTGGGAGCTATAATGTGTAGCTGGATACTGCTTATAGCTTGTGATATTAAGCTCTTAATATCACTGCCAACTTAGTCTAGATCCTCCCATAGGTCACACCGCAAAAAACCGGGAAACAAGAAGCTTGATTTTTAGTTCATATGATGTGTCGGGTTTCTTATAGAAAATATGACACATGTGGTGAACAAGTAAAATCAATTATGTTGTATATAATATAATTAGAATCATGATAAATTCATATGAGATGCATATATTATGGGGTGCAATAATTTATTGTTGCATAGGATAATATATTGCATAAGTTGTGAATTTGCTAAAACCCCCTAAAGTTCAAATTTTGTTGGAAATAAATCCAAAATTTGAAAAAGGCAAAATCGGGTAAAAGTTCAGTAATTCGTTATGGTTCGGTCGACCGAAGGATCTGTGGATCGGTCAACCGAACGTGGAACGGATGGTCAGAGTTGATTGACCGAACTTGAACAAAGTGCCTGGAGTTCTGGTGCGGTATACCGAACCAGAAACGGTCGACCGAACAATGTCCAGTTCCGATATTTTTGGTTAACCAAATGACACTCGGTTTTAGACGCGAATTCGTCCGATCGGTTAAGGAGAATTTTTCTCCTTAAGAATCGGTCATCTGTCTAATGCACGGTAATACGAACGTGACATATTCGGTTAACCGAGTATATCTCGGAAAACCGAAGCACGATCGATTTTCTGCCTTTGATAATTAAGAGATTAATTTGATCAATGGTTGGATTAGCTCCAAACTTGGTCAAACGTTTTATGGATGCATGTAATGCATTACGGAATTAGTTTGTGAGAGAAAATGTCAAGAGAACATGGCTTAAGAATAGCCATGATTGAGAGTAAGATTGGAGGCTATAAATAGGTCCTTATTCTCCTTAATTATGTTAGAAGTTTTTCTAATTGTTTTCTCTCCTAATTCACCACAAAAAGCCACAAAAATTCTCTTAGTTTTTCTAAGTCTTTGGAAGGAGAAATCTCAGAGATTAAGGAAGGGGTTTGTAGCTAGATTCTAAGCTAGTTTGGAGATTGATTGGCTAGCTCATTTCTCTCCAACCTTGTTTAGGGTTTCAGTGAAGACTCGGAGGCATCCGGCGCAACGGGAAGTGACGATCGTCTTTCTCAACATCTCTGGCAAGAAGTTTTAGAGAACTTCTAGGTATGAAATTCGGAACCCATGTTTGTTTTAATAAAGTTTGAAACTATTTATTGAAACAAACCAATGCATGCATGAAACAAATCATAGAAAAATTGTAATTGATCCTTATTGTGCATAAATATTTCGAAAATAAATATGTACAATTAAACTAGAAATCCTACAGTGGTATCAGAGCTTAGGGTTCAATTTTCTAATGATTTGAAACTATAAGTAAATTTAGTTTGCCATCTAGGGTTCGAACAATTCGATTTTCCGTTTTTCGGTCTTTAAATGTTTTGTTGGAATAATTCTTTGTAATAATTCGTTTTGAATGTTTAAGTGGTTTAAAACATGTCATGTAATTATTAGAATTATGATTTAGACATAAGTCTAACTTGCAATAATTTCGTTTTAAGCATAAACGATTGTTTTGTAAGAGAATCAACAAAACCGAAAAACTGCGGTTCGTCTTTCCTTTTAGGAAATTGGATGGACAGCGGTTCAAAAAAATGTTTTTTGAACTTGTGGATGGATGAAAAACCTTTTTATGGATTTCAAAATGTTTTTCAAAAAATTGTTTGGGATTCTAGATGATTGATAAACTAGGTTGTATAGTTTATAGCAATATTGCGTGCATGGATGCTCGAGTTGTCTTTGCAGGAATTGTGAGTTTATATGTTCCAAATCAGCACCTATGAATGTTTGTAATTATTATTATACAGGGGATTATTTACATGTAAAAGCCAAATTCTATCTTTCTATCTTTAGATAATTGCATTGCATTTAAGAGGTTTTACATAGGACTTGCACTAGTCGGTTTGTTATCGAATGTGAGGAGCATGTTTACTTTCTGTAAAATCTACATCTCCGGTGCAAGAAGAAGTCGCCGCTGTAGCGCATCGATCAAGGATCGAGGATCGGGGATCGAGGATCAAGGATCAAAGAGAACATATAAACTCACACGATGTGGATTGTGTGAATGGTTTGATTTCTGTTTTTAATCTTGCTATGCATGTGATGAATGTGTTGAATGTTAGGATGTGTATGAATGATAATATGCATGATAACCTAAAATTCTGAATCACATGTTAATATATGAAATTGTCCAACAAAATTAAGAGTAATTTTCCTTCTTATTTCATCCACTAGCAGTCATCGATCGAGAGATACTCTGCTCGCCCTTAGCGGGAGATAACTCCCTCTATCTTTGGGAATAGTGGGAGATATAATGGTTGTCTATTGTTGTGTCACGATTAAATATATGAGGTGCGTTTCACCCTAGTGAACCCCAAGTCTGTTTAGTTGTGAATACAATGGATAAACGTATCTCGTATCAAATGAAAATAAGTTTTCTTAACATTACCTAGAGCCCTCGCTCGGTTTTGGGAAAAAGTTTTTCTTACGAGGATAGGTCATATTCCCTCATAATTAAAATGACAAGAATCACAAGAGTGTGATGCACTACCACGTGCGTGAAAAACGGGTGAGTCTTGAGGAGCTGCACAACGCTCTCAAAACTGCTGAAGTTGACATGGGCAAGGGTAGGGAGAAGCATGTCCTTGCCGTCCATGGGAGGATCCAAAAGATTGGTAAAGGAAATGACAAATCTACCAAAAGTAGTTCAATCAAGAGCAAGAGAGTATGAGGTGCTCATAAGAGTGCCTCGAGGGGGAAATCTCAGAAATCTCCAACTCCCAATACGGAATGCTTTCACTGCGGTGAAAAAGGACACATCCGGCCAAATTGCCCCAAGTACAAGGAAGACCTTGACAACGGAGTGATTGAACGTCGGCGTCCCAAAAAGGCCAAAGGTATATTTGTTATTGAAATAAATTTAGCCACCTCTGTCCAGGATTGGGTAATTGATACCGGATCTTGTGCTCACATAGTTTCTAATGTGCAGCTACTCACGGATAGGAAGGAACTCGTAAGGAACGTGGTAGAATTGAATGTCGGAAATAGTGCGAGCGTTTCTGCGGTTACACAAGGTTCTGTGGTGCTTCAATTATGTAGTGGTTTAAATTTATGTCTAAAGAATGTTTATTATGTGCCTTCGATTAACAAGAACATTATTTCTGTATCATGCTTAGATATGAATAATTTCAATATAAACATTATTTATGTGCCTTCGGTGAACACTCGGAGGCATCCGGCGCAACGGGACGCGACGATCGTCTTCCTCAACATCTCTGGATCATCAAGAAGTTTTAGAGAACTTCTAGGTATGAAATTCGGAGTCCATGTTTGTTTTAATAAAGTTTTGAAACTATTTATTGAAACAAACCGATGCATGCATGAAATAAATCATAGAAAAATTGTAATTGATCCTTATTGTGCATAAATATTTCGAAAATAAATATGTACAATTAAACTAGAAATCCTACACTTTCTGCTCGAGAAGGCAGGTTACACGAGCAATGTAATCTACACTTTGTTTAGTTAAATTGACGCATTTATTGGTTTATGTCAAATAATTTATAATGTTTGTAATGTGCAGGATCACGACGTCACCCCTCTTTGCACAACGCTACCACCGCCGAGACGAGATGACGATCACGGGCCTACGGGCGGAGAATGGACAAGAGGTTTGACGGCTTAGTCGCTGCATTTAATCTATTACTTTTATCATGTATAGAATGAATGAATCAAACTCATTTGTGAATGAATGAATGTTTTATCAATTGTTTGGTTTTGACTTAAGTTCTTTGTTGAACGTTTTAATTAAACCGCAAGTGCACGACCGCGATGAAGCGGTGGCAAGTACGGGTCGTCCTCAGGGAGGTGAGCAGCCTCTTGCTTGTACGAAATCAAGTGGCAAAAAATAGGGGGAGAAAGATGTTTATGCTACTCTACTCTATACTACGCTAAGAAGTACGAAATGTGAAAGAAGCAAACAAACGATGAAATAAGAACTAGGCTAAGAACAAAACAAGAATGCTGGAATTTCAGGAATGGAAAACCCCCTAAGGGGTGGAGTGAGTGCACACATGCAAAGAGGTGGGTGTAGAATACATTCTTTAAGCACATGAAGGTGGTGTTTATCAAGCATAGGAAGTGTCTAAATGTTATGGCAAAACCTATCAATTTATTCACCAACTTGGTTGATTAACATTTACATATGCAAGTTGTTTATTTCAGAACCTAAACAAGCATGAGAGGTGTCTAATCATTTTGGCAAAACTCATCAAGTTATAAATTCTATCCTAAACAAGCAAGCATACATTCATGTTTAATCAACACATCAAAAATAAAGCATTCATCCCATTCTCTAATGCATGTATGTACATCTACTCCACCCCCCAAAGGGGATGGAACTACTCACTAAACATTACACTAATTATTAAACTATGGAAAGAAAGCATATTAAAACTAAGCTAGAATCAAAAGACGATTAAACTAAAACATGCACAACAATAAAAGAAGCATAAAACAAACAATGAAAGAAACATAAAACTTTATTGATAAAATGACTCACATTAAAAGTAGCATCCTCCCACTTTAGTGTGTGCTTCAAGGCCTCACTTCTAGTAGGAAGAATAGCCACTTAAAATATGGAGTGATTACAAAAGGAGGTGAAGAGTTCTATTTATAGGCATGGAAAAAGCTAATCCGGGACAATCCCCCGATGTGGGACTAAACAGATACCACAAATAGCCTAAACATCCTCTAATACATGTGCTGGAGAAATTTGAGCGCATTTGGGCCAAAAGTGACCGCCAATTAGCGGTCTTGGACCGCTAATTAGCGGTCTACAGTGTCCGGATCGCTCTGTAATTTCTTGTGGGCTTTTCTGGAAGGCTTTGTTGGTATTTGATGCATCTAGTTTGCATGTTGGAGCTCCGACCCGAATAGAATTGCCAAAATACTCCCAATGATGGTGAGGAGTATTCTGTTTTGCTCTTAGGTCCTTCTGTCTTGCAATCAGGTCCTTCTTCCTTGCATCTTGGTCCCCAGATCTCACAATTCAGTCCTTTTTTCCAGCTTTTGGGTCCTTTTATGCTTCATCTCTTCAAACCTATTTATTCCTGAAAACTAAACATAAAATTCGTGACATAGCATTGTTTAGGTGAAAGATAATGGATATAAGATACAAATATGAGCATGAAATGATGTCAATCAAATACCCCCACATCTAACTTTTGCTAGTCCCGAGCAAAACAAAGAAAGAGAAAAACATGCGAAAAACAAGAAATCCTAACTCACTTTCGTAGGAATCACGGTTGCACTTAGCACGTGCAACAAGCCGTTAAACCTCCTTGTCGCCAAGGAGGAGGAGTGTTGTCTCCTGAGGGTTTTCAGCGGATATACCCACAAAATCCGAACAAGATGCATTAATCAATCTAGCTACACGACTCGTTGGACTTATTTTGTCGATCATGGGATGCGGTAATACTACGGGTCGACTCTATATATGTAATTGGTCCACACACCTAGACTAATGAGTTATTCGTGAGAGTTAACTAAGGAATTAAGTGAAAGACATGGGCAACCTTAACTTCTGAATGTGATACAACGTGTAAAGTCCATTTTGGTTCTTATTTGACTTTTTTTCTTTTTTTTTTCTTTTTTTTCTTTTTTTTTCTTTTTCTTTGGAGCATTTATTGGTTGGTGTTTGATTCTCCCAGGGTCAGGTTTCGTGCATCATTGCCTATGAGGACTTACACTATCACGTACACCTTCCCCCAAATCTCCACATAGGGCGATCCCTACCACCCGTGTAACGGGAGTTCGGTCGGTGCATCCCAAGTCAGATGACTCGAAAGCACCAGGCACAAAGTCCCCCCAGACCTACTTTCCCGAGTGATAGGAGCCGTGCGAGAAGAGAGAACACCACTTATTTATTTATCTACATGGGAACCAAAACCCCTACACTTAAGTTTCACAAAAAGAGATTAAGGGCCCTTGACTACGACAAACTTCATTATACTTAACAGACACGAATTATTTGACTCACTAGGTTCAGGGTGGACTTGTTTAAATGTTTGAGTGCGGAAACCCTATGATTACACGCCCCCCGAGGGAAAACCGGGGTGCATCCTAACGACTTGATAAGACCTAAAGACAGTAAACTAGAAATCCTAATGCATCAAGTTCAAGACAATTTTGGGAGCTTTCTTTTTACTTTGCCTCTCAACGGTTTTGCACATGCTAAACACACGCAAAACCTACAAAAACATTTTCTTTCGCAAACACATGAAGATTTTGAAAGAAATGTGAAAATTTTAAAGCACTAGGCAAGCAAAAGAAGACAAGTCACCCAAGGATCATGGCAAGCAGATATATCAATGTTAAATGCGGCACACTAACATGACCCTAACAATGCACACAAAAGAAAACAAAAAATCAAAAGAAAAGACTCGACTATGTACACACGTAAAACACCCCCCCCACACCGACTTCATGCATTGTCCTCAATGAATGTGAACAAGATATTACATGGATACATGCATGAAAAAGGAAAGATCTCACCAACATGAAGTACAAAGGGACGTTCAGGGTCATGTTGATGGACACAAACCCAAATTCCCTCAAAACCTGTGAGAAGCTGAAGAAGGGAGATAAATACGTGAAGAGATTGGACCCAAGTACACAAGGGTTGGGGCCCACAACAATCGATGCTCACTGCAGGAGTCTTTTATTACACTCTTTTTTTTGTTTTTTTGAATATAACTATGTACAATCATAAGTTCCCATCTTCATTTGTCAAAAGACATCAAATGGGAATCTCAAAAGTGGGTCAATGTACTTGGAAAGGGAACATGACACCACGCGGGGCCAGAATACTCATGCGTGGGCCCCCTTCACAAAGAGCATAAGATGAAATGAGAGGTTCATGAATTGGACGCAAAGGCATCTCAATCAAAGGATCAAACTGAAAGAGCTTGAACCTCTCGAGAGTTTGGGAAATAAGGGGCAACGGAAGAAGAAAATCTTCTGTTGCGCTGCTGAAGTTATGATCGTCAATCCAAACTCTCCAACCAACTGGCTGGTGAGCCGGAACGAGGTCAAGAAACTCGTTAGGCATGTCCGACTCACCAGACGAACAAAAAGTGGGTCTCATACCCAAGGTATCCTCTAAGGAACTCCTAATACCCTCATTAGCAATGTAGTTGTTTGATGTTCCATCATTTCCAAGATGACCAGGAACAATAGTGAGAGGCAAACTCTCATCAGGTGGTTTGAAATTGAGGGTACTAGGGAGCTCTTGCTCCACCAGAGGTGAGTCCTTAAGGGGCACAACATGAAGATCATGTGGCTCAAGGGCCATGAGACAAAAAGATAGGGCACAATCCTGTGCCAACTCATAATGAAATTGGTCCATGTTATTCTCAATTCGGATCGAATCCCCCACAATGTGATCGTGAATTGAAACCCCAAGTCCCTCAGACTGACTAGGAGTTTGACTCTGAAAGATTGTGCTTCGAATTTGTGAATGTGGTGGTGGTTCGATATCAAACGATGAATCCACATGTTGACAAGAAATGTCACCCTCCTCAGGTTTACTTAATTGTTGTGTAATTTGACCCACATACATTTCCATAGTTTGCAGGGAATCGTGATTGGACTTCAACACATTTTGAGTGGTTTCCATGAACGTTTGGAGGGCTTGTTCCAAAGAATCAAGTTTGGGGTCAACTGTGAGGTTCATGTCAGAATTTGGGAAATGGATGGGTTGGGTGGTGATGGGCTGAGAATGAGTCCAATGATTGGTCGTGGGGTGTTGGTAGAATTCAGGATATTCAGAAGGAGGGTACTGGGGTGGGAGTGATGTATAAGAATTTGAATAAGAATTGTCTCCCCATGAATCCATCCTTCTCGGGTTGTACGCGGATGCGTAATGGTCATACTGAGCATTTTGGGAAAAGGTATGCTCATACTCAGGTTCTGAGGGAACATAATGACATTCCCCGCAAACATGACCACTCAACCCACAACAGCGACACGGTACGGCTACTGGAGCCACCGGTGCACTCATGTCTTCTACCACATGCATGAAAGAGGCCAAAGGTTCTTGCAATGTCTTAGTTTGATGACCAACATATGATCCGACGTAACTAGATGGAGATCTAGCAGTCGGTGCCTCTCTCATATCACCCCTATATGAAGATTGCTCAGTCACACAATGAAGATTATCCCAACCATACGGGGTGTTTGTCTGAGCCACCCCAGGTTGCATGGGTTCGGAGTACCAGGGAGAATTGTCCTGGTCCCAACAATGATATGGATGGTCGCCCATGTAACCATCCATCTCGACAAAAAAACTCTCGAGTCGATCACTCTCACCACCACGAGGCCAACCTCGCAAAAAGTGCTCGACTCGACCCTAAAACGCTAACAGAGAGTGTAAAGGGGGGGAGACTAAAACGTAGAAGTAGGTGAGAAGAAGATGACTCAGAGGAGAAGGGACGAATCCCTAAAAACTAGCGTGGGTAAAGGGTGAGGTTAGAAGCCTAGTCTAGCAAACACGGCTCAAACAAGCTTAGGCTAGCTATGGGTCCTTACAGCTAGACGACGCCTAACTGCGAGGTCACACGGCCTCAACACGCCTCACCTCCCTACGACGAAGACCACAATGCCCAGCAAGTGAGCCAAGATCCGGAGATCTCGTCTCTCCTACTATCGACAAAGTGGGCGACGCCGATCAGGCTATGACGGTCGTGACCGATTCACTCTCCTAATGCGCCCAAGTCCTAATGGCCAATGTCTACTTGCTTTTAGATTAAGGCTTTACTTGAGTGTGCTTTTTGGGGCTAAGGAAGGGGTGATGAAATCCCCCACCTTATCTTTGAAGACTATAGGTGGTGCCCCTTAAGATGTTTTGATCCTTAAGCTAGCAAGCAACTCACCAAGCAAACACTCACCTCACTCTTGTTTCGATGCAAACCTTACTCACTAATGAATGTCCTAATGCGTGAATGAGTGTTAAGGAATGCGTACCTCGCTCCAGCAATCAACGACAAAGATTAAAACTAAGAGAAGACAATTAACATGCTCAAGTCATTACTAGATGATGCATGACCTAAACATAGCAAATGCCTAATCTTTTGCTTTGGGTTTTAGTGTCCAAGTTGATTAAAGGAGGGTTGATTGGTTATTTATTGATCTGGGAGCAAACTATAGGTTCACACATGCCAAATTGGGCTCCCAGATAACTAAACTGTAAATAGAAACAAACAGAAGAAAACTGGGGGTGAAAAGGTCTCACCAGGCCGCCAAACAGCGGTCCCAGACCGCTATTTGACGGTCTTGAGGGCTTGAAGTGTTCCCAAATTTTTCCTGCTGCTTTATCCTTGAATCCCAAATGTCCTGAGACAACACAAAACTAAAAAAAAAGATCAAATCCACTCGAATCGTCTAAACAAGAGTCTGGACTAGCACCTCCCCGGCAACGGCGCCAAAAACTTGTTGAACGTTTTAATTAAACCGCAAGTGCACGGCCGCGATGAAGCGGTGGCAAGTACGGGTCGTCCTCAGGGAGGTGAGCAGCCTCTTGCTTGTACGAAATCAAGTGGCAAAAAATAGGGGGAGAAAGATGTTTATGCTACTCTACTCTATACTACGCTAAGAAGTACGAAATGTGAAAGAAGCAAACAAACGATGAAATAAGAACTAGGCTAAGAACAAAACAAGAATGCTGGAATTTCAGGAATGGAAAACCCCCTAAGGGGTGGAGTGAGTGCACACATGCAAAGAGGTGGGTGTAGAATACATTCTTTAAGCACATGAAGGTGGTGTTTATCAAGCATAGGAAGTGTCTAAATGTTATGGCAAAACCTATCAATTTATTCACCAACTTGGTTGATTAACATTTACATATGCAAGTTGTTTATTTCAGAACCTAAACAAGCATGAGAGGTGTCTAATCATTTTGGCAAAACTCATCAAGTTATAAATTCTATCCTAAACAAGCAAGCATACATTCATGTTTAATCAACACATCAAAAATAAAGCATTCATCCCATTCTCTAATGCATGTATGTACATCTACTCCACCCCCCAAAGGGGATGGAACTACTCACTAAACATTACACTAATTATTAAACTATGGAAAGAAAGCATATTAAAACTAAGCTAGAATCAAAAGACGATTAAACTAAAACATGCACAACAATAAAAGAAGCATAAAACAAACAATGAAAGAAACATAAAACTTTATTGATAAAATGACTCACATTAAAAGTAGCATCCTCCCACTTTAGTGTGTGCTTCAAGGCCTCACTTCTAGTAGGAAGAATAGCCACTTAAAATATGGAGTGATTACAAAAGGAGGTGAAGAGTTCTATTTATAGGCATGGAAAAAGCTAATCCGGGACAATCCCCCGATGTGGGACTAAACAGATACCACAAATAGCCTAAACATCCTCTAATACATGTGCTGGAGAAATTTGAGCGCATTTGGGCCAAAAGTGACCGCCAATTAGCGGTCTTGGACCGCTAATTAGCGGTCTACAGTGTCCGGATCGCTCTGTAATTTCTTGTGGGCTTTTCTGGAAGGCTTTGTTGGTATTTGATGCATCTAGTTTGCATGTTGGAGCTCCGACCCGAATAGAATTGCCAAAATACTCCCAATGATGGTGAGGAGTATTCTGTTTTGCTCTTAGGTCCTTCTGTCTTGCAATCAGGTCCTTCTTCCTTGCATCTTGGTCCCCAGATCTCACAATTCAGTCCTTTTTTCCAGCTTTTGGGTCCTTTTATGCTTCATCTCTTCAAACCTATTTATTCCTGAAAACTAAACATAAAATTCGTGACATAGCATTGTTTAGGTGAAAGATAATGGATATAAGATACAAATATGAGCATGAAATGATGTCAATCATTCTTGCATGTATATGAATGGATGTGTGAATGGTTGTGTTGTTGTGAATGAATGAAACACCTTTGATTTTCTTTGAACAGAGAAAAAAACTGGAATTCGGGAAGAGCCAATTAGGTTTTTTCGAATTCTGGTAGGAGCTTACACCGACGGAGTTTCGTCGGTGTAAACGAAGTTCACTTTTTAATACACCGACGGATATCCATCGGAGCACATCGACGAGACTTACACTGGCGGTAGATATCTGTCAGTGTATATCCTCATTCATCGGATAAGAACCTACGAATTTATTATTGGTTGGTGTCCCTACACCGACGGATAGTTCCGTCAGACTAGTACACCCACGGTCTATCTGTCGGTGTTATCCTCCCCGACGAAAACCAGACACAAAAATTGGCGGGAAAATTGGGGCTAAAAACTATTCTGGCGACACTTGGCCGTCGGTGCATCCGTTAGTGTACTTGTACACCAACGCAAGAACTCCGACGGATGTATATCCGTCGATGTAACGTAACACTGACGGATGGATATGTACATCGACAGTTAATGTCCGTCGGTGAAAATCAGTTCTCCTGTAGTGATTAAATAAGGGATAATATAATCGAATTAGAGGTTGTGATAGTGCATATGATATATGGCATAAACTTGAAATACATCATGTGTGTTCTAGTAGAATGAAAGAAACCAGATAAATTTGTTCATGCATAAATATGAACTATTTTGTATGCAATCCGATGAGAACATAAACAAGATGCACACTCTCTTCACCAAGATGATTAACTCTCTCAAAATGCTTGACAAAACTTTTAGTGACGGAGATATGATTCGAAAGATTCTCTAACCACTTACCAACGAGATATGGCTCGAAAGATTCTCCCTAGCACATCGGAGTTATGACTTTTACTAACGAATAGTAGCAATTCTAGTCCATGCTATGTGACTAGAGCTTTTAGGGAAGATAGTGAGTCCAAGAGGTTGGTTGTTTCCATGGTGAAGGGTATAGGTGCACATGATGTGTCCACTAAGATTCCATTTTCAATCACAACAAGGACTTCCACAAATACAAGAGCTCTCACATCGGAATGATCTGTTGTGTAAAGAAAATTTGTTCTAACTCTTGTTCTTTCAGTGGAGTACAACTTCCGAGCTCCATGAAGATTCATATGAAAATCGTGGTGGTCGAGAGCTCCATGCATATTGGCAACATCTCTTGATCGTGTTCACAACAAATCACTTGGGACCCAGTTGCATAAACCTCGCTGAATAGGGTGTCAACTGAATGTTTATGTATGAAATGCACTCTTAATCATATTCTTATGCATAATTAAGGCATCAATTTTACTTTAAGTTTGCATACTTTTAATTTAAAAATTATAAAGATTTGCCTTTGGAATGACTGGAATTCACTTATTTTGCACAAGAACTAGAATTATAAAAAATATAAAAGAATAATTAGCAATGAGAATAATCAACAATAATATAAATCGTTAAACCTTTTGATATATTATCAATTACCAAGAAAACAATATACTTAATATCATGCTTCTTCTTTTTTTTGAAATTTTTCTCTGATTGAAATGACTGGAAACAATATACTTAACAATCCCAATCTCTTCTTTCGACAGCATAAAAGAAAGTAGAACATGCATGAAAACAACTAAAGATCATTAACAACTTCTTTTAAACATGCATAGGTACAAAATTTCACAAGCTAGGAAGCTCAAAAAGATCGGAACTAGAATCACTCCCCCCACCATCTTCCTCCAATTCCTCTCTCCTCCAAGAACTCTTCTTCCTCATTCCAATCCCTAATCTCTCCTTATCCACACCACTCCCATTATTCTTGTTCAAAGTCCAAATTTTCTCAACATTTGCATCCTTTTCCAAAATCTCTCTCACATAAACTCTACCACCCTTCTCAAGGATCCCATTGGCGGTGCTATGCCTATCACTTACTTTCCCATAACACACCATCTCTTCCTTAGAGTTGATTATATCTTGTGGTCTATCTCTTCTTGTAGGTGTTCCCAACATGGTATTGGTGTAAATATCATTGCTTCCACTAATGCTATTCCTCCTCTTAATCATCTTTTTATGAGTATTTCTACTAAAGCTTCCTTCCTCGACGTTCTCCACTTGAGATGCATGGTTCATGATTTTAGACTTACCCTCCTTGTGGAAGAGAGAAGTGAAGAATCGAGCAAGCCTTGCGCTAGGAGAGCTTGGTTGTCTTAGCTTCTTCTTGTCTTTGATGGATCTTGTGTCCACATGAATGATTTCTTGAATGTGGACATCTGAGTGCCTTCTTTGCTCTCCTCTTTCACTTGAGGATTTACCTTGGGATCTCATGTGTATTGGTTGGTGCCCGTATATGATGTTTGTGCTCCCTGATAAGTACTTTGCCGCCCCAAAGATGTCGAGCTCATCGGAGCTCTTGCGGTGGCTCTGGGGGAGGTGGTGGGCGTTTGTGGACATGTGGGTTAGTAGGATCGATGGGGATGAGATTGTGATGTGGGTGGGTCTCATGCATTGGGAGTACTTGTCCTTGAGGGCAAGACAAGGCAAGACAAGGCAAGTTATAGTTGGGAGAAAGGAGAGTGTGCATGAGGGTATGGGAATGGATATGGGGATATTTTATCCTTCACTTTGAGGTTTTGATGACCAATTTGTGATTACTTCTTATTGTGTTGGCGTGGATCAATATAGACCGGATGACTGACAAATTAAACCAGACTTTACACTGACCTTGGGATCGGCCGTTATATAAGTAAAGCACATGTAGAAAATCGTGATATATTTTCCGCTTGACTATAATTGTAATTCTATATATTTGATATGCAACAGACTACTCTCCAATTATTAATTAAAGAAAGAAAATTTTAAGTTTCATATGATTCTTGTTTCTTCAAAATTATACAGATGTAACATGAAACACATTACTCAAACATTTTAAAAAAATAGAACCATGTTATTTATCATGTTGCAAGAGCTTTTTGTCCTACGATTTTTTTTATTTTCAAAAGACAATTTGGGAAACCCAAAATAACAAACCAAGTTAATAATCACCTCGCCTAAATTAGTAAATTAGGAGCCGAGGTGGTTGAAATGAAAGACATAACCAAGTGGACTGCAAGAGCAATTATACTGGACCGCCAAACGATAACCAAATGTAGAATGATTCTTAGTAGTGGGCGTGACATCCTTTACAATAGTGGTGGCCACTATAACAATGAATGTCGAACCCTTCTTTAAGCTTTTGAGCAGACCAACTTATTGATGCTTATCTTTGTCTCTCTAAAATTTGATGCATGCATGTGAAGGAACAAGCTGGCATTCCTCTCTTTAACTTGGGTGGAAATATTACACCTTAGTTAGGATAGCCATGATGCCAATTTTAGTGGAAATACCCAAAATATGAAAATTTGAGTGGATATCCATTATTTTATTCAATGCATGTAAGTGTTCAAAGGATACAATACTAGGGTTTTTGTTTGGGTGCACCTCCGTAAGTTGTTTATTAGGTCTTTGCATTTGTATATTTTTTATTACTCCATAACGCCTACTAATCCAACTAATTGCTTGCGTGCACCTTCCTCAAACGCCATTAACAGATTCCGTGACACTCTTAGTTGTCACCGTTAAGTTCGAATCCATTCACCAAACGCTCTACGCCTTTTTGTGATCTAGGTCGGGTTTGGACTTCAGATCGTTCAGTTTGGTTGGACAGGTGGGATTTTGGAAGGTTTTGGTGGCTTTGTGGTTGTTTCTTGTGCGTTTTGGTAAATCTGTTAAGTGGTCTCGAGGAGGATTGGGATTAATGATTGGATTTGGCAGACGTTTTGTAGATTATTATGGTGAAATGTGCGTTCCAGAAAGGTAGGGCTTTTAATTGTTTTGTGTTTGTGGAATTCGGAAAAGATGAATTGACTGTTTTGGATGGATATTTGTTTTAAAAGAATGACTTGTACATTGTACCGATGTTCTTTATAATGGATGTAGTTGATCCTTACATGAAAAACATGGGCTCTGGAGAAGTAATTAGTTTTCGTAATGGCCTGTGAAAGTGTCGCTTTGTAGATGTGGCTTAATGCTGCATTCATAGAGTTCTACCAATCGAAATTGGTCGACCAAAATCCCACTTTCGATTGACCATTTTGTGAATGAATTCGAACTTAACGGTTGATTGACATCATTTCATGCTTATATTTGTATCTTATATCTATTATCTTACACCTAAGCAATGCTACGTGGCGAGTTTTATGTTTGAATTTCAGAAATAAATAGGTTTGAAGAGATGAAGCATGAAAGGACCCAAGCAGGGGAAAAAGACTTAATTGTGAGACCTAGGGACTAAGATGCAAGGGAAAATGACCTGAACGTAATACCAAAGGACCAAAGAGCAAAACAGAAAACTCTACACCATCATGGGGAGTATTTTGGCAATTCTATTCGGGTTGGAGCTCCAACAAGCGAAGTAGATGTATCCAAGACCAACAAATACATCAAGACAAGCCCACAACAAAAATGAGCCAGATCCGGATCCTGTAGACCGCCAATTGGAGGTCCGGATCTTCCCGGATCCGCTAAGATTTCAGGAGCATGCGTATTAGTGGATGTTTAGTCTATTTTTGGTATTTTTTTAGTCCCACATCGGGAGATTGTCCCGGATTATCTTTTTCTATGACTATAAATAGAACTCTTCACCTTCTATTGTAAATTACTCATTGTTTGATGACATTCTCTCTATTAAGGAGTAAGCCTTGAAGCAAAACTCAAGGTGGAGAAGAATGCTACCTTCAATGTGAGTCATTGTTAATAAAATAATTGTTCTAGTTTCTTTTAATATTGTCTTTTAATTTGTGCATGCTTGTTTAGTCTTTCCTTTCCTTTTAAGTTTCTTTAATGTTCATTTCTTGCTTAGTTAAATTTCCTTTGAGTATAATGTTTCATTTTGTTAATGTAGGTAGTGTAATGATTAGTGAGTAGTTTCATCCCCTTTGGGGGTGGAGTAGATGTGTGTACATGTTATGTAGATGGTATGAATGCTAGATATAATTGTTTGTGAGAGATATTAGTATGCTTGCTTGAATTAATAAGAACTTAACTTGATGGTTTCTGTCATAGTTAGGTACACTTCATGCTCGTTATGTTCTTAATAACAACCTTGCATTGCTCATATTAATCACCTAGGTTAGTGTCGTAAATGATAAGTCTTGCCATGAGGTACTTTTTATGCATTAACAAACACTAACCACACTTGAGCTTATTGTATGCATTCACCACACTTATTTCATGTGCACACACACACTCCACCCTTTAGGGGTTTTAGATTCCTGATTTCCACCTTATCTTTCTTCTTAATAGTTGCTTAGCTTAGCTTAGTTAGTTCATTTCATGTTTTCAATTCCTTGCTTCTAGTTCATTAGTTTAGTGTAATCAATCTCTTCTTCTCTATCTTTACCACTCGCCTTCGCACAAACCAATAGTCGACACACCTCCCTGTGGATCGACCCGTATTTGCCACCGCTTCAACGCGATCGTGCACTTGCGGTTAATATAAAACGAATCAATCAACGGTGACAACTAACGGTGTCACGTAATCCATTAACGGCCTTTGAGGGAGATACACCCAAGCAATTAGTTGGATATTGGGCGTTCTGAAGCAATAAAAAATACGCAAGTGCAAATACCTATTAAACGACTTTTGTAGGTACACCCAAGCAAAAAATCCCAAACTTTTTTTGATACATAGGATTTGGACACAATTTATATGACATTCGTGAAAAAGTACAAGGAGTTCAAAAATCCAATATATGACTAAGATAAAATCCAAATCCAAGAGGAAAATCAAATTGGTGTATACTTGTCTACGTGAAATTTAAAATCCATAGGTAGCAAAATCCTAAATAATATACATTTTACTAGAAAAATCCAAAATCCAGTTGAAGACAGGCCCCGTGGTCCCTGTATAGCACCGCCAGCGATTGTGTATATAAGAAAAACCAATATTTGATTTAATTTGCATATGATCCATCATTTGGACCATTAAGTCGAAGACCCTTAACAGATTTACAAACCCACAGTTGGTTTGGACGTTGGGCCTTTGAAGGCTCAATATCCAATAGATTGTTTTGTTTCCTCTTATCAAACCTTGTTTCCTCTTATAATAAATAAATAAATAAAAATGCATTTTGTCCGAACATTTCTCCGACCACCATTCCATTCCTCTAGTTTGTGTCTCCGAAGACCACTATCTCTGTCCTTTGGAGATGGTTCGGAGGAAGAGGCGAAGGAGTCGCTGTCGTGGAGGTTGGAGAGGATGGGGGAGTCGGTGGGTGCGGGGCTGGATGGGAGAGGGCTTCCCCGTCCACAGGGGAGACGTCTTCCATGCCATCCAGAGGTTTCGGAAGCGGAACATGAACAAGAGGGCCCTTGAGGTTTGCGAAATTTCACTTTCACTTTCCCTTTTATGCTTTTTATTCTTTATTTTTATGGTTTCTAACAACTCCAATGTGTAAATTTTAAGTTGAGTTGGAAATTTCGTGTTTTCGGCACTCAGCGCTTACGATATTCTTGATTGTTCATTTCACTTAGGTATCGAGTCTGTATCTTCTCTTCGCGATTAATGTCAACAGGTTTTCTTCAAGAATAGATATTGAAGAAGGAAATTTTGAGGATCTTCTACAATATCGTACTTTTCATTTGGTTATTGTTTTTAATTCTTTGCATTTTTTTGAGGTTGAGGTTGGTTGTTAGTTATGGGCCATTATTTCTCCACTGTTTTTTTAACATGATCTAAGATAAAACCGATGTCACACACCTGGGGTTGAAGCCTCATGGTGCAATATAATTGATAAAAAAGCCTCTCGGTGCAATATATTGTCAATAATGTCTATGACACAAACTCTTTGAGTGAGCCATGGGAGTTTATTTAGATGAAAGTGCACTACATGTCTGGCCACAGCGTTGGCTCACAGTAGGCACCTTTTGCATTAAATTTTCATTGCATATAAACGAGAAAATAAAAAGATATTCCTCGCAGATAGTATTTGTATTTGACATGTAATTTGCACAATCTGCCTCCCACATCTAGCAGTGTTGTTGGAAACATTGCTTTGCACAGTCATAGAATGTGCTCATCTCACATATTTCACATATGAAAATTTTAAAACATTGATTTCTTAGTTATTATTTATATGGCTGGTGCAGCGGTTTTAAAATTCAACTTGTTCATTAGAGGTTGTTACTTTCTTTTTCTACGTAGATATCTCTGAGGTTAGCACAAGAATAATAGCTACTTGTGTCTTGTAAGAAATGAGGACAATGAATTGTTTCAAGCTTCCCTAAGCAGAATGTTTTACTTTTATGAGGTTTTAAGTTTCAATCTATTTTAACTCTATCATCTCTGGTTGTACTTGAGATTGCTGATGGTCATATCTTGACACTAACGTGGATTGTTGGTTCCTTTTGGTGAGCAGTATTTTTATGACCACAAGAGTTTAAACATTTCCTGTTGTATTTCTTAGTTCATGGAGTGGCTGATTCGTGAGAGGCCCTACAAGCCAAAAGAACTAGAGTATTCTTATCTTCTGGAATTTACCACCAAGCTCCACGGGATTGCAAGTGGCGAAGGCCTATTCAAACACATCCCTGTTGAGTTTCAAAATGAGCTGCTGTACAACAACCTTGTTATAGCCTGTTTGGATAAAGGTGTAATAAGACTTTCACTGGCTTACATGAAGAAGATGAGAGAATTATCCTTGCCTATTTCCCCGTACATTTACAACCGCCTGATAATTCTCCATTCTTCTCCTGCTCGTAGGAAAATGATTCCTAAAATTCGCACTCAAATGAAAGCTGACTGTGTTGCACACCATACATCCACGTATAACATTCTCCTAAAGATTGAGGCTGACGACCACAACATTGAAGGGCTTATGAAAATCTTTGGTGATATGAAAAGGTTGAAAGTTGAACCAAATGAGATCACGTATTGCATCTTAGCAACCGCACATGTTATGGCAAGGTTGTATGTGGCATCAGAAGCATATGTTGAATCCATAGAGAAGTTGAAAACTGGAAAGAACTGGTCAACATTTGAGATCCTGATCAACTTGTATGGATACCTTGCTAAGGAGGAGGAGCTTGAAAGAACATGGAAAATTATGCAAGGTCTTCCTTATGTTCGATCCCAAAGTTTTTTGCTGGCAATTGAAGCATTTGGGAGGACAGGCTGCGTGGATAAAAGTGAGGAGCTCTGGAATGAAATGGGATCTAAGTGGGAGATAAAATTTACAAACCAGTTTAACTCAATAATCACAGTGTATTCTCGGTGTGGGCTTCTCGACAAAGCGTCTCAATTGTATAATGAAATGGAGAGGAAAGGTTGTCCGCCAAATGCCATCACTTATCGCAACCTTGCTGTTGCTTGTCTGAAAGCTGGACTGGTGGAGGAGGCTTTGAAGACTTTGGAAGTTGGAAAAGACCAGCCTGTCAGCTTTCGGGTGAAAAGATCCCTGCCATGGTTAGAAGTAACTTATTCTTTGATTGATATGTTTGCAGATGTGGGTGATTTAGAAACCGTGAAAATGTTATTTGAGGAGGTGGAAGTAACAAGGTATTGCAGGCATGTATTTGTTCATAATGCCCTTTTGAAGGCCCACATTAATGCGCGTGTGTATGACCCAAGTTTGTTGGAGAAGATGATTCTTGCTGGAGCAAGGCCTGATGCAGAGACATATAGTCTTATTCGAGTTATGGAACAGTTCAAGACCTGACATTTTTTTTGGCCTTGAATTTTAGAAGGGTATTGAAGATCATGGTTTTACTTCATTTTCAGTTGCCGAAAGAAGAAGGATCTGCATTCCTTCTTTCACAGACACCGGATCTCCATTCTGATTTCTGATACAGTAGTATTTCACCTTGGTTTAGTTATAGTGTTTATTCAGTGAAGGCAACAGCATCTGCCGGTGCTTGGGAAATGAGAGAGTTTTGAATCGTGAAACGTTTGCTGTTTCACATTGGATGGCAAATTCATATATTGCAGTTTATCATAAGCTCATAATCTACATGGCATTGCTTTTCAAGATCGTTCAGTTGCACATGAATCGAGTCCTAGCTGAAATTTAAGTATAATGTGTTTCACTTGTTGATATCCACTTGGAAGAGAGTGATGTGCTGGGAATTCAGGAAAACCAAGTTGATGCTTTTTCTTACTTTCGATATGTACTCTTTGCCTCTGCCTTGAGTCCTTGCAGTGTTAGGTTGCATTAAAGCGAAGATGAAACATTCGATGACTGAGGGTCAGGGAGGAGCTGCCTTCTGTGATGGAGTGAGGGTCAGAGGGGGGTGAAGGGTTTTGATGAATCTTCAGTAATTGCCATGTTCCACAGTCATACACCAGATCCTAACCTTGGCAGTAGAAATGCTCTACATGGTTTCATTGTCTGTTATTGTCTATTTATATTGTGAGTTGGGAGGTGGAATTTACTGAATGCTTTAAAAGCATATTTATGACTTAAAGATGTCACATTGTTAATTTATTAAGCTAAAAGGTCGTTTTCCTCGAAATAGAATAAGTGGAAATTAGTAGTCATGTAATGTTCACAGATATTATTTCTCAGGGTTTTATTTGAAACACATTGGAATTTCATTTAGTTTTTGGTGGAGGTTCTGTGGATGGTTCGACAAGACAACAAACATTTGCTCTTCTCTGCAATAATATTAGAAAGAAAATTGGTTAAAATATCATGGTAGGGCTCCCGTGGCCGACTCTGTTAGAACGAGAACAATAAGATCATTCGTAACAATGATATAGATCATCTCGACGATCTATGTCATCTATATTTTTTCTATTTTATCTTATTGGCACGTCATCATGATCCAACCTTATATTTCTTTCTAACTATTTACCCATTAACCATGATCATCCCACTTTCTTTCCTCCACATCGTTAATTTTCTTCTCAACTTTTATTATATTCTAAAATCATTTATATTTACCAAAAATATTAATAATAATATATTTGGGAAAACCAAAATTCCAATAAATCTCTTATTGGTATTTTTTAAATCATTTTTAATTTGTTTTTAAAATCTTTTTTTAAATATGTTTTATACTTGTTTTTATTTTTTATTTTTTTTATTAAATAAAACAACCAAACGTTTCAATACGTTCTCCCATCTACATTATTTGGGGATCGAATTTGAAAAATTTTAATTTTTTTTAAAAAATTAAAAAATTAAAAAACATATTTTTTGAAAAGATTAAAACTGATTAAAAAAATAATAAAAAACAATTGGGTTGATGACCATGTCGCTCGACCGACCTAGGCCATCCCCCACTTTTAAATTCGAAACACAAAACTAAACTAAAAATTAACAAAACAAAAACACAAAACAAAACCAAAAATTAACAAAACAAAAACACAACCTGATCGACGACCATGTCGCTCGACCGACCTGGTCGTCGACCCGATCGTTGGACAACCGGGTCGTCCGCGGGATGACCGCACTGAGTCTTTAACGGGGTCATCTGCGTGGGTGACCCCGCTAAGGATGCTCTAAGTTGGTTGTTGTCCATAAAGGGAATGTGTTCTAAAAGTTTTACTTTTATATGTCAATTATTATGAATTGAATGTCCAAACATTTTGTTCCTTGATTAGGGTATTCGTCTTTTGGAAGTGTTAAGGAAGAGACGATTGGTCCTTAACCATGGAGCTTTAAAAGATAATGGTTTACATAAATCAAAAGTTATTCACAATCATGGTAATTAACATGGAACATTAATCACCGAGATAAGATTGCCGTGTTGGTCATCGATTGTTGTAGTTCTACAAATAATTGACGACACAAGTATATAAAAGAGGAAAATATTACTTTTATATATTGAATAGACTTAACAAGTAAAACATTATGGAATTGTGTTTCGTGTCATTAATGTTTTACTGTGTCTTGGATCCTAAGATATGAGACTTGTATCTTTTCACTCAAGAAGTGCTTAATTTGATTATTGTCAAAAACTATCAATGAGTATATTGATAAAGGCAATAGTTGGTTGAAAATGACTTGTGCTGGAAAAGATAGCTAGTCAAACGATCATCGTTGCCCCTCTTAATTGAGTGATGATATTAGTGGGCACATTGATAAAGCAAATTTATAATGTACACAATGTAACTTGAGTTAAGTTACATAGTTATAATTAGCTTAAAGAGATCAAGAAATGAATATAATACAAAGGTGACACATTTCTACTTTGTATATATTCTTAATATCATGAGGCAAGGGACAGACACAAGTGACACATTTCTACTTTGACTTCATTTCCTTCTTTCTTGAGTCCAAATAAAAGATATAACATTTAAGCTCCCCCTATCAATAAGGCTAAATGGAAACAATGAGTATGATTCAAGTTAAGTTCATTTAAGTTTCAACTTAAGCCTTATTCTAACATCCATTTAAAATTTGACATTTAGAATCAATGGATGTGATAAATGATTTGCAATGAATAGGGTATTTGATTTGCAATGAATTAAACTATATGATATGTCAATTAAGCATATGAAGCTAGGTTAGAGCTAATTTAACATGAATTGTATAGATAGAAATTTTATACCAATGTTGAATTCGAATTTAGCTCCAATCTCATTTGGTGATGCAACCGGATTTGAATTTGACTATTGAGCTCACCCGGTCACCACCAATCTCCTCCTCAAGCTCTTACAAGAGTAGATTTAGGTACCCAAACAACTTTGGGTCCTTGAATGTTAGCTTTGGGAATCCAAACCATTTTGGTTTTGGGTGCCCACACACTTGAGGAACTAGATTTAACAAATAAATGCTTTCCATTTAAAGTAGTATGAGATACATGGTTTTTCAAATGCACATTGTATCCTAAACCATGTTTAGCTAATGATTGTCTTTGACTACTCAAAAGCATATCAAGCATTTTTGTTCCTTTAGTGAACATTTCAAGATCTTTTCTTAATTGCATATTTGAAGCTTTAAGATCTACATGTTCATCAATAATGGGTGTTTTACTTAGACTAGCAAGTGATGATTCATTTGATTCAAGTCTAGCAATCACCTCATTCTTTTCATTCATGATTAATTCAATTTGGCATTTGAGATCATTTATAGTTTTTCTAGCATTTTTGTTCTTTTCACAAATGATCTCATATTGTTTAACTAAATCATGAAATGCATTTTGTAGCTCATCATGTGTATAATTTTCATTATTTGCACTAGAGTTTGAGCTATCACTATAATAAGACTTAGTTGAGCATGAATTACTAGAACAAGAGTTAGAATCTACCTCACTTTGATCTTCAATAGCCATGAAGCATGAATGAGCCACTTCTCTTCTACTTTGCAAGGAAGAAGACGATGATGATGGTGATGAAGAATCATCCCATGTAGCCTTGTGTGCTTCCTCCTTCCTTTCTCTTCTCTTGCTCTTCTCCTTTTCTTTCCTCCTCTCCCTTCTCTCCTTTTTCTTCTCCCCTTCTCTTCTCTCATTTTCGCTCTCCTCCCTCTCTTTTTCTTTTTCTCTTTTCTCACTTCTTCTACCTCTTCTTTCATTCTTTTCTCCCTTATCCCTCTTGAGGTATTTGAAGAAGTCTTGGGCAAGGACCTCAATGTCCTCTTCTTCCACCCTCCTTGGCTCATCAAAATTTGCATGCAATGCCACCACGGAGTTTTTCTTTGAAGCTTCCTTCTCTCTTCGATGACTCAATTGGAGCTCATAGGCCATGAGATTTCCAATGAGTTCCCCCATCTTTAATTTTGAAAGATCGTGCGATTCTTCGATTGCCACGACTTTGTCTTCCCAATCGTTGCTCAATGACCGGAGGAATTTTCGAGTCATCTCTCCTTCATTTATCCTTCTTCCAAGAATCAAAAGAGAGTTAGTGATATCGGTGAAGCGAGTGTTCATGTCGCTTATGTTCTCACCGATTTGCATAGAAAATATTTCATATTTATGCATGAGGAGACTTATCCTAGTTTCTTTGGTTTTGCTATCACCCTCATGATGCATTTGTAACCTATGCCATATTTCATTTGCACTTTCACATCCCCTAATTCTATTGTATTCTCCCTCATTAAGGCCACAATAAAGAATATTCATAATTTTTGAATTTATTTCAATTTCTTTCATTTGAGCCCTAGATAGAGAATCTAAATCATCTTCATTTGGGGGTATGTATGGATTTTGAATAAACTTCCAATACTTAAGGTCATTTGATATTAAAAAGATTTTCATTCTATTTTTCTAATAATCATAATTTGACCGATTAAGCAAAGGAGGCCTTGTGGTGCATAAACCCTCTAAGTGATTAGATGTGCTAGCCATGCTAAAAATACGATTAAGTATAGAATTTAGCTAACAAGGCTCTGATATCAAATGTAGGATCGTGTGGGTTATGGGTCCACTAATCACTATTAATCTAATCACCTACTTGTTTAAGCAATCGATATGCGCAGCGGAAATTAAAAACAAAACAAGCAAGTGTAGGAAAGTAATGCAAACCACAAGAAGTCGGGTCGATTTTTATAGAGGTTCGGCACCCCACCCGGGTCCTAGTCCTCTCTTGTAAGCTCCGCTCGACTCCGCGAGCTCCGCCTACGTCTTCACTAACCACTCCCCGTTCCGGGCCGGGAGAGAACGCCTTTACACCACAAGCAACGCGAACAACCCTCGCTTGCTTGAAATCTTCCTCTCACAATCCGAGAGGGACATTTCGGGCTTTCACCGAAGTCCTTGCTTCCTTTTACAACAATTGAGAACTTGAGTGGAACAACACTCTCTAAACTTTGAGCACACTTGAGAAGGATGAAGAAATGATCACTAAGTGTGGAAGGTTTGTAGCTTTGAGTGTTTTGAATTCTCTCTAAAGTTTGGGACAAGTTTGTAGTGGGAGAGTTGTGTAAAAATGTGTTTTACAACTCTATTTATAAGCATTAGAGAGAATAGATCCGTTGGGACAAGATTTGATTGGGTTTTGTGCAAGATACACAAAGCAGAAAATTCGGGCTGCAAATCTGTCCAGAAACGGTCGACCGAAAAGGTGCAACGATCGACCGAACGCTTGGGTTTGATAAGGATACGGTCGACCGAAATATGAATAGATCGACCGAACACTTAAGTCTATTAAGAACACGGTCGACCGAACATGGTTACCGGTCGACCGAATAAGCGTTTCGGTAGAGGGAAAATTGGATCGGTCGAACGAAATCGTATCGACCGATAGCAGGGAATTTTTGACAAGGTTAAACGGTCGACCGAACTTGGCACATGGTTCGACCGTTTGGTTAAGTATATGGAGGTGTATATAGTTTTAATATGAATACGACCGTTGGGCATATACGACAAGAATAACGGTCGGAACAGTAAGTTCAAACGGTCGACCGAAAGATATGGTGCGGTCGACCGAAACTAGACAGGGAAACACAAACATGATTACTTGATCATCCGGTCGACCGAACGGCATGTTGCGGTCGACCGAATGTGGGCAGACAGTTAGGGTTCAGGTTTTGTGTTTTTCCGGTCTAAGTTTGGTTGATCTATTGAAGTCCAAATAATGTGAAATTTCGTGTGTGACTTCTATAGGGAACCTAGTGTGTGATTAAGTTGATTTTAGCTCAAGTATGCTCAATTACACTTTGTTCCTAAGACTCAAAAGAAATCAAGATTACATGTCTTCGATTTAGCTTTAATTACATGTCTTGACTTCATTTCCTTCTTTCTTGAGTCTTGATCACCTGTAGAGGTTAGCACAATACAATATATATGCAATGCATAGTGTGTGCTACTCTAATTAAGATTCGGTTGATTAAATAATCAAAACATAAGATTAAGGCCAAAAAGCCAACATTATTGTCTAGAATTCCTATAAGAATTGCATCAAAATAGCCCTCGGCTATTTTCTCCTTTGTCTTCCATAAACAAGAACCTTATCTTTAGTCCGGTTAAGGTACTTCAGAATATTCTTGACCGCAATCCCATGATTAGGACTTGCGTTGGATTGGTGACCTATTGTCACGTTTAGAGCATACGAGATATTGAGTCTTGTGCAAGTCATCGTGTACATAGTCCTTCCTTTTGCTGAAGCATAAGGGATACCTTCATGTACTCCAAGTCTTTGTGTTATTGAGCACATTGAGACTTCTTGAGTTGCACACCTATACTCATACTTATTGGCATATTGTTCATATTGGAATTGTTCACCCTGAATATTTCAAAGATCTTGTCAATGTATGCACGTTGACTGAAGCCAATGAGTCTACGGGATGTATCTCAATGTATCTTGATTCTCAAGATGTGTTGAGCCTCATCCTTTTCTTTTCATTGAAATGTCGATTTTAATGAAATTTCTCGTTTGCTAATGCTAAGGTATATGATTGCTCATGAGCAATATGTCATCGACATATAAGATCAGAAGTACTACATGGCTCCCACTAATCTCCTTGTATCAACAAGGTTTTCCTTTACTTTGAATGAAGTGAATCTTCTTCAAAGCGTTTGTTCCAACTCCTCGATGCTTGTTTCAATCCATAAATGGATTATCGAAACTTGCATTTCCTCTCGCTATTATTTGGATCATCAAAACCTTGAAGTTGTACCATGTACATATCCTCCTCCAAGTTCCTGTTTAAGGAACACCATTTTGATATCCATCTTCCATATCCCACAATTGTGAAATGCGGTAATAGTGAGCATAATCCGAATAGATTTTAATATGGCAACTTCTCAAAAATTTCATCAAAGTCAATTTCTTGAATTTGAGTATAACTTTTGCTACAAGCCTTGCTTTGTAGGTTGTCAAGTTACTATCCATGTCTATCTTCCTCCTAAAAGCTCATTCATACAAAATGATATTTTCTCTTGAGGAAGGTAGATCAAGTTCCATACTTGATTACTATACATGGATTCTACTTCGGATTCCATGGCTTTTAACCATAGTTTGGAGTCTTTTCTTTCCATTGCTTGTTGGAAGGTCGAGGGATCTTTGGTATCTAGTACCATGATCTCATGAAGTCCCACATACTTATTGGGTTTCTTCCTTTCCCTCATTGACCTTCTTAGTTCTTTTGGTTCTTCTCGTGTCTCTCGAACTTCTTCCACAATTTCTTGAGGAATAGGTTCATGTTCGACTCTCGAACGCACACTAGGTGAGGATGATTGAGATTTTCTCACAATTTCTTGTAAGGATCTCTCGCTCATGCTCCCACTAACCAAATGAATCTCGGTTGGGCCTTCATGATTTTGAATGCAACATTCACATTATGATCTTGTAGAGTATCTTGAGTTTCCTCAAGCTCAACTCTACTCCCTCTACTTTTCTCTCTTTTCCAGAGATTCCAGAAAAACCATATCTCTCTCTACAATCTTTCGATTGGAGGTGATACACTAAAAGTAGTATCCTCTTATCATACGAGGACAACCTATAAAGAAGCACTTATCCGCATTTGGTTGAAGCTTTGTTGACATAGATTTCTTGACGTATACCTCACAACCCCAAATCTTGAGAAAGTCGAGCTTAGGTGTCTTTCAACTCCATAGCTCACAAGACATTTCTCCACGGATTTGGATGAAACATTATTTTGTGAGTTTGTCATTATTTGTAGTGCATAATTCCAAAAGTAAATAGGCAATTTAGATTGACTTATTATTGATCGAACCATGTCGAGCAATATCATGTTACTACTTTAGGAATAAGTCAAATTAGGTATCCTAAGCACTCACCCCTACGAACCTTTCATAGAGACTCGATATTCTTGTTGAGTCGGTTCACTACTTCATCCTCGAATTCCTTGAACTTGTCAAAGAATTCACTTTTGCTTCCCATTAGACAAATATAGTCATAATGACTATAGTTGTCTGTGAACAAAATGAAGTACCTTAAACCGTCTCTTGCACTTATACTTATCGGACCACATACATTAGAATGTATCATATCCAATTAGTTATTAGTTTTCGTTCCTTTCTTATTGAAAGGTCTCTTGGTCATTTATTTGACCAATCCGATAGCGCTACAAGATTGTATCATTCACGTGAGTTATCTTAGTTTCTCTTTTGTTATTGTTTGTTTGAGTTTGTTTATTATTTATTTCAAGCAAATAGAAGTCATTCCATACGAATGTATTTGCATAGAGAATTCCATTCTTCGATATAGACAAGCAAGAATTAGAAATATATATTAAGTTATCCATATCCAAAACATGATACAGAATAGTTCTTGCTAATCGAAGGTACATAACAAACATTCTTCAAAGCATAAATTTAAATCACTAGACTATTGAAGTTCCATAGAATCTTGTACAATTGCAGCGTTGCTTGTACTATTTCCAATCTTCAATATCATCTCGTTCTCCACGAGTTCCTTCCTATCCTTCAATAGTTGCACATCAAAATTATGTGAGCATAAGATCCGGTAACCATTACCAAATCAAGGACAGAGGTGATTAAATTTATCTCAATAACAAACATACATATGGCGTTTCTCGGGCGCCTACGTTCGATCATCTCATTTTGAAGGTCTTCCTTGTACTTGGGGCAATTAGGTCGGATGTGTCCCTTTTCACCGCAGTGAAAGCACTCCGTGTTGGGAGTTGGAGATTTGAAAGATTTCCCCCATGAGGCACTCTCATGAGCACCTCCTACTCCCTTGCTCTTGATTGACGTATCTTTGATAAATTTGCCTTTACCTTTGTTGATCTTTTTGCTCCTCTCATGGACGGCTAGGACGTGATTGTCCCGACCCTTGCCCATGTCAACTTCTGCCGTTTTGAGAGCGTTGTGAAGCTCCTCAAGACTCACCCCTTTTTCACGCACATGATAGTGTATCACAAAGTCCTTGAAGGACGGGGCTAGAGAGCCAAGAATCAGATCTTCGGCAATGTCCTTGGGCATTGGAGAAGAGAGCTTTGACAATTTCTCAAGGTATCATTGCATCGTGAGAAAATGCATGGACACCGATGTTCCCTCCGCCATATGGCACCTTGTGAGTGCGATGGTGGTCTTATAGCGCTCCTTTCGGGCACTATCCATGAATATCTTTGTTAAAGCTTCCATAGTCTTCTTGGGTTTTGAATCCAAGTATTTTGCTTGAAGCGAGTCACCTATGGATGCCAACATTAGACCGTGAACTTGGTTCTCTTGGTCTTCCCACTTGGCTATCGCATCTTTCTCATTACCGGTTGTCTTCTCATTCAATTTTGGGATTTCACCATCCAAAATATGAGATAGTTTTTCAAACCTCAACACGATATTAAGATTGAGTTGCCATTTCATGAAGTTTGAGCCATCATTTTGCAAAGGATTCTTTTCGATCATAGATCGCACAATTGGTTGGATATTATTAGACATTTCTACAAAATAAATTATACAGGATTTTAAAGTCAATTTTATGTTTTAAAATACATACATATAAATGTAAATGTTGCAAATAAAATTTTTGCCCATAAATGCAACAATCCAAGATCCCATTAATTGTAATATAGACTAGCTAAGGGCTATCGAATACATTACAACATCAAGGTAAGAAAAACATTTTCTAATCACAACGTTTTTGTATTTTAGCAATATTAGCATCTTCAAACTCTTGTGATTCTTGTCGTTTTAATTATGAGGGAATGCGACCTATCCTCGTAAGAAAAACTTTTTCCCAAAACCGAGCGAGGACTCTAGGTAATGTTAAGAAAACTTATTTTCATTTGATACGAGATACGTTTATCCATTGTATTCACAACTAAACATACTTGGGGTTCACTAGGGTGAAACACACCTCATATATTTAATTGTGGCACAACAACAGACAACCTTTATGTCTCCCACTATTCCCAAAGATGGAGGGAGCTATCTCCCGCTAAGGGCGGGCAGAGTATCCCTCGATCAATGACTGCTAGTGGATGAAATAAGAAGGAAAACTATTCTTAATTTTTGTTGGACAATTTAACATGTGATTCAGAATTTTAGGTTATCATGCATATTATTAATCATACACATCCTAACATTCAACACATTCATCACATGCATAGCAAGATAAAAACAGAAATTAAACATTGATTGACATCATTTCATGCTCATATTTGTATCTTATATCCATTATCTTTCACCTAAACAATGCTATGTTACGAGTTTTATGTTTAATTTTCAGGAATAATTAGGTTTGAAGAGATGAAGCATAAAAGGACCCAAAAGCTGGGAAAAAGGACTGGATTGTGAGATCTGGGGACCAAGATGCAAGGGAGAAGGACCTGAACGCAAGACAGAGGGACCTAAGAGCAAAACAGAATACTTCACACCATCATGGGGAGTATTTTAGCAATTGGATTTGGGTCGGAGCTCCAACAAACCAACCAGATGCATCCAAGACCAACAAACACTTCAAGCAAAGGCCACAAAGAAAACCAAACGGATCTAAACCATATAGACCGCCAATTGGAGGTTTGGAACCGCCAATTGGCGGTCCAGATGGCCCAGAATCCGTTTAGTTTTTTGTAGCACGTGTATTAGTGTATGCTTAGTGTAGTTTTGGTATTGGTTTAGTCCCACATCGGGGGATTGTCCCGGTTTGCCTTTTTCCATGGATATAAATAGAACTCTTCACCTTCCATTGTAATCACTCCATATTTTAAGTGACTATTCTTCCTACTAGAAGTGAGGCCTTGAAACACACACTAAAGTAGGAGGATGCTACTTTTAATGTGAGTCATTTTAATACAAGTTTTCTTTATTATGTTGTTTGTTTTATGTTTCTTGTTTTGCTTTGCTTAATCTCATTTCATTAGTTTTATTATCTTAGTTAATATGCTTTCTTTGTTTAGTTTAATAATTAGTGTAATGTTTAGTGAGTAGTTCAATCCCCTTTGGGGGGTGGAGTAGATGTACATACATGCATTAGAGAATGGGATGAATGCTTTAATTTCAATGTGTTGATTAAACATGAATGTATGCTTGCTTGTTTAGGATAGAATTTACAACTTGATGAGTTTTGCCAAAATGATTAGACACCTCTCATGCTTGTTTAGGTTCTGAAATAAACATCTTGCATATGTAAATGTTAATCAACTAAGTTGGTGAATAGATTGATAGGTTTTGCCATAACATTTAGACACTTCCTATGCTTGATAAACACCACCTTCATGTGCTTAAAGAATGTATTCTACACCCACCTCTTTGCATGTGTGCACTCACTCCACCCCTTAGGGGTTTTCCATTTCTGTATTCCAGCATTCCTCCTTTGTTCTTAGCTTAGTTGTTAGTTCATTGATTGTTTCTTTCGTTCTCATTTCATACTTCTTAGCGTAGTTTTGTGTAGAGTAGCTTAATAAATCTTTCTCCCCCAATCTTTGCCACTTGATTTCTGATAAACAAGAGGCTGCTCACCTCCCTGAGGACGACCCGTACTTGCCACCGCTTCATCGCGGCCGTGCACTTGCGGTTTTAAATAAAACGTTCAACAAGTTTTTGGCGCCGTTGCCGGGAAGGTGCCAGTCCAGACTCTTGTTTGGACGATTCGAGTGGATTTAATTTGTGTTTTGTAGTTTTGTTTTGTTTCAGGAGACTTGGAGTGGTCAGGAGGAGCACCTGGAGAAGTTTTGAAGCAAGCTGGGCACTGTAGACCGCCAATCAGCGGCCTAAGACCGCCAATTGGCGGTCTGGTAAGCTCAGCTCGCTCTCTTATTTCTTTGGTCTGTTTACTTTATCTGGTATAGTGGTCTGGGACTTAATTTGGCATGTTTTGACTTATAGTTTGTTCCCAGATCAATAATCAAACCTCCTTTAAGCAACTTGGACCCTAAAACTCAAAACAAAAGATTAGGCATTCTTTTTGTTTAGGCCATGCATCATGTATGTGACTTAGGCACTTAGATTGTCTTTTATCTTAGCTTTATTTTCTGTTGCTGAGAGCTGGCGTGAGGTACGCACCTTCTACTCTCATTCATGCATTTCGTATGAACATGCATTAGTTAGTAGGAAGTGCATTGCAACAAGTGTGAGTTGAGCGTTGTTTGGAGTGTTGATTGCTAGATTTAGGACTCCAAAATGCTACTAAGGAGGGGCTGTCCCGTAAAAGATAAGGTGGGGGATTTCATCACCCTTTCCTTCGCCCCAAAAACCACACTAATCAAGAGCCTAATTTTAAATCAAGTAGACATTGGCCCTAAGGATCTTGGACGCATTAGGAGAGTGATCCGGTCCCGACCGTCATGACCTTATCGGCGTTGCCCACTTTGTCGATAGTAGGAGAGACAAGATCCCCGGATCTTGGCTCACTTACTAGGCTTTGTGGTCCTCGTTGTAGGGAGGTGAGGCGTGTTGAGGCCGTGTGACCTCGCAGTTAGGCGTCGTCTAGCTGTAAGGACCTATAGCGACCTTAGGATTGCTTGAGCCTTGTTTGCTTGTGTGCTTCTACCTGTACCCATCCGTCGTAGCATAAGGACTTCTTCCTTTCTCTCCTGTGTTCCCCCGTCTTCTCCCCTACGTAGATTCTTTAAAAAAAAGAAAAAAAAGAGTTGTGGTTTGTGTGTGCACCTTTGTGCATACTTTCGTGGACACGAGACGAGAGTGGTCGTTTGACGAGGAGCGTTGTCAATCCGGCTTCGGTCATCGATTTCTCGACACCTCCCTCCTCTCGTGTCGCACGTAGTTCTGGTCCAATGGCTGCTAATTTCCGTGAGGAGGAGCAGTTGCTGGACCCACCTGCTCCACCAGTGCTTCCAGTTGTCGTTCCCATACCTCTTCGTGATCGACGCTACCCGAGCCGTACAGCTCTACCCTCATGCATCGTATTACCAGAGGCTAATGGGAACCATTTTGAGGTTAAGCCTCAATTCATTTCCATGCTCCCTCATTTCAGTGGGAAAGGTGACCCCTATATCTTTCTCAGGGAATTTGAGGAGGTCTGTGCTATGTTCAAGCTGCAACAACTTAGCACAAACTCCATCTATCTTAGGCTCGTTCCTTTTGCACTAAAGGATGACGCCAAGAAGTGGTTTGATTGACATCATTTCATGCTCATATTTGTATCTTATATCCATTATCTTTCACCTAAATAATGCTATGTTACGAGTTTTATGTTTAGTTTTCAGGAATAAATAGGTTTGAAGAGATGAAGCATAAAAGGACCCAAAAGCTAGAAAAAAAGACTGAATTGTGAGATCTGGGGACCAAGATGCAAGGAAGAAGGACCTGATTGCAAGACAGAAGGACCTAAGAGCAAAACAGAATACTCCTCACCATCATGGGGAGTATTTTGGCAATTCTATTCGGGTCGGAGCTCCAACATGCAAACTAGATGCATCAAATACCAACAAAGCCTTCCAGAAAAGCCCACAAGAAATTCCAGAGTGATCCGGACACTGTAGACCGCTAATTAGCGGTCCAAGACCGCTAATTAGCGGTCACTTTTGGCCCAAATGCGCTCAAATTTCTCCAGCACATGTCTTAGAGGATGTTTAGGCTATGTGTGGTATCTGTTTAGTCCCACATCGGGGGATTGTCCCGGATTAGCTTTTTCCATGCCTATAAATAGAACTCTTCACCTCCTTTTGTAATCACTCCATATTTTAAGTGGCTATTCTTCCTACTAGAAGTGAGGCCTTGAAGCACACACTAAAGTAGGAGGATGCTACTTTTAATGTGAGTCATTTTATCAATAAAGTTTTGTGTTTCTTTCATTATTTGTTTTATGCTTCTTTTATTGTTTATGCATGTTTTAGTTTAATCGTCTTTTAATTCTAGCTTAGTTTTAATATGCTTTCTTCCCATAGTTTAATAATTAGGGTAATGTGTAGTGAGTAAAACCACTCCCCTTTTGGGGGGTGGAGATGATTATCATATATGCAATTAAGGAAGGAAGGATGTTTATGTTAAAATGTGTTGGTTAATATGAATGCATACTTGCTTGTTAGAATAGAACACTTCACTAGATGGGTTTTGCCATGATAAGTAGACACCTCCCATACTTGTTTAGTTTCTTAAATAACCAGCTTGTGTTTATGAATGTTAATCAAAATAGGTTAGTGATTTAATTGATGGGTTTTGCCATGATAAGTAGACACCTCCCATACATGCAAACACTACCTACACTTGTGCCTATAGGAAGATATTTTTGTCTCCTTATTGTGTTTGTGTAGTCACTCCACCCCCTAAGGGGTCTCTCTCTCTTACTGATTTCTCCATAGTGTCAAGTTTCTCTAGCTTAGTTGAAGTATTCGTTTGTTTTGTTTCCTTCGCATTTGCTTCTTCGTGTTACCATAGTTTAGGTTAGCATAAACAACTTTCTTCCATCTTTCTTTGCCACTTGATTTCTGATAAGCAAGAGCAAGCTCACCTCCCTGAGGACGACCCGTACTTGCCACCGCTTCATCGCGGCCGTGCACTTGCGGTTTAATTAAAACGTTCAACAAGTTTTTGGCGCCGTTGCCGGGGAGGTGTCAGTCCAGACTCTTGTTTGGACGATTCGAGTGGATTTAATTTGTGTTTTGTAGTTGTTCTTTGTTTCAGGAGACTGGGAATAGCAAGGGAAGGCTTCTGGAAAAATTGCAAGGCTAGCTGGGCACTTCAGACCGCCAATCAGCGGTCTGAGACCGCTAATCAGCGGTCGGGTGAGCTCAGTTCACCTTATAGTTTTTTGTGGTTGTTAGACTAATTGATATAGTAATCTGGGACTCCATTTGTGCATGTTCTGACTCTTAGATTGCTCCCAGATTAATAATCAACTTCCCTTAAGCAACTTGGACCCTAAAACTCAAAGCAAAAGATTAGGCATTCTTTTTGTTTAGGCCATGCATCATGTATGTGACTTAGGCACTTAGATTGTCTTTTATCTTAGCTTTATTTTCTGTTGCTGAGAGCTGGCGTGAGGTACGCACCTTCTACTCTCATTCATGCATTTCGTATGAACATGCATTAGTTAGTAGGAAGTGCATTGAAACAAGTGTGAGTTGAGCGTTTTGTTTGGAGAGTTGATTGCTAGATTAGGACTCCAAAACGCTACTAAGGAGGGGCTGTCCCATAAAAGATAAGGTGGGGGATTTCATCACCCTTTCCTTCGCCCCAAAAACCACACTAATCAAAAGCCTAATTTTAAAATCAAGTAGACATTGTCCCTAAGGATCTTGGACGCATTAGGAGAGTGATCCGGTCCCGACCGTCATGACCTGATCGGCGTTGCCCACTTTGTCGATAGTAGGAGAGACGAGATCCCCGGATCTTGGCTCACTTGCTGGGCTTTGTGGTCCTCGTTGTAGGGAGGTGAGACGTGTTGAGGCCGTGTGACCTCGCAGTTAGGCGTCGTCTAGCTGTAAGGACCTATAGCGACCTTAGGATTGCTTGAGCCTTGTTTGCTTGTGTGCTTCTACCTGTACCCATCCGTCGTAGCATAAGGACTTCTTCCTTTCTCTCCTGTGTTCCCCAGTCTTCTCTTCTGTTTGAAAAAAAAGAGTTTTGGTGTGTGTGCACCTTTGTGCATGCTTTCGTGGACACGAGACGAGAGTGGTCGTTTGACGAGGAGCGTTGTCAATCCGGCTTCGGTCATCGATTTCTCGACACCTTCCTCCTCTCGTGTCGCACGTAGTTCGGGTCCATTGGCTGTTAATTTCCGTGAGGAGGAGCAGTTATTGGACCCACCTTTTCCACCTGTGCTTCCAGTTGTCGTTCCCATACCTCTTCGTGATCGATGCTACCCGAGCCGTACCGCTCTACCCACATGCATCGTATTACCAGAGGCTAATGGGAACCATTTTGAGGTTAAGCCTCAATTCATTTCCATGCTCCCTCATTTCAGTGGGAAAGGTGACCCCTATATCTTTCTCAGGGAATTTGAGGAGGTCTGTGCTATGTTCAAGCTGCAACAACTTAGCACAGACTCCATCCATCTTAGGCTTGTCCCCTTTGCGCTGAAGGATGATGCCAAGAAGTGGTTGTACAGCAACCAGGCGAATTCCTTTAGGACTTGGGATGAGTTTCAATCTGCCTTCCTTAAGAAGTACTTCCCAAATCATCGGACTCAAAAATTGAGGAACGAAATCAATTCGTTCTATCAACTTGAGACCGAGACATTTCATGCATATCTAGAGAGGTTCAAGGAGCTACTATCCTCATGCCCTCACCATGGCATTGAGTTGTGGCGCCTTTGTCAGATTGTGTACGAGGGTCTTCACATCCCGTCAAGAACGCTCCTTGAGTCCATGTGTCAAGGAGAGTTCTTGGGAAAGGATGAAAGGGAGGCATGGGCCTTCCTAGAAGATCTCGCTGAGAAAACCATGCAGTGGGAGAGTGTAAGGGAACCACCTGCATCATCTAGTATAGGAGCGAGGATCGCGAATGCAAACTCGACTAGATCGGGTGCCGCATTTGCTATCGATACCACTACGGCCACCGAGGCACGCATGGCGGCTTTAATGCACCGTATGGATTCGATTGAGCTCCAAAACCAACAAAGTGCACCTCACATGTCCACATCTGGTCCAGTTCCTTGTCATTCATGTGGTAGGATAGGTCATGTAGAGAGAGAGTGTGAGTCCATTCCTCCTGAGATGGAGCGTGTCAACGCCATCTATGACAGAGCTAAGAATGACACATACTCGTCATCTTATAACCCTGGATGGAGGAACCACCCCAATTTTTCATGGAACCAAAATAATGCCCCGGGTGGTCCTTCAAACTCCTCTAGACCACCTTACCAATCACACCAACCTCCCATGCATGCACATTCCTATCAGCCACCCCAAGCGCAAACCACCAATCCATCGGGTTTCCCAAATTCCAATAATATGGAAACCCGATTCAATTCGCTTGAGACCTTGACTCGTGGACTTGAAAACTCAATGAAATTTTTTATGTCTACCACAAGTCAAGTTCTCACTTCAAATCAGCAGACCATGAAATCTCTAGAGCTTCAGATGGGCCAATTGGCTCAGTCTGTACATGAGAGAGAGAGAGGGTCTTTTCCTAGCCAGCCTGAGGCTAACCCTCGCATGTACCAACAACAACAAATGCAAAATGAGAATGTAGTACCTCGGGGGAGGCAAGTGAACAATGTGGAGGAACCTGTTCACCATGTCAATTCCATTGTGACCTTAAGGAATGGAAAACAGGTTGACAATCACATTTCCTTGCCACACCCACCACCATCTATGCAGCCCCTCAGTGGGAATGGTGGTGAAGAAGAAGCTGAGGGTGAGGGTAATACACCAAAGCTTTCTTCTCAGGCACAGCAGAAAACCTACCTGCCAAAAGCTCCTTATCCAAGTAGGTTAAACAAAAAGCAGAGTGACAACATGGACAAGATATTAGAGGTATTTAAGCAAGTGAAGGTTAACATCCCCTTGTTGGATGTCATCCAACAAATACCTCAATATGCCAAAGTGTTGAAGGATCTCTGCACAACCAAGAGGAAGACCAATGTTCCTAAGAAAGCATTCATGGCTGCAAATATCAGCTCACTTTTGTCCAATCCTACCTACACAAAATACAAGGACCCTGGGTGTCCTACTATTCAGTGTACAATAAGGGACACTAGACTGAGCAATGTTTTGCTTGATTTAAGATCAGCGGTCAACCTCCTCCCATTCTCTGTTTATCAACAATTGAACTTGGGAGAATTGAAACCAACTAAGATCACCCTCCAATTAGCGGATAGATCCATTCGTATTCCCATGGGGATTATCGAGGACGTGCTTATCAAAGTTGGAGATTTTATATTTCTAGTCGATTTTGTTGTCCTCGATACCAATCCTGTTGCGAACACCCACTCTCAAATACCTTTGATTTTGGGTAGACCATTTCTGGCAACCTCCAATGCCTTGATTAATTGTAGAAATGGTCTCATGAAGCTCTCATTCGGTAACATGAGTGCCGAGTTTCATGTGTTCAACTCTGGTAAGCAACAGGAACCCATGGATGAACCTTTAAATCTAAATCTCATCCGCCAATTGGAGAAAGCACTGCAAAATCAACGAACACCCCTAACCCCAATGCAACCCATTGAGAATGTTCGTGGGCCCAGCGAAAACTCATTGCCTGTCTTCGCAATGCAACAGAGTGAGCTGGCCTCGAACATGAATGTCCAAAGAGAGTGTTCGTTGCATGATTCAGTTGAGAGTACTAGTGAGAGTGAGACACCTCATCATATGCCTATACCAGAAGGTGTCTCTACCTCATGTCCCATGGCCATTGAGCCATTTGAGCTTCATATTGACTCCAACAAGGACCCACCTATGACCGAGCTTATGCTTGATGATCTAAATGATGGTGGGAGGGCCTTGTTGGATGACTTGGGGAGAAGCCCCATTCTTAGTGATGCAGGTCTGCTGCATCCATCGAATGAGCTTGAGGAACTCATTCCGATGCACCCGCCTATTGGTTGGAGGGTTTTCTTCGATGAGCAATTAAACCCTAGTGAGGCAACGCAACTTCATTCTTTGTTGCCCACACCCGACCAATATCATGAGGGGTTCGAGCCTTTCAGCTTTGACCTTTCATCCCTCATGACACCTCAGAGTACCAGTGGAGTTTGCCCATCTCGGCAAGTCTCTGGTCCTCCTGACTTGATGTTCTCATTTGATGTTCCTTGACCAAATGATTATGAGAATATCTTGGTTGATGTATATATCTTGTAAAAAAAAGAAAAAAAAAGTAAAAAAAAGAAAAAAAAGAAAAAAAAGTGTGTAATAAAAGACTCCTTCAGTGAGCATCGATTGTTGTGGGCCCCAACCCTTGTGTACTTGGGCCCAATCTCTTCACGTATTTATCTCCCTTCTTCAGCTTCTCACAGGATTTGAGGGAATTTGGGTTTGTGTCCATCAACATGACCCTGAACGTCCCTTTGTACTTCATGTTGGTGAGATCGTTCCTTTTTCATGCATGTATCCATGTAGTATCATGTTCACATTCATTGAGGACAATGCATGAAGTAGGTGTGGGGGTGTGTTTTACGTGTGTACATAGTCGAGTCTTTTTCTTTTGATTTTGTTTTCTTTTTGTGTGTATGTTAGGGTCATGCTAGTGTGCCGCATTTAACATTGATATATCTGCTTGCCATGATCCTTGGGTGACTTGTCTTCTTTTGCTTGCCGAGTGCTTTAAAATTTTCACATTTCTTTCAAAATCTTCATGTGTTTGCGAAAGAAAATGTTTTTGTAGGTTTTGCGTGTGTTCAGCATGTGCAAAACCGTTGAGACGCAAAGTAAAGAGAAAGCTCCCAAAATTGTCTTGAACTTGATGCATTAGGATATCTAGTTTACTGGCTTTAGGTCTTGTCGAGTCGTTAGGATGCACCCTGGTTTTCCCTCAGGTGGCGTGTAATCATAGGGTTTCAGTACTCAAACATTTAAAGAAGTCCACCCTGAACCTAGTGAGTCAAATAATTCGTGTTTGTGAGTATAAGGAAGTTTGTCGTAGTCAAGGGCCCTTAATCTTTTTTTTGTGAAACTTAAGTGTAGGGGTTTTGGTTCCCATGTAGATAAATAAGTGGTGTTCTCTCTTCTCGCACGGCTCCTATCACTCGGGAAAGTAGGTCTGAGGGGACTTTGTGCCTGGTGCTTTCGAGTCATCTGACTTGGGATGTGCCGACCGAACCCCCGTTACACGGGTGGTAGGGATCGCCCTATGTGGAGATTTGGGGGAAGGTGCACGTGATAGTGTAAGTCCTCATGGGCAATGATGCACGAAACCTGACCCTGGGAGAATCACACACCAACCAATAAATGCTCCAAAGAAAAAGAAAAAAAGAAAAAAAGAAAAAGAAAAGAAAAAAAAGAGTCAAATAAGAACAAAAATGGACTTTACACGTTGTATCACATTCAGAAGTTAAGGTTGCCCATGTCTTTCACTTAATTCCTTAGTTAACTCTCACGAATAACTCATTAGTCTAGGTGTGTGGACCGATTACATATATAGAGTCGACCCGCAGTATTACCGCATCCCATGATCGACAAAATAAGTCCAACGAGTCGTGTAGCTAGATTGATTAATGCATCTTGTTCGGATTTTGTGGGTATATCCGCTGAAAACCCTCAGGAGACAACACTCCTCCTCCTTGGCGACAAGGAGGTTTAACGGCTTGTTGCACGTGCTAAGTGCAACAGTGATTCCTACGAAAGTGAGTTAGGATTTCTTGTTTTTTTCGCATGCTTTTCTCTTTCTTTGTTTTGCTTGGGACTAGCAAAAGTTAGGTGTGGGGGTATTTGATTGACATCATTTCATGCTCATATTTGTATCTTATATCCATTATCTTTCACCTAAATAATGCTATGTTACGAGTTTTATGTTTAGTTTTCAGGAATAAATAGGTTTGAAGAGATGAAGCATAAAAGGACCCAAAAGCTGGAAAAAAAAGACTGAATTGTGAGATCTGGGGACCAAGATGCAAGGAAGAAGGACCTGATTGCAAGACAGAAGGACCTAAGAGCAAAACAGAATACTCCTCACCATCATGGGGAGTATTTTGGCAATTCTATTCGGGTCGGAGCTCCAACATGCAAACTAGATGCATCAAATACCAACAAAGCCTTCCAGAAAAGCCCACAAGAAATTCCAGAGCGATCCGGACACTGTAGACCGCTAATTAGCGGTCCAAGACCGCTAATTAGCGGTCACTTTTGGCCCAAATGCGCTCAAATTTCTCCAGCACATGTCTTAGAGGATGTTTAGGCTATGTGTGGTATCTGTTTAGTCCCACATCGGGGGATTGTCCCGGATTAGCTTTTTCCATGCCTATAAATAGAACTCTTCACCTCCTTTTGTAATCACTCCATATGTTAAGTGACTATTCTTCCTACTACAAGTGAGGCCTTGAAGCACACACTAAAGTAGGAGGATGCTACTTTTAATGTGAGTCATTTTATCAATAAAGTTTTGTGTTTCTTTCATTATTTGTTTTATGCTTCTTTTATTGTTTATGCATGTTTTAGTTTAATCGTCTTTTAATTCCAGCTTAGTTTTAATATGCTTTCTTCCCATTGTTTAATAATTAGGGTAATGTGTAGTGAGTAAAACCACTCCCCTTTTGGGGGGTGAAGATGATTATCATATATGCAATTAAGGAAGGAAGGATGTTTATGTTAAAATGTGTTGGTTAATATAAATGCATACTTGCTTGTTAGAATAGAACACTTCACTAGATGGGTTTTGCCATGATAAGTAGACACCTCCCATACTTGTTTAGTTTCTTAAATAACCAGCTTGTGTTTATGAATGTTAATCAAAATAGGTTAGTGATTTAATTGATGGGTTTTGCCATGATAAGTAGACACCTCCCATACATGCAAACACTACCTACACTTGTGCCTATAGGAAGATATTTTTGTCTCCTTATTGTGTTTGTGTAGTCACTCCACCCCCTAAGGGGTCTCTCTCTCTTACTGATTTCTCCATAGTGTCAAGTTTCTCTAGCTTAGTTGAAGTATTCGTTTGTTTTGTTTCCTTCGCATTTGCTTCTTCGTGTTACCATAGTTTAGGTTAGCATAAACAACTTTCTTCCATCTTTCTTTGCCACTTGATTTCTGATAAGCAAGAGCAAGCTCACCTCCCTGAGGACGACCCGTACTTGCCACCGCTTCATCGCGGCCGTGCACTTGCGGTTTAATTAAAACGTTCAACATGGTTGTACAGCAACCAGGCGAATTCCTTTAGGACTTGGGATGAGTTTCAATCTGCATTCCTCAAGAAGTACTTTCCTAATCATCGGACTCAAAATTTGAGGAATGAAATCAATTCGTTCTATCAACATGAGACCGAACCATTTCATGCATATCTTGAGAGGTTCAAAGAGCTACTATCCTCGTGCCCTCACCATGACATTGAGTTGTGGCGTCTTTGTCAGATTGTGTATGAGGGTCTTCACATCCCGTCCAGAACGCTCCTTGAGTCCATGTGTCAAGGAGAGTTCTTGGGAAAGGATGAAAGGGAGGCATGGGCCTTCCTAGAAGACCTCGCTGAGAAAACTATGCAATGGGAGAGTGTGAGGGAACCACCTGCATCATCTAGTATAGGAGCGAGGATCACGAATGCAAACTCAACTAGATCGGGTTCCGCATTTGCTATCGATACCACTACGACCACCGAGGCACGCATGGCGGCCTTAATGCGCCGTATGGATTCGATTGAGCTCCATAACCAACAAAGTGCACCTCACATGTCCACATCTGGTCCAGTTCCCTGTCATTCATGTGGTAGGATAGGTCATGTAGAAAGCGAGTGTGAGTCCATTCCTCCTGAGATGGAGCGTGCCAACGCCGTCTATGATAGAGTCAGGAATGACCCATACTCACCATCTTATAATCCTGGATGGAGGAACCACCCCAATTTTTCATGGAACCAAACTAATGCCCCGGGTGGTCCTCCAAACTCCTCTAGACCACCTTACCAATCACACCAACCTCCCATGCATGCACATTCCTATCAGCCACCCCAAGCACAAACCACCAATCAATCGGGTTTCCTAAATTCCAATAATATGGAAACCCGATTCAATTCGCTTGAGACCTTGACTCGTGGACTTGAAGACTCAATGAAAATTTTTATGTCTACCACAAGTCAAGTTCTCACTTCAAATCAGCAGACCATGAAATCTCTAGAGCTTCAGATGGGCCAATTGGCTCAGTCTGTACATGAGAGAGAGAGAGATGGTCTTTTCCTAGCCAGCCTGAGGCTAACCCCCGCATGTACCAACAACAACAAATGCAAAATGAGAATGTGGTATCTCGGGGGAGGCAAGTGAACCATGTGGAGGAACCTGTTCACCATGTCAATTCCATTGTGACCTTAAGGAATGGAAAACAGGTTGACAATCACATTTCCTTGCCACACCCACCACCATCTATGCAGCCCCTCAGTGGGAATGGTGGTGAAGAAGAAACTGAGGGTGAGGGTAATACACCAAAGCTTTCTTCTCAGGCACAGCAGAAAACCTACCTGCCAAAAACTCCCTGTCCAAGTAGGTTAAACAAAAAGCAGAGTGACAACATGGACAAGATATTAGAAGTATTTAAGCAAGTGAAGGTTAACATCCCCTTGTTGGATGTCATCCAACAAATACCTCAATATGCCAAAGTGTTGAAGGATCTCTGCACAACCAAGAGGAAGACCAATGTTCCTAAGAAAGCATTCTTGGCTGCAAATATCAGCTCACTTTTGTCCAATCCCACCTACACAAAATACAAGGACCCGGGGTGTCCTACTATTCAGTGTACGATAGGGGACACTAGAATGAGCAATGTTTTGCTTGATTTAGAATCAGCGGTCAACCTCCTCCCATTCTCTGTTTATCAACAGTTGAACTTGGGAGAATTGAAACCAACTAAGATCACCCTCCAATTAGCGGATAGATCCATTCGTATTCCCATGGGGATTATCGAGGACGTGCTTATCAAAGTTGGAGATTTTATATTTCCAGTCGATTTTGTTGTCCTCGATACCAATCATGTTGCGAACACCCACTCTCAAATACCTTTGATTTTGGGTAGACCATTTCTGGCAACCACCAATGCCTTGATTAATTGTAGAAATGGTCTCATGAAGCTCTCATTCGGTAACATGAGTGCCGAGTTTCATGTCCCATGGCCATTGAGCCATTTGAGCTTCATATTGACTCCAACAAGGACCCACCTTTGACCAAGCTTATGCTTGATGATCTAAATGATGGTGGGAGGTGCTTGTTGGATGACTTGGGGAGAAGCCCCATTCTTCGCGATGCAGGTCTGCTGCATCCATCAAATGAGCCTGAGGAACTCATTCCGATGCACCCGCCTATTGGTTGGAGGGTTTTCTTCGATGAGCAATTAAACCCTAGTGAGGCAACGCAACTTCATTCTTTGTTGCCCACACCCGACCAATATCATGAGGGGTTCGAGCCTTTCAGCTTTGACCTTTCATCCCTCATGACACCTCAGAGTACCAGTGGAGTTTGCCCATCTCGGCAAGTCTCTGGTCCTCCTGACTTGATGTTCTCATTTGATGTTCCTTGACCAAATGATTATGAGAATATCTTGGTTGATGTATATATCTTAAAAAAAGTGTAATAAAAGACTCCTTCAGTGAGCATCGATTGTTGTGGGCCCCAACCCTTGTGTACTTGGGCCCAATCTCTTCACGTATTTATCTCCCTTCTTCAGCTTCTCACAGGTTTTGAGGGAATTTGGGTTTGTGTCCATCAACATGACCCTGAACGTCCCTTTGTACTTCATGTTGGTGAGATCTTTCTTTTTTCATGCATGTATCCATGTAGTATCTTGTTCACATTCATTGAGGACAATGCATGAAGTAGGTGTAGGGGGTGTTTTACGTGTGTACATAGTCGAGTCTTTTTCCTTTGGTTTTATTCTCTTTTGTTTGTACTGCTAGGGTCATGTTAGTGTGCCGCATTTAACATTGATATATCTGCTTGCCATGATCCTTGGGTGACTTGTCTTCTTTTGCTTGCCGAGTGCTTTAAAATTTTCACATTTCTTTCAAAATCTTCATGTGTTTGCGAAAGAAAATGTTTTGTGGGTTTTGCGTGTGTTTAGCATGTGCAAAACCGTTGAGAGGCAAAGTAAAAAGAAAGCTCCCAAAATTGTCTTGAACTTGATGCATTAGGATTTCTAGTTTACTGGCTTTAGGTCTTGTCGAGTCGTTAGGATGCACCCTGGTTTTCCCTCAGGTGGCGTGTAATCATAGGGTTTCAGTACTCAAACATTTAAAGAAGTCCACCGTGAACCTAGTGAGTCAAATAATTCGTGTTTGTGAGTATAAGGAAGTTTGTCGTAGTCAAGGGTCCTTAAACTTTTTTTTGTGAAACTTAAGTGTAGGGGTTTTGGTTCCCATGTAGATAAATAAGTGGTGTTCTCTCTTCTCGCACGACTCCTATCACTCGGGAAAGTAGGTCTGAGGGGACTTTGTGCCTGGTGCTTTCGAGTCATCCGACTTGGGATGCGCCGACCGAACCCCCGTTACACGGGTGGTAGGGATCGCCCTATGTGGAGATTTGGGGGAAGGTGCACGTGATAGTGTAAGTCCTCATGGGCAATGATGCACGAAACCTGACCCTGGGAGAATCAAACACCAACCAATAAAATGCTCTAAAGAAAAAGAAAAAAAAGAGAAAAAAAGAAAAGAAAAAAAAGAGTCAAATTAGAACCAAAATGGACTTTACACATTGTATCACATTCAGAAGTTAAGGTTGCCCATGTCTTTCACTTAAGTCCTTAACTAACTCTCACGAATAACTCATTAGGCTAAGTGTGTGGACCGATTACATATATAGAGTCGACCCGTAGTATTACCGCGTCCCATGATCGAATATATTTGTCCAACGACTCGAGTGTCTAGATTGAATAATGCATCTTGTTCGGATTTTGTGGGTATATCCGTTGAAAACTCTCAGGAGACAACACTCCTCCTCCTTGGCGATAAGGAGGTTTAACGGCTTGTTGCACGTGCTAAGTGCAACCGCGATTCCTACGAAAGTGAGTTAGGATTTCTTGTTTTTCGCATGCTTTTCTCTTTCTTTGTTTTGCTCGGGACTAGCAAAAGTTAGGTGTAGGGGTATTTGATTGACATCATTTCATGCTCATATTTGTATCTTATATCCATTATCTTTCACCTAAACAATGCTATGTTACGAGTTTTATGTTTAGTTTTCAGGAATAATTAGGTTTGAAGAGATGAAGCATAAAAGGACCCAAAAGCTGGGAAAAAGGACTGGATTGTGAGATCTGGGGACCAAGATGCAAGGGAGAAGGACCTGAATGCAAGACAGAGGGACCTAAGAGCAAAACAGAATACTTCACACCATCATGGGGAGTATTTTAGCAATTGGATTCGGGTCGGAGCTCCAACAAACCAACGAGATGCATCCAAGACCAACAAACACTTCAAGCAAAGGCCACAAAGAAAACCAAACGGATCTAAACCATATAGACCGCCAATTGGCGGTTTGGAACCGCCAATTGGCGGTCCAGATGGCCCAGAATCCGTTTAGTTTTTTGTAGCACGTGTATTAGTGTATGCTTAGTGTAGTTTTGGTATTGGTTTAGTCCCACATCGGGGGATTGTCCCGGTTTGCCTTTTTCCATGGATATAAATAGAACTCTTCACCTTCCATTGTAATCACTCCATATTTTAAGTGACTATTCTTCCTACTAGAAGTGAGGCCTTGAAGCACATACTAAAGTAGGAGGATGCTACTTTTAATGTGAGTCATTTTAATACAAGTTTTCTTTATTATGTTGTTTGTTTTATGTTTTATGTTTCTTGTTTTGCTTTGCTTAATCTCATTTCATTAGTTTTATTATCTTAGTTAATATGCTTTCTTTGTTTAGTTTAATAATTAGTGTAATGTTTAGTGAGTAGTTCAATCCCCTTTGGGGGGTGGAGTAGATGTACATACATGCATTAGAGAATGGGATGAATGCTTTAATTTCAATGTGTTGATTAAACATGAATGTATGCTTGCTTGTTTAGGATAGAATTTACAACTTGATGAGTTTTGCCAAAATGATTAGACACCTCTCATGCTTGTTTAGGTTCTGAAATAAACATCTTGCATATGTAAATGTTAATAAACTAAGTTGGTGAATAGATTGATAGGTTTTGCCATAACATTTAGACACTTCCTATGCTTGATAAACACCACCTTCATGTGCTTAAAGAATGTATTCTACACCCACCTCTTTGCATGTGTGCACTCACTCCACCCCTTAGGGGTTTTCCATTTCTGTATTCCAGCATTCCTCCTTTGTTCTTAGCTTAGTTGTTAGTTCATTGATTGTTTCTTTCGTTCGCATTTCATACTTCTTAGCATAGTTTTGTGTAGAGTAGCTTAATAAATCTTTCTCCCCCAATCTTTGCCACTTGATTTCTGATAAACAAGAGGCTGCTCACCTCCCTGAGGACGACCCGTACTTGCCACCGCTTCATCGCGGCCGTGCACTTGCGGTTTTAAATAAAACGTTCAACAAACATTCACACAATTCACATCGTGTGAATTTATATGTTCCCTCCGATCCTCGATACTCGATCCCTGATCTTCGATCCTCGATCGATGCGCTACAGCGGCGACTTCCTCTTGCACCGGAGATGTAGATTTTACAGAAAATAAACATGCTCCTCACATTCGATAAAACCGACTAGTGTAAGTCCTATGTAAAAACCTCTCATATGCAAATGCAACTATCTAAAAGACGGAAAGAAAGAGAATTTTGGCTTTTACATACATAAGCCCCTGTATAATAATGATCACATACATTCATAATTGCCGATTTGGAACATATAAACCCACAATTCCTGCAAAGACAACTCGAGCATCCATGCACGCAATATCGCTATAAACTATGCAATCTAGTTTATCAATCATCTAGAATCTCAAACAATTCTTTGAAAAACATTTTGAAATCCATTAAAAACGTTTTTAATGCATCCATAGTTCAAAAATTAATTATGAACCGCTGTCCATCCAATTTCCAATGGAAAGATGAATCGCAGTTTTTCGGTTTTGTTGATTCTCTTACAAAATAATCGTTTATACTTAAAACGAAATTATTGCAAGTTAGACAAATGTCTAAATCTTAATTCTAATAATTACATGACATGTTTTAAAACACTTAAAACATTCAGAACGAATTATTATGGAGAATTACATCAACAAACATTCATAGACCGAAAAACTGCTAAATCGAATTGTTTAAATCCTAGATGGTAAACTAAATTCGTCTACAACCATAAATCATGAGAAAATTGAACCCTATGCTCTGATATCCCTGTAGGATTTTATGTTTAATTGTACATATTTATTTTCGAAATTTTTATGCACAATAAGGATCAATTTACAATTTTCTAGGATTTATTTCATGCATGCATCGATTTGTTTCAATATCTAGTATCAAAACTTTATTAAAACAAATATGAGCTCCGAAATTCATACCTAGAAGTTCTCTAAAACTTCTTGAAGATTCGGAGACGTTGGGGATGCTCCTCGCTGCGCCGGATGCCTCCGAGTATTCACCAAACTCTAAACAAGATCGGAGAGAGTGAAGCTAGTCTCTCAATCTCCGATAGGGTTTAGAATCCAATTACTAACCCCTCTTTAATTCCCTTGAGAAGATGATCTCTTAAGAACTAAAACTAAACTTAAGAATTAAGGGATTTTCGTGGAGATTTATGGAGAGAGAATTTTTGCATAAATAATAATGAAATTAATTTTGGAGGTAATGAGATAAACTTGTATTTATAAGCTCTCTCCAAATTACCTATTCATGTGCAAGCCATTGCCCATGATTTCATGCAAAATTTCATCTAACCATCCATTATTTAATAATAAATAATATTAGCCACGAATTAAATCAATTATGGACCAATTCCATGCACGATCTAATTAATTCTTAAATTAATTCTACTGAAAACCGTCTGGACCGGTCGACCGTTTGGAGGTTCGGTCGACCGCTGGAACCATGTTTCGGTCGGCCGTTCAATAACTCGGTCGACCGTTCGTAACAGGAATTATTCCATCTCGATATGAAAATTCCCTGTTATCGGTCGAGACATGTCCGGTCGACCGTGCCCGATCGGTCGACCATTTACTGTTAATTGGTCTACCGTTGGAGCACTGTTTTGCAGACTTGTCAAATTTCGGTTTAACCCCTACAAAATTTGACATTTCGGGATTAGTAGTAAATTCACAACTTATGTAACATATTATCCTATGCAATGATCAATCATTACACCCCACAATATTTTCATCACATATGAATTTTATTTAGATTCTAATTATGTTATTAATCACAACATAATTTTGATTTTGCTTGTTCACCCTATGTGTCATATTTTCTACATGAAACCCGACACATCTTATGAACTCAAAATCCCCATTTCTTGTTTCCCAGTTTTGCGGTGTGACCTATGGGAGGATCTAAACTAAGTTGGCAGTGATATTTAGAGCTTAATATCACAAGCTATAAGCGGTATCTAGCTACACATTATAGCTCCCAATTAGTTAGATGTCTTAATTCCACTCGAACCAAAACCCGATCCATTTAGTGATGAAGTGCACCACTTGTGTCCGTCCCTTGCCTCATGATATTAAGAATACACACAAAGTAGTATTGTGTCATCTTTGTATTAGTATTCATTTCTTGATCTCTTTAAGCTAGTTATAAATATGTGACTTAACTCAAATCACATTGTGCACATTATAACTTTGCTTTATCAAGGGGCCCACTAATATCATCACTCAATTAAGAGGGGCAATGATAGTCTTTTGACTAACTATCTTCTCCAATAAAAGTTGTACTTAACCAACCAATGCCTTTACACTACACTTATCGATAGTTCAAGACACTGATCTAATTAAGTATTCCTTAAGTGATCAGATATAAGTCTCATATCAAAGGACCAAAGACACAGTAAAATATTAATGACACAGAAACACATTTCTATAATATTTTACTTATTAGGTCTATTCAGTATACAAAAGTAATATTTTCCTCTTTTGCATACCCGTGTTGTCACTCACTTGTAGAGCTACAATGATCTATGACCAAACACGACAATCTTAACCCGATAATTAATGTCCCATGTTAATTACCATGATTGTGAATATCTTTTGTTTTATGTAAACCAATATCTTTTAGAGCTCTACGGTTAAGGACCAAGAGCATCTTCCTTAACACTTCTAAAAGACGAATAACATAAACAAAGAACAAAATGATTTCTCATTCAATTCATAATAATTGACATTTAAAAGTACAACTTTTAGAACACATTCCCTTCAGTTATTAGCTAGATTCTAAGCCTAATTAGAGATTCATTGGCTAGCTCATTTCTCTCTAATGTTGTGTAGAGTTTGGTAAACACTTGGAGGCGAATCGGCGGGCGATTCGACGAGCAACGGAACTCCGGATCTTCTGAAATGTTTTAGAGAACCTTTGGGTATGATCATCTTTTCTTTGTTTATTTTAATATGTATAAGAATGCATGATATTAGAATAAACAAATACATGTACGTAAAATCAATGAAAATATGAAATCGATCTTGTATATTTGTATTAATTTTTTTAAAATATATACATAAATAGGACACGAAATCTTACTCTCCATTCATACCATTATATAAAATGGTTAATTGTGAATACCATATGTATGACTTTGAATCCAGATTATCTATCCCTCCACGTAAAGGAAGGATGAATTAATATCACCAAAAAAGAAAATTTTCTAGGGTCAGCTTTAATGACCAATCCTTGATAATGCATATGAATTTTAAAGACCAGTCCTTGATAATGCATAGTTTTTGCATGTTGTTTTTGAACATATCAATAGTATGTCTCCCTCTATTTGAGTTATATACATGAAATATTTTTTTGATAGTTATATTATTACTTCGTTCAATATATTTGCAAATGGTTATTAATTTTGATCATCCTCATGTAGTCATGTTGGAACAAATAGGCTGCAGTTCAAAGACGTAGATTGTTAAATAAATTAATAGTACATTATTCATTGAGGCAATAATTTTTTTTGCATGAATTCGTATTTACGAACAAAGTTGAAACTTGCAATTATTGTGCTACGCTCGAAGGAGATATTAACCAAGTATAAGGGCATCCGTGACGGGTCGTGAGCCCGGTCAAAATACGTTTTTGTTTTGATTAACGGGCGCGTCCCAGTTGGTTAAAAAAGAAAATTGTTTTTCTTGTTTTGATTTTTTTAAAATTAGTTTTAATCTTTTTAAAAAAAATCAAAATACGTTTTCTAATTGTTTTGATTTTTAAATTTTTTACAGGATCGACCTCCAAATAATATGGATGAGAGAGATGAGTTGTGGTGGAGAGGAAAATAATATTGGAAATAGAATTAAGTAGGTTGGAGAGAGAAAAAATTGATGTGGATGGAAAAAAAAAGTTAATATGAAAAAGAGAAAATAGAGAAAAAGTTTATGAACAAGTTGTCTACGATCATAAATAGTCTAAATGTAACATCTTTCAACTTCTTTTGGATTTTCACGTTAAATATCTCTTGGATGTTGAACTGTTTAACCAGCTTTTCTGGGAAGTCGTCTTTTCTACCGGCTGTTTCGGCATTTGGAACATTATCCGTAGAATGTTCTGATCTTCGTTTTAAATGTTCGTGAGCTTCTCTTTTCCCAATTTTCGTACTTTATTGAAATGTTGAGTGTTATTTTGGGTAGTAGTTAAAGTTTTCCAAAGAACGGTAAGCCTAAACATGGAGTTGTAAATTATAGCATTAAAAAATTAAGAAATATCATGAGACGTAATTTTATATTCTTTATCAATAAGTAGATACCAAAAATTCATGAAATATTTGAACCTGTGCGCGAAGGCCGATCAATCTAATGATAACCGTTGATCCGTCAATCTGATGTGATCTAAACCGTCAAACATGGATATAGATCATTATTTCAACCTACCAATCCGCCACCAACATACTAAACAGTCAACCCTATCAATAAACAGATCGGCTTAGGGTTGATCTGCAACCCGTTAACTTGTCTATTAGACCACCATTTCATCCCACGACCCCCCAATATGGTCTTCTACCCCTTAACGGGGTCACGTCGACCAGATCGGGTTGACCTAGTCGTCGCAGGGACGCGCCACGTGGTGCGTCCCTGTTGGTTCTTTTTATTAATTTTTGTTTGTTTTAATTTTTTTGGTTGTGAAGGAGAGATGTGTTGTGGTGGATTGTAGTTAAGAGGTGAATAGTGTTGAAAAGAGTAGAAAGTAGGTTAGGGAAAGAGAAAACTGATATGATGAGAAAGAAAGTTGATGTGAAAGAGAGAAAACTCATTATCGGGTTGACCTTGGTTATAGTTATGGATGGTCTTGTGTTTATATACATTTATGTTTATGTTTTGAAGTTCGTGCTTTTGTTTTGATGAAAAATTTATATATTTATTTTCTATTTATGACTTTATATGTTTATATGGTGAATTTCTTGTTGAGAATTTGATTTTTGTTATAGAAGACTTGAAATAGTTAACTTTTTTAGTAGGAATGTTGATGTGTTTGCCAATTCATTTAAAAAAGAAAACCAAATACTTACTCCATATAATATGTCAACTTGACTTGAATATGTTTAACCTTGAATTATCGGTCGGGTTACAGTTAGAATTTATAAATCCAGTTTAACCCGACCTCAGAGGTATATCCACTATGTAAGGTGGGTATGCAATTGCATACCCAAATTTTATGAAAAATAAAGACCTAGTACTAGTAATCAATACAAGTATTCCAGCATAATATAGAATTTTGTTGTCATACCAGATATTCTTTTAATGACCCATAATTTCTGGAGATCTACCTCCACGTTGGGACTTGTGGGCTACAATTCTAAACTAGAGTTGACCCATCACCCAAAATCATTTCACTGGGTCGCATGTGGAGGTTCAAATTGATGTCTTAACGGAATGAAATTTATCCCTCCGTCGTTGAGCTCGTACAACTATAAATTTATTTTGTTGTGAAACTGGAAACAGTGCCAAGATTTCAAGTGAAGGATGTCGGAATTTGTAAGGAAAATAAAAAAATATGAACATAAACTTGAAAATACTACAACTTTCTTTTTGGAGTACGTAATTCTGATTGTGTGTTCACCTATATATAGACATTTAATCAATATTTTTGGATTTTTTAACTAGTTGGATTAATTAGATATATAAAAACCTAATATATACGTCTAATTATTGGTACTCGAGATATTCAAAGGGACTAGAACCCCAAGGGTCTTTATTATGGAGCAATCTCAGGAGGTGGAACCCAAATAGTTTGAACTTTTGACAACTAGGACAATATCTCAAAATCCAAAGACGGTCGTCTGACCACCCAAACTTCCAAAACAATATATTGCATTTTATAGAATTTGTCGTCTTCATAATTTTACATACCTAATTTCTATTTCCTGCCACTTGTAAGGAAACAGATTTCCCATTTTTGAAACTAATTTAAAACATAATAAAATCAAATTTAATTGGAGATTTAAAATTGCAATATTTGTGATTTATGGAAGAGGTTACGTTTTAGTAGATCTTTTCTTCTATTTAATCATTGTTATGGTTGGGAGGAAAAGAATTTTCTCACCCTAAAACCCTACTTGGTGACAGCTGACGGCAACGACGACGACGGAGCTCAGAAGCGCGAACCCATCGAAGGTATGTCTTTGGAGGGTGTTGGCGTCTCATAGTTAGTGGTGTCGTATCGAGGGTGGGGTCGGCTCCCCCTCAACCTACTCCGCCGATGAGGTAGGAGGTCGGTCACATGACGCCCCTGTTGGACGTCCACTAGATCGCAGTCGTTCGAGGCCACAATGGTGATGTTAATCGTAACGGCAGTGTTAGTCATCGTCCCCGCCACACAAAGCACCGACGGTGGAGATAGCCGCGTGACAACGCTAGAGATAACGCGGAGAACGCAACACCGAAAGATGCTACTGGAGATCGCCGGCGAGCACCGTCACCGGAGGACGCCGAGAGGTGGAGGCACCGGGCTGGCGTGGAAGAAGAAGAAGAAGAAGAAGAGAGGAAAAGAGGAGGGTGGCGGCATGATGGGGTTGTGTCTTAGAGCATAATAACCATGTCGGGCTACCCCTGGGTGCCCTACTTTCTCTCTCTCTGCCACGTCAGCTTCTCTCTCTGACACGTCAGTTCAGCCCACCCACCCCCAATTTTCCCTTAACCGTGCCCTAAAACCCCCAAACACCATATATTCTCTCTCATCCACGTCATTTGCAGATCAATCTGAGTAAAAAAATTAAAAAAAATAAATAATCAAAACAAATAAAAAAAATTCAAATTTTTTTAAAAGACTTTAAAATGAATATTTTAATATTTGCAACAAATTAACAAAAATTTAAAAAAAATAAAAAAATTCAGCCAGTGGGGGAGGGGTACATGCCCCCGGGGGAGACGCTGGGCGCCCATGTTTTCTCCGCCGTTAACAATGCTCTTAGGGTTGGATTAGGGTCTTTGCATTTTGACCCCCACATTTTACATATTGTGATGAAATGGTTTAAGTTCTAGCTTTTGCATATTGAATTTATGGTTTTGATAATTGCGTTTTTCCACCTAGATTTCTAAGTTATTTAGAAATCTTATTTAATTAGCATATTTGTGTTTCTGCTCTGGACTTTTGAGATATTGCGTTTTCAATGGATTTTGGGAATAATTATGTTTCTTACCTTGGGTTCTAGACTATTGTGCATTGGTTGGAGAAACTTTACTAAATTGGGATTATTGAATTTCTACCCTAGACGGTTAATTATTGTGCATTTAAAGTATATAACATAATTGCATTTTCTATCCTAGACTATTAGTTATTGTGCATTTTAGCTAATGGTATAATTGCATTCTCTACACTTGATTCATATGTTATGGTTAAAAAATTTAGGTTAGGACAATTACAGTTCCATCGTGAGTTCTTATGTTATTGTTTCAAAGAAAATAGATGGTATTTGTGCCCCTTATGTTAAATTGGAAAGAATATTGTTAAATAATAAGAAATTGACTGTCTTGCCACTACTAACTCTTATGAGCAATACTGGCCCGTTGAAGCGATGGTCTCTGAGGAGGATGTTTGAACTTATTTGATAATGTTTGTTGTAATGATTGATGTACTGAAGTGAGGATGGGTCATGCACAATTCGGAAGACCGCATGTGCCTGCGGTGGGAGATCTATATGATTCTCGTATTGTTATTATTGTATCGACAGACTGAATTGATAGATGATAATATTGATATTATATGTTTATTGGGATTTTTGTCGTATTGTATTGACTGCACTGATTGAAGTAAACACATATTTTCTATATACTTTTCTACAAACACTTATAAACAAAAAATTTAAATAAAGTGAAATTCAAAAAATATGATGCAATTTCAATCTTCAAGTTGGTACAAATTTAAAATTATTCGTAATAAATAAAATAAAAATAAGAAATAATGATGAATATATCAATAGAGAACAAATTATCAATAAAAAGTGTTACAAATAAAAAGTTTAATTTGTGTAAAGATGACAGTTTTCAAAATTCAAAAGATCTAAATATCACTGGGGCATAATGCAATAATTGAGGGAGATAAATGTAATATATCCTAAACATAAAGCTAGAAAGGTAGTTGCACAGCCGCAAAAGAAGATACCCTTCCATAGTTCCATGTGCTTACATGAATAAATTATAGGATAGCACATAGAAATTGACAAAGTACATATACAATATCCAACTCCACGTCTATTTCCAATGTCTCTCTTTTTAATCCCTCTGCATCTTGTAAAGGCAACAGAGACTATACTTCAATTATATATATGTCGGATGGTAAGAGTTCCTATAATTAACTTGGCCGTGACAAATTCAAAATTAAGATATTTTAAAATTAATTTTTTAAAATCAAACTTAATCATATCATATGTGTTATATTTTAAACTTTTAACATGGTAAAATTTTAAGTCAATCGAAGTTAATTTTACCGTTGATCTAAAATACTCATAATTGAACGTCTGAAATTTATTGAATTTGAATGTGTTCTAATCAAGATTTACGATGATATATTTGATCTGAAATTTTTACCACATGATTTTTATATATGATATATCACACCCATAAATTTTCATGAAAAAACTAACTGAAAGTAGCTGAACATGTGGTACAGCTAAGATGACATCAGTAAAAACAATTACATAATCTCCATTTTAAGATATTATATTGATAGCTTGTTCCACTGTTTATATCGGGATTGGTTTGTTGTTGTCTGAAGGCATAAATAGTTTTCTTTATGAAAATTATGTGATTTATTGTGATTGTTTTGCAGGTACTCCTGAGTAGGTTGCCTATGGTGGATGTCCTTGCGGATTCTGTACACGAGGAATTGAAATTGTTCTATTTCTTGTTTTGAACTCATTGTTGTTGAGTCATGTCATTACTTTTGAATCACACTCGGAGTCTTTGAATTCAATGCTTAATCTTTTGAACTATCTTATTTATTTTATCAAAACTGTTATGGAGCTATAATTTTTCTATCTTTGTTTCTTTATTGTTTATCGTTTTCGCGTGACGTTCCATTTTCCATCGGAAGTCTAATTAACCTCGTATGAAACTGGGACGTTACACCGCTCCCCAACCTACATATCATGTATCTAAGTTGGTCGGATATATAATGACTAGGCTTCAACCCGACACAAACTTGTTTCTACCAGGTGAAATTCCATAGCCATCCTGGTTTTTCTACGCTCCAAACACTATAGTCTTTGAAGTTTCACAACTACGGAAAAACATTTATTGGAGTGCTAACTATTGGACTGAAAATGTTTGTTAACATGTATGAGTACAACAAATTTTGGATGCCATTGTTGTAAGTTTGCAATATTTACATGGGTATCATACGTGTATGAATAGCTTTCATATTTATATTCAGCGAGTCTATAATGATAGTTCGCCATTGACAGACTATTGTTAGAAAATAGTTTTTTAAATTGAAAATACTTATCATATGTATTGAATGACAATATTACATTATACTTTGTTAGTTTTGTGCCTTGAAAACCTATGTGGAACGATCGGCCGATTGATAAATGGTTGATCGATTATTTGGTGACAATAAGTTCTCAGTTATCTAGATTGCTAAAAAATTGTCGACCTATACCAATTCGGTCGACCGATTTATTCTGGACAGAGTTAGGTTGGGGTTTACTACTCTTACATGTTGCATTGACCGTTTTCCCTTCCGTCGACCGAAATCTCATTTCCAGACGACCGAAAGCTATTCGGTTGTTTGATTTGTAGATTGGAGAGTCATTTCATCATTTACTGGAACTTCGACTTTGGACGACCGAATGGAAAATGGTTGACCGTTTCTGTGCAATGACAGAACTTATTAAGGGTTATTTTGGGCATTCATTCTCCACCATTTAGTGCCCTAAGCTCTATTATATATATATATATATATATATTCATTTTCACTTTGTGGTTTGGGGTGGGGAAAACACCACCTAAGTGTGTGTTCGTTCACTAAGGTGTGTGGAAAAACCACTACCAAGTATGGTCACCTTTGTCCTACCGGCCCCATAGAACCACCAAGAGTGGATTCCTATCTCATGTAGCATCTTCTTAGAGCCACCTATTGTGGATTCCATAGTTCAATGAGTCATCGGGTTATTGGAGTCATCAAAAGAGGAACTTTGAGAGGTTGAAGAAGGTTAATGGAGGTGAGAGATTCTTCCCTATAAATAGCATCTGTGATTTCTATGTTGATTGAAGATTGGAGACTCATGTGGGATGACATTGGGTTCCAATCAGTACTTCTTGGAGCTTTATTCTTCTTCATGCTCTCTCATTTTATTAGATTGTTAGCTTATACTCTCATCGATGTATCCTCTTGTATGGAGATTAAATTAGTCATCTTGTTAAGTTTAGGGTTTGTTTATCGGGGGTTATTGTTCTCAGAGGTGTAATCATCCAGAGCCCCAATCCAATTTCTATAGAATTTCGTGTCCTATACTTGTGTATATTTTTACAAACTTTAACAAGCATTTCAGATCGATTTTCATATTTTCATGTACAAATATAGTCTATACATTTTAATATATGTATCCTACATAAATATTAAATTGTATAAAAGAAAATCATACCCAAAAGGTTCTCTAAAACTTTTCGAAGATCTGGAGTCGTGTTGCACTTGAATCGCCTCGGAATTCCTCCAAGTGCTCACCAAACTCTAAACAAGATTTACAGATAAAGGAGCTAGCAAATCAATCTCTAATTCAAGGCTAGAATCTAGCTAATTACCCCATTTTTGCTCCTACGAATTTAATCACTAAACACTCAACTAATAAGGGAATTTTCTTATGGATTTGGTGGAGAAATATGGAGAAGAGAATTTTGCATTCACATGTATATTAACAATGAGGAGAGGAGGATCCTATTTACAGGACTTCCTCAAAACCTATTCATGTGCAACCCACTTCCACATGATCCCTTGTTAATAGCTCCTTTTATCCAATCATATTTCGACACATAATCATCTATTAACCCCTCTGACCGAATTGGAACAATTCCACTCATGATCAAAGAAATTCTCTTATTAATTAAAGCAAAACCGTGTAGAAATGGTCGACCGAAATTTCCAATCGGTCGACCATTTGATCAAAAATCAACACCATCAGTCGTACTGTGCTCCTAGTCAGTCGGTCGACCGAATCTTCACCAAAAAGTTCATGGTAATTTTCGGTCGAAGCACGACTCGCATCGGTCGACTGTTCAATAACAGAAAAATTCCTATTATTTTTCGGTCAAACCACACGTCCAATTGGTCGACCGTTTCCGAATTTAAAAGCCACTGTTAAAATTTGGTCAACCGGTCCAAGCAAAACGTTCGACCGTTTTGCACTGTTTTATGCTTTTATCAAATTTTGGATTAAAATCCAACAAAAAACAATCTTTGGGGCTTTAGAAAATTTATATTTTATAATGTTTTGGATCACATTATAGTATGTAACATATTATCATATATAATGTCAAACATTATACACCATAATATATCATCTCATATAAATTTATTAATTATTCTAACCATGTCACAATTACGACATATTTGATTTTAATATTTTCCCCCATGTACCGCAACACATCATATAAAATGTAAAATCAAATTCTTTGTTTTCTCAGTTTTGTGGTGTGCCCTAGAGGAGTGTCTAAGTTATATTGGCAATGATATAAAACAAATTATACCAAAAACTATAAACGGTATTTATCTACACATTATAGTTACCCAATTAACAAAGATGTTTTGCTCACTCGAACCAAACACGATTCATTTAGTGATATGTTATATCACTTGTGTCTATCCCTTACCTCATGATATTGAGAATATTAAACAAAGTAGAATTGTGTCATCTTTGTAATATCTATTTATTTCTTGATCTCTCAAGCTAATTATAAATATGTAACTATACACAAGTTACATTGTGCACATTATAATTTCGTTTTATCAAGGGGCCCGACAATATCATCATTGAAGTCAAAAGAGGCAATGATAATCTTTTGACATATCAACTTTTCCATCACAATTATGTATAACCAACTAATACATTTATCACTATACTCATTGATATCTTTTGATAATAATCAAATCATACACTCCTTATGTGAAAAGATATAAGTCTCATATCTTAGGATTCAAAGACACAATAAAACACTAATGACACAAATACAATTTCATAATGTTTCATTTGTTAGGTCAATTCAATATATGAAAGAACCATTTTCTATTTCATATACTCATGTTGTTAAATATTTGTAGAGTTACAATATTTCTTTTAACCAACACGCAATCTTAACTCGGCAATTAATATCTCATGTTAATTATCATGATTGTGAATTACTTTTGATTTATGTAAACCATTATCTTTCAAACCTCTATGGTTACGGACTAAGAGTCTCTTCCTTAACACTTCCAAAAGACGAATACATTTAATCAAGAAACAAATTGTTCAACACATTCAATTCATAATAAAAGACATTTAAAAGTAAAACTTTTAGAACATGTTTCTTTCAATTTCAAGCTATTATCTCCATGTTATATAACATCTCATGTATCTCTGTTTACACCATAGTGAAATTCAGTCGTTGCTCGTGGTTTTTCCTAATTGGGTTTCAACGTATATCTTGGTGTTTGGGTTGATTACTTGTGGTTTGCTTCATATTTTTGCTTGATTTGATTCATATATGCTAGGTGTTTGTGAATTTTCCTAATCTAAACCCTAAACCTGACATGTCCAAGGCTTTCGACCAGCTTGAGTGGCCCTTTATCCGATTGGTGCTCCTTTGCAAAGGTTTGATGAGAATGTGACCAAACTCAGTATGAGTTGTCTCACCACCACTACTTATACTAATAAAATTAATGTAGGAATTGACCCCTTATACTATCCTAAGCGGGGTATCCGACAAGGATGCCGTATCTCCTTGCATTTTTATTTTATGTGCAAATGCTCTTTCTGCCCATCTTGATGACTTAGAGAGACAACAACATTTGCGAGGAGTTAGAATTGGACAATGAGGACCAAGTATCTAACACATTCTATTTGCGTACAATCTCATGTTATTCGGGGAAGCATCATCAACAAATCTGCAGCGAATAATGGAAGCTCTACAAGTCTACGGTAATATTGCAATTGGTCGGGTTAGTTAATCAACTGTGAGAAATCAAGCATACTTATCAGCAAAAATCTTAGGCAAGAACGACAAAATCGACTTCGACGCCTAATTAGTAGGAATTCCAGGCATGCAATAGAACGAAACTTACTTGGGAGTACTACTTTTCCATTGTCGAAGTCTTGCAAAATGTCTCATGTACTGCAAGAAAAGGATTGAAGACAAGCTTCAAGGCTAGAAAAATACCTTCTTCCTACAGCGGGTCTAGTAGCACTTGTCAAATCAACTTTTGCTAATCTACATATACATCCAATAGCAACCTTCCCCAAATCAGTTATATCAAACTTGGAAAAGATGCAAATAAATTTCATTTGGGCTCACAAAGAAGAGGAACAAAATCTTCATACTATAGGCTGGTCCAAGATGAAGCAATCCAAGCACAATGGTGGTCTGGGTATACGGGATTTAGAGGCCATGAACAAAGGGCTTTTAACTAGTCTTGCTCGGCGTATTTTGACCCAAGAATCACAACTATGGGTGAAACTCTTAAAGTTTATATACTTCTCAACTGTGAGCTTGCTGCAACAAAATTCATAGCCGAGGGACTCGAGAATCTGAAAGAGCATAATGACCATCATTCCCTTGTTAAAACGAGGAATTGGTTAAAAGATCGGAAACAGCTTAAGTGTCAGCTTGTGGTCAGGGTGTTGGATCATAAAGTCACATTCCTCCCACTCACGTCTTTGGAACCCAGTGCTCTTACCAATGTGAATCAATTAATCTCCCTTGCCCAGCTTTGGAATGAAAGGCTGATATATCACATTTTCCCACACTCAACGGCTAAGCAAATCCTAGCTATACCACTCCCAAGGAATGCGGAAGAGGATGAAGAATCTTGAAGCTCACGCCAAATGGGAAATTCATGGTCATGTCTGCTTACCGTCTAATCTTTGACTCAAATCAAAATGCTCAAAACTCAAGTGACCAAAAGGACTGTTGTACTCTCTGGAGTAACACGTTTAATAAAAGGATCCCTCCTCGTGTTCTAATGTTTATTTGGAAAGGCTTAAGTAATGGTTTACAAACACCCGTTAACCTTAAACGTCGAATTAGAGACATGCATGAATGATGTTTGTGGAAGACCCAAAGACACGAACCTTTTGCTCTTCCAATGTGTTCGATCAGTAGCCATTTGGAGACGTGCAATTGTGCAAACATATGCTTCACTCCTTTAGCAAATGTCACATTAGCAGACATGATACTTAATTGAAATGATTGGTTCACAGGAAAACTTATATATCAGAATTTAGTTAAAGCAAGTTGCGCAACCCTTTGGACCATATGGAAACCCAGGTGCAAAAAGATGTTCAAAAACGTGGAAGAACTACTCCACCAAATCATCAACAGTCGAGCTTGTTGTTATACCTTCCGGGCGACGGCCCCGTTGGTCCCAGTGGCTCCGACCACAGAGATTTGCAGATCTGTATTCTATTGGCGCGCAGGCGTGACAGAGGCTCCCTGCCGAACCCTTGAGTAGTGTAGCTGCGTGTGGGGGGTGCGATGTCGCGTGCTGTAAGGCTACATGTGCCTGCAGTAGGTCTCCTCGGGAGACTCGATGTTGACTGTCGGACTGATGTCCTGTTTTACGCTTCGGGGGAACTGTTTTCCATTCTGTCGATGTCATCACATGCTACTAGTATGATAGGTTCACTTGTGTAATGCATGCATATAGGTGAGTTGGCATACGGGGTTTCCTTCTGGAAACTCAGGCATTGTTGTTATATATTTTTCAGGACCGCAGTAGGTCCAGTTGGGTGGTGATCGGCGGGCACGCGCATTTTGGAGTTGGATCCTCTTCTCGGACCGCTGAGGTCAACATGATTACGTTTTATCTTCTGTTGTCGTTTTGTTGTAATCATGTATCATTTTGACAAACTCTGATGTAATTTTGGTGCACCGCTATTTGTTTTATGAGAAGTAACAGTCCCGTCTTTGATTATTGGGTTACTGTGTCTTGATTATAAATTTTTAAATTTCCGCTGTTTTGGGATGTTACACCAAATAATCAACAGTCGAGCTTTTGGCTATCATTAAGGGGATATTGAGGTGGCATTGCAGCATGAGGAGATAAGAACGGGATACTCAGATTTTAAGATCGGGGTGGAGGATATCACAGATCCAAGGAATGCAATTGGGAAGATCACCACTTGATCTAGTGGGCTAAAGATCCTCTACAGCAAGGTAACAACATCAGGCTTATAATGTTTTGTTCAAGAGACTATATAAGAGTTGCCCATACACTTTCTCGTTGAGGCTTAGTTGGGATAGATATTAACTCCTCCTTTATTAACCCCACCTTATGGCAAAAAATTGTCAAGTCGATTAAGTTTAGACCACAAGTGCACAACCGTCGGTGAAGATAGGGTAAGTACAGGTCGATCCACAAGGAGGTGAGTAGTCTATGATTTGTCAGAAATCAAGTGGCGAAATAAGGAAGAAGAGATGTGATTACATTAAAGTAGACTACACTAAACAAGTAGTTAACAAATGCAAAAGAAAGCAACTAAAGATTGACTAAAACTAACTAAAGACCTAATATAGATAATTGAATTCAGGAAAAAAAACCCCTAAGAGGTGGAGTGTGTGCACATATGAAGTGAAATAAGTGATGAATGACGCATGTAAGCATTTATGTGAGTGTCATGTGTGTGTCTTCATGCATAGGAAGTGTCTAAAGATGTGGCAAAACCTATCAATCCATTCACACAACGTATTACCAATTACTACTTGATTATCATGAGATTATGCTCAGCATGAGAAGTGTCTAAGGATATGACAAGCAAAAAGAATAACAAATTGCCGTCGAGAGGATGGGCTGAATTCTTTTTCTCTCAATTTTTGCTTTCTCTGTTTTCTGCAAAAAATATCATAGTTACGGAAGAGAAGGATAATTTAAGGATGAACCATTACTTGTGAAAAAGTTTATAAACCTTAATGGAGGAAGAACTTTTTGTTTTCAAAGCATTTATGCTCTTTTTTATTGAATTTTTCCTGCAAAACAACACAAAGCAAAACATGAAATTCACACGTAGTAGAAATATTTCCAATTAGAAACCAAAAACCTCCAAAAACCCTCCACACAACCACAACATCACAAAATCAAAAGAATCATATTCAGGTAACGATTTTTCAGATTTCAAACTGAAAAATGCACTCCCCGAATAAAACCAGGCATGAACCCACATATCGTCGTTAGTATCAGCAACTTCGACACATTCCAATAAAATCCTTACAAACACAATAGAAATGAAGAATGTCTCTTACAAAAAACAATGAATTGGTACATTATAAACCACAAAATTCAAATATAAACAACTTTGCCACCAATTCCAACCAGAATCCCATAAAACACACGGAAATTCTTAAAAATCATAAGTCGACTCCAATTCAAAATTCCTAAAAATCTGATCCAACTATTAAGAAACACACATCAAGCTGCTGACTTTTGGCATTACAAAATCAAATATTTAATTTGTGAACTTGAAAAGCCAATAGTTCTTCCATGTTACCTCCTACCAAGATATCTGTAAAGATTTTTATTTGCTTACTAAAAAACAGAAAAGGTAAGATAAAATTGGTTATCAGCAACTTTATCAACTTGCATCATTATTGATGAAACATTTGGTACAAGAACAACACTTTTATTTAAGGCTCACAACTTGCTTCAGGTCTCATCAGAACATAATTTTGGAGCTTTATTTACATAATTATTATGATTACTATAACCTCCATATGATTACATGCAACATATCTGAAATATAGGATGAAAAACAACATATTTCTGCAAGACCATCAAGCAGAAACTTCACTTTCATATCAGTTTCCTCATCAAATGAGAAAATAGGAATGGGAAAAAAGAGGAAATGGAAACTATTTTTAGAACTAAAAATGAAAAATAGAACTATTTTCTCATCAAATCACACAAAAATTGCAATTGTAGATATAAATTCCAAAAGAAATTCCCCAAAATCCACTCTGAACACTACCTGCAACAAAGCAAACACCAAATCGAGGAAGATATGAGCGGGATTTCACCTGAGGAGCCGAGATCAGAGACGAAACCCTAGATTTTGACCTCGTCGTCTGGTTATGGTTCTAGTTCTGGATTGTTCAGCTGGGGTGAGGAAATGGAGGAGAATGAGGTGTTTTGTAACGAGAATAGAAATGGGAAGAAGATGGTGTGGTGTGATGTGGTGTGTGATTACCATATTACCCTTAAGTTGTATAAATTGAATGTTGGATAAATCTACCGTTGAATCTAAATCTAAAGGAGGAAAATATGGAGTCTCATTTTTTACAATAAGATATGGTCTCATTGTAAAATTTCTGTATATATATATATATATGTATATATATATGTATATATATGTATATATATGTATATATGTATATGTATATATATAGATGTATATATATATATAGATGTACATATATATATGTATATATGCATATATATGTACATATGTGTATATATGTATGCATGTATACATATATGTATATACATATAAGTATATATATGTATTCATATATATACATATATATATATAGACATACCTGCATATATATACATATATATAGACATACATGCATATATATATGTATGTATTTATATATGCATACATATATATACTTATATGCATATATACATACATACATATGTATGCACACACACATATATGTGTGTGTACATATATATATAAATATATGTATATACATATATATGTACATACATATATATGTACATACATACATATATATATATACATATACATATACATATATATATATGCACATACGGACATGGAGCAAATGAGATGAAGATGTAGAGGAGAATAATTGTTGTATTTTATCATCACCAAAGTAATACAATAGTCTCTTATTTATAGGCTAAATGAAGCAATTGAAATGGTGTATGCTACAAAAGAGAAGGTGAGAGGTTGATAAAGTTATGGGAGGAGAATGTGAAGCATCTATAATATTTCGCAACACTCCCCATTGGACCTTGAACTATATGTTTTTCAGTTTGCCTCGTTAAAAACATTACTAAGAAAAACTCATTGGGATAAAAACTTAGTATATGGAAAAAGAGTGGAGAGCGTATAATCCTCCCCCTCATTTCAACAAACGTTTTTCAAACGCTAAACATAAATTTTGAAAACAAGTCGTTCAAAATCTCTGGCAGGCAACAACTTGGTGAATAGATCTGCAAAGTTGTCACTTGATCGGTCTGCCTCATTAAAAACCTTACCAAGTAAAACTTTGTGGGACAAAACTTGGTGAAGGAAAAAAAAGAGTGCAGCGTATAATTCCCCCCTCAATTCAACATACATTTATAACACTCCCTTAGACAATGTGCGTTATGTTTATGTCTCGTTAAAAACATTGCTACCAAACCTTGTGGGAAAAAGTAGCTAAGAAAAAGAGTACATAATATACGCTAACAAAATTGCACAAGCTGGCTCATTAAAAACCTTTAACCAATAAAATCTTTTAGGACAAAAATTGGAAAAAGGGAAAAAAAGTGCAACTACAAGTCTTCTGGGCTTTATCCTTCAGGGATATCCGTCCTTCAGGGACGATAAATACAAATCTGCTCCCCTGATTCGTAGTTTAAAAAACTTACAAATATATTTTACAAATTTCTTAAACACAAAAGTGCATGGGGATTCAATAAACAAATACAACATAGTTTAACGTATTTAATGGATATATATTTACTATATTTCACTTAGATAATAGGATTGTGAAATGTGTTTGTACATTTTTTCTCAAATGATATACTGTAAGTAACACAAACTGTGGTAACTTTTGCAAAATATGAATATGTTACCTCAAAAGATATTACTTATGAACAATTTAAAGATGTCTCATATTTATATTGATATCATAGCAATATGAGAATGTAAGAATCAATAACTGATTCACCAACTTACATAAAGTTGTAATGACTCCACATAATGACACCAAATAGTTTGTGATAATAATTGATGTGTATTGGACATGTAGGAAACATCACTAATATAAATCTTTGTCGCATGACTAGAAATTGGTAGATCATTGAACGTCATCTGAATGATTTCAGAAAAACATTTACTGTGAACATGATAAGGAACTTCAGGTCCTATAAGAATTGGATCTTTGTCGATATACAACAAATGTCCTTTGTTAATGTGTTTTCAAGGTGAGCATTTAGTAGAATATTTTTCTTCAATATTTTCTTTCTACAATTGAATCATTGTACCAATTTTCTTCTGGAAAATGTTTGAACTTCAGGTCGAAAAACAATTGGTTTATCTCTAGTCATATATTTAAAAATCCGTCATTTAAATATTTCACAGGTTTTCAAAAACTCTGTTGAAGATCCTATGACATCAAGTCATATGCATATAATAAATAATAGTAAGTTTTGTTATTGGGTGAAACATATGGACGACTAAGATCAACTTTGTATTATTCTTCGGGATGACTTTGATTGAAGAGGTTATATATATGCACACTCTTACTTGTTTCTTCATATAGTGATCTTTGTATAGTGCATCTTTTGATTCTTGTTATTATATAATATACTTTGTCATCTTTGTCCTTCAGGGACTCTCATATAAGTACCAATATTAAGTGACTTATAATACTTTAAAGTCACAACATATCTTATATGCATATCATATTGATCATGTAATAGAACGTATTATCAATATTACGAGAGAATGGGTAACATCACGACGGATATTGGGTCTTGCGAATACCCTTATATTACTTCTCGCTTTATAATGTATCATATTGTTTCCGAAATCAGAACTACAGGTTCAAATAATATATTTATTGAACGAGTTTATTCTACATTGTTCGTCTTCTTTTATTTATATCAAATACGAATTCTTATAATTCTTTTATTTATATCAAATACGAATTCTGACATTCTTATAATATCATATGTTTTGAATCCAATTTTTCTCTTGAGATAGCATGCTATTAAGAAGGTGAATGAATTGTCGACAATAATTTTAATATTTATTTAATATCTCTCGTATCAACATATATAGTTGATTGCAAGTTTTATGTCAATAATAATCAAATCCCCGTCGTTTCCCAAAATGTTAGGATTTGACCGTTCTGTATGCTTGGAATTTCTTTTGTTTAGCAGCTGCATTTATTTTACCGGGTTTATATATTCTTCATGAATAACCTCTTCAGGAGGTGTAATAAGTGACTAACTTTTATTTTTCATTTTCATAAATAATATATTCTCTGGTCCACGTTTCTGGCGTTGGTTGAACTCAAATATATTTTGTCATGTGGAGATCTTCACTTTATGTTATGTGTATTATTTCAAGTAATACAAGACTGAATCACTCATTTGTGATCAATAAATACGTATGACAATTACTTGCTAGATAATGCAAGATAATGATTTTATAAACTTCAGGTTCAACCATACTTGTACGTATATTCTCTTATGAACTTCAGGTTCAATATAATACATTTTCTTGACATTCTTTAAGTTTCTAGCTTCTCTCCTAATGCTAGAAAATGTACATCATATATATGATTATTGGATTGGACAATAAAACTTAGCCATTTAGGAGCTTTAAATCGTAGGAGGGAAACAATCTATTCATTATTGTACAAGTAAAGTAAGTAAGTATTTATAATATGATATTTGTATAAACAATATTGGCAGATATGCATGTTGATAAACCGTGTCTAAATTATATCAGACACTATACTGGATTTTTGAACATACTGGATAAGAGATGATTTATTTAGTCACTTCTGGGCATGTTTCGTCTCATTGAAATCATCTTTATTTCATACTTGTTATTTGCACAATTTTTAGTCCACTACTTATGTTGTTGTTTCCACGATACTTTGTAGTGAGTGATTCCGGCACACAAAAAAAGATATCGTGATTTTCCAACAACTCTCATAACCTTCAATCATCGGTAATGCATAACCCAAAACTATTGGGTTTTTTTATTCCATACTACTACTGGGGTATTGGGTCATTAATTCGTAAAGTGATCAATAAAATATTTTTCTTTACTACTAAACTCTATATATCTATAATCTTCTAGCCATAAGGTTTGATTTAGAGATTGACGTGCATTTTTACTAAATTAGCCATAAGGTTTGATTTAGGGATTATCATAAAATTTCATAACCCTCTTTAAATGAATAATCTCTAAATCTTTGTGTGGTAGCATTGCATGAAAATTAAGATATTCGTCTTCTGGGCCAATGCATATAATTTTCAATAACAATGATGACAAGATATTCGTCTTCTGGGCAAATTCATATCATTTTCAATAACAATGATCACTTGTAACATGGTAATTCGAATTCCACTATAATGTAGCACATTTTATTATACATATATACACCTATAAAAATGAATATTATGTACTCACGAGATGAATGCTTGTAATAGTTGTGAATGAGTGTGTGATGCATCAAAATTAACAAGTAATAATCACATGCTTGAACCAATTTACAAATACTCTTTTAATCAACATGATACTAAGAAGTCGTATAACTTATACTAAGCAAGTAAATCAATACGAAGTTGCATGAGATATATATCATTTAATTTTAGAAGCACTACTAAATATGTAACTATTTCTTTTCATGTTTCATTGGATCGAGAAATAATAGAATTTTGATCAATAACTCGATGTTTTGTCCAACCACAAAAAAAGACATGAGATTAAATCATAATACTTTTAAAATCATTTTAACAAATAGGATAGCAAAAGAAAATCACAACCTCCTCTTTATCTTGATTTTATGCCTTTTTTCTCTAGTCATTGATATTTCAAAAGGCAATGGGTTGGGTTCAACATCCATAATCTATGATAAGACGTCATTCTTATCCAAGATGTCAAGTATAGAGTTATAAGTCATAACGTACAATCATTGAGTATAATTGGTACATGCAACTTATTACCCATTTTTAAACTCATATACATTGTAAATATCAAGCAAGTGAATCTATCAAAAACCACATGAGATAGAAATCATTTCCCCTTTTGTAGCACATTATAAATCTTTTATATTTATAAGAACCTTAAACCCAAATATCATTCACAACCACATTTCAAATCAAGTTTCAAAGACTCCAAAAAATATCATCCTTCCTTATATTGATTAATATCATAAAGAAATCCGTTTAATGACAATTGCAATTAATAATATTTCTTTTTGGCAACATAATATTTAAGCAACCCGTAGGGATTGGAATTTACAAAAATGATGCTTATAAAGAACATAAGTATATAATTCAATGCCCACGTTGTAACCATAAAATGAAATTTTAAACACTCAAATCAGAGTTCGATTGGAGAAAGGCAATATCAAAGCAGAATTAGAAAGTTTTCTTATTTGTAAACTTAAGAACTCTAAGATTATATTATAATATTGTAATACCAATATATTATGCACCAAAGGCACCAAAACTAAAGAAAACTAAGGTTTGAAACCATGCACCGATGAAATTGATCTTTGACGACATATATTGATATAGACAAGCGAAGAACCAAATCTAGGTAAAAACAATGATTTAAAATACATGCCCTGAATATTGTTCAAATCAAGGTGCAAATAAGATGTACATGCATGTACTCATAAACTCATGGACCTACAACGAGCAAACTGAAAACAGATTTCTTGATTTATTGAGACATATGAAGAGACCTTTAAAAATACATGAATTATAAAGTCTCAATTAACTCTATTTTTCATTAAGTGAATCAAGAATATAAATCGCTAGAGTACAATCTTAGCTTTACATATCACATAACTGATATTGTGAGCAAGAAATATTCCAAATACAATATTGATAAGTGTCATGACCAATTGTCAACACAATTAAGTAATCATCAATTACATGCATAAACAAAATCATGCATGGGAAAACACCGAAACATATAAAATCTCAAAAAAATAACATTTTGCATATTGAAAAGGGAAACAAAGCTAAATAAAAGTTTGAGAATATAAAATTTCATGATTTCTCGTATCGTACAACTAAAAGGTTGAGTACGTACCTTGGTTTGTGTTTACTATTTGGACCTCGCAAATTAGAGAAAACAAACTTTTTTTGTTGGGAAATTACCAAGATTATAATCAGCCCATGCTCCGGTCGATCATACAAGAAACTATCATGCTGATAATGTGTTATGAAATAAATAGACATGAAGCAAATGATATGAAGATTTAAAAGTGAATAATTGTTGTATTTCATCGTCACCAAAGTATTATGATAGTCTCATATTTATAGGCTAAAAGAATCAAATGAAATGGGGTATATAACAAGAGTTACAAATGAGAATGTGAGATGTTGATAAAGTTATGGGAGGAGAAGGTGAAACATCCATAATATTTCACAACATGTATATTTATTTGGATACTTACCTACTCATTTTAACATGTATATTACTCATGTAATATAATGTATATAGAATATATTTGATTTGAGTAACACCTAATTCACATCCGTAATGAAACGTGGATTAGTGGTTTTTATACTAATTACTGTAAAAAAAGAGTGATTCGGCTTTTGTTGTGGTGGCAAGGGCCTTGCTCTTAGTCCTTAGGGTTTGGGATTCATAGTTGATTATGGTTCGGAATAGAGGATTCGGTTCGGTGTTTTTTTTGGTATTAACAGTTGATTATGCAATATTAACCTAACTATTAGGTGTTGCATTAAATGCGTAATTTTTCATGCATCTTCTCTTTAGTCCCGTATCAACTATTCAGAATGTTCTACTAGATGTTGGTTCTATAAAACCTTCGAGCAAGTCGAGCCGCTCAGTTATCTAACCTGAGTTGAGTTGGAGCCTAATTTATTTGGCTCGAGCCAAGCATGAGTTTCAAAAGTTTGGTTTTGAGCCGAGTTCGAGCCTACCTTGCTCGCTCGAACTCGACTTTATTACACCCCTACGTGTAGGGGTGTAAGCGGGGCAAGACGGAGCGGGTTTTTGGTCCACCGCTACCCGTCCCGCCTAAGTTAAGCGGGTATGTGGGGCGGGACGGGTCAAAAATAAAAGAACCGCTACCCGCCCTGCTTAAGGTTGGACTAGGTAATACGGAGTGGGTTTTAAAAAAATTGATTTTTCCTAAGAAAAATAAAAGAACATCAAAACTTGAGAAATATTAATCACTCATTGCATTTTTTGGAAAATTAGATACGTGGTGAGTGAAAAATTAGACATTTGGTAAGTGTTAAATAAGGACTTGGTACGGTGGTTTAATGATTATAGGTAAAATCAAAACATTAAAATGATTTTGATATATAAAAAATTAATAATATATTTGATTATGCGGGTTGCGGGTTATGCGGGGCGGGTTGCAAGACAACCGCAGCCCGCCCCGCTTATTAGGCGGGTTGCAGGTTGACGGGTAACATTTTTTGTCCGTTACCCGCATTACGCGGGACGGGTTACAAGTAAAATTCTACCCATTTATAGCCCTACCTACATTGGACCCACCAATAAACCGGAAAAGCTTTCTTTCCGAATTTTTTGCTAGTACAAAAAAATAATTAAACTCATAGTATTTTTTCTTTCTTTCGGACTTGGCTTTCAAAAACCCTTTTGGATGCAGTTTCTGGAAAAGCTGAGAATCTGGGGGGGGGGGGGGAAATTCTAGTTTGTGGTCCATCGAAACACCCTATATATCAAAAGGTAACACGTGATATAATCACACAACTTGGAAGAAATTGAAACAAACCGTACTCAACCACATTTATTATGTCTAGAATTTTTTACCATAAATCTTGTCCAGGTGAACAATGTTGGACAGACCTATAGGAAAATCACAATAAAGGGTTTTTTTTTTTTTGCAAGAGCGTTGGTTATAGTTTCATGGAAAAATGATCGGATTCATACTTGGCTTGGCAAAACATAAAGTCAGCATCATTCGAGGCCGAAAGAGGAAAAGTCAGTGTTTAAGGGAATAAATGACAAAATAAGAAGTTTTAATCCGATCAAAATGCTACTTTACTTAGATTTGCAAGTTCCATGGATTTTACAATTAATACAGTTTACAAATCTCAGAATTTATAAATTAATGAAGTAATTAATATATTTTTTACTTGGATAAACACGTTACTTTAAAATAACAACTAAAAAATTGTATGATATCTTATTGGTTTCCTAATTTGGAATTGTATCCAAACCATAAAACCACATCCTACTATGCATAAAATTATATTTGAGACTTAACATTAATATTTTATATTAATTTGATAACTAAAGTTAAACTAAGTAGCGTGACAGTTTGAGTTCATCCTTACACCACGGAATTTAGTTTGCATTTTGTTTATAGATTTAAAATTTCAAAATATCATAGAGTTTTGTTTGGTTGTTACATTTTAATTGGAATTTCACTTGAACATTAAATTTCATGAAATTTCAAAATACCACATATACAACAATCATATTTTGTTGAGATTGTGCTGTAATTTGCAAATCCGTCATAATAACTTGAAATTTCACTTCTACGTTAAATTTGTTAAAACCAAATTCCATAATAAGAGGAGGAATTTCGAAATTCCACGCAACTTTTAAAAAAATTGTCATCCAAATTAATGCAAAATATTAATGTTATGTTTTGAATATGATTTCATGCGGTTTTTATGGTTTGGACGTAATTCGAAATGAAAAACTAATAAAATATCATATAATTTTTTGTTGTCATTTTAAAATAGTATATATTTTTCCAAACATAGCAAATACAAATCACGTCATTTAGAAATCTTGAGATTTGGAAATCCCATCAATGACAATTTCCATAGAATTCACAAATATCACATTCAATTGCAACCTAAACTAATTGCAAATCGTAACGCACAATCACATTCAAACATGATATTTGCAAATATAGCACTTTATCAAGTGAAATTTCAGGTTGAAAAGATACATTCAAAGACATTAATCTTAGAGGTCAGTAATATTTTGATTCTAGATACATATATATAATACTTCTTTTTTTTTTTTGCTAACAACTTCAAAAATCTGGATTTCATAAACCACTGGACGTAGCATTGACTCATTACAGAAAAGTGAGAAAGCGAGGAAATGAAAAGGTGCATTTGGAATGAAAAGTGAGAAAATGAATTATTCGGTCAAAGGTAAAGTAACAGAAAAATTATGCGTTCCGGGTTCGGATCGGTTTGGTCCGCATTAGTTTTTTAATTAATTTTTAATCTGTTATCTTGATTTTTTTTAATTTTAATTTAATGTACAAAATCATTAGTTTACAGTTTTGTGGTTAGTTTTGATGGGGGAGTATCATCGGTATCCACTAACCACATGTTGTTAAGAAGTGAAAATAGAACTTACATCCACTCTTACCTAATATTTTTTAATGGACTAGAACTTTTTGATACCCACCCCTGTTTAGGATAGGTGGGTTGCAGTTTCAAATTGGAAATGGTCCAAACATATTTTTTTAACAAGTAAAAATTGAAACCCAAAGTCTGAAACCACTACCCCCAACAAGTAAGGGTTGCATCCCTAGGATCCTTCTTAATTCTTGTAGAATTGGAGAGGTCCAATCCATACATCCTAGTCACTCATCTTATGATGAATGGTGAAGAAAGTTCCAACGAAACAACCACATTAATTATGATATGGGTTTTTTTGCTTGTGTACCCATCAAAATAGCGTTAATTGGCGAAATACCTATGGTTCTGAGATAATTGGTCGTGTACGTATCAAAACCAATATAATTGGTCTCATACCCATCTGTTACGATAGGCTCACATCCGTCGGACATTGTTAACCTTTTCTGTCACGTCTTGTTATTTACCAACCGTTAACTCTTAACAACACCATAATATGCTCATTAACATCCCGACCTGAGCCCAATTAAAGCTTAAAATCCCAACCCCTAAAATCCCGACTCCTAAATTTCCGACCCCAATTTTCCAACCAAACCCTAGTCCCTTTTCCCAACCACAGTGAAATCGCAAATCACGACCGACCACCACAACCAAATCACAGCCCAACGTCTCTCCCTCGACATCGCCATTTAAGGTTAGTCGCCCCTCTCGTTTCCCAACCACAACTGACTTTTCTCCCTTAGTCATGTCCAGTGGCGACTCCCTTTTCGAATCCACAACCAACTACCCCGAACTTCTTGTCCCCTATTGCAGTTGTGCGCTGCAAGCGAGCATTAGAACTTCGAAGAAGGGTTGGAGCTATGACCGAAGGTTTTACGGGTGCCTGAATTATGGGAAGGTTAGGTTTTTTTAATTTCGTTGATTTAATACATGACTGCCCGAGTTTGAGTTTGAACTCATTCAGATAACCTATATTTTTTATTAATTCATGAGTGCCTTGATTAATACAACTACCGACATTCAGATTTTGAGTATCACGGAGGCCATATGTTTTGTCATTAAGTGCATGTAATTTTGACAATAGTGCATTCCCAGCTTTTCAGTATCTTTTATGTTAATGCAAATTGAACATGTGTGTATGGAAGAAGGTGTTTGTTTCTTGATTTGGAATTGGCAGTCATGTAAAGCCTTGCACATTCTTTGCTTGGGTCGATTGGAATGACGTTGATCCGAACCTTAAAGAATTGTGTGTCCGGCTTGAGAAGAAGGTTGACGAAGTTGAACGACTGCTTGCCGAAGTTGTTGCACTGTTGAAGAAGATTGGTTTGGTTGTCAAAATATTGTATGTTATTGGTATGGCTTTGATGTTTAAGAGTTTTGCGTAGTTGTTGGTGTTGGTCTTTTGTTGGTGTTAACCTATGTTCGTCAAGTTCAATGTGTTGTATAATCTCATGTAACCTTTGTTTTGTCAAGTTCAATGTGATGTTCGTTAACTGCTTATTGTCATGCTTGTTTGGAGAGAATTTTCATGAGTAGTGCAGTACAGAAATTGCAGCCAAATTTTCATGTGTAGTTGAGTGCATAATAAATGAACCAAGATATGGCAACCAAACATGCAGTACTAAATTGCATGCAAAAAGATGTTAAATTTGCAGGTTGATATGCAACCAAGTTTGAGGCTTAATATGCATCTCAGAATTGACCAAATTGCACATATAACCACACAAACAACAACCTGAATTCAACAACATATTGCAGCTAAAATTGCAGCCAAACATGTAGTACTAAATTGCATAAAAAAAGAACTAAAATTTGCAGCTTGATATAACTTAAAATTGCAGCTTCATATGTAGCACAAAACACTTAAGTATATAACCATTAATTCCCACATATACATCATGTTAACCAACATTTCTTACTACATTATCATCTGTCTTCTACAGTTCACAAAATTCACCTGGACTATGTCTGACTCGTTTGAGTAGGAATAGACTCTCTACACTTCTTCGCATGATGACCATAATTCCTACACCTCTTGCATTTATGTCTCCTTTGACTTGGATGGGGTTCATCAATTGGTCTCAGTCTCTTCTTCTGTGGTCTTCCAGCCTCTCTAACTGAAGGGAGGGCTTTGACCACTTCAATTTGCTCAGGATCAGCAACCCAAGTGGACTGATCTGGCAGTGGACTAATGTTCAGCTCATAAGTAGCTACATATAATTCCTTGGTGCACCACTTGCTTACATAGTTCTCCCATACAAGCTCTCTAAATGTGCCTATGAAGGCAGTGGCATGTTTGCATGGTAGACCCACCATTTGCCAGTACCTACATGTACAAGTTTTCTCTCCCAGATGTACAACATGTGTCTCATATTCACTTGTAACCTCAGCCACATATTCCGTTGACCTAATGAATGTGTACCATCCCAATGTCTTGGTCATTGCTTTCAACCATTCCCTTCCAACAGGAGATAGATTATCATCCCACCCAACAGCTCTTTTATGTTTCAAGTAAATTGTCTTCATGAATTTCCTTCTAATGGAGTTCATCATAGCAACAATTGGAAGGTGTCTTGCATCATTCAAGTAGTAGTTGAAGGACTCACTAACATTGTTTGTAATGTAGAATGACTTGCCTAGAGAACCGAATTGGCATCTGCTCCATAACTTATCTTTGTATTCAACTCTCATCAACCATTTAAAAGCCTCCTTATTGACCATTTGTAGTTCCCTCATGTAATTGTTGAAGTCCTCTCTAGTGTATGACATTGCTGCATCCCACACCAGGCCTTGCATTAGGGAGCCATTAAACTTCCTCTGAAAGTTCTTGTACAAGTGGCGCATACACGTTCTATGTTCACAACCTGGGTAATGTTGTAACACTGCCTCTTCCAATCCTTTGCATCTGTTACTTATCACCACTAAACCCTCAGGATAGCCAATTCATTCATTTAGATAATTCAGAAACCAAGACCAAGTACTAGTGGACTTTACTGTTGTGATTGCAACTGCCAAGGGAACAACCCGGTGTTGGCATCACAAGCTGTTGGAGACAACATTACTCCACCCTGCAGATTCTTAATGTGACAACCATCCAAACCGATCAGTGGTCTGCAACCTCTCAAAAACCCTTGTTTGCAAGCCTCAAAAAATATAAATAAACCTACGAATGTTCCATCTGGCTTCACTTGTAGGTCAATAACATTGTCAGGGTTCCTCTTTCTCAGTTGACTAACCAGTGCAAGTAGTAGGTGGTACTGTTGTTCATCTCAACCATGTATTTGCTTGAAAGCTAATTGTTTCCCTCTCCAAACTTTATGACAAGGTAACTCGACATGATATTTCCTGGTCAGTTGATCTCTGATGTGTTTAGTGGTCAAGTTGTCATCTTGAATCAACCACGACTTACATTTACTTGCAACTCAATGTTTTGTAGACATTTGAGAACCAGATTTGTTCACAGAACAACATGTGTGGGGACCTCTAAGAGTTCTAATCTGAAAAATGATTCCACCTCTTTCTCTAGATGCATAAATCTTCCATTTACACTTGCTATCTTTGCATATGGCAGTTACATACTCAGGTTGACTCCTCTTGTAAGTCAAAGCACATTCATTTAGTATACAATACTGAATGAGGGCTAACTTGAACATCTTGGCATTAGGAAATCTCCTCCCAACTTCTTTAACTGGATTCTCCAGGTCAACTGTGCTGCTCAGTGGGCCTTCATATTGTGCTTCCATATCTTCTATAATACTAACATCCTCATCCACAAGGTCCTCTATGTGATCATCTAAATCATCATTATGAGGTGCTTCATAGTTAGAATCATCAGCATCACTATCTTCACGTAAATTGGGATCCATGTCATCATCATCATGATCTGCAATGGTTGGATTGTTTGCCTCACAAAAGTCATGCCTTACACCTTCTAATTCTGTAGTTCTTCTTTCAACTAAAGGTGACCTGTGCCTTGGAGGGTTGCAACTCATTCTTGAAGCATTTCCCCTTTCTACTGAAGGTGACCTCTGCCTTGGAGGGCTACAACTCATTCTTCAAGTATTTCCCTTTTCTACTGAAGGTGACCTTTGCATTGGAGGGTTGCAACTCATTCTTGAAGCATTTCCCCTTTCTATTGAAGGTGACCTTTGCCTTGGATGAGTGCAGCTCATTCTTGAGGTAGTTGCAACGTGACTTGGTGATGTGCCGGCTTGGTGGACTTCAGTGTGAACTGCAATATCTACTTGGCTGTGGGAGTTTCTTCTGCAAGTTGTATACCCCTCCCCCCAGTTGTAAGGAACACATTCAATACCATTTTTGGATTTGGGAACTCCAAAGCCTCCACTAGATGTTCTTCGGTACTCAATGGCTTATAATCTCTCCTTACATTATGTGGTATCATATACTTCAGATCCACAGTTGTCTCATCCAAACCACAACACCCAATTTCTTGTCTAATTAAGTCCATAGAAACATTGTCAACTACAACCACCTTCTTGATCAACTCAAACCCCACAGGAACTACACGATTACTTCTCCTAGTCCATTTACCACCGAGATAAAAATTGACAGTCATATTTGGGATTTTAACATTACTGCAAAGTAACAAATGAAGCATGAGTTAGTCAAACATGACAATTTAGTGAGACATTAGAGTGAGTGGCGTGGGGTTTTTAGGTCCTCAAATCTTTCACAACCGACATGACCAATACCACAACATAACACCGAAAACAAAAACAAAACGACAACAAATATTCAAATTTGCTATCAATCAAGAAGCTCAAAAATCACCACATCCTATCAAGAATACCAAATGTGTCAAACCACCATTCATCAGTGCAAACACATGAACCACAACTAGGTTATGGAAATTAACAAGAGAAAAGACAGAGGACACTTACTAGGTGTGCTTCCTGACCAATCCGCTGCAAGTGTGTATCTTCACGCCAATGTGGGCAGGGAGTGAGTCAATTGCGATTGTCCGACCCCGCTAGGTTTCCTGAAGTTTTGGCGATGTCGAAGGGGAGACGCTGGGCTGCGATTTGGATGTGGTGGTCGGTCGTGATTTACGATTTCGTTGTGGTTGGGGAAAGGGACTAGGGTCTGGATGGAGAATTGGTGTTGGAAATTTAGGGGTTGAGATTTTAGGGGTTGGGATTTTAAGCTTTAATTGGGCTCGGGTCGGGATGTTAATGAGCATATTATGGTGCTGTTAGGAGTTAACGGTTGGTAAATAACATGATGTGACAGCAAAGGCTAACAGTGCCGGACAGATGTGGGCTCTACCGTGACGGATGGGTATGAGACCAATTATATTGATTTTGATACGTACACGACCAATTATATCAGAACCATGGGTATTTCATCAATTAACATTGTTTTGATGGTACGCAAGCAAAAAACTCATTATGATATGCATGTTGATTTCACGCTTTTGGGAGGAGGAAAGTGCTTTAAATTTTCCATACCACAAGTAGCCAGTACATGTACATGCATACTACAAATATCCTTAACTTGAAAAACCTAAAGTGAAAAAAATGAGACGTGGGTTTTAAAGATTGAATTGACATTTCATGTTAGTATTAAAAAATCAGATGTGATAGAGTTGAAAGTTGAACATGCTACCATGTTCATGATTTCTTATGTATTTTTTAGGAATTAAATCACATCATAATCCTTTCAATATTTTTGATTAAAATTTTATTGGATTTTTTTTTGGGAATTTTTCAAAATAATTTTTTTTTAAATTGTCAAAATAAACCTTCATTAAAACTATTTCTCAAACTAGACCTGTTGCCACCACGTGGTGACACGTGGCGGTGGTGGGTTTTGTTTTTTGTGTGCATAGAGAACTCGACATCACCAGTGCCGAGTTCATCTTTTGCGAACTCAGCACTGGTGATGCCGAGTTCAACTTTGGTAGAACTCGACATGGGTGATGCCGAGTTCTACTTGGTTTTCTATTGGCCAACACTTGACATTTTTTACTAAGGTGATTCAAATAGAACTCGGCACTGAGAGTGTCGAGTTCTATTTAATAAATTGTTCTCCTGGCGCTCAGATCGTGCATGAGACGATTGACGCGCCAGGAGAACAGTTACTTAAATAGAACTCGGCACTCTCAGTGTCGAGTTCTAAAGGAACAACTCGGCGTTACCAACATCGAGTTCCGTCGGGCTATAAAAACAGCCCGACGCCCCCCCTCTCCCCATCCGCCGAGTTTCCGAGTTTTTTAAGGTTAGGATTTCGATTTTTTTCATTTTCCACCGTTTTCTTGCCTTTTTTATGTATTAGGATGATATACATTGTTGTTTTATGTATGATTGTAGTATTTTTGTTGATTTAGGAACCTATTTTGGTGCAAACTCGAATTCGATTTTGGGTTTTTAGGCAAAACGTTTTATTTCTTGTTTGATAGTTGATTATTGAATTTAGTTTTGTTGATTATAGGTCTACGGTAGTCATCTTAAAAATAGTTGAATTTAAGTATGATTATTGTGATTAAAATTAGATTTTTTGTTGTTATTTAGGTTTGAATGTATGTTAATTTGAATGAATGTAAACTTAAAAGTGATTTATTTGAGTTTAAATGTATGTAAGTTTGAATGTATGTTAGAATTCAATTTTGTACTATTGTTAGTTTGTTCTACCGTGCAGGTTTAAATTTACCAATTTGAAAAATATAAGAGAGGTTATGTCAAAAAATTTAAAAAAATTCTGACATGATTCGTAATGTTGTTTATTGTAGTTGGTTTTATTGGAGAGATTGTTCGACGTTTACAGTCGTTTGCTACTACACTCGATTGAGGTAATTTCTAAAACATTAGAGTATTCTCAACTTTTTAAGTAGTTAGTAATGAAGAACAACCATCTCACTTGTTAACGTGTTATGTACAGATGGAGTTTGGTGGTCCTAGTACTGGTTCAGTTAGACGTAGCTACGCTTCACAGGGTCCGGTAGACAGATCAGTGTTAGTTTTGCAGGCCAACCACAAGTCTGACTTGTTCAAAGATTTTGTAAGTATTTTACGTTTTCAAGTTAAATATTTGCACGTGAGTTTCAATATTCTGACATTTCTCTAAATTTATGCAGAAGGATGTTGATGGTGTAAAATGCGTTGAGCATGGATCGAAGCTCAACGAATGGCAGATCACTGATGAGAGTATGTTGTTTCTGCTAGATATGGCAGGGTTTGACACAGTCACTCGGTTGGGCCGAGTTCAGTTGGATCATACCTTGCTGGGGGCGATGGTCGAGCGTTGGAGACCGGAGACTCATTCATTTCACCTGCGACATGGTGAGATCACGTGCACCTTGCGTGACATCTTGATGATTACCGGCTTGCGCGTAGATGGTTTGCCAGTGCGTGAGTCTCAGGAGTACGTTTGGTCAGAGGTGTGCATGGATTTATTGGGTCAGGTCCCCGATGACTTGGGTCGTAAGGGTTCCGTAACTCTGGGTTGGTTGCAAGCTCAGTTTCAGCAGTTGCTTTTTGATGCTGACGAGGAGACAGTTACACGACACACCAGAGCCATCATTCTGTTCCAGCTGGGATGTAGTATTTTGGCAGATAAGAGTGGTACGATGGTTCACTTGAAGTACATGTCTTTGCTCGGAGATTTGGCAGTCGCATCGGAGTACAGTTGGGGTAGTGCGGCTCTGGCCCACTTATATCGCATGTTAGACGAAGTCTCACTGATTCCGACGAAACATTTGTGTGGTTTTCTTACGTTCCTACAGTTGTGGTGCTGGGAACATCTACACATTGGGAGACCTTTAAAGAGCATACCATTACTATACCCGGAAGACGAGAGGGCACCATTAGGGTCCCGTTGGAGACGACCAAGAACATTCAAGGGTAGTGCGAAGACGACGTCACTTGATTTTTATCGGAATGAGCTGGACGTGCAGGAATTCGATCAAGTGATCTGGGAACCTTATGCAAATTTGGATCTTACTCAGTTACCACCACTATGTACGGAAGGTTCAGAGATCTGGACGAGCCGTACTTGGTTTATAAATTTTGGTGAGGTGGTTATGCATTGTCCAGACCGAGTGATGAGACAGTTCGGTCTACATCAGCACATTCCAGAGCCGATGGAGAGACATGTAGTGAAATCGGCTCAGGGAACGTCGGATGTTAATTGGTTGGCGGAAAATCACCAATTCATTCAGCATTGGTCGCACAGAAGAGATCATCTACAGTTTGAGCGACCACTCCTAGGTGTCACTCCTGAAGAGAGCACACGACTGTATATGGAATGATACTGGAGCATCACCGTGCGTTGGATAGTTCATCACCCCTTGGCTCCGAATAATAACTTATACAGACCTCGAGCGGGTAGAGACCTCTACGGTATCTTAAAAATTTATTGATCGTAACGTTGTTTATTGGAGAAATTGCTCGACGTTTACAATCGTTTGCTACTACACTCGATTGAGGTAACTTCTAAAACATTTAAGTATTTTCAACTTTTTAAGTATTTAGTAATGAAGAACAATCATCTCACTTGAACACATTTTCAAATTCATTTAATATATGTTAGGTATGGATAAAGATGATGAAGGATCTTTGTTGGTCATGTATAACGGGAAATTAGAATGTAACGGAGATGTGGCAGAATACACAGGATCTGACCGCAAATTGGTAGTTGTTCCGTTGAACATCAAATATGAGGATTTAATGGATGTTATAAGATCTGAATGTTCTTATTCACACAGTATGTTTGATGTCAAGTTGACGGCGAAATTACCATTAAACAATGATTGGACATACGTTCCATTAACCAATGATATGTCGGTTTATGGATTGATGTGTTTGTTTAAATGGATGTCTGTGGTTGGAGTGTATGTGGAAGCTGAACATAAAGTGCCCGACCCTGCGCTGACAACGAACACTCATTCGCCGGAGTATGGTACAGTAAGGTCGACCGGTTGGGACTGTGGAATAGATTTGAATATAAGTCTAAATCCTACAACCGAAGTTCCAGCATACCAGCAAATTCCATTTTTCCAATCGCATAACTTCCAAACAGGCAACGAATGGCCAGAAAATGCGTGTAACATTCCTTCTAGCAGTGCAAATCCTTATCCTGGTTTGTCGCAGTTTGAACCCACGCATTACAGTCATGATGAGTTTGCTGGAAGAGCTGGACTATCTACGTCATATCCCTACCTTGGGCTCGGTTTGTCAGCTATTGACCCAATTAATTTTAGTCGACCAGAAGGCCTGGAAGAGATGCATAGCGTTCAAGATGATGACACTGAGGAATTAGGGGATTACAACACACCCTTGGCTGTAGAAGAAGAACCTGAAGGTGTTTCTGCTAATGAAGTCGTTCCGGAGACGCAGGATGTCATATATGTGATGGGACAATCCATAAACCGTGAAGATGACGACGTTGTTGATGATGCAGTTTTTAACAACGACATGGTTCCAACTCTTAATGAACTTCCCGATATCTTCGAGGACGACAACTGGATAGAGAATTCGGTAATTGAACACTCATTCTTCGATGCTGCGAACAATTTGGAACAGAGTGATTGGCATACGGAAGATGGTCGTTCTTTCTGGGATAAACGAATTTTCCCAACGAAAGATGATTTGGTTCATGCTCTGCAATCGTGGCACATTAAAAAGTTTGTTCAGTATTCAGTTGTGGTTTCTTCAACGAAACGGTATACTGTTCATTGTATTCGTCGTGATGAAGATAACTGCAAATGACGTCTGTTCCAAAAGGCTGCAGATATTTTCAAGTAAAAACATACGACGCCGAGCACACTTGTTCCAATCCGATATTGCTAAACGACAACAAACAATGCAGTGCTAATTTTGTATGCGACTTGATAATGTCATCTGTTAGAACTAAGTTCACAATTACTCCTGCTGAAATAATGGAAATGGTGAAGACCAAATACTCACTTGAAATCGGTTACGCTAAAGCATGACATGCTAGTCAAAAAGCGTTGAACCGAATATATGGTGCCGAAGAAGACAGTTTTAAAGATTTGAGAAGGTTTGTCACAGTTCTCTGTCAGAACAATGAAGGATCTGTTGTCGAAATAGAGTTTGTCCAGGTAAATTCAGACGAGGAGATGTTTAAGTGTGTGTTTTGGGCGTTCGAGCCTTCAATTAGTAGGTTCCATTATTGTAGACTTGTTGTCCGTGTGGATGGAACACACCTCTATAGCAAATATAGAGGTTTATTGCTAATTGTTGTGGGCACAGATGCAAACAACGGAATTTTTCCTTTGACATTTGCTGTTGTAGAGAGCGAGAATACAGAGTCGTGGACGTGGTTCCTTTATTTGTTGGTAAGTAGAGTTACAAGGCGACCCGATTTGTGTATTATCACCGACAGATTTTCGGGAATAAATGCTTGTGTGCGAGCCGCATTTCCACATTCGGAGGGCCATGTACATCGATTCTGTCTTCGACACATGAAAGCAAATCTTGCTAAACATCGAAATTGCAAGGAAAGATTGGGACAAATCAAGTTTTACGAAGCGGGTAAAACTCATTCATTTATGAAATTTGAAGAGTTAATGAAGGCTATTGCAGAGGAACATAAACCGATATACGAGTGGATTCAACATCAAGGTCCTTTGGAAAGATGGACTTGTTGTCACGACGGGGGTCGACGTTTCGGATGTATGACAACAAACATGTCAGAAAGCTTCAACAATGTCTTACGAGGGGCACACAGTATGCCAATTACAACCATGATTTTGATAACCTTTCTCCGCTTGAACAAATTCTTTGTTAAAAGAAGGGACGTCGCCGAGTCGTGGAATGAAAATATGTACCGACAGTCCACACCGTGGTGATGACAAACAGTAATATGGCCAGAACACATACAGTAACTCGGTACCACCAGCTGATGTACCAGGTTGAAGTCAATGACCAGAAAAAATACCTCGTGAAATTTGAAGGAGTTATTACTTGCACTTGTGGATACATAATTGCAATGCACGTCCCATGTTCACATGTACTAGCAGTTTGCAGTGGCAGACATGCAAATGTCAACACTTCACATTTGGTGTCCCCGTATTATGAGGTTCAAATGTATAAGGAGGCGTACAAACCGATATTTATCTCAATTCCTAATGTGAGGTATTGGCCAGATCGAGGCAACATCACAATGAAGCCTCCCCAAACCAAAAGACCTCCCGGTCGGCCTAAATCAACGTGAATCCGAAACGAGATGGACGAACACTCTGGAAGAAGGGTAATGTGTGGGAGATGCGGCGGTATAGGGCATAACCGAAAGCGATGCAAGGAACCTATATAGCAAAATATTTTGTATGTGAGACGAATGAATGTAAGAGTTGATTAATTGTAAGACTTGTAATGTATTTGTAATGTATTTTGTTATGACTTGAATGAATGTACGACTTAAATCCTTTTTAAGAGTTGATTAATTGTAAGACGAATGAATGTAATGTATTTTTAGGACCGCAAATTTGCCTACTTCAACCTATTAAACTCGACTTATGCCTATTAAACTCGGTATTATAGATGCTGAGTTCTATTGTAGACCTGGCCGTCCACCCATTTCACACATGATTTGAGTGTCAGGAGAACATGTCCAAATAGAACTCGACATCCTCAATGCCGAGTTCTAATGCCGAGTTCTATCTGTCACCTCTCCTGGCAACCGTCGAGTGGAATATGAAGTGGTGGGCAATACTCCTAGATAGAACTCGGCACTGGTGATGCCGAGTTTTCTTTGGTACAACTCGGCATCAACAGTGTCGAGTTCTACCAAGTGTCACCTCCTAAGTGAAAATTTCAACTGTTGGCCCATAAAAATCCAAAGTTGAATTCGGCATCACCAGTGCCGAGTTCTCAAAAGATGAACTCGGCACTGGTGATGTCGAGTTCTCTATGCACAAAAAAACAAAACCCGTCGCCGCCACGTGTCACGACGTGGTGGCAGCGGGTCTAGTTTGAGAAATAGTTTTAGTGGAGGTTTATTTTGGCAAAAAAAATTAAAAAAATATTATTTTGAAAAAAATTCCTTTTTTTGTATCATCATCTAACAATTAATGTAATAAAAGTGTCAATAGTGGATACTAAGATCTCAATATGATCGAAATTTTTGGAGTCTACGAATCCACTACTTGTACAAGGTTTTTTTAATACAAGTATTGAAGTCCAATAAAATTATGATTCAAACTTATCAATTATGGATATAGTCAAATAGTTCTAATCAAGTAATCAACATATATTTTCATTTAAAATGGAGTTCTTTAAAGTATGATATGATATTTCTACTTGTAGTGGAGAAACATAATATATTAGCTCATAATTATAAGTTAGTTTGCTACAACTTGATGGAAATGATTAATCATGATCAACACATGGAAACAGTAATTTACCATATTACTTATAAAGTTGATATTGAAATATGGGATTTTGCTATTGTTCGACTAAAAAAACATGTTATTTCCTAAAATATCATCCCGTTACAGGGTTTTTTTGGTGCAACGAAATAAAAGGAATTAACTCCAGAATCACATTATGTTTTAACATTGTCATTCTATTACCAATTTTCCGTTAACCCATTTTTTCCGTTTGATTATGTTTAATTAAACAATTATCACATTAATTATCAGAAATTCGTTACCTATCCCATTAAAAAAAACTTCCCTTCCTTCCCACACTATGGTATGGTCTCCAACCACGAACACCTCCTTCCTCTCCTCCTCCCACCACTTCTCCCTCCAAACCTCCACCTTCCCTCCCACTCCACCTCCGCATCCTCATCCTCGCCGGTCATAAAACAGGCCATCCAAATTGCCATGTATCCAAAGTCAAAGAATTTATACGAGCATAAATCCAAACCCAAACTCAAACCCAAGAGTCAAAACCAAAAGCAAAGCCACAGGAGATGTGTTGTGCAAATGTCATCGACTCATCATTGCCTCTTATGGAAGGATGGACAGATACATGGAGATATGGAGCAAACATAATGATTGGAAAACAAGATGAAGGAGAGGACTCACTTTCAGAAAGGGGCAGCCACTTCCAACTTCCTCCAATTAGAAGACCACAATTCTTTCTTTTGCTTTGGAGAAACAAAAGTGTTTTCAGCCCCTCCAGAAACCCACTTGAAGAAAGTAGTACTAGGAACACACTTGGATATCAAAACCGAGGGTAATATTGATGTTCAACTACAATATCCTAAAACACAACCAGAGAAGGCTCAGATATGCTTTCTTTCAACAGACATGACATTTCGTCTTTCATGTCATTTGTGTGAACGGTTGCCTGCAATTGTTACTGAGCATAACAATATACAAGCCATCCAAATTGCAGATAGAAAGGAATTTTAGCTCAAATACAAGTGTAAGAATAAGCCTTCTGAAAAATCCTTGAACCTGCAGCAACATTTGGTGTTGTGGTGGAGGATGAAGGGCACCAACATTTAGGGAATAAACGAAGTAGCAGCAACAAACATCCATTACATAGAAATTGTTCCATCTTTTTTCCTCTTTGAGAGATAAAGGGTGTCACTGGTGTTGAGAAGCTGCAACACAGAAAAAGAGTTGGAAGGTTTGGCAATGGTGAAGGAGGATAAAGAGTTGTCTATTTCACACGGAAATCATCATCCAAGGAGTGGTGGTGGTGGATATCGATTGAGTGGGTAAGGGTTTCTTAGATGATTAATATTTAATCATAAGCCTAATTCAAGTATTAGGAGTTACTATAATTATTTGACAAAAATAAAACACTTCAACCAACCACAAAGTGTCACATATTCGAAGATAATGGAGGGTAACGACAGAGGAGGGATGAAGCGGCAACTTTAAAATCATAATGAGTGCATTTGGATGCCTAAAAAATTGGTTGCATTTTTTAGAAAATTGGGTTTTCCAGTTTTTTGGCATCCGAACACTTTTTGTCAGCCCAAACCATGTGAAAAACCGTGTCCAATTTTTTGTCATTTAGAGCACAAATAATAGAGTCCGGACTAATCCAGGCGCCCTACACTCTCTCTGTCACGTCAGTTTCTCTTTCTGCCACGTCAGCTCACCCAACTCACCCAAAAAAAACCTCTTACCCATACCCAGGCTACCCCCACACACCCTACACTCTCTTTCATCCACGTCATTTCTTAATTAAACAATTATAATTTTCACACAACATTTAACAAATTACATTTTATATAATTCTAATTCTAATAACATTACAATTTTATTTTAACTCGAAATATTGTTAATAATTACTGCTAAATCACGAAATTATTATTAAATATTACGGAGCCACATTACATTTAAGATAAACTGAAATAGGAAATATTACACTCAAAGTTAAGAAACAACAGTACATATTACATAACTAAACTTTCAAATACTACATTAGCAACTACGTTAACCGATTTTCAAACCGCTCCTCGTCCGTAGCGTTGCCATATATGCTTCGATGACATTGTGGATGCGCAGAAAGACATGCTTTCTCATCCGAAATCTTGTCCTCAAAAGAGTATCAGAATACACAGGGTTGTCAGAGAAATAATCGTCTATAAGGCGTCTGTAACCTAGTTCACGATCTCTATCCGGGTTCGTCGTTCTTCTTCGACGCTGCTTAGGACGTGTAGTCCTTTCGTGAACAACCTGTCCGACCAATTCAATAGCGCAGTCTATTATATTTAATGTCTCATTCCAGTTATCATCGTCGGATTGACCGGAGTTTAAACTATTATCCGACATTGATGAGAGAAGAAGTTAACAAGTTAAGAAGTTAACAAGTTAAGAAGTTAAGGAAATGTGAGGAGTCCGGAGATAGGTAGATGTATTTATAGTTGGGAGGGTTTGGATGTATCTGTTGCACTGTTCACGCGTGATTGCACAGTTTACTCATTGGAAGCGTGATTAAAGTGCACGCGTGATTGAAAACAGAGCACACGTGATTAAATAATGCACGCGTGTTTGCTCAGTGGAAGTGTGATTAAAGTGCACGCGTGATTGAAAACAATGCACGCGTGTTTGCTCAGTGGAAGCGTGATTAAAGTGCACACATGATATTAGACCATACTATTAAACCACCTCGACATGCCGTTCGGGGGTCTCGCTCACCAGTGAGCGAGCGGCATTCCACCTCGCCGGTGAGGTGGCGGGGGTGGCAAGGGGGCAGCGCCCCCTGGAATTTTTTTGCATCTTGAAATTGTTGGTTCTGAAATTTTTTAATTTTTATTACTTGCAAAAAATTATTACCCCACATTAATAACAAATACCCAATCCATTAATAACAAAACATCCATTAAATAATTAAAATCTAAAAAAATCGACGAATGGGGGGGACACGTGGCCCCCACCCGAGGGCGCCCCCGGGCGTCTGCCCGGGACGCCCAACGCCCGGGCAAGCGCCCGGGTGGGTGTCCCAGGCGGGCACCCGAGGGGCGCCCGCCCCGTTAACGGGGGTGCCACGCCCGGGCTCCCTGGTCGGGTGCCCGGGTACACCCCCGTTAAGGGTGCCCTTTCACTGCATTTCAAAAACGGAGAATGTGAGTTTTTTCAATTTTTGGGTAAGGCTAACGTAAAATGTTTATCGTTGAGACATCAATTTTTGTACAATTATATATTTTGCCACTAGTTTTTTATATTGTTATACCACTAACTTTATTAGATATATTTCATTGAATACCTTGTTAGAAATTAATCCACCATCTCAAAATTAAACTTTCCCTTTAGATCAACCCAAAATCCACCATTTTCTCCAAATATATGTGGGATTAAAGCCACTATTAGTCCATTCTCTCAATTGAAGATCAAAAATTTTAACATGAAGGGAAGGGCTAATGCGTCTTATCATCCCGATTAGACATTCAAAAACTAAAACTCAGTTTCGACACCCAAACGGTCGGAATGCAAATCATCAAAAACTTCATCAAAAATTATGTCATGAACATTTCCATTTTTTTCAAAAATTGTGGGTGTTTCTTGACATCCAAACGCACCCAATGTCAATCTGGAGTTAATCACTTTTATTTAGTTACACCTAAGTAAACGGTCGACATCGAATGACATTTTAGCGATTCAAATGTTTCTAAGTGACACAATAGCCAAAAAAAACCCCTTGAAATACTAGCAAGACAAGCCCAACATTATGGTATAATTCCAATTAGGAAGAGCATTAAATGAGAATATGTTGAGGTGTCACATTTTGGGTCATCCATTTAAAATGTATGACTAAGATTCATGGAAATGGTCCAAAGATAGTTTGAATTGTGAAGCATTGGATATTTGATGTATGGCCAATCTAATGCATCTACTCACCAGATTAATCGGGGCACCATATATGTTCCTCCGTTTGGTGTTTCCTGTCCGAGAGCATATGAACTTAAAAGGGGTCATCTTCTTGAAAAAGAGAGAGGTTAATTACAGTTTGTGGTCCTGAATTATACATTGATATCACTTTGCATCCCTGAACTTTAAAATGTGACAGTTACACCCATTTAACTTTCGTTTCGTAACACTTTGCTTCCGTGAACTTTAAAAATCTATTATTTAAACACATATTCACAGTTTTTTTGCAATTTTGTGCATTGTGTCCCTAATACACTCCTAAACCTAGTTTACATGAAAATTCGGAAATAATCAGAGGTCGATATTGTTAGAATTTGGCTCGGATTGATATTGAATTCGACTCCAATTCCAATCATATATAACAAACAAATAAAAAATTAAGTTTAGGAGTGTATTAAGTATATAATACAAAAAAATACAAAACACACACAGTAAATAGATATTATAAGTTCAGGAGGACAAATTGTTACAAAACAAAAGTTGAGAGAGGTAACTGTCACTTTTAAAAGTTCAAGGGTGTAAAGTGATATCAATGTATAAATCAAGGAGCAAACTGTAATTAACCCAAAGAAAAAACTAAGTTTTATTTTTTTCCTAAACAACCTTTGCGCAACCCTCGTTCGGGCAATCCTTCTTATTGCATATGATTCCCTTTTGCAGGCTCCAGGACATGCTGTTTCAATTATTGCTTCTCGCTTTCTAACATTACGAGATTCTCAAAAATAAAATAAAATTGTTGCTTTGTTTCTACCTTTTCATATGCTCACAGTTTTTGTTTATCTATCCACTTTAGTTTGGATGTAACATTTACTGTCTTTCTAGAGTTAGACGTGAGGCGGATTTAACTGGTCAATATGTTTAACAATAAAAATTAGAATCTTATTATGTTTACAAATTAAAACCTATAAATTTAACCAGCAAAATTGGTCAACCGTTAGACAAAAGAAATGTTGTCTACAAACGGTCTGATGAAAGTAAAAAACCGGTCAAGCGACTGTGTACAAATGGTCAAATGAAAGTAAAAAAAAAGGTCAAACCGTTTAACACAAGCTGAATGATGTTGAGTTTTGGTGGTTTCCGGCTTAGGTTTAGGTAACCTATTAAAGTCTAAATAATGTCAGATTTGGTGTGTGAGTTCTACATGAACCTAAAGTGAATGTAGGTGGATAACCAACTCATATGCTCAAGTTTACAAAGACTCAAATAAAAATAAAATTATGTCTTTAAAAACTTGATTAGATTTCTTGACTAGAATCTATTTCTTTTTGAGTTTTGATCACCTATTAAGAAAGAAGTATGTACAATACAAGTATATGTGTCATGTATAGAATGTGTTTGACCAAATTTGATTCTGATTAAAATTGGTTTGATTAAATCATCAAAATTAACATGATTAAAACCTAAAAGTCAACATCATTTACTAAGGTCACAACTCGCAAGTGCCATGATAATTCTCGTTTAACAGCTTCGCCTGCCTTGGCATCATCGAGGCTTATGCATGTATTCTCACGATGATGTGTACAACGAAGAAAACTTGAGGCATTTTTGACAAATTCGACATCCTTAAGCTTGTATGTTCATTTTTTCCATGTAAGTTGACAAAGAGGAGGATAGGAACGCTTCGCTCCTGGGATGGTCGTGGTTCCTTGATGAAAAGCATTTGATCTATGTCTATAGACACCATCATCCGCATTCAAGTTGGAGAAGTTGATATTAATCCCAGTTTGTGTAAAAACTCCAAACTATCCCCCATAAATATTGGATGATGATCGTAAAATCTCCAAACCAAATCAGACATTTAAATACTTGCTTTGATGCCCAGAAAACACCCAAACATGTTACTCCCATTTCATTGACGACAAAACAAAATAGAAACAGACGCACCAATACATCCAGATCACCCTTTTATTTATTCATGAAATCACATCAACAAAGGATTCCTAATCCCAATCCCCTTGGAGGTGGACTAGGGAAGGGAGATGGGCGTGGCGTAATCGAAAATAAGGGCGAAAGTGGGGGGGATTGTAGAAGACGGCCGTATCCAACGAACGAAACAGGCAAAGTAAAATGGAACGAAATAGGCAAAGCGGCCACGTCAGCCTCACTTGGTGTACGGAGTCAGCAGCGAACGTCTACCCTCGTCCAATCAGAACCCAACAACGCGTCTCCAAAACCACCCTGGTTTCCCCAAACCGCCGATCGGACCAACCAAATAAATACCTCTCCCGTAAGAAAACTAAAAACGTCAAGAGTGGGAGAAGAGATGGGGAGGGGGAGGGTACAGCTGAAGAGGATCGAGAACAAGATCAACCGGCAGGTGACGTTCTCGAAGCGGAGATCGGGGTTGCTGAAGAAAGCGCACGAGATCTCGGTGCTATGCGATGCCGAGGTAGCGCTGATTGTCTTCTCCACAAAAGGGAAGCTCTACGAGTATTCCACCGATTCCAGGTATTCTTCAGATTTTGGTGTTTTGTTGGATGGATTTGGAAACAGAGGTTTGGCTTGTTTTGGTAAGTACGATGAATGAGTAGTTTCTTTTTGCTTTTTTATATATATGGTGTTTTTCATTTCTCTCTCTTCTTCGGTATTTCTCTTTCTGCTTGGGTGTTTTTTTTGTGTGTAAATAAATATATAAATATGTGTTTGTTGGAGTTAAGTGGGATTCGTATTGGGTTAGTGGATGTGGTGGGATCGACGAGTGACATATCCACTATCCAGATGGAAGTGGTATTTCGGTGGTTTTTTTTGCACGCGGCCCGTGGAGCTAGGATTTGGTTGGGGGCGGAAAAGTCAAGTTTTCTAGGATTTGTTGGTTTGTTTGAATCTCTTTGGTGGCTTCTTTTGTTTGGTGTTTTTGTTTTTAATTTATTTCATGGAGGTTTGAGTTATCGATGGTTGTTTGTGGTTGGTTTTTAAGGGTTAGGAGTTGAGTCAACTACTAAGCCTTCGAGGACAAGTCATTTTTGGGTTCTCAGTGAGGCATGGATCGTGGAGTGATAAGACGGCTTGAGCTTAACTGCGTTGTTTACTTGTTTAGCATGTGCTCCATCTGGTGGATTTTTTATTTGAAAATATTACCATCCGAATGTAAACACACAAGTCTCAAGAAAGAACGCTGTAAAAGGAAAGATGTAAATTATAGTTGAGCACTTGGGGACTAAATCGAACTTTCCTTGAGGTTATTCCAAGGTGACCGCGTTCAAGTATCTTAGCTTAAAGTTTGATTGAGGTTATTTTAAGGTGACCTGTTCAAGTATTTTAACTTACTTTGATTTTGAAAGTGAAATATTACAAATTTGCCAATTTATTATTAGAATAATGACGTCAACAAATGTGAGTGTAATCATTTGATGGTTACCTTATGTGGATTATATACCTGTAAATAGAACAGTATATGTACACAAACTTTTTTGGAAAATTATTCTAATTGTAAATAATACACAATAGGAGCAGAGAATTAAGACGGAAATACCCTTTCACCCTTTTAGAGTAGCTTACTGTTAATGCATATTTCTCGCATGTGATGCGTTTCTGAACGAGTTAGGTGACATTGTTTCATTCATCCTTCACATGACCATATGTACGTTGCACCGACTTTAACTAAAGCTTCCACAATAGCATGCTTGTCACGTGTAATCGAACAATATAGGTATTTGTTTCAATTGATCATTTTCTGAAAAAGCAAAATAACATTATCCAACTCATGTTGGGTAACTAAAGTTGTAGCCTTGTAGGTGTCTGGATATTATTTAGACGTGTTTTCTAACATAGGCTATTAAATTTTGGTTGGTCCACATCCTCAACAAAACCTAAGCACTTAAGTGAAAGGTAGTGAATCCAACTTTATTATAAAGTGTTGTATGCTTTTTGTGTTTAGTAATGTAAGACTATTTTCTCAACACTCCCTTGCACGCGTGATCGGGATAATTTTCTCCATGTCTACGGGTGAACAATATAGGTTGGAGTGGGCCCCACTGGTCAATCGGCATGTTCTGATACCATATTAAATTTTGGTTGATCCATCACCTCAACAAAACCTAAACATTTAAGTGAATGGTAGTGGATCCAACTTTATTATAGAGTGTTGTATGCCTTTTGTGTTTAGCAATATGATACTATTTTCTCAACATAGTCAGAAGTAGCTTGAGTCAGATATGCAATACCCTAATCAAGACATAATTAGTATACCCTAATTAGTATAAGATGTCGTTTGCCTAGCTAAATAAATGACAATATTTGAAATGAAGCTTTAGATTTTGTTTGCATCTTGAAGTTTAGACAATTTTTTTATTTATGGTTTCTTTATGAAGAGGACACTTAGCAATTGATAACCTACCTTATAAAATCAACATAAAATCAAAGTTGTTATATGATTAATCATTATTATAGGTTTGAATTGCCATTTACCCTTTTCTTTTCTTTATACCTTTGCTTTCCCCAATTTACGAAGTTATTTTTTTTGGGTACATTGGGGGTTTAAAATGTCTTATCATCTGCAATTTTTACTAGGTATCATTAGGGCTATGAATGGGTAGGGTCAAAACCGTTTAACCGTCATAACCGAACCGACAGGTAGGGTCACGAGTTATAAAAATCATAACCGTTTAATAAATGGGCGGATAAAGGTTGTGAAAATCATAATAGTCTAATAAATTGACGGATAAGGTTCCATGAGTTAACCCGTCCGTTTAACCGTTTAACTGCGAAACATAATGAATATATAATATTTTGTTATATATACTATATACATAATTTTTGTATTTTTATTGTCATTATGTGTGGATGTTTGATGTTTTATATGAATTTGTGGATGTTTAGATTATGAATTTTTGGAGGTTTTGATTATAAATTTATGGATGTTTGTTGTTTTTAACAAGTTTGACAACTTTTTATTCATTTAACTAATTCTTATGTCGATTTTAGTATCCATTAAGTTTTAACCATATAACAATTTAACCGTTTAAACTGTTTAATTAAATTAAACGGGTATAGTCATGGGTAGAGGTAAAAATAAACGAGTTTCCAACCAAACCGTGAACCGTTTAATTAGGCAAGTAGAGTCGCGGGTAAGCCTTATAACCGCCCACGACAGGCCTAGGTATCATCTATTTGAGCATTATTTATCAATTTCTTTTTGTGTATTTTTACATTATTACTTGGTTGTTTCTTTGTTCGTACATAAGATGAACATGTCCTATAAGTTGCCCAAAAACAAGTAGTTGAGAGCAATATCTAGGTAGGATAAGAAACTAATAATATTATTTCATTAAACATATGATCTTATAAATTTAAGAGGTTTAACTGACTAACTGAGTAAGGTTCCTATGAATGTGAAAAATTAGGATCCTATAAATCTACACGGGGACTTCTGTTGGTTCCTATAAGGTGGCATATCTGATTGACATGCTCCATAACAAGTAGAATATAAGAACTGTATAAAATGGAAATGATCTGCAAAAAAATTGGAACTCAAACATCATGAGATTCGATTTATCATAGCCATTTTCTCTGCAAATGAGAAACATTTTTTTACTCCTTATCATCTTTTATTTCTTTTGGTGAGTGTTTGCCGTCCGTGGTGGTCAACCTCATTGATACGAAACTAAGAGTGACAACGAACGAGGTAAACATGGTGGCATTGATCATTGCAAATCTTGCATTAATGGAATTGGCAACATTGGTGAAGATGGTGGTTGATGGTCGATGTAGCTTTGGAAAAATGTTTCGTATGTGAATTTTGTGATGATAACTACAATCATGATAACAACAATAAATTGTTGTAATGGTTGTGTTATTTTTCACTATCACAATAGATGAACTCCGATTCTGAATTGATTCATTTCTTGCAAACATAATTCTCAAACTTCAAGATTTCTTGTGTGTAAGAAAGTTAATGTTTGTAGATAATACTCACGTGTGGTTTCATGTGGTGAACCTCGATAGATGTTTGTGTTGGCGTTTTGGTCTCATTACTATTAATTTTGATGATTAATAAACTAATATTATGTTTTACCTGAAATCACACATCACATAGAAATGCATGCTTCAATACATATATATTGTATATCTCAAACAGTGTAGGTGATCAAATTGGGAACTAATAAACAAAGACATCAAGAACGAATACTTGTCATCAATGCTCAAGGAGAAGACATGTATTTTCTATTTATTTGATTGATAAGATCAAATGTACACTTGATGCATAAAATGATTATCCTTCTATGTCGGTCGACCGTTTACACTTCAGTCGACCAATCATGTTTCCAACGGACGACCGAATAAACCTTGGATGAACTGTTGCCCTTTGATTTCTTATTTTGGACTTGCTCTATGGGACGACCGACACATTTGCAATTATCCGTTCTCACCCACTCAGTATACTTCAAATCTTTCTTCAAACTCTTGATTCGGAGTACCGAACATGAATCGGTTATCTGACGTTATCCTATTTTTAATCCTAAACGACTTGCTCCTAATTTCCTATTGATCCATTGAGAATTCCCAATGGATTTATTTTTTGTCGTCTGGTAACATATTTTGGAAAGTCTCACAACGATCTATTAATCCACCGATTCTTTTGTTGATCATCAGCACGCGATGACTCTTCCCACCTGTCATATGGTTGTTGCCTTTCAACAAACATGTGAATCATAATTGTTAGCGTAAAACTTGTGTTTTTTTTTGGGTCATCTGATTGGATGATTGGTTTACCGATTTATCTTAAGCTTGAAAACAATCAATTTTCACTGTTATATTGAAATGATGCACCAAATCTTTTCGGTGAACCGACATCGTTAGTGGTTGAATTCGAAATCCTTTTCTGGAGCTAACAAATGGTTATCCGACCTTATTTCGATTTTTTTTGTTTTGGCAGACCATTTATACATCGGTTGACCGAACCATCTCAAAAATCTATCTGGGCTTAAATCATATCCTTCCTTTTGGCCCATATTCTTTTACCAACCCACCATAACGACTCCATTTGCTTTAAAGCATATAAAAACTTCATTTAAGAGACAAACACATACACTACTTGCTAAAAATCATTAAACTTTATTAAGTTTTCGAAGCTCCACCAACTCTTAAATTTCGTTCGACGTGAGTTGTCAGGAGAACAGTAGTTCAAATAGAACTTGACATCACAAGTGTCGAGTTATATTTGAACTATTGTTCTCTTAGCAACTCAGATCGTGCATGAGACGGTTGGAAGGTCATGAGAACAGTGGTTTAAATTTAACTCGGCACTGAAAATGCTGAGTTCTCTTGAAGAGTGCAAATTCATTTAATTTAGGAACTCCAGAACTTCATTTTCTGTTTAAAAACCTTTTGACAACAAATACGATCATTCCAATTACAAAAAAATCAACACAATCATTTCCAACTAGTTGTAGGATTTAGACTTATATTCAAATCTATTCTGCAGTCTCAACCGGTCGACCTTACTGTACCATATTCCGGCGAATGAGTATTGGTTGTCAGCGTAGGGTCGGGAACTTTAGGTTCAGCTTCCATATACACTCCAACCACCTACATTTTTTAAACAAACACATCATTCTATAAACCGACCTATCATTGGTTAATGGAGCGTACATCCAATATTTATTTAATGACAATTTTGTCGTCAACTTCACATCAAACATAATGTGTGGATAACATTCAGATCTTATGACATCTATTAAATTCTTATATTTTATGTTTAACGGAACAATTACCAATTTACTGTCAAATCCTCTATACTCTGTCACATCTCTGTTACATTCTAATTTCCCATTATACAAGACCAATAAAGATCATTCATCTTTATCCATTCCGAACATATATTAATTAAATTTGAAAATGTGTTTAAGTGAAATGGTTCGTCTTCTACTACTAATTAATTAAAAAATTAAATTACTAAAAAAATTTAAAAATTACCTCAATCAAGTGTATTAGCAAACAACTGTAAACGTTGACCAAATGAGTTTAGTAGCAAAATCAAATACAATAAACAACGTTATAATTAATGTTAGATTTTTTTTAAAATTTAGCAGAACTTCACTTATATTTTCAAATTCGTAAAATTTAAACCTACACTCTAAAAGGAACTAACGATACTACAAATAACATTCACAACTTCCAAACATCTGATTAACATATTTCACACATTCAAACGACATACATTCAAACATACAAATCACGATATATTCAACCCATTTTTTCCAATAAATCTCACATACATTCGTTACTCTATTTTTAAGATTACAAAAATCAAACTTTAATTGCAATATACAATCAAAGACATACATTCAAATCCAAATAAATTATTTTTAAGTTTACATTCATTAAAATTAACATATATTCAAAACAAAATAACAAAAATCTAATTTCAATCACAATAATCAAACTTAAATTCAACTATTTTTCAGATTACTACCGTAGACCTACAATTAACAAAAATAAAATGAATAATCAACTAAAAAACAAGAAAAAAATGTTTGGCCTAAAAACCCAAAAACTATATCTCACCAAAACGGATTCCTAAACCAATAAAAATATTACAATCATACCTAAAACAACAATGTATATCATCTTAGTAGTTAAAAAGGCAAGAAAACGTTGGAAAACGAAAAAAAATCGAAACTCTAACATTAAAATCGTGAGAACTCGCCGGAGGAGCAGGAGGCGTCGGGATGGTTTTATAGCCCGACAGAACTCGGTGTTTGTAACGCTGAGTTCACTTTAAAAAAGTGAACTCGATGTTACAACCGTCGAGTTCTTCCTTTAGAACTCGGCATCTAGGATGTCGAATTAGATGCCGAGTTTTATTTAAGAAATTTTTTTCGCGCGACAACCGTTTCATCCACGATCTGAGTGTCAGGAGAAAAGTTCAAATAGAATTCGGCATCACAAGTTTCGAGTTCTCACGTCGAACGAAACATAGTAAGTGTTGGGCAACAAAAATGAAACTGAAATTGACAATGTGGATGTCGAGTTCTCTTTCACCAGTGTCAAGTTCTCCTCGAGTGAACTCGACAAAACCAGTGCCGAGTTCTCTCAAGTAGAACTCGGTACTAGTATTGTCGAGTTTTCTAGACACCAAAAAATAAATTCCGTCATCGCGACGTGCAGTGGCAGATCTAGAAAATTTAATCAGTGGGGGCCAACTTCCAAAGAAATAAATATCATGTAGACAAATAATTCGAAAAGAAAAATATACTTTAAATAGTTAATTATAGATAGAGTAGCAAAAATATAACATGATGTTAAAGTGTTACAAAATTCCTCTGCGACTTTTCACATTCTGAAATTGTCTCATAATAGTGTCGTTATCTATTGTAGAGAATGTCTTTCTCAATGTAAGTAATTAAGCAGTCATTCATAAGTTCATCTCCCATCTTATTACGATGTGGACTCTTGATGATCTTCATTGATGAAAAGGCTCTTTCGACGGTAGCTGTGGCAATAGGCAAGATCAAAACCAACTTGACTAATAATTACACCAATGGGTAAACTTCATTTTTCCTTGTGGCCACTATTTTTTGAGAAAGAGTTCCAATTCCATTTATTTCACTAAAACTCTTGTCACCACGGACATCGTAGATGTAATTCTGAAGCTCTCCATCTAACTCTAATAAAGCAACTGGAGAGTAATCAGATGGATAAAACTAAGCAAGTCTTATCAACTTACTTTTATCAAAGGAGGAGAATGAATTTCTAGGATCAAGACTTGTCATGCATACTAGAAACTCAATATTCACTTCATTGAATCGACTTTTAAGTTCTTGAAGTTGCATATCAATGACTGTATAAAAAATTTCCACTTGATAATGATGGAGATTTGTCTTTTCTTCACTTCTACGTCTTGATCGGCCTCGAGCAGCATATCTATCATTCATATTTTGGATCTCAATATCACCCCTATCACAAAATTGTCCGACTTCATCAAGCAAAGTTTCCCAACCAGAATCTCTCATCACTTGTAACCTTTTCTTTGAAGCACGGATAAGAGAAATGGCATTTAAGATATCTTGATTTTTTTCTGCAAGACTTGAGACAAATTGTGCGTAATTGCCAAAATACATTTCATAAGATGCAAAACAAAAGCAAACTTGAAATGATCAACGATATCAATCAAATCCATCGCTTCACCCCTTTGTGGGTTATCATTCCCGTTCTTCCCAACAAACTCAAGAATACATAAAATTGGAGAAAATAAGTGTATCAAGCTATTGAGACTACCATAATGAGAACTCCAACGGGTGTCACCTGGACGTTTCACTGTCATTTCTTGATTTAGTCCTTGCGCAGTCATAGTATCTCCATTTGCAATTCCTTCAAGTGCTTCCTCAAGTTGCAAATCTCGAAGCATATCTCTTCTTTTGCAAGAACAAGCAACATTCACTACTCGTGTTATGGAATTAAAGAAAGAGTCAATTGAAGTATGCTTCTTGGCAACAACAATTAATGTGAGTTGCAATTGATGAGCAAAGCAATGAACATAATATGCATTAGAATTTTCCTCCATAATTAGACTTTTTAGCCCATTGAATTTCCCTTGCATATTACTAGCTCCATCATATCCTTGCCCTCGCAAACTTGAAATATTAAGCCCATGCTTAGAGAATAAAGAATCAAGCCCCTTCTTAAGTGACAAAGCAGATGTACCCTAACATGCACCAGGCCAATAAAACGTTCCATAATGCACCCATCTTTGTCAACATAACGAATAACAACAGCCATCTGCTCCTTACAGAAATGTCTCGAGCTTCATCCACTAAAATAGAGAATAAGTCATTTCGAACTTCATTCATGATAACATGTAGTGTTTCTTGGGCAGCAGCATCGATAATATCCTTTTGGATTTCCGGTGCAATTAGTTTATGATTTTCAGGAGCATGCTCCAACACCACCTTTCTAATGTCTTCATTGTAAGCTGCTAGAACTTTAAGAAGTTCAAGGAAATTCCCTTGATTTAATGAACTCTCTGACTCATCATGTCCTTGAAATGCCAAATCTTGACTCAAAAGATAACGAAGACAAACAACAGACGCATTCAAACGAGTACGATAGTCACACCTAGATTGCTTAGATTGCCTCAACAAAGAAGTCTCTATATGTTGATTTTGGTTCATCAAATCACGACAAGATCTAAAGCATTTGTTATGACTACTCTCATGACCTCCAACATGAGTGCGAAATCGTTCCTTTTTTTTCCAATTTCTAAATCCACTTGTAACAAATGCATCTGCACCTCCTTGTTCACCTTTTACTTCCTTGAAAAGATAACAACATAAGCAATATGCTGCATCTTTTGTAATACTGTATTCCAACCAACTCTTGAAATCAAAAACCAAGAAACAACAAAACTTCGATCTCGATCTCCATCTTCACTTTGAGGAAATATTACATCTTCAGGTTGGCAAGGACCTTTAACAAGATAAGCTCTACGAACTTCATCTCTGATATTAGTGGGGTAGTCCATTATGCGAGGTCATAGTCCCGGATCATACGGAAGCTCATCGAGATTATGAGAAACAATACTAGCACCCTTTAGCTTTGGTTTTTTTCTTGCATTTTCAACATTAGGTTCTTGAACTCTAAATGAAGACTCAATAGCCGTTGACTTTTTCTTGAAATACCTTTCCATCCTATTTAAGTTAAGTAAAATATGACAAAAATTGATCAAATTAAGGAAACATGCTCTAGTGTGCTGTGTGCTATACTGCTAGTTTGCTACTATGCAGCTATGCTAATGCTAGTCTTGCTAGAGGTGAATAGGTGATGGAACAAATATTATCCATGACCATGAATACATATACAAAATCTAAATTAAATAATTTTCGAAAGTTAAAATATATGAAAAATCAAATCCTTACCCAATTAGCCTTGAAAGTTGAAACCAGAGATTCTAGAGATTAGAGAAAGACCGAAAGAGGTTGACTTTGGAGATGATTAAGCTTCAACTCAAAGATACAAACAAAGAACTTCTTATATGGAACTTGAAAATTCAATACTTGGAAGAGGAAAGTGGAGTCATTTTGTTTCAATTGTTTTGTTTGAGGGGTTGCTGGGTTAGGAGTCTTGGGATAGTGGGACGTGATGCCCAAGCAAAGATTTTGAGTTTTTTTTTCCAAGAAAAATTGCATCATAATCCTTTAATTTTATCAATATTAATATGTTGCTTCTTTTTAGGAAAAAAAACTCAAAATTTAGAAACTTTTCCCCAAATTTGAGTGGGGGCCGTGGCCCCCACAATCATACATGTGGCTCCGCCACTGGCGACGTGTCACCACGTGGTGGTAGCGGGTATAGTATAAAAAATACTTTTAAATGAAATCTATTTTGACAAAATTTTAAAAAAATATATTATTTTGAATTTTTTGCTAAGAAAATTGGTTGCACTTCTAATTAGGGTGTGATTGATACTCAACATAGCTTCAAGGAAGTTGTAGAGTTCATGAATGACTTATGGGTGATTGGTAGTTTGAAAAGGTTTAAAAAATCTAGAAGTTGAATTTCAAAAGAAATTTCTTGACGTAAAAATAATGTACATGGTGTTACTTCTAGAACTTCCCATCTGACACGAGAACAAGCCTCAATAGTAAATACTCTTAACAATCACACCCATAACAAAAACAGGACATTTATATTATTTTAAAAAATAGGAAAAAGAACAAAACACGTTCATATGGGTTAAATGTGGACGGTTGAGATAGGATGCGTTTTGATGTTACAAAAACTAAGAAATTTTAGGGCTTCAAAAACATGATTTGACGTAAAATGAAAAATTGTCTCCCACCTAATTTTTTGATTTTTCATGGGAAAAGTCAGTTTTACCCTCAAATGTTTTCTAAGTTGAACAATATTCATCTCCAACAATGATAAAATTGCATTACTTACGGAAAACTAAAAAAAATTATTTTTTGAGCTTCTGAGTTTTTTGGGAAAACTGACACCCTTATGGAGAGTGTTTAGATGCAATTTAGAAAAAATTCAATCAATTTTTATGAGAATTTGTTCAATTTTTTATCATCCAAACCCTCACCCAGGGTCGTCTCGGGAATTTTCGAGGTCTTGTGCGAAAATCAACAACGAGACTCTTAAATTTGAAAACTTTTGTCCTCATAGTTTAAATAATAAAATTTTCACTAACTTAATGCAATATCACTTGAAAAGTTGTCCTCCTAGCATTTTTTGAGGCAAATTTATCAATGTTTATGTGTTATTTATGTGTTAGCACTAATTATCTTTGCAACCCAATAAGTCCATGTATTTTTTTTTGAGACCCCCTGCAAATGAAGCCCAGAACATGAGCTCACCCTGCTCCAGCTATGGGCTGGGCCTGCCCTCACCCAGTTTATGTTGCCATTGCTCTAGCTCATAGAAAGGTAGAAAGGTGCATAAAAACCCTAATGATGTATGGGTCGGGGGCGCATTGCATGTACGTTCTCGACACCTTGTTCCATGACGTAAAGAGTGCTGACACGTGGGTCATACCTTTCACTATAGTTTTGTGACCATTGACACCTTTACACTCGTAACGGCGTAAGTGCTCCAGCCTTGGCGAATTTTGTCTGCATATGAATAAATTATCTGCAAATGAATTCTCAAACTTCGATAGCAAGGCTGGATTTTGTCTATTAATTCTTCTTATATTCTTTTAACTCAAGAAGCTCATGACCCCACCAAGTTCTATACCAAAATAGAAATAACTAAGCTCATCTCCATATATCAGATTGACCAGTTTTGTACTTTAAGTACTTATATTGCCCGTATGTAATGGAAACATGTGCAGATGAGATCTCATCAGAGTATATTTACTAAAATAAAACTAAATATTATCTTGGATTGCACTCGTGGATCATTACATAAAATAATTCCTTGATATGCTATGGCTGAAAGAGTTTTTTTCTATTCTTTCTGAAATAAATAGTGCAACTAGTGTGTTTTAGTGGATAGAGCCAATGAACTGTAGGGCAAACACTAATCGTTGCCCAAAATTTTTTCTGCCTTACAATTTTATATGATTAATATGAGGGGCTTCTGCATATAAACATCTGCACACACATACTTAGATGTAATAATATGTATACTCCTATATTCTTGGTGTTTACATATATACTCATGTTAGTTTTGATACGTTTTTTAGGTTAAGGTTTAAATGTAATGTTTTCTTTCTTTGCAAAATTTTATTCTGGCATTTTTGTCTAAATGATAGTTGTCTATATATTTATGACACATGTTACTTCATCCTATGCCTTAGTCATTAATGTTACTTGATCCTATGCCTTAAGTCATTAATTTTGCGTTATAAGACATTTCTAGAACACGAAAATAGATCCATTGGCCAACACTAGTTTGCAACCGGGAGATACCAACGGGAAAAGATCCAAATGCATTAACAAATAAAAACGACTTTAAGTAATTAAATACAAAAAAGAGCCTAAAATATAATATACCATGGCTACATTTGCAACGTGCACATATATTTGTAGACCTTAAGATTATTAAGTCAGAAAAGAGAATAAGACCTGCACTAGGTAAGTTTATATAGGAAATAAGGAACCAGAGGTGATGGTTGGGGTCCTAGGTTCAAAAGATGATATAAAGATAATGATTGATAAAGAGAATCAAAAGAGATGTTAATTGACAAAGATTTTAAAAAGGTGTTAATGGTGTAATTAAAAGGGGTGCCAGTGGCTTCTTGTAGTTTGAGAAGCTGAAAGCTTGAAGAACCAAAGGATCAAAAACCAAGGACCGATATATGTCGAACCAATGTACTATTATAGATGTGGATTGAATAGATTACGACATGACGTCCCTATACAATAACGAAATCATTGTTTTAGACAATAATAAAATAATAAGAGGCTACAAATGGGAGATTGGGAGTTGAGGGTATTCATTCGAAATTGACAAGAAGTTGAGAGTTGATGCTTCGTATGCAATTTGTCATTTTGATTTGGAGATCGACAACTTTAAAAAAAATATGGTACCTCAGCATGTAACACTCTTTTAGTAGACCACGCATGGAAAGAAGATACTTCTCAAACGTAGAGATGTTGTTGGAAATATACGATGCTCGTATATATATTTGGTGGTGGGGTTATGGATAAGAAAAATAGATCAACAAGAGGGGAGAGGTTGTAAATTCTTCTTCTAACTTTAACAAAATACATATTTTTCTCTATTCTTTCTTGCACACATAACACACTTAGACTTGTGTGCTATTTATAATACTATAAGGACTTTTAGACTTCCTATACATTATGAGGACTTTTAGCATTCTATCTTCCATGGTAATAATAATCAATCAAAACTATTCACATTGAGTTATTACAATCATTTTTTGACATATCGTTTCAACTTCCACATTAAGTTCAACATTCAACACCTCCTTGAACTTAATTCTTCTCCATGCAACATTCCAAGTAGGTTGCGCAACATTATAAAGACATTTAGTATTCTATCTTCCATGGTAATAATAATCAATCAAAACTATTCAAAACGAGTTATTACAATTGTTTTGTGACTTATCGTTTCAACTTCCACATTAAGTTCAACATTCAACACTCCCCCTTGAACTTAATTCTTCTCCATGCAATATGTCAAGTAGGTTGCGCATCCTTTCAAGCAACATTATCGGCAATACTTTTTTCTTGAGCTAAAATACACAACATGTGAACCTCACTTGTTACTTCATAGATGTCACAAAGCGTCAGTCTTTCTTGGTCTCATATCTTTATCATCGGATGATACAACTTCGTGCTCGGTGGAATCCGCCACCTCCACCTCTTGCTCCTCATTTGACACATGTGAGATTTCCTTCTTGGAACCCTAATCTCACTTCATCTCTTCATTGACCTGCACATCACGACTAATAACAATTTATTATTAGTGGGATCAAGAAGCCAATAGGCATTTGATCGTTCATCATAGCAAACAAACAATAGCTTGGTGCTCCTGTCATCAAGTTTCACACTGTTTTCCTTTGGTACATGCACATATGCTATGTTGTCAAACACCTCTAAATGTGCAACCATAGGCTTGTAACCACTCTACGCTTCTTGTGGAGTCACATCCTCTAAGTGTGCGGTCTTGCAACGATTTAAGATGTAAACCGCACAAGCTACCGTCTCCGCCCACAACTCATTGGGCACTTCTTTACTCATTAACATGCTTCGAACCATGTTTAATATGATTCTATTATTGCGATCGACCACTCCATTTTGCTGTGGCAAATAAAGGGTTGTCAAATGACGTTTTATGTCATGTTCCGCACAAAACTCGTTTAAGTCGGTTGAGGTGAACTCTCCTCAATACCTTAATGTAATTTCCATTTTACTTCTTTACATATGCCTTGAACTTCTTGAACACATCAATTGCTTTTGATTCTCCTTTAAGAAATACACTTAAGTCTTGCACAAAAAATCATCAATGAAAGTCAAGAAATAACGATTCTTACTAATCGAACACGGAGTGATTGGTCCACAAATGTCGGTATGCACCAACTCGGGTTGCTTCTTTCCTCTATATTCCGCCTCATTTGAAAAACTTTTCTTTGGCAATTTCCCGACCATGCACCCCTCACAAAAACCTTTGAATTCAATCATCGGCAAACCATGCACCATCTCCTTTCGCGTCCTTTCTTGGAGACCACCAAAATTCACATGCCCATAACACATGTGCCACAGCGAATCGTCTCCTTTGACACATGCTTTCAAGCATCGAGCACGAGCACATGTTAGATTTAATTTGAACATCTATTTTTTGAACATTTCTACCTTGACAATCAAATGTCCATCTTGACCTCGCAAGAACATGTATTGGTTTTGCATCAAAACCGAATAACCTTTCTCCAAAAATTGTCCCATGCTAATTATGTTGGTCTTCATCTCCTGCACAGTAGACGTTGGAAATGAGCTTGTGTGATCCATCATTCACTTGGATCATGATGTGGTCTTGTCCTTCCACGTGCACATTTGAAGTGTCACCATAAGAGACATGTCCTTGCATGCCTTCCTCCAAGTGAGCAAATATGTGTCTATAGCTACACATGTGATTGCTCGCTCCTGTATCAAGGTACGAAACACCTTGTTCGGTCTCTCCTCCAAGTCAACAAGGTTGAAACTCTCTTCCACCTTCTTTTTCAACCAACACTCACTAGCAAAGTGTCCACGCTTCCCACAATTGAAGCATTCAACATACATGACCACGGTTGGAGCTCTCCTTTTGCGACCGACACTCGTTCGAAAAATGACCACGCTTCCCACACTTTATGTTGGGATTTCATGAGAATTAGAGAGGTAAAAAAATTATTTCGTCATCTTTAATCATCAATATGGAGTCTCTATTGCTAACTTTAAACAAATAATCAACCAAACATTTTCCATACAAGATTAAAGATCTAATCTACACTTATGCAAATATATTTAAATTGAAATTTCAGGATTTAGATTACATACATTTGCCTACTGAAAACGAATTTCTTTGTACTCTTGAAGAATCTTCACTTCTTTGCTTCTAAGGTTCACCTTAAACCAATTAATGACTAGTTCAAGACCTTGTTAGAGATCTACTAGTATTCCCTTCATCAATCGCTCTTCAATGGAAATATGTGCACCAACAAAACTTGGGAGAGAAGAAATGTGGCTGAAAACCTCTTGAACTTCTTCAAAATTTGTTATCCAAGTTACATTTTTCTTTTCCTTTTATATTTCAAGTTAGGGCAAACCCCAACCACAAGATGGGCTTAATGAGTCTATGACCCATTAGTTGGCATATTTCATTCCTAATTTATAGATTAAAGAGTTAAGCTTTTACAAATTCATGTCATGACAATGTCACTTTTATCATCACTTGTATTTTACAAATTGATTAAAGGGTTAAACTTTTATCATACTATGTATCATAAATATTATGTTATTTAATATACATTACAAATAATATTATGCACATATCTTATGAACTCATATTAAATATTGCAACATGTAACACTTATTTCATCATCTTATCACATGCATTTAATTTCATATCATATGAAATATAACACATTATATAAAATGTGTAAAATACTTTTCTTGTTTTTTGTTCAGTTGGTTTGACTTTTATGGAGGATCCACGTTGGATTGGTATTGACGTAAAATATTTTATTGTCATAAACTATAAGCGGTACTTTAGTTGTACATTATAGTCACCCAATCAACACAGATGAAATGTAATTTTTTTAAAAACACGATCATGTAGCAATATTATAAATAATATTATTTGTGTCCATTCATTGTCTCATGATGTCATGATTAATATACAAAGTATGGTTGTGGTATCTTTGCATTATATTCGTTTCTTGGTTCTTTTGAGTAAATGATAAATATATAGTTTGTACCACTTCAACTATATTGCATGCATTTACAATTCTACTATACCAAGGGGCCCAGTGACATCATTACTCATTATAAATGAGACCATGATATTGTTGACCTACAATCATTTTCTTGCATAATTCATTTACAAAGAACTATTACTTTTATCATCACTTGTAATAAGTAACTTCTAATAGTAATTAAGTTATACATTTCTCATGTGATAGATGCGGTATCATATTTTAGAATTTGTAGAAACGGTGAAAATATTAATAACACAAACACAATCCTATGTAGAACTACAATGTACATTAATCAACACGACAATCTTTTCATGGTATAATAATGTTCCATGCTAACCACCAATATTGTAAACACTTGAGAGTTTCATATTGGGGCGTGCATCCGGTCCGGACCGAATTTTTTTCCGAGGTCCAAGACCAGATTATTTAAATAATAAAAACAAAAACTGGTCCGGACCAGAACGCGGACCGGTTGGATCCAGTCCGGACCGGACCTTGCACACCCATAGTTTCATTTTAGTTATCGTATGGAGTTTTGTGGTTCAAGACCAATGTCACCTTCCTGCACAGTTTTATAAAACATCAAACTCATGGAACAAAAGATATTTATATATATACACTTACCTTCAATTTATAAACATAATATGTAAAAGATATCAACAAAAGACGACTTTTAGAACACAAAACTAACACTTGAAACACCCGCCATCCTTCTTATTCGAATGACCTCCATAGTCACGACCTCTTCTATGATCTACATTGTGAGGTTTCTCCTCCTTTAACGACATCTTCACTTGCAACGCCTCCAAGACATCTTGCTTCTTATTTTCATTTGCTCATGTGCCTCCAACGAGCTAGCAAGATCGTCGATCGTCATCTCTTCGAGATTTTTTGATTCATCGATTACACACTACATTTTCAGAGCATTCGATGAGGGAACACATGATTTTCTCCACCACTCTCCCTTCAACTCCATTTCTTTTCAATTGGTTCGCAACCATGCACACCTTTGTGATATAGTCGGTCACTCCTTCCGATTCCTTCATTTTCATTGCTTCGAACTCGCCTTGAAGTGCTTTAGGGCGCAGTTCCCTCAGACCATCCGCACCCTTATACATCTTCTCAAGAATTTCTCACACCTACTTAGATGTCTTTGCATCGACCACTTGAAAGAGAAGAAACATTGTGCTTTAATCTCTTTTGCGCATCTCCTTCGTCACCTTCCTTTGGTTGGCTTTTATGCTCTTCGACTCCTCGAAGTCGTTCTCGACCAACTCCCATGTATCTTGCTCACCCAACATTGCGCTCATCTGAATACTCTAATTGTCGTAATTAGATTTCGAGAATCGGGGCAACATAATTTTACTGAACGGGGTCATACTTGAGATCGTCATGCTAACGAGGCTCTGATACCAGATTGTTAACAATATACGATACTCGTATATGTATTTGGTGGTGGGGGTGATGGTCAAGAAAAATAGATCAACAAGAGGCGAGTGGCTGGAAACTCTTATTCTAACTTTAACAAAATACAAAACATTTTCTCTTTTCTTTCTTGCACACATGACTTGTGTGCTATTTATAATACTATGACTTTTAGACTTCATCTACATTATGAGAACCTTTAGCCTTCTATCTTCCATGCTAATAAAAATCAATCAAAATGATTCAAAACGAGTTATTACAACCGTTTTGTGACCTATCGTTTCAGCTTCCACATTAAGTTCAACATTCAACAGATGTTTTTGAAGAGAATATTTCTTCAATCAGAAGATTTGATTACAGCTTAAAATTGGAACTAGTTAGACATTTTGTGGGAGTGGTTTTATCTTGGTTGGAGTTTGAGTTTAGCAGCCCGATATCAATGAATTATGAAAATACTAGTCGATATAATGAAAATATTGGTAATCAGAGTTCAATTTGCATACACAACTTTGATACCTCTTAAACTTACATGAGACACAAGTGATATGGTTTATCTTGACCTCCATTAAATAAACACCCTCATGTTCTTTTTCTTTCTCTAACTTCAATTAACTGGGATTGAGGCCATGTGTGGCTTGTGCTTGGTGCCATTGCATGTATAGACTACATGGCACAACATGTTAGCACATTTAGTACATGTTATGGATTCACGTTTGGTAGCTACTGTGGATACATGATTATTACCTATTTAATTCATTAGTACCTATTGTTGGGGAAACCTATGAGGTCATATCCTACAGCAGACATCACATACTACCTGATATAGGACTCAACCCACAATGAATTGTAACAAATTCGCCACACTTCCATTATGAGGACCTCGACGACTATCACTGTGGAAGCTTTTAACTCTGGTAGACTTTACTCCAATCGCTCCACTCATACTTTATGGGTAGCCCTTTCCTAGGTAGTACGCTTTCTAGGTAGCACTCTATGAGACTTCGAAGTGGAGTGATGGAACCAACTTATACCATTGATAGGAGAATCCATCCCCAAAGCTAACTTGTCGGTTTGAGGAACCTATGGTGTTATATCCCGCATTGAGAATCCCATAGTACCGGATGTGGGACCGAATACACCGACGACCTTAATCCTGAACATTCATATCCACTTAAGATTCTCAACTTGCAGACACATACATATGATTAAATTTAGTTGTTTCAACTTCCACAACTTTTCTGTTGAACAATACCTAACAATGAACACCCATTTTTTTTAATGCCCTTTTGCCTTTAGGAAGCAGCACCAAGTCATAAGTATCATTCTTTTGCAATGAGGTGATCTCATCCTCCATTGCAGCATGTCATTTTTCTTTGTCTATCTGAGTCTGTCTCTCCTTGGGAGCTCTCTGGCTCCCCCCCCCTTCTATGAGCAATATACATTCGGAAGAAGAATAATTTGTTGGAAGTCGGGACTCTTTCACGGACTTTCTAACCTGAGGCTCAACAACCACCTCCTGATGTTGTTGCTCCCTTGCTCGGGAACCTCTTGCTCTACCTCGCGCTGTCACTATCAACAGTCAAGAATCTCAACATCATTATGCTCTTCTTCGTCTCTGTATGCTGGTGGAACACGTGAGGGAATAGGTGTAAGATCTTCAACATCCTCTAACTACTCGTCATTTTTCAAATCTTCACCAGCTTGATCTTCATAAAAGATCACATCTCTACTTCTGATCAACTTATTTTCTGGATCCTACAATCTATATCCGAACTCTTCATTTCCATATCCAACGAAGATACATTGAGTGGCGCTATCATCCAACGTTGTTGTCTTTTTTTTGGGAATGTGAGCAAATGTCTTTCATCAAAACACCATCAAATGAGAGTATAACAGATCCTTATTAGTCCAAACCCTCTTTAGAATATTTGCCTCCAAGGGAACTGATGGTGATCTATTTATAAAATAGCAAGTTGTGCAAACTACTTCTCCAAAAATATTTTAGTAACTTTGTAATTTTCAACATGCAGTGAACTATTTTCATAATGGTGCGGTTCATCCTTTTAGATATGTCATTATATCGTGGGGTTCCTGGAACAGTTCTAACGTGAAATTCCACGATCTGCAATAAGTTGCAAACTCCCTAGAAGTACACTCACCATTGTCAGAATGAAGACATTTCAACTGCTTTTCTGTCTCTCTACCAGGAATGAAACTGTTGGAAGCACTAGAATACTTGCTCTTTCGTTCTCAACAAATAAATCCACACTTTTCTGGATGCACCATCAATAAAAGTTGCAAAATACTTGTTACCACCCAATGACCTTACCTCAAAAGCAGTGTTCTTAAAGCCGGACCGGACCGGCCGGTTCAACCGGTTGAACCGTGAACTGGAGGCCTGTCCGGTCCGGTTCACTGTCCAAAACCGTTTTGGCATGAACAGGGCTGAACCGGGTTGAACCGGCTTCAACAAAAAAACCTGTTTTTTTGTTTTTATATATATAGGTACCCGATTATGTATTTAGTGATTCAGATTACTACGTATCCAAAAAAACCAAACCCTAATCTATACCCAAACCCTAAAAATGTTAATATTGAAGATGTTTTGAATATATTTTTGCTTAATAAATAATTAAATATTATTATTATATCTATAATATATATTTATGACGTCATGCTGACGTCACCGGTTCGATTCCGGTCCGACCCCGGTCGAACCTCTGAACCTTTGAACCTTTGATGTTGCCGGTTCGACGTCCGGTTCGGTTCTGAAAACCTTGCTCAAAATGACCACAAACATCAGAGTAAAACAAATCCAGTACATTTTGTTATCTTTATGATGAACTACGAAGCTACACTCTATGTTGTTTCCCAAACAAGCAATCATCACAGAGATTAAGGGTCTTTTCTTTAACATATGAAATGAGGAATTTGTTTGCTAACATTTCCAAACCATTCTCCCTCGTATGCCCAAGTTTTTGTGCCACAGACTTAAAGAAGCTTTTTCCTCAGCTGCATTAAGACTGCCTGTCTTTACACATCTTTACATATGCTTTGTATTATGTGCAACACAACTTCCCTCTTGCCACAATGCCACAATCAGTGATCCTTAGTTAATTTCTTAGTTGCTTACCAAAATAATTTTCATATCCTTGCAAATCTAGCCAATGAGCCGACATTTGATTAATGTGCAAATCAGGAACATATCTGATATCTCACATCCTTTGGTGTCAATGTGTATCCCAGGCAGGGCTGCAAATGGGGTGGGTTTGACCCGCCCCGCATAACCTTTGTATTTTGTTTTGTTTTTTGTATTTAATTTTGATCTTTTTGTATATAGCTTTAAAAAACAAACATCGATTTATTTTTTGTATTTAGTTTTGATCAAAATACAAAATGTTAAGGAAAATGGATTGATTTTTTGTATTTAGCTTTGATTAAAGAATAACTTGCCAAACCCGCCCTACCTAGTCCACATTGACAGGTGGGTAGCGGTCTTTTTTAGCCCCACGCCGCTTACCCGCTTGACTTAGGCGGGACAAGTATCGGTGGGGAAAAACCCGCTCCACTTACACCCCTAATCCCAGGTTTGTTTCCAAGCAAACATCACAAATTTCCAAATTCTTCAAGTAGTGAAATATTCATTATTTTTGTACCATGATGACGCATGTGTACCAACTATCCACTCGGTTATATGTTATTCTGCAGCATGCAAACACTGTATCTCTCCACAAGAAGTGAACATTACATCTTCTAATCACACTGTAGTTGTGGTATTTTTCTCATCATTTTTCCTCTGATTTTTGTCATCTTCCTGTTCTCTGGGCCAAGTTCTATAATTTCTTTTCACATGTCCTTTACCACAATGGAAGCATCTTCTTCCCTAAGACTTTGATATGCTAGTAACAGAGTTTATAGACAACACCATCTGGAGCCAAATTAGTAATAGTCACAACAAATGTCTCCCAACTATTAGGCAATGATGACAAAAGCAAACAAGCTTGCAATTCATTTTCTAAGAACATCTTCATGATAGTCACCTGATCTACCAAACTTAGAAATTCAGATGCTCTGCCACAGGTTCCTACTTTCAGTTTCAGATTAACAATTTTCTTTATAAAGAGTGTTTTGTTTCCCGTTGTTTTCTGCTTATAAACTGACTCCAACTTCTTCCATTATTTCTGAGCATTTGTGATACCGCTTGCATGATTATAAGCTTAATCATTGAGCCACTGTCGAATCGTGTCAACGGTTTTCCTGTTCAGCTTTGTCTATCCTTGCAATGTTCAGGTACTCACTATGTGACCCAGTGTGACCAAGTGTGTTAGGGTCGCATACTCGACTTTGTGGTCGTATATGTGGTCGTACAACTGCAACATTATTTTTTTAAATTTTTTAATGAGAAAAATATCAAAAGAGTGAGAAAGGGGAAAATCACGATTTTTTTGAAAATTCAGGAAAAATATGAAAAACCTAGAAATTTATTAGTGGAGATTTAAATTTGTTGGTTACTTGGATAGGCAGTGACGCTTAACGAAATTTAAAATCTTTGCATTAACAATCTCCAAAAGTGTTTAATTGTCTAGAGAAACAATATAATGTTTCTTTCATCTCTCAACAGCAGGGTTGTAACTTATAATAGTTTGCATTTCTGACAGCATGGAAAGTATTCTAGAGCGATACGAGCAATACTTCTATGCAGAAAGGGGTCAGATATCAGCAGACGAATCACAGGTGTAGTCCCAATTGATTTACCGACTTGACTGTTTCATGCATGAACAACTGAATACTGTCCCTTGCAACTATAGAAAATCAAATCTCCTTTTGGATATATTGATAATTTTTATTCTGGTTAATGTTTCAAAAAATGCAAAAAAAAATATTTTTATCAGATTGCACTCTTCCTACTAAGATTTTTCTTCACTAAGCTAAGTCATAACTTTATGCAAGGAAATTGGTTTCAAAATTCTCTGAATGACATGTAGGGAAGCTGGGTTTTGGAGTACAGTAAACTGAAGTCAAAAATTGAATCACTCCAAAAAAGCCAAAGGTGGGTAGTAGTTGTTAAGCAAGTAGTCTCATATTACTAAACACAAGAGCATAAGACGCAAATAATTGAAATAACACTTTTTTTTGGTGTTGATAGACAACTTGTCGGAGAAGATCTTGATCACCTGGGTTTGAAAGAATTGCAACACCTCGAGCAACAACTTGAAAATGGACTTAAACAAATACGTTCCACCAAAGTGAGTTTCCTTAAGAATAGAAGTAGCTTTTATGTTTTGAATGTTAAAATGACTTTTGACATTAGTAATTCTTAACTTTTTTTTCATCATTTCATGTAAAAAATCTAAAGTTTCATTTTTCAAAAAAAATGAAATTGATATAAATGCCATTGTACACATTACACATCAATTTGATAACTACATGATCTAGTTCAATTTGTAGTTTGCCATGGTTATATTTCATGTTCTTTTACTGCAGATATGTCTTGATAAATTAACTTATAAATACCTTTAGAAAGAAAAATCAACTAGAAAATTAGTACATGCTAAAATGAAATTCCACATCGATTAGTAAATATACCTCTTATCATAGTAATGTTGGAAAAAAGCATAGTAATGTTGGGTTGTGGAGTTTATGAAGGGCGCAATTACGTCATTGGTTATTTTGGATGTAAATGGATCAGATATAAGATCGTCGGTGTCAAACTTAAGCCCAGTCTGCAGTTTGTTAGTTGGTTTACTCTGATATTCGCTTTGTGATCTCAATCCTATGCTATCTTGTGGCCCATACAAGCGTGGATTTCAATTGGATTGGTGGCCTGAAAATTTTCTAGAAGGCCTTTTCTTGGTTTTGGAGGCCTTGGAAGGGGTTATGGAGTGGATTGCAGTTTCTTCTGTCTCGTTCTTGATTTCATGTTTTTATACGTGGACAAACACCTAAATAAAATTAAAATACATACATGTAAATTGGTATATATCTTACACAACGTTAGAACTTAGATTTGGGCTACGCATTGAAGTTTAACAAATTCCTGGGACTAGTTTTATTAAATATTTACAGTAAATGTTATGTTCTTGAATAATTTACATAATTGCAAAATATAATAAGAGTATAAGACCCTTAGGTTCGTAAGCAGTTACAACGGATTGAGTTAAAAGCCAGCTTGACCTTAGATTTGGAAAATATGTACGTTGGCGTGCTACGACTTCCCAAACTTCAATTTTCCAAGCGGATATATCAGCCTAACTTAGTCCCAATAGTGTATATTGCCATATTCCTTAAGTTGTAATGATAAAAATTTGAAACTAAAAAAAAATCACAAGACACTGAAGCTTTAGAGTTTGAGCTGATCTTGATGCCTCCGGACTGGACAATAACCAAGTACCGCCAAACTCAAACTCTTAGCTCTGGTGAATGGTCAATTTGTGTTCAGTATTTGAATGGCCATAAATTTAGATTGAAATGATATACTTCTGAGGCGATTGGATTTGTTGGTATGCATGCAAACTATACTTCGCTGGTTCTAATTTGCATCGGAGCCGCAACACCTCCATTTTTTACACTGATCCCTCTTATAAAGTATGCTCTTGCACATAGGGATGTGACACATTGATAAAAGTAGTTGTCAAGTATGATAAAAACTCATACCAGCATATCCTAGCCCTCTTACATTTTTGCAATACGATGACTAGCATAATATTGTTTTTTTTCCAACAACCAGTCTAATATTGTCAGTATTGCTTTAGCCTTTCATCCACTAATATTTACCATTGTAATCTGCATTTTTATAGTTATGTTGTGGTTCGTTTTACTTTTGAGGTTGGTTGAACGTTGATTGAATTGAAGTCTGCAGCATTTAGTTGAGCGAAACATTATATTTTTATTGAATTTCTGGATTTTTTTCTCTTTCAGAATAATCTACTTTTTGACTCAATATCTGAGCTTCAGAGAAAGGTACCCCTTGGCTTATCTGTAATAGTTTGAGTTGCTATCCAATGCTCTTACTTTTTTGATGGTTAGATGCTTGATGCTGTTTTTTTAGAGATCCTAGCATATTTGGTAATTGGTAATAAAGCAACTAAAAGGCACCATTTTTTAGAAGATTCAAACTTTGTTAGTTACCTAGAGAAGATACATTGATTTTTGCCATTAGGGCTGGGTAAATGGATATGGACCATCTGATGCTCATCTATATTTTTATCCATTTTTTAAGATATTGAATTATTGATATCATTTTCTCTACTGACTTTGCTATCCTTGTCTTGTCTTATCCCCTATGTTGTTTTCCTATTACCTGATGTCACCATAGTCTGTCTGACTCAAATTAATTAAACATAATAGTACGTGTTATTGCTTGTAAACACAACTTTCATTTGGTGATTTTTTCCAGAGATTGGTAATCTTTAAGGTTGGTTGGAATTTTATTAGGATATAGCCCTCTCTTTACCATCATTTGGTTTTACAACTTTGAATATGTATATTGTTTCATAATAAACATTTTTTCGCTTCTAATATGTCCTTTGGTATTTATTGCATCAATATTTATACCCAGGGTTTGTAATTGGATATGGATATACCAACACTGATCCATATGCAATATGCTTGCACTCCTTGATTTCCTTGCCATCAGACATCTTCATACATTTGGGGTTCCGTTCATTCACTATTAATCACCAAATCTGAATGTCCTCCTAAGACGCATTGTGCTCTTACTAGTTCAACTGGTCTCATTCTCCAAACAAAAGACGGTTAACTTGGTAAATTAGGTAATTTCCCAAGTTATACAGTAAGACCGGCATTACATATTAATTATAAAATTTTAGCTTCAGTTGTCATAATTGTTAATAAAAAATAAGATGGAAATAAGTTATCATTGAGATTTTGAAATCTACAGTAAAGGTGACTTGCTCTTACATCTGTGTGTGCCTTTCCATGCTTGATAGATGGTTTATTAGTCGAAAAATTTACTCCATGGTTCAACATAACCAGTGCTTTATTGAAATGGTTGGAGTATTTTAACCACTATGTCAACTCTTTTACAACTTAAATTTACGTCTAACTTTCAAACATCTAAATATGCCAGGAAAATTTGCTTCTGGATCAGAACAATGCCTTGGCAAAGAAGGTAATGATAGTTCACACTTTTGAGCACATTATCTTTTACAAGTGTGATGGCTTTTCTTTTAATGTACGTCCAATAAAACAGCTCAGAGAAAAGGAGAAAGAAAAAAAGATGGAAAAGATTGCCATGGCTGAGCAGAATGCAGTACCCAGCAGCTCTGTACCTCACACTTCCGCCGGAGTAGAACCCCAAATTCCTATTCTCGATATCGGGTGCGATTGTAAACCCAGAGCCAGTTTTTTCAATATGCAAATTTAGTTATTCTAGTTTATAAGAACCAACTCTTAAATTGTGGTTAGAAAAGGTTTAGCTATAGCCAGTAAATTTCTCATTATTACCTTAACTCCAACCTCAAACTTCGACAATCATTTAACTGAATGATGCTACTGTCTTTACAAAAGATTAAAGTACAACATTGTAAACTTGAGATTTAGGCATAAGATTCAGATTTTACCATAGTTACCATATAAATGAATTTCAATCCAGAGTCTTAAGTAGTAGACAATGAAACTGTGAATGGGTTATTGCAAGAAGGATTTATATTTGATGGTTTTGTCAACTCGTGTAAGTGATTTGATTGCCAGATAACTGAGAGATGATGTTATGCCTTTTGCCTCTATGTTGACCTTATTCCGTTGTAGCAGGTTTCTGTTTTATATGAAGAGCATTGCTGATCTCAATTGTTTCAGTTAGAATCCCGAACAGCATTTATATAAATTTAACCTGCAATTAAATTTCTTTTCTTTCAATAAGCTTAGTTGATTTTTTGTAATTGTTGTGGAGCTCCAACTGTATTGCGGCATCCCAATCATTACATGTGCTACCATATTCCCAACCTCACCTCATATGCAAATTCTCTCCAACAAGTACTTGATTCAGATATCCTGTGGATGCAGAATCTGTCGAGGGCGCCAAGCTGAAGAAAATGGCAATGCAGAACCACAGGCCCAGGTGGTCAACAGCTTGCTCCCTTCATGGATGGTTCGACTTGCAAACAAGTAGATTCAGCAAAAACCTGTTTTCTTTTCATCAAGATTTCGAAATCCCAAGCCTCTACAATGATACAGAATATATAGTCGAGGGTCATCTTCCCGAATCACGTATAACTTTGAACTGTTATATGCATAACATCAGTGAAGGGGCCACCCAGCCAAACGGAGTCCTCAAAGTAGACTTGTCCTAGAATTCTTGTATTCTCATGTCTTGTCAAATATATCTTTAGGTTTAGAATGCATCTTTTTTTCTGATCCCGTTATAATAATGGCTGTAATATGTTGGAGGTGGCTGCAGAGCCTAGTTAGTCTTTATCTAGAACATAGAGCCCCAATGTCAACGTAGTCATCGTTCTATTTCCTTTTGTATAGAATAATGATATGGTCGTGCTCTTTTCCCCTTGTCTTCATTTGTAATCGTTACATCGGCTCGTTTTGTATATAGTTTGCTGCTAAGGGCATTGCGCTTGTCGCCGCCATTTGTGTATGATGGTACTTCAGCTTCATAATTCTTCTCGGCAGATTTGAATTTCCCCTGGATGGTGTGTAATGGCTGTCCACCTTGTTTTGTTACGGTCCAGGTACATTTTAGCGTTGCCTACACTACACAAGTTGGTAGGATTTACATGGAAATGAGTCAACTCATTGCTTCAAAATTGTGAATCTTGAAGTTTTCTAGAGATTGTCGTACTTATATATGTTTGTGCTAGTTAGAGCTTCATAACTGACGAATGAATTCATGCTCAACATGGCTTTGTTAACTTAGTGATGAATAAGTTTCGATTTCAAGGACTGCGTACTTGTCCTTCCTTACTATTCCATACTTCGTTTCGGATCACGCCATCGTTAAAAAAAATAAGAATTTAACCAGATCAATCCTTCGTAAGTATTCCCGCCTGTCACGTGGATGACCGGGTAGGATTCCCTGTAAGGCTTCCACGGTGATTTCCTCTATTTTCCGTGTTCAATGATTTCGTTTTGTATTTCCTGTTGGGCTGGGCTGGGCTACAGACTTACTAGTGGAATAGTGTGCGATAACCATTTGAAACAATATCATCAGATTTACTAGATTTTTACTCTTATTAATATGGTGTGATTCTATTTATTTGGTTGTAACTTCAACTACATTCTCATCTTATATATAGGGGGTTATTGTACACATTTGGAGATACAAAAAGAGAAAATACATATCTTTCTTTCATTCCCAATATTTTCCTCTTTGGTTTGTTTGTTTTGCAACATGTTATAAGCACGAAGGTTCTACCGCTAATACTAAAACATTTGGCGTCACTCAAGTCTCAAGGTAATAAATCCATGTGTTTGATTCACGGCGACATACATAATTTTTCCCATTTACTTGTCAAAAATTGTTTGCGTTTATCATCAAAAAAGAGGTTAGAAAGGTGATTCCATCTTGCATGATTAATAAAGAAATCATGTTCAATCAATTGAGGGATTTACATGTACATAAAATAATAATAATAATATGCATTTTGGATGTGTGAATCTTGGACGATAGTATATCCTAGTGCTTTACAAAAGAAAAAAGGGAATCACGATTTATAAGTTTTCACAATGGGAGACCACTTACTCATTCATATGAATGTACTTGATTTATAAGAACTTTAGTGATGTGATGATTTTCTGGGTATTTCTTTTGTTATTTTGGTCGATATATTAATATGCTTGTCAGATAACTTTTGGGAATTTTTCTTTTCAAAATGATAAATTGTAGATAATTTAATGCCATATATTTTGGAGGGGGGAAATACTAGGATTGTTTCAAAAAAAAAAATATCATATTGTTTGGATTTGATTACTTCGGAAAATAATGACATGTCATGACCATTTTAACTTTGTCAAGACAATAATTTGTATGAAGTTCATACATTTATAGAACTACACATGTTAGTATCTATTTTAATTTTGAAACGTGATCTTGTATCTGTTAGGAAGAAAGGATTTTAAGTTTGTGAGAGTGAGTGAGACGTATCATGATCTGGTTGTGTGTGGTCCGCATGTGTAACTGACTCTACCATAAATATAATTCTCTTTAGTTCTTCCTCAATGGAGGGGAACCATTATTTAGTTCTTGATCTAAAACTTCTCACATTAGATCTTGGCAAGGAAGAATAGATACGTTCTATATCTTATCCGTAATGCAAATTAATATATTCACAACATCTTTAATGCTTGAAAACCATTGTGCAAACTCTTGAGACCATGGATCTAGATCGTTACAGTTTTCTTTTCCTTTTTTATGTTTAGCATTGGTTATAATATTTAATTTTTCTTGAGAAAATATTCTGAATTGCTAAACATCGTCCCAAAATTACTTAAATCGCCTCTTGAAATTACCATTTTGCCCTTCTCTCATTTCTACTGCTATAACGCGACATTTTACCCTCCTATCACACATCTCTCTTCATCTTCCTCTTATAATCATAAAAAATAATGTATTGGATGTCAGTAATGAGCCAACGGACGCCCCAGTATACTCGAATCTGGTAAAATATCTAACATCTTTTTAATAAAAAAACAAAAAAAAACTAAAAACAATTACGGGCGTCTGACGGAGCCGCCCCACGTAGGAGGTGGGCGTCTGGGTAAAACGTCACCCCCATGGGGGAGGCGTTTTACCCAGACGCTTCGCCCCTGGGGGAGGCGTCTAACACAGACGCCCCCTCCTACGTGGGGCGGCTCCGTCGGACGCCCGTAATTTTTTTTATTTTTTTATTAAAAAGATAATTGATTATAAATTTAGATAATTGTTAAATTAATTAATTAATAAGTTAATAATTACTATATTCGGATGACCGATACCCTTTCGGTACACCCGAACGACCTGTCAAGGTGATATTTGTAAGTCAGGATGTTTTACCGCCGGGGGATTTTGGATCTTAAAAAATGTTGGATCTGGAATTTTTTTGAATCTTCATCACTTGCAAAAAACTCATTGTAATCCAACCGGTTACCACCGGAAACTTGCAAAGAAACGTCAAATAATTTGAGATAACACACCGTATAATTTATTTTGACAAAAACATTTAAAAAAAAGGACGTCTGGCTAAGACGCTTGTACCATCGTGGAGGCGTCTGGCTAAGACGCCTCAACCATGGTGGAGGCGTCTTAGCCAGACGCCTCCACGATTGTACAGGCGTCTTAGCGAGACGCCCAAGTCGGAAAAAAAATCCGTCTCTGTTACTTCCCCCGATCTAGGTGTTTCGCCAGACATTTTCGTGGTGTTGGTACTAGGAATGTTAGTAAAACTGAGTTAAAAACCTTGTTTAAAGACACAGGACGATATGGGTATTAAATATATTGTTAAGGGCAATTTAGTAATTTCAATGGGCGATTTAAGTAGTTTTGGGGCGACGTTTAGTAGTTCCCAAAATTTTTGATCTAGTTTATTATTGTTTTTATCTATTTTCGGCGGTTCACATCTCGATACATCTCATTGTAGTTACTTACATGGCAAACCTCACCAAGCTTGAATTTGCTGCCCTTGATATTTTGGGGGAAAATTATCTCCCTTGGACCCTCGATGCTGAGATTCATCTCACGGCAAACAATCTTGGAGAATAATCAAAGAAGATAATAAAGCCTCCCCACAGGAGCATGCCAATGCAATGATTTTTCTTCGATATCACCTCCATGAGGGCCTAGAAGCTTAATATTTAACGGTGAAAGATCCGTTAGAACTATGGAAAAATTTGAAAGAAATCTATGACCAAAAAAACAAATGATTCTCCCAAAAGCTCGCTATGAATGGATACATTTGAGATTACAAGATTTTAAATCTGTAAGTGAGTATATTTCTGCAATGTTTCGGATCACATCCGAACTCAAATTACGTAGAGAAACAATTACTGATAATGATATGTTAGAGAAAACATTTTTTACATTTCATGCCTCGAATATGCTCCCGCAACAACAATATCGAGAGCGTGGTTTTAAGAAATATTCTGAATTAATATCATGTCATCTATTTGCCGAGCAAAACAATAAACTCTTGATGAAAAATCATCAGTCTCGACCCACTGGTTATGTTCCATTCCCCAAAGTGAATGAGGCTAATCATAAACGCAAACGAGAATCATTCCCTGAAGCGAACGCGACATCATTTAACCACAAACGTGGTGTGGACGTGGATATGGACGTGGGCAACACCAAGGGTGTGGTCGTGGACGTGGTCGTAATAATCGTGGTGGTCATAATTTCAAAACAAATAATGATGGGAGAAATACAAAATGGAAGGAATTGCAACAACATACTTCGAAAAAACAAGAGAATGCTTGTAACAAATGTGGCATGACATATCATTGGTCACGCATATGCCGCACGCCAAAATACTTTGTTGAACTTTATCAAGCATCACTCAAGAAAAAACAAAGGGCAAAAACAAATTTCATTGACAATAGTCAAGATGGCATGCTTATGGATACACACTTGGATGTTGCAGATTTCCTTCTAAACACCAATGAAAATGTGGATACTTTTGCCGATAATGGAAATGTCCACCATAGTATCTAGTTTTTGTTATTGTTGTTTGTTTTCCGTTCATCTAGAATTTCGGTCTTTTATCTTCCTATATATATAATGCTTGAATCTTGAATATTTGTTTTCGACTCTATAAATATTTAAGTCTTTTAAATCTAATTCTGATATAATATACTGTTGCGATAAAAATTATTATATTTCTTTGTTTCCTGTAGAAAGACAAAGATATGACTAATGCTATGATAAATGATGGAGACCAATGTCTAGTAGACAGTGGAACAACAAACACTATCTTGAAAAGTACAAAATATTTTTCCCAATTTCGTTTAGCAAAAACAAATGTCAACACAGTTTCTGGCACTAGCAATTTGATTGAAGGCTCCGGAAGAGTTTCTAATTTGTTATCTAATGAGACAAAACTATCAATAAATGATGTTTTATACTCTAGTAGATCCAGAAGAAATCTACTAAGTTTTAAGGATATACGTCTTAATGGTTATCACATTGAGACTGTGAATGAAGATAATATTGAGTATCTCCACATTACATCTAATGCGTCTGGCCAGAAAATCATGTTGGAAAAAATGCAAGCTCTCTCTTCTAGGTTATATAGCACATTCATAAATCATATTGAATCAAATATGATCACTAACTAGAAGTTAGTTGATCCAAGTTTTGAAATTTGGCATGACAGATTGAGTCACACATGTGTCATAATGATGCAAAGAATTATTGAAAATTCAAGTGGGCACACAATGAGGAACATGAAGATTCCTTCAAAGAATTTTTCATATGCATCATACTCCCTTCGAAAAATGATAATAAGGCATTCCACAAATAAAATTGAAAATGAAATGCCTACAATTTTAGAGTGAATCCAAGGAGATATTTGTGGACCCATTACTCTTTCGTGTCGACCATTTCGTTATTTTTTGGTATTGATAGATGCATCAACCCGATGGTCACACATTTGCCTTTTATCAACTCGAAATGTCACATTTGCTAGACTTCTAGCGGAATTAACCAAATTGAGAGCACATTTCCCAGACTACCCAATTAAGAATATCTGACTTGATAATGTTGGAGAATTTACATCCCAAACGTTTAACGATTATTGTATGTCTGTTGGGATCACAATTGAGCATCTTGTGGCTCATGTCCGTACACAAAATGGTCTAGCTAAATATTTGATTAAGAGATTACAATTAATTGCTAGACCATTGCTAATGAGATCTAAATTACCATAATCTGCCTGGGGACATGTCATTTTGTATGCTACTGCACTTATAAGAATAAGACTAATTGCTTATCATAAATACTCCCCTTTAAAATTGGTCTCCGGTAGAGAACCAAATCTGTCTCATCTAAAGGTTTTTGGTTGTGGCGTTTATGTGTCAATTGAAATGAATGTGTTCTAAAAGTTTTACTTTTATATGTCAATTATTATGAATTAGATGTGCAAACATTTTGTTCCTTGATCATTGTATTCGTCTTTTAGAAGTGTTAAGGAAGATGCTCTTGGTCCTTAACTGTAGAGCTCTAAAAGATAATGGTTTACATAAATCAAAAGTTATTCACAATCATGGTAATTAACATGAAACATTAATTACCGAGATAAGATTGTCATGTTGGTCATCGATTATTGTAGTTCTACAAATATTTGACGACACGAGTATATATGAAAGAGGAAAATGGTTACTTTTATATATTGAATAGACCTTACATGTGAAACATTATAGATTTGTGTTATGTGTCATTAATGTTTTTACTGTATCTTGAATCCTAAGATTATGAGACTTATGTCGTCTTTTCACATAAGAAGTGTTCAATTTGATTATTTTCAAAAGTTATCAATGAGCATAGTGATAAAGACAATAGTTGGTTGAGCTCGACCTGTACTGGAAAATGAACTAATCAAAATATTATCATTGCTCCTCTTAATTTGAGTGATGATATTAGTGAGCCCCTTGATAAAGTAGAATTATAATGTGCACAATATGACTTGAGTTAAATTACATATTTATAATTAGCTTAATAGATCAAGAAATGAATATAAAATAAAAATGTGACACATTTCTGTTGGCTTTTTGGCCTTAATCCATATTTTGATGATGTAATTCAACCTAATCTTAATTAGGACATGTAGATTAGCACATGTAGTATAATGGTATATATGTTGTATTTTGCTAACATCTACAGGTGATCAAGACTCAAGAAAAAAGAAAAATCAAGTCAAGACATGTAATCAAGCTGGATTGAAGACATGTATTTTACTTTTCCTTGAGTCTTAGGAACATATGTGAATTGAGCATAACTTAAGATAATATCCATGCATTCACACACTAGGTTCCTTAGAGAAGTCACATAAAAATTTTCAGATCAATCAGACTCCGATAGGTCATCCAAAACATAGTCGGAAAATCACTAAAACTAAACCTTAAATCCTGTCCGAAAACGTTCGACCGATTGGACCTTTAGTTCGACCGGTTTTAGTAGATTTAGAGTTTTTACATGACCATTTTTGTTCAACCGATTTGCCTCATAGTTCAACCGATTTCAGTAGTGTTTTGCCCAGACTAAACCGGTCGACCGGTTTTGCCATTTTGTTCGACCGTTTCGGGTTTTCATGTGACCGTTTTATTTTTTCGTATTCATACAACGGTCATATACGCATAACACTATTCCCAACCGTTCGACCGAACCATCCATTTGTTCAATTGATCCATTAGTTTTTGTAAGGTTCTGTTCGACCGGTTCCACTTTAGGTCGACCGGTTGGAGACGGTTTTTGCTGAATTTGAATTCTGTTTTGTGTATCTCTTAAAAAAATCAATCAAATCTTTCCCCAACGGCTAGGAATCTCTTGGAGCTTATAAATAGAGGATCAAACTCAGTTTTACACACAACTCTCAAATTCCGCATAGTCAAATTCATAGAGAGAAATCCCAAATCCTCAAAGCTCTCATTTAGTGATCTTAAGCTCAAATCTCCACATTATTCATCACTCACACATTTAGCAATTGTTGTGCTCAGTTAGAGAAGAGTGTGTCCCACTCATTGAGTTGTCAAAGCAAAGGCTTCGGTGAAATTCCGAAGAAGAAGCAACAAGTATAGACTTCGGTGAAAGCCCGAAGTGATCCTCTCGGATTGTGAGAGGTGGAGCCAAGCTCGGCGAGGGTTGTTCGCAAGCTTGAAGACTTGTAATGGTGTTCTCTCCCGGCCCGGAACGGGGAGTGGTTAGTGAAGACGTAGGCAGAGCTCGCGGAGTCGAGCGAAGCTTGCAAGAGAGGACTAGGACCCGGGTGGGGTGCCGAACCTCTATAAAAACCGACGCGTCTTTGTGGTTTGCATTTTCGCTTTCGTTACTTGCTTGTTTTGTTTAAAATTCCTCTGCGCATCTTGATTGCTTAAACAAGTAGGTGATTAGCGTAAAAGTGATTAGTGGACCCATAACCCACATGATCCTACAATTTCTACTTTGTATATATTCTTAATATCATGTGGCAAGGGATAGACACAAGTGATGTCTTCACATCACTAAATGGATCGTGTTTAGTTCTAATGAACAAGACATCTATGCCAATTGGATAACTATAATGTGTATCTAGATAATGCTTATAGTTTGTGATATTAAGTGTTTAATATCACTCAATATAGCTTAGATCCTCCTATAGGTCACACCACAAAACTGGGAAACAAAAAGCCTGATTTTGTGTTCATATGGTGTATTGGATTTCATGTGAAATGTGATACACGTGGTGAATCGATTAAATCAATATGTCATGAAAATTGACATAATTAGAATCATGAATAAATTCATATGAGATGTATATATTATGGGGTGTAATAGTTTGACATTGCATTAGATAATATGTTACATGATATATGAATTTGCCAAAACCCCAAAGATCAAATTTTGTTGGATATAAATTCAAATTTTACTAAAGGCAAAAATCAGATAAAATGGTCGAACACTTTCAGAGATCATCGACCAAAAATTCACAGTAACCATTGCGTGTGTGAACGGACGACTGGATGGATGTGTTGGTCAACCGAAATATTCCAAGAACTTTTTATGGGATTCATCGGTCGACCGGTAGAAGTCGTGGTTTGATCGAAAATTTCCAGGAACTTCCGTAAATTTTTCTTGTTGGTAATCGGTCGACCGACTTATGTCTCAGTCTGACCGAAAACTTATTGTAGCCAATTCTCGTGTAGAATCGATCGACCGTTTGTGTGTTCTGTTTGATCAAAATATCACAGTAACTTTAGGAGTGTGTGATGGGTCGACCGTGGGTTTAATGGTCCAACTGAAACGACGATTAATTGACAATCGATCGACCAGTTGGTTAATTTTGGTCAACCCGTGGACACGATTTTTCCAGAATTATTAAGAGAATAATGTTGATCATGGGTTGGATCATGGTCAAACATTTTTAAGGATGATTATGTGTCAATTTGTGATTGGTTTAAGGGGGAGAAAAACAAGATATCATGGGTTAGTGGGTAGCTCATGATGTGGATGTTGGGAGAGCCTATAAATAGGTCTTATATCCCTCTTTGTTTTAGTTAATGCAAAATTCTCTCTCTCCCTAACCTCTCCACTAATCCATCCGAATTTCTCTTAATTATTTCAAGATTTTGAAGATTAAATATCAGGAAGCTTTGGAGGGGTTATTAGCTAGATTCTAAGCTTAATTAGAGATTGATTGACATTTCTCTCTAATATTGTTTAGAGTTTTGTGAACACATGGAGGTGAATCAACTGGCGATTCGACGTGCGACACAACTCCGGATCTTCATTAAAGTTTTAGAGAACATTTGGGTATGATCCTCTTACATTTGTTTTAATAAATATATATAGATTATATGATATTAGAATAAATATAAAATAATGTGCACGAAATTGTTGAAAACATAGAAATCAATCTTTTATGCATGTATAATTTTTTTTAAAATATACACATACACAGGAGCATGAAATCCTACACCAATTGCACCATCACAACGTGCAAAAATGGGACCTCATAAGATTGGGAATATATATTGGTTTTGATTCTCTATCAATCATAAAATATTTAGAGCCGTTAACCAATGATATTTTCACAACACGATTTGTTGATTGTCAATTTAATGAGAGTGAATTTCCATCCTTAGGGGAGAAAACAAAAATTAGAAAACAAAGAAGTGACTTGGAATGCATCATCGATTCCAGACCCTCAAACAAGTCAATGTGAATTTGAAATTCAAAAGATTATACATTTACAAAGAATTGCAAATGAGTTGCTTGATGCATTCACTGATACTAAAAGAGCCACTAAGTCACATATACCTACTGTAAATTTGCATGCTCGAAGTGATATTCCTAACATTACAAATTAATCTATTATACGTCGAAAACACGAAAGACCAATTGGTTCCAAAGATGCAAATCCACGGAAAAAGAAAGAGCAAAATAACGCATTTGGTGATATTAAAATTATTGAAACCCCTGTAGAGGTGATAAAGCAACAACAAATGGACAATGATAAATTTCCGAGAGGTACATGTACCCGACAATGAAAATGATGATGAGATCTCCATCAATTATGTGCACAATGGAAAAGAGTTGGAACCGAAATAGAACCATTATTGATGAAAATTTCATATATGCTATATGATGATGAGGTCAACTCATGCTTTAGAAACTCAAACGCGGTTATGCATTCGGGTGTGAACTCAAAAGATGCACTTATAAAAAGCAAGCTCGTCAAGGGAAGAGTTATCTTGTTGAAACTTAGAAATAAGCTCAATGTTTAAATTATCTCGTCAAGGAATGATTAAATTTCTTTTACCGAGGTAGGTGGCAGAAACTTAGAAATAAGCTCAATGTTTGCCACATCCACCTTGATTCCATCACGAGATACTACGTGCCCAACACGATGCCCTTCGTAACCATGAAATTACATTTTCCTCAATTAAGGGCTAATTTTGTTTCCGAACACCTCTTGAGAACAAGGCTTAAGTGGTCCAAGCACTCGTCAAAGGAGATGTCATGCACTGAGAAGTCATCCATGAAGATCTCAAGGAAGTTCTTGACTATGTCTGAAAAGATACTCAACATGCAACATTGGAATGTTGTCGGTGCATTGCATAATCCGAAAGGCATACGTCTATACGCAAACGTCCCAAAAGAACATGTGAATGTGGTTTTCTCCTGATCTTCAGGAGCCACTGGGATTTGATTGTACCCTAAATAGCCATCGAGGAAGCAGTAGTAGGCATGCTCGGCGAGTCTCTCTAACATTTGATCGATGAAAGGTAGAGGGAAGTGATCCTTATGCATCACTGTGTTAACTTCCTATAGTCAATGCACACTCGCCACCCAGTTTGAAGTCGCGTAGGAACAAGTTCATTGTTGTCGTTTTGGACAACAATGATACCTGACTTCTTGGGTACAACCTGGACAGGTGTTGAGATTTTTATTTATACCGCAAGTGCACGGCCGCGTGGAAGCGGTGGCAAGTACGGGTCGAACACAAGGAGGGAGAGATTCTTATATTTTTGTGATTTTCTTTGATTAAGGAAAGCAAAAGAGAAATAGTGTTGGTTTGAGATTTTTGGATTTATTTTTTTATTTTTCTAAAGCAAGAACAACAAGAAGAAAAACTAAGAAGAAATAACTATGGATGAGAGTCCAGTGGGTGGGAGTTATGAATCTTCGAGTTAGATTAGAGATTACGAAAATTATTATAAATCAAGTGAGATATTAAGCATCATATGATAATTGATTTAACAAAAACTCATATGATCAAAACACTAACAAGAAATTAAAATAAAAACGATCTCTCTTCTCTAACCCTAAATCCGTCACCCCCACCCTTTGGAGGGTTTTAGAAACCCATGGGGAGAAGATTAGGAGAAGGGTTCATGGAGATCATCGAGAGCCTATGAAAACAAAAATAAAGAAATATTATACTAAACTACGATCTACGAAAACAAATACAATTATTCTAAGCACGCAACAAATTATTCTAAGAGAAGAGTAAAGAACAACTAGATTATTCTACTGGAATTAATAACATGAAACATTAATATAAAACTAAGCTTACAAAAGACAAAGATAATGGAGAAATAAAAGGGCAGAATTTTATTGCTTTAGAATGTCATACAAAAAAGCTCCTCTTACACAATATTTCGGGGCTATTTATAGCCGATACAAGAAACCCTAAGTATGCATCAGGAAGGACACGTGTTACGACACAATTGGACGAAAATAGGAGGCACGGATCGCAACCCATGCGGCGATTCCGCCGCATATTGACCGTTAGATGCGGCGATTCCGCCGCATGGATGGTCCAAATGACTTCGTGCTTTTGTGGGTGTGTTTTTGGTATGTTGTAGGTGGCCTCCACGTGTATAAATCAATTATTGCATATCTTTGGAGATCCGAATTTGATTTCTTCTTGAATACTCCTCCAAAATAACTTTTTAGTCCTTCTAATTTGCGATCAAGTCCCTGACTTCTTATGCAATCAATTGGACTTCAACTTGAGCTTGAATATCTATCTATTTGGTCTTTGTGATCCATCTAAGTCCATTGCACGCGTTTTAGCTCGAATATTGGTAAATTGCATTGTAACTCCTGAATTCTGCACAATTGCTCAAAATAAAAACACTCTAAATGAAAGACATATGATGCAATGTATGCAATGCATCAAATACCCCTACACCTAGATTTTGCTAGTCTCGAGCAAAACAAAACATGAGAAATATAAGTATGAAAGCACAGAAATCCTAACTCATTTTCGTAGGAATCACAGTTACACTTAGCATGTGTAACAAACCTTTAAACCTCCAAGTTTACTTAGAGGACGAGTTTTGTCTCGTGAGGGTTTTCAGTTGACACACCCACAAAGTCTTAATTCAATATTCCATTAATAGCTCTCGATATCTCTACCTTAACCTTATACATCTCACTTAGAATTCTTGCATGCTCATTATACAAATCTAACTTATAAAAAGTTTGACTTGGTCTTTGTTCCTCCAACATTCACACCACTAACCCTTCTACACATGTTATCACTTAAATTATTTTGCACGGCTCCTTTGGTGGTGAAGTATCATTTGGATCAACCATGGCATGGATCATTCTTTTAGCTTTGGGCCTTGAGTATATTTTTTTCTTTTCTTCCGTGATTCAACACATTTGCTTTTTCTGACACTTTTACCCTTTTTGCATTCGTGTAGCGAGTTTGGTCGATAATCCCGAGCTGGCAGACTCAAGTTACCGGGTTTTAAGATACCCCAACGGACCAGTGACTCAAAGACTTGGGCTTTTGTAATCATTTTGCAAAATGTGCTTTCCTCACTTTATTCCTTTATTTATACTTTTATTTTCCTCAAGGCTTAATTGCTATTAGAAGTCCACACTTCCCGGTATATTTTCCTCAACCTCTGCTTTTTATCAACCACTTCAAAGATTTGATTCATCCAATTTAAGTGCATACATGTCTTAAGGGTAATGTGTTATTTCTTTGGAACTTAGATTTATGTCATAGTTTCTACAAGCAGAACTATATAATAAGGAACAACGACTCAATGCAATTTGTACTCGGGTTTTTGGTGGTTCAATCTTAAGCTATGTCATGAAACATTGATTTTTTTTTGGGAAATAAAAACAAAACAGATAGGTAGATAACTAGTCACCCCCCTACACCTATTTCATGCATTGTCCTCAATGTATGCAAAATTGAATAATATAGGAAATGCAAGAAATAATATAGTTACCGCCTTCGGGATGACGACTCTCCACGGTCGGAGAGTGCTTTGTTCAGTTTGCTATTGAGGCGCTTCATCCCGCCCCACATTCGGGACCTATGCTCGTCAGAGTTTTCTGGGGTTGACTGAGCCCAGAATGTTGCGGAGTCTTCAGACGACTCACTTGATTGCATAGCATCCTCCATTTCTGGAGGTGTCCACAGGTCCGCTATAGTGCCACAGTAGGAGGATGTCTCTCGTTCCACCGTACAAGGGAGCATGTCGGCTTCGTACACCCAGAAAGACTCATAGGTCATAAAGTGCTTGCAAATAGTGGTGACGAGGCATGGCAGAGATTGGGAGTTGCGTTGGTGGCCTTCTGCAATGGTGGTCAGAAGCCGTCGGCACATACAGTAAGTGCGATCACGGGTCATCAGGGAGTGAACGATGCCCATCTACATGCTGTAAAGACATTCCGGTACATGGATGTGCCCTTGATACCCCGATCACGGCTAAGCACACAATCTGGTCCCATGAGTGACCGATAGAAACTGAGTTCCTCGGATGGCAAAGTGGAGGCCCCTTGTGGTATGTCAGTCAAGTTGGAGATGATGTTGAGGTCAATCGCCCAGACTTTGTTTCTCCAATTCAGTAAAATGTACCAAATGTCCAGGTCTATGTTAGTGATACTGCTATAGAACTCCTCCACTAAGCTAGGGCAGTACACATCATTGTTATTATGGACCAAGTAGCTCCAACTCCGTGCTATGATTTCGTCATAAAAGTGGGTGCCATTTTGATCACTAACAAGCAACGGGTGGAAGTTCTTCTCAGGAAACACCATGGTGATAGAATACTGCTAAAGTGGTATACGTTAGATTTAGAGAAAAAAAAACATGTACTTCCACCGTTTTCCAAAATAAGTCAAGTACCCATTATTATTATTTTCACGTTTTTTTTCGTTTTTTCCGTTTTTTCCGTTTTTTTTTTTTGAGAAATAAACTAAAACTTAATCAGAATGAGGAATTGCGTGTAAAAACACAACTTCCTCTGCAACATTGGAGGGACGATTTAAGTAGGGCTTCAATCGATGCCCGTTAACTTTAAAGTTTTCACCGTTCTCCGGATTACTGATCTCGACCGCTCCGTGAGGGAAAACAGTTTTGATCATGAAAGGGCCGGTCCAACGACTCTTGAGTTTGCCGGAAAAGAGATGAAGGCGAGAGTTATAGAGAAGGACCAACTGTCCAGGAGAAAAAGATTTCCTAACGATGGATTTATCATGAAAAACCTTGGTCTTTTCCTTATAAATTTTAGCATTCTCATAAGCCTCATTTCTTATTTCCTCAAGCTCAACTAAATCCAATTTTCGAGCATTACCAGCTGCCTCTAAATCCATATTCAGTTGCTTAATAGCCCAAAGGGCTCTATGCTCCAATTCGACAGGTAAGTGGCACGCTTTTCCAAAGACTAACCGGTAAGGGGACATTCCTAAATTGGTCTTGAAAGCGGTCCGATAGGCCCACAACGCATCATTAATTTTTACAGACCAATCCTTACGTGAGGCATTAACCGTTTTTTTCAGAATTTGCTTGATTTGTCTATTGGAGACCTCAACTTGTCCACTTGTTTGAGGGTGATACGGGGTAGCTAACTTATGAGTTATGGAATATTTTCTCATCAAAGCTTCAAATGATCGATTACAAAAATGAGTACCCCGGTCACTGATAATGGTACGTGGAGTACCGAATCGGGAGAAAATATTCTCCTTCAGAAATTTGACAACAACTTTGTTGTCATTGGATTTTGTGGGGATAGCCTCAACCCACTTGGACACATAGTCCACAGCTAGCAAGATATACTCCTTCCCAAAAGATATTGGAAACGGGCCCATAAAATTGATACCCCAAACATCGAAGATATCAACTATGAGAATAGGGTGCAGAGGCATCATGTCTCTACGAGAGAGTTTTCCTAGCATTTGACATCTAGAGCAAGAATTACAAAATGCAAATGCATCCTTAAATAGGGTGGGCCAATAAAATCCACACTGTAAAACTTTGGCCGCAGTTTTCTTAGCTCCAAAATGTCCTCCACATGCTTGGTCATGACAAAAAGATAGAATACTTGCAAATTCCTCCTCAGGAACACATCTTCTAATGATTTGATCCGAACAATACTTGGTAAGATATGGGTCATCCCAATAAAAATTCTTTACTAGGGACCTAAATTTGGCTTGATCATTCTTAGACCATTCAGTCGGGGTCACACCAGTTACTAAGAAATTGACTATATCGGCGAACCATGGTTCGCCAGACACATCCATAATCTGTTCATCCGGAAAGTTCTCATTCACTGGTGTGTTATTCACTGGGATAAGAGGAATTCTAGACAAGTGATCGGCGACTACATTTTCACAACCCTTTTTATCACGGATTTCGACATCAAATTCTTGCAGTAGTAAGATCCAACGCAATAAACGCGGCTTGGCATCCTTTTTGTTCACTAAATGTCTTATTGTCGCATGATCCGTGTAAATAATCACATGTGTGCCTATCAAATATTGTCGAAATTTTTCCAAGGCAAAAATGACTGCTAGAAATTCTTTCTCAGTTACCGTGTAGTTCAATTGGGCATCATTCAATGTTTTACTAGCATAATATATCACGTGAGGTTTCTTTTCAATTTTCTGACCCAACACCGCTCCTATGGCGTAATCCGATGCATCACACATTATCTCAAAGGGTTGGGTCCAATCGGGTGAATGAATAATGGGTGCCGACGTCAATTCCCTCGTAAGGTGGTTAAAGGACTCCAAACATTTATCAGAAAATTCAAACTTAGAGTCATTTGCTAATAATTCAGTCAATGGTCTAGCCACCTTACTAAAGTCCTTGATAAACCTTCGATAGAATCCGGCATGCCCTAAAAATGAACGAATCTCTTTGACATTTGTTGGTGGAGGGAGATGCTTAATCAAATCCACCTTGGCTTTATCCACTTGAATGCCATCCTTAGACACAATGTGACCAAGTACTATTCCATTCTTAACCATGAAATGACATTTTTCCCAATTTAAGGTTAAGTTCTTCTCCTTACACCTTACTAGTACTAATTCTAAATGGTTCAAACAATTGGCAAAACTGGGACCAAAGACAGAGAAATCATCCATGAAAATTTTCATGAAGTTATCCACCATATCAGAGAAGATGCTAACCATACATCTTTGAAATGTGGCAGGAGCATTGCACAAGCCAAAGGGCATGCGACGGAAAGCAAACGTGCCGAATGGGCACGTGAAGGTGGTTTTCTCCTGATCCTCAGGAGCGATAGGAATTTGGTTATAGCCGGAATATCCATCTAGAAAACAATAATACTCATATCCGGCCAACCGTTCTAACATTTGATCTATGAAAGGCAGAGGGAAGTGGTCCTTACGGGTTGCAGAATTCAGTTTTCTATAGTCAATGCAAATCCTCCAACCGGTTTGGATACGGGTCGGGACTAACTCATTAAGCTCATTCTCAACTACAGTAACTCCAGATTTCTTAGGGACAACCTGAACATGACTAACCCACACACTATCGGATATAGGGTATATAATTCCATTGTCCAACCACTTAAGTATTTCCTTTTTGACCGCCTCAGTTACGACCGGGTTAAGCCGCCTTTGCGGATCCCTACGGGGTTGAGTATTATCTTCCAAATGGATCCTATGTTGGACTATAGATGGGTTAATCCCCTTGATATCGGCCATGGTCCATCCAATAGCTTCTTTATTCCTACTGAGGACTCTCAACAATTCATTCTCTTGATTGGGAGTCAAATCCGATGCTATGATAACTGGGAGGGTGGATGAGGGACCTAAAAATGCATACTTCAATGTAGTAGGGAGAGGCTTCAACTCTAGTGATGGTGGTTCTTGTAGTGAGGGTTTGGATTGAGGTCTTGGTTCGGCTAAAAGTCCACCTAAGGCTGACCAATTGGGTGAAGATCGATTCGAACCTATATAATTGATTTGGTCACAAATTGTGGCCTCACCACTCAGGTTCTTTTGAAAATCAACTTCATCCAATTGAGTGAAATTTAAGTAATCCGAAATCAACTCATCTTCACTACAATCCTGAATGTAATTCAATTCACTCGATTCATCAGAGAAAATTCCAGGTTGCTTCCCTAAGTTAAAAATATTTAGCTCAGCTGTCAAATTCCCAAATGACAATTTCATCAATCCATTCCTACAATTGATTGGGGCATTGGAAGTGGCTAAAAAGGTCTTCCTAAGATCACAGGAATTTGATTGCTAGGGTTAGCAACAGGCTCCGTGTCTAAGACAACAAAGTCCACAGGAAATATGAATTCACCCACTTTGATCAGAACATCATCAACCACACCTCTAGGAATCTTAACAGATCTATCAGCCAATTGGAGTGTGGTCCTAGTCTGTTTAAGGTCTCCTATATCCAATTCTTTATATGCAGAGTAGGGAAGCAGATTAACACTAGCACCCAAATCCAGCAAGACCCTATTGATTAAGGTGTTACCAATTACACATGAAATAGTCGGACAACCAGGGTCTTTATATTTGATTTGTGTGGGTTGGGTTAACACAGAGCTTATATTTGCAGTTAAGAAGGCTCTTTTTGGTACTTGTGTTTTCCTTTTTTTGTGCATAAGTCTTTTAAGAATCTTGCATAAGGTGGAATTTGTTGAATAACTTCTAATAAAGGGATGTTTACCTTTACTTGCTTAAAGACTTCCAACATTTTCTCCATTTGATTTGTATGATTCTTATTAAGTCTATTAGGGAATGGTGCTTTAGGAATGAATACTCTTTCAGGTTCAGTGGGTTCAATTTCAATTGGTTCCTCAGATTGAATTGGTGGCTCATTGGATGGCTCAGGTGTGACAGAATTATTAGGCTCATTAGCCAAGGGGTGAGTGACATTGTTATTAACAGATTTTCCAGATCTTAATGTAAGTATAGCATTAATGTGTTGATTTTGCTCTTCTTCTTGAACCATATGAACTGGTCTGTTGTTATTGTTCACATTAGGAGGTGGTGCATTATGTGGTACATTAGGTGAAGGCCTAATGTGTTGAGGATTGAATGATTGAGGATTAAATGGTTGAGGTGGTTGATATGACATATGTTGATGTGGTTGATATGCCATATGTTGATTATGTGGATTGTTAATTCTTGGGTTCACCTCGGGTTGGCTTGGGAATCTTCCTCTTTCTCTTTCACCTACAACTTGTGCTAATTGACTTACTTGAGTCTCTAGCTTTTGAAAAGATTGAGTAGTTGTTTGAACAAATGTTTTCATTAAGTTTTCCAAATCAGTTAATCAGTCATCACTATTATTGTTGTTGTTTGAATACATTTGTTGTCTAGGTGGTTGGCCTTGCTGAGGCATGGGTGCAGGATTTGAATTCTCTTGGCTCCATGAAAAATTGGGATGGTTGCGCCAACCTGGATTATAGGTTGACGAATAAGGGTCATTCCTAGGACGATTAAATGCAGCATTAACTTGTTCCATGTCCGAAGAAATGTGTGCACACTCCTCCAAAACATGACCAAGTTGACCACACATAGAGCAAGAAACAGAAGAGATTTGATTTACTAGAGGTCGGGTTTGAAGCTCTAGAGTTTCCATCCTACGCATAAGGGTGGCTAATTTCGCTTCAGCAGCTATAGAAGCATCTACAGCTAAGACACCTGATCTGGATTGATTTGCTATTCTAGATCCAATACTCGGGTTGGTTGGTGCCCTAGCAGTGTCCCATTGCATACTATTATCAGCCAAGTCTTCAAGAAAAGTCCAAGCATCATTCTCATTTTTGGACATAAAGCTTCCTTGACTTACAGATTCTAGCATAACTCTAGATGTAGGTGTTAATCCCTCATAGATAATTTGGCACAATTGCCATCTTGGAATTCCATGATGAGGGCATTGGGCCAGAAGGTGCTTAAATCTCTCCAAATATGAATAGAACGGCTCGCTCTCAGATTGAACGAATGCACAAATTTCATTCCTAAGCCTAATAGTCTTATGGTTGGGGAAATATTTCTTTAAAAACACTTGAACAAACTCAGCCCAACTCCTAATAGATCTTTCGGCTAGACTATATAGCCATTTTTTAGCGTCGTCCTTCAGTGCTAGAGGCACGAATTTAAGACGCACTGCCTCCTCAGGGATATGCTGGTAATGCATAAGGGAGCAGATTTCCTCAAATTCTCTAAGGAAGAGATATGGATCTTCCTTAGAGGTGAACTTGGGCAACATACTCAGGTATTGTGCCTTGAGTTCGAAGTCGCGACCCGGTATGGTGGGCATAACGATGCACGATGGCTGAGCAGCCATCGTTGGGTAGCACCGATCCCTCAGAGTCATAGGTGGTGCAATAGGTGGGTCCACTACATTCTCACCCATTGGATTCGGGTGAGGTGGTGCAACAGGTGGATTGTGGCTAAGCTCTAGACTGGAATCTAGATGAACTCGTGAGAGTCGATTGCTCAAGTCCCGAACCCAAATCTGAGTGCACCGGTTTGAATTAATTTTTGAATTCAAATTTGAAATTTAAATTCCAAATTCAAATTCAAGAATCAATTACTTTTTGATTTTTTTTTCAAAAAAAAAAAGAAAAAAGAAAAAGAAAACAAAGGAAACAAACAATAGAAGGGGGACAAATGAGAAAGGAATCCTAATCTAGAGAGTTGAGGTGAGTAGAGAAAGAAGACTCAGATGACAAGGGAAACTTAACTCTAAAAGATAGATGAGAGGGTTGGTCAGAAGTTTCCTAAACAAGCACGGTTCAAACAATCCTAGACCTAGTGTAGCTTAAGTCTAGACAACTCCTAACTGGTTGAGTCAAATTGATTCGCTTGATTCACCTCCCTCACTAATCAAACCAACTTGGCCAGGCCGTGTATAGCTAGTGGGGGCGCTTCCGACAGAGTCGGTGCCAATTAGACAACCACTTCGCTTGGAAGACTTACGTCAACACAAAAATACTTTCTAGACACCAAATTAAATTCGATCAGCTTCAAGTCATAGCAAGTCAAACCAATCTTCTCCTTAATTGAGTCTGAATCCTTAGGGGCCAATGTCTAATTGATTTTGATTAAGGCTTGGGTGACACTTTGGGATTGTTATTTGTGGGCTACGGAAGGGTGATGAAATCCCCACCGTATCTTTTCCTACGGAGTTGCCCTTAAGATAGTTTAACCTAAATCTAGCAGAGATAGTCAAACATTGGTCTTTAGTGGGGGACAATTGCAAAGTTGTATGCAAACTAAACTATATGCTTAAATGCAATCAATAAAAACCGCGCACGTACCTTGCCTCCAACACTCTTCAACAATGAATTGATTTGCAAAATTTAGCATACATAATGCGAGAAAATCTTTAAATGATGCATGCACTAAGGCCTTTCTAATTTTGCAAATTTTTAGGTCACAAGTTGAATTAGTGTCAATTATGGAAGTTTGCCCTACACATGCAATTCTACCAAACAAGAAATTTTCCGAAAATGGAAATTACGAGGAAAATGCAACAAATGTTACCTACGCACGCTCAGTCGGGTTCGCCGCCCGCTCTCGATAATTTCCAGTGCTCTACGCGTCCACCCAGAGATGAGTCGCGTTCAGAAGAACTTTCAGGCTCAGATATTCAACCCGTGCGGCGTTTCCGCCGCAAACTCTACTGGACATGCGGCGTTTTCGCCGCCTGTGCAATTCGGATGGTCTCCGGATTTTTGTGTCCTCTCTACGACTTCCTGAAAAGCACAGAGAAAACGTTAGATCGCGAAAAACCAAAATCCAAACAAAACAAAAAAACGAAATCACAAAAAAACTTAAAATTCTCGTCGCCTCCCCGGCAACGGCGCCAAAAACTTGTTGAGATTTTTATTTATACCGCAAGTGCACGGCCGCGCGGAAGCGGTGGCAAGTACGGGTCGAACACAAGGAGGGAGAGATTCTTATATTTTTGTGATTTTCTTTGATTAAGGAAAGCAAAAGAGAAATAGTGTTGGTTTGAGATTTTTGGATTTATTTTTTTATTTTTCTAAAGCAAGAACAACAAGAAGAAAAACTAAGAAGAAATAACTATGGATGAGAGTCCAGTGGGTGGGAGTTATGAATCTTCGAGTTAGATTAGAGATTACGAAAATTATTATAAATCAAGTGAGATATTAAGCATCATATGATAATTGATTTAACAAAAACTCATATGATCAAAACACTAACAAGAAATTAAAATAAAAACGATCTCTCTTCTCTAACCCTAAATCCGTCACCCCCACCCTTTGGAGGGTTTTAGAAACCCATGGGGAGAAGATTAGGAGAAGGGTTCATGGAGATCATCGAGAGCCTATGAAAACAAAAAGAAAGAAATATTATACTAAACTACGATCTACGAAAACAAATACAATTATTCTAAGCACGCAACAAATTATTCTAAGAGAAGAGTAAAGAACAACTAGATTATTCTACTGGAATTAATAACATGAAACATTAATATAAAACTAAGCTTACAAAAGACAAAGATAATGGAGAAATAAAAGGGCAGAATTTTATTGCTTTAGAATGTCATACAAAAAAGCTCCTCTTACACAATATTTCGGGGCTATTTATAGCCGATACAAGAAACCCTAAGTATGCATCAGGAAGGACACGTGTTACGACACAATTGGACGAAAATAGGAGGCACGGATCGCAACCTATGCGGCGATTCCGCCGCATATTGACCGTTAGATGCGGCGATTCCGCCGCATGGATGGTCCAGATGACTTCGTGCTTTTGTGGGTGTGTTTTTGGTATGTTGTAGGTGGCCTCCACGTGTATAAATCAATTATTGCATATCTTTGGAGATCCGAATTTGATTTCTTCTTGAATACTCCTCCAAAATAACTTTTTAGTCCTTCTAATTTGCGATCAAGTCCCTGACTTCTTATGCAATCAATTGGACTTCAACTTGAGCTTGAATATCTATCTATTTGGTCTTTGTGATCCATCTAAGTCCATTGCACGCGTTTTAGCTCGAATATTGGTAAATTGCATTGTAACTCCTGAATTCTGCACAATTGCTCAAAATAAAAACACTCTAAATGAAAGACATATGATGCAATGTATGCAATGCATCAAATACCCCTACACCTAGATTTTGCTAGTCTCGAGCAAAACAAAACATGAGAAATATAAGTATGAAAGCACAGAAATCCTAACTCATTTTCGTAGGAATCACAGTTACACTTAGCATGTGTAACAAACCTTTAAACCTCCAAGTTTACTTAGAGGACGAGTTTTGTCTCGTGAGGGTTTTCAGTTGACACACCCACAAAGTCTTAATTCAATATTCCATTAATAGCTCTCGATATCTCTACCTTAACCTTATACATCTCACTTAGAATTCTTGCATGCTCATTATACAAATCTAACTTATAAAAAGTTTGACTTGGTCTTTGTTCCTCCAACATTCACACCACTAACCCTTCTACACATGTTATCACTTAAATTATTTTGCACGGCTCCTTTGGTGGTGAAGTATCATTTGGATCAACCATGGCATGGATCATTCTTTTAGCTTTGGGCCTTGAGTATATTTTTTTTCTTTTCTTCCGTGATTCAACACATTTGCTTTTTCTGACACTTTTACCCTTTTTGCATTCGTGTAGCGAGTTTGGTCGATAATCCCGAGCTGGCAGACTCAAGTTACCGGGTTTTAAGATACCCCAACGGACCAGTGACTCAAAGACTTGGGCTTTTGTAATCATTTTGCAAAATGTGCTTTCCTCACTTTATTCCTTTATTTATACTTTTATTTTCCTCAAGGCTTAATTGCTATTAGAAGTCCACACTTCCCGGTATATTTTCCTCAACCTCTGCTTTTTATCAACCACTTCAAAGATTTGATTCATCCAATTTAAGTGCATACATGTCTTAAGGGTAATGTGTTATTTCTTTGGAACTTAGATTTATGTCATAGTTTCTACAAGCAGAACTATATAATAAGGAACAACGACTCAATGCAATTTGTACTCGGGTTTTTGGTGGTTCAATCTTAAGCTATGTCATGAAACATTGATTTTTTTTTGGGAAATAAAAACAAAACAGATAGGTAGATAACTAGTCACCCCCCTACACCTATTTCATGCATTGTCCTCAATGTATGCAAAATTGAATAATATAGGAAATGCAAGAAATAATATAGTTACCGCCTTCGGGATGACGACTCTCCACGGTCGGAGAGTGCTTTGTTCAGTTTGCTATTGAGGCGCTTCATCCCGCCCCACATTCGGGACCTATGCTCGTCAGAGTTTTCTGGGGTTGACTGAGCCCAGAATGTTGCGGAGTCTTCAGACGACTCACTTGATTGCATAGCATCCTCCATTTCTGGAGGTGTCCACAGGTCCGCTATAGTGCCACAGTAGGAGGATGTCTCTCGTTCCACCGTACAAGGGAGCATGTCGGCTTCGTACACCCAGAAAGACTCATAGGTCATAAAGTGCTTGCAAATAGTGGTGACGAGGCATGGCAGAGATTGGGAGTTGCGTTGGTGGCCTTCTGCAATGGTGGTCAGAAGCCGTCGGCACATACAGTAAGTGCGATCACGGGTCATCAGGGAGTGAACGATGCCCATCTACATGCTGTAAAGACATTCCGGTACATGGATGTGCCCTTGATACCCCGATCACGGCTAAGCACACAATCTGGTCCCATGAGTGACCGATAGAAACTGAGTTCCTCGGATGGCAAAGTGGAGGCCCCTTGTGGTATGTCAGTCAAGTTGGAGATGATGTTGAGGTCAATCGCCCAGACTTTGTTTCTCCAATTCAGTAAAATGTACCAAATGTCCAGGTCTATGTTAGTGATACTGCTATAGAACTCCTCCACTAAGCTAGGGCAGTACACATCATTGTTATTATGGACCAAGTAGCTCCAACTCCGTGCTATGATTTCGTCATAAAAGTGGGTGCCATTTTGATCACTAACAAGCAACGGGTGGAAGTTCTTCTCAGGAAACACCATGGTGATAGAATACTGCTAAAGTGGTATACGTTAGATTTAGAGAAAAAAAACATGTACTTCCACCGTTTTCCAAAATAAGTCAAGTACCCATTATTATTATTTTCACGTTTTTTTTCGTTTTTTCCGTTTTTTCCGTTTTTTTTTTTGAGAAATAAACTAAAACTTAATCAGAATGAGGAATTGCGTGTAAAAACACAACTTCCTCTGCAACATTGGAGGGACGATTTAAGTAGGGCTTCAATCGATGCCCGTTAACTTTAAAGTTTTCACCGTTCTCCGGATTACTGATCTCGACCGCTCGAAGGCGGTGGCAAGTACGGGTCGAACACAAGGAGGGAGAGATTCTTATATTTTTGTGATTTTCTTTGATTAAGGAAAGCAAAAGAGAAATAGTGTTGGTTTGAGATTTTTGGATTTATTTTTTTATTTTTCTAAAGCAAGAACAACAAGAAGAAAAACTAAGAAGAAATAACTATGGATGAGAGTCCAGTGGGTGGGAGTTATGAATCTTCGAGTTAGATTAGAGATTACGAAAATTATTATAAATCAAGTGAGATATTAAGCATCATATGATAATTGATTTAACAAAAACTCATATGATCAAAACACTAACAAGAAATTAAAATAAAAACGATCTCTCTTCTCTAACCCTAAATCCGTCACCCCCACCCTTTGGAGGGTTTTAGAAACCCATGGGGAGAAGATTAGGAGAAGGGTTCATGGAGATCATCGAGAGCCTATGAAAACAAAAAGAAAGAAATATTATACTAAACTACGATCTACGAAAACAAATACAATTATTCTAAGCACGCAACAAATTATTCTAAGAGAAGAGTAAAGAACAACTAGATTATTCTACTGGAATTAATAACATGAAACATTAATATAAAACTAAGCTTACAAAAGACAAAGATAATGGAGAAATAAAAGGGCAGAATTTTATTGCTTTAGAATGTCATACAAAAAAGCTCCTCTTACACAATATTTCGGGGCTATTTATAGCCGATACAAGAAACCCTAAGTATGCATCAGGAAGGACACGTGTTACGACACAATTGGACGAAAATAGGAGGCACGGATCGCAACCTATGCGGCGATTCCGCCGCATATTGACCGTTAGATGCGGCGATTCCGCCGCATGGATGGTCCAGATGACTTCGTGCTTTTGTGGGTGTGTTTTTGGTATGTTGTAGGTGGCCTCCACGTGTATAAATCAATTATTGCATATCTTTGGAGATCCGAATTTGATTTCTTCTTGAATACTCCTCCAAAATAACTTTTTAGTCCTTCTAATTTGCGATCAAGTCCCTGACTTCTTATGCAATCAATTGGACTTCAACTTGAGCTTGAATATCTATCTATTTGGTCTTTGTGATCCATCTAAGTCCATTGCACGCGTTTTAGCTCGAATATTGGTAAATTGCATTGTAACTCCTGAATTCTGCACAATTGCTCAAAATAAAAACACTCTAAATGAAAGACATATGATGCAATGTATGCAATGCATCAAATACCCCTACACCTAGATTTTGCTAGTCTCGAGCAAAACAAAACATGAGAAATATAAGTATGAAAGCACAGAAATCCTAACTCATTTTCGTAGGAATCACAGTTACACTTAGCATGTGTAACAAACCTTTAAACCTCCAAGTTTACTTAGAGGACGAGTTTTGTCTCGTGAGGGTTTTCAGTTGACACACCCACAAAGTCTTAATTCAATATTCCATTAATAGCTCTCGATATCTCTACCTTAACCTTATACATCTCACTTAGAATTCTTGCATGCTCATTATACAAATCTAACTTATAAAAAGTTTGACTTGGTCTTTGTTCCTCCAACATTCACACCACTAACCCTTCTACACATGTTATCACTTAAATTATTTTGCACGGCTCCTTTGGTGGTGAAGTATCATTTGGATCAACCATGGCATGGATCATTCTTTTAGCTTTGGGCCTTGAGTATATTTTTTTCTTTTCTTCCGTGATTCAACACATTTGCTTTTTCTGACACTTTTACCCTTTTTGCATTCGTGTAGCGAGTTTGGTCGATAATCCCGAGCTGGCAGACTCAAGTTACCGGGTTTTAAGATACCCCAACGGACCAGTGACTCAAAGACTTGGGCTTTTGTAATCATTTTGCAAAATGTGCTTTCCTCACTTTATTCCTTTATTTATACTTTTATTTTCCTCAAGGCTTAATTGCTATTAGAAGTCCACACTTCCCGGTATATTTTCCTCAACCTCTGCTTTTTATCAACCACTTCAAAGATTTGATTCATCCAATTTAAGTGCATACATGTCTTAAGGGTAATGTGTTATTTCTTTGGAACTTAGATTTATGTCATAGTTTCTACAAGCAGAACTATATAATAAGGAACAACGACTCAATGCAATTTGTACTCGGGTTTTTGGTGGTTCAATCTTAAGCTATGTCATGAAACATTGATTTTTTTTTGGGAAATAAAAACAAAACAGATAGGTAGATAACTAGTCACCCCCCTACACCTATTTCATGCATTGTCCTCAATGTATGCAAAATTGAATAATATAGGAAATGCAAGAAATAATATAGTTACCGCCTTCGGGATGACGACTCTCCACGGTCGGAGAGTGCTTTGTTCAGTTTGCTATTGAGGCGCTTCATCCCGCCCCACATTCGGGACCTATGCTCGTCAGAGTTTTCTGGGGTTGACTGAGCCCAGAATGTTGCGGAGTCTTCAGACGACTCACTTGATTGCATAGCATCCTCCATTTCTGGAGGTGTCCACAGGTCCGCTATAGTGCCACAGTAGGAGGATGTCTCTCGTTCCACCGTACAAGGGAGCATGTCGGCTTCGTACACCCAGAAAGACTCATAGGTCATAAAGTGCTTGCAAATAGTGGTGACGAGGCATGGCAGAGATTGGGAGTTGCGTTGGTGGCCTTCTGCAATGGTGGTCAGAAGCCGTCGGCACATACAGTAAGTGCGATCACGGGTCATCAGGGAGTGAACGATGCCCATCTACATGCTGTAAAGACATTCCGGTACATGGATGTGCCCTTGATACCCCGATCACGGCTAAGCACACAATCTGGTCCCATGAGTGACCGATAGAAACTGAGTTCCTCGGATGGCAAAGTGGAGGCCCCTTGTGGTATGTCAGTCAAGTTGGAGATGATGTTGAGGTCAATCGCCCAGACTTTGTTTCTCCAATTCAGTAAAATGTACCAAATGTCCAGGTCTATGTTAGTGATACTGCTATAGAACTCCTCCACTAAGCTAGGGCAGTACACATCATTGTTATTATGGACCAAGTAGCTCCAACTCCGTGCTATGATTTCGTCATAAAAGTGGGTGCCATTTTGATCACTAACAAGCAACGGGTGGAAGTTCTTCTCAGGAAACACCATGGTGATAGAATACTGCTAAAGTGGTATACGTTAGATTTAGAGAAAAAAAACATGTACTTCCACCGTTTTCCAAAATAAGTCAAGTACCCATTATTATTATTTTCACGTTTTTTTTCGTTTTTTCCGTTTTTTCCGTTTTTTTTTTTGAGAAATAAACTAAAACTTAATCAGAATGAGGAATTGCGTGTAAAAACACAACTTCCTCTGCAACATTGGAGGGACGATTTAAGTAGGGCTTCAATCGATGCCCGTTAACTTTAAAGTTTTCACCGTTCTCCGGATTACTGATCTCGACCGCTCGAAGGCGGTGGCAAGTACGGGTCGAACACAAGGAGGGAGAGATTCTTATATTTTTGTGATTTTCTTTGATTAAGGAAAGCAAAAGAGAAATAGTGTTGGTTTGAGATTTTTGGATTTATTTTTTTATTTTTCTAAAGCAAGAACAACAAGAAGAAAAACTAAGAAGAAATAACTATGGATGAGAGTCCAGTGGGTGGGAGTTATGAATCTTCGAGTTAGATTAGAGATTACGAAAATTATTATAAATCAAGTGAGATATTAAGCATCATATGATAATTGATTTAACAAAAACTCATATGATCAAAACACTAACAAGAAATTAAAATAAAAACGATCTCTCTTCTCTAACCCTAAATCCGTCACCCCCACCCTTTGGAGGGTTTTAGAAACCCATGGGGAGAAGATTAGGAGAAGGGTTCATGGAGATCATCGAGAGCCTATGAAAACAAAAAGAAAGAAATATTATACTAAACTACGATCTACGAAAACAAATACAATTATTCTAAGCACGCAACAAATTATTCTAAGAGAAGAGTAAAGAACAACTAGATTATTCTACTGGAATTAATAACATGAAACATTAATATAAAACTAAGCTTACAAAAGACAAAGATAATGGAGAAATAAAAGGGCAGAATTTTATTGCTTTAGAATGTCATACAAAAAAGCTCCTCTTACACAATATTTCGGGGCTATTTATAGCCGATACAAGAAACCCTAAGTATGCATCAGGAAGGACACGTGTTACGACACAATTGGACGAAAATAGGAGGCACGGATCGCAACCCATGCGGCGATTCCGCCGCATATTGACCGTTAGATGCGGCGATTCCGCCGCATGGATGGTCCAGATGACTTCGTGCTTTTGTGGGTGTGTTTTTGGTATGTTGTAGGTGGCCTCCACGTGTATAAATCAATTATTGCATATCTTTGGAGATCCGAATTTGATTTCTTCTTGAATACTCCTCCAAAATAACTTTTTAGTCTTTCTAATTTGCGATCAAGTCCCTGACTTCTTATGCAATCAATTGGACTTCAACTTGAGCTTGAATATCTATCTATTTGGTCTTTGTGATCCATCTAAGTCCATTGCACGCGTTTTACCTCGAATATTGGTAAATTGCATTGTAACTCCTGAATTCTGCACAATTGCTCAAAACAATACCTTAGTAGCATTTATTTATATAAAAACACTCTAAATGAAAGACATATGATGCAATGTATGCAATGCATCAACAAGACTTACCCAATCGTTGTCCGAAATGGGAAAATGATGTCATGGTCTAAACACTTGATGATCTCTTTCTTAACTACCTATGTCATGGCTAGATTCAAACGCCTCCGTGAATCGCGACGTGGTTGTGCCTCATCTTCCATATAGATGTGGTGTTGCACGATGTCGGGACTTATCCCTTTGATGTCCTTCAAGGACCACCCAATAGCCATTTTGTGCTCCTTTAGGACCCGAATCCAACGTTCTTTCTGATCATCAGTCAACATCGATGAGATAATCATCGGAAATGACCTATCGGTACTAAGAAAAATGTGTTTCAATTCCTTAGGGAGCTCTTTAAGCTCATCGTGGGTGGTTCCTCAAGGCGAGAAGTGATATCTACCTCGAGGTGTAAGATAGGACGAGCTCACATGTACTCAATAACATGCATATCATTGCTCTACTTGCCTCGTCATCTTCATGAATATCATCAAAGAGATCATTGGTCAACATATCATGAATCGGGGGGTGTTCTTCTGATTCCTCTTCTAAGTCTTGGATAAGATTGGCTTCCATGAGGTCATTAAAAGGGCTTAGTTGCTTAGCCATGTTAAACACATGAAAAGTCGTAGTCAAGTTCCCGAACGTCAATTTCATGTGTCTTGTGCGACAATTGATTAAAGCATTGGACGTCGCTAGGAATGGTCTACCCATAATCAATGAAATCTAAGACTACGTATGCACAACCAGTTTTGTGTCAAAGACAACAAAGTCAACATGGAATATGAAATCACCGACCTTGATCAGAACATCCTCAATGACTCCTTTCGGGACTTTGATCGAATGATCAGCCAATTGGAGAGTTGTCATCGTGGGCTTAAGCTCACCCAGGTTTAATTGTTGATACATAGAAACATGTAGGAGGTTAACCGCTGACCCTAAATCTAACAAGACATTGTTGATGCTAGAGTCTCAAATGATGCATGAAATCGTGGGACTTCCTAGGTCCTTCAATTTCACGTACATTGGGTTTGATAGGATCGAAGTCACATTAGCTGCCATGAATGCCTTGTTAAGGACATTAGTTTTTCTCTTAGTGGTGCAGAGATCCTTCAAAAAATTTGCATGCGAGGGTACTTGTTGGATCTTGTCTAACAAGGGGATGTTGACATTCACCTTTTTGAAGACCTCCAACATCTTATCAGTACAATCACTATGTCTCTTTGTTAACTACCTTGGATACAGAGCTTTTGGTAAATAGGTTTGCCTTGGTGCTTCAGAGGGGGAGGGTGAATTTCGACAAACTGACTCACCTTCCTTGGGAACCGACGGAGAAACTTCCTCAACATCGGGCTCCTCGTCCCTACTTTTCCAACATAGGGGTGGCACAGAAGAATGTGATAGCAAGCATGGTTGTTGACCTACTTCTCATTTCTCATGATCACAATGCATTGATATGGTGAATGGGTTCTTCCACAAAGTTCACTTGCGATCCCCGGGGTATCGAACTCGCAACTTGCGTGTTTGGTTGATAATGAGCACGGAGGTTTGCCACAAGTTGGCTAGGTAGAGTCTCTCACTCTCTCTCATGTACAGAATGAGCTAATTTGCCAACCTAACGCTCCAGAGACTCGATGGTTTGTTGATTTGAAGTGAGAACTTGACTTGTGGACGACATGAAGTTTTTAATTGAGTTTAAGTCCACGAGTCAAGGTCTTAAGCTAATTGAACCGGGTTTCCATATTTTTGGAGTTTGGCAAACCAGGTGGGTTAGGGGATTAAACTTGGAGTGACTCATAAGATTGTGAATGCATGAGAGATTGGTATGGTCGGTTAGGTGGTCGGGAGAAGTTTGGAGGATCACTCTAAGAATTGTTTTGGTTCCAGGAAAAGTTCGTGTAACATCCTCAACAACGGAAGAAATTTAAATTTTTAACATAAACTCAAACATGAGGATATTACGGAAGAAAATAGGCAACTGGTGCACCAACATATATACAATATATATATATATATATATATATATATATATATATATATATATATATATATATATATATATATATATATATATATATATATATATATATATATATATATATCCGAGAGTTCAAGAGTGTGATTACAACAAAAACTGAAGGAAAATGTACATGTAATCACTAAAACCTCAAAAAAAGAAAAGCAGGATCTAGATCCAGACACGTTCCTCCCTAGTCACCACCTCCTAGCGCCGCTCACGACCTGAAATAAAATATGACTATGCCTGTGTTTCCCATAAGGAAACCCTGTATGTCAAACTCCTATCACAACAAATGAACTAGACAACTATAAACATGTATGATATGAAATGCAGTAAACAACAATCATCGTCGCACTGGGCCTCGGGGAAAACTCTCCCAGCCACAGTAGACACGAAACAATGACGGGTCTCAAGGGTCCTCTAGCCCAACCCTCACACGTGCCCCAGGCACCACACCCATAAGAATCCTCGACTACACCACAACTCTGGATAGCTATCAGGCTGACAATGTCTGTACCGTTGCTTTATGCTAACCTCTACAGGTGATCAAGACTCAAGGAAAAAATGAAATCAAGTCAAGACATGTAATCAAGCTCATTTGAAGACATGTAATTTGTATTTTTTTGAGTCTTAGGAACTTTGTATAATTGAACATACTTGAGCTAAAAACTACTCAAACACACACTAGGTTCCATATAGAAGTCACACACAAAATTTCACATAATTTGGACTTCAATAGATCACCAAAACTTAGACCGCAAAATACTAAACACTTAACCTGAACTATCTGCCCACATGCGGTCGACCGAAACAGACTGTGCGGTCGACCGAGTGATCATATATCCTGTTAGTATTTTACTGCCCAAGTTCGGTCGACCGTCCAGACCTTTTCGGTCGACCGAGTAACAATATTTTTCCGACCGTTTGTTTTGTCGTATTATACCCAACGGTCGTATTCGTATCATCTCCATATACCCCAAATACATTTAGTGTATCGATCGACCGAGGACCTTGTTCGGTCGACCGAATTTATGTTCCTTGACAAACCCAAAGTGTCTGTCGGTTTTCGGTCGACGATATTTCTTGTTTTGATCGACCGAATATGATCTTGTTTGTCAACCCCAAAGTGTCTGGTGTAATCGGTCGACCGAACCTATCTCGGTGTTCGACCGATCACTTAAGTGTACCTAGATTATAGCCTTTGGCGGTCGACCGTTCTTTTACCGGTCGACCAAACCGAGTTCTAAAATGCCAAACGGTCGACCGAACAACCCGATCCGGTCGACCGATCTTACTCAGAATTGGGTCCTGGCAGTTTCTGTTTTGTGTGTCTTACACAATCTTTACTCAATTCATCCCCAACGGCTATAACTCTTTAAGAGCTTATAAATAGAGTTGTAAAATACATTTTAATACAACTCTCCCATTACTATTTGTCCCCTACATCAGAGAGAAAACTCCAAACACTCAAGCCTCAAACCTTCCACACTTTAGTCTTAAATCCTATTCTCACTCAAGTGTGCTCAAAATTAGAGTGTTGTTCCACTCATTTGTTGTTCAAGAAGCAAGGATTTCGGTGAAAACTCAAAGTGTTCCCTCTCGGATTGTGAGAGGAAGAAGATCAAGCAAGTGAGGGTGTTCGCGGTGCTTGTATTGTAAATGCGTTCTCTCCCTGCCCGGAATGGGGAGTGGTTAGTGAAGTCGTGGGCGGAGCTCGGTGATCCGAGCGGAGCTTGCAAGAGAGGACTAGGACCCGGGTGGGGTGCCGAACCTCTGTAAAATCTCCCGTCTCCATTGTGGTTTGCATTATCTCCCTCCTTACTTGTTTGTTTGTTTTAAATTCCGCTGCATATATTTGATCGATTAAACAAGTAGGTAATTAGCTTAAAAGTGATTAGAATTAGAGACCCTCACGATCTTACAAGCACCACCTATATATCCGGACCCCGGAGATGGTCGAAGCCGGTCCTGGAGAGGTGTTCACCCCTATCAACATGTCTCATCTCCCTACGACGAAGACCAAAAAGCCCAACAAGTGAGCCAAGATCTGGAGATCTCTTCTCTCTTACTATCTACAGAGTGGGCAACACCGATTAGGCTATAACGGTCGCGACCAAATCACTCTCCTAATGCGCCCGAGGTCCTTAGGGGTTAGTGTCTACTTGATTTTAAAATCAAGCTTTTTGAGAGGTGTTTTGTGGGGCTGAAGGAATGAGTGATGAAATCTCCACCTTTCTTGAAGACTATAGGTGGTGTCCCTTAAAGATGTTTTAAAATCCTTAATCTATCAAGCAACTCACCAAACAAACACTCACCTCACTCTTGTTCCAATACAAGTCCTACTAACTAATGCATGGTCATACTAACTAATGCATGAGTGAGAGTAGGAGATGTGTACCTCGTGCCAGCACTCAACAACTGAAAGTAAAACAAAATGAAAGACAAACTACATGCCTAAGTTAAGTACATGATGCATGACCTAAACAAGTAAGAATGACTTATCTTTTGCTTTGGATTTCAATGGTCAAGTTGATCAAACAGCGGATTGATTGGTTTATTGACTAATCTGGGAGCAATCTACAGGTCTAGACATGAAAAATTGAGTTCCCAGACAACTACCGTATCATTACCACCACCAAGAAGAAAATTTGGGGAAAAATGAGTTCACCAGGCCGCCAATCAGCGGTCTTAGACCGCTACCTGACGGTCTTGGTAGCTTCAAATGCTCCAAAATTTGTTCTGCTTCTTCCCCACTGAACTTTAAACGTCCTGAAATAAAACAACTAAAACAAAAGATCAAATCCACTCGAATCATCCAAACCATAGTCTGGACAAAGCACCTCCCAAGCAAACAACGCCAAAAACTTGTTTCAATTAAGCTTAAACCGCAAGTACACGACCACGATGATGCGGTGACAAGTACGGGTTGAGTCCACAAGGAGGTGTATCAACTCTGGTTCTTCAAAAATCAAGTGCCAAAAAAAGGAGAGAAGGGTTTTGATTACATTAAACTAGGCTACACTAAAGTAGTAACAAACGAATGAGAAAGATAATAACTCAAGATTAACTAAAACTAAACTAAGCAACCAACAAAGCTTTATGAAATTCAGTAAGGAAACCACTAAGGGGTGAAGTGTGTGTACACATGTAATGAGGTGGTGAAGATTGCATTCGATATGACACAAATAAAGGTTATGTTTTCATGCATAATGTCTAATGATTGTGACAAAACATATCAATTCAATCACTAACTTAGTGGATTAACATGAGCATAAAGAAGTTGGTTATTAAGAACCTAAACAAGCACGAGAAATATTTAAAAATTGTGGCAAAACTCATCAAGTTAAGTATTCTCATTTAAACAAACAAGCATACAATCACATTAATAATGTATTAAGATAACATTCATTTCCATTATTCATACATGTATAAACATCATCTCCACCCTCAATCACATTAATCATATATTAAGATAGCATTCATTTCTATTCTTCATACATGTATAAACATCATCTCCACCCTCAATCACATTAATCATATATTAAGATAGCATTCATTTCCATTCTTCATACATGTATAAACATCATTTCCACCCCTAAAAGGGGATGAAACTACTCGCTATACATTAAACTAACAATTATATTAGAAAAAAACATTCTAATTAATTATACTATGATTAGGGAAACAAAACTAAGTTAAACATGCAAGCATTAAAGGAGACAACATGAAGTTAACAAAAAAATATTTTATTCATGACACACATTACAAGTAGTATACATCCATTTGAGTTTTGCTCCAAAGGCTTACTGTAAGTGGAGAGAATGATCACAAGCAAATGAGAAGTTTATAAAGGAAGAAGATAAATTCTATTTATAGAAATGGAAAAGATAACTAAGGACAATTTCCCAGTGTGAGACTATTGAAACATTCCTAAAATAGACATAAACAACATAATACATAACCACGAGAAGTGAGATTAGATTTCGAAAAACACATGTGCACGCAACCAATTTCAACCGGGAGAAGATCCACCGAATCAATTTAAAAAATACAAAATGCTTCCATGACCGAGAAACAATAACCGAGTTGAGGTATTGGATCGACGGGTCAAAACCCGTAACGGCTAACACCCCACCCCCCAAAAAAAAACTCCGGCAAATGGATCCGGATCTATACTCGACGGTCGTAATCCACGGCGCCGGCGGTTCGGTGTCGTCGGATGAGGACCCGTCCTCACTCCCCCCACTCCTCCAGCGCGTCCCGAAGGACTTCGGCGCCGACGCCGACGCCTCCTCCGACGACGAGGACCCTCACCTCTCCTCCACCGTCGTCCTCCGTCAGCCCTCCCTCAAGCGTCCCCTCCGCCTCCCCGCTCCCGATCCGTACTCCACCTTCCTCGTCCGCTCCGTCTCCAGCCCCAGGGAGGAGGAGCCTTCTGACTCTGGGACCGTCGTCAGGAGGGACGATGGGGAAGGAGGAGGAGGGTTCGGGTCATCTGTCATGTGGGAGGAGGGCGGTGCGGGTGCGGTCGCGCATCCCAGGAAGAAGATGTCCGTTAGCTCCGTGCCGGATAGCGTTGCCAGGGAGGATCCGTCCACTAAGTATGAGCTGCTCCATGAGCTCGGTGAGTTGGGTTTGGACTTCGTTTTTTGCTGTTTTTTGAGTATGTCTTGTTACATTCCTGAAACGACTATTCGGAATTTGCATTAGGAGCATGATCTCTGGTGTAAGTGTTGAACTAATCTTCACTAAGATGTGAACTTGCTTGTTTGAGTTGGGAGGGTAGTGTGTCGATGAACGAGTGTTGGGATAATCCAAGTTTGAGATAAGTTGAGATCTGGTCTTGTTGTTGTTGGATGAATCATATCTCAATCATTACTATAACATGTACCTCAATGTGTTCTTTGTGGTTCTAAACTTCTAATATGCACTCCGTAGAAGTTTTTGAAGTTCAACGGTCACGAGATTGATCCACAGATGATGCTTTTTCAGGAATTTAGATTTCCCTCTTATGTCCAATAGAGCAACTGGAAGTTAAAGACTTAAAACCATCACTTCCACTCTTTGGGTTTTCCTCACCTTCTTTATCTCATACTAGAGGAGCAAATTGGTAGGTGACATCTAGACTCTAGAATAAGGGCATATTGGTTGGTAAACTCACCTATTCAATTTTGTTGGTTATGTAGTAGTTAAATGACCTCAATACTGATCATTCATTCATTTACTGGTTGACACTATCAGAAAAGGATTGGTTGTATATTGACAAAATTTTGCCACTAAAGATGAATTCTGAGCAAGAACACATGTCGGTGGAAAGGTATGGCAACAATGTGAAATGGAACGATACCGGTTCACCTTAATAGATTCATTCAATAATTTTCATTTTCCCATGCTTCTTATTTAACCGAAAATCATTTTTCCGTAACATATTCAGGCTTTCGAGTCTTTTTGTGTGAAGGGTCCTAACCTACACATTGCTTGATTTCATTTAGTTGAATTGAATGAGGTTGTATTGTCGCAGGTAAAGGATCATATGGAGCAGTTTATAAAGCTCGAGATATTAAAACTTCAGAATTAGTTGCTATCAAAGTAATATCATTATCCGAGGGGGTACGTATTGTCATTTTTTGTAGTTGACTAATGGTATAGATAGAGAGAAATTTATTTTTGGGTTTCTCTTAAACATCAAGAAGAAGGTTCTTATAGGTGCTCATGTTCTAGTCGTTGTTTTCTTGCATTCTAGATTCCCCTGTTTTGATGGTGTAATCTGTTTCAGAAGACTACTCAAAACTTGGATTTGTAGAAAATCACGATTAATCCAGAACGAAAATACCATAGTTTGATCCCAATCGGAATCGGGGAAAATTTCAAATGGTTGGTGAAGATTTGGAGGGGACCCCTTATTTCTTTCATTTGGGTTGCAAGGTTATCGGGTTTTGGATCTGACCGATATACCGAATTAAGGTTTACATACGATGTTGGTCCGGTCCTTGCGTCAATCAACTGGACCGGATCCGGCCCAAGATGTAAATAACAATAGCCAGAATTAAGTAAAAGAATTGTACAGCTGCTGTCTAAATTGTCTAATAAAGTGGAGTATTCCGCATCAATCTTCAACATGATTACACTGTTGCTAGTAGCATACCATGATATTTTGCTAAACGTTAGCTAATTTGAGTCTACCGCACCTTCTTTCTTGCAGAGGGCCATACTTTTTACAGTTTCACGTGATGTTTTTGATTCGGTTGTTTATTTGTCTTTTTTTCTTTTTCTTTTTCGTTGTACGAGGATATCAGTTTAATCTTGACAACGTATCTATCTATTGTTGTTATTCAATTTCCAATTGTTTTTAGTAAATTTTTTCGTTCATGCATTATACATCTTTGAGTTGCAAATTTCTTCGGAATGGGGAAATGCTTTGTGATTTAAACAAGTTATTTGCTTCATTCTCGATGCACCTTCGTGGTGGCAATTATTTGAGTTGTAATGTGATTTAATTTGTTTAGGAGGAAGGATATGAAGAAATTCGTGGTGAAATTGAAATGCTGCAGCAGTGTAGTCATCCTAATGTTGTGCGTTATTTTGGGAGCTACCAAGGGGAAGAATATTTGTGGGTATGATCTGCCTTTGGTGTTTGTATCAGTTAATTTTCTATGTCTAGCATATAATTGTGTTGTAGTCTCAAAATATCATTTTAACTAAGTAAAGTAATACCAAAGGATAGTAAGAGATTATTATATAAATAAAGGAGGAATATGTAAATCAAAACAAAAATGCTGGTTTTGACACAATGGATTAGGATAGTAGAGAAGTATCTGAAACTTTATATAGAAAACTCACAAAGTTAGTAGTCGTATTGCATTATTTTTGCAAGTTGTCATGGTTATAAACGCACATTTATCAATTCACAGATAGTAATGGAGTACTGTGGCGGTGGAAGTGTTGCCGATCTTATGAATGTGACAGAGGAGACCTTAGAAGAACCTCAGATTGCATACATCTGTCGGGAAGCTTTAAAGGTAATCCACTTTTTTTTCCAGTTGCCATACTTGCATTTTCTTTTGGGGAATGGGATACCATCAACGGGGACATCACATATTCACTTGTCATGCGATGTAGGTGCTATAAAATGATGGTACTAACTACTATTCTTGACTATTATTTGAACTGGACCACATGGTCTTAGTTTTTCAATACCAAAGTGTGGAAGCCGAATAGTGATTTCCATCTTTTGTTGGTCACTTTTTTTTATACCTAGGATTAGGAAGCCCAAATACTTCTAGACCTTTGACGAATCCAAATCATACTTGTATTGGATATCTATACCTGTGATACTTACTGACATGTATCTGGTATTATTTGGATTGCCTAATAAAACAAATACAATTTTAAATTTTGATACTTTTGAGAAATTTTAGATACTTCTGGATACTCCTAGGATACCTAAGGCTATTTTTATCTAATTTAAAAAAATAAATATGAAACATAAAGTAGTATCATTTATTGAATCTCCATCCATGAAGGCTTATGTATTGAGTCATGTGGTGAAAAATTTATTGCATCACAGTTTATTCCTTCATTTCAATTCACCATAATATAGGAATATTCTTCAGTCACAAAGTTGTGTGAAGATTCTACTCTCATACCATGATGCTTCACTGGATGTGAGTTTTAAGATTTCTAACATGTTGTATTGCAATTATTTACTGCTAATGTATCCTCATTTGATGTCACCGTTTGCTTGTTTTATCTGACTTGATTGTAGCAAATTACTACAAGTTCTGATATTCAAAGGAAAAGAGGTTTTCTGATTATTGTCTTTTTTTGTTATTTATGTAGGGTCTTTCATATTTACATTCAATTTTTAAGGTTCACAGAGATATTAAGGGAGGCAATATCTTGCTTACTGAGCAAGGGGAGGTAAAGTTGGGTCAGTGCTACCACCCAGTTCTATAATTTTGGAAGATTAAACCCACAAAATGTTATTCAATTAGGTGTCAATTTTGAGCTTAACTTTTACTCTTTTAGATATTATGAAACACCCTTAGTTGGGTGCACATCTACTAGTGAGTCTTAACCTGTTTGGTCCTCATTTGGGCAGGCGATTTTGGTGTTGCTGCACAGCTTACCAGGACCATGTCAAAACGCAACACGGTATACTTGATGCAATTTCTATGCCTTTGCTGTATGTTATTCTAGTACTTCCTACTGGAAAAGTTTGTGTAGAAGGTCTATTAAGTTATACATGGCTTATGTGGAACACTTTGAAGCAACCTTCCTACTTAATCACGTTTCATATTGAAATAGAACCTCTTGGTGTTAATTTCCAACAAAATATCAAAGAGCCACTCTTCTACTCTGCTCTGCAGTTGTCACAGAGTAGATATCACAGCCTCATGGTCTTGCTGACTTGCAACCCCATTGGCAGCATAGCATCCACTGCCTCAATTGTCTATTCTTCCTTTCTGCCTTATGTGAACTAGGCTCATGTGAGGTGTATTTCCGTAGTGTGGAAAAGGACAAAAAGGAACCGTTAAGTATGCTAGAAGCAACTCACTTATTCTAGTTTTGTTGGGTCACAGTCCTTGCAGCTGTTCACCTGAAGACTTTTTGTTTGGTGAAAATCAAAGATACCGAGATTTGACTTTTGAGACAACTTTTATGAGTTACTATATGATATAGTTGGTAGGTATTAGTGAAATTGACTAACCTATAAGCAATTTACTGTATCACTGTTTTGAGAAAAATATCCTTATTTGGTGAATAGACGTGCCTTACAAAAAAGTATGTAATTCGAACTTTGTTCTGATCCTAATAATCCCATAGATTCATATTGCCTACTTGTAAGAATGTAAAATGTTTTTGGATGTTTAGTACTACATTAAATAATAAAGTGGCGAACTGAGTGAAAGTTGTAAACTTACATTCTTCCTTTCTTTCTCAAAAGTTCACTATAATTACTGTTGTCTGACATAATTTAGTGAGACATGCGACTCTAGCTATGAACCTTTCTTACTTTAGAGTTATAGTCCTTATGCATCTTCACATCACATGTTGATTTATTTATTTATTTATTTATTTGGCTGGTAAGGATTGTTTCTGCAACAGAGCTTTTAATAATATTAAGCAACTTGATGTAACACCATTATGCCCTTTGCTACATTTCAGTTCATTGGTACACCACATTGGATGGCGCCAGAAGTTATTCAAGAAAGTCGTTATGATGGGAAGGTACTATCTTGTTTCAGCCCCATTCTGTAATATTAGTTTTGCTAACAACAGGAGATTTAACTGACTTACCAGTTCATACTAAAAAGTAAGAAGAAAATTAAGAATCTACCTTTTTTTGAAGAATGGTGTGAATTGCCAAATACACATTTATTGTGAACGAAATTCCTAGAGTTATTGAAAATATTGTGAAGATATTTTTTTGATCTTTCACTTTCTCACTGACTCCATGCGAGTTGTTTGTTGGCACGACAATAGATGGAATAGAATTAGATATGAACCTAAGCCTAACACTTGTAGAAACTAGAAAAAAACCCAACAAAGTATATAATGCAAATGAAGGGTCATCGCAAGGCAAACGTTGTGGTATACCATATAATCATGGAAATGAAACTACATGAGAGACCATGGTTTCTAAAACTCTCTCTTTTCTGACATGATAACATCCAATGTTTGTTTCTAAGTAAATCAAGGAAAATCATCGATTGACGTAACTTCGTCTATTTCTCAAAGGGATCATGGCAAACCATTAGTTACAATGCTTAGCTGAAGAATGGCCGTGGAGTGCGAGTCTATGCCTTAACAATGTGAGACTGCATTGCATCTTGGTAGTTATTGTAGGGACTGGTACTTTTTCCTCGCTGTTGAGAAGAGAAGAGAGAGAAGGGAGTTGATGGGTCATGGGTGCTGTGAGAAAAGCAAGGAAGAAGATGGACAACCACCACTTTTTCCCAAGTCCAAACCATATGTTTTAGCAGTGTGGTTGTGGGCCTTATGGTGGTTTTGGGCTTCTAAGTGGGTGTTGTGGTAGACTTTCTATGACTTGGTGGGCTAAAATGTTAGTAAACATTGAATTGCTGTTGCATACTTATGTATATATTTGTCTAAATTAAAGTTTTTTGTACATGACATCATATGTTCGACTGGTTCGACCCACTGGTACCAGTGACCTGGTGCCTTAACCGGTTCGATGTCCGGTACGGTTTTTCAAACCTTGCTTCTTTCAATACGTGACACATCCCCATGTGTAAAAGGTAGTTACTTTTAAAAGAGTGATAAGAGAAACATTGAGTATTGTGTCTTATATGCAAGGTTGAACTAGCCACCTATGGTTTGAAACCGTACTAGTTGATCCAAGGGCAGGTTTGTTTTGGTTGAACTTACTCCAATTTATGATAAAACTTCCTCAAAATAAATTTCCTCCAATTTCGGTTCGAGTAAAATCTTATATAACAACCTTCATGCATTATCCAAAATGTTGATAGATTTCTCCTATCATTAACACCTTATTTTGTTGCAAACTCTTACTGCTCCCCTCGTATTGGTCTTCGAACCCATAAGTACATTTCTACCCCTTGAAAATTAAAATAATACTTAAGAAACAGGACACTTGAGACGTCTCACTAGAAAATAATATTTTTCAAGAATCCACATACAAGTAGATTTCTCAAGGCCATGAAATTGTGACCAGCAAGAAGGAAGTGTCAAGTGTGCAGGAATTGCAAATTGCTATTGCTATTGCTATTGCAGGATTTGTTGGTATGATTCACTCATGTTTGGTTCAACTTAATCCACTGTTTTAATGGAATCATACACTTCAGAATATGAAACAAACACACTTTAAGAAGAGCATCATCAAATTACTTATAGCCTCTCAACATATTTGAGTATTTTATTCTCTCATTTGATGCTCCAGTGCAATGAGAGCATACCTATAAAGATGTATCTTATTGATGATATTTGTTTTTGATATTTATGTATATTTTATACGTTATCTTTGAAAGTTAGCCATTTGACTTGTTGATTACTGCTTGCTTGTCGGTTAGCAAATGGTTGCTAATGCCTAGGTTATAGCACACACCATTAGTATATGTGCTAATGATATTGGGGGAACTTTGTCCTTTACCTCTTTCTTTCTCATTTAATTCCATGATTTCATTTGTAGCAATGGATATATTATGAGTTTTTCTCAGGTTGATGTTTGGGCTCTTGGAGTTTCTGCAATTGAGATGGCAGAGGTGTGTTGATGTACAGTGTAAATTAGTTCTTGCAATTTTTCCTACTCTTTCCTTGTTGGCATCTGTTATAATTGGAGTAACTTATATATAATTTATTGCCAATGATTTTTTTTATCATGTATAACAGTGTACCTGCTTTCTCACTTTTTTGTTTCTTCTGATTCTTTTTGCAGGGATTCCCTCCAAGATCCACTGTTCATCCCATGAGAGTAAGTACTTGAGCTTTGCCAATGTTAAACATTAAGCCATTTTGTATCATTTTAATTATGAAAAAAAGTCTTGTGGTTGAGTTTTGGTTGCATTTCATCACGTCTTGATTATTAAGTTAATCTTTCTCTCTTGTGATATTTGTTATTTTTTAATGGACCTCCTTTTTCAGATATCAAAGAAAAATTTCCATGTTTTTGTGGTTTCTTTGATTATATTAATTATTTGGGTTTATACAGATTTTACATGCAATATATGTTTGCACTTTGCACACTTCCACATTTCCAATCTTATAGTCTTCTAATCCTTTCTCATTTCGTATGGTAGGTACTTTTCATGATATCTAGTGAGCCTGCCCCCATGCTTGAAGATAAGGAGAAATGGTAATTTCTATTCCCTACAACCCTGTACAAAGTCAATTATCTTATGCATATTTTGACTTGAGCATTGTATTCAAGGTTCTTCATCTATTTTCACATCATGTAGTATGCTGTGACTTTCTCGTTTTAGTAGTAGCGTACAATATAAGTTGCGTCCTTGTTCCTCGAATTTTCTTCTCATTGTAAAATCATTTTTGATATAAAAAGTTCTTAACTAGGTGTATGTCATAGTTTCAGACTTGTCAATTTCCTCGTTGCATTGGTGTTTTTTTGGAGAATTTCCCAAATGGAAGTGACTCTCTCCTTTTCTTGTTAATCACTTTCATTGGATTAAGATTTTACTTGCACTATCTATCTTCAGATGGAGTTTCCAACTGCATAACGAAGTATGACTAAAATAGCCACAAAAAGACCATGTCAGGTTATAGATATAAATGATGTCTAGAATGTATTACTGTTTCTCTAACCTCTTGTTTACCAGGTCTTTAGTTTTCCATGATTTTATTGCAAAGTGTCTTACGAAAGAGCCTCGCTTACGACCTACTGCAACAGAGTTGCTTAAGGTATACTAGTAAATGTAAGAATGTTTATGATGGCATGGTAATGTAGAAATTTTAACCAAAAGTTGATCTCAATTTTCTGGTGAAACTATATTCCATTTACACTGACTAAAACTTAATATTCTCTTTTCAGCACAAATTTATTGAGAAATGTAACTTAGATGCTTCAAAGATGTTGCCAAAGATAAAAAAAGCCAGGCAAATAAGAACCACAATGGCTATGCAGGCAGATAATTCTGCAGTGATCAATATGAATGGAAGCGTGGTATGATAACTGTTTTGTCTGCTTTTATTATATTCCAAAGCTTTGCAAATGTGGACTTATTCATTAAACAGATAATGGGCAATGCGGCTGGGACAAGTGTAGCTGATGATTATGGAGATACTGTTCCATCTAAACCTCTTAATATTCCACTTAGTTCAGTTCCAGGTGAAAGCCTGCATGAGGATGTTGATCCTGTTGGAGGTATGTCGAAGTTAAAATCCTTGGCTTCTTGAGGTTTTCATGTACTTCAGTTATTCTAGTTGCTTGGTAGACTTCAATTTTTTTTTGCGAGACTACTAGCTTTGCAGGTCTTGTTTTGGAGTAAACCATTATTATTTGACGACTCCACTTATACCGTGTTTGAATCACTTTAGGATTTACAACAAAATCGTCAATAAAAGCAAGTTTTACGTTTACACTGCAAATTACTAAATTTTGGAGACGAATGAACGGAATGATATCAGCATAGCCTAGACTCACTGGGAGATGGCACAATTCAAAAGGGGATGGGGTTTTGAAATTTGACAATCAACTATTATATCTTGTGGCAAGAAAATAATGAATCATCAAATACTCTCAAACTAGGCATATGTAAAGGTATGGTGACTCGTCACCGATGGTGTTTATGAAATGTGTTGTCATTTCTAGATTATCATTGACAGATTTCTTTGTGCCAAAATAAGTCTAATATTTGTTTTCTTGTAGCTGTTGCTGTCTTATATTTGTATATTGCTATTTGATACAACGACACCCTTTAATAACCGATAAAAAACACCCTTTAATCCCAAACCATATGTAGGTTGTGGATGTTATTGATAAATTATTGTTTAATTTTAGATTTGTTTTTCGAAAACTTTTTTTTTCATCGTTACTATCTTACAACCTCCAAAGATTTAGTTTGTCATTTTGGGATATTCTTGGATTATTTACTTTTAAATTTACTATTTGTATTTTTCATATTTACTATCTTATAACCTCCAAAGATTTGTTTTTTATTATCGGACAACCTCCAAAGATTTAGTTTGTCATTTTTGGGATATTCTTGGATTCTTGTTATTGACCAGAAGTTTGTTGATTGGTACTTATACCAATACCCTACCAAATTTATTTACCGTCAACACAAGTACAACACATCATATTGATTTTGTGAAATTAGTGCTCTATTTGGTCACAAGCTCCTTCGTGTGGATGATATAATATCGCAATATACTTGTATAAGATGATTGATAAATGCTTCTTTTTCATGCGATGCAGTAGATGAAACACTTAACACCACAGATTTCTTTTTAATAGGTCCCAAAATAGCATATCCAAATTATAAGAAATCCAATGCGTAACAATCATTAATTTAATGTGCTATTATTATTTTTAACACTAAATTAACGCTAAACTACCAGCAAACAATGCGTAACTAGCTATGAATTAACCTTAAACTAAAGAATTTTTACATTAAATTAACCGTAAATAATGATAAGCATAAAAACCAAATAACTAAAGAATTGAACCGGTCCAGACCTGGAGCTGGAACATCCAATCCAGACTGGATTTGGCCAGATTTAGAAAATTCAACTCCGGTCTGGCCTTGATTTGGACAGGTGTACACCACTATACCTCGTGACTGCATTTTGGTAAATATTGGTTACTTTCAAAACCACGAGGTCCCACCATGCCATCACCCTCATGTGGAATCATCAATTTTATTGCACTTCATGGATGGTGTTTCAACATGTATATCATTATCAAACAATTTAGTTTGTATACATGTATTCTTGGATGTCGCTATATGACCAAGACTTCCACCAAACTGTTGAATTCTTATGCTGGTCTGGTAATCTTTTGTTCTGCTATTACTACCTACAAATGCAGAAATAACAAAATTCCATGACCATGTAGTCTCCTCTATTACCGTACTCATTTCTTGAACAATTACTTATCTGATTAATGGAACTTGAGTTGGACACCAAACTCGTAGAATCTCTATTGACTGGATTTCTGAAAATAACTCGTCTCAATAATTAAGTTACTAGCTCTGCCCCGGTAGGACAAAATTGGCAGAAATGGATATTTTGGACAAGGAGTTTATGTAAGCTTGATTTTAACACTGCAACGGCTAGCCCACGGCTACTAGATCAGCACTCTCATTTTGTACATTTTGGTTATGATTGTGGTCTTTTAGCAAAGAGGGGCCCAATGCCCTTCATACCTCTGCATTTTCTGTCTTATTTAATTTCTAACTAACCTTTAATCATACTTAATGTAAAATTCACTATACATTGATTTGTTATTATGTTTATATCAGGCACGAAATTCAATAAGCTGCTTACCTTCCATCAATAACTGTAGACATCTAGTTGCATACCAGTTTGTCTATTAAGCCTATGTTATATAAGTTTACTTTTACCCTGCTGCTTTTAGAATGGAATTCTTTACAACAGGTGAATTTGGAACATTCATTGTACATCAAGAGACTGGGCCAACTGAATCTTCGACAGGATGTGCTACTCCCATTGTGGGTTCGCAATCACATGAGCAAGCAGAGGAAACTACTAAAAAAAGGTATGCTTGTGCTGCATCAATGTGGACTGGGGTGGGGTGGAGGGGGGTTGTTGCAGCTATTAATGTGGTTTGTTATGGCCTCCTGGTAATAACAGGGAGAATGGCGGCAACCATTTAGTCTCTCTCTCTCTCTCAAATTTCGTACAAGTACATTATTGTTTGTTGATCATCCTCCGCATTCATAGAACGTCTACAACAACATTAGTTCCGTCTATTATGTCAGGATGTCACAATTGTTAAGGTAAACTAATATGATAAATAAATGTTATGATAAATTCATTTTGGTCCGTAGTTATGTCCTTCGAGGACTTCAATAGTTCACTTCTCAGTTCTTGGGCTATTCTTTTGCAAATGATGTGTTCTAATTTGTAAAGTGGAAGCTCCTGTTGCACTATGAGCCTTTTCACATATTTCAATGGAGAGTTGTTCTAAAATTGGTCTAAGATTTTTGAGTTTCTGCAGAGTAAAACAGGATATTCAGAACATCCACAATGGTTAAACACCCTCATGCTTTGTTTTAAAAAGTGAAGAAACCATAAATTGAGCAAAATTAATTTCTCTCATTTACTCTTTACATATGAAACATTCATATTCATTTGTTGTCATTATCATAGGTTGGGTAAGGCAGGTGGTACTCTAATGCCTGATGCTAACCTTGCATGTGATACTCCCAAATCACCAGCTTTAGCAAGCCCAGCTTTGCAACATTCTGATCATAGACTTGATGTGGGAAATATTTCTCCCTTAGAAGGACGAGGAAATAGTTTTGCGCCAGGGGGCGCAACCCTAAGAAACATCACTTTGAAGAATGCAACTGTTGGTTGTAAAGCTTTAGTGCAAGACAAGGTAAGCTTCGTCCCTTTGAAGTCCTTGTATCAAGACATTCCTGATGGAAAGCCTTCTTAACCATTTTGTCTATTTCCAAATAAGAGACTATTTAGTTTAATATCAAAATAATTGGTGCAGTTCCCCCATACTCTATGCTACATACTATAAACTTGGTAATTTGAATAACAAATCAGGTTTATGCATCTGTAGCTTTGGTCAATCTATGCTGCCGGAAATACAGTTCCTATACCATTCCTGAAAGCAATAGACATATCTCCTCTTGCTTTAGTGTCCGAAAATGTCCTTGGTGATGCATCTTCTGGAAGTTCTGGCAGTACAGCTCTTGAAGCTGTGAAGGAGCTGTGTTGTGGTGATGGACAATCAAAGAAAGGCCGAAAGACTCAAAATGAGGTGCTGCTTGTTTTAGAACTTCTCATTTTTCATCCACTCTAACTGTCTTGTGCTGTTTTTCATTTCTGAAACCCTTCTTGTTGCAGATGGTTCTTCCAGCCAATGTCCTGCAGAGACTAAATACAAGCTCAACACTGATGAATCTTGCTCAGGCTTTGGCTTACCATAAGACGTATGTTATCTCAAGATTTATACTTATAATATATGATTGCATCAGTAGGGGACGCATCTGATCCTATGGCCTTGTTCAGGTGCTACGAGGACATGCCACTCCAAGAGATGCAGGCGGAACAGGAACAACAAACAATTCAAAATCTCTGTGACACCATCCGCACCATTCTGCGATTGTAGCGTTGTGCCGCATCTGGAACATTATTAACTAAAACCCTCCTCTCTTCAATCATCTCTAGATCCCCACCGAAGTGAGGTATAACCTTCTTGATCCAGCAATGATAGAAGTTGAGATGTCATGAATATGGTGAAGGTAATGACTACGATTTTCATCAGCAACAATAAAGTTTTAACCCCATTCTAGTGGGGTAGGCGATGGTGTTTCTCATTGAAATTTGTATATTTAGTGTTTATTCCTTCTAGGTCGACATAGAGTGTTCTCTGCAATCAGTTGACGATGGTTATTTCATTGCTTTTTTGTTTAACTTATTAGATTGTCCGTGGGGAATTCTACATTTAGTTTGTGTAAACCTTTGTTTGAGCTAATGATGGATTGATATATCTCAACTTGATTGTTATGATGTTAAAATAACATCTTTCCAATTCCAACAACCATGATCATGAAATGGAAATCTATTAAGTAATAATATGGTTCAACTACCGATAGAACGACGAACCTATTTTAAAATATTGAGCCAAAGATCCTCACAAATAAATAATATTACATTACTAATCTACTGATCTATTTCGAAATGAATAGTTCTTTTAAATTACTGATGAACAGTCTTTTTTTTCTTCTTCCGGTGATTATCTTTGACCAGTATAGTAGGACCTATATAATTAAATAATTCAATACAATCACAATAAAAGCAAAAAAAAATGAATAAAAGAAGAGCGGCAGTGGAAGAACCAAGCCATCTTTTTCACCCCACTATGATTTGTGAAGCACAGCTTAGCTGAATCATGATTTCTTCAATCATTGCCCATTTGAGAATGGCAATCCCGTTTATAGGTGAGCCAAGAGGATCACCAGAGTTCCCCAAAGCGAAGTGAGCAGCAGAAGATGTGCAGCAAGCTTTGAAGGAGCAGCATTCGGCAACCATGGATAGGCGTCGGGAGGCGGCATTACACAGTTGTCGCCATTGAAATATATTCGCCTTGGAAACGCCCAGCCCTTCTCGAAACTGAACGTCAAGGGGTTCTTTCGGAAGAGAAGCTCCGATTGCACATTGCCGAAAGGACCGGCTTGCGAAAGGAAGTCATTGTAGTATTTAACTCCCCACAACATCGCAGTATCATCTAATGCAAAAACAGTAACTCTTAATCAAAAACAAATAACCTGATATATATATATGTGTGAATTTTTTATTGGCACCTTCAACTAGGAACCCAAATCACATTGGTACCGGAATTATAATACTCATCAATTCGTTACTCCAGACTATTAAAATTTGTATCTGGAAATGATGATATTCAAGTTTATGTAAAATTGTTCTCATCGGTCGCCTTAAAGTTTTTTGAGAGAACAAGAAAGATGAAAGAATTAACACCCGGTGTCTATGAATGAAACTATGTTAATAACTGTCTGATGGGCAACGATAGTAATATCACAACTCAAGAAAGTAGTGCCGGTCGATCATTGTGTGTAGGAAGTTTTGACATATATTAAGTAGCTCGATAGCAAGTTTAACTTCAATGTTAAAGATAGAGCAAAACTAAACTTCATATAAACTTCATAGAATTTAGCATGAGTAACTTACTGATGGCTCCATAAGGAGTTAGTGACTTGTAGTTGAAACTAAATGGTGTGGTCAAGTTGTCGAAATTCGGGTGTTGAACGACCAAGTTCCATTGCGTGTAGTTCATTCTGTAATTGAAGTTTGTTATTGTGACTTTAACCCGCCAATACTCTTTGTAGTTCAGTTTCACATGCCAGTGTACTCTAATAGGGCACATATGGTTGGTGCACTGCACTAGAGGTGCATAGCTATTTTTTGTCGCCCCGACCGCAGACTGTAAGTAAGGTGAACTGTCCCTGAGAAATTAGGCCAGTAAAATGATGTCAATCTTAGGCATATATACGAAGCATCGAATTCAAATAAGCTTGCTTTAAAGTATGGAACTTACTCGACACAGCTTCCAGGATGAGTTATGTTATTTTGGCAGCCACAGGTGCATTTCGGGCAGTCGACGATTGTGTTGTTATAGAAGGATGAGAGAGAAACACAGCAAGTTGGTGTTTTTTGGGAGAGAAACTGCGAATATGTGCATGTCACATTCCATGTCACTGCAAGGATAGATAAAAATGGTCAGCAGGAATGCACATTAGAAGATGGCAAGTCACTAGGTTTGGATAGAGAGGACAATAGAATCTAATGGATTTAACCTATAAAAAGTTCATTATGTTCTCATGACAATTAAGTAAATGATCATTTAATTCGATTATGAAGGAATTTGAAGAAAACAAGACGGACAAGGATTTCCCCCCAACAACAATAGCAGTTTAAAAGCTCATGTACTTTATTCCATCTTAGAATGCGTATAAAGTATGAAATTACAGTTATGGGAGCCAAAATCAGTTACATCCGAATAAACCAACATCGATAGACCTCGAAAAGCACATTGAATCCATTCAAAAGTATTAGGTACGTCTGCAAAATGTATAAATCAGATAAGTTACTAACATGGGTAAGGATTAAGATTTTAGTTGTCAAAGGAAGATACCAATCCAACTACTGGAGCAGACTTTAGTAAGATAAAGAACCAATTAGAAGACAGAGCTAAACAACTAAGACACTAGTTAAGTGCCCTCTAAGTTTACGAGTTTTTTCAAGGAAGATCTTTCTACGCTATAACAATTAACATGATAAACTCTAAGTTTAGTCTTTCAAAATGAAGAAATTAAACGTGTAAAAATGAAAAGATATGACCAATTCACGTCAATTTAGACAAAAATCAATGGATTCGCATCAAGTTAAACAAAAAGGGAGAATTTTAGAGTTACTAAATATGATGCTGAACTTTGGTAAATAACTCACTCAGTGCTTGAGTTGTTCTCCTTCCATCACTTGTAATGAACTTAGTTGGTTTAACAACCTTGGCAGGACCACAGGTATACCCAGGTCCAGGAGCCATGAGGGTGAAGTTCTTGGGCACACGCACAGTCTTGTTCGTTGTCCCTGCTGCTCCAACACTGACCTGAAAAGATGCCGCCGCATTGCCAGGATCCTGAGCCCATGAGTTGATAACTCCACCTTTGCAACAATTGGCAATCTGCATGTTGTAGGGAGTTCCAGGAAGCAGGTCTACGACGGTCGGATTCTTCTTGCAGCAATGAGGGATGTTTCCTTTGTATTTCGAGCAGTCACCCTGTTCTTCGGTCTGAGCTCCCACCATGGACCATATCACCTCCTTCTTTGCCCAACTCCATCCCAGTGTCCATCCTGGGGCCTGAATGTGTCGGTATTGCTGGAAATTGAACATCGTGACCACTGCCTGGATCAGGTTGGAAGATTTGGTTAATCAGTAAAATGTTCGAGTTTTTTTCTTTTCAAAATTACAGATTTCTTCAGGTTCTTTTTTTTCTGTGTTGTGTTAAACAATGAATTAAAAGATAACAAACTGAGACGTTTTATTCATTGGATAAGTTGTAGTTCACTAAATCTGTAAAAGTAAAAAAATTACTTACAACATAACCATCTGGAGTCCACTGCATCACATCCCACTTTATAGTTATGTTTCCATTTGGATCCAGTGAGTCATATGCTTCTGCAGAATAGCAAAGCCAAATTCAATTAAGCAAACTACAAAAGCAACACTAATCCTAAATACCCTGACCAGCAAACGGGGTCACAAACTAACAAAGTTTTTGTAACGTAGAGAGGGTTTTATTTTTCACGAGTTGGAGGAAATTGTAACACTGCTCTACTTTCCCAATGAAGTTCATGGGGTATCCATCGACACAGTGCCTCCAAAATTAACTAGGATTTCCATATTTTTGATAATTAGCATGATTTATTTTTATTATTAAGGTGGATTACATGACCACATCTCACCAATTATAGGTTGTTACGGGAGGTGAGGATCGAATATGAGTCCCATACACTCTTTGTGTGTGGTCTCTAGAATTGAGAACAATGTAAAATATGAAACATCATGTTATAGACCCACATTATCATCCTCACTTCTCAGATCACAGATTCCATCATTTATAGTGTAATCAATCAAACTAAACATCAAATTTTGCAGATATAAATCAAGTCCTTGGACCAATTACAAACACTTGGTGGACCCACAACCAAAACAACAAAACAAAACAAAAGGTTCAATCTGCAGATCTCATGAACATCAACATCAACCTCACCAAAATGGAAAAAAAGATTCTACTGAAAATCAACATCAATCGAAAGAAGGATGAAAAACCCATTAATATAATGAAAAAAACAAGCCAGGACATCTAAAAAACGAGATTTTGTAGAAAATTAGAGCCCAACAGACCAGTCGGTGACAGGTTGGAGCAGAAAAGCAGCACCACCACCAACCAAACGCAGAAAGAAGAGATCTTTCCCATCACAGAGAGAAAGGAGAAGATGTCGGGTTTCTTCTCACTCCTCTCACACACTCCCCTCTTGTTATGAAGAGCAGAAGCAACGATAGTAGAAGTTAAGAGGTTGGTCGTTTTTTAGTGGTAATATATAATTTGGACACCAACGACCATGCTTTGTTTATAGATTTGTTGCTGGTGGTGTTGCATCTTGTGTCGGTGGGTTTTCCAATGGGCCCACTTGTGTGCTGCTTAATTCACCAATAGATCCAGACATGGACAATTTATTATTTGTATTTTGGTATGTGGTAGTGTTAATTTTATTATTAAGAGTGCCCTTAACGGGTGCTCTTTGTCGGGAGGGCGCACCTAGGGTGGGGCGCCCTGGGTGGATTCTCGGGCGGCAGGCCGCCCGGGAATCCGCCCTGGGCGCCCGAGAGGGGGGCCACGTGCCCCCCCCCATTCGTCCAATTTTTTTATTTTTTTTATTTTATTTTTTTTAAAAAATAAAAATTATTTATATATAATTAGGATAATGTATTAAATAGGTAAATGGAATTTAATTAATTAGGTATTATAAAATAATTAGAAAAATATTTTATAATTAATTAATTTTTTTTGACTTACTTAAAAATAAAAAAATAAAAAAATCATAAACAAATTAAGAAATAATAGTACAATACTCATACATTTCGGAAAGGAAATACAATACAAATACATAATATGAAATACAACAGAAATAAGGAAAGGAAATACAATACAAATACATAATACGAAATACTGATAAACTACCACAAACATATTGAAAACATAAGCACCTACAGATATCCTTGTGCTTTAGCCCACTCTTTGAGTTCAGCAAGTGTTTCTTTATCGAATTCGTCATTGTTTTCCTTCTTCATTAGAGCGAAGAGGTCAAGTTTCTTGCTGTTCTGTTCCCTTTGGAAATTCGCCTCAACTTCGATGCGTTTCCTCTCCAGCCGTTCTTCGTAACGCAAATATTTTTCCTCTTTCACTTTTGCACTATATTCAATTTGTTTCCCCAGTTCTAACATCTCAGGATCAAGTTGTGTCTGAAATGGTTGTTTCCCCTTCTTCTTTTTGGCTTTTTTAACACCTTCAGGACGAGCACATGTTTCGAACACCATTTCATCTGCTGACGGTGTTGCGTTACTCCCATCGTCGTCAGTGTTTTTTCTTTTCCCGCTGGTAAAACTCTCCGGACTTTCTGCAACGACGTTTCCGGTGGGAATTCCAAGCGCAACAGACTCCCATTTAGGGTACCTGCGTAACAAAAGCCAAACATGCATGAACTGAAATTTGGCGTTGTGTGTTCGTTCGTAGATGATGTGCGCTTCATGGATGATATCGTCCTCGTTGTAACCGCTTCTCTTCCTCCACACCGCCTGGTCGAAGCAACCGACCCATTGGTTCACAAATGGCAATGTACGCCTCCATCGCCCCTTCAATGATTCATCGTTACGCTCTACTACACCTGGCTCGCTTGAGTAATTGTAGATGCGCTCCACACGTTTCCAGAAGGACTTCATTTTTTGGTTTGTCCCAACCACAGCATCGCCACTAACAGCCATGTAAGCCGAGACAAGTCGTTGATCCTCTTGTGCGGACCACTGTTTTTGCGACCTCATCGTCGCGGTTTTGCGTGTTCCCTGGGTCGCGGTTTCGTCATGCACATCAGTTGTATAACGGCTTGCATTTCCACTACTTTCGCCACTTAGGAGGCGAGTATACATACCCATTGGGAATTGGGTTTGCCCTTCTTCCTGAGTTGGCGGTTGATATTGATTGTGTGGGTAGAACCCTGGGTGTGGTAAGAATTGGTTTTGGTGGGACGGGTGGAATCCTGGTTGTGGGGTAAATTGGCTTTGGTATAACGGGTGGAATCCTGGTTGTGGAACATTTTGGTAAGGGAAAAAGTGTTGGCTTGGGGGTGGACGACGTGGAGATCGTCGGTAATCTGGTGAACCATTGCCTTCTGAAGACGACATTGTGAGTATAGAGTAGAGGTGAGTAGAGAATTATGGTGGAAGAAGTAAGATTGGAATAGAGGTGGTTGGGGTATATATATTGAAGTAGTCACGCGCGTATTGTAGGTCATCGATCCAATCGTTTCGTCTTTTGTGAGTCACGCGCATACTGTATCTCCTCGATGCTTGAGAAGTCCAAGCCTCGATCCAATCGTCTCGTCTTTTGTGAGTCACGTGCATACTGTATCTCCTCGATGCCTGAGAAGTCCAAGCCTCGATCCAATCGTCTCGTCTTTTTTGAGTCACGCGCATACTATAGGTCCTAAATTTTAAATTTTAGATTTTAAATTTATTAATTTGTGGTTTTCTTAATTTTAATAATATTTTCGTATTTTTTAATTAAATGTTAATTAAAAACGAATGAATTGTTGATGTTAAATAATTACGATAATGATTATTAATATATTTTGTTGATTGTTGAAAGAGTTTTGGAGAGAAGAATAAAAATAATGACGTTACAACAAATACTGTAGCGTGACTGGGTAGATTGGGTAATTGTTAAGGATTTTGTAGGGGAGTTGGTTTGTGCTGACGTGGCAGAGAGAGAAGCTGACGTGGCTGAGAGAGAAAGCAGGACGCCCGAGAACTGCATGGCGCCGTTAATGATGCTCTAAGGTGATTTTTTATTTATAAATCGTAAGGTCAGTTTTAATTATTTAAGTGGATTGTGTTATTGCATCCACAACTATGGATCGTTACTTTTACGGAGGTGGAGATGAAACTTAATTGGGTCCTCACTCCCATCCCGCCAAACTAGTCCTTAAATCAGTCGGAATACACTTATTGTTTTAATTTAAGGTGAGTTGTTGATCCACATCTTGCACTTCCATCCCACAAGTTTGTGCCGTCGCAAAAATGGTGTATTCCCGCAGTGACCCGACTCATAAAGCTTAGTCGGTATGAACCAATGTAAAGGCTTGACCAACACTTTTGCTAGGTTACTCAACTTTTTTCTCCTTTTCTTCGATAATTCAGACCCGAATCCTCTTGCATTGGATCTTGTACGATCCCATAGCTAGAGCCATTTGCTTCATCATTGACGTCAAGATGTGGCTCCTTGGAGGTCTCTTGCCTCTTTTTTGAAAGCATTAATTTTTTATTAATAAATGGCAAATGTCGACACATAATCTAAATGTTACAAATAAATGATATTTTATGTCAAGCCACAAGTACAACGCAAAAGCTATACTATTATCGCACTAATCTATATTCTACAATAGGATGCTTAACATCCACAGGAATTTTGGATATTGCTTAGCAATTCATCAAAGGGGAGGTCTGGAGGTCGATCAGCAAGCATCTGGATCCAAAGAGCCACATTGTGGATGAGGTCATGCATCATAAGGTCACCAGATAGTGTGCCATTGTTTAATGTGCAATCGTTCCTCATACACTAAATGGTCCAAAAGTAAGAGAAAAGAAGTGTGTACCATGTTTCCATATCTAATCAGTTTGAAACACGTCCCTGAAAATAAAGCAGGTCGTTGGGGTCAGTGGATGCTGAGAAGCATTGGGAGACCCAATTAAATTGATAATCACATGCGAGGTGATTTCACATTCCTTAAATATGTGGCAAACTGATTCACTTTCTTTCTTACACAAAGGGCAGCGGTTAGGCCCATAATACCTCTTTTAATAATGTTGTCAAAAGTTAATATCTTATCATTAATGACTAGCCAAGCGAAGATTTTATCTTAAATGAAAAAAGCACAATGTATTTTTGAGATTTATTAGTAATTTTGAGTTACTAGTGTATTTTTTAATACAAAATTACTAATAAATCTCTAAATCCAAAAATACATTGTGCTTGGCTTCCAAGGGGTGTTGTCCCCTTGCAACACCCGTCACATGACTGACGAGGTGGAACGCCGCTCGTTCACCAGGAAACGATATTCCCGACCGACCCGTCACTAGTTTAACATGTTTTAGCTAAAACTACATCTCGAAATTAAGAAAACTTGCCTTATATATAAAAAAATTGTCCTCAAAATAGTCATGTTGCCCACAATTCAAGTTAATACATTGACGGATGACTTACCCGTTTTCCTGGGAAACGAGACTCCCAACCAACTCGTCACTAGTTCAACATGGCTTATGTAAAAATAACATCGGTGATGTCGTTTTTCATTTAAGATAAAAACGGTATCAGTGATGTCGTTTTTAGTTAATAAAAACAACACCACATGTGTCATTTTTAATGTGCATATTTTGTCAATTAAGTATTTCAGGTACATATTTTTCCTTTTTTTTGGTGATTGTTTTGAAAAAAATTCCCAAGATAAACATGGGGTAGAGTTGTCAAGCTTCTTACAAAGAAAACTCGAGCAAAAGAGCAATAAAACAACACTAAAATAGAAATCTTCGCAAGCTGCACTGAGAATACTTAAGACTGTGGGGGGGTTTGTGCCATCAGAATGCTGTGGAAAAGAAAGGAAAGCAAAAACAATTCTGGTTGACCGACCAAAACGAGGTGTTTGTGCGGTCTGGGGAATCCATCCCAACTTTCCTTTGAATTCCGACGTATAAAAGGAATTTTATCCCCACTTTCCGCCCCTTCACCCCTCCGAATCCGAAGGAAAGCCGATTTTCTCCTTCCTTCCACCTGATTTCTTCCACCCTCTTCCGCCCGACCGTGCTCTGAGGTGATCAGCAACGACGAATCAGACGGGCTTGGAGCTCCAGTGTTCCGCGGCGATGACTCTGACGACCACCCCATCTTCTTCCACGACGACTAAGGTTTCGACTTCGACTCGTGGCCAATCTGGTTCATTTTAGGTTCCGACATTGGGGGTTAGGTGTAGCGCAACTTCGACGACTCCAGTGACCTCTTCGACGACTCCGGCGATGTCTTCGACCATCGTGTGGTACATTTTTTGTTTAAAGGGTTTACGATACATTTTTTCTTCTAATGTTACAAATTTGATGGTTTTGGTACATTTTTGTTAAGATTGGTTGGTTTTGCCTAAGATTGGTGGGTTTTGGTACATTTTTTGTTAAGATGGTGGGTTTGGTACATTTTTTGTTAAGATTCTTCTCAATTTTTTTTGTTATGATTGCTTCTCCGAATTTTCCCTAGCCTCGTCAATTTCGTATTAGTGGGCACGAGTGATTTAGGTGGGCATGATTTTCTCAGTTTTTATTGGAATTTAATTGCACTATGTTTTTTTTGTTGTTATGATTTGGTTGTTTTCAATTTCAAGCCAATTGGGTTTGATTTAGTGTTGTTTGAGTTTCCCAATTTGCTCCATTTGAGGATTTTGATTTCTGAGAAATTGAGGGAAGTGAAACGTAGTGATCATTGAAGTTGTAAATATTGGAAATCATGATGATTTTCTAATGTTGTTGTTGATTGGTTGATCGGTTGTTTTTAAAGTGAAAGTTTGATGTCAATGAGAAAGTTATTATAATTTAGTTTCATATCAACTGGTTGTTGATTGGTTGATCGGTTGGTGTTTTTGCATTTTGCATTTCTACTCGCGATTCGAAAACCCTTTTGGATTTGAATTTCCTTTGGAATTCCTTTTTTTTTCTTACACAAAAAGACATTTGGCAAATGGAAATACGGGCTTTGTGAGGAACTGGAGAAAATGAAATACAATTGTTATGAAATACAATTGATGTATAAAGACACTGATGATTATTGCAGAGTGAGCATTCTATTTGAACCAGCCAATGACCAAATTCAGTATTCAGTTTCAAAAATTATATTTATTTGAGTTAATTTGTTTGTTGACGTTGTTTTTGTCTTGTTTGCTGTAAGTCTAGTTCAATAATTGGATCTTTCAAGGATAAAGAAAGAGCAGGGAGAAAAGTGATCAAGTTCGCTATTGCTAATCTACAAAAAAGATCCATGTTTTATACCTTTTTTTTTACTCTTGTTCTCTTTGTTTTTCATATGAGGGAAAAAGTTCAATCTTTGGATTCTATAGTTGGGTGTATCAAGTATTAATAGCAAGTACTTGAGTTAGGTGGGCACGATTGATTTCTGATCTTGTGCTTCAGCAGAATCATTTCTGATCTTGTGTTTCAAATAATTATCCCACCTTGTTAGCTTATCTGGTCTTTATTGTCATCAGAGTGTAGCTCACCAATTCATGTTATTTAATTTGCTGCAAACCTAAAAATGTTGATTTTCTTCAAATATTTCTTGGGCCATTATTTCAAACACTTTTTTTTTTGCTGCAGTTGAGTGGTCAAAGATGATGGCATTCTTCTACTACAAAGCTGTGAGACCATCGTGCATTGCTGCTGTGAGACCATCGTGCATTGCTGAAAAGAGTGTCATGACTCATTTTCATCCATCATATGTTTGGCTGGATTTTTTTTGAGAGAAGTAGTTGTGTTTATGGTAGAGATGTTCAGGCAAGCAGAGTGAAAATGCTAACACTCACAAGAGATAGTGAACATGAAACTAAGTTTTCAATTGTAAGATTTTATTTAGCTTGTTTTTCTACAATTGACAATTGTTTGTGTGATATTCTACTTTTAGACCACCTATTTTTTAAAGTTTGTATTGTATTGAATTTTTGTATCATGTAAGTAGGTGTTAACATGAAATTATATGATGTTGACGAGTGTTAAGATAAAAAATGGTTGGGAAAAGTTCGAAAAGGTCTATTCGGCTCCTTCGAATGGTGGTTTCGCTACTGCACTCGACTAGGGCGAATCCCAGGGCTCCCATCGTGACACTTCCTTTAAGTTTTTCATTTTCACTTATAAAAAAATTCTTTCAAATTAAAGTAATAATTTTTCATTTTATAAATTAAATGTTGTTTGGATTGTAATATTATTGAGATTAGAGTAATAAATTTTCACTTATAAATTAAATTGTAACTATAAAGTTTCTCATTTTTTTAATTATATACACAAACACCATAATTTGTTTTCTGTTGGATTCCAGAGACAGACACAAACATCAGAATCTATTTTCTGTTGGATTCCGTAAGCAGACACAAACAACAGAATTCGGTCAAAGGGAAATTGTTTTCCACTGGATTCTGTTTTCTTCTAATTTCCGTTTGACTCCGAAAATCAGTTTCTGGAGCTTTCCACGCCCCTAACACCCCCTGTATATGAAAACAACTACTTTACTAACACAAGAAGGTAAAACAAAGGGATCAACGGTCAATCAGATGAGGATTTAGTTGATCACCAATCTTCTAACACCACCGCAAACGGCTTAAAACAAGTATAGGTCTCTTGCCTCTTATTTGTTGGATCCGATGTTCTCCGCCACGATCATCAATTTCTCGTAGTATTTTGTTGTATGTCTCCTCCATCATACCTCCGGATCATGCATACTATTTACGGCCACCTCTTGCTCTTCGTTTGTGTGGAGTTCATGTATGATTTCATTGTGACAAAGAGTTCTCAGTTGAGAAGAATTAATCATCTAAATGTAACTCTTTTGTTTATATATTTCATCTACTCTATTATCCATCTGATTTTAAATCTCAACCTTTCAAGCATATGAACGAGGCTGATGAGGTTCCATAATTGGTACTGACTATCTTAAGACAAAGATTTCCCAATTGAGCTAGCCTCAGTTGGTTCCAAATAGGGGTGCACATGGGTCGGGTTGGGTCGGGTTTGGGCCTCAACCCGACCCAACCCGAAATTTTTGGGTTGGGAAAAAATCCAACCCGAACCCGAACCCGAACCGGTTCGGGTTCAACCCAACCCGACCCAAAATTTTCGGGTTGGGTCGGGTTGGGTCGGGTTGAACCCGAATTAAGTATGTCTTAAAAATCTGTTTTTCACCTGCTAAGTGATAACAACATTTGTTTGATACTTGAGCAAAAATAAAGGTCCACAAAAATAAAATAAATGATAACAACAATTCAATATCTTAATCCATAAAATAAATAACAAGTAAGAAAACTCAAATTACAATGTCATACATAAATAATGCAATACATGAGTACATGACTACATTAACACATAAAATAACTCCTAAAATATTTGAGCAAGCCTTTCCATGATGTCTTTATCTTCTGCAACAGCTGAAATATGAAACATAGAAAACATATTAGATAACATTACGAAAATTTGAGATTATTACAAACGTATTGGTTCGTACCTAAACTCTCAAGTTCTCGAAGCTCTTCCAAATCTGATGGAAGCTCAATTTTAAGGTTTCCTCTCACCCAATCTTGTGTACAAATCAAACACTCCACAAGCTTAGGAGTTAAGGAACTACGATAATCACTCAGAATACGCCCACCTGTACTAAAAGTTGATTCAGAAGCAACGGTTGACACCGGAATGGCAAACACATCTTTTGCTATTGCAGCAAGAATTGGATACTTGTTCGATGAAACCTTCCACCAATCCAACAACAAAAAACTAGAATTGTCATCTTCACAACCATCATCCAAGTACTTGTCTATTTCTGATTTTGCATTTTTGTCGTCCTCTTTCAACTTTTTTTGGAAGTCAAAACGGAAATAATCGTCGTCTATGTCTTCATCAATACCAAGACGTCCTTGTCCAACAGGTTGCATGTTATCTACATTTTCATTCTCACTACGAGAGGCAATTTCAGAAATCTTATATTCTTCGAAAATGGACTTCAACTTTCCCAACACTTTCGCAGTTTCATCCTTAACTTCTTTGTCAGTCATGTACAATTTCCCATAACAAAATTTGACAAAACTAATTTTGTATCGGGGATCTAACACCACTGCAACTAACAACAATTCATTAACTTTGAGACTTTCCCCCCAATATTTGTCAAACTTCAGTTTCATTTTCAAAGCCATGGAAGACAAGTGCACATCGCTATGCTTGGACCATTCCTTCAACAAATTATCAACCAAACACACCTCCTTAAAGTACAAGTTTGAGGTAACATACTTACTGCCCGACAATCGTTTTGTAGACTCATAAAAACGCTTCAGAATTCTAACCAATGTACGAGCTTTAACCCAATCAGTTTCAGTTGGAATGTTTGTGCCTACATCACTAACAAATAGTGGTACTTGCTCTTCCATTCGCTCGAAAGCCTTTTGGTACTTTAAAGCACTATCTAGCATTTCAAATGTTGAATTCCAACGAGTACAAACATCCAAACATAAACCTTTTTTCGAAGTTATTCCTTCTTGTTCAACACATCCTTTAAACTGATTTCCTCTAGCAGTAGAGCTTTTTGTGTATTTTATAGCAGAACGGATTCTTTTAATAGAGTCATCCACCTCTGCTAATCCATCTTTCACAATCAAATTAAGTATGTGAGCACAACATCTGACATGGAAATGCAATCCACCACATAATAGACTATTTTTCTTTACTAATTTGCTCTTCAAGTACTCAACAGCAGTAAGATTTGGACTAGCATTATCAACTGTGATGCAACCAACCTTTCCAATACCCCAATCTAGCAGTAGCAACTCAATGGCCTTCCCAATTTCTAAGCCTTTATGGCTAGGAAAACTCACAAAGCTAAGTAGTTTCTTGTGTAACTTCCAATTGCTATCAATGAAATGACCCGTGAGACACATGTAAGACACTTGATTTCTAGAAGTCCACTGATCAGAAGTGAGACAAACTCTTTGACCAAAAGATAACATCTTTTTTAGTTCTTTTTTTTTGTTGCAAACAACTTCACAACATCTCTAACATGAGTTGTTCGAGATAGAATCTTGAACTTCGGTTGAACAATACTCATGAAGTTTTTAAACCCTTCTCCATCTCCAAAGTTAAAAGGCAATTCATCGACTACAATCATTTTAGTGTAGGCATCTCTAGCTGATTCTTGATCAAATTTCCATACAGACAATGTACTACTACTTCCAACATTAGACCCCGATGCCATAAAAGACAATGTTTTTTGACCTACACCCTCTGGTTGACAATTTTCTTTTAAAGGGCTTTTATGGCACATCGACTTAAGATGCCTCCACATTGTAGTTGTTCCATTTGCAGTATTACATGAATAATCTGTTTTTTGACAATAATTGCAAACTGCTCGTTCAATACCCCCTTTCCCTTTAACCCGCTTGTAATGATTCCATACTTCTGACTTGCGGTTTTGCTTTTTCCTTGTTTCAGATGTACCAAGTTTAAGTTCGGGTTCTACTACTTCGTCGACAACCTCAAAATTTTGTACTATCTCATTTCCTATGAGGTCTTTTTCTGGATCAGATGACATCTATCAAGTATAAATTACCAGAAAACATAAGCTTCATAGCATGCAATAATTAGAACAACTACTCATATAATACCACAAAAAAAAAAAAAAAAATGATTGTTGAAGCCATAATACCTGAACCGAGTTTGATGATGAAGCCGTGTTGAAGAGAAATTGCATCAAGACACTAACTATCCTGTCAAGATGGAAATAGTGAATTAGTGCAACAATAAGGAAGTGTTTATGTCTAACAGATGGTATACGACATGTTTAGTGTTTAGTATTTATGTCCTATTCGTAGAAGACAAACAGATGGTATACGACATGGGAAAGCAACCTTTTAATTTGCTTATTTTCCTAAAAGAAGTGCTTCAATTGCAGTTTGTATTTTGGTCCAGAAATTAGAATCCTGATCATACAACTATATAGGTAGAAAAACACAACAAATAGAAAACTTTAGTTTCTAGGATGAAACTCCCAAAAGACTAACGCAAGGCAACAACATAGATCTGTCACGTTGCCATCCATGATCCATGACCCGCAAGGCAACAACATGATCCGTTGCCAACTATGACCAGCCAAACGACATGCATACCGAAGGTGGAGACCAGAGATCGGAGGCCGGAGGGCAGAAGCCGGAGGCTGGAGACTGGAGGTTGGAGGCGGGAGGCGGAGGTGGAGAACGAAGCTTGTTAGGTGGAGATCGGAGGCCGAAGACCGGAGGCTGGAGATGGAGGGTCGAGGTCGGAGGTTGGAGGCGGGGTCGAAGGCGGGAGGCGGGAGGTGGGAGGCGGAGGTGTTAGGGATTTAGGGAGTTTGGGTTGGGAGGCGGAGGAGTTAGGGAGTTTGGGAGGCGGAGGTGTTAGGGTTGTGTGGTTTGGGTTTTTTTGGGTTTTAGGGTTTTTTTGTATTTTATATTTGGGTAAATATCATAAAAGTATGCATGTTATTATTTTTAAAAATTTTACCTATATTAATCGGGTTCGGGTTGGGTCGGGTTGATCCGACCCTCTAACCCGAACCCAACCCGAACTTTTCGGGTTGCAGATTTTGTAACCCAACCCAACCCAATTGCTTACCAACCCGACCCAACCCAACCCAATTGTTCGGGTTCGGGTCGGATTTCGGGTTCGACCCAACCCGTGTGCACCCTTAGTTCCAAATATAACTTTTCAATTTATCTTGTTATAGATTACAAAACCACATTTAGTTTCATGCACGTACTACACCTTATGAATGTGCAACTACCATGCATAAACATACACATGCATAATTTGTTTGTACTTAGTACGACAACAAATATTATGTCGAAATGAATAATTTACATGTGTCTTATGCACAAGTTAATAATGGACAATTGTGCAAATATGTAATGCATACACAAACACAATCCAAGTAATCCCCATCCTGAAATATTAACATACACAGTTTAAAAATAATGTCAGTTTAAAAAAATCCCACAAAATAAGTTAAAACTATTTCACAGATATAACATATAGCTAAATAATATTTGAATTACTTTAATATATAATATAATGTATAGCTAAATAATTTTTGAGTTACTTACAAAGTTTCAAACACTTTCCTCGTCATAGAAACACGACCTCGTTCAAAGTTTGCAGGTATTCAGAGCTCTTAAAATGTCCAAAAGATCCACCAAATCACTAAAAGATATGAGTTACAATAAAATTCGTTGGTGTGAATTCCCAAATATTACCTAACCATGTAACTACATATATGAAATTGAATTCTTTGAAATGTACCTAATTATATGATATCTAATTTCCTGTAATTACGTTACAACAAACCAAATTAACATGACCTGATAACAGGGTGATGTTATGGACTCGCGATCTCTGGCCTTGTAGAAAGACTTCTTGGGATCAAGAAGCCCAACACAATGACAATGCAGAAAGTTTAAGAAATTTAGAAGTTTAAAAATTTCGAAGCTTGGACTAACATGGAAATATTGAGATTCTCTTCCATGAATGCATGGAAAATTAATGTGGTCAATCGCATCACTCATCCGGTGGTGAATGATGGATAGTGTCAGAAGGAACATATTTATTGTAAAAAAAAGTTTTCATGATTTGTAAGAGATTGACGACAAATTATTCAATTTGTAACTTCACCTACCTTTCTATTTAATATCAAGTAGCACAACCAGTTAAGGCTTAAGAGTAGTATTTAGAAACCGAACCAAACCGAACCAAACCAAACCAAACCAAACCGGCCAGTTCGACCCGTCAGACAATGAAACGGTGGTAAAAACAACATGCTAAAAACTAGTCCATATGTTGAAACTTCACATATCTTTATTGAAACATATTTATTGTAAAAAATAGTTTTAGGAAATCGAATCAAACCGGTCAGTTCGCTTGGTCAGACCGTGAAACGGTGGTAAAAGCGGTTCAACATGCTAAGAAATGGTCAATCTGTTTAACAAGATTAATTTGGGTTAAACCATTGAAAAACCGGTTGAACCAATCAAATCGAATCAAACCATTGAATCGAACAAGACGGTTTTTTAAAATTAATTCTCAAACATATCACTAGTGAGGTTCGAACCTAAGTAAATTAATAAACAAAACAATGCAACTGCTATACAAAAAATATACATTTTGTTTATAAACATATTCATTGAATAACATATTTATGTTATGAAATCCAAAAGTCTTATGGATGATTCACATTCCTTAACCCATATCATTTAAGTAGATTTTTACTCTTATTAATATGGTGTAATTCCATTTATTTGGTTGTAACCCCTACTACCTCGTCATCATATATATATAAGGCTATTGTACACATTTGTAGACACAAGAAAGAAAATACATCTCTCCCCTCCCCAATCTTTTCTTCTTTAGATTGTTTGTTTTACAACACGTTATCAATACGACGTTCTAAGCCACTGAAAAATTGATGAAGCATGGGTCTGATAGTGTCTTCTTTGCTAAACAAGGTAGAACAACAAAAGGAGTCATGATGGGTGCGAGTCTAACACGTTTTCATATTGCATGCACATGGATTAACAAGTTTTCATATTAGAGAGAGTAGTCTAAGTAATTTTAGTTCTTTCTCTATCACCTCAGTGGATTTAATTCTTTCTCTTTCACCTTGGTATAAGTTTTCTTCGTTGGAAAATATATTGCCTTGAAATTTTTGATTTTTTGGGATGGTGGTTTCCAAATAAAATTTCAACATTAGATGGACTATCAAGAATCTGAGGTGGGTGTTCTGTTTTCTGCCCAAACTGTTGATTATAGGATATTGCTTTCCAATAGATTGTTAGATTAATTACTTGCTAGATCATCTCATGTAAATATTAATTTTGTATCACATACTTGCATATTACGTATTCAAGCTGATATTTGATGCATGTGTTCAATTCATACTTTAATATAAGATAGATGCATCTATGCATCACGTTGCTAGAACTATTCTAGACTTTGCTTATCAAAAACTATGTTCATATCGGTTTTGAATAAATTACCCATAAGAATACTATTTGTACCCTATCGTGATTTCCACAAATAATATGTTGCCAAAGATCTACCGTATTGGTGCCATAATTTTGAGAATCTTAATATTATCTGATGCATTTGATTCTTAATATATTGGTAGTATATAAGAGAAAATATTTTGAGTTCTTAGTTAATATATTACAAAAGAAAGCTTTAAGAGACTTGCTTCTCTTGAGATTACTCCTTCCTTGGAATGCATTGATAAAATTATTTTAGACATATTTGGCAACAAATGTTTATTTTGCAGAATTTGATATTTAAGAGTTGAGATATTGAGCAAAAAAAAGCCCCTAAAATTAAATTTAAGTTTATATGGAACTTTTTGATTGTCTAAATTGATTTTATAATTTAGCTCTCACTTTTGATGAAAATGTTATCACAATATTACATACTTTTACTTTCCATTGTTTTCTAAAGGGAGTGTAATGTTTTATTCCTTTACTAAGATAATTGATATTCAATGACACAAGAGTTTGATAATTATTATGCATTACATGTGGACCTTGACAAACAATGATCGTATATTGAATTGGCTTTAATTTCTTTCGTACAAAAATGACATAATACTATTCATGGTTGAGATTGATTATTTACAATCTATGTGTGTGGCATATGATTTATTTATGCTTATATATATGATATAATTTATATTGTAACAAAATTTGGGTTTCCATATTATAAAAGTAGTTATTTACCATATGTCATGCTATCATTGAAAAAGAAGCACTTCAGCCCCGAAAGCAAAAACTGTAATCATGAGGTGCAAGTATATAATGATATCAAGATTGTATATTCATGTGAAAAAGGTTATGAAAATGCATAGCAATCCGTGAAGGATTCTTATGAGCATCAAAAGGATGTGCAAATGCCAAAGTTTCATAAACCCATCAAATCTCATTCCCTAAATCTAGCTCTATGCATGCCAAAGGACCATAGAGAGTTGACATAGGAAAATCTTCTATCAATTTCACAAGTTAATGACCTGATACTACAGTAGTAGTACAGGAACATAACAAATATCAAGATAAGACGAAAGTTTTGTTTTTCCTTCGCAATCATTTTTCAAGAAAATGACTTCCCAAATATCATGATCTATTCTCGTGCCTGAGTGTGAAATCACGGAATCTGTCCAATTCATTTGCTCCATTCCCTGAAGTGAATGTATGAGCGTGTGAAAAGTCTTACAAAAGCCCAATATAATCATGCGATCATGGGATGAGATAAACAACAAAAAATAATTCATGTCCTTATGGTATATAAATTTGACAATCAAAAAGAGTTTATTTGTTGTTATGTGTGTTTTATTTGATAAGTAATATATACTCCATCTAGTAGATATACATGACAATATGCTGGAATATCAATATGACAAATGACATTATATATCATGATACAAATATTTTGGTTTATATTCTTCAGGTTCATTCGATAATCATATTTTCATAATTATTATCTTTAAGCTTTTGATTTAGTTGTTATTTCTGTTGAAACTATATAATTTATATTTTTTAGTGCTCTCATTATTCCAATTTCCATGCTTGTGATTTTTATTCACTCGCGATGAGATTCTTCTAGACATTAATAATACACATGCATATGGTAATATGTTGGTATGCATAATTTCTATCTGAAACACTTATACCAAGTTACATTGAAATTAATTGACGTTGATATGATTTAATGCATGGTTCTTATTTTGATTATATTATGTCATTGGAAGAACATTGTCATTTATTTTGTAAAAGTTGCATAAATAATTTATTGGCAACAAATATTTTATTTGGCTTGAAATGAAGAGTATGGATACTTTCCAGTCTCATATTTGACTTAAAGATCATGAAAGATGATTTATGCATCATGTATAGTGTTGTTATGCATACTATATTAAGAGATAAATATTTCTCTAATTTGATATTAATGAGAATAGCCAAAGCCACTATTGTACATGGTCGTACGAGATTAGTAGAAGAGGTTTCACAAGTATCTAATGCAACATGTGGAATTATCTTGAATTTAAACGATGCATTTTATTTATTATGTTTCAAGAAACTTTTTGAGTTTCAAATCACCGGAATTGCTTGTATTGAGACTATAGTTGAAGTAAAGAAAAACAATTTTATATTACTACAATCATGTCAGGCAGGAAAATTTATATTGAGAAAATTACATGACCTTTTGAACAATGTGTCATTGCATACATAGTGGCTTGGTCAAAAAACCTGCACTGCTGAATCAAATGAATATTGATTCTAATAACATATGGTATGACTGATTGGGTCAATGAGGATAAGATATGATGACAAATTTTGCTGAAATTTCATATTGTTGGATCGTGTGGGTTTATGGGTCCACAATTAATGCTAATCACCTAATTACCTACTTGTTTATTCGATCAAAGAAATGTAGCGGAATTTAAACTAAAACAAGCAAGTGTAGGAATATGCAAACCACAAATCGACTCGGCGTTTTTATAGAGGTTCGGCACCCCACCCGGGTCCTAGTCCTCTCTTGCAAGCTCCGCTCGGATCACCGAGCTCCGCTCACGACTTCACTAACCACTCCTCGTTCCGGGCCGGGAGAGAACGCCTTTACAACCGTCAAACTCGTGAACAACCCTCGCCGAGCTTGGAATCCTCTTCTCACAATCCGAGAAGGATGCTTCGGGCTTTCACCGGAGCCTTTACTCTTTTGACAACAAATGAGAACTTGAGTGGAGCAACACTCTCTAAATCTTGAGCACACTTGAGTAGGATTAAGGAATTGATCACTAAGTGTGGAATGTTTGAAGCTTTGAGTGTTTGGGATTCTCTCTAAAGTTTGGGACAAGTTTGTAGTGGGAGAGTTGTGTTAAAATGTGTTTTACAACTCCTTATATAGGCATTAGAGAGAATAGAGCCGTTGAGATTGATTGCGTATGAGTTTATGTGTGATTACACAAAACTGAACCTGCATGACCCAATTTTGCCTAAAAACGGTCGACCGAATCGGGTATTCCGTTCGACCGTTTGGTCAAATTTCAGCTTTGACTTAAGTTAACTTAAGGTAACAGTCGAACGGGCTCAGGGGATCGGTCGACCGAATTAGTCCAGGCACTTGTGGGAGACCAAATTGTGTTGGTTCGGTCGACCGTTAGGAAAGTTTCGGTCGACCGGATGTTTGGAAATTTGGGGTATTTGGGAATAATACAAATACGACCGTTGGGTATAATACGACAAAACAAACGGTCTGAAAATATGTGTAAACGGTCGAACGGAAAGCTTTCAACGGTCGACCGTTTTGGTCCAGGAAGTTCAAGTTTTGTTTAGGTGTTTTCCGGTTCTAGTTTGGATGATCTATTGATGTCCAAATTATGTGAAATTTTGTGTGTGACTTCTATAGGGAACTTAGTGTGTGGTTGGATAGTTTTTAGCTCAAGTATGCTCAATTACACAAGGTTCCTAAATACTCAAAGAAATACAAAATACATGTCTTCAAATGAGCTTGATTACATGTCTTGACTTGATTTCCTTTCTTCATTGAGTCTTGATCACCTGTAGAGGTTAGCACATGGCAAAATATATGCAATGCAACATGTGTGATACTCTATATGACCATAATTAAGATTAGGTTTATTAAATCATCAAAACATAGATTAATGCCAAATAGCCAACAATCTCCCCTTTTTTTATGATGGCAACCTATATCTTAACTATATCTTAATACATGGAATTTGTATACGTAAACTATGCATAATAATGCTCCCCCTATTTATGTGCATAGTTTTTGTTCAATTTTATTACAAAATTCCAAGTTACCCCCTTAATTATCTCTCCCCTTTGACATCCATCAAAAATTAATATTAATAACACAAAGATTATACAATTGAAGGCAATTGTGGATGTCTTGTAATGAAGTTGCTCCCCCTAAATTTTGCACTTCATTACTCTAATAAAATATATAACATATAAGCTCCCCTATCAATAAGGCTATATGGAAACTAAAAGTATGATTCAAGTTAAGTTCATTTAAGTTTCTACTGAAGCCTTATTCTAACATCCATTCAAAATTTGACATTTATAATCAATGGATGTGATATATGATTTGCAATGAATAGGGTTAATGATTTGCAATGAATTAAACTCTAAATGTATGACATTTAAGCACATAAACTAGACTAGAGCTAATTTAACATGAATTGTAGATGATAGAAATTTATACCAACTTGAGTCTTGAATTAGCTCCAATCTTGACTTGGTGGTGCAACCGGATTCGAATTCGACGCTTTGGCTCACCCGGTCACCACCATTCTCCTCTTCAAGCTCCTACAAGTGTAGACTTTGGTACCCATTTTTTCTTGGGTCCATTAAGTTTAGCTTTTGGTACCCAAATCCAAGTTGATTTTGGTACCTCTACACTTACTTTCTTTTTCATGGCAAAATTATGTTTAACATTAATCTGAATAGGAAATTTTTTAACATAAAAATTGTTTTTATTGCCATGTGTGAACTTATGCAATTTATTTGACAAATTTTCATTTAAGGCATTAAGTTCACTATTTTTAGTTGCTAGAGATTCATTTAAGCAATTTAGATTTTTAATCATAAATGTATGCTTTGCATTCATGTTAAGCATGTGAATCTCTAAATTTGCAACCTTTTCTTTCATGCAATTCAAGTCATGTAATAATTGTTTGCTTTCTAAATGAGATTTATCAAGTTTAATAAGCAAGTCATTAGTATCAATTTCTAGCATATGACTATCGATTGCATGAGATGAGGTATTTTTAACATTTACATTTTCTTCCTTCAAGCATGCATTCTCTAAAGTTAGAACTTCAATTTTAGCAAGCAAATCAACTTTATCATCTAAGACAGATGCATTTTGACATTTAATATCATGGATTTGCTCATTTGCTACTTGATTAGTCTTGTGAACTTCTTTATATATTTCAAATAATCTTTGAAATGCATGTTGTAGTTCATTAAAATCATGGGCATTATCTTTTGAACTACTACTTGAAGAAGAGTTAGAAGATACCTCATCTTCACTTTCTCCATCGGATGAGCTTGATGAGGATGAAGATGTTGAGTTAATCTCAATTTTCTTTGGTTGAGCTACATCCTTCGGATTTGCTTCTCCCTTCTTCCCGGTTGGTGAATCTCCTTCACCAAAATTCTTTTCTAATGTTTTCCATATAGAATGAGCACTATCACATGAGCAAACAAGATTAAAAAGTTCATCTCCTAATGCACAAAATATGACATTCATAGCCTTAGCATTTAGGGATGCATTTTTCTCATCTTCTAAACTCCATTTACTAATATGACATCTAGGTGATTCATATGGAGTTTGAATCATAAACCACATGTTAATGTTCATGGATTTAATAAATGACATCATTTTACTTTTCCATGAAACAAAATTATTTCCATCAAAATATGGTGGTTTACAAGATTCTAAAGGTGTGGATGCATTAAGAGCCATGTTTTTTTATCGGTTAAGAACAAAATTAACGAACGAGGCTCTGATACCAAATGTTGGATCGTGTGGGTTTATGGGTCCACAATTAATGCTAATCACCTAATTACCTACTTGTTTATTCGATCAAAGAAATGCAGCGGAATTTAAACTAAAACAAGCAAGTGTAGGAATATGCAAACCACAAATCGACTCGGCGTTTTTATAGAGGTTCGGCACCCCACCCGGATCCTAGTCCTCTCTTGCAAGCTCCGCTCACGACTTCACTAACCACTCCCCGTTCTGGGCCGGGAGAGAACGCCTTTACAACCGTCAAACTCGCGAACAACCCTCGCCGAGCTTGGAATCCTCTTCTCACAATCCGAGAAGGATGCTTCGGGCTTTCACCGGAGCCTTTACTCTTTTAACAACAAATGAGAACTTGAGTGGAGCAACACTCTCTAAATCTTGAGCACACTTGAGTAGGATTAAGGAATTGATCACTAAGTGTGGAAGGTTTGAAGCTTTGAGTGTTTGGGATTCTCTCTAAAGTTTGGGACAAGTTTGTAGTGGGAGAGTTGTGTTAAAATGTGTTTTACAACTCCTTATATAGGCATTAGAGAGAATAAAGCCGTTGGGATTGATTGCGTATGAGTTTATGTGTGATTACATAAAATAGAACCTGTAGGACCCAATTTTGCCTAAAAACGGTCGACCGAATCGGGTATTCCGTTCGACCGTTTGGTCAAATTTCAGCTTTGACTTAAGTTAACTTAAGGTAACAGTCGAACGGGCTCAGGGGATCAGTCGACCGAATTAGTCCAGGCACTTGTGGGAGACCAAATTGTGTTGGTTCGGTCGACCGTTAGGAAAGTTTCGGTCGACCGGATGTTTGGAAATTTGGGGTATTTGGGAATAATACGAATACGACCGTTGGGTATAATACGACAAAACAAACGGTCTGAAAATATGTGTAAACGGTCGAACGGAAAGCTTTCAACGGTCGACCGTTTTGGTCCAGGAAGTTCAAGTTTTGTTTAGGTGTTTTCCGGTTCTAGTTTGGATGATCTATTGATGTCCAAATTATGTGAAATTTTGTGTGTGACTTCTATAGGGAACCTAGTGTGTGGTTGGGTAGTTTTTAGCTCAAGTATGCTCAATTACACAAGGTTCCTAAATACTCAAAGAAATACAAAATACATGTCTTCAAATGAGCTTGATTACATGTCTTGACTTGATTTCCTTTCTTCATTGAGTCTTGATCACCTGTAGAGGTTAGCACACGGCAAAATATATGCAATGCGACATGTGTGCTACTCTACATGACCATAATTAAGATTAGGTTTATTAAATCATCAAAACATAGATTAATGCCAAAAAACCAACACATATGACCATCCACTGAAGAATGAGAATATTCTTCAACAAAGTGAGTATCTATGGACTCTATCTTTTCGTGGAATATGATTACTATGTGTCATCTATTTTGGATCATGTGCCTGAAGCACACGTTACAAAACGTCGTGAAAGAAAAGAACATACATGGTGGAAAAATAAATTGTGCAAATATGAAGTAATTAGAGATTCAAATAGCTCTCAAACTAGTTAACTAGAGATATCAGCCCAGAAGTACCTAAATGAAATTATCATTTGATTCATTATGGGTATCGACAATGATCCTGTAATTTTGATAACCTACTTGACATTTACTAGTTAAACAAAAATGAGGTCATTTTTGTCGGTTGATTTGCACAATAAAATGAGAGTCCCTATGTTGATAAAATGTCACTTAAGATGCATCATTTTTGGATCATATTTACCAATATTTTTCTTAGATCAAGTTCATATTATAAATATTCCCTTATTTTATATACTTGTACGATATTGAATGAAATGTTTCTCATCTGCGATTTCTTTTACATTACCACCTCCATAATTTAATGACCTCAAATTGACTTGGACATTTCAGCAGGATTCATATGCCTAATAATATTAAAAAAATTGAAGCCCTTGTAGGGCGATGTATTTTATTGTACAGTCTAACATTTATATATATAGAGGCATATTTTTTGACATTAGGGGGAGAAAGCGAGAAACTTAAAGAATGTTAAGAAAATGTACTATGTTGAACCTGAAGTTCATAAGAAAATATACGTACAAGTATCGTTGAACTTAAAGTTCATAAAATCATTATTAACTTGCAATATCTAGCAAGTAATTGTCATACATTTTTTTATCACAAAAGAGTGACTATGTCTTATATTACTAGACATAAAGCGCATAATATAAAGTGAAGATTTCCATATGATAAAATATATTTGAGCTCAACCAACGCGAGAAGCGTGGACTATAACATATTAACATATATTATTTCTGGAAATGAAAATAAAAGTTAGTCACTCATTACACCTCCTGAAGATGTTATTTTTGAAGAATATAAACCCAGTAAAATAAAAGCAGCTGCTAACAAATGTAACAATTCTGGGAATACATAACGGTCAAATCCTAATATTTTGGGAAACGACGATGATTTGATTATTATAAAAGTTGCAATCAACTATGTTGATACTAGAGAAACATAAAAAAGTTATCGTCGAGGAGTAATTTGCCTTCTTAGAGCATGCTAATTCAAGAGAAAATCTGGATCCAGAATCTATAATATTATAAGAATGCCAGAAGCATTCGTATTTGAAATGAATAAAAGAAGGCGAACAATATAAAAACTAGACTCGTTTATTGGACCTGCAGTCTTGATTTCTGAAAAATGTGAATAGAAATCATATTACAATAACATGATGGTACATTATAAGGCGAGTAGTGACACAAGTGTTTTTCGCAGGACCCATCATCCATTACGCTATTACTTATTCTCTCGAATTGTATAACATTACGTTATGTTATTTGATCAGTATGACATAAATATAGATAAACATATGAGATATGTTGTGACTGCAAATTTTGATAAGTCACTTGATATATATATATATATATATATATATATATATATATATATATATATATATATATATATATATATATATATATATAAGAGTCCCTGGAGGACTAAATTGCCCATGACAAATCATAACGAAGAGTTGTGATATAATTTATGAAAAGATCACCATATGAACAAAACAAAGAGAATGTGCATATCATCTCGAAGAATGATATGAAAGCAACTCCTGAAGAGATTAAACACTCGTGAAATATTTGAATGATAAATGATGGGAGAAAAGTCAACTATTCGATAAGCAGTTCAAACATTCTCCAGAAGAGAATTGTTACAATGATTCAAATATATAAAGATATATTATTCAAAGAAAGTTCACATGGAATTATCAATATTTACTTACTATATCATGAGATAAATATTTACCTCATTGATGATTCCTATATGTCTAATCCACAACAAAAAAATCACAAATTATTTTGTGTTATTGCAGAGACGTTGCAATGTTTATGCAAGTTGGTGAATTACATATTAGGGCGAGCAGATTTTTAATATCATCCCTGAAGTACGATTATCCCTGAAGGATAATGTCAGAAGGCCTATAGTTCTACTATTTTTTCATTTTCCAAGTTTTTGTCCCACATGGTTTTACTTGGCAATGTTTTTAATGAGACAGTTTGTACAATTGTGTTAGCGTATGTCATACACTCTTTTTCCCTTAGCTATTTTTCCGTTGGGTTTTGTAACAAAATTTTTAACGAGACATGAACATAATGCCATATTATTTAAGTGAGTTTGTAGATGTATATTAAACCAGTGGGAGAATTATACAGTGCACTTTTTTTCCTTCACCAAGTTTTTGTCCCAGAGGGTTTTACTTGACAATGTTTTTAATGAGGCAGACCGATCAAGTGACAACTGATGAGACCCAATCAAGCGAGAATTTGATGGATTTATTTAGAAAGTCATTGCCCATCAAAGTCTTTAAGAAACTTGTCTTCAAAATTGGTGTTCGTTGTTCGAAGAATGTATGTTGAAGTGAGGGAGAATATCATATGCGCTGCACTCTTTTTTCATTCACCAAGTTTTTATTCCATCAGGTTTTTCTTGGTAAGGTTTTTAACGATGCAGCATCCCTAGCGTATAAAGGTGATCATCCAATGAGGAGTGTTATGAAATCCAAAGGTCTTATGGATGATTCACATTCCTTAACACCCATCATTCAAGTAGATTTTTACTCTTATTAATATGATGTAATTCCATTTATTTGGTTGTAACCCTTACTACGTCATCATCTTATATATAAGGGGCTATTCTACACATTTGTAGACACAAGAAATGAAGTACATATCTCTCATCTCTCCAATCTTTTCTTCTTTAGATTGTTTGTTTTACAACAATTTACAAATATTTATTTGTTATTACAAATCAAAGTCATTATGTAATTTTATATTCTTATTATGCACGTAATTGCTATTAATAGGAATTAATACTTGAAACTAACTTTCGGCAAGAGAAGTGTAATCATGTAATGTCTTCACTTTTTATTTATATGTTTTTAAGCATATAATTATATCCAGAAAACATGTTAATATCCAGTTAAACCCGGTTTAACACGATTTAACAAATTAATTTTTTGAAGTTACAAGAAAAACCACAACTTAAGGGTGGCATCCATTTGCAGAACTATTTTGGCTCACTTCCCAGTTCCATCGAGTTCCTTGTTTCCACACCAGATCACCAATAATGTCGAAACTAGAAAGGAAATGTATTTGTGTTTTTATAGTAGAAACTAGAAAGGTATGATATATAGGATGGTAGGAAGAAGGTGAAAAAGACAAGGGAGCCCCTCGTGTGCTTGGAAATGGAACTACCTACCAACCTACCCATCCTGCCTGCATCCATCATCGATCACACTTTCACATCATGAAGTACTCAAAACATACTGTATCCTTCACAAGTCGCTGTTGATATATCATATATCTTCTATGGATGCAAAACGACAATCACACGTGTGCCACGCAACACATTATCAGATTCTCCTATCTATTAGCAAGCATGTGCATTTCACTTCCACATATGCCATTCTCTCGTTTCAAACTCTAGATTGGGGTAACACAAGATTAATTAAGTTGTTGCTATCGATGCTGAATGATTGGGTAGGACTTGGTGAAAGTGGGAAAGTTGATGTTACACGCTTCCAATAAGAATAGGAACAAAAAATAGCAAGACGTGTGTGGTGGTTGCATGGAGAACTTTCCACATTCCGTCTAAAGTTTTTCAACATCGAAGAGTCGTGGCTGTTTAGAATTATGAAACACTCGAGTATTTTTTACTCTTTCTTCGTCCTTTTTTTTCTCTCTTGTCGACGTATTGTCTTCCACCACGAGAATGAACACACTTGAGTGTCAGCTAATTTCAAATCTAAATATTTATCAATGCTGTAGAAAGTTAGAAACACTAAAGATAATCAAACTAGTGCAATGCTTTATTTGTCGAACAAACACTTGCGTATGACTTTCTTGTCATGACCAATGTAGTTGGCATTTGGCAACTTAATTTCTCAGTGGTATGATACTTTAAGACCAAAGCAATGCTTTTGCATGTAGTAGTTAAATCGTGAGATTTAATGGGTCCAGTATCATAACAAAACTCAAACACTTAAGAGCATAATTTATGGGAGGAGGGTCATGGGGGTAAAATCACATCCCACAACGTTTCTGTAACGTACCCGAAAACAGCGGAAAATTTAAACAATAATAAAGACCGTCAACGGTCAGCACTGGGCACGTCACGGGAAACAAACCAACATATATAATATAATATGATCCACGTGGAAGTCAAATATACAAACTGACTGTGATTACGACAAAAGCTATACAATATGTAATCACCTCAAAAGAAAGAAACTGACAACTACAGGATCTGATCTCGGGGGCACCGTCCTCGGTCACCACCTCAAACTCTAACCCTGCTCGCTACCTGAAATGCAAACAAACAAACAAACATGCCTGAGTTCCCTGCAGGAACCCCGTATACCAAACCTCCTAAAATATAAAAAGGAATTAAAGACAATGCAATGCTATGCACATGACCATCCGCCTCGGGCCCACAATAATGCCCTCACCGCCTCCGCGGCACTGAACCACTCCTGCCACTAGGGTCAAGTCAGTCCACCGCTGCCTCACAAGGGTCAGTCGACACCACTGCTCCCCAAAAAGTGCAGGAAGGAACCCCCGGTACACGCCGCACCCAAGGAGCGAGTCAGCCCGCCGAATACACAACTCGGGTCAGACGACAGCCACTGCTCCCCCAAGAGTCGCCTAGCACGCACCCTGCCGGAACATCCTCGGCCTACCGCTAAACCCTCGCAAACAGCCCAAGGTTTACGGTACACATCCCTCACACCCCGCTCGGTAAGAGAGGAAAAAGTACAACAATAATACGCCTTCGTCGAAGGTGAAATCCGTAGCTCTCAAAGCCGGTAATCAACCGTCGCCTCGGAGCCGGTAGTCGACCTCACATCGACGGATCGCGTGTGGATAAATCCACCAACCTGCGGCAGATCGGTTGACCGCTACAAGCACACCGGTCGACCGGTCCCCCACACAGTACACAGTACTGTACAAACAAATCTATCGGTCGAACCACGCCAACCGAATTACCGACCAATCGGTCGAACAAAAGTCATCTAGCGGTCGACCGTTTGGATGGTCTACGCTATACAATTTTATATAATATATATATCCGACCGGTCGAACCAAGGGGCCGTTCGACCGATAACAGGGATTTCAATATTTTGCCCAAGTCTCGTTCGGTCGACCGGAACTGAAATACAGTTCGACCGAACCAACACAAGCACTATACCGCTTAAATAAATGCTCAGTCGGTCGACCGAGAGTTAAAGAGCGGTCGACCGTTTTGATGGTCAAAGCTCCCAACCGACTTAACATCGAATGGATCGGTCGAACAAGGTAAAGGGCGTTCGACCGTTTAATAAGTCAAAATCCCCAACCGACCCATTCTCATCGTTATTCGGTCGACCGGCTAAGTGGTCCCGTTCGACCGATAACAGCATATCCCCTTTTTCCCGCACAAATCTGGCATAACGGTCGACCGTCTAACGACATCGTTCGACCGTTCGCGGGTAAACACCAATATAATAATAGGATCGGTCGACTGCCCACAGGCACCGGTCGACCGATCGTCGTCTTCAACCTCTGAATTGGTTGAATTCCGACGGGGAATTCGACACCAACGTCGATCCCCAACACTCACAAGGCTTATGTGAGTTATAATGAAGATTTGGCATACCTTTTGGTCGAGTGAAGAAGCCTCCCAAGCTTGCACCACTTCACTCCACTTCTTCTTCTCTTCTTCTTCTTCACCTTCTTCTTCTTCACCTTCTTCTTCTTCTTCTCTCTAAACTCTTCTCTCACGTTCTGGTTGTTCAAATGAAGGAAACGTTTCTATTAAAACTTCATCTAACTATATATACCAACTTTAATTAATCACCTCTAAATCATCCAATCCAATCCCAACACCTCATTTCTCAACCTTATCCAATTCTCCACCTCATCCTTCACTAAACATGGTTTAATTAAGTTAATTAGGTTTAGGTTTAGTTAATTAAGGGATTTAGATTAGGTTATTACAATCTACCCTCCTTAAAAGAATTTCGTCCGCGAAATTCGAAGCAAACAGACTTACCGGAATAACTCTGGATACTGCCTCCTGACATCCTCCTCAATCTCCCAGGTAGCCTCTCTGTCAGTGTGATGCTGCCACCTGACCTTCACCATAGGAATCGCTCTCCTCCTGAGCTGGTGTATCATCTGATCCACAATCTCAACTGGTCTCTCATCTAATGACAAATCCTGCTGGATCTCCGGTACTGATATCTCTATCACATGAGCTGGATCGGCCACGTACTTCCTCAACATAGAAACATGGAAGACGTTGTGAAGTCCTGCAAACTGTGGCGGTAAAGCAATCCTATACGCCACCTCACCAACCCGATCCAATATCTCAAACGGTCCGACATATCTCGGACTCAACTTCCCCTTCTTCCCGAATCTCATCACCCCTCTGGAAGGCGAGATATTCAGGAAGACATGATCTCCTACCTCAAAAGTCAGCTCACGCCTCCGCGTATCAGCATAACTCTTCTGCCTGCTCTGCGCCGTAGCTAGTCGTCTCCGAATCACGTCGACCTTCTCTGAATACAACTGAATAATGTCAGGTCCAACTAGCTGTCTCTCGCCCACATCACTCCAGCATACCGGCGATCTACACGGTCTCCCGTATAATGCCTCATATGGTGCCATCCCAATACTCGAGTGGTAGCTGTTGTTGTAGGCGAACTCGATCAACGGCAAATGCTCATCCCAATGCCCGGCCCAGTCAAGTGTACACGCTCTCAGCATGTCCTCCAATGTCTGTATCGTCCGCTCTGACTGGCCATCTGTCTGTGGGTGGAAAGCTGTGCTAAACTTCAGACGTGTCCCCAGTGCTCTGTGTAGACTCTCCCAAAATCTCGAAGTGAATCTGGGATCTCTGTCTGAAATGATACTGACTGGTACGCCATGAAGTCTGACAATCTCCTCAATATATAACTTAGCTAGACCTTCCAGAGCAAGAGTGGTCTTAATAGCTAAGAAATGCGCCGACTTGGTCAGTCGATCGACTATAACCCAAATCGCATCGTGGAATCTCCGTGTCTTCGGTAGCCCCGTAACAAAATCCATCGTCACGTGCTCCCACTTCCACTCGGGCAACTCAATCCTCTGCATCTGCCCTGCTGGTCTCTGGTGCTCGATCTTCACCTGCTGACAGACCAAACACCTCGACACGAAGTCTGCAACGTCCTTCTTCATGCCTCGCCACCAGAAGTTCCGCTGCAGGTCTTTGTACATCTTGGTGCTCCCTGGATGAATGGAATATCTCGATCTGTGTGCCTCCTCCATGATATCATGTCTCAGGTCCTCTGTCTTCGGCACCCAGATACGGTCTCTGAATCTCAGACCTCCGTCCACTCCAACTCTGAAGTCTGACCCATCTCTGGCAGCTAACTGTAACAAACTGCTCAACTCCTCATCTGTAGTCTGAGCACGAATCACTGCTGATACTGTCTGAGGCTCTACTCTCAATCCGGCAATCACTGCGCCCTCAGAGCTATCAGCAAATGGCCTCCACTCTGCCAAAGACTCTAGCAGTCGCCACTCCTGAATGCATAGACCTGCTACTGATACCTCCACCTTCCGGCTCAAAGCGTCTGCAACTGTGTTCGCCTTCCCCGGATGGTAAGAGATAGTGAAGTCATAGTCCTTAATGAACTCAAGCCATCTGCGCTGCCTCATATTCAACTCCTTCTGCGAGAACAGGTACTTCAGACTCTGATGATCTGTAAACACCTCGAACTGCTCGCCATAAAGATAGTGTCTCCAGGTCTTCAGTGCATGAACCACTGCTGCTAACTCCAAATCATGTGTCGGGTAATTCCTCTCATGGACCTTCAGCTGTCTGGATGCGTACGCGATCACCCTCCCGTGCTGCATAAGTACACATCCTAAGCCAATACCTGAAGCGTCGCTATAAATCACGAATCCACCCGTGCCACTCGGCAATGATAAAACTGGTGCTGTGGTCAACAGTCTCTTCAGCTCCTGAAAGCTGTCCTCGCACTTCTGCGACCAAACAAAAGTGACTCCCTTCTGCGTCAGAGCCGTCAGTGGTGCTGCCAATCTCGAGAAGTCTTTGATGAAGCGACGGTAATAACCCGCCAGTCCAACAAAGCTCCTAATCTCTGTCACGCTCGTAGGGGTCCTCCACTGTGTCACCGCCTCTACCTTCGCCGGATCCACTGATATCCCCTCTGCCGATACAATGTGTCCGAGGAATGCCACTCTGTCCAACCAAAACTCGCACTTTGAGAACTTAGCATATAACTGCTGAGCCCTCAAGATGCTGAGTACAATCCTCAGATGCTCTCTGTGCTGCTCCACATCTGGTGAATAGATCAAGATGTCATCCACGAAGACAATCACAAATATATCAATGTACTGACTGAATGTCCGGTGCATCAGATCCATGAACGCCGCCGGAGCATTCGTCAATCCAAATGGCATCACCAAGAACTCATAGTGTCCATATCTCGTCCTGAAGGCTGTCTTCTGGATGTCCTCATCTCGGATCCTCAACTGGTGATATCCTGAACGCAGGTCAATCTTCGAGAAAACCTTCGCTGACTGCAGCTGGTCAAAGAGGTCCTCAATCCTAGGTAAGGGATACCTATTCTTCACCGTCACCTGGTTCAGCATCCTGTAGTCTATGCACATCCTCAAGGATCCGTCCTTCTTCTTCACAAACAAAACTGGTGCACCCCAAGGCGAGACGCTCGGTCTGATAAATCCAGAGTCCATCAACTCCTGCAACTGCTTCTTCAACTCTGTCAACTCAGCAGGTGCCATCCGGTATGGAGCCTTCGACTGTGGTGTAGTGCCGGCTACCAACTCAATGCCGAACTCCAACTCCCGGTGTGGTGGTAAACCTGGAATCTCTGCTGGAAAAACATCCGCGAACTCCTGCACCACCTCAATGTCCTCTAGCCTCTGAGACTCTGCCTCCGCAACTACAAGTGTCGCCAGAAATGCTACACAACCCTGCTGTAACAGTCTCTGAGCTCTCACAGCAGATACAATAATGCGACCCCCTCTGCTTCTGATCCCTCTAATCAGAATATCAGGCAAACCCTTCCTCGGGATCAAAATCTTCTTCTCACGGCACAAGACTCGAACATCATATTGGGACAGCCAATCCATCCCAAGTATGACATCAAAGTCCTCCATCGGTAGCAAGACCAGGTCTGCCGGAAACTCCTGATCTCCCGAAACAACCGTGGCGCCGGGGACAAATCTCCCCACAGTGCCCACCAGACCCAGGGGTGTGCTGACCTCCAAAGTGGCAGTCAACATCGCAAGGGTACAGCCCAACACTCCCGCAAATCGCTCTGAGATGAACGAGTGTGTCGCGCCACAATCAAATAACACCCTAGCTACTGAACCTGCGACAAGAAGTGTACCTTCCACGACAGCGCCTCCATCCCGAGCCTCCTCTGCCTGGATGGTGAAAACTCTGCCAGTGCGCTGCCCTTGCTGTGGTCGGAAAGGTGGTCTACCTCCGCCTCCTCCTCTGCCTGGTGCGGGTAAACCCGGTGGTCTGCTCGGCCCAGCTCCTCGGCTCGGACAGCTCCTGATAAAGTGACCCAGCTGGCCACACCCATGACATGCTCCGGGGGTGAAGCACGGCCCGGAGTGAAACCTCCCACAAGTACCACAAGGCTCTGGTCGTGGTACTGCAACTCCTGCTCCCTCGTATCGGGGCCTCTTGCCCGGATTCCCTCCAGTCTGACCTCCTGGCCTCCCAGAGAACCTACCTGATGGCCTCCTCTCATCCTGGTAGTTCTCCCTGTAGTCACGATCAAGAACAGAGGCACTCTTCACTGCATCGGCCAACGTGCTCGGCATGTGTGTCAGCACCTTCGTCCTCAACTGCTTCCGGAGCCCTCGGACGAACTTCCCTGCTCTCTGCTCCTGTGTAATATACATCTCGGGACAGTAACGCTCAAGGGCGTTGAACTTCCCGATGTAGCCTGCCAGGGTCATGTCTCCCTGCTGAAGACTCAAAAACTCCTCCCTCTTCTGATCCTGGACATGCTGCGGAAAATACTGCTCGTTGAACTCGCCAACGAACTCCTCCCAGGCTATATCATCTCGGTCCGCAAACACCACTGCAGATGTGGACCTCCACCAGTTGGACGCAGCACCGCCCAAAACATAAGTAGCCAAGCCCACTCTCGCCTCTGGAGGACAACCAATAGCACTGAAGATCTTCTGCATCATGAAGATCCACTCCTCCGCAGCCTCTGCGTCGTACTGCCCCAGAAAGGTAGGCGGATGCTGGCGCATAAACCGGTCATGCATAGCGCCAGTCCCCGTCTGTCCAGTCTGTGCTGTCTGCTGCTGTAGCATCTCCGTCAGACGTCCGACCGTATCGAACAACGTCCGACGCTCATCCTCCCAAGCCTCATCCCTCGCAGTCTCACTCTCACCGCGAGTATGGGCAACCGCCTTCCCCCGTCTAGGAGGCATCTGCCAAAGGAAACAAGACAATATCAATATAATCTGTGCATGCATGATCCTCTAGACCTAACTCCTAACTCAAAGGTGGTTTCTTTGGACAAGTACGCCGAGATCAACGCTCTGATACCATCTGTAACGTCCCGTCCCCGAACCCGCATCGAGCCCGGGTCCCGGTCCGTCACCCATGTGCCCACTGGCCCACAACACCCACCTATTGCCACAAAACTTAAGTTGGTAAGTGTTATGGTAGTAGGCTCATGTCTTTATATCCCACCCAACATTCTCATGTTAAGCAATGTGGGACTAAACTTGGGGGTTTTACAACCTACCCCACTTGAACACCTGACGTCCTCGTCAGGGTCAAGCCACTCAATCACCAGGCGTTGTGGGATTCTAGAGGTGGCTCCCACCCTTTAGGTGTAGCACTTAGTTCCCACAATTCCGGCTGGTTCAGGCTCTGATACCAAATTGTAACGTACCCGAAAACAGCGGAAAATTTAAACAATAATAAAGACCGTCAACGGTCAGCACTGGGCACGTCACGGGAAACAAACCAACATATATAATATAATATGATCCACGTGGAAGTCAAATATACAAACTGACTGTGATTACGACAAAAGCTATACAATATGTAATCACCTCAAAAGAAAGAAACTGACAACTACAGGATCTGATCTCGGGGGCACCGTCCTCGGTCACCACCTCAAACTCTAACCCTGCTCGCTACCTGAAATGCAAACAAACAAACAAACATGCCTGAGTTCCCTGCAGGAACCCCGTATACCAAACCTCCTAAAATATAAAAAGGAATTAAAGACAATGCAATGCTATGCACATGACCATCCGCCTCGGGCCCACAATAATGCCCTCACCGCCTCCGCGGCACTGAACCACTCCTGCCACTAGGGTCAAGTCAGTCCACCGCTGCCTCACAAGGGTCAGTCGACACCACTGCTCCCCAAAAAGTGCAGGAAGGAACCCCCGGTACACGCCGCACCCAAGGAGCGAGTCAGCCCGCCGAATACACAACTCGGGTCAGACGACAGCCACTGCTCCCCCAAGAGTCGCCTAGCGCGCACCCTGCCGGAACATCCTCGGCCTACCGCTAAACCCTCGCAAACAGCCCAAGGTTTACGGTACACATCCCTCACACCCCGCTCGGTAAGAGAGGAAAAAGTACAACAATAATACGCCTTCGTCGAAGGTGAAATCCGTAGCTCTCAAAGCCGGTAATCAACCGTCGCCTCGGAGCCGGTAGTCGACCTGACATCGACGGATCGCGTGTGGATAAATCCACCAACCTGCGGCAGATCGGTCGACCGCTACAAGCACACCGGTCGACCGGTCCCCCACACAGTACACAGTACTGTACAAACAAATCTATCGGTCGAACCACGCCAACCGAATTACCGACCAATCGGTCGAACAAAAGTCATCTAGCGGTCGACCGTTTGGATGGTCTACGCTATACAATTTTATATAATATATATATCCGACCGGTCGAACCAAGGGGTCGTTCGACCGATAACAGGGATTTCAATATTTTGCCCAAGTCTCGTTCGGTCGACCGGAACTGAAATACAGTTCGACCGAACCAACACAAGCACTATACCGCTTAAATAAATGCTCAGTCGGTCGACCGAGAGTTAAAGAGCGGTCGACCGTTTTGATGGTCAAAGCTCCCAACCGACTTAACATCGAATGGATCGGTCGAACAAGGTAAAGGACGTTCGACCGTTTAATAAGTCAAAATCCCCAACCGACCCATTCTCATCGTTATTCGGTCGACCGGCTAAGTGGTCCCGTTCGACCGATAACAGCATATCCCCTTTTTCCCGCACAAATCTGGCATAACGGTCGACCGTCTAACGACATCGTTCGACCGTTCGCGGGTAAACATCAATATAATAATAGGATCGGTCGACTGCCCACAGGCACCGGTCGACCGATCGTCGTCTTCAACCTCTGAATTGGTTGAATTCCGACGGGGAATTCGACACCAACGTCGATCCCCAACACTCACAAGGCTTATGTGAGTTATAATGAAGATTTGGCATACCTTTTGGTCGAGTGAAGAAGCCTCCCAAGCTTGCACCACTTCACTCCACTTCTTCTTCTCTTCTTCTTCTTCACCTTCTTCTTCTTCACCTTCTTCTTCTTCTTCTTCTCTCTAAACTCTTCTCTCACGTTCTGGTTGTTCAAATGAAGGAAACGTTTCTATTAAAACTTCATCTAACTATATATACCAACTTTAATTAATCACCTCTAAATCATCCAATCCAATCCCAACACCTCATTTCTCAACCTTATCCAATTCTCCACCTCATCCTTCACTAAACATGGTTTAATTAAGTTAATTAGGTTTAGGTTTAGTTAATTAAGGGATTTAGATTAGGTTATTACAGTTTCCATTTTCAAATTTATGGATGGAGGGGTAGAATCCTCGAACGCATAAAAGTTGTGAAAATCATAATTGTTTAATAAATGAACAGATAATGTTACATGATTTAACCCGTCCGTTTAACCGCGAAATATAATGAATATATAATATTTGTTATATATACTATATACATATAATTTTTTGTATTATTAATGTCTTTATATGGATGTTTGATGTTGTTTTATATGAATTTGTGGATGTTTAGATTATGGAATTTTGAAGGTTTTGATAATAAATTTATGAATGTTTGATGGTTTTAACAAGTTTGACAAATTTTTATTCATTTAACCATTTACCCAATTCTTATATCGATTTTAGTATTCATTAAGTTTTAACAATATAATCATTTAATCGTCCAAAACTACTTAATTAAATTAAACGGGTATGGTCATGGGTAGAGGTAAACTTTATAACCGTCCACGACATTTACGACCCTACTCCTCCCCAACCCATCTACCCAATAAAAAGTGAAGGGGCATTGGGTCCCACAGATTTTTTACTATTTTTTGGTGGGCGGTGGAATGGATAGTGGGCATTCGTCATTCTACCGTTGGTTTATTTTTATTATATACGAAAGAGATAAATGTTAAGTCTTGGGAATGTTTAACAATACCGGAGTATCTTTCTAAAACACCTTTACATGCATGATGGGTATTATTTTCTTCGTGTCCATGTATGGACAAATATAGATTGGAGGCCTCACTGTTGATTAACCTGTTTTGATAACATTTGAAATTTTGTTGACCCACTGCTTTATCAAAATCTAAACACTTGATTGATCCAAATTTATTATAAAATATCACATACGTTTTCCATTTATCCACGTGGAACTATGTTTTCAACGTAAACAATAATTATCTTAATTGCATTACCGTCATCCCACTCAATGATGTCTTTGAAAACCCTCCTCAGACTTTTCCACCGCCAAAGATGTCTTCTTGGTGCACCCGCAAAACGATAACATATCGTTCACTAAGGTCATAAAAAATGACCTCCCAACCCTTTGTTAAGCGTTTATTTCGTGTGTTATTTTTGGAACATATACGAGTATGATACTTTTGTGATTTTCAGACTGGCAATTGGGTGGTAGCTTTGTTGAATAAGTAAGATATGACTAGGGTTGCATCACAATTAGATGCCAACCTTTTCGTTTGCATCCCATTGGGCTCTATTTGTGAAGGTAACTTATATAATGGAAATGATTGAGCGGATCTTCTTCTCATTAGATGGAGACCTCAAATTGGCCGTATTTGATACCATGGGTTGGTATGTTTGGCATCTTATTATTTATAAACAAGTCGATTGCGATTTTTAGTTTGTTGGTTTGGCTTTTCTTTTTGTTGCTTGTGTAGATTCTTTTCAAGTGTACTTTCTTAATAGTAACGAGAGTGTACATGCCATTGATTATTTTGTCTTTATGATTCAATATTTTTGTTAAGTTAATGTTTGATGACGATATTTTCTCCTTAAAAAACACGAGAATTTGCTACAAGCACTAGTACAGAACAGTGCATACTCGCCGCTCAATAGACGTCAACCGTATTAATAGACGACGTCTATACCTATAGACGTCGGCTGTTAATACGGCCAACGTCTATTGTGTGAGAGGTCGGGGTATAGATGTCGGTCTATTGGAACATGCATTGAACCCGACGTCTAAACCCCGACGGTTATCCTTCATGACCTATAGACGTCGGATATATGTTATAGTCGACGTCTATACTCCGACAACGTCGACCTAAAGATGTCGGCTATATCATATATCCAACGTCTATTGGTCTTATAATTCGAACAAGACTTCAGATTTTATCTTTTATCCCAACCAAAACCTGAGCAAAACCCAAGCCGTGTGTCTTCCTCTACTTCAACAACTCCGACAAATCTCCAACTAGTGCAGCCTCCGCAACCCCGGCTGTCTTCCTCAACTTCCCCAACCACCGCAACCTCCGCGACCACCGTCACCGCACCCTTCACCTCCACGACCACCGTCCCCGTAGTTGCGACGTTGGCAACAGCTTTCCCCTCCTCCTTTAGTTCGTGCTTAACCACATGTAGAAAAATTAATACCTGTAGTAGTTCCAATGTCCACGTCGAATAACTTTAAGTGAAACCAAGAGGAAATCTACTAGCATTGTCTTGTATCTTGTTTGATTAGGTTCTCATATTTAATATGTTTAGATTGTAGTGTGTGCTATGTGAAGACCAAGAGGAAGACATGGAGCACCTTTTTCTGGAAATGTCAATACACAAATGAAGTGTGGAGGTGCCTCCTCAGCCTCATGCAGCTCAACCAAAGTGTCGCAAGCAATCTAGAGAGTGAGGTAATGCGACTACACATGCGAGCGGAAGCCGACTTGACAGAGTGATCCGAAGGTGGGTGTCAAGTGCTACGATACACGAATGCTGGCACAAGCGGAACCGTAGGATTTTCGAGGGCGAGAGGCAGCAACCGAAAGCTACCATCGCTGTAGTCAAAGACATAATCCGGTGCATGAGAGATCAAGCTACCAAACTCGCGAAAGATGAAGGAGAAGTGCGACATTTTCAGGACACTTGATACTAACTCCGACTTTTGATGTTTGATGAGATGTAATTGTTCCTTAAACTACTTATGCTTAACGTGATTTCAATAGGTGGTAGGGAGAAGCCGGTTATGCATGTGGCATATACCCGCGGACTCAACGAAAATTTTGTAGATGTAAACAGTTCTTTAGTAATAAAATCTTAGAGGCTAAGCCTCCTTTTTGCTTTGCAAAAAAAAGTTGAGCAGTTTAATTTGATTACCTTATTAATTTGTTTACCTTCAATTCAACAGAAGATAGACCAAGTTAAGTAGCTTCTATTCAATATTGTGAGATAAGCTGAACAAATTTTTAGATAAAAATATCTCAATATCAACATGATAATGTAATGACCGTTCCTAATGGGACATTTTATGACCAAAGTGAATTATCATTTCAAAACAATATGTTCAAGAAGATATAGCTTTATTTTGGGTATCTACTTACAAACGCTTTATTTATACGTACTTAAATCTACAGCGTAGTAGGAAATAAACAATGGTATATTTTCCAGTTAATCATCACACTCCAATTGTAAGAACCCAAACCCTTGTTTAGGGTTAATCTCGGTTTAGTGGAGGTTTAGGGTTTGCTTTGCATGGGGAAGTGGTGTGCATGGGGAAGAGGGGGTGGCGAGTACTGTGGACGTGAGGGAGAGTGATGGTTGAGGGTGTAGGGCACTGTAGCGAGGAGGGGTTGTGTGGTTTATAACGTGTTTCTTCTCTCTCTCTCTCTTTTTTCTCTCCATTCACTCACTTGCTCTCTCTCGTTTCTTCTCTTCCCGGCGTCCAGAGGAGGCAGCAGACGTGGAGGCTTCGGCGTGAGGAGGACGTTGCGAGGAGGGGGTCGCGCGCGAGGAGGTGACGGAGGCGTGAGCGTTGCTCCGGCGTTTCTCCGTTTTTGTTGAGGTATGCCGCTCTCTAGTGTGGTTTTGTTGTTGACACTCATGAGAGGGTCGTGTTGGTCGGTCGGAGGAGGTCGGAGGCCTCTCCGACGTCGCGTTTGGGCGAAGAAACCTCGGCTGGCGCGAGGTTGAAGACGACCAGACGGTCGACCGGCCCTTGGGCGGTCGACCGATTGCATGTATATCTTTACTGCCTGTTGCGTTTCGGTCGACCGAGGCCTTGTGTTCGGTCGACCGGAACTTAAGTTTATTGGTTTATATTGCATGATGTTCGGACGTAGGCTTGAGTTCGGTCGACCGTTATATGACGTAGAAATATTAAGTTGACCCTGTAAGTTCGGTCGACCGAGACCCCTGAGTCGGTCGACCGATGGATTAAAATGATGTAGAAGATGTTATGTTAGTTTTCGGTCGACCGGGACCTGAGTCGGTCGACCGATAGACTGGATTGTAATGTTGACCAGACTCCGGATTTTGACCTCGTTCGGTCGACCGGTTTTAGACCTTCGGTAGACCGTTGGGGGGATTGTGTTCTGAGCGCAGCGGTAGACCGTGTTAGGGACAGTCGACCGATTCCTTTCTGGAAACGGTCGATCAAATCACTTCTTACGGTCGACCGTTTGGGCCCAGAACAAAATTCCAAGTTCCCATTTTGAACGCCAACTTTGCTACGGAAACCCGTGTCCTCGCCTTGTGCGTGAGCTGGGAGGTGACGGTGGGCGCGTGATGCTTGCCTGCCCAGGGACCGCCGTTGGGAAGAGTGTGGGTGTTCGGGACGCGCCACCTCCGAGTATGGACCGTGACTTGAGATGATTGTTGGGCACTTGTAGTATAGCAGGCCTGAGGTATTGCGGATCCCAGTGTTGATGTTTGTGCGAGCACGCAACTGGCGTTGGGTGAGGTGACTACCGGCCCACGGGCTACGGAGGTCGTTGCCCTGCTTTTATAGCGGCGCGGTTGGTGTTTGCGGCTCGAGGAGCCTGATGACCTGGCAGACTTTGGTCTGGACCCGTCCGATGCTGTGCCGGACGTTGTGATGGACCACCGATGCTGTGCCGATGATGCCGCCGAGGTTGTGCCGGCGATGATGATTGTTGGGCCGAGGATGTGCCAGCTATGTTGTTTTCCTCGGCTGGGCACCTACCGAGATGTTGTTGTTATACCTTCCGGGCGACGGCCCCGTTGGTCCCTGTGGCTCCGACCACTGAGATTTGCAGATCTGTATTCTATCGGCGCGCAGGCGTGCCAGAGGCTCCCTGCCGAACCCTTGAGTAGTGTAGCTGCGTGTGGGGGGTGCGATGTTGCGTGCTGTAAGGCTGCATGTGCCTGCAGTAGGTCTCCTCGGGAGACTCGTTGTTGATTGTCGGACTGATGTCCCGTTTTACCCTTAAGGGGAGCTGTTTTCATTTCTGTCGATGTCATGACACGCTACTAGTATGATAGGTTCATTGTGTAATGCATGCATATATAGGTGAGTTGGCATACGGGGTTTCCTTCTGGAAACTCAGGCATTGTTGTTATATATTTTCAGGACCGCAGTAGGTCCAGTGGGGTGGTGATCTGCGGGCACGTGCATTTTGGAGTCGGATCCTCTTCTCGGACCACTGAGGTCGGCATGATTACGTTTTATCGTCCGTTGTCATTTTGTCGTAATCATGTATTATTTTGACAAACTCTGATGTAATTTTGGTGCACTGCTATTTGTTTATGAGAAGTAACAGTCCCGTCTTGATTATTGAGTTCCTGTGTCTTGTTTATGACTTTTTAAATTTTCCGCTGTTTCGGGATGTTACACCAATGGTGCAATTTACTATAATTTTTCCACTAATCGACCATACTCCAGTGGCGCACCTTTTGTATATCACAGTGATTGTTTTCTTACTGGATTTCAAGTTAGTGTTGGGAGATGATCTAAGAACGTTATTACGAAACGACAGATCAAACACACCGGTGGAGTACGAAAAGCGAATATTGAGCATGGTATTAAAAAACTTCTGGCTCTCCCAAACTTAAAAACAACCAAAACACACATAGGACGAACGAAACAAGCAATAGACAAACAAACACTCGAAACAATTCATGACACACTCGTTTTACAATGTTCGGCAATGTACCTACGTCCTTGAGAGATCATCCGCGAGTTTCCCTTCTTTCTTCCGCTTCTCCAACAAGAAAAACAATCGAGATTACAAGAGGTTGGAGACAATATGTCATCCAAAGCTCTCAAGAACTCTCTCACTAACCCTAATCTCTCTCAAGGAAATAATAATGATGTGTTGTATACAAGAAAAATGGCGAAAACCCCTTAAATACTCGACTCAAAACCGTACAGGAAACGTGGGTAACGGTCGACCGGAATTCTCACACGGTCGACCGAAACGGTTAACAAGAACGATTCCTGTTAATTTCGGTCGACCAATATCCAACACCGGTCGACCCCTCCACGGTTATCTTCAGCAAGCAACCATTTTCCGGTCGACTGACACAACCCTCGGTCGACCGTTCTTAACCTCCAAAAAGTCCCTGAAAAATTTGATCGAACGGTGTCCAACAGGTCTACCGTTTTTCACCTTTGAAAGTTCATGATAAAATCGGTCGAACGGTGTCCCACACCGGTCAACCGTTTTTGTTTATTTCTACTTTAACAAATTTAAACCAACTTTTTACCGTTAGAAGTGGGTCTACAGTCAAACAAGTTTTAGACTATCAAAACAAACTTTCTTAAACAGTAGTTTCCATCCTACTATTTGTAGCATCTTAGAAGGTTGTTAGACAACATACTCATGGCTATTGAACTAGATCAGTAACCTGTCGGTGAGCCGGACATTAGAGGAGGAATTCATTGAATTTGTATCTATTTAACTTTTTATCTTGTCCATTACTCTTGTCTTGTTTAGGAAGCAGTGAAATAGGGAATGCCACTTCATTTTTTTATTTTTTGTTGTGGTATACATACAGAGTTCCATTTATATAGCTAGGTTTGAAAATAATAATGAGATGTTGAAGTATAGTAGCTCGTAAATAATGAAACGAGAAGCATCAGAATCCTTTTGGTGCTATGATGGCGATTCGTACAGTCTCTTATTCGAAAGGTCACAGATTTAATCCTTACGAGTAACATTGACCAAGATATTCTTTAGAAGTTACAATAATGTAGATTTTCCTTCTTTTTGCCAAAAAAACTGAACTTCGATTATAAAAGTTGCATGATCATGGTGTAATTATAACTTAAAAACTTCAACGTATTGAGGATATAATATAGTTATGATCCGTTTGCGGTGCACTGACCGCATGGGTTCAACATACGAGTCTACAAGGAAGCATAAGCATCACTTATGGAACCACATTGCCGAGATTAAATCCAAACACATCAAGGTGTGCTACTTTTCTCACTTTTAACAAATGGATGGCGTCCATGTGCCATCTCACCTGCCCTTTTGTAATCATCAACATTTTTTGCCTCCCATGTTCAATTCATAACATTCATTTTGAACACCCCATGTCTCAATTGACTTCCAAATGTCGCAAGGGATGTTTAATGATAAGTAAAACCTAGTTAGTAGTCTGTCCTTTGTACTCACTGTTTGAAATGTACAAGTGCTCGGATCGCAATAACATTGGTCGTGTACCAGTGACAATCAAAACTCGAGTGAGCCTTCTCTGTCCCAACAAGTTTTTGTTAGTAAACATAATGTGTAAATAAGTTGATCAATCTCTAAGCATACAATTTTGTATAAAATCGTAGTTCTCGTTTTAAATCGATCTTCCCATGTAAAGTGCGGAAAATAAAGTGACACATTTTTTTCGAAAATTCATAATGCTCTGTAAAAAGTTGCATCTACAACCTTCCATGTAAGTACTTGAGTTTTGCGAATTCGATTGGGCAACCAAATTTTACATCAGTCACTCTATGGTGGGTTGGATGGTGGTCGTTAACCAACCCCAAATTATGCCAAGGATAAGATAGAAAAACTAAAAAACTGGAACCCTGAACTACTTTTAATAAGTTGTTCAATTATTATTTATGAGTCTTGATGAAATCATCATGGAAGACAACATAATTGTCACTGTTACGATGTGATCATGACGATGTTGATTGATTTGTAATGGTATCCAGACAAACAAGTAGAAGTACAAAAAAGGATACCGAACATAATTTACCAAAGCCCAAAACAAATCCATATGCCCATGCATGGATTCATTTTCCAACAGTGGTAAGAACCATTATAGCAATAAAATAACAAGTTTGTAACTAACTTTGACAAGCACGAAATCCAAACAAATCTCTAAAGCTCTACTGAAATACTCATTAAATCTATCCAAAGATGCCTATAAATACCCACCACACTGCATGGTTGGAACATCACCACTCTTGATTTGCCATTCTTGTTGTGTAGATATCCTCCAAAATGCTTGTGTTGGTTGTTGGCTTTGTGTTGGTGGTGGCCTTTGTGTTTGTGAGGTGGAATGAGGTGAAGTACTGCAAGAAAGGACTTCCACCAGGTACCATGGGCTTGCCTGTGGTTGGAGAGACCACACAGTTTCTAAGACAAGGCCCCAACTTCATGAAGAACCAGAGACAAAGGTAACTTTGCAGTAGATTCATTTCAGGGTCTCTAGTTTCCCATCTTTTGTAGGTGTTTTCCTTTTAAGATTTGAGCACAGGGCAGTCTCTGTTCTTAACTGAAGATGGTTTTGGAAAGTATATTATGTTCATGCATATCAGTCTATATTCTTTATTCTTGTTTTAGTAGTATAAACATATTTTATTTTTGTTTTCCTTTTCCAGTACAAATCTGATTTTACTCTTTCTACACCACATTTTTTTTTCTGATTTCAATATTTATATGTTTTCAAGTATTTTTTGTGTTGATTCTCCGAAAAATATAATGTTTGATTTACTATATTTTCTAGCTGTGCAAGTAATAAATCTACTTCCTTTGGTGTTAAAGCTCACAGCTTTACTAACCAATGTGAACATGCTTTGGTAATAATATCCCCCGCATGTAAACTTTTGTGTTGGTATACTTTTATATCTAACTCTCCCATTAAAAACATTTAGAAAACAGAGATATAGAATTTCAAGTTATACTGTCTTTGGCTTTATCAACATGAACATGTTTTGAACAGGTATGGAAGCATGTTCAAAACACACATACTGGGGTGTCCCACAGTGGTTTGCATGGATCCAGATATCAACAGAACCATCCTTATGAGTGAGAGGGAGGGTCTTGTTCCGGGCTATCCGCAGTCCATGCTAGACATACTGGGAAGGTCCAACATTGCTGCTGTTCATGGCCCCTTACACAAAACTATGAGAGGTGCACTTCTTGATCTTGTCAATCCCAACATGATCCGCGACAAACTCTTACCGAAAGTGGATGAATTCATGAGGTCTCACCTTAGCAACTGGGGTGGTACTGTCGTCGATATACAAGACATGACAAAAGAGGTGAACGTGTGTTTGGATTTTGAATTTTTGATAAATATTCTTCCACATGTTATCGACGAACTATTGCATGGAATGATGTTAATTTTTTTCTTCTTTTCAACTTGTTATGTCAGATGGCATTTTTGTCATCCTTGAAGCAAATTGCTGGTGTAGGGGCGGGTCCGATATCGGAGGCCTTCAAGCCGGAATTCTATAAACTGGTTGTGGGAACTTTATCCTTGCCTATAAATCTCCCTGGCACCAATTACCATAAAGGGCTCGAGGTAGAATCCTTCATAAAATTTTACCGTTTTGTTGCGAACCTCTGGGGATTTGTTTGAACTAACTCTGATGGAGTTGTTCAGGGAAGGAAGAAAATAATAAGCACGTTGAGAAAGATTTTGAAGGAGAGAAAATTATCAAAAGAACGCCGGAATGATATGCTTGAGCACCTTCTGGAAATGGATGAAGACTCAAGATTGAAACTCACAGAGGAGAAAATTATTGATATGATAATCACCATTGTTTACTCAGGCTTTGAGACGGTTTCCACGACTTCTATGATGATTGTCAAGTACCTCACTGATAATCCTAAAGCATTGCAAGAACTGAGGGTAACTATTTGAAATCTCTGCAGAATCTACAAATAAGGCTAGGCATCCTTAAAGAATATATAAGGATGCATAAAAATTTGGTTTTCTTTGTGCTAAGTGAAATTTTGATGAATTCAGAAAGAACAAATGACTATTAGGCAAAGGAAGTCGGCCGAGGATCCAATCAACTGGGACGATTTCAAGTCTATGAATTTTACGCGTGCAGTAAGCATAACAATTCACTTTTTTCTGTAAATAAAGCGAGTCACAAGTTCTTAGTGGTTGTTGATTTTTCCACAGGTAATATATGAATCCATGAGATTAGCCACTGTTGTCAATGGTGTTCTGAGGAAAACAACACAAGACATGGAAATAAATGGTGGGTCAAATTAGACATCGAATCAAAAATTTAAATCAGCAACAGTTTTGTGATTCTTTCCATTTTATTCGTCTTTTGAAGCTTTGTTGTTCTTAACAGGGTATCTTATTCCAAAAGGGTGGAGAATTTATGTCTACACAAGGGAGATCAACTATGATTCCTTAATGCATGTGGACCCTTTAGTATTCAACCCCTGGAGATGGCTGGTCAGTGAGGAAAATTTTGGTAGTCATGCCTATTACTTGTAATGAATTTATAACAAAAGAAGTAGTTGGAAAAAAAATTCAAGTGGTTTAGAACTGAAGCATTTGAAAGGCACTTCAATGTACAATTTCTTAAGTTATCAAATCAATCTTTTTGATGCAACAAATTGCAGGAAAACAACTTGGAGGGTCACAAACATTTCTTGCTATTCGGAGGCGGCACTAGACTATGCCCGGGGAAGGAATCAGGAGTTGCAGAAATTTCAACTTTTCTTCACTACTTGGTCACTAGATACAGGTTTATTATACACATTTCTATACTCTCTTACAGAATAACAGTCATTTTAGAGTTGCATTAATCCAAAAAGGATGGGGCCCAGGTTTCTTAATTCAAATTATTTGTTTTTAGACTAGCTTTCGTCAAGATAACAAATTGTCATTTTAGTTAGCATTTGTATGACGTCTATCATATACAGTAATCTTATGTTGGATGATTCTCACTAATCAGTATTTGTTTTATTTTTGTTGTATTATGTTGACGTAGATGGGCAGAAGTTGAGGGGAACACATTACTTACTTTCCCAAGAGTTCAAGCACCTAATGGATTGCACATCGAAGTATGGGACTACTAGAACTAGAAGGTGTTTTTGTACGAAAGGCCATGCACATTTTGCAATTCTGCCCCCCAAAAAATGCCTCGTTTCCCATGTTGTGTTTGTAGGAAGCATATATGTTGTTTTGTAATTGTACGTACTGCCGGAAGAATGTGGCTAAAAAAATTGTAGGTTTATGTTAAAAACAAAGATGAAGAACAATCTTCAATTATTCATAATGCCTACGCGCTTCACCTCCAACAAAGATAAAGAGCAAGCGGCTAAATTATTTGTCAAAATTTTCCATACAAGTATTAGATATAGGGGTTTTTGCTACAGTACACCTCGTAAGTGTCCAAATTGGTCATATGCACCTGCTTTTTCGGTATTGCCGCATATACACTTACAAGTCGACATATTTGCGCATATACATCTCTGCCGTTAGTAGACCTCACTCTGTCACCGTTACCGTCCAACGATATTAGACAATTTGCAAATCAAACCTCGTAAAATTCAAATGTTCTTAATTGTAAAAACAAAAAACCCCATGAAACATTAAATTGCTTAACACTCTTCACTCTTTAACTTTAACTCTCTCTCCTTTCTCCCTCTCAACTCCTTCACTCTCACTCTCTCTCATCCCTCCTTCTCTATCTTTCTTGAATCTCTCTTTCTCTCTCTCTTGAATCTTTCTTTCTCTCTCTGGAACAAGTCTGGGAGAAGTCTGGAACAAGTCCAGACTTGTTCCAGACTTGTCAAGACTTGTTCCAGACTTCTCTCTCTCCTCTCTCTCTCATCCCTCTTTCTCTCTCCCCTCTCTCTCTCATCCCTCTTTCTCTCTCTCCTCCATCTTTCTCTTTCTTGAATCTTTCTCTTTCTCTCTCTTCCATCTTTCTCTCTCTTCAATCTTTCTCTTTCTCTCTCTCTCCAATCTTTCACTCTCTCTCTCATCCTTCTTTCTCTCTCTCTCTCTCCTTTCTCTCTCTTCACTCTTTCACTCCCTCTCTCTCTTGAATATTTTTTTCTCCTTTCTACCTCCACTCTTTCACACTCTCTTCCCTTTCTCCATCTCCAAACTTTCACTCTCTCTCATCCCTCTTTCTCTCTCTCTCATTCCCCTCTCTCTATCTTGAATCTCTCTCTCCACAAAATGTAACATCTCTCTCATTACCCTCTCTCTATTTTGTGGAAATGGAGAGAGAGATTTAAGATAGAGAGAGGGGAATGAGAGAGAGAGAAAGAGGGATGAGAGAGAGTGAAAATTTGGAGATGGAGAAAGGGAAGAGAGTGTGAAAGAGTGGAGGTAGAAAGGAGAAAGAAAGATTCAAGAGAGAGAGTGAAAGAGTGGAGAGAGAGAAAGGAGAGAGAGAGAGAGAAAGAAGGATGAGAGAGAGTGATTGAGTGGAGAGAGAGAAAATGAGATGAGAGAGAGAGTGAAAGATTGGAGAAAGAGAAAGATTGAAGAGAGAGAAAGATGGAAGAGAGAGAAAGAGAAAGATGGAGGAGAGAGAGAAAGAGGGATGAGAGAGAGGAGAGAGAGAGGGAGGAGAGAGAGAGAGAGAAAGAGGGATGAGAGAGAGAGGAGAGAGAAAGAGGGATGAGAGAGAGAGAGGAGAGAGAGAAAGGGAGGAGAGAGAGAAAGAGGGATGAAACAGAGAGGAGAGAGACAAGTCTGGAACAAGTTTGGACGAAGTTCCAGACTTGTCCAGACTTCGTCCAGACTTGTTGCAGACTTGTTCCAGACTTGTCCAGAGAGAGAAAGAAAGATTCAAGAGAGAGAGAGAGAAAGAGAGATTCAAGAAAGATAGAGAAGGAGGGATGAGAGTGAGTGAGAGTGAAAGAGTTGAGAGGGAGAAAGGAGAGAGAGATTCAAGAGAGAGTTAAAGTTAAAAAGTGAAGAGTGTTAGACAATTTGATGTTTCATGGTGTTTTTTGTTTTTACAATTAAGGACATTTGGATTTTACGAGGTTTGATTTGCAAATTGTCTAACACCGTTGGACGGTAACGGTGACAGAGTGAGGTCTACTAACGGAAGAGATGCATATGCGCAAATATGTCGACTTGTAAGTGTATATGCGGCAATACCGAAAAAGCAGGTGCATATGACCAATTTGGACACTTACGATGTGTACTGTAGCAAAACCCCTTAGATATACCAGGGTATCGGGCCCGGCCCGAACCTGGCGGCCCGATTCCCTAATCCAGCAGGACCCAACCCGATGGGGCTGGTATTTGTAGGTATTTTTGGTATTTTTTAAAAAAATTGGAGGTATTTTATGTATTTTTGAAGATTTTATTTTTTTATTGTTTTTAAAAATAAAAAAATATTTGGACAGACCGGGCCCAGGCCAGCACAATAAACACGAGCCCAGCGGGCCGACCCGCCGCGGTCCGGTCTAGTAGCAGAGACTTCTAAATCCAAACGTTTCACTTATTATGATTACCTACAAATATTCTATTAAATATGGCTATCTGCTCATCATCACCGTCAAATTTGCCAGGAAGGGTTATTAAAGTACTCACCCAAATGATCCTCACAAAATCGTCTAAGTCATAAAAGAAAGAGTGTTGATCCCAACAACATTGCAATTATTACCATTGCCTTCACAACTCCACCTTCATTGATCTCTAATAGCAATAACAATCTCGATTTGGAATGAAGTGGATAGTAAACCATGTATCAACAACCCAACTATATATCAACAAACGTTCTCGTATATGCGTTAGAAACTGTCAGGGCATAATCAGGTTTGCTTTCGGCAAAACTCAACTCGAACTGCTCCATGTTGCTTGAGGCCTTCAATTTCTCCTTGTTCTGTAGTTTATAGCACACTTTAATGGTGTGGCCTTTTTTTGTTGCAATAATTACAAAACTTGCCCAAGGAATTAGATTTGGAACTGTCTGAGGAAGAATGTCTTTCCATGCTTCTACTGCTCAGTCACCAAATCCTCGCCTCTGTCACTGCTGGAACCAGATAAACCCTTGTCTAAATCACTCTTAATGGTCAAAACATTCTTGACATTGTCTAAAGAAATTGAAGTGCGAGTATACATCATAGTCTCAAAAAAAAAGTGAACAAGTGGGACCCAAAGAGCACGACGATGAAATAGTTTGATCCTCATTAGAAATTTTAGCATCAAAATAACCTAAAAGTTGTTGAAAAGATATACCTAAAATCATCCTTGACAGGAAAAGGGGTTCGACGAGTAAACGATTCACCAACAACTTCAGAAAATAAACATCCTTGAACTTTCTCTAGACACTTGTGTTCTTTTCATGCATCAACGTACTTGACATTGGCTAAATAAAATTGAAGCGCGAGTATACATCAGACAGCGACAAATGAATAGTCGTGAGTTTTTTCTCAACCAAATTCTCATTTTCAATGCCGACATAAACTTTAGTAAATTCTCTACTCTATTTAGTGCACTTACACTCAACTGCACCAGATATATCGACCACCTGTGATAGTTGTTTTTGCTTTCTTTATAATTATCAGAATAAATTTGATACTTTTTTATTTTTATTCTACAAGAAATTTTGTTAGCTTTAGCAAATCGTTCTTTGGCTTGGATTCAACATGCAGCGACAGTAAAGAGTTTTTTCACTAATTTATCTCCAAGGGTGCGATTTATCAATATTTATATTTTTTTCTTGAATGAAGTTCGGAAAACTCTTGTCCAGAAAATGTAGTCAGGGGAAATACATTCCTTAAATTGATTTTATATTTTGCTCGGTAACTTGCTCGCGACTCGTTCAATTTCGCTCGCTCAACAGCTCGACTCAAGTCAAGCACGAGCCAAAAAATATGCTCAGAAAAATAAATGAACCATGCTCGCTCGTTAGCACGCTCACTCACTTGACTTAGTTGTTCATGTATACTCATACAAGCATACATCCATATACATACACGATATGTACACAACAAATATACATTTATCCATTTACCCATTACCATTTACCAAATCTTCCATAACACTAAAATCTTGCTTATTTTCCATAACACCAAAATATGCCCAATTTGCATATTGAGTTTTGGTCTAAAAATGTCTGATGGCAGACTAATAACATACAAAATAGAGGGTTGTTTTTCTGCTTGTAGTGTATCATTATTTTTTGTTACGATAACTTTATCATGTTGACCACATATTCTTCTGAGCAAGTCATATCTCCATGGAAATATTCTCACTAAAAGCTGGTTCTAAAATGAAAGCTGGATTTTGTAGAACAACTTGATTAATAAGTGGAGCCTTTGTAACTATTGTAGGTGTTCTTAACTGTTACAATGATTGGAAAATAAAAATTCTGTTATTTTGAAGAATTACAAGCTTATAGGAAGATCAAACAAAGCATTTTTATATGTAGATATCATAAGGTTTTCTGACATTGTAATTTGTCTTTTATTATTATTATTTTTTGAAATATGTGATAGAAGACTTATTTTCAAAATGTTGTTGTGACTTTGTGCAACAATATTTCATCTGGACCAATGTTTTGTTTATTGTTTATGTGGGAAAATTGATTGCTATAGTATTACGTCAATATTGTGGCTATGTTTGTTGGCCACTTAATAAAGTCATAATGTTGTGATTTTCAACAATGCAATGAGTGGAAAGTCATGATATTATGATGGCTTATGTGAGCTGGAAATTAAGTAGAAACAACATGTTATATATATCATATATCTGTCGATAGTAGTTGTCATTGCATTCCCAGGCGCAAGCAAGAAATCATTTTCTAACGAAACGAGCCAATGAGCCGAGCAGGCTCACGAGCAAACGAGTCGAGTAGCTCGCGAGCCAGAAATGAGTCAAGCATGAGCACAATTTTCGTGCTTGAACCGAGCCACGAGCGGATCCAAAATTAAATGAGCCGAGTTCCAAACCAGCTTTGCTCGCTCGAAACTGTCTCATCTACAACCCTACTTTTATAGTCTGAAATCGAATTGTAATTTGCCGTTAAATTTAAAATCAGGTGCCTAATATTATAACTAGTAAATCACTAATCTGGGAATATGTAATAACTATAAGTGAATATGTTATATCATAACCCTTGGTTAGGGGTTTAATCATGTTTAGGTGGCTAAAGAGGTTTAGGGTGCTATGGTGAGGTGGAGGTAGGGGATTGGTTGAGAGGAGGTGATGGTATTTAAGGGTGCAAACCCTTCCTTTCTTCTCATTACCCTCTCTAACCTCATTCTCTGAGCTTTCTCTCTCTCTCTCTCTCTAGCTCTCTAAGGACATCGGAAATGTGGAGTATTCGGCGAGAAAGTCTAAGCACGGCTGGCGTGATCAGAGGTGGTGCTTATCGTTGGGTGATCTCGGTGCGAAGTTACTGGAGGTGCGTGGAAAGCGAGGAGGTTGTCGTGGTTCTTTGGAAGCTTCTTCAAGCCTTTAAGGTATGTCAAGTTCATTATTTGTACTCACCAAGGTGTGAGGTGGTCAGATTGGGCGTCAGAGGCTGAATGTCTCGACGTCGATCTTGGTGCAGCAGAATTTATGCATTGTTACGGTCGACCGGGGGTGGCTTCGATCGACCGGTCTTTGTGTAAATTGGGAGCTTCTGCCTCGCACCGGTCGAACGATACCTTTGGCGGTCGACCAATTATGCATTTTAGGCGAGAAGAAGAAGACTCTGGTAGTTTTCGATCGAAGGGTCCCCTTTGTCGTTTGACCAAAGGCACTATAGTAAGTCGGTTGGGGCCTAGACTTTTAAACGGTCAATCGCCCTAAGATTTTGTTCGATTGAGATAAAGGTTTAAAATTTTCTGTTGTTTCGAGGGCGTTACAGAATACTATTTACAGAAAGTTGCATCATAAGCTTATAGCTAAAATGTTTTGTTTGAATTAATATATTTCAATTGATAAGGCATGGGTATTCTCAACCAAATGCTTCAGTTTCGAACTCCAATGGCTGAAAATAAGCCAAGATATCATACGTCTAATACCCGATAAGCCTTAATTTGATGACGAAGGCTCATCTGACTCTAGTCGTTTAATAATTTAAAAATTGGTAGCACTACTTCTATTTTTCTTTTCATTGTATTTTGCTTTTCATTGGAATTCCTAGGACAACTTAGTGATCTATATGCTCAAATTTTGTAATATTAAAGGATGTGTTTTTTATCCCTAGTTTTATGGTTTTTTGCTTGTGTACACATCAAAAAGATCAAAATTAGTGTAGTACCCATGCTTCTGAGTTATGTCCATTTCCATTGTGTCAATGGTCAATTGCACTTTGCATCATTTGGTCGATTGGAAACAACGTCACTGTTTATAGTGGTAGGGTTGCGTACACCTGACCCCCTTTCCTTGCTTAGGTAGGAGCTTCTTTTGAGGCACTAAGGTAATATTAACGTTAATGTAACCCATGCTTCTGAGTATATTGTTTACATTGAAAATTACCCATATGCACATATGGTAGTGTGGGGGCAGACATCTATTACGTGATGGTTGCCGTCACGAGAACTTAACGCATGTGGACCTCACATTAATAGATGTGTAAGAGACCAATTTGGAATACAAAGAAGCATGTGTATCTCATCAATTTTGATCTTTCGAATGGGTACCCAAGCAAAAACTCATTTAATTTTCCTCACCCTCTCTCCTTCAGATCGGATGGTGGAACTCATGTCGATCAATCAAACTCCTTGTGGTCAAAGGCCTGAGACTTATTGAAAGATGAAAATCGAACGACTGATACATGAACCATTGACTGATCTAGACAGTGTGTCTGGCAGAGCTTTTTGATTACTTAACCCATTATTTTCATCTATTCTCGCCTATTGCCTCAAACAATAACTAGTAGAGCTTGAAAGGTTATAAATGTGGTTTCATTCCATTGTTTTACACATGTCCCTGTTGTTCCATATTTCAGAGAGAAACTCTCAACACATTCAAGCTTCCATTTCCCACAGTCAAATCCTAAAATCCACTACTCGTGTTATCCATCCAAATCACATTTAAGTGCTCATGGTTGACTATTTGATCTTACATGGAGATGAAAAATCAGTTGACCGATTGCTGCACGGTCGTCCCATTTGAAGAGGGTGTTATCCATTCATAATTGGATTTTTTTCGTTTCGATACCCATCCAAAAGGTCAAATTTGGCGCCGTGCTCAGACTTCAGATTCAAAATTGGTCTTTTGCACATTCATTAGTCTCTTACTAAGCTTGTAAATGGGCAATTCATGGACGGTTATAGGGACTACCTACGACCATACTCTGTCTAATTAAACGTTTCGCAGTTCCATTAGAAACCTGTTTATTTTTACCTCTACCTATGACCCTTGCCCACCCCAATTAAGTAAACGGTTTCAGTCGGTTATATGGGTAAAAATCTATCACATAGATAAATAAATGGATAATTAGTTAAAACATAATACGTACAACATTCAACATTAGTCATCCACAAATTTATAATCAAAACATCCACAAATCCATAATCAAACATTCACAAAATGTTCAAGATAACGATAAACATACATAGAAACATCATAAGTAGTATGAAATTGGGGTATCTTAGAAAATTAGAATACAAATAAATTATATGTATATTACATATAATAAATATATATATATATATTAATTATATTTCACGGTTAAACGGTTAAATGGGTGGGTGAACTCTCGTGCCTTTACCCGTCTCATTTATTAAACGGTTACAATTTTCATACACTAACCCACCCCATTTATTAAATGATTAAGATTTTTCTACCCATAACTGTATCTGTCTATACGGTTAGAGCGGTTAAACGATTTTTACCATACCAATATACAATCATATCGCTTGCGATGACAACCGCCACTAGAGTCTAACGTGCGTTAGTGCAATTTTTTAATGTAGGAAATAAGTACCAAGCAAACATACGTAGAAGCATGCACGTTAATTTTAATCTTTTGGACGGTTACCCAAAACCCTTAATTTTATTATTAATAGCATACAACCGTTATCAAAAAAAACTATGACCTATTAATTTCTTCTTCTTCTGGGACTTATTTGTGCTTAAACTCACTCCTCGAAATAGTAAAAAAAAGTGTTAAACAGAAATTTCTTATACTCTGCATGTGATATGGTAATGCATATTGTCGATGTATTACAGTAATCTAGTTGTATATACGACCCTACGAGGAAGTATCCCTTGATCTGGAGCCACACTTGCCGAAGATCAAATCTAAAACACATCAAGACGTGCTAATTTTTCACTTTTCCCGAGTGGGTGATGCCCATCCTCAACCCATGTACCAACTCACCTGCCCTTTCTGCCTCCCATGTTTGAATCCTAATATGCATCTTAAACACTTCATTCTATCTCAATTGACTACCAAATTAAGCTCACAAGAGCTAGAGCTCAAGAATTATAGATTCGTTGTTTGTAGATGAGTAAAATCTTCACCATCCCCAAATTTGAACTCGGTAGTGTCATTTCACCTTCAAAGAACTTGGGAAGCCAAGCAAACCATAATAGAAGAGAAGCAAACTCAAAATATGCACTCTACTGCAAATCACCAAGAGGATATCCAAGCAAAAGACAAAAATAAAAAGACCAACTTAGTAAACCATGTAAGTACTTTTCCCCCATCTTTTCCAATCGTATTAAGCTAAAAATGTAAATGTAAAATCTCAAATGGGACTAACCTACGCAAGTACGATAAAAATGAGGAGAAAAACGCATCTTCTATGATAACATAATCCTCCAAATCATACCCCACATGTTTACTCTCCATGTCATCCTTCCTCTGCCGCAAACGCAAACCCAAACTTAGCATCAAACTTGGTCTTCAAACCATTCTCATCTCACCACAACCTCCAACAATCCACCTGCTGACTTTCTACGCACTACTATTTTCTGCCATTCACGCTTCTTTCGACCTCGAAAGCTTCTAAAAATCATCCAACAACCGGATGTAATAGACAATCTCAAATGATCAAATCCTCGTAAGAGTTTTTTTAACTGCCTGGGTAAATACGAATCAACGGATGGGATTCAATCCAACGACTGTCAACAAACCATTACGCTCCATCGTATATCTGTTGTTGGATATGAATAATTATGATAGTAAATGTAGGAAAAATAAGAGATTATATCACCTAAAGACTAGGAAAAAAAAAGTGAATATATGCCCCGGAAGCTATTTACACACTACTATAAATCTATTTATGATTTTCCAAATAGAGTTCCGTGGGTATTGATTGTTAGAACCCTAAACCCACTTAGGGGTTGATAGTGATTAGGAGAAGGCTTTGCATGGGGAGATGGGTTGCACAGTAGTATGCATGGGGATGGAGGAGAATAAGAAGTGTAGGTGATGGTGTGGGGGGCGTGCACTGTAGACGCCACAATAGGGTTGGGTTTAAGTGTGGATTTTGTTCTCTCTTTCTTTGGATCTCTCTCTCTCTCATTCTTTCCTCTCTTGATCCGACGAGCAGTTCCGGTGGACGGCGACGAGGGTAGTCGAGTGGTTCAGGCGTGAGTGGTGCGGAGCGTAGCACGCGAGGAGGATCACCGGAGGCAACGAAGGCGCGAGCGAGGCTCCGGCGGATTCGTTGCGTTTGAGAGGTATGCCGCTCCTTAGTGTGATTTGTAGGATCGTGTGAGTTTATGGGTCCACAATTAATGCTAATCACCTAATTACCTACTTGTTTAAGCAATCAAAGAAATGCAGCGGAATTTAAACTAAAACAAGCAAGTGTAGGAATATGCAAACCACAAATCGACTCGGCGTTTTTATAGAGGTTCGGCACCCCACCCGAGCCCTAATCATCTCTTGCAAGCTCTGCTCGGATCACCGAGCTCCGCTCACGACTTCACTAACCACTCCCCGTTCCGGGCCGGGAGAGAACGTCTTTATAACCGTCAAACTCGCGAACAACCCTCGCCGAGCTTGGAATCTTCTTCTCACAATCCGAGAAGGATGTTTCGGGCTTTCACCGGAGCCTTTACTCTTTTGACAACAAATGAGAACTTGAGTGGAGCAACACTCTCTAAATATTGAGCACATTTGAGTAGGATTAAGAAATGATCACTAAGTGTGGAAGGTTTGTAGCTTTGAGTGTTTGGGATTCTCTCTAAAGTTTGGGACAAGTTTGTAGTGGGAGAGTTGTGTAAAATGTGTTTTACAACTCTATTTATAAGCATTAGAGAGAATAGAGTCGTTGGGGTTGATTGGGTATGAGTTGGTGAAGATACACAAAACAAAAACCTGCAGGACGCAATTCTGCCTAAAAACGGTCGACCGAATTTGGTATTCCGTTCGACCGTTTGGTCAAATTTCAGCTTTGACTTAAGTTAACTTAAGTTAACGGTCGAACGGGCTCAGGAGATCGGTCGACCGAATTAGTCCAGGCACTTTTGGGAGACCAAATTGTGTTTGTTCGGTCGACCGTTAGGAAAGTTTCGGTCGACCGGATGTTTGGAAATTTGAGGTATTTGGGAATAATACGAATACGACCGTTGGGTATAATACGACAAAACAAACGGTCTGAAAATATGTGTAAACGGTCGAACGGAAAGCTTTCAACGGTCGACCGTTTTGGTCCAGGCAGTTCAAGTTTTGTTTAGGTGTTTTCCAGTTCTAGTTTGGATGATCTATTGAAGTCGAAATTATGTGAAATTTTGTGTGTGACTTCTATAGGGAACCTAGTGTGTGTTTGAGTAGTTTTTAGCTCAAGTATGCTCAATTACACAAGGTTCCTAAATACTCAAAGAAATACAAAATACATGTCTTCAAATGAGCTTGATTACATGTCTTGACTTGATTTCCTTTCTTCATTGAGTCTTGATCACCTGTAGAGGTTAGCACAAGGCAATATATATGCAATGCAACATGTGTGCTACTCTACATGACCATAATTAAGATTAGGTTGATTAAATCATCAAAACATAGATTAAGGCAAAAAAGCCAACATGATTTTGTTGTTAACCCTCGTGGGAGGGTTGTGTTGGTCGGTCGGGGGAGGTCGGAGACCTCTCCGACGAAGTGTTTTGGTGAAAAACCTCGGCTGACGCGAGGTTGAAGACGACCAATGGTCGACCGGGTTCCTTCGGGTGGTCGACCGATGTAGTGTTTTTACCCGACTTTAACCTTCACCGGTCGAACGATGCCTTGTGGCGGTCGACCGGTAGTGCGTTTTGCTGGTGAGTTAGGATTGCATGTCATGTTTTGGTCGACCGGTTCCTTGGGTTCGTTCGACCGGAACTTAAGTGTACTGAAAATAAATGCATGCTTGTTCGACCGTTTATTGTTATACGTTCGACCGTTTATGACTTAGAATTACTAGGATGCCCAGGTAGTTTTCGGTCGACCGATAGTTTGATTTGATGTTGACCAGACTCCGGATTTTGACCTCGTATCGGTCGATCGGTTTTAGATCTCTGTTCGACCGTTGGGACTTAAGTTTTGTGCAAAGAGTTCGACCGTTGCAGACTTTCGGTCGACCGAGTCCCTTGAGGAAGCTGTCGACAGGGTTGCCTCTTCCGGTCGACCATTTTTGCACAGAACTGAATTCCTGGTCCCTTTTTGAATGCCAACTCTGTCCACAGAAACCCGTGTCCTCGCCTTGTGCGTGAGCCGGGAGGTGATGGTGGGTGCGTTCTGCGTGCCTGCCCAGGGACCGCTGTGTGGAAGAGTGTGGTTGTTCGGGACGCGTCACCTCCCTGTATGGATCGTGACTAATATGATGGATTGATTGGACTCATTGTAGAGTAGCAGGCATGAGGGATCGTGGATCCCAATGTTTGATGATGTGCGGGCACGCAACTGTCATTGGGTGAGGTGACTACCGGCCCATGAGGCTACGGAGGTTGCTGCCCTGCTTTTATAGCGGCGTGGTTGGTGTTTGCGGCTCGTGAAGCCTGATGACCTGACAGACTTTGGTCTGGACCCGTCCGATGATGTGCCGGACGTATTGATGGACCACCGTTGCAGCGCTGGTGATGTCGCCGATGTTGTTCCGACGATGATGATTGATGGGCCGATGATGATGTTCCGGCTATGTTCCTCAGATAGGCACCTACTGAGATGATGATTGATGGACCGACCGAGCGACGGCTCCGTTGGTGTGGTTTCGACCACGAAGTTACAGATCTGTTTCTTATGGCGCGGACCTGGCGGATGCTCCCTGCCGAACCCCATGATTAGTGTAGCCGCGTGTGGGGCGTATCACGTCTTGTTCCGTTAGACCATATGTGCCTACGGTAGGTCTCCTCAGGAGACCCGATGATGATTGTCGGACTGATGTCCCATGTTACCCTTCGGGGGAACTGTTTTCCTTACTGTGATGACATGACATGCTACTAGTATGATAGGTTCATTTGTACTACTGCATGCATATAAGTGAGCTTGGCATACGGGGTTTCCTTATGGAAACTCAGGCATTGTTGTTGTATCTTTTTCAGGACGGCAGTAGGTCCAGAATTGGGTGGTGATCAGCGGACGCGCGCATCTTGGGATTGGATCCTCTATCCGGACCACCGTCGACATGATTACGTTTATCTTCCTTTTGTTGTTCTGTTGTAATCATGTACCGTTTTGACAAACTTTGATGTAATATGGTGCACCGCTTATATGTTTTATGAGAAGTAACAGTCCCGTCTTTGATTATTGAGTTCTATTGCCTTGATTACAAATTTTTAAATTTCCGCTGTTTTGGGATGTTACATTGATAATCAGCAGGTTGACGAGTGGGTTATTTTTGTTAGTAGAACCTTCATAGTTCTTGCAATATTTTCGTAATGTGCAGTATAATCAGATATCATTTACGAGATGTCTAGAAAGAGTTAATAAGTTCAACTCGATGAGACTCTATTTGGAACTACCACGGGATCTAATAGCGTTTGGATCCAAACTCCACTGATAAAATAACCCATGTCAACCCCATGTTGAGTATAGAAGAAGTAAAGAGGAAAATGATACTTGTATTGCACAACTAATGTTGGTACAACAACACAGTTCACTACAACTTTTTTCCTCACTACAACACTCTCACTCACACTCTACTACAAAATAACTAAACTACACACACTCACACTACTACACAAGATTCACTATTTGTGTTATGGAGAACTCTTCGCTTAGATGATTTGGAATGAGAGATGACACATCTATTTATAGGTGTGAATGGAAACTTGTAGAACAACTGAAGTTTCTACACCTTTAAACTTCTAGGAAGCTAGCTTCATAGTGTTGGATAAGAAAGAAACATGTAGAGTATGAATTCTCTAGAAATTAGGCTTAATGGGTTGGAATTATTAGCTTAAGTAATATAACTTCTTGGGTCTTGATTGGTGTTAGATCTTTAACACTCCCCCTCAACACCAACCCTTCTTCTTACCATCCCAAGTCGTTGACAAAGTTCTTCAAATTTTACTTGGTATAGTTCTTTAGTGAAGATATCTGTCACTTGCTCCTTCATACCGATAGACTTCATAAGAACTTCGTCTTGTAGAACCTTCTCCCTTGGAAAATGGTGATGAACCTTCACATGTTTCGTTCTTACATGAAAGATTGGATTTTTTGTCAGACGTATGATAGATTCATTATCACAATGCAACAACACTGGATGATTACTTGCTGAAGAAGATCTTCTAGTAACCGCTTTAACCATGTACTCTCTTGGGTGGTCATCGCTCTCGCTCTATACTTTGCTTCTGTAGTTGACAGTGAGACAATTGGTTGTCTCTTACTACACCAATAGATTGGTGCAGAATCAAGACTAAATACATATCCGGTAGTCGATCTTCGTGTGTCGTGGTCCCCCACATAGTCAGCATCGCAATACCCGACTATTTTTTGTTTTCCTATATTTTTGTATAAAAGACCAAGATCAATAGTACCTTTCACATACCTCAGTATTCTCCTTACTGCTTCTATGTGAGGCTTCTTCAGTGTCTGCATGATATCAAGTCGAAAGAGATATCAGGTCGAGTCATGATTAGGTAGATCAAACTACCTACTAATTGTTGAAACATTGTTGCATCCTCCAAATCATTGCATTTACATGCACACAACTTGGTCATTTCCTCCATTGAGGTAGATATCGGCTTGCAGTCAAGCATACCAGCCATCTGCAGAAGATCCTTAACATACTTTTGCTGGTAAAGAAATATATCTTGTTTTCTCCGGTCTACTTCAAGCCTCAAGAAATATTTAAGCTCTCCAAGCTCCTTGATTTGAAATATAACCGATAGATTCCTTTCAGTCCTCTGATTTTCCTCCTCATCATCTCCAGCGACGATCAAATCATCTACGTACACGAGAACTACAGATATTTGTCATTCTCTATTTTTTATGAAAATACTTGAGTTTGCAGGAGCAATATTGTATCCACACCTAAGTAAGAACTTTGTTATCTTCCCGTACCACGTCCTTGGAGCTTGTTTCAACCCGTATAATGTCTTTTTTAACTTGCATACATAGTGTGATGATCAATACTTTCAAATCCTTGGGGTTGTTACAAGTATATTGATTGATCCAACTCTCCATGAAGAAAGACATTTTCACATCTATTTGTCACAACTTCCATGACTTAATTGCTGTTATAGCAATTAAGACTCTAACCTTGGTAATCTTGGCTACTGAGTAGAAGGTCTCATCATAATTCATACCATATTGTTGTGAAAATCCTCGAGCAACGAGACGAGCTTTGTACGTTTCTATGGATCCATCAGGGTGTGTCTTCGGCTTGTAGACCCACTTGCAAGAGATATGTTTAATGTCTGCAGGTATTGGGACCAGCTCCTATGTCTCATTCTCTTTTAAAGCTTTGTATTCTTCTTTCATGATGCCCATCCATTGTTTACTCCTTGATGCTTCTTCATATGTGACAAACTCATTAATCTCTTCTTCTCATGCTAGGACTGAGAGTGCCGAGTTCTATTTAAGTAACTGTTCTCCTGGCGCGTCAATCGTCTCATGCACGATCTGAGCGCCAGGAGAACAGTTTCTTAAATAGAACTCGGCACTCTCTGTGCCGAGTTCTATTTGAATCACCTCAGTAAAAATGTCAAGTGTTGGTCAATAAAAAACCAAATAGAACTCGGCATCACCCATGCCGAGTTCTACCAAAGTTGAACTCGGCATCACCAGTGCCGAGTTCTCTATGCATAAAAAAACAAAACCCGCCGCCGCCACGTGTCACCACGTGGTGGCAGCGGGTCTAGTTTGAAAATTACTTTTAATGTAAGTTTATTTTGGTAATTTTTTTAAAAAAAATATTATTTTGAAAAAATTTATTACATCACTCTTTATTAGATCACAGCGATAGAAGCCAATAACAGACTTCTAGACTTCTGACCACACGAAGAAACAACTAGCAACAATTGCAATGGCAGCTTCAGTTCGATTGGACCTTCTTAATTTGATTTATTCGTGCCTGCTGCACATATGGGAAACTCAAGAATCAATATTCTTCTCTAATTAAATTGTAGACGATGGATGGTTTACAACTATAACTACAAGTTGTAATAATAACATGTACTAAGTTAGCCGAAGAATTACAGGTACCATTTGGAAAATAGATATTTAGGAGTCTTTAGGCATGATCTTGAAGGTGCACTGTCCCTTCTTAATGCAACCGATCAACATGTGTGCAGTATCAATTCCTGAATAAAAACACATTAGATGACAAACAACATATTTTTAAATTAATGCAGTACGTATTATATTAGGTTGAGGCCTATTGAAACCAACCTGCAAGATAAGCTCCATGGACATAACCATTATAGTGTGTGCTCGTGTGTTCTCCGGTAAAATACACCCTTCCAACAGGAGCCTACAATAAAATAAAATGCCAATTTGTTAGAGAATTGAAATCAAGATTCTAAGTATTAATAGACAAGCTTTAAGGTGATCTGATAAAGCATACCCTAATTTGTTCATATTCGTATCGGTTAACACCCAAGGGCCAGTTGGAGAAGCTGCCCCTAAAGAACCTATCAGACCACCACCTTGGGACAAGTATGTCTGTTTGCATTCGGTATGTTTGGTCCAAACATGTCCCTCAACACTCCCATGCATTCATCTTTGGTTTGGGAGTCCGGTTGTTGCTCGATCATCCTCGATTCCTCATCGGTCACCGTCACAAGGAGCACGTTTGCTCCACGGTACTCGACCTCAAAATGCTGATGGAAACATGCATTAAATAGAAAGGTTACATGCATGGAATGGAAATAGTAAAAACTCTTTCTTTACTGGAACACATTTTCACTTTTACCTGCCATATGGGATAGTATCCTCTCCTCTCATTTGCGTAGAGGAAGAAGTTGGTGCCATTTTTAGTAGGCCAAAAGGACTTGGGGAACTTGAGGAAGATCTTTGTGTACACCGCCATGTCGAATTGGTATATGGCTAGGATTTTCCATCTCTGCATGTAGTATCGAAAAATAAATACATATTCATATTTTCCCAATTAAGCTTTGTAAAACATGGTAAATTAAGTGGAATCTTAAAACACGCAAAATTTAATAACAAAAAAAGAACATGATAAAACAGAAGATATGAATAAGCGTTCACTTTTAGCGGCTCTACTACCATATGAATTACTACCATAGTAATTCCTATGGTAGTAGAGCTAGTTGTTGGGAGGGGATCTAACAATGCACTTATACGAAACACGGATTAAACGCACCACGTATACTAAATATTGATTGCGGAATTAACTTCAGACTTTTTCCCAAACTTAATTGCAACAAGAACACCAATAAGATAGAAATAAACAAGCAAACACAAATGCACACATGAAACAGCCACGACACACGCAATTTATAAGGTTCGGCAACGTCCCTACGTCCTTGGGGGTCTCCTGCGGGTTTCATTTCCTTCTTCCGCTTCTCCAACAAGAGAAGCAACCGAGATTACAAGTATATGGAGGCAATAAGTCCTCCAAATCACTCTAGATCTATCTCTAACCTTAATCTCTCAACCCACAATAAAGGAAACTATGTTGTATGCAATTGGATATTGAAAATAAGAGCAAACAAATCCTTTTATAGACTCAAAATCCGAACTACAATTAAGGAAAACCGAACAGAACTATTCGTGGGGACACGGTTAACCGATGCTCGTTCGGTTAACCGTGCGTGCTTTAATAGGAGCGATTCTTGTTCCGATTCGGTTAACCGAACCCTTCCCGGTTGACCGAGGGAACGATTCTCATGCGACTCGGTAGACCGCGAGAACGATTCTTCCACGAACTAACGAATTCTCCAACAACCCTTCGGTCGACCGAGAACCCCTCGGTGGACCGTGCCAAGTTGTCCAGACACTTTTAGATTCTCTGAAAACCAAAAAATCTCCTCAACGGTTTACCGAACCCGTTGTTCTGAAGTGTCACTTGCTCTCTGACGGTAGACCGAATCCAATTCGGTCATCTGATCTCAGCTGCACACGGAGTGCCTGGAATCCTCGGTTCGGTGGACCGAATCCAATTCGGTAGACCGACCCGTCTTCGCCGAAATTTCCTGGGTTGTGCGTCGGTAAACCGAATCCAATCCGGTCGACCGATTCTTCCTGGATTTGCTTCCTTAACAAATATAAGTCAATATTCAACACTAGTCGTATGCTTATAGATCGATCTAGCCAATCTAAAATCCTAATTGAAGTTTTAAACTGATACCCTCCGGAAGTACCGAGTAAAAAGAGTACAAACGGGCAAGTCCGGTACAAACTTGATGAGGTTGCTTTGAAGAACACCGACACTTGGGGAGAGAATCACATAACGCCCAAAATAAGTAGAACCATCTTCTGTCTTCACACTGACACCCCTTGATGTGTATGTCACTTGATTCACCACCTACAATTAACACTCCAAAGTCCAAACATCAGTTACCAGTTTCGTACATCACTTCATGTCCATATTATTTGGAAAACCTTGTTAAGCTGTAGGCGAGGGTCAGAAATCTCATGTTTGTCTCTGTGGAGGAATTGTCCGGCCAGGTCGAGCACCAAAGATTCATATCCCCTCTAATCCGCCACAAAATACAAGTCCTCGCCGAAGTTCGCAAAAGTACTCAACGGCTCAGTATTCTGAAGGCTTGTAAGTCGCGGAGGCTCAGCGAATTCGTAGTCGAAATTGTAGTAATCCACAGCCATCTCCACTGGAGTGGATGGAACCCTAGATTGAAGCCATGCATCAGAATTTAATTCGGATTTGCCACACCAAAGATTTATTTTTATAATCCAATTTGTAAGAAAAATCTTTTACATGCATGGGATTGACACTTGGGAACCATTTGATGAGTTACAATTTTTGTATTTTTTTCTGTTCACGTGTATAACAACGTTTTTCGATTTTTTTACTGATACTAAAGAAGACATGAAGGAAAGTTTGGTGTTGGTCTAAATTAAGTGCGATTTATTTGTCATATTTTATTCTTATATTACTATATTTATTGGTTGATCAAGTTAAATTTTGCCTGTATGATTTAACGTACTATCTCAATATTTGAACTTGCAAAATTTATAAAATGGAGAGGCCGATCGAGTTTAATCCAAGACTCGAAATCAAAAGTCTTATCATATCATTAGATGGAGTATATACGTACTTATCCATGAGGCGTTGGAACGAAAGAATGGAGATGTCTTGGGAACCACTTTTGGGCAACTTTTTAGAAAATTTCTCCGAACTACTAATGGTTTCGTCGGCTTGATCGAAGACATGCCCTACATCTCCCACACTGTACAATAAATCTCCCCTGCAAGATCAAATTAGTCACACAATAACATTAAGAATTAGAAATGTATATATAGAAGTAGGTATATTAATGTAGTGGTAATTGTGTTACTGGGTTTTTTGGTGGTAAGTGTTTGCGGGAAGGTTGTCGTAGTCAGAAAAGAAGGTGCGAAGTTTGAGCTTTTGGGCCATTGTCCATGCCGGTTTCTCTTGATCACCGTGCACACCTTCGACCCAATTGGCTCCGACTTCGACATTAATTCCGGCAAAGTTTTTCTTGCACATCCGACCACCGATGTGATCGGTCGCCTCCAATATCAAAATGTCATTTATCCCTGCGTCCGAGAGTGTCTTTGCGGCCGTTGTCCCTATCGGATTAAAGAGAACGAAATCAAATTATAATTAACGTGAAATTTCAACGAGAATAACTTTAAATTAGAAAATCTTTAAAAGTTCTAGTGAGTCATGAGGTTTTAAGTTTTGTGAACACCATTTTTGTTTTGAAGCATAAATCAATGGTTTGAGAATGCTCACCGGACATTCCCGCGCCGACGATAATCACTGATGGTATTTTGTTGTAGGCATTAGCGTGGATAGAAAACACTTCTAAAAGTAAAAGAAAAAGACACACAGCAATTTCACTTCGAAAGCTCCCCATATCTCTGAATCACTCGGTCTAGCTAATTTAGCAAGTGACTATGTTCCACAACAGTTACTATTTATAGAAAGAAACTCAACGTGATTCTGCAAAACATACGTTTTCTTTGCCCAAAGACCTTCAAGAGTCTAGTATTGTGTAATTACATTTTTTCTGCAACTGTCACTTGATCCGTCATTTCTTTGTGTGAACAGTTGGAGGTACAATCAGAAGGGGAACACGACCAAACATTTTCGATAATCCAGGGCCACTTATCTGGTAACTCCATCATTTGGAAGTTTTAAAGCGCTTCGGAAAGAGTTTATGATGTAGTGGGGGGGGGGGGGGGGGTGGTTTGTTATTGAGCTCTCGTGATTTTTAACGGTTTTTTTGCTTGCATGCTATTAGAAAATACCGTAATTCTCAACGACCCTACTTCCGCCGCCGCCAGCCGACCGTTACTGCAGCGACCGACGGCCGCGCGACCTCCAGAATACTATGGTCAGCCCGCAAACAACGCCAGCCCCCGTGTGGTCCGCCGGTCGGCCGCTCCGTCACCCGATCTCTCATCCCCAACCCTTAGGACCCAAAATACGGAGGTGGGTGATGTTTCACCAGATCTGCCCAGGCGTCGCCGGAGTGCTCCTCGTCGGTGCTAGGGGAGGGGGTGGGTTTTGTGATCTAGGGTGGGTTTAGGGTTGGGTGAAGAGAAAGGAGATAAGGAAGAGAGAGGGTGCAACAATACAAACATGAATATTTATGTTTTGGTAAATACAAATAAGAATTTAAGAAGGTGGAACTCAAATAAGGATCCACGACCAGTGGTGGACCCAACAATTTTCAAAGGGGTCTCGAAATATGAAACTTAACTCAGAATACATAATCATAAAATTCAACAAAATATATTAATATATAAGCGGCATCTTTTGCAATGCTATACTCTAACAGGCCAAGTACCAAATTCATCAAACCAAGATGTAACAAATTGGCGTTTATGATCTCCATCATCTTTTTTAGGAAATTTATACTTCCGAGTTGACACGGATCTTTCAACAAATAATATCTTCGCACCTCGTCTCTGATATTAACATCATAGTCTGTAATAATAGGTCTTAAACCTGGATCTGAAGGGTATTCATTTGGATTTTTGTCCACAAAACTATTGGACTCTTTTTCTTTCACTTCATCAACTAATATTGTTTTAGACGATTCATTAGTTTTTTTCTTTCCTTTTGAAATATTTTTCCATGGTGAAAGCTAAATTTCATCAAAAAAATAAAAAACATCAAGTTGATCATGCAATCCAAATGAAACAAAAATGGAACAAAAAGTAGGTAAAACACCAAAAGTAGACAATACACAAAACCACATCATATCTCTTGTAATTCCTACCTACAATTTTTTTCTAATTTATTTTTTCAATCCATTTTTACAATAATTTTTATAATCCAATTCTAAGGAAGTATAAATAAAAGTAAAACATGCAAAATCCAAAACCCAACAAAGAATTTGTCCACCACTTTGGGAATCACCACATGAAACTTCAATCTCCTAACACCTTCTCTCAAAATCCTTGTTCGTAAAGTCAACTCCAACTTCTAAATAACACAAACCTAAACAAAAAAATTGCTTAAATCAAACCAAATACAAGAGAGATTTGTTACATTTGTGTTTGAAACCCCCAAAACTTGGAACCAATCTTTGTTTTGAAGGTTTGGGCTAAAAAAGATTGAAAAAGATGAGGGTTTGTGTGATTTGGCGGTGTTGATTGTGGATTCTCATTTTTTTTAAAAACTTTAATAGTAGTATTTTTTTTTCTTTCAAAGGTGCCCTGTGGATCCATTGGGCCCAAGGGAGGTCAAACCCTTGTAGTTGTCCACGACACTATTATTTCAAGTTTTAGCACCACGTCGTATTCATATACCAATATGTTGTCAAATTATAGTATGTTCCCCTTAATATTTCCGTGTACTAGAAAACTAGAATGTACACTTTTGTAACTAAAACTTTGACTACAATATGCACATAAGAATGAAAACTTATATTTTTTGGTATTACGAAAATAATAAATTGGAAAAATTACTCACGCCAACATCAAGCACGCACAATATTGTTTTTATATTGGTATAATTGTGCCAGTACAGTCCTTGAAGATAAAAACTATACCACAGAAATTTACTTTTTTGAAGTTAAAACATCTCCTCCATGTGTTTACCTTTATATGGTTGAGATTCAAAGAATTGAACCTCTCCAATTTTCCATGAATTGGAGAGGATCCTTGTCCTCTCCAAACATAGTTATGGGCAAATTGTAACTCATAGTAGATTAATACGAGGGATAGCCCGTGAGATAAATTGTCTTCTTCTGCTGCCTATAGAGGTTTACAGCTCGATCACACACATATCGAGCATATCGAGTACAATTCTCCACACCTAAATTATTCAAATTTCATTCGTCATAAAACGTCCTCAAAAAGTGTGAGGTTAAAATTAGTGTTTTTTCCAAAAAATCTATATGATGGAGGTCATATCACGCACATATCGAGCGCATCCCATTTATAATTCTCAACGCCTAAATGATTCGAATTTCGTTCGTCATAAAACGTCCTCAAAAAGCGTGCAGTTAAAAGTAATTTTTTATTCAAAAAAACTATATTATCGAGGTCATATCGCGCACATATCGAGTGCATCGAGCCCATCCAGTTTACAATTCTCCACACCCAAACGATTCGAATTCTGTTTGTCATAAAATGTCCTAAAAATCATGCGGTGAAACGACATCAAGTTCCATTGAGCCTCTGTCGAGCTCTATCGAGCACATCAAAACAAACTCAACATTAAGTTAAAACAAACTCAACATAAAAACAAACTAAATGCAAAAGGAATCGAGCCTATTGAGCACAACAATCGCGTTTCTATCGAACATCTATTGAGCCCATCGAGCTTCGTTGCAAACACAAAAGATTGGTCCGACATCCATTGATTCAATCCACTCCACAAAACACCCAGTCTTATCCTATCGAGCTCACATGCAAAAGTGATCGAGCATATCGAGCACAACAATCGCGTTCCTATCGAACTCATATCGAGTCCATCGACCTTCGTTGGAAACACAGAAGATCGTCCATTTTTGTATCTAAACTATTAGAATTCCTAATAAACTCCGGCTACCTCACCAGCGAGGTGGAACGCCGCTCGCTCACCAGGGAGCGAGACCCCTGACCGACCCGTCGGAGTGAGCATAAGGAGTATAAGCCAATCCTAACACAAATCCCCCCTCGAAGTACATCCGGGTTCGACTGTCGACGGGAAGGGTTGCGTGAAAGAGAGAGAGAGAAAAGCGTGACAGATAGAGGTTTTTGGTTTTTTTAAAGGTAGGGGTATTTTGGGGAGAAGTGGAAAGATAAATATATTTTTCAGAGAGAATCAAAGTGGATGATATTTTTCAGAGGTTGGGTCACTTGGAACATAGATTGTCAAATTTTCCATTTCTTTTGATCCAATGATTGCTGATGAAGGACATTTCTCCTCCATCGAAGGCTTCAGTCCTGTTGGATCACTACCCAGATTTGGATAAAGTCTTACAATCCACGAGGGTGGTGTAATGACATAATTTGGAGTCCAAGACCATCACCAAACAAACCTAAACACATTGTTGCATTAGGTATACATGGTCACGTCCTCTGTCTTCAACTGCACGCTCTGACGTTCACACTCGAATATACGTGAAATTTTTATAATGCATATATTCTACATTCTACTAGGGTATAATTTATAAAGAACTAAACTCGGAACGAGTTGGGTCTAACTTGAGTTTGGTTTGTTAAAGATTTTACATATATGTTTGGTTTGTTAAATATTTCACATGTATGATTTTGAATTGAACACAATTTGATGTCTGAGTTTGACTTGATAAGAGCAGAAATAACAGCGCCAGAGCTACTCCAGGGTGCCCTGCACTCTCTCTCTGCCACGTCAGCTTCTCTCTCTGCCAAGTCAGCTTCTCTCTCTGCCACATCAGCTCACCCAACCCACCCAAAAAACACTCTTACCCATGCCCGGGCTACCCCCACCCACCCTACACTCTCTTTCCTCCACATCATTTCTTAATTAAACATTTTAATTTTCACACAACATTCAACAAATTACATTTTATATAATTCTAATAACATTACAATTCTATTTTAACTCGAAATATTGTTAATAATTACTGTTAAATCACGAAATTATTATTAAATATTACGGAGCCACCTCAGTGGAAGCATGATTAAAGTGCACGCATGATATTAGACCATACTATTAAACCACCTCGACAGGTCGTTCGGGGGTCTGGAAATTATTGGTTCTGGAAATTTCTTAATTTTCATCACTTACAAAAAAATTATTACCCCACATTTATAACAAATACCCAATCCATTAATAACAAAACATCCACTAAATAATTAAAATTTTTAAAAAAAAATCGACGAATGGGGGGGGGGGGGGGGGGGGGGGACACGTGCCCCCCACCCGATGGGCGCCCGGACGCTAAATCGGGTGCTCCGGCACCCGATTTCCCACCCGGGCGGGCGCCCGGGTCGGGCGCGAGGGCGCGCCTGACCCATTAAGGGTGCCCTAAGAATGTGTACATGTCATTCAGTTTATTGTGCTGAAACTTGAATTACAAAAACAATCGTTGTCTACTAAAAAAATAACAAAATAACAAAATTTAACAACTAACATATCTTGTTTTCATAATAATGTCAAAAAAAACCCAACATATCATGTTAAACAAATTATTTTGTTAAAAAAACATGGTCACTAGTCACTGCTTTAAGTCCAAAAACAACCAGCAAGCTACGGTAAAAAAAAGATATTATAGTTTCCTCTAAATTTCTACATCACTGATTACCATTCACACAAAATATGCAATATAACATATACCGAGGCTACAGGGTATTCAATTATTTACGAGCGATATATTCGGCCTTTTTTAAATTATAAATAAATCTATTTCACTTTTGAGTGAGTCTAGTTTATTATTTTCAATCAAATTCTTAACCAGATAGAATCCGACTGAGCCGAATCCAAGCGACTCACGGGCTCCAATTATTTTGGGGGTGAGGAGAAAGCACATTAAAAAATGGACTTACCATGTTGAGTGTATTGTAAACCGACGTGGTTATTCTAACATCCGACGTGGTCAAATTACACATTGGTTTTTTTGAAAACGGCGTGGTATGTCCGATTCCACATTGGTTTAACAGCAACCGACGTAGAATGACATTTACTAAGCCGGTTTACGTTAAACTAACGTAATAAGGGAGCCATAATACCTATTTTTTATAGTAGTGATCTACATCTACCACACCTTGATGTTACGTTACAACAAAATAGTTTTACACCTTAGATGTAACGTCTATGGGAAACTAAACAAAATTCAATCCCAATCCCGCACAAGCTAGCAGCAAGGACGTACATTCAATGACGACCTCAAACGAGTATCTTCCTAGTTACGCCCGTAACCTAGGGGTTAATAGCTACTTATTTTTAGATTAAGACTTTTATTAAGTGACTTTTAGGACATAGGGAGAGGAGACGAAATCCCTGCTTAATCTCATTACACCAACTTACTGTGGTTTCCTCCTAGCATCTAACAAGTAATCATTCCAATCGCGCACTTTCTCACACTTGTTCCCATGTACGTAATCCTTACTCAATACATGATATGCGATTTAATTCATGATGAGTGATGAAATCGTTTGTCCATCTCCAGCAATTATCGACAATATAAGTAAAGCAAGAATCAAGAAAAACATGTACGTACGTATGTGTTCTTGATGATGCATCACCTATTTTTGCATTGGGTTTCATGGCCAAGCTATTAGTTAAGGGGTTTAACAGTTTGTTTAAGACAGAAAGAACATAGCATGAATTGAACCAAGAAAAGAATCACCATTCGAATTTCAGCAGCAGATTGCTCACCAACACCACTAATAGCAGTTACTAGGTTGGTCTTAGTAGCTGCTACTGCCCAGCAAAACCCAAAATTTGATGTAAAGTCCATTGTTGTGCCCTACGTCATGTGGATCACAAGAACAAGAAAATACTAAGGTCATGTTTGGTCCACCGTAATCAAGAGTGTAATGTAATTTGATTACTAAAAGCTAAGAGAAGAGTTGTAATTAGATTAATAGTTTGATTAGTTGTTGTAGGCATTTCTCGGATCCGGTAGAGTCTGTAAAACCCGGTCCGATTACTCTTCTCTTCCATATATAAATATCATTTGTGAGCTCTCAAGGTTAGTTACGAGAGCATCACCTTCTTCCTACATTAGTTTTTTATGGTATCAGAGCGAGAAGAGTTCTCTCAAGATCCTGCAATGGCAACCCCATCAGGTACTGGAGCAGTTGTGAAGTATCCTTGCCCAGTCAATCTGAATGTGACGAATTTTGTTTCGATTCGCCTCACGAAGTCGAATTTCTTGTATTGGGAGACTCAAATCAAAGCCCTAATCGGAAGCAATGGATTGGTCAGCTTCATCAACGGAATAAAGACTTCACCGGAGAAGGAGGTAGTTGGTTTTAACGGAGACAAGATCTCAAATCTAGATCATGAATCATGGATTAAGACTGATTTCTTGGTGAAAGCATGGATTACGAGCACTCTTTCCGAAGAAGTGCTTGGGATAATCGTTGGCCTTGGATCTACTGTCGAGGTATGGACCGCTCTAACCAATCACTTTTCTCAAGGATCTCAAGCTAGAGAATGTGAATTACTTTCTCAACTTCGATTCTTAAGTAAGGATGATAAACAATTAGAGGATTATTTGAGAACGTTTAAGATGATTTGTGATTAGTTACACTGGATTGGAAAACCTGTAACATATCAAGATAAGGTATTCTATTTGTTGAATGGGTTGGGTCCAGATTATGAGAGTTACACTACTTCTATGTTGAAACCCCCAATTCCATCGTATTCAGATTTGATTCCTCTTTTGAAAGGTCATGAGTTGAGGAAGGTAAGTAGGAGAGATCTCTCAATCACCACAACCATGACTTTCTGTAATCAAAGAAATGACAAGAAGAACAATAAGAAGTCAGGGAATAATAATGTTTCTTTTGAAGGAAGGGGATTCTCTCAACCATCTCAGAACTCAGCTAGTCAAGGCAGTAATGGAAATAACTCAGTCGAACTTGGAGTTCAGAATGCTATGATTCTAAGAAACCAGTCTGGAGATCTTGTTGCAAATCAGGGTGGATATAAGACAGTGACGTGTCAAATTACTTTAAAGCATGGTCGTAATGCTCTAAGGTGCTAGCACAGATACAATAATAACTATAACTACTAAGCTTCCCAGATCATTTGCAAACATGGCAGTTAACAATCAAGAAAATTTAGAGTGGCTTATTGATTCAGGAACATCTGATCATGTGGTGAATGATCCAGATATACTCAAGAATTTAGTTTGTTATAATAATTTTGAGTATATTATGGTGGGAAATGGAGAGTATTTGCCTATTTCACACATGGGAAATGGATTTATCATTGGAAAGCATCCAATTCAACTTAAAGACGTATTAGTGGTGCCCTCTATGTCTAAAAATATGTTATATGTTTCTCAGCTAACTAAAAATTATCCTTGTCACTTTGTGTTTGTGCAAAATTACTTCTACATTGTGGAATTGCAGACCAACAAACTTCTGGCTTCAGGAGTTAGGAAATGTGACTTGTATGTTCTAGACAAGCCTCATCATGCTGCTCATTTATCAAATAGATTCAAAGCTACTACTGGAGATACTTGGCACAAGCGTCTAGGTCACCCTCATGCAAGTATTATTCAAACTCTTCAATAACATTAGCTCATTTAAATGACAAATATTGATGTAACCTTTTGTTCTTGTTGTTTTATGAGTAAAAGTAGTCGTCTTCCCTTTATTCATGAACACAGAAGGTCTGATGTTCCTCTAGAAAGGATATACTATGATATGTGGGGAAATCAACAATTGTTTCTGTTCAGAAGTTTCAATACTATGTTATCTTTGTAGATGACTGTACAAGATTCACATGGTTTTATCCATTAAAGATCAAATCAGATTTTTACCATTGGCTTGTTGTGTTTCATACAATGGTTTAGAAGATATTTAATGCAAAAGTTAAGGTTTTTCAAACAGATAGTGTGGTGAGTTTACCGATCAATCTGTTACATCGTATCTGCAACAATATGGAATTGTGCATCAGTTTTCTTGTCCACACACTCCACAACAAAATGGAGTTGTGGAGAGAAAGCATAGGCACATTGTAGAGTTAGGGTTTGCTATGCTCTTCCAATTAGGGGTGGCAGCGGGTATCCGGAACCAGTAGTACCAAACTGGAACCAAACCAGGATAAACGGATATGGGTCAGATCTGGATATTCCATTTCAGAACCGACCCAGTTCCGATTTGGTTCCGGACTTCCAGTTCTAGCCACTAGAACCAATCTGGATCTGGTATATATATTACTAATAAAAAAAACTAATCTAACCATACAACCACAACCCACATGAGAGGAAACCAACAACACACTTCACCCGCCGCCTCCACTCCCTCTTCCTCTTCCTGCTGCTGCCTCCACGGTCCACACTCCCTCTCCCTCTATACTCTCCTCTCGTCCCACGCCTCTCCGGTCTTCTCCACGTCTCTCCGGAGTCCGGACTCAGGTTGTTGTAGATTTGCTCCTTAAGTCATGGATTTTCTTCGTCTTGCAACTACAAGGTAAACATACAGAATCAAGGTCCGTACCCTCCTACAACAAGCTTTTGCTTATGATCTAGATTGTGTCTTTGTAGGTTTTGCTTATGATCTTGCAAAATGCACCACCAACCCTCAACTACGAAAGAGATATGAAGTTTTCCAAGGTATTAGAATCAAGTGCTCATTACATTTTTACAAGGAATCATTCTTCCTTATAAATTGTATTCTCTTCGTAGACATTTAAGCAAATGATTGTTGTATGCTTGGTGAAAGATCCTTCAAGGAGGCCCACTGTACACAAGCTCTTGAAACATCAGTTCTCAAGCAAGTCAGATCCCATGATTACATATGTAGGACAATCTTGGAAATTCTACCTCCTCAAGATGGAGCTAAAACATGGAAGCTATGAGCCATCCTACAACAAGATTTTGATGTGTGTGTACCTTCAGTGACATTTTTATTTTAATCCAGGAAAAAGAGCAAGACAAGCTTGAGCACAAGGAGATGCTGGCTGGGAGAAAGTCTGTTTGAACCTGGAACTACATATGTAGATGCAAGGCAGAGGAAACAACCTCATTGTAGATGCAAGCCAAATCCCATGGCTACATATGTAGGATAACTCATTTAATCCATGATGTCACTAACTCATTTACAAGATTGCAATTTTGTTAGTTGCAAATCCCAACTTATTGTTCTCTCATCATATAATTGCATGGTTTTGTAAAAGACAATATTTGATTTACCAATTCTGAATTAAGTTCATTTTCACATAGCTGTTGCATGTTCCTGATCACAATACTGTATAAAATGGTACTCCTTGAATTTCTCTTTCAAATAATTAACTAAATATTTATTTAATGCACGACAAGAGTACAAAAGAGCTCTTAGTTGCTGGGGTTTTGACATTGAAGAACTGAAGCGTCAAGCTGCTCTAGTATCCTTTTTTCGTTGGTGCAAATAATTTGAATGAGACCTACTTGTACTTGATTTTACTAATACTGATGATGAAGAAAGCTCCATCTGAAAAGGACAACATTGCCTCTGCAAATTCTATGGTGATTACTATGAATATGTGTATATTTGATGATTGTATTTGGTTTGTAAGTTTGAGAGGTGATTGTATCTTGCAGTTTTGTTAGTCATAGACTCTCAGAACATTGTTTTTATTTACAAGTTCAGGCTCTCACAAAGTGGCTGGGAAAATTAAATAATAAGTTTATTTTTATTAAAAGTGTGTATTAAAGTAAGTTAAAGCATATGATAAAGTATATGAAGTTATAGTAAGTTAAAGCATGTATATTAGAGTTATAAACGGTGACAAATGATAAAACCATTTAAGTAACAAGTCAGCGAAAATGACATGGATAGAAGGATGGATATTAAATATGACATGTAATCATATGAACATGTGTAGCAGAAGATATAATCAATGACATATGTTGACACGATTTTATGAACGCAGGTCAACGAAAGTGACAGACATATGTCGACCGTCTTAGGTATCGTTCGATCGGTACTGGGCAAAGTCAAAGAATTACACTACAACTGGTCGACCGCCAACAAGCCTAGGTCGACCATTCCATGGCAATTGCCTGGCCACACTAGGCAATGCCTGGGCGATATCTCGCCGCCTCTCGTTGCCGGTGAGGGCGTCGACCTCCGACGACGAGCCAAAACCCTCACACGTCTTGTGTGAGCAACTAAACGAACTTGGCATACCAATGCTCGTCGGAGTTCGCTCTGGTCAGCAACCGCCTGCGCATTCTCCTCCTCACGCTTAGCTTTAGCCGGCTACGCCTCCACGCTCATTGCTACCGCCATTCGCCAGAGCTCTAATAGCTACCTCCGGTCCGCACCTTGAAGGGAGAAAAGAAGGTGAAGGATGGAAAAGGAGATGATGGAGTTGAAAGGAATGAAAAAGAGGAAGAGGAATGAGGAAGTGAATGTGTGTTTTCTCTTTAAACACACACACCCACATAACCAAGCATGGGAACCCATGCTTCAACCACTCCTCCAACACCCCTACCATGTCTCCACCATGCTTTCCCATACCTCCCCAAAGTCAAACCCCTCTAATCAGGTTTAGCTCCCCAATTAGGGTGTAGGTCTTAACAAAAAGAGCTTAGATGGAGCTGTAGATGTTAAGTATCACAAGTTTGATCAGATGACTAGTAGGAAGGATCTTGTCCTAATGATTATGTTGCATGAGTACCCATTCTCAATTGTGGATCATGTAGGCTTTCAAAAGTTTGTTAGTCGTCTTTGACCTGAATTCAGAATGGTTTCTCGCACAACAATAAAGAAAGTTTGTGTGGAAATTTTCATGGAATAAAATGATAAATTGTACAAGCATTTACATGGGCTTCAATTGCCTATTAGTTTGACAAGTGATATGTGAACTGTTGACTTTTTGGTCATTTAATCTTAATTTTGATGATTAACAAACTAATATTATGCATAACTTCAATTACAACATCACACACATCATATTGTCAAATTGCATAGATATTGTGTATTCCTAACAATGTAGATGATCAAACCAAGTGACTAATCAACTTCAATATCAAGGCTCAAGACTTGTAATCAAAGCTCAAGGACTTCATATGTAATTTTCCATTTATTTGAGTTATAGGATCAAATGTACATTTGATGCACAAAGGATAAACCCGTCTTTGTCGGTCGACCGTTTTACTCTCGGTCTACCAAACTTGTTCCCAACGGATGACCGAGTGTCTCTCGGTGAACCATTTTCTTTGAGTTAGTAACCAATTGATCTCATGGAATTCTTGTTTCGGTGTACCGAACCCTACCCGGTCAACCGTCTCCTTAGCGTCAGTAAACACTTGATCTCCCTGGAATCTTTGTGTCGGATTACCGACCTCTATCCGGTCAACTGTTTCCTTATCCCCAGTAGCTTCAAAATTTCTCTGGATATCTCTATTCGGTGTACCGAAGGAGTATCGGTCATCCGAACATCACTTGTGTCTTTTAGTCTAAATGACTTCATCTTATTGGCCCACGTGGCACAAACTAACTCCAACAGACTTATCTTTTGTCGTTTAGCCACAATCTTTGAAACATCCATACCGGTCTACCGATCACTCTTCGGATTATCGAAGTCTTGTTGTCAATCAAAACATAACGACTATTTTTCCACGTAATATTTCGACCATTATCGATAAACCAATTTCCCAGGCAATGTCAGCAGAAAACCCACACATGTATCAGTCAACCGGTCTTGCCACGGTCTACCGAACAAGGTCAACAAGTCACAACAATTCTTTCCTGTCCAATTGGAACGGTGCACCGAAGTCTTCTCGGTCAACCGAATTTAATTAGCCGATATTAGGAAAAAGTTACTGGAAGTTGGTGACCGGTTATCCAACCTATAGTTGGTCTACCGAGTTCTTCAATCAGACCAATTAACCCATTTATGGTCGGACGACCGTTGGTGTCCCGGTCGACCGAATTCGTCCCGAATTCGGCCCGAGCTTAAGTCACATCTTGTTTCCTATTGATCCAATTCTCACCAACTTACAATAACGACTCTATTTGTTTTGAAGGCTATATAAGCTTCACTTAAGAGACACATTCACTACCTCACTTGCCAAAAATGAATCCTACTCTTGTGCTCTCAATCTTCAAGCCTTCAAAGCTCCACCAACTCTCATACTTCCATTAAATTCACTCCAAGCTTAATTCCAATCCTTGAGTGCATTCAAGTTAGTGTTCAACAACCACATTCAATTTCCATTGTGTTGTAAAGCTTCGAGGAAGCACCCTTTCAGGTTGTGAGAGGAGATCCGAGCAAGGCGAGGGTGTTCGCAAGGCTCCGATTGTAAGAGGATTTATCTTCGACCCGGAATGAAGATAATAGTGAACTCTCAAGTGGGATCGGAGGATCGATCGGAACTTGAGGAGAGGACTAGATCACGGTGGTGTGATCGAACCTCTATAAATCCCCGGAGTCATCTTGTGGTTTGCATTCTTTCTCTTACTACTTTAATTGTGCAATTGTTTAAGAAAATTAGGAGATAATCTATTCACCCCCTCTAGATTAGTGACCGATCAACTTACATGAACCTAATATCAAAATAAGGGGTCTATGTGTAGTACGGCGCATTTTGTTGATGATGATTGGACTTTACAAAAGAGAATACTGAATTTTGTTGTAGTTAAAGGCAAACATACAACGATTGCTCTTTCTAAGAATATTTTAGAGAAAGTTGTACAAGTGGAACATCAACAAGAATGTAATGTGTCATGTCTTAGATAATTGTGCAACAAATAATGCCCTTGTAAGAGATCTGGTTCCAAAGTTTGGTTTAGGAGATGTTCTACAAAATGGGTTATTATTTCATGTCAGATGTTCAACCCATATCGTTAACCTGGTTGTCCAAGATGAGATTTAAGTCATTGCATGAGTAATAGCAAAGGTCCGTGATAGTGTTAAATATGTGAAGTCATCTACACTTAGAAGGGAAACTTTTTTAGAAGCGGCAAATTAAGTAAAAGCTCTAAATAGGTCACTGGTGTTAAATGTGCCAACCAGGTGGAACTCTACTTTCCATATGCTTCAAAAACCTTTGCAGTTTAAAAATACTTTTAGTCGTATGACATGTATAGATAGTTCTTACACTCATGAACCTTCTGAACAAGAGTGGGAAAAATACAAAGGTTGTGTGTACTACCTACAACTTTTTCATGAAGTTACTAATGTTTTTTCTGTCACCATGTATCCATTGGCAAATTATTTTTTTACCCTATTTATGTGCAATGAAGATTAAATTGATGAATATGTGCAGTAGTGATGTTGCTTTTGTGTGTCAAATTGTGGAAAATTATGGAAAAGTTCGACAAGTACTGAGATAGTTGTAAATGGGTTTTGTGTATTGCCTCGATCTTCGATCCTCAATACAAATTAGTTGAAACAGTCTGATTTTACCTGAACAAAATTTATGGTGACAAAGTTGGAAAGGAGAAGGTAGATGGTACTGGAACTAGTTTGCAAGAGATTTTCAATGAGTATCGTCTCAGGTTTGGAGGAATGAATGTAACTGTCTACAATTGTGAAAGTGGAGTAGGAAGTTTATAAAGTGGAAGTAGTAGTGGAACTTCTTTGAGTAGAGGTACAAGCTTTGGCAAAGAAACTTTTGAATTAGTCAGTGGACTAAGTGAGTTGTAGGAGTTTCTTGCTAATAAATCAACAAATCAACCGTTCAAGTGTGATTTTAACATGTACTTGGATGAAGGTGTGCATCCTATGGTTGAAAGATTTGACATTCTTGGATGGTGGAAGATGAATGCTCCTAAGTATCCTTTAGTTAGTCACATGACACGTGATTTTTTGGCTATTCTGATATCAACAGTTGCATCAGAGTTTGCTTTTAGCACTGGCGGTTGAGTGATTGATTCATCAGAAGCTCCATGCATGCAAATACCGTTGAAGCTTTTATATATTCCCAAGATTGGATAAGGAAGTCTTTTAGTGGTAAATTCTTTGGTAACTTACATGTGTATCTATTTATGTGGCAAGTCATTTTATTTTTATTAATTTCTCTTTTCCATTTTTTTGTAGATAAAGCATTTGGTAAAACAACTTTGGGCACAATTAATGACATGGATGATGGAGAACTTGAGGTGGATTCAATTTTAATTAATGATGATGATGTTGAGGAGGATGAGTAGAAGTTAGTCCACTATTTTAAAACTTGTAATAGAAGAATTTAAACTTGTACAAATGTTTGTTTGACATTTTTGTGTGTGTTTGCTAGACATTTATTTGTGTTTGTTAGACCTTTGTGTTAGTTTGTTAGACATTTATTTGTGATTGTTAGACATTGTTTGTGTTTGTTAAGACATTTGTTTTGTATTTGTGGGATTTTTTTTGACTTTTACAGGATATTTTTAATAGGTTGCTCATTTACCCGCCCCGTACTTGCCAAGCAAGCGGGTGCGGGGCGACCAATATTGGGTCATGTATATACCCGTACCCGTTCATTTGGGAGGGTACGGGCATACTCGACCAGTATCAGACCCGTTTACATGCCTATATACGAGATGAATGACAGAGAGAGATGAAAGGTTGAGGTTGTTCCAATCCATGCATGGAAACTAGTGAATGATGATTGGTAAAAGTTTGCACCCTATCTTTGGAAGATTTCCATTATTATATTGGCAAAATGCACATAACCCCTATCTACAAATCTGTCCCTGAAAATTCTCCATTTACTATTTTCTTATGGGTGTTAACGGAGCGGATACGGACCGGATCTACCGATATCCATATCCGTAACCGCGGAATAAATGTTACATCCGTATCCGGGTTTGTATTCGGACGGATATTAAATTGAATATCCATTTTAGAATCCGTCAAATACGGATATTATCCGTATCCGGAGATAAATATTTGTATTAAAAATCTGTATCCGATTCGGATATCCGTTCTGAAATTTGTGAACTAATATGATCCCCAAATATCCTAATCCATGTGGAAATCTGCCTAAAAATTGTTTTTACACCTAAGATATAATCATAAACAATAACACAAATCCATGTAACAAACTAACAATGTTCTAAGTTTTAACATCATAACAAAATATGAAGAATGATCCCTGCTTAATTGCATACGACCTTCAAATCAGAACCACTGCCTACTCTTTCAAAATGCAACCACACTTCAAAATAAAATGACGCTTTGCACCACCACTATTAGACTGTCCAACATCATCAACGGAAGACCCTTTGTTAGTCTCAACATGTGTATCACCGATGTTTGGAATCATTGGATCGACAACATTAGCTGGACTGGAACTTTGACTGAGATGACCATTGGCAATTGGAGCAGAAACACATTCTTCCATGCTGAAAAACGAAGAATCTGTGGTAAATAAATAAATGAACCATAGAACCAACTACTAACCACAACCCATCAACAAACCACATCCGAACACTCAAAAACGATAAGTACCAAGCAAACATAAAAATAACAATCATTAAACAAAAAATGGAGAATGGGAGATGGAACTCACAAAGACGGAGGACGAGAGGAGGGAACGACAGGAGAGCAAACAACGACATGAGGGGTTGTACGGGTTGCGACAGCTAGCAAGAATGGGATGGAGTTTTGTGTTTAGGGTTAGGAATTCGAGATAGTTTATATACTTGGGTGATTTACAGAAAAAATACCTAACTTATATATTTCATTAATTTAAAGAATAACTATATATATAATTATATATGTTATATAAGATCACGAATACGAATACGGATGTTGTACTACGGATATTCGATCCCGGATCGGATATTAGATTGATCGGATGTACCAATAATCATATCCGCTCCACAACTTTACGGAGCCAATACGGATACGGTGTTACAAATATTTTTCTCAGATCGAATGTTCAAATTCGAATACAGACACAGACAGATTTTCAGATATTCGAATATCCACTTACCGTCCTAATTTTTCTAATATTATTGTCTAATCTCAAACGTCAAAAGACGGACGTGAATGCCCTTGATTGGTGATTTGGCATGCATGAATGGAATAAGAGTGTAGTGTGTGCATTTAAACCAGTAGGTGCCTGTTTATTACTTTAATTACCGGAGAGAACACACACACACAAGAAATAAAAGAAGTAAAGTTGTATGCTTACTCGATTAATGAAGATGATCAGGTAAAATATTAATTTTAATCCCATATTAATTTAAAATTGGGCCCAGCAACGCTCCTCCGAAAATTTCCTCACTAAATAAGAACGGTCCAGGTATATCCTGCATCTCTCTTTCTTATGGGTCTGGATCCGTTTAAAGGCCCATTAACTCGTCCACTAATCCGCTTAGAAACCCGTTTAAGGCCCACGACGCCGAAACCCGGTCGACCTTGGTTATCATCCTTCCGATTGTCGACGAAACCCCTTTTCGAACCCCCTCTTTCCGTTAGGGTTTCGATCGAGGAAAAGGGGAACGAGCTCAGGAGATAGAAGAGGACCGGGAACGAAGATGAAGACGACCAAGGGTGGGAAGGTGATGAACCCCACCGACGCGTACCGGAAGGAGCTACGCAAGAAGGAGCTCAAGAGGGTGAGTTTTTCCCCTGATCCTGCGTTTTTGGTTGATTACGACTCGATTGGGGAGTTTCGGTGGAAAGATTAGGAATTGTTAGGAAACAAGTGTCGGTTTTTGTGTTGGGGAAATGGCTTAAATTAAGATCATTGTTGATAATTGCTTTTGGACTCACAGAAATTGACGGATGAGAAAATTACGCATGGCCTTGTTTGACATGCTATTTCTTTAGTAGAATAGTCATTAATCTATGGTACTGATGAATCTTTTATATGTTATGTGTTGATAAGTGTTGTTGTTGCTTATGGACACCAAGAAACTGTAAGATGAGATATAGCATCACAAAAATCCAAAAAGTTGGTACTGTTTTCTAGTAAAATAGTTATTTGAATGGTTCTGATAAGATCTATGTCATACATTACTTGTTTTACGAACTATGTGTTTGGTTCATGAGTTATTTGTATGGCACCGATAAATTGGGTATTACACCAACAAGTCTCCTGCGGTATCACGTGCATTGTTTATTGATTTTCATCATTAAGATAATATGCGGCGTACTATCTGAGTTTGAACTGTAGAGACAAGTCACACTTACCATGCACATAACCTTGTTTACGTATTATGTGCTCGGTGCAAATACTTTGTAAACTACACAAGCACTTTGTAAGCTTTTTTACTTGGTGTTTGGTGAATTAGGAACGATTTGACAGTATAGAATGATATAGAATCGTGTTATCTTGTTTGTTTTAATTATATTTGTTTCTGGTGTTAAGTACATTTGAAGATTTAACTAGGATGGTCTTCCATGCTGAAACACTCAAGTTCTTACTGTGTAAAGTTAGTTGACTTAGTGGTATAAAGGAGGTTGGTGTGTTTCTTAATCAAGGTTTTTCTTTAACAGAACAAAAAGGAAAGGAAGAAGGTAAGAGAAGTTGGCATTCTAAAGAAAGATCCTGAATCATTGAAGGAGCAGATTGAAAAGTTGCAAGTTATGAGTAAGTTACTTCCTTTTGGTTATTTTACATAAAATGAATTTTGAAATTTCTTATTCCTGGTCTATAATTATTTATGGTGTACAAATTTTTTGACAACATTTTTATAAAAGGAAGAGCTAAAATATGGAAAAATCAAGTGAAATTTTATTTTCTTTAGTTACACATGGTAAGGTTGCCAGTCAACAATCTTTTGTAAAGATAGTACATATTATGAAAAACAAAACAAATTTTGTTTCACTCAGATATAGAGATATGAATCATGAAGATCACTGCAAATTAATGCTACTACTATCATATTTGGTTAGTGACTCGTAAATGGTAAAATATTCCAAGGATTTAGTCACTTCTGCTTAAATCTTGAACAGCTAACTTCTTTTTTCACTGTAGTGTAAAAATCTCAAGGTGTAAATATAACTGGAGTTATTTATTTTAGAAGTACTTGGTGTGTTGATTTATGTGAAAAAGCTTGCTGCTTCAAATTTCTCTTTTGTTGTTTGATGAAGAACTCTGAAAAGTTTTTCACCCTTGAATTAACTAACATGCTAGGAGACTTGTTTGCATACAGAGGCAGATGGTGCTCTAGACAAGGCTAGGAAGCACAAGAAACGACAGCTTGAAGACACATTGAACCTTGTTTTGAAGAAAAGGAAGGTATTTTGCACATCTCCTTTCATCAAAATCTCTACGTATGCATGAATTTATGTCTTGTGTGCTGACATCGTCATGTTAAATTTCTTCTCCATGAAAGGGTAACTAGTTTCCTCCTGCAGAAGATAAATCTATTCAAATGGTTAAGAACATGAACCAATCATAAGTACAGTATCAGCTTCTTTACACATTCTTGATTGAGCTTTAGCTGACATTGCTCAATTCTGGTACTTGGTACATAGTAGTTAGTTCAGATGATCCTATGATTATTTTAAGTTTAAACCTTACAAAGTACTACATCTTCCCTTGATCTCCCTGCACCTCAGAACTCTGCCTTTGCACACCCTTACACTTGGGGGAGATTCTCTTTCATTTTAATTATAAAATGGTGTGTTGTCATTTGTAATGACTCTGTTTTTACTATTCTCTACATTCTTGGAGTTTGTCTCTACAACTGGTCTGATTGTCAAGGTTTCATACTCGTCGAAGTTTGAACCAAGAGATCATGACCATTGGCATTTTAATTCTTGTGAAATGAACTAGAAGGGTAGTTTGGAGTCTAGTCAAAGAGGCATTTATTACTAAAAACATGTACCTATATTGCTATATTACAAAAACATCACTTGGCTCCTAAGTAGGCTTATTCCTGTACTTACGAATCTTTTCATTTAACCTGATAAAATATTAAAATATTTTACTGGTAATCAACTACATATGTCAATGACGGTAGACACTTGAAGTTCTAGAAGTTGCCTTCTTAGCATGTAAGTCTGATCTATGTCCTGACCTGAGCATCCGTTGTAGTCAGATATTGTACCCATATCCTTCTGTCGGATCTTGGCCATCCCAGGCAGACTGGATTGGTTCCTGGAGAACTGAGTCCAGCTGTAGAGCCATACAAAGTAAACCGTTGCCTGTTCAATCTCACGAAGTTTTACCTTTTACCTTTACCTTTTATTTCTTGCCTATCTTGATGGATATATGACTTGGAAATTTTGAAGTATTGGAATACGTCATAAATATTTGTTTCTTATTTTTCTTGAACCTTAATTTCTTCTCTTGCTATTTTCTTATTATTCTGCATATGCTTTCTATTTTTTGTAGGAATACGAAGAGAAAATGCGTGAAAAAGGAGAGACACCTGTGATGTTCAGGTGAATTATTATTAGTTTGTAATATTTATTCCTTTTTAGTCTAATATGATAGATATTCTTATTTTCGACAACATTTTAGTCACTTGGGCCCTCCACGGAGAAGGACCGGAGACGAGGAAGAGGAGATAGCACATCATCCCAAGCCAGAGGTACATAGCTTAGTGTAATATCATCTGTAGTTAGCAAGTGCTCCCTTCACTTTGAAATGGGAATCAGTATCTGTTATTGCAGGACTCAGTATATTACCATCCCACTTTGAATCCAACAGGAGCACCGCCCCCTGGAAAACCTCCTATGTACAAACCTTCAGTAGGTGTGGACACCTGAAATTTAGGCATTTTCTTGTGTTTTCCTTTATCTTTGTTTGTAACTTTGCCATGTACTATCGGTTGATTCTGAGCATTTAACAGGTCCAAGAGATCCTTCGGGTGCATCTTCAAGCAATGTTGCCTCCTCTTCAATGGCAGAATCTGAAGTGGACTTAGCTGCCCCACCACCTCCACCGCCACCACCTTTGCCAATTTCTGGCGATTTGGCTTCTGCCACTGATTCCGAAGTTCCAATATCACTACCTATACCTCCACCACCTCCCCTTCCAAATCCAGCTGGGGAATCTACTTCGCCATTGCCTCCCCCACCACTGCCACCCCCCCCACCGCCACCTAAAGAACCTCATGTTCCTTCTTCTCTACCTCCACCACTGCCTCCTGGAACAAATCCAATTGAGATGGAAAAGCCAGAGGTAGTGGCAGATGGTTCAAAGGAATTTGATCGTGTAAGTTCTCTGGAGTTGTTACTATTTTAGTTATTATAATTGATACAATATTTGTTAATTAACATGCGCATGTTCTTTCTTGTGATTGTTATTTCCTTCTTGTTCATAAGCAGCACTATTTATTCTTTTAACAAGTACATTTGACAGTTCATTTGCAGCAGAGATAACCTTTAGACACCATATATGTACTGGAAATTCATTTGAATGTTCTGTAATGATCATTGTAGTTACTTGGCCGTCCTAAATGTGCAGGTTGCAAGCAGGCTTCCTCCGCCACCTCCTCCTGGAATGCCGCCAAAGCAGGGTGACCAGCATTCTGATACCCTGATCTCAGGGACAAGGGATGTTTGCAAGACGCTTCCATTGCCACCTCCACCTCCACCTCCACCTCCAAGGCAGATTTCAGCTCAAGCTCCAAGGTTTCCGTTAGTTTCCTCTACTCAACCTGATGTTTTACCTCCAGGCATTTCACGTGTTCCCCCACCTCCTCCAGATATGAGACCCCCTATGCTCATCCAAGGAGTTCTCAACCGACCTCCTCCCCCACCTCCTGGAATGCATGCACCACCAATGTCTATGTCAGCTTTTGGAATGCCCCCTGGACCACCCCCAATGCCTGGTTATCCTGGAATGTTGAGGCCTTATCCAGGTCTACCTTTTGTGGAAGATGAAAGTGCTTCTGCAAGAATTCCTGTTCCACAGAAACCATCTTATGTTAAATCAGCTGCGTCAACAGTTGTGAAACGACCCCTAGCACAACATACCCCTGAACTTACTGCTATGGTGCGTTGTTTATTGCTCTTTTTCTACTTTTTATATCTTAATGCATGTTGCAGTCTTATCTATATTTGCTGCATAGTTCCAATATACCTTTGAAAAAGCTTATTATAGAGATCAATTAGTAGTCAATTACTTGGAGGATCATTTGGTTTTACGACTGGATTTTAAAAACTAATTATATAGACCAATTGGTAGTAAGCACTTGTAGGAATACTTTGTTTTACGACTGGCATTTCAAAGGCTTATTATAGAGACCAATTAGTAGTCAATTATCTGTCGACTGTACGATTACTTTGTGTTACAACTGGCTCCCTATTTATTATCAATTCTGTCCACCTTGAGATTATCCCCAACTGACATTTATTAATTGTCATGAGAGAATTAAGACATTGAAGATTATCTTGTACGTTATTTTCTCTACCGTCCCTGCATTACACCGTAATTAGCTTATTTGAATTTGCATCATACATTGCATTTCTTTTGCTGAATGGATGTTATGCTATTATAGCAGATGTGCATGTATTATTTTCCATATGTTTAAAATATTTGATAGACTTGATTTTCAGAACCAATATTATCTTAAAAAAATGTGGAGTTGATTTAGTATTTGTTTCAATATTCTCTCCTTACTTGAAGAATATTCGAATATAATCCATTTAGCTCTTCAACATTCAGTCATTTAGATTGATAGATACATGTGGCGTGACGACAAAGATGGTTGGTTGGTTTTGAAACAGGTTCCTGCTTCCGTCCGAGTAAGAAGAGAAACTGCTGCACCAAAAACAAAACCCAAGTCGCAGCTTCCTGCGACAACCACCATTCTGAGACCGTCGATGCCAGCAACCATTGGGAGACCAGCCGAGCCATCCAGTGCACCACCTTCTGCACCCAAAGGACAAAGTATCGATGACTCATATTCAGCTTTCTTGGAAGACATGAAGGCTCTTGGTGCCCTTGACGGTTAGATTTCGTAAGAGACGGCTGAGCAGTTTTAGAAAATGGATATTGTGGTTAGATTTTGCTACCCCTACACTTTCCGTAGTATTTCCATATTTATATGTCGGCCAACATTACAAAATTCATATAATTTAATCATTCATCTTACTGTAGATGAAGTATGGTTTTTACAGTCGCCTCTGTTACGTTGTTGAAGAACACTTTGGATTTGTCATTTGTGTAATCTATGATGAAACCCAATTGTGTTTCACTTTCAAATATACATGGATGTCAACCAAATCTCAATGAATAATGAGTTCATAAAAAAAAGTAAATTCAAAAAAAAAAGAAAAAAAGGAGCAGGCTCTTCCTCAGTAGCGAAAGGTGCAATGTAAAATTAGCAATTCCATTTAGCTTAGCTCCCACTCCCAATTTCGTTTTTGGTCTTTGTGACCTACGCGCTGATCGTCACGTCATCGTAGCTTGTTCTTCGGTAGCAGACATCGTCCGTGAATAAGAAAAGGGATTGAGTGAATGATTCGTGTGTGTATGATGTATATGTAGGAAGTCTACAGTCATTTTGGTTTGTGTGTGTATGATGTATATGTAGGAAGTCTACAGTCATTTTGGATGTAACACTGCATTTTCAGCACTTTCGGTTAGTCTTTTTCAACAAAAAATTATGGGTGCCATATAACACATATAAGGAACATGCTGTTCCTTTTGCGTTCATATATATATATATATATATATATATATATATATATGAAGTTTAATTTGCTGTGGAAACTGGGGTAACGGGGTTCATGTTTGTCCAATTTGTCCAACCATGCTAGCTAAAGAAGGTCCATGACCTTCTTTTACTAACCGTGGACATTCTTGTTGGATTTCGTGTCCTTATGTATATATATTTTAATTTTTTTATACATGCATACAAGATCGATTTCCATATTTTCAATAATCTCATGTACATTGTTTTATATTTTATTCTAATATCATATAATCTATATATATATTAAAATAAATATAAAAAGATCATACCAAAGGTTCTCTAAAACCATTGCCCGTCGATTCGCCTCTAAGTATTCACCTAACTCTAAACAAGATTAGAGAGAAATAAGCTAGTCAATCAATTTCTAATTAAGCTTAAAATCTAGCTAATAACCCCTCTAAAGCTCCCTGAGATTTAATCTCCAAAAACTTGAAACAATTAAGAGAAATTCGGATGGATTAGTGGGGGAGGTTAGGAAGAGAGAATTTTTTGCATTAATTAAAACAATGAGGGAGATAAGATCTATTTATAGGCTCTCCCAACACCCACATCATGGACTACCCACTAACTCATGATCTATTGCTTTGCTCTCCCTTAAACCAATCACAAATTGAAACATAATCATCCTAAAAAATGTTTGACCATAATTGGAATAAATCCAACACATAATCAACATTATTCTCTTAATAATTCTGGCAAAATTGTGTCCACCGGTCGACCAAAATTAACCAACTGGTTGACCGATTGGCAATTAATCGTGGTTTCTGTTGGACCATGAAACCCAATGTTCAGTACCGATTCTTATAGTACTATTCCGCGATTGACCCATCACACGCTACCAAAATTACTGTGATATTTCGGTCGAACAAAACACACAAACGGTCGACCGATTATACACGAGAACCGGCTACTGGAAGTTTTCGGTCGGACCGAGTCATAAGTTGGTCGACCGATTACCACCAAGAAAAAATTGCGAAAGTTCCTGGAGGTTTTCGGTCGAACCACGACTTCTACCGGTCGACCGATTAATCCCCGAAAAAGTTCATGGAATATTTCAGTTGACCAACATGTCCATCCGGTCGACCGTTCACACACGCAATGACTACTATGAATTTTGGGTCGATCGGTCTCTGAAAATGTTCTACCGTTTTGTCTGATTTTTGCCTTTATCAAATTTTGGATTTATATCTAACAAAATTTTATCTTCGGGGTTTTTAGCAAATTCATATATCTTGTAATATATTATCAGATGTAATGTCAAAATATTACACCCCATAATACATACATCTCATATGAATTTTTTTCATGATTCTAAATATGTTATTTTCACGATACATTGATTTTATCGATTCAATGTATGTATCATATTTCACATGAAACCCGATACATCATATGAACATAAAATCAAGCTTCTTGTGTTCACAGTTTTATGGTGTGACCTATAACATGATCCAAGCTATATTAACAGTAATATTAAACACTTAATATCACGAACTATAAATGGTATCTAGCTATACATTATAGTTACCAAATTAGCAAAGAAGTCTTGTTCGCTCGAATATACTCGTGTCGTCAAATATTTGTAGAGCTACAATGATCGATGACCAACACGACAATCTTATCTCGGTAATTAATGTTCCATGTCAATTACCATTGTCAATAAATTTTGATTTATGTAAACCATTATCTTTTAGAATTCTAAAGTTAAAGGACCAAGAATTTCTTCCTTAACACTTCCAAAAGACGAATACATTAATCAATGAACAAAATGTTTGCACATCCAATTCATAATAATTGACATATAAAAGTAAAACTTTTAGAACACATTTATTTCACTTCTTTTGCTGGTCGTTGGACAAACATGAATCCAATTACCCCGTTTCCACCGAGCAAATTAAACTTCATTGAAGTAAGTCTCTATGGTTGAATTGGGTTCACATCTTGTAATACTCTCCAGATTGAGGCCTAAAATATTATACTAGACTACGGTTTGGACGAACGTTGGATTTGAAAGTACTTTATTATTTAACCTTTATTACTTTTTGCTAAATGTTGTAGAGTTTATTGACATCCTTCTCCTTGTGGTGAATATTACATTGAATTTTTAACGAATACAGATATAAAAACGCATTTTATTGTAGATATATATACCATACTTGTATTTCTTTTGGGTGCGTAGATGTTAGAATTATAAATATAACCTTCATTCCTTGAAGTTTTGCTCAATATTTTACCGCTACTAGTAGACAGCACGTGCAGTTTGGTACTTTATTATTTAAAGATGTGTAATTGTTAAATTCATACTAATTTTGCTAATTACACTAAGTTGGTCATAATTACAAAAATTAATTTAGGCTGGTTATAGTATTGAAGCAAATCTAATGATTATAACATGTTCATCTTTTTTTCTACATTTTTTTCTGATTTTTTTCCATATATACAGAAGTTCAAAAAACATCACAGCTAACACGTTGGTGCCACTTTTTTTCTCATCTCAATCTATTTTCTTTAACCAATTGCAACAATACAAATAACCTAAAATTTTCTCTTTGGTTTGTCTCTTATTGACTGTTTTCCAATAGTTCCTACCGTGCATATGGTTGTTTGTGGTATTTTTGTATTAAGAATTGGTAGACATCGTAAGGTAAGGGGTTTATGGCTATGAATAGGGGTGCACATGGGTTGGGTTCAACCCGAAACCCAACCCGAACCCGACTGGTCGGGTCGGGTTGGGGAGGGGTTCGGGTCGGGTCGGGTTGGGAAAATCAAAAACCCGAATTTTCGGGTCGGGTTCGGGTTGACCCAACCCAACCCGAACCCGATTTTTATTTTTATTTTATTTTTTTATTTTTTATTTTTATTTTTTCCCAAATAAACCGGTCGACCGAACACCACTCGATCGACCGAACATCACTCGGTCGACCGTTTCCAACCCGAAAATTTCGGGTGTTCAAGCCACCGGTCGACCGTTTAAGCACCGGTCGACCGAACCCGACCAAGTTTGGGAGAAAATTTCCGAATTCGGGTTCAACGCGATCCAACCCGACCCAACCCGAAAATTTCGGGTCGGGTTGGGTTGAACCTAAACCGGTTCGGGTTCGGGTTGGGTTGGGTTGGGTTTTTTCCCAACCCGAAAATTTCGGGTTGGGTCGGGTTGAGGCCCAAACCCGACCCAATCCGACCCATGTGCACCCCTAGCTATGAAACACCACCATGTGCTTGGGAGTATCCTTTCCTTCGACAAGCAAGCAACATATAAAAATATAAGTGTGGTTTAATACAAACAGTTGAAAAGAAGCTGATCTCTCACAAGGCTAGAGGCAGTAAACTCTAACTGCTTAAATAAACTCCTCCAACCCTTAGTAATCAGCAACATTCCCCCAGGTTGGTATATTCTTGCATATGTAGTTTTAACAGTAGAATATTCATTTTCTAAATACTATGAAGATCTCTAGTCTTTGGATAAGTAGAAAAATTACACTTGATACTAAGGTATAGTAGAAAAACTTAAAAAGAAAAATAAACTATACATGTTAAGTCCCTAACCTTGCTTAAGGCTAATCCCTTGATTAGTGGGGGTGCTTTGCATGGGAAATGGGAGAGTGAACAGTGTCGGTGATGGGTGTAGGGGACGGTTACTGTTGATGTGTTGGGTTGAGGAGAAAACAATCTCATTTCCTCTCTTCTTCACTTCTTCACTTCTTCACCCCTTCCTCTCACCATTCCTCTCATTCTTCTTCTTCTTCTCTCCGACGTCCAGGGCTGGTGGAGGAGACTCCGGCGTGTTGAGGCGAGCGTGGAGTCGAGGTGATGGGCGCGAGGCGCGCGTGATCGGAGGAGGAGGTCGACGAGCGACGTTGAGCGAACTCCGGTGTGCTCCGTCTTCGTCTTGAGGTATGTCGGCTTCTAGTTTGGTTTTGTTGCTTCCCCACGTTGGTGGAAGGTTGTGGTCGGTCGCGGGAGGTCGGAGACCTCACCGACAACGAGATACGGCGTAAGATCCTTGGCTGGCACAAGGTTGCTGTCGACCAACGGTCGACCGGTGCCTTCAGGCGGTCAACCGATTTTACCTTTTTGCCCGACTTTAACCATCATCAGTCGAACGATGTCATTGTGGCAGTCGACCGGTTGCTTATGTGCTGGTGAGTTGGAGGTTTGCTGTTGGATTTCGGTCGACCGTTCCTTGTTTTTGGGTCGACCGGAACTTAAGTGTACTTGATGAATATGCATGTTTTTCGACCGTTTTCGAGATATCGTTCTACCGTTATATGATGTAGACTATTAGGATGACCCTGGTAGTTTTCGGTTGACCGGGACCCCTGAGTAGGTCGACCGAATAGTCTTGTTGATTTTGACCAACTCTGGATTTTGACCTCGTGTTCGGTCGACGGGTTTTAGACTTCTGTTCGACCGTTTGGACTTAAGTGACGCGCGGAATAGTTCGATCGTTGTAGACTTTCGTTCGACCGAACCTATTGGGGACGGTCGACCGGTTAGGCTTTTTCGGTCGACCGTTTGTGTGTAGAATCGAATTCCTGGTCTTGTGATCGTGTCAACTCTGTCCACGGAAACCCGTGTCCTCACTTAGAGCGTGAGCCGGGAGGTGACGGCGGGTACATGCTCGTACCGCCCAAGGACCGCCGTGTGGAAGAGTGTGAACACTTGGGTCGCGCCACCTCCGTATCGGACGTGGTGTGACGTGTTGTGCCTTACTCTCTGATGAGTAGCAAGCCTGAGGGATCACGAATCCCAATGCATGTGTCGCATGGCTCGTTGAGCATGATGACCCTGCAGACTACGGTCTGGACCCGTTCGATGTTGTGCCGAACGTATGTTGTACCGCCGAGGTTGTGCCGGCGATGCTGCCGAGGTTTTTGTCGGCGATGATGATGCCGACATTGTTCCGGCTTGTGGTTGTGCCATCAGATGTTGTGCCGGCGATGCCGCTGATGTTGTGCCAGCGATGATCCCTGATTGGGCACCTATCATGGGATGTTGACCGACCGGGCTACGGCTCCGTTGAAGGTGGTGTAGACCACATGGTTCTTTGCGCGGAAGTGCAGACGCTCCTCACCGATCCCTTTGGCTCGAGTAGTCGCGTGTGGGGGCACGCGTCGCGTACTGTCCGTAAGACCGTATGTGCCTACCGTAGGTTTCCGAGGGAGACCCGTTGTTGTTGCTGGACGGATGTCCTTGTGGACCCTGTTGAGGGTCGTTGTTGTTGGACTGAGGTCCCGTTTACCCTTGGAGGGATTTGACGCATTGCAGATGTGATATGACATACCACTAGTATGATAGATTCATTTACCGTACTATTGCATGCATATAGGTGAGCTTGGCATACGGGGTTTCCTAATGGGAAACTCAGGCATCGTTGTTTGATTCATGTTTCAGGACCGCAGTAGGTTTTGTCGGGTGGTGACAGCGGGGGCACACATCTTGGGGCCAGGATCCTCATCAGACTCTTCGAGGTCGTCGTGATTACTTTACATGTCTTTTCATTGTATTGTTGTAATCACGTGTTTTGACAAACTCTGTTTTATTATTGGTGCACCGACTGTTGACTTATATGAGTAACATTCCCGTTGATGATTTTATCTGAGTAATCTCTTGATTGTTTAAATTTTAAATTTCTGCTGTTTCGAGATGTTACAGTATATCATATGACCAAGATTCCTATTTGTAAGCTTTTACAAAACGCATGGTAAAACAAACAAATGTTACATGAGAAACTTTAACTGGTCGGGAAATCCACATAACACACTCACATTAATCGCTAAAGCGTAACAATGGCTCATTTTTGTGGGAGCAGAACAAGCGTAGCATAACATGAGGTTGGAAACTCATATTTGCATCTTAATCACCATTCTATGTCCATGTGGTATTCATACCTGCATTTCGTTATTACTATTATGAATACGATAATACTTATATTTGCTCCCTATCTGATCTGTTGTCACACCTATTATTTAGAATCATAAACTTGACATTTGTTTGATATATGCATAAGTTCTTCTCTCCATCTTCCATCCTTCTATTATTTTTAAAATCTTGAAAGATAATAAGAAAGGGTTACGGAATGGGAAATAATTATGCTGTGGACCGTGGTAATCAGATAGTCCTTGTCCATAAAAAAATGTGTTTCTCGTCGTTGACACATTATTGTAGAAATTTGATATATAAAATACATTACTTCCAGAAGTTCTTTTGGTAGGTTACGAGATGCTACATAACGCGCGCCCAATAATTTGCACAAATTTCTTCAACAGTTCTGTTGCGTGAAAGTTGTGCACACCCATTATGAACTTCTTAAATACCTATGTATATAAATATGTTATGATACATATTCTTGCCATCCTCAAAATCAAAGATGAACATATTTAATCCAATACACGTTACAGCTTTCAAAAAAAAACCCATATAAATTTGCAATTTGTTTATCTGCCTTAGACTAAGAAGACCTTTAGGCCATCAGCAATGGCAACAAAGAAGTTATCACAAAATGCTGGGGTCAAGAACTTTAGTCTCATCCAGCAATGGGGAGGATTAAAAATGATGTACGTGACGATTGTTCGTGGAAAGAAACTCTACCACGCACAACATGGAATAAATCATGGTGGGGATACGTGGTCTTTTTTGTTCAGTTTTTCTCTATTCTCGGACCCACTATTTGAATAAAATAAAAATATATTTCTAATCAATTTTTCTTGTAAAAAAAGTCATATTTTTTATAAATCACCTACAAATTTATATATCTTTTCAAGATTTACAAATAAATACCCATATTGTTATATAAATATTGTAACTTCAAATTTTCAAATAATACGTGGTTAATTCAATGTGACAACTACCTTATTTCAAACAAATATATTCCTAACTTTCATTTCTAGAACGGTTAGATTCTCAGGTTTAATAATTAAAATTAATATATAAAAGTCAAATCATAATATATATTTATTTGTAATGAGTGAGAAATATGTGTAAATGTGGCAGATTTTTGCTCCACTGTAACCCACCCACCCAAGTTAAGCGAATAAGCTAGCCAGGGTAAAAAAAACCTCTCTACCCGCCCCTCCTAAGGGGGACTAGGTGGGGAGGGGCGAGTTAGGCGGGTCTGGTGAACATTTTATCCTCTTAAATAAACTACAAAAGGTGAGTGATTGCTTTACAATAAACAAAGGACAAGACAATGAAAGACCTAACATAAAATTCACAAAAAAACCTTCATAAAACTCATAAAAATCACAACCGAAACCCGCAAGTTATGCGGTTGCAAGTTATATAGGGCGGGCTGAGATAAAACCGCAACCCGCATTACTTATTATGTTGGTTGCGGGTAAGTATTTTTTCCCACAACCGTATTAGACGGGCGGGGCTACAGGTAAGCCCGCCTATTTACAATCCCAGTGAGAAATGAGTTGGAGGTAAGAGAAAAGTTAATTTACATCAATTAGTTTTTAAAAAAAATGTGATTGAGAAGAAGAAATAAAATTAAATTGTGTTTAAATGTTGTGAAGTTGAACATATGACGTGGTAGAAAGAAAAATTGAAATAACATTTTTGTAAATGTTGTTGTTGATGACCTTAATGTAGCAAGTTGCACAAACCTCCCTAATTAAGCAACGTAAAATTTGCAATTTAAGGCTGGTATGTCGGGTTGAGGTTTGAATTTGAGTTGAGCACTAGTCCAGCCCAGAGTTAGTCAGTCGCCTCTTTTGACCTGTAAACATACTCTTCTAGTCGTATGTATAAACAAATTCGAATGGATGGGACCAAACTACACACATGTAGTGTGCGTTCAGACATTCAGTTCATTTTCTAATTTTTGGTGTACATTTTGTAAATATTTGCTCCTATTTTATGAGATGGAAGATGATAGACTAGTTTGACGTATAAGATAGTGTTATTACGTACAGTATTTTATACTCTAGAAAAATGCTAACCTTTCATTGTAAAAAAAGAAGAGTTATAATGAAAACTAATATAAACACAATTTATCTTCAACCTAAATTGCCTAGTTGTGCAGGTCGATTGAATTTAGGGTTAATTACAGTTTGCCTTCCTGAACTATGCCTTGATATCACTTTATCCTCCTGAAGTTTCAAAGTTAACAGTTACCTCCCCTGAACTTTAATTTTGTAACACTTTGCCCCTTTGAACTTCAAAAACTCATTATTTAACACACATTCGACATTTGTTTCCTAATTTTTTTTGTTGTATCCCTAATACACTCCTAAACCTATATTTACGTGAAAGTTTGGATCGAAACGGAGGTCAATCTGACCCAAATTCCAACCATATCCAACCTCCGTTTCGATCCAAACTTTCACGTAAATATAGGTTTAGGAGTGTATTAGGGATACAACAAAAATAATTAGGAAAACAAACGTCGAATGTGTGTTAAATAATGAGTTTTTGAAGTTCAAATGGGCAAAATGTTACAAAATTAAAATTCAGGGGATGTAACTGTTAACTTTGAAATTTCAAGGGAGCAAAGTGATACCAATGTATAATTTAGGGGACAAACTGTAATTAACCATTGAATTTATCATTTCCAATCTACAAATTGATGTATTCAGATTGATCCGAGAGACTAGAAAGAAAAAAAACGAAGTACTCAAATATTGCACGGTATCAAACAAAGTCAAAAACAAACAACAAAATATCTCTCATCCCTTAGGACCTAAGGTACCAGTTCCAATCTCCAACTTCATCTCCATTATTTGATTGACAAATAATTATCTTCTCAAAGAAACATATACATCTCCTATTTATATTGCCCACATCTTCATTTATTCCAAATCGGATCCCATTAGTTAGTCACACTCGACCGTCATGTTCGCCATGATGGAAGAAGGGTGGCCGGCAAGGCTGGGATCGGCGATAGCCAGCCTCATGTTCCTATGGGCAGTCATATCCAAGTACTTCGACCACCTCAATCTCCAATCCTACATGTCCAAATACACCACCAAGTTGGTCGGGGTGGTGTACCCCTACATAGAGATCCGGTTTCCGGAGCAGACGGGGGAGAGGCTATCGCGAAGCGAGGCATACACGCACATCGAGTCGTATCTCGCTCGGACATGCACTGGTATGGCCAAGAAGCTGAAGGCGGAGATGGGGAAGGATGGGAAGGGACTTGACCTTAGCATGGATGATCAAGAGGAGGTTGTCGACACTTTTTGCGGTAAGAAGGTTTGGTGGACGTCCAGGTCTTTCACGTCTAAGACCCCCTCCTTCTCCTTTTACCCTACCAGCGACGAGAAGAGGTATCTATATATAGATTTTCTGTTACGTACAAACAATATGTTATGGTTAAGTTATGTTGGAATAATTTCTCTTTGTCATATCGATTTAATTCCGAAGAAAGAAATCAAGTTCCTATTCTTTGGTGAAGTAATTATTGTGTTACGCGAGAAAATTACACGAGTCTAGATATTTATCTCGTAGTCATATCTGTGATGACAAAAAATTGAAGTTTTGTTTTGGTTTAATTTGTCCGTGTATTCGGATGTATCATGACAGGATTTCGTTTCTCTGAAATCAGAAGTTGAATCGTTCTCCCCCAATTTTTTTCGCATTTTGTTTGTAACTTCCCGGGTCGTTCAACTACGTTGGGTCATAATTAGCTTCCAACAATAAAATACCCTAGCCATGAGTTCGGTCAAAAATTTAGAGGGGACCAAAACTAATTTCCTCTAATTGACTCGCTTTCCAAATACGTGAGTTTCTTCTTACAACCTTTCCAAATAAGAATTAACTACATTCTACCTAAAGATACTATGCGACTAGCGCTAAAGTTAGATGATCTCTTATCGTAATCATTTAGACACTAAAAGATCTTCCAACTGACATAGTTTACTTTCGTTTCATTGAAGTGGAAAGTAGGGAATTTACGAGAATAACATTCGTGGAAAACCAAATACACACATGTCCTGATTGTTTGTTGTGTTGTCAATAGGTACTATAAGCTGTCGTTCCACCGGCACGACAGGGAAATGATTAACAAGGAGTACCTTGAGCATGTTATAAGGGAGGGCAAGGCGGCTGAGGTGAGCAAAAGGCAAAGGAAGCTTTACACCAACAGTGCAAGCAGTGGGCACGAGTACAAGGCCAGGTCATGGAATCATGTCCCTCTTGAACATCCAGCAACGTTTGAGACCGTCGCTTTGGATCCCGACAAGAAAGAAGACATCATCCAAGACCTCATCACTTTTAGCGAGAGCAAGGACTACTATGCAAGGATTGGGAAAGCTTGGAAGAGAGGGTAGGTGATATCATTTTTTCGTCACTAAAATTGAATTATACAACCAACTAGTGTATTAATAAACTTTTGCTTGATGGGATACGCCAGTGCGGTTGGTGTGTAGGAAAATTTAGAAGTTTATATGCACAACTTCTCTTAATTTTAGTGTAGAAGCTAAAAAATTATCTCTGATTTATTGAACTTCAATTAGAACTCAAGTTCCAATTTGTCGCTTCTTTGAACTTGTCATCTTGCCAATTAGACCCTTAGTTGAAGTCAACGATCGACCAACCATATTTTAAAAAAAACACTTTTTTATACCTTTCATCTGCGTTATTGATCACCGTGCTTTAGTGTGATTACCAAGCAAATAGTAGGTGTTTAATATAACATATAAAACAGTAAAATATTATGGCTGTGTTTAAAAATGTTCACAACATTAAAAGTGTAGATGCAAGTTGTCATTTCCTTTGATACAAAATACATACAAGTCAACGTCATAGAGTTGTCTTTTCTCCTAAGGAATTCTAGTGTCCGTGTTGATACTTTCTTCCCTTTTGTTTCTAGTTTATATTTTACAGAAGTTTTTTTGGGTCCATCGTGCAGCGTTGTTCAGAGAGCTCCAAATTATGCCGAGAAAAATGATATCTTGCATACTCTTTATTTTACTTACCATCATCTAATAAATTGAATCTGTACCCTTATGTCATAGCTGGACCATATATCAAAGTACTTGACACTTCTTGCACTACTTTTTTTTTTGAAATTTGATACCTTACTTCTTCTGCACATTTTATGATGCTGCTGAAGTAGTGAGTTGGAGTTTTTGAAGTCACATCAATATGAAATTTACTATAATTTGAGTTAAGTTTAAAATTAAATAACGAGTGAATTACAATTTTCCTCCTGAAATATGTCTCTATATCAATTTGCATCTTGAAACACCTCTTCACATACCATTTCTAATAAAAAAGAAAGAAGTAAAACAACAACTAGCATGAGTGTAAGTTTAATACGAAGGATGATTTCTTTGCTGACGATTGGTGTTGGAATAGGTATCTCCTCTACGGTCCGCCGGGCACTGGGAAATCGTCAATGGTGGCTGCAATGGCTAACCTACTAGACTATGACATCTACGATCTCGAACTCACGGCAGTGAAGAACAACACTATGCTTCGAAAACTCCTCATCGACACCACCAGCAAGTCAATAATCATAATTGAGGACATCGATTGCTCCCTCGACTTGACAGGGAAACGAAAGAAGAAGAATGAAAACGGCGAAGAAAAAGAATCACCAATACCACCGGTCGAGGAGAAGGATGAGAGTAGCAAAGTGACATTGTCTGGGCTACTCAATTTCATAGACGGGCTTTGGTCTTCATGTGGAAGCGAGAGACTCATAGTCTTCACCACAAACCACATAGAAAAGCTCGATACTGCACTTATTAGGAGTGGAAGAATGGACAAGCACATTGAGCTTTCTTATTGTAGGTTTCAGGCCTTCAAAGTGCTTGCCAGGAACTACCTTGATGTTACTTGGCATCCTCTCTTTGAGAAGATTGAAAAGTTGATTGAAGAGGTCAATATTACGCCGGCTGATGTGGCCGAGAATTTGATGCCCAAGAAAAGAGTAGGGAAGGAAGAGGCTGCCACTTTGTGCCTTGAGAGTGTAATTAAGGCCATGGAGGAACGCAAGTTGAAGGGGCCAGCTAAGGAGGAAGAAAAAGAAGATGAGGGTGGTGTTATTGACGAGAAAAGTTAGTATAAAATTTAGTAAATTGAAGGAGTGTATCATCTAATATATGTTTCATAGGCCATTTTGTCCACTAGTGCAGAGTGCATATTCGTCGCCTAATAAACTTCGGATGTATTAATGACCGACGTCTATAGGTATATACGTTGGATATACGACGTATACATAGACGTCGGGTCTGGGAAGTCATATATCTGACGTATATTCCATTTTCTACCGTAGTGGTTGGTCCAAGAGACTGTGATAGGGAATTCTGCAACTATGAATCCAAGGTGTTGTTGTAACAAGTATTTTCAACGAGGTTTTTGCTTGGGTGTACTTCAAAAACATGCTTATTTGACATTTGTATTTGTGTATTTTTAGATTGTTCCAAAACATACCAGACCAACTATTTGCTTAAGTACATTTCCACTTAATATTGTTACCTACTTATTCTAATAGTGTTACCACCACCCCTAAATCGACTCAAACTCAAAACCCCCAAATCGACTCAAACTCAAACCGACTCTAACCCAAAATCCCTCGATGAAATCGACTACAAACCCAAAATCCCCCAAATCGTTCTTTCCCCCCAAATCCCTCAAATCTGACATTTTTGACCTCTCTCGCTCATATGTTTTAAATTTAACCACAAACATACAAGTCATGTACACTACAAGAAATTAGGGATACAATAATTACATGGAACTGCACTGGTTAGGGATGCATGTACACTACAAAAAAAAATCTTTGTAGAAATTAGGGATACAAAGTTTATTTTTCTACAGAATGCGGCGTCTGTAAACACTAAAAAATAAGATTTGCTGCCGTGACTTGGTGACAACGGGTATAGTATGAGAATATGATTGGGAGAGATTTATTTTGGATTTTTTTAAAATAAGTTTAATTCGAATTTTTTTCCATGTAACTATTGTACCTAATTTCTTGTAGTGTACATGGCCTGTATGCGTGGTTAAATTTAAAACTTATGAGCGAGAGAGGTCGGAAAATGTTAGATTTTAGGGATTTTAGGGGAAAAAACAATTTGGGGGATTTTGAGATTTAAAGTTTGTAGTCGACTGCATTAGGGGTGACGGTAACATTGTTAGAGTTAGTAGGTAACAATATTAAGTGAAAATGCACCTAAGCAAATAGTTGGTCTGGTAAGTACTAGAACAATATAAAAATACACATATACAAAGGTTAAATAAGCATGTTTTGGATGCACCCAAGCAAAAACCTCGTTGAAAATACTTGTTACAACAACACAATGGTTTCATGGTTCAAGAACTCCCTTTCACACAGTCTCTTTGGACCAACAAAATGACCTATGAAACATATATTGGAAGATACACTCCTTCAATTTACTAAGTTTTATACTAACTTTTCTCGTCAAACAAAGGCACCCATAAATCAAAATACTAACTTTTCTCAAGGCACAAAGATGCAAACGCATTCTGTAGAAAAAAATTCTTTGTAGAACTCGACGTTGCCAACGCTGAGATCTTTATAGGGAAAATCGGTCTCAACGATGCCGACTCCAAACACTTGGTGAAATTTGTACCAAATTGACACAACAACACAAGTGTCGAGTTCTTTTTGACAGAACTTGGTAACATCAGTGCTGAGTTCAATTTTAATTTTCTTCATTTTATAAAATCAAAGATCGAGCATGGGGCAGTTTTAATGAACCGGGGATTATATGAACACGACGTCTAGGATGTTGAGTTCTAAAGGTAGAACTCAGAATCCGTAACGGCGAGTTCACTTAAAAAAAGTGAACCCGGCGTTTGTAATGTCGAGATCCGTCGGGATATAAAAGCAGTCTGATGCCCCCTCTCCCTTACGCCGAGTTCTCGTGATTTTCAGGTTAGTGTTTTGATTTATCTTCGTTTTCCAGCAGTTTGTTTCGTATTATATGTATTAGGATGATATTCATTGTTGTTTTAGGTATGATTGTAGTGTTTTGTTGGTTTAGGAACCTATTTTGGTGAAAACCTGATTCCGGTTTCCGATTTTTAGGCCAAAATAATTTTTTTTGCTTCTGAGTAGATTATTGATTTAGTTTTTGTTGATTGTAGGTTTGCAATGGTAATCTTAAAAACTGTAGAATTTAAATTTGATTATTTTGATTGAAATTATATTTGTTGATTGTGATATTACATATGATATGTTATGAATGATTTGTGATTGTTTTAATAAAAAATAAATGTGATTAGTAATGAATGTATGTGGTTCTCAATGGAAAAAATGTGTTGAAGTTGAGAAATATTACATGTTGTGATTTGAATGTTGTTTGAATGTATGTCATTTCAAATATGAAATATGTCGTTATTTAGATGTTTGGAGGTTAAAATTGTTGTTTGTATTGTTGTTAGTTTTTTACAATGCAGGTTTAAATTTTCAAATATGAAAATATAGGGAAGGTTTTGTCATTTTTTTAATTATGATATTATTCGTAAGGTTGTTTATTGTAGTTGATTTTGTTGGAGTGATTGCTCGACGTTTACAGTTGTTTGCTACTACACCCGATTGAGGTAATTTCTAAATCATTTGAGTTTTTTCAAATTTTTAATGAAGTATGAATAGAAGAGCAATCATTTCACTTGAACACATTTTCAAATTTAATTTATAGAGGGTTGGAATAGAAAAAGATGATGAAGGATCTTTGTTGATCAGGTATGATGTAAAATTAGAATGTAACAGAGATGTGACATAATATACAGGGTCCGAGCACAAATTAGTAGTAGTTCCATGGAACATCAAATATGTGGATTTAGTGGATGTTATAAGATCTGAATGTTGTTATCTAAACAATATGTTTGATGTCAAGTTGACAGTGAAACAATGATTGAGCATACGCTCCATTAACTAATTATAAGTCGGTTTATGGAAAGATGCATTTGTTTAAATGGAGGTCTTTGGTTGGAGTCTTTGTAGAAGATGAACTTAAAGTGCTTGACCCTACGCTGACAACCAACACTCATTTTCTGGAGTATGGTACAGTAATGTCGACCGGTTGGGACTGTGGAATATATTTGAATATGAGTCTAATTCCTACAACCGAAGCTCTGACATACCAACAAATTCTATTTTTCCAATCGCAGAACTTCCAAACAAGCAATGAATGACCACAAAATGTAGGTGAGATTCCTTCAAGCAGTGCAAATCCTTATCTTGGTATGTCGCAAATTGAAACTATGCATTACAACCATGATGAGTTTGCTGGCAAGTTTGGACCGTCGACCTCATATCCCTCCATTGGTCTTCGTTTGTCGTCAGTTGACCCAATTCATTATAGTCGACCAGAACTTCGACGCCCGGAAGAAGAGATGCATAGTGATGAAGATGATGACACCGAGGAATTAAAGGATTACAATACACCATTTGTTGTAGAAGATGAACATGAAGGTGTTTCTGTTAATGAAGTAGTTCAGGAGACGCGTGAGGTCATATATGAGATGAGCCAATCCATAAACCGAGAAGAGGACGACGTTGTTGATGATGCAGTTGCTAACAACATGGTTCTAACTCTTAATGAGTTTCCTGATATCTTTGACGATGACAATTGGATAGAGAACTCTGTCATTGAACACTCATTTTTCGATGTTGCAAACAATTTGTCACGAAGTGATTGATGGACGGAAGATGGTCGTTCTTTCGGGGATAAACTTCTTTCTTGACCAATGATAATTTGGTTCATGCTCTGTAGTCGTTGCACATTGATTTTTTTTTCCAGTATTCAGTTGTAGTTTCTTCAATAAAATGCTACATTGTTTGTTTTCTTCGTCGTGATGAGGATCACTACAAATGACGTCTACGTGCATTTGTCCCAAAAGGTTGCATATATTTTAAAGTTAAAACGTACGACACTGAGTACACTTGTTCCAATCCGATTTTACTGAATGACAATAAATAATGTACTGCTAATTTTATTTGCGACTTGATAATGTCTTCTGTTAGAACCAAATTAACAATCATTCCTGCTGAAATAATGGAAAGAGTGAAAACTAAATACTCACTTGAAATCGGTTATACTAAAACATGACATGCCAGGAAAAAAACTTTGAACCGAATTTATAGTGCTAAATAAGACAATTTCAAGGATTTACAAACGTTCCTCACCGTTCTGTGTCAGAACAATCCATGTTCTGTTGTCAAAATAGAGGTCATACAGGTAAATCTAGACGATGAGATGTTTCAATGGGTGTTTTGGGCATTCAAACCTTCAATTAGTGGATTTGAATTTGCAGACCCGTTGTTAGTGTGGATGGAACACACCTCTATAGCAAATATAGAGGATTATTGTTGATTGTTGTGGCCATGGATGCAAGCAACGAAAATTTTCCTTTAGCATTTGCTGTTGTAGAGAGCGAGAAGATAGAGTCGTGGATGTGGTTCCTCCAATTGCTAGCCATTAAAGTGACTAAGCAACCTAATTTGTGTATTATCACTGACAGATACTTGGGAATAATAAACGCTTGTGTGCGAGCTGCATTTCCGCCTTCAAAGGGTCATGTACATCGATTCTGTTTTCGATACATGAAAGTAAATCTTGCAAAACAGCGTAACTGCAAGGAAAGTTTAGGACAAATCAAGTTTTACAAAGTGAGTAAAACTCATTCGTTAAGAAATTTAAAGAGCTAATGAATACTATTGCAGCGGAACATAGACTAGTATACGAGTGGATTCAGCATCAGGGTCCTTTGGAAAGATGGACTTGTTAGGATCGATGACCTACTTAATATCTAATCAATTCAACTTTAGTCCTTACTTAATTAGACAATAGATGGGGCAGAAACGAATTTAAGTAAGTAGGGAAATACAAGCAAACCACACAAGAAGACGATGTGATTTTTATAGAGGTCCGACCTCCCGCCTACTTCCTCTCTTGCAAGCTCTGCCTACATCTTCACTATCCATTCCCCGTCCCGGGCCGGGAGATAACGCCTTTACAACTTCAAGCCTAGCGAACAACCCTCGCTAGCTTGGATTCATCTTCTCACAATTCGAGAATGAATACTTCGGGCTTACACCAAAATCTTTGCTTCTTTGACAAAGAAATAGTTGAGTAGATCACAACACTCTCTAACTTGAGCACAGTTTGAGTATGATGTAGAATTGATCAAAGATGTGGAAGTGTAAGGTTGTATGATTTGAGGCTTTAGGGATTGGGAGACTTCTCTCTAGTGTATTGAGAAAGGAATGTGTTATAAAAGTTTTACTTTTATATGTCTTTTATTATGAATTGAATGTATTAAACATTTTGTTCCTTGATTAATGTATTCGTCTTTTAGAAGTATTAAGTAAGAGACTCTTGGTCATTAACTGTAGAGCTCTAAGAGATAATGATTTACATAAATCAAAAGTGATTCACAATCATGATAATTAGCATGGAACATTGATTACCGAGTTAAGATTTTCTTGTTGGTTGAAAGAAATATTGTAGCTCTACAAATATTTAACAACATGAGTATGTGAAAGAGAAAATATTTCTTTCATATATTGAATTGACCTAAGGAATGAAACATTATGGAATTGTGTTTGTGTCATTAATGTTTCATTGTGTCTTTGAATCCTTGATATGAGAGCTATATCTTTTCACATAAGAAGTGTATAATTTGATTATTATCAAAAGCTATCAATGCATATAGTGATAAAGGTAGCTGGTTATACATAACTTATGAAGGAAATGTAATATGTCAAAAGATTATCATTGCCCATCTTGACTTGAGTGATGATATTGTTCAGCCCTTGATAAAGTGAAATTATAATGTACATAATGTAACTTGTGTATAATTACATATTTATAATTAGCTTGAGAGATCAAAAAATGAATATATAATACAAAAATGATATATTTCTACTTTATATAATATTCATAATATTATGAGGCAAGAGATAGATACAAGTGATATTTTACATATCATTAAGTGGATCGTGTTTAGTTCGAGTCAACAAAACATCTTTGTTATTTGTGTAACTATAATGTGTAACTAGATACCGCTTATAGTTGATGATATAAAATATTTTATATCATTGTCAACATAACTTAGATCCTCTTATACGTCACACCACAAAACTGAGAAACACGAAATATAATTTTTTATTTTATATGATGTATTAAAATTCATATGATATGGAATTAAATACATATGGTAAAATGACAAAATTAATATGTCGTAAAAAACGACATGGTTAGAATAATAAATAAATTCGTATCAGATGTATATATATCATGGGGTATAATATTTTGACATTATATATGATAATATATTACATGATATAATGTGATCTACAACATTATAACATATTAATTTGCTAAAACCCTAAAGTCCAAATTTTGTTGGATATTAATCCAAAATTTGGTAAAGTAAAAAAAATACTGATAAACAGTCCAACCGTCTGCCCACATTTTTGCATATATTAATAAGAGAATTTTTACTGATTACTGGTTGGATTTAATCCACCTTGGTCAAAGGTAATTATGGGATGATGATGTGGTAAAATAAACAAGAGATCATGTGAAAAGTGGTATGCAAATGATGTGGTTTAGTGAAGAGATAAACAAGAGATCATGTGCAAAGCGATTTGCACATGATGTGGTTTAGTGCAGAGATTAACAAGAGATCATGTGTAAGTGGTTTGAAAATGATGTGGGTTAGAGAAAATCCTATAAATAGGTATTTTCTCCCTTCCTTGTTTACACTAATGCAAAATTCTTCTCTTTCTAAGTTTTCGATCATTCCATATAAAATTCTCTTAGTTTTAATTGTGTGCTAGAGATTAATTTCTTTGGAGCATAGAATGAGTTATTAGCTAGATTCTAACCTCATATTTGAGATTGATTGACTAGCTTCGATATCTCTAATCTTGTTTAGAGTTTGGTGAACACTTGGAGGTAATGCTGAGGCGATCCGATGTGGAACTCGACTTTCAATTGGTAAGAGGGATTTAATAATCCCCAAGGTATGATCCAATCTATGCATTTCAATATTAAATAGTTAATTACATATATTGAAATACAATTAGGAATTTTGTACATAAAATTGTTGAAAAATATGAAAATCGATAATAAATACTTGTTATTTTTTTTAAAAATATACACAAGTATAGGGCACAAAATCCTACAAATAAAAGTGTGAGAGATGTGTAAACAAGGTGTATGAATATCTATTTATAAGCTCTTACAGAGATATAGCGATTGGGGATGAATTGAAAGAGTTCTGTGTAAGATACATAAATTAGAAACTCAGAATCAACAATTTTGCCCATCAATGGTCTACTAGATCGGGCATAACGGTCGATTGTTTCTTTAATAATAAAGAAACGTTCGAATGAACAAGTGAACGGTAAAACCACTTAGGCTTTAACATAAGTCATCGGTCGAACTAGGTTAGGGTTTGGTCGACCGATCTAGGGGGTTTGGCCAGGGTAAAGGTATAACGGTCGAACACAAATATTGGTTACATTCGACCGAAAATATCACACACTTTGGGCTCAAGAAAAGTGTTCAACCAGTTGACAGTTTTTAGGTTAACGTTTTACCGGTGACCAATTGTATTTTTGGGCTAAGTTGAATTTATACGAGTACGACCATTGTAAAATACGACAAGGGTAAAGGTCATCCGAAAAATATGGGAACGATCGACCGAAAGGTCAAGAGCGGTTGACCGGTGAAACTAGGAAAATATACTTAGAATGTTTGTTGTAATCGGTCGAACAGAGAACTTGTTCGGTTGATCGATTGGCACAGGAAATCCGTGTTTCGTTTTAAGTGATTTTCCGACTACGGGTTGGGTGATCTAATGAAGTCTAATTGATGTAAAATTTTGTGTGTGACTTCTACAAGGAAGGTAGTGTGTATATGAGTGAGCGTTAACTCTTGTATGCTCAAGTTTATATAAGTTCCTAAGACTCAAAATAAAGGTAAAATGACATGTCTTCAATAAGCTTGGTTACATGTCTTGACTTTATTCCATTCTTCCTTGAGTCTTGAATACATGTGGATGTTAGCACAATACAATGTATCTTCTATACATTATGTGTGCAACACTACATTTGATTGTGATTAAGATTAGGTTGATTAAATTATTAAAACATAGATTAAGGCCAAAAAGTCAACAGGACTTGTTGTCACGATAGGGGTCGACGTTTCAGATCTATGACAACAAATATGTCGGAAAACTTCAATAATGTCTTACGAGGGGCACACGGTATGCAAATCACAACCATGTTTTTATGACATTTCTCCATTTGAACAAATTATTTGTCAAAATAATGGACTGTAGGATTTCGGGTCCCTATGTTTGTGTATATTTAAAAAACATTATACATGCATACAAGATCGATATTCATATTTTCAGTGATTTCATGTACATTATTTTGTGTTTATTCCAATATCATGCAAGTCTATATATATTAAAATAAACAAAGAAGAGATGATCATACACAAAGGTTCTCTAAAAGCTTTATGAAGATCCAGAGTTTCGATGCCCGTTGAATCGCTTGCCGATTCGTCTCCAAGTGTTCATCAAACTCTAAATAAGATTAGAGCGAAAGGAGCTAACCAATCAATCTCTAATTAAGATTAGAATCTAGGTAATAACCCCTCTAAAGCTCCACGACATGTAATCTACAAAAGCTTGAAACAACTAAGACAAATTCAGATGGGTTAGTGGAGAGGTTAGGGAGAGAGAATTTTTGCATTCATATATCAAACAAGTAGGTGAGAGGACTTATTTATAGCCTCCCAAATCACCCACATCATGAATTATTCTCTAACTATGATCTCTTGCTATTCTCTCCCTTAAACCAATCACAATTTGCCACATAATCATCCTCAATAACATTTGACCACAGTTGGAATTAACCCAGCCCATGATCTTAATTATTCTCTTAATAATTCTAGAAAAAACGTACTGAACGATCGACCGAAAATAACTTATCGGTCGACCAATTGTTAGTAAACGTGATTTCAGTTGGACCACGAAATCCTTCGGTCGACCCATCACATGCTACCAAAGCTACTGTGATTTTCCAGTCGAACAAAACACATAAACGTTCGATCGATTCTACACGAGAAACAACTACTGAAAGTTTCCGGTCGGACCGAGTCATTAGTCGGTCGACCGATTACCACCAAGAAAAATTCACGAAAGTTCCTGGAAATTTTTGGTCGAACCACGACTTCTACCTGTTGACCTATTAATCTAGGAAAGAGCTCCTGGAGTATTTTGGTCGACCGACAAATCCTATCCGGTCGACCGTTGGCACACATAACATCTACTGTGAATTTTGATCGACCGGTCTCCGGAAAACGTTCGACCGTTTTGTCCGATTTTTGCCTTTATTAAAATAAAGATTATTGTTTCCCAATTTTGTATTGTGACCTATCGAAGGATCTAAGCTAAATTGTCAGCGATATTAAACACTCAATTTTCCAATCTATAAGCGGTATCTAGCTACACATTATAGTTACCCAATTAGCATAGATGTCTTGTTCCACTCGAACCAAACACGAACCATTTGGTGATGTAAGTGCACCATTTGTGTCTATCCCTTGCCACATGATATTAGAAATATATACAAAGTATAAATGTGTCACCTTTATATTATATTCATTTCTTGATCTCTTTAAGCTAATTATAAATATGTAACTTAACTCAATTGTGCACATTATAATTTTGCTTTATCAAGAGCCCACTAATATCATCACTAAATTAAGAGGGGCAATGACAATATTTTGACTACCTATCTTTTCCATCACAAGTCAAGCTCAACCAATTATTGCATTTGTCACTATACTCATTGATAGTTTTTGAAAATAATCAAATCAAACACTTCTAATGTGGGAAGATATAAGTCTCATATCTTAGGATTCAAAACATAATGAAAACATAAATGACACATAATACAATTCCATAATGTTTCACTTGCTAGGTCTATTCAATATATAAAAGTAACCATTTCCCCCTTTTATATACTCGTGTCGTCAAATATTTGTAGAGCTACAATATTCGATGACCAACACGACAATCTTATCTCGGTAATTAATGTTCCACGTTAATTACCATGATTATGAATAACTTTTGATTTATGTGAATCATTATCTTTTAGAGCTCTACTGTTAAGGACTAAGAGTCTCTTCCTTAACACTTCCAAAAGACGAATACAATAATCAAGGAAGAAAATGTTTGCACATTCAATTCATAACAATTGACCTATAAAAGTAAAACTTTTAAAACACATTCTTTTCAATCTCCCACTTGTTATCAAAGTCTTCATTCATATACATCCTCAATGTATAAAACATTAATAACTAGGATAACCCTCTCAAATCACTCATCAAGTCACTCCACATGGTTCCTCAGACCCATGGACTCAAATTGCATTTCGCCTTTGGCTTGAGATAAGGGTTTGGTGAATGGATCAGCTGTGTTGTTGTTTGTGTCCACCCATAAAAAATTATTTTGTCTTCGTCGATGAAGTCACGTGTGACAAAGTACTTGCGATCCATGTACTTCACATTGTGATGCATTTGGGTCCTTGATTTGCGAGATAGATGCACTATTGTAGCAAAATAGCTCTATTGGTCCATCGCTCGAGGAAACTACTCCAAGCTCTTCAAGGAACTTCTTAATCGACACTCCTTCCTTGCCCTCTTCAGAGACAACCATCACTTCGGAAGAGGTGGTTGAGTGGCCGTAGTGGTTTGCTTCCGAATTCGCCAACCCACGACTGCACCATTCAGAAGGAAGACATATCCTGATTGAGACCTCCTATCGTCTGGATCACTCATGAAACTCGCATCCGAATAGCCCTCGGTTATTAGCTCCCTTTGTCCTTCATAAACAAGAAACTTATCTTTTAGTCTGGTTAAGGTACCTCAGAATATTCTTGACCGCAGTCCAATGATCGGGACCGGCATTGGATTGGTGAAGACTTGTCACACTTAGAGCATACGAGACATCGGGTCTTGTGCAAGTCATAACATACATGATTGATCCTACTACCGAAGCATAAGGAATATCTTTCATATAATCCAAGTCTTTACGTGTTTCAGCACGTTGAGACTTCTTGAGTTGCACACCCATACTCATTAGCACATTTCCCTTTTTGGAGTTGTTCATGTTGAATCTTTCCAAGACCTTGTCAATGTATGCACATTGAGTTAGGCCAATGAGTCTACGGGATCTATCTGTATATATCTTGATTCCCAAGATGTATTTACCCTCACCCTTGTCTTTTATTGAAAATGCAGATTTCAATGAACTTTTCGTTTGCTCAAGCAAATGTATATGATTTCTCATGAGGAGTATGTCATCGACATATAAGATCAAAAACACTATGTGGATCCCACTAACCTTCTTTTATATACAAGGCTCTTCCTTACTTTGGATGAAGTGAATCTTTTTGACTTCCTCGTCAAAGCGCTTGTTTCAACTCCTTGATGCTTGCTTCAATCTATAGATGGACCGTTGAAGCTTGCATACTTTCTCGTTATTCTTTGGATTTCCAAAATCTTGAGGTTGTATCATGTACACATCCTCCTCCAAGTTCCCATTAAGGAACGTTGTTTTGACATCCATTTATCATATCTCATAATCATGAAATGCGACAATAACGAGCATAATCCGAATAGACTTGAACATGGCAATCGGTGAAAAAATTTCATTATAGTCAATTCCTTGAACTTGAGTGAAACCTTTTCCTACAAGTCTTGCTTTGTAGGTTGTCAAGTTCCCATCCATGTCCATCTTCCTCTTAAAAACCCATTTATTTTGAATGGCTTTGTTTCCTTGAGGAAGGTCAACCAAGTTCCAAACTTCATTGTCATACATGGATTCTATTTCGTATTCCATGGCTTTGAACCATAGTTTGGAGTTCTCTCTTTCCATTGCTTCTTGAAAGGTCGATGGATCATTGGTATCAAATACCACGATCTCATGAAATCCCAAATACATATTGGGTTTCTTCCTTTCCCTCGTTGACCTTCTAAGTTCTTTTGGTTCTACGTGTACTTCTCGAACTTCTTCCACAATTTCTTGCGGAATTGGTTCGTGTTCGATTATTGAACGTACACTAGGTGGGGATGATTGAGTTTCTATCACAATTACTTGCGATGGTCTCTCACTTAAGCTCCCACTAACCAAAGGAACCTCGGTTGGGCCTTCATGATCTTGAATGTTATTATTCATATCATGATCTTGTGTTTCCTTAAGCACAATTCTACTCCCAGTACTTTTTACTCTTTCTAGAAATTCTTTTTCTAGAAATACGACATCCCTCTCTATAATCACTCGATTAAAGGTTATATGCCAAAAGTAGTATCCTCTTGTCTCACGAGGATAACCTATAAAGAAACACTTATCTATTTTTGGTTGAAGTTTGGTCGACATCAATCTTTTGACGTATGCCTCACAACCCCAAATCTTGAGAAAATTGAGCTTAGGTGTTTTACCACTCCACAACTCATAAGGCATTTTCTCCACAGATTTGGATGGAACATTATTTAGTGTGTAAGCCGCAACTTCTAGTGCATAACTCCAAAAGTAAAGTGGCAATTCAGCTTGACTCATCATTGATCGAACCATGTCGACCAATGTCCTATTTCTCCTTTCGGATACCCCATTCCGTTGAGGTGTTCTGGGCGGAGTGAGCTGCGGTACAATACTATACTCCTTTAGGAACGAATCAAATTCGGTACTTAAGTACTCACATCCACAATCCATTCGTAGAGACTTGATTTTCTTGTTGAGTTGGTTCTCTACTTCATTCTTGAATTCCTTTGAACTTGTCAAAGGATTCACTTTTGTTTCTCATTAGATAAATATAGCCATAACGACCATCGTCATCTGTGAACGTAATGAAGTACCTAAACCGTCTCTTGCACTTGTACTCATCGGACTACATACATCGGAATGTATGAAATCCAGCAAGTTATTCTCTCTTGGACCTTTCTTCTTGAAAGGCCTCTTGGTCATTTTGCCTATTATGCAAGGTTCGCACATCTCCAATGATTTAAAATCAAGTTGACGAAGAAGGTTAGCTTCTTGTAATTTCTTGATGTTTTTTTTCATTTATGTGACCAAGACGATAGTGCCACAAGTGTGTATCATTCACGTGAGTAGTTTTAAGCCTTTTGTTATTGATGTTTAAATTTGTCTATTATTTAATTCAAGCAAATAAAGACCATTCCTTATGAATGCATGTGCATAGAAAATTCCATTTTTCGATATAGACAAGCAAGAGTTTGGAATATTTATATTAAAATTATCCATATCCAAACATGACACATAAATAATATTCTTGTTAATCGAAGACACATAATAGACGTTATTTAAACATAAATTTAAACCACTAGATAATTGAAGTTCCACGGAACCTTGTGCAATCGCAGCAATGCTTGCACCATTTCCAACCTTCAAAATCATCTCGTTTTTCACAAGTTCCTTTCTATTCTTTAGTAGATGCACATTAGAAATTATGTGAGCACAAGATCCGTGTCAATTACCCAATCATCAAATTGGTAGCTTTTGACAATAATCAAATTGAATACTTCTTATGTGAAATGACATAAGTCTCATATCTTAGGATTCAAGACACAGTGAAAGTATTAATGACACATAACACAAATCTTAAATGTTTTACTTGCTAGGTCTATTTAATATTTAAGAGTAACCATTTTCCTCTTTTGTATACTCGTGTCGTTAAATATTTGTAGAGCTACAATAATCGATGACCAACACGACAATCTTATCTCGGTAATTAGTGTTCCATGTTAATTATCATGATTGTAAATAACTTTTAATTTATGTGAACCATTATCTTTTATAGCTCTACGGTTAAGGACCAAGAGCCTCTTCCTTAACATTTTCAAAAGACGAATACAATAATCAAGGAACAAAATGTTTGCAAATTCAATTCATAACGATTGACATATAAAAGTAAAACTTTTAGAACACATTCCTTTCATGGACGTCGTTGAGTCGTGGAATGAATTTTATGTACCGACAGTCCACACCGTGATAACAACAAACAATAATTTGGCAAGATCTCATATTGTAACTCAATATCACCAGTTGATGTAGCAGTTGAAGAGTTTATGACCAGAAAAAAATACATTGTTAAATTTGAAGAAGAAGTTATTATTGAGAATTGAACTTAATCCTATGTGGCAACTTAACCCTATGTGGCGTCCTAGTCACCCGCCACATCATCAGTGCTTGATGACACATCAAGGAGGAGATGAGTCAACACATGAGAAGACAAAAGGTTGAGGGAGTGGAAGAGACAAGAGTCTTTTCATTTTTTGAGTAATTTTCGTCCTAATTATGTATGCAATTTAAGTAGAGGGTGTAATGATCTTCAATGATCATGTTTATGTAGTCTTTATGTTTGGAAGTTGTAGGGTCATGTAAGTGCCTATATAAAGCACTAGAATTCACCATTTGTAACACAACAACAATACAACAACAACATATATCAAGCATTAGAAGTTGAGCCACGAAATTGTGTGAGAAAAGAGTGAGTATGTGAGTAGAAAGAAGAAGAAGAGTGTGCATTGCAAAATCGATTTTTTGCTTTGTGAGTAGAGAGCCACCTTCTTTCCTTCGTGCCCCCCCAGTAACATAGATCAAGAATGGATCTAGTGGAATCAAAAGAAGGCAAAATGAATGGTGATCAGGGTGGTCTAAGGCAGCACACGAGGCGTGCCTTTTAGACCGCCAATTGGCGGTTGGGGACCACCAATTGGCGGTTGGGGACCGCCAATCAGCGGTCCCTGTAGCCCAGGAGACAGGTAATCTCCTGTGGTGGGTTGATCAGTAGCTCCCCGTCCTCCTCCCGTCCTCCAACATCTGGTATCAGAGCCTCGTCCGATGGGAAGCTCGGGAATGACCTCGTTTGGTCATGCGTCGTTGCCTCGATTGTCGAAAGGCAACTACGACAATTGGAGTATCCAAATGCCTGCGCTGCTGGGTGCGCATGATGCTTGGGATCTTGTGGAGAGCGGCTTCGAGGAGGAGGCCGAGACGGGAGAAGAAACCGTCGCACAAATCAAAGCACAAAAGGAGAGAAGAGCCAAAGATAAGAGTGCTCTCTTCCTTCTCTTCCAAGCGGTGGATGAGAGTGGCTTTGAAAAGATCGCTGAAGCGAAGACGTCGAAGGAGGCGTGGGACACCCTTGAGAGGAGCTACAAGGGTGCTGATCGAGTGAGGTAAGTGCGCCACCAAATGCTTCGAGGCGTTAAAAGTGAAGGAATCGGAAGGTGTTGCTGATTTCGTGACGAGAGTTGACATGGTGGCGAACAAATTAAAAGGAAATGGGGAGGCGCTGACCGAAGGAAGAGTGGTGGAGAAGGTGTTGCATTCTCTCACCGAGGACTTCGAGAATGTGGTGTGCGCAATCGAGGAATCAAAGGACCTCGAGAAAATGACTATTGATGATCTAGCTAGCTCGTTGGAGGTACACGAGCAAAGAAAGAAGAAGAAAAGACAAGATTGTTGGATTTCATGTTTAATTATACATATATATTTTTCGAATTTTTATGTATAATAAGGATCGATTTTCAATTTTCTAGAATCTATTGCATGCATCGGTTTGTTTTAACAAGCTAGTTTCAAAAACTCTATTAAAACAAACATAAAGGAGCTCCGAAATTCATACCTAGAAGTTCTCTAAAACTTCTCGAAGATTCGGAGACCGTTGGGATGCTCCTCGCTGCGCCGGATGCCTCCGAGTCTTCACCAAACTCTAAACAAGATCGGAGAGAGGGAAGCTAGTCTCTCAATCTCCGATTGGGTTTAGAATCCAATTACTAACCCCTCTTTAATTCTCTTGAGAAGATGATCTCTTAAGAACTAAACTAAACTTAATAATTAAGGAATTTTCGTGGAGAATTATGGAGAGATATTTTGCATAAGAAAAATAATGAATTAATTAAGGAGGTAATGAGATAACCTTGTATTTATAGGTTCTCTCCAAATTACCTATTCATGTGCAACCTCTTGCCCATGATTCCATGCAAAATTCCATCTAACCATCCATTATTTATTAATAAATAATCTTAGCCACGAATTAAATCAATTATGGACCAATTCCATGCATGATCTAATTAATTCTTAAATTAATTCTGCATAAAACCGTCTGGACCGGTCGACCGTTTCAAGGTGCGGTCGACCGCTCGAACCAATGTTTCGGTCAACCGTTCAACATTCGGTCAGCCGTTCGTAATAGGAATTATTCCATCGCAATGTTCGGTCCACCGACCAATCACTTTCGGTCGACCATTCGAACAGATGAAAATTCCCTGTTATCGGTCGAGACTCGTCCGGTCGACCGTGCCCTACCGGTCGACCGTTTACTGCTATCCGGTCGACCGTTTGAGCACTGTTTTGCAGACTTGTCAAATTTCGGTTTAACCCCTACAAAATTTGACATTTCGGGATTAGTAGTAAATTCACAACTTATGTAACATATTATCCTATGTAATGATCAATCATTACACCCCATAATATTTACATCACATATGAATTTAATTTAGATTCTAATTATGTTATTAATCACAACATAACTTTGATTTTGCTTTGTTCACCCCATGTGTCATATTTTCTACATGAAACCTGACACATCTTATGAACTCAAAATCCCTATTCCTTGTTTCCCAGTTTTGTGGTGTGACCTATGGGAGGATCTAAACTAAGTTGGCAGTGATATTAAGAGCTTAATATCACAAACTATAAGCGGTATCTAGCTACACATTATAGCTCCCAATTAGTTAGATGTCTTAATTCCACTCGAACCAAAACCCGATCCATTTAGTGATGGTGTGCACCACTTGTGTCCGTCCCTTGCCTCATGATATTAAGAATACACACAAAGTAGTATTGTGTCATCTTTGTCTTAGTATTCATTTCTTGATCTCTTTAAGCTAGTTATAAATATGTGACTTAACTCAAATCACATTGTGCACATTATAACTTTGCTTTATCAAGGGGCCCACTAATATCATCACTCAATTAAGAGGGGCAATGATAGTCTTTTGACTAACTATCTTCTCCAACAAAAGTTGTACTTAACCAACTAATGCCTTTACACTACACTCATCGATAGCTCAAGACACTAGTCTAATTAAGAACTCCTTAAGCGATCGGATATAAGTCTCATATCAAAGGACCAAAGACACAGTAAAATATTAATGACACAGAAACACATTTCTATAATATTTTACTTATTAGGTCTATTCAGTATACAAAAGTAATATTTTCCTCTTTTGCATACCCGTGTCGTCACTCACTTGTAGAGCTACAATGATCTATGACCAACACGACAATCTTAACTCGGTAATTAATGTTCCATGTTAATTACCATGATTGCGAATATCTTTTGTTTTATGTAAACCAATATCTTTTAGAGCTCTACGGTTAAGGACCAAGAGCCTCTTCCTTAACACTTCTAAAAGACGAATAACAAAGACAAGGAACAAAATGATTTCTCATTCAATTCATAATAATTGACATTTAAAAGTAAAACTTTTAGAACACATTCCCTTCAATCTCCCACTTGTTATCAAAGTTTTCTTTCACATACATTCTCAATGCATAAAACATCAATAACTAGGGTAACCTTCCCAAATCTCCTATCAAGCCAATCCACATGGATCTTCGGATCCATGGACTCGAAATATATTTCGTCTCTTAGCTTGGTATGAAGGTTTGTTGAATGGATCAGTTGTGTCACTGTTGTGTCCACCTATTTATTTATTTTGTCTTTCGTTGGTGGTTGAGTTAGCTGTAGTGATATTACTCCTAACTACACTAGCTCATACCTCCACCTTCGATAATGATGACGCATCATCAGTCCAACCTCTTATTGTCTAGAATTCCTATAAGAATTGCATCAAAACAGCCCTCAACTATTTTCTCCTTTGTCTTCCATAAACAAGAACTTTATCTTTAGTCCGGTTAAGGTACTTCAGAATATTCTTGACCGCAATCCTACGATTAGGACTTGCGTTGGATTGGTGACCACTTGTCACGTTTAGAGCATACGAGATATTGAGTCTTGTGCAAGTCATTGTGTACATGGTCCTTCCTTTTGCCGAAGCATAAGGGATACCTTCATGTACTCCAAGTCTTTGTGTGATTGAGCACATTGAGACTTCTTGAGTTGCACACCTATACTCATACTTATTGGCATATTGTCCATATCGGAATTGTTCACCCTGAACATTTCCAAAGACCTTGTCAATGTATGCACGTTGACCGAAGCCAATGAGTCTACAGGATGTATCTCAATGTATCTTGATTCTCAAGATGTGTTGAGCCTCATCCTTTTCTTTTCATTGAATACACTGATTTCAACGAAATTTCTCGTTTGCTAATGCAAAGGTATATGATTGCTCATGAGCAATATGTCATCGACATATAAGATCAGAAGTACTACATGGCTCCCATTAATCTCCTTGTATATACAAGGTACTCCTTTACTTTGAATAAAGTGAATTTTCTTCACCTCTTCGTCAAAGCGTTTGTTCCAACTCCCCGATGCTTGCTTCAATCCATAAATGGATTCTCGAAACTTGCATTTCTTCTCGCTGCTATTTGGATCATCAAAACCTTGAGGTTGTACCATGTACATATCCTCCTCCAAGTTCCTGTTTAAGGAACACCATTTTGATATCCATTTTCCATATCCCACAATTGAGAAATGCGGTAATAGTGAGCATAATCCGAATAGATTTTAATATGGCAACTTCTCAAAAATTTCATCAAAGTCAATTTCTTGATTTTGAGTATAACTTTTGCTACAAGCCTTGCTTTGTAGGTTGTCAAGTTACTATCCATGTCTATCTTCCTCCTAAAAGCTCATTTATACCAAATGATATTTTCTCTTGAGGAAGGCTAATCAAGTTTCATACTTGATTATCATACATGGATTCTACTTCAGATTCTATGGCTTTTAACCATAGTTTGGAGTCTTTTCTATTGCTTCTCGGAAGGTCGAGGGATCTTTGGTATCTAGTACCATGATCTCATGAAGTCCCACATACTTATTGGGTTTCTTCCTTTCCCTCATTGACCTTCTTAGTTCTTTTGGTTCTTCTTGTGTCTCTCGAACTTCTTCCACAATTTCTTGAGGAATAGGTTCATGTTCGACTCTCGAACGCACACTAGGTGAGGATGATTGAGATTCTCTCACAATTTCTTGTAATGGTATCTCGCTCACGCTCCCACTAACCAAATGAATCTCGGTTGGGCTTTCATGATTTTGAATGCAACATTCACATCATGATATCGTAGAGTATCTTGAGTTTCCTCAAGCTTAACTCTACTCCCACTACTTTTCTCTCTTTTCCAGAAATTCCAGAAAAACCATATCTCACTCTACAATCTTTCGATTGGAGGTGATACACTAAAAGTAGTATCATCTTATCATACGAGGACAACCTATAAAGAAGCACTTATCCACTTTTGGTTGAAGCTTGGTCGACATCAATTTCTTGATGTATACCTCACAACCCCAAATCTTGAGAAAGTGGAGCTTAGGTGTCTTTCAATTCCATAGCGCACAAGACATTTTCTCCACGGATTTGGATGGAACATTATTTAGTGAGTTTGTCATTATTTGTAGTGCATAATTCCAAAAGTAAATAGGCAATTTAAACTGACTCATTATTGATCGAACCATGTCGGGCAATATCCTATTCCTACTTTAGGAATGAGTCAAATTAGGTATTCTAAGCACTCACCCCTACGAACCTTTCATAGAGGCTCGATTTTCTTGTTGAGTCGGTTCACTACTTCATCCTCGGATTCCTTGAACTTGTCAAAGAATTCACTTTTGCTTCCCATTAGACAAATATAGGCATAATGACTATAGTTGTCTGTGAACAAAATGAAGTACCTTAAACCGTCTCTTGCACTTGTACTTATCGGACCATATACATTAGAATGTATCATATCCAATTAGTTATTCATTTTCGTTCCTTTCTTCTTGAAAGGTCTCTTGGTCATTTATTTGACCAATCCGATAGTGCTGCAAGATTGTATCATTCACGTGAGTTATCTTAGTTTCTCTTTTGTTATTGTTTGTTTGAGTTTGTTTATTATTTATTTCAAGCAAATAGAAATCATTCTATATGAATGTATTTGCCTAGAAATTTCTATTCTTCGATATAGACAAGCAAGAATTAAAATATTTATTAAAATTTATCCATATCTAAAACTTGATACAGAAATGTTCTTGCTAATCGAAGGCATATAACAAACATTCTTCAAAGCATAAATTTAAATTACTAGACTATTGAAGCTCCATAGAATCTTGTACAATCGCAGCGATGGTTGTACTATTTCCAATCTTCAATATCATCTCGTTCTCCATGAGTTCCTTCCTATCCTTCAATAGCTGCACATCAAAATTATGTGAGCACAAGATCCAGTAACCATTACCAAATCAAGGATAGAGGTGATTAAATTTATCTCAATAACAAACATACCTGTGGCGCTTCTCGGGCGCCTACGTTCAATCATCCCATTTTCAAGGTCTTCCTTGTACTTGGGGCAATTCGGTCGGATGTGTCCCTTTTCACCGCAGTGAAAGCACTCCGTGTTGGGAGTTGGATATTTGAAAGATTTCCCCCTTGAGGCACTCCCATGAGTACCTCCTACTCCCTTGCTCTTGATTGACGTATCTTTGGTAAATTTGCCTTTACCTTTGTTGATCTTTTTGCTCCTCTCATGGACGGCTAGGACGTGATTGTCCTGACCTTTGCCCATGTCAACTTCAGCCGTTTTGAGAGCGTTGTGAAGCTCCTCAAGACTCACCCCTTTTTCACGCACATGATAGTGCATCACAAAGTCCTTGAAGGACGGGGCTAGAGAGCCAAGAATCAGATCTTCGGCAATGTCTACTGGCATTGGAGAAGAGAGCTTCGACAACTTCTCAAGGTATCCTTGCATCGTGAGAAAATGCATGGATACCGATGTTCCCTCCGCCATATGGCACCTTGTGAGTGCGATGGTGGTCTTATAGCGCTCCTTTCGGGCACTATCCATGAACATCTTGGTTAGAGCCTCCATGGTCTTCTTAGGTTTTGAATCCAAGTATTTCGCTTGAAGCGAGTCACCCATGGATGCTAGTATAAGACCGTGAACTTGGTTCTCTTGGTCTTCCCACTTGGCTATCGCCTCTTTCTCTTTATCGGTTGCCTTCTCATTTAATTTTGGGATTTCACCATCCAAAATATGAGATAGTTTTTCAAACCTCAACACGATATTAAGATTGAGTTGCCATTTCATGAAGTTTGAGCCATCATTTTGCAAAGGGTTTTTTTCGATCATAGATCGCACAATTGGTTGTATATTTGACATTTCTACAAAATAAATTATATAGGTTTTAATGCCAATTTTATGTTTTAATACATACATACATATATATATATCGAATATGATGTAAATACTGCAAATAAAATCTTGCCCGTAAATGTAGTAATCCAAGATCCCATCAATTGTAATATAGACTAGCTAAGGGCTATCGAATACATTACAACATCAAGGTAAGAAAACATTTTCTAATCACAACCTTTTTGAATTTTAGCAATATTTAGCATCTTCAAACTTTTGTGACTCTTGTCTTTTTAATTATGAGGGAATGCGACCTATCCTCGTAAGAAAAACTTTTTCCCAAAACCGAGCGAGGGCTCTAGGTAATGTTAAGAAAACTTATTTTCATTTGATACGAGATACGTTTATCTATTGTATTCACAACTAAACATACTTGGGGTTCACTAGGGTGAAACACACCTCATATATTTAATTGTGGCACAACAACATACAACCTTTATATCTCCCACTATTCCCAAAGATAGAGGGAGCTATCTCCCGCTAAGGGCGAGCAGAGTATCCCTCGATCAATGGCTGCTAGTGGATGAAATAAGAAGGAAAAATTAATCTTAATTTTTGTTGGACATTTTCATTTATCAACATGTGATTTTGAATTTTAGTTTATCATGCATATTAAAATTTATACACATCCTAACAATCACCACATTCATCACATGCATAGCAGAAATTAAAAACAGAAATTAAACATTCACACAATCCACATCGTGTGAGTTTATATGTTCCCTTCGATCCTCGATCCCTGATCTTCGATCCTTGATTGATGCGCTACAGCGGCGACTTCCTCTTGCACCGGAGATGTAGATTTTACAGAAAATAAACATGCTCCTCACATTCGATAAAACCGACTAGTGCAAGTCCTATGTAAAAACCTCTCATATGCAAATGCAACTATCTAAAAGACGGAAATAGAGAGAATTTTGGCTTTTACATGCATAAGCCCCTGTATTATAATAATAACATACATTCATAGCTTCTGATTTGGAACATATAAACCCACAATTCCTGCATATACAATTCGAGCATCTATGCACGCAATATCGCTATAAACTATGCAATCTAGTTTATCAAGCATCTAGAATCCCAAACAATTCTTTGAAAAGCATTTTGAAATCCATTAAAAACATTTTTCATGCATCCATAGTTCACAAATTAATTATGAACCGCTGTCCATCCAATTTCCAATGGAAAGATGAATCGCAGTTTTTCGGTTTTGTTGATTCTCTTACAAAATAATCGTTTATAATTAAAACGAAATTATTGCAAGTTAGACTTATGTCCAAATCATAATTCTAGTAATTTCATGACGTGTTTTAAACATTCAAAACATTTAAAACGAATTATTACAAAGAATTATTTCAACAAACATATAAAGACCGAAAAACCGGTAAAACGAATTGTTTAAATCCTAGATGGTAAACTAAATTTGTTTACAGCCATGAATCATAAGAAAATTGAACCCTAAGCTCTGATACCACTGTTGGATTTCATGTTTAATTATACATATATATTTTTCGAATTTTTATGTATAATAAGGATCAATTTTCAATTTTCTAGAATCTATTGCATGCATCGGTTTGTTTTAACAAGCTAGTTTCAAAAACTCTATTAAAACAAACATAAAGGAGCTCCGAAATTCATACCTAGAAGTTCTCTAAAACTTCTCGAAGATTCGGAGACCGTTGGGATGCTCCTCGCTGCGCCGGATGCCTCCGAGTATTCACCAAACTCTAAACAAGATCGGAGAGAGGGAAGCTAGTCTCTCAATCTCCGATTGGGTTTAGAATCCAATTACTAACCCCTCTTTAATTCTCTTGAGAAGATGATCTCTTAAGAACTAAACTAAACTTAATAATTAAGGAATTTTCGTGGAGAATTATGGAGAGATATTTTGCATAAGAAAAATAATGAATTAATTAAGGAGGTAATGAGATAACCTTGTATTTATAGGTTCTCTCCAAATTACCTATTCATGTGCAACCTCTTGCCCATGATTCCATGCAAAATTCCATCTAACCATCCATTATTTATTAATAAATAATCTTAGCCACGAATTAAATCAATTATGGACCAATTCCATGCATGATCTAATTAATTCTTAAATTAATTCTGCATAAAACCGTCTGGACCGGTCGACCGTTTCAAGGTGCGGTCGACCGCTCGAACCAATGTTTCGGTCGACCGTTCAACATTCGATCGGCCGTTCGTAATAGGAATTATTCCATCGCAATGTTCGGTCGACCGACCAATCACTTTCGGTCGACCGTTCGAACAGATGAAAATTCCCTGTTATCGGTCGAGACTCGTCCGGTCGACCGTGCCCTACCGGTCGACCGTTTACTGCTATCTGGTAGACCGTTTGAGCACTGTTTTGCAGACTTGTCAAATTTCGGTTTAACCCCTACAAAATTTGACATTTCGGGATTAGTAGTAAATTCACAACTTATGTAACATATTATCCTATGTAATGATCAATCATTACACCCCATAATATTTACATCACATATGAATTTAATTTAGATTCTAATTATGTTATTAATCACAACATAACTTTGATTTTGCTTTGTTCACCCCATGTGTCATATTTTCTACATGAAACCCGACACATCTTATGAACTCAAAATCCCCATTCCTTGTTTCCCAGTTTTGTGGTGTGACCTATGGGAGGATCTAAACTAAGTTGGCAGTGATATTAAGAGCTTAATATCACAAACTATAAGCGGTATCTAGCTACACATTATAGCTCCCAATTAGTTAGATGTCTTAAAATCCACTCGAACCAAAACCCGATCCATTTAGTGATGGCGTGCACCACTTGTGTCCGTCCCTTGCCTCATGATATTAAGAATACACACAAAGTAGTATTGTGTCATCTTTGTCTTAGTATTCATTTCTTGATCTCTTTAAGCTAGTTATAAATATGTGACTTAACTCAAATCACATTGTGCACATTATAACTTTGCTTTATCAAGGGGCCCACTAATATTATCACTCAATTAAGAGGGGCAATGATAGTCTTTTGACTAACTATCTTCTCCAACAAAAGTTGTACTTAACCAACTAATGCCTTTACACTACACTCATCGATAAGTCTCATATCAAAGGACCAAAGACACAGTAAAATATTAATGACACAGAAACACATTTCTATAATATTTTACTTATTAGGTCTATTCAGTATACAAAAGTAATATTTTCCTCTTTTGCATACCCGTGTCGTCACTCACTTGTAGAGCTACAATGATCTATGACCAACACGACAATCTTAACTCGGTAATTAATGTTCCATGTTAATTACCATGATTGCTAATATCTTTTGTTTTATGTAAACCAATATCTTTTAGAGCTCTACGGTTAAGGACCAAGAGCCTCTTCCTTAACACTTCTAAAAGACGAATAACAAAGACAAGGAACAAAATGATTTCTCATTCAATTCATAATAATTGACATTTAAAAGTAAAACTTTTAGAACACATTACCTTCAAAGATGTCTTAGAGGAGGCGTTGCAAGCGAAGATGTCGCTTAAGGAGGAGAAACCTCGCAACGTAGATCGTGGAAGCGATCGTGATTATGGAGACCATTCAAGAAAGAAGGAGGTCGAATGCTTCAAGTGTGGGAAGCGTGGTCATTTTGCGAAAGAATGCTGGTCGCAAAAGGTGGAGGAGAGCTCCAGCCGTGTCCGTGGTGATCGCGGATCGAAGAAGTTGATTGAGTGCTTCAATTGTGGGAAGCATGGACACTACGCAAGCGAGTGTTGGTCGAAGAAAAGGGTGGAAGAAAACTCCAACCTTGTGGCCGTGGAGGAGAATGCTTGTGATGAGGATGTAGTCTTGCTTGCCGACAAAGGAATGGAAGGCGAACAAGAAGGTGTTTGGTATCTCGATACGGGAGCAAGCAATCACATGTGTGGAAATAGACACATGTTCGCACATTTGGAGGAAGGAGTACATGGGCACGTTTCGTTTGGAAATGCATCAAAGGTGCGCGTGGAAGGGAAATGTCACATCATGATCCAAGTAAAGGATGGATCTCAAAAGCTTATCTCCAATGTGTTCTTTGTGCCCGATATGAAGACGAACATTTTAAGCATGGGACAACTCCTGGAGAAAGGGTTCACGATCTTGATGAAGGATCGACACATGACCGTGCGAGGACAAGATGGACATCTGATTGCAAAGGTAGAAATGTCCAAAAATCGAATGTTTAAATTGAATCTAACATGTGCTCGTGCTAGATGTTTGAATGCATGCATTAAGGGAGATTGGTTGTGGCATATGCGACTTGGACACTTGAACTTCGGCGGGATCCAGGAAATGGCGCAAAAGGGAATGGTGCATGGTCTGCCGATGACCGAATCCAAAGACAGATTTTGTGAAGGTTGCATGGTTGGAAAATTACCAAGGAAGAGTTTTCCAAACCAAGCTGAACATAGAGCAAAGAAGGTGCTAGAGTTGGTGCACACCGACATATGTGGACTGATCACTCCACACTCGATTAGTAAGAATCGTTATTTCTTAACGTTTATTGATGACTTTTCACGAAAAACGTGGGTGTACTTCTTGAAGGAGAAATCTGAGGCTTTTCGCATGTTCAAGAAGTTCAAGGCATATGTGGAGAAACAAAGTGGCAACAACATCAAGACATTAAGGTCTGATCGAGGAGGCGAGTTCACATCAACCGAGTTCAACAACTTTTGTGAGGAGAATGGCATAAAACGCCATTTGACGGCTCCATACTCACCACAACAAAATGGTGTAGCTGAAAGGAAGAATAGAACCATCATGGACATGGTTCGAAGTATGTTGAAAAGCAAGAACGTGTCAAAAGAGCTATGGGCCGAAGCTGTGGCCTGTGCAGTGTATACGTTGAATCGTTGCAAAACTGCAAGTTTGGAGGGAGTAACTCCACAAGAAGCGTGGAGTGGCTATAAGCCAACCGTAGCACATATGAAGGTGTTTGGAAGCACAGCATATGCACATGTACCAAAAGAAAGAAGGATAAAACTTGATGATAGGAGCATCAAGCTTGTATTTGTTGGCTATGATGAACGATCGAAAGCTTATAGGCTTCTCGATCCAACTAACAACAAAATTGTCATTAGTCGTGATGTACAGGTTAACGAGGAGGTAACATGGGAGTCCAAAGAGGAGATTCCACAAGTGCCAAATGAAGAACAAGAAGAGGAGATAGCCAACCCCACTGATCATGAAACGGTTCCATCTGACAAACATGACAAGATGAGACCAAGGAAGTTCAAGACACTTCGTGAAATCTACGAGACGACGAGTGAGTTGCACATGGTGTGTCTTCTCACACAAAACAAAAGCTCTGCCAATCCGCTTGTATGTGAAGTTGAGAAATCAACTTGGGATGGTGGACGGAAGAGGATTAAGTTCAAGGAGGAGTATTGAGAATTGAACTTAATCCTATGTGGCAACTTAACCCTATGTGGCGTCCTAGTCACCCGCCACATCATCAGTGCTTGATGACACATCAAGGAGGAGATGAGTCAACACATGAGAAGACAAAAGGTTGAGGGAGTGGAAGAGACAAGAGTCTTTTCATTTTTTGAGTAATTTTCGTCCTAATTATGTATGCAATTTAAGTAGAGGGTGTAATGATCTTCAATGATCATGTTTATGTAGTCTTTATGTTTGGAAGTTGTAGGGTCATGTAAGTGCCTATATAAAGCACTAGAATTCACCATTTGTAACACAACAACAATACAACAACAACATATATCAAGCATTAGAAGTTGAGCCACGAAATTGTGTGAGAAAAGAGTGAGTATGTGAGTAGAAAGAAGAAGAAGAATGTGCATTGCAAAATCGATTTTTTGCTTTGTGAGTAGAGAGCCACCTTCTTTCCTTCGTGCCCCCCAGTAACATAGATCAAGAATGGATCTAGTGGAATCAAAAGAAGGCAAAATGAATGGTGATCAGGGTGGTCTAAGGCAGCACACGAGGCGCGCCTTTTAGACCGCCAATTGGCGGTTGGGGACCGCCAATCAGCGGTCCCTGTAGCCCAGGAGACGGGTAATCTCCTGTGATGGGTTGATCAGTAGCTTCCCGTCCTCCTCCCGTCCTCCAACAGTTATCAGTCGCACTTATGGATACATAATTGCAATGCACGTCCCATGTTCACTTGTACTAGCAGTTTGTAGCGACAAACATGCAAATATCAACACCTCACGGTTAGTCTCCCAGTATTATGAGGTTCAAGTGTACAAACAAGCGTACAAACCTATATTTCACAATTCCTGATGTAAGATATTGGCCAGATCATGGTAACATCACAATGTAGTCTCCCAAAACCAAACGACCTCCCAATCGGCTAAAATCATCTCGAATCCGAAATGAGATGGACGAGCACTCTGGAAGATAGGTAGGATGTGGGAGAAGTAGCGGTATATGGCATAATAAAAAGTGATGCCCCAGGAATCTATATAGCAAAATTGTTTGAATAATTTGTATGATAATGTTATAGTGTTATGTAAAACTTTGGATAAATGTAAGACTTAAATGCTTCTTAAGATTTGATTAAATGTAACAGTTGAGTGAGTTTTAAGATTTGATTGTGGTGTAATATTTTGTTATGACTTGTATTTTTTATGACTCCAATGTTTTGCAACAATTGAATATTTTATAATATTTAACGTGTTATGTATAGATAGAGTTTGCTGGATCCAGTATCGATTTAGTTAGAGGTAGCTACGCTTTACAAGGTCCAGTGGACATATCAGTGTTGGTTTTGCAGCCAACCACAAGTCTGACTTGTTCAAGGATTTTGTATGCATTTTACTACTTTCAAACAATATTTGTACGAACGTCTTAATATTCTGACATTTATCTTATTTTGTGTAGAAGGATGATGACGGTGTAAAATGCGTTGAGCATGGATCCAAGCTCAACGTAACTAATCACTGATGAGAGGATGTGGTCTGCTAGATCTGAGAAGCTTTGACACAGTCACTCAGTTAGGCCAAGTACAGTTAGACTATACCTTGTTGGGAGCGATGGTGGATTGTTGGAGACCAAAGACTCATTCCTTTCACTTGCGACATGGTGAGATCACTTGAAGCTTGTGTGACATCTCTTTGATTATGTCGGTGTGTAAGTCCCAAGAATATGTTTGGTCAGATGTCTGATTGGATTTATTGGGACAGTGTCTGGATGACCTTGACGGTAAGGGTTCCGTAACTATGGGTTGGTTGCAAGCTCGGTTTTAGGAGTTGCTTTTGTTGTTGATGAGGCGACGGTTATACGACACACTAGAGCATTTATTCAGTTCCAGCTGGGATGTAATATTTTGGTTGATAAGAGCGACACAATGATTCACTTGAAGTACCTACCTTTGCTTAAAGATTTGGCTGTCGCATCAGAGTATAGTTGGGGTAGTGTAGCTCTGACCCACTTATATCACAGTTTAGACGAAGCTTCATTGAGCCCGACCAGACATCTATGCGATTTTCTTACGTTTCTGCAGTTGTGGTGTTGGGAACATTTCCACATTGGGAGACCTTTGAAGAGAAGACCATTACTGTACCTGGAGGACGAGAGGGCACCATTAGGTGCCTATTGGAGATGACCAAGGTCATTCAAGGGTAGTGCAAAGACGATGACACTTGATTTTTATCGAAATGAGCTTGATGTGTAGGAAGTTGACCAGGTCGCATAGGATCCGTATGAACATTTGGATATGAGGTTACCACACCTATGTACAGACGGTTCTGAGATATGGATGAGTCGTACATGACTTATAAATTTTGGCGAGGTGGTTTGCATTATTTAGACCAAGTCATGAGGTAGTTCCGTCTACAACTGTATATTCCAGAGCCGATGAAGAGACATGAAGTGAAATTGGCTCAGGGGAGAGTAGACGTTAATTGGTTGGTGGAAAATCACTGATTTATCTAGCATTGGTCTCATAGAAGAGATCATCTACAGTTTGAGAGATCACTCCTAGGTGCCACTCCTGAAGAGAGCATACAGTTGTATATGAAATGGAACTTGAACATCATGGTACGTTGCATTGTTCACCACAGTTTGGCTCCGAAGCAGAACTTGTACAAACCCCCAGCGGGAAGAGAGCGGGATAAGGTAAGATCTCAACAGTTACAATGTTTTTAAATTTTGTGTTTAATGTTTGTTTAACGGCTAAATTGTTTGTAGGTGCACAAAGTTTATGAGTTCCTTGAAGAACTCCATAAAATCCTTGAGGCAATCAAAGATCATAAGACAAATTCTTCAATAACTACAAAGTTGATGGAAAAAAAATGATGGCTTCGCTTATGTGTTTTGATGTTGAAGAATGATGTGAATTAAATTTATACCGCAAGTGCACGGCGTCAATGGAGACGTGGCAAATACGGGTCGAACACAAGGAGGGAGAGATTTGTTATTAATGTGATTTCGATTGGGGGAAAGAAGGAGAGAAGAAATAAGTTGGTTTTGAGATTTTTGATTTTTAATTATCTAAAGCAAGAAACAAGAACAATTAAAACTAAAACAAGAACAAAGAGGTGAATTCCGTTGGGTGGAGGTTTAGATTTAAGGTTTAGATTAGAGAATTCAGAAACTTATAATAAATCATATTAGTTATAAAGCATTACATGATAAATGATTTAACATAAACTCAAGTAATCAAAATATACTAACACGAAATTAAAATAATAACATTCATTCGTCTTCTCTTCACCCTAAATCCGTCACCTCCACCCTTTGGAAGGAGTTAGAAACTCATAGAGGGAGGAAGAAGGGGTCCTAGAGACATTACAAAAGAAAAGTAAAAACAAGAAATAAAAGACAGAATTTTATTACTAAAGCGAAGAGTACAAAACTGAAAATAAAAACAACTAAAAACTAGGTCTAAGGCCAAGGACCCTTCTACCATCGTTCTCGGGGCTATTTATAGCCGATACAAGGGATCCCAATATATAAATGGAACGTACACGCGTCAATACAGCATTGGTAAAAATTTGAGCACACGGATCGACTTTTGTGCGGCTAAATCGCCGCAATTTGTACATGAGGTGCGGCGGAATCACCACCTTTTTGGCTCGGATTCGATCCAGATTTTTCCTGTGTGTTTATGGTATGATTTGATCCTCCTTTGCGCGTCTGGATTGATTCTTTACATTCTTTTGAGCTCCGGATTAATTCCTTTATATATATGGAGATTCACATTGATTTTTCTTTAGATTTTCTCCATAATAATAAAAGCAACCCGTGATTTGCAATTAGGTCCTTGACTTTTTGCAATTAAGTCCCCGGCTACTTTTGTGTTTAAGTCTTTGTTCTTTTTGTAATTAGATCTTGAATGCTTTTATGCTTGGATACATTTCCATTTGTAACCTGATAAACTTGAACTTGGTCTTTATGATAGAAATGAGTCTTTTGCACGCGTTTATGCTCGAGATGTGGGTAAATTGCATTCAGGTCCCTGTATTCTGTAAATAAGACTAAACACATACCTTAGTAGCATTTATTGATGTAAAAGTAATCTAAATGAAAGACATATGATGCAATGTATGCAATGCATCAAAGAACCTACACTGCGGTTAAGGTAGGATCACGTCGTTGAAGAATATGATACTACTATTCCACACACACAAGACGACGACGATGGTGGTCTCACTTAGGATATAAAACAGACATGAAATGTGGCACGAGGAGGGGGACGCAGTCGGGGGAGAGGCAAGGATGTGCTCAGACACGTCCTAAAATGAAGAAAAGATTGAGGAGTTACTTAGGATATATATTTTGTTGTACTAAGTTTTTTTTGTTATTACATTAGTGTTAGTTTGATTTATGCCAAAATGTTAAACTTATTTTTTGGATGTTATTTTGATTTTATTGTAGTTGTTTGTGTTATGTAGTTGAAATAGTTGTGTTTGTTGAAATTTTTGTAGTTGGAATGGTTGTGTTTGTTGTTGAAATTTTTGTGATTGGAATGATTGTTTTTGTTGTTGAAATTTTGGTAGTTGGACTGGTTGTGATTGTTGTTGAAATGTTTTCAACAGGAAAATGAAAGTGTCGAGTTCTATTCAATAAAATGTAGGGGTCTAGTTCTATTAAACCGAACTCGGCGATGAAGGTGCATAGTTCTGCTCAATAAACTTGATAACACCGATAACGAGTTCTACTAAACAAAACTCGGCAACACCAGTGTCGAGTTCTCTTTGATAGAACTCGGCATTGGTGTTGTCGAGTTCTATTTGGTACAATTTTCACCAAGTGTTTGGAGTCGGCATCGCTGATGTCGATTTTCCTTATAAAGTACCCGGGGTTGGCAACGCCGAGTTCATCAAAGAACTTATTCTATAGAACTTGGTCGCTGAGATGTCGAGTTTTATAGACGCTATACAATAAGACATGTCGTCGCCACGTGGTGGCAACAAGTCTAGTATGAGAAATATGTTTGGGAGATGTTGCAACGTCAAGTTCTACAAAGAACTTTTTCTAAAGAACTCGATCGCTGAGACGTTGAGTTCTGTAGACACTAGAAAATAAGACCCGCCACCGCCACATGTCACAACATGGTGGCAGCGGGTCTAGTATGAGAAATAAGTTTGGGAGATGTTTATTTTCAAAAAAAAAAAGAAATAATTTTAATTGGAAAGTTTTTTCCTAATTACATCTGATTGATCATTTATAATTGTTGGATTTCGTGCCCTTTAGTATGTATATATTTTTTGAAATTTTATAAACATATAGGATCGAAACATTCATATTTTCTTCGATTTTCATATAGACATACATTTGTTTGTCCTAATTATTTAACATGCATTAGAACAAACAAACAATTGCAAAGAGGATCACACCTAGAGGTTCTCTAAAACCTCTTGAAGATCCGGAGTCACGTTGCCAGTCGAATCGCCCGGTGGATTGCCTCCGAGTATTCACCAAACTCTAAACGAGATTGGAGAGAGAAGAGCTAGCCTCTAAATCTCCAATAGGGCTTAGAATCCAATTACTAACCCCTCTTTAGTTCCCTTGAGAAGAAGATCTCTGAAAACTAAAACTAATATTAAGAATTAAGGAAATTTCGTGGAGAATTATGGAGAGAGATTTTTCCATGAGAAAATAATGAATTAATTAATGAGGTAATGAGATAAACTTGTATTTATAAGTTCTCTCCAAATTACCTATTCATGTGCAACCTCTTGCCCATGATTTCATGCAAACTTCCATCTAACCATCCATTATTTGCTAACAAATAATCTCAGCCACGAATCAAATCAATTATGGACCAATTCCATGCATGATCTAATTAATTCTTAAATTAATTCTGCAGAAAACCGTCTGGACCGGTCGACCGTTTGGAGGTTCGGTCGACCGTTCGCAACAATAAAATATTTCATCGCAATGTTCGGTCGACCGTTTACTGTTAACCGGTCGACCGTTTTTGTATAGTACTGCAGACTTGTCAAATTTCGGTTTAACCCCTACAAAATTTGACATTTCGGGATTAGTAGTAAATTCACAACTTATGTAACATATTATCCTATGTAATGATAAATCATTACACCCCATAATATTTACATCACATATGAATTTAATTTAGATTCTAATTATGTTATTAATCACAACATAATTTTGATTTTGCTTGTTCACCCCATGTGTCATATTTTCAACATGAAACCCGACACATCTTATGAACTCAAAATCCCCATTTCTCGTTTCTCAGTTTTGTGGTGTGACCTATGGGAGGATCTAAACTAAGTTGGCAGTGATATTAAGAGCTTAATATCACAAGCTATAAGCGGTATCTAGCTACACATTATAGCTCCCAACTAGTTAGATGTCTTCATTCCACTCGAATCAAAACCCGATCCATTTAGTGATGGAGTGCACCACTTGTGTCCGTCCATTGCCTCATGATATTAAGAATACACACAAAGTAGTATTGTGTCATCTTTATATTAGTATTCATTTCTTGATCTTTTAAGCTAGTTATAAATATGTGACTTAACTCAAATCACATTGTGCACATTATAACTTTGCTTTATCAAGGGGCCCACTAATATCATTACTCAATTAAGTGGGGCAATGATAATGTTTTGACCAACTATCTTCTCCAACGAAAATCATACTTAACCAACCAATGCTTTTACACTACACTTATTGATAGCTTAAGACACTAGTCTAATCAAGCATTTCTTAAGTGATCGGATATAAGTCTCATATCAAAGGACCAAGGACAAAGTAAAATATTAATGATACAGAAACACATTTCTATAATATTTTACTTATTAGGTCTATTCAGTATACAAAAGTAATATTTTCCTCTTTTGTGTACCCGTCTTGTCACTCACTTGTAGAGCCACAATGATCTATGACCAACACGACAATCTTAACTCGTTAATTAATGTCCCTTGTTAATTACCATGATTGCGAATATCTTTTGCTTTATGTAAACCATTATCTTCCTTAACACTTCTAAAAGACGAATAACATAAACATGGAACAAAATGATTTCTCATTCAATTCATAATAATTGACATTTAAAAGTAAAACTTTTAGAACACATTCCCTTCAATCTCCCACTTGTTATCAAAGTTTTCTTTCACATACATTCTCAATGCATAAAACATTAATAACTAGGGTAACCTTCCCAAATCACCTATCAAGCCAATCCACATGAATCCTCGGATCCATGGACTCGAAATATATTTCGTCTCTTAGCTTGGTATGAAGGTTTGTTTAATGGATCAGTTGTGTTACTGTTGTGTCCACCTATTTATTTATTTTGTCTTTCGTTGGTGGTTGAGTTAGATATAGTGATATTACTCCTAACTACACTAGCTCATACCTCCACCTCAGATAATGATGGCGCATCATCATTCCAACCTCCTATTGTTAAGAATTCCCATGAGAATTGCATCAAAATAGCCCTCGGCTATTTTCTCATTTGTCCTTTAAGAACCTTATCTTTAGTCCGGTTAAGGTACTTCAGAATATTCTTGATCGCAATCCTGCAAGTAGGACTTACGTTGGATTGGTGACGACGTGTTACGCTTAGAGCATACGAGATATCGAGTCTTGTGCAAGTCATTGTGTACATGGTCCTTCCTTTTACCGAAGCATAAGGGATACCTTCATGTACTCCAAGTCTTTGCGTGATTGAGTACGTTGATACTCCTTGAGTTGCACACCTATACTCATACTTATTGGCACATTGTCCATATCAGAATTGTTCACCCTGAACATTTCCAAGACCTTGTCAATGTATGCACGTTGACTGAAGCCAAAGAGTCTACGGGATGTATCTCAATGTATCTTGATTCTCAAGATGTGTTGAGCCTCATCCATTTCTTCTCATTGAAAATGCCGATTTCAATGAAATTTCTCATTTGCTAATGCTAAGGTATATGATTGCTCATGAGTAATATGTCATCGACATATAAGATCAGAAGTACTACATGACTCCCACTAATCTCCTTGTATCAACAAGGTTTTCCTTTACCTTGAATGAAGTAAATCTTCTTCACCTCTTCGTCAAAGCGTTTGTTCCAACTCCTCGATGCTTGCTTCAATCCATAAATGGATTCTCGAAACTTGCTTTTCTTCTCGCTATTATTTGGATCATCAAAACCTTGAGGTTGTACCATGTACATATCCTCCTCCAAGTTCCCGTTTAAGGAACGCCATTTTGATATCCATCTTCCATATCTCACAATTGTGAAATGCGGTAATAGTGAGCATAATCCGAATAGATTTTTAATATGGCAACCTCTCAAAAATTTCATCAAAGTCAATTTCTTGAATTTGAGTATAACTTTTGCTACAAGCTTTGCTTCATAGGTTGTCAAGTTACTATCCATGTCTACTGATGCATTGCATACATTGCATCATATGTCTTTCATTTAGATTACTTTTATATCAATAAATGCTACTAAGGTATGTGTTTAGTCTTATTTACAGAATACAGGGACCTGAATGCAAATTACCCACATCCCGAGCATTAACGCGTGCAAAAGCCTCATTTCTATCATAAAGACCAAGCTCAAGATTATCGGGTTTCAAATCCAAGCATAAAAGCATTCAAGACCTAATTACAAAAAGAACAAGGACTTAAGCACAAAAGAAGCCAAGGACCTAATTGCAATTAAAGCACCAAAATATTATCTTGGAGAAAATCTAAAGAAAAATCAATGTAAATCTCCAAACATATAAAGAAATTAATATAGAGCTCAAAAGAATGGAAAGAAATCATCCAGACGCGCAAAGGAGGATCAAATCATACCATAAACACTCAGCAAAAATTCGGAATTAATCTGACTATATTGTGCGGTGTTTCCGCCGCACAACACATACACCATGCGGCGATTCCGCCGCCCGCCTTGCGATCCGTGTGCTCCAATTTTGTCCAGTCGTGTCTGGACACGTGTACTCTCCAATTCTATACTTAGGTCTCTTGTAACAACTATAAATAGCCCCGAGAACGATGTTAGAAGGGTCCTTGGTCCTTAACCTTAGTTTTTATTTTTAGTCTTAGTTTTGTATTCTTCTTTTTAGTAATAAAATTCTGTCTTTTATTTCTTGTTTTTAGTTTTCTTTTGTAATGCCTCTAGGACCCCTTCTTCCTCCCTCCATGAGTTTCTAACTCTTTCCAAAGGGTGGAGGTGACGGATTTAGGGTGAAGAGAAGATGAATAAATGTTATTATTTTAAGTTCGTGATTAGTATATTTTGATTACTTGAGTTTGTGTTAAATCATTTATCATGTAATGCTTCGTAACTAACATGATTTATTATAAGTTTCTGAATTCTCTAATCTAAATCCTAAATCTAAACCTCCACCCGACGGAATTCACCTCTTTGTTCTTGTTTTAGTTTTAATTGTTCTTGTTTCTTGCTTTCGATAATTAAAACCCAAAAATCTCAAAACCCAATTTATTCTTCTCTCCTTCTTTCCCCCAATTGAAATCACACTAATAACAATATCTCTCCCTCCTTGTGTTCGACCCGTATTTGCCACGTCTTCATTGACGCCGTGCACTTGCGGTATAAATTTAATTCCCATCAAGTTTTTGGCGCCGTTGCCGGGGTGGCGACGCATATTTTGTTTTTTGTTGATTTTGATTCTATCCTGTTTATCTCGTGCGCGATCTAACTATTTGGATTTGTGTTTCAGGAGACAACAGAGTGCGCGGAGAAATCCGGGCACATTTGGAGCTAAACGAGCGGTGAAATCGCCGCACCTAAAGAACAACTTGCGGTGAATCCGCCGCACACTTGGAGCTTCTGGGCTTCAAACTTTTCTGGGACGCAACTCATCTCTGTGTGGACGCGTGAAACTACTGAAATTTCGAGAGCGGGCGGTGAACCCGACTGAGCATTTGCATAGGTAACCTTTGTTGCCTCTTTTCCTCGTAATTTCTATTTTCAGAAAATTTCCTTTTATTAGAATTGCACGTGTTAGTGCAAAAATTCCATAATTGGCAATAATTCAACTCTGACCTAAAATTGGCAAAATTAGAAAGGCCTTAGTGCATGCATCATCTAGTGTTTTGTATGCATTATTCTTGCTAAATTCTTGCAAATCAATTTTTGTTGAAGAGTGCTGGAGTCAAGGTACGTATCGCGTTTTTATCGATCGCATTTAAGCATATAATCTAGTTTGCATACAACCTTGCAATTGAGTTTATGTATATATTTATCTATATATTTGTCTTTTATTTTCAAAAAAAATCAATGTTTCATGACATAGCTTAAGATTGAACTGCCAAAACCCGTGTACAAATTGCATTGAGTTTTTGTTCCTTATTATATAGTTCTGCTTGTAGAAATTGTGACATAAATCTAAGTTCCAAAGAAATAACCCATTGCCCTTTAAGACATGTATGCACTTAAATTGGATAAATCAAATCTTTGAAGTGGTTGATAAAAAGCAGAGGTTGAGGAAAATATACCGGGAAGTGTGGACTTCTAATAGCAATTAAGCCTTGAGGAAAATAAAAATAAAAAATAAAGGAATAAAGTGAAGAAAACACATTTTGCAAAATGATTACAAAAGCCCAAGCCTTTGAGTCACTGGTCCGTAGGGGTATCTTGAAACCCGGTAACTTGAGTCTACTAGCTCGGGATTATCGACCAAACTCGTTACACGAATGCAAAAAGGGTAAAAGTGTCAAAAAGCAAATGTGTTGAATCACGAAAGAAAAGAAAACAAAAAAATAATAATACTCAAGGCCCAAAGCTAAAAGAATGATCCATGTCATGGTTGATCCGAATGATACTTCACCACCAGAGGAGGCGTGCAAAATAATTCAAGTGATAAACATGTGTAGAAGGGTTAGTGGTGTGAATGTTGGCGGAATAAAGACCAAGTCATATTTTTAATGAGTTAGATTTATATAATGTGCATGCAAGAATTCTCAGTGAGATGTATATGGTTGAGGTAGGGACATTGAGAACTATTAATGAAATGTTGATTCAGGATTTTGTGGGTATATCCGCTGAAAACCCTCAGGAGACAACACTCCTCCTCCTTGGCAACAAGGAGGTTTAAAGGCTTGTTGCACATGCTAAGTGCAACCGTGATTCCTACGAAAGTGAGTTAGGATTTCCCTGTTTTTATTTTTTCTTATATTCTGTTTTGCTAGGGACTAGAAAAATCTAGGTGTGGGGGTACTTGATGCATTGCATACATTGCATCATATGTCTTTCATTTAGATTATTTTTACATCAATAAATGCTACTAAGGTATGTGTTTAGTCTTATTTACAGAATATAGGAACCTGAATGCAAATTACCCACATCCCAAGCATTAACGCGTGCAAAAGACTCATTTCTATCATAAAGACCAACCTCAAGATTATCGGGTTTCAAATCCAAGCATAAAAGCATTTAAGACCTAATTACAAAAAGAACAAGGACTTAAGCACAAAAGAAGCCAAGGACCTAATTGCAATTAAAGCGCCAAAATATTATCTTGGAGAAAATATAAAGAAAAATCAATGTAACTCTCCAAACTTATAAAGGAATTAATCCGGAGCTCAAAAGAATGGAAAGAAATCATCCAGACGCGCAAAGGAGGATCAAATCATACCATAAACACTCAGCAAAAATCCGGAATTAATCTGACTATATTGTGCGGCGTTTCCGCCGCACAACACATACACCATGCGGCGATTCCGCCGCCCGCCTTGCGATCCGTGTGCTCCAATTTTGTCCAATCGTGTCTGGACACGTGTACTCTCCAATTCTATACTTAGGTCTCTTGTAACAACTATAAATAGCCCCGAGAACGATGTTAGAAGGGTCCTTGGTCCTTAACCTTAGTTTTTATTTATAGTCTTAGTTTTGTATTCTTCTTTTTAGTAATAAAATTCTGTCTTTTATTTCTTGTTTTTAGTTTTCTTTTGTAATGCCTCTAGGACCCCTTCTTCCTCCCTCCATGAGTTTCTAACTCTTTCCAAAGGGTGGAGGTGACGGATTTAGGGTGAAGAGAAGATGAATAAATGTTATTATTTTAAGTTCGTGATTAGTATATTTTGATTACTTGAGTTTGTGTTAAATCATTTATCATGTAATGCTTCGTAACTAACATGATTTATTATAAGTTTCTGAATTCTCTAATCTAAATCCTAAATCTAAACCTCCACCCGACGGAATTCACCTCTTTGTTCTTGTTTTAGTTTTAATTGTTCTTGTTTCTTGCTTTCGATAATTAAAACCCAAAAATCTCAAAACCCAATTTATTCTTCTCTCCTTCTTTCCCCCAATCGAAATCACACTAATAACAATATCTCTCCCTCCTTGTGTTTGACCCGTATTTGCCACGTCTTCATTGACGTCGTGTACTTGCGGTATAAATTTAATTCCAATCATCTATCTTCCTCCTAAAAGCTCATTTATACGAAATGATATCTTCTCTTGAGAAAGGCAAATCAAGTTCCATACTTGATTATCGTACATGGATTCACTTCGGATTCCATGGCCTTTAACCATAGTTTGGAGTCTTTTCTTTCCATTGCTTCTTGGAAGGTCGAGGGATCTTTGGTATCTAGTACCATGATCTCATGAAGTCCCACATACTTATTGGGTTTCTTCCTTTCTCTCATTGACCTTCTTAGTTCTATTGGTTCTTCTCGTGTCTCTCGAACTTCTTCCACAATTTCTTGAGGAATAGGTTCATGTTCTACTCTCGAACGCACACTAGGTGGGGATGATTGAGATTCTCTCACAATTTCTTGTAAGGATCTCTCGCTCATGCTCCCACTAACCAAATGAATCTCGGCTGGGCCTTCATGATTTTGAATGCAACATTCACATCATGATCTTGTAGAGTATCTTGCGTTTCCTCAGGCTTAACTCACTCCCACTACTTTTCTCTCTTTTCCAGAAATTCCAGAAAAACCATATCGCTCTCTACAATCTTTCGATTGGAGGTGATACACTAAAAGTAGTATCATCTTATCATACGAGGACAACCTATAAAGAAGCACTTATCCACTTTTGGTTGAAGCTTGGTCGACATCAATTTCTTGATGTATACCTCACAACCCCAAATCTTGAGAAAGTGGAGCTTAGGTGTCTTTCAATTCCATAGCGCACAAGACATTTTCTCCACGGATTTGGATGGAACATTATTTAGTGAGTTTGTCATTATTTGTAGTGCATAATTCCAAAAGTAAATAGGCAATTTAAACTGACTCATTATTGATCGAACCATGTCGGGCAATATAATGCTCCTACTTTAGGAATGAGTCAAATTAGGTATCCTAAGCACTCACCCCTACGAACCTTTCATAGAGACTCGATATTCTTGTTGAGTCGGTTCACTACTTCATCCTTGAATTCCTTGAACTTGTCAAAGAATTCACTTTTGCTTCCCATTAGACAAATATAGCCGTACTGACTATAGTTGTCCGTGAACAAAATGAAGTACCTTAAACCGTCTCTTGCACCTGTACTTATCGGACAACATACATTAGAATGTATCATATCCAATTAGTTATTCGTTTTCGTTCCTTTCTTCTTGAAAGGTCTCTTGGTCATTTATTTGACCAATCCAATAGTGCTACAAGATTGTATCATTCACTTGAGTTATCTTAGTTCCTTTTGTTATTGTTTGTTTGAGTTTGTTTATTATTCATTTCAACCAAATAGAAGTCATTCCAAACGAATGTATTTGCACAGAGAATCCCATTCTTCGATATAGACAAGCAAGAATTAAAATATTTATTAAAATTTATCCATATCAAAACTTGATACAGAAATGTTCTTGCTAATCGAAGGCATATAACAAACACTCTTCAAAATCATAAATTTTAAATCACTAGACTATTGAAGTTCCATGGAATCTTGTACAATCGCAGCGATGCTTGTACTATTTCCAATCTTCAATATCATCTCGTTCTCCACGAGTTCCTTCCTATCCTTCAATAGCTGCACGTCAAAATTGTGTGAGCAAAAGATCCAGTAACCATTACCAAATCAAGGACAGAGGTGATCAAATTTATCTCAATAACAAACATACCTACAGCGTTTCTCGGGCGCCTACGTTCAATAATCCCATTTTCAAGGTCTTCCTTGTACTTAGGGCAACTAGGTCAGATGTGTCCCTTTTCACCGCAGTGAAAGCACTCCGTGTTGGGAGTTGGAGATTTGAAAAATTTCCCCCTTGAGGCACTCATATGAGCACCTCCTACTCCATTGCTCTTGATTGACGTATCTTTGGTAAATTTGCCTTCACCTTTGTTGATCTTTTTGCTCCTCTCATGGACATCTAGGACGTGATTGTCCCGACCCTTGCCCATGTCAACTTCTGCCGTTTTGAGAGCGTTGTGAAGCTCCTAAAGACTCACCCCTTTTTCACGCACATGATAGTGCATCACAAAGTCCTTAAATGACGGGGCTAGAGAGCCAAGAATCAGATCTTCGGCAATGTCCTCGGGCATTGGAGAAGAGAGGTTCGACAATTTCTCAAGGTATCCTTGCATCGTGAGAAAATGCATGGATACCGATGTTCCCTCCGCCATGTGGCACCTTGTGAGTGCGATGGTGGTCTTATAGCGCTTCTTTCGGGCACTATCCATGAACATCTTTGTTAAAGCTTCCATGGTCTTCTTGGGTTTTGAATCCAAGTATTTCGCTTGAAGCGAGTCACCCATGGATGCCAATATTAGACCGTGAACTTGGTTCTCTTGGCCTTCCCACTTGGCTATCGCCTCTTTCTCATTACCGGTTGGCTTCTCATTTAATTTTGGGATTTCACCATCCAAAATATGAGATAGTTTTTCAAACCTCAACACGATATTAAGATTGAGTTGTCATTTCATGAAGTTTGAGCCATCATTTTGCAAAGGATTCTTTTCGATCATAGATCGCACATTTGGTTGGATATTAGACATTTCTACAAAATATATTATACAGGATTTTAATGTCAGTTTTATGTTTTAAACTACATACATATATATCGAATAAAAATGTAAATACTGCAAATAAAATTTTGTCCATAAATGCAGTAATTCAAGATCCTATCAATTGCAAAATAGACTAGCTAAGGGCTATCGAATATATCACAATCTCAAGGTAAGAAAAACTCTTTCTAATCACAACCTTTTTTGAATTTTAGCAACATTAGCATCTTCAAACTCTTGTGATTCTTGTCGTTTTAATTATGAGAGAATACGACCTATCCTCGTAAGAATTGTTTTCCCCAAAACCGAGCGAGGGCTCTAGGTAATGTTAAGAAAACTTATTTTCATTTGATACGAGATACGTTTATCCATTGTATTCACAACTAAACATACTTGGGGTTCACTAGGGTGAAATGCACCTCATATATCTAATCGTGGCACAACAATAGACAACCATTATATCTCCCACTATTCCCAAAGATGGAGGGAGTTATCTCCTGCTAAGGGCGAGCAGAGTATCCCTCGATCGATGGCTGCTAGTGGATGAAATAAGAAGGAAAATTACTCTTAATTTTTGTTGGACAATTTCATATATTAACATGTGATTCAGAATTTTAGGTTATCATGCATATTTATCATTCATACACATCCTAACATTCAATCACATTCATCACATGCATAGCAGAAATTAAACCATTCACACAATCCACATCGTGTGAGTTTATATGTTCCCTTTGATCCTCGATCCTCGATCCCTGATCCTCGATCCTCAATCGATGCACTACAACGGTGACTTTCTCTTGCACCGGAGATGTAGATTTTACATAAAATATACATGCTCCTCACATTCGATAAAAACCGACTAGTGCAAGTCCTATGTAAAACCTCTCAAATGCAATGCAATTATCTAAAGATAGAAATAGAGAATTTGGCTTTTACATATTAATAAGCCCCTGTATAATATTAATTACATACATTCATAGTTGTTGATTTGGAACATATAAACTCACAATTCCTGCAAAAACAACTCGAGCAACGCATACACGCATGTCCAATCTAAACTATTTAATCTAGATTATCAAGCATCTAAAATCAAACAATTCTAGAAAAATCATTTGAAATCTATTAAAACGATTTTCATGCATCCATAGTTCAAAATTAATTATTTTGAACCCCCATTCATCCAATTTCCAGAAGGAAAGATGAACATTAGTCCTTTTCGGTTTTGTTGATTCCTTTATAAAATAATCATTTAAAATAAAACGAAAATTCTATAAATTAGACAAATGTCTAAATTTCAATTTTAACAATCATGTGTGATGTTTTAAAACATATAAAACCATCAAAACGAATTTATTAGAATTTTATTAACAAAACATCGAAAAACTCGGAAAAGGACATAAAACCGAATTGTTTTGATTCGAGATGGTAGCCTAAATTGATTTTATAGTCTAAATCAAAGATAATATGAATCAAAAGCTCTGATACCACTGTTGGATTTCGTGCCCTATAGTATATATATATATTTTTGAAATTTTATAAACATATAGGATCGAAACATTCATATTTTCTTCGATTTTCATAAAGACATGCATTTGTTTGTCCTAATTATTTAATATGCATTAGAAAAAACAAACAATTGCAAAGATGATCATACCTAGAGGTTCTCTAAAACCTCTTGAAGATCCGGAGTGGCGTTGCCGGTCGAATCACCCGATGGATTGCCTCCGAGTATTCACCAAACTCTAAACGAGATTGGAGAGAGAAGAGCTAGCCTCTCAATCTCCAATAGGGCTTAGAATCCAATTACTAACCCCTCTTTAGTTCCCTTGAGAAGAAGATCTCTGAAAACTAAAACTAATCTTAAGAATTAAGGAAATTTCGTGGAGAATTATGGAGAGAGATTTTTGCATGAGAAAATAATGAATTAATTAATGAGGTAATGAGATAAACTTGTATTTATAAGTTCTCTCCAAATTACCTATTCATGTGCAACCTCTTGCCCATGATTTCATGCAAACTTCCATCTAACCATCCATTATTTGCTAACAAATAATCTCAACCACGAATCAATTCAATTATGGACAAATTCCATGCATGACTTAATTAATTCTTAAATTAATTCTGCAAAAAATTGTCTGGACCGGTCGACCGTTTGGAGGTTCGGTCGACCATTCGAACCAAGTTTCGGTCGACCGTTCTATATTCAGTTGACCGTTTCTTAACAATAAAATATTTCATCGCAATGTTCGGTCGACTGACCGATAGCTTCGGTCTACCGTTCCGAACAGACGAAAATTCCCTGTTATCGGTCGAGACGTGTCCGGTCGACCGTGCACCGATCGGTCGACCGTTTACTGTTAACCGGTCGACCGTTTTTGCACAGTACTACAGACTTGTCAAATTTCGGTTTAACCCCTACAAAATTTGACATTTCGGGATTAGCAGTAAATTCACAACTTATGTAACATATTATCCTATGTAATGATAAATCATTACACCCCATAATATTTACATCACATATGAATTTAATTTAGATTCTAATTATGTTATTAATCACAACATAATTTTGATTTTGCTTGTTCACCCCATGTGTCATATTTTCTACATGAAACCCGACACATCTTATGAACTCAAAATTCCCATTTCTCGTTTCCACGTTTTGTGGTGTGACCTATGGGAGGATCTAAACTAAGTTGGCAATGATATTAAGAGCTTAATATCACAAGCTATAAGCTGTATTTAGCTACACATTATAGCTCCAAATTAGTTAGATGTCTTAATTCCACTCGAATCAAAACCCGATCCATTTAGTGATGGAGTGCACAACTTGTGTCCGTCCCTTGCCTCACGATATTAAGAATACACACAAAGTAGTATTGTGTCATCTTTGTATTAGTATTCATTTCTTGATCTTTTAAGCTAGTTATAAATATGTGACTTAACTCAAATCACATTGTGCACATTATAACTTTGCTTTATCAAGGGGCCCACTAATATCATTACTCAATTAAGTGGGGCAATGATAATCTTTTGACCAACTATCTTCTCCAACGAAAGTCATACTTAACCAACCAATGCCTTTACACTACACTTATCGATAGCTTAAGACACTAGTCTAATCAAGCATTTCTTAAGTGATCAGATATAAGTCTCATATCAAAGGACCAAGGATACAGTAAAATATTAATGATACAGAAACACATTTCTATAATATTTTACTTATTAGGTCTATTCAGTATACAAAAGTAATATTTTCCTCTTTTGTGTACCCGTCTTATCACTCACTTGTAGAGCTACAATGATCTATGACCAACACGACAATCTTAACTCGGTAATTAATGTCCCATGTTAATTACCATGATTGCGAATATCTTTTGCTTTATGTAAACCATTATCTTCCTTAACACTTCTAAAAGACGAACAACATAAACAAGAAACAAAATAATTTCTCATTCAATTCATAATAATTGACATTTAAAAGTAAAACTTTTAGAACACATTCCCTTCAATATTACCGTAAGTGCACGGTGTCGATGAAGACGTGACAAATACGGGTCGTGTCGATGAGAAGGTGTGTCAACTTTGGTTCTTCAGAAATCAAGTGGGAAAAAAAGAAGAAGAAGTTGTTGATTATTCTAACTACACTAAATTACGAATGAACTAACAATTTAACTAAACCCCCATGGAGTGGAGGTGTGTAGGTATGTGTGTGTGAGTGAGTCTTTTTTTCAATTAGGAACAAGTATAGTTTGTGTGGCATACACGTAGAATCTAGTGTAGAATCTAAGTATAGGATACACAACACTACATGACAAACCATGAACATGCATATCTCACATGAAGTTGAGGTTGATTTTAGATTATCAAGCATGCAACAAGTACCTAGTGTGGTCATTAGAGCATTAATCATACATACAACCTAAATCATTCATGTGAATGTGCACCAAACATGGATCCATACATAACAAGTCATTCACATCAAACCATTACAAGCAACAAGATAAACTCTAAAGCTAGCATGAGATAAGTACCTAGTATGGACATTATCTCATCTAATACAAGTTTAAGTATGCTACAAGTATAGATCTACATTAAGCATATAAAGTGAAAAAAATAAAAGAACCCAACACTACCACATAATCTACATCACCTCCACCCCAAAGTGGGACGAAACTACTCACTACTCATTAAGAAAAGAAACAAAACAAATTTAAACTAAGCATGCAAGAATTGAAAAGAGACAATATAAAACTAACAAAACATGCTTTATTGCTCACTCACTTACAAGTAACATCTCTCTACCAGAGTTTTGCTCCAAGCCTTTACTCCTAGTAGAGAGGATGACCACCAAGAGAGGAGATGTATTACAAAAGAGGAGGAAGAGTTCTATTTATAGCCATAGAAAAAGGTAATCGGGGACAATCCCCTAGTATGTGACTAAACACATACCATAAATGGACATAAAACAACATAATCCACGACCCGACTAAACCATGAGTGAAAATTGCCAAGTCCCAGCATGTTCACTGAGTATACCCTTTTGAAAGTTTAATTTTGGAAATATATATTAAGCACTAATAACCTGCTGAGAAATTTGATTCTGGATTATTTTGGTTCAGTCCAAGCTTAGTGAAGACCTTTCTTTTAAGATTATTTTGTCCTTCTCATGATCTATGGTTTTGATCTGGTATCTACCTGGGTTTTGTTTTATAGCAACAAGATTCTTGGTTTAAAATAATATTCTCTCTTCTTAATATTCTTTGATATCATCTCTATCAACTTATATCTATAACTGTAATGTCCCGAAACAACGGAAAATTTAAAATTTATCATCAAGACACAAGAGACAGCTCATCCAAAAGGGGGGTCTGTTACTCCAATAAAACATTCAAACGGTGCACCATATTACTTCAGAGTTTGTCAAAACTACATGATTACATCAAATATAACAAAAGATAGTACAAGTAATCATGTCAACCTCAATGATCTGAAAGAGACGATCCCGGTCCCAAAATGCGCTCACCCGCAGTTACCACTCAATTGAACCTACTGCGGTCCTGAAATAAAACATGCAACAACAATGCCTGAGTTTCCATAAGGAAACCCCGTATGCCAAGCTCACATATATGAATGCAGTAGTACAAATGAACCTATCATACTAGTAGCATGTCATGTGATCAACAGTAAGGAAAACAACTCCCCCGAAGGGTAAAACAGGATATCAGTCTGACAATCATCATCGGGTCTCCCTTGGAGACCTACCGTAGGCACTTATGGTCTTACGGAACAATACGTGACGCTCCCCACATGCGGCTATACTAATCATGGGGTTCGGTAAGGGGCGCCCACAAGGTCCGAGTCGTGAGAAACAAATCTGTATCTATAGTGGTCAAACCACACCAACGGAGCTGTTGCTCGGCCAATCAATCAATCATCTCAGTAGGTGCCCAGCTGAGGAATCATAGCCGGAACAGCATGGACAACAACATAGCCAGAACAACATCGGCTCATCATCACCAGAACAACATCGACGACATCAACGGCACAACATCGGTGGTCTAACATACGTCTAGCACAACATCAGACGGTTCCAGACCGAAGTCCTCCAGGTCATCAGGATCCATGAGCCGCACATCATCATACATTGGGAACCGCGATCCCTCAGGTCTGCTACTCTACTATGAGTTCATCAATCCACCACATTAAGTCACGATCTATACACGGAGGTGACACGTCCCAAATAACCATGTTCTTCCACACGACGGTCCCTAGGCAGGCACGCGTAACGTGCCCGTCGTCACCTCCCGGCCCACGCACTAGGCGAGGACACGGGTTTCCGTGGACATAGTTGGCACTACACAAGGACCAGGAATTCAGTTCTACGCACAAACGGTCGACCGAAAGAGGCAATCCGGTCGACCGTTCCCATGGGGTTCGGTCGACCGAAAGTCTGCAATGGTTGAACTCTCTGCGCCTAACCTAAGTCCCAACGGTCGAACAAGTGTCTAAAATCGGTCGACCGATACGTGGTCAAAATCCAGAGTCTGGTCAAAATCATATAATTCTAACAGTCGACCGACTCAGGGGTCCCGGTCGACCGAACCAGGGCATCCTAGCAGTTCTAAGTCATCAATATGTCAAACGGTGCATAAAAACGGTCGAATAGTACATAAGGCAACTTAAGTTCCGATCGAACCAACAATAGGAATGGTCGACCGAAAACTAACAGGCAAACCCGCGACCCACCAGCACACGCACTACCGATCGACCGCCACAAGGCATCGTTCGACCGGTGTTGGTTAAAGTTGGGTAAAAACACTAATCGGTCGACCGCCAGAAGGAACCGATCGACCGTTGGTCGACGACAACCTTGCGTCGGCCAAGAATTTTACGTCGTTTCTCGCCGCCGATGAGGTCTACGACCGACCACTGCATCACCCCCTCATGAGTAGCAACAAAACAAACTAATAAGCCGGCATACCTTTCAAAGACGATGAAACTCGCCAGAGCCTCGCTCGCGCTACGCCGCCTCCTCGTGCAACGACCTCCGCACGCCTCTCGCGCACACTTGCCACCAAAAATCAGAGCTCCTACCAACCCACCTTACCTCCTCTGTCGTGTCGAAAAAGGAAGGAATGAGGAAGAAGAAAGGAAATGAATGTGGATGTGTTGGGTTTAAAAACCAAAATCTCCCCCAACCCATACCCTACGCACCACCCCACCTTACCTCACCATCCTTCTCACTCTCTCTCCAAGCCTCCAAGTCAAATTAGCCCATACCTCCCCTCTTACTGTACTAATCTCCAATTAACCCCTAAATGGGTTTAGGGATCTTACAATAACACTTATCATCTTTAGTTTGTTATCTGAGGAAGTTATGGGCTACGACAATTGTTAGAATGAATAATGCTTAGTTGTGACATTGCATCTGCTTAGTTAACCATTGATAGCACTTTACTGGTTTGGATTTTTAAGCAAATGGTTGCCTTCAAGTAGAAGCCATGCACCTTCACATTGTTATGTAATGATGAAAAATGCTCAGGTAACGCCTAGACGTTTGTGCGGTCTCCTAGGAGACCCAAAAAAATTTATTTTTTTGTTTTAATTAAAAGAAGAAAGAAAAATACCTAAAAATTATAGAAGATAAAAAAATCACAATATAAGTGTCCTAGACTCCTGGTTATTCAATTGGACACATTGTTCTAAAGTCTAGTTAGGAACTTCAGTATCGTCTTCCTTCGAGTCGTTCGGATCTTCAACGTAGACGTCCTCCTTCTTAGTTTCTTCATCATCGGTGGCAATGAAGTTTTCATTGACATCCCGGAGAGCTTCAAAACTCGATGCACCTGGATCTCCATAATTATAAGAAATTATGTTGATGTATTCATCTAATCCTTCAATTAAGCCATTAATTATGATTCTAAATTAACAAAAAAATTAAGCTAGAGGAAAGAGTTAGAAAGTGTGCACTTGATTTGATGTAATCAAAAACAAAAACTTCGAACGCCAAAATTCTTGAACGCTGAAATTCTTGATGTCAGAATTCTTGAGCACCGGAGTTGTGGAGTTGGAAGTTGAGAGCTTGAGAATTGGGATTGAGATTTGAGAGATTGAAAGAGTTGTAGGAGTAGAATGAAATGAGTGAGGAGGGGGTTTATAGAAATAAGTAGGGGGGGAGGGGGAGGGTTAAAAACATTCAAAAAAATGAAAAATTTGTAGCTATTGTAGCAACGACTAGAGTAGCAAGAAGCAACAGCTAGAAAACTAGTCGTTGCTGTGTGTTGTGCACAACACATGTCGCCTAGCACAATCTTGTGTGCGGGAGGTCGCATAGGCGATGCCCATTTTTAACGAATGTGATGCGTTCATTTTTGCATATCAATTTTTAACGAATGTGATGCGTTCATTTTTGCATATCAAATTACTTACATCTTTTTGGATATTTGACATAAAATAAATGATATTATTGATATATCAAGATATATGGTTGGGATTTTCAATTAGAAGTTAAAATTTCAATTATTAACAATGGTAAACTGATGTCTAGCTTGTTTTAAGAGGGGTGTGTATGTGTGAATCACATGTATCTTTACAAAATATGCAATATGCATCTATGTTTGTTTTTTAAGGATATGGATACACATATTTTACACCCCCATGGAATTCACAATGAAAGAGGATGAGGAAAGCAGATGAAATCCTTCCAATGCGCTGGGCAATGACCCAATAGGAGTGCGAAAGTCAAGGAGGAGATTGTTGCTTTCTAGGTGCCACTGAGAATGAAAGCCTCGGGTGGAGAAAGCTCGAAGAGCTTCCCTTCATTCGCTTTGCAGGAGCCACACGACACATAGCTGGAAGTCAGAGGGCCCATACTACTTTTTGTATTCTTTGTTCGCTCCTTACATACCCTTCAATAATTTTCAATTTCACCAATACCCTCCAACTAGATAGACTTTTATGTACACCCTTCAACTCCAAATATGCTTTCCCCTATACTCTTCTATCATGTTTACAACATAAACTTGGGTTAACTTAACTTCTAGGAGTTGAATTCCAAGTTTGCCATTTTTATTCCTTTTAATTTCAAATATAATATAATATTAAATTTACAATTAAGAGAAGACTTTTTTACTTGTTTGAGTGTTCACGAAAGATTCGAAAATAAATTTATTGTTATTTTTTCTTGCACTTATTTTTACCCTTAAAATAAAAGGGTTTATGTATTTGAAATTTATAAGAACAAACAAGGGTAAAAATGTAATTTGAAGTATTAAGAGTTAACTCAGTTTATGATTAGAAATTTGAGAAAAGGGTTCATGTGAAAGAAAACCCGAGATTATGTGGTATCGGTGAAATCGAAGTGTATTTAAAGGATATATATGAAATTCTCCCTTTCAAAAAAAAGAAAAGAAAACTGAACAAACACAAACGACATGTATACTTGTGAACCATAGTACATCGATCTTCTAACCTCAAATCATGTTGCGTTACCCTCCTCACCTCTATATTACTTAATATTTAGATGATTAAATTTTGCAATTTTCAACTTCTAATCCTAAGTACAGTTACAACTTATAACCCTGCGAGCAATCGATAAGATTATATTTACTGATTTATTTCTACAATGTAGAGTATATTTTTTCCTACCCTCATCGTAATGTTCAACGCTATTTTTAAAAAAAGGATTGTTTGATTCAGTATTGTTGCCACCAGCGGTTTGCAACTTTGAAGCCGAAACTGAAAACGTGGGGTATCAAATAGTGTGAACAGTTGGCAAAAGCCCCGAATCTTTTCCACCCTCCATCATGACATCATAGCACATCAGAAAATACAATAGCCAATTAAATTAGAATATGGAAATTGACCATAGTCCACAAGTCTTGATAATACAAACAAGTCTTGATAAAACATAGTCCACAAGTCTTGATAATACATAGTCCACAAGTCTTGATAAAACAGCATTAGTCGTCTTCCTGGAAAAATCATCCCAAAGCACTTTCCTTTCCTTACCATCTAAGCTACAAACAACTCCTACAAATACAACACATGCCCATGTATACTTGAGCAAAAAGTTGATAAACACATCTTGATAATCGAAGTTTGTTATCGAAATGTTTGACATGATGGAAGATGGTTGGACAGCCAGGGCTGGTTCAGCCATAGCTAGCCTGATGTTCTTTGGGCAGTTGTCTCACAATATTTTGACCACCTCCACCTCAATAACTACTTCTCCAACTACACCAGCAAGTTGGTCGGATTGGTCTATCCTTACATCCAAGTCCGGTTTCCGGAGCAAACCGGTGAGAAGCTGAAGCGGAGCGAGGCGTACTCGCACATCGAGTCCTATCTTGCTAATAAGAGCACCGCCACCGCCAAGAAGCTAAAGGCGGAGATGGGACTTGATAGCAAGAAATTGGACCTTAGCATGGATGACTCTGAGGAGATCGTTGATTACTTCGATGGTGTTAAACTTTGGTGGTCCTCGCAGTCCGTCTCCTCCAAAGTTCCGTCCTTTTCCTTCTACCCGAGGTCGGAAGACAAGAGGTACGTACGAATATAATTTTTGAATTGTCGATACATGAATCGAGTGGGTCATGTGTGCAACATAATTAGTTGGTCGTGCTTTAAAAAAAAAGGTCATAATGTTTAGATTGATAATAGCCGTGACACGATACAACTGTGTGTGTGTGTTTTTAACTAGAATACATCTTTCCAAGGTAAAAGATTACTGAATAGCCTACGAAATATGCTAATAAGTACAACTTCATGTAAGTTGTGTCTCATTTTGTGTGAATTAACAGGCACTACCGGTTGACTTTCCATCGACGACATCGAGACCTTGTCAACAACGTCTACCTTGACCATGTCATGAAAACAGGGAAGGCTGCTGCGGTGAAGAAGCGAGAAAGGAAGTTGTATACCAACAGCCCCAACACAAGCTACTACGAGTACAGAAAGCTGTCGTGGATCCACGTTCCGTTCGTGCACCCTGCGACCTTCGACACCATCGCCATGGACCCCATCAAGAAGAAAGAGATCGTAACCGACCTCACCAACTTCACGAAAAACAAAAATTACTATGAAAAGATTGGGAAAGCATGGAAAAGAGGGTATGAATTAGTATTAGTTATTAGTTACTATAATTATTAAGAAAGTTGTTAATTTGGTCCAGTAAAATTTCCAGCATAACCAATGCCCTTGTATTATAGTAAAATTTGGTCTGGTTACTTTGATCGTTTAATCTATGTAATAACATATAATAGTCTTATATCAAAAAAATTAGGAAATTTTGTTATATAATTAAGATGCTAACTCTACTCAACACCAATTAATTTTGAAATAAAACAAAGACCTTAACAATTACTTTAATAAACTAATATATATGCTTTAATTTGCTTTTTTTTTTAAATCTTCTTTAGGTACCTTCTATATGGCCCGCCCGGCACTGGGAAGTCATCAATGGTGGCTGCAATGGCCAATCTACTTGACTACGACATCTATGATCTTGAACTAACCGCAGTAAAAAACAACACAATGCTACGAAAGCTCCTCATCGACACCACAAGCAAGTCCATAATCGTACTCGAGGACATCGATTGCTCCCTCGACCTGACTGGCAAACGAAAGAAGAAGAAGAAGAAGAAGACCGAGGACAAAGACGAAAAGGAAATCCCAATACCACCAGATGAAGAAGACAAGGAAGAGACCAGCAAAGTGACATTGTCTGGGCTACTCAATTTCATAGACGGACTTTGGTCTTCTTGCGGGAGCGAGAGGATCATAGTGTTCACCACAAACCACATTGAGAAGCTCGACCCGGCGCTTATTAGGAGAGGGAGAATGGACAAGCACATTGAGCTATCTTATTGTAGGTTTGAAGCCTTTAAATTGCTTGCCAACAACTACCTTGATATCACTTGGCACCCTCTCTTTGAGAAGATCGAGAAGTTGATTGGAGAAGTTGACATTACCCCGGCCGATGTGGCGGAGAATTTGATACCGAAGAGTTTAGTTGGTAAAGAAGAGGATGTTACTTTGTGCCTTGAAAGTCTCATTCAAGCTTTGGAAGAGTGTAAGTTGAATTTGGATAAGAAAGAGAGTGAAACAGAAGGTGGTGTTATTGATAGCGTTCTTGATGGTGGTGATAATGATGAGGAGGAGGATCAAGCCATTGTTGCATCTTAATATGAAATTGTTATCTTTGATTGCTGCAGATTGGTGGAAGAATTTCAATCATGTGAGTTAACTCATGTTTATAGTTATGAGAAATATATTTAATGTATGACAATTAATAATGGAGTAGTCGGACGTGAATGTTTTATCTTATGAGACCGTAGTTGTATGTTGTAACATCTTCGAACAGTAGAAAATTTAAACTTTTAAAATCAAAGAAACCCAATGATAAAGACCATCAAGAGTGGAGACATTACTTAAAGAAATACTCAAATATATCTGGTGCACCATATTACATACGAGTTTGTCAAAAGAGTGATTACATCAGAATACGAAATACATAATACATGTAACCACGACAACCTAAAATAGGCAGACAACAAGATCCAGTCTCAAAGTACAATCTCCCTCGGTCACCACCCACCGGAACCTAACGCGGTCCTGAAAATAAACATAACAACAACGCCTGAGTTTCCATAAGGAAACCCCGTATGACAAGCTCACCTAAATGCCCTAACATACTAGTATAGCATGACATGAATACAAACAACATTCCCACTAAGGGCAAATCCGGACATCTGTCCCATGATCGTTCCCGCTGCCACACAGGCCGCGCGGTCTACAATCGTCACTGCTGCCACACAGGCCCCACGGTCTACAACATCGCCATCGCCACACAGGCCTACGCGGTCCACAACCACCGGTACCACACAGGCCACACGGTCCACAACCACCGGTACCACACAGGCCACACGGTCCACAACATCGTCGCCGCCACACAGGCCTCAGACAATCCTCCCTGTCGCCACACAGGCCGCACAGGGCCCTCCCGCCGCCACACAGGTCGCACGGGCCGAACATCGGGTCTCCGTGGAGACCTACCGTAGGCACATACGGTCTAGCGGACAGTACGCAACACATCCCCACACGCAACTACACAAGCCAAGGGATCGGTGAGGAGGCATTCGCACTTCCGCGCAGGTAGAATCAAATCTGAAAACATCGTGGTCCACCACCACACCAACGGACCCGTCACTCAGGTCGGTCCATCACCGGCGCCGCACGGTATCTCACTCGATAGGTGCCCAATCGAGCTACCTGCCAGAAATCATCATCGGCAGTCCATCGCCGCTACCACACATGCCACACGCGATCCTCCCTGCCGCCACAAAGGGGCCCTCCCGCCGCCACACAGGCCGTACGGGCTCGTGCAATCACTGCCTATCAAGACCAATCGAACATATCCGCCACACAAAGGCCAGACAATCGACAGATCCGAACCAAAGTCCGCGGGGTCATCGAGCTCCACGTGCAGACACCAACTCCACCGCTATAAAAGCAGGGCAGCGGCCTCCGTAGCCATCCAGGCCGCTGGTCATTTCACCCAACGACAGTTGCATGCCCGCTGAAGCAATGAGATCCGCAATCCCTCAGGCTGCTACTCTAATATGAGAAACAATGAACAAACTACGTCAACCTCTATAATGCAGAGGCGACACGTCCCAAGTATCCACACTCTTCCACACGACGGTCCCTGGGCAGGCACGCGTAACGTACCCACCGTCACCTCCCGGCTCACGCTTCAAGCGAGGACACAGGTTTCCGTGGATAGAGTTGACACTTCACTAGGACTAGGATTCAATTCTGGGCTCAAACGGTCGACCGGAAAAGGTATACCGGTCGATCACTTCCGCAAAGGAATCAGTCAACCGAATGCCTACAACATTCGAACTCTGTGCTCAAAACTAAATCCCCAACGGTCGAACAAAGGTCTAAAACCGGTTGACTGAACGTCGTCAAAATCCGGAGTCTGGTCAAAATCATACAAGTTTATTCGGTCGACCGACTCAGGGGTCCCAGTCGACCGAAAACTACCAAGGGCATCCTAGCATTCTAGGTCATCTACCGGTCGAACAAGACACAACTATCGGTCAAAAAACATACTATATACTTAAGTTCACTTAAGTTCCGGTCGGACAAAAGGTCTAGGATGGTCGACCGTTTGGATGGTCAACGTCTGGTCCACGCGAAACACAAAGCAACGGTCGAACGATCCAAGGATCTCGTTCGACCGAAAACATCCAGACAAACCTCGACTCACCAGCACACGCACGACCGATCGACCGCCACAAGGCATCGATCGACCGGTGTTGGTTACAGTCGGGCAACATACACTAAACCGGTCGACCGCCCGAAGGAAACCGGTCGACCGTTGGTCGACAGCAACCTTGCGCCAACCAAGGATTTTACTCCGTTTCTCGCCGTCGGTGAGGTCTCCGACCTCCCGCAACCGACCACAACTCCACCTCAACTAGGGTGAGCAATAAAGGCCTCTAATGCAAGAACTTGGCATACATTCTTCGCGAAGAACGACAAACTTCACCGGAGCTCCAACGACACCTCCGGACTGCAACCTCATGCACACTCTCCTTCTCGCGCCGCACCAAGCCCATCACATCCTTGGCTCGCGCGCCTTCACCACCAACACACGAGCCACAGAGGGAGAGGAAGAGATGGATGGAAAGGAGAAAGGTTGAAGAAGAAGAAGAAGAAGAAAGGAATGAGAGGGGAAGGAGATGAGATGGGTGTTTTCTCCCAACACAACACCCCAACCCATCCCCCTACACCACTAGCCCATCACTTCCACCTTACCTCCCATTACATCCACCACTCCTTCCTCCATTACCATGCAAACACCACCATTAAGCCCTCCTAATCACCCATTAGACCAAGCAAGGTTAGGGTCTTTACATATGTTGTTTAGGAGCCATTGGATGTAATTGACGATCAGTATTTGAGTTCGAGGTTTGTCAACGATTTTGGATAAAATTACCATCTTTCGGGAGTGAGAGGCTTCTACTTTAAGTCATGCTGACACTCCCATTTCTGAGGCATTTCTATTTTTGGTTTTCTGATCATTGCCAATGACAAATCTCATAACAAAACAACATCATCTTTCAGGACAGAGAGGCTTTTCAAGCCGTGTTGACGTCTGTTTGTTCTGAAGCAATGTTCCTGTGTTTGTCACGGTTTTGCTGGATTCTTGACGTGTATGTTTTTGTATTTTGCTTGTGGGTCGGTATTTTGTTTCGGAATTGGCCGGTGGTGACATCGATACACACCATATATGTCTTGGGTGAGACTCTTTTGCTTTTGTGTTCGGATTGTACAAGTTTCAAAATCAAAACAAAAAAGACCTTTGCTGCTAACAAGTCAAGAAAAGTGAATAACAAAACATCTCCGGAAGAAAGGAAATGACAGACCGGGTGTAAAATCTCAATCCTTGTTTAAGGATTTAATGTTTGGAGAAAGTATGGTGATAGACATGGGAGGCTTGGGTGCATGTGAAGGGGTATGTTTGATGTGTTGACGAGTATGGTGGAGTGGTGGTGACGTGATGGAGGTAGGGTGAGGGTGTGATGGAGGGATGGATGGGTGTAGGTGTTGGGTTATTTAAGGTTGAAGAAAATCTTCACCTCACTTCTTTTCTCTCTCTCTCTCTTTATCCCACAACTCCTCTTATCCACGGTTTTCTGCAACCCAACCCCGCGGAGCTCCGACGTGTAGTTGGGCAGCTAGTGAGGAAGACGACGAGGCCGTGATTTCGTAGTGAGGCACGAGTACTTTCAGAGGCGGCATAGCGCGAGCAAGGCTCCGGCAAGTTCTGTCTTCTTGAGAGGTATGTCGGCTTATTTCTTTGTTTTGTGGCTCACTCGTGAGGGGGTGATGTAGTGGTCGGTCGCGGGAGGTCGAAGACCTCACCGGTGACGAGAAACAAAAATTCTTGGCTGGCGTAAGGTTGTTGTCGACCAACGGTCGACTGGTTCCTTCGGGCGGTCGACTGGTTTAATGTTTTTGCCTGACTTTAACCAACACCGGTCGAACGATGACTTGTGGTGGTCGACCGGTAGTGCATGCGCTGGTGGGTCGGGGGTTGCCTGTTGGATTTCGGTCGACTGGTTCTATGTTTTTTGTTCGACCGGAACTTTAGTGTACTTGATTATTATGCATGTTGTTCGACCGTTTTTGGTATGTTGTTCGACTGATATATGACTTAGACTACTAGGATGCCCCTGGTAGTATTCGGTCGATCGGGACCCCTGAGTCGGTCGACCGTTAGTATTGATTGATTTTGACCAAACTCCAGATTTTGACCACGTATCGGTCGACCGGGTTTAGACACTTGTTCAACCGTTGAGACTTAGGTTAGGCGCAGAGAGTTCGAGCGTTGCAGACTTTCGGTCGACCGAACCCTATGGGAACGGTCGACCGGATTGCTTCTTTCAGTCGACCATTTGTACGCAGAACATAATTCCCGGTCCTTTGGTGATGCCAACTCTGTCCACGGAAACACGTGTCCTCTCCTAGTGCGTGAGTCGGGATGTGACGGCGGGCGCGTTACGCGTGTCTGCCCAGGGACCGCCGGGTAGAAGAGTGGGTATTTGGGACATGTCACCTCCGTGTATGGATCGTGACTTGATGTGATGGATTGATGAACTCATAGTAGAGTAGCAGACCTGAGGGATCGTGGATCCTAATGTATGATGTGCGACTCGTGGAGCCTGATGACCCGGCGGACTTCGGTCCGGACCCGTCCGATGCTGTGCCAGACGTATGTTGGACCACTGATGTTGTGTCGGTGATGACGCCAATGTTGTTCTGGCGATGATGGGCCAATTATGTTCCGGCTATGATGTATGATGATTGATGGGTCGATGTTGTTCCGGCTATGATGTTTGATGGGTCGATGTTGTTCCGCCTATGTTTTCTTCAGCTGGGTACATACTGAGATGATGATTGATGGACCAACTGAGTGACGACTCAGTTGGGGTGGTTTCGACCACGAAGTTACATATTTGTTTTTATGGCTCGGACCTGTCGGATGCTCATTGCCAAGCCCCATGTTTAGTATAGCCGCGTGTGGGGAGCGTCACGTCTTGTTCCGTTAGACTGTATGTCTCTACGGTAGGTCTCCGAGGGAGACCCGATGATGATTGTCGGACTGATGTCCTGTTTTACCCTTCGGGTGAACTATTTTCCTTACTGTTGATGACATGACATGCTACTAGTATGATAGGTTCATTTGTACTACTACATTCATATAAGTGAGTTTGACATACGGGGTTTCCTTATGGAAACTCAGGTATTGTTGTTGCATGTTTTATTTCAGGACCACAGTAGATTCTGGCGGGTGGATACTGAGGATGGAAGCACGTTGGGATTGGATCATCTTTCTGTATTTTTCTAGGTAGTATGACTATTTGTATTTACTTTCCAGTACTCAGACGTAGTCTTACCTTTTGACAGCTCTGAGATAATAGGGTGCACCATTTTGAATATTTTATGAGTAAAATTCCCACATTTGATGATCTGTCTCTTGTGATCTTTATCTTAAATTTTATAATTCTTCCGCTGTTTCGGGATGTTACACTGGGAGGTTGCTCAAATGTAATAAAAAAGCAAGGAGGACCATGTTAGTGTGCCAAAGCACTAATTATGTATGCATAATTTAGTGGCGAAGGGTAAATGTGGTTTAGGAATTTGCTAATCTGCTAACCGCTTCACAATTCACGTCTCAAATGTCCCAAAGTGAGAGTGAGTGCCAGGAAATCGTATGTCATGAAGTTAATGACAACAAATGCATTCTGATTTCTGAAACAATACCGATTGACTTTCCCTTTTATGATTAATAACCACAAGTTACCATTCATCAAAATGAGCCAAAAATTACGATATCAAACATCAATAAGACCCAACAATTTCCATTTTATTGATTGCAAAGATGAGAAATACAATCAGAGAGCATGGAGGATTAGCCTAAGAATGGTGGTTATTTTCAAAGTAAGTGGTTGAAACATTAAACTTCCCTAATAGAGGGAGGACATTGATGCAATCTGATGCAGCAGTTGAGTTGCTCTTCTTCCGTTCTTCATCCCGCGAGTCCACTTCAAATAGTTGTGGAGGCTACCTGTGAAGTCCGTGAATAATCCGTCCACTCCGATCTTTTCAATCCAGTAACCGTATTCTGCATAAGGATCTTGGTAAAAGTTCCAATGCAGGAACTTGTTTTCATTTCTGTACGTATATGGATGCACCTGCCAGTCATCATTTTTGTTCGAAAATTAGCACATTACCAATTCTAAATGACTGTAAATGTTCATATTTTAAGGTAAGAAACTGATTGAAGCATCTTAGGTCATGTCTGGTATCACATAAGAGCTAATAATCAAATTATATACCAGAGTTATTATGAGCCTATTTGCAATGTGAAGCTTGCAGTAATGAATGAATCGAGTGATTAGTTGATGTAAGTAATGCAGGATAGACGAAAAATAAAGGAGTACTTAGTTTATAGGAATGGTACCAGAAGACTGTGAGCGTGTGCCCTTTCCACGAGATCTGTTGGTGGAGCCAAGTAATTTCTTTTCACAGGAACTATAGTGTCCTTCCATGGTCCGATGCCGATCACGTAAGTTTTTATGTAATCAAAGTATTCATCAGAAGTAATTTCCGAGTAAGACTGCATTTTGACAAGCGAAATAGTAAGCTGATGGATAATGATTTTCCAATTGCTAGAATAAAAATGTAGCTGAAGTACTGCATCTTACATGAATATTTAGAATTAAGAATAATTTAAGTATATGGTGAGCCAATTAATAATTGTTGTTCTGGAAAGTACGATGATTTGTTAACACAATAAATCAAGAAATGCTACTAAATAAAATTCATTACGAACTTAAAATTGTTCATCCAACTATGCCTAATCTTCTAGGGAACAACACCATATGCACCTCTGATACTGGTCTTGGAAAATCAAATTTTGTTTACTAACAACCGTAAGAATGCATTTCAATGAAGAAAAATAACTAAACAGAGTAGATAGGAGGAGAACCTGATTAGTATCTTGAGTTCTGATGTTAACGTCGTCAATCAAAAAGAGCTTGGGTGAATCGATAAGTTTCGAAATATAGACGAGCGAACTTGGAGCGAAGGATTGAATAAACAATGGTTGCTTCAGCCAAGATTTTGACCTGAGTTTCCCCTTGTATCCATACTTCTTCAAAGTCTCTACGAACTTATTCTCAAACTTTCCTTTTGGCCATTTGACCTGAGGAAAGAAGTAATGTCAGAAACAGAGAATCCCAAATCTAAGTGTAAATTAGTGACTTGTGGTCCATCGTAAGTCCAGAATACATGATGAAAAATCTTGTAAGCTCATAATTAACATACCCCATATAAGTTTCAGTTTGATAAGTGTTTCTTGCATATTCTAGCGTCATGGTTCATTGGATTATTTTATCTTTCGTGATGAAAAAGGTTCTTGAAGTTTTAACAATTGGACCATCTAACTTGAGTTGAATCTCTAGCTATACGAAACTTCTAGGAATAACAGCATAAGGCACATCACAATTGTGAAAAAGAACACTCATAAAAACATCATCAAGAACAAATGGAAACTAGAAATTTGTGAAGTATGTCCGGCAATGAGATGGTACCAACTATGCTAAATCATAATTACAAAATCACCACTTGGGCCTCGATTAACTCTGAACTCTAAGCTGGCTTAAATTAGAAATAACTATGAACATACTGTAATACCAATCTTTTTTCTTTGAAATTTTATTTTTTCCGATTTCAACAAGAATAAATATCGAAAGCATTAACTTCAAAAGGTATTTATGCCAAAGTTTATGCATGCAATTTCTATGGTCGATATGGTTCTCTACCCCGATTCAAGTGCGACCATGTAGATCTGACCTGTTGTTTTCCTATTGCACAAGATTCCATTACTAGACAACAATTACTTGGAGATCATGTGCATATATATGCAACTCATTATAGCACAAAAATCAAAACACAACTTTACATTTTTAAAAGTATAACATGATGGGAGAGATAAGTTAGAGGAACAATGAAGTACATAAACCAACACTAACTTGTTGGTTGATAAAAACAGGATTTTTGATCTCGGGATATATCCCAACTGTTCTAGGTGCACGTAGGGCAATTTCAATGAACTCTTCAAATGTGATTATTGAGAAGATGCCTGCATCATTCATAAAAATAAAAAAATATTCACTAATCTGTGGGGCATCTTTACTGAAAGGAACTCACACAGAATTTATCAGAATAGAAAATTAAAATTTACCAAGAAAAATGCGTAAAAGATAGCTGTCACAGAAAAGAATACATGACAATCAAAATTTTATACTTAATTTCCTTTTAGAAGAATATTATTCAGTTCTACTTTCAATTGATTGTGTTATGTCACTTATTTCTTTGGTTTCTTACAATAAAAAGAAATAGTAGAGTTGCTCAAATTGCCTTACTATTGTCTTGATGAGTCATTAAACAAAGCATATCATATCAAGAAGTTACAAGTGAAATACGGGATAACATTAGAACATGGTTTTTCATTCCAGGAAACATGTTTGACAAATTTTTGATGAGTTTCATTTCTAATCTACCCCAACTAATTTGGGGATAAAAGCTTGTTGCTGTTGTACCTGTCCTTAAAAAACCAAGATGCATGTTGCTAGATCATAATAGAGTCCATGAGAACTGACCATTGTATTGCTGATCACGGAATGGATACCTCTGCTTCACTTTCAATCTTCTTAGTTCATCAAGGGTAAAATCCACTGCATACAAAGACCAAATAAAATCAGTGGTTTAAAATAATGACAATTATATGTAATACATCACATTCCTAAAATTCCATTCATGCATGTCACTTGTGAATTATTGTGACCCAAAACATTGTATCATCGAAATCGATCATTTTATCTGTACAATTTTACATAGAGAAAGATTTACTATTGTAGTTATAGAACCAGCCAATGGTAGTGACCATTAGAGATAATCTACACTTTTACAGTAAATGGTCCTTCTGTGTAAATAAAACAAAAGCAATATCAATCTACAAAAATGATTCAATATAGATGAAAATAATTGCACCATCTGGTTTAGATAGAAGCAAAACATTTGATTTGCACACTTGCTGCAATCTATGCTGAAGCTAGATTCAGGATTTCATTTGCAATCCCTGACTCAGAATTAGAAATTCCACATTTTACATGAATGATTAGTATGATTTCATTTAAAGGAAATCAGATTATTCCCATTAGTAATCTTATAACTTTAGGCTGAATTCCACAAAAGACCATGAAGTAAAGACATTGTTAATCAAAGCTTACCTGGAAACCACCCTGTTACATTTACTCTTTCAACTTCATAGGTTGTCCTCCTCGAGGCGAACTCTTTATGTTCGGCAACATCTGTTGTTGCATCGAGGGTAACATCATGGAAACAAATAAGTTGACCATCTTTACTAGCAAGGATATCAGTTTCTATGAAATCAGCTCCTTCTTTGATTGCTCTCTGCATGAAAAAAATAATTACAAATAAAATTTGCCTACGGCACAAAGGTAAACTGATTGGGCATATATCCATTGATCAAATGCATTTCTTGCTCTTAAAATTGCACAATCCCATCAAAATCTTATGATCATGCACATACAATTTAAATAACATAAACTTCATGTTCTTTAAGATCCTGCCAGAAAACCGTTTGCTTTACTGGGTATTTTCATTATATAGCATATACTAATTAAGACACTGAATATGGAAAAGTTGATTAACGATGATGACTGAAAATAAAAGTAAGACACTGACAGATAGAAAATTACCAAGTAAGCGCCCGTGGTTTCCTCAGGATATTCTCCATTTGAGCCTCTATGAGCTATGTTATAAGGACGAGATTTTCCAAGTGGAAATCCAGTGTGTTTTCTACTGATCGGCCTTGAGCTCGATCCGTTGAACAATAGTGGCACTAGAAAAATAATTACCCCTGAAAATATCAAAGCATCAATGAGCCCATAATGTTAGAATTTGCACATAAATAAAGAGAACGTGTAATTTTAAATAACTACAAAACAAGAGATGAGTTGACATGATAAACGTAAAATTGAGAATTCCAACATAAACTGCATATTTGCTTGACAAGCAAACAAGCTGAGCTGAACTGCTCCTAAGCTCGAACCAAGTCAAGTTCAAAAGTGGATTCGGGCTCGTTCAAGCCTGAGTTTGGCTTATTTATTAAACATGAAGACTTAAGTTTGCTTACAACCCTGGATATAATCGATAGACAAAAAAATATTACAAAGCTACTGAATCTCAAATACGTGTCATTCTTTTCGACCATAAACAAATGGCTAGGATCCATTTGCAGATAGAAAAAAAGCAAACAAGAATTGCAATAGTGGAATCTTTCCAAACAGCAGTAAATTCTCACTATCCTACAATCATGAATTTTGACTCTCAGAACATAAATTTATAGATAAAATCCCATCCAACTTATCTTTACCTCTGCTGTTCCACTAAAGATTCAGAAACACATAACATGATCTGCATATCCTTCCTCTAGAGCACAAACAACATATCAAAACAAATCCCGACACACACCCAGAAAAACCAAACGAAAAGAAAATCCAAGAGACATCCAGGAAATATCTTAATTAAGAGATTTTTTTGGAAGCAGAGTGAAGGGATTAAACGCTCACAGAGATTGGACGGCATCGTGTGTTTTTTTCTTTCCTCCTAACTTTTTCGTGTTTGGAGAGATCGAAGGGGAAATCGGGGCTATAAATAGTGGGGATTAGTTGTATTTTGATTGGTGCGAATATCCGTCTCGAATCCTGGGATGAGAAGTGAGAACACGAACATCAGCAGTCAACTCCTAACTGTCTTTGCTCTTTTGTTCTTTTCTTTTCTTTTCCTTTCTGTTTTATTTCGTGCGCTGGCGAACAAATCCAAATTAGAGTCCAAATTTCGAACTTTACCTGTTATCTTATATTATTACTAAATATAAAAAATAAATATAAATTGTACAATAAAGATATCAGGATGACCCATTGAGTCGAGCTCAAGCTATTTCGAGTTTGAGTTGGTTTGATCCGAGTTTGGAGTTTTTTTTAAATTTTTCACTTATCTTCTTTATTTTCAAGCTAAATCGGAATCAAACTTTTATTGAGTTGAGTTCGAACTAGAATTGACAATCCTATGTGGCCGTAAAAGAATATCATGATTTTTTTCTCATCCCTTTTCGACTATTTTCTTTTACAATCGTTGTGAATTTTGTGATATTTTATCTTGAACCGAAAATTGGTTTTCAATTGCTTTGATTTTTCCCCATAATGTGTTAGTATTAGTGATCCTTAAAAGTGCTCTGACTACTATTTTTGAACATGTATACAGCTAGATAGTTGTAAATGAGTAATGGCACTGGTCAAACATAAGCTATCCAAAACAAAAAAATCAAGATACTATTTGGACGGAGAATTGTGTTCAAAATAGGGTTTGGAGTTAATAACAACATATTAATAGAAATATAACAGCAAAAAATTGGAAAACATTTTTGTACAGAAAAAATTAAATCAAGCACTTATCAATATAGGAGTATAAATTACAAATTTCATAATGTCAGTAATATGAATTAAAAATTTCATGACGATGGCATAAATACATCTTTTAAACACATGAAAAGTTATGGCAACATATTAATCGAGTCACTAATTTATAGTGGCATATGGGCATAAAAAACATTCCAAATTTAGATATTTGAATATGATGGAATCACATATTAATCAAGGTTTTTTTTTGCCAAACACAAACGGAGGACTACAATCTTTAGTTGTAAGAAATGCTAGTTTTGTGCTCAAAAGTGTTACAACCCTAAACCCATTAGGGTGCTAACGGTGGATTAGGAGGAGAGAGGTGATTAAGGGGTGGCTTTGCATGAGGCGATGGGTTGCACAGTGGTGTGCATGGGGAAGAGAAGGGTGGCTTTGCATGGGGCGATGGGTTGCACAGTGGTGTGCATGGGGAAGAGAAGGGTGGTGTGCACAGTGGTCTGAGGGGTAGGGTGATGGGTTGGGGTGGCTGTGATGATGGGTGTTGGGTGGGGTGTTTAGAGAAAACGTTCTTCTCTCTCTCTCTCTCACTCACATTCGTTTCTCTCATTGCACCATCTCACTCTCTCCCTTTTCTTGTGCGGCAACCAGCAGTGGAGGAGGTGACTCCGGTGGGGTAGGCGTGGTGCCAGCGTGAGGCGTGCAGAGTAGATCGTGCGAGGAGGATCACCGGAGGCAACGGAGGCGCGAGCGAGGCTCCGGCGGATTTGTTGCTTTTGAGAGGTATGCCGCTCCTTAGTGTGATTTTGTTGTCAACCCTCGTGGGAGGGTTGTGTTGGTCGGTCGGGGTAGGTCGGAGACCTCTCCGACAAAGAGTTTCAGCGTAAATCCTTGGCTGGCACGAGGTTGAAGACGACCAACGGTCGACCGGTTCCTTGTTGTCGGTCGACCAGAACTTAAGTGTATTGAATAGAAATGCATGCTTGTTCGACCGTTTATTGTTATGCGTTCGACCGTTATATGACGTAGGAATACTAGGATGCCCTGTTAGTTTTCGGTCGACCGAGACCCCTGAGTCAGTCGACCGATAGTTTTCAATTGATGTTGACCAGACCCCGGATTTTTGACCTCGTTTCGGTCGACCGGTTTTAGACTTTCGGTAGACCGTTGGGACTTAAGTTTTGCGCAAATAGTTCGACCGTTTCAGACGTTCGGTCGACCGATTCCCTTGAGGAAACGGTCGACCGAGATGGCTCTTTCGGTCAACCGTTATTGCATAGGACTGAATTCTTGGTTCCCTTTTTGAATGCCAAATCTGTCCACGGAAACCCGTGTCATCGCCTTGTGCGTGAGCCGGGAGGTGACGGAGGGCGCGTTACGCGTGCCTGCCCACAGACCGCCGTGTGGAAGAGTGTGGGTGTTCGGGACGCGTCACCTCCATATATGGATCGTGACTAATATGATGGATTGATTGGACTCATTGTAGAATAGCAGGCCTGAGGGATCGGGGATCCCAATGTATGATGATTGGGCGGGCACGCAACTGTCGTTGGGTAAGGTGACTACCGGCCTGAGGGGCTACGGAGGTCGCTGCCCTGCTTTTATAGCGGCGCGGTTGGTGTTTGCGGCTCGTGGAGCCTGATGACCTGGCAGACTTCGGTTTGGACCCGTCCGATGCTGTGCCGGACGTATTGATGGACCACCGATGTTGTTCCGGTGATGCCGCCGATGCTGTTCCGGCGATGATGATTGATGGGCCGATGCTGTTCCGGCTATGTTCCTCAGATGGGCACCTACTGAGATGATGATTGATGGACCGATCGAGCGACGGCTCCGTTGGTGTGGTTTCGACCACGAAGTTACAGATAGGCCTGTCAATCGGGTCGTGTACGTTTGTATTATCGTGTCGTGTATGGTCTGATGCTAACAGGTATTGGGTATACATGAACCCGACACGATAAGAAATCGTGTACACGAACCCGGACACGGACACGACACGGTAATTGTCGTGTATACACGGACACGACACGATTTGTACACGAATTCTAATCGGGTCGTGTAACACGATACACGATAATACCTGAATGAACACGAGTAGTACCTGTATACACGATAAGTACCTACATACACGATAACAACCTACATACACGATAATATATGTATACACGAATAACCATGATGATACCTGTATATAATAATAGACACGATAAAGACACGATTACACGATAAACACGAAACTGTAGATTTTCTGGAAAATACCAAATTAACCAAACAAATACAATGACATTATAGTATAATACTAGTTTACTCTAGTTCAAAGCTTCAAATAAATAGTTTCACAACAAATAATGGTCCAATAATATACGCAAAAAACATAATAGTTCAAGATTAACTCCGTAATATAATCCTTCATGTCTCCGTAATATAAAACGTAATTTGTTTCTTCATGTCTTCCATACCGTATCTCCGTAAGTAGCTTCATATGTTATTCTCCAACCTCTACGTATTCCCAACATTACTTGATGAAGGATCTAAAAAAGTAAACAAGACATAAGCATCAATGCATGTATATTACAATATTTCAAAACAATAATTGAAAACGGTTAAAGTACCTTCAGATCTTGATGCAGGAGTAGGGGTGCTAGTTGAACCTTGTAATATAATCGACTCATTTCGCACTAAGTTCTCATTGATTGTGAGCCCTACAATATCCTCTGTAAGGTCGTCTAGTGACGGCCCTGAGGGTATAGGTGCTCCCACAATTCCTACAAGTTGAACCATAGAACCATTTAAAATCCAAGCAATGTTAAGTATTATGATGATTTTGAAAGTAAACGATCTATTTAATTTACCTATTTCATTCGATGCCCAATCTCTTGAACAAAGTAGACTTTCAACAGATTCATGTGACAAAGAGTTTCGTTCTTCATCTATGACTTTCCCTGCAATGCTAAAAACAGATTCGGAAGCAACTGTAGATACAGGAATAGACAATATATCTCTAGCCATAAGAGCAAGATTTGGAAATCTATACTGAGTAGATTTCCAATATGCAAGAATGTCAAGATCAATTTGCCTATCAAGTCTCTTCTCCTCCAAGTACCTATCCAATTATGATTTTTCCAAAAATGAGTGGAATTCTGCATCTTTTTTTGCATCAAATTCCTACATATTCAGAAAAATATAAGACCTAAGCGAAAAGAGTGCCTCGATATTCACACCACATAGTGTCTGCAATTAGTGCCTCGATATTCTAAGACCTAAGCGAAAAGCATATATGGCCCATGAAGATGCTTGGGAACACCACATAGTCTCCTAAGAAAGGGCTCCGACAGCTGGTTTTAAAGCTAAGTCATATAGATGGTCGTACTTTTCAAGTTTAACTAAAATCAAAATATGCATTACCAGGAACGTGCCTTTCATGTTTCACTTGTTCTTGTATTTCTTTTCTACATGTTTCTTCATGCAAGTAATACAACCCACGCAAGGAATCCATATCGTCTGCCAGGATAGGAATTTTAAGAGGAGAAAGGGAAATGAAAAATAGTTAAAGAGAAACATGTTTTCGTAGATGCTTCAAGAGAGAAGGAAAAAAACATGATGAAATAGCAGAAAAGTATCTAACGAATTTTAGCTTCAACTTTATACCAGTCATGAAAACCAGTAACAATGTCAATGAACTTGCAACAACAACAAACCAGCTAACTCAGCTACACAGGTTTAACCATTCCAGGCAACAACAAACCAGCTAACTCAGCAACCAGAACAAAACAATGAACTTGCAAAAGCATTCATAAAAAACCAAAACGAAACCACCCAAATCTACATCTTACCAAAAGGAAGAGGTGGAGGGACGACAGCGAGATGAGGGGTTGCGGTGAGGTCCGGTGGCGAGAGGAGAGTCTGGGGAGTGGAGGGTCGACGGTGAGAGGCATCGACGTAGGGACGGTTGAAGGTTGAGCGGCGGCGAGAGAAGGAATAGGGTTAGGGATTCTGATTTCGGGATTTTTGGCTTTTGGGTGGGTGGGGTTATTTGTTATACGGTTAATCGATTTTTGGTATTAGTCAGTTAATCGGATCAGGTTCTATCGTGTATCGTATCCTAACGTGTACATCGTGTCTACTGTGTATCGAATCCTAACGTGTCCAATCGTAACTTAATCGTGTACAACCGTGTAATCGTGTCTCGTGTATACCCGATATACACGATACCCTTATCGTGTATTTCGTGTATGGACCCTTATACACGAACCCGACCCCGATAACGGTTCGTGTATTCGTGTCCAGGTTTCTGTACCCATACACTAAATTATCGTGTCGTGTCCGTGTCGTGTTATCGTGTCGTGTCTGATTTTGACAAGTCTAGTTACAGATCTGTTTCTTATGGTGCGGACCTGGCGGATGCTCCCTGCCGAACCCCATGATTAGTGTAGCCGCGTGTGGGGGGTGTCGCGTCTTGCTATGTTAGACCGTATGTGCCTACGGTAGGTCTCCTCGGGAGACCCGATGATGATTGTCGGACTGATGTCCCATGATTACCCTTCAGGGGAACTGTTTTCCTTACTGTTGATGACATGACATGCTACTAGTATGATAAGTTCATTTGTACTACTACATGCATATAGGTGCGCTTGGCATACGAGGTTTCCTTATGGAAATTCAGGCATTGTTGTTGCATCTTTTTCAGGACCACAGTAGGTCCAATTGGGTGGTGATCAGCGGGCGCGCGTATCTTGGGATCGGATCCTCTATTCGGACCACTGAGGTCGACATGATTACGTTTATCTTCTTTTGTTGTTCTGTTGTAATCATGTATCGTTTTGACAAACTCTGATGTAATATGGTGCACCGCTTTTATGTTTTATGAGAAGTAACAGTCCCGTCTTTGATTATTGACCTATGTTGCCTTGATTATAAATTTTTAAATTTCCGCTGTTTCGGGATGTTACAAAAAGTGTGACATGTTAGCATTTTTCTACTTCCACTCGTACAAGATTATTGTACGAACCCAAAAATTCATGTTTTCTACTTCCCCACTCGCTCAAAATTATTGTACTTCCATACTGAACCCAAAAAATCAATTGGAAACTCAAATAGGTCCAATGCCAACAATTCATGTTTTGGAATGGTAAATAAAGAAGTTGATTATGGAAATTGTGGAATGAATCATGCGTTTTGTAAAACACTGATCTTACTAGGTAATTTGCAAAACACAAATTACAAGCTAAAGAGGATACATAAAATTCAAAGTTCAATCCAGAAAAGTAAATGAATCACAAAACGAGTTTTGAGGTTCAAACCTCAACCCACCCCTTACGGTCTACTTGGATAGAGTTTTGAGATTCAAATTGTAGTATTTTGAGGCTATTTGGAAAGTTCAAAACTTTGAATGTGTTTCATATTCAAACCTCATGCTTACTTGTTTGGGTTTTGAGCTTTGAAATACTGAGTTGCAGTATCTCTTATGAAAACTCAATTTTTGTTTTGAAGTGGTAAATAAAAAAGTTAATTGGGTTTTAGAATGCATTCTGCGTTTTGCAAAATACTGGTCATGATTAGTGTTTTGCAAAACACAAGTTATAATCTAAAATGATAACTCAAAACCTAAAACTCAACCCCCACAAAAGTATGTTCGGATTAAAAAATATGTGTGTTGAGATTTGCAAAACTGAAACCTAAAAACTCAAGTTATCCAAACACCCCCTTGCAGAACTAAAGGAAGATGACTCCCCCAGCACACTCGTCCCCCAACTTATTTATGATCTACAATGACCTATACTTTAGGTGAAAGATTGGAAACTTAACCATCGTGACGGACATGAACATCTCTCTACACACAAATGTGAATGGCGTCCATAGACGTAGAACAAGAGGTTCTATATTCAGGAATCAGTGACCTCCCTCGAGTGTACGAACGTTCATGTCCTTTTTTCAAAATTGAACAACAAATAACAAGTTTCACACCTGTGGATTTCAAACTTCCCAAAACTCGTCGAATTTTCTTCAACGCAGGAGTGATCGTTGGATTATATTGATGAAATTCCAGCGAACTATTTTTGCTTTATTTTCTTTTTCTTCGCACACCTAACGTTACATTGACTTTGTTTTTTATAGGTGAAATTGTGAAATCATCAACAATCACTGTCACTATCTTATCATCACAATATTGAACTCAATCTAGGGTAGTTACCACTGTTTTGATCCCAGGATGACAACCACAATATATCTAAATCAAGCTCTGAATATTGGTATATATCCATTTTATGTACTCAGTGAACCTGTGGGTCTAATTAGTATATATATTAACTCTTCTTAATGGCATTACATAATTATATTGTATGTTATTCATGTACTGATCGATGTACATTATCCCACGAGGCGATGGGATCATGGGAGAGACGAGCTTAAAAGATTCGGCGGTGGTTACGAATGTTGAATGATGATATTAATCGCTGTTTATTCCAATGTGACCATCAAGACGAAGTAGAATATTGTCTGCATTTTACCAAGACATCGAGATCCGTTTCATACCGTACTATAAAAGTATGTATTATCCAAAACAATATCAACGTAGAAGAGAGACTACCACTAATATATAATATATATAGGCACTAGTGAGCTGAATGCTTATATTATTTAGTTAAGTCCCTTGCGATCTTACGATCTTACTATTAGATTTAATTATGGTTAAGTTATGGTTAATATCCACAATTAGATTCTTTTATAAGCATAGCCGTCGTAACATTAATCCACTCTACAATTTCAAATGAATGGTGAATGTGGTAGGGACTTAAAATAAGTAAATTAAGCTCCGAGCTCACTAAAAAATTACTGTGTACACACACACATATATACATATATGTGAGATTTATATCTTATTATAAGTCTGCTTGTATAGATCTCCCCAAATACCCACAAGGTGGAATAAAAAGACATTGACTTAAGAATACATACAAAACATCGGACTAGGAGTGAAATTGTGTCCAAAATCCGATCATTCGACCGCTTCCTTATCCAAAATATAAAAAATTGTCTGAGAAAATAATAATCTACAAACTGTATTTGTATTCGGATTTGAACATCCGTAAAAAACGAAGTGATCATGGATATTGGTACATTCTATCCTAATAATATCCACTCCGAAAACAAAATCATTATAATGTTTGTAATCCTTATATAATATTTATATTAATACACATATTTATATATTATTTATTACTCATATATTATTTCCATTATTATTAAGTACTATATATGATTCAGTTTGTACCTGTGTTCTGTTACGTATTATATATTAAGTATCTTAAATTTCACTTGTTTTTTTTACTTTAAATATGGTTACTTTTTCAGACATTATGTAAAATTTTGTTACAAAATATTTTCTGAAGTGATTTTTTTACAAGTTCTAACACTTTCATTATGGATATGGAATTATCCACATTTTATCTGTATTTTATTCGAATCCATTGAATATCCATGTGGATATTCATTTCACATGTCAACAAATAATCCACATCCGTATTTGAATTTTTGTGCTGATGGGAATATGTATGAATAATGCTACATGTGGTCCATATCCTCTTAGCTTTCATCCCTACATTGGTCTATAGACGAGTACAAACAAAACAGTATGGTCAATACTTCGTCTCTTTTGTCCAGTTGTGACTATACGAACTTCTTTTTTCCAATATGATGTTGATAGGTAGTTGGGACTTGGGTTGAGAAACACCACGGTGATAGTTGAACTTGTGACATAATACGTAGTAGTATAGTTTTCGTCACGGCAAAAAAAAATGATGTATTGTTTTTTAACAGAAAGTGAAAAACAATATATCATACTTCCTGCTATTTTACATCTAGGACACCAAATTACTAAAGAATATAATTATCTCACAAAAACATCATGATACAGGAGGGACGCGCGTGACCAGCATCATGCATGGTCACTTGCATCGGCACGCTCGTGAAAAGAGACGTCACTAGCACACTCGCATGGGCATGGCGGAGGTTTCGGGGGGGGGGGGGGGGGGAGGTGGTTGGGGTCGGGGAGGAGGCGGAGGTTGGGGTCGGGGATAGGGTTGTAAATATGGTGGGTAATACCCGTATATCAGTTGGTTAACTGTCCTGTCAATTACGAGTACGGATACGAAAAATCATATATTTTTAAAAATTCATACCCGTATACTTATATCCGTTTACCCGGTTAATAAACGGGCAGCGTACGGGGATATGCATAACCCATACCAGTTTACCCGTATACCCATTAATATATATATAATATATATTTATATCAAATATCTAATAATAAAAATACAGAAACCCAAACCTAAAACAAAAATCTAACCCTATTACCCAAAACCAACCGCCTCTTCTCCCTTTCCTCTTCAACCCCTCCCAAACCCTAAGCCTAACCGTCTCCTTCGTCCCCTCCTCTGCATCTCCGCCTCCATCCTCGACGTCGACATTGCCAACCTCGCCAACCTTGAGTACACCGACTCTGTGTAGCCCCTCCTCGACGCCTCTATGTACCCCTTGGCTCGTCGTCGTGCGTATTGGACAACCAAAAAAACAAGTACCAAGGGACCCGTCACAATATCAACTTTAAGATGGTCGATCAGATCACCCAATGCGAATGAATCATCCTCAACACCGTCTAGTTCAAGGCCCTTCTTGAATTGGTAGAAAAAAGGATTTTTTTGGTGATTTTTTATTTGGTTTTGGTGTAGGTTCGATTGCAGAGGTTTTGGTGTTGTTGCCTTGTTGGTGAAGCTGTAAAATTACATGAATTAGAGCGAAGATGTGGTATTATTTTTTTGTGATCAACTTATTTAGTAAATGAGCCCAACTTGATCTTGATCATTCGATTTTTATAATAAGTAGGATATCATATTTGTCTTTGCATTAATTTAGATCACCAATTTTTAATAGAAACTTCTTACTGATGTTTATTTGAAATTTGTTTGTGTTTATTTGTAATTTTTAATTTTTATGACATTTTATGGAAATTTTTAATAGGTTATACAGGTCCGGTACGGGTCAGCAATTTTTGGAACGGGTATATACATGTACCTGTTAAATTTAGCCGGGTATGGGTAAGGGTATACTCGACCCATTTACAGGCCTAGTGAGAGAGGAGGAGGTTAGGGTCGGCGAGGGAGGAGAAGCTCAACTATGACGGCGAGACGTGGAGAAAGATGAGACAAAAACAGCGAGGGAGAGCACAAAAAGGAGACGACGGCAGCAAGACACATAGAAGTATAGGAGACCGCGACGAGTCGAAGAGGAGGTAGCAGTGACACCAGGCGGGTAGGAGCAGTCGTGCGGCAACGAGGGGCGGCGATGAGTTGAGATTAGGGTTGAGGGAAAGTGATGAGGGAAGCCCGAATCGGGCCCGTGATAAAAAGATTCACCGACGACAGTTATCCGCTGGTGTTTCTTTATGACTCTGTCAGAACAACTAAACATATTAAGTTCGTAACGGTTGTTTATCGAAATAATCTCCGACGGATGATATCTTTCTGTACATCTTTCAAAACCAATACACTGACGGATATATCCATTGGTGGAGGGTAAGTCAGCAATCGGTGATTGTTTTTGCGTAAAAAAATCATTTTACCGTGGATTTGTTTATCGAAAATATACACCGACGGTACATATTCATCAATGTATGTTTCTTGTCCAACGAACACTACCAAAATATTAATTGACATAACTTTTTCTGTCGGTGTTAGTTGTTGGTGATTTAATCAACCTAATCTTAATAATGATCAACCGTGGACCTAGTTTTGGTCGACCAAACATAGACATCTCTTGAACCTCGTAGTGCCAGTTTTTAACGGTTGACCGACCAACCTTTTTGTTCTACCATTTTGTCTCTGGACTTTTCTGGACATTATTTCTGGACTGCCAAATCTCCCTGAACGGTCGACCGTCCAATTTTTAGTTCGACTGTTCTCTTAAGTTATAGTCATGTTCGTTCGACCGCCCCTTGTTCGGTCGATCATTTGTTTCTGGAATTGTCTGGACGCCATTTCTGGACAGAATTCGGTCGACCGTTTTACCCGTTTCGGTCGACCGAACTTAAACCGAACAGTGACATGTGCTTTTCTGTTTTGTGTTTCTCACACATTCATCTACCACTTTTGTCACAATGGCTGTAACACCTTAGGAGCTTATAAATAGAGAATTGAACACATTGTTTACACACCTTTCCTACTTCCAATTGTCACATACATTAGAGAGAAGTCTCTCAATTCTCAATGCTCCAAATCATACACTCCCAGCTTAAATTCCACACCTTTGATTAATTCCTAGTCTACTCAAAGTGTGCTCAAGTTTAGAGAGGGTGATCCACTCAAGTTCTCAGTCAAGCAAAGTTTGTAAAGGCTCCGGTGAAAGTCTGAAGCATCGTTCTCGGATTGTGAGAAGAAGATTTCAAGCTAGGCGAGGGTTGTTCGCTAGCTTGAAGACTGTAACGACGTTGTTGTTGGCTTTTCGGGCTTAATCTATGTTTTGATGATTTAATCAACCTAATCTTAATTGTGATCATGTAGAGCAACACACATGTTGCATTGCATATATATTATTTTGTGCTAACTTCTACATGTGATCAAGACTCAAGGAAGAAAGGAAATCAAGTCAAGACATATAATCAAGCTCATTTGAAGACATGTAATTTGTATTCCTTTGAGTCTTAGGAACTTTGTGTAATTGAGCATACTTGAGCTAAAAACTACTCAAACACACACTAGGTTCCCTATAGAAGTCACACACGAAATTTCATATAATTTGGACTTCAATAGATCACCCATACTTAGACCAGAAAACATTAAACAAAAACTTGAATAGTCTGCCCACATTCAGTCGACCGAAACAGATCGTTCGGTCGACCGAGTGATCATATATCATGTTAGTGTTTAACTGCCCAAGTTCGGTCGACTGAGTTTCAACAAATTTTTGACCATTTGTTTTGTCGTATATACCCAACGGTCGTATTCGTATTATCTCAAAATACCCCAAATACATTTTATGTATCGGTCGACCGAACTTAGAAGACTTGACAAACCCATAAGTGCTTGTCGGTTTTTGGACGACCGTGGACCATGTTTCGGTCGACCGAACTTAATCTTGTTTGTCAACCCCAAAGTGCCTGGTGTGAATCGGTCGACCGAACCTACCTTGGTGTTCGACCGATCACTTAAGTGTACCTAGATTATAGCCTTTGGCGATCGACCGTTCTTTTACCGGTCGACCGAACCGAGTTCTAAATTGCCAAACAGTCGACCGAATTTACTCAGAATTGGGTCCTGTCAGTTTCTGTTTTGTGTATCTTACACAATCTTTACCCAATTCATCCCAAACGGCTATAAAGCTTTTGGAGCTTATAAATAGAGTTGTAAAACACATTTTAACACAACTCTCCTACTACTATTTGTCCCCTACATTAGAGAGAAAGCTCCACAAACTCCAAGCCTCAAACCTTTCACACTTTAGTCCTCAATCCTATTCTCACTCAAGTGTGCACAAGTTTAGAGAGTGTTGTTCCACTCATTGTTGTGCAGAGAAGCAAGGGTCTTGGTGAAAGCCCAAGACAAGAGTATAGACTTTGGTGAGAGCCCGAAGTGTCCCTCTCGGATTGTGAGAGGAGGAGCCAAGCTCGGCGAGGGTTGTTCGCGAGTTTGAAGATTGTAAATGCGTTCTATCCCGGCCCAGAACGGGGAGTGGTTAGTGAAGTCGTGAGCGGAGCTCGGTGATCCGAGCGGAGCTTGCAAGAGAGGACGTAGGCGGGTGGCCAAACCTATGTAAAATCCCCCGTGTTCCTTGTGGTTTGCATTATCCTCTTCCTTACTTGCTTGTTTTGTTTGAATTCCGCTGCATATCTTTGATTGATTAAACAAGTAGGTAATTAGCTTAAAAGTGATTAGAATTAGAGACCCATATGATCCTACAGTCTCTCAGCCCAGAACGAGGAGCAGATAGTGAAGACGTGATCGGAGCTTGCAAGAGAGGACATAGGCGGGGTGGCCGAACCTCTGTAAAATCCCCGAGTTATTTGTAATTTGCTTGTTTCTTCCCTACTTTGTTTAAATTGTTTTCGCTGCACATCTTATTTTCTTAAGTAGGGATTCAAGCTAAAAATTGATTAGATTTAGCGATCCATAACAATCCTACATTAGTGAGTACATCTGTCAGTGTGGTTTGTCGAAAAACACTATCCGTCAGTGTACAACCTAGTTGTGTATGTGTATACAAGATTTTCATTATTGGGTAGTTTATGTATACAAATACCCAAACTATAATAAGATTATACCTACATTAAGATATGAAAACACTCAAAACATCTTATGATAATACCTACATTACGAACATTTTTTTCTCTCTTCTACCACTTTTTCCTCTCGTCCAACATCTTTTCTCTCTCTTTTGGCACCTTCACAATTCCTTCCTCTCTCTCCAAATTTCTTGATCTATTTTCTATCACCCTCTTCCTCTCTGATCTCTTCCATCTCTCTCTCACTCTCCCTCCCTCTCTCTCTCACTCATTTGACACATTTTTCAGTTGGTAATTACAGAAATCTCACAGGGTAATTTGTCCATTGCTTTCGGGTAAACAACTTATCATGGATGAGTAATGTTTTAACATAATGGGTAATTGAAATGATTGGTTACTTTTCAGGGTTTTGTTGGAGCATTTTTTTGGTTTATTAGGGATTCATCAATGTTTTGTTTGGCATTATTTTGTTTTTGTGGAATGTTATAGGTATTAAAGATCTTGGTTAGGTATAAGAATACTGACATTGCGATACACTTTTTCTCTCCTCGGACACTTTTTCCTCTCTCATGAAAATATTTTCTCTCTCCTCTGGCACTTTCCCCCTCTCTTCCTATTTTTAATTGTTCTTCTTCAATTTGAATTTCAAATTAATGTGCCTTCATATCATGATCACATTTTTTATTTTCATTGATCCTCCTCAAATTACCAATTAGTGAAGTGACGAAGTTATTCCCCTAGTATACCCAAACTATTCCATGAAAATACCTAAATTACATCACCTATATACCGAAAGAATAAACCATAAATGAAGAGAGAAATACAAATGTTGTAATATATATAGACCCAGACAATAACAGGAAAATACCCAATCTACAATAATAATAAAACCATACTCCAAACACCACTAAGGAACAAAATAATTTTGTTTTGTTCATCAGGAATCAATACAAACATTACTTGATACAAAATTATGGAAATTATAATATGAAATTAAATACCCAACCTATAACACGAAAATACCTATACTGCATCAAACATGAAAACACCAACAATGACCAAACAAACATGTTGTCCTTCTCCTACTCCTCTTCCATTTACCTCGACTTTGCATCTCTCCAACCATCTCGCAATCTGAATCACCACCCACCCCACCATATGCACATCCTCTCTTGTTGGAGGAATGCTTTTCTTAAGGAAAAATGGAGATTTGATGGAAAATGGAAACAAAAAATCAACATTGGAAGTTTGTTGGGTATTTCTGTTGGGTGATGTGGATATCCTTCATCGTGTTTTAGGTAAATTGAGAAGTATTTTGGAGTAGGATCAGAATCAACGTCGACCGGTTCATCAATATTTCTACAAGGAAACAAGGATTACACCTGTTATTAGACAATGGTTAAGGGAGTTGATGAAGATTGTTAGGCTCAGGGACACGTGTCATATCCTGTATGGTTGAGTCATGTATTCATGCTTTTAGCATTTTGTATCACATCTATATATATTCATTCAATCAATTGAAACTAACCGATTTTGGTTGGGCTTATTTACTCTTATTCTTCTCATGGTATCAGAACTGCGAGGAGTGTGAGCGCATGATTCGAAGGTTAGGGAGAAAGAGGAGATCGAAGCTTGAAGCTTTCAGATCTCTAATTGTGGTGTCAGAAGATGTTGTCTCCCCTATAACGTAAACTCTTTGTCTTCACAAATCAAAGTTCCGACGGTGGAATCCCTCTTCCCTTATCCTGTAAGTTTGAACGTATCAAACTTTGTGTCAATTTGATTAACTGCAAATAATTATCTATTGTGGGAGACACAAATGCTTGGTTTGATCAAATCCCAAGGATTTAGGGGTTTCATAGATGGATCAATTGTTGAACCTGAGAAAACGATTATGGTTCAAAATGAGAGGTCATCTATTGAACGAGTGGGAAATCCTTTGTATGCATCTTGGAAATGCTCAGATCGGTTGCGTAAAGCTTGGATTGTAAGCACCTTGACAGAAGAAACCCTAGGTTTGGTGGTTAGGGTTGAAACAGTGTTTGATGTGTGGAAGATCCTCAAACAGTCACTAGTTATGCCCTTGCAAGAAAGGGACTTCAGTCTGTTACAACAATTGCAGGTCATCAAGAGGCAAGGTTTTGGAACCTTAAATGAGTTTCTAACCAAATTCAAGAGTTGTTATGATGAGTTAGCAACAATTGGATCTCCTGTTCATGACTAGAACAAAGTTTACTGGTTGTTGATTGACATCATTTCATGCTTATATTTGTATCTTATATCCACTATCTTTCACCCAAACAATGCTATGTAACGAGTTTTATGTTTAGTTTTCAGGAATAAATAGGGTTGAAGAGATGGAGCATAAAATGACCCAAAAGCAGGGAAAAAGGACTGAATTGTGAGATCTGGGGACTGAGATGCAAGGGAGAAGGACCTGAACGTAAGACCGAAGGACCTAAGAGCAAAACAGAATACTCCACACCATCATGGGGAGTATTTGAGCAATTTGATTCGGGTCGGAGCTCCAACAAGCCAAGTAAATGCATCCAAGACCAGCAAATATACCAAGAAAAGTCCACAACAAATCTGAGCGCGATCCGGATCCTGTAGACCGCAAATTGGCGGTCTGGAACCGCCAATTGGCGGTCCGGATCTTCCCGGATCCGCTGAGTTTTCTGGAGCATATGTATTAGTGTTTGTTTAAACTATGTCTGGTTGGAGAGTTTGGATTGACGATCATAACTTCAGCACCGCAACGGGAGAAACTCTTCTTCCGTTGCCCCATATTTCCCAAACTCTTGAGAGGTTCAAGCTCTTTCAGTTTGATCCTTTGAATGAGATGCCTTTGCGTCCAAGTCATGAACCTCTCATTTCATCTTGTGCTCTTTGTGAAAGGGGGCCACGTGTGAGTATTCTGGCCCCACGTGGTGTCATGTTCCCTTTCCAAGTGCATTGACCCACTCTTGAGGTTCCCATTTGATATCTTTTGACAAATGAAGATGTGAACTTATGTTTGTACATAGTTATATTAAAAAAAAGTACAATAAAAGATTGCTTTAGTGAGTGATGAGAATTAAATTTATACCGCAAGTGCACGGCGTCAATGAAGACGTGACAAGTACGGGTCGAACACAAAGAGGGAGAGATATTGTTATTTTTGTGATTTTCGATTAGGGAAAGAAAGAGAGAAAAATAAGGTTTGGTTTGAGATTTTTGGTTTTTTAATTAATTTATAAAGCAAGAACAACAAAAACAAATTAAAAATAAAGCAAATATGGATGAGAGTCCAGCGGGTGGAGATTTAGATATCGGGTTTTGATTAGTGAATTCTGAAACTTATAATAAATCACATTAGTTATAAAGCATTACATGATAAATGACTCAACATAAACTCAAGTAATCAAAATATACTAACACGAAATTAAAATAATAACGTAATTCTTCTTCTTATCACCCTAAATCCGTCACCCCCACCCTTTGGAGAGAGTTAGAAACTCATGGATGGAGGGAAGGAGAAGGGGTCCTAGAGAAACTACAAAAGAAAACTAAAAACACAAAATAAAAGAACAGAAATTTATTGGTAAAAAGAAGAGGAGGAGAGGAGCCCCTTCCAATACATGATTCGACCTTATTTATAGCCTCAACCGGGGATCCTAATACATAAAAGGAACATACACGCATCAATACAGCATTGGTAAAAATTTGAGCGCACGTATCGACTTTTGTGCGGCGGAATCGCCGCATTTTGTACATGAGGTGCGGCGGAATCGCCACCTTTTTGGCTCGGAATCGATCCGGATTTTTCCTGTGTGTTTATGGCATGTTTTAGCTGTCCTTCGCGCGTCCGAATTAATTATTGCATATCTTTGGAGATCCGAGTTGATTTCTTCATATATTTGGAGATCCAAATTGATTTTCCTTTAGAACTTCTCCAAAATAATCTTTTGGTACTCGTAATTTGCAATCGGGTCCTCGACTTTTGCAATTAAGTCTCTGACCTTTTTGTAATTAGGTCTTTGAATGCTTTTATGCTTGGATGGACTTCAATTTGAATCCCGATAATCTTGAACCAGTCTTTATGATAGAAATGAGTCTTTTACATGTGTTTATGCTCGGGATATGGGTAATTTACATTCAGGTCCCTGTATTATGTAAATAAGACTAAACACATACCTTAGGAGCATTTATTGATATAAAATTAATCTAAATGAAAGACATATGATGCAATGTATTCAAATACCCCCACACCTAGATTTTGCTAGTCCCTAGCAAAACAAAATATAAGAAAAATAAAAACAGGGAAATCCTAACTCACTTTCGTAGGAATCACGGTTGCACTTAGCATGTGCAACAAGCCTTTAAACCCCCAAGTTTCCTTAGAGGACGAGTTTTGTCTCGTGAGGGTTTTCAGTTGACACACCCACAAAGTCTTAATTCAACATTTCATTAATAACTCTCAATATCTCCACCTCAACCTTATACATCTCACTTAGAATTCTTACATGCTCATTATATAAATCTAACTCATAATTTTTTTGACTTGGTCTTTGTTCCTCCAACATTCACACCACTAACCCTTCTACACATGTTATCACTTAAATTATTTTGCACGCCTCCTCTAGTGGTGAAGTATCATTCGGATCAACCATGACATGGATCATTCTTTTAGCTTTGGGCCTTGAGTATCTTAAAGTATTTTTTTTCCCGTGATTCAACACATTTTCTTTTTTTGACACTTTTACCCTTTTTGCATTCGTGTAGCGAGTTTGGTCGATAATCCCCAGCCGCTAGACTCAAGTTACCGGGTTTCAAGATACCCCTACGGATCAGTGACTCGAAGGCTTGGGTTTTGTAATCATTTTGCAAAATGTGCTTTCCTCACTTTATTCCTTTTTTTTACTTTTTTTCCTCAAGGCTTAATTGCTATTAGAAGTCCACACTTCCCGGTATATTTTCCTCAACCTCTGCTTTTTATCAACCACTTCAAAGATTTGATTCATCCAATTTAAATGCATACATGTCTTAAAGGGTAATGGGTTATTTCTTTGGAACTTAGATTTATGTCATAATTTCTACAAGCAGAACTATATAATAAGGAACAAAAACTCAATGCATTTTGTACACGGGTTTTGGCAACTCAATCTTAAGCTATGTCATGGAATATTAATTTTTTTTAACAAACAAAATATATAGATAGATAAACACCCCCCCACACCTAAATCATGCATTGTCCTCAATGAATGTGAGCAAGATACTACATGGATTTATGCATGAAAAAGGAAAGATCTCACCAACGTGAAGTACAAAGGAAAGTTCATGGCTATGTTGATGGACAAAACCCGAATTCCCTCAAAACCTGTGAGATGCTAAAGAAGGGATTCAAATCCGGGAAACAAATGGGGCCCAAATACTCAAGGGTTGGAGGTCACACAAACGATGCTCACTGAAGGGGTCTTTTATTGTACTTTTTTTATATATAATTATGTACAAACATAAGTTCCCATCTTCATTTGTCAAAGGACATCAAATGGGAACCTCAAAAGTGGATCAATGCACTTGAAAAGGGAACATGACACCACGCGGGGACAGAATACGCATGCGTGGGCCCTTCACAAAGAGCATCTGATGAAATGAGAGGTTCATGAATTGGACGCAAAGAAGTCTCATTCAGAGGATCAAACTGAAAGAGCTTGAACCTCTCAAGAGTTTTGGAAATGAGGGGCAACGGAAGAAGAGTTTCTCCGTTGCTTTTCTGAAGTTCTGATCGTCAATCCAAACTCTCCAACCAACAGGCTGGTGCGTCGGAACGAGGTCAAGAACCTCGTTAGGCATGTCTGACACACCAGGCGAACAAAAATTGGGTCTCATACCCAAGATATCTTCCAAGGAACTTCTAATACCCTCATGAGCTATGTAGTTGTTTGATGTTCCATCATTTCCAAGATGATCAGGAACAATGGTGAGAGGCAGACTCTCATCAGGTTGTTTGAAATTGAGGGTACTAGGGAGATCTTGCTCCACCAGAGATGATTCCTTAAGAGACACAACATGAAGATCATGTGACTCAAGGGCCACGGGACAAAAAGATAAGGCACAATCCTGTACCGACTCATAATGAAATTGGTCCATGTTTTTCTCAATTTGAATCGAATCCTCCACTAAGTGATTGTGAATTGAAACCCCAAGTCCCTCAGACTGACTAGGAGTTGGACTTTGAAAGATTGTGTTTTGAATTTGTGGATGTGGTGGTGGTTCGATATAAAAAGATGAATCCTCATGTTGACAAGAAAAGTTACTCTCCTCACGTTCACGTAATTGTTGCGACATTTGACTCAATTGCAGTACCATATTTTATGTGGACTGTTGAGTGGTTTTCATGAATGTAAGGAAAGTTTGTTCCAAGGAATCAGGTATGCGGTCAATTATGAGGTTCAAGTCAGCGCTTGGGAAATTTTGAGGTTGGGTGTTGGTGGTCTGAGAATAAGTCCAATGATTTGAAGTGGGGTGTTGGTAGAATTCTGAGTATTCGGGAGGAGGATACTGGGGTGAAGATAAAGTATAAGAATTTGGATATGAATTGTCTCTCCACGAATCCATCACTCTCGGGTTGTACGCGGATGCGTAATAGTCATATTGAGCATTTTGGGAAAATGTATGCTCATACTCAGGCTCTGGGGGAACATAATGGCATTCCCTGATAACATGACCACACAACCCACAACAGTCGCACGGTACGACTACTGGAGTCACCGGTGCACTCATGTTGTCTGTCCTACGCATGAAGGAGGCCAAAGTTTGTTGTAATGTCACAGTTTGTCGACCAGCATATGATCCAACATAACTAGATTGTGGTCTAGCAGTCGGTGCCTCTCTCATGTTACCCCAATATGAAGATTGCTCAGTCACACAATTAGGATTATCCCAACCATACGAGGTGTTCGTCTGAGCCACCCCATGTTGCATGGGTCCGGAATACTAGGACGAATTGTCCTGGTCCCAACAATGATATGGATGATCGCCAATGTAACCATCCATCTTCACAAAGAACTCTAGAGTCGACCACTCTCACCACCATGAGGCTAAACTCGTAAAAAGTGCTCAACTCGACCCTAAAAACGCTACCAGAGAGTATAAAGGGGAGGAGACTATAACGTAGAAGAAGGTGAGAAGAAGATGACTCAGAGGAGAAGGGAAACTTAATTGTAAAAGATAGATAAGAGGGTTGGTCAGAAGTTTCCTAAACAAGCACGGTTCAAACAATCCTAGACCTAATGTCGCTTAAATCTAGACGCCTCCTAACTGGTTGAGTTGAATTGATTCACTTGATTCACCTCCCTCACTAATCAAACCAAATTGGCTAGGCAATGTATAGCTAGTGGGGGCGCTTTCGACAGAGTCGGTGCCAATTAGACAACCACTTCGCTTGGAAGACTTACGTGAACACAAAAACACTTTCTAGACACCAAATTAAATTCGATCAACTTGAGGTCATAGCAAGTCAAACCAATCTTCTCCTTAATTGAGTCTGAATCCTTAGGGGCCAATGTCTAATTGATTTTAATTTAAGGCTTGGGTGACACTTTAGGATTGTGATTTGTGGGCCACGGAAGGGTGATCAAATCCCCACCGTATCTTTTCCTACAGAGTTACCCTTAAGATAGTTTAACTTAAATCTAGCAAAGATAGTCAAACATTGGTCTTTTTAGTGGGGGGCAATTGCAAGGTTGTATGCAAACTATATTATATGCTTAAATGCAATCGATAAAAAAACGCGCACGTACCTTGCCTCCAGCACTCTTCAACAAGAATTAATTTGCAAGAATTTAGCAAGAATAATGCAAACAAAACACTATATGATGCATGCACTAAGTCCTTCTAATTTTGCCAATTTTTAGGTCAGAGTTCAATTATTGCCAATTATGGAATTTTGCCCTAACACGTGCAGTTCTACGAAAAGGAACTTTTCGAAAATTAAGATTTTACGAGAAAGGCAAGAAAAGTTACCTCCGCAATGCTCAGACGGGTTCGCCGCCCGCTCTCGAAAATTCCCAGATGCTCTACGCGTCCACCCAGAGATGGAGATGACCTCAGAAAAAATTGAAGCCCAGATGCTTCAAACGTGCGGCAAATCCGCCGCAGGTTCTTCTTCATGTGCAATGATTCCGCCGCCCTTCTTGCTCCAATTGTAACCGGATTTCGCCGCGCACTCTGTTGTCTCCTGAAACGCAAACCCAAATAGTTAGATCACGCACACGATAAACAGGATAGAATCAAAATCACAAAAAATAAACAAAATCTTCGTCGCCTCCCCGGCAACGGCGCCAAAAACTTGATGAGAATTAAATTTATACCGCAAGTGCACGACGTCAATGAAGACGTGACAAGTACGGGTCGAACACAAGGAGGGAGAGATATTGTTATTTTTGTGATTTTCGATTAGGGAAAGAAAGAGAGAAAAATAAGGTTTGGTTTGAGATTTTTGGTTTTTTAATTAATTTCTAAAGCAAGAACAACAAAAACAAATTAAAAATAAAGCAAATATGGATGAGAGTCCAGCAGGTGGAGGTTTAGATATCGGGTTTTGATTAGAAAATTCTGAAACTTATAATAAATCACATTAGTTATAAAGCATTACATGATAAATGACTCACATAAACTCAAGTAATCAAAATATACTAACACGAAATTAAAATAATAACGTAATTTTTCTTCTCATCACCCTAAATCCGTCACCGCCACCCTTTGGAGAGAGTTAGAAACTCTTGGATGGAGAAGGGGTCCTAGAGAAACTACAAAAGAAAACTAAAAACACAAAATAAAAGAACAGAAATTTATTGCTAAAAAGAAGAGGAGGAGAGGAGCCCCTTCCAATACATGATTCGGCCCTATTTATAGCCTCAACTGGGGATCCTAATACATAAAAGAAACGTACACGCGTCAATACAGCATTGGTAAAAATTTGAGCGCACGTATTAACTTTTGTGCGGCGGAATCGCCGCATTTTGTACATGAGGTGCGGCGGAATCGCCACCTTTTTGGCTCGGAATCGATCCGGATTTTCCTGTGTGTTTATGGCATGTTTTAGCTGTCCTTTGCGCGTCCGAATTAATTATTGCATATCTTTGGAGATCCGAGTTGATTTCTTCATATATTTGGAGATCCAAATTGATTTTTCTTTAGAACTTCTCCAAAATAATCTTTTGGTACTCGTAATTTGCAATCGGGTCCTCGGCTTTTTGCAATTAAGTCCCTGACCTTTTTGTAATTAGGTCTTTGAATGCTTTTATGCTTGGATGGACTTCAATTTGAATCTCGATAATCTTGAACCAGTCTTTATGATAGAAATGAGTCTTTTGCACGTGTTTATGCTCGGGATATGGGTAATTTGCATTCAGGTCCCTGTATTATGTAAATATGACTAAACACATACCTTAGTAGCATTTATTGATATAAAATTAATCTAAATGAAAGACATATGATGCAATGTATGCAATGCATCAGTGAGCATCAATTGTTGTGGGCTCCAACCCTTGAGTATTTGGGCAACATTTCTTTCACGTATTTGTATCACTTCTTTAGCATCTCACAGGTTTTGAGGGAATTCGGGTTTGTGTCCATCACCATAACCTTGAACTTCCTTTTGCGCTTTATATTGGTGAGATCCTTCCTTTTTCATGCATAAATCCATGTAGTATTTTGCCCGCATTCATTGAGGACAATGCATGAAGTAGGTGTGGGGGAGGTGTTCTTACGTGTGTACATAGTCGAGTCTTTTCCTTTGATTTTTGTTTTCTTTTGTGTGCATTATTAGGATCATGTTAGTGTGCTGCATTTAATATCGATATATCTGCTTGCCATGATCCTTGGGTGACTTGTCTTTTTTTGCTTGCCTAGTGCCTTAAAATTTTCACATTTCTTTCAAAATCTTCATGTGTTTGGGAAAGAAAATGTTTTGTGTCTGTTTAGCATGTGCAAAACCGTTGAGAGGCAAAGTGAAAAAGAAAGCTCCCAAAATTGTCTTGAACTTGATGCATTAGGATATCTAGTACAGTGGCTTTAGGATTTATCTAGTCGTTAGGATGCACCCCAGTTTTCCCTCGGGGGTGAGTAATCATAGGGTTTCAGTGCTCAAACATTTAAAGAAGTCAATCGTGAACCTAGTGAGTCAATAATTTGTGTCTGTTAATTTAAGGAAGTTTGTTGTAGTCAAGGACCCTTTAAATCTTGTTGTGAGACATTAAGTGTAGGGGTTTTGGTTCATGTGTAGATCACAAATAAGTGAGTAGGTGTTCTCTCTTCTCGCACGACTCCTATCACTCGGGAAAGTAGGTCTGAGGGGACTTTGTGCCTGGTGCTTTCGAGTCATCTGACTTGGGATGCGCCGACCAAACTCCCGTTACACGGGTGGTAGGGATTGCCCTATGTGGAGATTTGGGGAAAGGTGTACGTGATAGTGTAAGTCCTCATGGGCAATGATGCACGAAACCTAACCGTGGGAGAATGAAGCTCCAACTAATAAAAAGAAAAGAACAAAAAGAAAAAAAAGAAAAGAAACAAAAAGAAAAAAAATGGTAATGCAATAAGAACCTTAATGGACTTTACACTTTGTGTCACTTGAGGATGTTGAGGTTGTCCATGTCTTTTACTTAATTCCTTATTTAACTTGCACGAATGATTCATTAGGCTAGGTGTGTGGACTAATTAGCTATATAGAGTCGGCTCGTAGGATTACCGCGTCCAATGATCGAATTTATTTGTCCAACGAGTCGAGTGTCTAGATTGAATAATGCATCTTATTCGGATTTTGTGTGTATATCCGCTGAAAACCCTCAGGAGACAACACTCCTCCTCCTTGGCAACAAGGAGGTATAACGGTTTGTTGCACGTGCTAAGTGCAACCGTGATTCCTACGAAAGTGAATTAGGATTTCTTGTTTCTCGTTTGTTTTTCTCTTTCTTTGTTTTGCTCGGGACTAGCAAAAACTTAGGTGTGGAGGTATTTGATTGACATCATTTCATGCTTATATTTGTATCTTATATCCATTATCTTACACCTAAGCAATGCTACGTGACGAGTTTTATGTTTTAATTTCAGAAATAAATAGGTTTGAAGAGATGAAGCATGAAAGGACCCAAAAGCAGGGAAAAAGGACTTAATTGTGAGACCTGGGGACTAAGATGCAAAGGAGAAGGACCTGAACGTAAGACTGAAGGACCAAAGAGCAAAACAGAAAACTCCACACCATCATGGGGAGTATTTTGGCAATTCTATTCGGGTCGGAGCTCCAACAAGTGAAGTAGATGCATCAAAGACCAACAAAGACATCCAGAAAATCCCAAAATAAAATCCAGCATGATCCGGACCATATAAATCGCCAATTGGCGGTCTGTTTTGACCCAAATCCGCTAAGATTTTGGTGGGTCGCTTATTAGTGTGTATTTAGTCCATTTCTGGTATTTGTTTAGTCCCACATCGGGGGATTACCCCGGATTGCCTTTTTTGGCTATAAATAGAACTCTTCACCTTCTATTGTAAATCACCCATTGCTTGGTGGCATTCTCTCTACTAAGGAGTAAGCCTTGAAGCAAAACTCAAGGTGGAGAAGAATGCTACATTCAATGTGAGTCATTGTTAATAAAATAATTGTTCTAATTTCTTTTAATCTTGTCTTTTAATTTGTGCATGCTTGTTTAGTCTTTCCTTTTCTTTTAAGCTTATTTAATGCTCCCTTCTTGCTTAGTTAAATTTCCTTTCAGTATAATGTTTCATTTTGTTAATGTAGGTAGTGTAATGATTAGTGAGTAGTTCCATCCCCTTTGGGGGTGGAGTAGATGTATGTACATGTTATGTAGGTGGTATGAATGCTAGATATTATTGTTTGTGAGAGATATTAGTATGCTTGCTTGATTTAATAAGAACTTTACTTGATGGTTTCTGCCATAGTTAGGTACACTCCATGCTCGTTATGTTCTTAATAACAACCTTGCATTGCTCACATTAATCACCTAGGTTAGTATTGAAAATGATAGGTCTTGCCATGAGGTACTTCTTATGCATTAACAAACACTAACCACACTTGAGCTTATTGTATGCATTCACCACACTTATTTCACGTTCACACACACTCCACCCCTTAGGGGTTTTAGATTCCTGATTTCCAGCTTATCTTTCTTCTTAATAGTTGCTTAGCTTAGCTTAGTAGTTCATTAGTTTAGTGTAGTTAGTTTAGTGTAACCAACCATTCTCTCCTTTCTTTACCACTCGCCTTCGAACAAACCAAAAAGTTGACACACCTCCCTGTGGACGACCCGTATTTGCCACCGCTTCAACGCAGTCGTGCACTTGCGATTTAAAATAAAACGATCAATCACTTGGCATCAAAGATTAGGGCACAACAGCTTGGAGGTGTTCAAAGTTAGCAGTTGGGAAATCCTCGATCTAAGTGCACTGCTTGTAGACCAAGTAAAGCAACTAAACTTCCATTTTTTGCTTCTAGATCTATAGTTTGCAATAAATTTCCGAAAATACATTGTGACATATGGGGTACAGCCCCCATTCCCTCTCATCATTAATACAAATACTATGTAAGTTTTGTTGATGAGTATACAAAATTTGTATAATTGCTACTGTTTAAACGTTTTAAATAAAACTGCAATTGCACGGCCACGTTGAAGCGGTGGCAAATACAAGTCGATCCACAGGGAGGTGTGTCGACTTTAGTTTGTTCGAAGGCGAGTGTGAAAGAAAGGAGAGAAAGGATTTATGATCTAAACTACACTACAATGTGAAAGGAAATGGGAAATACGCAATAAAACTAAACCCCATAGGGGGTAGAGAAAGAGTGTGAATACAAAGATATGTGTATGTGTGTGTTCGATTATGCTCATCACAACGTGTAGTGCATGAAAATTATAAAATTAAATCCAACTTTGCCTCCACATGAAATAAGATAACACAATATCATTAAAACATACAAGACAATAATTGTAATGAAGCTAAATGAACTCATGTATAAAGGCCAAACCTCACTATGCCTCCACATGAAATAAGATTTACACGATCATTAAAATATACAACACATTAACCAAGGTAAAGGTAACAAGAGTACATACAACTACAAGTCATGTTTCATTTATCAATTCCATCCATATCCTCACCTCATCATTCCCCATAAAATAGGTCCACTTGTCTATATCGAAGAATGGTGTTTTCTATGCAAATGCATTCATAAGGAATGATCTCTATTTGCTTGAATTGAATAATAACAAATCTTTAATATCAATAACAAAAGACTTAAGACCACTCACGAGAACGATACTCTCTTGTGGCACTATTGTCTTGGTCACATAAATGAAAAGCGCATCAAGAAATTGCAAGAAGCTAATCTTCTTGGTCTACTTGATTTTAAATCACTGGAGACGTGCCAACCATGTTTAATGGGAAAAATGACCAAAAAACCTTTCAAGAAGAAAGGTCCAAGGGCGAGTGGCTTGTTGGATTTGATACATTCCGATGTATGTGGTCCAATGAGTACTAGTGAACGAGATGGTTTCCGGTACTTCATTACGTTCACGGATGATTATAGTCGTTATGGCTATGTTTATCTAATGAGAAACAAAAGTGAATCCTTTGACAAGTTCAAAGAATTCAAGAATGAAGTAGAGAACCAACTCGACATGAAAATCAAGTCTCTACGAACGGATCGTGGAGGTGAGTACTTAAGTGCCGAATTTGACTCATACCTAAAGGAGTTTGGTATTATACCTGAACTCACCCCTCCCGGTACACCTCAGTGGAATGGGGTATCCGAAAGGAGGAATAGGACATTGCTCGATATGGTTCGGTCAATGATGAGTCATGCGGAATTACCTCTTTACTTTTGGAGTTATGCACTACAAACTGCGACTTACACACTAAAAAATGTTCCATCCAAATCCGTGGAGAAAACTCCTTATGAGCTATGGAGTGGTAAAACACCCAAGCTCAATTTTCTCAAGATTTGGGGTTGTGAGGCTTACGTCAAGAAATTGATGTCGACCAAACTTCAACCAAAAGCGGATAAGTGCTTCTTTATTGGTTATCCTCATAAGACAAGAGGATACTACTTTTGGCATATCACCTCCAATCGAGTGATTGTAGAGAGGGATGCCACATTTCTGGAAAAGGAATTTCTGGAAACAGTAAAAAGTAGTGGGAGTAGGGTTGTGCTTGAGGAAACTCAAGATACTCTACAAGATCATGACATGAATGATGACATTCAAGATCATGAAGGCTCAACCGAGATTCCTTTGGTTAGTGGGAGCGTGAGTGAGAGACCCTCGCAAGAAATTATGAGAGAATCTCAATCATCCCCACCTAGTGTACGTTCAAGAGTTGAACGTGAACCCACTCCTCAAGAAATTGTGGAAGAAGTTTAAGAGACACGAGAAGAACCAAAAGAACTAAGAAGGTCTACGAGGGAAAGGAAGAAACCCGACTTGTATCTGGGACTTCATGAAATCATGGTACTTGATACCAATGATCCATTGACCTTCCAAGAAGCAATGGAAAGGGAAGACTCCAAATTATGGCTTAAGGCCATGGAATCTGAAATAGAATCCATGTATGATAATCAAGTGTGGAACTTGGTTGACCTTCCTCAAGGGAGAAAAGGTCATTCAAAACAAATGAGTTTTCAAGAGGAAGATGGACATGGATGGGAACTTGACAACCTACAAAGCCAGGCTTGTAGCAAAAGGTTTCACTCAAGTTCAAGGAATTGACTATGATGAAACTTTCTCACCAGTTGCCATGTTCAAGTCTATTCGGATAATGCTCGCTATTGCTGCATTTCATGATTATGAGATATGACAAATGGATATCAAAACGACGTTCCTTAATGGGAACTTGGAGGAGGATGTGTACATGGTACAACCTCAAGGTTTTGAAGATCCAAAGAATAGCGAGAAAGTATGCAAGCTTCAAAGATCCATTTATGGATTGAAGCAAGCATCAAGGAGTTGGAACAGACGCTTTGACGAGGAAGTGAAGAGGCTTCACTTCGCTTCACTTCGCTTCACTTCATTCAAAGTAAGGAAGAACCTTGTATATACAAGAAGGTTAGTGTGAGCCATGTAGTATTCCTAATCTTATATGTCGATGACATACTGCTTATGGGCAATCACATTCCTTTGCTTGAGCAAACGAGAAGTTCATTGAAATCTGCATTCTCAATGAAAGATATGGGTGGGGCTCAATATATCTTAGGAATCAAGATATATAGAGATAGATCCCATAGACTCATTGGCCTCAGTCAACGTACATACATTGACAAGGTCTTGGAAAGGTTCAAGATGAACAACTCCAAAAAGGGCAGTGTGCCAATGAGTATGAGTGTGAAACTCAAGAAGTCTCAACGTGCGCAATCACGTAAGGACTTAGAGTACATGAAGGATGTCCCTTATGCTTCGGCAATTAGGTCGATCATGTACGCGATGACTTGCACAAGACCCGATGTCTCGTATGCTCTAAGTGTGACAAGTCGTCACCAATCCAATGCAGGTCCTGAGCAATGGGCCGCGGTCAAGAATATCCTGAAGTACCTTAATCGGACTAAGGATAAGATTCTTGTTTATGGAGGACAAAGGGAATTGATAGCCGAAGGTTACTCAGATGCGAGTTTCATGAGTGATCCAGACGATAGAAGGTCGCAATCAGGATATGTCTTTCTTCTGAATGGTGGAGTTGTGAGTTGGCGTAGTTGGAAGCAAAGCACTACGGCCGATTCAACCACTGCTTCCGAAGTAATGGTTGTCGCTGAAGCGAGCAAGGAAGGAGTGTGGATCAAGAAGTTCCTTGAAGAGCTTGGAGTAGTTCCCACGAGCGAGGGACCCATTGAGGTATTTTGCGATAATAGTGCATCTATCTCGCAAATCAAGGATCCTAGATCACACCACAAAGTGAAGTACATGGATCGTAAGTACTTCGTGACACGTGACCTCATCGACGAAGGTAAAATAAATCTTTTATGGGTGGACACCAACAGCAACACAGCTGATCCATTCACAAAACCCTTATCCAAGCCAAGGGCGAAATGCATTTCGAGTCCATGGGATTGAGGAACCATGTAGATTGGCTTGATGATTGATATGTAATGGGGTTTACCCTCATTATTATTGTTTTATACATTGAGTATGTATGTGAAAGAAAACTTTAATAACAAGTGGGAGATTGAAGGGAATGTGTTTTAAAAGTTTTACTTTTAAATGTCAATTATTATGAATTGAATGAGAAATCATTTTGTTCATTGCTTATGTTATTCGTCTTTTAGAAGTGTTAAGGAAGAGGCTCTTGGTCCTTAACCGTAGAGCTCTAAAAGATATTGGTTTACATAAAACAAAAGATATTCGCAATCATGGTAATTAACATGGGACATTAATTACCGAGTTAAGATTGTCGTTTTGGTCATAGATCATTGTAGCTCTACAAGTGAGTGACAACACGGGTACACAAAAGAGGAAAATATTACTTTTGTATACTGAATAGACCTAATGAGTAAAACATTATAGAATTGTGTTTTCTGTGTCATTAATGTTTTACTGTGTCTTTGGTCCTTTGATATGAGACTTTTATCCGATCACTTAAGAATTGCTTAATTAGACTAGTGTCTTGAGCTATCGATGAGTGTAGTGTAAAGACATTGGTTGGTTAAGTATGACTTTTGTTGGAGAAGATAGTTAGTCAAAAGAATATCATTGCCCCTCTTAATTGAGTGATGATATTAGTGGGCCCCTTGATAAAGCAAAGTTATAATGTGCACAATGTGATTTGAGTTAAGTCACATATTTATAACTAGCTTAAAGAGATCAAGAAATGAATACTAACACAAAGATGACACAATACTACTTTGTGTATTCTTCATATCATGAGGCAAGGGACGGACACAAGTGGTGCACTCCATCACTAAATGGATCGGATTTTGGTTCGAGTGGAATTAAGACATCTAACTAATTGGGAGTTATAACGTGTAGATAGATACCGCTTATAGCTTGTGATATTAAGCTCTTAATATCACTGCCAACTTAGTCTAGATCCTCTCATAGGTCACATCGCAAAAAACTGGGAAACAAGAAGCTTGATTTTGGTTCATTTGATGTGTCGGGTTTCTTATAGAAAATATGACACATGTGGTGAACAAGTAAAATCAATTATGTTGTGATATATAACATAATTAGAATCATGATAAATTCAAATGAGATGCATATATTATGGGGTGCAATAATTTTTTGTTGCATAGGATAATATATTGCATAAGTTGTGAATTTGCTAAAACCCCCTAAAGTTCAAATTTTGTTGGAAATAAATCCAAAATTTGAAAAGGCAAAATCGGGTAAAAGTTCGGTAATCCGTTTATGGTTCGGTCGACCGAATGCCCTGTGGATCGGTCAACCGAACGTGGAACGGATTAGCTCCAAACTTGGTCAAACGTTTTGTGGATGCATGTAATGCATTATGGAATTAGTTTGTGAGAGAAAATGTCAAGAGAACATGGCTTAAGAATAGCCATCATTGAGAGTAAGATTGGAGCCTATAAATAGGTCATTATTCTCCTTAATTATGTTAGAAGTTTTTCTAATTGTTTTCTCTCCTAATTCACCACAAAAAGCCACGAAAATTCTCTTAGTTTTTCTATGTCTTTGGAAGGAGAAATATCAGAGATTAAGGAAGGGGTTTGTAGCTAGATTCTAAGCTAGTTTGGAGATTGATTGGCTAGCTCATTTCTCTCCAACCTTGTTTAGGGTTTCGGTGAACACTCGGAGGCATCTGGCGCAACGAGAAGCGACAATCGTCTTCCTCAACGTCTATGGAACATCAAGAAGTTTTAGAAAACTTCTAGGTATGAATTTCGGAGTCCCTTGTGTTTGTTTTAATAAGTTTTTGAAACTAGTTGTTAAAACAAACCGATGCATGCATGAAATAAATCGAAGAAAATTGTAATTGATCCTTATTATGCATAAAAATTCAAAAAATATATATGCATAATTAAGCATGAAATCCTACAATGATTACTCTCTCTCTGAGGGAAAACCGGGGTGCATCCTAACGACTAGATAAGTCCTAAACCCACTGTACTAAATATCCTAATGCATCAAGTTCAAGACAATTTTGGGAGCTTTCTTTTTACTTTGTCTCTCAACTTTTTTGCACATGCTAAACACATGCAAAACTCACAAAACATTTTCTTTCGCAAACACATGAAGATTTTCAAAGAAATGTGAAAATTTTAAAGCACTAGGCAAGCTAAAGAAGACAAGCCACCCAAGGATCATGGCAAGCAGAAATATCGATATTAAATGCAACACACTAACATGACCCTATCAATACACACAAAAGAAAAAAATCAAAGGAAAAAGACTCGACTATGTACACATATAAAACACCCCCCACACCTACTTCATGCATTGTGCTCAATGAATGTGAGCAAAATACTACATGGATTTATGCATGAAAAAGAAGAGATCTCACAAACGTGAAGTACAAAGAGAAGTTCATGGTTATGTTGATGGACACAAACCTGAATTCCCTAAAAATTTGTGAGATGTTAAAGAAGGGATACAAATACGTGAAAGAAATGGTGCCCAAATACTCAAGGGTTGGAGCCCACAAAAATCGATGCTCACTGAAGGAGTCTTTTATTGTACTTTTTTTTAATATAACTATGTACAAAAATAAGGTATCATCTTCATTTGTCAAATGACATCAAATGAGACCTCAAAAGTAGGTCAATGCACTTGGAAAGGGAACATGACACCACGCGGGGCCAAAATACTCATGTTTGGGCCCCCCTCACAAAGAGCACAAGATGAAAGGAGAGGTTCATGAATTGGACGCAAAGGCATCTCATTCAAATTATCAAACTGAAAGAGCTTGAACCTCTCAAGAGTTTGGGAAATAAGGGGCAACAGAAGAAGCGTTTCTCCCGTTGCGGTACTGAAGTTATGATAATCAATCCAAACTCTCCAACCAACAGGCTGGTGGGTCGGAACGAGGTCAAGAACCTCGTTAGGCATGTCCGACTCACCAGGCGAACAGAAAGTGAGACTCTTACCCAAAGTATCCTCATTAGTAATGTAGTTGGTTGTTGTCCCATCATTTCCAAGATGATCAGGAACAATAGTGAGAGGCAAACTCTCATCAGGTCGTTTGAAATTAAGGGTACTAGAGAGCTCATGTTCCACCAGAGGTGAGTCCTTAAGAGACACAACATGAAGATCATGTGGCTCAAGGACCACGGGACAAAAAGATAAGGCACAATCCTGTGCCGACTCATAATGAAATTGGTCCATGTTTTTCTCAATTGGAATCGAATACTCCACCAAGTGATCGTGAATTGAAACCTCAAGTCCCTCATACTAACTAGGAGTTTGACTTTGAATGATTGTGCTTTGAATTTGTGGATGTGGTGGTGGTTCGATATCAGAAGAGAAATCCTCATGTTGACAAGAAATGTTACCCTCCTTACATTCATGGAATTGTTGTGTCATTTGACTCACTTGCATTTCCATAGTTTGCAAGGAATTCAAGTTGGACTTCAATAATGTTTGAGTGGTTTCCACGAACGTTTGGAGGGTTTGTTTTATGGAATCAAGTTTGGGGTCAACAGTGAGGTTCATATTAGAATTTGGGAAATTTTAGGGTTGGGTGTTGATGGGCTGAGAATGAGGTCAATGATTTGGAGTAGGGTGTTGGTAGAATTCTGGGTATTCGGGAGGAGATACTGGGGTGAAAATGATGTATAAGAATTTGAATAAGAATTGTCTCCCCACGAATCCATCCATCTTGGGTTGTACGCGGATGCGTAACGGTCATATTGAGCATTTTGGGAAAAAGTATGCTCATACTCAGGCTCTGAGGAACATAAGGACATTCCCCAATAACATGATCACTCAACCCACAATAGTGGCACGGTACGGCTACTGGAGCCACCGGTGCACTCATGTCGTCTACCGCACGCATGAAAGATGTCAAAGTTTGTTGTAATGTCTCAGTCTGTTGACCAGCATATGATCCGACATAACTAGAGTGTGGTCATTCATATTCATATATAAAACAACAAAAGTTGTTTTTATAACTTGTATTTTTAACGATTTTATGATTTTGCTTAGTCAACTCTTATTCGTAGCTCTTACATTTCCTCTTAATTTTCTTTCTATTCCAATCCAATTGGGTTGACAAGGAGTTTGGAGGGGCACATTGGTTCGCCCACACCCAGGGTGACAGGGTTTGTGTGGTCCTAACGTCATTTTCATGGTACCCATGTCAACTAAGAAATTCGGAAGAAACCAAAGCTTTTTTAATAAAAAAGATCCCTTAAAGCAAGTACGATTTCATGGTTCGAAATTATGATTTTTCTCTATATATTGAGAAATAATATTGTGAAAAAAATATACGAAGATAAAGTTCTAATTGTGAATGAAATATTGAACCTTTAGGTTGTGTTGGAGGATTTACGTTTTTAGTTTTGTTGGTTTGACTTCTCCATTGAGGAGTTGGTGATTACGTTACGTATGAGGTTCTTGTTGTGTCCTATTTAAGAAATTATCACTTATACCTTCTAATTTGTTTCACTTATAGCCTTCTATCAACTTTTCAAACTTGTGTTAACTTTGCTTTTAAGAGTTGAATTTCAAATTTGTCACTATCTTATAAATCTAAAATATACGTATATTTATAGATTAAAAATTGAGAAAAGAAAGAAAAATAGATTGGTTTCTTCTTGTTTGAGTGATTTAGGAGAACTTGAAATTGTGTTTTGTTCTTTTTGTTCTCTCACATTCATTTTCCTATTTTACTTGAACTTCTATTTACTTTTGAAATTTATATGAAATAAGTCAAAAATATAATTTTAAGCATTAAAAGTTAACTAAACTGAAGTTTATGTTAAGAAAGGTGAAAAAAGGGTTTAGGTGAATGAATTTGAGCATAAAGGGTACTAGTTAAATATCAAATATTAGTGATATTTGACCTCATTTGATGAGTATTCATGAAATTTCCCTTCTTCTTTTGCAAATGTGACCTTTGTAGTTTTTTATCGGGTTACTTCAGGAAAATATGTTCATTTAAAATATAAGTTACTAATTTATAACTTCTTATGAATATTTAAAAAAATCCTCAACGTCTTGCTTAGAATTTTTATTATTATCCAAATGTCTAAAACTAATGAAATCTATGACTTGAGAACTTAGTTTTGATATTTGTTGACAGGGATCTTAACTTTTCTTAACGTAGTGCACGTAAACAAAGTATATCCTAACTGCTCATAGATTTGTTGCTGCAATCTTGCATTGAGAAGCAATTATGTTCAACCGTGTATTTGATCTCTCCATAATAAGAACACTAAATTATTATTTCGAACAAAAACTAACTTCGAAAGCACAAAGTGTACGTTTAACAGATCTCGCATGGACATGATTCGTGTACTTAAAAATCCAAAGATTCAGAAGAAGTATTATTGTAACATGTAAACAAACCCGCAAACACAAAACATAGAAAAACCTCAAACCTCAAACGAGGAAGAAAAAAGAAAAAGAAAAAAAAACCCTGCAAAGTCAAGCAAATATACAAAGTAAGCACCAAAAAAACACCAGTACATAGTAAACACCATCTAGCTGGTATTGCACTTAGTTAGATGGCGGTGCGGCTCCAGCCAACTTTGCCTTAAACATCTGGAAGAACTCCACCATCTTCTCCGTCTCCGGCACGACCTCCCTTGCAGCCTCATGGCCACAAAATTCTTTAGCCCATGCAGCCAAGAAAGGTGTATTTGCCGGGTCGATGAGCGGCATGTTAGCCATCTTCTCGGCGGCTCTTATCCAACCAATGAAACATCCGAGGGCGATGTCCAGGTATCCGATGTTTTCTCCGCCGAAGAAGGTCTTACCTTTACTACACTTGGGGAAGGCTTCCTCGAGCAAGGCCAAGGATTCGCAAATCTGACCGATTGCATTGCCAGCTTCCTCCTGGCTCTTTGCCTTGGCCATTGCCATGAAAGATGGGAAAACCTGCGTTTTCATTTGGACATATTATAGTCTAAAGTCTCTAAACATTATGTTTTTTTTTGTTTTTTTGTTTTTTTTACATCTTTACTTGTGATATATTTCCAGGAATAATCCCATGTTACAAGATTGTCGTGAATATTCACGACTTCAGTGTTTTACTTCCCGTATTACTAGCTGGTTTTCTTTGTTTTGGTCTACGTGGACTTCAAACTCATTACGTACTTTCCATTTTAACACGCTTCAAATTTATATTAATATCATAACGATCAAGTTCTTCGTAGATATAACCTCGATCGGTTTATTCAGTGGAGTTACCTAATTTGGTAGAATTCTGACATTTTAGTGCCGAAAAATAAGGTCCAATCCTAACGAAATGTGTCGCATCTTCAGGATTTAATTTTTTTTTAAAAGCTTGAGAAAAAGTATGACAACTAATGTAGTTGAAAGGAACAATTAAGAGCAGAAAACATTGAGGTACCTTGTCATCAATGACGGTAGCCCAGAAGCGAGCGAGATAACGATCATAGGGGTCGGAAGGAATAATGGGAGCTCCGTCGCTCCACACGCCATCAATGTATTCCACGATGTGCAACGACTCGCATATCGCACGGTCACCGTGGAGGAGCACGGGGATCTTCTTGTAGACAGGATTGGATTTAAGCAACAACTCACTCTTATCAAATATACACTCCTCTTGCACTTCATATTTGACCTTCTTAATGTTCAATGCGAGCCTCGTTCGCATCACGAAAGGGCTCGGCCACGCCCCGAGGACCTTCACAGCATTCTTCACTCCGGCCATGAGTCAGTAATGGATTCAGGCACTGTCTGATGCTGAAATGGTTGTTGTTGTTGTTGTTGATGGTGGTGGTGTTATGTATATATTGATCTATTTATAGAGAGAGATTGGGCAATGTTTATTATTTAATAAATAATGAAGGATATGTTTTGCAAATTTTGTGATTATATTGTGGTCAGAGGTGACGTCTTTGGATTATTTCCATCCGAATCCGCCCATGGTTTTAATTTTCTTTCACTCTTGCTTCTTGTTCGATCTCTCAACTTGACTTTACATATTAATGCTTAGATGAAATCCTTGTGTCGGCCACATGTACAAGTCAAACTTCCATGAATTGTTTGTGAGCGGATATACCTTAGTTATTTCAGATTGGTTAGGAAAATAGGATAATTTTTACGGTTCTTATACACTTTCAGAAAATAATAGTGATGTTGAAACGAAGTGTTAATTTTATTGCCTCGCGTCGAGATGCCTGAGATCTCCTCTCTTGATTGGTTTCCTTGCAGTTTGGTTTTCGGTAAACATGGCATGATAGTTGTGGAAGTAGGACTACATGCATTTTTTTAACGATGATTAGTGCAAGATATTACATGCAAGTTGGTATGATGGCGTAACTATGTTAGTCGTCGCATTCAGTTTTTATGTTTTAAATTAGGGTAAATTGTTTGGGTGTCAGTGACATACATTAAAATTGATTTTATGTTATCTGAAAGTATCTATTTGACTTAATGTCATAAAAAATCTAAATATTTGTTTTAATGTCATTATTATTATTTTTTTGGTAATTATCTAGACTTCATAGAGTTGTTGGGTTTTGTGGAGAAATTGTAGAATGGTTGTTTAGAGGAACGTTTGCTAAATATTTACCGTTTATTAAATATTGAAGGGTATGTTTTGTAAAGTTTGTCCGGTGATATAAACTTGTTGATTTCCCTTCAGGAAAAATGAAGTCAAACCATGTCGGTGTTTAATTGTCATCAGCGGTGACGTCATTGATTTATTTTGGTTCAAGTTCGCCATTGGTTTATTCTTTAGTTGTTCTTCTAGTTTTCGTTTAAGAAACAATTAAGACCATCTCAGAAAATATTATATTTTCCATGAACATGAATTCAGATACTCACCAAACATGAACAGTGCACCTTTGAAACCTATTTTTTCTAATTAAAGAGCTAATCACACATTTTTAGATTATTAAATAAAAGGTACCTGCAGTGACGAACTCAGTTGCGCCATCATAAAAACTTGATTCTAATCCTACTTCTACCCTTCAAAACATACTTGATTGATTTTGCTTTGAATGTAAATTACAATAGCTCATTATTTGTACTGATCATTTTTTTTGAAGTAACAACATTTTAGAAATAGGTATGTATTATTTATTGAAACAAGTATCAGCCAAATATTTAAAATAATAATAATACCAGCATATCCCAACTCCTACTTCCATAACCACGTCTTAGAACTACTCCATTGAAAGCTTTTGTTCCATATCATACACATCTGTTTTGGGTAAAAAAATTCTCCGTGAGATAACGTATTTCTTCCAAACATTTTCTCCTGCGTGATTCACATAAACTTTGACATGAAAAAAAACTAGTATAGACCAAAATTGATGTTTTATATACGAGAAACAACAGAATGGCGTACATCAATACATAGCGCAGGACCAAGGAATTTTCAAAGGGAGCCAAAATATTGATGTTGATTATATGAAAATTAATTCATATTTAATAAAAACACTCTCTTAGTCATACTTCATAAACTTTGTACAATTGTTTCATGTCAATGCTTCTTAAATATATTTTTATTGATGCACAAAATTATAATATCCTAGATAAGATGTCACTCATCTTAGTTTCAGCTCACACCTAAGATTTTGAATTCATGTCGTGGTATCATTCATTCATCGACGCTATTTAGGTGATTCTAAACTTTTGCTTTTGAATGTATTTTCATATTTAAAATAAAATAACAAAAATAAATATTAATATAATACATCAGAATATTTGATACTAAATAACATGCAAGTTTAACATGAAAGAAATTAAAAATATCACTCTCTTGTGCGCGAGGGAAAAGGTCCAATTTGAGTGATAAATACACAACTTAATACTCAAAACTTATCGCAAATACTCTAAGCCTTGGATACAAAAAAAGATTAATAAATATATTGATTTAATACTAATAAGAGTATAAGACAATGATTAAATTATCAAACAATAGGACCATTAAGGAAAAAACCCACAACAAAGGGGCCTCATGGGCCCATTGGGCCTAGTGGACCCGTATAACAACACACCATAATTTCTAGGAAGACAAGTAAACCATGAGATCGGTATATAGAATAATCTAGAATTTCTACATGTAGGCATAAACTTACACAACTTTGGCTAGGGCTATATATGAGACTGGTACAATCTGTCAGACCGTTAAATCCATTTCGATGGATCATGAATATGGTGTAAATATTATAACCCCGTTTACAAAATTGAATATGTCCATTTGCAAATCCACACTTAGGACTCAATATTATAAAATACACGTATGATATGAACAAAGGGAAAAAAACTTTAATAATCTCTTACCACACTAGTCAGGATAACAACCGTGTCGAGTACCTCATCCACCAGTATATCCGATGCTAGTTTCAAAAAATCCCCTCGATCTAAGAAGCCTAGTCCAAATCTACGACGAGAATTTGCATTTAGAAAACAAATAGGCATTAGACTTCGTTGTTCCCAGACAGGTAAGTGAAAAATATCCATTACCTAAGTAGAGGGGTTTAATATATGTTATGCAACTAATGAAGAAATTTAAATGCACAAGAAAGAAGAATAGGAAAACACAAATGACACAAGATTTTAAAGGTTTGGACCACCTCAACTCCGGCCTACTTCTGTCCATAAGTCGCGCTCAAGAGTTCCACTTCTTTATTTCCCTTCAGGGCAAATATCAGGTCGCTTTACACCGCTATGCTTTGCATTTTTTACAGCAACACATGAGTGAGCTTTGAGTGTAAGTTTCTTGAGGCTATTTTAAGCCGTTATTTTAAGCCCACAAAGTGACTTCTTTAACTTGCAATCTTTAACACCCCCCCCCCCCCCCCCCCCCCCCCCCCCCAAATTACCTTCGGGCGGTCGCATTCTCATATATACGTCTTCATTTGAATTATGAAATCAATCTAGTTGAGAATCCAATTTTTCGTAGCGATAATATCAAGCAAGGTCCTATTTGTGGTGATATTTGCAACAGGCACGAAAAATCTCTCATTATCAGTGTACCCCTAGCCACAAGTCTCGCTTTATATTTATAAGTTCCCATATGACTTGACCTTCAACGAATTATACACCTATTTGCAGCGAATGATTCTCTTTCCCTTTGGTAGAGCAACTAATAAGTCCCATGTTTGATTATCATCTCTAAAGTCTTTAGGTCAACCTTCTTAGTTGATATTCAGTTATCATCGGTCAAAACTGTTGGCTTTTTGGCCTTAATCTAGGTTTTGATGATTTAATTAACCTAATCTTAATTATGATGATGTAGAGTAGCACACATATTGCATTGCACATATATAGTATTGTGCTAACCTCTACAGGTGATCAAGACTCGTGGAAGGAAGGAAATCAAGTCAAGATTTGTAATAAAGCTAAATGAAGACTTGTAATCTTGATTTTATTTTGAGTCTTAGGAACATGTGTAAATTGAGCATACAAGAGTTAAAAACATATCACATACACACTAGGTTCCTTAGAGAAGTCACACACAAAATTTCACCTTATTTGGACTTCATTAGATCACCCAAACCTTAGTCGGAAATCACTTATAAACTTAAACCCAGATTTCCTGTGTGAACCGGTCGACCGAACCAGTTCTCAGTTCGACCGGTTTATAACAGACTCTCCACAGTGATTTTACCGAACTCTACCGGTCGACCGGTTCTACCTTTTCGGTCGACCGATCCCGGATTTTAATATGGCCGTTTTTCTTGTCGTATTCCTATAACGGTCGTATTCGTATAAAACAAAACTTAACCCCAAAATACATTCGGTAACCGGTCGAACGACGACCTTGATTCGGTCGACCGGTTGAACATATTTTCAGAAACCAAATTCCCTGCTATCGGTCGACACATTTCTCGTTCGACCGATTGACCTTTGTCTCAACCGAATCCCCTTATCGGTCGACCGCCCCATACTTTGGTTTTACCGATTCACTTAAGTAGAGTTAAGTTCTAGCTCGTTTGTCCGATCGAATATTCTTTTGTTCGACCGTTCTCTTTGAAATCATGTTAACGGTCGACCGGTTTACTAGTTTCGGTCGACCGGTTCTGGACAGATTTGCAGCCCGATTTTCTGCTTTGTGTATCTTGCACAAAACCCAATCAAATCTATCCCCAACGGCTAGAATACCTTAGGAGCTTATAAATAGAGGATCAAGACTTGTTGTTAACACAACTCTCCAACTCCAATTGTCCCAATACATTAGAGAGAAACCTCAATCCTCAAAGCTCCCAATTCTACACTCTTTAAGCCTAAACTTCACACATTTGATCATATACTCATCCTACTCAAAGTGTGCTCAATTAGAGAGTGAATCCCACTCAGTTACAAGTGTTGTCAAAAGAAGCAAGGACTTCGGTGAAAGCCCGAAGTGTCCCTCTCGAATTGTGAGAGGAAGATTTCAAGCAAGCGAGGGTTGTTCGCGTTGCTTGTGGTGTAAAGGCGTTCTCTCCCGGCCCGGAACGGGGAGTGGATAGTGAAGTCGTAGGCGGAGCTCGGTGATCCGAGCGGAGCTTGCAAGAGAGGATTAGGACCCGGGTGGGGTGTCGAACCTCTATAAAAACGCCGAGTCGATTTGTGGTTTGCATTTTCCTACACTTGCTTGTTTTGTTTTTAATTTCCGCTGCGCATATCGATTGCTTAAACAAGTAGGTGATTAGATTAAAAAGTGATTAGTGAACCCATAACCCACACGATCCTTCATTTGGTATCAGAGCGAGGTCTCGAGTTCGAGTCACGCCCCGCGCAGGAAAGCAATTTTCTGGGGGGGGGGGGGGGGGGATTGTTGGGGTTATGGGACCCCAGCAAATTCCTTGGTGGTTATGGGACCACCCGTATAGATGAGGGGTTGTTGCCAAGCAATCTCTTACTATGGCTCGTGGGCCTAAATGCCTAGGTGTTTAACAGCCCGACTCGTTGGCACAAACGTGCAGCCCCTCATGTCCACCCGACGCTTAGTTTGGGGCCCTGCACTGCCTGGGAATGGACTATATTGGAAGTGGCCCCCTCACTAACAGCAATTGCTTTTAGTGGAGTGGTAAAGTCGCTGGAGATAAGTCCTTCATTTGGTATCAGAGCATAAGCGCTTCATTTGGTTACAAATGCATCATGAGGGTGATAGCAAAACCAAAGAAACTAGGATAAGTCTCCTCATGCATAAATATGAAATATTTTCTATGCAAATCGGTGAGGACATAAGCGACATGAACACTCGCTTCACCGATATCACTAACTCTCTTTTGATTCTTGGAAGAAGGATAAATGAAGGAGAGATGACTCGAAAATTCCTCCGGTCATTGAGCAACGATTGGGAAGACAAGGTCGTGGCAATCGAAGAATCGCACGATCTTTCAAAATTGAAGATGGAGGAACTCATTGGAAATCTCATGGCCTATGAGCTCCAATTGAGTCATCGAAGAGAGAAGGAAGCTTCAAAGAAAAACTCCATGGTGGCATTGCATGCAAATTTTGATGAGCCAAGGAAGGTGGAAGAAGAGGACATTGAGGTCCTTGCCCAAGACTTCTTCAAATACCTCAAGAGGGATAAGGGAGAAAAGAATGAAAGAAGAGGTAGAAGAAGTGAGAAAAGAGAAAAAGAAAAAAAGAGGGAGGAGAGCGAAAATGAGAGAAAAGAGAGGGAGAAGAAAAATGAGAGAAGAGAGAGGAGAAGAGAAAAGGAGAAGAGTAAGAGGAAAGAAAGGAAGGAGGAAGCTCACAAAGCCACTTGGGATGACTCTTCATCTCCATCATCATCATCCTCTTCCTTACAAAGTAGAAGAGAGGTTGCACATTCATGCTTCATGGCCATTGAAGATGAACAAAGTGAGGTAGCTTCTAACTCCTCTAAATCTTATTCCACTAGAAGTAATTCATGTTCAAGTAAATCATATTCTAGTGCTAGCTCTAACTCTAATGCTAATGATGAATCATATACACATGATGAGCTACAAAATGCATTTCATGATTTAGTTAAACAATATGAGATCATTTGTGAAAAGAACAAAAATGCTAGAAAAACTATAAATGATCTCAAATGCCAAATTGAATTAATCATGAATGAAAAGAATGAGGTGATTGCTAGACTTGAATCAAATGAATCATCACTTGCTACTCTAAGTAAAACACCCATTATTGATGAACATGTAGATCTTAAAGCCTCAAATATGCAATTAAGAAAAGATCTTGAAATGTTCACTAAAGGAACAAAAATGCTTGATATGCTTTTGAGTAGTCAAAGACAATCATTAGCTAAACATGGTTTAGGATACAATGTGCATTTGAAAAACCATGTATCTCATACTACTTTAAATGGCAAGCATTTATTTGTTAAATCTAGTTCCTCAAGTGTATGGGCACCCAAAACCAAAATGGTTTGGATCCCAAAAGCTAATGTTCAAGGACCCAAAGTTGTTTGGGTACCTAAGTCTACACTTGTAGGAGCTTGAGGAGGAGATTGGTGGTGACCGGGTGAGCTCAAGAGTCAAATTCAAATCCGGTTGCATCACCAAATGAGATTGGAGCTAAGTTCGAATTCAACATTGGTATAAATTCCTATCTATACAATTCATGTTAAATTAGCTCTAATCTAGCTTCACATGCTTAATTGACATATCATATAGTTCAATTCATTGAAAATCATTTATCCCTATTCATTGCAAATCATTTATCACATCCATTGATTCTAAATGTCAAATTTTAAATGGATGTTATAATAAGGCTTAAGTTGAAACTTAAATGAACTTAACTTGAATCATACTCATTGTTTCCATTTAGCCTTATTGATAGGGGGAGCTTAATTGTTATATCTTTTAATTAGAGTAATGAAGTGCAAAATTTAGGGGGAGCAACTTCATTACAAGACATCCAAATTCTATGCTTAAAGTCTTAAATAATTATTATTTTTGATGGATGTCAAAGGGGGAGAGATAATTAAGGGGGTAACTTGGAATTTGGCATAAAATTAAACAAAAACTATGCACATCCATAGGGGGAGCATTAATATGCATAGTTTACATATACAAATTCCATGTATTTAGATAGAATTAAGATATAGGTTGTCATCATCAAAAAGGGGGAGATTGTTGGCTTTTTGGCCTTAATCTAGGTTTTGATGATTTAATTAACCTAATCTTAATTATGATGATGTAGAGTAGCACACATATTGCATTGCACATATATAGTATTGTGCTAACCTCTACAGGTGATCAAGACTCGTGGAAGGAAGGAAATCAAGTCAAGATTTGTAATAAAGCTAAATGAAGACTTGTAATCTTGATTTTATTTTGAGTCTTAGGAACATGTGTAAATTGAGCATACAAGAGTTAAAAACATATCACATACACACTAGGTTCCTTAGAGAAGTCACACACAAAATTTCACCTTATTTGGACTTCATTAGATCACCCAAACCTTAGTCGGAAATCACTTATAAACTTAAACCCAGATTTCCTGTGTGAACCGGTCGACCGAACCAGTTCTCAGTTCGACCGGTTTATAACAGACTCTCCACAGTGATTTTACCGAACTCTACCGGTCGACCGGTTCTACCTTTTCGGTCGACCGATCCCGGATTTTAATATGGCCGTTTTTCTTGTCGTATTCCTATAACGGTCGTATTCGTATAAAACAAAACTTAACCCCAAAATACATTCGGTAATCGGTCGAACGACGACCTTGATTCGGTCGACCGGTTGAACATATTTTCAGAAACCAAATTCCCTGCTATCGGTCGACACATTTCTCGTTCGACCGATTGACCTTTGTCTCAACCGAATCCCCTTATCGGTCGACCGCCCCATACTTTGGTTCGACCGATTCACTTAAGTAGAGTTAAGTTCTAGCTCGTTTGTCCGACCGAATATTCTTTTGTTCGACCGTTCTCTTTGAAATCATGTTAACGGTCGACCGGTTTACTAGTTTCGGTCGACCGGTTCTGGACAGATTTGCAGCCCGATTTTCTGCTTTGTGTATCTTGCACAAAACCCAATCAAATCTATCCTCAACGGCTAGAATACCTTAGGAGCTTATAAATAGAGGATCAAGACTTGTTGTTAACACAACTCTCCAACTCCAATTGTCCCAATACATTAGAGAGAAACCTCAATCCTCAAAGCTCCCAATTCTACACTCTTTAAGCCTAAACTTCACACATTTGATCATATACTCATCCTACTCAAAGTGTGCTCAATTAGAGAGTGAATCCCACTCAGTTACAAGTGTTGTCAAAAGAAGCAAGGACTTCGGTGAAAGCCCGAAGTGTCCCTCTCGAATTGTGAGAGGAAGATTTCAAGCAAGCGAGGGTTGTTCGCGTTGCTTGTGGTGTAAAGGCGTTCTCTCCCGGCCCGGAACGGGGAGTGGATAGTGAAGTCGTAGGCGGAGCTCGGTGATCCGAGCGGAGCTTGCAAGAGAGGATTAGGACCCGGGTGGGGTGCCGAACCTCTATAAAAACGCCGAGTCGATTTGTGGTTTGCATTTTCCTACACTTGCTTGTTTTGTTTTTAATTTCCGCTGCGCATATCGATTGCTTAAACAAGTAGGTGATTAGATTAAAAAGTGATTAGTGAACCCATAACCCACACGATCCTTCAAAAACCTCATTGTAGCTTTCAAGTTCAATCAATGTTGCCATAAAGTAGATGTACTGCTCTTATTACTAATGGCAAATAGTAATACAATTTCAGGGCAAATACCAGGTCGCTTTACACCGCAAGCTAGCGAACACTCTTGCTTCTTAATCCTCTCACAACCTAAGATGTGGCTTCCTTGGACCTAATTGTAACTCTTTTGATTATTGTGAAATTTGGTTGGTCCACCACCTCAACAAAACCTAAGCACTTAGGTGAAAGGTAGTGGATTCAACTCTATTATAAAGTGTTGCACACATTTTGTATTTAACAATGTGTTACTAATTGCTCAACATCCCCCCGCACGCGTGACCAAGATTATTTTCTCCGTGTCTACGCATGGACAATATGGGTTGGAGTGGGCCTCCCACAGGTCGATCGACCCGCTCTGATACCATGTGAAATTTGATTGGTCCACCACCTCAACAAAACTTAATTACTTAGGTGAAAGGTAATGAATTCAATTCTATTATAGAGTGTTGCACACATTTTGTGTTTAGCAATGTGGGACTAATTGCTCAACAATTATGAAGTTGAAGTTCAACAACAATAACTTGAAGCACTTGGGTAGAATTTGAGTTTGGCTCACAATTATCTAAGTGAAATCAAGAGGGGAATTGCGACCTTTAAGTGAATGAAAGTGAAAGCAACAAGATGTTTTTGGTGGTTGATTGTCTCATTTAAGTTTTTTTTATAGCCTCTAACATTCTAACTATAGTTTTCGTGACACATTGAGGATGTAGATATTAGTCAAAATAGAAACTCAAAACTCAAAACTCAAGACACCCGCCCGACAAAATCGACTCATTACTCTTGGTGACTATTCTTATGTTGTAAGTATACTAATATCCTATGGACTTAAAAAGTTTAAGCTTACATATATTTTTCCAAGCTTCAATACGTGTCTTGAGTTTTGAGTCATTCACCTTGAATCTTGGTCACTCAATAAGATAAGATAACAATATGTATGCGGGTGAAATATGTATGTTTAGTTGAATTACGAAGTTTTTAATCATCAAAATTAGGCTAAGTGGTGCCTAAAGCCAATAATAACGTCTACCTCCTTAATTTAAAATCACATATTTAGAGAACTACATTGAGTTTTTGGGTGACTTAAGTATAGATTCAGAATCTTTTAGTCAAACTAGTCAATTTAGGTCATTGTGCAAGGTTGACAGTGATATCCTCCTTACTCATGATATGTCATTGTATGCACCTAAATTGTGGGTAGCCTAGCATGTGTGTAGTTAAAACTTGACTAGGCGAAAGCTTATGCCTGTATCATGGAAATTCCTACAGGTGGTTTTACTACGTATGAGGTTCTTGGGGACATTGTCGCTGAATTAATCCTTGTATTTATGATGATTTACATATGCATAATACGGTATAATTTTGAAAATGTACCATCTAAAACGCAGTAAAGGATCTAATTTATCATATAATCTATGCATGTATCACATATCTACTTAATTAAATGAGATTTTAGACATACATTTGGTAAAATCTGAATTCACGAAACCTTCAAGATTTACAACCCTCAAAGGAATAAGGAATCTACGTAGTCCACCGGAAGATTTAATTGAAAGATCGAAATTCCTTTTGCTAGAAAGTACTAAATCGATCCGTCAATTAAACATAGAACGAAGTCTTTCAATCAATATATTTAATTTGGTTCTCAACACATGAAAATTGAAAAGATCAAAAGAAAATTTGTCAGCAATTTTCTTTTGTTTGATATGAAAAATAACTATATGTTTTGTTCTACAAAGTGTGTATTTATACTTGTATATGGTGGGAGAAAAAATGGGAAGTGGGCCATCATGTTTTGAACATGGGGTGGAATGTGGGGCCACTACATTTTGTAGGATCGATGTGGGTCGCTAGATCTAATCAATTTTAACCTTAATCTGTACTTGCTTAACAAACAAAAATGCACAGTGTAATTTCTAAACAAGCAAGCAAGTAAAGAAGGAGAAACAAGCAAACCACAATGGAGACAAAGATTTTTATAGAGGTTCGGCATCCCGCCTACTTCCTCTCTTGCAAGCTCCGCTCGACACTTCGAGCTCCGCTGATGACTTCACTACCCGCTCTCCGTTCCAGGCTGAGAGATAAAGCCTTTACAATCTTCAAGTTAGCGAATGACCCTCGCCTAGCTTGGAATCATCTTCTCATAATCTAAGAATGATGCTTCGGGCTTTCACCGGAGTCTTTACTCTTTTGACAAATGAACTTGAGTGGAACAACACTCTCTAGTTTGAGCACACTTTGAGTAGGATTTGGATATGACCAAAGATGTGAAAGTTTAAGGCTTGGAGAGTATTTTTTTAGGGCTTTGAGGATTGTGGACTTCTCTCTAATGTGTTGGACAATTCTGTGTGGGAGAGTTGTCTAAATAATGTTCAATCCTCTATTTATAAGCTCCTAAGGTGTTATAACCATTGTGATAAAAGTGGTAGAAGAATGTGTGAAAACCACAAAATAGAAAAGCACAGGTCACAGTTCCGGTTAAGTTCGGTCAACCAAAGCGGGTAAAACGGTCGACCGACATTTGTCGTGAAAAGGTGTCCAGACAGTTCTGGAAACAAACAGTCGAACGAACAGGTCTATAACTTAAGTGATCCGTCGAACCAAGAGTGAGACGATCGACCGATTTGACAGTTCAGATTTATTATCCAGGAAAGTCCAAGGGCAAACGGTCGACCAGAAACTAGGGATCAGTCGACCAGAAACTTCCAGGCTCTACGAGGTTCAAGATATGTTTAAGTTCGGTCGACCAAAATTAGGTCCACGGTCGACCGGTGGTCAAATGTATTTCTGGGGTATGGATAAAAATGTGAATACGATCGTTGGTATAATACGACAAGTCTAACAGTCAAATGACACGTATAGACAGTCGAACGAAAAAGGTTACAGTCGACCGGTCGAGCAGTTAAAATCATTTTAAAAGAACAATCGGTCAAACGAAGGTGGTTCGGTCAACCGAAATAGCACAGGTAGTGCATGTTTGGTTTAGTGATTTCTAATGTATGTTTGGGTGACCTATTGAAGTCTAAATGATCTGAGATTTTGTGTGTGACTTCTATAAGAAACTTAGTGTATGTGTGAGTAGTTATTTAACTCAAGTATACACACGTTCCTAAGACTCAAAAGAAATACAAAATTACATGTCTTCAATAGCTTGATTACATGTCTTGACTTTTGTTCATTTCTTCATTGAGTCATGATCACCTGTAGATGTTAGCACAAATAAATATATATGTTATTCAATATGTGTGCTACTCTACATTGATTATTATTAAGATTAGGTTGATTAAATCATCCAAACATAGATTAAGACCTAAAAGCCAACACTTTTGACCAAAAATCATCCTCATTTTGTTGTTGTTGCTATATACACGAATATCCCATGTGTAGATCTCTTTATTTGGTCATTCATAATCTGACAACTGTCATCATTTGATTTGTGCACAATTAAGGTCATGTCAAATGTCTCAACTAGATTGACCAAATGAACCTATATAATATATGTATAAACAACCGTATATATAAATAGTAAATCTCAATTCTCATTTAATTACCTTAATTAATTTAATTATAAAATCTAATTAATTAATTATCGTTCCATATTTAATAATTCCAATTAACCATTCCCTTTTGGTGTGATCTTGTTTGGATATATGTTAACCGGTAATAAGATTAAATACATTTTCTTTCTTTAAATCATAATTATGTCTAGCAAACATATTATGATTACCCATGCAACACATATGTATTGTAATGAAATAATAACACACGATCCTATTAATAATGTCATAACTAAATCACATTATTTGTATATATACCTTGCCTCGTGATATAGTGAATAATATACAGAGTAATTTATGTGTCATCTTTGTATTATTTATACATTTTTTGGTTTCTCCCAAAATAAATTATAAATATATAACTAAACATTAGTTATATTGCATGCATTATAATTTCACTTTACCATGTAGCTCAGTAATATCATCACTCGATCTTTACAAACGAGGGGCAATGATATTATTGATATATTCTTTTTTTGCATAAGTAGTATATAAGGAAATATTACTTTATTACCACAATTACGTAGGTAATTAAATAAATAAATCACAATATATATCTACTCATGTGAAAAAGAAAAATATCTCTCATATCTTGGAACACGTGATACTATGAAAACACTAATGACACAAACACATAACTTTATAGTATTTTAATATTAGATTTGTTCAATATATGAAGTCCATATCCTCTTCACATACTCATTTTATTAAATGACAATTATCTATCCACATTTATAGAACTACAATGTATTTTTAACCTAACATGACAAACTTATATTGGTCAATTAGTGTTCCATGCTAATTACTATGTTTGTGAGCATTTAGAGATTCATATTTTTGGTCATTAAGAGTTACATGGTTTCAAGACCAAGAGCCTCTTCCCGAACTCTTCTAAAAACAAACGGAATATCTCAAGGAACAAAATGCACATAAATTCAATTCATTAACATAACTATGTAAAAGTTAATAATAAGATAACTTTTAAAACAAAAGAACTAACAATATTCACGCATCAATGGGAGTTCCTATAGGTAGCCTGACATCTGTCATAATGTTCATAAACGCGCGGACCTCAAAAGTGATTTAACATTCCAACAATATCTATGTTCCCTTAATTTTGAAGTATATGAAACCCTTCAAGGGCAATATTTATTATTGTCAAGCCCATAATTACATATTTAATTAGGCACATTTTTCAGCATTAACAACAAAAAACCTTTAAGAAAATACATGTACAAGTATGACTGAATTCAAAGTTCAGTAAATCATTAACTTGTAAGTTGCAGCAAGTAATTATCATACATGTTTATTGATAATAAAGAGTAACTAAGACATAAAAAACATAAGTAAATGGAGATCTACACAATATAAGATATATATATGTGTGTGTGGGGTGTGTGTGAGAGCTCAACCACTTGAAGCGTAGTCCAAAATTTGTGGAAATTATAATAAAATTTAGTCACGCATTGTGCCTCCTGATGAGGTTAATCTTGAAAAAAGCAAACCCAGCATGCAATGATCCTGGGAATACAAAACAACCAAATTTAATTGTATTGGGAAACGATAAGGATTTGACGGTGTCATCACTATTAATATAAAAAGGTTGTCATCAACAATGTTGATATGAATATGAATATTACATGATTAGAATTATCATCGATGATTCATTTGCCTCCTAAGTAGTTTTTGCTCTCTTAAAAGAATCTACATCCAGAACATAAAAAAATTCACGAATGCAAGAAGAATTCAAACAAAATGAAGAAAAAGAAGGCAATCCATGAAGGCTTGATAACTAAGTATATATTTTAGACCTGCAGTCTGATAAAAAATCATTATCCTTGTACGCTTATGAAGTGGTATATTATAAAACGAGATCATATACTAAGGGTACTCGCAGATATCCAACGTCATTTGTGATGTTACTTATTCTCCCATGATGTCTAATAAAATGTTCCAAACTTAATTAGTGACAATTAAATATGAACATCGATATGCATCTAATACATAAGGTGTGTTTGGATGACTAAGCTTTTCGATGGGTTTCTCTGAGAATTTTAGCTTCTCCACATTAGAGCTTCTCTTCAGCTTCTTCATTTCTAGAAACCTTACATGTTTGGATGTAATCTATTGGTTTCCTTAATTGGGAGATGTCAAATCAGAGTGAAATCATGGTTCTACATTTCTCTCATCACCTTGAAGAAGTATTGTTACTTGAAAATATTAATCCTTACTTACTTAATTCTTCTGGAAGTAACCAATTTGTGTTATAGTTTGGTCCACAAACTAAGATCGTGTGGGTCTATGGGTCCACAAACTAATCACGATTAAGCCCTAATAAACTACTTGGTTGATTGATCAAAGAATTGCAGCGGAAATTAAAAACAAATCAAACACAAGTAGGAAAGCAATGCAAACCACACAAGAAGACACCGGATTTACAGAGGTTCGGCCGCACCTACGTCCTCTCTTGCAAGCCCCTCTCGAATCCCCGTTCGAGCTCCTCTTGTGTCTTCACTATGCCTCCCCGTTCCGGGCCGGGAGCAACGCCTTTTACAAGTCTTCAAGCTCGCGAACAACCCTCGCCGAACTTGGCTCCTCCTCTCACAATCCGAGAGGATCACTTCGGGCTCTCACCGAAGTCTATACTCGTGTCTTGGGCTTTCACCAAGACCCTTGCTTCTTTCACAATGGTTGAGTGGAACAACACTCTCTAAACTTGAGCACACTTGAGTAGGATTAAGGAATTGATCACTAAGTTGTAAGGTTTGAAGCTTTGAGTGTTTGGGTTTCTCTCTAATATTTGGGACAAGTTTGTAGTGGGAGAGTTGTGTTAAAATGTGTTTTACAACTCCTTATATAGGCATTAGAGAGAATAGAGCCGTTGGGATTGATTGGGTATGAGTTGAAGTGTGATTACACAAAACAGAAAGTTCAGAACTCAATTCTGGCTGAATTCGGTCGACCGGATCGGGACAATCGGTCGACCGTTAGGCAGTTTTACACTCGGTTCGGTCGACCGGTTAAGCAACGGTCGACCGCCCAACGCTACGACTTAAGAAAACTTAAGTCATCGGTCGAACACACTAAGAGGGTTCGGTCGACCGATTTCGTCCAGGCACTTTGGGGTTGACAACAAATATGTGAACGGTCGACCGAAACAAGTTTGGCGGTCGACCGAATATGGACAGGCACTTTGGGTTTGTCAAGAGATGGACAAACGGTCGACCGATCGTGGTCCTCGATCGACCGATACATGAAATACATTTGGGGTATTTATGGTTTAATACGAATACGACTGTTGGGTATATACGACAAAAGTAACGGTCGGGAAAATAAGGTTCGAACGGTCGACCGTTTGGAAAGGTTCGGTCGACCGGAAACAGACAGGGAAACACAATAAGAAAGCTTGATCATCCGGTCGACCGAACGGCCTGTTGCGGTCGACCGAATGTGGGCAGACAGTTAAGTTTAGTGTTTTCCGGTCTAGGTTTGGGTGATCTATTGAAGTCCAAATTAAGTGAAATTTCGTGTGTGACTTCTATAAGGAACCTAGTGTGTGATTAAGTTGATTTTAGCTCAAGTATACTCAATTACACTTTGTTCCTAAGACTCAAAAGAAATCAAGATTACATGTCTTCGATTTAGCTTTAATTACATGTCTTGACTTCATTTCCATCTTTCTTGAGTCTTGATCACCTGTAAAGGTTAGCACAATACAATATATATGCAATGCATAGTGTGTGCTACTCTAATTAAGATTCGGTTGATTAAATCATCAAAACATAAGATTAAGGACAAAAAACCAACAATGTCCCCCTTTTTGATGATGGCAACCAATATCTTAATACTTGAAATTTGTATATGTAAACTATGCATATAAATGCTCCCCCTATGGATGTGCATAGTTTTTGTTCAAATTTTATCAAGTTTTTCAAGTAACCCCCTTAATTATCTCTCCCCCTTTGACATCCATCAAAAACAACAATTAATTAAGACTTTAAGCATAGAGTTTGGATGTCTTGTAATGAACTAGCTCCCCCTAAATTTAGCACTTCATTACTCTAATAAAAGATATATCATTTAAGCTCCCCCTATCAATAAGGCTAAATGGAAACAATGAATATGATGAAAGTTAAGTTCATTTAAGTTTCAACTTAAGCCTTATTCTAACATCCATTTAAAATTTGACATTTAAAATCAATGGATGTGATAAAAGATTTGCAATGAATAGGATTAATGATTTTCAATGAATTGAACTCTAAGGATATGACAATTAAGCATATTAACTAGATTAGAGCTATTTTTCAGAAATTTTAGAGATAGAAATTTTATACCAAACTTGAATCTTGAATAGCTCCAATCTTGATTTGGTGATGCAACCGGATTCGAATTCGACGCTTTGGCTCACCCGGTCACCACCAATCTCTTCCTCAAGCTCCTACAAGTGTAGATTTAGGTACCCAAACAACTTTGGGTCCTTGAACATTAGCTTTTAGGATCCAAACCATTTTGGTTTTGGGTGCCCACACACTTGAGGAACTAGATTTAACAAATAAATGCTTGTCATTTAAAGTAGTATGAGATACATGGTTTTTCAAATGCACATTGTATCCTAAACCATGTTTAGCTAAGGATTGTCTTTGACTACTCAAAAGCATATCAAGCATTTTTGTTCCATTAGTGAACATTTCTAGATCTTTTCTTAATTGCATATTTGAATCTTTAAGATCTACATGTTCATCAACAATGGGTGTTTTACTTAGACTAGCAAGTGATGATTCATTTGATTCAAGTCTACCAATCACCTCATTCTTTTCATTCATGATTAGTTCAATTTGGCATTTAAGATCATTTATAGTTTTTCTAGCATTTTTGTTCTTTTCACAAACGATCTCATATTGTTTAACTAAATCAAGAAATGCATTTTGAAGCTCATCTTTAGTAAATGTTTCATTAGATGCACTTGAGTTTGAGCTATCACTAAGATCTCTAGATGAGCAAGAATTAGAAATAGAAGAGTTAGAGGCTACCTCACTCAATTCATCTTCAATTGCCATGTGACATGAGTAAGCAAATTCTCCTTTACTATGCAAGGTGGAAGATGATGTTGATTGTGATGAGGAATCATCCCATGTAGCTTTGTGAGCTTCTTCCCTCCTTTCTCTTCTCTTGCTCCTTCCCTTCTCTTTTCTTTTCTCCCTCTTTTTCTCCCCTTCTTTTCTCTCAATCCTAATATCTCTTCTTTCAATTTTGTCTTCTTTATTCTTGAGGTATTTGAAAAAATCTTGGGCAAGGATCACGATTTCTTCTTCTTCATCTTCTCTCCTTTGCTCCTCAAAATCTGCATGTAAGGCCATAGAAGGAGTTTTCTTGGAAGCTTCTTTTTCTTTGCGATGACTCAATTGAAGCTCATAGGCCATGAGATTTCCAATGAGTTCCTCCATCTTCAATTTGGAAAGATCGTGCGATTCTTCAATTGCGACGACCTTGTCTTCCCAATCGTTGCTCAATGATCGGAGGAATTTCTGAGTCATCTCTCCTTCATTTATCCTTCTTCCAAGAATCAAAAGAGAGTTAGTAATATCGGTGAAGCGAGTGTTCATGTCGCTTATGTTCTCACCGATTTGCATAGAAAATATTTCATATTTATGCATGAGAAGACTTATCCTAGTTTCTTTGGTTTTGCTATCACCCTCATGATGCATTTGTAACCTATGCCATATTTCATTTGCACTTTCACATCCCCTAATTCTATTGTATTCTCCCTCATTAAGGCCACAATAAAGAATATTCATAATTTTTGAGTTCATCTCAATTTCTTTCATTTGAGGCCTAGATAAAGAATCTAACTCATTTTCATTTGGGGGGATGTATGGAGTTTGAATAAACTTCCAATACTTGAGGTCATTTGATATTAAAAAGATTTTCATTCTATTTTTCCAATAATCATAATTTGACCCATTAAGCAAAGGAGGTCTTGTGGTGCATAAACCTTCTAAGTGATTAGATGTAGTAGCCATGCTAAAATTACGGTAAAGTAATGAAATTAGCTTAACAAGGCTCTGATACCAAATGTTGGATCGTGTGGGTCTATGGGTCCACAAACTAATCACGATTAAGCCCTAATTAACTACTTGGTTGATTGATCAAAGAATTGCAGCGGAAATTAAAAACAAATCAAACACAAGTAGGAAAGCAATGCAAACCACACAAGAAGACACCGGATTTACAGAGGTTCGGCCTCGCCTACGTCCTCTCTTGCAAGCCCCTCTCGAATCCCCGTTCGAGCTCCTCTTGCGTCTTCACTATGCCTCCCCGTTCCGGGCCGGGAGCAACGCCTTTTACAAGTCTTCAAGCTCGCGAACAACCCTCGCCGAGCTTGACTCCTCCTCTCACAATCCGAGAGGATCACTTCGGGCTCTCACCGAAGTCTATACTCGTGTCTTGGGCTTTCACCAAGACCCTTGCTTCTTTCACAATGGTTGAGTGGAACAACACTCTCTAAACTTGAGCACACTTGAGTAGGATTAAGGAATTGATCACTAAGTGTGTAAGGTTTGAAGCTTTGAGTGTTTGGGTTTCTCTCTAATGTTTGGGACAAGTTTGTAGTGGGAGAGTTGTGTTAAAATGTGTTTTACAACTCCTTATATAGGCATTAGAGAGAATAGAGCCGTTGGGATTGATTGGGTATGAGTTGAAATGTGATTACACAAAACAGAAAGTTCAGAACCCAATTCTGGCTGAATTCGGTCGACCGGATCGGGACAATCGGTCGACCGTTAGGCAGTTTTACACTCAGTTCGGTCGATCGGTTAAGCAACGGTCGACCGCCCAACGCTACGACTTAAGAAAACTTAAGTCATCGGTCGAACACACTAAGAGGGTTCGGTCGACCGATTTCGTCCAGGCACTTTGGGGTTGACAACAAATATGTGAACGGTCGACCGAAACAAGTTTGGCGGTCGACCGAATATGGACAGACACTTTGGGTTTTTCAAGAGATGGACAAACGGTCGACCGATCGTGGTCCTCGGTCGACCGATACATGAAATACATTTGGGGTATTTATGGTTTAATACGAATACGACCGTTGGGTATATACGACAAAAGTAACGGTCGGGAAAATAAGGTTCGAACGGTCGACCGTTTGGAAAGGTTCGGTCGACCGGAAACAGACAGGGAAACACAATAAGAAAGCTTGATCATCCGGTCGACCGAACGGCCTGTTGCGGTCGACCGAATGTGGGCAGACAATTAAGTTTAGTGTTTTCCGGTCTAGGTTTGGGTGATCTATTGAAGTCCAAATTAAGTGAAATTTCGTGTGTGACTTCTATAAGGAACCTAGTGTGTGATTAAGTTGATTTTAGCTTAAGTATGCTCAATTACACTTTGTTCCTAAGACTCAAAAGAAATCAAGATTACATGTCTTCGATTTAGCTTTAATTACATGTCTTGACTTCATTTCCATCTTTCTTGAGTCTTGATCACCTGTAAAGGTTAGCACAATACAATATATATGCAATGCATAGTGTGTGCTACTCTAATTAAGATTCGGTTGATTAAATCATCAAAACATAAGATTAAGGCCAAAAAGCCAACAAAATCATGGTTCTACATTTCTCTCATCACCTTGAAGAAGTATTGTTACTTGAAAATATTAATCCTTACTTACTTAATTCTTCTGGAAGTAACCAATTTGTGTTATAGTTTGTTACTTGAATGGTTAAACATCACTTGATTTCATTTATTCATTTGACGAGATATGAAAAATTGTTGTGTATCTGAATCGGAAAGTTCAATGTTTGTAACCAAAAGTATCATTTGCACATTTTTTGTGGCTAAGATAGCAATCAATTGGAAGTGAATTGGGGAAACCATTTCAATAGAAATGAATTAAGCTGACAAAAACATATTTAAGGCTTGAATTTTATGTGTTAAGTCACCAGAGATTATCATAAGTTACTAGAATCACAACACACACCAACCATTTCCCAATAACATAACACACAAGATAATTGTATTAATAGAAAATATAATTTACCAAAAATGCTAATACAAGATAAGTCAAAATAGAGAATAACACATTCCCATTAACGAAAATTGTATTACCATGGAATTTGTTGTACACATTCAAAGATTTCACATTGAAATTAATACGTTTCATTAAGGTATTCAAAACCCCACATATTCAAAGCAAATGGTGACTATCATGTTACGATATAGTTTGCGTAAAATTATAACAAAATAAAAAATCGTAAATCAATCATGTTATTATCCTCCTTAAAAATTCTCAAAATTAGACGAAATGAAGGAGAAAGGAGCTCACATGCTAAGTTGATGAATAGTGCAACGAATCGTAATTTCAGCATTGCCTTTGAAGGTAAAATTTGTCATTATCTGAGAATCAACTTTAAGACACGATGAGAGAAATCATGGAAAGAGTGAGGACAATTTGGTCAAAAAAAACAAGAGATTCTAACCAAAAACAGAGAAGCTATGATGTGAGCTTCCGCAAGCAAAGACAATTTGCTCTGCCTTGGAATCGAGATGACTTTGAAGAAATCTAGCTCATTCTTTGGATTACCATCCGCTACTGTAGCAGCCTTACTGCAGAAGTCAGAAGCCAAACGTACCCATAGCATTTGCAAATTTATGTCATCACTTGATTTTGATACGTTCACGTGGTCCATGTGGGTAAGGCAGTGAGGCACCCACATGTGTAATTTTTTTTAACTCTTTCTCTATGTTGGCCCCACTATTTGAGTAACATTATAATATAATTTCTAATCATTTGTCTTGTATAATGAAAGTTATAAAAAAATTAAAAATCACAAAAAAATATTTTTTCAAGATCTACAAATGGAGACCCATATTCTTATATACTTTTTGTAATTTCCAAATTCCAAATATTATTTAGTTAATTCAAACGTGACAATTAATTTAGAACGAATATATTCTTAACTTTCATTTTTCCAACCATTAGATTCTGAAGTTTAAATTTCTCAGAAATTTTATTCTCAAATTTTATTTTTCAGATTCTTTTTCGTCGAAATACCGAGGTGTATTATCGCATCGTCTCGATCATCACCCTTTCTAATTATCCATCTATGGAAAGGGTCCTTGATCCTCTGTTTTCCACTGACTTTTTTTCCTCAGGGGAGAGGGATGGGAACTGGCAAAGGCTCATGCCTGAGGTCACATGTTCGAACTTTCTTACGAGTGAGCCGAGTGGGCTTGTTGTCGTGGATTCCTCATATATATGATCTTTTTCCTCTCCCTATCTGCTTTCACTATTTCGATTCCTAATATGCCCTATCTTCTTTCCATAGAAGTGAAACCTATATGCGCCAGGCATAGGTGTTGTAGCACCGGAAGTGGAACCCCAAGTTTCAACAGCTTAAAGACCATAGACTGGATGTGCCACTGTAGATGCATCAGTCGAATCAAAAAAACTTGTAACTTACTTACCGATATACTCCTGCAGATCATCAAGCATATCGTAATAGATGTCATGAATCTTGTCATGACACGCCACATCATCATACTTTAGCATGTTGGTGCTATAAGCTAGATCATAATCTAATAACATTTTTCCAAAGATTAAATTCTCATCATGTTACTCCGACTTGTCTTTTTGCCCAACAACTTTATTTCTCACACTCTACAAATACACACTTATTTTACTTTACACATTTCCACAATCTCTTATCTCTCTTAATTTTGGTCTTCTTGTCTCAATCTTCCTTTGATTTACTTCAAATTGATCATCCGAATTCTGAAAATAATCCACGTCGTCCAACAAATAGAAATCACAACCAAAAAAATTCCAATTTTTTTGATATGATCTTAGTTTTCTTTCCTATCCAATTTTTTCAGATGCCGATGCAGAGTAGTAACATGGGTACGAACCGTATTTGAATTATTCTTCCAATAACTTATCATTCCGAACTTCACAACAATTTCCTTCCAACGGCCTTTTCCTCCACCAAATCATCCTCATAACTACCGAAATTTCCAATGGTATGAAGGGAGTTTAAGTCATTTTTAGGCTGAGGATGGTAAGGAAGAGAATGAAGTGGAAGCTGATGATGATGAAGCTGAGATTTATCCACCACATTACACACAACCAAGCGCAACACCACCATCACAAGTCAAAAACTCATGGTCTACTATTGAAGACGAAGCTCTTATTTTTTCAATTGTTGGTATCAATCAAAAAAAGGGTCAACTTTGGACAAAGATAGAAGGCTTATATGATATGGCCCGACAAAACAACCCTAATATCATTGTTGAAAGAAATATATCTTTGTTGAAAGGTCGGTGGAGAAGAATTGTTTCATCTGTAATGAGGTGGGTAAGTTTCTACGGCGAAGTCATTGGTTGAAGGAGCGGAATGAACAACGAAGATGTTATTAGAGAGACTCATTGTATTTACGAGCAAACATATAATTCAAAATTTATCTTCCAACATGCATGAATTTTGTTGAACAGGTACCCTAAATGGAAACAATAATGAATTCTTCTGTCATGGATGGTCGACGTAGATGTCTGAAGTCATCTGACCATATAAAAGATAGTCTTGAGATTGGTAGCAGTGGATTAAAAATTCGAAGCACTAAAAGTGGACACTTCTCACCTTTAAATCCACAAACACCAATTAGTGATGAAGTTCGAATGGAAACCTTTACTTATCCTGAAGGTGTTAAAAAACAAAACAAAACGAGAAGGGGAGGGGGAAGGTTAAGTCCTCTGACTCGACAACGGAAGTTGTGTATAGTCTAGGTGAGCAAATTAAGTGGTACAAAGAGGCACGAAATGTAGATAATGTGTTGGAAAATGAGAGACTTGAATATCGAATAAGAATGCTTGAAGTTAAAGAGAAAGAGACGGACTTAGCCTTGATAAAAGTGAAATAAGACACGTTTAATAATCTGTTGACCAAGGCAACATTGACACTCGAAGAAGAAAGGATAAAAAGTAAATTAATGGTTGAACACTATTAATGGATTGTAGTTTTTATGTGTACTAAATTTTAATTATTGTACTATAATGTATTGTGTGCATGTTGTATTGTTAGCCTACCCCAACTAGATTTAGTTACAAGCTTAGTTGTTGCTGTTATGCTCCTTGTATCGTTAGCTTACCCCCCAACTAGTTTGGGAGTAAAATATTTGTTGTTGTTATGCTTGTTGTTTTGTCGTTCTTATATGATAATTGTTCTATTGTAATATGCACCGTCTTTCTATTGTAATATTGATTTCATCACTTTTGTGAAGATTATATTCTTAGATTTTACTTTTCCAGCAACTATATTCCCAATTATCGATTATCCAGAGTGAATATTTTCTCAACTTTCACTTTTCCAGAGAAATATTCTCATATTCACTTTTGCGGAGATTATATTCTCAGCTTTCACTTTTGTTGAGATTATATTCTCGACTTTCACTTTTGCAGAGATTATATTCTCAGCTTTCACTATTTAAAATCATCACAAAGATTAAATTCTTGTCTTTTTCACAAAGGTTACGTTTTTAAAACACTATAAGAAAGCACGTGTTTCCTATCCTTTCAGACAATCCCAACTCATTTCAATACTGTAGAAAAGGGAATATACATCGGATATACGGGGTATATACGTCGGATATAAGGCTCCCCAGACCCGACGTCTATGTATACGTCGTATATACGTATACCTTTTTTGAAAAGAATAGATGTCAGCTAATACAAACAACCGACTTCTATATCTAAACCTTGACAACAAAAATAGCAATCATCCTGCACCAAATTTATCCTGTACCAAAAACACTGCATAGCAAACACATTCAACCTGCACAAGAAAAGCATTCATCCTGCACCAAATTCATTCACAAATACATACACATAATCATTCAACACACTTGACATTCATACACAAACACTTGACATTCTCATTCCAAAAAGGAGGCAATTATATTAAGGCATATCATTGTATGTTTGTAATACAAGTAAACTAGCTAAATAAATTATAAAAAATATGTTAGTGATATGAGAACCTCTTAGTTCATTAACATGTTTATGATAAAATAGCGAGTCCATCAGTCGTGAGTATCATCGAGCTCTTGTTGCGAGTAGGGATCATTATTCTTTTGGAAGACCTATAAAAATATTAAATCTAGATAATGAAACTACAATTATACAACTGAATGACGATCTATATTACCTCGGATAGGAATACGTCTTGAATTGCAAATTCGAGGATTTTCTCCATGTATGTCATCACGTAGTAACCACATTTCGTATTTCCAATCTGCTTGCGGTACTACAAACATATAAATTCGCTAAATATATATTCAATTACTTAACTTAATTAACAAAAATGGGAGAAAGAACTTACTCACATTCCATGTCATGTTACTCCAGCTTTTGGGGTTGTTCTCCTGCCATCTGACGCTTTGTAAACCTTCATTGTCCTGAGTAGCACAAGTTATTGAACATGAATTCAATAATACTAATAAAAATCCACATATTACAAACACGATGATTACAAGTTTCTTTGTGGAGTCCCTTGGTTTATTCGACCCCAACGGATCAAACCAATATGCCAAATTAGTAGCGGTGCATACAACGACAAGCATCCAATGAACCCTGTTTATATATATAATTAGAAGTTTATTACAAAATAAAATTACACTTTGAATTAACAAGTTTACCTCTCATGATAAGGGAGCCAATAATATCTTTTGTCTTCTTCTTTCATGAGAGTCCTAAGCTGACCTGATTTATCATCATTCCCGTATATAGAGGTAGATGGACTGAAAAATCCAAATAGTTGATCATCGAGAAAGACCGACCTTCTGGCGTCATAAATGTGTCTACAAGAGGAAAAATTACATTTTATTACAGTTATGATAAAATTATTCAATATATTTCATCTTATAAAAAAGAAAACACTTCACTTGCACGTCGATAATAATTATGCACAATGAATCCAGTGCCAAGAACTGCATAACATCCTCTTTGGTGACATATAAAGCCGAAGACAAACCTTTAACCCCCTCCTCCAGATTCCAGGTACTTAAGAATTGTGATTCCCTACCTACCATACATTGATACAACATTTTGCAACTACTTGGAAGCAAATTAATGTTGATTGGAGGTTGGTTGTTGGACCATTTCCTCCGGGGGCTTGACACCTTACATATATATATACAACCGTTAAAAATACAATTGTTAACAAAATTAAAATTTACAGTCTTTCAAAATTAAAGTATACACCGTGTGTGTCATTTAGCTCTATTAAATGATTTGGCCACTACACAAACCCACCGATAGCATCGCCGAGGGTAACAACCCGCATATAAGCAAATCCCCACTAGAACCTTCACTTCTCCTTCTTCCACCTCTGTGAAGTGGTGTATGGAGATGTTATGAACTTTGTCGTGTCCCACCATTCTTCGATCAGGGTCTTCGACATATAGAGAACATCTAGATCCATCCTCAAACTTTCCAAACGAGTAACCGCCTATGAGGGTCAATTCTCGAGAATTAGCCACGAAATCATATTGTCCATCAGGGTTGAACACTGGCAACATTGGAGGAGTGGTCACCGGGGAAGAAACGGCTATGGCGGGTAGGAGAAGTAGCCAAATCGCGATCCAATCTCTCCATAACAAGTTGCAATTTATTTTGTAAATCTACAATTTGTTGCTCGCATTTGGTATGAGTTGTCGACGAATTTGACCGTTGAGTCTTTCCATAATATTGTCGTAGTCCAACCCTACTCCCTACCGTCATTTCCCAAGGCTTTGCGTAGAATGTCATTCCAACCATCAGAAGCAAATTCGCCTTGTGATTCTCTCAACTTCAGAGAGTCCTAAAGTTTCATGAAAAATGTTACCAACAATTTAAAAATATAAAATTACTGAATGTGATTTAATAACATATACAAGTGATACAACTTACTATCTTCGATCGATTGCTTGTGACTCATCTGTCACGTACTCCCCTCTAGAGTTTACCCTCGCTCTTTTCTAAGAATCACAACGAACTACGGGAGAAGGAGGAGACACGTTGCTTGCTTGCTCCTCACTCATACCGGAGTCAATTGCCTCTTGTTTCTTCAGGGCAATTTTTTCAGCCATCATTTGTACTTCTAACTTTTGGTACCCCGCTCGAGGCATACGATGCGTATACTTTTTAGAAGATCTAATCTTTCGGTTTTTTGCTCGGATGGCCTAAAACCAATTTTATTAGATTCTCGTTTAAGTTAATAAGTTCATATTCTAAATTAAACTCAGTTACCTCAACTCCGGTCTATCTCTTGATTTTCTGAATTGTTCTCATTGATTCAGAGTGATAAAGCTATAGATATCGCATGGATTTCTATCCTAGTAGTCTTCGAATATGTACTTGTTCGTTAAATTTGTTTTGAAGTCCCTCCAACAAACCGACATGTATGTCATCCACTTTTCCATCAACTTCTTAGTGGATTGGAACTCAAAAGTTGCCTACAACACGTTAACAACTTTATATATCTCAAAAGCTTGACTAAAACTAAAGAATTTTATAATGAACTCATTACCTGCACATCATCCCAAATTGTGCCCTTCAACTTCTCATCAACATCGGCCCAACTCGACAAACAAATGTCAAATTTGGCCTTCGCTAGGCTACCCAGATAACTTTTCCAGTTATCAGATAGGATACTTATCGGCTCAAGACGGTCATCAAACTGGATTGGAACTCTACCATCTCTATTTCTTTTCCCCACGAATTCTTTCATGAGGCAAGGATCTTGTGAATTGTACGTCTTCGAGCCTTCAGACTCTGATGGAGTGAGTTTCTTTTTCAGAGTCATGATCTATAAAAGGTAAACTCAAGACATTAACAAGTAAAATCAAGACATTAAATGTTTATTACAAGAAATTTTGCACATTTACGGGGGAGGGGGGGGGATTCTTAATGGATTTTCAATCTATATACCCTCAACATTTATTTCCTCGTCTACTGAGTTCAACTCAGGTAGTTGCTTAGAGAAAGGTGTTGTCTCTTCATACTTGATAAGACTATCATCTGATTCAATTTTTTCTTCCCTTCCAGAATTACTGTCCATTTCTTATCGCATGGATCAGCCACATAAAAGACTTGTTTCGCCTGGGAAGCGAGAATAAAAGGTTCTCCTTTATATCATTCTTTTGAAAAATCAATTAAAGTGAACCGCAAATCATCCACTTGAACTCCACTTTTATTATCAGCCCGCTTGCATCTAAATACAGGTACTTTGAATTTAACAAAGTCTAGCTCCCATATGTTTTCAATTACACCGTAATAGGACATGCCAACGTATACATGATTCTTGTCTTTAGAACTAGACACATGCAAAGACTCTGCTATTAAGGTGACGTCACTGTTCTGAACACTTTTGAAATCTTCACAGACTGTGTAGAATCAATATCCATTGATATTATAGTCATTGTAACTTATAACAGCAGAATGCGGACCTGCGGACCGTAGGCCAACCACTGTATTGTCTCAGAAACATCACGCTTGTAAGCCACATTTTTGAACCACGAGATGAAATTCTTATTGTGACTATTTATTACTTGTTGATCACTTCATAAAGGATTTCTTTCCTTTAGAACATTCATGTGTTCATTTAGGTAATGTTGAACTTCATTAGAATTGCACAACACATAAAAATATGCTGTCATTAAGTACTCGCCATTTGGATTTAACATTTTCATCCCACGTGTCCCTTTACCATCAACATGTTCATCATGACAATTCTTTGGAAGTCCAACACTTTTGGTGTTTGCTAGGTATCTAGTGCAAAACTCAATAACCTCCTCAGCTATGTATCCTTCAACAATATTTTTACAATAACAATATTTTGGTGTTTCTAGGTATCTAGTACTAGCATCTGGCCTTCGACGTTTTTTACAATAACATTTTAACACTTTCATATAACGCTCGAAAGGATACATCGACCTTAAAAAACTAGTCAACACAATTTAACGTCTCTAACCAAATGAATAACTAGATGAATCATAATGTCGAAAAAAGCAGGTGGGAAGAACATCTCCAACTGACATAATGTAACCACAATTTCATTCTACAACTTATTGAACTGCACGGGATCGACCACTTTACTGGAAATTTTGTTGAAAAGGAACACAACTTTATTATTGCATGTCTAACATCTTTCGGTAATATGGATATCAGTGCTACAGGTAACAACTGCTGGATTAGAGTGTGACAATCGTGAGAATTCATCCCCACACGTTTCAACTCCTTCACAACAACAAGACTACTGATATTTGAAGAATAACCTTATGGAACTCTTAGATCGTGCAAACACTGACAGAGAATCTTTTTTTCTTTTTTTCTACACAATGTATAACTAGCTGGAGGTAAGTAATTCCGGTCTACTTTCTTCTCTAGTGCCAGCAATGCTTGTATACCAAGGTCAACAAGATCAAGTCTAGCATAATATTCGTCTTTTGTTTTACTAGGTATGTTCAACAAAGTTTCAACAAGACTATCACAATATTTTTTCTCTACGTGTATCACATCAATACAATGTCTAACGTCTAAAGTTTTCCAGTAAGGAAGATAAAAAAAATATGGAGACTTTTGTCATTTGCTCGTCTGTACGGTTTTCCAAATTCACATTCAACGTTCATTACACGTTCATACATCTTTTCGATGCTGATTTCAACTTCTGGATTTTGAAACTCATGTTTTCCGTTAAATGCCTTCTTCAACCTACGATAAGGATGGGAGTTCGGCAAAAATCTCCGATGACAAAGATAGATTGTCTTAGAACCATTAACCAGTTGCAAGGAGCATGTATTCTCTTCGCAAATTGGACAAACTTTATGACCTTTGACTGAATATCCAGACAGATTACCATAAGCTGGAAAACTATTAATCGTGCAAAATATCATTGCCCGCATTACAAACGACTCGTGGCGATAAGAATAAAAAACTGGCTCTCCGTCTTCCCATAATCTCTTTAGGTCAACAATTAAGGGTCTTAAATACACATCGATGTTGTTTTCAGGTTGTTTCAGACCAGAAATCATTAAGGACGACATAATATATTTGCATTTCATGCATAACCACGGGGGCAGTTTGTAAATTACAAGCAAAACATGCCAAGAATTGTGAATGCTACTCAAACTACCGAAACGATTCATTCCGTCCGTACAGAGTCCAAGTTGTACATTCCTCGATTCTTCACCAAACACAGGAAATTCGTAATCTACTTTTTTCCATTGAGGTGAATCTACAGGATGACGTCCCAATTGCTCATTTGGTTTCTCACGATCAGCATGTCATGTCATGTTTTTGGAATCCTCCTTACCCGCAAATAAACGTTTAAGCCTTGGTATTATCGGAAGATACCAGAAAATCTTAGCAGGAGGTCCTTTGATTTGGTCCACTGCGTTTCATTTTGTATCGTGAACCATTACACTTGGGACATGAATGTAAGTTTTCAAACTCGCCCCTATACAATATACAATCATTCAGGCATGCATGTATCTTCCTATATTCGATTCTCATAGGAACAACACTTTCTTTGCATCATAAGTTCTATCTCGTAGCTCATTATCATCTGGAAGCATCTCTTTCAATAACTTCAACAGTGATGTGAAATTGACATCGGTCCAACCATTTCCTGTTTTTAAATTGTACAACTTCAACACCGCTGACAATCTAGTGAATTTGGTGCAACCATTATACAACGACTTCTCATTGTCACTCAACAAAGTACCAAGTAAATCGAGGTTGGACGAAAACTTTTCAACAATATCCTGAACCATTTCCTCTAAGTGATCTCCCACACTAACATTGTCTCCGTCATTCTTGGAGCAACTAAATGATTCATTTTCACCGTGCCATATCTACCATCTGTAACTTGGGTTGAAACCTTTCTCAAACAAATGATCTTTTATTTTCCGAAAAGTCAGCACTGACATATTATGACACTTATTGCACCATGTCTCTGTCATTTGTTTTTTTAAATGTTTTTTGGCAACCTCTAAGAACATATTCACTCCGTTCTCATACTCATCACTCAATCGGTTTGAAAGAATCCACTATCGATCCATTTCAATCTAAACATTAAGAAAAATGATAGTTATTATTGAAGGAAATAAATAAAATTTCAATTTAAAAGAAGATGTTCGTAGATGAGAAGATCTGGAGACATAAAGATGAGAAAAGAATGACTCAGGAGAGAGGAGATTAAGTCTTCAATCTAGCGTAGGAATAAGGAAGGTTAGAAACCTAACTAAGCAATCAATGGCAAAGCAAGCCTAAAGTCCATTATAGGTCCTTAGCACTAGACGACGCCTAACTTTGAGGTCCCACCGAGGACCACTAGTCTGTAGAAAATCAAGAACCTGGAGGTCCCTAAAATATCAAGGAGACTAGATGGGCAACAACATTCAGGCCGAAACAGTCTTAAACGTCGATCACCACTAATCTGTAGGAAATCAAGAATCTGGAGGTTCCTAAAATCTTAGGGAGACTAGGTGGGCAACGACGTTCAGGCCATAACGGTCTTAAACAGTTTCCTCTCCTTAATGCGTCCAGAAATCTCATGGGCCAACGTCTAATTGATTTTATTAAGGCTCTTTTATTAAGTGATTTTTGGGCCAAAGAAAATGTGATGAAATCCCCACCTCATCTCCTATAGGTGACTACCCGTAAGTGTTTTTCATACGTTAACCTAACAAACAACACACCAAATAAACACTCACCTCACTCTTATTCCAATGCAAGTCCTACTAACTAATGCATGCTTTCTAATGAATGATGAGTGAAAGAGATTGCGTACCTTACGTCAGCAATCTACGACAAAAATCGAAAAATAAATAATAAATACGATGAATGGAAATCTTATATGATGAATGACTTAGCAAATATTGTCTAATCTTCCGCTTTAGGTTATTAAAGGCCAAGTTGCTTAAGGGATTTGATGAATTATTAGAAACTAAACAAAATAAGTTGTTTTCACCATAAATAAACATTTAACTACACTAAACATTAATAAATGTATGAACTCACTAAACTAAACTAAAGTTTTTTACATGATCTAAGTTATAGTCTTTTTAATATAAAGTCTAAGTTATAATTTTGCAGAAGAGTATTACAAAGGTTTGGAATCAAACAAAGTCGAACAAAAAGGCAAAAGTTTGATGAAATAAACGTTAAATACATTGTCACAACTGATTCTAGCATCTCTCTCTTTCTCACTCACTCAACAATAAAAGGAGTACCTTTGCTATATCTAGTGGTATCCACAATTCGCAATATACATGTTAGTTTGTTAACAATGATAATTCTTGTTAAATAGATTGTCAAGATGGTTTTTATCATGAAAGTAGGCAAAGGTACTCTTAATTAAATACATTGTGCCTAAATAACTCAACTATTTTAATTTCACACAGAAGTATACAGTTACTTTGTAAGCAAACTTGAGTTGTCATGTGTTTCAAAGCAAAAGCTTAGAACATTAAATAGATTAGTCTTGAAACATCGAATGTCTAATATTATCACTCAAAAAACTCCCGATTAAATCACATTAATATTATGTCTAATATTATCAGCCCAAATGACAAGCTAAGATAGTTTAATTGTATATATGAACTAACCAGAGGAGGAGGAGGTCACGGTTGCGGTGATGGTGGTCTTGGGGGAGGAGGGTGCGGTGACAGTGGTCTTGGAGGAGGAGGAGGAGGAGGGTGAACTGACGGTGGTCGAATGAGGTTGCGGTAGTTGGGGAAGTGGAGGAGGACGTCCAATGTTGCGAAGGCTATGGTTTTGGTCAGGTTTTGGTTGAGTTTTGGCCGGAGTCGTCGAAGGGGAGGAAGACGGCTAGGGTTTTCGTTGGGTTTTGGTGTCTAAGAGAAAAGATAAAAGATAAAAACTGAAGGGATACTTGGCCTTATTAGACCTATAGATGTTGGATGTCACTTGCACCCGACGTCTATTTGGGATGGGGAATAGACGTCGGATGTAACAAATATCTGCCATCTATAGGTCGACGTCTGAGGGGAATAGAAGTCGGATGCAATGCATGCTCCAACAACCGACGTCTAGAGTACACAATAGACGTTGGCTGTACTAATCACCAACGTCTATACCTATAGACGTCGGCTTGTAATACAGTCGTTGTCTATTAGGCAACGAGTATGCACTATTCTGCACCAGTGTTTCTCTTTTTTCACTCATCCCTAACTCTTTCTCTCGCTCTTTCAAATTTTAGCAAATGAATTTAGATGGTTTTTGAAACTCAACTTCTTTTAATTCCTACAATGAGAATACGCATGCAAGCCTCGCGATAGTAGACAAATTAATCGAATTTGTTCATCTGTTTCTATTTGAGATGTTTTCTTCAAGCTCTCGGAGGGGGCGGAGTCAAGTTAATTGATCTTGCAACTACGATAGAGATCATGAAGCTGGTTATAACTGTCTTTTTACTGATAACTTTGTTGAAAATGTTGTTTACCCTGATTATATTTACCGAAAGGATTTTGAATGCATAAACATATCTTTCTTCGTATAGTTGAAGCTCTCGAGAATACTGATTTATTCTTTCAACGAAGACCAGATACCACTGGTAAACTTGGAATATCAGCACTACAAAGATGCATAGGAGTCATCTGAATATGAGCATATGGTACACAAGCTGATACAGTTGATAAATACTTACAACTCAGTGAAGAAAAAACCACAAATGTCCTGCAAAAAATTATAAAATGTGTCATTGTCAAATTTGTTGATGAATATTAAAGAATGCCTACACCAACGGACTTGACGAGGTTACTTCACATCGGTGAGCGTCATGGATTCCTTGACATGATAGGCAGCATTGACCATATGCACTGGGTGTGGAAAAATTACCCAGTTGCATGGAAAACACAATATCAAGGGCTAACTGGCAAATCAACACTTGTCCTCGAGGTTGTAGCATCTCAAGATCTATGCATTTAACTTTTTTTTCTTTGGTATATTGGGTTTGTTTAATGACCTTAATGTGCTTCATCGATCTCCAGTTTTTTATGATATTCTAGGAGGTAAGGCACCACCTATTAATTACTAGGTCAATGATCACCATTACAATATGGGATACTCTCTCACAGATGACACTTATCACAAAGGGTTGCATTCATCAAATCAATCATTCTTTCACACACCCCTGGAGATGCATTATTATCTCAATACCAAGAAGCGGCACACAAGGATGTAAAGCGAGCATTTGGAGTGCTTCAATCGTGACTCGTAATAATTCGAAAGTCATATCTTGCATGGTCATTGGGATTGGGAAATGGCTAGAGGGATCCGTGAGAAAGAAGAGGAGGAGAGGGGCTATGGTGGTGAAGAGGTGGTGGAGTTGGGGGATGTGAGCATGGTGATTGTAAGGATGGAGGGAGTTGGAAGCGAGGGGAGGGTGGTGTTGGGATGAGTAGGTTGAGGAACAATGGCGGAGGTGGAGGGACACATCAGGAGGAAGTGAAAGAGAGGGAGGAGGAGAGGAGAGAGAAGGACTTTGGAAGAAGGGTTTTTATGTTTTTAACTTTTTTATTTTTATTTTTAATAGTATGGACATTTGTATTGTACGAGATGTAATTTGCAAATTGTCTAACGGTATTGGACGAAAAGGTGATGGAATGGATCCCACTAAAAGCAGATGTGCATGTAAGCAAATTGTTCGGCATAGAAGTATACATCCGACAATAGCAATTCTCCAGGTGCATATCGCCAATAATTAGGACACCTCTGAGATGCACCCAAGCAGAAACCCTCAATAATGTTTGTTTTGAAAATTTCCAAACCATGCATAGTTGATTTTTTTATGTTCATGCATGATATTTGAGGAACAACATATAAGTCATAGGATAACTTTGTATAGTTAAATTAATTAATTTAACTTAAATCATAGTTAAAATAAACATTTTTAATGTATTAAATTTGATAATATTTGTATAGTTATTTTTTTGGTGTCAACACCAATAAATTTGTCATATAATGTGTCATGTAATGCCAAATAAATCCTTGTTGGATACACAATAAATTTTTGGTATATATACAATATATATAGTATTTCAGGTATTTTTGGAGGTACCAAAAATAACTAAAATACTAAATACATATAAAATTACCGGGCCCACGGCCCGACCCGTTTAGGTCGCCAGGTCCGGGCCAGGTCAATACCCAAGTCTACTTATCAACGACAAACTGGGGAAATACAATATTTCAACTATTGGAATATGAAAGGACAAAACTACATGGATCTTTTTCGTTAATTTAAGCTCACCACTTGTAGCTTTGTCCGTACATTGGACCTAAGCTCGAACCATTTGGGCCCATCACCTATGATTCTTTTTGGGCTCAAAAGATTTGTGAATTGTAATTTTTATAGGCTTTACTAGTTACTAGTCGTTAACACGGGATAAAAAAACAACATTTATATGTAGGGCGGTATACAAGCTGAAATCGTGCGAGTTGACTCAACTCGTTTACATTTTTTTGTTCGCTCGTGGTTCACTCGTGACTCAAATTGAGCAGAAAAATACGCTCGTGCTCAGCTCGTCATATGCTCGCGAGCCTCTCGGTTCGCTCATTTGCTTGTTATGATACAATTTTCCTGCTTAATTAGACAATATTGCTTACCATTATTTGTCTTATGATTGATAGAATAATATCTTAAAACAGTTGAAATGGTAAAACAATCTAAATTGACATATAATTATCCAACCAACAAATCGAAATTAAATTTTAAGTTCAAACATAAAACATACGAAATAGAATAGTAGTCTCAACAAATTAAAAAAAACAATTGTTGTATAATCAAATTAAACAAGAGTATTTAATTTTTCATTTAAAGGACAACAGAAAAATAAACCAAAAGATTAGAGTTTGGTATATATATATATAGAGAGAGAGAGAAGGTAGAATGAGCATTGAGCTCACTTTTGTTTAAATGAGTCCCTAATGATCTAACCGTTGATCTCAATCTGAATGGTTGTGAGTCATTAATAAACTTTAAGTGATAGTACTCTAGCAATTTTACAAGTCTCTCTAACTCATCTTCTTCTCCCTTTTCTTCCAAGAAACTCAATTTTCCCTTCTTCCCAAACGTCCACTCTTCCACCTTCAAGCTTCGTCATCGCCTTCCTCCTCTCCCTCCCCACCCTCCACGATGATCTCCCTCCCCCTCCGACTCCTCCAATGCCCTCCACTGTGTCGCCTCCGTTGTGGACTCCACCTCCCTCAAACTCCTTCTCTCTTCTGACGCCGACCCTTCTGTCCCCAACTCCTCCGGCCTACTCCCCCTCCACCACCAACCTCACGCATATAAACTATAACAGCCCAAATCAGATTTTCGGAGAGACAAATACAACCTATTGTGTCTCAAATTCAATGTCTTGAATATGTGAGGATTTGTCCTATTTTATTGACATATAAATTACACTTGAGAATTTATCAATTTCTAAGGTGATGTTTTGAAGTTCTTTGTTATTTATGAATTTAGAATAACATGTGGTATCAGTATCTGATACTCCTTTCGAACATATCCAAATTAAAGTAAAAATATGTAAATTACGGTAATATGTATCGATGTTCGTAACTGTAATGTAATAATGTTAGTCGTAATATGATGTCGTTAGCTGTAATATGATGTTATTAATCGTAATATATTGTAATTATTTTTAGTAACATTCCTCAAATAATGGTGGATGACTACAACATGTGTAACTTGTATGAGCCCATCATTTGATTCTTCAAATCAACTCTTCGTTGATGACATCGAACCTACAACAGTGGAAATCGAAGCTTTGATGAAAAGAAATAGATCATCAACGACACATCCAAGGTTTGATGGTGGCTGATCACATCAAATCCTGGGAAACCCAAATCTGACCTTCGAATCCACCGATCCAATCTTTGGTGGTGGCAAAAACTCAATCTCTGTCACGTCTCATCTTCTTTTCCGTTTTTACCCAATTAAAGCTGCAAAATCGCTCACAACGTACATAGGTGGCATTTATCGAGTTTCAATTTGTGTTTCCAACATTGGGCATCCATAGTTCAAGAGACAAATTAACAAAAAAAAGTTGGAGGACTAAAAAAATTAGTTTAAGGAGAAAATTAGAATCTTGTATCTTATTTATGCAAACACACTACCATATTTGTGGCAATCTTATTAATTTTAGAGGACTTATGTGCATTTCACATATATACTACCAAAAAAATTAAGCAACAGATTGTTACGTTAAATGATTTTGTTAAAATGACTTCTTATAGTTGGAAGTGTGAGTATAAAAGTTTATGGGTTGGGGAAGCACATTTCATAAGTGTGCAAAAGGATATCACAGTTATACTACAATAAGAATATAGGAGACAATTTATAAGAGCCATGACGAATTAGCCATAATATGATGTTGTTTGCCGTAATATAATGTAATTATTTTTAATAACATTTCTCAAATAATACTGGATGACTGCAACATGTATAACATGTATCGATATTCATAACAAAATTAATATTACGTTCACAACCGTAATATAATGTTGTTAGCCGTAATATGATGTTGTTAGCCGTAATTAATGTAATTATTTGTAATAACATTCCTCAAATAATAGTGGATGACTGCAACATATGTAACTTTTTTGGAACTATATTTTGAAACGTTCAATTCAAAAGATTTGGAAAAAATGTAACAATATAGACATAACAGTAATATAATCATATTTTGGTCATAAAACATTCTACTATGTTCAACACATCCATACACTTTCTAACTTGTTCATGTGATGAAAAACTATACTACACATCTGCTAAATTTGAACGATCAAATTGTTAATCTACAATGTCGGTCTCTTCCAAAGAAACTACAGTTCGGGTGTCCTTTTCAACCGTATTATCTTGTGACATTTGAGCAAGGCCAAAGGTGAAAGTTGGAATATGCGACTTTGGGTTTTTGGATTTCTTCTTCAAACAAGAGAACTTGGCTTTCAAAACAACAATTCTATGTTCTAACAACTTCATCTGAGATTTCTCGACTTCCAAAGTAACAACTATATATTTTAACAACTTCACCTTAGATTTTATTTTTTCATTCATTTTCTTCGGAATTTGGACTTCGTTGTGATCAAACTCTATACCATCAGAAGCCTTATCTAAGTTGTCCTTAATGTTTTTTGACTTCGACTTCTTCTTTATGTCGCAACATTTAGAGGAGGTAATTTTCACTACTACAGAAAAGGGAATATACGTAGGTTGTATGGGGGTATATACGTCGGATATAAGCACTCCCAGATCGGCGTCTATGTGTGCGTCATCTATACATAGACGTTGATCGCTCTAAATCTGACGTTTATTCCTAAAGAATAGACGTCGGCTGTCTGTATCAGCCGACGTCTATACTTAAATAATAGACGTCGGCCTTTCTCTACGATTGACGTCTATTCTTTAAGTATAAATGTCGGTGAAATAACAAACGACGTCTATTCATTTCTCTTCTTTAGAGGAATACACGTAGGCTAATACAAACTTCCGATGTCTATTCTTAAACCTGGACGACAAAAAAAAGCATCCTGCAAACTTGTATTTAATCATCGTATTTAGTCATGGTACATACAAGCTGCACCAAATTCGTTCACAAATACTCACACTTTCATCCACATGTACATACAAGCACAAACACACAAGCATACATGCACAAACACAAACATACAACCATACAAGCACAAACACACAAGCATACACAATCATTCAACACACTTGCAATTAATTCATATAAACAATTGACATTCATTCTAAAATTGAGACGATTATATTAAGGCATAAATTGTAGGTTTGTAATACAAGTGAACTTGTTAACTAAATTACAAAAAATTCTAGTGACAGGAGAACCTCTTAGTTCATCAACATGTTTCGGATAAAATAGCGAGCCCATTGGTCGCGAGTTTCATCGAGCTCCTGTTGTGAGAATGGATCACTACTTTTTGGGAAGACTTATCAAAAAAATACAAGTAAAAGTTTTAATAACTAAATATTGAAACTACAACTATACAAGTGAATAACGATCTACATTACCTCGGATAGGCACACGTCTTAAGTTGCCAATTCGAGGATTTCCTTCATGTATCTCATCACGTAGTAACCACATTCCGTATTTCTAACCTGCTTCTGGTACTACAAATATAGAAATTCGCTAAATATATGTTCCTAACTTAATTAACAAAAAATTGGAGAGAACGTACTCTCATTCCATGTCATGTTATTCCTGCTTTTGTGGTTGTTCTCCTGCCACCTAAAGCTCTATGAACCTTAATTGCCCTGAGTAGCAGAAGTTAAACCTTCATTCAATAATACTAATAAAAATCCACGAATTAAAAATACGATAACTAAAACGAACTTACAAATTTAGAAGTTTCTTTATTGAGTCCATTGGTTTATTCGACCCCAACGGATCAAACCAATATACCGAATTAGTCGTGGGGCATAAAGACCGTGGTTTATGCATTAATATTTATGAAACATTAGAATAAATGAAGAAAACCAACAAGATCCAATATTTTAATTTTATCTACTTTACCGTCTCTACTACCTATCCCGTTTTAAATTCTAACATATCAAACATATAAATAAAGATGGTGAATTCCCAACAAAAATACTCACAGTTGGTAGCAAGGGAACACACCGTTTGCGGTTAATGGGCTGATTTACTTCTAATACGAACAAAAATCGAAATGTTGGATTCGAACGAGAGGAGAAGTTTACCAAGAAAGAAAAGAATCATTACTCCACCAAAAATCCGAAAATAAACCAACCAAAACAAACTTAACACTTACGGTGGTTAGGGATGTGAAGGAAGACGGAGGAACGGTGGTTAGGGATGTTGAGGAAGACGGAGGAGAGGGCCGGAGAAGGGGAGGAGAGTTTGGGACGTTGCTACGGTGCCGGAGATGCTGCAGATTGGCCGGAGATCGGTCGCGGAGGAGGGTTCAGTCGCGGAACGGCTAGGGTTTGGTTTGGTTTTCATCTGGAATGAATGACAGAAAACGCAACTGTTCAATTTCTTTAAAACCAATAGACGTTGGATGTTATATATATCTGACGTCTATACTTCGACGTCTATATGCATGAGGTATAGACGTAGGCCAGGCCGTCTATAACATCCGACGTCTATAGGTCAACATCTATACCCTATAGACGTCAGATGCACATGGTATTCTAACACCCGACGTCTATAGGTTGACGTGTATAGCGTATAGACGTCGGATGCAATGGGTATTCCAACACCCGACGTCTATAGTACTCCATAGACGTCGGCCTTGGTAACGACCGACGTGTATGCTATTGATGAGAATTAAATTTATACCGCAAGTGCACGGCGTCAATGAAGACGTGGCAAATACGGGTCGAACACAAGGAGGGAGAGATCTTGTTATTTGTGTGATTTTCGATTAAGGGGAAGAAGGAGAGAAGAAATAAATTGGGTTTTGAGATTTTTGATTTTTAATTATCTAAAGCAAGAAACAAGAACAATTAAAATTAAAACAACAAAGAAGTGAATTCCGTCGGGTGGAGGTTTAGATTTAAGGTTTAGATTAGAGAATTCAGAAACTTATAATAAATCATGTTAGTTATGAAGCATTACATGATAAATGATTTAACATAAACTCAAGTAATCAAAATATACTAATCACAAACTTAAAATAATAACAATCATTCATCTTCTCTTCACCCTAAATCCGTCACCTCCACCCTTTGGAAAGAGTTAGAAACTCATGGAGGGAGGAAGGAGAAGGGGTCCTAGAGGCATTACAAAAGAAAGGAGAAAACAAGAAATAAAAGACAGAATTTTATTAATAAAACTAAAGAACAAAAATAACAACAACTAAAAACTAGGTCTAAGGCCAAGGACCTTTATTACATCGTTCTCGGGGCTATTTATAGTTGCTACAAGAGACCTATGTATAGAATTGGAGAGTACACGTGTCCAGACACGACTGGACAAAAATTGAACACATGGATCGCCTTTGGTGCGGCGGAAACGCCACATGGTAAGTGTAATGTGCGGCGGAAACGCCGCATATATTGCTCTGATTAAATCTGGATTTTAGCTGAATGTTTATGGTATGATTTGATCCTCCTTTGCGCGTCTGGATTGATTTTTTCCATTCTTTTGAGCTCCGGATTAATTCCTTCAAATATTTGGAGATACACATTGATTTTTCTTTAGATTTTCTCCAAGATAATAAAAGCTACCCGTGATTTGCACTTAGGTCCTCGTCTTTTTGCAATTAATTCCCCGGCTACTTTTGTGCTTGAGTCCTTGTTCTTTTTGTAATTAGATCTTGAATGCTTTTATGCTTGGATACATTTCCATTCATAACCCGATAATCTTGAGCTTGGTCTTTATGATAGAAATGAGTCTTTTGCACGCGTTTATGCTCGGGATGTGGGTAATTTGCATTCAGGTCCCTGTAATATGTAAATAAGACTAAACACATACCTTAGTAGCATTTATTGATGTAAAGGTAATCTAAATGAAAGACATATGATGCAATGTATGCAATGCATCAGCTATCTTCGTCCAACTAGATGTCGGATGTTATAACAGCCGACGTCTATTGGGCGACGAGTAAAGACTATTCTGCACTAGTGTTCGCTCGTTATGGAGAAATTTGAAGATATTATTTTCATCCACAGAGATTTTATAGAGAATCTGCAAAGGAAAAAAAATTGATTGTTCAAAATTTGGATACTCGTAATAGGTATTTAGAAGATATAATTTAAAATCAACATACCATATCATCATCCACTTCGGATATGTACTTTGGCTTTGGTTCCACTGGAGACTCCCACTTTCTAATCCTCAGCTTAAATTCTGGAAATATTGGTTTAAACCTAGTGATGTGCTCATATAACCATACTTGTAACATATTTAACAAAAATATAAATTAGTTGTAACAAAATAAAATCGTGCATATACCGAAAAAACATGAAATTGTAATGAAATAAAAGTGTCACACATTGTGTCTACATGACAAACTCAGTAAGACTACAGAAATAAAAATAATATAATCAAATTCTATTTCCAAAATTAATCAATGAAACAACAGTGGATGACTATAATAAAATGTTGTAATATTATGTAAATAATAGTAACAAAACGTCGTTTGTTGTAATATAATCATATTATGTTCAAAATAAAAAACCATGAAGCAACAATAATTGATGACGACAACATATATAAAAGCTTGTAACAATATTTAAATAACAGTAACATAACGTTATTAGTGATAATATAATCATAGTTTGTTCAAAACGGAGAAATATAGAGGATTGAGCTGGTTAGCCATTTGTCGCTATAATTTACCAGCAACAACAAGATACTAGGTGAGCAGAAAATTATCATAAGGTCATAACTCATTGGGGCAGAAAATTATCATACAACTTTTGGTCATAACTCATTGGGGGGAAAACAATAGGAATGTTACTTTTGCAGTAGATTCTGTACATATTGCATAACAATGTAAACATCTGTATCATCTATTCTCTGAGTCAATTCTTCTGAAATGCATGATGAGAGGAAATGTTATGTAATAACGAGAACACATCTTCCACCACTTTGTCACTGATCAGATTGCAAATTATTCTTAGTTAATTTCATAGGATTACTCCTTTGATGCAGTTTAAGACACAAAAATTCTAAAAAAGGTAAACAGCGGCATCTGTTCTTCAATTTGTTTTGGAATCCGATGCTGAAACTGCTGATATGCAAGTCTGTTTTGCTCAAAGAAGCCTTCCTATCTTAAGGCAATCTCAGTCTATAAGTCAGGCCTAACGAGAAGAAAAAAGAATCGAGTGAGAGAGAGCTACCAAAGCCAACCCCACAGCATAAATCACAACCCATCCACGGTTTGATAATTTGATAATGAATTACATTCACAAAAGTCACATTTAATGTCACTTCTGACGTTGATAGATGAATTTTCTCAAGAACTCAACTGAAGGGTTAGTTTCTGAAATTCCATCAATTTATTTCCATCCTTACCATGTAGAGCGCAAATAGGAGAGGAAATTTTGGATGCTATTTGGTGTGATATGACTCGTTTTTTTGTATGTAACCAGCCCTTACTTCCAAGACAATGGGACGTTCAAAGAATAGGCGATGAGGTCTTCCACATTGACCTTGCAAAGATAACACCTAGATGAAAGAGTCGATTTGCAATTCCTTGTAGTAGGCAGGACTGTTCTTCCGATACCCCTAAAGACTGCGAAAAAAAATAAACTTTCAATTGGATAAGGAAAATTCTCACCTAATTCGGGCTTCAAAACCGAATTATATATATATAGGTTGTGTAAATGAGTAATTGGGTTTAGATATTTGGATAGTAGATATATATATATATCAAATTTTTTTAATATAATAAACTTTCAATAAAAAATTAAAAAACTAAGAAGAATTTTTTTTTTGGAAAACTAAACGGATCGCGGGTGTAACCCACGATCCGTGAACACTAAAATCTATAAAAACTCGTCCCGCTCCGTTTCTCTTTCATTTCATATTTCTCACTCCTTCCACTCTACACAGTCGTCAATTTTAGTTGATTTACAAATATTTTGCCCGGTGATATCCAAATTTTTGATATGTGGGGGTTTTGTTGGTGATATTTGAGGTAAATTTTTTTCTTCTTAATTTGTATTATGAGTGATTAATAAATAGTAATAATGTTGAATCTTGAAGTAATTTTAGTATAAAACTGATGAAAATTATTGCATTTGTAGATTAACGAAATGATTGCGGTAAATGTGTACTTTGGCGGTGATATAACTCAAAATGCAAGTTATGGTGTAGAGTACACGATAGGTCCAAGACTTACACTTTCAGCGACCGAAAATGTAACCTTAGAAGAAATTAAGAGTTTGATTTTTCAAGGTTTGCAAGTCGAAGAATCTCGGTACTCGATTGATATTCAATGTCGTGTCAACATTGCACCGACTGGTTTCTTTTTTTTAATGTGATGTCCGTATATGACGAGAATTCCTAGACAATAGCCTATGAAACAACTTAATCGAAAATGGGAATGATGGAGCTATATGTTAAGTTGAATCCTGTGAAAATTGAGTGGAATGTTGAGATGTATGAAGGTAACCAACCTGGTAGTAGTAGTGGTGCACGGTTCATAACTCAACAATCATGTGCTGCAAATACCATAGCAGAAATCAGTCGACCTGCGAATAGAACTTCTAATTTGAATCCATAAGAAAGAACAAATTTCAAGACGATACCGACTGATGATGAAGAAGAAAATGATGACAAAAATTACAATATTGAGTCAGAGGACATGAATGAATCATCAGGTGAGGAGGAGGATGAGGTTGAGGAGGATGAAGATATTGGTCCGAATCTAATCAGTTAAGCCAATTCAACCCATTTAGAGGTAGGGGTTGGGTTCACCCAGCTAAAAGCTTTAATGATTGTTCTAGTTGGGTTCCTGCAGATACATCGTTTATAGAAACCAGCGTAGTAGTTGAGGGTCCGTTAGCTGAGAATCAAGCCTTCTCATCGAAAGACGCTCTAAAGAACGCCATATCGAAATGGCATATTGAAAATAATCAGGAGATCAAGGTGCAAGACAACAGCAAAACCAAATATAGGGTCAGATGTAAAGATGAAATTTTAGTTGGATGTTGTACGCTGCACGGATCGGCTCTGGTGATGCATGGTCGATAAGAAAATGTTCGTACAAACATATATGCTGGTCTACAGCTGCCCGATTCGATCATGCTCAGCTGACTACGAAGATGATTGCCGATATCATCCGTGAAGACGTCGAAAATAATGTCTTGCTCCCGATTAAACAGGTTCATGATCTGGTAAGAAAAGTATTTTCATGTGTTGATCCAAAGTACAATAAATTATGGCGTGCCCGCGAGATTGTTGTTGCAAACATATTTGGAAGTTGATCGGGTTCATATGCTTTGTTGCCTCAATTGTTAAATTCTATTAAACAATGAAATCCTAGGAGTAAAGTTGTAGTTCATTTTGACCTTTTATCACGCGCTGGTGTCCGTCGGTTTAAATGTGCAGCATGGGCTTTGTATTCAGGCATCAAATTTTTGTTTCCTGTGATCAGCAGAGACGCCTCATTTCTAAAAGGTAGATATAAGGGAAGGTTACTTATTGTTGTTGGGTATGACACTGAGAATCAACTTATGCCTCTTGCATTTGGGCTCGTTGAAAAGGAAAATATATCTAATTGGGATGGTTTATGAGATGGTTGCGACGCGAGGTGATTGGAGATAGGAAGATATGTGTCATATCTGATCGACATGTTTCAATAAAACACATTTTTTGGAATCCCGGTTATGATTGGCACGAGGAAGCAAATGAAGAAGTTCAACGCTTATGCACACAACACCTTGCCGAAAATTTTCTTAAAAATTGTAATAACCAGTATGCAGTTGACGCATTCAAAACCGCATGCAGACATAATAGCCCGTGGGATTTCAAAGTCAGTTTGGATCAAGTTGAGTATTGGAGTAAAGATGCATTACAATTCATAAAAGGGATTGGGAAAAAAGATGAAAACAATGAGCATGAACCTGAGGTTCCTAGTAAGTGGTCGTTGTGTCACGGCGGAGGCAAAAGATGGCGAATAATGACAAGCAATGTTGTGGAGTGCCTAAACAATGTATTCAAAGAAGCTCGTGGTTTACCCGTTTGCGCAATTGTAGAGGCGACATACTATAAGCTTTTGGAGTGGTTCAACAACAGAAGACAACATGCACGTGTGTTGGCACAAAGAGGGCACATATTTTCTGAGAGGGTCACATAAATATTGGAAAAATCTGCAGCAGATGCATGTCAACATGAGGTGAAAATTACTGATTTGGATACAGGGGTATACGAGGTCATAGTCAAACATGAAAGAGTGAGCATAACTGGAAGTAGGAGGGATCGTAGTTACAAAGTGGTTCTACGTGACAGCACCAGACCGAAATGTAAGTGTCGGGGACTACAAAATACAAGTATCGCTTGTAGCCATGTTCTGGCAGTGTGTGCAGCACGTAACTACAATTCCAATGAATATACACATCCGTACTACAATGTCTACTCTCTAGTGCACACATGGAAGGGTCACTTTGATGTGTACGGGAAGGAAGAGGATTGGTCAGAATATATGGGAGACAAAATCATACCTGATCGAACACTCGTGAAGAAAGAAAGGAGAAGGTCAAAGTGTTTACCAATGACGATGGATGTCATGGAAGGAAGGATGGGTCTGGGTCATTGTACAGGTTGTGGTTTGATTAATCACACAAGCGAACGTTGCAATGTATTGGAAGGTTAAATGTGTTGTAATCTTGAACGTGTTGTACTGTTGAATGTATTGTACTATTGAATGTGTTTAGGTGTTGGATGTTGAATTTATTAAGTGTTAAATTATAATGAATAAGTACGAGTGTTGCGAGTCATATTTGTAAGTCAAACCATATCAACTAAAATGAAAAAAGCAAATCATAACAATTAAAAGTAGAACATATGTACAACAGAACTAAAATATCAACTACTAGGTGGGAGTGAAAATCTTCTTCATCTTGCGTCGGAGCCCTCAACCGACTGGAGTCGTATCAGCATGCACAGATTGTTCATCATCCTCAGATAATATGTATGGAACCAATGAAGAACGTGCCTGAGTCTCAACAGGCAAGAAAGGTGACTGAGTCTCGTAAACTATACACAGTACAGGAGTTAGTGCAAAAGTGTACCCATGGTCAGCCTCTGGGCTGAATATACCATCAAACCAAGTTCCCAAGTCTATCTACGGCAACTGAGGGGTGTCATAATTAATACTCGATGTGTGATAGTTAGGGTAATCTTTGGGAATCTGGGAAAGCCCAAACTGGGATGGTTGCGATGGTCATGCGCCAATGTCACTGTATGTATGAGAGGGTCTAAACTGCGATAGACCTGCGGCAATGTCATCGTATGTATGAGAGGGTCCAAACTGTGATGGACCTGCGACAATGTTATCATATGTATGAGAAGGTCCAAACTGCGATGGACGTGCACCAATGACACCGTATGTATGAGAAGGTCCAATCTGCGATGGACCTACACCAATGTCACCATATGTATTGGATGGGCCAAAACTGTATGTTGTTTGGTCCTCATGTGTAGGTACCGTATAGTCATCATTACCAATATCATCTCCAGGAATCGACTCTACATCTGCAGGTAATCCAGCATTACTTAATACTCTTTCAAATTGGTGAACCTAATCGCAATCGATGACATCGAGTTGGTGACTTTTCAGCAACATTTTACAGTCCCTTAGTTCCACTTTTATACAACTGCTTAATAACAAATGCAGCCCGTTGGATGCCACATAAACCCTGAAATTATAGTTTGATAGTTAAACATTAACACACAACAAAAATTAGTCATCAAATTTGTTAGAAAAACATACCATTCGTCGAATACATGGTCCACCAAGAACGTAACCGAGGTCCTCAATGGAATCACGTGGGGCTGGCAACGACATGTCCAAACCGAACTCTATTTTGGCATCGTATGTAGACTGTGTACATACCGTTATGCTAAAACCACTGACCATGCCACCGATTCTCTCTGTGATCATAGGGTTGGTTTTCCTCATAAATCTGCGGTCTATCCCACTCCTGTATGTAAATTTGATGCTTCCCTGTTCAATAATCTTTCTGTCGGGTCGCATGAACTATCTTATCAAGTCTTTTTAGCTTTGTCCACTGATTGACATCATTTCATGCTCATATTTGTATCTTATATACATTATCTTACACCTAAGCAATGCTACGTGACGAGTTTTATGTTTAGTTTTCAGGAATAAAGAGGTTTGAAGAGAAGAGACATGGAAGGACCCAAAAGCAGGAAAAATGACTTAATTATGAGACCTGGGAACTAAGATGCAAGGGAGAAGGACCTGATCGTAAGACCGAAGGGCCTAAGAGCAAAACAGGAAACTCCACACCATCATGGGGTGTATTTTGGCAATTCAATTCGGGTCGGAGCTCCAACAAACCAAGTAGATGCATCCAAGACCAAGAAATACTTCAAGCAAAGCTCAACACAAAAAGCAGACGTATCTGGGCCTTATAGACCGCCAATTGGCGGTCTGGATCATCTTAGATCCGCTAAGATTTCGCTTGGACTTGTATTAATGTTTGTTTATGCTATTTTTGGTATTGGTTTAGTCCCACATCGGGGGATTGCCCCAGATTAGCTTTTTCCATGCTTATAAATAGAACTCTTCACCTTCCATTGTATCCATCTCTCTCTTGGTGGTCTTCTTCCCTACTAAGAAGAGTGAAGCCTTGAAGCAAAACTCTGTGGAGGAAGGGCTGCTTGTAATTTGGAGTAAGTAATAATAGAAGTTTTGTAGTTAATTGTTGTTTGCTTTAGTTTTTACATTGCTTAGTTAATTTCAATTTACATGTCTTGCATGTTTCTTTAGTCTCATGTTCTTTTAGTTTCTTTGATGTTTCTTGCTTGCTTAGATTACTTTCATTTAAGTATTAATGCTTCATTTTGTTAGAGTAGTTAGTTTAAATATGTGTGAGTAGTTCCATCCCTATTTGGGGGGTGGAGAAATATGTGATATAATCATGTAGTGTATTAAGTGTGTGTTATCTTAATCCCTTGAGGTTTATATGATTTCCATAATCATCTAATGGGTCTCCACTCTTCTCTTTGATATGCTAATGATCTTGAATGAAGCTTAGCTTATGCTTTGATTAGTGGACCTATTTTATGGGGAATGATAAGGTTAGGATATGGATGGAATTAATATTGGAAACACAATTTGTAGTGTATGTACTCTTGTTGCCTTTACCTTAGTTAATGTCTTGTATGTTTTAATGATATTGAGTTATCTTAATTCATGTGGAGGCATAGTAGGGTCTAGTCTTTATACATGAGTTCATTTAGCTTCATTCCAATTATTATCTTGTATGTTTTAATGATGTAGTCTTATCTTAATTCATGTGGAGGCAAAGTTGGATGTAGTTTTATGATTTCATGCACTACATGTTGTGAGGAACTTAATTGAACACACACACTTCTTTATATTCACATTATTTCTCTACCTTCTATGGGGTTTAGTTTTTATTGCTTATCTTTCATTTCCTTTTGCATTCTAGTGTAGTTTAGTGTAATCAATCTTTCTCTCCTTTCTTTACCACTCGCCTTCGCACAAACCAAACGTTGACACACCTCCCAGTGGACGACCCGTATTTGTCACTGTTTCAACGCGGTCGTGCACTTGCGGTTTAAATAAAACGATCAATCAAGTTTTTGGCGCCGTTGCCGGAGAGTTTATCCCAAGTGTCGGCAATGGTTAAAAACAATGGAGAGAAAGATTGATTACACTAACTACACTAGAATGCAAAAAGAAAAGGAAGAGAAGCAATAAAACTACAAGTGCACGACCAAGTGCAATAAAATTACACTAACTATTAATCCATTGATATGATCATGTAGTGTATTAAGTGTGTGTTATCTTAATCCCTTGAGATTTATATGATTTCCATAACCATCTAGAGGGTTTCCATAAAGCTTAATACGGGGTACAGATGAGGCTCTAGCGGTGGCGTTGTCTGAAAAAGTCCGAACTGTCTCATAGTTCTTTCTGGATAATGTCATGATATCATCCAGAAATGAATCAAGGGCACTCTCGCAAGCCAATATGCACCATCACTAAGTACCCTGTCAGGAAGCAATGACAAATATGAAGTATACGACTGTCAGTTTACATGCTCATCCAACATACATTCAAACTCATTTATGTAATGTGTGAGACAATTGTGTGCGGTACTAACCTCATAAGTCTGTGAGTATTCAACTTAATAGAAAATGGAGGTCGCAATTCTGGGTCTTCTCCACCTTGACACTGAGCAAGACTCACGTGTCTCGGTTGGGCTACAGGAAACTGAGTCCAAGACTAGTGCTGAAGGAGTAATAATGCACCGCCAATGTTCTTCTTACGAGTTTGACATGAAATGGACAAGTGGCGATATAAACATGAAAGAACAACCGCACCCCAATTGTACACTAACGACTTATCCAAATCCTGCAAAAACCTCAAATAAATAACTGGAACGCCTGTTCCAGAGCTATCGGGGAAAACCATGGATCCGAACAAATCTAAAATGAAAGTCATTGTGTATATAGCCACGTGCTCTGACATGGAATTATCTGAGAGATTCCCGTAATTGAGAGGCAACCATTGTAAACTGATGTTAAAGCCCGACTCTTTGAAAATTTGAGGTTCATCTGCAACCACCGTTCGCTTACCTTTTCTCATCTTCTTGGCATTGATGATGTAACGTCCTCAAACAGAGTGGAAAATTTAAAATTTAAAACATACAATCAAGTGAGGACATTACGAAAGAACATACACACAGGTGCACCAACATATAATATATATGTGATCGAGTTTACAAAAGAATGTGATTACATCAAAAGCTCATAAACATAAAATATACATGTGTAATCACAACTACCTCAAAAAGGAAGGAAAGCAGGATCAGGTCCCGAGCGACCCCTCCGCAGTCACCACCTACCTATCGCCGCTCTTGGTCTGAAAGCAGACATGAAACATGTCTGAGTTTCCAAAAGGAAACCCCGTATGCCAAACCCTAACACATATATGAACAATAATGAAAAATGCAATGAACCACAAATATCACAACTGCTAAGTTCCCGGGACCTCTCTCCCGGCCATAGCCAAAACAACAACCCGGGTCTCAAGGGTCCTCTCACCCCAACCCCACCAACACTCGTGCACACAAGGCACCGCCAGTCCAAAACACGGCCACACAACCCAACTCTCACCTCAGTGTTACCGGAGCCACAGTTTTGCATCAATTGTTGGAGCCACGACGACAAATAAAACATGCCTCATTCGCCAGAGCCACGGCTTTGCCTCAATTGCCGGAGCCACGGCGACAGTTATTACAATCCCCTCCACGTGTCACTACTGATCGCTATAGGGTCGGCCTGTCCGTCCGTCGCCCCAAAAGGGCCGGTGAACCCGTTGCCTTCTAGCCAATCAATAGTAACACAAACACACCAAAACTGTGTAAAACGGTCGAACAAAAACTGTCTTCCGGTCAACCGATCCTCACCCAGAGAACTGGCACAACTGAAAAACCCGTCAATCGGTCTAACGGCAAAGGGGCCCCGGTCGACCGAAAAGCACCAGTAATAAATTCATTTTCGCAAATCATGATCAAATGGTCGGACGACCCAAGACTTCCGGTCGACCGAAAACCACCAGTAGGACTCACCAACAGTCCACACTACACGGTCGACCGAAACCACACTTCCGGTCGACCGGCCATTAAGTTAACTTAAGTTGTCGGTCGAACGAGTTAAACAGGCGGTCTACCGTTTAGATGGTCAACGCCCCCAACCGACATACAACAATACGTTCGGTCGACCGGCAAAGGGGTCCCGTTCAACCGAAAAAACCCAGAGCGTCCTTCTCTCGCTAAAATTGCACAACCGGTCGACCACCCAAAAGGTATCGTTCGACCGGTGCGAGGAATTCGCCCAAAATACATTATAACCGGTCAACCGAACCCAGAACACCGGTCAATCCCAAAAGCATTTTTGATTGACTCCCGACTATCTCAATCATTGTGCCTGAACATGCAATTTGATATTCCGAGAAGTGGGAAAATAGACTCTGTCCACTGCATCATTATACTCACGTGCGTTTTGTACAGAGCGACTTCTACTAAAATGACTCATTTTGACAAAAAACTGTTCACGATAATAAAAACAAAATTAATTTTAACACAATAAAAAAAGCATGTTTCATGACAAAATGCATGTTATACAATTGATGAAATGTATCAAAAAAAAATTAAGTATACATATGAACGGAAATATAAATTCAACTAATAAATTTAATATAAATTTAAAAAAATCCAAATATTTATATTTAACAAAGAAAATAGATTTAATTCTAATAATTCTTACGTAAAACAAAAAAAAATACGAAACATTAACGTGGATCCCAAAATAAGAACACCGATGAATTATGTGGGTTACGTTTTCAGAATAACGGTCAACGTCAGAAGAGAGAGTAATTTCGTCGAAAAAAATCTGATGGGTTGATGGGAGACAGAACTCGGAGAGGAGAGGTGAGTTGAGATGATGAGATACAAATTTCGTGTGCACGGATCGCAGGTGTAACCCGTGATCTGATTGTTTTCGCAAAAAAAAATCTTAGTTTTTTAATTTTTGATTGAAAGTTTATTATATTAAAAAATTTCGGTATATATAAATTGGATCCGAGTGAGCGGCAATGAGTATTGAGCAAGCATCGAGCGAGCATAGGTTTGTTCATGCTCGGCTAAATTAGTTAATCGAGTTGTTTTCTTTGCTTGTGATTTGCTCATTACCAACCGATCTGAATCACAATCCAAACGAAACTGAGGGAACATTGAGAGAGCTACCAAACTTGAGAATTTGATAGCCATAAATTATATGTATTCTCTTCTTTATAAACATAAATATTTTATTTATATATTGAGATATGTTAGAATTTTATAAATAAAATCTACATCATATAGAACAAAAATGTAAAATTAAAACCATATTCCCAATATTGTAGGATCGTAAATGGAAATTCAAAATTTCCCTATCTTACCGCTTCTGTAACAGACATTCAATAAATTATCCGAAAAATATCTGTAAGACCATGTCTATATCCTAGCATTAAAATTTGCGAAGTCACAGTGTGGGTAGATATTGGTGTATGTGCTCCGTGACTCAATGTATATATCCATAATTAAGTACTCCAATATGTATACTCAAATATTCTAGGATGGTATTATACACATTTGTAATATTATCTTTGTATTAAAGAGCAATGATTAAACATCTTCTATACATGTAATACCATAAAATAGAGACAGTCAACTCTATTGGGGAAGTGGTTGGTTGATATTTGTCTACTAAACTCCCTCACTTGAATCCACCAATATATCCATATTTTGAAGTAGAGGTATTTAGATCACAGACTACGAAGTACTGAAACCAACAACTAACAAGCAATGTAAACACACCACAGTAGGCAGAGAGAAAAAAACAAACTGAAACAAACACAAACCACAACCAATCAATAGGCAAATACACATATTTAACGAGATTCGGCATAAGCCGCATCAGCTACATCCACCCAGAGGCCATTGAGTCTACTTATACAGAATGCACATCCAGCTTCATGACAAGAACATCTCACAAGTTGTTGTTGTCATTGTAATTTTAAGATTATTATTTGTTTTCAATTATTTAGTGTTGTTTTATGCATTCATTTATAATTTATGATATTTTTTTCTTTTTGTATGAAAGATTAGAGACTTTACGATGACCAGGTGAGACAAACTCTCAGGGCTCTATAAATCACTTTCAGAGGCTACCGCCGAGAATCCGGTGGGACTCGTTTTGGCGACGGGCACGAACGCATGAGGATGTACTCCAATCTGGTCACCCCGACTGACATATACGTGTTGGTTTTGGCTAATACTCATTAATCCGATTTTAATGATAAATTAACATATCAATAAATCCATGTATATCTATCGCTACCTCACATGCATATGCACATATATAGTTGGTTTGACTAACCATTTCAGGAGACAAATGTTAATACAAGACAAGAGAATCAAAGTTGAAGAATAGTATAGGATTTATGTTTCTTGTACTTAGGATTCAAATGTAACTTGGGCACTTGAACTCTTGTTTATTTGCATTGCATGCATGGTCCATAGAAAACCTATAGAAGTCTCATACAAAATTCCATATCAAACTGACTCTATTAGGTGACCGATTACACATAGGAATTCTTCTGGGAACAGAGTTTGTGCTCCATTTGGTCGACCGGTAGACCATCTAGTTCGACCGAATTTAACATACACTAATTCTTTCCCAAAACGGTCGAACGATAGTTCATCGAGTTCAACCGAATTTAACAGGCTCTTACCCTTTTCAAAACGGTCGACTGATTGTTTATCCCACTTCGACCGTTAGCCTTTATTAACCAATATATGCCTTAAACTTTGCATATCACCTCATCGGTTATTTCTTCACACGTGTCGTGGTTAGTGTGCCAATCGGTCGACCGAAACTTGAGTTTGGTCCTACCATTTGACATCTCGTATTTGTCTTTAATATGACTGATATACTTGTCATATTATACAACACTCGTATACACATACTTTGTGGGATCGTGTGGGTTGGGTTAATCTAATCACTTTTACGCTAATCCCTAGCTAATCAAACAATAAATGCAGCGGAAACAATTTAAAGACTAGTAGGGAAAAGGATATCCAAACCACAAAGAGACGGGTCAGTTTTTATAGAGGTTCGGCACCCCACCCGGGTCCTAGTCCTCTCTTGCAAGCTCCGCTCGACTCCGCGAGCTCCACCTACGACTTCACTATCCGCTCCCCGTTCCGGGCCGGGAGACAACGCCATACAACCGTCAAACTCGCGAACAACCCTCGCCGAGCTTGGAATCCTCTTCTCACAATCCGAGAATGATCACTTCGGGCTCTCACCGAAGTCTATACTCTTTTGACAAACTTTGTAACTGAGTGAGATTCACTCTCTAATTGAGCACACTTTGAGTAGGATGAGTAATTGATCAAGTGTGTATAGTTTAGGCTTATGGAGCGTAGAAATGGGAGCTGAGGATTGAGGTTTCTCTCTAATGTATTGGGACAATTGAAGTTGGAGAGTTGAGTTAACAACAGGTCTTGATCCTCTATTTATAAGCTCCTAAGGTATTCTAGCCGTTGGGGATAGATTTGTTGGGTTTTGTGTAAGATACACAAAGCAGAAAATCGGGCTGGAAATCTGTCCAGAACCGGTCGACCGAAACTAACAAACCGGTCGACCGTTCACTTGATTTCAAGGATAACGGTCGAACAAATAAATATTCGGTCGGACAAACGAGCTAGAACTTAACTCTACTTAAGTGAATCTGTCGAACCAAAGTATGGGGCGGTCGATCGTTAAGGGGATTCAGTTGAGACAAAGTTGGATCGGTCGAACGAAGAGTGTGTCGACCGATAGCAGGGAATTTGGTTTCTTGAAAAAATGTTCAACCGGTCGACCGAAACAAAGTCGTCGTTCGAACGGTTACCGAATGTATTTTGGGGTTAAGTTTGTTTTATACGAATACGACCGTTATAGGAATACGACAAGGAAAACAGCCATATTAAAATCTGGGATCGGTCGACCGAAAAGGTAGAACCGGTCGACCGGTAGAGTTCGGTAAAATCACTGTGGAGAGTCTGTTATAAACTGGTCGAACTGAGAACTGGTTCGGTCGACCGGTTCACACAGGAATTCTGGGTTTAGGTTTTAAAGTGATTTCCGACTAAGGTTTGGGTGATCTAATGAAGTCCAAATAAGGTGAAATTTTGTGTGTGACTTCTCTAAGGAACTCAGTGTGTATGTGATAAGTTTTTAGCTCTTGTATGCTCAATTTACACATGTTCCTAAGACTCAAAATAAAATCAAGATTACAAGTCTTCATATAGCTTTATTACAAATCTTGACTTGATTTCCTTCCTTCCATGAGTCTTGATCACCTGTAGAGGTTAGCACATGTAATATATATGCAATGCAATATGTGTGCTACTCTACATTACTTATGATTAAGATTAGGTTGATTAAATCATCAAAACAAGGATTAAGGCCAAAAAGTCAACATACTTCACCTAACCTCACTTTGTATTTGGCCACATGTCGAACAATGCTATGACGGTGGTCAACCAGATCAAGTTCTACTCAAGCTCCATGTTATTTTCGGTCAGACTATATTCATATTTTGTCTGACTGTTAACTCATTTACTTATTATTTTCCAAGCCAAACTCTTCAAAAAGGTCGACCGCCCATATACCTAGTTCGACCATTCACTTAAGTTCTAGCCTTGGTCATTCGACCGGTTTGTACGTCAGCTCGAACGTTTTCTTATCTATAAGAAAATGGTCGACCACTTTGCCTATACTAGTTGACCGTTGGTGTCCTGATTTGCTAAACTTAAGTTTTTTATTTTGTGTATCTTACACAAATCGTTACCAAATCAATCACAACGGCTAGATTAAGTTTAGAGCCTATAAATAGAGCTTAGAACAAACTTTACAAGTTACCAATCCATTCTTAAAACTCTCATACTCATGCTACTCTTTTGTGCTCTAAAACTTCATATTGTGCCTAATCTTCCACTTGAATCATTATTTGCTTCCATCAATCATTCAAATGCCTGAGATTAGAAGTGGTTACTAGAAATCTTCAGCAAGTGTTGTAATAGCTTTCAGAGTGATGCTCTTCTGGGATTGTGAGAAGGCGGTCTAAGCTTGGCGAGGGTGTTCACAAGCTGGAAGTGTAAATGCAAGATCTCTCAGCTCGAAATGGGGAGACAAATTAATGGATTTCGTGAAGTTTCTCAATGAGGAGCAATTCGTACATCAGACTAGTGGTTTGCGGTTGGTGGACCCAAACCTCTATACATCAGACTCGTGATTTGCGATTCTCTCTCACTCTTCCATTATATTGTCATTGTTTTATTGTGTCCTCATTTAATCTTTTAAGAACTAATTTAGTCTGTTCACCTCCCCCCCCCCCCCCCCCCTAAGACTAATTTTAGGGCTAGTTAGATCCTACAATACATACCGCACGAGACGTTATCCCAAGCAGAGATTAACGCCAAATTGCAGGTTGAGCAAAATGTTCGACAGGATCAAGAGCTAAAGATGGTAAGAAGAAAACCAACGGAGATGAAAAGCAAGCTCGCAGACATGCAGTCCACCATTGACTATTTGATGGTGAAAGTGGGTTCTAAGGATCATGTATTTTAATTGTAATTTAATAAGTTGGATTACATTTAACATGTTGATTTATAAGAATTATAATCTTAATGTATAATGTTTCAATCATATAATTTATTAATATAACATTCATTTTCACACCACCATCGTCAACAAGTCGAGATGAAGATAACAGACCATCGAGTGGAGCAGGCACGAGAGGTTTGACAAGTTAGTGTTTCTATTTTTTGTTTGTTATCATTGTTAAACTTTATATATTTTACTACGTAATGAATTCAAAACTTAATATCAATTAAATTACAACTTTTGTGTATGAAGTGTTTTGATATATATATATATATATATATATGAGTTCTTGTGTTTAGATGTTTGAGTTTTTATGTATGATTGTTTGGTGAATGATGAATGAATTATGGTGAATGTTTCTTTTGAGCAAGGAAATCGAAACCCAAGAAGAGCAAATAGGCTTCTCCGGTTTCTGGACGGGACTTATACCGGTGATATTTATTCGTCAATGTACGTTGTGACGTTTGACGGGTAACGTACATCAACGGTATCGATTCGTCGGTGTACGTTTTAATATTGGTTGGTCGGTAATGTACACCGATGGTACCTATCCGTCGGTATATGTTGTCAATATAATGCACCAATGAAACGCATTCGTCAGTGCACATCTTCATATTTAAGAGAGGTATTAGTTGGTGTATTTGACACCGACGAATGTCTCCGTTAGTGTGCTACACCGACATATATCAGTCGATGTTCATCCGTCAGTGTTCTTTGATCTGACGAAAGAAGGAGAATTTTTGTGGTGGTAAATGTCGCACAAAAAGTAACACCGACAACCTTCAACCGTTAGAACATTTGTTGGTTTAGTATAACATTGACGCCGGTTACACTAACGACCGGTATATCCTTGGTGTTCACCTACACCGGCGATTAGGGACATACGATGACAGATAGGTGTTGTTCTGTTATAGTGTTTATTGATGATACCCATTTTCTTAACATTACCCACATCAACCCCGCAACCCATTTAACTTGTGGGTCCAATGGTTAAGAGGTAAAGCTAAAAACAAACAAAGGTAAAAGACTCTTACAAATTCAATATCCTAACATTTAACACATTCATAGTCATATTCAATCTAAAACCATCAAATAGAGTATTAGACATCAATAAATATAATAACTCTATTATTAGAGTTATTGGACATTAATAATAAGTGTGGACATCTTTTGAGCAATTATAATATCGTTGAAGAATGAAAAAACGTAGCATCACTGCAATTAAGCAAGAATGTGGTGGTAGGTTGAGCCCTCAACCTCCCTCGGCCCATCTCATGAAGACATGTTTGAAAAGTCAAAAAAAATTAAAAATAGGAGAATTAGAGAACTAGTTAAACGTCAACCTGAAAAGTCGTTTCAGCCGGATCGTATTTTAGGTTGTTGTTATGATTTATGTAATCATACTTCGAACCTCTTTTGTAATGATGTACGATCAATGTTATTTGAGTAATTTCTTAATTTCACTTTGGTCTTATTTTTTTGAAATTTCATTTTAAATTTTCAACTTTCGAGGGAACGTTACAAATCCAATTACTCCATTTCAAAGTAATTAAATTACAATATTAGAGGTCTGCAACGTATTCAACTCATTTCATATAATTTAAACATTATCAAATCGTCGTGCTTAACTTTGATTTTACCAAAGCACGTGGGAGCTCCGACAACCTCTTTTACATTTACTTGATCTGTTAAATTATAGATTAATTGTTTGATTTACGATTCACGTGCTGAATTATAATCCTACCGAACAATATAATTTGATTATATATAATTACGGCGAACCTAGCAGGTTCAGAAATTGCATAAGGTAAATGCTAATTTGGTTCAAAATATGTAAGTACAATTAAATCATTGGGAACATAACGGTTATATACAAGTGTTGTCATTTTAAATAAAGTAAAAAATACACATTTGTCCATTTCTAATTCTTTACGAATATTACAAAATATCTTCATTTACTATATTATCAAATACAACTTCAATGTATGTGAATAATGTGATAAAAAAATATGAAATTGCTTCTCCCATCCAAGTACAAATGTGTATTTTTGTTGCATTAACAGCTGGAAAATGTTTTTACAATTCTTAGTGGCAATTTGATGAGCAAGAAGTCATACGCCTAAAAAACATATAGAGACAAAGCTTTGAAAAGGATATGTTATTGAGTTTTATTTCTTTTTAATAAATACTAGTGTTAATAAGAAAAGTCAGGGGAGGATTCGAGCGGAACTGCAGAAAGCCGTGACCGAAAAGGGTGGGGTGGGGATTGTTGGGGAAAAAAAGTATAGAGTTGGAATCTATTGTATGTTTTTTCTTTTCTTTTCATACTTGGTTACTTGTTTCAACAAATGACATATAGTTATGTATAAAAGGTAGTTACTTTAAAAAAGAATGTGTGCAAATTGATATTACAATCTTTCTATGGTAATGGTACCACTATTCAAATTTCATCTAATTTAAATTTCTACCTATATATTTGACATATTAATTGTAACGTACCCGAAAACAGCGGAAAATTTAAACAATAATAAAGACCGTCAACGGTCAACACAGGGCACGTCACGGGAAAACAAACCAACATATATATAAAATATATAAGATACAGACCCACGTGGAAGTCAAACTATATAAATGAGTCAACGGTGATTACAACAAAAGTGAATGTACATGTAATCACTACCTCAAACAAAAGAAGCTAATAAGGAGAACAGGATCTAATCCCAGGGGCACCGTCCTCGGTCACCACCTGACTCTAAACCTGCTCGCTACCTGAAATGAAAACAAACAAACATGCCTGAGTTCCCGGAAGGAACCCCGTATACCAAACCTCCTAAAAATATAAAAAGGAATTAAAGACAATGCAATGTTATGCACATGATCATCCGCCTCGGGCCCACAATAATGCCCTCACAGCCTCCGCGGCACTGAACCACTCCTGCCACTAGGGTCAAGTCAGTCTACCACTGCCTCACAAAGGTCAGTCGACACCACTGCTCCCCAAAAAGTGCAGGAAGGAACCCCTGGTACACGCCGCACTCCAGGAGCGAGTCAGCCCGCCGAATACACAACTCGGGTCAGACGACAGCCGCTGCTCCCCCAAGAGCTGCCAAACGCGCACCCTGCCGGAACATCCTCGGCCTACCGCTAAACCCTCGTAAACTGCCCAAGGTTTACGGCACACATCCCTCACACCCCGCTCGGTAAGAGAGGAAAAAGGTAGTACAAAAATACGCCTTCGTCGAAGGTGAAATCCGTAGCTCTCAAAGCCGGTAATCAACCGTCGCCTCGGAGCCGGTAGTCGACCTATACTCAACGGATCACGTGTGGATAAATCCACCAACCAGCGGTAGATCGGTCGACCGCTAAAAGCACACCGGTCGACCGGTCCCCCACACAGTACACAGTACTGTACAAACAAGTCTACCGGTCGAACCACGCCAACCGAATTACCGACCAATCGGTCGAACAAAAGTCATCTAGCGGTCGACCGTTTGAATGGTCTACGCTATACAAATTTATATATAATATATATATCCGATCGGTCGAACCAAGGGGTTGTTCAACCGATAACAGGACTTCTCAGTATCTTGCCCAAGTGACATTCGGTCGACCGAAACTGCTATACAGTTCGACCGAAACATCACAGGCACTCTACTGCTTAATTAAAATGCTCAGTCGGTCGACCGAAAGTTAAAGAGCGGTCGACCGTTTTGATGGTCAAAGCTCCCAACCGACTTAGAATCGAATGGATCGGTCGAACAAGGTTAAGGGCGTTCGACCGTTTAATAAGTCAAAACCCCAACCGACCCGTTCTCATTGTTATTCGGTCGACCGGCTAAGTGGTCCCGTTCGACCGATAACAGCATATCTCTTTTTTCCCGCACAAATCTGGCATAACGGTCGACCGTCCAAGGACATCGTTCGACCGTTCGCAGGTAAACATCAATATAATAATAGGATCGGTCGACTGCCCACAGGCACCGGTCGACCGATCGTCGTCTTCAACCTCTGAATTGGTTGAAATCCGACGGGGAATTCGACACCAACGTCGATCCCCAACACTCACAAGACTCATGTGAGTTATAATGAAGATTTGGCATACCTTTTGGTCGAGTGAAGAAGTCTTCCAAGCTTTGGCAACCTCTTCTCTTCTTCTTCCCTTCTTCTTCTCCTCTTCTTCTTCTTCTTTACTTCTTCTCTCCTTCTTCTTCTCCAAAGAAATCTCCTCTCTCTCACTCTCTGATAAACCAACAATGAAGCAAAACGTTTTAAATTTAATTCTTATCTAACTATATATAATTACCTCAAAACTCATCACCTTCATCTCCTCCAATCCTACACCAACACCTCATCTCTCAATTCTTATCCAATTCTCCACCTCATCCTTCACTAATCAAGGTTTAATTAGGTTAATTGGTTTAGTTTAGTTTAATTTAGGTGCTTAGATTAGGTTATTACATTAATGCCTATTATTGCATCGTTATTTTGTTGAAGATACTAAAATGTGTGCATATTGATATTACTTTCTTCATTTAAAGGCAATCTCTGGAATACCAATTAGACTCCAATTTGGTTGGTTATACGGACCGTAAGACGCTTTTAAAAAAATATTCAAGCAAGGACCGTAAGATTGGCTTGAGAGTTGAGACTACATTTTGTTCTTTTAATATTGCTCTTGGAGTATGTGGTAGTTGTACATATTATCTCCTGGCCTTGTGATTGTTAGAAAGATTTGTATTTACATTGTCGAATTACTCCATATTCATCTGATAGATTTAATTAAACAGTAAAAATACTTGTCCTAATTAAGTGTTTTGGTTTGGATTTTGGTGGTTTTTAAGTTCAAGTAATTGTTATTTGTTGAATAAAAGTATAATTACATAATTGCTCTTTTTTCTTTATGTTAATTTTTATTTTATGATATCATTTTTTTACTTTACAAGTCAACTACCTTCTTCAGGTCGTTAAAACAACTCAAACACTAATTGCCAACAGACAAGACTTTTGTCTTCATAAATCCAACAAACAAACTTAAGACGTCCAATTAACAATGATCTCAGAAGTTACGACCACTAGTTGATATAACAAACACGACCACAACGCACACATTATTACCACACAAAAATTACACCGCATTGCAAATACAACATTAAATAAGGACCAGAACGCAAAACCTCCACAGCAAACAAAACACCATTAAATTTGCGATGCCATATATATATAACCGTTGGCAGGCGCTCACAATCCCATTCCCCACCACCGCCGGCGACTCCCCATCCCCGACTCCGGCGATGATCTCGACGTCCGAAGCCCCTCCTGATCCCTACCCCTCCAAACCCCACCTCCCCTTCCCGGCCGTCAAGCCCTGGGGGGCTCACAAGCTCCTCCGCTGCGTCAAACCCACGCCCGCCGACGCCGGCCTTGACGGCGTCCGGGACAAGCTCATGGCCCACCTCCGCCACGCCGCCGACAAGATCCAGCTCGCCGTACCTACGCCGCCGGACGCGGCCCCGGCCCCGTGGAGTCAAAGGACGAGGAGGGGCACGTGCGGTAAGGGAGATGTTGGTGTCGCAGGCGAAGCGCCGGCGAGAAGGCTCCGGGCGAGAACGGCGGTGGAGGAGAGGAGGAAATTCTCGGTGACGTTGTCGAGGGACGAGATCGAGGATGATTTGTATGCGTTGACGGGTAAGAAGGCATCGAGGCGGCCGAAGAAGCGGCCGAGGGCGGTGAAGAAGCAACTCGATGTAATTCCCGGCAATCCGGTCTCGTGTCCGTCGGAATTGTGACTCGAATTGCTTGTTTATGTGTTTTTTGTTTGGTGGGCAGATGTTGTTTCCCGGTTTTTATTTGGCCGAGGCAGCGCCGGAGTTGTACGACGTGATGGAGCCGGAGAGTTGAGGGCTTGCCGACGGGGAGGATTCCGGTGGACGAATATGGGCTGTTTTGTCATTTCGGAGAGGTGAGTCTTTTTGTTTTTTTTAAAACAATATGGTTAATATTTGTTAAAAGTAGAATGTGAACCAACAATCTTACTAGCCAACCGACCCAATATACTACAGTGGTCGGTAGTTTGATACGGACGTTGTTGTTTTAGTGTTTTTAATTGGACTTGTGTACGGGTCTTTGTGAATAGTCACCTATTAATCGTAAGAGGAAAAAAAGAGGTAATTTCTGATGCATTGTGGCTTCTGGATTCCATTCTATGCCGTGTTTATTGTTGCTTAGATTAGATGAGTGGATGGCTTAGAAGTAATTAACTTCAAAGAGTAAATTTTAATGTTATGTCGTTGTTGGTGGTGGGGAATGCTGAATGCATGATGGAATATGAAATGGTGAAATAAGAAATGCAGAAAAAAGGTACAGGTGTGCGTGTGTGCTCCACCAGACCATTTTAGGTTTGGGACTAGATCAATCAATGGTATGTGTTAATAAGTAATATGTTTCTTGGCGTATTTGGTGCACTTCGAGACGTGGACTACACCTGGTTACGTGGACTTTGCAGGCAACGACCCGAATTTCTAATTTCGACGTTAATTACTTTTGTAATACCAGTAATAGTTTATTGTGGTTTAAGATTATTGTCTTCGCGACATGTTCTTTTGTTTTGGTAAAGCAGTCACTGTTCGTAAGTTGCTTAGACTGTGATCTGTTCGTAAGAAGTCAAAAAAACATTTAGAATTCTAATTCATTTCACTTTGGAGTGGAAGTAAAGAAAGTCAATCTAATTACAAAAGTACAAGGCTGTCGAACTTTTAAAATTAGACTTCTAGAACTTAATTAGGTTTTCCTCCAAACTAATCATCAAAAATTGTTCTGATTAACCATCTCCTACTTCCATGTTATTTTCTTGCTCACCAATCACATCCTGAGGTAAGTCTTACTTCAGTTAATAAAATAACTCTCTAAAATACAAGTCAAACTTCAACTAAGATCGATGAGGAAACAAAAAGGTGAATATAAATTATTATATTTTAACCAATGTGCATTAGTTCGGATATATATATATATATATACACCATTTTTAATAATTTTCTCGTTCCAATGTTACATACATTTCTTTTTTTTAAAAAGAAAAATCCAAAATATACTTATACTATATTATCAACATCATAACTTTAAAAAAAATCTCATGAAGAGTATTTATTTATCTTATTATCTTAGTTAATTTTTCCGGTAGTATTTAATTATATCTAACTTAATTTGTACTTTCATTTATTTTGGGGGCCATAATCAAATCTTCACGCCAAACAATGATAAATCTTGTATGATCGATCGAAACTTATAAGACAAGATTTTGGTGTCGTGATTTATTGTGCGGTCAGTCACTACTAATTGATAATATATAATGATTGATGATAACAATCATAATATCATTTGAGTCCTCGTTTTGTGAAAAATCGACTAATCAAGCAAAATGAAATGGTCAAGACGTTATAGTAAGTAATAAACTCATATTTATGGAAGGTCAATTGGGATTTACAATAAGGTGTTATTTTCTAAAGAGCATGAGTCAATACGTCATTCAATACCTTGTCATCAAATTTGTAGGAGCTATTGATTAGGCTTGTGGTCCAAAATCATTGACATAGTCAATGAAAATCTCGACTCAAGACGTATGAAGGTGTGCTTTATAGTCTTAGGTTGCGTTATGAACAACTAATTTCGACTAGCAGTCGTTGCTAACAATCGCCAGATTAAAAATCAGCGGTGTATTTTTGGATAAACGACTTTCATTCAAACTATTTGAACTCTAATTCGCTCAAATATACAGTCTTTAATCTCAATTTCAAACTCAGAGAATGGCGAACCTTAAAATTTCAACACCCAAAAAACCCAAGTAAGAGCTCCAGAGTTTGCAACACAAAAGCCTCAATTTCCAACAAATTCACTCTCCCATGATCAACTGGCTGAACCTCTCGTCTCAAATTCTTCATCTACACGGACCACCACCAACCCATCTCATGGTAACAAATTATTTGTGTTTCGAATTTTAGGTTACTTCTACACCTATGCAAATTAATGTAAGTTAGGTTCTTTAAATCATTTTCCATTTGAAATCTTTTCAGTTTTGATTTACATTTTTCCTGCATGATGCCTAGAAAGACAGTGCTAGAAACTCATACCTTAGGAGTTGGAATTCGTATTGACGATCCAAAATAATAAAGAACTCTTTGAATTATTTAGATTTAGATTGTGATCAAGTATTTTTTATCCATAAGTTGATAAAAAGATACTCATGTATTTGATTAATATACATAATCACACCTACTTATCTTAAATATTGGTATTCGAATATATTCAAAAGTAAGAATCTAAGGTGGTTAAAAATCTGGCGGTAGGGGTGTGCATCGGTCCGAACCCGGACCAGACTGGAACCCGGTCCATCGCCAGGGTGCGGACCGGACCGGTCACGGCTGGACCGAACCGATCGGTTAGGTCCGGTCCAAAATTGGGTTTGTTCGAATTGAAAATCCGGGAATGGATTCGGGTTTCGATCGGATCGGAACCCGGTCTGTCTCCAGGGACCGGACCGAAGAACGGACATGCCTGACCCGCTTTAGACCGAAACCCGGACCGACTACAGATCCAGTCCAAAAACCCAGAATGGACCGGTTTGTGCTCTCCCCTGTCTGGAGGATTAATAGAAGTAAAATATCATAAGGTAGGGGTCAAAATCTAGAAGGATAAAAAATCAAGAGGATTACTAAATATAGAAGTAACCCGAATATTACCCCAATTCCAAAAATTACTATGTGGCTAGACCTGACAATCGTGTCGTGTCATGCACTTTCGTGTTGTGTTTTTTAACGTGTACTAGCCAATTTAACTAGACACGAATACGACACGAAATGGTTTCGTGTACCAACACAAGGAACATGACCCTAATCGTTTTCGTGTTAACACGAAATAACCCGAGTTACACGATTTTTTATATTAATTTCATTGATATCAACTAGGAAACCAATTAAATTATTGTTACCTATATATGAGCCTCTCAAGGAGAACGCCCCAGTCATGTTCAATGTAAGAAGAGGAAGAGAGGTTCCATGTGTTTTATAGTCATTGCGTCGGAGGAAATGTCTCATTGGGTGTTGCGAGACTAAATTTTTTGAACAATCTACATCATATTAACCGATATATAATATAAAACGTTCATCTTGTTAGGAGACTTCAGTTGTCTTTGTGGTTAGCGTCAACTGCTCTTCACCTTTGATCCCATGTTCGAACACCAACAATTGCATGTGTTTTGGATAAAAAGTTTTTTCCTTAAAAAACAAAAGGAAGAAAAGGAAATTTGAACCCTAGTAGACCCCCACAATCAAATTTCCCTCATCTAACCACTGAGTTAACATTCCAAATGTGTACACAGTGGGTGAGACACGAAAACGACACAACACAAACACGACACAAAGCAAAAAATCCTTAAACCCAAACACGGATTTTTCATATTGTGTTCTTGTCGTGTTTTCATGTTTTTTAGTCAAATTGTTAGGCCTATATGTGGCACTGTCGTTGCCTAGAGGTGACCTGAATCCAAAATTTAACTAGATTAGGTTGGGTTGACCCTTGTCCTGTGGTTGCTGAACAAAAAGAAACAAGTTTGATACAAAGGATTCAGGAGCAAAAAGTCTGCTTGTGCATTGAAAATATTTCAAAATTTGTGAAAATTTAATACATTTGCAGAATTAATAAAAAAGGCTTCAAAACATTTCATAATATAGCAACCCAGTTTTAAATAGCATATTCCCAAACATTAAAATAGAAATGTTATGATTCGATCTTGTATTGACTTATCTCAAGATAATGGATCTTGAAAAATAATATTGGAAAATATACCTAAATCTGCTTGATGAATCCATGGGATGATATCATCAAGAACTGGGAATATCATTTCATCAGATTCTCCTTCAAGTAGAGATTAATATGCATCTTAATAAAGCTCTAACTTCTTGTCATCAGAGCTGCTTGACTACTCATAGAAGGCCTTGCTGACCGACCGATCGGTTAAAACATCGACATCACCATGCAAGATGAATACGTGTAGTGAATGTAACGTCCTCGAAACAGCGGAAAATTTAAAACATACAATCAATAGAGGACATTACCAAGGATAAACACAAGGTGCACCAACGTATATATCAATATACAGATCTGAGTTTACAAAAATGGTGATTACATCAAAAGCTATAAGATAAAATATACAAATGTAATCACAACAACCTCAAAACGAGGGGAAAGAAGGATGAGGTCCCAGAAGCTCTCCTCCGCAGGCACCACCCTCTACCGCCGCTCAAGGCTTGAAAGCAGACATAAAATGCCAGAGTATCCAGAAGGAAACCTCGTATGCCAAACCCTAACACATATATGAACAAAATGAAACATGCATGAACAATGAATGCCACAGGGCAAAACCGCTAAGTTCTTTGGATCTCGCTCGCAGCCATAGCCAAACGACAACCAGGGTCTCAAGGGTCCTCTCACCCAACCCACCAACACTCGAGCACACAAGGCACCGCCGGTCCAATCACGGCCACACAACCGGGTCTCAAGGGTCATCTCACCCCAACCCTACCAACATTCGTGCACACAAGGCACCGCCAGTACAATCACGACCACACAACCGGGTCTCAAGGGTCCTCTCACCCCAACCCCACCAACACTCGTGCACACAAGGCACCGCCGGTACAATCACGACCACACAACCAGGTCTCAAGGGTCCTCTCACCCAACCCCACCAACACTCATGCACACAAGGCACCGCCGGTACAATCACGGCCAAACAACCGGGTCTCAAGGGTCCTCTCACCCCAACCCCACCAACACTCGTGCACACAAGGCACCACCACAAGATATCAGGCCGACAATCCGTGTTGTTGCCTACCGGGGCCGGAGAGACGAGCCGCCTTCAATCAAACACTCATACTGCTATCGGGTGACAGTCTGTGTCGTTGCCCAAGGGGCCGGAGAGACGAGCCGCTTTCAAGCGTACAAACACACCACTATCGGGCGACAGTCCGTGTCGTTGCCCACCGGGGCCAGAGAGACGAGGCACCGTCAAGTGTACTCATAAAACCACGAATCCACCGAAAAAGGCAGAAACGGTTGAACGAAAACCGTTTAACGGTCGACCGATCCTCACCTAGAGAACTGACCCAATCGAAAACCCACCAATCGGTCGAACGACAAAGGGGACCCGGTAGACCGAAAAGCACCAGTAAGAAAATATTTTTGCAATCCACAATCAAACGGTCGAACGACCCCAAACTTCCGGTCGACCGAAAACCTCCAGTACAACCCACCAACAATCCATACTACACGGTTGACCGAAATCCACCAGTGCAAATCCTTCAAGAAGCCATTCTAAACGGTCGACCGAAACAACACTTCTGGTTTGACCGGACATTAAGTTAACTTAAGTCGTCGGTCGGACGAGTCAAACAGGCAGTCGACCGTTTGGATGGTCAACGCCCCCAACCGACCTACGACAGTACTTTCGGTCGACCGACAAAGGGGACCCGGTCGACCGAAAAGCACCAGAGCATCCATCTCTCGCTAAAAAAGCACAACCGGTCGACCACCACGAAGGTATCGTTCGATCGGTGCGAGGGATATCGCCCAAAATACACTATAACCGGTCGACCGAACCTAGAACACCGGTCGACCGATTTTAGTGCAGAAACTGCTGTGCAGGTCCGACGAGCCAAAACGGCCTACCGTCGACCGCTCCCACCCCCATAATAATAATAAGTGAGCGTAAAAGCAAGTTTGACATACCTTAAGGCTTGAAGAATCCTTAGAAGAACCAACGGCGAGCGTTTCCATGATTTCTCAAACTCCGGCGAATTTCTCGAACTCGTCCATCGCAACTCTGGCAATGCCTGAGCTCCTCCGAGCGTCGTCCACTCGCCTCCACGACTTCCCCGAGCTGGACGAGAAAAGCTTGAGAGAGAGGGAGAGAATTGAGTGAGAGAGAGAATCCATACCTTATATACAAAATCCACAACCGATCTTAGTCGTCCATCTCAAACCTCCTTTAATCCACCCCTAAACACAATTAACACAATAAGCAAGGGTTAGGATATTACAATCCGCCCTCCTTAAAAGAATTTCGCCCACGAAATTAAATCCAACGCTTACCAAACAGCTCCGGATACGACTTCCGGACCTCCTCCTCAACCTCTCAAGTAGCCTCTCGCTCAGGGTGATGTTGCCACCTGACCTTAACCATAGGAATGGTCCTCCTCCTAAGCTGGTGCTCCATCCGATTCACAATCTCTATCGGTCTCTCCTCAAGAGAGAAATCCTGCTGGATCTCTGGAACCTCAATCTGGATCACATGAGAAGAATCTGATACGTACTTCCTCAGCATCGAAATGTGGAAGACGTCGTGAAGACCAGAGAACTATGGCGGCAGTGCATTCCGGTAGGCGACCTCTCCAACTCGGTCTAATATCTCAAACGACCCAATATACCTCTGACTGAGCTTCCCCTTCTTCCTGAATCTCATCACCCCACGCGACGGTGAGATCTTCAGAAAGACATGGTCGCCAACCTAAAAAATCAGCACACGCCTACGCCGATCCGCGTAACTCTTCTGCCTGCTCTGAGTTGTCGCTAGTCTCTGCATCGGTCCCGCTGGTCTCTGGTGCTCGATCTTAACCTGCTAGCAAACCAAGCACCTAGCCACAAAATCAGCCACATCGTGCTTCATCCCTCTCCACCTGAAGTTCCGCTGTAGATTCTTATACATCTTCGTACTCCCAGGGTGAATGTAATATCTCGCTCGGTGTGCCTCCTCCATGATGTCATCTCTCAGCTCATCGACCTTCGACACCGAGATCTGATTCCTGAACCTCATGTTGCCTTTTTGGCCTTAATCTATGTTTTGATGATTTAATTAACCTAATCTTAATTAAGATCAATGTAGAGTAGTACACATATTGCATTACATATAAATTGCTTTGTGCTAACCTCTACAGGTGATCACGACTCAAAGAAGAAAGGAAAACAAGTCAAGACATGTAATCAAGCTCATTTGAAGACATGTATTTTTGTATTTCTTTGAGTCTTTAGGAACTTGTGTATTTTGAGCATACTTGAGCTAAAATCAACTTAAACACACACTAGGTTCCTCATAGAAGTCACACACGAAATTTCACATAATTTGGACTACAATAGATCACCCAAACATAGATCGGAAAACACTAAACCTGAACCCTAACTATATACCCACATTCGGTCGACCGCAACATGTCGTTCGGTCGACCGGATGATCAAGTAATCCAGTTTATTTTTCCCTGTCCAGTTTCGGTCGACCGCACCATCTCTTTCGGTCGACCTTTTGAACTTAATTTTCCGACCGTTACTTTTGTCGTATATACCCAACGGTCGTATTCATAATAAACCAAAAATACCCCAAATACATTTCTTGTATCGGTCGAACGAGGACCATGATCGGTCGACCGTTTGCCTATCTCTTGACAAACCCGAATCTCCTGTTGAAAAATGGTCGACCGCTAGACCTGTTTCGGTCGACCGAATATCTATTTGTTTGTCAACCCCAAAGTGTCTGGTACAAATCGATCGACCGTTTCCCCTTTGGTGTTCGACCGATAACTTAAGTGTACCTAAGTCGTAGCGTTGGGCGGTCGACCGTTGCTTAACCGGTCGACCGAACTTAGTGCAAAACTGCCTAACGGTCGACCGTTCATCCCGATCCGGTCGACCGATTTCTTCCAGAATTGGGTCCTGCAGGTTCTGTTTTGTGTAATCACACATCAACTCTTACCCAATCAATCTCAACGGCTCTATTCTCTTTAATGCCTATATAAGGAGTTGTAAAACACATTTTAACACAACTCTCCCACTACCAACTTGTCCCAAACATTAGAGAGAATCCCAAAACACTCAGCCTCCAACTTCCACACTTTAGTTTTAATTCCAATCCTACTCAAGTGTGCTCAAGAATTAGAGAGTGTTGCTCCACTCAAATTGTTTTTCAAAGGAATCAAGGACTTCGGTGAAAGCCCGAAGGGTCCCTCTCGGATTGTGAGAGAAGAAAGTCAAACTCGCGAGGGTGTTCGCGGAGTTTGTGTTGTAAAAGGCGTTCTCTCCCGCCCCAGAACGAGGAGTGGATAGTGAAGACGCGAGCGGAGCTCGAAGTGTCGAGCGGAGCTTGCAAGAGAGGACGTAGGCGGTGGCCGAACCTCTGTAAAAACCTCCGGTGTCCATTGTGGTTTGCTTATTTCTTACTTGCTCGTTTTGTTGTTTAAATTCCACTGCATATAACTCGATCTATAAAACGAGTAGGTAATTAGTTTAAAAGTGATTAGTGGACCCATAACCCACACTATCCAACATTTGGTATCAGAGTCTTGTTAGCTAAATTGCATACTTAATCGTATTTTTAGCATGGCTAGTACATCTAATCACGTAGAGGGATTATGCACAACTCGACCTCCTTTGCTAAATGGGTCAAATTATGATTATTGGAAGAATAGGATGAAAATTTTCCTAATTTCTAATGACCTTAAGTATTGGATATTTCTTCAAAATCCATATACACCCCCAAATGAAGATGAATTAGATACACTTACAAGACCCAAAATGAAAGAAATCGAAATAAATTCGAAAATCATGAACATCTTGTATTGTGGCCTTAATGAGGGTGAATATAATAGGATTAGAGGTTGTGTTAGTGCATATGAGATTTGGCATAGACTACAAATGCATCATGAGGGGGATAGCAAAACTAAGGAAACCCGCATTAGTCTCCTCATGCATAAATATGAGATTTTTTCTATGCAAATCAGTGAAAACATAAGCGAAATGAACACTCGCTTCACCGATATCGCTAACTCTCTTTTGGTTCTTGGAAGAAGATTAAATGAAGGAGAGATGACAAGGAAATTCCTCCGGTCATTAAGCCACAATTGGGAAGATAATGTGGTTGCAATTGAAGAAGCACACGATCTTTCCCAACACAAGATGGAGGAATTAATTGGAAACTTGATGGCGTATGAACTCCAAATCAACCATCGAAAGGAGAAGGAAGCATCCAAGAACAAATTCACCTTGGGATTACATGCAAACATTGACCAACCGAGGAAGAGTGTAGAAGATGAGGACAATGAAGTCCTAGCAAAAGACTTCTTCAAATGCCTCAAGAAGGATAAAGAAGATAAGAATGAAAGAAGAGGTAGAAGGAGTGAAAAGAGAGAAAAGAAGGAGAAGGAAGAGAGTGGAAATGAGAGAAAAGAGAAGGAGAAGAAAAATGAGAGGAGGGAGAGAAGGACAGAAAAGGAGAAGCGTAAGAGAAAAGAGAAGAGGTTAGAAGCTCACAAGGCTACATGGGACGATTCATCGTCTTCATCGCCATCAAAATCAACCACGCCTTCATCAACAAAAGAACATGCACACATGTGCTACATGGCCATTCAAGATGAAGGATGTGAGGTAGAATCTAACTCTTGCTCTAATAATTCATGCTCAACTAAGTCTTATTATAGTGATAGCTCAAACTCTAGTGCAAATAATGAAAACTATACACATGATGAGCTTCAAAATGCATTTCATGACTTAGTTAAACAATATGAGATCATTTGTGATAAAAACAAAAATGCTAGAAAGTTAATCAAAGATATCCAAAGCCAAATTGAAACATGCATGAATGAGAAGAATGAGGTGATTGTTAAATTTGAAAAGAATGCATCAAATATTGATAAATTAAGAGCAACACCCATAGATTGTGATCAACTAAATCTTCAAGCTTGTAATTTGCAATTAAGAAAAGATTTAGAAAGATTCACAAATTGAACTCATATGCTCAACATGTTATTAGGTAGTCAAAGGCAATCCTTGCAAAAACATGGTTTAGGTTAGAATTCAAAATTGAAAAACCATGTATCTCACACTACACTAAATGGAAAGCATATGTTCATTAACCATAGTTCCTCAAGTGTGTGGGCTCCTAAAACCAAAATGGTTTGGGTTCCCAAAATTAACATGCAAGGACCTAAAGTTGTTTGGGTACCTAAATCTACACTTGTAGGTGCTTAATGAGGAGATTGGTGGTGACCGGGTGAGCCAAAGCGTCAAATTCGAATCCGGTTGCATCACCAAGTCAAGATTGGAGCTAATTCAAGACTCAAGTTGGTATAAATTTCTATCATCTACAATTCATGTTAAATTAGCTCTAGTCTAGTTTATGTGCTTAAATGTCATACATTTAGAGTTTAATTCATTGCCAATCATTTACCTTATTCATTGCAAATCATTTTTTCAGATCCATTGATTATAAATGTCAAATTTTTAAATGGATGTTAGAATAAGGCCTAAGTTGAAACTTAAATTAACTTGAATCATATTCATAGTTTTCATCTAGCCTTATTGATAGGGGGAGCTTAAATGTTATATCTTTTATTAGTGTAATGAAGTGCAAAATTTATGGGGAGCAACTTCATTACAAGACATCCAAATTCTATGCTTAAAAGTCATAATTATTTTTGTTTTTGATGGATGTCAAAGGGGGAGAGAAAATTAAGGGGGTAACTTTGAATTTGGCATAAAATTGAACAAAAACTATGCACATCCATAGGGGGAGCACTAATATGCATATTTTGCAAATACAAATTCCATGTATTTAGATATAGTTAAGATATAGGTTGCCATCATAAAAAAGGGAGATTGTTGGCTTTTTGGCCTTAATCTATGTTTTGATGATTTAGTTAACCTAATATTAATTATGATCAATGTAGAGTAGCACACATATTGCATTGCATATATATTGCTTTGTGTTAACCTCTACAGGTGATCAAGACTCAAGGAAGAAAGGAAAACAAGTCAAGACATGTAATCAAGCTCATTTGAAGACATGTATTTTGTATTTTTTTGAGTCTTTAGGAACTTGCGTATTTTGAGCATACTTGAGCTAAAATCAACTTAAACACACACTAGGTTCCTCATAGAAGTCACACACGAAATTTCACATAATTTAGACTTCAATAGATCACCCAAACATAGATCGGAAAACACTAAACCTGAACCCTAACTGTATGCCCACATTCGTTCGACCGCAACATGTTGTTCGGTCGACCGGACGATCAAGTAATCCAGTTTGTGTTTCTCTGTCCAGTTTCGGTCAACCGCACCATCTCTTTCGGTCGACCGTTTGAACTTAATTTTCCGACCGTTACTTTTGTCGTATATACCCAACGGTCGTATTCATATTAAACCAAAAATACCCCAAATACATTTCTTGTATCGGTCGACCGAGGACCATGATCGGTCGACCGTTTGTCCATCTATTGACAAACCCAAATCTCCTGTTGAAAAACGGTCGACCGCTAGACCTGTTTCGGTCGACCAAATATCTATTTGTTTGTCAACCCCAAAGTGTCTGGTACAAATCGGTCGACCGTTTCCCCTTAGGTATTCGATCGATAACTTAAGTGTACCTAAGTCGTAGCGTTGGGCGGTCGACCGTTGCTTAACCGGTCGACCGAACTTAGTGCAAAACTGCCTAACGGTCGACCGTTCATTCCGATCCGGTCGACCGATTTCTTCCAAAATTGGGTCCTGCAGGTTCTGTTTTGTGTAATCACACATCAACTCTTGCCCAATATATCCCAACGGCTTTATTCTCTTTAATGCCTATATAAGGAGTTGTAAAACACAGTTTAACACAACTCTCTCACTACAAACTTGTCCCAAACATTAGAGAGAATCCTAAAACACTCAAAGCCTCCAACTTCCACACTTTAGTCTTAATTCCAATCCTACTCAAGTGTGCTCAAGAATTAGAGAGTGTTGCTCCACTCAAATTGTTTTTCAAAGGAAGCAAGGACTTCGGTGAAAGCCCGAAGTGTCCCTCTCGGATTGTGAGAGAAGAAAGTCAAGCTCGCGAGGGTGTTCGCGGAGTTTGTTTTGTAAAAGGAGTTCTCTCCCGGCCCGGAATAGGGAGTGGATAGTGAAGACGCGAGGGGAGCTCGAAGTGTCAAGCGGAGCTTGCAAGAGAGGACGTAGGCGGTGGCCGAACCTCTGTAAAAACCCCCGGTGTCCATTGTGGTTTGCTTATTTCTTACTTGCTCGTTTTGTTGTTTAAATTCCGCTGCATATAACTCGATCTATAAAACGAGTAGGTAATTAGTTTAAAAGTGATTAGTGGACCCATAACCCACACGATCCAACACCTCAGACCTCCATCTACTCCCATAGTGAAGTTTGATCCATCCCTGACAGCTGACCGTAGCAGACTAGTCAACTCCTCATCACTGTGTTGTGCCTGAACAACTCGGCTAACGGTCTGTGGCTCCACTCGAAGACCCACCATTACTGGCCCATCCGAGCTCTCCGTGAACGGCCTCTACTCTGACAATGTCTCGAGTAGCCTCCACTCCCGAATGCACAATCTCGCAGCTGACACCTCCACTTTCCTGCTCAGGACCTCTGCAACTGAATTCGCCTTCCCCGGATGATAAGAGATGGTGAAGTCGTAGTCCTTAATGAACTCGAGCCATCTGCGTTGTCTCATATTCAGCTCCTTCTGTGAAAACAAGTACTTCACACTCTGATGATCAGTGAAAACTTCAAACTGCTCGCCATACAAATAGTGACGCCAAATCTTCAGAGCATGAACCACGGCTGCCAACTCTAAATCGTGAGTGGGGTAATTCTTCTCGTGCACCTTCAGCTGCCTCGATGCATACGCCACTACCTGCCCGTGTTGCATCAGTACACAACCCAAACCAACACCAGAGGCATCACTGTAAATCACAAAACCGCCACTACCACTGGGAAGCGTCAGAATTGGAGCAGTCATCAACCGACTCTTCAGTTCCTGAAAACTGTCCTCGCACTTCTGGGACCAAACAAACTTCACTCCTTTCTGCGTCAGCACTGTCAGGGGTGAAGCAAGTCTCGAGAAGTCTTTGATGAACCGACAGTAATAACCCGTCAATCCAACAAAACTCTTAATCTCAGTCACACTCGTCGGGGCTTTCCACTGTGTCACTGCCTCGACCTTCGTTGGATCCACTGATATCCCAGCTCCCGATACTATGTGCCCCAAAAATTCCACACTATGAAGCAAGAACTCGCACTTCGAAAACTTGGCGTACAACTGTTGATCCGTCAGAATGCCAAGTACAATCCTCGGATGCTCCCGGTGCTGCTCTATACCTGGTGAATAGACCAAGATATCGTCCACGAAGATAATCACGAAACGATCAAGGTACTGACTGAATGTCCTATTCATCAGATCCATGAAAGCTGCAGGCGCGTTCGTCAACCCGAACGACATCACCAGAAACTCAAAAGTGCCCGTACCTCGTCCTGAAAGTTGTCTTATGTACATCTGCCTCTCTGATCCTCAACTGATGGTACCCGGATCGCAGATCAATCTTCGAGAACACCTTCGCTGACTGCAACTGGTCAAACAAGTCCTCGATCCTGGGCAAAGGATACTGATTCCTCACGGTAACCTTATTCAGCATCTGATAATCTATACACATCCGCAACGAGCCATCCTTCTTCTTCACGAAAAGAATCGTCGCACCCCAAGGTGAGACACTAGGTCGAATAAACCCAGTATCCATTAGAACATGTAACTGCTTCTTCAGCGCGGCCAACTCTGCAGACGTCATTCTATACGGAGCCTTCGACTGCGGCGTAGCTCCAGCTACCAGATCAATGCCGAACTTTATCCCCATGTGAGGCGACAAACCGGAAACATCATCAACGAACACGTCGGGAAAATCCTAAACAATCTCGATGTCCTCCAGCCTCCTCAACTCAGGATCTGGAACTACCAAGGTGGCTACGAAAGCCCTGCAACCCTGCTGAATCAACTTCCGAGCTCTAACAGAAGAAACAACCAACCGACCTCCGCGGTCCTTCAATCCTCTGATCAGAAGATTAGGCAAACCTCGCCTTGGAATCAAAATCCTCTTATCCCGGGATAAGACTCGAACGTCGTACTGGGACAACCAATCCATCCCAAGTATAACATCGAAGTCTACCATCGGTAGCAAGACCAAGTCAGCCGGAAATTCCTGGTCTCCCGAAGCAATCGTGGCGCCGGGAAGAAATCTCCCCACAGTGCCCACCAAACCCAGGGGTGTGCTGACCTCCAAAGTGGCAGTCAACATCGTAGGGGTATGGCCTAACATGCTCGCAAACTGCTCAGAGATAAACGAGTGTGTGGCCCAGAGTCGAATAACACTCTAGCTACCAAATCATCAACGAGCAACGTACCTTCCACTACCGTGCTGGCATCCCTAGCCTCATCAGCCTTGATAGTGAAGACTCTCCCGACTCTCTTCCCCTGCTGAGGTGGTTCTGCAGGTCTACTCGGTCCACCTGCACCCGACGTGGAAGGTCCCAATCGTCCGCTAGGCCTTCTTGGCGTGCTCGGACAAAAACGGACGAAGTGTCCCATCTGACCACAACTGTGACAAGCGCCGGGGTGGTGTCCGCACCCCCGTCCCGGATGAACTCTGCCACGCTGCTTGCATGACCCACTCTGCGGTGCTCCACCTCCGTCAATCTGGGGCCTCTTGCCCGGATTCCCTTGTAACTGTCCTCCTGGACGTCCTGCAGGCTTCACCTGCATCCTCCTAGCCTCCTCCACGATCTCCTGACTATCCTGGTCCATAATAGTCGCAAACTTCACAGCATCAGCTAGAGTCTGCGGCATACTAGTGGTGAATCGTGCCCTGAACTGTAGTCTCAGACCCCGCCCAAACTTCTGAGCCCTATGCTCCTGCGTCACAAAAATCTCCGGGCAGTAGTGTTCCAAAGCATGGAACCTGCTGATATAAGCAGCTAAAGTCATATCTCTCTGCTCAAGGGCCATAAACTGCTCCCTCTTCTGATCACAAAGGTGCTGCGGAAAGTATTGTTGGTTGAACTCCGTAAGGAAGTCCTCCCAACTCACATCATCACTGTCATCGAACACCACCGCCGACGTGGTCCTCCACCAGTTGGACGCCTCCCCGTCCAAAACATAGGTGGTAAGGCCCACCATCCTCTCCGGTGTCACTCCAATAGCCCGGAAGATCTTCTGGATCCTGAAGACCCAGTTCTCCGCTGCCTTAGGGTCACCTCTGCCACTGAAAATCGGCAGATGCTGACGCATAAAACGATCATACATCACGCCAGTTTGGTCTGCACGGCTCTCCAGAAGCTCGCCCAACATCCTCAGTGTCAGTGGCTCAGACGGCCTCTCCTCCGCCTCAGCAGCCCCACCAGTCTCCTCACTGGTACTACGATAGCACGTAGGAGGTCTCACACGTCTCGGAGCCATCTGCAGAACAAAAGAACTCGACTCAGCAATGATAATGCATGCATGACCTACTAAAATGCTGACTCAACTCCTAAGGGTGGTTTCTTTGGACAAAGACTCAGGAACCGACCACTCTGATACCAAGTTGTAACGTCCTCGAAACAGCGGAAAATTTAAAATTTAAAACATACAATCAATAGAGGACATTACCAAGGATAAACACAAGGTGCACCAACGTATATATGAATATACAGATCTGAGTTTACAAAAAGGGTGATTACATCAAAAGCTATAAGATAAAATATACAAATGTAATCACAACAACCTTCAAAACGAGGGGAAAGCAGGATGATGTCCCAGAAGCTCTCCTCCGCAGGCACCACCCTCTACCGCCGCTCACGGCCTGAAAGTAGACATAAAATGCCTGAGTTTCCATAAGGAAACCCCGTATGCCAAACCCTAACACATATATGAACAAAATGAAACATGCATGAACAATGAATGCCACAGGGCAAAACCGCTAAGTTCCTAGGATCTCTCTCCCAGCCATAGCTGAACGACAACCCGGGTCTCAAGGGTCCTCTCACCTCAACCCACCAACACTCGTGCACACAAGGCACCGCCGGTCCAATCACGGCCACACAATCGGGTCTCAAGGGTCCTCTCACCCCACCCCACCAACACTCGTGCACACTAGGCACCGCCGGTACAATCACAGCCACACAACCGGGTCTCAAGGGTCCTCTCACCCCAACCCCACCAACACTCGTGCACACAAGGCACCGTCGGTACATTCACGGCCACACAACCGGGTCTCAAGGGTCCTCTCACCCCAACCGCACTGATGAGAATTTTATTTATACCGCAAGTGCACGGCGTCAATGAAGACGTGGCAAGTACGGGTCCAACACAAGGAGGGAGAGATATTGTTATTTTTTGTGATTTTCGATTAAGGAAAGAAAGAGAGAGAAATAAGGTTGGTTTGAGATTTTGGATTTTTAATTTTCTAAAGAAAAAACAACAAAAACAAACTAAGAATAAAGCAAATATGGATGAGAGTACAACGGGTGTGGGTTTAGATATCGGGTTTTATTTAGAGAAATCTGAAACTTATAATAAATCACATTAGTTATAAAGCATTACATGATAAATGACTTAACATAAACTCAAGTAATCAAAATATACTAACACGAAATTAAAATAATAACATCATTCTTCTTCTCGTCACCCTAAATCCGTCACCCCCACCCTTTGGAGAGCGTTAGAAACTTATGGATGGAGGGAAGGAGAAGGGGTCCTAGAGAAACTACAAAAGAAAACTAAAAACACGAAATAAACCAACAGAATTTTATTGCTAAAGAGAATGGAATAAAAACTAATTCCCCTACAACATAATTTTGGGGTTATTTATAGCCGATACAAGGGACCCTAGCACAAAATAGGAACGTACACGCGTCAACACGCAATTGGAAAAAAACGCGACCCGAGGATCCAAAGGGGTGCGGCGGAAACACCGCAATTTGCATGTAATGTGCGGCGGAATCGCCGCAATTTTGTCTCAGATTTGATCCGGATTTTTCTTTTGTGTTTATGGTACAATTTAGCTGTCCTTTGCGCGTCCGGATTGATTGTTTTCCTTTCTTTTGAGCTCCGAATTAATTTCTTCATATATTTGGAGATCCAAATTGATTTTTCTATAGAATTTCTCCAAAATAATATTTTGGTCCTCGTAATTTGCAGTCGGGTCCTCGGCTTTTTGCAATTAAGTCCCTGACTACTTTTGTGCTTAAGTCCTTGGCCTTTTTGTAATTAGGTCTTTGAATGCTTTTATGCTTGAATGAACCCTGATAATCTTGAACTTGGTTTTTATGACAGAAATGAGTCTCTTGCACGTGTTTATGCTCGGGATATGGGTAATTTGCATTTAGGTCCCTGTATTCTGTAAATAAGACTAAACACATACCTTAGTAGCATTTATTGATATAAAATTAATCTAAATGAAAGACATATGATGCAATGTATGCAATGCATCACCCACCAACACTCGTGCACACAAGGCACCACCACAAGATATCAGGCTGACAGTCCGTTCCTTTGCCCACCGGGGCCGGAGAGACGAGCCGCCTTCAATCAAACACTCATACTGCTATTGGGCGACAGTCGGTGCCATTGCCCAAGGGGTCGGAGAGACGAGCCGCTTTCAAGCGTACAAACACACCACTATCGGGCGACAGTCTGTGTTGTTGCCCACCGGGGCCGGAGAGACGAGGCACCGTCAAGTGTACTCATAAAACCACGAATCCACCGAAAAAAGGCAGAAACGGTCGAATGAAAACCGTTTAACGGTCGACCGATCCTCACCTAGAGAACTGACCCAACCGAAAAACCCGTCAATCGGTCGAACGGCAAAGGGACCTGGTCGACCGAAAAGCACCAGTAAGAAAACATTTTCGCAATCCACGATCAAACGGTCGGACGAGAAAAGCTTGAGAGAGAGGGAGAGAATCGAGTGAGAGAACAAGTGAGTGAGAGAGAGAATCCATACCTTATATACAAAATCCACAACCGATCTGAGTCGTCCATCTCAAACCTCCTCTAATCCACCCTTAAACACAATTAACACAATAAGCAAGGTTTAGGATATTACAGTGAAACCTGAAGAAGCAATCGATGCTTCATTAGCAGTTGATTATGTTACTTTCATGCAAATGTTTACATAATGAAAAGAAGTGAAGGGCCGAGATTTTACTTTGTGAAGTCGTCGTTCCATCTCTTTGGTCGTCCGAAGAAATCCTAGGGCAGTTCAAAGCATGGTGTTCTTTAGGCCGCAGTGTTCCAAGCCACGACTTGGAACTTGTCGGTGTAAGCAATTAAGTTAAAAGAACACTACGGCCTAAAGGTGAAAGGGAAAAATGTTATTCAGAGTAAACATTAAACATTCACAAATCAATAATCAAACATCTAGAAATGAGGCGACTTTAGAAAGGAGGGGTTGGTGTTCCTTTTAGGGATATGTTGGAAATTAGATTAAAAATAAATTATATATAAAATATAGTTATATATAATATTTAAATTTCTCAGTTAAACTAATAAATGGATGGATGAAATACCGTACCCTTACTCGTCATATTTATTAAACGGTTACAATTTTCATACTGCTTGGTTGAAAATTGTATATTCAATTCAATAAAAGAGCACAATTAGTTTGAGGGAGTGAACCATACCCCAAGTCTTAGGACGTAACCTAAGTTAGATGCAAATATTATACCTTAAGTACCTAATGTCCAGTCATTTTCAATTTAGAACGACAACACACCTTGTAAATTGAGGCGAATGATGGAGAAATTTGGGTTGTTAAAAAAACACAATATATTTTTTTCTAATTATAATAACCAAATATAATTGGGGTATTTTCATCTTTACCCTCCAAATGAATCTGAATTTCATGAATACCTTCTAATGTGATGATCTGTCATGTACACTCTTCAATTAGACTGATGATTTCACAATTTCCACCAATTCACACATGAACCCCAAACTTATTCCAGTTTAACCATTGAATCATTCATAAGTCATAAACCTAAGTACACAGCTCCTGGTATGAAACAAATTCTAACGGATTTGTAATTACAAGGACAAACAAACATCGACACATGGTACAATACAAGGTTATTTGCAGTTACACCCTTGAGCAAAAGAATAGTAAGGTGTGGCGAATTTGTAATTTTAGAGCTTTGAGTTAAGTTGATCCAACTTACATTAATGAAAATTATGAAATAATATGATGGAAGGATATATGTGAAGTCATCTTTCTTTTCTAATAAGAGAGTATTCGTCTCTATACGTCATAGACTATCTAACCGAAAGCGAAAGGTAATCAGGAAATTGGTTCGTTTGGAAGGTACAAATGCCATTAGCCCAATATATACAATTATAAAAGGAAAATGATTCATGATGTACTGAATGGCTAAAAGTGGAATAAGTATTTCCTAATTGAAAAGAATTTCACTGTAAACTTTGCTGTTCTTGTTTACGACTCTACTGCTGTTGATTCATCCGCTGGGATGGATTGGAATGCCTGACTTGATTTCAAAGCTCCCTAGAAGTCTGCCTCGACATCTGGAACTAAGCAAAACTCTTTCCGATATAAATAAGCAGGACGATACAACAAAATTGAAAGCTCCATACAAATAAATATGCCCAACAAGAAAGCTTGTAATGTGAGAGGAAGTGTGACAGGATAAGACAAATTCATACTTATTCTACAGAATAAAACCTTATCATACAAATAAAAAAATATACAATAAATGACTATGATGGATCATGGCAAGGACTTGATACTGCGGTCCTGAATCCATGAGATGATATCATCAAGAACTTGGAATATCATCTCATCAGATTCTCCTTCAAGTAAAGAGTGATATGCATCTTTATAAAGCTTTAACTTCTTGTCAGAACTGCTTGCCTGCTCAAACAAGGCCTTGCTGACTGATGGATCGGTAACGACATCGGCCTCACCGTGTAAGATGAATACCGGTAGTGAAACCTGAAGAACAAATAGATCCTTCATTAGGTCTCTGATAAACGACGTATAACTTGCTACCAGCAGTTGCTTATGTTACTTCATTGCAAATGTCTACACAATGAAAAGAAGTGGAGGATGAAGATTTTACTTCGTGAAGTCGCCGTTCTATCTCTTGGGTCGTCCGAAGAAGTCCTAAGGCAGTTCCAAGTCGTGGCTTGTCGGTGTAAGCAATTACGTTGAAAGAACACTGCGGCAGAAAGGTGAAGGGAGAAAGGTTATCAGAAAAAACCATTACAGATATGGGTAATGTTACTTCTATGATATTGGGGGTAATTAGTGAGAGAGAAAAAAGAGTTCGCTCTACTGATGCTTCGTAGATAGCGTATCCAATCACTATATTTAAGAAATGTATTAACATTAAACAACCTGCTCTCTTTTCTTGATTTCCCTGAATCCCATCTCAGCAATGTCCTTCTGAGGAACTAGTTTGTGTTTGGGAAGTACTTTAGCTAAAGCCACCAGGATATGTTGCAAAGGCTGACGTGGAACCACATCTTCTGCAATCTGGAAAAAAAACCTCATGCTTAGAAAAAAGAGGGCTGAAATGTTATGTTATGTCGCAGAATAGCGGCACAGGGGATTGATTACTTTGCACATAGGAGCCACTAGGACAGCACCATCCCAATCTTGGGGTTGTTTGAAGTGCACCTTAAGAGCAACTGCTCCTCCCATAGATTGTCCCAAAAGAAAGGTCGGAAGGCCTTGGGACTCGGAATTCGCTGCCAGATTGGATCGACATATGTCAAGCAATGAATCACCATAAGTTGCGTTAAATGACAATTTTTTGTTCAAATAGTAAAGTTAAATGCCATCTTGAATTTTTTTCATTAGAGGCAAACAGACGTGCTTCGTAGATTCGTTAACTAAAAATATGAGGATGGTTTAGTGCACTGTTATATAGAGATTTTCTAATGGTTAAGACATTAAATGCATTTTGCAGAAATTTGCTTGAAGATACTGTCGTTCCTGCCTCAAATGTCATGCCATTAGCATCATAGATCACTATATTCCTCATCCAAAATTGCAACGCAGTTAAAAGTTTATGAGGAAAATCTTCTGACAGATAGTAATTGATGTGAGTGCAAGATTGTTGTGGATTAGCAAATCAAAATCCCCACCATGGAAGGATATGATAGGATAGCAAATCATTAATGAGAGATCAACCAATTTTTTCTTGGGAAGACACCCCCAAAACATGCATCTTCAACGTATTTGATAAGGTCGATTTCAACCCAATAACATAGACGAAGAACGTAGATAAGTTTCACAACAACATAACAATGCAGAACTCATATCTTACAACAAATGGTTAAGCTATCTTAATTGGTTTTGCTTAAGTAGGCATGTATCATAGAAAGGGCGGGCTGTAGGTCTGCTTCTTGTTTTAGCGCATCTGCTGAGCTAGGATAATATCACATCGTAAAAATTATCTACATACAACACTAGTCGGATTCAAGAAAAACCAAAATTAAATTCAACTCCGCCTACAGCTACAAAGTGCAATATTCACCCATTTACATTGTTATACCATGTCGCAGTAGTAAATAACTGCAAAATGGAAGTTAATACTGACGTTAATCAAAGCATACCTTTAACTTTTGAGTAATATTCAGTTACATCATCGATGAGACCATCAAAGCTTTCAATATAGCCATGAAGTCCATCTGACAGACCAAATCCAGGATAGTCCATGGCAAAAACTCCAAAACCAGATGATGCTAGCTTCCTAGCAACTCCTGAAAAAATATCTGTGCAATTATTAGCATTACAAGATAATCATGTGCAATTTAACAAATTTCTATCCTGCTGTTAAATACCTTCAAAGAAGAATGTGCAGGTATCCCCATACCCATGACAGTAACATATTAGTGCTACGGGAGATTTCTCAGGAAGCCAACACTTAGAGAATATCTTCACACCTCTAGAATTTATCTCATAAGACTGCAGATAAAATAACTTGTTGGAAGAGAATGGTAATAGCTAAGATTTCGTTATGTTAATATAACTATATTATAAGAATTACAATAACTTAATGAAAACTATATCGGTGTGCAAAGCGAATATGGTACTTTAGCAAAGGTTGTAAACATGTTTTCATTCAAAAGTAGCAATTTGGTTTAGAAAAAAAGCACCACCAACGAAGCATATTGTGCACCTGTATCTATATTTACCCCATGATAGGATAATTTTTTTACCTTTGACAACAGCTTTCAATCTCAGTACTAACACAAAGAACATTGTGTTGTCCAACTTCCACATATGCAATGCTTCAGTCAGCTCATTTGATATTTACTACTTTTTTATCAGTATGTTTACTACTGTCTAATCACAACATTTTAACAATCTAGAGTACAATAAGCAATACTTATGCTGTGTATCTCCCACCTGGGTCATGTTAGAAGATTTTTGACCATCTCAGTAACACTTAACATGTTAACACGCAACATTAATCGTGGATTGCTGGCATTCACGGAAGTCAATTTACTATCACTTCTTGCAAATATTGATTTTACTGTCACTGATTTTCTGATTGGAAGAATGAGACCCTTCAGTCCTAGAAAACAAAATTCAAAACCACCAAAGCACAGTTTATCCAAATTAAATCCAGTACAGAATTACAACAAACTTTCGTACCTCCTCCACCCGCAACGAAGCATACTCTGCCTGAGAAATAAGGGCGAAAACATTCACATACTTAGCTGTGATAAAAAGAATACATTGCTGAGCACATGAAGAAGAGAGATTTACTAAATTGAAGAGTTTGAACAATAAAAGAAACTAAATCAAACAAACACTCATAGTATCATAGCATCTTCACTAAGTACCATTTGACACTATGTACGAGGAGTAACAAATTTGAACTCAGATTGCAACCCTGAAGCCAAAGGGGTCCATTAAACACCCCCAAATTGAACTCCAAGAACACAGAAAGTATCACCTAAGAAACTAAGTACAGCACTACTGTCTAAGAGTCAAAAATAGATCTTTTTCCATAAACCACATAAAAATTGAAACTTCTCGCATCAAAAGCAGAATTTTAGAAGAAGAAAAAAACCTGAACCCAATAATTTTGAATTCAATTCCATCCCAAGACCACAAATGCAAAATGCACAACTATCACATTTCTGCAACACTGAGGTCATGTTTGTTTGCCATAATCAATGGCGTAATGTAATATGATTATACCCTTGACTACATACCTTTGTTCAATTTAGAAAATTGAAGATTGTAATCACACCCTAATCAAATTATGAAGGCTAATTGCACTCATTTAATGTAATTGGACTACCTCATTAAATGTCGTAATCCAATTCTATTGGAACAAAATCAGCTTATTTCTATTTTACAAAGGTCACAAAATAACACTTATGACTCCAACCTCCAAAGCTATATCTTTATCTTTGGTTCTGTTTGGGATCACATTTGACAATAAAATCTAAGCAAACCAAAAAATGAGTTCCCAAACATACCATAATTGTAGTCTAAAGATTCAAAAAAATTAGATGTCAATTGAAACCAAATTTGATTGTTGGGAAAAAAATCTGATTCTCTCTTTATCAAAATAAATAAATATGATTATCAAAACGTGATTCCAAATATACTCTCGGACAATATCCTCCTGGCTGGTACAACACAGAGAACACAAACTTTCTCAAATTAATTGGGACAACAATTGGAATCCACACCGAAAACTCTAATCTAAAGTCCAAAACATCAAAACCCAATTAAAAAAAATCTAAAACCTTGAACAAGCAGTGGTCGATCCGAAGCTGAACCTCCCTGAACGCCTCACGGACCCGCCTCCTCTCCTCACCGGTGTCGAGGTTGGCATCGGCGACCATATTCCTGAGGCCCTCCTCGACTCCTTTCAGGCCCATGGGAGTGGAGAAGAGGGCGGAGGGGGGAAGAAGAAGGGGTCTGGGTTTGGGTGTGGGAGGGGGATGGGATATGGGGAGAGTCGGTTTGGGGCGGGAGACGGTTGGGACTGTTTGATTTGGTAGTGGTACTGCCCAATGCTTCAACATCACCAAATCGTTGCCTGCTTAACGTGTTTTTCAAATTATAAAAACTAAAATGATTGTTTTTACTTTATAGGGACCGTAACCTTGCCCCCGCCAACTTTGGTGTGTAACAAAAAAATCCACCACCGTCACCCGCTACCTGCTTGATATGGTTGCGATTTTCTCATAATTTGTCCCGTATAATTCACATAACCAATAATTCATAGCCGCGTTTGCTTTTTTATTTAGCTTTTAGTTTTTGTATTTGTTAAAGTTCATGACTTGTAATTGGGTTAACGGATCTTAACTAAACAGTGAAGATCCAAACCCAGATATGAGACTACAAATAACCACGTCCGGGCTACCCTCACCCGCCCCTGCTCTCTCTCTGCCACGTCAGCTCATCCAACCCACCCAAAAAACTCTTTAACCACACCCAGGCTACACCATCCATCCTACATTCTCTCTTATCCACGTTATTTGGAGATCAAAATTAAAAAAAAAACACAAAAAAATCTACAAAATCAAAACAAATAAAAAACATATTTTCAGAAGAAAAAAATCTGGAGAAACAATTTAAAATAAATTTATAAAAAATTTCAACAAATAACCCAAAAACATTCGTGTCAATGGGGGGCCACACGTGCCCCCCCCCCCCCCCCCCAACAAGGTGCCCGAGCATCTGCCCGAGAGCTCCAGTGCCCGGGTGGGCTTCCCGAGCGGCCGACCGCCCCATTAACGGGTGGGGGGGGGGGGGGGGGGGGGGGGCAGGGCGAGCCCGGGCCGCTGAGGATGCTCTGAGACCTATATAAGGCTTAACTTAACTTGTGTATGAGCAACAAACATTTGTTTCGGTCAATACAAATTTTCATTTCTTTCCCAATTCTTTTCTTCTTCCTTCAACCCAAGGTCTTGATCTCAGGATGAATTCCGGCATGAATTTCAACATGGTATCAGAGCAGTAGAAGCACAAGATCAAAGGAAGGACATCTGATTCAAGAAGACGAGGAGGGTGAGTAAAAGGAAAGAAGAAGACGATTCAGAGCAGATGACCACGAGTAGTACTGCGACGAACGAGGGTGAGACGCCTAATCCATATGAACTAAACCCTAGTGATAATCCTGGAACCATTCTTGTTTCAAAGATTTTGTTCGGCGAAAACTATCCCACTTGGGCAAAGAATATGAGAAGAGCCTTAAATGCAAAATACAAATTAGGTTTTATTACTGGAAACCTAAAGAAACCTACTAGAGAAAAATTCCCTTATGAATATCAGAAATGGGAGAGGACCAACGACATGGTTATATCTTGGATTATCAATTCTGTTAGTCAAGAAATTGTTGATAGCATTGTTTTTGGAGATAATGCTCATGAGATTTGGTAGAATTAGTAGAAAGATTTTCTCAAACTAATATGCCCAGAATTACCAGTTAGAGAAATCGATTTCTATGATCAATCAAGAGAAATCGAGTGTCACCTCTTATTTCAGCAAATTAAAAGGGCATTGGGAAGAGTTAGGTTCATACGCTGAAAACCCTGGTTGTAGTTGTGTTTGCTCATGTGGTATACATAAAGATTCCATTGCTAGAGAACAACAAGACATGACAATTCAGTTTCTTATGAGTCTTAATGATTCTTATTCGGCCATTAGTGGTCAAATTTTACTAATAACACCACTTCTTAGTATCAGCAAAGCTTATTCCCTTGTTCTACAAGAGGAGAAGCAAAGAGAAGTTGGAGGATATGAAAATCAGATTCAAGAAATTGTTGCTCTAGCAGCAAACAAAACTACCATTCAAGCTGGCAACAAGAGTCAATACCAGACAGAAAAAAAGGACAAACCCACTTGTACCAACTGCAAAAAGATAGGTCATACTGCTGATAAGTGTTATTGGTTAGTGGGTTTCCCGTCTAGAACCAACAATATCAAACCATAAGAGGAACAAACAAACTAGCAAAGACAAATCATAGAACAACAAGGATGCCAAAGTTTCTAATGTGGAGTCCCAAATTGCTGATTCAAACATCACTCAGGAACAGTATGCCCAAATATTTCAAATTCTTAACAACAAGAAGGAATCAACAACTACTTATGCCAACACAGCAGGTACAACCTATTATTGTTCTATTTTAAATACTGTATCTTGGGTAATTGATAGTGGTGCAAGTGATCATATGTGTTCCAATAAAGCAATTGCGATTAATTGTAGAGAAATCAGTAACTATATTATTATAAGATTTCCCAACAATAAGATTACTAAGACTACAATTATTGGTGATGTCCAACTTAGCAGCAAAATTAAATTGCTTAATGTACTTTATGTACCTGAATTTAGATTAAATTTGATATATGTTGCTAAGTTAGCGAAATAGTCAAATAAATCCACACATTTCTATCCTAGTATTTGTATCATCCAGGACATTTCCACGAAGAAGATTGGTTTGGGTATAGAAATGTTGGACCTTTATATTTTCTCTAATAAAAGAACATCCAGACAATCATGTGGCTTATAGTACTACCAGAAATGACAACATCGATTGGCACAAGAGACTTGGTCACATTCCTCAAAATAGATTACAAATCATTGCTTCCAATGATAATAGTGTTTTTGATAGTTGTAATAAACATTGTGATTACTGTCCATTAGCTAAACATACTAGAATTGTTTTTCCTGTTAGCATAAATAACACTTTTCGTATTTTTGATATAATACATATGGATATTTGGGTTAAATCTTCTACTTCTACTTATGATGGTTTCTTTTATTACCTCACTATTGTAGATGATTGGAGTAGGTATACTTGGACATATCTCATGCAATCCAAATCTCAAGTTATTAACTTACTACAAACTTTTACATCTCTTGTTGAAAATCAGTTTCAATGTAGTATAAAAAAGATTAGAAGTGATAATGGACAAGAGTTTATGTCTAAACAAATGCAGAATTTCTTTAATAGTAAAGGCATTATACATGAAAGATCATGTCCTTATACCCCACAACAAAATGGGATTGTGGAAAGAAAACATAGGTATTTGCTTGAAGTTGCAAGAGCCATTAGGTTTCATTCCAAAATACCCATCAAGTTCTGGGGATGTTGCATTAATATTGTTTGCTACTTAATAAACATAACTCCCATCAGACTTCTAAACAACAAGACCCCTTATGAAATCTTGTTTGAGAAACCACCTAACTATGAACACCTCAGAGTTTTTGGGTGTTTATGTTATGCCACAAATCTGCAGCCAAAAGACAAATTTTACCAAAAAGCTAGAAAATGTATTTTTATAGGATATCCTAATGATCAAAAGGGATATAAAATATATGATATGCAAAAATGATTTTTTTTGTATCTAGGGATGTTGTTTTTCATGAACAAATATTTCCTTTCCAAGAAGAACAAGGAAGAGAAGAACATGTTCATGACACTAGAAACATACATCACATATATCCTCTAGATGATAATGAGCATTTTCATACTCATGCATATGTTGATACATATCAAAATGAAGTAGAAACCATATAAGGAAAACAAATTACACTTGCATAACAAACAGGTACCCAAGAAGAAGACCATACTGAAGCACAGAATGCTGAAAATCCACAAAGCATAAGACCTCCAAATAATGAGAATGAAGCAGTTCAAGTAAGAAGATCATCCAGACTACTCACAAGGTCAATTCTTCTTAAGGATTTTCAATGCACTACCCTCAGAAGCAACAATGTCCAATCTCAGGTACATTCTGAACACATTTCAACTAACAATATAAAAGTGAGCACCAGGTACCCCCTAAGTATACATGTCACATACTCTTGCTTGTCCACTGGCCATGTTAATTTTCTTAATAATGTAGATGTTGTTAATGAACCATGTAAATATTCTGAAGCTTGTGATAACCCAAAATGGGTAGATGCCATGAATAAAGAAATGGAAGACTTAGAATCTAATCAAACTTGGGATCTAGTACCTATGCCACCAAATAAGAGAATCATAGGTTTCAAATAGATTTATAAGGTTAAATATAGAGCTACTGGGGAAATAGACAGATACAAGGCTCGTTTGGTAGCTCAATGATTCAACCAAGTTGAAGGTATTGACTACCAAGAGACTTTTACTCCTGTGACAAAAATGGTCACAATAAGTACTGTTTTAAGGATTGCTTCCGTGTAGAATTGGCACATTCATCAATTAGATGTGAATAATGTCTTCCTACATGGCGACTTGATTGAAGAAGTTTACATGAAACCTCCCTCAGGATACTATGACAAGAATGATAATCTTGTTTGTAGATTGAAGAAAACTATATATGGTTTAAAGCAATCTTCTAGGTGCTAGTTTGAAAAACTTTCACAAGCTCTACAATCCATAGGATTTCTTCAATCAAAAACAGATTATTCACTATTTACAATAAAAAATGTTAAGGAAAATAAATTAATTTTTTATATTTAGTTTTGATCAAAGAGTAACCCACCTAACTTGCCCCACCTAGTCTACCATTAGGTGGGAGGGTAGCGAAATATATGTTGACTCCACCTCGTTTACTCGCTTAACCTAGATAAGAGGTAGTAGAGGTGGGTAAAAACCCGTTCTGCCCCTAAGACAGCCTGTGTAGGCGTAGATTGGATGGGAAATTTGCATTCCCATTCCAAACACGTGTGCAGGTGCCAAACAACATTATCTGCTTTTGGCCACAATTTGCATATGGCGTTTGGCATAGGGAACTTGAACTGAAGTTTAAGCTTACCTTCTCAAGCTTCTCGCGTCTGGGTTTTTGTGACTTTTCCTCAAACTCACGTCAGAGAATCATGCTTTAGTGGACCTTGAAACGCTGTGGACGTCGGACGTGAGAGGCACTGCACCCAAACGAGCCATAAACAAAGTCACTGACAATCGCTTTTAGTTTATTTTTCCTTGAGACCGGAAATAATGAACCGGAAAGTAAAACCTAAGTTCAGTGAATATTCACTAAATCAAATATCATGTTGTTTGTCAAAATGAGCTTCATGCTATCACCTTATGTCTTAAAATCATCGATATTATGCAAGCAATAATTTGAATAATTCCGTGGCATGTACTCTTGAAAAGCTACATTTGCAGGTATTTTAGGGCCGTGTCTCGCCCAATGTATGTTCCACTTGATAAAAATGGAAAGTAGTACTATAGTAGTAAGCAACAATCACATGTTCTCGGTCTCTTCGAACAGAGATTGATATATTATGTGTAAGTGTGTAACACATACATAAGAAAAAATGCATGTAAATTATGTGCACAAAAGAAAGATACTTTGGGATGTTTTTTCCTATATTCTTTTTTCTTTCGGAGGGTCGTGAACCATACGGTGCATGCCTACTTCTGGATTGCGTTGCGAAATCGTGATGCACGTCGAAGTTTTTCCCAAGATGAAGTTAATTCTTTCCACGTGCAATTCCATTTTGCCGACATCAACGGACATGTTTTGCTGTTATAGCACATAACAATGTCCGTCATCGACTCATCGAGTGTTGTAAATGGTCAATCATGCATCGATATCGATTTAAATTTATGGTAAATTACAATTTGCCCCTGCTATAGTCAAGTAACATTTTGATATGTATGATATTGTGGACCTCTTTCTTTCAAAAAATCATTATTTTTCAACGTATTCATATTTTTCTCAACTATTTTCTTTGTTGCCAAACATATTTCTAATATAACATTTTGATAAAGTTTCAATCAAATCAGATGTTAAATTTGGGTGATGGTAATATTTTGAACAAATTAGTCTCAAATTCAAGTAAGATTTGACATCTGATTTAATTCCAATTTTACCATAACATATACATTAGAAGCACATAAAACAAACAATACAAAAAATTGAGAAAAATAACGAATACATTGAAAAATAACAATTTTAGGGTGAAAATGATGTCAAAATGTTACACAAATCAAATTTTCAAAAAAATGAGTATGACGTTTTAAAATTCAGGAAATTAAAGTGTTACTCGATCATAGTTGAGAGACAAAATTGTAATTTATCGTAAATTTTAAATAAGATGGTACTATATAATCTTAAACTTTTAATGTTGTTCACAATCTCACACTCAAAATGGAATAATATAGGACCCAAGATGGAAACGGTATAGTACCAACCAATTGCTTAGACCATCCTGAACGGGATGGGTTTTTTGACACCCCCTTAGCGGGGGGCGTGGCCTGGGCGTTGGGCGACCCGATTTCACTCTCGGGCGCTTGGCGTGTGTGGGTTGGGTGCCCCCCCCCCCCCCCCCCCCCCCCCCCCCCCCCCCCACCCACACACACACACACACACAATTCGTCGCATTTTTTTAAATTTTTTTAGAAATGTAAAAATACTCCAAATGACGTAGATGAGAGAAAATGTAGGGTGTTGGGGGTTTCAGGGTACGGTTAAAGAAATTTGGAGATGAGTGAGGTGAGTTGACGTGACAGAGAGAAAAAGCAGTACGTCCGGAGGTAGCCTAAGCATAATTATCGATGCTCTTATTCCTCCAACTTTGAAAGGAACCTCCGAGACCGGGAGAATCAAAGTGATTGAGTATTGTGGTAGATCAATCATATCCCATTTACATTTCTTTCAGTCTTCCTTGGGCCATCACCAGGATGGCTTAATGATATGAAAAGTTCAGTTTTTAATTTGCCGTTTTATGCATTAGTTTTTTTCTTTCTTCTAGCGACCCAAAGTTCTCAGTGCATCTAGATTTCCACTTTTGAGACAAATAAACTATTTGGCAGATGGTGTAAAAAAGACACTTGACAGAGTCAAAATCCATAAGTAATATCTAGATCCAATGCAAAATAAGAAACCAATAGGCAATAGATCACTAATCTTAAGAAAGGTGATTATATTCGACCATTTCTCGATATGTGCGTGTCGTGCTTATGTAGGGACTATACTAATATTTTCTTTATTTTCGAATTTCGTCATATATCTCCAAAGAGCGTTATTGTTGTGTGCCACATATGAGTAAACCGGCTCATGATCAGGTCCGGTGAGATGATGAAGTGGCACCTACACATGAATCATATGTGTGAATCTTGAACCAGTTGGTGCATCATATTAATGTGCCCTGGGTCTTGCTGATTTGCACACCATGATTATGCCATCTAACTGAGCCCAGATATGGATCCGGTTGAGCCCAAATCTATGCAGAGCATGCTGAGTCCGATTAATATGAAACACAATTATGTTTTAGCTTGCCCTCCAACTCCAAGTTTTTTACGTTTGTATAAATAGCCCTTGTACAGTACAACCCTAAACATAACAACGAATTCCAATTTCCTTTTCTTGCTTCGGCCACGTTAACCCTAATCTTTCTTCCATCCTTCTTCTCCGATCATCTTCGATCTAAGGCCTGAGACATCTTGTCTCAACTGGATCTCTCTCTCTTGCACCACCAAAGAAGTGCATTGAACCCTAAGCTATAGAATTATAGATCGTATAGCGTGTAGTAGGATAGCAACATCTTTCAAAGAAACATATAATAAAGGTGATGTCGGGCATCTAAGGATCAAAAGTTTCGGGTTCGCTGGGCTACTAACACACCTAATGAAGCCTAGGGCTCAGGTAGGCTAAACAGATCAGACCAACAACCGTTTGGAATGGAAGTTGCGTCCACAATAAGAATACACGGCTGAAACAGCTTGGATCCCTATTATGGAAATAGATACTTTTATAATGTAGCAAAGGGTTCAAATAAGGGTATGCTTCTTCTTCTTCTTTTGAAAGTCGATATTAAAAGAAACTACGTGAGTGATGTATTTGAAAATCATAAAAAAAACTCACAATTTTTGAAAAGCGAAAAACTAACAAGTATTACAAGTACAGCTGTACACTAGTCCTTTTGTCACACTTATTGAAGTTATTAAATGAAAAATTAAAATGGCAATACCTCTTTTTGCCAATCAAAAACTTGATTCGGTCCTCATCATCTTTGCCGAGAATTGCAAAAGTCACACATACTTCGGGCAATGAACTGTACACATGTGTGTCTGTGTTTGAACTTTCTTCATCACCATGTTATCTATTTACAAATCGAAATACTTTAATTATTTTTACTGATACTGTAGTGCGGTTATTTCTAATCTAACCAAAATAAAATTTGGACCATTCCAAAGATCAAGTTAATTGCTTGTAAAATGCTTTGTTTTTTGGATCGACAGATCAAAGACTCAAGAATAATTTAAAGGTGGTGGATTTTCTTAGCAGCTAATACCATTGCAGTCATTATGATATATAATAATCATGGTAAAGCCATCATGGTTTATAATAATCGTGATACTTTTATCTTTTTTATGTCCAAACCACTGGCTATATGCTTGGAACAAACAGAATTACAAACATAAATTAATGCTACTTCACGCTCTTGCGTCGTCAGAGGTGATTCACAGTTGGAGATCCAAACAACTTACGTCAAACAAACCACGGAAAATCTGTGGTTTCGATTCTTTAAACCATTTTCTCATTAATTTCGTGATTTGTTTGCTTCAGCCTCTCAGAAAACAGTTACTAAGATGTGAAACGTGACAACAACTTCCTTAGTCTACTATGCTTGACTACCGCCCAGAATTAATCAACTCAGTAGATCCTTGATGTTTGATTAGCTTAAATCAGGAACGGGATCACATTATGTTAGTTATATGTGAGATTTAACTATAAAAAAAGCACTTTCCTAGAGAAACTAAAGTACTTATATTTTTAAGTTTATACATCATATATATTTAAAATAGTATGATCTTTAGTCGATCGTTGATCTTATATAAGCTTAAAACAGAAATTGAATCTCAACATAAGTTTGTTAACATGCCGTTGGCTCTCATCTCCGGCCTCGAGTCATGTTCTAGGAATTCGTCACCACCCTCTTAATTTTTCATTTTGCAACAAAATCCCCTTGTTAATCTTTTAATAAGTATGGTTATTCTACATTGTCATTATATTCTAATCTCAGCAAGTATTTGATGCATATTTTAAGGTTTTAATATTGTCTACTACTCCAATTAACTCACCCAATGTTACATATATATTAACGTGATAAATTGGGCTATGTAAATGAATAAAACAAACAAAGATGTATAATGAACTTTCAAAATGTTGAGTGCTACTCTTTGTTTTCAATAGAATGTGTAGGGACATGTTTAAACATTCGAAGTCATAGAAAAAAATGATTTAAGCTAAAATTGACGAGGGCCAACTAGAATTCATCATTTTCAATATTAAGTTTTGAAACGCGCGTTTCAACAATTCATCACGTTTTGAATAAAAGTTTTGGCAAATATTACAAGTGTATTTGGGACACTTAAAAAATCCCAGAATCCAGCAAATCTTGTTTTCTCTGCTTTTGTCCGGACTCGAGAGTATTATTAACATAAAAATTTGACTATTTATGCTCTGACAGTCCCAATCTCTGAAAAATAGTCTCCATTTTGATACTTTCTGAAAAATATATTTATCTTTTCATTTCTCTCCAAAATATCCATGCTTAAACCGTGAGACTATTCCCTTTCTTTTTTTTCTCTTTTAGCCATCAAAAATCGTGAGGCTTACAGTTCTCAACACCTAAACGATTCGAATTTTATTCGTCATAAAATGTCCTCACAAATCGTGCTGTTAAAAGTAGTATTTTTTTCTTCAAAAAATCTAAATTATTGAGGTCATATCGCGTACATATAGAGTGCATCAAGCCCATAAATGTTTACAGTTCTCCACACCCAAACGATTCGAATTACATTCATCATAAAACGTCATCAAAAATCATGCGACGAAGACGACATCGAGTTCCATCGAGCCTCTGTCGAGTTCTATCAAGCACATTAAAACAAACTCAACATTAAGTTAAAATAAACTCAACAAACTGTTGTCGAGCCTTATGAAACTCACATGCAAAAGAAATCGAACATATCGAGCACAACAATCATGTTCCTATCAAACATCTAACGAGCCCATTGAGCTTCGTTGGAAATACAGAAGATCGATCCGACTTCCATCAATTCAATCTACTCCATAATACACTCAGTCTAATCCTATCGAGTTTACGTGCAAAAGTTATCGAGTCTATCGAGCACAATAATCACGTTCCTATCGAACTCAGATCGAGTCAATCGAGCTTTGTTGGAAATATATTGTGCTCGATGGATTGAGCAGAAGGAGTATGAGTCAATTCCAACACAAATTCTTCCGAAATCACTTTCCGAACAAACACAAGCATTAACAAAAGTCACTTTACATGTCAAAGAAACATCAACAAAAGTCGTAAACCACAATCAATAATGCAACGTTAGAAAACTAGGTCCTTAAAGGAATTCCGAATTGCAGTTCAATAAAGAAAGGATATTGTCAAAAAAAAGGAAAAAGAAAGGACGATGCCGGTGCAACTTTGGAACAGGTGGTGATGATACGATGGCTTTGTAATTCGTATAGATCCACCAAATCCTTGTCGTCAAGTCTATCTTCTTGTCCCTCCAAGTAGTGGGCAGTGACATGTGGATGGGACACGCTGTCGGCCCCACCACCAGTCCAGTACTGGTGTACGTGGGTGTTCAGTGTCCAGCTCCAGCGCCATATATGGGAAATCCTATGTCTGCCCTGTCGTTGTCGGAACACTTGTACTTCAGTTCGGATCGATATTTTCGTTCGATCGTATACGAACTTTGTATTTCTAATGTGATCGTATATTAAGCAAATTGTTAAACGTTCTTTACTGAACACGTCGTCTGGATTTTACTCAAATCGTTCCAATTAACATTTTGTCTTTTAAAATCCAAGTAATATCCATTATGTCCGGTAAAAATAAAAATAAAAATCGGAACACCTAATTATGACGTTTCCTCCGTGGAGGGGGTGTTCGGTAAAAACGCAGTCTCATTGACGCCCCATTTTTTTTAAAATCTTGAATTCATACCGTGTGTTATTTCAAATTATTTTATATTCTATTGTAAGATTTCGGTTGTGACGGTGTGGGGAAAAAACACAAACGTAAATACAGAAGTAAGCGGATCAATCTCCGGAATACAATAATAGGGTGTCGAAACAAAAAACGGTCACAAAACGCGCTCCCTCTGCTCGCTCGCTTTGCGGAGGCTACCACCTCGCATTCATACTCTAATTTTATTTTTCATGGTTATTTTTTGTTGTTGTATTTAAAGAGGAGGGTCTATTGGAGAGAATGTCAAAATAATAATTGGCACGGACAATTTAAGTAATTTACAGACGACACTTAGCAGTCCAGTATAATAATTATAATAATAAGTAAAATTGAATTGCTTTCTTCCAAACTAGAGTGGAGATCTGGTGAGTTTTCTCCGAGTTTTATTGTTACTGCCTTATACATGCATGTGACCTAACATATTCATGTGTACAAGTTAATTACTTTTGAAGTAGTAGAATATTTTGTTTATAAAAAAAAAGTAGAAACAGTAAAACGTAAGAAAAATTTATAACAACAAATCTTATGATTCATTTCTATTGCATTTGTTATGTCTGTAAAAGTCATAGGACTTTGTACCTAGTATTTTAGATTTAAGGATCGTAATTTGTGAAGGATAATCCAAAAAATCGGAATTTCAAAGGATCAAAACTATGGGGTTGGGATTAAGGCTGATAGTGATACTACTAATATTTGATGAGTCCGATCGACTGATTCAAGTTAATTTATTATGATATGATTACAAAATATAAGATTTGTTTAATGGTGTTAACAAATATGAAAATGAAAGCATTAAAGGTATTTAAATGATATTGAAATGAAGCATTGTGCCTCCAACCAATCAAATACCGACGACATTTTGTTCATTACTGTTTTATGGTACTCATATTAAGAGGATTACTATTCGTCGTTCGCAAATTACTTAAATCGCTCACGTTAATTATCATTTTACTTTTCACTTTCCATTTATTATTTATCTCGTCTCGTCTCTTAAAAGAAGACTCATCTGTCAGTTTCTCTCACTCTACCAGTTCCAACACCAGGAAATGTCTGACGAACCGTCTGAATCCGGCGCAATAAGTCTATAAAAAATTTCGGTCAGGGCGTCTGGCTAGGACCACCCCCTGCCACCCCGCATTCGTACTCTGATTTTAGTTTTCATTGGTATTTTTTGTTGTAGTATGAATAAAGGAGAACCTATTGTGAGTAGTTACGTAGTAGACATTGATTGTAACGAGTAATTTGTAATGTATTTTTTTAGAGGTAGAAATTTTACCATAATCAAATATAACGGTGCGTCCGTCGACGCCTTTTCTGCTCTCGAGACATTTGTTTGGTGGTTGAAATTTGATATTGGGAGGAAAATGAAGAGAGAGTGGTGGTGGGAGAGTGAAATCAAGAGAGGAAATATGTAGAAATGAGAGAAAGACAAAATGGTAATTGGCACGGGCAATTTAAGTAATTCGCAATCGACGTTTAGCAGTTCAGTATATTAAAGCACTTAGAAACCAATGATATCTGTATGAAGGTCTTGTTTTGTAAACATTCTCCAACCAATAACACTCTTTCAATTAGTTTCCATTTTCAATATACTTATTTATTGGTTTCTATATTAATAGCCTTAAACAACTTTGTTTTGCTTATATATATATAATAAACTCATTTAGTTAAAATCATATCCGACAAAGAATCATAACACTATTGCCAAATTCATACTACTTACAACGAATAATAAATTCAAATAATATTACAACCTAAATATCATACGTGGCTTGACGAAAAATCACTATGACACTTCAGAAAATACTAGAAGAACTTTGTGTAAATTTACAAGTTCTCATGATGTCAATTTATCAGGAACCTCGTAACTACTTTCACTAATGACCAACCTACAAAAATGACATCTTTTAAAATTGCTCGAAACATGACGAATATGGTGCTTAAACAAACTAACTTGACGAGAGTAACTCAAATTTATGTTTACATCACTCAAAAACATTTTAGAGTTCTCTAAATAGAAGATTGAATCAAACTAGTTATATCTGTGACATGTAATAGGACAACACTAGAGGAGCCTATATGTGAAAAATCTAGAAACAATAAAATAACATGGAGAAGCGTTTTAGAAGACCATGTGTTTACAATTTCTTTTAAAACTAGGGTAAGTCGAAATAGAAAAAGAGTGATTGATTTCTACGAAATAAATGACACTTCAGAACTTCAATTTCACAACTTCCCAATAATTTGGATAGAAGTGGGGAAAATCATTCAAATCACAGATATATAAGGTTCTAAGACTAAAAATTAGATTTCCAAACCTCATTAGGTTTTTCTACAATTCAATCACAAAAAATCACTGTGGAAGTCCAATTCTGCAATTCCATGACTTTTTGGAATATGATTTGGTAGTATGAGAAGTCATGTGAGTATAATTTAATAAGATTGCGGAACTTCAAAAATTAAACTTCCAGAATGATTAGTAGCATATCATACATTGCATTCATGTTATATATCCTTTATTTTACCCTAATTTTGTGTTACTTGTGTGTTTGTTTGATATGTTTCAGGCTTGAAGTACTAAAGAAGAAAGGAAGGGAAAATGCCTTAAATGCAAAATAAAGAAACTTAGTGAAGCATTTTGGATCTGTCTTTCATGCTCAATGACCCATCTACAATTCAGGAATGTCCCAAGTAAAAACCCAGAGGGGCCTAACTGTAAAGAAAAATATGTTGGTTGCAAAAGTCCAATAAATGGGCTCGAAGTAATAGCTCTAGGTGCACTCCACATGTTCAATATGTTAACTAAAGACGCTGTCAAAATTTTGAGGCTATTGGAGACAAACTATCCACCAATGGCGGATCTGATTGATCGGTTGGCCCTCATATTTCTCCAACGGTTCGGGTTGTCGGGTCAGAGCAATACGCAACACCTTGATCTGATTTACAGTCATCGGATTGCTCCCAGATTTATCTACACCTCTCTTTCTTCTATAAATAACAATCTTTCTCCTACCTTTAGCTCCTTCTTCCTTCCTCTCCCGATCAGGTTAGTTTAATTTCTTGTTTAGTAAATCAAGTTTTATTTCTTGCTTAGTAGTGTAGTGAGGGAGAAGAGAAATACATTTTGTAATCTTTCTTTCTTAATCAAGTTTTAGTTTCCTGTTCTTTATGTTCTTGTCTTTCATTTGATATAATTTTTATTCCATTGCTTTGGTCAGATCTAGTTTTCTTTAGTTGTTCATGTGTTATTTTTATTTTGTTATTTTCTTTGTTTAAATGATGATTAGTAAGTAATCCATCCTCATTAGGGAGTGGAGAATGATGTGAAGTGTGAATGTTGTGAGATTAGGATGTGTTTAATCTTAATCTTGGTCATAAGTGACCATCACAGTCATCGTCGTGGCACATACACGATCATCGAATTGCGTGGTGTTTACCAGACCTTTACGGTTTGATTTTCCATGCAAAATCTAACTATCTACTTTTCTCATTAGGCTATGTCACGCTAGGCACAATATTGTAGGAATCCACCCCATTAATATATCAAAATAGCTAAAGAAAAATATCATTTATCTCACGAAAAAAATGCGGGATCTTACAATCTTGGTATGTAGAGGTTACAAATTGGTATCAGAGCAGGTTAATCCCAACGTGTACAATACGAGCAAGAAGCAGTCTATCTCCAAGGATCTTGGTCCTTTTAGAGTTATATTCTTTGGTTTATGTAACTCTTGTTGCTAACCTTGTTTGTTGATTTGTGATTTAAGAAGTTATGGCTCCACGACGTCCGCAAAGAAGACGTAGTCCTCCTACCAAATCTCTGGGTTCTCGTAAAGCAAGGAGGAAGGGGAAAAGGGCAAAGTTGGGGGATTTTTGTGAAAAGTTCACTAGGTAGAACCTGAAAGGAATGTGCTCTTAAAGTTTTACCTTTATATGTCAATTGTTATAAATTGGATGTGCAAATATTTTGTTCCTTGATTAATGTATTCGTCCTTTAGAAGTGTTAAGGAAGAAGCTCGTGGTCCTTAACTGTAGAGTTTTAAAACATAATGGTTTACATAAATCAAAAGTTATTCACAATCATGGTAATAGACATGAAACATTAATTACCGAGATAAAATTGTCGTATTGGTCATCGATTATTGTAGCTCAACAAATATTTGACGATACAAGTATATAAAAGAGGAAAATGATTACTTTTATATATTGAATAGACCTAGCAAGTGAAACATTATAGATTTATGTTATGTGTCATTAATGTTTTCACTGTGTCTTGAATCCTAAGATACAAGACTTATATCTTTTCACATAAGAAGTGTCTAATTTGATTATTGTCAAAAACTGTCAGTGAGTATAGTGATAAATGCAATAGTTGGTTGAGCTCGACTAGTGTTGGAAAAAATAGATAGTTAAAAGATTATCATTTTCCCTTTTAATTTGAGTAATGATATTAGTGGACCACTTGATAAAACAGAATTATAATGTGCACAATGTGACTTGAGTTAAGTTACATATTTATAATTAGCTTGAGAGATTAAGAAATGAGTGTATAATACAAACGTGACACAATTCTACTTTGTATATACTCTTAATATCACGAGTGGTATTAAGACACAAGTGGTAGACACAAGTGGTGCACTTACATCACTAAATGGATCGTGTTTAGTTCGAGTGGAGCAAGACATCTATGCTAATTGGGTAACTATAATGTGTAGCTAGATACCACTTAGAGATTATGGTATTAAGTGTTTAATATCATTGTCAATCTAGCTTAGATCCTCCTATAGGTCACACTACAAAACTGGGATACAGTAAACTTGATTTTGTATTCATATGGTGTATCAGGTTTCATGAGAAATGGGATACACGTGCTGAATCGATAAAATCAATATGTCATTAAAATTGACATAATTAGAATCATGAATAAATTCATATGTGATGTATGTATTATGGGGTGTAATATCTTGACATTGCATAAGATAATATGTTACATGATATAGGAATTTGCTAAAAACCCCAAGGATCAAATTTTGCTGGATATTGATCCAAAATTTGACAAAGGCAAAAAATAGTGCAAAACGGTGGAACGTTTTTCTAAAACGGTCGATCGATGAACAATAATTTCTGGGTTTGTTTTCAAAACGTTTTGAAAATGGTCGACCGGTTTAACATTCAGTTCAACCGAAAAGTAACAATGACTTTTCTTGTTGCACAACGGTCGACCGATTTGGAATTCCGTTCAACTGAAAAGTAGCAGGAACTTTTCTATATAACCAAACGGTTGACTGGTTGTTCATTTTATTCAACCGTTTGGCACGATTTTGCTTGAATTATTAAGAGATTAATGTTGATCATTGGCTGGATTTGTTCCAATTATGGTAAAATATTTTTAATGATGATTATGTGTCAATTTGTGATTAGTTTAAGGGAGAGAAAAGCAAGAGATCGTGAGTTAATGCGTATCCCATGATCTGGGTGTTGTGAGAGCCTATAAACAGGTCTCCTCTCCCTACTTGTTTACTACTAATGCAAAATTCTCTCTCTCCCTAATCTCTCCACTAATCTATCCGAAATTATCTTAATTAGTTACAACTTTTGGAGATTAAATCTCGTGGAGCTTTAAAAATGGTTATTAGCTAGATTCTAAGCTTGAGAGATTGAATTGGCTAGCTCATTTCTCTCTAATCTCGTTTAGAATTTCGTGAACACTTGGAGGCGGATCGGTGGGCGATTCGACGAGCAACGCAACTCTGGATCTTCGTAATGGTTTTAAAAAACATTTGGGTATGATCCCCTCTTTTTTGTTCATTTTAATATATGTAGATTTGCATGATATTAGAATAAACACAAAATATGTAGATATGCATGTATTAAAATTTAAAAATATACATATACATAGGGACACAGAATCTTACAGAACCCGCCTACATTTTGCGGAGAGATTAACCGAGATTTTGCAGGAGTATATCAACAAGTTCAATTCGTTGGAGAGGTATTGTGCTGATATTTACTCTACTCCTGAGCAACGTGCCATGAAATTCACATGAGGGCTGAAGCAGCAGCTAAGGTCGGAGGTTCTTATCAAACTACCTAATACCCTAGAAGAGGTTGTGCGCGTTGCTACAATTCTAGAAGATTTCCAAACCAGTTATGGAGGAGGAGGGAAATATTTTAAGAAGTCTAGGAAAAGTAGCAACGATTTCTTCTGTGGTGGAGGCAAAGAAAAGGAGGGCAAAAAGAAAATGATGTCTACGTTTGCACTCAGTGTGGTAAGAAGCACTCGGGAAGTGTGTGTTATCAAGCCACATTAGCCACACAACTTAGATGGGCTACCACCCCCATCTAGAGATAGAGTTTGCTATTGAATTGCTTCCGGGCACAAGCCTCATGTCTAAAGCCCTATACCAAATGACACCAGTGGAGTTGTCGCAATTGAAGAGGCAACTGTAAGAACTGCTATACAAATGATTCATTTGTCCGAGTGTTTCCCTTTGGGGCACACCAGTCTTTTTCGTAATGGAGAAAGATGGATCGACATCGACTATCGTATGTTGAATAAGACAATAGTATGAAATTGATATCCACTGTCGAGAATAGACGATCTGTTTAACCAATTGCAATCGGCAATGGTCCTCTAAGATCGATTTAAGGTTGAGGTATCATCAACTTCAAATCAGGGAGGATGATATCTGCAAGACCGCTCTCCGGACGAGGTATGTGCATTATGAATTCATGGTGATGCCTGTTGGACTAACAAATGCCCCAACAACGTTCATGGATCTAATGAATTGGGTATTTTTGACCTTTCCTGGATAGCTTCGTGATTGTATTTGTGGATGATATTTTAATATATTCACCATATTTCGATCAACACGAGGAGCATCTTAGAATCGTCTTGAAGATCCTAGGGCAGGAAAGGTTGTACACCAAGTACTCCAAATGTGAGTTCCGGTTGGATCAAGTAATGTTCCTTGGACATATTGTGTCAAAGAATGGCATTACCATTGATCTGGCAAAAGAGGAAGTTGTTACGCAATGGAGGACTGCAACATCGGTGTCAGATATCAGGAGTTTCTTGGATTGGCAGGATATTACCGACGTTTCATCCAGAACTTCTCGAAAATTGTTGCTTTGCTCATAGTTTTAACAAGGAAAGAAGTTAAATTCGTGTGGACCCACGACTGTGAGAATAGTTTCCAAGAGCTCAAGTCGAGGTTAACTTCTGCATCGATCTTATCCCTTCCATTTGGAAGTCGAGGTTTTGTGGTGTATAGTGATGCTTCGAGTACCGGTTTAGGTTGCATTTTGAGGCAACACAGTATGGTGATCACCTAAGCATCTCGACAATTAAAGGTGCATGAACAAAATTATCCTACCCACGACATGCTCTAAAGATTTGGAGACAATATCTTTATGGGGAGACCTTTGGTGTTTTTTCGGATCATCAGAGTATTAAGTACCTTTTCACGAAAAAGGATTTGAACATGAGGCAGTGGAGATGGTTGGAATTCATCAAGGATTTTGAGATCACCATCTCATACCATCCTACTAAGGTGAACTGTGTGGCCGACGTGTTAAGTAGTAAGTGGGAAGGCTCGTTGTCGTCCTTGATAGTTAGAGAATGGAAGATGATCGAAGATTTAACACAGTTGAAGCCCTTCATGGATGAGGAGTCAGGAGTGATGATTGCAAATCTCCAAGTTAAACCTAGGATTCTAGATAGAATTGTGCAAAGCCAATGTGAGGATATGAAGTTGGATACTTTGCTTAAAGCTATGACAAAGAAAGGGTTAGATTTAAGAATTGCCATGGATGGAGGATTACGATTCAAGAATCTTCTATGGGTACCCAGCGTGAAGGACTTGAGGAAGGAGATTATGGCGGAAGCACATGGATCCCGTTACACCGTGCATCTAGGTAGCACGAAGATATTTAAAGATCTTCAAAGGAATTTTTAGTGGAAGGGCATGAAGTGCAATATCATGTAGTTTATTGGTCGTTGCTTGGTTTGCCAATAGGTTAAAATAGAACACCAAAGACCAGCAAATGAATTGCAACAAATAGAATTGGCTGAATGGAAATGGGAGTAGGTGACCATGGATTTTGTCACAGGGTTGCCAAGAACCAAAAACTCACACGATGCGATATGAGTAGTTATGGATCGAATGACCAAGTCGGCACAGTTCCTACCTATCCGCACAACATTGCCTATGGAAAGCAGGCTTTATGTCGAGGAGATCATGAGATTACATGGAGTACCAGTGTCTATTTCTCAGACCAAAATCCTAGATTTACTTCCCGTTTTTAGGAGAGTTTGCACGAGACATTGGGTACCAGATTTAAATTTAGTACCATTGTCCATCCTCAAACCAAAAGACAGTCAGAAAGGATAATCCAAACCTTGTAGGACATGTTGAGATACTATGTGTTAGATTTCATCTGCAATTGAGATTCCCTCTTACCATTACTGGAGTTTGACTACAACAATAGATTCCACTCGAGAAATGGTATGGTTCCTTTTGAGGTGTTGTATGGAAGACCGTGTCGATCACCACTCTGTTGGAGCGATGTGGGGGAATGTAAATTATGTGGACCAGAGTTAGTGCAACTAATGGCTGACAAAGTGGGTATCATCAAAAGGAAGCTTGCAATGGCGTAAAGTTGTCGAAAGAGCTACGCGGATCAACGAAGATGCAATTTGGAGTTTAAGGCTGAAGACCATGTATTGCTGATAATTTCACTGGCCAATGACGTGATGAGGTTTGGGCGGAAAGGAAAGACGAGTCCGAGCTTCATTGCTCCATTTGAGATCTTAGGACGTATTGGCAAAGTTGCTCATCGTCTAGCGTTGCCATCTCAATTGGCAAGGTTACACGATGTCTTTCATGTCTTTTTGCTAAGGAGATATGAAGTAGATGTTTCTGATGTGGTAGAGATGAATCTTCCAGAAATTCAAGAGAACTTGTCCTTGGAAGAGAGACTAGTGGAGATTTTGGATTGCTCGGAGCATAAACTTTGTCGGAAAGTCATCCCTATTGTGAAGGTTCGTTGGCAACACCATAGCACACAAGAGGCAACATGGGAGGTGGAAGAGGATGTTAGCAAGTCCTTTCCAGATTTGTTTTATTATTATCGTTATTTAGTTTCGAGGACGAAACTCCTTTTAAGGAGGAGATGATGTAAGAACCAACATTTTATTCATGAGATAAATGATATTTTTCTTTAGCTATTTGGATGTGAGAATGGGGTGGATTCTTACAATATCGTGTTTAGTGTGACGTGGCCTAATGAGGAAAGTAGAGGGATGGAATAGGCGTGGAAAATCAGACCTTAAAAGGTATGGTAAACACCACTTTTGTGTCGTCAAAGGCGAGTCAAATGAGCATGACCTTGCTTGGACCATGGGGACGTGGTGCCCTTGCTGAGGTGACAAAGAGGTGGCATGCCATGCGGAGGTGTCAAGAGGAGATTGGTCTCAAGAGTTGAGAGGGCACGTGAGGTGGCAGCAATTATGATGCACATGATAGCAAAAATCGTGGATCAAAATGAGTGGTTAACGTTTTATCGGATTTAATCTTGATTTATCCATGGGTTTAGAATGATTCTTGCATGAGAATAGGCTTGCAGGAAATAGGGAAGGGAGAATGAGACTTAGATGAGTAGTTTCTTTAGGGTTTATCACGGGGAGAGAGAGACACACAGAGAGAGAGAGGAAGCCGAAGAATTGGCGCATGAAAGGAATCGTGAGAGATTCTTTACGTGCAGGAGCTACAAAAGTGAAACCAGACTGAAATTTGGAGAGCATCTTCAGCATTCAATCCGCACCCAAGTCAAAGGTTGTGCCGGCCAGAGGAGGAGAGCACCAAGGGAGCATGGAGGAGGCTTCCTCGCGGGTGAGATCTCAAGCATCCAGCGGTGCAAGGGAGGCTCATGCGAGCTTTAGGAGGGTAAATCGTTGGATTTTTTTTCCTGAGGTATGACATTAGTTTAGATTGAGTCTAGATTGTTTTAATGGTTAGAATACATAAACGTTCTCAGGAACCACGACTAGTTTATCTATTCCGACCATCCAAGCAACTTACGACCATTAAAACAACCTAGACTCAATCTAAACCAATGGCATACCTCAAGAAGATGATTTCTCCTATGGTTGCCCTCCAAATGCTCGTGCGCGCCTCCTTGCACCATTGATTGCTCGATCTCTCACTCGCGATGTAGCCTCCTCCAAGCTCCCTTGGTGCTCTCCTCCTCTGGTCGGCGCAACCTTTGAGATGGTGGCGGATTGGCTGCTGAAGATGCTCTCCAAATTTTAGACTGGTTGTCCTTTTGTAGCTCCTGCGCCTCAAGAATCTCTCATGAGTTCTCTTCTTGAGCCAATTCTTTGCTTTCCTGTCTCTCTCTTGTGATAAACCCTAAAGAAATTCTCAAAACTACTCATCTAAGAGTCATTCTCCTTTTCCTATTTCGTGCAAGCATGTTCTCATGCGAAAATCATTCTATGTCATTGGATAGATCATGATTAAATCCGATAAAACATGAACAGCAAATCTTGATTCACGATTTTTGCCATCATGTGCATCATAGTGGCTGCCACCTCACATGCCCTCTCAAACTTTGAGACCAATCCCCTCTTGACACCTCGGCATGGCATGCCACCTCAGGAAGGGCACCACGTCCCTATGGTCCAAGCAAGGTCAAGCTCGCTTGACTCTCCTTTGACCGCGTAAAACGTGGTGTTTTTCAGACCTTTAAGATCTTTAAGGTCTGATTTTCCACACCTAATCTAACCCTATACTTTCCTCGTTAGGCCACGTCACGCTGAGCACGATACTGTCGGAATCCACATCATTTGCCCATCAAAATAGCTAAATATCATTTGTCTCACGAAAAAATACGGTTTCTTACATTTTTTTTGAATTCATTTTGTATGTTAACATTAAATATGTCATATGTGTATGTGTATATGTGAATTTAGTGATTCACTTGAACAGGAATGTTACAGTTTCTTAACATTAAATACATACGTGTATATGTATATGTGAATTTATTAGTGATTCAGCTTCAGCAAGAATCTTACCCTTTCTCTTGCTTTTAGGATTCTCGGAAACATGTTCTACAAGTTCGTATAACTTTTGCTTGCAAAGGTGTTTTGATTGATAGGTAGGTTATTTGTACTATTTGATGGTGTCGTTAAACTTGGTATTGGTTGCATATTATGCCTTAAAGGTTGAAAATGGTTGAAGTCATCGCTTCAAATCTATGGTGTCAGTAGATTAACAGCTGCCACAGTAGAGACAAAGCAAAAATTATATTGCGTAAGGCTTAAGTTAACAATTTCATATTTACGTTCTCATTTCAAATTTGCTAATATGTCATGGTTCCTTTCTCATTTGAAATTTTGCTAATGACTGAGAAATATTTGTTCAATACATCATTGTCAATATGAATTGAATGTTGAGAAAACAAATAAAATTAAATAAATCAAATAAAGGATTTTTTTTGAATTGGCACGATATAAAATAAATAAAAAATGTATTCTATTTTTGCGTGAGATGATATATGTTTAATGAGAGCACATCTTTTAGTTTTATCACTTCATTGGGTTGTGATTTTTTTTCTTAATCCTGCAATGCAGAAGAGAAGAAAGATTTCTTATTATAGGCAAACACGAACAAGTTAAAACAATTAGTGTAAAATCCCAATCCTTGTTAAGGATTTAATGTTGGTTAAGAAGAAAATTATGGGTTTTGCGGTGATAGGGAGTGTTGGTGTGGTGTGGTGAGGTGATGGGGGCGTGGTGTAGGGGGATGGGTTGAGGTATGAGTTTGGGTTTTTAAGGAGAAAAATCAACATCCTTCACCTTCTTCTTCCTCATTTCCTTCCTTCCACCACATCTCTCACCCTTTCCCTGTTTCCGACGAGCAGAGGTGGAGGCGTGTTCACCGACGGAGGTAGTTGCGTCGGAGACAAGTTAGGAGGACGGCGACGTCACAAACATGAGGCGCTCGGAGTTGGATGCAATGAGGACTTTCAGAGGCGACGTAGTGCGAGCGAGGCTCCAGCGAGTTTCGTCGTCTTAGAAAGGTATGCTGGTTCAATAATGTGATTTTTTTGCTCACCCTAGTGGGTGTGTTTGTGATCGTTGTTGGGTGGTCGGAGACCTCACCAACGACGAGGGCAGCAAGCGATACCCGACAGGTCGGGTGGCTGCTGGATTTCGGTCGACCGGTGCTTTGTTGTGGTCGACCAGTTTAGTGTATTTTGCCTGACTTTAACCAACATCGGTCGAACGATGTCATGTGGCGGTCGACCGGTTGTGCGTGTGTTGGTGGTTCGGAGGATTGCCTGTTAGTTTTCGATCGACCGTTCCTATATTTTGGATTTTGGTTCGACCAGAACTTAAGTTAACTGAATGAACTGTTCGACGGATTTATGCACTGTTCAACCGATTAATGACCTAGAATTGATAAGTTGCCCTGGTAATGTTCGGTCGATCGGGACCCCTGAGTCGGTCGACCTTTAGACTTGTATGATTTTGACCAGACTCCGGATTTTGACCACGTATCGGTCGACCGGTTTTAGACTCTTGTTCGACCGTTGAGGCTTCGGTTAGGCGCAGAGAGTTCGACCGTTGTAGATTTTTGGTCGACCAGACCTCATGGGAATGGTCGACTGGATTGCCTAGTTCGGTCGACCGTTTGTGCGCAGAACTGAATTCCTAGTCATGGTTGAGTGCCAAATCTGTCCACGGAAACATGTGTCCTCGCCTAGTGCGTGAGCCGGGAGGTGACGGCGGGTGCGTACACATGCCTGCCCAGGGACTGTCGTGTGGAAGAGTGTGGGAACTTGAGACGTGTCACCTCAGTGTATGGATCGTGGCTTAACGTTATGGATTTATGGACTCATAGTAGAGTGGCAGACCTGAGGAATCACGGATCCCAATGTATGATGATGTGCGGCTCGTGGAGCCTGATGACCTGGCGGACTTCGGTCTGGAAACGTCCGATGTTGTGCCAGACGTATGTTGGACCATCGATGTTGTGTCGGTGATGTTGTCGATGTTGTTCCGGCGATGATGTTGTCGATGTTGTTCCGACTATGATTCCCCAGCTGGGCACCTACTGAGATGATTGATGGACCGACTGAGTGACGGTTATGTTGGTGTGGTTTGACCACTATAGATATAAATATGTTTCTCACGACTCGGACCTTGCAGGCTCCCCTTACCGAACCCCATGTCTAGTATAGCTGCGTGTGGGGAGCGTCGCGTATTGTTTTGTAAGACCGTATGTGCCTACAGTAGGTCTCCGAGGGCGACACGATGATGGTTGTCAGACTGATGTCCCGTTTTACTCTTCGGGGGAACTGTTTTCCTAACTGTTGATAACATGACATGCTACTAGTATGATAAGTTCATTGTACTACTACATTCATATAGGTGAGTTTGGTATATGGGGTTTCCTTATGGAAACCCAGGCATTGTTGTTGCATGTTTTATTTCAGGGTCGCAGTAGGTTCAATTGGGTGGTGACTGCGGGTGTGCGCATTTTGGGATCGAGATCTTCTCCTTCAGACCATTGAGGCCGTCATGATTACTAATACTGTCTTTTGTTATATCCGATGTAGTCATGTAGTTTTTGACAAATTCTGATGTAATATGGTGCACCGTTTGGATGTTTTATTGGAGTAACAATCTCGCCGTTTGATGATTTGTCTCTTGTGTTTTTTATTATCAATTTTAAATTTTCCGTTGTTTTCGGGATGTTACAATTAGCTTCTGATTAATTTGCAATTACAAAGGTGTATAATGCTTGTTGCTTAAAGATGACTATAAGTTCTTGGCTTCTTGCTAATGTTGCTTAATTGATCTCTACAATTTATTTTATGTTTACTTTGATATTAGGATCTCTTAATCCATTTTGTTGGATTATACTTGATGGACTACTAATGTTGTTTATCTTACTTGCAACTTTTTTTAATTCTAATTTTACTTCTTGCTATGTTGAAGTTGTAGACATATATATGTCGTAATGAAATTGATGCTGCCATTTAATGCTTCAGAAAGCCAAGAGTTTAAACCAAATGATGATATTATTTCTCCTACAAGTATTTGATTAGTTTGATATACTTGTGTTAGTTTGATTTGATTACTCTAATGTATCAATCATATAAAAAGTTGATGTTTTGACGTGGATAGTTGAAGGTGAAAACTTAGACGAAGATAGTTGATATTATTTTCGATTCCGTATAATGATTATGATGTTTAAATGAGTATCAATATGAATGTTGGATTTCATTTGTGATTGATGTCAAATTGATATTTCATATTGAGTCTATATTGAAAGTTAATTTTGGTGGAGTTGTGGTATGAATTTTTATATTGTAGATGACAAATTAAAAAAAAAGGAAAAATATTGTCTGATTTTTTTTTTGTGTCGTCTCACCCTGCAATATATAGAGGCTACTGGTTTCGAACCGTTTACCTTTCAAGATAACAAGTGCTCATTTAGCGATAGAGATCCAATCGTCATCACCTTTATAACTGCAATTGTTTGATGTCAAAACCGGAAAACCATCAGAGAAATGAGGTTTGCGCCACATCCGAAACGTGACGAACATTAGACAAAATCCTTACCAAGCCGTCATGTGTCTCTATACGAACCGTGTCAAGTTCAATGATGAGAATTTAATTTATACCGCAAGTGCACGGCGTGAATGAAGACGTGGCAAGTACGAGTCGAACACAAGGAGAGAGAGATATTGTTATTTGTGTGATTTTCGAGTTACGAGAAGAAATAGAGAGAAAACATAATTTTGGTTTGAGATTTTTGGTTTTTGATTTCTAAGGCAAGAACAACAAAAACAAATTAAGAATAAAGCAAAGAAGGGTGAGAGTCCAGCGGGTGGAGGTTTAGATGTCGGGTTTTGTTTAGAGAAATCAGAAACTTATAATAAATCATATTAGTTATAAAGCATTACATGATAAATGATTTAACACAAACTCAAGTAATCAAAATATCCTAGCACGAAATTAGAATAATAACCTCATTCTTCTTCTCATCACCCTAAATCTGTCACCCCCACCATTTGGAGAGAGTTAGAAACTCATGGATGGAGGGAAGGAGAAGGGGTCCTAAAGAAATTACAAAAAAAACTAAAAACACAAATTAAAAGAACAGAATTTTATTACTAAAATATGGAACAAAAACTAAGACTAGGACCCTTCACAATATCGTTTCGGGGCTATTTATATTCGATACAAGGGACCTAAGTATAAAATAGGAAAGTACACACGTCAATACACGACTGGTTAAAATCTGGGGTCACGGATCCAAAGGGGGGGGGGGGGGAATCGCCGCATGTTAAATGTGTTGTGCGGCGGAAACGCCGCAATATTTTCTCTGATTGGATCTGGATTTTTCTGTGTGTTTATGGTATGATTTAGCTGTCCTTTGCGCGTCTGGATTGATTCTTTCATTTTCTTTTGAGCTCCGACTTATTTCTTCATATATTTGGAGATCCAAATTGATTTTTCTTTAGAACTTCTCCAAGATAATAAAAGCTACTCGTAATTTGCAGTTGGGTCCTCGGCTTTTTGCAATTAAGTCACTGGCTACTTTTGTGCTTAAGTCCTTGGCCTTTTTGTAATTAGGTCTTTGAATGCTTTTATACTTGGATGGACTTCCATTTGAATCCCGATAATCTTGACTTGGTCTTTATGATAGAAATGAGTCTCTTGCACGCATTTATGCTCGGGATATGGGTAATTTGCATTCAAGTCCCTGTATTATGTAAATAAGACTAAACACATACCTTAGTAACATTTATTGATATAAAATTAATCTAAATGAAAGACATATGTATGAAATGCATCATTCAACAACATTGCAACGAGCTCCATTAGCCATCACAATTCACAACTTCTCCTAAAACTGATCTATACGAGGAAAACCCGTTACGATTCGGAGTGACATGAGAAGTACACCCAGAATCAATGACCCATCCATCAAAAGACGTGGTTGCAAGTGATACCGTAAGTGTACCGTACTTTCAAACTCCGCCTCTACAATATTTGCATCTAATTGCTCCACCTTACCCGAGGCTTTTTTGTCTTTCTTTATTTTGCAGTAATTATAGTGCTTCTCACTGTTTTGAGACTTGGACCGAGAATTAGCCTTAGATGCACCTTTGTCGTTGTTACCATTGCTTGCCACCAACACCTCAGATGTTATTATTCGAGCCAGACAAACCTTTGTCCATCGCATATTTTACATCAGACATTAACGCATATTTTACATCTTGCAACAATATGGTTAGGCCTGTAAACGGGTCGGGTATGGGTCGGGTATGTCCTCACCCGTACCCGTACCCGCCCAAATTAACGGGTACGAGTATATACCCGTACCCAATATTGGTCTACCCGTACCCGCCCCATACCCGTTTGGTTAACGGGTACGGGGCGGGTAAACGGGTAAGTGAGTCACCTATTACAAAAAAGTCTTGTACAAGACAAAAAAAACACACACACAAACACAATACAAATATCTTAACAAACACAAAAAATGTCTAACAAACACTAAATAATATCTAACAATCACAAATAAATATCATAACAAACACAAATAAATGTCAAGCAAACACAAACAACCATTTGTAGAAGTTTGAATTCTTCTATTACAAGTTTACAAATAGTGGACTAACTTCTACTAATCCTCCTCAACATCATCGTCATTAATTGAAATTGAATCCACTTCAAGTTCTCCATCATCTATGTCATTAATTGTGCCCAAAGTTGCTTTACCAAGTGCTCTATCTACAAAATATGGAGAACAGAAGTTGATAAAAATAAAATGACAAGTCATCTAAATAAATACACATGTAAGTTACAAAAGAATTTACCACTAAAAGTCTTCCTTATCCAATCTTGGGAGCATATAAGAGCTTCAACGGTATTTGCATGCATGGAGCTTCTTGATGGATCAATCACTCTACCACCAGTGCTAAAAGCAGACTCTGATGCAACTGTTGATACCAGAATAGCCAAAAAATCACGTGCCATGCGACTAACTAAAGGGTACTTGGGAGCATTCATCTTCCACCATCCAAGAATGTCAAATCTATCAACAATAGGATGCACTCCTTCATCCAAGTACATGTCCAAATCACACTTGTACGAGAAACCATTCTGAACTCAGGTCGAAGACGACTAACAAACTTTCGAAAGCCTACATGCTCAATAATTGAGAACGTGTACTCATGCAACACAATCATTAGGGCAAGATCCTTCCTACTAGTCATCTGATCAACCTTGTGATTCTTAACATCTACAGTTCCAGCTAAGCTCTTTTCCCCTACATTCAATACCAGTTGTCCACTTCCAATATGACCTTTAACCTTGGTAGGGTGTTGTTTTCTTAGATGTGTCCACAAATGTGTTGTTCCATCACTATTTTTGGCAGTCAAGGTTTTAGAATAATGATTACACTTGTCTCTTTTATTCCCATTTTCATCATTATAACTACTAAAATCGTTCCAAATTTCAGAATTCGAATGCCTTTTTCTTTTTTCTGAATTTGTCGCTATTGGTGTTCCATTTTCATCCATTCCTACAGTTTCAGACATTACCTACTACAAGATAAAATTTCATGTATTAACTAAGGCAAAAAATACATATTTTTTTTGCATAAAAATCTGGAAATAAACAATTAAACAAACCAAGAACCGAAAACAACTCCGAACATTCACAACCAACAAACAAAAGCAAGAACTGAAAACAACTCCCAACATTCACAAAATCCAAATGAAAACAAAAAAGAAAGTCTCAGTCATTTTGAGGGAAACAAAATCTTTTACATGTCCATACAAACTCCTACAAAAGAAAACAACCTAAACAACAGAACAACCCTGTAATCAGACAACAAAACAATGTAAAAGTAAGTGGTTTGGGGCACTTCAAATCGAGAGGCAAAAGTAAAATATATATCAAGTGGTTGCTAAGTTGCATCAGTAAAAGAAAAGGAGATGTTATTGAATATAGACTCATTGCTTTTCAGATGTGATGACAACAAATATGACATGTTGCATATATCTTGATTCTTGATATATTCTAAATCTGAATTTGAATTAAAAGAAAGGAGAATAATAATGTTGGTTGGACAACTACATGCTGACAGCAACGAGATCTTAGACAGCTGGAGAGTTTAGCATCAAAACTCAAAAGGTTACAAAATTAGGGTTTCAACTTTCGATGACATGTTTATCACATACCACAGAACCATCACAAACCCACCAAACCCAAGGATCAGAAGCAAACCCGTTTTTGATGGTAGGGATGGTAGGAAGAAGCAAAGCAAGAAATCAAAATCAAAATCAGAAACCTAGCAAAGCAAATCGAAATCGGAGTAGGGATGATAGGAAGAAGTGACAAACCTCGTCGTGTTCCTACAGCCGAACGCGATCAGGAACACCTGGGTTTGGAGGTTGAGAAGGACAAACATATCAAGAAATAATAAAGGCGTGAGAAGAAGAAGAAGATGTTTAATGGAAGAGAACATACCAAGGAGGAAGGACGACTTCACCGGCAGAAGATGCGGCGGCGAGTAGGTGAGGTCGGCGACGGAGGCAACGTTGGTGGAAGAGGCGGCGTGAGATTTGGGTTTGGGAGGTGGCGAGAGATTTGAGTTAGGGTTACCTTTTGCAGTTTTGCTCTTTTGTGTTTTTTTATTTTTGTTTTGTGTTTTTTTATAATTTTGTTTATTAAGTATTTAATATATATATATATATATATATATATATATAATATTGATAACGGGTATACGGGTACGGAGATTACACATACCCATACCTGACCCGTTTATCCAGCGGGTAAACAGGTACGGGTTAACGGGTACGAATTTTAAAGCGGGTATAAAAATTTGTACGCATACCCGTACCCGTACGGGTCCGGTACACGGGTATACGGGTATTATCCGACCTATTTACAACCCTAAATATGGTGGAACGACTGACTATACATCATAGTCTCCCTAAATTGTGAATAAGCAGGTCCCAACAAGCCTAACAACAAAATAACTTAATCTTCATCAACCACCTATATTCTCTAGATCCGTATTAAGTTTATTAAACTCATCTAAGTGTTGTTTGAGAGATATACCTTCGGATATCTTAAACATGAGTAGTTCTTGCTTGAGTAGGATGCCGTTCGCTAAGGATTTTGCCATGTAGACTTCCTCCAACTTGAGCCAAATAGCCGCTGCAGTTTTCTCACTTTTCACCTCCCGAAGACACATTGCACAAAGACAAGTGTGCGGCTGTTAAGACCTTCTTGGCCATCTCCTTGTTCTTATCCGGGGTCCACGATCCCGACAAAGACTTAAAACCTTCTATAGCTCCATCCACTCCCAAATGGACTAGTATTCCCATCATTTTCATTTGTCAGAGACCGATATCGACGTTTATGTTTAACTTCTTAATTTTTCATTGAGAAGACATTTTTGCTACAACTATCAGGTCGTAATAACCTAGCTCTGATGGCACTTGTTAAGCAAATTAATGTTGTAGTAATGCGGAATAAATGTTGACTCAATAGAAGAAGAAAAAAACTTGAGAGATAAACGGGAACTCGGAAGCTTTATTAATAATAGAACTTTTACAACATGAAGAAATAAAGAACTAAAAAAGAGAAAGCATTCGGATGATCGGGCTCGGGTGGAATATAAACACCCCCAAGTACAAGACTACTAATCACAATTACCCTAAGTGTTTAAGCGGCTAACCTATCTCAACTCTCTCTTACTTGGGATGAGTTATCTAAAACCTTTGACATGCAATGTATTTATAGATTTAGAAAACTGTCTCTAACCGAATCACAACCGAATTGACAATTTTATTTCAGGAAAAAAGATTCCTAAAAAACCATAACCGGATTGACAAATTAATATTCAGGAAAAAATATTCCTAAAAATTTGTAACCGATCAACTTCAAATTAACAAGTATTTTTTCAAGGTACAAATCCTAATAAAATTGTGTTAGCATTTACTTGATCCAACCATCTGTTTTTGTTCAAACTTGTTGAGTTGCATGGTCTTAAATAAAAATAATTTTCTGATATAGCTTTTTTGAATTTTAAAAGTTGAATTTGGAACAAATCCAGATTCACATACCAAGTTGTGCATGCTATCTTGATCAATGTTTGGATATGCGGCCGAGGATCACATCCCATTCAAAGGATGGAGGCTTCTTTATGCGGACCACATATGTGACGGATGCAGCCGCACATGTAGCACATCCCAAAGCAACCACTTTCAAATTTTCAAATCTTGGTTTTTCTCAAAATTTTCCCTCCCTCTTCAGAAATTAATATATTACTACTTGTATACTTATACTATTATGTACTGTTTTGTTTAATATTTATGTTAGGAATCATTCAAAATTTTACCTAAACTTTTTATGCATATATATAATTTATAATAAATATATATCTTAATGATATTATTTAATTATTAAATTGAAAACTGTATATGCACTCATATTGCATTCACATCCTGCTTGATGCCTTACCACATCTAATCCGCATCCTGCATTCTTAAACTGCTAAGACCAAAATTTAAAAATATCTACGAGAGTCAAAATTTAAATGATCAAAAAAATTAGAAGGTCAATTGGAAAGCATCAACACCATTTGTTGCTCCTTTGTGAAGAAAGAAATTGTGGAAGCGTCTTTACACAATAGTGAAAGACCAATATTGAAGAGATCTGCCGTTACATAGGAATTGGAAATAACGTATGTGCCACTAAACTACTCATAAGTATTATTATCTAGATATTTTTTTGGGAATTACTATTCATCGCCGGGAAACTACTTAAATCGCCCCAACAATTATCATTTTGTCCTTTACAATTCATTTAATACACATTTCATCTCGTCTCTTTAAATAAGGTTTCTGCCTAAGTTTTCTTTACTTTCCTAGTACCAACACCACGAAAATGTCTGACGAAGCGCCTAAATCCGATCAAGTAAACCGGGGCAATTTTTTTACGTCCTGGGCGTTTGTCTAAGCCGCCTGCCCCAAGGTGGGGGCTTCCTAGCCAAACGACTCCGCGGGAGACGCCCCACCCCTGTTTTTTTAAAACTTAAAATAAATGGAACATTTTACCAAATTCGAGTACACTGGGGCGTCCGCTGGCTCCTTTCTTGGCATCTAAGACATTTTTTTCGATGATTATGAGAAGAATGTGAAGAGAGAGTGGTGAAATGAGAGTAAAATGATGAGTTATATAAATAGAAACGAGAGATTGACAAAATGGTAATTCGTACGGACGATTTAAGTAGTTTTCCGACGATAAATAACAATTCAGTATTTTTTGCCCAACAATAAATTTACACACGGATGGTGACAGATGGGGGGTGGGGTGGGGGTGGTCAGCGATCCCCTTATATTATTATTTTTTTTATCTTTTTGGAGTTGGATTTTAACTTTTGAATTTTGATATTTTGCATATCTTCTATAGACTTTTTAGATTTTGACCCCTGAATTTTTGACATCTTTAGATTTCACCCCCTTAAATTTTTGAATATCAATTATATGATATGTTTTTGAGATTTTGTCAAATTAGTCTAATACAATGGTATTTAGTTAGCCACTTAAGTGTAATATACCTAATCAAATTTCAAATAATTATATGAAACGAAGGAACTCGATCCCAAATAGTTTTGAATCACCTTGTATTCCGATCTTCTAACCACAATTCTTGTTTAGGATTAAGAGCCAACATCTTCGGATTAATAATCCAGGTTGCATTTCAGTGGAAGGTGATGAGCCCACTTGTGAGTTGATTCCTTCCCCCATTACCCACTCCAACATGCACCGTACGTGGCCACCAATCATACAATAAAAAACACATGTTGTTCATTACATGCAATGTATCTTCCTGTGGATGTTGGTGAGTTTAAACCCTAAAAAACTAACATAACCTACAACATTAATATATTATGGTGTTGGACCATTTCATCATGCATCCAAACACAAAACCATGAGCGGAAATCTTAAAATATAAAGACCTTCACGGATAGAAGATATTAGATCACAGCTGTGACATCAATGCACATGGGATTTTCCCACCCACTTGTGTCGTTTGGACTTTGGATTACACACTTGTTAACGGTTGGATATGGATGAGTTTGCATGTCTCATCAACTAACCGGACATTATCGATTAGTGATTCCCGACAAAGAAAGAAAAAAATGTTTTCAAACAAAATCAATTCCAAAAAATAACTCGATTGCTCACATTCTAAGTATGGATATATTCTTATCCAGGATTGATCGACAATATTCTGAACAAAACTCATAGCGTGTCCAAGATTAAAACAAATAATTGTGATCATTCTGAAGTGAGTCTAGATAACGACCGTACAAATTGGACAATCGTGTCTAAAATCGTGTCCAGTTCTGGACTAAGTTCGGACAAATTGGACAACTGTGTCCAATTCTGGACTGAGTCTGGATAATGTTTGGAAAATCTTGTCCAGTATTGTGTCCAGTCTAGGACTGAGTTTGGACACTGTTTTGGACAAGATTGTCTAATTTTTTTCAGATTGTGTCAAGACTCATTCCAGTTCTAGACATGAATTTTTTGACTTTCATGGAAAAAGTTGAAAATAAATGTGAGACAAGTTTTTGCTTAGTTTTACCCTCCCCAAGTTTATTATTTCAAAGTAGAAATGTATCATAAATATTAATCTTCACGATAATAAAAATGTATTATTTCGAAAAAAATTAGAAAAACTCATCTTTTGAGTTTTTTTTGGAAAACTCACTATTGTGTGTGAACTATTTGGATGTAGGAAAGTTAAAAGTCAACTTTTATAAGAATTTTGATCATTTTTTTGTCATCCAAATGCACCCCCAATATGCAGATCAGTTTTGGCCAAAACCATGGATTTGCCACCATTATGGAGTGGGAATTAAGGTTAGTAACGTAATTAGGGGAATATTATTTTATACATTAAAGATTGGTTGCGTACCAATACTGTGTTTTAATTAGGGGGCTACTATTCGTCGCCGGAAAATTACTTAAATCGCCCCAAAAATGACATTTTTGCCCTTAACAAATCAATTAATACACATTTCGTCCTGTGTCTTTAAACAAGGTGTTTGACTCAGTTTTACTAACATTCCTAGTACCAACACCACAAAAATGTCTGACAAAGCACCTACATCACGCAAGGTAATGGAGGCGGATTTTTTTTCCGACTCGGGCGTCTAACTAAGACGCATGTACCATCGTGGAGGCGTTTGGCTAAAACGCCTCCACCATGGTTGAAATTTTTTGGATTTTGAAATTGTTGAATCTGGAAATTTTTGAATTTTCATCACTAGCAAAAACTAGTTGTAAGGTGAGATGCGAGACAATCGACCGTTTGCTTCTCGGACTACCGAACATATTCCATGCGGATGTACCGAACATTCTCAGTAGCTTCGACATTTCTCTGGAAATCTTTATTCAGTGTACCGAAGGGATATCGGTCATCCGAATATAGTAATTATTAACTTATTAATTAATTAATTTAGCAATTATCTAAATTTATAATCAATTATCTTTTTAATAAAAAAATATAAAAAATATAAAAAATTACGGGCGTCCGACGGAGCCGCCCCGCGTAGGAGAGAGGTGTCTGGCTAAGACGCCTCCCCCATGACAGACGCCCGTCCCATGGGTAGGGCGTCTGGGTAAACCTCCCCCCCAATGGGGGAGGCGTCTTACCCAGACGCCCCTCTCATACGCGGGGCGGCTCCGTCGGACGCCCGCAATTTTTTATTATTTTTTTATTAAAAAGATGTTAGATATTTTACCTGATTCGAGTACAACTAGGCGTCCGTTGGCTCATTACTGACCTCCAAAACATTAATTTTTATGATTATAAGAGGAAGATGAAGAGAGATGTGTAATAGGAGGGTAAAATGTCGCGTTATAGCAGTAGAAATGAGAGAATAACAAAATGGTAATCTGTTGGGGCGATTTAAGTAGTTTTAGGGTGACGAATAACAGTTCAGTTTAATTAAGCGTGTAACCTTCGGGACAAACAAGTATTATGTAACGAAAGTAGAGCGGGAAACCATGTTCGGTTTAGCTAATTGTGATTCGAACGTAATATCCATAATCGTTCATCTATATTCTTAAGTTTTGATTGTTTAAATGTCCTTTGAATTGAGGGAATTATTCTAATCAATGATCTACCAATCACATATGATTAGTATAATTACCTCCGATTTTGCATCCATCATCAATCATCCGTCACCCAAAACTAACTACTAAATTGTTGTATTAGGGGGGGTTTGTGCCATCAGAATGCTGTGGAAAAGAAAGGAAAGCAAAAACAATTCTGGTTGACCGACCAAAACGAGGTGTTTGTGCGGTCTGGGGAATCCATCCCAACTTTCCTTTGAATTCCGACGTATAAAAGGAATTTTATCCCCACTTTCCGCCCCTTCACCCCTCCGAATCCGAAGGAAAGCCGATTTTCTCCTTCCATCCACCTGATTTCTTCCACCCTCTTCCGCCCGACCGTGCTCTGAGGTGATCAGCAACGACGAATCAGACGGGCTTGGAGCTCCAGTGTTCCGCGGCGATGACTCTGACGACCACCCCATCTTCTTCCACGACGACTAAGGTTTCGACTTCGACTCGTGGCCAATCTGGTTCATTTTAGGTTCCGACATTGGGGGTTAGGTGTAGCGCAACTTCGACGACTCCAGTGACCTCTTCGACGACTCCGGCGATGTCTTCGACCATCGTGTGGTACATTTTTTGTTTAAAGGGTTTACGATACATTTTTTCTTCTAATGTTACAAATTTGATGGTTTTGGTACATTTTTGTTAAGATTGGTTGGTTTTGCCTAAGATTGGTGGGTTTTGGTACATTTTTTGTTAAGATGGTGGGTTTGGTACATTTTTTGTTAAGATTCTTCTCAATTTTTTTTGTTATGATTGCTTCTCCGAATTTTCCCTAGCCTCGTCAATTTCGTATTAGTGGGCACGAGTGATTTAGGTGGGCATGATTTTCTCAGTTTTTATTGGAATTTAATTGCACTATGTTTTTTTTGTTGTTATGATTTGGTTGTTTTCAATTTCAAGCCAATTGGGTTTGATTTAGTGTTGTTTGAGTTTCCCAATTTGCTCCATTTGAGGATTTTGATTTCTGAGAAATTGAGGGAAGTGAAACGTAGTGATCATTGAAGTTGTAAATATTGGAAATCATGATGATTTTCTAATGTTGTTGTTGATTGGTTGATCGGTTGTTTTTAAAGTGAAAGTTTGATGTCAATGAGAAAGTTATTATAATTTAGTTTCATATCAACTGGTTGTTGATTGGTTGATCGGTTAGTGTTTTTGCATTTTGCATTTCTACTCGCGATTCGAAAACCCTTTTGGATTTGAATTTCCTTTGGAATTCCTTTTTTTTTCTTACACAAAAAGACATTTGGCAAATGGAAATACGGGCTTTGTGAGGAACTGGAGAAAATGAAATACAATTGTTATGAAATACAATTGATGTATAAAGACACTGATGATTATTGCAGAGTGAGCATTCTATTTGAACCAGCCAATGACCAAATTCAGTATTCAGTTTCAAAAATTATATTTATTTGAGTTAATTTGTTTGTTGACGTTGTTTTTGTCTTGTTTGCTGTAAGTCTAGTTCAATAATTGGATCTTTCAAGGATAAAGAAAGAGCAGGGAGAAAAGTGATCAAGTTCGCTATTGCTAATCTACAAAAAAGATCCATGTTTTATACCTTTTTTTTTACTCTTGTTCTCTTTGTTTTTCATATGAGGGAAAAAGTTCAATCTTTGGATTCTATAGTTGGGTGTATCAAGTATTAATAGCAAGTACTTGAGTTAGGTGGGCACGATTGATTTATGATCTTGTGCTTCAGCAGAATCATTTCTGATCTTGTGTTTCAAATAATTATCCCACCTTGTTAGCTTATCTGGTCTTTATTGTCATCAGAGTGTAGCTCACCAATTCATGTTATTTAATTTGCTGCAAACCTAAAAATGTTGATTTTCTTCAAATATTTCTTGGGCCATTATTTCAAACACTTTTTTTTGCTGCAGTTGAGTGGTCAAAGATGATGGCATTCTTCTACTACAAAGCTGTGAGACCATCGTGCATTGCTGCTGTGAGACCATCGTGCATTGCTGAAAAGAGTGTCATGACTCATTTTCATCTATCATATGTTTGGCTGGAATTTTTTTGAGAGAAGTAGTTGTGTTTATGGTAGAGATGTTCAGGCAAGCAGAGTGAAAATGCTAACACTCACAAGAGATAGTGAACATGAAACTAAGTTTTCAATTGTAAGATTTTATTTAGCTTGTTTTTCTACAATTGACAATTGTTTGTGTGATATTCTACTTTTAGACCACCTATTTTTTAAAGTTTGTATTGTATTGGATTTTTGTATCATGTAAGTAGGTGTTAACATGAAATTATATGATGTTGACGGGTGTTAAGATAAAAAATGGTTGGGAAAAGTTCGAAAAGGTCTATTCGGCTCCTTCGAATGGTGGTTTCGCTACTGCACTCGACTAGGGCGAATCCCAGGGCTCCCATCGTGACACTTCCTTTAAGTTTTTCATTTTCACTTATAAAAAAATTCTTTCAAATTAAAGTAATAATTTTTCATTTTATAAATTAAATGTTGTTTGGATTGTAATATTATTGAGATTAGAGTAATAAATTTTCACTTATAAATTAAATTGTAACTATAAAGTTTCTCATTTTTTTAATTAGATACACAAACACCATAATTTGTTTTCTGTTGGATTCCAGAGACAGACACAAACATCAGAATCTATTTTCTGTTGGATTCCGGAAGCAGACACAAACAACAGAATTCGGTCAAAGGGAAATTGTTTTCCACTGGATTCTGTTTTCTTCTGATTTCCGTTTGACTCCGAAAATCAGTTTCTGGAGCTTTCCACGCCACTAACACCCCCTTAATGATCACTTCGTGGGATCTTTCACCTTCTTCATTGACTCCATTATCCACCTTTTTTAGAGAGTATACCAAACCCAAGGCGGACCCAAGGTATTTTGAGTTCGCCCATTGAAACGGTTGAGTGAATTCATTATTTGGATATTGCAATTACAAGTACGTCAGCAGTGATGCACCGATGCAAAGTAAAACTTTTTAGAAGGCGACCAGCCTAATTTATGCGCAAGGATTTAATCAATTATATGAATTATATAAGTAATATAATTAAATCCTCGTAATATAATCTCACATATTGGAATGAACGTAAATCTGAAGTAATATTTATTGCAATTCTCATAAATTAATGCATCTCTTCACATGAATCACAAAACTTTTGATTTTTGGTCAGCCCTCGGTTGATTTTATCATTATCATTGCCCCTAAATATTATATGTTCAAATATTTTGCAACTTTATTAGATCGTTGGACATGAATTATCCCTCCTTAATTCAATTGCACCTATCCGGATAAATGACACTGTTTGATCCTGGGATAGCAGTTTACCCTTACCTGCATAGTATGTACCAACCCGAATAATTAGAACCTTAATCAAAGGATAAATTCGATAGACGGATGTGAAGAAATGGAATTTTTTTTTGATGATTAAACTAAAATTCAGTTGAAAAATATTTCGGATATTTATATAAGAGAATATTTAAAATGATTCTATCAACTTTAGGTACATACATTACAAAAAGTTTTGACTTGTGTGCATATGTACGTAGAGAAAGAAAGGTATCACAGACACTAAATATAGGATGATTATCATTTTCTTAAGTATGATTACTCGCACGATTTTATTTAGAATTATATACAGCTGTAATTTTTTAAGCTACTGCTAGGTTGTTGATATGAGCTAATATACTTATGGAATAGCATAAAAGATTACTTTTGCATCGTTATGTTTTATATTGCATTACTAGAGGTTTTGAACAACCAATAGTTCCTCAAAATTGGTCCAAAATCCACTTTGTTTCAAACTCCATTTTCTCGTAGTCTTATTTTCCGTCGCCACCAACCTTCCCAAGATATCAATCAGATCGTACATTTATGAATTCGCACAAAAACTCCAACAATTTTTTTATAAATCCTGAACAGCTGACCAGCTGTTGTAATTGAATAACCATCGTCCAAATTGTCAACTTGATCAATCGGCCCACCGTTTATGCACAGAGAATCCCCTCCTAACCAAACCCTAAGAAGGAGAAGGAAAAAAAACTTAAAAAACCAAACCAAAACCACCGGTTTGGGTCTGCTAGATTGCGGGCGCCCACAGTTCCCAACCAAAACCAGAAACCGCAACCCCACCGAAACCGGTCCGATCCTTTACTTGTCTTTGTTTATTCCAATGAGTTCCACAAAACAGGGAGAGTTGGGAAAAACCAGTTCTGGATTCCTGTATCTGTGGCGAAACCACTCTCTCCCCGAAACGTGGACTCCACGCGCTATCCCCCAATCCTCTATCCCCACCGTCCAATCTCAATCCAACGACCTTCCTTCCACTCGGACGTGGGATTCCGAATATCTGGGGGCGGGCTGCGGTATGCGCGCACCGACTCTGGAATTCCGATTTTTGTTTACTCCCAAACTCCCACATATAAACTCCCCTCACATCCTCCACCTCTCTCGTCTTGCAAAAACACAGTAACACAAATTCAAACGTCCCAACCATGAGGATGAGTTGCAATGGATGTCGAGTGCTCCGGAAGGGGTGCAGCGAGAACTGCAGCATCCGGCCGTGCTTGCAGTGGATAAAGAATCCCGAGTCCCAAGCTAACGCGACGGTGTTTCTGGCGAAGTTTTACGGTCGTGCTGGGTTGATGAACCTCATCAACTCCGGTCCCGAACACCACCGTCCAGGTAAATGATTATCCATATTAATTTATAGTGAATAAAAATAACATTAATTTTTCTATTGTAATGTGTAAACCAGCCGAAATAAGTCGATTTGCTGTGCTTGACTTGGCTCTTATATCATGTGAGATGTAAACACGGCCGAGTCAAGTCGGTCGTGCTGGATTTTCAGTTGAAATGCTTAACTAGCTGGGTCGCTTAGTTCGGCACGTTTACACCCGTACTGGATTGTAATAAAAAATTAACTTCTGGTTGTTTCTGCGGTTAAATGACTGGTTTTTTTTTGTTTTGTTACCAACAGCGATATTCAGGTCGTTGCTATACGAGGCTTGTGGGAGGATCGTAAACCCAATATACGGGTCGGTCGGGTTGCTCTGGTCCGGGAGCTGGCCCAAGTGCCAAGTCGCCGTTGAAGCCGTGCTCAAAGGCGAACCGATTGTGCAGATTCCGTCCGAGATGGCGGCGGCGACTCCGACGCCGCCGCTCAAGGCCTACGACATCCGACACGTGTCAAAAGACGAGGCGTCCCCGACTCAAGAGCTTCATAAGGTCGCCAAGGCTACTCGAACACGGTTCAAGCGCTCGGCGCCGAAGGCCAAACCGGCGTCTGAGTCGGAAGTCGCCGAGCTGGTTGAGGTCGATTTCTGCAATTCGGCTCGGACGGTGAGCAGGGATAGCACCGGAGAGAGTCGGGAGAACGAGAGTGGTGTCTCCGGTGAGACGGCGGAGACGTCGGTTGTTTGCGGTGGCTGCGACATGTCGGATGTCGAGCTGGAGCTGACCCTGGGACACGAGCCGGCGGGGAGCTACAAGAGTAGTAACGGCGGTGAGAATAAGTCATCCGATCGAAGGAGTGAGTATTGGGATGTCGACACGTGTAGGGTGGATCTCGCTCTTGATATTTCGGGTTGATGAGATTTGAAACAAGGAGAGTCGTGTAGGTGTTGGTAACGTGTTGTTGTTGTAAGGAATTGTAGTTCAATTTTGCGAGGGTGTGTTGTGCAGCTGTTACATACTCTGGTTCATTTTATAACAGTGGTGTTATTAAAGTTGCATCCTTTTATTTGTTGTGTTTAGAGTAAGACGCTCTGTTTTAACTTGATTTATGATGGAATTTATTCTCGTTAAATTCGACCTGTTTTTGACGTACTACTTTTGTGGGTCGTTTTAGAATTTCTGAAAGGTATGTCATGTTATCAAATGGAACTGAATTACAGTCGGTTGTTAGATTTTTAGTCATGAATAACCCTGACTTTAAACTTCAACTTATGAGTAATTCGTTGGAATTTTTATTAAAAATCTAGAACTAGAATGCTTGAGGAAAATCACGTCATTTTTAGGTGTATATATGTGGAGAAACTGAGATGAGAGTTGTAGTTAAATGGATCTGACAAGGGGATGGTGGGAGGTGGGTGGGAAAGGAGCCGGACAGCAGTGTGAGTTCTGTTGAGAAAGGGAAAAAGGAGAAGAGGACAAAGTCTCCCATTAGTAGCAGCGATCGAGCCAGCGACCACGTGTTATACCATTTTCCTCAAGTGGAAACGTTAAGGTGGAATCATAAAATAACAATAACATACGATTCAAGAGGAGAGCAGAGGGGATGAACCTCATCTGTGTCACTCATCACCAGATTCCTCCCGAGAAGCCAGGGTTAAACCTAAAAGGAGGTTCGGTTTGGTGGTGGCCTGGTGGGCATGATTGGGAACGAGGAAAGGGGTGGTGGTGCATGGGGAGTGTGAACCACATGGCTTCGGATGACCTTGCACATGCTTCTTCCAGCCTAGATGGTTCTTTTGAATTAAATATCAATTTCGGGTGATGTATTCTTTGGTGGAGAATAGGGTTTTGTCGTCGGTTTGTTTGTTTGTTATCAATTATAAATGAAAAGTTGATCTCTTCCTGCTAAACGGCGGAGGATTTGTTTCATGTGAGTTTTGCAGAACTCATTTGTTTGTTGTTCACTTGTTCCAAAGAGAAAAACATGCAAGGAGTTGTCATATACTCATGTGAAGGTTTTGTAAGTATTTTGCACCGTAAGGAACTCCTATCCTAAATTTTGTTGACACAAATTTATTTTAGTAACTTGATATTTAAACTTTGAAATGAAAATCTGAATCATGAATCTTGATTTGAAACTCATAGTTTATATATGTCAAAAATGAATTTTTTTTGAGAGTCATTTGATATAAAGTTAAAATACGGACGCATTACATTCCCTAAAAATCCCATGTATCTTAATCAAATATCAAATGACTCTCATATTGTTTTTTTCCATTTTCAACATGAATAGATTATATGAGTGTTAGATCAATATCAACGATTCAGATTTTCAATTCGGAGTCTAGATATCAATATTTTTAAAAAGGATAAATGTGTGTTAACAAAATTGAAGTGTAGTGAATCACTCCTCATTTTGTATACTTATTAAAATGAAAAATCTAACTAACGATGCAAGAATTTGATTTTTGAGTGGGTTAATCCAACAATAGAGTTTTAGTTATTCAGTTACAGTATGTTTGGATAGGAATATAACATAGACAAAAGAAAAGAAATGAGAAGGAAAAAAAATAGACAATTTATTTTTCTTTTTTCTTTTCTCTCACTTGAATAGACATGAAATTAATTAATTTAAGGATTATTATAAACACGTATCATTTTTTGTATCATTGAATTATTATTATTATTTTGCAAAACACCCTGGTTAATTTTATAATAAAACCACAATAATGACTTTTTTCCATTTCTCTCCAATTTTTAAAAGAAAGTTGTGTATAAACATATTTCTCTCCATTTCTCTCCCATTTTCAACATGCATAGATTAGGTAAGAGAAACTACACTTTCTTTTAATTTCATTTCTATTCTCTCCTTAAATGCTATTCAAGCATACCATTAACTTCAACTGGCTATTAAAAAACTAATTATTGTAGATTTCCAGAGAAGATTGGATTTTACGCGCCAAAACGGAAGATTAATTTTTTGCAATTTGTTAAGAGGACCGTCGAGAAATTAATGGCCCTTTTATAATCGTTAAATAGTTTGAACAACTAAAAACACAACCTACTTTTAGATCAGTTTGGATAACTTGAATTCAAAAGTTTAAAACTTAATAATTTGAAACTAATTGCAAATTTCTTAACTAAATATCAAAACAGATAATTATTTAATTGTTTGGGTTTTGTGTAAGATCCTAAACCTTTTTAGGGCTAATCCCAAGTTTAGGGGTGACTTTGCATGGGGAAGTGGTGGTGTGCGGTGCTGTGCGTGGGGAAGGAGGAAGATGGGATGAGCTGGTCAGTAGGATGGTGTTGGGAGAGGAGAGGTCTCTTTTCCTTTGTTCTTGCCATCTTTCTCTCTCATTTCTCTTCCTTTTTCGACGTTCCAAAGGAGGTGGAGGCAGCTCCAGTGTGAGGCTCGTGGTGTTGGCATGAGAAAGAGGTCGTGTGGAGGTTGCAGTCGGCGAGCGACGTTGGAAGTGTATTGTACCGTCGATGTTGTGCCAACGATGTTCCGGCTTGTAACCGTCCGATGTTGTGTCAGACGTATGTTGTATCGCCTATGTTGTGTCGTCGATGCCGTCAATGTTGTTCCGGTGATGCCGTCAATGCTATTTCGGCGATGATTCCTCAGTTAGGCACCTATTGGGGGATTGTTGGACCGACCTGGCTATGACTCTGTTGGTGTGGTGTAGACCATGTGGTTTCGTTTGGTGTGGAAGTGCGGACGCTCCTCACCGATCCCTTGGCTCGAGTAGTCGCGTGTGAGGGTGCGTCGCGTACTGTCCGTAAGACCGTACGTGCGTACGGTAGGTCTCCAAGGGAGACCCGATGCTGTTTGTTTGACTGATTTCCTTGTTGACCCTTAGAGGTTTTTATGGTTGTTGTAGGACTGAGGTCCTGTTTTACGCTTGGAGGGGTTTTGTTTCATTGATGTTGATGATATGACATGCTACTAGTATGATAGGTTTATTACCGTACTGTGCATTCATATAGGTGAACTTGACATACGGGGTTTCCTAATGGGAAACTCAGGTATTGTTGTTTAATTCATGTTTCAGGACCGCAGTAGGTTCTGTGTGGGTGGGTGACAACGGACGTACACATTTTGAGGCCAAGATCTTGTTCGGACTATTCCAGATCTTCATGATTATCTGTATTCATTTTGTTGTATAGATGTAATCATGTATTTTTGACAAATTCTGTTGTATATGATGCATCGACTGGTTATTTATTTGAGTAACATTCCCGCTTAACTTGAGATCTCTTTTATTGTTAGAATCTTAAATTTTCCATTGTTCAGGACTCATATGTTAGCAATGGAAATGAAGAACTTGTTTGAGTCAGTTGTGAAATATATCTATGCGTTAGCAAAACACTAGTCATGGTTAGTGTTTTGCAAAACACAAACTACAAACCAATTCTAACCTAAATTTAATAACTTAACCTCCAAAAAATCATGTTTGGCTAATAAAATTTGAGTTTCAATATTTATAAAACTCAAAAGTCGTCTAACATCACAAATTAAGACAAAAATGGGATATTGTTACGAATTCAGACCCCCTAATTCATCTCATTCACCCACAATGCAATAATATCAAACATGTGAATATTCACGAATAAGAAACAAACGATAAACACAAGGATACAAGTGAAAATCCTCTCCCCAACCCGAGAAGGAAAAACCACAATCCACATCCTCTACGTATTACATTAATGAGACACAATTTACATCCGGTGAAAACGCATCAACCTCATGGTCGCCCATCCTCTTCTAAACTGCTCTCATATCCCCACTTAGAAACTCTAGCCGTCATGCTAGATCACACCAGATCCCCTCGTGTTGGCACATAAAATGTGCAACTCCTCATGTCACACATCTGATGCACATCCATACCCATAGGAAACATCCAAACCCATAGGAAACACTTCTATTTATAGGTTACATAGTTTCCTAATGCCTACCAATCAAGAGCTTAATTTATTTTCTAAAACTTGAACAAGTAGTTACAAATTAAGACATAATTGCTTTCAATATTCAGAATCGAGAAACTTGCGACCAAGTAGTTTTTTTATTTGAGACATTCCCAACTGATATAATTGAACACGGTAAATACATGCATATGTATCTCCTAAAAGGAGGACACAAATCCGACTTCAATGGTTTACATTACACAAATATGATTATTATCTGTTGATATATATCCTTTTGTTTTTTTCCTCGTGGAATATAGCTCGTTGTTAGCATACAGTGCTTCCTATAATTAACAATTGAAGACCTACATTCTGTTGCTTGTATATTATCTTTTCCCCATAAACCAATTATCCACTTTCAGGATTCTGATTACTCAAATGATCACTCTTTTGAGACGAGCACAAATGAGATAAACGTATACTAACAATTAAAGTAAACTTATAATAAGATAAACATAAGGTCTCATTTTCTCACCACTTTTGCAGGTCTAAAGATAATCTTTGAAATACAACTCTATGTTTAGGATGCCGACACCTCCTGGACTCCACAAGGAGCAGAAATGGACCGGCAGAGAAAGGGCGATGTGGCCTGCTTTGGAGGAAAATCCAGTTGTACGTACTGATATGGAGTCCCAAGAAAACATGTACAAGAAGAAAAAACTTGCAACAAAAGAAATAATAGATATAACCTGGAAAACCTTACGGGAGAAACCACGGCTCATCAAACATCTACGTATTTATTGATAGAATAGAATGCACATTGATTCCTCACCACCAACTCAAAAGTATACACCGGTTTCTTATCATCAACTCTTCTCAGTGTCACCGATATATTCTATGTAGATAAACCAATGTAAACTCGTGTGCCCTACAACGGAGGCACCTCATAATAGTTCTTGTCGGCACACAAAACCCTCGAGAATTTCTCCTAATTTATATACTCACACGCACAAGAAAATCTTCCAATTCTTGCCAAACTCAGACTTGCCAGATTCGGACCTGCCACACTCAGCCCTTCCAAATTCGGAATTGCCAAATTCACATGCCAAACTCGGACCTTCAAATTTGAATCTGCCAAATTCAAACTTGAAAATTACCTTAAATAATCTTCACAAAAAGTTACATCGGAACTGGTCGACCAGTCTGCCAAACTGATTGACAGGTTAGGGAATAAAAGAAATAATTATCCATTAATTAAGATAAATATTTGGAAATAGTTCTGGAATTTGTATCGCGTAACATCTAAGGGTTGGTCATTGTTGTAAGAGAATACCAGATTGTCACCACTCACCATCAACAAAAACCCACCAAACAACATAATCCGCAATAAATTACCCTTAACTTTCATAAATTTCGAACATAAATCTCCAAAACAAGGCGGAATTAAGATAAGGAACTCGAGCTTTCTATCTTTTAGGGAAAAAAAAATCAATTCCCAACAATTCTTAAATTTCTCAAGTGGCATACGGACACTATTACTTTACATACATTTAAGTATGTAACCTTATTCCACTGTCGTTTTTATATTGAGATCGATCGATTTTAATATAGTTGATGAAACTAAAACCTATAGCATTCCAACAATGGGTAAGTTTGGTGAAGTTGTTGATCTTGGAAATGAAACACAATATAATTACCAAATTACTTCGAAGTGTAGTGGTCACGTTGTTCAATTACTACTTGCTTACAAACTTATTAAATTGGTATATCTTTGTAAATCACCATTACTCTTTACAAAGAAACAAAATAGAATGGACCAACCACCCTGCAAATTAGGGCTGCAGTGTTCATTTAGTTTTTTTTTTGGAGATTAAAGTCAGACAAGATGTTAGTCTAAAGGTATATGGCTCATTCAAAATCAAAGAGATTTGCATTCATCCAGGTTAGGTGATAAAATAGTGCTGTAGATCCCACGTCCCAATCACTTTCCATCTAAACAATTTGTTGGAGTCTTATCCCTACAGTACTTAGTTTTCAATTATATTTAAGACAACCAACCATAAAGATCCAATTCCCATTATTGCGCATAAATTATAGTTCTTGCCGAAGATTCCTCAAGTTAGGTCTGCTTTTCTAAAAATATATTAGACAACGGCTATCAACACCAACGGTGGAGCAAGGACGTGCCTTTGATTGGGTACCGGGACGCCAACTCGTTTTCCCACGAGTTTCCCAACGCGTGACGTGGATTCCAGCTCGGCAGATTTTGGGGTGACTGCTTTTGCCGCCCAAGCCTTTTTGTTTGGATAATGTTTATTGGCCGCTCTTTGGACGCGATCGGGAGACGCTGCTGAGTTGGACAAATCCAGCTCAGCCAAAGTTTTAATTTTTTTAAGCAAAGGGGGCATCCACATTTAATGCATCTCAAATAAGACGTGCTCCAAATCAAACCCGGTCATTCCTTTTGGCGCTCCCACCTGCTCCATATCTCTTTTGGACGAACATACACGTAATGCCCACCGCCACTTCTTCCTTTCTTTTTCGTTCATTTCTCTTCGTTTTGAGAGAAATTTTCACTCAAATGGAAATTGTAAAGATGTCTACCCGGTCAGAAATGTCGTTAAACATTCCTAAAGAGAAGATGATTTTCCCATCTTTCGAATGAGCAAGAGCCTTTTACAACGACTATGCCGATGCATGTGGTTTTGAGGTTAAGCTACGACATACTCATTACGATGGTGGTGTTGTTACCCGGGCTACTCTTACTTGTTCTAAGGAGGGTAAGACACCAACAGACCAATGTCAAGGCATAATGAAGCCACGTTTATCGAGTAGAGTTCAGTGCACGACTCGCATCAGGGTTTCTGGAAATCCAGCAAGGGGTTATCCGATTAACTTTGTCGATCTCAATCATAACCATGAAATGCTTCAGGAGCACCGAATGCGTTTTCTAAGACAGAAACGAATTGTACCTGAGGCCGCCATAGCACGAATAACGTGCAATGATGCTTCTAGGATCTCTGCTTCTAAGACCATGCAATCGTTTGTTGTCGAGGCTGGGGGGTATGACAAACTTACTTTTAACGATAGAGACCTAAGGTTTGAAATTTTTTGTATGTTATTTTGTTTGTAGAAATCTGCGGCCTTAATATTTTTTGTGTGTGCAGAAAAGTTATAACCAAAGTAAGGAATTTGAAAATGGGACTCGATGATGCACAAGCTCTTCAGAACTATTTCATTAAGATGCAGAAGATTGATGCAATGTTTTTCTATGTCATGGATATGGATGACGAGGGAAGACTAAGGAACGTTTTCTGGGCCGACTGCCGTTCCAGGGCTGCCTATTCATACTTTGGGGATATTATATGTTTCAACACTACGTACCTCACAAACAAATACGACATACCCTTTGCACCATTTGTGGGATTTAATCACCATTTCGAGTCTGTGTTGCTCGGTTGCGCTTTGCTGTCTTTCGAGACCACTGAAAACTACATATGACTCTTTCAGACGTGACTTTCGTGTATGGGAGGTACGTTTGTAGAGTTCGTACTCGTATTGATGGGGTTGTCCTTTTTGAATTTTGAGTTACTGTTTTTCCTTTTTTAAGTGATGTATGTTCCTTTTTAAGTGATGTCTGTTCTTTTTTAAGTTTTCTTTGTTCATTTTTAACTTCTTCTAAAACCTTTTGAGTTACTGTTTTTTTCTTTTTAAGTGTTGTATATTCCTTTTTAAGTGATGTTTGTTCCTTTTTAAGTTTTAATTCTTCCTTTTTAACTTCTTCTAAAATCTTTTGAGTTAGTGTTTTTCCTTTTTAAGTGATTTCTGTTCATTTTTAAGTGATGTCTGTTCATTTTTAAGTTACGTCGCTTCCTTTATAGCGAATTTTCTTTTGGCTTTCGTACTCGTATTGATGGGGTTGTCCTTTTTATACCTTTTGAGTTATGTCTGTTTCTTTTTAAGTTTTGTTTGTTCCTTTTTAATTTCTTCTAAAACCTTTTGAGTTACTGTTTTTCATTTTTAAGTTATGTTTGTTCCTTTATAAGTTATGTATGTTCTTTTTAAGTTTTGTTTGTTCATTTTTAATTTGTTTTTGTTCCTTTTTTAGTTTTGTTGACCCTTTTTAAGTGCAATTTTCCTTTTTAAGTTTGATTTCATCTTTTTTAAGTTACAATTTTTCCTTTTTAAGTACTTTTCATCCTTTTTAAGTTTCTTTTTCCTTCTTAAGTTACCTCGTCACCTTTATAGCGATTTTTCTTTTTTTGTGTAATATCGGTGTTGTTGCAGATATCTCTCCACCAGCAATCATAACGGACCAATGTGGGGACATTATTGTTGCTGTAAGGAATGTCTTCCCAAATGCCAGACACCGATTTTGCATTTGGCACATAATGAACAAAACTCTCGTGAAGTTGCCGACGAAGTATCGTCAGCACATATTATTTGATCTAAAATTGATTGTCTACGACTCAAAAAACCCAGCTGAATTTGAGCGGAATTGGCACGGTTTCCTGGTTGATTTTGACCTTCAAGACCATAGTTGGCTCCAAACAATTTACGGTATCCGTGAGTCTTGGGTACCTACTTACTTGTGTGATTGTTTTTTCGCTGGAATAACTTCTACCCAAAGAAACGAAAGTATGAACTCATTCTTCGACAAGTACTTATCTTCTAGAACCACCCTTAAGCAGTTCGTTCAACAATATGAAATTGCTCTCCGTCACAAGTACGAGAAGGAAGCTCAATCGGATTTTGATTGCCTGCATAAGAAACCCAAATTGGTTTCAATATATCCCTTCGAGAGTCAAATGAGCGAGTTGTATACCGTAGGGATTTTCAAGAAAGTACAGTTACAAATTGGTAAGATGATGAACTGCGACCTAACCAAGGAGTTGCAATCAGCCGACGCGTTGCATTACAAGGTGACTAAACGTGTACGGGTCGGTGAGCAACTATTATCGAAACGTTTTCTTGTACAGAGGACATGTCTGAACTTGATATGCGATTGAAAATTGTTTAAGCGTGTTGGTATTCTTTGTTGTCACCCCCTGGTCGTATTTGCACGGCTAGATCGTAATGCATTACTCCCGTCGTCTTACATCACAGATCGATGGCGGAAGGATATTCGTCGAAGCTATCGAGACAAGATGTACCAAGACGATGGCGTATTGGAGAAGGATGTGTTGAGTCGTCACGCTGACATAATGGGTCATGCTCATTGGATTGCATAGGAAGCATTCATTTCTCATGAAAGGTATCTTAAGGCCGTGAAGTGAATGGAGTGGCTAAGGTCACGTATGAACATTCCCCATGCCCCTCCCATAGTTGATGAAGTTGTGCCCGGTGGTACCTCTGTGCGCAATCAAAACAAAGTAATCCGTCTAGGAAGACCGCCTACTAGACGTCGGGTTTCCTTAGCCAAGAAAATTCTTCAAAGAAGCAAAAAAAGGCCTCACAGAACAAAAGAGCAAGTATCGAAGGAAGGACAAATCACCTATGCATCAGGTCGCACCTAGACCAGGGGATCCAGATTTTGACGATTGGGACATGAAGTTGTATTACGACCAACTTGCTCTTTAATTATGTACCAAAGCTTGGTCTTTGAATTTTGTACACTTTTGTAAGACAACAGTTTCTCCCTATGAATGAGGAATTTTGTACCCTTTTCTTAGTGTGTAGTAGTTCCTTGTTAAGTTTGCGTTTCTCCTTCTTAAATGTAAAGTTGTTCCTTTTTAATTGTGAGTTGTACTTTTTTAAGTGTGAAGTAATTCCTTTTTAGTGTAGTTTATTCCCTTTTAAGTTTACGGTTCTCATTTTTAAGTGTGAGTTGTACCTTTTAAAGTGTGAAGTTTTCCTTTTTAAGTGTAGTTTGTTCCTTTTTAAGTTTGTTCCATTTTAAGTGTAGTTTGTTCCATTTTAAGTTTGTTCCATTTTAAGTGTAGTTTGTTCATTTTTAAGTTTGCATTTCTCCTTTTTAAGTGTGAAGTTTTCCTTTTTATGAGTAGTTTGTTCCATTTAAGTTTGTGCTTCTCCTTTTTAATTGTCGGTTGTACCTTTTTAAGTTTGTGGTTTTCCTTTTTAATTTTTGGTTGTACCTTTTTAAGAGTAGTTTGTTCTTTTTTGAGTTTGCGGTTCTCATTTTTAAATGTGAGTTGTACCTTTTTAAGTGTGAAGTTTTCCTTTTTAGTGTTTTTTGTTCATTTTTAAGTTTGCGGTTCTCCTTTTTAAATGTGAGTTGTACCTTTTAAAGTGTGAAGTCTTCCTTTTTAGTGTAGTTTGTTCCTTTTTAAGTTTGCGGTTCTTCTTTTTAAATCTGAGTTGTACCTTTTTAAGTGTAGTTTGTTCATTTTTAAGTGTAGTCTGTTCCTTTTTAAGAGTAGCTTGTTCATTTTTAAGTTTGCGGGTCTTCTTTTTAATTGTGAGTTGTACCTTTTTAAGTGTGAAATTCTACCTTAAATGTTGGAGCTATTACTTTGGAGTATGGAAAAGTTTTAATTGCAACAACGATAAAATGTATTTGTTAATTTACAAATCACTACTTTAATTCGACACAGCTGCGGGAGTCCATCAATAAGTAATGGCCATTTCACCCCTGATCGAGTGAAGTGTCTTGGGGTCTTTCTGTTCCGTTGGGTTGACCTTTCGCATGAGACATTTTATCCAGTAGTATAGAAAAACACTGCAGTCGTTGCTTCCCGGCATTTGTCTTTGGCATGTTTCCCTCAGGTATCTCACTGACCAGTTCACCTTAAGACGATTTCTCCAGAATTCACCCACATATTTGGCCGAACATTCATGTATCCCTACCGCATTGTCAGGATCCTCATCTGGGACCAGCTCCCTAGAGCAACTGTTGTAATGCAGGATCTCCTCATCTAAGCCATTAACAACAACCAGGGTCCAGTGTTCTGACAACAACAGTGGTTGTGCAATCACGATGCTTCCCGGTTCAAAGCCTTGTAGTCTGGGCGACAACCACTTTTCAATCATGGTATTCTCTTGATCGATCAAAATTCTTTTCGAATAGAAGTTTGGAATACAAATTAACTCTTGGGAGTAGTTTTCTGTTTTTTGGCGCTCTTCCAGTACACAAAACATACTCTCGATTGCCTGGTTGGTCAAATCCATCCCCTTCGTCATTATCTCCTTGAGGTCGGAACGTGTGAAGAAACATGAATTACCTCTCCAGATCACCTCCCTTTGGGTATGTGTAGGTGCGGTCACCTTCAGTACAATGTTCAGCTCATCAGCGCTCAACGTGGCCAATGCATCCATGTCAACGTCTGGCCTAGTCTCTCTCCCGTGACGAGCCATCCTGAATTCGTCATTCCCATCCCGTTTTTTTTCATGCTCCTCTGAAGCCTTCTTTCTCCCCTTTTCCGCTCCTCTTCTTTTTTCTTCGTTTCTTTCACATCATCTTCTTGTTTTTTGGCCGATGAGCATGATCCTTTGGCCCCCCAGTCCTCTTGGGTTTTTCCTTTCCATCCTCCTCCTTTTTCTTCTTCTGCTTATCCCCCTCTCTTCTCTCCTCCTCTATCTGTTTCTCTTCTTTCTCCCTCTCATTCTCTTTCTCATTTTCCTCCTCTACCCTCTTTCTTTCTACCTCTTCTCTCATTCTCTTCTTTTATCATCGGCTTTCCTCTTCTCTCTTCTTGTCTTCTTTCCTCTCTCTTTCATCTTCCTCCCTCCTCTTTTCCTCTTCTATCCTCTTCTGTTCTCTCTCCATCTGTTTCTCTTTTTCCTGCTCTTGCCTCTTCTCTTCTCTTTCCTTCTCCCCTCTCCTTTTCTCCCCCTCTATCCTCTTCTCTTCTCTTTCCCTCTCCCTCTCTCTCTTTTTCCTCCTCTTTCCTCTTCTCTTATCTTTCTCTCTCCATCTCTTTCTCTTTTTCCTCCTCTTTCCTCTTCTCTTCTCTTTCCCTCTCCTCTCTCTTTTTCTCCTCCGCTCTCCTGCCCTCTTCTTTTTGTCTCTCTTTCCCTCTCCATCTCATTGTCTCTTTCCCTCCTATTCTCATCCTCTCTTTCCTGCTCTTCATCCCTCCTTTCCTCCTCTCTCCCTTCTTGTCCACCTTCTATACCATATCCTCGAAGAGATGCAATCTCTTCCCTGAGAGTCTCATTTTCCTCCCGGTACTTCCTCAGTTCCTCATTCAGCATCTTAACCTCTTTATTTGCCTCATTCAGGGCAACTTCTGCTTGTAGCCATTTGTCATCAACCCTGCAAACTCCAATTCTTGCCGCAGTGGGTCCCGAGGGATGCTGCAGTCTCTCAATTGCACCATTGGTTCGGTGCTTGTTGACTGGCAATCACTATTTGTTCGTAGGGTTGGCTGAGGTTTTTCATCCAGACCAATGATTTCCCTCTCTTTCTACGTAAGGGTGGTCGACTGAGTCTGATTGAATTCACCCGCATAAGTTTTTGTAAGGGTGATTGATGCATTGCATACATTGCATCATATGTCTTTCATTTAGATTAATTTTATATCAATAAATGCTACTAAGGTATGTGTTTAGTCTTATTTACAGAATACAGGGACCTGAATGCAAATTACCCATATCCCGAGCATAAATGCGTGCAAGAGACTCATTCATGGCATAAAGACCAAGTTCAAGATTATCGGGTTTCAAATGGAAATGCATCCAAGCATAAAAGCATTCAAGACCTAATTACAAAAAGGACAAGGACTTAAGCACAAAAGTAGACAAGGACTTAATTGCAAAAGGCCAAGGACATAATTGCAAATTACGAGTAGCTTTTATTATTATGGAGAAAATCTAAAGAAAAATCAATGTGGATCTCCAAATATATAAAGAAATAAAGTCGGAGCTCAAAAGAAAGGAAAGAATCAATCCAGATGCGCAAAGGATATTGAAATCATACCATAAACACACAGGAAAATTCCGGATTAAATCAGAGCTAAAAAGGTGGCGAATCCGCCGCACCATATGTACAAAATGCGGCGAATCCGCCGCACCAAATTAGATTCATGCTCTAAAATGTTTACCGGTTGCGTGTTGACGCGTGTACTTTCCTATTTTATACCTAAGTCCCTTGTATCGGCTATAAATAGCCCTGAAACGATGTTGTGATGGTCCGTGGCTTATGTTCTAGTTTTTATTCCTTAGTTTAATAAATTTCTGTTGTTTTATTTCTTGTTTTTAGTTTTGTAATTCCTCTAGGACCCCTTCTCCTCCTTTCCATCCATGAGTTTCTAACTCTTTCCAAAGGGTGGAGGTGACGGATTTAGGGTGAAGAGAAAAAGAATAAAAGTTATTATTTTAATTTCGTGTTAGTATATTTTGATTACTTGAGTTTATGTTAAATCATTTATCATGTAATGCTTTATAACTAATATGATTTATTATAAGTTTCTGAATTCTCTAATCTAAACCCAATACCTAAACCTCCACCCAACGGAATTCACCATCTTTGTTCTTGCTTTAGTTTTATTTGTTCATGTTTCATGCTTTAGGAAATTATAAATCAAAAAATCTCAAAACCCAATTTATTTCTTCTCTCCTTCTTCCCCTTAATCGAAAATCACACAAATAACAAGATCTCTCCCTCCTTGTGTTCGACCCGTATTTGCCACGTCTTAATTGCCGTCGTGCACTTGCGGTATAAATTTAATTCTCATCAAGTTTTTGGCGCCGTTGCCGGGGAGGCGACGCAAATTTTGTTTTTTTGTTGATTTCGATTTTATCCTGTTTATCTTGTGCGCGATCTAAATATTTGGATTTGTATTTCAGGAGACAACAGAGTGCACGGCGAAATCCGGGCACATTCTGAGCTTAACGAGCGGCGGAATCGCCGCATACCAAGAACAACGTGCGGCGGAATCGCCGCATATTTGAAGCATCTGGGCTTCCAATTTTTCTGGGACGCGACTAATCTTTGGGTGGACGCGTAAAGCTACTGAAATGTCGAGAGCGGGCGGTGAACCCGACTGAGCATTGCTTAGGCAACCTTTGTTGCCTTCTTTCCTCGTAATTTCTATTTTCAAAAAAAATCCTTTTATTAGAATTGCACGTGTTAGGGCAAAATTCCATAATTGGCAATAATTCAACTCTGACCTAAAATTGGCAAAATTAGAAAGGCCTTAGTGCATGCATCATTTAGTGTTTTGTATGCATTATTCTTGCTAAATTCTTGCAAATTAATTTTTGTTGAAGAGTGCTGGAGTAAAGGTACGTATCGTGTTTTTCATCGCTTGCATTTAAGCATATAATCTAATTTGCATACAACCTTGCAATTGCCCCCAACTAAAGACCAATGTTTGACTATCTTTGCTAGATCTAAGTTAAACTATCTTAAGGGCAACTCCATAGGCAAAGATACGGTGGGGATTTCACCACCCTTCCGTAGCCCACAAATCACAATCCTAAAGTGTCACCCAAGCCTAAAATTAAAATCAATTAGACATTGACCCTTAAGGACTCAGACTCAATTAAGGAGAAGAATTGGTTTGACTTGCTATGACCTGAAGCCGATCGAATTTAATTTGGTGTCTAGAAAGTGTTTTTGTGTTGACGAAAGTCTTCCAAGCGAAGTGGTTGTCTAATTGGCATCGACTCTGTCGGAAGCGCCCCCACTAGCTATACACGGCCTGACCAAGTTGGTTTGATTAGTGAGGGAGGTGAATCAAGCAAATCAATTCGACTCAACCAGTTAGGAGTCGTCTAGATCTAAGTGACACTAGGTCTAGGATTGTTTGAACCGTGCTTGTTTTGGAAACCTCTGACCGACCTTCTTTTCTATCTTTAGAGTTAAGTTTCCCTTCTCTTCTGAGTCATCTTCTTCTCACCTACTTATACGTTCTAGTCTCCTCCCCTTTACATTCTCTATTAGCATTTTAGGGTCGAGTCGAGAACTTGTGCTTGCTTAGCCTCATAAGGGTAAGAGTACTTGACTCAAGAGTGTTTTGATGGATGGTTACATGAGCAACCATCCATATCATTGTTGGGACCAGGACAATGCTTCCTGGTATTCTAAAGCCATGCAGGCTGGGGTGGCTCAGACTAACACCCCATATGGTTGGGACAATCCTAATTATATGACTGAGCAATCGTCATATTGGGGTAACATGAGAAAGGCACAGACTGCTAGACCACAATCTAGTTATGTTGGATCATATGCTGGTCAACGAACTGACACATTACAACAAACTTTTGCCTCCTTCATGCGTTGGGCTGACAACATGAGTGCACCGGTGGCTCCAGTAGCCGTACCGTGCGACTGTTGCGGGTTGAGTGGTCATGTTATTAGGGAATGTCCTTATGTTCCCCCAGAGCCTGAGTATAAGCATACCTTTTCCCAAAATGCTCGATATGACCATTACACATCCCCGTATAACCCAAGAGTGATGGATTCATGGGGAAACAATTCATATCCAAATTCTTATACGTCATTTTCGCCCCAATATCATTCTCCCGAATACCCAGAACTCTACCAACAACCCACTTCAAATCATTGGACTTATCCTCAGTCTACCAACACCCAACCTAAAAATGTCCCGAGTTCTGACTCGAACCTCATAGTTGACCACATACCTGATACCTTGGAACACGCTTTCCATACGTTCAAGACAACTACTCAATAGTCCGTACACAATATGGTACTGCAATTGAGTCAAATGTCGCAGCAATTAAGTGAGGAAAATAACTTTTCGTGTCAACATGATGACTCATCTTTTAGTATCGAACCACCACCACATACACAAATTCAAAGCACAATCTTTCAAAGTCAACTTCCTAGTCGGTCTGAGGGACTTGGAATTTCAATTCACGATCACTTAGTGGAGGATTCGATTTATATGGACCAATTTCATTATGAGTCGGCACAGGATTGTGCCCTATCTTCTTGTTCCGTGGCCCTTGAGCCACATGATCTTCATGTTGCATCTCTTAAGGACTCACCTCTGGTGGAGCAAGATCTCCCTAGTACCCTCAATTTCAAACAACCTGATGAGAGTGTGCCTCTCACCATTGTTCCTGATCATCTTGGAAATGATGGAACATCAAACAACTACATAGCTAATGAGGGTATTAGAAGTTCCTTAGAAGATACTTTGGGTATGAGACCCACTTTTTGTTCGCCTGGTGTGTCGGACTTGCCTGACAAGGTTCTTGACCTCGTTCCGACACACCAGCCAGTTGGTTGGAGAGTTTGGATTGATGATCATAACTTCAACACCGCAACGGGAGAAACTCCTCTTCCGTTGCCCCTTAATTCCCAAACTCTCGAGAGGTTCAAGCTCTTTCAGTTTGATCCTTTGAATGAGACGCCTTTGTGTCCAATTCATGAACCTCTCATTTCATCTAGCGCTTTTTGTGAAGGCGGCCCACACATGCATTTTCTGGCCCCACGTGGTGTCATGTTTCCTTTTCAGGTGCACTGACCCACTCTTGAAGTTTCCATTTGATGTCTCTTGACAAATGAAGATGTGAACTTATGTTTGTACATAGTTATATATGTATAACAATAAATAAATAAATAATCATCTGTTGTATTTATCCCTTCTTTAGCATCTCACAGGTTTTTGAGGGAATTCGGGTTTTTGTCCATCAATAGAGCCATGAACTTTCCTTTGTACTTCACGTTGGTGAGATCTTTCCTTTTTCATGCATAAATCCATGTAGTATCTTGCTCACATTCATTGAGGACAATGCATGATTTAGGTGTGGGGGGTGTTTATGTATATATCTATCTATATATCTGTTCTTTTATTTCTTAAAAAAATATATTTTAATGTTTCATAACATAGCTTAAGATTGAACTACCAAAACCCGAGTACAAATTCCATTGAATTTTTGTTCCTTATTATATAGTTCTGCTTATAGAAACGATGACATAAATCTAAGTTCCAAAGAAATAACTCATTACCCTTTAAGACATGTATGCACTTAAATTGGATGAATCAAATCTTTGAAGTGGTTGATGAAAAGCAGAGGTTGAGGAAAATATACCGGGAAGTGTGAACTTCTAATAGCAATTAAGCCTTGAGGAAAATAAAAGTAAAAATAAAGGAATAAAGGTAGGAAAACACATTTTGCAAAATGATTACAAAAGCTCAAGCCTTTGAGTCACTGGTCCGTAGGGGTATCTTAAAACCCGGTAACTTGAGTCTGCCAGCTCAGGATTATCGACCAAACTCGCTACACGAATGCAAAAAGGGTAAAAGTGTCAGAAAAAGCAAATGTGTTGAATAACGGAAAAAGAAAAAAAATACATATTTATATACTCAAGGCCCAAAGCTAAAAGAATGATCCATGCCATGGTTGATCCGAATGATATTTCACCACCAGAAGAGGCGTGCAAAATAATTTAAGTAATATCATGTGTAAAAGGGTTAGTGGTGTGAATGTTGGAGGAACAAAAACCAAGTCAAAAAATTTATAAGTTAGATTTGTATAATGAGCATGCAAGAATTCTCAGTGAGATGTATAAGGTTGAAGTGGAGATATTGAGAGTTATTAATGGAATGTTGAATTAAGACTTTGTGGGTGTGTCAACTGAAAACCCTCAAGAGACAAAACGCGTCCTCTAAGGAAACTTGGGGGTTTAAAGGCTTGTTGAACATGCTAAGTGCAACCGTGATTCCTACGAAAGTGAGTTAGGATTTCCCTGTTTTCATTTTTCTTATATTCTGTTTCGCTAGAGACTAGCAAAATCTAGGTGTGGGGGTATTTGATGCATTGCATACATTGCATCATATGTCTTTCATTTAGATTAATTTTATATCAATAAATGCTACTAAGGTATGTGTTTTGTCTTATTTATAGAATACAGGGACCTGAATGGAAATTAGCCATATCCCGAGCATAAATGCGTGCAAGAGACTCATTCATGGCATAAAGACCAAGTTCAAGATTATCGGGTTTCAAATGGAAATGCATCCAAGCATAAAAGCATTCAAGACCTAATTACAAAAAGGACAAGGACTTAAGCACAAAAGTAGACAAGGACTTAATTGCAAAAAACCAAGGACCTAATTGCAAAATACGAGTAGCTTTTATTATTATAGAGAAAATCTAAAGAAAAATCAATGTGGATCTCCAAATATATAAAGAAATAAAGTCGGAGCTCAAAAGAAAGGAAAGAATCAATCCAGATGCGCAAAGGATATTGAAATCATACCATAAACACACAGGAAAATTCCGGATTAAATCAGAGCTAAAAAGGTGGCGAATCCGCCGCACCCTATGTACAAAATGCGGCGAATCCGCCGCACCAAATTAGATTCATGCTCTAAAATGTTTACCGGTTGCGTGTTGACGCGTGTACTTTCCTATTTTATACCTAAGTCCCTTATATCGGCTATAAATAGCCCTAACGATGTTGTGATGGTCCGTGGCTTATGTTCTAGTTTTTATTCCTTAGTTTAATAAATTTCTGTTGTTTTATTTCTTGTTTTTAGTTTTGTAATTCCTCTAGGACCCCTTCTCCTCCTTTCCATCCATGAGTTTCTAACTCTTTCCAAAGGGTGGAGGTGACGGATTTAGGGTGAAGAGAAGAAGAATAAAAGTTATTATTTTAATTTCGTGTTAGTATATTTTGATTACTTGAGTTTATGTTAAATCATTTATCATGTAATGCTTTATAACTAATATGATTTATTATAAGTTTCTGAATTCTCTAATCTAAACCCAATACCTAAACCTCCACCCAACGGAATTCACCATCTTTGTTCTTGCTTTAGTTTTATTTGTTCATGTTTCATGCTTTAGGAAATTAAAAATCAAAACAATCTCAAAACCCAATTTATTTCTTCTCTCCTTCTTCCCCTTAATCGAAAATCACACAAATAACAAGATCTCTCCCTCCTTGTGTTCGACCCGTATTTGCCACGTCTTCATTGACGCCGTGCACTTGCGGTATAAATTTAATTCTCATCAGTGATGCTCCTTTCCTCCAATTTCTTCAGGATGAGCCGTTTTCCAAACATGCTCGACCAACGATTCAACCTAGGATGACCACCCATTTTAGGCTCCGCCTGGTTGAACTTCTCGCACAACCATACCTAAGAAGAAGAAACCGAATTAAAAACAGTTACCTAAAAACGAAGAAACTAAAATTCAAAAGGAACAAATGAAACTTAAAAAGGATAAACAACTACTTAAAAAGGAACAAAACAATATTTAAAAAGGATCAGACAAATCTTAAAAAAGAACAAACAAAATTTAAAAAAGAAAATATTAATTTAAAAATAAAAAACAATAATTTAAAAAGGAACAATTATAACATAAAAAGCTACAAGTACAACATAAAAATGAACAAGTATAACATAAAAAGGAACATATATAACTTGAAAAGGAACAAACAATATAAAAAGGAACAACCATAACTTAAAAAGGACCAAGCATAACATAAAAAGGAACAAACGAAACTTAAAAACATACAAGTATAAAATAAAAAGGAACAAGCATAACTTAAAAAGGAACAAGTATAACATAAAAAAGAAGAAACATACTTAAAAATGAACAAGCATAACTTAAAAAGGATAAACAACAACTTAAAAAGGAACAAACATAACTTAAAAAGGAAGAAGCATAACTTAAAAATGAACAAACGAAACTAAAAAAGGAACAAACAACATCTTAAAAAGAAATAAACGAAACTTAAAAAGGAACAAGTATAACATAAAAAGGAAGAAGCATAACTTAAAAAGGAACAAGTATAACATAAAAAGGAAGAAACATAACTTAAAAGGGAACAAACAACATCTTAAAAAGGAACAAACGAAACTTAAAAAGGAACAAATATAACATAAAAAGGAAGAATCATAACTTAAAAAGGAACAAGTATAACATAAAAATGATAAATCATAACTTAAAAAGGAACAAACATAACTTAAAAAAGGAAGAAGTATAACTTAAAAAAGAACAATGATAACTTAAAAAGAACAAACAACAACTTAAAAAGGAACAAACGAAACTTAAAAATGAACAAACGAAACTTAAAAAGGAACAAACAACATCTTAAAAGGAACAAACACCATCTTAAAAAGGAACAAACGAAACTTAAACCATTGCATGTAGTACAACAACACACCCATCGACGTATCCCCTTCTTAAAATAGAAGAACCGGTAGATCTCCTAGCGCGTAGATCTCGGTTGGCCTTTTCCAGGCCCGTCACAAGTGCCTCGTGAACAGCCTCGGCCCACTCGTACTTGTGTAGCCTAGTCAAGAGTGATCGAGGAACCAAATTTTGGTTCGATGGGTGCCATCGCAGAACAAAAAATGGATGAAGATCTAACAAATGAGTAGCCGGACGTACTCCTCCTCCTCCTCATCACCCACATATCTCGTAGCCATCATCTGGGCAGATATTTGGATGTTGTTCAGAATCTCCCCATGTCGGGTTGCGACTTCCTTCAGATGCATCCTTACAACCTTCTCATGTAATCTGAGCCCAAAAATTAGGGCAACGTCTTCGGCTGTGAAGTGTACTACCCCAGAGCCGATCCTCAACCCCATCGCCTCGGGGTCATAGTGTTCCACGAACCAGTCGATAATGTCATTATCGACAGGAACGTTGCAGAGGGTGATGAAGTGACTGAAGGGGGTAGCCCGGAAGGCATCTTTCTCTGTGTCCCTCATCTTCCCAAAGACCTTCTCTATTGGGGTCCACGAACATTTGGAGGGCTGGAAGTAATGTGTAGAAGACTAAGAAGACACCAACCGTATGAGAACATTCCTTTTTATAGTATCGCAATTCAATGTCACGGTTAAAACAACAAACCTGGTGTACCACCAGAAGCTTGAAGTGGAGAATCCATGTCGTCGACGGATATCTAGGGTTACGAAAAAGAACTGGGGTGATGAATCAGAGAAAAGTTGAGAAAGGGAATGCGAGAAAGATAAGAAACAGTTTTGGTTTTCTTTCGCAACTCGGGATGTGAACAAGCGCCAGTATGGTGTCCCTTCCCGATCTTATCGTTGCGTCAGAGAGGGAACCGTCGCACGAAATCCACAGAGGTTTTTCCATTTCTCGAAAAAACGTGCGCTTTACTTTTGGCTGACTAGGCAGCTGACTTGATGCCCCATCAACCGCGTCCTGGACGCGCGCGACCGTGTATAAGGACTCTTTTTGTTTTGGAGAAATCTGGACCTTTGACAAGACAAATCCCACCCAACCTGGTTTCATCCTAATACAGTATAGTTGTTTTATTGGAATTTGGAATCCGTGTTCTTAAGACCATCTTTATCAGCGCCCAGTTAATTCGCGGGCGTCTATGGTAGGCGGGTTGGCGGGTTGTGTGAATTGTTTTTAAACCGCTACCCGAACCGCCTAAGATTGGGTAAACGAGTTACACGGGTGGGGCGGGTCGGGTAAACGGGTTATGCGGGGTGGGTAGATGGATAAATGGATTTTTATATGTTTTTTATTTCTTTCTGCATAACACTATAAATTAAAAACATGACACATTAGCACCTTAAAAACATTACCAATGTGATGAACACCATAAAATTATAAATAACTTTAACTTTATAACACTATTAGTAAATTAGGGATTAGAGAATATGTATATGTATATGGTATATAAGTGTATATATATAATATTTATTAATTAATTTATTAAATTCTTAGGCGGGTAATCGGGTAAACAGGGCGAGTTAAAAATACAACCGCTACCCACCTCGTTTATTAGTCGGGTTGGCGGGTATTCGGGTTGGCGGGTGGCGGATTGAGAGTTTTATACCGCTACCCGACTTAGGCGAGTCGGGTTGGCGGGTTTTACCCGCCCCATATACAGCCCTAATTGATGTGTGGTTTCAAGATTGATGAATTTTTAAGGGACAAAGGTGAGCTCTTAGAGGGACACCGATGTGTCTTGGCTTGACCTTGTCCCTTCAATGATAGCTTTGCTTTAGGGGACACAAAAGTGTGAATCAAACATGAATTTCTACTACATTCATTTAGAATTCGCGATCCTGGTAACATTACATGATATTAAACAGGAAAAAATAATGAATCTTGAATTCATTGGTGGAGAAAATAAGAAGTAGAAGATGAGATGATGGAGGAAGAGGAAGAAAGAAAACAGAAGAGAGGGAAAAGGAAAATAAAGTAGGAAGAGTAGAAGGAAAGAAAAAGCAAAGGAGGAGAGGAAGAGAAAGGAAGTTGTGTGATCCAAATTAAAGTGTCCTTCCAAGGACACCCATACGATCATGTCCTTCAAGAGACACCAATCTCCCTGAAAGGGCACTTATGCGACTTTCTCTTAAGAAGGACAAACATGTCCTCCAAAGGACACATTCGATCTTGAGACCCACTTAACAATTGCATACCAAATTAAACATCCACATTCATTGGAACGAGTTATGAAAATACTCACACCAGCATATTGAAAGACCTTCAATGTTTTATGCACTTACCATCAGATAATTGTTTTGAAAATATGCACATCAATAAATGAAAACACCATAAATGCTTGGTGTGGTTACATCAATAGACTGGAATACCATAAATGTTTGGTGTGGTTACATTTATGTTCATTTGAATATAGCAACATCAATAGACTGGAATACCATAAATTTCATCGTTTGTAGCAATTGCATTAGTTTGAATAAACCCACATCAATAGAGGAAAAATTATTAATAGTTTTTGTACATATGATCACGAATTACTATAGTTCTGAATTACAAACGATAACAGAAGATTGACCTACCAATGGAAGTAGTCTAAACAAATACAAAATATATTGAAGGTACCACCTAAACCCAATGGTGCATAAGAGCACCACTGGGTTAGGGGCATGTGTCCCCCACTTGTTTCATTTTTGTTTTTTAAAATTTGTTTTTATTATTTGTAATAGTTAATAGATAAATTGATAATTTAATATGTTTTAGATTAATTTGTAAATGTAATATTGTTTAGTATGTAAAATATTTAAAGTAGATAAACGGGTAAACGGATCAATATCCGGAATACAATAATAAGGTGTTAGAGCAATGTAATATGTACATTGCTAAATCACCCTTGCCACCCCGCATTCCTAAATCAGACACATGTAATATGTACTGTGGTTTCTTAATTTTTAATAATATTTTCGTGATTTAATATTAATTAATATTTATTATCGAGTTAATTAATTAAATATAGTAATTATAATTATTTAGTGTAATTTGTTGAATGTTGTGAAAGAATTAAAAAAGAAAAAGAAGAAATGATGTGGATGAAAGAGAATTTAGGGTGTTTGGGGGGTTTCAGAGCATGGTTAAAGGAAATTTGAGGTGAGTGAGCTAATATGACGTGACAGAGAGAGAAACTGACGTGACTGAGAGAGAAATCATGACACCCAGGAGTAGCCCGGACGTTATTATTGATGGTCTAAGGCACCCTTCTAATGAAAGTACCACTTAGTTGTTTCAATATTCCCAATATTGTAATTGTCATGTGATGCACCCACAATAATTGCAAAAAAACTTATTATTCCAATTACAATTTTCACTAATCTTCAAAAGTCATTCAATTCTATTCCTCCTGATGTTTAAGGATTGAACCCTACAACATTAGTATCCACAAATCCCATAAAATCCAAACAATTTCATTTTTTGAAAATACTCACACCACTTGATGAATACCCTCAATGATTTTTTTTGTCGTTACCAAGATTAGGAGGGTACGAGATTACCCACATCATTGTATTCAAATACCCTTTAATGTTTTTTGTATACCTATTGATTTTGGTACTTACGAGCAAATAAATTGTTTTGAAAATACCCACATCAATAGGTTGTACCCTCAATGTTTTGTGCAGTTACTTCCAACTACTTTCAAGTGGTTTTAAGAAACACAATATATTTTGAAGCTTCAAACCTATTGTACTTGAAGCCCATCTAGTGACACACAAAGAATAAAAAGGAGACGAAAAAGTCTTCTATCGCAACACACAATTGCTTACAATGACAAACGTAAAGATGTATTCCAACATTTTTAGCGATTCATCCACTAATGTCGGGTCACCTGCATCCACTAAAGAAAGAGTAAGAGTCACATATGGGAAAATGTGACCGAACATAGATACAATGTGACATATCAAAGGTAGAGTAAGAATCGTTGGTAGGAAAATGTGACCAAACAGAGATATAATATCTGCCCCACAGTAAAAAGTGTTAAAAAAATACCCAATGCAGTATAATAAGATACCCTCACACAATTCAAAAAACACCCGCATAATGAAATTACCTTCCATGAATTTAAGCCAGGTCTTGAAAAATCATGCATAGTTCCCCGTGGTTTCAGAAGAGAGGAGACCACGACAAAAAAGTATTGAATGACCATGATGGCAAACACCTACAAATGAAGCAAATGACATTTTTAAACTTGTTGGTCAGGTATGTGATATCAAACGACATCTCCAAACAATTTGCATGTTGTCATTGATCTTCTGTCATCCTATAAGACATTACATAGGCATCCCTTCTTGTCTAGGCCCATCGATTAGAAGAAACTCCAATGTCAACGTTGCATCTTACTGAAGTATTAACGAAGTGCATTGATTGATCGTTTAAATAACCGCAAGTGTGTGATGTCGGTGAAGACACGACAAGTACGGGTCGAACCTCAATGAGTTGCAAGTGTTGTTGTTCCAACCATACTCGGGTAGGAAAAGAGAAGAGAAATAAGTGGATTATGCTAACTAACGACACTAAACTATGAGTGAATTAACAGTTAAAATAAACCCCCATGAAGTGGAGGTGTGTCAGTATGTGTGTGAGTGAGTGAGTCTTCATTACATAAGGCATAAGTGTGTAAAGTTGGTGAACGAAACTTGTGTGGAGTCTAATTAACATCAACTACATTTACATTAATACATGACTAATATAGTTAGACATGAAGGTAAGATGAAGTATGAGTTCTAAAGCATGGACTAAGCACCTTATGTGGACATTAGAACATCAATTAATCCCTTCATACAACTTAATTCATTCACGCATTCTCTACTGATCAAGCATCCATACATAACAAGTCATTTCCACAAAACCATTATAAGCAACAAAATAAACTCTAAAGCTAGCTTGAGATAAGTACCTAGTGTGGACATTATCTCATCTAATACAAATTTAAGCATGCTACGAGTATAGATCTACATTAAGCACACACAATGACACAAATAAAAGAACCCGTCACTAATACATCACATAATCTACATCACCTCAACCCCAAATGAGGTGGATTTACTCTCTACTCATTAAACTAACTAATTATGCTAAGATTTAAGGAAACAAAGCATGCAAGACTGAAGGAAATAATATTTAACTAAGAAGAAAATATTTTATTTACATGACTCACATTACAAAGTGACATCCTCTCCACCTTAAGTTTTGCTTCAAAGGCTTACTCCAAGTAGAAAGAATGACCACCAAGAAATTGATCATTTACAAGAAAGAAGAAGAGTTCTATTTATAGACATGAAAAAGACAATTGAGGACAATCTCCCGGTGTGAGACTATTTAAACATGCCAAAAATGTACATAAAAAACATAATACACAACCACGAGAAACCGAGTTGGATCTTGCCCAAAATGCACCACCAATTGGAGGTCTAGGGTTGCCAATTGACGGTCACTATTTGTCGGATGCGACCCGTATTTGGATGCCTTCTTAAATGCTTCAATTATTCACGTGGGGTGCATCCTGATCGGTTGTTTGAGTTTGACCCGAATATAATTATCAAAATACTCCTTATAATAGTGTAGAGTTTCTCAGTTTGCTATTTGATCCCTCTCGGCCTACATCAATGTCCTTGCCTCTTGTTGATGGGTCATTGTGTATGACCTCCAGCCTTAGCAACAAATGTTGACATTATTTTGGCCACACCAATTCCTCTCTTGTCGTTGCTAATGGTTCTTCTTTTCTTGGCTTCAGATTGTGTTTTTCCTTCAGAAATCACAATTTGGGTTCCAGGAGGATGTCGTTGTTGTGATCTAAATATATATTGTTGATGTGTAACCTACGTAAGGGTTGTCGGATACTGTTAATCGGGTCAAAACATTTTGACAGGAACGTCTATTTGGTTGAATAGTTAGATATTGGGATTTCAGTATTTTCCCCTCCAAAAAATTAGGAAATTTAGTAAATAACCAACAAACAAATGACCTGCAACCAAATTATAGTACCCACAAGAAAATACCCGGGAACAAAGAATTAAGTACTTGTATGAGTAAAAGGTTAACCAACAACATAATAAAGATAACCTAAAATAAACAAATTCCTATAAGCAAAATAGAAAACCCCAGTTATATTAAAATTAAATGATGATCGAGAAGACCCCCAGTAGAATACCGAGTGATACATAGTAAAGTACCAAGACAAATTAAACTACCAAATTAAATTAAATAACTCACACCATCAAATAATCTCTTACGATACCTAGTTACTCAAATTGTACTACCTATTTCAATAAAATAATTATCCCTTTGTAAAATCACTGATTGACATCATTTCATGCTTATATTTGTATCTTATATCCATTATCTTACACCTAAGCAATGTTACGTGACAAGTTTTATGTTTAGTTTTCAGGAATAAAGAGGTTTGAAAAGAAGAACCATGAAAGGACCCAAAAGCAGGAAAAAAAGACTTAATTGTGAGACCTGGGAACTAAGATGCAAGGGAGAAAGACCTGATCGTAAGACCGAAGGACCTAAGAGGTAGTGATTACCCAGTTGTATTTATTTCAGTTGTAATCACAGTTGACTCAGATGTATTTTGACTTCCACGTGGATCTATATCTTATATATATATATATATATATATATATATATATATATATATATATATATATATTTCTTCTTGTTGTCTCGTGACGTGTCCGGTGTTGACTGTTGACGGTCTTTTATATTCTTTAAATTTTCTGCTGTTTTCGGGAACGTTACAATAACAATGATAAGCTTAGCACAACTAGTTTCCATCTCATTATACTTAACAAAAATATAGTATGTACATGCACCACCGTGCCATGGTACTTATCATAATGTGAGGCTGTTTGCGCTTACTACCATTCACCATCGTTAGAGTCTACCAACTTGAATAAAGATTTGGATATCTCTTCTTCGTGAACATCAACTTCAATGATATATAATCGTTATAAATAAACAAATGTGTTGCGGAATCCGTGTCGATTACGTCGGGATAACGTGTTTTTGCTGATAGTGTTCGGAGAATTGGAGCCCACCGCGGTTAAGGTTTCTTTCGGAGATCATGGAGAAATTAGTAGGTGGATTCTTTTGGAGATCAGAGAGTTTTGGTTTTGATGCAGGACAAAAAGTGATTAGGTGTTCAAAATGAGTGGGTAGTAGTGTAGCACCTGGGCTCGGCCTTCTCCTGTTGCTCGCTCGGCTTGTTAAAATATGTTTTTATTTTAGAAATTTTTGTGTTAGTTATGTGTTTTTAGTTAAATACTCTAATACTTAGTCATGGTATTTTGATTTAGTTTAGTGATGTCTTTGCAAATTATCTGAACTTGTAAACTCTTTATATTGTGAGACATGAATCGAAAATGGACAATTTTTATTTGCCCTGTAACTTGTGTTTATCTCTATTATTGGTGGATTCCCGATTCTATCTCATCGGCCAGAGTCCGATTTTTGAGAATAACAGTTTAAAGATAATTCTCCAAGCACTCTTCCCCGTACCATATTAACTAGAGATAGAAGTTGGGAAATTGGGAGTGAACACTAACAGCATTCGTTATCGGTGAATTTCTTCGGTAGTGACCAGGTCGTCACGAGGTCGTGACCGGGTCGTGTAAGAATTTTTTTTAACGGCAGAACACAACAGGTCATCTTCGCCCGGGTCGTCGACCCGGGCGTTCCAACCCGGACGCGCCATGTGGCGCGTCCGGGTTGAATTTTTTTTTTTGAATTTTTTTTGTTTTGATTTTGGTTTTGATTTTTTTAATTTTTTTGTTTGAGTTTTTTTACAATTTTTTTTTCTGAAAATTCGTTTTATAATTGTTTTGATTTTAGAATTTTTTTAATTTTTTTAAAATTTTTAACAAGATTGACCCCGAAATGATGTGGAGGAGAGAGGTAGGTTGTATTGGGTTGTGGTTAAGATGTGAATAGTATAGGAAAGAGAAGAAAGTGGGTTGAGGAAAGAGAAAGTTGATGTGGAAGAGAGAGAAAACTGATTGTGAAGAAAGAGAGAGCCGATGACCGGATCGTCTTATCGTGTCGTGTATGGTCGGATGCTAACAGGTATTGGGTATACACGAACCCGACACGATAAGAAATCGTGTACACGAACCCGGACACGGACACGACACGGTAATTGTCGTGTATACACGGACACGACACGATTTGTACACGAATTTTAATCGGGTCGTGTAACACGATACACAATAATACCCGAATGAACACGAGTAGTACCTATATACACGATAACAACCTACATACACGATAATATATGTATACACGAATAACCATGATGATACATGTATATAATAATAGACACGATAAACACGAAACTGTAGATTTTCTGGAAAATACCAAATAAACCAAACAAATACAATGACATTATAGTATAATACTAGTTTACTCTAGTTCAAAGCTTCAAATAAATAGTTTCACAACAAATAATGATCCAATAATAAACGCAAAAAACATAATAGTTCAAGACTTCAAGTTCATTTTCCTTCCAACACTCTTACTTTCAACTTTGTTTCTTCATGTCTTCCATACCGTAAGTAGCTTCAACCTCTACGTATTCCCAACATTACTTGATGAAGGATCTAAAAAAGTAAACAAGACATAAGCATCAATGCATGTATATTACAATATTTCAAAACAATTATTGAAAACGGTTAAAGTACCTTCAGATCTTGATGTATGTTGAACGTTTTAAATTAAACCGCAAGTGCACGGCCGCGATGAAGCGGTGGCAAGTACGGGTCGTCCTCAGGGAGGTGAGTAGCCTCTTGCTTGTATGAAATCAAGTGACAAAAATAGGGGGAGAAAGATGTTTTTGCTACTCTACACTAAACTACTCTAAGAAGTATGAAATGTGAAAGAAGCAAACAAACGATGAAATAAGAACTAAGCTAAGAACAAAACAAGAATGCTGGAATTTCAGAAATGGGAAAACCCCTAAGGGGTGGAGTGAGTGCACACATGCAAAGAGGTGGGTGTAGAATACATTCTTTAAGCACATGAAGGTGGTGTTTATCAAGCATAGGAAGTGTCTAAATGTTATGGCAAAACCTATCAATCTATTCACCAACTTAGTTGATTAACATTTACATATGCAAGGTGTTTATTTCAGAACCTAAACAAGCATGAGAGGTGTCTAATCATTTTGGCAAAACTCATCAAGTTGTAAATTCTATCCTAAACAAGCAAGCATACATTCATGTTTAATCAATACATTAAAATTAAAGCATTCATCCCATTCTCTAATGCATGTATGTACATCTACTCCACCCCCCCAAAGGGGATGGAACTACTCACTAAACATTACACTAATAATTAAACTATGGAAAGAAAGTATATTAAAACTAAGCTAGAATTAAAAGACGATTAAACTAAAACATGCACAACAATAAAAGAAGCATAAAACAAACAATGAAAGAAACATAAAACTTTATTGATAAAATGACTCACATTAAAAGTAGCATCCTCCTACTTTAGTGTGTGCTTCAAGGCCTCACTTCTAGTAGGAAGAATAGCCACTTAAAATATGGAGTGATTACAATGGAAGGTGAAGAGTTCTATTTATAGCCATGGAAAAAGGCAAACCGGGACAATCCCCCGATGTGGGACTAAACAAACACCAAAACTAGCCTAAACGAACATTAATACAAGTCCAGGAGAAATTTGAGCGCATTTGGGCCACAAGTGACCGCCAATTAGCGGTCTTGGACCGCTAATTAGCGGTCTACAGTGTCCGGATCGCTCTGGAATTTCTTGTGGGCTTTTCTGGAAGGCTTTGTTGGTATTTGATGTATCTATTTTGCATGTTGGAGCTCCGACCCGAATAGAATTGCCAAAATACTCCCCATGATGGTGAGGAGTATTTTGTTTTGCTCTTAGGTCCTTCGGTCTTGCATTTAGGTCCTTCTTCCTTGCATCTTGGTCCACAGATCTCACAATTCAGTCCTTTTTCCCAGCTTTTGGGTCCTTTTATGCTTCATCTCTTCAAACCTATTTATTCCTGAAAACTAAACATAAAACTCGTAACATAGCATTATTTAGGTGAAAGATAATGGATATAAGATACAAATATGAGCATGAATTGATGTCAATCAAATACCCCCACACCTAACTTTTGCTAGTCCCGAGCAAAACAAAGAAAGAGAAAAGCATGCGAAAAAAAACAAGAAATCCTAACTCACTTTCGTAGGAATCACGGTTGCACTTAGCATGTGCAAGAAGCCGTTAAACCTCCCTGTTGCCAAGGAGGAGGAGTGTTGTCTCCTGAGGGTTTTCAGCGGATATACCCACAAAATCCGAACAAGATGCATTAATCAATCTAGCTACACGACTCGTTGGACTTATTTTGTCGATCATTGGACGCGGTAATACTACAGGTCGACTCTATATATGTAATCGGTCCACACACCTAGCCTAATGAGTTATTCGTGAGAGTTAGTCAAGGACTTAAGTGAAAGACATGGGCAACCTTAACTTCTGAATGTGATACAATGTGTAAAGTCCATTTTGGTTCTTATTTGACTCTTTTTTTTCTTTTTCTTTGGAGCATTTTATTGGTTGGTGTTTGATTCTCCCAGGGTCAGGTTTCGTGCATCATTGCCTATGAGGACTTACACTATCACGTACACCTTCCCCCAAATCTCCACATAGGGCGATCCCTACCACCCGTGTAACGGGAGTTCGGTCGGTGCATCCCAAGTCAGATGACTCGAAAGCACCAGGCACAAAGTCCCCTCAGACCTACTTTCCCGAGTGATAGGAGCCGTGCGAGAAGAGAGAACACCACTTATTTATCTACATGGGAACCAAAACCCCTACACTTAAGTTTCACAAAAAGAGATTAAGGGCCATTGACTACGACAAACTTCCTTATACTAACAGACACGAATTATTTACTCACTAGGTTCAGGGTGGACTTATTTAAATGTTTGAGTACTGAAACCCTATGATTACACGCCCCCCCGAGGGAAAACCGGGGTGCATCCTCACGACTCGATAAGACCTAAAGCCAGTAAACTAGAAATCCTAATGCATCAAGTTCAAGACAATTTTGGGAGCTTTCTTTTTACTTTGCCTCTCAACGGTTTTGCACATGCTAAACACACGCAAAACCTACAAAAACATTTTCTTTCGCAAACACACGAAGATTTTGAAAGAAATGTGAAAATTTTAAAGCACTCGGCAAGCAAAAGAAGACAAGTCACCCAAGGATCATGGCAAGCAGATATATCAATGTTAAATGCGGCACACTAACATGACCCTAGCAGTACAAACAAAAGAAAATAAAACCAAAGGAAAAAGACTCGACTATGTACACACGTAAAACACCCCCCCACACCTACTTCATGCATTGTCCTCAATGAATGTGAACAAGATACTACATGGATACATGCATGAAAAAGAAAGATCTCACCAACATGAAGTACAAAGGGACATTCAGGGTCATGTTGATGGACACAAACCCAAATTCCCTCAAAACCTGTGAGAAGCTGAAGAAGGGAGATAAATACGTGAAGAAATTGGGGCCCAAGTACACAAGGGTTGGGGCCCACAACAATCGATGCTCACTGAAGGAGCCTTTTATTACACACTTTTTCTTTTTTTGTTGTTGTTTTTTTTTTCTTTTTTTTTAAGATATATACATCAACCAAGATATTCTCATAATCATTTGGTCAAGGAACATCAAATGAGAACATCAAGTCAGGAGGACCAGAGACTTGCCGAGATGGGCAAACTCCACTGGTACTCTGAGGTGTCATGAGGGGTGAAAGGTCAAAGCTGAAAGGCTCGAACCCCTCATGATATTGGTCGGGTGTGGGCAACAAAGAATGAAGTTGTGTTGCCTCACTAGGGTTTAATTGCTCATCGAAGAAAACCCTCCAACCAATAGGCGGGTGCATCGGAATGAGTTCCTCAAGCTCATTCGATGGATGCAGCAGACCTGCATCACTAAAAATGGGGCTTCTCCCCAAGTCATCCAACAAGGACCTCCCACCATCATTTAGACCATCAAGCATAAGCTCGGTCATAGGTGGGTCCTTGTTGGAGTCAAAATGAAGCTCAAATGGCTCAATGGCCATGGGACATGAGGTAGAGACACCTTCTGGTATAGGCATATGATGAGGTGTCTCACTCTCACTAGTACTCTCAACTGAATCATGCAACGAACACTCCCTTTGGACATTCATGTTCGAGGCCAGCTCACTCTGTTGCATTGCAAAGACAGGCAATGAGTCTTTGCTGGGCCCACGAACATTCTCAATGGGTTGCATTGGGGTTAGGGGTGTTCGTTGATTTTGTGGTGCTTTCTCCAATTGGCGGATGAGATTTAGATTTAAAGGTTCATCCATGGGTTCCTGTTGCTTACCAGAGTTGAACACATGAAACTCGGCACTCATGTTACCGAATGAGAGCTTCATGAGACCATTTCTACAATTAATCAAGGCATTGGAGGTTGCCAGAAATGGTCTACCCAAAATCAAAGGTATTTGAGAGTGGGTGTTCGCAACAGGATTGGTATCGAGGACAACAAAATCGACTGGAAATATAAAATCTCCAACTTTGATAAGCACGTCCTCGATAATCCCCATGGGAATACGAATGGATCTATCCGCCAGTTGGAGGGTGATCTTAGTTGGTTTCAATTCTCCCAAGTTCAACTGTTGATAAACAGAGAATGGGAGGAGGTTGACCGCTGATCCTAAATCAAGCAAAACATTGCTCAATCTAGTGTCCCCTATCGTACACTGAATAGTAGGACACCCCGGGTCCTTGTATTTTGTGTAGGTAGGATTGGACAAAAGTGAGCTGATATTTGCAGCCAAGAATGCTTTCTTAGGAACATTGGTCTTCCTCTTAGTTGTGCAGAGATCCTTCAACACTTTGGCATATTGAGGTATTTGTTGGATGACATCCAACAAAGGGATGTTAACCTTCACTTGCTTAAACACCTCTAATATCTTGTCCATGTTGTCACTCTGCTTTTTGTTTAACCTACTTGGATAGGGAGCTTTTGGCAGGTAGGTTTTCTGCTGTGCCTGAGAAGAAAGCTTTGGTGTATTACCCTCACCCTCAGCTTCTTCTTCACCACCATTCCCACGGAGGGGCTGCATAGATGGTGGTGGGTGTGGCAAGGAAATGTGATTATCAACCTGTTTTCCATTCCTTAAGGTCACAATGGAATTGACATGGTGAACAGGTTCCTCCACATGGTTCACTTGCCTCCCCCGAGGTACCACATTCTCATTTTGTATTTGTTGTTGTTGGTAGATGCGGGGGTTAGCCTCAGGCTGGCTAGGAAAAGACCCTCTCTCTCTCTCATGTACAGACTGAGCCAATTGACTCATCTGAAGCTCTAGAGATTTCATGGTCTGCTGATTTGAAGTGAGAACTTGACTTGTGGTAGACATAAAATTTTTCATTGAGTTTTCAAGTCCACGAGTCAAGGTCTCAAGCAAATTGAATCGGGTTTCCATATTATTGGAATTTAGGAAACCCGATTGGTTGGTGGTTTGTGCTTGGGGTGGCTGATATGAATGTGCATGCATGGGAGGTTGGTGTGATGGGTAAGGTGATCTAGAGGAGTTTGGAGGACCACCCGGGGCATTAGTTTGGTTCCATGAAAAATTGGGGTGGTTCCTCCATCCAGGATTATAAGATGATGAGTATGGGTCATTCCTGGCTCTATCATAGACGGCGTTGACACGCTCCATCTCAGGAGGAATGGACTCACAGTCGTTCTCTACATGACCTATCCTACCACATGAATGACAAGGAACTGGACCAGATGTGGACATGTGAGGTGCACTTTGTTGGTTTTGGAGCTCAATCGAATCCATACGGCGCATTAAGGCTGCCATGCGTGCCTCGGTGGCCGTAGTGGTATCGATAGCAAATGCGGCACCCGATCTAGTCGAGTTTGCATTCGCGATCCTCGCTCCTATACTAGATGATGCAGGTGGTTCCCTCACACTCTCCCACTGCATGGTTTTCTCAGCGAGGTCTTCTAGGAAGGCCCATGCCTCCCTTTCATCCTTTCCCAAAAACTCTCCTTGACACATGGACTCAAGGAGCGTTCTGGACGGGATGTGAAGACCCTCATACACAATCTGACAAAGACGCCACAACTCAATGCCATGGTGAGGGCACGAGGATAGTAGCTCTTTGAACCTCTCAAGATATGCATGAAATGGTTCGGTCTCATGTTGATAGAATGAATTGATTTCGTTCCTCAATTTTTGAGTCCGATGATTTGGAAAATACTTTTTGAGGAATGCAGACTGAAACTCATCCCAAGTCCTAAAGGAATTCGCCTGGTTGCTGTACAACCACTTCTTGGCGTCATCCTTTAGTGCAAAAGGAACGAGCCTAAGATGGATGGAGTCTGTGCTAAGTTGTTGCAGCTTGAACATAGCACAGACCTCCTCAAATTCCCTGAGAAAGATATAGGGGTCACCTTTCGCAGTGAAGTGAGGGAGCATGGAAATCAATTGAGGCTTAACCTCAAAATGGTTTCCATTAGCCTCTGGTAATACGATGCATGAGGGTAGAGCTGTACGGCTCGGGTAGCATCGATCACGAAGAGGTATGGGAACGACAACTGGAAGCACAGGTGGAACAGGAGGGTCCAGCAACTGCTCCTCCTCACGGAAATTAGCAGCCATTGGACCCGAACTACGTGCAACACGAGAGGAGGAAGGTGTCGAGAAATCGATGACCGAAGCCGGATTGACAACGCTCCTCGTCAAACGACCACTCTCGTCTCGTGTCAACGAAAGCATGCACAAAGGTGCACACACAAACCACAACTCTTTTTTTTTTTTCAAATAAAGAATGTACGTAGAAGAGAAGACGAGGGAAAACAGGAGAGAAAGAATGACTCAGGAGAGAAAGGAAGAAGTCATTATGCTACGGCGGATGGGTACAGGTAGAAGCACACAAGCAAACAAGGCTCAAGCAATCCTAAAGTCGCTATAGGTCCTTACAGCTAGACGACGCCTAACTGCGAGGTCACACGGCCTCAACACATCTCACCTCCCTACAACGAGGACCACAAAGCCCAGCAAGTGAGCCAAGATCCGGGGATCTCGTCTCTCCTACTATCGACAAAGTGGGCAACGCCGATCAGGTCATGACGGTCGGGACCGGATCACTCTCCTAATGCGTCCAAGATCCTTAGGGCCAATGTCTACTTGATTTTAAAATTAGGCTCTTGATTAGTGTGGTTTTTGGGGTGAAGGAAAGGGTGATGAAGTCCCCCACCTTATCTTTTACGGGACAGCCCCTCCTTAGTAGCGTTTTGGAGTCCTAAATCTAGCAATCAACTCTCCAAACAACGCTCAACTCACACTTGTTGCAATGCACTTCCTACTAACTAATGCATGTTCATACGAAATGCATGAATGAGAGTAGAAGGTGCGTACCTCACGCCAGCTCTCAGCAACAGAAAATAAAGCTAAGATAAAAGACAATCTAAATGCCTAAGTCACATACATGATGCATGACTTAAACAAGAATAATGCCTAATCTTTTGCTTTGAGTTTTAGGGTCCAAGTTGCTTAAAGGAGGTTTGATTCTTGATCTGGGAATAAACTATAGGTCAAGACATGCTAAATCGAGTCCCAGATCACTATAACAGATAAAGAAATACTCCACAAAAATTTAGAGGCAAAATGAAGCTACCAGACCGCCAGTTGGCGGTTAAAGACCGCTGATTGGCGGTCTTCTTCTCTCAGATCACCTCCAAACTTGACCAGATGCTTCCCCTTCTCAATGTGAGTCACCTGCGACAACGAAAACTACAAGACAAAAATTAAATCCACTCGAATCGTCCAAACAAGAGTCTGGACTGGCACCTCCCCGGCAACGGCGCCAAAAACTGGTTGAACGTTTTAAATTAAACCGCAAGTGCACGGCCGCGTTGAAGCGGTGGCAAGTACGGGTCGTCCTCAGGGAGGTGAGTAGCCTCTTGCTTGTACGAAATCAAGTGGCAAAAATAGGGGGAGAAAGATGTTTTTGCTACTCTACACTAAACTACTCTAAGAAGTATGAAATGTGAAAGAAGCAAACAAACGATGAAATAAGAACTAAGCTAAGAACAAAACAAGAATGCTGGAATTTCAGAAATGGGAAAACCCCTAAGGGGTGGAGTGAGTGCACACATGCAAAGAGGTGGGTGTAGAATACATTCTTTAAGCACATGAAGGTGGTGTTTATCAAGCATAGGAAGTGTCTAAATGTTATGGCAAAACCTATCAATCTATTCACCAACTTAGTTGATTAACATTTACATATGCAAGGTGTTTATTTCAGAACCTAAACAAGCATGAGAGGTGTCTAATCATTTTGGCAAAACTCATCAAGTTGTAAATTCTATCCTAAACAAGCAAGCATACATTCATGTTTAATCAATACATTAAAATTAAAGCATTCATCCCATTCTCTAATGCATGTATGTACATCTACTCCACCCCCCCAAAGGGGATGGAACTACTCACTAAACATTACACTAATAATTAAACTATGGAAAGAAAGTATATTAAAACTAAGCTAGAATTAAAAGACGATTAAACTAAAACATGCACAACAATAAAAGAAGCATAAAACAAACAATGAAAGAAACATAAAACTTTATTGATAAAATGACTCACATTAAAAGTAGCATCCTCCTACTTTAGTGTGTGCTTCAAGGCCTCACTTCTAGTAGGAAGAATAGCCACTTAAAATATGGAGTGATTACAATGGAAGGTGAAGAGTTCTATTTATAGCCATGGAAAAAGGCAAACCGGGACAATCCCCCGATGTGGGACTAAACAAACACCAAAACTAGCCTAAACGAACATTAATACAAGTCCAGGAGAAATTTGAGCGCATTTGGGCCACAAGTGACCGCCAATTAGCGGTCTTGGACCGCTAATTAGCGGTCTACAGTGTCCGGATCGCTCTGGAATTTCTTGTGGGCTTTTCTGGAAGGCTTTGTTGGTATTTGATGTATCTATTTTGCATGTTGGAGCTCCGACCCGAATAGAATTGCCAAAATACTCCCCATGATGGTGAGGAGTATTTTGTTTTGCTCTTAGGTCCTTCGGTCTTGCATTTAGGTCCTTCTTCCTTGCATCTTGGTCCACAGATCTCACAATTCAGTCCTTTTTCCCAGCTTTTGGGTCCTTTTATGCTTCATCTCTTCAAACCTATTTATTCCTGAAAACTAAACATAAAACTCGTAACATAGCATTATTTAGGTGAAAGATAATGGATATAAGATACAAATATGAGCATGAAATGATGTCAATCAATGTAGGAGTAGGGGTGCTAGTTGAACCTTGTAATATAATGGACTCATTTCGCACTAAGTTCTCATTGATTGTGAGCCCTACAATATCCTCTGTAAGGTCGTCTAGTGACGGCCCTGAGGGTATAGGGGCTCCCACAATTCCTACAAGTTGAACCATAGAACCATTTAAAATCCAAGCAATGTTAAGTATTATGATGATTTTGAAAGTAAACGATCTATTTAATTTACCCGTTTCATTCGATGCCCAATCTCTTGAACAAAGTAGACTTTCAACAGATTCATGCGACAAAGAGCTTCGTTCTTCATCTATGACTTTCCCTGCAATGCTAAAAACAGATTCGGAAGCAACTGTAGATACAGGAATAGACAATATATCTCTAGCCATAAGAGCAAGATTTGGAAATCTATACTGAGTAGATTTCCAATATGCAAGAATGTCAAGATCAATTTGCCTATCAAGTCTCTTCTCCTCCAAGTACCTATCCAATTCTGATTTTTCCAAAAATGAGTGGAATTCTGCATCTTTTTTTGCATCAAATTCCTACATATTCAGAAAAATATAAAAGTAAATAAATGAGTTAAGGTAAATACAAATACTAGGTAGAAAGATCATTACACTTAGCACTGCAGCTGCAATACTTCGAGGCTTGGGTGTGGAACGTGTTGAAGTTGATGCTTTACTAATAGGATGTGTAGGAACAATGTCCTTGTAGACCCCAAAGAGTGACTTCAACTTAAGCTCGAGTTGTTCAAATTGAGAAGATTTGGGACCATACAACCTATCATAGCAAAACTCCACGAATTCCATCTTGTATCGAGGATCAAAAACAACTGCAATGGCAAGAATTGTACAATAATCTGCCCAATATTTATCAAACTTTATTTTCATCAGAGTTGCCATTGCTTTAGTTAGTGTATTCGGGTCCTCTAACGAAGCACATAAGGTGTGTTGCACAATAAAAACTTGTGGGAAGTACAAGTTTGCTGTGGGATACTTTGAGCCAGAGAATAATTTTGTGACATCATAAAAAACCTGAAGAAACTAGCAAAGCTGTTCAACATTTTCCCAATCTTCATCTGAAAGTGCATGCTTGTAGTTAGAATCACTTAACTCCAAATGAAGCAAAGCCCTACGAAAATAAAGAGCACTCTCCAACATTAAGTAAGTAGAATTCCAACGAGTAGGAACATCTTGTCGCAAACCTTTCTTCTTTGACAATGTCACTTGCTCAATACATTCCAAGAACTTCTGTCTTTTTCCTTAAGAACCTTTAATGTATTTCACACTTTCTCAAACTTTCACCACTGATACATCAACCTCTTTCAAACCATCCTGCACTATGAGATTCAAGATGTGTGCACAACAACGGATATGGAAGAATTCACCCTTAAACAAGAGAGCATTTTGCAAACTCAGCTTAGATTTCAACTGGTTGACATATGAATCATTCACAGATGAATTATCCAAAGTCATGGAAAATACTTTGGTCTCCAGTTTCCATTCACACAACAACTTAAAAAGCTTCTCGGAAAGAGTAACCGCATTGCGTGGTGAGGGCATGTAAGCAAAACTCAGCAACTTTTTGTGCAATACCCAATCATCAGATATAAAGTGAGCGGTCAGTGTGACATAACCATCAGTATTTATAGAAGTCCACAAATCAGAGGTTAGAGAAAGTCTTCCACCAAAACATTGCAAAATGTCCTGTAAATTTCCTTTCTGTGCTTTCCATTCTCTGACAATGTCATTCCTTAAAGTGTTCCTACTCATTAACCTAGCTTCTGGGTGACAATAAGCAAATGCCGTCCTAATGGGACCATACTCGACAAATGAATAAGGCAGATTACACTTCACAACAACATCTACTATCAACTTCCTGAAGACCTCGTGATCAAACTTAGCAGAACGAACACTCATTTCTCCATTCTCATTTGTTATCATGTATTGTTTTATGTCATTGTTCTTAGAACATATGGTTATATGTTTTTGAAGGTTACCTGTCCCAAATTTGCTATCAGATATAATTACTGATCCACATTTCTTACATTTTGCATGTTCAAGTTCACCAGGTGCATGAGACAAAACATCAAAACTATTCCAAACTTTAGATCTCCTCTGCCTCTTCTTTTTTGGTTCACCACGATCATTACTAGGTGACAAGGATTCTTGGGTTACAGGTATAGTATGTTCTTCTTCCGTAGATTGTCTCTCAACCTTTAAGAATTATAGGATTTATAAATATACACAACCAATGAACCACTACTAATATATAATACTACAAACAACAGAATTATAGGGCATTACATCAATAGAAAGCAAACGATAAATTACAACAGAATAAAGAAATAACAACGGAATCGACTGAATTCAACAAAAAAACACTGAATTCAACTAGGCTACTAGTATCACTGAATTCATCAAAAAATCACTGATAGCATCAAGTAAGTGGTCAAAAAATCACATGCCAGCCTTCTCTAATGGGGAGGGACCAGAAGTATTTAATGGAAAAGTGATGCACTCCATGAATTACTGCAAACTAAACAAACAAGAAATCTGCAATATATTTGGCTGTTGAATGTGCTGACGCCAATAAAGGTAAGACTAAGAGCATATATGAATTTGTATAATATTCATTCACAAATTTGTTCCTTTTTTGGGTAAGCATTAGGCTTGTGCAGTTTCGAGCAATATATATTTGCCCATCTTTCGGTTGGCTGAATCTTAACCTTTATTTCTCTAGTCCTTACCGTCTTTACTTTTGGACAAAACAACTACTTTGAAACAATGTATATGGCAATTACCCATCGTCCTACCACCACTCTGGTTGTCTTACAAGAGAATTTATCGTCTAAGAATATTGAATATCCATGTAAACTCATGCAAAAACACTTCTGAAGTAGAAAGCAATTCCCCAAAAAACACTGAATTCTATGGTGAGTGCATACCATAGCATCAGCTCCAGCTTGGTTGTGTATGTCTATCTCGATTATTGACTCTTCAAGCTAATAACAGGAAAACAACAGAAATAAATACATGTATTAGTAATTTCTTCAAGCTAATATCATGAAAACAACAGAAATAAATCCATTTCAACTCTACATTTTCTGTTTTGTTTCTGTTTTCACTTAAATATATAGATTTCTTTGGTGCATGCATTTCTAATTGAAACCAGCAGTTTATTTACTCAAAAATTCAATTTAATTGAGTGTAGAACAGCAAGAACAGAACAGCAAGAACAAATCATCAGAACAGCAAGAACAGAAACTCCAACAATCCCAAAATAAACTAAGAGAAAATGGAGAAAGGGGGGGGGGGGGAATCAACTTGGTGCTCCTGTCTTGAAACATTTAAAAAGAAAACATAAAAAATCTATAAAAGTAACTTCAACCTAAAAAGATAACCAAAATCTCCACAAACGTAAAACTTAGTGTCAATTTGGCTAAAAGTATCAAAATATTTTGTGGAAAAAAATAAAAAATTCAAAATAAATCATTATTGCTCCACCTAAAATCTTCCTTATCTGACCACCTCCAACTTCTACCTAACATTCTTAAAGGAGGAGCTGGTGCAACTGTCATCCAGCCTCAAAATATTTGAACTCATCCCTAAACCAAATACAAACCCACCGAAACCCCAACTCTCCTACCAGCCACCAATCACCACCACTGGGCTTAACCTGAACCACGCTCAACTCAAGCTCGACACTCAATTAATTTGAACTCATTGACAGAAATAAACTTAGAGAAAATATGAATATCTAATATGAACCCATCGATTTGAGCTCCTAAATCTGAATCCACCTATTTAAGTTCTCAGACCCATCGATTGGAGCCAAAGAAACATACAACTTCAACAAAAACCAAAACGAAACCACCTGAATCTACATCTTACCAAAAGGACGAAGTGGAGGGACGACAACGAGATGAGGGGCTGCGGTGGGGAGTGGAAGGGAGGCAGTGAGAGGAGGTCCGACCGTCCGGTGGCGAGAGGAGAGGCTGGGGAGTGGAGGGTCGACGGTGAGAGGCGTCAACGTAGGGAAGGTTGAAGGTGTAGCGGCGGCGAGAGAAGGAATAGGGTTAGGGATTTCTGATTTCGTGATTTTTGGTTTTTGGGTGGGTGGGGTTATTTGTTACACGGTTAATCGGTTTTTGGTATTAGTCAGTTAATCGGATCAGGTTCTATCGTGTATCGTATCCTAACGTGTCCATCGTGTGTACCGTGTATCGAATCCTAACGTGTCCAATCGTAACTTAATCGTGTACAACCGTGTAATCGTGTCTCGTGTATACCCGATATACACGATATCCTTATCGTGTATGTTATCGTGTATTTCGTGTATGGACCCTTATACACGAACCCGACCCGATAAGGATTCGTGTATCGTGTCGTGTATGCTTATCGTGTATTCGTGTCCAGGTTTCTGTACCCATACACTAAATTATCGTGTCGTGTCCGTGACGTGTTATCGTGTCATGTCTGATTTTGACAGGTCTACGTCCAGGTCATGGTTAGTGATGGTCTAAGCCACCAACTAACTAGTTGGCTTTGGGCTTGAAATTACATAATTAAGTACGACAAAAATATAGTATCCCCTCAAGAATAAATTCAAATCTTCCATTCCAAATTCACACTTAATATGCACAAATTACATCTATTATTATACAATCGTTGTCTTAAAATAATTCGGAAATGGAGCGATAACTGATATTGCTCAGTTACTGTCCACCGTATACTTGTACCTATATCATAAAGGTAGCGGTTGGAAAATGGAACAACGGTTACCTTGGACTAACAATCGTGGAGATCGGGCACGGCTTGAGTTTGAATTCGGGAGAAGAGAGGGAGAATGGAATTATGACTGTAGAAACTGAAAGGTGTTTTCACTTTAGGGTTTTCATTTTTGAACATTTACATTAAATCTCAATCTTTTAGATTCATAGGATGAATTCCTAACCCTTCAACATTCATTTGTTCAATATTAAATTATTTATATTACATAAACGGAATTACAGATGAGGTAAAAATACACTGTGTAAAATAGAAAATTTTGGTTGTGTATAATATTTATGTGGTATGTAATTATATAATATGCAAATACAACGATAATAGGATATTGTAATTCAAATATTTGTCCCAGAGCGTATAATATTTGGAGCGGACATAAAAATAGCCATAATCGCTATACGACTTTACATAAAACTAAACTCGGATATTAATTCGGTTTGATGGATGTTGTTTTGCTAGATAAATTTTTGGATATTGAATACAGGATTCTCGTATTCCGAATATCCACTACCACCCCTAACAACAACAGTCTTGCGCATTGAGACACAATTGTAATATTTGTTTTCCTATGTTTAGTCTTAGAAATTTTGAATGGGGAAAAATTAAGGAATACACTTGCTGGGGGACTAGATCAAAACCCATGATAGAAGTAAAAGAAAATAGCGTATGGAGCAACATGTCATCAATATCGGACTAAAAGTCCACTAAGCGTAGTAATGGCTGACATGGCGTATACAAACCTATTGGGCCGAACGCCCACAAAAACTCATATAGTAATGGTCAAGACGATCTTAATAAAAAACAAAATAGAAGACAATGATCAACATTACATTCAAGTAATTAAGTACTAAACTATCGAGAGAAAAACACAAGACACGATGGTTATAAAAGTTGAGATTTTGCACCTACGCAAAAACATGAAATATGTAGCGGGAGAAACAATTCTTTCTTTTCATCGTGTCTCAATTCTCCAAACATGATAAATCAATTTCTAGTTAATACAAACTAAACAGGAAGAAAAAAAAATACGATTACCCAATTTGACCCCTACACGTAACCTTGAAAAAGACGAAATAATTTTACAACTTACTCAAATTGTCCGTTTATACCATGTGTAACGGCTACAGTAGCATGGTTTACCAATCGACAGATAATTTCACAACTTCGTGTTTTAACATATTAAGGTAATCAAGAATCGGGAACCAACTAGAATATACTTAGTTCTCTTCGATTGTTTTTCGTTTTGCTAAAAGCATTTTTGGAGTACGAAATCTCAAACGAAATAAGCTTATAATTTCGGTTTGGTGAAACAAATTGTCATGGTCTTTACCATGACACCCACAAATACACAATGTTCTTTCGAACTTCCCTCCCAATTTTAGGAGCATCTCAGCGACCGAGTGATTAGTAGCATATCATACTTTGCATTGATACTATATATTCTTTATTTTACCTCATATTTGTGATACTCGAGTGTCTGTTTGATGTTCAAGATTTAGACAATAAAGAAAAGAAAGGAATAGAAAAGAACCTAAATGCAAGAAGAATGAAATGATTTGAAAGACGTTTGAACATGTTTGTAATGCCAAGGTATGGACTGAAAACGCGGAGGGACTCAAGCGAAAACCCGGAGGGACCAAAGTGTAAAGAAAGATAATGTATCACAAAAGTCCATAACCTGAGGAATAAATCAACAATTAAAACCAATTGGCTTGAACCAACAACTTCGGGTGCACGCCACATATTTATTATGTTAACTAAAGCCGCGGTCAAAAGTTGGAGTCGATCGGACAAAAATGAGTTGTAGTGTAATTTCGACCTCATTTCTCTATTCTTCTCCCACTCGAATATTGTGGATTCTGCCTCGCACATACTCCCTGTGGACTCGACCCATACTTGTCACAGTTTCATCGCGGTCATGCACTTGCGTTATTATGACTGAATCAATGAGGTTTTTGGCATCGTTACCAGGGAGTGCCGTTTTTGAAGTCGAGTTCACAATTTCGATGGGGGTTTTCTTTTGTTTTTACGTTTTCTTTTCTCTTTTGGTTACTAGAAGGGATTACAAGTGGATAGAGGGACCTAAAGGAGCTTAGGAGCGTGCTGGTGAAGTCTGGGGACCATAATCCCCAAAGAATCTGCCACAGGCGGATATAGTGTGTCATTTATTATTTATGTTCTTACAATAGCTTCTTTTGCCTATTTGTAGTTGTTTCCTACCACATTTTGTGTCATGCATGCTCTATTTAAGTATTAGTAATTAATTTGGCTTGCATGACCCATTCTTACGATAACTTGGATCCTAAAACTCAAAGCAAAATGTTAGATCAATTGTCATCTAGGTCATGCATCATCTGTACACCTTGAACGCATATTGTTTTTTCTTTCCTTTAATTTCTAGTTGTCGATTGCTGGTATGAGGTACGTGCACCCATTCTCCCATTCATGCATTGTTAAAGCATGCATTAGTTAGTAAAGTGTATTGGAACAAAAGTGAGGTGAGTGATTATTTACTGAGTTGCTTGCTAGTTTAAGGAAATTTGATCTTAAGGGGCACCACCTATAGTCATCAAGAAAAGGTGGGGACTTTCATCACCCCTCCTTTAGCCCCACAAACCACAATCAAGTAAAGTCTTAATCTAAAATCAATTATACATTGACTCCTAGGATTCGACGCACTTAGGAGATAATCTTATTCTCGACGTCATGACCTGAACGTCGTCGTTTGCTTAGTTGCATTGGGACTTTTGGAACCTCTGGGTTTTGAGGTGTTCGGGAATGTGGAGAGTCGTTGTTAGGCGTCGTCTAATCTAAGGATCCATAGTCAGCCTAAGCTTGTTTGAGCAATGTTTGCTATATTAGGCTTCTACCCTCACCCTTTACACACGCTAGCTTTAGGGATTTTTCCATTCTCCTCTGAGTCATCTTCTTCTCACATACTTCATGTCCTAGTCTCCTCCCCTTTACACTCTCTATAAGCGTTTTAGGGTCGGGTCAAGCACTTTTTGCGAGCTTGGCCTCGTGGTGGTAAGAGTGGTCGACTTGAGAGTAGTTGTCGAGATGGATGGTTACATGGCAAACCATCCATTTCATTTTTGGACCAGGACTATTCTCTCTGGTATTCCAGACCAATGCATTTTGGGGTGCCTTAGACAAACACCCAACATGGTTGGGACAATTTTAATCGTGTAGCTGAGTAGTCTTCAGATTGGGGTAATATGAGAGAGGTACCGACTGCTAGACCACCATCTAGTTGTGTCGGATGATATATTGACCACAACTCCCCTGAGATGCCTTACCAAAGGTGATTCAACCTCACCGGAGGTCGTCGGAGTTCCAGCGTCCCTTGGCTTCCCACAACCAGCCACCATCGCGCACATACCTAGCGCGCGCTAGGTGAAGATCAGATGGTGGTGTTCACATTTTTCAGCCGCTTCCGGTTTGTGTTTTCTATGAAAAATTATGGGTAGGATATGCCATATATAAGGAACGTGTGGTAAAATTTTCAGATCAAACTAATCATCGTAGAGATTTCTATAAACACTTCCAAATTCAATAAATTTCAGGTCGACCGGTGCAAGGCAAAATCAGAGATTTACATTAAGATTGGTCGACCGCAAACAGACACAAGTCGTCCTTTATCCGGCAACTACCTGACCTTTTCCAAGTATCACTTGTTGACCTCGTCGCCGGCGAGGGCTCCGACCTCCGACAATGAACCAAACCCTCACACACACACACACACACACACATGTGTGAGCACATTCTAATGCAAGAACATGACATACCTCTCTTCGCGATTGACGGAGTTTGCCGGAGATCCCTCGCCACCACCTCCTATCAGAAACCGCTTGTGTGTCCTTCCCGCGTCGACTCCACACATCTCAAGCCTCTGGGTCACGCTCACCACCGTCCGCCGGAGCTCTAGTAGTGCATGTGCTTCGTTTGAAAGGGAGAGAAAGTGGTGAGAGAGATGAAGGTTTGGGTGAATGAAAAAGAAGAAGGAAGGTAAGGGTTTCCTTTAAATAAGGCAACACCTCCACCCACCATCCCTCAACTACGCTTCTCATACCTCTCCAACACTCCACACCATCCCTCACCATGCTTCTTCTCTCTCTTCCCAAGTCAAACCCCACCATCCTCCCCCCACCAAACACAATTAGCGCACTAATGGGGTTTAGGGATTTCACATTAAATCAACGGTGAAGTTAACTTTGATCTTTTAACATGTTATAGCTTAAGAGATAGTAATACATGTAATTAAGTTTGATTTTAAAAAATATCAACTAAAAAATATTTAAATTTTGAGTGTCATAGCCAAATTGGCTATAAAAGTTCCTATAACCCCATTGGCATATATATATATATATACATATATATATATATATGTAGGGCCAAGTTCTAGCGAGCTCATGACTTATCTTATTTAGTTTAAGTCTCCTACAATCTCAACCATTGGATCTCATTTACGGTTAATCTCACATTTAATTAGCATAATCGTTTTTCTTATAATCTACTTTACAATTTCAGATGTGCGGTGGATATGGTAGGGATTAAAATTAAAAATTAAGCCCCGGGCTCACTTGATAATTCCTATACATATATAGAGATTTTGAGGTGAGGTCGACCCGATTTGCGGTTGCTCGGTAGGATGCGTTAGATTCTAATCTAATGGTTTAGATTGATTTAGTCAGATGTGGAATATCTTAATGTGAATAAAATTAATTATAGAAAAAAATTGAGGTTTAATTTTTAATTTTCATAAACGTAAAATACCTATTAATTGTGTGTGGAACACATTTTCCTTATTAAATTGATTGTAATATTTTTCTTTATTTAAAAATTATAGAGATTGTATTTTTGATTATAAAAAATTTCCTCCAAGTAAAATGCATTTAATATACAACATATTTGTATATAATTACGGTGTTTTTGCAAAAATAATAATGTTTTATATTATATCTAATTAATTCGTCAAATTAGATTTCTTGTTTTGGTTTGTTTTGATTAAAATCTAATATGGAAAATTATGATTTCGAACTTGAAGATATATTGCGTTCCCATTTTATGTTATTATATGAAAATTTGCAAAATAAGCCTTGAGATTTTTGCTATTAAATCAATACTAATTGGTCATCACTATTAAATACTTTCCAAACATGTCAATTTTAAACTCATCAATCTGCAACCATTGGATCTAAATCGAAAAATCAACATCGAACAACTTCATTTATCCAAAAATGTAGTAGACCTCATATATGTATAACCTGGATCCTAAAACGCAAAGCAAAATGTAACATCAATTGTCATCAAGGTCATGCATCATGTGTAGACCTTGAACGCATATTGTTTTTTCTTTGCTTTAATTTCTAGTTGTCGATTGCTGGTGTGAGGTACGTACACCCGTTTTCTCATTCATGCATTAGTTAGTAAAGTGTATTGGAACAAAAGTGAGGTGAGTGATTATTTACTGAGTCGCTTGCTAGTTTAAGGAAAATTGATCTTAAGGGGCACCACTTATAGTCATCAAGATAAGGTGGGGGATTTCATCACCCCTCCTTTAGACCCACAAACCACAATCAAGTAAAGCCTTAATCTAAAATCAAGTATACATTGACTCCTAGGATTAGGCGCACTTAGAAGATAATCTTATTCTCGACGTCATGATCTAAAAATCATCGTTTGCTTAGTTGCATTGGGAATTTCGGGACCTCTGGGTTTTGAGGCCTTCGGGAATGTGGAGAGTCGCGGTTATGCGTCGTCTAGTCTAAGGATCTATAGTCAGCCTAACCTTGTTTGAGCAGTGTTTGCTATATTAGGCTTCTACCCTCACCCTTTACCCACACTTGCTTTAGGGATTCTTCCATTCTCCTCTGAGTCATCTTCTTCTCACCTACTACGTTCTTGTCTCCTCCCGTTTACACTCTCTATAAGCGTTTTAGGGTCGGGTCGAGCACTTTTTGCGAGCTTGGCCTCGTGGTGGTGAGAGTGGTCGACTTGAGAGTAGTTGTCGAGATGGATGGTTATATGGGAGACCATCCATTTTATTTTTGTACCAGGACTATTCTCCCTGGTATTCCAGACCAATGCATTTTGGGGTGCCTTAGACAAATACCCAGCATGGTTGGGACAATTTTAATTGTGTAGCTGAGTAGTCTTCAGATTGGGGTAATATATGAGAGGTACCGACTGTTAGACCACCATCTAGTTGTGTCGGATCATATATTGGCCAACAAATCTAGTTTGGGTACTCATTATGACCTGTACGCATTCACGTACCCATGGAGGACATATTAATGGGGAAACTTTAGAAATCCTGAGTATCATACTTCATGCCCACCCTAGTATCTTTCTCCCGAATACCCAAAATTCTACTAACACCCTACTTGATTGACATCATATCATGCATATATTTGTGTCTTAACTCCTTTATTTTGAGCCTAAACAATGCTACGTAACGAGTTTTGTGTTTGAGTTTCAGGAATAAATATGGTTGAGGAGAAGATGCATAAAAGGTCTCAAAAGCAAGGAAAATGACTAAGTTGCAAGACTTATGGATTGAGATATAAAGAGAAGGACCCGGATGTAAAACCAAAAGAATCAATGAGCAAATCAAGAAGCTCCACACCTTAATGAGGAGTATTTTGGCAATTAAATCTTGGCCAAACCATTAACAACCCAATTGGGCACACCAAACACCAAGATATCAAGCTAGAATCAAACCAAGCAAATCCAGACCAGATCATACTAATTAGCGGTCCCAGACCGTCAATCAGCGGTCTGGATTGCTTCAACACGCACATGATTTGGTCGAGTGGTGTATTATGTTGTGTTTAGTCCATATTTGGTATGCGTTTTAGTCCCATACCGGAGGATTGTCCAGGATTAGCTTTTTCCATGCCTATAAATAGAACTCTTCACCTTCCTTTGTGTTCACCTATTGCTTGGTGGCATTCTCTCTACTTGGAGTAAAAGTCTTTAAGCAAAAACTCAAAGTGGAGAAGAATGTCACTTGTAATGTGAGTCATGTAAATAAAATATTTTTTCTTAGTTTCTTTTAATATTGTCTTGTCTTTTAATTCTTACATGCTTTTTTTAGTTTAACCTCCTTTCAATTAGCTTCTTTTATATTTCTTGCTTGCTTAGTTTAATTTTCTTTCAGTAGAATATTTAATTTTGTTAATGTAGGTTGTAATATAATGATTAGTGAGTAGTTCCATCCCCATTTGGGGGTGGAGAATAGTGTGATGTGATTATGTGATGTATCGGGTGTGTGCGTGTTATCTTAATCCTTTGAGCCTTATATGATTTCCATAACCATCTAATGAGATTTCACTCTTGTCTTTGATATGCTAATGCTCTTGAATGAAGCTTAGCATATGCTTAGACTAGTAGACCTATTTTATGGGGAATGATGATGTGAGGATAATGATGGAGTTGATAAAGGAAACATGGCTTGTAGTTGCATGTGCTTTTGTTGCCCTTACCTTGATTAATGTCTTGTATGTTTTGATGATATTGTGTTATCTTATTTCATGGGCAGGCATAGTGGGGTTTGGTCTTTATACATGAGTTCATTTAGCTTCATTCCAATTATTGGTTTGTATGTTTTAATGATATTATGTTATCTTATTTCATGTGGAGGGAAATTTGGATTTAGTTTTATGATTTTCATGCACTACATGTTGTGATGAGCATAATTGAACACATACACATATCTTTGTATTCACATTATTTCTCTACCCCCTATGGGGTTAAGTTTTATTGCGTATTTCCAATTCCTTTTGCATTGTAGTGTAGTTTAGATCATAACTCATTTCTCTCATTTCTTTCCCTCTCGCCTTCGAACAAACAAAAGTCGACACACCTCCCTGTGGATCGACCCGTATTTGTCACCGCTTCAACGCGGTCGTGCACTTGCGGTTAATTAAAACGAATCAATCAAGTTTTTGGCAATTAACACCCAACCCCAAAATCTCCAATCATTGGACCCATTCTCAGCCCATTAACACCCAACCCCAAAATCTCGAAAATTTTGACTTGAGTCTCACTGTTGACCGCATACATGATTCCTTGAAACAAACTCTCCAAATTTCATGAAAACCACAAAAAATTACTTGCAAAATTTGGCAATGCAAGTGAGTCAGATCACACAACAATTAAGTGAACGTGAGGAGGGTGACATTTCTTATCAACATGAGGATTTATCTTCTAATATCGAACCACCACCACATCCACAAATTCAAAGCACAATCTTTCAAAGTCAAACACCTAGTTGGTCTGAGGGATCTGAGGTTTCAATTCATGATCACTTTGTGAGGGATTCAACTCAAATTGAGAATAGTATGAACTAGTTTTATTATAAGTTGTTTGTTCATTTTAAATTTAGACCGCAAGTGCATAGCCGTCGGTGAAGACGGGGCAAGTACGGGTCGTCCGCAGGGAGGTGAGTAGCCTCTGGTATGACCGAAATCAGATGGCGAAAAAGGAGAGAAGAGTTGTATATGGTGCTAAAGCTAACTACACTAAACTAGTAAGTAAGAAATACGAAAGAAATCAACGAAAGATTGAGAATGAGGAAGAGAAACCCCTAAGGGGTGGAGTGTGTGCACATATGAAGTGAAATAAGTGATGAATGATGCATGTAAGCATGTATGTGTGTGTGTTGTGTGTGTCATGCATAGGAAGTGTCTAAAGATTTGGTAAAACCTATCAATCCATTCACACAATGTATCGACAATTACTACTTGATTATCATAAGGTTAGGCTCAGCATGAGAAGTGTCTAAAGATATGGCAAAACTCATCAAAAACCATAAACTCATGTGAAGAACAAAGGTAAGCATGGTAGGTGTCTAAATGTTATGGCAAAACCCATCAAAACAAAGTTTCTTCACTCAATCAAGCAAGCAAACACAAATGCAAACACATAACTAACATGTAGCATATTCAACAGGAATTTTCAGTCAATAATCAAGAGAAAACTAAGCATGAGAAGTGTCTAAATCTTATGGCAAAACCCATCAAAATTCCCCAACATGTAGATGATTAAAAATACCCCTAATGAACATACAAAACATGCAAGTCTACACAATCAAAAATTCATCAAACATCCAAACTTCACAATATATATGAACATCATCTCCACCCCCCAAAGGTGATGGATCTACTCACTACACATTATTCTAGCAATTAAACTAAAGAAGAAAGGAGACATTCTAACTAATTTAGCCTAAGATCAAAGAAATAAGACTAAGCTAAACATTCATAAAAAAGAAACAACATGAGAACAAAACAACGAAAAATTATTTTATTAAATGACTCACATTACTAGTAGCATTCTTCTCCACCTTGAGGTTTTTCTCCAATGCTTACTCCAAGTAGAGAGAATGTCACCATGCAATGGGTAAAATACAATAGAAGGTAAAGAGTTCTATTTATAGCCATAGAAAAAGGTAATCGGGGACAATCCCCAGATGTGGGACTAATAAAATATTCCCATAATACACATAACACATAACCCATGTTCTGGAGAAACTGGGTCGGATTCGGAGACAAATGGACCACTAATTGGCGGTCCAAGACCACCAATTGGAGGTCATTTTTTCCCGGATCCGACCCATTTTCGGATATGTTCTTTATTGCTTCAATTCTTCACAAGGGGTGCACTCGGATCGGTTATAGAAGTGTCGGCCCGAATCTAATTGCCAAAATACTCCTCATGATGACGTGAAGTTTCTTCATTTGCTCATTGGTCATTTGGGGTTACATTCGGGTCATTCTCCCTTGCATCTTAAGTCCCTAAGTCTCTCAAATCAGTCTTTTTTCCTGCTTTTAAGTCATTTTATGCTTCTTCTCCTCAAACCTATTTATTTTTGAATTTCAAACATAAAACTCGTTACGTAGCATTGTTTAGGTGAAAGATAATGGATATAAGACACAAATGTATGCATGAAATGATGTTAATCAAATATCCCCACACCTAACTTTTGCTAGTCCCAAGCAAAACAAAGAAAGAGAAAAGCATACGAAAAAAAAGAATCCTAACTCACTATCGTAGGAATCACGGTTGCACTTAGCACGTGCAACAAGCCGTTAAACCTCCTTGTCACCAAGGAGGAGGAGTGTTGTCTCCTGAGGGGTTTCAAAGGATATACCCACAAAATCCGAACATAGATGCATTATTCAATCTTGACACTTAACTTGTTGGACTTATTTTGTCGATTATCGGACGCGGTAATCCTACGGGCCGACTTTATATATGTAATCAGTCCTCACACTTAGCCCAGTGAATCATTCGTGAAAGTTAATTAAGGACTTAAGTGAAAGACATGGAAACCTCAACATCCTCAAGTGATACAAAGTGTAAAGTCCATTAAGGTTCTTATTTGCTTTACCATTTTTTTCTTATTTTTTTTCATCTTTTCTTTTTATTAGTTGGAGCTTCATTCTCCCAGGGTCAGGTTTCGTGCATCATTGCCTATGAGGACTTACACTATCACGTACACCTTTCCCCAAATCTCCACATAGAGCAATCCCTACCACCCGTGTAACGGGAGTTCGGTCAGTGCATCCCAAGTCAGATGACTCGAAAACACCAGGCACAAAGTCCCCTCAGACCTACTTTCCTGAGTGATAGGAGTCGTGCGAGAAGAGAGAATACCTACTCACTTATTTCTTATTTACACATGAACCAAAACCCCTACACTTAATGTCTCACAACAAGATTTAAAGGGTCTTTGACTACAACAAACTTCCTCAAATTAACATACATGAATTATTGACTCACTAGGTTCATGGTGGACTTCTTTAATTGTTTGAGTACTGAAACCCTATGATTACTCGCCCTCGAGGGAAAAACCGGGGTGCATCCTATCGACTAGATAAGTTCGAAAGCAACTGTACTAGATATCCTAATGCATCATGTTCAAGGCATTTTTGGGAGCAATCTTTTACTTTGCCTCTTAACGGTTTTGCACATACTAAACACACGTAAAACCCACAAAACATTTTATTTCGCAAACACATGAAGATTTTGAGAGAAATGTGAAATTTTTGAAGCACTAGGCAAGCAAAAGAAGACAAGTTACCCAAGGATCATAGCAAGCATATATATCGATATTAAATACAGCACACTAACATTACCCTAACAATACAAACAAAAGAAAGCAAAATCAAAGGAAATGACTCGACTATGTACACACGTAAAACACTCCTCACACCTACTTCATGCATTGTCCTCAACGAATGCGAGTATGATACGACATGGATTTATGCATGAAACATGGAAGATCTCACCAACATGAAGCGCAAAAGGAAGTTCATGATTATGTTGATGGACACAAACCCGAATTACCTCAAAGCCTGTGAGATGCTAAAGAATGGATACAAATACGTGAAAGAAATGGGGCCCAAATACACAAGGGTTGGGGCCCACAACAATCATTGCTCACTAGTGGAGTCTTTTATTACTTTTTTTTCTTTTTTTCTTTTTTTCTTTTTTTCTTAAACAATATATATACATCAACAATGATATTCTCATAATCATTTGGTCAAGGAACATCAAATGAGAACATCAAGTCCTATGGGCCAGAGATTTGCAAAAATGGGCCCACTTCATTGGTACTTTGGGGTGTCATGAGGGGTGAAAGGTCAAAGCTGAAAGGCTCGAACCCATCATGATATTGGTTGGGTGTAAGCAACATGAATGAGTGGAGTTGTGTTGCCTCACTAGGGTTTAGTTGCTCATCGAACAAAACCCTCCAACCAATATGCGGGTGCATCAGAATGAGTTTCTCAGGCTCATTCGAAGGATGTGAAACACTAGTTTCATTATAAATGGGGCTTCTCCCCAAGTCATCCAATAAGGACCCCCCAACCTCTTGTATATTATCATGCATAAGCTCGATCGTAGGTGTGTCCTTGTTGGATTCACTATGAAGCTCAAAGGGCTCATTGGCCATGGGACACGGGGTGACGATACCTTTTAGAATGGGCATATGATGAGGTGTGTCCCCCTCACTAATGGTGTCAACTGAATCATGCAACGAACACTCCTTTTGTACATTCATGTTTGAGGTCAGCTCACTATGTTGCATTGCAAAGACATGCAATGAGTTTTCGCTGGACCCACAAACATTCTCAATGGGTTGCATTGGTGTTAGGGGTGTTCATTGATTTTGCGGTGCTTTCTCTAATTGGCGGATGAGATTGAGATTTAAAGGTTGGTCCATGGGCTCTTGTTGCCTACCAGAGTTAAACACATGAAACTCGGCACTCATGTTACCGAATGAGAGCTTCATGAGACCATTTCTACAATTAATTAAGGCGTTGGAGGTTGCTAGAAATGGTCTACCCAAAATTAAAGGTATTTGAGAGTGGGTGTTTGCAACGGGATTGGTATCGAGGACAATAAATTCTACTGGAAATATAGAATCTCCAACTTTGATAAGCACATCCTCGATAATCCCCTTTGGAATGCGAATGGATCTATCCGCCAATTGCAGGGTGATCTTAGTTGGTTTCAATTCTCCAAAGTTCAACTGTTGATAAACAAAAAATGGGAGGAGGTTGACCACCGATCTTAAATCAAGCAATACATTACTCATGCTAGTGTCCCCTATCGTACACTGAATAGTAGGATGCCAAGGGTCATTGTATTTTGTGTAGGTGGGATTTGACAAAAGTAAGCTTACATTTGCAACCAAGAATGCTTTCTTAGGAACATTGGTCATCCTCTTGGTTGTGCAGAGATCTTTTAACACTTTGGCATGTTGAGGTATTTGTTGGATGACATCCAACAAGGGGATGTTAACCTTCACTTGCTTAAACACCTCTAATATCTTATCCATTGTGTCACTCTGCCTTTTGGTTAACCTACTAGGATGGGGAGCTTTTGGCAGGTAGGTTTTTTGCAGTGCCTGAGAAGGAGGCGTTGATGTATTACCCTTACCCCTAGCCTCTTCTTCACTATCATTCCCACTGAGGGGCTGCACAGATTGTGGTGGTGGTGGCAAGGAAATGTGATTGTCAACCTTTTTTCCATTCCTTAAGGTTACAATTGCATTGACACGATGAATATATTCCTCCACATGGTTCACTTGCCACCCCCGAGGTACCAAACTCTCATTTTACATGTATTGTTGCTGGTACGTGCGGGGGTTAGCCCCAGGCTGGCTAGGCAGAGTCCCTCTATCTCTTTCATGTATAGACTGAGCCAATTGATCCATATGAAGCTCTAGAGATTTGGTGGTCTGCTGATTTGAAGTGAGAACTTGACTTGTGGATAACCTAAAGTTTTTCATTGAATTTTCAAGTCCACGAGTAGGGTTCTCAAGCGAATTGAATCGAGTTTCCATATTGTTGGAATTTGGGAAGCCCGATTGATTGGTGATTTGAGCTTGGAGTGACTAATAAGATTGTGCATACATAGAAGGTTGGTGTGGTTGGTTAGGTGGTCGAGAGAAGTTTGAAGAACCACCTGGGGCATTATTTTGGTTTCATGAAAAGTTAGGGTGGTTCCTCCATCGAAGGTTATATGATGATGAATATGGGTCATTCCTGAGTCTATCATAGATGACATTCACATGTTCCATATCCGGAGGAATGGACACACACTCGCCTCCTACATGACCTATCCTACCACATAAATGACATAAAACTGAACCAGATGTAGACACATGTGACACATCGTGCTGGTTTTGGAGCTCAATCGAATCCATACGGCGCATTAAGGCCGCCATGCGCGCCTCGGTGGCCGTAGTGGTATCGACGGCAAATGCGGCACTCGATCTAGTCAAGTTTGCATTTGCGATCCTCGCTCTTATGCTAGATGATGCAGGTGGTTCTCTTACACTCTCTCATTGCATGGTTTTCTTAGCGAGGTCTTTCTAGGAAAGCTCATGCCTCCCTTTCATCATTTCCTAAGAACTCTCCTTGACACATGGACTCAAGGAGCGTTCGGGACAGGATGTGAAGACCCTCGTAAACAATCTGACATAGGCGCCACAACTCGATGCCATGGAAAGGGTATGAGGATAGTAGCTCCTTGAACCTCTCTAAGTATGCATGGAATGATTCAGTCTCATGTTGATAAAACGAATTGATTTCATTCCTCAGTTTTTGAGTGCGATGATTTGGAAAGTACTTCTAGACGAATGCAGACTGAAACTCATCCCAAGTCCTAAAGGCATTCGCCTGGTTGCTGTACAACCACTTCTTGGCATCATCCTTCAGTGCAAAGGGAACAAGCCTAAGATGGATGGAGTCTGTGCTAAGTTGTTGCTGCTTGAACATAGCACAGACCTTCTCAAATTCCCTGAGAAAGATATAGGGGTCACCCTTCCCTGTGAAGTGAGGGAGCATGGAAATAAACTGAGGCTTAACCTCAAAGTGGTTCACATTCGCCTTGGGCAATACGATGCATGAGGGTAGAGCGGTACGGCTCGGGTAGCATCGATCACAAAGAGGTATGGGAGAAAGAACAGGTGGAGCAGGTGGATCCAACAACTACTCCTCCTCGCGGAAATTAGCAGCCATTAAACCCGGACTGTGTGCGACACGAGAGGAGGGAGGCGTTGAGAAATCGACTACCGAAGCAGGGTTGACGACACGCCTAGTGAAACGACCACTCTCGTCTCATGCCCACACAAGCATGCACAAAGGTGCGCACACAAATATATTTTTTTTAACAAAGAATGTGCGTAGAGGAGAAGACAGGAGGACACAAAAGAGAGAGAATGACTCAGGAGAGAAGGGAAGAAATCCTTATGCTATGGCGGGTGGGTACAGGTAGAAGCACACCAGCAAACAATGCTCAAACAATCCTAAGGTCGCTATAAGTCCTTACAGCTAGACGACACCTGACTGCGAGGTCACACGACCTCAACACGCCTCACCTCCCTACGACGAGGACCACAAAGCCCAGCAAGTGAGTCAAGATCCGAAGATCTCGTCTCTCCTACTATCGACTGAGTGGGCGACGCCGATCACTCTCCTAATGCGCCCGAAATCCTTAGGGCCAATGTCTACTTGATTTTAAAATTAGGCTATTGATTAGTGTGGTTTTTGGGGGCAAAGGAAAGGGTGATGAAATCCCTCACCTTATCTTATATGGGACATCCCCTCTTTAGTAGTGTTTTGGAGTCTTAATCTAGCAATCAACTCTCCAAACAAACGCTCAACTCACACTTGTTGCAATGCACTTCCTACTAACTAATGCATGTTCATACGAAATGCATGAATAAGAGTAGGAAATGCGTACCTCACGTCAGCACTCAGCAACTGAAAGTAAAGCTAAAAGAAAAGACAATCTACGTGCCTAAGTCGAGTACATGATGCATGACCTAAACAAGAAAGAATGCCTAATCTTTTGCTTTGGGTTTTAGGGTCCAGGTTGCTTAAAGGGAGATTGATTATTAATCTGGGAGCAATCTAATAGTCAGAATATGCAAAATTGAGTCCCAGATTCCTACATCACTTATGGCAACACTCCAAAGAAATAAAGAGGTGAAGTGAGATTACCAGACCGCCAGTTGAGGGTCTCAGGCCGCTGGCGGTCTTGGAGTCTCAGATCGCCTCCAAACTTCACCAGATGATTTCCCTTCCGCGTGTGAGTCTCCTGCAAGAAACAAAACTACAACACAAAAATTAAACCCACTCGAATCGTCCAAACAAGAGTATGAACTGGCACCGCCTTGGCAATGACGCCAAAAACTTATTTAATCGTTTAAACTACCGCAAGTGCACGACGTCGGTGAAGACGTGGCAAATACGGGTCAATCCACGGGGAGGAGTGCAATCTCTGGTTTTTCAGAAATCGAGTGGCAACAAAAGGGGGGAGAGTTTTGTTTATGCTAATCTACGCTATACTAGACTACTAAGAAGAAAATGCAAAGGAAATAGACTAATGATTGCTTCGACAAAACTAAAAGAACTTAATACTACGCTGGAATCAGGAAGAGAAAGACCCCTTAGGGGGGTGGAGTGATTACACATATACAATAAGATGGTAAGAATGCATTCCTATGGGCACAAGTGGAGGTAGTGTTTTCATGTATAGGAGGTGTCTACTTATCATGGTAAAACCCATCAATTCAATCTCTAACCTATTTGATTAACATTCATAAACACAAGATGGTCATTTCAGAAACTAAACAAGCATGAGAGGTTTCTTAAGGTTTGTGGAAAAACCTATCAAGTAAAGTATTCTATTCTAACAAGCAAGCATACATTCATATTAATCAACACATTTCAAAATAAAGCATTCTTCCATTCTTAATTGCATATATAAGTATCATCTCCACCCCCAAAGGGGAGTGGTTTTACTAACTAAACATTAAACTAACTCTTACAATAAGATAGGAAAACATATTAACTAAGCCTACTAGATTTAATAAAAGACAATTAAGCTAAACATGCAAGAGCTATAAAAGAAGCAACAAAACAAGGAAAATTTTATTGATTTCAGACTCACAATATCAGTAGCATCTCCCTACTTGAGTTTCTTGCTTTTAGGCTTTCACTTCAAGTAGAGAGAATGACCACTAAGCATGGAGTGATTACAATAGAAGGTGAAGAGTTCTATTAATAGCCATAGAAAAAGGTAATCTTGGACAATCCCCTGGTATGAGACTAAACATATACCAGAAATAGACTAAATACACGTTAATACACAACCCAAAGAAAATCCTACTGGATCCGGAGCAACCCGGACTGCCAATCAGCGGTCCCAGACCGCTAATTGGCGGTCTACAGGGTTTGGATCGCGTTGGGCTTTCTTTTGGGCTTTTCTGGATGTCTTTGTTTGTCTTTGATGCATCTACTTCGCTTGCTGGAGCTCCGATCCGAATAGAATTGTCAGAATACTTCCCATGATGGTGTGGAGTATTCTTGTTTGCTTATTGGTCCTTCGATCTTACATTCAGGTTCTTTGATCTTGCATCTTAGTCCTCGAGTCTCTCAACTCAGTCCTTTTTTTCCTGCTTTTTGGTCCTTTTATGCCTCTTCTCTTCAAACATATTTATTTCTGAAATTCAAACATAAAACTCGTTACGTAGCATTGTTTAGGTGAAAGATAATGGATATAAGATACAAATGTAAGCATGAAATGATGTCAATCAATATACATGAACCTTAGGATTTCAGGAATTCGTGAGGTGCAAGTCAGAAACTTAGATTAGGACTTCATACAAGATATCATAACCTAAAGTGCACATGACCTACAAATCGCAATGACATTATATATGCACCATTGCATCTTATTTACGGTTAATCTCACCTTTAATTAGCATAGTCGTTTTTCTTATAATCTACCTTACAATTTCAGATGTGTGGTGGATATGGTGGGGCTTAAAATTAAAAATTAAGCCCCAGGCTCACTAGATAATTCATATATATATATATATATATATATATATATATATATATATATATATATATAAATATATATATATATATATATATAAAGAGAGAGATTTTCAGGTGAGGTCGACGCCATTTGCGGTTGCTCGGTAGGATGCATTAGATTATAATCTAATGGGTTAGATTGATTTAGTCAGATGTGGAATATCTTAATGTGAATAAAATTAATTATAGAAAAAAAATTATGGTTTAATTTTAATTTTCATAAACATAAAATAACTATTAATTGTGTGTGGAACACATTTTCCTTATTAAATTGATTGCAGTATTTTTCTTTGTTTAAAAATTATAGAGATTGTATTTTCATTATATAAAAAATTCCACCAAGTAAAATGCATTTAATATACAACCTATTTGTATATAATTACGGGGTTTGTGCAAAAATAATAATGTTTTATATTATGTGTTATTAATTCGTCAAATTAGACTTCTTGTATTATTTTGTTTTGATTAAAATCTAATATGGAAAATTTGATTTTGAACTTGAAGATATATTGCGGTTTCCATTTTATATTATTATATGAAAGTTTGCAAAATAAGCCTTGAGTTTTTTGCTATTAAATCAATACTAATTGGTCATAACTATTAAATACTTTCCAAAAATGTCAATTTTAAGCTCATCAACCTGCAACCATTGGATATAAATCCAAAAATCAACATCAAACAACTTCATTTATCCAAAAATGTAGTAGACCTCATATATGTATATATATGTATATATATATATAACGATCCACTACCCTTAAAATTGGATGACACTCTGTTGACATTCTTCTTCTTCTTCTACTTCTTTAAAATCTGAACCACTAATGACAAACTCAAACCGTTGTAACATATTCGTTAAGTTTTGTTAACGAATATGCATGCTTAATTTCGTTAAGTTTTAAACTCATTTGCGTGCAATATCTAGTCGATCACCCAAAATTTGACGCACCAGATCTATTAAAAAATTGACATCACCTGATATTAGAGCAAATGAGCTCAAAACTTAACAATATTAGCATGCATGTTTAGCATATGTTACAAACAAGATCAACGGTTTAGATTTATCATTTCACTCACATTTGAAAAAAAACAAGGAATGTAAACAGAGTGTCAACCAATTTTAAGGGTAGCGAAACATATGAACATGGAAATCATGTTAAGCTCCAAAATTAAGATTAAAATACACACCTATCTCACAACATTCACAGTTGACATCATTCTCCACCCCCAATGGGGATGGATTACTCACTAATCAACATAGTAACCAAGAAACAACAACATAAAAATAACACATAACAAGTAAAGAAGACTAAATCTAGCCAAAACAATGGAATAAAAATTGTATCAAATGAAAGACAAGAACATAAAGAACAAGAAACTAAAACTTGATTAAGAAATAGAGATTACAAAGTTTGCTCCTCTTCTCCTCCACTACACTACTAAGTAAGAAACTAAAATCTACTCTACTAAGCAAGAAAATAATACATACTCTACTAAATAAGAAATAAAACTAACCTAAGGAGGAGAGGAAGGAAGAAGAAGAGAATGAGGCATTACAAGTGTATTTATAGAAGATTAGAGGGTTTGAATGGATCTGGTTAAAATTGGACGACTGTAAATCAAATCTGGATGTTGCATATTTCTCTGACCCGACAACCAGACTCGCCGTCGAAATTTCAGCTCCGACAGAGCAAAACCATCCGCCATTGGTGGATTTGGTTTCTCTGATCAATGTGAAATTTTGCCACCGGGTTAATGTTGCTTTGTTGCACGTGGGGGGTCTATTGTCTCTAGCTGATTTGATTTTAATTGTTGATTTACTCATCAAGTTATGGACTTTTGTGACACAATATATTTCTTTACACTTTGGTCCCTCGAAGTTTTCACATGAGTCCCTCCATGTTTTCAGGCAAATCCTTGCATTTAGGTTGTTTTCACTTCCTTTGTCTTCTTTATTGCCTAAACCCTGAAATATACGAATTAAATACCCGAGTAGCACATATATGGGGTAAAATAAAGGATATGTAGTATGAATGCAATATATGATATATGCTACTAATCAAATACCGCAACACTTATCTTTGGTCCCTCCGAGTTTTCACTTGGGTCCCTCTGTGTTTTCAGTCCAGGAACTTTCAAATCAGTCTATTATTCTTGCATTTAGGTCATTTTCTCTTCTTTTCTATTGTTTATTGCCTAAACCCTGAAATATACGAAACAAATACCCGAGTAACACATATATGGGGTAAAATAAAGGATATTTAGAATGAATGCAATGTATGATATGCTACTAATCAAAGATCAACAAATCAATAGGTCAAGATTGAATTGATAAAGAAAGTTGAGTATATATGAAAGATTTGCTCTAATACAATATTGAAAGTTGAGATCCATGTCAATGCATCCAAGCATTTGCAAGAGCTGGAGACGCGAGATGTAGGGGAAAACCCTCCAACCTCCTCGAACAAAATTTCAAATTGGGGAAAAGAGGGAGGAAAAGCCCCCGATTTTACATACCCTATCGAGTAGATAATTGGTTCAGCGAATACCGATTAATACACTTAAATAAACCAAATTTAAAGGGCCTCAATAATAGTCTAGCCCAATGATGCATTGTAGCAATGAATTTCTAATTACAAATTGAGCTTAATTATTACATTTAAGTTACACAAGAGGAAATGAACCTAATAAACTCTCCACATTTCAGTAGCTTGCATTAAACAATTGGCCCTATTGAAACAGAAGACAAGTCGGGATCATCACCTGAAAGTTAACCTGTAGGTGAGAGATCCACATAACTTATAAGTTCAATTGGGCTTTCCATACTGGGTAGTTTATGGAAGTAAGTTCTAAAGTGATGAAATTGTGAATTTCTTAAGGAAGGGGGGTTGTGGTGTTGGTGGTATTGCGAATGGTGGTGGGGGTGAGATTGGTCAAAAGGAAATCTAGATGAGTGGATCTGACAGGAGTTTAGCAATGGAGAAAATGGAAAGCTAATAGATGCTTCAAACAAGCTTTGATATCATGTTAGAGAATGGAACCAAGACAAGAATTGATTACTGCTGCTTGATGGACAACATAGTCTACCCTCTCTTGTATTATGTATGAGATTGGTACGAAAGAGAGAAAAGTCGTTATACACAAAACAAGAATGGAGCACAAACCACACAAAGACAAGAGTGCTTGGCAATGGTGAAAAAGTACATTCCCACAGCTTGTGTTGGTGTTTAAGGATAAGCCTCTCTGTTAATAGGCACTATGGCCAAATCTAGCACTAAAATTCTACTTGTACAGGAGTACAAGACTCTCTCATGCTGCTGCTGAGCTAGTACAACTTAAAAACCAAGTTCTGAACATGGAATCGTTCTCACTCAGTGCATCTTGATTGGTGTGACAAGATTGTGTTAACATACGAAGCATCAAATCTTATCTCCCACGCTTCCACCAAATACATGAAGATTGGCTTCCACTTCGATTGGGGAAGTGATTGACATCATATCATGCATATATTCGTGTCTTATATCTTCTATTTTGAACCTAAGCATTGCTACGTAACGAGTTTTATGTTTAAGTTTCAGGAATAAACATAGTTGAGAAGAAAAAAAACAAAAAGTACCTGAACACAAGAAAAATTGAATGGTGATACTTATGGACTGACATGTAAGAAGGAAGGATCCAGATGTAAACCAAAAGGACCTAGAAGCAAATCAAGAAACTTCACTCCTTCATGAGGAGTATTTTGACAATTCGATTCGGGCCTAAATTCCAACAACCAACTCGGGTGCACTACACATGAAGAAATCAACCCAGCAAAACACTCTCCAAGCCTTATAGACCGCCAATTGGCAGTATCAGACCGCTGATTAGTGGTCGGGTCTTCTCCAGACCCGATAATATTTAAACGGGTCATGCATTGGAGTGTTTTATGTCTATCTTTAGTAGTGTATTAGTCCCACATCGGGGGATTATCCCCGATTATCTTTTTCTATGACTATAAATAAAACTTTTCATTTTCCATTATAATCTACTACATGCTTGGTGGCTAATCCATCTACTAAGAGTAAAGACTTGGAGAAAAAACTCAAGTGGAGAGATTCTACTTGTCATGAGTCATGAATAGAATAAATCTTTTCATAGTCATGTTGTGCCTCCTTATTGCTTGCACGCTTAACGTAATTTTGTTCATTAATCTTAGTTAACATGTTTTTTCTCTTAACATAATAGTTAGCTTAATGATTAGTGAGTAGTTTCATCACCTTTAGGGGGTGGAGATGATGTACATATATGTTGTGAAGTTTGGATGTTTGATGAATTTTTGATTGTGTAGACTTGCATGTTTTGTATGTTCATTGGGGGTATTTTTAATTATCTACATGTTGGGGAATTTTGATGGGTTTGGCCATAAGATTTAGACACTTCTCATGCTTAGTTTTCTCTTGATTTTTGTCCTAAAACATCCTCATCAAGAACTATTCTTTAGTCACGATGTCTTGCTTATTCTCTCCTAAAATTAATATCAAATTGCCACATAAGCACCCAAAAAAAAGTTTGATTAAATCTGGAATTAAACCAACCCATGATTTAATTATTCTCTTAATAATTCAGGCAAAAATCGCACTATTCGGTTGACCGAGAATTTTTCTCGGTTAACCGAACCATTCGGTTGTAACACATGTTCGGTGGACCGTGAGCTAGACGGTCGACCGAATATGCATGAGAAAAATTCTCTGGAAAAATTCAGACGATTCGCGTCTTGCTCGGTCGAACGTTGACCCACCAAAATTTCTCATGGCGAACATTCATCGGACGACCATGTCACCTTCGGTCTACCAAAAATATCCCAAGATATTTTCTCTCGGTTGACCGTTCATGCTCGGTTGACCGGACCCAATTGTCCAGGCACTCCAGACAATTTCGGTCAATCAATTGTGCTTACTCGTTCCCCGTTCGGTAGACCGTTCCGAAGACACCACGGTCGACCGAACCCTAAACGGTTGACCGTGTTTGACCCCGATTTTGCCTTTGTCAAATTTTGGATTTATTTCCAACAAAATTTGATCTTTTGGAGTTTCTAGAAAATTCATATCTTATGTAATATATTATCCTATGTAATATTATATTATTACACCTCATAATATACACACCTCATATGAATTTATTATGATTCTAACTATGTCAATTCTCATGACATATTGATTTTATTCGTTCACCACATGTGTTCCTTTTTCACATGAAACCTGACACATCATATGAACTCAAAATCAAACTTCTTGTTTCCCAGTTTTGTGGTGTGACCTATAGGAGGATCTAAGCCAAATTGACATCGATATTAAACACTTAATATCTCAAGCTATAAGCGGTATCTAGCTACCCAATTATCATAGATGTCTTTGTTCCACTCGAACTAAACACGATCCATTTAGTGATGTAAGTGCACCACTTGTGTCCGTCCCTTGCCTCATGATATTAAGAATATATACAAAGTAGAAATGTGTCACATTTGTATTATATTTATTTCTTGATCTCTTTAAGCTAATTATAACTATGTAACTTAACTCAAGTTACATTGTGCACATTATAATTTTGCTTTATCAAAAGGTCCGCTAATATCATCACTCAATTAAGAGGGGCAACGATAATCGTTTGACTGATTATCTTTTCCAGCACAAGTCATGTTCAACCAACTATTGCCTTTATCACTATATCATTGATAGCTTTTAACAATAATCAAATTAAGCACTTCTTGAGTGAAAAGATATAAGTCTCATATCTTAGTATCCAAGACACAGTAAAACATTAATGACACGAAACACAATCCATAATGTTTTACTTGTTAGGTCTATTCAATATATAAAAGTAATCTTTTCCTCTTTTATATACTCGTGTCGTCAATTATTTGTAGAGTTACAACAATCGATGACCAACATGACAATCTTATCTCGGTGATTAATGTTCCTTGTTAATTACCATGAATGTGAATAACTTTTGATTTATGTAAACTATTATCTTTTAGAGCTCTACGGTTATGGACCAAGTGTCTCTTCCTTAACACTTCCACAAGAGGAATATCATAATCAAGGAACAAAATGTTTGCATATTCAATTCATAATAATTGACATATAAAAGTAAAACTTTTAGAACACATTCCTTTCAATCTCCCACTTGTTATCAAAGTTTTCTTTCACATACATTCCCAATGTATAAAACAATAATAATTAGGGTAACACTATCTAATCACTCATCAAGCCAATCCACATGGTTCCTCAGACCCATGGAATCAAAATGCATTTCGCCCTTGGCTTGGGATAAGAGTTTGTTGAATGGATCAGCTGTGTTGTTGTTTGTGTCCACCCATAATAAATTTATTTTTCCTTCATCGGTGGTTGAGTTAGCCGTAGTGATTTGACTCCAACTACGTTAACTCATGCCTTCACCTTCGACCTCCTATCGTTGGGATCACTCATGAAACTCGCATCCAAATAGCCCTTGGCTATTTACTCCCTTTGTCCTCCATAAACAAGAAACTTATCTTTGGTCCGGTTAAGAGTCCTCAGAATATTCTTGACCGCAGTCCAATGCTCAGGACCTGCGTTGGATTGTTGATGACTTGTCACGCTTAGAGCATACGAGACATCGGGTCTTGTGCAAGTCATCGTGTACATGATTGATCCTATTGCCGAAGAATAAGGGATATCTTTCATGTACTCCAAGTCTTTACGTGATTCAGCACGTTGAGATTTCTTGAGTTGCACACCCATTCTCATTGGCACACTGCCTTTTTTGGAGTTGTTCATGCTGAACATTTCCAAGACCTTGTCAATGTATGTACGTTGACTTAGGCCAATGAGTCTACGGGATATATCTCTTTATATCTTGATTCCCAAGATGTATTGAGCCTCGCCCATATCTTTCATTGAAAAGGCAGATTTCAATGAACTTCTCGTTTGCTCAAGCAAAGGTATATGATTTCCCATGAGGAGTATGTCATCGACATATAAGATCAAGAACACTATGTGGCTCCCACTAACCTTCTTGTATATACAAGGCTCTTCCTTACTCTGGACGAAGTGAATCTTTTTGACTTCTTTGTCAAAGCGTTTGTTCCAACTCCTTGATGCTTGCTTCAATCCATAAATGGATCTTTGAAGCTTGCATATTTTCTTGCTATTCTTTGGATCTACAAAACCTTGAGGTTGTACCATGTACACACCCTCCTCCAAATTCACATTAAGGAACGCTGTTTTGACATCCATTTGTCATATCTTATAATCATGAAATGCAGCAATAGCGAGCAAAATCTGAATAGACTTAAACATGGCAACCGGTGAAAAAGTTTCATCATAGTCAATTCCTTGAACTTGATTGAAACCTTTTGCTACAAGCCTCGCTTTGTAGGTTGTCAAGTTCTCATCCACGTACATCTTCCTCTTGAAAATCCATTTATTTTGAATGACATTTTTTCTTGAGGAAGGTCAACCAAGTTCCACACTTGATTATCATACATGGATTTTATTTCGGATTCCATGGCATTAAACCATAGTTTGGAGTCATTTCTTTCCATTGCTTCTTGAAAGGTCGAGGGATCATCGGTATCTAGTACCATGATCTCATAAAGTCCCAAATACATATCGGGTTTCTTCATTTCCCTCGTTGACCTTTTAAGTTCTTTTGGTTCTACGTGTACTTCTCGAACTTCTTCCACAATTTCTTGCGGAATTGGTTCGTGTTCAATTCTCGAACGTACATTAGGTGGGGAAAATTGAGTTTCTCTCACAATTTCTTGCGAGGGTCTCTCACTCACGCTCCCACTAACCAAAGGAACCTCGGTTGGGCCTTCATGATCTTGAATGTCACCATTCATATCATGATCTTGTAGAATATCTTGAGTGTCCTCAAGCACAACTCTACTCCCACTACCTTTTATTCTTTCCAGAAATTCCTTTTCTAGAAATACGGCATCCCTCTCTACAATCACTCGATTGGAGGTTATATGTCAAAAGTAGTATCCTTTTGTCTCACGAGGATAACCTATAAAGAAGCATTTATCTGCTTTTGGTTGAAGTTTGGTCGACATCAATCTCTTGACGTAGGTCTCAGAACCCCAAATCTTGAGAAAATTGAGCTTAGGTGTTTTACCACTCCATAGCTCATAAGGCGTTTTCTCTATGAATTTGGATGGAACATTATTTAGTGTATAAGCCGTAGCTTCTAGTGCATAACTCCAAAAGTAAAGCGGCAATTCAGCTTGACTCATCATTGATCGAACCATGTCGAGTAATGTCATATTCCTCCTTTCGGATACCCCATTCCACTGAGGTGGTCCGGGAGGGGTGAGTTGTGGTACAATACCACACTCCTTTAGGAATGAGTCAAATTCGGTACTCAAGTACTCACCTCCACGATCCGTTCGTAGAGACTTGATTTTCTTGTTGAGTTGGTTCTCTACTTGATTCTTGAATTTCTTGAACTTGTCAAAGGACTCACTTTGTTTCTCATTAGATAAATATAGTCATAACGACTATAGTCATCCGTGAACGTAATGAAGTACCTGAAACCGTCTCTTGCACTAGTACTCATCGTACCACATACATCAGAATGTATCAAATCCAACAAGTCTTTCGCTCTCGGTCCTTTCCTCTGGAAAGGTCTCTTGGTCATTTTGCCCATTAGGCAAGGTTCGCACGTCTCCAATGATTTAAAATCAAGTTGACCAAGAAGGTTAGCTTCTTGCAATTTCTTGATGCGTTTTTCATTTATGTGACCAAGACGATAGTGCCACAAGAGTGTATCATTCACGTGAGTAGTTTTAAGTCTTTTGTTATTGATGTCTAAGATTTGTTTATTATTCAATTCAAGCAAATATAGACAATGCCTTACGAATGCATTTGCATAGCAAATAGAGACAATGCCTTACGAAGGTTAGCTTCTTACAAGTACACGGCCGCGATGAAGCGGTGGCAAGTACGGGTCGTCCTCAGGGAGGTGAGCAGCCTCTTGTTTATCAGAAATCAAGTGGCAAAGATTGGGGGAGAAAGATTTATTAAGCTACACTACACAAAACTACGCTAAGAAGTATGAAATGCGAACGAAAGAAACAATCAATGAACTAACAACTAAGCTAAGAACAAAGGAGGAATGCTGAAATACAGAAATGGAAAACCCTTAAGGGGTGGAGTGAGTGCACACAAGCAAAGATGTGGGTGTAGAATACATTCTTTAAGCACATGAAGGTGGTGTTTATCAAGCATAGGAAGTGTCTAAATGTTATGGCAAAACCTATCAATCTATTCACCAACTTGGTTAATTAACATTTACATATGCAAGTTGTTTATTTCAGAACCTAAACAAGCATGAGAGGTGTCTAATCATTTTGGCAAAACTTATCAAGTTATAAATTCTATCCTAAACAAGCAAGCATACATTCATGTTTAATCAACACATTGAAATTAAAGCATTCATCACATTCTCTAATGCATGTATGTACATCTACTCCACCCCCCAAAGGGGATGGAACTACGCACTAAACATAAAACTCGTAACATAGCATTGTTTAGGTGAAAGATAATGGATATAAGATACAAATATGAGCATGAAATGATGTCAATCAAATACCCCCACACCTAACTTTTGCTAGTCCCGAGCAAAACAAAGAAAGAGAAAAGCATGCGAAAAAAAACAAGAAATCCTAACTCACTTTCGTAGGAATCACGGTTGCACTTAGCACGTGCAACAAGCCGTTAAACCTCCTTGTCGCCAAGGAGGAGGAGTGTTGTCTCCTGAGGGTTTTCAGCGGATATACCCACAAAATCTGAACAAGATGCATTAATCAATCTAGCTAGATGACTCGTTGGACTCATTTTGTCGATCATGGGACGTGGTAATACTACGGGTCGACTCTATATATGTAATCGGTCCACACACTTAGCCTAATGAGTTATTCGTGAGAGTTAGTTAAGGACTTAAGTGAAAGACATGGGCAACCTTAACTTCTGAATGTGATACAATGTGTAAAGTCCATTTTGGTTCTTATTTGACTCTTTTTTTCTTTTCTTTTTTTTCTTTTTCTTTGGAGCATTTTATTGGTTGCTGTTTGATTCTCCCAGGGTCAGGTTTCGTGCATCATTGCCCATGAGGACTTACACTATCACGTACATCTTCCCCAAAATCTCCACATAGGACGATCCCTACCACCCGTGTAACGGGGGTTCGGTCGGCGCATCCCAAGTCAGATGACTCGAAAGCACCAGGCACAAAGTCCCCTCAGACCTACTTTCCCGAGTGATAGAAGTCGTGCGAGAAGAGATAACACCACTTATTTATCTACATGGGAACCAAAACCCCTACACTTAAGTTTCACACAAAAAAAAGATTAAGGGCCCTTGACTACGACAAACTTCCTTATACTCACAAACACGAATTATTTGACTCACTAGGTTCAGGGTGGACTTTTTTAAATGTTTGAGTACTAAACCCTATGATTACACGCCCCCTGAGGGAAAACCAGGGTGCATCCTAACGACTCGACAAGACCTAAAGCCAGTAAACTAGAAATCCTAATGCATCAAGTTCAAGACAATTTTGGGAGCTTTCTTTTTACTTCGCCTCTCAACTGTTTTGCACATGCTAAACACACGCAAAACCCACAAAACATTTTCTTTCGCAAACACATGAAGATTTTGAAAGAAATGTGAAAATTTTAAAGCACTCGGCAAGCAAAAGAAGACAAGTCACCCAAGGATCATGGCAAGCAGAAATATCAATGTTAAATGTGGCACACTAACATGACCCTAGCAGTACAAACAAAAGAAAATAAAACCAAAGGAAAAAGACTCGACTACGTACACACGTAAAACACCCCCCACACCTACTTCATGCATTGTCCTCAATGAATGTGAACAAGATACTACATGGATACATGCATGAAAAAGGAAAGATCTCACCAACATGAAGTACAAAGGGACGTTCAGGGTCATGTTGATGGACACAAACCCAAATTCCCTCAAAACCTGTGAGAAGCTGAAGAAGAGAGATAAATACGTGAAGAGATTGGGCCCAAGTACACAAGGGTTGGGGCCCACAACAATCGATGCTCACTGAAGGAGTCTTTTATTACACACTTTTTTTCTTTTTCTTTTTTAAGATATATACATCAACTAAGATATTCTCATAATCATTTGGTCAAGGAACATCAAATGAGAACATCAAGTCAGGAGGACCAGAGACTTGCCGAGATGGGCAAACTCCACTGGTACTCTGAGGTGTCATGAGAGGTGAAAGGTCAGAGCTGAAAGGCTCGAACCTCTCATGATATTGGTTGGGTGTGGGCAACAAAGAATGAAGTTGTGTTGCCTCACTAGGGTTTAATTGCTCATCGAAGAAAACCCTCCAACCAATAGGCGGGTGCATCGGAATGAGTTCCTCAAGCTCATTCGATGGATGCAACAGACCTGCATCACTAAGAATGGGGCTTCTCCCCAAGTCATCCAAGAAGGACCTCCCACCATCATTTAGATCATCAAGCATAAGCTCGGTCATAGGTGGGTCCTTGTTGGAGTCAATATGAAGCTCAAATGGCTCAATGGCCATGGGACATGAGGTAGAGACACCTTCTGGTATAGGCATATGATGAGGTGTCTCACTCTCACTACTACTCTCAACTGAATCATGCAACGAACACTCCCTTTGGACATTCATGTTCGAGGCCAGCTCACTCTGTTGCATTGCGAAGACAGGCAATGAGTTTTCGCTGGGCCCTCGAACATTCTCAACGGGTTGCATTGGGGTTAGGAGTGTTCGTTGATTTTGTGGTGCTTTCTCCAATTGGCGGATGAGATTTAGATTTAAAGGTTCATCCATGGGTTCCTGTTACTTACCAGAGTTGAACACATGAAACTCGGCACTCATGTTACCGAATGAGAGCTTCATGAGACAATTTCTACAATTAACCAAGGCATTGGAGGTTGCCAGAAATGGTCTACCCAAAATCAAATGTATTTGAGAGTGGGCCTTCACAACAGGATTGGTATCGAGGACAACAAAATCGACTGGAAATATAAAATCTCCAACTTTGATAACCACGTCCTCGATAATCCCCATAGGAATACGAATGGATCTATCCGCTAATTGGAGGGTGATCTTAGTTGGTTTCAATTCTCCCAAGTTCAACTGTTGATAAACAGAGAATGGGAGGAGGTTGACCGTTGATCCTAAATCAAGCAAAACATTGCTCATTCTAGTGTCCCCTATCGTACACTGAATAGTAGGACACCCCAGGTCCTTGTATTTTGTGTAGGTGAGATTGGACAAAAGTGAGCTGATATTTGCAGCCAAGAATGCTTTCTTAGGAACATTGGTCTTCCTCTTGGTTGTGCAGAGATCCTTCAACACTTTGGCATATTGAGGTATTTGTTGGATGACATCCAACAAGGGGATGTTAACCTTCACTTGCTTAAACACCTCTAATATCTTGTCCATGTTGTCACTCTGCTTTTTGTTTAACCTACTTGGATAGGGAGCTTTTGGCAGGTAGGTTTTCTGCTGTGCCTGAGAAGAAAGCTTTGGTGTATTACCCTCACCCTCAGCTTCTTCTTTACCACCATTCCCACTGAGGGGCTGCATAGATGGTGGTGGGTGTGGCAAGGAAATGTGATTGTCAACCTGTTTTCCATTCCTTAAGGTCACAATGGAATTGACATGGTGAACAGGTTCCTCCACATGGTTCACTTGCCTCCCCTGAGGTACCACATTCTCATTTTGCATTTGTTGTTATTGGTACATGCGGGGGTTAGCCTCAGGCTGGCTAGGAAAAGACCCTCTCTCTCTCATGTACAGACTGAGCGAATTGGCCCATCTGAAGCTCTAGAGATTTCATGGTCTGCTGATTTGAAGTGAGAACTTGACTTGTGGTAGACATAAAAATTTTCATTGAGTTTTCAAGTCCACGAGTCAAGGTCTCAAGCGAATTTAATCGGGTTTCCATATTATTGGAATTTAGGAAACCCGATTGATTGGTGGTTTGTGCTTGGGTGACTGATAGGAATGTGCATGCATTGGAGGTTGATGTGATTGGTAAGGTGGTCTAGAGGAGTTTGGAGGACCACCCGGGGCATTAGTTTGGTTCCATGAAAAATTGAGGTGGTTCCTCCATCCAGGATTATAAGATGATGAGTATGGGTCATTCCTGGCTCTATCATAGACGGCGTTGACACGCTCCATCTCAGGAGGAATGGACTCACACTCGCTTTCTACATGACGTATCCTACCACATGAATGACAGGGAACTGGACCAGATGTGGACATGTGAGGTGCACATTGTTGGTTTTGGAGCTCAATCGAATCCATACGACGCATTAAGGCCGCCATGCGTGCCTCGGTGGCCGTAGTGGTATCGATAGCAAATGCGGAACCCGATCTAGTTGAGTTTGCATTCGCGATCCTCGCTCCTATTCTAGATGATGCAGGTGGTTCCCTCACACTCTCCCATTGCATAGTTTTCACAGCGAGGTCTTCTAGGAAGGCTCATGCCTCCCTTTCATCCTTTCCCAAGAACTCTCCTTGACACATGGACTCAAGGAGCGTTCTGGACGGGATGTGAATACCCTCATACACAATCTCACAAAGACGCCACAACTCAATGCCATGGTGAGGGCACGAGGATAGTAGCTCTTTGAACCTCTCAAGATATGCATGAAATGGTTCGGTCTCATGTTGATAGAACGAATTGATTTCGTTCCTAAAGTTTTGAGTCTGATGATTAGGAAAGTACTTCTTGAGGAATGTAGATTGAAACTCATCCCAAGTCTTAAAGGAATTCGCCTGGTTGCTGTACAACCACTTATTGGCGTCATCCTTTAGTGCAAAAGGAACGAGTCTAAGATGGATGGAGTCTGTGCTAAGTTGTTGCAGCTTGAACATAGCACAGACCTCCTCAAATTCCCTGAGAAAGATATAGGGTCACCTTTCCCAGTGAAATGAGGGAGCATGGAAATGAATTGAGGCTTAACCTCAAAATTGTTCCCATTAGCCTCTGGTAATATGATGCATGAGGGTAGAGTTGTACGGCTCCGGTAGCATCGATCACGAAGAGGTATGGGAACGACAACTGGAAGCACTGGTGGAGCAGGTGGGTCCAGCAACTGCTCCTCACGGAAATTAGCAGCCATTGGACCCGAACTACGTACGACACGAGAGGAGGGAGGTGTCGAGAAATCGATGACCGAAGCCAGATTGACAACGCTCATCGTCAAACGACCACTCTCGTCTCGTGTCCACGAAAGCATGCACAAAGGTGCACACACACAAAACAAAACTTTTTTTTTCTCTTTTTTTTCTAACAAAGAATGTGCGTAGAGGAGAAGACGGGGAACACAGGAGAGAAAGAATGACTCAGGAGAGAAGGGAAGAAGTCCTTATGCTACGGCGGATGGGTACAGGTAGAAGCACACAAGCAAACAAGGCTCAAGCAATCCTAAGGTCGCTATAGGTCCTTACAGCTAGACGACGCCTAACTGCGAGGTCACACGGCCTCAACACGCCTCACCTCCCTACAACGAGGACCACAAAGCCCAGCAAGTGAGCCAAGATCCGGGGATCTCGTCTCTCCTACTATCGACAAAGTGGGCAACGCCGATCAGGTCATGACGGTCGGGACCGGATCACTCTCCTAATGCGCCCGAAATCCTTAGGGTCAATGTCTACTTGATTTTAAAATTAGGCTCTTCATTAGTGTGGTTTTTGGGGCGAAGGAAAGGGTGATGAAATCTCCCACCTTATCTTTTATGGGACAGCCCCTCCTTAGTAGCGTTTTGGAGTACTAATCTAGCAATCAACTCTCCAAACAAAACGCTCAACTCACACTTGTTTCAATGCACTTCCTACTAACTAATGCATGTTCATACGTAATGCATGAATGAGAGTAGAAGGTGCGTACCTCACGCTAGCTCTCAGCAACAGAAAATAAAGCTAAGATAAAAGACAATCTAAATGCCTAAGTCACATACATGATGCATGACCTAAACAACAAGAATGCCTAATCTTTTGCTTTCAGTTTTAGGGTCCAAGTTGCTTAAAGGAGGTTGATTATGGATCTGGGAACAAACTATAAGTCAAAACATGTCAAATTAAGTCCCAGATCACTACATCAATTATGAAAACCAACCAAAGAAAAACGAGACAAAACCGAGCTTACCAGACCGCCAATTGGCGGTCTCAGGTCGCTGATTGGCGGTCTTAAATGCTCAGATTCACTCAAAACTTCTCCAGGAGTTCCTCCTGATGACTCCAAGTCTCCTGAAACAAGGCAAAACTACACAACACAAATTAAATCCACTTGAATCGTCCAAACAAGAGTCTGAACTGGCACCTCCCCGGCAACGACGCCAAAAACTTGTTGAACATTTTATTTAAAACCGCAAGTGCACGGCCGCGATGAAGCGGTGGCAAGTACGGGTCGTCCTCAGGGAGGTGAGCAGCCTCTTGTTTATCAGAAATCAAGTGGCAAAGATTGGGGGAGAAAGATTTATTAAGCTACTCTACACAAAACTACGCTAAGAAGTATGAAATGCGAACGAAAGAAACAATCAATGAACTAACAACTAAGCTAAGAACAAAGGAGGAATGCTGAAATACAGAAATGGAAAACCCTTAAGGGGTGGAGTGAGTGCACACAAGCAAAGATGTGGGTGTAGAATACATTCTTTAAGCACATGAAGGTGGTGTTTATCAAGCATAGGAAGTGTCTAAATGTTATGGCAAAACCTATCAATCTATTCACCAACTTGGTTGATTAACATTTACATATGCAAGTTGTTTATTTCAGAACCTAAACAAGCATGAGAGGTGTCTAATCATTTTGGCAAAACTTATCAAGTTATAAATTCTATCCTAAACAAGCAAGCATACATTCATGTTTAATCAACACATTGAAATTAAAGCATTCATCACATTCTCTAATGCATGTATGTACATCTACTCCACCCCCCAAAGGGGATGGAACTACGCACTAAACATTACACTAATTATTAAACTATGGAAAAAAGCATATTAAAACTAAGTTATAATTAAAAGACGGTTAAACTAAAACATGCATAAACAATAAAAGAAGCATGGAACAAACAATGAAAGAAACACAAAACTTTATTGATAAAATGACTCACATTAAAGTAGCATCCTCCTACTTTAGTGTGTGCTTCAAGGCCTCACTTCTAGTAGGAAGAATAGCCACTTAAAATATGGAGTCCTCACAATGGAAGGTGAAGTGTTCTATTTATAGGCATGGAAAAAACTAATCCGGGACAATCCCCCGATGTGGGACTAAACCAACACCAAAAATAGCCTCAACAAACATTAATACAAGTCCAGGAAAAATCTTGGCGGATCTGGACTAATCCAGACCGCCAATTGGCGGTCCAAAATGTCCGGATCCAGTTGAGTTTTATTCTGGGCTTTTCTTTGTGCTTTTGGTGGTCTTTGATGCATTGACTTCGTTTGTTGGAGCTCCAGCCCGAATCCAATTGCTAAAATACTCCTCATGATGGTGTGAAGTATTCTGTTTTGCTCTTAAGTCCCTCTGTCTTGCGTTTAGGTCCTTCTCCCTTGCATTTTGGTCCCCAGATCCAGTCCTTTTTCCCAGCTTTTGGGTCCTTTTATGCTTCATCTCTTCAAACCTAATTATTCCTGAAAACTAAACATAAAACTCGTAACATAGCATTGTTTAGGTGAAAGATAATGGATATAAGATACAAATATGAGCATGAAATGATATCAATCACTTGCACTAGTACTCATCGTACCACATACTTCGGAATGTATCAAATCCAACAAGTCTTTCGCTCTCGGTCCTTTCCTCTTGAAAGGTCTCTTGGTCATTTTGCCCATTAGGCAAGGTTCACATGTCTCCAATGATTTAAAATCAAGTTGACCAAGAAGGTTAGCTTCTTGCAATTTCTTGATGCATTTTTCATTTATGTGACCAAGACGATACTGCCACAAGAGTGTATCATTCACGTGAGTAGTTTTAAGTCTTTTGTTATTGATGTCTAAGATTTGTTTATTATTCAATTCAATCAAATAGAGACAATGCCTTACGAATGCATTTGCATAGAAAATACCATTTTTTGATATAGACAAGCAAAAAATTGAAATATTTATATTAAAATTATTCATATCCAACCATGATACAAAAATAATATTCTTCATAATCGAAGACACATAATAAACGTTCTTTAAACATAAATTTAAACCACTAGATAATTGAAGCTCCACAGAACCTTGTGCGATCGCAGCAACGCTTACATTATTTCCGACCTTCAAAATCATCTTGTTCTTTACGAGTTCCTTCCTATCCTTTAGTAGTTGAACATTAGAAATTATGTGAGCACAATATCCGGTATCAATTACCCAATCATGGACATAGGTGGCTAAATTTATCTCAATAACAAATATACATTTGGCCATTTTGGGGCGCTTACGTTCAATCACTCCATTGTCAAGGTCTTCTTTGTACTTGGGGTAATTTGGCCGGATGTCTCCCTTTTCACCGTAGTGAAAGCACTCTGTGTTGGGAGTGGGAGATTTCGAAGAATTACCCCTCGAGGCACTCACACGAGCACCTCCTACTCCCTTGCTCTTGATTGACGTATTTTTGGTGAATTTGCATTTACCTTTGGTGATCTTCATGCTCCCTCCATGGACGGCTAAGACGTGCTTGTCCCCACCCTTGCCCATGTCAACTTCAGCCGTTTTGAGAGCGTTGTGAAGTTTCTCAAGACTCACCCCTTTCTCACGCACATGATAGTGCATAATGAAGTCCTTGTAGGATGGGGTTAGAGAGCCAAGAATCAAATCTTCTGCAATGTCATCGGGCATCGGGGAAGAGAGCTTCGAAAACTTCTCAATGTATCCTTGCATCGTGAGAAAATGCATGGATACCGATGTTCCCTCCGCCATGTGGCACCTTGTGAGTGCGATGGTGGTCTTATAGCGCTCTTTTCAAGCATTATCCATGAACATCTTTGTTAAAGCTTCCATGGTCTTCTTGGGTTTTGAATTCAAGTATTTCCCTTGAAGCGAGTCACCCATGGAGGCCAACATTAGACTGTAAACGTGGTTCTCTTGGTTTTTCCACTTGGCTTTTGCCTCTCTCTCGCTATCGGTTGCCTTCTCATTTAATTTTGGGATTTCATCATCCAAAATATGAGATAGTTTCTCAAACTTCAACACGATATTGAGCTTGAGTTGCCAGCTTATGAAGATTGAGTCATCATTTGCCAAATGATGTTTTTCAATCATAGATCGCACAATAGGTTGAATATTCGACATTTCTACAAAATAAATTATATGGGATTTAATGTAAATTTTATTTTTTAAAATCAATACCGCAAAATAAAAATTTGTCCATAAATGTAGCAATTCAAGATCCTATCAATTATAATATAAACTAGCTAAGGGCTATCAAATATATTATAAAATCAAGGTAAGAAAACATTTTTCTAATCATAACCATTTCGAAATATTGCAACATTTGTATTTTCAAACTCTTATGACTTTTGTCGTTTAATTAAGAGGGGCCCACTAATATCATCGCTCAATTAAGAGGGGCAACGATAATCGTTTGATTGACTATCTTTTCCAGCACAAGTCATGTTCAACCAACTATTGCCTTTATCACTATACTCATTGATAGCTTTTGACAATAATAAAATTAAACACTTCTTGAGTGAAAAGATATGTCTCATATCTTAGGATCCAACACACAGTAAAACATTAATGACACGAAACACAATTCCATAATATTTTACTTGTTAGGTCTATTCAATATATAAAAGTAATTTTTCCACTTTTATATACTTGTGTCGTCAATTATTTGTAGAGCTACAACAGTCGATGACTAACACGACAATCTTATCTCGGTGATTAATGTTCCATGTTAATTACCCTGATTGTGAATAACTTTTGATTTATGTAAACCATTATCTTTTAGAGCTCTACGGTTAAGGAACAAGCGCCTCTTCCTTAACACTTTCAAAAGACGAATACCATAATGAAGGAACAAAATGTTTGCACATTCAATTCATAATAATTGACATATAAAAGTAAAACTTTTAGAACACATTCATTTCATAGTTTCCTCGTGTTTATAGACTGAAATTTTCTGTTGAATATGCTACATGTTAGCTATGTGTTTGTATTTGTGTTTGCTTGCTTGATTAATTCAAGAAACTTTATTTTGATGAGTTTAGCCACAAGATTTAGACACCTCTCATGCTTAGATTTGTTCTTCACATGAGTTTATGGTTTTTGACCAGTCTTGCCATATCGTTACACATTTTTCATGCTGAGTCTAGTCTCATGATAATCAAGTAGTAATTGTCGATACGTTGTGTGAATGGATTGATATGTTTTTCCACATCTTTAGACACTTCCCTTATACATGAAGACACACACGTGACTCACATACATAAATGTTTACATGCGTCATTCATCGCATATTTCACTTCAATGTGCACACACTACACCCCTTAGGGGTTTCTTTTCCTGAATTCAAATCTCTTTATTAGGTGTTTAGTTAGTTTTAGTCAATCTTTAGTTGCTTTCTTTTGCATTTGTTAACTAGTAGTTTAATGTAGTCTAGCTTAGTTAATCACATCTCTTCTCTCCTATTTTGCCACTTGATTTCTGACAAACCATAGACTACTCACCTACCTGTGGATCGACCCGTACGTGCATCGTCTTCACTGACGGTTGTGCACTTGTGGTTAATTAATAAAACGTTTAACAGGAAGGGTCGCTCAAAAGTTGTTTATGATTCACTTTTATTGAGTTTGATAGACTCGGTGATGACAATCGTACGTCTCATAATGGTGAAGGTAGAAGAAGGAGGATAATTTTATTGATTTTAACTTTTAAAGATCATTACATGAGTTTTGGTTACAATATATAGTTTGGCTATTTGCTAGTAGTCGTTGGGTCTTGACCGTTTCTTGCTTGACTTGTTGCTAATTTGTTCTATATGAGTTTGTTTCTAAAGATTCTTAGATGATCAAGATTGATTTTCTTTTTTCTTATATTTTCTAGAGGGCTTTTGTTACTTAAATTTATATTGGGAATTTTATTTATCAGATACCTGGAAGTAAGAATAGGATCTGACCAGTATTCTTTAGGAACATTGTTTTGATATAAGAGGGATCTAGTGACCTTAAGGTGGTGCCTATTTTTTCTTTCAGCTACTCCATTGCGTCAGGCGTATTTATACATGAGGTTTGATGAAGAATACATTTTTCCTTAACAATGTCAAAGAAAATTCTACATATTTAGTTCCCTTATCAGTTCTAGAAATTTTAATTTTACTTCCAAAGTGATTTTCTATAAACATAACAAATTCCTTAAATTTTAAGAAGACATCATGCTTTGAAGTAAATAAATAAATCCAAGTACTACAAGAAAAATCATCAATAAAAGTAACATAGTATTTAAAACCATTATAGGAGTCAACAATGGTAGGACCCTACATAAAAATTTGTATCAAATTAAAAGGTTTATTGGTCTTGCTAGTAGATAAAGAAAAAAGTTATCGAAACTGTTTAGCAAAATGACATACATCACATTGACTAGAATTTAAATTGGATAAAGGTACGATTCTACTAAGGATTTTGTCAAAAGGTTGACAAATTCTCCAATGCTAGAGTTTATTTTTGTCTACTGTATTCATGGCAGAAAACACTACTTTAGACTCATCAAGATAATATAACCCATTTCTTAATTTTCCTTCACCAATCTTGTTACAAGTCATTCTGTCATGTAATATGACACACTACGATGACAAAATAACATTACAATTTAGTTCTTGAGTCATTTTCCCGACAGATAATAGATTTGTCTTAAATGACCGAATGTAGAAAACATTAGGAATGATATTTTCGTAGAAAACTTAAGACCCAATACCGTGAATGGGAACATTAGTTCCATTAGCAACAATTACATGTTCATTATAAACTCTAGTTTTATTTTCAATTAAATTTCCCTCTCCGGACATGTGATTAGTGACACCAGAATGAATTATCCATGTGTTGTTTAGGTTCGTAGATAAATATGACTTAATACTTGTAGAGTTATCTAGTTCCATGTTATTTTTTAAGCCCCATGATTAATCTTCATGAATTCAATAAATTGGTGCAAGAGCCCATCCATTTAGGTCAGAACATAAGTCTGGGTTGGTCATGGATTATACTCCTGGTGAGCCCATTCTTCGTTTGGGTTGGATTTGGTGCTTTTGCTTGAGGGCCCTTTTCATTTATTGTATTTATTTTAATAAGTTAGTTGGGTTAATTGCTAGACAAACCTTATATCTAGTTGGATTAATTAATAATGAACGGAGCATATTGCACGAAAAACCTGGATATTATATATATTTGGTTGAATAAATTAATCTGGGTTAATTAAAAAATAAATCCTGTGATTTGCTAATATTTGATTAAATAATGATTAACTTGATTAATTGTCCTGAAAATCATGGATTTAATTGTATTTGATTAAAGGATTAATAAATGGAATAATTGTTGTAAAACCTTGGATTTTGCTGAATTGTACAAAATAATATGATTTAGGGAAAATTGCTCTTTTTCCCTTGACTTTATTTATATTTGTAGTAAATTACATTCGTTGGGTAATTTACTTCTTTTCCCCTGAACTTTTGAGAATTGTGAATTGTAAGGAACCTTAGGAGAATTACACTTATATCGCTGTATTTTTGATTGTAGGTTTAGAACTATAGTTTCTTCATGCTGCATGTATGTTTTATAGTATTGTTTATGGTTGTTGCTTTTATAGTATTGTTTATGGTTGTTGCTTTATATCTTGTTTGAGTTGTTTACCCGTGCTTTTGGGGGTAAATTGCGTGTACCCCTTGCCTTGTCTCTTGTGCGAGGCTCGTGGAGCCGATCGTTCACCCACATTGTTACGAGTGGTCATTGGAGTGTTGCTCACGGTCTCGAACGTGTAATCGTGTAATGAGAATGAGTAGAGGTAAGGGTGTTACCAGTGTTGTTACGAGTGACTGTTGGAGTTGGGCTCGTGGGCTCAGGCGTTGTGGTTTGATTTCCATAGTTAGACGTGGAATTGGTCAGCTTGCCAGTGTTGTTATGGGTGACCGCTGCAGCTGGGCTCGCAGGCTCAGACGCGTGGTTGGAGTAGGGTGTTGTCTTGTGGACTGAATGCACGACCTTCTCGATGGTGCACGGTCGTTCTGGCTGGACACGTGATTGCCTTAAGACGTGTGACAGTTCTGCCGTGAGAGCAGGTTGAGTATTGTCTTGTGGGTTGGATGCGCGGTGGGGTCGATGTGCATGCTTGGCTTCGCTGCTCGCGTGATCGCCTTGGGGTACGAGACCATTGTGAGTCGCAAAGACGGTTATACCTTGTTTTTCGGTGTCGGGTTGGGGTGTTGTACTGAGTCTTGATTTGAGACTTATGTGTGACTTGTACGTGTGCAAATGAGACATGGTAGGCGGCTAGAGTTGACTTGGGCTAGGGACGCGTGGATTGGATCTGTTGAGTTCATTTGTCATGTATTTTCCTACTCCTCTCAGTAGCCTTGTAGTAGAAATTCAGAGTTTCTTTTATTTTCCCCTTCCACATTGTACTCTGACCTGACATCATGTTTGTTTTAATTTGAGGTCTTAACTTGACTATTTTAGTTAATGTCTTTTTTCGCTCATTTTAGTTCGTTATTAACTACCGTGTCCCGAGTGCGAATCAAGGATGTTACAATTAATTACTAGCTACTCAATGAGTCTTGACGGTTGTTTGAAGGTCTGCAATGGTCTTTCAGGCGAGTGTTGAGAATTTTGGCCCGATAGGCCGAAACCTTTAGTTTTAGACATTAGGACACAAGTGTTGTACGTATCACAACGCTTTAGATCTCATTTGAATTAGGTTTGTTAGCTTTTATCTAATCTACTTGGAAATTATAGCATAGACTATTTATAAATATACGATATACTTCCCTCTCTGTATGTGTCATGCGTGTTTGAGGAGAGATTTCCTAGACCTTGAGTTTGAATTCTTATAACACTTCACAATGAGGATTTCCAACAACAACAAAATATTGTATGTCTTATTTATAGTTTTTCAATTTTGTTTTGCTTTGTCTTCTACTTGTTCATTTTTACTTGTCTTTATTGCTACAAAAACGTCACCACTACTCAAAATTAAAGTGAGCCCTATGAAAATAAACAAGCAACTTAAATTGATTAAATTCTTCTCAGGTAACAAACAACTTAATAACTAAGTAACAAACAACTTACTTAGGTTATATCCATAGGAAGCAAAATAACTAAATTTTGTATGTTTACATTTATTTATGTATTTTCTGTGTATGTACCTATATATGTAGGTATATACCTACATATATCAATGTGTGTAATTAGTACTCCTATAAATATCTTTTCCGGACCTGGAAATAACCTAATATGTTTCCTAAATAAACCTAATATGTGGAAGAAGCATCAATCTGAGTCAATCGATCTAGAGCTATCATTCATCATAATCACCAAAAATACAAAAATGCCATAGCATTATCAGCAATACATACGAGGTTAACGAAAGGCCACTTCATCTCGGAGTGGAACTTCAAACAATTGCTCTTTCATCTAAGAATTTATTCTTTACTTTATTCCTTTGGAAATTGTAGTTGCAACACCACGTAAATGTTTTTTTGAATGTTCAATGATTATAAAATCAAATCTTATTGGCACAATGAAAAATTAAGGAAACAAATTTAAATTTGTAACTTTTTTAATTTAATCTACTTGTTATTCAATCTTATTTTAAATTCCAGACATGCTAACGCAGATTCTAGCATTCAATCTTAATTTGATCTTATCTCAAGAATAAAGATAGTTTTGCTAATTTTGATGTAACCGATCTTATCGGAACAAATCCAAAGTTAAACTCTAGTTATCTAGCTCATGGATGAGAAATTTCATGCACTGTATGCGGTTAGTAACTCCTCGGAAAGAACTCCATTTCGGCTGATGATGATAGACTTTGACAACCTTTATGCTTGTGAAATTTCCAAGATATAAGTCATCGGTGGTTGAGTTTGTGACGCATCTCCAACTTAAGAATAATCACAAACTACGGTTCAAGGGTACAATCCATGTGCAGTATTGAATGAGATATAATATAGGGGACTACCTCTTTTCTTTATAATAATATAACATAATAGAGACATCAACATGTAGCATGTTTTAGGGTTGGCCTTGTCGATAATAACGGCACCTCACAGACATTTCGTTCCACCTTCACATTATTATATTATGGGCGTGCAAAGTTTGTAGCGTCAATGATGCGCCCATCACTTTCCATTAAAAAAGAGAGGAAATTACACTCAATCAATCAATACTCCTGTAAAAGAACAATATAGCTTGCGATTTGTGAGAGGAGAGAAGTTCTTTTTTATTGAGTTTCACGTTTCCAATGTAACTTGAAGATTCAAATCTTACGTAAGTTATTTGATTAAAGCAAAAACAACCTTGATATCTTGTATTTCTGTCTGCATAATAGATCATCAGTCGCGATTGGTGATTGATTCTTGAGTTACTAGAATTCGAGAATCTAAAATCTATGTTCAGACAAAACATTACAAGTAGGTTTTTTGCAAAACCTAAATTTGCATTCTGCGCAAGGATTCTTTTTTTGTCCAAATGATTTAGTTTTAAGTTTTTTTATCCAATTAGGAAGAGAAGGCTTCTTCAGTCTTTAGATAGAATGATTAGCAGGCCAAAATGAGCTTTAATTTGCGTTTGAAACCAGATATGGAAATCCAACCATCCACATATACATACGATTTTTGAAGGAACTCTGATTCTTAATTTAATATGATGCTTACAAGTCTGATTCAGAGAATCTTTCCACACGAACCCTTTGATAATTCTAGTTAATAAAATGATCTCACGTGGTTTTTCTGTCTTCAAACTTAATAAACCAAAGATTCTTAACCCATTTCCTTCTTCTTTTCTCGGTTTTAGTTTCTCCAACGTTCAACCTCGATAAATTTGTTATATCTCTCCATCTAATTTCCTAAATTATTTGAATGCATTAGAGGTGCAACCATGGATAGCCCATATTTATATCTGAAATCCTAATATTATAAGAATGAAGGATCCACTACCAATTTATCATTTTTAATAACTTAATTTTAAACTCCGAAAAATCCAAAACGTAAGTTTTATTTAACACCACTATATAAGTATGCATATTGAAAATTAAACTTATTTTATATGATATTTCAATAATAAAAAAATCAACACATGGATTAATTACAAATTTGACATTACAAATTTGACATTATTTGATCTTATATAAAATAACCTTCAAGTTTTATGATTTTTTATGTGTATCCTTAGGATGTGATTGATACTCAAGAAGTATGAGAAGTCCGAACTTACTTCCCAGAACTTAAGTTTCTAAAACTCTAGTTCATTTCCTAGTGATTGGTGCACACTTTACATTCATGCATGTCAAATTTGATAGGTTCACCGTTTCAACAAAACTCAAGTACTTAGGTGAAAAGTAGTAGATCAGCTTTATTATAGAGTATTGCACACATTTTGTGTTTAGCAACCAGAGATTAATTGCTCAACAATGCAGAACTCAACATTTTGTGATTGGTTCGTAAGATCTAGATTATGTAAGACAAACCACTAATAATAACTTTCACAGTTCATACAATTTTTTCATGTCTTGGTACATAAAATATATTAAAAAATTGATGAACAAATTTTTTTTGTAGAAAGCCAAAAGAGTACCATTCCGCGCTAAATTAAATAATTCGATTCAAAAATTTATATCCTCAAAAGACGTCCCATCAATTACATAATGCCTCCTTTTATATTACAAAAAGAAAAAAGAGCAATCAACTCCACTTTCCATTTTGAAAAAGAGCTGATTCTTTTTTCTTTCTCACATCTCGAAGACACTCTGTTGCTTTATTTTCCATGTAGAAACTCTTTCCACCTTGAAGCTCACATTTCATACACTAGTGCAGAAAAATCCATATACGTCGGATATATAGGGGTATAGACGTCGGTTTTTTGCGGTCCAAGTACCCGACGTATATTTTTCCGTCGCCTATGCCATGTTGTATAGATGTCGGCTATATACACTCAATCATAAATTTCACCAGTTGTATTCATACATTCAATATCCTACCAAAGTGCCCAAATTTAGAGTGTATTTGTGATTCTTATTTTCATACCAAGGACCACCCATGGTTGTAAAGATTCGGGGAAGTTTCCCTCTCAGATTGTGAGATGAGATTCGAGCAACACGAGGGTGTCCGGTTGCTTCAATTGTAAAGATGCTTCATCTCAGTTCAAAATGGAGATTGAATTAGTGGACGAATCAAGTGGGGCTTAATAGGTGATCAACAAGGCTTGAAAGAAAAGAGTAGGACCCGACTAGGTGTCAAACCTCTATAAAATCCGTTATATATGTCATGTGTGGTTTGTTTGTTCTATTTCTTATTTTGTTTTAAATTTCTCTGAGCATCATTATTAAAAAAATAGTTGCATTATAACTTGATTAGTGTAGGGTCATCGATGTTAACAGAGTACCACTTACATTGTTGAAGGTGTACGTTCATGGTGGAAAGAAGTGATGCTCATAGAATAAACGTTCCTCGATCAATTTTCTCACGACTTTAAAAGCCACATTCTTTAAACATGTGTTTACTTCACCCATGTAAAGTTGCCGAAGGGTTATCGTAACATCCCGAAACAGCGGAAATTTAAAATTTTAAACAACCAAGACATCACCAGATAAAACTCATCAACGGGAATGTTACTCATATAAATCAATAGTCAGTGCACCAAAATACAATAGAGTTTGTCAAAAGACATGATTACAACAATACAACGAAAGACAGGTGCAAGTAATCATGACGACCTCGAAGAATCCGAAGAGGATCCTGACCCCAAAATGTGTGTGCCCGGTGTCACCACCCGACAGAACCTACTACGGTCCTGAAACATGAATCAAACAACGATGCCTGAGTTTCCCATTAGGAAGCCCTGTATGCTAAGCTCGCCTATATGAATGCAACAATATGGTAAATGAACCTATCATACTAGTAGCATGTCATATCAACATCTGCAATGCATCAACTCCCTCCAAGGGTAAACGGGACCTCAGTCCAACAACACAAGGACCCTCGAAGGTCAACAAGGACATCAGTCCAGCAACAACGACGGGTATCCCTCGGAAACCTACCATAAGCACATACGGTCTTACGGACAATAGGCAACGCACCCCCACACGCGACTACTCGAGCCAAAGGGATTGGTGAGGAGCGTCCGCACTTCCGCGCAAGGTAACAATGTGGCCTACACCGCCACCTCAACGGAGCCGTAGTCCGGTCGGTCACATACCAAGATAGGTGCCCAATCGGGGATCATCGCTGGAACAACATCGTCGGCATCGCCGACACAACATCGGCGGTACAACATACGTCCGGCACAACATCGGGCGGCACAACCACAAACTGGAACATCGTACGCACCATCATCGCCAGTAAAAACCTCGGCGGTACAACATACGCCCGACACAACATCGGACGGGTCCAAACCGTAGTCTGCATGGTCATCATGCTCCACGAGCCATGCGTCAACACGCATTGGGATCCGCGATCCTCAGGTCTGCTACTCTACGGAGAGTCAAGCAACAACACGTCACACCACTGTCAATCAACGGAAATGGCGTGACCCAAGTGTCCACACTCTTTCACACGACGGTCCCTGGGCAGACACGAGCACGTACCCTCCATCACCTCCCGGCTCACGCTCTAAGCGAGGACACAGGTTTCCATGGACATAGTTGACACAACAGAAGGACCAAGAATTCAGTTCTGCGCACAAACGATTGACCAAAAAAGCCTAACCGGTCGACCGTTCCCATTAGCTTCGGTCGACCAAAAGTCTGCAACGGTCAAACTATTTTGCGCATCACTTAAGTCCAAACGGTCGGACAACGATCTAAAATCGGTCGACCGAATACGAGGTCAAAATCCAGAGTTGGTCAAAATCACACAAGACTATTCGGTCGACTGACTCAGGGGTCCCGGTCGACCGAAAACTACCAGGGTCATCCTAATAGTCTAAGTCATATAACGGTCGAACAATATAACAAAATCGGTCGAACAACATGCATAATAGTCAAGTATACTCAAGTTCCGGTCAAACCAAAAGCTAAGGACGATCGACCGAAATCAGACAGAAAACCTCCAACCCACCAGCATACATGCAACCGGTCGACCGCCCGAAGGCACCGGTCGACCGTTGGTCGACAGCAACCCCGCGTTTGCCTAAGATTTTATGTCATTCTCTCGTCGCCGGCAAGGTCTCCGACCTCTTGCAACCGACCACAACTTCCCACCAACATGGGGAACAACAAACCAAACTACTAAGTGACATACCTCAAAGGGAAAATGGAGCACGTCAGAGTTTGTTCAACGTCACCTGCACCGTCGACACCTCGCTCGAGCACTCCTCGCCCCACGTCCACGAGCCTCGTGCACGTCCACCACCGCATGCCTCACGCCGGAGCAGACCCTTCCTCCTCTGGATGCCAGAAAAAGAGAAGAGAAAGAAGTTTGTGTGAGATATGGGAAAAGGAAGAAGAAAGGAAATGGGAGAGAGAGACGTTGGTTTTCTCTTCAACAAAACCAAACCCACCAAAACAGTAACCAACCTCCCTACACCCATCACCCAACCCACTGTTCACCTCCTCATTCCCCATGCAAAACCCTCCACTAATCATGGGATTAGTCCTTAAGCAAGGTGAGGATCTAACAATCCACCCACCTTAAAAGGATTTCGTCCCGAAATCAACAAGTTACTCACCGAAAAGCTCTGGATATTACTTCTGAACCTCCTCCTCGTTCTCCCAAGTGCCATCACGCTCACTGTGATGCTGCCACATGACCTTCACCATCGGAATGGTCCTCCTCCTGAACTGGTGATCCATGCGATCAACGATCTCAACTGGTCTCTCCTCGAGTGACAAGTCCTGCTGGATCTCTGGCACGGCAATGTCAATCACGTGAGCTGGATCTGCAACATACTTCCACAGCATCGATACATGGAACATGTTGTTAACACCCGAAAACTGCGGTGGCAATGCAATCCGGTAGGCAACCTCTACGACTCGGTCTAGGATCTCAAATGGCCCAACATACCTCGGACTGAGCTCCCCCTTCTTCCCAAATATCATCACTCCCTGAGCTGGGGAGATCTTCAGAAACACATGGTCACCAACCTCAAAGCTCAACTCCAATTTGCGTCTGTCGGCATAACTTTTCTGCCTGCTCTGTGCTGTGGCCAATCTCTTCCTGATCACATTCACCTTCTCTGGATACATCTGCACGAGCACTGGCCCCACTAACTGCCTCTCGCCCACATCACTCCAGCATACCGGTGATCTCCAAGGCCTCCTGTACAATGCCTCGTACGTTGTCATCCCAATACTCGAATGGTAGTTGTTGTTGTAGGCGAACTCTATCAACGACAGATGCTCATCCCAGTGTCCTCCAAGGTCTGGATCATCCTCTCTGACTGACCATCTGTCTGTGGGTGAAACGTTGTACTGAACCTCAGTCGTGTCCCCAACGCCCGCTGCAGATCCCCAAAACCTGGATGTAAATCTGGGATCCCGATCCGAGATGATGCTCACTGGTACTCTGTGCAGCCTGACTATCTCCTCCACATACAACTTAGCGAGACCCTCTAGAGGCAACGTGGTCTTGATCGCTAAGAAGTGCGCCGACTTGGTCAGTTGATCGACTATCACCCAAATCGCATTGTGGAATCTCCTCGTCTTCGGCATCCCCGTGACAAAATCCATCGTCACATGCTCCCACTTCGACTCAAGAAGCTCTATACACTGCATCGGTCCCACTGGTTGTTGATGCTCAATCTTCACCTGCTGACAAACTAAGCACCGGCTCACAAACTCTGCAATATCTCTCTTCGTGCCCCTCCCCCAGAATTTTCGCTGCAGGTCCTTATACATCTTCGTACTCCCAGGGTGAATGGTATACCTCGCTCGGTGTACCTCCTCCATGATGTCATCTCTCAGCCCATCGACCTTCAGCACCCAGATCCGACTCCTGAACCTCAGGCCACCATCAACCCCCACACTGAAGTTTGATCCATCTCTGGCAGCCGACTCATCATCATCATGCTGAGCTTGCACCACTCGCAAGATGGTCTGCAGCTCCACCCGAAGCCCAGCTATCACTGCCCTCTCATAGCCCACTGTGAACGGCCTCCACTCTGACAACGTATCGAGTAGCCTCCACTCCTGCATGCATAAACTCACATTTGACACCTCAACCTTCCTGCTCAGTGCATCTGCAACCGAATTCGCCTTCCCCGGATGATAGGAGATGGTGAAGTCGTAATCCTTAAGGAACTCGAGCCATCTGTGTTGCGTCATATTCAACTCCTTCTGCGAGAATAAGTACTTTAGGCTCTGATGATATGTGAAGACCTCGAACTGCTTCCCATAAAGATAATGCCGCCAGATCTTCAATACGTGAACCACCGTTGCTACCTCTAGATCATGAGTAGGGTAGTTCTTCTCGTGCACCTTCAGCTGCCTCGAAGCGTACGCCACTACCTTCCCGTGCTGCATCAGAACACAGCAAGCCAACCCCTGACGCATCACTATAAATCACATAGCCTCCGCTACCACTCAGTAGCGTCAGAATCGGCGTTGTCGTCCGACGCCTCTTCAGCTCCTAGAAACTGTCCTCGCACTTCTGGGACCAAATGAACTTGACGCTCTTCTGCGTCAACACCGTCAGCGGTGAAGCAAGTCTGGAGAAGTCCTGAATGAATCGTCTGTAATACCCAGCTAGTCCCACGAAGCTCCTGATCTCTGTCACGCTCGTTGGGGCTCTCCATTGAGTCACAAGCTCAACCTTCGCCGGATCCACTGAAATCTCATTGCCTGACACAATATGCCCCAAAAATGCCACCTGATTCAACCAAAACTCACACTTCGTGTACTTGGCATAGAGCTGCTGATCTCTCAAGATGCCAAACACAATCCTCAGGTGCTCCCGATGCTGCTCCCTGTCAGGCGAGTAAACCAAGATGTCATCCACGAAGACAACAACAAAATTGTCAAGGTACGGCTGAAAGATCCTATTCATGAGGTCCATGAATGCTGCAGGTGCATTCGTCAGTCCAAACGGCATCACCAAGAACTCGTAGTGCATGTACCGCGTCCTGAAGGTTGTCTTCTGAACATCTGCCTCCTTTATCCGTAACTGGTGATAAATCGAACGCATATCAATCTTCGAGAACACTCTCACCGTCTGCAACTGATTACTCGCCTTATTCAGCATCCCATAGTCGATGCACATCCGCAACGACCCATCCTTCTTCTTCAAGAACAACACATGCGCTCCCCATGGCGACACTCGGTCGGATAAACTCGGAGTCCATCAACTCCTGCAACTGCTTCTTCAACTTTGTCAACTCAGCAGGTACCATCCGATACAGAGCCTTCGACTGGGGTGTCATGTCAGCCACCAACTCAATGTCGAACTCGATCTCTCGGTGCGGCGGTAAACGACGAATCTCTGCAGGAAACACCTCTGGGAACTCTCGTATAACCTCTATATCCTCCAGCATCCTCGTCTCAGGATCAGAAACAACCAAGGTCGCCACGAATGCTCTGCAACCGTGATGCATCAGCCTCTGTGCCTTAACCGCAGACACAATCAAACGACCTCCTCTACTCCTCGTCCCTCTGATCAACACATCTGGCACATCCTTCCTCAAAATAAGGATCTTCTTCTCGTGGCAAAAGACTCGCATATCGTACTGTGATAGCCAGTCCATCCCCAGTATGACGTCGAAGTCCTCCATCGGTAGCAAGACTAGATCTACCGGAAAATCATAGTCTCCCAAAACAACTGTGGTGCCGAGGAGAAAGCTCCCCACAATGCCTACCTCACCCATGGGCGTCCTGACTTCCAACAAGTCAGTCAGTAGCTCAGGGGTCTGATCTAACTCGCCAGCAAACTTCTCCGAAATGAAGGAGTGTGTGGCACCACAATCAAATAAAACACGAGCAACCAAACCTGAAATGACAAGGGTACGTTCCCCGACAGTGTTGGAGTCCTTCGCCTCCTCGGCCCAGACGGCGAAGACTCGCCCTGCTCTCTTGGCCTGGCCCTGCGGAACAACGAACCTGCTGCCTCCGCTCCTCTCTGAGACTGGTGGTCCTGGCCTCTTGCTCGTCTTGCCCTACCTCCTCGGGCACTCTTGAATAAAATGGCCCATCTGGCCGCATCCCAAGCATGCACCTGTACGCCGGGGGCACTCCTGACCCGTATGAGATCTCCCGCAGGTACTGCACGCACCAGACTGACGTCCTCCTCCTCCATCAACCTAGGGCCTTTTGCCTGGGTTCCCAGTGGAACGTCCAACTGCATGTCCTCCCGTGCTCACTGACGTCTTCCACGCCTCCTGGTAATTCTCCTGATAGTCCTGATCAATGATGGTCTCATACTTCATCGCATTCTCCAGGGTCTGCGGTATGTTGGTAATCACACGCGACCTGAGCTGCTTTCTCAGCCCTTTGATGAACTTCCGTGCACGCTGCTCGGGCGTCACATAAGTCTCAGAACAATAACGTTCCAAGGTGTTAAAACCTGCTGATGTAGCTAGCCAAGGACATCTCCTTCTCCTTGAGGGCCAAGAACTCCTTCTTCTTCCTGTCTCTAACGTGCTGCGGAAAGAACTGCTGGTTGAACTCCTCAAGGAATTCCTCCCAGCTCACGTCATCTCGGTCAGCAAATACCACTACAGATGTGGTCCTCCACCAGTTTGCTGCCTCTCCATCCAGCACATAGGTGGCTAGGTCCACCATCTGCTCCGGTACACAGCCAATCGCCCGGAAAATCCTCTGGATCTTGAAGACCCAGTCCTCTGCAACCTCAGGGTTACTTTTGCCGTCAAAACTAGGTGGGTGCTGCGTCATGAAGCGATCATGCTCCACACCTGTCCCTGTCTGTTCTGCCCTCGCCGCCTGACGCTAGAGGAACTCGCCCAACCTATCCCAGGTAGTGCACTCAGTGGCATCACTAGCACTGTGCTCATTCGTGACATTCCTCACACGTCTCGGAGGCATCTGACACATGAAACAACTAAAGATCAGCCATGAATGCATGCTAAATGTAAAGTGCAACCTAACATTACAACACTAGGGTGATTTCTTTGGGAGCCACACACAGGGACCGACCGCTCTAATAGCAAGTTGTAACATCCCGAAACAACGGAAATTTTAAAATTTAAACAACCAAGAGATCACCAGATAAAACTCATCAACGGGATTGTTACTCATATAAACCAACGGTCGGTGCACCAAAATACAACAGAGTTTGTCAAAAGACATGATTACAACAACACAACGAAAGATAGGTATAAGTAGTCATGACGTCCTCGAAGAGTCCGAAGAGGATCCTGACCCCAAAATGTGTGCGCCCGGTGTTACCACCCGACAAAACCTACTGCGGTCCTGAAACATGAATCAAACAATGATGCCTGACTTTCCCATTAGGAAACCCCGTATGTCAAGCTCGCCTATATGAATGCAACAATACGGTAAATGAACCTATAATACTAGTAGCATGTCATCTCAACATCTACAATGCATAAAATCCCTCCAAGGGTAAACGGGACCTCAATCCAAACACACAAGGACCCTCGAAGGTCAACAATGATATCAGTCTAGCAACGACGGGTCTCCCTCGGAAACCTACCATAGGCACATACGGTTTTACGGACAATACACGACGCAACCCCACACGCGACTATTCGAGCCAAAGGGATCGGTGAGGAGCATCCATACTTCCGCGCAAGGTAACAATGTGGCCTACACCACCTTAACGGAGCCGTAGCCCGGTCGGTCACATCCCTAGATAGGTGCTCAATCGAGGAGCATCGCCGGAACAACATCGGCGGCATCGCCGACACAACATCGGCGGTACAACATACGTCTGGCACAACATCGGACGACACAACCACAAACCGGAACATCGTCGACACCATCATCATTGGCAAAAGCCTCGGCAGCATCGCTGGCACAATCTCGACGGTACAACATACCTCTGGTACAACATCGGACGGGTCCAGACCGTAGTATGCAGGGTCATCATGCTCCACGAGCCATGCGTCAACACGCATTGGGATCCGTGATCCCTCAGGTCTGCTACTCTACAGAGAGTCAAGCAACAACACGTCACACCATTGTCCATCAACGGAGGTGGCGCGACCCAAGTGTCCACACTCTTACACACGGCGGTCCCGGGGCAGGCAAACTGATGAAGATTTAAATTTATACCGCAAGTGCACGGCCGCGATGAAGCGGTGGCAAGTACGAGTCGAACACAAGGAGGGAGAGATTTCGTTATTTTTGTTATTTCGATTGAGGGGAAGAAGTAGAGAAAAATCAATTAGGGTTTTTGGAGTTTTTGGTTTAATTAACTAAAGTACGAAACAAAAGCAATTAAAATTAAAACAAGAACAAAGAGAGAAATCCGTGGGGTGGAGGTTTAGATTTAGGTTTAGAGTAGAGAATTACTGAAACTTATTATAAATCATGTTAGTTATGAAGCATTACAAGATAAATGACTTAACATAAACTCAAGTAATCAAAATACACTAATCATGAACTTAAAATAATAACATGCATTCATCATTCTCTAACCCTAATTCCATCACCTCCACCCTTTGGAAAGAGTTAGAAACTCATGGAGGGAGGAAGAAGAAGGGATCCTAGAGACATTAAAAGAAAGGAGAGACAAAACAAAATAAAACAGAAATTTATTACTAATGATCCAAGACCAAAGGTTCAAAGATGTGTTACATTCGTCCTACAAGGCTATTTATAGCCGATACAGTGGATACCAATACATAAAAGGATAGTACACGCGTCGACCCGACACTGGACAAAAATCGGGCACACAGATCAATGACTGGGCGGCGGAAACGCCGCATATTGAAGGTGTTGTGCGGCGAAAACGCCGCACAATCAGGTCTGCTCGGGTCCGGATTTTGGTCATGTGTTTATGGTATGATTTGATCTTTATTTATGCGTCTGGATGATTCTTTCCATTGTCTTGAACTCTGGATTAATTCCTTCCATTGTTGGAGATTTATATTTGACTTTTCTTTTGACTTTTCCAACAAAATAACTTGATCCTTTTCTTTTGCAATCAGGTCCTTGGTATTTTGCAATTAAGCCCTTGACCTTTTTGTAATTAGCTCCTTGAATGCTTTTATGCTTGGATGCATTTCCATTTGAAACCCGATAAGCTTGAATTCGGTCTTTATGATAGAAATGAATCTTTTGCACGCGTTTATGCTCGGAATGTGGGTAATTTGCATTCAGGTCCCTGTATTCTGTAAATACGACTAAACACATACCTTAGTAGCATTTATTGATATAAAAGTAATCTAAATGAAAGACATATGATGCAATGTATGCAATGCATCAAATACCCCCACACCTAGATTTTGCTAGTCCCTAGCAAAACAAAATATAAGAAAATGAAAACAGGGAAATCCTAACTCACTTTCGTAGGAATCACGGTTGCACTTAGCATGTGCAACAAGCCTTTAAACCTCTTTGTTGCCAAGGAGGAGGAGTGTTGTCTCCTGAGGGTTTTCAGCGGATATACCCACAAAATCCTATCAACATTTCATTAATAGTTCTCAATATCCCTACCTCAACCTTACACATCTTACTGAAAATTCTTGCATGCTCATTATATAAATCTAACTCATTAGAAATATGACTTGGTCTTTATTCCTCCAACATTCACACCACTAACCCTTCTAAACATGTTATTACTTAAATTATTTTGCACGCCTCCTCTGGTGGTGAAGTATCATTTGGATCAACCATGGCATGGATCATTCCTTTAGCTCTGGGCCTTGAGTATCTTAAAGTATTTATTTATTTATTTTTTCTTTTTTCCGTGATTCAACACATTTGCTTTTCTTTTTAACACTTATACCCTTTTTGCATTCGTGTAGCGAGTTTGGTCGATAATCCCGAGCTGGCAGACTCAAGTTACCGGGTTTCAAGATACCCCTACGGACCAGTGACTCAAAGGCTTGGGCTTTTGTAATCATTTTGCAAAATGTGCTTTCCTCACTTTATTCCTTTATTTTTACTTTTATTTTCCTCAAGGCTTAATTGCTATTAGAAGTCCACACTTCCCGGTGTATTTTCCTCAACCTCTGATTTTTATCAACCACTTCAAGGATTTGATTCATCCAATTTAAGTGCATACATGTCTTACAAGGGCCATGGGTTATTTCTTTGGAACTTAGATTTATGTCATAATTTCTACAAGCAGACTATATAATAAGGAACAAAAACTTGATGCAATTTGTACACGGGTTTTGGCAGTTCAATCTTAAGCTATGTCATAGAATATTGAATTTTTTTTTTTTTAAAAATAAAGCAGAACAGAAAATCAAATAGATAGATATGTACATATATAAACACCCCCCCACACCTAAATCATGCATTGTCCTCAATGTATGCATAGATAAAATAAATGCACTGATTACCTGCGTCGGTTTGCGGTAGAGGGGTTGAGTTTGCTCAAAGTCAACCATAATCAGAACTGGATTGAATGACACCATGTTGGTGCATGTATCCAGTTGAATTGTTCCCCATGTTGACTTGAGGAAAAGATTCCACTCTTCTCACTTGAATTGGTTCGCTTATTTGCTCGAGTGATGGTGGTTGAGTAAATGAATTACTCCCTTTTTTCTTATTTCCTTTTTGCTTATGTGATGATTTATTTGATTCAGAATTCTGATAAATACGTGCTCTCATCACAACATCACTTGGGTTGCATATTATTTCTGGCTCATTATCAATATGGAAGATATTAAATTCTGCTTTTAAGTTCCCGAAAGATAATTGCACGAGCCCATTTCGACAGTTTATTAATGCTTCCGAAGTGGCTAAAAAGGGTCTACCTAGAATTACAGGGATTTGTCGATTAGGATTTATAACAGGTTCAGTATCAAGTACGACAAAATCCACTGGATAAATGAAGTCACCAACCTTAATCAAAACGTCCTCTACTATACCTCTCGGTTTCTTAACAGAACAATCAGCGAATTGGAGGGTTGTCTTAGAGGGTTTCAGCGGACCAAGGTTGAGTTGCTCGTAGACAGAAAATGGGAGCAATTTAACGCTTGCACCTAGGTCTAGAAGGGCTTTATTGATAAACGTATCTCCTATTGAACATGAAATTGTGGGACACCCCGGGTCCTTATATTTTATAGGAGATGTGTTGGAAAGAATTGAGCATATGTTTGCAGTTAAGAATGTCTTCTTTGGTACATTCGTTTTTCTCTTCTTAGTGCACAAATCTTTTAAGAATTTAGCATAAGCAGGTATTTGTTGAATCATGTCTAAGAGTGGAATGTTTACCTTAACTTGCTTAAATACTTCCAAGATTTTCTCTATTTGTGCACTAGAGTTCTTTTTGAGTCTATTGGGAAATGGGGCTTTAGGCACATAGACTCGCTCAGGTTCAGGTTGAGCTACAGGTTCAGGTTGGGTAGGTGGATTGGGTTTTTCAATTTGGACGTCGGGTTCAATGGTCAAGTCATATGTGGGTGCTTGATGGCTAGACTGATTAGTCATTCTAGGGTTTACCACATTATTGTCAATTTGTCTTCCGGACCGTAATGATACTACAGCATTGATTTGTTGGAACGGTCCTTCCTCATTAACCATTTGAACCGGTCTAGGGTTGTTATTTCCTGAAGGTGGTTGATAAGATTGATATTGATTATTAGTTCTTGGGTTCACCTCAGGTTGACTTGGAAATTGGCCCTTTTCTCTTTCACCTATTATCTGTGCTAATTGGCTGACCTGTGTCTCTAGCCTTTGGAATGATTGGTTGGTTGTTTGTATAAAAGTTGTCATTAAAGTTTCTAATTTTGTCAACCTAACCTCATGATTTCCATTGTTATTACCCCCAGATGATGTATTATTTTGGTTATATGGGGTTTGTTGTTGTCTAGGAGGTTGTCCTTGTTGGGTCCACGAAAAATTGGGATGATTACGCCAACCTGGGTTATAGGTTGATGCGTAAGGATCATTTCTAGAATTGTTAAATGTGGCATTAACATGTTCCAGGTCCACACAGTCCTCCATTAAATGACCAGTCTGACCACATCTAGAGCAGGGGATAGACAAGGGTTGATTCATTCGGGGTTGATTTTGTAGCTCTAGACTTTCCATTCTGCGCATTAGGGTAGCTAGTTTTGCCTCAGCCGCTATGTTGGAGTCTACAGCTAAGACACCTGGTCGGGGTTGACTCGCTATCCTAGATCCAATACTTGGGTTGATGGGTGTTCTAGCATTGTCCCATTGCATACTATTTTCAGCTAAATCCTCAAGAAAAATCCAGGCATCATTTTCATTTTTGGACATGAAATTCCCTTGGCTCACAGATTCTAGCATAACTCTAGATGTGGGTGTCAATCCCTCATAAATAATTTGGCATAATTGCCACTTCGGTATTCCGTGATGAGGGCATTGGGTCAAGACACTCTTAAATCTCTCAAGATAGGAATAGAACGGTTCGCTCTCAGACTGAACGAATGCAACAATTTCATTCCTAATCTTCATAGTCTTATGGTTGGGGAAATATTTTTTTAAGAAAACTTGAACAAATTCGGCCCAACTTCTAATAGATCTTTCGGCTAGACTATATAGTCATTTCTTAGCGTCGTCTTTCAGTGCTAGAGGCACGAATTTCAGACGCACTGCCTCTTCAGGGATATGCTGGTATTGCATAAGAGAGCAGATTTCCTCAAATTCTCTAAGGAAGAGATATGGATCTTCCCTAGAGGTGAACTTAGGCAGCATACTCATGTATTGTGCCTTAAGTTCGAAGTCGCGACCCGGTATGGTGGGCATAACGATGCACGATGGCTGAGCAGCCATTGTTGGGTAGCATCGATCCCTCAGAGTTATAGGTTGCACAACAGGTGGGTCCACGACGTTCTCACCCATTGGATCCGGGTGAGGTGGTGCAGCAGATGGATTGGGGTTAAGCTCTAGACTGGAATCCAGATGAACTCGTGAGAGTCGATTGCTTAAATCCCGCACCCAAATCTGAGTGCACCGGTTTGAATTAATTTTTGAATTTGAATTCGAAATTTAAATTTCAAATTCAATTCCAAGAATCAATTACTCTCTCTTTTTTTTGAATTTTTGAATTTTAATTTTTTTTTTTTAAAGGGAAACAAACAATAGAAAGGTAAGGATGAGAAGGGAAAGAAGACTCAGACGAGAAGGGAAACTTAACTCTAAAGGATAAAAATTAGGATTGGTCAGAAATTTCCTGAACAAGCACGGTCAAAACAATCCTAGACCTAGTGTCACTTAGATCTAGACGACTCCTAACTGGTTGAGTCGAATTGATTTGCTTGATTCACCTCCCTCACCAATCAAACCAAGTTGGCCAGTTAGTGTATAGCTAGTGGGGGCGCTTCCGACAGAGTCGGTGCCAATTAGACAACCACGTCGCTTGGAAGACTTTCGTCGACACAAAAACACTTTCTAGACACCAAATTGAATTCAATTAGCTTCAGGTCATAGCAAGTCAAACCAATCTCCTCCTTAATTGAGTCCGAGTCCTTAGGGGCCAATGTCTAATTGATTTTAAATTTTAGGCTTAGGCGACACTTCAGGATTGTGGTTTGTGGGCTACGGGAGGGTGATGAAATCCCCACCGTATCTTTTCCTACGGAGTTGCCCTTAAGATAGTTTAACTTAAATCTAGCAAAGATAGTCAAACAATGGTCTTTTTAATGGGGGCAATTGCAAGGTTGTATGCAACTAAATTATATGCTCTAATGCAATCGATAAAAACCTCGATACGTACCTTGCCTCCAGCAATCTTCAACAAGTATTAATTTGCAAGAATTTAGCAAGAATAATGCAAGTAAAACCTTATATGATGCATGCATTAAGGTCTTTCTAATTTTGCCAATTTTAGGTCAGAGTTGAATTATTGCCAATTATGGAATTGTAACCCTAACACGTGCAATTCTACGAAAGGAAACTTTTCAACTATTCAGATTTTACGAGAAAGGCAAGAAAAGTTACCTCCGCAATGTTCAGTCGGGTTCGCCGCCCGCTCTCGGAGATTCCAGTAGCTTAATGCGACCACCCAGAGATGTCGACGATGCCCCAGAAATTTGAAGACCAGAACCCACACTGGTGCGGCGATTCCGCCGCAAGTCACCTTGTAGATGCGGCGATTCCGCCGCCCAAGTGTCTCAGAACGCTCCCGGATTTCGCCGCACGCTCTGTTGTCTCCTGCTACACAAATTCAAATACTTAGATCGCGCACAAGGTAGACAGGATAAAATCGAAAACACAAAAACACAAAAATCTGCGTCGCCTCCCCGGCAACGGCGCCAAAAACTTGATGAAGATTTAAATTTATACCGCAAGTGCACGGCCGCGATGAAGCGGTGGCAAGTACGAGTCGAACACAAGGAGGGAGAGATTTCGTTATTTTTGTTATTTCGATTGAGGGGAAGAAGTAGAGAAAAATCAATTAGGGTTTTTGGAGTTTTTGGTTTAATTAACTAAAGTACGAAACAAAAGCAATTAAAATTAAAACAAGAACAAAGAGAGAAATCCGTGGGGTGGAGGTTTAGATTTAGGTTTAGAGTAGAGAATTACTGAAACTTATTATAAATCATGTTAGTTATGAAGCATTACAAGATAAATGACTTAACATAAACTCAAGTAATCAAAATACACTAATCATGAACTTAAAATAATAACATGCATTCATCATTCTCTAACCCTAATTCCATCACCTCCACCCTTTGGAAAGAGTTAGAAACTCATGGAGGGAGGAAGAAGAAGGGATCCTAGAGACATTAAAAGAAAGGAGAGACAAAACAAAATAAAACAGAAATTTATTACTAATGATCCAAGACCAAAGGTTCAAAGATGTGTTACATTCGTCCTACAAGGCTATTTATAGCCGATACAGTGGATACCAATACATAAAAGGATAGTACACGCGTCGACCCGACACTGGACAAAAATCGGGCACACAGATCAATGACTGGGCGGCGGAAACGCCGCATATTGAAGGTGTTGTGCGGCGAAAACGCCGCACAATCAGGTCTGCTCGGGTCCGGATTTTGGTCATGTGTTTATGGTATGATTTGATCTTTATTTATGCGTCTGGATGATTCTTTCCATTGTCTTGAACTCTGGATTAATTCCTTCCATTGTTGGAGATTTATATTTGACTTTTCTTTTGACTTTTCCAACAAAATAACTTGATCCTTTTCTTTTGCAATCAGGTCCTTGGTATTTTGCAATTAAGCCCTTGACCTTTTTGTAATTAGCTCCTTGAATGCTTTTATGCTTGGATGCATTTCCATTTGAAACCCGATAAGCTTGAATTCGGTCTTTATGATAGAAATGAATCTTTTGCACGCGTTTATGCTCGGAATGTGGGTAATTTGCATTCAGGTCCCTGTATTCTGTAAATACGACTAAACACATACCTTAGTAGCATTTATTGATATAAAAGTAATCTAAATGAAAGACATATGATGCAATGTATGCAATGCATCACAAACCCACGTACCCACCGTCACCTCCTGGCTCACGCTCTAAGCGAGGACACAGGTTTCCGTGGACAGAGTTGACACAACACAAGGACCAGTAATTCAGTTCTGCGCAAAAACGGTCGACCGTTCCCAATAGGTTCGATCGAACGAAAGTCGGCAACAGTCTAACTTTTCTGCGCATCACTTAAGTCCAAACGGTCGGACAACGATTTAAAACCGGTCGACCGAATATGAGGTCAAAATTCGGAGTTGGTCAAAATCACACAAGACTATTCGGTCGACCGACTCAGGGGTTTTGGTCGACCGAAAACTACTAGGGTCGTCCTAATAGTCTACGTCATATAACGGTCGAACAATATAACAAAATCGATTGAACAACATGCATAATAGTCAAGTACACTTAAGTTCCGGTCGAACCAAACGCTAAGGACGGTCGACCGAAATCCGAAAGAAAACCTCCAACCCACCAGCATACATGCAACCGGTCGACCGCCACACGACATCGTTCGACCCGTGTTTGTTAAATTTGGGCAAACCAGTAAAATCGGTCGACCGTCCGATGGCACCGGTCGACCATTGGTCGAGAACAACCCTGCGCCTGCCGAGGATTTTACGACGTTCTCTCGTCGCCGGCAATGTCTCCGACCTCTTGCAACCGACCACAACTTCCCACCAACGTGGGGAACAACAAACTAAACTACTAAGCCGACATACCTCAAAGGGAAGATGGAGCACGCCAGAGTTTGCTCAACGTCACCTGCAATTTCGACACCTCGCTCGAGCGCTCCTCGCCCCACGTCCACGACCCTCGCCACATCCACCACCACACGCCTCACACCGGAGCATACCCTTCCTCCTCTGGACGCCGGAAAAAGAGAAGAGAAAGAATTTTGGGTGAGAGATGGGAAAAGGAAGAAGAAGAAAGGAAATGGGAGAGAGAGAGTTGGTTTTCTCCTCAACAAAACCAAACCCACGCCAACAGTAACCAGCCTTCCTACACCCATCACCCAGCCCACTGTTTACTTCCTCATTCCCCATGCAAAACCCTCCACTAATCACGAGATTAGTCCTTAAGCAAGGTGAGGATCTAACAGTTATCGTGAAAATAACCATGGTGTTATATTTGGAAATCCAGTGCTTGCCGGCCGAAAACCAACCCAAGACTTCAAAAGGACAAAACATGGTAGAGAGAAGAACATGCATCGTTCTCAACCAAGATTTACGTGGAAACCTTCATTTTATTCCAACATTGGATGCGAAAAAACATGGACTAATACTCCAATAGGCACAAACACGTTAACCTTTTGTTGTAATCCCAAATTCCATGCAATTTTCTCCCCTCACTTAAACTTATATATGTCAAATGTAGTTGAAAAAACCTTAGAAGTCAGTTTCTATTTTATATCAAAAGTTAAATAAAAAAATCACACTAGGGTATTAATAAAATTATAGGTGTCATTCCTATATTGCCTCAAACACAAGAAATAATCCCATTCAGAAATGACTTTTGATATCCTAGTAACCTTCTAACCTCCAAGACATACCATGTTATGTTCACACCTTTTTGTTTGAACGATTCATGTATTGATCCCACTCGTTTGCACAGTAACTTGTGTGGAATTTTTTTTTGAAAAAGAATTCGAGCAATGTTTTTCATAAAAAAGCTCCACAACGTTTTTAGAGGAAAAACATCTCACCACCTAGTTTTAGGGTCCGTTCCAGAAACCTAACTTTCGAGTCTGAGATTCTCAAAAGGTGCGTTTGAGAGATGGATAATGTTGGGTTTATGGGGTCAAACAATTCTTTCATGGTTTGTGGGACTAATGGTCGAGTGGCTTAACAACCCGGTTTATGACTTTAACGAGCAACCCATCATGTCCATTTGATGCTTAGTTTTGGGGCTCTGTGCTGCCTGGAACAACTCAGTGGCGTCCTCACTAACAACAATTGCTTTTTATTATAGTGGTTGAGATCATGGGACATAACTCTTCCATTAATGGAAAACGCACGTCTTCTTGAAGCTTGTTTACCTTTCACTGGTGCAGAATAAGGAGAAGATGTCACAATATATATGTCGGATCCCTAAACGACTGACACCTAACATTATAGACGTCGGGTATGACTATAACTGATGCCTATACGGAGACATAGGCGTTAGTCTATAGTAGGTCGACGTCTATAGGGTGTATAGACGTCGGCCTATGTGAAGCTGACGTCTATATGGTGCATAGACGTCAGCCTAATATAACACGGACGCCTATTGAAAGACTGCTTGCTGCAATGAAATATGTATTGGATTGTTTTGTTCTTATTGTTGAGATGGTGACAATTCTCATGGGTTGTAGGTGTTGTAGTTTAGTCCCACATTGGAGAATGATTTTTGGTTGGCGTGGTTGTTGTACTCCACTACTCTTTAATTTACTTCTAAATGAGAGTTGGGTACCATATTACAATATGCAAGTGTGATACATATATTTAATGGTCAAAAGATTGACACTTGGGCAACTTGGGCTTAAGATGGTTGGGCATGTACTTACAAATATGGTAGTATTAATATGTTTTTTGGGATTATTTAAAGGTATAGACGTCAGTTTTATCGGGTAGCCGACGTATACATGACGTAATGTTTTTTTTGAGATTATTAAATGTATAGACGTCGGTTTTATAGGGTAGCCGACGTCTACATGTCGTAATGTATTTTTTGGGGTTATTTAAATATATAGACGTCGGCTACCCTATATAGCCGATGCTAATTGTAGGTGTTGTAGTTTTGTCCGACATCGTAGAATGATTTTTTCTTGGTGTGATTGATGTACTACACCAATCATTTACTCCTAAATGGGAGTTGGGTACCATACTACAATAGGCAAGTGAGATTAATGTACTTGGGCTTGATTAATGTTCAAAAGATGGGCACTTAGGGGCATTTGGGCAACTTGGGTTTGATTAATGTACATGTTGAATGTCTACTACATGTCGTATTTTTTGGGTTATTTAAAGGTATAGACATCGACCGTATATAGTTGACGTCTATACCATGTATAGATGTCGGTCATATGAGTCGACGTCTATACACTGGGGCATAGGTGTCAGGGACACATACGACGGTCGTTGGACCGCCAAAATCCGTTTCATTTTTTTTGTTTTGGAATAATAGTTTGGATTTTTTTTTTTTTGGGATTACAGATACTCTTCTAGATGTCAAACACTAGTATAAGTTATTTGAGATACATTTTAAAAATTTGTTGTCTCATTTTATAGAAAACACATCATCATCTATTTAAATGTGATATATGGTTGTTATTTTTATCTTTCAGCCCATGTCAATTTAAAAATCTTTCACAATATAATTTTCAAATTTAATTAATCTTGATATTATTCATCTTAGCTGAGTCATTATACGTGTTAATTGTTTTCTAAATTTCAAAATAAAAAACACAACCTACATTAGGACAAATAAAGGGGCTATAACATGCTAACAAGTTTTCTTTGAAAATCAATACACCAACAAGTTTGAAAATATATATTAAAAATTTAGTCATAAAACCTAATTAAAAATAATATATGTCGTAATTTGGTGACTCAATAATGTAGAAAATTTATAGAATTTGACGAAAATTGTGATTTAATTAATTTTGTTGGGAAACTAACTTTTTGATGTAATTTTTAACTTATGGGTGTAATTTTATTACGTTTAATAACGTTTAACGTCTAATAAAATGTTGGGTGAGAATAGATTCTAAAATCAAGTGACAGTATATGGTGGCGTATGACTCCAACCATAAATTTTCAAATGGAAGTGAACTGTTGAACGGGAAGTGAGAGAAAATTGTGAAAGAAAATTGTAAACTTTGTTTCCGTAATTTTCGTTCGTTTTTAAATGGAAATGAGAGAACACATCTTAACCATATGTTTCTAAGTCATATAACCATTTTTGTAATTCAAGATCTATAAATTTCAAATTTTCAGGACTACTTATAACCTAGAAATCATTAAAATCTAATTTCGCAATTTCGTGAACCTTTTCTAACTAACTGATAAATTAACTACCGATGACATCTTGGGCAAAACAAGAGGATACAAGGGCGGTAAAGTCACGTGTACAACATAATCACGGCCCATTGCATTCGGACGGTATCATCAAACACGTAATCACTTCTTTCGCTAACAAAACATTTTTTTACTTTTCAAAAAGAAAAGTTAATTAAAATTATTCAGTAAAAGGACAGAAATCCATCACGGATTGGGCGCCACAATTAGTGCTGCACTGCTGCGTCCAAACAAACCCCAAAAATTAAATACGAGGGGAAAAACGGGAAGAGAGTGAGACAATGGAACAGAGCTTCTTTGCTGTCGAGCCAGAAAAGGCGAGTCGAGTCTGGGGCCATTCAAGGACCGTTCCGTAATTTTCCTATCCCATTTTGTCCTTCCCCTTATTATATTTTCCCTATAAATCCCCAACCATTGCCTCTGCCTCTCCTCTCCTCTCCTCTCGACCTTCTCGCCTCTTGGGTATGTGAAAAGCAGAGATTTCTCTGGATTTGAATAGGATTCTTGATTTATGTCGGATTTTGCGTTTTGGGTCGTTCAAAGATTGGATTTTGACGTGTTTGGTGGTCAGATTTGGTAAAGACACAGTAGAAGATGGATTGCTTCCACTCCGAGAAGAAAGCTAACGTCTTTTGCCCTAAACCGAGGCGTGTTGGAAGGTTTATGGGCGGGAATGAGGCTATTAGACCCCCTAGATTTTCACAGTGGTAGGATTTCTTTTTTGTTTTGTTTTGTTTTGGGAAGTCTGAAAAGATTTGTTTTGTTTGGTTATGTTTGTTTGGGTGGAAATTTTGTGTTGATGTTGTTTTGTGGGGTTTGGTTTCAGTCATCAAGTGGATCTGAGTGATTGGAGTGCTGAGGCGGAGATTTTGGATGTGATACTAACAAAGGTTTGTTCTTTTTCTTTGCTCATATATATTGATTCTGCTTTTATATTTGTTTTTGTTTTTTAGAAAACATCATGTTTTATGTGGAGTGTTGTTTTCTTGTTTCTATGTTTTTCGATTTTATGGTTTGTAGTTAACTTGATGAATCATTTGTCCAGGTGTCTGATTTTGTTACGAAAAGGTTGAAATCTATGTCTGTACTTTTTTTTCCATCTCTGCTTGTTTGCAATTAATCGATCGTATTTTGTAATTTATGAGGCCACTGGAAACTTGTTTTGCTCTTACAGAAAAAAAATCTCCTAACACCTGGTTTATGCTCTTCCATGAAAGGACTGAAAATTAGTCTATTGCTGTATTTTTGTGGAGAAAATGGTGTTTAGGATATGAAGTAAAATTGTGAAAGATGTTTTTTGGAATTTCAGTTTCTTCTGTAATTGTGATATTATATGATGCTGCTGCTGTTGCTGAAATTCCGTTCTCGTATGATATATAGTTATAGGAGTTTTAAGCCATGTATGAAATATTTCAGCTTCTATTACTCTCATATCAATTTTTTCTTGTTTATGCAGGACAGCTATGGTTGTCAAAATCAATTACTGGGGAGCCAGATTTCGTGTTCACCCCCTTATTTTTGTGGATCCCCACCAAGCCGAGCTGCTAACCCGTTGATTCACGATGCTTGGTTTCTTGAGGAGAAATCCGTAACACCATTAACTCCACCGAAATTCGTCCCGTCGAGTTCGCCTTTATCTTCATCTTCTAGTTTCAGGCAAGGAAGCTGTTCTCGGCCGAGCACCAAGTTTAGTCCTAACCAAGCAACAGTGAGGATTGAGGGATTTAACTGCCTCAACTCGGATCGCCGAGGCTGCGGCATCCCTGCTGTTGCCTAAGCAAATTAACCCCTGCACCGGACCGGAGCATGAGCACTCGCTTTTCTCGGGTGATCATGCCTTAAACTTAGAGTTTCAATTACCGCATCAACAACAACAAAACAGCCAACAGGTAGTAGGCCATCATCAATGAGAGGAAAAAGCCTGAGGAATTTTTTTTGGGGTTGTGAGAAGTCTTGTTATTATTGTATATATAGTCCAATATGTCTTCTGAGTAGTCTGTGTTGTCAACTAGAGAATTACATGTATAGTTCAGAATCCTTAAGTAAGATTCATAAGGGAGATTTGAAGAGTGAGGTAGTTTCCTTTTCATTTGTGGTCGATTAGCCTCCAATTTTATGCCTAGTACTAGTGTTGAAGATGTCTATACTAGACTTTCATTTCATAATTTTCCATGGGATGATGAATGGTTTGAGGTTTGTAATGTGTCTGTCTGTAAGTTAAAAGAATAACTTCTAACTTTTATCATTTTGGTGTGTGTGTAAAATATGTTTAGGTTGACATTGTCATTATTATAATCACCATCTGATGTTTCTATTACATTTATGGTGTTCCTTAGACTGAAGGTGCTCTCTTAGACCATCACTAACCATGACCTGTACGACCTGGTCATGAGCTTTCTCTCTTCAAAATCAGTTTTCTCTCTCTTCCACATTAGCTTTCTCTTTCCTCAACCCACCTTCTTCTTCTCTTTCCTACAATATTCAACTCTTAACCACAACCCAATAACCTATCTCTCTCATCCACATCGTTTCGGGGTTCATTTTGGAAAAAATTAATTTTTTTTTAAAAAATCAAGCTAATTATAAAACGTATTTTCATAAAAATAATAATAATAAATCTCTAACAAAAAATTCAAAACAAAAACAAAACCAAAAATCAAAAAATCAAAAAATTCAACCCCAACGCGCCACGTGGTGCGTCCGGATTGGATAACCCGAACAACCGGGTCGTCGACCCGGGTGTTGAAACGCCCGGGTCGACAACCCAGGCGAAGATGACCTCTGTCATCTTCGCGTTAAGACCAAGGCAAAGATGACCGGTTACATATGATGACCGGTCGTGAGGTTTGTTTTGCACCCGTTAACGATGCCCTTAGAAGAATAATAACATGTGATATCATAACAAATCCCAAACAATTCTGATCATTTATGGTAAACAATGAGTATAGGGGACATTATTGTCAGAAGACGCACCAGGATAGGTCTGATATGTTTTGCTTTATCGGAGAGATGGTGGGTGGTAGGATAATGGGACGTCATCCCTGCTTTTCTTTTGCTGTTTAATTGTCTGGTTGGCTCATGTTGTTCTCAAATCTAATTGTCCCCACATGGTCGATTTTGTTATTTTGGCCAGTGCCAATGCTTCTTCAACCGTGACTGCTTTTTCTCTGACAACTCTACTGGGAGTACTCATCTCGCCATTTTTTTTGAAACTTAGCGTTTGCGTTGATAAAAGGTTAATTAGACCTAGACATTGGTATCATTTTGTCCTTTAAAGTTTCAAAGTTAACAGTTACTTCCATGAACTTTAATTTTGTAACACTTTGTTCCCTTGAACTTCAAAAACTCGTTATTTAACACACAGTTGACGTTTTTTTCCTAATTTTTTTGTTGTATCCCTAATACTCTTAAACCTATATTTACGTGAAAGTTTGAATCGAAACGGAGGTCGGATATAGTTGGAATTTGGATCGGATTGAGTTTCAATCTGACCCAAATTCCAACCATATCCGACCTCTGTTTCGATCCAAACTTTCACGTAAATATAGGTTTAGGAGTGTATTAGGGTTACAACAAAAAAATTTAGGAAAAAAAACGGTGAATGTGTGTTATATAATGAGTTTTTGAAGTTCAAAAGGGCAAAATGTTACAAAATTAAAATTCAGGGGAGGTAACTGTTAACTTTGAAACTGCAGGGAGGCAAAGTGATACCAATGCATACGGGGCAAAGTGTAATTAACCCTTGATAAAATTATATGACCATGTATCTACAGCCATACTACTAGATGGTTTGTTGTTTATTAGATTCCTTGTTTGTAATTGTATTGCTTCCTAATTCCTCTACCACATTGGTAGTTCCTTCTTTTGGTTTGTGGGAAAGTTTAGGAAAATAGAATAAATCTTCCAAAATCAGTTGTAGATGATAAATTTGTGCTGTTTTTTGATTGCAAATTTTTAAAATTAAAGTTTGCATCTACTAAGTTGCGATTGGTTTATAATTTGCAGAATTAGCGGTGTTAGGATACAAATCCTTAATTGAGCAAATCTTACCAAAATATAACTTGACAACCACCGTCAATACTACCGTTGTAACCCAAAATCTCGTTCTTAAGAAAAACAACTATCACCAAGTTCAAGTTGTAACATAATGCAAAGATTTATCATTTTGTTGGATCGGGTTGGGCACGTCCTGGGCTCTCCTTGACAATTGCTATACAGAAGGATTCGAGTAGATTGAAGTTTAAGAGGCCAATATATTGTATATGCAAGGAGTGCGAGGGTTAATTGGAACTTATGGTTAGGAGCTTAATCCTCTCTTACCTAGGATTATTTAATATTCGTCATGCACAACATGTCAACATCGATGGTATTATCCGCTCGATAGGAGTTGTATTGTATTAGACATTGTATATGTATTTGTAGGCAACGAGTTGGTAACACTAGATTGCATTGTATTAGCCATTTATAGGAAACAGATCGAGATTGACTGAATACGGCAACAAAATTGGGAGTGGTGGATTATGTTGTATTAACCATTTGTAGGCATTATGTTGAGACCACATAAATAGGTTATAACAAACTTTCAGATCAAATAAGGGAATGCCAAAAACAATAATATGAAATTTTAAATTATGTAACTCATCGATTTAAGATACTTATGGTGTGTTTGAAGGCAAAGAAAAGAAGAGAAGAGAAAGTTTTATGATTTTCTTTGTTTAGATAGAAGTGTGTAAAAAGAGAAGAGAAAATGGGCTTTTCGTACCATATTACCAAACTACATGTGGGCGTGTTAACCTTCTTATTTCATTCCAGAATATTTTGATAAAATTAGGCAAATTACGACTTTCTTTCCAGTTCTCTTCTATTTTGGAGAAAAATTTAAGGCACCGATCTGTGTGGGAGACTTTTTCTCCATTTCTTTTATTTTTCCTCCTTAAAATCCTTTCCAAACAAGAGAAATAACACTTTCTCTACATCTCTTTTCTCTATCCATTTGTCTCCTATCCATATACACCATTAAAATATGAAAAAGAGTAGATAAGAAAGAGAGCAACGACTTTCGGAAAATCAGTATGTGCATGGACACAATTCCTTCATTCCTCTGCAATATATTGGTTATGCGTGAGGTGAGGGAGGACTCTTTTTGAAATTTTGCAAATAAGACCAAAACGTTATTGGAACGTATTAAAATTTTCAATACATTGGTTAAGCATACGGGGCCTTTTTTTGGTGTTTTATAATTAAGCCCATAATGTTATTGAAAAATGTTAAAATCTTCAATACATTGGTTAAGCGTATGACAGTTTTTTTTTTGAATTTCGCGAATAATCCCATTAAGTTGTTATAAATGTTAAAACTTTGAGCATTTTACAGTTAAACCCTTGGTGCTATTGGAAAGTGTTAAAAGTTTGATAATTATTTGTGATGAATATTTTAGGTAGTGTTTACGATTCTAAATCTGTGATTATAATCTATTGAAAATTTGGGAATTTTAATATTTTAATTAAAATACTTTATGTTGATATTAAACATTATATTAAGTAAAGGTTAGAGAACGTTTTTGGTATTTTACAAATAAGTCCTTGATTATCAGAAACTGCTAAAATTCGAGGTATTTTATGATTATAAGACTTGGACTTACCGGAAAGTATTAAAAAGTGGGATGATTGTTTGAGATGATTTTTTCGGTAGTGTGCAGGATGAAAAATTTGTGTTTATAATACTTTGTAATTTGTACATGTGAATTTTAATATTTTAAGTAAAACTACTTCAAATTGATATTAAATTGTATATGCATTACCTTGTTAGTTGTATCAATTTTATCGTCATTATTGAGAATTAGAATAAAGATTAATAATCATATACGCTAAAATTCATATCATGCAATGTACGGGTTTAAGTCTAGTGTTTCAATAAGAGAAAACATGTATGCAACTATAAAAATACAATATTACAGTTATGATCTTTACGATGGATCAAGGATTCAAAAGGCAAAGATAAACAAGGTCAAGAGGAAAAAAATTATTTGGCTATTTAATCTACCAGTTTAGGGTCAACGATTGGAATTGCCTCTAATTCCGACAAAATTTGGAGGCAAAAATTGATGTGTACAAGTCAAGATAAGCGCAAGGAACCGAATTGACCATTGTTGGTCTACATGAAACGTTCGACCGTTGTGTAATTCCGTTCCACTGTTTTGGTATAGTTTTGAATCCATGCATTTTTGTTTTACCGTTCGAGGTTAATGGTAGACTGTTTGTGGTCTGCTTGTCATCTGATTTTGAGGTCAATCTGATCCTTGTTTTGAGTTATCTTTTAGGGCTTCGGTTAGTTGGTTTATAGGTCAACTTAAAGGGCTAACTTGATCAATTTTATGACCCAAATTGGAGTGTCTTTGCACCACATTAAATTGGGTTTGGAGACTTGTATAAAAGGGGATTGATAACCCATGGTTCATTACTGAAGTGGAAGAAATGTCATCTCTTGGAGAGAGAAGGGGAGAGCCACCTAGGGTTTTGCTTGAATCTTGGCCGCCTAGGGTGGCCTTCAGAGCCTCCACTAAGGTAGGATTAGCCACCAAATATGAGTGTTTGATGAGTGAGATTTTTTTGGTGATTGATGAAGAAATAATAGAGCTAGAGAGACTTATATGAGTGATGTGGAGAACACATTGTCTCCATCTTGTAACCTTTTTATTGCTTCCGGTTTGGAGGCAAGATAGTGGAATGAGACCCAAGAGACCCCCCGAGGATGTCTGTTAACTCTCTCTCTCACCTCTCACCTCCCTCATCCCTAACCAAACCCATTACCTTTACCTTCCTCTCTCTCACCCCATCTTCTCCTCTCCTCTTCTCCTGCAACTCCGGCGATTTCCGGAGCTCCGGAAGGAAAGCATCCACTTCTCTGGTCTTCTCCTTCTTCGAGGTACGTCATCCACCCATTAGGATTAGGTTCGAGTTTGTAGGAGTGTTGGAGAGCGTCGAAGGTTGTGGGTTTGCGGTCGTGCGATAGGTCAGGTTGAGGTTGCAAGTTTTGGTCGGAGTCGGAGCTGCGGATGCGACTGGAGTGGAGGTAGCAAGCTCTGGCTGGGGAGGACCTTGTTGCTGTGGCGGTTGGTCGGTTGTCGGTGGCAGCGGGGTCGCCGACGTCGACACTCGTGGGTCATCAGGGGGTCACCAGTGACGGCTGCTAGGGTTTTGCTTTTTGTTAGGTTTTGGTTTGGGTTAATTGCAAGGAACGCTATGAAGTTTAGTTGTTTTTAGTGCTCGGGTGTGTGGTTGGATTCCCAAAGCCGAACGCGAAATTCTCCATCTCATTTGCGTTGTTACGAGTGACCGTTGGAGCTAGGATCGAGAGTGTGGTTGGAGTAGGGCGTTGCCTTGTGGATCGGTTGCACGGTCTTATTGAGGGTGTACGCTCGGCCTGGCTGGGCGCATGATCACGTTGGGACTTGTGGAAAATTTGTCGTGAGAGCAGGTTGAGTGTTGCCTTGTGGGTTGGATGCGTAGTGGGGTCGAGGTGCAGGCTCGGCTTCGCTGGGCGTGTGATCGCCTTGGGACATGAGACTAATGTAAGCAGTCAGGGATGGCTAGACCTTGTTCAGTGTCAGGTTGGGGTGGTGTACGGAGTCTTATTTCAAGACTCAGGCGTGGCTTGTGCTTGTGCAGGTGGGACGCAGTAGGCGGAAGGAGGTGACTTCGGCTTGGAACGCCGAGACTAGATCATGAGCTCATCTCCATTGCATCTCGTAGTATTGATGTAGGGATTTCAATTTCTTGTATTTCCTTCCGCATTGTACTCTGACATTGACCATATTCCTGTTTTTAGTTGACGCCTCGACTTGATCATATTTTTGTTAATGTTTCTTTTTTGCTTATTTTTAGTTGTGTTTGATTGCTGTGTCCCGAGTATGAATTAGGGGCATTACAACTTGGTATTAGAGCTCAGGTTAGTCCATTCGCTTGAAACCCAAGTTTGACCTTTTGGGTGTTTTGAGATTTTGTGTTTCGATGAGCAGATGTCGCCCCGTCGAGGTGCCAGATTGAGGCGGGTGGACCCCTCCCTTCCCAGTTCGCAGGAGGAGGATCAACGAGCGATGCATGACTAGTTAGAACGCTTAGGCGCGTTTATGGAGGAACACACCAGGAGGCTCCAACATGAGGACATGGGCGAGATTCTTGATCAGTTTATGCACCAACACCCACCAACCTTCGTCGGAGGAACATACATAGAGGCAACAGAGGACTGGAATTTTAGGATCCAGCAGATGTTCAAGGAGATTGCTTGTTCGCCTGAGCGTCAGGTGGGGTTGACCACATACATTTTCAGTGGGCTAGAGATCAGTTGGTGGAGGACAACTACAGCGGTGGCCTTTGGATGTTAGACCGCGATCAGTTGGGAGGACTTCGTAGGGGAGTTCAAGAAGAAATATTTTCCACCGTACGTCTGTGATCGTCTGAGGTGTGAGTTTCTGGCACTTCAGTGGGGAGATCTTAGCTTGGATCAATATATTTACAGGTTTTGCTCCCTCAATAGATATTGTGTAGTGTTCCACCAGTACGCCTGAGCAGAGGGCGATGAAGTTCACTGAGGAACTTCGACATCTGCTCCGACGAGTGGTGCTTACCAGTATGTCTCGGACACTGGATGATGCACATCGTAGTACGATGATATTAGATGCTGAGTACCCAAGTCGCACCCAAGAGAGTAGGGGGTTCCACAGTAGTACAAATCTGTTCAGTATGAGCCGAAGCGGTAGTCATCGCGACAGGAGGCAACCTGGGAGCAGTTTCCGGGGTCGTTCAGAGAAGAAGCATAGGTCAGCTGAGGGCAATGATAGTGATATTTGTGGACGTTGTTGTCGTTCACACCCGGGACGAGAGTGCAGCATGGTGACTGGTGGATGCCTTGAGTGTGGTCAGTTGGATCGCATGGCACGTGGCTGTCGTGGGCATAGAGGAGCAGCCGGTGGCAGTGGCAACATTGGTAGTGGTGGAGCAGCGAGGTCTTGTTTCAACTGTGGAAAGCCAAGGTGTTTTGCACATGACACAGAGGCCATGTACCGGGGTACGAAGTCTACAAATGGGTCATCGAGGACTACTGGACGTGTTTTTGCTGCACGTTTCATGGATTCTGCAGCTGCGTCAGCTGACGTGGTTGAAGGTACGCTTGTTGTTGCTGGTCATGTGGATGGGTTTGTATTTGATAGCAGTGCTACACATTCATTTATCTCTGAGAGATTTGCGAGCTTAGTGGACCTTAGCCCCTTATGTCTAGTCTCCCGCTTCAAGGTCAGCACCTCTATACGAGAGAGGCTTATGCTAGGGAAGTTTCTAGCTCGCGTGTCGATTGTGTCAAGTGACGAGTGCTTCCCAGTTGACTTGGTGTTGTTGTTGACCTCGCGTGCCGATTGTTGCTGATGATGGACTTTGACGTGATACTCGGAATGGACTGGTTGTCCCATTATGACGTGCAAGTTCATTTCTGAGAGTGGAAGATTTTGATTCCGAGGGCAATGAGTCATTGTCTGGTCGTCCGCGGCGTGCGCTGCAGTGAGGGTTGTATCATCATTTGCGCACTGATTAGTAGCATATCATGCATCATATTCATGCTATATATATCCTTTATTTTACCGCAATATTGTGCTACTCGAGTTATCGTTTGTAGTGTTTCAGGAAATAGATAATAAAGAAGAGAAATGGAGCAGAAAGGACCTAAATGTAACAAGTATGGACTGATTTGGAAGGTTCTGGAACTATTCGTAATGCACAAGGACTTTATCGCAAATCAGGAAAGACCCAAGTGCAAACCTGGAAGGACCTGATTGTGAAATACAAAGTATTGTGACACATGACTTGAACCAAATCAATATTTCGCCAATTAAACTCAAATCGGTTCGAGCCAAAAGACCAGGACTTCACCTAGGTGCCAAATGAAGAAAGAAAGTGGGACGCAAAATTTAGACCCGATCGGGAGGCGGATTTGGATCCACCACTGGCGGATCAAACTGCTCCAATTGGGTGGAAATTTTGGTCGTGGTTCGGGTTGTCGGGTCAGAGCATTCGTGGACTATCAGATATGATTTAGAGCCGTCCGATTATTCCCAGATTAATCATAACCATGTATTAGTCTATATATACCATTGTATTCCTTCATATCCCTCTTCTTCTTGCTTCTCCATTAGTTTTAGGTTTTATTTTTCTGCTGCTTAGTGTAGTTGGAGGAGAAGAAGCACACTTTGTAATCCTTTCATTTCAATTAATAGTAAGTTGTGTTTTTAAAATACGTCTTTTACTTTGATGCAATTTCTTTGATGTTGTTGTTTAGTTAATCTTGTTTTCAATAATTTGCATTATGGGTTCTTGTTGTTTTTATGCTTTCTTTAGTGTAGAAATGTGTAGAGAGTAGTCCATCCCCATTGGGGGGTGGAGAAGAAGGTAATTGATCATGTGATGGATTGGTGTGTGTGTTAATCTTAATCCTTTGAGCCTTATATGATTTCCAAAACAATCTAATGGGTTTCACTCTTATCTTTGATGTGCTAATGCTCTTGAATGAAGCTTAGCACATGCTTAGATTAGTGAGCCTATTTTATGGGGAATGATGAGGTTAGGATAAGGATGAAGTGGAAGAAGGAAACAAAGCATGTGCATGCATATGCTCATGTTGGTTTTATCCAAATTAATGTCTTGTATGTTTTAATGATTGTGATAAATCGTATTTCACGTAGAGACATATTTGGAGTAGTGTCATTTTGCATGTGAACATATTAGCTTCAATTCAATTATTGTCTTCTATGTTTTAATGATGAGGATTTTATCTTATTTCATGTGGAGACAAAGTTGGAATTGAGGTTTTTTTGTGGATTTCATGTATGACATGTTTTAATGAGCACATTTGAACACACACTACATCACACATTTTCATATTCATGTTCTTTCTCTACCCCCCGAGGGGTTTAGTTTTATTGTTTATTTTCGATTTCTTACGTGTTTTAGTTTGATTCCGATCGCATCTATCTCCTTTGCTTTTCCCACTCGAGTATCGCGAATCTGACTCATGCACGCTCCTTGTGGATCGACCCGTGCTTGCCACCACTTCAACACGGCCGTGCACTTGCGGTATCAAACTGATTCAATCACGCACTGAAGGTGCAAGAGCTTTTGAGTCATGGGTGCGCAACATTTTTGGCTAACACAATGTTGACCGAGAGTCAGTGCCTAGATTGGAGGATATGGAGACAGTTCGAGATTTCGTCGATGTGTTTTTGGAGGACCTGATAGGAGTGCCTCTTCATTGAGAGATTGAGTTTACTTTCGACTTGCTTCCCAATACGATGCCTCAGTCTAAGGCACTGTATCGTATGGCCCTGCAGAGTTGTCTGAGCTGATGGTTCAGTTGAAGGAGTTATTGGACAAGTGGTTCATTCACCTGAGTGTGTCACCATGGGGACCCCCATCTTGTTCGTGAAGAAGAAGGATGACTCGATTAGGATGTGTATCGACTACCGGATGTTGAACAAGGTAACTGTCAGGAACCATTACCCGTCTCAGTTCAAGACTTCTAAAATCTCCTCAAAGATTGACTTGAGATCTGGGTACTATCAGTCCAGGATCATAGATGAGGACGTGCCGAAGACAACTTTTCACACGAGATATGGACATTATGAGTTTCTGGTGATGTCCTTCGGTCTGACGAACACACTTGCAGTGTTCATGGATTTGATGAACAAGGTTTTTAAGCCATTCTTGGATCAGCTCGTGATCGAGTTCATGGATGTTATCCTGGTGTACTCACCAGATCATGAGACACACAAAGAGCATTTGTGGACTGTACTAGAGGTGTTGAGGGAGCAACAGTTGTATGTTAAGTAGTCAAAGTGTGAGTTTTGGCTTGATAAGATGACATTCCTTGGGCAGATCGTGTCAAAGGACAGGATCTCAGTGGACCCAGCGAAGATTGAGGCGGTGACGCAATGGCGAGCATCCACATCAGTGCCAGAGGTCAGAAGCTTTGTGGTTACTGGCACTTTATCCAGGACTTTTCAAAGATTGCGTCCCCATTGACAGTGTCGACGAAGAATGGTGTGAAGTTTGTCTGGTCACGAAAGTACGAGGACAACTTCCAGGAGTTTAAGAGGCAGTTGACGTCCGCGCCCATTGATTGACATCATTTCATGCTTATATTTGTATCTTATATCCATTATCTTACACCTAAGCAATGCTACGTGACGAGTTTTATGTTTAGTTTTTAGAAATAAAGAGGTTTGAAGAGAAGAGCCATGAAAGGACCCAAAAGCAGGAAAAAAGACTTAATTGTGAGACCTGGGGACCAAGATGCAAGACAGAAGGATCTGATCGTAAGACAGAAGGACCTAAGAGCAAAACAGGAAACTCCACACCATCATGGGGCGTATTTTGTCAATTCGATTCGGGTCGGAGCACCACTAAACAAGTTAGATGCATCCAAGACCAAGAAACACTCCAAGCAAAGCCCACAACAAAAACCAAGCATATCTGAAGTTGATAGACCGCCAATTGGCGGTCTTGGACCGCTAATTGGCGGTCCATATGACCCCAGATCCGCCAAGCTTTCTCCTGGACTTGTATTATCATGTGTTTAGGCTATTTTTGGTATTGGTTTAGTCCCACATCGGGGGATTGTCCCGGTTTAGCTTTTTCCATGCTTGTAAATAGAACTCTTCACCTCCCATTGTATCCATCTCTCTCTTTGGTGGCCACCTTCCCTACTAAGAGTGAAGCCTTGAAGCAAAACTCTGGTGGAGGAAGAACTACTTGTAATTGAGTGAGTTAATAATAGAAGTTTTCTTTTAATTGTGTTGTTTCTCTCTTAGTTTAATTTCCTTCCATATGCATGTTTGCTTGTTTGTTTTGTTTTATGCTTCTTTAATATTTCTTGCTTGATTAGTATAAATTTCATTGCAGTATTATGCTTGCTTTTGTTAATATAGTTAGTGTAATGAGTAGTGAGTAGTTCCATCCCCATTTGGGGGGTGGAGAAATATGTGATATAATCATGTAGTGTATTAAGTGTGTGTTATCTTAATCCCTTGAGCTTTAAATGATTTCCATAACCATCTAATGGGTCTCCACTCTTATCTTTGATATGCTAATGCTCTTGAATGAAGCTTAGCTTATGCTTTGATCAGTGGATCTATTTTATGGGGAATGATAAGGTTAGGATATGGATAGGAATTAATATTGGAAACACAAGTTGTAGTGTGTGAACTCTTGTTGTCTTTACCTTAGCTAATGTCTTGTATGTTTTAATGATGTAGTCTTATCTTAATTCATGTGGAGGCATAGTAGGGTCTAGTCTTTATACTTGAGTTCATTTAGCTTCATTCCAATTATTGTCTTGTATGTTTTAATGATGTAGTAAAATCTTAATTCATGTAGAGGCAAAGTTGGATGTAGTTTTATGATTTCATGCACTACATGTTGTGAGGAGCTTAATTACACACACACACACACCACACACACATCTTTATGTTCACATCATTTCTCTACCCCCTTTGGGGTTTAGTTTTTCTTGCTTCTTTTCCTTTTCCATTTGCATCTTAGTGTAGTTTAGTGTAACCAACATTTCTTCCCTTTCTTTACCTCTCGCCTTCGCACAAATCAAGTGTCGACACACCTCCCAGTGGACGACCCGTATTTGCCACCGCTTCAACGCGGTCGTGCACTTGCGGTTAAATATAAAACGATCAATCACCCATCCTGACCATTCCCAGTGGTAGTGGCGGTTTTGTGATCTATAGCGATGAGTATGGTATAGGTCTTGGTGCGTGCTGAAGCAAGTTGGGAAGATAGTAGCCTATACATCGAGACTAGGCTTGACAATTTGACACGAAACACGATAACACGACACAAAAATGACACAAAAATCTGTCTGGGTTTACTGATTTCGTGGTTCGTGTTGGATTTTGGGTACACAGATTAATTTCGTGTCGTTTTCGTATCTCCAATTCGTGTACCCGAAAAGTACATGAATGACACTAATATAATGCAAACCTAATATTTCAACACAAAACTTTCCATGGACCAATGGTTTAACGTGGTGGGGAACAAATCGAAGACTCATGTTTGAATCACTGGCTACCCATTTTTTTTGAAATTTGAAAAAATGGGGATAAAACACCAAAGAGAATTGAACCTGCATCTTGAACATATTATAAACCACGACTAGCCACTAACAAATGCAATTTATGTATATCTCAGATGTTCAAGTGTATTGATAGATCATTTTGCTAGGTCTGGTCCTCAAAAAATTTAGTCCCACATTGCCGGATGTTGATTATCATCATTCACCCCCACACTATAAAAGTATCACCACCATTCACAGCTCAACCCATTCAATTTGAGCTGGTGCTTCACTATGTTGGCATGCTCTATTGAAAATGTTAAGAGTAAATACTGAAAAAAATTATTTTTTTTGGGTCGGTTTTCGTGTTTTTCTTGGTCGTGTTTGTGTTCATTCATTTGGACACAAAAAAAATCGATCGTATTCATGTCTACTAAATTTGTTAGTTATACGAAAAAAAACACGAAGCAAAAGTAGACCACACAATTGCCAGGCCTAATCGAGAAAGTTGAAGATCCACGAGCAGAATTATCCAACTCATGATCTGGAGTTGGCAACAATGGTGTATTGATGCATTGCATACATTGCATCATATGTCTTTCATTTAGATTAATTTTATATCAATAAATGTTACTAAGGTATGTGTTTAGTCTTATTTACAGAATACAGGGACCTGAATGCAAATTACCCATATCCCGAGCATAAACGCGTGCAAGAGACTCATTTCTATCATAGAGACCAAGTTCAAGATTATCGGGGTTCAAATTGAAGTCCATCCAAGCATAAAAGCATTCAAAGACTTAATTACATAAAAAGCCAGGGACCTGATCGCAAATTAGAAGGACTAAAAAGTTATTTTTGAGAAGTATTCAAGAAGAAATTAAATTCGGAACTCCGAAGATATGCAATAATTACTTCAGACGCGTGGAGGCCATCTAGAACATACCAAAAACACACCCGCAAAAGCACAACATCATCTGAGCCATCCATGCGGCGATTCCACCGCATCTGACGGTCAATGTTCGGCGGAAACGCCGCATGGTGTGCGATCCGTGCCCCCGGATTTCGTCCAGTCGTGTCATAGCACGTGTCCTTTCCTTATTCATACTTGGGTCCCTTGTATCGGCTATAAATAGCCCCGAAATTATGTTGTAAATGAATCTTTTTTTATTTCATTCTTTAGCAATAAAATTCTGTTTGTTTATTTCGTGTTTTTAGTTTTCTTTCGTAGTTTCTCTAGGACCCCTTCTCCTTCCCTCAATCCATGAGTTTCTAACTCTCTCCAAAGGGTGGGGGTGCTGGATTTAGGGTGATGAGAAGAAGAATTATGTTATTATTTTAATTTCGTGTTAGTATATTTTGATTACTTGAGTTTATGTTGAGTCATTTATCATATAATGCTTTATAACTAATGTGATTTATTATAAGTTTTAGATTTCTCTAAACAAAACCCGATATCTAAACCCCCACCCGCTGGACTCTCATCCATATTTGCTTTCTTCTTAGTTTTTTGTTGTTCTTGCTTTAGAAAATTGAAAATCCAAAAATCTCAAACAAACCTTATTTCTCTCTCTTTCTTTCCTTAATCGAAAAATCATAAAAATAAAAAAAAACTCTCCCTCCTTGTGTTCGACCCGTACTTGCCGCGTCTTCATCGATGTCGTGCACTTGTGGCGCCGTTGCCGGGGAGTCGACGAGAATTTCAAGTTTGTGTGATTTCTTTTTTGTTTGGATTTTGGTTTTCGCGATCTAACGGTTTCTTTGTGCTTTTCAGGATGTAGTAGAGACGACGCAAAAATCCGGAGGCGATTCGAGGTGAACAAGCGGCGAAAATGCCGCTCCAGCAGTATATTTGCGGCGGAAACGCCACACGGGTTGGAAATTTAGGCGTGAAATTTCTCTGGGACGCGACTCATCTCTGGGTGTACGCGATAAAGTAACTAGAAAGTTTCGAGAGCGGGCGGCGAACCCGACTGAGAGTGCGTAGGTAACCTTTGTTGCCTTTTCCTCATAATTTCTATTTTCGGAAAATTTCCTTTTTGGTAGAATTGCACGTGTTAGGCTCAAATTCCATAATTGACAATAATTCAACTCTGACCTAAAAATTGGCAAAATCAGAAGGACTTAGTGCATGCATCGTATAGTGTTTTGTTTGCATTAGTCTTGCTAAATTCTTGCAAATTATTTTTTGTTGAAGAGTGTTGGAGGCAAGGTACGTTTGCGGTTTTTATCGATTGTATTTAAGCATATAATTTAGTTGCATACAACCTTGCAATTGTCCCCCAACTAAAGACCAATGTTTGACTATCTTTGCTAGATTTAAGTTAAACTATCTTAAGGGCAACTCCGTAGGAAAAGATACGGTGATGATTTCATCACCCTTCCGTGGCCCACAAATCACAATCCTAAAGTGTCACCCAAGCCTTAAATTAAAATCAATTCGACATTGGCCCCTAAGGATTCAAACTCAATTAAGGAGAAGATTGGTTTGACTTGCTATGAGTTGAAGCTGATCGAATTTAATTTGGTGTCTAGAAAGTGTTTTTGTATTGACGTAAGTCTTCCAAGCGAAGTGGTTGTCTAATTGGCACCGACTCTGTCGGAAGCGCCCCCACTAGCTATACACTGCCTGACCAATTTGGTTTGATGAGTGAGGCGAATCAAGCGAACCAATTCGACTCAACCAGTTAGGAGTCGTCTAGATTTAAGCTACATTATGTCTACGATTGTTTGAACCGTGCTTGTTTAAGAAACTTCTGACCAACCCTCTCATCTATTTTTAGAGTTAAGTTTCCCTTCTCATCTGAGTCTTCTTTCTTTTCTCATCTCAATTCTCTAGATTAGGATTCCTTTCTCATCTTTCCCCCATTCTATTGTTTTTTCATTTAAAAAAATTAAAAAAAATTATAAAAAGGTAAAAGTAATTGATTCTTGAAATTAAATTTGGAATTTAAATTTCAAATTTGAATTCAAAAATTGATTCAAACCGGTGCACTCAGATTTAGGTTCGGGACTTGCGCAATCGACTCTCACGAGTTCATCTAGATTCCAGTCTAGAGCTTAGGCCCAATCCACCTGTTGCACCACGTCACCCGGATCCAATGAGTGAGAATGTAGTGGACCCGCCTAGGACTCTGAGGGATCGGTGCTACCCAATGATGGCTGCTCAGCCATCGTGCATCGTTATGCCCATCATACTGGGTCGCGACTTCGAACTAAAGGCACAATACATGAGTATGTTGCCCAAGTTCACCTCTAAGGAAGACCCATATCTCTTCCTTAGAGAATTTGAGGAATCTGCTCCCTTATGCAATACCAGCATATCTCTGAGGAGGTAGTGCGTCTTAAATTCGTGCCTCTAGAACTGAAGGACGGCGCTAAGAAATGACTATATAGTCTAGCCGAAAGATCTATTAGGAGTTGGGCCGAGTTTGGTCAGGTGTTCTTAAAGAAATATTTCCCCGACCATAAGACTATTAGGATTAGGAATGAAATTGTTGCATTCGTTCAATCTGAGAGCGAGCCGTTCTATTCCTATTTGGAAAGATTTAAGAACCTGTTGACCCAATACCCTCATCATGGAATTCCAAGATGGCAATTGTGCCAAATTATTTATGAGGGATTGACACCTACATCTAGGGTTATGTTAGAATCTGTAAGCCAAGGAAACTTTATGTCTAAAAATGAGAATGATGCTTGGACTTTTCTTGAGGATTTAGCCGAAAATAGTATGCAATGTGACAATGCTAGAGCACCGATTAACCTGAGTATTGGATCTAGAATAGCAAGTCAACCCAAATCAGGTGTCTTAGCTGTAGATGCTACTGTAGATGCTGAAGAAAAACTAGCTACCCTTATGCGTAGAATGGAAAGTCTAGAGCTAAAAACCCGACCCCTAGTGAATCAAGCATCTTCTATCCCTTGCTCTAGATGTGGTCAAATTGGTCATATAATGGAGGATTGTGAGGACTTGGAACAAGTTAATGCCGCATTTAACCATTCTAGAAATGACCCATACGCATCAACCTATAACCCGGGTTGGCGTAATCATCACAATTTTTCATGGAACCAACAAGGTCAACCTCCTAGACAACAACCAAACCCGTATAACCAAAATAATACATCATCTAGGTTTAGTAACAATTGAGATTATGATGTTAGATTGACAAGCTTGGAAAATTTGGTTAAGACTTTTATGCAAACAACCACCAAATCCTTCCAAAAGCTAGAAACACAAGTCAGCCAACTAGCACAAATTGTAGGTGAAAGAGAAAATGGTCAGTTTCCAAGTCAACCTCAGGTGAATCCAAGATCTAATAATCAATATCAGCCCTATCACCCACCTCTAGGAAGTAACAACCCTAGACTGGTTCAAATGGTTCATGAGGAGAGACCGATCCAACAAATAAATGCAGTTGTATCATTACAGTCTTGAAAACAAGTTGATAACAATGTGGTAAATCCTAGGGCTCTTAATCAATCTAGCCGTCAAGCACCCACATGTGACCTGACCATTGAACCTGAAGTCCAATTAGAAAAGCCCAACCCACCTAGTCAACCTGACCCTATAGCTCAACCTGAGCGAGTATATGTTCCTAAAGCCCCATTTCCCCATAGACTCAATAAGAGGTCAAGTGCACAACTGGAGAAAATCTTGGAAGTATTTAAGCAAGTTAAGGTGAATATTCCACTCATAGATATGATTCAACAAATACATGCTTATGCTAAATTCTTAAAGGATCTGTGCACTAAGAAGAGAAAAATGAACGTACCAAAGAAGACATTCTTGACTGCAAACATAAGTTCTATTCTGTCCAACTCATCTCCTATAAAGTCTAAGGACCCTGGGTGTCCCACAATTTCATGTACAATAGGAGATACTTTTATCAACAAAGCTCTTCTAGACCTTGGTGCTAGTGTTAACTTACTTCCGTTCTCTGTCTCTATGAGCAACTAAACCTTGGTCCACTAAAACCCTCTAAGACAACCCTTCAATTTGCTGATTGCTTTGTTAAGAAACCAAGAGGTATAGTAGATGATGTTTTGATTAAGGTTGGTGACTTCATTTACCCAGTGGATTTTGTCGTTCTAGACACTGAACCTGTTGTCAATCCTAAGAGACAAATCCCTGTAATACCGAGCAGACCCTTTTTAGCCACTTCTGAAGCTTTGATAAATTGTCGAAATGAGCTCATGCAACTATCTTTTGGAAACTTAAAAGCTGAATTTAATATCTTTCATGTTGATAGTAAACCAGAAATAGTATGCAATCAAAGTGATGTTGTGATGAGATCGCGTATCTATAAGATTTCTGAATCAAATAAATCATCACAAAATCAAAAAGAAAGTGAGAAAATGGGGAGTAATTCATCTACCCAACCACCATCACTCGAACAAATAAGAGAACCAACACATGTGAGGGGTGTGGAATCTTTACCTCAGAACTCTCAGGGCAACATGGGGAACAATTCAACTGGATACATGCACCAACATGGTGACATTCAATCAAGTTCCGACTATGGTTGACTCTGAGCAAATTCAATCCCTCTACCGCAAGTTGACTCAGGTAATAAGTGCATTTGCTTTATCTTTGCATACATTGAGGACAATGCATGATTTAGGTGGGGGGGGGGGGGTGTTTATCTATCTATCTATATATTCTTAAAAAAAATTAATGCTCCATGACATAACTTAAGATTGAATTGCAAAAACCCGTGTACAAATTGCATTGAGTTTTTGTTCCTTATTATATAGTTCTGCTTGTAGAAACTATGACATAAATCTAAGTTCCAAAGAAATAACTCATTACCCTTTAAGACATGTATGCACTTAATTGGATGAATCAAATCTTTGAAGTGGTTGATAAAAAGCAGAAGTTGAGAAAAATATACCAGGAAGTCTGAACTTCTAATAGCAATTAAGACTTGAGAAAATAAAGTAAAAATAAAATAAAAATAAAGGACTAAAGTGAGGAAAGCACATTTTGCAAATGATTACAAAAACCCAAGCCTTCGAGTCATTGGTCCGTAGGGGTATCTTAAAACCCGGTAACTTGAGTCTGCCAGCTCAGGATTATCGACCAAACTCGCTACACGAATGCAAAAAGGGTAAAAGTGTCAAAAAAAGAAAATGTGTTGAATCACGGAAAAATACTTTAAGATACTCAAGACCCAAAGTTAAAAGAATGATCCATGTCATGGTTGATCCGAATGATACTTCACCACCAGAGGAGGCGTGCAAAATAATTTAAGTGATAACATGTGTAGAAGGGTGAGTGGTGTGAATATTGGAGGAATGAAGACCAAGTCAGATTTTTTTATGAGTTAGACTTATATAATGAGCATTCAAGAATTCTAAGTGAGATGTATAAGGTTGAGGTGGAGATATTGAGAGTTATTAATGAAATGTTGAATTAAGACTTTGAGGGTGTGTCAACTGAAAACCCTCACGAGACAAAACTCATCCTCTAAGGAAACTTAGGGGTTTAAAGGCTTGTTGCACGTGCTAAGTGCAACCGTGATTCCTACGAAAGTGAGTTAGGATTTCCCTGTTTTCATTTTTCTTATATTTTGTTTTGCTAGGGACTAGCAAAATATAGGTGTGGGGGTATTTGATGCATTGCATACATTGCATGATATGTCTTTCATTTAGATTAATTTTATATCAATAAATGCTACTAAGGTATGTGTTTAGTCTTATTTACAGAATACAAGGACCTGAATGCAAATTACCCATATCCCGAGCATAAATGCGTGCAAGAGACTCATTTCTATCATAAAGACCAAATTCAAGATTATCGGGGTTCAAATTGAAGTCCATCCAAGCATAAAAGCATTCAAAGACATAATTACATAAAAAGCCAGGGACCTGATCGCAAATTAGAAGGGCTAAAACGTTATTTTGGAGAAGTATTCAAGAAGAAATTAAATTCGGATCTCCGAAGATATGCAATAATTAATTCAGACGCGTGGAGGCCATCTAGAACATACCAAAAACACACCTGCAAAAGCACAACCTCATCTGAGCCATCCATGCGGCGATTCCGCCACATCTGACGGTCAATGTGCGGAGGAAACACCGCATGGTGTGCGATCCGTGCCCCCGGATTTCGTCCAGTCGTGTCATAGCACGTGTCCTTTCCTTATTCATAATTGGGTCCCTTGTATCGGCTATAAATAGCCCCGGAATTATGTTGTAAAGGGAACTTTTTTTATTCCATTCTTTAGCAATAAAATTCTTTTCGTTTATTTCGTGTTTTTAGTTTTCTTTCGTAGTTTCTCTAGCGCCCCTTCTCCTTCCCTCCATCCATGAGTTTCTAACTCTCTCCAAAGGGTGGGGGTTATGGATTTAGGGTGATGAGAAGAAGAATTATGTTATTATTTTAATTTCGTGTTAGTATATTTTGATTACTTGAGTTTATGTTGAGTCATTTATCATGTAATGCTTTATAACTAATGTGATTTATTATAAGTTTCCGATTTTTCTAAACAAAACCCGATATCTAAACCCCCACCCGCTGGACTCTCATCCATATTTGCTTTCTTCTTAGTTTTTTTTGTTGTTCTTGCTTTAGAAAATTGAAAAACCAAAAATCTCAAACCAACCTTATTTCTCTCCCTTTCTTTCCTTAATCGAAAAATCACAAAAATATAAATATCTCTCCCTCCTTGTGTTCGACCCGTACTTGCCGCGTCTTCATCGACGCCGTGCACTTGCGGTATAAATAAAATTCTCATCATGTATGCACTTAAGATCTGGAGGCACTACTTGTATGGTGAGCCGTTCGAGGTGTTAACAGTTCACCAAAGTCTGAAGTACCTTTTCTCGCAGAAGGAACTGAACATGAGGCAGCGGCGCTGGTTAGAGTTTGTGAAGGGTTATGACCTCACGATCGCCTACCACCCGGGAAAGGAGAACACAATAACCAACACTCTGAGTCAAAAGTGGGAGAGTTTAGTGGCTTGTTTGCGAGTCTTTGAGTGGAGACTGTTGGAGGACCTGGTTCAGTAGAGGTTGTTTGTAGATACAAATATAGTAGAGAGTATTGTGCGCGCACAAGCAGAGGACCCAAAAAGGGTCATTTTGATGCAGTTAGTGGAGATCGAGGAGTCAGATTTCAGGAGTGCTCCGAATTGGGCCTGATTGACATCATTTCATGCTTATATTTGTATCTTATATCCATTATCTTACACCTAAGCAATGCTACATGACGAGTTTTATATTTGAATTTCAGAAATAAAGAGGTTTGAAGAGAAGAGGTATGAAAGGACCCAAAAGAAGGGAAAATGACTTAATTGTGAGACCTGGGGACTAAGATGCAAGGGAGAAGGACCTGAACGTAAGACCGAAGGACCTAAGAGCAAAACAGAAAACTCCACACCATCATGGGGAGTATTTTGGCAATTCGATTCGGGTCGGAGCTCCAACAAACGAAGTAGATGCATCCAAGACCAACAAATATATCAAGGAAAGCCCAATTTTTTTTTAGCCAGATCCGGATCCTTTAGACCGCCAATTGGCGGTCTGGAACCGCTAATTGGCGGTCCGGATCTTCCCAGATCCGCTAAGATTTCTGGAGCGTATGTATTAGTGTTTGTTTAGGCTATTTTTGGTATTTGTTTAGTCCCATACCGGGGGATTGTCCCAGATTACCTTTTTCTACGGCTATAAATAGAACTCTCCCTCCTCTCATGTACCCCATCTCCTCTCTTGGTGGCCATCTTCTCTACTAAGAGTGAAGCCTTGAATAAAAACTCTGGTGGAGAAAGATGCTACTTGTAATTGAGTGAGTAATAAATAGATGTTTTACTTTAGTTGTGTTGTTTATTTCTTAGTTTAATTTCCTTTCATATGCTTGCATGCTTGTTTTGTTTTATGTCCTTTTAGTTCTTTAATATTTCTTGCTTGCTTAGTATAGTTTCATTTCAGTAGAATGTTTCATTTTATTAGTGTAGTTAATGTCATGAGTAGTGAGTAGTTTCATCCCCATTTGGGGGGGTGGAGAAATATGTGATATGATCATGTAGTGTATTAGGTGTATGTTATCTTAATCCATTGAGCATTATATGATTTCCATAACCATCTAATGGGATTTCACTCTTATCTTTGATATGCTAATGCTCTTGAATGAAGCTTAGTTTATGCTTAGATTAGTGGACTTATTTTATGGGGAATGATAATGTGAGGATATGGATGGAACTAATATTGGAAACAAAATTTGTAATGTATGTACTCTTGTTGCATTTACCATGGTTAATGTCTTGTATGTTTTAATGATAATGTGTTATCTTAATTCATGTGGAGGCATAGTAGGGTCTAGTCTTTATACATGAGTTCATTTAGCTTCATTCCAATTATTGTCTTGTATGCTTTAATGATATGATCTTATCTTAATTCATGTTGAGGCAAAGTTGGATTTAGTTTTATGATTTCATGCACTACATGTTGTGATGAGCATAATCGAACACACACACACACATCTTTTATATTCACATTATTTCTCTACTCCCTTTGGGGTTTAGTTTTATTGCTTATCTTTCATTTCGTTTTGCATTCTAGTGTAGTTTAGTGTAATCAATCTTTCTCTCCTTTCTTTACCACTCGCCTTCGAACAAACCAAAAGTCAACACACCTCCCTGTGGATCGACCCGTATTTGCCACCGCTTCAACGCGGTCGTGCACTTGCGGTTTAATATAAAATGAATCAATCAAGGCCCCTAGGTTCTGGAGTAGACTGTAGGTGCCGATGACAGCAAACTTGTGGGGGAGAGGTTATGGAGGAGTCTCATTGTGCTCGATACACGATCCATCCTGGGAGCACGAAGATGTATAGGGATCTTCAGAGACATTACTGGAGGTCGACATGAAGAAGAATATCACGGAGTTCATGTCCCAGTGTTTGGTCTGTCTGTAGGTGAAGAGAAAGCATCAGAGGCCCACAAGTTTGTTACAGAGGATTGAGCTTCCAGAGTGAAAGTGAGAGCACGTGACCATGAATTTCGTTACGAGGCTACCCAAGACAAGACGTTCACAAGATGTGATCTGCGTGATTGTGGACCGGCTGACCAAGTCAGAGCACCTACCGATGATTGAGTACGCTTACAACAATAACTTCCATGCCAGTATAGGGATGACACCCTATAAAGCATTGTACGGAGGACCGTGCAAATCACCTTTGTGTTGGGGCGAGGTGGGCAAGAGACAGTTAATTGGACCCAAGATTGTCCAGCAATTGTGCACAGTTAATTGTGCACAGAGAAGGTGGATGTTATCAGACAGATATTGGCTATAGCACAGAGTAGACAGAAGAGTTATGCAGATCAGCGCCGATAGAAGTTGACTTTTGCAATCGGAGATCACGTGTTCTTGAGGAGATCTCTCTTGGTAAAAACGTTATGAGGTTTGGGCACAAAGGGAAGCGGATTCCAAGATACATAGGATCGTTTGAGATTCTAGACCGAGTTGGTGTCGTTGCTTATCGGATTGCCTTGCGGCCACAGTTTTCGGGATTGCACAACATCTTCCATGTTTCCTTATTGAGGAAGTACGTTGCCAACCCTTTGCACCTGTTGGAGGCGGACATGTCTGGGGTGCAACCTGATTTGTCGTTAGAGGAGCGACTAGTGGAGATAGTCAATCACATGGAGCACTAATTGCATAAGAGTGTCATCCCGATGGCAGTACCGCACACCGCGAGAGGCTACGTGGGAGATTGAGGCGGATGTGCGGGAGAAGTACCCGGAGCTTTTCACGGACGAAATCCCTCTTTGGTGGGGTGATTGTTAATTCTCTCTCTCTCCCACCTCTCCCCCTCATCCCTAACCCCAAACCCATCACCCTCACCTTCCTATCTCTCACCTCATCTTCTCCTTTATTCGTCTCCAAAGGTCCGGCGATGGTGGCGATGAGGAGCTCCGAGGAAGGCATATAGGTGTGGCGGGGAAGCATCGCCTTCTCCTTCTTCGACGTACGTCATCCACCCTTAGGTTTGGGTTCGCATTTTGAGCGGTGTCAGGGCGTCACGGAGTGGGTTTGAGGCCTACGGAGGTCGTGCCATAAGTCGGCTTGTGGTCACTTGTTTTGGTCGAAGTCGAGGTTGCGGATGCGACCGAAGTGGAGGTAGAGAGCTATGTGCGGGGAAGACGTTGTTGCGGTGGTGGCTTGCCAGTTGACGGTGGGTTGCCGGTGGTGGCGGCTAGGGTTTTGGCTTTGGTTGGGTTTTGGTATTGGTTTGGGTTAATTGCAAAGAAGGCTATGGAGTTTAGTTTTTTTAGTTGAATGAAATAGTTAGATTAATTGCAAAAAAATCTAAGATTTTATGAATATTGGTAGAATAAGTTAATCTCGTTGAATTACAGAATAAGTTTTGTGATTTAATGATATCTAATTAAACAATGAATAACTGGATTAATTGCCTCAAAAACCATGGAATTAATTGTAATTTTTTAATTAACTAATTATTGGACAATTTGTTGGAAAAACTTTGGAGTTATCTGTATTTGAATTAATAATTTATAATTAGGTTAATTGCTAGATAAACTTTCGAATTGCCCTAATTGTGGGGAATAATTTAATTTAGGGAAAATTACTCTCTTTCCCTGGACCCTATATATTGTTAGTAAATTACATTACTTGGGTAATTTATTGTTTTCCCCTGAACTTTTGAGAATTGTGAATTGTAAGGAATCTTTAAAAGAATTACATTTATACCCATACACCTTTGATAGGGAGTTTCGAGCTATGGTTTCTTCACGCTACTTATATGATTTAAAGTCTGGTTTATGTTTATTGATCTATATCTTGTTGGGGTTGTTGACCCGTGCTTTTGGGGGTAATTTGCATTTACCATTTTCCCTTGTGTCATCCGAGAGGCTTGTTGAGCCGATCCTTCACCCACGCTATTACGAGTGGCCATTGGGGCGGTGCTCACGGACTCAGACGTGTGGTCGGGTTGTGTGGATGATGTGTGAGGCACGTACGACTAGAGGTTAGGGTGTTACTGTTGGGCGGTCCGGGATGGTTTACCAATGTTGTTACGAGTGACCGCTGGAGCTGGGCTCACGGGTTTGGGTGTGTGGTTGGATTCTCAGAGCCGAGTTACCCCATTGTTTTGGCAATCTGGGATGGTTTACCAGCGTTGTTACGAGTGTGTGGTTTGATTCTCGGAGCTGGACGCGAAACTGGTCAGCTCACCTATGTTGTTATGAGTGACCTCTATAGCCGGGCTCGCAGGCTCGGGCATGTGGTTGGAGTAGGGCTTTGCTTTGTGGATCAGATGCGTAGTCTTATCGAGGGTACACGCTCAGCCTGGCTGGGTGCGAGATCGCATTGGGACGTGTGATAATTCTGCCATGATATTAGCTCCTCGCGATCTTACTCGCAATGTATACGATGACCGGGTGAGACGAGCTCTCAGGGCTTTATCACTTTAGCGACTGTTAAACGTTTTATTAATTAACCGCAAATGCACGGCTTTCAGTGAAGACATGACAAGTACGGGTTGATCCGCAGGGAGCGTTGCCAACCTTCGAGTGAGTGAAATCAAGTGGGAAACAACAATGGAAGAAGAGATTATTATGCTACTATTAAAAGACGATTATGCTACGAACGCAAAACAAACTAGATTATGGTGCAAATGGCAACTAGAAAAATTCAGCAAACAAGGTGGAACAAACTATGGATGAATCCCCGAGGGGTGGAGTGTGTGCAAATATGAAGTGAGAGAAGTGGTGAATGACACATCAAAACATGTATGTGTGTGTGTCTTCATGCATAAGAAGTGTCTAAAGATTTGTCAAGACCTATCTATCCATTCACACAACATATTAGCAATTACTACTTGATTATCACAAAATGAGGCTCAACATCAGAAGTGTCTAAAATTATGGCAAGACTCATGAAAAAGCAGGGACTCATGTGAAGAACAAAGTTAAGCAAGGGAGGTGTCTGAATTTCATGGAAAAACCCATCAAAACAAAGTTTCTTCAATCAATCAAGCAAGTAAACACTAATACAAACACATGACTAATATGTAGCATATCCAACAAGAAATTTCAGCCAATAAACATGAAGAAACCAAGCGTGGGAAGTGTCTAAATCTTGTGGCAAAACCCATAAAAAAGCCCCCAACATGTAGATGATTAAAACAAACCCGATGAACATACAAACATTCAAGTCTACACAATCAAAATTCGTCAAACATCAAAACCTCAAAACATAAATGTACATCATCTTCACTCCCCAAAGGGGGTTGGAACTACTCACTCCTCAGTAGGCTAATATTTATATTAAGACGGAAAACATTCTAACTAAAACAAAATTAAGCTAAACATACAAGAATTAAAAGAGACAACATGAAACTAACAAAGACTTATTTTATTCATGACTTACATGACAAGTAGCATCTCTCCACTTGAGTTTTGCTCCAAGGCTTTACTTTAAGTAGAGTGAATGACCACCAAGAAAGGAGTTGTATTACAAAGGAGAGTTCTATTTATAGGCATGAAAAAGACAACTGGGGACAATCCCCCGGTGTGGGACTAATGAAACTTCTACAAATGGATATAAACAACATAATACACACCCACGAGAAGTCGGGTCAGATCTTGAGCATATTGGACCGCCATTTGGCTGTCTAGGGTCGTCAATTGGTGGTCATGTTTGGTCAGATTCGTCCCGGTTTTGGTTGGATTCTTCAATGCTTCAATTCTCCACGTGGGGTGCACCCGATCTGCTTGTTTGAGTTTGTGCCAGAATCTAATTGCCAAAATACTCCTCATGATGGTGTGGAATTTCTCGATTTGCTATTTGGTCCCTCCAGGCTTACGTCCAAGTCTTTCCCTCTTGCAGATGGGTCATTGTGCATGACAAATATGTCCATTTTGCTTCATTTATGTCATTTCTTCTTACGTTTCACTCTTTTTTTCCCTTCCATTCTCTTCCTTATTACCTAATACCTGAAATATAACAACAAACACTCAAGTAGTACAATATTGAGGTAAAATTAAGGACATATAGCATGAATATGATGCATGATATGCTACTAATCAACGACTGCTTCCGATGACCAGGTCAGGACTCTTCTAGGCGAAGGACACAGACTTGTGAGGATAAACTTCAGTCTCACCACCCCTACAAACATTTACGGACCTCACAGGACATCATCTCAAGTAGAGCTTGATGCTAGATCGGAAGTTGAGCAAAGTGTTTGAGAGAGTCAGGAGCTAAAGTGAGTGACTAGCGTTCTAGCGGAGGCGAAAAGTAAGCTCACAACAATGCAATCGAGTCTCGATATTTTGATGGCAAGGGGGTTATAACGATCAAGTATTGTATTCGTAATTTAGAAATGTGAATTACGTTTATATGAATTATCGTCTTAATAAATAATGTATTGTAATGTGTAAAATATTAATATCACATTCATTTGCACATCACCACTACCGCCTAGATGAAATCACGATCATGGATCATCGAGCGGAACAGACACCAGAGGTTTGATGGCCCAGTTTGTGTTGTTTGTCTACTATCATTGTTAAACTTTCTTCAACTTCTTTCAGAATTGAAATTTTCATTTCAATATAGTTACAACTTTTGTGTATAAGGTTTGTTGTTTGAATATTTTTTTTTGGAATGAATGCATATATGAGTTCTTATGTTTATATGTTTGTGGATGAATGCATGAATGTGTTGTGGATGAATGATGAAAAATATTGTTTCTTTTGATAAGGGAAATCGGAACCCGAAAAGATTCAATAGGCTTTTTCCTTGTTCTACACATGACTTACACTGACGGAACTTATCTGTTGTTGTACGTTCTGACGTTTGTCTGATAACCTACACTGACAGTATGTATCCATCTGTGTCGGTTACCCACAAAATGAACCGACAATACGTATCCATCAGTGGAAGTCGCAATCCGTCGGTCAGACTAAGGAAGAAGAATTGGTTGGTGTATCTTACACTGACGAATACTTTCGTCGGTGCGGCGGTATTGAAGCTTTGAAGCCTATAAATAGATAATCAGATAATAGAAACACATATCAATTGTCCTTGCCTTCCATTCGGTACACTTGTGATCAATCACTCATTGTCTAAAAGCTCTCACTATATTCTTGTTCAAACTTCTGACAACTAGAGCTCACATGTTTATATCCTCACAAAGTACTTAAGTTAGAGAGTCAATTTTGATTTCCAATCCTAAATGTAAAGATTGTTCTCGGTTCCAGCCGGTGAAGTTTTCTCTTTGGTTGTGAGAGGAGGATCGACTCTGATAGTGTTGGTAAGTTTGTATTATATGATGTGATATTAGCTCGGGAACAAAGATTACATAGTGAATCTTTTTGGGACGGCTCAAGGACAATGTCCATTGGGGTTAAAGCTCGAATCGGTATACATTGCGAGGTTAATTTAGTGGTTTGTGTATCTCTTTCTACTCCTTATTTTTGTCATTGTCGTCGTGTTACTCTATTCACCATTCGCTACACTAGCCAATCAATCTGAAAGCTTCTATCCTAAGAAGTGTTTGTGTGGGATCTTGAGCCTAATCCTATCCTAATTGAGTTTTGATGTGTTTAGGTGGTGATTAGGGGGAGATGGAGATGGATGGTTGGGATTGGAAGTTGATGGATGGAGGGTGGAGATGGAGTGGAGATGGATGAAGGGATGGGATGAATTGGTTTTGGATGGATGGTTGAGATTGAAGGTTGGGGAGATATTTATTGGTGGAGCACTCTCTCCCTCTCATTCTCTTACGTCTCTCTCACTCTCGTTTCTCTCACTCTCTCTACCGCAGTGTTCTCCGGTGTGGAAGAAGATGGTGATCTCCGGTGAGTGGAGTTCCGAGCCGTGCGTGTTGGAGGTGAGTTGGTTGGTTGGTATCTCATCTCGTTGGTGTCTCGTTTGGGTTTCTCTCCCTCGACCTTACTTGTGTTCTGTGGTCGTGGTGGTAGAGGTTGACAAAGGTGTTGGAGTGCCCCAGGGGTGGTCAACCGATTGTTCGTGGGAGGCAAGCCTGGTGAGTTTCGGTCGAACGGGTCCCCTTTGCCGTTCAACCGTGTGCACCGTCATGGGTTGGATAAGGCGTTGACCATCTAAACGGTCGACCACCGGTATGACTTCGTCCGACCGTGACTTAAGTGGACTTGTGGTCGGTTCGACCGAAGGTGGTTTCAGTCGACCAGACTTGTTGCTGAGCATGGGGAACACTCTGGTGGAATTCGGTCGACCGAGAGTGCTCGGGCGTTCGACCGGATTCGTGGTGCGAGTGAGGGATTATTCCCTGGTGGGATTTGGTTGATCGAGAGTGCTCAGGGGTTCGACCGAATTCGTTGTGGAGATTGTGGGATTTGTCCTTGGTGACTTTCGGTCGAACGGGCCCCTTTACCATTCGACCGATTGGTCGTTTTTTTCGTTGAACCTGGGAGTTGACCATCCAAACGGTCGACCGTCCCTTGACTTTGGTTTGACCGAACGAGTATTGTTGGTGGGAATCGGTCAACCGAAGGAGTGCCGGTCGAGGCGACTGCCCTGTGTTTTCGTGATTCGGTCGACCGAGACTTTTGGTTCGGTCGACCGTCTGTGTCCAGTTTTGCACTATGGAGGTGCAGTTGTTGTGGTCGTCCGTATGGGGCGAGTTGTGGTGCCGATGTTCTTCCGGCGAGTGTGCTAGGGTGCACGAGTGTTGCGGTGGTTGGTTGAAAAAGACCTGGAGCCCCGTAACTGTGTGAGAACTTGGGTTGGCTGAAAAAGACATGGGGCCCAACTTAGAATGTGGTGTTGTGGTGGTTGGTTGAAAAATTCCTGGAGCCCCGTAACTGTGTAAGAGCTGCGGTTGGTTGAAAGAGACCTGAAGCCCAGCTAGTCTGTGCGGGGTTGGTTGAAAAGGACCTGAAGCTCCGTAGTGCGTTCAGGTTTGCTGAAAAAGGCCTGGAGCCTGAGCAGAGACCGCGTGATAAGAGTTGGTTGAAAAATACTTGGAGCCCAGCTTGGCTACGAGTGTGTGTTGCGGTGGTTGGGTGGAAAAGCCGTGGAGCCCCGTGACTCTGGTGTGTGCTGTGGTTGGGTGAAAAAGCCCTGGAGCCCAGCCTATCGAGATGCTCTTCTTGTTTAGTAGAATTGCATGCTAGGGTGCCTTTCATTTCATGTACCTTTGATGTAATCACAACTTTTGAAATACTCTGATGTTCATATATATTATATATATGTTGGTGCATTTGTTTTCTTTATTGCGTAATATCCTCTGTTGATTGTGTGTTATTAAAAATTTAAATTTTCCGTTGTGTTGAGGATGTTACAGTTTGCACTTTTCGTTGATAAAGAAAAAAAAAGTATTAACTATTATAAGCTTAAGCAGTCCTTGAAAGATTAAAATTTGGCACCAAATAAATACAAACACGGGCTTTATAGAGAAGGAGAATGACACAGGGGAATACGATTTGTAAGTTTTAGAATCGATGTGTTGTCTAGTAAAGTTGCTCTATTTATAGGGCTTTTTTGTATTGAAGTATAGGTGTAGTTGGAGATGAGAAGCTAAGTACGAAGGCAAGATCAGTTTAATTTCGACTCAGAAAAGGTTGTAAAAGGCTACATTACTCATTAGGTCAATCGTTCTACTGCGACGACTATATCTTTCCTTCGTCTAATTCAGGACTGGTCGAATAGAGAGAGATTAATATGACCATCAAAAGAGCAGAGGCCAGCAACAATATTTTGGTCAGGATTTGATTGCTATTTACATTTTGTACAGAACTATTCTAAAAAGGTAGCAATTGAATCAAAACGGATTTGTACGTCTAACATAGATGAACATAACAAAACGAGTAGTTCCTAATATTGATAAAATCACATCACCTTGTCCAAAAAAAAGATTGATAAAATTGTCGAATCAGTTGAAGTACGTATGACAATTTGGGATAATTTTTCGGAATTCTGATTTTTCAGAGCGTTCAATCAATCAGGTTCAATGAAAGTTTTTTTTGCAGTCATTGTCTCGATATGTCATTGATAAAAAGTCAGATAAAAGTCCGATAACAACTTAGATGAAGACACAAAGCAAGTACAAACCCAAAAAACTAAATCTTTTAAGCCATGGTTGAGCTTCTCATCTACCCAAAATAGAATCACACCGCGGTTAAGAAGGGGACACCAACCAACTTCTTTAGTTTCTCTACATCGACCAAAGATAACATGTATAATTGAAGCATGTTGAGGTAAATCCGGTAAATGGAGATTGAATAAAGACCATGATCATGAAAAGTAACCAAAGAGAGGTAACAGAGGGGCTCAGAAACCTTCGAGATCAGAAATGAAATCCCCATCAACAAAAACCAACACCATACAAACTCAATAATGTTGGAGGACGGGAGGAGGACGGGGAGCTACTGATCAACCCACCACAGGAGATTACCCGTCTCCTGGGCTACAAGGACCGCTGATTGGCGGTCCCCAACCGCCAATTAGCGGTCTAAAAGGCGCGCCTCGTGTGCTGCCTTAGACCACCCTGATCACCATTCATTTTGCCTTCTTTTGATTCCACTAGATCCATTCTTGATCTATGTTACTGGGGGGTACGAAGGAAAGAAGGTGGCTCTCTACTCACAAAGCAAAAAAACCGATTTTGCAATGCACACTCTTCTTCTTCTTTCTACTCACATACTTACTCTTTTCTCACACAATTTCGTGGCTCAACTTCTAATGCTTGATATATGTTGTTGTTGTGTTACAAATGGTGAATTCTAGTGCTTTATATAGGCACTTACATGACCCTACAACTTCCAAACATAAAGACTACATAAACATGATCATTGAAGATCATTACACCCTCTACTTAAATTGCATACATAATTAGGACGAAAATTACTCAAAAAATGAAAAGACTCTTGTCTCTTCCACTCCCTCAACCTTTTGTCTTCTCATGTGTTGACTCATCTCCTCCTTGATGTGTCATCAAGCAATGATGATGTGGCAGGTGACTAGGACGCCACATAGGCTTAAGTTGCTACCTAGGATTAAGTTCAATTCTCAATACTCCTCCTTGAACTTAATCCTCTTCCTCCAGCCCAAGTAGGTTGCACATCCTCTCATGCAACCTATTGGCAATGCTTCTACATAAGCTAAAACACACACCATATGAACCTCACTTGTTCATACGTCACACAAAGAGGGATTGTCTCCATGCACGCCTCCGACGCGACATCTTCTTCATAATCTATGTCGGTCCTTTGCTTGTAGTCTTTTGCTACCAAGCGTGCCTTGCATCGCTCGCCCACTCCTTGGGGTGTTGTCTTCTTCTTATACACCCTCCTGAAACTAGTCATTTTGTGATGTATTGGAAGCGAAGCTAGCTCCCAAGACTCATTCTTTTCTGTCGACTCCATCTCCTCATCCATCGTGACTTGTCTTCTTTCTTTTGCCACCACCGCTCTTCGAACGGAATACTCTCACCTTGATCCAAGAGGCAAACCAAGTCTAGCTCACTTGTTTCCTCGTATAGATCATCAAGACTCCTTTTCTTCATCGGACTCGTCTCTTCATCATCGGATAATACAACTTCATGCTTAGTGGAATCTACCACCTCCACCTCTTGCTCCTCTTTCTCATTGTTTTCTTCGTATTCCTCCTCATGCTCATCATCAACTTGAGCATGATTTGTCACCTCCTTGTGGTTAGAAGTCACCATTTCTTCTCTTTCTTCTTTTTCTTTTTCTTCTTCTCTTCCTTCGCACCTCCCATCATCATGTTCGACTAGAGCATGCATGACATGATTTGTGATTCCCTCGTTATTCACGAACAAGGCCATTCATCCTTCGCAAGCATTCTCCTCCACGGCAACAAGGTTGGAGTTTTCTTCCACCCTTTTCTTCGACCAACACTCGCTTGCGTAGTGTCCATGCTTCCCACAATTGAAGCACTCAATCACCTTCTTCGATCCGCGATCACCACGGACACGGCTGGAGCTCTCCTCCACCTTCTTTTGCGACCAGCATTCTTTCGCAAAATGACCACGCTTCCCACACTTGAAGCATTCGACCTCCTTCTTTCTTGAATGGCCTCCATAATCACGACCGCTTCCACGATCTACGTTGCGAGGTTTCTCCTCCTTAAGCGACATCTTCGCTTGCAACGCCTCCTCTAAGACATCTTGTCTTTTCTTCTTCTTTCTTTGCTCGTGTGCCTCCAACGAGCTAGCTAGATCATCAATAGTCATTTTCTCGAGGTCCTTTGATTCATCGATTGCGCACACCACATTCTCGAAGTCCTCGGTGAGAGAACGCAACACCTTCTCCACCACTCTTCCTTCGGTCAGCGCCTCCCCATTTCTTTTTAATTTGTTCGCCACCATGTGAACTCTCGTCACGAAATCGACAACACCTTCCGATTCCTTCATTTTTAACGCCTCGAACTCGCCTCGAAGCATTTGGAGGCGCACTTGCCTCACTCGATCAGCACCCTTGTAGCTCCTCTCAAGGGTGTCCCACGCCTCCTTCGACGTCTTCGCTTCAGCGATCTTTTCAAAGTCACTCTCATCCACCGCTTGGAAGAGAAGGAAGAGAGCACTCTTATCTTTGACTCTTCTCTCCTTTTGTGCTTTGATTTGTGCGACGGTTTCTTCTCCCGTCTCGGCCTCCTCCTCGAAGCCGCTCTCCACAAGATCCCAAGCATCATGTGCACCCAGCAGCGCACGCATTTAGATACTCCAATTGTCGTAGTTGCCTTTCGACAATCGAGGCAACGACGCATGACCAAACGAGGTCATTCCCGAGCTTCCCATCGGACGAGGCTCTGATACCAGATGTTGGAGGACGGGAGGAGGACGGGGAGCTACTGATCAACCCACCACAGGAGATTACCCGTCTCCTGGGCTACAGGGACCACTGATTGGCGGTCCCCAACCGCCAATTGGCGGTCTAAAAGGCGCGCCTCGTGTGCTGCCTTAGACCACCCTGATCACCATTCATTTTGCCTTCTTTTGATTCCACTAGATCCATTCTTGATCTATGTTACTGGGGGGCACGAAGGAAAGAAGGTGGCTCTCTACTCACAAAGCAAAAAAACCGATTTTGCAATGCACACTCTTCTTCTTCTTTCTACTCACATACTCACTCTTTTCTCACACAATTTCGTGGCTCAACTTCTAATGCTTGATATATGTTGTTGTTGTGTTACAAATGGTGAATTCTAGTGCTTTATATAGGCACTTACATGACCCTACAACTTCCAAACATAAAGACTACATAAACATGATCATTGAAGATCATTACACCCTCTACTTAAATTGCATACATAATTAGGACGAAAATTACTCAAAAAATGAAAAGACTCTTGTCTCTTCCACTCCCTCAACCTTTTGTCTTCTCATGTGTTGACTCATCTCCTCCTTGATGTGTCATCAAGCAATGATGATGTGGCAGGTGACTAGGACGCCACATAAGGTTAAGTTGCTACCTAGGATTAAGTTCAATTCTCAATAAATAACATATACGTAAATACAACATTAAAACATATAAAACAACACAAAACACATGAGCCCAAAATGACACAAGATATTGAAACAAGTGACTTATCCATATTTCTTCAGATCTGCGCCTAGGAGCTGAGAATGGTGTCATGCAAACAATCTTCAACCCAAAATATTGTAAGAGGAGAGAATGTGATGGAAGAAGTAAGAGAGAAAAGGGGACGTGAACTTTCTCTAAGTTGGAAACTTTAATGCCAATGCATTAAATATATTAAGAGATATATGTATTACAAATAACATAAAAAGCTAATAGCTTCTCAGTCTAATCTATTCTTGTAAGTTCTAACAAACAGCTTCACAACCAGGGTTCAGTTCCTTGTGGTGATACTTTATTTTTTTATACATTTTATTCAGTTTTATACAAGACGAAAAAATTGATTCAGCATCCAGATTCGAACTCAAAGACATCCGGTTTTAATATTGTCGTTTAGTTCTTACAAAGTAAAAAATTAAAGAATATTTGTTGTGTCAATCACCTCTATGGCACGATCAGTATCCAAGGCAGTATTGTAATTTTTTACCATGATAATGTGAAATTTAGTCTACTACATATACAGCAAATACATGAGGACGTGTAGAGTTGTGATTAATTTTAATTTTAAAAAAACATACATTTTTCTTAGATTACACTTGTCCTTAAATTGATATTAGCTCAATCGTGCCCACTGAGTTTTTTTTTGCAAAGTAAAAAAAGAGGCTTAGCCTCGAAATTTATTATGTAATATGTTTTGACAATCTACAAAACCGAAATAGAAGTGTGTAGACTATACTATGTGTATAAGCCAACTTCCTACATGGAATTCAAACACGTACACACTATGCTATAACCATATTACAAACCAGCATACTTGTATACTCCTATATTCCTTTAACGTATCTTGAGATCAACTACATTCTTCCTCGAATTCTCGCAGTCTCTCAACATCCTTTGCAAGCTCTCGGATCTGTGCACCCATGCCTCGAATGGAGTCTTTCACAAGCCCAAATACCTCATCCGGCCTCCTTTTGTCTTCCTCAAAAATCCGTTGGTTCCTTTCTTGCCAACACACATAGATTGTTGCATTAAAAACCCATTTGCATGCCACCCTTTTTATAAGGTTGTCGTTGGTTCCTTGGATCCTACCAGCTTCACGCTCAAGGTCCCTAGCAATTCCGGTACTTAACCCGAGCTTCTGTAAAACTCCACCCCACATTTGCCTCGTGAAATCACAACCCCAAAAGAGATGATAGATGTCTTCTTCCTCCTTATTGCAAAGGGCACATAACGGGTCATGATGGGCACCTCATTGTCGCATACGATTCTTCGTAACTAGCCAGCCCCTCGTGACCTTCCAAGCTGTGAGTGCGTTTTTTGGGACGTGGTATTTGTGCCACACAACCTTGGCCCAAGCCATACTCGTTCCATGGGGTTTGACCCAACCTGACGCCTCCTTGATCATGAACTTGTCACCCGTTCCCGTCACCCTTCTAGGCTCATCATCTCCTCCATAAACTTTAATCGCCAAGATCTTGGACCATAAATCCTCCATATCGTGCGACCTTGGTGGTGGGCGGTTCCATTCCCTATTTCTTATAAAGTAGGATACCTTTGTGTCCCATGAGACCCCCAAGTCATAGTGAAGCCTATCACTCATGTCGAGTAGTTGGAAGGGTTCCCCACACCATGGGTGTTGGAAGAATCTAATGTGCTCACCATCTCCCACTCTATATTGAATATACTTGCTTGCAATGTCTCAGACCCACAAAAGTCCTCTCCAAGCCCATGAGCAGCTCGATGGGGGGGGGGGGGGGTTGCAAGCATATGGAGTGAATCCTCAAGTACTTCCTCTACATGCTCCTGACCCATAATGAGTCCTTGTTCTCCTCCAGGAGCCGCACCATTCCCACATCATTCCACTCCATGAGCCTTTTAAGCCCCAACCCCCCTTCGCTCTTGGGTGTACAAACATCTTTCCATGCGACCGCGACCCATTTCTTTGGCCCTCCCCAAATGAACCTACACATAAGGCTCTCCACTTCCTTTAGCACTTGCCTTGGAATAAGGAATGCTGAAGTTCAAAATAGGCTCAAGGACACCAACACGCTCCTTACGAGCTCTACTCGACCGGCCATAGATAGGTGTGATTGCTTCCAAGTGCTCAACCTCGTCTTTATCTTTTCTAAGAGAGACATGCCATGCATTCGACCCATTCTTCCTGAGTATAATAACAACCCAAGGTATGTGACCGCGAACTCAACCTTCGACATCCCAAGGTGCTCACAAATCCACGCCCCACGTTCCACACCACCCCCCAAAAAAACTTGACTCTTTGAGTTATTGAAGTAAAGACCCAAGCATGTCGTGAAACAATCCAACACTTTATTAATCACTCGAGCATTTTCCTTTGTGGCTTTTGCAAACAATAAAGCATCATCCGCAAACATCAAGTGTGATACCGGTACATCTCCACATGTTAACGGCTGTAGCCTCCCACCTTCCACCTCCTCATTTATCATGTCACTCAACACTTCCACGCAAAGTGCAAATAAGTATGGTGCCAATGGATCACCTTGTCTAAGTCCATTTGTAAATCGAAAGGGGCTTGAATTCTCTTAATTGACGGTCACAACAAATGATGCTCGCATACAAGCCATGATAAGCTTCCGCCAATGCAACGGGAAGCCGAACCTATCCATAACTATGGCAAGGAACTCCCACGACACCGAATCATAAACCTTCCTTAGATCTAGCTTTATACACATACGTCCATGGCCCTTCTCCAAGTGCATATTATGACACACTTCGTGTGCAAGTAATATATTGTCGATGATTCTTCTCCCTTTAACAAAAGCACTTTGTGTTTCCCTTACAAGCCTCGACAAGATCATCTTTAACCGGTTTGCTAGGATCTTTGCTAGGAATCTATAAGTCATGTTGCAAAGAGAGAGCGGCCTATAGTCATCCACTATTGTAGGAGTCTTCTTCTTCTTCGGTATCAAGGTAATTGATGTATAGTTCACTTTCTTCAATAGCTTCCCACTCGTCAAAAAGTCATCGAACACCTTAAACATGTCCCTCTTCACAATGCCCCAAGCCGTCTTGAAAAAACACGGCCCCGGTGCTCGATCCCCATTTGCCCCCATGACCACGACTTCCACCTCCTTCATCTCAAGCTTCCGTGTGAGCATCTCCCCATCACTTTGTGCTACTTGAGGTAGGACTATAAAATGTGTACCGGATTGGACCTGAAAAGAGTTAGCAAACAAATTAGAGTAACGACACCTAAATGCCTCCCTAATCTCACCCTCCTCCGAACACACACTCCTCACATTGTTGGTGGCTCTCCCTACGCGTAGGGAAGCATGAAAGAACCGGGTATTCTGGTCCTCCTCTCTCAACAAATTGACTTTTGATTTTTGTCTCACAATGGATTCCTCCCACACCAACACCCGAGCTAGTTCTTTCTTTGCAGCACTTTCCTCAGCAAGCAAGCAAGTATCACATGGTCTATCCCTCATGTCCAATTTAATCCGTGCAAGATTAGTTTGAGCGTTCACCACTCGCTTCTCTACGTTCCCAAACTCCTTGTCACTCCACAATTTGAGCATTTGTTTAACCTCATTTATCTTTGTTGTCAAGAGATACATCGGTTTCCCCTCAACATACACCCCCATGCATCCTCAACAACCTTCAAGAAACCCTCATTCTTCACCCAAAAATTGGAGAAGTGGAACATTCGCTTCTTCTTGTGCTCCATAACCTTCGTGACAAGGTTTATCATGGCATGATCGCTTAGATCTCGATCCCCCACCACATAGAAAGATGTCGGGAACACCCCAAGCCAAGCATGCGACATGAGTATGCAATCAATCCGAGTCTCGATGCATGCTTCTCCTTCCGAGGAATTGGTCCAAGTAAACTCCCCTCCGGTAGAAGGAACCTCTAGCAATTGTAATGAATCCAACTCCTCCATTGCAGCCAAGTTCAGCCACACACCTCCTCGCCTCTCCCCGCCATGCCTTGTGCAATTGAAGTCGCCTCCCACCAGCTATGGGACACTCAAATCAGGGGCCTCACACCCTAGATCCTCCCAAAGTGCTCTAAGATCCGTGTGCCCATTTTTCCCATAAATTGCCGTAATAGCAATAAACCTACCATCTTTCTTCACACACCCCTTCAAGTTGAGATGTTGTGTTGTCCCAAAAGTAACCTTGAGATCAACTACATTCTCATTCCAAAAAACTAGGTTTCTCTCTGAGTCTCTAATCATTCCGTTTGATGCTCACACATGTGCCAAATTGCCTTCTTAAATCGCTCCATCTTCTTCAACTTCATATTATGTTCCATTAAGCAAACCACATCCATTTTTGCCTCCACAATGCGAACCCGAATTATGTGTCCGCGACCAGGTCCATTTGTGCCACGCACATTCCAAAATTGGACAGTCATGGTGTTGAATCATGGGGTCGCAGCCCCTTGCCCCATGAGCTTTTTGTTGTATTGATCTTTTCTCTCGAATCACTTTGATCACATCGGGCTGAAATGGGGGGATTCACTATCCACAAATCGCTTAGACCTCCTCGGGTTGAGATGAAATGGATTCAAGCCTTCCTTCCCAATCTTTTTCGGTGTGCTAACCTTTTCCACAACCATTGCACTTCCCTCACTCCCCTCCTCAAGCTCCCCCCAAAAGCCCTCCTCCCCTCCAAGAGCCTCAAACCTTCCACGATCGCCTAACCTCCTCCCTCCCACACACCATTTCTCCACCTCCCTCGCCACCCTTTTAGGCGATACCCATCCATGATTTTCCCTAAGAACCATGGTCATGCCTATCATACTTGTCTCCTCTCCTACTCCCTCGCCAAAGCCCACACTAATACCCATTGCACCCTTCTCGCAACTCACATGTACGTCCCTCCTCCCATGCACAACCTCCAATTCACGAGACAACTCTCAAGTCCCTTGCCATGCATACTCTCATGCACCAAGCCCTTCTCACGTGATATGCTCCCTTTTCTACCCACTTCCAGCTGGTCCCCACTCTCCAAAGAAATCCTCCCTCCACTAACCACCTTTCCACTTGTCACCTTTCCACTAGTCCCACTACTTGTATGCTTTTCACTAAAGCTGATTTTGTCCCCTCTCTTTTCCTTTGTTCTTATCCCATCTTCTAGTTGCACCCCAAGAATTTCTCCTCCCTTATCATCTCCCAACCACTCCCCTCATTTCCACATGGCAAACTCTCACTTACCACTTAAAAATTTGGAGCACACACCTCTTTTCCCCCCTCCCTTGTTTCCACCACCTTTCCACGTGGGTCCCTCTCACCACATGGCACATCCTCAATGGCCTCACCCTCCACATTATCCCCATCATTCCTTTCCACGTCATCATCTTCCTCATCACACCCACTCCCCTCTCTAGCCTTGACGCCCCAAACCTTCTCTGTCTCCTCCTCCTCCACCACCACCCGACACACCTCCTCCTCCCTAGCACCTTCCCCTATCCCACCTTCCTCCCTCTCAACCCCCGGATCCCTACCTTCTCTACCCTTCTCCATATCCACACTCGCTTCCTTCCCTTCTTTTCCCACTACATTTCGGCGACCAACCACCACCCATTCCGATGCCTTAGCCTTCCCATTTCCGATTGTAGGTGGTGGTTCTTTTCTCGAACACCTCTCCATCTGATGCCGCAACTCCTTGCACTAACTACAATATCCCGACCTCCATTCGTATTCCACAGACACCCTCTGTATTTCTCCCCCCTCTATCCGAACATCCACCCAACTTGGATAGGAGAAATCAAGACTAACCTGAACACAAACTCTTGCATAAGCAAGTCTCCTTTCCGTGGCGGTATTAGCATCCATGTAGAGAGGATTTCCAATACACTCACGATATTGCTTAACATTTTGGCCAACCAAAACTTGAGGTCCTACTCCGGAAAGCGAATCCAAATAGGCATTGTTACTATCCTCGCACATTTCATCACGACCTCGGGGGGGGGCTCGAATGAACCAAGGCTCTCCTTCAAGCACCCTTTGCCGGTCCTTCGCAAGAGTAAACCAGAATAACAAAAAATCTTGTCTCCGACGAAGCACTTCCAAACCAGCCACTAAACCCCATAATTTGTGGAGGTGTTTCTCCAGCGTGGGTAGATGAGGCTTGAAATCAATGAAGTAGCCAAGTAAAACTTTGTCTCACCTCTTAAGTGCTTCACACACGTCCACCTTAGAACAAATAGTGATCTTCTCTCCTCCTCTAACCTCCGACTCAACAAAAGAGAGTGTTGTTGCCGCCCTTGCTCCGGATTGGAAGAGGTCCGACCACCTCTTTGGTGAGGCCGCTCCGCCCCCTTGAGGTGGTGAATAAACCGGCCCTCCACTCTCCAAACCCGAAAGTGGAAGGTGCTTTGGTGCTTCATGGGTGTGCTTTACGTTGACACCACCCTCATTCAGCTCACCCAATTGCAAAGAACTAGTTGTAGGAACCATTTTGATGAAGAAATCAAGAGTTATGGTGGAAGAAAAGAGGTTTAGACCCTACGAACCCCATGCTTTCCCCAAAACTTCTCTCTCCTACTTTCCCTTTTCCTATTTCTCTATCTCCTTCTCCACCCTGAGTTTTTTTCGATCGGTCGTTGAATGAAAGTTAGATATAGAAACCTAATGTGTGAGTGAGTCCTAAGATAGGCTCTGTGTTGTTATGTGTTAATTCCTCCGTAAGTACTCAAGTAAACATATGATCCTATTTGACTCGGTTTACAGTATAATTCATCTTCAATTTAATTCTTGGAGTGTCTTAAGCTTGAGTCCACTTTCAATAACGGAGTTTGATTTCTTGACCTATAGAGTGTAATGTCACGGGATCCACATCCAGTCAAAAGTCCTGAGAACCACATTCATTTGATCTCACTTTGTTTAAGACCGTTATGTAATGGGCCGAAGCTCACAACCATTACTCATTTGTGGTTTCAGTACTTGCTTGTTAAGAAAGGCTTAGGTAACTCCAACCATGTTGTAATCCGGTAATTATACCGAAGTCAACATTATAAATACAATATGAGAGGAGAGGAAACTTAACGATTTGTTAGGCTTTCCAAAACCTTGTGTATGCGGCGGATCTAAGGTTTGCTCTGGATCATTGTCTTGCCCTTTTTGTCTTCTACCTCAGCCGTGAGATCCCTCTCTTCGATGTGAACTAGCTATACAATTTATGATACATGTGCGTATATAATGCAAATATAAGATTTAACTTGACTTTAAACAATCTATATACTAATAATATATAGGAGCTCACGCTCCTTTTTTCACCCCTAATACTTGTATCAAATAAATCCAAGAATAACCTCAAGTAATTATTTAATCTATTCTTTACAATTTGTAAAGACTTTTTTGCTTTAATACACCTGAAAATGTGTGATACTAGACCTTCTTCCATCAAACTTTATAAATATCTTAGGTAGATCTATGATATTGAATAGTTATTTGGATACACTTGAGTCCCGTTTCTTTTTCATAAAATTTAATTGGAAGATTTCAAAGCAATTTACATATTGGCCGAAATTACTGGAAGAACAAAAAATTATTTTCTAACATCTCAACTTTCATTTTCTTTTCTCGTTTTCTTCCGCTCCTTTTTAGGAGGTGTAGGTACCTCCTCTCATTTTCTTCCTCAATGATAAGAAATTCAAGTTTTAACTAAAATAAATCCTTAGCATGTTAGAAATGAAGTTATTTGAATGGTTGAAGTAGATTTTGGTGATTGAATAAGGACTCAAAGGAGCGATCGATGAAATTGAGCCAAGGCAAGGCTGCAGACAATCGCGTGGCAGAATAGATGCATGAGTTTGTAAGGGAAATGACGTGGGTGGAAAAGTTATCAACTTTGTAGAGCAAGGCGAAAGTTGTGGGCGAATGCTCAATAGTGTTCGGGACAAGATGAGTTTACTTGCAAAAGATAAGATACAAGGTTTGGTTACGGTTGAACTTAACTTCCGTTGTTAGCTAGAAATTTGGAGCACACAAGTTCATGAGATGGAGAGGAGAGGTCTCGAGTTGGTAAGGAGGTGGCCATGTCGCTGCCAACTGGCATGGAGTTAGAAGACGGAGTTTTTGTTAAAAATACGTTAACCTTGAATTATTTTTAAGGTGGGTAGGTCTCCAAGAATAATAGTGATCTGATTTTCATTAGGACATGTTTAATCTGCCTTGCGACACATTGGGTGCCCTCCACGTCCGCCAAAATCTCCAAACACTTTTTTTGCTGGGAAGCCTGCCTGATCGTGCGGCGGGCAACACGATCATCCGCACTGGGCGGAAGGGTTGGGTGGGGGCACGTCACCCACCCTTGTTGAAATATTTTTTTGTTAAAATCTGATAAAATTCATTTTAAATTCGTTTTAGGTAATTTTATCAAATTTGTTTTTATGAAGATATATTTTTTATTTGTTTTGATTTTGTAGTTTTTTTGTGAATTTTATTTTATTTTATTTAGGATTAATCTTCAAATAACGTGTAAATGAGAGAATGTAGGGTGTTTGAGTTGTTTTTGGACGTGATTAAGGAGAATTTGTGGATGGGTCGGGTGAACTTACGTGGCAGATAGAGAAGTTGACGTGACAGAGAGAGGAAGCAGGGTGCCCGGGCACTACTATTTTTTTTCTTAGAAGCGTCAAAATAGAACCTACTTTCTTTAGGATTTGTCACCCCAGATGGTCCTAAATCCTAAAGGAATAACTTAGAGAACAACTTTACCTCAACTAGAATAGCAATTAATTGCAATATAAGTTGATGATAATCACCAATTTTTTCCCTGTTTATTCAATTGTTAATTATGATGTTGCATGGCAATAAACTTTCTTATTTCGCTACATTTGTGCCCAACGACAATCAAGGGTTTACCTTTTATTTATATTGTAAATCAGAACATTTCGTTTTTAAACTAACATGTAAAATGCGAGTTGTGCACTGACTTTTACTGTTATATATTCTGCAATTTCTGTATCTAACTAGGATTTCAATACGACGAAATTGTTGTATAAACTTAAAATCTAAGCACACTAAAACGGTGCTCTGAAAGAAATAAACAATGAAAAAAACGCAATTAAACAATGAATATAACAAAAATAAGGAGAAATTAATTCCAAGTCACAAAAATCCCTCCACTTCAATGATAAAATGGTTGAAAAGTCAACTTTATTTTTAAGTCGTGACTTGTCTCAAGATTTATTTAATAATACATAGTCTAACCATAAATTAACTTTTCTTTCCCATTTTACCCCTCCCAACATCTCAAAACCAAACACACTATTTTCTACTCAAATTCAACACATTTCTCCAGATTTTTCGTCTCATCCCAATTCACCCAAACCCTAGTTTTCGTCTCCACCACCCTAAACCCAATTCCACCCAAACCCTATTTTCATCAACACCACTCTAATGCTCCTTACATCGCAACGAATACGACGTGGAGAAGAGAAGAGCACTCCGGCCCGCACAACCACCATGGTGGCAAGGTGTCTCCACCACCCTTTCCAAGAGTAAGGAGCACTCATTCCCCTCGCCATCCCTGCCTTAAACATCTCCTTCTCCGACAAGGCATCTCCGAGAGGAGCACTCGGGTCGAAGGATGAGCCGCGCAACTGGGCGGAGCTCCCCTGGGATGGTGTCTCCGAAAGGAGCACTACGGCCAAAGGATGAGTTGCGCGACTGGGCAGATCTCCCCTAGGACGCCCTCTCCGTCATCTTCGACAAGAACGACACCGGTAATGTCCTCTTCGCAGCGCAGGCGGTGTCCGCCCCTGGAGGAAGCTCGCTTTTGAGCACTGGAAGACGACGAATTAGATTACAGCTACTTTTCTACTTCTTCTTCTTCTTCTTATGACCAATAGATGAATAATGCTTAGCTTGATTAATGGTGTAGTGTCTCTTGTGGAGCTTATGTTTGCAGGTTTGTAGAAAAATATGTGAATGACGATCCAGAAATGTTTTCAAATACAATAGGGTTGTATATGGGTAGGATTTTACCCACAACCCACCCCGCCTAATGCGGGTAGTGGACACAAAAATGTTACCCGCCAACCCGCTAACCCGCCACTCGCATAACCTGCCAAATAAGTGAGGCGGGTTGCAGTTGTCTTGCAACCCACCCCGCATAACCTGCAACCCACCTAATCAAATATATTATTAATTTTTTATTTACCAAAATCAATTTAATGTTTCATTTTTACTCATAACCATTAATCTACCGTACCAAGTCACTATTCAACACTCACCAAATGAATTCTTGATCTTTCTCAATATCTCTCTCAATTCTAAGATCCAGGATTTCAATTGATGTCGTTTCATTGATTCCTCCTAAATTTCATTGATTCCTCCTAAAGATTTCTTTTCAATTGGAATTTGGTTATTCACGATGTACAATAATTCCTGTTAAGCATCCATGGCTGAATGGTTAAAGCTCTCGGCAGGACATGTATTTCTATTACTATTAAATTCATAAATGAATTAATGGACATGTCTAATTTTTCACTCACCACACATCCAATTTCCCAAAAAAAATGCAACGAGTGATTACTATTTCTCAAATTTTAATGTTCTTTTATTTTTCTTAGGAAAAATAAAAAAATAAAAAAACCAACCAAACCCGCATAACCCGCCCCGCCCCGCCTCACCTAGTCCAACCTTAGGCGGGGCAGGTAGCAGTTTTTTTATTTTTGACCCGCCCCTCCTCGCCCCGCATACACAGTTAACTTAGGCAAGGCGGGTAGCGGTGGGCCAAAAACCCTCCCCACCCCGCTTTCACCCCTAAAATACAATGAGGTTCAAGCATTTCGTGGGTCAATCATGTCAAGGATTTATAAAGCAATCGTATTCAAAAGCTTGGTAACTAAATACTAGTTTGTGGAATTTCTTCTGTTGCCAATGATTGTAAAAACGCTAGCTTTTTTCATTGAATGCTTCGACTTCATGGTGGTTTAATTGTCTAAGATTGTAATTGTAATTGCAATTGCTTGAAGTTATTTTGTTTTGTAAGACAATGTGTATAACAATTGTTAACTATCATTTATACTTCCAAATTATTCGACTTCCAGTGATTTTTTGGCTACATAAGCTTCATTCCAAAACCAAATAAAATGAGATCAACGACAAACAAATTGCATCATCCTTCTAAAAATGCTGACATAGGTGATTCATGTATAAAGATGGAGTGTGGAGCTAGTTAGCTCAAGTCTTCATCGAGTTAAATTGAGACTTTATCGAGTTGATTCGATAATGGATCGAGTTAGTTGGAGTTTGGATCGAGTTAGTTCGAGTTTAGAACAACTTAGTTGGAGTTTTGAGCAGTTAGTTCGAGTCTTCATTCAGTTTGGATGGAGTTATTTGGAGTCTGGATCGAGTTAGTTCGAGTCTTGATCGAGTTAGTTCGATAATGGATTGAGTTAGTTGGAGTCTTGATCGAGTTAGTTAGAGTGTTGAGCTAGTCAGTTCGAGTCTCAATCGAGTTAGTTGGAGTCTAAATCGAGCTACTTAGAGTCTGGATCGATGTAGTTGTAGTTTGGATCAAGTGTTTGGAGTCTGGATAGAGTTAGTTGGAGTCTTTATAGAGTTAGTTGGAGTCTTGATCGAGTTAGTTGGAGTCTGGATCGAGTTAGTTCGAGTCTAGATTGAATTAGTTAGGAGTCTAAAATGAGTTAGTTGGAGGCTTGATCGAGTTAGTTGGAGCCATGATCTAGTCAGTGGGAGGCTTCATCGAGTTGATTAAGGTTGGATCGAGTTAGTACGTAGTAGTGTTGAAGGAGTTAGTCTGAGTGTGGATCAAGTTAGTTGGAGTGTTGAATGAGTTAGTTAGAGGCTAGAACGAGTTTGTTGGAGGGTTGAAGGAGTTACTCCGAGTGTTAATCAAGTTAGTTGGAGTGTTGAAGGAGGTAGTCCGAGTCTTGATCAAGTTAGTTCGAGTGTTGAACGAGTTAGTTGGAGTGTTGAAGGAGTTAGTCCGAGTTTTGTTCGAGTTAGTTGGAGTGCTGAAGGAGTTATTGGGAGGGTGGATTATGTTAGTTGGAGTGTTGAAAGAGTTCGTCCGAGTGTGGATCAAGTTAGTTGGAGTGTTGAAAGAGTTCGTCCAAGTGTGGATCAAGTTCTTTGGAGTGTTGAACGAGTTAGTTGAAGTCTGGATCAAGTTAGTTGGAGTGTTGATGGAGTTTGTCCCAGTGTGGATCATGTTAGTTGGAGTGTTGAACGAGTTAGTTGGAGTCTGGAGCAAGTTAGTTGGAATGTTGAACAAGTTAGTCCGAGTGTGGATCGAGTTAGTTTGAGTGTTGAACGACTTAGTTGGAGGGTGGATCGAGTTAGTTGGAATGTTGATGGAGTTAGTCTAAGTGTTGATCAAGTTAGTTAGAGTGTTGAACGAGTTAGTTGGAGTGTTGAAGGAGTTAGTCCGAGTGCAGATCAAGTTAGTTGGAATGTTGAACGAGTTAGTTGGAGGCCATATATAGTTAGCTGGAGTATTGAAGGAGTATATTGTTGGCTTTTAAGACTTAATCTATATTAATTTTGATGATTAATTAAACTAATATTAATCAATCAACCTAATCAATCAAAGTGAGCAAACACGATTACATGCATTGCATATATACTTGTATACTTGCAATCATCTTAAGAGGTTGATCAAGACAATCAAGGAAATGAGTCTTGGGACAAAGACATCAAGACTTGTAATCAAAGCTTTGGACCAAGACATGTAACTTTGTATTTATTGAGTCCATGAGGTTTTTGTTGGATTTCAAGTTTAATCACACATATATATTTTCGGAATTTTATGCGTAATAAGGATCTATAGCAATTTTCTATGATTTATTTCATGCATGCATTGGTTTGTTTCAATACCTAGTTTAAAACTTTTATTAAAACAAACATGGGACTCCGAAATTCATACCGAGAAGTTCTCTAAAACTTCTTGAAGATTCGGAGACGTTGAATATGCTTGTTGCTGCGCCGGATGCCTCCGAGATTTCACCAAACTCTAAACAAGATTGGAGAGAGAAGATCTAACCTCTCAATCTCCAATAGGGTTTAGAATCTAATTACTAACCCCTCTTTAGTTCCCTTGAGAAGAAGCTCTCTAAAAACTAAAACTAATCTTAAGAATTAAGGGAATTTCGTGGAGGATTATGGAGAGAGATTTTGCATGAGAAAAATAATGAATGAATTAATTAGGTAATGAGATAAACTTGTATTTATAAGTTCTCTCCAAATTACCTATTCATGTGCAACCTCCTGCCCATGATTTCATGCAAAATTCCATCTAACCATCCATTATTTACAAATAAATAATCTTAGCCACGAATTAAATAAATTATGGACCAATTCCATGCATGATCTAATTAATTCTTAAATTAATTCTGCATTAACCGTCTGGACCGGTCGACCGTTTAGCGGTTCGGTCGACCGCCCGAATCAAGGTTTCGGTCGACCGTCAAACAACTTGGTCGACCGTTCGTAACAGGAATTATTCTATCGCAATGTTCGGTCGACCTACCGATTACATTCGGTCGACCGTTCGAACAGATGGAAAATTCCCTGTTATCGGTCGAGACATGTCCGGTCGACCGTGCCACATTCGGTCGACCGATCAACAGTAAACGGTCGATGTGCACAGTTTTGCAGTTGGTCAAATTTCGGTTAAACCCCTACAAAATTCGACATTTTGGGATTAGTAGTTAATTCACAACTTATGTAACATATTATCCTACGTAATGATAAATCAATACATCCCATAATACTTACATCACATGTGAATTTAATTTAGATTCTAATTATGTTATTAATCACAACATAATTTTGATTTTGCTTGTTCACCACATGTGTCATATTTTCTACATGAAACCCGACACATCTTATGAACTCAAAATTTTCATTTCTTGTTTCCCAGTTTTGTGGTGTGACCTATGGGAGGATCTAAACTAAGTTGGAAGTGATATTAAGAGCTTAATATCACAAGCTATAAGCGGTATCTAGCTACACATTATAGCTCCCAATTAGTTAGATGTCTTAATTCCACTCGAACCAAAACCCGATCCATTTAGTGATGGAGTGCACCACTTGTGTCCGTCCCTTGCCTCATGATATTAAGAATACACACAAAGTAGTATTGTGGCATCTTTGTATTAGTATCCATTTCTTGATCTCTTTAAGCTAGTTATAAATATGTGACTTAACTCAAATCACATTGTGCACATTATAACTTTGCTTTATCAAGGGGCCCACTTATATCATCACTCAATTAAGAGGGGCAATGATAATCTTTTGACTAACTATCTTCTCCAACAAAAGTTGTACTTAACCAACCAATGCCTTTACACTACACTTTATGGATAGCTCAAGACACTAATCTAATTAAACATTCCTTAAGTGATTGGATATAAGTCTCATATCAAAGCACCGAAGACACAGTAAAATATTAATAACACAGAAACACATTTCTATAATATTTTACTTATTAGGTCTATTCAGTATACAAAAGTAATATTTTCCTCTTTTGCATACCCGTGTCGTCACTCACTTGTAGAGCTACAATGATCTATGACCAACACGACAATCTTAACTCGGTAATTAATGTTCCATGTTAATTACCATGATTGCGAATATCTTTTTGTTTTATGTAAACCAATATCTTTTAGAGCTCTACGGTTAAGGACCAAGAGCTTCTTCCTTACCACTTCTAAAAGACGAATAACATAAACAAGGAACAAAATGATTTCTCATTCAATTCATAATAATTGACATTTAAAAGTAAAACTTTTAGAACACATTCCCTTCAACCTCCCACTTGTTATTAAAGTTTTCTTTCTCATACATACTCAATGCATAAAACAATAATAACTAGGGTAAACCCCATTATATATCAATCATCAAGTCAATCCACATGGTTCCTCAATCCCATGGACTCGAAATGCATTTCGCCCTTGGCTTGGGATAAGGGTTTTGTGAATGGATCAGCCGTGTTGCTGTTGGTGTCCACCCATAAAAGATTTATTTTGCCTTCGTCGATGAGGTCACGTGTCACGAAGTACTTACGATCCATGTACTTCACTTTGTGGTGTGATCTAGGATCCTTGATTTGCGAGATAGATGCACTATTATCGCAAAATAGCTTGATGGGTCCCCCGCTCGTGGGAACTACTTCAAGCTCTTCAAGGAACTTCTTGATCCACACTCCTTCCTTGCTCGCTTCAGCGACAACCATTACTTCGGAAGCAGTGGTTGAGTCGGTCGTAGTGCTTTGCTTCCAACTACGCCAACTCACAGCTCCACCATTCAGAAGAAAGACGTATCCTGATTGCGACATTCTATCGTCTGGATCACTCATGAAACTCGCATCCGAGTACCCTTCGGCTATCAACTCCCTTTGAACTCCATAAACAAGAATCTTATCCTTAGTCCGATTAAGGTACTTCAGGATATTCTTGACCGCATTCCAATGCTCAGGACCTGCGTTGGATTGGTGACGACTTGTCACGCTTAGAGCATACGAGACATCGGGTCTTGTGCAAGTCATCGCGTACATGATCGACCCAATTGCCGAAGCATAAGGGACATCCTTCATGTACTCTAAGTCCTTACGCGATTCCGCACGTTGAGACTTCTTGAGTTGCACACCCATACTCATTGGCACACTGCCCTTTTTGGAGTTGTTCATCTTGAACCTTTCCAAGACCTTGTCAATGTATGTACGTTGACTGAGGCCAATGAGTCTACGAGATCTATCTCGACATATCTTGATTCCCAAGATGTATTGAGCCTCACCCATATCTTTCATTGAAAATGCAGATTTCAATGAACTTCTCGTTTGCTCAAGCAAAGGAATATGATTGCCCATGAGCAATATGTCATCGACATATAAGATTAGGAATACTACATGGCTCCCACTGACCTTCTTGTATATACAAGGTTCTTCCATACTTTGAATGAAGTGAAGCTTCTTCACTCCCTCGTCAAAGCGTTTGTTCCAACTCCTTGATGCTTGCTTCAATCCATAAATTGATCTTTGAAGCTTGCATACCTTCTCGCTATTCTTTGGATCTTCAAAACCTTGAGGCTGTACCATGTACACATCCTCCTCCAAGTTCCCATTAAGGAACGCCGTTTTGACATCCATTTGCCATATTTCATAATCATGAAATGCGGCAATAGCGAGCATGATCCGAATAGACTTGAACATAGCAACCGGTGAAAAAGTTTCATCAAAGTCAATTCCTTGAACTTGAGTGAAACCCTTCGCTACAAGCCTCGCTTTGTAGGTTGTCAAGTTCCCATCCATGTCCATCTTCCTCTTGAAAACCCATTTATTTTGAATGACCTTTTTCCCTTGAGGAAGGTCAACCAAGTTCCACACTTGATTATCATACATGGATTCTATTTCGGATTCCATGGCCTTAAGCCATAGTTTGGAGTCTTCCCTTTCCATCGCTTCTTGGAAGGTCAAGGGATCATTGGTATCTAGTACCATGATTTCATGAAGTCCCAGATACAAGTCGGGTTTCTTCCTTTCCCTTGTTGACCTTCTTAGTTCTTTTGGTTCTTCTCGTGCCTCTCGAACTTCTTCCACAATTTCTTGAGGAGTTGGTTCACGTTCAACTCTTGAACGTACACTTGGTGGGGATGATTGAGATTCTCTCACAATTTCTTGTGATGGTCTCTCGCTCACGCTCCCACTAACCAAAGGAATCTCGGTTGGGCCTTCATGATCTTGAAAGTCATCATTCGTGTCATGATCTTGTAGAGTATCTTGAGTTTCCTCAAGCACAACCCTACTCCCACTACTTTTTACTCTTTCTAGAAATTTCTTTTCCAGAAATGTGGTATCCCTCTCTACAATCACTCGATTGGAGGTGATATGCTAAAAGTAGTATCCTCTTGTCTCACGAGGATAACCAATGAAGAAGCACTTATCCGCTTTTGGTTGAAGTTTGGTCGACATCAATTTCTTGACGTAAGCCTCACAACCCCAAATCTTAAGAAAACTGAGCTTAGGTGTTTTACCGGTCCAGGGCTATTTCGGTCAACCGAATCCTGTCTAGTTCGGTCCACCGAACAGCTTTCGGATACCCAAATACTTCCCACCAGTAAAACTTAGGGGTTCTCTGGAATTGCCCCAACAGAAGACCGAACCACCTTTGGTCGACCGAATAGCCCTGGACCGGTTTAGGACTTTGCTCCAACGGTCACTTTTGAGTTGAGTCCCTAGAGCCCAATTGACTTGTCCCATTTCGGACGACCGAATACCTAACGGTCAACCGATTCCTTATTGGCTTTAGGATCCCAATGACTATGGCATTTGACCGTTATTGTTAAACCAATTTCCCACTCAATGTCAGCGCAAAACCGCACTAACTTCGGTCTACCAAAATGTACACGGTCAATCGAACTTGAGTAGATCAGAGCCCAACCAATTCTACAATCCACCTTGAAACGGTGAACCGAATGGATATGGTTAACCAAACTTAATTAGGGCTAAATAGAAAAAAGCTACTGGAGGTTTGTGAACGGTGATCTGATACATAATCGGTCAACCGAGTTCTTAATTCAGACCAATTATTCGGACTGCCGTTTGGATAACGGTCGACCGAATATGCCGCAATTTCTATCTGAGCTTAAGTCATATCTTGCATTCCTATTGATACATTTCCCCACTAACTCCCAAACGGCTAGTTGAGCTTGAAGGCTTATAAATAGGACCTCATTTTTTGGTTTTTGAAGATCTTGAACACTTCCTATCTATCCAATACTCAAAGCCAAATCCTCTCCATCTTCAAACTCTCAATTCACAACACTCAAGCCTAAACTTCACCACTTGCATATCCAATTCCATATCAATATCCAAGTGTGCTCAAGTATAGAGTGTTAGCTAGATTGTGATTCCAATTCCTTATTCAAGAATCACCAAGTTGTAAAGCTTCGAGGAAGCTCCCTCTCGAGTTGTGAGAGGAGACACGAGCGAAGCTAGGTTGTTCGCGAGGCTCGGTGTTGTAAACGGCGTTGGTCTCGGCCCGGAACGGAGATCAGTTAGTGGAACCGTAAGCGAGGCTCGGGGGATCGAGCGAGGCTGACGAGGAGGACTAGGACCCGAGTGTGGGTGCCAAACCTCTCTAAACTCCGGTGTCGACGAATTTGTGGTTTGCAATTGTCTCTTCCTTAATCCTTCGATAATTATTTTTAATTCCGCATTTATCTATCGATTAGAGAGCCATAGATCCTAACAATTGGTATTAGAGCATTAGGTTGCTAATTTCATTTACTTAATCGTAATTTAGCATGACATCTAGTTGAAATCATTGTGAAGGATTATCTACATCTAAGCCACCTTTGTTTAATGGGTTAAACTATGACTATTGGAAGAAGAGAATGAGAATATATTTGCAATCAAATGACTTGAAATATTGGATATTCATATTAAACTCATACACACCTCCTAATGATGATGAAGTTGTATCCTTAACAAAACCCAAAATTAAGGAAGCGGAAATGAATTCCCGCATTATGAATATCTTGTATTGTAGGTTAAATGAAAGGGAATACAATAGGGTAAGAGGTTGTGAAAGTGCTTATGATATTTGGCATACATTAGAGATGCATCATGATGGTTCAATTAGATTGAAAGAAACTAGGATTAATTTGCTCCTGCATAAATATGAATTATTTCGTATGCAATCCGGTGAAAATATAAGTGAGATGCACACTCACTTCACCGAGATCATTAACTACCTTAAAGCACTTGGCAAGGATTTTAGCAAGAGAGAAATGACTCGAAAGATTCTCCGGTCACTCACCGACAATTGGGAGGAGAAGACGACCACCATCGAAGAAGCACAAGATCTCACCAAATTGTTGGTCGAGGAGCTAATGGGTAGTCTCATGACATATGAGATACAAATGAAAGACCGAAAGGAGAATGGAGCCAAGAAATCCTTGGGGCTACACGCCGTCGCCAATTCGATCAAATGAGATAGTGACATCGAGGAACAATTGGTGACACATCAATTTAAGGAGTTTCTCAAAGAAGAGAAAGAAAGGAGAAAAGATAAGAAGAAGAGCAAGATCAAGAGAAAAGAGAAGAAGAAAGCTCTCAAAGCTACTTGGGACACTTCATCATCTTCATCAATTGAAGGCGAATTCGCCTCGATGTGCTTCATGGAAATAGAAGATGACGATAGTGAGGTATCTTCTTGCTCTAGTCGCGATTCAATTGATTCAAATAATTCAAATGCATATAATGAACTTCAATGTGAATTCAATGAATAGCTTGAAAGTTTTGAGAAAATTTGTCAAAAGAATAAACTAGCAAGAAAGAAAATTAATGAGCTACAATCTCAAATTGAATCTATCATGAATGAGAAGAATGAATTGTTTGCTAGTCATGATAAAATTGCATTAGAGAACACTCAATTGATTGATGAAATTGCAACTCTAAATGCAAAACCTTCATGTAGTGATGATATTCAAGATCTAATTGCTAAGAATGTTCAATTACAAAAGGATCTTGAAAAATTCACAAGTGGAAAGAAAATGCTTGATATGCTCATAGGGAGTCAAAAACAATCTATAGATAAGCATGGTGTATGCTATTATGTTAACAACTACAAAAATCATGTTATTCACACTACTATAATGGAAGACATTTCTTTGTGAATAAGAGTTCCTCAAGTGTTTGGGTACCTATGACCAAAATGGTTTGGGTACCAAAGATTAATATCAAAGGACCCAAGGTTGTTTTGGTACCAAAATCTTCACTTATAGGTACTTAGAAGAAGGAGAATCGATAGTGATCGACTCGAACAATAAAAGATCGATTCCAAGCTTCAAGGAAATCATTCAGATCGAATTCATAAAGCCCTCGTCTCTATCGAAAGGAGATTGGAACCAATACAAAATCGAGGATCAAAAGTTGGGTATTATTTTCAATCCTCTCAATATTGACTATTTTAACAATTGGTTCTAATCTAGGATTGTAACATGCTTAATTGATATTATACATCATTTCTTTTAGGCCTTAGTGATAGGGGGAGCATATAATGTTATTGGAGGGTCTACTAGCCCCAAAACGTAGTCTAAAGGGGGGGTGAATAGACTAATTACGGTTATAAAGATAACTATGCCAAATTCAAAGATCAAACAGTAATATTAAAGAGAGAACAAACAAACCACTACTCCGGATGTATAGAGGTTTGGATCTAACCACCGGATCCTAGTCCTCTCTTACGAATTGCTCTTACTCGAGCAACTTCGCATCCTCCACTAATTCGATCTCCGTTGCGGGCTGAGATCACGCCTTTACACTACAAGCTTTGCGAACACCCTCGCCTAGCTTGGACCACCTTCTCACAACCCGAGAAGAGCTTCACTCCGGAAGCTTGTACAACTCTTGAAGAATAAAACTTCAGCAACTAATCTTGGCACTTGAAAGGGATGATGCAATCTAGTGAGGATGGTTTCAAGTGAGAAGATTATGAGCACAAGGGTTTAGAGCACTTTGGAAGTAGTAATGAGATTGTGAGCTTAGAGAAAGATTGGTGTTTTTGTAAGAGTGTTCTGAGCTCTATTTGTATGCTCTAAACAAGTTCTAGCCGTTGGGATTTAAGTGATGATAAGATGTGTAAGAAAACACAAATCAGAAAAGACAGGACATGTTTCTGGTGACAAACGGTCGACCGTATCGCGTCACACGGTCGACCATTAAAGGCAGTGCTTCATTCGGTCGACCGAAAATGATAATGGTCGATCCAACTGGGCTCCAACTTAAGTGATCGGTCGAACGGTTTGGAATACCAGTTCGACCGAAAAGAGACAGTAGCTCTGGGTCTGAAAAAAACTTAAGGTTCGGTCGATCGGTATGCATATTTGATTTGAGACCCGATAACAAACAGGTGTAATCGGTCGAACGAGGTAATTGCAACGTCCGACCGAATATGCCCAGTAGAAAAGAGACGGGGAAGAATCAACATTCGGTCGACCGTAAAGGGAATTCCGATCGACCGGAAGACTAAATTATAACTTAGGTTTGTATGAAAAATGTGTATACGACCATTGCAGTATACGACAAGTATAACGGTCATAATAAATACAAATACGGAAAACAAACGGTCGAACAGAACAACTATTTCGGTCGACCAAAATATGACAGTAAAATAGGATATGAAGAAACGGTCGAACACAAACTATGTGTCAGTCGACCGATTCCTAACAGGCAAAAAGGATAGGCAGAACGGTCGAACGGATGAGATATCGTGGTCGACCGTTTGGGACAAATATTCGTTGCCTGGAAAAGACTGGTGGAAAACGGTCGAACCAAAAGGTTCTACCGGTCGACCGATTATATGTAGTTTTCCTGTTCTTCAGTTCTAATGAGTTTGGTTGAGTTTCTAATGAAATCTAGGATATATGGAAATTAATGTGAGACTTCTATAAGTATCCTAAGTGATGTGTAATGCAATGAATCATGAATTTCAAGTGCCAAGTTACATTTGAAGCCTAAATATATATGAAATTGAAACCCAGCTACTCTTCAATCTTGATCTTTAATTTAACTCAAACTTGAATCTTGAAATGTTAGATAACACATATATATATATATATATATATATATATATATATATATATATATATGCGAGCAATAATATTTCAATTGATACATGTTTTTATTGAGAAGTTGATTAATCATCAAAACGGATTAACGATTATTAGCCAAAAAGCAACAATCTCCCCTTTTTAATGATGACAACTTGTCAACCTAAATACATGTTTAGATTTGATTTTTATCATACATAATCAATAACTAAAGCTCCCCTTATTTTATAGCTCCCCCTATCTATAAGCATGTATTTATTTCTCCCCTTGGCATAAGCAAAAAGATCCATAAGACAACTTGATAAGCGCGTTAAGCATATGAGATATGGTACCGGAAGCGAGCTTATTTAGTCAAGCCAAAACATAGAATAGACAACAATAAACCATGCATTTAACTTAGAATTCACAACAAACAACATCATTGAAAGCAAATACTACAAAGAGGTTTGAAACAAAATACATCAATAAACCAAAGTTTGAACCAACAACATCATAAACCGAAATACAACGACAAAACGACACACACGCTCCACAAAACACAACATCAAATCACCCAAGCCTCTGATCACGGAGCAACGAGGAGATAGAGTCAAGAGAAGCTTCAATCCGTCCGAGCTGAGCGGATGTGGACGCCTCAAACGCATCGAAGCGAGCAGAAGTGGACGCCTCAAGCGCTTCAAAGCGAGCAGATGTGGAGGCCTCGAAGGATTGAACTTGATCCTAAAGTTGTTGAAAACGATACTGATCAATGGAAGAGGAAGATGACCACTGCCCTTGAGCCCAAGCAGCAGAGTCCCCCTCACCCCACCAGGAGCTAGAATCTTGAGGGACATTACGAGGCATCCATCTCAGATCTTCGGAGACCTCTTCTTCCTCTTCTTCACCTTCTTCTTCAGAAAGATGGTCTGAATCCTCAGCAGAGGAAAGAGATGGAGAAGAAGGAGCAATGGACTTCATTTTAGAAAGAGTGGTTTTACAAATAGGAAATTTGTAGACCAAGGAAGGATATTGTTTCACATCAATTTGCCAATGCTCAAACACAGCAGTGAGCCACATAGGATAGGGAAGGTATGAGCCACTACGATTTGTCATATGCAAAATCATAAACGTTGGCCAATCCACCAAGATTCCTTTGTAGAGATAGTAAATGCACATGAGTGTCATGTTGGATATCTCATTCCTTTGACCAAATTTGGGAAGAAGATTGTATGAGATGATTTGGGCAAGGATACGAGGAACGGGATTAAAAAGTGTGGCGTTGTGTTTGTATCGACCGTTCACTAAAGGAGGTGGAGTGGCATATAAGTCAGTGACAATTTTATCAAGTTCAGTGAGAGGAAGAGCACCGAGAGGATGTTCAAGGTAAATGTGGATGCCCCCCGAATCAAGGTGAAGAGCGTCGGATAAAAGGGCGGGGGTAACACAATAATTCTTGCCATTAATCATGGTGGTAAGATATTGATGATGTGGGACTTCTCTAAGATTGCAATAAAATTGTTGGACAAGGAAGGGATAGTAAGGTTTAGATGCAATCTTTGTGAGTAAATAGGTTAACCGATTTGCATCTAAAAGAGATTTTAACGAAAATGAGGTGAAATCGGCTACCTCAACTTTACGACAAGGTATGACATTGGCAACGGTAAAATATTCGTCCCAAGCTTTCTGAGCGACGTCATCAACCGGGAAGAAGTGATGCAAGTACGGTACCGGAGAAGCCGGAGCACGAGAAGAGGAACGTTGAGCGTCTTGTTTCTTCTTGGAGCAACGCTCGGAAGCCTTTTCTTAAGAGGGACGTTTCTTGGAGATTGTGAGTTTTGAGCGAACCATTTTGGAGGAAGATGGTGGAAGATGGCCGGAATGGGTGTAGGAGGTCGAGAGGTGGAGGAAAATCAGGCATTTTGCGGCTGGAAAGGTCGGACGGTCGACCGGAGGGAGAGGGAGAGGAGGGACGACAATTACGGTTATGAAGGAGGAGAGGAGAAGTGCAGTGATTCCTTCAACAAAAAGCCCTAATATGCGCTAAAAACGACACGAACGGTCGACCGCTCGCAACTCCCGGTCGACCGGTGGGAAAAAATTTAAAAAAAAATACGACCGCACAACTACTGGTCAAAAACGGTCGGATGAACATTACAGAACGGTCGACCGTGCGAAAAAAATTGACGACCAGGGAAGCTACTGGCGTGATTCGGTTGGACTAAGAGGAGGTATCGGTCGACCAACAAGAAAGATTCAACAACCGAGAAAGTACTGATTAATTTCGGTCGGACGAAAAGAGGACGACAGTCGACCGAAAGAATACGTGAAAGTTGTTGGGTGAAAGTCGGTTAGACAAAAACACACATACGCTCGACCGCAAAACCACTACGTTCGACCGAAACTCAACAATGGTTCGACCGGACACTTAAGTGAACTTAAGTCATGGTCGACCAAGTGAGAAACGGTCAAACGAAATGGAATAAGTGGTCGACCGAAACACACCAGGGAAACTAAAAAACGACACAACAAGTGATCGGTCGACCGAACAAGATACAGAGGTCGACCGCCAACGAGAAAAGATTGAAAACGCTTGATAAAAACAGTAATCCGGTCGAACGAAACTTAGTTTCGGTTTGACCGAAACACGTCTGAAAAGCCCAATTTTTAAAAACACCGAATAAATCCGCAAGCATTTTGAAATAAATAACAACCAAGTGTCAAAATACGACAGAGTCACATGAATTGTTCAAGTTATACGTCATTTAAGTTGCACATGCCTAGATTTAGCCTTATATGAATGAATTGATCAACATTTAAAGGTTTTGTGAAGATATCCGCAAGTTGATCATTAGTGGGAACAAATATAAGCTTAATGTCTTCCTTTGTAGCATGATCTCTAAGAAAATGATGTCTAACCTCAATATGTTTTGTTCTAGAGTGCAATATGGGATTTTTCGAAAGAGTTATTGCACTAGTATTATCACATAATATAGGAGTAGTTTGAAACTCAAGTTTCAAGTCTCTGAGGGTTTGCCTCATCCACAAGACTTGTGCACATGCACAACCGGCGGCAATGTGTTCGGCCTCGGTTGTCGACAATGCAACACTATTTTGTTTCTTACTAAACCAAGAGACAAGCGATTTTCCCAAGAATTGGCAAGTGTCACTAGTACTTTTACGATCTAAAATGCAACCGGCATAGTCGGCGTCACTATAAGCAACAAGATCAAAAGCCCTAGTCTTGGGGTAAAACAAACCAAATTCTTGAGAACCTTTCAGATAGCGAAAAATACGTTTTAAAGCATTGAAATGAGATTCTTTAGGACAAGCTTGAAAACGTGCACACAAACACACGGAAAACATAATATCCGGACGACTAGCGGTAAGATAAAGCAAGAATCCGATCATACCTCGATATTTCTTCATATCCACCTCCTTGCCATTTTCATCTTTGTCTAGCTTAGTGCTAGTGCTCATGGGAGTGTTGTGTGGTTTGCTATCTTCAAGACCAAAGCGTTTTAAAAGCTCTCTTGTATACTTTGCTTGGTGTATGAAGTTCCCATCTTTAGTTTGCTTAATTTGAAGTCCGAGGAAAAAGTTTAGTTCACCAATTAAGCTCATCTCAAACTCCCCCTGCATAGACTTGGAAAATTCTTTGCAAAGACGCGGGTTACTTGCACCAAATATTATATCATCAACATAGATTTGTACCACTAGTAAATCATGATCATATGTTTTAACAAAAAGAGTGGTATCCACTTTACCCACACAAAAACCTTTGTCGATTAAGAAGTTCTTTAATCGCTCATACCAAGCTCTAGGAGCTTGTTTGAGGCCGTAAAGAGCCTTCTTAAGTTTAAACACATGGTTTGGGTAAGTTTCATTTACAAATTCGAGGGATTGTGCCGCATAAACTTCTTCATTTATGAAGCCATTTAGGAAAGCACTTTTGACATCCATTTGAAATAATTTTATGTCCATGTACGATGCATAAGCTAATAACATTCGAATGGCTTCCATTCGAGTGACGGGGGCATAAGTTTCATCAAAGTCTATACCCTCCTCTTGGCGATAGCCTTGAGCAACGAGTCTAGCTTTGTTTCTTATTACATTCCCATCTTCGTCAAGTTTATTTCGAAATATCCATTTAGTTCCAATAACCGTTTGGTTAGAAGGTTTTTCAACAAGTTCCCAAACATTATTTCGAACAAATTGATTTAGCTCTTCATGCATAGCCATTAACCAAAATTCGTCATTACATGCTTGTTCAACTTTCTTAGGTTCTAACGAAGAGATAAAAACATAAGAATCACAAACTACATGTGCTTTAGATCGTGTCGTCACACCTTGAGAAACATCTCCAATCACAAAGTCCTTCTGATGATCCTTTCTATAGGTCCAATCCTTAGGAAGATCCTCCACGTCCTCTTGTGAAAGACATGGAGACTCTTGATGAGACTCAAGAGGAGCATCTTGTGATGATACATGTCTAATTATATCCATGCAATCATCATCAAGAGATGAGTTATCCACACAAGCTAACTCGTCAAAGTTAACGTGTAGAGATTCCTCAACATAACTTGTTCGTTTATTATAGATTCTATATGCTTTACTCGTATCGGAATACCCTAAAAAGATAGCCTCATCAGATTTTGCATCAAATTTATCCAAGTTGTCTTTAGCATTGAGGACAAAACATTTTGAACCAAAAGCTTTAAAATATGAAATTTTCTTGGTCTCTCATCCCATTCTCTTCTAGGAGGATATCTCCTTTCTTCTCTTCGTTCAAAAGAATAAACTAGCAAGAAAGAAAATTAATGAGCTACAATCTCAAATTGAATCTATTATGAATGAGAAGAATGAATTGTTTGCTAGTCATGATAAAATTGCATTAGAGAACACTCAATTGATTGATGAAATTGCAACTCTAAATGCAAAACCTTCATGTAGTGATATTCAAGATCTAATTGTTAAGAATGTTCAATTACAAAAGGATCTTGAAAAATTCACAAGTGGAAAGAAAATTCTTGATATGCTCATAGGGAGTCAAAAACAATCTTTAGATAAGCATGGTGTATGCTATTATGTTAACAACTACAAAAATCATGTTATGCACACTACTATAATGGAAGACATTTCTTTGTGAATAAGAGTTCCTCAAGTGTTTGGGTACCTAAGACCAAAATGGTTTGGGTACCAAAGATTAATGTCAAAGGACCCAAGGTTGTTTCGGTTCCACAATCTTCACTTGTAGGTACTTAGAAGAAGGAGAATCGATAGTGATCGGCTCGAACAATAAAAGATGGATTCCAAGCTTCAAGGAAATCATTCGGATCGAATTCATAAAGCCCTCGTCTCTATCGAAAAGAGATTGGAACCAATACAAAATCGAGGATCAAAAGTTGGGTATTATTTTCAATCCTCTCAATATTGACTATTTTAACAATTGGTTCTAATCTAGGATTGTAACATGCTTAATTGATATTATACATCATTTCTTTTAGGCCTTAGTGATAGGGGGAGCATATAATGTTATTGTAGGATCTACTAGCCCCTAAACCTAGTCTAAGGGGGGGGGGGTGAATAGACTAATTATGGTTATAAAGATAACTATGCCAAATTCAAAGATCAAACAGTAATATTAAAGAGAGAACAAACAAACCACTACTCCGGATGTATATAGGTTTGGATCCAACCACCGGATCATAGTCCTCTCTTACGAAATGCTCTTACTTGAGCAACTTCGCATCCTCCACTAATTCGATCTCCGTTGCGGGCCGAGATCACGCCTTTACACTACAAGCTTTGCGAACACCCTCGCCTAGCTTGGACCACCTTCTCACAACCCGAGAAGAGCTTCACTCCGGAAGCTTATACAACTCTTGCAGATTAAAACTTCAGCAACTAATCTTGGCACTTGAAAGGGATGATGCAATCTAGTGAGGATGGTTTCAAGTGAGAAGATTATGAGCATAAGGGTTTAGAGCACTTTGGAAGTAGTAATGAGATTGTGAGCTTAGAGAAAGATTGGTGTTTTTGTAAGAGTGTTCCAAGCTCTATTTGTATGCTCTAAACAAGTTCTAGTCGTTGGGATTTAAGTGATGATAAGATGTGTAAGAAAACACAAATCAGAAAAGATAGGACAGGTTTCTGGTGACAAACGGTCGACCGTATTGCGTCACACGGTCGACCATTAAAGGAAGTGCTTCATTCGGTCGACCGAAAATGATAACGGTCGATCCAACTGGGCTCCAACTTAAGTGATCGGTCGAACGGTTTGGAATACCAGTTCGACCGAAAAGAGACAGTAGCTCTGGGTCTGAAAAAAACTTAAGGTTCGGTCGACCGTGAAAAGAGTTTTGGTCGACCGGTATGCATATTTGATTTGAGACCCGATAAAAAACATTTGTAATCGGTCGAACGAGGTAAGTGCAACATCCGACCGAATATGCCCAGTAGAAAAGAGACGGGGAAGAATCAACATTCGGTCGACCGTAAAGGGAATTCTGGTCGACCGGAAGACTAAATTATAACTTAGGTTTGTTAGTAAAATGTGTATACGACCGTTGGAGTATACGACAAGTATAACGGTCATAATAAATACAAATACGGAAAACAAACGGTCGAACAGAACAACTATTTCGGTAGACCGAAATATGACAGTAAAACAGGATATGAAGAAACGGTCGAACAGAAAGTATGTGTCGGTCGACCGATTCCTAACAGGCAAAAAGGATAGGCAGAACGATCGAACGGATGAGGTAACGCGGTCGACCATTCGGGACAAATATTCGTTGCCTGGAAAAGACTGGTGGAAAACAGTCGAACCAAAAGGCTCTACCGGTCGACCGATTATATGCAATTTTCCTGTTCTTCAGTTCTAATGAGTTTGGTTGAGTTTCTAATGAAGTCTAGGATATATGGAAATTAATGTGAGACTTCTATAAGTATCCTAAGTGATGTGTAATGCAATGAATCATGAATTTCAAGTGCCAAGTTACATTTGAAGCCTAAATATATATGAAATTGAAACCTAGCTACTCTTCAATCTTCATCTTTAATTTAACTCAAACTTGAATCCTGAAATGTTAGATAACACATATATATGCGAGCAATAATATTTCAATTGATACATGTTTTTATTGAGAAGTTGATTAATCCTCAAAACGAATTAACGAATATTAGCCAAAAAGCCAACAGTTATATCATCTTATTAAGGGGGAGAATTATGTAATCCTATACCTAGACATCATATGCTTGTATTGTTTGCATTTGATTGATGTCAAAGGGGGAGAATGATAAGGATTGAGCTTCAATTTACTCATACTATGCATATTGTTAGGGGGAGCATCTTAAACATGCATAGTTTACATATATGAAGGGGGAGCAATCATATAGAAATAGGGGACAACTTAAATTGAAACTCAAGCACTAAGATATAGATTTGTCATCATCAAAAAGAGGGAGATTGTTGGCTTTTTGGCCTTAATCTATATTAATTTTGATGATTAATTAAACTAATCTTAATCAATCAACCTAATCAATCAAAGTGAGCAAACACGATTACATGCATTGCATATATACTTGTATACTTGCAATCATCTTAATAGGTTGATCAAGACAATCAAGGAAATTAGTCTTGGGACAAAGACATCAAGACTCAAGACTTGTAATCAAAGCTTTGGACAAAGACATGTAACTTTGTATTTATTGAGTCCATAAGGTTTTATGTCAACTTGAGCACTAGATTCTATCCCGTCATTCATCGGTAAACCGAACCTATTTCGGTCAACCGAATCCTGTCTAGTTCGGTCCATCGAACACCTTTCGGATACCCTTATACTTCCCACCAGTAAAACTTAGGTGTTCTCTGGAATTACCTCAACGGAAGACCGAACCACCTTCGGTCGACCGAATAGCCCTGGACCGGTTTTGGACTTTGCTCCAACGGTCTCTTTTGAATTGAGTCCCTAGAGCCCAATTGACTTGTCCCATTTCGGACGACTGAATACCTATCGGTCAACCGATTCCTTATTGGCTTTAGGAGCCCTACGACTATTTACACATGGCACTTGACCGTTACTGTTAAACCAATTTCCCACTCAATGTCAGCACAAAACCGTGCTAACTTCGGTCTACCGAAATGTACACGGTCAATCAAACTTGAGTAGATCAGAGTCCAACCAATTCTACTATCCACCTTGAAACGGTGAACCGAATGGACTTTGGTTAACCGAACTTAATTAGGGCTAAATAGATAAAAGCTAGTGGAGGTTTGTGAACGGTGATCTGATACATAATCGGTCAACCGAGTTCTTAATTCAGACCAATTATTCGGACTGCCGTTTGGATAACGGTCGACCGAATATGCCACAATTTCTGTCCGAGCTTAAGTCATATCTTGCATTCCTATTGATACATTTCCCCACTAACTCCCAAACGGCTAGTTGAGCTTGAAGGCTTATAAATAGGACCTCATTTTTTGGTTTTGAAGATCTTGAACGCTTCTTATCTATCCAATACTCAAAGCCAAATCCTCTCCATCTTCAAACTCTCAATTCACAACACTCAAGCCTAAACTTCACCACTTGCATATCCAATTCCATATCAATATCCAAGTGTGCTCAAGTATAGAGTGTTAGCTAGATTGTGATTCCAATTCCTTATTCAAGAATCACCAAGTTGTAAAGCTTCGAGGAAGCGCCATTTGGGTTGTGAGAGGAGACACACGCGAGGCAAGGTTGTTCGCGAGACTCGGTGTTGTAAACGACGTTGGTCTCGGCCCGGAATGGAGTTCGATTAATGGAACCGTGTGCGAGGCACGAGTGATCAAGCGAGTCTTACGAGGAGGACTAGGACCCGTGTGTGGGTGTCGAACCTCCCAAAAGTCGGGTGTCGACGAATTTGTGGTTTGCAATTGTCTCTTCCTTAATCCTTCGATAATTATTTTTAATTCCGCATTTATCTATCGATTAGAAGGTCATAGATCCTAACAATTGGTATTAGAGCATTAGGTTGCTAATTTCATTTACTTAATCGTAATTTAGCATGAGATCTAGTTGAAATCATTGTGAATGATTATCTACATCTAAGCCACCTTTATTTAATGGGTTAAAGTATGACTATTGGAAAAAGAGAATGAGAATATATTTGCAATCAAATGACTTGAAATATTGGATATTCATATTAAAATCATACACACCTCCTAATCATGATGAAATTGTATCCTTAAGAAAACCCAAAATTAAGGAAGCGGAAATGAATTCCTGCATTATGAATATCTTGTATTGTGGGTTAAATGAAGGGGAATACAATAGAGTAAGAGGTTGTGAAAGTGCTTATGATATTTGGTGATTGACATCATTTCATGCTTATATTTGTATCTTATATCCATTATCTTTCACCTAAACAATGCTATGTTACGAGTTTTATGTTTACTTTTCAGGAATAAATAAGTTTGAAGAGATGAAGCATAAAAGAACTCAAAAGCTGGGAAAAGGACTGAACTGTGAGATCTGGGGACCAAGATGCAAGGGAGAAGGACTTGAACGCAAGACAGAAGGACCTAAGAGCAAAACAGAAAACTCCACACCATCATGGGGAGTATTTTGGCAATTCTATTCGGGTCGGAGCTCAAATAAACGAAGTAGATGCATCCAAGACCACCGAATACACTAAGCAAAACCGAGCAAAAATTCCAGATGGATCCGGACTGTTTAGACCGCCAATTGGCGGTCCAAGACCGCTAATTGGCGGTCCATTTTGGCCCAAATCCGCTACAATTTCTCCAGCACATGTAATATAGGATGTTTAGGCTATTTTTGGTATCTGTTTATGTAGGATTTCATGTTTAATTATACATATATATTTTCGAATTTTTATGTATAATAAGGATCAATTTTCAATTTTCTATAATTTATTTCATGCATGCATCAATTTATTTCAATATGTAGTTTCAAAACTTTATTAAAACAAATATTGGCTCCGAAATTCATACCTAGAAGTTCTCTAAAACTTCTTGAAGATTCGGAGATGTTGGGGATGCTCCTCGCTGTGCCGGATGCCTCCGAGTATTCACCAAACTCTAAACGAGATCGGAGAGAGGGAAGCTAGTCTCTCAATCTCCGATAGAGTTTACAATCTAATTACTAACCCCTCTTTAATTCTCTTGAGAAGATGATCTCTTAAGAACTAAAACTAAACTTAAGAATTAAGGGATTTTCGTGGAGAATTATGGAGAGAGAATTTTTGCACAAGAAATAATGAATTCAATTAATTGGGTAATGAAATAAGCTTGTATTTATAAGCTCTCTCCAAATTACCTATTCATGTACAACCCCTTGCCCATGATCTCATGCAAAATTCCATCTAACCATCCATTATTTAATAATAAATAATATTAGCCACGAATTAAATCAATTATGGACCAATTCCATGCATGATCTAATTAATTCTTAAATTAATTCTGCACAAAACCGTCTGGACCGGTCGACCGTTTCAAGGTTCGGTCGTCCGCTCGAACCTAGTTTCGGTCGACCGTTCTATAACTCGGTCGACCGTTCGTAACAAGAACTATTCCATCGCAATGTTCGGTCGACCGACCGATCACATTCGGTCGACCGTTCGAATAGATGAAAATTCCCTGTTATCGGTCGAGACACGTCCGGTCGACCGTGCCCGATCGGTCGACCGTTTACTGCTAACCGGTCGACCGTTGGAGCACTATTCTGCAGACTTGTCAAATTTAGGTTTAACCCCTATAAAATTTGACATTTTGGGATTAGTAGTAAATTCACAACTTATGTAACATATTATCCTATGTAATGATCAATCATTACACCTCATAATATTTACATCACATATGAATTTAATTTAGATTCTAATTATGTTATTAATCACAACATAATTTTGATTTTTCTTGTTCACCCCATGTGTCATATTTTCTACATGAAACCCGACACATCTTATGAACTCAAAATCCCATTTCTTGTTTCCCAGTTTTGTGGTGTGACCTATGGGAGGATCTAAACTAAGTTGGCAGTGATATTAAGAGCTTAATATCACAAGCTCTAAGCGGTATCTAGCTACACATTATAGCTCCCAATTAGTTAGATGTCTTAATTCCACTCGAACCAAAACCCGATCCAATTTGTGATGGAGTGCACCACTTGTGTCCGTCCCTTGCCTCATGATATTAAGAATACACACAAAGTAGTATTGTGTCATCTTTGTATTAGTATTCATTTCTTGATCTCTTTAAGCTAGTTATAAATATGTGACTTAACTCAAATCACATTGTGCACATTATAACTTTGTTTTATCAAGGGGCCCACTAATATCATCACTCAATTAAGTGGGGCAATGATAATCTTTTGACTAACTATCTTCTCCAACGAAAGTTATACTTAACCAACTAATGTCTTTACACTACACTCATCGATAGCTTAAGACACTAGTCTAATTAAGAACTCCTTAAGCGATCGGATATAAGTCTCATATCAAAGGACCAAGGACACAGTAAAATATTAATGACACAGAAACACATTCCTATAATATTTTACTTGTTAGGTCAATTCGGTATACAAAAGTACTATTTTCCTCTTTTGTGTACCCGTGTTGTCACTCACTTGTAGAGCTACAATGATCTATGACCAACACGACAATCTTAACTCGGTAATTAATGTCCCATGTTAATTACCATGATCGCGAATATCTTTTGTTTTATGTAAACCAATATCTTTTAGATCTCTACGGTTAAGGACCAATAGCCTCTTCCTTAACACTTCTAAAAGACGAATAACATAAACAAGGAACAAAATGATTTCTCATTCAATTCATAATAATTGACATTTAAAAGTAAAACTTTTAGAACACATTCCCTTCAATCTCCCACTTGTTATTAAAGTTTTCTTTCTCATACATACTCAATGCATAAAACAATAATAACTAGGGTAAACCCCATTACATATCAATCATCAAGCCAATCTACATGGTTCCTCAATCCCATGGACTCGAAATGCATTTCGCCCTTTGCTTGGGATAAGTGTTTTGTGAATGGATCAGCTGTGTTGTTGTTGGTGTCCACCCATAACAGATTTATTTTGCCTTCGTCGATGCGGTCACGCGTCACGAAGTAGTTACGATCCATGTACTTCACTTTGTGGTGTGATCTAGGATCCTTGATTTGCGAGATAAATGCACTATTATCGCAAAATAGCTCAATGGGTCCCTCGCTCGTGGGAACTACTCCAAGCTCTTCAAGGAACTTTTTGATCCACACTCCTTCCTTGCTCGCTTCAGCGACAGCCATCACTTCTGAAGCAGTGGTTGAGTCGGCAGTAGTGCTTTGGTTCCAACTACGCCAACTCACAGCTCCACCATTCAGAAGGAAGACGTATCCTGATTGCGACCTTCTATCGTCTGGATCACTCATGAAACTCGCATCCGAGTAACCCTCAGAAATCAATTCCCTTTGTCCTCCATAAACAAGAATCTTATCCTTAGTCCGGTTAAGGTACTTCAGGATATTCTTGATCGCAGTCCAATGCTCAGGACCTGCGTTGGATTGATGACGACTTGTCACGCTTAGAGCATACGAGACATCGGGTCTTGTGCAAGTCATCGCGTACATGATCGACCCAATTGCCGAAGCATAAGGGACATCCTTCATGTACTCTAAGTCCTTACGTGATTGGGCACGTTGAGACTTCTTGAGTTGCACACCCATACTCATTGGCACACTGCCCTTTTTGGAGTTGTTCATCTTGAACCTTTCCAAGACCTTGTCAATGTATGCACGTTGACTGAGGCCAATGAGTCTGCGAGATCTATCTCGATATATCTTGATTCCCCAGATGTATTGAGCCTCACCCATGTCTTTCATCGAAAATGCAGATTTCAATGAACTTCTCGTTTGCTCAAGCAAAGGAATATGATTACCCATAAGCAATATGTCATCGACATATAAGATTAGGAATACTACATGGCTCCCACTAACCTTCTTGTATACACAAGGTTCTTCCTTACTTTGAATGAAGTGAAGCTTCTTCACTTCCTCGTCAAAGCGTTTGTTCCAACTCTTTGATGCTTGCTTCAATCCATAGATGGATCTTTGAAGCTTGCATACCTTCTCGCTATTCTTTGGATCTTCAAAACCTTGAGGTTGTACCATGTTCACATCCTCCTCCAAGTTCCCATTAAGGAACGACGTTTTTACATCCATTTGCCATATTTCATAATCATGAAATGCAGCAATAGCGAGCATGATCCGAATAGACTTGAACATGACAACCGGTGAAAAAGTTTCATCATAGTCAATTCCTTGAACTTGAGTGAAACCCTTCGCTACAAGTCTCGCTTTGTAGGTTGTCAAGTTCCCATCCATGTCCATCTTCCCTTAAAAACCCATTTATTATGAATGGCCTTTTTCCCTTGAGGAAGGTCAACCAAGTCCCATACTTGATTATCATACATGGATTCTATTTCGGATTCCATAGCCTTAAGCCATAGTTTGGAGTCTTCCCTTTCCATTGCCTCTTGGAAGGTCAAGGGATCATTGGTATCTAGTAACATGATTTCATGAAGTCCCAGATACAAATCGGGTTTCTTCCTTTCCCTTGTTGACCTTCTAAGTTCTTTTGGTTCTTCTCGTGTCTCTCGAACTTCTTCCACAATTTCTTGAGGAGTGGGTTCACGTTCAACTCTTGAACGTACACTTGGTGGGGATGATTGAGATTCTCTCACAATTTCTTGTGATGGTCTCTCGCTCACGCCCCCACTAACCAAAGGAATCTCGGTTAGGCTTTCATGATCTTGAATGTCATCATTCATGTCATGATCTTGTAGAGTATCTTGAGTTTCCTCAAGCACAACCCTACTCCCACTACTTTTTACTCTTTCTTGAAATTCCTTTTCCAAAAATGTGGCATCCCTCTCTACAATCACTCGATTGGAGGTGATATGCCAAAAGTAGTATCCTCTTGTCTCACGAGGATAACCAATAAAGAAGCACTTATCCGCTTTTGGTTGAAGTTTGGTCGACATCAACCTCTTGATGTAAGCCTCACAACCCCAAATCTTGAGAAAATTGAGCTTAGGTGTTTTACCACTCCATAGCTCATAAGGAGTTTTCTCCACGGATTTGAATGGAACATTATTTAGTGTGTAAGCCGCAGTTTGTAGTGCATAACTCCAAAAGTAAAGAGGTAATTCTGCATGACTCATCATTGACCGAACAATGTCGAGCAATGTCCTATTCCTCCTTTCGGATACCCCATTCCACTGAGGTGTACCGGGAGGGGTGAGTTGAGGTACAATACCAAACTCCTTTAGGTATGAGTGAAATTCGGCACTTAAGTACTCACCTCCACGATCCGTTCGTACAGACTTGATTTTCTTGTCGAGTTGGTTCTCTACTTCATTCTTGAATTCTTTGAACTTGTCAAAGGACTCACTTTTGTTTCTCATTAGATAAACATAGCCATAACGACTATAATCATCCGTGAACGTAATGAAGTACTTCAAACCATCTCGTGCACTAGTACTCATTGGACCACATACATCGGAATGTATCAAATCCAACAAGCCATTCACCCTTGGACCTTTCTTCTTGAAAGGCTTTTTGGTCATTTTTCCCATTAGACATGGTTGGCACGTCTCCAATGATTTAAAATCAAGTAGACCAAGAAGGTTAGCTTCTTGCAATTTCTTGATGCGCTTTTCATTTATGTGACCAAGACGATAGTGCCATAAGAGAGTATCATTCTCGTGAGTGGTCTTAAGTCTTTTGTTATTGATATTAAAGATTTGTTTATTATCCAATTCAAGCAAATAGAGACCATTCCTTATGAACACATTTGCATAGAAAACACCATTCTTCGATATAGACAAACAAGAATTTGAAATATTTATATTAAAATTATCCATATCCAGACATGATACAGAAATAATATTCTTGCTAATCGAAGGTACATAATAAACATTCTTTAGACATAAATTTAAACCACTACATAATCGAAGCACCACAGAACCTTGTGCAACCACAGACACGTTCGCACCATTTCCGACCTTCAATTCTACCTCGTTCCTTACGAGTTCCTTCCTATCCATGAGTAGCTGCACATTAGAAACTATGTGAGCACAAGATCCGGTATCAATTACCCAATCCTGGACAGAGGTGGCTAAATTTATTTCAATAACAAATATACCTTTGGCCTTTTTAGGGCGCCGACGTTCAATCACTCCGTTGTCAAGGTCTTCCTTGTACTTGGGGCAATTTGGCCGGATGTGTCCTTTTTCACCACAGTGAAAGCACTCCGTATTGGGAGTTGGAGATTTCTGAGATTTCCCCCTCGAGGCACTCGCACGAGCACCTCCTACTCCCTTGCTCTTGATTGAACCACTTTTGGTAGATTTGCCCTTTCCTTTACCAATCTTTTGGCTCCTCCCATGGATGGCAAGGACTTGCTTGTCCCTACCCTTACCCATGTCAACTTCAGCAGTTTTGAGAGCGTTGTGCAGCTCCTCAAGACTCACCTCTTTTTCACGCACGTGATAGTGCATCACAAAGTCCTTAAAGGACGGGGCTAGAGAGCCAAGAATCATATCTTCAGCAATGTCCTCGGGCATTGGTGAAGAGAGCTTTGCCAACTTCTCAAGGTATCCTTGCATCGTGAGAAAATGCATAGATACCGATGTTCCCTCCGCCATATGGCACCTTGTGAGTGCGATGGTGGTCTTATAGCGCTCCTTTCGGGCACTATCCATGAACATCTTGGATAAAGCGTCCATGGTCTTCTTGGGTTTTGAATCCAAGTATTTCGCCTGAAGCGAGTCACCCATGGATGCTAGCATAAGACCGTGAACTTGGTTCTCTTGGTCTTCCCACTTGGCTTTTGCCTCTTTCTCTTCATCGGTTAATCTCTCATTCCACTTTGGGATTGGACCTTCCAAAATGTGAGATAGTTTCTCAAACTTTAACACGATATTGAGTTTGAGTTGTCAACTAATGAAGTTTGAGCCATCATTTGCTAAAGGGTGTTTTTCTATCATGGATCGTACGATAGGTTGGATGTTCGACATTTTTCTACAAAATAAATCATATAGGATTTTAATGCCAATTTTATGTTTTAATACACATGCATACATATATTGAATATAAATGTAAATGTTGCAAATAAAAATTTTTGCCCATAAATGCATCAATCCAAGATCCCATCAATCGTAATATAGACTAGCTAAAGGCTATCGAATACATTACAATATCAAGGTAAGAAAACATTTTCTAATCACAACCTTTTTGAATTTTAGCAAAATTTAGCATCTTCAAACTCTTGTGACTCTTGTCGTTTTAATTATGAGGGAATACGACCTATCCTCGTAAGAAAAACTTTTTCCCAAAACCGAGCGAGGGCTCTAGGTAATGTTAAGAAAACTTATTTTCATTTGATACGAGATACGTTTATCCATTGTATTCACAACTAAACATACTTGGGGTTCACTAGGGTGAAACACACCTCATATATTTAATTGTGGCACAACAACAGACAACCATTATATCTCCCACTATTCCCAAAGATGGAGGGAGCTATCTCCCGCTAAGGGAGAGCAGAGTATCCCTACATCAATGGCTGCTAGTGGATGAAATAAGAAGGAAATTTATTCTTAATTTTTGTTTGGACAATTTAACATGTGATTTAGAAATTTAGGTTATCATGCATATTATTAATCATACACATCCTAACATTCAACACATTCATCACATGCATAGCAAGATAAAAACAGAAATTAAACATTCACACAATCCACATCGTGTGAGTTTATATGTTCCCTTCGATACTCGATCCTCGATCCCTGATCTTCGATCCTCGATCGATGCGCTACAGCGGCGACTTCCTCTTGCACTGGAGATGTAGATTTTACAGAAAATAAACATGCTCCTCACATTCGATAAAAACCGACTAGTGCAAGTCCTATGTAAAAACCTCTCATATGCAAATGCAACTATCTAAAAGACGGAAAGAGAGAGAATTTTGGCTTTTACATACATAAGCCCCTGTATAATAATGATTACATACATTCATAATTGCTGATTTGGAACATATAAACTCACAATCCTGCAAAGCAACTCAAGCATCCATGCACGCAATTGCTATAAACTACAGAATCTAATTTATCAATCATCTAGAATACTAAACAATTCTTTGAAAAATATTTTGAAATCCAAAAAAAACATTTTTCATTCATCCATAGTTCAAAAATTAATTATGAACCACTGTCCATCCAATTTCCAATGGAAAGATGAATCACAGTTTTTCGGTTTTGTTGATTCTCTTACAAAATAATCGTTTATACTTAAAACGAAATTATTGCAAGTTAGACTTATGTCTAAATCATAATTCTAATAATTACATAACATGTTTTAAACATTCAAAACATTTAAAACGAATTATTATAAAGAATTATTTCAACAAACATTTAAAGACCGAAAAACCGGTAAAATGAATTTTTCAAATCCTAGATGGTAAACTAGATTTGTTTACAGCCATAAATCATAAGAAAATTGAACCCTAAGCGCTGATACCATTGTAGGATTTCATGTTTAATTATACATATATATTTTCGAATTTTTATGTATAATAAGGATCAATTTTCAATTTTCTATAATTTATTTCATGCATGCATCAATTTGTTTCAATATCTAGTTTCAAAACTTTATTAAAACAAATATGGGCTCCGAAATTCATACCTAGAAGTTCTCTAAAACTTCTTGAAGATTCGGAGATGTTGGGGATGCTCCTCGCTGCGCCGGATGCCTCCGAGTATTCACCAAACTCTAAACGAGATCGGAGAGAGGGAAGCTAGTCTCTCAATCTCCGATAGAGTTTACAATCTAATTACTAACCCCTCTTTAATTCTCTTGAGAAGATGATCTCTTAAGAACTAAAACTAAACTTAAGAATTAAGGGATTTTCGTGGAGAATTATGGAGAGAGAATTTTTGCACAAGAAATAATGAATTCAATTAATTGGGTAATGAAATAAGCTTGTATTTATATGCTCTCTCCAAATTACCTATTCATGTGCAACCCCTTGCCCATGATCTCATGCAAAATTCCATCTAACTATCCATTATTTAATAATAAATAATATTAGCCACGAATTAAATCAATTATGGACCAATTCCATGCATGATCTAATTAATTCTTAAATTAATTCTGCACAAAACCGTCTGGACCGGTCGACCGTTTCAAGGTTCGGTCGTCCGCTCGAACCTAGTTTCGGTCGACCGTTCTATAACTCGGTCGACCGTTCGTAACAGGAACTATTCCATCGCAATGTTCGGTCGACCGACCGATCACATTCGGTCGACCGTTCGAACAGATGAAAATTCCCTGTTATCGGTCGAGACACGTCCGGTCGATCGTGCCCGATCGGTCGACCGTTTACTGCTAACCGGTCGACCGTTGGAGCACTATTCTGCAGACTTGTCAAATTTCGGTTTAACCCCTATAAAATTTGACATTTTGGGATTAGTAGTAAATTCACAACTTATGTAACATATTATCCTATGTAATGATCAATCATTGCACCCCATAATATTTACATCACATATGAATTTAATTTAGATTCTAATTATGTTATTAATCACAACATAATTTTGATTTTGCTTGTTCACCCCATGTGTCATATTTTCTACATGAAACCCGACACATCTTATGAACTCAAAATCTCCATTTCTTGTTTCCCAGTTTTGTGGTGTGACCTATGGGAGGATCTAAACTAAGTTGACAGTGATATTAAGAGCTTAATATCACAAGCTATAAGCGGTATCTAGCTACACATTATAGCTCCCAATTAGTTAGATGTCTTAATTCCACTCGAACCAAAACCCGATCCAATTAGTGATGAAGTGCACCACTTGTGTCCGTCCCTTGCCTCATGATATTAAGAATACACACAAAGTAGTATTGTGTCATCTTTGTATTAGTATTCATTTCTTGATCTCTTTAAGCTAGTTATAAATATGTGACTTAACTCAAATCACATTGTGCACATTATAACTTTGCTTTATCAATGATAATCTTTTGACTAACTATCTTCTCCAACGAAAGTTATACTTAACCAACTAATGTCTTTACACTACACTCATCGATAGCTTAAGACACTAGTCTAATTAAGAACTCCTTAAGCGATCGGATATAAGTCTCATATCAAAGGACCAAGGACACAGTAAAATATTAATGACACAGAAACACATTCCTATAATATTTTACTTGTTAGGTCAATTCGGTATACAAAAGTACTATTTTCCTCTTTTCTGTACCCGTGTTGTCACTCACTTGTAGAGTTACAATGATCTATGACCAACACGACAATCTTAACTCGGTAATTAATGTCCCATGTTAATTACCATGATCGCGAATATCTTTTGTTTTATGTAAACCAATATCTTTTAGAGCTCTACGGTTAAGGACCAATAGCCTCTTCCTTAACACTTCTAAAAGACGAATAACATAAACAAGGAACAAAATGATTTCTCATTCAATTCATAATAATTGACATTTAAAAGTAAAACTTTTAGAACACATTCTCTTCAGTTTAGTCCCACATCGGGGGATTGTCCCGATTTGCCTTTTTCCATGGCTATAAATAGAACTCTTCACCTTCCATTGTAATCACTCCATATTTTAAGTGACTATTCTTCCTACTAGAAGTGAGGCCTTGAAGCACACACTAAAGTAGGAGGATGCTACTTTTAATGTGAGTCATTTTAATACAAGTTTTCTTTATTATGTTGTTTGGTTTATGTTTCTTGTTTTGCTTTGCTTAATCTCATTTCATTAGTTTTATTAGCTTAGTTAATATGCTTTCTTTGTTTAGTTTAATAATTAGTGTAATGTTTAGTGAGTAGTTCCATCCCCTTTGGGGGTGGAGTAGATGTACATACATACAATGAGAATGGATTGAATGCTTTATTTCCAATGTGTTGATAAAACATGAATGTATGCTTGCTTGTTTAGTATAGAATTTATAACTTGATGAGTTTTGCCAAAATGATTAAACACCTCTCATGCTTGTTTAGGTTCTGAAATAAACATCTTGCATATGTAAATGTTAATCAACTAAGTTGGTTAATAGATTGATAGGTTTTGCCACAACATTTAGACACTTCCTATGCATGATAACACCACCTTAATTTGTGCTTAAAGAATGTGTTCAACACCCACCTCTTTGCTTGTGTGCACTCACTCCAGCCCTTAGGGGTTTTCCCATTTCTGTATTCCAGCATTCTTCTTTTGTTCTTAGCTTAGTTGTCATTTCATTGTTTGTTTCTTTCGTTCGCATTTCATACTTCTTAACGTAGTTTAGTGTAGAGTAGCATAATCAATCTTTCTCCCCCAATTTTTGCCACTTGATTTCTGATGGGAATTAAATTTATACCACAAGTGCACGGCGTCAATGAAGATGTGGCAAATACGGGTCGAACACAAGGAGGGAGAGATCTTGTTATTTTTGTGATTTTCGATTAAGGAAGAAAGAGAGGAAAATATGTTTGGTTTGAGATTTTTGGTTTTTAATTTTCTAAAGCATGAAACATGAACAAACAAAACTAAAATAAGAACAAAGATGGTGAATTCCGTTGGGTGGAGGTTTAGATATAGGGTTTAGATTAGAGAATTCAGAAACTTATAATAAATCATATTAGTTATAAAGCATTACATGATAAATGATTTAACATAAACTCAAGTAATCAAAAATATACTAACACGAAATTAAAATAATAACTTTTATTCTTCTTCTCTTCACCCTAAATCCGTCACCTCCACCCTTTGGAAAGAGTTAGAAACTCAAAGATGGAGGGAGGGAGAAGGGGTCCTAGAGGAACTAAGAAAGAAAAGTAAAAACACAAAATAAACCAAGAGAATTTTATTGCTAAAAAGAAGAATACAAAACTAAGACTAAGAATTAAAAACTAAGGTTAAAATTAAGAAGATCCTCTATAACAACGTTTCAGGGCTATTTATAGCTAATACAAAGGACTTAGCTATAAAATAGGAAAGTACACGCGTCAACACGCAACCGGTAAAAAATTTAGAGCATGGATCTAATTTTGTGCGGCGGATTCGCCGCATTTTGTACATAAGGTGCGGAGGATTCGCCGCCTTTTTAGCTCCGATTTAATCCGGATTTTTCCTGTGTGTTTATGCTATGATTTCAATATCCTTTGCGCGTCTGGATTGATTCTTTCCTTTCTTTTGAGCTCCGACTTTATTTCTTTATATATTTGGAGATCCACATTGATTTTTCTTTAGATTTTCTTCATAATAATAAAAGCTACTCGTAATTTGCAATTAGGTCCTTAGCTTTTTGCAATTAAGTCCTTGTCTACTTTTGTGCTTAAGTCCTTGTCCTTTTTGTAATTAGGTCTTGAATGCTTTTATGCTTGGATGCATTTCCATTTGAAACCCGATAATCTTGAACTTGGTCTTCATGACAGGAATGAGTCTCTTGCACGCATTTATGCTCGGGATATGGGTAATTTGTATTCAGGTCCTTGTATTCTGTTTATTTAATTCTAAACACATACCTTAGTAGCATTTATTGATATAAAATTAATCTAAATGAAAGACATATGATGCAATGTATGAAATGCATCAATTTCTGATAAACAAGAGGCTGCTCACCTCCCTGAGGACGACCCGTACTTGCCACCACTTCATCGCGGCCGTGCAATTGCGGTTTAATTAAAACGTTCAACATTTGGCATACATTAGAGATGTATCATGATGGTTCAATTAGATTGAAAGAAACTATGATTAATTTGCTCATGCCTAAATATGAATTATTTCGTATGCAATCCGGTGATAATATAAGTGAGATGCACACTCGCTTCACCGAGATCATTAACTATCTTAAAGCACTTGGCAATGATTTTAGCAAGGGAGAAATGACTCGAAAGATTCTCCGGTCACTCACCGACGATTGGGAGGAGAAGACGACCGCCATCGAAGAAGCACAAGATCTCACCAAATTATCGGTCGAGGAGCTAATGGGTAGTCTCATGACATATGAGATACAAATGAAAGACCACAAGGAGAATGGAGCCAAGAAATCCTTGGGGCTACACGCCGTTGCCAATTCGATTAAATGAGATAGTGACATCGAGGAACAATTAGCGACACATCAATTTAAGGAGTTTCTCAAAGAAGAGAAAGAAAGGAGAAAAGACAAGAAGAGTAAGAGAAAAGAGAAGAAGAAGAAAGCTCTCAAAGCTACTTGGGACACTTCATCATCTTCATCAATTGAAGGCGAATTCGCCTCGATGTGCTTCATGGCAATAGAAGATGACGATAGTGAGGTATCTTCTTGCTCTAGTCGCGATTCAATTGATTCAAATAATTCAAATGCATATAATGAACTTCAATGTGAATTCAATGAATTGCTTGAAAATTTTGAGGAAATTTGTCAAAAGAATAAACTAGAAAGAAAGAAAATTAATGAGCTACAATCTCAAATTGAATCTATCATGAATGAGAAGAATGAATTGTTTGTTAGTCATGATAAAATTTCATTAGAGAACACTCAATTGATTGATGAAATTGCAACTCTAAATGCAAAACCTTCATGTGGTGATGATATTCAAGATCTAATTGCTAAGAATGTTCAACTACAAAAGGATCATGAAAAATTCACAAGTGGAAAGAAAATGCTTGATATGCTCATAGGGAGTGATTGACATCATTTCATGCTTATATTTATATCTTATATCCATTATCTTACACCTAAGCAATGGTACGTGACGAGTTTTATGTTTGAATTTCAGAAATAAAGAGGTTTGAAGAGAAGAGCCATGAAAGGACCCAAAAGTAGGAAAAAGACTTAATTGTGAGACCAGGGGACTGAGATGCAATGGAGAAGGACCTGAACGTAAGACCGAAGGACCTAAGAGCAAAACAGAAAACTCCACACCATCATGGGGATTATTGTGACAATTCGATTCGGGTCGGAGCTCCAATAAACAAAGTAGATGCATCAAAGACCAACAAACACAACAAGCAAAGCCCAACATCAAAACCAGACGGATCTGGATCCTGTAGACCGCCAATTGGCGGTCCGAATCTTCCTGGATCTGATGAAACTTCTGGAGAGCGTGTATTTGATGATGTTTAGGCTATTTTTGGTATTTGTTTAGTCCCACATCGGGGGATTGTCCCGGATTACCTTTTTCTGTGGCTATAAGTAGAACTCTTCACCTTCCATTGTATCAATCTCCCTCTTTGGTGGCCATCTTCCCTACTAAGAGTGAAGCCTTGAAGCAAAACTCTGGTGGAGGAAGGGTTGCTTGTATTGAGTGAGTTAATAATAGATGTTTTTCCTTTAATTGTGTGGTTTCTCTCTTAGTTTCATTTCCTTTCGTATGCATGCTTGCATATTTGTTTTGTTTTATGCTTCTTTAATATTTCTTGTTTGATTAGTGTAGTTTCATTTCAGTATAATGCTTCATTTTGTTAGAGTAGTTAGTTTAAATATGTGTGAGTAGTTCCATCCCCATTTGGGGGTGGAGAAATATGTGATATAATCATGTAGTGTATTAAGTGTGTGTTATCTTAATCCCTTGAGCTTTATATGATTTCCATAACCATCTAATGCGTTTCCACTCTTATCTTTGATATGCTAATGCTCTTGAATGAAGCTTAGCTTATGCTTTGATTAGTGGACCTATTTTATGGGGAATGATAAGGTTGGGATATGGATGAAGTTAATATTGGAAACACAAGTTGTAGTGTATGTACTCTTGTTGCCTTTACCTTGGTTAATGTTTTGTATGTTTTAATGATATTGGGTTACCTTAATTCATGTGCAGGCATAGTAGGGTCTAGTCTTTATACATGAGTTCATTTAGCTTCATTCAAATTATTGTCTTGTATGTTTTAATGATGTGATCTAATCTTAATTCATGTGGAGGTAAAGTTCGATTTAGTTTTATGATTTCATGCACTACATATTGTGAGGAGCTTAATGAACACACATACACTTCTTTATGTTCACATTATTTCTCTACCACCTTTGGGGTTTAGTTTCTTGCTTATCTTCCATTTCCACTTGCACCTTAGTGTAGTTTAGTGTAACCAACATTTCTCTCCTTTCTTTACCACTCGCTTCGCACAAACCAAACATTGACACAAAGCCCAGTGGACGACCCGTATTTACCACCGCTTCAACGCGGTCGTGCAGTTGAAGTTTAAATGAAACGATCAATCAAGTTTTTGGCGTCGTTGCCGGGGAGGTGCTCTGTCCAGACTTTGGTTTGGACGATTCGAGTGGTTTTTAATTTTTTTTGTTTTCATTTTTTTTAGTTTCAGGGATCCTAGAGCTCACGGGGAGGCTACTGGAGGTGTTGGAGCACCCAAGCTTCAACAAGGACTGCCAATCAGCGGTCTAAGACCGCCAATTGGTGGCCTGGTGAGGGTTTTTGACTCTCAGTTTTCTTCTGGTAGTTGATTAGTTCATTTTTGTTATCTGGGAGCCCTACTTTGCATGCTATGACCTCTAGTTTGCTCCCAGATCATTAAACCAATCCCCATTAATCAACTTGGCCTTAAAATCCAAAGCAAAAGATCAGACATTCTTATTTGTTTAGGTCACGCATCATGAACTTGACTTAGGCATATAGTTGTCTTTTCTTTTAACTTTATTTTCAGTTGTTGAGCGCTGGCGTGAGGTACGCATTTCCAACACTCATTCATGCATCTTGTATGCCCATGCATTAGTTGATAGGAATTGCATCAGGACAAGAGTGAGTTGAGTGTTTGATTGGAGCGATTGATTGTTAGATTTAGGATCAAAACACTACTAAGGAGGGGTTGTACCATAAAAGATAAGGTGGGGGATTTCATCACCCTTTCCTTGCCCCAAAAATCACTCTTAATCAAGCATTAACTAAAAGCAAGTAGACATTGGCCCTAAGGATTGCAGACGCACTAAGAGACTAATCTAGTTGAGACCGTCATAACTTGATCGGCGTTGCCTACCTTGTCAATAGTAGGAGGTACTGGATCTCCGGATCTGGTATCACTTGCTGGGCATTGTGGTCCTCGTTGTAGGGAGGTGAGGCGTGTCAAGGCTAGTGACTTCGAAGTTAGGCGTCGTCTAGCCTAAGGACCCATAGCCTTAAGTTGTTTGAGCCGTGCTTGCTAGTTAGACATCTACCTGATCCCACTACCCACGTTAGCTCTAGGGATTCTTCCCTCCTCATCTGAGTCCTCTCCTCATCTATTTTCTACGCGTAGTCTCCTCCTCTAGTACACCTTCTGTTGTGTGTTATTTTAGAGTCGAGTCGAGCATTTTTATGCGAGGTTGGGCTCGTTCTGGTGAGAGCGCTTGACTAGAGATAGTGCATATTTCTGAGATGGACGGTCTTGGTGATCGACCATCTCCGCCTCGTGCTCCTTTGAAGCAAGTGGCCAAGTCGTCTCGTGGTGGTGAGGGAGATCGGGTTCCATACATGGATTGCCTCGGTCCGCTTCCACCACCACGTAGACCTCCTTCTCCTCCTCCTCTGACTCGAGAGGAAGGGAGATTCGGTCAGGATCGAGTTCTTGGTGCACCACCACATTTAGCTCGACAGGATAGACCGATGACTTTGTGGGAGCGGACCCATCCTGTTCGGGTCGCGCAACCTTCTTGCATAGTTCTTCCCCCTGCTCGCGGGAACAACTGTGAGCTGAAACCTCAATATGTGAGCATGATTCCAACATTTACTGCCAATAAGGAGGATCCGTATATTTTTATACGCGAATTCGAAGAAGTATGCTCCATGTTCAAGCTTTAACAGCTTGACGAGGATTCAGTCCGGTTGAGGATAATTTCTTTCGCGTTGAAGGATAACACGAAGAAATGGATGTACAACCTCCCGGCGAGCTCTATTCGGTCTTGGGATGACTTTGTGACCGTATTTCTGAAGAGATTTTTCCCTCAAAGGAAAACTCAACAGATACGACACCAGATACATCAAATGTATCAGACTTAGACCGAATCTTTTCATGGTTTCTTTGAGAGGTTCAAGGACCTTCTCCAACAGTGCCCTAATCATGGATTTGAGCTATGGCAGCTGTGCCAAATTGTTTTTGAGGGACTCAACTACAACACTCACACATTGTTGGAGTCGATGTGACAGGGTGACTTCCAAATGAAAATCATCGATGAGGCATGGGACACTTTTGAGTTAATGGCTGAACGCACCTTTGAGTGGGACACCATGAGAGAGCCACCAGCCGCCAGGTCTTCTGGTCGAGCTGGATCTTATCAAGTTGAGTCATCGATCGCGTCTAAGGCGAAAATGGTTGCTCTCATGCGTAGGATTGAGAGTTTAGAGTTGGACCGAGCTCGTGTAGCTCAGGTCGCTACTTCCGGGTGTGGTAGGTGTGGACTTACAGGCCATGATGACTTGGAATGCGCTTACGCTCCAAGGGATACTGAGCATGCAAATGCGATGTATCAACAGAGGCCCCGTAACGACCCGTACAGTCACTCCTACAACCTGGGATGGCGTAACCATCCTAACTTCTCTTGGGAGCCTAGTGGGGGTAACGGTCAGAGCTCGCACGCTCAACCTCAACCCCCACCTTATCAACCTCCACGCCAATCGGTGACCTACCAACCTCCACATCAAAGGTCTCAGAACCATAATTACCAACATCGTCGGGTTATTCCAACAAGAGTCCACCACCCCAGTGGGTTGACCCCAAGGACCCTTCTTGTGATCCGACCCTTCAAGCGTTGCAAAGTACAGTCAAGGCTTTGGAAATGCAAGTTAGCCAGTTGGCTCATCAATTCCATCAACGTGAGAAGGGTCAGTTCCCGAGTCAACCTGAGGTGAATCCTCGGGGTAACCATTCTCAAGGAAGGACACCTTTATCTCATGCTACCTCTGAACCGACCCATCATATTAATGTGATTCATACTTCAAGGTCTGGTAAGGAGGTGGACAACCACATTGGGGTGCCTTATTTGTCATCACCATCTTTGAGGGAGCCGGATCCTGAGGCTCCGTCCACAAATACTTCCAGGAAGTAGCCAGATCTTAAGGTTCTTTCTACATTTCCTTCGACAAAGGGGTCTAACCCTGAGGTCCCCTTGTCTCCTCTTGTGTCGAAGGAATCAGATTCTGAGGTCCCCACTCATGTTTCTTTGGACCAGAATTCTGGGGTTCCTTCGCACCCTTATGCCCCGAAGGCGCCATTCCCTGAGCGCTTTAAAAAGAAAACCTCAGATCAGCATGACAAGATGTTTGAGATGTTTAGGCAAGTTAAGGTGAGCATCCCTCTGTTGGAGGTGATTCAGCAAATGCCACCTTATGCCAAGGTTCTCAAAGACTTATGCACCAAGAAGAGAAAAACTCATGTTCCAAAGAAAGCTTTTCTTGCGACTAACGTGAGTTCTTTGTTGGCACAACCCATGAAAGTCAAGTACAAGGACCATGGCTGTCCTACTATCTCTTGTGTGATTGGAGATGTGTCTATACATCGAGCCTTATTGGATCTTGGTGCATCTGTTAATCTTCTGCCATATTCTGTCTACGTCCACCTCGGTCTTGGAGACCTTAAACAAACAAAGACCACTCTTCAATTGGCTGATAGGTCTATGAAGAAACTGAGGGGTGTGGTGGAAGATGTGCTGATCAAAGTGGGAGAGTTCATTTATCCAGTCGACTTCTTTGTCTTGGATACGGAACCAGTGCCAAACCCACTTGGACAAATTCCTGTCATTCTGGGGTGACCATTTCTTGCGACTTCCAATGCATTGATCAATTGTAACAATGGTCTGATGCACTTGACTTATGGTAGTCAATGCGCTGATTTCAACATCTTCACCATCGGCAAGAAGTCAGGTGCCTTCAATGACCCTGTTGGGGTCAACCTTATCCAGGGTTTGGATGAAATTGAAGTTGAGGGCACCTTCAAGTACTTCAGAGAATTGTTCGATGAAGATCCTGAAGGTGGTGAAGATGTTTCAGCTGGCCTGGCACAAGAAGGTGCCATATGTTCTGATCATGTGGCCTCAGTGCCACCTCCTTTTGATCTTGTGGCCCTTGAGCCACATTCTTCTGATCCTGTGGCCCTTGAACCACATCCTTTTGATCACGTGGCTCTTGAGCCATAACCTTTCGATCATGTGGCTTTTGAGCCACAAGATACCATTTTTATGGCCTCTGGGCCACATGATCTTCATGTATCTGCTGAGGACCCCATGTGGGGTAAGAATCAACCACATGATATCATTCAACCTGATCGAGGTTCACCTCTCATTCATGCCTCCTATCTTGCTCACTCTCAAGAGGCATCAAACGACCACAACACTTATAAGGGTGTCAGGTGGTCAAGCAATTCTATTTTGTATGTTGCGAGCCCATGCATGTGCATTTCTGGCTCGAGAGATGGTAGGTTCCCATTTGATGTCCCTTGACATATGAAGATGGAAGACTATTGTTGTACATAGTTTAAAAAAAGAAGAAGAAAAGAAGACTCCATGAGCGAGCATTGATCGTTGTGGGCTCCAACCCTTGAGTATTTGGGCCCCATTTCTTTCACGTATTTGGTCTCCCTTTTTAAGTATCTCACAGGTTTTGAGGGGAATTTGGGTTGTCCATCAACATGACCTTGAACTTCCCTTTGTACTTCAGGTTGGTGAGATCTCTCCTTTTTCATGCATACATCCATGTAGTATCTTGCTCGCATTCATTGAGGACAATGCATAAAGTAGGTGTGGGGGTGTTTTACGTGTGTACATAGTCAAGTCTTTTATTTGGATTTTAATTTATTTTGTGTATTGATAGGGTCATGTTAGTGTGCTGTATTTAATATCGATATATCTGCTCGTCATGATCCTTAGGTGACTTGTCTTCTTTTGCTTGCCTAGTGCTTTAAAATTTTCACATTTCTTTCAAAATCTTCATGTGTTTGCGAAAGAAAATGTTTTGTGGTTTTGCGTGTATTTAGAATGTGCAAAACCGTTGAGATGCAAAGTAAAAAGAAAACTCCCAAAATTGTCTTGAACTTGATGCATTAGGATATCTAGTACAGTGGCTTTAGGATTTATCGAGTCGTTAGGATACACCCCAGTTTTCCCTTGGGGGTTAGTAATCATAGGGTTTCAGTGCTCAAACATTTAAAGAAGTCCACCCTGAACCTAGTGAGTCAATTATTCGTGTTTGTTAACTTAAGGAAGTTTGTTGTGGTCAAGGACCCTCTAAATCTTGTTGTGAGATATTAAGTGTAGGGGTTTTGGTTCATGTGTAGATAACAAATAAGTGAGTAGGTGTTCTCTCTTCTCGCACGGCTCCTATCACTCGGGAAAGTAGGTCTGAGGGGACGTTGTGCCTGGTGCTTTCGAGTCATCTGACTTGGGATGAGCCGACCGAACTCCTGTTACACGGGTGGTAGGGATCGCCCTATGTGGAGATTTGGGGAAAGGTGTACGTGATAGTGTAAGTCCTCATGGGCAATGATGAACGAAACCTGACCCTGGGAGAATGAAACTCCAACTAATAAAAAGAAGAACAAAAGAGAAGAAAAAAAATGGCAATGCAAATAAGAACCTTAATGGACTTTGCACTTTGTATCACTTGAGGATGTTGAGGTTGTCCATGTCTTTCACTTAATTCCTTATTTAACTTGCACGAATGGTTCATTAGGTTAGGTGCGTAGACTGATTACCTATATAGAGTCGGTCGTAGGATTACCACGTCCAATGATCGACAACATATGTCCAACGAGTCGAGTGTCTAGATTGAATAATGCATCTTGTTCGGATTTTGTGGGTATATCCCCTGAAACCCCTCAGGAGACAACACTCCTCCTCCTTGGCAACAAGGAGGTTTAGCGGCTTGTTGCACGTGCTAAGTGCAACCGTGATTCCTACGAAAGTGAGTTAGGATTTCTTGCTTTTCGTTTGCTTTTCTCTTTCTTTGTTTTGCTCGTGACTAGCAAAAACTTAGGTGTGTGGGTATTTGCTTGACATCATTTCACGCTTATATTTGTATCTTATATCCATTATCTTACACCTAAGCAATGCTACGTGACGAGTTTTATGTTTGAATTTCAGAAATAAAGAGGTTTGAAGAGAAGAGCCATGAAAGGACCCAAAAGCAGGAAAAAGGACTTAATTGTGAGACCTGGGGACTGAGATGCAAGGGAGAAGACCTAAACGTAAGACCGAAGGACCTAAGAGCAAAACAGAAAACTCCACACCATCATGGGGAGTATTTTGACAATTCGATTCGGGTCGGAGCTCCATTAAACAAAGGAGATGCATCAAAGACCAACAAACACAACAAGCAAAGCCCAGCATCAAAACCAGACGGATCTGGATCTTGTAGACCGCCAATTGGCGGTCCGGATCTTCATGGATCCGATGAAACTTCTGGAGAGCGTGTATTAGATAATGTTTATGCTATTTTTGGTATTTGTTTAGTCCCACATTGGGGAATTGTCCCGGATTACCTTTTTTCTATGGCTATAAATAGAACTCTTCACCTTCCATTGTATCAATCTCCCTCTTTGGTGGCCATCTTCCCTACTAAGAGTGAAGCCTTGAAGCAACACTCTGGTGGAAGAAGGGCTGCTTGTATTGAGTGAGTTAATAATAGATTTTTTTCCTTTAATTGTGTGGTTTCTCTCTTAGTTTCATGTCCTTTCATATGCATGCTTGCTTGTTTGTTTGGTTTTATGCTTCTTTAATATTTCTGGCTTGATTAGTGTAGTTTCATTTCAGTATAATGCTTCATTTTGTTAGAGTAGTTAGTTTAAATATGTGTGAGTAGTTCCATCCCCATTTGGGGGTGGAGGAATATGTTATATAATCATGTAGTGTATTAAGTGTGTGTTATCTTAATCCCTTGAGCCTTATATGATTTCCATAACCATCTAATGGGTTTCCACTCTTATCTTTGATATGCTAATGCTCTTGAATGAAGCTTAGCTTATGCTTTGATTAGTGGACCTATTTTATGAGGAATGATAAGGTTAGGATATGGATGAAGTTAATATTGGAAACACAAGTTGTAGTGTATGTACTCTTGTTGCCTTTACCTTGGTTAATGTTTTGTATGTTTTAATGATATTGGGTTATCTTAATTCATGTGGAGGCATAGTAGGGTCTAGTCTTTATACATGAGTTCGTTTAGCTTTTTTCAAATTATTGTCTTGTATGTTTTAATGATGTGATCTAATTTTAATTCATGTGGAGGCAAAGTTCGATTTAGTTTTATGATTTCATGCACTACATATTGTGAGGAGCTTAATGAACACACACACTTCTTTATGTTCACATTATTTCTCTACCACCTTTGGGATTTAGTTTCTTGCTTATCTTCCATTTCCACTTGCACCTTAGTGTAGTTTAGTGTAACCAACATTTCTCTCCTTTCTTTACTACTCGCCTTCGCACAAACCAAACGTCGACACACCTCCCAGTGGACGACCCGTATTTACCACCGCTTCAACGCGGTCGTGCACTTGTGGTTTCAATAAAACGATCAATCAAGTTTTTGGCACCGTTGCCGGGGAGGTGCTCTGTCCACAACTTGGTTTGGATGATTCAAGTGGTTTTTAATTTTTTGTTTTCAGTTTTTTTAGTTTCAGGGATCCTAGAGCTCACGGGGAGGCTACTGGAGGAGTTGGAGCACCCAAGCTTCAACAAGGACCGCCAATCAGCGGTCTAAGACCACCAATTGGCGGCCTGGTGAGGGTTTCTGACTCTCAGTTTTCTTCTGGTAGTTGATTAGTTCATTTTTGTTATCTGGGAGCCCTATTTTGCATGCTACGACCTCTAGTTTGCTCCCAGATCATTAAACCAATCCCCATTAATCAACTTGGCCGTAAAATCCAACGCAAAAGATTAGATATTCTTATTTGTTTAGGTTACGCATCATGCTTGATATGCTCATAGGGAGTCAAAAACAATCTTTAGATAAGCATGGTGTAGGCTATTATGTTAACAACTACAAAAATCATGTTATTCACACTACTATGAATGGAAGACATTTCTTTGTGAATAAGAGTTCCTCAAGTGTTTGGGTACCTAAGACCAAAATGGTTTGGGTACAAAAGATTAATGTCAAAGGACCCAAGGTTGTTTGGGTACCAAAATCTTCACTTGTAGGTACTTAGAAGAAGGATAATCGATAGCGATCGGCTCGAACAATAAAAGATCGATTCCAAGCTTCAAGGAAATCATTCAGATCGAATTCATAAAGCCATCGTCGCTATCGAAAGGAGATTGGAACCAATACAAAATCGAGGATCAAAAGTTGGGTATTATTTTCAATCCTCTCAATATTGACTATTTTAACAATTGGTTCTAATCTAGGATTGTAACATGCTTAATTGATATTGTACATCATTTCTTTTAGGCCTTAGTGATAGGGGGAGCATATAATGTTATATCATCTTATTAAGGGGGAGAATTATGTAATCCTATACCTTTACATCATATGCTTGTATTGTTTGCATTTGATTGATGTCAAAGGGGGAGAATGATAAGGATTGAGCTTCAATTTACTCATAATATGCATATTGTTAGGGGGAGCATCTTAAACATGCATAGTTTACATATATGAAGGGGGAGCAATCATATAGAAATAGGGAACAACTTAAATTGAAACTCAAGCATTAAGATATAGATTTGCCATCATCATAAAGGGGGAGATTGTTGGCTTTTTGGCCTTAATTTATATTAATTTTGATGATTAATTAAACTAATCTTAATCAATCAACCTAATCAATCAAAGTGAGCAAACACGATTACATGCATTGCATATATACTTGCATACTTGCAATCATCTTAATAGGTTGATTAAGACAATCAAGGAAATGAGTCTTGGGACAAAGACATCAAGACTCAAGACTTGTAATCAAAGCTTTGGACAAAGACATGTAACTTTGTATTTATTGAGTCCATAAGGTTTTATGTCAACTTGAGCACTAGATTCTATCCCGTCATTCATCGGTAAACCGAACCTATTTCGGTCAACCGAATCCTGTCTAGTTCGGTCCATCGAACACCTTTCGGATACCCTTATACTTCCCACCAATAAAACTTAGGTGTTCTCTGGAATTACCCCAACGGAAGACCGAACCACCTTCGGTCGACCGAATAGCCCTGGACCGGTTTTGAACTTTGCTCCAACAGTCTCTTTTGAATTGAGTCCCTTGAGCCCAATTGACTTGTCCCATTTCGGACGACTGAATACCTATCGGTCAACCGATTCCTTATTGGCTTTAGGAGCCCAACGAGTATTTACACATGGCACTTGACCATTACTGTTAAACCAATTTCCCACTCAATGTCAGCACAAAACCGTGCTAACTTCGATCTACCGAAATGTACACGGTCAATCAAACTTGAGTAGATCAGAGTCCAACCAATTCTACTATCCACCTTGAAACGGTGAACCGAATGGACTTTGGTTAACCGAACCTAATTAGGGCTAAATAGATAAAAGCTAGTGGAGGTTTGTGAACGGTGATCTGATACATAATCGGTCAACCGAGTTCTTAATTCAGACCAATTATTCGGACTGCCGTTTGGATAACGGTCGACCGAATATGCCACAATTTCTGTCCGAGCTTAAGTCATATCTTGCATTCCTATTGATACATTTCCCCACTAACTCCCAAACGGCTAGTTGAGCTTGAAGGCTTATAAATAGGACCTCATTTTTTGGTTTTGAAGATCTTGAACACTTCCTATCTATCCAATACTCAAAGCCAAATCCTCTCCATCTTCAAACTCTCAATTCACAACACTCAAGCCTAAACTTCACCACTTGCATATCCAATTCCATATCAATATCCAAGTGTGCTCAAGTATAGAGTGTTAGCTAGATTGTGATTCCAATTCCTTATTCAAGAATCACCAAGTTGTAAAGCTTCGAGGAAGCTCCATTTGGGTTGTGAGAGGAGACACACGCGAGGCGAGGTTGTTCGCGAGACTCGGTGTTGTAAACGACGTTGGTCTCGGCCCGGAATGGAGTTCGATTAATGGAACCGTGTGCGAGGCACGAGTGATCAAGCGAGTCTTACGAGGAGAACTTAATTAGGGCTAAATAGATAAAAGCTACTGGAGGTTGGTGAACGGTGATCCGATACATAATCGGTCAACCGAGTTCTTAATTCAGACCAATTCTTCGGACTACCGTTTGGATAACGGTCGACCGAATATGCCGCGATTTCTGTCCGAGCTTAAGTCACATCTTGCATTCCTATTGATCCATTTCCCCACTAACTCCCAAACGGCTAGTTGAGCTTGAAGGCTTATAAATAGGACCTCATTTGTTGGTTTTGAAGATCTTGAACACTTCCTATCTATCCAATACTCAAAGCCAAATCCTCTCCATCTTCAAGCTCTCAATCCACAACACTCAAGTCTAAACTACACCACTTGCATATCCAATTCCATATCAATATCCAAGTGTGCTCAAGTATAGAATGTTAGTTAGATTGTGATTCCAATTTCTTATTCAAAATCACCAAGTTGTAAAGCTTCGCGGAAGCTCCATCTCGGGTTGTGAGAGGAGACACGTGTGAGGCGAGGTTGTTCGCGAGGCTCGGAGTTGTAAACGGCGTTGGTCTCGGCCCGGAACGGAGTTCGATTAGTGGAACCGTGTGCGAGGCTCGGGGGATCGAGCGAGGCTTACGAGGAGGATTAGGACCCGGGTGTGGGTGTTGAACCTCCCTAAACTCGGGTGTCGACGAATTTGTGGTTTGCAATTGTATCTTCCTTAATCCTTCGATAATTATTTTTAATTCCGCATTTATCTATCGATTAGAGGGCCATAGATCCTAACATATGTCCGAGCGTGGATCAAGTATGTTGGAATGTGGAATGAGTTAGTTGGAGTGTGGATCAAATTAGTTGGAGGTTGGATCGAGTTAGTTGGAGGCTGGATCGAGTTAATTGGAGCCTGGATCAAATGAGTTGTAGTCTGGATCGAGTTAGTTCATGTCTTGATCGAGTTAGTTGGAGTCTAATTCGAGTTAGTTAGAGTGTGGATCGAGTTAGTTCGAGTCTTAAAGAGTTAGTTGGAGTGTTGAAGGAGTTTGTTCGAGTGTTGATCCAGTTAGTTGGAGGCTGGATCGAGTTAGTTCGAGTGTTGAAGGAATTAAGCCGAGTGTGAATCAAGTTAGTTGGAGTGTTGAACGAGTTAGTTGGAGGGTGGATCGAGTTAGTTGGAGTGTTGAAGGAGTTAGTCCAAGTGTTGATCAAGTGAGTTTGAGTGTTGAACAAGTTTGTTGGAGTCTGGATCAAGTTTGTTGGAGGCTGGATCGAGTTAGTTGGAATGTTGATCAAGTTAGTTGGAGGCTAGATCGAGCTTGTTGGAGTGTTGAAGGAGTTAGTTAGAGTGTGGATCGAGTTAGTTGGAGTGTGGAACGAATTAGTTGAAGTGTGGATCAAGTTAGTTGGATGTTGGATCGAGTGTTGAAGGAGTTAGTTGAAAGCTGGATCGAGTTAGTTGGAATGTTGAACGAGTTAGTCCAAGTAGGGATCAAGTTGGTTGGAGGCTGGATCGAGTTAGTTGGAGTAGTAAATGAGTTAGTTCGAGTGAGGATCAAGTTAGTTGGAGGCTGGATCGAGTTAGTTGGAGTCGTGATCTAGTTAGTTGGTGTGTTGGACGAGTTAGTTCAAGTATGGATCGAGTGAGTTGTAGTGTTGAATGAGTTAGTCTGAGGCTGGATCCAGTTAGTTGCGATGTTCAATGAGTTAGTTGAGGTCTGGATCGAGTTGGTTTGTTGAAGGAGTTAGTTCGAGTCTGGATCAAGTTAGTTTGAGGCTGGATCGGGTTAATTGGTGTGTCGAAGGAGTCAGTCCCAGTATGGATCTAGTTATTTGGAGGCTGGATCGAGTTAGTTGGAGTGTTGAAGGAGAGTCTGAGTGTGGATCAAGTCAGTTGGAGTGTTTAATGAGTTAGTCTGAGTGTGGATCCAGTTAGTTGGAGTGTTGAATGAGTTAGTTGAAGTATGTATCAACGAATATCATATAGCTGAGAAGGTACAATGAGAATTAATGACAAAATGCAACATAACAACCTATCACATACCAAATAAGAATCCCAATAATAAGCACAATATTCTTGCCTTAAACGTTGAATCTCAGAATTTTGGCTTCAATAAAACATTTTAGAAAGGAAATTCTTTTAATGATAGCACTGAAACATTTGCATCGATTAGAAACATTTGCAATATATCATACAACTATCTCTGTCTTCTCCAAACTATAGTTATTCAGTAAACTATATACACTTAGTTGGTAGCAGGAATGAGTTAGTTACAAAAGCCATGACAGTTAGCATCCTGGGTTACATTTCAACAACTTAAATCCAAACCCCAAACTTCCAACAATCATCAAATATACAACAAATTTCGAACTTGATAAGGTTGAATAACATACCAAACATAAATAACCGAAAAGAAAATTAAATTTTCAGTTTTTTTGAGTTATTGAAATCATGGGTTCAAAGAAATTCACGAAATGAGAAAAAAACTAAAGAATGAGAGAAAGTAACCCATTCTGTGCATTATTGAAAGGGTCATTTGCTTGGGTAGACCTCAAAAGGTGCACAATTGGTTAAATACCCCTGCAATTTCAGTATTCACTTGGGTACACATCGTTACACTGCATATTGCTTGCATGCCATTGGGCCGTTTGTGGGGCCGACGAATTACAAACGTTGTGTGCGAGACGTCAACGCCGTTCACCCACTCCGTTAGCTTAAATCACCCCTAAATTCTCATCCCCAATTCCCAGTTCACCTAAAATGCCGATCGGACCTCCATCGCCGTCTCTAGACGTCGCAACCTCCTGGTCCTCCCCGTCGGACCTCCAACACCCCGGACACCTAAACCTGCCTCCCCCTCAACTACGATCCCAGGCCACCTCATTCCCCCCTCGCTCTTTTTCCTTTGCTGGAATTGAATCGAAATAGTGCATTTTTATTTCGAATTGTTGTTTAACAGAGCCTATCTTTTGTTGTTTTGACTTGTGCTACTTCTCAATTAATTAGTATTGCTGCATTCTGACTTTAATTTCCAGTATTTTCTGTTTTTTGTGACCTACTATTGCTCAATTTCTTGTTTAAATTGTTCTGGGCTAAATTGTTTCTGATATTGCTGAAATTGCTGCATTTTGTGTTGCTTTTGCTATATTGTGTTGCTTGGATCTGTTATTGAGTTAATTTGGAGCCAATTCGCGTGGTCTTGTGCTAATTTTTGCTGCCAATTTATTGCTGCATTTGAACCTAATTTATTGTTGAATTCTTGCTCAATAGTGCTGCTTTTGTTCTGATTTTAATCACCACATTGGGCTGAATTGTGCTGATTTCTGGGCTATGGTTGTGCTGTTGTTGTTTGTATCTTGGGTTGCATCTCGATCGGCTGCTTCTAGGCGGAATTTGTTAGTGATTTGTGTTGTTTTTAGGTGAACTGGGAATTGGGGATGAGAATTTAGGGGTGATTTAAGCTAACGGAGTGGGTGAACGGCGTTGACGGAGAGCCAACAACGTTTATAATTCATCGGCCCCACAAACGGCCCAAGGGCATGCAAGCAATATGCATTGAATCGAGGTGTACCCAAGTGAATACTAAAATTTCAGGGATATTTAACCAATTATGCACCTTTTGAGGTCTACCCAAGCAAATGACCCTTATTGAAACCCATGATGTATTTCGCCATAGACATTCTCCTATTAGTTATAATTATTCACTTATTTTTCAATTACATATTATTTTTCAGTAACTTTTTTAAGATTAGATATTGACAAAACAAAACAAAAATACTATTTGTCTCTCTCTCATTTACTACGCAATCGCTCATAATTTTACACATTTTAACTCGAATTCTCTTACTCAACTGTGCAAAATTCAAACCCTTATTAAAATTCTCAAATTTGTGATTGTAGTAATTAAAAAGGTAATTAGGTTGAGGCCCTGCCAATTATGAGCCAACGACGGACCCCCACTCACCCTTCCACTACTACAAACCTCCACTCACCTGTCTATCTCCCCCCACTTCTCCGATAGAGTGGGGAAAACCACTACTAAACCTTAACCCTAAACCCACCCTCACTCCCGAACTACTACTACGACTAGCAATATTGTTGCTGCTACTTCTACTACTACTACTTAGATACGTCTACAAGTGCTTTTCGTGTGAATATGTTTTATTTCAAATTTACCTATATAAATTTGTATTTTGTTTAATTTGTTTATCTTAAAATGTTTTGATTGAAAACCATTCTATTTTGTCTTATTTTCTTCATCAATGATTTCTTAAAATTTGAGCTTAATTTTTTTTTGTTGAGTGTGTTTAAAAAAAAGTGTCATACAATTTTTTAATAAAACTTATAAATAACAATACTCATTGCATCATATGATATTTTTTTGACGAAATTGCTTTCGTCGTTTGAATTTGAGTAGTCATGTCGTTTTACCATGTCCCATTACAACTCAAAGAGCTCATCAAATCTACAAAAATTAGAGGACTAAAAAAATTGTTTAGATTATGCTACACATCACTATTTCATTCAGAAATGCTAGTATTAAAACTACAACCAACTTGTTTTAGATCGAGGCATTGTGTACTGCTTCACGAAATCTCTAACTTTTGACATAAGTTGGTTGATCAAATTTGATTACAGTCACAACATCGGAATTTTTGGGACAATCAGGATTGGGTTTCAAATTCCGACTCTCAAACCTGGGATTACATGCATGTTTCGAAACGTCCAAGCAGAGATGATCAAATTTGGAGATATTTGGGTGAGATTTTCTATGTAAACTCAATTTTAGGAGGGTTGCAAAAAGAAGTCACACAATCAGTAAATTACTAGTTTTTTCAACAAACCTAACTGAAAACATGAGGCAAAATCAAACAAACCTCCCAAATCGCACAACTAAAAATTTATTGTGAAAAACTGACATTAATGGGTCCATTCTTATCGGTCGGGCAGATGAGTCAATCACCCGACACATCAGCAGGCCATCAGGCCACATCCCCCGTCCATGTTTTGAAGGGAATGTGTTCTAAAAGTTTTACTTTTAAATGTCAATTATTATGAATTGAATGAGAAATCATTTTGTTCCTTGTTTATGTTATTAATCTTTTAGAAGTGTTAAGGAAGATGCTCTTGGTCCTTAACCGTAGAGCTCTAAAAGATAATGGTTTACATAAAACAAAAAATATTCGCAATCATGGTAATTAACATGGGACATTAATTACCGAGTTAAGATTGTTGTGTTGGTCATAGATCATTGTAGCTCTACAAGTGAGTGACAACACGGATACGCAAAAGAGGAAAATATTACTTTTGTATACCGAATGGACCTAATAAGTAAAATATTATAGAAATGTGTTTCTGTGTCATTAATATTTTACTGTGTCCTTGGTCCTTTGATATGAGACTTATATCCGATCACTTAAGGAGTGCTTAATTAGACTAGTGACTTAAGCTATCAATGAGTGTAGTGCGAAGACATTAGTTGGTTAAGTATGACTTTTGTTGGAGAAAATAGTTAGTCAAAAGATTATCATTGTCCCTCTTAATTGAGTAATGATATTAGTGGGCCCCTTGATAAATCAAAGTTATAATGTGCACAATGTGATTTGAGTTAAGTCACATATTTATAACTAGCTTAAAGAGATCAAGAAATGAATACTAATACAAAGATGACACAATACTACTTTGTGTGTATTCTTAATATCATGAGGCAAGGGACGGACACAAGTGTTGCACTCCATCACTAAATGGATCGGGTTTTGGTTCGAGTGGAATTAAGAGATTTAACTAAGGGAGCTATAATGTGTAGCTAGATACCGCTTATAGCTTGTGATATTAAGCTCTTAATATCACTGTCAACTTAGTCTAGATCCTCCCATAGGTCACACCGCAAAAACTGGGAAACAAGAAGCTTGATTTTTGGTTCATATGATGTGTGAGGTTTCTTATAGAAAATATGACACATGTGGTGAACAAGTGAAGTCAATTATGTTGTATATAACATAATTAGAATCATGATAAATTCATATGAGATGCATATATTATGGGGTACAATAATTTATTGTTGCATAGGATAATATATTGCATAAATTGTGAATTTGCTAAAACCCCTTAAAGTTCAAATTTTGTTGGAAATCAATCCAAAATTTGAAAAGGCAAAATCAGGTAAAACTTGGGTAATCGGTTTATGGTTCGGTCGACCGAAGGTTTTGTGGATCGGTCAACCGAACGTGGAACGGATAGTCAGAGTCGATTGACCGAACTTGACCAAAGTGCCTGGAACTCTGGTTCGGTATACCGAACTAGGAACGGTCGACCGAACAATGTCCAGTTCCGATATTTTCGGTTAACCGAATGGCATTCGGTTTTAGACGCGGGTTCGTCCGATCAGTTAAGGAGAATTTTTCTCCTTAAGAATCGGTCATCCGTCTAATGCACGGTAAGACGAATGTGGCATATTCGGTTAACCGAGTATGTCTCGGTAAACCAAAACCCGATTAATTTTCTGCCTTTGATAATTAAGAGATTAATTTGATCAATGGTTGGAATAGCTCCAAACTTGGTCAAACGTTTTGTGGATGCATGTAATACATTATGGAATTAGTTTGTGAGAGAAAATGTCATGAAAACATGGCTTAAGAATAACCATGATTAAGAGTAAGATTGAAGCCTATAAATAGGTCCTTATTCTCCTTAATTAGGTTAGATTTTTTTAATTGTTTTCTCTCCTAATTCACCACAAAAAGCCACGAAAATTCTCTTAAGTTTCTAAGTCTTTGGAAAGTGAAATCTCAGAGACTAAGCAAGGGGTTTGTAGCTAGATTCTAAGCTAGTTCGGAGATTGATTGGCTAGCTCATTTCTCTCCGACCTTGTTTAGGGTTTGGTGAACACTCGGAGGCATCCGGCGCAACGGGAAGTGGCGATCGTCTTCCTCAGCATCTCCCAATCATCAAGAAGTTTTAGAGAACTTTTATGTATGAATTTCGGAGTCCCTTGTGTTTGTTTTAATAAGGTTTTGAAACTAGTTATTGAAACAAACTGATGCATGCATGAAACAAATCATAGAAAAATTGTAATTGATCCTTATTGTGCATAAAAATTTCGAAAATATATATGTGCAATTAAACTAGAAATCCTAAAGTGGTATCAGATCTTAGGGTTCAATTTTCTAATGATTTGAAACTATAAACAAATTTAGTTTACCATCTAGGGTTCGAACAATTCGATTTTCCAGTTTTTCGGTCTTTAAATGTTTTGTTGGTATAATTCTTTGTAATAATTCGTTTTGAATGTTTTAAGTGGTTTAAAACATATCATGTAATTATCAGAATTATGATTTAGACATAAGTCTAACTTGCAATAATTTCATTTTAAGAATAAACGATTGTTTTGTAAGAGAATCAACAAAACCAAAAAATTGCGGTTCGTCTTTCCTTTTAGGAAATTGGATGGACAGCAGTTCAAAATTGTTTTGAACTTGCGGATGGATGAAAAATGTTTTTAATGGATTTCAAAATGTTTTTCAAAGAATTGTTTGGGATTCTAGATGATTAATAAACTAGGTTGTATAGTTTATAGCAATATTGCGTGCATGGATGCTCGAGTTGTCTTTGCAGGAATTGTGAGTTTATATGTTCCAAATCAGCGCCTATGAATGTTTCTAATTATTATTATACAGGGGCTTATTTATATGTAAAAGTCAAATTCTCTCTCTCTATCTTTAGATAATTGCATTGCATTTGAGAGGTTTTACATAGGACTTGCACTAGTCGGTTTTTATCGAATGTGAGGAGCATGTTTATTTTCTGTAAAATCTACATCTCCGGTGCAAGAGGAAGTCGCCGATGTAGCGCATCGATCGAGGATCAAGGATCAAAGGGAACATATAAACTCACACGATGTGGATTGTGTGAATGGTTTAATTTTTGCTATGCATGTGATGAATGTTTGGATGTGTATGAATGAAAATATGCATGATAACCTAAAATTCCGAATCACATGTTAATATATGAAATTGTCCAACAAAATTAAGAGTAATTTTCCTTCTTATTTCATCCACTAGCAGCCATCGATCGGGGGATACTCTGCTCGCCCTTAGCGGGAGATAGCTCCCTCCATCTTTGGGAATAGTGGGAGATATAATGGTTGTCTATTGTTGTGTCACTATTAAATATATGAGGTGCGTTTCACCCTAGTGAACCCCAAGTATGTATAGTTACAATGGATAAGTGTATCTCGTATCAAATGAATATAAATTATCTTAACATTACCTAGAGCCCTCGCTCGGTTTTGGGAAAAGTTTTTGTTACGAGGATAGGTCGCATTCCCTCATAATTAAAACGACAAGAATCACAAGAGTTTGAAGATGCAAATGTTGCTAAAATTCAAAAAGGTTGTGATTAGAAAATGTTTTTCTTATCTTGATATTGTGATGTATTCGATAGCCCTTAGCTAGTCTATGTTACAATTGATGGGATATTGGATTACTGCATTTACGGGCAAAATTTTATTAACATCCAACCAATTGTGAGGTCTGTGATCGAAAAGAACCCTTTGCAAAATGATGGCTCAAACTTCATGAAATGGCAACTCAATCTTAATATCGTGTTGAGGTTTGAAAAACTATCTCATATTTTGGATAGTGAAATCCCAAAATTAAATGAGAAGGCAACCGATAACGAGAAAGAGGCGATAGCCAAGTGGGAAGACCAAGAGAACCATGTTCACGGTCTAATATTGGCCTCCATGGATGACTCGCTTCAAGCGAAATACTTGGATTCAAAACCCAAGAAGACCATGGAAGCTTTAACAAAGAAGTTCATGGATAGTGCCCGAAAGGAGCGCTACAAGACCACCATCGCACTCACAAGGTGTCATATGGCAGAAGGAACATCAGTATCCATGCATTTTCTCACGATGCAAGGATACCTTGAGAAGTTGTCGAAGCTCTATTCTCCAATGCCCGAGGACATTGCCGAAGATCTGATTCTTGGCTCTCTAGCCCCGTCCTTTAAGGACTTTGTGATGCACTATCATGTGCGTGAAAAAGGGGTGAGTCTTGAGGAGTTGCACAACGCTCTCAAAACTGTTGAAGTTGATATGGGCAAGGGTAGGGACAAGCATGTCCTTGCCGTCCATAAGAGGAGCAAAAAGATCAACAAAGGTAAAAACAAATATACCAAAGATACGTCAATCAAGAGCAAAGGAGTAGGAGGTGCTCATAGGAGTGCCTCAAGGGGGAAATCTTTTAAATCTCCAACTCCCAACACGGAGTGCTTTCACTGCGGTGAAAAGGGACACATCCAACCTAATTGCCCCAAGTACAAAGAAGACCTCGAAAATGGGATGATTGAACGTATGCGCCCGAGAAACGCCGTAGGTATGTTTGTTATTGAGATAAATTTAATCACCTCTGTCCTTGATTTGGTAATGGTTACCGAATCTTGTGCTCACATAATTTTGATGTGCAGCTATTGAAGGATAGGAAGGAACTCGTGGAGAACGAGATGATATTGAAGATCGGAAATAGTACAAGCATAGCTGCGATTGTACAAGGTTCTATGGAACTTCAATAGTCTAATGAGTTAAATTTATGTTTTGAAGAGTGTTTGTTATGCGCCTTCGATTAGCAAGAACATTTCTGTATCAGGTTTTAGATATGGATAAATTTTAATAAATATTTTAATTCTTGCTTGTTTATATCGAAGAATGGAATTTTCTGTGCAAATACATTCGTATGGAATGGTATCTATTTGCTTGAAATGAATAATAAACAAACTCAAACAACAATAACAAAAGGGGCTAAGATAACTCACGTAAATGACTCATTCTCAAAGCACTATCGTATTGGTCAAGTAAATGACCAAGAGACCTTTCAAGAAGAAAGGAACAAAAACGAGTGTCTTATTGGACATGATACATTCCAATGGATGTGGTTTGATGAGTACAAGTGCAAGACACGGCTTAAGGTACTTCATTTTGTTCACGGATGACTATAGTCATCATGGCTGTATTTGTCTAATGGGAAACAAAAGTGAATTCTTTGACGAGTTAAAGGAATTCGAGGATGAAGTAGTGAACCGACTCAACAAGAATATTGAGTCTCTACGAAAGGTTCGTAGGGGTGAGTGCTTTGGATACCTAATTTGACTCATTCCTAAAGTAGGAATAGGATATTGCTCAACATGGTTCGATCAATGATAAGTCAATCTAAATTGCCTATTTACTTTTGGAATTATGCACTACAAGTAATGACCAACTCACTAAATAATGTTCCATCCAAATCCGTAGAGAAAATATCTTGTGAGCTATGGAGTTGAAAGACACCTAAACTCGACTTTCTCAAGATTTGGGGTTGTGAGGTATACATCAAGAAATTGATGTCGACCAAGCTTCAATCAAAAGCGGATAAGTGCTTCTTTATAGGTTGTCCTCGTATGACAAGAGGATACTACTTTTAGTGTATCACCTCCAATCAAAAGATTGTAGAGAGAGATATGGTTTTTCTAGAATTTCTGGAAAAGAGAGAAAAGTAGTGGGAGTAGAGTTAAGCTTGGGGAAACTCAAGATACTCTACAAGATCATGATGTGAATGTTGCATTCAAAATCATGAAGGCCCAACCGAGATTCATTTGGATAGTGGGAGCATGAACGAGAGATCCTTACAAGAAATTGTGAGAGAATCTCAATCATCCCCACCTAGTGTATGTTCAAGAGTCGAACGTGAACCTATTCCTCAAGAAAATGTGGAAGAAGTTCGAGAGACACGAGAAGAACCAAAAGAATTGAGAAGGTCAACGAGGGAAAGGAAGAAACCCAATAAGCATGTGGGACTTCATAAGATCGTGGTACTAGATACCAAAGATCCCTCGACCTTCCAAGAAGAAATGGAAATGGAAGACTCCAAACTATGGCTTAAGGCCATGGATCCGAAATAGAATCCATGTATGATAATCAAGTGTGGAACTTGATTTGCCTTCCTCAAGAGAAAATGTCATTTAGTATAAATAAGCTTTTAGGAGGAAGATGGACATGGATAGTAGCTTGACAATCTACAAAGCAAGGCTTGTAGCAAAAGGTTATACTCAAATTCAAGAAATTGACTTTGATGAAACTTTTGAGAGTTTGCCATGATAAAATCTATTCGGATCATGCTCACTATTACCGCATTTCACAATTGTGAGATATGGAAGGTGGATATCAAAATGGTGTTCCTTAATGGGAACTTGGAGGAGGATATGTACATGGTACAACCTCAAGGTTTTAATGATCCAAAGAATAGCGAGAAGGTATGCAAGTTTCAAAGATCCATTTATGGATTGAAGCAAGCATCGAGGAGTTGGAACAAACGCTTTGACGAAGAGGTGAAGAAGATTCACTTCATTCAAAGTAAAGGAGAACCTTGTATGTACAAGGAGATTTGTGGGAGTCATGTAGTACTTCCAATCTTATATGTTGATGACATATTGCTCATGAGCAGTCATATACCTTTGCATTAGCAAACGAGAAATTTCATTGAAATCGGCATTTTCAATGAAAAGAAATGGATGAGGCTCAACACATCTTGAGAATCAAGATACATTGAGATACATCCCATAGACTCATTGGCCTAAGTCAACTTGTATACATTGACAAGGTCCTGGAAATGTTCAGGGTGAACAATTCCAATATGGACAATGTGCCAATAAGTGCAAGTGTAGGTGTGCAACTCAAGAAGTCTCAAACGTGCCCAATGACGTAAAGACTTGGAGTACATGAGAGTATCCCTTATGCTTCGGCAAAAGGAAGGACCATGTACACGATGACTTGTACAAGACTCAATATCTCGTATGCTCTAAGCGTGACAAGTAGTCACCAATCCGACGCAAGTCCTAAGCATAGGATTGCGGTCAAGAATATTCTGAAGTACCTTAACCGGACTAAAGATAAGGTTCTTGTTTATGGAGGACAAAGAAGGAAATAGCCGAGGGCTATTTAGATGCAATTCTCATAGGGAATCTTGACAATAAAAGGTTGGAATGATGATGCGTCATCATTATCGAAGGTGGAGGTATGAGCTAGTGTAGTTAGGAGTAATATCACTATAGCTAACTCAACCACCAACGAAAGATAAAATAAATAAATGGGTGGACACAACAGTGTACAACTGATCCATTCAACAAACCTTTGTACCAAGCTAAGAGGCAAAATATATTTCGGGTCTATAGATCCAAGGATCCATGTGGATTGGCTTGATAGGTGATTAGAGAAGGTTACCCTAGTTATTAATGTTTTATACATTGAGAATGTATGTGAAAGAAAATTTTGATAACAAGTGGGAGATTGAAGGGAATGTGTTCTAAAAGTTTTACTTTTAAATGTCAATTATTATGAATTGAATGAGAAATCATTTTGTTCCTTGTTTATGTTATTCATCTTTTAGAAGTGTTAAGGAAGATGCTCTTGGTCCTTAAGCGTAGAGCTCTAAAAGATAATGGTTTACATAAAACAAAAGATATTCGCAATCATGGTAATTAACATGGGACATTAATTACCGAGTTAAGATTGTTGTGTTGGTCATAGATCATTGTAGCTCTACAAGTGAGTGACAACACGGGTACGCAAAAGAGGAAAATATTACTTTTGTATACCGAATGGACCTAATAAGTAAAATATTATATAAATGTGTTTCTGTGTCATTAATATTTTACTGTGTCCTTGGTCCTTTGATATGAGACTTATATCCGATCACCTAAGGAGTGCTTAATTAGACTAGTGTCTTAAGCTATCAATGAGTGTAGTGCAAAGACATTAGTTGGTTAAGTATGACTTTTGTTGGAGAAGATAGTTAGTCAAAAGATTATCATTGCCCCTCTTAATTGAGTAATGATATTAATGGGCCCCTTGATAAATCAAAGTTATAATGTGCACAATGTGATTTGAGTTAAGTCACATATTTATAACTAGCTTAAAGAGATCAAGAAATGAATACTAGTACAAAGATGACACAATACTACTTTGTGTGTATTCTTAATATCATGAGGCAAGGGACGGACACAAGTGGTGCACTCCATCACTAAATGGATCGGGTTTTTGTTCGAGTGGAATTAAGAGATCTAACTAATTGGAAGCTATAATGTGTAGCTAGATACCGCTTATAGCTTGTGATATTAAGCTCTTAATATCACTGTCAACTTAGTCTAGATCCTCCCATAGGTCACACCGCAAAAACCGGGAAACAAGAAGCTTGATTTTTGGTTCATATGATGTGTGAGGTTTCTTATAGAAAATATGACACATGTGGTGAACAAGTGAAGTCAATTATGTTGTATATAACATAATTAGAATCATGATAAATTCATATGAGATGCATATATTATGGGGTACAATAATTTATTGTTGCATAGGATAATATATTGCATAAGTTGTGAATTTGCTAAAACCCCCTAAAATTCAAATTTTGTTGGAAATAAATCCAAAATTTGAAAAGGCAAAATCGGGTAAAACTTCGGTAATCCGTTTATGGTTCGGTCGACCGAAGGTTCTGTGGATCGGTCAACCGAACGTGGAACGGATGGTCAGAGTTGATTGACCGAACTTGACCAAAGTGCCTGGAACTCTAGTTCGGTATACCGAACCAGGAACGGTCGACCGAACAATGTCCAGTTCCGATATTTTCGGTTAACCGAATGGCATTCGGTTTTAGACGCGGGTTCGTCCGATCGGTTAAGGAGAATTTTTTCTCCTTAAGAATCGGTCATCCGTCTAATGCACGCTAAGACGAACATGGCATATTCGGTTAACCGAGTATGTCTCAGAAAACCGAAGCCCGATTGATTTTCTGCCTTTGATAATTAAGAGATTAATTTGATCAATGGTTGGAATAGCTCCAAACTTGGTCAAACGTTTTGTGGATGCATGTAATACATTATGGAATTAGTTTGTGAGAGAAAATGTCAAGAAAACATGGCTTAAGAATAGCCATGATTGAGAGTAAGATTGGAGCCTATAAATAGGTCCTTATTCTCCTTAATTAGGTTAGATGCTTTTTTTAATTGTTTTCTCTCCTAATTCACCACAAAAAGGCACGAAAATTCTCTTAAGTTTCTAAGTCTTTGGAAGGAGAAATCTCAGAGACTAAGGAAGGGGTTTGTAGCTAGATTCTAAGCTAGTTCGGAGATTGATTGGCTAGCTCCTTTCTCTCCGACCTTGTTTAGGGTTTGGTGAACACTCGGAGGCATCCGGCGCAACGGGAAGTGACGATCGTCTTCCTCAGCATCTCCCGATCATCAAGAAGTTTTATAGAAATTCTAGGTATGAATTTTGGAGTCCCTTGTGTTTGTTTTAATAAAGTTTTGAAACTAGTTATTGAAACAAATCGATGCATGCATGAAACAAATCATAGAAAAATTGTAATTGATCCTTATTGTGCATAAAAATTTCGAAAATATATATGTGGAATTAAACTAGAAATCCTACATTTTTATGGGCACATGGCCTCTCTTATTGGTTATTTTTATTTTTTAATAACTAAAAAATGTTATAAAATATTTAAAAAACTATTTTAAATTACTTTTGAATAAAAATTGGAAACATATTTTATTTGTTTATATTTTCAAAAAATGATTATTTGTTTTTTTTCAGATTTTTTATTTTTTTACCCATGATTGATCCCCAAATGATGTTGAAGGGAGAGAAAACTAGACACTTGGAAATTTTCGGGCGCAGTTAAGGATGGTCTAAAAGGCATAGATAACTGTGTGCATGTGTAAGTGCGCCAACGGCGTACAAAATGGCAATCCCGAACTGAACAATTGTTTGATTTTCGAAAGGGTAATTATTCATGGACGCTCAATATCACGTCACTTTCTTGTTGTCGAGAGAAATTGTGCTAGTAAGGAGAGAAGTTTTGGAGTTGTTTGGTCATTCTCCACCACATGATCTTCATTTTTATAGTTATCTTTGTTTTTTGTTGTTCAATTCATCTGTTTGTTCCAAACTATCAGTAAACACAGTTTCAATATGATTATGATGACTTTTTTAGTTGCGTTACAAACCTTCTACTTATAATAAAAAACCATGTGATTTATAATATTACATGCAGACCTTGTGAAGGGATGATGACCTATTCATTGGACATCCAAACGGTGTGGTTATTGATCAATACCTTGTGGTTCAAATATTTTTTATATACTTCTTGTGCACACCTTAAGTTCCCACATCGCATTAACATGTTGATTTTCTAATTCTTTGTGGAGTCACCTATGCTACTTGGGTTATAGTATCTTTTGACTTAAATATTAGTTTTTAGAAGCAAATATTTGGCGAATGTGCTATGATTTTTGTTGGGTTACGTATATTAATTGAGTTATAGTATTCTTTAACCATGGTATTAGTTGAAAGAAGCATGGATTTAGTGTCAATGTTGTGATTCATCGTCAGGTCACTTGTGTTAATTGGGTTGTAGAACAGTTTCATAACACGAGCATGATGTCCACTCGTTAAGGGACGAGAACATATTCGTTGGACACCCGGGCCGTGTGGTTATTAATCAATACCTTGTGATTCTAACGACACGAGCATGAAGTCCATTTGTTAAAGGATGATGATCTATTCGTTGTACATCTGAACCTTGTAGCTATTGATCAATTCCTTGTGGTTTGGGCATTTTCTTATGTATTTTTTGTGTACATCTTTTGTTCCTACATCGCATTCACACGTCGATTTGAGATTCTTCGTGGGGTCAGTTATACTACTTGGATTCTAGTATCCTTTGACTAGAGTATTAGTTTTTAAGAGCATTGATTTGGCGAAGGTGTCGTGATTTTTCGGACCACGTATGCTCATTGGGTTCTAATATCCTTTGACCAAACTTTTAGTTAAAAGAAGAATGGATTTAGTGACGGAAGATCAAGTGGCTACTGACTCTAGGGAGACGGTACACCGAGGGTAACTCGGTCGTCCGTTTGGGACATGTTCGGTAGACAGAAAGACCAACGGTCGACCGACAGAAACAAATTTATCCTTTTGTGCATCAAGTGTACATTTGATCTTATGACTCAAATAAATACAAAATTACATGTAAAGTCCTTGAGCTTTGATTACAAGTCTTGATCTTGAAATTGATTAGTCCTTTAGTTTGAGCACCTACAATGTTAGGAATATACAATATATATGAAATTTGACAATGTGATGTTTGTGATGTGCTAATTGGAGTTTCGCATGATATTAGTTTGTTAAACATCAAGATTAAGAGTAATGATGTCAAAATGCCGACACTTAAGCCCAAGTTGTCCAAGTGTCAATATTTGACCATCAAATATATATCTCACTTCTCTATTATAATATGCTACCCAACTCCCATTTACAAGTAAAGAAGTTGTGGAGTACATCAACCCCACCAACCAAAAATCTTTCTCCAATGTGTGACTAAATTTCAACACATATGGGATAGTTACATTGATATAATTATTTTTAAATCAATCCAAATAATTCAACTTACTTTCTACGAAGTGCAAAATCGCCTAATCTCCTCACAACAATTTTAACCTATTCCAAAACTGAAAAAAAATATAATCCACATAAATAACTACGAAAAAGAAAAATATTACACAAGGAAGGGAAATCGATCTAACATAAAATAAACCACTTGGTAACAATTACCTTTTATACCTCAAGTTTTCAAAGAATTACACGATATAAATGTTGTACTAAAATTATCTTCAAGAACACAATCTAACGAAAATAACAAAAATATACTACCTTTTAAACAAATATCGCATAGAGCAATCCACGAAAAAGAGAAAAATCCCTTTGACTGCATTGCAAAAATTACAAAGCATCAATAAAACAAATTCTCATACGAAATAAAACGCAAAAAAAACTTATTTCAGGTCGATAAATGATTAAGGAGTTACAGACGTCGGTTATACTACAAAAATCGACATTTATACAAACTTATAGACGTCGGTTATACTACGAAAATCGACGTTTATACCTTATAGGCGTCAGTTATAGTAATATCTGACATCTATAATATTAGGCGTCGGTCTTTTAAGGATCTGACGTATATATCGTGACACATATTTCCTATTCTGCATCAGTGATAAAAAAAACACTAAACATCCTAGCGTAATTAACTAATAAGGACGAGAGAGGTTTGGACTAGAGCTATCTTCCCAATTAGAATCAAAACTTCAACAAGTCTCTTTTCAAGAAAAAATCAATTATCAGTAGATTCATACTCTTCAAATTCCATTGGTTGTCCATCTCGCTAACCGTTACGCGAAAAGGTGGAGACAGATTCAGCACTCATTTCGACAAATCAACGTACCCATCAACACTTTCTATTCTTCACTTTTCTTTTCTGAATTGGGAACTCTGTTGGCTATATACAAAGTCAAGATAACCGACCGAAAATTGAATTTAAAAGGAAGAATACTTATGCCTTCATTTTACCATTCAACGGGACCACCTTTACTCCTCTATTTCTGTTGGCTGAATCCAAATTCCCAAACTCCCAAGTATAATAATCCTAAATGCCCACGACCCCAACACAACCAGTGGGCCCCCATCGAATCCATTAACTATCAATCTCAGCAGTTTAATATATTAGACATTAGTAAAAGTTTATGACCACACCACACCATTCCGTGTGTGTAATGCATGGCTCCACCTTAGAGGACGAGGGAAAGAGGAGCGTCCGCATACCACTACCACCAAACGTCCACACCATTCCATGCAAAACAAGTTGGCTACACAATGGGCTGCAGAGGAAACTACAAACTAGAATAATTATGTGTATTCAAATATATCATGTGCTATATCATATTTGACCTTCAACTGAACCGAGTGTAAAGGAATTCTTTAGGTTCGGTTAGAATGCATTATTTGTTGAATTATGTGGACTTTCCAAAGATGGATTTATGATTGTAAAATTTGTACATAAGATGTTATGTGTTTGTGGTTTGGATAAACATTCCGTTTTGAAATGGTTGCACATAAAAATTACGTATGATCGTGTATTAATGTAACCCTTATTTAAATTCACTACACCTTGTTCAAACTCATTTAATATTGTACATATCATATGTTGTGACCGTATTTGGAGTATTACGATTACGTTTATTTAGAAGTAATACAATTGATTTATAAGATTTTTTCATGGATTACACATTCAAGAAATTTATCATAAATTACCGTAACCAAATGCAGCACAACTTTTTTATACTTTGAGCTATAATACTATTAGTGCATATTGAACGAGAGATGGAGACTCTAGGTGTTTTCGGTCGAACGGGACCCCTTTGCCGGTCGACCGAAAGCATTGTTGTAGGTCGGTTGGGCGTTGACCATCCAAACGGTCGACCGACTAGTTGACTCGTTCGACCGACTAGTTGACTCGTTCGACCGACGATTTTAAATAACTTAAAGTTTGTCCAACCGCGTGATGGTTCGGTCGACCGAAGTATTATGTTTGATTTGGATTTTCTACTGCCCATTTTCGGTCGACCGATGATCGCGTGTGGTTCAACCGTTTGTAATTTTTATTGCGTCATGGAGTTTTTACTGGTCGTATTTGGTCGAACGGGACCCCTTTGTCGTTCGACCGGTTGACAGGTTTTTCGGTTGGGCCAGTCCTATGGAGAGGATTCGGTCAACCGGTTTGGTGGTTTTGTTCGACCGTTTCGTGCGGTTTTGTGTGGTTTTAGTATTGTGGAGTCATCCCAAGATGGCAACGGGTCTCCGACCCTTTTGGGGCAACGGTACAGACATTTCCGGCCTGAGGGTTGTTCGTGTGTGTGTGGGGCCAGCTCAAGATTACAACGGGTCTCCGGCCCTAGAGGGGCAACGGTACAGACATTGTCAATCTGAGAATGGTCTTCTGGAGCAGGTCAAGATGGCATCGAGTCTCCGGCCCTAGAGGGGCAACGGTACAAACATTACCGACCTGAGAGTGATCCAGCATGTGTTGTAGCCGAGGGTGTTTTCCGGCTGTGGTGCCTGGGGCACGTGTGAGAGTTGGGCTAGAGGACCCGCGAGACCCGTCACTATTTGGTGTCTACTGTGGAAGGGAGAGAGTTCCCGGGGGCCCAGTGTGACGATGTTTGTTTATGGCATTCCATATCATACATGCTTTAGATGTCTAGTTCATTATTGTGTTAGAAGTTTGGCATACGGGGTTTCCTTATGGGAAACTCAGGAATAGACGTGTTCTATTTCAGGTCGTGAGCAGCACTAGGAGGTGCTGACCGAGGAGGAGGGCTTTCGGGGCTAGATCATGTTTTCCTTGTTTTGAGGTCTGAGTGATTACATGTATATTTTTCCTATCTTTGTTGTAATCACACTTTTGAAACTCTCAGATATATATATATTGTATATATGTTGGTGCACCAGTTGTCTGTTTTCTTCGGTAATATCCTCGTGTTGTGTTTTATTAAAAAAATTAATTTTCTTCCGCTTTTGAGGATGTTACAAATTGGTATCAGAGCGGTCAATTCCGACGCACTTGTCCAAAGAACCCACCTTAGATTTCTTTTAGATAGTTTCATTGTAGAGTATGCATGCATAATTATCTGATTTTTTCTGTTCTGATGTCTCGTGTGTAGATGCCTCCGAGACGCGTGAGACTTCCCCACGTGGCCCGAGTACCAGTGAGGAGTCTGGAGCCACGGATTGGGCTGAGGAGCATCGGATGCTCTACGACAATGTGCAGAGGCTGGGTGTTCTTCTAGAGCGTCAGTCTGGCAGAGAGGAGACGGCAGGGGTGGGAGCGGTGCACGACCGTTTTATGCGCCAACACCCGCCTGCATTTCATGGCATAGGAGATTCCGAGGCTACCGAGGACTGAGTCTTTAAGATCCAGAAGATCTTCCAGGCGATTGGGAGTCCACCGGAGAGGATGGTGGGTTTGGCCACGTATGTGGTGGGGGGCGAGGCGTCCAACTGGTGGAGGACCACGGTTGCAGTGGTGTTTCCAGGCAGAAATGATGTCAGTTGGGATGAGTTCCTCGGGGAATTCAATGAGCAGTACTTCCGAGAGCATGTCAGGGACGGGAAGAGAGGGAGGAATTTATGAGCCTCGAGCAGGGGGAGATAACACTGACGGATTACGTCCGGAAGTTCAACGCTTTAGAGCGTTATTGTCCGGAGATTTGTGTGACTCCGATTCAGAGGGCGAGGAAGTTTATGCGGGGGCTTCGGAAGCATCTCCGTACTCGCTTGACTTACAGCAAGCCTCAGACCTTAACTGATGTTGTGAAGTTCACGAATCTCATAGACCAGGACTACCAGGAAAATTATGTAGAGTCCAGGAGGCCTCAGAGGAAGATCAGTGGACGTCTGGGAGTTCCACTAGCAGGAAATCCGGACAAAAGGCCCCGAATAGAGGGGAGTAGTGCACACCAGCCCGAGCCATGCAGGAAGTGTGGCAGAGTCCACCCAGGTCGAGAGTGTGGGAGTCGTCCTGGAGTTTGTTTCAGTTGTGGTCAGCCAGAACATTATGCCAGAGATTGCAGGAGTGGATCAGGCAAGTCTAGTGTTCGAGCGAGACCTCCAGTAACGGGTAGAGACGGAGGCCGACGTTCTTTTGCACCACCTCAGTAGGGACAGAGGACAGGGCGAGTATTCACCATTCAGGCAGAGGAGGCGAGGGACGCCAACACTGTGGTGGGAGGTACGCTCTTTATTGCTGGTTTGGTAGCCAGAGTGCTGTTTGATTGTGGGGCCACACATTCGTTCATTTCCGAGAGATTTGTGAGTGTGTTGGGTCGTATCCCTGCGAAGTTGACTACCACGTTGGAAGTCAGCACACCCTTTGGTCTGGTCGGCATTGTGGGGAGCTTCCTCCCCAGCGCCACGATTGTTTCGGAAGATCAGGAGTTTCCAGCTGACCTGATCTTATTGCCGATGGAGGATTTCAATGTTATACTGGGGATGGATTGGCTATCCCAGTATGATGTGCGAGTCTTGTGCCGGGAAAAGAAGATTTTGATCCCGAGGAAGGGGCTACCTAATTTGCTGATCAGGGGAAAGAAGGACAGAGGTGGTCGGGTTGTGGTGTCAACACTGAGGGCACGGAACTTGCTTGAGCAGGGATGCAGAGCTTTCGTGGCTACCCTAGTTGTCTCAGATCCAGAGATGAGGTCATTGGAGGACATAGAGATTGTCCAGGAGTTTGGTGATGTATTTTCAGATGTCTCTGGTCTGCCGCCTCAAAGGGAGTTGGAGTTCAGTATTGATTTGGTGGTTGAGACCACTCCACCATCGAAGGCTCCTTATAGGATGGCACAAGCTGAGTTAGTTGAGCTGAAGAAGCAGTTGCAGGATTTGTTGGATACTGGGTTTATTCACCCCAGTGTCTCGCCTTGGGGAGCTCCGGTACTCTTTGTGAAGAAGAAAGACGACTCATTGCGGATATGCATCGATTACAGGATGTTGAACAAGGTTACTGTAAGGAATCAGTATCCTTTACCCAGGATTAAGGACTTGTTTGACCAGTTGCAGTCAGCGAAGATATTTTCGAAGATTGATCTGCGATCCAGTTATCATCAGTTGAGGATCAGAGAGGCAGATGTACAGAAGACCGCTTTTAGGACGAGATACGGTTACTATGAGTTTCTAGTGATGCCGTTTGGATTGACGAACGCGCCTGCAGCTTTCATGGATCTGATGAACATGACGTTCAGCCAGTACCTCGACCGATTCGTGGTAGTCTTTGTAGACGACATCTTGGTATATTCACTGGACATAGAGCAGCACAGGGAGCACTTGCGGATCGTACTTTGCATTTTGAGAGATCATCAGTTGTACGCCAAGTTTTCGAAGTGTGAGTTCTGGTTAGACGGTGTCGCTTTTCTTGGTCACATAGTATCTGGGGCTGGGATATCAGTGGATCCAGTGAAGGTGGAGGCAGTGACTCAGTGGAGAGCCCTGATGAGTGTAACAGAGATCAGGAGCTTTGTTGGATTGGCGGGTTATTATCGTTGATTCATCAAGGACTTCTCGAGGCTTGCTTCACCTCTGACAGAACGGACACAGAAGGGAGTGAAGTTTGTTTGGTCCCAGAAGTGCGAGGATAGTTTTCAGGAACTGAAAAGTCGGTTGACGACTACTCCAGTTCTGACTCTTCCCAGTGGAAGTGGAGGTTTTGTGATTTAGAGTGACGCTTCTGGTGTGGGGTTGGGTTGTGTACTGATGCAGCACGGTCATGTGGTTCTTATACTTCGAGGCAGTTGAAAGTGCACAAGAGGAACTACCCCACTCATGATTTGGAGTTGGCAGCAGTGGTGCACGCACTGAAGACCTGGCGTCATTACCTGTATGGTGAGAAGTTCGAGGTTTTCACAGATCATCAGAGTCTGAAGTATCTGTTTTCGCAGAAGGAGCTGAATATGAGGCATCGCAGGTGGCTTGAGCTGATCAAGGACTATGATTTCACTATCTCCTACCATCCAGGGAAGGTGAATACAATCGCAGATGCGTTGAGTAGGAATGTGGAAATTTCAGCTGCTAGTTTGTGTATTCAGGAGTGGAGGCTGCTCGAGACATTGTCAGAGTGGAAGTCATTCACCACGGACTCTGAGAGCGCAGTGATAGCTGGACTGAGAGTGGATCCTCAGATGGTCACGAGTATTGTCCAGGCTCAGACGGCTGACGAGGAGTTAGCTGGGTTGTTGCAATTGGTTGCCAGAGAGGGATCAGATTTCAGTATAGGAGTTGACGGAGGTCTGAGATTCAAGGGCTGAGTCTGGGTACCAAATGGAGGAGATCTGAAGAAAGAAATCTTGGAGGAGGCACATAGATCCCATTATTCCATCCACCCGGGTAGCACGAAGATGTATAAGGATTTTTAGAGGAATTTCTGGTGGAAGGGGATGAAGACTAAGATAACAAAGTTTGTTGACAGATGTTTGGTTTGTCAACAAGTGAAGATTGAGCACCAGAAACCCGCGGGACCGATGCAGAGGATAGATTTTCCAGAATGGAAGTGGGAGCATGTGACGATGGATTTCGTCACCGGGTTGCCGAGGACGAGGAGATCTCACGACGCGGTTTGGGTGATAGTTGATCGACTGACCAAGTCATCACATTTTCTGGCAATCCGGACCACATTACGTTTGGAGGACCTGGCTAGGTTGTACATTGAGGAGATAGTTCGATTGCATGGTGTGCCAGTGAGTATTATATCTGATCGAGACACCAGGTTTACTTCCAGATTTTGGGGAAGCCTGCAGCAGGCTCTGGGGACTAGGTTGAAGTTCAGTACAAGATTCCACCCACAGACAGATGGTCGGTCTGAGAGGACGATCCAGACTCTAGAGGATATGCTGAGAGCATATGCTCTGGATTGAGCAGGGCACTCGGATGAGTACTTACCGCAGATAGAGTTCGCCTACAACAACAGTTACCATTCGAGTATCAGAATGACACTGTACGAGGCTTTGTACGGGAGACCGTGTAGATCACCAGTGTGTTGGACCAATGTGGGCGAAAGACAACTGATCGGGCTTGAGATTGTCCAGATGTATGCCGAAACAGTTGATGTGTTCAGGCAGAGATTAGAGACAACTCAGAGTAGGCAGAAGAGCTACGCGGATAGGCGTAGGCGTGCACTTATGTTTGAGGTAGGTGATTACGTTTTCCTAAAGATTTCACCATCTCGAGGAGTGATGAGGTATGGGAAGAGGGGGAAGCTCAATCCGAGGTACGTCGGGCCGTTTTAGATTCTCGATTGGATCGGAGAGGTTGCCTACAGGATTGCGTTGCCGCTGCAGTTTTCGGGTCTTCACAACGTCTTCCACGTTTCTATGTTGAGGAAGTACGTAGCAGATCCTTCTCACGTGATTAAGTTAGAGGTTCCGGAGATCCAACAGGATTTGTCTCTCGAGGAGAGACCTGTGGAGATCGTGGATCGGATGGAACACCAGCTCGGGAGGAGGACCATTCCGATGGTGAAGGTCAGATGGCAGCACCGTAGTGAGCAAGAGGCCACTTGGGAAATTATGGAAGAGGTCCGAAAGAAGTTCCCGGAACTGTTTGGTAAGTTTCGCTTCTAATTTCGTGGACGAAATTCTTTTAAGGAGGGTGGATTATAATATCCTGGACCTTAATTAACTAGGTTAATTGCTTTTTAGGTGCTTAATTGGTGGATTAAGATGGAGGGCAGGAATTGATTTGGTGGTGTTGACATGGATGGTGGAGATGAGAGGAGAGGTATATGAGTTTGTGAGTTTCTCTCCCTCTCTCTCTCACTCGTTTTTCTCTCTCTCGCTCAAGTCTCTCTCTCTCTTGATCCGCAACTCTTGGAGGAAGGTGGAGCTCACACGTTCTCCGGGTCGAGTAGATCGGGGTTCGCTGGGTTGTTGCCAAAGTTCTGTCGATCGTTGCTCGGTTTGTTTTGCCGGTGTTTGGGCTCGAGAGGAAAGCTCGTCGTTGGGTCTTCGAAGGGTTCTTCAAGTCTTCACGGTATGTCAAGCTTTACTTTGATGCTCACTTATGCTTTCGTGAGTGTTGGAGTGGTCGACGGTAGGCCGGATGGCTCGTCGGACCTGTGCAGCAGTTTCTGCACTGTTAACGGTCGACCGGTGGCATGGTTCGGTCGACCGGTCGTAGTGTAAATTGGGCAAAATCTCTTGTACCGGTCGAACGATACTTTGGAGGTGATCGACCGGTAGTGCATATTGAGCGAGAGATGGAGACTCTGGGTGTTTTCAGTCGAACGGGACCCCTTTGCCGGTCGACCGAAAACATTGTTGTAGGTCGGTTGGGGCGTTGACCATCCAAACGGTCAACCGACTAGTTGACTCGTTCGACCGACGATTTTAAATTACTTAAAGTTTGTCCGACCGCGTGATGGTTCGTTCAACCGGACTATTATGTTTGATTTGGATTTTCTACTGCCCGTTTTCGGTCGACCGGTGATCGCGTGTGGTTCGACCGTTTGTGATTTTTATTGCGTCATGGAGTTTTTACTGGTCGTATTCGGTCGAACGGGACCCATTTTCCGTTCGATCGGTTGACAGGTTTTTCATTTGGGTCAGTCCTATAGAGCGTATTCGGTCGACCGATTTGGTGGTTTTGTTCGACCGTCTGGTGCGGTTTTGTTTGGTTTTAGTGTTGTGGAGCCAGCCCAAGATGGCAATGGGTCACCGGCCCTTTTGGGGCAACGGTACAGACATTTTCGACCTGAGGGTGGTTCGTGTGTGTGTGGGTCCAGCTCAAGATGGCAACGGGTCTCCGGCCCTAGAGGGGAAACGGTACAAACATTGTCGGCCTGAGAGTGGTCTTCTGGAGCAGCTCAAGATGGCATCGGGTGTCCGGCCCTAGAGGGGAAACGGTACAGACATTACCGACCTGAGAGTGATCTAGCGTGTGTTGTAGCCGAGGGTGTTTCCGGCTGTGGTGCATGGGGCACCTGTGAGGGTTGGGCTAGAGGACCCGCGAGACCCGTCATTGTTTGGTGTCTACTGTGGTAGGTAAAGAGTTCCCGGCGGCCCAGTGTGACGATGTTTGTTTATTGCATTCCATATCATTACATGCTTAAGATGTCTACTTCATTATTGTGTTAGAAGTTTGGCATACGGAGTTTCCTTATGGGAAACTCAAGAATAGGCGTGTTCTATTTCAGGTCGTGAGCAGCACTACACTAGTGCAGAAAAGGTCATATACGTCGGATATATAGTGGTCTAGACGTCGGATTTTGATGGTCCAAGTACCCGACGTCTATTTCCCCGTCGTCTATTCCTTGTTGTATAGACGTCGGCTATATACGACCGACGTCTCTACAGTGTATACACGTCGGCTATATACGACCGACGTCTATTATATGTTAATTAACAAAAAATACATTGGAATGTATATCGGGCATTCTGCACTCACATTAATCAAGCCCAAGTTGCCCAAGTGCCCCAAGTGCCAAACTTTTGACAAATAACCACGAATATCAAGCCCAACATGCGCAGATGCCCCAAGTCGTTCGCGTTCAGCAGTAAAGGAGTGGTGGAGTACATCAACCACACCAACAAAAATAAATTCTCCGATGTGGGACTAAACTATTACACCAAATAGACGTCGGATATATACATTGACCGACGTCTATTCATACAGCATCACCTATAGATGTCGGTCACGTTATACGTCCGACGTCTATACTTTGAAATAACAATAATTAATAAAAAGATACATTCTATAGACGTCGGTTACCATATACAACCGACGTCTATACATAGGTTAATAGTAAAAAAAACGTTGCAACCATTTTAAGCCCAAGTGCCAATCTTTTGACCATTAAATATATATATGTATCTCACTTGCATTTTGTAGTGTGGTACCAAACTACCATTTAGAAGTAAAGGATTGGTGGAGTACTTCAACTCCATCAATAAAAAACTTTCTCCAATGTGGGACTAAACATGTCACCATACACACACATGTGATTGTAATTATTTTTAAATCCACATTATTCTTATAAAAAATAATCCACATAAATTCTTACACGAAATAAATCCTAAAAATTGCGTTATTTCTTATACAAAATAAATTCCAAAAAAATGTGTTAATTTTTACACGAAATAAATCCCAAAAAATTGCGTTATTTCTGATACGAAAGAAATCCACATAAATTCTTATACGAAATAAATCCAAAAAAATAAACAAAAAATATTTTCTTCTTTCAGGAGGTATAGACGTCGGTTATACTAAACAACCGACGTTTCTACAAATCTATAGACGTCGGATGTCCAAATATCCGACGTCTATACCTATAGACGTCGGTTGTTTAGACATCCGACGTCTATTTGGTGACGTCTATCGAGCATTCTGCACTAGTGCTAGGAGGTGGTGACAGAAGAGAAGTGCTTTCGGGGCCAAATCCGAGTGATTACATGTATATTTTCCCTATCTTTGTTGTAATCACACTTTTGAAACTCTCAGATATATATTGTGTATATGTTGGCGCACCAGTTGTCTATTTTCTTATGTAATATCATCGTCTTGTGTTTTATTAAAAAATTAAATTTCTTCCAGTTTTAAGGTGTTACACATAAACATGAGAGAAATATCCGTTAAAACATAACCACAAAGGTTCTTCGCAATCTTATAAGGTTCTTCGCAGTCATCTCTCAGATATATAAGCAAAGACGACGGTGAAGATTAGATTAGGCTCACAGAACCTACTTTAAGCCCAACTCAGCAAAATTGGTTGATATAAGTGATCATAATTCCAACAGCTTTTAGATATATAAATCTTCTAGGTCTGCACAACATCCGAGTTAGGAGTCTAATGCGGCGGGTATATATGGTCATACCCGTACCTTAATTAAATGGGTACGGTTACGCTTATATGTATGTTTAAGATTTGTTGTACTTGTACCTGACGGGTATGAAGGGTATATGGCGGGTAAGATATGATATTCATATTTTCATATCAACATTTAACAAATCTAGTGGATTACCCACCTAAATTCAATTCTAAGACACGCAACACATGAATCACATCAATCAATGCATAAAGAAAACAATAAATTAATTAATAATCACAATACATTTGTAGAATAATAGATATAACGCAAGACGAGTCTAAAATCATCACAACATATATATTTAGAATATATGCAAACTAACAACTAAATATTACGTATTATTATTATTATCTATTTATGTTATGTTAAATATTAAGGTATAAATGTGTTAATATTTAATATATATATATATATATATATTAATATAATTAAAATGTTAAATGGTAAACGGGTATAGGTAGAGTCATACCCATACTCGTATTATTGTCGGGTTGGAGAAGAGGACGATTGAGTTCGGGATTGAGAGGTCGGGTTGGGGAAGAGGATGTGGGGTTGGGGAACAGGGTGGTGGGGTTCGGGAAGAGGTGGACGGGTCCGGAGAGGTAGCTAACGTTGAGACCGGGAACGAAGGTTTGGTGGGTTTGGATGGAATTGGGGGTTTTGGGACAGAAGGACGAGATTCGGGGTTTGGTTAGTGTTACTGTGGTAGGATTGGGTCGGGTTTAATTACTATAGGGATGAAGAAAAATAAGGTCTAATGATTGAACTTTGTAACGGGACGTTAATATTTACTAACGGCGTTTGGTTGAAATTTAACGGGGAAAACAAGAAAGTGTATAAACGTAAAATTTGTGATTTGCAAGTGCACAAGGACAATATAAAATTATAAGTGAGCAAATCTCACAAAAGTTCACAAGTTGGATTCCTAGATGTACTAATTTTCCCCGGCTTAGGAAGGAAAAATAAATAAATGTAAACATTCTTTCACATTTAAAAAAATGCACCAAAAATATACACCACTATTCATAACTCACCGACAAAAATCCTTCTCTGGCTCTTAAACACAAACTTTTTCGTTTTATCCCTTTCAATATGGTCTCTAGAACAATTTTTTAAGGACCAAAATCATTAAATTAAATTAGAGATCAAGGGATGATATGGTGTCTAGAACCTTAACATCATCTCTGAGACTCTGATCTCTAATTAAAACATTGCATGGGATAGTTAATTCTGGCCATTAATGAGTTATTAGATAATTGTGGTTGTGGTTGATGGGGCTTATTGTTATTTTTGTAATGTGCACAAGCCGAACAAAGTAGTAAAGTTGTAAAGTGTTATTGTGGGATCCTAATCCTAATTGAGTTTTAATGATGTTTAGGTGGTGATTAGGAGGAGATGGGATTGAAGGGTGGAGATGGAGTGGTGATGGATGAAGGGTTGAGATGGATTGGAGATTAGATGGATGGTGAGGATTGAGGTGGGGTGAGATATTTATTGGGGATTCTCCCTCTCTCTCACACTTTACTCTCTCTCACGTCTCTCTCTCTCCTAGTTGGTGCTCCGACGAGAGGGTTGAGCTCCGGCGACGCGGAGGTGGTCGTCGTGTGTGGGTTGCTCGTGGAGGTGAGTGTTGGTTTCTTAACCCTTCCCGCTTGTTTGGTTCTCTCCCTCGACCTAACTCGTTTTCTGTGGTCGTGGTTGGTTGGTGGAGGTTGACGGAGGTGGAGGTGTGCTTGAGATTGTCGAGGAGGTGGTGATCGTTGATCAAGCAGGAGTTTCGTCGACGGATCGTATTTTAAGGAGAAGTGCTCGTGGAAGCGTCGTCGAGGTTCTTCGAAGGTTTCTTCAAACTTTCACGGTACGTCAAACTTCGATTTGTAGCTCACTTTTGTAGTGTGAATATTTGAAAGTCGACAGTAGACCTTCCGGCTCGTCGCAAGCAACCGTGCAGCAGATTTTACTGCCTGGTCGGTCGACCGGTTGGTGCAAACGGTCGACCGTTCTTAATTAGAATTCGGGTTCTGCCTCACACCAGTCGAACGATGCCCTTGGGTGGTCGACCGGTCATGCATTTGAGGCAAGCCTAGTGGTTTTCGGTCGAACGGGGTCTATTTGTCGTTCGACCGTGTGCACTGCTGTAGGTCGGTTGGGGAGTTGATCATCCAAACGGTCGACCGCCTGTGTGACTTGTCTGACCGGTGACTTAAGTTGGAATAGTGGTTCGTTCGACCAAAGGTGGTTCGATACCGGACTTGATGTTGAGCGTGGGGGAATTCCCTAGTGGAATTCGGTCGACCGAGAGTGCTCGGGGGTTCGACCGGATTCGTTGGTGAGAGTTGGGGGAATTCCCTGGTGGAATTCGGTCGACCGAGAGGGCTCGAGGGTTCGACCGGATTCGTTGTTAAGAGTGAGGGATTTTTTCCTGGTGACTTTCAGTCGAACGGATTCGTTGTCAAGGGTTGGGTGAAAAAGCCCTAGAGCCCTTGGACGTTTGGGTTGGGTGAAAAAACCCTGGAGCCCTTGGTCGTGTCGTGGTAGCTGCGGTTAGGTGAAAAAACCCTGGAGCCCAGCTTGGCAACGAGTGTGTTGCGGTGGTTTGGTGAAAAAACCCTTGAGCCCCGTAACGGTGGTGTGTGCTGTGGTTTGGGTGAAAGAGCCCTGGAGCCCAGCCTGGTTGTGGTGCTTTTCTTGTTTGTAGAATTGCATGCTAGGGTGTCTTTGAGTTCATGCATTGCAGAGTTTGGTATACAGGATTTCCTTCTGGAAACTCAGGCATTGTTGCGTGTTTGCTTTTCAGGCCGTGACCGACGTTAGGGGGTGGTGACCGAGGAGAGGAGAGCTGCTACCTGATCCTGATTTCTCTCATTTTGAGGTTGGAGTGATTACTTGTATCTATTGTTTAGCCTTCTGGGATGTAATCACACTTTTGAAATACTCGGATATATATATAGGGTGAAGCTCTAGTGAGCCGAGGGCTCATCAAATTTAGTTTAAGCTCCCTACAATCTCACCATTGGATCTTATTTATAGTTAATCTTACCATTCATTAGCATAACCGTTTTTTTCTTAATCTACCTTACAATTTAAAATGAGTGGTGGATATTGTGGGGGCTTAATTTAGAAAAATTAAGCCATGTTCTCACTAGAGAATTCATGTGTATATATATATATATATTGGTGCACCTTCTTCCTTGTGTTTGAGTGATATCCTCTGTTGATTGTTGTTTAGAATTTTAAAATTTTCCGCTGTGCTGAGGATGTTATAGTTATTGTCATCTCAAGCAAAATATTTTAAACAAGTAAAGGTGTAGTTGTGAATAATGTTGTCGTCTCTCGCTTGAGACTCTAAGCCTGACTCGAAAAAATATTGTGAACTGAAAAGTATTGATGTTACGCTTGGATTGGACGACCCGGGAGAGAAGATATCAGAAATCAGGAAGTTAAGACCAAAATGATAAATCTAGGGAGTAGAAACCGTTTGTGTATGCTGAAGCAGCTACTTTCAAAGTAACTTAAAAAACCAGGTGCGGTGCTTATGAGTCTCCACCTTGCCTAAACAAACCATGAAATTGTGGTTCTTGACAAATAGGACATATGAGATTTACCCATCCCCTCCCCCTCGGCTAGTCGGCTTCCCTAGCTATTTTATTTTATGAGCTAGCTTCTTTATCTACCCCTAGCATAAGCGTACCACTTTTCACGCCTACAAGCTACGGTGTTTTCTCCATAATCAACATCAATTTGCCTGTTACAAATAAGCACGAATGAAAAAATGAAACGGGAAAAGAAGTATGACACCGATTAAGTGCACAAAGAGCTCTGAAATGCTTTGCTCTGCTTTATATTCAACACAGTTCTAAAGCATTTGGTACACCTAAGTTTGTGGGGGCCCCATTTCAGTCAAGGTGGATTAGTAATCCGATTTTGTTTTGGGTAATTTGCTTGGGTGCACCTATGTGGATGCGTAATTGGAGTTTTGCACCCGATTTTGTCTATTTGCTTGGGTGCACCTCTGGGTCGAATGTAATTGCTTGGATGCACTTATCCCGTCAAAGGACATCATTCCGTAACCACGCCTCTAACGATCCGCTCACCCCGTGTGTTAGTTGTTACTGCCCTTCTTAACCCTTAGCGCCAATTCTGCCCCCTCTTAATCCTTCCCGCAAACTTCCCCGTTTTTCCCTCTCATGTCCCCTCCAACTTGGGGTTGTAAATGGGTCGGGTCGGGGCGGGTTTTCAACCCACCGCTACTCGACCCGTCTACGGTAGGTTGGTTGGCGGGTCGGGTCAGGTGAATTTTTTAACCGCTACCCGACCCGCCTAAGATCGGGTAAACGGGTTACGCGGGCGGGGCGGGTAAACGGCTTATGCGGGGCTGGTAAATGGATAAATGGATTTTTATATGTTTTTTTTTTCTTTTTCTGCATAACACCATAAATTAAAAACATAACATATTAGCACCTTAAAAACATGACCCATGTGATGAACACCATAAAATTATAAATAACTTCAACTTTATAACACTATTAATAAATTAGGGATTAGAGAATAGGGATATGTATATGGTATATAAGTGTGTCTATATAACATTTATTATTTAATTTATTAAATTCTTATGCGGGTAATCGGGTAAACGGGGCGGGTAGAAAATACAACTGTTACCCGCCCCATTTATTAGTCGGGTAGGCGGGTGGCAGGTTGGATTTTTACAACGCTACCCGACTTAGGCAGGTGGGGTTGCCGGGTCGGGGCGGGTTTTACCCGCCCCATTTACAACCCTACCTCCAACCACTGCGACACACCATGCCCAACAGTGGTGATTTGACTTCTGACGCCACCTCCAACAACAATTCACGAATGTTTGTTGCTCCTCATATCGAAGTCCACTACCAAGTCAAGCCACACTGTTAGCAACGACCATTCGTCCAACATCAACACCCATACCACCAACTACTTTAGCATGTATCCGTCCGACTCATCGACGACCCTATAGTCTCTGATATGTCGGTGGGTGTCATACCGTTCTGTAGCTGTGGAAAGATGTACACCTCAAGGAATGAATGGTCATATAGGTGGTGCTTCTTTCATTGTCCAAATTACTGGAAGGTTTGTTCAAACTATTACGGCGATTGATGGTATATAATTATGCTTTTTTGGTCATACTGGGTTTTTTAAGACGCTCTACACGTGTTCGATGGAATGTGTAAGAGCTTGAATGCATAAATAATATTTTCATTGGATCGATAACAACGAATGGACGGTAGTGGACGTAAGAACATATCTGGAGAGGTTCCATGACGTTATGTTTGAGAAATATGTTTCAGTGGATTGGAAAATGGAGTTGAAGGCTCATGTAGAGGAAAACAACTTGGTTTTGTTGGAGTTGGGGGCCAATGTTCGTGATATGCAGGTTCTCGTCGCTGAAACCAAAATTCCATACAACAATTCCTCCCTACTATACCTGAACACAACCTGCGACAAACTCAATTTAGTCGACATCAATTCCTACATTATGCTCATTTAGTTCCAATTTTCAAATCGTTCGCAAAGATTAATTGAAACTTGGCCACTGCAAGTCCACCATGTTCCCTTGCCCACCACCACTCACTAACTCTAACAAGTTCACCATTGACCCACATGGTGGTTGTACTCCTTAACTACTCTGGCTGGATTGGAGGTCAACAGAAACTTTATTATCTGGTTGATCTACCTCACTTGCCTCTTCCTGATATTGCTTTGATTTTGTGGATCTCTTCCTCTTGTTCTCCCGAGTATACTTGCAAATTTAACATACAAGTTTGGTAAATGACTGCACATAAAGAAAAGTAATTTGAAATTAAATGTAGTGGATTATATACCTTATTATGTCATGCTGGTCTATCTGGGAGTCTATTAGTTCCTTACACCCTTACATGGTGGCTTGCCAAACCACACCTTTTACACTTCCTTTTCTTATTAGTGCCACCAATATACGTTGACCTCTTATATCTCTTCATCATGGGTTTGCCAGCTAGTCTATTCACAATAGGAGGCATGATTGAAGAACATTCCATAGCTTGTCGGTCTTTTCTGTCTGGCATTGGGTAGATGAATGATTCATAAGCTCTGATGTATGCTGCCTTATGAACCATTCATTAACATAATCATCCCACACAACCACTCTTATGGTACTGATTAAAGTAATTGCATGCTTACATGGTATCCCTGTCAACCGGCACACTCAGTAACTACAAGTTCTCTCATTCAAATAAACTACCCATCTTTTGTTGAAGGTTGAAACATTTGCTCTTAAATCAGGACATCTCAACACGGTAAAGTTCCCCAATTATCTAGAGAAAGTCCCAACCCACAACTTGGCATTAAGAACTAGCACTAGTAGAAAGTAAGGATATTACATCAGTTTTTCACGTCAGATTTAAAAAAACTAATGTAAAAAGAACGTATCACGTTGGTTTTACAAAAACCGACTCGACAATATGACATATCACGTTTATCACGTTGCTTTTTGTATAAACCGACGTGCTTTGTCTTCTGTTTTGTTTAAAAACTACCACAACCATATCCCTCACTTTCATCGAAAAACCTGTTGAAACCTCTGCCCAAACCCACACCGCCACCACCTAGACCAAATCCACACCGCCACAACCACCTTTGACCTCCCGCAGCCTGACCCCGACCAGGAACTCGACTCCCCCATCCCGATCACGACCCGGAACTCCACTCCCCCGACCGCACTTTCTTATACCACTCTAATCCATTCTCGGCTGATCGCATAACGAGGCCTCCTTCACCATCGCTACATTTGGTTGCATAACGGCAACAACACCAACAAGATCGTGTCTTTGCCCAACTGTTAGCTTCCCACCGTTTCCCCACACCAACCACCACCACAGCCAGCATCAAGGTGCATTTTTACCTTCTCTTGGAAAATTTTGAGGTGGTAAGCTTTGGGAAGAGAAAGTGTATCTCGTGTTATTGCTTCCAACAAACTTGCATGTCATTTTTTGTCTTCTTTCATCTTAGATTGATAGTAATTTGTAGTTGCCTCTAAATAATCGTTGGTTATTGTTCATGTTTTAGTTTTGTGTTAGTGGTTATTATGCACACCATGTATTTGTTGGAATGTCAAACGGTCCCAAAACTATCTTTTTGCATTAATATGATCCTTGGAAGTTAGAATGATCAACCATAATCTATGGAGTTCAAATTTTACAGACATGAGATCTATTTCTTGCTATTGCTATATTGTTTCAAGATAATGTGGATATTTTCTTTCTGGATAAAACAATGTCAACATTTTTCGTTGCGGTAGTTTCTTATGATCAAGGACGATGAAATTCTTAAAAAATTGTTAGATAATTGGTGAGATTGTAGTTACATTAAGGACAAGAAATCAGGGATGCAAAATACTCCGACTTGTGACACCATTTGTTTGTGTTCCTGACCTTTGCATACTAAGGTGAAAAGGAGGTATTGATAGTTTGATTCATCTGAACAATGATTTGAGTTCAGAAACTTGAAATTCTTTGAATGTTCTAAATAAATGTAGTTGTAAATTTTGCTTTCATGTCGATAGTTTTGCTTGGAATGAACTATCGAAGATTTATTCATTTACTTATTTTATGTTTCAAAATCCATTACGTAAGGTCACCAGAGTGAACAATTAAATTCTTTTGATTTTTTTCATTGTTTTGTCATTTCAAGTGTAAGTCATCTAATGCATGTTTTTTTTCCAGATTTCTGAAACTTTGGACCATTTGTTTAAAGAAGCATAAGTAGAATGAGACGAAGACTAGGGATGTCTGGTTCCTACAAATTTTGCAATTTGTTTTGAAAATAGTACGCTTCTGAAAACACCATTTTTGACATATGCTGGATGAAGGTGCTTTCTTTTTTCCTTCTAAGTTTAGAAAGTATCTTTATTTCATGTTTATTAGTATATCTAGTAACTGTGAGATGGCAACGATGCGGCAGTAGCTGATACATATGCATTTTATCTGTTCTTATTTAGTATTGAGATTTTGCTCCAGATTCTAGTTCCTTCTCAAACCAGCATAGTTCTTAGTGCACCATTTTGCACGGTTGCTTGCTAACAATTTTTAATGAAGTTCAAATATTCTAATTATTTATAGTAGTTACTTGTTAATTTTACTGTCAACATGAGCTGCATTCTGTTGCATGGATTAGTTCTTGCTTTGCATCTGTTGTGAGCTTATGTTTCACATGCTATTTCAACAGTTTGATAATCACTTTTCTTAAGTTTATAAACTATATTGTGCTTAGTTTCAATTTCTTTCAGTAGTGTTTCGGGTAAAAATTGTCATATCATTTTTTCATAAACAAAAATGAGTAGTAGTGGAAGCTATTTGATATTTTGAATATGATTATGGTGATTTTTAATAGGTACGCATTTGGAATGTTGAGAAGATGGCTCGCATTGGCATCATGACTGGTCAGACGGCTTGCAAGAGCCATTACATCAGTTCTCTGCCTCAAGGATGAAGTTTCAATTGACAGCGCAGGACTAGTGGATAGGTGTGGCCTGTGATTAGGAGTTTTGTAGGATGTATAATGATGTTGTAGTTGTTTAGTTGTGTTTCATTATGTTTGTTTGCACTTCTACATCTACTTTTGTATTATTTATGGCCAATGCAAATTCATTCTTTTAAACCTTTTGCGTTCTCAAATGGAAATTTCATTCTTTTGACAAATATGCTATGTGCATTTATTGATTGTGTAAGTACAAGAATTGATATAAGATATATATAAAATATAAGGGATATATGAATATATTTTTGTTTCATTGGGACTTTCTACGTCGGTTTATTGAAATACTGACGTGATAAGGTAGACATACCAAGTCGGTTTTCAAAAAACCGACGTAGAAATCCCACATATTATGTCGATTTTCTGAAAACCGACGTAGAAAGTCCTCATATCTTGTCGGTTTTACAAGAACCGACGTGATATACCCGATATATTCAATACCCAATATTCACTATATGGGATATTTCACGTCGGTTATTGAAAAACCGGCATGATATGCCCATATATAACGTCGGTTATACAACTGTCGTGATGTCACCTTCCCTATTACGTCTCCCAATTACGATGTCGGTATGTTGGAACATTCAAACCGATGTGATATGGCCAAAAAACCGACATAAAAACCCATTTTACCAGCAGTGTAGAATATTGGTCCACTGTGTGATCTCTTCTTGTCTTCTATACATGGTTTGCATCAATTTCTGTATTAGGTTGTCCAACATAGTAACAATGGGCAAGTGTCTTACCTCTCTTATGTAGTTGTTGAATGATTCACTGCAGTTGTTGGTGATGAAATCTGACTTTGCCACACAAACAAATTGACTTCTACTTTAAATTATGTCACCGTTATCTACTCTTACCAACCATTCATATGTTGCCTTGTCCACATCTCTTATAGACTGCATTTTTCTACTAAATATATTGACTATGTAAGCAAAGGTAACATCCTATATAAAAGATAACAACGAAGTACTTTTAAACTTCTTCTGGAAGTTTTGGTATAGGAATCTGGCACAAGCTCTATGCTCACATCCACCAACACCTCAGACACTCCCTCCTCCAATGTCTTGCACCTATCATTATAAAAACTAAGCTATTTCTGTAACCAACTGCCTCTTTTAGAATCTCTAAGAACCACTTCCGATTTTCATAATTCTCAGAGTCTACCACTACATAGGCTATTAGGAATAGTTAGTGGTTCCCATCAATTAAAGTGGTTGTTAGAAGAGTGCCTCTATAATTTCCCTTTAGATGACATTCATCCAAACCAATCAAAGGCCTACAACCCCTAACAAACCTCTTTCTGCATCCCCTAAGGCACATAAAACTCTAATACTTTTGACAATGACTCTATCATCTTTGCTAAGCCACTGTAGGCACTGATGAGCAATCTAATTCTTGGTGGTCATCTTAGAGGCACATATGTTAAATAATGAACAAGAATGTGGCAACCTAAGGTCTTTACTTCAGTTTAACCTTGAGGCATGGATTCTCCATTTCAGTTTGTGTCTCTAAATTTAGGTGTCACTTTATTTGGCTGACTTTTTATATATATAATCTCACACTCACTTAAAATACAATGACTTATCAAAGTTGTCTTGAAGGATGTACAATGGGAAACTTCTTCTTAACAACTATTTCTGGGTTGGAGGGGTCCACAAACATATGCATAGGATCATCAGCAACAGGTAGAAAATCCAACCATCTGGTTTCTCATCAAAATCAACTCCATCACAAGCATCAAATTCTCCATCCTCATCACGGATTGCACATAATCCGCATCTAAATCACTACAATCACTGTAGAGCTCATCCTCTATCATAGGTGGTGACTTCTCCAAGGCTTGCATTCTTACTAGAGTCTTGCTTTGTGGTGAGGAAGTGATTTCAATGGGTTGATAATGACAGGGTAATGTGTAACTTTCCTAGAGATTACAAGGTGGGGGTTCACATTCCATAGATGGTTGAGGTTCTGACCATATACTTGCTTGGCGAACACAAGGTTGGGGTCACATTCCATAGGTGGTTGAAATTTTGACCCTACACTTACCTGAAGATCACAAGGTTGGGGGTCACATTCCATAGGTGGTTGAAATTCTGACCATACACTTGCCTGAAAATCACAAGGTTGGGGTCACATTCTATAGGTGGTTGAGGTTCTGACCCTACACTTGCAATAACACTGGATACTATATCTTTACTAGTCAAGTTACAGTAAATGTGCAACTCGTGTTTAGGGTTAGGAAACCTAACAACCTCCGATATGTCTTCATCAACAACTATAGATCTGAAATCTTTCCTAACTTCGCTATGAATCATATACTTTAACTCCACAAAGTCAGTCATACTCCACTTTTTTACACTATAAACCGAGAGCCTTAAAATTTCCACTGTCAAATCTTCCAGAACTAACATTGATGACAACTCTTCAAAATTGACAACTCTACCCGGTCCTCACTCCTAACCCATCTACCACTATAGTGATGTATCACATTAAGGTTACCACTTAAATCTTGCCCACTGAATCTCCAAACAAGTTCAACATGCAAACACAATCAGTAAAAGGAAGTATCCAAAGTAATATACACAAATTCATCATTATCAATAAAAGCAACCAACAAAACCAACATACATAGTAGAAGCATTCAATAACCATTACTAATGTTATGAAAATAAATATTCTCAGTAGCATGCATATAGAGTACTTGTACCTTAGGCAAATAGATACACACAACAGAACGTGTAACAAACTAGTTGATATTGAACTCAAATTCAGCATTACTCATGATAGTTCTTAAGCAAACCGATATAGACAACAGAAGGAAGTATCAAACTGGACATGAATCATGCAAAAACCACAAAACACATCTTCTACCCACGAATCATGAAAACTGACACACCACTTCTTCTACCCATGATTCATGTAAACGATGTAAAGGGATCAAACAACATGCAAAGCAATATACATTGGAAAAGGAGGTTTAGTCATTGTTGCCTTTTGCCAATGAGACCACTCCTTGTACCAACCATTGGCTCTACAAGTGCCCTCCAACATCCACTCCTATATGACCTCGAACTCGTCGTTCTACCGATCTCGACCACCTACCGACCAATTTGGCGATTTCTGCCGATCAAGGATTTCGTGACCAATTTTTTCAGAGGGGGTGTTGATTTAGTCAGGCATTGGAGAGATTTAAAAAGACTCTCGATTTAGGGTTAACTGGTTGGGGTTGCGTTTAGTGGCTCGAGTTTATTTTTCCCGATTATGTTCAGGGATTAGGATGCTAATAATTTTATGCCAAAGTTGGTTTACCTTGAGTTGGCAGTCCATACTAACGGGAACAAACGAGGTGGAGAGATTGTTAAAGGCGTGATTACGGAATCGGGCACATTGACTGGATAAGAGCATCGAAGAAATTACATTCGATCTGGAGGTGTACCCAAGCAAATGGATGAAAATCGAGCGCAATTCCCAATTACGCATCCGTAGGGTGCACCCAAGAAAATTACCCTTTTGTTTTTTATTCAAAATTTTCAAACCAATTTATATCTTATCTAAATTACTCAATAACCAAAACTCATCATCTAGCACGTTAACTTTCATTTTCTTCCTAATTTTCTTCCTTGATAATAAGAAACTCAACCTTTCCCCTAGCATGTCAGAAATGAAGCTACTTGAGCGGTTAAAGTAGATTTTTGTGATTGGGTTAAGGTTGGAGGGAGTGGTCGAGGACACTGGAAGCGCTCTAGGCTACGACTTACCAGAAGATACGCACGAGCTTGAAGAAGAAAATCATGAAGGTGGAGGAGTTGTCCACTTTGTCGAGGTAGACAAAACTTGTAGATGCTCACATCCAGTTATCGTGCGTGGTACCTGTAGGATTTCATGTTTAATTGTGCATATATATTTTTCAAATTTTTATGCATAATAAGGATCAATTACAATTTTCTACGATTTATTTCATGCATGCATCGGTTTGTCTTAATAACTAGTTTCAAAACTTATTAAAACAAACACAAGGGACTCCGAAATTCATACCTAGAAGTTCTCTAAAACTTCTTGATGTTCCAGAGACGTTGAGGAAGACGATCGTCGCTTCTCGTTGCGCCGGATGCCTCCGAGTGTTCACCGAAACCCTAAACAAGGTTGGAGAGAAAGGAGCTAGCCAATCAATCTCCAAACAAGCTTAGAATCTAGCTACAAACCCCTTCCTTAATCTCTGAGATTTCTCCTTCCAAAGACTTAGAAATTTAAGATAATTTTCGTGGCTTTTGTGGTGAATTAGGAGAGAAAAGAATTAGCAAAAACATATATGTCAATTAATGAGAATAAGGACCTATTTATAGGCTCCAATCTTACTCTTAATCATGGCTATTCTTTAGCCATGTTCTCTTGACATTTTCTCTCATAAACTAATTCCAAAATGCATTATATGCACCCACAAAATGTTTGACCAAGTTTGGAGCTAATCCAACCATTGATCAAATTTATCTCTTACTTATCAAAGGCAGAAAATCGATCGAGACTCGGTCTACCGAGACATTCTCGGTTAACCGAATATGTCACGTTCGGATTTCCGTGCACTTGACGGATGACCGATTCTTAAGGAGAAAAATTCTTCTTAACCGTTCGGAGGTATTCGCGTCTTTGACCGAGTGTCATTCGGTTAACAGAAAATATCGGAATTGGACATTGTTCGGTCGACCGTTTCTGGTTCGGTACACCGATCCAGAGTTCTAGGCACTTTGGTCAAGTTCGGTCAATCAACTTGACCATCTGTTCCACGTTCGGTTGACCGATCCACAGATCCTTCGGTCGACCGAACCATAACGGATTACCGAACTTCTACCCGATTTTTGCATTTTCAAATTTTGGATTTATTTCCAACAAAATTTGAACTTTTGGGGTTTTTAGCAAATTCACAACTTATGCAATATATTATCCTATGCAATAATAAATTATTGTACCCCATAATATATGCATCTCATATGAATTTATCATGATTCTAATTATGTTATATACAACATGATTGATTTTACTCGTTCACCACATGTGTCATATTTTCTATAAGAAACCCGACGCATCATATGAACCAAAAATCAAGCTTCTTGTTTCCCGGTTTTTGCGGTGTGACCTATGGGAGGATCTAGACTAAGTTGGCAGTGATATTAAGAGCTTAATATCACAAGGTATAAGCGGTATCTAGATACACATTATAGCTCCCAATTAGTTAGATGTCTTAATTCCACTCGAACCAAAACCTGATCCATTTAGTGATGGAGTGCACCACTTGTGTTCGTCTCTTGCCTCATGATATTAAGAATACACACAAAATAGTATTATGTCATATTTGTATTAGTATTCGTTTCTTAATCTCTTTAAGCTAGTTATAAATATGTGACTTAACTCAAATCACATTGTGCAGATTATAACTTGGATTTATCAAGGGGTCCACTAATATCATCACTCAATTAAGAGGGGCAATGATAATCTTTTGACTAACTATCTTCCCCAACAAAAGTCATACTTAACCAACCAATGCCTTTACACTACACTCATCGATAGCTCAAGACACTAGTCTAATTAAGCAATTCTTAAGTGATCAGATATAAGTCTCATATCAAAGGACCAAAGACACAGTAAAACATTAATGACACAGAAAACACAATTCTATAATGTTTTACTTATTAGGTATATTCAGTATACAAAAATAATATTTTCCTCTTTTGTGTACCTGTGTTGTCACTCACTTGTAGAGCTACAATGATCTATGACCAACACGACAATCTTAACTCGGTAATTGATGTCCCATGTTAATTACCATGATTGTGAATATCTTTTGTTTTATGTAAACCAATATCTTTTAGAGCTCTACGGTTAAGTACCAAGAGCCTCTTCCTTAACACTTCTAAAAGACGAATAACATAAACAAGGAACAAAATGATTTCTCATTCAATTCATAATAATTGGCATTTAAAAGTAAAACTTTTAGAACACATTCCCTTCAATCTCCCACTTGTTATTAAAGTTTTCTTTCACATACATACTCAATGTATAAAACAATAAGAACTAGGGTAAACCCCATTACAAATCAATCATCAAGCCATTCTACATGGTTCCTCAATCCCATGGACTCAAAATGCATTTCGGCCTTGTCTTGGGATAAGGGTTTTGTGAATGGATCAGCTGTGTTGTTGTTGGTGTCCACCCATAATAGATTTATTTTGCCTTCGTCGATGAGGTCACGCGTCACGAAGTACTTACGATCCATGTACTTCACTTTGTGGTGTGATCTAGGATCCTTGATTTGTGAGATAGATGCACTATTATCGCAAAATAGCACAATGGGTCCCTCGCTCGTGGGAACTACTCCAAGCTCTTCAAGGAACTTCTTGATCCACACTCCTTCCTTGCTCGCTTCAGCGACAGCCATTACTTCGGAAGCGGTGGTTGAATCAGATGTAGTGGTTTTCTTCCAGCTATGCCAACTCACAGCTCCACCATTCAGAAGAAAGACGTATCATGATTGCAACCTTCTATCGTCTGGATCACTCATGAAACTCGCATCCGAGTACCCTTCGGCTATCAACTCCATTTGTCCTCCATAAACAAGAATTTTATCCTTGGTCCGGTTAAGGTACTTCAGGATACTCTTGACCGCAGTCCAATGCTCAGGACCTGCGTTGGATTGGTGACGACTTGTCATGCTTAGAGCATACGAGACATCGGGTCTTGTGCAAGTCATCACGTACATGATCGACCAAATTGCCGAAGCATAAGGGACATCCTTCATGTACTCCAAGTCCTTACGTGATTGCGCACGTTGAGACTTCTTGAGTTGCACAGCCATACTCATTGGCACACTGCCTTTTTTTGGAGTTGTTCATCTTGAACCTTTCCAAGACCTTGTCAATGTATGCACGTTGACTTAGGCCAATGAGTCTACGGGATCTATCTCGATATATCTTGATTCCCAAGATGTATTGAGCCTCACCCATATCTTTCATTGAAAATGCAGAATTCAATGAACTTCTCGTTTGCTCAAGCAAAGGAATATGATTACCCATAAGCAATATGTCATCGACATATAAGATTAGGAATACTACATGGCTCTCACTAACCTTCTTGTATATACAAGGTTCTTCCTTACTTTGAATGAAGTGAAGCTTCTTCACTTCCTCGTCAAAGCATTTGTTCCAACTCCTTGATGCTTGCTTCAATCCGTAAATGGATCTTTGAAGCTTGCATACTTTCTCGCTATTCTTCGGATCTTCAAAACCTCGAGGTTGTACCATGTACACATCTTCTTCCAAGTTCCCATTCAGGAACGTCGTTTTAACATTCATTTGCCATATTTCATAATCATGAAATGCAGCAATAGCGAGCATTATCCGAATAGATTTGAACATGGCAACTGGTGAAAAAGTTTCATCATAGTCAATTCCTTGAACTTGAGTGAAACCCTTTGCTACAAGCCTCGCTTTGTAGGTTATCAAGTTCCCATCCATGTCCATCTTCCTCTTGAAAACCCATTTATTTTGAATGTCATTTTGCCTTGAGGAAGGTCAACCAAGCTCCATACTTGGTTATCATACATGGATTCTATTTCGGATTCCATAGCCTTAAGCCATAGTTTGGAGTCTTCCTTTTCCATTGCTTCTTGGAAGGTCAAAGGATCATTGGTATCAAGTATCATGATTTCATGACGTCCCAGATACAAGTCGGGTTTCTTCCTTTCCCTTGTTGACCTTCTTAGTTCTTTTGGTTCTTCTCGTGTCACTCGAACTTCTTTCACAATTTCTTGAGGAGTGGGTTCACGTTCAACTCTTGAACGTACACTAGGTGGGGATCATTGAGATTCTCTCACAATTTCTTGCGAGGATCTCTCACTCACGCTCCCACTAACCAAAGGAATCTCGGTTGGGCCTTCATGATCTTGAATGTCATCATTCATGTCATGATCTTGTAGAGTATCTTGAGTTTCGTCAAGCATAACCCTACTCCCACTACTTTTTACCCTTTCCAGAAATTCCTTTTCCAGAAATGTGGCATCCCTCTCTACAATCACTCGATTGGAGGTGATATGCCAAAAGTCGTATCCTCTTGTCTCACGAGGATAACCTATAAAGAAGCACTTATCCGCTTTTGGTTGAAGTTTGGTCGACATCAATTTCTTGACGTAAGCCTCACAACTCCAAATTTTGAGAAAATTGAGCTTGAGTGTTTTACCACTCCACATCTCATAAGGAGTTTTCTCCACGGATTTGGATGGAACATTATTTAGTGTGTAAGCCGCAGTTTGTAGTGCATAACTCCAAAAGTAAAGAGGTAATTCCGCATGACTCGTCATTGATCGAACCATGTCGAGCAATGTCATATTCCTCCTTTCGGATACCCCATTCCACTGAGGTGTACTGGGAGGGGTGAGTTGAGGTATAATACCAAACTCCTTCAGGTATGAGTCAAATTCGGCACTTAAGTACTCACCTCCACGATCCGTTCGCAGAGACTTGATTTTCTTGTCGCTTTGGTTCTCTACTTCATTCTTGAATTCTTTGAACTTGTCAAAGGATTCAATTTTGCTTCTCATTAGATAAATATAGCCATACGACTATAATCATCCGTGAACGTAATGAAGTACCTGAAACCATCTCGTGCACTAGTACTCATTGGACCACATACATCGGAATGTATCAAATCCAACAAGCCACTCGCCCTTGGACCTTTCTTCTTGAAAGGTTTTTTGGTCATTTTTCCCATTACACATGGTTGGCACGTCTCCAATGATTTAAAAATCAAGTAGACCAAGAAGGTTAGCTTCTTGCAATTTCTTGATGCGTTTTTCATTTATGTGACCAAGACGATAGTGCCACAAGAGAGTATCATTCTCGTGAGTGGTCTTAAGTCTTTTGTTATTGATATTAAAGATTTGTTTATTATTCAGTTCAAGCAAATAGAGACCATTCATTATGAATGCATTTGCATAGAAAACACCATTCTTCGATATAGACAAGCAAGAATTTGAAATATTTATATTGAAATTATCCATATCTAAGCATGATACAGAAATAATGTTCTTGCTAATCGAAGGCACATAATAAACATTCTTTAGACATAAATTTAAACCACTACACAATTGAAGCACCACAAAACCTTGGGCAACCGCAGAAACGCTCGCACCATTGCCGACCTTCAATTCTACCTCGATCCTCACGAGTTCCTTCCTATCCATGCGTAGCTGCACATTAGAAACTATGTGAGCACAAGATCCGGTATCGATTACCCAATCCTGGACAGAGGTGGCTAAATTTATTTCAATAACAAATATACCTTTGGCCTTTTTGAGGCGCCGACGTTCAATCACTCCGTTTTCAAGGTCTTCCTTGTATTTGGGGCAATTTGGCCGGATGTGTCCTTTTTCACCGCAGTGAAAGCACTCCGTGTTGGGAGTTGGAGATTTCTGAGATTTCCCCCTCGAGGCACTCTTATGAGCACCTCCTACTCCCTTGCTCTTGATTGAACCACTTTTGGTAGATTTGCCATTTCCTTTACCAATCTTTTGGCTCCTCCAATGGACGGCAAGGACATGCTTGTCCCTACCCTTGCCCATGTCAACTTCAGCAGTTTTGAGAGCATTGTGAAGCTCCTCAAGACTCACCCTTTTTTCACGCACATGGTAGAGCATCACAAAGTCCTTAAAGGACGGGGCTACAGAGCCAAGAATCATATCTTCAGCAATGTCCTCGGGCATTGGTGAAGAGAGCTTTGCCAACTTCTCAAGGTACCCTTGCATCGTGAGAAAATGCATGGATACCGATGTTCCCTCCGCCATATGGCACCTTGTGAGTGCGATGGTGGTCTTATAGCGCTCCTTTCGGGCACTATCCACGAACATCTTAGATAAAGCATCCATGGTCTTCTTGGGTTTTGAATCCAAGTATTTCGCTTGAAGTGAGTCACCCATGGATGCTAGCATAAGACCGTGAACTTGGTTCTCTTGGTCTTCCCACTTGGCCTTAGCCTCTTTCTCTTCATCGGTTAATCTCTCATTCCATTTTGGGATTGGACCTTCCAAAATGTGAGATAGTTTCTCAAACTTTAACACGATGTTGAGCTTGAGTTGCCAACTAATGAACTTTGACCCATCATTTCCTAAAGGATGTTTTTCTATCATGGATCGTACGATAGGTTGGATATTCGACATTTTTCTACAAAATAAATCATACAGGTTTTTAATGCCAATTTTATGTTTTAAAACACATACATATATATCGAATATAAATATAAATACTGCAAATAGAATTTTGCCCGTAAATGCAGTAATCCAAGATCCTATCAATTATAATATAGACTAGCTATAAGGGCTATCGAATACATCACAATATCAAGGTAAGAAAAACTCTTTCTAATCACAACCTTTTTGAATTTTAGCAATATTAGCATCTTCAAACTCTTGTGATTCTTGTCGTTTTAATTACGAGGGAATATGACCTAACCTCGTAAGAAAAACGTTTTCCCAAAACCGAGTGAGGGCTCTAGGTAATGTTAAGAAAACTTATTTTCATTTGATACGAGATACGTTTATCCATTGTATTCACAACTAAACATACTTGGGGTTCACTAGGGTGAAACACACCTCCTATATTTAATTGTGGCACAACAATAGACAACCATTATATCTCCCACTATTCCCGAAGATGGATGGAGTTATCTCCCGCTAAGGGCGAGTAAAGTATCTCTCGATCAATGGCTGCTAGTGGATGAAATAAGAAGGAAAAATTACTCTTAATTTTGTTGGACAATTACATATATTAAGATGTGATTTGGAATTTTAGGTTATCATGCATATTATCATTCATACACATCCTAACATTCAATCACATTCATCACATGCATAGCAGAAATTAAAAACAGAAATTAAACCATTCACACAATCCACATCGTGTGAGTTTATATGTTCCCTTTGATCGTTGATCCTCGATCCCTGATCTTCGATCCTCGATCAACGTGCTACAGCGGCGACTTCCTCTTGCACCGGAGATGTAGATTTTTACAGAAAATAAACATGCTCCTCACATTCGATAAAAACCGACTAGTGCAGGTCCTATGTAAAAACCTCTCATATGCAAATGCAATTATCTAAAAGACAGAAAGAGGGAATTTTGGCTTTTACATATAAATAAGCCCATGTATAATAATAATCACATACATTCATAGTTGCTGATTTGGAACATATAAACTCACAATTCCTGCAAAACAACTCGAGCATCCATGAACGCAATATCGCTATACACTATACAACCTAGTTTATCAATTATCTAGAATTCCAAACAATTCTTTGAAAAACATTTTGAAATCCATTAAAAATATTTTTCATCCATCCATAGTTCAAAAATAATTTTGAACCGCTGTCCATCCAATTTCCAATGGAAAGATTAACCGCAGTTTTTCGGTTTTGTTGATTCTCTTACAAAATGATCATTTCTTTAAAACGAAATTATTGTAAGTTAGACTAATGTCTAAATCTTAATTCTAATAATTACATGGCATGTTTTAAAACACTTAAAACATTTAAAACGAATTATTATAGAGAATTATATCAACAAAACATTCATAGACCGAAAAACCGGTAAATCGAATTGTTCAAATCCTATATGGTAAACTAAATTCGTTTACAGCCTTAAATCATAAGAAAATTGAACCCTAAGATATGATACCACTATAGGATTTCATGTTTAATTGTGCATATATATTTTTCGAATTTTTATGCATAATAAGGATCAATTACAATTTTCTACGATTTATTTCATGCATGCATCGGTTTGTCTTAATAACTAGTTTCAAAACTTATTAAAACAAACACAAGGGACTCCGAAATTCATACCTAGAAGTGCTCTAAAACTTCTTGATGTTCCAGAGACGTTGAGGAAGACGATCGTCGCTTCTCGTTGCGTCGGATGCCTCCGAGTGTTCACCGAAACCCTAAACAAGGTTGGAGAGAAAGGAGCTAGCCAATCAATCTCCAAACAAGCTTAGAATCTAGCTACAAACCCCTTCCTTAATCTCTGAGATTTCTCCTTCCAAAGACTTAGAAATTTAAGATAATTTTCGTGGCTTTTGTGGTGAATTAGGAGAGAAAAGAATTAGCAAAAACATATATGTCAATTAATGAGAATAAGGACCTATTTATAGGCTCCAATCTTACTCTTAATCATGGCTATTCTTTAGCCATGTTCTCTTGACATTTTCTCTCATAAACTAATTCCAAAATGCATTATATGCACCCACAAAACGTTTGACCAAGTTTGGAGCTAATCCAACCATTGATCAAATTTATCTCTTAATTATCAAAGGCAGAAAATCGATCGGGACTCGGTCTACCGAGACATACTCGGTTAACCGAATATGTCATGTTCGGATTTCCGTGCACTTGACGGATGACCGATTCTTAAGGAGAAAAATTCTTCTTAACCGTTCGGAGGTATTCGCGTCTTTGACCGAGTGTCATTCGGTGAACCGAAAATATCGAAACTGGACATTGTTCGGTCGACCGTTTCTGGTTCGGTACAACGATCCAGAGTTCCAGGCACTTTGGTCAAGTTCGGTCAACAAACTTGACCATCCGTTCCACGTTCGGTTGACCGATCCATAGATCCTTCGGTCGACCGAACCATAACGGATTACCGAACATCTACCCGATTTTTGTCTTTTCAAATTTTGGATTTATTTCCAACAAAATTTGAACTTTTAGGGTTTTTAGCAAATTCACAACTTATGCAATATATTATCCTATGCAATAATAATTTATTGCACCCCATAATATATGCATCTCATATGAATTTATCATGATTCTAATTATGTTATATACAACATAATTGATTTTACTCGTTCACCACATGTGTCATATTTTCTATAAGAAACCTGACGCATCATATGAACCAAAAATCAAGCTTCTTGTTTCCCGGTTTTTGCGGTGTGACCTATGAGAGGATCTAGACTAAGTTGGCAGTGATATTAAGAGCATAATATCACAAGCTATAAGCGGTATCTAGCTACACATTATAGCTCCCAATTAGTTAGATGTCTTAATTCCACTCGAACCAAAACCTAATCCATTTAGTGATGGAGTGCACCACTTGTGTCCGTCCCTTGCCTCATGATATTAAGAATACACACAAAGTAGTATTGTGTCATCTTTGTATTAGTATTCGTTTCTTGATCTCTTTAAGCTAGTTATAAATATGTGACTTAACTCAAATCACATTGTGCACATTATAACTTGGATTTATCAAGGGGCCCACTAATATCATCACTCAATTAAGAGGGGCAATGATAATCTTTTGACTAACTATCTTCCCCAACAAAAGTCATACTTAACCAACCAATGCCTTTACACTACACTCATCGATAGCTCAAGACACTAGTCTAATTAAGCAATTCTTAAGTGATCGGATATAAGTCTCATATCAAAGGACCAAAGACACAGTAAAACATTAATGACACAGAAAACACAATTCTATAATGTTTTACTTATTAGGTCTATTCAGTATACAAAAATAATATTTTCCTCTTTTGTGTACCCGTGTTGTCACTCACTTGTAGAGCTACAATGATCTATGACCAACACGACAATCTTAACTCGGTAATTGATGTCCCATGTTAATTACCATGATTGTGAATATCTTTTGTTTTATGTAAACCAATATCTTTTAGAGCTCTACGGTTAAGGACCAAGAGCCTCTTCCTTAACACTTCTAAAAGACGAATAACATAAACAAGGAACAAAATGATTTCTCATTCAATTCATAATAATTGGCATTTAAAAGTAAAACTTTTTGAACACATTCCCTTCAGTACCGTCCCGAGACCGGAGAGACCATTGGATAGGAAATGTGGTGATACTGTAAGTTTATCTAATTTAATTTTAATTTGTAATGTATATTTTTTTGTTTTTATTGTTAATGTACGCTAATTTTTATGTTACATACAGTGGATGAGTAGGACGATACACAGCCGTTCTTGCGACATAGGGACCGGATGCCGAACGAGGAGATGAGAGCTGCATGTACAGATTAGGATGGCCTCATTGAGGAGTGGAATGGTCAGTTGGACATTTTGGACCATGATTCGGATGATGAGTTGTAGTTGTCTTGCACATTATTTATTTTATTATATGTTGAACTGTTATTACATTTGTTGGTATTTGTTTATCTGTTGTACTCTTATTATTTATTTCTAACGAACATATCTTCTCCCTATTTGTTTTTCTGTCGTATTCTTAGTACTTATTTCTCACGAGCATATCATTGACATGTTTGGTATATGTAACGTAAATTAAATTGAAAATCTAAGAAAAGAACAACACAATATAAGTACAAATGCACGATATAATCGTCGATATATTATACATTACAAATTACAATCAAAATGTACCACGTAATCGGTCCCAATACGCTCTCCTACTTTCGTACTCATTCTCCCATCCAGCAACACTCTCATCTCACATTTGAAACCACATGGTCGCTATAGAAGGTACTGGGAATCGTTCAGCTAATTCCAAACGAATAAAATGTTTATAACTCCCTAAATGAGCAATGACAAACTCTCTGATTGCCTTCGTCATGGAAGACGGACTCTCCCAAGGTAGCACAGTAAAACACGGGTACAATGAACCATCTGTTCCCACTGAGAAATACATAACTGCATACTTGTAAAAATTGGTAATCGCGAACAAGTCGGTCCAAACCACCATATAGTGATCCTCGTCACAAGGTCCCCTGCCCCAATCAATTCGTTGACGAACCTGTACCACACTGTCGTAATAAACATGCTCATAAATAGGATGTGCACCTATCTCATTAGAAATCGCACGACAGGCGTACATCCAATTGTCTTGATCACCATGGAACACATCGACAACACATCAAAATCCACAGTTGTCATCAACACGTACGTCATTCCACCTCTCTAGAAATGGTAAAATGATTCCTAGCAGTCTATCAATATATGGGAAGTTTTCGACGTCAATCCGTCCGAACACTATACGATGGAAAAATAGCAAGGTTATATATATTAATAACAATAAACAACTAAGTAATAATAGTAACAACAAAAATATCGTCATACCAGATCCTGCACCTGTGGTTACGGACGATCGAGACGAATTGGAAGACCGACCACGACCTCGCTCAGCATACTCAAAGACACTCGGGTCCCGACGTGTCGACTTTTCCCTTGGTCAACCTCGTACCTTAGTATTTTCATTGGGTTCTCGATAGTTCGACTGATCCGGGTATAACTGTGCGTACAAAATATGAGAGGCACTACGAATTACTGTATGGTCGCTCCCCGAAATCTCATCAACGAGCTTCCAAAAATGCTCGACGTCTTGTGTTGACTGATCCACAAAGTCTGGCATCTGGACTCCTTCTCCAATGACAAGTGTTTTCCAGAATGGATAAATCTGCTCTAAATAAATTCCATCACCTGACTCAATACAATTGTGCATGGTACAGGCACAAGGAATCTCATGTGATGTCCGAAAAGTACATCCACAGCGATATTCAACTTGATTGCTTATGTCATGCATTCTCTTCAACTCCTCACTTGATTGCAATCATTTCATGCTTATATTTGTATCTTATATCCATTATCTTTCACCTAAACAATGCTACGTGACTAGTTTTATGTTTAAATTTCAGAAATAAATAGGTTTGAGGAGAAGAGTCATAAAAGGACCTAAAAGCATGAAAAATGATTGAGTTGAAAGACTCAAGGACTAAGATGCAAGATCGAAGGACCTGAACGTAAGATCGATGGACCAATGAGCAAACAAGAATACTTCACACCATCATGGGAAGTATTTTGGTAATTCTATTAGGGTCGGAGCTCCAACAAGGAAAGTAGATGCATCAAAGACAAACAAAGCCTTCCAGAAAAGCCCACAAGAAAATCCAGAGAGATCCGAACACTGTAGACCGCGAATTAGCGGTCCAAGACCGCTAATTGACGGTCACTTTTGGTCCAGATCCGCTAAGATTTATGTGGAGTGTGTATTAGTGTATATTAAGTCTATTTCTGGTATTTGTTTAGTCTCATACCGGGGAATTGTCCTGGATTACCTTTTTCTATGGCTATAAATAGAACTCTTCACCTTCTATTGTAATTACCCATTGCTTGGTGGCATTCTCTCTATTTGGAGTAAGCCTTGGAGCAAAATCTCAAGGTGGAGAAGAATGTTACCTTCAATGTGAGTCATCTAATAAAATAATTTTTTCATTGTTTTGTTCTTATGTTGTTTCTTTATGCATGCTTAGCTTAGTTTTATTTCTTTGATTCTAGGCTAAAGTAGTTAGAATGTTTCTTTTCTTCTTTAGTTTAATTGTTAGAGTAATGTGTAGTGAGTAGATTCATCCCCCTTTGGGGATGGAGATGATTTTCATACATGCATTAAAGAATGGATATGAATGCTTTATATTTTGATTGTCTTGATAAATGTGAATGTATGCTTGCTTGTTAGAGTAGAATACTACACTTGATGGGTTTTGCCACACATCTTAGACAACTCTCATGCTTGTTTAGGTTCTGAGATAACCAGCTTGTGTACATGAATGTTAATCAACTAGGTTAGTGAATGGATTGATAGGTTTTGTCATAACATTTAGACACTTCCTATGCATGAAAACACTACCTACATTTGTGCCTATAGAATGCATTCTTCACCATCTTTTTACATGTGTGCACACACTCCACCCCTTAGGGGTTTTCCATTTCTGATTTCCAGCTTTCAATTTCCCTCGCTTTTGTTTTCCTTGTTTGATGCTTACTCGTTTAGTGTAATCCCAACTTCTTCCCCTCTTTTCCCACTTGCCTTCGAACAAACCAGAGTACACACACCTCCTTGTGGATCGACCCGTATTTGCCACCGCTTTAACGCAGTCGTGCACTTGCGGTTAATTAAAACGATTAAACAAGTTTTTGGCACCGTTGTCGGGGAGGTGCTCGATCATTTATATGCTGATACAAAGCACCTATGTAGTTAGTCAAATTTCGACGTCTCGACTCTTCAAGAAAGTTCCGAATATTTGTCAGCTACATACAAAGCACCTACGTAGTTAATCAAATTTCGACGTCTCGACTCTTCAAGAGAGTTCTGAATATTCGTCAGCTGCATTTCAATAGCCGCATTCAGGCGGTCGAAAAGAGTGTCCAGAGCTGCAGTCGATGTAATAATCCACTCTTTCAGAGCCGAATGAGCGTTTTCCACCCTACAGTTCGTAGTGTTGCCGAAATGAAGGACTTTATTCGTCCAATTCAACACAAACTTTTCTTCATGCACTAACCCCGTCTCTTCCAGATAATCCGTGAGAACTGGCCATGCCTGAAAAGCATCTTTCAGATTACAGACTGTTTTATCGTACTTCGTCTATGAAGCAGAAAACATGATTTTCTTCCACTTTCCACACTTCAAATTGTCTGCAAACTTCTTGTTCTTGCCGAATACGTAGTATGCATAGTTGTACACATCTTTGTTGATATGTCAAGTGCAATGTAAATGAGCATACTTCGGAAAAACCTCTGTCACTGGTCACATCAGGCCTAACCCCCGGTCTGTTATTATTGCAGTCGGGCTGACAGTATCTGCCATAATCCAATGTAAGTACTGATACTGCACCGCCTGATTCAGAAACTGCTGAGCGAGATTCCTGTCTTCAGATTTCGTTATCCTCATGTACTCTCTGAAGTTATAAATGTGTCTCTGATTGGGATTATCATCCGGGAATTTCTCTTTTACTGCAAACAAGATGTTACGTGGTCTTGTTTATGCCTCAGTCATATCACGAACATATTTCTTGACCCCAGAACTAAGACCGTTGATATGTCGATGACCAACTGGATAAACTGCAAGTTTGTAGATGAAGTGAACAGTAGTTCCCAAAAATTAACAACTTTTCGATGCACAACATGATTTCCGCATTTGCTTTCCCGCTTGAAGATTGTCCACTTGATATTTACAATTTTTTTAATCCTAAGATAATTGTCTCCACCACCTTCTTGATATAGCACTTCAAGATTAGCAATCAATCAATCACGATAGTCCCACTACAAAAACTCATAATACCATAAACCATTTCATTTATGCCGTAAATGGACGGTTCGTGGGCAATTATAAGGCTTACCCATGACCATGCCCGTCTAATTAAATGGTTCGCGGTTCGAATAGAAACTCGTTTACTTTTACCTCTACACATGACTCTACCCGTTTAATTTAATTAAACGGTTTTGGACGGTTAAATAGTTATATGGTTAAAACTTAATGGATACTAAAATCGATATAATAATTGGTTAAATAGTTAAAAACTTGTTTAAAACATCAAACATCCATAATTTTATAATCAAAACATCTGAAAATCATAATCTAAACATACACAAATTCATATAAAACAACATCAAACATCCACAAATAATGACAATAATAATACAAACAATTATATGTATATAATATATATTACCAAATATTATATATATTAATTGTGTTTCGTCGTTAAACGGATGGGTTAACTCATGGAACATTATCTGTTCGTTTATTAGATGGTTATGATTTTCACAATTCTTATCCGTTCATTTATTAAACGGTTATGATTTTTTACAATCCGTAACCCTACCTAATTTTTTTTAGAATAGTTATAGACGGACGCGCGCGTCACGGACGCACCTTACGTGGATCTGTACAGCTCAGATATTTTTCTTTGAGTCAGCGTCCAGTCAGCGAAATTTCTCTTCGCGCGTTTTTGTCTTTTTAAAAAACGCCGGTTCTTTAAGTTGAACGATTCATTTCCCAATACACAGATAAGACAGTGTGCAGACCCTAGGACATCGTGCAGTCTCATTATTCGTGCAGAGCCCACACTTATCATAATAAAATATTTGTTTTTAAGTTTTACGTTGAATCAACTTAATTTGTCTAGCTTACTTTATGTGTGTGTGCAGTTTACATTATGTGTTTGTCCTGTTAACGTTATGTGTCTGTCCGGAATAAGTGTATTTGCTGTACGGAATAAGTGTATTTGCAGTCCGGAATAAGTGTATTTGTTGTCCGGTTTAAGAATAAAGTGTGTCCAGAAACGGAACATAAAGTTTGTCCGGAATAAGTTGATTTGTTGTCCGGAATAAGTGTATTTGCTGTCCGGAATAAGTGTATTTGCAGTCCGGAATAAGTGTATTTGTTGTCCGGTTTAAGAATAAAGTGTGTCCAGAAACGGAACATAAAGTTTGTCCGGAATAAGTTGATTTGTTGTCCGGAATAAGTGTATTTGCTGTCCGGAATAAGTGTATTTGCAGTCCGGAATAAGTGTAGTTGTCCAGAATAAGAAGAAAATGTGTCCAGAAACGGAACAGAAAGTTTGTCCGGAATAAGTGTATTTGCTGTCCGAAATAAGTGTATTTGTTGTCCGATTTAAGAATAAAGTGTTTCCAGAAACGGAACATAAAGTTTGTCCGGAATAAGTGGATTTGCTGTCCGGAATAAGTGTATTTGCTGTCCGGAATAAGTGTATTTGCAGTCCGGAATAAGTGTAGTTGTCCAGAATAAGAAGAAAGTGTGTCCAGAAACGGAACATAAAGTTTGTCCGGAATAAGTGTATTTGTTGTCCGGAATAAGTGTATTTGTTGTCCGGAATAAGTGTATTTGTTGTCCGGTTTAAGAATAAAGTGTGTCCAGAAACGGAACATAAAGTTTGTCCGGAATAAGTTGATTTGTTATCCGGAATAAGTGTATTTGCTGTCCGGAATAAGTGTATTTGCAGTCCGGAATAAGTGTAGTTGTCCAGAATAAGAAGAAAATGTGTCCAGAAACGGAACAGAAAGTTTGTCCGGAATAAGTGTATTTGTTGTCCGATTTAAGAATAAAGTGTTTCCAGAAACGAAACATAAAGTTTGTCCGGAATAAGTGGATTTGCTGTCCGGAATAAGTGTATTTGCTGTCCGGAATAAGTGTATTTGCAGTCCGGAATCAATATATGGAATGCAATAATATGATGTCGAAACAAAAAAACGTCCGCAAAACGCGCTCCCTCTGTCCGCTCGCTTTGCGGGGGGGACTCACGTCCCCCGCAGGGGCTGCCGCCCCCTGTCACCCCCGCACAAACTCAACAAACCTCCCACTGTATATTTTACCCCACAAGAATTACGTTTAGGGAAAAAATAGCATCTCAGATTCCCTGTTTATGTAGAAAGTTTGTCCTGTTTTGTCCTGTTTATGTAGAAAGATTGTCCTGTTTTGTCCTGTTTATGTAGAAAGTTTGTCCTGTTTATGTAGAAAGTTTGTCTTGTTTATGTAGAATGTTTGTCCAGTTTATGTAGAAAGTTTTTACTGTTTATGTACAAAGTTTGTCCTGTTTATGTAGAAAGTTTGTCCTGTTTATGTAGAATGTTTGTCCAGTTTATGTAGAAAGTTTGTCCTGTTTATGTAGATACAATGAGAGCACAATGAGATATTGATGGTACATATTATTGATGGTAACTATTACACAATAAGATACAATGAGAGCACAAAGACAAACAAACAATACAAACACAAACACAAACACAAACACAAACACAAACACACAAAAATTACAAAAATAATATATCTTCTCCCAGTAAATCACACACAAACAAACAATACAAACACACACAAATTACAAAGATAATATATATTTTCCCAGTAAATCGGAAAGAAGATGTAAGACTTAAACATGACCGTCTCATTCACGCTGCTTACGTTGTGAAGAACCTTGGGAGTCGGCATCAGACGCTTTTTCGACGTAATATCTTACTCGAAATGGTGATTTATTATGGAGAGATGTACAACATAAACCGAACATACGTAAGTCTTCACCACGGAGCGTTGTACCTCTCTCCGGAATAAATCACCATTTCGAGCAAGATATTATTTCGAAGAAGCGTCTGATGCCGACTCTCAGGGTTCTTCACAACGTAAGTAACGTGAATGGGACGGTCGATGACACTCTTTCTTTCTTCTTCATTCTTTTTCTGTCACGGGCACTCCAACAGTGCAGCAAAGATGTTGTGGTGCGAAGTCTTCACCACCGGATCGTCACATTCACGATGCTAACGCTGACAAGAACATCGGGAAGTCTTCGCACCGTCCCATTCACGCTGCTTACGTTGTGAAGAATCCTGGGAGTCGGCATCAGACGCTTCTTCGACCTAATATCTTGCTCGAAATGGTGATTTATTCTGGAGAGAAAGAATGAAGAAGAAAGAAAGAGTGTCATCATATTTGTATTTGGGTGGAGAGAGAGAACGTGCTGAGTTGAAACGCATTTAATGTGATTTGAGTGGACATCAGGAAGAAAAAACAAAAAAACATTCATGCTTTAGCCACGTAATGGCTGACATGGATGTCCACGTAGAGCGCGTCCGTGACGCACTGCGTTCAACAAACATTTCCCTTTTTTTTATGGGTTTCTTAGACAACTGGGATCAGTAAACATTAAGCAACTAATCTCCCCTGACAACCGACTGCACATCGAAACTACAAAAGAAACGCTACAAATTAGTTCTTCCAATTAAAAACTTGATGGATGTGATTGCACGTCGATTGCACGAACCTTTGATATTTCCATGCTGCCATGTTGTGGTTGTAGGCTTGTAGACCACAGAATATCTATATATTATATTGTATTTGTAGAGATCTAGACTATACAGGTGGATCATGGATGCATGCACTGCATCGCTTTAACCTTCAAGCATCTCAACTTGTCTTTTTATACAGTATATATATTGAATTATATAATGATAAATGGAATTGGCGTGGCAATGATCAAAGGTAGTGCAACATATATCTATTATTAGATTAGATAATATACAATTTGTTGTTGGGAACAACTATTCGTCGCCGGAAAAATACTTAAATCGTCCTAAAAATAACCTTTTTGCCCTTAACAAATCAATTAATACTGATTTCGTCCCGTGTCTTTAAATAAGGTGTTTGACTCAGTTTTACTCACATTCCTAGTACCAACACCACGAAAATGTCTGGCGAAGCACCTGAATCCGGCGAGGTAACTGGGGCGGAATTTTTTTCACGACTCGGGCGTCTGGCTAAACCGCCTCCACCAAGGTGGAAGCGTCTGCCTAACACGCTTTCACATAGGTGGAGGCGGTTTAGACAGACGCATCCACCTTTGTGCAGGCGTCTCCTATGGACAACCAAACAAATTAAATTAACTTCAAAACAAATTAACAACCAAACACATAACATAGATTTCTACTACAAAAAGGAAATAACATGAAATTTTACTTAAACTAAACTTGACCGAAATCGATTAGCAACTAAATACATAACTAAACTAATTTAAAGATGTCCATTTTTCTCAACCCAATCCAGCAACTTTCCATGTGTCTTTTCCTCCACTTCTGTGCGGTTCGATTTACCAAATAATGTGTTCATTAATGCTATCTTCTCAGTGGCCAGCTTCAACATTGCTTTTCGCTCCGATTTTTCACCTCTAACTTGCGAACAATATTCAGGTTTTGAACACAAGTCTACAACCCGATCGTCCAGTTGATTTGCTGCTCGAGCTTTTCCCTTCTTCTTTGCCTTTTTAACCCCTTCCGGACGCTGAAAGGATTGTTCTGGAGTTTCATCTGGTGTTCTTTCGTTCGGTGGAGACGACCGGGTCGAAGAGCCTTCCGTGCTTTTCCTCTTACTCCCGCTTCCTGATGTTGGAGTAGTTTCAACTTCTTCTAGTTCAATTATGAGTGGGCGTGCACGTGTTGCACTTCCCGAACCAGGTTTAACGAACGACTCCCACTTTGGGTACTTACGTAACATTTCCCATACATGAAGAAATGCGAACTTAGAACCAACAGTGGATTCGTAAATAAAATGCGCTTCACGAATTACTTCGTCGTGGTTGTATCCGCTCCTTTGACGTCGTAGAGCTTCATCATAGCAACCGCTCCACTTCATTACAACAGGCGTAAACCTCCTCCAACGACCTTTTAAGGAGTCCGACAGGCGTGGGGCTATGTTCTTGTTCGAGCGGGCAGCATGCTCGTACACACGTGCCACTCTACCCCATAAAGCTTCGGCTTTCTGTGAGGTCCCGACAATGGCATCCATACTAACCTGCATGTAAGCCGAGATCAACGCTTCATCCTCCAACGTTGACCACGCCTTCACTCTATTTGGTTGCGGTGATTGTGTTGGTTGGGCGGAGGGATGGTGGTCGCTCTGATTCTGATCATTCACATCGGCATCTTTCGGATCATGTCCACTAATTAGGTTGGCATACATGTCATAAGGTGGTAATGGGTTGTGATATTGTTGTGGTGGTAATGGATTGTGATATTGTTGTGGTTGAAAAAATTGTGGTGGTGGATTTTGTGGTAAGCTTGGATAGTTGTAAGGGTCGAACTGGTAAGGATTCGGATGCGGAACATGTCCATTACCACGGGGAAATTGTGGTTGGGAAATACCCCGTGCAGGACGTGAGTCACGATTATGGTCAGGAGAAGACATGTTTGTTTAACATGTGATGCTAGCTTTGGATGAGTTGTAGGAAATGAAGTTTGAAGTGTTAGCTTATATAACAATGAAGGGTGAAGATTTGTCCGACAACGCATGACAACCAACAGTGAAGATTCGTCCGACAACGCGTGACAACCAACAGTGGAGATTCGTCCAACAACGCATGACAACAAAAAGTAAAGATTCGTCGTCAACGAGTGACAACCAACAGGGGAGATTCGTCGACAACGAGTGACAACAAATAGTGAAGACAACGCGTGACAACCAACAGTGGAGATTCGTCGACAACGAGTGACAACAAATAGTGAAGACAACGCGTGACAACTAACAGACAACACATGACAATCAACTTTGAAAGTTCGTTCAACAACGCGTGATGATGAACAGTCGTCCGACAAAACATTATAAATAGGAGGTCATTTGCAAGTCTTCCTCAAACCTCAAGTCTCAACCATGTCGAGTGACAAATCTTCTAACTCTAATTCCTCGTCTTCATCATCTGATGACCTAGATGAGGCCATAGACCAGGCAACTGAAATGGTTTCCGAGTACCTCTCCTCTTACCTCAAAGCACAACGACCACGTAACAGGAGGCGACGAACTTCTAACCCAGATAGAGATCACATTGTTGGTTATAATCGTCTAATTGCATATTACTTTAATGACAATCCTGTGTATTGTGATCGTGATTCAGAAGGAGATTTCGAATGCGGAAGCATGTCTTCCTTCGAATTGTAAACACGCTTGAGGCTACCGATGTGTTCTTCCAGCAACGACCGGACGCTGTGGGTCGACTTGGCATATCAGGTATCCAAAAATGTACTGCAGCGCTCCGGATGTTAGCATATGGTGTAGCGGCAGACGAGGTGGACGAGTACTTACGTCTAAGCGAAGCAACAACAAAACAATCTCTCCAAAATTTCTGTCAAGGTATCATTACCAATTTCGGTGATGAATATCTATGAACCCCTACCGCAGCGGACCTAGCAAGACTGCTCCAGGTTGGTGAGCTACAAGGGTTTCCAGGCATGATGGGGAGCATCGATTGTATGCACTGGGAGTGGAAGAATTGTCCAGCTGCTTGGAAGGGACAATATCAAGGTCAAAGCGGAAAACCGACACTTGTTCTGGAAGCTGTTGCATTTTACGACATTTGGATTTGGCATTCATTTTTTGGGATCCCAGGATCGTGTAACGATCTCAATGTCCTCCAACGCTCTCCAGTTTTCGATCACATTCTGGAGGGCCGCGCACCACCTGTGAGATACGAAGTGAATGATAACTCGTATGATATGGGTTATTATCTTACAGATGGTATTTATCCAAAATGGGCAGCATTTATGCAATCAATCATCCTTCCTCAAACACCTAAACATAAATTATTTGCCCAATTTCAAGAGGCAACAAGGAAAGATGTGGAACGTGCATTTGGAGTGCTTCAGGCAAGATTCGCCATCGTGAAAAGACCGTCGTTAGCATGGACTCCAGACATTCTCGGTAAAATTATGACTGCATGCATAATCATGCACAACATGATCGTGGAGGACGAACGCGACTCTTATGAACAGTTGGTGTATATAAACGAATTTATACATGAGCGCCCTCAAGAAATCGATGAAAGTTCAAACCCGTCGGGTCTCCGGTATTCCACTGAGCGTATCGTGGATATTAACAAATATCTGCGTAATAGAGATCGAGTTCGCAACGCTCAAAAACATTTGGCATTGCGAGCCGATTTGATCGAGAATATATGGCGACGTTTTGGACGGAATGAGAATTAATTATGTTTGTAATATGTATTGTAATATTTTATCTTTGAATTATTATAATATGTAATTGTCGAATTTTAATAAAATCTAATTATTATGTGTTGTTCGTAATTATTGTAAGTTAATTAGATTAAGTTATTATAAAAATAATAAATTTATTAGTTTGTGAATTATTATGTTGATATAGAAAATGAGGTAAAAAGAAATGATGTGGAGGAGAGAGAGTGTTGAAAGTGAGGTTGGGGTTAAGAAGAGAAAAATTGGTTGGGTTGGGTTGTGGGTTGCATAGTGTTTTTTGCTGACGTGGCAGAGTAAGAAAGCTGAGGTGTAAAGATATTTGGGATTGAGATTAAAGATGACCTTAAGGAGTTGTTTCAACAAGTGGTATCATGCATTCGACAACTTTATTTTAGTGGATTAAACAAAATTGGATTGCTTGGACGATATGTTGCACATGCATGCCACATGGTCGTCAGTAGAAGGAAGAAACTACACGGAAGTTTCATAGAAACTTTTTCCACAGAAAGGAGTTTGTGTGGTATATTAGAAGTTTATAATCATTAATAACAAGAAGAGACAAAGGTAAAGGCCATTCAAGTTCGGCAGTACAAGTTTTCCGTTTTAATTTTGTCGTTCTGCGGTGATAGGGAATTTCTGAAAGCCGCGTTTATGGAAGAAATTTCATATTAGATTGACATCTTCAACATAAAATAATGTACACCAGACCAAGTAAAATGCTCAAATTTGAATGTGCCATCTGATACTAATTTATTATAGTTTTGGTTTAGAAATCATCAAAGGTTTATTGGAGGTTTACTGTGCCAAATTTTGCTGCTTTCTCAACCTATTCCTCAATCTTTCTAGAAAGGGTGTGAGAGGTACGGTACTAAGCTTGAAAATTCATATGAGATTTGTTTTATTAAATCACTTATGCTATCTTACTAAAGTGAATATAAACCTATGTATTCCCCAAGAAGAGAGAAATAAGGAAATGGATATAAAAAGCTTAACTCCAAAACCACTATAGGAATTTGATCACAACCGTTGAACTTACTCTAATGTGTTTAACTTAATTGGCTAACTCAACTCCATGTTTGTTTGAAGTTGAGAATTATTGTTGGTTATCATGCCATTAAAGAATCCCCAAACGAATCAAACATAAAGAAGTAAAGAAAGTAGAATCCATCAACCACACATCTGTGACATCACTAAAGATGTTAATTTGAGAAAAATACGGTCATTTCAATAAGAAAAGTGAAGTTCATGGAATTCTTTATAATCTGCAGTGATGCATCCAGCTTGACCAAACTCCAACTAAGCAAATTCATATCGCAAGAAAATTAAAGTTGGGCTCCAAACCACTACTCCCTCCAATCACGCCTGATCACGAAAGCGACCGAGCCGGAATCAAAATAATATATGCCAGCACTACCATTATTCGAGGAGAAGACGTGACTATCAGAAACCAAATACTCGAAGATATATTCTATTTGTTGTTCTTCCTCTTGGTTTTGTCCACAAAATATAATGGAAATATGACGACATGATTCGATGGAATACGAGAAGGACAAGGAGAGGCTTGGACGCGGGCTGATGGAGCACGAACAGGGATGGGTTTTTTTTTGACATGTCCTCGTGGGCATGGGGGTGAATTATTGGAGGGCTGGTGATTGGTGAGTGCAACATTTTGACTTGTAAACATGTTCATTATTGGAATAAGTTAAACAAGGACGGTGAGGAATCCATGCCAGGATAGGTGTGACTGTTTTGTTGTAATAAATTTGAAGAAAAAAACACACGAAAGAATACACATGTATATGTTGCATTGCCACCATACCATTAGGTCATCTTTGGTCGTAATACTTTCATAAATGTCAACTTAACAAATCGGAACTTATTTTCTTCTACAACCCACATTTCCTTTCTCTTAACAATTTTTTTCCTTTTAACTATTGCTCATAAATAAATGTCAACTTTTCAAATCAATACTCTCTTTCTCCCACATTATTTTTTCTCCTCATTTATAATTTTCAACAATAAGCAAATAACAAACTTATTATTTTAAAAATTATTTATGCAAAATAATTACTAATTCTAACTACTTTTCTAAATTATAATAATCAACCAAAATTTATGAAAATTAATTAGCAAAAAATAAATTTTAATTAAATTTGTGTAACTAATTAACATAATTAAACAAATTTAATTATAGTAATTAAGAATATAAATTTAATTAAAAAATTGACAATATAAATTTAATTATATTAATAACTTAATTAACAAAATCATTTCATTCACCAATATTAATTAATATAAAAACTAAACTAAATGACAAAATATAAAAAAGACCACTCGGTTGAGGCCACATGGCCACCACCTAGGCCCACGACCCATCACAGGTCGTGCGACAAGGTGGCCCATCGCTTGGTCACACACCCCTGTTAAGGGGGTGCACCAAAATGTGGGCACCCCATTGATGGTGCTTTCTTAAAGGTTGTGATCCGTTAACCGGGTGAGGGAGTAAGGTCCGGTTGCGACCCCTAGGTTGGGAGTAGGGTCCACGTCCTCGTATGCCATTGGCCCCCCTTTTAAAAAAAATCTTTTCAGTTTAAATTTTTTAAAATATGTTTTCAGATCAATTTTTAAATATTATTTTTTAAAAAGATTATTTTTTAATATTTTTTATTTCTGTTTTCTAATTTTTTAAATCTATTTTTTAAATTTTGTAATTTAATTAGATTAATTAATTATAAAAATAATTTATTATGTAGTTAGCGACTTTCTAGCTTCACTCGCTATAAAAAGATAAAAAGAAATTATATGAATGAGTTAGAGTGTTGAAATGCTATTATGTGATTTTTGTGTTAGGTTGGATTAATTGTTGTGGTGACACGACAAAAGGAAAAGGTTGGGGTGGATTGGATTTGGAATTGTGATAGGAAAAGGTGAATTGATATAACATAATTCAATTATGCAAAAAGACAAAAGGAGAATAATAGCATGTAGCTAAGATGGAGATGAAGCATAAATATAAATTCAAAATCAAACCACACACCACGTGAAAGAAACACAACAAGACTTTTATACATTGAAAATTTTCGTTGCGACAAAAGATCAAACCTATGACTTGAGACGATGTAACAAATTTTTTCCAACTGAACTGTTAAATGTCGCCCACGAATTACTTAAATCGCCAACATCAATTACCATTTTGTCATTCTCTTCTTTCTACTTATATCTCTCTTCATTTCACTCTCTCACCACAACTCTCTCTTCATTTTCCTCTCAATCATAAAAAATAATGTCTCGGATGCCAGAAAAAGAGTCAACGGATGCCCATTTACATTCAAATACGGTAAAATTTCTACCCCATTTATTTAAAAATAACGGGGGTGTCTCGCTTGGATGCCCCCCGTGGGGGCGTTTTTGCCAGACGCCCCTGGTTTTTTTAAATTGATTATTAATTAGTAGTAATTGGTAATTAGTAAAGAATAATTAGTAATTTTGTAAATTTAGTAACTTAAATCCATTTAACGATTTTTTCTAACATTTAATTAATAGTCATCGGGTTACCGTAAAGGAAAGGAAAATTAGTACCCCTTACGTGTTGTACATGCTTATGAGTAGAAATCATCTCCTTGTCATCCACGTAGACGGGGTATATCTGCTTCAGTTAGGAGGGAGAGAGTATGTACGTTATCATCAGACACGTAATGACCCGTTCGATGTTAGGTGATTTCCGATTACGAGGAGGGTGACGATGAGGAGAGTGATGATGATGGGCAGTATGTGTTGGAGTTGGAGCGGGAGTAGGCGTATAGTAGAGGATGTGGCAACGTGGTAGTTTTTCTACTACTGAGTATGTAGTTCGGAAGGGTAGAGATGGTAGGTTTGTGACAGACGATTTCAGTTCATGCACTGTGGATGCCCGAACTCACAAAAAGAAGAGGGTTGACGATGATTCTTCGATCGTCACTGATATGATGTATGGTGGTCCTATAGATGGGAGCGTAATTCCTAGTTTTGGCGGCCACATCACTAGACGCATTTAGGCGGGCGAGGATCGGAAGGTTCTGAAGTGTAATAATCGAAACAAAGCCTGTATTACACTGCAAAGTTGACGATCAGTTATGAGTGTCGATATCACGGAGACCATTGTTGCTAGCAGTTTAGGTCACTTGCCTTGGAGCATGTTCACTTACATTGACGTGTTGTTGATATCTGCGTTTGTGGAGCGGTGGGAACCTGATACAGACTCTTTCCACCTGCCTTTAGGAGAGATGACGATCATGCTGCTTTACGTGGTCAAGATCCTTTGCATTCCTGTTGAGGGTCGTATGGTCGGTCCTCGGGCATTGACGGTTGAGCTAAAGAGTTATGTAGCTGAGCTACACAAGGTGGTTGTTCCTGTCCTTGGGAAGGAATAACCTCTTTTGGAGTGGTGGTGGTGGTGGTGTTAGCATTGACTCTGTTAACTTGTTCTACAGACAGGGACATTCTCCACAGCCCAATGACACGCAGTTGACTGCCTACCTGTTCTTATTGCTCAAATACGTCTTGTTTGTCGACAAGAGCGGTCGTAGGGTCAGACCACGTTATATATTTGAGGCTAGGCACCAGGATAATTTAGGATCGATGTGGAACGCTAAATCTAATCATTTTTAAGTTTGAATCCTTACTTAAGAAAACAAGATGTGCAGCGGAAATAATTTAAACAAAATAATGAAGAAACAAGCAAACCACAAATAACTTGGGGATTTTACAGAGGTTCGTGTAGGATTTCATGTTTAATTATACATATATATTTTTCAAATTTTCATGTATAATAAGGATCAATTTTCAATTTTCTAGAATTTATTGCATGCATCGGTTTGTTTTAACAAACTAGTTTCAAAAAACTCTATTAAAACAAACATGAAGGAGCTCCGAAATTCATACCTAGAAGTTCTCTAAAACTTCTCGAAGATTCGGAGACGGTTGGGATGCTCCTCGCTGCGTCGGACGCCTCCGAGTATTCACCAAACTCTAAACAAGATCGGAGAGAGGGAAACTAGTCTCTCAATCTCCGATTGGGTTTAGAATCTAATTACTAACCCCTTTTTAGTTCCCTTTAGAAGATGACCTCTGAAGAACTAAAACTAAACTTAAGAATTAAGGAATTTTCGTGGAGAATTATGGAGAGAGATTTTGCATAAGAAAAATAATGAATTAATTAAGGAGGTAATGAGATAACCTTGTATTTATAGGTTCTCTCCAAATTACCTATTCATGTGCAACCTCTTGCCCATGATTCCATGCAAAATTCCATCTAACCATCCATTATTTATTAATAAATAGTCTTAGCCACGAATTAAATCAATTATGGACCAATTCCATGCATGATCTAATTAATTCTTAAATTAATTCTGCATAAAACCGTCTGACCGGTCGACCGTCTGCGAGGTCCGGTCGACCGTGTAGACCTGGTTTCGGTCGACCGTTTAGACACTCGGTCGACCATTCGCAACATTAAAATATTTCATCACAATGTTCGGTCGACCGACCGATAAATTCGGTCGACCGAAAACGAACAGACGAAATCCCTGTTACGATGTACGCACATCCGGTCGACCGTGCAATATTGCGGTCGACCGTCCCACATCCGGTCGACCGTTTACTGTTTAGCGGTCGACCGTTTGTGCACTGTGCTGTAGACTTGTCAAATTTCGGTTTAACCCCTACAAAATTTGACATTTCGGGATTAGTAATAAATTCACAACTTATGTAACATATTATCCTATGTAATGATCAATCATTACACCCCATAATATTTACATCACATATGAATTTAATTTAGATTCTAATTATGTTATAAATCACAACATAATTTTGATTTTGCTTTTTCACCCCATGTGTCATATTTTCTATATGAAACCCGACACATCCTATGAACTCAAAATCCCCATTTCTTGTTTCCCAGTTTTGTGGTGTGACCTATGGGAGGATCTAAACTAAGTTGACAGTGATATTAAGAGCTTAATATCACAAGCTATAAGCGGTATCTAGCTACACATTATAGCTCCCAATTAGTTAGATGTCTTAATTCCACTCGAACCAAAACCCGATCCACTTAGTGATGGAGTGCACCACTTGTGTCCGTCCCTTGCCTCATGATATTAAGAATACACACAAAGTAGTATTGTGTCATCTTTGTATTAGTATTCATTTCTTGATCTCTTTAAGCTAGTTATAAATATGTGACTTAACTCAAATCACATTGTGCACATTATAACTTTGCTTTATCAAGGGGCCCACTAATATCATCACTCAATTAAGAGGGGCAATGATAGTCTTTTGACTAACTATCTTCTCCAACAAAAGTTGTACTTAACCAACCAATGCCTTTACACTACACTGATCGATAGTTCAAGACACTGATCTAATTAAGTATTCCTTAAGTGATTAGATATAAGTCTCATATCAAAGGACCAAAGACACAGTAAAATATTAATGACACAGAAACACATTTCTATAATATTTTACTTATTAGGTCTATTCAATATACAAAAGTAATATTTTCCTCTTTTGCATACCCGTGTCGTCACTCACTTGTAGAACTACAATGATCTATGACCAACACGACAATCTTAACTCGGTAATTAATGTCCCATGTTAATTACCATGATTGCGAATATCTTTTGTTTTATGCAAACCAATATCTTTCAGAGCTCTACGGTTAAGGACCAAGAGCCTCTTCCTTAACACTTCTAAAAGACGAATAACATAAACAAGGAACAAAATGATTTCTCATTCAATTCATAATAATTGACATTTAAAAGTAAAACTTTTAGAACACATTCCCTTCAATCTCCCACTTGTTATCAAAGTTTTCTTTCACATACATTCTCAATGCATAAAACATCAATAACTAGGGTAACCTTCCCAAATCACCTATCAAGCCAATCCACATGGACCCTCGGATCCATGGACTCGAAATATATTTCGTCTCTTAGCTTGGTATGAAGGTTTGTTGAATGGATCAGTTGTGCCACTGTTGTGTCCACCTATTTATTTATTTTGTCTTTCGTTGGTGGTTGAGTTAGCTGTAGTGATATTACTCCTAACTACACTAGCTCATACCTCCACCTTCAATAATGATGACGCATCATCACTCCAACCTCTTATTGTCTAGAATTCCTATAAGAATTGCATCAAAACAGCCCTCGACTATTTTCTCCTTTGTCTTCCATAAACACGAACCTTATCTTTAGTCCGGTTAAGGTACTTCAGAATATTCTTGACCGCAATCCTATGATTAGGATTCGCGTTGGATTGGTGACCTCTTGTCACATTTAAAGCATACGAGATATTGAGTCTTGTGCAAGCCATCGTGTACATGGTCCTTCCTTTTGCCGAAGCATAAGGGATACCTTCATGTACCCCAAGTCTTTGTGTGATTGAGCACATTGAGACTTCTTGAGTTGCACACCTATACTCATACTTATTGGCATATTGTCCATATCGGAATTGTTCACCCTGAACATTTCCAAAGACCTTGTCAATGTATGCACGTTGACTGAAGCCAATGAGTCTACGGGATGTATCTCAATGTATCTTGATTCTCAAGATGTGTTGAGCCTCATCCTTTTCTTTTCATTGAATACACTGATTTCAACGAAATTTCTCGTTTGCTAATGCAAAGGTATATGATTGCTCATGAGCAATATGTCATCGACATATAAGATCAGAAGTACTACATGGCTCCCACTAATCTCCTTGTATATACAAGGTACTCCTTTACTTTGAATGAAGTGAATCTTCTTCACCTCTTCGTCAAAGCGTTTGTTCCAACTCCCCGATGCTTGCTTCAATCCATAAATGGATTCTCGAAACTTGCATTTCTTCTCGCTACTATTTGGATCATCAAAACCTTGAGGTTGTACCATGTACATATCCTCCTCCAAGTTCCTGTTTAAGGAACGCCATTTTGATATCCATTTTCCATATCCCACAATTGTGAAATGCGGTAATAGTGAGCATAATCCGAATAGATTTTAATATGTCAACTTCTCAAAACTTTCATCAAAGTCAATTTCTTGAATTTGAGTATAACTTTTGCTACAAGCCTTGCTTTGTAGGTTGTCAAGTTACTATCCATGTCTATCTTCCTCCTAAAAGCTCATTTATACCAAATGATATTTTCTCTTGAGGAAGGCTAATCAAGTTTCATACTTGATTATCATACATGGATTCTACTTCGGATTCCATGGCTTTTAACCATAGTTTGGAGTCTTTTCTATTGCTTCTCGGAAGGTCGAGGGATCTTTGGTATCTAGTACCATGATCTCATGAAGTCCCACATACGTATTGGGTTTCTTCCTTTCCCTCATTGACCTTCTTAGTTCTTTTGGTTCTTCTTGTGTCTCTCGAACTTCTTCCACAATTTCTTGAGGAATAGGTTCATGTTCGACTCTCGAACGCACACTAGGTGAGGATGATTGAGATTCTCTCACAATTTCTTGTAAGGATGTCTCGCTCATGCTCCCACTAACCAAATGAATCTCGGTTGGGTCTTCATGATTTTGAATGCAATATTCACATCATGATCTTGTAGAGTATCTTGAGTTTCCTCAAGCTCAACTCTACTCCCACTACTTTTCTCTCTTTTCAAGAAATTCCAGAAAAACCATATCTCTCTCTACAATCTTTCGATTGGAGGTGATATACCAAAAGTAGTATCCTCTTGTCACACGAGGACAACCTATAAAGAAGCACTTATCCGCTTTTGGTTGAAGCTTGGTCGACATCAATTTCTTGATGTATACCTTACATCCCCAAATCTTGAGAAAGTCGAGCTTAGGTGTCTTTCAACTCCATAGCTCACAAGACATTTTCTCCACGGATTTGTATGGAACATTATTTAGTGAGTTTGTCATTATTTGTAGTGCATAATTCCAAAAGTAAATCGGCAATTTAAATTGACTCATTATTGATCGAACCATGTCGAGCAATATCCTATTCCTACTTTAGGAATGAGTCAAATTAGGTATTCTAAGCACTCACCCCTACGAACCTTTCATAGAGACTCGATATCTTGTTGAGTCGGTTCACTACTTCATCCTCGAATTCCTTGAACTTGTCAAAGAATTCACTTTTGCTTCCCATTAGACAAATATAGCCATAATGACTATAGTTGTCTGTGAACAAAATGAAGTACCTTAAACCGTCTCTTGCACTTGTACTTATCGGACCACATACATTAGAATGTATCATATCCAATTAGCTGTTCGTTTTCGTTCCTTTCTTCTTGAAAAGTCTCTTGGTCATTTATTTGACCAATCCGATAGTGCTACAAGATTGTATCATTCACGTGAGTTATCTTAGTTTCTCTTTTGTTATTGTTTGTTTGAGTTTGTTCATTATTTATTTCAAGCAAATAGAAATCATTCCATATGAACGTATTTGCATAGAAAATTCCATTCTTCGATATAGACAAGCAAGAATTAAAATATTTATTAAAATTTATCCATATCCAAAACTTGATACAGAATAGTTCTTGCTAATCGAAGGTACATAACAAACATTCTACAAAACATAAATTTAAATCACTAGACTATTGAAGTTCCATAGAATCTTGTACAATCGCAGCGATGCTTGTACTATTTCCAATCTTCAATATCATCTCGTTCCCAACGAGTTCCTTCCTATCCTTCAATAGCTGCACATCAAAATTATGTGAGCACAAGATCCGGTAACCATTACCAAATCAAGGATAGAGGTGATTAAATTTATCTCAATAACAAACATACCTATGGCGTTTCTCGGGCGCCTACGTTCAATCATCCCATTTTCAAGGTCTTCCTTGTACTTGGGGCAATTAGGTCGGATGTGTCCTTTTTCACCGCAGTGAAAACACTCCGAGTTGGGAGTTGGAGACTTGTAAGTTTTCTCCCTTGAGACACTCCCATTAGCACCTCCTACTCCCTCGCTCTTGATTGACGTATCTTTGGTAAATTTGTCTTTACCTTTGTTGATCTTTTTGCTCTTCTTATGGATAGCAAGGACCTCATGGTCCCTACTCTTGCCCATATCAACTTCAGCCGTTTTGAGAGCGTTGTGAAGCTCCTCAAGACTCACCCATTTTTCACGCACATGATAGTGCATCACAAAATCCTTAAAGGACGGGGCTAGAGAGCCAAGAATTAGATCTTCGGCAATGTCCACTGGCATTGGAGAAGAGAGCTTCGACAACTTCTCAAGGTATCCTTGCATCGTGAGAAAATGCATGGATAACGATGTTCCCTCCGCCATATGGCACCTTGTGAGTGCAATGGTGGTCTTATAGCGCTCCTTTCGGGCACTATCCATGAACATCTTGGTTAGAGCCTCCATGGTCTTCTTGGGTTTTGAATCCAAGTATTTCGCTTGAAGCGAGTCACCCATGGATGCTAGTATAAGACCGTGAACTTGGTTCTCTTGGTCTTCCCACTTGGCTATCGCCTCTTTCTCTTTATCGGTTGCCTTCTCATTTAATTTTGGGATTTCACCATCCAAAATATGAGATAGTTTTTCAAACCTCAACACGATATTAAGATTGAGTTGCCATTTCATGAAGTTTGAGCCATCATTTTGCAAAGGGTTCTTTTCGATCATAGATCGCACAATTGGTTGGATATTTGACATTTCTACAAAATAAATTATATAGGTTTTAATGCCAATTTTATGTTTTAATACATACATACATACATATATATATCGAATATGATGTAAATACTGCAAATAAAATCTTGCCCGTAAATGCAGTAATCCAAGATCCCATCAATTGTAATATAGACTAGCTAAGGGCTATCGAATACATTACAACATCAAGGTAAGAAAACATTTTCTAATCACAACCTTTTTGAATTTTAGCAACATTTAGCATCTTCAAACTTTTGTGACTCTTGTCGTTTTAATTATGAGGGAATGCGACCTATCCTCGTAAGAAAAACTTTTTCCCAAAACCGAGCGAGGGCTCTAGGTAATGTTAAGAAAACTTATTTTCATTTGATACGAGATATGTTTATCTATTGTATTCACAACTAAACATACTTGGGGTTCACTAGGGTGAAACACACCTCATATATTTAATTGTGGCACAACAACAGACAACCTTTATATCTCCCACTATTCCCAAAGATAGAGGGAGCTATCTCCCGCTAAGGGCGAGCAGAGTATCCCTCGATCAATGGCTGCTAGTGGATGAAATAAGAAAGAAAAATTAATCTTAATTTTTGTTGGACAATTTCATTTATCAACATGTGATTTTGAATTTTAGTTTATCATGCATATTAAAATTTATACACATCCTAACATTCACCATTCATCACATGCATAGCAGAAATTATAAAAAACAGAAATTAAAAATTCACACAATCCATATTGCGTGAGTTTATATGTTCCCTTTGATCCTTGATCTTCGATCCCTGATCCTCGATCCTCGATCAATGCGCTACAGCGGCGACTTCCTCTTGCACCGGAGATGTAGATTTTACAGAAAATAAACATGCTCCTCACATTCGATAAAACCGACTAGTGCAAGTCCTATGTAAAAACCTCTCATATGCAAATGCAACTATCAAAAAGACGGAAATAGAGAGAATTTTGGCTTTTACATACACAAGCTCCTGTATTATAATAATAACATACATTCATAGCTTCTGATTTGGAACATATAAACCCACAATTCCTGCATATACAATTCGAGCATCCATGCACGCAATATCGCTATAAACTATGCAATCTAGTTTATCAAGCATCTAGAATCTCAAACAATTCTTTGAAAAACGTTTTGAAATCCATTAAAAACATTTTTCATGCATCCATAGTTCAAAAATTAATTATGAACCGTTGTCCATCCAATTTCCAATGGAAAGATGAATCGCAGATTTTCGGTTTTGTTGATTCTCTTACAAAATAATCGTTTATACTTAAAACGAAATTATTGCAAGTTAGACTTATGTCTAAATCATAATTCTAATAATTACATGCCATGTTTTAAATATTCAAAACATTTAAAACGAATTATTACAAGAATTATTTCAGCAAAACATTAAAATACCGAAAAACCGGTAAAACGAATTGTTTAAATCTTAGATGGTAAACTAAATTTGTTTATAGCCATAAATCATTAGAAAATTGAACCCTAAGCTCTGATACCACTGTAGGATTTCATGTTTAATTATACATATATATTTTTCGAATTTTCATGTATAATAAGGATCAATTTTCAATTTTCTAGAATTTATTGCATGCATCGGTTTGTTTTAACAAACTAGTTTCAAAAAACTCTATTAAAACAAACATGAAGGAGATCCGAAATTCATACCTAGAAGTTCTCTAAAACTTCTCGAAGATTCGGAGACGGTTGGGATGCTCCTCGCTGCGTCGGACGCCTCCGAGTATTCACCAAACTCTAAACAAGATCGGAGAGAGGGAAACTAGTCTCTCAATCTCCGATTGGGTTTAGAATCTAATTACTAACCCCTTTTTAGTTCCCTTTAGAAGATGACCTCTGAAGAACTAAAACTAAACTTAAGAATTAAGGAATTTTCGTGGAGAATTATGGAGAGAGATTTTGCATAAGAAAAATAATGAATTAATTAAGGAGGTAATGAGATAACCTTGTATTTATAGGTTCTCTCCAAATTACCTATTCATGTGCAACCTCTTGCCCATGATTCCATGCAAAATTCCATCTAACCATCCATTATTTATTAATAAATAGTCTTAGCCACGAATTAAATCAATTATGGACCAATTCCATGCATGATCTAATTAATTCTTAAATTAATTCTGCATAAAACCGTCTGACCGGTCGACCGTCTGCGAGGTCCGGTCGACCGTGTAGACCTGGTTTCGGTCGACCGTTTAGACACTCGGTCGACCATTCGCAACATTAAAATATTTCATCACAATGTTCGGTCGACCGACCGATAAATTCGGTCGACCAAAAACGAACAGACGAAATCCCTGTTACGATGTACGCACATCCGGTCGACCGTGCAATATTGCGGTCGACCGTCCCACATCCGGTCGACCGTTTACTGTTTAGCGGTCGACCGTTTGTGCACTGTGCTGTAGACTTGTCAAATTTCGGTTTAACCCCTACAAAATTTGACATTTCGGGATTAGTAATAAATTCACAACTTATGTAACATATTATCCTATGTAATGATCAATCATTACACCCCATAATATTTACATCACATATGAATTTAATTTAGATTCTAATTATGTTATAAATCACAACATAATTTTGATTTTGCTTTTTCACCCCATGTGTCATATTTTCTATATGAAACCCGACACATCCTATGAACTCAAAATCCCCATTTCTTGTTTCCCAGTTTTGTGGTGTGACCTATGGGAGGATCTAAACTAAGTTGACAGTGATATTAAGAGCTTAATATCACAAGCTATAAGCGGTATCTAGCTACACATTATAGCTCCCAATTAGTTAGATGTCTTAATTCCACTCGAACCAAAACCCGATCCACTTAGTGATGGAGTGCACCACTTGTGTCCGTCCCTTGCCTCATGATATTAAGAATACACACAAAGTAGTATTGTGTCATCTTTGTATTAGTATTCATTTCTTGATCTCTTTAAGCTAGTTATAAATATGTGACTTAACTCAAATCACATTGTGCACATTATAACTTTGCTTTATCAAGGGGCCCACTAATATCATCACTCAATTAAGAGGGGCAATGATAGTCTTTTGACTAACTATCTTCTCCAACAAAAGTTGTACTTAACCAACCAATGCCTTTACACTACACTGATCGATAGTTCAAGACACTGATCTAATTAAGTATTCCTTAAGTGATTAGATATAAGTCTCATATCAAAGGACCAAAGACACAGTAAAATATTAATGACACAGAAACACATTTCTATAATATTTTACTTATTAGGTCTATTCAATATACAAAAGTAATATTTTCCTCTTTTGCATACCCGTGTCGTCACTCACTTGTAGAGCTACAATGATCTATGACCAACACGACAATCTTAACTCGGTAATTAATGTCCCATGTTAATTACCATGATTACGAATATCTTTTGTTTTATGCAAACCAATATCTTTCAGAGTTCTACGGTTAAGGACCAAGAGCCTCTTCCTTAACACTTCTAAAAGACGAATAACATAAACAAGGAACAAAATGATTTCTCATTCAATTCATAATAATTGACATTTAAAAGTAAACCTTTTAGAACACATTCCCTTCAGTTCGGCCACCCACCTACGTCATTTCTTGCAAGCTCCGCTCGAAACTTCAAGCTCTGCTTACGTCTTCACTATCAGTTCCCCGTTCCGGGCTGGGAGACAATGATTTACAAAGCAAGCTCCACGAACAACTTTGTGAGCATGGCTTCCTCCTCTCACAATCCGAGAGTGAAGCTTTGGGCTTTCACCGAAACCACTACTTCTTTTGACAACAAGATTGAGTGGAACAACACTCTATTACTTGAGCGCACTTTAAGTGAATTAAGAATTGATGACTAAAGTGTGAAGTTTAGGCTTGGAGAGTATAGGTTTGGGGAATTGAAAGCTTGTGAGTTTCTCTTAGATGTATATGACAATATAGAATGTAAGAGTTGAATTGTGTCTTGGTAACATCTCTTTATAAGCTCCTGAGGGGTTATAGCCATTGCGATTAATATGGTAAAGGTTTGTGTAAGAACCACAAAATAGAAAAGCACAGGACACAGTTCTGGACAAGTTCGATCGACCGAAACGGGTCTAACGGTCGACCAGAGTCTGTCCAGACATGGAATACAGAAATAAACGGTCGACCAAATATGTGACGGTCGAACGAACAGGGCTATAACTTAAGTGAACGGTCAAACCAAAAGTTGGACGATCGGTCGATTTGGCAGTCCAGAATAATTGTCCAAAAAAGTCCAGGGACAAACAGTCGAACAAAATGGTTCATTCGGTCGACTGACCCAAACTGGCACTACGGGGTTGACAAAACCTTTATATTCGGTCGACCGAAACTAGGTCGACCAGTGGTCACTTGGGGTATGGATAAAAATGTGAATACGACCGTTGGTATAATACGACAATTCTAACAGTCAAATGACACGTGTAGACTAGACGGTCGAGCAAAATGCTCAAAACGGTCGACCGATTTAACACTATTGGCTAGTAGATTAACTGATGCACTCGGTCGAACAGAGAACTCGTTCGGTCGATCGATTTTGCTCAGACAGTTCAGGTTTAGGTTTAAGTATTTTCTTGTCTATGTTTGGGTGACCTATTGAAGTCCAAATGATCTGAGATTTTGTGTGTGACTTCTACAAGGAACATAGTGTGTATGCGATTAGTTATTTACTCTAGTACGCTCAAGTATACACAAGTTCCTAAGACTCAAAAGAAATACATAATTACATGTCTTCAAAAAGCTAGATTATATGTCTTGACTTGGATTCCTTTCTTCCTTGAGCCTTGACCACCTGTAGATGTTAGCACAATACAATATGTATGTCATGCATAATGTGTTCTACACTACATTTGATTGTTATTAAGATTAGGTTGATTAAATCATTGAAACATGGATTAGGGCCTAAAAGTCAACAAATACCATCGGTGAGTACTCATGGGGGTCGACGACATTGGCATACCTGTATCGTCAGTTGGGGATAGCTAGCCGTGCTGATTGTGTAGGAATTGCGGGTTGTCTTTGAAGAGAATGTGTTCTAAAAGTTTTACTTTTAAATGTCAATTATTATGAATTGAATGAGAAATCATTTTGTTCCTAGTTTATGTTATTCGTCTTTTAGAAGTGTTAAGGAAGAGGCTCTTGGTCCTTAACCATACAACTCTAAAAAATATTGGTTTACATAAAACAAAAGATATTCGCAATCATGGTAATTAACATGGGACATTAATTACCGAGTTAAGATTGTCGTGTTGGTCATAGATCATTGTAGCTCTACAAGTGAGTGACAACACGGGTACACAAAAGAGGAAAATAGAACTTTTGTATACCGAATTGACCTAACAAGTAAAATATTATTGAAATGTGTTTCTGTGTCATTAATATTTTACTGTGTCTTTGGTCCTTTGATATGAGACTTATATCCGATCGCTTAAGGAGTTCTTAATTAGACTAGTGTCTTGAGCTATCGATGAGTGTAGTGTAAAGGCATTAGTTGGTTAAGTAGAACTTTAGTTGGAGAAGATAGTTAGTCAAAAGATTATCATTGCCCCTCTTAATTGAGTGATGATATTAGTGGGCCCCTTGATAAAGCAAAATTATAATGTGCACAATGTGATTTGAGTTAAGTCACATATTTATAACTAGCTTAAAGAGATCAAGAAATGAATACTAATACAAAGATGACACAATACTACTTTGTGTGTATTCTTAATATCATGAGGCAAGGGACGGACACAAGTGGTGCACTCCATCACTAAATGGATCGGGTTTTGGTTCGAGTGGAATTAAGACATCTAACTAATTGGGAGCTATAATGTGTAGCTAGATACCGCTTATAGCTTGTGATATTAAGCTCTTAATATCACTGCCAACTTAGTTTAGATCCTCCCATAGGTCACACCACAAAACTGGGAACACAAGAAATGAGGATTTTGAGTTCATAAGATGTGTTGGGTTTCATGTAGAAAATATGACACATGGGGTGAACAAGCAAAATCAAAATTATGTTGTGATTAATAACATAATTAGAATCTAAATTAAATTCATATGTGATGTAAATATTATGGGGTGTAATGATTGATCATTACATAGGATAATATTTTACATAAGTTGTGAATTTACTACTAATCCCGAAATGTCAAATTTTGTAGAGGTTAAACCGAAATTTGACAAGTCTGCAGAACAGTGCTCAAACAGTCGACCGGATAGCAGTAAACGGTCGACCGATCGGGCACGGTCGACCGGACGTGTCTCGACCGATAACAGGGAATTTCATCTGTTCGAACGGTCGACCGAATGTGATCGGTCGGTCGACCGAACATTGCGATGGAATAGTTCCTGTTACGAACAGTCGACCGAGTTATTGAACGGTCGACCGAAACTAGGTTCGAGCGGTCGACCGAACCTTGAAACGGTCGACCGGTCCAGACGGTTTTGTGCAGAATTAATTTAACAATTAATTAGATCATGCATGGAATTGGTCCATAATTGATTTAATTCGTGGCTAATATTATTTATTATTAAATAATGGATGGTTAGATGGAATTTTGCATGAGATCATGGGCAAGGGGTTGCACATGAATAGGTAATTTGGAGAGAGCTTATAAATACAAGCTTATTTCATTACCCAATTAATCTAATTCATTATTTCTTGTGCAAAAATTCTCTCTCCATAATTCTCCACGAAAATCCCTTAATTCTTGACTTTAGTTTTAGTTCTTAAGAGATCATCTTCTCAAGAGAATTAAAGAGGGGTTAGTAATTGGATTCTAAACCCTATCGGAGATTGAGAGACTAGCGTCCTTCTCTCCGATCTTGTTTAGAGTTTGGTGAATACTCGGAGGCATCCGGCGCAGCGAGGAGCATCCCCAACGTCTCCGAATCTTCAAGAAGTTTTAGAGAACTTCTAGGTATGAATTTCGGAGCCCATATTTGTTTTAATAAAGTTTTGAAACTATATATTGAAACAAATTGATGCATGCATGAAATAAATTATAGAAAATTGAAAATTGATCCGTATTATACATAAAAATTCGAAAATATATATGTATAATTAAACATGAAATCCTACAGTGGTATCAAAGCTTAGGGTTCAATTTTCTCATGATTTATGGCTGTAAACAAATTTAGTTTAGCATCTAGGATTTAAACAATTCGTTTTACCAGTTTTTTCGGTCTTTAAATGTTTGTTGATATAATTCTCTGTAATAATTCGTCTGAATGTTTTAAGAGTTTTAAAACATGCCATGTAATTATTAGAATTAAGATTAAGACATTAGTCTAACTTACAATAATTTCGTTTTATTTAAAAAAGGTTATTTTGTAAGAGAATCAACAAAACCGAAAAACTGCAGTTCATCTTTCCATTGGAAATTGGATGGACAACGGTTCAAAATTAATTTTTGAACTATGGATGAATGAAAAATATTTTTGAAGGATGTCAAAATATTTTTCAAAGAATTGTTTAGGATTCTAGATGATTGATAAATTAGATTCTGTAGTTTATAGCAATTGCGTGCATGGATGCTTGAGTTGCTTTGCAGGATTGTGAGTTTATATGTTCCAAATCAGCAATTATGAATGTATGTAATCATTATTATACAGGGGCTTATGTATGTAAAAGCCAAAATTCTCTCTTTTTCCGTCTTTTAGATAGTTGCATTTGCATATGAGAGGTTTTTACATAGGACTTGCACTAGTCGGTTTTTATCGAATGTGAGAAGCATGTTTATTTTCTGTAAAATCTACATCTCCGGTGCAAGAGGAAGTCGCCGCTGTAGCACATCGATCGAGGTTCGAAGATCAGGGATCGAGGATCGAAGGGAACATATAAACTCACACGATGTGGATTGTGTGAATGTTTAATTTCTGTTTTTATCTTGCTATGCATGTGATGAATGTGTTGAATGTTAGGATATGTATGATTAATAATATGCATGATAACCTAAAATTCTAAATCACATGTTAAATTGTCCAAACAAAAATTAAGAATAAATTTCCTTCTTATTTCATCCACTAGCAGCCATTGATCGAGGGATACTCTGCTCGCCCTTAGAGGGAGATAGCTCCCTCCATCTTTGGGAATAGTGGGAGATATAAAGGTTGTCTGTTGTTGTGCCACAATTAAATATATGAGGTGTGTTTCACCCTAGTGAGCCCCAAGTATGTTTAGTTGTGAATACAGTGGATAAATGTATCTCGTATTAAATGAAAATAAGTTTTCTTAACATTACCTAGAGCCCTCGCTCGGTTTTGGGAAAAGTTTTTCTTACGAGGATAGGTCGTATTCCCTCATAATTAAAACGACAAGAGTCACAAGAGTTTGAAGATGATAAATGTTGCTAAAATTCAAAAAGGTTGTGATTAGAAAATGTTTTCTTACCTTAATATTGTAATATATTCGATAGCCCTTAGCTAGTCTATATTACAATTAATAGGATCTTGGATTGTTGCATCTATGGGCAAAAATTTTATTTGCAACATTTGCATTTATATTTGATATATGTATGCATATGTATTAAAACATAAAATTGGCATTAAAACCTGTATGATTTATTTTGTAGAAAAATGTCGAACATCCAACCTATCGTACGATCCATGATAGAAAAACACCCTTTAGCAAATGATGGCTCAAACTTCATTAGTTGGCAAGTCAAACTCAACATCGTGTTAAAGTTTGAGAAACTGTCTCACATTTTGGAAGGTCCAATCCCAAAGTGGAATGAGAGATTAACCGATGAAGAGAAAGAGGTTAAGGCCAAGTGGGAAGACCAAGAGAACCAGGTTCACGGTCTTATGCTAGCATCCATGGGTGACTCGTTCCAAGCGAAATACTTGGATTCAAAACCCAAGAAGACCATGGAGGCTTTATCTAAGATGTTCATGGATAGTGCCCGAAAGGAGCGCTATAAGACCACCATCGCACTCACAAGGTGCCATATGGCGGAGGGAACATCGGTATCCATGCATTTTCTCACGATGCAAGGGTACCTTGAGAAGTTGGCAAAGCTCTCTTCACCAATGCCCGAGGACATTGCTGAAGATATGATTCTTGGCTCTCTAGCCCCGTCCTTCAAGGACTTTGTGATGCACTATCACGTGCGTGAAAAAGGGGTGAGTCTTGAGGAGCTGCACAACGCTCTCAAAACTGCTGAAGTTGACATGGGTAAGGGTAGGGACAAGCAAGTCCTTGCCATCCATGGGAGGAGCCAAAAGATTGGTAAAGGAAAGGGCAAATCTACCAAAAGTGGTTCAATCAAGAGCAAGGGAGTAGAAGGTGCTCGTGCGAGTGCCTCGAGGGGGAAATCTCAGAAATCTCCAACTCCCAATACGGAGTGCTTTCATTGCGGTGAAAAAGGACACATCCGGCCAAATTGCCCCAAGTACAACGAAGACCTTGACAACGGAGTGATTGAACGTCGGCGCCCCAAAAAGGCCAAAGGTATATTTGTTATTGAAATAAATTTAGCCACCTCTGTCCAGGATTGGGTAATTGATACCGGATCTTGTGCTCACATAGTTTCTAATGTGCAGCTACTCATGGATAGGAAGGAACTCGTAAGGAACGAGGTAGAATTGAAGGTCGGAAATGGTGCGAACGTGTCTGTGGTTGCACAAGGTTCTGTGGTGCTTCAATTGTGTAGTGGTTTAAATTTATGTCTAAAGAATGTTTATTATGTACCTTCGATTAGCAAGAATATTATTTCTGTATCATGTCTGGATATGCATAATTTTAATATAAATATTTCAAATTCTTGTTTGTCTATATCGAAGAATGGTGTGTTCTATGCAAATGCGTTCATAAGGAATGGTCTCTATTTGCTTGAATTGGATAATAAACAAATCTTTAATATCAATAACAAAAGACTTAAGACAACTCACGAGAATGATACTCTCTTGTGGCACTATCGTCTTGGTCACATAAATGAAAAGCGCATCAAGAAATTGCAAGAAGCTAACCTTCTTGGTCTACTTGATTTTAAATCATTGGAGACGTGCCAACCATGTCTAATGGGAAAAATGACCAAAAAGCCTTTCAAGAAGAAAGGCCCAAGGGCGAGTGGCTTGTTGGATTTGATACATTCCGATGTATGTGGTCCAATGAGTACTAGTGCACGAGATGGTTTCAGGTACTTCATTACGTTCACGGATGATTATAGTCGTTATGGCTATGTTTATCTAATGAGAAACAAAAGTGAATCTTTTGACAAGTTCAAAGAATTCAAGAATGAAGTAGAGAACCAACTCGACAAGAAAATCAAGTCTCTACGAACGGATCGTGGAGGTGAGTACTTAAGTGCCGAATTTGACTCATACCTAAAGGAGTTTGGTATTGTACCTCAACTCACCCCTCCCGGTACACCTCAGTGGAATGGGGTATCCGAAAGGAGGAATAGGACATTGCTCGACATGGTTCGGTCAATGATGAGTCATGCAAAATTACCTCTTTACTTTTGGAGTTATGCACTACAAACTGCGGCTTACACACTAAATAATGTTTCATCCAAATCCGTGGAGAAAACTCCTTATGAGCTATGGAGTGGTAAAACACCTAAGCTCAGTTTTCTCAAGATTTGGGGTTGTGAGGCTTACGTCAAGAGATTGATGTCGACCAAACTTCAACCAAAAGCGGATAAGTGCTTCTTTATTGGTTATCCTCGTGAGACAAGAGGATACTACTTTTGGCATATCACCTCCAATCGAGTGATTGTAGAGAGGGATGTCACATTTCTGGAAAAGAAATTTCTAGAAAGAGTAAAAAGTAGTGGGAGTAGGGTTGTGTTTGAGGAAACTCAAGGTACTCTACAAGATCATGACATGAATGATGACATTCAAGATCATGAAGGCCCAACCGAGATTCCTTTGGTTAGTGGGAGCGTGAGCGAGAGACCATCACAAGAAATTGTGAGAGAATCTCAATCATCCCCACCAAGTGTACGTTCAAGAGTTGAACGTGAACCCACTCCTCAAGAAATTGTGGAAGAAGTTCGAGAGACACGAGAAAAACCAAAAGAACTTAGAAGGTCAACAAGGGAAAGGAAGAAACCCGATTTGTATCTGGGACTTCATGAAATATTGTTACTAGATACCAATGATCCCTTGACCTTCCAAGAGGCAATGGAAAGGGAAGACTCCAAACTATGGCTTAAGGTCATGGAATCCGAAATAGAATCCATGTATGATAATCAAGTATGGGACTTGGTTGACCTTCCTCAAGGGAAAAAAGTCATTCATAATAAATGGGTTTTTAAGAGGAAGATGGACATGGATGGGAACTTGACAACCTACAAAGCGAGACTTGTAGCGAATGGTTTCACACAAGTTCAAGGAATTGACTATGATGAAACTCTTTCACCGGTTGTCATGTTCAAGTCTATTCGGATCATGCTCGCTATTGCCGCATTTCACGATTATGAAATATGGCAAATGGATGTCAAAACGGCGTTCCTGAATGGGAACTTGGAGGAGGATGTGTACATGGTACAGCCTCAAGGTTTTGAAGATCCAAAGCATAGCGAGAAGGTATGCAAGCTTCAAAGATCCATCTATGGATTGAAGCAAGCATCAAGGAGTTGGAACAAACGCTATGACGAGGAAGTGAAGAAACTTCACTTTATTCAAAGTAAGGAAGAACCTTGTGTATACAAGAAGGTTAGTGTGAGCCATGTAGTATTCCTAATCTTATATGTCGATGACATATTGCTTATGGGAAATCATATTCCTTTGCTTGAGCAAACGAGAAATTCATTGAAATCTGCATTTTCGATGAAAGACATGGGTGAGGCTCAATACATCTTGGGAATCAAGATATATCGAGATAGATCTCGTAGACTCATTGGCCTAAGTCAACGTGCATACATTGACAAAGTCTTGAAATGTTCAAGATGAACTCCAAAAAGAGCAGTGTGCCAATGAGTATGGGTGTGCAACTCAAGAAGTCTCAACGTGCGCAATCACGTAAGGACTTAGAGTACATGAAAGATGTCCCTTATGCTTCGGCAATTGGGTCGATCATGCACGCGATGACTTGCACAAGACCCGATGTCTCGTATGCTCTAAGCGTGACAAGTCGTCACCAATCCAACGCAGGTCCTGAGCATTGGACTGCGGTCAAGAATATCCTGAAGTACCTTAACCGGACTAAGGATAAGATTCTTGTTTATGGAGGACAAAGGGAATTGATAGCTGAAGGTTACTCGGATGCGAGTTTCATGAGTGATCCAGACGATAGAAGGTCGCAATCAGGATACGTCTTCCTTCTGAATGGTGGAGCTGTGAGTTGGCGTAGTTGGAAGCAAAGCACTACGGCCGACACAACCACTGCTTCAGAAGTGATGGTTGTCGCTGAAGCGAGCAGGAAAGGAGTGTGGATCAAGAAGTTCCTTGAAGAGCTTGGAGTAGTTCCCACGAACGAGGGACCCATTGAGCTATTTTGCGATAATAGTGCATTTATCTCGCAAATCAAGGATCCTAGATCACACCACAAAGTGAAGTACATGGATCGTAAGTACATCGTGACGCGTGACCTCATCGACGAAGGCAAAATAAATCTGTTATGGGTGGACACCAACAGCAACACAGCTGATCCATTCACAAAACCCTTATCCCAAGCCAATGGCGAAATGCATTTCGAGTCCATGGGATTGAGGAACCATGTAGATTGGCTTGATGATTGATATGTAATGGGGTTTACCCTAGTTATTATTGTTTTATGCAACGAGGTTCCGACAATGATCGATGTCTTGTGATGACTGATCCACAAACTCTGGGATGTTCATATTTCTCCAATGACAAGTGTTCTCCAGAATAGATGAATCTGCTCTAAATAAATTCCTTCGCCTGACTGAATACAACGGTGGATGGTACATGCACAATGAATCTCATGTGAAGTCGGAATAGCACACCCACAACATTTTTCAACTTGATGACTTAAAACCTGCATTCTCTTAAACTCATGACTCAACAATGACAAACAGTAATGGGAAATTCGACCATTTAGATGCTGATATAGAATCTCTCTGACGTTAGTGTGGTTTCGACGTCTCGAATGCTTAAGAAAGTTTTGAATATTCGTAACCTGCATTTCAATAGCCATGTTAACGAAGTCGAAAAGAGTGTCCAGAGTTACAATCGATGAAGTAATCCAGTCTTTTAGAGACAAATGAGCATTTTCGACCCTATAGTTCGTAGTGTTGCCGAAATGATGGATTTTGTTCGTCCAATTCAACACAAAATTTTCTTTACGCACTAACAACATCCCGTCCACATACTCCGTGATTGCAGGTCAAAACCTATATGCATCTTTCAGAACAGACACAAATATTTAAACTCCTTCTCTGAAGTAGAAAGTGTGACTCTCCTCCACTTTCCACACTTAAAACTCTCTGCTATCTACTTGTTCTCATCGAATGAGTGGTACGCGTAATTGTCTATGTCCTTGTTAATATGTCAGGTGCAAAGTAAATGAGCAGAGTCAGGAAATACATCTCTCACTGGTCGCATAAGGCCTAACTCCCGATCCGTTATTATTGTAGTAGGGCTGACAATACTGCATAATAGATCTCTTAACTTCTCCAATACCCACTGGTAACTACGCTCAATCTCATCCTTCATAATTGCATAGCCAATAAGGAATTTCATGTTTGTTGGTGTCACCCCAACCATCTCGAGCAAAGGCATATTGTATTTGTTTGTTTTGTACGATGAATCCATGCAAATTACCGAAGGGTATGTGCGTAACAACTTAACTGACGTCGGATGCGGCAATAATATGTGAGTGAGAACATTAGTTTCTTCATCCGCCATAATCCAATACAAGTACTGATAGTGCACTGCATGATGCAGAGAACTGCTGAGTGAGATTCTTATCTTCATATTTCACCTTCCTCATGTACTCTCTACAGATATAAATGTGTCTCCGATTCGGATTATCCTCTGAGAATTTCTCCTTGACACCCAACAAGATGTTACGTGGTTTCGCTTGTGCCTCTGTTATATCACGAACAATTTTCTTAGCCCTTGGACTGAGACCGGTGATCTGTCGGTGACACTCTGGATAAACTGCAAGGTTGTGATTGTGCTGACAATGGGAACTATTTGTAAATACATATCATCCATTACGCTCCCGCCGTTTGACCACCTTTATTAAAAAACGACACCCGCATCTTTTTTTTGTGTTCTTCCGTACTGCAATATCCATATCCCGGGAACTCATTTTCTTTCTGCGATGACATCTCAGATAGCAATTCACCTATCTCGTTGTGGTTTATAGGAGGATACTATAAAAAAAAGTCGACTCCAATGATAACTTTTTTCGCCCATGTTGTCGTGTCCTCGCATATTGGAAATACTTGTTGACTTACAAAAAACTCACTGTAATCTACCATGTCACCACCAAAATATTGCAAAGAAACATGAAATAATTTGAAATAACACACCAAATAAAATTAATTTTTTTAAAAAAAAATGGCGTCCGGCCCGGACGCCCCCCCACGGGGGAGGTGTTTTTTAGACGTTCCGGTAGGAAAACAATTGGTAACTTACCCTGCCGGATTCAGACGTTTCGCCAGATATTTTCTTGGTGTTGGTACTGGTAGAGTGAGGAAGTCCAAGACAGAAGTCTTAGTTTAAGAGACAGACGAAATGAGTATTAAATGGAATGTGAATGACAAAATGGTAATTGACGCGAACGATTTAAGTAATTCACGGGCAACGAATAACAATGCCCATTAGTAAATGTCTATATACAACAACAATAAAACCTTTAAATCCAAATTAGTTAGGGTAGACTAGAAATGAACTCGAAATAATCACACTTCATGCACGTAAATAGTCTTCTTCCATGCACTTCTATCAAACGTCAAATCCCTAGGAATCTTCTAATATTTTAAGTCTATTTTAATCTTAGTCTATCTAATCTCTTTGTTTTCATGTCTTCTTCACGGCTTAGTATTTGATTGCTTCTTCCCAGTCAGAAGGTGCTTGATCAAATAAGTCCGAGAAAACTGTATCTTGGTGTGTAAAGGTAAAAATCAGCGAGTGGAGGGGATATATGGACATGTTCTTTCTCTCATAATTTGATAAATGACAATCATTATATTTCCATTTTTCCAATGCTACAAAAATTGGGTTCTCAGAAAGCAACATTTGTTTGATTTAGATCCTGACCATAAACAACCTAAACTGTTACCAATATAAAAATTAATATAATAGTTATGATATATATATATATATGTATTAATTTACCAAGTAAAATCTAGATTTCAGCATATGGAATGTCAAACTCTAGGACGTTGGGTATTAGGATGAGAGTTCTTCCAAAACAAGTCTACATGATAAAACTAAAACTTAAACCTAGACATAAGTTAGTTTCGCATGAAACACTCAGTTACGGCCTTTTTGGTACAGGACGTTATTTGTTAATTAATAGAAAATCTTCAATTGTTAACTAAGCGGTGGGGACCCGAATCCATTTCTTTTATTTTATTTTCTAGTACTAGTGCTATCAAAGTATACAACTAAAGATCTTTTATCTAATTAATGCAAGTAACTTATTTCAAAAAAAGAAGAAGATCTATTTAACCTATGTTCAACACTTTTGCGCCTTATCTTTTTTGAAAGCAGACTTTACAATTTATTACTTTGTTGGGCTTAAGGTCGTTATCTTTTTAAAGCAGCTTAAGAAACCTATTGTTATGTCCCTAACCGAGATTAGGAGGCTAATGGAGATTAGAGGAGAATTAGGGTTTGCTTGGCATGGGAAGTTGGGTTGCATGGGGAAGAGGCGAGCTACAGTGGTCTGGTGATGGGTGAGAGGTGTAGAGTTGCGGGTTGCTGTGGAGAAGAGATGGGTTGGGGGTTTAAAATCGCGTTTTCTTCTCTCTCTCTCTCATTCTCTCCATTTCACTCATCTTCTCCTTCTTCCAGCTGAGGCGCCGATCGGAGGAGACGAGGACGACGCGCGGGCAGAGGTCGGACGTCCAGAGGAGGCGCGGCGCGTGCTCGAGGTCTACCGGAGGCGACGTGCGTGAGCGAGCTCCGGCGTTTCGTCGTCGTTGGTTGAGGTATGTCAACTTATTAGTGTGGTTTGTTGCTCACCCAAGCGTGGGGGAGGCGTTGGTCGGGTCGGGAGAGGTTGGGGACCTCTCCGGCGACGCGTTCTTCGTAAAGCCTCGGCTGGCGCGAGGTTGAAGACGACCAACGGTCGACCGGATCCTTCGGGCGGTCGACCGTTTTAGCACTGTTTGCCCGACTTTAACCTTCACCGGTCGGACGATGCCTTGTGGCGGTCGACCGGTAGTGCATTATTGCTGGTGAGTTGGGATTTTCTGGCTGTTGTCGGTCGACCGGTTCCTTGGGTCGTTCGACCGGAACTTAAGTGTACTGATTATTATTGTATGAATTGTTCGACCGATTTATATTGCGTTCGACCGATTGCATGTTTGTTCGACCGGTGATATGTTTACGTTCGACCGTTTGATGACGTAGAATACTAGGTTGACCCTGTTAGTTTTCGGTCGACCGGGACCCCTGAGTCGGTCGACCGATAGATTGGATTTGATGTTGACCAGACTCCGGATTTTGACCTCGTTCGGTCGACCGGTTTTAGACCCTTGTTCGACCGTTGGGGGTTCTGTTTTGAGCGCAGCGGTAGACCGTTTTAGGAGTACGGTCGACCGATTCCTTCCTGGAACCGGTCGACCGAATCACCTCTTCCGGTCGACCGTTTGGGCCCAGGACAGAATTCCTGGTTCCCCTTTTGAACGCCAACTTTGTCCACGGAAACCCGTGTCCTCGCCTTGTGCGTGAGCCGGGAGGTGACGGTGGGCGCGTGATGCGTGCCTGCCCAGGGACCGCCGTTGGGAAGAGTGTGGGTGTTCGGGACGCGTCACCTCCATGTATGGACCGTGACTTTTGAGATGATTGTTGGCACTTTGTAGTATAGCAGGCCTGAGGGATCGCGGATCCCAGTGTTGATGTTGTGCGGGCACGCAACTGGCGTTGGGTGAGGTGACTACCGGCCCTTGGGGCTACGGAGGTCGCTGCCCTGCTTTTATAGCGGCGCGGTTGGTGTTCGCGGCTCGAGGAGCCCGATGACCTGGCAGACTTCGGTCTGGATCTGTCCGATGCTGTGCCGGACTGTTGTGATGGACCACCGATGCTGTGCCGGTGATGCCGCCGAGGTTGTGCCGGCGATGATGAGTGTTGGGCCGAGGCTGTGCCGGCTTGTTGTTTTCCTCGGCTGGGCACCTACCGAGATGATGTTGTTATACCTTCCGGGCGACGGCCCCGTTGGTCCCTGTGGCCCCGACCACTGAGATTTACAGATCTGTTTCTATCGGCGCGTAGACGTGACAGAGGCTCCCTGCCGAACCCTTGAGTAGTGTAGCTGCGTGTGGGGGGTGCGATGTCGCGGGCTACTAGACTGCATGTGCCTGCAGTAGGTCTCTTCGGGAGACCCGATGATTGATTGTCGGACTGATGTCCTGTTTTACCCTTCGGGGGAACTGTTTCCATTTCTGTTGATGTCATGACATGCTACTAGTATGATAGGTTCATTATGTGATGCATGCATATAGGTGGGTTGGCATACGGGGTTTCCTTCTGGAAACTCAGGCATTGTTGTTGCATCTTTTTCAGGACCGCAGTAGGTCCGGGTGGGTGGTGACCGAGGACGGAGCGCTTTGGAGTCGGATCCTCTTCGGCAGTTGCTAGATCGTACGACTACATGTATTATATTTCATTGTATCATTATTGTAGTTGTACTTCTTTTGAAAACTCCTTGTATTTTGGGTGCACCCGGATTTATATATTTATATATTAGTGACGTTCCCGCGTGAGTTGTCTGTTATGTTGGTTATTTTGAAATTTTAAATCTTCCGCTGTTTCGGGACGTTACAACTTGGTATCAGAGCGGTCGATTCCTGTGTCTTCGTCTAAAGAACCACCCTTAGGAGTAGTGTTAGAGGCATGCATTAATTTCGTAGCTCATGCATGCATTGTTGCTTATCTGTTGATTGTTGTGGTGACAGATGACACCTAGGCGTGTGAGGAGTTCTCCACGCGATCGTGATCCCAGTGACGACACTTCAGGTGCTCAGTGGGACAGGCTGGGCGAGTTTCTGGAGCGTCAGGCTGCTCAGAGCGCTCAGAGCGGGGTGGGGGCTGAGCACGATCGGTTCATGCGTCAGCACCCGCCGACTTTCGATGGCAGGAGGGCCCCAGAGGTTGCAGAGGATTGGGTCTTCAGGATGGAGAAGATCTTCCGCGCTATTGGAGTAGCACCTGGGAGGATGGTGGAGCTGGCCACCTATGTGTTTGATGGCGAGGCCGCCAACTGGTGGAGGTCCACGTCCACAGTATTGTTTGATGACCGTGCAGATGTCAGCTGGGAGGAGTTCTTGGAGGTGTTTCATGAGCAGTACTTTCCCCAGCATGTCAGGGATCAGAAGAGGGAGGAGTTCATGTCGCTGGAGCAGAAGGACATGACACTGACGAGCTACATCAACAGGTTCAACGCTTTGGAGCGTTACTGCCCTGAGATTTGTGTGACCCCAGAGCAGCGGGCGAGGAAGTTCGTGAAGGGACTGAGACAGCCGCTTCGATCTCGGGTGATCAACAGCATGCCGCGGACCCTTGCTGATGCGGTGAAGCATGCTACGATCATCGAGCAGGACCAGAGAGAGTGTATTCAGGAGGCGCGGAAGGCGCCAGTGAGCACCGGTAGCAGAGTAGTCAGTCGTGGAGCAGGGAACCCGGGCAAGAGGCCCAGGTTCGATGGTGGAGGAGCACGTCAGTCTGGAGCGTGCACTTACTGCGGGAGGTTCCATCCAGGGCAGGAGTGTCCCCGTCGGACTGGAGCATGTATGGGTTGCGGCCAGATGGGGCATTTTGTCCGTGATTGTCCTCAGAGGCAGGGGGAGCCGAGCAGGAGGCCGGGACCACCAGCAGTAGGCAGAGGCGGAGGCAGCCGATCAGTTGTTGCACCGGGGCAGAGCAGGAGGACCGGGCGAGTCTTCACTATTCAGGCTGAGGAGGCGAGGGACTCCAACACCGTCGTGGAAGGTACGCTTTCAGTTTCTGGTTCAGTAGCGCGTGTGTTGTTTGACTGCGGCGCCACTCACTCCTTCATTTCGGAGAAGTTTGCTGGCGAGTTGGGTCGGACCCCTGTGCTGCTTACTGATGTTTTGGAGGTCAGCACGCCCATGGGTGAGGTGGGCACTGTGGGGAGCTTTTTCCCCGGCACCACAGTTGCTTCGGGAGACCACGATTTTCCGGCAGATCTGGTCTTGTTACCGATGGAGGACTTCGACGTCATACTGGGGATGGACTGGCTGTCCCGGTACGACGTGCGGGTCTTTTGCCGTGAGAAGAAGATCCTGATCCCGATGAAGGGCGTGCCAGATGTTCTGATCAGAGGTGCGAGGAGCAGAGGGGGTCGTCTGATTGTGTCTGCAGTTAAGGCACGGAGGCTGGTACAGCAGGGATGCAGCGCGTTTGTGGCCACGCTGGTAGTTCCTGATTCTGAGAGGAGGAGGCTGGAGGATATAGAGATTGTGCAGGAGTTCCCGGATGTATTTCCAGCAGAGATTCCAGCATTACCGCCGCACCGAGAGATTGAGTTCGGCATCGAGCTGGTAGCGGGTACGACACCTCAGTCGAAGGCTCCGTATCGTATGGCACCTGCTGAGTTGGCAGAGCTGAAGAAGCAGTTGCAGGAGTTGATGGAGTCCGGGTTCATCAGACCGAGTGTTTCTCCATGGGGAGCGCCTGTGCTCTTCGTAAAGAAGAAGGACGGATCGTTGCGGATGTGTATCGACTACAGGATGCTGAATAAGGTTACCGTTCGGAACCGGTACCCTTTGCCCAGGATTGATGATTTGTTTGATCAGTTGCAGACGGCGAGAGTGTTCTCGAAGATCGATCTGCGTTCGGGTTATCATCAGTTGCGGATCAGGGAGGCGGATGTTCAGAAGACAGCCTTCAGGACGCGGTACGGCCACTACGAGTTCTTGGTGATGCCATTTGGACTGACGAATGCACCTGCAGCATTCATGGATCTGATGAATAGGACCTTCCAGCCGTACCTCGACAGATTTGTCGTTGTATTCGTAGACGACATTCTGATATACTCGCCTGACAAGGAGCAGCATCGAGAGCACCTGAGGATTGTGCTTGGCATCTTGAGGGATCAGCAGCTTTATGCCAAGTACACGAAGTGTGAGTTTTGGTTGGACCAGGTGGCTTTTCTGGGGCATATTGTGTCAGCACATGGGATTTCAGTGGATCCGGCGAAGGTCGAGGCAGTGACTCAGTGGAGAGCCCCGACGAGCGTGACGGAGATCAGGAGTTTCGTAGGTCTGGCAGGGTATTACAGGCGGTTTATCCAGGATTTCTCCAGACTTGCATCGCCGCTGACAGCGTTGACGCAGAAGGGCGTCAAGTTCGTTTGGTCCCAGAAGTGCGAGGACAGCTTTCAGGAGCTGAAGAGGCGATTGACGACAGCACCTATTCTGACGTTACCGAGTGGCAGTGGAGGCTACGTGATTTACAGCGATGCATCAGGTATAGGCCTGGGTTGTGTTCTGATGCAGCATGGGAAGGTGGTCGCGTACGCTTCGAGGCAGCTGAAGGTGCACGAGAAGAACTACCCGACTCACGATCTGGAGCTGGCGGCGGTAGTTCACGCGTTGAGGACCTGGCGGCACTATCTGTATGGCGAGCAGTTCGAGGTCTTCACCGATCATCAGAGTCTGAAGTACTTGTTCTCGCAGAAGGAGCTGAATATGAGGCAGCGCAGATGGCTCGAGTTCATTAAGGACTACGACTTCACCATTTCCTATCATCCGGGGAAGGCGAATTCGGTTGCAGATGCGCTGAGCAGGAAGGAGGAGGTTTCAGTTGCGAGTATGTGCATCCAGGAGTGGAGGTTACTCGAGGCTTTTTCCGAGTGGAGTCCGTTCACAGAGGGTTCAGAGGGAGCAGTGATTGCTGGGCTTCGGGTGGAGCCGCAGACTGTCTCACGAGTGGTGCAGACTCAGCTTGGGGATGATGAGTTAGATGGTCTGCTACAGTTGGCTTCCAGAGAGGGGTCAGATTTCAGTATAGGGGTTGATGGTGGTTTCAGGTTCAGGAGTCGAATCTGGGTGCCGAAGAGCGATGGGCTGAGAGATGACATCATGGAGGAGGCACACAGAGCTAGATACACCATTCACCCGGGGAGCACGAAGATGTATAAGGACCTGCAGCGGAACTTCTGGTGGAAGGGCATGAAGAGGGATATTGCAGAGTTTGTGGAGCGATGCTTAGTCTGCCAGCAGGTGAAGATTGAGCATCAGAGGCCGGCAGGACCGATGCAGAGTATTGAGCTTCCTGAGTGGAAGTGGGAGCACGTGACGATGGATTTTGTCACAGGATTGCCGAAGACGAGGAGATTCCACGACGCGATTTGGGTGATAGTCGATCGACTGACCAAGTCGGCGCATTTCTTAGCGATCAGGACCACGTTGCCGTTGGAGGGTCTAGCTAAGTTGTACGTGGAGGAGATAGTCAGGTTGCATGGAGTGCCGGTGAGCATCATCTCAGATCGAGATCCTCGTTTCACTTCCAGATTTTGGGGGAGACTGCAGCAGGCTTTGGGGACGCGTCTGAGGTTCAGTACAGCGTTCCATCCGCAGACAGATGGTCAGTCAGAGAGGACGATTCAGACCTTGGAGGATATGCTGAGAGCATGCACGTTGGATTGGGCAGGGCACTGGGATGAGCACCTGCCACTGATAGAGTTCGCCTACAACAACAGCTACCATTCGAGTATTGGGATGGCACCGTACGAGGCGCTGTACGGGAGGCCTTGCAGATCACCGGTATGCTGGAGTGATGTGGGCGAGAGGCAGTTAGTGGGGCCAGAGATTGTGCAGATGTACTCAGAGAAGGTTGATGTGATCAGGAGGAGACTGGCCACAGCACAGAGCAGGCAGAAGAGTTATGCTGATCGACGCAGACGTGAGTTGAGTTTCGAGGTAGGCGACCATGTGTTTCTGAAGATTTCCCCAGCCAGAGGTGTGATGAGGTTTGGGAAGAAGGGGAAGCTCAGTCCGAGGTATGTTGGACCGTTTGAGATCCTCGACCGGGTTGGAGAGGTTGCCTACCGGATTGCGTTGCCGCCGCAGTTTTCAGGTCTGCATAATGTCTTCCATGTGTCGATGCTGAGGAAGTATGTGGCAGATCCGTCGCACGTCATCGAGATAGCAGTACCAGAGATTCAGCAGGACTTGTCACTCGAGGAGAGACCAGTTGCGATTGTCGATCGCATGGATCATCAGCTCAGGAGGAGGACCATTCCGATGGTGAAGGTCAGGTGGCAGCATCACAGTGAGCGCGAGGCCACGTGGGAGATCGAGGAGGATGTCAGAAGGCAGTATCCAGAGCTTTTCGGTGAGTAGTTGCTTTGATTTCGGGACGAAATCCTTTTAAGTTGGGTGGATTGTTATGTCCCTAACCGAGATTAGGAGGCTAATGGAGATTAGAGGATAATTAGGGTTTGCTTGGCATGGGAAGTTGGGTTGCATGGGGAAGAGGCGAGCTACAGTGGTCTGGTGATGGGTGAGAGGTGTAGAGTTGCAGGTTGCTGTGGAGAAGAGATGGGTTGGGGGTTTAAAATCGCGTTTTCTTCTCTCTCTCTCTCTCATTCTCTTCATTTCACTCATCTTCTCCTTCTTCCAGCTGAGGCGCCGATCGAAGGAGACGAGGACGACACGCGGGCAGAGGTCGGACGTCCAGAGGAGGCGCGGCGCGTGCTCGAGGTCTACCGGAGGCGACGTGCGTGAGCGAGCTCCGGCGTTTCGTCGTCGTTGGTTGAGGTATGTCAACTTATTAGTGTGGTTTGTTGCTCACCCAAGCGTGGGGGAGGCGTTGGTCGGGTCGGGAGAGGTTGGGGACCTCTCCGGCGACGCGTTCTTCGTAAAGCCTCGGCTGGCGCGAGGTTGAAGACGACCAACGGTCGACCGGATCCTTCGGGCGGTCGACCGTTTTAGCACTGTTTGCCCGACTTTAACCTTCACCGGTCGGACGATGCCTTGTGGCGGTCGACCGGTAGTGCATTATTGCTGGTGAGTTGGGATTTTCTGGCTGTTGTCGGTCGACCGGTTCCTTGGGTCGTTCGACCGGAACTTAAGTGTACTGATTATTATTGTATGAATTGTTCGACCGATTTATATTGCGTTCGACCGATTGCATGTTTGTTCGACCGGTAGTATGTTTACGTTCGACCGTTTGATGACGTAGAATACTAGGTTGACCCTGTTAGTTTTCGGTCGACCGGGACCCCTGAGTCGGTCGACCGATAGATTGGATTTGATGTTGACCAGACTCCGGATTTTGACCTCGTTCGGTCGACCGGTTTTAGACCCTTGTTCGACCGTTGGGGGTTCTGTTTTGAGCGCAGCGGTAGACCGTTTTAGGAGTACGGTCGACCGATTCCTTCCTGGAACCGGTCGACCGAATCACCTCTTCCGGTCGACCGTTTGGGCCCAGGACAGAATTCCTGGTTCCCCTTTTGAACGCCAACTTTGTCCACGGAAACCCGTGTCCTCGCCTTGTGCGTGAGCCGGGAGGTGACGGTGGGCGCGTGATGCGTGCCTGCCCAGGGACCGCCGTTGGGAAGAGTGTGGGTGTTCGGGACGCGTCACCTCCATGTATGGACCGTGACTTTTGAGATGATTGTTGGCACTTTGTAGTATAGCAGGCCTGAGGGATCGCGGATCCCAGTGTTGATGTTGTGCGGGCACGCAACTGGCGTTGGGTGAGGTGACTACCGGCCCTTGGGGCTACGGAGGTCGCTGCCCTGCTTTTATAGCGGCGCGGTTGGTGTTCGCGGCTCGAGGAGCCCGATGACCTGGCAGACTTCGGTCTGGATCTGTCCGATGCTGTGCCGGACTGTTGTGATGGACCACCGATGCTGTGCCGGTGATGCCGCCGAGGTTGTGCCGGCGATGATGAGTGTTGGGCCGAGGCTGTGCCGGCTTGTTGTTTTCCTCGGCTGGGCACCTACCGAGATGATGTTGTTATACCTTCCGGGCGACGGCCCCGTTGGTCCCTGTGGCCCCGACCACTGAGATTTACAGATCTGTTTCTATCGGCGCGTAGACGTGACAGAGGCTCCCTGCCGAACCCTTGAGTAGTGTAGCTGCGTGTGGGGGGTGCGATGTCGCGGGCTACTAGACTGCATGTGCCTGCAGTAGGTCTCTTCGGGAGACCCGATGATTGATTGTCGGACTGATGTCCTGTTTTACCCTTCGGGGGAACTGTTTCCATTTCTGTTGATGTCATGACATGCTACTAGTATGATAGGTTCATTATGTGATGCATGCATATAGGTGGGTTGGCATACGGGGTTTCCTTCTGGAAACTCAGGCATTGTTGTTGCATCTTTTTCAGGACCGCAGTAGGTCCGGGTGGGTGGTGACCGAGGACGGAGCGCTTTGGAGTCGGATCCTCTTCGGCAGTTGCTAGATCGTACGACTACATGTATTCTATTTCATTGTATCATTATTGTAGTTGTACTTCTTTTGAAAACTCCTTGTACTTTGGATGCACCCGGATTTATATATTTATATATTAGTGACGTTCCCGCGTGAGTTGTCTGTTATGTTGGTTATTTTGAAATTTTAAATCTTCCGCTGTTTCGGGACGTTACACCTATCTTGAAAGAGTCCTTATACACGGACGCGGGCGTCACGGACGCGCCCTACGTGGCTTCAAAAAGTGGCTGAGTCAGCGTCTACTCGGATTGCCATGTCACGCTTTCCTTCCGAACGCGCCTCAAATTGTTTTAAATTTTTTTTGACGGTTTTCGAAGAAGGACGGTTCGTTTCCAGATTAGACAGCGGCAGACACCCTACGAACGACGGTTCGGATACCGAGGAAGATAACATATCCAGAACAAAAGGGAGACTCTCGCTTTCTTTCTTTCTTACCTGTGAACGTAGGAAGCGCACCTGTGAAGCTTTCCCGACTTTCTTTCCCTGTGAAGCGCACCTTGTAAACGATAATGGAATCTTCAACTCCGGCCGTCGATATCGAACACGTCCCAGAACCGGTGGGTCTCTAATTTTTTCTTTCCCTGGGTCGTTATTTTTTTTGATGAACTTCCGTTTATTAAATTATTGGTTTTAGGGAACCACGTACTACTTCCGGGAATCACGATGCTCCTGGAAGGCCATCCGAAAGCAGTTTGACCGGATGAATAAGGTGGAGAAGGAGGCTTTCCGTAGCACCCCATTCGGTCACTTCCTAAACCTTCCTAACATTACGACGGACAACGAAATAGTCGGTTGGTTCGTCGAGCACTACGATACGGAGGAGGTGGGGCTGAGAATAGGATCAGGGGTAGTTCCCCTTACACCGGAAGACATCGCCCTAATTTTGGGGTTACGTACGCATGGGAAGGCCGTGGTGATGGAACCATTGCGCGTCCAGAAGCGAGAGGGGGTGAACCTTGACAACACCCAACTTTTAGTTCATCTCATGGCAAACAGTACCATGGGCGAGACGGAGGAGTACGTTCGTCTCCTGATTTCTTTCATCTTCAACAATTTTTTGTTCTATGATGGAACGCTGCGACCGAAGGAATGGTTCATGCACCCTCTGAGGAACATCAAACGCCTAAGCAGCTACGCATGGGCAAGTGCAGTTCACAAAACCCTGGTTGGAGGCCTCGAGAAAGCAAGTTTAGAACTGCAGGAGAGGAAAAAGGCAGGGAATTTCATAATGCGGCAGGGGAACGTCGAAGGTTGTGTTGCCATACTACACGTAAGTTTTTGTTCCTGCTTCACACTTCCTCTCTTCCTCTTTTTTTGTTTTTGTTCTTTTCGGAAGACGATGTGTGTCTGTTCGGAATACGTTGTGAGTCTGTTCGGATTAAGTGGTGGGTCTGTTCGGATTAAGTGGTGGGTCCGTTCGGATTAAATGGTGGGTCTGTTCGGGTTAAGTGGTGGGTCTGTTGGGGTTAAGTGGTGGGTCTGTTCGGATTAAGTGGTGAGTCTGTTCGGAATAAGTGGTGCGTCTGTTCGGATTAAGTTGGGTGTCTGTTCGGATTAAGTGGTGCGTTTGTTCGGATTAAGTGGTGAGTCTGTTCGGATTAAGTTGGGTGTCTGTTCGGATTAAGTGGTGCGTCTGTTCGGATTAAGTGATGCGTCTGTTCGGATTAAGTGGTGCGTCTGTTCGGATTAAGTGGTGCGTCTGTTCGGGTGAGGTGGTGCGCCTGTTCGGATTAAGTGGTGGGTCTGTTCGGAATACGTTGTGAGTCTGTTCGGAATATGTTGTGAGTCTGTTCGGATTAAGTGGTGGGGCTGTTCGGAATATGTGGTGGGGTTGTTCGGATTAAGTGTTGGGTCTGTTCGGAATACATTGTGAGTCAGTTCGGAATACATTGTGAGTCTGTTCGAAATACATGGTGAGTCTGTTCGCATTAAGGGGTGGGTCTGTTCGGATTAAGTGGTGGGTCTGTTCGGAATAAGACGTGTGTCTGTTCGGAATAAGAAGTCCGTCTGTTCGGATTAAGTTGGGTGTCTGTTCGGTTTACGTTTAATGTATGTTCGGATTCAGTTGTCTTTCGAATATGAAGGTACGTTGGTATAGTAGTTCTCATTTGTTTCCTTTCCATTTGAAGGTGTGGCTTTGTGAGAAATTTAAATTGGGGGAGCCCAGAACTGGAGTTTTCCCACGGATGAAAAGATGGACGGAGATGTTTGGGAAACGATTAACCCTGAGGAAATGGGAGGAACGTGGAATTACCTTACATCGGATTTACGACGGCACGTTCGACCTGATGGGGGCTCCATCAATGAGTGAAAGGGAGCTGCAACTTATTGGTCCTGTTCGAAAGAGCTCAACTTCAACCGTCAGTTTGCCAAGGCTCCAACTGGCAGACTGCAGCATTCCATGCGACCCGCTGCTCCAAGAATTGGAGCTGAGTGAGGTGAAGACAAAATGGCTGAGGGCCGAAGCTGCCCTTAAGAAGGCCACAGAACAGGTACACGACCTCAGGGAAGAACTGAGGATTTCCCAGGAAGAGTGTGGGAGGCTCAGGAAAGATATTATATATCTTCGAGGGACAGGGACAACTGGAGTCCCTGGTGGGGAGAACGAGCGAGAGCAAGAGGAGGAGAATAGGAAGAAGAGGGAGGCGGAGGAAGAAGAGAATAGGAAGAGGAAGGAGGATGAAGAAGAAGAAGAAAAAAAGAGGAAGGAGGAGGAAGAAGAAAAGAGGAGGGAGGAGGAGGAAGAAGAAAAGAGGAGGGAGGAGGAGGAAGAAGAAAAGAGGAGGGAGGAGGAGGAAGAAGAAAAGAGGAGGGAGGAGGAAGAAGAAGAGAAGAAGAGGAAGGAGGTGGAGGAACGAGAAAAGAAGAAGAGGAAGGAGGAGGAGGAACGAGAAAAGAGGAAGAGGGAGGAGGAGGAATGTGAGAGAAAAAGGGAGGAGGAAAGGAAGAAGGAAGAAGAGGAGAAGAGGGAGGAGGAGAGGAAGATGGGAGAAAAGAGGAAAATGCTGGAGAAGGAGGAAGAGAAGAAGAAGAAGGAGAAGGAAGAAGAAAGAAAGGCCCAGATAGCAAACTGGGTCGCGAAAAGAAAACGCTCGACGGCCACCGTTGAGCAGCAGCTGAAGGAAGGCGAACATCTGGCCAAGAAGAATAAGAAGGAAGAAGAGCAAAAAAGAAAAGATAGAGCGGCTCAAAGGAGCCTGAAGAAAAAAAGGCTGGATGTTGACATGCCTGCATTGGGCACGTTGTCAGTTGATGAGGTCAAAATGCTACTGAACCTGACCGAACCCAACAAGGACAATAGGGAGGTCATCTGGAGAGGCGATATGTGCAGTTTAAAACGCTCCGACCTGAAGGAGCTTATAACGCCTAGGATGGATATTAGCGATGAAACTATCGACGCTATGCTATCGGTGCTCGAAGAAAGACGCCACCCAGATAAAGTTATATGCATATCCACATTCGAGTCGGGGCGAATTCTTGGAGGGCAAGGCAGAGAAGTTGATGATTTTATCCTCCCTAAAATCGTAGGTGCGTCTCCAACACAGACCGTGATCGCCCAACCATGCTGGTCTTCAGGTCATTGGACACTGGTGGTTGTCTATGGCCCGTCCAAAGAGATTTTGGCATTCAACAGTCTCTCTAGGGAGCTAGGCGAAGGTGATGATCCGGAGCAGACTGTAGGCCTACATGAATGTGCAGCAGCGGATGCGGCTGTATACTGGAGGGATCTACTCAAGGTCGACTGGCCCCTGAGAATCCTGAGGAAAGAGAGCCAACAACAACCACCGGGGAGCAACGATTGCGGCGCCTTCGTTTTATACTGGATAAGGTGCCTAATGTTGAATGTTGACCCTACGAAGGAGAAGGACCCCAATACCATCCACTCTATCAGGGGTGAATTGGCGGTCATGTTACTTAGGGATCGTCGGTCGTGTGTGCAGGTCTAAACAGACAAAGATATTTTTAGTTTTGTTTATTTTTTGGTTTACATGTACAAAATGTTTACATATTCAGTTCACAAACTATTTACATGTAAAAATACAAACATTACCAATGTCATTCTTAAGCTAACTTTATTCCGAACACAGTCTTCTTATTCTGAACAGACCCAACACTTAATCCGAACAGACTCACAACTTAATCCGAACAACCGCAACATTTAATCCGAACAAGCTCACAACTTATTCCGAACACAGTCTTCTATTTCCGAACAGACCCACCACTTATTCCGAACAGACCCAACACTTAATCCGAACAGACGCAACACTTAATCCGAACAGACTCACAACTTAATCCGAACAACCGCAACATTTAATCCGAACAGGCTCACAACTTATTCTGAACACAGTCTTCTTATTCCGAACAGACCCACCACTTATTCCGAACAGACCCAACACTTAATCCGAACAGACGCAACACTTAATCCGAACAGACTCACAACTTATTCCGAACAAACGCAACATTTAATCCGAACAGGCTCACTACTTATTCCGAACACAGTCTTCTTATTCCGAACAGACCCAACACTTAATCCGAACAGACTCACAACTTAATCCGAACAACCGCAACATTTAATCCGAACAGGCTCACAACTTATTCCGAACACAGTCTTCTATTTCCGAACAGACACAAGTAAATCTGAACTGAACTTGTATAACAACCATACTCTTTACAGATCACAACGTATCAACAATTACAAGTTTCTTGGTTTTACAAGAACGGGAAAAAACAAAAAAATGTAAATTAAGGAGGAAATTCCTCGTAATACAAACTCATGTCCCAATCGGAGAAATCAGGATCCGCGGGTTTTGGTGCTACTTCGTGAAGCGGCGAAGTAACCTTCATCTTCCACTTTCCCTTCTCTTGTTGGGCGTGTTTTTTATGGCTCTTTTTAATTATCTTCTCAGCTAAAGACACTCGACGTCTAGTCGGCGGTCTTCCTATACGTCTGACCTTTTCCGGATTAAGGACCGATGTACCCGAAGACTCAGGTTCATCAGGTCGAACCAAGTTTTGTGTAGTGTGCATACGTGCCTTAAGCATTTCAATACACTGCACGGCCTCAATATACCTTTTGTGGGAGATGAAGGCTTCCTGTGCGATCCAAACGGCACGACCCATGATGTCGTCGTGACGACGTAGCGCATCCTTCGCCATTACACCATCGTCTGGGTACGTCTTATCTCGATAGCTCCTTCGAATATCCTTCCGCCATCGATTAAGGATGTAAGAGTCTGGAAGCAATGCATTAGGATTCAAGCGTGCAAGTACAACAAAAACGTGGCAGCATAGAAGCCCAACGTGCTGAAACATTCTGCAATCACATGTAAAATTCATGGATGTGTTTTGTACTAGGAAACGTTTCGACAGTAGCTGCTCACCAGCGAAAACACGTTCAGATACCTTGTACTGGAATGTTTCATTCGTATTGAACTCCTCCGTTATATCGCAGTATATCATCTTCCCAATTTGTAACTGCACTTTTTTGAAGACCCCTACGGTATACAACTCGCTCAACTGACTCTCGAATGGATAAATTGAAACCAACTGGGGTTTTTTATGAAGACAATCAAATTCTGATTGAGCTTCCTTCTCGTACTTGTGGCGGAGCGCAAGTTCGTATTGTTGAACAAACTGCTTAAGGGTGGTCTTCGAAGTAAGATACTTGTCGAAGAAGGCGTTCATACTCTCGCTCCTCTGAGTAGATGCCATTCCCGCGAAAAAAAAATCACCAATAAATGCAGGGATCCACGACTCTCGGATTGCATAAATGGATTTGAGCCAGCTGTGGTTCTGCAGGTCAAAATCAAGAAGGAAACCCTGCCAATTACGATCAAATTCTGCTGGGGTTTTGGAATCATATACAATCAATTTCAGATCAAATAATATGTGATCCCGATACTGCGTCGGCAACTTCACGGGAGCTTTGTTCATTATGTGCCATATACAGAATCTGTGTCTTGAATCTGGGAAGACATTCCTTACAGCAGCAGTAATGGCACCACATTGATCTGTTATTATAGCTGGGGGGGTATATCTGCATAAGGGACCCAATTAGAAAGGAGTGAGACATTATTCCGAACACAGACTTCTTAATCCAAAACAGACAGTCTTCTTATTCCGAACAGACACAACACTTGATCCGAACAGTCAGGCCACTTATTCCGAACAGACACGACACTTAATCCGAACAGTCAGACTTCTTATTCCGAACAGACAGACTACTTATTCCGAACAGTCAGACTTCTTATTCTGAACAGACACAACACTTAATCCGAACAGTCAGACCACTTATTCCGAACAGACACAACACTTAATCCGAACAGTCAGACTTCTTATTCCGAACAGACACAACACTTATTCCGAACAGAACAAACACTTAATCCGAACAGACTCACAACTTAATCCGAACAGAACCACCACTTATTCCGAACAGACCGAACACTTATTCCGAACAGACCCACCACTTATTCCGAACAGACTCACAACTTATTCCGAACAGACTCACAACTTATTCCGAACAGAAACAACACTTAATCCGAACAGACACAACACTTAATCTGAACAGTCCGACCACTTATTCCGAACAGACACAACACTTAATCCGAACAGTCAAACTTCTTATTCCGAACAGACACAACACTTAATCCGAACAGTCAGACTTCTTATTCCGAACAGACACAACACTTATTCCGAACAGAACGAACACTTAATCCGAACAGACTCACAACTTAATCCGAACAGAACCACCACTTATTCCGAACAGACCGAACACTTATTCCGAACAGACCCACCACTTATTCCGAACAGACTCACAACTTATTCCGAACAGACTCACAACTTATTCCGAACAGACACAACACTTAATCCGAACAGACACAACACTTAATCTGAACAGTCCGACCACTTATTCCGAACAGACACAACACTTAATCCGAACAGTAAAACTTCTTATTCCGAACAGACACAACACTTAATCCGAACAATCCGACTTCTTATTCCGAACAAACGCAACACTTAATCCGAACAGAGAGACTTCTTAATACGAACAGACAGACTTCTTATTCCGAACATACACTCTTCTTATTCCGAACAGACAGACTTTTTATTACGAATAGACAAACAAAAAAGAGGAAGATATGAAGAGGGAAGAAGGAAAAAAACTTACCGTTCATGCACGACAACCAGGTTTGGAACAACCATATGTGATTTTCAGTAGTCTCATAGGACAGCAAAGCGCAACCGAGCAAAACTGATTCGAAATAGTGATTGACTCCTACAAATGGGGCGAATGGCATGTCGTATTTGTTGGTAATGTAGGTTGTGTCGAAACATATTGCGTCTCCAAAGTATGAATATGCAGCTCTAGAACGACTGTCAGCCCAAAAAACGTTGCGTAGTCTTCCTTCGTCATCCATATCTATTACATAAAAAAACATGGAATCAATCTTCTGCATCCTAATGAAATAGTCCTGAAGAGCTTGTGCATCACCAGGTCCCATCTTCAAATTTCTGACTTGGTTTACAACATTCCTGCAAACAGGAACCAGTAAGACCAGGCGCAAAATGTTCAACTTCAATTATGTTAGACAGAAAGAACACAAACCTTAAATCCCTTTCGTTGAAAGTCAATTTGTCATAACCTCCAGCCTCGACCACAAGAGATTGCATGGTCTTAGCAGCCGATATCCCAGCTTCATCATTAACCGATATCCGTGCTACGACGGCCTCAGGGACGGTTCGTTTTTGCCTGAGAAATCGCATTTGCTCCGGGTCAAGCATGGGATGGTTATGGTTAAGATCCACAAAGTTAACGTTGTAACCCCTTGCTGTGTTTCCGGATACCCTTATCCGAGCAGTGCATTGTACTCTGCTGGATAACCTAGGCTTCAATTTTCCTTGCCCTTGGTCCGTTGGTGCGGTGCCCTCCTTGGAGCAAGTCAGCGTGGCCCGTATAACAACACCACGATCGTAATGAGATTGTCTTGTCTTAACGCCAAAACCACAATGATCGGCATAGGCTACGTAAAATGCTTTGGCTTCTTCGAAAGAGGGGAAAAACATCCCCTCATGGGGAACGTTTGATGGCTGCTCCACTAGGGAAGACACGGGAACAATTTCCATTTGAGTACAGAGGAATGACCACAGAAGAGAAGGGAAGGAAAAGGAAGAGGCATCTTGAGATTGATAACAAGTCTTCTGTGCCGTGTAGGAGCGCCGAGCGCCAAAATGATGAAGGAAGAGAGTGATTTGAGTCGCATTAATGAGGGATGGAGGGAAGGATGGTGGAAATGATGACGGTACGAAAATAGAGGAATAAAAAAAAAACTTTTCATATCCCATCGCGCCAACTAAGCAGCGTCTGCTGAGTGGACTGGCCACATCAGCGCGCGTCACGGACGCGCGCGTCCACTAAACATTTTCCAAGGGAGGAGTTTTCAAGATGGAAAACGATTAGTGGACGCTAGCGTTCGGGACGCGCGCTTATGTGGTCAGTCCAGTCAGCAGACGCGTTTGAGTTGGCAGTCTCCACAGAAAAAGTTTATTTTTTATTTTATTCCTCGTTTCGTACAAATGTCTACATCCCTCCATCCCTCATTAATGCATCTCAAATCAGTCATTTTCCATGAACATTTTGGCTCTCCTACACAGCAGAGGAGACTTGTTATAAATCTCAACATGCGTCTTCATTTTTCTTCCCTTCTCTTCTGTGGTCCTACCTCTGTGCTTTGATGGAAATCGTTCATGTGTCTTTCCAAGTGGAGCAGCCGACAAACGTTCCTAAGGAGGGGATGTTTTTCACCTCTTTCGAAGAAGCCCAAACATTTTACGTTGCTTATGCCGATTCTTGTGGTTTTTGTGTTAAGAAAAGGCATCACACCCGTTTGTTTGCTACCTCTGGGTCAGGTGTTAATGTGCTGGAACGAGATGCAATGGTGTCAAAGCTTCCGAGGATTTTGGCGTGATGTTCTACTGTTAAAAGTTCAATCGTTCATGTGTCTTTCCAAGTGGAGCAGCCGACAAACGTTCCTAAGGAGGGGATGTTTTTCCCCTCTTTCGAAGAAGCCCAAACATTTTACGTTGCTTATGCCGATTCTTGTGGTTTTTGTGTTAAGAAAAGGCATCACACCCGTTTGTTTGCTACCTCTGGGTCAGGTGTTAATGTGCTGGAACGAGATGCAATGGTGTCAAAGCTTCCGAGGATTTTGGCGTGATGTTCTACTGTTAAAAGTTCAATCAGAAAGTTCTATGCTTTTGCGTATAATTCCACATATACAACAAACAAGACCAAAGTCATCCTTAAGAATGTAGGAATGATCACATTCTTCTTCATTTTCTTCATGTACAACAGTTGTATGTCTGTTCGGAATAAGAAGTCAGTCTGTTCGGAATATGTTGTGTGTCTGTTCGGAATAAGAAGTCTGTCTGTTCGGATTAAGTGGTGTGTATGTTCGGAATACTTTCTACATAAATAATACACCGTTTCTGCACACACTTTCTATGCTTTTGCGTGTAATTCCACATATACAACAAACAAGACCAAAGTCATCCTTAAAAATGTAGGAATGATCACATTCTTCTTCATTTTCTTCATGTACAACAGTTGTATGTCTGTTCGGAATAAGAAGTCAGTCTGTTCGGAATATGTTGTGTGTCTGTTCGGAATAAGAAGTCTGTCTGTTCGGATTAAGTGGTGTGTATGTTCGGAATACTTTCTACATAAATAATACAAGACAATCTTTCTACATAAATAATACAAACTTTCTGTTCCGTTTCTGCACACACTTTCTATGCTTTTGCGTGTAATTCCACATATACAACAAACAAGACCAAAGTCATCCTTAAAAATGTAGGAATGATCACATTCTTCTTCATTTTCTTCATGTATAACAGTTGTATGTCAGTTCGGAATAAGAAGTCTATCTGTTCGGAATATGTTGTGTGTCTGTTCGGATTAAGTTGTGCGTCTGTTCGGAATAAGAAGTATGTCTGTTCGGAATATGTTGTGTGTCTGTTCGGAATAAGAAGTCTGTCTGTTCGGAATAAGAAGTCTTTCTGTTCGGAATAAGAAGTCTGTCTGTTGGGATTAAGTTGTGCGTCTGTTCGGAATAAGAAGTCTATCTGTTCGGAATATGTTGTGTGTCTGTTCGGATTAAGTTGTGCGTCTGTTCGGAATAAGAAGTCTGTCTGTTCGGAATATGTTGTTTGTCTGTTCGGGATATGTTTTGTGTCTGTTCGGGATATGTTTTGTGTCTGTTCGGAATAAGAAGTCTGTCTGTTCGGAATAAGAAGTCTTTCTGTTCGGAATAAGAAGTATGTCTGTTCGGAATAAGTAGTCTGTCTGTTCGGAATATGTTGTGTGTCTGTTCGGATTAAGTTATGTGTCTGTTCGGATTAAGTTGTGTGTCTGTTCGGAATATGTTGTGTGTCTGTTTGGAATATGTTGTGTGTCTGTTCGGATTAAGTTGTGTGTCTGTTCGGAATAAGAAGTCTGTCTGTTCGGATTAAGTTGTGCGTCTGTTCGGAATAAGAAGACTGTCTGTTAGAAATATGTTGTGTGTCTGTTTGGATTAAGTTGATCCAACCTAAAAGTTAAAAACAATATTTTATTATGATAAGTCTGGACTCTGCATGAATAAAGGGTCTGCACGCTGTCCTAGGGTCTGCACGCTGTCCTAGGGTCTGCACTATCTGTGTATTGTGAAAAGAATCGTTCAACCTAAAGAACCGGCGTTTTTAAGAAGACCAAAGCACGTGAAGAGAAATTTTGCTGACTGGACGCTGACTCAACACGTCCACGTAAGGCGCGTCCGTGACGCCCGCGTCCGTGTATAAGGACTCCATAAATATACCTCTTTCTACAAAAGTGAGAAGGGGCCCACAACTTCATAAACAAACAGACGATTAAAAAGTTCAAAAATCTTCTGCTCCACGATGATTATTGATGATAAAGCTGATTAGTTTTCGATTTTCAAAACTCAACGGCGTACCAAGAAAGTTGTTGACTTCATTGATGACAACTAATGACTAATAGACGAGGTCATGAGCAAGAAAGCTGTCTCCCCGACCTGTCTTGCACTCCTGCCCCAACTCTTAGGTCACAATTAACCCCAACCCAAAAATTCCACATTTGTGTCTTTCCACCACGTCAGCAAAAAATACTATGCAATCTACAATTCAATTCAACTTATTTTTCACCACTTAACTCTAACTTCACTTTCAACAGTCTCTCAACCAGATCATTTCTTTTTGGAAAAAATTTCAAAATAATCAAAAAAATAAAAAATTGGAAAAATATGCACTTCAGAAACTTAATTGACAAAATATGCACATTGAAAAACGACACCACACGTGCCGTTTTCATTAAGTAAAAACGGCACTGTAGATGTCGTTTTTACCCTTAATGAAAAACGGCATCAGTGATGCCGTTTTTACTTGGGCAAATTTTTTCTTGGTCTCGAGATGTCGTTTTTATTTAATACATGTTGAACTAGAAACGGGTCGGTCGGGGGTCTCGCTCACCGGTGAGCGAGCGGCGTTCCACCTCGTCGGTGAGGTGGCGGGGGTTGCAAGGGGGCAGCGCCCCCTGGAAATTTTTTGGATCTTCAAATTGTTTGATCTGGAAATTTTTGAATCTTCGTCACTTGCCAAAAACTCATTTCCAGGGAGCGAGACCCCCGACCGACCCGTTTCTAGTTCAACATGTATTAAATAAAAACGACATCTCGAAACCAAGAAAAAATTTGCCCAAGTAAAAACGGATCACTGATGCCGTTTTCATTAAGGGTAAAAACGACATATACAGTGCCGTTTTTACTTAATGAAAACGGCACCTGTGGTGCCGTTTTTCAATGTGCATACTTTGCCAATTAAGTTTCTGAAGTGCATATTTTTCCAATTTTTTATTTTTTTTTGATTATTTTGAAAAAATTTCGTTTCTTTTTACCTCATTTTCTATTCCACCACAAAAATACACAAACTATTAAATAAATCATTTTTACAACGATTTTATCTTATTAATTTCCATTTATTTTAATTTTCAGAAATTAATTCTAATTATATAAAATAATATACATATCAATTAAATATTTTTTTAATATCGATAATAGTTAATAATGTTAATATATTTATTTTAAAGTCATTTTAAAAAAATCAACTTTTTTCTGGAAATATGTTTTTATTTTTTAACGAAAGTTTGATCTTCAAATGATGTGGCCAACCCAGGTCGGGGCCCGACTTGGGTTTATCCCACTCTAAGAGGACTGAGTCAGGTCCAACCCCGATCCTACCCTTAACGGATGGCCTTAAAGTAGTTGTTACTCTATCCGTGGTCAGGACTTGCCTTTGTAACGATGAAGAATAGGTACCACATCAGTCATGAGCTAATTCAGTTTGAAAATCTTTTATCTTGGAATAATTAACATTAAAAATCAATTTTCGTATTCGATACGTATGTTTACGATGCTTAGATTCTTCAAAGGGGATGAGGTTGTAAAGTATATTATTATTAGTTTTTTTCAAAATTAACATATTTGGCGACCGACACTAGAGATCGAATTCCTGTTCTTGGATTCGCATGTTTCGGATATTAGAATATATTAAAGTGAACGTGGGTGAGGTAGTAGAGTTGATTAAAAATGTTTTTGTTTGTTTGTTTGAAAGTAAATATTTTTTAAAAAATGAATAGTAGGTTGTATAAAATATTTGGGGACCTATGTCAGGTCCATGCAACATCCAGATGCATAATTATGGACACGTCTCTCCGGCCCCAACGGGACGGGACCACTTGGTACCCACTCTTACAGTTTTGTATATGTTCTGTTCTGCTTTGGTTGCATGGGAGCAGAATGGATGTGAATGGTAGGCATGCCTTGTCGGTACGATGCCTTCTCCACGTGATCACACGTTGTCCCCACCACCCACTCAGCGTGTGTCTCCACGTGTGTCGACCGTTTCGAGCTCGATTATAGGTGACATTCACTCGCGTGGAAGATCGTGAAGTGAGGGAATTAAATTCTAAAACGATAAGTTTCAGCAAACTTACAGACTAAAATTCTAGTAGAAATTTTGTAACTTGCAATTGTATCTTTGTAGTCGTTTCGGTTCTAGAACCAAGAATAATCAACGAAATAAAATTAGAAAAAACGTCTCTATTTCATGTTAACCAATCACATCCTAATGGTTTGTTTGGATAGGAGAGAAATGGATGGAAAAAAGAGAGTGTGTGTGACTTCTTATTGTTTGAATACAATTCTAGGAAGAGGGGGGAAAAAGAGAAAGATAGACAAACTATTCTATACAAATTAGTCTCTCAACATTCTCTTCAAAATTAAAGAGAAATGGAGAGAATATCTGGGAACAAATTTTATACATAAAGTACCCTTACTTATTTCAACATAATACTTATCATTTACCAATATTTTCTTTCCTCGATAACTCATTGTTTGCATTTAATATTTCATGTTTGTTGTATTATTAAAATATTTTTTACTATTACTCACAAGAGGAAAAAGATGGGAGATCGATGAAGATGTTAACCATAAGATTAGAGCAGGATGATTAAAATGGCGAGAAACATCCGGTGTCTTATGTGACAAGAAAATTCCGCTTAAGTTAAAAAGAAAATTTTATAGAAACCACAATAAGACCTGTATTGCTATATGGTGCGGAATGTTGGGCAACTAAAAGACAACATATACAAAAGACGAGTATCTCTTAAATGAGGATGTTGAGGTGGATGTGTGGTCATATGCGAATGGACCGGATTAGAAATGAAGACATTCGTGAGAGAGTTGGAGTTGCTCCAATAGAAGAGAAAGTTATCCAACACAGACTGAGATTGTTTGGACATGTACAAATAAGACCTATGAAAATACCTATAAGAAGATGGGTATTGAATCAGATTGAAGAGATAAAAAGAGGAAGATGTAGATCACGATTGACTTGCGAGAAAGCAGTCAAAAGAGATTTAAGAAATTGGGATGTTCCTCGGGAATTTGCATTGCATAGAAACACGTGGAAGAAGACAATTCACGTGTCTGAACCGTAACTCCTTAAAGTTTCATTTCTAGTCTACCCCAACTAGTTTGGGATAAAAGACTTTGTTGTTGTTACTATTACTCACCAGAGTTGTTTTTTTTGATAATTTATTTTTTATTGTTTAAATGCAAACATCATTTTTTTGTTTCTCCAGGTGAGTTTTTACATTTGAGCTTTTGAAATTGTGCAGCAAAAGTATTACAATTATTAGCCATATTAACATAAAATAATTGAAACTATTTATCTCAAACTAGTTTATAATACGTTGATACGATGCATTGAAAATAAAAATGAAGGTTAGTTCTATCATTTTGTGGTTGCTCATTTTTATTTATATCTCCTACCTATACATACAAAAGAAAGCAAACCAATTTTCTCTTCTCTTCTTTTCTTTTCTCCTATTTTGTATCCAAACCCACCATTAACCTAGATGTGGGCAGCGATGTTGCTTAATGTAATAATTCTAATAAAGAATTTAATATCAACAACATCTACCTGTATTCTCAGTTTAACCATAATGGAATAGATAATTTTCAAAATCATAGATAAATTAATTTGAGATTGAGTTGATTTATTCATAACAACAAATTTAAAATAAATATGCATAACATTCCTTGTTCATAACTAATCCTCGCACAAGTTGAGAGGGAGTAAAACACTAATTCACATAGCTCAGCTTATTGTAACAACTCTTGGCTATGAATGCTTGTCGTTAAAAGTTAAAACTAACTCTGCCATTTAGAGCATTTCCCGTCTCAGTTCAAAAATATCAAGTGGGTCCAAACGATATTTAGCTTTTCAATCTCAGTTTTCCATCAAAATTAACATTTATCCCAAATATACAATTTTACGATGAAACGGACCAATAATAATGTGCCACGTGTGACACTAACTATCTCGCTTCCCGCAACAAAATATAAACAATTTATGTGGGGACCACTGTGCCCACCTTTTTCAAGAGGCACACTTGCCCCGCCTTTGTGGATTGGCCAGATTAGACCAGCCCATAAATTCTTAGTAAAATGTTAAGGAAAGTAACATAATCCCGTGCCATTTTATATGAGCCCATAAATGGTGCTCTTAAGATATCACAAACATGAAACAACAACTGAACAACATGTATGACGCATGTATCGATTAGTTAGTCCACGTTATATATGTAGCTCGACGTGTATCGATGAGATGACTTCGGTTACAGGTTTAGATAAGAGGACAAAGTTAAAATACGGAGGGGATTTTGCCGAAGAAGATGTGGCTGTCGGTCGGTAGTCACGGGGCTGGATCTGATCTACAAGTCTACAAGCCACAACATCTTAGCTGTTGTTCAGATATCAGATCTCTAGAAGCACATTTCACGTGATCTACCTGTTTGACTTGTAGCAGTTGTCACGTATCGCTCACATCATAATAATCTCATTATTTTCACATGCACAAGTAATTTACTTAACAAGTAACCACACAAGTCTTTGCAAGATGAAATTTATTTTAAGTTTTTTAGCTGGAAAAAAATCCCAATAAAGAACGAAGCAAGTACAATTTGGAGCACGAATAATATGATGTGAGAAAAGATAATACACGGGCAATGAAAGCAAGAGTTATAACTGAGAGCAGGTTGGTCGGTTGATTATTTCACTCAAGTGTCGTTAAATTAAGATCATTATGCAACTCAAGATGGTAGGTTGCCCATGTTTATGTCAACTAAAGGGACTAAAAAAAGGTGAAAATCTTACGGAATCCCTGGAATAAAAAAAAATCGTTAGGAAGTCAGAATCATTTCGTAACAAATAAAAATTCTACAATAATCCAAAACCCAACTTCCGTAAACTACTCGTTAATGAAAAAATAGTACGGTCGTATGATGTACCAAGAAGCGACCAACCAATTAACATTTAAGATCCTATCAGCCAACTTAATGAGAACAACTACATCTGTAATCCCAATCAAAACTTTATGAGGTAGAAAAGTACAGGACGACCCGTTGTTAATTAAAAACCATCCATGCCGAACGAACGGATGAGGAAGTTATCATGCAACGCATAATCTCCTCCCGTCCTTCCTTCCTAAGTAACTTTCAATAGTCAATCTTCCAACCAACACGCATCGGGTCCCGAAGAAGCCGACAAGCAATGTGCAATTAGACGTTTGGGCCGGAATTAATGGATGGCTTAGAACGACAAATTGTTAATTATTTACAGAAACCAAACATGACAACTAATCACTGTCAAGTCAAGTTGTTGAAATAAAAACCCTCGTAGCACTCTTAACGGTTGCTTTATTTTGGACGTCCGAAATATCTTCCCATTAGTGGGTTTTTTTCCCGGACACAATATGGGGCAATTAGTTCTTTTAATTTTTTTTATATATCAAAAATATTTTAAATCGCTTTTTCAAAAAATAATTTAGGAAAATATGTTTTTATTTTTTTAAAAAAATATTTTTTTATATTTTAATCAAAATATATCCTCATATAAAAATGTAAGGTGTTTCGGGTTTTATTAGTTATGATTAAGAAAATTTTGAAAATTCGAGTGAATGGAGAGATATAGAGAAAACAGACAACCCGCAGCCAAAGATGGTCTCGTATTGTCGTAACCAACCCGTAGCTAAACAAACACGTTCTCCAATTTATAATCATTTCGGAAGTACGGGACCAAAGCTGCAAAAAACACAAACACCCCCAAACTCCTCCCTATATAAATTCCCCGATCCCAGGCTCTCAAACCCACACCTCTCTAGCACCACACCCGTACCGTCTAATTTCCATTCCCAAACTACCCCTCAAAAAACTCTACTTTTCCCTACTTTTTCCAATTATACCCTTCGAAATGGAGAACACGACGGCGGCCGGAAAGAGGGAGAGAGAGTCGGACGATATCGGGAACGTACCGGAGGCGAAGAGATGCAAGGAGGATATTCTATTGGAGATTCTCTCCGACGACGACGGCGTCCCTATCGGCGAGGTGGAGGACGTGATTCGGAGGTTGGAGGAGGAGATAGGGTTGGCGCCGAGTGGAGAGCTGGGGTATCTCCTGGAGGCGTCGGATGATGATCTAGGGATCCCGCCGGCGACGACGGAGGCGTCGCCGTCGGGGTCAGAGGGGATGGTGGGGTTGGGGCAGATGTGGGGGTTTGAGGATGGGATTTGGAGTGAGTTGGAGGGGTTTGGGATTGGGATTGGGATTGGGGGAGGGTTTTGTCGGGAGGAGGAGGTGGAGGGGTTAGTGGTCGGGGAGGGTTTGTTTGAGGGCAGCTCGTGGCCGTCGGATCTTGCGTGGACGGTTGGGGGCGATTTGTGAGATGGGGGTGGGATTGATGGTGTGTATCAGTGTATGTAATGTTTGTGGTGTTGGTATACTTTTTTTGGAGTCCGGAAATGGAATGGAAATTCGTCGTTGGGGAATCAGACGTCTCTATTTTTCTTCTTAATTTCATATTGGTTTTCAGAAAAGTTGAGTGCGTTATGGATTTTACGAAGGAATGGTTGACACGGATTTTGGATTTTACAACTGCGCGCCAACAGTTTTTCTTGGAAAGTTGTAACTGATTTTCTTTATTAGACACATAAGACATAACTTATAAGTTACATTGCAATATGACATTTTGGGTACAAGATATGAAAATCCTCAAAGAGGATCCCTACTGAAAGGATCTGAGATTAATTTCTCAAAGTGTGGTATGATTATGCTTGAACTCTTACGATCAATTTTAATGAATTTGCCGTCACTAAGGCTGTGTTTGTGAAATCAATAATGACTTTTTGAACAGAGCATCGTTTTTTCCCAATTAAGAAATTGCATTATTTTAAATGTTATAAATTGAAAAGCTTATATTAGAGAGATTCACTAGACATTTGTTTAAAGTCCTTGCTGGAACTTAGCTAAAAGGTTTTGCAGACAAATGCAAAGGAATTAGGGAGCCATATTCATTGATTCGTTGAGTTACTATTTTCAAATCTTATTTGCGTAATATAGGAAGTTGCAACTTACATATTTTTTAAATTAATCATAAAATAAAAATTCAAATTAAATAATATTTTTTGCGATGAACTTTTATCAAGATTGTTTTCGCCCAGAAAACGCCTAGAGTTTGCTCTACGTTTCGAATAATTTAGTCTTGATCTTGTGATCCTCTAATCTAATTATGCGAATCTTTATTGTTAGTTTCAGGTTTGGGCCCTTGGTTAGGATAAAAACCAACGTAACTTTTTCTATGTTTCTATTTGAGTGAATTGTAGTTTTCACTTAGATAATCAGAAGTCCCAATTATCCCTTAAATTCCAGTATTTGTATCGCTATGCCTTAACGGTAAGTTGTTTACTTGTTTTCCTTCACCACAAAACAATTTTCCCTTCTAATCTTAACGCCAAACTATTGAAGGTTAAAGTGTAATTAACTTGATTTTACAATGTTTGACTGTTCAGACAATAATTTTTTTTCGAGCATGTCTCTCTCCAAACAAACTACATCCCTTTTCTCTTCTTTTTTCTATCTATCTATCTATCTAGCATCATCTCAGGAATTTGGCTACTGTATCCACCTACAACCCTACATCTCCCATCTTCTTTTGTCATCAAGTTGTACGTGGGTGTAAAAATCTGTGTATGCTATTGATGGTTTTGGATTATTAAGAAATCAACACACGTTTCTTGCATTTGGATTGAGTTTTGGTGACCTTCTCGTGCAACTAATAATTTCTACAATCTACGAAGACCTTCACATTAGGTCTACCTAGGACTACACATTATGGGCCGGCCAGGTTAATGAGCGCGGAACGGGTTATCCCGTTCCAACTAGATCGGATTTGGATGCATTCGAAATGGTTTCGGATTCCAGAATTCGGGCTTTGCGAGTTCTGGGCTGGTCCAGTTGAAAATCGAAAGTTTTCGGTCCACAGTCGAATATGATTTTTTTTTGTTTTTAAAACAAACCCAAACCTCACCACAATCCCAATCCCAACCGTACCCCAACCCTAACGAATTCACAACGTGTTTAGAAAATAAAACTCCTTTACCCGCCAACCCACTTCGTTTGATGGTTGGTTTAGGATCAAGAACAAACCCCACCCCGCTAACCAGCAACCCCTACAAAATAAAAGAATAATAAATATTGATAATATTATATACACATGTAAATGTATATTCTAACGTATCACTCATTCACTCTTAAACTTATTGTTTAATTTATTATTAATTTCTAATCTAACAAAATATAACTTAATCTAATCCTCCAAAGTCCAAACCCAAAGACAAGTTTTTATTACTTTTCTAGGGTTGTAAATGGGGCAAGTTTGACCCGCTAGTCTGCCTCTTAATGCGGGTTGCGGACAAAAAAATCCTACCCGTCAACCCGCAACCTACACAACTCGGATAATAAGCAAGGCGGGTTGCGGTTTTTTTGGCAACCAGTCCCGTATAACCCTCAATCCACATAACACAATATTTTTAATGTTTCGTGCTGGAGTTTGTTATTGTTATAATGAATGTTTGATGTTAGAATTTGTTATTATTATTTAGTTCGTGTTTTCAATGTTTTATGTGCGAGTTTGTTATTGTTATAATGAATGTTTCATGTTAGAATTTGTTATTATTAGTTAATTATTTTTTTATATATACGAGTGTGAGTGTGACATTATCATTGGGTGATTTGCTTACTTATGAAATGAACAACTAGTTATCCATAGATGCACCTTTAATTATTTTTCAATTTTTGATATTTTTTTATTTTTATTAGGAAAAAATAGAAAATGTCAAAGAATAACTCAACCCATCCCGCCTTGCCTAGTCCACCCTTAGGCAGGGCGGGTAATGTTTTTTTTGGCCCCACCCTGCTTTGCTTACCCGTTTAACTCAGGCATGATGAGTAGTGGTGAGGCGAAAACCCGTCTCACCTCGCTTACACCCCTAGAATTTACTAAAATATATTGATATTTAGATGATTTTTTTTATTTTTAAGTATTTTAGTTTTTTTGAAAAAGGACTACCCATCGAGCAATTTGCTAAGGAAGTGGGTCAGGTTGCAAGATGGGTCGTGAGTTTTCCAGGGTGTGTTACCACCCGAACTGTAACCCACCAAACCCTGGCAGATCGACCCCAAATCCGAGTTATTTACATCCCTACCCAACTCTCACCCGTGACCAAACCCTACCCCAAAACTCCAACCTCCATTCCCACCGGCCACGGCAAGGTGGGACCATGTTTTGTATAAATATGTGGTTTCGTTTAATCTACTGTTTCTTGCTGGAACAAATCGTGTGGTTAGTGTGTAACTTGCGAATTTGGTCGGTGGATAGAAGGGTTGAAGCTCGGCGTTGTGTATGTAGTTGGTGTTTGAGTTGTTTAATTTTAACGTAGCTAGTTTTTGTTGTTTTTCTTGGTCTTCTTTCTTCTCTTCGTACTCTTATTTACGAACATTTTTTCTTCACTACAATGAGTAGCTAAATCCTCCAAAGTAATGAAAGTGAGTATTTAAAATAAAAGGAGTAGGACGAACAACTTACTTAAAAATGTGTCTGTGAGATATTTATGTGATCTTATTGGTTGAGAGTATTTGATCTTATGATGTTTTATAGTTATTTCTCATTTGATGCTTATGTTTAACTCCTTCGGAAGTATCCATTAAAGTCTCGTTTTGAGTGTTTTTGAAGTATAGAATCGATTATTGACATATACTTTAGTTAATGTTTATTTAACTTGGCTATTGAACTTCAGTTTTTCCTTTTGACGGACTTCTATCCCATTCAAGATTTCTAATCCCAATGTATTTTTTAGGATAAATTACACATAACTCTTCTAATTTGTGGGCCCACAACACTTAACCCTCATGAACTTTCAAAGTTAACACGTAAGTTCCATAATCATTAGATTTGTAACACTCTACGTCATTGAACTTCAAAAAATTATTAGATTTCACATCTTAACCATTAAATTTTTATTTTTCCGTGTTGTTTGCTTAGAATACTCATAAATCTAACTTAATGGTAAAGCTGAAAGCAGACCAGGTGTTTAGGACTAATTGAAATTTGTGTTAGATTCCATAACAATCAGACCTGGATTTCATTTAGATATGGTCCGAATTTTACCATTAAGTTAGATTTATAAGTATTTTAGGCAAACAACATGGAAAAAAATTAACAGTTAAGATGTGAACTCTAGTATTTTTTTTAAAGTTCACAAGATAAAATGTTACAAATCCAAAGTTGGAGTTAAGTGTGAACTTTGAAAGATCATGAGGGTTAAATGATCTGGGGCCATAATTCATGGGGTTTATGTGTAATTTACCCTTTTTAAATCATTTTAAGTGTTTATTCTTTAATTCTTTTGTCATTGTATAATACCTTAAAAAACAACCGTTTTGTGTAATTCAAACTCAAATAGTTTTGAAAAAGAGAGAGCAAATTAAAGGTATATCCATTGGATCGATTAGTATTTGTCACGTAACACTCGTGCTAGCTCTTGTAGTTGGATTTAATATATGGTTAAGGTTCTTCAACCCGATTAGTATTTGTCACGTAACGATTAGTATATGTTCTTCAACCTTCGAAGTTAATTTCTTCGATGTTTGCACTATGACAAGGGCTTTGGAGGCAAGAAAATCTGTAACGCATTCAAACTAATGTGAGATTCAATCTTGAGATATTTCTTTTAAGAAATGAATTTCGTAATGTTTTATATAACCTTTTTGTTAGGATGTCCATTTAACGGAACCGACAAAAATTCCAATCGAACTCAAAATAAGCAATTCAACAAACACCTAACAAACATCTAATAAGAAACACAACAATCAATCACGAAGAGCAATTAGCACAACACCGAAATGTACATGAATACCCTTGCAAAAAACCCATAACAACGTAGAAGAACAAGCTGGGAGTGCAACGAGTGTGGAACCGCAGAAGATCTAGCTAAACCTACCTCTTCAAATGATGACTTTCTTTCTTTTAAGAATGACTTTTGAGATTCTAAACACAAAAATAGTATTTATAAGAGACGTTTAGGATAAACCTCTCTAAAAAATGTCTTAAGTGCCCTTAATTAATGTTGGCTCATGCCCACTACCGGTATAGCACCAGTCGACAGACATAGCACCGGTCAATCGGTATTCAGTGCTGAAAGGTTGGAACAACTCTGATCACCAAATGTTCGACCGGTAAATGTCAAGTTGTATATATGTTTCAAAACCAGTGAAATCAATATATCTTTTGCCTTAGTTGAGTGATCGACCGATGGCCAAACGGTCAAACGTTTTGCTTCTTTCACCTGACTCTTTGCTTCCATCACTGGTCGACCTGCTAAGCGGTTTTCGACTGTTTCAGACTTGTTTCCTAGGCATGTTTTGTAACACTTTTCTTGTCCAGTTATAAGAATGAGAGTCAGCCTTTCTTAACTAGAATTTAACCACTTGCCTTGTTTATTCCAAATCCAAGCAGATATCAACTCCACTGACCCAAGTTGCATAAGACAACCTTATCAAAATGTACTTAGCTTGGCTTGTCGCCCGCAGCTTACAAAGTCAAACATTTTCTACTTAATTATCTCGTAGATCTGAATTGCTGACTTTAGTTCTGCCTCGCGTCTGATGCATTCAGAATCTAATTAGACATAAGAAATTGTAACACCCACGTTACGCAATTGGCTTATCGATCTGTGATTCTTCCTGGCATTATATAAACCATCACTTGGCTAGTGGTGTCCACGCCTCTACTCTCGTATCTTCCTCCACGTCTCTATTGTCTAAGGTCTTCCTTACTTCTCTCTCTTTCTAACTTATATGTAGGAGGGGCAGACCCAAGACAATATTGAGGGGTGAACACCTTTTAAAAATATATCAACCCAAAAATAATATAATAATTAAAAAGATTTTATATTAACTTCAAACTTGGGAGCTAGGGGAGGCTTGCTCGTGGCCGTGTGGAGGTGGAGAGCGTGGAAGTGGAGCGATACGTCGCCTCATGAGTTCTCTGGCAAAACGTCGAACACCTTGGTTGCAACCCAACCAACCAACCAAACTCAACTAGTGTAAACTTCGACGAAGCATGTAACAACAAAACCATTTAAACATTGAAGCACACAACATCACAAAAGAACATACAAACATGCAACACATGCACAAACAATAACCAATACAAATGCAAACCACGTGACACAGTTTTAATGAGATTCGGCATACCTGTATCTTTTCACTATCTTACCTCCCATACGGAAGCAAATCGATGACTTACAAGATAAGACAATGAGTTCTCACTGCAATAAAAAAGATTTCACCGACGGAAGATATCCATCGGCGTACGTCACTATTCGTCGTTGTAAATGAACAATAATGGATATACCTACATTAGAATATTGTTTGCAAAAAAAATCCATTACACTAAACTATACAGCATAATAAAAGCTAAAGCTCAAAAATCTGAAACACTACTTGCAGAAAAAATTCTACACTCTAGATAAGGGAAAAAAATATTAAAGAAAACTGACCCATATCTACCTCACGATAATGATGACAACCTCTGTTTTGCGACCCTGAGCCTCCTGTCTCGTCCATTCTTGTTCCGATTCTGGTCGGGAACTCAGGATGATGTTGGCCGGCGTTAGAAGTTGGGCGGACTGGCGGAGGTGAGTAATGTGAGATCTTGGGAGAGGTTTTTGTCGATAGCAAAATGTAGGAAGGTTGTTGTCACACCCTTAAAGTCTTCCGCCAGGGGGTGTTGTTGTGTGCAGACTGTTTGGGGAACATCGGGTGGCCATATGAGCAATGATGCTACATGGAAGAGACTTCAACTCAAAGGCGAGCGCCTACGGCACTGCACCTATATGCAGTTGGAAGCGTAGGGCTGGTTGGGGGCTGATGCCGCTACCGTGACGAGCCCAAGGCAGGGCAAAACCAGTCGATGTTGTCTCACGCGCAGAATAGCTGACTGTGTGTGCGTGTATATGCGCGCGCACATAGTGCTGTGCGGGCGTGTGCGGCTGTCACCGCACAACTCCGTAATAATTGGTATCAGAGCCAAACCTATACATCCTGAGATGTCCCGTGAAAGGCTTGCAAGAGGCGAGCAGCAGGGGAGCCTGTACATCTAAGGTGTGTGGGACAGTTTGGGAAACTCCCAAGCTCTAGTCTAGAAACTGCGTAGTTTGACCAAGCACTTGTGGGCGAACGCAAGCTGCCAGGAATCCTCATAAAGGAATGAGGGGGCTTATATTCCCACATGCAGTATGCCTGGATGGTGATGAGCAAGTTGTGCACGAGGGCGTGCACGATTTTAGGAGGGAGAGAGTTTGTCACACCCTTAAAGTCTTCCGCCAGGGGGTGTTGTTGTGTGCGGACTGTTTGAGGAACATCGGGTGGCCATATGAGCAAAGATGCTACACGGGGAAGAGGGTTCAACTCAAAGGCGAGCGCCTACGACACTGCACCTATATGCAGTTGGAAGCGTAGGGCTGGTTGGGGGCTGAAGCCGCTTCCCTGACGAGCCCAAGGCAGGGCAAAACCAGTCGATGTTGTCTCACGCGCAGAATAGCTGACTGTGTGTGCGTGTATATGCGCGCGCGCATAGTGCTATGCGGGCGTGTGCGGGTGTCACCGCACAACTCCGTAATAGTTGCCGTCTAAAAAGTTTGTTTTTTCTTTTTAGTAAAGTTTTCGGAAATATCCTTAAGCTTTTTCACTTTAAATATTACAAAATTATAAAATATTTGTAGGTATTGTTTGATTGAATGGTTCAACCGAACAATCCGACTCGGTCCCATTTGGTTCAATCCAATTTAGGATAGTTCAATGTAATCTTCAGTTTTTTTTACTACATCCACTTGTTGGACCTCCATTCTCCGGTCGGGTTATTACATGAGTCTCAAAAGGGTAAGAATGGATAAGAAGAGAGAAAGAAAACTTGTGAGAACTTGTATGGTCTATTTAATTTCAAGAGATAACGGTTATTCCATTTGTACTGGAAATGAGTTTCAATTTTATCAATACCTACAAATCAAATAAATTAATAGGTATATGATGCATTGCATACATTGCATCATATGTCTTTCATTTAGATTACTTTTATATCAATAAATGCTACTAAGGTATGTGTTTAGTTATATTTACAGAATACAGGGACCTGAATGCAAATTACCCACATCCCGAGCATAAAACGCGTGCAAAAGATTCATTTCTATCATAAAGACAAGTTCAAGTTTATCGGGTTTCAAATGGAAATGCATCAAAGCACAAAAGCATTCAAGGAGCTAATCACAAAAAGGTCAGGGGCTTAAGTGCAAAATGTCAAGGACCTGACTACAAAATAAAAGGGCCAAGTTATTGTGTTGGAGAAGTCAAAAGAAAAGTCAAAAATAAAATCCCAACAATGGAAGGAATTAATCCGGAGCTCAAGACAATGGAAAGAATCAATCCAGACGTGCAAAGGAGGATCAAATCATACCATAAACGCACAGCCAAAATCCGGACCCGATCAGACCAGATTATGCGGCGTTTCCGCCGCATAACACCTACAATATGCGGCATTTCCGCCGCACACCTGTCGATCCGCGTCCCCAAATTTTGCCCAGTCCTGTGTCGCCACGTGTAATTTCCTTTCATATACTGGTATCCCTTGTTTCGGCTATAAATAGCCTCGTAGCACGAATGTAACACATCTTGGAACCTTTTGTCTTGGATCATTAGTAATAAATTTCTGTTTTATTTTGTTTTGTTTCTCTTTTCTTTTAATGTCTCTAGGATCCCTTCTTCTTCCTCCCTCCATGAGTTTCTAACTCTTTCCAAAGGGTGGAGGTGATGGAATTAGGGTTAGAGAAGATGAATTGCATGTTATTATTTTAAGTTCATGATTAGTATATTTTGATTACTTGAGTTTATGTTAAGTCATTTATCTTGTAATGCTTCATAACTAACATGATTTACAATAAGTTTCAGTAATTCTCTGATCTAAACCTAAATCTAAACCTCCATCCAACGGATTTCTCTCTTTGTTCTTGTTTTAGTTTATTTGTTCTTGTTCTTGCTTTAGATAATTATAATCCAAAAACCTAAAAACCCAATTGATTCTTCTCTCCTTCTTCCTCTTAATCGAAAATAACATCAACTACGAAATCTCTCCCTCCTTGTGTTCGACCCGTACTTGCCACGTCTTCATAGACGCCGTGCACTTGCGGTATAAATATAATTCTTCATCAGTATACTCCTCAATAATAAAGTTTCTACAGTCCTCCCCCAACCCTGAAACACGAATTGAGTTTTTTTTAAAACATTTTAGACTTGAAACTATATGTGTAGGATTCTATCCTAATCCTAATCCTAATTGTGCTTTGTTGTTGAATAGGTGGTGTTTAGGGGGAGTTGGTGATGGACGGTTGGGATTGAGAGGAGATGGATGAAGGGCTTGGATGATTTGGATGAGATGAGTGGTGGAGATGGATTGGGGAGGAATGGATGGATGAGATTGAAAGGTGAGAGATATTTATGGTTCTCTCTCTCTCTCTCGTAGCTCTCTCTCTCTCTCAGTTCTCTCTCCATCCCTCTGTTGGTGATCTCCGGTGTGGTGTTGGCGTGCTCCGACGAAGGGAGGATCGACACGAGTGGTGGTTGGAGGTGAGTTCGTTGTTGTGTCAACTCGTTCCTTGCGTTGGTTCTCTCTCCCTCTACCTAACTCGTGTTTCGGTGGTTGCGGTTGGTTGTTGGAGGTTGTCGGAGGTGGTGCTGTGGTTGTGGATCGTCAAGAGGTGGTTGATCGTCGTTTGGACGCGAGGTTCGTCGACGGATCGTGTTTTGGGGGAGACGTGCCCGTGGAGGCGTCGTCGTGGTTCTGCAAAGGCTTCTTCAAGCCTTCCGGTATGTCAAGCTCGCTCACTTAGTTAGCGTGAGTATTTGGAAGTCGACGGTAGGCGTTTCGGCTCGTCGCAAGTAAACATGCAGCAGATTTCACTGCCTGATCGGTCGACCGGTTGGTGCAAACGGTCGACCGTTTGTGAAGAGAATTCAGGTTCTGCCTCAAATCGGTCGAACGATGCCCCAGGGGCGGTCGACCGATTGTGCATGGGAGGCAAGCCTGGTGAGATTCAGTCGAACGAGTCTCCTTTGCCGTTCGACCGTGTGCACTGTCTTAAGTTGGTTGGGAGTGTTGACCATCTAAACGGTCGATCGCTTGTTGACTTCGTCCGACCGTGACTTAAGTGAGAATAGTGGTCGGTTCGACCGAAGGTGGTTTCGGTCGACCGGACTTGTGTGTTGAGCGTGGGGAACGCTCTGGAGGAATTCGGTCGACCGAGGAGGGCACGACGTTCGACCGGATTCGTAGTGCGAGTGAGGGATTATTCCCTGGTGGGATTCGGTCAACCGAGAGTTCTCGGGTGTTCGACCGAATTCGTTGTGGAGTTGAGGGATTTGTCCCTGGTGACTTTCGGTCTAACGGGGCCCCTTTGCCGTTCGACCGAATGGTCGTTTTGTTCGTTGAACCTGGGAGTTGAGCATCTAAACGGTCGACCGTCCCTTGACTTGGTTCGACCGAACGAGTGTGGTTTGGGAAATCGGTCGACCGAGGGAGTGCCGGTCGAGGTGATTTGCCCTGTATTTGCTTGATTCGGTCTACCAGGACTTTTGGTTCGGTCGACCGTTTGTGTCCAGTTTTGCACTATGGAGGTGTTGTTGTCGTGGTCGTCCGTGTGGGGTGAGTGTGGTGCCGATGTTCTTCCGGCAAGTATGCTAGGTTGCACGAGAGTTGCGGTGGTTGGTTGAAATATACCTGGAGCCCCGTGACAGTGTGAGAGCTTGGGATTGGCTGAAATAGGCCTGAGGTCCAGCTTAGAATTGTGGTGTTGCGGCGGTTGGTTGAAAAAGACCTGGAGCCCCGTGACTATGTGAGAGCTGCGATTGGTTGAAAATAGACCTGGAGCCCAACTAGTCTGTACGGGGTTGGTTGAGATTAGACCTGGAGCCCCGTAGTGCGTTCAGGTTGGCTGAAAGAGGCCTGGAGCCTGAGCAGGGACCGCGTGTAGGGGTTGGTTGAAAATGGACCTGGAGCCCCTATGCGTTTGGGTTGGTTGAAAATAGACATGGAGCCCTTGGTCGTGTCGTGGTAGCTGCGGTTGGTTGAGATTAGACCTGGAGCCCAGCTTGGCGACGAGTGTGTGGTACGGTGGTTGGGTGAAATAACCCTGGAGCCCCGTGACAGTGGTGTGTACTGTGGTTGGGTGAAAGAGCCCTGGAGCCCAGCCTTTTATTTGAGATGCTTTCTTGTTCAGTAGAATTGCATGCTAGGGTGTCTTTCAGTTCATGTATTGTAGAGTTGGCATACGGGGTTTCCTCAGGAAACCCAGGCATTGTTGCATGTTTACTTTCAGGCCGTAAGCGGCGATAGGGGGTGGTGACCGAGGAGAGGAGCACCGCTACCGGATCCAGCTTTCTCTCTGTTGAGGTCGAGTGATTACTGCTTCCATTTGTATAGTCTTTTGATGTAATCACAACTTTTGAAATACTCTGACGTTCATATATATATATATTATATATGTTGGTGCACCTGTGTTTAGTATTTGCGTAATATCCTCTGTTGAATGTGTGTTATTAAAATTTTAAATTTTCCGTTGTGTTGAGGATGTTACAATATATTCACCGTTAGCTATTTTGTAAATTTCAATCATAACTGTAATTATTTATCAAATAAAAATGAGAAAAGAGAGAAATGAGGGAAAATTGAATAAATTAAAGACATTTGGATCATATTTTTGTAGCTCTTATTTGTTCTTCCAACGTGAAGCCTGTTGGATTTGTCACTTCTTTTATTACTATCGAAGCATAGAATGAGAAACAAGAATAAAAGTTGTCCAAATCTATTCAATGCAAGGGAAAAGAGTCTAAAGGCGGAAATAAATAAACATAAAATGTTGGATTTCTATTGTCTTTTGGAATTTATTATTTCTTGAATATTTAGAACTTAGAATTTAGAAGCCAACTTCTTTGGGTCTCTTATTTATCTATTTTTTTACAGGAGGAGTTGATGTACCGTCTAATGCTATGTCGTATTCGATAGTGCGTATTGTATCTATATGCCTTATAGTTATATTTACCGACAACTCAAGGATATTAAAATTCAAAAAAAGACAATTCAAGAATATATTTACATTATCAAAAAAATAATCAAGGATATTTAAGAAATAATCCAGTAAACATAATTAGATACATATTCCCGTTATCACTCCCGCATATTCTTTGAAAGTACAACTATCGAATGCTTTAAAAGGCAGAGATACATAGTTGTACAAATGAGTAATGACCTATTATATTTTGTTTTTATATTCAACACAAATGACCTATTATTGTATGACACGAAATAAAAACATCGAGCAGATTGTGAACAACCATTAAAAAATGTGAGAACTTATTCTAAAACGTCAGGCACCCATCAAGAAGAGCTGAGTACCCACGAGAGGGTCGTCTACTCGTCATTGTGATAGGAAAATGCGAGAACACTATGAAAATTTGATATCTTAAGGAAATTAGGACTGGTCAAGCTTGGGCAAGTGCTCATTTGGCAGATAATTCATATAAACCTTTTAAAATAAGGAATTGGAAATCGCACTTGATAATAGATATTCTAAACGGTAGTTTACGCATCTTACAATTTGTTGTAGAAAAGTTCACTTCATGTTTGTGGTGTAACCATTACGAATAATATCATGTAATATGGTCGTTTACACATGTCGAATAAAATATACAATAAAATCTAGACGAAACCATGTTTAGGAAACAAACAAACAACAAAGTAGTAGTGAGTAGAAGACCTTCCAACCGATCCGTCTATTCGCGACTTGCCTTAGAGAAAATACCGTCACCACGTAACAGTGCAATGGGTTGACACATCTCATGCTCGCCAATGTGGGACTACAAGAATGGTGACTACATGCCTCAATAACTCTCATATACAACATTGGATTTTTAATCAAGTTGTTCATGAGCATAATCCAAATTTAATAGTCCAACAATCCCCCACAAATCCATTGTTGATCGAGCGACAAACATTACAACTTAGTGCTTTCAGTAATGGTACCTTTCGGGTTTGAACCACTAGCTAAGTCCTTAAACTTTACCCCACATGAATTAAGTGAAATGAAGTCTTGAACTTGTACCTTTTATGTGGAGGTGTTCATTGAGAACACCACCAAACAGGTTATACTGCAATCTACAAGGTCGATGCATTACGATCATGCATCAATATCCTATTTCATGAATGCTTTCAAGAAATGACCCACTTTCCTCTAATTACGGCCACACAATTGCATTCACATAGTTAGGTTTCTCAAGATGCACTCCTAACATTTTGTTCTAAGAACTCGAACTCATTCAGATTATACACTCTTACTAAACTTGTAGTTTCAGCAACATATCCATTCTTTGGGGTATTGACACAAATACAATATATGACCTACAATGTATCACCAATTGGTTGCACTCAACTCACTCAGGAACTTGTTATTACCACATTGAACCAATTTCATGGGATCTCCACTCAAATTTGTTGGGTTGACATTCTAGATAAGTGATGAAATGAGTCTCAAACCCATCCCCAACATGGATTTCAGAACTTGAGCTAGATCAAGTCCTTTGATGAATGAATCAACTATATTGTCTTTTGTACCAACAAAATCAACATATATCACCCTTTCTGAGACTAACTCCCTTACAGACTTCAGTCTAACTTGGATGTGTCTTCTTTGTTTGTTATTATACTTTGAGGTTCTCATCTTTGCAATAGTAGTCATACTATCACAATGCACAAATATTACAAGAACTGGTTTGCTAGTCATTGACAATTCAGAAAGGAGTCCTTTCAACCATTTAGCTTTCATTCTACTTGTATCTAAAGCACAAAGTTCAGCCTCAAACGTAGATCGAGACACTATGCTCTGTTTAGTAGACCTCACTAGTGCAGAATAGGCTTTACTCGTCTCCAAATAGACGTCGGTCGTTATAACCACCGACGTCTAGTGGGGAGATGACAGAATGGACGTCGGTCCTTAGCGAGACCGACGTCTATTTTGTATTATAGACGTCGGGTGTCCGAATACCAGGTTTAGCCAACGTCTATAGGGTATAGACGTCGGCTATAGACGTCGGTTGTTTGAGTACCTTGTGAATCCGACGTCTATACGTCGGCTGTTATATACAGCCGACGTCTATACCCATGCATATAGACGTGGAGGTATAGACGTCAGTGTTATATAACATCCGACGTCTATAGGTCTTAAAGAAATCGAACATGCGCGTTTTCTTTCATTCATTTCAGACGAAACCCACCCAAACCCTAGTCGTCCCGCGACCAAACTCTCCTCCACGACCGATCTCCGACCGATCCGCACCGTCTCCGGCACCGCAGCGAGCTCCCAAGCTCTCCTCCACTTCTCCGGCCCTCTTCTCCTTCTTCCTCCGTCTTCCTGCGTCTCTCTTCATATGTAAGTTTTAAGTTCGTTTTTTGTTGTTTAAGTTCGTCTTCCTCCGTCCTCCGTTTTTCTCCACATATTATTTCTAAGTTAGCCTTCATCTCGTGTCGTTTGCAGCCGTCACCGCACCATCTCGTGTCACCGAACCACAAAGAGCTCCTCCGACATCACATCTTTCCCCTCCTCTGGTTCGTGCTTAACCACCTGTACAAAAATCATATTGTTTGATTAGGTTCTCATGGTGTTCGGATATGTTTCGATATGTTTAGATTGTGGTGTTTAGAAATATTCTTTAACCTGTAAAAATATTTGATATGTTTATATATGTTTAGATATATATGTTAAGAAAGAGTGAAGATCCCATGAAAACATACACTACTTATATAGATATATTGGTGAAGAATTTTCAACAAAGTTTATTGGTGAAAATAAAGTTTGGTTGACTAGAATGGAGTGTGATTGTGTGAATGTTTAATTCATTTGATTTGACTCATCATTGGATTGATTTGTTTGGATTGAGTTCGGTTGGTTGGATGATTTAAATGAGTATGTATGACTTGGATTGGTTTGGTTTGCTATCTTAGATTTGTAATGTAATGTGAATGTGAATGTGATGTAATGACTTGGATTGGATTGGTTTGGTTTGGTTTGATTTCAGGATTTGAAGAATTTTACATATCAAATTTTAAGTGGAGGTTCTGCCAAAATTTCAATAAAATTTTATTCCCAATTATTGTTAATAACATGATAGTTTGTGTTTAAAATGTTTTTCTGTCAATCCAAGTAATTATTTTTAATAATTGCTTTTAATATTTTAAATGTTTATTGCCTTAATTTTTTGAATTTTTAATATTATGATAATAACTCATTGCCCCCCTTAAACAACTTGACCTTTAATAACCCAAAGCAAAAGATTAGACAATATTTGCTAAGTCATTCATCATATAGGATTTGCATGCATTGTATTTTTCTATTATTTATGATTTCTGTCGTAGATTGCTGGTGTAAGGTACGTACTATCTTTCACTCATCATTCATTACAAAGCACGCATTAGTTAGTAGGACTTGCATTGGAACAAGAGTGAGGTGAGTGTTTGTTTGGTGTGTTGTTTGTTAGATTAAGGTATGAAAAACACTTAGGGGGCAGTCACCTATAGGAGATGAGGTGGGGGATTTCATCACCCTTTCCTTGGCCCAGAAACCACTTAATAAAAGAGCCTTAATAAAATCAATTAGACGTTGACCCCTAGGATTTTCGGACGCATTAAGGAGTGGAAACCGTTTAAGACCGTTATGACATGAATGTCGTTGCCCATCTAGTCTTCCTGAGATTTTAGGAACCTCCCGGTTCTTGATTTCCTATAGATTAGTGGTCCTAGATGTTTAAGACCGTTTCGGCCTGAACGTCATTGCCCATCTAGTCTCCCTGAGATATTAGGGACCTCCGGGTTCTTGATTTCCTACAGACTAGTGGTACTCGGTGGGACCTCGAAGTTAGGCGTCGTCTATTACTAAGGACCTATAGTGGACTTTAGGCTTCTTTTGGCCTTGATTTCTTAGTTAGATTTCTAACCTACCTTATTCCACGCTAGATTAAGGGCTTCATCTCTTCTCCTCTGAGTCATTCTTTTCTCATCTTAATGTCTCCGAATCTTCTCATCTACGAACACATTCTTTTAAATTTAAATTTTTATATATTTTCTGCAATAATAACTATCATTTTTGCCTCTGTTTAGATTGAAATGGATCGAGAATGGATTATTTCACGCAGATTGAGTGATGAGTATGAGAACGGAGTGAATATGTTCTTAGAGGTTGCCAAAAAAACATTCTAAGAAAATGAAAGACAGCGACATGGCGTATTGCCCGTGCAATAAGTGTCATAATATGTCAGTGTTTACTTTTCGGAAAATGAAAGATCATTTGTTTGAGAAAGGCTTCGACCGAAATTACAGACGGTGGATATGGCATGGTGAAAATGAATCATTTAGTCGTTCCAAGAATGATGGAGAAGATGTTAGTGTGGAAGATCACTTAGAGGAAATGGTTCAAGATATGACTGAAAAGTTTTCGTCCAACCCCGATTTACTTGGTAATTTGTTGAGTGACAATGAGAAGCCGTTGTATAAGAATTGTACCAAATTCACTAGATTGTCAGCGGTGTTGAAGTTGTACAATTTAAAAGATGGAAATGGTTGGTCCGATGTGAGTTTCACATAAATGTTGAAGTTAGTGAAAGAGATGCTTCCAGATGATAATGAGTTTCCAGATAGAACTTATGATGCAAAGAAAGTGTTGTGCCCTATGGGAATGGAATATACGAAGATACACGCATGCACGAACGATTGTATATTGTATAGAGGTGAGTTTGAAAACTTACATTCCTGTCCTAGGTGTAATGTTTCAAGATACAAAATGAAACGTAGTGGACCAAACCACAATGAAGAGGCTGATGAGATGAAAATCAAAAACCTCCTGCTAAGATTTTGTGGTATCTTCCGATAATACCAAGGCTTAAATGTTTGTTTGCGGGTAAAGATGATTCCAAGAACATGAGATGGCATGCTGATCGTGAGAAACCAAATGATCAGTTGCTACGTCACCCTGCATATTCACCTCAGTGGAAAAAAATAGATTTCGACTTTCCTGTGTTTGGTGAAGAATCCAGGAATGTACGACTTGGACTTTGTACTGACGGAATGAATACTTTCTGTAGTTTGAGTAGCATTCACAGTTTTTGGCCCGTTCTGCTTGTAATTTACAATCTGCCTCCGTGGTTATGCATGAAACGCAAATATATCATGTTGTCCTTAATGATTTCTGGTCTGAAACAACTTGGAAACGACATCGATGTGTATTTAAGACCTTTAATTGATGACCTAAAGAGATTGTGGGATGACAGAGAGTCAGTTTTTGATTCTTATCGTCAGGAGTCGTTCGTAATGCGGGCAATGATATTTTGCACGATTAATGACTTTCCAGCTTATGGTAATCTGTCTGGATATTCAGTCAAAGGTCATAAAGATTGTCCAATTTGCGAGGAAAATACATGTTCTTTGCAACTAGTTAATGGTTCTAAGACTGTCTATCTCGGTCATCGGAGATTTTTGCCGAACTCCCATCCTTATTGTAGGTTGAAGAAGGCATTTAACGGAAAACAAGAGTTTCAGAATCCACCAGTTGAAATCAACGTCGAAAAGGTGTATGAACGTGTAAGGAACATTGAATGTGAATTTGGAAAACCGTACAAACAAACAAACGAAAAAAGTAGTTGGAAAAAAGATCCATATTTTTTGATCTCCCTTACTGGAAAACTTTAGAAGTTAGACATTGTATTGATGTGATGCACGTAGAGAAAATGTTTGTGATAGTCTTGTTGGCACTCTGTTGAACATACCTGGTAAAACCAAAGATGGATATAATGCAAGACTTGATCTTGTTGATATTGGTATACGAGCAATGTTGGCACCATAGAAGAAAGGAGATTGAAATTACTTACCTCCAGGTAGTTATACATTGTCTAGAAAGGAGAAAAGAATTCTCTGTCAGTGTTTGCACGATGTAAGGGTTCCACAAGGTTATTCTTCAAATATCAGTAGTCTTGTTGTTATGAAGGATTTGAAACTTGTGGGGATGAAGTCTCACGATTGTCACACTTTAATGCAGCAGTTGTTACCTGTAGCACTGAGATCCATATTACCGAAAGATGTTAGACATGCAATAATAAAGTTGTGTTCCTTTTTCAATAAGATTTGCAGTAAAGTGGTCGATCATGTGCAGTTAGATAAGTTACAGAATTAAATTGTGGTCACATTATGTCAGTTGGAGATGTTTTTCCCCCCTGCTTTTTTCGACATTATGATTCATCTTGTTATTCATTTGGTTAGAGAAGTTAAATTGTGCGGACCAGTTTTTTTCAGGTGGATGTATCATTTCAAGCGTTATATGAAAGTGTTGAAAGGTTATTCATTTTGTTATATCACCGACGTCTATCCCTAAAGAATAGACGTCTATGCGTTAACGAATAAACGTCGGCTTCCACGTATAGCCGACGTATATTCTTTAGGTATAGACGTCGGCGACGACCGACGTCTATGTATAGACGACGCACACATAGACGTCGGATCGGGGAGTGCTTATATCCGACGTATATATCCCCGTACATCCGACATATATTCCCTTTTCTGTAGTAGTGCCTCCAGGAGATTGCACCTCCACTCAGAGTAAAAACATACCCTGTAACACAATTACTCCCAGAATTTTTGGCTATCCAGCTTGCATAAACTGTACCCTTCATGTACAACTGAGAATTTCCCATAATGCAGCCTAATGGTAGAAGTACCCTCCAAGTAATTTAGTACTCTATCCAAAGTCTCCCAATGAGTACAATCAGGAGAACTTGTGTATCTACTAAGTTTACTCACAAAGAATAAAATATCTGGTTGTGTGCACTTTGCAAGATACATCAAGCTACCTATAATCTGTGAGTATCTCAAGTGTGAAACTGGAAAATCCCTTGGCTCACTATTGTTCTTGTACAAATGTTTGGAAGAGTCATATGAGATTTTCACATATCTACAATATGAATAGCCAAATCTTTCAAGAACCTTCTCAACATAGTGAGATTGAGATAAGAAAATACCCTCAACTGACCGTATCAGTTTGAGACCCAAGATCACATTTACAACTCCCATACCCTTCATCTCAAACTTAGTATACAAGAACTTTGTTTCATGTGTTATGTCAAGGTTCGAGCCAAACAGTAATATGTCGTCGACATATAAGCACAATGTATGCATCACCTTGAACTTTGCACTAGACACACTTGTCAGAATCAATAAACCTGGAATCCAAATGAGAATTTTTTTTTTCAAATTTCTCATGCCAAGCTTTTGGGACTTGTTTAAGTCCATAAAGAGACTTAAGAAGTTTACAAACTTTGTTCTCGCTTCCAGAAACTACAAATCCTTCAGGTTGATCCATATAAATTTCTACTTCAAGATCATTATGAAGAAAAAAAAGTTTTTACATCCATTTGATGGATCGTAAAATCATATAAAGACGCCAATGCTAAGAGCACTCAGATAGTAGTCATACGAGACTCTGGATAATAGGTATCGAAATAGTTTATTCATTCATTTTGTTTAAACCCCTTGGCAACTAATCTGGCTTTATATTTATCAATGGAACCATCTCGTTTTAATTTCTTTTTAAATATCCATTCACAACCGATTGTTGAACAACCTGGAGGAAGATTCACCAAACAAATCCTTTACTTCGCATCTTAACTGCATCTTTCCAATTCTTTACTTCGGATGAAGTCATAACATCCTTGAAAGTATTTGGATCACCCACGATGTGGTATGTGATGTAATCACTTCCCAAATCCTTCGCAACTCTAGATTGTTTTCTTCTTCTAGGTTCAATTTCAAATTGAGTTTGAGAAAACTCAGATTTGGTAACGGACTGATCTACCCCCACATTTGTCATCCTTTCCACATGCTCGTGGATGAAACCAGACATAGATGGATCACTCGAAAATGAAACTTGTTGAGGAATTCTAGATGTCATGGAAAATACATCCTCAAAAAATATGACATCATAAAATTCAACAATTATGTTAACATCTATGTCAGATATCTCGGACTTGATTACCAAGAATATATATGCATAGCTATTAATCATGTATCCAATAAATATTGCATCAATGGTCTTGAGTTTCTTTTCAGTTTGTGTCTATGCTTCGTTCTTAAAGTTAAGAAACATAGACAACGCTTCATCCTTACTTTTCAAAAGATAAACATAACAATATTTTGAACTATCATCAATGAAAGTGATAAAATATTTTTTTTATCCTTAGTTAACATGCCATTAAATTCACAGGTATTAGTGTGTACTGGTTCTAAAATACTTGTATCTCTAGTCACAGAATGAAAATGTTTGTTCGGTTGTTTAGCTTGTACACACACTTGACATTTTTTATTCTCAATGACATACTTAAGAATCATATCTAAATTCATCATTTTTCTTTTCAAACATTGATAATTTACATGTCTGTCTATGCCAAACATCACAAGATCCAATGGTATAAACAACAGTAGAATACACATCTCTAACAGAAACAATATTACGATTATAAAAAGCTGGTTCAACGTGAAGTAAAAAAGCACCATCAGACAAGTACTCATTGCCAATAAAAGCACCAGAAAGAGTAATCACAACTTTGTTACATTTAAAAGTCACTTCATAACCCTCAACTACCAGACACGGGCTACTAATAATATTGCAACGAACAGCAGGCACATGATACGTCCTATGCAGCGAAAGAACTCGACCTGAAGGTAACCTCAAGTCGATACATCCAACAAAAAGCACTTTTCCAACATTCCCATCGGCCATCGCCACAGATTTTCCATCAACAGAATGGTAAGAGACAAACATGGACTTATCAGCACATACATGCACATTAATCACAGTGTCAACCAACAACTCATGTGGTTCGTAAATGGAAAGAACTTGAGGATTAACAGAAACAAACTTACGATAGTTCTTCTCGACCCCAGTTAGTACATTGACTAATGGAGTCAAATCAGTGGTACTTTGTTGGCAATTGGCTTTCTTGAAAGGACATTCCTTAGCCCAGTGTCCAATCTGTCAACAATTCCAATATGGTTTGTTTGTTGGCTTTTTCTTGATTTTAGCTTTAGGTTTTATTTTGAAGAAGATTGTGGTGGTTTTCTTTTAAAATGTGACTTAGATGAGGATCCAATTAATACGTTCACTTTTGATTGGAATTCTACAGACATCACTTGTTTTTCACCACGATGTTCCTCCTCGATTGCAATAGCAACCATGAGGTCATCCATAATCAGTTTTCCTCTCCTATGCTTAAGAGACATCCCAAAGTCCTCCTAGCACCGAGGGAACTTCTCTATGATGGACATCACCAGAAACATCTCAGGAAGTTTCATGTCCACCACTTTTAAGCAGTGGATTAGAATCATGAACTAATGAGCTTGTTCAGTAACCGACTTGGTCTCCACCATTTGAAACTTTAAGAACTTTCTAACATAATACTTTTCTTGACCTAAGTCCTCAGTATTATACTTTTTGTCAAGTTCATCCCACAAATCCTTAACGAAAACAGAGATAGAGGACAAACTGTATACATCGAAGAGCATGTTGGATAAAGCCAACAAAATGCATCATCGACACAATTTGTCCTTCTCAATCCACAACTCGTGTTTTGCTTTGATTTTGGGATCTTCAGTTTCAGAATAACGGATATCAATTCAATTACATCAACCAAACCAATAGTGGTCAACCAAATTTTCATACGTTGTTGCCAACGTTTGAAATTCTGCCTGATTTGTTTTTCCAACATGCCTGACATGTCCACTTTTGGTGCAAACAATTGGTTACTCGACATGACAAATATTTTCTCTAAGATTGTTGTAACAATTACGAATAATATCATGTAATACAGTGAGTTACACATGTTGAATAATATGCAATAGGATCCAGACGAAGCCAACAAACAAATTCATGTTTAGGACACAAACAAACAACAAAATAGTAGTGATCAGAAAGATCTTCCAACCGAGCCGTCGATTCGTGACTTGACTAAGAAAAATATTGCGTTAGAGAATATATATATATATATATATATGTATGTATATATATATGTGTATGTATGTATATATGTGTATGTATGTAACTGTCAAGGACTTAAATGCAATAAACAATTAAATCGAGGACCAAAAATTATTTCTATCACCTTGAGGCTAAAAGCTTCTAATTTTCCTCAAATCCCCCCACGCTCGCTTGCATGTGGAGCATTCTCTCATCCTCTCTTTTTTCATCAAAGGGTCATGGGAAATGGTAATGGGAAAATAATGTTAAAAAATATTCTCTAACATCTCATTTCCCCAATGTGGAACTAAAAGAATAGTGAGTATATGCCTTAATAACTCTCATATACAACATCATATTTTTTAATTAAATTGTTCAGATCCTAACCCAAATTTAATAAACCAATGACCTCATGGCGCAATGTTCATGGATGCCACTTAGGGGAGGCCGTTTTAGAAATCATCGGGAAAAAGTTAGAAAACATGGAAATCAACCTAAAGCAAAATTTATAATTAATGAAAACACATTAGAAATTGTCAGTAAACATTTGAAAATTGTGAGCATTCAATACAAATCTTGAACAGCAATGGAAATCACTAATGGTAAACAATTCTCAAAATCCCAATAACCCGAGGGCATATACGGTTTAATAAAAGTGGCATGCACGTAATAGTGAGGAAACTATGTCATGATCATCACTATCGACTAACAAATGTTATCACAAAATTCGTTCTCTACATGTTTTTTACAAAAAAAATAGGAGTTGGTAAAAGCTGGGTCTCAAATATCAAATGTTGGGGCTTCTAAAGGTGAAGGTGGTGAGAGGTGTTAGTCTTGCCATCCGAGACTCCAAAGCTAGTGATCCCTATGTTGTCATTAGACATGGCAAGAATGTAAGTATTCATCTAGTTCGAGATCTGATTATGTGATTTGATTGATATATTTGTTATGCTTATGCTTAAAGTTCGAAGGTTCTCTGTATTAAGCTTTTGTGGTTCAATGAGTAGGACATTGGATGGACATGATGGTGCTCTAGATTTTGTTCTAATTTACAAGAGTTAGTTGTCAATCTGAATAAGTAGAACTTATCCTCAAATAAAATGTACTTTGAACTAGTATCCCGCAAACGCAAAATCCGTGTCAAACTTCAGCAACATTGTAGAAATTTATGGGAGTTTTTGAATGACATTTGATCATTTCTTAATTAGGTCGACTTTTACTTGTATATTGTTTTCTACCCAGAGCAATTTAACCCTTTATGTTACAGATTCCTTACATGAATCCAACCTAAATAAACATCCACAAAAGCACGTATGAAAGAGACCATGAACATTGATATTACAGGAAGCGATGTTTCTGGCACAAGGAACTCTCAAAAGTTAGTGTTTGATTGTAATTGTTATTAATCTAAAGTCTAGCGTCTCAAAAAAAACTAGGGGGTGTTAGTGGCGCAGAAAGTTCCGGAAATTGATTTCTTGAATCAACGGGAAAGCAGAGGAAAACAGAATCCAGTGGAAAATAATTTCCTTTTGACTGAATTCTGTTGTTTGTACACGTCTAGACAAACAACTTGGATACCAAAAACGGACGACTGAACCAATTACGGTCGACCGAAATGAAATTTCCAGTGCTTTCTCTGAGTAAATATTAATGGTTGACCGAACTAATTTCGGTCGTCCGAATCGGTCATTCAAGTTAGGAATTTCGGTTGACCGAAATGTGTTCGGTCGTCCGTTAAAATCATTTCGGTGAACCGAAATCTTGACGTCGGCCGAAAAATCTGGTTTCTGTTCCTTTCCGACCTCAAACGTTGAGAAAACTCAAAGAAAATTTTACACTTACTACGGAATCCGAGACATGGATTCCCTACAATGCACAAACGCTGTCCATTTCGGAGTCAACCGGAATTCGATTTCTCCCTCGGATTCCCCCGGATTCCGGGTGCACTAACCCTACCCTAGTCCCAATTAGCTTCTTGATTTTTTTATGAATCCGGATTTGAAACCAAAATTCAATGACCTATAACCGAATTCAAAATTGTATACAAATTTTAATCGAGCTATTAAATTCGAATACGAATATTTTAGATTTCGTATTACAATTTGGAATTTGGATATATATTATCCAAAAGTCAAATCGACCAGTTGTCCACTTTAAAATTGGTTGCAAATTAAGTGTTAGTTTGGAATATATACCTACCCATGTAACAGTAGGATAAAGTTATTTTAACGAGAAAAATATGTAAAATTATGCTCGAAAGATAGATCTAATTATTGATTTTAAACATAAATTATTTTAACCATTTATTGATATGTTAGTATGTATCTAAATAATTGTCTTTTCGAATACCAAAATTCGAAACCCAATGTATCCGAATTTATATCCCATTTCTAAATAGTAAATTCCAAATTAGAATTTCAATCGGTAAAACAAAACTTACCAAATACTATTTAAATAAAAATAATAATCGAATCTTACACTCGAATACGTGGTGACCATTTGCAACTCGGATCGGTGCTTACCCGTCTACAGCCCAAATTTACTCATCAAACTTGTTCCACGACGGTTTCACTTAACTGCATCTGCCGATATTAAATAATTGTATATTCCAAGAAAAGAAAAATGAATCAACGTAGACATGTCATATATGAATGTCACATTATCTATTTATCTCCACAACACTGGAACTCTCAGATTAACATTTGCTTCAGCATCCTATGAATGTCACAAAGTAAATATTTTTGCAGAAAATGAAGACGCGAGTAGTAAAGAAAAACATCAACCCCGAGTGGAACGAAGATCTAATCTTCCCGATCATAGATACCAGATACCCTCTGCAGATTGTAAGTTTTCTTCAAATTAGAACTACAAACTATTTACATTAAAAAGATTTCAAATAACCCAAGCTATTAGATATTCAAACTAGCCCACTCTTAACATTCTTAATTATTAGCCTTTTAAATGGTATGTTTTCTAAATATGTGAACTATAATAAGACAAATATGTTTTATGACCACACTACCATAAGGAAAGGACAATGTTGCTACACAAATAACAGAACATCCTTATCTTGGTGTGTAGAGAGTTTATGACAGGGATAAATTCACTTCGGATGATCCCATGGGGGAAGCTGAGATTGACATCAAGCCATTCATGGATGCTGTGAAGATGAGGTTCGAGACGATCCCCAGTGGAACTGTGATAAAGAAGTTGATACCAAGTCGGAGCAATTGCCTAGCAGAAGAGACGTCCGTCATGTGGTGCGACGGAAGGGTGACTCAAGACATTGTTGTTAGGCTTAAGAATGTAGAATCTGGTGAACTAGAGTTGGAGCTCTCTTGGGTAGACATTCCAGATTCCAAGGAAATATAATGGCAATAAGTGTGCAATATTCATGACATTCAGAAGGTGTGATAAGTCTAGAAGATTATGATTTTCACTTATTTGGATGAGCATTTTGTTTCAGTCATGACAATTGCTTGTATTGTTGCGAAGTTAACCAAAGTACATGAGGTTTATACGAGATGATTGTGTGTAAATTGTTAAAGATGATCGATATTGATCTTCTTTTTTTTGGCTTGGGTAGTCGTACAAAGTATGATATTCCACGTTTGCTTGTGGAATTCGTTTCAGTACACCTTTTTCAAAAATCTACTTTGTGGAATGTCCGAAAGTATCATTCCATGAATTTCAAAGTACGCTACTTCCGGCACACCTCTTTTCAAAAATTTACTTTGTGGATGATACTTTGAAAATTTACACTCTACATGTCCGAAAGTAGGACATTCCACGTATTAAGGTCAAGTTCTGGTGAGCCCAGAACTTATCTGATTTAGTTTAAACCCCCTACAATCTCACCATTGGAACTTATTTACGGTTAATCTCACTTTTCATTAGCATAACCGTTTTTCTCTTAATTTACCTTACAATTTGAAATAAATAGTGAATATTGTAGAGTTTAATTTAGAAAAATTAAACTCTCGACTCACTAGAGAATTTCTGCCACATATTAATCATGTTGGGTAGTATAAATGGAGTGTATGGGCAACTTGTAAGGAGTGTGTCAGGTATTTACTCTTTTAGGAGTGGATAATTTATTTATATGCATTATCCGTAATTCCTTTTATATCTATTAGTTTATTGATTTATAAGCCTTACTTTCCTTCTCTCTCTTCCATGGAATGGTTTATTATTTTCGAGTAACAACATATCATGGATGGGAAATGAAATGTCTTTTTATTACTTTACAAAGTTTTGTTCAGACATTTTTCAGTTTTGTTTGGAGATTTTCAATGTTTATTTGGGAATTCTTATGTTTTTGTTAAATGTTATGTGTATTACAATATCCAAAATATAAAAAAACACCTACGTTAAGAGGCGAAAATACCTACAACTTAATACGAAAATACCGACATTACGAAAGACTTTTTCTCTTTTCTCTAACATTTTTTCTTCTCTTATCAAACACCTTTACTCACTCCTATGACATTCCCCTCTTTCTTCGTATTTTTTAACTATTTCTTTTTCAATTTGAATTTCAAATTAATATGATCTTACATTATGATTACACGTTTGTTATTGTTACTAATCCTCCAGAAGTTACCAATTAGTGAAGTGGCGGGTTAATTTATTCTGATGTATACCCAAACTATACCATGAAAATACCTAAATTATATCCCATGTATACCCAAACCATAAAACATAAATGAAAACAAAAATATAATGTTCGTAATATGTAGCTACCCAAACAATAACAAGAAAATACCCTTTCTACAATCCAAAAAAAAACTTGTACTCCAAACACCACCAATGACCAAAATAAAGTTTTTTGGTTCATCGTGAATTAATACAGAATTATGGATACATGGAAGTACCCAACTTATTGCTGGTACAATTTAATAATCCAACACTTATAACATGGAAGTACCTAAATACAACAAAAATACCCAAATGAAAACACCAATGAGGGCCAAAAAAGTATGTTGCCATTCTCCTACTCCTCCATCTACCTCGACTTCGTCATCTCTCCAATCGACTGCCAATACCTATCACCACTCACCCCCACCATCCGTTTGTCATCTCCCAATCTCAATCACAACTTACCCCACCATCAAAAATGGAAGTTTTCATGGTACTTCTGTTTGGTGATCAGAGTATCTTTCATCGTGTTTTGGGTAAATTCAGAAGTATTTTGGGGGAGGATCATAATCAATATCGACAGGTTCATCGTTTCAACTTGGATTCTGAACAAAAAAATAAAATATATTAGATCATGTTGTAACACACATATCAAACCAGAAAAAACACTTCTATGATACAAAAAAAAACAAAAAAGAATAATATAGCTGAAAAATGAACAAAAAAATGAAAACCAACTGAAGATGGGAAAATAAAGTTAAAATGCAAAAAATCAATGAAATAGTGGATTGTTTGTAATAAACTATTGCAAATGCGAGATTTCATAGTTGTAATAGACATAGCAATAAAAACAAATATGAATAACAACACGTAATTAACTAAAATCACAAAAAAGTCAAGAGAGGAGGAAGCCATGAGAGGGAACGTGATGGTGAGACGGAAATTAAATGGATGAATGATTATAATTTATATAATGTTGCCCCCCCTCAAAAAAACTGAAATGTTTTCAAATTAAATTTTATGAAAATATACATATATAAAACATATTGACGATATAAATACAATAAAAATGAATATGTTTGTCTTCTTATCTACGTTAGCACGTGCAGAATGAGAGTGACAAATAGCATGGGGGCCTTACTTTCTTATAAATAAGGTCAAACGACCATGCAAGTCTCCCACAACAATTCTACGTTAGAGCAAAAATAACAGCGTTCGGGCTACCCCCGGGCGCCCTGCACTCTCTCTCTGCCACGTCAGCTCACCTAACTCACCCAAAAAAAACCTTACCCATGCTCGGGCTACCCCACCCACCCTACACACTTTTTCCTCCACATCATTTCTTAATTAAACAATTTTAATTTTCACACAACATTTAACAAATTACATATTATATAATTCTAATAACATTACAATTTTATTTTAACTCGAAATATTGTTAATAATTACTGCTAAATAACTAAATTATTATTAAATATTACGGAGCCACATTACATTTAAGATAAACTGAAATATGAATATTACACTCAAAGTTAAGAAACAACAGAACATATTACATAAACTAAACTTTCAAATACTACATTAGCAATTACGTTAACCGATTTTCAAACATCTCCTCGTCTGTAGTGTTGCCATATATGCTCGATTAAATCGTCTTTCAGATCCAAATGTTGGTTCCTGTCACACACTCGATCTTGATTGACAAAAAACTCGTGAATATCCGCTATACGATCAGTCGAATACGACATTTCCTCATCTGAAGTTCCAGGACGATCTTCCATAAATTCGCGAATTATTGAGAATTGAACTTAATCCTAGGTGGCATCCTAGTCACTTGCCACATCACCTACGAAGGGTGAGTCATCTAAGAGTTGATGACTCAACAAGAAGGAAGACAAAAGGTTGTAGGAAAGGAAGAGACAAGGGGCTCTTCATTTTTCTATGATTTTCGTCCTATTTTATGATGCAATTTAAGTAGAGGTTGTAATGATCTTGAATGATCATCTTTATGTAGTTTATGTTATGTTTGTGTTGTAGGTTAAGTTAAAGAGTCTTTGTAAGTGCCTATATAAGCACAAAAGTTCTCCATTTGTTAAACAAGTCATGTGAAGCCAAAAAAAAATCAAGTCAAGTGAGAAAGAAGAAAGAAAAGATGAGTGTTTGGTGCAAATCTCGTTTTGCTTGTGACTGTTAAGTAGTTTGTTTTCTTCTTTCATTCGTGTCCACCAATTGTGTAGATCAAAGTATGGATCTAGTGATGGCAATAGAAGACCCTCAGCATGGAGAAACAGGCAAGCCGAAGAAGCGCACCAGGCGCAACTTTTGAACCGCCAATTGGCGGTTTGGGACCGCTGGGTGGCGGTCCATGTGCGTCTGGTGGAGGCGTGTTTTCTGGGGTGGCTTGGTGTGGTGCTCTCCGTCTTTCTTCCGAATCTAACATCTGGTATCAGAGCCTCGTCTGATGGGGAGCTCAGGGATGACCTCGTTTGGTCATGTATCATTGCCTCGCCTTTCGAAGGGGAACTACGACAATTGGAGTATCCAAATGTGCGCCCTGCTCGGTGCGCATGATACTTGGGATCTTGTGGAGAGCGGCTTCGAGGAGGAGGCCAAGACGGGGATGGGAACCATCGCACAAATCAAAGCACAAAAGGAGAGAAGAGCCAAAGATAAGAGCGTTCTCTTCCTTCTCTTCCAAGCGGTGGATGAGAGTGGCTTTGAGAAGATCGCTGAAGCAAAGACGTCGAAGGAGGTGTGGGACACCCTTGAGAGGAGCTACAAGGGTGCTGATCGAGTGAGGCAAGTGCACCTCCAAATGCTTCGAGGTGAGTTCGAGGCGTTGAGAATGAAGGAATCGGAAGGTGTTGCCGATTTCGTGACAAGGGTTCGCATGGTGGCGAACAAATTGAAGAGAAATGGGGAGGCGTTGACTGAAGGAAGAGTGGTGGAGAAGGTGCTGCGTTCTCTCACCGAAGACTTTGAAAACGTTGTGTGTGCTATCGAGGAATCAAAGGACCTTGAGAAGATGACCGTCGGCGACCTATCAAGCTCGTTGGAGGCACACGAGCAAAGAAAGAAGAAGAAGAGACAAGATGTCTTGGAGGAGGCGTTGCAAACGAAGATGTCGCTTAAGGAGGAGAAACCTCACAACGTAGATTGTGGAAGCCGTCGTGACTATGGAGGCCGTCCAAAGAAGAAGGAGGTCGAGTGCTTCAAGTGTGGGAAGCGTGGCCATTTTGCGAAAGAGTGTTGGTCACAAAAGAAGGTGGAGGAGAGCTCCAGCCGTGGCCGTGGTGATCGTGGATCGAAGAAGGAGATCGAGTACTTCAATTGTGGGAAGCATGGACACTATGCAAGCGAGTGTTGGTCAAAGAAAAGGGTGGAAGAAAACTCCAACCTTGTTGCCGTGGAGGAGAATGCTTGTGATGATGGAGTGGTTTTGCTTGCCGACAAGGAGCCGAAACCGAACAAGAAGGTGTTTGGTATCTCGATACGGGAGCAAGCAATCACATGTGTGGGAATAGACACATGTTCGCACACTTGGAAGAGGGAGTGCATGGGCACGTCTCATTTGGAGATGCATCAAAGGTGCGTGTGGAAGGGAAAGGGCACATCATGATTCAAGTGAAGGATGGATCACAAAAGCTTATCTCCAACGTCTACTTTGTGCCCGATATGAAGACAAACATACTAAGCATGAGACAACTCTTGGAGAAAGGGTTCACGATTTTGATGAAGGATCGACACATGACAGTGCGAGGACAAGATGGGCGTTTGATTGCAAAGGTAGAGATGTCCAAAAATCGAATGTTTAAATTGAATCTAACACGTGCTCGTGCTAGATGTTTGAATGCATGCATCGAGGGAGATTGGTTGTGGCATATGCGACTTGGACACTTGAACTTTGGTGGGCTCCAAGAAATGGCGCAAAAGGGAATGGTGCATGGCTTGCCGATGATCGAATCTAAAGAAGCATTTTGTGAAGGTTGCATGGTTGGAAAATTAACAAGGAAGAGTTTTCCAAAACAAGCTGAATATAGAGCAAAGAAGGTGCTAGAGTTGGTACATACCGACATTTGTGGACCGATCACTCCACATTCGATTAGTAAGAATCGTTATTTCTTAACCTTTATTGATGAATTTTCACGCAAGACGTGGGTGTACTTCCTGAAGGAGAAATCCGAGGCATTTCGCATATTCAAGAAGTTCAAGGCATATGTGGAGAAACAAAGTGGAAATAGCATCAAGACATTGAGGTCTGATCGAGGAGGAGAGTTCACATCAACCGAGTTCAACAACTTTTGTGCGGAACATGGCATAAAACACCATTTAACCGCTCCATACTCGCCACAACAAAATGGTGTAGTTGAGAGAAAGAATAGAACCATCATGGACATGGCTCGAAGTATGTTAAAAAGCAAGAACGTGTCAAAGGAACTATGGGCTGAGGCGGTGGCTTGTGCGGTGTACACGTTGAATCGTTGCAAAACCGCAAGCTTGGAGGAAGTAACTCCACAAGAAGCTTGGAGTGGCTACAAGCCAACTGTGGCACATCTGAAAGTGTTTGGGAGCGTCGCCTACGCACATGTACCAAAGGAGAAAAGAATAAAACTTGATGATAGGAGCACAAAGCTTGTGTTCGTTGGCTATGATGAACGATCGAAAGCTTATAGGCTTCTCGATCCCACTAACAACAAAATTGTCATTAGCCGTGATGTGCAGGTTAACGAGGAGGTAACATGGGACTCCAAAGAGGAAATTTCAGAAGTGCCAAATGAAGAACAGGAAGAGGACATTGCAAACCCCACTGAACATGAAACAATTCCATCCGACAAACAAGACGAGATGAGACCAAGGAGGTTCAAGACACTTCGTGAGATCTACGAGACAACAAATGAGTTGCACATGGTGTGTCTTCTCACACAAACCAAAAGCCCTGCCAATCCGTTTGTATGTGAAGTTGCGAAATCATCTTGGGATGGTGGATGGAAGAGGATTAAGTTCAAGGAGGAGTATTGAGAATTGAACTTAATCCTAGGTGGCATCCTAGTCACTTGCCACATCACCTACGAAGGGTGAGTCATCTAAGAGTTGATGACTCAACAAGAAGGAAGACAAAAGGTTGTAGGAAAGGAAGAGACAAGGGACTCTTCATTTTTTCTATGATTTTCGTCCTATTTTATGATGCAATTTAAGTAGAGGTTGTAATGATCTTGAATGATCATCTTTATGTAGTTTATGTTATGTTTGTGTTGTAGGTTAAGTTGAAGAGTCTTTGTAAGTGCCTATATAAGCACAAGACTTCTCCATTTGTTAAACAAGTCATGTGAAGCCAAAAACAAATCAAGTCAAGTGAGAAAGAAGAAAGAAAAGATGAGTGTTTGGTGCAAATCTCGTTTTGCTTGTGAGTGTTAAGTAGTTTTTTTCTTCTTTCATTCGTGTCCACCAATTGCGTAGATCAAAGTATGGATCTAGTGATGGCCATAGAAGGCCCTCAGCATGGAGAACAAGGCGAGCCGAAGAAGCGCACCAATCGCAACTTTTGAACCGCTGGTTGGCGGTCCATGTGCGTCTGTTGGAGGCGTGTTTTCTGGGGTGGCTTGGTGTGGTGCTCCCCGTCTTTCTCCCGCATCTAACACGAATATCTCCAAAATTATCGTAACAGTCGCGTTCGTCCTCCACAATCATGTTATGCATGATGATACAAGTTGTCATTATTTTGGATAGAACGTCCTTGCTCCAGGCAAGAGCCGAGTTTCTGATGATCGCGAACCTCGCTTGCAACACTCCGAAAGTGCGTTCAACATCTTTACGTTTTGCCTCCTGCACTTCAGCAAACAATCTGTGCTTCGGGGTGTGAGGGTGAAGGATGGATTGGATGAAGGCCGCCCACTGTGGATAAATATCATCAGTAAGATAGTATCCCATATCATATTGAACATCATTTACCTCATAATTTACAGGTGGTGCTCGACCTTCTAGTATGTTGTCGAAAACCGGAGATTGTTGCAGGACGTTCAAGTCATTGCATGAACCCGGTATTCCGAAGAAGGAGTGCCAGATCAATAGTCATACGATGCCACCGCCTCAAAGATCAGAGTTGCTTTCCCAGCACGCCCTTGATGTTCTCCCTTCCAAGCAGCTGGACAGTTTTTCCACTCCTAGTGCATACAGTCGGTACTCCCCATCAAACCTGGAAACCCACGTTGCTCACCAACGTAAAGTAGGCGTGCCAAGTCATTTGGAGTTGGCCGACGTAAATACTCAAGGCCGAAGATGTGAATAACACCTTCACAGAATTTGAGTAGAGCATTTCTGGATGTTGCCGCACTCATTCGTAGGTACTCATCGATCCCATCAGCTGCAACGCCATATGCTAGCATTCGCATTGCTGTCGTACTTTTTTGTATACCGGAGATGCTCATCCTACTAGTTGTGTCCGGTGTTCATTGGAAGAATACATCAGATGCTTCGATGGCATTGTGGATGCGCAAAAAGACATGCTTTCTCATCCGAAATCTTGTCCTGAAAAGAGTATCAGAATACACAGGGTTGTCAGAGAAATAATCGTCTATAAGGCGTCTGTAACCTACTTCACGATCTCTATCTGGGTTCGTCATTCTCCTTCGACGTTGCTTAGGACGTGTAGTCCTTTCATGAACAACCCGACCGGACAATTCAATAGCGCGGTCCATTATATTTAATGTCTCATTCCAGTTATCATCGTCGGATTGACCAGAGTTTAAACTATTATCCGACATTGATGAGAGAAGTTAAGAAGTTAAGGAAATGTGAGTCAGGAGATAGATACAAGTATTTATAGTTGTGAGGGTGTGGATGTATCCGTTGCACTGTTCATGCGTGATTGAACAATGCATGCGTGTTTGCTCAGTGGAAGCGTGATTAAAGTGCACGCGTGATTGAACAGTGCACACATGATTAAACATTATTAATACCTTAATTAACAAAAATTAACATACAATATTAACAAATAACCAATACATTAATCCAAAATATCTTACATTAACTAAAAACACCAAATACAAAATCATTTAATACACCACATTAATAAGAAATACCCAATCCATTAATAACAAAACCTCCACTAAAAAATTAAAAAAATTAAAAAAAAATCGACGAATGGGGGGGGGGGGGACACGTGCCCCACCCGAAGGCGCCCCAGGCGTTCGCCCAGGACGCCCACCCTCGGGTGGGGGGCACGTGTCCCCCCCATTCGTCGATTTTTTTTAATTAGGCACCTGAGGGGCACCCGCCCCGTTAACGGGGTTGCGCCCGAGCGCCCGACCCAGGTGCCCAGGCGGGGCACCCCCGTTATGGGTGCCCTTAGAGGTGCAGGTGGGAGTATTGAGATTGGGGGAGTGAGGTGTGGAAGATGACGAAGAAGGAAGTGTTTGGAGGAGTTTGTTGTTATTATTTTTTGAGAAAAAGTTAACTACGAAAGTGATGTATTAGGATTAAGGTTTAGGAATACGAGATGCAAACGTGATACGGCGAGTCACCGTATTTTGTGTATGCCGTATGCGAGGCACGTGCGGAGGAATATGTGGATTGGGATAATACAAATTCGTAGATATATAAATAAATAATATTGGGCATTAGCAGTGATATTGTACAGGAACATTCTTTTTTTTTCTTGTTTGGACGGTCTTCCTCGGAATCCAATTATTCCTGAAAGTAGTTCGATCCTCCACGACAGGCCAGTTCAAACAATACTCACAGTTGAAAAGATTCCTTAAATTTGCATTAACTTGGGAAACTGAAAGGTGATCGCAATGGCGTTAACCCGCTCTTCATTATCAATTAGCTCCCTCATACACGACATGATGAAACTACTAAGAGCTCGCCACTTCACGACATTTTTCAATCTTTTAACTTTAGTGCCGGAGGAAGTGACCACAACAAAAGCTAAGGAGATCGTGTAACGTCCCGAAACAGCGGAAGATTTAAAATTTCAAAATACCTAACACAACAGACAACTCACGCGGGAACGTCACTAATATATAAATATATAAATCCGGGTGCACCCAAAATACAAGGAGTTTTCTAAAAGAAGTACAACTACAATACTGATACAATGAAATAGAATACATGTAGTCGTACGGTCTAGCAACTGTCGAAGAGGATCCGACTCCAAAGCGCTCCGTCCTCGGTCACCACCCACCCGGACCTACTGCGGTCCTGAAAAAGATGCAACAACAATGCCTAAGTTTCCAGAAGGAACCCCCGTATGCCAACTCACCTATATGCATGCATCACATAATGAACCTATAGTACTAGTAGCATGTCATGGCATCAACAGAAATGGAAAACAGTTTCCCCGAAGGGTAAAACAGGACATCAGTCCGACAATCAATCATCGGGTCTCCCGAAGAGACCTACTGCAGGCACATGCAGTCTAGCAGCCCGCGACATCGCACCCCCCACACGCGGCTACACTACTCAAGGGTTCGGCAGGGAGCCTCTGTCACGTCTACGCGCCGATAGAAACAAATCTGTAAATCTCAGTGGTCGGGGCCACAGGGACCAACGGGGCCGTCGCCCGGAAGGTATAACAACATCATCTCGGTAGGTGCCCAGCCGAGGAAAACAACATAGCCGGCACAGCCTCGGCCCAACAATCATCATCGCCGGCACAGCCTCGGCGGCATCACCGGCACAGCATTGGTGGTCCATCACAACGTCCGGCACAGCATCGGACGGTCCAGACCGAAGTCTGGCAGGTCACGGGCTCCACGAGCCGCGAACACCAACTGCGCCGCTATAAAAGCAGGGCAGCGACCTCCGTAGCCCGAAGGCCGGTAGTCACCTCACCCAACGCCAGTTGCGTGCCCGCACAACATCATCATACATTGGGATCCGCGATCCCTCAGGCCTGCTACGCTACAATGAGTCTAATCAATCATATCTCATAAGTCCCACTCCATACCTGGAGGAGACGCATCCCGAACACCCACACCCTTCCACCCGGCAGTCCCTGGGCAGGCACGCAAGCGCACCCACCGTCACCTCCAGGCTCATGCGCAAGGCGAGGACACGGGTTTCCGTGGACAGAGTTGGCATTCACAACAGGACCCAGGAATTCAGTTCTGAGCAGATTCGGTCGACCAAAAAGTCTAACCGGTCGACCGTTTTCACGAGGAATTCGGTCGACCGAAAGTCTGAATCGGTGGAACTCACTACGCAACACTAATTCCCAAACGGTCGAACAAAAGTCTAAAACCGGTCGACCGAACGAGGTCAAAATCCGGAGTCTGGTCAACATAAAATTCAATTCTATCGGTCGCCCAACTCAGGGGTCTCGGTCGACCGAAAACAGACAGGGTCAACCTATTATTCTAAGTCATATAATCGGTCGAACGCAAACCTCCAATGGTTGAACAACAAACGATCGGTCGAACGTCACATGCAATCGGTCGAACAAATCATGCATAACTAACAGGTACACTTAAGTTCCGGTCGAACAAAACAAGGACCGGTCGACCGACAACAGGTAGAAAAATCCCAACTCACCAGCAATAATGCACTACCGGTCGACCGCCCCAAGGCATCGTTCGACCGGTGAAGGTTAAAGTCGGGCAAATAGTGCTAAAACGGTCGACCGCCCGAAGGATCCGGTCGACCGTTGGTCGTCTTCAACCTCGCGCCAGTCGAGGTTTTACGAAGAAACACGTCGCCGGAGAGGTCTCTGACCTCCCCCGACTCGACCAACGCATCCCTCACATGAGGGTTAACAAACAAACCACACTAAGGAGCGGCATACCTCAAATGAAGACGACGAAACGCCGGAGCAACGCTCACGCCTCCGTCCTCCTCCCCGCGACGACCTCCTCACGCCGGAACCTCCGAGCCTTCTTCCTCCTCTGGTCGCCGGACAGAAAATGGAGAGGGAGTGAGAGAGTGCAAGTAAGGGAAAGAGAGAGAGAGAGAGAGATATATTCACTTAAATAACCCTACACCCCATCACCTCACCCTACACCATCACCCTACACTCCAACCCATACTTCCCACGACCCCACTGTTCACGCACACATTCCCTATGCAAACCCCCTCCTTAAACCTCATTAGCCCACTAACCCTAGGTTAGGAATCTAACAGATCGAACCAAAACAACAAGAAACAGACGACGACGACGGCCAAGATCTGCAATTAAAGTGGTAAAAAGTGAGAAACAATCTGACGTAAACTACAATTAACCCAATTATTTTTAAGGATCAGTAGTTCAGTACTGATAGGTATTTACTATTTAGGCGACATCAGAACCTTATTCTTGCTAATTTTCCAAATACCTAAACATACAAGAAAATTGCGTTGAAAATAATTCAAACTTTGGAAGACACAGAAAAACACAAACAAAACCCAACTTCCTACAAAACGCTCCGTTTTGGGTTTCCCCCACTGCAAACGCATGTTTCTTTAGATTGAGCCAACAAATGTTTTTCATATCACTAAAATGGAGCATAAGCAAATTGAATAATAAGAAATTTGAAAATTTTATTTTTGGAAAATAAATTCTTATAAACTATCCAAGCATTTCAAAATCATGATAAGAATGCTCGTTCAATTAAAAATATCATTATATTTATACAAAACAATGATGTATGAATTAAGGGAGCCGTATGTCAACGGTACCAGTGAATAGGACCTTAATTGATATCACTCTTAATTATTCTTGATTGCCAATTACAACAGGATATTCTAATAATTATATTAATACACCCTGTCTTCATTTAATGCATAGCATTGCTTCAAAAATATAAGACCGAAAATATCAGATTGTGTACCTGAGGTTAGATTTATTTATTATGTCCTCAAATATATAAACATTATTAGAAAAATAGGCTTCACCGAGGGATATTCATCTGTCGGTGAAAGATCCATCAGAGAAGTTGTGTATCCACCAACGTATTGTAATACCCGTCGATGGTAATCTACAACGACTATTGTATGACGAACACCGCTGGATAATTTCGTCGGTTATTATTTTCGTTTTATTCGTCGGAATGGTAACTTACACCGACGAATAACTTCCGTCATTGTACGTTTGAGAACAATCATATGAATAACTTCCGTCGATGTACGTTTGAGAACAATCATACGGTGGTAAAACAGATTTTTTGGCACAAAAAAAATCATTGATGGATAGTCTACTCTACACTGACGGATTCCGTGGTGTATGACTTAAGATTCTTCACCAATAAATATGTTTCGTCGATGATTTTTTTTAAAATAACCCGATACGAACTTATAACATAAAGGTTCACCGACGGAGATTTACAATCGATGAATCGTTTTGTCATTAACCCCAACTTTTTTTAATTTATACGATGTGTTATTTTAACTTATTTCAGGTTTCGTTACAAAATTTCGGTGGTGATGGGTTGGATATTGATTCGGTTACCCATATATGTCTACCCGAATCTGAAATTAAAACACAAACGTAAACAAACGAGTAAACAGATCAATATCCGGAGTACAATAATAGGGTGTCCAAACAAAAAAAACATCTGCAAAGCGCTTTGCTCGCTCCTTTTTTTGGGGGGGGGGGGGGGGGGGGGGGGGGGGGACTAGCGTCCCCAGCAAGGATTGCCACCCTTGCATTCCTACTTCGATTTTATTTTTCATGGTTATTTTTGTTGCGGGGGGACTAGTCTATTGGAGAAGTTTCTTGCTATCCGAGACATTTTTTTGGTGGTTGAAATTTGATGTTGGGAGGAAAATGAGGAGAGAATGGTGGTTGGAGAGTATAATGAAGAAAGAAAATAAGTAAAAAGGAGAGAATGACAAAATTGTAATTGACGCGGAAGATTTAAGTAATTCGTAGACGACGTTTAGCAGTTAAGTTAATTATATGTTGTTACATACCAGATATTGTGTTATTTATGACTAAATGGTTGAAACCTATCTGTGGCCAAACTTAGCCTCACATTTCTTATTTTTGAAGCGAAAGATGAATGTTTGTTGTCTAACTCAGGCTGACACTCAGAATCAGCCGAATGACGTAATTTCCCTCCTTTTTCTCGTTCCTCCGCATGTCATCTCATCAATTTAGCAATACAAGCAGTAAGATATCACCTCTGAAGCCTTGGTTTGAATGAAGTACGCAAGACATCTATTGGAATTCTTTAGCCTTTTCGGACACCAATAATTTGAGTTTATACTTCATATTCTCCTTGCACGGTTACCCAGATTTGACATATACAGAACATGAATCGACATTCTCGTACTCTTTCCAGAATAACATGCAACAATTCTTGCAACTATAGATATTTTCATAATGGAACTCCAAGTTGGCAACTAACTTTTTCGTCTCATATGTATCCTTCGACAAACAACAGTACAAGAAATTAGGCCTATAACCATAGTAAGTGTATCCGTTGTTGTGGTATATGTCGTTAAGTAAACATGCAATGATTGTGTCTTATAATCTCCCAATATGCATGAGTATGAAGCAAAAGTTCTTCATGATGTCGCTCGTCATACCAGGTCATCCTGACAACAAGGTAGATGTTTGTTTGCAACCACTTATCGAAGAGCTGAAAGAATATTAGGAAGAGGGTTTACATACTTATTGAAGAGCTGAAAGAATATCATGCTGTGGAACTAAGGGAGGGAGACAAACACGTGAGAGAGGGAGAGAAAGGGAGTGATGAAGATGGTTGTGTTTCTTAGAGCATCCTTAACGGGGTCATCCACACGGATGACCCTGCTAAGGACCCGGTCGTCCGACGACCAGGTCGTCGATCGGGTTGTGCCACTTGGCACAACCCGGTTGGGTGGGTTTTTTTATTTTGTAAATTTTTGTTTTTTAAAATTAGTTTTTTAAATCTTTTAAAAAAATGTTTCGTAATTGTTTTTACTTTAAAAAAAATTGTTTTTTAATTATTTTTTTCAAAATCGACCCCCAAATGATGCAGAGGAGAGAACGTATTGAAAAGTTTGGTTATTTTATTCAATAATTTTTTTAAAAAATAACAATAATTGGAAAACATATTTTTAAAAAAGAAGATTTTAAAAAAGAGTTAAAAATGATTTAAAAAATATAAATACGAGATTTATTGATATTTTGGTTTTCCAAATAGATTATTATTAATATTTTTGTTAAATATAAGTGATTTTGGAATATAATAAGAATCGAGAAGAAAATTAATGATGTTGAGGAAAAAGAGTGGGATGACCTAGGTTATTGTTAAGAGGTGAAAAGTAAGGAAAAATAAGAGATCGTGTCATGATGACGTGACAGGAAGAGAAAAAAAGTGGATGATCGTGTCATGATGACGTGATAGTTTTACATGTCAAAAACCACACCCACCCATCACGTCACCCATACTCTTCCACCGCACCTACCACAACTCCCACGATACCTCCTCCATCACACCACCGTCACATCCACCACACTCCTCTCCATACCTCCACAGTCAAAGAACCCATTAACCCTTAAATCTTCTCCATTAATCACCATTAGCCACTACCCTAGTTAGGGTCTTAACAGAATCAATATGGAAAGAGAGACCAACAAGTTATACACATAATTATCTATAATTCGATAAAGTTTGTAGAGGTTTTCACTAAATATGTTTGGGAAAAAGTAACAAATGAAAATTAGATTAGTACAAGAATAATTTTTATTCGTAGGTATACTTGTAAAACGTCAAATGAGTTTAATGTACTTCTATCTTTGTGGGTAGGGCTGGCAAATTCACGTTTCGTGTCTTGTTTGACACGAACACGAATTGACACGAATTGTTTTTCCTCAACCCGAACACGAACACGAATTAATAGTCTAATCTTAAACCCGAACACGAATTTGGTAACCCGAACACGAAATAGTTGACACGAACACGAACACGAAAATCTAATCTTAAACCCAAACACGAATTTGGTAACCCGAACACGACCCACGTTGACACGAATCCATTTATCGTGTTCGTGTTGACACGAACACGAATTAACCCGAATAACTCGAACTGACTTGTTTGACACAAATTTTTACAAACACGAATTAACCTGAACACGAAATAACATGTTTGGCACCAATTATGACATGTTTGACACAAATTTACACAAACACGAATTAACCCGAACACAAACTAGCATGTTTGACACTAATTACACGAATTACACGAAACACGAACCCGACCCGAATTACAGTTCGTGTTATTCGTGTCAACCCGAATTACACGAAATACTCCAACCCGAACCCGACCCGAATTACAGTTCGTGTCATTCGTGTTGCCCCGAATTACAGTTCGTGTCATTCGTGTCGACCCGAATCGTGATATTTAGTGTTGGGTTCGGGTTTCGTGTCATGACCCGAATTGCCAACCCTATAAGTGGGATCATTTTTGTGGTACGTGTTGGACTACTGAATATTAGGTACATGTTGGACTACTGAATATTAAATTGGAAATTCAATGTTAAATTGTAAAGTTTGAACATATTTATTTTTCTCATACTTTTTAGTCTCGCATTGGAGGATTTGAGAAGTGAAGAAATGTTTATGTACGTTGCCTCATCATTCTCCAATGAAAATGCTTTTCATTCTTGTTGGTTCGGTTCAATGTGAGGTAGTCTTTTTTCCTCGTGTGAAGACCACATTCTCCTTTTGGTTCGGACCTTTGACTATGCAACTGTTTTATCGTGAGAGAAAACGTCTGCACGCATCACACCGATACATGAGGACAATAATTTCTATAAGAAAAGTCTATCAACGACAGCTCGATCGAGATATTTTCTTTTCTAACCTTGTTTGCTTTTGTTGTTTTGTCGTCATGGATTTGTTCGTTGGTTTTGTTTGGATTGAAATTTGTATGTTAATCGACATGTGTATTGTTATGCATGTTATTTATTTTAAGAACAGTATGTACTTGTTGTAAGTTTCTTTAAACGGTGTAAGTGCATACATTCATTAATTAAAGATAATTTGTGTTAATAATATGATTACTCGGTTAGTTAAGTGAATACGTCATTATTAGTTAAAAATAATCTTATGTTAATGACGTATACATACCCCACGGTTGGAAACACCCATTCTTTTTTATTTTACTTATTTAGACACATGTACAAGAACCACAAAGTGGTATCTAAATATACGAGGACTATCTCTAAAGCCCATAAATCATACCCTAAAAGCTTTGAGCAACCAGTTAGCGAACAATATTGGACTACCAAGAAGTGCTCGACAATAAGGTGCAAACTAATATGGTAATGGTAACGTCGTCAAAATAGTGAAAAAATTGAAATTTAAAACATACAACCAACCCGAGGACATTACTGCAAAACACACGAATACAGATGCACCAACATATAATATATATATGTAACCGAGTTTACAAAAAGAATGCGATTACATCAAAAACTCATAAACAGGAAATATACACATGTAATCACAACCACATCAAAAGAAAGAAAGGAAGGATCCGGTCCCGAGCACTCTCCTCGGCGGTCACCACCCTCCTAATGTTGATCTCCGCCTGAAATGCAAACATGAAACTATGCCCGAGTTTCCTTAAGGAAACCTCGTATGCGAAACCCTAACACATAAATGAAACAACACTACAAAACTGCAAACGGGCATAAACCCAACAACTGTAAAACACCACACAAATTGTCTCATTCACCGAAGCCACGGTTTTCCCTCAATGTTACCGGAGCCACGGTTTTACATCAATTGTCGGAGCCACGACGACGGCGTATACATGCCTCATTCGCCAGAGCCACGACTTCACAAACACAATCCACTCCGTAGAGCCACCACTGATTGCTATTAGGTCGGCATGTCTGTCCATTGCCCCAAAATGGCAGGTGAACCCGTTGCCTTCTAGCCGATCACAACAACAACAACATAGAAAAAACACCAAACTGTGCAAAAACGGTCGACCGAACAAGCCAACCAGTCGACTGGTTCCTCCTTTGAATGCACAAGTTCGACCGTCTCCGCAACCACTCAAACCACAAAACTAAATAAATGACCAATCCGTCGAACAGAAGGTCTCTGACGGTCGACCGTTTGGATGATCTATACGACAAATAATATTAAAATCAATGCTCCATCAGTCGAACAGCTAAGGGGACCCGTTCGACCGAAAACTACCAGTAGAACTCGATATCGATTCAAGCTGTATCGGTCGACCGAAGTAACAAAAGGTCAAACAAGTATTAAGTTAAACTTAAGTCATCGGTTGAACGAGTCAAATAGGCGATCAACCGTTTGGATAATCAACGCCCCAACCGACTTACGATAGTGCTTCCCGTCGAACGACAAAGGGGACCCGTTCGACCGAAATCACCCAGAGTCTCTATCTTCTCGCTCAAAGTACAATTGGTCGACCACCCAAGGGTATCATTCGACCGGTGCGAGAGATACAACCCAAAAGCACGCCAACAACGATCGACTGATACACCACTCGGTCGACCGAAGACTGCAGAAAACTGGTGAACTGAGGTCCGACGAGCCTTCGGCCTACCGTCGACCGCTCCAACACCCACACGAACTTAGGTGAGCGTAAAAGCAAGCTTGACATACCTTTAAGGCATGAAGAAACCTTTGAAGACCCAACGGCGAGCTCCCACGAGCACTCCTCGCAAACAAGCGTTTCTCCAACGAACCTTGCACGAACGACAATCTCCGCACCTCCGGTCACTCCAACCGCAACACTCGCGCTCGTCACTACACGTCGTCGGAGCTTCAAAGCTGGAAGAGAAATGAGTTTGAGAGAGAGAGAGACGCACAGGAGAGAGAGAGAATGAGTGAGAGAGAGAGAGAGAGAAAACAACCTTTATATACTCTCCTCCCCAAATAGGGTTGTTCGTGGGGCGTATTGCGGTTGAAAATTTTCCTACCCGTGACCCGTTAACCCGCCACCCGTTAACCCGCCGGACTAAACGGGGCGGGTTGCGGTTAATGTGTTACCCGCCCTGTTAACCCGTTTACCCGTTACAAATATAATTATTAAAAAAATACATATTTATGTATTAAAACTTTCATTATTTCATTAAACTTCTAACTTTTATGTGATGGTTTATGACTTTATGTGTTTGTTAATTATTCATTTAAGCACTTTAAATCGTAGACTTGTAATTTTATAGACTTGTATAAGTATTTTATGCATGTAAGTTTAATTATAGAGTTGTATAAATGTATTTATGTGTGTATATGTCAATGTAATAAGTTAAAATGAGTTTTATAGGAATTCACCCGTTACGCCCGCTGAACCCGCCCCGCCCCGCCCCGCGTAACCCGCCCTTAAGTGGGGCGGGTAGCGGCCCAAATTTTTTTTACCCACCCAAATTCATCTCAATCGTCCATCAAATCCTCCTCTAATCCACCACCTAAACAAGATTAACAACTAATCAAGGATTAGGATATAACAGTAGTCAACCAATCGTAACATGCAAAAGAATTCCTTTCATCAGTTGAGAAAATCGTGGATTTTACAGTATTTGGTTTTTCTATTTTCTTTTATTGTAATGTTTGATGGTTGCCGGATCACCGTATAACATTATGTATTGAGACGTTCTACGTAATTATCTAGTCGTCGAGGAGGATGTAAGTAAATGATTACATTGTTTGGAGGTTTAGATGATGTACATCCATCTCTCCAACCACTGTTCCAGCTTGTAGCTTAGCTTAATTAATCCATTAGCTAACCTATTTTATTTTATTTTGCCCAGAATAATTCCAATTTTATTGGGCAAGTGGCCATTTTTTATAGGGCAAGTGGCTGTTGATGTTTCATTTTGTTGATTGTTAATAGACTCAAGGACTAAAGGAAAAAAAATGACGTCTTTTATTAAAACAACAGCATGTTTTCATTAATGCGGGGTTTTTGCATGCTGGAAAGCATCTCCCGCGGAAGTCTTGACGACTTGCATTTTAAAAAGCAAAAGCTGAGGAAAAAATAATAAGTTGTTCTCTAGATTTGCAAGTCCACGAACATAAATGTCTTCTTCATTAACTTTCTATCTCATCTACGATTGTAGTCAGCTGTCAGGGAATGCTAATCAAGATAATCACATTTGCAACTTGAGATTGTGCAAATCTGCATTTAGGTATGTACGTAGTTATTTGTTGTTGGTCTTCCTAACAACTCTCTAAGATATATTCTTTGTTTCGTCTCCTTTCCTAAACTTAATGAAAGACTAATAGGTATATTTCTTTCAATATAATGTTAAGTCTCTCGTTTCATGCAATTCCAGCTGGTTAGTGCTCTGATACGTGAAATGGCTACTCTAACTGATGTCGGAGTTTCTGCGGGCATCAACCTCATGGGCGTGTTTGTGTTTCTTCTGGCATTTGGCCTACTACGACTCCAACCATTTGCCGAGCGGATATACTTTCCGAAATCCTACGCGCCGAGGGATGCTTCAAGTCGGAGCTCGTCGCGACCATGCGAAGCTCTTCAAAAGTGTATTAATCTGAATGCTAGGGCTTACATGAGATTCTTCGAATGGGCCATTGCAGCTGTTAGAAAGCCCGAAGCCGAGGTTATTGAGATCGCAGGGCTTGATTCTGCAGTGTACTTAAGGATTTACCTCTTAGGGTAAGCAATCATATGCATGCATGTCTTCTTTCACAATTTTTTTTGTTACTTCTCTGAAAATTGTATTTGTTTTGATTTTTGTTAGTTATAAACACCAATAGTATAGTTTGAAAGTCTTCCATTGATAACCTTCAAGACATGAGTTTTTGAAGTGGATTATGTAAACAAAATCTAGTTAATTAGAAGTATAGTTAATTTTGTTTAGCCAGTTGTCTGTCAACAACTTAAGGCCCAATAGTCCCACTTGTTGTAGTCTCTATAAAGCCCATGTGACGTGACTGGAATCCAGCTGGATTGTAACGACCACATATATAAACAAGACAAAATCTCCTCTCCTATTGATAGAGTGGGAGAGATTGCACCATCTTCTTCTTCCTCTCATCGTTTCTTTATAGATTATACATTCATACAACCACCACAAGATAGTTCAATGGCACAAAATGTCTAATCAATATCGAAGATCAGATGTTTCTGATTGTTATAAAAATTTCTTCCTACGGAAGAGAAATAATATATAGATCGACTGATACCGTTTCGATTTTCTTCTGAGTGGTTATGAGTAAAAGAATCTTTTAATACATCATAAATTTCTTCTTAGATAGCTGTTGATCATTAATGGTCTGAAATTGGGATCAACGATAAAATTTACATTGTAGTGTTGAAATAACGAATCAGAAGATTCTTGACTTTATACATCATTTTCATCACATTTGAAACAACATCTTCAAGTTTTAGCTAATTTCATTTGACCTTTCAATTTCATTTGTTCTTAGTTCCATTCGCTCTGTTCTTGCGTTAGATAATATAATTGTAATTTTGTTTTCATGTCACTGGAAAACAGATTTTTACATTTAGTCATCACATGCAGCACTATTTTATCTGGTGCCATTAGGTAACCAAATTGTGCATTTATACTACTTTAATTCTTGTTTATTGTTTCCCTTAAACATATTGGTAAAGTCTTTATATAAAATTAATACTTCATTGTAATTTTACAAAATATGTGTTAAATAATAATACATATTTTCTTGGAAGATTAAATAATCTTCAAAAGGCGATATTCACGCATTTTAATTAATACTTAATTGTAAAGTTGTGAAATACCCCCTAAATAATCTAACAAAAAAATATTGACCTATGTTCTTTTGCTCCCTCTTTTATTTCTTCTTTTATCTCATTTTTATCTCTCTCTCACTGTGAGTGAGGAAGGGACAGAGAGAAAAGAGATGTGTGTGAGAAAGAGAGATCAAGAGAAAGAAGTGAGAAGATTGAGAGAACTAAGGAGAAGAGAGAGTTCAGAGAGAAGTGAAAGAGTGAAAATAATGAGGAGAGAGTGTGTGTTTAAAAGGAAAAAGAGAAAGATGATAAAAGGGATTGCGAGGAAGAAGAAGAAGAATTTCTTTATTATATTCTATGTGTGTATTACATAATTTGTGATGTATTTATACAAGGTAATAGATACGTTGGGACCTCATAAATATGTATTTATTGTTTTGTTAAGACCGAAAAAGGTGAAGAAGCTGGACCGGCGAGGCTAACGGTAAGGTAATTTAACACGCCCCCTCAAGTTGGATCTGGAAGGGATTGATAGATCCTAACTTGTGAAGAAGTGTGGTGAATGATTTGTGATCAAGAGCTTTAGTGAATATGTCCGCAAGTTGTTCTTTGCTGGGGACGTAGGGAACTTCTATTTCTTTTGACTGGATCTTTTCCTGGATGAAGTGACAATCTACTTCGATATGTTTAGTTCGTTCATGAAAGACAGGGTTTGTTGCGATGTGACGGGCTGCGTTATTGTCACAAAACATTTTCATCGGTCCTTGGGTTGTGATATTCATGTCCTTGAGGAGCTGACTGAGCCAGATTAATTCGCTGGTAGTGGATGCCATTCCGCGATATTCTGCTTCTGCACTGGAGCGAGCAACGACATTTTGTTTCTTAGATCGCCAGGTAACAAGGTTTCCTCCAAAAAATGTGCAGAAGCCAGTGGTAGATTTCCGATCATGACTTCCAGCGCAATCTGCATCAGAATAACCAACAATTGAGTTAGATTTGTTAGGTTTCATCCAAAGTCCTTGCCCAGGTGTGCCTTTTAGGTAACATAAGATTCTGTTAACCAAGTCCAAGTGATGTGTGTGGGGAGCATGCATAAATTGACTTATAAGGCTTACAGCATAGGTGATATCTGGTCGAGTAACTGTGAGGTAGATTAGTTTTCCTACCAATCTTTGGAATTGTCCAATATTGGTTAATGGCGTGCCATCCGTAGGTCCTATCTTCCTATTAGTTTCTATTGGTGTGGTGGTAGGTTTTGATCCTAGTTTTCCGATTTCTTTAAGAAGGTCTAGGGTGTATTTTCGTTGTGAAAGGAATAACCCTTTATTGGAATGAGCAATTTCTATACCTAAGAAATATTTCATGATTCCTAAGTCTTTTATATCAAATTTAGATTTTAGGTAGTCCTTAACTAAATTTATTTGGTAATTATTATTACCGGTTATTATAATATCATCGACATAAATGAGAATAATGGTAGTATTTTTATGATCATGTTTTGTAAACATGGAGGCATCTGCAGAACTTTTAATAAAGCCATACGTAAGGAGAGAGTGACTGAGTTTGGCATATCAGGCACGAGGTGACTGTTTTAGTCCATTTATAGCTTTGTGAAGCTTGCATACCTGGTCAGGATGGGTGGTGTATCCAGGGGGTGGAGTCATATAAACTTCTTCTTCCAAATTTCCCTGTAGAAAGGCATTTTTGCCTTTCTACATCCATTTGGAATAGATTCCATCCATGGTTAATGGCGACAGACAGAAGAACACGAACAATGTTCATTTTTGCTACAGGGGCAAATGTTTCAAGATAATAAAGCCCATAGGTTTGGGTATATCCTTTAGCAACAAGTCGAGCTTTGTACCTTTCTATTTTTCCATTGCTATGATACTTGATTTTGTAAACCCACCTACAACCAACTGGTTTTATGCCAGGTCGAAGAGGGACAATAGTCCATGTGTGGTTGGTTTCTAGGGCCTGTATTTCTTCATCCATGGCTTGGATCCAATATTTGTTTTGTGTGGCTTCATTATAGGAAATGGGTTCTTTAGTTTTTTCTAATTCTCCTAAGAAGGCTTGGTGTTTTTGTGAAAAACGGTGATAGGATAGGTGGTTTTGGATAGGGTAAGTGGTGTGAGAGAGAAAATAATCATTAAATCTAGGCGGAGGTCGACTTGGACGAGAGGATCTTTTTGGGAGCTCTTGTTGATTGTCTCCATCTTCAGTGTTGTCTTCGTTTTGGGTATTATCCGTATCATCTCCTCCTCCTTGGTCTTCTCCTCCTCCTTGGTCTTCTTCTCCTCCTTGGTCTTCTTCTTCTCCTTGGTCTTGGGTTTGAGAAAGGGAGTTTGGTAATGGAACGGAAGCGTCTTGAGTGGAATGTTGAAAAAATGGTTCAGTCTCAAAGAAGGTGACATCTCTTGAGACAAACATTTTATTAGTTTGGGGATCATAACATTTATATCCTTTTTTTTGAAAAGAATATCCTAAAAAAATACATTTAATGGAGTTGTAGTCGAGTTTGTCACTACGTTTTTTGTGAACAAAACAGGTGCACCCAAAAACTCTAAGGTGGTCAAGGCTAATTTCTTTATTATATAAAATTTCGAGAGGTTTTTTATTGTTAATCGTAGGACTAGGAAGACGATTGATGATGTAAGTAGCAGTTAAAACAGCATCAGACCAAAAATGTTTTGGGACATTGTTTTGAAAAAGGAGTGATCGTGTGACATTTAAAAGATGCTGATTTTTCCTTTCTGAAAGACCATTTTGTTGCGGAGTATTAACACACGAAGTTTGATGAAAAATTCCTTTTTGTTTTAATAAATTTTGAAACAAGGTGCTCATGTATTCAGAACCGTTATCGGATCGAAAGATACGAATTTTAGCATCAAACATATTTTCAATAAACCGTAAAAAATCGCAAAAAACTGAGTAAGCATCAGATTTATTTTTTAGTAAGTAAATCTAAGTTGTTCGAGAAAAATCATCAATGAAGCTGATAAAGTATCGAAAACCATTATGAGATTCAACAGGGGCAGGTCCCCAAATGTCAGAGTGGATTATCTCGAATGGAATATAAGTTTTTGTGCTAGATTTTGAAAAAGGCAATCGAGTTTGTTTAGCAAAACGACATACATCACATAGTAAATCAGAAGTAAAAACAGGAAATAAAGTTTTCAACACATTTGAAGATGGATGACCCATTCTTCGATGCCAAAGGTTATGATCAATTTTGATGTGATATGCCTTTTGATTTGTTTCCAGAATATAAAGACCATTTTGGAGGATGCCTCTACCAATCATCCTCCCGGAAATACGATCCTGAAACAAAACGTTGTTAGGAGTGAATACAACATTACAATTCAAATTTCTAGTAATTTTGGCTACTGAAATTAGGTTAGCATCAAGATTATGAATATATAAAATATCATCACTAGTATTATTGACTAATTTTGTTTTTCCTATCCCTTCAATTTGTATTTTATTTCCATTAGCAACAGTAACAAATTGATTTAATAGTTGTAGATTGTGAGAAATGTTATCTAGTAAAGACGGGTCTCCTGTCATATGATCTGTGGCTCCGGTATCAATAATCCATGGTTTATTTGTAGATTTACTAGATAATTCAGAAAAACTAGCAATTTCAGATAGTATTTTATTACCTGCATAATTACCTGTTGCAGGAGGTGTGGTCTGCAAATATTCATTCAGGTGGTCCACTAACCGACGAACCGGATCTGGGTCGGGTGCTCCACCATTTGATCCGAGAAAGGCTGACCCGTTGGAGTCGGGTAACTCGGATCATTTGGATCCGTCTTGGACTCGGATATCTGGATCGTGATATCTGGGTTTGCTGGAGCTATTTAACCCTGCATTTTTCGTAAACAGAAGAAAGTTAGGGTTAAGGTTGTCGTTTCGGCTGCCGCCGCTCCCGCTTCTTCCGGGATGCTGGCTGGCGCTGTTGCCGGTGATGCTTTCCACCGTGTTTGCTTGTCTGTTTTTGTTGTTTCTTTGAGGTCGGAGGTGTGGGTGAAGAAACCAGCAGTTGCTGGAGTTGTGTCCGATCTTCTTGCAGTTTTCGCAGTGTTCTTCTTTGTGTTTTCCGAAGGTTTTTGTGTTGTTTTGGCTTCGGTTTTGGTTTTTTCCGACGAAAAAGGCTTGGTTCTCATTTTCGTCCTTTTGCTGATGAGTCATGGTCAATCTTCGGGATTCTTCCCGGAGAACCATTGCAGTGATAGCGGTGAAAGAGGGGGAAGTTCTGGTGACAATAGCACCTGACTCCTTATGTTTTCAAAAGAAGGATTCAGTCCAGCTAGAAATTGATAGATGCGGTTTTGTTCTGTCCTTTGTTGAATGATGTCCGCGTTGGTTGTTGGAGGCTCATACACGCCTAACTCATCCCATGCCCGTCTGAGAGTACCGAGGTACTCAGTGATGCTCCGGGCGTTCTGTTGGTTCTGAGCGATTTGTTGCTTGATTCGGAAGATGTGTGCAAAGTTCTGGTTTTTTCCGAAATGCTCTGCACTTTGGCAATGGTCACCAAGAGACCATTTGTAGATGAATATCTCCGCGATTTTTGGTTCCATAGACGCGATGATCCAGGACATGACCTGGTGATCGACGATTTGCCATTCTTCCAGGGCTTTGTTATCAGTCTCCTCTTCTGGTTTTGATGTTCTCCCGGTGATGTGGCCGATCCTCCCTCGACCGCTGAGGGAAAGAGTGACAGCACGAGCCCAGGAGAGATAGTTCGCTTCATTCAGTGGGGTGGAAACCAGGCGCTGCATAACTCCTTCGAGGTGATTTTTTTCGGACATGCTTTATTTTTCCTTCTCCTTGTTTTGGGTATGGATGTGGGTGAACGGCCTGCAACCCCCTAGATGAGGTGCGACCGATGAGGACAGACGGGGAGGTCTGAGGGTTTTTTTTTCCCGCGGATTACCGCTCTGATACCATGATAAAAGGGATTGCGAGGAAGAAGAAGAATTTCTTTATTATATTCTATGTGTGTATTACATAATTTGTGATGTATTTATACAAGGTAATAGATACGTTGGGACCTCATAAATATGTATTTATTGTTTTGTTAAGACCGAAAAAGGTGAAGAAGCTGGACCGGCGAGGCTAACGGTAAGGTAATTTAACAAAAGAAGTATTGAAATGTGGGTATATTCAACTCAAAATCAATTGGTAATAAATAAAAAGACGAATTACTTATAATCCATGAGAATTCCACAAATTATCCAATTTGGAACATTAATTCTCAAACTAGAAGAGAGAGTCCAAGAGAGAAGATGTGTAAGGGAGAGAGAAAGAGAAAAAAAGATGGAAAGAATAAATAGCTGAATAATGTTTCTTAGATCAATTAAGGAACATTTTACGAACTGAAAATCAAATATTAATTTTACTTGCGTAGTTGATGTATAAGGTATAGGAGAGAAATGCATGAAAAGTGATGGTAGAAATACACACATGTCGTTTAGTTATCGCACAGAACAAAATGGCTGCCCACTAAAAACTATTAAGATAACATAACAATTCTAGTGGCATGTAAGCAAAATTTTAAGATAAAAAATTGATCAAATTACGTCAACAGAATATTTAATTTGATAACCTTTTAGAGTCTTCTTATTAGAATACCATATATTTTTTCTAAAAAAAACCTTTTCATTAGAATGATTCGTTGTGCTATTCCTTCTTAACTTGTTTATTCTACGTTGACCAGAATGATTAGACATAAACCTAAAAAAATCATATTATCGATTGGAGATTCGGATCAACTTGCCATCAATAAGGAAAGGCATAAATGTCCTAAAATATCGTCCATATGCTGATGATGGTCCTATGAACTAATTACACAAACTAAATTACATCTTTACCTGTGAAAAATAATTACAACACTACAAATTTATCATATGCTAAAGGCCATTTGACTCATTAAGTTTGTTATTATGCTACAACTAAAAGATGCTATTCTAGTTGAAGGGTACTTTGATATCTACAAAGATTGGCGGGTATAAATTAATAACTAAACGAAGTCAACCAAAAGTGATGGTATTTTTTGTATCGCGAATTTATATATTTAAAGGATTGGGGTAAAACATATACGTATGCGATTCCATTCACATAGAAATCAATGAACACAAGAGCAATCCAAATGGAAATGTGCAATTAGTTTTTCTATGTGTTAATTTGGTGGTATATCTTTCACCTTTATATACGTATTAATCTGGAAACAAAATACTAATTTCCTCCGATCGACTGTGAATTTGTAATTGAACATGCTTGAAAAGTTACCCCAAATTGTAAGTTCGTAATTGAACATGTTCGTAGAGAATATGAGTGTAAGTTTGTTGCAATTGGATACTGATATTGTTATGAATTTCTTTACTCAATTTCAGGCTGAAGATATTTGTTCCTTTGCTAGTAATGGCATTTGTTGTTCTGGTACCCGTCAATTGGACAGGTGGCAATCTCAAGAATATGGGCATAGAATATAGTGGCATTGACAAGCTTTCCATATCTAATATTCCGGAAGGGTCGGACCGGTAAGTAAATCCATATTAATTTTCTCTTAGAACTAAATTTGTAGAGAAAAAATTCAAAATAATGATGAAAATATTCAAAATTAGCAAAGTATAGTAGCTGTGAAAATAATTGACAAAATATAAACTCAGTAGTAGAGTTACAATTTTCAAAACTAAAAAATGGTATCTCTAACACTATTTTTTACTTATCTTTATTTTTAGAAATCATGTATTTTTAGTTAAAAAAAATCGAATTAATTTGTAAGATGATAAAATATTTTTTAATGTATTTTGATAACATATTCATGTCTTTTTGTCATTAAATCAAGTACCACGGTTTCAACAATACTATAGGAAATTAAACTTTTTAACTAAAAAATAGATATTTCAACAAAACTATAGGAAATTGATACTTGAATTAAACATAAATAGATGAAGAAGCTGATTTTGTGATCAAAATAACAAAAAATGCTCATCTTATGTGTTAAAGTCAAATTGTTTTTTCTAAACTAAATGTATGTCTTTAGCAAATTAATTCAAATACAAAAACACAAATAAAAGAAAAAAATCCAACATGAGAATAACATATTTTAGTCCAACAACAAAATAGTATATTTAGACGGAAATTTTTTGAAAATTTTGAACCCAAAATTATAAAATTTTCATACTAGGGGTAAGACATACATCCCATTTCAAAAATATACATTTAAAATTTATACACAAAAGATAAGTTTTTTTGTTATTTTGATCACAAAATCAACTTCTTCGTCTTTTTATCTCTAATTCAAGTACCAATTTCTTATAGTTTTGTTGAAATGTCTAATTTATAATTAAAAAATTAATTAAAAAAATCAACAAACACCAATAATGTGGTACTTGAATTAATGACAAAAAAAACGTGAATGTGTTATTAAAATATTCAAAAAATTATTCTATTACGTTGAAAACGAGTTTGTCAATTATTTCCACTACTCCCGTACTTTACCTTTTTAATTTTTTTCGTCGTTATTTTTATTTAAAAAATCCAAAATTTTATGTTCTAGGTTGAGGTGTTCTAACATGTTGGTCTCCAGTGTTTGTGGCTTTTGAGATTCAAATATTCTATTTGTGTTATCACGGATGTTGGTCTTCCTACTTTAGACATCTTTAATTACTTGTGACTCAACTAATTTTTAGGAGTCCAAATGTGAACCTCTAATCCAAGAAGTCTCTATCTTAAGTCCAATTAAACCAATTCATTTCAACTGATACTGAAACAAAATTTCATCTTTTACCTAATTTCTAATATATCTACAGTCTACAGTATAATGTTTGAGTTAAACCATTAGGTTAGTTTTTACTCCATTTAAATAATAAATATTAAAAGGTAGTAAGAAAACAATGAATCAGGAAAGATATCAGTCAACTATGCAAATAACAATAAATTGGTCAATGATACTTACCTCATGTTTTAGTTGAAATTAGGAAAGTTTGCGTAAGTTTGATAGATTTCTTCTTTTTTGCAGATTCTGGACCCACTTGATTTTGGCATACACCTTCACAGCATGGACGTGCTATCTTTTGTTAACGGAGTACCGAAAGGTTGCAACCATGAGATCGCAATTTCTGGCTACCGAAAGACGTCGTCCCGATGAATATACAGTATGCCCAATTTTTTTTTTGCAATATGTTGCATTTATTAAGTTACATGTCTTTGTGATTTTTAAGTTAATAATTTTTGGACTAAACAACTATGTCCTTGAGAATGGCGTTGAATACTACCACTTAATATCAAATATTTCATAATCTGTAGATTTTGTCAAGCCCTTAATGTTTCTTCCAGGCGGTTTTTTTACTGTTAGAGTAATCTCTCACATTGGTAAATTTGTAGATATTCTTTTGGGTAATAAGTTCATGAGTTCCCCCACTCATTACCTATAGTTTTGAGTTGAATATCTAAACTTCAATATTCACTAAGTTTAAAAAAGGAGGGAATTTCATGAAGACTTTCAGATGAGCTCCAATATCACCAATAATGACCAATAAAAAATAGTCATCATCTATATATTTAATTTCAGATCTCATTTCCCACTACCTTTTAATCTCAAATCTTCTTTCACCTATATCTTTTTATCACCTCTTTCAACATAAATTTTAGTTAAGTTAACTCTGAATGCTCGAAATTATATATTTACCACTATTTCTTCTTACAAATTTTAAATACAAACAAAAATTCCATGACATACGAGGGGAAAAGGAATGTAAAGAAGAAGAAAAACAATGAATCCAACTTCAATATCTTCCCTAAGCATTCAAACAAGGGAAGGTTCAAACGATTATTTCTTGCTTATCTCAGTTTTAATCTAAAAATTCCTTTAATGAGATATATAGGAAAAGACATGGGCAGACTTTGAATTCAACTCGTAAATAAGTTAACACAAATTTAAGTTGAAAAGTCAATATAGGGGTTCGGGTGAAATACACACTTCGATATTGATGAGATTAAAGCTTATTGGAAGAGTATTCTGTTCAGCAATCATCTCTATCCAAAGTTGTATAACTTACAAACATAAAAATACGTACTTTTGCAACCTCTCTCATCATTCATGCAAAACCCACCCAATATTTTTCAGGTTCTTGTCCGGAACATACCTCCAGAGCATGAAAAGTCCGTCAGTGAAGTTGTTGAGAACTTCTTTCTTAGCACTCATCGCGAGAATTATCTTCTTCACGAAGTACGTTCTTGCACTGTAGTCTCAAGGTTTCAACAAGTTTGTTAGGAGTTCGAGTCTCGAATTTGAAAAATAGTGATATTTTATTTTAAGATTTTTTTCTATTTTATTGAAATTACTTTAATAAATTCTTTGCAGGTTGTTTATGAGGCAAATAAACTCGAAAAGGTTGTTACAGAAAAAAAAGAGAAGAAAAATTGGCTTTTGCACTACAGAGAAAAACTAAATGAAAATCCATCCGAACGCCCAACTCACAAGGTATATTTTCCTTGCAAGTCTAATGTTATACCAAACTCACTAGACATCAAAACATTAAATTAAACCGAAGGCATTACCAAACATTCCACTTAATCACTTAAAGTAACGGGCTTCTCTCTTTTAGCTTTTAATGGACAAATACTAATTACACTACTCAATTTACATCTTTAACCTCACTTGTAATGCAAAATCGACACTAAACCTATGTCGACTAACCAAAAATTAGAGGAATAGGCTTACTTATTCTTGCATGCTTACTAAAAGAGAGTGATACTGTAAAACCCCCAAGTTTAGTCCCACATTGCTTAACATGAGAATGTTGGGGTGGGGTATAAAGACATGAGCTCACTACCATAACACTTACCAACTTAAGTTTTGTGGCAATATGTGGGTGTTGTGGGCCAGTGGGCACATGGGTGATGGACCGGGACCCGGACTCGATGCGTGTTCGGGGACAGGACGTTACAGATGGTATCAGAGCCTGAAACAACCGGAATTGTGGGAACTAAATGCTACACCTAAAGGGTGGGAGCCATCTCTAGAATCTCACAACGCCTGGTGACTGAGTGACTTGACCCTGACGAGGACGTCAGGTGTTCAAGTGGGGTAGGTTGTAAAAACCCCAAGTTTAGTCCCACATTGCTTAACATGAGAATGTTGGGGTGAGGTATAAAGACATGAGCCCTCTACCATAACACTTACCAACTTAAGTTTTGTGACAATATGTAGGTGTTGTGGGCCAGTAGGGACATGGGTGACGGACCGGAACCCGGGCTCGATGCGGGTTTGGAGACGGAACGTTACAGATACAATATCACAGCTTGGTTGTTTGTGAAACATCACTCAGACATGCACATTTTTACCTAATGTATTTATTTACACACAGACCGATGGATGAAAGATCATCCCGTCTACCCCTCCCCAACTATGAATTCTCCACTCTCTACAAACATTTTCAACTGTAGTTGAAGAATTGAGAGGATGGATCTTTAAAATAGTTATTGGGAGAGATAGTCGTCATTCTTAGGCTGCAACATCATCCAATTACCGTCAAAGTGCGGGCCGACAACCCCAAGCGTCGAGTGTAGGGTACGACCGAGGTTTATGTTACCTCTTTCAACATAAATTTTAGTTAACTTAACTCTGAATGCTCAATCCGTTCCTCCGGGGATCACGAGTCCACTTCGCCGTAATTTAGCTGACACGATTCTATTGTTTGAGCACAACTAGCTTGGTTTCTTAACATATACTTGATTTGTTAGAAGTAATGTTGAGAAAACAGTCTCACATTGCTAAACACAAAAAATGTAAACATTATATAATAAAGTTGGATCCACTATCCTTCACCTAAATGCTTAGGTTTTGTTGAGGTGGTGGACCAACCGAATTTAACATGGTATCAGAGCAGGTCGATTGACCTGTGGGGGGGCACTCCAACCTATATTGTTCACGCGTAGACACGAAGAAAAATTATCTCGGTCACGCGTGCGGAGGAGTGTTGAGAAAATAGTCTCACATTGCTAAACACAAAAAATATAAATACTATATAATAAAGTTGGATCCACTACCCTTTACTTAAGTGCTTAGGTTTTGTTGAGGTGGTGGACCAACCAAATTTAACAAGTAAAGTGAGTTTCACCATCTCAACCTCATACAATTTTACAAATGAAGTTAATTTCACTAAATGTGTAACGTACCCGAAAACAGCGGAAAATTTAAACAATAATAAAGACCGTCAACGGTCAACACTGGGCACGTCACGGGAAATAAACCACATATATATATAAAATATATAAGGTACAGACCCACGTGGAAGTCAACTATACATACTATACCGACTGACTGTGATTACAACAAAAGCTATACAACATGTAATCACCTCAAAAGAAGAAGACAACTACAGGATCCGATCTCGGGGGTACCGTCCTCGGTCACCACCTCAAACTCTAACCCTGCTCGCTACCTGAAATGCAAACAACAAACATGCCTGAGTTCCCTGAAGGAACCCCGTATACCAAACCTCCTAAAATATAAAAAGGAATTAAATACAATGCAATGCTATGCACATGATCATCCGCCTCGGGCCCACAATAATGCCCTCACCGCCTCCGCGGCACTGAACCACTCCTGCCACTAGGGTCAAGTCAGTCCACCGCTGCCTCACAAGGGTCAGTCGACACCACTGCTCCCCAAAAAGTGCAGGAAGGAACCCCTGGTACACGCCGCACCCAAGGAGCGAGTCAGCCCGCCGAATACACAACTCGGGTCAGACGACAGCCACTGCTCCCCCAAGAGTCGCCTAGCGCGCACCCTGCCGGAACATCCTCGGCCTACCGCTAAACCCTCGCAAACTGCCCAAGGTTTACGGTACACATCCCTCACACCCCGCTCGGTAAGAGAGGAAAAAGGTACAACAATAATACGCCTTCGTCGAAGGTGAAATCCGTAGCTCTCAAAGCCGGTAATCAACCGTCGCCTCGGAGCCGGTAGTCGACCTGACATCGACGGATCGCGTGTGGATAAATCCACCAACCTGCGGCAGATCGGTCGACCGCTACAAGCACACCGGTCGACCGGTCCCCCACACAGTACACAGTACTGTACAAACAAATCTACCGGTCGAACCACGCCAACCGAATTACCGACCAATCGGTCGAACAAAAGTCATCTAGCGGTCGACCGTTTGGAAGGTCTACGCTATATAATTTTATATAATATATATATCCGACCGGTCGAACCAAGGGGCCGTTCGACCGATAACAGGACTTTCAATATTTTGCCCAAGTCTCGTTCGGTCGACCGGAACTGAAATACAGTTCGACCGAAACAACACAAGCACTCTACCGCTTAATTAAATGCTCAGTCGGTCGACCGAAAGTTAAAGAGCGGTCGACCGTTTGATGGTCAAAGCTCCCAACCGACTTAGCATCGAATGGATCGGTCGAACAAGGTAAAGGACGTTCGACCGTTTAATAAGTCAAAATCCCCAACCGACCCATTCTCATCGTTATTCGGTCGACCGGCTGAGTGGTCCCGTTCGACCGATAACAGCATATCCCCTTTTTCCCGCACAAATCTGGCATAACGGTCGACCGTCTAACGACATCGTTCGACCGTTCGCGGGTAAACAACAATATAATAATAGGATCGGTCGACTGTCCACAGGCACCGGTCGACCGATCGTCGTCTTCAACCTCTGAATTGGTTGAATTCCGACGGGGAATTCGACACCAACGTCGATCCCCAACACTCACAAGGCACAAGTGAGTTATATTGAAGATTTGGCATACCTTTTCGATGGTTGTAGATGTCTCCCAAGCTTTGGCTACTTCAATCCAACACTTCACCTTTTCCTCCTCTTCTTCTTCTCTCCTTCTTCTTATTGCTTCCTTCTCTTCTCCGAGAATCTCAAACACTCTCACTCTCTGTTAGATGAAATTGGTGAAGAAACGTTTTAACAAAATCCTATCTTAACTATATATATACATTCCTCACCTCCACCTCTTCCAATCAACAATCACCTAAAATCCCTCCAATCATAACCAACCAACTCTCTCTCTCACCTCTCAACACCTCATGCTCTCCATGCAGGATTAATTAGGGTTAATTAGATTTAGGTTTAGTTAATTAAGATGTTTAGTTTAGGTTATTACAATCTACCCTCCTTAAAAGAATTTCGTCCGCGAAATTCGAAACAACTGACTTACCGGAATAACTCTGGATACTGCCTCCTGACATCTTCCTCAATCTCCCAGGTAGCCTCTCTGTCAGTGTGATGCTGCCACCTGACCTTCACCATAGGAATCGCTCTCCTCCTGAGCTGATGTACCATCTGATCCACAATCTCAACTGGTCTCTCATCTAATGACAAATCCTGCTGGATCTCCGGTACTGATATCTCTATCACATGAGCTGGATCGGCCACGTACTTCCTCAACATAGAAACATGGAAGACGTTGTGAAGTCCTGCGAACTGTGGTGGTAGTGCAATCCTATATGCCACCTCACCGACCCGATCCAATATCTCAAAAGGTCCGACATATCTCGGACTCAGCTTCCCCTTCTTCCCGAATCTCATCACCCCTCTGGAAGGCGAGATCTTCAGGAAGACATGATCTCCTACCTCAAAAGTCAGCTCACGCCTCCGCGTATCAGCATAACTTTTCTGCCTGCTCTGCGCCGTAGCTAGTCGTCTCCGAATCACGTCGACCTTCTCTGAATACAACTGGATAATGTCAGGTCCAACTAGCTGTCTTTCGCCCACATCACTCCAGCATACCGGCGATCTACACGGTCTTCCGTATAATGCCTCATAGGGTGCCATTCCAATACTCGAGTGGTAGCTGTTGTTGTAGGCGAACTCGATCAACGGCAAATGCTCATCCCAATGCCCGGCCCAGTCAAGTGTACACGCTCTCAGCATGTCCTCCAATGTCTGTATCGTCCGCTCTGACTGGCCATCTGTCTGTGGGTGGAAAGCTGTGCTAAACTTCAGACGTGTCCCCAGTGCTCTGTGTAGACTCTCCCAAAATCTCGAAGTGAATCTGGGATCTCTGTCTGAAATGATACTGACTGGTACGCCATGAAGTCTGACAATCTCCTCAATATATAACTTAGCTAGACCCTCCAGAGCAAGAGTGGTCTTAATAGCTAAGAAATGCGCCGACTTGGTCAGTCGATCGACTATAACCCAAATCGCGTCGTGGAATCTCCGTGTCTTAGGTAGCCCCGTAACAAAATCCATCGTCACGTGCTCCCACTTCCACTCGGGCAACTCAATCCTCTGCATCTGCCCTGCTGGTCTCTGGTGCTCGATCTTCACCTGCTGACAGACCAAACACCTCGACACAAAGTCTGCAACGTCCTTCTTCATACCTCGCCACCAGAAGTTCCGCTGCAGATCTTTGTACATCTTGGTGCTCCCTGGATGAATGGAATATCTCGATCTGTGTGCCTCCTCCATGATATCATGTCTCAGGTCCTCTGTCTTCGGCACCCAGATACGGTCTCTGAATCTCAGACCTCCATCCACTCCAACTCTGAAGTCTGACCCATCTCTGGCAGCTAACTGTAACAAACTGCTCAACTCCTCATCTGTAGTCTGAGCATGAATCACTGCTGATACTGTCTGAGGCTCTACTCTCAATCCGGCAATCACTGCGCCCTCAGAGCTATCAGCAAATGGCCTCCACTCTGCTAGAGACTCCAGCAGTCGCCACTCCTGAATGCATAGGCCTGCTACTGATACCTCCACCTTCCGACTCAAAGCGTCTGCAACTGTGTTCGCCTTCCCCGGATGGTAAGAGATAGTGAAGTCATAGTCCTTAATGAACTCAAGCCATCTGCGCTGCCTCATGTTCAGCTCCTTCTGCGAGAACAGGTACTTCAGACTCTGATGATCTGTAAACACCTCGAACTGCTCGCCATAAAGATAGTGTCTCCAGGTCTTCAGTGCATGAACCACTGCTGCTAACTCCAAATCATGTGTCGGGTAATTCCTCTCATGGACCTTCAGCTGTCTGGATGCGTACGCGATCACCCTCCCGTGCTGCATAAGTACACATCCTAAGCCAATCCCTGAAGCGTCGCTATAAATCACGAATCCACCCGTGCCACTCGGCAATGATAAAACTGGTGCTGTGGTCAACAGTCTCTTCAGCTCCTGAAAGCTGTCCTCGCACTTCTGCGACCAAACAAAAGTGACTCCCTTCTGCGTCAGAGCCGTCAGTGGTGCTGCCAATCTCGAGAAGTCTTTGATGAAGCGACGGTAATAACCCGCCAGTCCAACAAAGCTCCTAATCTCCGTCACGCTCGTAGGGGTCCTCCACTGTGTCACCGCCTCTACCTTCGCCGGATCCACTGATATCCCCTCTGCCGATACAATGTGTCCGAGGAACGCCACTCTGTCCAACCAAAACTCGCACTTTGAGAACTTAGCATATAACTGCTGAGCCCTCAAGATGATGAGTACAATCCTCAGATGCTCTCTGTGCTGCTCCACATCTGGTGAATAGATCAAGATGTCATCCACGAAGACAATCACAAATATATCAATGTACTGCCTGAATGTCCGGTGCATCAGATCCATGAATGCTGCCGGAGCATTCGTCAATCCAAATGGCATCACCAAGAACTCATAGTGTCCATATCTTGTCCTGAAGGCTGTCTTCTGGATGTCCTCATCTCGGATCCTCAACTGGTGATATCCTGAACGCAGGTCAATCTTCGAGAAAACCTTCGCTGACTGCAGCTGGTCAAAGAGGTCCTCAATCCTAGGTAAGGGATACCTATTCTTCACCGTCACCTGGTTCAGCATCCTGTAGTCTATGCACATCCTCAAGGATCCGTCCTTCTTCTTCACAAACAAAACTGGTGCACCCCAAGGCGAGACGCTCGGTCTGATAAATCCAGAGTCCATCAACTCCTGCAACTGCTTCTTCAACTCTGTCAACTCAGCAGGTGCCATCCGGTATGGAGCCTTCGACTGTGGTGTAGTGCCAGCTACCAACTCAATGCCGAACTCCAACTCTCGGTGTGGTGGTAAACCTGGAATCTCCGCTGGAAAAACATCCGCGAACTCCTGCACCACCTCAATGTCCTCTAGCCTCTGGGACTCTGCCTCCGCAACTACAAGTGTCGCCAGAAAAGCTGCACATCCCTGCTGTAACAGTCTCTGAGCTCTCACAGCAGATACAATAATGCGACCCCCTCTGCTTCTGATCCCTCTAATCAAAATATCAGGCAAACCCTTCCTCGGGATCAAAATCTTCTTCTCACGGCACAAGACTCGAACATCATATTGGGACAGCCAATCCATCCCAAGTATGACATCAAAGTCCTCCATCGGTAGCAAGACCAGGTCTGCCGGAAACTCCTGATCTCCCGAAACAACCGTGGCGCCGGGGATAAATCTCCCCACAGTGCCCACCAGACCCAGGGGTGTGCTGACCTCCAAAGTGGCAGTCAACATCGCAAGGGTACAGCCCAACACTCCCGCAAATCGCTCTGAGATGAACGAGTGTGTCGCGCCACAATCAAATAACACCCTAGCTACTGAACCTGCGACAAGAAGTGTACCTTCCACGACAGCGCCTCCATCCCGAGCCTCCTCTGCCTGGATGGTGAAAACTCTGCCAGTGCGCTGCCCCTGCTGTGGTCGGAAAGGTGGTCTACCTCCGCCTCCTCCTCTGCCTGGTGCGGGTAAACCCGGTGGTCTGCTCGGCCCAGCTCCTCGGCTCGGACAGCTCCTGATAAAATGACCCATCTGGCCACAACCATGACACGCTCCGGGGGTGAAGCATGGCCCGGAGTGAAACCTCCCACAAGTACCACAAGACTCAGGTCGTGGTACTGCAACTCCTGCTCCCTCGTATCTGGGCCTCTTGCCCGGATTCCCTCCAGTCTGACCTCCCGGCCGCCCAGAGAATCTACCCGATGGCCTCCTCTCATCCTGGTAGTTCTCTCTGTAGTCACGATCAAGAACAGTAGCACTCTTCACCGCATCAGCTAATGTGCGTGGCATATGTGTCAGCACCTTCGTCCTCAACTGCTTCCGGAGCCCTCGGACGAACTTCCCTGCTCTCTGCTCCTGCGTAACGTACATCTCGGGACAGTAACGCTCAAGGGCGTTGAACTTCCCGATGTAGCCTGCCAGGGTCATGTCTCCCTGCTGAAGACTCAGAAACTCCTCTCTCTTCTCGTCCTGAACATGCTGCGGAAAATACTGCTCGTTGAACTCGCCAACGAACTCCTCCCAGGCTATATCATCTCTGTCCGCAAACACCACTGCAGATGTGGACCTCCACCAGTTGGACGCAGCACCGCCCAAAACATAAGTAGCCAGGCCCACTCTCGCCTCTGGAGGACAACCAATAGCACTGAAGATCTTCTGCATCGTGAAGATCCACTCCTCCGCAGCCTCCGCGTCGTACTGCCCCAGAAAGGTAGGCGGATGCTGGCGCATAAACCGGTCATGCATAGCGCCAGTCCCCGTCTGCCCAGTCTGTGCCGTCTGCTGCTGTAGCATCTCCGTCAGACGTCCGACCGTATCGAACAACGTCCGACGCTCATCCTCCCAAGCCTCATCCCTCGCAGTCTCACTCTCACCGCGAGTATGGGCAACCGCCTTCTCCCGTCTAGGAGGCATCTGCCAAAGGAAACAAGACAATATCAATATAATCTGTGCATGCATGATCCTCTAGACCTAACTCCTAACTCAAAGGTGGTTTCTTTGGACAAGTACGCCGAGATCAACGCTCTGATACCAAATTGTAACGTACCCGAAAACAGCGGAAAATTTAAACAATAATAAAGACCGTCAACGGTCAACACTGGGCACGTCACGGGAAATAAACCACATATATATATAAAATATATAAGGTACAGACCCACGTGGAAGTCAACTATACATACTATACCGACTGACTGTGATTACAACAAAAGCTATACAACATGTAATCACCTCAAAAGAAGAAGACAACTACAGGATCCGATCTCGGGGGTACCGTCCTCGGTCACCACCTCAAACTCTAACCCTGCTCGCTACCTGAAATGCAAACAACAAACATGCCTGAGTTCCCTGAAGGAACCCCGTATACCAAACCTCCTAAAATATAAAAAGGAATTAAATACAATGCAATGCTATGCACATGATCATCCGCCTCGGGCCCACAATAATGCCCTCACCGCCTCCGCGGCACTGAACCACTCCTGCCACTAGGGTCAAGTCAGTCCACCGCTGCCTCACAAGGGTCAGTCGACACCACTGCTCCCCAAAAAGTGCAGGAAGGAACCCCTGGTACACGCCGCACCCAAGGAGCGAGTCAGCCCGCCGAATACACAACTCGGGTCAGACGACAGCCACTGCTCCCCCAAGAGTCGCCTAGCGCGCACCCTGCCGGAACATCCTCGGCCTACCGCTAAACCCTCGCAAACTGCCCAAGGTTTACGGTACACATCCCTCACACCCCGCTCGGTAAGAGAGGAAAAAGGTACAACAATAATACGCCTTCGTCGAAGGTGAAATCCGTAGCTCTCAAAGCCGGTAATCAACCGTCGCCTCGGAGCCGGTAGTCGACCTGACATCGACGGATCGCGTGTGGATAAATCCACCAACCTGCGGCAGATCGGTCGACCGCTACAAGCACACCGGTCGACCGGTCCCCCACACAGTACACAGTACTGTACAAACAAATCTACCGGTCGAACCACGCCAACCGAATTACCGACCAATCGGTCGAACAAAAGTCATCTAGCGGTCGACCGTTTGGAAGGTCTACGCTATATAATTTTATATAATATATATATCCGACCGGTCGAACCAAGGGGCCGTTCGACCGATAACAGGACTTTCAATATTTTGCCCAAGTCTCGTTCGGTCGACCGGAACTGAAATACAGTTCGACCGAAACAACACAAGCACTCTACCGCTTAATTAAATGCTCAGTCGGTCGACCGAAAGTTAAAGAGCGGTCGACCGTTTGATGGTCAAAGCTCCCAACCGACTTAGCATCGAATGGATCGGTCGAACAAGGTAAAGGACGTTCGACCGTTTAATAAGTCAAAATCCCCAACCGACCCATTCTCATCGTTATTCGGTCGACCGGCTGAGTGGTCCCGTTCGACCGATAACAGCATATCCCCTTTTTCCCGCACAAATCTGGCATAACGGTCGACCGTCTAACGACATCGTTCGACCGTTCGCGGGTAAACAACAATATAATAATAGGATCGGTCGACTGTCCACAGGCACCGGTCGACCGATCGTCGTCTTCAACCTCTGAATTGGTTGAATTCCGACGGGGAATTCGACACCAACGTCGATCCCCAACACTCACAAGGCACAAGTGAGTTATATTGAAGATTTGGCATACCTTTTCGATGGTTGTAGATGTCTCCCAAGCTTTGGCTACTTCAATCCAACACTTCACCTTTTCCTCCTCTTCTTCTTCTCTCCTTCTTCTTATTGCTTCCTTCTCTTCTCCGAGAATCTCAAACACTCTCACTCTCTGTTAGATGAAATTGGTGAAGAAACGTTTTAACAAAATCCTATCTTAACTATATATATACATTCCTCACCTCCACCTCTTCCAATCAACAATCACCTAAAATCCCTCCAATCATAACCAACCAACTCTCTCTCTCACCTCTCAACACCTCATGCTCTCCATGCAGGATTAATTAGGGTTAATTAGATTTAGGTTTAGTTAATTAAGATGTTTAGTTTAGGTTATTACAAAATGTGTTTGTATAACTTTGGTTATTGATATTTGATTTTGATTTCGATTTCTAAACAACAACACAAACTTTAATTGCAGAGAGGTTTTCTGGGATTATGGGGAGAGGAAGTTGATTCCATTGACTTTTACTCCATGGCAGTTAATAAGGTGAAAAAAAAGGTACGTCTTTTACTATATCAAATTAAGTTCTCATTGGACACAAACTTATTTCACCTGATCTATGTGTCACATTCCCTTCATGTTTGTGTTCCTTTTCCACGTTAGGCAGCACAAGAGTGTGAAAGGATAACAATGGACCCGAAGGCCAAAGTCTCGGCAGCCTTCGTTTCGTTCAGAAACCGATGGGCGGCCGCCACTTGCGCGCAGACACAGCAAACCAAAAACCCGATGATATGGTTAACCGAATGGGCCCCCGAGCCTCGCGAGATTTACTGGCCTAATCTGTCCAAGGGGCACCATTCTGCTAGAAGGATTGTCATGGGTATCGCTTTCTTCGCTCTCACCTTCTGCTTCATGGGACCCGTACTGTTTGTTCAGTCTCTTGCTAACATTGAGGGCATCCAAAAGGTTGCTCCCTTCTTAAAGCCCATTATTTCAATGTAAGTCAACCATTTAATTTCTTTCAGCTCCTTCGTGAAATCCTCGATCGAAGGAGTTCTGCTTGGAATCCCTGATCAAAAGTTTAAGAGGGCTAAGTGTAACGTTATTAAGTTCATAAGAATTAAGTGAATCAGAATTATAGTTGAAGGAGGTTTAATTTCTGTAACTTACTCTTTTTAGATATTTGAATTTCACCCAACATTAAATTCTTGCAGCCCTTTCGTGAAATCCCTGATCCAAGGATTTCTGCCTGGAATTGCTCTGAAATTTTTTCTAATCTTTTTGCCAAACATACTGATGCAAATGGCGAAATTCGAAGGGTTTATCTCCAGATCATCCCTTGAAATGACGAGTGCATCAAGATATTACTTGTTTCTGCTTGTCAATGTGTTTCTTGGGAGTATAATTACTGGAAGCGCTCTCCAACAACTACGCGCCTTTCTTAACCAGTCACCAACCAAGTAAGTGTTAATTTTTCTAATGCAACAGTCATTTATCCCATTTTACTACATTAAACCAATTTAATTTTTTTGGCACGCACACCAACACGAATCACATTTGAACACAAATACTACCAACTGCCAACTGATTAGGCTAGCTCAGTTAGGAAGTTTCTTACTCTTGTAATGGTATAGATAAGGGTTGAACCCAGCATGCGAAATCGCATGTATGGGATTTAAATGGGGTGAATAGTGTAGATAAAAATAAAAAACAAACTAAAACACGAATAGTTTGATCTGATTTATAAAGATTTGAAAGTTAACATAGCCTGATTGCCTTACCAAAGGTCTAAAACTCATTTCCATGTACTCCAGTCATTAATCTTTTCACATTTATATTGCTTTTGGTTTTTGGCAGAATACCCACAATAATTGGAAATGCGATCCCTCTCAAAGCAACATTCTTTATAACATTCATCATGGTTGATGGGTGGGCTGGAGTTGCCGGAGAAATCCTAAGGATGAAACCTCTGGTCATTTACCACCTGAAGAACCACCTACTTGTGAAGACCGAACAAGATAGAGAGAAGGCAATGAACCCGGGGAGCATCAAGTTCTACAAATTCGAGCCACGATTGCAATTTTATTTCTTGCTCGGACTGGTCTACGCAGTTGTGACGCCCTTTCTCCTTCCTTTCATAGTAATATTTTTCGGCTTTTCATATGTTGTCTACCGTCATCAGGTTCGTCAATTTTGTATTTCATTTAATCATTCTTTATTTTATACTTTTTTTAAATGATTACTCCATTCGACCTAAATCTAGAATTTTACCGCATATCGTTAAAATCCAATCTATAATGCTGACTACTTCAAGATTAGGGATGGACTACTCTTATAGGGTATTTAAACATTTTGTATTTGTTTGGTGCGTGGTGGTATTTGTAAACAAAATGTTGTAAACACCACGATTAACAAGAGACCTAGCGTTGATTTTTTTTGTTACAAAAGTTATTGATGCAGGGCTCTTCAAACTAAATATTAAGATTCAATTCCATGTGACCTTGGGATACCTATTCTAATTAGGATTTGATGACCAAGCTAGCCTCAATTGATATATTATGATTATTTCTGAACATAATCTTAAATAAAGTTGCACAACATGATCTTCAGATCATAAACGTGTATAGCCAAAAGTTCGAGAGCGCAGCTGCATTCTGGCCGTACGTCCACAGGCGCGTAATTATCGCATTGGTTATATCTCAATTAACTTTAATGGGACTAATGAGTACAAAGAAAGCGATCCAGTCTACACCACTGCTCTTGGGCCTTCCTTTCTTCACTATCATTTTTCACAAATACTGCACCAGGCATTATAGATCGGCTTTCGTGACGCACTCATTGCAGGTTTGTTACAATCATGCATTATTAGTTACTGACGATGTTCCCATCAATTCATCTCTCATATCGTTTCTGCATATGGTTTTCATATCTATCCTCTTCCATTGTGGTAACTGATAACCATAGATGATTAAGTTAACTTTATCTTTGAGCAATATATTGGTGATGTTGAAGAGGGAATTATTTTCTCGGATTTATTTGAGCATGCGTTGATGGTTCGTCAATCTTTGCATATGGAGGAGTTTGGTCATGTTCCAAATCAATGTTTTATTGTTTTGTCCAAATCATATGCATGTTAACATAAGGGTGTTTTTATAATTATTGTCTAGATATTGCAAGTATCTTAGACATCCTTTAGTTTTTATGATAATGTTACCCTCATATTTCACATAAATTGCTTGCTCTTAATCAAGCACAGGAGGCGGTATTGAAGGACAATGCTGAGCAAGAGAGGGAGCCAGACTTCGACCTGGAAGGATACCTTTCAAACGCATATGTTAATCCAGTTTTCAACTATGACTCAGACGAAGATGACAAAGAATCGTCCGGGACTGGGACGGATCAAGACCTTGAGGATGCAGTAACTGCCACCAAGCGTAAACCCCGAAGGAAGGGTAGTAGGTTGGCTAGAATCTTTGGGTCGTCACCACCTTCACATGAGACTGTCTAGTTTTCTTGATGTTTGTTGTAATTTACATATGGAACAAAATAATTTGATTCGGTTTGGTTTGAATAGTTTACTGAAATTAGTTTGATTGTCTGAAACAAACCGACTGATACGATTCTTTCCGTTGTTTTAGTTATATTAGTTGTTTTATTAATTTTAAATTTATGTGTTGGCATCCATAGATAAAGATGTCTTTAGAGGATAGTTTCATTATTTCGTTATTTTCCTAATTATTTGTTATTTTTGTGTTAGACAAATCTATTTTTATATAAACAATGTAATACTTCTATTTTCAGGAAGAAAAAATAAATAAATTATCTAATCGTGAAACTTGAAGGTCTACTTACACAACACCACCTCAACAGCAATAACATCAATCCTAATAACATTGTTCCACTACCAATCAACCACCTTCATCCACCACATCCCACAACCATCTTAAACTTGGCCACCCATCTATTGAATGTGAAACACAAACACCTTGAACATGGATATAGTTGGAAATAACAATGATAAAATCCTTGTCCTAACCCTCTCCGGTGCACATCTACCACTCCTACCTTCATAATTAACCAACAAACTCCTATGTCACGGTAACCAACTAAACCACTACACCTTGCTTTTCTCTACATTATCTCATGATCGTCGACCAGCAACAACATCATCAAGAGAAAACCTTTTGTTTAAATTGCAATGAAATTTGTGGCTACAACTGTCTTCATCAACCTTAGTTCCACATTCTTTCTATGAACAAACTAATTACTTTTCAAGTTTCCAACAAATAGCCTTCGGATCTAGTGAGTCGACTTACTGACCTAATAGCTGAAGACAAAGAGCTTTCAAATCATCATGCATCTTCTAGCTTTGCTCATAGCTATTAGAACCTTGTGGAAAAGGTTCAAATATTGGAGGAGGGGAGTGATGATATAATTCTTTTCGTTGTTGTTTATCAATGGATCTTGCAATATTCAATCAAGCTAAATATCATTCTCTAAAAATCTCCTTAGTTCTTTCCTAGTTATATTAGTTGTTTTATTAATTTTGAATTAATGTGTTGGCATCCATATAGAAAGATGTCATTATAGGATAGTTTCCCTATTTCATTATTTTCCTTATTAACTATTTTCGTGTTAGACAAATCTCTTTTTATATAAATGGTGTAATATTTTTATTTTCGGGTAGCAAAAATAAATCAATTTACCCAAATATAGTTTTCATCTTTCTCATCTTGTCACATTTTGGAATTACTCCGCTCGAAGAAGAAATTATTCTAACACCAATCATATTCCATCCATAGGTAGAGTTGATGACCAAGATGGTCACAACCCACAAGAGAAAAGTTAAATTGAATGGTGGTTAAAACTACTCGGTTAGGCCCTTATCCCTAAACACATGAGAAGAAGTAGGAACTTCAAGGGTAATCATTTGTAGTGACAGTTAATGGAGCAAACTCCGCACCCTTCACGACGATGAATGGTCTTCGACAACGTGACCTATTGTGTCTTATTTGTTCGTCTTGCGCATGGACGTTCTCGGGGCAATGATACGACAGGAGGAAAGACTAAGGAATATCCGGTCACCTAGATGTGGGGAGATTCCGGTGTCACACTTGATGTTCGCGGACGATATTATGTTGTTCGCATATGCCACAAAGGGATACACAGACTATTAGTCGAGTGCTCCAAGAGTTCACCAAGTGCTCGGGACTTCGCCTAAACACATCCAAAAGTCATGTTTGTTGGCCTTTTGGCTAATAATCGTTAATCCGTTTTGATAATTAATCAACATATCAATAAAAATATGTATCAATTAAAAGATCATTTCTTGCATATACGTATATTATCTAATGTTTCAGGAATCAAGTTTTGGGTTGAATTAAAGATGAAGATTGAAGCTTAGTTAGGTTTAAATTCCATGTATTTAGGACACAAATGTAACTTGGCACTTGAAATCTTTGATTCATTGCATTACACATCACTTAGAATACCTATAGAAGTCTCTCACTATATTCCAACTATCCTAGACTTCAATAGCAAATCATCTGAACTCATTAGAATCGTAGAACAGGAAATCTGCACTAAAACAGTCGACCGGTAGAACCATTTGGTTTGACCAAATTTCAACAGACCTTCCCAGGAAACGTAATCTGTCCAATACGGTGGACCCATATTCATTTCCCGTTCGACCGCGCATTCCATCTGGTTTACCTGTCTGAAATCGGTCGACCGTAATATACATTCTGTTCGACCGTCTCTTCAATCCTGTTTGACTGTTGGAAATCGGTCGACAGAAACAATTGTTTTGTTCGACCGTCTCACCTTTTCGAGTGATAGAAATTAGTTTACGCTATACAAATCCTTCAGCCTATCAATTGTCGCCACGTGTCCCGTTAGTGAGACATTCGGTCGACCGAAACTTCGTATCGGTTCGACCGATTGTATTAAATATGATTGTTATACTTGTCGTATACTCCAACGGTCGTATACACATTTTCTCAACTAACCTTATTTTGGATTTGGTCTTCCAGTCGACCGAATTCTCCTTAACGGTCGACTGCGGCTTGATTTTTCCCAGTCCCTTTCTTACTGGGCATTTTCGGTCGAACTATCAACTCACTTGGTTCGACTGATTACACTTGTTGTTATCGTGTCTAAAATCCAACATGTCAACCGGTCGACTGAAACTCTTCTTATGGTCGACCGATACTTATGTCTTTTGCAGATGCAGTCCTACTGTCCATTTTCGGTCGAACTGGTATTCCAAATTGTTCGACCGATCACTTAAGTTCTAGCCAAATTGGATCGACCGTTAGCGTCTTTCCTCGACCGAACCGAGCACTGCTTAATTCCGGTCGACCGTGGTACACGATCCGGTCGACCGTTCATCGCCAGAAATGTGTCCTGTCACTTTCTGAATTGTGTTTTCTTACACATCTCTTCACCATTTCAATCCCAACGGCTAGAACTAGTTTAGAGCTTATAAATAGAGCTGAAAACACTCATACAAGGTCACCAATCTTTCTCCAAGCTCAAAATCTCATTACTACTCTCAATTTGCTCTAAACCTTTGTGCTCACATCTTCTCACTTGAAATCACCATCAATAGATTTCATCATTCATTTCAAGTGCTCAAGATTAGTTGCTGAAGTATTAGTCTTCAAGAGTTGTACAAAGCTTCCGGAGTGAAGCTCTTCTTGGATTGTGAGAAGGTGGTCCAAGCTAGGCGAGGGTGTTCGCAAAGCTTGTGGTGTAAAGGCGTGATCTTGGCCCGCAACGGAGATTGGATTAGTGGAGGACGCGAAATTGCTCGAGTAAGAGCAATTCGTAAGAGAGGACTAGGATCCGGTGGTTGGATCCAAACCTCTATACATCTGGAGTAGTGGTTTGTTTGTTCTCTCTTTAATATTTATTGTCTTATCTTTTAATTTGGCATAGTTCTATTATAAACCTTAATTAGTCTATTCACCCCCCCCCTTTAGACTAAGTTTAGGGGCTAGTAGATCCTACATTTGGTATCTGAGCCTTGTTAATTGCATTCAGACAAATTCACATTAGTAGCAATGACCCAACAAAGAGAGGGATTTCACATCGGAAGATCTCCTTTGTTTGATGGAACAAACTATGCCTATTGGAAGAAACGTATGACCACTTTCATACAATCTTATGATGTTAAATTATGGGTGTTCTTTCAAATACTATATACACAAAACAAACCATTAGAATGTATGGATGATGATGAATTAGCCATGATTCAAATGAATGCTAAACTCATGAACATAATTATGTGTGGTTTTACCGAAGAACAATATAGTAGAATTAATGCATGTGATTCCACATTTGAAGCTTGACATATGTTAGAAAGTCACTTTGAAGGTCGATCATCCGTTAAGGAAACTAGAATGGATTCATTTATGCAAAAGTATGAAATGTTTGCTATGAAACCGAATGAATCCATTAGCAAGATGCATACTCCCTTTACTCTTATTACTAACTCTTTGAAGAACCTTGGTAAGGTTGTGGTTGAAAGTGATAGGGTACGAAAGTTGCTTAGGTCCTTGACTTTGGATTGGGAGAAAAAGACTACAGCTATTGAAGAAGCCAAAGATCTCTCAAAGTTGAAGATGGAGGATCTCATTGGAAGCCTCATGGCGTATGAGATCCAAATGGAAGAAAGAAGAGAGAAGGAGAAGGAACAGGAAGGATATAAACGGAAAGAAAAACAAAATGCTTTAAAAGAAACCTCGGATTCGGACGTAATAGAAGACGAGGACACCGATGAAGATGTTGCTTTACTAACCCGCAACTTCAAGAAGTTCGTCTCCAAGAGAAAATTTGCAGAAAGAAGAGGAGAATCCTCTTGGACATTCACTTACTATGAGTGTAACAAAACCAGTCACATGAAGAAGGATTGTCCATTGCTTAGGCCAAGGGATCGTGAACGAAGAGAAGAAAGGAAAATCCTCCTAGAAAAGAAAGGGATGAGAGACCAAAAAGAGATAGAGATGAAAGGCCATCCCGAAAAGAAAAGGAAGAGATGCCTAAAAGACGTGACGATTACAAGAGAAGAGATCGTCACGAAAAGGATGGGAAAAAGGCTCTCAAAGCTACTTGGGATGACTCAAGTTCATCAAAGGATTCCAACTCCGAATACTCCCAAGAAGAAGAAGCACACATGTGTTTCATGGCATCTAATGTTGATTCCGACTCGAGCGTCCTCCATCACCAAAGACGAGTGATCAACCTCACGTGGTGGAGATCGACGACGATGAGGTATCCCTAAACGAAACACCTCCTTATGATGATTTGTTAGATGTGTTTCATGAACTTGCCGAGCGTTATGAAATGATTTGTCATAAAAACAAATTAGCTAGAAAAGTGAATCTAGATCAATCTATAAAATGTGATATGCTAACCAAAGAAATCGAGACTCTAAATGATGAGATAACAATTCTGAAATCTACAAAAGATAATCATATAAATGAAGATCTCATTGCTAAGAACATGCAACTCACGAAGGACTTAGAGAAATTCACCTTAAGTAGAAAGATGTTTGACATGCTTCTTGGAACACAAACTCAATCTCTAACAAAACATGGTCTAGGCTATAAGGGAGGTAAACAAAAGAAACTCACTTCCTACTTTGTTAAAATGAATAACTCTCTTGTTAAGAAAACCAATTATTCAAATGTTTGGGTACCAAAGGCTACTCAAGTTTGAGTACCAAAAGCTAACCCTCAAGGACCCAAACAAATTTGGGTACCAAAGTCTTCACTTGGTTCTTCGCTTATAGATAAAAGCAAGGAGAAAGGGGAAGTGGATTCTCGATAGCGGGTGCTCAAGGCATATAACGGGAGACTCCCAAGTTCTATCAAACTTAAAGCCTAAGAAGTGAGGAACCGTCACATTTGGAGATAATACTAAAGGACACATTGTCGGCATTGGCAATGTTGGTAATTCAACTACTCCTAACATTGAAAAAGTTTTATTAGTAGATGAGTTGAAACATAGCTTGCTTAGTATTAGTCAATTAACCGATAAGAATTTTCTGTTGGGTTTTTAGCCTTAATCCGTATTTTGATGATGTAATTCAACCTAATCTTAATTAGGACATGTAGATTAGCACATGTAGTATAATTATATATATGTTGTATTGTGCTAACATCTACAGGTGATCAAGACTCAAGAAAGAAGAAAAATCAAGTCAAGACATGTAATCAAGCTAGGATTGAAGACATGTAATTTTACCTTTCTTTGAGTATTAGGAACTTATGTGTATTGAGCGTAACTTAAGCAAATATACATGCAGTCACACACTAGGTTCCTTATAGGAGTCACACACAAAATATCATAGTATTTGGACTCCATTAGATCACCTAAACACTTAAATCATTGGTCGCCAGTCTGCCTGCATCCGGTCGACCGCTCACATTTTGGTCGACCGATTTCACACATAATTTGTTATACCAGACCAATCAGTTCAACCGATCACACTTCTGTTAAACCGTTTACCCAGACATGTTCGATCGACCGGTAGACCTTCGGTCAACCGTGTCGTTTGCTAATTCTGGTAAAAATACGACCGTTATATTTGTCGTATTATACAACGGTCGTATACACATTTTTCTCTTAATACACCCCCAAATACTTTTGAACCGGTCGAACCATTTTCCCTTTCCGGTCGACCGGTTGAAAAATACAAAATCTACCTGCTATCGGTCGATACTATTCTGTTCAACCGATCCATGTTTCCCTCTACCGAAACGCAAGTTCGATCGACCGGTAACCCTGTTCGGTCGACCGTTTATTTAGTAAACTTAAGTGTTCAGTCAACCATTCCATATTTTGGTTGACCGTGTCTTGAACGAACCTAAGAGTTTGGTCGACCGTTGCACCTTTCGGTCGACCGTTTCTGGACAGATTTGCAGCCCGATTTTCTGATTTGTGTGCTTTGCACAAAACCCAATCAAATCTTGTCCAAACTGCTAGAAATCTTTAGGAGGTTATAAATAGAGGAGCTTATAAATAGAGGTTCACACTTAGTTCTTCCACAAGATTTCACAACTCCAAAGTGTCAAACCTAAAGTGAGATTGTCCACAACCTCCAAGCTCCAAATTAGTCATCCAAAGCCTAATTTCCACATCATTCATCATACAATCATCTAGCAATTGTTGTGATCAATTAGAGAGTGAGTTCCACTCAAGTTACCATTGTTGTAAAGTGAGCAAGGGTCTTGGTGAAAGCCCAAGACAAAGAAGCAAGAATTTCGGTGAAAGCCCGAAGTGATTCTCTCGGTGTGTGAGAGGTTGTACCAAGCTCGGCGAGGGTTGTTCGCGAGCTTGAAGACCTGTAAAAGGCGTTGCTCCCGGCCCGAAACGGGGAGGCATAGTGAAGACGCAAGAGGGGCTCTAACGGAGTTTCGAGAGGTGCTTGCAAGAGAGGACGTAGGCGCGGCCGAACCTCTGGAAAAATCCGTTGTCTACTTGTGGTTTGCATTACTTTTCAACTTGTGTTTGATTTAGTTTAATTCCGCTGCATATCTTTGATTGTTTAAACAAGTAGAGAATTAGGTGATTAGCTTAAAAGTGATTAGTGGACCCATAACCCACACGATCCTACATTTGGTATCAGAGCCGTGTTAAGCTAATTTTTTTTACTTTACCGTAATTTTAGCATGGCTACAACATCTAATCACTTAGAGGGTTTATGCACCACAATGTCTCCTTTGCTTAATGGGTCAAATTATAATTATTGGAAAAATAGAATGAAAATCTTTTTAATATCAAATGACCTTAAGTATTGGAAGTTTATTCAAACTCCATACATCCCCCCAAATGAAAATGAGTTAGACTCTTTATCTAGGCCTCAAATGAAAGAAATTGAAATGAATTAAAAAATTATGAATATTCTTTATTGTGGTCTTAATGAGGGAGAATACAATAGAATTAGGGGATGTGAAAGTGCCAATGAAATATGGCATAGGTTACAAATGCATCATGAGGGTGATAGCAAAACCAAAGAAACTAGGATAAGTATCCTCATGCATAAATATAAAATATTTTCTATGCAAATTGGTGAGAACATAAGCGACATTAACACTCGCTTCACCGATATTACTAACTCTCTTTTGATTCTTGGAAGAAGGATAAATGAAGGAGAGATGACTCGGAAATTCCTCCGGTCATTGAGCAACGACTGGGAAGACAAGGTCGTCGCAATTAAAGAATCGCACGATCTTTCCAAATTGAATATGGAGGAACTCATTGGAAATCTCATGGCCTATGAGCTCCAATTGAGTCATCGAAAAGAGAAGGAAGCTTCAAAGAAAAACACATCGGTGGCATTACATGCAAACTTTGATGAACCAAGGAGAGAAGATGAAGAAGAAGAAATGGTGGTCCTTGCCCAAGACTTCTTCAAATAACTCAAAAATAAAGAAGACAAAAGTGAAAGAAGAGGTATTAGAAGTGAGAGAAAAGAAGGGGAGAAGAAGAGGGAGAAAAGAAATGAGAAGGGAAGGAGCAAAAGAAGAGAAAGGGGGGAAGAAGCTCACAAAGCTACATGGTATGATTCCTCATCACCATCAACATCATCTTCCACCTTACATAGTAGAGGAGAATTTGCTTACTTATGTCACATGGCAATTGAAGATGAATTGAGTGAGGTAGCCTCTAACTCTTCTATTTCTAATTCTTACTCATCTAGAGATCTTAGTGATAGCTCAAACTCAAGTGCATCTAATGAAACATTTACTAAAGATGAGCTCCAAAATGCATTTCATGATTTAGTTAAACAATATGAGATCGTTTGTGAAAAGAACAAAAATGCTAGAAAAACTATAAATGATCTTAAATGCCAAATTGAGCTAATCATGAATGAAAAGAATGAGGTGATTGCTAGTCTAAGTAAAACACCTATTGTTGATGAAAATGTAGATCTTAAAGCTTCAAATATGCAATTAAGAAAAGATCTAGAAATGTTCACTAAAGGAACAAAAATGCTTGATATGCTTTTGAGTAGTCAAAGACATTCATTAGCTAAACATGGTTTAGGATACAATGTGCATTTGAAAAACCATGTATCTCATACTACTTTAAATGGCAAGCATTTATTTGTTAAGTCTAGTTCCTCAAATGTGTGGGCACCCAAAACCAAAATGGTTTGGATCCCAAAAGCTAATGTTCAAGGACCCAAAGTTGTTTGGGTACCTAAATCTACACTTGTAGGTGCTTGAGGATGAGATTGGTGGTGACCGGGTGAGCCAAAGCGTCGAATTCGAATCCGGTTGCATCACCAAGTCAAGATTGGAGCTAATCAATATTCAAGTTTGGTATAAAATTTCTATCTTTGAATTTTCTGAAAAATTAGCTCTAATCTAGTCTATATGCTTAATTGTCATATCTTTAGAAGTTTAATTCATTGCAAATCATTAACCCTATTCATTGCAAATCATATACCACATCCATTGATTTTAAATGTCATATTGTAAATGGATGTTAGAATAAGTCTTAAGTTGAAACTTAAACGAATTTAACGTTAATCTTACTCATAGTTTCCATCTAGCCTTATTGATAGAGGGAGCTTAATTGTTATATCTTTTAGTAGAGTAATGAAGTGCAAAATTTAGGGGGAGCAACTTCATTACAAATGATATTTTTTTTGAACTTAAATAGTTATATATAATTGTCAATGGAGGAGAAAGTTCAATTCATATATTACATTGATTATTGTTTGTTTTTGATGGATGTCAAAGGGGGAGAAGTAATAGATTAGGGAAACTTGAAATTTACTTGAAATTTACCATGAAATTGTCAAGATAAACTATGCACATCCATAGGGGGAGCATTTATATGCATAATTTACATATACAAATTTCAAGTATTAGGTTGGTTTAAGATATAGGTTGCCATCATCAAAAAGGGGGAGATTGCTGGGTTTTTAGCCTTAATCCGTATTTTGATGATGTAATTCAACCTAATCTTAATTAGGACATGTAGATTAGCACATGTAGTATAATTGTATATATGTTGTATTGTGCTAACATCTACAGGTGATCAAGACTCAAGAAAGAAGAAAAATCAAGTCAAGACATGTAATCAAGCTAGGATTGAAGACATGTAATTTTACCTTTCTTTGAGTATTAGGAACTTATGTGAATTGAGCATAACTTAAGCAAATATACATGCATTCACACACTAGGTTCCTTATAGGAGTCACACACAAAATATCATAGTATTTGGACTCCATTAGATCACCTAAACACTTAAATCATTGGTCGCCAGTTTGCCTGCATCCGGTCGACCGCTCACATTTCGGTCGACCGATTCCACACATAATTTGTTATACCAGACCAATCAGTTCAACCGATCACACTTCTGTTAAACCATTTACCCAGACCTGTTCGATCGACCGGTAGACCTTCGGTCGACCGTGTCGTTTGCTAATTCTGGTAAAAATACGACCGTTATATTTGTCGTATTATACAACGGTCGTATACACATTTTTCTCTTAATACACCCCCAAATACTTTTGAACCGGTCGAACCATTTTCCCTTTCCGGTCGACCGGTTTGAAAAATACAAAATCTACCTGCTATCGGTCGATACTATTCTGTTCAACCGATCCATGTTTCCCTCTACCGAAACGCAAGTTCGGTCGACCGGTAACCCTGTTCGGTCGACCGTTTATTTAGTAAACTTAAGTGTTCAGTCGACCATTCCATATTTCGTTCGACCGTGTCTTGAACGAACCTAAGAGTTCGGTCGACCGTTGCACCTTTCGGTCGACCGTTTCTGGACAGATTTGCAGCCTGATTTTCTGATTTGTGTGCTTTGCACAAAACCCAATCAAATCTTGTCCAAACGGCTAGAAATCTTTAGGAGCTTATAAATAGAGGTTCACACTTAGTTCTTCCACAAGATTTCACAACTCCAAAGTGTCAAACCTATAGTGAGATTTTCCACAACCTCCAAGCTCCAAATTAGTCATCCAAAGCCTAATTTCCACATCATTCATCATACAATCATCTAGCAATTGTTGTGATCAATTAGAGAGTGAGTTCCACTCAAGTTACCATTGTTGTAAAGTGAGCAAGGGTCTTGGTGAAAGCCCAAGACAAAGAAGCAAGGATTTCGGTGAAAGCCCGAAGTGATTCTCTCGGTGTGTGAGAGGTGGTGCCAAGCTCGGCGAGGGTTATTCGCGAGCTTAAAGACCTGTAAAAGGCGTTGCTCCCGGCCCGAAACGGAGAGGCAAAGTGAAGACGCAAAAGGGGCTTGAACGGAGTTTCAAGAGGTGCTTGCAAGAGAGGACGTAGGCGCGGCCGAACCTCTGGAAAAATCCACTGTCTACTTGTGGTTTGCATTACTTTTCTACTTGTGTTTGGTTTAGTTTAATTCCGCTGCATATCTTTGATTGTTTAAACAAGTAGAGAATTAGGTGATTAGCTTAAAAGTGATTAGTGGACCCCTAACCCACACGATCCTACATTTTCTAGTTGTATTTGATAAACACACTTGCCATATCATCTCTAAGCATGATATGAAAATTATTTTTAATAGATATAAATCAAATAACATCTATATTGTGCATGTTGATAATCTTAGAAACCTAAGTATTGAAACATGCTTAGTTGCCTCACATGACGAAGCTTGGTTATGGCATAACCATTTGAGACATATTAGTATGTCACAATTGCACAAATTATCCAAACTTGAATTGGTTAGAGGTCTACCAAAAATTGATTTAAAAAGGACAAACTTTGTGATGCATGCAAATTTGGAAAACAATTTAAATCTTCTTTTAAATCTCTAAATGTGGTGTTAACTTCAAAACCCCTCGAGCTTTTACACTTAGATCGTTTTGGACCCTCAAGGACCGTAAGTCTAGGAGGGAAATATATGCATTTATGATTGTTGACGACTTTTCGAGATTCACTTGGGTTTTGTTTTTAGCTAACAAGTATGACGCTTTTGAAAGATTTAAAAGTTTTTGCAAACGTGTTCAAGGGGAAAAAGATTCTAACATAATCACTATTCGTAGTGATCATGGAGGAGAATTTGAAAATGAATCATTTCAAAAGTTTTGTGAAAAATATGGAATTGAGTGTAACTTTTCTTTTCCTCGCACTCCTCAACAAAATGGGGTAGTTGAGAGGAAAATAGAACTCTTCAAGAAATGACAAGAACAATGCTTGTGGAAAAATATCTTCCAAAATATTTTTGGTGCGAAGCCGTTAATACTTCTTGCTATGTGTTGAATCGTGTTCTCATTAGACCTATTTTAAAGAAAACTCCGTTTGAACTTTGGCATGACCGGACTCCTAAAATTTTCATATTTTAAAGCTTTTGGCTCAAAATATTTTGTCCTCAATAGTAAAGACAACTTAGATAAATTTGATGCAAAATCTGATGAGGCAATCTTTTTAGGATATTCCGATAGGAGTAAAGCATATAGAATCTACAATAAACAAACAAGTTGTGTTGAGGAATCTCTACACGTTAACTTTGACGAGTTAGCTTGTGTAGATAACTCCTCTCTTGATGATGATTGCATGGATATCATTAGACATGTATCATCACAAGATGGTCCTCTTGAGTCTCATCAAGAATCTTCAAGTTTTCCACAAGAGGACGTGGAGGATCTTCCTAAGGATCTGATCTATAGAAAAGCTCATCCGAAGGACTTTGTGATTGGAGATGTTTCTCAAAGTGTGACGACTCGGTCTAAAGCACATGTAGTTTGTGATTATTATGCATTTATCTCTACATTAGAACCTAAGAAAGTAGAAATGGATCATTTAATCCCTTTTGATAATTAATCAACATATCAATAAAAACATGTATCAATTAAAAGATCATTTCTTGCATATACGTATATTATCTAACGTTTAAGGAATCAAGTTTTGGGTTGAATTAAAGATGAAGATTGAAGCTTAGTTAGGTTTAAATTCCATGTATTTAGGCCACATATGTAACTTGGCACTTGAAATCTTTGATTCATTGCATTACACATCACTTAGAATACCTATAGAAGTCTCTCACTATATTCCAACTATCCTAGACTTCAATAGGAAATCATCTAAACTCATTAGAATCGTAGAACAAGAAATCTGCACTAAAACAGTCGACCGGTAGAACCATTTGGTTCAACCAAATTTCAACAGACCTTCCCAGGAAACGTAATCTGTCCAACACGGTGGACCCATATTCATTTCCCGTTCGACCGCGCATTCCATCTGGTTTACCTGTCTGAAATCGGTCGACCGTAATATACATTCTGTTCGACTGTCTCTTCAATCCTGTTTGACTGTTGGAAATCGGTCGACCGAAACAATTGTTTTGTTCGACCGTCTCACCTTGTCGAGTGATAGAAATTAGTTTACGCTATACAAATCCTTCAGCCTATCAATTGTTGCCACGTGTCACGTTAATGAGACCTTCGGTCGACTGAAACTTCGTATCGGTTCGACCGATTGTATTTTCGTATTTGTATTAAATATGATTGTTATACTTGTCGTATACTCCAACGGTCGTATACACATTTTCTCAACTAACCTTATTTTGGATTTGGTCTTCTGGTCGACCGAATTCTCCTTAACAGTCGACCGCGTCTTGATTTTTCCCAGTCCCATTCTTACTGGACATTTTCGGTCGAACTATCAACTCACTTGGTTCGACCGATTACACTAGTTGTTATCGTGTCTAAAATCCAACATGTCAACCGGTCGACCGAAACTCTTCTTATGGTCGACCGATACTTATGTCTTTTCCAGATGCAATCCTACTTTCCATTTTCGGTCGAACTGGTATTCCAAATTGTTCGGCCGATCACTTAAGTTCTAGCCAAATTGGATCGACCGTTAGCGTCTTCCCTCGACCGAACCGAGCACTGCTTAATTCCGGTCGACCGTGGTACACGATCCGGTCGACCGTTCATCGCGAGAAATGTGTCCTGTCACTTTCTGAATTGTGTTTTCTTACACATCTCTTCACCATTTCAATCCCAACGGATAGAACTAGTTTAGAGCTTATAAATAGAGCTGAGAACACTCATACAAGGTCACCAATCTTTCTCCAAGCTCAAAATCTCATTACTACTCTCAATTTGCTCTAAACCCTTGTGCTCACATCTTCTCATTTGAAATCACCATCAATAGATTGCATCATTCATTTCAAGTGCTCAAGATTAGTTGCTGAAGTATTAGTCTTCAAGAGTTCTAAAAAGCTTCCGGTGTTGAAGCTCTTCTCAGATTGTGAGAAAGTGGTCCAAGCTAGGCGAGGGTGTTCACAAAGCTTGTGGTGTAAAGGCATGATCTCGGTGTAGGATTTCATGTTTAATTATACATATATATTTTTTCGAATTTTCATGTATAATAAGGATCAATTTTCAATTTTCTAGAATTTATTGCATGCATCGGTTTGTTTTAACAAACTAGTTTCAAAAACTCTATTAAAACAAACATGAAGGAGCTCCGAAATTCATACCTAGAAGTTCTCTAAAACTTCTCGAAGATTCGGAGACGGTTGAGATGCTCATCGCTGCGCCGGATGCCTCCGAGTATTCACCAAACTCTAAACAAGATCGGAGAGAGGGAAGCTAGTCTCTCAATCTCCGTTTGGGTTTAGAATCTAATTACTAACCCCTCTTTAATTCCCTTGAGAAGATGATCTCTTAAGAACTAAAACTAAACTTAAGAATTAAGGAATTTTCGTGGAGAATTATGGAGAGAGATTTTGCATAAGAAAAATAATGAATTAATTAGGAGGTAATGAGATAACCTTGTATTTATAGGTTCTCTCCAAATTACCTATTCATGTGCAACCTCTTGCCCATGATCCCATGCAAAATTCCATCTAACCATCCATCATTTATTAATAAATAATATTAGCCACGAATTAAATCAATTATGGACCAATTCCATGCATGATCTAATTAATTCTCAAATTAATTCTGCATATAACCGTCTGGACCGGTCGACCGTTACGAAGGTCCGGTCGACCGCTCGAACCCAATTTCGGTCGACCGTGCGAGATTCGGTCGACCGTTCTTATCGTAGAATATTTCATCGCGATGTTCGGTCGACCGACCGATAGATTCGGTCGACCGTTCCGAACAGACGAAAATTCCTTGTTATCGGTCGAGACACGTCCGGTCGACCGTGCACATTCGGTCGACCGTTATCAATTAACCGGTCGACCGTTTGCACAGTCTTGCAGACTTGTCAAATTTCGGTTTAACCCCTACAAAATTTGACATTTCGGGATTAGTAGTAAATTCACAAGTTATGTAACATATTATCCTATGTAATGATCAATCATTACACCCCATAATATTTACATCACATATGAATTTAATTTAGATTCTAATTATGTTATTAATCACAACATAATTTTGATTTCGCTTGTTCACCCCATGTGTCATATTTTCAACATGAAACCCGACACATCTTATGAACTCAAAATCCCCATTTCTTGTTTCCCAGTTTTGTGGTGTGACCTATGGGAGGATCTAAACTAAGTTGGCAGTGATATTAAGAGCTTAATATCACAAGCTATAAGCGGTATCTAGCTACACATTATAGCTCCCAATTAGTTAGATGTCTTAATTCCACTCGAACCAAAACCCGATCCACTTAGTGATGGAGTGCACCACTTGTGTCCGTCCCTTGCCTCATGATATTAAGAGTACACACAAAGTAGTATTGTGTCATCTTTGTATTAGTATTCATTTCTTGATCTCTTTAAGCTAGTTATAAATATGTGACTTAACTCAAATCACATTGTGCACATTATAACTTTGCTTTATCAAGGGGCCCACTAATATCATCACTCAATTAAAAGGGGCAATGATAGTCTTTTGACTAACTATCTTCTCCAACAAAAGTTGTACTTAACCAACCAATGCCTTTACACTACACTGATCGATAGTTCAAAACACTAATTTAATTAAGTATTCCTTAAGTGATTAGATATAAGTCTCATATCAAAGGACCAAAGACACAGTAAAATATTAATGACACAGAAACACATTTCTATAATATTTTACTTATTAGGTCTATTCAGTATACAAAAGTAATATTTTCCTCTTTTGCATACCCGTGTCGTCACTCACTTGTAGAGCTACAATGATCTATGACCAACACGACAATCTTAACTCGGTAATTAATGTCCCATGTTAATTACCATGATTGCGAATATCTTTTGTTTTATGCAAACCAATATCTTTCAGAGCTCTACGGTTAAGGACCAAGAGCCTCTTCCTTAACACTTCCAAAAGACGAATAACATAAACAAGGAACAAAATGATTTCTCATTCAATTCATAACAATTGACATTTAAAAGTAAAACTTTTAGAACACATTCCCTTCACTCGGCCCACAACGGAGATCAGATTATTGGAGGATGCGAAGTTACTCGGGTAAGAGCAATTCGTAAGAGAGGACTAGGATCCGGTGGTTGGATCCAAACCTTTGTACATTCGGAGTAGTGGTTTGTTTGTTCTCTCTTTAATATTTATTGTCTTATCTTTTAATTTGGCATAGTTCTATTATAAACCTTATTAGTCTATTCACCCCCCCCCCCCCCCTTTTAGACTAAGTTTAGGGGCTAGTAGATTCTACAAAGTTTTCATAGGTGGAAGTACACCGCATTGGCATTGGATTTGCTCATTTCTTGGCATGTGAAGGAGTGATTTTCCTATCACCTACCTCAGCACTACCACTCTTCTCGGCTAGACTCTTGAAGAGCCATTGCGCCACGTTGTTGGAGTGAGTCAAAGGGCGGTTGAGCACGTGGAAAAGAAAATTCTATCGATGGTAGGACAAGTTGAATTAGTCCGGAGTGTGCTTTCCTCGTTTAGTATATTCTGGACGTCGGCATTTTTGGTCCCATGAAGTGTGTTTCACGAGATCGAGCAGATTATGATGCATTTTGTTTGGGGTGGCCTGAAGAAGGTGAATGTGGTCTCTTGGAAGGACATTTGTGCGCCAAAAAAGGAGGGAGGATTGGGACTACGGCGGTTGGTGGAATGGAATGATGCGGGGCTACTACGGTTGTTTTGGAACATTACCTCAAAGGATGTTTCCTTATGGGCCTGGTGCTTGAGAAGTAAATATCGTACCATTTGGATGGCAAGGTCACCTTCTACTTGTTCTTGGGCGTGGAGGGGGTGCTTTGTGTGCGACATATTGCAAATTAAATGATGATATTCAAGATAGGAGATGGGAGCACGGTGAGGTTTTTTGAAAACCCTTGGTGTGGACCGTCACTCATTTTGCAACGAGGGGGGGGGGGGGGGGGGACTGACTCTGGTGATCTTGGAGTTCCTCAAAATACTATGGTATCCCATTTTATGGAAAATTGAGCATGAAGATTATCGCCACCATGACGGAGAGCCTATGACATAATGTAACTTTGAGCTTGATTGCCTAGAATTCAAGTTGGGGATGGCGAGGATGAGCTCACTTGGATAGGGGCCACTCAGAGGGATCATGGTTACCTGATGATCACCAACCCTTCACCTATCTCCCCACTACACTGGTTTACCTAGTGGACCTCCTCACTTCTGAGGGGATCTGGAATATCCCCTTACTTCAGGCCACCTTCGACGAGACCATGTGGGATCATTATAGGGCGTTAATTATCTAATCACTTTTAAGTTTATTCTCTACTTGCTTAGCAAACAAAGATGCACAATGGAATTTAAACAAGCAAGCAAGTAAAGAAGGAGAATATGCAAACCACAAAGGACACGAGGAGATTTTTATAGAGATTCGGCCTCATGCCTACTTCCTCTATTGCAATCTCCACCTACGTCTTCACTATCAATCTCGTTCCGGGCCGAGATTAAGCCCTTACACCACAATTATCGCGAACAATCCTCGCCGAGCTTGATTTCTTCCTCTCACAACTCGAGAGTGAACACTTCAGGCTTTCACCTAAATCCTTGTTTTTTGACAGACAATTGATGAGTAGATCAATCACTCTATAACTTGAGCACACATAGAGTATGATTGGAATTGATCTAATGTGTGGAAAGTTTGGCTTGGAGAGTAGGAATGAGGATTCAAGGTATGGGAGTTTTCTCTTAGATGTGTATGACAATATGGAGTGTAAGAGTTAACGAATTGTGTCTTGGTAACATCTATTTATAAGCTCCTAAGGGGTTATAGCCGTTGGAATTAATAAGGTAAAGGTTTGTGTAACAACCACAAAACAGAAAAGCAGAGGGCACAATTCTAGGCAAGTTCGGTTGACCGAAATTGGTCTAACGGTCGACCGGATTCTGTCCAGAAATGAAGTCCAGACAGTTCCAGAAACAAACGATCGACCGATTAGGTAGTCCAGAAGTATTGTCCACGAGGACCAGGGACAAACGGTCGAAAAAAATGGTTGATTCGGTCGACCGATAAAAACTGGCACTACGGGGTTCAAGAGATGTCTATGTTCGGTCAACCAAAACTAGGTCCATGGTCGACCGATTGTCAAATGTATTTCTAGGGTATGGATAAACATGTGAATACGACCGTTGGTATAATATAACAAGTCTAACGGTCAAATGACACGTGTAGACGGTCGAACAAAATGTTCAAAACAGTCGACTAGTTTAACACTATTGGCTAACAGATTAACTGATCCAATCAGTCGAATAGAGAACTCGTTCGGTCGACCAATTGTGCTCAGACAGTTCAGGTTTAGGTTTTAGTGTTTTCCTGTCTAAGTTTGGGTGACCTATTGAAGTCCAAATGATCTGAGATTTTGAGTGTGAGTTCTATAAGGAACCTGGTGTATGTTTGAGTAGTTATTTAACTCTAGTATGCTCAAGTACTCAGTTCCTAAGACTCAGAAGAAATACAAAATTACATGTCTTCAATAGTTTGATTACATGTCTTGACTTGAGTTCCTTTGTTCCTTAAGTCTTGATCATCTGTACATATTAGCACAAAATAATATATATGTTATGCAATATGTGTGCTTATCTACATTGATTATTATTAAGATTAGGTTAATTAAATAATCAAAACATGGATTAAGACCTAAAAGCCAACAGACCATTGTTCCTATCTTCGGACTCTTCCGCCTCTAGTGTTGAATGGACCTCCGGATACGTGCACTTGGACGTTTCGGTCGATTCTCTATCAACAAATGTTATGCCTCGTTCTATTCAGTCAGAAGCTCCGTCCCGCACCACACTTTGCGCCCTTTGGAATTGCCACATCGTTTTACCACGAATCAAATTCTTTGCATGACGATTTCTATCAGGAGGCCAACCATAGTTATTTACATTTGCATCCTTTGGGCAATCATCATCGTCCTTTTCTCTTTGCTCAAATGTCGTCAAAATGCCAAACCACCTTCTTTTGATATATTTGTTCACGACACCCATCCTTCTTCGCCTACAATCGAGCTTCTGCCAAGATTACATCACTTATGGCTCGGTTGTGGACGTCATTGCTCACATCCTCCGCTTCTACTCTCAAACCGGTCATTCTCCTTCCGCTTCTCGAACTCCTAATATAATTATGGTTCATTTGGAAGGCACGATGTGAGTGCCTTTATGACGATTCTCATCGTCCGTCAACAGTACACATTCTACTACAAAACTGCTTCTTGGTCGGCACAACTGCAACGACTTACCCCTGCGGTCACCCCATCAACATAGCTATTGCTCTCTATGTAATCTTCCACCTATGTATTTCTCCACCATGCATTAATGCAAATGAGCATCAGCTCCTTCGAGAAAAAAACTATACTCGTATTAATAGCTCTTCAGCCTTAATTAAAAGCACCATTAGCCGCATTTCCAAGAAGTAAGATCAAATTGCTTCACCGCATGTCCATGAACAAGATAACACTTTGAAGAGAAGAAATTAAATGTTATTTTTGACCATCACGCTAAAAACTATTAGAAAAAGGACTGCTTGCATCTGGTATTTGTTAAGTGTCTCCCTTCTATTGTAATATTTCTAGTTTTTAACATTCCCTGTGTTAAGCCTTTTCTTTTCGGTATGTATTCTTTGTACCAAGCCCATTGAGCCTTTATACTAAGCTTTGAGCTAAACATTATTTACCAACGTTCAGGTAGGCAGTCGCTAGGGATGCAAACGAATACATTTCGAACCGGATACAGTATATATCCGTATCCGAATTCAACTTTCATAATCGAATACCGATTTCGATTTGTATTCAAAAAAAATACACTCTCCGAATTTGAAAATATTTCATTTGGTTTTCGGATTTGTATTCGAATTCAAATTCATTTTTTCCTGTTCAATACACTCCAATTTAAACAAATAGTAATGTTTTTCAGTAACCACCTTCAGTCCTTCACCAATTACAGAAACACTACTACAAACTAAACCCAATACAACTTCACCCGTGGAAACATATATTTCATCCACCACCACCATCTGTAGACTATTATTCATCCAACCACAGAAAACATATAATTCAAACAAAAACATGTTTAAAATTAAACATAAAAGTTACATTTAGCAAGTATGTGGTTTCACACTACCACGTAACAAAAATTGTAGCCTATAAGTTCGACAAAGTATGTAATTCTATTCAGTAAAATATGTTTTCATTCCTATCATATAAAAAAAGTGAGATTATAATCTATACTATAAGACTATAACTAGTCTATAAGACTTAAGCCATTCTTTGTTGTCTTCATTTCTTGTAACTTGTAAGTTGTAACCTGCACCTCTACTCTTCTACTTCACTTGCATTTGAAAATTAAAAAAAATCATCAATAATAAACCCAAGTCAGCCAAAATGAAGTCCAATGAAAGTGATATCACATCTAAATCAAATAGTATACCATCAATGTGTAGACTTTTATAAGTGCCACTATCATCATTTGATAAGACTTCACTTTCAGGATCCAAATGCAATTCCGAAAAAAGTGTCGACAATGCGTCATCTGATTCAAGCGCAATAGAATCTAAAAAAGTAGTATAAATAAATTAGTAGCACATAATCATAACAATCAAAACAGTAAATTATTATGTTTTATTACCCGTGACTTGATGTCTTAGCCAATCTTTACCACAAATCAAAGTCTGAACAGTTTCAACGTCCAAACGACTTCTGTATTGGTCAACTATCCTTCCTCCAGTGCTGAAAGGACTTTTTGAAGCAACTGTAGATGCTGGGATTGCCAAAATATCACGATCTATTGATGAAAGAATAGGATATTTGGCCTCATTAAGTTTCCACCATGCTAATATATCAAAATCATCATCTGACACCACCATAACACCTTCCTCCAAATAAAACTCTAAATCTGATTTCTGTGATTGAACAGAAAAACTACTTTGAAGAAATTGACCAAGATCCCTTCGTAAGTTTTTCCTAGAAGATTTCACCATTTGTTGAGCAATTTCCTGAGATCTAACTTCCTTTTCAACTGAATCATTATTTTCTGTTGCTGAACTGCTTCTGAATTTTGACTTGTACAAATCATACATCTTTGAAAACTCATTACGAACATATTCCACTTGTGCTGTAGCCTCAAATTCATTCTCATATACCAGCCCAAAAAGTACTCTATTGACTTCAATTTAAACCTTGGATCTAGTATACAAGATGTGGTGAAAAGAACATTTACTTTGCCCCAATGTTTCTCAAACTTTGGATACATTTTTTCAGCCATGGACTTGATAAAAGTATATGGGCTGCTGCACCATGATTTCAAAGAAATCTGAATAGTATATATCTCATTAAAGCATTGATTCAAAGTTGGATAGCTTGTTCCAGAATCTGAGATGAGCACGATAGATTTCTCCTGAAAAAGGCTTTGACCACCTTTTTCCACTCCCACTTCCCTTCCTCACCACCTCCTGTAATATAGCAAAAGATTAAGCCACAATCTAATAGCAAGAAAGATGTTTAGGGAAAACCGAAAGAGATGCACCAGATTTGGGAGGTTTTCGCTGGAGAAGAATGGATTTGGGGAAAACTGAAAGAGATGCACCAGATTTGGGAGGTTTTCGCTGGAGTAGGGTTTTCGTGGATTTGGGGAAGGTGACGTCTGTCGGCTGGAGTAGGGTTGGGTAATGGGTAGATTGGGTAGTGTAGTAGTGTATTTAGGTTAGGTTTTAATGGACAAAATCTGACCATCCCTTCAAAAGTGTAGAAGATCTTGGTCATTCATCTTGGTATGAATATAATATTATTTTTGTATATTAAAATACAATTGGTATTTGGATACTCAGATTTGGTAAGATATGTATCCGAAATTGTATCCGAAATTCTAATTGGTAAGCTTTCCATGACCAATTCCAATTCCAAATTTATTTGGTAGGTTATTTCGTACCAAATACCAACCAATTACAATTTTTTCGAATCGAATACTCGGATATTTGGTAACCATTTGCATCCCTAGCGGTCGCCTAGGCGGTAGGAGACCGCCTGTCTAGGCGATCGCCTAGGCGAGAGCCGTTGGAGGCACTCCAACGACTCTCTCCTTTTTTATTTTTTTTCAAAAATTACAAGTTTGCCACTACCCCCAAATCCTATATAAACCTCTCCAAACCTCTTCATTTTTCACACATCTCTCATTCTCTTCTTCTTCATAATTCTATTCTCATTATCAAGTTTCCTAATCACCAAGTTTTTGCGATTAAGTCTCCGGTCGGGTGCTTAGTTTTGAAGTTGGAAAGTGAAGTCTCTGATCCGGTTCTTCATTCTTCAACCGCCAAAATCAAGTGCACTCTTTCTAACTTCTCTTTAGAATTAAATTAATTAGTATTTTATTTTCATATTAGTCTAAATTTTTATATTAGTCTAGTTTTAAGAAATGACTTACGTACCCAGCACTAGTCTCCTTATGCATGACGAGAGTTACGATGACCTAAGACCTACCCGTACAAATGACCCTGGTTGGAATACTGCACATTACATTAGTGCTAATGATAAAAACTGCATTGTCTGTGAGTTATGTGGTAAGGAAACTAGAGGTGGTATAGCCCGTCACAAACAACATCTTGCACACACACCCGGTAGCAATGCTAGACCTTGTGATAAAGTTCCTGACTCTATTAAACAAGACATAACTGCATACATGATTAGAAACAGTAGGACATTACAAAACGAAAATGTATGTCTTGATGATTATGTAGACCAAGAAAACATAGAATTTGATCTGGAAACTGGGTCGGGTTCCGGTTCTGCTCGGACCCCAACCTCCCGTTCTCGCCCCGTTCCTGGTCTAAAGAGACAAAAACAACGTTTGTGGGCACCATTTTGCGGACATGAAAAAGACGTGGTTTCCGACCCCAAACAAACAACCATCGAAATAACCTTTAGAAAAGAAGATAGGAAAACAATTAATCAAAAATGGTTTAGGTTTTGATATAGATGTGGTATATCATTCAACACTGTAAGGACGCCTAAGTGGAAGGAAACAATATCCGCTACTTGTACTTACGGACCCGGACTTAAACCCATGACATATCATGAAGTTAGTGACTCGTGCCTTAAACAGGAAATTGACTACACTAGAGGTATACTAGAGTCGTACAGACAAGATTGGGCAACATACGGGTGCACGTTGATGACAGATGGCTGGACGGATAAGTCCGGTAGGAATATAATCAATTTTCTAGTAAATTGTCCGACAGGTACCATGTTCATGAGGTCTGTAGATGCTTCCGGTCACTTTCACACCGCAGACTACCTGTACAAGCTGATGGACAAGGTAGTTGGCGAGATTGGCGAAGAACACGTTGTTCAGGTGGTCACCGACAACGCCACCGCGTACGTACTTGCCGGTAGGATGTTGCAGCAAAAAAGAAGGAGATTGTTTTGGACTCCCTGTGCAGCGCATTGTATCGATCTCATCTTGGAGGATATTGGAAAGCTATTTTTGAAGACTATTGTTTTAGCTCGTAAGATCATCAAACATTTCAACAGCTCTGCCATGTTGTTGAAGAGGATGTGAATTGCCATTGAAGAGAACCTGCTACACCCTGTTGTAACGAGATTTGCCACCGCCTTTCTGAGTTTGCAAAGGTTGTTTCTGAAGAAAGACAAACTCCGAGCCTTTGTTGTTTTCCCGGAGTACAACGATCCTAATGCAAGTTGGATAAATAACAAGAAAAAGAAGATCTTTACTGAAGCTGCCGAGACCATTCTACAAAGTGGTTTCTGGACCAATGTCGTGAAGACACTGAAGGCCTCACAACCTATGGTCTAGGTTCTTAGACTTGTTGACGGCGATGAGAAACCAACGATGGGATATCTGTGTGACGCAATGGAGAAATCCAAAGAACAAATCATGAGGAACTTTGACGGAAACTCGAGGTTGTACAAGCAAGTCATCGACCTCATCCACACCAGGTGAGGTCCAGGGAAGATGATGTCATCACCGCTACACTCAGCTGGTTTCTTACTCAACCCTGGTACCTTCTTCTCCGTCCCACCTCAGGATCGAAATGTAGATTTCAATGAGCATATGTCTGGATTCATGGATGTTGTAGAGCGGCTCGTCCCCACTCCTGCAGAACAAGACAAGATTTGCAGTCTACTTGATCGTTACAAGAACTCCCTCGGAATATGCTCGAGGGATATGGTCGTCAGACAAAGGTCGGAAAGAAGACCTATAGATTGGTGGCAATCTTATGGCGCAGACATGAGAGAGACCGCATTACAGATGTTGGCCCTGAGGGTGTTGGGATTGACATGCTCGGCATCAGGTTGTGAGCGGAATTGGAGTGTCTTCGAGCAGTTGCACTCAACGAGAAGGAACAGGTTGGCTGTGAAGAAGACGAATGACTTGGTGTATGTGAACTACAACCAAAAGTTAAGGAAAAAGTTTCAGCAAAGGATGGAGAAGCCCGAATTTTATGACCCCCATCAGTGTGGACTACGGTCTCTTCGACGAGCATCCGTGGTTGGTAGAAACTGAAGATCCAGTCTTCGCTGGAGAGGAGCTTACATGGGTCGATGCCGAGGAAGTAGCTTTAGGACATTCTTCTTCACGGAGACGCTTTGCTTGATCCATGTCCACTGCATCTGACACGCGGTGTTCCACTGCATCTGACGTGCCATTATTAGGTGGTGACATGGATGATGTCATCGTTCACATTAGTTCTAGAGATCTAGGTGCATCGAGTTCTCAACCACCGATGGACATCGACGAGCAATATGTCCAATCCGACGATGAAGAAACTGAAGAAGATGATGTCTACGTCGACAATCCGAACGAGAACCACTCTGACGACTCTGATGGTGGTGGAGGATATGATATGGTTCCCAGTTGGACATTAGATCAATGTGTTCAATGGAATTAGTTAGTTAACTTGTAATTCTAATTTCTCTCTTATCTGCTATTGTATGAACTCTGAGTTACCTTTGTAATCGTACTACTAAGCAATAAATTGTATACTTAAGTGTTTAGGTGGGTAGAGGGGGTGCTTAGTGGGGCATTGGTCGAGGAACTAGGTGTCTTTTCGAAGCTTAAACATGTATGGTATTTTTAGATAATATTTGTGCATTTTTTCCTATTTTTCCCGATTTTCCTGATTTTTTATTTTTTTATAAAATTTAATTGAATTAAAAAAAACTACCCAGACTTTGGCGATCGCACAACCGCCTAGGTGACCGGACGCCTCTGGTCGCCTAAACGGTCCCATAACGTTGTTATTTAAATCATTCAATCATTCTCATTTTAATAAGAGAGATGATCTTTATTTACATTGTTGTTAGTTGTTACAACTTACAACTGTCATGGTATTAGCCTTACAGTCTATTGATTTGACCGTAACAATCTCCTTTCTTGCTTTCGTTCTTCATTCCTCTCCCGTCTTCTTCCCTGCTTGATTCTTACCTTTTACGACATCTCAAGCTTCCTCCGGCAGTTCGAGTGCCTCGTCTTTGGTGATTTCCAAAATTTCCAGCTTGATTCCTGTTGAGCAAATAACTTATCAAATATAAAATCATAAAATTAATTATTAGTTGTGAACCCTTAAAATCTAGAGGTCGTCTCTAACCAAAGAATGAAGTTGACTAAAGTACAATTTTGAAATGAACAAAAGACCATCTAAAACTCAAGTGTATGCGATGTAAATATTGTAAAACAATTGGGCCGGTGTTGTATATATGTTTGGGTTGAGCCCATCGATCGGTTGGTTTCTAGGTTGGAAGGAGGTTATTGAGTGTTGTTGGTCTTGGGATCCACAACTAACTCTACCTCCTCAATTTCTTGTAATATCATACCCAATCCAATTTATACCTCTCAATCATTTTGTTGAGAGCTTATTTACCACTTGATCTCAATTATCTACAGCTGCTGGACTTGAAATTCAAGCCACCAATATTTCCTGTTTAGCACATATAAAAGTACGTTTAAACTGCTAATTTTACAAGTATTTGACTTAGTATAGACATTATGTGATTTGTGGTGCATGAAAATGCCTATTTGAGTTTTTTTTAATAATTTTATGAGTTTTAGAGAAGTTTAACGAACTCAATTATGAACAATTTTGTGCTACATAAGGTGTTTGAGTTTGACAACGCATGACAAAGAGAAGAATTTGCTTCAGTATCTCAGTTTCAATTTAATCATGAGTTTGATTCTCACTCCATGTCCTGAGAAATATTTATCAGTTGGAACAAGGAAAACTGTCTATGTCTAAATAAAGATATAGGGTCTTTAACTTGTTCTTGATCATACTTTGCTAACTATTATTTTGCGTACGTACTTAGCGAATTGAATGTGAATTAAATTTAGAAAGTAGCGTGTTTTTGACAATGTGTAAATTTGAAGTGTATATTTTGACTAATACAAAAATTAATTATATTATTGTAAATGTTTCTATATATGTATGTATAATAAGGAATGAAATTAGCAGTGGCTCGCATTTGATGGCTTATAAGCTCGAAATCATCAGCACATAACTCACACTAGCCTCAACTACAATTTTCCCAGGCTCACAAACCACAACTGTACATGGTCAGGGCCACTTCTAAGTTCTAACACTACCACTATCATCTTTGCTACTCCTTCCTTTTCTACCAACGTCACTCTCACCAACAATTTTAGATGTCTTGGACGTGGCCATGAACGGGTCATCATATGGCAAGACTTGGCTAGACTTTAGGACTGTGAATACGATTAGCATCAACGCTACGACCACCGAGGACACCGACAAAACGAGCATGGGGACATCGGAGATCCTACCCTTCACCTCCTCAGCATTCTTGAGGGAAGACAAGGCAAGCATTGTGAGGGGAGAGGAGTACGCCCACCAAGCAATGTTGAATCTCTTCATGGAATTCTTGAACAATATTGGCCTTGATATCTGTTGTAACATATCCTAAAGTAAGGTTATAGTTTGTGCAACTACTCTTCTCGTAAGCTCTCTACGATGTTGCAAACGTCATCAATGGGAAAGGGTTGGTTTGGTTCATTTATTTACTTTCTAATTTACCGGTTGATGCTACCTTGTACGTATAACGTCAATTAAAGGTTGTGAATTTGAATCTCTATACTGTCTTCACTACAACGCACACGCATATATACTTCTGTGGTTTCGTGTTTTGTCATAATTTGAAAATTGTTAAAATTGTGATATACTTTGTAAATTAACAAGTACCTGAAACAATGACGAGACCGGACTGAGTGGACCAATGTGAAGGTAAAATTATGGCTAATATAACAATGTGAATTATAGTCCTGATGAAGATTATTATGAACGAGAATATAAAAGAAAGGGTTATTGTGCATATTGAGACACATCCTAGTACTAAACAAGATAGTTCTATCTTCATGTCGCCAATTTTATCGTTGAGACTGATTTAACGTTCTGCACCGTACTGATTTACCATCTCAGTAAAGTCAAACAAACTTGGACAATTGTTTTTGCTGAAGTATAAGGTAAATTTGGTGCTTCCAGCAAATGTGATATTTAAATTTGCTTAAATAATTACGTTAATGAATTTATAAATGATTATAATAATTCAACATATACATTTAGGGTGCCCTAGTATTGCAGATATTCGTTGGTAGGGAAAGCTTTCAGAGGTAAGCATTAAGGAAGTGAATTTTTAAGAGGGGTAATATTCCTCTAGTAAATCTTAGGTATGTTACGGAAAATTGTAATAGAGACGTAATTTCAAACTTGGAAAAATTCAACCCGACTCAACGAAATCGGTATTGATTGGGTCAATTTTTTTTACTTTAATTGACCTACAGTACATTTTCAAGGAATAAAGGTGTCGGAAAGAGAGTGGTATGGATTAATCCCATATCGGGGTAGTTAGTTCACCCACCTAATAATTTTCCTTCAATTCAAACACACTTCGGTTGACAAAAAATAACACCTTTAAAAATCCCCCTATTATCCTCCTCAATCCGACCATTCAGAGGGAGGGGGTGACAGATTACCTTTGCATCGGGGTAATTAGTTCCCTGATCTAACCATTCCCTCCAAATCAAACATACATAAATATTAAATATGTTGATGAAAATTTACACTCTTTAAAAATTCCCCTCCTATTCCCCTCAATCCAAGCCTTAAGAGGGAGGGGGTAACGAATTACGTACCCTCATATCAGGGTAATTAGTTCCCCTACCTAATCACTCCAATTCAAATACACTTAGGTTGAAGAAAAAATTACACCCTCAAAAATTCTCCTCCAATTCCACTTAATCCAAGCCATAAGGTGGCACTAATAGACATATTACCCCTATATTAGGGTAAGTAGTTCCCCCCACCTAATAGATGATAAAAAAAATACACTCGCATGTGTATATTAGGGTAAGTAGTTCCGAGAGTAGTCAACGTAAAAATGGGTTTTTGCTACAGTACACTCGCATGTGTCCAAATCGGCAATATGCACCCACTTTTTCGGTATTGCCACGTATACACCTTGAAGTCATTCTTATTTGCGCAAACGAACCCAGGCCGTTTGTGGGCCCCACACAAGAGAGACGACGTGAATGGACCGTTAACGGCCGTCCAAAACAGTTCGTGATCCGTTTGTTAGGACATGTGATTTGGGATTGACTATAGCAAAAAAGGTTTTACTAATCTAAGACAATGATTAAACCATTACCGTGCTGGAATCACTTTGGATCGAATCACTCTGGATCGACTATGGAATCACTCTGGATCGACTCTGGAATCACTCTAGATTGTCTCTGGAATCAATATGGACCGACTCTGGAATCACTCTCGATCCAGTGACTCTAGCAAAACAAATTTTACTAACTTAAGACCATGACTAACTAAACTTCAGTCACTACCAGTTGTGAATGCGGGTAGAGACATAGACCTCACAGCCCTGTCTGAGTTGTCAGTCGAGGAAAGGAATGCCATTTTGAATATGGCATCCATAATTGTGGACGTTGGGCGAACAATATGGTCAAATGATATTGCACAGGTTAACATTCAAGATTTCAAGGATCTGATTAGCAAATGTTCAGATTTCTCATCCGACGTGAGTAGTTTACATCTTCTGTCGTTTCTTTCCAATCACTTTTAGTGACAGTGGTAACATTTTTCTATTTTACAGCTAATGGATGCACTACTCTGTGTGTTGGAGGAAAGACAACCAAAAAGTTCTGCCTCTAACTATTCAAATGTTATTGTCATTCCATCGACAACTACCTCAGGAATTGTTATTCAGTGGGAATGTCTATACGAAGATATCATTAAGGGGAAATTATTGGCTTGGGACCCCAACCACTCAGTCATCGCACAACCACTTGTAGCTTCAGGGCACTGGTCCTTGCTTTCTATGTGCGCGGTAACACAATCAATCACACATTACAACAACTTAGCTCGTGTTCTTGACAAAGACGAAGATCCATCTAAAATAGTCGGATCTTCCGAGGAATTGGCTCTTAGTATGACAAATTTCTGGAGGCAACGTTTTGGTATAGAATGGAAGCTGAACTTTGAAAGGAAAAAATCCCAACGCCAGACTCAAGGTACGAATGATTGTGGTGCATTTGTAGCCCACTGGGTAAGATGCTTAATGGGAGAGGTAGATCCAACTCTTGAGGAGGACGTCAAATATTTGCACCTACTAATGGGAGAATTAGCAATGTACTTGATTTCAGATTCAAGATTTAGAAATCACTAACTAACACTCACTAGATTTGTTAGGTACTGACTCTTTTGTAAACTTGTTCGATATGAACTATATATATAGAAGGGGAACACTCTTCATAGATTACATTTTTTTTAAATCTCCACTTGTCCCTTATGAGTCATTGTTAATGCAAGTATTTTGTAACCCTTGTCTTGATCTTGAATATCCATGGATTATCTCTGGTTTAACCCTGTTGTCCTTTCCAGACTAACGCTGGATAGGTTATGGTTCCACTCAGCGTATCCTTAGTGCATCCTGTAATCACTCTAGATTCACTCTGGATAGAGTATGGTTCGACTCTAGATACTTCGCGTACCCCCACATGCATCCTGGAATCAATTCGGATCGACTCTGGGTCGTTGCTTGATTAAAATCTGGAATTTATGGATCGACTCTAGATATTCCGCGTACCCCCACGTGCATTCTGGAATCAATCCGGATCGACTCTGGGTCGTTGCTTGATTAAATCTGGAATTTATGGATCGACTCGACTCTGGGATCACTCTGGATCTACGCAGTGATCACTCTGGATCGATGTTGTGATCACTCTGGATCGACTCTGGACCGTTGCTTGATTGAACACAAAATTATTGATTGAACACAGAATCACTCTGGATCGTCTTTGAAAATACCGACTCTGGCAATATAATGGATTGGATCTGGCATGACCCCGGTTTCCTTCTGGATTGACTCTGGATATATTATGGGTTTATTTTGGCGTGGATATTTTATGGTTACATTCTTCAATTACCCATATAAATCAGTTTGCAATTTAAAAATAAAACATGAAACCCAAAAAAAAAACAGCAAACGGAAAGACATCCAAAGTTTTAAAAGACGCCCACAATTTTATTACGAAGGGAATCTGAAATGGAAGTACACATCGAGACACAACAAACTCCTACAGGTCCTAATCAGATGAAGATCCAAAAGAACGGGGATAATTCGACATGAAATCCTCTAGCAACCGGCGTCGTTGCTCCTCGATGTCCTTCAATTTGAAGAAAGGTTCTTCAAGGGCTAGACCAGTTGTCTTAAATGTGTCCGGGTTTCCAATGTGCATGACTCTCTTCCAGTCATCCACACAGTTCGTCATTTTCCACCTGCAAAACATTATGAACGTCTCCACAGCCTGCAACTCCTTACATCGTTGGCGATGTTCATTTTCTACACACTTAGGTTAGCCTCCAGAATTACTCTGTACTAACTCTTGACTCATCTGGACTCACGTTTGTTGCTTTATAACATGTGTATCTCAAAACAATTGTATGACTTATGCAGAAACTTTATCTCTTTCAAATACTGACGTCTTTTCGCATACAAATTCTTGAAAATCATTTAAGGGACACGTAATGTGAATAATAACCTTTAATATTTTAGAACATAAAACTGCTACCTCAAAATGGAGGGAACTGATTTCATATATCAAAATGCGTGGTTTGTATTTTCAGATATGTTAAAAATTAGAATCATTTTAAGGAACTTGACCGTCGAGAAAATAGAGGAAATCAAAATTCCTCAAAATGTCACTCGATCAACAATTACAGTCTCTTAGCTCTCAATTAAGAACCTTAATCAATCCACCAAACAAATTGGACCACAAGAATCAAGCTTCATTAACCCGATTTGCTCCACCAAAATGACCAATGAAACAAATTAAGATAACTCAGTTGGCCACTTGAACAGAAACACTACTACAAACTAAACCCAATACAACTTCACCCGTGGAAACATATATTTCATCCACCACCACCATCTGTAGACTATTATTCATCCAACCACAGAAAACATATAATTCAAACAAAAACATGTTTAAAATTAAACATAAAAGTTACATTTAGCAAGTATGTGGTTTCACACTACCACGTAACAAAAATTGTAGCCTATAAGTTCGACAAAGTATGTAATTCTATTCAGTAAAATATGTTTTCATTCCTATCATATAAAAAAAGTGAGATTATAATCTATACTATAAGACTATAACTAGTCTATAAGACTTAAGCCATTCTTTGTTGTCTTCATTTCTTGTAACTTGTAAGTTGTAACCTGCACCTCTACTCTTCTACTTCACTTGCATTTGAAAATTAGAAAAAATCATCAATAATAAACCCAAGTCAGCCAAAATGAAGTCCAATGAAAGTGATATCACATCTAAATCAAATAGTATACCATCAATGTGTAGACTTTTATAAGTGCCACTATCATCATTTGATAAGACTTCACTTTCAGGATCCAAATGCAATTCCGAAAAAAGTGTCGACAATGCGTCATCTGATTCAAGCGCAATAGAATCTAAAAAAGTAGTATAAATAAATTAGTAGCACATAATCATAACAATCAAAACAGTAAATTATTATGTTTTATTACCCGTGACTTGATGTCTTAGCCAATCTTTACCACAAATCAAAGTCTGAACAGTTTCAACGTCCAAACGACTTCTGTATTGGTCAACTATCCTTCCTCCAGTGCTGAAAGGACTTTTTGAAGCAACTGTAGATGCTGGGATTGCCAAAATATCACGATCTATTGATGAAAGAATAGGATATTTGGCCTCATTAAGTTTCCACCATGCTAATATATCAAAATCATCATCTGACACCACCATAACACCTTCCTCCAAATAAAACTCTAAATCTGATTTCTGTGATTGAACAGAAAAACTACTTTGAAGAAATTGACCAAGATCCCTTCGTAAGTTTTTCCTAGAAGATTTCACCATTTGTTGAGCAATTTCCTGAGATCTAACTTCCTTTTCAACTGAATCATTATTTTCTGTTGCTGAACTGCTTCTGAATTTTGACTTGTACAAATCATACATCTTTGAAAACTCATTACGAACATATTCCACTTGTGCTGTAGCCTCAAATTCATTCTCATATACCAGCCCAAAAAGTACTCTATTGACTTCAATTTAAACCTTGGATCTAGTATACAAGATGTGGTGAAAAGAACATTTACTTTGCCCCAATGTTTCTCAAACTTTGGATACATTTTTTCAGCCATGGACTTGATAAAAGTATATGGGCTGCTGCACCATGATTTCAAAGAAATCTGAATAGTATATATCTCATTAAAGCATTGATTCAAAGTTGGATAGCTTGTTCCAGAATCTGAGATGAGCACGATAGATTTCTCCTGAAAAAGGCTTTGACCACCTTTTTCCACTCCCACTTCCCTTCCTCACCACCTCCTGTAATATAGCAAAAGATTAAGCCACAATCTAATAGCAAGAAAGATGTTTAGGGAAAACCGAAAGAGATGCACCAGATTTGGGAGGTTTTCGCTGGAGAAGAATGGATTTGGGGAAAACTGAAAGAGATGCACCAGATTTGGGAGGTTTTCGCTGGAGTAGGGTTTTCGTGGATTTGGGGAAGGTGACGTCTGTCGGCTGGAGTAGGGTTGGGTAATGGGTAGATTGGGTAGTGTAGTAGTGTATTTAGGTTAGGTTTTAATGGACAAAATCTGACCATCCCTTCAAAAGTGTAGAAGATCTTGGTCATTCATCTTGGTATGAATATAATATTATTTTTGTATATTAAAATACAATTGGTATTTGGATACTCAGATTTGGTAAGATATGTATCCGAAATTGTATCCGAAATTCTAATTGGTAAGCTTTCCATGACCAATTCCAATTCCAAATTTATTTGGTAGGTTATTTCGTACCAAATACCAACCAATTACAATTTTTTCGAATCGAATACTCGGATATTTGGTAACCATTTGCATCCCTAGCGGTCGCCTAGGCGGTAGGAGACCGCCTGTCTAGGCGATCGCCTAGGCGAGAGCCGTTGGAGGCACTCCAACGACTCTCTCCTTTTTTATTTTTTTTCAAAAATTACAAGTTTGCCACTACCCCCAAATCCTATATAAACCCCTCCAAACCTCTTCATTTTTCACACATCTCTCATTCTCTTCTTCTTCATAATTCTATTCTCATTATCAAGTTTCCTAATCACCAAGTTTTTGCGATTAAGTCTCCGGTCGGGTGCTTAGTTTTGAAGTTGGAAAGTGAAGTCTCTGATCCGGTTCTTCATTCTTCAACCGCCAAAATCAAGTGCACTCTTTCTAACTTCTCTTTAGAATTAAATTAATTAGTATTTTATTTTCATATTAGTCTAAATTTTTATATTAGTCTAGTTTTAAGAAATGACTTACGTACCCAGCACTAGTCTCCTTATGCATGACGAGAGTTACGATGACCTAAGACCTACCCGTACAAATGACCCTGGTTGGAATACTGCACATTACATTAGTGCTAATGATAAAAACTGCATTGTCTGTGAGTTATGTGGTAAGGAAACTAGAGGTGGTATAGCCCGTCACAAACAACATCTTGCACACACACCCGGTAGCAATGCTAGACCTTGTGATAAAGTTCCTGACTCTATTAAACAAGACATAACTGCATACATGATTAGAAACAGTAGGACATTACAAAACGAAAATGTATGTCTTGATGATTATGTAGACCAAGAAAACATAGAATTTGATCTGGAAACTGGGTCGGGTTCCGGTTCTGCTCGGACCCCAACCTCCCGTTCTCGCCCCGTTCCTGGTCTAAAGAGACAAAAACAACGTTTGTGGGCACCATTTTGCGGACATGAAAAAGACGTGGTTTCCGACCCCAAACAAACAACCATCGAAATAACCTTTAGAAAAGAAGATAGGAAAACAATTAATCAAAAATGGTTTAGGTTTTGATATAGATGTGGTATATCATTCAACACTGTAAGGACGCCTAAGTGGAAGGAAACAATATCCGCTACTTGTACTTACGGACCCGGACTTAAACCCATGACATATCATGAAGTTAGTGACTCGTGCCTTAAACAGGAAATTGACTACACTAGAGGTATACTAGAGTCGTACAGACAAGATTGGGCAACATACGGGTGCACGTTGATGACAGATGGCTGGACGGATAAGTCCGGTAGGAATATAATCAATTTTCTAGTAAATTGTCCGACAGGTACCATGTTCATGAGGTCTGTAGATGCTTCCGGTCACTTTCACACCGCAGACTACCTGTACAAGCTGATGGACAAGGTAGTTGGCGAGATTGGCGAAGAACACGTTGTTCAGGTGGTCACCGACAACGCCACCGCGTACGTACTTGCCGGTAGGATGTTGCAGCAAAAAAGAAGGAGATTGTTTTGGACTCCCTGTGCAGCGCATTGTATCGATCTCATCTTGGAGGATATTGGAAAGCTATTTTTGAAGACTATTGTTTTAGCTCGTAAGATCATCAAACATTTCAACAGCTCTGCCATGTTGTTGAAGAGGATGTGAATTGCCATTGAAGAGAACCTGCTACACCCTGTTGTAACGAGATTTGCCACCGCCTTTCTGAGTTTGCAAAGGTTGTTTCTGAAGAAAGACAAACTCCGAGCCTTTGTTGTTTTCCCGGAGTACAACGATCCTAATGCAAGTTGGATAAATAACAAGAAAAAGAAGATCTTTACTGAAGCTGCCGAGACCATTCTACAAAGTGGTTTCTGGACCAATGTCGTGAAGACACTGAAGGCCTCACAACCTATGGTCTAGGTTCTTAGACTTGTTGACGGCGATGAGAAACCAACGATGGGATATCTGTGTGACGCAATGGAGAAATCCAAAGAACAAATCATGAGGAACTTTGACGGAAACTCGAGGTTGTACAAGCAAGTCATCGACCTCATCCACACCAGGTGAGGTCCAGGGAAGATGATGTCATCACCGCTACACTCAGCTGGTTTCTTACTCAACCCTGGTACCTTCTTCTCCGTCCCACCTCAGGATCGAAATGTAGATTTCAATGAGCATATGTCTGGATTCATGGATGTTGTAGAGCGGCTCGTCCCCACTCCTGCAGAACAAGACAAGATTTGCAGTCTACTTGATCGTTACAAGAACTCCCTCGGAATATGCTCGAGGGATATGGTCGTCAGACAAAGGTCGGAAAGAAGACCTATAGATTGGTGGCAATCTTATGGCGCAGACATGAGAGAGACCGCATTACAGATGTTGGCCCTGAGGGTGTTGGGATTGACATGCTCGGCATCAGGTTGTGAGCGGAATTGGAGTGTCTTCGAGCAGTTGCACTCAACGAGAAGGAACAGGTTGGCTGTGAAGAAGACGAATGACTTGGTGTATGTGAACTACAACCAAAAGTTAAGGAAAAAGTTTCAGCAAAGGATGGAGAAGCCCGAATTTTATGACCCCCATCAGTGTGGACTACGGTCTCTTCGACGAGCATCCGTGGTTGGTAGAAACTGAAGATCCAGTCTTCGCTGGAGAGGAGCTTACATGGGTCGATGCCGAGGAAGTAGCTTTAGGACATTCTTCTTCACGGAGACGCTTTGCTTGATCCATGTCCACTGCATCTGACACGCGGTGTTCCACTGCATCTGACGTGCCATTATTAGGTGGTGACATGGATGATGTCATCGTTCACATTAGTTCTAGAGATCTAGGTGCATCGAGTTCTCAACCACCGATGGACATCGACGAGCAATATGTCCAATCCGACGATGAAGAAACTGAAGAAGATGATGTCTACGTCGACAATCCGAACGAGAACCACTCTGACGACTCTGATGGTGGTGGAGGATATGATATGGTTCCCAGTTGGACATTAGATCAATGTGTTCAATGGAATTAGTTAGTTAACTTGTAATTCTAATTTCTCTCTTATCTGCTATTGTATGAACTCTGAGTTACCTTTGTAATCGTACTACTAAGCAATAAATTGTATACTTAAGTGTTTAGGTGGGTAGAGGGGGTGCTTAGTGGGGCATTGGTCGAGGAACTAGGTGTCTTTTCGAAGCTTAAACATGTATGGTATTTTTAGATAATATTTGTGCATTTTTTCCTATTTTTCCCGATTTTCCTGATTTTTTATTTTTTTATAAAATTTAATTGAATTAAAAAAAACTACCCAGACTTTGGCGATCGCACAACCGCCTAGGCGACCGGACGCCTCTGGTCGCCTAAACGGTCCCATAACGTTGTTATTTAAATCATTCAATCATTCTCATTTTAATAAGAGAGATGATCTTTATTTACATTGTTGTTAGTTGTTACAACTTACAACTGTCATGGTATTAGCCTTACAGTCTATTGATTTGACCGTAACAATCTCCTTTCTTGCTTTCGTTCTTCATTCCTCTCCCGTCTTCTTCCCTGCTTGATTCTTACCTTTTACGACATCTCAAGCTTCCTCCGGCAGTTCGAGTGCCTCGTCTTTGGTGATTTCCAAAATTTCCAGCTTGATTCCTGTTGAGCAAATAACTTATCAAATATAAAATCATAAAATTAATTATTAGTTGTGAACCCTTAAAATCTAGAGGTCGTCTCTAACCAAAGAATGAAGTTGACTAAAGTACAATTTTGAAATGAACAAAAGACCATCTAAAACTCAAGTGTATGCGATGTAAATATTGTAAAACAATTGGGCCGGTGTTGTATATATGTTTGGGTTGAGCCCATCGATCGGTTGGTTTCTAGGTTGGAAGGAGGTTATTGAGTGTTGTTGGTCTTGGGATCCACAACTAACTCTACCTCCTCAATTTCTTGTAATATCATACCCAATCCAATTTATACCTCTCAATCATTTTGTTGAGAGCTTATTTACCACTTGATCTCAATTATCTACAGCTGCTGGACTTGAGATTCAAGCCACCAATATTTCCTGTTTAGCACATATAAAAGTACGTTTAAACTGCTAATTTTACAAGTATTTGACTTAGTATAGACATTATGTGATTTGTGGTGCATGAAAATGCCTATTTGAGTTTTTTTTAATAATTTTATGAGTTTTAGAGAAGTTTAACGAACTCAATTATGAACAATTTTGTGCTACATAAGGTGTTTGAGTTTGACAACGCATGACAAAGAGAAGAATTTGCTTCAGTATCTCAGTTTCAATTTAATCATGAGTTTGATTCTCACTCCATGTCCTGAGAAATATTTATCAGTTGGAACAAGGAAAACTGTCTATGTCTAAATAAAGATATAGGGTCTTTAACTTGTTCTTGATCATACTTTGCTAACTATTATTTTGCGTACGTACTTAGCGAATTGAATGTGAATTAAATTTAGAAAGTAGCGTGTTTTTGACAATGTGTAAATTTGAAGTGTATATTTTGACTAATACAAAAATTAATTATATTATTGTAAATGTTTCTATATATGTATGTATAATAAGGAATGAAATTAGCAGTGGCTCGCATTTGATGGCTTATAAGCTCGAAATCATCAGCACATAACTCACACTAGCCTCAACTACAATTTTCCCAGGCTCACAAACCACAACTGTACATGGTCAGGGCCACTTCTAAGTTCTAACACTACCACTATCATCTTTGCTACTCCTTCCTTTTCTACCAACGTCACTCTCACCAACAATTTTAGATGTCTTGGACGTGGCCATGAACGGGTCATCATATGGCAAGACTTGGCTAGACTTTAGGACTGTGAATACGATTAGCATCAACGCTACGACCACCGAGGACACCGACAAAACGAGCATGGGGACATCGGAGATCCTACCCTTCACCTCCTCAGCATTCTTGAGGGAAGACAAGGCAAGCATTGTGAGGGGAGAGGAGTACGCCCACCAAGCAATGTTGAATCTCTTCATGGAATTCTTGAACAATATTGGCCTTGATATCTGTTGTAACATATCCTAAAGTAAGGTTATAGTTTGTGCAACTACTCTTCTCGTAAGCTCTCTACGATGTTGCAAACGTCATCAATGGGAAAGGGTTGGTTTGGTTCATTTATTTACTTTCTAATTTACCGGTTGATGCTACCTTGTACGTATAACGTCAATTAAAGGTTGTGAATTTGAATCTCTATACTGTCTTCACTACAACGCACACGCATATATACTTCTGTGGTTTCGTGTTTTGTCATAATTTGAAAATTGTTAAAATTGTGATATACTTTGTAAATTAACAAGTACCTGAAACAATGACGAGACCGGACTGAGTGGACCAATGTGAAGGTAAAATTATGGCTAATATAACAATGTGAATTATAGTCCTGATGAAGATTATTATGAACGAGAATATAAAAGAAAGGGTTATTGTGCATATTGAGACACATCCTAGTACTAAACAAGATAGTTCTATCTTCATGTCGCCAATTTTATCGTTGAGACTGATTTAACGTTCTGCACCGTACTGATTTACCATCTCAGTAAAGTCAAACAAACTTGGACAATTGTTTTTGCTGAAGTATAAGGTAAATTTGGTGCTTCCAGCAAATGTGATATTTAAATTTGCTTAAATAATTACGTTAATGAATTTATAAATGATTATAATAATTCAACATATACATTTAGGGTGCCCTAGTATTGCAGATATTCGTTGGTAGGGAAAGCTTTCAGAGGTAAGCATTAAGGAAGTGAATTTTTAAGAGGGGTAATATTCCTCTAGTAAATCTTAGGTATGTTACGGAAAATTGTAATAGAGACGTAATTTCAAACTTGGAAAAATTCAACCCGACTCAACGAAATCGGTATTGATTGGGTCAATTTTTTTTACTTTAATTGACCTACAGTACATTTTCAAGGAATAAAGGTGTCGGAAAGAGAGTGGTATGGATTAATCCCATATCGGGGTAGTTAGTTCACCCACCTAATAATTTTCCTTCAATTCAAACACACTTCGGTTGACAAAAAATAACACCTTTAAAAATCCCCCTATTATCCTCCTCAATCCGACCATTCAGAGGGAGGGGGTGACAGATTACCTTTGCATCGGGGTAATTAGTTCCCTGATCTAACCATTCCCTCCAAATCAAACATACATAAATATTAAATATGTTGATGAAAATTTACACTCTTTAAAAATTCCCCTCCTATTCCCCTCAATCCAAGCCTTAAGAGGGAGGGGGTAACGAATTACGTACCCTCATATCAGGGTAATTAGTTCCCCTACCTAATCACTCCAATTCAAATACACTTAGGTTGAAGAAAAAATTACACCCTCAAAAATTCTCCTCCAATTCCACTTAATCCAAGCCATAAGGTGGCACTAATAGACATATTACCCCTATATTAGGGTAAGTAGTTCCCCCCACATAATAGATGATAAAAAAAATACACTCGCATGTGTATATTAGGGTAAGTAGTTCCGAGAGTAGTCAACGTAAAAATGGGTTTTTGCTACAGTACACTCGCATGTGTCCAAATCGGCAATATGCACCCACTTTTTCGGTATTGCCACGTATACACCTTGAAGTCATTCTTATTTGCGCAAACGAACCCAGGCCGTTTGTGGGCCCCACACAAGAGAGACGACGTGAATGGACCGTTAACGGCCGTCCAAAACAGTTCGTGATCCGTTTGTTAGGACATGTGATTTGGGATTGACTATAGCAAAAAAGGTTTTACTAATCTAAGACAATGATTAAACCATTACCGTGCTGGAATCACTTTGGATCGAATCACTCTGGATCGACTATGGAATCACTCTGGATCGACTCTGGAATCACTCTAGATTGTCTCTGGAATCAATATGGACCGACTCTGGAATCACTCTCGATCCAGTGACTCTAGCAAAACAAATTTTACTAACTTAAGACCATGACTAACTAAACTTCAGTCACTACCAGTTGTGAATGCGGGTAGAGACATAGACCTCACAGCCCTGTCTGAGTTGTCAGTCGAGGAAAGGAATGCCATTTTGAATATGGCATCCATAATTGTGGACGTTGGGCGAACAATATGGTCAAATGATATTGCACAGGTTAACATTCAAGATTTCAAGGATCTGATTAGCAAATGTTCAGATTTCTCATCCGACGTGAGTAGTTTACATCTTCTGTCGTTTCTTTCCAATCACTTTTAGTGACAGTGGTAACATTTTTCTATTTTACAGCTAATGGATGCACTACTCTGTGTGTTGGAGGAAAGACAACCAAAAAGTTCTGCCTCTAACTATTCAAATGTTATTGTCATTCCATCGACAACTACCTCAGGAATTGTTATTCAGTGGGAATGTCTATACGAAGATATCATTAAGGGGAAATTATTGGCTTGGGACCCCAACCACTCAGTCATCGCACAACCACTTGTAGCTTCAGGGCACTGGTCCTTGCTTTCTATGTGCGCGGTAACACAATCAATCACACATTACAACAACTTAGCTCGTGTTCTTGACAAAGACGAAGATCCATCTAAAATAGTCGGATCTTCCGAGGAATTGGCTCTTAGTATGACAAATTTCTGGAGGCAACGTTTTGGTATAGAATGGAAGCTGAACTTTGAAAGGAAAAAATCCCAACGCCAGACTCAAGGTACGAATGATTGTGGTGCATTTGTAGCCCACTGGGTAAGATGCTTAATGGGAGAGGTAGATCCAACTCTTGAGGAGGACGTCAAATATTTGCACCTACTAATGGGAGAATTAGCAATGTACTTGATTTCAGATTCAAGATTTAGAAATCACTAACTAACACTCACTAGATTTGTTAGGTACTGACTCTTTTGTAAACTTGTTCGATATGAACTATATATATAGAAGGGGAACACTCTTCATAGATTACATTTTTTTTAAATCTCCACTTGTCCCTTATGAGTCATTGTTAATGCAAGTATTTTGTAACCCTTGTCTTGATCTTGAATATCCATGGATTATCTCTGGTTTAACCCTGTTGTCCTTTCCGGACTAACGCTGGATAGGTTATGGTTCCACTCAGCGTATCCTTAGTGCATCCTGTAATCACTCTAGATTCACTCTGGATAGAGTATGGTTCGACTCTAGATACTTCGCGTACCCCCACATGCATCCTGGAATCAATTCGGATCGACTCTGGGTCGTTGCTTGATTAAAATCTGGAATTTATGGATCGACTCTAGATATTCCGCGTACCCCCACGTGCATTCTGGAATCAATCCGGATCGACTCTGGGTCGTTGCTTGATTAAATCTGGAATTTATGGATCGACTCGACTCTGGGATCACTCTGGATCTACGCAGTGATCACTCTGGATCGATGTTGTGATCACTCTGGATCGACTCTGGACCGTTGCTTGATTGAACACAAAATTATTGATTGAACACAGAATCACTCTGGATCGTCTTTGAAAATACCGACTCTGGCAATATAATGGATTGGATCTGGCATGACCCCGGTTTCCTTCTGGATTGACTCTGGATATATTATGGGTTTATTTTGGCGTGGATATTTTATGGTTACATTCTTCAATTACCCATATAAATCGGTTTGCAATTTAAAAATAAAACATGAAACCCAAAAAAAAAACAGCAAACGGAAAGACATCCAAAGTTTTAAAAGACGCCCACAATTTTATTACGAAGGGAATCTGAAATGGAAGTACACATCGAGACACAACAAACTCCTACAGGTCCTAATCAGATGAAGATCCAAAAGAACGGGGATAATTCGACATGAAATCCTCTAGCAACCGGCGTCGTTGCTCCTCGATGTCCTTCAATTTGAAGAAAGGTTCTTCAAGGGCTAGACCAGTTGTCTTAAATGTGTCCGGGTTTCCAATGTGCATGACTCTCTTCCAGTCATCCACACAGTTCGTCATTTTCCACCTGCAAAACATTATGAACGTCTCCACAGCCTGCAACTCCTTACATCGTTGGCGATGTTCATTTTCTACACACTTAGGTTAGCCTCCAGAATTACTCTGTACTAACTCTTGACTCATCTGGACTCACGTTTGTTGCTTTATAACATGTGTATCTCAAAACAATTGTATGACTTATGCAGAAACTTTATCTCTTTCAAATACTGACGTCTTTTCGCATACAAATTCTTGAAAATCATTTAAGGGACACGTAATGTGAATAATAACCTTTAATATTTTAGAACATAAAACTGCTACCTCAAAATGGAGGGAACTGATTTCATATATCAAAATGCGTGGTTTGTATTTTCAGATATGTTAAAAATTAGAATCATTTTAAGGAACTTGACCGTCGAGAAAATAGAGGAAATCAAAATTCCTCAAAATGTCACTCGATCAACAATTACAGTCTCTTAGCTCTCAATTAAGAACCTTAATCAATCCACCAAACAAATTGGACCACAAGAATCAAGCTTCATTAACCCGATTTGCTCCACCAAAATGACCAATGAAACAAATTAAGATAACTCAGTTGGCCACTTGATTTAATCTTAACGAAATGTCGTACGTTCGAATTTCCTTGTTACATCTCTCTTCTTCGAAGTTTGTGAGTCACTAATTTAATATACCTAATGCTTAAAAAAGTAAGACCGCGCGAGTTAAGCTCGATCCTTCGAGTATAATTTGACTTGAAGGAACCAAACCGACCGAGTCAAGCTTTGTTGAGCCCAACAAGTCAAGCTTAATTATCTTAAGTCAATTACTCACTAATGAGTGTAACGAAACCCTTTTTTTTGCCACCAATAATGCAAACAAGGAAAATCGCCACTCGTAAGTTTACAAAGATAAAAAAAATTATATCAGAAGCAAGGTTAAAATGACAACTAGAACGGTATATAAACTTTAGTCAAATTAGGGGTTATGTATGTTATAATTGTGAAATAAGGTGTTTGAGATGCTTTGAGCTATTTGGAGTGTATCTGGGTAATTATTCATTTTCCTTAAAGAAATAACGAGGTTTAAACTCTTGGATTTAGAAAGCGCTACAACCATGACAATAAATAGAACAAAGATAGTTGACGAGGAGAAAGGAGTAAATTTGAACCTCTTATTGTAAGATTCGTGTTTTGGTCACTAGAATGTGGCATCTTATATGTATGTTTTTGTTTTGCTTTGTTAAAACATCTTTCATAAGGTAGTGGGGGAGGCGATGGAATGATTTAAGGGATTTTTGCTACAATACACCCCGCAAGTGTCCAAATTGGTAATATGCATCCGTTTTTCGGTATTGCCGCATATACACCTAGAAGTTATTCCTATTTGGGCAAATGCACCTGCGCCATTTGTGAGTCCCACACCAGAGAGACGACGTGAATGGACCGTTAACGGACGTCCAAATCAGTTCGTGATCCGTTTGTTAGGACATGTGATTTGGGATCGACTGTAGTAAAAAACGTTTTACTAATCGAAGACCATGATTAAACCATTACCGTGTTGGAGTCGCTTTGGATCGAATCACTCTGGATGGACTCTGGAATCACTCTGAATTGTCTCTGGATCGACTCTGAAATCACTCTGGAATCAATATGGATCGACTCTGGAATCACATTGGATCTAGTGATTGTAGCAAAACAAATTTTACTAATTGAAGACCATGAAGTATTCTGGAATCACTCTGGTCATATTCTGAACGTCCGTGACGCGTCACATGTCAGAGACCACTAAGTGAATACGTGTCTAGAAAAGGGGGTTAATCTGGCAATTCCTTTGTAAGTTGAAGCGCAAAGGTTCGCATGATCAGAGGGGAACGATTGTTTAACATCGAAAACCGGACTTACCATTAATACGTGAGAAGACATATCGTATAGGAATTTGTATGCGAAAAGACGTCAGTATTTGAAAGAGATAAAGTTTCTACATAAGTCATACAATTGTTTTGAGACAGACATGTTATGAAGAAGCAAACTTGAGTCCAGATGAGTCAAGAGTCAGTACAGAGTAATTCCGGAGGCTAACTTAAGTGTGTAGAAAATGAACATCGCCAACGATGTAAGGAGTTGCAGGCTGTGGAGACGTCCATAATGTTCTGCAGGTGGAGAATGACGAACTGTGTGGATGACTGGAAGAGAGCCATGCGCATTGGAAACCCGGACACATTTAAGACATTTGGTCTAGCCCTTGAAGAACCTTTCTTCAAATTGAAGGACATCGAGGAGCGACGACGCCGGTTGCTAGAGGACTTCATGTCGAATTATCCCCGTCCTTTTGGATCTTCATCTGATTAGGACATGTAGGAGTTTTGTTGTGTCTCGACGTGTACTTCAATTTCAGATTCCCTTCGTAATAAAATTGGGGGTGTCTTTTAAAACTTTGGATGTCTTTCCCTTTGTTGTTTGTTTTTTGGGTTTCATGTTTTATTTTTAAATTGCAAACTGATTTATGTGAGTCCATATTGGTGGTCTTGAAACAAGAGTCAATCTAGACTCAATCCAGAGGTAATCCAGGGTGATGCCAGAATGAATCCATAATTTATCCAGTGTCATTCCAGATGGAGACCAGGGGTAGACCACTGTCGAAATTTAGTCCAGAGTCATTCCAGAGTCGATCGACAGCTATTACAGCGGTAATCAAGCGTCAGACAGAATGAATCCATAATATGTCCAGATTCCAATTGCAAAAAAATTGTGAACCTTTTTAAAACTTTGACGTATTTACTTCTGTTGTTACTTGTTTGGGTTTCTTAATTTAAATACAATACAAATTTAATGAGGTGCCCAGAGCCAATCCAGATACAATGAAGGCGTAGTCCAACCTCATGGGTAATTGAAGAATGTAACCATAAAATATCCAGCGACATTTCAGGTAATCCACACCAAAATAAATCCATAATATATCCAGAGTCAATCCAGAAGGAAACCGGGGTCATGCCAGATCCAGTCCATTATATTGTCAGAGACGGTATTTTCAAAGACGATCCAGAGTGATTCCGTGTTCAATCAATAATTCTGTGTTCAATCAAGTAACGGTCCAGAGTCGATCCCAGCGTCGATCCAGAGTGATCCCAGAGTCGATCCATAAATTCCAGATTTTAATCAAGCAACGACCCAGAGTCGATCCGGATTGATTCCAGGATGCATGTGGGGGTACGCGAAGTATCTAGAGTCGAACCATACTCTATCCAGATTGAATCCAGAGTGATTATAGGATGCACTAAGGATACGCTGAGTGGAACCATAACCTATCTAGCCTTAGTCCGGAAAGGACTACAGGGTTATACCAGAGATAATCCATGGACATTCAAGATCGAGACAAGGGTTACAAAATACTTGCATTAACAATGACTCATAAGGGACAAGTGGAGATTTTAAAAAAAATGTAATTTGTGAAGAGTGTTCCCTTATATATATATGGTGGGCTACAAATGCGCCACAATCATTCGTACCTTGAGCCTGTTGCTGTGATTTTTTTCCTTTCAAAGTCCAGCTTCCATTCTACACCAAAACGCTGACTATTTTAGATGGATCTTTGTCTTTGTGAAGAACGCGAGCTAAGCTGTTGTAATGTGTGATTGATTGCGTTGGCGCACACACAGAAAGGAAGGACCAGTGCCCTGAGGCTACAAGTGGTTGTGCGATGACTGGGTGGTTGGGGTCCCAAGCCAATAATTTCCCCTTAATGATATCTTCGTAGAGACCTTCGCATTGAATAACAATTCCTGAGGTAGTCATCGATGGAATGACAATAACATTTGAATAGTTAGAGGCAGAACTTTTTGGTTGCCTTTCCTCCAACACACAGAGTAGTGCATCCGTTAGCTGTAAAATAAAAAATTATTATAACTGTCACTAAAAGTGATTGGAAAGAAATGACAAAAGATGTAAACTACTCACGTCGGATAAGAAATCTGGACCTTTGCTAATCAGATCCTTGAAATCTTGAATGTTAACCCGTGCAATATCATTTGACCATATTGTTCGCCCAACGTCCACAGTTCTGGATGCCGAATTCAAAATGACATTCCTTTCCTCGGCCGACAACCCAGACAGGGTTGTGATGTCTATGCCTCTACCCGCATTCCCAACTGGTAGTGACCGAAGTTCAGTTGGAGTTGACAGAGCCGAGGAAAGGAGGCCCGCATACTTGAGCCTTTTCTGAATGAAATATTCTTCATTATGTTTACCCTTCCACTTTTGTAATACATTCTCCTCTGTAACCTTTTTTCGTATACTTCCCAATTTTCTTATTTCTGACCTCGGGCATGTACGTGTAATGGACGCATCCGGTAGATTAAAAGGTGTAGGAGCTTCAACCATTTCATTATTTTTCTAAGCTAAATCATTATTGACCTGACATAGTTCTTTGTTTTTCTCAATAAGAAGTTCATTTAACTCTGACAGTTGTACCTCTTTCTCAACCAATTGGGTGTCTCGAAGTACAAGCTGGGCATCCTTCTCTGCCAGTAGGGAATCCGTAATGGTTACTTGGTGGTTCTGTTCAGCCAATTTTGCAGATAACTCAGCAAACTGAACCTCCTTCACGGTTAATTGGGCATTCCTTTGTGCTAGTTGGGAATCCTTATCTTCTAGTTGTTTGATCTTCTCAACCAAAATAGTAGTCTTCTCTGCCAATTGGCCATCAAATTGAACAATATGATTATTCAATTCAACCAAACGGCAGTGGTTATCAGACAGTTCTGAGTCCGCTTGAGGCAAATCATTGGAGTTCTTATCACATAATTCCTTCTGCAAGTCCTTAATTGTATGTTCTGCTTTGACCCAATGTAATTTCATTTCCATGTAATTTACTTCTTCTTGAAGATGGTCTTTTATTATGAAATGTTCACCGACAGCGATCCTCTGGTCAGGAAAGGGAGGATGTACTGAATCTCCTCTTTGAGGGTCTGACCATTGATAACTACTCTCCGGTTGGTCATTGATACCTGGGTTTATCTCCTCAAATTCTATGAGATCAACCTGACCATTTCCTATTTTGCTGAGGGTGACGCCAACGCTTCGCAGTTTGTTAGAAAACCGAGCACCACCAATCCATGAAACCCACATATTTGCAAGGGGAACCGAACGAAGAATCCCAATATTAATCTTTAAATGTTCCCCAAGCGACACCTACAAAACAGAAACACACCCAGTTACCTGACCAATCTTTGGTAGCATGTTTCCTGCCAATTTTCTGTTCTTCAGTAGGATGGATGCTTCGACCAACCCAGCGACAAGGAATCAAAAAACAACATCCGTCCAATCGTAATTGTCAAGGGCTTGCAGCTATTCAACGACTAGTAGGAACCAAGCCTTCGGCCAACAACTACCGTTGTAAAAAAGAAAATGGGAGGAAAGAAGACAGAGTAATAACCAGATGAACGCAGTGTTGAACGTTTTATATTAAACCGCAAGTGCACGACGTCGGTGAAGACGTGGCAAATACGGGTCATCCACAGGGAGGTGAGCAGCCTCTCGGTTGGACGAAATCAAATTGCAAAAATAGGGAAGAGAGTTTGATTATCCTAATCTACGTTATACTACACTACGAAGTAACACATGCATAAACGAAGAATAAACGATGAACTAAAACTTAACTAAGAACGAAATAAGTGTGCTGGAATTCAGAAATGGAAAACCCCTAAAGGGTGGAGTGAGTGCACACATGCAAAGAGGTGGGTGTTGAACACATTCTTTTAGGACAAAACCCCTAAAGGTAGTGTTTTCATGCATAGGAAGTGTCTAAATGTTATGACAAAACTATCAATCCATTCACTAACCTAGTGTTTGACTTTGAAGGATTGTGCTTTGAATTTGGGAATGTGGTGGTGGTTCGCTATCAGAAGATAAATCATCATGTTGACAAGAAAAGTTATCTTCCTCACGTTCACGTAATTGCTGCGTCATTTGACTCACTTGCATTACCATATTTTGTATGGACTGTTGAGTGGTTTCCATGAATATAATGAAAGTTTGTTTCAAGGAATCAGGTATGTTGTCAATTGTGAGGCTCAAGTCAGAGCTTGGGAAATTTTGGAGTAGGATGCTGGTAGAATGTTGTTAGAATTCTGGGTATTCGGGAGGAGGATACTAAGGTGGAAATGATGTATAAGAATTTGAATAAGAATTGTCTCCCCACGAATCCATACCTCTCGGTTGTACGCAGATGTGTAAGGATAACATTGAGCATTTTGGGAAAATGTGTGCTCATACTTAGGCTCTGGGGGAAAATAAGGACATTCCCCGAACACGTGACCACTCCACCCGCAATAGTCACACGGTACAACTACTGAAGCTATCAGTGCACTCATGTCGTCTACCACATGCATGAAAGATGCCAAAGGTTCTTGTAATGTCTCGGTTTGTTGATCAACATATGATCTGATATAACTAGATGGTGGTCTAGCAGTCGGTGCCTCTCTCATATTACTCCAATTTGAAGATTGCTCAGCCACACAATTAAGATCGTCCCAACCATAAGGGGAGTTTGTCTGAGGCACCCCAGGATGCATGGGTCCGGAATATTTGGGAGAATAGTCCTGGTCCCCACAAGGAAATGGATGGTTGCACATGTAACCACCCATCTCAACAAAGAACTCTCGAGTCGACCATTCTCACCACCACGAGGTCAAGTTCGCAAAAAGTGCTCGACTGGACCCTAAAACGCTAACAGAGAGTGTAAAGGGAAGGAGACTAGAACGTAGAAGTATGTGGGAAGAAGATGACTCATGGGAGAAGGGAAGAATCCCTAAAACTAGCATGGGTAGATGGTGAGAGTAGAAGCCTAATCTCGCAAACACGATTCAAACAGCCTAAGGTCACTATAGGTCCTTGCAGCTAGACGACGCCTAACTGCGAGGTCAGACGACCTCAACATGCATCACCTCCCTACGACGAAGACCACAAAGCCCAGCAAGTGAGCCAAGATCCGGAGATCTCGTCTCTCCTACTGTCAACAAAGTGGGCAACACCGATCATGCCATGACGGTCGTGACCGGATCACTCTCCTAATGCGCCTGAGTCCTATTGGCCAATGTCTACTTGATTTTAGATTAAGGCTTCTCGTGAGTGTGGTTTTTGGGCTAAGGAACGGGTGATGAAATCCCCCACCTTATCTTGAAGATTATAGGTGGTGTCCCTTAAGGATGTTTTGAAAGCTTAAGCTAGCAAACAATTCACCAAGCAAGCACTCACCTCACTCTTCTTACAATGCACTTTACTTACTAATACATGATCTAAACATGCGTGAATGAGAGATCGGGTGCACATACCTCACGCCAACAATCGACAACAAGAATGTAAATAAAAAGAAAAGACAAATGCGTGCAAGGTCTACAAATGATGCATGACCTAGATAGCAATAGGTCTAGTCTTTTGCTTTGAGTTTTATGGTCCAAGTTGTCTTAACAAGGGGTCATGAAAGCAAAATTAAATTTTAACACTAAAACAGTGCATGCATGACATCAACAGTGGAAGGAAACAACTAGAGATAGGAAACATAAGCTACTGTAAAAACAGAACTTGAAATCGACTCACCCAATCTGCCAGTGGTGGATCCAAATCAGCTACTGGCGGATGTTCTGGTGATTCTGGTCTCTAGACTTTACCAACTCTCTTCTCTGCCTCTTTAGGTTCCCTTGTCCACTTTGTTTCCCTTCTAGTAACCAAAATAGAAAAGAAAACGAATAAACAAAGAAAAACCCCACCGAAATGGTGATCCCAATTTCATTTTCTTTTTCTCTTCTTATCCATGCACATCACAAGAGAAAGGTAATGAGCACTCTTTGATACTTCACAAGCAGAAAATTGGTCACATATGTTAAATATGAACAAGAAGCACTACTCTCGTAATTTTTTATATAATATATATATTTTTTCCAAAACTATAAATTTAGGATACAAACAATCAAATTCTTCTCGGATCGGGGTTCGCACCCCCCATCCGTGGAAGCAAGGATCGGGGGTGCAAACCTCGATCCGTTACTTTTAAATATATATTTTTTGCACGGACCACGGGTAGGAAGCTCGATCCGTGATTTTTTTATTTTATTTTATTTCTTTTTTTATGTTTTTCTTTTTTTGAAATTATTTTAAATCTTTTTTTAAATCTTTGTTTTTCAAAATATGTTTTCTAATTGTTATTATTTTATAAAAAAATTACTTTTCTTAAATTGGTTTCTAAAATTGACCTTCAAAAATATTTGTAATTAGTGTACAACCTACATATTTTATTCAATAAAAAATTAATTCTCTTATCAAACACTAAATATTTACAACTAAATATTAAACAAACACTAAAACAATTTAAAACAAAAAAATTGGTGACGTTGTCAAATACATACGGTGTACACTCATTAAAAACATTTCTAAAGGTCGATGCAGGAAAAAATTAAAAAAAATTAAAAATTTAAAAAAAAAAACAATTAGAAAACATAATTAGTTTTGATTTTTTTGTTTTTAGTTTTATGTTTTGATTTTTTAAAATCATTTTTAATCTTGTTTTTTAAATTTTTTTTAAAATGTTTTCTGTTTTTTTATTTTAAAAAAAATAATTTTATTTTTTAATTTTTCCTGCATCGAACCTCCAAAAAAATTTGTAACGAATGTACACCCTGCAGACTTGACAACATCACCAATTTTTTTGTTTTAATGTTTGTTTAATATTTAGTTGTAAATAATTCTTTATGCTTGATAAGAGAATTTGTTTTTTCATGGAATAAAACATCCTAATTTTTCAACACCCTTAATCATCCACATCATTTGGAGGTCAATTATGGAACAAATTTTATAAAAATAAAATAAAATTTTAAAAAATAATAACAATTAGAAAACATATGTTGAAAAAAGATTGAAAATAATTTCAAAAAAAGAAAAGAAAAACAGAAATAAAAAATTAAAAAAGTCATGGATCGGATTTCCTACCCCCGATCTGTGATTTTGTTTTTAAAGTTACGGATCGGGGTTTGAACCCCTTATCTGTGCCTCCACGAATTAGCGGTGCGAACTCCAATCCGAGTAGAATTTGATTTTTTTAACCTACATTTTTTATTTTGGAAAAAAATTATTATATAAAGAAATTACGACACTACTCACTGGTATAAAGTTGTATCCGTGACTTAATTATTACCCACGGAAAGAAAAATAGTACAATCGTGATGTGAAGAGTAACGGAAAGAGGAGTGACCGAACAATGGTGGGTAGATGGGAGTCAAGATGTTGTCGCGGACGTGAGAGGAGAGGAAGGTTTAGAATGGCAGAGAGACAAGTTAGTGTGGTTTGAAAACCTACTTAAAAAGTAATATATTCAATGGAGAAAAATCTGGACTACTGAACGCCGCCCGTAAATTACATAAATTGTCTGTGCCAATTACCGTTTTGCCATTCTCTCATATCTACTTATATATCTCTTCATTTCACTATTCTACCATCACTCTCTCTCTCTCTTCATCTTCCTCATAATCATCAAAAATAATATCTCCGAGGCTAGAAAATGAGTCAGCGGACGCCCTAGTGCACTTAAATACGGTAAAAATTCCAAATTATTTTAAGTTTTCAAATAAAAATTGGAGGGGGAGGGGCTCCCGAAGACGCCCCCAACAAAAAATATATTATACTAATAATCAATAAAAATAATTTGTATTAATTGGTAATTAGTAAAGAATAATTCGTAATTTTGTAAATTAAAGAAGTTAAATCCATTTAACAAAATTTTAATTCTAAATTTTAATTAATAGTCATCGGCTTACCGTTGAGGAAAAGGAAAATTCATACCCTTACGCTGCACATGCTTACGTGGAGAATTCGTCACCTCGTCATCCACGTAGACGAGGTATATTTGCTTCGGTTAGGAGGGAGAGGGATAATTTACATTGTCATCGGACACGTGATGATTCCTTCGATGATGATGAAGTTTCGGATGAGGTGGAGAGTGACGGCGACGAGAGTGACGATGGGGGTCAGTATGGGTTGTTTGGTCGGTGCTCAGGCATCGACAGTTGAGCTGGAGAGTTACGTAGCAGAGTTGTTCAAGGTGAGTGTTGATAGTCTTGGGAGGGATAACCCCTTTTGGAGTGGCGGTGGTGTTAGCACTGACGTTGTTGACGACCTATGTAGACGGAGAAGACCTCCGTGGGCCGAGGATACGTAGTTGACTACCTACCTGTTCATACTGCTTGGATGCATCTTGTTTGTCGACAAGAGTGGTTGCAGGATCAGACCACGCAACATAATGGAGGCTAGAGACCCGGAGACGATTGTCAGTACTCATGGGAGTCGGCGACGTTGGCATACCTGTATCGCCAGTTGGGGATAGCTAGTCGTGTTGATTGTTCTGGTATTGCGGGTTGTCTTACGCTGTTGGAGGCTTGGATATAAGAGTATTTTTCTCCTTTCCGCCCGCATCGAAAGTGGAAAATCATTGAGTTGGGCTATCCTCGTCCGCGTATGTGGGTCGTTCGAGGGGAGGATAAGAGTGATGGGCGACTCGATTCCATCCGTAGATGGCTAGATCAGATGACTGCATCGCAGGTATAAAACTCTATACCATTTACGTTTATTTAATAATTATTATTATTAACTTGTCAACGTTTAGGTGGAATGGTTGCCCTATGGTCCTGAGCCTGTTGTGGATGTACCGATGACTTTATTGATGGGCCTTATTCGTTATCGGGATATCATGGAGCCTTATTTGTTTCATCGCGTCTTGCGTCAATTAGGATACGTTCAAGTGATCCCGGTTGACATCCCGACCCCAGAGCATGTAGTGCGGTCTGGGATTTCGGCGACGTATGACGTGAGGTACACTGCTTCAATGGCGGAATCGATTTGGCGGACATTTCCGAGAGCAAGCCGACTTCACCTTGGTGCGTAGTCACGACCCTCGACTTCTGATGCAGATTATTTGGATGGGTTCGGTAGGTACCCACGTCCATCTTTCCTGCACGGTATCGCCCCGAGACCTGAGATACCACTGGATAGGACATGTGAAGATACGGTTAGTTTTTCTAAATTATTTTCATTTGTAATGTATATTTTGTTTTTATTGTTAAGGTACACTAATTTTGATGTTATATACAGTGGATGAGTAGGGTGATACGGCTTGCACAGTCGTTCTTGGATTATAAGGACGTGATGCCGAACGAGAAGACGAGACCTGCATGTGTTGAGTGGGATCACTTACTACATACGTGGAGCAGTAAGTTGGGCATTTCTTACCATGATTCGAATGATGAGTTGTAGTCGGCTGGTACATAATTTACTTTATTATCTGTTGAACTCTTATTATTTGTATTGGCATTTGCTTATCTGTTGTACTCATATTATTTATTTCTGACTAACATATGTTCTCCCTATTTGCTTATCTATTGTACTCTTATTATTTATTTCTGACGAACATATCTTCTCCCTATTTGCTTATCTGTTGTACTCTTATTATTTATATCTGACGAACATAATTTTTCCCTATTTGCTATATATAATGCATTTTAAATTCAAATCTGATAAAAAAAGTAACACGATATAATGTATGAAAAGATTATAAATTAAAAATACAGTAATTTAATCAATTTGTAACTGCTCCCAATATGTTCTCATTTGCTCGTACTCCGGCTCCCATCCAGCAACACTCTCATCTCGCATTTGAAACCACAGGGTCACTATAGGAGGTAATGAGAATCTCTCAACTAATTCTAAGCGAATGTAATGTATGTAACTCCCTAAATGAGCAATGATCAACTCTCTGCATGGCTTTGTCATGGTAGACAGACTCTCCGAATGTAGCACTATAATACACGGGTACAACGAACCATCCATTCCCATTGATAAAAACATAACACACGCTTGTAAAAATTGACAATCAGGAACAAGTCGCACCAAATCTTCATATAGTGATCATCGCCACAAAGTCCTCCACCCCAATCAATTCGTTGACGAGTCTGTACCACACCGTCATAATAAACGTGCTCATAAATGGGATGCGCCCCTATCTTATTAGAAATCGCACGACGACATAAAACCAATTATTTGACCATCATGGAAAACATCAGCAACACATCGAAATTCAAAGTTGCCATCAACACGTACGTCATTCCACCGCTCCAGAAATGGTAAGATGATTTCTGGAAGTCTATCCACATATAGGAAGTCATCTACGTCAATCCGTCTGGACACTGCAGGATGAACAAAATAGCAAAGTTCTATATAATAACTTGAAGAACATGTTTACTGGAAACAAACGGCGAAATTATAATAATAACATAAAAGATGTCGTCATACCAGATCATATACGCATGTTTACGAACGATCGAGACGAACTACAATATCGACCACGACCTCGCTCAGCATACTCCAACGCACTCGGGTCCCGTCATGTCTACTTTCCCCTTGGTCGACCCCGTACCTTAGTATTTTATGCGGGCTCTACGTAGTTTGACTGCTCGGGGTGTAACTGCGCGTATAAAATAAAAGAGACACTACGAAGCTCATAAGAAATCAGAAAAGCGCACCCACAGCGATATTCAACTTGAGTCCTACATTCTCTTAAACTCCTGACTCAATAATGACAAGCATGTTAGGATCTATGGCCCTCTAATCGATAGAAAAATGCGGAATTAAAAATACTAATCGAAGGATTAAGGAAGAGACAATTGCAAACCACAAATTCGTCGACACCGGAGTTTAGAGAGGTTCGGCACCCACACCCGGGTCCTAGTCCTCCTCGCAAGCCTCGCTCGATCCCCCGAGCCTCGCTTACGGTTCCACTAACCGATCTCCGTTCCGGGCCGAGACCAACGCCGTTTACAACACCGAGCCTCGCGAACAACCTCGCCTCGCTCGTGACTCCTCTCACAACTCGAGAGGGAGCTTCCTCGAAGCTTTACAACTTGGTGATTCTTGAATAAGGAATTGGAATCACAATCTAACTAACACTCTATACTTGAGCACACTTGGATATGATATGGAATTGGATATGCAAGTGGTGAAGTTTAGGCTTGAGTGTTGTGGATTGAGAGCTTGAAGATGGAGAGGATTTGGCTTTGAGTATAGGATAGATAGGAAGTGTTCAAGATCTCTAAAGCAACCAAATGAGGTCCTATTTATAAGCCTTCAAGCTCATCTAGCCGTTTGGGAGTTGGTGGGGAATGGACCAATGAGAAAGCAAGATGTGACTTAAGCTCGGCCAGAAATCGAGACAGATTCTGTCGACCGTTATCCACACGGTAGTCCGAAATATTGGTCTTAACAAAGAACTCGGTTGACCGATTATGTATCGGATCACCGTTCACCTACCTCCAGTAGCTTTTATCTATTTAGCCCTAATTAAATTCGGTTCACCGAAGTCCATTCGGTTCACCGTTCCAAGGTGGACAGTAGAATTGATTGGGCTCTGATCTACTCACGTTTGGTTGACCGTGTATACTTCGGTATACCGAAGTAGCGCGGGAATTGCGCTGACAAAACGTGGGAGATTGGTTTACCGATAACGGTCAAGTTAAATAGCCGTTGGTCTCCTAAAGCAATATGATTCGGTTGACCGAATGAAGTTCGGTGTACCGAATAGGGATAAGTCAATTTGGCTTTAGGTCAAGATTTAAATACGACCGTTGGAGCAAAGTCCAAAACCGGTCCAGGCTAATTCGGTCTACCGAAGGCGGTTCGGTATACCGAGGTGGTTATTCCAGGGAACACCTAAAGGATTCTACACGGTTGACCGCAAGATGTTCGGGTGACCGAACTCTACAAGATTTGGTTTACCGAGAAGTGTTCGGTTAACCGTGGGGATACGGGACAGAATCCTAATGTGCTCAAGTTTACATTAATCCTTAGGACTTAAATTATACTACATTACATATTGGTCCAAAGCTTGATTACATGTCTTGAGTCTTTATCTTCTTGTCCCCAAGCTCCTTAGCTTGATTCTTCATCAACCTATTAAGAATATCGCAAGTACACGAATATATATGCAATGCATGTATTCATGCTTGCTTACTTTGATTGTCTAGGTTGATTGATTAAATATAGATTAAGATTAGATTACTTAATCATCAAAACTAAATAAAGATTAAGGCTAAAAAGCCAACAAAGCAGTGATGCGAAATTTGACCATTTATATGTTGATATAAAGTATTTTTGTAGTTAGTCAAATTTCGACGTCTCGACTCTTCAGGAAAGTTTTGAATATTTGTTAGCTGTATTTCAATAGCCGCGTTGACGCGGTTGAAAAGAGTGTCTAGAGCTGCAGTTGATGAAGTAATCCAGTCTTTCAGTGCCGAATGCGCACTTTCGACCCTACATGTCGTAGTGTTGCCGAAATGAAGGACTTTGTTCGTCCAATTCAATACAAACTTTCCTTTGTGCACTAATCACGTGTCGTTCAGATACTCCGTGATAGCCACCCAAGACCTATACGAATCTTTCAGAGTATGGACAACTCTATTATAATCGGGTTCTGAAGTAGAAAACATGATTTTCCTCCACTTTCCACACTTCAAAGTCTTTGTCAACTGCTTGTTCTTGGCGAATGCGTAGTATGCGTAGTTGCATATGTCTTTGTTGATATGCCAAGTGCAAAGTAAATGAGCAGATTCAGGAAAAACCTCTCTCACTCGTCGCATAAGGCCTAACTCCCGGTCTGTTATTATTGCAGACGGACTGACAATACTGAATAAAAAACCTTGCAACTTCTCCAACACCCACCTGAAATTAGACTCGGTCTCATCATTCATAATTGCATAGCCGATTAAGAAGTTCATGTTTGTTGGTGTCACCCCAACCATCTTGAACAAATGCATCTTGTACTTGTTCGTTTTGTACGTGGAATCCATGCAAAGTACCAAAGGGTATGTGCGTAACAACTTAGCTGACGTCGGATGTGCCAAGAATGCGTGAGTGACGACATTAGTTTTTTTATCAGCCATAATCCAATACAAGTACTCATACTACATTGTTTGATGCAGAAACTGCTAAGCGGTATTCCTGTCTTCAGACTTACCCGCCTCATGTACTCTCTACAGTTATAAATGTGTCTCTGATTTGGATTATTCTTCGGGAATTTCTCTTTTACCGCCAACAAGATGTTACATGGTTTTGCTTGTGTCTTAGTCATCTCACGACAATTTTCTTCGCCCTAGGACTAAGACGGCTGATCTGTCGGTGACCATCTGGATAAACTGCAAGTCTGTGGTTGTGCTGACCGTGAGAACTATTAGAAACTGCGACCCATCCATCATGCTCCCGTCGTTCGACCACCTTTATCAAAAAACGACACCTGCAACCCTTTCGTTTTGTATTCCTTTGTACTGCAATATCCATATCTTGGCAACCCATTTCTTTTCTGCGATCACATCTCGGATAACAATTCGTCTGATTATCTGATTGTGGTTTATAGAATGATACTACCAAAAAAACTCAGGTCCTATAACAACTTGTTTCTCCCATCTTATCGTGTTATCAGTTGTTTCAAATATCTGCTGAGTTACAAAAAGTTCATTGTAATCTACATCATCACCACCAAAATCTTGCAACAGAACCTGAAATAACACAACATATAAAATTTAAAATAAAATAAAATTGGGCGTCTGACCAAGCCCCCCCCCCCCCCCCCCCTATTAGGGAGGCGTCGTACCCAAACGCACGGGTTGAATGTTTTTGTGGACTTACTTCACCGGATTTAGACACTTCGTTAGAAATTTTCGTAGTATTTGTACTAGTATAGGGAAAAATACTGAGACAGAAGCTTTAGTTTAAGAGACTAGATGAAATGAGTATTAAATTGATTGTAAAAGGTAAAACGATAATTCTGGAGGAGACTTTATAATCAGGACAAACGATTTTATTAAAACTCGAGCGACTTTAACAATTCCCAAAAAAATTCAAAGCCTCCTACGTGAGATTTTCTTGGTAAGTTTGGACAATGATTACAATATTTGATTAATGATTATTTTACAGAGAGACTCGTACTTAGTACAAAAAGTAATACAAATGACGGATACTAAACATACTACCACTCGAATCGGCTTTACAGTATATATGCAATTCATGCAAGCAAAGTTGGTATTTCATAAAGAAAATAAAACATTAATTCTGGAGGAGAAAATTGCAACGGGAATTATTTTTTTCCCCACCTAGTACGTCAAATGCGAAGATTAAAAGCGGATATAATCATATATCCATCAAATAAATATGACAAAGGGTCTACTTGAGGAAATATAAAAATTGTGTTATCATTTAATTCTAACCGATTAAGTGAAAAATGGTAATTGTCTATGTTGATCGATGGTCTTCCGTTGAGGTGGATTACTTTTCAATTTAAGAAAAACGTTGACCTGTAAATCCAAAGGTATATTTAAATTTCAAGCTAGAAATTATTAGAAAAGACAAGTGTAGGAGATCGATTGAGCGATATTAATTGGTTTTTAAGAAGGGTTTAATTAGATGAATATTAAAAAATCTGAAAATATCCGTGATTACCCACAATTTAGAAAAGCATTTCTCTAAGAGTAGCTTCTTTAAAAAGAAAAGAATTAACAAGTATACACAGTAACAATTGCATCATCAACTTAAATAAGCAGAGATGGCTACCAGTCTACCACACAATAAAAAAGTAAAGATTCTTGAGATGAATAGTTGACATGTCAATTGACCCGTCATGTTCAAATTACAGCATAAATTTGGGAAATAATTGACATGTAATCAGAATATAGCTGCGAAAGACAATAAGGTATCTTCAAGATCGCTTACAATTCATACCAATAAAGTATATACGTTGAAAACAAGGTGTCTTTCTCACTATAAGCTTCACATATATGAAAGTACAAATGCAAAAAAGTAAAAAGAAAAGCTGCCCATCATTGCATCCGAAGTTTGACGTCAAACACCACCAAGTGCGATCTGTAGAAAGAGTGAAAGACGACCAAATCTGCATCAAATTAGTGAATTCGTTAGCGCTGAAATACACTCACATCAAGTTAATAGAAACATTCTATTTGAACTAATACATGTTATATCTTATGATTGCCTCGTTAAGTTGCTTCCTAATTAGGTATGGTGTGCTTACATGAATTTCTCGCTACAGTTCCAGCACAATTTCTACTATTATAAAGGTGTAATACCTAACACTAATGTGCTATATGTGCATGAAGATACGTTAGTATTGCCATGAATATGACATATTTGAGCTTTCAAAAACAATAGGATATTTATATCTATACCCTCCAACTTGTCATCAATCAGAGATATCTTCTAATTTTGTGTAATATAATAATTAAATATCCACTAATGGATCAACCTTTTAAGTTAAATCCATTAATTTACTTTGCAATATATAAAAGACAAACTTGTAAATTAGAGCAATTTTTTCAATTCGCACATTTACGTTAACCTTAATTAAGTTGTTCATTTGACTCAATATATATAGTAAATTAATAATAGCTATATAACATACTCCTCATTCTTGTACTTACATAGTTTAGTTAGGTAGAAATGATGACCGAAATTGTAGTGTTTTGAGTATCTTCAAGACATCCTATGGTTAGTACATATAAGCCTTTTTGCTGCCAAGAACTCAAGCAGACAAACAGATTCAACACATTGCAGGATTCTATATGAAAATTACCGCATTCATCAATGTAAACAAGAATCTAAATGCAAAATTATGGTGACTCCAAGCGTAAATTTTTGAGATGACGTTCTGAAAGGGTGGACGTGATTAAGCAATAAAAGCTCAAAATAGAGGGTGCAAACTCGAAGTGTTCATGCAAGAAACTAAGAAATGGACTAGTATTAGTACCTTAATTGGTCGACCCCGTAACTAATTTTTATCAACCATCAAAATCAGTGGCGTGATCCTTTCCTCTTGAAGCACATCTGCCGAATCCCCAACGTTATGTCTCCTATCCGACTCTTCTTTGCATCAACTTGTTTCTCCATATTCTTCTTTGAATCCTTCTCTGGGGCGCGACTAGGGCCACCACTCCCACTAGCACCACCCTTTGGATCCTTCTCCGGCTCGCGATTAGAACCGGCAGTTGTGCTCCCACTCGGACCACCCTTGACCAGTCTAGTGAGCCTGAAGCGTTTCTTTGGGGGGAGAGCGTCTTGGTTGATCTTAATCTTGGGGGAGGAGCGACGTGGGATGCCTATCATCGTTCTTCTCGCGTGCGTTATCCAGTTGAAACAGCTTGGCTGGGGCGACATTAACGGGACTTCTTCTTTCTCCTCTACCATCGCATCGCCATCGCTCTCCTCGTCATCCGAGATTATTAAACGTCTCCTCTGCAAGAAACCATATTGTCACATAATCATATCATTCAATGCATATATGGTTCTTGTGAATGTGAAGAATATGATCCTAACCGGTTTTTTGCCGGTGGTCGAGGTGGAGGGATCGTTTGGATCGGTCCGGTCACTGCTTGTCTCCATCTAACGACGGAAAATCAAACATGAATTAACCAAGAATTATATGAAATGACAAGGGCAAAACGAAAATGTATTACCCAAGAATCATATGTAATGTTGTTAATACTTACGTCAGTACTACGTTGTTGTATCCCACTGCTGGAGCTCGCCACACCTGAAGCCTTGTTGATCCTCCTCATATGGTTGAGAATTTTTGAATGAGAAGCCTTTGTTCCTTTTTCTCTCCAACTTGGTGGAGAATGTAACAGCTACCAAACGGGTGATCAAGATCGGTGTAATGAATAACAATTGGTTGAAGTGATTGGAGTATAAATAGTGCCACTTGTGTGGGCGGTTAAAACAACCTTAACTAAGACCATCATTAATGGTGTTTGGGCACTTTTGGTTTTTTCTCTCTACCACGTGAGCTTTTTTCTCTGCTACATCAGCACAATCCAACATCTCATACAAAATTCTTAACCATTATCCAATTCACTCAAAAATTATTATCTTAAAAAGCAAAAAAAACTTAAAAAAATCATTATCTACAAAAACAAAACACAAAAACTTTTTTTTTATAAACCAATTGGGAGACCCACATGACCCCCCCCCCCCCCCCCCCCCCGCAGGTAGGTTTTGCCCACCCATTAAGGGTGGGGGCACCCGATTTTTGGGCTCCCATTAAAGGAGCCCTAACAATATGTTTAGATTATTATTATGAAATCCACATGAGGGCACCACTCGTTTTGGCGCAGGATTTTAGGCTCTGATGTAATTTGAAAAAGGGATATTTACGTAAATACCCTCCACGATTGGAAAATTATCATAGACGTTGTACCATACAATGTTCAGTACGTGAAGTTCTTGAACATAACCAGTCCATCTAAATTAGGGACGGTTTCAATAGTCGCCAAATAATTCAAAACTACAAAAACACAGTGTAATTTTTCATAGCATCTTTTATATCCAAGCACCGACTTGCATGCGGCTCAATGGGCCAGTGGATCAACGTTTAGTTTCAAAAAATGAAACGTGGTGTTTGGATAAAAAAAATAGACAGAAAAGAAATAAAAGAAGAGAAGGAAAAAACATAACTTGTTTTTCTTGTTTAGTTTGGTTAAGGATACATTACACATCATGTTACATCCTAACCCCTTGTTATGGGTTTAATTGTGTTTAGGTGGTGGATTAGAAGAGGTTGAGATGGACGGCTGAGAATGGTTGGGAGAAGAGTATAAGGTTTGGATTCCTTTTCTCTCTCACTCACTTGTCTTCTCTCTCTCACGCGTGTCTCTCTCTCGATCCTTTCTCATCCAGCTGAGGAAGACGCGGAGGCGAGGTCGGCGAAGCTCGGAGGAGATCAGGAGATTGCCAGAGTCAAGGTGATTGCGTTCGGGTTTTCGTCGGAGGAGAAGAGTTTTGCGAGGAAGCTCTCGTCGGGATTCTTCAAAGGCTTCTTCAAGCCTTAAAGGTATCTCAAGCTTTAATTTAATCCTCATTTTAGCCTTTGCGAGGATTGGATTGACCGACGGTAGGCCGAAATGCTCGTCGAGGACCTTGCAGCAGCTTTTCTGCTCTGGAACGGTCGACCGGGCGTAGTGTTTTTCGGGCAAAATCCCTTGCACCGGTCAGACAATACTCTAGGAGCGGTCGACCGGTGGTACGTTTTAGCAAGGGAAAGAGGCTCTGGATGTTTTCGGTCGAACGAGTCCCCTTTGTCGGTCGACCGAAAGCACTGTAGTAAGTCGGTTGGGGGCGTTGACCATCAAAACGGTCGACCGCTCGTTGACTTCGTCCGACCGATAACTTAAGTTAACTTAATGGCTGGTCAACCCGAAGAGTTGTTTCGGTCGACCGTGTAGTGCGAATTGTTGGTGAGTTTTACTGGTGGGAATCGGTCGACCGTGACTGTTTGGTTGTTCGATTGTTGATGCTTTTTGAGCAAGAGAGGATTTCACTGTTGGATTTCCGTCGAACGGGGCCTCCTTGCCGTTCGATTGGTTGGACGTTATTTTGGTTTATGACGGAATAGTAGTGGTGTTCGGTCGACGCTTATGGTCTTCTGTTTGACCGTTTGGACATAGTTTTGCATATGGATGCTTGTGTCGTGTAGGGCAACGGTCCCCGACCTTTTTGGGCGACGGTACCGGACATGTCGTCCTAAGAGGAGATTGTGGTTGTGTCTCTACGGAGCGGTGCTTTGTGTGCACGTGTTGTGGCCGAGATTCTGATTGGCGGTGCCTTGTGTGCACGTTGTTGTTGTCGATGTTTTTCGGCAGTGCCTTGTGAGCACGTGTTGTGGCCGAGACTCTGACCGGCGATGCCTTGTGTGCACATGTGTTGTTGTTGCCAATGTTTTCCGGCAGTGCCTTGTGTGCACGGGAGTTAGATATGCTTTTACTGCATTCTTCATTTCATGTTTCATATACACATGTTATGTTCATATATTAGGGGTTTTGCATACGGGGTTTCCTATGGTAAACTCAGGCATTGTTTGTTTAAATGTCAGGTTGTGCACGTCCGTAGGTGGTGGTGACTGCGGGCAGGAGCACCTAGACCAGATCCTGTCCTTTTTATCGTTCGAGGTGGATGAGTTTCCCTTGTACATGTGTTTGTATATCTTTTGTGTTGGGTTGTATCATCATTGACTATTGTATTATACAGAATACCACTTTATATATATACTTGTGGTTTGGTAATGTCCCTGGTGTTGATTCTTGTATATGTTTTAAGTTTTAAATTTTCCGTTGTTTCGGGGCGTTACAATTTGGTATCAGAGCTTTCGGTCCCGGTGTGCTTGTCCAATGAAACTACCTTACAGGTCTTTCATGTAGTTGTCATTCATCATGCATTCATTCATAATCATTAATTCATTGTCGTTTCCTGTCCTCTTGTGTAGATGCCTCCGATACGTGTGAGGCCACATTCACGTTATTGGGGCGCCAGTGAGGAGACTGGTAGGGAGGAGGAGAGGAGGACCCTTCAGGGGACTCTTGGCAGGTTGGGCGAGTTTCTCGAGCGCCAGTCTGCACAGTCTGATCAGGCAGGGGTAGGGACAGTGCTGGATCGATTTATGCGTCAGCACCCTCATTCCTTTGATGGCAGCGGTGAGCCGGAGGCAGCTGAGGATTGGGTCTTCAAGATCCGGAAGATCTTCAGGGCAATCGGATGTCCTTCTAAGAGACAGGTGGATCTGGCCACCTATGTGTTGAACTGAGAGGCGGCCAACTGGTGGAGGTCCACGTCGGCTGTTGTTTTCGAGGACAGTGAGGAGGTGGGCTGGCAGGAATTCCTCGTGGAGTTCAACCAGCAGTATTTTCCCCAGCATGCGCGGGATATGAAGAAGGATGAGTTCCTGGCACTCGAGCAGTGAGAGATGACGTTGGCGGCTTATATTAGCAGGTTTCACGCCTTGGAGCGTTACTGTCCGGATACTTATGTGACACCAGAGCAGAGAGCTCAGAAGTTTATCCGAGGGTTGAGGCCACAATTCTGGTCCCGTATGACTACGAGTATGCCGCAGACTTTAGCTGACGTAGTGAAGTTTGCGATGATTATGGATCAGGATTACCAGGAGACGGTAGAGGCCAGGAGGGTGCAGACGAAGGTCAGCGTGCGACCCGGAGTTCAGATTTCAGGGAATCCAGGCAAGAGGCCCCGGGTTGATAGCGGGGGATCTCAGCAGTCAGGGCACTGCAGGCAGTGTGGTGGAGTTCACCCCGGGCGCAGGTGTGGGGCTCGTTCAGGTGCATGCTATGGTTGTGGGCAGATGGGACCTTTTACTCGTTTCTGCCCGAGTAGGTCAGGTTGGCCTAGTGGACGACCGAGTTCCTCCTCAACTACTGGATCGGGACCGAGTCGACCAGTTGCACCCTCCCAGCTGCACCCTCCCAGCAGGGGAAGAGTGCGGGACGTGTCTTCACCATCCAGGCAGATGAGGCTAGAGACGTCAGTGCTGTGGTGGAAGGTACGCTTTTTGTTGATGGCTTGATAGCTAGAGTGCTTTTCGATTGCGGGGCCACACACTCGTTCATCTCTGAGCAGTTTGCGAGCGTGTTAGGTCATACCCTGCGATGTTGACTGTCACGTTGGAAGTCAGCACACCCTTGGGTTTGGTGGGCATTGTGGGGAGCTTCCTCCCCAGTGCCACGGTTGCTTCGGGAGACCAGGAGTTCTTGGAAGACCTGGTCTTGTTACCGATGGTAGACTTCGATGTCATACTTGGGATGGATTCGCTGTCCCAGTACGATGTTCGAGTCTTGTGCCGAGAAAAGAAGATTTTGATCTCGAGGAAGGGTCTTCCTGATTTATTGATCAGAGGGACTAAGAGTGGAGATGGTCGGATTCTGGTTTCGGCAGTAAAGGCTCAGAAGATGATTCACCAAGGTTGTAAAGCGTTCTTAGCGACGCTTGTGGTCCAGATTTTGAGGTGAAGAAGTTGGAAGATATCGAGGTTGTTCAGGATTTTCCTGAGGTATTTTCTGATGAGATCACCGGGTTACCGCCTCACAGAGAGATCGAGTTTGGTATCGATCTGGTAGCAGAGGCTACACCGCAGTCGAAGGCTCCGTATAGGATGACGCCTGCTGAGTTAGCTGAGCTGAAGAAGCAGCTGCAGGACCTGCTAGATTCAGGTTTGATCAGGCCCAGTGTCTCACCCTGGGGAGCTCCAGTGCTCTTCATGAAGAAGAGGGATGGCTCGCTGTGGATGTGTATTGATTATTGGATGCTGAATAAGGTTACCATTAGGAATCAGTATCCTTTACCCAGGATTGAGGATCTTTTCGATTAGTTGCAATCGGCGAGGGTATTTTCGAAGATCGATCTGCGATCCGGTCATCATCAGTTGAGGATTCGGGATCCGGTCATCACAGGACGAGGTACGGACATTACGAGTTTTTGGTGATGTCGTTTGGACTAACGAATGCACATGCGACATTCATGGATCTGATGAATCAGACTTTTCATCCGTATCTTGACAGATTTGTGATTGTCTTCATGGATGATATACTGGTATACTCACCAGACAGAGAGCAGCACCGGGAGCACCTGAGGATTGTGCTTAGCATTCTGAGAGATCAGCAGCTCTATGCTAAGTAAGTACAAGAAATGTGAATTCTGGCTAGATCGGGTGGTCTTTCTGGGACATGTGGTGTCAGCAGATGGGATATCTATGGATCCAGCAAAGGTCGAGGCCGTTACTCAGTGGAGAGCTCCGACCAGTGTGTCAGAGATCAGGAGTTTTGTGGGTTTAGCAGGTTATTATCGTCGGTTTATTCAGGACTTCTCCAGACTTGCTTCCCCACTGACGGCTTTGACACAGAAGGGTGTCAAGTTCGTTTGGTCCCAGAAGTGTGAGGATTGTTTCCAGGAGCTGAAGAGGCGACTGACTACAACACCGATTTTGACGTTACCGAGTGGTAGCGGAGGCTATGTGATTTACAGTGACGCTTTTGGCATTGGTCTGGGTTGTGTGTTGATGCAGCACGGGAAAGTGGTCGTTTATGCTTCGAGGCAGTTTAAGGTTCATGAGAAGAATTACCCGACTCATGATCTGGAGTTGGCATTACCTATATGGAGAGCAATTTGAGGTCTTCAGAGATCACCAGAGTCTGAAGTATCTGTTCTCGCAGAAAGAGTTGAATATGAGGCAGCGCAGATGGCTAAAGTTCATAAAGGATTACGACTTCACCATTTCGTATCATCCAGGGAAGGTGAATTCTGTCACAGATGCCTTGAGTAGGAAGGTGGAGTTGTCAGCTGCTAGCTTGTGCATTCAGGAGTGGATGTTGATTGAGCCCTTGACGGAGTGGAGACCTTTTACGGAAGGCTCTGATGAGGCACTGATTGCGTCACTTCGAGTGGAGCCGCATACAGCTTCGAGAGTTGTTCAGGCTCACAGAGCAGATGATGAGCTGGTCAATCTGATGTTGTTAGCTGCTAAGGATGGATCAGACTTTGGTGTCGGAGTCGATGGGGGCTTGAGGTTCAGAGGCCGGATCTGGGTACCGAGATCAGGTGATTTGAGGAATACTATCATGGAGGAGGCACATAGAGCCAGATATTCCATTCACCCGGGGAGTACCAAGATGTATAAAGACTTACAGCGGAGTTTCTGGTGGAAAGGGATGAAGCGAGACATAGCAGACTTCGTGTCCAGGTGCCTGGTTTGTCAGCAGGTGAGGATTGAGCACCAGCGGCCAGCAGGGTAGTTGCAGAGTATAGATCTGCTAGAGTTGAAGTGGGAGCACGTGTTGATGGATTTCGTCACCGGGTTGCCGAAGACGAGGAGATCTCACGACGCGATTTGGGTCATAGTTGATCGATTGACCAAGTCAGCACTTTTTCTGGCGATCAGGACCACCTTACCTTTGGAGGGTTTGGCGAAGCTGTACGTCGAGGAGATAGTCTGGTTAGATGGAGTGTCGGTGAGTATTATCTCTGATCGAGATCCGAGGTTTACCTCCAGATTTTGGGTAGTCTGCAGAAGGCTTTGGGACTCAGTAAAAGTTCAGCACAACTTTCATCCGCAGACAGACGGGCAGTCAGAGAGGACTATCCAGACGCTAGAGGATATGTTGAGAGCGTGTACTCTGGATTGGGCAGGATTTTAGGATGAACACTTGCTGTTGATTGAGTTCGCCTACAATAACAGCTACCATTCGAGCATTGGAATGGCACCGTACGAGGCTCTGTACGGTCGGCCTTGTAGATCGCCGATATGCTGGAGTGACGTAGGCGAGAGGCAGCTGGTTGGTCCAGAGATTTCTCGGATATATGCTGAGAAGGTTGGCGTGATCAGACAGAGGTTAGCGACGACTCAGAGCAGGCAGAAGAGTTATGATGAGAATTTTATTTATACTGCTAGTGCACGGCGTCAAGGAAGACGTGACAAGTACGGGTCGAACACAAGGAGGGAGAGATATTGTTATTTTTGTGATTTTCGATTAAGGAAAGAAAGAAAGAGAAATAAGGTTGGTTTGAGATTTTGGATTTTCAATTTTATAAAGCAAGAACAACAAAAACAAATTAAAAATAAAGCAAAGATGGATGAGAGTCCAGCGGGTGGAGGTTTAGATGTTGGGTTTTGTTTAGAGAAATTTGAAACTTATAATAAATCACATTAGTTATAAAGCATTACATGATAAATGATTCAACATAAACTCAAAAACTCATGGATGGAGGGAAGGAGAAGGGGTCCTAGAGAAACTACGAAAGAAAACAAAAAACACGAAATAAACGAACATAATTTTATTGCTAAAGAATGGAAAAACAAGTTCTTCTACAACATCGTTTCGGGGTCATTTATAGCCGATACAAGGGACCCAAGTATGCAATAGGAAAGTACACGCGTCATGACACGAGTGGACAAAATCCGGGGCCACGGATCGAAAGGGGTGCAGTGTTTTCACCGCAAGTTGTATGTGATGTGCGGCGGAATCGCCGCAATTTTAGCTCTGATTGGATCCGGATTTTTCCTGTGTGTTTATGGTATGATTTAGATGTCCTTTGCGCGTCCGGATTGATTTCTTTCCTTTCTTTTGAGCTCCGAAATTATTTCTTCATATATTTGGAGATCCACATTGATTTTTCTCCAAAATAATATTTTGGTACTCGTAATTTGCAATCGGGTCCTCGGCTTTTTGCAATTAAGTCCCTGGCCATTTTGTAATTAGGTTTTTGAATGCTTTTATGCTTGGATGAACTTCAATTTTAACCCTGATAATCTTGAACTTGGTCTTTATGACAGAAATGAGTCTTTTGCACGCGTTTATGCTCGGGATATGGGTAATTTGCATGCAGGTCCCTGTATTCTGTAAATAAGACTAAACACATACCTTAGTAGCATTTATTGATATAAAGTTAATCTAAATGAACGACATATGATGCAATGTATGCAATGCATCAAATACCCCCAAACCTAGATTTTGCTAGTCCCTAGCAAAACAGAATATAAGAAAAATGAGAACAGGGAAATCCTAACTCACTTTCGTAGGAATCACGGTTGCACTTAGCATGTGCAACAAGCCTTTAAACCCCTAAGTTTCCTTAGAGTACGAGTTTTGTCTCGTGAGGGTTTTCAATTGACACACCCACAAAGTCTTAATTCAACATTTCATTAATAACTCTCAATATCTCCACCCCAACCTTATACATCTCACTTAGAATTCTCGCATGCTCATTATATAAATCTAGCTCAAAAAAATCTGACAATATTCACACCACTAACCTTTCTACACATGTTATCACTTAAATTATTTTGCACGCCTCCTCTGGTGGTGAAGTATCATTCGGATCAACCATGACATGGATCATTCTTTTAACTTTGGGCCTTGAATATATTTTTTCTTTTTTTTCCCGTGATTCAACACATTTGCTTTTTTTGACACTTTTACCCTTTTTGCATTCGTATAACGAGTTTGGTCGATAATCCCGAGCTGGCAGACTCAAGTTACCGGGTTTTAAGATACCTCTACGGACCAGTGACTCGAAGGCTTGGGCTTTTGTAATCATTTTGCAAGATGTGTTTTCCTCACTTTTATTCCCCTTTTATTTTCCTCAAGTCTTAATTGCTATTAGAAGTCCACACTTCCCGGTATATTTTCCTTAACCTCTGCTTTTTATCAACCATTTCAAAGATTTGATTTATCCAATTTAAGTGCATACATGTCTTAAAGGGTAATGGGTTATTTCTTTGGAACTTAGATTTATGTCATAGTTTCTACAAGCAGAACTATATAATAAAGAACAAAATCTCAGTGCAATTTGTACACGGGTTTTGGCAGTTCAATCTTAAGTTATGTCATGGAGCATTGAATAAATTTTTTTTGTAAACGAACAGAATAGATAGATAGATAGATAGATAGATAGGTAGATAGATAAACACATCTCCACACCTAAATCATGTATTGTCCTCAATGTATGCAAAGATAAAGCAAATGCACTTATTACCTGAGTCAACTTGCGGTAGAGGGATTGAATCTGCTCAGAATCAACCATAGTTAGAACTGGATTGAATGTCACCATGTTGGTGCATGTATCCAGTTGAATTGTTCCCCATGTTGCCCTGAGAGTCCTGGGGTAAAGATTCCACACCCCTCACATGTGTTGGTTCTCTTATTTGTTCGAGTGATGGTGGTTCGGTAGATGAATTTATCCCCTTTTTCTAACTTTCTTTTTGATTTTGTGATGATTTATTTGATTCATAAATCTTATAGATACGCGATCTCATCACAACATCACTTTGAATGCATGCTATTTCTGGTTCACTATCAACATGAAAGATATTAAATTCAGCTTTTAAATTTCCAAAAGATAGTTGCATGAGCTCATTTTGACAATTTATCAAAGCTTCAGAAGTGGCTAAAAAGGGTCTGCCTAGTATTACAGGAATTTGTCTCTTAGGATTGACAACATGTTCAGTGTGTAGAACGACAAAATCCACTGGGTAAATGAAATCAGCAACCTTAATCAAAACATCCTCTACTATACCTCTTGGTTTCTTAACAGAGCAATCAGCAAATTGAAGGGTTGTCTTAGAAAGTTTTAGTGGACCAAGGTTTAGTTGCTCATAGACAGAGAACGGGAGTAGGTTAACACTAGCACCAAGGTCTAGAAGGACTTTGTTGATAAAAGTATCTCCTATCACACATGAAATTGTGGGACACCCAGGGTCCTTATACTTTATAGGAGACGAGTTCGACAGAATAGAGCTTATGTTTGCAGTTAAGAATGCCTTCTTTGGTATGTTCGTTTTTCTCTTCTTAGTGCACAGATGCTTTAAGAATTTAGCATAAACAGGTATTTGTTGAATCATATCTAGGAGTGGAATATTCACCTTAACTTGCTTAAATACTTCCAAGATTTTCTCCATTTGTGCACTTGAGCTCTTCTTGAGTCTATTGGGGAATGGGGCTTTAGGAACATAGACTCGCTCAGGTTGAGCTATAGGTTCAGGTTGAGTAGGTGGGTTGGGCTTTTCAAATTGGACTTCAGGTTCAATGGTCAGGTCACATGTGAGTGCTTGATGGCTAGATTGATTAGGAGCTCTAGGATTTACCACATTGTTATCAACTTGTTTTCAGAACCGTAATGATACTGCATTTATTTGTTGGAATGGGCCCTCCTCATTAACCATTTCAACCGGTCTAGGGTTGTTGTTCCCTAGAGGTGGTTGATAGGGGTAATATTGATTATTAGGTCTTGGATTCACCTCAGGTTGACTTGGAAACTGACCTTTTTCTCTTTCACCTACTATTTGTGCTAGTTGGGTGACTTGTGTTTCTAGCCTTTGGAAGGATTGGGTGGTTGTTTGCATAAAAGTTTTAACCAAATTTTCCAAGCTTGTCAACCTAACATCATAATCTCCATTGTTACTAAACCCAGATGATGTATTATTTTGGTTATACGGGTTTGGTTGTTGTCTAGGAGGTTGACCTTGTTGGCTCCATGAAAAATTGGGATGATTACGCCAACCCGGGTTATAGGTTGATGCGTATGGGTCATTTCTAGAATGGTTAAACGTGGCATTAACTTGTTCCAAGTCCGCACAATCCTCCATTATATGACCAGTCTGACCACATCTAGAGCAAGGGATAGAAGATGCTTTATTCACTAGGGGTCGGGTTTTAGCTCTAGACTTTCAATTCTACGCATAAGGGTAGCTAGTTTTGCTTCAGCAGCTACAGTAGCATCTACAGCTAAGACACCTGGTTTGGGTTGACTTGCTATTCTAGATCCAATACTCAAGTTATTCGGTGTTCTAGCATTGTCCCATTGCATACTATTTTTGGACATGAAGTTTCCTTGGCTTACAGATTCTACCATAACCCTAGATGTAGGTGTCAATCCCTCATAAATAATTTGGCACAATTGTCATCTTGGAATTCCATGATGAGGGCATTGGGTCAACAAACATTTAAATCTTTCTAAATAGAAATAGAACGGCTCGCTCTCCGATTGCACGAATGCAACAATTTCATTCATAATCTTAATAGTCTTATGGTTGGGGAAATATTTTTTTAAGAACACTTGAACAAACTTGGCCCAACTCTTAATAGATCTTTTGGCTAGACTATATAGTCATTTCTTAGCATCGTCCTTCAGTGCTAGAGGCACGAATTTAAGACACACTGCCTCCTCAGAGATATGCTGGTATTGCGTAAGGGAGCAGATTTCCTCAAATTCTCTAAGGAAGAGATATGGGTCTTCCTTAGAGGTGAACTTGGGCAACATACTCATGTATTGTGCCTTCAGTTCGAAGTCACGACCCGGTATGGTGGGCATAACATTGCACGATGGCTGAGCAGCCATCGTTGGGTAGCACCGATCCCTCAGAGTCCTAGGCGGATCCACTACATTCTCACCCATTGGATCCGGGTGAGGTGGTGCAACAGGGTGATTGGGAATAAGCTCTAAACTGGAATCTAGATGAACTCGTGAGAGTCGATTGCTCAAGTCCCGAACCCAAATCTGAGTGCACCGGTTTGAATTAATTTTTTTTAAAATGGAAACAAACAATAGAAGGGGGAAGATGAGAAAGGAGTCCTAATCTAGAGAATTGAGATGTGAAGATAAAGAAGACTCAGATGAGAAGGGAAACTTAACTCTAAAAGATAGATGAGAGGGTTGGTCAGAAGTTTCCTAAACAAGCACGGTTCAAACAATCCTAGACCTAATGTCGCTTAAATCTAGACGACTCCTAACTGGTTGAGTCGAATTGGTTCGCTTGATTCACCTCCCTCACTAATCAAACAAAATTGGTCAGGCAGTGTATAGCTAGTTGGGGCGCTTCCGACAGAGTCGGTGCCAATTAGACAGCCACTTCGCTTGGAAGGCTTACGTCAACACAAAAACACTTTCTAGACACCAAATTAAATTTGATCAGCTTCAAGTCATAGCAAGTCAAACCAATCTTCTCCTTAATTGAGTCTGAGTCCTTAGGGGTCAATGTCTAATTGATTTTAATTTTAAGGCTAGGGTGACACTATAGGATTGTGATTTGTGGGCCACGGAAGGTGATGAAATCCCCACCGTATCTTTTCCTACGGAGTTGCCCTTAAGGTAGTTTAACTTAAATCTAGCAAAGATAGTCAAACATTGGTCTTTAATTGGGGACAATTGCAAGGTTGTATGCAAACTAAATTATATGTTTAAATGCAATCGATAAAAACCACGCACGTACCTTGCCTCCAGCACTCTTCAACAAAAAAATAATTTGCAAGGATTTAGCAAGAATAATGCAAACAAAACAATATATGATGCATGCACTAAGTCTTTCTAATTTTGCCAATTTTTAGGTCAGAGTTGAATTATTGCCAATTATGGAATTTGAGCTTAACACATGCAGTTCTACAAAAAGAAAATTTTCCGAAAATAGAAATTACGAGGAAAAAGGCAACAAAGGTTACCTACGCGAGTGGGTTCGCCGCCCGCTCTCGAAAATATCCAGGAGCTCTACGTGTCCACCCAGAGTTGGAGACGACCCCCAAAAAAATGAAGCCCAGATGCTTCAGACGTACGGCGGATCCGCCGCAGATCCTTCTTTGGGTGCGGCGATTTCGCCGCCCTTCTTGCTCCGAATGTGCCCGGATTTCGCCGCGCACTCTGATGTCTCCTGAAACGCAAACCCAAATAGTTAGATCGCGCACACGATAAACAGAATAGAATTGAAATCACCAAAAATAAACTAAATCTTCGTCGCCTCCCCGGCAACAGCGCCAAAAACTTGATTAGAATTTTATTTATACCGCAAGTGCACGGCGTCAAGGAAGACGTGGCAAGTACGGGTCGAACACAAGGAGGGAGTGATATTGTTATTTTTGTGATTTTCGATTAAGGAAAGAAAGAGAGAGTAATAAGGTTGGTTTGAGATTTTGGATTTTTAATTTTCTAAAGCAAGAACAACAAAAACAAATTAAAAATAAAGCAAAAATGGATGAGAGTCCAGCGGGTGGAGGTTTAGATGTCAGGTTTTGTTTATAGAAATTTGAAACTTATAATAAATCACATTAGTTATAAAGCATTACATGATAAATGATTCAACATAAACTCAAGTAATCAAATAATAACATCATTCTTCTTCTCATCACCCTAAATCTGTAACCCTCACCCTTTGGAGAGAGTTAGAAACTCATGGATGGAGGGAAGGAGAAGGGGTCCTAGAGAAACTACGAAAGAAAATTAAAAACACGAAATAAACGAACATAATTTTATTGCTAAAGAATGGAAAAACAAGTTCTTCTACAACATCGTTTCGGGGCTATTTATAGCCGATACAAGGGACTCAAGTATGCAATAGGAAAGTACACGCGTCATGACACGACTGGACAAAATCCGGGGCCACAAATCGAAAGGGGTGCGGTGTTTTCACCGCAAGTTGTATGTGATGTGCGGCGGAATCGTCGCAATTTTAGCTCTGATTGGATCCGGATTTTTCCTGTGTGTTTATGGTATGATTTAGCTGTCCTTTGCGCGTCCGGATTGATTTCTTTCCTTTCTTTTGAGCTTCGAAATTATTTCTTCATATATTTGGAGATCCAAATTGATTTTTTTCCAAAATAATATTTTGGTACTCGTAATTTGCAGTCGGGTCCTCGGCTTTTGCAATTAAGTCCCTGACCTTTTTGTAATTAGGTCTTTGAATGCTTTTATGCTTGGATGGACTTCATTATTAACCCCGATAATCTTGAACTTGGTCTTTATGACAGAAATGAGTCTTTTGCACGTGTTTATGCTCGGGATATGGGTAATTTGCATTCAGGTCCATGTATTCTGTAAATAAGACTAAACACATACGTTAGTAGCATTTATTGATATAAAGTTAATCTAAATGAACGACATATGATGCAATGTATACAATGCATCAAGTTACGCAGATAGGCGTAGACGAGAGTTGAGATTTGAGGTGGGTGATCACGTTTTCTTGAGGATTTCACCAGCTCGTGGAGTGATGAGATTCGGGAAGAAAGGGAAGCTCAGTCTGAGGTACGTCGGACCATTTGAGATTCTTGATCGCGTAGGAGAGGTTGCCTACCGTATTGCTTTGCCGCCGCAGCTTTCGGGTATTCACAACGTTTTCCACGTTTCTATGTTGAGGAAATACGTTGCCGATCCGTCGCATGTGATTGAGATTTGTGTTCCCGAGATCAGTCAGGACTTATCTCTGGAGGAGACGCCCATGGAGATTGTAGATCGGATGGAGCACCAGCTCAAAAGGAGAATCATTCCGATGGTGAAGGTCAGGTGGCAGCACCATAGCGAGCGTGAGACCACTTGGGAGATCGAGGATGAGGTCCGGAAGAAGTACCCGGAATTGTTCGGTGAGAATTTGGTTCTAATTTCGAGGATGAAATTCTTTAAGGAGGGTGGATTGTTACATCTAAACCCCTTGTTATGGGTTTAATTGTGTTTAGGTTATGGATTAGTAGAGGTTGAGATGGACGGCTGAGATTGGTTGGGAGAAGAGTATAAGGTTTGGATTCTTTTTCTCTCTCACTCACTTCTCTCTCTCTCTCTCTCTCTCTCTCTCTCTCACGCGTGTCTCTCTCTCGATCCTTTCTCATCCGGCTGAGAAAGACGCGGAGGCGAGGTCGGCGAAGCTCGGAGGAGATCAGGAGATTGCCAGAGTTGAGGTGATTGCGTTCGGGTTTTCGCCGGAGGAGAAGAGTTTTGCGAGGAAGCTCTCGCCGGGATTCTTCAAAGTCTTCTTCAAGCCTTAAAGGTATGTCAAGCTTTACTTTAATACTCCTTTTAGCCTTCGTGAGGATTGGAGTGGTCGACGATAGGCCGAAAGGTTCGTCGAGAACCTTGCAGCAGTTTTTCTGCTCTGTAACGGTCGACCGGGCGTAGTGTTATTTGGGCAAAATCCCTTGCACCGGTCGGACGATACTCTAGGAGTGGTCGACCGGTGGTACATTTTAGCAAAAGGAAGAGGCTCTGGGTGTTTTCGGTCGAACGGGGCCCCTTTGCCGGTCGACCGAAAGCACTATAGTAAGTCGGTTGGGGGCGCTGACCATCAAAACGGTCGACCACTCGTTGACTTCGTCTGACCGATAACTTTAGTTAACTTAATGGCCGGTCGACCCGAAGAGTTGTTTCGGTCACCGTGTAGTGTGGATTGTTGGCGAGTTTTACTGGTGGGAATTGGTCGACCGTGATTGTTTGGTTGTTCGACCGTTGATGCTTTTTGATTAAGAGAGGATTTCACTGTTGGATTTCGGTCGAACGGGGCCTCCTTGCCGTTCAACCGGTTGGACGTTATTTCGGTTTATGGTTGAATAGTAGTGGTGTTCGGTCGACGTTTATGGTCTTCCGTTCGACCGTTTGGGCATAGTTTTTCATATGGATGCTTGTGTCGTGTGGGGTTGGATCTGCCTCGAGGGCGACGGGTCCCCGGTCTTTTTGGGCGACGGTACAGGACATGCCGGGTAAGAGGAGATCGTGGTTGTGGCTCTACGGAGCGGTGCCTTGTGTGCACGTGTTGTGGCCGAGACTCTGACCGGCGGTGCCTTGTGTGCACGTTGTTGTTGCCGATGTTTTCCGGCAGTGCCCTGTGAGCACGTGTTGTGGCCGAGACTCTGACCGGCGGTGCCTTGTGTGCACATGTGTTGTTGTCGATGTTTTCCGGCAGTGCCTTGTGTGCACAGGAGTTAGATATGCTTTTACTGCATTCTTTATTTCACGTTTCATATACAAATGTTATGTTCATTGTTTAACGTTTTAATTTAAACCGCAAGTGCACGGCCGCGATGAAGCGGTGGCAAGTACGGGTCATCCTCAGGGAGGTGAGCAGCCTCTTGTTTGCACGAAATCAAGTGGCGAAAATAATGGAGAAGAGAGTTGGTTACGCTACTCTACACTAAACTACGCTAAGAAGTACGAAATGCGAAACAAAGAAATAAACGATCAAATAAAAACTAAGCTAAGAACAAAATAGAAGTGCTAGAATTTCAGGAATGGAAAACCCCTAAGGGGTGGAGTGAGTGCACACAAGCAAAGAGGTGGGTGTAGAATACATTCTTTAAGCACATGAAGGTGGTGTTTATCAAGCATAGGAAGTGTCTAAATGTTATGGCAAAACCTATCAATCTATTCACCAACTTGGTTGATTAACATTTACATATGCAAGTTGTTTATTTCAGAACCAAAACAAGCATGAGAGGTGTCTAATCATTTTGGCAAAACTCATCAAGTTATAAATTCTATCCTAAACAAGCAAGCATACATTCATGTTTAATCAACACATTGAAATTAAAGCATTCATCCCATTCTCTAATGCATGTATGTACATCTACTCCACCCCCAAAGGGGATGGAACTACTCACTAAACATTACACTAATTATTAAACTATGGAAAGAAAACATATTAAAACTAAGCTAGAATTAAAAGACGATTAAACTAAAACATGCACAAACAATAAAAGGAGCATAAAACAAACAATGAAAGAAACACAAAACTTTATTGATAAAATGACTCACATTAAAAGTAGCATCCTCCTACTTTAGTGTGTGCTTCAAGGCCTCACTTCTAGTAGGAAGAATAGCAACTTAAAATATGGTGTGATTACAATAGGAGGTGAAGAGTTCTATTTATAGCCATGGAAAAAGCTAATCCGGGACAATCCCCCGATGTGGGACTAAACAGATACCACAAATAGCCTAAACATCCTCTAATACATGTGCTGGAGAAATTTGAGCGCATTTGGGCCAAAAGTGACCGCCAATTAGCGGTCTTGGACCACTAATTAGCGGTCTACAGTGTCGGGATCGCTCTGGAATTTCTTCTGGGCTTTTCTGGAAGGCTTTGTTGGTATTTGATGCATCTATTTTGCATGTTGGAGCTCCGACCCGAATAGAATTGCCAAAATACTCCCCATGATGGTGAGGAGTATTCTGTTTTGCTCTTAGGTCCTTCGGTCTTGCATTCAGGTCCTTCTTCCTTGCATCTTGGTCCACAGATCTCACAATTCAGTCCTTTTTCCCAGCTTTTGGGTCCTTTTATGCTTCATCTCTTCAAACCTATTTATTCCTGAAAACTAAACATAAAACTCTAACATAGCATTATTTAGGTGACAGATAATGGATATAAGATACAAATATGAGCATGAAATGATGTCAATCATTCATATATTAGGGGTTTGGCATACGGGGTTTCCTATGTGAAACTCATGCATTGTTTGTTTACATGTCAGGTCGTGCACGTCCGTAGGTGGTGGTGTCTGCGGGCAGGAGCACCTATACCAGATCTTGTCCTTTTTATCGTTCGAGGTGGATGAGTTTCCCTTGTACATGTGTTTGTATATCTTTTGTGTTGGGTTGTAATCATCCTTGACTCTTGTATTATGCAGTATACCACTTTATATATATACACTTGTGGTTTGGTAATGTCCCCGGTGTTGATTCTTGTATTTGTTTTAAGTTTTACATTTTTTGTTGTTTCGGGGCGTTACACATCTAATTACTAATACATTAGATTGGGTATAAATGCTAGGATGGATAGTTCTCGGCAATATATTGGCAAGATATCTCGGATGGGTGCATTTTTCAAAATGGAAAAATAGATGTAGAGAGTTTTGTTTAAAAATCAAGGGATTTTTAGCCTATTTTCTCTCGTTTTTCATGCCAAATATTAATAAATCCTCACATTCTAATGGACCTTTGGTGTAAACTCCTAAATCACTCGTCACCGTCCTAGTTCTTACGTGTGCAAGTCTAGTTTAATCATGGTGATTAGCTTAACGAGAGAAAAACCACATTGTACAATTCGGATTAAGGGTGCATCTGATCATGCAGCATATTTTGGATGCGGCAATGGGAGAGCAACAAGTGTCCTCCGTCAACAAACCTGTGAGAATGGGAGGGTGACGTGTCGAGTGCTATTTGCTCCAACATGTTTGGTCCACAGCACACAGCACACATAGGTCGAAAATTTTGTCGTGTTGTTCCGACGTGGCATCCTGTGAGTGGTGGAGTAGGTACTGGTCGGAATCCAGCTGGGACCGATAAAATCAGGTATTAAGCATTAAGTGGTTATACTTAGGATCGGGGTCCACAGCATCTGCACTAAAATTTAAGGCTCTAAAGCCTTTAGCTTTTTTATCTAAAATAGTTTGCTTGTTGTTTTGCCCTGTTTTGTAAATAGTTTACGAATTTTTTAAAAAAACACCAACGACACGACCCAGTTCCCAGGTTTCCGTGGGACATGCATGTGATCCAATGGCAATTTACAATAACTTGGGGGGAGAAGAATATGAAGGGATTAGGGGTGAGCAAAATTTGGTTCGGTTCGGTCTGGTCAAAGACCGAAATTTTAAGGGTTGAATTCGGGTTTTGGACCGAACCGGACCTGACCGAACCGAATTTTTCGGTCCGGTCTTTCGAAAAGTTCGGTCTTCGGTCCGGTTCGGTCCGGTCCCGGACCGAAGCTCACCCCTAGATGGGATTGGTCACTAGTATGCTTCTAGCAAGGAATGGAAGAACTAATTATCCTTAGTTGTATATCCCTAGTCCCATAGCTACTAATAGTTAGAAGTAATAGGTAATTGTTAGTCTAGTCTTAGTTGTTAGTGATTAGATATAATAGGGAATGTGGCGCATGTAATAGGGAATGGAGTCTAGTCCTAGTAGGGTACATTTCATTCTTATTTATTTGGTCGTAATGAAGCACAAAACAACCATTGAATTGTCCAAATTTTTTGTTATCTTCTTGAGTTGCTGGATTCCAGCCATTCCATTTTGCCCTCCTCTCCTAGTCGTGTCGAGTGGAGGCCGCCGGCCGACGTTGGAGTTCGGCCACCGATCGTCGTCCACCTTTATGGTAATGATGGCCTGCACGAAGTATCCAAACATGGCCAACCTACCGTTCTTGATCCTCTTAACCTTCAACTCCACAAATGCATCTAGGTCATCACCAAGACCAAGCAGGTCGAAGCTGCCACCCGGGTTAACCACCCCCTTAAGTGGACCACCCAACACCCTTTACCATGTCCATCAGGATAACTGAAGCTGAGTGGTCAACCTGAGACACAGTAGCCCAGGACGCCGCAATCAGGATAACTTGAGTTGAGTTTGTTGGATTTCTTCCAATGCTCATGTGTATATTTTAAAAAAATTAGACATGCAAGCAAGATCGTTTTCAAATTTTTCAACAATATTTTGTACAAAAATTTCTAATTGTATTTCAATATATATAATATACTAATTAATATTGAAATACATAGATTGGATCATACCTACTAGATTATCAAATCACTTTTAGCAATCGGAAGTCGGGTTGCACTCGGATTGCCTCGGAATCACCTCCAAGTGTTCATCAAACTCTAAACAAAATTAGAGAGATCGAAGCTAGTCAATCAATCTCTAACACGAGGTTAGAATCTAGCTAATAACTCATTCTATGCTCTAAAGAAATTAATGTCCAACACACAATTAAAACTAAGGGAATTTCGGATGGAATGATTGGAAAAATATGGAGGAGAAGAATTTTGCATTCATGTAAACAAGGAATGACGGAGGGGCATAATTATAGTGTTTCCTCTAACCCACATCATGTACAAACCACTTACACATGATACATTGTTAATCTCTCCACTAAACCACATCATGTTCAAACCACTTTGCACATGATCTATTATTTATGTTGCTACATCATAATCCAATAACTACATTGACCAAGGTGGATTAAATCAAGTCATTAATTAAGAAAAAATCTCTTATAAATATATACAAAAATGTAGGCAAACGGTTGGATTGTTTTTCACTGTTTTTGACTTTACCAAATTTTGGATTAATATACAACAAATTTTGGCCTTTGGGGTTTTAGAAAATTTGTATGTTATAATGTTGCGGATTACATTATATTGTGTAATATATTATCATATATAATGTCAAAACATTATACCCCATAATATATACATCTCATACGAATTTATTTGTTATTTTAACCATCTCATTATTACGACATATTGATTTTATTATTTTACCAATTGTATATTATTTCATAACACATGAAACTTAATACATCATATAAAATATAAAAACACATCTCTTGTTCCCAGCTGTGTGGTGTGACCTATAAGAGGATCTAAGTTATGTTGGCAATGATATTAAACATTTAATATCATAAACTATAAGTGGTATCTAGCTACACATTATAATTACCCAAATACCAAAGATATTTTGTTCACTAGAACTAAACACGATCCATTTAGTGATGTGTAATATATCACTTGTGTCCATCCATTGCCTCATGATATTATGAATATTATACAAAATAGAAATGCATGATCAAGCAAATTATAAATATGTAATTATACAGATGTTACATTGTGCACATTATAAAATTACTTTATCAAGGGGTCCATCAATATCATTACTCAAGTCAAGATGGGCAATAGTAATCTTTTGACATATCAAAATTTTCAACACAAGTCATTTATAACCAACTATTATCTTTATCACTATACTTAATGATAGATCTTGATAATAATCAAATCATACGCTTCTCATGTGAAAAGATATAAATCTCATATATTAGGATTCAAGACACAATGAAATATTAATGACACAAACACAATTCCATAATATTTCATTTATTAGGTCGATTATATTTGGGGGGGTGGAGAAATATGTGATATAATCATGTAGTGTATTAAGTGTGTGTTAGCTTTATCCCTTGAGCTTTATATGATTTCCATAAGCATCTAATGGGGTTTCACTCTTATCTTTGATATGCTAATGCTCTTGAACGAAGGTTAGCTTATGCTTTGATTAGTGGACATATTTTATGGGGAATGATAAGGTTAGGATATGGATGAAGTTAATATTGGAAACACAATTTGTAGTGTATGTACTCTTGTTGCCTTTACCTTAGCTAATGTCTTGTATGTTTTAATGATGTAGTGAAATCTTAATTCATGTAGAGGCATAGTAGGGTATAGTCTTTATACTTGAGTTCATGTAGCTTCATTCCAATTATTGTTTTGTATGTTTTAATGATGTAGTCTTATCTTAATTCATGTAGAGGCAAAGTTGGATGTAGTTTTATGATTTCATGCACTACATGTTGTGAGGAGCTTAATCAACACACACACTTCTTTATGTTCACATTATTTCTCTACCCCCTTTGGGGCTTAGTTTATTGTTTATCTTCATTTCCTTTTTGCATCTTAGTGTAGTTTAGTGTAACCAACCCTTCTCTCCTTCTTTTTACCTCTCGCCTTCGAACAAACCAAGTGTCGACACACCTCCCAGTGGACGACCCGTATTTGCCACCGCTTCAACGCAGCCGTGCACTTGCGGTTAAATATAAAACGAGATCAATCAAGTTTTTGGCGCCGTTGCCGGGGAACTAAGCTGAGTAGCCCACCTGAGAAACAGTAGCCCTCCACCGCCTCCATTTGAATAACATAATCTGAGTGGCCCACCTGAGACACGGTAGCTCTTGACCGCCCCCATCTGTATAACTTGAGCTGAGTGGCCCACCCGAGACACATTAACCATGCCCATCAGGAAAACATATTCTAAGTAGCTCACCCGAGACATAATAGCCCTCGACCAGCCTCATCAGTATAACTTGAGCTCAGTGGCTCACCCGACACATGGTAACCGTTGACCGCCCACATTAGGATAACCTGAGCTGACGGGCCCACCCGCCATACGGTAGCCCTCGACCGACCACATCAGTAAAACCCGAGTTGAGCGGCCCACCCGAGACGCGGTAGCCCTCGGTTGATCTCATAAGTATAACCTGAGTTTTATGGCCCACTCGAGACACGATTGCCCTCAATCGTCCCTATCGGTATAACCTGAGCTGAGTGACCCACCCAAGACACATTAGACCTCTACGGCGCCCATCAGGATAACCTAAGCTGAGTGGCCCACCCGAGACACGATAGCCTACGACCAGCCTTATCAGTATAACATGAGCTCAGTGGCTCACCCAAGACACGGTAGCCCTCGACCACCCCTATCTGAATAACATAAGTTTACATACCCACCCGAGACACGGTAGCCCTCGATCGCCCCCATCACGATAACCTGAGCTGAGTGGCCCACCCAAGACACGGTAGCCCTCGACCAACCCCATCAGGATAACCTCAGCTCAGTGGACCACCTACAACACGATAGCCTCTGATTATTCGTTTTGATTTACCGCAAGTGCACGGCGTTGGTGAAGACGCAGCAAGTATGGATTGTACCACAAGGAGTTGTGCGCATTGTTATTATAACCATACTCGAATGGGAAGAGAGAGGAGAATGAAGAGATTATACTAAAGTAACTACTAAATGATGAATTAATCAATAATTAAACTAAACCCTTTGGAGTGGATGTGCAATAGTGAGGTGTGTGTTCATGAGTGTCTTCATTTCCTTAAGCACAAGTATGTAAAGTATGTGAAATCAACTAGAAACGTGTATGAAGTCTAATTAACATCAACTACATTTACATGAATACATGACTAATATAGTTAAACATGAAGTTAAGATGCACTTTGGGTTCTCTAGAACGAACTAAGTACATATTGTGGCCATTAAGACATCAATTAACCATCTATACAACTTAATACATTCACGCATACACTACTAATCAAGTATTCATACATAACAAACCACTTCTATACAAAGATAAACCATTAAGAGCAACAAAATAAACTCTAGATTATCTCATCTAATACAAGTTTTAACAAGTTACAAGTATAGATCTACATTAAGCACATGAAATAACACAAGATAAGAAGAACTCATCGTATACTTCACCATCAACTACATTGCCTCCACTCCAAATGGGGTGAGTCTACTCACTAATCATAAGAACAAACATGGAAAGCAAGAGATTAAGACTAAACATAGCATAAAACTCTAACTAGAAGACTAACAAACAAAATCAAAAACAAAATGGATAGAAAGAAAGTAAATGATAAGAGGAATCAGAATATACCTTTAGATTATCAAAAGAGTGACATTACAAGCTTCAAAGTCCACCTTCTCTACTGCCCAAACTGGGTAAACCTAAGTTATTCTAATGGTAGAGGCTGAGAAGTAGAGGAAAGGTAGGAGAAACATTACTATTTATAGAGAAAATAAGGGTGTTGATGAATCTGGAAGTAATCCGCTGACTGTAATTATTTTCTCTATAGTGTGGTATTGATATCAAACCAAGAGAGAATTTTGGGTGCATTTGAAGCCATTGGATCCACCACTAGTGGAACATTTGCTTCTAACCTGCCCTATTTTTCTCCAGCAACTTAATTGTTGTATTTTGCACGTGGGGTGCACTCCTGGTCTGCTGGTTCGAGCTTGTTTATCTTTAATTTCCCAAATACTCCTCAAGATCATGGTATTGAAGGATTTTTTGTGCCCAAAATGTTTTTTATGCGTTCAGGTCTCTCTAGATGACATGTGTGTTCTTCCTGATTTGCAGATAGGTCATTGTGCATGACAAACATGTCCATTTTGCTTCATTTGAGTCTTTTCTTCTTAATTTCAGTCATTTTCTCTTCATTTCTCTTCTTAATTTATTACCTAATACCTGAAACACCACAAACAAACAATTGGGGTAAAATAAATGATATATAGCATGAATACGATGTATGATATGCTACTAATTAAATACACTCACACTTACATTTTGCTAATCCCGAGCAAAACAAAGAAAGAGAAAAATGAAAGAAAGTAAAACATACGAAAAATAGAAAAATCCTAACTCACTTTCGTAGGAATCATGATTGGACTTAGTACGTGCAACAAACCGTTAAATCTCATTGACCAAGGAGGAGGATGGTTTCATATAAATTAGGGATGGTTTCACTAGTTGCCAAATAATTCAAAACTACAAAACCACAGTGTAATTTTTCCTAGCATCGTTTATATCCAAGCACTGACTTGCAGCGGATCAACATTTAGTTGCAAAAAAAGAAAACATAATAACGTAACTTGTTTAAGACATAAAAGAAAAGAAAGAAGAGAAGAAAAAAACATAACTTGTTTTTCTTGTTTAGTATGGTTAAGGATACGTTACACATCAAATTACTAATACATTAGATTGGGTATAGATGCTATGATGGATAGGTGTTCTCGGCAATCCATTAGCAAGATGTCTCGGATTTTAATGTGATTTAATTTGGATATATATCTTCTCTTCTATATCTATCTATACTATAAAAGCAAACATGTGGTGGTTAATTATTCGTCATTTTGTGTCTTTTAAATGACAATTAACACAGGTCATTTGTTGGGGAAGAGTATATATCCTATCCTATATATATAAGTATATAACAGATGTCAAAACATGAGAGTACGTGCATTTGTTATATGACATTATTATGTATCACTCGTTAGCGTGCTAATTCCTATATTACTCTCTTGCCAAAAGGATGGTGCAATTCCTTCAAAAAAAAAAGTTGGAGAACCAATAGAAAACCGACACACGTCCTTCTTCAGTATGGTGTCCAACGTTTCTGGAGCAGCAGATTTTGTCACGTTGCGCTTGCGCTGCGCCGTTAACAACGTATTTGGTGCAGCACGCAAATGTGGTGGGAAAGACGAAATTTTGTAGTGTTGTTCATACGTGTCGCCCTGTGATTCGTGGAGTAGGTATCCTGCATGTTAGCCTCCACAGGTCTCACAAAACAGAAAAGAAAACTACACTAAACCCTAGCAAGTTAAGAAGGATGGCAGCGTTGGTCCTACGAAGGAGAAGTACTGCGTCTGTTCTTGGTTCTCTTACGACAGGTCTCTTGGCTAGGTTTTGCACCGGTAGTGATTCCGTTGGTGTTGGGTCGTCGACTTTGTTGAGCCCTGATGACCGGAACATTAGCCGGAGTGCATTCCCACCGGGTTTCATCTTCGGTGCTTCCTCTTCGGCTCATCAGGTTCATTCATCATCCCTCCATATTATTCTTGTCGTGTTTTTAATTACTTCGAGTTACATCACATTTTAATGTAGAGGTTTACTTTAAGTGTGTATATTCTTGGACGTACGTAAGATGGATATAATAATGATAAAAACTATTGCCCATCGAGTATGATTGATCCAATTAATCCATGTGTTGGTCTCTTTCTATCCTCATTTTCACGATTTTGTCTCCTACAACATATGTCATACGTGTGTTTAAGTTGGAAATGGTAAGCAACTTTATTATTTGTTTGCACTCTTCTTGTTCATCCCGATATATATCTATTTCACGGGCTTGGCTACAAACTTAGAGTATCCTACAAATCTTAGTTTGAAGAAAAAAAGATTTAATGTACAATGTTACATCATTTTATAGTTTTAAACATATATATATATATATATGTTACATCAATGAATATATATATATATATATATATATATATTCATTGACGTCGTTAGGAAAATTAGATCGGTAGTTTGCCCAAGTTATGATACAAAAGCAATGAAGATGAATCCGTAAAAATAATTAAGAGTAAAATCAAGGGATTTTTAGCCTATTTTCTCTCTTTTCATGCCAAATATTAATAAATCCTTCTAGTCCACATTCTAAAGGAGCGTTGGTTTAAACTCCTAAATCACTCGTTACGTGTGCAAATCTGGTTTAATCATGATGATTAGCTTAACGAGAAAAAAACCACATGGTGAAATTTGAATTAAGGCTGCACCATGCAGTATATTTTGGATGCGCCAATGGAAGAGTAACACGTGTTCTCCGTCAACAAACCATTTGAGAAAGGGAGGGTGACGTGTCGAGCGTTTATTTGCTCCAAAATGTTTGGTCTACAGCACACAAATGTTGTATAAGTAGCAAATTGTCGTGTTGTGTCGACGTGGCACTGTGTGAGTAGTGGAGTAGGTAGTGGTAGGAATCCAGCTGGACTGATGGCTGAAGCAGTACTGTGCCTTAATGCATATTTCTTTCTTCAGCCCACCTGACCTGCAGATGAGCCCTCGCTTGGACAAGTAAGACTTAATAAAATAAATAATTGTTTTATAAAAAATAAGTAAATTAATAATAAAATGTTTTGTGTTTTGTTGTATCCCCAAAACAAAAGTTATGCTCAACTTTCCAATTTTCCATTCCATTCCATTGGCGAACTTAAATTTCCCTCCATCGTCACAAACCCTAATAGCTAGACTAGATCCACGACCACGATCACCCCACTCAACATCCACGTCATCATGTGTTTGTTGTTGTGGTGGGGAGGAGAAGAACTTCAAGGATTAGAAGTGTCTTTGCTTTTGTTTTTTCTATGGATGTAGTGCATTTGTATCCAACTTAATTAGGTTCTGTCATGCATGCATGCAAATTACATTTCCATCTTTAACATGCAAGTTTAATCTACGTGTTTACCGTAAAAATGTCAGTTTATTTGCTTATGTCAACGTAATTGTGCTTGCAGATTGAAGGTGGTGCGGACAAAGGTGGCAGGACATTTGGGACACCTTCACCCAGAAATACTCTGGTTCTTATTTTAATTACCCTTGCTCATCATCATAATTTTTTCTAATTCCATTATATATATATTATGTTCTAATCTTCTTCTTTTTCATGACAACAAGTAACTTTATGTTCCGGAAGGAAGTGTCATGTATCATTTTTTTCATAGCGTGTATTACAATTTGTCACTCTAAATGCTCTATTGATTTCAGTTTGTCTTCTTAAATTTAGAATATGTCAACCACCTCCTTATACTTGTATTTCGTAATACTCTGCCTCGTCTCTTTAATAATTTGTTAATTTTAAATATTCACCATTGCTTTTTAATTGTTTGTTGCGATATTCTTAACCGTCCCTAAAATTATACTATATCTAGATTGAATATGTTATATTCGGTTCAAATTATACTATATCTATCTAGATTCAAATATGTTATACTATTCAAATGCACCTCATTTTTATTTGTTTCAGAAAAGATAAAAGATGGGAGTCATGCGGGTATTGCAGCTAACTCCTACGAGCTTTATGAGGTAAAAATATGCCATCATGCACATATTTAATACCAATGTTCTACTTCTTGAGCCCATTCACGTCTTTGTCTTGGTTGAGACAGAGACATGAATGTACTTTCCTTTTATTACATAGCTTTTGGGTTAATTCCATTTACTTGTAATTTTTATACATTCTTATCGAAAAAAGAGTAAAAACTTCCTAGGCTGCTTTTAGGGGAAAAAACAATTAAGTGTGTCGATTTCATTCAAATATCTGACATTGGGCAATGACATCCTATAATAAACCTTTAGTTGTCCATGTGTTTCCGTACATTTTAAGGCTCAAGTTATACGCGTAGTATCTTGGTTTTATAAGTTATGTTAATATATTTAGATGGATTGGGGACTCTTGGATCTGACAGAAAACCAACTCCTAAGAGCACCCTTAATGGGCAGCCCTCCCTTAACGGGAGGGCGCGCCCAGGGCGGGGCTCCCTGGGTGGATTCCCGGGCGGCAGGCCGCCTGGGAATCCGCCCTGGGCGCCCGGGCGGGGGGCCACGTGGCCCCCCATTCGTCCAGTTTTTTTTTTTGAAATAAAGATTATTTTTATAATTAGGATAATGTATTAATTAGGTAAATGGAATTTAATTAATTAGGTATTACAAAATAATTGAAAAAATATTTTATGATTAATTAACAATTTTATGATTTACTTAGATATAAAAAAAATTAAAAAAATCATAAATAAATTAAGAAATACAAAATACAAATGCAATACAAATACACTTCGGAAACAAAATACAATACAAGTACAGAATACGAAATACTGTAGGTCCTCGATGTTTGAGAAGTCCAAGTCTCGATCAAATCACCTCGTCTTTAGTGAGTCACGCGCGTACTGTAAGTCCTCGATGTTTGAGAAGTCCAAGCCTCGATCAAATCGCCTCGTCTTTAGTGAGTCACGCGTGTACTGTAAGTCCTCGATGTTTGAGAAGTTCAAGCCTCAATTCAATCGTCTCGTCTTTAGTGAATCACGCGCGTACTGTAGGTCCTCGATGCTTGAGAAGTCCAAGCCTCGATTCAATCGTCTCGTCTTTAGTGAATCACGCGCGTACTGTAGGTCCTCGATGCTTGAGAAGTCCAAGCCTCGATCCAATCGTCTCGTCTTTAGTGAATCACGCGCGTACTGTAGGTCCTCGATGCTTGAGAAGTCTAAGCCTCGATCCAATCGTCTCGTCTTTTGTGAGTCACGCGCGTACTGTAGGTTACTTCTCAGAACTATAAATGTACCCCTCCTGGTTGGTTCTCTCTCATTCATCTACGAACAATGTCTTCACCCGATAACTCTTCCAGTTGGATTTCTTCATCATCTTCAACATCCAATGACGAAGTTTACGACCAAGTGTTGAACTCCTTAACGGAGTATGTCTCCCAAGTGGTGGACCAACGTCCTAAGAGGCGTAGAATGCGAACTTCGAACCCAGATAGAGATAGGGAGCTTGGTTACAACCGTTTGATTGCCGATTATTTTTCTAACGACCCTATTTATCCTGACAACATTTTCAGGAGAAGATTTAGGATGCGAAAGCATGTATTTCTTCGCATTGTGAGTGCCATTGAGGCGTCTGATGTCTTCTTCCAACGTAATCCAGACGCCACCGGTAGGATGAGCATCTCTGGCCTGCGGAAATGTACCACGGCGATTCGTATGCTAACGTACGGTGTTGCGGCTGATGAGGTGGACGAATACTTGAGGCTAAGTGAATCCACGGCAAGAAACACACTTGAGAAATTCTGCGATGGTGCAATTAACAACTTCGGCGGTAAGTATCTCCGAAGACCTAATGCAAATGACCTAGCACGACTACTTGAAGTTGGTGAGCAGCGTGGGTTCCCAGGCATGATGGGAAGTATCGATTGCATGCACTGGGTGTGGAAAAATTTGAAGGGAATGTGTTCTAAAAGTTTTACTTTTAAATGCCAATTATTATGAATTGAATGAGAAATCATTTTGTTCCTTGTTTATGTTATTCGTCTTTTGGAAGTGTTAAGGAAAAAGCTCTTGGTCCTTAACCGTAGAGCTCTAAAAGATATTGGTTTACATAAAACAAAAGATATTCGCAATCATGGTAATTAACATGGAACATTAATTACCGAGTTAAGATTGTCGTGTTGGTCATAGATCATTGTAGCTCTACAAGTGAGTGACAACACGGGTATGCAAAAGAGGAAAATATTACTTTTGTATACTGAATAGACCTAATAAGTAAAATATTATAGAAATGTGTTTTTGTGTCATTAATATTTTACTGTGTCTTTGGTCCTTTGATATGAGACTTATATCTAATCACTTAAGGAGTTCTTAATTAGACTAGTGTCTTGAGCTATCGATGAGTGTAGTGTAAAGGCATTAGTTGGTTAAGTACAACTTTTGTTGGAGAAGATAGTTAGTCAAAAGACTATCATTGCCCCTCTTAATTGAGTGATGATATTAGTGGGCCCCTTGATAAAGCAAAGTTATAATGTGCACAATGTGATTTGAGTTAAGTCACATATTTATAACTAGCTTAAAGAGATCAAGAAATGAATACTAATACAAAGATGACACAATACTACTTTGTGTGTATTCTTAATATCATGAGGCAAGGGACGGACACAAGTGGTGCACTCCATCACTAAGTGGATCGGGTTTTGGTTCGAGTGGAATTAAGACATCTAACTAATTGGGAGCTATAATGTGTAGCTAGATACCGTTTATAGCTTGTGATATTAAGCTCTTAATATCACTGCCAACTTAGTTTAGATCCTCCCATAGGTCACACCGCGAAAACCGTAAAACAAGAAGCTTGATTTTTCGTTCATATGATGTGTCGGGTTTCTCATAGAAAATATGACACATGTGGTGAACAAGTAAAATCAATTATGTTATATATAAACATAATTAGAGTCATGATAAATTCATATTATATGCATATATTATGGGGTGCAATAATTTATTGTTGCATAGGATAATACATTGCATAAGTTGTGAATTTGCTAAAACCCCCTTAAGTTCAAATTTTGTTGGAAATAAATCCAAAATTTGAAATAGGCAAAATCGGGTAGAAGTTTGGTAATCCGTTGAGGTTCGGTCGACCGAAGGATCTATGGATCGGTCAACCGAACGTAGAACGGATAATCGTAATTGATTGACCGAACTTGACCAAAGTGAACTTTGGTACGGTGTACCGAACCAGAAACGGTCGACCGAACAATGTCAAGTTCCGATATTTTCGGTTAACCGAATAGCACTCGGTCTTGGACGAGAATTAGTCCGATCGGTTAAGGAGAATTTTTCCCCTTAAGATTCGGTCATCCGTCACGTACTCGGTTAAACGATCGTGATAAATTCGGTTAACCGAGTGGGACTCGGTAAACCGAACAGCGGTCGATTTTCTGCCTTTGATTATTAAGAGATTAATTTGATCGATGGTTGGATTAGCTCCGAATTTGGTCAAATGTTTTGTGGGTGCATATAATGCATTATGGAATTAGTTTGTGAGAGAAATTGTCATAAAACCGTGGCTAAAGAATAGCCATGATTAAGAGTAAGATTGGAACCTATAAATAGGTCCTTATTCTCCCTAATTGTGACACACAATTTAGAAATTATTTTCTCTCCTAATTCACTACTAAAACCCACGAAAATTCTCTTAGTTTTCTAAGTCTTTGGAAGGAGAAATCTCAGAGGCTAAGGAAGGGGTTTGTAGCTAGATTCTAAGCTTGTTTGGGGATAGATTGGCTAGCTCCTTTCTCTCCAACCTTGTTTAGGGTTTCGGTGAACACTCGGAGGCATCCGGCGCGGCGAGAAGCATCCCCAACGTCTCCAAATCTTCAAGAAGTTTTTGAGAACTTCTAGGTATGAATTTCGGAGCCCTTGTTTGTTTTAAAATAGTTTTTGAAACTAGATGTTAAAACAAACCGATGCATGCATGAAATAAATCAAAGAAAATTGTAATTGATCCTTATTATACATAAAAATTTCGAAAATATATATGTATAATTAAACATGAAATCCTACAGTGGTATCAGAGCATAGGGTTCAATTTTCTCATGATTTATGGCTGTAAACAAATTTAGTTTACCATCTAGGATTTAAACAATTCGTTTTACCGGTTTTTTGGTCTTTAAATGTTTGTTGAAATAATTTCTTATAATAATTCGTTTTAAATGTTTTGAATGTTTAAAACATGTCATGTAATTATTAGAATTATGATTTAGACATAAGTCTAACTTGCAATAATTTCGTTTTAAGTATAAACAATTATTTTTGTAAGAGAATCAACAAAACCGAAAAACTGCAGTTCATCTTTCCATTGGAAATTGGATGGACAGCGGTTCAAAAATAGTTTTTGAACTATGGATGAATGAAAAATGTTTTTAATGGATTTCAAAATATTTTTCAAAGAATTGTTTGGGATTTTAGATGCTTGATAAACTAGGTTGTATAGTTTATAGCAATTGCGTGCTTGAGTTGCTTTGCAGGATTGTGAGTTTATATGTTCCAAAATCAGAAGCTATGAATGTATGTCATTATTATTATACAGGGGCTTATGTATGTAAAAGCCAAAATTCTCTCTATTTCCGTCTTTTAAATAGTTGCATTTGCATATGAGAGGTTTTTACATAGGACTTGCACTAGTCAGTTTTATCGAATGTGAGGAGCATGTTTATTTTCTGTAAAATCTACATCTCCGGTGCAAGAGGAAGTCGCCGCTGTAGCGCATCGATCGAGGATCGAGGATCGGGGATCGAGGATCAAGGATCGAAGGGAACATATAAACTCACACGATGTGGATTGTGTGAATGTTTAATTTCTTTTTTTAATTTCTGCTATGCATGTGATGAATGTGTTGAATGTTAGGATGTGTATGATTAATAATATGCATGATAACCTAAAATTCTAAATCACATGTTAAATTGTCCAACAAAAATTAAGAATAAATTTCCTTCTTATTTCATCCACTAGCAGCCATTGATCGAGAGATATTCTGCTCGCCCTTAGCGAGAGATAGCTCCCTCTATCTTTGGGAATAGTGGGAGATATAAAGGTTGTCTGTTGTTGTGCCACAATTAAATATATGAGGTGTGTTTCACCCTAGTGAACCCCAAGTACGTTTAGTTGTGAATACAATGGATAAACGTATCTCGTATCAAATGAAAATAAGTTTTCTTAACATTACCTAGAGCCCTCGCTCGGTTTTGGGAAAAAGTTTTTCTTACGAGGATAGGTCGTATTCCCTCATAATTAAAACGACAAGAGTCACAAAAGTTTGAAGATGCTAAATGTTGCTAAAATTCAAAAAGGTTGTGATTAGAAAATGTTTTCTTACCTTGACATTGTAATGTATTCGATAGCCCTTACCTAGTCTATATTACAATTAATAGGATCTTGGGTTGTTGCATTTATGGGCAAAATTTTTATTTGCAACATTTACATTTATATATTCGATATATGTATGCATGTGTATTAAAACATAAAATTGGCATTAAAACCTGTATGATTTATTTTGTAGAAAAATGTCGAACATCCAACCTATCGTACGATCCATGATAGAAAAACACCCTTTAGCAAATGATGGCTCAAACTTCATTAGTTGGCAACTCAAACTCAACATCGTGTTAAAGTTTGAGAAACTATCTCACATTTTGGAAGGTCCAATCCCAAAGTGGAATGAGAGATTAACCGATGAAGAGAAAGAGGCTAAGGCCAAGTGGTAAGACCAAGAGAACCAAGTTCACGGTCTTATGCTAGCATCCATGGGTGACTCGCTCCAAGCGAAATACTTGGATTCAAAACCCAAGAAGACCATGGAGGCTTTATCTAAGATGTTCATGGATAGTGCCCGAAAGGAGCGCTATAAGACCACCATCGCACTCACAAGGTGCCATATGGCGGAGGGAACATCGGTATCTATGCATTTTCTCACGATGCAAGGATACCTTGAGAAGTTGGCAAAGTTCTCTTCACCAATGCCCGAGGACATTGCTGAAGATATGATTCTTGGCTCTCTAGCCCCGTCCTTTAAGGACTTTGTGATGCACTATCACGTGTGTGAAAAGGGGGTGAGTCTTGAGGAGCTGCACAACGCTCTCAAAACTGCTGAAGTTGACATGGGCAAGGGTAGGGACAAGCAAGTCCTTGCCGTCCATGGGAGGGGTCATAAGATTGGTAAAGGAAAAGGCAAATCTACCAAAAGTGGTTCAATCAAGAGCAAGGGAGTAGGAGGTGCTCGTGCGAGTGCCTCGAGGGGGAAATCTCAGAAATCTCCAACTCCCAATACGGAGTGCTTTCACTGCGGTGAAAAAGGACACATCCGGCCAAATTGCCCCAAGTACAAGGAAGACCTTGACAACGGAGTGATTGAACGCAGGCGCCCCAAAAAGGCCAAAGGTATATTTGTTATTGAAATAAATTTAGCCACCTCTGTCCAGGATTGGGTAATTGATACCGGATCTTGTGCTCACATAGTTTCTAATGTGCAGCTACTCATGGATAGGAAGGAACTCGTAAGGAACGAGGTAGAATTGAAGGTCGGAAATGGTGCGAACGTGTTTGCGGTTGCACAAGGTTCTGTGGTGCTTCAATTATGTAGTGGTTTAAATTTATGTCTAAAGAATGTTTATTATGTACCTTCGATTAGCAAGAATATTATTTCTGTATCATGTCTGGATATGGATAATTTTAATATAAATATTTCAAATTCTTGTTTGTCTATATCGAAGAATGGTGTTCTATGCAAATGCGTTCATAAGGAATGGTCTCTATTTGCTTGAATTGGATAATAAACAAATCTTTAATATCAATAACAAAAGACTTAAGACCACTCACGAGAATGATACTCTCTTGTGGCACTATCGTCTTGGTCACATAAATGAAAAGCGCATCAAGAAATTGCAAGAAGCTAACCTTCTTGGTCTACTTAATTTTAAATCATTGGAGACGTGCCAACCATGTCTAATGGGAAAAATGACCAAAAAGCCTTTCAAGAAGAAAGGCCCAAGGGCGAGTGGCTTGTTGGATTTGATACATTCCGATGTATGTGGTCCAATAAGTACTAGTGCACGAGATGGTTTCAGGTACTTCATTACGTTCACGGATGATTATAGTCGTTATGGCTATGTTTATCTAATGAGAAACAAAAGTGAATCCTTTGACAAGTTCAAAGAATTCAAGAATGAAGTAGAGAACCAACTCGACAAGAAAATCAAGTCTCTGCGAACGGATCGTGGAGGTGAGTACTTAAGTGCCGAATTTGACTCATACCTAAAGGAGTTTGGTATTGTACCTCAACTCACCCCTCCCGGTACACCTCAGTGGAATGGGGTATCCGAAAGGAGGAATAGGACATTGCTCGATATGGTTCGGTCAATGATGAGTCATGCGGAATTACCTCTTTACTTTTGGAGTTATGCACTACAAACTGCGGCTTATACACTAAATAATGTTCCATCCAAATCCGTGGAGAAAACTCCTTATGAGCTATGGAGTGGTAAAACACCTAAGCTCAGTTTTCTCAAGATTTGGGGTTGTGAGGCTTACGTCAAGAGATTGATGTCGACCAAACTTCAACCAAAAGCGGATAAGTGCTTCTTTATTGGTTATCCTCGTGAGACAAGAGGATACTACTTTTGGCATATCACCTCCAATCGAGTGATTGTAGAGAGGGATGCCACATTTCTGGAAAATGAATTTCTAGAAAGAGTAAAAAGTAGTGGGAGTAGGGTTGTGCTTGAGGAAACTCAAGATACTCTACAAGATCATGAAATGAATGATGACATTCAAGATCATGAAGGCCCAACCGAGATTCCTTTGGTTAGTGGGAGCGTGAGCGAGAGACCATCACAAGAAATTGTGAGAGAATCTCAATCATCCCCACCAAGTGTACGTTCAAGAGTTGAACGTGAACCCATTCCTCAAGAAATTGTGGAAGAAGTTCGAGAGACACGACAAGAACCAAAAGAACTTAGAAGGTCAACAAGGGAAAGGAAGAAACCCGATTTGTATCTGGGACTTCATGAAATCATAGTACTAGATACCAATGATCCCTTGACCTTCCAAGAAGCAATGGAAAGGGAAGACTCCAAACTATGGCTTAAGGCCATGGAATCCGAAATAGAATCCATGTATGATAATCAAGTATGGGACTTGGTTGACCTTCCTCAAGGGAAAAAGGCCATTCATAATAAATGGGTTTTTAAGAGGAAGATGGACATGGATGGGAACTTGACAACCTACAAAGCGAGGCTTGTAGCGAAGGGTTTCACTCAAGTTCAAGGAATTGACTATGATGAAACTTTTTCACCGGTTGCCATGTTTAAGTCTATTCGGATCATGCTCGCTATTGCCGCATTTCACGATTATGAAATATGGCAAATGGATGTCAAAACGGCGTTCCTGAATGGGAACTTGGAGGAGGATGTGTACATGGTACAACCTCAAGGTTTTGAAGATCCAAAGAATAGCGAGAATGTATGCAAGCTTCAAAGATCCATCTATGGATTGAAGCAAGCATCAAGGAGTTGGAACAAACGCTTTGACGAGGAAGTGAAGAAGCTTCACTTCATTCAAAGTAAGGAAGAACCTTGTGTATACAAGAAGGTTAGTGGGAGCCATGTAGTATTCCTAATCCTATATGTCGATGACATATTGCTTATGGGCAATCATATTCCTTTGCTTGAGCAAACGAGAAGTTCATTGAAATCTGCATTTTCGATGAAAGACATGGGTGAGGCTCAATACATCTTGGGAATCAAGATATATCGAGATAGACCCCGTAGACTCATTGGCCTCAGTCAACGTGCATACATTGACAAGGTCTTGGAAAGGTTCAAGATGAACAACTCCAAAAAGGGAAGTGTGCCAATGAGTATGGGTGTGCAACTCAAGAAGTCTCAACGTGTGCAATCACGTAAGGACTTAGAGTACATGAAGGATGTCCCTTATGCTTCGGCAATTGGGTCAATCATGTACGCGATGACTTGCACAAGACCAGATGTCTCGTATGCTCTAAGCGTGACAAGTCGTCACCAATCCAACGCAGGTCCTGAGCATTGGACTGCGGTCAAGAATATCCTGAAGTACCTTAACCGGACTAAGGATAAGATTCTTGTTTATGGAGGACAAAGGGAATTGATAGTTGAAGGTTACTCGGATGCGAGTTTCATGAGTGATCCAGACGATAGAAGGTCGCAATCAGGATACGTCTTCCTTCTGAATGGTGGAGCTGTGAGTTGGCGTAGCTGGAAGCAAACCACTACGGCCGATTCAACCACTGCTTCAGAAGTAATGGTTGTCGCTGAAGCGAGCAAGGAAGGAGTGTGGATCAAGAAGTTCCTTGAAGAGCTTGGAGTAGTTCCCACAAGCGAGGGACCCATCGAGCTATTTTGCGATAATAGTGCATCTATCTCGCAAATCAAGGATCCTAGATCACACCACAAAGTGAAGTACATGGATCGTAAGTACTTCGTGACACGTGACCTCATCGACGAAGGCAAAATAAATCTGTTATGGGTGGACACCAACAGCAACACAGCTGATCCATTCACAAAACCCTTATCCCAAGCCAAGGGCGAAATGCATTTCGAGTCCATAGGATTGAGGAACCATGTAGATTGGCTTGATGATTGATATGTAATGGGGTTTACCCTAGTTATTATTGTTTTATGCATTGATTATGTATGAGAAAGAAAACTTTAATAACAAGTGGGAGATTGAAGGGAATGTGTTCTAAAAGTTTTACTTTTAAATGCCAATTATTATGAATTGAATGAGAAATCATTTTGTTCCTTGTTTATGTTATTCGTCTTTTGGAAGTGTTAAGGAAGAAGCTCTTGGTCCTTAACCGTAGAGCTCTAAAAGATATTGGTTTACATAAAACAAAAGATATTCGCAATCATGGTAATTAACATGGAACATTAATTACCGAGTTAAGATTGTCGTGTTGGTCATAGATCATTGTAGCTCTACAAGTGAGTGACAACACGGGTATGCAAAAGAGGAAAATATTACTTTTGTATACTGAATAGACCTAATAAGTAAAATATTATAGAAATGTGTTTCTGTGTCATTAATATTTTACTCTGTCTTTGGTCCTTTGATATGAGACTTATATCTAATCACTTAAGGAGTTCTTAATTAGACTAGTGTCTTGAGCTATCGATGAGTGTAGTGTAAAGGCATTAGTTGGTTAAGTACAACTTTTGTTGGAGAAGATAGTTAGTCAAAAGACTATCATTGCCCCTCTTAATTGAGTGATGATATTAGTGGGCCCCTTGATAAAGCAAAGTTATAATGTGCACAATGTGATTTGAGTTAAGTCATATATTTATAACTAGCTTAAAGAGATCAAGAAATGAATACTAATACAAAGATGACACAATACTACTTTGTGTGTATTCTTAATATCATGAGGCAAGGGACGGACACAAGTGGTGCACTCCATCACTAAGTGGATCGGGTTTTGGTTCGAGTGGAATTAAGACATCTAACTAATTGGGAGCTATAATGTGTAGCTAGATACCGTTTATAGCTTGTGATATTAAGCTCTTAATATCACTGCCAACTTAGTTTAGATCCTCCCATAGGTCACACCATGAAAACCGTAAAACAAGAAGCTTGATTTTTCGTTCATATGATGTGTCGGGTTTCTCATAGAAAATATGACACATGTGGTGAACAAGTAAAATCAATTATGTTATATATAAACATAATTAGAGTCATGATAAATTCATATTATATGCATATATTATGGGGTGCAATAATTTATTGTTGCATAGGATAATACATTGCATAAGTTGTGAATTTGCTAAAACCCCCTTAAGTTCAAATTTTGTTGGAAATAAATCCAAAATTTGAAATAGGCAAAATCGGGTAGAAGTTCGGTAATCCGTTGAGGTTCGGTCGACCGAAGGATCTATGGATCGGTCAACTGAACGTGGAACGGATAATCGTAATTGATTGACCGAACTTGACCAAAGTGCCGAACTTTGGTACGGTGTACCGAACCAGAAACGGTCGACCGAACAATGTCAAGTTCCGATATTTTCGGTTAACCGAATAGCACTCGGTCTTGGACGAGAATTAGTCTGATCGGTTAAGGAGAATTTTTCCCCTTAAGATTCGGTCATCCGTCATGTACTCGGTTAAACGATCGTGATAAATTCGGTTAACCGAGTGGGACTCGGTAAACCGAACAACGGTCGATTTTCTGCCTTTGATTATTAAGAGATTAATTTGATCGATGATTGGATTAGCTCCGAATTTGGTCAAATGTTTTGTGGGTGAATATAATGCATTATGGAATTAGTTTGTGAAAGAAATTGTCATAAAATCGTGGCTAAAGAATAGCCATGATTAAGAGTAAGATTGAAACCTATAAATAGGTCATTATTCTCCCTAATTGTGACACACAATTCAGAAATTATTTTCTCTCCTAATTCACTACTAAAACCCACGAAAATTCTCTTAGTTTTCTAAGTCTTTGGAAGGAGAAATCTCAGAGGCTAAGGAAGGGGTTTGTAGCTAGATTCTAAGCTTGTTTGGGGATAGATTGGCTAGCTCCTTTCCCTCCAACCTTGTTTAGGGTTTCGGTGAACACTCGGAGGCATCCGGCGCGGCGAGAAGCATCCCCAACGTCTCCGAATCTTCAAGAAGTTTTTGAGAATTTCTAGGTATGAATTTTGGAGCCCTTGTTTGTTTTAAAATAGTTTTTGAAACTAGATGTTAAAACAAACCGATGCATGCATGAAATAAATCAAAGAAAATTGTAATTGATCCTTATTATACATAAAAATTTCGAAAATATATATGTATAATTAAACATGAAATCCTACAAAATTGCCCTGTTGCGTGGAGGGGCCAATATCAAGGGCGTAGTGGCAATGTCACTCTTGTTCTCGAGGCAGTGGCGTCGGCTGACTTGTGGATATGACACTCGTTTTTTGGCACACCAGGTTCATGCAACGACTTAAATGTCCTGCAACGATCTCCGGTTTTTGACGACGTAATGGAAGGACGAGCTCCACCTGTGAATTTTGAGGTAAATGGTTCTCGATATAATCTTGGATATTATCTTACTGATGGTATTTATCCAAAATGGGCAGCATTCATTCCGTCCATCGTTCATCCACAAACACCGAAGAACAGGTTATTTGCTGAACGACAAGAAGCAGCACGCAAAGATGTAGAACGTGCATTTGGAGTCTTGCAAGCGCGATTCGCGATAGTGAAGAAGTCATCTCTTGCATGGAGTAAGATTGTACTTAACAAAATAATGACAGCTTGCATTGTAATGCATAATATGATAGTGGAGGATGAACGTGATTCCTTCGGTAATTTTGGAGATTGGAACGAATTTGTTGAGGATCAACCTGAAAATTCCGTGAACGACGCGGTTCGGTATTCCACTGACCGTGTATTGGATATTACCAGGTACTTGAGAAGGAGAGATCAAGTGCGTGATCGCACCACACATTTGAACCTTCAAGCCGATTTGGTCGTCAATATATGGCAACGCTTTGGAGGAAATGCGTCTTGATGTATTTGAAGTTTAGTATTTATGTTTAGTATTTAAGCATGTATTTTTAGTTTTAGTTTCTAAATTTCCGGTTAATGTATTATGTAATGTGGTTTTCTAATTTTTAATAATATTTTCGTATTTATTAATTAAATGTTAATAAAAAACGAATGATTGTTGATATTAAATAATTACAATAATGATTATTAATTTATTTTGTTGATTGTTGAAAGAGTTTTGGAGAGAAGAATAAAAATAATGACGTGACAACAAATACTGTAGCGTGACTGGGTGGATTGGGTAATGGTTAAGGATTTTGTAGGGGGTTGGTTTGTGCTGACGTGGCAGAGAGAGAAGCTGACGTGGCTGAGAGAGAAAGCAGGACGTCCGGGAACTGCCTGGGCGCCGTTAATGATGCTCTAAGGCCCACATCAAGAATCAGATTTTTTTTCCAAAAGCTGTCAACCCAAGGGAAGAGCCCAATCACATTCTGTTTTGAGGATAAAAAGTTACATTCCAGTGATTCTATTCATGTATTCTTTTATGGGAAATGTTTGTTGAACGCTTCGCGTCACGGACGCTGCAAACCCAGTCAGCAGAATGGCTGATGTGGGCAACCCAGTCAGCAGACGCGGCTGAGTTCGCTCTCTCCCCAGAAACAATTTCTTTGTTTAGTTTATTCCTCGTTTCGTACAAATTTCGCCATCCCTCGCCATCCCTCATTAATGCGTCTCAAATCACTCCATTCTTTCATCATGTTGGCGCTCCTACACTCAACATTCGTCCTCCTATTTCTTCCCTTCTCTTTATTAAATTCATTTTTTTCCGGACACACACATCATTCATTTTCTTTAGTTTCTGGACAAGCACGTAACTTATTCCGGACAAAGTTACTATTTATTCCGGACAGTTGGAATACTTATTCCGGACAGACGGAACACTTATTCCGGACAGACGAACTACTTACTCCTGTTTTTTTGTTGCTGTTGTTTTATTTTCCCGATGCGTCCACCATCGCATTTAATGCTTTTCAAATCAGCACGTCCTCCGTCTTCTTTCTTATTGTTTGGCGCGTCACGGAGATACAAATATGAGTGTCTAGGTTATTCCGATCCTACGAACCATTCCTTCTTCTCTCCTTCCTCCATTTTTGTTGTACTGTAATGGCACTCGTAAATGTGTCCTCACAGCCGGCTCATGCCTCCAACGTCCCTCAAGTGATGATGAATTTTCCTTCCTTCGAAGAAGCCAAAGCATTTTACGTTTCATACACCGATTCCTGTGGTTTTGGTGTGAAGATAAGGCAATCTCATTACGGTCATGGTGTTGTAATACGGGCCACTCTTACTTGCTCAAAGGAAGGTAATGCTCCCGGAAACCAAGGTGAAGGTAGACCGAAACATAGGTTATCCGGTAGGGTCGAATGCACTGCGCGGATTAGGGTCTCCGGTAATCCATCCAGAAGCTACGTAATTAATTACGTAGATCTCGAACATAATCACGCTATGCTGTCGGAAGACCAGATGCGCTTCCTCCGACAAAAACGATCCATCCCGGAGTCCGCCAGAGCACGCATTTCGTGCAATGATGCTGCCGGTATATCTGCCGCCAAGACCATGCAATCTTTTGTGGTCGAAGTTGGAGGTCACGATAAATTGTCTTTCAACGAGCGGGACCTAAGGTTATTTATTCTCCACTTAACCTGGTTGAAGTTACGCATTTAGCTTTGTCATAAAAATTATGTTTCGCAGGAATTTTGTGAACGAGGTTAGAAACCTCAAAATGGGACCAGGAGATGCGCAAGCTATCCAAGATTATTTCATCAGGATGCAGAAGAATGATTCCCGCTTCTTTTACGTAATAGATATGGACGACGAAGGCAGACTACGAAATGTGTTCTGGGCCGACAGTCGTTCTCGAGCTGCTTACTCTTACTTTGGAGATGCAATATGTTTCGACACAACATACATAACAAACAAGTATGACATGCCTTTTGCCCCATTTGTGGGGGTAAATCACCACTACCAGTCCGTCCTACTCGGTTGCGCACTCCTCTCTTCCGAGACGACACAAAATTACATTTGGTTGTTCCAAACATGGTTGACGTGCATGAACGGTACGTGTTTTATTTTATCCGGCTTTGTCCATTTTACGTTGTGTGCCTGTCCGGTTACTCCCTTACGTCTGTCCGTTTTACGTCTTTTGCTCGTCCGGTTTATCCTTTACGTCTGTCCGGTTTACGTATTTTGCTCGTCCGGTTTATCCCTTACGTCTGTCCTGTTTACGTATTTTGCTCGTCCGGTTTATCCCTTACGTCTGTCCTGTTTACGTCTTTTGCTCGTCCTGTTTATCCCTTACGTCTGTCCGGTTTACGTCTTTTGCTCGTCCGTTTTATCCCTTACGTCTGTCCGGTTTACGTCTTTTGCTCGTCCGGTTTATCCCTTACGTCTGTCCGGTTTACGTCTTTTGCTCGTCCGGTTTATCCCTTACGTCTGTCCGGTTTACGTTATTTCTGTCCGGATTAACATCTGTTTTTATCTTGATCGCGTTGTGTGCAGATACAAGCCCCCCGGCGATCATAACAAACCAATGTGGTGCCATAGCTTCAGCTGTGAGGATTGTGTTCCCTGAAGCGCGGCACAGATTTTGTATATGGCACATAATGAATAAGGCCCCTTTGAAGCTGCCCAAGAAGTACCGGGAGCATACGTTGTTTGACCTCAACAACTGTGTATTCGATTCGAAGACTCCGGCAGAATTCGAGCGGAATTGGCAGGGATTTCTAGATGATTTCGAGTTGCACGACAATAATTGGCTCCGATCCATTTATGCAATTCGAGAGCACTGGGTACCTGCATTTTCGCGGGATTGTTTTTCCGCCGGAATGGCATCAACCCAGAGAAGTGAGGGTATGAACGCCTTCTTCGATAAGTACCTCACATCAAGGACGACACTTAAGCAGTTCGTTCAACAATACGAACTCGCACTACGCCACAAGTATGAGAAGGAAGCTCAGTCTGATTTCGATTGTCAGCATAAGGCTCCGCAATTGATTTCGAAATATCCATTCGAGAGGCAATTGAGCGAGTTGTATACGGTGGGTGTCTTCAAGAAAGTGCAGTTAGAAATTGGGAAGATGATGTACTGCGACATCAAGGATGAGTTCAACGAGGACGACACATTGCACTTCAACGTGACCGAACATGTATTGACACATATCCTCCCATTGTCGAAACGGTTCACAGTGCAAATTAGAGATGAGAAGTGGGTATGCGATTGCAGAATGTTTGATCACGTCGGTATCCTATGTTGTCACGTTTATGTTGTTATTGCCCGAATACGTCCAAACGCGTTGCTCCCCGAGTCTTACATCGTCCACCGATGGAGGAAGGATATCCGAAGGAGCTATGGAGTCAAGTTTCCTCTTCAAAGCGGCATAACGGGGAACGATGCGCTTTGTCGCCACGACGACATAATGGGTCGTGCGCTTTGGATCGCCGATGCCACTTTCGACTCAAACGACAGATATCTTCAGGCGGTAGAGGCACTTGAGTTGCTTAAGGAACGTATGCAACGACCTGATCCTGTGTTCGCTGGTACGTCCGTTCTCAATCCGGATAAGACAATACGGAAAGGCAGACCACCGAACAAACGACGGATTTCTTTGTCTGAGAAATTAATTAAAAGTAACGTTAAGAAAATCAACAGGAAGAAGGCTCTACCTCCGTTACACCCTGCAGCACCCAAACCGGGGGATCACGATTTCGATGACTGGGACATGAATTTGCATTACGAGGGAGTTCCTCCTTGATTATTGTATTTGTCCTTGGTTGGAATTATTCCTATGTAATTTTGTTGAAAGTCATTGTAATTTTGTTGAAAGTCATTGTATGTAATTTTGTTGAAAGTCATTGTATGTAATTTTGTTGAAAGTCATTGTATGTAATTTTGTTGAAAGTCATTGTATTATTGCATAAGATTCAACCCTTTCTTTGCTTCATCGTTTGTGAATTAATTTCTCATGGCGACAAATATATTAAGTGACCAGTATGTCCAGTATTTTAACAGTAAGTGTATTTGTTGTCCGGAATAAGTGTATTTGTTGTCCGGTTTAAGACTAAAGGGTGTCCCGAAACGGAACAAGAAGTTTGTCCGGAATAAGTGTATTTGTTGTCCGGAATAAGTGTATTTGTTGTCCGGAATAAGCGTATTTGTTGTCCGGAATAAATGTATTTGTTGTCCGGTTTAAGAATATAGTGTGTCCGGAATAAGAATACTTGCTGTCCGGACTAAAGTGTATTTGCTGTCCGGAATAAGTGTATTTGCTGTCCGGAATAAGTGTATTTGTTGTCCGGTTTAAGAATATAGTGTGTCCGGAATAAGAATACTTGCTGTCCGGAATAAGTGTATTTGCTGTCCGGAATAAGTGTATTTGCTGTCCGGTTTAAGATTATAGTGTGTCCGGAATAAGAATACTTGCTGTCCGGAATAAGTGTATTTGCTGTCTGGAATAAGTGTATTTGTTGTCTGGTTTAAGACTAAAGTGTGTCCGGTTTAAGACTAAAGTGTATTTGCTGTCCGGACTAAGTGTATTTGCTGTCCGGAATAAGTGTATTTGTTGTCCGGTTTAAGAATATAGTGTGTCCGGAATAAGAATACTTGTTGTCCGGACTAAAGTGTATTTGCTGTCCGGAATAAGTGTATTTGCTGTCCGGAATAAGTGTATTTGTTGTCCGGTTTAAGAATATAGTGTGCCCGGAATAAGAATACTTGCTGTCCGGAATAAGTGTATTTGCTGTCCGGAATAAGTGTATTTGTTGTCCGGTTTAAGACTAAAGTGTGTCCGGTTTAAGACTAAAGTGTATTTGCTGTCCGGAATAAGTGTATTTGTTGTCCGGAATAAGCGTATTTGTTGTCCGGTTTAAGAATATAGTGTGTCCGGAATAAGAATACTTGTTGTCCGGAATAAGTGTATTTGTTGTCCGGAATAAGTGTATTTGCTGTCCGGAATAAGTGTATTTGTTGTCCGGAATAAGCGTATTTGTTGTCCGGAATAAATGTATTTGTTGTCCGGTTTAAGAATAAAGTGTGTCCGGAATTAGTGTACTTGCTGTCCGGAATAAGTGTACTTGCTGTCCGGAATAAGTGTATTTGTTGTCCGGTTTAAGAGTATTGATCATTTATACATGTCCTTGTATTGATAATTTAACCCAACACCAAATGTCATTGTATTAATAAATCATTCAAATAGTCTATGTAATTTTAATATGTATACATGTATAACTTTGTAAAAAAAAATTAAAACATCCAGAGTCGTTTATTGTTGATCGCACATCCCAGAGTCTTCGAGTAAAAAATTGGCCAAATCGCCTCTAAAACGGTGAAGAACCTTGCTCTGCTTCGGCTGAGTCGGATCAGCATTCTCCATCAAACGCTTGATCCAGTACAAAACGTATGGCCCGCAGTCGTTACTCCCCGGTAGCTGTCGTTGGCTACCCTTCCTGTCAACTCTCAGTGGCCATTCGACCGCCAAAAACCCTCGCCAGAATCCCGCTATCTTAGACGCGGTGCATTCATGAGTTCCGACTAAACGGTTAGGATTTTCACCTATTTTAAGCGTGCGGGAGATGCTGTTGTACTGAATGAACTCTGATCGAGGTCCGTGGGCAACGAACAGAGTCCAGTGGCCGGACAAACAGCATGGCTGTGCGATGACGACTTCCTCCACATTAAGTCCTTCAATTTTTGGGAGTAAATAATCTTTCTTTATATCTTCTCCCTGTCCCTCCACAATCATTTCCGATTCGAAGGTTGATAAGCAGACCACCTTTTTTTGCCCTCCTCTTCTGACGAGTACCTCAATTAGGCCGTCAAGAGTTTCGTTGGTGATTTCTGTGCCTCGCGAAATTATTTCCTTGAGATCACCCCTGCTGATAATGCTGAGAACCCCCCTCCAGATAATATCTTTTGCTTCTCGCTCGGGAGCCGTTGCATTCAATAAACGATGTACCTCATCATTCGTCAGCGTTCTCAAGGCGGTCTCATCCACATCGGGCCTCGTGGACGAAACATGGGCGGCCAGTTCATCTTTCGCTGTTTCTTCACTGGCTTCTTCGGGCCCTTTTGTTTTTGTGGTGGCTTCTTCGGCCTCCTTTATTTCTTCTTCTTTTTCTGCGGAAATCTTCTGTGCCTCATCTTGGCCAGATTTGCTTTGCGCTTCGTCTATGTGTTCTGTGCGCAAGCGTGGTTTAATAGTCCGCATTTTTTGAGGGTGCAAAATCGGAAGCGCAACCCCAGCCTTCCTCTTTCTTTCCTCCTGTCTCCTCATAACTTCCTCCTTCCTTTCTTCCTCCTTCCTCTTCTCTCCCTCTTCCTCCCTCCGCCTTTTTCTCTCTTCCTCCTCCCTCTTTTCCCCCTCTTCCTCCTTCCTCTTCTTCCTGTTTTCGTCCTCCCTCTTCTTCCTCTCTTCCTCCCTCCGCCTTTTTCTTTCTTCCTCCTTCCTCGTCTTCCTCTCTTCCTCCTCCCTCTTATTCCTCTCATCCTCCTCCTCCCTCCTCTTTTTTCTCTCTTCCTCCTTCCTTTTCCTCCTCTCTTCCTCCTCCCTCTTATTCCTCTCATCCTCCTCCCTCCTCTTCTTCTCATCCTCCTCCTCCCTTCTCTTCCTCTCTTCCTCCTCCCTCCTCTTCCTCTCTTCCTCCTCCCTCTTATGCTTCTCATCCTCCTCCCTCTTCTTCTTCTCATCCTCCTCCCTCTTATTCCTCTCATTCTCCTCCCTCTTCTTCTTCTCTTCCTCCTCCCTCTTCTCCCTCTCTTCCTCGTTCCTCTTCTTCCTTTCTTCCTCCTCTCTCTTCTCCCTCTCTTCCTCCTCTCTCTTCTCCCTCTCCTCCGCCTCCCTCTTACTTCTCTCTTCCTCCTCCCTCTTTTCCCTCTCCTCCGCCTCCCTCTTATTTCTCTCTTCCTCCTCCCTCTCTTCCCTCTCCTCCGCCTCCCTCTTATTTCTCTCTTCCTCCTCCCTCTTTTCCCTCTCTTCCTCCTCCCCACGGACTCTCAGCTCACGACACTCTTCTTGAGAGATCCGGAGTTCTTCCTCCAGGTTGTTAATTTTAACGGTCGCCTCCCTAAGTGCTGCTTCGGCTCGCAGCCATTTCGTCTTCACCTCACTAAGTTCCAACTCTTGTAGCAGTGCGTCACATGGAATGCTGCATTCACTGAGTTGTATCCATGGTAGAGTGAATGTTGAAGGTGTTTCCTTCGAGGCGACCGTTGCTTCTGCAGGAGTTGAAGGTGTTTCCTTCGCTGCGGGAGTTGATGCTTCAGGAGGAAATTGATCCTCTGACAACAGTGAATGCTCCCGTGCACTGAGTTTTGGGGTGCCCTTCAACTCAAATTGGCCCGAGTATATCCGGGACAAGTTGATGCCTCGATCTTCCCATTTTCTAAGGATTTGGCGTCTGCTAAACATTTCGGTCCAACACTTGAACCGTGGAAATGCTGACCGGGGATCCCCCAATTTGAACTTCTCGCAAAGCCACACCTGAAAACAGGAATGAGTTAAAAAACAGAAACATAACATCCCCAGGACAGTCTCATAACGTTATTCAGAAAGACCAAACACTAATTCCGGACAGACACAACTCTTATTCCGGACATACAAATTACTTATTCCGGACAGACACAAGACGTATTCCGGACAGACAAGACACTCATTCCGGACACATACAGGACTATTCCGGACAGGCAACACACTTATTCCGGACAGAGACAACACTCATTCCGGACAACCTCAAGACACTTATTCCGGACAGAGACAACACTCATTCCGGACAACCTCAAGACACTTATTCCGGACAGAGACAACACTATTGAGGACAGACACAAAACTTATCCCGGACAGACACAAGACTTATTCCGGACAGAGACAACACTATTCAGGACAGACACAAGACGTATTCCGGACAGACTCAAGACGTATTCTGGACAAGCAAGACAGTCATTCCGGACACATACAGGACTATTCCGGACAGGCAACACACTTATTCCGGACAGAGACAACACTCATTCCGGACAACCTCAAGACACTTATTCCGGACAGAGACAACACTCATTCCGGACAACCTCAAGACACTTATTCCGGACAGAGACAACACTATTGAGGACAAACACAAAACTTATCCCGGACAGACACAAGACTTATTCCGGACAGAGACAACACTATTCAGGACAGACACAAGACGTATTCCGGACAGACTCAAGACGTATTCCGGACAAGCAAGACAGTCATTCCGGACACATACAGGACTATTCCGGACAGGCAACACACTTATTCCGGACATAAACCGACATTACTCCGGACTGACACAACACTCATTCCGGACCAAGATGCTTACTTGTAATACGGCAACGCAACCAGACACGTAGCCCTGCTTCATAGAGAAGTTCGCTGACGATCTCCTCCTCGAGAGTTCCCGTTGGGCTTCCTCCAGGCCTTCAACCAAGAAAGTGTGAACCGCATTTGCCCACGCATATCTCTTGAGGCGCTTGAGGTTCTTAAGGTGTTTCGTGTACCACGCTTTAGTTCGCAGTGATCCATCGAAGAACAAAAAATGATTGAAAATCATAGAAATAAGGAGTCGGACGTGCTCCTCCTCCTCGCCCATCTTGCTCGTGGCGGTAAGATGACCCAGTAGCTGGGTGTTGTCGAGGTTAACCCTGTCACGTTTCTCTACGTACGTGGCATCCATATCCACTCTCTGCCCATGTACTCTTAGTCCAAGTAGAAGGGTGACGTCTTCTACCGTAAATGGGACCACCCCAGTGGCTATTCTCAGACCGACTTCATTGGCGTCGAAGTGTTCGACGAACCAACCCAGTATCTCGTTGTCAGTTGTGACGTGAGGAAAGCTGAGGAAATGACCGAAAGGCGTCCGTTGGAAGACATTTTTCTCCTCCTCCTTCATCCGGTCGAACTGCTTGTGAAGGGCCGCGAAACCGCACTTGGTTTCGCGGAAGTAGTACGTGCTTCCCTTAAACCACACAAAAAAATTGTTAGAGGCCAATAATGAACCTTAAAATGAACCAGAAAGAACATGGTTGACAAAACACCTGCGCGGCTACAATTTCAGGAGCAATGGAGGTTTCAGGTAGAGAAGGATCCATTTTCGCCTTGTCTTGGTTTTCGTTACTGGAATGGAAAGGTTTTGCAGCAATGAAGGTTTTGGATGAGCGTATGGAAAGGAACTCCGGGTGAAATGGGGAAAGTTACTCGAATGTTGTACCGCCGCTACTGATGTACGTGAAGTCGAACCGTCTAATCGTGATTTAGGGAAATGAACCGTCGCACGGAAATGAACCGTCGCACCCAAGAAATCGTGATTTAGGGTAATGAACCGTCGCACCCAACAATTCGTAATTTACATTTCCCCGCGCAGAATTTTTGGTTGACTGGACGCTGAACTGGCAGCTGACGTGTTATTCCACGTAGGACGCGTCACGGACGCTCGCGTCCGTATATAACTACTCTTCTTTTATTTGTTACAGGAAGATGTGAAAGCCCTAGGGAATATGAATATGGATTCTTACAGGTTTTCCATATCCTGGTCCAGAGTACTTCCTCGTAAGTAAATTGAAAATAAAATATGTTTGCCCATACTTTGATTTATGCTGATGTTAAATTTGCGATTCGAAAATCCACATCAGACTCACACGTCGTCCTGTAAAACTGACAACTTATAGATGGGAATCTGAAAGGTGGAGTCAACGAAGAAGGCATCAAATACTACAATAAACTCATCGACTCTCTCTTGGCCAGAGGTATTCCCAGATGCCAGCTACTTCAGGAAATTTTTGTTATAGCTTTTTTTTCGTAATAATTATTTATGGTCGTGTATTACAGATTTTTTGAACCTTTTTTGCAGTGCTTCGATATGTACTAGCATTTCTCCTTGGGCTTGCACGATTGCATCGTATGCATATACTATTAAAATCAAAACAATAATACATGCTCAGATTCTTCGCGGTTCAAATCGCAAACATCCCTATTCTATAGCTAGGCAAAAAAATCAAAGTCCAATATGTTTATCTAATAATTTTGCAATATTACCTAACACGGCTAATAAACATAGTGATCATGTTACTGCGGGGAAAATGCAATATTAACTAACATAATAAAATAAAAATGACGATAAAAGCTACCAGTCGCTGCATGCTGCAGGTCCAAGGTTCAGTTTCCTAGAAGTAACAATTTACTTGGAATATTCTTTACAAGATACAACTGTGGTCGTAACGCTTGTCATGTTTGGGTGAAATTTTTGGTAAAATGATATTAAAGAAAACTAATTCAATTGGTTAAGAAGAGACACTTATGATTAGTATAATGTAGTGTACATGTAGCCTTGTTCTTGTTCGTGATTCATTAGTTTCTGATGGTGCATGCTTTTTGTTTGGGTGAATTCGGGTACTAGAAATCTGCTGCAATTCTAATTAACAATCACAATTGGTTGTGGCTGCAGGAATGGAACCATATGCAACCTTGTTCCATTGGGACGTTCCACAAGCTTTGAAAGACAAATATCGGGGTTTCTTACACGACTACATTGTGTAAGAAAATCAAGTGAACTAGGAATTCCATTTTGCTTAATTTCCTACAACGTACCTAAATTAATCGTAATTTCCAATAATTTACAGAAGGATCAAATGGGCAAAATAGGCATAACACTGGTAACTCAATGGTTTGTACCTTTCGAGAATTCTAAGCCTGATATTGATGCCCGAGCTCGAGCTCTGGACTTCGTATATGGCTGGTAACTACGTCATTCAAACTAATTCACACGCATATATTATCACCTTGAAAAACGTCATCGAAAACTTTTTTCTTAGCAAAAATAAAAATATAGCAAATAAAATTGACTTCGGTGCTTGGCGCAGGTTTATGGATCCAGTGACATATGGGGATTACCCCTTCATAATGAGAGCCCTTGTTGGAAATAGACTACCGAAATTCACGGATGAGCAGTCGAAGTTGCTGAAAGGTTCATTTGACTTTGTTGGGGTCAACTATTATACTGCAAGATTTACAAAGAACCTTCCCTATTATCCAAATGAAAGCCTGCCACATTACATTGATGATTCCTATGCCCAACCAATAGGTACGTGCAACACCATTAATTGACTAATTAATTTTCAAAGCCTGCATTGTCTACACAACTATTATTATATATGTGTAGCGACTAATTAACACTTCATGTTTCAGAATCTCGCAATGGGAAACCAATCGGGCGTCTGGTAATTCACGCAACCTAACTTTTTGGGCTTTTTTTACTACCTTTAAGGGGGTTATTGTTTCCTTGTCTCTCTGAAACTTCTTGAATTCTGATAGTTTTATATAGGGTGAATGTAACGTATCCGAAAACAGCAGAAAATTTAAACAATAATAAAGACCGTCAACGGTCAACACAGGGCACGTCACGGAAAATCAAACCAACATATATATAAAATATATAAGATACAGACCCACGTGGAAGTCAAACTATATAAATAAGTCAACTGTGATTACAACAAAAGTGAATGTACATGTAATCACTACCTCAAACAAAAGAAGCTAATAAGGAGAACAGGATCTAATCCCGGGGCACTGTCCTCAGTCACCACCTGACTCTAACCCTGATCGCTACCTGAAATGAAAACAAACAAACATGCCTGAGTTCCCTGCAGGAACCCCGTATACCAAACCTCCTAAAATATAAAAAGGAATTAAAGACAATGCAATGCTATGCACATGATCATCCGCCTCGGACCCACAATAATGCCCTCACCGCCTCCGCGGCACTGAACCACTCCTGCCACTAGGGTCAAGTCAGTCCATCGCTGCCTCACAAGGGTCAGTCGACACCACTGCTCCCCAAAAAGTGCAGGAAGGAACCCCCGGTACACGCCGCACCCAAGGAGCGAGTCAGCCCGCCGAATACACAACTCGGGTCAGACGACAGCCGCTGCTCCCCCAAGAGTCGCCTAGCGCGCACCCTGCCGGAACATCCTCGGCCTACCGCTAAACCCTCGCAAATTGCCCAAGGTTTACGGTACACATCCCTCACACCCCGCTCGGTAAGAGAGGAAAAATGTAGTACAATAATACGCCTTCGTCGAAGGTGAAATCCGTATCTCTCAAAGCCGGTAATCAACCGTCGCCTCGGAGCCGGTAGTCGACCTATACTCAACGGATCGCGTGTGGATAAATCCACCAACCTGCGGCAGATCGGTCGACCGCTAAAAGCACACCGGTCGACCGGTCCCCCACACAGTACACAGTACTGTACAAACAAGTCTACCGGTCGAACCACGCCAACCGAATTACCGACCAATCGGTCGAACAAAAGTCATCTAGCGGTCGACCGTTTGGATGGTCTACGCTATACAATTTTATATAATATATATATCTGACCGGTCGAACCAAGGGGTCGTTCAACCGATAACAGGACTTTCCGCATTTTGCCTAAATGATATTCGGTCGACCGGAACTGCTATACAGTTCGACCGAATCAACACAGGCACTCTACCGCTTAAATAAAATGCTTAGTCGGTCGACCTAAAATTAAAGAGCGGTCGACCGTTTTGATGGTCAAAGCTCCCAACTGACTAAGCATTGAATGGATCGGTCGAACAAGGTTAAGGACGTTCGACCGCTTGATAAGTCAAAATCCCCAACCGACCCATTCTCATTGTTATTCGGTCGACTGGCTAAGTGGTCACGTTCGACCGATAACAGCATATCCCCTTTTTCCCGCACAAATCTGGCATAACGGTCGACCGTCTAACGACATCGTTCGACCGTTCGCGGGTAAACATCAATATAATAATAGGATCGGTCGACTGCCCACAGGCACCGGTCGACCGATCGTCGTCTTCAACCTTTGAATTGGTTGAAATCCGATGGGGAATTCGACACCAACGTCGATCCCCAACACTCACAAGGCTTATGTGAGTTATATTGAAGATTTGGCATACCTTTTTGACGGTTGTGGAAGCCTCCCAAGCTTTGGCAACCTCAACCCACTTCTTCTTCTTCTTCTCCTCTTCCTCTTCTTCTCTCCTTCTTCTTCTTCACCAAAATCGCCTCTCTCACGCTCTGGTTAACGAAACAAGTGAAGAAAACGTTTCAATTAACCTAACACCCCTATTTATACAAAAACCCAATCTTATCTTCAACTCACCTCTAAATCCTCCAATCACAACCAACCAACTCTCTCTCCTCTCACACTCCCACACCTCCTGCTTCACTGCTCAATGATTAGATTAGGTTAATTAGGTTTAGGTTTAGTTAATTAAGGTGTTTTAGATTAGGTTATTACAATCTACCCTCCTTAAAAGAATTTCGTCCGCGAAATTCGAAACAACAGACTTACCGAAATAACTCTGGATACTGCTTCCTAACATCCTCTTCGATCTCCCAGGTAGCCTCTCTGACAGTGTGATGTTGCCACCTGACCTTCACCATCGGAATCGCTCTCCTCCTGAGCTGATGTACCATCTGATCCACAATCTCAACTGGTCTCTCATCTAATGACAAATCCTGCTGGATCTCTGGTACTACTATCTCTATCACATGAGCTGGATCGGCCACGTACTTCCTCAGCATAGAAACATGGAAGACGTTGTGAAGTCCTGCGAACTGTGGCGGTAGTGCAATCCTATATGCCACCTCACCGACCCGATCCAATATCTCAAAGGGTCCGACATACCTCGGACTCAGCTTCCCCTTCTTCCCGAATCTCATCACCCCTCTAGAAGGCGAGATCTTCAGGAAGACATGGTCTCCTACATCAAAAGTCAGCTCACGCCTCCGCATATCAGCATAACTCTTCTGCCTGCTCTGTGCTGTAGCTAGTCGTCTCCGACTCACGTCAACCTTCTCTGAATACAACTGTATAATGTCAGGTCCAACTAGCTGTCTCTCGCCCACATCACTCCAGCATACCGGCGATCTACACAGTCTCCCGTATAATGCCTCATATGGTGTCATCCCAATACTCGAGTGGTAGCTGTTGTTGTAGGCGAACTCGATCAGCGGCAAATGCTCATCCCAATGCCCGACCCAGTCAAGTGTACACGCTCTCAGCATGTCCTCCAATGTCTGTATCGTCCGCTCTGACTGGCCATCTGTCTGTGGGTGGAAAGCTGTGCTAAACTTCAGACGTGTCCCCAGTGCTCTGTGTAGACTCTCCCAAAATCTCGAAGTGAATCTGGGATCTCTGTCTGAAATGATACTGACTGGTACGCCATGAAGTCTGACAATCTCCTCAATATATAACTTAGCTAAACCCTCCAGAGCAAGAGTGGTCCTAATAGCTAAGAAATGCAAGGACTTGGTCAGTTGATCGACTATAACCCAAATCGCATCGTGGAATCTCCGTGTCTTCGGTAGCCCCGTAACAAAATCCATCGTCACATGCTCCCACTTCCACTCGGTCAACTCAATCCTCTACATCTGCCCTGCTGGTCTCTGGTGCTCGATCTTTACCTGCTGACAGACCAAACACCTCGACACGAAGTCTGCAACGTCCTTCTTCATACCTCGCCACCAGAAGTTCCGCTGCAGATCTTTGTACATCTTGGTGCTCCCTGGATGAATGGAATATCTCGATCTGTGTGCCTCCTCCATGATATCATGTCTCAGGTCCTCTGTCTTCGGCACCCAGATACGGTCTCTGAATCTCAGACCTCCATCCACTCCAACTCTGAAGTCTGACCCATCTCTAGCAGCTAACTGTAACAAACTGCTCAACTCCTCATCTGTAGTCTGAGCATGAATCACTGCTGATACTGTCTGAGGCTCTACTCTCAACCCTGCAATCACTGCACCCTCAGAGCTATCTGCAAATGGTCTCCACTCTGCTAAAGACTCCAGCAGTCGCCACTCCTGAATGCACAGGCCTGCTACTGATACCTCCACCTTCCGGCTCAAAGCGTCTGCAACTGTGTTCGCCTTCCCCGGATGGTAAGAGATAGTGAAATCGTAGTCCTTAATGAACTCAAGTCATCGGCGCTGCCTCATGTTCAGCTCCTTCTGCGAGAACAGGTACTTCAGACTCTGATGATCTGTAAACACCTCGAACTGCTCGCCATAAAGGTAGTGTCTCTAGGTCTTCAGTGCGTGAACTACTGCCGCTAACTCCAAATCATGTGTCGGGTAATTCCTCTCATGGACCTTCAGCTATCTGGATGCGTACGCGATCACCCTCCCGTGCTGCATAAGTACACATCCTAAGCCAACACCTGATGCGTCGCTATAAATCACGAATCCACCCGTGCCACTCGGCAATGATAAAACTGGTGCTGTGGTCAATAGTCTCTTCAGCTCCTGAAAGCTGTCCTCGCACTTCTACGACCAAACAAAAGTGACTCTCTTCTGCGTCAGAGCTGTCAGTGGTGTTGCCAATCTCGAGAAGTCTTTGATGAAGCGACGATAATAACCCGCCAGTCCAACAAAGCTCCTAATCTCCGTCACACTCGTAGGGGTCCTCCACTGTGTCACTGCCTCCACCTTCGCCGGATCCACTGATATCCCCTCTGCAGATACAATGTGTCCGAGAAATGCCACTCTGTCCAGCCAAAACTCGCACTTTGAGAACTTAGCATATAACTGCTGAGCCCTCAAGATGCTGAGTACAATCCTCAGATGCTCTCTGTGCTGCTCCACATCTGGTGAATAAATCAAAATGTCATCCACGAAGACAATCACAAATATATCAATATACTGCCTGAATATCCGGTGCATCAGATCCATGAATGCTGCCGGAGCATTCGTCAATCCAAATGGCATCACCAAGAACTCATAGTGTCCATATCTCGTCCTGAAGGCTGTCTTCTGGATGTCCTCATCTCGGATCCTCAACTGGTGATATCCTGAACGCAGGTCAATCTTCGAGAAAACCTTCGCTGACTGCAGCTGGTCAAAGAGGTCCTCGATCCTAGGTAAGGGATACCTATTCTTCACCGTCACCTGGTTCAGCATCCTGTAGTCTATGCACATCCTCAAGGATCCGTCCTTCTTCTTTACAAACAAAACTGGTGCACCCCAAGGCGAGACACTCGGTCTGATAAATCCAGAGTCCATCAACTCCTGCAACTGCTTCTTCAACTCTGTCAACTCAGCAGGTGTCATCCGGTATGGAGCCTTCGACTGTGGTGTAGTGTCAGCTACCAACTCAATGCCGAACTCCAACTCCCGGTGTGGTGGTAAACCTGGAATCTCCGCTGGAAAAACATCAGCGAACTCCTAACCCACCTCAATGTCCTCTAGCCTCTGAGACTCTGCCTCCGCAACCACAAGTGTAGCCAGAAATGCTGCACATCCCTGCTGTAATAGTCTCTGAGCTCTCACAGCAGATACAATAATGCGACCCCCTCTGCTTCTGATCCCTCTAATCAGAATATCAGGCAAACCCTTCCTCGGGATCAAAATCTTCTTCTCACGGCACAAGACTCGAACATCATATTGGGACAGCCAATCCATCCCAAGTATGACATCAAAGTCCTCCATCGGTAGCAAGACCAGGTCTGCCGGAAACTCCTGATCTCCCGAAACAACCGTGGCACCGGGGACAAATCTCCCCACAGTGCCCACCAAACCCAGGGGTGTGCTGACCTCCAAAGTGGCAGTCAACATCGCAAGGGTACAGCCCAACACTCCCACAAATCGCTCTGAGATGAACGAGTGTGTCGTGCCACAATCAAAGAGCACCCTAGCTACTGAACCTGCGACAAGAAGCGTACCTTCCACGACAGCACCTCCATCACGAGCCTCCTCTGCCTGGATGGTGTAAACTCTGCCGGTGCGCTGTCCCTGCTGTGGCCTAACAGGTGGTCTACCTCCGCCTCCACCTCTGCCCGGTGCTGGTAAACCCAGTGTTCTGCTCGGTCCAGCTCCTTGGCTCGGACAGCTCCTAATAAAGTGACCCAGCTGGCCACAACCATGACATGCTCCGGGGGTGAAGCACGGCCCGGAGTGAAACCTCCCACAAGTACCACAAGGCTCAGGTCGTGGTACTGCAGCTCCTGCTCTCTCGAATCGGGGCCTCTTGCCTGGATTCCCTCCAGTCTGACCTCCTGGCCTCCCAAAGAACCTACCCGATGGCCTCCTCTCATCCTGGTAGTTCTCTCTGTAGTCACGATCAAGAATAGTAGAACTCTTCACTGCATCGGCTAACGTGCTCGGCAAATGTGTCAGCACCTTCGTCCTCAACTGCTTCCGGAGCCCTCGGACGAACTTCCCAGCTCTCTGCTCCTGTGTGATGTACATCTCGGGACAGTAACGCTCTAGGGCGTTGAACTTCCCGATGTAGCCTGCCAGGGTCATGTCTCCCTGCTGAAGACTCAGAAACTCCTCCCTCTTCTCATCCTGGACGTGCTGTGGAAAATACTGCTCGTTGAACTCGCCAACGAACTCCTCCCAGGCTATATCGTCTCTGTCCGCAAACACCACTGCAGATGTGGACCTCCACCAGTTGGACGCAGCACCGCCCAAGACATAAGTAGCCAGGCCCACTCTCGCCTCTAGAGGACAACCAATAGCACTGAAGATCTTCTGCATCGTGAAGATCCACTCCTCCGCAGCCTCTGCGTCATACTGCCCCAGAAAGGTAGGCGGATGCTGGCGCATAAACCGGTCATGCATAGCGCCAGTCCCCGTCTGCCCAGTCTGTGCCGTCTGCTGCTGTAGCATCTCCGTCAGACGTCCGACCGTATCGAACAACGTCCGACGCTCATCCTCCCAAGCCTCATCCCTCGCAGTCTCACTCTCACCGCGAGTATGGGCAACCGCCTTCCCCCGTCTAGGAGGCATCTGCCAAAGGAAACAAGACAATATCAATATAATCTGTGCATGCATGATCCTCTAGACCTAACTCCTAACTCAAAGGTGGTTTCTTTGGACAAGTACGCCGAGATCAACGCTCTGATACCAAATTGTAACGTACCCGAAAACAGCGGAAAATTTAAACAATAATAAAGACCGTCAACGGTCAACACAGGGCACGTCACGGAAAATCAAACCAACATATATATAAAATATATAAGATACAGACCCACGTGGAAGTCAAACTATATAAATAAGTCAACTGTGATTACAACAAAAGTGAATGTACATGTAATCACTACCTCAAACAAAAGAAGATAATAAGGAGAACAGGATCTAATCCCGGGGCACTGTCCTCAGTCACCACCTGACTCTAACCCTGATCGCTACCTGAAATGAAAACAAACAAACATGCCTGAGTTCCCTACAGGAACCCCGTATACCAAACCTCCTAAAATATAAAAAGGAATTAAAGACAATGCAATGCTATGCACATGATCATCCGCCTCGGGCCCACAATAATGCCCTCACCGCCTCCACGGCACTGAACCACTCCTGCCACTAGGGTCAAGTCAGTCCATCGCTGCCTCACAAGGGTCAGTCGACACCACTGCTCCCCAAAAAGTGCAGGAAGGAACCCCCGGTACACGCCGCACCCAAGGAGCGAGTCAGCCCGCCGAATACACAACTCGGGTCAGACGACAGCCGCTGCTCCCCCAAGAGTCGCCTAGCGCGCACCCTGCCGGAACATCCTCGGCCTACCGCTAAACCCTCGCAAACTGCCCAAGGTTTACAGTACACATCCCTCACACCCCGCTCGGTAAGAGAGGAAAAAGGTAGTACAATAATACGCCTTCGTCGAAGGTGAAATCCGTAGCTCTCAAAGCCGGTAATCAACCGTCGCCTCGGAGCCGGTAGTCGACCTATACTCAACGGATCGCGTGTGGATAAATCCACCAACCTGCGGCAGATCGGTCGACCGCTAAAAGCACACCGGTCGACCGGTCCCCCACACAGTACACAGTACTGTACAAACAAGTCTACCGGTCGAACCACGCCAACCGAATTACCGACCAATCGGTCGAACAAAAGTCATCTAGCGGTCGACCGTTTGGATGGTCTACGCTATACAATTTTATATAATATATATATCTGACCGGTCGAACCAAGGGGTCGTTCAACCGATAACAGGACTTTCCGCATTTTGCCTAAATGATATTCGGTCGACCGGAACTGCTATACAGTTCGACCGAATCAACACAGGCACTCTACCGCTTAAATAAAATGCTCAGTCGGTCGACCTAAAATTAAAGAGCGGTCGACCGTTTTGATGGTCAAAGCTCCCAACCGACTAAGCATCGAATGGATCGGTCGAACAAGGTTAAGGACGTTCGACCGCTTGATAAGTCAAAATCCCCAACCGACCCATTCTCATTGTTATTCGGTCGACTGGCTAAGTGGTCACGTTCGACCGATAACAGCATATCCCTTTTTTCCCGCACAAATCTGGCATAACGGTCGACCGTCTAACGACATTGTTCGACCGTTCGCGGGTAAACATCAATATAATAATAGGATCGGTCGACTGCCCACAGGCACCGGTCGACCGATCGTCGTCTTCAACCTCTGAATTGGTTGAAATCCGACGGGGAATTCGACACCAACGTCGATCCCCAACACTCACAAGGCTTATGTGAGTTATATTAAAGATTTGGCATACCTTTTTGACGGTTGTGGAAGCCTCCCAAGCTTTGGCAACCTCAACCCACTTCTTCTTCTTCTCCTCTTCCTCTTCTTCTCTCCTTCTTCTTCACCAAAATCGCCTCTCTCACGCTCTGGTTAACGAAACAAGTGAAGAAAACGTTTCAATTAACCTAACACCCCTATTTATACAAAAACCCAATCTTATCTTCAACTCACCTCTAAATCCTCCAATCACAACCAACCAACTCTCTCTCCTCTCACACTCCCACACCTCCTGCTTCACTGCTCAATGATTAGATTAGGTTAATTAGATTTAGGTTTAGTTAATTAAGGTGTTTTAGATTAGGTTATTACAGTGAATCCGGATCCACAGTTGGCAGTTGCTTTTTCCTGCATTTTCGAAAATCTAACTTGTCTAATTGGAGCTTGAATTAAGTAGGTTTCTGTCAGCTAGTATTGAAGTGATGGGGCATGATGGTTATATATATATAAAAAATCATAAACTCAGTTCCTATTTGATGAAAAAATCATAACATGCCTGGGCATTCTTTGACAATTTTTTAGTGCAAACTTTACGTCTAAATGGTGTCATAATCAAGATTAAAAATCTACCAAATGAATCAGCATCAAATCATTGTTGGGGTTTACTTCACGTGGATTGTAAAAATACTGACATGAGTCATCTTTTCCCAAATTATTACAGGCAGCACCAGATTGGCTATATGTGTATCCCCAAGGGCTAAGAGACTTGTTGATCTACACCAAAATGAAATACAAGAACCCGGTCATCTATGTCACGGAGAATGGTACGTATAGGGAGAATGAACTAATGAAGTAAAACCAACAACATATATGTAATGTAGATCACCATTAGTTAGTAATGGGTTTTTTAATCTATTAATTTCATTACTAATAACTTCGTCGATTCAAAGGTGTGGCTGAGAAGAATGATCACACCTTGCCAATGCCAATGGCATTGAAGGACGAGAACAGAATCAAGTTTCACCAAGAGCATCTTGAGAACGTGAAAATGGCTATCAGGTAGACGACTATTAACTAAATGAATTCTGATAGACAGATTTGTTTTTGCACCGGCTTTTGTGTGCACCATTTTTTGTTGAGATTGTACCTTTATATTGTGCAGTTTAACATTTATTCTGTTATGTCATGCTGGTAATGGATATTAACATGCATAATATAATTGTATAGTATTTAGCTGTGTGCTTGTAATGGATATGCTTAACTATTTTTTTTCGTAGATTTCTGTACTCGCTAATGGATCCACCACTTGTTAATGTAGGAATGGTGTAAATGTGAAGGGATACTTTGTATGGTCGTTGCTGGATAACTTCGAGTGGTCGAATGGCTATACGGTTAGGTTCGGTCTGCAACATGTTGATTTCAAAAGTGCTGAAAAGACCAGACGTCCCAAGAATTCTGCACTCTGGTTCAGGGATCTCTTGAAGAAACCAGCCCATGGGCATGATGAGCATATCCATATCTGATTCTGATTTCAGCTGCTTGCTTGATGGTGGTAGAACTTCAATTTCTCGGGAACTATCTACGGATTTGCCTTTTTCTTCTTCTTTTCGAATGACTGTTTTCGTGTGAGGTTGACACCCTAGTGGGATTGGATTTCCATAATACTTATGTTTAACATGTTGCTGTGTGCTAAAACTTCAATATCGTGACCATCGTTTGGATTTATGTTTGGCAAGCAAAAATCCATGTCTGTTTTGTTTATTACTGGTTTTAGCTCAGTTGATTTTGCGGAAATCCTTCGCTTACTACAAGATCTGAGATGAGAGATCTCATATTCTCGCAAGAAAGAAGGAGAAGGAGAAGAAGAAGGATTAGGGTTAGAGTTGAAGAGAGAGAGACGGCGAAAACAAAGAGAGAATTCTTGGTATTAGGGTTTATGTTTTACAACACATATTTATAGTTTACATAATCGGGTTTCCCAGATCCGAGTAATACATGGGTCCTATCGGGTTGATCATGAGCCTCAGATTGTGGACCTAATCACGAGTCTACTTGGTGAGCACAGATGCACCCGCACCAGCATTCTTGATGGGCACGGGTTGCACCATACCAGCACATTTGTGAGTCAATTTGATCAGAAGTGGTCCAGCTTCATCATGGGCGTTGGTGGGCTTCGTGGGCCTCAAGGGTTTCGTGGGCCTCAAGGATATTATTATTTAACAGATTTGTGTGCACATTTAGCTTGTTTTTATAAAGATCGTTTATATTTCTATCCATATAAATAAGTAATTTAATCTTTCATTATTAAGGAGTACGATTGACATGGTAGCTTAGCTATAACATTACGACTTGCCATCTATCAATCGGATCAAGAGAAACACAATAGGTCTCATTTTCCTTAATCAAAATGATCAAGTCTTCAAGTTATTCTATAATTTAGATATTCTCGATTAATAACATATCACAAATTACATGTAACACGTACATCCCCACCGGTTCAACTCAGAGAATTGAAGACTATTTTCTATCTTATTAGATGACCATGTACCTTTTAACCTCGTCAATTTCTCTTTCTATTTTAGTTTATTGGAGTTGTTTTTTCACCTCCACTTCAGTGCCAGTAAGCCACTTATTTGGCAATCTAGGAGGACAAGTTGTGTACTTGGATAACTCTCTACAATCCTTATGTTTTGGATATGATGTTTAAGCGGGAAAATTAGAACTTAAAACTTCATTCCATTTCTTAGTGATTGATACTGATGTATATTTACGTCTAAACAAATGGAAAATTCCTTATTTTTGTCAAGTATAAATATAAGAGAAAATCTTAATAGGATTGAGATCGAAAGATTGTTGTGAGCAAAGAGAGGAGTAGTGGTTGTGGAGAGTGCCAATGATGGAGAGAAGTGATGGTCATCCACTTGGTCAGCATGGGACTAAACTTGGGAGTCGTTCTGGCGACCGACTGTCGTGCGCATGGCACGACAACCGGTATCCCTGGCCTGGCACAGGTCGGGCCGTGCTGGATCTGGACCGGGCCCGGGGGTGGTCGGGTATGGTTTTCTTTTTTTATTCGGGTCGGAGTTTGATTTTTCGGTTGTTTTAAATTCGAGGTAAGTATATAATTAATAAAATAGAAACCCAATTTTCCCCCTCCCCAAAGTAACTAACTTATTTATTAATCATTGTTGACTCAGTTAGAGAAACAATAAATTGGTTACAAATAAAAAAGACTCGAAGGCTAGCTAAACGTAACGAGTAATGAAAAAACCAAATGGGTATTAGGAAAAAGTTACCCTTTTAACATAATGGTTTAACTAATTTGTCTTCAATCGTAGTCGTCGCTGCTGTCGCGAATATTCATGTTCTGCATTCTGTCCGCAACGTCATTCCAATCCTTCAAACATACGTTAATCTTGATTGACTTGTCGGACAAGTTTTGCCTATTGTCAGACAATACCCATTTACCTGCACTAAAATCAGCCTCCGACGCCACAATTGACGCCGGATAACATAATGAGTCGCACGCCATCAAATAGACTAGTGAAAATCTACCAGAGTTTTTTCTTAACCAACCTCGACCGTACTTAAGTAAAGTTCAATGTTAAAATATACAATTAATTCATTTTGGGTGTCGGTTTGCACTAATTTTGCCTTCTTTTGATTTAACCAATTCCATGGGGGTCGTCATCATCTGGATTCACTGCAGTTGGAGGTAGTTGTGATGATGAATTAGCAACAAGATTTTGGAAATTTTCATAATTCATATTTTCAAAATTTTGTTCTAATAAAACTTGTAAACCAGTAATCTTAAATCTAGGATCTATAATAAAAGCTAAAGAAAAACTAAATGGAAGAGGATTCTAATATTTATTAAACTTAGCCTCTATTACATATAAAATTTCAACATAACCAACTTCTGCCTATATTTCGCAAATACTTTAGTAATTGGAAGTAATTCTTAGATAAATATGTTAGATGTGGGGTAATATTGTCCACTTAATCTAGTAGTTAATGTTAAAAAAGGTTTTAAAAAATCATACATAATTTGACAATTATTCCAATCTAAATCGATTAACACGTACTCATTTTGTTTTTCATTATAGAATGTTGAAATTGCAAAATGATAAAAAAGACAATATTTTAACATTTCATATGTAGAGTTCCATTTACGAGACAAAATTTCACATATAATTTAAATTTCTTAGGTTTAATTTCATTATATGCACAAAATTCTCTAAATTCATGATATGTAGATGTACTACTACAACCTACCGTTCTTAGGTAATCTATTTTAGCTCAAACTTGACCCGTCTCCACCAAAATCAGAGCAATTAGAGAAAGATTAGAGAAGATTTGGAGAGATTTGTGCGAAGAGAATGAGAGAGGTATGGGGGTTTATATAGGGTAGAGGGAGGTAGTTTAGGATTTTTTTAAAAAAATCACCAACGGTACGACCTGGTTCCCAAGTTTGCATGTGGATCTAATGTCAATTTACAATAATTTGGGGGAGAGGAGAAGAATATGATGGAATTGGTCACTAGTATGCATATAGCAAGGAATGGAAGAACTAATTATCCTTAGTTGCATATCCCTAGTCCATAGCTATTAATAGTTAGAAATAATAGGTAATTGTTGGTCTAGTCTTAGTTGTTAGTGATTAGATATAATAGAGAATGTGGTGCATGTTATAGGGAATGAATTCTAGTCCTAGTAGGGTACACGTGATGGTTATTTATTTGGCCCCAAGTAAGCAAAAGATAACCATTGAATTATCCAAAACTATTTTTATCTCCCTGAGTTACTCAGATTCCAGTCATTCCATTTTTGCCTTCCTCTCCTATTCGTGCTGACTTGGAGACCGCCGACAGGCGCTCGAGTTCGGTGACCGATCGTCGTCCACGTCAACTGGTATCAAAGATTTTTAGCTCCTGGTATGGCCGATAGCGATGGCATTCCACACCCCGAATGAGACCAAAGTGTGGAAACTTTTTGGGTTGCCTTCGTCGACCACCAAACCGCCACAGCCAACGTGCTCCCTCGCATTGAGGACGCGTTGGGAAGCCTACTATTAGATCTCCACCGACGACGGGAGGTTGGACTTCAAGAAGAGCGGGATCCACCTCTCCCACGCGTTCAGGCCGGTCCGCCACAGACTCGGGTCGACTCACCACCAGCTCAGCGACATACGTTCAACCCTCATAGGGGGATATTCGGAGGATGAGGATTTTACCGGATTCAAGAGGCACGCTCGGGGATATCGGATCAAGGCGGAGGTCCAGGTGTTCTACGGGAGTCTCAACATTGAATCTCTCCTCGATTGGTTATACGAGGTAGAAAAGTTCTTTGATATCATGAAAGTGGCCGAGAAAAAGCAAGTTCAGGTCGTCGCATACAAGCTTCGTGGGGGTGCCTTGGCATTGTGGGATCAAGTGTGTGATGAGTTCGCTTGGGCAAGGCTCCAATCCGAACTTGGCAGAAGATGAAACACCTCATCCAAGCCCGTTTCCTCCCGCCCGATCACCTCCACATCATATTCCAAAAGCACCAAAGTTGCACCAAGGGAATCGAACGGTCGCTGCCTACACGGACAAGTTCTTCGAAGCGTTCCGACATACCTCCATGGAGCTGCAAAACATAAGGTGGTACGCTATGTTGGAGCGCTACGTTTTGCGATACTAGAGAAGTTGAGCATGCATACCTTGCATTCGGTGGAGGAGGTGCACAGCTTGGCAATAAAGGTGGAGGTACTTCTTGCATGGAAACCGAACCAGCGTTTCCCGAGTGAGGCGTCGCAAAGTGAGAGTTGGGATGGTGGCAGGGCGATGAACTCTAAGTACAAGGATGTCGCGACTCCTAAACCATACTCGGTGCAGACCTCTCAAAGCCCTGTTACTAGTGGAGAAGGTGGGTTAAAATGCACACCTCTGCATCTCTACTCGTGACCAACATCAGATAAGTGCTATCGATGCAACGGGGTAAGCCATCGCTCGAATGTGTGCCCAACGCGTCAGGGAGTGGGTCTAGTCGTAGGGGTACGCCGAGGAAGAGAGTGTAGGATTCATTCCCTTCAGAGAGTGAGGCATTCTCTTGCATCATCAATTGTCTTCTCCTCACTCCTCGCACGGACGATGACTCGCAGCGGCATCGGATCTTCCAAGCCCAATGTACGGTTCATGATCATCGACAATGGGAGTTGTGAGAACATCGTGTCTCGTGCTTTGGTGAAGCACATACATCTCCTCATTTCGCCGCATGCCAACCCCTACGATGTCGGGTGGATACACAAAGGCCCGACTCTCCACGTCAAATAGACGTGTCGAGTCCCACTATCCATCGGAAAGCACCATTGCACAGAGGTATTGTGCAATGTTATCGACATGGATGCTTGCCACATTCTTCTTGGCCGTCCATGGCACATGGATGCCACGTACAAGGGCCACCAAAATATTTACATATTCACGTTGAATAACCACAAGATTGCCATCGGACCTAATCCCACTCGAGCAACACTTCGTGGATCTCCCTCTCGTCAATTGTCAAGGAATTTGTGGGCAAAATGAAGGCAGTTCTAATCACTTTTAAGCTTAATCTCTACTTGCTTAAACAATAAATGCAGCGAAAATAAATTAAGCAAACAATTAGAGAAAATGCAAACCACAATGGTACCGGAAGATTTTTATAGAGGTTCGGTCTCCCGCTTAATTTCTCTCTTGCAAGCTTCGATCGACTCCGCAAGTTCCGCCTATGTCTTCACTATCCAATCTCGTTACGGGCCGAGATTAAACCTTTACACCACAAACTCGCGAATACATCTCGCCGATCTTGATTTCATCCTCTCACAACCCGAGAGGGAACACTTTAGGTTTTCACTGAAATCCTTGTTTCTTGAACAACAATGTTGAGTGGGACAACACTCTCTAGCTTGAGCACACTTTGAATATGATTTCGATATGATCAATGATGTGGAATTTAGGCTTAAAGTGTAGTGTATGAGCTTTTGGGATTGGAAGACTTTTCTCTAACGTATGAAATAATTGTGTTTGGGAGAGCTGTCTAAACTAAGTGTTCAATCCTCTATTTATAAGATCCTAAAACGTTATAGCCGTTGGGGATGAGTGTGGTAAAAGGTTGTGTAAGAAACACAAAACAGAAAAGTTCAGCACACTGTTCTGGGTAAGTTTGGTCGACCGAACGGGTCTAACGGTCGATCGGATGTTGTCCAGAAATGGAGTACAAAAAGTGCCAAAAACAAATGGTCGACCGAGCAGAGGGCAATCGAACCAACTAGGGCTAGAACTTAAGTGAACGGTCGAACAAAATGTGGAACGGTCGACCGATTAGGCAGTCCAGAATTATTGTCTAGGAAAATCCAGGGACAAATGGTCGAACAAGATGGTTGGGTCGGTCGACCGAAAACTAACAAGCTCTATGGGGTTTACAAAACGTTTATGTTTGGTCAACGAAACTTGGTCCACGATCGACCGGTGGTCACTTGTATTTTTGGGGTATAGATAAAAATGTGAATACGAGCGTTGGTATAATATGACAAGTCTAACAGTCAAATGACACGTGTAGACGGTCGACCAATCGTGCAGTTTAAATCACTATTGGTTAAAAGATCAAACGGTCGAATGAAGGTGATTCGGTCGACCGAATTGCACAGGCAGTTCAGGTTTGTGGTTTAGTGATTTCCGGTCTAAGTTTGGGTGACCTATTGAAGTCTAAATGATCTGAGATTTTGTGTGTGACTTCTATAAGGAACCTAGTGTGTGTGCGTAGTTTTTAACTCTTGTATGCTCAAGATTACAAAGATTCCTAAGACTCAAAAGAAATATAAAATTACATGTCTTCAAAAACTTGATTACATGTCTTGACTTGAATTCTTTTCTTCCTTGAGTCTTGATCACCTGTAGATGTTAGCACAAAATAATATATATGCTATGAAATATGTGTGTTACTCTACATTTGATTGTGATGAAGATTAGGTTGATTAAATCATCAAAACATATATTAATGCCAAAAAGCCAACAATCTCCCTTTTTTTTGATTATGACAATCTATATCTTAATACTTAAAATTTCTAAATGTAAACTTATGCATATAAATGCTCCCCTTATGAGTGTCCATAGTTTCTGTTCAATTTTCAAGTGAATTTCAAGTTACCCCTTAATATTCTCTCCCCTTTTGACATTCATCAAAAATAAGATTTAACATGGAATATGAAGATGTCTTGTAATGAAGTTTAATGCAAGGTTATAATCTAGCTATTAATCCCTTTATTCCAACAAGAATTTAATGTCTAGCTAAGAGGGAATCAAGCGACGAATCAAGCAAGGGCGGGAACAAAGGCGTAGAACAGGTCAAGAGAGGGTTGGTCATGTGTGAGAACAGGTCAAGGAACATCTAATCATACGTGAGAACGGGTCAACAGAGGGTTGGTCGTGCGTGAGAATGGGTCAAGAGAAGGCTATGGATCAGGTCCATGACCGAGCGGAATAGCGTACAAGGGGGTTGACCATGTCATACGTCAGTTGACCGATTACCACCAAGAAAAACTCGTGAAAGTTCCTAGAGGTTTTCGGTCGAACCACGACTTCTACCGGTCGACCGACTAATCCCAAAAAAAGTTCCTGGAATATTTCGGTCAACCAATACGTCTATCCGGTCACCCGTTCACACGTGCAATGACTACTATGAATTTTCGGTCGACCGGTCTCTGAAAACGTTCAACCGTGTTGTCCGATTTTTGCCTTTATCAAATTTTTGATTTATATCCAACAAAATTTGATATTTGTGGTTTTAGCAAATTCATATATTGTGTAACATATTATCTCATGCAATGTCAAATTATTACACCCCATAATACATACATCTCATATGAATTTATTCATGATTCTAATTATGTCAATTTTCATGACATATTGATTTAATCAATTCACCACGTGTATCTCATTTCACATGAAACCCGATACACCATATGAATACAAAATCAAGCTTCTTATTTCCCAGTTTTGTGGTGTGACCTATAGGAGGATCTAACTTATATTGGCAGTGATATTAAACACTTAATATCACAAACTATAAACGGTATCTAGTTACACATTATACCAACCCAATTAACATAGATGTTTTGTTCACTCGAACTAAACACGATCCATTTAGTGATGTTGAGACATCACTTGTATCTATCCCTTGCCACATGATATTAAAAATATATACAAAGTAGAAATGTGTCATATTTGTATTATATATATTCATTGCTTGATCTCTTAAGCTAATTATAAATAGGAAAATGATTAGTGGTCGTTATTTAGGATGCTCGTTGAGGACGCTGCTGAGTTGGCGTGATCCATGTCAGCCAAATTTATTATCATTTTCTTATTTTTTTATTTTCTCTACCCGACGCATTTCCAATCACATTAAATGAGTCTCAAATCAGCATGTCCTCCCTCGTTTTGGCGCTCCTACGCAGGATACACATCTGATGGACTTTCTTCCTCCTTTTGTCTCCCTTTTGGCACACTATCAACCCTTTTCCTTCCTTCTTTGTACTCAAATGGAGCAGACCTCAAACGTTCTGAAGGAGCAGATGTTTTTTCGTTCTTTCGAAGATGCCAAAACATTTTATGTTGCCTATGCCGATTCATGTGGTTCTGGTGTTAAGATAAGGTAATCTCATTACGATCGTGGTGTTGTGATACATGCCACACTGACTTGCTCCAAGGAGGGCCACGCTACAGCAAACCAAGGAGAAGGGAAACTAAAGCATAGGTTATCCGGTAGGGTCCAGTGCACTGCTCAGATCAGGGTCTCTGGAAACCCAACAAGAGGGAACCACATTAACTATGTTGATCTTCAACATAACCACGTCATACTTGAGGACGATCAAATGTGTTTCCTCCGACAAAAAACAATCCGTCCCTTATGCCGCCAGACCACGCATATCGTGCAATGATTCTGCTGGGATATCGGCTGCTAAGACAATGCAATCTTTTGTAGTCGAGGCTCGAGGTCATGACAAATTGACTTTCAACGAGCGGGACCTAAGGTGTGTGTTATTTTCTGCATAATTTAATTGAAGTTAAACATTTTGCCTGGTCTTAAAAATTGCTTTGTGCAGGAACGTTGTAAACGAAGTCAGAAATTTGAAGATGGGACCGGACGATGCACAATCTCTTCAGAATTATTTCATCAGGATGCAAAAAATTGATTCTATGTTTTTTTATGTAATGGATATGGATGACGAAGGAAGACTACGAAACGTGTTCTGGGCTGACTGTCGTTCTAGAGCTGCGTGCTCATACTTTGGAGACGCAATATGTTTCGACACAACCTACATTACCAACAAATACGACATGCCTTTTGCCACATTTGTAGGAGTAAATCACCATTTCGAATCGGTTTTGCTCGGTTGCGCTTTGCTGACTTCTGAGACCACTGAAAATTACATCTGGTTGTTCCAAACTTGGTTGTCGTGCATGAACGGTACGTATATACTTAGGGTCGGTCCGATTTAAGTCTCGTGTCTGTCCGGTTTAAGTTGTATGTATGCCTGGAATAAGTTGTAGTTCTGTCCAGACAAAGTGGTGTGTAAGTCCGGAATAAGTTGTCAGTCTTTCCGGAATAAGTTGCCAGTGTTTTCGGGATAAGTTTTGAGTGTCTGTCCAGAATAAGTAATATGTCTGTCCGGTTTAAGTTTTGAGTGTGTCCGGAATAAGTTGCTTGTCAGTCCCGAATAAGGTGGGTGTCTGTCCAGAATAAGATGTATGTCTGTCCGGTTTAAGTTTTGAGTGTGTCCAGAATAAGTTCTGGTTCTATCCAGACGAAGTTGCTTGTCTGTCCGGAATAAGGTCCTGCTTTGTCCGGAATAAGATGTATGTCTGTCCGGTTTAAGTTTTGAGTGTGTCCAGAATAAGTTCTGGTTCTATCCAGACAAAGTTGCTTGTCTGTCCGGAATAAGGTCATGCTCTGTCCGGAATAAGATGTATGTTTGTCTGGTTCGTTTATTCATATTAATAAAGAAGTGTAATTCCACCATCGTTGTTTGTGTTTGCGTTTTCGCGTGTGCTTGTATATTCTAAGGGAAACCGATGACTAGTAGGATTGTGTTGGTGTTTCCAATCTTCCCCGTGGGGATAAAGTTTGACTGGATCAAAGCTAGAAAAGGTTGGAAATTTAGAGTCTCTAAAGGACTCCTAACACGACCCGTGATAGTAGCCCTCGACTGACCCCATCGGTATAACATGAGCTAAATGGCCCACTCGAGACACGGTAGCCCCCAACCGCCACCATCAGGAAAACCTAAAAGTTGGGTGACCCACCTGAGAAACGATAGCCCTCGATCGCTCCTATATTAATAACTTGAGCTGAGTTACCCACCCGAGACATGGTAGTCCTCGATTGATCTCATTAGTATAACCTGAGCTCTGTGGCCCACCCGAGACATGATAGCCCTCTATCGCGCCCATAAGGATAACCTAAGCTGAGTGACCCACTCGAGACACGATAGCCCTCGACCAGCCCCATTAGTATAACCTTAGCACAGTGGCTCTCCCGAGACACGGTAGCCATAGACTGCCCCCATTAGGATAGCCTGAGCTGACTAGCCCACCCAAGACATGGTAGCCCTCGACCGACCATATCAGTATAACCTAAGCTAAATGGCCCACCCGAGACACAATATCTACCTCAACCGCCCCCATCAGGAAAACCTGAGCTGAGTGGCCCACCTGAGAAACGATAGCCCTCAAACGCCCCCATATTAATAACCTTAGCTGGGTGGCCCACCTGAGACACGGCAGCTCTCGACCAGCCCTATCAGGATAACCTGAGCTGAGTGGCCCACCCAAGTCACGGTAGCCCTCTACCAGCCCCATCAATATAACCTGAGCTCAGTGGCCCACCCAAGACACGGTAGCCCTCAACGGGTCCATCAGTATAACATGAGCTCAGTGGACAGTCTGAGTCAGGGTAGCCCTCCACCAGCCCCATCAGTGTAACCTAAGCTCAGTGGCCCACCCAAGACACGGTAGCCCTCGACCGGCCCCATCAGTATAACCTAAGCTCAATGGCCCACCCAAGACACGATAGCCCTCGACCGGCCCCATCAATATAACCTGAGCTCAGTGGCCCACCCAAGACACGGTAGCCCTCAACCGGCCCCATCAATATAACCTGAGCTCAGTGGCCCACCCAAGACACAATAGCCCTCAACCACCCCCATCAGGATAATCTGAGCTTAGTGGCCCACCCAAGACACGATAGCCCTCGACCGCCTCCATCAGGATAACTTGAGCTTAGTAGCTCACCTTGTGGGGAATGAACCAGAATGGACTGAGCATGGACGAGGCTGGTGTTGCCCAAGTAGTCCAACCCACCCTCGCTGAAGATTTGCAACCCCACTTTGAACCACACCGCCTCACCGAACTTCTCCAGGAAGACGCATCCGAGGATGCCAAGCTTGGCCCACAGGTAGTGGATAACCTCCAGCTCCCAGTTCTTGGTGAAGGTCTCTCGATCGGCCGAAAGGCCAACGGTTTCGCATATCAGGAATTCACTGATAAGGTAGGGTGGCCTCGCCAGAAAATGGGCCCAAGTACTTGACGTGATCAAGGTCGTGCCATGCATGGGCTTCCAGACGATCCTTGCTTGGGCGTGATTGTGGTCATGGTGTTCCTCCTCATGGTCACTCTTCCTTCCCCGAGTATCTCCAAGGCAGCGCAGGCGAGCTTCACCGCATTGCCGGCGAGAGAAAGGGTCATTGTTGTGGAAGCCATCACGGTTTGGAAAGTTGGGAGGTCAAGTGATGCTCAGTGTTTGTTGTTGCGGTTAATTGATTGTGGTGAGCCAGAGTGTGGGAAGCGAGTAGAATTGTGTTTGTTTAAATAGGACAATCAGGTGATAAGACTTTCTCCCAAATGTCTTCAAACTCACATTTGTGATTGGTTTGTGAAATCTGAGCTGTCCCAGTTAGCACTCTCCACAACCACCAGTATTCTCTCCTTGCTCACAACAATCTATCGATCTCAATCCCATCAGGATTTTCTCTTTTATCTATATTTCCAAATGAAATCACACGCATCAGTAGGGGTGCACACGGGTCGGGTTGGGTCAGGTTGGGGCTGAAACCCGACCCAACCCGAAATTTTCGGGTTGGGTCGGGTCGGATCGGGTTGGACCCGTAAATTCCTTATCCAGCAAAGTAAGCACAAATTCAGAGTTTCAGACAACCCTAACCAACACCTCCAACCACCGACATCATCAATTCTAGCACAAAAAACATGAAGAAAAACATGAACCAAATCACCAAAGGCCAGATCATCAAAGGCCAGATCACCAAATCTGGCTTAGAAAAGCAAATCTTAGAAAGTAACCCCTCACCTGGCGGTGTTCCCAATTCCAGACGGAGACGTGGTCGGAGTCGTCGGCGATGGCGAGCCAGTGTTGGGTCGGGTGCACTGGATCGGCTTCCCACAGTAAAATCTGTGGATAATAAATAACAACATGGTGTTTAGAAGATAAAATAAGTCAACAACCACTATGTATGAAAGATCACCTACCACTCGACATGGAAATCAAAGCGTGGATCTGGAGAGAATCGTCGGGCGGGACTTGAGGACGGTGGCGAGGTCGGGACCGGAGACGCCGACGGATCGGAAGAGGGAAACGGAGGATTCGACGCGGGCGACGTCGTAGTTGAGGAGGGAGGGGTTTCGGCGGAGGGTGTGGAAGAGGAGGGCCTCGGAGGGGAGGAGGGAGCGGAGGAAGGCGACGTGAAGGCGGAGAAGGGAGGAGAGAGTGGAGGCGTCGCGGAAGAGGAAGCGGGGGAGGCAGGTGAGGAGGTGGAGGTGAGGGAGGATGGGGAGGAGAACGAATGGGGATTTGGGGATTTTCGTTGGATTTTAGGGGTTTATGCGGTTTCGGGTCGGGTTGGGTCAACCCGACCCCTACAACCCGAACCCGACCCGAAAATTCGGGTTTCAAAAAATTTTAACCCAACCCAACCCAAAACACCTACCAACCCGACCCGACCAGTCGGGTTCGGGTCGGTTTCGGGTTCAACCCGATCCGTGTGCACCCCTACGCATCAATAACAATTATTTGGTATGGGCATCCACATCTTCTGGAGATGTGTTTTCATCTCTGCCGATTTGCTTTCTTATTTACCCCTCAAACCAATTACAATTATATTAAACAAGGATCACGTTCTCCTAATATTACAAGAGAAATGTTCCACATGAAGGATGCAACTTCCTTCTCTATCTTAATATAATGTAGTAATCACTTGTCTACCACACTTCTACATTGAACAGAAAAACAAAGAAATGAATTGTTACTTGTTTTCAACTTGCTGAAGCCAACTCCAACTTCGATCAAGTACAGATAGGTGGTATAAAATAAGGTACTGCTTAATGACTTGATTCAACATAACATATACACAAATATCATGTATCCATGATAAATTAATATTCCACCATGACATAGAACAGTATAAAATGGACGGCCCTAACTTAACCTGTACAACTTCACCCATCCCTCCCTTAAATACCTCCACGCTCTTACTTTACACGGCAAAACACCAAACTAAACTTAATTCACAGACATGCCTGATACTCATGAAGTTAACTGTAGGTTTTCTCTAGTCACTTTATACATTTTGATACCTAATTTAATAGTCAGCTGCTGCATGCAGCACCAGAGCGTGCTATCTGTTGCCATTGCTGCTTCGTGGTCCGTCGACCATTTCAGCTCCCCTGATTGTATTAACTGACAAAATACCAGCAGAATCTCGAGCTATCTTGTCCTTCTCACGTACTTGAACATTCCCGTTGCTGATAGAGGGGGGCACCTGCATGACCGGCGATATTTTTGAACATAAGTTGGTGGTGCGGCAGACAGCTCTTTTAACAATATTCATTTCATTTGAAAAGCAAACAAAATAACAGTTATTTTATCAAAATTGAAAAAAAGTTAGTTATGATGTATTTTCCTTTTCCCATGGTTCGCATGTAACGAAGATTTTTTAAAAAAAAGTCATTGATTGCTCTTTCGGTACCTTAACTGCTGCCTCTGGCACTTCAGCCTTAAAAAGAATGGGGCGGCACCGCTTGTCTTCGTTCATCAAGCTTGAATTCTCAAAGTGTGAAACAAGCGCAGGTCTTCCTTGAATACGTGCATAAGCCAAAGAAGCAACTTTCTCACTATTAAACTTTTCCCACTTTTTCCCATTGAAATCCTGCAAAAATTTCAGTGTCAGTTTCCAACCCTCTTAATTCAAGGACGCTGTTTACAATATTCCAGATGTTCATATTTTTTCTTCTTCAGAAACAAACTTGAGAAACCTATTAATCAATAATCTCAAGATACTAATGCTAGAAAAATATATAAAGAGATCAGATGTCAGCAAGTAAGAAATGAGCATCTATAGAAGCCATTGCCTTGAGGCTATGGCCTCGGACAGAATATGAGGCAGCACCTCAAGTAGATGAGGGTGAGGCCTACAGCCACAAGGGCGGCGTCTAAATAAATTGTGATGCATGGCCCACATCAAAATGAACAAACGTAGTCAACTTGATTGTGATTCATATTTGAAATATTTTTATTATGACAACCTTGACCATTAACCTATTTGCTGCCTGACCATAACCCATAAGGATATCTATTATTGTTCTTCTGTAGTTCTTTTATCAATTTCTCAACATAACTCTTGATGTATATCTCTAGACAAAAAAACACCAGTTTTATTGAGAACTTGTTATGCTTTATTTGATTATTTTTCTATTTAAAATTCTAGAAGTAAACGTGTGCACGATTAAAAATAATGGAATATAAATGCAAGCAAATAGGGCAAAATGACTTCGGATTCTGTCTAAGGGTTAAGGAACCTTCTTTGATCTAGTGCTCATCAAAAATCTAGTTACCATTTTGAAGTAATCACATATCTTCAGAAAACTGTATTTCTGTAAGGACGTTTTGTTATGATTTTAGATAACATATAACATACGTATTGCATCTATCTTAACTTAATTTCTAAAACTGAGGCCTACAAATTACATCATGGACAAAGCTTAACAAAACCACTTGGTTATGCGTTATGAATCTTAAGATCCGTAACCTAACAGGATGGAGAAGGCAAACATAGAATTACAAAGAAACAGACCTCATAGAAGGGTATTATGTGTGAAGGAGACGACATGTTTATGAAGGCATAGCCAACATTGCATTTGTTCTGCAGCAAACAAAGTACACTCAGTATGAACAAAAGGCAAACATAGGGGGGGGGGGGGGGGGGGGGGGAGAGTTCAATCTTCAAAGGCATACCTTGAAATCTATTGGCAAATAGACAAAATCATAAGTAGCCCGGTGGTTTTCATCTATGGCAGCCAATAGCATTTTTGAAGTATACCTATATTTAATTTCTTGTCACATTTACGACCCAATCAAAATAAAAGATTCAGGAAAATACATTGATTTAAAGATGAAGAATTGGAGAGTTACTTGTTGGGGATGTTTTTTATCATCAGTGTAGTTCGAGTGTCTTCACCACTTACAATTTTATCCAACTGAAGCTGATATTGTTGCTTATTTTCAATTTGACCCCCATTGTTCTCAGCCAGCCTATTCCTTCCCCTCTCTATGAAACCCTCCATACCACTAGACCCCAGCCCAGAATATGTGACACCACCATTAAGTAGATGCCCTATCCTCTGTGGTGGCGTCATCCGGAAACCATATGAATGATTTTCAGGCAAGTTAGCAGAGAACCCAGCAGAAAAGGGAACCGAGCGACCATTCATATTCATTATCAAACTTCCGTCGTTTCCGTTGAAACCAACTTCTGCAAAAGCACCATGGTTCATAAAAGATGTTTCTGAGGATTCCGAAAAGTGGCTAAAGTGCCTCTCTAATGGAACTGATGGAGCTGACCCTACATTATTCCTGAAATAGGACCCAGATGGAGTACTGAAAGAATTGTGATGACTGGAATAGGGAAACCCCTGACCCTGCCAGCTGGATGTCAAAGAATGCCCTGAAGATGCTTGATGCCAAGCAGGTGGACGAGATTGCTCTGAATGAAGGTTAGGACTACCCCATAAAAATTGGGGGCCAGTCAAAGTGCTAACAGCAGAGGCAGCGGTGGTTGATGTCTCATAACCAAAAGAGGCCAGCGATCCTGGACTGTTTTTCATATTAGATAATAAGCCGGTACTTTGATCTGGTAACGAATGGGAATGTTGAAAGAAATGGCCACGTGTTGAACTCAGACCACTTCGAGCCCGATCTGCATAGGTAATTTTACCATGATCTTTCCCAATAGGAGGTATTTTGATGGAGTTTGACAGAGAAGGTAGAATCGATGCTAAACCAGGCAAACTGGATCCTAGTGTTGGAGACTGGCTAAGACCATGTAATTGACTAGTGTCGGCTGGACTGCCAAACTGGCCCCACAGACCTGTGCAGATGATAATAAGTCGGATTGTGAAGACCAACAAGGACAAAAACAATATAAAGAAGGCAACATCAATAGAATTCGAAAGACCAGGAAACATAAGTAACAACTCCACCTGGAGGAGAACCAGATAAAGGTGAGCCCACATGGTGTCTAATACTTCGATGTTCATCCTGTTCCAGTTCATGGCTCAGTTGATTCATCAAACTGCACAAAGTACGGTAAGAAAATTGAAAAGGAAAAGAATAGGAAAAATATAGAGACGAAGTTTATCAAAAAAGAAATAAGATGCCGAAACAATGTATACATCGGGGCTCTGGCTTCACTATAAGAGCAACAAGTAAACCTAAATCATACAATTAGGAAGAACATTTCATTTCATCAAATGAGATCCGACAGCAACGAGAGATATACTTAAACCAGACTGAAGACATGAATGCATAATTATGAAGGCAAAAACCCACTGTTCATAGAAAATTATGCTAAAATATCACTGTCACAAGTCATAACAGGGATAGTGTGGTCCCCACAAAATGCAAGTATATGCCTCATAAATTTATTTGCCAATATAACATATCTGGACAGATAAAAAATGAATATGATTTGCTGATCTTAAAAAAGCCTAACCAGTATCTAGCAGTAAATGAAATTAAGCTTGACAAGCATACCCATGTTTCACATAGTTCCTGAATTACAGGGATCCTGAACTACAGAGTTATAGTTACAATGTCAGAATCAATGTTTGACGAATAAAATTGAACTGTAAGGCAGGATTATGAAGTTTGTCACCATGTAACAAGAAAATAAAATCTATTCCAGATCTTTCTTGGGCGAACCTAAATAATTTATAGTCGTGAACATAATTTAACCAGTTTGCACAATTTGGACACTTCAACTTCATCGCTAATAATATAGTTAAAATATACTCTCCTCTCAACTTGGGAAATCATACTTATCCATTTAGTGGTGAAACTAACTGGGGAATAGGTTGTTATCCAGCTCAGAAAGAAAGATGCTATTAAGTTCAACAGGGCGAAGAGTCTGAAGATTAAGCTTAAATGTGAATGATCTATCTATAAAAAGTGGGTCGGCACGTCACGACATAATGATTATATGTTCGCTGGAAAGCTAAGCCTAAAAATAGTCGAATATCAACAGTATGTGATGCTATGCCCACGTTACCACAATAAACTAGCATTTAGAAGACACATATACTGAAAAGGTGCAGAAAGCACTATGCAATGGGTGTCACATTCAAATGCATTCATGTCTTCATGATAATTGATAACCCTAGTTGTTATACCAAAAGAACACAATAACTGAAGGTAGTAAATGAAGAGCAAAAGAAAAGAATTCCGACAGGCAGATCAATTAAAAAGTTGTATAATAAAAACCAAGAATGAACACGCACTTCCGACGGGCTCCACCAGGACGACTGGGCTCAAGTTTGATTCTCTTTCCAGCTATGTCACTCCTGTTTAGAGCTTTAAGTGCTGATTCTGCTGCTCGGACATCGTAGAACTCAATAAACTTATGATGACGTTTATTGGGAGTCTCTCTTATCTGCTTGACATGATATACAATCAGACATGCAACGCAAATTTATCCAACTCATGTTTAGACAATTAGCAGAGATGGAGACCACTCACTTCCTTAACTTCTCCATAAGCCCCAAATATCTGGCGTAAATCATCATTTGAAACCGAAGCATCAAGATTAAAAACCACAAGCGTTCCCTGGTTCATGTCTTTGTCTGAAGGGTTTTCCTGTCATGATTGCAGAAGGGCAAAATAGTTAATTCTAAACGTAGGAGAGAGTTGAGATATATAGCAGCAGTCTTGCACCTTTGGTATTGAAAAATGAATATCAAGTTTCCTACGACGCAAGGGTTTGTTCTGCAAACTCCGCATTGCAGTACGAGCATCCCTAATATCATAGTAAGATATCATCACAAATCCCCTATGCTTGCATGGAGTGTAAATGGTCCGAATGTCACCATATTGCTGTAAAAGACAAAAAAAATTATTGACATACAATAAACACATAAGAGGGCTAGTCTCGGAAGTACTATCATGCACAAAAGCCTTGAGAATACACTGCCCAAAAGAGGGTTGAGTTTAAGTTGAAAAAGTCAAAAAGGTATGTGCAATGACCTAATGTTTTAGATTCCAAGTCCTTGGGGGGGTATTTAAGCATGTCAAAGTTACATCAATTCAACTTGAAGAGAATCAATGGAGAAAAATTCATCAACCAGTCATTAGGGCTAAGGCATTTGTTGTTCTGTAAAGTGTAAACAAACACCTGCCTGATGTAAATTTATGATCCACTGAACAAGTTTCTATTGCAAACAGAAAGCTAGATTAGATCACCATAACAAGAAGCCAACTAAATCAGCATTGACTTTTGCCAAAGCATATTATGCTACCTACCAAAGGAATCCATTTTGTTATAGTATGTAACTATAAGCATGCAAATATATTTTTCGGTACGAGTGAAAATAATCTCTCCCTGCACGATACAATCAGAAAATACTCTGAAGTATAAAGTCACATAATAGATTAACCTCAAAAAGTGATTGCAGTTCAGAGTCTTCAACATTGCTGTTGATGTTCCGGACAAATAATGTCCTTGAAGGATGCTCTCCATATGGATGTTCTCCTGCAACAGCACCTACACCATTCTGAAGACCGTAAGCAACCCCATTACCAATATAGCCATCAGTCATTCCGGTTCTTGCCATGCTGACCATAAATCCCTCAGTAGGATCGGAGTCCATCTCCAATCCCCCTCCATTACCAAAGACATCGTCATCTTCCAAGTAATCTAGTTGATTCTGCACTGCACTCAGATCAAAACCATCAGTTATGCCTGCAAGGAGATCTTCATCATCTGGTAGCATGCTTCCAACAACGTGGAGATCATGGTCATCATGAACTGCTTCAACCTCTGCATCTTGGTTGAGTACGTTCACACTAGTTGAAGTATCTTCTACACCTCCCTGACTTGCATCAGTATAACTTACTGCATGTTCAATAAAGGACGGTTAAATTTTTTTCCTAAAAAAATACATGAACAATAAATACTAAAATATACAGTTTGGGCGTCGAAGAACTGGCAATGAGGTTGAGAACAAGCTAACATCTGAAGACACGCGATGGTCGTGAAACCCAGGTGGAACATCAAACAGAATGTTCCCCCTTCTCTTTGGAATCTCCATGGATTGATTATCTGCAGGTATAGGAACAAAAAAGTATTCTCAAACCTAATAACAAACAAGTGTTGGAATTAACAAGTAACACTTTTCATCTCCAAAATTAATCTGCACATGTCACAAACGTAGAATTTGAAGATTTTTGCATTGCATGTCCTACTGAAATTGCAAAAAAGTTAGGTGGGGGTAATAAGTATATGAAAAGAAAAGCATACAAAAACTGTGTGCCATAACATCAAGTATGATTGCAAAATATCCGATGGTTGAAATCAAATTATATCATGAGATCGTGGTGCACATGAACAATAGACTACTATTGTATTGTTTACGCATGCAGGTTAGCTATAGGTCATAACTTACAGGGGTCTTAAGTTTATGTACACTAAACAACTCAATGTAAATTGGGTTCATAGAGACTACAAGTTAGTTACAAATGACAACTTACAAGGGTCTTAAGTTCATGTATCTCTAAACAACTCATTGTATCTTTGGCTCACAGAGACTACAGACTCAACCAGAATGACATGTAATCTCCCTCTCCTTCCTTTGTAAGGCAATAACTTACGAATTACAACAAGCACACAAAGCAAATCTACGAGCCATAAAAGAACAAAACTAAGCCATAATTGAGCATTTAGCTCTACTACAAGACATTCACCTAGACTTGGTATGGAATTCAAAAATGAAAGAAAAAAAAACCAGAGATTTACAAACACGGCCAACTTAAACCTCAAGACTCTGATAAACCCTAATTGAAAAATAACTACACCATTATAGTATTCCTTCCTACCTTCCAGGAAAACGTAACCACGACCAGCAATCATGCAACTACAAAACCATCTTCGCAAAACCAAAATAAATAAATAAAAAGATACCTTTTTATTCGCCTCTATAATGGAAAAACAGACCAATTCCAACATTAACTAAAAAACCGTACAAAAAATAGAACGAAAAAAACCCAACTCCTAATCCACCGAAACAATTAAAACTCCAAATTTCCACACACACAAAAAAAAAACTAAAAATGACACCGACACCAACCCCCAATTCCGACCAAACCCACGTGCTATTTTCCACCAAACCCCATAAAAACGAAAAACCCACATCGAAAATTGAAAGAACGCAACGACCCAATACCTGAAACGGGATGAAAAGGCGGAAACCCCCAATTGCTGGGGTTTTCCAAGTCGAAATGGAGGAGAGAGAAGAAAAGGAAGAAGAAATTTTTGGAGTGAGAATGGTGGGTTTGTTTGGGTGAGATTGAATGTGGGTTTGGAGTCCGTTGACACAGAAAGCTGAAGCCTTTTGTCCTCTTCTTCTTTCTCACCTCTCTTCTTTCTCTCTCTTTGGTTTGTGATTTTGTTTTCTTCCCCTAATTGGGTTTTAACTTGTTATCTACCGCGAGATTAGTGGGTTTTGTGGTCTGTTTTATTGAATAAACAATAATAACCGGTGATGTGGTGGGTAAATTGCAGATTCCACCCCTCAAATGTGGGATCGACGGTAATCAACTCGTTGACTGTTAAACATTTCGCATGAATTTTGGTTTAACTTTTGTTACAATTACCTGCAACTTGTTACTATTGTATTTTTAATTTAATTAGATCTTAAGATACGACTCTTGAGTCGTGACAACTAAGGTTTGATTCGTGTTCTTGCACATTAGATTGCTACTGAGTAATTAGTGAGTTTGTTCATTGGCATGCTTTTTTATTATTATATAATAATGTATTTGGGTGCATAAAGTCTAAAGAGTATGCGTGCAAGTGAATCTAACTAGGGGGTATATAGGTATTTGACGTGTTCGTAGTTGCATTTGGAATGCAATTATTGAAATACATACACGTACTTTATATGTGTGGATATTAAAATTTCATTTTATATCCTCGAAGGGGATAGATAAATGTAATGGATATTTTTAAAAAAACAAATACGAATAACGTCAAATAATTAGTATACACCTATACACCACTAACAGATCAACCAAAAAATGATCTACTTACTATTTTTTAAAATATTCTTTGACAAACGTGATATTATTTCTACGTTTAAGATATTAATCAAGGGACGAAACTTATTACAAAGCATGGTGTTACAACCTTGAGTAGAAATTCCAAATAACTATGGTCTCATTTCTACTTGTAACATGTTTAAGAACCAATACAACCTTGCATGTATTTGTATTTGCCAAAATTGATTTGTACTTGAATTAGGGAAGATTGTATCATATCAAATTAGTCCTTCGGTTCTTCAATCAAGAGCCTCATCCACCTTTTAATTTGTCTCAAATGCATATCCACTGGGAATTCTAATGCCACCAACTTACCCAAAAGACTTCGTACTATTCGTCAATGGTGAAATCTATCAAATTTTTGTCTCCCTTTCCTGACTTGGCATTGAAGGGTTTCTCTTCTCATATAGTTGGACTGATCGGAGAACTACCTTAATAATTCAGGACGTATTCTGTAATTAACCCTAATTTAGGTTGACGTTGTCGTGGAGTCTTTAATTAGCTCACCTTATCCGTCTGACGTGGACAGATTTCTTATTTGAAGTGGGATGCTGGGTTAATTGGTTTCATTAATTACACATTGAATGCTCAAAGAAAAAAAGAATTGTGGATCAGCTCTAATGTTGACGGTTTGAAAGTTGATCTGTTGACGATTTGATTGATAATTTTATCAACTTTGTTCATACGTGTGGACCCCAGAGGAAAGTTCTAATGATTTTGTTCGGTAATTAATTGATGTTTCAGAAGTGACGTTGAATTAATGTTTCATAAGTGATGTTGAATTCATGAGAAATATCCCAAACCTTACCTCAACCGAGTATGAAGACGTACAACGTTAACAATCACACTTGCCATTGCTAGTAACTTACTAGTTACTATGTTGAATGTTTTCTAATATTAGGTAGTAGAATAGAAATATAGAATATTGGTTTTGTTTCATACGTGTTTGTTCGGATTTTTTTTTCTAATATCTTCCTTATTATCACCCTCGTTGAAAACAACCTAAACTAATGGGGACAAGTGAGATGTGGTTTGAGTACTTGACCGCACTAAGATTATGTAAATTTCCATGACAAAGTGATAATATAAGTATTGCAACACATCTAGAAGGAGAATATCCATTATTGAACATTAAAGCATTCTGCGTGGATGCCTTTTTGGGGTTTTATAGTTAGCAAAGTGATTTACACTGTAGATATGTGTATGATTTTATTTTGTCTACCAAAAGTACTTTCGTTTATAATTTAATGATAAGATACAACTTCTACTACATGGTTTAAGAGTAATTTTTCTTTTCCTTTGGCACAATCCATTTTAAACTTCGTAATTAAGTTTATAAAGAGACCAGATAGAATTTATACATATATATCAATTTTAATGGGTATCCTAAAGGATATCCTATAATTTTGAAAAGTTTTGTCACGGCGTTAGAGAGGAGATCAAGGCTCCAAATGAGAGTAGAATAAGATATATGAAGGAAGCAATGGAACCCTAGAAAAATAATTCGTTGGTTAAGGTTATGGTACTATTGTGCCTTATACACATGAGTATGATTCGAGTATGGATTGGATAGGCCGAATACCGAATCAATCCTATTACAATACATAATGGGCAGGGTTAGCCCAACAACTTAACATATGTTCTAATTCACTTCATAGTTCATAGTCATACACATGTTGTTTGGCTATTAAGTTGCAAATAGACAATCTACTTTAATAATTAAAATAAACTTCTACAACTTATGTGAACACAAATGTGGATAAGTAACTAGAATCTAAGATTGTCATACTTGTATTTCGAGGCAGACATCCTTACTACAAAAGGCTTAGAAAAAATCTTCTTTGAAGGAAAAACATCAACAATAGAAATGAATAACTCAACAAAACATCATTTATATTGGGTTGTTTCTGGAGTGACAATAATAGTTAAGGAGAAATAATATTTGAGGTAATGTTGTAGTGGTATTTTATTTAGAGGCGTGATCATCTTGTGTGACCATTTTTGTTAGCGTAAATGGAATACGAAAGGAACTTTTTAGATTTTAGACGAAAGGAACAGTTAATAAAGGAATTGTAACAAAGTATAAAATTTAAACTGAACTGCTATTCGTCGTCCTAAAACTACTTAAATCGCTCCAACAGATTACCATTTTGCCCTTTCTCTCATTTCTACTGCTATAACGCGACATTTTACCCTCCTATCACACATCTCTCTTCATCTTCCTCTCATAATCATAAAAAATAATGTTTTGGAGGTCAGTAATGAGCCAACGGACGCCCCGTTGTACTCAAATCTGGTAAAATATCTAACATCTTTTTAATAAAAAATAATAATAAATTGCGGGCGTCCGACGGAACCGCCCCGCGTAGGAGAGGGGCGTCTGGGTAAGACGCCTCCCCCATTGGGGGTTACCCAGTCGCCCCGCCCATGGGACGGCTCCGTCGGACGTGGGGCGGCTCCGTCGGATGCCCGTAATTTTTATATTTTTTTATTAAAAAGATAATTGATTATAAATTTAGATAATTGCTAAATTAATTAATTAATAAGTTAATAATTACTATATTCGGATTACTGATACCCTTTCGGTACACTGAATAAAGATTTCCAGAGAAATGTCGAAGCTACTGAGAATGTTTGGTACATCCGCATGGAACATGTTCGGTAGACCGAGAAGCAAACGGTCGACCGTCTGACATCTTACCTTATAATTAGTTTTTGCAAGCGATGAAAATTCAAAAATTTCCAAATCCAACAATTTCAAAATTCAAAAAATTTCCAAGGACGCTGCCCCCTTGCCACCCCCGCCACCTCACCGGCGAGGTGGAATGTCGCTCGCTCACCGGGGAGCGAGACCCCCGAACGACCTGTCGAGATGGTATTTCTAAGTCAGGATGTGTTTACCGCCGGGGATTTTCGATCTTAAAAAATGTTGGATCTGTAATTTTTTTGAATATTTATCACTTGCAAAAAAACTCATTGTAATCCGACCGGTTACTACCGAAAACTTGCAAAGGAACGTCAAATAATTTGAGATAACACACCGTATAATTTTAATTTCACAAAAAAAATTTAAAAAAAAACGGGACGTCTGGCTAAGACGCCTCGACCATGGTGGAGGCGTCTTAGCGAGACGCCTCCACGATGGTACAGGCGTCTTAGTGAGACGCCCGAGTCGGAAAAAAAATCGCCTCCATTACCTCGCCCGATCTAAGTGCTTCGTTAGACATTTTTGTGGTGTTGGTACTACGAATGTTAGTAAAACTGAGTCAAACACCTTGTTTAAAGACACTGGACGAAATGAGTATTAATTAATTTGTTAAGGGCAAAAAGATCATTTTTGGGGCGATTTAAGTAGTTTTCCGACGACGAATAGTAGACCCCAATTTAAAGCCACCAGTCCACCACGTCATTTGCAAAACTCCCACTTGCCCAACACAAGTAGTTTGGTTTTGGTCGATTTTTTTATTCTGCCTGACTCGATGTGCATCCCCAAGGATTGAGAGATGAATTGCTCACTTAATTGTTGCCATAATGGTTACCTTTGAATCCATAATACTTTCCTTCTCACACATTTCTTCTAAGCACTCCCTTATATTAAATGGTTAATTATAGTTTGTCCCCCTTAATTATGTCTTGGGATCACTTTGCCCCCTTGAATTTTCAAAGTTAACAGTTACCTCCCCTGAACTTTAATTTTGTAACACTTTGCCCCTTGAACTTCAAAAACTCATTATTTAACACACATTCGACGTTTTTTTCCTAATTTGTTTTGTTGTATCTCTAATACACTCCTAAACTTATATTTACGTGAAAGTTTGGATCCAAACAGAGGTCGGATATGGTTGGAATTTGGGTCGGATTGAGTATCACATAAATATAAGTTTAGGAGTGTATTAGGGATACAACAAAAAAATAGGAAAAAAAACGTCGAATGTGTGTTAAATAATGAGTTTTTGAAGTTCAAGGGTCCAAAATGTTACAAAATTAAAGTTCAGGGGAGGTAACTGTTAACTTTGAAAGTTCAGGGGGCAAAGTGATACCAAAGCATAGTTCAGGGGGAAAACTGTAATTAACCCTATATTAAATTCATCTCCCTCTGATAGGATGTTTGGTGGTATAGTGTATTCATCACCTAAACGTTTATTAATAAAAAAATCACCTCAACTTTTAAAAATGGAGAAGCTTGGTTTGGAGTTCAAAATTATTTAATTAGAAAATTAAAATGCTAACTTAAGAAACGGAGCACAACAATGGCAGCAACATGATGAAATTACGTAAGCATAAAACGAGCTTCCATGTCCTCTTCCTTGCAAGAAACACACTTGTGTTACGGGGTAAGTGTCGTGTAGTTCCTACAAAACCTTGTCCTACGTTTAATTGATTACAAATACGAGGATCAAATATTAAGATATGTTTTCTTAGCCAAGAAGTGAAATAAAATAAGATTATGTTGCTATTGTATTATTAAAGCGCCAAGCTGATCTAGGTTTAAATTGCCATGCTTAATTGAGCTATATTAGTACACCAACTGAATTTAAAGTTTATAGTAAGCATGTTAAACTATTAAGCTACAAATTCAAGTTCATTATTTGGTTGATTAAGTTCTAAATTGAACTTAGACAGTATCATACTGACCTAAACAGCAATAAGCTGGATTTCAGAGACAAAGCCTGTTGCTCATCATTATCGTAAAATCCCCGCGATGGTTTTCTTGATTTTGTATTCTTAAAAATGCATGTCATGCTCTGATGCTCCTGATTTCGTCAACATCGAAAACACCAAGAAAGATGAGATACAATTGACTTCGTTCATTTTAAGTCTTAATTGTTTATTGGGTAAATTATAATTTGTCTTCCTCCTCTGTGGTCATGTTTTACATTGTCCTCTTGTGCTTCATAAACTAACATTTAATCCCCTTGAAGGCTTGAACTATGATGTTTCCGTTAGATCCAATGAGTGAGAAGGTGAACAAAAACCGTCATGAAACGACAATTTATCTATACTCTAAATTTTTATTTATTTGTTTTTTCAATTATATTTTTCCCAAACAATGTCGAACTTAATGAGGTAAAATCAGGCAAACGGAACGTGTCTTTGGTCTTTCATTCTAAAACATGCTTCTTCGGACAAGTACTATGTTTTTATGGACGGAACGTTTAGTCGATATTACACTGTTTTTATACATAATCTTGCAAGCGGACGACTTCCATAATCTACATCTTTTTACATGTGCTTCTGGAAAATAGAATTAATAATATGTTAGCAGCTTAAAAACTCAACGGCATTGTTAAAACTTCTGCATGAGTTCAAATAACGTTCCCAGAGGAACATCAAACCGCACCTCAGAAATAGAAATCAATGTTATAGCCAATTGTTGAAATATCATCAAATAAGGAAACATATCACCTGCTCCGACGAAACCTCCACATAGCCGTTGGGATGCATCTTCTATTCTACAACGCAATATCTCATACAAGGAAAGAATCAAGTGCACCCCCGCTCCTCCTAATTAGGAAAGCTTCCAACGGTCCTTATTTTTGTATCTTCTATTTATACACAAGTTCTTGTAAATCAAAAGTATTAAGAAATAATAATAGATTTTTCTTCTTCCACAATTCAATATGGTATCAGAGCAATAAAAACGATCTCAGAGCTCCCCCGGAGGTCATCACTGATCGTTGTTGGTGATTAAAGGGGGTTGAAGGCTAACAAGCCGACATCCAGACCCAAAAAACCCCATGGCTGAAAATGCAAGCAGCTCAGAATCAAGCTCGTCCTCGCGCCTGGTCTCAACCATCTTCAACGGATCAAACTACCTCACTTGGGCTCGCGCGGTTACCCTCTCCCTCAGTGGCAGGGGGAGGCTTGGCCACATCACAGGGAAAACAAAGAAACCAGAAGGCGCCGGGACAGAAAACAAACAAGAAGAATGGCAAACCAGGGATCACCTGGTAATGTCATGGATAATCTCTTCCATGCAACCCAACATTGGCGAAATCTTTCTATACAAAGAGAGCGCGCAAGAACTATGGGAAGCCGTCCATGAACAATATGGAAAAGCGCACAACTTCGCTCACGTTTTCAAAATCAAGCAAGAGATCGCGCAGACGCGTCAAAACCAGAAATCCATCACAGACTATCTCGGAAGTCTCTGGAAAGCGTGGGACGAGTTAGGGGTTTATGAACCCCCGACCACCGACGCCGAAATCATCAAGCAACGCACAGAACAAAATCGCATCTATCAATTTCTGGTGGGCTTAGATGCAAGCTATGAGTCCATAAGAAGCCAAGTGATCATGTCACAAGAACTCCCAACCCTTGCTGCAGTCACGGCGATGATCCAACGCGAGGAAACTCGCCGCAGGACCACCGCTCCTCCGCAAGGACACACCCAAACAGATACTGGAGGCGAAACCAGTGCATTTTTTGGCATAAAAACCCCAAATCCGACCGCAAACCACAACAACAAAAGGAGATACGAAAATCGGAAGGATGAATACTGCGAAAACTGTAAAAAATCGGGACACAATAAAAACCACTGCTGGTTTCTTCATCCGCACCTCCGACCGTCAAGGGATGGCGACAGACGAGAAGGGAACGACAAAAACAACATGAGATCATCGGGTGCCGGCACCGCCATAGGGAGCGGCGGCCACCAGACAAACCCTAGCTCAACCCCTTTTCTCGCTCAAACCCAAAATGGAAATAACGGAGGCGGATCGTGTAGCTTTTATACGATGGGAGATCCGACAATGCATCCGGATCCAACCGGCTACCACCCGAATCATCAGCAACACAGCAACATGACCACATCTTCAAATCGCGTAGGCTTGGGCCCAAGCCATTCTGGACCAGACCAGCTCAACCTTCTAGTGGACTAGCTTAAGTCATTGTTGCAAAACAACCCCCACACTTCAGGTAATAAGACAGGTATGAAAAAAACCTTGAATCATTACACTGCATTATTTTGTGATAATCCTTGTAATAAAAAGTGGATAATTGACTCAGGTGCCACTAATCATATGACTGGAAATACTACCATGTTAAGTAATATCAACAATAGATTAGAAATGCTTGATAAATTTGTAACTGTGGCTAATGGTAATCAAGTAGAAATTAAAGGAATAGGGGACACTAGATTACTAAACCAAATAACCAAAGATGTTCTTTATGTACCATGTTTTAACTCCAACCTATTATCTGTGGCCAAACTCACAAAGGCATTAAATTGTAATGTTATATTTACTCCCACTGATGTACTCTTTCAGGATCGCTCCACAGGGAAGACGATTGGTAGAGGCACTCTTCAAAATAATTTATATATTCTAGATTCCAATAACACTGCCTTACATGTCAGCAATAGCACCGTACATGAACTTTGGCACAAGAGGATGGGACACCCCTCTCATTCTGTTCTGAAAACTTTATTTCCATTTATTAATTCTGAAATTATTTGTGATGTTTGTAGTTTTTCAAAACAAGTCAGGTTACCTTTTCAGTTATCTACTACTAAAACAAATAGACCCCTTGAGCTGATTCACTCCGATATTTGGGGGCCCGCTCCCACTGAATCCTATAATGGGTTCAAATATTTTATTACCTTCATTGATGATTTTTCTCGTACCACATGGATTTACTTACTTAGATTAAAATCTGATGTTTTTGAGATTTTTCGTGAATTTGTGACATTTGTAGAAAATATGTATGGGTTCAAAATTAAAATTCTTAGATCCGATAATGGTTCTGAATATACCAGTAACATGTTTCAAAATTTTCTAAAACAAAAGGGCATTTTTCATCAAACCACTTGCATTAATACTCCCGAACAAAATGGGGTTTCTGAAAGGAAAAACAGACATTTATTGAATATCACCAGATCCTTGCTTTTTCAACATCATGTTCCAAAAAGGTTTTGGTCAGACGCGGTTTTAACAGCTGCTTATCTTATTAACAGACTCCCTAGTCCAAGACTTCAAAACAAACAACCTCTAGAAATTTTAAATGGAAGAAAAATGACTCTTGATCACCTCAAAACCTTTGGTTGTGTTGTCTTTGTTCACAGGACCAGGATGGATAAGCTAGACTCTAGCTCTTGTAAATGTGTGTTCTTAGGATATTCTTCTAAGAAAAAGGGATATAAATGTTATGATCCCCAAAATTGTAAATTTTATGTTTCTCGTGATGTACAATTCTTTGAAGATAGTCCTTATTTCCAAAGGGACAAAGAAACTCCTTCTCCCCAAGGTACGTCTCCTACAAGCAATATTCCCCTCCCGGTCAACAACTTCGACACTCCCAGACAAGACACCATCACCAACACAAGACCAGAAGAGACAACCCAAGATGAACCAAGAACAGAGGAGGAAGAAACTCATCAAAGACGGTCAAATCGCCCTACTCGTCCTCCCTCCTACTTACATAATTATGTTACCTCTCACGTCACTTACCCTATCGAGGACCACTTGTCCTATAATCAAATAAAAACCAACCATAAGGCCTTCATAACAGAAATAGATAGTCACATAGAACCCACCAACTTTAATAATGCCATAAAAGATCCTAAATGGCTCAATGCCATGAAGGATGAAATCAAGGCCTTAGAATCCAACAAAACTTGGACTCTTGTCCCTATTCAACCAGGAATAAAACCCGTAGGATGTAAATGGATCTATAAAATCAAATATAACAGTAATGGCACCATAGAAAGGTATAAGGCTCGTCTTGTAGCCAAAGGATATACTCAAACTTACGGCCTTGACTACTTAGAAACCTTTGCACCTGTAGCTAAAATGAACACAATTCGTGTTCTCTTATCCATAGCAGTAAATAAAGGGTGGAATATATTCCAAATGGATGTGAAAAATGCTTTTCTTCAGGGAAATCTTGAGGAAGAAGTATACATGACACCTCCACCAGGGTTCAACTCTTCTCCAAATCAGGTATGTAAGCTCCACAAGTCAATCTACGGATTAAAGCAGTCACCCCGCGCCTGGTATGCCAAACTCAGTCTTTCTCTAATTAATTTTGGGTTTACTAAAAGTACTGCTGATGCTTCTATGTTTGTTAAAACTTACAACAATAATACTGTACTAGTCTTAGTATATGTCGATGACATCATCATTACAGGAGACTGTGATAACGAAATAAACTTAGTTAAAATGCACCTAAAATCATCCTTTGACATAAAAGACCTAGGATTCCTAAAATACTTTCTAGGAATAGAATTTGCTTATTCAAAAAGGGGTTTGTTTATGTCCCAAAGAAAGTATGTCCTCGATCTCCTACATGAAACTGGTAAAATAGGATCTAAACCTACTAACACTCCTATCGAAACTAATCGTAAAGTGAGTCCAACGGGCGGAGAACCCGTTAAAGATATAGGTCAATTTCAAAGACTTGTGGGTAAACTTATATACCTCACAGTTACCAGACCAGATATAACGTATGCTGTAAGCACCATTAGTCAATTTATGCATAATCCTCATACACATCACTTAGAGATCATTGACCGGATCATGTGTTATCTAAAAAGAACCCCTGGACAGGGACTATGGATGAAAAAGAATAACTCTAATGAAATCATCGGTTATTCGGATGCAGATTGGGCAGGAAGTCATGACCGGAAATCTACTACAGGCTTCTGCACATTCGTAGGGGGGAACTTGGTAACTTGGAAAAGCAAAAAGCAAAACGTTGTCGCCAGATCCAGTGCTGAGGCTGAATACCGCGCCATGACTTCAACTACAAGTGAGCTCATATGGCTCAAGCAACTTCTCAAAGACATGAAACAACCCTATAATCAACCTATGCAGATGTTTTGTGACAACAACGCTGCCCGACACATAGCTTCCAATCCAGTCTTTCACGAAAGGACTAAACATATCGAGGTGGATTGTCACTTCATCCGAGAAAAGATCCAGTCAAATGAAATAGAAGTCCCATACGTTCCAAGTAAGGAGCAACTCGCCGATATCTTCACCAAAGGATTGGACCACAAAAGTTTTCAACAAATTCTGCTCAAGTTAGGCTCCTTCAACATCCATCTGGATCCAACTTGAGGGGGCGTGTTGAAATATCATCAAATAAGGAAACATATCACCTGCTCCGACGAAACCTCCACATAGCCGTTGGGATGCATCTTCTATTCTACAACGCAATATCTCATACAAGGAAAGAATCAAGTGCACCCCCGCTCCTCCTAATTAGGAAAGCTTCCAATGGTCATTATTTTTGTATCTTCTATTTATACACAAGTTCTTGTAAATCAAAAGTATTAAGAAATAATAATAGATCTTTCTTCTTCCACAATTCAATACCAATCAACGTGACAATCTTGCAGTAATATACCCTGAAAATATCCAAAGAAGGAATTCCTCCAGACAAACACAATCAAATGCTTCGAAATACAGGTTCATTTGGAAGACAATTTATACAAACCCTTTACAAAGAAACCATAATCAAATCCTCACCAGCCTATGCGGTCTCCACCATTCATCAGCTTATCTAAAACCACATTAAGATCCACAGACTGACCATTCTCCGTAAGCTTCCTCACAGTTGCCTTTACCTGCTCTCTCGAGAAGCCCATTGTTGCGACCTTGTCCACGACATCGTCGATTGGTACTCTATTCCCTGTGGAACCGCCCAAACTCGACCCTGTTGGCACTGCCTGGGGTAGAATTTTTGCTGTTGGGAGCCTCGGGTAGTTGCCACCACTGCCAGAGGCTGCGGCAGGGGAGGTTGGATATTGAGATGGTTTGTAATGAGAAGTAGAATCACCGTAGTTGTATGACTCAGAGTAAGGGGGTCCTGGCGGAGCACCATAACCTGAAGAATAAGGCACAGGCCCTGAAACAGGTCTACTTGGTGGTTCATACATGTTGGAATTGGTGCCATAATACTGTTCTGTAGGAGGTGGGGCAGTATGATGCTGGCCGGAGTGGGAAGGTGTGCGAGGTACAGGTCTATAAGTCTGGTGAGGTGGCATATATGGTGATGCAGCTTCAGGGTTCTGGGCAGGTGGATGTGGCGCTTGAGGTGGTTGGGAGGGTTGAGAATATTGCATATGTGGTGGCATTTGGTAATGTTGTGGTGAGGGTGGTGGCTGTTGAACTGGTGCTTGATACTGCTGGTTTTTAAGTTCCTGCAATTGACCGGGTGGTGGGAAAGACTGTTGCCGTGGTAAAGATGGAACAGAAGCGGACTGACCAGGTGGTGGGTAGGATTGTTGCGGTGGTAAAGATGGGACAGAAGCGGGTTGGCTGGGTGGCGGGTAGGATTGTTGCTGTGGCAAAGATGGGACAGAAGCGGATTGACTGGGTGGTGGGAAAGATTGCTGCTGTGGTAATGATGGGACAGAGGTGGATTGACCGGGTGGGGGGAACGATTGTTGCTCTGCTAAAGATGGAATGGAAGCGTACTGTTGGGGTGGTGAAGTGAGAGCAAATTGACCAGAAACTGGAATTTGTGGAGGAGTTGGTGAAACATTTGGTAATTGAGGTGGAAAGGCAGGAGAAGTTGGTTGCTGTTGTGAAGGAACGGGTGGCTGAGGTGGTTGCTGAAAAGGCTTCGGTTGTGCTGCTGCTGGTGGTTGCTGGTATTGAGGTGCTACTGCAACTGCATATTGCTGATTTGAAGCAGTGGTCTCAAGAAGCTGTTGAGCATCCACACTTTCTTCCTTATCCCGCAGAATCTGAACCTCTGTCCGCAACTGCAAAATAGAAGAGAACTGTAATGATGTAGTCATATAGGTATAGGCACACATCAGCCTCCACACCAGGAATATACAATTTGCAACTCTAGTAGCACCTCAGGCTAGTACTAAGCTTGAGAGAAAGATATCACATTCTATATTTTCAAACTAAGTCTCTCATACTCAACATTTGCATCATGCCATCTGTATTCTTTCAAAAAAAAAATGAACACACTTTTATTACTTGGCACATGAACAATAAACATTTGAAAGATCAAAGCACTATAATCGAAGATGAACTCGAGTCTTACATTTCTACCCTACTACGGTGCCAAATGCTCGGATTGTGCCCATGTGGAATTCTTTCACTTCCAAACCCGCTTAGAAACTATATTTTATCACTCACCGATTCACCTCACTTTAATATAGACCTGACAATCGTGTCGTATCGTGTTGTGTTATTTTACATGTATTAGCCAATTCGACCATACAAGAACAAGACACGAAAATATTTCGTGTACGACCCGAATCATTTCGTGTAAACACGAAATAACCCAAACATACACGAAAAAATTGATTAATTTCACATACCAAATCATGATTTCAACTGCTATACCATAAGATTTATTTTAACCCAAGAACTTCTGAAAGAGGAAATCACATTCAAGGGGTTTGGGTTGTTAACATAGGTTGTCAATCCTTTTATAGCCATGGCAACGTAGGTGTTTGTTGCATTAGTCGATGTGGACTAAAATCTTGCACATTCTACAGTTGATTGAAAAACAAATATGTAATACAAAACCATAAAACTAGCATAAATTCACGGTTGCCTAAGTGGTTTGTTTCACCATTTCCCCCCTAAAGGTCTCGGGTTCGACCCTTACTGAGGATCATGTTTTGCTGGCTAAAATAGAATTCTTTTAAAACAAAACTGGACCTGCTTAGCATCGAACCCGGTATCTCAAATGCTCTAGGTGCCTCGTCACACCACTCAACTACCGCAACAAATCCATTCATATTTCTACTAACATAATATAATCATATCGTGTACTCGGGTACTTTCGTGTTTGTAAAAGTAAACATGAAAACGACACGAAATAATTTCGGGTACCAAAAATCTGACACAAACCCGACACAAAACACGAAATCCTTACACCCAAACACAGATTTTTCGTGTCGTGTTTCGTGTTCCGTGTCAAATTGTCAGATCTACTTTAATAATACATGTTCATAATAGGTCTATACTCTACAAATTACATCCACTTAAGTTAAGTTTGAGCAGGTATGTGGATTAATCAATGTGCAAAGTTGAATTTTACCATAAATAATTATTTGACAACATAGTAATAAAAATATTTTTAATAATATAAAAACTCTACAATTTATTCAACACTTCGCAAAGACTTTGTAAATTACATGCAAGGTCAAAAAAAATTAAAGTTCAGAAACTCTACAATTTATTCAACATTTTGCAAAGACTATGTAAATTACATGCAAGGTCAGTCAAAAATTTAAAAAGATTACTGAACTTCAAAGAAAATCATCAACCATGAATTTTTGCACATTTGATGCATAACATTGTCCAACAGTTGAAGATATTCAGAAAATAATGAAACACATGTCCAAGGCACAACAATGTGCACTACGAAAATACTTAAAAATGGACATTTCATAATCCACTTTATCTCTATGACCAGGAACCCCTCCTTGTACAATAAGGAACAAACATAAGTGCTATAGATTGGACATCCACAAAGTTCAAAACTTCAAATATACAGATCAAGGGTCACCCGTCAACTTAACAAGATCTTTGTAAGTCCTAAAATTATAGCAGGGCATATCATAAAGTCAGTTAAGGTGACTATCATCTCACTAAAAAGGATGTACAATCTCGATCAATGATAAGATACAGAAGGATATATTATGTCACTGTTACCAATTGATGTGCTACAAGGGCATAGAATAGATTCTCTAGATCACTTTGACGCACGACATAACATGAGTCAAGAAGGAATTGTTATGCCCATGACAAATTCCCAATTATCAATGTTCGAAGGGTATTCTCACTCACAACTATAATGATGGACAAAATTACTCAAAACTATAGTGATGCCAGAATATGATTAGTGTTGGACAAAATTTATTCAACTTAGTTGAAGAAAACTAGCATAATGAAACTGTAATTTAGCATTAACTGGCAATTGAGCAAAAAGAATATACTTCATTGATCCATAAATTAAATTAGCAACATCAATAAGCAAGGAAAGATAGCAACTCAATTTGACAACATCTACCTCTCTTAAGATGTTTTCCAGTTGCCTCAGCATTCCATCAGTACTGCCAGTGTTGTTCCCAATTGTCACATTCAGACTATCCACAGAACTTTCAATATGACGAGTTCTGCTTTCCAGTTGTGTCAACCTAGAGCTTAAACCTTCCAGTGAATGAAGTATATTATCAGCATGCTTTTTCACTACATGATCAACTTCAGATACCAAGTTAACACCACAGGCTTCCTTAGCCTTTTCTTGGGGAACTCTTGAAGAATCAATGATCTCAGATAGTACATAATTCTGTGGATGCAACAAAAGCAAACACACAAATTTTTATGATTGACAAAATATCAAAAATAGTAGAAACAAGTGAATGGTGAATGATAATAATATACATAATGACATGTTTCACAAACAGGAATTGACTTAGTTCAGTTGAAAACGTATCAGATGGTACATGGAACCATTGCTAAAATTGTCAAGGTCATAGAATTTGGGCATGGAAATAATATATGTAACATATAATTTGTACCGAACCACTTGCATTTTTGTGAAGATTGTATAGGTGAGGGTTCCAATGTGGCATGTCTATAAGTTGAATACAGAAAAACAAAAATTGGTTTTTTCTTCTTCTTTCCAAACATGATGTCAACAAATTCTGCAGAACTACATTTTACAATCTCATAGTAGTGTCAGTTAATCAACAGCTTAAGTTCCTTACACAAGCAACCTAAACTACAACAAACTCTCTTTACTCCTACAATGGGGAAAAATAAGACCAACAAACAAACCGCAATCCTCAAACAGTTATATTGAATTAACCAAAAGGCACAACACCACAGAACTACCCAAACATCAGCAATTAAAAAAAGCCAAAAAAAGTCAAATGACAATTACGCCATCCAAACTACAATTGAATTCAAATTTTCAACTTCGAAACAAAACCAAAAAACAAATTTAAATTTCCATCCCAACACTCGAAAACCAAATCGATCCAAACCACCATCCTGTGTTGCTCGTCATAACAATTTGATAATTACGTGTTTCTGGATAAGAAAATAGTCAAGAAATTACCTAGGACCACAGGTCAAGGCTTTTCAATTTACTAGATTTCAGATAGCTTTGTTTTAATTAATAATAGCATACTAAATTTTGGGTATGTGTAATACCTTTCCAAAGAAGGAAAAAATTCCATGTCTTGTAACTAACTTCGGGTAAAAATTAGAATAGGATAAAGGAGTTGTTATTCAAAACGTGAAAATTTCAAATGTCAGTGCAGTAAGAGTTGACAGTAAATAATAATGCTCTGTTTGATGAAACTTAATAAGAGAAAAGAACAGATTATGATACCATGCATAATTAATCCATTTTATGATTCAACTAAGGCTAACTAGATGGTGTTGTGGCATTATCTTGCTCTTGCGAAACATTAGTGGATACTTAATAATAACATTAGGCGTCGTTGGTGTTGTAAAACCTTATTTGAACTGGAGGCCCCACTCGTGGACTCCGTAGAAGGCCTCAAGGGTTGGAAATCGTAGTTAGGAAGAACCCCAACGCCGCCCTCCTCCACCTCCTCGACGTCCCCCTTCCAACCGTCGTTTCCACCCAACTGGGGCTCGCCCTCGGGTTTGGAGGCGTCGAGGGTGTCGGTGGCGGCGTGCATGCCGGAGAACTCCATGATCTGCTTGTCGAGGAACTGCGACGCGTTCATCGGGATCGGGAAAGGGGTATCGATTTAGGGTTTTTGTTTCGGGAGATGGGATGGGATTAGGCGGTGGGAGATGCGGAAGATGCGCGTCGCGTCGCGTGCCAGCCAGCTAGGGAGACCGTTTTCACAACTAATTAAAACGCAGGATTGCTGATTTGATCCGCTCCAACTCGCATTTCATTTTAAATCCCAAACATCTCAAAAAAACTAATTATAGGATATGATTATGATTTCAAGATAAACTGAGTTAGTCCCAATTGGTAGGTCAAATTGTCAATAAATGTTCTAACTCTTTTAAATCTAACATTTATATCCCCTTCATAATCCATATTTACATTTTCTATTCTCTTGACATCGAACGATCTATCGATCCCGAGCAGAACTTGACAGCCCTATCTGTAACCCACTAAATCCTCTCAATTTAGTCTTTGTAAATATCTAAAATTCAAACTAGTCCTGTATAATTACTATTTTCAACTATTTCATGTATAATTACTTGTTTTAACTTTCAACTATTGTTTGTCTTGTTATATATGTTTAATAAAGGTAAGCATAAATAATGGATAGACCCTTTAAATCACGTAATGATATATTTCGTTACTTGCTTAAAATTATAAGATAAAGAAAATAAAATGCACTACAACAGACATTTTTCATTCAATAACCAAGAAATCCTTTGATCCACCGATCGATCCTTCAATTTCTTAAACAACATTAAACACTAACACAATTAACACATGAAATAATATGATGATTAGAAAGAAATAATACGTGACAAAAAGACAAAGTTGACATTATCACATGTGAAATAGTTGAACTTTTACATGACATGTTAACTAAGCATTTGTTGTTATCTAATCAATTGGTTTTTACTTTGGAGTAATTTTCTAGAATATTTCATACTATACTCGGACCAGTTTGCAACACGCGATGTCAGATGCAAAACCAAGAAAGTAGAAGACCAGAAACGCAATAACCCCTCATCAAATTTGGTCCGTCGTCCGAAACAAAACCCTACGAAACCCTAACTGGAGCTGAGTCAGCAATGGCGACGGGCGGGAGGACGAAGAACATTGGGCAGCGGTCGAGCAAGTACCTGGAGGAGGCCCTCTACAAGAAGCTGTTCAAGAACGGCGGATCGGAGCAGCAGGTCCGGACGGAGCTCAAGGACTTCCTCCGGAGCCGGAAGAGGGTCTTCAAGTGGGAGGTCGGCGACACTCTGCGTCTTCTGCGAACCCGGAAGCGCTTCGCCCCTGCCCTAAAGGTCCCTTCTTTCTTTACCCGAAAATTGGTTTTTTTAATCTCTGGATGGATGTGTGATGAGGAATTTTGAGAAAATGGATCCTTTTCTGGCCATTACGGATTTACTCAAGTCTATCTATGAGTGGCACTGGCAATGGTTACTTAAAGATCGTTTGAAATTAAGATCTTTTAGGATGACATGGATCGATCATATTGATGTTGGGGAAATCCCACAAGACTAATACTTTGAAGCCCTTGTACATTTAGATATGTGATATATGATCATTAATTTAGATTATTATCTCTCGGGTTTGATTGGCTTAACCAGCTTGAAGTTGCCGCTTGGCGTGATTTTTGCCTTTGGAGTTGAACCTCAACCTTCTAAATAACTTATTCAATTTAATCTTATAAACCTGAGCCAATTGAAACCCTTCAAGTATCGTGTTTTGAAATTTGAAATGGTAGGTTTCGCTACCACCTTCATGTGAGTAGGAGTGTTAGTTGGAAACTTCAAGATAAATCAATTTGCGGGTACATGACATTTAGTGGATTCACGTGATTAGAAATTCAGTTCAAGAGAACATAACTGTTATTGTGGTGGAACAACACGAGGTTTGGATGAACTTCGAAGTGGGTATAAGAAACATGTCAAAACATGATATGCTATAGGGTTGAATTCTGAAAATTTCAGCTTCAGATAACTACGCGATGAATGCAAATTGCACTAGGATTTCAGTTATCTATGATAGTATAGAAATTAGAAAATACGTGGACATTAGGCTGTAGGTTATGTTGAATTGCTTCACCAACAACACCAAAAATTGCTAATACATGTTTTATTAAGTGTCAAACTATTGACATGTACCATGTTGGTTTTCGTATGATAGGAACAACCTTTAATCCCAAACTAGTTGACGTAGGCTGGTTTTCCTAGGAACATGATGAATGAGTCTTTATTTGGTGGTGTGGCCTGTAACTAAGGTAGAACCTACCAAGTATGGTTTTGCATACCAATAAAGGTATTAGCTATTTAGAAAGTTTCATAATTTACATATGACCTTGTGGTTGATCGTGTGGTACAAGAATGACTAATTTGGATGTGTACAATGTGAATGAATTTTGAAGAGGTTTATTGCCTGTTGGCGTATGATTTATAGGACATTTGGCTATTTTACTTGCTAGTTGAGTATGTGAGCCACAATACTCTATGTGAAGGACAACAACCTTCTATCTAAAGTGATTTGGATCCCTGATAGATGAAATAGTTGGGCGTGATTTTAAAGAGAGCTCAAGTAGATAAAATACACTGCATGCAGTATTGAAGGAATATAAAATTCTGCAAGATAGTATTTAGTGTTAAAAGCTGGAGTGGGGTGCATTAATATGTGCGAATTTGGGGTTTTAAATATGAAGTGGGATATGAAAAAATCATTAAATCATTTGAGATGCATAATTTATTGTTCCCTTATTAATTCAGGCTTTTCATCATTTATTACTATCTCTTGCCAATTTATACATGAGATTTTAAAGGAGGCAAAATGATTTGTATGATTCAGTGAATCTGTGAACACAGCATTTTAATCCTGAAGATGTCCATAAAAGTAGGTAAAAGGTTTATATTATAAAAGGTTGTTCTCTTATGTGTTGTAGAGCTTACATGATTGCACTAAGCAAGAATATCTTTCAGTTTCACCTATAGTTACCACATGATTTTGAAGTTTCTTTTTTTAGATTATATGAGAATTTTGTAAAAAACCTAAAGACACTGAAGTAAGATGCAGAGGTGCACATATTCCTGAACAGCATTGCTCGTGGTTTTTTGTATTCTTATTGTGAGAAAAAGAGTACTTTGCTGATGCATTTCATCTGTTAGATAACTGCTATTTCAAAAAATTACAGCTGTCTGATGTAATGACCAAGAGAGGAATGAATCCAACTGTGAGTGATCAAGCTATCCGTCTCGATCTTGTTAGTAAAGCAAAGGGAATTGCTTCTGCAGAAGAATATTTCATCAATCTTCCTGACTCAGCGAAAAATCATCTGACTTACGGGGCCCTTCTTAACTGCTACTGCAAAGAATTGATGACTGAAAAGGCTGAGTCTCTTATGGAAAAGATGGAGGAGTTGAAGTTTATCCCAGGTCCCATGCCCTACAACAGCATGATGACTTTGTACAACAAAACAAACCAATCTGAAAGAATCCCAAGTATAATACAGAAAATGAAAGCCAATGACATCATGCCTGATTGTTTTACTTATAATGTTTGGATGAGGGGCCTTGCAGCCCGTGGGGACATCTCTGGTGTCGAAAAGGTGATCGATGAGATGAAAAGAGATGGACGTGTCACTGGAGATTGGACCACATACAGCAACCTAGCCTCTATATACGTTGAAGCTGGCTTGTTCCAGAAGGCAGAGTTGGCACTCAAAGAGTTGGAGAAGAGGAACAATCGGAAAGATCTAGGTGCCTACCAATTTCTCATAACCTTGTATGGTCGCACAGGGAATCTGGTAGAAGTGCACAGGATCTGGCGATCTCTGAAACTGGCTGTTAGAAACATGGCTAACATAAGTTACCTGAATATGATTCAAGTGTTGGTGAATTTAAAAGACTTATCAGGTGCCGAGACATGTTTCAAGGAATGGGAATCCCAGTGTTCTAACTACGATATAAGGGTGGCAAATGCCATGATCGGGGCTTATACAAAAGAAGACAGGCTTGGTGATGCCGAATCCATAAAGAAACGTGCAGAATGGCGAGGAACTAAGCCAAATGCTAAAACCTGGGAACTCTTCATGAATTACCATTTCAAGAAAAATGACTTGAAAGAAGTGATTGTTTGCATTGAGAATGCAATAAAAATTGGCAGAGGGAAAGGCAAGAGCTGGGAGCCTCCAAAGAAGGTGATTCAGTCATTGATGGCACGTTTTGAAGAACAAAAGGATGTAGTTGGTGCAGAGAGACTCATAAAACAGCTGAAGAAGGCACAGAGTCAGTTGGAAGTGGGATTGTTCGAAACACTGATAAAAATATATGCAACCACGGAGCACAAGAGCCCTGGGATGCGCCATCGGTTGAAGATGGAGAATGTGGTTGTCAGTGAGGCCACACAGAAACTTCTTGAGAAAATCTGTGTAGATTGATAGTTGAAACTTAATTGATTAAGCTGGAGGAACAAGTTATCATGCCTTGAAAAACGGCCCGCCTGGTATTTCTTTCCAATGTAGAACAAGTTTGCACTAGCAGATAAATCTTGTTTGGAATTACCCTTTTGTTAAACACTTGGATTAGGAAGGTTGTTAGGTATTCCCTTTTGCTTAGTTATCAACTTGATGGAATACTTCGTTCTGAGATAAATTTTAAACGCCATTGAAATATTCCTGAGGATACATGGTTATTATATGGTGTATTAAACGACAAAAGATGCTGATTATCTAGTGCCTTGCCTTGCTATTTGAATTTGGAAAACCCTATTTTCTTGTGGTGTTTTGAAATGGAAAATTTAACAGACGGCGGACTGGCGGAGCTTCCTATTCTAGTTCATTTCAGAGGCCCGTTTTGTTTAATTATATAACTAGCTTGGGTGGTGTATATGAATGAAGCATATATCTTGTGCAAATGATCTTGTAGAATCACGGAAGGCAGAATTGTAGCACAGATACTGAAAATCAGTTTCAACTAATGTCGACACCTTGTGTTAACAACATGTTGGGCGGAATAACTTCATTTTATGTGCACACATCATCCCTTCCTTCGAAAGCACATATATTCCTGACTTGAACACAAGAATTGGTTCGCCTTCACATCCCTTTCTCAAATTGCAAAGGCAACTCCGTGACTCATTCTCACCTGCAAATACTTGTCCAAACACCATGCTAACAAAACTACTTCGGTTAAAATAGACTTCGATCCCAAATAGGAAGGCAAAGAATGACAGAACTGCTTGAGACCAAAGTATTCCCAACTTCATTGACATGCTCCTCTTAAATGGTAAAAGAATCACATGACAACCATATCATACAACATCCTTCCAAACTATTAGTATCACAAGTTCACTAATTCAAATTCACAGCACTATAACAATCAAACCACAAATTTGAAAGAAACAGCCAACCTGTTATCAACCTCTGCAGGAATGGCAGACCAACTTACCAGGAGATCAAGTTTCTGGTCACGTTTCTTGAAGGAGGCTTCAAGAGACCAACCACAGCCTGCTCCTCCCAAAGACCAACCACAGCCAACACAATCCAAACCTGCTCCTCCTAAAGACCAACCACAACCAACACAATCCAAACCTGTTCCACCAAAAGACCAACCACAGCCAGTGTCTAAAACTGGTGCACCATCCCAATCAGTTCCTCAGAAAGACATCCCAAAGCCACCATCTCAGAAGGACTCCCGGCAACCTTCAGCAAAAGACGAAAAAACTTCCCCGCCTGCCCCAACTCCAGCCGATAAGCCACTTCCAATTGGTCGACCACCATCGAGAAAACCATCGACTTCCCACGAAGCAAGTGCTACACCAACCATCTCTAAGAGCACTTCTAGATCATCATCGGGAAGGCGCCCCCCGGAGCAATCAGACACAACAAAAACAGACACCCAGGTTCAGCCCAAAACATCAAAGCAACCTGAAATACTTCCAAAACCTGAAAAAGAAGTCTTAAGACATGGAAAGATTGAGACCCCAACCAAACCAACCACTGCTCCTATAGAAGAAACCAAAGCCATGCAGGAACCAGAATCCAAACAAACATCTGCTGAACCAACAAAAACAGACATGCCACAGCCAAATCAAAACCAAAACATTGACACCCCAACCACCAAGCAAGCTAAATCTGACACACCTGCAGAAAGCAAGCCATCACCATCTGATCTTGAACCAACACTTCCTGAACCAATTCCCACTGAAAACTTACACAAGCCCATGCAAGACTTGGCATTCAAACCATCACCATCTGATCCTGAACAAACACCTCCCCAACCAATTCCCTCTGAAAACTTACACAAGGCCATGCAAACCATAAAACAAGAAGCACAACAAGAGAGATCAGAACAAACACAAGATGGTAGAACAAAAATCACCAGACCACCAACACCAAGTAGAGACTCAAAGCAACCAACAACCGAATCAAACGAGCCGAGGCAGCGTAGACTCCACAGAGTGGTGGAAAAACAAAATGGAGCCAAACAAATCCCATGCAAAAATCCTGACCCTGTCAACTCCCTGCAAGCAAGCATCAAGAATGACATCTCGAAGTTCGTCCAGGACCTCGGGGTTGCAAACCAGACCGATGGGGATCGACCGATATGTGTCATAACTCTAGCTGGGGACAACAAAGGTGCAACAATGTCCATACCCAATCCAATGACCAGTGAAGGGTCGATTCCAATCCACAGAACCATGCAAGATGGTGTTCATATCGTGCACGAGTCCGAACTACACCAGCCCAACAAGGTGAATTTCGATAAAAACGGTAAACGACCCACTAACGCGAATGTTAATTGCAATGCGCAGAGTATCAACAACTCGATCATTCACAACAGCTCCTTCACCCAGACAAGTCCGGGTGTTTACTTGGTTTTGGGCAGCAAAGATGGTGAGGCAAAGAACAAGAACACGAGTCTTCTTCAGAAACCGAAATCCAGTCCAATTCCGACGCAGAATCTGACACACGAGCCGACTGTCAGGAGAAGGTGTCTTCGTGGGCTTATGGCAGAATCAAGTGAGTCTGAGAATGGGGATCCGAATAAGCCGCGTAAACATGGATGCCGATTCAAATGTCAGTGAAAATAAACATTTGCTTATCTGAGTAAATGGTTGTGTTCGAAGTCTGTGCTGGAACGATATGTAACATGCTTTCTTGTTGAGTTCTCTTTCTGAAATCCAAGAATGATGAATAAATTTGTGTTGTATTATTGTGATAATGTAAAAGTTGGATAGGAATGAAAGTTGAAACTTGAATTGCTTGTATTTTTGGCCGGTGGAAGTTCAATTCTGCATTCAATTGGGCAAGTTCGTAATTGTTTTCTTAAAAAAATTCTGCTTTATGTTATGATTCAATTTGTTATAATCAGTTTTTTTTTTGAAGTAGGTTATAACCAGAGTTTTATCCCTCAGCTTGGTTATTCTAGAACTAAAGTTTTACCAAGCAGATTAATCCGATTGGGTTTTTGTTTGAATGTCACTCGAAAACACCGTTAATTTTAAATATATCATTGTTCTCTCGATGTTCCTAACCGTGCCACTACAAACCAACGCTTTCCTCACTGCCACTATGTTAGCTAATTCCGTCGAGAACGTCAATTTTTGTGTCGATGAAATCAATGATTGAATAAAAAGTAATATTTAATCGTGAATTTTATAAATTTATCCTAATTTTTAACATAAACTTATATTTATTTGCAACCTTCAGAACCTCCTGTATAATTTAAAAATTACATTCACCTCTCTTTCTTGACCTAAGAGCATCGGCAACAGGTGCAAAAAAAGAGGGGGTGGATATGTTGGATTTGGTTTATAATTGTTAATACAGGAATTCAGGGAGAATCGGTCGACCGAAATTCGGGCTCCGGTCGACCGAATTACTCCAGGAGCCATGGGGCTCGGAACAGATTGAGGAACGGTCGACCGGTTCGGGGAATTCGGTCGACCGAAAAACGTAAGTAGATTTGGAGCTCAAGATCGATTGAGATCTGGTCGACCGGTGCTGGGCACGCGGTCGACCGAAAAGCGACAATAGATGCGAGATGAAAATCGACATGCAGATCGGTCGACCGGTGTTGGACTCGCGGTCGACCGAAAACGTCCAGGAGCTTCGGGCGCTATTCAGAAGCGCGGAACGGTCGACCGGCTCGTGGTGAGCGGTCGACCGAATGCTGGCAGTTACACGAACTAACCGAAGTTCGGTCGATCGTTGGGCAATTTCGGTCGACCGTTTGGAGGCAGTTATGCACGATCTGAATTATTCTCTGTACGAATTTAGCCCATTATAAATAAGTTTTTTGCCCTAATCTTAGAACACAACATACATTACTTATTTCCTTGAGAGAGATTAGGCTAGAGAGAGATCTAGAGTGATTTGGGAGACACATTGCTTCCAAACTTTTGTAATCTCGGAGACTTCTCTTGTTGGAGAAGAGCTTCAAGGAAAGGAAATCCGCAGGAGACCCCCCAAGGACGTAGGCATCTTGCCAAACCTTGTAAAATCACGTGTGTCGTGGTTTGCTTCAGGTGTGTTGTGTGATTTCTTGCTATTTTCATCTTATTTGTGTTTGCTTGTTGCATTGAGTTTGGGAGACGGTCAGAAGTTATTATTCCGCATTCAATATTCGGTTTTTCGTGGTGCGTGTAATCCGTGTCGTATTAGTGCATATTAGACCCCCTCCCAACAGTTGGTATCAGAGCTTTGGTTGCACTTACGATGGCGGAGGAAGCGAGGAATTTTCGGGTGGAGAAATTCACCGGGAAAAGGAACTTCTCAACATGGCAACGGAGGGTTCGTGCGTTGATATCTCAAACGGACGGGCTATTGCTGACGTTGGATGGGGTTGATGAGTGGATTTTGGATTTTGGATACAGGAGCATCATTTCACATGTGCCCGAATAAGGAGTGGTTCACATCCTATGAGTCACTGAAAGGAGGGATCGTTGTTATGGGCAACGATGCACCGTGCACTACCGTCGGTATTGGTTCCGTACAATTCAAGATGTTCGATGGGTGTATTCGAACGCTGACGGGTGTGCGTCACGTACCGGAGTTGAAGAAGAATCTGATTTCTCTAGGAGAGCTTGATACTCTCGGGTGGAGATGGTCCGGCGGGGACGGGAAGATTAAGGTCACTCATGGGGCGATAACAGTGATAAAGGGAACCAAGGTGGGCAACTTGTATTGGATGCTAGGGAATGCAGTAGTAGGAAAAGGTGCAGCAAACGTTGCATGAGACGAAGACAACACTGCACTTTGGCATATGAGGCTTGGTCATATGTCGGAAAAGGGTTTGTGTGAGCTACACAAACAAGGACTGTTGAAGGGAGTTAAGAGCTGCAAATTGGATTTTTGCAAGTATTGTGTCTTCGGTAAACAACACAGGATTCAATTCAAGACGGCTATCCACAAGACGAAGGGAATTCTGGAGTATGTGCACTCAGACGTCTGGGGACCGGCTCAGGTTCGGTCAAAGGGTGGAGCCGAATATTTCGTCACATTCATAGACGACTTCTCAAGGAAGGTATGGGTTTATTTTCTGAAAAATAAATTTGATGTCTTTGATAAGTTTAAAGCATGGAAGGCCCAAGTAGAGAAAAGTACAGGAAAATTTGTTAAGTACTTACGGACAGATAATGGAGGTGAGTACACCTCAAGGGAGTTTGCAAGTTTCTGTGAGAAAGAAGGCGTCACGGGGCATTTCACTACATCGCGGAGTCCGGAACAAAACGGCGTAGCTGAAAGGATGAACAGAACACTATGCGAACGGGCAAGGAGCATGAGGCTTCATGCAAATCTGTCGAAGGATTTCTGGGAGGAAGCAGTAGATCTTGCTTGCTACTTGGTAAATATCTCACCGTCATCAGCACTTGAATTAAAGACGCCTCAGGAAGTGTGGACGGGTGAGCAATTTTATTACTCGAGGCTTAGGATATTTGGATACAAAGCCTATGTGTTGGTCAATGAGACACAACAATCGAAGCTGGATTCGAAATCGAAGGAGTGCATATTCCTTGGTTACGATAGGACAGTGAAATGATATAAGCTTTGGGATCCGGCGAGCAAGAAGGTACTCCTACGGAGTAATGTGGTCTTTGATGAGACAAGTCTGCTCAAGGGCCTTGAGGAAAAAGAGCAGCAAGAGGTTCCCATGCAGGAAGACGAAATTGAAGTTGTGGTCACGACTTCAAGGGAAGAATCGAATCAAGAAGTTCAGCAGGAAACAATTGACTCACGAGTAGAGGAGGAAGCTTAGCAAGAGAGTATTGCTCAAGGAAGACAGAGGAGGATCACAAAGGCACCGGTGAGGTATGGTCACGATAATGCTAGCATCGCGTTTGCACTTGTTACCGAATGTGGGGACCCTTGCACATTCGAAGAAGCTATTGAGCAGGAGGACAGGAACAAGTGGATGGTGGCCATGACCGAAGAGATGGAGTCTCTTCATAAGAATCAAACTTGGGAGTTAACGGAGTTTCCCAAGGGAAAGCGCGCGATTGGGTGCAAGTGGATCTTCAGGAAGAAGGAAGGGTCATCTCCTATGGAGGAGATAAAGTATAAAGCAAGGTTGGTGGCAAAAGGATATGCTCAGAAGGAAGGGGTCGATTACAACGAGATCTTCTCACCCATTGTAAAGCATACCTCTATTAGAGTGTTGTTAGCTATGGTAGCTATGGACAACATGGAGTTAGAGCAGATGGACGTGAAAATAGCTTTTCTTCACGGGCACATAGAGGAAGAAATCTATATGAGGCAGCCGGATGGGTTCATCGCACGAGGCAAGGAAGGACAAGTATGCAAGCTGAAGAAGTCCCTATATGGACTTAAGCAATCGCCGAGGCAGTGGTACAAAAGGTTCGATTTATTTATGATTAATAATGGTTTTGTACGGTGCGATTATGATAGCTGTGTATACTTGCGGAGTCTTGGAGACGGCACACACGTGTTCTTGCTTTTATATGTGGATGACATGTTGATCGCGGCTAAGGATATGAAGCATATAGATGATCTCAAACTGAAGCTTCACGGGAAGTTTGAGATGAAAGACCTCGGGAGTGCAAAGTAGATTCTCGGTATGGAAATCTCTAGGGATACTGAGAGAGGTGAAATTCTGCTCACTCAAAGGAGTTATATCCGGAAGATACTCGAGAGGTACAATCTCGAGAATGCCAAGCAAGTGGCCACACCTATTAGTGCTCACTTCAAGCTCTCGCTGAAGTGCAGCCCCTCTACTGAAAAGGAAAGGAGAGATATGGAGAGAGTTCCATATGCTAGTGCAGTCGGATCCGTTATGTATGCTATGATCTGCACAAGGCCAGACATTTCACACGCAGTTAGCCTCGTGAGTCGTTATATGGATAACCCAGGAAAAGAGCATTGGGAAGCGTTGAAGTGGTTGTTGAGGTACCTGAAGGGAACCATGGATGTTAGCTTGAAGTTCACCAAAGATGGAGCACAAAGGCAGGTGGAGGGGTACGTTGATTCAGATTATGCTGGAGATCTGGATAAGCGGAGGTCCACAACAGGGTATGATGCACTGCATACATTGCATCATATGTCTTTCATTTAGATTGCTTTTATATCAATAAATGCTACTAAGGTATGTGTTTAGTCTTATTTACAGAATACAGGGACCTGAATGCAAATTACAGACATTCCGAGCATAAACGCATGCAAAAGACTCATTTCTATCATAAAGACCAAGTTCAAGATTATCGGGTTACGAATGGAAATGTATCCAAGCATAAAAGCATTCAAGTCCTAATTGCAAAAAGAACAAGGACTTAAGCACAAAAGTAACCGGGGACTTAACTGCAAAAAGTCAAGGACATAATTGCAAATCACGAGTAGCTTTTATTCTCTTGGAGAAAATATATAGAAAAATCAATGTATATCTCCAAATATGTGAAGAAATTAATCCGGAGTTCAAAAGAATGGAAAGAATCAATCCAGACGCGCAAAGAAGGATCAAATCATACCATAAACATTCAACCAAAATCCAGACAAAATCAGGCCAGATTGTGTGGCGTTTCCGCCGCACCACACACACAATGTGCGGCGTTTCCGCCGCCCAAGCATCGATCCGTGTGCTCCAATTTCGTCCAGTCGTGTCTGGACACGTGTACTTTCCAATATTATACCTAGATCCCTTGTAGCAACTATAAATAGACCCGAGAACGATGTTAGAAGAGTCCATAGTCTTTGGTGTTAGTTTTTATTCTTAATCTTAGTTTTGTATTCTTCCTTTTCATTAATAAAATTCTGTCTTTTATTTCTTACTTTTAGTTTTCTTTTGTAATGTCTCAAGGACCCCTTCTTCCTCCCTCTATGAGTTTCTAACTCCTTCCAAATGGTGGAGGTGACGGATTAGGGTGAAGAGAAGATGAATGAATGTTATTATTTTAATTTCGTGTTAGTATATTTTGATTACTTGAGTTTATGTTAAATCATTTATCATGTAATGCTTTATAACTAATATGATTTATTATAAGTTTCTGAATTCTCTAATCTAAACCTTAAATCTAAACCTCCACCCGACGGAATTCACCTCTTTGTTCTTGTTTTAGTTTATTTGTTCTTGTTTCTTGCTTTAGATAATTAAAATCCAAAAATCTCAAAACCCAATTATTTCTTCTCTCCTTCTTCCCCCAATCGAAAATCACGAAAATAACAAATCTCTCCCTCCTTGTGTTCGACCCGTATTTGCCACGTCTTCATTGACACCGTGAACTTGCGGTATAAATAAAATTCTCATCAAGTTTTTGGCGCCGTTGCCGGGGAGGCGACGCAGATTTTGTTTTTTTTGTTAATTTCGATTTTATTCTGTTTATCTTGTGCGCGATCTGAGTATTTGGATTTGTGTTTCAGGAGACAACAGAGTGCGCGGCGAAATCCGAGCACCATCTGAGCTAAACGAGCGGCGAAATCGCCGCGCCTGAAGAACAACTTGCGGCGAATCCGCCGCACACTTGGAGCTTCTGGGCTTCAACTTTTTCTGGGACGCGACTCATCTTTGGGTGGACGCGTAAAGCTACTGAAATTTCGAGAGCGGGCGGCGAACCCGACTGAGCATTTCGTAGGTAACCTTCGTTGCCTTTTTCCTCGTAATTTCTAGTTTCAGAAAATTTCCTTTTATTAGAATTGCACGTGTTAAGCTTAAATTCCATAATTGGCAATAATTCAACTCTGACCTAAAAATTGGCAAAACTAGAAGAACTTAGTGCATGCATCATATAATGTTTTGTTTGCATTATTCTTGCTAAATTCTTGCAAATTATTTTTATTGTTGAAGAGTTCTGGAGGCAAGGTACGTATCGCGTTTTAACGATTGCATACAACCTTGCAATTGCCCCCCACTAAAGACCATTGTTTGACTATCTTTGCTAGATTTAAGTTAAACTATCTTAAGGGCAACTCCGTAGGCAAAGATACGGTGGGGATTTCATCACCCTTTCGTGGCCCACAAATCACAATCCTAAAGTGTCACCTAAGCCTTAAATTTAAAATCAATTAGACATTGGCCCCTAAGGACTCAGACTCATTTAAGGAGAAGAATTGGTTTGACTTGCTATGACCTGAAGCCGATTGAATTTAATTTGGTGTCTAGAAAGTGTTTTTGTGTTGACGTAAGTCTTCCAAGCGAAGTGGTTGTCTAATTGGCACCGACTCTGTCGGAAGCGCCCCCACTAGCTATACACGGCCTGGCCAAGTTGGTTTGATTAGTGAGGGAGGTGAATCAAGCAAATCAATTCGACTCAACCAGTTAGGAGTCGTCTAGATCTAAGCGACACTAGGTCTAGGATTGTTTGAACCGTGCTTTCTTAGGAATTTTCTGACCAACCCTCTTGTTATCTTTAGAGTTAGGTTTCCCTTCTCATCTGAGTCCTCTTTCTCTTCTTACCTAAATTCTCTAGATTAGGATTCCTTTCTCATCTTTCCCCATTCTATTGTTTGTTTCCCTTTTGAAAAAAAAACATAAAAAAAATATATATTAAAAAAAATTTAATTCTTGAACTTAAATTTGGAATTTAAATTCCGAATTTGAATTCAAAAATTGATTCAACCCGGTGCACTCAGATTTGGATTCGGGACTTGAGTAATCGACTCTCACGAGTTCATCTAGATTCCAGTCTGGAACTTAGCCCCAATCCACCTGTGGCACCACCTCACCCGGATCCAATGGGTGAGAACGTAGTGGACCCGCCTATTGCACAACCTATAACTCTGAGGGATCGATGCTATCCAGCGATGGCTGCTCAGCCATCGTGCATCGTTATGCCCACCATCCCGGGTCGCGACTTCGAACTTAAGGCACAATACATGAGTATGTTGCCTAAGTTCACCTCTAGGGAAGACCTATATCTCTTCCTTAGAGAATTTGAGGAAATCTGCTCTCTTATGCAATACCAGCATATGCCTGAGGAGGCAGTGCGTCTGAAATTCGTGCCTCTAGCACTAAAGGACGACGCTAAGAAATGGCTATATAGTCTAGCCGAAAGATCTATTAGGAGTTGGGCTGAGTTTGTTCAAGTATTCCTGAAAAAATATTTTCCCAACCATAAGACTATGAGGATTAGGAATGAAATTGTTGCATTCGTTCAGTCTGAGAGCGAACCGTTCTATTCCTATCTAGAAAGATTTAAGAGTGTACTGACCCAATGCCCTCATCATGGAATTCCAAGATGGCAATTATGCCAAATTATTTATGAGGGATTGACACCCACATCTAGGGTTATGGTAGAATCCGTAAGCCAAGGGAACTTTATGTCAAAAAATGAAAATGATGCCTGGACTTTCCTTGAGGATTTAGCTGAAAACAGTATGCAATGGGACAATGCTAGAACACTGCTTAACCCGAGTATTGGATCTAGAATAGCAAGTCAACCCAGACCAGGTGTCTTAGCTGTAGATGCCAACATAGCGGCTGAAGCAAAACTAGCTACCCTTATGCGCAGAATGGAAAGTTTAGAGCTACAAACCCAAAACCGAGTGAATCAAGCCTCGTCTATCCCTTGCTCTAGATGTGGTCAGACTGGTCATGTAATGGAGGATTGTGCGGAATGGGACCAAGTTAATGCCATGTATAACCATGCTAGAAATGACCCATACGCATCAACCTATAACTCGGGTTGGCGTAATAATTCCAATTTCTCATCAAACCAACAGGATCAACCTCCTAGACAACAACCGAACCCGTATAACCAAAATAATACATCATATGGGTTTAGTAACAATAACGATCATGAGGTTAGGTTGACAAGCTTGGAAAATTTGATGAAAACTTTTATACAAACAACCAACCAGACCTTCCAAAGTCTAGAGACACAAGTCAGCCAACTAGCACAAATAGTAGGTGAAAGAGAAAAGGGTCGGTTTCCAAGTCAACCTGAGGTGAACCCTAGATCTAATAATAATTCATATCAATCCTATCAAGCACCTTCAGGAAATAACAACCCTAGACCGGTTCAAATGGTTAATGAGGAAGGACCGTTCCAACAAATAAATGCAGTAGTATCATTACGGTCCGGAAGACAAGTTGATAACAATGTGGTAAATCCTAGAGTGTCCAATCAATCTAGCCATCAAGCACCCACATATGACCTGACCATTGAACCTGACGTCCAATCTGAAACGCCCAACCCACCTACTCAACCTGAACACATAGCTCAACCTGAACCTGAGCGAGTCTATGTCCCTAAAGCCCCATTTCCCAATAGACTCAAAAAGAACTCAAGTGCACAAATAGAGAAAAATTTGGAAGTATTTAAGCAAGTTAAGGTGAACATTCCACTCTTAGACATGATTCAACAAATACCTGCTTATGCTAAATTCTTAAAAGATTTGTGCACTAAAAAGAGAAAAACAAACGTACCAAAGAAGGCATTTAACTGCAAACATAAGTTCTATTTTGTCCAACACATCTCCTATAAAATATAAGGATCCTGGATGTCCCACAATTTCATGTGCAATAGGAGATACTTTTATCAACAAAGCCCTTCTAGACCTTGGTGCTAGTGTTAACCTACTCCCGTACTCTGTCTATGAGCAAATGAACCTTGGTCCACTAAAACCCTCTAGGACAACCCTTCAATTTGCTGATTGCTCTATTAAGAAACCAAGAGGTGTAGTAGAGGATGTTTTGATCAAGGTTGGTGACTTCATTTACCCAGTGGATTTTGTCGTACTTGATACCGCACCTGTTGTAAATCCTAATCGACAAATCCCTGTAATTCTAGGTAGACCCTTTTTGGCCACTTCCGAAGCATTGATAAACTGTCGAAATGGGCTCATGCAATTATCTTTTGGGAACTTAAAAGCTGAATTTAATATCTTTCATATTGATAGTGAGCTAGAAATAACATGCAATCAAAGTGATGTTGTGATGAAATCGCGTATCTATAATATTTCTGAATCGTCACAAAATCAAAAAGGAAGTAAGAGAAAAGGGAGGAATTCATCTACACACCCACCGTCACTCGAGCAAATAAGAGAACCAATTTATGTGAGGGGTGTGGAACCTGTAACTCAGGACGCTCATTGCAACATGGGGAACAATTCAACTGGATACATGCAAATCCAGACGCGCAAAGAAGGATCAAATCGTACCATAAACATTCAACCAAAATCCGGACAAAATTAGGCCAGATTGTGCGGCGTTTCCGCCGCACCACACACACAATGTGCGGCGTTTCCGCCGCCCAAGCATCGATCCGTGTGCTCCAATTTCGTCCAGTCGTGTCTGGACACGTGTACTTTCCAATATTATACCTAGATCCCTTGTAGCAACTATAAATAGACCCGAGAACGATGTTAGAAGGGTCCTTAGTCTTTGGTGTTAGTTTTTATTCTTAATCTTAGTTTTGTATTCTTCCTTTTCATTAATAAAATTCTGTCTTTTATTTCTTACTTTTAGTTTTCTTTTGTAATGTCTCAAGGACCCCTTCTTCCTCCCTCTATGAGTTTCTAACTCCTTCCAAATGGTGGAGGTGACGGATTAGGGTGAAGAGAAGATGAATGAATGTTATTATTTTAATTTCGTGTTAGTATATTTTGATTACTTGAGTTTATGTTAAATCATTTATCATGTAATGCTTTATAACTAATATGATTTATTATAAGTTTCTGAATTCTCTAATCTAAACCTTAAATCTAAACCTCCACCCGACGGAATTCACCTCTTTGTTCTTGTTTTAGTTTATTTGTTCTTGTTTCTTGCTTTAGATAATTAAAATCCAAAAATCTCAAAACCCAATTATTTCTTCTCTCCTTCTTCCCCCAATCGAAAATCACGAAAATAACAAATCTCTCCCTCCTTGTGTTCGACCCGTATTTGCCACGTCTTCATTGACACCGTGCACTTGCGGTATAAATAAAATTCTCATCAGGGTACGTGTTCACTTTGGGTGGAGGTCCAGTGAGTTGGAGATCGGTTCTCCAACATACTACCGCGTTGTTTACAACGGAAGAGGAGTACATGGTTGTTGTCGATGTCGGGAAAGAAGTTATATGGTTGAAGGGTTTGGTTAGCTCTTTGGGGATGTAACAGGAAGTGACCAAATTGCATTGCGATAGTCAAAGTGCAATTTATCTAGCCAAGGATCAGACGTTCCATTCAAGGACCAAACATATTGAAGTACGGTACCACATGATCCGAGAGTGGATCGAAGAAGGGCAGGTTGTTCTCTAGAAAATTGGCACGAGTGAGAATCCTGCAAATATGATGACTAAGGTCGTCAATCGGGAGAAGTTCGAGTTGTTCTCGAAGCTTCTCAACGTCCTCAGAGAGTGAGAAGGAGAAGCGCTCCGGGGGTAGCGCTAAAGGTGCTTCTAGGAAGCACGAAGGATGCGGATCAGAGATGGCTAAGGTAACAATTCTAAACCAAGGTGGAGATTGTTGGATTTGGTTTATAATTGTTAATACAGGAATTTAGGGAGAATCGGTCGACCGAAATTCGGGTTCCGGTCGACCGAATTACTCCAGGAGCCATGGGGCTCGGAACAGATCGAGGAACGGTCGACCGGTTCGGGGAATTCGGTCGACCGAAAAACGTCAGTAGATTTGGAGCTCAGGATCGATCGAGATCCGGTCGACCGGTGCTGGGCACGCGGTCGACCGAAAAGCGACTGTAGATGCGAGATGAAAATCGGCATGCAGATCGGTCGACCGGTGTTGGACTCGCGGTAGACCGAAAACGTCCAGGAGCTTCGGGCGCTATTCAGAAGCGCGGAACGGTCGACCGGCTCGGGGTGAGCGGTCGACGGAATGTTGGCAGTTACACGAACTAACCGAAGTTCGGTCGATCGTTGGGCAATTTCGGTCGACCGTTTGGAGGCAGTTATGCACGATCTGAATTATTCTCTGTACGAATTCAGCCCATTATAAATATGTTTTTTGCCCTAATCTTTGAACACAACATACATTACTTATTTCCTTGAGAGAGATTAGGCTAGAGAGAGATCTAGAGTGATTTGGGAGATACATTGCTTCCAAACTTTTGTAATCTCGGAGACTTCTCTTGTTGGAGAAGAGCTTCAAGGAAAGGAAATCCGCAGGAGACCCCCCAAGGACGTAGGCATCTTGCCGAACCTTGTAAAATCGTGTGTGTCGTGGTTTGCTTCAGGTGTGTTGTGTGATTGCTTGCTATTTTCATCTTATTTGTGTTTGCTTGTTGCATTGAGTTTGGGAGAGGGTCAGAAGTTTTTATTCCGCATTCAATATTCGGTTTTTCGTGGTGTGTGTAATCCGTGTCGTATTAGTGCATATTAGATCCCCCTCCCAACAGGATAGTGGGGTGGCGTGGAATTAAAAACAGCTTTTGGTGGGTGAGAGGTAAGGAACTATGCGGTTGACGCGCGGATAGAGAAGTTTTGTTTAATTTTTTTTAAGAGAGATAATTACATTGTTTTAAATGGAGATATCTTAGAAAATAAAATAATTAAATTTTAAAAAAAATACTATAATTCTTATCTTCTCATGTTCTACGAATAGACACTAATAGTGCTATATAAATATTGTATTTTCGAAATACTAGATTTTTTATGGTTAACTTAAACAAGACAATTACTAAAGTTGAAACAATTATATTCTCAAAGGAAAATGATTTATGGAGTCCTTTAAATACACCATTTATGATGGTCATGACGTGGAGGGACATGATTCATTCAAACTGCATGTATGTAGATTCTTTTATCAATTATTTAATTTGTTTTCAAATTTGATGGCATGATAATCTAGTCATCTATTGATTTCTCAATGCACGTGATCATTGACATTCCAAGATGCATAGATATTTGTCATGCGGGACATGTATGTGTCACAACGTGGAACTGGTGTGTCCTAACGTGAGACTAGTATGTCCCATATGGGAGTGATGTGTATCTCGCGAGACAAATGTAGGTTCCACGAGAGACATATGTGTGTTTATTCTTTGCATTTAAAATGTCTATTAATAGAGAAATCAATCGTCTCTTACTTTATCAGAATTACATTTTCAAAAAATAAAATAAAAAACGCAAATGATGACATAGATGGTAACGTGAAACGCATCCCGGACGCACCACGCCAGTGTATCAGGACTCATTCAAATGATGATATATTTATTTATTTGTAAAATGTAAGAAATGAGTTGAAGGAAAGAGAACAATTGATTTGATAGCAATATCTTTTTATATGAATATCATGGTTGAGAAAATAAAAGAGAAAAAGATTGTTGATAAATGTTGTGAAGTGGAAAAGTTGACGTGACAAAGAAAGAAAATTGAATTGATTTTTTATAAAGATTATGATCATTACGAATGCTCTAGTCTTTTTTTTTCTTATCTTCTCTTTGTTCTCTCTTTTTTCTCTACTGACGCAGACCGCAATCGGTGACCGGACTCGAGCATCGGCCGGTGGTCTCCGATGTTAGAACCAACTAGGAGAAGGATAAGTAGCTAAGGTTGGTGATTGACATCATATCATGCATATATTTGTGTCTTATATCCTTTATTTTTAGCCTAAGAAATCTTATGTAACGAATCTATGTTTAAGTTTCAGGAATAAATAGGTTTGAGAAGAAGAAATTCAAAAAAAGTCTCAAAAGCAAGGAAAATGACAAAGTTGCAAGACTTATGGACTGAGATGAAAGAGAGAAGGACTTTGATGTAAAACCAAAAGGATCAATGAGAAAATCAAGAAGCTTCACACCTTAATGAGGAGTATTTTGACAATTAAATCAGGGACCATCCATCAACAACCAAATCGGGTTCATCAGACACCAAGCTAGAACCAAGCCAAACAAATTCAGACCCGATCAGACAAATACAGACCGCTAATTAGCGGTCCCAGACCGCTAATAAACCTTAAAGATTGCTTCAAAACGCACATGTCTTGGTCGGGTGTTAGATTATGTTGTATTTAGTCAATATTTGGTATGCTTTTAGTCCTATACCGGGGGATTTTCCCGGATTAACTTTTTTCATGCCTATAAATAGAACTCTTCACATTCCTTTGTATTTACTCATTGCTTGGTTGCATTCTCTCTACTTGGAGTAAGTCTTAGAGCAAAACTCAATGTGGAGAAGAATGTTACTTGTAATGTGAGTCATGTAAATAAAATAATTCTTCATAGTTTGTTTTAATGTTGTCTTTGTTTTAATTTTTGCTTGTCTAACTTGTTTTGTTTGTCTTAATATTATTTGATGTAATTAACATGTCTCCATTTCCTATCTTAATTACCTTAATTTCGTTTTGTCTTCTTTTAATGAGTAGTGAGTAGTTTCATCCCCCTTTAGGGGTGGAGATGATGTTCATACATGCATTAAAGAATGGAAATGAATATTTTATTTTGAAATGTGTTGATAAATGTGAATGTATGCTTGCTTGTTTAGAGTAGAACAATTCACTTGATGTGTTTTGCCACAACTATTAGACACCTCTCATGCTTGTTTAGGTTCTGAAATAACCAATTTGTGTATGTGAATGTTAATCAACTTGGTTAGTGATTGGATTGATAGGTTTTGTCATAACCATTAGACATTTCCTATACATGAAAATACTACCTACATTTGTGACTATTAAATGCATTCTTCATCATCTTATTACATGTGTGCACTCATTCCACCCCTTAGGGGTCTCTCTTCCTAATTTGCAGATTTGCATTAAGTTCTCTTAGTTTAGTTTGAATCGCTCATTAGTTACTTTCTGTCACATTTCTTCTTACTAGTTCAGTGTAGCTTAGATTAGCATACTAAAATCTTTTCTCCATTTATTCGCTACTTGATTTCGTACCAACCATAAACTACTCACCTCCTCGTGGACACGACTCGTACTTGTCGCGTCTTCACCGACGTCGTGCACTTGCGGTAAATATAAATGATCAATCAGTTGGAATCCACCAAACCAATCTTAACATAGATAAAATCAAATATTATCCCTTGCTCCTGTACATCAAACCCTTATATAACATTACAACCCTACTCTATTCTACCTTATCTTACTATATAATAATAACTAATCTAAGTCAACTAGATAACTTAAGTTATTGCACCAATCACACATGCATTGGTGGTCTCCTCGTAGCCAAGCTCACGTACTCTCCAACAGCAGGTGAAGCCCATGCATGCGCTGGTTCAGCCCCATGTAGGGGTGAGCAAAATTCGGTCCGGTCCGGGCACCCGGACCGAACCGAATTTTTCGGTCCGGACCGAACCAGACCGAATTTTTTCGGTCCGGTCTTCGGTCCAAAAATTTTTGGAAATTCGGTCTTCGGTCCGGACCGGACCAAAAATTTAAGGGGAAAATCCGGGTTTTGGACCGACCCGGACCGAACCGAACCGAACTTATTCGGTCCGGTCAGGTCCGGACTTCCCGAAAATTCGGGTTTCGGTCCGGTCCGGTCCTGGACCGAAGCTCACCCCTAGCCCCATGCACGTTGTCCTGCATCATGCCTGCCCCATTCTGTCACACCGCTACTCCTGAAATAGGAACCGTGCCGGCACAAGTCACTAACTCATTTGAGTTAGTTGAACTTGTCAGCCTCAACTTTAGCTAGAATGTTAAGTAAAACACACACAAAGGAACACTTTGAGAGAATTGACTTAATATGCATTTTTTATTGCTTGCAAAAACTTGAGTTGTTACAAATGAAACGAGGGGACCCTTATTTCTAGGAGAGAGTCTCCCTCTATTAGGGGTGTAAACGGGTCGGGTACGGGTCGGGTATGCCCCTACCCGTACCCGTACCCGGCTAAATTAACGGGTACGGGTACGGGTATATACCCGTCAAAAAACATATATGTTGGCTTTTTAGCCTTAATCTTTATTTAGTTTTAATGATTAAGTAATCTAATCTTAATCTATATTTAATCAATCAACCTAGACAATCAAAGTAAGCAAACATGAATACATGCATTGCATATATATTCGTGTACTTGCGATATTCTTAATAGGTTGATGAAGAATCAAGCTAAGGAGCTTGGGGACAAGAAGATAAAGACTCAAGACATGTAATCAAGCTTTGGACCAATATGTAATGTAGTATAATTTGAGTCCTAAGGATTAATGTAAACTTGAGCACATTAGGATTCTGTCCCGTATCCCCACGGTTAACCGAACCCCACTCGGTAAACCGAATCTTGTAGAGTTCGGTCCACCGAACACCTTGCGGTCAACCGTGTAGAATCCTTTAGGTGTTCCCTGGAATAACCACCTCGGTATACCGAACCGCCGTCGGTAGACCGAATTAGCCTGGACCGGTTTTGGACTTTGCTCCAACGGTCGTATTTAAATCTTGACTTAAAGCCAAATTGACTTATCCATATTCGGTACACCGAACTTCATTCGGTCAACCGAATCATATTGCTTTAGGAGACCAACGGCTATTTAACTTGACCGTTATTGGTAAACCAATCTCCCACGCTTTGTCAGCGCAAAACCCGCGCAAACTTCGGACTACCGAAGTATACACGGTCAACCGAACTTAGCATAAACAGAACCCTACCAATCTTACTGTCCAGTTTGGAACGGTTCACCGAATAGGTTTCGGTAAACCGAATTATATTAGGGTTGCTAGTTAGAGAGCTACTGGAGTTGAGTGAGCGGTTCACCGAATAGAATTCGGTAAACCGAAACGACCATCTTCGGTAATCCGTTGGGTTAACGGTCTACCGAAGAGCGTGCAAATTCTGCCCGAACTTTTGTCACATCATCACATTTCATGGGTCAACTTTCTCACCCACTCCCCAACGACTCTAAGAGCTTTGAAGCCTATATAAGGACCTCATTAGAAGCACAACAAAAGCACTACACTCTCCAAACATCAAGTATCCTTGTGCTATCTTTCCCAAACCTTCAAAGCTCAAATCCTATACACTCAAGCCAAAACTTCACCACTTGTATTCCTAGATCCATATCATAATCCAAGTGTGCTCAAAGTTAGAGTGTCATTAGCAAGAGTTGTGATTCCATTCTTTCATCCAAATCACAAGAGTTGTAATAGCTTCAAGGAAGCTCCCTCTCGGGTTGTGAGAGGAGACACGGGCGAGGCGAGGTTGTTCGCGAGGCTCGGGTTTGTAAAGGCGTTGATCTCGGCCCGGTAACGGAGATCGGATAGTGGAAACCACAAGCGAGGCTCGAGGGACGAGCGAGGCTTGTGAGTGAGGACTAGGACCCGGGGAGGGTGCCGAACCTCGTTAAATCGGGCGTCGACTTCAACGTTGGTTTGCAAGTTCTCTATCTCTTAGAATAACCCTTGCATGATTAGTTGTTAGTTCGTAATTAGTTTTTAATTCCGCATCTTGTTTAATTACGATCACTAGAGGGCCCCTTAAGATCCCCACATTTAGTATCAGAGCCTTGTTAGCTAAATTTATTTTCTTAATCGAAATATTAGCATGGCTCAATCTAATCATAGTGAGGGTTTATCAACTAATAAACCACCTCTTTTTAATGGCCTAAATTATGATTATTGGAAAAAGAGGATGAAAATATATTTGCAATCTCATGATTTAAAATTTTGGACTTTTATTTTAAAATCATACACCCCACCAAATGATGATGAGATTATTTCATTACCTAAACCCAAAATTAAGGAGGCGGAAATTAATGCCCGCATTATGAATATGTTATATTGTGGTTTAAATGAAAATGAATATAATCGAGTGAGAGGGTGTGAAAGTGCATATGAAATTTGACACACATTAGAAATGCATCATGAGGGATCCACTAGATTAAAAGAAACTAGGATTAATCTACTCATGCATAAATATGAATTGTTTCATATGCTACCCGGTGAAAACATAAGCGAGATGCACACTCGCTTCACCGAGATTATTAACTCCCTTAGTGCTCTTGGAAAGATTTTTAGCAAGGGAGAAGTGACAAGGAAGATTCTCCGGTCTCTCAACGAAAATTGGGAAGAAAAGACAACCGCAATAGAAGAAGCGCAAGACCTAACGAAGTTGTCGGTTGAAGATCTCATGGGAAGTCTCATGACATATGAGATACAAATGAAAGACCGCGATGAGAAGAGAGTCAAGAAATCCTTGGGGCTACACGCCGTCGCCAATTCGATCAAAGAAGATAGTGATATCGAGGAACAATTGGTGACACATCAATTTAAGGAATTTCTCAAAGAAGAGAAAGAAAGGAAGAAGAAGAAGAAGAAGAAGAGCAAAAAGAAGGAGAAGAAGAAGAAGGCACTTAAAGCCACTTGGGACTCCTCATCATCTTCTTCAATAGAGGAATTCGCCTCATTGTGCTTCATGGCAAGAAAAGACGATGAAAGTGAGGTATCTTCCTCCTCTTCTTATAATTCAAATAGTTCAAACAATTCAAATGATTATAATGAACTTCAAAATGAATTTAATGAATTGCTTGAAAATTTTGAAAAAGTTTGTGAGAAAAATAAACTAGCAAAGAAAAATATAAATGAGCTTCAATCTCAAATCAAATCTATTATGAATGAAAAGATTGAAATTCTTGCTAGTCATGATAAGATTGCATTAGAGAACACTCAATTAGTAGATAAAATTACATCTCTAAATGCAAATTCATCATGTGATCAAAATATTCAAGATCTAATTGTCAAAAATGTTATATTACAAAGAGATCTTGAAAGATTCACAAACGGTAAGAAAATGCTTGACATGTTAATAAGTAGTCAAAGACAATCACTAGATAAACATGGTATAGGTTTTTATGCTAATAACTTTAAGAACCATGTTATTCACACTACTTTGAATGGAAAGCATTTTGTAGTGAATAAAACTTCCTCAAGTATTTGGGCACCTAAAACCAAAATGGTTTGGGTTCCAAAAACTAACATGATTGGACCCAAGCAAAAATGGGTACCAAAATCTTCAATTGTAGGTACTTGAAGGAGAAAATCGGTGGTGACCGGATGAGCTTAAAAGAAAATTTTAAAGCCGGTTGCATCACCGAATACGGGTTGAGTCAATTCAAAGCGCCACGACGGTATAAATTTTGATTGATTCTAATCTAAATTTTAGAGCTTAATAGACATATCTTATGATATAATTCATTGCATATCTTATACCCTATTCATTGCATATCTTATACCACATCCATAATCATAAATGTAAAATTGTAAAATGGATGTTAAATAGGCTAAGAGGGAGAATAGAAATGCACTTAATTGTTAATACTCATTGTTGCTATTTAGCCTAATTGATAGGGGGAGCCTAAAATTGCAAAATCATATAATTAAGGGGGAGAATTAGATATCTTTTACCTTTGCATCAAATGATTAATGTTTGCTTTTTGATTGATGTCAAAGGGGGAGAAGAATTAAGATGAGCTTCAATTTTAAATAAACTATGCATGTTGTTAGGGGGAGAAATCTTGTAAATGCATAGATTACATATATGTTAAGAAACAAAACATATAGAAAGGGGAGAAATACAATTGAACTCAAAATATTAAGATATAGATTTGCCATCATCAAAAAGGGGGAGATTGTTGGCTTTTTAGCCTTAATCTTTATTTAGTTTTGATGATTAAGTAATCTAATCTTAATCTATATTTAATCAATCAACCTAGACAATCAAAGTAAGCAAACATGAATACATGCATTGCATATATATTCGTGTACTTGCGATATTCTTAATAGGTTGATGAAGAATCAAGCTAAGGAGCTTGGGGACAAGAAGATAAAGACTCAAGACATGTAATCAAGCTTTGGACCAATATGTAATGTAGTATAATTTGAGTCCTAAGGATTAATGTAAACTTGAGCACATTAGGATTCTGTCCCGTATCCCCACGGTTAACCGAACCCCACTCGGTAAACCGAATCTTGTAGAGTTCGGTCCACCGAACACCTTGCGGTCAACCGTGTAGAATCCTTTAGGTGTTCCCTGGAATAACCACCTCGGTATACCGAACCGCCGTCGGTAGACCGAATTAGCCTGGACCGGTTTTGGACTTTGCTCCAACGGTCGTATTTAAATCTTGACTTAAAGCCAAATTGACTTATCCATATTCGGTACACCGAACTTCATTCGGTCAACCGAATCATATTGCTTTAGGAGACCAACGGCTATTTAACTTGACCGTTATTGGTAAACCAATCTCCCACGCTTTGTCAGCGCAAAACCCGCGCAAACTTCGGACTACCGAAGTATACACGGTCAACCGAACTTAGCATAAACAGAACCCTACCAATCTTACTGTCCAGTTTGGAACGGTTCACCGAATAGGTTTCGGTAAACCGAATTATATTAGGGTTGCTAGTTAGAGAGCTACTGGAGTTGAGTGAGCGGTTCACCGAATAGAATTCGGTAAACCGAAACGACCATCTTCGGTAATCCGTTGGGTTAACGGTCTACCGAAGAGCGTGCAAATTCTGCCCGAACTTTTGTCACATCATCACATTTCATGGGTCAACTTTCTCACTCACTCCCCAACGACTCTAAGAGCTTTGAAGCCTATATAAGGACCTCATTAGAAGCACAACAAAAGCACTACACTCTCCAAACATCAAGTATCCTTGTGCTATCTTTCCCAAACCTTCAAAGCTCAAATCCTATACACTCAAGCCAAAACTTCACCACTTGTATTCCTAGATCCATATCATAATCCAAGTGTGCTCAAAGTTAGAGTGTCATTAGCAAGAGTTGTGATTCCATTCTTTCATCCAAATCACAAGAGTTGTAATAGCTTCAAGGAAGCTCCCTCTCGGGTTGTGAGAGGAGACACGGGCGAGGCGAGGTTGTTCGCGAGGCTCGGGTTTGTAAAGGCGTTGATCTCGGCCCGGTAACGGAGATCGGATAGTGGAAACCACAATCGAGGCTCGAGGGACGAGCGAGGCTTGTGAGTGAGGACTAGGACCCGGGGAGGGTGCCGAACCTCGTTAAATCGGGCGTCGACTTCAACGTTGGTTTGCAAGTTCTCTATCTCTTAGAATAACCCTTGCATGATTAGTTGTTAGTTCGTAATTAGTTTTTAATTCCGCATCTTGTTTAATTACGATCACTAGAGGGCCCCTTAAGATCCCCACATTTGGTATCAGAGCCTTGTTAGCTAAATTTATTTTCTTAATCGAAATATTAGCATGGCTCAATCTAATCATAGTGAGGGTTTATCAACTAATAAACCACCTCTTTTTAATGGCCTAAATTATGATTATTGGAAAAAGAGGATGAAAATATATTTGCAATCTCATGATTTAAAATTTTGGACTTTTATTTTAAAATCATACACCCCACCAAATGATGATGAGATTATTTCATTACCTAAACCCAAAATTAAGGAGGCGGAAATTAATGCCCGCATTATGAATATGTTATATTGTGGTTTAAATGAAAATGAATATAATCGAGTGAGAGGGTGTGAAAGTGCATATGAAATTTGGCACACATTAGAAATGCATCATGAGGGATCCACTAGATTAAAAGAAACTAGGATTAATCTACTCATGCATAAATATGAATTGTTTCATATGCTACCCGGTGAAAACATAAGCGAGATGCACACTCGCTTCACCGAGATTATTAACTCCCTTAGTACTCTTGGAAAGATTTTTAGCAAGGGAGAAGTGACAAGGAAGATTCTCCGGTCTCTCAACGAAAATTGGGAAGAAAAGACAACCGCAATAGAAGAAGCGCAAGACCTAACGAAGTACCCGCCCGGGGCGGGTGACCGGGTATACGGGTATTACCCACCCCGTTTACACCCCTACCCTCTATATATAATACAATTGACATTTGTGTTCCTTACATATTTTGGATATACAAAATGTTACATCATTGACCTTAATTAGGGGAGAGTTTGGGCTAAACCCATGTTTAGAGGGTGGTTAGCATGGGGAAGGCAAGATGTGGATGTGATGGGGGGTATGGAGGGAGGTGTTTGATTTGATGGATTGGGATGGGTGATGGATTTGGGGGGATTTGGTTTTGGTTTGGAAGAAAACCAACATTTTCTTCTTCCATTCTTCTCTTCTCCTTTTCCATTGTCATTCCTCACTCTATCTCCAACTCATCTCTTCTTCTCCTCAGCTTCCAGATCCACCTTCGAGTGGAGCTCCGGCCTGCAGCATCACTGAGGTGGAGGAGAAATGCGACTTGGCAAGGTGCGTGTGCGCGACGTGACCGTTGTGGCTTCCGACGTCAAGTGATCTCTGGCGTGCTTCATTTCGCGTTAAGGTATGCCGATTCTTAGTTTTATTTTGTTGCACACCTATGTCGTGGTGGTGTTGTGGTCGGTCGCGGGAGGTCGGAGACCTCGTCGGCGACGAGAAATGACTTAAAATCCTCGGCAGGTGCGAGGTTGCTATCGACTAACGGTCGACCGGTGCCTTCGGGCGGTCGACCGGTTTTACTGTTTTGCCCGACTTTAACCAACACCGGTCGAACAATGTCATGCGGCGGTCGACCGGTTGCATGTGTGCTGGTGGGTCGGAGGTTTTCCTGTTGGTTTTCGGTCGATCGCTCCTAGTTTTTGGTTCAACCGGAACTTAAGTGAACTTGATATTTTGCATGTTGTTCGACCGATTATATATATTGTTCACCCGTTATATGACTTAGACTATTAGGATGACCCTGGTTTTTCGGTCGACCGGGACCCCTGAGTCGGTCGACCGAATGCACTTGTGTGATTTTGACCATACTCTGGATTTTGACCCCGTATTCGGTCAACCGGTTTTAGATTGTTGTCCGACCGTTTGGACTTAAGTGATGCGCAGAGAGTGACGTGTTGTTGCTTGACTCTCTATAGAGTAGCAGACCAGAGGGATCGCGGATCCCAATGCATGTTGATGCATGGCTCGTGGAGCATGATGACCCTGTAGACTACGGTCTGGACCCGTTCGATGTTTTTCCAGACGTATGTTGTACCGCCGAGGTTGTGCCGGCGATGATGGTGCCAACGATGTTCCGGTTTGTGGTTGTGTCGTCCGATGTTGTGTCGGACGTATGTTGTACTGCCGATGTTGTGCCGGCGATGCCGCCGATGTTGTTCCGCGATGATTCCTTGATTGGGCACCTATCGGAGGATGTTTGGACCGACCAGGCTACGGCTCCGTTGGGGTGGTGTAGACCACATGGTTACCTTGCGCGGAAGTGCGGACGCTCCTCATCGATCCCTTTGGCTCGAGTAGTTGCATGTGGGGGTGCGTCGCGCACTGTCCGCAAGATCGTATGTGTCTACGGTAGGTTGTTGCTGGACTGATCTCCTTGTTGACCCTTGAGGGTATTTGTTGTTGCCAAGGGACTGGGGTCTTGTTTTACCCTTGGAGTGGATTTGTTGCATTGCAGATGTTGATATGACATTCTACTAGTACGATAGGTTGATTTACCGTATTGTTGCATTCATATAGGCGAGTTTGGCATACGAGGTTTCCTAATCGGATACTCAGGCATCGTTGTTGATTCATGTTTCAGAACCGCAATAGGTTCTGTCGGGTGGTGACAGCGGGCGCACGCATTTTGGGGTCAGGATCCTCTTTGGACTCTTCGAGGTCGTCATTATTACCTGTATTCATTTTTTTGTATTGATGTAATCATGTCTTTTGACAAACTCTGTTGTATTTGGTGTACCAACTAGTTATATTTATGAGTAACATTCCCGCTTGGTTGTTGTTATCTTGAGATCTCTTTATTGTTTAAAATTTCAAATTTTCCGCTATTTCAGGATGTTACGCAAAACATCTTACTTACAAGTATATCATATGAGATATTTTCCTAGACATTTTTATTGTATGAAGTATCTATCTTCAAGAATCATACGTTCTTAGGAAGCAAAACATCCTTTGAGTTCTAGAATATTTTTAGGAAGTAAGTATCTATTGTCCTTTGATTCTTCTGAGTTCTGATATTAGTGGGACATATCAACACGCTACCCTGCCTGCTTGCCCATTTGCTGGTTGTGCGTGTTTCATGCCTGCTCGATCGTGGCTAGTTGCTCTGGTGTCACGTGTTTCATGCCAACTCTCTCTCTCTCTCTCTCGTTTTGTTCTGTACTCTCCGGTCCCCCATTTATTTCCCTCCCTGTCAACGTATGAATCAATATTGGAATTTAAGTAAAAATGATTATATACTTTAAAAAAATTGACTTTAAGAGCTTAGATTTTTAACTCCAAATCCGTTGGGGGCCTAGGTAAAATCTCAATATAATTATTATTTGTTGGATACAAACGCTATTCAGGCTAGTTTTTGGCAGAAGGGAAGTTATAATAATAAATTTTCTTTTTATAATTTTATAAAGAAAATATAGCCATATTAGCTGGTGGAATGACATTTTCTGTTATGCAAGGTGCTTCTTAATGGCTTTCCGACAAAGAAATGTCTCCAACACCCAATCATTAGTTGTAATTCACACCTCACGCCAAAAATTCAGGAAAATGACGTAACCACTTTGGTGTCACTTTTAGTACCACCTACCAAACACTAAGGGGTTTGTGGCTTTGTGCACACAGAAACCAATGGAAAGAAAAATAGTTTCCGTTTGACCAACTATTTTCCTTGTATTTGTATCAATCCCAGAAAATGAAAATTGATTCCTTTGATTTTTATAGTATAAAATGACTAGTACCAAATCTTTTATTTTATCTTCTCACCCCCCCCCCCCCCCCCCCCCCCCCCCCATAAATCAAAGGAAAACACCCCAAAACAAAACCCTACCTCTCATCCAACAACTCATTCCCCTCCAGCAACACCCCTCCTCCTCCGACAACCTACTCCAGTGACAATCCATTCGCCAGCAAACCTTTTCTCCGGCGCCGCTCCCTTTTCCGGCGATCCTCCTCTCCGGTGATGAACCAACAACAAAGGTATGGATTTTACTCATTTTTCGTAGTTTTTGTTGTCATTATATCATCATGAGAAATATGTTTTCATCTTTCCAGATTCGATTTTGGTTGAATATGGGTTGATTTATGCTTTGCTTTTCCAGATTCGATTTTGGATTTAGATGAGAATATGGTTTTGGAATAGGTTTTTGGTTTTGGATGGAATATGGGTTTCTGTTCTTGAAGGTTTTCGTTGGGGGAGAAATCAACGGGGCTCCACTACTTTTCTAAGGGTTTGGACCTCCATTTTGCTCCCATGCTCGACTGAGGTTTCATTAAAATTTAATTTTCTTTGTGATTTTTATTCGTTAACATGGGATCTGGTGTGCACAAAATGGACAAAGATGCGATTTTTATGGTTAAGAATCAGATTTGAATGCTTGCTTGTTGGGTGTGGTAGATTTTGTCTTGAATTGAATGAATGTAACTTCCTTTTCTAGTGCTTGATTTGTATAGTTTAGGTTTTGTATGGTTAAAGTGCTTGATTTGTATAGTTTAGGTTTTGTATGGTTAAAGTGCTTGATGTGTATGGTTTTTGTTTTATGTAGTTAAAGTGCTAGATTTGTATAGTTTGTGTTTGGTATAGTTAAAGTGCTTGATTTGTTGCTTATATTTTCTAATTTGTATAGTTAATCTAACTAGGATTTTCCTATTATTTTCTAATTTTAAAAGATTGTATTTTGGTATGGCCGTGTTATTGTAGAGGTGGGTTGTGTGTTATTGTAGAGGTGGGTTGTTATTTCTGTTCTAGTGTTTTGCTGCATATATTCCATTAAAATGTGTAATGGCGTTCCTGCATCAAGCTTCTAATGTTCAGTAGTTGTAGAAAAGAACCAAGTATAACCATCGAGCATACACATCGACCCACACTATCTATCGCGTATCGTTGATTACCATCGAACCCGATCGATTTCTAAACAGTTTTAAATATCGAGCAAATCTATCACATATCCTCGAGTATCATCGAGCAGTGTCTACCATCGTCTTCTATAATTGAGTGTTATCGAGCTCAACCAAGTACAACTACCCTAAAAGGGCAGATTCAAACAAAACTTGAACAAACCAACAAAACACATCAAGACATTGACAGAGATCAATTCGAAAATGAAAAGAAAATGCAACAAAGTAACACCCACATCAATTCTTAACAATTTCACTTATCCATTCTCTTTATTGATCAGTTTCTATACAAGAGGACTAAAAGAACTTTTGCATTCCTTCCAGTGGGGGGTCTGACGAACTCAGTGGGGGACAATCTCAGCTCGATATTGGTTATTGTGTGCTGGATATGGTCTTCATTCCCAATTGAAAAATCTGAGCTGGATGCGCCTGGAGAAAGAGAGAAAGTTTTAGACATAAGTTGTTCCATGTTAGTGATCCTACGATTTAGGTATGTGTATTTTGGGAAGAAGTGGAAACATAAACATATTTTGAAAGGATGTCAAAGTAATGATTTTTTTTCGAGTTTGGACAACTTTGAGCATAATTAGTCAAATTTTCTTAATCATATATGTGCTCATAATTTTTCTTTGACATGCATGAGTGCGTCTATACAAGCATATAGCAATCGCCTTTAATCTAATATATAAGCAAATTACCTTAACAAATACCGAAGTATCGTGTAATTTGGAGAAAAGAACATCATTTGCAAAGTTTGAATTTCAAATCACCCACTGATGTACACTAACGTCACTACTACAGAAAAGGTCATATACGTCGGATGTTAAGGCCTATACACGTCGGATATCAGCACCCTCACATCCGACGTGTATTCGCACGACGTCTATTCTTAGACGTCGGACGTATAGACATTCGACGTCTATTGTCCAGTCCAAGGAATAGACGTCGGATATTCAAGATATCCGACGTCTATTGTCCAGTCCAAGGAATAGACGTCGGATGTTCAAGACATCCGACGTCTATTCCTAAACATTGACAAAAAAAAAATAGCATCCTGCACAAACACAAACATACAAGCATATATAGACAATCATTCATTCATTACAAAGAAATGTACAACACAAGTCTTCAGTTGTCACGTCGAGAATTTCCTCCATGTATCTCATCACGTAGTGTGGGCTGAAAGGAAAGGAAAAGGAAAAGGAAAACGTTGTTAGTTAGTGTATTAATTAGGATTTTAGCTAGGTAAGGAGGAGACACCTTGAGGAGTTTGTTGACAATTTTGCATACCAAGGTCTTGGGGAAACCAAACGGACGCATGGCGTCGACGACGACATTAATCCTCTTTAAATCTACCTGCAGACAGAGGAAGGTAGGTTTAAAGATGATTGACGCCGCCGTCGACGCCATACAATTACTTGTACATCATTGTTCGGCCATATCGATGTAAATAAAATGCTGAGCAGACCGTATCGCCTTCACATACGCCGTGTGAATGTTTTTATCTATCTAATTATTCAAACATAATTAGAAAAGTGAACACATCATTGTTAGAGGAAATAAACTACAAATGAACAAAAATAAAACTTTACTTACATGGAATCTGACGTCCCCATAGTGGAACTGTAGTGGCGGAGGAGATCGCGGGATGGATCGGAGAAATCAGACGGGATGGATCGGAGGAATCAGACGGGATGGATCGAGGAATCGGATCACGACGGCTAGGGTTTCGTATTTTCTGTCTGGAAAGAGTGAAAGAAAACGCAACTGTCTGATTTCTTTTAAAGACATATAGACGTCGGATATTGCATATCTCCGACGTCTATTCCCCGACGTCACCAATAGACGTCGGCTTCTGTGAAGTCCGACGTCTATTCCCCGACGTCTATTGAATATAGACGTCGTATTATAACAGACGACGTCTATTCCCCGGCGTCTATTGGGTATAGACGTCGGAGTTCTATGCGGCCGACGTCTATTCGATCTTCTCTATATTAGACGTCGGTCTTTGTAACAGCCGACGTCTATTAGGCGATGAGTATTCCCAATTCTGTAGTAGTGCGTATTGTTATTATGAATATTAGAGGGAATATATTATTCAGTGGACCAAATTCAATTTACACATGATCACCGAACCAGTGTCTCCCACCAGACTGACATATTTCTTGAGATTTCAGCAACATCAATTCAAACTTTAAAGGTGTGGTGAGATGTGAATCATTAATCATTTTCCAGCACCGACTCTCCACCATCTCTTTCTTACCAACAACCAATAATCATTTCGATCTGTCGTACGTAGACGAGTTGGGGATTCTTTTCTCTTTTTTGGTGCAACATATATGTTTCAACATTAATGTATCATTACATGATATAGCACGATTTAGATGTTTTTGATGTACAAAAGTAGGACTTATTGCACGATAGGAGTGCTTAAGCAAATTTCTTCACATTTTCCAGTTAAATGGTTAAGTCTATTTAAAACATGCATCAAACATAACCAAAGTTTGTATCAAGTCAATCTAACGAACTTGGAAACAATATTAAAATAAGGCACTATTTTTAATAAAACACAATTGCCTGTGCTTTTACTAGGAAGAATCCGGAGTATGTTTACATATCCGGCAAGTATGTTGCTTATGTCTCGAGATAATATTGACAGCCTTGGCTTATATAATTAGTAATTATTAAATTTAGGATTACCCATTGAGATAACTAGATATCATTTGGAAGTTACATCCTGATAGCTATCTCATGTTTACTGGAGACGGGCATGCCAACGTACCTGGTCAATGTTCACGAACATCCGGATTCTTGTCTACATTCAAACACAACCTTAATTAGCCATACAAAACAAGCCTAATAATGCTCTTAAGCTAATCCTCATCTCATCGAACCTTACCAAATCTTGGCTTTGGGTATATAAATAGAGGTCCAAGTCTCGTTGTTTGTCAAAGAATTAATCTAGAGACTAGCTAGTAGAATTCGCAATGGCAACGGGAGAAGGAAAGAGCAAGATCCTCGTGATCGGAGGGACCGGTTACATTGGGAAGTTCATCGTGCAAGCCAGCGCCAAGTCCGGCAACCCTACCTTTGCTCTGGTGAGGGACTTGACTCCCACCGATCCTAATAAGGCGGCGTTGCTCCAATCCTTCACCTCGTCCGGTGTCACGCTCTTGCAAGTATATATGTGCATCTTATGTCGTTCTCTTTTCCAATATTGCTACTCCGAAGCTCGTGTAGTCGATCTCTAACTCGATTTGACCCACAAATATTTTACTACAAACCACCACAAATAATTCTTCGAAATTGTAAAAATGCATACTAAACCTTGTAATTCCTACCATCTTTCTTGCTTAGGGAGTAATGTTATGTTAATAGGTGATTAATTATATATGTTTGCAGGGAGATTTGTACGATCATGAGAGTTTGGTGAAGGCATTCAAGCAGGTGGACGTCGTGATCTCCACCGTCGGATTCATGCAGATAGCCGATCAGGTCAAGATCGTAGCTGCCATCAAAGAAGCAGGAAATATTAAGGTTTGTTTTATATAAAAACCGAATATATGTTATTCAAAGCATGTTTAACCATACCCGGGCTATCCACACCCACCCTACACTTTATTTCCTCCACATCATTTATTAATTAAACAATTTTAATTCTTACATCACATTTAACAAATTACATTTTACATAAATATTAATTCAAACTATTTAACTCAAACTATTAAATTAATTAACATTAACCATATGTGTTAGACCATGAGTTAAACATCTTAGACCATACTATTAAACCACCACGACAGGTCGTTCGGGGGTCTCACTCACGTTACTAAAAATTTATCCCCTCACGTTACTAAAAATACTCAATACATTATCAATTAACTCTAATAACAAAACATCCATTAAAAAATAAAAATAAAATAAAAAATCCGACGAACGGAAGGGCAACACGTGCCCACCGCCCGATGGGCGCCCGGGCGCCAAATCGGGTGCTCCGGCACCCGATTGGCCACCCGAGCGGGCGCAGGCGCCCGACCCGTTAAGGGTCTCCTCAACCGAATCTGAGCGAACTTGATTGGCAGATACCTGACTTTATATTGAACCTACAGCAACGGCTTTATATTGAACCTACAGCAACGGCGAGGTTGCATATTCAGATTTAATTAAAGTAAAAGTAAATATTTTTTAGAAAAAGTATTATTTGATTTTTTTTCCTTTTCTTATGATTATTTTATATTTGACTCTATCTTTGGCTCAACCCACTTTCGACTTTATCTATGAAGTTATTTAATTAAGATGGAAGGCTTGTACATAAAAAAATAATTATGGACTCGTTAAAAGAGAGGAATTGTTTTGAGGACAATCATGTGATTGATTTGTTCTGGAATGAAATCCTTTAGTAATTCACCTTCATAAGCATGTGTGTTCTTTTGCAAAATCAAAGTGTCGGTCTTTCCTCCATTTGAGTGCTCTTTTGGTAAGAGTAATCGAACATAATTTGTGACACTTTCTCTGTTCAACTAACAAACCAGATGGATAGGTAATTATAAATTTTTCCATATGGAAAATTAAAGACAACGAATAAATTGGAAAAAAACTGATGATATGACTGTTCAGAAAACAAATAACATGTAAATTTGGTTTCAAACTTCGACAACTTATCACTTATGCGAAAGTTCATGTACATTTTACATTTAGTTTCTTACAAGTTGTTAAATTGTGTATTTTTGTGTACAAATCAAACCAGAGGTTTTTGCCATCGGAGTTCGGCAACGACGTGGATCGAGTCCACGCAGTTGAACCCGCCAAGTCGACATTTGAGACGAAGGCTAAGGTCAGAAGAACCATTGAAGAAGAAGGTGTCCCTTACACCTACATATCCGCCAACTTCTTTGCTGGCTATTTTCTTCCCAACCTTTCGCAAGTAGGCGAAATGGAGCCTCCCCGAGAGAAAGTGACCATTCTTGGAGATGGGAACGTCAAAGGTAACAAAAAATAAACTACTTAATTAGATTTGTTTGCCTAATCACTAGTTAATTTTTATACTAAATGATAGCCTTGTGAGCTCATAATCTACACTGAAGCCCAATTTATTAGATTGGTTAATGGTTAACAATGTTTGTTTGACGCTCTAGATAGGGGAATCTTGACTTTATGATGATAAAAGTGGAATTGATTTAAGCAGACGAAGCTATAACACATTGGTCAATGTGTACTTTAATCCAATGTTAGCTAAAAAAAAACCCTCTGCAGCTCTACTTTAGAATATGGCTGGATGGCTTGGATGGGTGATAGGAATGTGGATAATTTGCATAAGGATCATTGTTTGCGGTAAATATATATGCACGCTATATATAAGAGCACTGTTTTTTTTAAATCGTTTTATAATTGTAAATAAATTCCGATAGGTAATTCATATGTTAGGATTTGATCCCTAGTCTCCAGTTAAATCAAAGCTACGGATCTACCAGCAAAGTTAGTCTTTTGAAGTTAAATAAGATGGAAATTTTGTATCATTTTTGTACATATATTGGAACAGTACTGACTCCGTTCCAAAAGAAGAAGAAAAAGAGACTAAGTCTAATTCTTGCATGATTTTAACTTCGTTTTGCAGCTGTATTTGTGAAGGAGGAGGACATAGGCACCTACACCATCAAAGCAGTGGACGACCCAAGAACCCTAAACAAGGTTTTGTACCTTAAGCCACCTGCAAACATCTACTCCTTCAATGAACTTGTCTCCCTATGGGAGAAGAAGATCAACAAGACCCTCCAAAGGACTTACCTCTCTGAAGAAGAGGTCCTCAAAAAGATTGAAGGTACCTTATGAACATTTTATGTTTTTCTTAATTACTCAATTGTGCTTAACGTTTTTTATTCGACAAGACATTTAACATGCATGATGTGTTGGAAATATTATCTCACTTTGATGGAATACTTTATAATAAAGTTGGATCCGAGTATTTCATTATCTTATTATTAATATGAGAGTTATCTAAATTTTAAAAACATTAAGTTGGGAAATTGATTTCAATGACTTCCAACAAACCAATCATATCAAAGTTATGGAACTTCAATTTTTGGATCTTTCATAGATTATTTTCCTCCAACTCAATCACGGCTAACAACAACGTACATAACTGCTTCATTGTTGAACAGAGGCTCCAATTCCCTTCAATGTCCTTTATGCGATATTGCACTCCGTCTTCGTGAAGGGAGACCACACCAATTTCGATATCGAGGAGTCGTTTGGAGTGGAGGCGTCTGAACTCTACCCGGACGTCAAATACACCTCCGTCGAAGAATACCTCCACGCTTTTGTTTGAAGACATATTACCATTTGTGCTCATCAGTTGTGTTAATTATCTGCAAATAATTGGAAACGTACGATTGGTTCTTAATTGTTGTGTCATTTATAAGAACTGAGCTTAATTCTCTAATCACTATTGATACTTAATCAGTTTGGGTACTTGTTGGTCTATGTTTGTTTGTTACGTTAAGGGATGATGGTTTTAATTTGGTGAGGTTAGCTTGGAGTTGTCCACAAACATGTCTTATTGAACAATTTGAGACGTCATTTTCCTTGCACTAATAAAGATAGTTGATATGGGCGTCACAACCTTTGGCGATGGGAGGGAGTGCGAAATTTCCCCCACACTTGTAATAGATGTATTTTTTTATAAAAATCCATTTACTTGTTTGTCACTCGAAAATATATACCTTAATTAGATTTATGTCATTATTAAATCGTTATTTATGTCCATGCCACTCGGAATTTCGTTTATGCAGGTTTGTGACATTACTTTTTTGTTCCGTGCCATTGCGTCAACACCACTCTTAATTTTCCATTATCCCATCGTTATCTCCTTCTTAACATTTCCCGGCAACTCCGGTAAGATGCGGTTGGATATGTGATTTGTGATTTGTAATTTAATAATTAAATAATATTAATAATATACATGTTAATTATAAATTTCATATATGTATATATATGCATAAAAAATAAGGTAAAAATTTAAATCATTTCTAACATAAATAATAATAAAAAGATAACGTTATAGTACAAGTGTACAAGTGGTAATATATTAATTTTCTAGAGTTCCGAGGCAGGAAAATAATTTACGATCTACCTAACATTCTAAATCTCTCAAAAGGATACACAAGTGCACAGGTCAACTTTATAATGAAAATTTGGACATATTATATTTACTCCACTGGACCTTTTCCTCTCAACTGTACTTCTTTGAGATCAAGTGACCAATTGATCAACACAATAGTGATTGAATCATTGTTCATTCGTTTGTGATTTGAATCAAAATAGACATTTTTATCTTAATCAAAATCAAGAAAGAGATTTGAATTACAATAAATCAAAAACCAACTCTTTAGTAATTGGGATTCTGAGAGAAATTTTGAAGAAGAAAACAAGATTTGAAAATTTGAAATGGGCAGTGTTGAAAATATAACAAAAAGGAAACACTTCATATTTGGCTCAAAGAATCTCTCATCATAGTCGTTACCCAAACACACCTACAATCCAGCAAAATCCAATCAAGCATGCAAGGAACAAATTGAAGACCCGCACTCCCTTATGTTAGGAAAGTTCACAACAGATATATTTTGAATTGTAATATATATACATCATCTGTAATTCACCACGAAATACAATCGAATAAGAACATTTTCATCATACGCATCAAATTCATCATGGTATCAGAGAAGTAAACCCGACCTCAGACTCCCCCGGAATCACTAGCCTTCACCTTACATAAGGGGGTTGAAGGCCAACATAGCCGACATATCCAGACCCTAAAAAACCATGACCGACAACCCAAACAACCATACAGACGTAAATTCCTCCTCGTGTCTCGTCTCAACACTCTTCAACGGCACAAACTATCTCTCATGGGCTCGCACGGTCATGCTCTCCCTCAGTGGCAGGAGGAGAATTGGCCACTCACAGGGGGAAAAAAACCCAGAAGGCACTGGGACAGAAAGCAAGCAAGAGGAATGGCAAAACATGGATCACCTGGTCATGTATGGGTCATCGCATCCATCCAACCTAACATTGGGGAGATCTTCCTTTACAAAGACAGTGCACAGGAGCTATGGGAGGTCATCCACGAGCACTACGGGAAGGCACGAAATTTTGCTCATGTCTTCAAGATCAAGCAAGAAATAACACAGACTCGTCAAAATCAAAGAGGCATCACGGAGTACCTCGGGACTCTCAGAAAAGTGTGGGACGGGTTAGGGGTGTACGAACCCCCGACTAACGATGCTAAGGTGATCCAACAATGTACGGAGCAAGACCGCATCTACCAGTTTCTGGTTGGCCTGGATGCGAGCTACGAAACTATACGAAGCCAAGTGCTCATGGCACCTGAGCTCTCGTCCCTTGTTGCAGTCACCACGATGATCCAACGCGACGAGACTCGACGAAGGACAACCACACTTCCGCAATGACACACCCAAACAGAAATCGAAGGAGAAAACCATGCATTTGTCGTCGGAAAACATCAGAACCAAAACTCAAACCACAACAACAAAAAAGATACTGAAATCAAAAGGACGAATACTGTGAGAACTGCAAAATATCCAGACATAACAAGAACAATTGTTGGTTCCTCTTTCCACACCTCCGACAATCAAAAGACGACGACAGAAGAGGAGGGGACGGGAGGAACAACACGAGATCATCAGGTGTCGGTGGTTACAACACCACCATGGGAGGCGGCCGCCACCAGACTAACCCTAACCCTAATCTTTTTTTCTCGGAGAACGCATATGGAAACGACAGAGGCGGATCCTGGAGCTTTTATACTGTGGGAGATCCGAACTTAAACCCGGGTCGACCGACATGCACACAGGCTTTGTGGGCTCAGGCAGCGTGGACTTGGGCTCGGGCAACAGATGCGGGTCAGGACCAGATGGAGATCCAGGTCAACATAACCAACTTGTGGCACAACTAAATATTTTTTTGCAGAATTCCCCTCACCCTTCAGGTAATCATGCAAGTATGATAAACCCCTTAGAAAATTACACTGCTTTATTTTGTGGAAATAACTCTAGTAATCAAAAATGGATTATTGACTTGGGTGTCACCGATCATATGACCGGAAATCCTACTTTATTAACTAACATTAAAAATAATTTAGAAATTCTTAACAAATTCGTAACGGTTGCAAATGGAAATCAGGTAGAAATTAAAGGAATAGGTGACATGAAATTATTAAACCAAATGGCTAAAGATATTCTTTATGTACCATGTTTTGACTCCAACTTGTTATATGTGGCCAAACTCACAAAGAAATTAAATTGTAATATTATCTTTACTCCATTTGATGTACTCTTTTAGGATCGTGTCACAGGGAAGACGATTGGTAGAGGGACCCTCATCAATAATTTCTATGTTCTAGACTCCAATAACAAAGCTTTTCATGTCGAAAAAGGGTCCAAACATGAACTTTGGCACATGTGGATGGGACACTCGTCTCATTTAGTTTTAAAAACGTTATTTCCTTTTATTAATTCCGAGATATTGTGTGATGTTTGTAGTTTGTCAAAACAAACGAGATTACCGTTCCATTTATTCACTAATAAAGCAGGTCGGCAACTCGAGTTGATCCACTCCGACATTTGGGGTCTGACCCCCACCGAAGCCTATAATGGGTTCAAATAATTACCTTCATTGATGATTTTTCTCGTACCATGTGGATTTACTTGCTTAAATTAAAATATGATGCTTTCAATGTTTTTTTTGTGGATTTGTTACGTTTGTTGAAAATATGTATGATTTCAAAATTAAAATTCTTAGATCAGACAACGGTTCTGAATACACTAGTAACAATTTTCAAAAAAAATTGAAACAAAAAGAAATTTTCATCAAACCACCTGCATTAATACCCCCGAACAAAACTATGTCCGAAGTAAAAAAATCGACATCTAATGAATATTACAAGATCCGTACCTTTTCAACACCATGTTCCAATTTTTTTTGGTATGATGTTGTTTTAACTGCTGCTTATCTTAAGTCTTCCTAGTCCTCGACTTCAAAATAAACAACCTTTAGAAATTTTGAATGGTAGAAAAATGACTCTCAATCACCTAAACGTTTTTGGTTGCGTTGCCTTTGTTCACATGAAAATGATGGACATGCTTGATTTCAGCTATCATAAGTGTATTTTCTCAGGATATTCCTTAAAGAAAAATTGATACAAATGTTATGACCCCCAAAATTGTAAATTTTATGTTTCTCGTGATGTACATTTTTTGAACATGTTCTTTACTTCAAAGATGGCAAAGAAGCATCCTCACCAACCACCGATATGTCACCAGCAACCGAGATGTCACCAGCAAACAATGTACATCTTCCAGTTAATAACATCCTTGACACTCCCAGACAAGATATCATCATCATCACAAATCCCGAAGAAGAAACTCAAGAAGAACCAGAGGCCGATGGGGGAGAAGCAACTCCGCAACAACGACCCAACCGTCCTACTCGCCCTCCTTCTTATTTGCATAATTACATTACTTCTCATGTAACTTACCCCATCCAGGACCACTTGTCCTATAAACAAATAAAATCAAACCATAAGGCCTTCATAACCGAAATAGATAATCACATAGAACCTATCAACTATCATGAAACCATTAAAAATCCTAAGTGGCTCAATGCCATGAAGGATGAAATTAATGCCTTAGAATCTAACAAAACATGGACCCTTGTTCCTCACCAAATCGGAGTTAAACATGTAGGATGCAAGAGGATTTATAAAATCAAATATAATAGCAATAGTACTATAGAAAGATAAAATGCTCGTCTCGTGGCCAAAGGCTACACTGAAACTTATGGCCTAGCTTACTTAGAAACATTTGCTCTTGTAGCTAAGATGAACACAGTTCGTGTTCTTCTATCTATAGTTGTAAATAAAGGTTGGAATATTTTTCAAATAGATGTAAAGAATGCTTTCCTTCAAGGCAATCTTGAAGAAGAAGTATACATGACACCTCCACCAGGTATCAATTCCGCTCCAAATCAGGTACGTAAGCTGCACAAGTCAATATACGGATTGAAACAATTGTCTCGCTCATTGTATGCCAAACAAATTCTTTCTCTTATTTCTTATGGTTTTATTAAAAGTTCCACAGATGCCTCAATGTTTGTCAAGAATTCTCATAACATTACCACTATAGTCTTAGTCTATGTTGATGACATTATCATCACAGGAGATTGTGATAAAGAAATAAACCTAGTTAAAAATTATCTAAAAACAAATTTTGACATTCAAAAATTATGTAAGTTTTAAACGAATATATCTTAACTTTCAATTTTCCAAAAAAAGTTATAAGTGATAATATTCGTAAAAAGTAAGAAATTGATCGGAGGTAGGGGTGCAAACGGATGCATACTACTTGTATTCGTATCCATTTTTATGAATATGGATACTAATTTTTCATATCCGAGTGGATACGGATATCGGTTTTCAAGCTTTCGCGGATACATATATGCATATTTTGATTGGATGTGAATACGATAAGGATATCTGCAACATTAATATAATGTTTTTGTTCTATGTGTTTAAACTAGTGATTTTTTATTGATTCTTTTAACTTTTACTTGAAAACTTACTACCACGTATAAAAATTGTTATATTTCTAAACTAATGTAATCAAAATATAATTTAATTTAATTTAAGAAGTGGTAAAAGTTTATGTGATTTACCATGATATACACTCATTTTATATTGTATATGTACACCACATATATACGTTTTTTTATCTGTATCCGTTTATAAAATATCTGTATCCATTTTTAAAGATATGGATAAACATTTTTCATATCCGAGACGATCCCTATTGGTAAATACAAATCAAATGTGGATATGGATAGATAATACCCATATCCGAGATGGTAATACCCATATCTGATTCGTATCTAATTTGTTTGCACCTCTAGTTTGAGGAATGAAAAAGTTGATTTAACATCATGATTTTATGAAAAAACTATAGTTGAGAAGATAAAAGTGAATAAAATTGTGGTTAACTGTTGTGCAGTAGAACAAATGATGTGGCAAAGACAGAAAACTGAGATAACATTTATGAAATTGTTGTCTATTTATATTTGTTGGTGTAGGTTACAGATATTACACACTGACGGTATGTATCCGTCAGTGTAGCTAACAATCCGTCAGTGTCTATATTTGTTGAAATATTGTACACCGATGGATATGTCCGTCGGTGAGTGACACCGATGGAGTGTCCATCGATGTGTTCATGAGCTTTTGATGTAATCACATTCTTTTGTAAACTCGGTCACATATATATATTATATGTTGGTGCACCTGTGTGTGTATGTCTTTCGTAATGTCCTCAATTGATTGTATGTTCAAATTTTTAATTTTTCCGCTGTTCTGAGGACGTTACAATAACAATCCGTCAAAGTCTATATTTGTCGAAGTACTGTACACCAACGAATATGTCTGTCGGTGAGTGACACCGTCAAAGTCTATATCCGTCGATGTGTATTCGCCAGTGTTGTCCGAGATGACGAAACAAGGTGAAAACAGACAACAAATGGCAAAGACAGAAAACTGAGATAACATTTATGAAATTGTTGTCTATATATATTTGTTGGTGTAGGTTACAGATATTACACACTGACGGTATGTATCCGTCAGTGTAGCAAACAATCCGTCAGTGTCTATATTTGTTGAAATACTGTACACCGGTGGATATGTCCGTCGGTGAGTGACACCGATGGAGTGTCCATCGATGTGTTCATGAGCTTTTGATGTAATCACATTCTTTTATAAACTCGGTCACATATATATTATATGTTGGTGCACCTGTGTGTGTATGTCTTTCTTAAGGTCCTCAATTGATTGTATGTTCAAATTTTTAATTTTTCCGCTGTTCTGAGGACGTTACAATAACAATCCGTCAAAGTCTATATTTGTCGAAGTATTGTACACCAACGAATATGTCCGTCGGTGAGTGACACCGTCAAAGTCTATATTCGTCGATGTATATTCGTCAGTGTTGTCCGAGACGACGAAACAAGGTGAGATTTTTTGGCAGGAAATTTCACGCAAAAAAACACTGACAGTCACGTTCCGTTGATAGATCCGTCGGAATTGTACAACACCGACCTAAGAGGTGCCAACGGATATGTGTCCGTCGGAGTAGAGGGACACTGACGGATAGCTACGGTCGGTGTTTCCCCGTATTGTAGTAGTGTGTTGTTATGGATGGCCTAACGGGTTGGGGTAGTGTTGAGCGCCAACTCGTAAATCCACCGTAATATAGTACTTATATATATTTTATAAATATACACATATATACCGTAATACATATTTATACAATATATGTATATATAAATATACAGTATATGTATCATTGTATATATATATACTGTATATATATATACATATATATTTGTGTGTATTTACGAAGAGTTTAACTATTAAAAATAATATACTCTACTTATACGTACTTTTCCTTAACAAACAACACATTAACGTAGACTAAGCAAGTCAGCGGCGAATAAAGATGTTTTGGTTTTATTGTGAAAAAATATTATTAGGGTAGCGCGAGAGTCCATTCAAAACTTCCATGTTGTTGCAGCCCCAACCACCAATATTTTAATGTATCATTATTTCCCTGGAATGATTACCATGAAATATCATTACAACATTTTACGGATTTGATTAGTGATTAGTGTATATGGATCTTTTAAACGCCATAAAATCGCACAATACACGTTTTACAAAACCTCCACCATTTTGGGAGGAGAGTAATTGTAACATCCCGATACAGCTGAAAATTTAAAAATTCATAATCAAGACAAAGAGCACAATAATCAAAGGCGGGACTGATACTTCTCATAAACAAATAGCGGTGCACCAGAATACATCAGAGTTTGCCAAAATGAATACATGATTACAACAAAACGACAAAGGAAGATAAACGTAATCATGTTGACCTCAGTGGTCCGACTAGAGGATCCGACTCCAAATGTGCGCACCCGCCGATCACCACCCCACTGGACCTACTGCTGTCCTGAAAAAGATGCAACAACAATGCCTGAGTTTCCAGAAGGAAACCCCGTATGCCAACTCACCTATATGCATGCATTAGACAAATGAACCTATCATACTAGTAGTGTGTCATGACATCGACGAAAATGGAAAACAGTTCCCCCGAAGGGTAAAACAGGACATCAGTCCGACAGTCAACAACGAGTCTCCCGAGGAGACCTACTGCAGGCACATACAGCCTTACAGCACGCGACATCGCACCCCCCACACGCGGCTACACTACTCAAGGGTTCGGCAGGGAGACTCTGTCACGCCTGCGCGCCGATAGAATACAGATCTGCAAATCTCAGTGGTCGAAGCCACAGGGACCAACGGGGTCGTCACCCGGAAGGTATAACAACATCATCTCGATAGGTGCCCAGTCGAGGAATCAACATAGCCGGAACAGCCTCGGCCCAACAATCATCATCGCCGGCACAACCTTGGCGGCATCACCGGCAAAGCATCGGTGGTCCATCACAACGTCCGGCACAGCATCGGACGGGTCCAGACCGAAGTCTGCCAGGTCATCAAGCTCCTCGAACCGCAAACACCAACCGCGCCGCTATAAAAGCAGGGCAGCGACCTCCGTAGCCCGTGGGCCGGTAGTCACCTCACCCAACGCCAGGTGCGTGCCCGCACAAACATCAACACTGGGATCCGCGATCCCTCAGGCCTGCTATACTACAAAGTGCCCAACCATCCATCTCAAGTCACGGTCCATACACGGAGGTGACGCGTCCCGAACACCCACACTCTTCCCAACGGCGGTCCCTGAGCAGGCATGCATCACGCGTCCACCGTCACCTCCCGGCTCACGCACAAGGCGAGGACACGGGTTTCCGTGGACAAAGTTGGCATTCAAAATGGGAACCAGGAATTCTATTCTGGGCCCAAACGGTCGACCGAAAGAGGTGATTCGGTCGACCGGTTCCAGAAAGGAATCGGTCGACCGTACGCCTAACACGGTCTACCGTTGCGCTCAAAACACAATCCCCAACGGTCGAACAAAGATCTAAAACCGGTCGACCGAACGAGGTCAAAATCCGGGGTCTGGTCAAAATCAATCTATCGGTCGACCGACTCAGGGGTCTCGGTCGACCGAAAACAGACAGGGCCAACCTATTATTCTAAGTCATATAATCGGCCGAACGCAAACCTCCAACGGTCAAACAACATACAATCGGTCGAACGTAATATACAATCGGTCGAACAAATCATGCAAATCTACTCAGTACACTTAAGTTCCGGTCGAACGACCCAAGGAACCGGTCGACCGACAACAGGCAGAATGTCCCAACTCACCAGCAATATGCACTACCGGTCAACGGCCACCAGGCATCGTTCGACCGGTGAAGGTTAAAGTCGGGTAAGAACACTACATTCGGTCGACCTCCCAAAGGGACCGGTCGACCGTTGGTCGTCTTCCACCTCGCACCAGCCGAGGTTTTCCACGGAAAACAACGCCGAGGAGGTCTCCGACCTCCCCGTCCGACCAACACAACACTTCACAAGGGTTAACAACACAAAATCACACTAATGAGTCGACATACCTCTCAAGACGACGAAGATCCGCCGGAGCCTCGCTCGCGCAGCGTTGCCTCCGGAGATCTCCTCGTGCTCTAACTCCGCACCTCGAAATCACGACCTCATCGTCTTCCTCGCTAGTTGCTGCAACCACACGTCGGAGCTCCGCTGGCTAAGGATGGAGAGAGAAAAGAAGTGAGGTGAATGCTTCCTTCTACCTTAAATAGCCCAACACCTACACCCCCTCCATCCCTCCATCACACCCTCACCCTACCTCCATCACGTCACCACCACTCCACCATACTCCACAACACATCAAACATACCCTATCACATCACCATCACTTGACATGCACCCAAGCCTCCCATGCCTAACACCATGCTTCTCCAAAGCAAAACATTAAATCTTTAAACAAGGATCGAGATATTACAGTAATCTCATAAATATACTTAAAATAGGCAACATGTATATCATCTGTATTTTCTAAAATTCTAAATTAATTGTTGTACTTTTTTGGGAGTCACTACACCACAATTTGGAAATGAAAGTAAATTCAACTTAATACATAATTGACTTAGAAAGCTATAATTCGATATTTTGACATCGTAATTGACGAACAGAGAAAAGCGTCTCAATTTTTAACACAATATTTCAAAATGAGACTACAATTGAAAGTGTAATCAATACCTACTTAAGAGAGGTGGACTTACTTCCTAATTACTTAGACACAAAATACGATAAGCATAAATTAAGTAGGATACCATTACTTAGCATCAAACCTTGAGATCTAAGAATTCAATGTTGAACTAACCAAGTTGGTGGGAAGGTTGATGACCAAGCATGTCTGTACTTTGTACCAAACATCATCTAAAATATAAATCCCAACCAACACAAATATATAACATGTTAATTTGTACCAACATCATATAAATAAATCCCAACTAACACAAAAGTTGTTCTACAAATAGATAGTCATACAGCTTCATTCCTCCCAAGCATCATCCGCACCAAGTTAATTAACTAGCCAAGTTGAGTTATTGTTGAAAGTATATATGGCGGAAGGAAAGAGCAAGATTCTCGTCGTTGGAGGGACCGGTTACATTGGGAAGTTCGTTGTGAAAGCCAGTGCGAGCTCCAGCCACCCCACATTTGCTCTTGTTAGAGACTTGAGTCCCTCTGATCCTACCAAGGCAGCTTTGCTCCAATCATTTACCTCGTTGGGTGTCACACTCTTGCACGTAAGTTGTGTTTGACTCGTGATCTGAACGTACGTGTTTGATCATGCTAATCTTACAACATAAGTCATAACATGAGCTACTTAATTACAAAGCATGGGATTTGCAAATTTTCACATCCTGTTGCTTTTTTTAGATGTTTGTGAATAACGAATCAAAAGGTAATTAACGAATACAACTTCACTAATTATATGTGACTCGTACCTTGAAGAACTTTTTAAAGTGGGAAACTTGACTTCTGAAAAAACAATTAATGAGTGATTAATATTATGAAAAACTTAACGTACAATTAATTTTGTTGTGGCTGAATTATTACTAGGGAGATCTGTATGACCATGATAGTGTAGTGAAAGCAATGAAGAAGGTTGACGTGGTGATCTCCACCCTCGGAAGCATGCAGATAACCGACCAGATTAAGCTCATCGCAGCCATCAAAGAAGCAGGAAACATCAAGGTTCATCATTTTAATTCACAATATCTCATGATTCTTATCTTACGTACGTTGATATATATATATATATATATATATATATATACTTGATACATACATTTGGGTATTTACCAACGTGTGTCTACATATATAATTAGAGATTTTTCCCTTCTGAGTTTGGGAACGACGTGGATCGAGTCCACGCAGTTGAGCCTGCCAAGTCTGTATTCGAGATGAAAGCCAAAATCCGAAGAAGTATCGAAGAAGAAGGTCTGCCTTACACTATTGTATGTGGTTGCTTCTTCGCTGGCTATTTCCTTCCCAACCTAGGACAGATGGGCGAAATGACCCCTCCAAGAGAGAAAGCAGTCATCATTGGAGATGGGAACCCCAAAGGTAATTTTTCTACGTAAATTAATTTGATTGGTCAATACAAAAAATTTATGTAGTTTAATTTGATTGGAGAGAAAACAGTCATCACTTCAAAAATCAATACAAAATTCAACTTTGAATGTATAATTTAGATGACCCAACAATTTTAGAACTGAAAAGGGATTATAGTTATAAAGGACATAAAAACATATAGAGATGCTGGCATGTCTATTTATGTTGTGAAAAAATTACTTGTGTTTCAGTTGTGTTTGTGAAGGAGGAGGACATCGGCACCTATACCATCAAAGCAGTGGATGACCTAAGAACCTTGAACAAGATTTTGTACCTCAAACCACCAACCAACATCTACTCCTTCAATGACCTCGTCTCGCTTTGGGAGAAGAAGATCAATAAGACCCTCCAGAGGACTTACCTCTCCGAAGAAGAGATCCTCAAAAAGATTGAAGGTACCTTATGATTTATGAACATTTTATGTTTTTCTTAAATACTTAGTTGTGCTTATCGTTTTTTATTTGACAAGACATTTAACATGCATGATGTGTTGGAAATATTATCTCACTTTGATGGAATACTTTATAATAAAGTTGGATCCAAGTATTTCATTATCTTATTATTAATATGAGAGTTATCTAAATTTTAAAAACGTTAAGTTGGGAAATTGATTTCAATGACTTCCAACAAACCAATCATATCAAAGTTACGGAACTTCAATTTTTGGATTTTTCATAGATTATTTTCCTCCAACTCAATCACCGCTAACAACAACGTGCATAACTGCTTCATTGTTGAACAGAAGCTCCAATTCCCTTCAATGTCCTTTATGCGATATTGCACTCCGTCTTCGTGAAGGGAGACCACACCAATTTCGATATCGAGGAGTCGTTTGGAGTGGAGGCGTCTGAGCTTTACCCGGACGTCAAATACACCACCGTGGAAGAATACCTCCAGGCTTTTGTTTGAAGACATATTACCATGTGTGCTCATCAGTTGTGTTAATTATCTGCAAATAAGGAAACAGTTGGTTCTTGTTGTGTCATTTAAAAGAACTGAGCTTAATTCTCTAATCACTATTAATACTTAATCAGTTTGGGTACTTGTTGGTCTATGTTTGTTTGTTTGTTACGTTAAGGGAAGATGGTTTTAATTTGGTGAAGTTAGCATGGAGTTGTTCACAAACATGTCTTATTGAACAATTTGAGACGTCATTTTCCTTGCACTAATAATGATAGTTGATATGGGCGTCACAACCTTTGGCGGTGGGAGGGAGTGCGAAATTTCCCCCACACTTGTAATAGATGTATTTTTTTATAAAAAGGCATTTACTTGTTTGTCACTCGAAAATATATACCTTAATTAGATTTATGTCATTATTAAATTGCTATTTATGTCCATGTCACTCCGAACTTCGTTTATGCAGGTTTGTGACAGTACTTTTTTGTTTTGCATCACTCCAATATCACCGCTCTTAATTTTCCGTTTTCCCACTATTTATCTTCTTTTTGACATTTCCCACTAACTTCTACTGGATGTGGATTGTGATTTGTGATTTAATAATTAATAAAAAGATTTCCGTGGAAACTTTGGTTGATGAGCTAAAATAAAATTTGGAGGGTTTTTCTCAATGTTGTGTAGTGTGGTGGTGGTGTTTTTTTCTTTTCCCCAAATAAGTTTCCTTGTTTTAAATTCATGATTTTTAACATTGTATCAGAGCGTAGATCGAATATAGGGATCATATCATGATTGGGATCGAGAAGAAGTTGCCCTTGCTTTGATGAAGATCGAAATCAAAATCTTATAATTTTCTTGTTGATTTTTGGTGAAGATGACATAAGGAGATGGAAATTAAAAGGTCTAATCAACGAAGTCCTTATGCAATCCTTTCATCGTATCAACCTGAATTCATTCTTGTTTCTAAACTCAATTCATTCTTGTTTTTAAACTCTTGGGTGGAGATAACTTTCCGTTGTGGAAGAGACCAAAGGGAGTGACTTTGAATATTGCCAAGAACAAGCTAGGATTTGTTAATGGAACCTTATTTGTTTCATATGAGTAGAAGAAGCCAGTAACATAAGTGATTATAAGGGCATATTCAACCATGACATTTTCAACTTAATCAAATCAGTAGTTTCTTTTTACTACATTAGCATGACAATTTTCTTTTCTATCTTTCTACTATTCAACTCTCAATCTCATCTCACTCATAAATATCAACCTAGTCACATCGATACTCTCTCACTTCCACCTAGACCTGGGTAACGGGTCGGGCCGGCCCAGCACGACCCGACATGTCGTGTCGGGTTAGGTTTCCAGTCTGGCGTACCGACACGGCACGACACGCCATGCTAGTTCGGTCGGGTTGGGTCGGCACTACTCATTATGTAAGTATACTTCCACTTAATTTATTTTCATCCTTTTACATGTTCCACAATTCCAATTAATTATACCACATAAATTATTTATCATACATTATTTTAATTAAATGTGAATATTTACGGATAATTGAAAATAAATTTTATTAAATATTAAACATGCATTACAATAACTAGACTTCAAAATTAAAATAAAATATAATTAATACAATGTAAAATCATCCATAGCGTTGTCAGATGTTCTCAATCAAGTTCTCTTTGAGTTGCACATGTTTACGACGGTCTTCAACGTGATCTCTATTGTCCACGTACATGTTGATATCAACACCGAGGATAACACTCACTCTATCGGACGATTATTTGGGAGTAATTTTAGAGGTTTTTCTCATCTGAGTTTGGGGATGACGAACGGATCGAGTCCACAATAAAGTGACCCCTCCAAGAGAGAAAGTAGTTGATCATCATTGGTGATGGAAGGAAATCCCAAAGGTAAATTTTTTACATACATTTGATTTTATCGGTCACCATTACTTCAGAACTCAATACCAATGGGAGAGATATATTGTTTGATTTGTTTCCGAAGGAAATCCTTAAGTTTTACTACGACCTCTAATTTTAACAAACTTCAGTATTCAAGATTATTTCCAAAGAAAATGCAATGGAACTTGTGCCCTTTTACACTATTGTCCATAAAAATAGCATGCCTAAAAATGTGGTACATATGTCGATTAACATACCAGTTTGAATTCAACGAAAGTCAACGAACAAATCCATGAGGACAAAACAACAAAAACAAACGAGGTTAGAAGAAGAAAACACCTCGATTGCACCATCGGCGATAAACTCCCCTTAGAGAAATCATCACCCTGACGTATCAATGTGATGAGTGCAAGCGGTCGCAAAGGTCGGCGCACTTCGACATAGACGAACCAAGAGAACATATCGAGACCCGCAAGGCAGATCACTCGAGAACGCGAGAGGAGTGAGGTGGTGATTGCAGAAATTGTAGGGCAAATGACTATCAAATTCTCCTCGAACTCGGTGATTTGGGTTTCGAAACATTAGGCTTGAGGATGTATTTTGTTTGATTTTAATTTGGTTAATTTGTGATTTTTAGATTGATTGGTGCTTGAATGGGTAGTTTGGAGGGAGGAAGTTTTGGGTAGAAAAGAGAAGAGGATAGTGAAAGAGAAACATATAGAAGTGAGAAAGAAAGAAAAGAGAGTGATAGAGAAGTTAGGATAGTTTTTATAAAAATATGATTAAATATTAATTTTTATTATAACTTTGTGATAGTTTGTAAAATTTACAATTAATAATACTTTTTTAATGGAATCGATACAAAGATAACGTAGACATAAAAATCTAACGAAACGACATACTTTTTTAATTGAATGTGTGTTACTTTTGTAGTAGTACGTATAAAAAACTGATAGAACGATGACAGAAATATTAATATAGTATTTCAAAAGAATACGCAAACAAAAAACCTATATTTTTAACTTGTCGTAAAATTACTTGTATTTTAGTTGTGTTTGCGAAAGATTTCGACATGGCCACATGATCCCAGGAACCTTGAACAAGATAGTGTACCTCAAACCACCACCCAACATCTACTCCTTCAACGACCTCGTCTAGCTTTGGAAAAATGTTCATAAAATTGTAAGATAATGTTTCATTCTTCCTCTTTTTCATTATTTCTCTCTTTTTTTCTTTCTCAAACATTTTTAATTAGTTTTATTCTTTTGTATTAAGAACAATTTGGGAGGAAAAAAATTGAACAATGGCCAAACTGCTAAAATAACAAAGATCATGGGTTTTAAGTGTCTATTTCTAAATGACATGAATGTAAAGTGAAACTAAATCAAAAGTCAAGAAGTCAAATTGCAACTTACTCTTTTAAAAGTATAGAAATGCTAGTATAATCTTAGATGCATTTAGACCTGGCTATTGGACTGACGGGTATTTTTATATATATTCAGTATATTTTTTAAGTATTTTTGAAAAAAATTTTGGTATTTGTGGAGATATTTTAAAAAAAATAAAAATAACGGACCGACCTAACCTAACAGGGACGAGTCCTGTCTGGCCCGTGTCCCTTAACGGACCAAGCCTAGGGCCCGACCCGGCACGTCGGCCCAGTATCCAGGTCTAGATGCATTCATTTATATTAATTTACTTTTGCAATTTATTTTATTCATATAAATTGTTTTCATCTTTTTTTCAACAATTTACACTAGTAATATTCTAACCATGTTCCTTAACAACCCAATCAATAAAAATTTAAAAGTCCGTGTATAAGTTTCATCTTTCCGTTGTTATTTCTAAATACCAAAGGAGAAAAGAAAGAAGCCTTTGATATGTTAACAAAGAAGATTATGTATATTATCATTAGTATTGCCAAAAAAAACTCTCAATGACTATAAAGCCAGTAATTTTTTCACAAATTGGCCCTCGATGGCATTACCACTGGAGAAGGCGCCGGAGCCGTTGCCGGCACTTGTCTCCTTCTTGAGTACATCACCTCTATGTGCCCCATCATTTTTCTAGCCTTCAAAACATCATCATTCATTTCTCCTGCAATATATCCAAATCAAAATACATTATTATTACAATGTAAATATACCATGTGAATTAATTTTTGTAAAATTTCAGACTTAACTAATCAATTGTATTGTGTAGTAAAATCACAATGTTTTCTGAATTTTGATGAAATAATATAAAGGTTCTCAAACTCTCAAAACGAATCCGCGGGACTTCACAACAATTTCGATAAGATAATTTGTCCCGTTACAAAATGACTCTCATCTTCTAAGATCATTTTCAAATGCACTTTCAAAGATGATTAAGAAGGAAGAAATTTGAGTTCTAACCTTTGGCTTTGAGATCATATTTTTCCAATGCTGACCAAGAAACAAGAGTTGGAGTGATGAGGGCTAGCAGAGCCCAGAAGAAGAAGATGAGAACATAAGCTCTTGGAGGCATTAATGGACTCAGCTAATTAATTGGAAATTAAGTTGATGGAAAGAGAGAGCGGAGTTTTTTGTCTTCTATTTCCGTTGTATCTGTTGAATTGCTATGAGGGTGGAGGGGGTGATCTAAATTGAGACAAACAGCTGCTCGCAACTTAGTTGGTGCCATTATCTAATTATGCTTATATAAATATCTGTACTGGAACAAATACTGACCATCCTAATTTTTAATATTTCAAAATAATTTATTTTAAGAGGTTGTCACATTCAACTTTCAAAAGTTTCTTGGCAGGTATTTTGTGCGGTAACTCCTTCGTACTCTTTATTTTTTTAGGATTTTTTAGTAATATGAAAAAAAGAAAAAAAATAGAAATCTACAAGGACATGAAAAGTATTTGGTGTCATCTTAAGCGGTATTATGTTTAAATCATTATATGTTTTTGTGATTAAATCATCTTAACAAAGCGTATCATATATATCAACCAGAAAACCACAAAAGTGTCTCGTGTCAAGCCGTGCTAATATTTCCTTGAAATTTTAGATATTTGATTTCCTACGAGGATGAACTATCAATAGTTTCCTATTGTAACGCCCCGAAACTGTAGAAAATTTAAACTTTTAAAAGATACAACAATCAAACACCGATGACGTTATCAAAACCACATATAATATATAAGGTGATACATCGTACGATACAAGAGTCAAAAGATGATTACAACAGCAAAAGATATACAATATATATACAAGTGTAATCATCAACCTCAAAACTACAGAAGACGTGATCTGGTCCAAATGCTCTCGCCCTCAGTCACCACCTCCTATAGACGTTTACGATCTGAAATGCAACCACAAACTATGCCTGAGTTTCCCATAGGAAAATCCCGTGTGTCAAACTCCTAAAATATGAATAAAACATATATGAGACATGATATGAAAAAACAATATAAATATCTCAACCATCGTCCGACTGGGTTCTCGGGACCTCTCTCCAAACCACAGCCGACGCCAAGACACGGGTCTCAAGGGTCCTCACACCCCAACCCCACAACCACACTTGCACACAATGCACCGTCGGAAAACCATCGGCCAACAAATCACACGTGCACACATGGTACAACCGGAAAACCATCAGTCACGGGTCTCAAGGGTCCTCTCACCCCTACCCCACAACAACACGTGCACAAAAGAAACAGTTGGAAAACCATCGGTCACGGGTCTCAAGGGTCCTCTCACCCCAACCCCAAGAACAACACGTGCACACAAGACACAGCCGGAAAACCATCGGCCACGTGTCTCAAGGGTCCTCTTTCCCCAACCCCAACAACAACACATGCACACAACGCACCCGCTCCTCAGATCCACAACCATGATCTTTCGCTCAAGCAGGAATGTCCGTACCATCGCCACAAAAGGCAGGGGACCCGTTTCCCTCTAGGCAGATCAACACACAACACCCCAACAGCTCATGCAATCGATGCACAACTAGCCACAATCGGTCGGACAAAATCACCACTTCGGTTGACCGAATCCCCTCTAGATGACTGACCCAACCGAAAAACCCACCAACCAGTCGAACGGAAAATGGGACCCGTTCAACCGAAAACATCCAGTAAGAAACATCTTCTTGCTCAATCAATCACAAACGGTCGAACACAAAAAATGTCCACAGTTGACCGGAAACTACCAGTAAAACACAAGATTTATCCAAACACTCCGGTCGACCGAAACAACAGCGGTCGAGCAAACTTTAAGTTATCTTAAGCCATCGGTCGGACGAGTCAAACAGGCGGTCGACCGTTTGGATAGTCAACGCCCTCAACCGACCTACCACAGTGCTTCCGGTCGAACGACAAAAGGGATCTGTTCGACCGAAATCACCCAGAGTCTCCATCTTCTTGCTCAACATGCATAACCGGTCGACCACCCAAGTGTATCGTTAGACCGGTGTGACAGATACCTCCCAAAATACACTACAACCGGTCGACCGAACCACAGAAACGGTCGACGATTCAAGTGTTGAACTCGCTGCACTAGTCCGACGAGCCATCTGGCCTACCGTCGACCACTCCAACACTCACGAAAGCATAAGTGAGTATCAAAGTAAAGCTTGACATACATTTATGGCTTGAAGAAGCCTTTGAAGAATCACGGCGATCGTTTCCTCGTAAAACCCCTTCTTCTCCGGCAAAAACCTCGAACTCGATCACCTCGACTCCGACGATCGTCTGAGCACCTCCCAGTCTCGCCAAAACCGCACCAAAATGGAGCTTTCGGCTTGCTTAAGAAGGAGAGATGTGAGTGGGAGAGGGAGAGAGCGAGAGAGACGAGTGAGTAGTGAGTCAACCTTATATACTATTCTCCCAACACATCTCAGTCGTCCATCTCAAACTCCCCAAATCCACCACCTAAACACAATTAACCCATAAGCAAGGGTTAAGATATAACACCTATTGTTTTACTAGTCTTATATCTCAATGAATCGAATCGCTTCTTCATTGATTGTACAAGAATATTTCGCGTTCAGTAAATATGGTGTCTAAAATTCATTAATGAGTTGCATGTCACGTCTCAATCTTTTTCATACCTCAAGGGTCCACTTAAACATGGTCCATGGGATTGCTTCAGGCCACCTCTATAAAAGCGCTCCTAGAGCAGTTAATTCTAGACCCGAGAATCAAGTTTCATGTGGTTTCGTGTGTGTTTTTACATGTACAAGTGAAGTTGACCATACACGAACACGACACGAAATAAATTCTGTATACCCAACTGGAGAACACGAACACAACCCGTTTTCCTTTCGTGTAAACACAAAACGAAAAGAATAAATACGAAAATTTATATATTAAATAGGTTGTCTCCGTCTTCAATAGAAGCAAACACCATTTAAATCATTATATTTTAACTTAAAGATCTCGATGAAGAGATGAGACTGGAAGCCCCAAAATTGCAGTAACAATGAGGTCCATTATATAAGGTAGAGGGGAGGGGAACAATAAATATTCCGATGTAGGACTGATTCATTGGGTAAGATTGCATATAGTAAAACTAAAATAAATAAATTCAGTATGCCAATGTTAACGTGAATCGGTAAGGGCTTGTTGGGTAATGGCTAATATTTGGTGACACGGGGCTCGGGTACAATTCTCTGTCTTCCCATTTTGCACCTTTTAAAAACTGAACTGTTATTCGTCGCCGTAAAACTACTTAAATCGCCCGTACAAATTACCATTTTGCCCTTCTACCATTTCTACTTATATAACTCTTCATTTCACTCTTCTAACACCACTTTCTCTTCATATTACTCTTCTATTCACCAGATATAATGTGTCGGAGGCTAGGAAAAGTACCAGCGGACGCCCCAGATTACTCAAATCTGGTAAATTGTCTTGTTTATTTTAATTAATTTAAAAATAATAATTGGGGGAGGCGATTCCCACGACCGCCCTCTCGTTGGGTTAGAGGAGGCGGTTCCCGCGGTCGCCCGACCGTTGGGTCGGGCGTCTCCCGCGGACGCCCAAACAAAGGGCTAGGCGTCTGCGGGAGACGCCTCCCACGTAGGGGAGGCGGCTCCGGCAGACGCCTCCCCGAGCGTTGGGGCGTCTCCCACAGATGCCCCGGATTTTTTTAAAATTTATTTAAATTTATTATAAAATGTGAGAAATTTAAATTAAATTGAATATTATGTTAAAAATGAATTAAATTAGTTTAGTAAATCCTTTATTGATTATAAATTGTGATAATTACTAAAAAAATCGATTATTAAGTTAATAATTAGTTTAATTATTTTAGTAAGGAATTATTGATTAAAAGTTGTGATAATAGCTAAATAAATTCATTATTATGTTAATAATTAGTTGTTTACGATTTTAGTAAATGATTATTGATTAATTGTGATAATTGCTAAATAAATAAATTATTAAGTTAATAATTAGTTTAATTATTTTAGTAAATCCATTAATAAAATTTTATTTTAAAATTGAATTAATAGTCATCGGGTTACCGTTGAGGAAAAGGGAAATCAATTCCCTTACGCGCAGTACGTGGTGTAGCAGACGAGTCAGGTCCTCGTCATCCACTTAGACGTGGTATTTCTGTTTAAGTTAGGAGAGAGAGATCTTTTACGTCGTCGTCAGACACCTGAGGATTCTTTCGACGACGAGGATGATTCAGATGAGTTGAGGAGTCACGACGATAGTGGCGATGGGGCTGGTATGGCTTGGGACCACAGGAGGAGGCGATACATCAGTACGGTCGAGGACGGGGGCGAGATTGTAGTCCTTCGGCTGAGTGGGTCATTAAGAAGGGTCGAGGTGGCCGGTTTGTGACCGGTGATTCTAGTTCGTGCACTGCAGACACCCGAGCTCAGAAGAAGAAGAAAGGTGAGGACGAGTCTTGGATCGTCACGGATATGATGTCCGGTGGTCCTCTAGATGGCAGCGTCATTCCCAGTTTTGGAGGCCACATCGCCAGATGCATCTGGAATGGCGAGGATGGGAAAGTTTTGAAGTGCAATAATCGGCACAGAGCCTGTACGACATTGCAGGCTTGACGTTCAGTGATGATTGATGATATGACGGCGACCGTCAGTAACAGTGGATTGGGTCACTTGCCATACAACATGTTTTCCTGCAGTGACATGCCGTTGATTTTGGCTTTCGTGGAGCGGTGGCAGCCTGACACCAACACTTTCCACTTGCCGTTCGGGGAGATGACGATCATGTTGCATGATGTCTTTCAGATTCTGCACATTCCTGTTGAGGGTCCTAGGGTCAGTGCGCATGCGCCGACATCTGAGCTGAAGTTATATGTATCTGAGTTGTTGGGTGTCAGCCTGGAGGGTCTTGGGCGGGATAGCTCATTTTGGAGTGGCGTGGTGTTAATATCGATGTTGTGGACGAGTGTTGCAGACGGGGGCGAGTAGAAATGTGTCACCTTTGTATTATATTCATTTCTTGATCTCTTTAAGCTAATTATAACTATGTGACTTAACTCAAGTCACATTGTGCACATTATAATTTTGCTTTATCAAGGGGCCCACTAATATCATCACTCAATTAAGAGGGGCAATGAAAATCGTTTGACTAGCTATCTTTTCCAGCACAAATCATGTTCAACCAACTATTGTCGTTATCACTGCACTCATTGATAGCTTTTGACAATAATCAAATTAAACACTTCTTGAGTAAAAGATATAAGTCTCATATCTTAAGATCCAAGACACAGTAAAAACATTAATGACACGAAACACAATTCCATAATGTTTTACTTGTTAGGTCTATTCAATATATAAAAGTAATCTTTTCCTCTTTTATATACTCGTGTCGTCAATTATTTGTAGAGATACAACAATTGATGACCAACACGACAATCTTATCTCGGTAATTAATGTTCCATGTTAATTACCATGATTGTGAATAACTTTTGATTTATGTAAACCATTATCTTTTAGAGCTCTACGGTTAAGGACCAAGCGCCTCTTCCTTAACACTTCCAAAAGACGAATACCATAATCAAGGAACAAAATATTTGCACATGCACTTCATTAAAATTTGACATATAAAAGTAAAACTTTTAGAACACATTCCTTTCACCGTGTTCACGGACGATCGAGACGAATTGGAAGACCGACCATGACCCCTGCTCCCACTACTGCCAGACCGACCACGACCTCGCTCAGCATACTCGAAGGCACTCGGGTCCCGACGTGTCGACTTTCCCCTAGGTCGACCACGTTCCTTAATATTTTTTGTGGGTTCTCCATAGTTTGACTGATCGGGGTGTAACTGTTTGTATAAAATACGGGAGGCACTACGAATTACTGCAGGGTCGCTCTCCGATATCTCATCAACGAGCTTCCGAAAATGCTCGACGTCTTATGCTGGCTGATTCACAAACTCTGACATCTGGACTCCTTCTCCAATGACAAGTGTTTTCCAGAATGGATGAATCTGCTCTAAATAAATTCCATCACCTGACGCAAAACACTCGTACATGGTACATGCACAAGGAATCTCATGTGATGTCAGAAAAGCACACCTGCAACGATATTCAACTTCATCACTTAAGTCCTGCATTCTCTTCAATTCCTGAGTCAATAACGACAAGCAGCGATGTGAAACTCGGTCATTTATATGCTGAAACAAAGGACCTATGTAGTTTGCCAAAATTTGACGTCTCGATCTTCAAGAAAGTTCCAAATATTCGTCAGCTGCATTTCAATAGCCGAGTTCACGCGGTCGAAAAGAGTGTCGAGAGCAGCAGTCGATGAAGTGATCCACTCTTTCAGAGCCGAATGTGCGCTTTCCACCCTGCAGTTCGTAGTGTTGCCGAAATGAAGAACTTTATTCGTCCAATTCAACACAAATTTTTCCACACGCACCAACCACGTGTCTTCCACATACTCTGTCAGCACTGGCCAGGAATGGAAAGAATCTTTCAGATTACGGACTGCTCTATCATAATCTATCTATGAATCAGAAAGTCTGACGCTCCTCCACTTTCCACGCCTAAAACTCTCTACAAGCTGCTTGTCCTTGCCGAATACGTGGTATGCGTAGTTGTACACGTCTTTGTTGATATGTCAGGTGCATAGTAAATGAGTAGACTCAGGAAAAACCTCTGCCACTGGTCGCATCAAACCCAACTCCCGGTCCGTTATTATTGCAGTTGGGCTAACAATATCCAATAACAGATCTCACAACCTCTCCAACACCCACCGGTAACTAGACTCGGACTCATCCTTCGAAATCGCATAGCTGACGAGGAAATTCATGTTTGTTGGAGTAACCCCAACCATCTCAAATAAAGGCATCTTGTTCGTCTTATACGTCGAATCCATGCAGATTACGAATGTGTATGTACGCAACAACTGAACTGAAGTCGGATGTGCCAAAAATGCGTGAGTGAGGACATTAGTTTCTTCATCTGCCACAATCCAATGCAAATAGTTATGCTGCACTGCCTGACTGAGAAACTACTGCGCTGGATTCCTGTCTTCAGATTTCGTCCTCTTTATGTACTCTCTGAAGTTATAAATGTGTCTTTGATTAAGATTATCGTCCGGGAATTTCTCTTTTACCGCCAACAAAATGTTACGTGGTCTTGTTTATGCCTCTGTCATATCACGAACAATTTGCTTGGCCCCAACACTAAGTTCGCTGACATGTCGGTAACCATCTGAATAAACTGCAAGTGCGTGGTTGTGTTGCCCATAGGTGCTACTAGAAACAACGACTCATCCATCACGATCCCGTCGCTCCACCACTTTTACCAAAAAATGACAACCGCAACATTTTCTTTTTGTTGACAGGGACCTGACTCATCTGCTAAACTATGTACAACGCGTAAGGGAATTGATTTTTCTTTTCCTCTATGGTAACCCAATGATTATTAATTCAATTTTAGAAATAAAATTTCGTTAATGGACCTAATGCGTAAATGATATGAAGTGGGAGGGCATTTAGAAGGCAGCTAAAAACCCCAACTCATGCGTGCTTTCCAGCCTCCACCCATTTGGGATCTTCAAATTATTCTCCAGTCCCATCTTCCCCAAACCAAACCAAACCAAGCCAAACCCTAGATCGGCGACCGCCATGGGCACGCTAGGGAAGGCGATCTACACCGTCGGTTTCTGGATCCGCGAGACCGGCCAGGCCATCGACCGCCTCGGCTCCCGCCTCCAGGGCGGCTACTACTTCCAGGAGCAATGTGAGCCCCTCCACCCCCAATCCCCAATTTTTAGGTTTATTATTATTATTATAAAGATCGGTTCTTTGAGCATTTGAGCTTGACATTGTAGTGTTGGTGGATGTTATGGAATAGGTCACACCCACCCGATCGGATCTTCCAATTGGGTCCGTTTCGGACACCAACCTTTGGGTGTTTGGCGTTTGTTAATTTGCGAAACACACCCAAATGCAAGTGGGCACACTCAAATTGGTTTTCTCTGTTTGGCGTCTGGATTTGGCTTTGCAGCAGACTATAAACATGGTGAATTAGAACTACACCTTAGGCGTTGGCGTTTCGGAAGTTGGCAAACCGGACCTTAGGACTTATTTGTGGTACAGTAAATGAGTTGTGACCTACTTCAGTGTGCGCGTTATTCACTCTGCGATTGTCTAATTGTCTCATAAGAATGAAACTACACTTCGTTTGGCTACAATCTCCTGGTTTTATTCAAGAGATCTAATTGTATTGTACCCCATCTCGTTAAGTTTAGTTGCTTCACTTGATACCAAAATCCAAATTGGCTTCTCGATAATTGGAAGTTCATAGTACACTTACCGATAAAAAAAAGGAGTTCATAGTACACTTATGAGTGTGAGACCCATCTTACTTAAGTTTCACTCTTTTACATCAACATAAACATTTAAACGCAAAGACCGGGTATTAATTTGGAAGGTTTTTTTATTATAAATGAAATTGTGAATATTTTAGGCAATTTTTCTTGGTACTTTGTGCTGAAGTAAGGAGTCATGAGTGGCTAGTCATTACTGAAGATCATCACATTGAACTTTAGGATTTGGTATATCTTCTGTTTTTGTATTTCTACCTCTGGTGTTTGGTGTATGTTATGTTTGCAATTGTTTGAAAGGTGGTATTATTTTGTGTGCTCTCTATGATTGTTCAAAAATAAATACAACTTATCATCAACATGTAATGGAAGTTGGTGACGATGATATTTGGAGGCTATGAAAAATAGAACAGTAACCAACTTAGCAAATTAGCCAATTGAAAGAAAACGAATGGTCATAACTCATAAGTTGAGTGAAACAGTAATCTGGACGTAGTAATCCTGCAGTGTTACAAGATGGATTGCCTATTGGTCTAAAGAACATTGGCTGAAGTTATGGTAGATGGCGCGCCAGAAAGGAAATTTCATTTTGTTACTGTTTCAGTATCATACTATGGTGACATACCATTCTTCACTAAAGATAATGTATAGGTATTTTGATTTGTAAAATTTGTTGCCTTTACTTAAGTTTCGTTGTTCGCCAGCATTCAGTTCCATAATATTTTATCGCTGCTTCTTTTTTCAGGTTTTTTATATCACTTCACTTGTTCTGAGCTTTTTGCATCTTAACAAGTCATTTGACCTTTTATATTTTCAGTGTCCAGGCATAGGACACTCATGAATATATTTGACAAATCACCTATTGTCGACAAAGACGTCTTTGTTGCTCCTAGTGCTTCGGTTATTGGAGATGTTGAAGTTGGACCTAAATCTTCAATTTGGTATGGATGTGTTTTACGAGGTATGTTATAATATGTTGAAATATCTGAGTATGGTAGTTGTTTATGTTCTGTTTGATTGCGCTAGACATTGTCTTGCGTATGATATTGCTACTCTCTCAGCTGCTAAGGTTCAGCATTTTTGAATAAAGCTTTTTCACTCGACATTGTAAAAACATTTGTCACATCTAGTGATCGGTTCAGCATGTTTTCTTCTGAGTGTTGTTTTTGTTCCTGGCGGATTTTATCGTGCATACTCCTAGATGGTGATTGGTAGTTTGGTAAGGGAACAAGTCAGTGTCTTTCTAATAAAAAGATTTTAGGCTAGGTGTTCCCACTGAGTTTCAAAAACGTACTAAAAGGTAAAAAAGCAAAACAATTTAAAACAATTTTGATTGCTTCCTGTGCTGTTGCCAGGCTGTCTAGATTGCCATTACTGAACCGATAATCCAGTAATTCACAGATTACGTACTTTCTGGGGTGGCATCTAAATATATCCAAGAAGGTGTGTTTTGCTGGGATAAGGAATCATGCTTGACAGCAGCTCTAATCTTTCAATATGCATCGTCCGCCTGCTTAGGGGGTGTTTGGTTGGGGGTACCTGGAATGGAATGGAATGAATTTCATTCCATTCTGGTGTTTGGTTTGTTTATTTTAGGCCCAGAATTAGAATCAATTCCAGCCCATACCTAGGAATCAGAACCTTACCTACCTACCCCAGAATGAGAATCCATTCCAGCCTGGTATGAGATTCTCATTTCATTCCATTCCAGCCAACCAAACACCCCCTTAATGTTCTCGTATTTAGTTTGCTTGATATTCATACTTGTGATCTGTATGGTTGTGAGGATCATAAAAAATGTTCTTATTATGATGTAACTGAAACGAAAATCTTTGTGAAGCCTAAAACAAAAACATTGTTGGATGAGCACATTCCATTGTGACCTATCCTTGGGAAGCTCTCCGGAATGACAAAGCTGTTGGTTTGTTACTGTTATATTTCACACAAATATCTGTAGAGCACAATGAGACACATATCCTCTTACTCATTGCTAGCATTTCTATCGATGTGCTTAGAACACCTACATGAGAAAAGTAGAAAATTCTTAAGCTAAAAGTTGGGTTTTGTAAAATTCAAGCGTTTTTCATATCACATTGGCAGGATCCACCTTAACTCCTAACAAAAATCACCAAATGACTATCCACATATCTATACAAGACAACTTTGAAATGGGGTATAAATCTTGGTTTAATTGCCCAGCAACTCTTTGGACTACAGAAACCAATCCACTAGGTTTTCCAAAACATACTCTACATTCTTGATGTTTGTGATGTGTCTTGGGATATATATTATGTCTAAAACTAGCAAATTACTTTGATTTTTGATATTTTTTACAATTTTTTGCTTGCATTATTTGGGTTTTTACCTTTTATCATAATGTACTACTAACCTCCGCTATCTATTTGAACCTTTATGCACCAGTTCAATGGTTTGCTGTGTCAACTTTAATTTACTAGACGTTCTTATGTGACCTATGTTGCTTGGTTGAAGTTGAGACACTATAGCCTATTTCCTGTGCATTTGATCTTGCTTTTCTGTGTCCCTTAAATTGTGATTTCTTCTCTTTTTGTGGGTGTTTTTCTATTTATTCAGGTGATTTTAGTTATTATATATAAGGTTTGTGATTTGCAGGTGATGTAAACAGCATCAAAGTTGGATCTGGGACTAATATACAAGATAATTCTCTAGTACACGTGGCGAAGACTAGTTTTAGCGGAAAAATATTGCCCACCATTATTGGAGACAATGTTACAATAGGTACGTAGCATGCCTCATACATCTTAAAAGCTTATTTTACCATAAAAGCTCTTACAGATAGTAGCTAGTACACATGACAAAGTTACATTTAGCCTCTGCCTATTGTGAGATCGTATTTCTATAATTTATACAACCGTAAAAGCTCTTAAGTTTGCTAAAAGTTGCACCATTATATGATATTCTGGTCGATGATAAGAATGTCAGTCTAGGTTTTCTGAATTCCCAGATATATTATTTCTATGATACATGCGTTCCTAACTCAGGTCTTCCCTATAATATGTAGCAAAGTATATTTTCTTGTTTAACTTGCTTATTGCTGCTTTCGTAAGGGTTTTTTAATAACTTGATTGAATGCTCAACCTTGCCAGCCTAATTTCTTTTAGTTTTCTCAAATATCTTTTTATCATTTTGTTGTTTGAAGATTCTTAACTGATTGAGTTTAATAGGTCACAGTGCTGTTCTCCATGGATGCACTGTTGAAGATGAAGCCTTTATTGGCATGGGTGCAACCTTGCTCGACGGTGTGGTTATAGAGAAGAATGCTATGGTTGCTGCAGGTTCTCTAGTTACAGAAAATTCAAGGATTCCCTCTGGTGAGGTTGTAACATGCTCTTTTCTGGTTTCAACATTTGTCCTTGTTTAGATGTTAGTAGTGTGAATTCAAGTTCTTAGGCTACTGCAACAGAAAGGACACCAATCAAGTGATATGAATGCTAAGTGTCACATGTTGGATTTGTCATATCATATGTTGCTTCTCAAGACAGGTTTAATGGTCTAACTATCTCCGATAGAAGATGCTTACTTTCCATTACGTTGTTTAACGTTGATGGTCCATTGTAAATGTCAGGAATCCAAAGAGATTATGATAATCCTATTTAGTATGTTGTAGCTAACATTCTAACATGATGTGTGATCATAAACTGCAGGTGTGGGCAGGAGCACCAGCTAAGTTTCTTAGGAAGCTGAAAGATGGCGAGATAGCGTTCTTTTCTCAGTCAGCTTTAAATTATGCCAACTTAGCACAGGTCCATGCTGCTGAAAATGCCAAATCATTTGATGAGATTGAATTCGAGAAGGTCCTGCGCAAAAAATTTGCACACCGAGATGAGGAATACGATTCAATGCTAGGAGTTGTTCGTGAGATTCCTCCAGAGCTTACTTTGCCTGATAATATCCTTCCAGGAAAATCTGCCAAATCTTCCGATATGAGTACCACAGGATAATTTTAATTCTATCCTTTTGGTTGTTTCGTAGAAGGATGGCGAGTGATAACATTGTTAAGAAAAGGGTTTGGGAAGGAGCATATGAATTTCCTTTCACCAAGTCAATAATGTGCTGCTCTGTTTCAGGACGAGAAATTGTAGTTATTTTACAGTTTTTTGTTTGCTTCCAATGCAAAACTTCCTTTGGAGGAACTGGTAACAGTTTTTGACAACAAGTGCAACCAATGAAATCTGTTGAGCATTTTTTATCCTACATTTGCAAGTACTGTTCAATAATCATTTCTTAGATGTGTAGTTTGCGTGCCTTAATTTATGTTTATGTGTTCATGTAAATGACAATCGTAGGCCCATGCATTAAATTTCTTAAAATGATACTCTCTTTAATGTAGTATGCATTGCCCACCCAATACGCAAAATGCAGGTTACCTTCGCTCAAGTGTTTGCCAAACGCATCTTGTCAGACTGAAAAAACCCTATCTAAATCATGCATTTTGTGTAAAGTGGCTCTATTTGCAAGTTGAAGGTCTTACCAACCGGCAATAGTCGTCGTGCATCAGGATTGTTTTGTAGTGCCTCATCATTGTATGTTATAATCACATTCGGGTATAATGTCGTCTTCGTAGGAATTAATATCTTGCTATTAGCTTGGGTCGTTTTGGTTGCAACTTGCATGTTGCTTGTCGTTTGACCCCAAACATCTTCTTGGTGGTTGCGACTTATTGATGCTAGCTTGCATGGTTTTACCAGCTCTAATCAAAAAGTGAAGTTGACGTGAAAAGAAGATAAATGGGCACATTATGGTCGGACGTCTTGCTTCGAAAAAGTTGCCAAAAAGGACCACTTAACCCTCTTCATTTCACGAACACCAACTCGAATTCTTTTTCTCAAAAGACCAACCATAAATTTACTAATTTAGGTTCAGGATATGTAAATGTGGGGATCACATGCTTCTTCCTAATGCAAGTCGTAATATTATATGGAGACATATCCCAATACACACGTTATAGGATGGTTACGACCTTCCTAATGCACGACAAACCGCCCACAACAAACAAATCCATCATCATCTTCCAGGTCTTCGTTTGGTTTTTAAAACTTTTGTTTTGGATAGCAAACATATCATATGGGATCCACGTCATGCGTCCCCAGGGAAACCACTCGAGGTTGGAAATGCATGAGATCAATTCGAAAGCTCGGACTCGAGATTTATATTGTCATGTTACATTATAGATATGTATTTTTTTTACCTTTGTAGAATAGCTATAGATATGTGTATTTGATAATCCTTCCTTGATATAATTGGTTGTGGGTGAAAAATGAAAATGGAGGACATTTAGGGTTGTCAGTGGATATTCGAATATCCAAGCATCCGTTCGTATCCGTATTCGAATTTAAACATTCGATCTGAGAAAAAATATCCGTTAGACCATATTCGTATCTGATCCGTAAAGTCGTGGAGCGGATATGGTTATTAGTACATCCGATCCGTATAATATCCGATCCGGGATCGAATATCCGCAGTTCAACATCTATATTTGTATATGTATTATATATATAGTTATTCTTTAAATTAATGATATATAAGTTAGGTTTTTTTTCTATAAATTACCTAAATATATAAACTATTCTAAATTACTACCCCTAAAGTACTAATCCGATTAATATCCGCTTCGGAACTACATATCTGTATTTCAACATTTATATCCATATTTGTTTTATATACTTATGCAATACATTATTATACCTAGAAGTATTCCTATTTCAACATTGTGTGATTATATTTTGAATATATATTTTAAATTTATTTATTCAAATAAAAATACATCTACTGATCACATTTATTCAAGCATTGAATATTTCTCATTTTCAGAATATGGAGTTAGAAGTTAAGATAAAGTAAATTAATATTTGAAACCAAATAAAGTTATAAATGTGACTATGTATAAGAATTTGTCTAAGTGAAAATAAAAAAATGTTATAAGGTTGGGAATTATGTTTACGGATGCGGATATTATCCGTATCCGCTCCGAATCCGTCAAATATCCGAACGGATATAGACTTTTCATATCCGCAAACAATCCGTATCCGTATCCGAATCCGTAAATTTCATGCGGATACGAATATGGATATACCTATATCCGGTCCATATCCGATCCGTTGACACCCCTAAGGATATTTGTTGGATATTTTACATTTTAAGTCCTTAAAGTTACTAGAAAGTGGTGTAATCATTTATGATGATATGTTTTAGGGTGATTTGCTTAGGTAGACCTCAAAAGGTGCACAATTTTCGAAATACTCCCGCATTTTTAATATTCACTTGAGTGCAGCTCATTTCAAACATTATTGCTTGCATACATTCGGGTCGTTTATGGGCTCCACTCCGTTAAATTTTTTGTTGGTTCATTTACAAAATACACATTTTAAAATTCAAATGTCCTTAATATTGAATATAAAAACATAAAACAAATATTTTCTTTACAAATACATCATTCTTCTCCATGTCTCTCTTGTTCTCTCTCGCTACTCATCTCTCTTGTTCTCTCTCTCTACTCTCTCTTGTTTTCTCTCTCATCTCTTTCTCTCTTCTCCCTCTCTCTCTTTTCTCTCTCTTCTCTCTCTCTCTCCTCTCTTTCTCTCTTCTCCCTCTCTCTGTCTATATACTCTCGTTTGTTCTCTCTTTCTTCTCTCTTCTCCCTCTCTCTCTTATATATTTCTCTCTCACTCATGTTCTCTCTTCTCCCTCTTCCTCTCTCCCCCTCTCTCTCTCTTTTGTTCTCTCTTCTCCCTCTCTCTCTCTTGTTCTCTCTCTCTCCGGTTCTCTCTTCTCCCTCTCTCTTTCTCTTTCTCTCCTCTCTCTCTCTCATGTTCTCTCTCCTCTCTCTCTCTCCAGTTCTCTCTTCTCCCTCTCTCTTTCTCTTTCTCTCGTCTCTCTCATTCATGTTCTCTTTTCTCTCTCCCTCTCTCCTCTCTCTCTCCTATTCTCTTTTCTCCCTCTTTCTCTCTTCTTCCTTTCGAATTCTCTCATTTCTCTCCCTTCTCTTTTCTCTTTCTTTCTCTATTCTTCCTTTCGAATTCTCTCTCCTCTCTCTTTCTCTCTTCTCCATCTCAAATTCTCTCTCCCCCTCCTATTCTCTCTTCTTCCTTTCTCTCTCTCTTTTCCCTCTTTCTCTCTTCTTCCTTTCGAATTCTCTCTCATTTCTCTCTCTTCCCCTCTCGAATTCTCTCTCTTCTCCCTTTCAAATTCTCTCTCCTCTCGAATTCTCTCTCTTCTCTCTTTTGAATTGGAGAGAGGGACAGAAAGAGAGGGAGAAGAGAGAATTGGAGAAAGATAGGAGAGAGAGAGAGATAAAGAGAGTGATAAGAGAGAACCAGAGAAAGAGAAAGAGAGAAAGAGAAGAGAGAACGAGAGAGGGAGAAGAGAGAGAATTCGAGAGAGAGAGAGAATTTGAGAGGAAGAAGAGAGAATTCGAGAGAGAAAGAGAACATGAGAGAGAGAAAGAGAGAGGGCGAAGAGAAAATAGGAGAGAGAGAGAGAGAGAGAAAAGGAGAAGAGAGAACCGGAGAGAGAGAGGAGAGAGAACATGAGTGAGAGAGGAGGGGAGAAGAGAGAACAAGAGAGAAAGGAGAGAGGAAGAAGAGAGAACATGGGAGAGAGAGAGATAAAGAGAGAATATGAGAGAGATGGAGATGAGAGAAGATGAGAGTAGAGATAGAGAGAACAAATGAGAGTTTATATAGAGAGAGAGGAGAGAGAATAAGAGAGGGAGAAATGAAGAGATGGGAGAGAAAATAAGAGAGAGAGTATAGAGAGAGAAAGAGATAGGAGTAGCGAAAGAGAGAACAAGAGAGAGTAGAGAGAAAACAAGAGACAGATGGAGAAGAATGGTGTGTTTGTAAGGAAAATATTTGTTTTGTGTTTTTATATTTAATATTAAGGACATTTAAATTTAAAAAGGTGTGTTTTGTAAATGAACTGACAGAGAATTTAACGGAGTGAGACCCATAAACGGCTCGAGGGTATGCAAACAATAAAGTTTGAAATAAAGTACACCCAAGTAAATAGAGAAAACACGGGGGTATTTCGGCAATTGTGCACCTTTTGAAGTCTACCCAAGCAAATCATTTTTTTTAAGTAGCGTTAATGGTGAAACTTTTGTGTTTGTGTTTACATAATTGTAAATTCTTTAAATCTTGTATGTACTAATTTCATTTTATTCTTTTAAGCTAATATTGAATAATTTTGTGACATATACCATTTCATTGTCATAATTTTAGACTTACCTGAGATAATAAAATCATATATGGTAAAAATTACATCGTACAACATAAGAATTTTTGTCTAGTATAATATTAATATTTAAGCTGAAAATTATAACTCGACTAGTCTCGTTTACACATCCTCACCTACCTAGAGGATCTGTTGTTATGATTTTCCCTCAAGTTTTATTGCTTCTATGCTCTTTGTTAAACACAACACCTTCATGTTAAATATTCATATTTTTTAAAATAACTACACTGTACACATGGGTATGTATCACACGTTGAACGTAATACCGGCAAAACTTGATACACATTACACACCCCATAACAACGGATCTTCACTTGCTTATGGAGTAACCGAGTGCCCAAAAAATAGTAGATTAAAAAAAACAAAGAAATCCATGTACTAAAACCAAAACAAGCGAAGGACTTGAATGCAAAGTAGCCATACTTTTGGAAGACAGAAAATATCAGTCCGCTTGAGTTGAGCCTATTAAACCCGACGCCACTCGCATCGCTTCGATCTCTCCTCCGTTTCTCCTCCAAAATCCAACCCTTCCACTCCAGTCCCCAAAGGTACCAAACCCTAGATCTCCCCCTTCCCCCCTCTAACTCACCTACATTCAGATCCGATCTCTTCCACAGATCCGTTCTCATTTCTCTGCGATTTTCCAATTTTGGGGATTTGGTGGGGGTTTTACGTTTCTGCTTCGGAAATGTAGATCTTCTTGTTATAGGGAGATGCGCGTTTTCGTTTGGTAGGGATGTTTTAGGGTTGATTGAAGTATATGAGAAACTAATTGAATTTTTTGTGTGTTTTTTGTTTGATTTCAGTAAAATGTAGTTCTGATAGTTGCCTAAAGAGGTTTTGTTTAAACGTTGTGTACGTTTTAGGACCCTCATTGATTATTTCGCTACTAACAAGGGGGATGGATCGTGTTATGTCGTGTGTAATTGTATATATAAGTCTTAGATAGTTATTCACTTATTTGGTAATCCATATCCAACATAATAGGAAACGCGTATATGTTTTAGATAGTTATATGTTAATCCATATTCAAAAATCCATATCCAACAGAATATGTCGCGTGGACTTGTATATTTAAGTCTCTCATCATAATCATGTGATTATTAAAGTCTTAGGGGTTTAGTTATCACTCGTGTATATATAAGTTTTCGATGTTATTCGTGTTATGTCGTTGTGTTTACACAACACGGACTGTTTAACACAAGTAGTAAATGTGTCCTCTGTGTACCCTCGAGGACACAAAACGTTCAGAAGCCTATAATAGTAACAACATAGTTTAGAGCACACGGATTACGTAAAGTTCAACAACCACAACAAAATGTTTTTGCTCGCATTCATGTACCCAAGCGCCCGATTGGTTACCATGTTAATCGTGTCTTCCCCTTTATTCCATATTTGACATGTTTACTAATGGTCTTACAATAGGCTTGTAAGCTTGTTTATTAGTTGTAAATTTGCTAAATTCGTATCATTTTCATGTCGTGTCGGAAATTGATTGTCATACTTCTGACGGCTACTGAGCATTAGTGTTCCTTTCATGTTATGAACCCTATGTTTTCCAATGTGAAAATAAGGTTGTTTTCTTGCCTTCAAACAGAATAGGAAGCATGGGTCGTGGTGTGAGCAGCGGAGGAGGACAGAGCTCATTGGGTTACCTTTTCAGTTCCGGTGAAGCACCAGCTAAGCCTGCTCCAGCTGCGGAAAATGTTGAATCTGGCCCGAAACCAACTCCTCCTGTGGAGAGCGTCAAGCAAGTTCCAGCAGGCATCCCAGGGAACCATGCTAATAACTACTCACGCGCTGATGGGCAGAACAGTGGGAATTTCATCACGGTGAGATTCCTAAACTCCCATTTCATGTCGTTAAAGCAAACCTAGTTCATGTAATGTTTTGTCTCTGTGTGCTGATTTTGTAACGACTTGTTGATCGTTACCAAGATATCATTTTTGGTTGGTTAGTTCAGTTTCCTGATCACGAAAACATATCAATGCTCCGCAATTGTACGTGTATTTTTGAAATTTCATAGGGCTTGTACTGATTTACGCAAACAAACTACAAATTTCATAATCTCAGATATGTTAAACACAGTTACTTATCTGCTGTCTTACTCTGTGTTCGGTGTTCCAAATATATTTCGCCAATCCCTCTTCAAATTGCTCTTTCTTAAGTTTTCGTATTCCAACATACTCCAAGAAAAGTATAGGATGCACCCTACATGCTGGGGAGTGGACATGGTTTCGTTGATTAAGGCATTGATCTTCCAAATTGGCTAGCCCAAGTTGGTTTATAATTTTATATATTTCGTAATTGTTTATTAAATGGATACCTTTTGTAACTGTGATTGCCCAATATTTTTAAAGAATACAACATCTCTGATTTTTGCATACTATAAGTCATATGGTATTCTAGTTCATACTTCAGAACTTTCAAGTTATTTCTTGTCTGCCAATGTCTTTTGTCTTTTGGGATCATGTCTCTAATTGTTTTCAATCTTGATATGTTTCTGGACTTCAAACATGTGTACTTTCATAGCCTAACTGACCCTTAATATACAGGATCGACCTTCGACAAAGGTGCATGCAGCTCCTGGCGGTGGCTCTTCTCTTGGATATCTGTTTGGTGGCAACTGATGCTTGTTGTTTTATTTATCTCACTGACCTGACCTAAATGTCAGGTTACAGATTCCAACTATCATTGATGTTTACAAATGTGGGACTATGGGTTCCCCTATGCTCTCTGCATGTAACATTATGTTGCTAAAATGTTTTATCTTGGTTGATCTCGACTCTTTTGCTGATTGATATAAAACGTATCTTTGCTTACGTGCGGTCATCTGCTTCTCATTCTTGGATTACTTTTCTTATCAGCCCATAAGTTCATTTATAGTTTTCTTGCTAGAATCATCATTTCTTTCTTCTTTTTTTGTGCAGATGTTAGCATGCTAAATCACATATATAATAAGTTATATATATATTCGGCAATTGGTACCAACGCTGACTGCTTATCTAGTTTATTTATACTTGTGATTTTTCTTTTGTGCGTTGAAGCCTGTAACTTTTATAAATATAAATTATATGTTCGGACTAAAGTTGTGCTAGCTGCTCATCTAATTTATACTGCCTTTTTTGTTTGTTGGAGAGCCTGTCACTTCTTTTTTATCAAGCATGCTGCATGAGGTCATGCATAAAAACTTTTAACCGCATGATAAATCAGCAATTTTATAATCTTTGCATCAATCTTATTTGAACTGCACTTAAAATGATGTAAGTGATCTTATTTCTGTTCTGCACTCACGTAATATAACTTCTAGAAGTGAGTTTGGAATGAGCTCTTATTTTTTATGGTTGACCTTTTTTTTCGTCGGTGGCTGACCATTGAGATTGTTGGTAATGTCTTACACGGATGATGCGATTATAAATTCCTGTATTGCTGCAGTGGCATGTGCAATTGTCGGTTTCATTTGTGAGTCTTACTGGAGTTGACTAGTGTAAAGCAAGGTTTTGAGAACCGAACGAGGTTATCAAACCGATGAAGCCATGGTAGAATTCGGTACCACCTTTAGTGATTTCAAACTGAAGTTGAACCACTGTTTAAATACGAGCAGTCAAATCGCCGGTCGGACCGATTTGAATATATTTCTGCAAATTAATTTAAAATATATATAACATTATTTAACATAAATTCCTATAAAATAGATCCAGATGACCACAAATATAATATAACCTATATGATCCAAATAATAATCACGAACATATGACATTCATCATTATATGTTAACGTTGAAAATCCAAACAATCACAATATTTGTCCACATGATATGTATGAGTTATAACATCTCCACGTGTGTCTGAGTTAGAACATCTATGATGAGCAACGAACTGACGAAGGTATTGTTTGGATGCCGTTTCCCTGGCATGCAATTTTTTAAGGCTAATATTTGGTGGACATTTTTTTGGACCTATGACTTATCAATGAAAAATCGTGAGTGTTCTACGTTTGCACTCTTAGAACACCGTTAACAGTTCTCGGGCGCCCAATTTTCTTTCTCAACCACATCTGCTTCTCTCTCCACCACGTCAGCTCAAACCAACACCCTCCTAAATTTTTCTTCACCACACCTAGAAACAAATCAAGCGCCCTACATTCTCTTCCCTCCACGTCATTTAGGTATCAATTCTGTGTAAAACACACAAAACAATTATAAAAAAAATTAAAATATAAACCAATAAAAATATTTTTTCAATTTTTTGAAAAATGATTATAATCCATTTTAAACCATTTTTTAAAACAAAAAATCAAAAACAAAGCAAAAAAAAATCAGGCGCCCGATTTAGAGCACCTGTTAGACCACCATTAACAACGCCCGGACAGTTCTCAGGCGTCAGGTTTTCTCTATCAGTCATGTCAGTTTCTCTCTCTGCCACGTCAGCTCAAACCAACCCCTTAAATTTTTCTTAATCACACCCAGAAATAATTCAAGCGCCCTACATTCTCTTTCATCCACGTCATTTGGGGATCAATTCTATGTAAAACACAAAAAATGATAATTTTTTTAAAAAAAATATAAACAAATAAAAACATTTTTTCATAATTTGTTTTTTTGAAAAAAACGATTTTAAATGATTTTTAAAACAGTTTTTAAAACAAAAAAATCACCCAATCCGCCTGGTCGCCCAAACCCTGGATACGCGCCTGATTTGCCCTCCCTTGATGGGAGGGTGGATCCAGAGCGGATCCGCCCGGGGGGCCACGTCCCCCAGGTGATTTTTTAAAATGTTTTAAAAATCATTTAAAATCGTTTTTTCAAAAAACAAATCTGAAAAAATGTTTTTTATTTGTTTATATTTTTTTAAAACTTTTGACAATTTTTTTGTGTTTTACCTAGAATTGATCCTCAAATGTCGGGTATGAGAGAATGTGGGACGATTGAGTTGTTTCTGTGTGTAGTTAAGAAAAATTTAGGGGGTTGATTTAAGCTGACGTGACGGAAAGAGAAGCCGACGTAGCTGAGAGAGAAAACCGAGCGTCAAGGACTGCACACAAAAACCGAGCGCCGTTAACGGTGGCCTTAATGTCTTGCAATGATATTATTTTAATATCTAACAAATGCAAAACCATCGTGGTTTCACTCCTCTCAGCAGCACAGTACATATCAGAATCTCATCAATGTGATGTCATTTTTATATTATTATATTATTAAAAAATTGTGATGGACAAAATTTGAGTGGGAAAAGATAAGAGTGAAATTTGAAAGGTTTTTAGGGTTAAATACTAACACAAATTTTCAACTTACTTAGATTTACTAAATACATTTTTCCCATTTTGAACTAACTTGGATTATTACTAATTTATATTTTTTTCATTTTAAACTAACTTAGATTGTTATTAAATTTATATTTTTAATTAAGCATTGCTTATTATATTAAATCACGAAAATTATTATTCTCTAACCTATCTAAAAATGCTCATTAACATTAAAGTTTTTCTCCACTTCGAAGTGTAGTTTTTTTAAATTTTCAAATCATGAACTCCAACGTTCACAAGCAACATTTTTAAGACTTTAACAACGTGTCAAAACTCACAAAGAATGTCATGGATTTCATCCAACACATTTTAGATCAATTCATACTCATCGCAAGGCAATATAAGATAAATATGAATCGGTATACAATGTGTTGGATGAAAATCATGAAATGCTTTGTGAGTTTCACACGGGAACAAAAATCATATATATATATATATATATATATATATATATATATATATATATTCACAACAGTCTGAATAGTTGTGAATTTCACGTGTGTTTGAACTCCATCCTTCTCTCTGCTCCTCAAAGGACTATACGAAGTCTATGTTTATAAAATTTTCTCCACTTCCATAATATCCCAATGTGAGACTAAAATGAGAGAGAAAATTTCATGTTCCAAACTTTACAACTTAATATTAAATTTTCAATTGAATATTAATTAAGTTTAACGTCAATATTCAGTTGTCCAATGGAAAGACGAGAACAAGAAAATGTTTATACAATTTCTTTTTTTCACATGCTTCGATGGTTGAAATGACTATAGAATCCCACTTACTTTTTACAATGGCGTTTATGGCTTCGAAACCACAATAAAAGATTAACCCAATATGTAGAACTGAAATGTCATTCATCGTCGGAAAAATACTTAAACCGTCCGTACAGATTACCATTTTGCCCTTCTACCATTTCTACTTATATAACTCTTCATTTCACTCTCCTAACACCACTCTCTCTTCATATTACTCCTATATTTACCAAAAAGAAATGTCTCGGAGGCCAGGAAAAGAACCAGCGGACACCCCGGATTACTCAAACCTGGTAAATTATCTTGTTTGGTTTTTTTTAAATTGGGTCGGGCGTCGGCGGGAGCCGCCTCCCCCAAGGGGAAGTGGCTCCGGCAGACGCCTCCCCGATGGATTGGGCGTCTCCGGTAGACGCCCTATTTTTTTAATTTTTTTAATTGATTATAAATTGTGATAATTGCAAAACAAATTGAATATTGTGTTAATAATTAATTAAATTAGTTTAGTAAATCCTTTATTGATTATAAATTGTGATAATTACTAAATAAATTGACTATTAAGTTAATAATTAGTTTAATTATTTTAGGAAAGAATTATTAATTATAAATTGTGATAATTGCTAAATAAATTAATTATTAAGTTAATAATTAGTTTAATTATTTTAGTAAATCCATTAACAAAATTTTATTTTTAAAATTGAATTAATAGTCATCGGGTTACCGTGGAGGAAAAAGGAAATCAATTCCCTTACGCGCGGTACGTAGTATAGCAGATGAGTCAGGTCATCGTCATCCACGTAGACGGGGTATTTCTGCTTCAGTTAGGAGGGAGAGAGATCTTTTACGTCGTCGTCAGACACCTGAAGATTCTTTTGACGACGAGGATGATTCAGATGAGTTGAGGAGTCACAACGAGAGTGACGATGGGGACCGGTATGACTTGGAGCCACATGAGGAGACGATACAACAGTATGGTGGAGGTCGGGGGCGACATTGTAGTCCTTCGATTGAGTGGGTCATTAGGAATGGTCGAGGTGGCCGGTTTGTGACCGGTGATTCGAGTTCGTGCATTGTAGACGCCCGACCTCAGAAGAAGAAGAAGATGGGTGAGGACGAGTCTTGGATCGTGATGGATATGATGTCCGGTGGTCCTCTAGATGACAACGGCATTCCGAGTTTCAGAGGTCACATCGCCAGACGCATCCGGGATGGCGAGGATCGGAAGGTTTTGAAGTGCCATTATCGGCACAGAGCCTGTATTACATTGCATGCTTGGCGTTCAGTGATGACTGATGATATGACGGTGACCGTTAGTGACAGTGGATTGAGTCACTTGTCGTACAACATGTTTTCCTGCATTGACATGCCGTTGATTTCGGCTTTCGTGGAGCGGTGACAGCGTGACACCAACATTTTCCACTTGTCGTTCAGAGAGATGACGATCATGTTGCATGACGTCTTTCAGATTCTGCACATTCCTGTTGAGGGTCGTATGGTCAGTGCGCAGGCGCCGACGTCTGAGCTGAAGTTATTTGTATCAGAGTTGCTGGGTGTCAGCCTCGAGGGTCTTGGGCGGGATAACTCATTTTGGAGTGGCAGTGGTGTTAGTATCGAGGTTGTGGACGACTGTTGCAGATGGGGGCGACCACCACGGACTGAGGATACGCAAATGACTGCCTACCTCTTCTTACTATTAGGTTGCGTCTTGTTTGTCGACAAGAGCGGTTGTAGAGTCAGACCACACGACTTATTGGAGGCGAGGTAGCCAGATATCATTGATTAGTACTCATGGGGGTCGACGACGTTGGCATATCTGTATCGCCAGCTGAGTATATCGAGTCGTGCTGATTGTTCTGAGATTACGGGTTGTCTTACACTGCTGCAGACTTGGATATATGAGTATTTTCCTGCTTTCCGCCCGCATCGGGAGCGGAAGATTATCGAGCGTGGTCATCCTCGTTCGCGTATGTGGGTTGTCCGGGTCGAGGATAAGAGCGAGGGTCAACTTCTTTCTATTCGTCGACGGCTAGATCAGATGACTGCATCGCAGGTATATAATGTATATATCATTCACGTTTATTTAAATTTCAACTTTGTTATTATTAACGTATAAACGTTTAGGTGGAGTGGTTGTCGTATGGTCGTGAGCTTGCTGTAGCTGTGCCGATGACTACATGTATGGGCGTTATTCGTTATAGGGATATCACAGAGCCTTAATTACCTGATCGCGTGTTACGTCAGTTAGGGTACGTTCACGTGATCCCGGTTGACATCCCGACGCCCGAGCATGCACTATGGTCTTCGATTGCGACGACGTACGACGTCAGGCATAGTGTTTCGTTCACGGAATCGGTTTGGAGGACATTTCCCAGAGTAGGACGATCTGAGTCGTAGTCGCGACCCCTCCACTTGTGATGCAGATTATTTGCAGTGGTTTGGTAGGTGCTCACATCCACTTATCGTACGCGGTATCATTCCGAGACTGGAAAGACCATTAGATAGGACATGTGCCGATGCGGTAACTTTATCTAATTTAATTTGTAATTGTAATGTATATTTTGTTTTTATTGTTAGTGTACGCTAATTTTTATGTTACGTACAGTGGATGAGTAGGGTGATATGGTATACGTAGCCGTTCTTGCGATAGTGAGACATGATGCCGACTGAGGATACGAGACTTGCATGTACAGATTGGGATCGCCTCATCGAGGATTGGAACAACCAGTTGGGCATTTCGGACCATGATTCGGATGTTGAGCTCTAGTTGACTTGCTCTTACTTTCGTTTTATTATATGTTGCACTGTTACTACATTTGTTGGTATTTGCTTATGCTTATCTGTGTACTCTTATTATTTATTTCTTACGAACATATCTTCTACTTATTTCTTTAGATATCGTATTTTTAATACTTAAATTTAAAATTTGGTAAAAGAACAACACGATATAAGTACAAATACACGATATATTATACATTACCAAAGCATTACAAATTACAATCAAAATGTACTACGTAACCGGTTCCAATACGTCATCCTACTTTCGTACTGATCCTCACATCCAACAACAATCTCATCTCGCATTTGATACCACAAGGTCGTTATAGGAGGTACTGGGAAATCATCAGCTAATTCCAAACGAATAAAATGTTTGTAACTCCTTAAATGAGCAATGATCAACTCTCTGACAGGCCTCGTCATGGCATACCGACTCTCCCAAGGTAGCATAGTAAGACACGGGAACAACGAACCATCCGTTCCCATTAAGAAATACATGACCGCACACTTGTAAAAATTAACAATCGGGAACAAGTCGGCTCAAACCTCCATATAATGATCCTCGTCACAAGCTCCCCCGCCACAATCAATTCGTTGACGAGCCTGTACCACATTGCCGAAATAGACACTTTCATAAATAGGATGTGCACCTATCTCATTAGAAATCGCACGACGGGCGTACGACCAGTTGTCTTGACCACCATGGAAGACATCGGCAACACATCCAAATCCACAGTTGCCATCAGCACGTATGTCATTCCACCTCTCCAGAAATGGTAAAATGATTTCCTGATAGTCTATCAACATATGAGAAGTTATCCACGTCAGTCCGTCCGGACACTGTAAGATAGAGAAATAGCAATTCATTAAAACAACAAAATTAGGAGTTAATCTATTCAACCCTATCTAGATTATTGATATATATTAAATACCAACAAATATATCGTCATACCAGATCATGTGCCCGTGTTCACGGACGATCGAAACGAATTGGAAGACCGACCACGACACCTGCTCCCACTACTGGCAGACCGACCATGACCTCACTCAACATACTTAAAGGCACTCGGGTCCAGACGTGTCGACTTTCCCCTAGGTCGACCTCGTACCTTAGTATTTTCTGCGGGTTCTCCATAGTTTGACTTATCGGGGTGTAACTGTTCGTATAAAATGCGAAAGGCATTACGAATTACTGCAGGACCGCTCTCCAAAATCTCATCAACGAGCTTCCGAAAATGCTCGACGTCTTGTGCTGACTGATCCACAAACTCTGACATCTGGACTCCTTCTCCAATGACAAGTGTTTTCCAGAATAGATGAATCTGCTCTAAATAAATTTCATCACCTGACGCAAAACACTCGTACATGGTACATGCACAAGGAATCTCATGTGATGTCAGAAAAGCACACCCGCAACGATATTCAACTTCATTACTTAAGTCCTCCATTCTCTTCAACGGCTAAGTCAATAAGGACAAGCAGTGATGCGAAACTCGAACATTTATATGCTGAAACAAAGGACCTATGTAGTTTTTTACATTTTTATTTTATTTTTTTCGCAACAATCCACAAACTACATGATAAAATATTTTTACAATTACTCAATCTAATTAAATAACAAGTATTCTGATTAAACCACACAAAAAAAATTAATTTTTTTAAAAGGGCCAATGGACTGGGCACGTGGACCCCTACACTGATGTTTGAAGACTGATCTTGGATAAAACAAAAAAGATAATAATAATAATTTAAAGAAAATAAAAAAAGATTTAAAAGATTTTTTTAAAATCAAAACAAAAAAAAAGACCAATGACCTGGGGCACGTGGACCTCAGGCCCTACCCCTTCCAACCTCGATGAAGGGGTTGGATCTCAATCGCGACATGGTTAAACCCACGCGTAGTGGGTGACCTAATGTTACCGTTTTTTGTCGAAGGATTTCCCGACAATGACCCTTGTTGTTATTGTCGACTAGATGGAAAAAAATTGGAAAAACAGGGTACATATCGTGTGTTTTTCCTAGGAACCATGTGAATGCAAGAGCAGATTTTATGGAAAAAAATTCAAAAATCACCGATGTAACTAAAAATACCAATCATGTTTGGCATCCATTTAAAAAATCAAAAAACTACAACAATGACGTTTAGAACGAGCCGAGTCGAGAGAAATTTTAAGTAATAAGTATTATATTATTTTATTATTAAATATAATTTTTTTATATAAATAGAACAATAAAAAATGCAAACAAGCTATCGAGCCGAACATCAAAAAATTCGAGTTGTCGAGCTAAGTTAAAATCGACGGTCACGTAAGTTTGCAACAACAAAAAAATGGTCGGGAAAAATAAAAATAAACCACAAGTCCACAAGCCACATCTCCCATCCCACCCAAAGACTGTCCTGTCCGGAGGAGGATAAGATTAAGACCCAAACCCAAACACAAGACCAGAGCAGCACCAAGAATGGCAGCATCATCCCCAACCCTAACCCTAACAACCCCCTTCCTCCCAGGCAGCGCAATTGCAAAACCCAAAGCCGTCCTCCCCCACATCCGCCCCGGCGGCTTCCGGTTCTCCTGCCGGAAGGAGAGCGTCCACCCGGAGTTCCACGACGACGCCAAGGTGTACTGCAACGGCGAGCTGGTGATGACCACGGGCGGGACCCAGAGAGAGTACAACGTCGACGTCTGGTCGGGGAACCACCCGTTCTACCTCGGCAGCCGGTCCGGTCTCCTCCTCGAGGCCGACCGCGTCGAGAAGTTTCGGAAGCAGTTCGCAGGGATGGGGGATCGGTTCATGGAGATTCCGAATCTCAAGTATGGCGAGATTGTGCTGCCCACCAAGAAGAAGGCCAAGGGCAAGGCCAAGAAGTAATTCTTCTCTTGTAAGTCGTCACGTCACTTCACTTCTGTTTGCTAATCTAATCAATCACCATGTGAGATTTGTTTGTGTTTTCTGCTTTCCATGGATGTTTCAACTGTGACTTCATTTCTTGTTTATTTTTCCTTATTAGATTTATTAGTGCAACGCCAAAATAACTATCAATGTAGTTATTCGAAGTATGTTATACATGTAATACTGATTATTTTTACTATTTGTCAATCTCAAATATATGATTTTCTGTATTTTTTTTTATATTTTATCTACTGTACTACATGATCCCATTTTAAATCCCAAAAATCCACGAATTCGATCTCTGGTATTGAGTATCTCAATTTATTGCTTCGGAACGTGACAAACGTCTAGAAATAGATTTGATTGCTAATTGGGTTTGTTCTATTGCTATTATGTTGGTTCGTGATTGCTAATTTGTTTTGAGGATGTGATGTTTGAAGGAGAAGTTTTGTGCCTCGTCCTAGAGCTCCAATTCACTTTGTATGGTTGTTATATATGTATTATCTATTTTAAAATGAAGGAAAATCATTCAATTTTATTGTACCATGATTGGAAATTTTGACTTACCTTGGTTTTATAGTGCAAGTCATACATTTTCAATTACAGCTTTGTAAATTACGAAAAATTCAAATCTAGGATTTGTCTTGTAGTTTTACAAGTCAAATCACCCATAACATTTGAATCCGTAGTATTTGGTTCCATCCAAACTCTAGATCCTATGTTGTTGGAAATCTTAGAATCCCTAAAAATCATGTTATTCAAGGTTATCTGAATGAGGCCTATGCATTTTTTTTTGTTAGTTTATCGTGATGGTTCCATTTGTTGGCGTAAGTAATTCAGGTTCTTTGATCTTCTTTCAGATATTTATATATTGTAGTTTCTTTAACTGATTGTTGAGCATATTGCGTTGTTTCTGGGATGTCTGATCATCATTTTGTTCCTTTTGTAGGGATTCTGGAGTGGAAGTTTTTTTGTTGTTTTTGTTATGTATGCGCGGTGGTAGCACCTTTTTTTTCTGCTTCAGTTGAATTAACGGTGGACAAGTTCAACATGATACATGAGTATTTGATCCTTAGAAAGGATCTTTGTAATGAACCACAGATCCACGTAATCATCTGAATTCTGCTCCGTTTCCAAATGGTGAATTCTTTTTTCAGGGATTTATTTCATTTATTATTTGATTAATGCCTAAGACCACCCCCGGGTCGCTGGAGCGACCCGGTTGGTCCGATTTTTTTATTTTTTTTTATTTTTTGGTTTTGTTTTGTTATTTGTTTTAATAATTAATATTTTATATTTTGATAAATAGTTATGATTTGAGTAGTTTTAGTTTATATTTTGATAATAATTAGGATTAGAGTTTATTATATTTTGATAACCGTTAGCTTTTCAAGATCCAAACACACAAACCGATACAAAATTACTAATAAATCTCAAGTCCAAAATAAACATTGTCCTTGGCTTCAACTGTCGCTCGCTCGCCGAGGAACGAGATCCCAGACCGACTCGTCGGAGTGAGCATAAGATGTATGAGATAATCCCAACAATCACGTTAATTAAAGTATGAAAATTATACCAAAATACACCAACTTCTCTGACTTAGTTTAACTTCGTAAACAAGTTTTTCATTTTATTAGTTTCCCGAAGATGATTTTAAGATAATTTATATTCCCAGACAAGATTTCAAATCGGTCAGATAAGGCATCACGTACGTACTGTAGATTGTCAGTCCGACAAGATAAGGCATTACATGCGTACTGTAGATTGTCAGTCCGACAAGATAAGACATCACCCGCGTACTGTAGATTGTCAGTCCGATAAGATAAGACATCGTGTGCGTATCGTAAATTGTTAGTTCGACATTATAAAGAAGGAAATGATAATGCACAACACCTGGAGGCAGTGCATAAAGACGTAGAACGCGTGTTTGGAGTGTTGCGGACACGATTGACAATCCTAAGGAGGTCATCTGTTGCATGGAATGCTGACCTCCTAAACAAAACAATCATTGTCTGCATCATAATGCACAACATGATCGTGGAGGACGAGTGTGAATCTTATTTCATGATTTATGATACAACTGAGTTTGAGCAGAATCGCGACATATCGAGTCTGGGACCAACGTCTTACTCCACTGCTCGGGTTCTGGACATTAACGCATACATGAACAACAGAGACCGCGTTCGTGATAGAACACATCATCTCGCGTTGAGGACGGACTTGATCGAGAACATCTGACAGCGATTCGGCAGAAGCGACGCTTAATTGTGTTTTATGTCGTGTAATATTTGAATTATGTCGTGTATTATTTGGTTGATGTCGTGTATTTAGTTTATCATCTCTTGTAATGTAAGCGTATGTTTGCTAAAAATAATGTAATATTTGATTTCTTAATATTAATGATATTTAGTATTTGGTAATTATTGATGTTTAAATAAATAAAATATATGCAATTTGGAAATACGAGATTTATTGTTATTTTGTTTTTTTCAAATAGATTATTAATGTTTTTGGTAAAAATAAATGATTTTGGAATAAATCAAAAGTTGAGAAGAAAATTAATGATGTGGAGGAAATAAAGTGAGATGACTAGGTTATGGTGAATGAGTGAATAGTAAACAAGAAAGATGAGGTTAAGTCATGATGACGTGACAGAGAGAGAGAAAAGAAAGAGAAAGTTGATGACTTAGGTCATGGCTGCGGATGCTTTTAGAAGGATCAAGAACTTGAGTTTGGTTTGGATGTCCGGAATGACTTTTTTGTGACCATCCACGGTACGATTTTTGATGTGTTTTTGACTGTTTGTGTTCCTATTGTTATGAATGTCAAAATTGTTTATTTTTTATGTCTAATTACGACGAAAAAATGTATTAGCCTATCCTTCAGTTATAAATTTGATCTTCAATTGAGAATAATAGACTAGTAGTAGCTTTAATCGTGGATATTTTGGAGAAAATTGTGGATTTTGGGTGTCAAGGAGAGGTTGAATTTTGGATGGGTGGATTAGTTTCTATTAAGACCATGTTTAACAACACCTGGGCTACCTCCAGGCGGCGTGCTTCGTCTCTCTGTCATGTCAGCTTCTCTCTCCTCCACGTCAGCCCACTCCACCCACCCAAAAAAAACTTTAACCACGCCCGGGCTACCCTCACCCACCCTACCATCTCTTTTCCTTCACATCATTTCTTAATTAAACAATTTTAATTCTTACACCACATTTAACAAATTACATTTTACGTAATTCTAATTCTAATTACGTTATAATTCCAATTGACGAAATGATTAATATTAATAATTAGTAATTAACATTAATAATTAATATTAAACCACGAGAAATTTTAGTAATTAAAATTAGGAATGCACAGTAAACGCATGAATGCACAGTACACACGTGCAACGAAAGTAGTCCGTGTGAATGCACAGTATTCGCGTGTGCGTATAGTACACGCATGCAACGAAAGTAGTCTGCGTAAATGTACAGTACACGCGTGAATGCACAATGTCCGATTTTCCCTCTCTATATATCTTATACAAAACACAACATAAACTTCACACAACTTCGCAATGTCGTCTCCAGATCACAACCGTTCTCCCAGTCGTTCCTAATCAAATCCACGTCCACACTATCCACAAGGATACCCCCGTCCATATTTCCCACAACCAGTCCAACAACCAGACTTCTTTCATTACGCTCAGTCATTCCAACAGCAATACTTCTCCTAATACGCACCATCATTCACACCACTAGACTAAAACCAACAATTTCCACAATTCCCGCAATACGCACCACCATTCCCACAAAATCAACCCCAATTTCAGATGTTTGGCCGCAACATGTCACAAGTAAGTACTCCTAGTATGGAGGACACTCAAAAAGACGACCAAAACGACGATGAGTCCCCACCACGCCAGACTGTCGCACCACCATCCCCACGTCCACAGCGACACCGCAAAGTCCAAGTCGTCAAAAGCAATCCAAAGTTGTGGACCACACATGAGGACGAGCGACTCGTGTCGGCGTGGAGGTCAGTTCTGATGTAGTGACAGGGACAAACCAGAAGACTACTTCCTTGTGGACCAAAGTAAAACGGGTTTACGACATCTCTTTCAATGAAACGCGCCTCCCCGAGAGGAATGCAGAGTCCTTAAAAGGACAGTGGAGGAGAATTATACCTACTGTCAACAAGTGGGTCGGGTGCTTCGATCAGGCGTACCGAAGGAAAAAGATAAAATTCATGACATTCGTCCGGCAAGCTCACCACATCTACGAGCGCACTAATAAGTCTAAATTTTTTTACTTTGATGTTTGGGTCATGTTGCGTAGGTACCCGAAATGAGAGTCTCTGCTATCTGGAGCAAATGACATGCGTGTTGGTTGGGAGTCCCCAGAGTTTCAAGATTAAAGCAGTCCCCATTCGGGAAGCCTTGGGAAAAGAAAGAGCATTGATGACTCCAATACGCAATCACCATCGGAGTTAGACGAAATGACGTTAGGATCGTCTGCACGCCCACCAGGTGTGAAGAAGACAAAAAACAAGGGTAAAATTTCATTATGCCCTGAAGGCAACACCAACGTTCTGGAACTTGCACAACAAATTGCATACAACGCCCAAGTGAGAGAAGAATGTTTCTCCAAGCAGGAGGAATTAGTGGAGCGTAATTTTCAAAGACATGTTAAAAAAACTAAGCTCGACATGCTTCACTCTCTGATGAAAAATGACAACCCGTCAGAGCGAGAGCAAAAAAACGATTGCGAAACTCATAGACTTGGCGGAAGAGAATGATTTCATGTAGTTTGTTAGTTCATATTAGTTCGTATTTCGTGTAGTTTATATTACGTGTAGTTTGTTGTATTTCGTGTATTTCGTATCGTTCCGTAATTACGTCTACTTTGTATTTGGTACCGCAATGTGTTGTTCTTATGATGTTTTAGTATTAATATATTTTCTAATTTGAGCATTAAATATGGATTTATCTTTTATTTGAGCATGAAATTTGATGTACTGTATAAATTTAAAATATTTTTCAAATTAATAACATCAAAATTATCACCCCACATTACTCAAAATACCTAAAATAAAAAAACTCTAATAACAATTCCTCCAATAAAAAAATTTAAAAAAAGGTGGACCAATCGGGGCAACACGTGCCCCCCACCCGATGGCGCCCAGGGCGTCCATTCGGGAGCTCCGACGCCCGAATGGACTCCCGACAGGTGCCCTCCTCGTTAAGGGTGGCCTAAGTGTATTCAATGAAATAATCAAACAAAATCAGAGGTATAACATTCAAAAATTAAGTGGTAAAATATGTAATTGTACAACAAATCATGTCCGAACAACAAACTTTTGGCTTGTGTACCACCTTAAAACTCGAAAAGTTCACTTTCTCGGTGTTAAATGCCAAAAATTGGGCATAATTTTTTAGGGAAGTGGGTTCTGATAATTTTTGTTTAGGTGTCCAGAAACTAAAAATTGAAATTTTATCAAAAATTGTGTTCGATTTTAAACCAACAAAACACACCCTTGGTTTAGTTGTTCGAAATTTTGAGTTTGGCTCGAATTTTTAAAATGGGTTCAGCTCAAAGCCTCCATTCATTCTCTCTCTTCGGTATCTTTGAGGGGCCCACTCATTGCTGTCAAATTCGTAATTCTTGAGTTTTTTCTAACGTGGCAGAGAGTGAGAGTGCAGGGTTCCCGGGACTAGAGCGTTGTTATTTCTGCTCTTAAATCCACAAAATTTCCACCAACTAATATCACCAAAAACAGAAGAAAAAACCCTTCCCGGTGGGGTTTAGGGTTTTGCGGACTCCAACCAAATCAAACAAGCCCTTGTCGTCGTCGTTGAATCCCAGAAGCGATGGATTCCGGCGGCGGAGCCTCGGAACCGAACCGGCTGGTCGAGGTTCGGTTCTTGACGAAGCTCCCGGACGCCCTCCGCGTCCCCAAAACCTCCATCAAGGTCCCCTCCAACCTCACCCGCATGGGTCTCTCCGAGATCGTCAACAGCATACTCCAATCCGGTTTAATTTTCCTGCCTTTTTTCTCTGCTTTCCTTGCGTTCGATTCTCTTGAGCCAAATTGGGCTTTGTGATTTTTTTAGACAGAATGAATTTGTGTTTTTGATACAAACTGCCAACCAAATTCGCTGCCGTTTGATCTTATTTTGTTGTTTTCGCTTCTTTGTTCGATGAAAAGTAGCGCCTTTTGTGTGTTTTTTAGCTAAATTGGTGTTTTTTTATTAACTAGCGAGTATACTACATGATATATAATTTTTTTATAAAAGTTGTAAGCCGAACCAAATTTTATGCCTTTTATCTTATTTTGTTGTGTTGAGGGTTTTGTGGCGGTTTTTCAGATGAAGTGATGATTTTTACTAGTTAGTGAGTCTATTTGCATGATAAAGATGAGTTATGTGCCAACTGCCAACCATATGCAACACTAAATATTGCCATTTTTTGGTGTTGCGGTGTTTGTGGCATGTGATTTTTGGTGGCTTCTGGTGGAATGGTCGGGTAATGCACATTTGTGGTGTTGTTAGTGTGGTTTCTTTCTTTCTTTCTTTGGAAATAGAGTGTTTTTTTATGTGGTGTTGTGTGCTTGTTTGAGATTCTGGGTTGTTAAGTTGTGTGATGTTTGTAGTGGACAAGGAGTTTGAGAAGTTGCCCTTTGATTTCATCGTCGGTGGTGAACTTATTAGGATGCCCCTCGAGCAGTTCCTTCTTGCAAAGGGAATCTCTGCGGTATTGTACTTTCTAATGATGCTATTTTTGACTTGCAAAAGCTGGTATGCACATGTGAGAATTTATTAAAATTACGGGCTCATACATTACACTTTCCATAACAGGAGAAAGTGCTTGAGATTGAATACATAAAAGCCATAGTTCCCAAAAGGGAACAAGATCCTCGTCCACATGATGATTGGGTCAGTGCAGTTGATGGTTCCAATTCAAGGTATATATCGCTTAAATCATAACTTATGATGGGCTCGCACTTGCCATAGGCAATTCTTAGAATGCATTTTCTCCCTAAGGTGCGTTTGGAATGATGGTAAAAATTAAAGGGAGAAAATTTTCAGAGTAATAATTATGAGAGTAATCTTTTAGAAGAGTAATAATTACTTTTACCCAGGTTTGGTATGTCAAGGGAAAATTTGATGGAGTAATAATATCAAAACTTGAGAAAACCCAACCTAACCTGACAATATTAGTACAAAGCGGGTGCGATTTCGTTTTATAGTCGTCCTATAATGTATGTTTATCAAATATATGTGTTAGAAGTGAAAATAATAAAATAAAATATTTTTTTTTTATATTTTTACCCCATGGGAGATAGGAGGAATGGATTATCCCCATATGGCGGTAATAGATTCCCTTACCCTATTCTTTCTTCCCATTCCAGGCATGCTTAAGGGGGTGAAAAATTACCCTTTTAATTTTTCACTGCCTATTACACCCATATCAAGCGCACCCTAAAAGAAAAACACACGCCCCTTGCATTTCAATGGGGTGTTATTCTAGGCCGAGACACTTACACTTGTGCTAGGAGCCGGAGTTTTTTTGATCATACGAACCGCGATGTGAACAGATAACTACTTTTAATCACTACGATAATGCAACAATATTTTCATGTATATAGATATTGTTTTTGCATATAATTTGTTAATTTGTCATGAACCTTTATATACATTGATATTGGAAAAAAATTAAAACTGGAAAATGCACATCTGAGTAAAATGACTGACCTCATAATGAGATGTTATTCATTGGTACAGGTTCCAACTTCCAACCATGTCCTTATTGCATCAAACGACTTGATACTTTGGTTCTACTTTTTTTCTCCCTCTTTCAAAGAAATGTTGCACATAAGCATCATAAGTAGAATAAAATAAAATGAGCAAATGTGTAGTAATGTTTGTGATAATTTGTCATTAGGGTGTGAATGTGATTTATAGCAAATTTGACGATCATGTGCTATGCTATATGAGCCTAAGCTTGACGCTTTTGGTATCTGAATATCGGACACAATGTTATAAATAATTAAATTTGTCCTGCATCTCTTATTATGTGTGCATGGTTAGTCTATAAAGCAAATTGGTCACCACGAACTTAAAATTATGTTTTTGTAGCGAACTTAATGATCATTAGTTAACCATGCATAATATAATTTTAGGTGATTATCGTAAATTGTAATCATATGTTACAATTTATCTTTTTTTAATCGTTTTAAGGAATTTCAATATAAAAGTTCAATTGCATGATATACCGACATTCACATATACCCTTCTGCTTATGAATGCTGATCTTTAGATTTCTATCTTGCAAATAAAATATTAGTAACCGAACGTAAAAGGACATAAAATACTGGCTTGATCTAGGAGAATGAGAGAAATGGCCTTCAAGTTCTATTTTCTATGTTAACGATTCAATTTTAAATGTAGAAAATATGGCATCTCAAGATTCCCTATCAACATTTGATCCAAGTGCCTTCTTTATATTTTCCTCTTCTTCTAAATGTCAGATTCTTAATTCTTTATAATGCGAGCTAATATAGTATCTGAACTTGACAGTTTTGTTCTGACTGGATGCTATGACGGTCGTGCAAGGTATGTGGAATCTACTGGGTTCTTAGTGAGTTTGAAAAATCTTGTTTAATCCTACAAGATTATGCCATCAAAAATACAATTGCATCGCAGTGTATTTTCCTCTTAGGTTTTCTTCTTGTTTGTAGGATCTGGAAAAATGGCTCATTTTGCACACACATTTTAGAAGGGCATGCTGATGCAGTTACTTCTGTCTGTCTCCTCAATCAAAAAGGTTAATTTATGGAGTTGGTTATGTTTTGACAATGATAAATCTATAAGATGGTTGATCTTGCATAAGCACTTACATTTATCTCTTCCAGAAGCTATGTTTCTTGTGTCTCATAGTTTCAGAACCAATCTATTTACAGGGGGGAAAAATTGTAATGACCTGCTTTTAGCGACTGCTTCTAAAGATCAAACCGTGAGAATATGGAAGGTAATCTGGAGTTGCATGTATTTTCATTCGAAACAATGGATGCTCTTATTTTAATCCGGGATACCTTCTATAGTTTGACCCATATACAGAAGTGAACAATGCTACAAAGATTTGGTCATTCAAAACTTTACGTGGTCACAAAAAATCTGTACAGAGCATATCATCAGATCCTGCTGGAAATATGGTAAAACTTTTGCTATTCTTTTCTTGTGACATGTATCGGTGTATCCATTATTCCATTATCTTCATCCCTTGAACTGGTTCGTGGGAGAAGTTCAACAGCTTGAGACTCCTTGTTAATGTTGACATGCACTTTGACATGACTTCTAGCTATGCTCTGGATCCTGGGACTGCTCTATTAAAATATGGAAAGTGGAGGATGAAACTGAGGAAGATTCTGTGGTAAAAAAGAGAAGGGTGCGCAACGATGATATGACATCACATCAAGAATCTCAGTTGGAGGTATATTTGTTGTTTTCTTTTCAATCAAGATTTTAATCAATGAAACATAGATCAATATGATGGAGTCTGTGCTTTGTTTGAACTTAAATGACATATGAAAAATATTTGTGGTAGTAGTACCTATCATCTCAAATTCTAGGACGTTTATACCTGTGGTTTTCTTTCATTTAATCATTTTGCTAGTGGTGCTTGCTTATGAACATATTTCATAACATGTCAATTTGGTACTTGCTTAGTAACAAAAAAAAGAGATTGTATATATCAGTGGTTTATACACTTAAGCTTGATAATAGTTTTCAAATAGTTAGTGTATCAATGTTCTTCTTATCCATCTTGTTACCTTCCGGCACTTGTGTTCCTGACAATCTCTTGGAAGTCAACCACTCTACACTTGCTTGGCCTCTTGTATTTCAATATTTGTCTACTTATCGTATGCAGGGGACAGCCTTTTCAACTATCGAGGGACATACCCAGTGTGTTTCTTCAGTGGTTTGGCCAAAATTGCAAACTCTGTATTCTGCCTCATGGGATCATTCTATCAGAATATGGGATGTGGAGTCCGGCAGTGACTCCTGGAACATGGTACGTTGGTGTATCTAGTTTTAGTAACTCTTTTATGCTTATCAATATAATAACAAGTATTTCTCGATATAAGTTATTTGCTACTCTATGCGAGTGCGAGATTTGTTTGTGGTGATCCTTTATAACTGTAGACTATAGTAAAGCAATTTCTATAGGAGATTCCTCTAATTTTGCTTTGGCTGTTACTGTTATTACACCATTTTTTCGCCTCATATCTTGCTAGATTCTTAACTTCCCTGATGAAGTAGATCTGCAATGGACAATTGTCACAAACCCTCACACATTTGGTATGGAGTTGAGGTTTTGAGTATATAGAATTAGACAAACTTGTCTCTAATTTTTTGTAGGCATCCTATCAGTAGTAGCCATTTATACTGTTCTTCGGAGTTTATCTTTTGCCCTTTTTGGGATGTTAGAGATTAGGCTTGAAGTGGACCTCTGCTGTTTTGGGGTTTGTTTGTCTTTTTACATTCAATAGTGGCATTTGTGAATTGGGTGTGAGAGGTGTAAGCTCGCTCGCTCCTTGGGTTCTTGTAGGCTGACTCGTGATTTGGTTTCCTTTCATTTTTAATACTTTAAAAAGTTTGATTGTTTCGTAATGATTTTATCCATAGGTTTCCGAGAAGGCCCATAATTGTCTCGATGTTGGAGGAGAAGGTTCTTCACTCATTCTTGCTGGTGGTTCTGATCCTGTTTTGAGGGTGTGGGATCCTCGGAAACCAGGTTAATTTCTTCAGATGACAAGTCTTTTGCACGTCTTTTATTCAAAGTTTTGAAGGATGCTGGGAGTGTGTTTGTGAGTCAAAACTGAACTAAAATATATTGTGCAGGAACACCAGGATCATTTTCTCCTGTTTTCCAGTTTACGTCACATGCCTCTTGGATAGCTGGATGCAAGTGGCACAAAATATCATCCTTTCATTTTGTTTCGGCGTCTTACGATGGAAAGGTGATGCTTTGGGATCTCAGAACAGCGGTAATATTCCTTTACGGCTTTACCTATTTCGTCACGTGTTGATTTATTACCGTACTTGGGTCTTAGATTGATACCTTGTATGGACATTTTTGTGGCAGTGGCCTTTGGCAGTGATTGACTCACACACAGATAAGGTATGAAGGGCACCTTCTAGTTTTTGCCTTAATATATTGAACTGTTGTGTATAATCTAACTAGTTTTGTGAGGCGAAATGTAGGTTCTTTGTGCGGATTGGTGGAAAGATGATAGTGTTGTAAGTGGGGGTGCCGATTCAAAAATGTTCATATCCTCTAGGATTTCCATCCATTGAGGCTTGACAATAACAGGTAATCAATAGTCCACTTGCATTTATATATTGTGTTGATATTTACAACAAACAAAAAGTTCATTACTTCATTATCAAATTGTAGCAGCCTTTTTGATCCTTCCATTCAAGATAGATTATGCAAATTCTCTTGTTTTACTCTTTTACTGTTCTCTCCGTGACCTTTCAACAGTAATCAATTCTGTGATTGATGGGTCAGCACCAATTTATGAGATTTCATCCTCTGTTAAAAGAAATTCAACACTTGTATTGCACTCAGAAGTTTTTTTTTCCTGGAGGAAAGAAACTGTATTCTATTGCACTTGGTATGCCGAGGTCCTGTCCCTGACTCCCTTCACTTGTTGGTTGTACCATCTGATTTCCTTTTCCTAATTAATAATTTATTTGAAGCTTTAAAGGTTCCTATTAGAAGAATTTGTCCTGACAAAAGACTCAAGTTCTTGAGCTGCATACTTATATTTGCTTTTCCACTTTCATCTTAGTTGGAGATTATTATATATATGCTGCACCCCTGCTTTAACCTACTATTAGAAGATCATTGTATTTAGCTATTATCAAATCTTTCTAAGAAAATCTTTTCGCCATCTATTATTTTATTGAAGGCGGGTGAATTTTACAGTGCTTAGGTCTCATTTTGACATTTTGTAGTTATTGAAGGCAAGCGTAGCAGATCCTTTATCAGTAGTTACTGAAACTTGCCTGCTGTAGTATATTTCTCAAATGATTGCTAATTCTTGTTTTGAAATTGTTGAGTAATTTGTTCCAAATCGGAAAAGTCCTGCTAGGTGTGTAAACGAGCTGAGTCGAGTGAAATTTCGAGACACAAGTATTATGTTATGTTATTATCAAATACAATTTTTTTATATATAAATGAAACAATAAAAAATTCGAACAAGCTGTCGAGTCGAGCATCAATTTTTTTCGAGTTCGAACAGTTCGTTTACCGAACCAAGTTTGAAGATTTTTTTGTTTTTCATCAAGATTCATCATTTTCAAGTTAAATTAGAGTCGAACGTTTTTCGAGTCGAGTTCGAGTCGAACTATCGAGCCGAGTCAAAGTTGACAGTCTGCAACAAACATTAATATTGTGGAATTGCAATAATTATTATGGCTTATTCTACTAATGAATTTCTTTGAATCTTCTTTCCTGATCAACATTCCATTGCATGATCCTCCATTGCTTCATCTCCATCCATATCCTTCTTCCTCCACAAGGCCCCCACCTTTTACTCTTTAGTTGTCGCTTCACAATATTGACGGACCCCTCCTAGGAATTATTCCACATTAAATTATTAATAAATGAGTCTTTGGGTGTTGCAGGATCATAGAGCTGTATTCTTAATTCCGTTGGAGCACAGAGAATTTGCACGGCAAGCAGTAATTAGGGCAACTTACTTATTGGAGCCTTCCGAAATTTTTGAAAGTTATTATTTCATAGATTCAATATCGAGTACGTACTAATGTTATCCTTCTTTGAACCGTGTAACATTAGCATGAGTTCATGTTGTTTCCTAAGTTCTTTAAGTGATGAATGTTGTTGATTATGAATCCTCAATGACTCAATGTTAACATTTGTAGTGAAGAATATAAATTTGTTGTTGTTTGTTATATAATTATGTTATTGTTTTTGCATTCTCCAGTGTTTGTCAAAATTTTCGAGGTTTTTTTTGTTAAACACGGAAGTCTAGACCTACGAGTTCGGTAGTCTACTGCTCATCACATCCCATGAAACAAGTCTGCAGGATGCACAATAGCATCCGCAACCATGACCTACTAGGTCATTCACTTTCTTTCTCTGTTATGTCATCATGATCCAACATTATTTTTCTCCTTCATTATTCACTTAATCATAACCTAAGTCATTCCACTTTATTTCTTCCACATCATTAAATTTTTTCTCAACTTTTATTATATTCCAAAATCATTTATATTTATCAAAAACATTAATAATATATTTGAAAAAACAAAAATACCAATAAATCTTGTGTTTTCAAATTGCATATACTTTATTTATTTAACACGCTTATCTATAATACGTGCATGATTATTTTTCTTGTAGGACTGACAATCTACAGTACATGTGTGATGTTTTTTTTTGTCAGACTGACAATCTACAGTATACATGTGATTTCTTATCAGTTTAGAATTTCAGTTGTTGTTATTTCAGTATAATTTTCGTACTTTAATTATAACGTTATTGTTAGGATTGACTCATACGTCTTATACTCACCTCGACGGGTCGGTCGAGGGTGGCAAGGGGCAACACTCCCTGTAAGCCAAACACAATGTTTATTTTTGACTTGAGATTTATTGGTAATTTTGTACCAGTTTGTGTGTTTGTATCTTGAAAATCTAACAGTTATCAAAATATAATAAACCCTAACCCTCGTTATTATTAAAAATAAACTAAAACTACTTAAATCCTAACTATTTATCAAAATATAAACCTCCTACTTATTAAAACAAATAACAAAAGAAAACCCAAAAAAAATCGGACCAACTGGGTTGTGCCACTTGGCGCAACCCGGTCATCCAGCGACCGATCGGGTCGGGGTCGTCCTGGATGGACGACCCGTTAAGGGTGGTCGTGGTCTAAATACCTTACTGTTGTTTCAGTTTATTTGTTGGGTATCCTATTTAGTGACCAATTGTGAAAAAGTATTGCAGTCAGACTCACCTATCATTACTGTAGACTACATAGGTAATTATACAGTATACTAGTAAAAAACGAAGGGAGAAACCAGATTTGTTTTTGTTAGCCGAAATCAAGATTACGGTAATAGGTCTTGTGGCTTTGTTTATTTTAATATAAGTAAATTAAATTTTAAGTGTCATGGCGAAAGGAGAGTAATACCTTGACTTCCGGTGTATCTTGTGTTTTGAAGTTAACTTGAGTTTTTTCAAGAGGTTGAAGACGTTGTAGATACATGTACTATATGACGTATCAATAGGGAGTGACATTTTTTGGGGCAAATCAATCCAAGTAAGAGGAATTGAGAGCTATATTCGTCGCAGAGCCATATTGCAAACGTCTTCGGGATGATTAAAATTTTGAATACGTAGACATTGAAATCGGATACCAACTTCCATGAAGCGTTTTGTTTCATTACTTTGGATCAATTTTTCACTCACCATCCACCTTCAATGTGGGACAGGAGGGTTGGACTTCAATCCGAGGCGGTTTGGCTTCTCTTCAGAGTGCAAAAAATTCCAGTTGACAGTGCATTTCAAAATTATGCTCGAGACTGCAACTCAAACCAATTTGTGTGTGTATGTGTGTGTTTGTAGCACAATCATAATTTCAGCTAATTCAAATCTTAGGACATACCAATCCGGCTAGTGTTAGCCTATCTCTTCACCTGCAAGTGTTCTTTGAAATGAAATTCTGCCTTTTACTAAGCTTGGTTTTCTTCAGTGTTACTCCTGCCAATAAGTTTTTTTCCTTCAAAAATCAAGTCTCTTTAAAATTGTTGCAAAAAAATCATCTTTTGCCCTTTTGGTCCTGCCAATCAGTTTCTCTTTTACGTTGCTTTAACTAAATCTAAGAATAGAATCTGCTTTTTGGGATGTGATTCATCAAACCTTGTTATTTTTACTTTATTTTAGTTTGTTCCTTCCATCTTTTGCATGTAACATTTTCGGTCGCTGTTTGGCTTCTCTTTAGCTTGGGTAGTGGGGAACAAAATGTTCCATTCTCACATATGTATATTTCATACAAAAGATGGAAGAATAAAGAGCATGCAAAGTTGCAAACATTATACTTTTTTTTATATACCAACAAATAATAAAGCCATTGAAATTAGTGAAAACAAGCATCAAAACAGCTAGCGGAAGCTTTGTCATGCATGCACTCATTTCTTATTGTTAGCATTGAATCGCTTTTGCACTGAAGAATCAGATATGAAATAAAATCTAACAATTTTATTCTAAAATTATAAAAAAAGGATAAAAGATTAATTTATAAAATAGAAAAGAAATATAAGTTGGGTGTCGTACATTATTAGACAAATTTGAAAGCTACAATCCTTACAGTTGGATGTTAATCATTATTTGAATTAAAACATGTCTTAGCTTTTGTTATAATTAAAGCAAACTAGGAAAAATTTGAGATAGAAACATAATAATGAAAGACGACCGCCTATTGATCCAAAATATAATTGTGTGTTTGTTCTTTGGAATTGTGATTCGGGTGTGTTTGGGACTTTAAAGAATATTAATGCAATTCAAATGTGCAAAGGAGGAAGGACGGCTTTGAGTGACATGTCAAAAGAGACCACCACAGCATATCTTATGTTTTCTTGCTACTCTTTACAGATGGATTTCATCTCCACAAATTTGTATGTTTCATATCAGTTATTCAAGTAGATATAAAAGAAAAACATTGATGATTATGATGTTATTCCTTAGCTCCTTTACAGCAAACGTAAATATTTATGTCAGATTTTAGTTCACAGACATAGAGGAAGAATTAGGAAAAAGGAGAACAAAGTTGGGTGAATGAGAAGCCATGAAGCTAACATACAAGAAAACAAGACGAGGGAGAAAATTAAAAAGGGTATATTCTTTCTTCTTTTTTTAGAGGTGAAAGTAACCCTTTGTGGCATTTGAAGACTAAATACTATCTTTAAAGAGATAAAAATCATAAAATATAATTTGATATCAACAGTGGCATGTAGCAAACAAATATGAACCTTTTGGTTTGTTATTGCTTTTCTCTCCAACATTTGCTGCACTTCTGAATTCAGAAAATTAGTGAGAAATTATAAAGACACACAGACAACAGTAATAGGTCCGATATTTCGTTGTTATCACCTCTCTTTATGTAATGAAAAAAAACAACAACAAATAATCAATTAAATTTAGAAAAGTAAACATTTTTTGCCAATAAAATAAGAATATTGATAAGATTGTGTTGCCAATAATCACAAGTGTTACTAGAAGGAATGTACCTTGGTGTTTTTTGGACAGATGTGAAAACCAACCCAAGTATGATTTACAGAATAATAGTTGAATTTTAAAAATTAAAATGACAGATACATATTATGTTAGATCCCAACCCTTGCTTAATGTTTTAATGGTGTTTATGAAGAGAATGTGTTCTAAAAGTTTTACTTTTAAATGTCAATTATTATGAATTGAATGAGAAATCATTTTGTTCCTTGTTTATGCTATTCGTCTTTTATAAGTGTTAAGGAAGAGGCTCTTGGTCCTTAATCGTAGAGCTCTAAAAGATATTGGTTTACATAAAACAAAAGATATTCGCAATCATGGTAATTAACACGGGACATTAATTACCGAGTTAAGATTGTTGTGTTGGTCATAGATCATTGTAGCTCTACAAGTGAGTGACAACACGGTAGGCCAAAGAGGAAAATATTACTTTTGTATACCGAATTGGCCTAACAAGTAAAATATTATAGAAATGTGTTTCCGTGTCATTAATATTTTACTGTGTCCTTGGTTCTTTGATATGAGACTTATATCCAATCACTTAAGGAATGCTTAATTAGATTAGTGTCTCGAGCTATCAATAAGTGTAGTGTAAAGACATTGGTTGGTTAAGTACAACTTTTGTTGGAGAAGATAGTTAGTCAAAAGACTATCATTGCCCCTCTTAATTGAGTGATGATATTAGTGGGCCCCTTGATAAAGCAAAGTTATAATGTGCACAATGTGATTTGAGTTAAGTCACATATTTATAAGTAGCTTAAAGAGATCAAGAAATGAATACTAATGCAAAGATGACACAATATTACTTTGTGTGTATTCTTAATATCATGAGGCAAGGGACAGACACAAGTGGTGCACACCATCACTAAATGGATCGGGTTTTGGTTCGAGTGAAATTAAGACATCTAACTAATTGGGAGCTATAATGTGTAGCTAGATACCGCTTATAGCTTGTGATATTAAGATCTTAATATCACTGTCAACTTAGTCTAGATCCTCCCATAGGTCACACTACAAAACTGGAAAACAAGAAATGAGGATTTTGAGTTCATAAGATGTGTCGGGTTTCATGTAGAAAATATGACACATGGGGTGAACAAGCAAAATCAAAATTATGTTATGATTAATAACATAATTAGAATCTAAATTAAATTAATATGTGATGTAAATATTATGGGGTGTAATGATTTATCATTACATAAGATAATATGTTACATAAGTTGTGAATTTACTACTAATCCCGAAATATCAAATTTTGTAGGGGTAAAACCGAAATTTGACCAATCTGCAGAACGGTGCTCAACGGTCGACCGAACAACAGTAAACGGGCGACCGGTCGGTGCACGGTCGACCGAACACGTCTCGACCGATAACAGGGAATTTTCGTCTGTTCGGAACGGTCGACCGATCGAACATTGCGATGAAATATTTTACTGTTGAGAACGGTCGACCGAGTGTCTAACGGTCGACCGAAACTTGGTCCAAATGGTCGACCGGTCCAGACGGTTTTCTGCAGAATTAATTTAAGAATTAATTAGATCATGGATGTAATTGGTCCATAATTGATTTAATTCGTGGCTAAGATTATTTGATAGCAAATAATGGATGGTAAGATGGAAGTTTGCATGAAATCATGGGCAAGTGGTTGCACATGAATAGGTAATTTGGAGAGAACTTATAAATACAAGTTTATCTCATTACCTAATCAATTAATTCATTATCTTCTTGTGCAAACTTCTCTCTTCATAATTATCCACGAAATTTCTTTAATTCTTGAGTTTAGTTTTAGTTTTCAGAGAGCTTCTTCTCAAAGGGAACTAAAGAGGGGTTAGTAGTTAGATTCTAAACCCTATTGGAAATTGAGAGGCTAGCTCTTCTCTCTCTAATCTTGTTTAGAGTTTGGTGAATACTCGGAGGCATCCGGCGCAGCAACAAGCATCCTCAACGTCTCCAGATCTTCAAGAAGTTTTAGAGAACTTCTAGGTATGAATTTCAGAACCCAATATTTGTTTTAATGTGTTTTAAGCAATCATTAAAACAAACTGATGCATGCATGAAAAACAAATCGTAGAAAATATATGAATGATCTTTATTGTGTATATACATTCCATGTTACATTACATTCCATGTTACATTACAGCTAAAAGTGTCATATATCTGCCTGTGGCTCACAATTGTGTTCACTCACTCTTCTGTCACGTTTTTTTGATTAACTTTGGCCAAAATTACAGACATGGAAGTTGACCATCATTTCCATGATGGATCCGAATGACTTGTGGATTGTTGCAGCTTCAACCTCGGTGTGTTTAAACATCATGAACTTGTACAAACTTGAGAAAATTAATGGCAAGCAAAACCTTTTGGTATGACATGATCCTTTTGGTTTACTTAGCAAACCAAGCCAGCCCCACTTGAGTTGCACTACTTATCACCAACTTCTGCAACCACATGGAAGTTTTGAGTGCCAAACAAAGTGCCATCTCATTGCCCAAAGCTTACAAAAACAAGTGCTTGTGGGGAATATGGATTTGAAAATCCTTCAGTAGAAAAAAAAACTTCATTCCATAGTGTTCCTGACATCCCAATACCACAGTGGAGTGACCACGGTAAAGACAGATTTGGTTGTCTTTCCTAAAGCAAACAAAGAAAATTTTAAAAAAATCTATCATGAAAGAGAGGAGAGAGACGAGTCTTTTTCTTTTCGTGATTGGTTTGCAAGAAAATAGTCTCAATCAGATTGAGAACTATACTTGCAGAAATAATTTGTGTTATTGTTTGTTGGAAGCAGGATAAATTATCTTATGCATAAATTTTAATTTACAATGAAATGACTTTTCTCATTTTTTTACTTAGGCAATAGCATTCATGAAAGTCGTCTAAAAGTACAAAATTTGATGACCTCTCCAACAATCCTACTTCTAACTCAATGACCAATTTTATAACTAGTCATCAAAATCTCAATCTATTTCATCAAAGAAAAGGTCTTAAGACTGAAGTTTTTATAAATTAATGGCTTCCTTAGAACCAATGACATCCTATTCTCCCCCTACTAACCTACAAAAGCCTACTAAATTTTAGACCCAACCCTCCAAAATTTCCAAGACCCCAAACACGATGCCATCTCTCCTTCACATTCTTTTCTGATCCCTTCATTGAACGACAGGCCAACTTATGCTTTCTTTCTTTCATGTCAAACGCAAAAGTTTTGAAGAGAGATGGTTCTATGTTGGAAGTGTTGGATATCAAAATAAGCAGTTGTGTTTGTTTAATGGGAAGAAAGTTGAGAGAAGGGTTTGGTTTGCTTGCAACATGAACTGTGCCACCTACATGCAGCTTTTTTTTAACTTGTTGTTTGTGCACTCCAAATGGTTCAAGACTTTGCACACAAGCTGGTGAAATTATGGTATTTTGCAAGAACGTATTGCTGGAGTTTTTCTTGATTATGGTGTTTCTTTTGGATATCGTTGTGATTGTAGCGCCCTCCAGTCTTGAAAGTGATGATATCAGCTCAGTTGGCAGCCATGAGGATTCTCAAAATGGTCTCCAGAAGGTATATATTGGTACTTGTTTCGCTTTAATGTTTTGATTCACTGGTTGTAGCTAGAGTGTTATTTCAGGTAATTAAAAACCTCTTGGGTTAGCAGGGATTTGGTAAACAAGCATTGCAAAGTAGTATCTTTTGATGAGAGATACGAGTAAGAGACTTCAACCAAATCAGTATGATTCAAATCATAATGGCGAGGCATATGGAATAAACGACTAATTTCTATTAATGGACAATCCTAAAGATCTATATCATAGAGTAACTATCATAGGTGCTATAGTAAGAGGTTATTTTCCACTTATCAAGCGGTGTTTGTGGTCGGTTAACAACTTCATGCCAAAGACATCCTTGGGGTGATCTAGAAGTTCCAACTAGGTTGAGTTGATGTAATATCCAGTGGCTTAGAAGGTTAAATTTTTGTGATATTACTAAAACAAAATTTTGCAAAATGAATATTAATGTTGATTGTAACACTTTTTTGATCTTTGCATTGTAGGTGAGTCCTAAGCTGTCTACACAAATAATAATACATGGATTCCTTCTGTGGTTCTCCATGGCATTTCTCATGCCTATAGGGATTCTAGTCATTAGAATGTCAGACGGAGTTAAGAGTGGGAACATGCTCAAGTGTCTCTTTTACTCCCATGTCATTTTGCAGGTTAGTTTGAGGATGTTTTTTTTTCTTATCTACATTTTGTCATTTAATATGAATATTGACCAACTTTGTTTAATATATCCTTGTTCTACAATTAATAAAACAAATTGAAATTCATTCGGTATAATTTTGATCTTGGGATAGCTAAGAAGAATATGACATCCTGACAAAATGAGTTGCATTCTAAGATTTTATTAGAGTATGGTAGAACATCATTCGCAAAAGAAATTTCACATATCCATCCATGGTGTGAATTATATCTTTTGTAACTATATATTACCATTATGGAGTTTTTTTCCTAACTTTACAAAATTATTGTGGAGTCTTTGATTTTGAGCAACACCGAATTGGTGACAGATAGTTGCAGTGGTTATAGCTACTGTTGCAGCAATATTGGCCCTGAAGAATTTTGAGAACAACTTCAAAACTACACACCAAAGACTTGGAGTGGCACTCTATGTCCTTGTATGGATACAACCCTTGGTTGCCATTTTCAGACCAAATAAGTGAGTTCTCACTCTTCTCGTATCAAATTCTTCAAGGATATGTAGTAAGCAGACATTTTAGAAGAAACCAAAATAATACCTTCTTACTCTAACTGCTCAAATAGATAAGATATTGTAGTCTTAAATATACGAGTCTAAGTTCCAAATTGTGTTATGGCAGTACCTTTTTAGTGCTCCACCTTCTTAACTTCCTATGCTTTAATTTTTATGCAGGGGTGCCAGAAGAAGGCGAATCTGGTACTTCGGCCACTGGTTTATCGGAACAGTGGCTTCCATAGTGGCCATAACCGATGTATACCTTGGATTGTACATGTACCATATAAAAACTTCGAAAAATGCTAGAATCTGGACAATTCTGTTCTCAATCCAAGTTGCCATCTTTGGCTTCATATACCTCATTCAGGACAGATGGGACCACATGAGAAATCAAGGGATCAAACCGGCTAACGAGCAGATAAATCCGGCCGATGGGCTACCTCTATCTCCTTCCGCAAGCACTCGAAACAAGTCAGAGTCTGTATCTTGCTAATGCGATATTAATTCTTTTTTCAAATTTTGTTGCTTGATGACACCAAATTGCAGCAACTTGTGCAGATTTAAGCAGCAATCTTTCATTTTGACTTGTAAATTGTGATCGAGATGTTCTGTAGCTTTCGATATACACCTAGTTGTGCATTGGAAATTTCTTGTGTAATTTGTTCTACAATACACTGTACAAAACTTATGACAGTATGTTGTCTCATCATGGTAAAAGCTGTACATAACCTGTAATTACTGCGACCGCCAATATAACGATAGGAGGAAGAATAACGAAAGCGCCTATGGTGGCAAAGAAGACTGAATCGTTACGTCCCGAAACCTCATTTAAGTAGGCTTGCCTCTTGATGTTTCTTTTCTGTGAAATGGTCAATGATTTCAGGCTCTCTTTCAGACGTTTTCCCAATGGGAGAGTGAATTCTCCACCTCTGTCACCAACTAATTCTGAAAGTTGTTCGCGGATCGTGGGCCTTTGAGTTCTTGCACTGCCACTGTAGCCTAGAGAAAAAGAACCTTGAGTATAAGGTTAGTGAGAAGTGAGAACTAAGAAGCGAAGTTAAACTTGTTTGTGCTCACCACTTTCCGAACTGGTTGATGTGAGTTGCTCCAAGAGGTCCAGCTGACTGCGTGCGGACGACCCTTCATGGGAAATAATTTTTATCGGTCACATATGAAACAACTGAGAGAATAACACACAGAATTCAAAAGAATGAGAATAGTTCTCAAGTGTATTTTGGATAACTAAGTCTCGAAATTGAGATATCATATTAGTTTGCTAATTTATAATCAGTTTGAAATTACAAGGGTTTGTTGGTTGTTAAAATTGTAGAAAAAATTAGTAGAAGAAACTCCACTCTGTAAGAGCCCAGGCATCAAATTTCTCCTTGGGGGCTTGTACCACATTGAGACTGAATTTAAGCCTGATTTCAGCTAGCTATATTAATGTTTTAGTCACTCAAGAGCATTTGAAAACTATCTCCAATGCACATGAAGATGTAGTTTTACAACAAATACCATATGTAAATGTAATATTGTTGTGAAACTAAATGGCCTTTGATCGACATTTTGTTTTGTAACGAAACTTCATTTTCAACCGTTGGTTAATTTATATGGTTGTCATGTTTCCGTTAAAGAAGTTAGTATACTAACTCAAATCGACAACTTGACTTGTTAAACCAACCGAAGTCAGGGGAAAGGGGGCAAATCTGGTTATAATGCTAAAATCCTCTAGTTATTAGAAAAACCTATTATATAAGATCAAACTTGTGAATCCATTACTAAGGATCCGTTTCTGACCACATTTTGACAATTAAATTTTAATTCTATCAAATGTGATTTACAATTGACATCTAAAAACTTATGATCTTCACGCTAATTAAGGCTAGGATATGTTTGAGAATTGCTTCTGAGATTTGATCATTTGATCCTGCGTATTGCAGAGAAAACGAAGGGGTAAATTCTAAATATAGTAATTTACCGAATGAACCTTCCAAGAATGGATAAACTAGCTGGTTTAGTGGAAGTGTGGGATCGTAATCCTAATTGAGTTTTAATGACGTTTTGGTGGTGTTTAGGAGGAGTTTAGATTGGACGAGATGAAGTGGAGTTGGATGGTTGAGATGATTGGATGGAAGATATTTATAAGTTGAACTCTCTCTCTCTCTCTCTCTCTCTCTCTCTCTCACTCACTCAGTGGAGCTCCGGCGAGAGGTGGTCTTGCCGGCGACGAGGGGTTGATCGGCAAGCATGGGTTGAGTGGCGAGGTGAGTCGGTTCTCAACCAACTCTCCTCTTTGGCGTTCTTCTTTCTCTCTCTCAACCCGTCTCGTTTGCAGTGGTTGTGATTGGAGAGGTGATCGACGAAGGTGAATGTGTGGCTACAGATCGACGAGGAGTGGTGATCGTTGATCGAGCGAGAAGTTCGTAGTTGGATCGTGATTTTGGGAGAAGTGCTCGTGGAAGCGCCGTCGAGGTTCTTCGAAGGTTTCTTCAAACATTTACGGTATGTCAACCTGTAGTCGTAACTCACTTTTGTGGTGTGAGTATTTGGAAGTCGACGGTAGGCCGAAAGACTCATCACAAGCAAACGTGCAACAAATTTTACTGCTTAATCGGTCGACAGGTTGGTGCAACGGTCGACCGTTCCTAATGAGAATTCGGGTTCTTCCTCCCACCGATCGAACGATGCCCTCGGGCGGTCGACCGGTTGTGCATTTGAGGCAAGCCTAGTTGGTTTCGGTCGAACGAGACCCCTTTGTCGTTCGACCGTGTGCACTATTGTAGGTCGGTTGGGGCGTTGATCATCCAAACATTCGACCGCCTATTTGACTTGTCTGACCGGTAACTTAAGTTGGAATAGTGTTTGGGTTCGACCGTTGGTGGTTAGGTCGACCAGTGTTGTTTGGAAGCAATGGTGGAATTTCTGGTGGAATTCGGTCGACCAAGAGTGCTCGGGGGTTCGACCGGAGTTGTTGTTGAGAGTTAGTGGATTTCACTGGTGGACTTCGGTCGAACGGGTCCCCTTTTCCGTTCGACCGATTGGTCGTTATGTTCGTTGAACCTGGGAGGCGACTTTCTAAACAGTCGACCGATCCCTGACTTTGGTTCGACCGCACGAGTATTGTTTGTGGGAATTAGTCGACCGATGGAGTGTCAGTCGAGGCAATTGCCCTGTGTTCGTGAGATTCGGTCAACCGGGACTCTTGGTTCGGTCGATCGTTTGTGTCCAGTTTTGCACATTGGATGTGCGGTTGTTGTGGTCGTCCGTGTGAGGCGAGTTGTGGTGCCGATGTTCTTCCGGCAAGTGTGCTGGTGAGCACATGTGTTGCGGTGGTTGGGTGAAAAAGCCCTGGAGCCCCGTAACTGTTGTGAGAGTTGCGGTTGAGTGAAAAAACCCTGGAGCCCAGCTAGTCTAGAGCTCTGTAGTGCGTTCAGGTTGGGTGAAATAGCTCTGGAGTCTGAGCATAGACCGCGTGTTAAGGGTTGGGTGAAAATACCTTGGAGCCCTTAGACGTTTGAGTTGGGTGAAAGAGCCCTGGAGTCTGAGCATGGACCGCGTGTTAAGGGTTGGGTGAAAAAACCATGGAGCTCTTAGACGTTTGAGTTGGGTGAAAAAGCCCTGGAGCCCCGTAACTGTTGTGAGAGCTATGGTTTGGTGAAAAGGTCCTAGAGCCCAGCTAGTTTTTGCGGGGTTTGGTGAAAAAACCCTAGAGCTCTGTAGTGCGTTCAAGTTTGGTGAAAGAGCCATGAAGTCTGAATGTAGACCCCGTGTTAAAGGTTGGCTGAAAAAGCTCTGGAGCCCTTAGACGTTTGGGTTGGGTGAAAAAGCACTGGAGCCCAGCTTGGCGACGTTGTGTGTTGCGGTGGTTGGGTGAAAAAACTCTGGAGCCCCGTAACGATGGTGTGCGCTGTGGTTGGGTGAAAAAACCCTGAAGCTCAGCTTTGTTGTTGTGTTTTTCTTGTTGGTAGAATTGCATGCTAGGGTGTTTCTGTTTCATGCATTGTAGAATTGGTATACGGGATTTCCTTCTGGAAACTCAGACATTGTTGCATGTTTGTTTTTCATGTCGTGATCAGCGTTAGGTGGGGTGATGACCAAGGAGAGGAGTGCCGATACCAAATCCAGATTTCTCTCGTTTTGATGTCGAAGTGATTACTTGTATTTGTTGTATAGACATTTTGATGTAATTACACTTTTGAAATACTCGGATATATATTATATATATATGTTGGTGCACCTGTTTACTTATATTTGAGTCATATAATCTGTTGATTGTATGTTACAAAATTTTAAATTCTTCTGTTTGAGGATGCAAGTGACATTTTCAACTGAAATTTCATAAAACCCACGTCAACAAATACGAAGAAAGAGTTGACATAGAAATTCAAACAGACCATAAAGCCCAAAACAATCTTTTAACCATTCCATGGTTGCCCACCAAAACAAAATCTATCTTACAATAAATAAATAAAAATAACAAAGATTTCCGTTTTCCCAACATCAGAAGAAAACAACAAACTCAAAAAAAGGGAACATGTGATGCATGCACCTGTTGAGTTGCTGGATTCCTCATCTTCAACTCCTTCTGGAATGGCAGAAGCAGCATTAAATTTGGTCATCTTACCAATCTGTAATCTGCCCATGAAAGTAGTGGTGGCTCTCACGTTCATGGCAGAGAAGGCCAAGTTAGTTGGTTGGCTCCAAATCCTTGTTGGGGTTGGAAGAGTAGTAGTAGGAGTCATGTATGTAATGATCTTTTATTATTAGGTGGAGAAGGATTTTGATTTCTGAACCTCTCTCTCTCTCTCGTCTTTGTTTTCAGTTTGAATAAATTTGGTGGTTTTGTTGGTGTGGATGGAGTAAGGAGGAAGACATGGCTGTCACTAACCAGTAACCACCACCACATGTTTTGGGATTTTTTGTTTTATTTTTGTCCTTTTCTTAAAAGAATAATTGTTTTTTTTTGTTGTTGTTAAATTACAAATTATCCCTCCTAAACAATGATTTCATTTCAATTTGACCCCCTAAATTTAATCTTTCATTATCGTACTCCTTGAACTTTGAATTGGTAACATTTTGTTACTTTCTCCATCAAAAAAATGTTTTTCCCACTTTTTGTGTTGTTTTGTTAGAATGGGCCTATCCCTAACTTTATATAAAGTTAGGTTTCCAACATATTGATTTCTATATTAACTTTTGATCTTGCCGTAATTTGATTGAACAGTCTCTATTAACCAAGTTCCACGGTCAGTTAAAAGTATAGTACCAAAGCTTTCGTTCAAAAATATTCAAGTGAAAAGATCTAAAATTGTCATCAGTTTCGGTGTTATTAGTGAGGTGGTGGGCTAATTGGATTTTATTGGTTCTATATTTATTTGTACGTTGCTTAGTTCAACTATAATTTGGATATTGCACTAAATTTACACTTAGGTCCTATAATTGAGTTCATTTGCACTTGAAAGTTGAGCAATTCCAAGTTTTCATTACAGATTTATAATCAAGTCCTCTCTCACAATGGTTTCTTTCAAAGTTGTAACGAGGTCCTTACTACTTACAAACAAGTGTCCTAATCCCCATACTATTATTGTGTGATTTTCTATCCTTTAATTATATTTGTAAAAAAAATAATAGTGTACCCATAGGGGTGAGTATCCGGTCCGGACCATATTTTTATCCGGGGTCGAGACCGAATCGGTCCGGTTAAAAACTAATTTTTTAATTAAAAAAAACAAAAAACCGGACCGACCCGGACCGGACCGAACCCAAAAAATTGAAAACCTCCGGACCGAAACCCGGACCGGTTCCAATCGGAACCGAACCGACCGGTCTGGAACCCAGACCGGACCGGTTCGTGCACACCCTAGTGTACCCAAGTAACATTAACCTAAGAACACCAAACATGACAACAACGACACTTTTACCACAGAACATGACATTAATTAATCATTAGATGATAATTAAGTGAGGCGCTCCGAGTGACCTTCTAAAGCTGGTAGTACAAACTGTAATTCAATTATTTTCAAGGCACCAAAATTAAAACTAAAGTTGAGCAAGAAGAGTTATTTTGCATCCGGTGCTTAAAAGTTTTTATACAAGTATAAATTCCGAGGAGGCTGATTTTGCAAATGTTCCCGAATCTGAAAGTCAGAATCCCATCTCCATCTCCATCTCCATCTCCACACCACCACTACCACCATGACCACCACGACCACGACCACCATGACCATTCCGAAGAGGAGAAGACAAAGACGAGGTGGGTGGGGGAGGACGGGAGGGTTTACCACTCCCACGACGGTTTGGCTCCACACTCCCACGAGCCCATCTACCATCCTGGCCATTTCAGCAACAGAGCCACCCCTATCTCCCATCGGGACTACTCCGAACGCGCCTTCACCGTCGGTATCGGCGGGCCCGTCGGGACCGGGTTCTCTCTTTTTACTAACACTAACACATCTCACGTGCATCGGTTAGAGAATAGTCTCACGTTGAACAATTCAGGGACTTTCTCTAGTGGGTTTTAAGTTGTAGGGTTCATTTACTCGTCACCAATTGATTTTTAGTTGGATACCCACACTTCAATAATGTTTGACCGCGATCTTTTAAAAAAAAAAGGGAAGTCTATAAATGTAGCTTCCGAGGGTTGAAAATTACTAGTCCTGAGAGTTGAACTTGTCATCTTTTGTCACAGAAGCATTGTGTTTGCCAATGAACTACCCAGAGGTGCTCAACAATTAAGTACATTGCATTACAAGCAAGATATTTGTGTTTACGCGTGATCAAGGTCATTGTGGATGGACTCTCTTGCATGTGTGAGCAACTTTGTTTTTTTATGGCCATACATGGATGATGTGTGTTGGAATGGGCGGCACGCCACAAATCAATGGGTCCACTTTGATACCTTGTTAAATTCAGTTGATTCATTGGTTTAAGAATCCAAATACTTAGTGAGAGCTACCAAACTATTGTATCGTTGATCATATCGAGCAATATAGGATTATAGGTCTACATTTCCAAGATATTGCTTTCTTTGAGTTAATTTACACAGTTCGATATAATTAGATTTGACAAGATTAGATTATATTAAATAAACTTACTCCCATGTGGTTTAATAAATCATGGAAAAATTTGTTTTTGGAACGGATATTGATATCTTCTAGTGTGAAACATTTTTTTCGTGCTTATTAGACATGGCTTTGAGTTTTTATTATTATCTGGTTTATAATTTGAGGTGTATATCTTAAGAGTGTTTATGCTGCCTCAAAGGTTGGATTAATGATGATTTCACTTGTGTTGTGTCCTGCTCGTGAAGGCTTGTCTTGTATCATGCTAACATTTCGGTGATGTTTGTGATTTTGCCATGGTTTGAATCTACTTGGTCTAGAGGAAAATTATCTCCTGATGGAAAGTTGAAGCTCATAGGGCTTTTATAATTATTTTAGTTAATCTATGGAACTTACTCCTGTAAGTTAACTGTACCTAGATGATATTTTGACCACTTAAACTGCAATTTCTTGCACTTCAATATGAGTTTTACCATTTATTGTATCTTGAAACCAGTCTTGTTTTGCTTGAGTTACCTAGATGTTTAAAGCAAAAGATGATAGTGTTCAATGAAGTCACACCCTTGCTCCCAGCAATACACCCTCTTAGTATCATGTAGCTCTTTGGTGATGGATTTCTTACTCTGATTTTTTGTTGCTTCTCGTATTTCAGTAAAACAGCTCTCATGTTGGCACTTTGCCAGAACCTCCGGGACAAGTATAGTCTCGCTGCGGTAAGTTCCGTGCATATTATCGTTATGCATGCTAATCAATCAAAGCACTAGTTGTAGCATTCGTGTTTTGTGATGATTTGCTATTGGATGGCAGTATACTTCCAAGTCATCCAATATCTTGTTATAACGATTACAGTTGATTTATTATGATGCACAAGTTCCTGAAAACGTACCCAAAAGCCATTCTCACGTTAACCTTAAGCTGTGTGTTCTTTGGGTCGAATCTACATCAGCATGCATTCCTCTAAGACATCGCCGGATGCTTTCCGTTTGATGATTACGCTGTGTGCTACAACTCGCAGAGTCATCCGACAAGTAGATGGTGCTGCATGCTGGCTAAGATCCCAAAAAAATTAGTAAAATGTACTCAGCTACGTATTCCTTGTTCAAACTCCATAGGATAAAGAACTCCACCAATTTCCAAATTAAGAAAAAAATGTTTTCCTCAATAAAGCATTGGTGCTCTTAGTTGTGATTTCACATTCTTATAAGGATGGTTGATTAATTATGTGCTGCCTCTATGCCCTTCCCAAAAATTACAACAGTTCCTCTGTGTTGTTTCTGAGATTTTTTTTCATCCATATTAGGTGATTTCCTTGCAAGAAAACTGGATGCTTATTTAGTTGATCTTCGTACAAAATTAAAAGGGTTGTGAAGTTTTACTTTGCCTTTTCCTGTTAATGTTTAAGTTGAAAAGTATAATGATTTAGAACGGCATATACTTATTATAGCAGAATATAGTAAGCAGCTTGTTATGGCACTGTTCCAGAACACTGATTCTCATGATTTACCCAAATACTGAAAGTTGTGCAAATTCTTTACTGACAAAGCTCTACATTATGTATACCCTTAATGATAACTATTTTTTTTATTGTTACAATGATCTTATCTTCCAAGACATCTATGTTTGATCATCTGACCTGCCAACAACCAACATGCTTTATTACTATCTTTAGGAGTAAACTTTGTTTTTGCTTCAGGTAACAAATGACATATTCACCAAAGAGGACGGAGAGTTTTTGGTTAAACATGGTGCACTTCCTGAAGAACGCATTCGTGCAGTAGAAACAGGAGGCTGCCCTCATGCTGCAATACGCGAAGATATAAGCATCAATTTAGGTCCTCTCGAAGAGTTGTCTAATTTATACAAGGCAGATATACTGCTTTGTGAATCTGGAGGAGGTACTGTTGCTTTGCCTGTCTAAGATTCTTCAACATTATTGACTTAATAGTCCAGCAACCAGATATATCATTTCTGCTGGACATCCTTGGAATGTACTGATTATATATTGGAAGGTCCATGCATGTTATAGCATTACAAAAATACAAATGTTATTGCTTGGGACTAAAACGTCTATACATGAAAACTCTTTCTTTTATCTTCATACTAGCTGGAATGCTTCTAGGGTTGAGAATGTCAATTGAATCAGAATGTATTCCGCTTCTACAATCCTGAGGATCTTGGGTCTTTTCTAATTTTATTGTTGTTGTACTTTCCCTAGGGAACCATTTATCGTCAAAGTGGTACCCTTGTTTACAGTTTATGCGTTGATTGTCCATGACCCTTTATGCTGCCAGATACGAAATTAAGTAGAAAATGATGATCAAATTGGTTGAAGGTTGGTATTTTCCTTGTCGTGCAGATAACTTAGCTGCTAACTTCAGCAGAGAATTGGCTGACTACATTATATATATCATCGATGTATCTGGTGGTGATAAAATTCCACGAAAGGGCGGTCCTGGAATCACCCAAGCAGATCTACTAGTGAGAAAACACATGTTTTCATTTCATTTTGCAAATTTATACATCTTCATTGTGAAATTGATTTTCTCTTTAGGTGATAAACAAGACAGATCTAGCTGATGCGGTTGGAGCAGACTTGGGAGTTATGGAGAGGGACGCACTGCGAATGAGAGATGGAGGCCCTTTCGTCTTTGCTCAGGTAAAACATTTTTATGTCAAGATTATTAAATCAGGCATCCATTATTGAGCTTTTGTTCATTTTGAGAATAAAGATACTATCTATAACCAATCAAGATAGTTTTACATTTTTGATGTCAAGATTATTAAAGCAGGCATCCATTATTGAGCTTCTGTTCATTTTGAGAATAAAGATACTATCTATAACCAATCGAGATAGTTTTCACGTCTTTGCTCTAATGGTGTTGTCAACGACAGGTCAAACATGGGGTTGGTGTCATTGAAATCGCTGATCATATCTTGATGGCTTGGGAAGCCGCAGCTGGGAAGAAGCGCAAGTGAACCTTGAAAGCAGTCCGCGCTTTTAGAATCACAGTTCTTGTTAGGATGCAGGCATTTGGAGGTAGTCGACTGTTATTTTCGCCTTTGGTCGTGGTTTATCTTGTACAAGTTTCTTGTATCTTGATTTTGTAACTGTATTATTGAGCTTCTGAGTTCAAATTTCTCTCCTAATAAAAGTAGACAACCAGACATGGTGTTGAAGTGAGGCCATGTGAGAGTGGAACTTGGTTTTGCATGGGGTGTGTTTGTTTGTTGGAATGGAAGGTAGATTTGGTATAGAACTGGACATGTCTGGAATTTGTTGTCTTAATACTACATATCTACAAAAGTATGACCGTATGAGTAAAGATATTTGGTGCATCAATTAAATCTTACATGTTTACAGTGACGGGGTTTATTTTTGCTTATGTCTTAGCTCAAAACCTCGGTCAGCTCCTAGCTAAACCTCCCTCGTTAGCTATGGACAAACCTTAAGAGTAGCCTTGCCAGATAGTCCCAACTCAGTACTCACTCAAACGCACACAAGAATGGAGCAATCCCCGTTTTGTATTTCTCTACAAACATACAAAGGTACAATTCTCTCAGATGGGTTGGTTGTGACAACTCCACAACTCAACGTCCCTATATATAGGTCTCAACCTATAGCTATTTGCTCCAAGAGGCATTCAAGTGCCCACTTCAATGCCTCCATCAAGTCAGATCTAAATACGCATGGAGAGGCAGGAAAGTTTCCTTGTTTGCACCAACGAACTAGCAAACTTTCCTTATGTGTCGCGTCCCCTCAGATACTTGCCTTCTTTGGCCCAACGAGCCAGGTAACCTTCCTTATCTGTCGCGTCCCCTCAGATAGTTGCCTTCTTTGCACCAACGAGCCAGGTAGCTTTCCTTATCTGCTCGTCTGTTGGATACACGTTCCTGATCCGAGAGAAGATCCACCTGGATCCTAGCAAGCTCACTTGCTTGGCCCGTTTGTTCCCAAGCCTCCTGCTTGTGTCCACGGGCCCGTGTGACCCAATGCATTCCCCTGAACAACCTCCTTTGGCTAAGCCCAGGGAACCATTGGCATCACAAGGCCATAGCAGCCTCAAGGGTGTAACAAGTCTCCCCCACCCGTTTCCTTCGTCGTCCTCGACGAAGACGTGGCTTGTCCCTCCAAGTATGCTTGAACCAAGCCCTCGTACTGCCAGAGGGTTATGTCTCGTTCCCAAGTATTCTCGGTCGCTGGAAGCCCCTTCCATTTGACGAGATAGTAGATGTTCCGATTCCTCCTACTGCCCCCTTCTTCTTGCTATCCAAGATAGCCTCTGCCTCTTTGGTGAAGGTGGTGCGCACGCTAGGTGGAGCCCGAGTAGGGATTGACCTTGAGGGGTCCTCTTGGTCTTCCCTATATCTCCTCAGGTTGCTTACATGGAACACGGGATGTATCTTGTACCTCTCCGGGAGTTCAATGTGATAGGCGGCGTTGCCTACTCGTTTCAAGATGACAAATGACCCGTCATACTTCTGAATGACCGATTTGTTGGCATCTTTGGTTAAGATCTTCTTCCAGATCTGTGGGGTGAGCTTCAGTAGAACTTTCTCCCCTTTCTCAAACTCGAGGTGTCTCCGCCCTTTATCAGCAGCTCGCTTCATCCTGTCCTGAGCTTTGGCAAGCAGGTCCCTCGCCTCCTCGGATCGATCGAACCTTGCTTTGGCAAATCTATATGCTGCTGGACAGTGGCCCTCGTCTTGCTTCGCAAGATCGTGTGGCGTCATCGGTTGCCTGCCCGTAGCCACCTCGAATGGACTCTGTCCAGTGGTGGATGTCTTGTGCAAGTTGTAACAAAACTGTGTCACGTCCAAGAGATCCACCCAGTTGCTTTGGTTGGCCAAAACATAGTGCATCAGGTATTCCTCCAAGATGCCATTGATCCTCTCGGTCTGTCCATCAGTCTCGGGATGATTGGCAGTGGAGAAGGCGAGTTGTGTCCCCAACAACTCGAACAGACGCTTCCAAAACTTCCCTGTAAATCTTGGGTCCCTGTCGCTAACAATGTCCTTGGGTACGCCCCAGTGTTTCACAACGTCCCTCATGAATAGGTTCGCTGCTACCTCAGCTGGACATACCTTCGGTGCTGCTATGAAGATAGCATACTTCGAGAATCGATCAACAACCACCATTATTGTTGCCTTCCCGTCCACGAGTGGGAGCCCGGAGATAAAGTCCATCGAACAACTTTGCCAAGGTTGCTTTGGGATAGGGAGTGGTTGTAGCAGCCCGCCTTGCTTCATTCTCTCCGGCTTGTCTTGCTGGCAAATGAGACAAGTCTGGACGTATAGCTCCACGTCCTTCTCCATTCCTGGCCTGTAATAGCTACTACTCAACAAGGCCATGGTCCGCTCCGTCCCTGGGTGCCCAGCCCAGCGCGAATCGTGAGTCTCCTTCATGAGCTCCCTCCTCAGTCCGCCAAGCTTAGGTACGAAGGGTCGTCGGCCCTTTGCATAGAGGATCCCATCCTCAAACCAGTAGCGTCTCGTGATCCCATCCTCGATCTGCTTCTTGATTCTGATGCATTCAGAGTTTTGCTCAGTGTGGCCCCTCAGCTTCGTGAGCATGTCGCCTTCTATGCTGGTGATGGAAGAAATGCGACCTGTCTCCTCACAGACCATACGGCTCAAGGCATCTGCTACCTGGTTGACGCGCCCCGGCTTGTACTTGAGTTCGTAGTCGAACTCAGCCAAGTAGTCCTGCCACCTCGCTTGCTTCGGGCTTAGCTTCTTCATAGTTTCCCAACAGCTAGTCGCAACGTTGTCCGTCCATACTACGAACTTTGTCCCGAGCAAGTATACCCGCCAAGTGCGTAGGCAGTGTACAACGGCTGTCATCTCTCGTTCATGCACAGAGTAGCGCCTCTCTGTTGCATTAAGCTTGCGACTTTCGTAAGCGATTGGGTGCCCATTTTGGGTAAGCACCCCTCCGATTGCTAAGTCTGAGGCGTCGGTGAAGACTTCGAATGGCAAATTCTAGTCTGGCAACTTGAGAACAGGAGTAGTTGTCACCACCCGCCTCAGTTCATCAAATGCCTCATGGCATTGCAGCTCCCATGCCCACTGCCGATCCTTCTTCAATAGGTCAGTGAGTGGTGCGGCAATCCTTGAGTAGCTCTTGACGAATTTGCGGTAGTAGTTCGTCAAACCAAGGAAAGACCTCAGTTCTGGCACCTTCTTCGGTACTGGCCATTGCTCGATGGCCTCGATCTTCTTTGGGTCCATGCGCACCTCGCCACTTCCTATGATGTGCCCCAAAAAAGAGATCTCCTTCTGACCGAAGGCGCACTTCTCAGACTTCAGGAATAGCCTGTGTTGCCGCAACTTTTCGAACGCCAATCTGAGATGTTGCTCATGCATCTCCAAGTCCCTGCTATAAACAACAATGTCGTCCAAATATACTATAACAAAGTCATTTATGTAGTCGCTAAAGACATCATTCATTAAGTTACAAAAAGTTGCTGGTGCATTTGTCAAGCCAAATGGCATGACTAAAAACTCATAAGACCCATAGCGAGTGACGCATGCAGTGTTGGGCACGTCCTCCTCTACAATCCGGATCTGGTAGTAACCGCTCCTCAAGTCCATCTTTGAGAAATACTGCGCTTGCTCAAGTTTATCGAACAAGTCCTCCACGTGTGGCACCGGGTACTTGTTCTTGATGGTCACCTTGTTCAGCGCGCGGTAGTCTATGCACAACCGCAAGCTTCCGTCCTTCTTCTTCTGAAAGATGACGGGTGCTCCATATGGGGCTTTGCTGGGTCGCAGTAGTCCAGCATCAAGCAACTCCTTCAGTTGCTTCTTGAGTTCCTCCAGGTGGATCAGAGCCATGCGGTATGGGGCTTGGGCAGGTGGTCGAGCTCCGGGCACAAGCTCTATCTTGTGATCCACAGCTCGTTTTGGTGGTAGCTCCTTCGGTAGGGTGTTGGGCATGATGTCGCCGTAGAGTTTGAGTAGCGGCTGGATCTCAGCAGGTACCTCCTCCATAGGGCCCTCGTCTGGTTCCACAAGAGCAGCTAGAAAGGTCTCCTCTCCTTTTCGGACGCCATCTTTGAGCTTCAAGGCTGAGAGTAGCCTCACGACCCCTTCCTCGTCCACACCCTTGACGAAACAAGGCGTGCCACCCCCAGTGACCATTATGCCTCCCAGATAGGGCATTACGCCCACCTGTGCCTGCATCAAAAATTCCATACCTAGAATGACTTTGAAGTCATCGAGGGGCACGGACATGAAGTTGCTGGTACCGCTCCAGTCGCCAACCTCCAGGCGCGCACGGGCCACCCCAGCAATCTTCCTTGCCTCCGAGTTAACCGCCTTGACGCGGCTTCCATCTTTGGCAAGCTCCAGCCCCAACGCCCTTGCCTCTGTCTCAGCGACAAAGTTATGCGTTGCCCCAGTGTCCACCATGACTCGTACCTTGTGGCCGTTGATAGTAGCCTCCACGTGAAGCAGGTCGCAACCCCTTTTTCCTCGAAAACTCCTGATAGCATTCAAGAGTTTCAGTGGATTGACCCTTACCTCCTCTTGCTCCTTGGCCACAAGTACGTTCAGTTTCTCCTTCTTTGGGCTTTCCTTAGCTCGGTGAGGACCGTCGCATATGAAGCATCCCCCTGGCTTCTTGATCCTACCCTTGTCCAGCTTTGGCCCTTCACTTTTCTCGGACTTGGGCTTGCCCTTACCCTTGTCATTACCCTTGTCCTTGCCCTTCGTCTCCTGTTGCCCAGTTGTCTTATAGTCCACAAGGGCATCAGCGGCGATCAGGGCGCTTTGGAGATCTTTGACGCCAAGTCTCCGAAGCTCGCTTTGGGCCCATCCTTGCAGTCCAGCAATGAAGTTTTACAACTTGTCCTCTTCACTCATGGATTTGATATCCAACAACAAGGATGAGAAATCCTTCACGTACTCGCGTACCGTGCTCGTGTGCTTGAGCCTCCTCAGCGCATCACGAGCCATCCAGGCGGTGTTGGTTGGCAAGAACTGGGCACGCAGTTCCTTAGTCATGTCCCCCCATGTGGAGATGGCTGGCTGGGCGGGGTCGACGCTCCTCGATCGCCACCACAACTTAGCATCCCCTGCAAGAAACATAGCCCCAAGTGTTACCTTGTCAACCTCTTTTGTGGAGAGCGCCTTGAAGTATTCTTCCAAGTCTCAAAGGAAGTTCTCGAGCTCCTTAGCATTCCTGGCTCCATGGAAAGCTTTGGGCTCGGGAACCTTTAGTCGCTTCCCACCAATCTCGTCCCCATGCTCGCGCAAGGCACGCTTGATAAGTGTCATATCATCTACCAACGTCTCAAGCCTCAGAGACATCTCCTCCTTGACCTCGCCCCAGGTGTCCTCCGTGGTCGCCCTCGAGATGAGCTCCTGGACGGTTGCCTCCAACGCTTCGATTCGGTTGTCACGCTCGAGATTTGACGCCTCCAATGCTCGGACCTTGCCCTCAAGGGCAACGAGACGCTCCGCCGTCCTCGTTTCCATCAGCTCTGATACCAGGCAGTGACGGGGTTTCTTTTTGCTTATGTCTTAGCTCAAAACCTCGGTCAGCTCCTAGCTAAACCTCCCTCGTTAGCTATGGACAAACCCTAAGAGTAGCCTTGCCAGATAGCTCCAACTCAGTACCCACTCAAACGCACACAAGAATGGAGCAATCCCCGTTTTGTATTTCTCTACAAACATACAAAGGTACAATTCTCTCAGATGGGTTGGTTGTGACAACTCCACAACTCAACGCCCCTATATATAGGTCTCAACCTATAGCTATTTGCTCCAAGAGGCATTCAAGTGCCCACTTCAATGCCTCCATCAAGTCAGATCTAAATACGCATGGAGAGGCAGGAAAGTTTTCTTGTTTGCACCAACGAACTAGCAAACTTTCCTTATGTGTCGCGTCCCCTCAGATACTTGCCTTCTTTGGCCCAACGAGCCAGGTAGCCTTCCTTATCTGTCGCGTCCCCTCAGATAGTTGCCTTCTTTGCACCAACGAGCCAGGTAGCTTTCCTTATCTGCTCGTTTGTTGGATGCACGTTCCTGATCCGAGAGAAGATCCGCCTGGATCCTAGCAAGCTCACTTGCTTGGCCCGTTTGTTCCCAAGCCTCCTGCTTGTGTCCACGGGCCCGTGTGACCCAATGCATTCCCCTGAACAACCTCCTTTGGCTAAGCCCAGGGAACCATTGGCATCACAAGGCCATAGCAGCCTCAAGGGTGTAACATTTACCGATGTTGTTTAATGGGCCAGGACAAGTAAATCTTACTACCTTGTCTGTTATCCATTTTCTGTGGCTATGTAACCTTTGAGATATGGTGTCGTTCATTTTCTATTTATTTGTAGTGCTGCATTTCCTTTTCTAAAGGTTTTTGTTTCCAGAAAATGAGATCCGTAATTGTGTATGTTTGCAGTTGTTATGATTGTAGGCAACCTACTCGTATTTTGTGTTTCAAAATTCATATACGAAACCTATTCCATTTGCACACTATATTCTTAATAAAAAACAAAATTTCGCCATTCCCTTCACAAATCTAAATATAGAATTTTCTTTTAATCTAAAACATACAAACTAAATATATGCTTGAGTCCCTGCCAAATGGAAAGAGATGTCTGTAAATGAAATGCATCACAATAAATGTATGTACTCAAAGAAGAAGTACAACAGACAGATATTCTGAGGAATGGATATTATTTGGTTACAAAAACGAATGACTTTCGGTTAGTGATGCAAATGATTACCATCTATCTGAGTCTTCAATTCGAAAATTTCTATTTAGTTGGTATTTGGTAGGTTCAATGTTATCAATTTAATTTCGGATACGAATTTGGTTTAAAAAAAATTACCAATTAGAATTCGGATACAAGCTATTTAAAATTCGAATTATCCGAATTATTCGAATATATGGTCAAATACACAAATTAGTATTCGAAAATTTTAATACGAAAATTTAGTATTCAAAAATTCTGATTCGAAAATTAATTACAATATGTATATATCTATTCAATTTCGGATAATATCCGAAAACCAATTAGTATTCGAAAATTTTGAAGTTTCGGATTTGGATTCGGATAGTTCTACTGAATTCGGATTCGAATTCGAATTTGGTAATTAAATATGGTATTCGAATTCGGATATAGTAGGTATGCAAGTCAAATTATCTGAGTTGCACTCGTACCTTTGTTTCACAGGAACCTTTGTGGCTGTGGTACGCCCACAATCACATGTTTGGATTCAAAAATAAGTGAAAACTTTCGACTTCACCCTTCACAAAATTAAAGGGGGTTACTATTCGTCGTCGGAAAACTACTTATATCGCCCCAAAAATGACATTTTTACCCTTAACAAATCAATTAATACTCATTTCGTCATGTGTCTTTAAACAAGGTGTTTGACTCAATTTTACTCACATTCCTAGTACCAACACCACGAAAATGTCTGGCGAAGCACCTCAATCCGGCGAGGTAACATGGGCGGAATTTTTTCCCCGACTCGGGCGTCTGGCTAATCCGCCTCCACTAAGGTGAAGGCGTCTGGCTAACACGCCTCCACCTATGTGGAGGCGTGTTAGACAGACGCCTCCACCAAGGTGGAGGCGGCTTAGCCAGACGCTCGTTTTTTTTACTTTTTTTAATTTTCTGTTAAATTCAATTTTTTCAGGTTCCGTTGCAAGATTTCGGTGGTGATGGAGTAGATTACAGTGAGCTTTTTGACAGTAAAGAAATATTTACAATAATCGAGGAAGCTTGTAAATGGGCGAAACAAGTTGCATTAGGAGCCGAATTTTTTTTGGTTATGTCATCATACAAACCAAAAACAGATAACCGGATGAATTGTTACCTGAGATGTGATCGAAGACGTGAAATGAGTTCTCGTGATACGAGTATTGTACTGCGAAAGAATACAAAAGGAAAAGGTTGTGGTTGTCGGTTTTTGTAATCGGTTACGTAGTACATTTTGATTGTAATTTGTAATGTTTTTGTAATGTATAATATATCGTGTATTTGTACTTATATCGTGTTGTTCTTTTACCGTAATTTAAATTTAAATATTATTTGATATCTAAAGAAATAAGTTGAAGATATTTTCGTGACAAATAAATTTTAAAAATACAATAGTCAAAGAAATACGTAGAAGATATGTTCGTAAGAAATAAATAATAAGAGTACACAAATAAGAATAAGCAAATACCAATAAATGTAGTAACAGTGCAACATATAACAAAACGATAGTAAAAGCAAGTCAACTACAACTCAGCATCTGAATCATGGTCCGAAATGCCCAACTGGCTATTCCAATCCTCGATGAGGCGATCCCAATCTGTACATGCAAGTCTCGTATCCTCAGTCGGCATCCTGTCTCTCTGTCACAAGAACAGCTGCGTACACCGTATCGCCCTACTGGTCCACTGTATGTAAAATAAAAATTAGCGTACATTAACAATAATAACAAAATATACATTACAATTAAAAATAAAATTAGATAAACTAACCGCATCGGCACATGTCCTATCCAGTGGTCTCTCCGGTCTCGGAATGATACCGTGTACGATAAGTGGATGTGAGCACATACCGAACCACTGCAAATAATCTGCAGCACAAGTGGAGGGGTCGCGACTACGACTCAGATCGTCCAGGTGTAGTCGTCCTACTCTCGGAAATATCCTCCAAACCGATTCCGCGAACGAAACGCTATGCCTGACGTCTTATGTCGTCGCAGTCGCAGACCGTACTGCATGCTTGGGCGTCGGGATGTCAACCGGGATCACCTAAACGTAACCTAGCTGACGTAACACGCGATCAGGTAAATAAGGCTCTGTGATATCCCTATAACGAATAACGCCCATAAATGTAGTCCTCGGCAAAACTACAAGAGGCTCGGGACCATACGACAACCACTCCACCTAAACGTTTATACGTTAATAATAATAAAGTTAAAATTTAAATAAACGTGAATGATATATACATTATATACCTGCGATGCAGTCATCTGATCTAGCCGTCTACGAATAGAAAGAAGTCGACCCTCACTCTTATCCTCAGTCCGGACAGCCCACATACGCGAACGAGGATGACCACGCTCAACAATCTTCCGCTCCCGATGTGGGCGGAAAGCAGAAAATACTTATAGATCCAAGTCTGCAGCAGTGTAAGACAACCAGTAATCCCAAAACAATCAGCACGACTCGATATACCCAGCTGGCGATACAGATATGCCAACGTCGTCGACCGCCACGAGTACTGACCAATGGTATCTGGGTCCCTCGCCTCCAGTTGGTCGCGTGGTCTGACTCTGGAACCGCTCTTGTCGACAAACAAGACGCAGCCTAGCAGTAAGAAGAGGTAAGCAGTCATCTGCGTATCCTCAGTCCGTGGTGGTCACCCCCGTCTGCAACACTCGTCCACAACATCGATACTAACACCACCGTCACTCCAAAATGAGCTATCCCGCCCAAGACCCTCCAGGCTGACACCCAGCAACTCAGATACATATAACTTCAGTTAAGATGTCGGCGCCTGCGCACTGACCCGAATCTCTCTGAACGGAAAGTGGAAAGTGTTGGTGTCAGGCTGTCACCGCTCCACGAAAGCCGAAATCAACGGCATGTCGATGCAGGAAAACATGTTGTACAGCAAGTGTCCCAATTCACTGTCAACCACGGTCGTCGTCATATCATCAGTCATCACTGAACGCCATGCCTGCAATGTCGTACAGGCTCTGTTCCGATTATGGCACTTCAAAACCTTCCAATCCTCGTCATCCCAGATGCGTCTGGCGATGTGGCCTCCGAAACTTGGAATGACGCTGCCATCTACAGGACCACCGAGCATAATATCTGTGACGATCCAAGAGTCGTCCTCACCCCTCTTCTTCTTCTTCTGAGCTCGGGCGTCTGCAGTGCACGAACTCGAATCACCGGTCACAAACCGGCCACCTCGATCCTTCCTAATGACCCACTCAGCCGAAGGACCACAATGTCGCCCCCGTCCTCGACCGGACTGATGTATCGCTTCCTCCTGTGGCCCCAAGTCATACTGGCCCCCATCGTCACTCTCGTCGCGACTCCTCAACTCATCTGAATCATCATCGTCGTCGAAAGAATCCTCAGGTGTCTGACGACGACGTAACAGATCTCTCTCTCTCCTAACTGAAACAGAAATACCACGTGTACGTGGATGACGAGGACCTGACTCGTCTGCTACACTACGTACCGCGCGTAAGGGAATTGATTTCCCTTTTCCTCCACGGTAACCCGATGACTATTAATTCAATTTTAAAAATAAAGTTTTATTAATAGATTTACTAAAATAATTAAACTCATTAATAACTTAATAATCGATTTATTTAGCAATTATTACAATTAATCAATAATCCTTTACAAAATTCGTACACAACTAATTATTAACATAATAATAAATTTATTTAGCTATTATCACAACTTTTAATCAATAATTCATTACTAAAATAATTAAACTAATTAACTTAATAATCAATTTATTTATTAATTTTCACAATTTATAATCAATAAAGGATTTACTAAACTAATTTAACTCATTATTAACATAATATTCAATTTATTTTAAATTTATCACAATTTATAATCAATTTAAATAAATTCAAAAAAAAAAATCGGGGCATCTGCGAGAGACGCCTACCCTACGTGGGAGGCGTCTGCCGGAGACGCCTGCCCTATGTGGGAGGCGTCTCCCGCAGACATCTTGGCCAATGTTCGGGCGTCCGCGGGAGACGCCCGACCTAATTTTTTTTTATTTTAAAAATTAATTAAAATAAACAAGGCAATTTACCAGATGTGAGTAGTCCGGGGTGTCTGCTGGTTCTTTTCCTGGCCTCCGAGACATTATATCTGGTGAATAGAAGAGTGATATGAAGAGAAAGTTGGGTTAAAAGAGTGAAATGAAGAGTTATATATGTAGAAAGTGTAGAAGGTTAAAATAGTAATATGTTGGGACGATCTAAGAAGAATAACCGTTCGGAAAAAAAATCTATAAACGTGTCCTATGCAAAATTTCAGTATCAAAAATCAAACTGTCTTGCTCTTCTTTTTTGTCTGCATTCATGTCATACCGCAAAATATAAAAGTAAAAGAAATATGTTGGTGTCCAACAAACCAACCCGAGAGATGAACGGCGGAGATGCAACTACGGCGGCGGCGGTGGGTGTTCTTGCCCTACAAGGTTCATTCAACGAGCACATAGCGGCGCTGAGGCTTGTCGGGGTCCGCGCGGTGGAGGTCCGGAAGGCGGAGCAGCTGGAGAAGCTGCCGGCGCTCATCATTCCCGGCGGGGAGAGCACCACCATGGCCAAACTCGCCCGATACCATAACCTCGTAATTAATCCATACCTTTCTTTCTTTTTATTTATTTATTTTTCTATTATTATATATATTACATAACAAGAACAAAGTTTGATTTACGAAGATTCATGTCCGACAATTGAACCACCACCACGTAAGTCTGAGATTCAGTTTTAGAAACTATCTTCAATAAAGATGAGATATTTACTAAAAATGGTCTATATTCGTAGTGGGAGGTTTAAGGTTATTATTGATGTCTGCTCATGGGTGTTGGATGACCCCAGATGATTTGGTTACTAAATGTAAAATTATTGAGAACCTTTGGGCAACAGCTGTGAATCCGTCCGTAATTGTTCATGTAAACATATAGTTCTTAGAACTCATCTACATTTCGTACTCATTGCCTACCGGAATCATCAGCCCGTGCCACTCTTACTTTCACTACGAATCATTTGTCGTGAATTTTACCGTAATAAGATCAGATTACTGTATTATACCATAATATCGAGCCATTGTTTATGTGTTTTGGTGGTGTACCTGTCAGTTTCCCGCACTCCGTGATTTTGTTAAAAGTGGAAAGCCTGTGTGGGGTACTTGTGCAGGGCTCATCTTCTTAGCTGACAATGCCATAGGTTAGTAGTACCCTCAACCTTCATAATATGATATATGACTATGGTATAGTTTAGCTTCTCCTATTGAAAAGTACAATTTATTTTTGCAGGGCAGAAAACAGGAGGTCAGGAATTCATAGGGGGTTTCGACTGCACAGTTCATCGAAACTTCTTCGGCAGTCAGGTATAAAGTTTTCTTCTCTTCTTCCATCAACACTTCTATTTGACCTTAAAGTGTCTATGCGACGCACTTCGTGAATTTCTAGCTGGTTGTTATGCTTGACGATTTAGTAGTTTGATTTTTCAGCTTCAGAGCTTTGAAACAGACCTTTCAGTCCCCGAACTTGCAGCAAAGGAAGGTGGTCCTTCTAGTTTTCGTGGAGTTTTCATCCGAGCACCTGCGATTCTCGAAGTAGGGCCTTCTGTCGAAGTTTTGGCTGATTATGCTGTGCAGGTTGGTAAAACTCGTGAGAGAACTGTTGAAGGACAAGAGGTTTATACTTTTTATGTTACTTTGTGTTTCCAGAGTTGGTTTTTGCATATCAGAAGTCTGTTAAGTATCTTTTTTCTTTATTTTTGCAATCATTCATCCTTGAATCACAGGTATCCTCTAGTTGGATGGTTCTATCCATGTGGCTCTTTTTACAATGTCAAGTTTCCATAAAAAAATGTTGATGATTTGAGATTGTGGATTTTGAGAATTTAAGTGTGCTTGTTAGTTCTATGCTTTCTCTCTCCATTGGAAGGGAAAAAACATTGAACTAAATGCTTCTCCTTCCCACACATAGATTCTTTTAAGTTGTAAGTTTATAAACATCTAGCTACTTAATAGCAGTTAGTTCGAAATTAAGTCATACTACAATATTTTTTCATTGATTCTGTGATTCAATAAAATCCTTGAAGATTGGCATTTCTTGTTTCCCTCAAAAGTTGTCTGACCGTTCAGCTAATTATTTTTCATCCCTTCTCTCAAAATATTGCGCACTAACTGAAGAATTTGTTGGTTAAGGATTCTAAAGCTTCACCACTAGAAAAGGTGGTTGTTGCAGCAAGACAACGAAATCTGCTAGTGACTGCCTTCCACCCTGAATTAACTTCCGACACTCGATGGTATCCGTTAATCATTATCTTTATCACTATTTTTTTCCCTTAGCGTTGCTGAGCTCAGTTTTAATTTCGCAGGCACAGCTTCTTTCTGAAAATGGTGGGTGAAGCTGGTGAGCCGGGCCTCCCCCAGGCAACAGAAACTTCTGATTCTTTTCGACAAACAAAGCCTATATATCTTCCAATAATTGAATAGCTGCAACCATTCAGATGATTAAAGTGTTTTCTTTCATCTTCTAGTTTTGTTGGCCAATTATTTTTTATGATATCATGCAAACTCTTAAAGGCTAGGCTGTACAAAGCATCACATTGATTGGGCTTAGTGGTATAGTACTATAGTTTATTTATCAGTTCTGTTATTTAAGTTTTTGCTTTGTTATCTCTTTCATGAAGATGCAAACGGAATCTACACATCCATGTCTTGATCGTGGTTGGGGACCTGGTGGAGTCCCGTGCAGGGCGTGGATGTTCCGTATAAGGGTTTTTTTTGTTTTTTTGTTGTTGCAGTCTTGGGATTCTTGGTGAATTGTTCGAGCACATGTTTTTATCAGTAGTTCTATTGGATGCATGTATAGAGGCTGTGTGATGTTTCCAAGAGGGGTTTTCTCGACTCCCTACGTAGTGCTCTAAAATGATATGCAAGTGTTTTTGTTTTGTATCGACCATCGAGGTCCATGGTGGTTGGCAGTGGCAACGACAGTTATAACAGGTTGTTGGTGATGGCGGTTGTGACGTTGGTTGAATCTGCAGTGTTGGTTCTTGGTTGTAATACTTTCGAAGTGATCATAGATGGAGGTCGTGGTCTTGTGGAGCTACTACTAGGTCGAGATGGTTGTGGAAGAGACATTTTCAGTGCTTATTGTGGGTGGTCTGTAAGTAAGAGTGTAAACAAGTCGAACGAAATTTCGAATCATAAATATTATCTTATGTTATTATGAAATACAAAAAAATAATTATAAATAGAGTAATAAAAAAATCGAAACCGAATGTTAAATTTTTTCGAACGATTTTTTTTTTTCAAATCAAGTATAAAGATTTTCTTTATTTTTCATCAAAATTCTTCATTTTCAAGTTAAATTAAAGTAAGTGTTTTTCGAGTTAAATTCAGGTCGAACTATCGAGTCGAGTAAAAATTAACAGCCCTCTTGTAAGAACATGTATAACTTTTTTTTTCTTTCATGGTTAAAAGTGTTTAGTTTTACACGAATAACAGTTTATTTAGTGTGTGACGTGGGTGATGGTGACCGTATCATTTGAGAGAACTGGGGAATGATAAAATGATAACAGTGAAATTTTTGCCATGATTCTTCTTTTCTGTCGAAAGAGATAACTAGCATGACACAATCTTTACTAATGCTTCACAATCATCTGTCATTGTTATCAAAATTGACTTTTATTGAATCCTATTGCATCGATTCCTAAAGATTTCAAGGTATGAAATCGACTAAGCTACAAATTCGTTGGTTGCTGATGCTCCAAAAGCTCTGAAAACTACTACCGCCGCAAAAGCCGTTGCACCAGATGTTTGGGATACTCTGGAATCTGGATAACTGCTACACGCAAAACACTTCAATCGATGTTACTCTTGACTGGGCTACATACACTGAAGAGCCTTCGTACCTGGAATAAAGGTCAGTTCATACACAAGCTGCAACAGGTGTCCACACCCATCTCTATGATAACCTTTATAGAAATATCAATATCCCCGGAAGCCAAACTAATGCAGGTCTGTCCACGAATTTCCTGCTAGCTATTTAACAATCCATGCTGGGCTTACGTTGTTTGTTTGTCTTTGATTTACCGGACGATTGGGAAATCACAAGTGAGAACAACAAATCAGTCAATTGTAACTACTATTCAAATCAGAAGAAGAAAGTTGCTCCTCCAATACTTTCAGCAGATCATGGTATTCTTCAAATGCATGTTGAGACTAGAATTCAGAGGGGAAAATTGGTTAAGAACTTGGGACAGATCTGTAACGATCTGTTTCAGAACTGAGGAAGTCTATTTGAAACAGTACCTGAAGAGTAGAGCTGTAGGCTTTCCACAGCCTGAGATCATGTTGAAAAATGTCGTACAACACCTTTAGAAAAATTCAATTAGACTGATTAATCATAAGTGAAGCATTTGACTGGATGGCAATTTCAAGTGAAATAAAGTGCAAGAAATTTATTGAGCCACTATTCTACTGCACAAAAAAGATAAAGACATTACATACAAGTTGAGTGTGTTAATGGAAATTATACCCCAATATTTAATAGCAGCACTGTCAAAAGTAAAAATGTACTAAGAATAAATTTTGCTATTGGCCCTCTCTTCCTCTTCTTTTACACTCCCTGTCCCACTGCCAAAGATTTTACCAAGTGCTAGGAAGCACGGACAAACTTGACCTAATTATTTTATCAGATTTCTCTGACGAGACTAAACTGCACTTATCCTATGGGCATACTAAACTTTATTCTTTAAGTTCATCCCATGGGTATGCCAAACCAGACCTATCAATATCGACTCTAATCCATTTAAAATTACAATTTCAAAAGGAACAAACTACAATATACCTATGATTCTTCAATCATACCAATCCTTGAACTTGACTCAAGTTGACCTAATTATAACATACAACTGTAACTAAGGTATAACGGTTTAATTTACCCAAAGTACAGTAACTACCAACAACTGAAGCTCCGTTACTCCTGTTAGCTAACATGGAATTTTATAATTGAAGTGTTTGATTTCCTTAAATAATATAAAAGAAAATGTAAGACAAATTATACAGTTTTCCCACACGACTGGATTAGAGACTTCAAATGATGGCAACAAGATTCAAAAATCTTGTAGCTTACTTCTTTATGACATGCAAAGACAACAAAAATGTGTCAAATAGTACACATCAAAATACCTCAGCACGTCTTAGTAAAGTAGCCAAAACAACAATCCATTCCTTAAATTTGACAGAGCACATGTGTGCAAGCAAAAATTCAGCATCAAGGCGACTCTGCAATGTATCCATTCGAAGCTGCATGGGTACAAGGTACATAAGTAGAACGGCATCAAAAATATCAACATTCATTCTTTATAAAGTCATTTCTTCATTTGACATGATAAACCTAAAACCTTTTTTCCTAAAACCTTTTTCAAGAAACCATGGGATCAATCTTCGGGTTGCACGAGAAAAATCAAAACCAAATATATGAACAAAAAACTTGTAAAAAACCTATTTTATCACTAAACCAACATCTTGATTTCATTCCTTATGGTCTTAAGAGTAACAAGGGAATTATACGAATCTCTATTGATCTATTGGCAAGTTTCACAAGAGATGGCTATCTTCTTTTGGACATATTTGTAGAGTACAAGGTAGAGGAATGAAACATTCTAAAACCTAACATCAACAAAATAATAGAAAAAGAACCTTCCTTGCATCAATACCTTTTGGCCAATCAATTCGAGCCCTGTAGCAAAATTTTCAAGTCGAGCACTTCCCATTTGTTCTCTTTGGAGATATTCCTACATTAAAGTGGATAGATGATACAATTACAAGTTTAAAAGGAACAAACTATATTATAGCGGAGAAGGAAAAAAGTAACTTTCTCACCACAAGATCAAACTGTGTTCCTTTAACAAAAGCAACAAGCTTAGAGAGTTCCTTTCCAGACATCAAGTAACTAGCATGGCTTTCCAATATGTTCTTTACAGAAGCAACATGTGCACTCGATTCTTTGAAAGATGAACTGCCAAAATAAATAAAAAACTTAGGACAAAGGGCTGATACCATCGTATTTGCAAAGATTTTTCAAATTTTCTTAGTTACCTTTTAAGGTCGAAAGATTGCTTCTTATTATTCGATCGAAACAGGAAATATCCCAAAAATCTTGGAGACAACTTATCAGACTCAGCAGCTGCACTTTCATAGTCTCTCCCAGATCTTAATAGAAATCTAACCTGAAAGCATTAAAAAATGACCAGGAAAAAAAATTAAGAAATACAGAATTACAAATGTTTGTTATAAAGCAAAAAAAGGTCTAAGAATATACCAGCTCCCCTGCAAGTTCGTATAAGGATTCGTCAAGTGTGGCCTGACAATAAAGTCGAAAGATGAAAAACAAGAAATAAGACTGATAAATAAAAAATGACATTTGCACTTTCTTTCCCTCAACAATGGACCCCAGTCAAAGAGAACAATAAAATTTATATAGTTCAAAACTCCTCTTTAAACTATTGATTTGCAACGCCTGCTAAGATGGAGGTAAAAATGCTGCAAATTGCAAATAACCAAAGTTCCTTTGCTCTCTTCCCATATTTCGTGGAACCATGCCAAAAGCTTGATTCTCATCTCTTCCTCAACATCATTTTATATCCTATTCCAAATAAATCAAGATCTCGGCATATTTTTCCCTGCCTCAATTATATCCACAAAGTCCCCTGACAAATTATTAGAACTCTAAAGGTAAGACATTTGAGAATCTACTCTCAACATATGAGTTTGAGGAACCAAACTGGGTTTTGAGGTTCAACTGATCCTATAGCATTGCGTAGAAGAAAGGTTAGCGAACTAACAATCTTAGGTTGTATTGGAATTAGCAAATGAGGATGCTCCGTAAATGAAAAAAATTGAAGGAAGAGGATGACAATCTACCATTCAAATCGGAGAAAGGCGGGAGGGTTGTTTTTGTTGATAGTTTAGAAAAGAGAAGGTATTAGGTAACAAAACCCCCAACTCTAAATGGCTCAGCTATTGATTTGAGAAGGTCCATAGTTGAGAGATACAAACTGTAATTACCCTATAAGATAGATGAGTTATATTACTGGATACAACAACAAAGTCTTTTATCCCAAACTAGTTGAGGTAGGCTAGAAATGAAATTATCAGGAGTCACGGTTCAGACACGTGAATCCTTCTTCCACGCGTTTCTATCCAATGCAAATTCTCGAGGAACTTTCCAATCTTTTAAATCTCTTTTGACCGTTTCCTCTCAAGTCAATCGTGGTCTGCATCTTCCTCTTTTTATGTCTTCGATCCGATTAAATACCCCTCTTCTTATAGGTGCCTCCATAGGTCATTCTTTGTACATGTCCATACTATCTCAGTCTGTGTTGGATAACTTTCTCTACCATTGGAGCAACTCCAACTCTCTCATGATTGTCTTCATTTCTAATCTGATCCATTCGCATATGGTCACACATCCACCTCAACATCCTCATTTCAGATACACTCATCTTTTGTATATGTTGTCTTTTAGTGTCCTAACATTCCGCACCATATAGCATTGCAGGTCTTATATTACTGGATAAAATAATTAATTAATTACCTGTAATAAGCGCAAAGCACAATATTGACTCACGGCAGGGCCTTCCAGCTTTGCAATAATCTGCATTTACACAGGGTTCAATAAGGTTCACAACTTAAAATTGACCTTTATAGGCAAAGATCACATACGCTACAAGCAACTGTCTCCACTAAACAAGCTGATAATACAAAAAAATGTTGTGAGATGACTCTTTGAGGAAAGCGTGAATGGACAAAACTTATAACATAAATTTACATCGACTCAGACTATGAAAATGATGGATATATTGTGGTTGATCATATCTCCTATGATGTTAATACAACTTAAAATCTCACAACACATTTTGTTCACTTGGTCATACAACTTAGAATCTCAGAACAAAAATCAAGCCGTGTGAATTTACATGTTAATTTTGTACCCACACCCTTTTATATCAACTGACATGCAGCATGTCCTTGTTTGCAACGTTTTTAGATTCAATAAAACTACAACATTCCAAATTTTTTGAGTATTTTCATACTTTTAGAAAAGAAGATTTCACATCCTACATTTTTCTATGGGAAGCTACCTCTCAACAATTTCATCGTATATGCCCTTGTATTTTTTTTAAAGTAAGAAGATATAACACTTTAAACATTTCAACCCACCCTATCCTAAGAACAATATGGACACTGTCACACTGATAATCTGTAACGTAGTCTAATGCAGTGATTTTTGCATGCAGACTCTTGCATTCAGTCATATTGCTGCATATACCTTCAAACCAGAGATCACTTAACCTCCATCCAACAAAGTGGTGACACCATCCTATATTTTTTCAGTGATATTACCAAACTGCACAACTGCAGCTTATTCACAGTGACACCATCCTATTAGTTTCACACAACTGCATACTTGTGTCAGAAATAGTGCTCGTAATGTCAAACACAATTTGGAGAATATTTACTATGTTCACATCCATAATAGCCAATTAACATGTCATTTTGATGTTTCCGTGCTAAATAAACAACCTCAACAACCATTCTCAAGTAAAAAGTAATTAATAGTCCTAAAATATGCTAAATCCTAAATGCACTTCTTATAAAAGTTAAATAAACTGTATAGGATCCTCATGTTTTCAGGTCAGGTCTTAATTCTAAGTCCACCGGTCCACTCTTCACAAATCATCACAACTAATCTAAACAACAAAATTTATCACGTTACTTCGTGTCAATTCTTTTCGACATTTCGTGTTGCGTTCAAATTGTGTCACCATATGGTGTTGTGTCATTTTGTGTTGTCGTGTTGGGTCAGACATTGCCAGACCCTATACAATTACGATTCAGAATATGCATACTGGCTAGTGAGAATTTCCTAAACAGGTTATTGGCTAGTGTTAAACCAATTTAACAAGCAATAATTCAAACTTAAAAAACTTATTTAACATGAGGAATACGCAAGCAAGAACACTAGATAAACTAACAGATGAAAAAACATCAAACCTTAAAAGAAAATAGCAAACTATAGAACCGAAATATCAGAAATAAGGCGAATATTTCAAAAGAATATAAAAAAGACAAGATACCAGGATATAGCAAGCAGCTGTCCTGTACCATCTTCGCTGAAAGCATTCTTCAAACAACCTGAAAAAAGAGTAGAGCATTACAATATGAATGCTCAATTTTTTGTTTTTGTTTTTTTTATCGGTAAAAGTAACTATATTAAAGAAGGTAAACTGTACAAAAGAGGGAGATGGGTGCTCCCCAAACAGCACAACCAACACCAAAACAGAGCCAACAAAAAAGCCTTTCGAAATGTTCACCTTGTTTCTGATATTTTGGTTCTATCATCATCATCAACATAACCCCAATGCCTCAGAAGAGGCTCCCGCCTAAGCGAGGGGGGGGGGGGGGGGGGTCGGATGTACGCAACCCTACCACTGTAAAACAATGAGGTTGTTTCCAATTGACCCAAATGATGCAAATGCAACTGACCATTTGCGATTTCACAATAAAAGAAATGCAGATCGTTTAAATAGCCCTTTGATATAGTCCATGATGCTCCAAATGTCAAAAAACAACTTAATCTTTGACACAGTGAAAATGGACAAAGCTTTGTATACTATAGTTTGGCTATTTTTTAAAAGCAAAATATGAATGTTCAATATGAAACAACTTATGTATGATTTCATAAAGAATGCAATGGAAGTATACAAAGCTTTGTTGTTGTTGTTTTCACCAGTCATCTATTCCTTCATCACTATGCAAATAGACGTTCTCAAACTTGTGACTTATTTCAGTAGTATATGGTGTGTCAAATGATAAGGATAACAGCAAAATCCTAATGCCAATAGCTAAACACCAACATGTGAATCTAAAGTGGACTATGAGAGGAAGATAAGTCAGGCCCGAAAAGATCCTAACTGATGTAGGAGGATATCTGTCTAGAGGCGACAATCTGAGTTGATATGGTAACATAAGCATGTTACAGTTGCTAAGAAATCCACATGAAGCCACTGACTGGATTTCACTATCACATGATAGGTAACAGAATCCAACAGTTGAACCCAAACCGGTAAATAGAAACATTATCATGTATCATCTTTCTTTTCATATATTTCAACTCAAGTGATGTAACCCACATATAAACAATGTACATCCAGAAAAAAGAGCGTCAATCCACAATAAAAAAAACCATGAACATCAAATAATATATGTTGTAGATTCATCATGAACATCTCTTCCAGTTCTTTCTTACTTAGTCCTTTGCTCTTTATGGCTCATTTAATTTACAGATTTTTTACTCCACCTTGATGAACAGTCGTCTACTGACATTCTCATAGAACTACTAATCAATGAGGCGTCAACCACACTTGATCCAATCCAATAAAAGAAAATGAACCATCTCATCCACAAAACAAAGCTCTTGGATTACAGTGGAAAAGAAATAATAGACAGCGCATCTAGTCAGCAAATTAATAAATCAAAAATTGATGATATCATTTTTATTAAGGTGTTCTTAACATACTCTGTTGACCTTCCAGCAGCTGCAAACAGATCTGCCCAATGCTTTCCATCAGTTTTACGAGCAACACTAACAACTACATCAAGATATTCAGCAAAATTTCTAATCAAACTGCATGTTTTCTCCAAAAGCGAGATTTCTGGGCATTCCAGTAAAGTAACCTGGTTCTTGTTTAAATTTTGGCTGAAAGAATAAAAAGTTCATGATAAGTCAAACCTTGAACCAATGCCAAGAAAAAGAGCAACAATATCATGAAAACCGTAAGCTGCATGACATCTAGCTTAGCATGTTAATATGTACTACATCTAAGGCTCTACACTGAGCCAGAAAACAAGTAGCACTTAATTCATGATTATATAGATACAAACTAGCTAACAGCAATACTCAATTTAGAAGAGTAATACTTTTAAAATCACTCCTATTAAAGTAAATAAGTGTGTTTTACATAACAATTCAGTACATCAGAAGTTTTCCGTCTTGAGGGCACTAATAGATTAACAAGTTAGCTCTATGTGGTAGCACCATGTCTTCTGTGCATGTTCAGCAACAAACAGCTAGTTGATGTTGATTTTAGATAAACAAAAAAGAACTATGACTGCAAGCTCCTAAAAGAGAGAGTAAGAGAGTTGCTAATTTTGAAAGTTGAGTACCTTGATATTTCAGCATCAAATACAGTAAAAAGAAGCCATTCCAGGCAATGCGAAAAATGAGGCTTCTCGGCTGATAAGCATGCCAGCCGCAAAGCTTCCTCACTTTTACCTCTCTATAGGACATATAGAATAAATTAACAAAAAAATCATTTTGAGCACAAAACCTAGCACAGAGATGTGGGACAGGCTTTAAGAAAACACTAAACACACTAGCGCAATAAAGCTGCAAAAATGCACCCCAAAAACCTGAACACTATACACACTAATAAACAACAGAGACGACAGCCTCAAGTAAAGCAAATAACCAAATGAAAGTATTTGAGCTTGCAAAACAAAACGTTTACAGTTTCTAACGAAATTTAGATATTAAATGAAAAAATAACATTTTGGGTGTAAAAATAATAACATGAAGATTGAAGTGCAGTTTAAGAAACGTAATATATAATATATAATGGTAAATGGGTACAAATTGAATCATAACATTACAAATAATAATAATAAATTGTATGAGTGCTAGATAAGGAGGTGGCCCATTTGGTGGATTTTGGACACAAACTTTCACCCCGACGTTCAACGAGTAATCGAGGGAAAAAGGTCATGAGACATAAAAGAAACAAACAATTTTAGCCCTTTCCTTTAGTATGTATGATAGTATCATAGCATTGATTCTTCATCAATGAAGATCATCAAAAATCCACTCCCTAATACAGTGGAAGATGAAATTCCAAATGGTTGTTTGATTAATTATATCGAAAGGGATGTATTTTCCATCATAGACAGTGATACTACAATGCAACAATTTCAAAATATAAAAGCCGGTAGAGGAATTTCGTAAGACTTTAATATTATTTTGTGTCAATGTAAAGGTATTTTGTATAAACTACTTAAGTTTTTTATTGTGTTTATTTAGTTTGATGATTTAGCCCCCACTTATTAATTTTTGATTATTCTGCATTGGCCACTGCCAACGATGTAGGGGTGTCAACGGACTGAATATGAATCATATCCGAATCTGAACCCATTCGAATGTTGATAACAATAGCTGCATCCACATAAAACGAGTCTGTGACTCCAATTCTGATTAAATTCACATACAAAAGTTAAACATTCGACTTCAGATGAACATCCGTTCCCACTTCAAATACATATGCAAACCTGTTGACTTTTTTTCGTTACAAACCGGTCAAGTTCGGCACGCCAACTTGACTCAACTCTTACTACGGCCAGATCGTTCAAACATTTTATTTGAAGCTTTTCCATATTCATTATTTCAATCATGTAATTTGAGGAATCTTGCGCATGCTTCAAGGAAATAATTAACAATTTAGTATTTTGTTTCACACAAGGAGGTTAGGTTTATATGTGTTTTTATTTCGAGAAATTTCGAATGAAATAATTGAAATTATTTTTATAATGATTAATGACCACTTATATTATCCTAGGATTTTGATGTTATATACTTCAAACTATAACCAAATATATATTTTTAAAATGGTAAACTAAAACCATATAGCATGTTTATAAATGTTTGAGCAGATTTTTCTGTCTATTTTGAAAGATGACTCGTGCGTCACTAGTTTTTCCTACTCCAAAACCTAGACCTTCTACTACTTTGTCGCCACAGGCAACCGTAGCCAACCGTTATCCTCCAATTTTGGTTCTCTCTCTCTCTCCTACTTTCTTTCCATTTTTCTAGATTTAGGTATGTTTTCTTCTCTACTATTTTCCCTTTTCTTACATACACCTAATCAACTAGTATGCACCCTATATGCGGCCATATATGCACCCAATATGTCAAATAGTGCAGGCCACATAGGCAGACCACGTATAAAACACATCAAAACATTGACTCGGTATATATAAACTACAAGGATGGGCCACCTAAAAAGCAGTCATGCTACATTAGGAACTAGCCAAATACAAATCTTCATATAAAACACTGAATAACAAGGCCAAAATCATCAAATGTTGTTTACCTGCAAGAGATGTCGCAATAGACAATGTAATATAGTTTGAGCTTGAGGTGAAGGCTCGAAGCATGGAAATTCAGTACAGGCAGAACATGACATCCTTTGGGAAACCCCCACTACAATTCCAGCACTCGGAAGGAGCCCGAGCGGGTATACTTCTCGGTCAAATTCAAGCTCAGGATCCAACTACCATAAATAAGATCTTGCTTTAGACTTCCATATGACAGGCAGGAACGGAGTCAACATTTGGAATATATATGCAAAACTTTTAGGTAACAAAGCAATACATGGTAGATGCATGAATATTCTACTTAGCCGACACACATGACAGTGGAAGACATAGGTTTTTACTTAAGAACAACATTGCTGAATGAAGATATATGAACATTCAAAATTCAGACTGACAATAACAAAGAATAGATAGTTGAGGACTTGATACTTCAAAACTAGGAGTGGTGACTAACAAAACTCAACTCAATGTCTTGTTAGAGGATTTTGTGCAATGATAAGTGAATAAGATTAAACCTCTTCTTTGCATTTATGTAGAGCATCCATGTTGATCTTTTTTGGTGATTGTTGTTCTTGAAATGATATAAAGATGTCGAGTTATGAAATTTATTAGCTTGAAAATTCTAAAAAGGATTGAAATCACAAATGACACCAACAATTTGACTTTTAGAATGATGCAGCTTGTTCATGCACACGGAGGTGGAAACTGAAGAAAATTAGTTTTTTACTTTTCATACAAGCCTAATGTTTTTATGAGGCAAAAGCATTAGACAGCAATCTGAATTTAACATCAACAAGATTGTAGCAATAATCAATCTGGCCTAATAAGAGACATTTGCCGAATAGGCACTTTAAAGGATGATGATGATCTAAAATCTAACTACCTAAATTATGAGCAATTTCTATGATGCATTACAATTTAAAAATCTTAATTCTGCCAAATTTTCTAAATGTAAAAGCCATAATACATCTAGGTGTAGGAAATAAAATAAGGAAATGTCAGGAGCACAGAGTGCCCATCTTTTTAGGAGAGAATTTACCTGTAAGAAATATTCCCTTTTAAAAGTATCAAGTCCAGAGGACGGGTACCAGACCTGCGATCACTTCCAAAAAATAAATAAATCAGAGAGTATTAAGAATTGAACCATCAGCAGCATTTGAGCATAGAAGTATTTAATAGGAACTTAGGAAATAGGAACCTAAACTAAAATAATGAGCATTTTAAGGCAGCCATCTACCTGCATACCACGGTTACCATAGTCTAACCATGAAATTTCTTCTATTAAGTTTGCCTTCTCCTCTGATTGTTCACATGTAACCCAAAACAACTCAACCGAGTCAGTAAGCCTCCGCTCATTCCCATCATCCAAGTCAAGTAAAGAAAGCTCTCCATTTGTTCGCAGAATTAAACATCTAAAGCCAAGCAAAACATACATGTAAAAACTGAAATGAAGATGGGAGTTCCAGATTATAGCCAGTAAATCAACTATGGATTACCTAGACGGTTGACCTGATTGTGGATCTGAAAAAGAAGATAACTTAGTGTCATTTAGCCCTTCTCTTAAACTGAAGTCCGGGATGAAACGCATCGCCGCAGGGTGACTTTTTGCCGTCATAATTGAGAGTTCACGGACCGCTGTAAGCTGTGGCAATTTGATCATAATGTAAAAGGAGATCCCACATCATAAGTATGCTAGTAACTTAAATATTTATCCTGCTCATTTTATAATAGCATTGCAAATCATTTCTACCTCTAAAACAGGATTGCTTGAAGGTGAGAATTCTCCAGACAGCTTAACATGGAATATATGGACATCAAATGGATGATAAGTCACAAGAATATAATCTTGGTATACATCCATCACTAGTGGCTTGCCGATCAAAGGTTTACGACAAAGCAAGGAACTTTGGTCAAGATGATACCTTGGAAAAAATAGCAATTCATAACTGCCACAAGAAATCTCAGTATTAGTGCTACTGAAACTCAAAAAATTACCAACACAATTACCAAGTGGATATAGTCAATAGAGAATATGTTGACAAAGATATCTGATACCAAATGTACCCAAAAAATTCTAGAAAATATTCAATGTGATATAACCGATTTTTGAATAACATAAAAAAATGTTAAATGTTTAATATTCTGGTTAGCTATTACTTGTTGACGTGGTAAAATGACTTTTTACATTGGCAAACCTTCTAATCAAATTCCAGTTTGAAAGAGTACATTTACATCTATCAAGTTTCATGTTTCATTTTGAAATGCAAAACATCATAATATATGATCTAATGATTTCGCATGCTCTTAGAAATGTTGTTGGGGGCACTATTTTCAGTCTGTGATCACTTCAATATTTTTGCATAATGAATTGCATAGTTGAGGTTAAGGAAGTCTTAAAAAGGATGAAAGTTGGTAAAGCATTAGGACCAGACGATATCCCGATTGAGGTGTGAAAATGTCTGGGGGATAAAGCAGTAATGTAGTTAACTAAATTGTTTAGTAGTATCTTTGAGAAAAATAAAATACCAAATGAGTGGAGAAGAAGTATTTTAGTGCCAATTTACAAGAATAAAGGGGATATTCAAAGTTGCACTAACTATAAAGGTATCAAACTCATGTGTCATACTATGAAATTGTGGGAAAGAGTAATTGGACATCGTCTAAAGAAAGAGACATGTGTTAGAGAAAATCAATTTGGTTTCATGTCTGGAAGGTCAACGATAGATGTCATATTTCTTATAAGACAACTTATGGAGAGGTATAGATAACAAAAGAAAGATCTACATATGATTTTTATTGATTTAGAAAATGCATATGATAGAGTTCCAAGAAATGTTATGTGATGGGTCCTTGAGAAAAAGAAAGTCTCAACAAAATATGTGAATTTAATTAAAAATATGTATGAATGAGTTGAAACTAACATTAGAATTTCTGATGGTGTGACTAAAGTTTTTCCGATTAAGATTGGATTTCATCAGGGTTCAGCTTTAAATCCATATCTATTTGCTTTAGTAATGGACGATGTGACAAAAGACTTACAATGTGAGGTTCCATGGTGTATGCTTTTTGCGGATGATGTAGTATTAATTGACGAGTGTAGCGTATGTGTGGAGAGAAAACTAGAGTTGTGGAGAAATACTTTAGAAACAAAAGGTTTTAAACTAAGTATATCTAAAACTGAATATATGAAATGTTGTTTCTGTACCGTTAATACCGAGGAAGATGAGATTATATTAGATGGGCAAGTGGTGCGTAGAAAAGATATTTTTAGATATCATGGATCAATACTTAAAAAAGATCGGGAGATCGATGAATATGTTAACCATAAGATTAGAGCAGGATGGATGAAATGACGACAAGTCTCAGGTGTCTTATGTGACAAGAAAATTTCACTTAAGTTAAAAGGAAAATTTTATAGAACCGCAATAAGACCTGCAATGCTATATGGTGCGGAATATTGGGCCACTGAAAAAGACAACATATACAAAAGATGAGTGTATCTGGAATGAGAATGTTGAGGTGGATGTGTGACCATACGCGAATGGATTAGATTAGAAATGAAGACATTCGTGAGAGAGTTGGAGTTGCTACAATGGAAGAGAAAGTTATCCAACACAGACTGAGATGGTATGGACATGTACAAAGAAGACCTATGGATGCGCCTATAAGATAAAAAGATCTCTTTTTGAAAAATGATAGGGATATTGAATCGGATCGAAAACATAAAAAGAAGAAGAGGCAGACCACGATTGACTTGGGAGGAAGCGGTCAAAAGAGATTTAAAAGATTAGAATGTTCCTCGAGAATTTGCATTGGATAGAAACGCGTGGAAAAAGGCGATTCACATGCCTGAACCGTGACTCCTGAGAGTTTCATTTCTAACCTACCCCAACTAGTTTGGGATAAAAGACTTTGTTGTTGTTGTTGAATTGATAAAATCAAAAGAAACCCCCAAAAGTTTAAGAATTGTTGGTTTATGGTTTGCTTCTCACCGGACCTACTTCATGTTTAATTCATATGCGAAGAAAACAAAAATGGTGGCTTCTTTCATTTGATTTTACCATGATTGCCATTTTGTTTTTCAATAATGAGAAAGAAATGCCTTTTTTAACTGCATGTGATATTGCAACATCAATTTGGGTTGAGTGGTAACATGTGGTTCGTTGTTGACCATGTGCACAGTTTAGCATTGCATTATCAATCATAAGAAGTATACTGCATCTACATTGCAGAAGGTGAAAAATAAAAACAAAAAACTCCTAGCTGAAACCGCAAACATCAAAGCTAAGCCCATTACTTCTTGCGAAACTAAGGTCATGATATTTCTAAGACCAATTTGAGCACTCCAATCCCTTCATCAATTTTTATCTTTCAGAAATGATTTCCTCACATTGTACAAAAATGTCACTGACCATTATGAGGTCTTCAGATTAATACAACAAATAAATATGCAAGTATAAGATTCTCACGTTTTTGAAGATTCGACATAGTTGCAAACTACAATAATCTTCCCCAACCACAGCAATCCTTTGCATTGAATTTTTTGTTCCTGAGATATATCTCCAAATAAACGCCACCTTTTGTTGCGAAAATCATATAAGATAAGACCATGAAGACCAGCAACTGCCAAAAACATACCATCTTGGCTGGCAACCACATGTAAAACGGGCCAATTTTGTGATATGTAAGATACCTGGCAGCAAAAATAGGGAAATCAGAAAATCTGATCTAAACAAGTCAAGCATTGGACAGCAAGAAATAAAAATAACCCCTAACTGGAAGATTAAGATGTGAAATCTTAAGCTCATCTGTATCCCCAGATTGCACAACAAGAACCCGGTCTTCACCATATATAAGTTGCCGCACAAAAGATGTGCCTGAGAGACCTCTACTAGAGCAGCACTTGCCAAACGAAAATGCAAGAATTCTTTCAGACGAACTTTCCTCAATAGCATACAACCTATAACCATATTCATCCCATTGTACGTTTGAAGTACCACCCATAAGGGGTTCATATTTGAAATTGTTGTTTGATTTTACGATAGGAGAAGAGGAAGAACCCATTCCAATTTGACGAATTGTGCACATTAACCGACACCCTGAGACAGACCAAACAGTGAGACCTCTGTATTTCCAACCCAATGCAAAAGCAGAACTGTCAGGTGTCCAGGCTATACAGTTGACAGGGCCTGTATCTTCTGCAGAGTACCTACAACCGGCATTAAAGTTAAAAAGCTATGAGCATGAACAACAGTAAAACTTTATAAATGAGAAACCTACCATTATAAACCTCAGTTTACAAGAAGCAAAAAATAAAATCAAAAAACACAAGAGGAAGTACAGCATTTCAAGCAATTAAAGATATGTATACACTAAGTTCTGCTAGCACATGCAACCTATACTATGGTAAATCTCCTGTTGAGTTTTGCTTGAAGGCAATAATAGCAGAAAAGCAGAGAGAGAAGATTTGTATAGTGGTAAAATAACTCGGGTTCAATTGGTAGCTGTCTAGCTTCAAACTGCCTAGAAACCCTCTCTCACAGGAAAATGTATGTCGAGAAGTAGTAGGGCTCATTCATCAAAACGCAGGAAATAATTGAGGGTTTTCCTGTTTTCCACTAAGTTTATAAGTTAATTCATAATGTATCTTACTTACTACATTACCATTAATAAGTTGAAAAGTGGTCACCTAGTTTCCATGAAGTATTTTTGGTATGACAGCATATTTTGGTTTCTCACTTCAAATATCACTTAAGCAATTATATTTGATATCATAACTTCCTCATGTAATTTCTGGAAGAATACCTTATTATCTTCGTAATTTGATATATCATGCTTTGGATCGCGGATAAGGACCCCACGACTCACGTACGACTCTGATACAATACAGAAGTACACCTATGAATCCTATGATACTATAGTTGATTTTCCAAATTTTACATTCAGCCCTATTGAAAGTTACATATAGTTGATTTTCCAAAGTTACATATAATCATTTCCTCTCACAAATAAATGCAAAATTAATCATTCATGTTAATTAGCAGGACTGCCAGTACAAATAGCATTAGGATTGCCTAATTTCAACTTGATGTGCAACAAGAAAAGAGCATTTGCACCATTGCAATGAAAATTGAAGAGAAAAAATGGAAGGAAGACCTTGATAGAGTCATATGTGCAAACTTACCCCCAGTCATACAAAGAAAGAGTTCGAAGGTGTTTCACACCCTCAGAAAGATCATACAACTCCACAACACCCTTTTGGCATCCAATTGCCAGGATTTGTTGATCAGAAGATAGGGAACAACATACTGCATCACCAACATTTATCCACCTTTCAACTTTAAACGAATCGGTTTGTCTTAAACCTTTTTTACTGATGGAGCATAATGCTATCTGACCATCAGAATATAGAACAACGAGCAACTTCAGCAAGATGGACAGCTCAAGTTGGAGAATGGGAGAACTGTTCACACAATCACGTATGGGTTTCAAAACTGACGGTTCCACTTCAAAAAGAGAGCTCATATCATCATCTTCCCGGGGATGAAGACGAAGATCAAAGCCATCACTGAACTGAGTGAAACCACATAAGGAAATGGCAACATAAATTATATAGTTGAGGAGTAAAAAAAGTAAATGGACTGATTGAAAGATTCAAAACAACAAGTATTTCAAATGTCATGTACCTCTCCTTTCCAGGATGCAAGTCCTAGGCTTCCATTTGCATGTCCAAAGAGTATAAATTTTTTGTCACACACAAGATTGCTCCTACAGAAGCAAACCAACCAATGGAAAAAACCAACTTCAATTATTCTCAAATCCTACATTATATTGTGCTTGCAGCTCGCACCAACCAATTCCTTGTCACAATTACGTGATTTGAAACCTTGAAATAGAAATGAATTTTCAAAACGACTACTTGGGTAAATGATCCTACTATCAAAATTTCAAAACCACAACTTAGATACATGATCCTACTACCAAGCCAAAACCTTACGCCCCCGCAAACTTCACAAATTCCAACCATTTCATCAAACCATTATAAGTTTAAAAATTAAAAAAAAAACATACGTGACCGGATTGGCATCGGAGAATGGAGCCTTCTCTGTGATAACCAGATCCACATTGACAAGCGAGACCCCACGCGAATGCTTCCCGCCGACCACAATCGTCCTCTCAGACGCCTGCACCCTGTACAAGTGAAGATACCCGGCCGACGTCTACACCACAAAAACACACTCACAAACCACACTCAAATCACACCAACCAACCCAAATCGATCTCCAATAATCCACTCACCGTCACCGCGACATGCTTCGCGTCCGGACTCCACACGGCCCGGACGTTCTCCCCCTCTCGGGCCACCGAGTCGGCGCCGCGCGCGTGGATTCCGACTCTCACCTTGTGCTGAGAGAGGAACGAACGATCGAGATCAGACGAGATCCGGGGGCGGAGGGGATGGGACGGGTAGGGTTACCTGGGAGGAGGTCCAGAGCTCGAGGTGGGTGGGGGCAACGAGGAGGAGGAGGGCGCCAGAGACGGAGAGGGCGACGACGCGGTCGGAGGAGGACGGCGGGCATTCGCCACGGGTTAGAGGGATGACCGTTGGCCATCCGTAAGCCACGTACATCGCCGGAGAGGAGTCGAGATCTGAGATTGGTTCGTCCAACTATCGGTGTTGAGGGGTTTTTTTTTTTTTTTGATATTCACAAAAATATTTCTGTTCGGACCCGATCTGATGACTGATTGTGGACTTTTGTGGACAAAAAATAATTTGAGAATTCCTTTAATACATTATACGTACTTTAGGACAGCTCTCTAAGTAGAAGGGTGTTGTCAACTTTGAAGTTATTTTGTGTTTTTAATGTTTTAGGACAGATGTGTGTCCACTGTGAGACGGATTTTTCTCCCACTCAAAACAGGTGTATCCATCGCTGGACAAATGTGTCTTGCATTGAAAATATAATGTTTTGCATTGGAAATACAATCTATCATGTATCGAAAATCGTATTTTTAAACAATAAAATAAAATAAACAAATGGTGATGGGGAGCACAATGCATCACTTTCACATATCATAACTTTTTTTATTTCTGAACGGTATGGTAAGAACATACAAACTGAAGAAGATTGATGAATCTTCGTAATGGTCATCTGACTATCTCAAAGATTGGGAGTCGAATAAATATGATGTCGTTCGGTAGATTCTCGAGCTTCATCATCAGGTAGGACCTACGGAATAGTTAAGACCAGACATTTTGAATTGAAAAAACTAATGATAAAATTGTATCAAGTAGGTAGCATTTCGTCCCGTGTATTGAATGTTTGTGTTTTTTTTCTTCCCATCAACACTTTGATTCAAGCCCAGGAGGTAGAGGATTTTGGGACTTGCTTATTTTTGTTGATTTTTATAACTTTGTTCTTCTTTGAGTGTTGCAAATTTGACATGACACTGATATATAAAATCTATAGTTCTTTCAAATTTTCAACTGGAAAAATATCACGTTAATGATATAAATTGGATAATTTTATTGTTTAAAAGTATAATGCCGTGAGAGATAAAAATATATTATTTAACTTGATACATCATATAATAAAAAATTAGACAAAAAAACGTTGACTTGACTCATATTAATTTTTCGTTTCTCTGAAAATAAGACCAAAACTTAAAACTTGGAATCATTAACATTGTGGTAAGTAAAATCTAAGATTCTAGGACAAAATGGGCCACAATTGCACAATGTAAACCACAAATTCAAATCACATTATTGCTGATCCTAATTCTAAGTGAAAACAAGCCAAAATGTTTTTTCTTCTTTATCGATGGTAATACATAATTAATAAAAATAAATACTAGTTCTCTACCTAAGGCCTTCCACTACGAGGTGGAAAACCCGGGGGGCGACGTGGATCCGCCCCCTAGGTTCCATGTGTCGTAGGCCATTGACCCTTATAATTTTTTTTGTTTTGTATTTTTTTCTAAAATCAGTTTAGAATATTTTTAATTTTTTTTAAATATGTTTTTTTAATTTTTCTTATATTTTTTTATTATTATCTGATGTTAATGGGAGAGAGAGTGTTGAATAGTTAAATTGTTACGGTGGAATATTTTGTGTTGCGTTAGATTTGTGGTTGTACTAACATGGTAGAGAGAGAAACTTGGAACGTGTGAGCCGAAGGAATAACAAAAAGTCAAAACTAACGGTTGGGAACTCGAGACTTCTGTCAAGTGACGTCACCCGGCAACAATACAGGAACAAACCGCAACCATCCGATCAAATCCCCCGAAAACTCCCCACCGTCCATCGCCAAACCAAACACCCCTCCTCCGGCGCCTTTCCTTTCCTATAAATACCTCCTCTCCCCCACCCCTCGCCGGCGAAATGGGCGGCGTTCGAAGGTTTCTCCTCCGCGAGTCCCGATTCCTCCTCCGTCCCAACTCCCACTTCCAGCAGCTCAGGGCCTTCGATCGCACCCGTCATGCCCTCCCCAAGGCCAAGGACGCCGCCGCCGTTTGCTCCCCCTCGTCTTCCGCCGGGAAGGGGTTCGTGGGTTGGTACTTGGGCATGATCGAGTACAGGCCGGTTCTTACCAAAAGCCTCACCGCCGGGTTCATCTTCGCGTCCGCCGATCTGTCCGCGCAGGTGCGTCGTGTGCTTTAGGGTTTGGAGTGTGTTGGTTTTGGATGGATAACGTTTTCACCTAGTTTTTTATTTTATTTTTGAACTGATTAGTTTGTCCGTTGATTTTTATTGGAATCCGACGATCTTCCGGTGTGGCTTCGAGGGCGCAAGCGCATTGCTGCCTAGTGGGGGAAATTTGAGTTTGCACCCAAACTCCAATACAAGAACACAATTTTGGTGGGCTAAAATCGATGCCCATCTTCTTTCCGTTCATGTATATGTCGATGGCAAAGGTTGAAGAAAGGAAAATTACATGATGAAATCTATGTTTGCTTGTAACTAGATAAAAGGAATGTTTAAAGGCTAAATCACAAAACTATATAAGAGTCTCACTTTTGTTCCTAACATGAAATGGTAAGAGAAAAAGTGAGGGAAGCATTGCCCATATGTAACCACTACCAATGTCACGAGTGTTACTCTTAGGATCTGAATGTGCAACATTTGGTTGGAGAAATACTCTTAAGTGTCAGCTGAGTTAACTCGAAGATGTCACGGAAAAATTGTGTTTGTTGGTCATTATGTTAGATGGAAATTGCCTGTTGCAGTTTAGGTGTTGGTCATTTTTTATTATTTGTTCGATATGTTTACCATGAAGATGTTGAGCACATCAAATTTCAGCTGTCGGAAGTTGTTAAAATATGGTATTATGCAGTTTGGACATTGTGAGGTTGGGAACTGTTTAGTTTGTAGAGTTTTTTATTTGACCAAACATGATATGAGTATGACTTTTGGCTGGTGCTGTTTGCCTATGGAAATGTGCGCATTTGATTCGAGGTTCACAAACTTGTCAGAGTTGTGAGATAAGGTATTGACTAGCTTGCCGAGTGTATTTGGTTTTATATGGATCAAGCCATCAAGGTGACTTTTTTCTGATGCCGCTCAACTGTGGGAAATGTTTTGGTATGTTTGATTTGACATAGAAGAATTTGTTTTGGGGGGGAAATATATATTCTTTGCATTTCAGATGTTGAAACATTAGGTATCAGTTTATTACTGCAGAGTAGTTGGCTTTACTTGGGAAAGTTGTGATGTTTCAGTAAAATGCCATTTGCCTGTGAAAATATTAACTGCGTTTGGCATTAAAATGTGACCCTTATTTTCCCCCACGTTTATATGCTTTTAGTCGTTCATGGACAACTTCAGAAAAAAGTTATTTGTGGTTACACTAATAGGTCGGGTAATAGTTTAATTATGGAGTCTTTTTGCGATTTGGTTGACAACTTGACATGGATAATTGTAATCAATTTGACACCATTAATGTACACCCCAGGATCCAACACCATTACAGAGGTTACTCCCAAAACAGTGGATGATTATCAGAAGAACAGATAAAATACTATGAACACGTTTTGTGCCCTACCTTATAGTGTTTTTGCATAGAAATTTGAGAGAAAAGAAAAGAAATGGAGAGAAAATGAAGTAGTTTGTGCAGTTTGTGAACCAGATAACAAAGGTTGAAAGCTACATAGAGACGTCATAATTTATTTTCATAAATTTGGATGTTAGTAGCCAACAAACTAGTTTCATTTCAATCTAGATAAAGAAGAAGCTATACATGTTGTTGACTTAAAAGAAAGTTATGCTAAATTCCTCTACTAATGAAAATCAGGGGCGCTGGTAGATCCACAGTTCACAATGATTTCACGCTAAATGTTCCACGGGATCAGTGTGTTAGCATATATTAAATCATACTAGTTGAGAAACTAGAATGTCTTTTTTGTTTCCAAGGCTCATTCAAGTGGTCGATGGCACCAACCAACTAGATCGCATATACAAAGAGGGTCTCTTAAATTTATTAGTAAAACGTTTCCAAGATGACATCCCAAAGAGGAGTTGAACCTAATTTTCATATACAAGTACAACTTGATTTCCAGATATGAATGTAAAATTTTGGTCATGCATATTGAGCTTGTTTTTAGGTGAGAAGCCTGGATCAAACCAAATGAAGTCACCCAAGCAAGTATTTGAGCACAATCCAAGTCGACTACCTTGAGTTTATTTTTTTCCCTTTTTTCATGAAATTCAATTGATTCTTCAGAAAAGAGATGCACCATAATAGCATATATCCTTGAAGTCTGGAACATGCTCTCCTTCCTTGGAACAATCCACGCAGATAAATAGTTCACTGAAAAACAAGCATATTTGATATATATATATAAGCTTCATTTGTTATTCTTTTAATTGCTTATGTTCCATCATTTTGTGAGGGATTGTCACTTACTCACATATCTGGTATTTATAAGGTGGGGCACTCATTTTTTTACCTCCTTTTAGGCCATTGTCAGGATTATCTGACTTGATAATTTCAACTATAATGCAGGTTATGGGACCAACCATATCATAAACATCTCCTCATCCTGCCCTGCTGTTTACTTTGTTAGAAGAACAACAGTGATTCTTAATGCTAAATTTTATTCTATAGTTGCTTCTAGTCCATCATTTTGTGGTGGATCCTTGGCTTATTTAGTATTATGTGAGTTGTTCATTTCTTTACATCTTTTCAGGTCATTGTCAAATCATCTGACTCATTTGACTTGATAAGGACAGCTAGAATGGCTGGTTATGGGATGCTGATCTCAGGACCATCGTTGCATTTATGGTTTAATTTTCTGTCTAGACATTTCCCAAAGACTGATATGGTCACTACTTTGAAGAAAATGATTCTGGGACAGACAACTTATGGGCCTTTAATTACAACGGTTTTTTTCTCACAGAATGCAGCCCTGCAAGGTAATGACCATGATTATTCAACATCGATCCGCTGCCCTCTTAATAGCATTGAGACAATCTGAAACACATCATTTTATACTTAATATATGCTATTTTCCATTTTAACTTTAGGCTCCATATGATAAGACAGTGACATACTGTTCTATCAAAGTATATGTAATTTTCCCTTTCACAGCACACATTGAAGTTTGAATATGGAATGCTATAATGCTCGAAGGCAGCCATCTAGCTTCCTTGTGCCCGTACTCTGATCAATCTCTTAAACATAACACTAAAAGAACCATTTCTTAATGATAAACTGTTATGATCTCCTCATTCTCTTAGACTGGTTTGTTTTAGGTGTGCACAGAGACCCAAACTATTGACATTCTTCACATGCTATTTTAGTCATATGAAAAATGGAAATTATTTGTAAATTGGCTGATTGCATTTGCTTGCTAGGACTTCCGTTAGGAGGTTCCCTGTTAACATTACATTCTTTTGCCTTCTTTTTAACTTTGGATCTTACCTACAGGTGAAAATGCATCTGAGATATTAGCCAGATTGAAGAGAGATTTGGTGCCTACCCTCATTAATGGGCTAGTCTATTGGCCAATGTGTGATTTTATCACATTCAAATTTGTCCCTGTCCGTCTACAGGTAATTTGATTGACATCCTTGATGTTATAAAGTATGGAGAATTATGCCATTTTTCGATTATCACAATAAGAAGGGTATTGACTGTCAATTCTTTTCTATTTTCAGCCACTAGTTAGCAATTCATTTTCCTTCCTCTGGACTATTTACCTCACATACATGGCTAGCTTGAAGAAAGCGGACACATCAAAGATTGCAACGGATTGACTCCAATCACCAACTTCATTTTTTCAGCGTTCTTGGAAGTGATTTTGCAGTTTACATTAGAGAGAAGTACAATAATACATGGCAGTTGACTTATTTCCTTGGGAGACCGGATACAATTTTGTTCCTAGCTTCACAGATTGTGAGTACATGATTCTCGCTTAAGTTGTTGTGTTAGACTTAGTAGTTGTTCCTGTCCTCATGACAATGTCTTGATGTCATCCCTGGGGGATTTAGTATTGTGCCGTCAGTGGATATGATCCTTTGCATCGGTAGAGCCTCAGAATTTATTTTTAGGAAGGCTGTCACCGTAACATCTGTATTATATGGTCTCTGATACAAGTGAATTCTCAACATGTCGACTTAATTGTTTTAGATCATATTCGGCCTCACATTGGTTTTAGTTTTAGCTTCCGTTTTGTTGTAGGCGTGAAGCATTAAAACTTGTATGCTACTGTGAAGAGGGATGTAAAGATGTGCTTACTAGCACGTTTTGTTGTACTAGCTACTCTTTTAAAAACATTACACTACATAATGTCGAAAGCGTTGGCATTGCTCAAATTCATACTATACGATGTTTTCCTAGGCGCTTCACGCGGTCTGAATATATTTTTTATAGTTTTGGGTTTTTACACGTTTGTCTTTATGTTTGTGTCGAATTGCAGGTCACATCTTAAATATAAATTTTTAATCTCATATTTTGAGAAATACAAAATGTTTAAGAGATGTAAACATAGATTTAAATTTCTTTCATGAAATCGGTTCGGTTTGCGTAAGTATTACATTTGTTGTGTTTGAAGCATTTTTTAAGAAGCACGTTTGGGTACCACATTCCTTGCATGAAGCAAGTACGAGTTGAACCCTAGCCCGAACCGACCAAGCTGGATTGATATACCTATGCATGATAGATCTAATTAAATTTTCCTAACTTTTCACTTAAATATTCTAATTCCTAGCGAGTCATCAAAACATATCAAGTTTAAAAAATAAACCATAAAAACCACCACTACATTTACAAACCAACCCGTTTATGTAACCAAAGACTCGTTTAATAACCCACCAACCCGTTTATGCCTATCGAACTTGCTAAAAACACACACTTCCTTAACCCGCCTAACTTGTCGCAGGGCGGGACAATAACAATAGTAATACTTTTCTGTTGGCGGGTTCAACCTACACCATTTATCACTAATCTTTATTAGTGTACCATTATCTTTATATATTCTCTTTGTTCCAATATTGAAGCTTAAACCCCATAATGACACAACAATAAATAAGCACAAACACTATAGGAAGGAGAAGATAAAAGCCAGTTTTGATAAGGAAGATGTTGATATCTACTGAAAGAAAAAGGCAACACATCATAATGTAATGTTCGGACTCAAACACTCCAAATGCCATGAAGACTCTTGTAATCTATCTTTGTTAATTTTCATGTCTTTCATCTGAAGCAACCTCCACTCCTTGTAATTTCAAAGTCTCCCATCCAGACTCGGTCGAGGATTGAGAAAAGCTCGCGCCCGAATCGGAATTCTCTTCCCTCTTCCTCCACTTCCCACCAATTCCCAGTGTCAACTCCACTTCACACTCTTGCTCATTGCTTTCTTCTCCTGATCTTTCGAGGTTCAGCGCTTTCCAGGCATTGCTTCTGTCTTGATTGTCCTCATATGTTCGCGTGTTTTGCTTTCGCGGGTCGAATTTGGTTTTGGTCATGAGCTGCTTCTGGACTTGGTAGAGCCGGTGGAGTTCAGAGACCTGCGTTAAGAGATTTAGAAATTAAAAATAAAATTGAAGATCACTTTTTGTAATGATTTGGTGTACCTGTTCTCTGAATGTTTGTTCTTGCTTCAGCACTGCCAGTTTCATGTGGTCTCTGTCATACTTCTTTAGGAACTTCCCCATCTGCCTTCTTTACTAAAATTCTGAATTTATCAGTAGATTTTGATGTGCCCTTTGCTTTGACAAACCTGGATATACTTATCCAGAAAAAAAATGGCAAGTTTAGATTATTGGTTTCTGTGACAAACACAACTTTCGATCAAATAATTGCTAGTTCTGAAACCATTTCTATTTTCTACAGGAAGTACCCTGCACAAATTGCTGAAGCCATGCCAAAACATAAACATGATATTAACATAATATAATTGAACAACTTTGTTCAAGAAAAACATGGTTGAGCTCAATCTCCACAAAATAAGAGAGAGAAACGTTTGGATCTTTGAACCATGCATGGTCAAGAATAAAAGTTTTAGTATTGCCTCGAAAATTTTGAACTCAAGACTTTTTATTAAAAAAAATCTCCAAAAAACAAGAGAGATTGTAAGACAAAAACACAACCTCATCAAACCAACCACAACAAAGGCATATCAGCACATAAAAAACAATCTTAAAATCTATATGAAGAAACAAGTTATGTGATGAAATGGAAATATTGAATTATCTACAGATGGGATGTTCACCTTTGTACTTCTGTCAGAGGAGAAACCACACCCCTGCAGGAACAGGATAGATCTTCCACTCAGTGTTCTCTGTGGAAACAACACACACCCAACACCTCAAATCTTGGTGTCACAACAAAAATTTGGAGATTCTCATGCAGCCCATCACCACAATATTATAGTTGAGTCTGCCAAACAAGCAATCCCAGTCTCTCACCAATGCTTTCAGGAGATGGAAAGATGCCCAGCATTTATAGTGAAAATAAAAAAAACACCAAAATGTGACCAACTTACCACATAATAAATTCCAAGGGAATCATCAACCTGACAGCTAACAGTGCTAATGGAAAATCACATGTTCCATGTAATCCTCTGATCAAAGTTGTCACATAGTGTACATTATTTGTGTGTGTGTGTCCAGTGTTGTGTATATATGGTAGTTAGAGGGGGAGGGGACCAGATTGCGTGCTTTGTCTAGATTATCCTCATATCTCCAGTTTTAGTTGAGTTTGATTCAGATAGGATGGAATAAAGTTGAGATAAGAAGTGTTTTGGTTGGCAGAAAACACCACATGATCCAAGGTTTTTTTTGTTGGTTTCTTTAAGTACCTCAAAAGTAGGAATCATGTAAAGAGAGGATTATTCTTTAGCAAGTCTCTCTCTATTGGATTCTAATTAAACCTCAAGATATCACGCTTTAGCATTTAGGTAAGTTTAACCCAAACAAGAACACGTTGCGTCCTGTAATCAAGTGTTTGGAATGGTTCTAGGTCTCACATTCTCCAGGACGACTTACATATTACAGATTATAAATAACATTTTGCTTAGACATGATTCTTGACAACAATGAGACCTTGTTTGAGTATGTACACGCACGAACCATTTTTAGAAAAGAAATCATATGACCGGAAGAAATACCTTCAAAGGTTAAAGGACTACCCATTTATTGTCTGTTTTTCCAATGGTACATATATGGAATAGGATATACAATTATACTCAATGAACAAAAATCTAACATTATCTTAAGCCTGACACGACGATTGTTGCCCCGATTTATAATTGATGTATGCTTAAGTGCTAGACTATTTAGGCTTAATTTATGAATACTAGCTTCACACTTATGTCATCAAATAATTACTCAAATGACTTGTAAAATGCGAAGACTAGCATATATAATGTTCATTGACACATTTATGTTGACAATAGTGACCAACAAAAAAAACTAACTTTTGGTAAATAAATGCATTTTTTGTATTATGAATAAGCCCAATCTTAAATTCCACGCCTACAATTAATGTGCACCACGCACCTGAGATTACAACTAATATGAATTATCATATGTAAATTGAACTTCATTTGTGATCCTCCAAAACGCATTTGTCAACCCTAATATTCATCTATGACATTTTGATGCCCTAACAAGTAACACCCTTTTGAGTCTAGTGGAAGACTTTTCCCAGTCCTTGCCATCCATCATGATTCATGCAACATTTTGGCAGGGAATCTACTGAAGGGCTCCCAAACTTTATTATTATAATTATTTTTTTGGTAAAGGGAGGGAAGCAGTTGTCCCCGTCCGAGGACGAACCAATGGTTGCAAGTATAATTTTATAATTTATTCCTGTCCGTTCCCCACTGTTTGGTTCCAATTATCACCCACATTTTAGAGGTGGGTTGGAGACACATGAGTGGCATGCGTCTATTTCTAGATGTAGCAGGGAGTTAGTCAAGATCCAGGAATGAAGTTGGGTGTGGACCACAATCTCTTGGATTGTGAATTTTAACCATATATATGCTTCCATTTTTATTAGGTAGGTTTGTGTGGTATAGTTTTTTTTTTGTTTTGTTTTGATGATCCAGAATTTCCCGGTAAACGCTCACACTTGGGTTAGACAGGTTGAGGTTCTAAACTAGAGGTGGTTTACACCATTTTCACACACTCACCCCTAACCACTGCACTACGTCCCAGGGGACGGATATAGTTGAGCAAAAAGTCGAATATGTTGGTATTGAAGGGAATGTGTTCTAAAAGTTTTACTTTTAAATGTCAATTATTATGAATTGAATGAGAAATCATTTTGTTCATTGTTTATGTTATTCGTTTTTTAGAAGTGTTAAGGAAGATGGCTCTTGGTCCTTAACCGTAGAGCTCTAAAAGATATTGGTTTACATAAAACAAAAGATATTCGCAACCATGGTAATTAACATGGAACATTAATTACCGAGTTAAGATTGTCGTGTTGGTCATAGATCATTGTAGCTGTACAAGTGAGTGACAACACGGGTATGCAAAAGAGGAAAATATTACTTTTGTATACTGAATAGACCTAATAAGTAAAATATTATAGAAATGTGTTTCTGTGTCATTAATATTTTACTGTGTCTTTGGTCCTTTGATATGAGACTTATATCTAATCACTTAAGGAATACTTAATTAGATCAGTGTCTTGAACTATCGATCAGTGTAGTGTAAAGGCATTGGTTGGTTAAGTACAACTTTTGTTGGAGAAGATAGTTAGTCAAAAGATTATCATTGCCCCTCTTAATTGAGTGATGATATTAGTGGGCCCCTTGATAAAGCAAAGTTATAATGTGCACAATGTGATTTGAGTTAAGTCACATATTTATAACTAGCTTAAAGAGATCAAGAAATGAATACTAATACAAAGATGACACAATACTACTTTGTGTGTATTCTTAATATCATGAGGCAATGGACGGACACAAGTGGTGCACTCCATCACTAAATGGATCGGGTTTTGGTTCGAGTGGAATTAAGACATCTAACTAATTGGGAGCTATAATGTGTAGCTAGATACCGCTTATAGCTTGTGATATTAAGCTCTTAATATCATGCCAACTTAGTCTAGATCCTCCCATAGGTCACACCGCAAGAAACCGGGAAACAAGAAGCTTGATTTTTGGTTCATATGATGTGTCAGGTTTCTTATAGAAAATATGACACATGTGGTGAACAAGTAAAATCAATTATGTTATATATAACATAATTAGAATCATGATAAATTCATATGAGATGCATATATTATGGGGTGCAATAATTTATTGTTGCATAGGATAATATATTGCATAAGTTGTGAATTTGCTAAAACCCCATCAAGTTCAAATTTTGTTGGAAATAAATCCAAAATTTGAAAAAGGCAAAATCGGGTAAACGTTCGGTAATCCGTTGAGGTTCGGTCGACCGAAGGATCTGTGGATCGGTCAACCGAACATGGAACGAATAGTCATATTTGATTGACCGAACTTGACCAAAGTGCCTGGAACTTTGGTACGGTGTACCGAACCAAAATCGGTCGACCGAATAATGTTAATTTCCGATATTTTCGGTTAACCGAATGGCACTCGGTCTTAGACGAGAATTTGTCCGATCGGTTAAGGAGAATTTTTCTCTTTAAGAATCGGTCATCCGTCTAGTACTCAGTCAACCAATCGTGACATATTCGGTTAACCGAATGGGTCTCGATCAACCGAACAACGATTGATTTTCTACCTTTGATTATTAAGAGATTAATTTGATTGATGGTTGGATTAGCTCCAAACTTGGTCAAACGTTTGTGGGTGCATGTAATACATGAAGGAATTAATTTATGAGAGAAAATGTAAAGAAAAACGCGGCTAAAGAATAGCCATGATTAAGAGTAAGATTGGAACCTATAAATATGTCCTTATTCTCCCTAATTGGGTTACACAATTCAATAATTATTTTCTCTCTTAATTCACCACAAAAACCCACGAAAATTCTCTTAGTTTTCTAAGTTTTTGGAAGGAGAAATCTCAGAGGCTAAGGAAGGGGTTTGTAGCTAGATTCTAAGCTTGTTTGGAAATCGATTGACTAGCTCCTTTCTCTCCAACCTTGTTTAGGGTATCGGTGAACACTCGGAGGCATCCGGCGCAACGAGAAACGAAGATTGGCTTCCTCAGCGTCTCTGAAACGTCAAGAAGTTTTTGAGAACTTCTAGGTATGAATTTCGGAGTCCCTTTGTGTTTGTTTTAATAAGTTTTTGAAACTAGTTGTTAAAACAAACCGATGCATGCATAAATAAATCGAAGAAAATTGTAATAGATCCTTATTATACATGAAAATTCGAAAACTATATATGTATAATTAAACATGAAATCCTACAGTGGTATCAGAGCATAGGGTTCAATTTTCTCATGATTTATGGCTGTAAACAAATTTAGTTTACCATCTAGGATTTAAACAATTCGTTTTACCGGTTTTTCGGTCTTTAAATGTTTGTTGAAATAATTCTTTATAATAATTTGTTTTAAATGTTTTGAATGTTTAAAACATGTCATGTAATTATTAGAATTATGATTTAGACACTAGTCCAACTTACAATAATTTCGTTTTATTTAAAAACAATTATTTTGTAAGAGAATCAACAAAACCGAAAAACTGCAGTTCATCTTTCCATTGGAAATTTGATGGACAGCAGTTCAAAAATAGTTTTGAACTATGGATGAATGAAAAATGTTTTTAATGGATTTCAAAATATTTTTCAAAGAATTGTTGAGAATTCTGGATGATTGATAAATTAGATTCTGTAGTTTATAGCAATTGCGTGCATGGATGCTTGAGTTGCTTTGCAGGATTGTGAGTTTATATGTTCCAAATCGGACACTACAAATGTATGTAATTATTATTATACAGGGGCTTATGTATGTAAAAGCCATATTCTCTATTTTCTATCTTTAGAATTGCATTTGCATGTGAGAGGTTTTTACATAGGACTTGCACTAGTTTGTTTTTATCGAATGTGAGGAGCATGTTTATTTTTCTGTAAAATCTACATCTCCGGTGCAATAGGAAGTCGCCGAATAGAGCATTGATCGAGGATCGAGGATCAGGGATCGAAGATCAAGGATCAAAGGGAACATATAAACTCACGCGATATGGATTGTGTGAATGCTTAATTTCTGTTTTTTTTATAATTTCTGCAATACATGTGATGAATGGTGAATGTTAGGATGTGTATAAATTTTAATATGCATGATAAACTAAAATTCAAAATCACATGTTGATATATGAAATTGTCCAACAAAAATTAAGAATAAATTTCCTTCTTATTTCATCCACTAGCAGTCATTGATCGAGGGATACTCTGCTCGCCCTTAGCGGGAGATAGCTCCCTCTATCTTTGGGAATAGTGGGAGATATAAAGGTTGTCTGTTGTTGTGCCACAATTAAATATATGAGGTGTGTTTCACCCTAGTGAACCCCAAGTATGTTTAGTTGTGAATACAATAGATAAATGTATCTCGTATCAAATGAAAATAAGTTTTCTTAACATTACCTAGAGCCCTCGCTCGGTTTTGGGAAAAAGTTTTTCTTACGAGTATATGTCGTATTCCCTCATAATTAAAACGACAAGAGTCACAAGAGTTTGAAGATGCTAAATGTTGCTAAAATTCAAAAAGGTTGTGATTAGAAAATGTTTTCTTACCTTGATATTGTAATGTATTCGATAGCCCTTAGCTAGTCTATATTACAATTGATGGGATCTTGGATTGTTGCATTTATGGGCAAAACTTTTATTTGCAACATTTACATTTATATATTCGATATATGTATGCATGTGTATTAAAACATAAAATTGGCATTAAAACCTGTATAATTTATTTTGTAGAAATGTCAAATATCCAACCAATTGTGCGATCTATGATCGAAAAGAACCCTTTGCAAAATGATGGCTCAAACTTCATGAAATGGCAACTCAATCTCAATATCGTGTTGAGGTTTGAAAAACTATCTCATATTTTGGATGATGAAATCCCAAAATTGAATGAGAAGACAACCGATAATGAGAAGGAGGCGATAGCCAAGTGGGAAGACCAAGAGAACCAAGTTCACGGTCTAATGTTGGCATCCATGGGTGACTCGCTTCAAGCGAAATACTTGGATTCAAAACCCAAGAAGACCATGGAGGCTTTAACAAAGATGTTCATGGATAGTGCCCGAAAGGAGCGCTATAAGACCACCATCGCACTCACAAGGTGCCATATGGCGGAGGGAACATCGGTATCTATGTTGGATTTCGTGCCCTATAGTATGTATATATTTTTCGAAATTTTATAAACATATAGGATCGAAACATTCATATTTTCTTCGATTTTCATATAGACATGCATTTGTTTGTCCTAATTATTTAACATGCATTAGAACAAACAAACAATTGCAATTAGAATCATACCTAGAGGTTCTCTAAAACCTCTTGAAAATCCGGAGTCGCGTTGCCGGTCGAATCGCCCGGTGGATTGCCTCCGAGTGTTCACCAAACTCTAAACAAGGTTGGAGAGAAAGGAGCTAGTCAATCAATCTCCAAACGGGTTTAGAATCTAGCTAATAACCCCCTTTTTCTTTCCTGAGATTTTACTCTCCAAAAACTCAAATTAACTAAGGAATTTCGGATGGATTAATTGGGGTGGTTAGAGAGAGAGAAATTTGCATATATTTAGTTTTAATGAAGGAAATTAGGCCTATTTATAGGCTCCTTTAATTTCCACATCATGGGCTATGCATTGACCCATTCTTCAATGTTTTTCTCTCTTAAGACCAATTCTCAATATTAAATTTATTAATCCACATCCAAATTTAATCATAATTGACCAAGTCAAAACCATGATCAATAATTCCTTAATTAATTTGCCTTTATCGAATTTTGGATTAATTCCCAACAAAATTCGTTTTTTTTGTTTTAGGAAATTTAATTAATTTGCCTTTATCGAATTTTGGTTTAATTCCCAACAAAATTCGTATTTGGGGTTTTAGCAAATTTAATTAATTAATTTGCCTTATCGAATTTTGGATTAATTCCCAACAAAATTCGATCTTTGGGGTTATAGCTAATTTATATATCCTATGCAATATATCATCATATGTAATATCAAACAATCACACCCCATGATATATTTACATCTCATATATAAATTCATGATTCTAAATATGTCATTTTCATGAGATAATGATTTTATCGATTCACCACATGTATACGAAACTCGATACATCATATGAACATAAAATCACCTTCTTGTTTCCCAGTTTTATGGTGTGACCTATGGGAGGATGTAAGCTAAATTGGCAGTAATATTAATAGCTTAACATCACAAACTATAAGCGGTATCTAGCTACACATTATAGTTCCCAATTAGCTAGATGTCTTAATTCAGCTCGAACCAAAACCTGATCCAATTAGTGATGGAGTGCACCACTTGTGTTCGTCCCTTGCCTCATGATATTAAGAATACATACAAAGTAGTATTGTGTTATCTTTGTATATTAGTATTCATTTCTTGATCTCTTTAAGCTAGTTATAAATATGTGACTTAACTCAAATCACATTGTGCACATTATAACTTTGCTTTATCAAGGGGCCCATTAATATCATTACTTAATTAAGAGGGGCAATGATAATCTTTTGACTAGCTATCTTCTCCAACAAAAGTTGTACTTAACCAACTAATGCCTTTACACTACACTCATCGATAGCTTAAGACACTAGTCTAATTAAGAACTCCTTAAGCGATCAGATATAAGTCTCATATCAAAGAACCAAGGACACAGTAAAATATTAATGACACAGAAACACATTTCTATAATATTTTACTTGTTAGGTCAATTCAGTATACAAAAGTACTATTTTCCTCTTTTGTGTACCCGTGTTGTCACTCACTTGTAGAGCTACAATGATCTATGACCAACACGACAATCTTAACCCGGTAATTAATGTCCCATGTTAATTACCATAATTGCGAATATCTTTTGTTTTATGTAAACCAATATCTTTTAGAGCTCTACGGTTAAGGACCGAGAGCCTCTTTCTTAACACTTCTAAAAGACGAATAACATAAACAAGGAACAAAATGATTTCTCATTCAATTCATAATAATTGACATTTAAAAGTAAAACTTTTAGAACACATTCCCTTCATTTCTCACGATGCAAGGATACCTTGAGAAATTGTCGAAGCTCTCTTCTCCAATGCCCGAGGACATTGCCGAAGATCTGATTCTTGGCTCTCTAGCCCCGTCCTTTAAGGACTTTGTGATGCACTATCATGTGCGTGAAAAAGGGGTGAGTCTTGAGGAGCTTCACAACGCTCTCAAAACGGCTGAAGTTGACATGGGCAAAGGTCAGGACAATCACATCCTAGCCGTCCATGAGAGGAGCAAAAAGATCAACAAAGGTAAAGGCAAATTTACCAAAGATACGTCAATCAAGAGCAAGGGAGTAGGAGGTACTCATGGGAGTGCCTCAAGGGGGAAATCTTTCAAATCTCCAACTCCCAACACGGAGTGCTTTCACTGCGGTGAAAAGGGACACATCCGACCGAATTGCCCCAAGTACAAGGAAGACCTTGAAAATGGGATGATTGAACGTAGGCGCCCGAGAAGCGCCATAGGTATATTTGTTATTGAGATAAATTTAATCACCTCTATCCTTGATTTGGTAATGGTTACCGGATCTTGTGCTCACATAATTTTGATGTGCAACTATTGAAGGATAGGAAGGAACTCGTGGAGAACGAGATGATATTGAAGATTGGAAATAGTACAACCATCACTGCGATTGTACAAGATTCTATGGAGCTTCAATAGTCTAGTGATTTAAATTTATGCTTTGAAGAATGTTTGTTATATGCATTCGATTAGCAAGAACATTTCTGTATCAAGTTTTAGATATGGATAAATTTTAATAAATATTTTAATTCTTGCTTGTCTATATCGAAGAATGGAATTTTCTATGCAAATACATTCATATAGAATGATTTCTATTTGCTTGAAATAAATAAACAAACTCAAACAAACAATAACAAAAGAGAAACTAAGATAACTCACGTGAATGATACAATCTTGTAGCACTATCGGATTGGTCAAATAAATGACCAAGAGACCTTTCAAGAAGAAAGGAACGAAAACGAATAACTAATTGGATATGATACATTCTAATGTATGTGGTCCGATAAGTACAAGTGCAAGAGACGGTTTAAGGTACTTCATTTTGTTCACGGACAACTATAGTCATTATGACTATATTTGTCTAATGGGAAGCAAAAGTGAATTCTTTGACAAGTTCAAGGAATTCGAGGATTAAGTAATGAACCGACTCAACAAGAATATCGAGTCTCTATGAACGGTTCGTAGGGGTGAGTGCTTAGGATACCTAATTTGACTCATTCCTAAAGTAGGAATAGGATATTGCTCGACATGGTTCGATCAATAATGAGTCAATTTAAATTGCCGATTTACTTTTGGAATTATGCACTACAAATAATGACAAACTCACTAAATAATGTTCCATCCAAATCCGTGGAGAAAATGGTTTATGAGCTATGGAGTTGAAAGACACCTAAGCTCAACTTTCTCAAGATTTGGGGTTGTGAGGTCTACGTCGAGAAATTGATATCGACCAAACTTCAACCAAAAACGGATTAAGTGCTTCTTTATAGGTTATCCTCGTATGACAAGAGGATACTACTTTTGATATATCACCTCCAATCGAAAGATTGTAGAGAGAGATATGTTTTTCTGGAATTTCTGGAAAAGAGAGAAAAGTAGTGGGAGTAGAGTTGAGCTTGAGAAAACTCAAGATACTCTACAAGATCATGATGTGAATGTTGCATTCAAGATCATGAAGGCCTAGCCGAGATTCATTTGGTTAGTGGGAGCGTGAGCGAGAGATCCTTACAAGAAATTGTGAGAGAATCTCAATCATCCTCACCTAGTGTGCGTTCGAGAGTCGAACATGAACCTATTCCTCAAGAAATTGTGGAAGAAGTTCGAGAGACACAAGAAGAACCAAAAGAACTAAGAAGGTCAATGAGGGAAAGGAAGAAACCCAATAAGTATGTGGGACTTCATGAGATCATGGTACTAGATACCAAAGATCCCTCGACCTTCCGAGAAGCAATAGAAAAGACTCCAAGCTATGGTTAAAAGCCATGGAATCCGAAGTAAAATCCATGTATGATAATCAAGTATGAAACTTGATTAGCCTTCCTCAAGAGAAAATATCATTTGGTATAAATGAGCTTTTAGGAGGAAGATAGACATGGATAGTAACTTGACAACCTACAAAGCGAGACTTGTAGCAAAAGTTATACTCAAATTCAAGAAATTGACTTTGATGAAATTTTTGAGAAGTTCCCATATTAAAATCTATTCGGATTATGCTCACTATTACCGCATTTCACAATTGTGGGATATGGAAGATGGATATCAAAATGGCGTTCCTTAAACAGGAACTTGGAGGAGGATATGTACATGGTACAACCTCAAGGTTTTGATGATCCAAATAATAGCGAGAAGAAATGCAAGTTTCGAGAATCCATTTATGGATTGAAGCAAGCATCGAGGAGTTGGAACAAACGCTTTGACGAAGAGGTGAAGAAAATTCACTTCATTCAAAGTAAAGGAGTACCTTGTATATACAAGGAGATTAGTGGGAGCCATGTAGTACTTCTGATCTTATATGTCGATGACATATTGCTCATGAGCAATCATATACCTTTGCATTAGCAAACGAGAAATTTCGTTGAAATCAGTGTATTCAATGAAAAGAAAAGGATAAGGCTCAACACATCTTGAGAATCAAGATACATTGAGATACATCCTGTAGACTCATTGGCTTCGGTCAACGTGCATACATTGACAAGGTCTTTGGAAATGTTCAGGGTGAACAATTCCGATATGGACAATATGCCAATAAGTATGAGTATAGGTGTGCAACTCAAGAAGTCTCAATGTGCTCAATCACACAAAGACTTGGAGTACATGAAGGTATCCCTTATGCTTCGGCAAAAGGAAGAACCATGTACACAATGACTTGCACAAGACTCAATATCTCGTATGCTCTAAACGTGACAAGAGGTCACTAATCCAACGCAAGTCCTAATCATAGGATTGCGGTCAAGAATATTCTGAAGTACCTTAACCGGACTAAAGATAAGGTTCTTGTTTATGGAAGACAAAGGAGAAAATAGCCGAGGGCTGTTTTGATGCAATTCTTATAGGAATTCTAGACAATAAGAGGTTGGAATGATGATGCGTCATCATTATCAAAGGTGGAGGTATGAGCTAGTGTAGTTAGGAGTAATATCACTACAGCTAACTCAACCACCAACGAAAGACAAAATAAATGAATAGGTGGACACAACAGTGACACAACTGATCCATTCAACAAACCTTAATACCAAGCTAAGAGACGAAATATATTTCGAGTCCATGGATCCGAGGATCCATGTGGATTGGCTTGATAGGTGATTTAGGAAGGTTACCCTAGTTATTAATGTTTTATACATTGAGAATGTATGTGAAAGAAAACTTTGATAACAAGTGGGAGATTGAAGGGAATGTGTTCTAAAAGTTTTACTTTTAAATGTAAATTATTATGAATTGAATGAGTAATCATTTTGTTCCTTGTTTATGTTATTCGTCTTTTAGAAGTGTTAAGGAAGATGGCTCTTGGTCCTTAACCGTAGAGCTCTAAAAGATATTGGTTTACATAAAACAAAAGATATTCGCAACCATGGTAATTAACATGGAACATTAATTACCGAGTTAAGATTGTCGTGTTGGTCATAGATCATTGTAGCTGTACAAGTGAGTGACAACACGGGTATGCAAAAGAGGAAAATATTACTTTTGTATACTGAATAGACCTAATAAGTAAAATATTATAGAAATGTGTTTCTGTGTCATTAATATTTTACTGTGTCTTTGGTCCTTTGATATGAGACTTATATCTAATCACTTAAGGAATACTTAATTAGATCAGTGTCTTGAACTATCGATCAGTGTAGTGTAAAGGCATTGGTTGGTTAAGTACAACTTTTGTTGGAGAAGATAGTTAGTCAAAAGATTATCATTGCCCCTCTTAATTGAGTGATGATATTAGTGGGCCCCTTGATAAAGCAAAGTTATAATGTGCACAATGTGATTTGAGTTAAGTCACATATTTATAACTAGCTTAAAGAGATCAAGAAATGAATACTAATACAAAGATGACACAATACTACTTTGTGTGTATTCTTAATATCATGAGGCAATGGACGGACACAAGTGGTGCACTCCATCACTAAATGGATCGGGTTTTGGTTCGAGTGGAATTAAGACATCTAACTAATTGGGAGCTATAATGTGTAGCTAGATACCGCTTATAGCTTGTGATATTAAGCTCTTAATATCATGCCAACTTAGTCTAGATCCTCCCATAGGTCACACCGCAAGAAACCGGGAAACAAGAAGCTTGATTTTTGGTTCATATGATGTGTCAGGTTTCTTATAGAAAATATGACACATGTGGTGAACAAGTAAAATCAATTATGTTATATATAACATAATTAGAATCATGATAAATTCATATGAGATGCATATATTATGGGGTGCAATAATTTATTGTTGCATAGGATAATATATTGCATAAGTTGTGAATTTGCTAAAACCCCATCAAGTTCAAATTTTGTTGGAAATAAATCCAAAATTTGAAAAAGGCAAAATCGGGTAAACGTTCGGTAATCCGTTGAGGTTCGGTCGACCGAAGGATCTGTGGATCGGTCAACCGAACATGGAACGAATAGTCATATTTGATTGACCGAACTTGACCAAAGTGCCTGGAACTTTGGTACGGTGTACCGAACCAAAATCGGTCGACCGAATAATGTTAATTTCCGATATTTTCGGTTAACCGAATGGCACTCGGTCTTAGACGAGAATTTGTCCGATCGGTTAAGGAGAATTTTTCTCTTTAAGAATCGGTCATCCGTCTAGTACTCAGTCAACCAATCGTGACATATTCGGTTAACCGAATGGGTCTCGATCAACCGAACCGCGATTGATTTTCTGCCTTTGATTATTAAGAGATTAATTTGATTGATGGTTGGATTAGCTCCAAACTTGGTCAAACGTTTTGTGGGTGCATGTAATACATGAAGGAATTAATTTATGAGAGAAAATGTAAAGAAAAACGCGGCTAAAGAATAGCCATGATTAAGAGTAAGATTGGAACCTATAAATAGGTCCTTATTCTCCCTAATTGGGTTACACAATTCAATAATTATTTTCTCTCTTAATTCACCACAAAAACCCACGAAAATTCTCTTAGTTTTCTAAGTTTTTGGAAGGAGAAATCTCAGAGGCTAAGGAAGGGGTTTGTAGCTAGATTCTAAGCTTGTTTGGAGATCGATTGGCTAGCTCATTTCTCTCCAACCTTGTTTATGGTTTCGGTGAGCACTCTGAGGCATCCGGCGCAACGAGAAACGAAGATTGGCTTCCTCAACGTCTCTGAAACGTCAAGAAGTTTTTAAGAACTTCTAGGTATGAATTTCGGAGTCCCTTTGTGTTTGTTTTAATAAGTTTTTGAAACTAGTTATTAAAACAAACTGATGCATGCATAAATAAATCGAAGAAAATTGTAATAGATCCTTATTATACATGAAAATTCGAAAAATATATATGTATAATTAAACATGAAATCCTACAGTGGTAGTTGAGCAAAAAGTCGAATATGTTGCTCTCACGATTTATATTTTAGGCACATTTCAGCAACTGATTTTCATGGTTTTTGCGTGTGATTATATATATTTTTTGATAAATAGTAGGGTTGATTTTAATTATTAGGTGAAATACGAATTCACATTACACGTACTATGATCTACGCGTGTAGGAATCGAACTTATGTCCCAATTCCACTTGACTGGTTTACCTAGGGGGAGTAGAATCTGACCCGGTCTAGGTTTCGGTCCGAACCCAGGGGTAGGACTGGGTTTCGGTCCGGTCCAGTCCGAACCCAGTCCAAAAATCGATTTTTAATAGAAAAAACCCAGTATGATCCGGGTTTTTGGACTGGACTAATCGATCCGAGTTCGGTCTGGACCCCAGAGAGCATCCGAGTCTGAACTGATGCTCTACCCTAGGTTTACCAGTTGGGATATACAATGGGTGCATGTGATTATATCTATAAGTACCTTTTCATGATCGTATGAGGTATTCGTCGATGTCAACCTCAAGAAAAGAAACAAAATATACGAGGAAGAGTTGAAGAGAAACTAATTTTGAGGTTGAGGCAGTGGCGGATCCAGTGGTGGGCACGCGTAGGGATTCAATTCAGATATTTTGATTCAGATATATAATATATTTGAATTCGAATCTAAATTCCGTAATCCATTACCAAATTCGAATCTAAAATCAGTAGAACTATCCGAATTCGAATTTTCAAATTTTTTGAATACTAATTGGTATTTGGATATTATCCGAAATTGAATATATATGTATATTGTAATTAATTTTGAATACTAACGTGTGTATGTGGTCATGTGGGTGTATCTGTATATGTATAAGTGTATATATATGCATATTGTAATTAATTTGGTATTCAGATAATTCGAATTTGAAACACATTGTATCTGAATTCGTATCCGATTTCTAATTTGTAATTTTTTTCATACTAAATCCGTATCCGGAATTAAATGGATAAGATGGAACTTACAAAATACCAATTAAATAGAAATTTTCGAATCGAATACCAGATAGTTGATAACCATTGCACCCCTAGGTACGTGCCCACGCATGAATTCTATTTTTCCTTTAAGTAGTATACTTGGTGTCTTGTGCCAATTGGAGAGAAAAAAACTCGTATATTATTACTTTTGGTATTTATTAAGTTCATTTTTAAAACGAAAATGTCACCATAATATATATTATTTACTAGAGCACTACATTCATTTAAAAATCATTTTAAAAAATTAAATAAACACAAAGCAAAACCAAAAATAATAATAAGACAAAACCCAAAACTGAAGTTGAATTTTCATTTGTCTCTAATTCTAAGTCAACTTCTTATTTACCTTTCCTATTCTTATAGAACAAATTGCACAATCAGATGGGAGATGATTGGATCAATGATGCACCGTATATTGAAAATGAGATTTTTGACAATATTGACAATGAAGTTATAGTCAAAAGATTTCAAAGAATGAAAACTCGCCTAGGAAAAGTATAACAAGAAAGTAAAAAGTGTTTTTGTTTTTGTTTTGAAGAATACTATTTTTAAATATTTATATGCTTATTTCCAAAACAAAATGTATTTTTATTGTGCTCACTCGTACTTTCTCTCCGGGTTGAGGACTTACAAATTTATGTGAAGTAGGTTGTTGTTTAGGAGTCAAGACGTGAGATGTTATAAGTATTTTCAAATGGCATATGCTCTGGGGTTTGGGTGGTCAACTCTTGTACGTTGGTGGTGTTAGTTCTTAAAGAGTCAACTAAACAGCCAATTACCCTAAATGGTGGACAATCAGTTTGTTATCCCTGTTAACACAACCAAAACCAAATTGATAAGTCTAATAGTTTTAGATATATCAAAGTCTTCGACCATAATTAAGAGTATCGAAGCGACGCATTTTATATATCATGATACCAAATTTTGGTAGTCAAGTATAACTAGAAGCACCAAGTTGAAGAGTTATAGTTTAAATTAACAAAGTTGTTGGTGAGATTGCTAGAAGCAATCAGGAAGTTTTTAATTAGAAAGTTATCAAAACCTAGTAACCACTATAAAGTTATTATCACATGCAATGCAATTACAATGATTTAATCAAGCATGACCTAAGTGACTTGCGATCATGATCTTATCAATATTAGGTTGTATTACAACCCTGAAACATAAAGTACATTATCCTAACGTAGGCTTAATTGCTTATAATAAGATTTCATAGCTTATTATATTACTAAAATTTAATAACTTATCTCTTTTTATCCAATGACCTAATTCGCACTTGTCTTTGTAAGTGGTCCGATTGCATATGGATCATTCTCAGAATCTGAGTGTTTGGTAGCAAAATGTCTATTCACTACGTTATCTAAAGAGTCTTTGATGATGATTAGTTAACACCAAATTATCATTAGTTGTCCCTGTAAGCCTGAACGTTCTCTTATAATAATGGCAATCTAGATCTTAAGTACTTTTCTTAGAAAAAAAATAACATGTGAGAAAGAGCTGAAAGGCAGGACTCAACTCTTGATTTTGGTATTTTCTTAACGTGGAGTTGATGAAAAATTATTAATTTTTAATCACATGAAAAAAAGGCCAACTGTGAACTGACCAAGTAATTCCTTTCACGTCCACACACACGTATGGTTAGTTTAGGTTCTACACGTACTCCTATTGACATATTTGAACCAATTATCATATTAGATACCAAAATTACCCTTCTATTAAATATCACACATTTTGTACAATTTTATAAAGAACTTCCACTCCACAAACACGTTTTGTACAATTCTTAATCACATGTAGTGTCTAATAAACCGACCTCTTGTTCTCCCATTCTGCCTTTGCTAAGTTGATGACTTTGAGTTAGGGTTCCAGAGAGAAGAAGAAGGTTCGTTCTTCACGTATTACTTATGGAATGGAGATGGAAATTCTTGGTTTTGGTAAAGTTAACCCCCTTAGAAAAATAATGACGAATCTTGATTATGTTTACGACAAGTCATCAATTGTCAAATCATGGTTCAAATATCGGTGCATCGTTTCATCTCCCACCCGACTTGTCCACCGGTGCATCGTTTCATCTCCCACCCGACTTGTCCACCGGTGCATCGTTTCATCTCTTGCCCGACATGGATGTCACGTTGGGCGAACATCGTTTTGCCGTCGGTTGCGAGCGCCAACGTCTTTTATGAGTTCATATATGATATTATGAGGAGAGATTATGGGCGTAAACGAGCCGAATCGAGCAAAATTTCGAGTCATAAGTATTATCTTATGTTATTACCAAAAACAAAAAATAATATAAATTGAGCAATAAAAAATTCAAACGAGCTATCGAGCCAAGCATTAATTTTTTTCGAGTTCGAGCAGCTCGTTTACAGAACCAAATTTGAAGTTATTTTTATTTTTCATCAAGATACTTCATTTTCAAGATAAACTAGAGTCGAACATTTTTCGAGTCGAGTTATCGAGCCGAACCAAAGTTGACAGCCCTAGGAGAGATGGTATCTTGACCATTAAAGTCATGATTTAAGAAGTTCGTGGATTTGCAACAAAATGTAGGAAGACTATGAATAAAAATACCTATACTCAAGTATGGTACTACGAGGACAACTACCAAATTTCTAAGAGGTGAGGGTAAAGAAGATTAAGAAGAAGGTGAAGAGGAGAGATATAGCATAATCTAGCTAGAAAGTGAGGTCTGCAACAGTAGAAAGCACAAGAGAAGAGAAGACTACGATAGAGGTGTTAGGATCTATGACCCTCTAATCGCTATAATAAATGTAGAATTAAAATGCTAAGCGAAGGATTAAGGAAAGAGACAATGCAAACCACAAAATCGTCGACACCGAAGTTTAGAGAGGTTCGGCACCCACACCCGGGTCCTAGTTCTCCTCGTAAGCCTCGCTCGATCCCCCGAGCCTCGCTTACGGTTCCACTAACCGATCTCCGTTCCGGGTCGAGATCAACGTTGTTTACAACACCGAGCCTCGCGAACAATCCTCGCATCGCTCGTGTCTCCTCTCACAACCCGAGAGGGAGCTTCCTCGAAGCTTTTACAACTCTTTGATTCTTTGATATGGAAGTTGAATCACACTCTAACTAACACTCTATACTTGAGCACACTTGGATATGATATTGAATTGGATATGCAAGTGGTGAAGTTTAGGCTTGAGTGTTGTGGATTGAGAGCTTGAAGATGGAGAGGATTTGGCTTTGAGTATTGGATAGATAGGAAGTGTTCAAGATCATCAAAACAACCAAATAAGGTCCTATTTATAAGCCTTCAAGCTCATATAGCCGTTTGGGAGTTGGTGGTGAATGGACCAATGAGAAAGCAAGATGTGACTTAAGCTCTGCCAGAAATCGAGACAGATTCGGTCGACTGTTATCCATACGGTAGTCCGAAACATTGGTCTGAACTATGAACTCGGTTGACCGATTATGTATCGGATAACCGTTCACCAACCTCCAGTAGCGCGGGTATTCCGCTAACAATGCGTGGGTAATTGTTTTATCGATAACGGTCAAGTTAAATAGCCGTTGTTGACGATCTGTCCTTGCAACCTTAGTCCTTCTTCACTTTATCACATCTGTCCTTCCATCCACCATGTTGACGATCACTGGTTTTGTATTAAGGAGTACGACTTATGTACAACTTTATATACTACTCTTATTTAGATCTACTAATGAACTACAATCTGTAGGATTTCGGGTCGCTATGTATGTATATATTTTAGAAATTTTAATACAAACATATAAGATCGATTTCATATTTTCATTGATTTTACGTACATGTATTTGTTTATTCTAATATCATGCATTCCTATAAATATTAAAATAAACAAAGAATGGAAGATCATACTCAAATGTTCTCTAAAACCTTTCAGAAGATCTGGAGTTCCGTTGCTCGTCGAATTGCCCGCCGATTCGCCTCCAAGTGTTCACCAAACTCTAAACAAGATTAGAGAGAAAGAAGTTAATCAATCAATCTCTAATTAAACTTAGAATCTAGGTAATAACACATCTTTAAGCTCCTGAGATTTCTATCTCCAAAACTTAAAACTATTAAGATATTTTCGTGGTCATTAAGGGAGAGATTAATGAGAGAATTTTTTTTTGCATTAACATAAACAAGTAGGATGATGAGTCATTTTATAGGCTCTCAAAACATCCTTATCAAGAACTATTCTTTAGTTATGATCTCTTACTTATTCTCTCTTAAAATTAATCTCAAATTGCCACATAAGCATCTTAAAAACGTTTAATTAAATCTGGATTTAATCCAACCTATGATTTAATCATTCTCTTAATAATTCAGGTAAAAATCACACTGTTCGGTTGCTCGAGAATTTTTCCCGATTAACGAAACCATTCGGTTATAACACATGTTCGGTGGACCGTGAGCTAGACGGTCGACCAAATATGCATGAGAAAAATTCTCTGGAAAAATTCGGACGATCCGCGTCTTGCTCGGTCGACCGTTGACCCACCAAAATTTCTCCTGGCGAACATTCATGGGACGACTGTGTCACCTTTGGTCTACCAAAAATATTCCAAGATATTTTCTCTCGGTTGACCGTTCATGCTCGGTTGATCGAACCCAATTGTCCAGACACTCCAGACAATTTCGGTCAATCAATTGTGCTTACATGTTCCCCGTTTGGTTGACCGTTCCGAAGACACCTCGGTCGACTGAACCCTAAACGGTTCACCGTGTTTGACCCTGATTTTGCCTTTGTCAAATTTTGGATTTATTTTCAACAAAATTTGATCTTTTGGGGTTTTTAGCAAATACATATCTTATGTAATATATTATCTTATGTAATATTAAATTATTACACCCCATAATATACACACATCATATGAATTTATTATGATTCTAATTATGTTAATTCTCATGATATATTGATTTTATTCGTTCACCACATGTGTCCATTTTTCACATGAAACCTGACACATCATATGAACTCAAAATCAAGCTTCTTATTTCTCAGTTTTGTGGTGTTACCTATAAGAGGATCTAAGCTAAATTGACAACGATATTAAACACTTAATATCTCAAACTATAAGCGGTATCTAGTTACACATTATAGTTACCCAATTAGCATAGATGTATTTGTTCCACTCGAACTAAACACGATCTATTTAGTGATGTAAGTGCACCACTTGTGTCCGTCTCTTACCTCATGATATTAAGAATATATACAAAGTATAAATGTGTCAACTTTGTATTATATTCATTTCTTGATCTCTTTAAGCTAATTATAATTATGTAGTTTAACTCAATTTACATTGTGCACATTATAATTTTACTTTATCAAGGGACCCACTAATATCATCACTCAATTAAGAGGGACAACGATAATCGTTTGACTAGCTATTTTTTCCAGTACGAGTCATGTTCAACCAACTATTGTCTTTATCACTATACTCATTGATAGCTTTTGACAATAATCAAATTAAGTACTTTTTGAGTGAAAATATAGTCTATATCTTAGAATCCAAGACACAGTAAAACATTAATGACACGAAACACAATTTCATAATGTTTTACTTGTTAGGTCTATTCAATATATAAAAGTAATCTTTTTCTCTTTTATATACTTGCGTCGTCAATTATTTGTAGAACTACAACAATCGATGACCAACACGACAATCTTATCTCGGTGATTAATGTTCCATGTTAATTACCATGATTGTGTATAACTTTTGATTTATGTAAACCATTATCGTTTAAAGCTCTACGGTTAAGGACCATGCGTCTCTTCCTTAACACTTCCAAAAGACGAATACCATAATCAAGGAACAAAATATTTGCACATTCAATTCATAATAATTGACATATAAAAGTAAAACTTTTAGAACACAATCCTTTCACAATCTTGCATTTGTTATTATCCAGGACGTTTGTCTCTTCTTTGCAACTCCTAGGTGATGATCACGAAGTACACCGCACCCTTTCAAAATTTTGCTTATCTAATTCATACCAAACTACATGACATAGTTGATTATTTTTAGTAAACAATGAAGTTAATGTATCATGACCCATTTGCTAAGGTGCATGATACAAATCAACATAAGCAAGTTGTATGTACAGAGAATAAAGGATTAAAACCATTGAAATGATTGCATGAAGCCAATTTTCTTGAAATCACAAGGATATAAAAGGTACACAATCAACATTCTTCGATTGAAATTGTCACCGACAATGATGAACCACACAAGTTCGATCTTAAGAAGTTATCCCTGATGGAAATGGTAAATGAAGATTAAAGGCAGCAAATCCCTCAAAAAAAGAAATAATAAAATAAAGGTCGCAAAAATGGTCAGTGGCAGAAGTCGTAAATATGGTGCTTGATGTGGAATGTGATAAAAACGAATGACCTAATGGGACATCAAGATGTCAATTCCACAATTCCATGGGGGCAAAATCGGAAATCTCTGTAGCAATTACTGATAGAGAGGTCCCAAAGTTGGAAACTGTTACATCCAAACGGGTCCTAGTACTTTCTTCAATAATGACTTATTACAATGCGTAAAAGTAGTTATTTTTTAAATAAAGAAGACGAGTGAATAACATGCTCACATGTGTTGAGCTAGCCAAGTATAATTTTACTAACGGATCTGAAAGGGGTAACTCAATACTAGTTGGAATTGTTGCAAGATGATAAACTTGTGTATTGAAATACTTTAAAATAACAAGATTATACATACGATTATTTTCCTTGCTAAAACAATTACATATCATGAAAACTCCAAAGTAAGTACGTAAGTATGTCGGCATCACTACGTCGTTACTCTTAATTATCCATAATAACGACCTGAAGTCCTTCAAAAACAAACTGCACCCCAGTCAAATAGAAGAGAAACTCGGCATAAATGCACTTACAAAACCAGTTACATGCAAACGTTTGCAGAATAACATTTACAAACTTCGTAATTACTTTTTAATTTAAATCGATACGTTGACATGATGTCTATTAGATAGTTTCCTCATTTTGTTAATTTTCTTTTTAGTTATTGTCATGTTAGAGAAATCCGTTCTTATATAAATTGTACAATACTTATATTTCAACAAGCAAAAAATAAACCAAATTTACCAAAGTCTAGTTTATCTTTCTCATATTGTTACGTTTATGAACTACTTTGTTCGAAGGAAAAACTATCCTAACATGATCCAAACATACAAGCAATATTATGAAAAACATTTGGTTCCTTAAACACCTAAAACAAAGAAACTTACTATTTATTATAAAGAAATAGAAAATATCGAACCAAGAAAATATAGATTCTCATCTCAAATTGACCCTTCTTTGGTTCCCATCCATTTGACTTGTGAAACGGATACAATGCTTATCTCACTTTTCACCTAAACAGTCGTCACAAATTTTGACTTTTTTTAATAAAAAAAACAAATTTGAAAGTTGATAAACCCCAACCTTCCATGTGCATCTTCCCATTTAATCTATGTTTATCTTAATCTTTTGAAAAGAAATCACATCAGCACTTCGAGGTTAGAAAAGCAAGTACCAATGAAAAACTAAACATATATGCAAACTAAACGACATGGTTGGTTTTCCTAAAGACATGCATACGTCTCTCTCTTAAACAAAACAAAACAAAACAAAAAAAAAATCTATGTATGCAAAGTTCACCCAACAAAACCTCAAAAACGAATATATCCTTTAAAATATGGAAACAAACACCACGCTGATTCTTATGGTTGAAACGTCATCAGTTTTTTAGTCTTCTTGTTGCAATATCATCACATATTTTAGCTGTTACTGTTGTTGCAATGTCATCACTCTTCTGAATTTTGATTTGCTCTTATTAGATAGATTTGCTCTACTAGTTAAATCAAACATAATGGTAAATAACAATGACAATTTATGTTGTTTGCTTTCAACAAACCACCTCAGCAACTTTTTTTTAACCAACAACTAACTTATTCAAAGAAACTACGGTCTAATTTCTTCTTTATTTCTGGTTCTAAACAGCTAGTTGTTGGTGTGAAGCACATAGTATCTCATATAGAAACTCACCTCAATTTCCATTGTCATGATTATGTCACATCTCAATCACTTCATAAATCACCGATAAATTGAACATAAAGATCCTCTAAACTACAAAATAAAACTTTGTTATAAATAACTTAAGCCGTAAATATGGCGATTCTGTCGTTAGATTAGTTCATACGAGTTGATCCGGAAAAACCTAATGGAATTCCAGAACACACAACCTCTACTTATCGACAAAATAATAAACAGTTAAGGTCTACACTAGACAGGTTAAGTAAACGAAAAAATTACGATTCCTTCTTTTAACAGTCTTAAATATGCACTACCGACAATGCAAAGTAATAAATGAATTAGGCAATATGGGCATGCTGCCCTGGGGACTAGGATAACTCAGTTTTCTTTCCTAAACCAGAAAAAAATGGTGTACCTCTGTGGTGCAATTCCCCCCCCCACCCCCCCCCCCCCCCCACCCCCCCAGCATGTGGGTATATCAAGTTGGAAGGTTTGACTAGTAGATTGAGTAGAGAATCTGCCAAGATGATGTGCATGTAGGCATAGAAAATACCTAGTTTGCACCACATATGAAATTGCATAGGAAGGGCGGTGCCAACATCACATCACGTTCCCTCGAAAACGCATGGGATTGGTTCAGCAAGCGTGTCATGGCCACTAAAAGACAAGAAAGAAAGTGAGAATTTAAGACAAAACATAAAATATGTGGCCTTGGAAACATATTGTATCATGCAGAAGGCTAGTTGCAATTAATAAGAGATTTTGATGTATCATGTGTGGAGTTAAGTGAACTTAGATGGAAAATTTAGGATCGTCACGCAACTAATAGCCCTGTAATAGCCGGTACTCAGTGTGATGCATGCGACTATATTATAAAGAGGAGAGTTCAGAAGGATCACCGAAGATAGAGAAGCATAGTTACCTGTCAGCTTCTTTTCAGCCACTTATTTTTGTGCTCTTGTTTTCTTCTGCCTAATCTTTTGGATTAACTTTTTCATGGCGTGGTGGGAAACAGTGAGTTTGTCGATGAGGATGATTTGGTGCTGTATCACAAAACGGCTAAGACTGCAAAGAAGAAAGGGTAAAATTAATTGGAAACAAGCAATATGGTCAGTCGTTTTTGTAGTGATTAGTAGTATTAACTTATTGGTTTGATGGTTGGCAGGAGAACTTGGGAAGCTGAAGCACGAGGTAAGAGCCTGCGAGTATGAGGACGTGCACATCATGTGGGAGATGCTGAGGAGGTCTGATTCATTGACCCCACCACGCGAGAAGCAGACTTCGAGTAGGACAGCTTCCAGAGACGATTCAGCCGGCATCCTTGGTTGGACAACTCAAAAACCATATTCATGTGTCGCCTTTTGATTCCTGAAAGCAGAAAGAAATGAATTCCATCACCACAACAGCAGATTCACAGACCGTACTGCCGGTGACGTGCCCGCCTGCAATCTCTTTTTACTCTCTTTTTCTTTTTTCTTTAGGGGTTACAATCTTTTTTTGCTTGATCCTCTAAATTCACGATGAGGCTGTATATGCAAACAAGGATCAAGAGATGAGGTTGGACTTATCTGCATTTCTTGTTATACCTCGTAAAAATTAAACTTTTCACTCATTTGTGAAATTTTGTGTTCATTTGAAACAGTTCGTACAACAATATATCTCCAAGAGATGTTTTATCGTTAATACTCAAAATTGACCAAAATTGAAAGTCATGCGAAAACACCTTTATCATCTATAATCATCCCAGATATTAGAAGCCGAAATCTAAAAAAGATACACCATGCTTTCAATTAAGGCCTAATAAACCGAGAGAAGAAACTGTCGTAATATGTTGTCATGAAAGTGCTGATTCAAGATATTGGAAATCCCATTACCATAGAATCCAAATCTGAAGTTATAAATATCATGCAAATGAGGCAATGTTTTCCTTTTAGGAGCTCAATATAAAAATGAAATGATTTTCCGAAAACAGGGTCATCTCAATTTTATGCTAACAAATTATAGTTCTAAATTTATATATAGAAACATGGCATCTTTCGAGTGGATTGGTTCATGTACTGTTCGTACGAATTCCAGAAAGATTTACCATCAGAAGATTCAGAACAGATCTACTGTTTTACTATTCGAGAAATATGTGTGATGTATAAAGAAAAGACTACCTGACCTGGCGAAGCCTTCTGAAAGCTGAGGGGAGATAAGTCATGTAGGTACGCAAGCAACACATTCCCGACTGCCGAAGACAACAATATCACACTTGAGCTTCCACAACAAGTGGAAAGTTGCTAAGCTGCACGCTACAAAGCAATCGTAGAGTGCATGAAACAACAGAACAAAATTTACTAGCTACTAGTCTACCAATTCTAGCCTTCCTTCTTTTCCCATCTGCTTAAAACCAGTTCTCTTTTTCTATTATCAACCATGACAAAAATATCAACATTAGTGGCAGACTTTTTTTTTCATTTATGAAAATACCTAGCTCCATAAAACCATTTGAACCATAAAGTCAATAAACATTCCTCGATTTGTTTTCCAGATGATAAACGTTATCATCTGCAGAATGTATGCATAAAGTATGAAACATGACTATCCATTATGCACACACTTGAAACTGATGGAAGGCAACAGCAGACAACCACAATGGGTTCTCGACTTCTGATTTTCCCCCCTCCAAAGAATTAATTAGAACCCATGGCAAGAAGCATCCTCTGCACCTCGGTTCCAATAAATAGCATGATTTAAGAGATTACATATGTCGATCGGGTTTCTCACAAGGCATAGGAAAACATTCTGAAAAAAAGCATTTTCACATACTGATAGATCCACCACAGCGACAATTGAAAACATAAGACAATAATAGTAAGCACGACAGGCTGCCTTATGTTGGCATGACCAACGATGATCAGACAAATATTCACTTACAGAAGTAGTTCTTTCATGGTTATGTAGCTTAGCAAGTTAGCAATAACACGCTTTTGTAAACTTGTGATCAAATTACATCATCAACATCAACATAACCCCAATGCCTCAGAAGAGGCTCCCGCCTAAGCGAGGTAAGGGGGTGTCGGATGTACGCAACCCTACCACTGTAAAACAGTGATGTTATTTCCAATTGACCCAAATGATGCAAATGCAACTGACCATCTGCGATTCCACAATAAAAGAATGCAGATCGTTTAAATGACTATCACATTATGAAGTGTAAGACAAGTGGTTTATTATGCCATACAAATGTCCAGGACAAGTAGCAAAAATGAGGTGGAGGTTTAAACAGCAAGCAGGTAAGAAATTTACAGGAAACAATAAGAAGAAAATAGACATCACAGTAGATTATAGTGCATAGTACGAATCCAACAAAACCAACCATAGTTTATTTGAAAGTTTGTCTGTTGATTAATACAAGATAATTTCAGTTTGAAGCATGCAACAGAAATTATATTATTTTCTTTATTATTATTTCTTAACTTGTTTTTACAGTTAATAGCCTATGGTGTAAGAGGTTGTGGTCTTCTGCCGGTTAATGCCTCAAAACAAGAGACTGCAAGATGCAGAAAAATCAAAACTCGACATTTTTGCTATTTTCACTGGTTTATAGGGTATCCTACATACTGAAAAAAATTCCAATAAGTGCTTTAGTGTCATATTGAATTAATTTTCCCCTAAGTTGATGCTTAAGTAGTTCAGAAGCCCCTAAGCCCACAAATGGAAATGAACTAAGAACCCAACCGCTGAAATCAATCATATTGTTTGCACTGAACCATCAAAATGGCTCCTGAAAAGCTCATGCGAGTTTCTTTTAAGAATACTAATAATAAGTTGGCCATTACAAAGCCTAGAAATTGAACGATCAAGCTACATGCACGTTATGGAAAGCTGCAAGAAAAAAATTGTAAAATTGCAAAATCGAGAACACTGAATGCAAAATAACCCATCAACAATAATTGCAGTAAATAGCCATGACTGCTTGGAAGAATTGTGTATTAGAAGAAAAAAACATTTAATAATAGAATGTGGTCATCTTTATTGAAAAGAAAAAATTATGACACATGATGATGAAACACAAATTTCAAATATAAGCTGAATCTAGAACAATCTCCTAAACTAAAACTTGCTTCCATTCAGATAAATCTTCATTATTTCTTTCTTTGGTGGCAAAAAATATCAACACCACCAACTCCCTTCTTAAGGGACTCTTTCAAACGCCAGCTGATAGGATCCAAATACAGCTGTAGAAATAATGGGTACCATTCATGACATTATGCAGATGAATTTACCTACTCTGAGTAGAGTTAGCACTACTGTACATTGACTGCCTTTCTAAAATTAGGTCCCGATCATAGAGAAACTTATTTACTCAGGTGGATGCAAGGATATCTTTTCTAGCTGTAGAGGCCACTCCTCTCCAAGTAACTGGGGGTTTGACTCTATTGCCACTTGAAAATCCGTTAGAGAAGCAGAAAAATACTGTTTTGACTGCTGTAAATGTTTCATCTGAAAATTTCCACCATTATTTTGAGAGATCCTCTCGAAAGTCATATCAATCCTTCCACTGTTGCCCCTTGCCCTCGCTATGTCCATACATGGTTTGATCAATTGTTTTAAATATGCATCCAAACCACTGTTTAGTAAACTAACACATTCATCAGACAAACGAAGATCCTCAGCTGCCAATTTTTGTTCTAGTCGCTTTTTGAGTGTCGTATCATCAGGTAGAACGTAAGAGTCATGGGATGTTGTTGGATTATTAGATGAACGGAGAGCTTGAAGATTACTCAAAATACATTTCCTGCGAGGGGCACCACGACCCACTGAAATTCCAAGAGGAGGCCTCAAAGGGCTTTTACTCTGGATACCTGGACTACTGCTTACTTGTTCGACCTCTTCACCAGTTTCCACTGAGGCAACCTCAAGCAACACTTTGCTACCATTTAATATACATTCCTGAGGCCTCTGAAGATCACAAGAGTTGCTTCTGTCCCGTGCGTTTCCTGTTTGCACCTTCCCATGTGGTCCAAGTGGGCTTGGGCGATCCGTGACTCTCCGCAAACGACTATTAACAGAAACCTCCTTATGAGGGGACAGTATCACCTCACCCACATTGCTGTTAGAGATTGTAGAATCGGAAGAATGCAAAGTGTTGACCTTCTTCGGCGGCGCATTAGCAAGATAAACGTTCTTGAGGATTGAACGAATGAACAAATTGTGGAGAGCAATGTGCTCCTTCCCCAAAGTACTCAAACACCGCTTGTCGAACTCCATCTTGCTGATCTTCAATCCCAACAGTTTCTTAAGATCAGCAAAGTAATTCTCGGCTCTCACCCTCCCAAGCTTCTTTGCAATCTGTAACTTCAACTGTGCAGTGCTCAACCGCGAGAATTGTTTCGACGACTGCATTTCAACCCCTGAATTCCCCCTCACAACATCAGATTCCCACTCCAACTAATCCCAAAATCAAAATTCCACAATCAGCATTCTCTACCACAGCAAAACCAACTAGCCAACTACCGGGTCCATCTCATCGAAGTGGAAAAGAGAAGACTGGACGAAAAACAAGAAGACCAACCAACAGAGTCAGCAAAAAAGGTACGTTCTTTACAATGACACAAACCACTCCCAATCGAAACAACCAAGAACGGAAAAAACCCTAGAATCAACCCAAAACCAAACCAAACCAACCCACCAACCAAGACCTTCCCGAGGTCAACCCCGCAAACCCAATTCCCCTTTCCGGCCAACAAACCTTCCCAAATCGAGAAAACCTTGAAATCCAAACCGAAAACGAAATAATCAAAGCAAGCAACCCCAACAAAGAAAGAAAGGGGGAAGCGAGATTGGACCTTGTGGAGTACGAGAAAGGACGAGGAAAGATGCAATTCGGGTAGGAGATCGGGGTTCGTTAAATGTGTCGGAGTCGGATTCGGGTTCGGGAGGGATCAGAAGTAGAATTTGGGGGCGACGGGAAGGGGAGAGGAAAATCGGGTGGTGGAATTGGGGGCGGGCGGAAGAAGCTTCGGATTCGCACGTGCGAGTTTATGGGCTTTGGACTTTGGAGGTGACGTCAGCGAGAAATCTAGTTTTTCTGTTTCGGTTTTGGAATGTAGTTGGGAAAAGGTAGAGGAGATATCTGGATTGAGGAACCGAAATAGAGAATTTAGGGAGTTTTGTTGCTATTTTTGGATGGGATGGAATGGAGTTGAAGTACCTGCGGATCGGGAACAAAATGTGAGGGTGATCATCTTATAAATTACATCAAACTGAAATAGTTATACCCACTTAAAAAAATTACATTTAAATATTCTTATTATAATGTAATTCTACGAGGTTTTATATTTTGAAATCTTTTCATGATCACTTCAATGACGAATTGGATATTTAGGCGTAGATTTCGTGTGGATTATGATGGATCTGGTCTGGTTGGGCTAATGGACTAACAATAATTAAAACTTAGATGATTTTAACTTAACTAGATGAAATTTAACAATCTTAATTAATATTAAAAAATTAATTTGTGTGCTGAGTTGAAGTGAGGAAAGTGATATTTTTAGTTCCGTCTTGGTTGGAGGAAATGATACGGAGAAATGAAGGCTTGTGTGTTGTTGTGATCTTTGCTTGGTATGACAGATTTATAATTAATAACTAACAACAACTAATCACTCTACTCGTGCCCACTCTGCTAGTACTAATGAAGTGATACAGTGACAGTGCCACGTGAAGAGCAGAGAAAGGGATTAGGCCACCTCCCACAAGTTTGACGCTTTTTGCATGGTTACAAAAATCAAAATATTATAGTTTTTTTGGGGTGGAATTTGCTTGTGATCTCAGTGAATCCATGCACACATTGCACTTAGATATGATTTAAGTAGTGTCTGACACAACCATTGTTAAAGATCCAACACCAACCCAAGCCTAATAAATTATTACTTAAGCTAATTATAAGTCCAACTCACTAAGCCCAATTTCTAGAGAATTCATACTCTAGATGTTTCTTCCTTATCCATCACTATGAAACTTCCTAGAAGATTCAAAGTGAAGAAATCTCAACTCTTCTACAAGCTTCCATTCACACCTATAAATAGGGGTGCGATCTCCCATTTCAATCCATCCAAGAGAAGAGTTCTCCACCACACAAAGAGTGAGTCTTGTGTAGTAGTGTGAGTAAGTAGTGTAGTCCTTTGTAGTAGAGTGTGAGTAAGAGTCTTGTAGTGAGGAGAAAAGTCTTGTAGTGAGCTGTATTGTTGTAACAACTTTAGTTGTGCAATATAAGTCTCATTATCATTTTCTTTTACTACTTCTTTACTCAACAATTGGTATCAGAGTCAGGTTTGTGGTGATCGTCCGTCGAAAACCACAAAGTCGAAGCCCTGTTGAAGGAGTTGAAGATCACGCTGAAGGAGTTGGTTCGATTAGTTCGAAATCAAAAGGTGATGACGGATTTATCAAACCCATGCGGCGGAATCGAGAAGCTCAATGGCGAAAACTACATGTATTGGAGTCTTTACATAGAACCATATTTGCAAGGGCATGATCTATGGGAAGTTGTTGCTGGGAATGAAACCACATCACCTCCTGTAGAGAATGCTGATGCAAATAGGAAGTGGAAAATAAAGGCTGGGAAGGCCATGTATGTGCTCAGGACAACCATTGAGAAGGATTTGCTTGAGCATGTACGTGAGGCTACTACGCCTAAGGAGGTATGTGACACACTTAAGTCGCTCTTCACGCAAAAGCATGATGCCCGACTTCAACTTTTGGAAAATGAGTTGATGTCTGTTAAGCAAGGAGGTATGTCCGTTAACCATTACTTTACAAAGGTGAAAAGGCTTTGTCGTGACATATCTCAATTAGATTCGGAGTCTAGAATTAGTGAGCCCAGGATGAGAAGGATTATTATCCATGGGCTAAGGCCAGAATATAGTGCCTTTATCACAGCAGTACAAGGGTGGCCGACTCCTCCTTCCATCTCAGAGCTAGAAAGTCTACTTGTCAATCAAGAAACTCTCACCAAGCAGATGACAAGAGTTTCTACGAAGAGTGGAGAAGAAGCTCTCTTTAGTGGAAGAAAGAATGGTGGCCCTAAGAAACAAGAGCGAAGGAGTTCACAACAAGGGGGAGCACTTAAAAGGGAGCAAATGAAGAAGAACCTCAAATGCTACAACTGTAGCAAGAGAGGTCACTTTGCGAGGGAATGCTGGTCGAAGAAGAAGATTGCAGAAGGAAATGCTGCAACACAGAGTCACAAGGAGTGTGACAGCGAAGAAGAATGGGACGTAGAGGCATCTATTGCAATGATAGAGGAGCATGCTCTTGCAGTCAGCACAAGTTCAGTGCGAATTGACTATGATAATGATTGGATCGTGGACTCCGGTTGCGCCAACCATATGACAGGAGATAAGAAGAAATTACAAAAATTGTCTGAGTATAAAGGTGGTAGAGTTGTAGTGACAGCAGACAACTCAAAACTACCAATCACCCACATCGGGAAGACAGTGGTGGTGCCTCGATTTAGCCCAAATCAAGTGCAACTGCAGAATGTCTACCATGTGCCAGGTATGAAGAAGAATCTCATGTCTGTGTCCCAACTAACATCAACCGGGAAGTATGTTTTGTTTGGACCAGAAGATGTGAGGGTGTACCAAACTCTCAAGATAATTGGTTCACCAATCATGGAGGGACAAAAGCTGGAGTCTGTGTATGTGATGTCTGCAGAATCAGCATATGCAGACAAAACAAGAAAGAACGAGACTGTTGATCTGTGGCACGCTAGACTTGGACATGTGGGCTATCACAAACTAAAGGCAATGATGAAGAAGTCGATGATAAAGGGTCTACCGCAACTTGAGATTGTTGGAGATATAGTATGTGCTGGATGCCAATATGGGAAGGCTCATCAACTCCCTTATGAAGAATCAAGCTTTCAAGCAAGAGAGCCACTGGAGTTAATTCACTCAGATGTCTTTGGACCGGCAAAACATCCATCCATTAGCGGGACTAAGTACATGGTGACGTTCATCGATGATTACTCAAGGTATGTTTGGGTAGACTTTCTTCAAGAAAAATCAGAAGTCATTTTAAAATTCAAAGAGTTTCGGGAGAAGGCTGAAAGAGAACTTGGAAGGCGTATACAGTGCTTGCGCACTGATAATTGAGGTGAATACACATCCAAGGAGTTTGCAGCATACCTAAAGGAGCACAATATCAGACGTCAATTAACATGCCCCAACACTCCTCAGCAAAATGGTGTGGCTGAGAGAAAGAATCGACATCTAGCAGATACTTGCAGAAGCATGATGCACGCAAAGAATATTCCTGCAAGATTTTGGGCAGAATGCATGAGAACAGCGGCACATATAATCAACAGACTACCACAAGCAAGGTTGGAGTTCGTCTCACCATATGAGAAACTATGGAAAACAAAGCCCGTTGTAAGTCACTTCCGCGTGTTCGGTTGTGTATGTTACGTATTTGTACCAGACAATCAACGAAGTAAGTTTGACAAGAAGGCAATTCGATGCATCTTTGTTGGGTACGACAATGAGAGAAAAGGATGGAGGTGCTGCGACCCAACAACTGATCGATGTCATACTTCAAGGAATGTGATCTTTGATGAAGCTTCATCTTGGTGGTCCTCAGATAGGGTAGTGCTTCCAGATTCTGGAGAATTGGAAAGCATGGTACAAGAGAAGCTCGGTGAGCAAGATTCAAGCAATTCCGAAGAATGCTCATCAAAACCATCAAAATACTCTAAAGATCCTTGGAAGAGTGGAGTATATGGGAAGAGTTCAGAGGAGACTCGGTCATCTCAGATGGAGGTCGAAGAAGAATCTGGAAGCAAGATACGACGATCCAACAGAGAAAGGAAGCCAAATCCAAGGTACGCAAATGCAGCTCTAGCAGGAGAAGAAGAAATCAAGGAGCCTGTTAAATATGAAGAAGCTTCGAGAAGTAAACAATGGATGAGTGTCATGAAGGAAGAATACAAAGCTTTAAAAGAGAATGAGACATGGGAGTTGGTCCCAAGACCTGCAGATATTAAACCTATATTTTGCAAGTGAGTCTACAAGTTGAAGACACGCCCTGATGGATCCATAGAAAGGTACAAAGCTCGTCTCGTTGCTCGAGGATTTTCACAACAATATGGTATGGATTATGATGAGACCTTCAGCCCAGTAGCCAAGATTACCACAGTTAGAGTCTTAATTGTTGTAGCAACAATTAAGTCATGGAAGTTGTGGCAAATGGATGTGAAGAATGCATTTCTTCATGGAGAGTTGGATCGATCAATATACATGGAACAACCACAGGGATTTGAGAGCACTGATCATCCAAACTACGTATGCAAGTTAAAGAAGGCACTATACGGGTTGAAACAAGCTCCAAGGGCATGGTATGGGAAGATAGCAGAGTTCTTACTTGGGTGTGGCTACAACATTGCTCCTGCAGACTCGAGTCTTTTCGTAAAGAATAGAGAAGAACAAATATCTGCAGTTCTCGTGTACGTGGATGATTTGATCATCACAGGAGATGATGAGGAGGAAAATCAAAGGACCAAAAGAAATCTATCAGTTAGATTCCAAATGAAGGAGCTTGGAGAGCTTAAGCATTTCTTGGGGCTTGAAGTAGACCGAAGCAAACAAGGTATATTTCTCTGCCAGCAAAAGTATGCTAAGGATCTTCTGCAGAAGGTTGGTATGCTTGACTGCAAGTCAATATCTACTCCCAATGGAGGAAAGAGCCAAATTGTGTGCATATGAAGGCAATGATCTGAAGGATGCAACAATGTATCGACAATTAGTAGGTAGTTTGATCTACCTAACCATGACTCGACCTGATATATCTTTCGCCGTTGGAGTTGTAAGTCGATACATGCAGACACCGAAGAAACCTCACTTAGAAGCAGTAAGAAGAATACTGAGGTACGTGAAAGGTACTATTGATCTTGGTCTTTTATACAAAAATAGAAAAGATCAAAAGCTAGTTGGGTATTGTGATGCTGACTATGCGGGAGACCACGACACACGAAGGTCGACTACTGGATATGCATTCAGTCTTGGTTCTGCACCAATCTCTTGGTGTAGTAAGAGACAATCAACTGTCTCATTATCAACCACAGAAGCAGAGTATAGAGCGGGAGCGATGACCGCCCAAGAGAGTACGTGGTTGAAGCAGTTACTAGAAGATCTTCATCAGCAAGTAGATTATCCAGTGTTGCTGCATTGTGATAATGAATCTGCCATACGTCTGGCAGAAAATCCAGTCTTTCATGCAAGGACGAAACATGTGGAGGTTCATCACCATTTTCTAAGGGAGAAGGTTCTGAAAGACGAAGTTCTTATGAAGTCTATTGGTACGAAGGAGCAAGTGGCAGATAACTTCACTAAAGGACTACACCAAGTAAAGTTTGAAGAACTTCGACAACGACTTGGGATGGTAAGAAGAATGGTTGGTGTTGAGGGGGAGTGTTAAAGATCCAACACCAACCCAAGCCCAATAAATTATTACTTAAGCTAATTATAAGTCCAACCCACTAAGCCCAATTTCTAGAGAATTCATACTCTAGATGTTTCTTCCTTATCCATCACTATGAAACTTCCTAGAAGATTCAAAGTGAAGAAATCTCAACTCTTCTACAAGCTTCCATTCACACCTATAAATAGGGGTGCGATCTCCCATTTCAATCCATCCAAAAGAAGAGTTCTCCACCACACAAAGAGTGAGTCTTGTGTAGTAGTGTGAGTAAGTAGTGTAGTCCTTTGTAGTAGAGTGTGAGTAAGAGTCTTGTAGTGAGGAGAAAAGTCTTGTAGTGAGCTGTATTGTTGTAACAATTTTAGTTGTGCAATATAAGTCTCATTATCATTTTCTTTTACTACTTCTTTACTCAACAACCATATTTCCATTTGAAAATTGGTTGGAATTTGATTCAAATTGCAATATCCTTCCTCCATATCCTTTTTTGTTTGTTTAATGCAGTAGAAATCTAAAATGACGATCACACTCCCCCCTCTCAAAACATAATAGCTTTTAAAACCCCTTGTATGGAAAACTTGAAGAGGGAAGGTCAAGACATGACAAAATAGGGTAATCAACTAATCAAGGTGGTGGTAGTTAATTTTCATTACCTTAAACAAGAGAGGCAAGTGAAAATAGTTCAATCTACTTGACTACTTCCTCTGTTCGAAGCGTAGTGGGTGTAGGATAATTCACTTCTGTCACAAGTCCTTAATTTGAGATAAAATTCTTCAGGAAATAGGTGATCTCGTGTTTTGATTATTTCTTCACATTTACGTTACTAACTTATTGTCATTCGTCGTAATACTGTCGATTGATGTAATGACAAATCAAGAGTTTTTTCTGGTTGTGAAAAAGACCCAATAAGATTGGTGGTTATCCATATTTTAAAATATTAGTCTTTCAATCTTTTCCAATTAGAGAGGCCAACGTTGTATTTGTGCATAAGAAACCATCGGAAAATAAATTCTGTGGTCAAAGGAAAAACAACGGAAAATAGATACTAAATGAAATTAATTTTCCTTTTACCAAGATTTTGTTGTTTGTACGAGCCACTGAAATTTACTAGAAAATAATAAATAAAAATTTATTAATTGTCATTTCTGGAAAATTGATATTATTTGTAAATATTGTATGTATAAATGTGATGTATGAATTATATATTATATACATATACATTTTGTTGAAGAGTAAATTAATTAATATATAAGATTATTGTAATCTTGTACTTTTAAACAATATACTAAATGTTTCAATACATTCTGGATGATAGAAGGCAATATAGGAGAAATATTTTCCACAAACATGAAGAAAAATTATGATCAAAGGAAAATTATTTTTTCCCCTATGTTTCCAAGTGCACAAACACCTATTAAATGGATTTTTACCGCCATATTCTCGAAAATCATCCAAGAAGTTCCGATCTTGATGATACTTCTTCATACTCAATATTTAAAACTTGTTAAGAGAGGTTTTTGCGTCCTCTAGTACAATGCTCAAGTAAAAACCAACTCCATTGTTGCGTTTTGGTAAATGAGAAATGCGATTAGTGTTGTAATTAGAGAAAAGCATGTAAAGTTGTAAACAAAGACATGTAGAAAAGTTAAACCCACTTTTAGAATCTTAATATCTTTGGTTTACCATATAGCTTCTCAGCCATGAAAAGGAAGTCAAATTCAGTGGAGGCACCCATGACCTCCTCTTGATTTAATTTTCCAAGTTCATACGTTTTATTCAGAGAAACCTTCAAATATATGACGAACCAACTCTTATAATTTACTTGTTGATGTTTATTTTAAAGACCCACCCTTTATGGTAATTGAAGGGAAATAAACTTAGATATGGATCTTGATTAGGCTGTAGTCATGTTTATAAAATAATAATAATCCCTACATATCATCCAGTAACCTCCCTAATAACTATACATAATGTAATGAAGTGGGCTTTTCTTGCTCAAGGATTCTACATTTAGCCCAACATATGCGTCCAGCAATCCTTATGGAGATGGGCTCCGATTTAGCTTAAGTTTTGGTAATACATACGATGATTGGATGAGCTTTAAACTAAGGGTAGATTTGGGTATTAATTCTCGAATTACATTCTCAAGAATCTATCAGTTGAATCAGTTTTAACTAATGTTCAGAAATACGAGATTCAGATTCGATGATGTGAGACACCACATCTTACATATACGGGATGCGATGCGAGTGTATATGTGGTTTGCGATTTAATAATTAAGTAATATAATATAGATATATTATTATAAATTATATACATGTAACTAAAATTTTAGATAAATAATTTCTAACATTAATAATTTAATATTAAATAAATCAAAGTAAAAAAAACAAAACAAAATAAGTGTTTTGAGTATGTGGGCAAGGATGTGACCGTATCAGGCTGCATTCCTAAACATTGGTTTTACCCAAACATCATCACCCAGAGTCGCTTCTAAAATCCAGAATCTGATTCTCACCCTTAAAATATGCTCTCACAATTCTCTCTTCTCCGGAATAAAAAAAAGATTACAGAATACTTTAATGAATTTTAGGCTGAAATGTCTATATTGCCCCGTCAACATAGAATATTTACCAAACATACCATCAATTATTTTGACTTTTGCCACTTTTAATTATTATAGTATAAGTTTTTTTTGTTAATTACTTTATTGACAACATGTTTGGTTCATGTATGAGCATGTGGATATTTAGTTCATTTTTCACTTCAAGTTGGTAATTGTTTTTTCGTAACTATTGTCTCCAATATGTTAATTAGTAGCAAACAATTTTAGATACTCAATCTTTGTTATTATGTTATTACACACAATTCTCGTATGTATACATGATGGGGATTGAATGTAATTTGACTTCAAGTGAAATCATTTCCATCCACACTCTTATTACCTCGAATCGATTCTAAGTGAGAATCAGATTCTCTAAAATCAATGTAGAATTGGATTTTAGTGAAAATCGATTTTCTAGAATCGATATCCAAACATACCCCAAGAAAATGTAGGAAAAGATGTCAGCATCTTAGATTAACTAATTAGATAGATATGATTTAGGTGCTCGTGTATTGTTTCCCAAGTTGTGGAAGTATTTGTATTACAAAAATGTACATATAGGTTAGTCTTCATGAATTTATTTTAAAGATTTTGAGAATGTCAAGCATTTGCAGTGCACTCCAAAATTAAAATGAGTTGGATACGTGTGTGTGTCCGTTATTAGAGAATAGAGATATTATAAAATAGAGACAGATGGATTTTCCAAAATTTGTCTTATGCTTTTATCAGTTGAGAGTTGAGACACGGGTAAAGTTGCTGAGTAGATTATGTTGTCTCGTTTTGGTGAATCATCTAACAGACATGGGAACTAATGAATGTGATATATGTGGACACAAACAAACTTTCATTGTAAGGTAAACTCACTAATCTAGGGGTGAGCATCCGGTCCAGATCGGATTTTTATCCGGGATCCAGACTGAATGCCCGCAGACCGAAGACCGGACCGGACCGAATTGGTCCGAAACAGTCTGGTCAAAAACCAATTTTTTTAAATAAAAAACAAAAAAAGACCGGATCAGACCGAAATTTTAAAATTTTATCGGACCGAAGCCCAAACCGGACCGGACCGGACCAAATCTTCCCGGACCGACCGGTCCAGTCCGGGTTTTGCTCTGCCCTACACTAATCACTACTAACCTATTTGGCTTTGGACATCAAAGAAAATCTTAGACTTTGGGTGTGTTGTGCTTTCAAAGCAAAGCAAGCGAATTTTCCTTTTGATGTTCACACTTTTGTGTTGGACATTGGTTTCGCATGTTTGGCTAAATGAGTACAAAGTTGTAATCTTGTTTTCTAAGCATCTCTCAAAGGAATGCTTTTCTAAGAAGTCCAATTATTGATGCCCACTCTGAAACATTTCTTGCTTGGTGGAGCACTAAGTGTTATTTTGTTGTCGATCATTAACTATATGTTAATATTCAACAACAAAAAAACGGGTTAACGGATCGGCCAGGTCGGATACTCTAAACAGGTCAGAAATTATGACCATAACTTGAATCCACCGGATCGGGTTTTACGGGTTGTTGTTTGCCAGACTACATATATGCTTGCCTTTTGGGTTATAGCGAAATAATTCTTAGTATTCGGCTGAAAGCAACGGTGGATTAGATTCTCAAACAAGACAAAATTACATACGAGCGTCTAACTCCAATGTCTAAAATCCAACCTCGAAAGTCACATTTGGGACACCTATCCATGGGCGGACCCACTCATGGGCATGTCACTAAAATTTAGAAAATAATTATGATACGTTACATTCTCTCTTGCTATAATAGCATGACATAAATGTTATCCAAGTGGTTAATCATTCGGATCGTGAGTTCGAATATTAACCTTGGTATTTTTTCCGGACAAAAGAAAAAAAATGAAGACTCGTGAGGTTTTGAACCTGGGAATGTCGTGTAAGATTCACCGCTACAATGTCGTAATTCTATGTTATAAAACCGTCACAAGTACAATATATTTTAAGTATATGGTGTACTTTTGTGGGTACGAATAGAATACACAAAAATAATTTGTGTATTTCTAAAGTTTACACATCTTCGTTACTTCAAAGTTGACATCCTCCATGTTGTTATTTGACACTCAAATTCAGGAGTTCAATGATCATTTTTCAGATGTTAAATTGATAAGAACGAGTTGCTTTTGTCTATGATGTTTGGATCCCCGTAACTATTTGTCAACATTTGATACGTACAAATTAAATATTATAAGATTTTGTTGGCTTTTATCCCATTGAGTTTAATGGGAAAGATTATCTAATACTTGAAAATCACTTGACAACTACATCGCTCATGTGAGGATTTCTCGAGACTTTTCATATTTTTGTGGCATTGCGGATATTACAAAGAAAATGATTGAAAAGAAATTAAATGTGGTGCAACTTTTGGTTTGTTTGTCAAGTTAGCCTTAACATTGCCAGTAGTAACCGCAACTGTTGAAAAATATTCTCGACTATGAAGATTGTTAATATTAATTAAGCTCCGTATTCAAATTAACGACACAGTTGACTGAACGATTGTCTCATAACATACATGAAAAATATTATTTTGAATATATTGATGACAAACAATTATAAAATAATTTCAAGACATGAAGTCACGAAGAATGTTATATATCTAATATTCTTGTGTAAAAAAACCCTTCAAACTAATCACAGACTTAAAAGAATGTCAACTGCTAATTAAAAATAATCCAACAGAAACGGTCAAACCAGCTAGATCTTAACTTGGAGTCGGCTAGAAGCATCCAAGGCAGCAAGCAATCCACATGTGGAGTTCACGTCTCGTGTCTTTCTCCAGACCTACACTTCCAAAATCTACACACTCACTCTCTGTCACCAACTCCTCTATCTTGTGTTAAATATCTAACTCATCATGGGATGCTGTTGAAGCTTCGGATTATGTTGCTTTCCAGTGATCTACGATCTAATTAAAAATTGTTTAAGTCGTGAAATTTGCCAAATCTGTTAAGTAGATCGGGTGATTAATGTCTGTGTTGGTCCACATGCAGCCGATTGGCGTTTGTGGTGTATTTCGGTGATTCAACGAAGGCTTAGGCATACGGCGTATTTTTATATGTGATGCTCGTTCTTTATTATGTGAGATTTGTTGTTATGGGTTTTTCTCTCCAAATTTTGTTATTTCTACCATCTTTGTTAAATACAATATCTTATGTTTTGCATTCATCTATTTGTTGATCTACCATCTTTTCTAGTGGCTCCCATTTGCATTGCATGCTTACCTTTACAACAATTTAGTAATTAGAGCCCTTGGCTGCAATAGATTTGGTTGAGGGTGTGAAATCATATTCTTAGGTTTTGATATTGAACTTCGAGTGGATACAAAAATATACCTCGAGTATCTGATGATGGGTCATCCTTAATTTGCAACAACAACTTGCCTCACAAAATGAGACGGATGTTGAGGAATTCTAGGTCTTAAAAAGCAGTTGAGTTAATAGATGAAATCACATCAAATTTCGTGCACATCCACCGTGCTTATCTTACTTAATTACCTTCAGCTGGTAAAGTACTGATTAGTCAAGATTACTTTAATTATGCATCTAATCTCAAGAGCTTTAGTCAATGTTTGAGTAAGATTTGGTTTCGTAGATTTCAGTAAAAAAAGTCTTTTAAAATAATTTACGCCTGCCTGATCCATTATTCTTCTGCATCAGCTTAGACGAAGGACTACCTTATCTAACAACGTTATTTTATACCTAAGCAAATTTAGAAAAATATATTTTGAACTTATTATTGTTTTGTTGCATATGTCATGATTATACTTCTGGATAAGTGTTGCTTTATGAGCTCACGTTCTACTCGAGTGATTAACTTGTACTTTAATCATTGTGAATGAGTGCATATAATCAATTAATGGTTCAACCTATCTTTCAAGGATTGTTGTTCCTTCATCCACAATGGAAGATAACTATTGCTTACGTTTTCACAAAGATATAAATATTAACAATCTATCATTAAGGACCAATTCAACAAATTAAAAGGGTATTCCTAGAAAGCTGACTCACAGACTGTGGTCGCAGTTTGTCATTTTGACTTCCAATAATTGGTAAATCACAGTTTGACCATTCAATTCAATTATGACTTGATTTTAGTTTCACACGTAAAACTTTGAAACAGGTCGATCCACCACCTCATGTTCTTTCTCAATGTTTAGAAACGGGGGATGCAAATCGGGATACGACGAGACACCAAGTCATGCACACGAGACACCGCATCTTGCATATTCGGATGTAGATGCGGATGCGATGTGAGTGCACATGTGATTTACAATTTATTAATTATATAATATATATTAGTTATAAATTATATATATGTAACTAAAAATTGAGATGATTTTTTTTAAATTATTTCTAACATCAATAATTTAATAGTAAACAAATTATATTAAAAAAACAAAAATAACACAGTTGAAACAATATTGTTTTGTAATGCTTCAGACAATAATACAGACCACATAGAGACCCTACATTCTTCCTATACGATGTCATCCCATCCGCATATGCAGTTGCATTTTCCCGCATTTCCGAGCATAGTTCTTGTTGTATGTTATACGTTACCTCCTCTTCACTAACGATCTCTCCATAGGAGTTAGAATTTCTAGCTAACTTCTAACTTTGACGCTTGCACTAGAAATACACAGACATCCAAAAATTCATCGACGTTAGAAATTTGATCCCTAATATTCACTGATTCACGACTATGAATCTACCGATTAGTATGAATCGTTGACTAGGTTGACTATAATTTTTTTTGATGACCCAGAATTCCCCAGCACCCGCCCCCACTTAGGGCAGACGAGTTGCGACTCCAAATTGGGGGTAGTTCAATACCGTTTTCACCGGAACGTATTAGCATTAAATAAAGTACTTTGTTGGGATTCGATCTTGTGACCTTAGGTGTGTGAACCCACATACCCAACCAACTCGGTTGCGTCACGGGGGACAGGTTGACGATAGTTGGCACAATGATTCTACTATAAGACATTGTAGGGGTCATTTAATGCTGTGGTTTCCACCACCTCCCCTTCAATGCTAGAATTCATCATTGAGATAGGCCCAAGATGTAACATCCCGAAACAACGGAAAATTTAAAATTTAAAACCATCAAGAGATGATCAGAATAAACTCAACATTGGGAATGTCACTCAATAAATCAACCGTCGATGCACCAATAATACAACAAAGTTTGTCAAAAGACGTGATTACAATAATACAATGAAAAAGCAGATAAAGTAATCACGACGACCTCAAAGAGTCCGATGAGGATCCTGACCCCAAGATATGTGCGCCCGCGGTCACCACCCGACAGAACTTACTGCGGTCCTGAAACATGAATCAAACAACGATGCTTGAGTTTCCCATTGGGAAACCCCGTATGCCAAGCTCACCTATATGCATGCAATAGTACGGTAAATGAACCTATCATACTAGTAGCATGTCATGTCACATCTGCAATGCATCAAATCCCTCCACAGAGTAAACGGGACCTCAGTCCAACAACCACAACCCTCAACAGGGTCCACAAGGACATCAGTCAAGCAAAAACAACAATAGGTCTCCCCCGGAAACCTATCGTAGGCACATACAGTCTTACGGACAGTACGCGACGCGTCCCTACACACGCGACTACACGAGCCTAAGGGATCGGTGAGGAGCGTCCGCACTTCCGTGCAAGGAACCACGTGGTCAACACCACCTTCGACGGAGCCGTAGCCCGGTCGGTCAACATCCCAGGATAGGTGCCCAATCGGGGATCATCGCTGCCACCTCATCAGCGACATCGCCAGCACAACATCGGCGGTACAACATACGTCCGGCACAACATCGGACGGTACAACCACAAGCCGGAACATCATCGGCATCATCATCGCCTGCAACAACCTCGGCGGCATCGCCAACACAACATCGGCGGTACAACATACGTCTGACACAACATCGGACGGGTCCAGACCGTAGTCTGCAGGGTCATCATGCTCCACGAGCCATGCGTCACACGCATTGGGATCCGCGATCCCTCAGGTCTGCTACTCATACAATGAGTCTAATCAATCCATCAAATAGTCATGATCCATACATGGAGGTTACGTGTCCCGGACACCCACACTCTTCCACACGGCGGTCCCTGGGCAGGCACGCGTAACGCGCCCACCGTCACCTCCCGGCTCACGCACAAGGCGAGGACACGAGTTTCCGTGGACAAAGTTGACATCAAAAAGGGAACCAGGATTTCTGTCCTGTGCAAAACGGTCGACCGAAAAAGACCACTCGGTCGACCGTTTTCCTCAAGGGAATCGGTCGTCCGGAAGTGACATCCGGTCGACTGCTTCCACAGGGGAAATCGGTCGACCGAATGTGACAGCTTGGTCGACCGCTTCCACAAGGGAATCGGTCGACTGAAGCGTCTGCAACGGTCGAACTATTTGCGCAACACAAAATCCTAACGGTCTACCGAAGGTCTAAAACCAGTCGACCGAACGAGGTCAAAATCCGGAGTCTGGTCAACATCAAAATCGAATCTATCGGTCGACCGACTCAGGGGTCCCGGTCGACCGAAAACTAACAGGGTCATCCTATTATTTCTACGTCAAAACGGTCGACCGCTAACACATGCATACTACGGATATACTTAAGTTCCGGTCGACCGAACAAAGGGAACCAGTCGACCGAAACACAATAGACAGGCAATAATACCCTACTTCGGTCGACCGCCCGAAGGGCCCGGTCGACCGTTGGTCGTCTTTAACCTCGCGCCAGCCGAGGTTTTCCACGGAAAACAACGCCGAAGAGTTCTTCGACCTCCCCGTCCGACCAACACAACCCTCCCACGAGGGTGAGCAACGACAAATCAAACTAAAAACCGGCATACCTCGACGAGAAGGACGACGAAGAACACCGGAGTCGCTCGACGTCCCCCGCGACCGCAACCTCCGATCTCGCGCCTCTGCTGCTCCCAGCACCACACGACACGCCGGAGCAACTCCTTCGACCTCTGGACGTCGGAGAGAAGCAAAAGAAAATGAGAGAGTGAGAGAGAGAGAGAGAGAGGAAGTGAAGAGATTAAAAGATAAGGCTTTCTCCTCAACCCACGCATGAACAGTAACCACCCCCCTACACCCACACCGTCACTGTTCACCGCCCATTTCCCATGCAAAGCTCTTACTTAAACATCATTAACACCTTAATCCCTAGGTTAGGGATATAACAATCAACCCAACTTAAAAGGATTTCGTCCCGAAATCAAAACAAACTACTCATTGAAAAGCTCTGGATACTGCCTTCTGACTTCCTCCTCGATCTCCCAAGTGGTCTCGCGCTCACTGTGATGCTGCCACCGGACCTTCACCATCGGAATGGTCCGCCTCCTGAGCTGGTGATCCATACGATCAACGATCTCGACTGGTCTCTCCTCGAGTGACAAGTCCTGCTGTATCTCTGGTACTGAAATCTCAATCACGTGAGTTGGATCTGCAACGTACTTCCTCAACATCGATACATGGAAGACGTTGTGAAGACCCAAAAATTGCGGCGGCAATGCAATCCGGTAGGCAACCTCTCCAACTCGGTCGAGGATCTCAAACAACCCCACATACCTCGGACTGAGCTTCCCCTTCTTCCCAAACCTCATCACTCCTCGGGCAGGGGAAATCTTCAGAAACACGTGGTCACCAACCTCAAAGCTCAACGTCCGTCTGCGTCTGTCAACATAACTCTTCTGCCTGCTCTGCGCTGTGGCCAATCTCCTCTGGATCACATTCACCTTCTCTGCATACATCTGCACGAGCTCTGACCCCACTAGCTGCCTCTCGCCCACATCACTCCAACATACCAGTGATCTGCAAGACCTCCCGTACAGGGCCTCGTACGGTGTCATCCCAATACTCGAATGATAGCTGTTATTGTAGGTGAACTCTATCAGCGGCAGGTGCTCATCCCAGTGTCCTGACCAATCCAATGTGCATGCCCTCAGCATATCCTCCAGGGTCTGGATCGTCCTCTCTAACTGACCATCTGTCTGCGGGTGAAACGTTGTACTGAATCGCAGTCGCATCCCCAAAGCCTGCTGCAGACTCCCCCAAAACCTGAATGTAAACCTGGGATCCCGATCAGAGATGATGCTCACTGGTACTCCGTGCAATCTGACTATCTCCTCTACGTACAACTTAGGTAGACCTTCCAAAGGCAATGTGGTCCTGATCGCTAAGAAGTGCGTCGACTTTGTCAGTCGATCGACTATCACCAAAATCGCGTCGTGGAATCTCCTCGTCTTCGGCAGCCTTGTGACAAAATCCATCGTCACGTGCTCCCACTTCCACTCAGGGAGCTCAATACACTGCATCGGTCCCGCCAGTCGCTGATGCTCAATCTTCACCTGCTGACAGACTAAGCATCGGCCCACGAACTCTGCAAATTCGTATATCCTAATTCGGAATGAATTTTAAACTTAATTCAGATGCAAATTTATTCGAATTCGGATCCGAATTCGACGGATACGAATTCGGATCCCTTTCTCATACATTCGATCGGTTTCGAATTCGGATTGAGATCCGAATTCGACGGATACGAATTCGGATCCGAATTCGACCCTTTCTCATACATTTGATCGGATTCGAATTCGGATTCGAGAAAAAAAATGGATACGAGATCCGAATTCGACCCTTTCTCATACATTCGATCGGATTCGAATTCGGATTCGAGAAAAAAAATGGATACGAATTCGGATACTGGCACATCCGCTTCGTATCCGTTCCGTTTTCACCCCTATGGCAACACGCTCATTCGCGACGTTCCTCACACGTCTTGGAGGCATCTGACACAAGAAACAACTCAAGATCAGCCATGAAAGCATGCTAAAAGGAAAGTGCAACCTACACTACTATACTGGGGTGATTTCTTTGGGAGCCACACATAGGGACCGACCGCTCTGATACCAAGTTGTAACATCCCGAAACAGTGGAAAATTTAAAATTTAAAACCATCAAGAGATCATCAGAATAAACTCAACATCGGGAATGTCACTCAATAAATCAACCGTCGGTGCACCAATAATACAACAAAGTTTGTCAAAAGACGTGATTACAATAATACAATGAAAAGACAGATAAAGTAATCACGACGACCTCGAAAAGTCCGATGAGGATCCTGGCCCCAAGATGTGTGCGCCCGCGGTCACCACCCGACAGAACCTACTGGGGTCCTGAAACATGAATCAAACAACGATGCCTGAGTTTCCCATTGGGAAACCCCGTATGCCAAACTCACCTATATGCATGCAATAGTACGGTAAATGAACCTATCATACTAGTAACATGTCATGTCACATCTGCAATGCATCAAATCCCTCAACAGAGTAAACGGGACCCCAGTCCAACAACCACGACCCTCAACAGGGTCCACAAGGACATCAGTCCAGCAAAAACAACAACGAGTCTCCTCCGGAAACCTATCGTAGGCACATACGGTCTTACGGACAGTACGCGATGCGTCCCCCCACACGCGACTACACGAGCCTAAGGGATCGGTGAGGAGCGTCCGAACTTCCGTGCAAGGAACCACGTGGTCAACACCACCTTCGACAGAGCCGTAACCCGGTCGGTCAACATCCCATGATAGGTGCCCAATCGGGGATCATCGCTGACACCTCATCATCAGCATCACCGGCACAACATCGGTGGTACAACATACGTCCGACACAACATCGGATGGTACAACCACAAGCCGGAACATCATCGACATCATCATCGCTAGGGCTGTCAAATTCGTGTTTCGGGTCGTGTTCGTGTCAACACGAATTGACACGAATTCATTTTTGGTCAACCCGAACCCGAACACGAAATTAAAAAAAATATTGACCCGAACACGAACACGAAATTGTACACCTAAACACGAACACGAAATTAATAACCCGAACACGACCCGAGTTGACACGAATTTCTTTTTGTGTTTGTCCAATCCGTGTTTCGGGTCGTGTTCGTGTCGACACGAATTGACACGAATTCTTTGTTTGTGCCAACTGGCAACCTGAAAATAAAATAGAAATTCATGATTCATATTTCATGTACTTGTGTTAGGCAACTTATATAATTATTTTTTGTAGATTTAGATGTAGACTATATATGTTGGATATTTTTGGGATTACAACCTGATTACACCACCGGCCAAACACAAACCAAGATGGCATCTAATCGGCTCCATATATGCATAGGTACATGAAAACATTTGTACTTACAAGTATGTGATTTGGTCTCTAATTTATTCTCAAGGTTCCATGCACGTCACGTTCTCTATTGTCTTTTATAAAGAAGAGACATGAATAAAAAGTGAAAGAAATGGAGCATCACACTTCAATATTGGAGAAGAATTTTCTCAACATTATCCATATGTTCCATGTTTGAAAACATGATGCGAACCAACGAAAACAAAAGAAATTCGTTATTTACAACTTTAAAGGTATTACATAACATTAAAAAGTTAGTAGTGACATTTTGAGGAACACACATGAAAAAATATTCCCCCCAAAAAAGGCAAATGGAAATTACCCACCGTCCGTTAACATGCATTTCCCTCTTTTTCCATCTCTTTATATACACACATCTACAGCATGTAATGCGTTAATTGTGAGGTTGCTTACAATCTCAGAAATAAAACAACATCACCCATCACTTGTTCTTCCTCTCAATCTCACAACCATTGTGAGATCCACTAATCCAGTGTCAAATAATTAATTAACCACCACCAATCCACAATGGTGGTGGCCTTCTCCTCCTCCACCAACAACCCCCGCCAACCGTTAACCGCTTCCCACTCCAACTCGGCCGCGGCCGCCACTCGCTCCCTACCCGTCGCCTTCCAGACCCGTTCCTTCTTCTACAACACAACCAAAATCAATAACTCCACGCCTGATGGCCGGAAGAAAAGGTTGGGTGTTGACCCGCTGTCCGACAGTGAGAGTGGTGTGTTGAAGGGAGGCCGGAGGAAGGCTTCTCCGGCTTTGAATTCGCCACTTCGCCGGCCTTCCATGCCTTCTTCTCCTGCCAAGGTATCTATTCTCCTTTCCTATATATGCAAATTGCCCTTTAACTTACTCATTTCAATGCTTCTGTTAGACCAACAAAATGAAAACCTTGTAAAGTTACTCAAACTTTTTTTTTCTTCTAACTTTTGTCTAAACATTTTTTTCTTCCTGTCCAGTCAATTAGGAGGACAATCAACTTTCTTTTCTTTTCCCTTTACATTTTGTATCCCAATGTACTATTAAACTCAACTAATTGTCTTTAGTTAAATGTAATAGGTTTTCTCTCTTGAAATCATACTATTTTTTAAACCAAACAAAGTATAAACATACATAAACTCTCAAGTAGAGAAGTATAAGAAAAGGAATAGGAAAATCCTAGCATTGAAGTCGTTGCTGGAATTCAAATATGCAACACTTAGTTGAGATAACTAGTTAAGCTAATTGGTTTACTGGAATAATAAATAACTTTGATATATATTTCGTAGGCAGTATGAAATTGCAAAATTGTACTGACATCATACTCTAAGTCTATGGACTTACATTATATACTCAAGCTAAACTAAATTGATCTGAATTAGCTAAACTTTTTTTATATATAAAAAAACCGAGTTTGAGGTAAAATTGTCATAAATTCTTGTTCCAAGGTCTTAGTTACTCCAGCAAGGGCTGGCTCTAGCCCTTTGCAGCGCAGGAGTGGCGGTACGACAACTGTTACACAGCCCGGGCTAGCACCCTCCATAATTAGCTTTGCAGCTGAGGTGCGGAGATCAAAGAAAGGAGAGAATCGGATTGACGAGGCACATTTGTTGAGAAGATTGCACAACGGGCATTTGCAATGGCGGTTTGCAAATGCGAGGGCCGAGGCTGCCCAAATGGCTCAGAGATCAGATGCAGAGGTAGATTTGTTATTTCATTGGTGACTTTCGAGCTAATGCTGTTTTTGGTTCGTATTTTGTTTGGCTGGAATCAACTGATCAGATGTTTTTGTATCAGAAAAAGCTATACGACACTTGGATTGATGTGTCGAAAAAGCAAACCTCTGTGACAATTAAAAGGATGAAGATTCAAGTTCTGACCCAAAATTTGAAGCTAGCTTCCATTCTCAGAGATCAGGTAGGGATCATGGCTTCAGCTTTGGTCTAATGCACTTGTTTTGTATGTATTGCTAATCACATTTGCCACTAGATTTATAAATGGGAGAATGACAGTGTATTCCTTAAATGAGGGTAGATGCATTATTAAAGACCGGAGGAAACAAGTCAAACATGTTTTTTTCCCCACGAATCATATCGTTGATCTTGGAAAGCTATGTCTGAAACAAAACCATGATCAAAATTAGAATTTCAGTCGTTAAAACTTTATTCTCTTGGGTAAACCGATTCTTTTGTTTAAAACACCAAACTCATCAATGTAGTATACTTAGCGGTGGTAGATATTGGATTTTAGAACTCATAACTTCAGTGTTCTTGGCTGTGGTTGCAAATCACTTCAATGCCTTAAATCATAAAATTCATATACTTAGTATGTTATCAACCATCGAGAACCACTTGTGTACCTTCAAATATTAACTAACTAACTAACTAACTAACTAGTTCAGTACCTGAAATTATCAAAACATGTATTTGGACAAGTATAAAGTTTTATATACCTCAATTTGGTATGAAAAAATAATTCCTAAATAAGTTTCCAAGGTTTTGTTTCTTTAAGGAAACTAGTCCTCCTAAAAAACAATTTTCATCATTTTCTCATATTTTCTACCGCAGATGGCCTATCTTGAGGAGTGGTCACTTATAGACAGAGAACATTCAGATTCTTTATCAGGTTCGGTCGAAGCTTTGAAAGCAAGCACCCTCCGTCTGCCTGTTATCAGCGGTGCTCGGGTTTGTACTTCAAAAATTCTAGAACTGGCTTTGAGCAAAAGTTAATTGCAATTAACTCATGGTACTACTTCTGTCTTTCACAGGCAGAAGGTCAAGATGTTACGGAAGCGGTTGGCTCGGCAGTTGATGTAATGCAAGCAATGACATCTTCTATACGCTCTCTTTCAATTAAAGTGAGTTCCTGAATTTCAGGTTATTCGGTGTCTTCTGCTTTCAGATTATATTAATTCTTATCTGGCGCGATCTGGTTATGTAGTTTCGATCACCCAAATGCATCTGCGTAGTTCTGTCGATATTTTGAACTACTGATGAAATTAACCAGCAAACCAATATCATAAATGCTATCTGAACTAAAGCAATTTATTCTCGATGGATGTTTCTTTTGCTAATTGGCATCAATTTAGACTGAAATTGGCATATGCTGGTTCAAAATGTATTGGCCTTGAGAAGTTTAAGATTCACCAATGATCATTTTAAGTCTATAAGATGAAGTTTAAGATTCACCAATAAAAATGTATTGACCTTTTAACTATATATCATCGATTCAATGTAACTTAAATTCGTCGATCCAACTTCCCAGGCTGAGGGAGCAAGCTCAGTGATATCTGAACTCGGCAAAGTTGCTGGGCAAGAACAAGCTCTTCTACATCAAGCCAAAGAAATTCTTTCAATGGTAGCCACCCTACATGTAAGTTTAGCCCTTGTATTCACATGGTAAGGTTACAAAATTACAACTCATCATACAATGTCGCTCACGACTAGCCGCGAAACAGGTAAAACAATGTAGCTTGCAGACACAAATATTACAACTACGAGGACAGAAGACAAAGTTGTGAAGTGCATGGAATTACTTTTTCTCCCTAAAAACTAACATCATTGCTACGAGTCGTTAATAGCCTCAATTGCTGAAAAAGGGATCTCTTTATTCATGTTGTTTTGTATCATTTTTCACTTATAACGTACTTTTTTCAGTAGAGGATTTCTACATGGAGATCAAAGAAGGGTATTGTATATAATCAAATTCATAGAAAAAATATTAAGTGTGTGTGTTAATAAGACCATTCAGTAGTTGTACAAATTAAATAGAGGTGTCTTTTTGTTGTATTTGTATCAGTTGCACAATTAATGAAGAGAAAATTTAGTTCACAGTTGAAAAGACTCTCCCTCTCTTCCGTAACTGATACGACATAAGCTCATGTACTTAGTAATATTTGTTAACGCTTGAGATAGGAAGTGTGCTGTATTATTCTCATCCTTTTGGTTCAAATTCTTAACTGTCGAGTTATCAAAATAGTTAACTTAGTGTCTGTTTGGAATTACATTTTGATAAAATCCGACCGAATCTGAGAATTAGATTTCAGATTTACACTAACGTAAGTAGGAAGATTCTATGTTGTTTTAGATGTCAATTGGAATCACATGTCATTCTTGATTTGAGGAATCAAAAGTTGATCACCAAAATGTGCTTTGTATGTATTTGAATCTCCATTCCTATAGTTCTCCATATTGGTTGGTTGATTCAACTTTCTACCATGGAAGGAAGACCTCATCCTAAACGAAAAGTGATCAATTACTAGTTAAGTTGGTAGTTAAACCAGAGCAGGGCATTTGAAGATTGCTTTGCTGTGTGAAGAATTTTATCTTTCAAAGTTCTTTTTACTAGTTGAAATTGATGATTGCTTTTGATGTTGCAAGTTTAGAGCCTGTTAAGTAAGGGTTACGGAATCATTTACGAATCGGATAAGATTGAGCTAACCGGCCCAATATGACCGTTTAAACTTGGATACTTAAGAATACATATATAAGAATAATCCAGTAGTTAAGATGCCATATATTGGTAACACTAAAACCATAACCAAAAGACATACACACTGATTGGTACCTTAATTATGATAATAATTCCGAACGTGTGAATGCAGAAACTTTATTCTCTTTTTGTGACATGTATGGTAACGTGATTTCGAGAAGGAGGGCCAACACACACATAGCTTATGTCATTCTAATTAGGAGGATTCCAAGTAGGAAATCCACTTGAGACAATTTTTCGATGGTGTACGTCATGCAAGTAAGATTATGATATAGCAAACCATGACTTCATTTGAGAGAAATATCCGCTTTCCAATTAGTCTACTATATTGCTAAAACAATGACTACAGGTTTGCTTCCCACATGTGCTTCCATTAGTAGTGGAAATTAAGAATCTTTTGATAAATAATTAGTGTTAGGTTCGAGGGTGTATACGACAAGGAAAAAATAAAATCGATTGAGGAAATATTTACTACAAATTTGCATGAAACAAAACCAAATAATTTGCCTTAATGGTGGAAGTTCATCGAATTGAAAGGTACTTCCTATTTTAAAAAGAAATAGGGGAATTATAATATTATGTTCAAGATATTTAAAGTATATCAATGCGAAATTTACATTTTTTAATTTCAAGCATGTCAATTATTTTGTTGTAGCACGAAATTACTCTTTACAAAAAAAAATTGATGTCTTCTTAATTAGGCTACAACCTTTATTTTTCATAATCTCCGTGATCCCCTCCGGTTTTGATAAAAAAAATTCTATAAATGTGATGGAGCATAATTTATGATAAAACCACCAAGCGAAGTCCTGTTAATTTAATCACGTCAACAGTGCAAACTGTAAACAAAAAAACTCGTAATAGCACCCTTGACGACCACCAAAAGACAACATCCAAGAGTGAATACTTTGCCAAAAAAAGGAGAAAAATGACTCAATTCTTGTCTTTTAGGGATTCAACAAGTAGACATGAATCCAACTCTATAAACAAATATAAAGCACATCATTATGCGGTTAATTTAAGTTTAAATTAGTTGGTGGGAGTAAAGGAAGCTCATTGTGTTTGGTAAGTTGTCGGGATTCAACCTTTCATTTCTTCCATGACAACTACAAGCACACGTTTATGCGATATAATATCACAAAATTAAGCCTGATATTTTGCGTGCAATGTTATGTGAACGGTTTGTACGAGACAGACAATATTACTGTTAAACCAACTACATACATTTATATATTTTTCTTGATGTTACGGGTAGTTAATTAAATTAGTCAAGTGGTCAACTAGATTCAGTATATATGCTGATCTCACTCTTGGGATATTGCATGGAAAGAATTAGTGGAACCTAGACGTGGGAGATGAGGATAACCATATTAAACAAGATTATTAGAATTACATAATGCCTCATGAACCATGTCCTATTTAGCTTAATTACTTCCCTGGCCCCAAATTATAAATATATAGCACATACATAGTTATACATATCCCTCAACTATTGTTGCCTTCTATGGTTAACTTGTTATTATTCTATCCTAAGACCACCATTAGCGGGGTCGTCCATCTAGAATGACCCTGACCCGGTCGGTCGCTGAACGACCATGTTGTCCAGCAACCAGGGCGTCGATCGGGTTGTGCCAAGTGGCACAACTCGGTTGGTCCGAATTTTTTTATTTTTGGTTTGTTATTTGTTTTAATAATTAGGGGTTTATATTTTGATAAATAGTTATGATTTAAGTAGCTTTAGTTTATATTTTGATAATAATTAGGGTTATAGAGTTTATTGTATTTTGATAACTGTTGGATTTTCAAGATCCAAACACTCAAATCGGTACCAAATTACTAATAAATCTCAAGTCCAAAATAAACATTGTGCTTGGCGAGACCCCGACCGACCAATCGGGATGGGCATAAGACGTATGAGTCAATCCCAACAATAACATTATAATTAAAGTATGAAAATTATACTGAAATACACCAATTAACTTCTCTGATTTAGCTTAGCTTTGTAAACAGGTTTTCCATTTTATTAGTTTTCCCAAGATGATTTTAAGATAATTATATTCGCAGACAATATTTCAAATCGTTTAGATAAGGCATCACACGCGTACTGTAGATTGTCAGTCCGACAAGATAAGACATCACGTGCGTACTGTAGACTGTTAGTTCGACATTATAAAAAAATGAAGTGGTAAGGCATATCTGATCAAACATGTCTAATTCAATGAGCTCCAATTTAAGATACCCACCAAGCTCCTCCTCTGACGATGCATTGGACGAGCTTTGGAGGAGAGTAAGCATTAAAGCACTCGAAGAGCTTGAGTGTGGGCGACTAGTAGGGCGACTCGTGGGCGGAGTCGTGAGGCTCTAAGGCGATGTCGCGTTAGGCTCCAAGGCATCATGGAAATGACAATACCAAGGCCAGAGCGACAAAACAACAATTGTGTTAGAAGCTATAACGTCGTACAACCTCTGGATATGACATACATTTTTCGGTATTCCCGGCTCCTGTAATGATCTCAACGTACTTCAACGATCTCCCATTTTTAATGACGTGTTGGAAGGACGTGCGCCTCCCGTCCGGTACGAGGTTAATGATCGTCAATATGATATGGGATATTATCTTACAGATGACATTTACCCGCAGTGAGTGATATTCATGAGGTCCATCCCATTTCCACAAACTCCCAAGGATATGTTATTTGCACAACACCAAGATGCAGTGTGTAAAGACGTAGAATGCGCGTTTGGAGTGTTGCAGACATGATGGACAGTCCTAATGAGGTCATCTCTTGCGTGGAATGCTGACATCCTAAACAAAATAATCATTGCGTGCATTATAATGCACAACATGATCGTGGAGGACGAGCGTGAATCTTATTCCATGATTTATGATACAATTGAGTTTGAGCAGGATCACGACATATCGAGTCCGGGACCAACGTCTTACTCCACTGCATGGGTTCTGGACATTAATGCCTACATAAACAACAAAGACCGCGTTCGTGACCATCTCGCGCTGAGGACAGACTTGATCGAGAACATCTGACAGCGATTCGGCGGAAGCGACACTTAATTGTGTTTTATGTCGTGTAATATTTGAATTATGTCGTGTATTATTTGGTTTATCTCGTGTATTTGGTTTATCATCTCCTGTAATGTAAGCGTATGTTTGCTAAAAATAATGTAATATTTGTTTTTTTAATATTAATGATATTTAGTATTTGATGATCATTGATGGTTAAATAAATAAAGTATATGCAATTTGAAAATACGAGATTTATTGTTATTTTATTTTTTCCACAAAAATTATTAATGTTTTTGGTAAATATAAATAATCTTGGAAAAAATAAAAGTTGAGAATTTTTTTAATGATGTGGAGGAAAGATAGTGGGATGACATAAGTTATGGTTAGTGGGTGAATATTGAAGAAAAAAGATGAGGTTGAGTGATGATGACGTGACAGTGAGAGAGAAGATAGAAAGGATGACCTAGGTCATGCCTGCGGATGCTCTAATATGTTGGTTTTTCTGGAGTCACTTGACTTTCACCTAATAGAAAAATATTTTGACACTTAAATTAGCGTACACACATGACATTCGCATCTTATCCCAATTGTTGAAGTGGGCACGTCCAACTCAAAATCAATTGGCAATGAGTGGAGAGGCAACCCAACTTATAACCCCAGGAGATAGCCCACATTTCTTCGATGTGAGACTATTCTAACACTCCCCCGCACGCGTGACCGGGTCTACCGTGTCTACGCGTGACACAAATGGGAGAGGTTACGCCTGCCCGTGAGGGTTATCCAGGCTCCGATACCATGTTGAAGTGGGCACGTCCAACTCAAAGCCAATTGGTTTTGAGTTGGACGCGCCCACTTTAACACCAATTTATCTCGTCTTTTCCTATTAAAACTCTCAAATGTCTTTCAACCTCCCAACTCAACTCAAATCATCTTATGTTTTAAAGATAGTCATTATGTTTTAAAGATCGAGGAGGTAATTGAAATGAGATCGTACACGAAGGGTGTGTGTGCGTGCAAAACGTTGACGTCCAGTTATGTTGATAATTATGACAATGGTAGCGAAGCATGCATGATGACGTTGTTCATCTACATATAGACGTAAGAATCTTCATGGTTTGTTTATTTCTTTTGCGATTATCGAATCTTCTTGATTTGTTAGTCATCCAGTTGGATTTGTGATTACGGTGGAATCTCTTTTCTCTGCGATTGTTTAATGAGAGTGGATTCAGCGTTCTCGTGCTTGCACATTCAAACCACTGTTTAATATATATCATTGAGTGGTGCTTTTATTTGTATCGTTGCTGTAAAATATTTGTAGAAACAAAAAAGTGGACGACTGTGGTCGACACACAAGCTTGCAGTAAATTGGATTAATGATGATTAATGATTTTGTGTGTGTCATCTTATGTTTAACTAATCAACTTGTGCACGGTAGTTGGAAGAACAATGACAACCATCATTCTTTCCCCTGTAAAAAATGCCAACAACTTAATAAGAAATGCTCATGACTAATGCATCCATGTAAATAAAGGCAAATTTGAGAATATTTGATGACAATCAGTAAGAATTTAGGCAAACTGAGCTGATAAAATCGGTGTATCAGTTGCGATAATTAAGTTACATGATCGAGGGTGAATATCTTCAAAGGGAGAAGTGTTATAATACGTTATGGTTCAAACACTCGAGTTAAAACTAAATTACCCAGAAAAAAATTAACAACCCTACTAACGAATATTCTTTAGCTGTAATTACATATAGCATCAATTTGGTGTACTCGATCGAGATGTATTTGTATCCAAACCACATCCGGTTCGTTTACACCTCCAACGTACGTACGTACTCCCGATCGATAATATAGGAACTTATAACTTATCCTCCTAGATAGGCATCCAAATTCGATGAAGACGCAGACCCAACGTTGGAAAGCAAAAGGAAGAAAAGAAAACGCTAGGAATTGATGAAAGAGACGATGCGTCGACAACGCAGCGGTTTGGAGAGAGAGAGAGAGAGACATATATACATGACGAGAGATCCCAGAATTGGGATCTCTTTAATTTTTTGGTGTCCATCGAATGAGGAACAACCAATCTCGAGGGTGACATGACAAGCACACCTACAACTTTGCCTGTTGGATTTGGATGTGCCAAATTTGCTACCTTATTATTAATTGATCATGGTTCATTTTTATGTTCCAATTAAATTGCCTTCAACTTGTTGGTGAGATGTGGTCAACCGGCTAAGTCACTAGTTGGATGGAGGTGAGATACAATTCCATCCTCACTCCCATAATTACATGTGATTAGTGGGATCGATGTGGTTCACAATTAACCTAGCTACAACAAAATCTCAATACAACCACGTCTGAAATGGTGAAATCCGTGGGTAAAAAGACCACAAATTAACACTTAACCGTGGGAAAAAAATTAAAAATTATATTTTGTTGTAGCCTCTACCTGATAATTAAAATTAACCCTACCATTCTAACAAAAAACATTGTCGGTGAGATGAGGCCACGACTTGGTGGCACTTGAATTTTTATACTTATCAACTATGTTCAGATGATATTGAAGTTGGAGCTAAAGTGAGCTGGTTGATATATATAAAGTGGATGCCAGGGTGAAAACAATACGGTTAATATTGGCTCCGACTAGTGGATTTGAATTTATTTAGTAGGGATATGATCGCTAAAAAAAGATTTTGTTTAAATATGGTTGTAACCCTAAAATTATTTCTTTCACAATATTTGGGGACAAAATATTGCCAATTTTGGAACTTGGAGGTATGACAAAGATAGTGAAAAATTAAACCTCAAATTTTCTAGGAACGTGTAACAAGGTTGAATGGAATAAATGAATTGCAAATTTATTCTAAAATTACTTGTGTAAGTATATGCAAAGTATACTTTCTTTTAACTCTAAAAGAATTGTATTTTATTTATGATATGAATAAAATCACTCAAAGTAGAACACAATTGGGTAGTATATAAATGCAACTTGGGAGGAATAGATTTGGTCTTACATACATCGACATCTTCGTCATATAAGATAATAATTAAAATATGGTATCCAGCATTCACCATCTTCTTCAACTTTTCTAATGCATTTTAATAATGTCGATCATTATGTATGAGTTTGTGTTTATTTTTTTTCTTCAAAATTCAATGGTTTGTGATATAACATTTTTTTCTTCCGGAGATTTTTCGTTCTTTCCATTTTTAATGAAATCGTTGTAAGAAATAACAACGCCGCGACAACGCGTATTAGGAAATATACTTAGATTAATTCAAGTTATGTTGTTAAAATCTTGTTTAACAATTAACGTTTTGAGTATTTCACTTAACCTGATGTCTACACAATTATACGTAACTAAGATGTTATTTTTGCTTAAATACTCTTTGTGAATCTTATATTTGTTAAATCTAACTTCATATTGTTATTTTTGCTTGAATATTCACTATGCAGTTATCGTTGCAAAATTTATTGTGATTTCAAGAGAATTACTAACCTAACATATTATTAATTTACTGATTACCCCACTAAATATCTTAGAAATCTAGAATAGAAAGTTTAGGTCATTTTGAAGTTTAGAGATAGTGCAACATTTGTGATCTACCATATATATATATATAAATATAAACAGTTAATATTGTTAAACAAGATTGTGGTTGATTACTTTATATTGTTATTTAAATAACAATAACTTCATATTGTTATTTAATCTGATGAGTTTGTGGTTGATGTTGAGTAGAAAAGACTCGAAAATAAATGAAATGTAAGCTTATATTTATAACAACTAATGTTATAATGCTACAATTTATACTTACACAATATCTATCTTGTGAGATACACACAAATATTTTTTCTACTACTATATTAACTTTTATATAAGACCATTTATTACAATATACACTCACTAACTAACAGAACTACAAGACTTTTTTTTGTAGTGGTGGAATATAACTCTTGTTTGGAATGCAATAGAATAGAGATGAATATAATAACATCTATGATCTATTTATACTGGTGGATCAAAGTGTGTGTAGAGAAGGTGATAATTTCTAGAGTTGGAGTTTGTAGAATTCTTTCAAGTAACGGAGAAAATAAAAAAATTTAAAGTATAAAATCTCCGTATATTGGGTATATTGGAGTGGACTCATAATAATTTATCTTGTTGGGTTTGGGCTTGAATTTGGGTGGGTGTTGGGTTCTTAACAAACAATTCATATGAAGTAATGTTAGTTATTTCCTAAATTTGTATCGTAACATCGTCAGGTTCTACCATTAATCAGGGGCAAAAGAAAAAAAAACGTAATAATATCAATGACTTTTTAGCAAAAAAACGTGGAGGGTGCTAAAGTAATATTGAAAATATTGATAGTATTTTGTCAAATAGAAGATGTATGAGGTATTTAAACAAAAACCACCCAAGGTTTTGTGCAGATATACGTTCAAACATAGTTGTTGATAAGCTCAAATTCAATATCGAAGCAATAAATGAAAATTTTCATTTATTTGAAACAAAAATTAAAGTTTCTCTCTCCTATTTGCTCGTTGTTTTTCACGATACAAATACCAAAATATATTATTCTCTTATTTTTCTTGAAAGTTATCGCTTTACAACCATTCACAGATTCTCGTCTTACATAGGAAATAATGAGATATATCTTCACGGACAATAAGAAGTGCGTCTAGAGTCTAGAAAACAGTAAACAGATAAAAAGTAGAAAACATTAAGTAAAATAGAAGGTAACAGTTTCCTGAATATTAAAAGAAGGTAACAATGTAAACTTCCAAAATGTAACTAATTAGAATTATTTTTTGGCACACATAATCTAATAGGATTTAAAAGGACAGCCTGTTTGGATGCACACAACATTAAACTCTTCTTCTCCTCCTTTCCCGGAGTCTTAATTTACAATAATTATTATTAATCGAAGAGACCCAACACAAGCAAAAGTCATAAAACAAGAAAACAAAAAACCCAAAAAATATTTATACTAGCAAATACAGTGACGGAAAGGGAAAATTAGCAGAAAGGACAAATCTCGTCCCAAAGAGTTACAACAAAGTCCTCTCTTCTATTTATATCTCACAAATCAAACACCTCAACAAAAAAGTATTTGCACTCCAGTCCTCTCACATGAACAGGTTCAATAACATAGGCGCTCCGGCGTCGGAGTATGTTATCACTGACTCATCGGACGGTGTTCCGGCGTACATCTGCGACAGACGGTTATGTCGTTGTGCCTCGTGATGTACGTTTTTTCGACTATTAAGATACGATGACTTATCTCTCACGTATAAGTCCGGCATCTCCCCGGTGGCACTAGAAAGGTAAGGTAGTGGCCGGAGAGTTCCTCCCCGGAGCACAGTTTCCACCGCCGCCTCGCATATGTGCCAATTCCCAGTCCACATAAGACCCACCGCCCCATTAACCGGATTCACCGTTCGCCCGCAGGCCTCGTACAAGAGAGATTGGAAAAGAGCTGTTGAAAATTGACAAATTCACAAAACGTCAATTGTAACATAATTGACGTGAAACCAATTGGTAATGAGTGGAGTTATTATTTAAAAAGAAAAATCTCGTCCGTACCAGGCCGTTGTTGTTCTGGGACGGACGAGATGAAGTTCAAAAGCCCCGCCCGTCCGAAAAACTTCGCGACGAATATCGTGGCGTATCCCTGCGCCTCGGGCATGTTGAAACGCTGCAAGCACGGCCGGAGAATGCAGGACTCGCTGCAGCCCTTCCGGAGCACTCGACAACCGTTACAGCTCATCTTATCCCACCACGACAACCTCAGGCGAAATTAATTCGGCCAATCGAAGAAATGAAGAAACTATAAAGATGTGAAACCGAAATTGGAACGAGAATGGTTGGAAGGTTGTTGGTATTTATAGATGTGGACTCGGGTTAGTTTGAGTAACCATGGTCTGATTAGTGGTTAATTAAAGAAACAACAAGTGCGGTGTGGTGTTGGGTGAAGACCCCAATAATAATATTCTTTTTGGGGAAATAAAGTTGGATGTGATTAATTAAAGAGGGAGGGATGGAACCAATGAGAAGATGTGTTCCGAAGTCTTTGGTGCTGCTGTGCTGACATGCACCGCCGTGTTTCCGCAAGTTGTCCGATTGATGTTTTATTGACCGTTGGATCCACTTCGGACCACACATGACATGATTGTCCATCTTAATTATGATTATTAGAGGAATCCTTTTATGCAAATATCTTTTTTCTTTTGTTCAATGATGCTGAAATGCTTTTTGGAAAGTATCAATTAGACTATTCCCAACATACCTAATAAATAAGAGGAGAGCACACACTATTAGCTTGTAAATCGCTTCATCAACATCAAACCCTAAATGTGTTATTATTTCTAATTATATAAAAATTGTATTTTCCTTCTGTCTGAAACCCTGGAAAGAAGCAAAAATAGGATCTCATCGTAGAGATAGAATGGAAAAAAAAGATAACTTTTGTTTTTTAACTGTTTTGGGATCAGAAACGTAACGTCCTTTTGGTTCGGCACAAAAATCGTTCTCTTTTTTTGAACTAATTTTTAACTATTTAAAAGGAAAAAAAGAAAGGTTTTCTAAAAGTTTTAAAAAGAAAAATAAAAGAATTTTCAAGTATCTCTAATGGAAAAAATAAACTGAATTTTCAAGAATTTTCAAGGTTTTCATGTTTTAATGGATTTACATCCGGGCATGTTGTGGGAGAGTGTTTTAAGTCATATCCAAAAAGTGGTTAAACGAATTTCATTGTGGAATCCCCACCTCTATATAAACTATTTGATCCAACCATTGCTTATATGGCTATGGTAGAGAAGTGGTCTGACTGCATGCACCCTCGTCTTTACTTTATAGAATGAGATCGTGACTTATATCTAGTCCCAGATCCTTAAGCAGCATCACAGCTAGCAGACTCACTCTCATTCGCAGTTACAATTCGATAATCTTTGTGAATATCCGTGTGGTTACTTTGACTCATGTTCACGATTTATAATATCTTTGTTGCTCCATTCCATACGAATTGAGGCATGTCATATAAGGCATGTCTTTTACTCATATCAGAACTATAGATAAACACTATTTACTATACTTGTTAATGTTTGATTTTATTACACATGATATGATTTGAAATCATGCTAGCTGTTCTTCCAGAGTAAGAGGTACAACAATAAGTACCAATGACTATATGATTAATATATATATATATACACACAGGTGGGTAATTGTAACATTTGACAACTGTTTGTGGAAAAAAGTAGGGGAAAGCACGTTTTCAGAAGAAAGTTTGTGTTTGGGTAAAAAAGTTGGGAGTGGAATGAGATACATTTGTTAGGCATGTGTGGGTTGTTTTTGATGTGGTGCAGAGAAGAGAAAGAAAGGTTGTTCCTTTTTTAATTTATTTTATATTTTATATTATTATTATTATTATTAGTTGCTTCAAGTTTTTGCAGAGGGCTGAGCGAGCCTGAGGGGGATTCAGAACAACCAGGTGTTGAACGACTACCACGTGTTGTGAGAAGTTAGCCGGTGGTTGGTGTTTTCTACTGTGTCCGTTTTCTTTTTGACAACAAGTCAACCAACTATATATATCCGTTTTCATGTGCAATATTTTCGATTTATTATTATTATTATAATACTGGAACAAACTTCGAATTTCGTGAAAAAGAAACGGAAGTTGTCCTTTTATTACAACTACTGTGTCCGTTTTTGCAAGAAGTTCAAAATGGTCTACCCAAAAAGGTTTTTGGGAGGCAACCATAGGCAGTGCCCCATATTGAGATGATTCCACTGAATTAGTAAGTTTTTTTTTTGTTGTTGGGATTTTGACCTTTTGAATTTTTCGTTCTCGGGATTCTGACAGTCTAAATATCAATAGGAAGATAGGTAAGAGAAATTTGTTTCCCCTTCAAATGCTTTAGTTCAAGAGAATGTAAGGGAAATGCATTTCCCCTATGGACACACTCTAATCACAACTTGAGGTGAGTTCAACCAAACAAACGCACCCTAATCACGACTTTAAGGTGAGTTGCATTTTGCTAGATTGGGAACATCACAATCTGCCTAGTTTAGATTCCATGAATGAACAGGATATATGTTGTCTGGTGTTTTTGTTGGTGTTGGTGTGAATGGAGAAAATGAGAATCTTTGCTTGCTTCTGTTGAGATGTTGGAGTAAAATGAGAAGCACGACGTGGGCACGTGGTAATGGTGATCGAGTGCAGAAATGGTGGTTGAGGTTCCAATGCCCTTTATAGGCTTTATTGGGTTTTAATGTTTTATACGGATATGGAAATGTTATATGTATGAATGTCAATAAACAAACCGACACCCTTTAATTTTGTCCAATGTACACAACCATTGTGTAACGGCTCCTTGTGGTTGTGGAATGTAGTTGGTCTGGATGATAGGATGGGGTGCTCTTTCTAAGGTGCATTGCACTTGTAGTTGTTGTTGTTGTAGTAGATTCCTTGTCTTTTAGCTTCCATTGTCATATTCCCTTGAACATAACGTATGATAGAAGTGCTTAGTGTGGAGGACATCATCAATGTGTATTAAAACACCAATAAGCAATTCCAATCATTATTGCTGTAAAGTTTGTGCCTTGGAACTATTTGTAGGTACATGAACACTAATAAGCAATTCCAATCAATAAACGTTTGGATAATTTAACGGAGATGAAAAGGGGCTAATCTGAATTAGAATTGGCCGACCATTGGCCAACCAGTCGACCGACTAGATGCAAACAATCTTGGTACCAAGATCAAGCTTGATAGACTGGTACGGTGAATCGTTGCTAGTCATGGTTCCTAGCGAGAGAAGAATTCGTATAATAGCGATTGGTGCGATGTTTTTTGTAAATGTTTTTTTGCCATATTTAGTATTTTAGTTTTGGAATATTTATTTACCTTGACTATAATCCCCTATATTAGTTACAAGGGTTTGATGGTGAATTTGAAATTAAGATTTAACCACCTTTTATGAGTAGTTACATTCTCCTTCACTATTCAACTTTCAAACATGAAACTAAACAAAAAGGTACAAAAATATGTTCTCCACACCGCACTTTTTTCACCTCACATTGACTATTAGACCCTAAATATTAATAGAGAGTCCCCATTCCTACATTTTGGGTGGCCAAAAAGCTCAAACATATATATGTGGCCAAATGCCATAACCTAAAACAATTTTCTTTTATTTGTTTTGTTTTTTTGGTTCTCCTTAGGCTGGGGGTAAATTAACAAAATTTGACCATTTAAAACATATAAATTATTAGAAATCGCAATTTAAAACATATAACTCCTTCAGTGCGCCACCCAATCCTTTAGTTTCCATACTCAGTATACTAGCATTTTTGTCACCTTAGCTCCAACTATACAAGTCTGATGGTCTTAAGTTAAGATAAATGCTGACATTGTTTAAAGAAGGGTGAATTGCTTGGGTGACACTAACAACCATTGAAATTGACTTTATGTCATTTGAAATTAACTATTTGGTCTAATGTTATAGAAAAATTAAAAAATTGTCATAATGTCATTAACATTTTTCCAATGTCATTCCGGTACTAAGTCGCTGTTAACGTTTATTACTTATATTAATATTTAATGAAAATTTTACAGAACCACTCTCAATAAACCCAAAATTCATACATTTTATCCTATGTGTTGTAAATATTGCAAAAACTTACTCAAATAATTTATCTATACTCTCTCTCATATCTATCATTCTTCTCTCGTCTCTTCGTTTTCTCTTACTAAACTTATTGTCTCAATTAGTAAACTAATGAAATATGATAACTTTTATATTTTAAAAATAAAAATTATTTTTCATAACAATTATTTTTCTCAAAAAGTTATTTATGTTTATTAATCTAATTTCAAATTCATGATTTTTAATATATTTAGTAAAAGAATCTGACCATTGATAAAATAATTTTTATACTAAAAATAAATATTTTTTGGAAAAAAATATTTTATATGAAAAATAAATATTTATTAGAAAATGTATTTTTTTATCAAACTTAATTAATTATTTTGTATTTTTAAAATATAAAAAATATTAGATTACATTAGTTTAGTAAACAAGTCATTAAATTTATTGAGAGAAAAAGAAGAGATGAGAGAAGGAAGATAGCGATGAGAGAGAGTATGGATAAATTATTTGATTAAGTTTTTACAATATTTACAATACATATAATGAAATTTATGAATTTGTATTAAATATTAATATAAGTAGCTGACGTAGTTAACAGTTTGTTAACAGAATGACATTGGGGAAAAATTAACGGTATTAGTACATTTTTTTGTTTTTTATGACATTAGGCAAAATAATTATTTTCAGATGACATAAATCCAATTTAGCTGGTTGTTGGTGACCCCAAGCAATTCACCCTTAAAGAAATCTTCCAGGAAATTTGGACGAAGTCCCAAAGATATTGGAAAGAAAACTCAACACAAAACGGTGTAGTCCGTATAGAATGGATAATAGTTCTGTATTGATGATGTTGAAAAAGTGTGTGATGTTGTTTTTAATGTATGATCAAATTACAAAAGGTAAGAAGAAGATGTATTGTCAATGGGAAAGACTCATTCCATAAACGTGTAAAGCATGATAACTTCAGATAATGAATTTAAAAACAAAAAACGCCAATAAACAAACAATATTTAGTGAAATAATGGAAAACCACGTATATCAAAAACATATGAAATATAACAAACTCTAATGAAAAATAAATAAATAAAAATCATGTTTCATAAACGTGCGAAACACGTCAAACTCGGGAAAAAAACCATTTTTTAAAAAAGATTTGGAAACAAATGTGAAATAGAATACGTCATATATACTTCTTCATTAAGAAATATTACCTTCACATGTCACAAACACACAGAGGACGAGGAAGGTGTGTTATGAAGTGATATTAGGAGGAGGGAAAGAGCTCGATTTTACTTTCTCAGAATGGTTGAGAGACATTGAGTATAATTTTTGTTTTTACGATACATATAGAAAGATTTATTTGATAGTGTTAAAATTTGAGATATTTTAAAATAAGTTCAAAATATGTGCATTCCAAAAACAAAAGTGATATTTCCTTTAGTTTCAAAGAAAATTTTCTAAGACATTTTTGTTCAAAATTTAACCCCACCTCTTTCGACTAGAGTTCTTAGCATCGCCCTTGAACTCAATACAATATCGATAAATTAATAAATCAAAACACAAAGTATATGAATAAAACACTTTATTATACGTTATTACGATCATCACCATCATCATCATTATTTATAAACATAAAAGAAAGTCTAAAACCATTGTTGTAAGATTGTATATCTTTCAAATGAAATTTTAAGTAAATTGTCATTTCCAGGAATTGAGTCTGTAATCTTTAACCATTGAAATCGCAAATGTGCGGGTAAATCATTCAAAGTTGTTCCAAAACATATTATTCTTTAGCCAATGGATGATATAACGTTTAATATTTGACAAATGTAAGTTGTAGTTGCGGTGAGGTGTAACCATATGTGGTGGACGAAGTGTAGGAGATTTTTTGCAAAATAAAAACCAATATATTGTAAAAGAAAAGGACCAATAGTCGTAAAATATATGTAAAAAGCACAATAATTTTAATGTACAATAATATTCTCGGCATGTCTTTGCCCATTCAACACACTCCAATACATTTTTAATGTATAATTTTAATTAATTAAGTTTTCAAATAGATAATGAACAATTTGCAGGAAATAGTTTCAACTTAATTATATCAATACCCGTGGAAAAGGAATTGGAGATCGTTTGACGCACGATTTGAGGAGACAAATTGATATTCAATATCGATACTGGCTGTTATATATAAACAAGAAAAACGGATCTAGATAAGAAAATAAAAAGAAGTTGTCGGTATGCTGTTATATATATATATATATGTATATATATGTATATGTATATCTATATCTATATATGAGTCCTTGTACACGGACGCGAGAAGTTGTCCAGGACACGCTACATTTTCAAAAGCAGTGTTTGTCATTTTTATATAGGAGGATTGTTCTTTTTAAACGTGTGATTTTCATCATTTTGCAATGCATTTCATCACTTCCGGGGTGTCCCTTTTGTTGGCTTTTTGGCTCTTTAATCTTAATTTTGATGATTAACAAACTACTATTATGCATAACTTCAATTACAACATCACAAACATCATATTATCAAATTGCATAAATATTGTGTATTCCTAACAATGTAGGTGATCAAACCAAGGGACTAATCAACTTCAAGATCAAGGCTCAAGACTTGTAATCAAAGCTCAAGGACTTCATATGTAATTTTCCATTTATTTGAGTTATAGGATCAAATGTGCACTTGATGCACAAAAGGATAAACCCGTCTATCTCGGTCGACCGTGACCTTATCGGATTACCGAACCAGGTTCCCAACGGATAACCGAGTGTCGCTCGGTGAACCGTTCCCTATAGAGTCAGTAAACTCTTATCTCCTGGAACCTTTGTTTCGGTGTACCGAAACATAGTCGGTCAACCGTCTCCTAGAGTCAGTAGAAAACTTGATCTCCTGGAATCCTTGTTTCGGAGTACCGAACCTTATCCGGTCGACCGTGTCTCCATTCCTAGTAGCTTCGAATAATTCCCTGGACATCTCTATTCGGTCTTCCGAAGAGAGATCGGTCATCCGAACTTCTATGTGTCTTTAGGCCTAAACCGACTTCATCTTATTGGCCCACGTGGCACAACTAACTCCACCAGACTTATATTTTGTCACTTAGCCACATCCTTTGAAACATCCATACCGGTCTACCGATGGAGCTTCGGATTACCAAAGTGTTGTTATATGTTATATCGTAACGGCTATTTTTTCACGTAATATTTCGACCGTTATCGATAAACCAATTTCTTATACAATGTCAGTCGAAAACCCGCACATGTATCCGTCAACCGAACATACAACGGTCTACCGAACATGATCACCGAGTCACACCAAATCTTTACTGTCCACTCTTGAACGGTGCACCGAAGTGATCTCGGTCAACCGAAATTAATTATCCGATATTAGGAAAAAGCTACTGGAAGTTGGTGAACGGTTATCCAACCTATATTCGGTTAACCGAGTTCTTGTTTCTGACCACTACTTCGGACTACCGTGTTTCCAACGGTCGACCGAATCTGTCTCGATTTCTGCCCGAGCTTAAGTCACATCTTGGTTTCACTTGGTCCAATCCTCACCAACTTACCATAACGACTCTATTTGTTTTGAAGGCTATATAAGCTTCACTTAAGAGACACATTCACTACCTCACTTGCAAAAATATCAGTCATATTCTTGTGCTCTCAATCTTCAAGCCTTCAAAGCTCCACCAACTCTCATACTTCCACTAAATTCACTCCAAACTTAAATCATTCCTTGAGTGCATTCAAGTTAGAGTTCAACAACCACATTCAATTTCCATTGTGTTGTAAAGCTTCGAGGAAGCACCCTCTCGGGTTGTGAGAGGAGATCCGAGCAAGGCGAGGGTGTTCGCAAGGCTCCGATTGTAAGATGATTTATCTTCGACCCGGAACGAAGATAATAGTGAATTCTCGAGTAGGGATCAGAGGATCGATCGGAACTTGAGGAGAGGACTAGATCACGGTGGTGTGATCGAATCTCTATAAATCTCCGGAGTCATCTTGTGGTTTGCATTCTTTCCCTTACTGTTTTAATTGTGCAATTGTTTAAGAAAATTAGGAGATAATCTACTCACCCCCTCTAGATTAGTGACCGATTAACTTACACCTTTTACATAGGGGGTTGTCCTTTTTACGGGCGTTGATTACATCAGTTAAAATACCGCAAGTGCACGACTGCGTTGAAGTTGTGGCAAGCACGGGTCGATCCACATGAAGTGTGTGCGAGTCAGATTCACGATACTCGAGTGGGGGAAAGAAGAGAAAATTAATGTCGAAATTACACTACAATGCGAATGAAATCGGAAAACGAACAATAAAACTAAACCCCTTAGGGGGTCGAGAGAGAAAGCGAATATGAACATATGTGTATGTCAGTATGTGTGTGTGTGTTGAATTGTGCTCATCACACCATGTCATGTATGAAATCCATAAACCAAATCCAATTTTGCATCCACATGAAATAAGATAAAACATTATCATTAATACATACAAGACAATAATTGAAATAAGGCTAATGTGAACACATGTAAAATGAACACATTTAACTGTCTCCGCATGAAATACGATTTGACACACATTAAAACATACAAGACAATAATTAGGATGATATCAACATGAGCACATGCGTGCATATGTCATGTTTCCTTCTTCCACACTATCATTATCCTCACTTCATCATTCCCTATAAAATAGGCCACTAATCTAAGCATGTGCTAAATTTCACTCAAGAGCATTAGCACATCAAAGATAAGAGTGAAAATCTCATTAGATAGTCAACGGACTTATGTGAGGTTCAAAGGTAGGATTAAGACACACTATACATCACATAATCACAACTTCTTCTTCTCCACCCCCAATGGGGATGAACTACTCTCTACTCATCTTTAAACTAAAAAAATTATAAAAAACAACACAAAAATATAATGCGAAAATCAGAAAACTAAATGAAAAAAAACAAGCACAAAGTAAATGACATCAAAGGAAAGACTTCAAAATAAAGAACAAGACTAAACTATATTAAAATGAAAGCTTACGAAGTTTGATTCACTTCTCCTCCTCTACACTACTAAACAAGAAATAAAACATACTCTACTAAACAAGAAATGAAACTAACGTAAGGAAGAGAGGGAGGAAGAAGAAGAAATGAGGCATTACAAGTCTATTTATAAAGGATTAGAGGGTTTTGATGGATCTGGATGTTGCATATTTCTCTGACCCGACAACCCGACCTGCTGCGAAAATCTGGATACAAAAATCTTAACCGGATCGACCAGTGGCGGATCATTTTTGTCTGATCGCCTCCAAATTTTAAACATAGCTTTAGTTCGCATAATAAACACGTGGAGTGCGTCCGGAGTTGATGGTTCGAGCCCATTTGTTTTTAATTGTCTAATTACTCCTCAGGTTCAGGAGATTCTGGACTTTTGCAACCAACATATTTTTCTTTACACTTAAGTCTCTCCGGATTTTCACTTGGGTCCTTCCTGAGTTACAATCTAGTCCTTGAGCATTACAAACAGGTTCAAAACCTTCCAAATCAGTCTATTCTTCTTGTGTTTAAGTCATTTTCTTTTCTTTAGTGCCCAAACCCTGAAACACATCAAACAAACACTCAAGTAGCATACAATTTGTGTAAAATAAAAGATATATAACATGAATTGAATGTATAATATGCTACTAATCAGGCGTCCTTGACGTCCGCGTCCGCAAATCATTTTCCTATATATATATAAAATGGAGTTCCGAGAGGCTTAGTTTCTGAAAATTTTCAGCAACTTCCGGTTAGTTTCTATGAAAATTTATAGATGAGATATACTATATATAAGGAACATGTGGTAAAAATTCTAAATCAAATGGATCATTGTAGATCTTCATCTGAACATTTCCAACTTCAGTTAATTTCAGTCGTTCAAATATGAGCATTTTAAATCAACGGCGATATTAACTTCGAATAACCTAAAATTTTAATATGTTATAGCTTAAAAGATAACAATACATGTGATTAAGTTTGATTTAAAAAAATCAATTTTAAAATGTCTTAATTTTGAGTGTCACATCCAAGTTGTCTATATGAGCTTCTACAACCCCATTGGCCAACACACAAACTCCAAATTGAAAATTCAAACCCTAAATCTTGATCTACAACGTCTGTAAACTAAGGATAGCGAAAATCATACAATTTGGAATATGTTTTACGTAATATTTAGAGATGTAAAAATGAACGCACTACATTCGCTAAAAAAATCGATTTCTAGATATCATATGAAATGATTACCAAATTTTATGATTTTGATATTCTTAATTAACTTAAATTGTAGATTATGATCTACGGTTTGAGCTTTTCAATTTGGAGTTCATATTTGATTTTATTGTCAAGCGCAACCGTATGTCAACGATATTTAAGGACAATTGATTTTTTTCCATATATATATTATATAGAAAATGTATATGTAGGAAGTCTACAACCATCTTGGTTGTGACACTGCATTTCCAGTCACTTCTGGTTAATTTTTTCTATGAAAAATTATGGGTGATATATACCATATATAATGAACATGTGGTAATAATTTCAGATCAAATGGATTATCATATACCTGATCTGATCACTTTGAATTTTAGTAGTTCAAATATGAGCATTTTAGATCTAAAATTAATTTCGATTGACCTAAAATTTTAACATGTTATAGTTTAAGAGATAACAACACATGTGATTAAGTTTGATTTAAAAAAATTAACTTTTAAATGTGTTAAATTTGAGTGTCACAATCAAATTGGCTATAGGGAGTTCCTACAACCATATTGACCTATATATATATACTATAAATAATCATATAGTTTTATTTTGGTGGTAGAATGTGATATTTTGCTTTTGAATAGAAAGAGCTTTGAGTAGACCTATGAAAAAATTATTACATCAATTAAAGTATCATTATTTTAGGAAAAATTATTCATCGTCCGAAAACTATTTAAATCGTTATCTATAATTATAATTTTGTCATTCACAATTCATTTAATATTCATTTAGTCTCGACTTTTAAAATAAGGTTTCTGTCTACGTTTTCCTCACTTTTCAAATACCAACACCACGAAAATGTCTGGCGAAGCGTCTGGATTCGGTGAATTAAGCCCAGCAAAAAAATTCGGGCGGGGCGCCTGGCTAAAACGCCCCCTCCATAGGGGAGGTGTTTTACCCATCCACTCGTCCAAAAAAATTAAAAAAAACTTAAATTCACACGTTGTGTTATCTCAAATTATTTGAGGTTCCGTTGCAAGATTTCGGTGGTAACATGTTGGATTAGAAATGAGTTTTTTTGCAAGTGATGAAGATTTAAGTAGTTTGGGGGTTCTCGCTCACCGGCGGTCACCGAATACCACCTCGACAGGTCGTTTGGGGGTCTCGCTCACCAGTGAGCGAGCGGCATTCCACCTCGCAGGTGAGCGAATTTTTTTGGATCTTGAAATTGTTTGATCTGAATTTTTTTTGAATTTTTATCACTTACAAAAAAAAACTCTTTGTAACCCAACCCCTATAATTACCAATTAATATCAAAAAACTTGGAACGAAATCTGAAATAATTTGAGATAAAATACTGTATAATTTTTAATTTTTTTATTAAAATAAATAGGGGCGTTTAAACCAGACGCCTCCCACATGGGGGTGGCTCCGGTGGATGCCGCCTAATTTTTTTATTTTTTATTTTTTTTTATTAAAAAGAAGTTGGACATTTACTAGATTCGAGTACATTGGGCATCCGTTGGCTCATTTTTTGACATCCAAAATATTATTTTTTATGATTATGAGGGGAAGATGAAGAGAGAAGTGTGATGTGATAGTGAAATGTCGAGATATATAAGTAGAAATGAGAGAATGATAAAATGATAATTCGCACGGACGATTTAAGTAATTTTCCGACAACGAATAACAATTAGGTTGTTTTAGTAGAGTCTCGCTTTCTCGTTTGTCAAAAAAATCTATTAATTCCAAGAAAGTAGCGTTAGTCAAATACGTTTTCTGTTAGGATACAGCAATATACCGATATAGCATATAACTCATTAGCATGTGGCACAAGCAAAGCATTAAGTTTTAAATTTAATCCATTGCTAAATCTGCCCACAAGTACCATAAAATCATATCTCCCTGCACATTTAGTGTTGTTAGTTGGGATTTAAGGGTATCTCTAACGTACATTCAAAATGGATGGTCAGGATTTAATAAATTGGACCTCTCTAATTTTTAAGCAATTGGAGAGGATCCGGCCAACTCCAACTCCAACTCCACCTACTGCTACAAAAACTAGGATTTATTTAGTTCCAAACTCTTCAACATTTCCTAATATATTTTGTTTGGCTCTTCCCAAATTTAGTCGAATTTATGGTCGCATTGCAAAGTTTAGATTGTCGTTATATTTTCTTACAACCCCAGAATTTGTTTTCCTTACTACGGTCTCATTCCCATGGCATAGATAATCTACAGAATTTTCATGTCACCTGCTGATAAAAGATGGATAACATGTTCCACTACAATGAAAGGTTTGTCGATTTCTAGATTATAACATGAAAAACACATTTTACGAACACTTCTTTTTCTAAGCACAGCTATGTTGGTGGACAGTCAATTTCTTCATCATGAGACTTTTTCATCTTTTAAAAAAAGTTATGTTATAGCCTTGTAGGATTGGAAAAAAGAGGGTTTGGAATAAATTTGGGCGTTGGTCTTTATAGTAAACATACGTAGCTTACAAATTTCAAGCTTACACAGTGTAATTCGAATGCAAATAGATAAACAATATTATAATTAAATGCAAATTTCATCACTAATGATGGGAATTTCAAATAGAAGTTCTCGTACACCAATGGCAAATCACTTAGTATAGCAGAAAAGAAATTCAAATAGCGAAAAGAATTCAAATGGGAGTTGATGCAATATAGGATTAAGTACACATAAGAATGTAGGTTCGACCTGTCTTTTACTTGTATAAAAAAATGTAGGATTCAAATAGCAGTAATTCTTACACACACCAATCACTCAAAATAGACTTTTAATTATTTATTTTTAAAGATTTTTCCACACCCTCTTAACCTTGAAATTCAACATACTTATCTGCATTTGTGATTGATTGGGAATTTTCCATGTATAAAATTACCTCATTTATAAATTATAAATCAATAAGTAAAACTTCAAAACATCCACCAAACTAACCATACAGAAGCTAATGTATGCGGAAAGTCTAGTTCATCACTACCACAATATGTCAAGAAACATAATTCTACTACTACTACAAATAACTCAAAAGTTATGCAAAACAAAACCATTGCTTCTTTGTTGGCTAGTTAACTAATGAAATGTCGTAAACTTCTTGGCATCTTTATAGACGTCAAATATGTAACATCTTCAAACAGCGGAAAAAATTAAAATTTTAATAACACACAATCAACAGAGGATATTATCCAACTAAAGAAAACAGGTGCACCAACATACATAATATATATGTACATCAGAGTATTTCAAAAGTGTGATTACATCAAAAGACTATACAACAAATATAGTAATCACCCGACCTCAAATGAGAGAAAGCTGGATCCGGTAGCGGCGCTCCTCTCCTCGGTCACCACCCCTTAATGCCGACCACGGCCTGAAAAGAAAACATGCAATAATGCCTGAGTTTCCAGAAGGAAATCCCGTATGCTAAACTCTACAATGCATGAACTGGAAAACACCATAGCACGCAATTCTACAAATAAGAAAAGCATCACAACTAGGCTGGACTCCAGGGCTCTTTCACACAACCACAACACACACCACAGTCACGGGGCTCCAGGGTTTTTTCACCCAACCACCGCAACACACACTCGTCGCCAAGCTGGGCTCCATGGCTCTTTCACCCAACTCAAGCTACCACGACACGACCAAGGGCTCCAGACCTTTTTCAGCCAACTCAAACGTCCAATGGCTCCATGCCTTTTTCAGTCAACCCTTAACACGCGGTCCATGCTCAGGCTCCAGGGCTCTTTCACCCAACCTGAACACACTACGGAGCTCCAGGGCTTTTTCACCCAACCCCGCACAGACTAGCTGGGCTCCAGGGACCTTTCACCCAACCACAACTCTCACATAGTTACGGGGATCCAGGACATTTTCACCCAACCACCGCAACATCACATTTTCTAAGTTGGACTCCAAGGCTCTTTCACCCAACCCAAGCTCTCGCACCGTTACGGGGCTCCAGGGCTTTTTCACCCAACCACCGCAACACTTGTGCCCACACGCACACTCGCCGGAATAACATCGGCAACACAACTCGTCCCACACGGACGACCACAACAACCGCACCTCCAATGTGCAAAACTGGACACAAACGGTCGACCGAACCAAAAGTCCCGGTCGACCGAATCTCACAAATACAGGGCAATTGCCTCGACCGACACTCCATTGGTCGACCAATCCCCACAAACAACACTCGTTCGGTCGAACCAAAGTCAGGGCCTGATCGACCGTTTAGAAGTCGCCTCCTAGGTTCAACGAACAAAACGACCAATCGGTCGAACGATAAAAGGGCCCCATTCGACCGAAAGTTACTAGGGAAACAAATCCCTCACGTACCACAACGAATCTTGTCGAACCCCCGAGCACTCTCGGTCGACCGAATTCCAACAGGGAATTTCCCCAACTCAACCAACGAATCCGGTCGAACCCCCGAGCACTCTCGGTCGACCGAATTCCACCAGAGAATTCCCCCACGCTCCACATCAAGTCCGGTCGACCGAACCGCCTTCGGTCGAACCGACTACCAATCCAACTTAAGTCATCGGTCGGACAAGGTCACACAGGCGGTCGATCGTTTAGATGGTCAACGCCCCAACCGACCTACGACAGTGCACACAGTCGAACGGCAAAGGGGCCCCGTTCGACCGAAACCCACCAGGCTTGACTCCAATGCACACCGGTCGACCGCCCCAAGGGCATCGTTCGACCGATGTGAGGCAGAACCCGAATTCTTATTAAGAACGGTCGACCGTTTGCACCAACCGGTCGACCGATCAGACAGTGAAATCTGCTGCATGTTTACTTGCGACGAGCCGGAAGGCCTACCGTCGATTTTCAAATACCCAAACTACTAAAGTGAGCTACGACTACAAGTTTGACATACCGTGAAAGTTTGAAGAAACCTTCGAAGAACTTCGACGACGCTTCCACGACACTTCTCCTCGAAACACGATCCGTCTACGAACCTCTCACTGAACGACGATCGCCACTCCTCGACAACTCGAGCACTCCAACACCTCCGTCAACTTCCAACCACCACGACCACAGAACACGAGTAAGGTTGAGAGAGAGAGAAACAAAGGAAAGGAACGAGTGGGCGAAACCACGAACTCAACTCCGACCACCAAACGACTTCGATCACCCAAAACTCTCCGGAGATCACCACCACCACGCCGGAGCACCACTGCGAGAGAGAGAGTGAGAGAAATGTGAGAGAGAGTAGAGTGTGAGAGAGAGGGAAACCACATTAAATATCTCCTCCTACCTCAATCCTCACCATCCATCCAAATCCAATCCATCTCAACCTCTCATCTATCAACACTCCATCTCAACCCTTCATCCATCAACCTTCAATCCCAGCCGTCCAAATGCAACTCCTCCTAATCACCACCTAAACATCATTAAAATTTCAATTAGGATTAGGATCCCACAAAATCCCTTTCAGAGTTTCAGTCATTGTCACATCTCTTGTTATAACATGGCATATACAACAGCAATAATGCAGAACAAAACTATGCAACTTATGATCCAAGAAGGTAGATAATGTAACATCCTGAAACAGCGGAAATTTAAAAATTTATAATCAAGACACAGGAACTCAATAATCAAAGACGGGACTGTTACTTCTCATAAAACAAATAGCGGTGCACCAAAATTACATCAGAGTTTGTCAAAATGATACATGATTACAACAAAACGACAACAGAAGATAAAACGTAATCATGTCGACCTCAGCGGTCCGAGAAGAGGATCCAACTCCAAAATGCGCGTGCCCGCCGATCACCACCCAACTGGACCTACTGCGGTCCTGAAAATATATAACAACAATGCCTGAGTTTCCAGAAGGAAACCTCGTATGTCAACTCACCTATATGCATGCATTACACAAATGAACTTATCATACTAGTAGCATGTCATGAAATCGACAGAAAGGAAAACAGTTACCCGAAGGGTAAAACGGGCCATCAGTCCGACAATCAACATCGGGTCTCCCGAGGAGACCTACTGTAGGCATATGCAGTCTTACAACACGCGACATCGCACCCCCACACGCGGCTACACTACTCAAGGGTTCGGCAGGGAGCCTCTGTCACGCCTGCGCGCCGATAGAATACAGATCTGCAAATCTCTGTGGTCGGAGCCACTGGGACCAACGGGCCGTCGCCCGGAAGGTATAACAACAACATCTCGATAGGTGCCCAGTCGAGGAATCAACATAGCCGGAACAACCTCGGCCCAACAATCATCATCGTCGGCACAACCTCGGCGGCATCACCGGTACAACATCGGTGGTCCATCACAACGTCCGGCACAACATCGGACGGGTCCAGACCGAAGTCTGCCAGGTCATCAGGCTCCACGAGCCGCAAACACTAACCGCGCCGCTATAAAAGCAGGGCAGCGACCTCCGTAGCCCGAAGGCCGGTAGTCACCTCACCCAACGCCAGTTGCGTGCCCGCACAAACATCAAACACTGGAATCTGAGATCCCTCAGGCCTGCTGGTGAAAATTAAATTTATACCGCAAGTGCACGGCGTCTATGAAGACGTGGCAAGTACGGGTCGAACACAAGGAGGGAGAGATTTCGTTGTTAATGTTATTTTCGATGAAGGGGAAGAAGGGGGAAGAAATAAATTGGTTTTTGGTATTTTTGATTTAATTATCTAAGCAAGAAGCAAGAACAATTAAAAACTAAAAACAAGAATAAAGATGGAGAATTCCGTCGGGTGGAGGTCTAGACTTAGGTTCAGATTGGAGAATGGAGAAACTTGAAATAAATCATGTTAGTTATGAAGCATTACAAGATAAATGATTTAACATAAACTCAAGTAATCAAAATATACTAATCACGAACTTAAAACAATAACATGCATTCATCTTCTCTAACCCTAATTCCATCACCTCCACCCTTTGGAAAGAGTTAGAAACTCATGGAGGGAGGAAGAAGAAGGGATCCTAGAGACATTTAAAATAAAATAAAAACAAGAATTAAAAGAACAGAATTTTATTACTAATGATCCAAGACCAAAGGTTCAAAGATGTGTTACATTCGTCCTACAGGGCTATTTATAGCCGATACAGGGGATACCAATACATAAAAGGATAGTACACGCGTCGACCCGACACTGGACGAAGTTTTAACGCGAGAAGAGAAGGTGGGGCGGCGAAATCGCCGCCTGGTACATGTATTGTGCGGCTAATTCGCCGCACAATATAGTCAGATCGCGTCCGGATTTTTGTGGTGCGTTTATGGTATGATTTGATCTTTATTTGCACGTCTGGATGATTCTTTCCATTGTCTTGAACTCCGGATTAATTCCTTCCATTGTTGGGGATTTATTTTTGACTTTTCTTTTGACTTTTCCAACAAAATAACTTTATCCTTTTCTTTTGCAATCAGGTCCTTGGCATTTTGCAATTAAGCCCTTGACCTTTTTGTAATTAGCTCCTTGAATGCTTTTATGCTTGGATGCATTTCCAATTGAAACCCGATAAACTTGAATTCGGTCTTTATGATAGAAATGAATCTTTTGCACACGTTTATGCTCGGAATGTGGGTAATTTGCATCCAAGTCCCTGTATTCTGTAAATACGACTAAACACATACCTTTGTAGCATTTATTGATATAAGAGTAATCTAAATGAAAGACATATGATGCAATGTATGCAATGCATCAAATACCCCCACACCTAGATTTTGCTAGTCCCTAGCAAAGCAGAATATAAGAAAAATGAAAGCAGGGAAATCCTAACTCACTTTCGTAGGAATCACGGTTGCACTTAGCATGTGCAACAAGCCTTTAAACCTCCAAGTTGCCTTAGAGGACGAGTTTTGTCTCGTGAGGGTTTTCAGCTGACACACCCACAAAGTCTTAATTCAACATTCCATTAATAGTTCTCAATATCCCTACCTCGACCTTATACATCTTACTGAGAATTCTTGCATGCTCATTATACAATTCTAACTCATTAAAAATATGACTTGGTCTTTGTTCCTCCAACATTCACACCACTAACCTTTCTACACATGTTTATCACTTGAATTATTTTGCACGCCTCCTCTGGTGGTGAAGTATCATTCGGATCAACCATGGCATGAATCATTCTTTTAGCTTTGGGCCTTGAGTATTATTATTATTATTTTTTTTCTTTTCTTTTCTTCCGTGATTCAACACATTTGCTTTTTGACACTTTTACCCTTTTGCATTCGTGTAGCGAGTTTGGTCGATAATCCCGAGCTGGTAGACTCAAGTTACCGGGTTTCAAGATACCCCTACGGACCAGTGACTCAAAGGCTTGGGCTTTTGTAATCATTTTGCAAAATGTGTTTTCTTCACTTTATTCCTTTATTTTTATTTTTATTTTCCTCAAGGCTTAATTGCTATTAGAAGTCCACACTTCCCGGTATATTTTCCTCAACCTCTGCTTTTTATCAACCACTTCAAAGATTTGATTCATCCAATTTAAGTGCATACATATCTTAAAGGGCAGTGGGTTATTTCTTTGGAACTTAGATTTATGTCACAATTTCTACAAGCAGAACTATATAATAAGGAACAAAAACTCAATGCAATTTGTACACGGGTTTTAGCAGTTCAATCTTAAGCTATGTCATGAAACATTGATGTTTTTTTTTTGTTTTTTTTTTTTTTAGAAATAAAAGACAGATCTATAAATAAATATATACATAAACACCCCCCCACACCTAAATCATGCATTATCCTCAATGAATGCATAGATAAAATAAATGCACTTATTACCTGAGTCGGCTTGCGGTAGAGGGGTTGAGTTTGCTCAAAGTCAACCATAATCAGAACTGGATTGAATGACACCATGTTGGTGCATGTATCCAGTTGAATTGTTCCCCATGTTGACTTGAGGAAAAGATTCCACTCTTCTCACTTGAATTGGTTCGCTTATTTGCTCGAGTGATGGTGGTTGAGTAAATGAATCACTCCCTTTTTTCTTACTTCCTTTTTGCTTATGTGATGATTTATTTGATTCAGAATTCTGATAAATACGTGCTCTCATCACAACATCACTTGGGTTGCATATTATTTCTGGCTCATTATCAATATGGAAGATATTAAATTCTGCTTTTAAGTTCCCGAAAGATAATTGCATGAGCCCATTTCGACAGTTTATTAATGCTTCCGAAGTGGCTAAAAAGGGTCTACCTAGAATTACAGGGATTTGTCGATTAGGATTTACAACAGGTTCAGTATCAAGTACGACAAAATCCACTGGATAAATGAAGTCACCAACCTTAATCAAAACGTCCTCTACTATACCTCTCGGTTTCTTAATAGAACAATCAGCGAATTGGAGGGTTGTCCTAGAGGGTTTCAGTGGACCAAGGTTGAGTTGCTCGTAGACAGAAAATGGGAGCAAGTTAACGCTTGCACCAAGGTCTAGAAGGGCTTTATTGATAAACGTATCTCCTATTGAACATGAGATTGTGGGACACCCCGGGTCCTTATATTTTATAGGAGATGTGTTGGAAAGAATTGAGCATATGTTTGCAGTTAAAAATGCCTTCTTTGGTACATTCGTTTTTCTCTTCTTAGTGCACAAATCTTTTAAGAATTTAGCATAAGCAGGTATTTGTTGAATCATGTCTAAGAGTGGAATGTTCACCTTAACTTGCTTAAATACTTCCAGGATTTTCTCTATTTGTGCACTAGAGTTCTTTTTGAGTCTATTGGGAAATGGGGCTTTAGGCACATAGACTCGCTCAGGTTCAGGTTGAGCCACAGGTTCAGGTTGGGTGGGTGGATTGGGCTTTTCAATTTGGACGTCGGGTTCAATGGTCAAGTCATATGTGGGTGCTTGATGGCTAGATTGATTAGTCATTCTAGGGTTTACCACATTATTGTCAATTTGTCTTCCGGACCGTAATGATACTACAGCATTGATTTGTTGGAACGGTCCTTCCTCATTAACCATTTGAACCGGTCTCGGGTTGTTAGTTCCTGAAGGTGGTTGATAAGATTGATATTGATTATTAGTTCTGGGGTTTACCTCAGGTTGACTTGGAAATTGGCCCTTTTCTCTTTCACCTATTATCTGTGCTAATTGGCTGACCTGTGTCTCTAGCCTTTGGAATGATTGGTTGGTTGTTTGTATAAAAGTTGTCATTAAATTTTCTAATTTTGTCAACCTAACCTCATGATTTCCATTATTACCCCCAGATGATGTATTATTTTGGTTATATGGGGTTGGTTGTTGTCTAGGAGGTTGTCCTTGTTGGGTCCACGAAAAATTGGGATGATTACGCCAACCTGGGTTATAGGTTGATGCGTAAGGATCATTTCTAGAATTGTTAAATGTGGCATTAACATGTTCCAGGTTCACACAGTCCTCCATTAAATGACCAGTCTGACCACATCTAGAGCAAGGGGTAGGGGATGCTTGTCGGGTTTGGTTTTGCAGCTCTAAACTTTCCATTCTACGCATAAGGGTGGCTAGTTTTGCCTCGGCCGCTATGTTGGAGTCTATAGCTAAGACACCTGGTCGGGGTTGACTCGCTATTCTAGATCCAATACTCGGGTTGATGGGTGTTCTAGCATTGTCCCATTGCATACTATTTTCAGCTAAATCCTCAAGAAAAGTCCAGGCATCATTTTCATTTTTGGACATAAAATTCCCTTGGCTCACAGATTCTAGCATAACCCTAGATGTGGGTGTCAATCCCTCATAAATAATTTGGCATAATTGCCACTTCGGAATTCCGTGATGAGGGCATTGGGTCAAGACACTCTTAAATCTCTCAAGATAGGAATAGAACGGCTCGCTCTCAGACTGAACGAATGCAACAATTTCATTCCTAATCTTCATAGTCTTGTGGTTGGGGAAATATTTTTTTAGGAAAACTTGAACAAATTCGGCCCAACTTCTAATAGATCTTTCGGCTAGACTATATAGCCATTTCTTAGCGTCGTCCTTCAGTGCTAGAGGCACGAATTTCAGACGCACTGCCTCTTCAGGGATATGCTGGTATTGCATAAGAGAGCAGATTTCTTCAAATTCTCTAAGGAAGAGATATGGGTCTTCCCTAGAGGTGAACTTAGGCAGCATACTCATGTATTGTGCCTTAAGTTCGAAGTCGCGACCCGGTATGGTGGGCATGACGATGCACGATGGCTGAGCAGCCATCGTTGGGTAGCACCGATCCCTCAAAGTTATAGGTTGCGCAACAGGCGGGTCCACTACGTTCTCACCCATTGGATCTGGGTGAGGTGGTGCAACAGGTGGATTGGGGTTAAGTTCCAGACTGGAATCTAGATGAACTCGTGAGAGTCGATTACTCAAGTCCCGAATCCAAATCTGAGTGCACCGGGTTGAATCAATTTTTGAATTCAAATTCGAAATTTAAATTCCAAATTTAATTTCAAGAATTAATTACTCTTTTTTTTTTTGAATTTTAATTTTAATTTTTTTTTCTTTTATTTTATTTATTTTTTTTTCTTTTTTTTTTTAAGGAAACAAACAATAGAAAGGTAAGGATGAGAAGGGAAAGAAGACTCAGACGAGAAGGGAAACTTAACTCTAAAGGATAAAAATTAGGGTTGGTCAGAAATTTCCTGAACAAGCACGGTCAAAACAATCCTAGACCTAGTGTCACTTAGATCTAGACGACTCCTAACTGGTTGAGTCGAATTGATTTGCTTGATTCACCTCCCTCACCAATCAAACCAAGTTGGCCAGTTAGTGTATAGCTAGTGGGGGCGCTTCCGACAGAGTCGGTGCCAATTAGACAACCACGTCGCTTAGAAGACTTTCGTCGACACAAAAACACTTTCTAGACACCAAATTGAATTCAATTAGCTTCAGGTCATAGCAAGTCAAACCAATCTCCTCCTTAATTGAGTCCGAGTCCTTAGGGGCAAGAAAAGTTACCTCCGCAATGCTCAGTCGGGTTCGCCGCCCGCTCTCGGAGATTCCAGTAGCTCAATGCGACCACCCAGAGATGCCGACGACGTCCTCAAAATTTGAAGACCGGAGGACCAACCTGTGCGGCGATTTCGCCGCAAATGCTTCTTATGGGGCGGCGGATTCGCCGCTCTTTAAGCTCAGAATGCGCTCGTATTTCGCCGCGCGCTCTGTTGTCTCCTGAAACACAAATCCAAATACTTAGATCGAGCACAAGATAAACAGGAAAAATCGAAAACACAAAACAACAAAAATCTGCGTCGCCTCCCCGGCAACGGCGCCAAAAACTTGGTGAAAATTAAATTTATACCGCAAGTGCACGGCGTCTATGAAGACGTGGCAAGTACGGGTCGAACACAATGAGGGAGAGATTTCGTTGTTAATGTTATTTTCGATGAAGGGGAAGAAGGGGGAAGAAATAAATTGGTTTTTGGTATTTTTGATTTAATTATCTAAGCAAGAAGCAAGAACAATTAAAAACTAAAAACAAGAATAAAGATGGAGAATTCCGTCGGGTGGAGGTCTAGACTTAGGTTCAGATTGGAGAATGGAGAAACTTGAAATAAATCATGTTAGTTATGAAGCATTACAAGATAAATGATTTAACATAAACTCAAGTAATCAAAATATACTAATCACGAACTTAAAACAATAACATGCATTCATCTTCTCTAACCCTAATTCCATCACCTCCACCCTTTGGAAAGAGTTAGAAACTCATGGAGGGAGGAAGAAGAAGGGATCCTAGAGACATTTAAAATAAAATAAAAACAAGAATTAAAAGAACAGAATTTTATTACTAATGATCCAAGACCAAAGGTTCAAAGATGTGTTACATTCGTCCTACAGGGCTATTTATAGCCGATACAGGGGATACCAATACATAAAAGGATAGTACACGCGTCGACCCGACACTGGACGAAGTTTTAACGCGAGAAGAGAAGGTGGGGCGGCGAAATCGCCGCCTGGTACATGTATTGTGCGGCTAATTCGCCGCACAATATAGTCAGATCGCGTCCGGATTTTTGTGGTGCGTTTATGGTATGATTTGATCTTTATTTGCACGTCTGGATGATTCTTTCCATTGTCTTGAACTCCGGATTAATTCCTTCCATTGTTGGGGATTTATTTTTGACTTTTCTTTTGACTTTTCCAACAAAATAACTTTATCCTTTTCTTTTGCAATCAGGTCCTTGGCATTTTGCAATTAAGCCCTTGACCTTTTTGTAATTAGCTCCTTGAATGCTTTTATGCTTGGATGCATTTCCAATTGAAACCCGATAAACTTGAATTCGGTCTTTATGATAGAAATGAATCTTTTGCACACGTTTATGCTCGGAATGTGGGTAATTTTTATCCAAGTCCCTGTATTCTGTAAATACGACTAAACACATACCTTTGTAGCATTTATTGATATAAGAGTAATCTAAATGAAAGACATATGATGCAATGTATGCAATGCATCACCTGCTATACTACAATGAGTCCAATCAATCCATCAACTTAGTCACTGTCCATACATGGAGGTGACGCGTCCCGAACACCCGCACTTTTCCACACGGCGGTCCCTGGGCAGGCACGCAACACGCGCCCACCGTCACCTCCCGGCTCACGCCCAAGGCGAGGACACGGGTTTCCGTGGACAAAGTTGACATTCAAAAGGGAACCAGGAATTCTGTCCTGGGCCCAAATGGTCGACCGGAAAGGTGATTCGGTCGACCGGTTCCAGTAAGGAATCGGTCAACTGTACGCGTAACACGGTCTACCGCTGCGCTCAAAACACAATCCCCCAACGGTCGAACAAAGGTCTAAAACCGGTCGACCGAACGAGGTCAAAATCCGGAGTCTGGTCAACATAAATTCAAATCTATCGGTCTACCGACTCAGGGGTCTCGGTCGACCGAAAACAGACAGGGTCAACCTAGTATTCTACGTCATATAATCGGTCGAACGTAAACATACTACGGTTGAACAAGCATGCATAAAAATCGGTACACTTAAGTTCTGGTCGAACGACCGAACGACACCGGTCGACCGAAAACAGACAGGAAGTCCCAACTCACCAGCAAATACGCACTACCGGTCGACCGCCACAAGGCATCGTTCGACCGGTGAAGGTTAAAGTCGGGTAAAACACTACATTCGGTCGACCGCCCGAAGGGACCGGTCGACCGTTGGTCGTCTTCCACCTCGCGCCAGCCGAGGTTTCTCACGGAAACAACGCCGAAAAGGTCTCCGACCTCCCCGTCCGACCAACACAACCCTCCCACGAGGGTTAGAAACCACAAAACCACACTAATGAGTCGACATACCTTTCACCCACGTGAAGTCGACGGTGCCGGAGCTCCCACGCCTCGCCTCCAGTAGACCTCGATCATGCGCCGCGCCTCTCCTACACGATCACCTTCCTCGCCCGACGCCTCCGCAACTGCTCCACCACGCGCACACAAAGGAAAGCAAGGAAGAAATGAGGGAATGGAAGGAGAAAAAGAAGAAGAAGAAGAAGAAGAAGAAGAAGAAATGCATCATATATACACCCTCCAAGCTATAGTGCACGCAACCCTACTCCTCTCACCCATCACAGCCCACTGTTCACGCTCCACCCCATGCTTGTACTGCTGATCTCCACTTCCCCATGCAAAACCACTCCTAATCCGTGATTAACCTTAATCAAGGGTTAGGGTTCTAACAGATAACCTCATCAACACTTCAATCTTGAAAACCCGCCATATTTTATGAAAAGAATGAGTGTGTACATAAATCGCCAGGACCACAAGTGAAAAATACAAGTAGAAAATTATATTCAATTAGAACCACAGAACATCAAGACAGAATGACAGCATATGGATGAAACATGCAACTCTGCAAGTGACACTTTTGGTTGGTAGCATGTGTTTCAGTGGTCTCAAAATTCTTTCATTAATTTCAATCAATAATGACAATTATGTTGAATAGAAAAGAAGACCAAACATTCTCTTACTGTCGATATTCAGAATCATAAGCATTCCAAGAGTCGGGAGCAATGCCTCCTCATAGCCCAAGACCGGTGATACCAGTAGACATAAAGAAAAAACCATGGGAACAAAATCTCCCTTTGCACAACCGGTGGCACCCCGACATACCTCCGGTGGCAGAAGTAACAGACAGGGAGTTATTCCGAATCGAGATGGTGGATTGGACCGGTGGAGGCATCGGAGACAACAACTCAGCCATGGATGTTAAATGCTTGGATCAGACAGTGGTGAGACTACATTTAATACCACAATAAAGCCAAGCTCACAAGGAAGAATGAAAAAACAGTAAAACATGGAAGCAAAGCTAAAATACATATACAGCATAATAAAATTACATGCACAAATATTAAAAATCTGTATTACAATTACTTCGCAGACGCATTATCTCAGTGGGCCTCTAAGTGTTCCAGCAAAAACCTGGGGATCTACTTGCAGTTCAAATCTGCAAGTTAGGCCCCCTTCCTGGAGATGAATGGGGATATACAGCCACTTTTGACAGGGAAAATGGAGGTGGATTCTTTACAGACCATGTTAGATTCCTAACCCATGCTTAGGCTAATCCCGGGTTTAGTGGGGGGATTAGGATGGGGAAGGAGGACGTGCGCAGTGGGTGTATGAGGAAGAGAAGGTGTAGGGGAGGTGAGGTGATGGTGATTTTGGGTTTTGGGTTAAAAGCTAAAATCTCTCTCCCTCACGCTTGCTCTCTCTCACTCTCTTCTTTACGTGGTCCAGTGAGCAGCGAAGGAGGAGGAGATTCCGGTGGCGTGAGGCGTGCAGGGGTGGACGCGCGAGGAGATGACGGAGGCACGAGCGGAGCTCCGGTGGTTTCGTTGTCTTCTTTGAGGTATGTTGCTCCTTCGGGGGGCGGTGTTTCGTTTCGGTCGACCGGTTCCTTGGGTTCGGTCGACCAGAACTTAAGTGTACTGGTTTTTATGCATGTGGGTGGTCGACCGTTATTTGACGTAGAAATACTAGGATGCCCTGTTAGTTTTCGGTGGACCGAGACTCCCGAGTTGGTCGACCGATAGTTTTAAATTGATGTTGACCAGACTCCGGATTTTGACCTCGTTTCGGTCGACCGGTTTTAGACTTTTGGTAGACCGTTGGGACTTAAGTTTTGCGCAAATAGTTCGACAGTTTCAGACTTTCGGTCGACCGATTCCCTTGAGGAAACGGTCGACTGAGATGGCTCATTCGGTCGACCGTTTTTTTGACAGGACTAAATTCCTGGTTCCCTTTTTGAATGTCAACTCTGTCCACGGAAACTCGTGTCCTCGCCTTGTGCGTGAGCCGGGAGGTGACGGTGGGCGCGTTACGCGTGCCTGCCCAGGGACTGTCGTGTGGAAGAGTGGGTGTTCGGGACGATGTCACCTCCATGTATGGATCGTGACTAATATGATGGATTGATTGGACTCATTGTAGAGTAGCAGGCCTGAGGGATCGCGGATCCCAATGTATGATGATTGTGCGGGCACGCAACTGTCATTGGGTGAGGTGACTACCGGTCTGAGGGGCTACGGAGGTCGCTGCCCTGCTTTTATAGCGGTGTGATTGGTGTTTGCGGCTCGTGGAGCGTGATGACCTGGCATGACCTGGCATCAATCATCAATACGTCTGGCACTTCGGTCTGGACCGTCCGATGATGTGCCAGACGTATTGATGGACCACCGTTGCAGCGCCGGTGATGCCGCCGATGTTGTTCCGACGATGATGATTGATTGGCCGATGATGATGTTCCGGTTATGTTCCTCAGATGGGCACCTACTGAGATGATGATTGATGGACCGACCGAGCGACGACTCCGTTGGTGTGGTTTCGACCACGAAGTTACAAATATGTTTCTTATGGCGCGGACCTGGCGGATGCTCCCTGTCGAACCCCATGATTAGTGTAGCCGCGTGTGAGGAGTATCACGTCTTGTTCCGTTAGACTGTATGTGCCTACGGTAGGTCTCCTCGGGAGACCCGATGATGATTGTCGGACTGATGTCCCATGTTACCCTTCGGGGGAACTGTTTTCCTTACTGTTGATGACATGACATGCTACTAGTATGATAGGTTCATTTGTACTACTGCATGCATATAGGTGAGCTTGGCATACGGGGTTTCCTTATGGAAACTCAGGCATTGTTGTTGCATCTTTTTCATGACCGCAGTAGGTCCAGTTGGGTGGTGATCAGCGGGCGCGCGCATCTTGGGATCGGATCCTCTATTCTGACCACTGAGGTCGACATGATTACGTTTATCTTCTTTTGTTGTTCTGTTGTAATCATGTATCGTTTTTGACAAACTCTGATGTAAACTGGTGCACCGTTTTTATGTTTTTATGAGAGAAATAGTTTCGTCTTTGATTATTGGTCTCTAATGCTTTGATAAATAATTTTTAAATTTCCGCTGTTTCAGGATGTTACAGACCATTTCCCATCTGCAACAAAGGCAATCTGGTATTTTGAAGGCATATATGCATACTCTCCTAACATATCAGGTAAGTTTCTGTCGAATACTTCCCGACAAACACGACCTGAAATTTACTCTATCAAAGTTTTAACTACAATCAGTTTCTTTTCAAACTAGAATATTCAATTCTCATATGCATGTTTACAAATCAATCGAATTCAATCAGGTGTGCGATTCCATGGTTTAACTCATCCAGGAATAATTGGAACTGCACCGTCAAAAGAACTGCTACACATGGAACAAGAGGGAAAAAGAGTTGGAAGAAAATGGCACAGGGAGTTCTAAGTTATGTGAAGTCCTGCACTCTCGGCCACTCGCCAATCTTCCAAACCCCAAAAACTGCCTGCTTGGTAAAGTATGTCAATGATAATTTTACTTTCCATCATAAATTGTTGATTATTAGGTATTATCATTCAAAACTAAGTTTACTTGATGTCTTAAACAATAATGAGTTCTAAAAATGAAATTTCTTCAACGAGCTCAGCGACCACCTTCTCGAGAACATAACCAGGGTTCATAGACTCAAGTGTATGTAACTTGGAGCCACTTCTTTCAGAATTTTGTAGAATTTTATTTATAAGCATCAGATGAAAAGCCAACTTTCAAACATGTTTCAAACAGGAAACAAGTCATAATAACAATGAACATTTAATACAAGATAGCCAACAATTTCAGGAAGGAAAAGTGTATTAAATCCTACAATAGTCTTTCTTATTGATCAACAGTAAAAAGCAATATTTAGAATTCCAATATAAGAAGATATCTAAAATTTGGTGAGATATCTGATCTTTGCAGATTCAAGAAGGAACACCCCAGTGGAAAAAAATGTGCCTCGAGGCGGCACGGACGATATCAGGAAGGGAAAACGGAGGCATTTGCAACATCAAGAACCTCAGCACAGGATCTAAAGTTTACCTCCCTGTGTTCGTGGAAGGAGCAAATCTCAGTACAGGTGACATGCATTTCTCTCAAGGTGATGGTGAAGTCTCCTGTATATAAGCAATCAAGCTATTGCTTATATGCAGGAAATCAAATTTTCTATAGATTTAGGATAGGAAATTGATCTCTTAACCTCAGCATGAAATAAAGACATGACGGATATTAGTTTAATGCCGTAGCCACGCTCGCCGTTCCCGTCGCCATTTTCGTTCAGGTTTGTATGGTTTTAATATAATTGCTTCAGTTTTCAAATTTCTGTTAGCCTCGCAATCGTGTAATTTTGTGTGTATTAAATGTTTTTTGGTTGACACGAACACGACACAGTTAGATTTTGTGTCTTATTTTGGTGACACGAAAACGAAACCGTGTCAACACGGCATGACACGACACAGTTTGTACACGAAATTTTTTCGTGTACAAATCGTGTATCGACGACACGACATGACATGATATACGATTATAGACAATGTTAGATGAAACATGTACAAGAAACTTGTACATGATTTTCCTGAAATATACACGATTGTAATCAGGTAATCAGTATGTCGTGTACTTTCGGGTACCTGACTAGTGAGACATGAACAAGACACAAAACACGAATTTTTTTGTTGTGTTATCATATTTTGTGTAAAATTGCCATACCTAGTTAAGTTCAGACTATTGCGCGTGGGTTGGGTATTTTGTAGTTTTATCATTCAGTTCAAAACATTTCAAACATGCAGGGACCAATCTGCAAAAAACCCAACCCTGTTTTAATGGATCGCCGCGCCGGCCATTCATTTTTAATCGCGTGGAGTCGAACCCCTCTTTAAACGCTGTTGCATTTTTATTCTTCGATTTCAACTTCTTAGTTTTTTCCAAACGCCAATAATCAGATAGGTATTTTAATAGACTAAGATTCTCTCGGTTTACTCGAAGATTAAGTTTGGTCATTTTTTTAAAATAAACTAGAATTTCACTCTATTGAAAATTTTAAATTGTAGATCTTAATATATATATATATAGTTGTTTGTGCGCGTTGAGAATTATAGAAACTAGCATGTGTTTTGACAAGTATTTAGAGATGTGAAAAGATAAACATAGTGTTCATTTATTGCAAACTCTATCATTGAGTTTGTATGAAATGTCTTCCAAATTTTTAAAATTTTCGACTTGCGTGTATAACTCGAGTTATAGATCATTATTGATTGCTTGGATTTTCGATTATTTATTAAAATCTAGATTATATTTTAAGAACTTGACCAAATTTGACCTGAAGTAAATGGAAAGAAAACAAAGAGAATCTCCAGATCTTAATCTTTACAGATTTTGCCCTACTATATTTTAATAAATAATCGAAAATCAAACAGGTAAATTGATTCTCATCTTATTACGATCAACCTAAATTCTTGGAATCGCCCCTACTCACGTATTGAGATTGGATCCGTCAACCCGGTTAGTCTAAGACTTGAGATTTACTCACTAAACTAGTCTAATTATTTTATTTGGTTGGTCTTCAGATTGATTGGAACAGGTTTTTGGTTGCGTGCACATGTAACTTTTAAGAATCTTTTTAGTTTTCGACGTATTCATTGTTATTTATTCATTTCTTTGAGATGTTTGCTAAGTATACTCCTAATTCTAATTTTATCATAAAACAATAATCAAATCTCATGTTAGAATTGATCGAATTTGGGTACGATTTAAAAGGAATTTGACCAAAATTCGAAAAAAAATATTTGATTTGATTTGATTCGAACTTTTTCATCAAGTTAAGCTTATGAGTATGCTTGAAAAATGACACGAAAAATCCGAAAAATAATGTTGAATTTTTGAAAACTAAGGGACTTTTAAATTTCCAGGAGGTAGAGGGGCATTGACAAGTTTTACAAAAAGAAAGCATTAAGGGAGTGATTGACAAGTTTTACGATTCCAATGATAAGATTCGAATGATAAAATGGCATAGTTTAGAAGACAAATTTAAATTAATCTTTTTTTAGTAACCTCTATTCAATGAAAAGGATTTGCTAATGTAGTACTAACTATATTTGACTAACCTTTGATTCATTGGAAATACTTTATTACGTGTAAAAATAGTTATACATTGAAAACAATGAGTAGCTAGTTTTATTTTCCTTTACATCCACAGTCTAAAAATGATTTTCATGAAACAAGCAGGACATACGACCAAAGCAAGTTAAGGTGCCAACAGGTCCAAGACTTATCCAGAGAATGTCATCAGATGTCTTCAAGTGCAACTATGATGGGAACTTGCCCATAACACAAAATCCTGGAGGAAGGCAATCAACAAGCATAACGCAGGGCTAAGTAAGTGCCATGTTTGAACTTGAAGACCTAAGAATGAAGTTATAGTATGTAACTGAGTATATGATGTTTTTGTATCGCAACCTGCACAAACTAAATTGATCCAGAGGAGTGTATTATAGTATTTATACCGAATTCTACCCTTGACACAGGTAAGTCTTCTTCTACGTTTATTTCCAAGGCATAGCTTTCTTTGGCTTACGCGGATCGCTTCAATATAGTCTTATGGCTTTGAGGAACCACTCGATCGACGGCTACCAATTCTTCTTGGAAAAGTCGATCGAGCCAAAAGAAAGATTGGCAAGCTGCGGAAAAACCCGCTTCAAAACGAGTCGAAAAACTACTAGACTGGGCGTTAGCCACCAAAATGGGATAGGGACTCCTTCACGTGGTCTATAAATCAACACAATAAATAGGAAGGAAACTTTGTTAAGATGTATAAAAACATAGGTCTTCTATAATAATTGTGAGAACCTAATCTTTTGATTAAGGTTAATTAGGTTTAAGAACTTTAACCCTTTTTAAGTGAGAGTATAAAAACAAACTCAACCATTTCATCCTATTTTCTTTCTCTCTTTTTCTTCTCTCTCTCCCTCAACACTTTCTCTCTCTCACTCGGTGGCAAGGAAAGGAGGAGAAGTGGGTGCACCGGCAAGTCGAGTTCGTCGGAGTTCAAGGAAGGTGTGGAGATCCGCGTTCGTGTGAGGAGTTTGCCGGAGATACGCTCTTCTTCGTGGAGGGATCGTCGTTGTTCTTCTGAAACTTCTTCAAGCTTCCAAGGTATGACAAGCCTTGCTTTTACGCTCACCTAAGTTGTGTGAGTGTTTGAGTCTTCGGAGGTAGGCTGAATGACTCGTCGGAATAGTGTAGCAGTATTTCTGCTCTGTTCGATCGGCCGACACATGTTTTCGGTCGACCGGTCGTAGTGTAATTTGGGTGTTCTTTCTCGCACCGGTCGAACGATACCCTGGGGTGGTCGACCGGTTGTATGTTTGAGCGAGAAAATGAAAACCCTAGGTGCTTTCGATCGACCGGGCCCCCTTTGTCGTTGTCCGAACGCACTGTAGTATGTCGGTTGGGGGCGTTGATCTTCTAAACGGTCGACTGCCGCATTGACCAGTCTAACCGGACATACTGTTTTAAGTCGGTTGGGGGTGTAGACTTCTAAACGGTTGACCGCCCCGAGATCCCGTTTGACCGATGACTTAAGTTTGGTTTTACCGATTCATAATTCGGTCGATCGGTGATGACTTAGAGAAATGTTGAAGTCCCTGATGTTTTACGGTCAACCGGAAGCTCATTGTCGTTCGACCGTTGAGGATGTGTTATTTAATATTATTTTGTGGCGTAAACCTTCTAAACGGTCGACCGTCCAGCGACTTTTGTTTGACCGTTTGATGTTTGTTTGGTTCGAACGTTGGATCGTGGTTCGAACCAATTACCGGTTTTAACGACCAATCAGTCGACCGTATGACCTTCTTCGGTCGACCGTTGGAGCCCAGTATTTGCATTGGTTGTTTTGAGCGCGTTGGTGCGTGGATTGCATTTACTGCTTATGTTCCCATGATATGACATGTGCATTGAGACCTAGGTAGTAGACCTTTGGGACAATATTCCCCTTTGCATGATCTATATGATATGGCTCTACGGAGCACGTTGACTGTCGGCTTGTGTGGCGACAGAGATGACTATCGTCCTGTGTAGTGACAGAGATGACCTTAGCCTTTGTGGCGAAGGAGATGACCTTAGCCTGTGTGGCGACGGAGATGACTGTTAGTCATTGTGCAACAGAGTTCTGTGTCTTAGCCTGTGTGGCGACGGAGATGACCGACCGATGTTGTTCCGGCGGATTGATCGTCCAGTTGTGGCATGGCTGGCGAGTATGACCGACCAGAGTGACGGCTCTGGCGGATTGTGGTCTTCGACCACTGATCAGATCTGATGATGACTCGGAAGTGCGTGCGACTCTCACAGAACCTAGTGTAACTGCGAGTGAGGGTGTGTCACGTACTTTCCGTATGACCGCATGTGCATACGGTGGGTATCTACGGATGTCAAAAACTAGACGTATGACTAATGAACCATGGTTGGGGAAATGACTATAATGACTTATGACTTGATGACCCGTTTGAGGAATGTTTTGTTATGATTTATGTTTTGCATAATACTAATATGATAGGTCATGTTTCGCATTTCATGTAGGTGAGTTTGACATACAAGGTTTCCTTAGGGAAACTCACAGTATTGTTGTTTTATTTTCAGGTTCCCCTTCGGGAGCTGTTTGGGTGGTGACTGAAGACGAGTGCATTTTGGAGTCGGGTCCTCGTGTCTATTTGATGTTATTATGACTACTTGTATATTTGTATATTGTATTTTGATGTAGTCATTCTTTTGACAACTCATGTATACGGTGCAACACCATATATTATATATATTTCTTCGAATATCGTCCCCTGTGTTGATGTTGATATCCTTTGATTATCCGTTTATTAAAAGTTTAAAAATTTCACTGTTTTGGTGATGTTACGATAACAACTCAAACATTTTCCCGCCGCTCACATTATCCTTGCTCCTCCTCGGAATCTTTGTTCATTTCCTTACTATTATCTACAAATTCATAACCTAGTATAGTAGTATGTAGATTTTTATATATATTGTCATAGCCCAGATCAGAACTCAAGTTAAAATGAAATGGGCTGTTCATTGGAGTATAGTTTTTTTTCGGATTCGGATCCCCTTCAGACTAGATGGTCTCCAATTCATGTGCATTGGAACAATTTACAGTTTTGACGTTTGTAAATTGTAATTATTCAACCCTAAAGCCTCACATTCTAGTTATACTTGTAAATTATAAATTGTACTAATGTAAAATGTAAATAGACAATAACCGGAGGGGATCCAAGTCCATTTCTTTCCTAATATTCTTAAACGGGACTTGCTTACGCTCCAAGTCTCTATCAAATAAGTAATAATGTTCAATTTATATTTGAGAACTTGTTTCGGTGAAGTGTCGGCCCATAAGCTTATTGGGTTTTATTTAATAGTTTGAACAACTAATAGGATAATATGCAAATGTGCAAACAAATGTTTCCGAAAATTCATGCGGTATTCCTTACACATTGATTTGGAGGTGACACCTCTATTCCAATTTTATTTGCACTGATCTACAAACACAAAAATCTAATACAAGTGATCTAAAATACATTAGAAAGAACAACTCAAAATAATTAGGTAACAATTTAATCTTGACTTAAAGACCATTTCAAATCATTATCCTCAGACCTTCGATCTGTCGTCAGAACGACGGTATACCTCGTGACCGTTTGATCGTCGTCCGAAACCATGTCAGCTGAAAGTTAGATTCTATCAATTTGATCCCCTAACAAATTCCAACCCCTCTAACAAAATTATGTACTACACAAATTTACAATGGTTATCAACTAAAAACTTATAAATGCAAGTCTGCAAATTAAATGTTGTCATAAGTACATGATTATACATTTGAAAGAATATAATAAGGTGATGATCCTAATCAATAATTTTGTTCTATCCGACTGAGAGACAACTCTGCTGCAGCTGCAGCTGCAATTACACATTCAATGGGCCAAGTTGGCCGAAACCTTCAGGGGTGATGTCTCAGCTCTGGTAATGTTCTACTCAGAACAGACCAAATCACACTTGGGCCAGTATGCAGTTTTGTTTGCATCTTCAATTTACTTTGGACTACTCTTGCACAAATATTGAGGTTCAGATTTTCATTTGACCATACATGCTATTCAGAATAATTGTAGCGTGATTTAAGATGTCTTAAATTTTCAAATGGAAGACCCTAACAACATTACATGTATCATGTATGTTAACTATTCTATCCTATCCTATCCTAGCTATAGTCCATATAATGCTATACTTAGCTATATATCCCCTATCAAATGACCATAAATCCATAATACGGTAGCTTTTGCTATCCATTTTGATTGGTCAAGCCAAGCATTAGATGTCCAAACAGATTAAGCTATGTGTTAGCATCGATCGATCTAAATCTCTCTCCATGAAAGACAACAACATATATATAGCAATTAGGTCTTCATTTCTTGACCACAGCATTCATGTCTTTGAAATTTATTACCAAAAACGATACAATCAAATATACTCATAATTATTTATTGTAGGAGCGTTTACACTATAGTAAAAAAAGATATCTTTGAGATATTGTTTGTCAAAAATGTAATTCAATTTCCTTGGTGGTGAGATATTGTTTGTCAAAAATGTAATTCAATTTAAAATTACGATGGTAAATTTCAAGGAAATTCATACGTAGACTGATATCTTTGATAGTTAATCTTGTAATTTTTATTACATTATATTTCTCTTACTCCTCTCTACTGTTTATAATAATTAATATCTTGCATGAATGATCCAGATGGTAGAAGAAGAAACACGAGTTTGTTTGTTATGGACGGGCGTGAATGTACGTGCATCGTCAAACACCAATGCTTAAACAAAGAGAGTGCAGACAACTATTGACAGACATATATATGGATTTCATCTGTACGTAGGTGAATCATGTAGCTTCTTTATGCAAATATTTTATTAAATTTGATAGCTATCTGGAGTTTTCTTATATGTAATGCCGACCTAATTAATTCTCATACATAATCCTTAATGGGGTTCATCATTCTCTGGTTTGTATTAAATCCTCTAACCGTACAAGTGAAATTTCACTTGGAAGGAAGATGGGACAAAATCATCACATTTGTATATTTTTTATATATTAAGACGGGACAATTATCTCAATTTCAAAAAAACAAAAAAAACAAATACATAGTTATTTGTAGAAGTTAAAGGTTTCATTTTCGGACTTGTTTCTTGCAAAAATCTAAAGGTTAATAAAGAATAACTCCGTTTCACCAGATGCATGAATTGGTATCTACAAACTAGTCCGTTAATAATAGTAGATAGGACAGAATCTTGGTCCACTTGTTTTTATACCAATGATTTCCTCTGAGATTACTCATAAATTAAGACGACCAATCATTGACGTTGAAAGTTCAGCTACGTACATCTTAAGAGATGCATCAATTATTACAACTCCATTATCTTACTACTCCTAAAATTATCCTATAGTATCTTGGTCAATGTTAAATTCGTGTATACTTACATTTACTACATCATGCATTGCAAAATCTAGCTGCTTTTGGAGTCATGCACAAAAAAGTATAAAAAAAGCAAAACATGAAGAAAATACCGAAACACAAATTGGTGCATGATTCGATCAGAATGACCTGATCGGCTGATCCACAACTATAAAAATCAGAGAAGTTGTGCTAAGCAATACTTTTTTCTCCTTGAACAAGTGCACCATGTAATCCAAATATTTTAGGGTATCGATGAGGAAACCAGAGCTTTCGAAGGCGAGAAAACCTGGCGGATTCCTTCCAAACAAGGATACGTGCACGTACATTGGAGACATGATGATTTGGATGGGTATTATTATGTCACCACTTCCTCGAGCACTTAAATAATCACTAATACATGTTTTGGTGTCTGTACATAATGGTGCTTAACATACATGAAATCACCAAGATAAAGCAATTAAATCAGTAATATTTTGCTTTGGTGTGTGCACATGTACGTAATGGTGCTCAGCATGCATGAAGTCCTCACCTCCACAACTATTTTAGGTTTATTTGAAATATATGCTAAGATTTCCATTTTTATGATATAATAAATATATACCTTGAGACCGTAATTTTTATATTTAATAAAATATAATTCAAAAATTAAAAAACTAGGATTCTTTTCTTTTCAAATCTACTCGGATCGGGGTTTGCACCCCTGATCCGTGACTTTTAAAAATAAAAAAATTGCACGGATTGGGGGTGTGAAGCCCGATCCATGACTTTTTTATTTTTCTTTTTTGAAATTATTTTTTATCTTTTTTGAAATTATTTTTTTCAAAATACGTTTTCTAATTGTAATAATTTTTTTATTTTTTTTCCAGAATCGACCTCCAAATGACCTGGATGACTGAGCGTGTTGAAAAGTTAGGTTATTTTATTCAATAAAAAATAAATTTTCTTATCCAGCATAATGAATTATTTACAACTAAATATTCAACAAACATTAAAACTAATTAAAACAAAAAATAGTGAAGTTGTCAAATTCATAAGGTTTACACTCATTACAAACATTTTTTGAGGTTGACGCAGGAAACAATTAAAAACAAAATTTTAGAATTAAAAAAAAACTAGAAAACATATTTTTTAAAATATATGTACTGGTACGAAGGTACTGCTCCCTACGTGATTTTCATTCCTTAATCCAACAAAGAACACACCAAACAATAACTCACTCTCTTGTTTCATTGCAATCCTATTAACTAATGCATGATCGCTAATGAATGATGAGTGAAAGAGATTATGTACCTTACGCCAGCAATCTACGACAGAAATCGTAAAAAATAAATAAATACGATGATTACATGCATGGAAAGTCGTATATGATGAATGACTTAGCAAATATTGTATAATTTTCTTATAGGTTATTAAATGTCAAATTGCTTTAGGTTCGTAGAGTTACTAGAAACTACAACATAAATAAACATTTAATTAAACAAAATAAGTTTTAAAAATAAAACAATATAACAATTCAGCATTCTCAAAATAATGAAAAATTGGATTTCAACCTTCACTAACTCACACACGAAAATTTGAAAATATTCATGTTAAAGAAAATCATAAACTAAAATATTGATAAGATTGAATGTGGGTTGAATATCAACATCATCCTCATGGGTTCAACAACATATGGGTGACAATAGTACTCATAGAGCAAACTCCGTGCCCCATTTTTTTACAATCTTGATCTTTAACCATATCCCCACGTCAACACTCTAAAATCAGCATATGTGGTTGTAGAATTCAGAACCCCAAAGCAGTAGCTTTCTAAAGAATCCAACTACACTCTAATCTAGAGCTGGGTATCGAGTCGGGCCTGGCGAAAACTAACGAGTCGGGTTTTAGGCTCGTCTCGTTTATTTGGGGGGAAAATTGTGTATCAAGCCAGGTCAGGCCGGGCCTGGGAAAAACTAACGGGTCGGCCTGGAGGTCCGACCCGTTTAACCTCCTAGGTCGGGCCTGCCCGTTAGACAGCTTTACTCTAATCTCATAAAAATATGCAAATGTGAATGCAAAACCATGAAGTCTACATCATTGAAAAAACCATTCTTATTATCCATTTCGTACGGCCTTTTCAAATTGATCATTTTCTACAATTCCATCTCAAACTAGATATTTACTTTTATAACTTAATTTACTTGTTCAACTCAAGGGACAACCTTTATTTAAGGGCTTGAGATCCAATTTATTGTCCATATGTTATGGTATGAATATACAATACCAATTCGTTATGTATGGATGAGGAGATTATTGGTGATACATATTTCATGCAAAGACACTTGTCAGGATATAATCAAAATGCGGCTAGCAGAATGAATAGATATGTTGGGGCTATAGATATGTTCGGATATTCATTGTCAAACTTCACAAATTGTTAGATATGCCTTAAAAATATTGAAATTAGATATTTGCTTAGGGAACTTCACAAATTGCTTGTATTCGAAAAATTCACCAACTCACTCTCGAATCTCACTTTCCACTTCGTTTCATTCAAATCCAACTCCAACCCATTTTACAAATTCCATTTTTTAGTCGAAGCTGGAAATATACAAATCTAAAAATCCTCATAAATGAAAGAAAAAAATACAACCACGTAATCTTTGGTTCAATTAAGAAAATGTTTGAGAAAACAGATAGTGGAAGACATCTTGCGTTTATGTTTACTTTGGTAAAATTTTCCGTTCTTCACCCAATCCTAACCGAGCAAAATAAGGAAAATGCAAACCGAGTAAAATATGGAAACCAATGCAACATTAAAATGTGCCGACCTTTTTGTGGGAATCGAGTCTGGCGGCTGCGGTGGCTTCAGTGGCGGAGGTCGGCCAAGGATACGGAGGCTGCAGTGGTGGAGGAGGTTAGTCGAGGTTGTGGATACTGCGGTGGCTAGGGTTTCATCGGAGATTTGTGGTGATAGCTAGGGTCTGGGGTTCGGAAGGGGTAGCGGGGGCGAGGAGGGGTCGCAGGGGTTTTGGAGTTTGGAGGCGAATGGGGTCGGGTTTGGGTTTAGGTTAGGTTGTGTTTTTTATTGGAGAGCTATAGACGTCGGCTACATAGCCCACGCGACTTCTATGCTCCTTTTTGGGGATATAGACGTCGGTTATAAAGACAACGTGACGTCTATACTATAGGCGTCAGATAATTTGAAAACAACGCGTATACACATTTCTTGGCGCACGAAGAAACAAACAATTGTTGTCATGTCAATTGCAGAAACTGAGTATAGATCTCTTGCAACTACAACTTCAGAACTCATGTGGCTATCTTTCTTACTCAAAGAACTGGGCATTTCTCAATTCTCCTACCAATCTGTACTGTGACAACATTTGTGCACTTCATATTAGTGTTAATCCCACATTTCACAGTCATATGAAGCATGTGGAACTAGATTATCATTTTTTCAGGGAGAAAGTTGCAGCATGTAACATTGTGACCAAGTATGTGCCATCTGAGGATTAGGTTGCTGATGTGTTTACTAAACCATTGTCTAGACGTGTCTTTGAGCAATTCAGATGCAAACTGGGTGTTTGGTTATCACCAGCCATCAGAGGGGGGATGTAAAACAAGATTCTTAGTTATTGTTAATGTTGTGTATTACCTAATTGATGTAGTCCTGATTTAGATTTAGCCTAGCAAGTCCCATGTAAAGCCCAAGAAGGTTGAGAGGTAAGCTCGTGTTTTGTGTGTGTCTCCTAACGGCCTCATGTATAAATATTTTAATTCTTCTTCTTCTTCTTCCTCTTCTCATTAACGAGAATTAGAGATTTGCATCTTCTTCTTCACACTCTTCAATCTTACAATAACATTCACATTCAAATGCAATGTAATTCTCTCATTAACGTACATTATATGTCTCATTCATTAGTTTGTTATTGCATTGAAATATTTATGTCTCTTGTCTATATATAGAGGCTCACTATATTGTTTAAGAGAGCAATGAAAAGTCTTCATCATTCTCCCCAAAATCTTCATGTCTTTTTATTTCACAACATTTTTTATGTTTAATTTTCATGTTAGTACGATTTGTTTTGATTTTCTTCTACTATTTGTGAAAGTCTAATCACACTTTGCCATTTTGGTATACATATTTACTGTATTAATTTATTCGAGTCGAATGGCTCATTTATTGGGCGTTCAACGATTCAAGCTATCGTAAATGCTTCTGCAGTTCTGCAGAAGGGGCAAGGAAAAATGGGAACTTTGGCCGTGAATTGGCTTCAAGAACGAGTCAATCTTATAACATTTTGCTATATGATCACATATCAATTAAGAAAGCTCGACTTATCTATAGACTATACTAACAAACTTGTGAAGATAACTTAATTGTAAGTGCAGAAACACCACAGAAATAATTCATGTACTTTAATTATGAAAAAAGAATCAATGTACTTTTGGAGACTAAAAATAAAAATGGTACAATTGGCTAAAACATAGTTTGTAAATGGTTCAATTAACTAAAATTGGTACAATTAACAAAAACAAAAAAAAATTAAAATAGTACAATTAAGTAAAAACATACTATTTTAAAAACAAACGTACAATTAACTAAAAACATGTAATATTCCAATTAGCAAAGTCAAAAGGAATCAACTCTAATAAGAAAAACTAGTATTACAAGAATGCACGACTGTGCGGTCCAAACGTGAGATATATCTTCCATACGTGTTAACATGAGCATGAGAGGTGATCACTAATAAATACATGTCTAATCATTTTTGTTCTTGGATGATCTAGAATTTCCTGACATTTCTTCCACTTAAGTTAGAGAGATTGTGGTTCTAAATTGGAAGTGTTTCACATCGTTTCTACCGGAACATTGGACATAAATAACAAAATTCGAAGATGCATTTTTAAGCGTTCATCCTAAGTCCTAACAACCCCACTACGTTATTGGTAACAACACGTCTAATCATATTATTCATCAGAAAAATACACACAAACGTCAATATATACAGAGATAGAAGTTGTCTTGTAGTGAACTTGTGGGAAGAAACGATTGAAAAGGACGGAAATATAATAGGGAGGGTGGAGATAGAATCAAAACCATTGGTGTCGTGAGGCATCTATTCTTTATTTATTTATTTATTGTGCTGCAGCCACACCAGTCCGTATGATATCAAATCAAGGATGTGATCAGGTGTACTACTGCTCTGCTGCCCACAACTTAAATCTAGGATTATGATTGAATTTCAAAATAATAATAATTAGGATTATGGTTTCTTAATTTTGGTCAATTGATCCGGCAGGCCGGGTAGTAGACACATGATTTGAATTCATATTATTATTATTTGAAATTCGAATTATTCTTCGTGTCAGACGCATAAAATCAAGTTTTTTTCAATTTAGACTCATTTAAATTTGTCACGGTGTTAGTAAGTACGTAGTAAAGAAGTAATTTTTCTCTTCTTAAAAATGGGTATATCTCAAATTTAAGAAGAAAAAAATGTTTCTAAATTATAATAGAAGAAACTAAAATCAACCATCTTTTATAACCAATTCCAAGACAAAAATTTGAATTCTTCACGTCTTATTGTGGTATGAATGCATGATTGATAGTCATGACAGGTGTCGATGGTAAAATGAAAGTTCATTTGTTGGCATGCTTATTTTTGTGCTTATTCCCTTTAGCTACCTTATGTTTGCGGTAGTGTAGTCAGTGGTTGACCTAGAAAATTTAGTCAATGATGGCTAAGTTTTGACAAACACATATCAATGCTTAAACTAACTAAACACAATATAGAACTTTAAATGTTAACAAAAAATACATTTACAATGACACAAAACAATATCAAAGTTCACAATTTTTTCTACAGATTTTCATATTTTGAAATTGTTGCATTACAATATCGTTGTACATCTTGTTCGATATAAATGGCTTATATATATATAAAATCAGATTAGTTGGCTGCATCATATAATCTTGAATCACGATTAAATAGTTAGCAGCTAAAAACAATTTTAGAAATATATCGTCTTTTGATTCAAACTGGCGCGGATATGCCTAGTCTTGAATAATAAAGGAAAGTTATGTCAACTTTATATCTTTGGTTGCCTTGCACAGAGGGCTGACCTAGGCGTTGGCACACGTAGGCAAGTGTCCACGCCAGAAATTTGAAATGGTTGTAAGATATTAAGCAAAATCAATGTGTGCCCACGTTGACAACCAAGTCCAGTATGACACGACTGTTCATATTCGTGTCCAAAATCAGTCCAAAATTGTGTCCAGAATCAGTCCAAAATCGTGTCCAAAGTCAGTCCAGATTTGTGTCCGGAGTCTATTCAGAATCGTATCCAGAATCAATCCAGAATGTGTCCATAATAGAAACATTATGGACTGATTCTGGACACATTCTGGATTGATTCTGGACACGATTCTGGACTGACTCTGAACACAAATCTGGACACGATTATGGATTGACTCTATAATGATTTTGGACCGACTCTGGACAAGATTTTGGACTAACTCTGGACTGATTTTGGACACGATTTTGGACTGATTCTGGATTGACTCTGGACACGATTCTGGATTGATTATGGACATACTTTGTATCCCTGATCCCCCCCCCCCCCCCCCCCCCCACACACACACACACCCACACACCCATCCATCGCCTCCACCTCTCCAACTCCACGACTGACGGCTCCACCTCTCCAACTCCTGGCTCCAGTCCACCCGCCCTGCCCTGCTCCACATCCGCGCTTCTCCACCTCCACGAACCATGTGTACGCGGCACGCCTTCACCGACCTCAATCCACCTGTGGGTCAGGTACGTACTCTCTTCGTTTGCCACTGGTGGAAAGAGTGGTGGTGGACCTCGTCCCCCGACCAAGTCCCTGGTGGTCCCTTCTGTTGGTTTGTGGGACGATACTCGTCTCGCCAACAAAGATTGAAGGTGTGTGGGACGGCGAGAGCTTTCTCTCTAGTCTCGCCTTTGATCCCTGGGGGCTGGGGGTTCCTATGAATGTGTAAGATCTATCATCTTTTTTGAATTGCATCTTCTGCTTGATATAGTGTTTGATTACGAATTTTGATTGAAGAATAAAATAACATATTGAGGAAACCGGATAGGTGACAAATGAGCCATTGATGCTCTCGTTATGTACCTCGAACAAGAGATTTTCGATACGATTAATGATAAAATTATAATGATTTTTTTTCAAAGCACGAAACCTCGTAAGATTACCTTGTAACAAATATGTTGAAGTTAATATAATTTTTAATTATTATATTATTTTTGGATTGATATATTTTTAAAAGGTGTTCCGCGCGTGACCATACATGCATTGACTGGAGCAGTACTCTATCTATCTAGTTGTGATCCATCTAAACGAAATGCAATTTTGGACATGTTGGATCTTCGTAATTGAAGTGTTACGGGGACAACGTACGTGGCACAAAATGAAAGTGCAGAAGAGTGATTTTCACATTTTTATGTTTAAGAGATTAAAATGAAATAGATGCATAGTTCAAGGGGAAACGTAGTTAATCCTTATTTTTTACTGTTCAATTTGCCTAAAAGCCCGTGCAAAGAATGTTTTTTGTGTTTTCTTAAATTCTATACAAATAGTTTTAGATGTTTTTGTAAATGGATTTTTTTTCGAAGATTTTACTACTACCACTAAGAATGAAAAATGCCGACTCAAAATGGGAAGCCATGCAAGTCTAGAGTAGTTCAATATGCATTATAACAAAAGCGATATTATCTCTGGAAAACTCTAATATAGATCTTTATTTCTAACTCGAACATCTTCAAATGTACAATTGTATTTGTACCATTCTAATGAATTTAAATCAATAAAAAATAATTATCAAATAAAGGTAAAAGTGGTAATATACTTGCCCGACCGTCTTGTCTTTGCCACCGGTGGTAAAAACGAACACGGGTTACACGACCAAAATCATCAACATCCATTTCTTACTTCCTCATTAATTATTTAGTATTCATCATTGCAACCCCCACATCCTTGTTATAGAAATTAATCCCAAGTTAAAAAGAGAGACACCCACACACCTCCATCTCCAAACCCTCTATTTATAGGCCTAGCTTGACCCGACCCAACCTTGCTATATATTATATCCTCACTCCCACTTTACTCACGACAAACAAAATTAATTCCATAACACCAACACCGGCCACCATATCCACACACACACACACACACAAAGAGACAAACCCTAATCTCAAATCATCACACGCACCACTTCATCCCTTTCCCTCTATATAACTAACAAACCAACCCTTCTTCACCACTATAGCAAGTCCCAACTACCCTTTATCTTGCTATATTAATCTTTTTCCACCAGCTTTGTTGTTGTTACATATATATATATATATATATATGGAGGTAATGGTGAGGAAGTTTGATGCCGGGAGAGACACGGCAGGGGCGGAAGCGGTCGAGAGGATGTGCGATATCGGGGCCTCTGATTCCGGCAAGGTTGCTCTCTTTACTGATCTTCTCGGGGATCCGGTTTCGAGGATCCGACACTCTCCTGCTTATCTTATGCTGGTGATCATCAACACCTTCCTCCACCACCTTGTTATGTTATAGTTTCGTTTGCTATTATTATTATTATTATTTTGATAAAATATTATCGATATTATTTTAGGTAGGTTTGTTGAAGAGATTTATGGAAGTGAGGGATATGCATGCTTTTGGCGGCCTTCCTTTTTTTGGCTTTCATGTTATATGAAAAGGCTTCATCAATCATATATATATGTACAAAAAGATTAGATGCCTACTAAGTGGAAATCTCATCAATCCATTCACGGTTAAAAAGTTTTTCATTATGTCGTGAGGAAAAAAAGAATAAGTATTGATCGTTCCTGTGTTATAAACCAAGTTGGAAAGAATACTAGACAAAAGTGTCCGAGAATAGTCCACTACATAATATTACTTAGTAATAGCAACTAATTAAATACTATGGAATGCAAAACACTTTAAAGTAGGTGTTAACAATGACACCTCGAATCACAATATTAGCAACACATTTATTTCTTAATTTAGTTAATACGTATAAATTTAACTACCATAATCAGTAAAACTAACGTGAACACTCCAGGTGGCAGAAACGACCGAGGATGGGAAACAACGAATCGTGGGACTAATCCGAGGGAGCGTGAAGACCGTCACCTGCGGTAAGAATACCGCCCGGGCCGGTAAACCCGCAACACCAATCCGGACCAAAGTCGCCTACGTCCTCGGCCTCCGCGTCACACCTCACCACCGGTAACCACATCCTAATTAACGTTCTCATAATCTCACAATCACATTATACGATTGGGTTATTAAAAATTTTATTGATTTAATTATTATAGGAGGAGAGGCATTGGGTTGAGTCTGGTCGCCCACCTGGAGCGATGGTTCCGCCAAATGGGAGCCAAATACGCTTACATGGCTACTGAGAAGAACAACATGGCATCGGTCGGTCTTTTCACGAGACGGTGTGGATACTCCAAGTTCCGGACACCATCCATTCTAGTCCACCCTGTTTACGCTCACCTCCTCAAGGTATCCACTGAAATCACCATCCTTAAATTGGATCCCATCACCGCAGGGTTGCTTTACTGTCGGTACTTCTCAACCGTCGAATTCTTCCCCGACGACGTCGACGATGTTCTTTCAAATCCGCTTTGCCTCGGCACGTTCCTTGCCATGCCGAACGCATCGGTGGCGGTCAATGATTTGGAATTTGTGTTGGAGTCGTTGCCGGAGTCGTGGGCGGTGATGAGTGTGTGGAACAGCAAGGAGGTGTTTCGACTCGAGGTCAAAGGAGTATCTTTGTTAAAGAGGACTTTCGCGAAGGCAACACGTGTCGTTGACCGGGTGATCCCTTGTCTTGGGGTCCCTTCTATTCCTAACCTTTTCCGACCCTTTGGGTTGCATTTTGTGTTCGGATTGGGGGGTGAGGGTGTGGGTACCGCGAAGTTGGTTACCGCTTTGTTTCGCCACGCGCATAATATTGGGAGGAAGGGAGGTTGTGGGGTTGTGGTGACGGAGGTGGAGGGAGGTGAGCCTATGAGGGTGGGGATACCACATTGGAAGGGAATGTCATGCGATGAGGACATGTGGTGCATCAAACGGTTGGAAGAGGATTACAGTTATGGGGACTGGACTAAGACTAAGTCTGCTCCTGGCTCGTCTATCTTTGTCGATCCCAGGGAATTCTGATTGTTTAACGAAACCACTAAGATTAGATTGATGGAAGGCAAATTTTAACTTAGTAGTAGTGTATGTAGATGTAGTTTAGTTTAATTTCCTCTTTGCTTACTTTACTTGTGGTGGATCTGTTTTGGGGAATTCCTTTGAATTTCCATTAATTTTCCACTTGGGATCGAGCTGAAGATGTGTCCTTTAAATCAAATTCAATGAAACTCTTGACGAGATACAATGATATTTTGCTATTGTTAGCAAACGTATAGGTACCAAAACTCCAACAAACATCCGACCACTTAATTTGTAGCTTCCTATTGAAGCAACACTAGTCTCATTTTATTATTGTTGGTTTCCTAGAACATGATCAAATTCAGGGTCTATACCTTGGATTATTGATCTTTGTTAGCAAGATCCCGTAACACAGGGGATTATGATCCTTTCTTTTCCCCCAAAGTTTCCCCACGATATCGAAAGCAATCTTCTTAGGCCTAGATATTAGAGTTGGTCCTAATCTTTATGCTAACATTAGTAGTAGGGGTGCAAATGGGTTGGGTTCAACCCGAAACCCAACCCGAACCCGACTGGTCGGGTCGGGTTGGGTCGGGTTGGGTCGGGTTGGGGAGGGGTTCGGGTCGGGTCAGGTTGGGAAAATCAAAAACCCCAATTTTCGGATCGGGTTAGGGTTGAGGGGGTCGGGTTGACCTAACCCAACCCGAACCCGATTTTTATTTTTATTTTATTTTTTTATTTTTTTTTATTTTTTCCCAAATAAACCGGTCGACCGAACATCACTCGGTTGACCGTTTCCAACCCGAAAATTTCGGGTGTTCAAGCCACCGGTCGACCGTTTAAGCACCGGTCGACCGAAACCGACAAAGTTTGGGAGAAAATTTCCGAATTCGGGTTCAACCCGATCCAACCCGACCCAACCCGAAAATTTTGGGTCGGGTTGGGTTGAACCTAAACCGGTTCGAGTTCGGGTTGGGTTGGGTTTTTTCCCAACCCGAAAATTTCGGGTTGAGGCCCAAATCCGACCCAACCTGACCCATGTGCACACCTAATTAGTAGTCTTTTAGGCGTAACATAAGATAAAAAGGGCACTTGGGACTTTGTCTTGCACTACGAATATTTCTTTTCTACAAATAATTTTGCATGCAATGCCTAGTGGTGGAGCAAGTATGAGTTGAATAATAATTATTTGTTGATATCAAAATAGTGCACTTCCGTCACCACAAATATATATATATATATATGCCAAAAATACTTTAGAATTTGTAAGTATTTTTGGCAAACTAATCATTCGTAAATCATTTTAGAAGTCAAAATCTCTAACTTCCTTGGGTTTTCATGCAACCGGTCACACTCTTGAATAAGTTTTACATATATTACAATAGAGGCCCTTCGATTCTGATAGAAACCTGAGTGGTTTTTCTTTACTTAAACATAATTTATGCATTTGTAGCAATCACCAGCTAGGAAGTAGACAGGATTTCAAAGTGTGTGTATAGGTTTAGAGATTGTCTGAATTACACCCATTGAGTATAATACCAATTTAAAGACAAATGTGAGAATGTTTCTGTGATAGAATCTCACACCAACAATCATACATAGATCACAGTCAGTACAGTTATCCAAGTTTGGATTCTCATGAAGTCTTACAATACAAAAAGAAAAAAACACCAACCACAGATTGTTTTCCAATTCTATGGAGCACATCTGAAACAACAAAAACTCCTAATCACTGACCATGTTAGTATTCTCCATCAAAGATTTCCAAAACCAATGCCAACCATGAATCAGACTTATGAAGTAACATCCGTTACACGTCGACCGCCTTTGTTACGACACTGAATGCCTTGCATTTCTCAAAGGCATTGATCTCGAAACTTCCACACTTGCAGAACACAAACTCTCAGATGTATCAGAGCTGCAGTTTTCCCCAGCTTGGCCTCTGCCAGACAACAGTTTGCTGAACATAGTCCTTGGCATTACCATTCCTTTCACCATGTGTTCACCTTTGCCTTCAAGATTTTTGTTGATTCCATTGCTCTTTTCACTTCCGGTGACGTGTTTCGTGGATTTGAAAGCCTTTAGCTCTTCTGGGTCTTTGGTGTTAATGGTGACAGTTGATCTTGTTGAGCTCGTGTGGGACTGTCTGGTTGAGGCAGCGGTTGCTCGTGACTGCTCAAAGAAGAGCACTTGAACGGCTATTCTCAGAGGAAGGCGATCGTTCTGGACTGCGTGTGTGCATGCATTTGCAGAGAGTTTCTTGCAGTCAATGAGGTTGCATAGTTTCTTCTTCTCGCACTTGCTAAGGTTCGGATGCTCCTGAATTAATTATACAAATGAAAGTGAAATACCGAAACGCAAGCGACCAAAGAGAACCCGCACAAGTAAAACTACACATCTACAAACTTCACTTATGTTACGAAATATTAGAGATACAAGAAGGTAGTGAAACAAAGTTTTGAACTTATTTGTGTAATTGATTCAATGTGCAATATATTTTGTCACCTAAAGTTTCATAAGAATAATGTGATCAGAAATATTGACATGAATATATTTATATTTTCATATCCTTTAATTTCTGACAGTTCTAATTTAATTTCCTGACGGCCATTAGGATTAGTGGTCAACCTGATGCAACAACCAAGATCTACAAGTATTAACGAACATTGAATGGTCATATTCAGATTTCCAGAACTAATAAACAACATGATTTTCCTATTGTTTGGCAATCATGTCGATTTGTAAAATCATGGTAATTATTTCTGAGGGTTAGAATTTGTATATGACGATTCCAAACAGAAGAGGTGTTCGCGAGCTTGAACAAAAAACAAAATCTTGCAAAATTTTCTTATACATCATCACAAATAAGATCCCACGTTTTTTTTCTATCAACAAAGAGTTTCAATCTTTTTCTTCTTCTACCTGTATTTTAGGTGCATAGATTAGTACGTGAGCATCAATTTTGGATCAATAGAAGTTGCCAAGCATTTATGAAATGTTATCATTTTGAAACTTCAATATATATGCTAAAACCTATGGTTGATGGAATAAGACTTGTTTTTGTTTGTGTTCAGTTGAGGAGGTTCTATTTGGGATTTAAATTAAGTCCTACATTTTCATTAGAAAGCTTCTGTAGGATGTATTTTTTTGACAGTGTTAGAAAGTTACCTTCAAAAACATGTCAATAGCCTTGTAGAGACCATCATGAACTGGCCTCAATGCAGGTGAAACCATTTCCGCTAGATTAATGAACTTCGAAAGGAGCAAATTGTGATCTCTTCCGATTTCGGCGAGGTATCCATCAATCAGATGGGCTACAGCAAGCTTAATGGTGACTGATTTAGATGATAGGCAACTCAATTCCTCAGTGCAATCACCATTTTGATTGTCAGTACTTACACTGTCATGGTCATGCTTCAAAAATTCTTCAACGATGCGCTGCACAACATCAACATCATATATACCGATCTCTCGTGGTGGACCGGGAATCAATAGATCAGAAATAGTAGCCTCATGGAGCCGTCTTCCAGTTCTTTTTACCAGCTCTTTCTTAACCGTAGCACTACAGCCCAATGCGCTCGCAGCTCTCAACAGTTTGAGGTAAAATCTACAAGAGACGCAACCAATTTCCGGAGGAAACAACCGGACGATGGTTTCAACCATTGTGCAATGATTAGCGATGTCACCACCCTGAGCAACCAAACCACGGCTGAAGCTAGGAAGCTTGCTGTAAGTATAGGCCTTCAAAGACTCCCCAATGATCTCGCTCGATATTCTGCCTTTACTTCTTATTGCTGCCATGACCCGTTTGTAGAAATCCAAATCAAGTTCGCACAGATCTTCGACCCACCAATCCTTCGGTACATTGTGTTGTTTCTTGACACCATTCCAGTTCGTGTCGGTATCGTTCTCAGTTGGTAGTTTTTTCCGGTTAAAGGAATACGACCACTTAACTCGAGAGGGATCAGTTGAGGCCTTGGAAGCAATAGCATCTACACAGTGGTTTATGACCTTCAAATCCTCTGTCATTGGTAAGAAAGACTTGGTTGTTTGAAGAACAACTATAGAGTCTTTCCAACTGCGGAAAAGGCTTGTGTTGAGGAAAACGTCGATTTTGTACATAAGGTTGCCTTTCTCAAGAGGGTCATGCATCTCTAAATAATCTGCAGCACAGAGTGCTGCAACGACATTGTAAGCGTTTAGAGTAAAAGTCATGCCATAACAATATTTTGCACAGACTTCAAAAGCAGCCGGACCACCCGGTATGTTAGCGATTTCGATCTCGACCATGTTTTTCTCATTGGTGGTTGCAGCCAACTTCTGCAATCGTGGGCACTTGGACAGAAGAGGAAACTGCAATCATAGTCAAAAAACCATTAAGGCGTCGGTGATGGAATATATAATGACAGAAAAATTTATTGTGAACATGAATTGGAAATGAATCTATTTCCAACGAAACGTAGCAGAAAAATGCTTGAAGTTGCAGCTGCATTCAAATATTAAGAGCACAACAACCAGGTTTACTACATCGTTAAAACCGATTTCTGAGAAACATGGAGTAGGTCAGTATACGTTTCACTATTTGGGTGTGGAAAAATGTAAAAGAAAGACCTTCATATAACTGTTTTGCATTCAGAAACAAGCCAAATGCAGATGAACCACACAAAAAAAGTAAAAGTAAGTGAAGTATACATGCATATAAATACAAAAAATGAACGGAAATAAATACCTTATGCAAGAAGAACTTTATGCCCGCGACATTAACAACGATGTCGGTTGCAAATTCCGTTGCCACAAACCTGTGAAGGGAAGAGGCAGTTTTCGATAAATTCATTTTGTATTTCTTCGCAAGAAAGAGATTCAAATAAGAAGCCGTACAAACTAAATAGACTTTCAAAGACAAAATGAACACTACGTCAGAGTGGACTCTTCACAAGGTAATGAACTTAAACTTCACTTTCGTACGTTTCTATAACGTTAGGTTGGAAAATTTTCCCAACAGTTGAATCTCTGGATGGAATCATGCAACTGAGAACTCGGAAAACAAAGATATCGCCGGATCAAACACAAGATAAGTTGTAAAAGGAGAAGAAACATATCAGTAACATTATGTCATGGAAAAGTACGTAGCGCGAAATTTCGGACGATTTTTTTCTTCTAAATCACCTAGAAGCATCAACTCCAAGGTAGCCCATTTCCCACCCTTCAAAAATAGGTCATCACACAATATAAAAAATAAAAAATAAAAATGGACATAAGAATACTGAAACTAATATATGTCAACAGAGAGAGAGTACATAAATTGAAACATACCAACATAAGAATGAAGTCAGTACCTAGCATCATCTCGACCTGTTTTGAAGGAGTCGGGCTTCGATCCGAGCTTCATAAACTTCATCTTTCGAACTAGAATAGTGCAAATTCACAACTCTAAAAATCTGAAACAAAATAATCCGATGCTTCAATCCTTCCAATACCAAACGGAGGAAATCTTCAGGTTTAACCCAGTATCAACAAAATCAATTACCCAGCAACTTAAGGCCAAATGCTCGAAAAACCCAAAACCTTTCAAAAGATATCACGACCAGGATCGAAGAAAATTGATTGAGTGGTAGCAATCTTGTAAAGGTTTAAGAGGTGGGGAATTTCTTCAAGCACTTGGAAGGCAATGAATTAGATGAATGTTTTAAAGAAGATAACAGGTGAGGTTAAAAGCAATAAAAGCACCACAAAAGTATGCAAACAAATAATAGAAGACCAGAGACAGCCACAGGCATCCAATTTGATTTTTTATATAGTTACAGATAGTAGGTTTGATTTTAAAGATTTTATGGGGGTGGTTGTGAAATCTAAAATCTGGAGGTTGCAGTGGAGTAACTAATGTTTCAGGTCCAAACACCAGACTAAAAAACTCATATTTGCTCACTTTCATGGATCAACTTCTAAGCAAAATCAACTAGAAAAGGAAAACATGTATATTAAACAAAAGAATCTGGGAGTTAAAACAGAAGCAAAGGATAAAACCAGAGACAAAAGGCATCTTTCTAACAGAAGGAGTTGGAATTGGAGGAATCTTGACAAGTTGGTCGATACCCAAAAACACAAAACAAAAATGTCCAGCAGAGGAAACCAAAAAAATCAGTTTTTGGTTGAGAAAACTAAAGAAAAACATGTGGGCTTACGGGGGCAAACGAACAACTAAGGAAACAAAAATAAAAAATAAAAAATCTGTGAGTTGCAGAGACAACAATTAAGAACATGTCTGCCAATTTGCAACTAAAAAACCATACTTTTGACAACCCACATTAGGATTCCATAATCCATACTAAAAAATCGCAATTACCCATCAAGGATTAGCCATTTCAAACAACAAATCTTGAACTAAATTACTTGGGTCACGAAAATGGTAACCAAATGAATCAAAACTTGAGAACCGACATCAACCCACAGAGGAATAAATAAAACTTGAGTTCAACGCAAAATTTATATTGTTACCTTATCTTGAACACAACAACTTGACGTAACCAAAAATGAGAGATGGAGATGTCGAAATATTTATGGAACATCAAATGACACGAGACTAGAATTAATACACAAAAGCCACGTTCAGTATCCTACCTACAGCCAGCAGGCGTGGTGACATAAATTCATGTTTGGGATTCGGAATTCGTACGGTTAATCCAAAAGTAATTAGGATTTCTTTGATTTGATTTGGCCAATTGTACTTTACTCATAAGTAGAGGTAAATAGACACTCTTGCACTGGACTAGTCAAATAAAATCTTATCTATTTATCTTACTATTGACATTTGGATCAAAATCTAAAGAAATCAGAATCAAGTGGGTTAAAATCTCAAAAGGTCTTTACAATGTAAATAAAATACCAAAATCCGATGCAAACACTATCACCGCCTATGGTGGCTTCCGAGTGAAGCATTTAAAAGTATTCGCTAAAATCTTATATTCAAGTCACAATTTTTTCTTATAGCTTGAGACTACTGTAAAGTTTATCTATATTTTCAGATAAGTCATTTTTAGATTATTTCATAATTATAGTGCACCAAACTGACCTGACGAGATGATAAGTAGAGAAATACTGGATTATAGAGAAGAAGAAGAAGAAACATGCATATGTAGGGGCAAAAACGGCAAAGAGTGGAAAGAATAAAAAAAGGTGAAAGTTGAAACAAAATAAACAAGGAAAGCAAAGAAGTCAGAAGTTAAGGCAGTAGTTCCCTTTTCCCGAAGTGGTGTCTAAGGTTCAACCAACATAAGCAGACTAGTCATTAGTCATTACCACCTTGCCTCCTCAACCCTCTTTTGTCACTCACCCCAATGAAACCTAGTGGCTCAGTCGCATGCATGATAAAAGGTAAGGTGTAACCAACAACAACAAAATATACCAATAACACTTAATCATGACGTAATCGTTGAGATGGTGGAGCCTGGTTGAGCTTCCCCAAAGAATAGTTGGATAGTGGAGTTGTGAATATGAGGTCATTGTGTGCGTGATGGTGGACGGTGGACCTATCACTTACTTACTTATTTTCATTATTAACTTTTTTGTTTTTCATCGTCATGAAATAACAACAATAGATGTGTTGGGTACTCTTAGGGTCATCAATAATCATACCCGGACAACCCTTATGTGTTTTGGTTTCTCTCTCTGTCACGTCAGTTTCTCTATCTAGTACGTTATACATTTTCCTTCCCCATCATCCACCAATTTTCCTTAACTATGCTCTGAAACCTCTTGATACCTTACATTCTTTTTTCTCTACATCATTTCTTTTTTCTTTAATTATTCGGCATGATACACTTTTTGCCGGAAAAAGAAAATCAGACGGAACATAATCAAAAAATAATAGCAAAACTCATAGATTGGGCGGAATCCAGTGGCTATATGTAGTTTCTTTTATTGTATTTTGTACTTTATAGGTACTACATATTTTATTTGTATTTCATAATTTATTTGTATTTTGTAAGGTAATGTAATATTTTCTTAGGCAATATATTACTTTTGGATTTCAATTTGGAATTTAGTATTTATTTAATTTTTAATAAATTATATTTTTATTTAAGAAAATTACACATTTAATTAAAAAATTACATAATTATTTTAAACAATATTATATTTTCAAATTAAACTAAAATACATATTAAATTAACAAATTCATCTATTTTCTATTAACATTAAATATTATTATTACAGTTTTTAGAAGAAAAAATAATGAATTTGGTAGATTGCAATTATTTAAAGAGATCAAAATTTTATGTGTACTTATTTTGTTTTGTTAGAATCAAGAATATTAATGATCGATGTGTTCAAAATATAAAAAAACTGACCCCTCGATCTTAGAGGTGTAAGAAGGGACAAGAAAATCCTTACCTTGAAGCTGCTAATATTAATTGAACAATACAAGTCATTTTCTTTGGATTTTTTAAAGTGGTCAGTTGAGCTATCTCATCTTGTTGTCCAAGTTGTCTTTTACTCTCTTTAAATCCGCCAAAATGACAACAAATTAGCAATCTCAACTTGCTTGTTTTGCTTATTTTGTGGAATATAAGTAAATATTTTTGTGCTTGTCTAGACCAAACTAGAGAACCACAAGTCCAAAATCATACTTAAAACTGAATGAGAACATAACTCATTTTAAGGTATTGCATCGGTATAGTTTTCCAATAAGTTGAAAGAAGTGTTAACAAACTTAATTTTAATGACATGTTAATAAATACAGTGAAAAGCTTAGCATTAACTATTAGGACTTACCAGTGGTGATTGAAGTGTTTGCAATCTATCTAAGTTAACAAACCTAATTTTGAATGACATGTAAACAAATACAATGAAATACTAGCATCAAACCAAATAGTAACGAAACCCATACAACCAATGTAACAGAGCGAATGTAAACATACAATGATTGAAAACTTGAGAGAAGGAGAAGACAATCCTAGCTGTTTTGCAACTACTTTTATTTAAATATGCAACATTTAATTGAGCTAATCCCAAAATGGCCAGCTCAGTCATCACAAGTTACCATGCACATCATTTTTACTTATTTCACCTCTTCATTTCTACCCCGGGAAGGCGGGAACAACCATTTTCTCACTAATTATCACATAAAACAACAATTTTCTCTCTAACTTTTAAATAAAAAACCTAACTAGTCTCTCTCTCTCTCTCCATGTAGCTCTACATTCATGCTTGTGCATGCATGAAGACCTCTATCTTTGATGGGATTCTCTCTCTAAATGACTACCCTATGCCCACCACCTCTCTCATAATCCTATACTATGACTATGTCAAGCAAAAAGAGCACCAAAGTTGATCATGGTGGTGTACTTTGTTTTAGTTCGAAACCCTGCTGCCAGGAAATTAAAGAAGCAATATTAAACTATCAAAGTAGGTCTTCTAAAATGGATAGATTATGAAAGCCCCAGGCAGGCCCCCAGGGAATGGTATCTACTATTTGTCTTTTCAGAAGGCTTTTTACTTTTATAACTCTGGCTACTTAGACATGCTCGTGCTAACTCATACTCTTTTTTTGTGATTTTAAGAAGTTTTCAATTATGTCTTAGATTTTGTTAGACAAATTGGTTGTCTTATTTTAAATGGATGTGATAAGTTTTTTTTAAGGATCCAAGATTCATTGCATATATAAGTTATAATAATAAGACATTACATGGAGCAAGGTTAACAAGGGGGGTGGTTTAATTTGAGAGGTTACATTTCGAGTAATGAAACTAGATAGGCACATGTTGGTATAACATGTGTGTAGGGACGTTGAATTAAAAATGCAATAAGTGGATTAAATAGAACATCGATCGTATGAGACCAATGTTATAAACCTAAGGAAAATGTAAAGATTCCAATCCTTGATTATAGCAGGATTAGCACCACCTCCCAAACCCTAGATCTGGTGGGAGAGAGCAACAAGGTTTTAGGTCTGCAAGGCACAGCACTGCAAACTCCTTTGAGCACCTTTATCATGATGATAACAATGGGCTATAACAATTTGCTGCCCATTAACTCTTAAGTTTGAGGTGATATGAATATCATGCCTCAAACCATAGGGGTGTCAAAAAAAAATTGTCACGGATGCGGATTATATCCATATTCGCTTTGAATCCATATGGATTTGATATTTCTAGCTACATCTATCTATTTTGTATTCATATTCTACGAATATGGTTGGAAATACATATATATGTTGGCTCTGTGTGTAATAACCTAATCTAAACACCTAAATTAAACTAAACTAAACCTAACTTACCCTAATTATGCATGCTAATGAAGAGGTGAGGAGATAAGGTTGAGAAATGAGGTGTTGGTATTGGATTGGAGGATATGGAGGTGATGAGTTAAAGGTGAATATATATAGTAGATAAGATTTTAATAGAAACGTTTTCTTCATTTTGTGGCTTAACAGAGAGTGAAAGGAGGTGAATTCGGAGAAGAAGAAGAAGGTGAAGTAGAAGAAGAGGAGAAGAAGGAGAAGAAGGAAGAAGAAGAGGAGTGAAGTGACTCAAGCTTGGGAGGCTTCCACAACCGTCAAAAAGGTATGCCAAGTCTTCATATTAACTCCCCAAGAGGTGTGGGAGTGTAGAGAACGGCGTTGGTGCCGTTTCTCCGGTGAAAACCCTACTGGATGGAGGTTGAAGACGACTGGTTCGGTCGACCGTTGTGTGTCTCGGTCGACCGAACGTCGTCTAAATGATGCCTGTACAGTGGCGATTATGTATTGTACGGTCGACCGTGTGAGGTTCGGTCGACCGATATTTATAAATATTAACTTACTGCCCGAAAACGGTCGAACGATGTCTGTGTGACGGTCGACCGTTTATGCCAAATTTCGCGGGAAATAAAGGGTTACATTAGCCGGTCGACCGGTGTTGTTTCGGTCGACCAAACCCAGTAGATAGGTTAGACAGGCCTTCGGCCGACCGAGTGTGTGTCTCGGTCGACCGAACTGCGCAAGGTCGGTTACGAGCGTTGACCATCTAAACGGTCGACCGCTCTGGATCCGGTCGACCGACCGCGTGCAGTTTTCCTGCAGTGATGTGCTTGTAGATCGGTCGACCGGAAGGTAGGTTTCGGTCGACCGAATGTTGTAGGCAGGATTCAGGCAGTTTTCCTTATCGGTGGAACGAACCCTGGTTTGACCGATTGGATATATATGTATATAAAATGTATAGCGTAGACCTTCCAAACGGTCGACCGCTAGATGACTTTTGTTCGACTGATTGGTCGGTAATTCGGTTGGCGTGGTTCGACCGATAGACTTGTTTGTACAGTACCGTGTACTGTGTGGGGGACCGGTCGACCGGTGTGCTTTTAGCGGTCGACCGATCTGCCGCAGGTTGGTGGATTTATCCACACGCGATCCGTTGAGTATAGGTCGACTACCGGCTCCGAGGCGACGGTTGATTACCGGCTTTGAGAGCTACGGATTTCACCTTCGACGAAGGCGTATTATTGTACTACTGTTGCCTCTCTTACCGAGCGGGGTGTGAGGGATGTGTACCGTAAACCTTGGGCAGTTTGCGAGGGTTTAACGGTAGGCCGAGGATGTTCCGGCAGGGTGCGCGCTTGGCGGCTCTTGGGGGAGCAGCGGCTGTCGTCTGACCCGAGTTGTGTATTCGGCGGGCTGACTCGCTCCTTGGGTGGCGGCGTGTACCGGGGGTTCCTTCCTGCACTTTTTGGGGAGCAGTGGTGTCGACTGACCCTTGTGAGGCAGCGGTGGACTGACTTGACCCTAGTGGCAGGAGTGGTTCAGTGCCGCGGAGGCGGTGAGGGCATTATTGTGGGCCCGAGGTGGATGATCATGTGCATTGTATTGCATTGTCTTTAAATTCATTTTTATATTTTTAGGAGGCTTGGTATACGGGGTTCCTTCAGTGAACTCAGGCATGTTTGTTTGTTTGCATTTCAGGTAGCGAGCAGGTCTAGAGTTGAGGTGGTGACAGAGGACGGTGCCCCCGAGATCTGATCCTGTTGTCATTGTATATCTCCTTTTGTGAGGTAGTGATTACATGTATATTCAGTTTTGTTGTAATCACAGTTGACTCATTTGTATAGTTTGACTTCCACGTGGGTCTGTATCTTATATATTATATATATATATATATTAGTTTGTTTCCCGTGACGTGCCTTGTGTTGACCGTTGACGGTCTTTATTATTGTTTAAATTTTCCGCTGTTTTTGGGTACGTTACACTGTGTCTGCTTCATTGGCATCATTACTTAGAATATCACATGCACTCGTTGTGTCTTCATTCTTCACCAACATCGCTGCACTTACATTATTAGATTGAGACGATGGATCATTGGTAGATCCCTAACCATAACAATATTGATAATAAATCATAGTTAATAATAACATGCATATTGTTATTATTATCATCTTCAATTCATTGCAAACATAAATGCAGATTTGAGTCTATTTTCCTTTAGACTTTGCCTTAATATATTGAAACATAAAAGGTGGGCAGTCAGCTGAGGAATCCAATGCAGCATCTTCTATTCTATGTTTCAGGTGCAGTGTTCCGGACATAAAATGACATCCCCACACCTTTGAATCTTTTTATGTGGTGAAATGGTTTAAGAAACTACATAGACCATAGTGCTTAAAGCAGGTTCTGTGTCTTCCCTCCTAATTTCCTATTATGTATGTGCTTATCACATGGTTTTTCTTGGTTCCCAATCAACTTTGTCTTTCTTTGTCCTAGGTGTTAATTAAGGCCCAGGTCAGCAATTTAAGTGAAGTCCAAGCTTAATTATGAAAAGAGTTTTTCTTTTAAATTTTGGGTTTATTTCTGAATAGCTTTTCAGGCTTGATTTTAAAAGTGTATAGGGATTCCTAAAATTAATTTCCGAACAACAAAATGAATGGAGCGGTTTTAAAAGAAAAATATGGTTTTCAAATTCATAATTTTGAATTTTCTATATATTTCTCTTTCTTTCAAAAAGTTGATCGAACTACCTTTTGGTTTTTGGCTATTGATTTGACCACTTTGCACTTATTATAATTACAAATTTACAAATAATATACACCGCTGTTTACGTAAGTGTGCCATTATAATTTTCTTACTATTCTTATTCATCTACCACGTTCTTTTCTTATCTAAGCAGTGGCAGTAAATTTTAAAAAAATTGGTGCATCCAGTATATATGTATCTCTTTTATGTTTGTTTTGATTCAGAGGTAGAAAATGAAATCTCACAACATTACTCTTTACTCGACTGAGTGATAAACACCGCTTTTTATCATTACAGGATTTTAACAAAAATTGGAAAAAAATACCATGAACATCAAAACAAAAAATTGAAAAATCAATATTCACTAAATTACGTTTTTTGTAGATTTTAAGAAAAATAAGATTCTCCTTGGAGTCTAATCCTGAAGTCCTTTCGCCAAACGCACCATCATATTCAGCAACAATCATTTGTTATTAGTTAGCTATTTAATTGGTTAATTTTTGCATGCATTTTTTGTTAATCCTCGTCACTAAACCCTCAAGTCATGCAATACATGCAATCATTGAATCTACCGATGCATCATTCAAATCGGTTTACATATATACCAATAATTCAGAAAGGAGAGGCTATGGCCATAATTGTTTATTAGGGTAGCTCATGATTAGCGACCAACGTTTGGGCTTAGGTAGAATAATAGGTAGAAATTTAGAAGCTTAAGACCACGCAGACTCTTAACAAATTTTGTTAACATATTGTTATTTGAAATCTTTTGTCCAAGAATCCAATGTAAGAACACTTTTTCATCGTTAAATCGTCCCGAAGTGAACTCATTAAGTCAGTCCACTGTCACGCTCATTGATTAACTCAACTTAATATTTCTTTCTTTACACGTCAGTCCAACATTAATCCAACCTAACACAAAAATCTTCAACTATCACAACATGACTTTTCAACATTCTCTCTCATCCACATCATTTTTTTTATCTTATTTTTTATTCTTTCAACAACAATCCACAAACAACATAATAAATTATTTTTACAATTACTTAATCTAATTAAAAAATAACTATTTCGACTAAAATCACAAAATTATTATTGATAAATAATAATTGACAACTACATATCATAATAATTAAAATATTAAAATACATATTGGAAAAAATATTGTTAATTTGCAAAAACATTAATACAACCGTTTATAAAATAAAATTAAAAAATTATAATTTTAATGTAATTAATATATATAAAAACAAAACAAAAAACGAAATTAACAAAAAACCAATGAGCTAGGGGCGTGTCGCCCCAGGCCCACCAATGGGGTCGCGATGAGCCCTCACCTCCACCCCCCATTAGAGCATCATTAACGACGCCCAGGCAGTTCCCGGGCGCCCTGCTTTCTCTCTCAGCCACGTCATCTTCTCTCTGTCACGTCAGCACAAACCAACCCCCTACAAAATCCTTAACTATTACCCAATCCACCAAGTCACGCTACAGTATTTGTTGTCACGTCATTATTTTTATTCTTCTCTCCAAAACTCTTTCAACAATCAACAAAATATATTAATAATCATTATTGTAATTATTTAATATCAACAATCATTCGTTTTTAATTAACATTTAATTAATAAATACGAAAATATTATTAAAAATTAGAAAACTACATTACATAGTACATTAACCGGAAATTTAGAAACTAAAACTAAAAATACATGCTTAAATACTAAACATAAATACTAAACTTCAAATACATCAAGACGCATTTCCTCCAAAGCGTTCCATATATTGTCGACCAAATCGGCTTGAAGGTTCAAATGTGTGGTGCGATCACGCACTTGATCTCTCCTTCTCAAGTACCTGGTAATATCCAATACACGGTCAGTGGAATACCGAACCGCGTCGTTCACGGAATTTCCAGGTTGATCCTCAACAAATTCATTCCAATCTCCAAAATTACCGAAGGAATTACGTTCATCCTCCACTATCATATTATGCATTACAATGCAAGTTGTCATTATTTTGTTAAGTACAATCTTACTCCATGCAAGAGATGACTTCTTCACTATTGCGAATCGTGCTTGCAAGACTCCAAATGCACGTTCTACATCTTTGTGTGCTGCTTCTTGTCGTTCAGCAAATAACCTGTCATTCGGTGTTTGTGGATGAACGATGGACGGAATGAATGCTGCCTATTTTGGATAAATACCATCAGTAAGATAATATCCCATATTATATCGAGAACCATTTACCTCAAAATTCACAGGTGGAGCTCGTCCTTCCATTACGTCGTCAAAAACCGGAGATCGTTGCAGGACATTTAAGTCGTTGCATGAACCTGGTGTGCCAAAAAACGAGTGCCATATCCACAAGTCAGCCGACGCCACTGCCTCGAGAACAAGAGTGGCATTGCCACTACGCCCTTGATATTGGCCCCTCCACGCACACAATGGCACCACTCCCTTCAGACGCCTCAATGGCACTCACAATGCGAAGAAATACATGTTTTCGCATCCTAAATCTTCTCCTGAAAATGTTGTCAGGATAAACAGGGTCGTTAGAAAAATAATCGGCAATCAAACGGTTGTAACCAAGCTCCCTATCTCTATCTGGGTTCGAAGTTCGCATTCTACGTCTCTTAGGACGTTGGTCCACCACTTGGGAGACATACTCCGTTAAGGAGTTCAACACTTGGTCGTAAACTTCGTCATTGGATGTTGAAGATGATGAAGACTTCCAACTGGAAGAGTTATCGGGTGAAGACATTGTTCGTAGATGAATGAGAGAGAACCAACCAGGAGGGGTACATTTATAGTTCTGAGAAGTAACCTACAGTACGCGCGTGACTCACAAAAGACGAGACGATTGGATCGAGGCTTAGACTTCTCAAGCATCGAGGACCTACAGTACGCGCGTGATTCACTAAAGACGAGACGATTGGATCGAGGCTTGGACTTCTCAAGCATCGAGGACCTACAGTACGCGCGTGATTCACTAAAGACGAGACGATTGAATCGAGGCTTGGACTTCTCAAGCATCGAGGACCTACAGTACGCACGTGATTCACTAAAGACGAGACGATTGAATCGAGGCTTAATTTGTTTTTGATTTTTTTAAGTAAGTCAAAAAATTGTTAATTAATTATAAAATATTTTTCTAATTATTTTATAATACATAATTAATTAAATTCTATTTACCTATTTAATACATTATCCTAATTATATATAAATAATCTTTATTTTTAAATCTAATGGGAGGGGGCCACGTGGCCCCCCCGCCCGGGCGCCCAGGGCGGAGGGGTACATTCATGTTAAATCTTGAAATATTTATTTATATAAAAGTTTATTATGTGAATTAGTCATCTTAGGAAGTATAAAATATGAATTTACAAAATCAACGCATCATAAATAGATATATAGTGTCATGTAAATGACTATTCATCCTCTTGTTTTTCTTAGTCCTTTCAGATAATCTAAGCCCTTAATTTTGCCATATTACAAATCATAACTGTCCATATTTTTAAATATTGTATATTTGGTCATTCAAACCAAATCTCAACAACTCATTGATTAGCTCTTTTTTTGTCTCTCAAATCCATTTTAACCGTATGTTAAGAGAAAAACAATTAAAACTCATTTAATGCCTAAAATAGATCTCAAACATTCGCAAATTAAACTCTAGTCGTCAAATTGATCTTGACTTTATAATAAGATAAAAACAAAAATATATTTTTGGTCCCTTGAATCAATCTTTGACCTTCCATTAGCAATTCACTTAATCCATCAAACTCATGGAATTATAAAAAAAAAGATAAAATATCAAAAAATTAACATTTTGTTATGTTTGACATCCTATTTTTTATTTGTATACACTTAGACTTTTTCCAACATTTGGAATACTAAATTGTACTTTCATACGGGGAGAGGATCGAATTACAAATTACGATTTTGCGACCAAAGAAGTAGAAGTTATAAGGTACGCTTGTTTCTTAAATTATAACTAATCAATTAATCATATCTAAACACAAGATTATCCTTGAGTATTGAATGGTGATGAAATTGGTAATGTTTTTGTATTATTTCTCTTGATCAATTGTGTTACAAATGCATGATTATATATGAGGATTATAGAGAGACGTTGGAGAGATTTGATTAGTTGCCTATTACAATAATATGCATGGAAGGAATGCAATCTAGATTGAATTTCCTTTTGATGAATGTAGCCGTTGCAAGATTTCCTTAGGCTGTGATGACTGTTTGGTGTCTGAGCTACCATATATTTCAACACTCCCCCTCAAGTTGAGTTTGGAAGAGATTGAAGGACCCCAACTTATGAAGAATATTATGGAACTGTTTCTGGTCGAGTGACTTGGTGAAGATATCAGCGAGTTGGTTTTTGCTCTGGACATAGGGAACATCGATTTCTTTGGCTTGAATTTTTTCTCTAATGAAATGACAGTCTACTTCTATATGTTTGGTCCGTTCGTGAAAGATCGGGTTGGAGGCGATGTGTCGAGCAGCATAATTGTCACAGTGCATTAGCATGGGCTATGTGTAAGGAACTTTCATTTCGCCGAGAAGTTGTTTGAGCCAGATTAATTAGCTCACTAGTAGTGCATGTCATGGCTCGATATTCAGCTTCAGCACTAGATCTTGCGACAACGTTTTGTTTTTTTACTTCTCCATGTGACCATGTTTCCACTCACAAAGGTATAGAACCCTGTTGTGGACTTTCTATCGAAGTTGCACGCATGGGGAAGGGACCCATAACGGGTGCCCTTACCAAGATATTCCTAAAAAGGGTAAGAAGATTGCGAAATGTCGAATTACAATTCCACTAGGACAAGGTTCAGTAAAAGCTTTTGTTAGTGACTTATGATTATTTTATTTAACAAATAAGTTTTTAAAAACCCAAACATGCCTTTCCATTTGGTTTATTTCGTAATGAACATACGAAAAAAGCAACCCAAGTGGTGATTTTGCTGCCTTTTTTAGTCGTTATTACAATCACCTTAATTTTCTTAAGAATTACAATGCAACCACACTAAAATTACGACTTGTGTCATCGAAAAATACATAATTTGAAGGGTAAATCTTGGGAACTACTAAACGTCGCCCCAAAACTACTTAAATCGCCTCTTGAAATTACCAAATTGCCCTTAACAATATATTTAATACCCAAATCGTCCCGTGTCTATAAATAAGGCCTATGGTCTTGTATATTCATAATTTATCAGTAAAAACACCACGAAAATGTCTGGCGAGGGTGATGCATCGGGTGAGGTAAGCCTGGCGCGGGGAAATTTTTGGGCCGAGCGTCTGCATTAGACGCCTCCCCCATGGTGAGGGCGTCTGCGTAGGACGCCCTCCCCATGGCCGAGGCGTCTAACGCAGACGCCTACACAATGGGAGAGGCGTCTTATGTAGACGTCCTCCCCATGGGTAAGGCGTCTGTATTAGACGCCCTTCCCTAAGGCAAGACGTCCTACGCAGACGCCTTACCGTTGGGGAAGGCGTTTAACACAGACGCCCTAGCCATGGGGCCAGCGTCTAATACAGACGCCTGTTTTTTTTTTTTTTTGATTTTGTTTTTTTAATTTCGACTTTATTTTTTAAATTTTTTAATTTCAATTTTATTTTTTAATTTTTTTAATTTCGATTTTATTTTTGTAGGTTCCAGATTTCGGTGGTGATGGAGTGGATTACAGTGAGTTATTTCAAACTACACAAATCTTTGAAACAATCGATGAAGCATGTAAATGGGCCAAACAAGTAGCTATCGGAGCTGGGTTTTTTTTGGTCGTGTCGTCGTACAAAACAAGATCAGATAGTCGGATGGATTGTTATTTGAGATGCGACCGGCGAAATCAAATGGAGTCTCGGGATATGGATACTGCACTTCGAAGAAACACCAAAAGAAAGGGTTGTGGTTGCCGTTTCTTAATAAAAGTGGTGGAGCGACGAGATCGTGATGGATGAGTTGTGGTTTATAATAGTGCTCACGGACATCACAACCACAGACTGACAGTTTATCCAGAGGGTCATCGTCAAATTAGTGGTCTAAGTTCTGGGGCGAAGAAGATTGTTCGTGATATGACAGAGGCGCAAGCAAAACCACGGAACATCTTGAAGGCAGTAAAAGAAAAATTCCCGGAGGACAATCCAAATCAAAGGCATATTTATAATTTCAGAGATTACATGAGGAGGACAAAATCTGAAGATCGGAATCCCGTCCAGCAGTTTCTCTACCAAGCAGTGCATTGTGAGTACTTACATTGGATTATGGCGGATCCAGAAACTGATGTCGTAACTCACGCTTTTTTGGCACATCCGACGTCAGTCCAGTTGTTGCGGACATATCCTTTCGTTATCTGCATGGATTCGACTTACAAGACGAACAAGTATAAGATGCCTTTGTTCGAAATGATTGGGGTCACACCAGCAAACATGAATTTCCTTATTGGATATGCGATTTTGATGGATGAATCTTACTCCAGTTATTTGTGGGTGATGGAGAAGTTGAGAGATCTGTTATTGGGGACTGTCAGCCCGACTGCAATAATAACAGACCGGGAGTTAGGCCTTATGCGACCAGTGAGAGAGGTTTTTCCTGACTCTGCTCATTTACTCTGCACATGGCACATCAACAAAGACGTATTGAATTACGCATACCACGTATTCGGCAAGAATAAGGAGATGGCAGAGACTTTGAGGCGTGGAAGATGGAGGAAGATCATGCTTTCTACTTCAGAAGCCGAGTATGATAGAGCTGTGTATGCTCTGAAAGATTTGTATAGATCGTGGCCGGCTATCACGGAGTATCTGGACACCACGTGGTTGGTGCATAAAGAAAAGTTTGTGCTGAATTGGACGAACAAAGTCCTTCATTTTGGGAACACCACGAATTGTAGGGTCGAAAGTGCTCATTCGGCTCTAAAAGAGTGGATTTCTACATCGACTGCAGCTCTGGACACTCTTTTCGAGCGCGTCAACGCGGCTACTGAAATGCAGCTGACAAATATTCGAAACTTTCTTGAAGACTCGAGACGGCGAAATTTGACTAATTTCGGACATGCTCTATATCGTCACATAAATGGTAGAGTTTCACATCACTGTTTGCAGTTGCTGAGTCAGGAGGTGAAGAGAATGCAACAGTTAGATGATGAAGTTGAATATCGTTGCGAGTGCGCTTTTCTGACTTCTCATGGGATACCTTGCGCATGTACCATCCGTGGATGTCTTGAATCAGAAAACGGAATTTACTTAGAGCAGATTCATCCGTTCTGGAGGACACTTGTCATTGGGGAAGGAGCCGGGAACGCAGAGTTTGTGTCTCAGGCAGCTCAAGACGCCGAACATTTTCGCAGTCTGGTTGATGAGATTGCAGGAAGTGACCCTACCGTAATTCGATCTGCCTCTCGGGTTTTATTCGAGCAGCTACACCCCGAACATTCGAATTTGAAAGAGCCTGCAGTAAAAACAAAGCTACGAGGTCGACAAAGGGGAAAGTCGACACGACGGGACCCTAGTGCGTTTGAGTATGCAGAGCGAGGTAGTGGGAGTAGAGGTCGTGGTCGTTCTTCCGGTAGTGGAAGCAAAGGTCGTGGTCGATCTTCTGGTTCTTCGTCTGTGAGAGGAGGATCAGGTATACCATCCTTATATTTATTATTATTATAATTTTGTTATTTATTTCAGTAAATATGTATCTTTTGTTATTATATCTAACTGTAATTTTTGTTCATATTGTAGTGACTGGGCGGGCTGACGTAGACGACTTCCCATATGGAGATAGAATTCCAGGAATCATTATGTCATTCCTACACCAGTGGAATGATGTACGTGCTGATGGAAACTGTGGATTTCGATGTGTCGCCGATGTTTTCCACGGTGGTGAAGACAATTGGCAACTCGCCCGTCGTTCGATTTCAAATGAGATAGCTGCGAACCCATCTTTTTATGAGCACGTATACTACGACGGTGTGGCGGAGGCTCGTCACCGGATTAATTGGGGCGGGGGACCTTGTGGCGAGAATCACTATATGGAGACGTGGACGGACTTGTTTCCCATTGCAAATTTTTACAAGTGTGCAGTTATGTTCTTCTCTCTCGGAAATGATGGTTCGTTGTACCCATGTCTTACAGTTCTACCTTGGGAGAGTCCGCCTACCGTGACGAGATCGTGCAGAGAGTTGATTATTGCTCATTTAGGGAGTTACGCTCATTACATTCGTTTGGAATTGAATGAGGGATTCCCCGTACCTCCTATAGCGACTCTGTGGTATCAAATACGAGATGAGAGTGTTATTGGATGGGAGCTGGAGTACCAAAATAGGATAGCATATTGGCAACAATTATGTAATATGTTTTGATATGTTTGTACATTATATAGTGTTGCTTTATTATGTAATATGTTTTGATATGTTTGCTTTATTTGCATTATATATAATAGTACGACAGGTTATCAAACACAAATACAAATAATAAGCGTACAACAGATAAGCAAAACACAAATACAAACAATAAGCGTACGACATGTTAGCAAACACAAACACAAATACAAATAATAAGCGTACAACAGATAAACAAATATAAATGCAAATACTAAGCGTACCACAGATAAGCAAACACAAATACTAAGCGTACAACAGATAAACAAATATAAATGCAAATACTAAGAGTACGGTACAACAGAGCAGCCTACTCATCATCCGAATCATGGTCGGAGATGCCTAACTGAGTATGCCATGACTGTATGATCTGATCCACATCTCCGCATGCAGCTCTGGCATCGTCTGGCAGCTCATCCCTCATCTGCAAGATTGGGTCTACAGCCCGTATCATCTTACCCATCCACTGCACATAACATTAACATTAGCGTACATTAACAAATTATACGGTACAAATAAATATAGATAAAATGAAAAAATTACCAGATCGCCACACGTCCTATCTGGTGGTCGATCTGCTCTCCGGGAGGCACCACGGACGATGATAGGATGTGAGTAACTACCGAACCAATCAAGATAACGTGCATCACACTCGGAGGGGTCGCGACTACGTCTGAAGTCGTCAAGGAACAATCGGCATGATCTCGGAAATGTCCGCCAAGTCGATTCCGCTGTAGAAGCAGGGAACCTGACGTCGTACGTCGCTGCTGTCGCAGACCGCACCGCATGCTCTGGTGTCGGAATGTCAACCGGGATCACCTGAACATATCCTAACTGACGCAAGACCCGATCGGGCATATAAGGCTCTATGATATCCCGATAACGAATAAGACCCATCAATAAAGTCCTCGGGACATCCGCTGCTGGGTCAGGACCATAGGGTAACCACTCCACCTAAAGTTTAACACATTAATAATAATACATCTTAAAATTAAATAAATGGTGTAAAGTTTGATACCTCTGATGCAGTCATCTGATCTAGCCGTGCGCGGATGGAACGCAATCGTCTATCGCTCTTGTCCTCGCTCCGGACAACCCACATACCCGAACGTGGATGACCCTCGTCGATAATCTTCCGCTCACGATGCGGGCGGAATGCAGGAAAGTACTCGTATATCCACGCCTGCAGCAGCGTAAGACAACCTGCAATCCCAGAACAATCCGCACGGCTAGCTATCCCAAGCTGCCGGTACAGGTATGCCAACGTCGCTGACCCCCACGAGTACTCACGAACGGTCTCCGGGTCCCTAGCCTCCAGTAGATCGCGTGGTCTGATCCGACAACCACTCTTGTCGACAAACAAGACGGCTCCGAGCATCAAGAATAGGTACGCCGTCAACTGTGTATCATCGGCCCGCGGAGGTCGTGCCCGTCTGCATAGGTCCTCAAGGGAGTCGATGCCGACACCACCACCACTCCATAAAGCTGTATCTCTCGCCAGACCATCAGGTGTGACACCAAGCAACTCTGCCACATAACACCTCAGCTCAGACGTCGACCCCTGAGCACTAACCAGACGGCCATCCACAGGAATGCGCAGGATCTGGAAAACATCGTGAAGCATGATCGTCATCTCTCCGAAAGGCATGTGGAAAGTGTTGGTGTCAGGCTGCCACCGCTCCACAAACGCCGAAATCAAAGGCATGTCGAGATAAGGGAACATGTTGTACGGTAAGTGCCCCAAATGCGTGGCACTAATCTCCTCTCTGATATCAGCACTCAGTGTAGACCGCCAACCCTGTAGTGCTGTACAGGCTCTGTGCCGATTATGGCACTTCAGAACCTTCCGATCCTCTCCGTCCCAGATCCGTCTAGCAATGTGACCCCAGAAACTAGGAATGACGCTCCCATCTAAAGGACCACCAGGCGTCATACTGCTCACGATCCAAGAATCGTCCTGGACCCTCTTCTTCTTCTGAGCGCGGGGATCAACAGTGCACGAGCTCGAATCCCCGGTCGTAAACCTCCCACCCCTACCCTTCCGCACCATCCATCCGGCGGAAGTAGAAGTACCCGCTCGACCACGTCCTCCGCTATAATCCCCCTGCCTCTCCACCTCCGGCCGCACAAACTCATACGGGCCATCATCGTCGCTCTCGTCGTCGAAACTATCCACATGCTCATCATCGAAGGAATCATCCTCCTCCTCACGACGACGTAATGCCTCCCTCTCCCTCCTAACCGAAGCAGATATCCCCCGTCTACGTGGATGACGCGGTGCTGAATCATCCTCTAAAGAACGGAAGGCGTGTAATGGTATCGACTTGCCTCTCCCTCCACTGTGACCCGATGACTATTTATTGAAATTTTAAATAAAAATTTGTTAAATTTGTTAAACTAAATTATCATATTTATCAAAATTGTTAAACTAAATCAAAATTTGTTAAACTTAATTATCAAAATTGTTAAACTAAATCAAAATTTGTTAAACTAAATTAAAACAATTGTTAAACTAAATCAAAATTTGTTAAAACTAAATATCACAAATGTTAAACTTAATAAGAATTTGTTAAATTAATTTTTTTGATTTATCACTATTTATTAAAGTAATTATGATTTTTATTAATTAAAAAAACAAAAAAGGAGGAGGCGTCTGCGACAGACGCCTCCCGCAAGGTGGAGGCGTCTGTCGGAGACGCCTCCTCCTTCGGGGAGACGTCTTCGGAAGACGTCTCCCCCATCGGGGAGACGTCTTCCGCAGACGTCTCCCGCTTCGGGTCGGCGTCCGAGGGAGACGCCCCCCGCATGGGGCGGGCGTCCGAGGAAGCCGCTCCCCCTATGGGGGGAGCGGCTTCTGAGGACGCCCGACCCATGCGGGGGGCGTCTCCCTCGGACGCCGACGACTTTTTTTTTTTTTTTTTTAAAAAAACAAATAAATAACGTAATGTTACCTCATACGGGTACACCGGGGGAACTGCTGGCTGCTTCCCTGGCCTCCGAGACATTCGTAATCTTGTGTAGTAGGTATAGGAAGAGAAAGTTTTGAAAAAAGAGTGAAATTGTGAGATATATAAGCAAAAATAGGAGGAAGGGCAATTTGGTAATTTCAAGGGGCGATTTAAGTAATTTTAGGGCGATGTTTAGCAGTTCAGTAAATCTTTAAGAATGAAAAACTTCAAAAAGCAGTTTGTTGAGACATAAATTTGATCAAAAGTTGATTGAGCTTTTGGTGTATAAGGTTAGGCAAAAGTCACACACCACCAAAAAACAACCACATACGAAGGTTTGGCATTCAAAGTTCGATAGTAGCTTTTTTTCCATATTTCTTGTTGTGTCATTCAAAGCTCAAAAAATTAGAGAAAAATAATATGTTTGTAACTTATGGGTTTTTTATACACGGTACATTGTTAGTAAATGAATTCCGTGATTAAAAGGAAACCAAAGAAAAACCAGAATCCAGAGGAAATCAAAATTTGACCTTTGACCAAATTCATGGTGTTTGTGCAAGTCCAAATTATGTTGTGTTGTACACACTTGTGGAATTTTATAGGAATAAAAATGATACTATTATTTAGCCAAACATACAACATGTGTTGTTTTTCATGTTTTTACACGTAAAGAGCAAACAAATATTTTTGTTATATCAAATTTAAAAAAGATAACATCAAGTCACCAACAAACATGTAGATCTTTTTATCATGATATAAAATGTACTATATTAATCTTAATAATAACATAGATTTAAATTCAAATCAACAATAACAAAATCAAAACAACAATAACAAATATGAAACCCTGCTCACACCATACCGATAGGTATGGTGGTCGGCTGGCGGGATTGGGCGACTGCTAGGCTTGGCCGACTAACCGTGGGGACTGGCTGACGGGGTTGGTCGACCGACGATGGAGATTGGCGGGTTGTGTTGGTTGGCTGGAGGTGTTGGTCGATCGGGCGGGGTAGAGTGGTATGATGAAGGAAAAATGTGATGGATGTGTAGCATTTAAGATTTTCTTTCAAATTAATTCTGAGGGAGGTGGTGTGAAAAGAGGTGGTGAAAATCCTTGTACATTATTAGCAAACAAGGGGGAAAAGTTTTTTCCTTTTCGTTTATTGCACAAATAATAGTAAAATGGGTGGTTAAAAGAAAAACTAAGGAAGAAAATTTCTTCTCACCACAAATGCACATACTACTGGAGAGTGTATACCTACTTATTTATGCTCACTACGCTTGCCTCTTCTCGGCGTAGTCGACCTCACCCGAGGAGCGATCTACGTGCCGAAAACCCCAGTATGGTATAAATGGTTGGAACTTGAACATTGTACAAAGTATAAATTAATATAACACCACATACACTTAAAGCTCCAACCAAGTGGAAGAATCACTATTTAAATTTTTATGGATCTGTCGTCCAAGGCATTTGATGCCAAAATGTTGGTTCATTTAAATGTAATCACTATCAAATATTAGTTGTCAAGGAGCTAGTACATTGGTTGATATATAGTTTGACACGAGAAGGAAAGATAGAGAAAAAGGAGGCTGAGGTGCAAAAGTCATAAGAGCATCGTTAATGGGGTCTGGGTAGTTTTTGGACGTCAAATTTTTTCTTTAGCTCAAACCAATCTCCTAAATCTTTCTTAACCACACCTAGAAACAACTCAAGCGTCTTGCATTTTTTGTCATACACGTTATTTCGGGATCAATTTTATACAAAATACACAAAAAAATTCAAAAAATCTAAAAAATATAAACAAATAAAAACATATTTTCATAAAAAAATATAAATAAATTTTTAAATATTTTCTAAACACAAAAATTCAAAACAAAAAAAACAAAAAAGTAACCCATAGGGGGCCACGTGACCCCACCCAACCAACCCATCCGCCCAGGCGAAGGGTTAGAAAAAAAATTAACAAAAAAAAAGTGTCGGGCGGTTAATCTACTAAAGACTAATAAGTGCACGTGCAACTAATACACACGTCTGAATACGCGTTCAAATGCGTGCCACGTGTCGGCCTGTCACTCGATTTAAAATCAAGTAGTTGGGAGCATATGTTTACGTAAACTTGGTTAATGGATGTTTTGTACGTCAGTGTCTTAAGTTTTTGCTTTATTAATTTTAGTTTTGAACACATTATATCGCATCACCTAAACTTCTTGTTTATTTCAATCAAAAGTTATTTCTCGATTGTAGTTAATTTTGTGCACCGCCTTCGTATGACCACAACCCCACATTATAACTTAGAACATATGATTTAAAAAAATAATCATATTCGATGCTTTTAAACTTTAAATTCACATGTATTTTTCACATATCAAACATTGATTTATGTGCGCTGATTCATTTTTGTATTCAGAAATTGTGAAAAAAGATGGTTTCAATTTTAAAACATTGATTTTAGATGTTTAAACATTCATTTCTATTATTTAAAGTACAACCCTATGTGCATCAAATACATTGATATTCTTCGATAGCACTAGCACACCAAAACTAAGACGTTATACATTTTTTATGATATAAGGTTTTTTTAAACTTTAAATTTCACATCTATTTTCACGTACTAAACATCGATTTATGTTTGTCGATTCATTTTTTACATAAAAATTGTACATGAGTTTTAATTTAAAAATATTGATTTTTAGATGATTAGACATTGATTTCTTTGGTTCCGATATAAAAATAGATTTGTGGTCGGTTTGACACTCAATTCGATCCAAATTCCAACCATATCCGACATCCGTTTCGATCCAAACTTTCACGTAAATATAGGTTTATGAGTGTATTAGGGATATAACAAAAAAATTAGGAAAAAAACGTCGAATGTGTGTTAAATAATGAGTTTTTGAAGTTCAGGGGGGCAAAGTGTTACAAAATTAAAGTTCATGGGAGGTAACTGTTAACTTTGAAAGTTCAAGGGACAAAGTGATACCAAAGCATAATTCAGGGGGTCAAACCGTAATTAACCCTTATATTAATCACCGAGTTAAAAACGAAGAAGTTAAAAGACAAATATAACTTATGCCACCCGCTACCGTGTAAGCTTACCTAGTTGGTGACCGTTGACTACAACCGATAACGTGAAGGTCTAATATATTTGTTGTGCAAGAATAATTTATTCATAACTTATGTCATTAAGAAGTTTATCCGAGTAAGATAATCTTCAACGTAATGTCATTTGCTGGTTAAACATTTTACAACACATGTATAGGATATTACATTTTCAAATAACATAAAACTTAATGAGTACTCGTACTTAATTTATGCACAAAAGGTTATATTTACTGAAATGCTATTCGTCGCCGTAAAACTACTTAAATCGTCCGTAAGATTACCATTTTGCCCCTCTACCATTTCTACTAATATAACTCCTCATTTCACTCTTTTAACACAACTTTCTCTCCATATCACACTTTTATTCACCAAATAAAATATCTCGGGGGCCAGGAAAAGAGTCAGCGGACACCCCGGACTACTCACATCTGGTAAATTACCTTGTTTATTTCAATAAATTTAAAAAAAACATTTTTGGGTCGGGCGTCCGCGGGAACCGCTCGACCCAACGAGAGGGCGGCCGCCGGAACTGCCTCCCCGATTGTTGTAAATATTTGTTTACCGTCAATATTTGACCCAATAATTCATTCCTTGATTGTTGTAAATATTTGTTTACTGTCAAAAAGCTCACTGTAATCTACTCCATCACCACCGAAATCTTGCAACGGAACCTGGAAAATTTAATTTAACAGAAAATTAAAAAATTAAAAAAAATAGGCGTCTGACTAACTACGCTTCCACCTTTGTGGAGGCGTCCACCGAAGCCGCTTCCACCTAGGTGGAGGCATCGGGCTAAACCGTTTCCACCTATGTGGAGGCGGCTTATCCAGACGCCCGAGTCGGGAAAAAAATTCCACCCCCGTTACCTCGCCGGATTCAGGTGCTTCGTCAGACATTTTCGTGGTGTTAGTACTAGGAATGTGAGTAAAACTGAGTCAAACGCCTTGTTTAAAGACACGAGACGAAATCAGTATTAATTGATTTGTCAAGGGCAAAAAAATCCTTTTTGGGGTGATTTAAGTAGTTTTCCGAGGACGAATAGTAGTTCCCTGTATTTATTGCATGCATCTAGAAGGTATAAATATCAAATTTTATTGCAAAATCAATATGCAAGTTTTATGCAAATTTGCCGGAAAATATATTTTGTACCAACACAATAACGTTAGAAGACTTGAACCGTTGACCAACCTAAGCGAAGTCCAATTGGCATGGTACGAAATTGTTGACCAATGATGGTCCACAACAGGTACCAATTCAAATTGGACTGTTATTGACTGTAAACAAGCCACATGGAAGAGTTATTTTTTTCTTTAGATAAAATGAATTGAATGATTTTCTTACAAATAATTTCTTTACAAAAAGAAAATAAAAATAAAGAATGAAACAAACGTATAGAACATATCTATATATCAACAACAATAATGATACAAATGAAATGGTAAGTGTAAGTTGATCATGCATTAACCAAGAGATGTGGCTTCTTGAGTGGGAGTGGGCTTTGGACCTCCTCCTCATCCACCGGGAAGCACCTTTTCGGCGTCGGCACGTCGAATTTGAACTCAGGTAGTGGTGGTAAGTTGAGGTCAAACCCCCGATGATGGGCAGTGCTGGTACTCGCTCCCGACGAAGACGATACGGTGCTATTTCCACCATCATAGTGGCACCTCTTGTGACCACCCAATGCTTGTCCGGATGGGAAAGACTTGAAGCAAATTGAACACCTATGGACTCGTGCTCCATTGGAGAACGAGGCCGAGTTGGTGGACATGGTGGTGGTGGCGGTGGTGGTGCTCTGGTTGTCAGAGTTGGGCTTCGGCTTGCGGTGGCTAGCCTTGTGTCCTCCGAGCGCTTGGTATGAAGGGAAAGCCTTACCGCAAACCGAGCACTCGTAAGACAATTGTGAGCCCATTGCTGATGCTGGTGGTAAGGATACAATTTTGCGTTTGCGAGTCAACTCACTACCTATATAGAATAACAAAATTTTATAAGAAAACTACGGAATTTGATATAAAATCTTAATTATATATAAAGAATTACGAAAGTATAAATCCAAAACACACCTCCTCTAGCTAGCATGACGAGACACAAAGCAAGGTACTCTTCCTCGGTTGGGGCGTGGTCGAGAAGGCGAGTCCTCTTTGTCCTCTTTCTTTTCGCCCACGTTGTCTCAGGAGAAGACGCCGTCGTTGCCACCGGCATAGCCTTGACCAAATCAAGTTCCTGAGCCATGAAGTTCAAGTAAAACTTGTTGATGATGCTAGGACACTATGAAGATTTGTGGAAGTTGGAAGTTGTTGAAGATGATTGGGAATGGATGGGAAAGAAAAGAAAGAGTGGTGGTGTATTTATAGGAGGGAATTAATCAATAAAGTTGAAGTCAAAGTTGAGAATCTAAGTATGTTTTGTTGGATTAGGATGATGAGTGGAAAGGCACGTGTGGTTGTGTTTGAAAGAAATTCTACTAGTCTTGGGGGCGGTTTTTATGATTAGTTTGGTCCACACACCTCACAACACTGGGGTTATATATGTATATAATTGGTAAGGCATTGAATAAAACTTCCTGAGCTCCAATGTGACTCCCGGATACAGAATTTGTTGGTCTTGTTGTTCCACCACACCATCCAAATTCATTGGAATAACACCATATGTTTGCTCGCCCAATGCTAATGTTCTATCTTGCTTGATACCAGTGGTTTGTTGGAGGAGTTCACCATGCCTCTTAATTAAGTGTACATGTACATCCATTGTTCAAACAAGTCAAAATATCTATGAATTACACATACTATTGGAGTTGATTATACTCTAAATATGTAGTTATTTCTTCTTCTTTTTTCCAGATAGTCCAAAGTTTCGCGTTTATTAAAGAGTTTCAGTATCTTGTTCTTAAATTGAGTCAATTTTGGACAATTGTCCGGAATTCAACATCATTATCCCTAACCAGGTTTAAGTCAATTTGCACCACACAACAGTGTTAGTGAGTGGAAGTTTCATGACAAGAGTGGGTAATGGAGTCAGGAGTGAGGTCATCTTCCTCACTTTGACCACCGACTTCACATTTCCTACCTGAACAGTGAGATTAAGTAGTTTGATGTTCGGTTTATGTTGATTTGTTTGGATTATGTACTTTGAATTGAGTTTAACACAGGTAATTGTATATGCATGGTAGATGAGTAGATCATGTGAAAAGCATCTGGTGTGATTTATCTGACTTTGATTTTTTGATAATTCAAGAAGTAGTGTTAAAAGAGTTTTCACATGGGAAGGTTCTCTATTATGATAACGAGACGTTTCATAAGATGAATATTGACCACAAGAAAAATGTTTATATTCTGGCTTTGTACCTTCCATGCTAGTTAAGTTTCACTTCCTCGTCCCTCTGAAGCAACTTACTTTTCTATAGAAATATCTACATTAATTATTTCATAACGTAAGGATTTTCTTATAGAACTTAAATGATTAGACGCACTGCATTTACAAGGATATCACACCAAGGTTAAAATTATGCCCGTAGAAAAATAGAACTAATTCAGTTTTGAAAGTTCATTTCGAATTCCTCGTGATCAATACAAACTTATAGTTTAAATTGTATAGAAAAAGATTATCAATCTTGTCTTGTGTGTTATAAAAGAGTGAAAAACCTATTTTCCAAAGGAATCGAACTTAATTACATCTTCTCGTTCTTAGAGCACCACGGTGCCTTTTTGCACCTCACGACCGGGCCGTGAGGGAGATGATCGGTCCTGCAAATCTTAACCCCAGGTCATCCCAGGTTGTTAACGCCCAAGTGGTCAACCCGGTCGTTGAATATTTTAATATTTTTTGGTTTTTTTAGTTTTGTTTTTGTTTTGATTTTTTAATTTTTTGTTTGATTTTTTTAAGTTTTTTTTGGGAAAATACGTTCTATAATTGTTTTGATTTTTAGATTTTTTTTAAAATTTTCTAAGATAGACCCCGAAATGATGTTGAGGAGAGAGATATGTTGTTGTGACATGTGGGTTGTGGTGGGTTGTAGTTAAAATGTGAATAATGTAGGAAAGAGAAAAAAATAGGTTGGGGAGAGTAAAAGCTGATGTGGAAGAGAGAATAGAGAATGCTCGTTATCAGATCATCTGGGGTCATGGTCAGTGATAGGGTTGTGCATCCGGTCTGGACCGGATCAGACGGGATTTTTATCTGGCGTCCGGACCGGACTAGACCGAATTGGTCTGGACCGGAAACTGAACCAGACCAGTTGGATTCGGTCCGGTCCAGTACCGTTTTTTAACCTTAAAAATTAAAAAATAAAACAAAATTCAGACCGATCTGAAATCGAATTTTCAAAATGTCCGGACCGGAACCTGAACTGGTTGGTTCCGGTCCGAACCGAACTTCGAGAGACTCCCCCCAATTATGTTCGTGCAAAGCAGTCAACAGAAAGTTAATTACATAGCTATCGTAACTGTGGGTGTCAAACTAATGTTCAACTAATTTTGCCCATCTACTTGCCAGAGAAAACCACCTTTTTTGAACGGCAGCGATCTTAGTTTGACTTTTGTTGGAAAAGTTTGAGTTTGTTTCCACATGTTCAAATATCTGGGCTTGAACCATTGTTTAGTTTCTGAAGTAATATCTCATCGTCCTAGTAATTTAGTGTCACTATTCAAATCCTTACGAAACAATTTTTTCGTAAGGAACATTCGTGTGTTTTCTATTAAAATATTTTAAATTTAGGCATCTTAAGAAGTTTAAGACGTCATTATTTTCTTTTAAAATTACGTCATTAAAAATGTTGACTTTTTTGTAACACCATGGTTTGGCGAATAACAGATTAAAGTAAATAAACCATAAGCAGAAATAAAAAAAGGAAAGGTAGAAATGATAATAGTTGATGGCTACCGACGCAAACATTATCCAGTTGGAAAGATATCGATGAAAGCAAGCCGAAGATGTTGATTTCATGTAATCTATAAGAACTTAAGAACACATGAAAGTGTCTTTTTGTCGTCCAATTAAAGAGCTCAGAAGTCCAATCTAACTAATCTTCTCATGAATCATCACATCATACACGCAAAAACTTCTTTTATTATCTTCGGGTGACGTCGTATTAGAGAAGACAAAGCAACGTCCTCATCTCAACGTATGCGCGCGTGTGTATATATATATATATATATATATATAGGGTCAAGCTCTAATGAGCCCAGACCTTATTAAATTTAGTTTAAGTCCCCTACAATCTCACCATTGAATCTTATTTATAGTTAATCTCATCACTCATTAGCATAATCGTTTTTTCTTAATTTACCTTACAATTTAAAATGAGTGGTGGATATTGTGGGGGCTTAATTTAGAAAAATTAAGCACTGTGCTCACTAGAGAATCCATGTATATGTATATATGTATATATATATGTATATATGTGTGTGTATATATATATTTAAGAATTCTCTAGTGAGTCCAAGACTTAATTTTTCTAAATTAAGCCCCACAATATCCACCACTCAATTCAAATCGTAAGGTAGATTAAGAAAAAAACGGTTATGTTAATGAATGGTGAGATTAACTGTAAATAAGATTCAATGGTGAGATTATAGTGAGCTTAAAATTGCATTCTACTATAAGACTTAAAATTGACAACCATGGTAGCTCAACCATTCCAAATAGAAATTAAGCCGATCCAATTATATGTTGAGATATTTTCTAGATGCGCTTTCTTTCACCGTTTCACGGATACCGATCTCTGAATTTAGTTTTTTCAATTTATGTCTTGTCAATCGTACAGTGTAATTGACATATTATATTATTATTTTTTATTCTAAATAATATATTTATTGAAGTAAAAAATAATTAATTACTAGCGAATGACAAAGTTCATATAAAAAATAACATATCGTGTAATTATGTCGTACTCATGTCAAATCATATATCAATTATTGTATATTTTTATATTCAAAAATCATCTTAATAAAACATTTCAATTATGTTTTTTTAAATTTAAAGTCAAGTCTAAATTGTATTACCATATCGTGTCGTGTAATCATGTATTGTTAGAAATTGGCATGTCTAATTTCGTGATTACTTTTTTTAATAAGTGACTGATTTTAACGATTAAAGTGAGCTTTATAACCGCATGTTATATAGTTAGTCATAGGAATAGTTGGGATACAAATGTTATATAATCTCGTGACTAGTGAGTAAGTAACTTAAAAAAATTCAAAGTAGGAATATGTAAAAAAGGAAATTAGTCTTATTTAAATCCGCATATGGTAACAAATGAAATCATTAATATGTTAATTATTAAATGAACAAATGAAGCGATTATTTATGTTGTGAAAAGTTATGAATTAAAGAATTGAAGACAGTATGAAATTGACATTGTAAAAAAAAATCACAAGATCTTCCTAATCTGTTAAGACGAAGAAAAATAAACCGAATGTTCACACAATCTCAATTTTCGCAATCTATCTTCTGCAGTGAAACTTGAACTAACCCAGATTATATAGACGTTCAAATTGATTGGTTTTGTAATGGCATTTCATTTTGTGTTCTTTCCTCCGTAAGTTAACTTGATGATGTTTCCATTTCTGGCATCGACAACATGAGTTGTGAAGTTGTCCATTGAAATTGGTTTAAAGGAACAAAATAGATTGACATTTTTCCAATACATTTCACCTCCGCCTCAGAATCAATAAGAGTTATTTGTGAAATAGAGAAATTATTTCTTACTTTTAAAATAATTCGAATTCAGTTCGTAATAAAACATCGTCAAAAATCGTGTGTTAAAAGTAGTGTTTTTTCAAAAAATCTAAATTATCATGATTACATCGCGAACATATCGAACGCATCGAGTCCATAGAAATTTACAGTTCTCCACATTCAAAACTATTCGAATTTCGTTCATCATAAAACGTCATCAAAAATTGTGCAGGTAAAAGTAGTACTTTTTCAAAATTTCTAAATTATCGATGTTATATCGCGCACTTATTGAGCGCATCGAGCCCCCCCCGACTACGAATGTGAAGGGTTGTGTGAAAGAGAGAGAAATAAGTTGTGTGACAGAGAGAGGTTTTTGGGTTTTTTAAATGTAGGAGTATTTGGGTACAACAGGAAACATAAATATATTTTTCAGAGGTTGAGCCAAGTTGGAGCATGGATAATCAAATTTTCCTTTATTTAACCTCCATGAAATTTAAAAAAGTTTCACTTAATCCCCTGAATTTTTAATTTTCTTATATTTTTGCTCACATCGATAATATGTGTATTGTTCAATGTTTTAGTTATTTTTTTGTTTTTTTTTCAAGGATTATTAATAATATTAACTTTAGACAAGTTTTGATTCATGTATCCATCGATAATCTATCATATATTGTATGAAATGTATATAACATCTTACACCAAATTTGATTGAGCCTAAGTTGAACCAAATCTGAAACAAATGTAATAAGGCCCTGTTGTTACATAGGCCAAGGCCCAATCGCACAAGACCTGACTCATGTAATCGGATCGGGCTCAATGCGATATTCAAGGATATATATATATATATATGAATTCTCAAGTGAGTCCAGGGTTTAATCAAACTAAATTAAGCCCCCACAATATCCACCACTCATTTCAAAATGTAAGGTAGATTAAGAAAAAAACGGTTATACTAATGAATGGTGAGATTAACTTTAAATAAGATCCAATGGTGAGATTGTATAGGGCTTAAACTAAATTTGATGAGCCCTGGGCTCACTAGAGCTTGATCATATATATATATATATATACATATACATACAGAAATTATAGAATGAGCCCTGGGCTCATTTAACTTAAGTGAGCCCCCTAAACATCCACCATCCAAATCAAATTCAAAGGTGGAGATAAGATCTTATTATTTCTACTCATAAAAGGGTAAAATTGGACTTGAGTTGGTTGGAAATAAGTCCTCCTACTTGATGCTGAAGGCCGTATGTATGAACTGCCTTATTGAAGAGTCTTACTTATACCTCCTACATGGTGCACAAATACGAGTATAAATGGATACAGATGATCTACTGATGTATTTATATCCGTGTTTTTTTAAGAATATGTATATTATTGTCCATATCCGTACAAATACCAATATAGATATGGATATCGTTTTCAAGTTTTTGTAAATACAGACAAGGATATGAAATTTTGAATTTTGTTGAATACGGATATTCACAACATTAATATAATAATTTTCCTATATATGTTAAAATTAGTGTTTTTTTTCATGATTTCTTTTACTTTTCACTTAAAATTTACTACTAGTTAAGATATAGTCTTATGCAATTTAAGATGTCAAAACATTATGTGAATTATCATGATATACTCTCATTTTATATTGTATATATGTACACCGTATATATCCATTTTTTGTTTATCCATTTATAAAATATCCGTTCCGTATACACATCTGCAAAGCAATATGGTTATGGATACAGTAATACTCATATTTGATCTTTATCTAATCCATTTGCAACACTATGCAGCACAAATCGTAGCAACTACTGTGTTGAGACTTACTCCCACGAAAAAGGGATTGCCCAACTACAACATTTTCGGAAATAAAATTCTTATATTAAATAAATCCAAAAATGTAACTCTTCCCTCTTTTAATTCACTGTATCTAGGAAAAGCTCGTGGACATTTTTCGTCGTCGTACACTTAGAGCACGCCATGTACACAGTACCTTTAATTCTTGTCATTGTTAAATTTTGTTTGACTACTTAATAAATTCAAAACTTAATTTCAATTAAATTATAACTTTTGTGTATGAATTATTTTGAAATGAATCAATATATATAAGTTCTTGTGTGTAGATATTGGAGTTGTGATGTATGAATGTTTGGTGAATGATGAATGAATTGTGATGCTTGCTAGTTGCAGGAAAATTGGAATCCGGAAAAAAACAAATAGGTTCTTTCGGGATCTTACACCGACGGTACATATCCATCATTGTAGGGGCTGACGTTTGTTGGTAGGCATACACTACCGGTAGGGATCCATCGGTGTAGAGTCTGACGTTTGTTGGTAGACATACACCGACATGACGTTTTTGTCGGTGTAGCTTACCAATATTTATCTCCGACAGCAGGATTCTGTCGGTGTAATTATATCGTCGTCAGAGTATGTATTAGTTGGTGTAACATATACCGACGAATGTGTCCATCGGTGTAGAGCACCGACGAATAACCGTTGGTATTCTTTGATTTGACGAAAGATGGCAAAATATTTTGAAGTTTTAATATTAAATTTGAATTTTGAAGTTTTGTCCGATTGAAATTAAAATATACACGGATAATTAGATACATATGTGTATTATGTGAGAACTTGATGTTGTGATTGCTTTAAAAGAAATATTTTTAAGTGAAAAAACTAAATTCCAAAATGTCTTCCGAATGATTTGCATAGAAGTTTAACGAAACTAACGAAGTCATGAAATTAAGTTTAGTGCTTCAAGGTTGAGAGACCCTGAAAGTTATCAACTCATAACTAATAGGGAGGATCTGTTGTTATGAGTGTGTATCAAGTTTTGCTGGTGTTGTGGAGCGGAAGTTCCGGAAAGCGATTTTCGAAGTCAAACGGAAAGTAGTAGAAAACATAATACAATGGAAAATGTTTTTTCTTTGACTTAATTCTGTTGTTTATGTATGTTTGGACAAATAGTTTCATACTGGTTTGGATATTGAACACGAATGACCGAAAGAAACTCATTCAACCGAAATGAGAAAGAAAGAATTTTCTCTCAGCAAAACGTGAAAGAATGACCGAATGCATTTCAGTTATCCGAATTTATGATTTTTTAGGGGTTTCAGTGGACTAAAATGTATTCAATCGACCACATACGATGGGTTTGTGTTGCTTTCCAACCTCAAATGTTGAGAAAGTAAAATGAAAATTTTGTAAATATCATGGAATTCCCAGGAATGCATAAACAACTTTTTCCACGGAGTCAAACATAATTTTGTTTCCTTTCTGTTGCTTCCCTCGGAGTCTGAGTTCACAAACTCCCCAAGGTATTGTGTTTATCAAAAGATCATAGAGACATAAAAGTTGGGGGGAAACTCATAACTAAGGGTTTAAGACTTCAGGGTAAATTACAAAATCTTGCAGACGCTAGTTTTACCATCCAAACAAGAATTATGAGGTTAGCGTCAAGTGTGAGAGATAACTGGGAATGAACTATGATCAAGGTCAGAAATAAGCAAAAAGAGTGAGCGTTGGACACATATGAGGTGTTCGCAACAAATATCTAGAAAATGAGTATTTTTTGTATTTAGAAATTAGAATCAACAACCATGAAACGAAACTAGGGATGACAACAGATCAATTTCAATTCGCGTACTTGGAGAACCAGATTCATATTCTATTTTGGTACCCAGAACCAAATCGGATCCGGATCAGTTTCCAACTTGAATACCAGTAGTTAGAACTGAAACCGGATTAGTTCTGAAATTAGACAATCAGTTCCGACCCATATTCGTTCGAACTCAATTTAGTTGCGATTCGGTACCATCGGATTCGATCGGACAAAGAGCAGGACAGATGATTCGACAAAGAGCAGGATAGATGCCAAACGGATAATCGGTTGTAACGGAAGTAGAAAAAGCAGCAGCAGAGGCACCAACCACTGCACCACCACCTTCCTCCCTTCTCCTCCCCAAACCCCCACTCCTCTACCCTTCTTCCACCCGTCGCCTCTCCCTCCCTCCGACCATGGCCGCCGACCCCTGCGTCGCCGCCATCGCCTCCGCCATCCGCGTCATCCCCGACTTCCCCAAACCCGGCATCGCCTTCCACGACATCACCACACTTCTCCTCGACCCCCTCGCCTTCCACCTCTTCCTCGAGCGCTACCGCCCCATGAACATCTCCGTCGTCGCCGGTAAGGGACGGTTTCGGGTTTTGGTTCTCATCTGAAATCGATGAACAGACACATTAACTATTTAAGTGAAAGAAAAATTAAGAGAAACTCGATTTGGGGGTTTTAAAAGACACATTAGTCTTGTATTGTGGAATTGGTATACCTGTTTTTGAATTTTTGGGGTATTTTTGAAAATAATAACACAAAATATTATATGTATAGTATATATAACAAAATATTATATATATTCATTATGTTTCGTGGCTAAACGGACGGATTCAATCATGTACCTTTACCCGCCCATTTATTAAATAGTTATGCTTTTCACAACTCTTATCCATCCATTTATTAAACGGTTATGATTTTTATAACTCGTGACCCTACTCATCCGTTCGGTTAGGGCGGTTAAATGGTTTTGACCATACCCATTTAAAGTCCTAGTGAGTTTAATTTAAACTTGAAATGGTATGTGGTGATTAGAAAGTGCTGAAGTAAGGAGTGTTTCCACTCAAGCGATCCAAAGAATATGCTCCTTCAAGCTTAAACCTACGACTTTAATTCTTTTGAAGAAGCATTACAATTTTTTAGCCAAAGTTGGACTTTGTTTCAAATTATATGTAATTTTATTAGACATTTCATAGTGAAGATAGTTAACAAGTTTTTATGTAAATTCAAAATGCCTATCTTCTTTATATTTGTTAAGAAAATTTAGGAGAATGTTGGTCGACTGTAGGTATAACATTTGTTTTTTTTACAATGACGTGCTATTACTTGTACCAGGTATTGAGGCCAGGGGTTTAATTTTGGGTCCACCTATTGCTTTGGCACTCGGAGTGAGGTTTGTCCCAATAAAAAAACCAAGAAGTTACTAGGTAAGGGTAAAAGTAGTCTAGATAATATCAAATTTATCTGATCGTCTCAAGGTTGTTCGGTAGATGACAATTGCAAAATGCATAATCTGTCGAATGGATATCTTAGTGGACTAGTGGTGGCACCAAACATCTGAATGATAATACCCAATTGTATTCATATCTGATTATCATTTGCATTTAAGACTTTCCATAACTTCATATACCAAGATGTTTCATCGTAAATATGGATCTATGTTGTAATTTATGAAAACAATTCTTATACATATTCTATGTAAATGTATACAAGTATACAACTGTTTGTATCCACTTTGTTTTCAGCCCTAATGCCACTACTATCTCCCTTGCTTTGTCTAAAGAAGGATAGATGCATATACTTAGGGCTTCAGGGATTAATAACATTATGAAGTTCAGTAACTTTGAAGAAACGTAGTTTGTAAGAAAGACTAAAAGATTATCTTTAGCTTGAAGTTTGTCTGTTTTGTTGACATATTGACAGATTTGCATCTATGTAATCAAATTAAATATGTTCATGCAAGTATTGAATCTCAAGTGTTTGACCAAGTCACTAGATCTTTTAGTCTTCAGGTGAAGTAATTTCTGAAGAATACTCCAAGGAGTATGGCAAGGACCGTGTAGAGATGCATGTGGGAGCTGTACAGAATGGGGACCGTGCCCTTATTGTTGATGATCTGATTGCTACTGGTGGCACATTGGGTGCCGCAATCAAGCTCCTAGGTAATTTTCCAAATCTAAAATTTTAAGATTTGAGAATCAACAAAGGTCAATCAGAAACAACATTTTTTTACGGTAGTGGTAAGGTTGTATACATCCGACCCCTCTTACCCCACTTTTACTGAGAGACTCATTAGAGGCTTTGGTGTAATGTTGATATTGACAGTTGAGAATCAATACCTGTCCAAAACCTTAAAAGAAAGTTGCCCACTGTCATTTACAAGCATATTTTTGAACTGCTCTTGCTGCATAAATGATTATGTGCGGAGTGTGGATGTACCGATACTTGCATCCAATAAGAAATTCAGGAGAGAGAAATGTTCAACATTGTAATAATCAGGTTTTAGACCACATTCAGGTGTGCATTTTGGATTTCTTTTTGGCACTTTGGTTGCATGATTGTGGATTCAATTTTTTTTCTTCCATTTTTTATAAATGCAGTCAAGTTTAAGCTGGTAATCTGTTGGAAGCTAATGAATTGTGTTTCACCTAAGATTTTGTGAAAAGTCATTTTACATGTATAACAGATGAGGAAACCAAAGTTATCAAATAAAGATCATTTGTTCACTCCAAAAAGATCAAAGATCATTATTTTCTGTATGACTTTTCTCTGACATATCATAGTGGTGTCTGACTTAATGGCTATCATTTGCTAAACACCTTCTGACTTCTCTAGTTGTGATTCAACACATTTTTTGTGCTTTGAATTGGAAAGGTGCTCAAAGTTAAATGCTTTTCAAAGCTTGTAGAACACATGTCTGCTGTAATTTGCTTCCTATCAAGCTGACTATAATTATGATCCACTACCATAAATGATACAACCACCATGAATCATCAACATGAGCCAAGTTGGTGTCAGTTTCCTGACCAGTAAAAGCTGTTAAAAATTGAAGTCATATGGAAGGCCTTCGGTAGGAGGAAAGGACACTATTAAACTTGAGTCATCTTGAGTCATGCCTACAATCTTTTGCCCATTTAATTTTTTCTCACTATAGTCCATCTCTGGTTCGTTATTTTATCACACTGCCTTTTGACTCCCACATACATTCTCAATAATGTAAAATCCTTAATTGGAACATAGGGTGATGCATATTCTAAATATTATATTACCAATCATGATCATGTTTTTCATGGAATCCTAGCAAGATGTTGGTTCTATTTGTTTGTTTTAAGAAGAACATAAGGAAAAAAGAGTTTAAGATATTTCAATATCAGGGATCATTTGAATATTGTATATGTTTTTATCATTTATGTAATTCCAAATCTCTCTCTTTAAAATAATTTGCATGTTAAATTTCTAGTAATTATTTTTGTTTGTCTTTTCCCCTGATGCAGAGCGTGCAGGGGCTGAAGTTGTTGAATGTGCATGTTTGGTAGAGTTACCAGAGTTGAAGGTAGTAGTCATGCTACTTGCTCTACCAACGTTGACATGTGAATTTAGTTTACTTCAAACGCAACTCGATCTAAAGTTTACTTCAAACGCAACTCGATCTAACAAGAGTAGGTGTATGGGTACCCAAAAACTAAGAATTTTTTAATGATATATGAAGAGGCAATATGGATTTCCACCCATTGTATTTCAGGCGAGAATAGTGAATTGTCATTGCAGCGAGTATTCTCATTGAAGCAAGTATACTTCTATAAATTTCAGTTTCTTAGGGAATTACTCAATGAATCTGTGTCAGAGTCAGCTCTTCATTAGTTTTGTGTCTGAATTAGCTACCATTTACCACATCATCTTTTTTTAGTGACTACTAGTCTATTACTATTATGGGACATTCGTTCTTTGTAATATACACTAATAGTCTTCATTAGCTTCTGCAGATCTGACACTAATAGTTTTTTTTTTGAAATTGGTATAGTGCATTGACATTAAACATACACCGTTGTTTCCACTGGGATTCGAACCGGTAACCTCAAAACATATTTCACTGAGAGACCACCAGTTGAGCTACACCACTTATGTCATAGTCATATATCTTTACCTAACAACACAACTGCGGAAGCAGATCTGATACTATAGTCAATTAGTAATTTAGTAGTGTAAAAGGATGCAACATTGTTACTACTTCATGACATTTAGACGTTGCATTGAAGGATTTTTAAAAAGTGTCATACTATGTTCTTGTTTATTTGAACTCTAGCACAAACTGAGATTTTTCTATGAAGTTTTCTGTACGTTCAGTTGGTCGTCTCTCATGCAATCTGACTTGCCAAAGATGTGCAGGGTCGTGAAACACTAGGGGAAACACCATTATTTGTCCTAATAAAAGCTGGTTGATAATTCATCAGGCCTGCGGATCGTTTGGTTCAAACATGCCGCAACACTGTGGATTCCACTCCCTGTGAGCTTTCCCCCTTACACGGCACTGTGGTTTCTGTGTTATAAACAATTTCTCAAACAAAATAATTTGAAACAATCTGTAATAATGTTTCAGACCTAGATATCCTTTTCTTTTTGGAAAAGCAAATATCCTAATAAAGTTGAAGTTCAGTTTCAGAATCTCATTATGGCAGAAAGTGAGCATCTATTAATTCACTCGTTACTTGCACAGTAGGAAAGCTAATCACATCATTGTAGTGCCCATAAGTATCTCAGGATTTTGAGGAAGATAAGTTCCCCAGCCACCACGACTCATGAGGATTGAGGGATCTTCACCCACCCTGTTATCCACTAATAAGAGACAGGTAGACAGGATTGTGTCGTGGATTATCTTCAAACTATTCCCAGGACTCGTTCTGTTTACATTCTATAGAACATTCTTTGTTACTTGTTTACTTTTTAGGAGATTTATTTTAGCATTATGCCTACAATCCGATGCAAGGCAGATGTGCTTTTGTCAAGTCCCATGAATTCATATTGGATTTGAATCTGGGATGGAAATCATGGAATGAACGTTCAAGTTTGCAGCCTTTGCTGCAAACCCCCTTTAGGGCACCCTTAACGGGGGTGCCCTCGTCGGGCGCCCGGGCGCACCCCCGTTAACGGGCGGGGCGCCCGTGGGGCGCCCGCCCGGGCCACCCGCCCGGGCGCGTGCCCGGGCGGTGGGCGTCCCGGGCGCCCATGGGAGGGGGACACGTGTCCCCCTCCCATTGGTTAAATTTTTTTTTTTGGAATTTTTTTTTGTTTTGGTTTTGTTATTAATGGATTGGGTGTTTGTTATAAATGTGGGGTAATAATTTTTTGTAAGTGATTAAAATTAAGAAATTTCCAGAACCAACAATTTCAAGTTAAATAGAAAAAAAATTAATACAACAATACCATAACAACAATACATTAATAATACTAAAATACGAAATACAACCACGGGAAATACAAACCATACGAAATACGGACTACTACAACCCGAAATACAAACATATGTTAAAGGGAAATACAAATCATACGGACTACTACAACCCGAAATACAAACTAAGGGAAATACAAACCATACGAAATACGAACTACATCAAACTACACGTACCCATTCTCTTCTGCCCAGGCGAGAAGTTTATCGATTACTTTTTGATCCTTCTCCGTCGGGTTGTCCTTCCTCATCAGAGAGTGAAGCATGTCCAACTTATTTTTTATTAAATGCCTCTGGAAATTCCTTTCCGCTAACTCCTCTTGCTTGGAGAAACCATCTTCTCTGACTTGGGCGGTGTATTGCATCTGTTGTGCAAGTTCTCTAACATCGGTGTCTCTTTCGGGGCGTAATGCACTCTTCTTCACACCTTCTGGGCGTGTAGACGACTCCGACATCGACTCTTCTGCATCCGAGGGTGATTGCGTCCTCGAGCCGTCCGTGCTCTTTCTTTTCCCAAGGCTTCCTGACTGGGGACTATTTTCATCGTGCAACTCCGGGGACTCCCAGTCAACACGCACGGCATTAGCTCCGGAGATCACACTCTCCCATTTTGGGTACCTACGCAACATAACCCAAGCATCAAAATAAAGAAATTTACTAGGCCCATGATTTCGCTCGTAGATCACGTGCGCTTGTCGGACAACATCGTCGTCATTCTGGCCGCTCCTTTTCCGTCGGAATGCCTGATCGAAGCACCCGACCCACTTGTTCACAGCAGGTATGATTCTCCTCCACCGTCCTTTTAAGGACTCTGCGTTCCTTTCGGGTAGGCCTGTGCCTTCCACGGAGATGTCGTACACACGTTTCACCCTAGTCCACAATGAAGTAGACTTCTGGTTTGTCCCTGTCACCGCATCGCAACTGACTTCCATATATGCAGAGACAAGTCTCTCGTCCTCAGCTGTGGTCCACAACTTCGGATTGACTTTGGCAGTTTGGACTTGCTTGCGGTGACGACGCTGTGGAGGTGGGGATGGTGGTGTGGGGGTGTGTCGTGGTGGGGACTCATCGTCGTCGTTACCCTCATCTTCAGTGTTCGCCATACTCTGGCGGCTATTTTGAGACAAGGGTCGGCCAAACATCTGGAACTGCGGTTGATTATAAGGGAATGGTGGTGCATATTGTGAGTATTGTGGGAATGGTAAGTTTTGATCTGGGGATGCGTAGTGGGAGAATTGTGGGAATGGTGAGTTTTGGTCAGGTGGTGGGAATGGTGGTGCGTACTGGGAGAAGTCGGGTTGTTGGAATGATTGTTGGTAAAATGGACGTGAGGGATATGGTTGTGGATAGCGTGGATGCGGATTTGATTGTGGAGGAGGGGGGGAACGATTGTACTCCGGAGAAGACATTGTGGGAGATATATGGGATGTAAGTTGAGTTTTGAGTTTTGTGGAAGAGATATGGGGTGTAAGGTGATTTTTGTGTAGGGTATATATAGAGAAAAAATTAGACACTGTGCAATCACGCGGATTACTTTTCTTTCACGCATATACTGTACATTCACGCGGACTATTTTGTTTCACGCGTATACTGTAGATTCACGCGGACTACTTTTGATTCACGCGTATACTGTGCAATCACGCGTATACTGTGCAGTCACACGCGTTTCGAAATTCAAATATTCAAATTTCAAATATTCAAAATTTTGTGTTTAATAGTGATTAATATTGTTAATTAATTAATAGTAATAATAAGTATATCGCGAATTATAATTATAATGTAATTAGAATTAGATTTATATATAATGTATTTTGTTAAATGTTGTGTGAGAATTAAATTTGTTTAATTAAGAAATGATGTGGATGAAAGAGAGTGTAGGGTGGGTGGGGGTAGCCTGGGCATGGATAAGGGGATTTTTTGGGTGGGTTGGGTGAGCTGACGTGGCAGAGAGAGAAGCTGACGTGGCAGAGAGAGAGAGTGCAGGGCGTCCGGGGGATCAACGATTTTTTTTTCTTTCGTTTTGATGAAGCAGGTAACTTCATATATTAGGAGTAATTAAGAGCCCATGGATTAGACCAACAATTAACAAGTTTACCGTGCAACAGTTTTATTTTTGTTACTCACTTGGTCATGGTTTAGACTACCATTAACCTCACTCAAAAATTCCCCCAAACTCAGTTTTTCTCTTCACCACGTCAACAAAAAATACTATGCAACTCACAACCCAAGCCAACTCATTTTTCACTCATTAACTCCAACTGAACTGATATTAATTGTCGGAAAACTACTTAAATCACCTGTGCGAATTATCATTTTGTCATTCTATCATTTCTACTTATATAACTCTTCATTTCACTCTCCTAACACCACTCTCTCTTCGTATTACACTCATATTCACCCAAAAACATGTCTCAAAAGCCCAGAAAAAAGTCAGCGGACGCCACGCTCAACTCGAATATGGTAAAATGCTTGCTCGTGGGTTGGGTCATTAGAAAGGGTTTAGACTACCATTAACCTCGAGTGCCTGCTCGTTGGGTCGGGCGTCTCCCGCGAACGCCCGACATCAACTAGGGGCACCTGTCGGAGCCCCCCTTCTTTGGGGAGGTGGCTCCGGCACACGCCCCTCCGTTTTTTCAGAATTTTTTTTATTTAAATTGATTATAATTTGTGATAATTGCTAAATAAATTGATTATTAAGTTAATAATTAGTTAAATTAGTTTAGTAATTAGTTAAATTGATTAATTATTACAATTAGTTTCACGATTAATTTGTAAATCCATTAACCAAATTTAATTTATAAAATTGAATTAATAGTCATCGGGTTATCGTGGAGGAAAAAAGGAAATCAATTCTCTTACACGATGTACATAGTTTAGCAGATGAGTCAGGTCTCTGTCATCCGCGTAGATGGAGTATTTCTGCTTCAGTTAGGAGAGAGATAGATATTTTGCGTCATCGTTAGACACCTGAGGATTCTTTCGACGACGAGGATGATTCAGATGAGGTAGGAAGTCACGACGAGAGTAACGATGGGGGTCGGTATGACTTGGAGACACATGAGAATGTAAGACAACAGTATGGTAGAGGACGTGTGCGACATTGTAGTCCTTCGGCTGAGTGGGTCATTAGGAATGGTCGAGGTGGCCGGTTTGTGATCGGTGATTCGAGTTTGTGCACTGCAGAAGCCCGAGCTCAGAAGAAGAAGAGGGTTGATGACGATTCTTGGATCGTGACAGATATGATGTTCGGTGGTCCTCAAGATGACACTGTCATTCCGAGTTTCGGAGGCCACATCGCTAGACGCATTTGGGAGGGCGATGATCGGAAGGTTTCGAAGTGCCATAATCGGCACAAAGCTTGTACGACATTGCAGGCTTGACGTTTAGTGATGACTGATGGTATGACAGCGACCATTAGTGATAGTGAATTGGGTCACTTGTCGTACAACATGTTCTCCTGCCTTGACATGTTGTTGATTTCGGCCTTCGTGGAGCGATGACAGCCTGACACCAACACTTTATACGTCTTCCAGATTCTGCGCATTCCTGTTGAGAGTCGTATAGTCAGTGTTCAAGCACCGACCATATTGTACTTTTATTATTTATTTCTCACGAGCATTTCATATACCTGTTTGGTATATGTAATGTAATTTAAAATCTGATAAAAAACAACACGATATAAGTACAAATATACAATATATTATACATTACAAATGCATTACAAATTACAATCATAATGTACTACGTAACTGGTGCCAGTACGTTCTTCTAGTTTCGTACTCTACCTCCCATTCAACAACACTCTCATCTCGCATTTGAAACCACATGGTCGCTATAGGAGGTACTGGGAATCTCTCTTCTAATTCCAAATGGATAAAATGTCTGTAACTTCCTAAATAAGCAATGACCAACTCTCTGACTGGCCTCGTCATGGCAGACGAACTCTCCCAAGGTAGCACAGTAAAACATGGGTACAACGAACAATCTGTTCCCACTGAGAGTCCTTGCCGAATACGTGGTATGCATAGTTGTACACGTCTTTGTTGATATGTCAGGTGCAAAGTAAATGAGCAGACTCAGGAAAAACCCCTCTCACTGGTCGCATCAGGCCTAACTCCCGGTCCGTTATTATTGCAGTCAAGCTGACAATATCCAATAACAGATCTCTCAACTTCTCCAACATCCACCGGTAACTAGACTCGGTCTCATCCTTCGTAATTGCGTAGCCGGCGAGGAAGTTCATGTTTGTTGGAGTCACCCCAACCATCTCGAACAAAAGCATCTTCTACTTGTTCGTTTTGTATGTCGAATATATGCAAATTACGAAAGGGTATGTGCGCAACAACCGAACTGACGTCGGATGTGCCAAAAATACGTGAGTGGTGACATTAGTTTCTGTATCCGCCATAATCCAATGTAAGTACTGATACTGCACTGCCTTATTAAAAAACTACTGAGCGGGATTCCTCTTCAGATTTCGTCATCCTCATGTACTATCTGAAGTTATAAATGTGTCTCTGATTGAGATTATCATCCGGGAATTTCTCATTTACTTCCAACAAGTATGTGGTTGTGTTGTCCATGAGTACTATTAGAAACAACGACTCATCCATCACGATCCCGTCGCTCGACTACCTTTACCAAAAAACGACAACCACAACCATTTCTTTTCGTGTTCTTCCGTAATGCAATATCCATATCACGAGAACTCATTTCATTTCTGCAATCGCATCTCAGATAATAATTCATCCGATTATCTGCTTTTAATTTGTGTGATGATATTACCAAAAAAAAATCCGACTCTAATGGCAACTTGTTTCGCCCAGTTACACGCGTCATCGATCATTGTAAATACTTGTTTACTATCAAAAACTCTAATCTACTTTATCACCTTCAAAATCTTACAACGGAACCTGGAATAATTTATAATAACACAAAATAAATAAACTTAAAATCATAAAAAAAGGGTGTCTGGCTGGGCCGCCTCCTCCATGGATGAGGCGTCTGGCTAAGCCGCCCCCGCCCAGGAGGAGGCGTCCCAGCCAGACGTCTCATTCGTGGGGGGAGTCTGCTTAGCCGTCTCCTCGATGGATGAGGCGTCTAGCTGAGCCACCGCCTCCATGGATGGAGCGTCTAGCTAAGCCGCCCCCGCCAAGGAGGAGTGTCCCCGCCAGACGCCTTATTCTTGGGGGGAGTCTGCTTAGACAGATGTCCGAGACGGAAAAAAATATTCCGTCTCACTTACCTCACCAGATCCAGGCGATTCGTCAGACATTTTCGTGGTGTTGATACTGGGAATGTGAGGAAAACTGAGGCAAAAACCTTATTTTAAGACACGGGACGAAATGTGTATTAATTGAATTGTGAATGACAAAATGGTAATTATTGGAGCGATTTAAGTAATTTTCCGACGAGGAATATCAGTTTTCTAACTCCAACCTAACTTTCAACACACACTCCATTTTTTTACCTCATTTTCTATTTCACGACAAAAATACACAAATTATTAAATAAATTATTTTTACAACGATTTTACCTTATTAATTTTCATTTATTTTAATTTTCAGAAATTAGTTCTAATTATAAAAAAATAATATACATATCAAATTATCAATTAAATAATTTACCTACTTTTTTAAATATTGATAATAGTTAATAATGTTAATATATTTATTTTAAAGTCATTTTAAAATCTTTTTTCATATTTTTTTTTCTGGAAATATGTTTGTTTGTTTTTAATTTTTTTATACCAAAAATTGATCTCTAAATGACGTAGAGGGGAGAGAATGTAGGGTATTTGGTTATTTGTTTTAATTTTTAAAAAATAATTCTAATTATATAAAAAAATATCAATAATTTTTTTTAAACATATAAAAACTGATTTTTAATCATTTATTACCAAAAAAAACAAAAAACAAACCCGACCTGGGTTTTTCCCGTGCTAATGGGCCTTGGGTCAGGTCTAGCCCCGACCCGACCCGACCCCATTTGGCCATCTGTTAAGGAATAGTGGAATGTACTTACATGCCCAAAGATTCAGGATCGAATTCATGCATGAGCGCTCTAATCAATATAAATCGGTCATAACATTTGTATCCATCTGTCCTCGCATACTAAAACGCAAGTGGGACAGAATTCCCAAGTGCCAAAGAAAACATTATTCTGTTCTTTCATAGATCTTGTAAAGTGTTATCAAGTGGGTATAAACGTTGTATTGTTCTTTACTTTCATCTTTCACCGCTCTCTCTTTTCGTACCTTTTTTTCGAGGAATGTTCTCACTCTTTTTAAATCGACCAAGTGCTAAAGTTTCAAAGCATTCAACAACTTTCACGATGCCATACCCAAACGGGTGGAATTTGAAAATTTCTTTGCATCTACACCCTTGTAGATTCGTGTATTTTTAAGAATGTAGTGCACTTAATTTTGGTTTATCTTGTATACTTAGTACTTTGGAAGGAGCAAGATCCACCCCGTAATTGTATCGTTATTCACTTATTCCTCATTTCTCTTAATGTACAAAACTAAACCGAGGATTACAAGTTTGAATACATTCTGTTTTCCGAATCTCTTCGTCACTAACAAACCTTTCTTGTCATCCTTGCCACAGACAACATGATACTATCGAAAAAAAGGAAAATACTGTTAGCGAATCTGAACTCATCAAGTTGTATGGGCTCAAAAGCAAAAAAATTCCAAATTCAAACGATCTCATCAGCCCAAAATGAGCTGTGCAGAGAATATTGAGAAAAGGGTCGTCGCGTGGAGGATGAGTTGTCAGTTCCATCTTTTAATGTTTCTCATCGCAAATGTTGCTAGCAACTTAATACTAATTACTGTGAAGATTAGGGTCGTTGTCTCTCTTGCATTTGAAAATTGACTTCAATCAAAATCAAAATCAACCCTGCAAGCACAACACCACCACATCCACTGGATTCTGTGAAGATTAGATTCTTTTTTGTCACTCAGTAGTGTTTGGCATGATACGTTGTCTATGGGATTCATAATCAACCAAAATCTAATTTTTAATCATAAGATCACAAAATCAAACCTTCTAAACCAATCTGTCCTCACTCAAAAATCTTTATTAGTAGGCCGAGAAGATTATTATAAGAAAAGGATAGGAGAATAATTAAATTTTACTTGTTGAGATGTCATATTGTCATATACCACTAGTAGTAGACAAAATTAGCATGTTGAACATGTATAATAGAGATATTAACGGCGAACTTGTCAAAGGATCACTATCACTAAGAATTGACTAATGAAGACTATATCTTATTCTTAAGTAGTTAAAACCATTGTTTAGTTTATATGCCCAAATGCCATTGCTATCATTATATACTACTTAGAATAGGCAAGTACATATACAAACTAAAACGCAAGCCCATAATTAAATACGCATGCAACTGCAAGCTAAAAACACATCAATCACAAATCACAACAGTCAAATATTGATCAAAAGCAGATGGGGTTAATTACGGTTTGTTATTCTCTAAGTTTTTTTTTTGGACGTCACTCCAAAACAGTTTATTTCACTTTATATCATCACTGCACCAATATTTATCATAATGTCATTATGTTAAAATTCTCTTAATTATTTAAGTTTGGAGTTTGGTGAACACTTAGTAGTGAATCGGCGAGCGATTCGACGGGCAACACAACTCCTGATCTTTATAAAGGTTTTAGAGAATATTTGGGTATGTTTATTTCTTTGTGATTTATTTTAATATATGTAGGATTACATGATATTAGAATAAACAAAAAACAATATATATAAAAATTGCTGAAAATATAAAATCGATCATGTATATTTTTATTAAAATTTTAAATATTCAGACACGAAATCCTAAAAAATATTGGGTTGGGTTGAATTAATTGACATGACAGGGGATGACCTTAGAATAAGACTCCGTTGGAAGTGTGAGGATATATCTTCATTTCTTTTATTCTCAACAAAGTTGTTTAGGCAACAACTACAATTTATCCAAATACATTATTTATTTGAAAACTTTGTTTTGATAATATAGTATACGAGATGGATGTCATATTGAAAACGCAGGAACAAAAACATTATTTTAAAATGAAGATTTAATCCAAACGGGGCCTAAAAAGCTTTACCATTTTATGCTTGTCTTTCATGAGTTATTTTACCACCTAGCTCACTAACTTTGATTTAGAACCATAATGTTCTAGGATTCGAAGGAAAATCCTTAACCAATAACCCTATCTTTGGCTACAATCTCTTTGTTAAATGAGTTTGTTACCAAGTAAGAGTTGTATAACATGTTTCTATCAATAGAAACGAGAGAAAAGAGACAAAAGAAAAGAAGAAAGTTGGTCAAAAATATAAGAGAGTAAATAAAAAAGGGGGCTAATATTCGTCGCCGGAAAACTACTTAAATCGCCCCAAAAATTACATTGTTGCCCTTAACAATTCATTTAATACTCATTTCGTTCCGTCTCTTAAAACAATGTTTCTACCTACGTTTTCCTCATTTTCCCAGTACAAACATCACGAAAATGTCTGGCGAATCGTCTGGATTCGGTGAAGTAAGGCCAGTAAAAAAAAATCGAGACGGACGTATAGGTAATACACCCCCTATGGGGGGGCATCTTAGCCAGACGCCTCACCCATGGAGGAGGCGTAGCGGGGGGGGGGGGGGGGGGGGGGGGGGGGGGGGGGGGTCTGGATAAGACGCCCCGTTCTAAAAAAAATAAATTAAACTATACGGTGTGTTATCTCAAATTATTTGAGGCTCCTTTACAAGTTTTTGGTGGTAACGGGTCGGATTAGAATGACTCTTTTTGCAAGTGATTAAGATTCAAAAAAAATTCCAGATCCAACAATTTCAAGATCTAATTTCTCTCGATGGTAAAACTTCACGACTTACAAATACCACATCGACAAGTCGTTCGGTGGTCTCGGCATTCCACCTCGCCGGTGAGGTGGTGGGGGTGGAAAGGGGGCAGCCCCCCTTGGAAATTTTTGGATTTTGAAATTGTTGGATCTGCAAATTTTTGAATTTTCATCACTTGCAAAAACTTGTTGTAAGGTGAGATGTCGGATGGTCGACCGTTTGCTTCTCGGTCTACCGAACATGTTCCATGCGGACGACCCAGTTTCCATCGGTCCACCGTGATCGTAAAGAAAGTAAGTTTTTGATCTTCCTAGAATCATTAGGTCGGTTTACCGATCTCTACCCGGTCATCCGAATATTTATCCTTAATAGTTTTGACATTTCTCTGGTAGTTTTGACATCCGAATATAGTAATTATTAACTTATTAATTAATTAATTTAGCAATTATCTAAGACCGGGTAGTTTTGACACGGTCTGACAGAGCCGCCCCGAGTAGGGGAGGGGCGTCTGACGGAGCCGCCCCCATGGGAGGGGCGGATCTGGCGAACGCTCGCAATTTATTATTATTATTATTATTTATTATTTTTTTATTAAAAAGATGTTGGATATTTTACCATATTCGAGTACACTGAGGCGTCTGTTGGCTCATTACTGACCTCCAAAACATTATTTTTTATGATTATAAGAGGAAGATGAAGAGAGATGTGTGATAGGAGGGTAAAATGTCGCGTTATAGCAGTAGAAATGAGAGAATGACAAAATGGTAATCTATACGAGCGATTAAAGTAGTTTTCCGACGATGAATAGCAGTTCAGTAAAAAAATGACATATCTTTTTTATTTCTTGTAAGACATATCGTTATAGTTTATGGAAGGAAAAAAGAACTCTATGAGATTTTCTTGTCACCTATGAGCTAACTCACCAACTTCACTTTAGAGACCTTGTTGTTAATTATACATTTGTGGGCTTCGAAAGAAAATTGAATTGTTATTCATTGTCAGAAAACTACTTAAATCACCCGTGCGAATTACCATTTTGCTCTTCTGTCCTTTCTACTTATATAACTCTTCATTTCACACTCCTAACACTACTCTCTCTTCATATTACTCTCATACTCATAAAAAAGAATGTCTCGGATGCCAGAAAAGGAGCCAGTGGACGACCTAGCGTACTTGAAACTAGTAAAATGTCTCGTTTACTTAAAAAAAAAAGGTATGGTGTTCGCGGGAGCCCCCCTCCCCCCAGAGCATGCAGTGTGGTCTGCGATTGAGACGACGTATGACGTTAGGCACAATGCTTCGAACGCGGAATCGGTTTGGAGGACATTTCCGAGTGTAGGCCGACTGCACCAAGACGATCTGAGACGTAGCCGTGATCCCTCCACTTGTGATGAAGATTATTTGGAGAGGTTCAGTAGGTGCTCACATCCAGTTATGACATGTGGCGATGCGGTAAGTTTATCTAATTTAATTTTTATTTGTAATGTATATTTTGTTGTTATTGTTAATATACGCTAATTTTTATGTTACATACAATGGATGAGTAGGACGATACAAGTTATGCAGTTGTTCTTGCGATACAGGGACAAGATGCCGAACGCGGAGACGAGAGCCGCATGTACAGATTGGGATGACCTCATTGAGGCGTGACACGATCAGTTGGGCATTTCGGACCAGGATTCAGATGATGAGTTGTAGTTGGCTTGCACATTATTTATTTTATTATATGTTGAACTATTACTACATTTGTTGGTATTTGCTTATCTGTTGTACTCTTATTATTTATTTCTAACGAACATATCTTCTCCCTATTTGTTTATCTGTCTTATTTTAGTACTTATTTCTCACGAGCATATCATAGACATGTTTGGTATATGTAACGTAAATTAAATTTAAAATCTGATAAAAGAACAACACGATATAAGTATAAATACACGATATAATCATCGATATATTATACTTTATAAATACATTACAAATTACAATTAAAATGTACCATGTAACCGGTCCCAATACGCTCTCCTACTTTCGTACTCTTCCTCCCATCCAGCAATACTCTCATCTCGCATTTGAAACCACATGGTCGCTAAAGGAGGTACTGAAAATCCCTCAGCTAATTCTAAATGAATGAAATGTTTGTAACTCCCTAAATGAGCAATGACCAACTCCAGAGCGTGCTAGCGCGATGTTGCGCGTTAGCAAGCGCATCCGTGGCGCTTGCTCGTCTCGCCCAACTTCAAAAGGGAAGTGCGTGGGCGCCCTATCTCTGCATGGCTTCGTCATGCAAGATGGACTCTCCTAAGGTAGCACTGTAAGACACGGGTACAACGAACCATATGTTCCCACTATGAAATACATAACTACATACTTGTAAAAATTGGCAATCGGGAACAAGTCGCCCCAAACCTCCATATAGTGATCCTCGCCACAAGGTCCCTCGCCTCAATCAATTCGCTGACGAGCTTGTACCACACCGTCATAATAAACGTGCTCACAAATGAGATAGACACCTATCTCATTAGAAATCGCACGACGGACGTACAACCAATTGTCTTGACCACCATGAAAGACATCGGCAACACATCAAAATCTATAGTTGCCATTAACACGTACGTCATTCCACCTCTCTAGAAATGGTAAAATGATTCCTGACAGTCTATCAACATATGAGAAGTTATCAACGTCAATCCGTCCGGACACTATACGATTGAAAAATAACAAAGTTATATATATTAATAACAACAAACAACTAAGTAATAATAGTAACAACAAACATATCGTCATACTAGATCTTGCACCCGTGGTTACAGATGATCGAGACGAATTGGAAGACCGACCACGACCCTTGCTCCCACTACTGGAAGACTGACCACGACCTCGCTCAGCATACTCAAAAGGCACTCGGGTCTCGACGTGTCGACTTTCCCCTTGGTCGATCTCGTACCTTAGTATTTTCTACGGGTTCTTGATAGTTCGACTGATCGGGGTGTAACTGTGCATATAAAATACGAGTGGCACTATGAATTACTGCACGTCCGCTCCCCGAAATCTCATCAACAAGCTTCCAAAACTTCTCAACGTCTTGTGCTGACTGATATACAAACTCTGACATCTGGACTCCTTCTCCAATGACAAGTGTTTTCCAGAATAGATGAATCTGCTCTAAATAAATTCCATCACCTGACTCAATACAATCGTGCATGGTACAGGCACAAGGAATCTCATGTGATGTCAGAAAAGCGCACCCGCAGCGATATTCAACATGATTGCTTAAGTCATACATTCTCTTCATCTCCTGGCTCAATAATGACAAGCGGTGATACGAAACTCGACCATTTATATGCTTATACAAAGAACCTATGTAGTTAGTCAAATTTTGACGTCTCAACTCTTCAAGAAAGTTCTGAATATTCGTCAGCTGAATTTCAATAGCCGCGTTCACATAAATGAGTGTGCAGAGTTGTAGTCGATGTAGTGATCCACTCTTTCAGAGCCGAATGAGCGCTTTCAACCCTACAGTTTGTAGTGTTGCCGAAATGAAGGACTTTGTTCGTCCAATTCAACACAAACGTTTCTTTATGCACTAGTCATGTGTCTTCCAGATACTGTGTGATAGTTGGGCAATAGTTAAAAATGTCTTTCAGATTACAGACTACTCTATCATACTCGGTCTCTGAAGCAGAAAACATGACTTTCCGCTTCTTTTCATACTTCAAATTGTCCGCAAGCTTCTTGTTCTTGCCGAATACGTGGTATGCGTAGTTGTACACGTCTTTGTTGATATGTCAGGTGCAAAGTAAATGAGCAGACTCGGGAAAAACCACTCCCACTGGTCGCATCAGGCCTAATTATTATTGCAGTCAAACTGACAATATCCAATAACAGATCTCGCAACTTCTCCAACACCCACCGGTAACTAGACTTTGTCTCATCCTTCATAATTGCGTAGCCGCCGAGGAAGTTCATGTTTGTTGGAGTCACCCCAACCGTCTCGAACAAAGGCATCTTGTACTTGTTCGTTTTGTATGTCGAATATGTTGGATCGTGTGGGTTATGGGTCCACAATCTCTAATCACAATTAAGTATAATTACCTAATTGTTTGATCTATCAAAGATATGCGGCGGAATTAAACAAACAAGCAAGCAAGTAAAGAATAGAAATGCAAACCACAATGAGACGGGGGATTTTTATAGAGGTTCGGTCACCACCTACGTTCTCTCTTGCAAGCTCTGCTTGGATCACCGAGCTCCGCTCACGACTTCACTAACCACTCCCTGTTCCGGACCGGGAGAGAACGCCTTTACAAGTCTTCAAGCTCGCGAACAACCCTCGCCAAACTTGACTCCTCCTCTCACAATCCGAGAGGATCAATTCGGGCTCTCACCGAAGTCTATACTAGATGTCTTGAGCTTTCATCAAGACCCTTGCTTTCTTTCACAAACAATGAGTCGAACAAAACTCTCTAAACTTGAGCACACTTGAGTAGAATATGAAATTGATTACTAAGTGTGGAAGGTTTTGGGCTTTTGAGTGTGTGGAGCTTCTCTCTAATGTTGGGGACAAATAGTAGTAGGAGAGTTGTGTTAAAATGTGTTTTACAACTCTTTATATAGGCATTAGAGAGAATAGATCCGTTGGGGTTGATTGGGTGAGTGTTGGTGTAGGATACACAAAATAGAAACTCGCAGGACTCAATTCTGAGTTAATTTGGTCGACCGGATCGGGTTGAACGGTCGACCGTTTGACAGTTTTGAACTCAGTTCAGTCGACCGGTTAAGTAACGGTTAACCGCCCAACGCTAAGACTCAGGTACACTTAAGTGATCGGTCGAACACCGAATAAGGTTCGGTCGACCGATTTGCACCGGGCACTTTGGGGTTGACAAACAATGATCTATTCGGTCGACCGAGCTAGGGTCCAGCGGTCGACCGATTTCGTCCAGGAGATTCGGGTTTGTCAAGAGATGGGCATTCGGTCGACCAAACAAGGTCCTCGGTCGACCGATACATGAAAAAGTATATGGGGTATTTTTGTTTTAATATGAATACGACCGTTGGGTATATACGACAAAACTAACGGTCGGAAAAATAAGTTCACACGGTTGACCGAAGCCGGGCAGTGAAAACACAAACATGATAATTGATCCTCCGATCGACCGAACGGTCTGTAACGGTCGACCAAAAGTGGGCAGTCAGTTCAGGTTTAGTGTTTTTCGGTCTAAGTTTGGGTGATCTATTGAAGTCCAAATTATGTGAAATTTCGTGTGTGACTTCTATAAGGAACCTAGTGTGTGTTTGAGTTGATTTTAGCTCAAGTATGCTCAATTTACACAAGTTCTTAAGACTCAAAGAAAATACAAAATACATGTCTTCAAAAGAGCTTGATTACACGTCTTGACTTGATTTTCCTTTCTTCCTTGAATCTTGATCACCTGTAGAGGTTAGCACAAAACAATATATATGCAATGCAATATGTGTGCTACTCTACATGATCATAATTAAGATTACGTTGATTAAATCATCAAAACATAGATTAAGGCCAAAAAGCCAACAAAATATATGCAAATTACGAAAGCGTATGTGCGCAACAACTGAACTGACGTCGGAAGTGCCAAAAATGCGTGAGTGGTGACATTAGTTTTTTCATCCGCCATAATGCAATGTAAGTACTGATACTGCACTGCCTGATTCAGAAATTTCTGAGCGGGATTCCTCTGCATATTTCGTCATTATCATGTACTCTCTGAAGTTATAATTGTGTCTCTGATTGGGATTATTATCCGGGAATTTCTCATTTACTGCCAACAAGTCTGTGGTTGTGTTGCCCATGAGTACTATTAGAAACTACGGCTCATCCATCATGATCCTGTCGCTCGACTACCTTTATCAAAAAACGACAACTGCAATCATTTCTTTTCGTGTTCTTGCGTAATGCAATATCCATATCACGAGAACTCATTTCATTTCTACGATTGCATCTCAGATAACAATCCATCTGATTATCTGCTTTTGATTTGTGGGATGATATTACCAAAAAAATCTGCTTCCGTTGACAACTTGTGTCGCCCATTTACACACGTCCTCGATTGTTGGAAATACTTGTTTACTATCAAAAAGCTCATTGTAATCTACTCCATCACCAACGAAATCTTGCAACGGAACCTGAAATAATTTAAAATAACACAACATAAATAAATTTAAAATCAAAATAAATAAATTGGGGCGTCTCGCTGGGACGCCCCCTCATTGGGCACAACGACTTAGAGAGACACTTGACCCATGGACGGGGCGTCTGGTTGGGACGCCTCCTCCAGGGAAATGGCATCCCAGTCAGACGCCCCATCCTTGCAGGCGACGACTTAGCCAAACACCTAAGACGGAAAAAAACCCAAACTTACCTCACCAGATCCAGGCGCTTCGCTATACATTTTCATGGTGTTGGTACTGAGAATGTGAGGAAAACTTAGGCAAAAACTTTATTTTAAGATACGAGACGAAATATGTATTAAATGAATTGTGAAGGGCAAAAAGATAATTGTTGAGACGATTTATGTAGTTTTCCGACGACGAATAATTTTTCCCAAAGAAAAACCTTACCTTTTTATATTTTGTAACGTTTTCTTTACGAACTAGTTTGTTACTAACTATGACATTTTTTGGGTAAAGTGAGAAATGAGGGTCAAGAGTCTCGGATACAAAGAAAATAATAAATTTGATGTAACGTAAAAAAAATTAGACTACTAAACGTCATCCATAAATTATTTAAATCACCTGGGTCAATTACCGTTTTCTTATTCTCTCATTTTTTTACTTATTTCTGCGCCCAATAGGTTCTCTTCTTTTCATACCACAACAAAAAATAATCATGAAAAATAAAATCACAGTATGAATGCGGGGGATGCTAGTCCCCCCTGCAAAGCAAGTAAGCAGAGGGAGCGCGCTTTGCAAATATTTTTTTGTATCAACACCCTATTATTGTACTCCGGATATCGATCTTGTTACCCGTTTATTTACGTTTGTGTTTTTTTTCTACCCCGTCACCACCGAAATCTTGCAACGGACCCTGAAATAATTTGAAATAACACACCGTATAAATTCAAGATTTAAAAAAAATAGACGTTTCAATTTTTTATTTTTTATGGGACATAATGTGTATTAAATGGATTGTGAATAAGTAAAATGGTAATTGAAACGAGCAATTTTAGTAAAATCTGGGTAATATTTAACAATTCCCTTAAAAAGAAAAAGAAAAACTATTGATCCGGTTTTACCCTTTGGAAGGCATCGATGAAAAGAGTTTGTTATCCTCAACTTCTCTCCCCCTGTGACAGAGAAACGGTTAACATTAAGTGATATTGATATATTCTTTCCAAATTTTCTTATTGCTTACTGTCAAAAAATCATTTAGCAAAAAAAAAAAGGAATATTCTGATACTCATGTAACTCATCCTATTTTTCACATATCTTTTTAAAAAAGAAAAAGAATGAAATAACGACCAATGTACTTTAACATGGGTAATCACGTGTATGTTTGTTGAGTCCTTGTCTTTTTCTTACGTGTAATTTAGGGCTGTCAATTTTACACGAAACACGATAACACGACACGAAAACGACACGAAGTTAGCGGATATGGATTGAGAATTTGAACACGATTAATAAATGGGTTGGATACGGCAACACGATTATTAAATGGGTTGGATATGGATTTCTGCTGCAAAAACGATTAACACGATTAAGGCACGATAAAACACGATAAGTAATTGGGTAATTAGGCACACGATTACGAATACGACACGATTAATACACGACTAATACCGATAAGTCTATAAGTAATATATAAGTTATAAATTATAATAAACAAATTTTAATAACTGAATGCCATATTTATAATTTTACCAATTATATATATAATTGGTTTGAAACTTTGAAGTTTGAACTCTGAACTCTGAACGAGTGGATAATTGTGTGTTAAACGTGTGTTAAATGGTGTAAACGGTAGCGGTGTTAAACGTGTACACGAAGTAATCTGTTTAATAATCGGGTATAAACGGGTTGGATATGGCAACACGATTATAAATGGGTTGGATACGGCAGAAATTTAGCAACACGATTATTAAATGGGTCGGATACGGCGCAACACCTAAAGCTTATATATAGGAGTTGACACGACACGATTAGCACACGACACGACACGATTGACAGCCCTAGTGTAATTAGACATCAGTCACTCTTTGGGGAGTATTTGTACACATGGAAACAGACGGAGAAGAAAATATTTTCACTTTCATGAACTTTTCATTGGAAAAGGAAAATATTTTCCTATGTTTCCCTCTATCATCCTGAATGTACCGAAATGTTTTTCCCAAGTTCCTCATATCCTCCATAGGAAACCAATGGAAAGTGCAACAAAGTTGTAAAAATTGTATATGCCTATCAAATTTATTTAATATTTATTTTTATTGCATACAAAGTTAACTAAAAAACATTAAAAACATTAAAAACATTAAATGACAATATGTTACAAAATTATACCATAAAACTAGATAACAAGGTTAACCCTAGCAATACATCTTGAACTTCATATCGTCTTGTTAAAATAAAATATTATTCAAATTTTAGCATGTGTAATGCGTATTTAAATTTTAGAATACAACATATTCTTCATTATAAAATTATACATTTATATATATAACATTTACAAATAATATCAATTTTTCATAAACGATAGTTAATTAATTCAATTTTAAAATTTTCAGTGGATTCCTTGGACCAACAACAAAATCTTGGTCAAATGGAAATTGATTTGCTTTCGTAATGTCCCTAGCCCAATTAGGGTTTGATTAGTGGTTAAGTTGAGGTTTGACTAGGAGGAGAGAGTGAGGTATGGTGGGGAGTGTGGATGTATGGGCTTGGGAGTGGGAGGTATGGGAGGGGTGTTGGGTGAGGATGGGGTTTGCTTATAAGCAACCATTTTACTTCCTTCTTCTTTTTCTTCCTTCTTCATTTCCTCCATTCTCATCAATCAACCATCTTCTCCCCTAGTGGTTCGAGCTCCGGCGGAAGAGGCGGTTGAGGCGTGAGGCTTGCGGAGTTTGGCGCGCAAGGAGGATCTCCGGAGACGACGTTGCGCGAGCGAGGCTCCGGCGAGTTTCGTCGTCTTGGAAGGTATGTCGGCTTAATAGTGTGTTCTTGTTGCTCACCCACATGTGGGTGAAGTGTTGGTCAGTTACGGGAGGTCGGAGACCTCACCGGCGACGTGTATGGCGTAAATCATTGGCTGGCGTAAGGTTGCAGACAACCAACGGTCGACCGGTTCATTCGGGCGGTCGACTGATGTAATGCATTTTTGCCCAACTTTAACCAACACCGGTCGGACGATGCCTTGTGGGGTCGACCGGTAGTGTGTGTGCTGGTGGGTCGGGGGTTGCCTATTGGATTTCGGTCTACCGATTCTATGTTTTCGTTCGACCGTACCTTTAGTGTACTCGATTATTATGCATGATTGTTCGACCGTTGTATGATATGTTGTTCGACCGATATATGACTTAGAACTCCTAGGATGCCCTCGTAGTTTTCAGTCGACCGGGACCCCTGAGTCGGTCGATCGTTAGTATTGATTTATTTTGACCAGACTCCGGATTTTGACCATGTATCGGTCCACCGGTTTTAGACCTCTGTTCGACCTTTGGGACTTAGGTTTTGTACAGAGAGTTCGACCGTTTTAGACTTTTGGTCGACCGAACCTTATGGGAAGGGTCGACCGGATTGCCTCTTTCGGTCGACCGTTTGTGCACAGAACATAATTCTCGGTCCTTTTGTGATGTTAACTCTGTCCACGGAAACCTGTGTCCTTGCCTAGTGCGTGAGCGGGGAGGTGACGGTGGGCGCGTTACGCGTGCCTGCCCAGGGACCGTCGTGTGGAAAAGTGTGGGTGTTCGGGATGTGTCACCTCCATGTATGGATCGTGACTTAATGTGATGGATTGATTGTAGGATTTCATGTTTAATTGTACATATTTATTTTCGAAATTTTTATGCACAATAAGGATCAATTTACAATTTTCTATGATTTATTTCATGCATGCATCAATTTGTTTCAATAACTAGTTTCAAAACTTTATTAAAACAAATATGAGCTCCGAAATTCATACCTAGAAGTTCTCTAAAACTTCTTCAAGATTCGGAGACGTTGGGGATGCTCCTCGCTGCGCCGGATGCCTCCGAGTATTCACCAAACTTTAAACAAGATCGGAGAGAGGGAAGCTAGTCTCTCAATCTCCGATAGGGTTTAGAATCCAATTACTAACCCCCCTTTAATTCCCTTGAGAAGATGATCTCTTAAGAACTAAAACTAAACTTAAGAATTAAGGGATTTTCGTGGAGATTTATGGAGAGAGAATTTTGCACAAGTAATAATGAATTAATTCTTGGAGGTAATGAGATATACTTGTATTTATAAGCTCTCTCCAAATTACCTATTCATGTTCATCCCCTTGCCCATGATTTCATGCAAAATTCCATCTAACCATCCATTATTTAATAATAAATAATATTAGCCACGAATTAAATCAATTATGGACCAATTCCATGCATGATCTAATTAATTCTTAAATTAATTCTGCTGAAAACCGTCTGGACCGGTCGACCGTTTGGAGGTTCGGTCGACCGCTCGAACCATGTTTCGGTCGACCGTTCAATAACTCGGTCGACCGTTCGTAACAGGAATTATTCCATCTCGATGTTCGGTCGACCGACCGATTACTTTCGGTCGACCGTTCGAACAGATGAAAATTCTCTGTTATCGGTCGAGACATGTCCGGTCGATCGTGCCCGATCGGTCGACCGTTTACTGCTAACCGGTCGACCGTTGGAGCACTGTTTTGCAGACTTGTCAAATTTTGGTTTAACCCCTACAAAATTTGACATTTCGGGATTAGTAGTAAATTCACAACTTATGTAACATATTATCCTATTCAATGATCAATCATTACACCCCATAATATTTACATCACATATGAATTTTATTTAGATTCTAATTATGTTATTAATCACAACATAATTTTGATTTTGCTTGTTCACCCCATGTGTCATATTTTCTACATGAAACCTGACACATCTTATGAACTCAAAATCCTCATTTCTTGTTTCCCAGTTTTGCGGTGTGACCTATGGGAGGATCTAAACTAAGTTGGCAGTGATATTAAGAGCTTAATATCACAAGTTATAAGTGGTATCTAGCTACACATTATAGCTCCCAATTAGTTAGATGTCTTAATTCCACTCGAACCAAAACCCGATCCATTTAGTGATGGAGTGCACCACTTGTGTCCGTCCCTTGCCTCATGATATTAAGAATACACACAAAGTAGTATTGTGTCATCTTTGTATTAGTATTCATTTCTTGATCTCTTTAAGCTAGTTATAAATATGTGACTTAACTCAAATCACATTGTGCACATTATAACTTTGCTTTATCAAGGGGCCCACTAATATCATCACTCAATTAAGAGGGACAATGATAGTCTTTTGACTAACTATCTTCTCCAACAAAAGTTGTACTTAACCAACCAATGCATTTACACTACACTTATCGATAGTTCAAGACACTGATTTAATTAAGTATTCCTTAAGTGATCAGATATAAGTCTCATATCAAAGGACCAAAGACACAGTAAAATATTAATGACACAGAAACACATTTCTATAATATTTTACTTATTAGGTCTATTCAGTATACAAAAGTAATATTTTCCTCTTTTGCATACCCGTGTTGTCACTCACTTGTAGAGCTACAATGATCTATGACCAAACACGACAATCTTAACCCGGTAATTAATGTCCCATGTTAATTACCATGATTGCGAATATCTTTTGTTTTATGTAAACCAATATCTTTTAGAGCTCTACGATTAAGGACCAACAGTCTCTTCCTTAACACTTCTAAAGGACGAATAACATAAACAAGGAACAAAATGATTTCTCATTCAATTCATAGTAATTGACATTTAAAAGTAAAACTTTTTGAACACATTCTCTTCATTGATGGACTCATTGTAGAGTAGCAGACCTGAGGGATCGCGGATCCCAATGTATGATGTGCGACTCGTGGAGCCTGATGACCCGACGGACTTCGGTTCGGACCCGTCCGATGCTGTGTCGGACGTATGTTGGACCACTGATGATGTGCCGGTGATGCCGCCGATGTTGTTCCGGCGATGATGGGTTGATGTTGTTCCGGCTATGTTTTCCTCAGTCGGGCACTTGATGGACCAACCGTGTGACGGCTCCGTTGGGGTGGTTTCGACCACGAAGTTACAGATCTGTTTCTTATGACGCGGACTTGGCAGATGCTCTTTGCCAAACCTCATGTTTAGTATAGCTGCGTGTAGGGAGCGTCACGTCTTGTTCCGTTAGACCGTATGTGCCTACGGTAGGTCTCCTTGGGAGACCCGATGATGAATGTCGGACTGATGTCCTGTTTTACCTTTCGGGGGAACTGTCTTCCTTACTGTTGATGACATGACATGCTATAGTATGATAGGTTCATTTGTACTACTGCATGCATATAGGTGAGCTTGGCATACAAGGTTTCTTTATGGAAACTCAGACATTGTTGTTGCATGTTTTATTTCAAGACCGCAGTAGGTCAAGTTGGGTTATGACAGCGGGCGGACACATTTTGGGATTAGATCTTTTCGTTCGGAACACTGAAGTCGACATGATTACTTGTATCTCCTTTTGTTATATCTGATGTAATCATGTAGTTTTTTGACAAACTCTGATGTATTATGGTGCACCGCTTGTATGTTTTTATGAGAAGTAACAGTCCCGTCTTTTGATTAATGGTCTCTGATATCTTGATGATAAATTTTAATATTTTCGTTGTTTCAGGATGTTACAGCTTTAGTTCTATTTTCCGTCGGTTTCCTTTTGACTACGGAATCAATTTTCCGATGGTTTGAAGTGTACAAACACCCCCTTGGTATCAATGCAAAGTCCAAGTCGTGCAAACCTATGATAATAGTAACTAGCCTAAAAGAATATTACATACTTAAATGTCTATTTGTGATCCACATTTTCATAATCAAAATCTGATAATCAACCCAAACTGCTCATTTGATTTTGAAATATGAATTGTAAATCATATTTGATTCTTAAGTTTTAGGAAACAAAATAAGATTACCAAAATGTGATTTTAGGGGTTTGAAATGTGATCTGCACAGTTTTTTTCCTGAAAAAGTTTGGGATAAGCCTTCTTAAAGATTTTCTTTTGCAAATTGCAAGTATTATGTATTAGACAATCACATGCGAGGAATCAACGTCTCATTTTAGATAATCCAAGACTAGAAATTCACGAACTGAACTAGCTCCATTTGGTATGTGATCTATACTTAATCGGGTTGCACTTCTCTCATGCTAGTAGTAACTAAAACCAATAAACAACATAAATTCTAACTAATCTTGATAAAAAACACTCCTTGTGTATCCTAATTCCACTGGTGGGGACAGATTTTTGGTTCGATACTTAGTAGGGAGGAAGGACGCGGATCCGCAATTCACCTCATAATTAAAATTAACCCTATCAATTATTAAAAAAACATAAATTCTCACTAATCTCCGCATGCAAAGTAATTACCAATTGTGGGGAGAGATCTCAAGTTTAATTTCCACCCTGATAACAATTACTTAACAATTAAAATTAACTTGATCATTTTTTTTTTGGATAAATCCTATCAATTATCAAAAAGAAAAAAACATAAATTCTTACCGATGATCTCCACACGCATGCAACAAAGTAATTACCACTAACTAACAAACACCCCAAAAACAAAAAAAAATCCTTCCACCACCAAACTCCATAACTTAAAACTATTCTCTCAAATGAAATCTCCCTCCCTCGAAGATTCACATTAATCTCATTCCCCACCAAGAAACAAACCCACAATCCCCATTCAAAACATTCCAAGCAGCCATTGAGACAGCCAACCTTTGTTGAAGTCCGTCCTTGTGGGCCCCACTCTCCTCCTTTCAAACCTCCCCTCCCCTCCCCTCCCCTCCAAGAAACACCAAAAACAAATTAAAAAAAAAAGTCAAAAAAATCCATTATTTCTTTCTTTCTACAAAATGGAGTGGACCCAAAAACTTGGCTAAGCTGAATTTGAGTTTGAGATTATGAGGTCGAACACGACGACTGGTCTGTACCTATTCTGTTCTCTCCTTCTTCTCGGCTCCATTTCCTCCATCTACTCCTGGTTGGCTCTCACCCCCACCTACTCCTATACCTCCAAGCCTGGTTGTCTTCCTGATGGAGAAGGGTCGTGGTCGGTTGGCGTTTTCTATGGCGATTCTCCCTTTTCTCTCCGACCCATTGAGGATGTGAGTTCCATGTTGGGTTCTTTAATGGGTTTTGGAGAAAATTTGTGTTTTGGCTTTTTTGGTTTCGAGAAATGGTTTTTCTTCTTCTAATCTCGGGGTTTTGCCTTTTTTCGGGGGGTTTGGGAAATGGGTTTTGGATAAAAAGATTGGATTTTTTTTGGGTTTGAAGAAATGGGTTTCTTTTCTTGGGGCTTTGGGTTTTGGATAAAAATTGTTCTTTTGGATTTATTTTTTTAAATTTTTGCCTTTAAATTGGGTTTGGGAAAAATGGGTTTTGAGGAAAAATATTGTTTTTTGGGAAAAAATTTTTTGATTTGGATGGGGGAAATGAGGATGTGGGTTTTGGTGCAGAGTGGAATTTGGAGGAACCGGAGCTCGGCTTGGCCGGTGGCGAATCCGGTGTTTACATGCGCTTCTTCGTCGGACGCCGGTTTTCCGAGTAATTTTGTTGCCGATCCTTTTCTCTACATCCAGGTTGGTTGGTTGGTTTTCCTCAATTTGTTTTTCCTTGAACGAATTATGATCTTTCTGGTGATTTTACTTTTGTGACTGTTTTCATTAGTTAACATTTATTAATAAGTTGTTGGATGCATGTAGAAGTTTCCTGAATTTGCGTTTTGAAATTCACTGCCAATGTTTGGATGTACTTTTTTAATTACGAAAACGGTTTATGACTTTATTTATGGTAATTGACTAATTGTGTCCACAAGACCACAACTATTCAAGCAGGAGGTTTTTAAAATTCACCTGGGTTTTTGAGTTTTAAATGTTTGTATGACTTATTGGAATTTTTAATTCTGTTAGTTGATGTTAGACCCCCTGTTCAAGAGGTTTCTGATTGGAACATGTTAAAGATTGCCACTATGCGTCATGCGTGTAAACTTTTCTCTTCTTGTTTCCTAAAAAAAGTCTTCAAGGATTTAAGTAAAAAAAAACACAAATTATGGTAAACATGTATGCCCATTATGATTCATGGAGGACATCAACTCTCAACATGTGCTTCAGCATTTTAGCTTCTTTAGATTACATTTTCCGTGTTAGAATCATACTAAACAATGATGTTCTCTAATTTTACTTTGCTACTCAGGGTGAGACCTTCTACTTGTTCTTCGAAACTAAGAACACCATCACACACCAAGGAGACATCGGCGTCGCGAAAAGTAACGATGAAGGTGCAACATGGGAGCACTTGGGGATTGCATTAGACGAGGAGTGGCATCTCTCCTATCCATATGTCTTCAGCTACGACGATCAAGTAAGATTGGTTTCCAGACGAATTATCTCCCAATTGCGTCCACCAACCAATTAACTAATTGTAATTGTGCAGGTGTACATGATGCCCGAGGGAAGTCGTAATGGGGACCTGCGTCTTTATCGAGCGCTTGATTTCCCCCTCAAGTGGTCCTTGGAGAAGGTTATTCTTCAAAAGCCCCTCGTGGATTCCTTCATAATAGATTACCGGGGCCGGTTTTGGCTTTTTGGATCTGATTTTAGTCGTTTCGGTGCAAAAAAGAACGGAGAATTGGAAATTTATTACAGCAAGTCACCCTTTGGTCCTTGGAAGCCTCACAAGAAGAACCCCATTTATAACATTGACAAGAGTTTAGGTGCCCGAAATGGAGGTAGACCGTTTAAATACAACGGCAATCTCTACCGAAGCGGGCAAGACTGTGGGGAAACTTACGGGCGGAGGGTACGAGTTTTCAAGGTTGATGTTCTCACAATAGATAAGTACAAAGAAACAGAGGTTCAACTAGGCCTCGAGGAATCAAAGAAAGGGCGCAACGCGTGGGACGGATCACGATATCATCACTTGGACGCACAAATGATATCTCCCGGGGAATGGGTAGCCGTCATGGACGGCGATCGTGTCCCTTCGGGTGATCCCGGCTGGAGGCTTTTCAAAGGGTGCTCATTAATAGCAGTTGTGGTTGTGCTGGTTATATTGGTAGGGGTATTAATTGGAGCCGTCCGTTGTGTGTTGTTACTCAGCCAGTGCCTCCCCATTTCCGAAAAGAGGAGTGACGTTTCCCACCCGCCGGAACAGCACATTATTTCATATTTCAAGCTGAAGTGGTTGATGGCGTGCTCGAACAGAATGAACTCCTTCCTCCAGCTAAGAATAAAGCCGAATACTTGTGTGGGTCGGTTGATCCTGGGTATTGTGTTTATAATTGGAGTTGTGTTGGTATGCTCAGGTACGCATTATATTAGTAGTGGCAATGCAGCTGAGCCAGCTTATCCATGGAGAGGCCAATACTCACAATTCACTTTATTGACAATGACGTACGATGCCCGGTTATGGAATCTCAAAATGTTTGTGAAGCATTTCTCGAAGTGTTCATCGGTCAAGGAGATTGTGGTGGTTTGGAACAAAGGTGACCCGCCCAACGTCGAGGAATTAAATTCCTTAGTGCCCATCAGGTTGAGGGTTGAGAAGCAGAATTCTCTGAACAATAGGTTCCGTATCGACCCGTTGATTAAAACGCGAGCAGTTCTTGAGCTTGACGATGACATAATGATGACTTGCGATGACTTGGAGAGAGGGTTCAGGGTGTGGAGAGAGTATCCAGACAGAATTGTTGGGTTTTACCCGCGCCTCGCTGACGGAAAACCATTGGCATATCACGACGAGAAGTATGCTAGGACTAAAAACAGGTACAACATGATATTGACGGGGGCGGCGTTTATCGATCAGCAGTGGGCATTCCAGAAGTATTGGAGTGAAGAAGCTGAGAAAGGTAGAGAAATTGTTGAGGCCAAATTCAACTGTGAGGACTTGCTTCTTAATTACTTGTACGCGAACGCAAGCTCATCTAAGCGAACAGTGGAGTATGTTAAACCCGTGTGGGCCATCGACACGTCGAAATTCTCAGGGGTGGCGATTAGTCAGGACACGCAGACGCATTACCAAACCAGGTCAGAATGTCTGAACAAGTTCTCTCAAATCTATGGAAGTCTGACCAACCATAGGTGGGAACTGGGCAGCAGGGGAGATGGCTGGGATTTTTAGTGGTGAGATAGTTATACAACATAGTTTGGAATTGTATTTACTTTTGTTTTGGCTATTTTTTTGTTTTAGTTGTGTTTGTGTGCTTGTCTCCCAAAATTGGGGGTGTAGAGGGGAAGAGTGAAATTGTTGTGCTGAAGTTGTGTAGTGTGTACAGAGAGTTGAATTCAAGCCAAATTAGTTGTGAACTTGTTGTAATTAGTCGTGACTGTATGGATAATTATCCATAATTCCATTGCCTAATCAATGGGGTCGAATTCTATTAAGTGATGTCTCTTGATTTGATATCCTCTTGCCATGCCAAGTAGGTCACAACCTTTCCATGGTATATGACTTTCAATTATGTCAGTTATTCAGTTGCATTTTGCATATAAAAGACTATTATGGATCAATCATTGTGTGTGTGTCATTATTTGGGGGAAAGACAAGGAGAAAATTGAAGACTTGATCTTGGGTCTTTATACTGCATAATTCACACCTTGCACTAGGTTTAGCAGTCATCATCACCTTACTGTGGTGTTTATCTCTAAGAATGAGGGAGAAAGATTCAGCGTAGTAACTTGCAGCAATTGGATTGTGATTACACATCACAGCACAGCTGACTACCAAGATTCAGTCTAGCAACTTGCTACAATTGGATTATGATCACACATTCACAACCAGCTAAACTAGATCAACTTGATATTATTACATTTTGTGTCTTGTGGTCAGTAACATTTGTCAGTGTACGTAGTCATTAAACCAATTTTTTTTTAAACATTTGTGAGTACACTGGTTTGCTGAATTGAAGTCGTTGCATTAGTCAATGGAAGACATCTTGTGGAACAAGTTGAGTGGATTGGACGTTCATCCATCCGTCTTCTAGAACTAGACTAGACAAGAATGGCTTTAGTAGTTATTTTTGTCTGCTTCCAAGAAACTTACATATTTTTCAGTTGGATTTTGAATAACTAACAATCTAACATTGTTGTTTTATGTATTAGAGGCCCACATGACATCTCTTTTGTTGAAAATCCTACATCTCTTTTGTGTACAAAAACAATGAACTTAGTGGGTCTTTTCTAGTGAATATTATTATGCAGGCATCATAGTCTATGAACGAATGCATTATTGCTCAAAGCCCTGCCTAGTCAAGAAATAAAACTATAGCTTCCACATGTTTGAAATGAGACTTCGAAGTAGACGTCGATTAAGGGTTTTTTTTTGGGAGTTATGTATTTTGCTAACTAATTCCATACTTGGATGCATTTGTAGTCGTAGATAATCTTTACTTAGTTGAAGATAAACCGTTCTTAATCGATTTTTATAAAAGGTTGAAATTCACTTTGGCACGTTAAACCACAAATTTACTAATTAAGTACCATTAAATATGGTTGTAAATGGATTTGATAATTTGAACTATATGCCTAATTTTTGGTGCCTTCAACTATTAAACAAATACATCCTTATCTTGTTTTCTGTATTCTCCTAAAATTATAAAATTAGAAGTTTTATGGGTTCATTGTTCGAAGAGAAAGGTATTGAATTAGTTCTTATCTGTGTGACGTGATCCTGCACAAAAAATGAGACAATAACATAGCAATTAATTATTATAAAAGTAATTTTTTTTGGATTTTATTATTATCAAAGTATTAGCAATGTTATATTAACATTTTCAATAATCTGCTTGTGCATCTCTAAATGATATGGTTATTCTTGGCCTTCATGACATAATACCTACTTTATACAATTCCACGTTTATACCAAGATTTGCATGAGCTCATAAGTCATAACTGGTAAGATTTGAGCAAACTCTTTAAGCAAATTTAGACAGTAATAAAAGAGAAACAATCTTGGTCTTTCCATGCTTACCAATTTAATGAAGTAATTAGTGATTTTTTGAGATTTGAAGGGACAAAAGATCATGCGAACCAGAGTGTACACTACTCATTGCCTTCTAAACAATTGAAATGTGCAACATGAGAATCGATCGATCTATTCTAATCGAAATTATATATCATTAGATATGTATTATTTCGCAATAATTTTAACTAAACTTGCATATGGGAATTTAGGAATGGAATTATTAAAGTGTCGTTGACGATCTTGAAAGAGACATTCCGCGTGAATTCTATATCCGACGTGCAAAGAAGTTCTTAAAAGAAAATTAAAGGAGAAGATAATGGAACCAAGTGGTACACTTGTATATATTATATATGCATGTGGATAATATTTCTTAGTTAAATTATTGGAGGTCGTATGATTTTTTGGTCAAAGCAAAATTAGCAGAAACTTAACAGAAAGAGACTTTAGTTTGTGATTGAAGGATGTAATTTTGAACTTAGGCTCTTGATTTGGTGTGAGTTGGGGCTCAAATTGAACGAGCCGAAGATGAACATAACTTTATGCTCCATTAAATAACCAAGACGACTCCACTCACATTGTTAAAAGCTTAGGCCACTAAAACTTGAAATATTAATTTATATAAAAGTTGATTATATGAATTAGTCATCTTAGGAAATATAAAATATGAATTTACAAAATCAACACATCATAAATAGATAGATAGTGTCATGTAAATAACTATTCATCCTCTTATTTTTCCTAGTCCTTTTAGATAATATAAGCCCTTAATTTTCCTATATTACAAATCATAACTGTCCATGTTTTTAAATTTGTATATTTGTCCTTCAAACCAATCTCAACAAGTCATTGATTAGCTTTTTTTGTTCTCAATTCCATCTTAACCGTCTATTAAGAGAAAAAAAACAATTAAAATACATTTAATGCCTAAAATATATCTCAAACATTCGCAAATTAATTTTTAGCCGTCAAATTGATCTTGACTTTATATTAAGATAAAAAACAATAATAATTCTTGGTCCCTTGAATCAATCTTTGACCTTCCATTAGCAATTCACCTAATTCATCAAACTTGTGGAACTATAAAACAAAAGATAAACATCAAATTTTTAACATTTTGTAATGTTTGACATCCTATTTTTTATTTGTATACATCTAGACTAGTTCCAACATTTGCAATACTAAATTGTGCAAACAAAAGAATTTACACAAAAACTTCTAGACAATTTTTCGTAACAAACTCCACCACTATAAATGCTTGGGGGTGTCCTCCACCACTATAAATACTTGGGGGCGTCCGTGGATGTCTGAAATTGGAAATGCATCTGCGTTTATATTCGATTTATCTGGAAATCCAACATCTGCGTTTATATTCGATTTATCTAGAAATCTAACATCTGCATGATTGTATTCACATCCAACTACAAATATCTATGAACTCGCAGAGTAAATATGAATTTTGGTAAAATTAATTTGAATAACATCTGATTTAGAGATGAATATCCAAATATGATAATGATATTCGTATTTCGTATCATATATAATATCTTTTGAATATAATTATATTTATAAAAGTATGCAACACGATCGAACCCATAAGACTATGTTGAGCAAAAATACAGCATTATGTTGCATGTGGGCAACATATACTATTATATAAGTTCTCGTGAAATTTAGTCCGTAAACAACCTCAAGAATTGGAGTTGTCGTCGTAATCTTAGTGCTTGTTCTTTGTGAGAGCATGTCTCTAAGGCCAATCTACGGTTTATAGCAAGGGATATCTCAAAAAAACACTATAGATGGCCTCGGATGCATGCTCCAACAAGATCAACTGTTAAGATTACCGCGACGACTCCATTTCTCGAGTTGTTACAAAATCCCAATTGTTATAAGTGATTGACATATTCATCCAAATCCTGATTAATCTGATATTATAATATTAGAACTTTTGACACGCTATTTTTTGGTTTGCGTACACGTAGATTAGTTAAAAATAAATAGGCCTACGCTATATTATGCATTAATATATTTCTTAAACATCCCCCTTGCGGTTAGTACGATAACGTAGATACTATATATCTCACAGCGAATCCAATCCTTCAAAAAAAGATACTATATATACTTTAGATTGTTATTGAAGGGTGTAATTTTGAACTTAGGCTCTCGATTTGGTTTTACTTTGGCTCAAATTTGAACGAGCCGAAGATGAACACAACTTTATGCTCCATAAAATAACCAAGACGACTCCACTCACATTGTTAAAAGCTTATGTAACTAAACTCACTATTTTGAAAACCGGACCGGACGGTTGGACCGGTTCAACAGTGAACTGATGGCCTGTCTGGTCTGGTAAGGCCGCATAAACCGGATTTGATGCAAACCGTGATAGACCATAGGTTCAACCGGTCGGACTGGTTCAACTGTGAGGTCGGACCGACGGTTCTGGGCAATCAGGCAACCCGGATCCGAAAATAAAAACCAAAACACCCGACCCTTAACCTTCTTCCCCGAAACCCCAAACCCACCTCTCCCCTAACGCCAACTCTCTCATCTCACTGTCGTCAGGCCTCCAACCACCTCCGACCAAGACTCTGACAAGGTTGAAAAACCGCAGATGGGAGAGAGAGAGTGGAGAAGGCGGTGGATCTGGTGTTGGAGGAAGGGGAGAGGAGGTGTTGGAAGGGAAGAGTGATGGGAGCAGGAATGGGAGAGGAGAGGAGGGAGGTGCGTTGGAGGGGAAGATATGTTTTTGTTGGGTGGAGCTTTTTAGGGTTTGTTTTGTTTTGTTTGTGGGTTTTAGAAAAAACCTTATGAATGTTGATATTGTATGTTTTGATGATTTTGTCTTAATAAATAAGACTTTTATATATAATATGTATATATGACGACATGCTCACGTCAACGGTTCGATTCAGTCCGACCCCGGTCGAACCTCTGAACATTTGACGTTGTCGGTTCGACATCCGGTTCGGTTCTGAAAATCATGTTAAATCTTGAAATATTTATTTATATAAAAGTTTATTATGTGAATTAGTCATCTTAGGAAGTATAAAATATGAATTTACAAAATCAACGCATCATAAATAGATATATAGTGTCATGTAAATGACTATTCATCCTCTTATTTTTCTTAGTCCTTTCAGATAATCTAAGCCCTTAATTTTGCCATATTACAAATCATAACTGTCCATATTTTTAAATATTGTATATTTGGTCATTCAAACCAAATCTCAACAACTCATTGATTAGCTCTTTTTTTGTCTCTCAAATCCATTTTAACCGTATGTTAAGAGAAAAACAATTAAAACTCATTTAATGCCTAAAATAAATCTCAAACATTCGCAAATTAAACTCTAGTCGTCAAATTGATCTTGACTTTATAATAAGATAAAAACAAAAAATATATTTTTGGTCCCTTGAATCAATCTTTGGCCTTCCATTAGCAATTCACTTAATCCATCAAACTCATGGAATTATAAACAAAAGATAAAATATCAAAAAATTAACATTTTGTTATGTTTGACATCCTATTTTTTATTTGTATACACTTAGACTTTTTCCAACATTTGGAATACTAAATTGTACTTTCACACGGGGAGAGGATCGAATTACAAATTACAATTTTGCGACCAAAGAAGTAGAAGTTATAAGGTACACTCGTTTCTTAAATAATAACTAATCAATTAATCATATCAAAACACAAGATTATCCTTGAGTATTGAATGTTGATGAAATTGGTAATGTTTTTGTATTATTTCTCTTGATCAATTGTGTTACAAATGCATGATTATATATGAGGATTATAGAGAGACGTTGGAGAGATTTGATTAGTTGCCTATTACAATAATATGCATGGAAGGAATGCAATCTACATTGAATTTCCTTTTGATGAATGTAGCCGTTGCAAGGTTTCCTTAGGCTGTGATGACTGTTGGGTGTCTGAGCTACCATATATTTCAACACTCCCCCTCAAGTTGAGTCTGGAAGAGATTGAAGGACCCCAACTTGTGAAGAATATTATGGAACTATTTCTGGTCGAGTGACTTGGTGAAGATATCAGCGAGTTGGTCTTTGCTCTGGACATAGGGAACATCGATTTCTTTGGCTTGATTTTGTTCTCTAATGAAATGACAGTCTACTTCTATATGTTTGGTTTGTTCGTGAAAGACCGGGTTGGAGGCGATGTGTCGAGCAGCATGATTGTCACAGTGCATTAGCATGGGCTCTGTGTAAGGAACTTTCATTTCGCCGAGAAGTTGTTTGAGCCAGATTAGCTCACTAGTAGTGGATGTCATGACTCGATATTCAGCTTCAGCACTAGATCTTGCGACAACGTTTTGTTTTTTGCTTCTCCATGTGACCATGTTTCCACCCACAAAGTACAGAACCCTGTTGTGGACTTTCTATCGAAGTTGCCAGCCCAATCTGCATCAGAGTAACCAACTATTGAGTTAGAGTTGTTTTGTTTCATCCATATCCCTTGTCCTGGTGTTTTCTTTAAGTACCTAAGGATCCTATCTATGATGTCAAGGTGATGAGTGTGGGGAGCATGCATGAACTAACTTATTATCCTAATGGCGTAAGTTATGTCAGGTCTGGTAACAGTGAGGTAGATGAGTTTTCCTACTAATCGTTGTTATTGCCCTATGTCATGGAGAGGTTCCCCATCGGTGGGTCCAACCTTTCGATTGGTCTCAATGGGAGTGTGGGCAGGTTTAGACCCTAATTTGCCGGTTTCTTTAAGGAGATTTAGAACATACTTTCTTTAGGATAGGAATAAGCCATTCTTAGAGTGAGCAATTTCAATGCCTAAAAATATTTCAAGATTCTTAGATCTTTAATGTCAAACTTGGTTTTTAGGTAAGATTTTACACAATTAATCTCAACATTGTTATTTCCAGTGATTATGATGTCATCTACATAAACTAGGACAATAGTGATAAATGTGTTAGAATGCTTGATAAACATGGATGCATCAGCGGAACATTTGGTAAAATCAAAATGGAGAAGAGAGTGATTGAGTTTTGCGTACCATGCTCTGGGAGACTGTTTTAATCCGTAAATTGATTTGTGGAGTTTGCATACCTGATTTTGAAGGGAATTGTACCCTGGAGGGGGAGTCATGTAGACTTCCTCTTCCAGAGAACCTTGGAGGAAGGCATTTCGTACATCCATTTGATAGAGATCTCATCCATAATTAACAGCAATAGAGAGAATGACTCTTACGGTGTTCATTTTAGCTACAGGGGCAAAAGTTTATAAGTAATCAAGACCATAGGTTTTGGTATAGCCTTTAGCAACTAGTCTAGCCTTATATCGGTCAATGGAGTCGTTACTATTGTACTTAATTTTGTATATCCATTTACATCCTACAGGTTTGATTCCAGGTTTCGAGGGGACCATAGTCCAAGTTTGGTTTTTTTTCTAATGCTTCTAGTTCGTTTTTCATTGCTTTTACCCAATTTGGGTCTCTAAGGGCTTCGTGGTAGGAGGTAGGTTCATTTTTTATCAATTATATTCAAAAACGAATAATAAGAGGGTGTTGTGGTACTGTAGGAGATGTAATCCTGGATAGGGTGAGTAGTGTTGTAGGTGATAAAATCTTCCAGGTGAGCTGGAGTCCGAGTGGGTCGTGTAGATCTTCTAGTTGGAGCCCTATCATGATTGTCATTTTGCGTATGTTCGATACCTGTAACCTGTTCGTCTCCCCCGTCTTGAGGAAGAAGATTGTCCTCAAGAGAAGGAGAAAAATCAACCATGTCACTAGTAGGGAGAGGAGGTGTCTCGCCTGAGGGGTTAGAGTTAAAGGATTTAAAGTATGATTCATTCTCGAAAAAGGAGACGTCACGAGAAATGTAAAGTTTGAAGTTACCGGGTCAAAACATTTGTACCATTTCTTGTGAAATGAGTACCCAAAAAACACAATTTTGACACAGAGAGAATCCAATTTATCACTCCGTTTTTTGTGAACATAGCAAGTGCAACCAAATTTTTTAAGATGGTCAATGCTCATGCGTCTATTATTAAGAATTTCCAGAGGTTGTTTATTTTGAATAACAGGACTAGAAAGATGATTAATCAAATAAACCACAGTTAAAATAGCTTCAGACCAGAAAATATTGGGTACTTGATTTTGAAATAGCAAGGCTCGAGTAACATTCAAAAGATGATGGTTTTTTTCTTTCAGAAATACCATTTTGTTCGGGTGTGTTAATGCAGGTAGTTTGATGCAAGATGCCTTTGTTTTTCAAAACAAATTGAAATATGTTACTGGTGTATTCAGATCCATTATCAGATCGAAGAATTTTAATCCTAGCATCATACATATTTTCTACGAAAATAACATACTCACAAAAAACAGAAAAAACATCAGATTTAGATTTTAGCAAGTATAACCAAGTGGTGCGAGAAAAATCATCGATAAAGGTAACAAAATACTTAAAACCATTATAATTCGACTGGGGCAGGTCCCCATATGTCAAAATGTACCATTTCCAGAGGCTTCTTTGTCTGAGTCGTTGACAAATTGAAGGGCAACCTGGTATGTTTAGCTAGGCGGCATGTCTCACAACATAGATCAATATTTAAATTTAAACTAGGCAGTAATTGTTTCAAAACAGGAGATGATGGGTGCCCCATGCGTTTATGCCAAAGATTTGGCATTGGAGAAAGCACATTATTAGCAACTAATCAAATATTTGAGTCTAGAACATATAATCCATTAACAAGCGAGCATCTACCAATCATCTTCCCTAACGTTCGGTCCTGAAATAGTACATCAAAAGGTGTAAAAATCACATTGCAATTTAAATTTCTAGTGATCTGTGATACAGATAGAAGATTTGTTGTGAATTCTGGGATATATAAAACGTTTTCAATGGTTTGGTTTAGCAATTGAGGTTCTCCTATTCCATTAATTCTGACTTGATTTCCATTTTCCATTCGTAATAAATATTACTTAATAGAGTTTTGTTACCAGTCATGTGGTCAGTAACTCCGGTGTTGATAATCCATGAATTCATGAAATTAGCAAGATTTGCAATGGAATTAAGAGGGCTAATACATGATCTATTACCTGAGTGATTCTGATTTTGTCCCGAAATTTGAAGAAGGCTGTTGAGGTGGGCTAACACATGGTTGAGCTCTTGTTGGACAGACCCAGGCCCATGTAGTCCACGATCAGCTGGGGTACACACCTCTGCACACACACAAATACTCGGATCTGGAGCTGCCCGCTCGTTGTTGTTTTTTCGGAGGTCGGTACGTGGGTGATCCGCGTAGGAATCGGAGATAAAACCCGGACTCGTTGGACTCGACCCGATCTGCCCCCATTTTTGGTATTCTCCTGCAAAGTTAGGGTTATGGTTTTGGTCTTGTTTTCTGTCGCCGCTTGGTCCTCTGCTATCGCCCCTTTTCCGATGCGTCCATGTAACATCCTCAAAAGCGGAAGAAATTTTAAATTTTGAATAATACACAACACGATGATATTACCAACGAAAAAGGCCAACAGGTGCACCAACATATATACAATATATATCTGAGAGTTTACAAAAGTGTGATTACAACAAAAGATAAGGGAAATATACATGTAATCACTCGGACCTCAAAACCGGGAAAGCAGGATCCGATCCCGAAAGCACCCCGCCTCAGTCACCACCTCCTAACGTTGCTCACGACCTGACATAAAACATGAATATGCCTGAGTTTCCCGAGAGGAAACCCCGTATGCCAAACCTCTATAACAATAAATGAATAGACATCTAAGGCATGCATGATATGAAGTGCAAAAGACAATCAACGTCTCACTGGGTCCCCGGAAACTCTCTCCCTACCAAAGTAGACACCAAACAATGACGGGTCTCACGGGTCCTCTAGCCCCACCCTCACACACGTGCCCCAGGCACCACTGCCGGAAACTCCCTCGGTATCCTCTGTACCGCTGCCATCTTGAGCTGTCCAGAAGACCACTCTCAGGCCGGCACCGTCACCCCTCAAGGGCCGGAGATCCGTTGCCATCTTGAGCTGGCCCCACACGCGAACCACCCTCAGGCCGGCACCGGTCACCCCACTAGGGCCGGAGATCCGTTGCCTTCTTGGGCTGGCCCGACAATACCCGTGAACCACTCTCAGGCCGGCACCGGTCACCCCACTAGGGCCGGAGATCCGTTGTCATCTCGAGCTGGCTTCACAACACAAGAACACACAAAAACCGTACCAAACGGTCGAACGAAATCTCCCAACCGGTCGACCGAATCCTCTCAGCAGGACTGGCCCAACCAACAAAACTGTCAATCGGTCGAACGGCAAAGGGGTCCCGTTCGATCGAATTCGACCAGTAAAAACTCGTGCCACAGTAATATGCACCAACGGTCGAACGACCCAAACTCACTGGTCGACCGAAAACGACCAGTACCAAACCCCAAAATCCGCATAGTGCAACGGTCGACCGAAACATCTCGCGGTCGAACCAACTTAAGTCATTTTAATTCGCCGGTCGAACGAGTCAACAAGGCGGTCGACCGTTTGGATGGTCAACGCCCCAACCGACTTACAACAGTGCTTTCGGTCGACCGGCAAAGGGGTCCCGTTCGACCGAAAACACTCAGGGCCTTTTTCCCTTGATAAAACGTACCACCGGTCGACCACTCGAAGAGTATCGTTCGACCGGTGCAAGGGTTTTTCGCCCAAATTTCTCTACAACCGGTCGACCGAACCATGCCACTGGTCGACCGATTATAGTGCAGAACGCAGCTGCACGGGTCCGACGAGCCCTCCGGCCTATCGTCGACCACCCCAACACCCACCAAAGCATAAGTGAGCATCAAAGTAAAGCTTGACATACCTTGAAGACTTGAATAAGCATTCGAAGACTCGACGGCGAGCTTTTCCTCGCAAAACACCTCTGATGCATTGCATACATTGCATCATATATCTTTCATTTAGATTACTTTTACATCAATAAATGCTACTAAGGTATGTGTTTCGTCTTATTTACAGAATACAGGGACCTGAATGCAATTTACCCACATCTCGAGCATAAACGCGTGCAAAAGACTCATTTCTATCATAAAGACCAAGTTCAAGTTTATCAGGTTACAAATGGAAATGTATCCAAGCATAAAAGCATTCAAGATCTAATTACAAAAAGAACAAAGACTTAAGCACAAAAGTAGTCGGGGACTTAATTGTAAAAAGTCAAGGACCTAATTGCAAATCACGAGTATCTTTTATTATTATGGAGAAAATCTAAAGAAAAATCAATGTGAATCTCCATATATATAAAGGAATTAATCCGGAGCTCAAAAGAATGGAAAGAATCAATCCAGACACGCAAAGGAGGATCAAATCATACCATAAACACACAGGAAAAATCTGGATCGAATCCGAGCCAAAAAGGTGGCGATTCCGCCGCACCTCATGTACAAATTGCGGCGATTTAGCCGCACAAAAGTCGATCTGTGTGCTCAAATTTTTACCAATGTTGTATTGACGCGTGTACGTTCCATTTATATATTGGGATCCCTTGTATCGGCTATAAATAGCCCCGAGAACGATGGTAGAAGGGTCCTTGGCCTTAGACTTAGTTTTTAGTTGTTTTTATTTTCAGTTTTGTACTCTTCACTTTAGTAATAAAATTCTGTCTTTTATTTCTTGTTTTTACTTTTCTTTTGTGATGTCTCTAGGACCCCTTCTTCCTCCCTCTATGAGTTTCTAACTCCTTCCAAAGGGTGGAGGTGACGGATTTAGGGTGAAGAGAAGATGAATGAATGTTATTATTTTAATTTCGTGTTAGTATATTTTGATTACTTGAGTTTATGTTAAATCATTTATCATGTAATGCTTTATAACTAATATGATTTATTATAAGTTTCTGAATTCTCTAATCTAAACCTTAAATCTAAACCTCCACCCAATGGAATTCACCTCTTTGTTCTTGTTTTAGTTTTAATTGTTCTTGTTTCTTGCTTTAGATAATTAAAAATCAAAAATCTCAAAACCAACTTATTTCTTCTCTCATTCTTTCCCCCAATCGAAATCACATTAATAACAAATCTCTCCCTCCTTGTGTTCGACCCGTATTTGCCACGTCTCCATTGACGTCGTGCACTTGCGGTATAAATTTAATTCACATCAAGTTTTTGGCGCCGTTGCCGGGGAGGCGACGAGAATTTTAAGTTTTTTTTGTGATTTCGTTTTTTTGTTTTGTTTGGATTTTGGTTTTTCGCGATCTAACGTTTTCTCTGTGCTTTTCAGGAAGTCGTAGAGAGGACACAAAAATCCGGAGACCATCCGAATTGAACAGGCGGCGAAAACGCCGCATCTCCAGTAGAGTTTGCGGCGGAAACGCCGTACGGGTTGAATATCTGAGCCTGAAAATTCTCCTGAACGCGACTCATCTCTGGGTGGACGCGTAGAGCACTGGAAATTATCGAGAGCGGGCGACGAACCCGACTGAGCGTGCGTAGGTAACATTTGTTGCATTTTCCTCGTAATTTCCATTTTCGGAAAATTTCTTGTTTGGTAGAATTGCATGTGTAGGGCAAACTTCCATAATTGACATTAATTCAACTTGTGACCTAAAATTTTGCAAAATTAGAAAGGCCTTAGTGCATGCATCATTTAAAGATTTTCTCGCATTATGTATGCTAAATTTTGCAAATCAATTCATTGTTGAAGAGTGCTGGAGGCAAGGTACGTGCGCGGTTTTTATTGATTGCATTTAAGCATATAATTTAGTTTGCATACAACTTTGCAATTGTCCCCCACTAAAGACCAATGTTTGACTATCTCTGCTAGATTTAGGTTAAACTATCTTAAAGGCAACTCCGTAGGAAAAGATACGGTGGGGATTTCATCACCCTTCCGTGGCCCACAAATAACAATCCCAAAGTGTCACCCAAGCCTTAATTAAAATCAATTAGACATTGGCCCCTAAGGATTCAGACTCAATTAAGGAGAAGATTGGTTTGACTTGCTATGACTTGAAGCTGATCGAATTTAATTTGGTGTCTAGAAAGTGTTTTTGTGTTGACGTAAGTCTTCCAAGCGAAGTGGTTGTCTAATTGGCACCGACTCTGTCGGAAGCGCCCCCACTAGCTATACACGGCCTGGCCAAGTTGGTTTGATTAGTGAGGGAGGTGAATCAAGCGAATCAATTCGACTCAACCAGTTAGGAGTTGTCTAGACTTAAGCTACACTAGGTCTAGGATTGTTTGAACCGTGCTTGTTTAGGAAACTTCTGACCAACCCTCTCATCTATCTTTTAGAGTTAAGTTTCCCTTCTCATCTGAGTCTTCTTTCTCTTCTCACCTCAATTCTCTAGATTAGGATTCCTTTCTCATCTTTCCCCCTTCTATTGTTTGTTTCCTTTGTTTTCTTTTTCTTTTTCTTTTTTTTTGAAAAAAAATTAAAATAAAAAAAAATCAAAAAGTAATTGATTCTTGAATTTGAATTTGGAATTTAAATTTCAAATTTGAATTCAAAAATTAATTCAAACCGGTGCACTCAGATTTGGGTTCGGGACTTGAGCAATCGACTCTCACGAGTTCATCTAGATTCCAGTCTGGAACTTAGCCTCAATCCATCTGCTGCATCACCTCACCCGGATCCAATGGGTGAGAACGTAATGGACCCGCCTGTTGCGCAACCTATAACTCTGAGGGATCGATGCTATCCAGCGATGGCTGCTCAGCCATCGTGCATCGTTATGCCCACCATACCGGGTCGCGACTTCGAACTTAAGGCACAATACATGAGTATGTTGCCTAAGTTCACCTCTAGGGAAGACCCATATCTCTTCCTTAGAGAATTTGAGGAAATCTGCTCTCTTATGCAATACCAGCATATCCCAGAGGAGGCAGTGCGTCTGAAATTCGTGCCTCTAGCACTGAAAGATGACGCTAAGAAATGGCTATATAGTCTAGCCGAAAGATCTATTAGGAGTTGGGCTGAGTTTGTTCAAGTATTCCTGAAAAAATATTTCCCCAACCATAAGACTATGAGGATTAGGAATGAAATTGTTGCATTCGTTCAGTCTGAGAGCGAGCCGTTCTATTCCTATCTAGAAAGATTTAAAAGTGTTCTGACCCAATGCCCTCATCATGGAATTCCGAGATGCCAATTATGCCAAATTATTTATGAGGGATTGACACCCACATCTAGGGTTATGGTAGAATCCGTAAGCCAAGAGAACTTTATGTCGAAAAATGAAAATGATGCATGGACTTTTCTTGACGAATTAGCTGAAAACAGTATGCAATGGGACAATGCTAGAACACCGCTTAACCCAAGTATTGGATCTAGAATAGCAAGCCAACCCAAACCAGGTGTCTTAGCTGTAGATGTCAACATAGAGGCTGAAGCAAAACTAGCTACCCTTATGCACAGAATGGAAAGTTTAGAGCTACGAACCCAAAACCGAGTGAATCAAGCCTCGTCTATCCCTTGCTCTAGATGTGGTCAGACTGGTCATGTAATGGAGGATTGTACGGAATGGGAGCAAGTTAATGTCATGTATAACCATGCTAGAAATGACCCATACGCATCAACCTATAACTCGGGTTGGCGTAATAATTCCAATTTCTCATCAAGCCAACAAGGTCAACCTCCTAGACAACAACCAAACCCGTATAACCAAAATAATACATCATCTGGGTTTAGTAACAATAACGATCATGAGGTTAGGTTGACAAGCTTGGAAAATTTGATGAAAACTTTTATACAAACAACCAACCAGACCTTCCAAAGGCTTGAGACACAAGTCAGCCAACTAGCACAAATAGTAGGTGAAAGAGAAAATGGTCGGCTTCCAAGTCAACCTGAGGTGAACCCTAGATCTAATAATTCATATCAATCCTATCAAGCACCTTCAGAAAATAACAACCCTAGACCGGTTCAAATGGTTAATGAGGAAGGACCGATCCAACAAATAAATGCAGTAGTATCATTACGGTCCGGAAGACAAGTTGATAACAATGTGGTAAATCCTAGAACGTCTAATCAATCTAGCCATCAAACTGCCACATATGACCTAACCATTGAACCCGACGTCCAATCTGAAACGCCCAACCCACCTACTCAACCTGAACCCATAGCTCAACCTGAACCTAAGCGAGTCTATGTCCCTAAAGCCCCATTTCCCAATAGACTCAAAAAGAACTCAAGTGCACAAATAGAGAAAATCTTGGAAGTATTTAAGCAAGTTAAGGTGAACATTCCACTCTTAGACATGATTCAACAAATACCTGCTTATGCTAAATTCTTAAAAGATTTGTGCACTAAAAAGAGAAAAACAAACGTACCAAAGAAGGCATTCTTAACTGCAAACATAAGTTATATTTTGTCCAACACATCTCCTATAAAATATAAGGATCCTGGGTGTCCCACAATTTCATGTTCAATAGGAGATACTTTTATCAACAAAGCCCTTCTAGACCTTGGTGCTAGTGTTAACCTACTCCCATACTCTGTCTATGAGCAAATGAACCTTGGTCCACTAAAACCCTCTAAGACAACCCTTCAATTTGCTGATTGTTCTATTAAGAAACCAAGAGGTATAGTAGAGGATGTTTTGATCAAGGTTGGTGACTTCATTTACCCAGTGGATTTTGTCGTACTAGATACCGCACCTGTTGTAAATCCTAACCGACAAATCCCTGTAATTCTAGGCAGACCCTTTTTAGCCACTTCGGAAGCATTGATAAATTGTCGAAATGGGCTCATGCAATTATCTTTTGGGAACTTAAAAGCTGAATTTAATATCTTTCATATTGATAGTGAGCCAGAAATAATATGCAATCAAAGTGACGTTGTGATGAAATCACGTATCTATAAGATTTCTGAATCATTACAAAATCAAAAAGGAAGTAAGAAAAAGGGGAAGAATTCATCTACACACCCACCATCACTCGAGCAAATAAGAGAACCTATTTATGTGAGGGGTGTGGAACCTGTGACTCAGGACTCTCATTGCAACATGGGGAACAATTCAACTGGATACATGCACCAATATGGTGTCATTCAATCCAGTTCTGACTATGGTTGACTTTGAGCAAATTTCATCCTTCCACCGCATTTCACCAAGGTAATAAGTGCATTTGCTTTATATTTGCATACATTGAGGACAATGCATGATTTAGGTGTGGGGGGATGTTTATGTATATATTTATCTATATAGCTGTCTTTTATTTCAAAAAAATATACCTTAAAAAAAATTAATGTTTCATGACATAGCTTAAGATTGAACTGTCAAAACCCGTGTACAAATTGCATTGATTTTTTGTTCCTTATTATATAGTTCTGCTTGTAGAAATTATGACATAAATCGAAGTTCCAAAGAAATAACCCATTACCCTTTAAGACATGTATGCACTTAAATTCGATGAATCAAATCTTTGAAGTGGTTGATAAAAAGCAGAGGTTGAGGAAAATATACCGGGAAGTGTGGACTTCTAATAGCAATTAAGCCTTGAGGAAAATAAAAATAAAGGAATAAAATGAAGAAAACACATTTTGCAAAATGATTACAAAAGCCCAAGCCTTTGAGTCACTGGTCCGTAGGGGTATCTTGAAACCCGGTAACTTGAGTCTACCAGCTCGGGATTATCGACCAAACTCGCTACACAAATGCAAAAAAGGTAAAAGTGTCAAAAAGCAAATCACGGAAGAAAAGAAAAAAAATACTCAAGGCCCAAAGCTAAAAGAATGATCCATACCATGGTTGATCCGAATGATACTTCACCACCAGAGGAGACGTGCAAAATAATTTAAGTGATATCATGTGTAGAAGGGTTAGTGGTGTGAATATTGGAGGAACAAAGACCAAGTCATATTTTTAATGAGTTAGATTCATATAATGAGCATACAAGAATTCGAAGTGAGATGTATAAGGTTGAGGTAGGGATATTGAGAGCTATTAATGGAATGTTGAATTAAGACTTTGTGGGTGTGTCAACTGAAAACCCTCACGAGACAAAACTCGTCCTCCTTGGCAACAAGGAGGTTTAAAGGCTTGTTGCACATGCTAAGTGCAACCGTGATTCCTACGAAAATGAGTTAGGATTTCCCTGTTTTTATTATTCTTATTTTCTGTTTTGCTAGGGACTAGCAAAATCTAGGTGTGGGGATATTTGATGCATTGCATACATTGCATCATATATCTTTCATTTAGATTACTTTTACATCAATAAATGCTACTAAGGTATGTGTTTCGTCTTATTTACAGAATACAGGGACCTGAATGCAATTTACCCACATCTCGAGCATAAACGCGTGCAAAAGACTCATTTCTATCATAAAGACCAAGTTCAAGTTTATCAGGTTACAAATGGAAATGTATCCAAGCATAAAAGCATTCAAGATCTAATTACAAAAAGAACAAAGACTTAAGCACAAAAGTAGTCGGGGACTTAATTGCAAAAAGTCAAGGACCTAATTGCAAATCACGAGTAGCTTTTATTATTATGGAGAAAATCTAAAGAAAAATCAATGTGAATCTCCATATATATAAAGGAATTAATCCGGAGCTCAAAAGAATGGAAAGAATCAATCCAGACACGCAAAGGAGGATCAAATCATACCATAAACACATAGGAAAAATCTGGATCGAATCCGAGCCAAAAAGGTGGCGATTCCGCCGCACCTCATGTACAAATTGCGGCGATTTAGCCGCACAAAAGTCGATCTGTGTGCTCAAATTTTTACCAATGTTGTATTGACGCGTGTACGTTCCATTTATATATTGGGATCCCTTGTATCGGCTATAAATAGCCCCGAGAACGATGGTAGAAGGGTCCTTGGCCTTAGACATAGTTTTTAGTTGTTTTTATTTTCAGTTTTGTACTCTTCACTTTAGTAATAAAATTCTGTCTTTTATTTCTTGTTTTTACTTTTCTTTTGTGATGTCTCTAGGACCCCTTCTTCCTCCCTCTATGAGTTTCTAACTCCTTCCAAAGGGTGGAGGTGACGGATTTAGGGTGAAGAGAAGATGAATGAATGTTATTATTTTAATTTCGTGTTAGTGTATTTTGATTACTTGAGTTTATGTTAAATCATTTATCATGTAATGCTTTATAACTAATATGATTTATTATAAGTTTCTGAATTCTCTAATCTAAACCTTAAATCTAAACCTCCACCCAACGGAATTCACCTCTTTGTTCTTGTTTTAGTTTTAATTATTCTTGTTTCTTGCTTTAGATAATTAAAAATCAAAAATCTCAAAACCAACTTATTTCTTCTCTCATTCTTTCCCCCAATCGAAATCACATTAATAACAAATCTCTCCCTCCTTGTGTTCGACCCGTATTTGCCACGTCTCCATTGACGTCGTGCACTTGCGGTATAAATTTAATTCACATCAACCTCCTCCGGCGAAAACCAACCGATCAACGATCTACCCTCACCGGCGAACGTCCGATCCTTGCCTCGCCTTCAGAACCCCACGGCTCGAGCTCCTCCACGCACCGGAGGTCTGATCAGAGAGAGGGAGAGAGTTTGAGCGGTGAGAGAGAGAACGCGAGAGAGGGAGAGAGAGTCAAACACCCACCACACCTTAAACCCTTCTCTTCCAATCTTCACCCTTCATCTCATCTCATCCAAACCAAACCAATCTCAGCCCTCCATCTTAAACCACTCCATTAAGCACCTAATCAAGGCCAAAACAAGATTAGTCTTAAGAAGGATTAAGGATATTACAGTCCATCCTTGGGTGGCCGGAGGTGTGGGTAGAGAAACCAACAACGGTCGCGGTTGTGGCCTTGCTTCTTACAGTTGTCGCAGTGCTCATCTCTCATTCTCCCGAACTGCCCTCTATTTTTTGCGTTTGGGTTTTGATGGTTTGTAACGGCAAATGCTTGGTTTTGTTTTTCTGTGTTTTGGTGCATGCCTTGGCTTTGGGTTTCTTCTCGTTGTGCCATTGCTATGATCTGACTGAGGGGCAGAAGCTCCGATGAGGACAGAATCTGCGACCTTAGAGTCTCGTAGCTAGGGTCGAGTCCCACGAGGAAGTGGTAGATTCGACCTTGCTCGACTCTGTTCTGGATGACCTTAGGGTCAGTGGTTGGTGGCTCGTAGATTCCGAGCATGTCCCACCGACCTTTGAGTGCGCCGAGGTATTCGGTGATGGATTTTTGCCCTTGTCTCGTTTGTGTGAGTTCTTGTTTTATTTTGAAGACGTGGGCAAAGTTCTGTTGTTTTCCATATAGGTTATGAGTTTCATCCCACAACTCTTTTGCTGAGTTTGAGTAGAGGAAGAGATCGGCGTCAGTGGATGAATGGAGTTTAATATCCATGTCATCACCAAATGGTCCGTCGTTTGCCATTCTGCTACCTCGGTGTTGTCGGTTGTTTGTTTGTATCTCCAGTGTTATGGCCCAGTTTGCTCTTTCCACTGAGGGATAGGGTGACAGATCACGCCCATGATAGATAGTTGGTGTCATTGAACAATTGGGTGGTCAGTCTTTGCGGCGTTGATGCTTCTGAGGCCATTGGAGGGATGGATGTTGTCTTTTGACGTCAGCCCCACGTGAGATTTGGGATGCGAGATTTGGATTGCTTGGTTTGGTTTGGTTTGTGGGGTGGGAGTCGATGAAGATTTTTTGGGTGATTTCTGAGGCGAGGATCGTCGGTGATGAACGCCCGTTTCTGAGACGTTTCAGAGATGCTCTAATACCATGGTGAAATTGGTAATGTTTTTGTATTATTTCTCTTGATCAATTGTGTTACAAATGCATGATTATATATGAGGATTATAGAGAGACGTTGGAGAGATTTGATTAGTTGCCTATTACAATAATATGCATGGAAGGAATGCAATCTAGATTGAGTTTGCTTTTGATGAATGTAGCCGTTGCAAGGTTTCCTTAGGCTGTGATGACCGTTGGGTGTCTGAGTCACCATATATTTCAACAAATGTATTCATTTATGGTATAAAAAGAGTCACAACAAGGAATAAAAAATAGATTCACAAAACTTGAAGTGCATTATGGTAATTTTACATTTCGAGTGTATATAGGTTATTTTAACAAATTAGAGAATCAAAATAACCAGACACATTACTTGAAGAATCAACTTAGTATGAAGAATCAAATTCTTAATATTTTCTGCAAAAATCGATTTCTAAAAGCTAGTCCAAACGACTCCTAACATGATGCTTCTACGTACCAACCATTTACAAGCGTAAGCATCATTAATTAGATGTTCATCCCTCTTGAAAATCTTATAAGTACTTTGTGTCCTATCGTTTCTGTTTATGAAATGATAATACTGCAGCTATTGGCACTCTAATGCCGATTTTGTCGTCAGGTTTATGAATTCCATACACCAGACTGCCAGAGCAATAAAAAGAACAAGAAATGTGCTGATGTACTTAAGAGAGCCATCGCTGTAATCTGAGCCCAAAACTCCCAAATTAACCATGCATGCTTGCAGACATTTGCTTAATTAGTACAAATTAAAATTATGTTACCAAGTTTTCAGCTGAAGCATTTGCATTTTCCATAATGGAGGCCGACCTTTCGGCATGTTTTAATAGGATACCATATATTTTCTTCCTCACTCTAGCGCATGCTTCGACTTCTTCCTCTGGCAATGAGTTCTCTTTAAAATTATTCTCCAGAAGATCATTTTCGTCCGAAGATATTGAGTCAAGCCAGTGATCAAATTTCTTAATATGGATCAGGAAACTCGCGATTTGGTTATCGGAAGAGGTGCACATCGTGTCGAGTTGGATACCGTCGAGGAACTTTTCAATGTAGTTCAGAAACCAGTTGTTGCATTCCTCCTGCAATCTGCTCCCAAGACTAGCACTCATTATTGAGGATTTCCCTTTGAGCCACATTTCACCATTTGCCCTGAGTCGACCGTTGTGAGAGTGAGATGTATCACAACTCGTATGATCGTTAACATTGTCGTCCGACGAAACAGACGTAGATATGGTTGTGGGTAGTGGAGAAAGATTTGATTCTATAGCCGCTTTTATCCACAATATTGCCGAACGCCTTCTTCTATCGAATGTGATGTTCACTGCTTCATTAATGGCTAAGGCGGAGGTCGTTGAGCCGTTGTTTTGTGATCTTATTGGACTTAATCTGGCTAACGACTTAGCAATTAATCTTGCTTGTGTGAGATCTTCATGGAGATTCAGAAACATATCTACCAACTCTTCTGTTGATTCATCTTCTTTATGGGACTTTATCTCTAAGTGCTGAATGGAAAAACCACAGGAGATGGTTTAGGTAATGAAAACAAAATAAGATGGCTACAAGTTGCACATCACTTCTTAGAAGTAACTAATTAGGTATATTTTTGGATGCAACATTATATTTAAAAGCTTTTGTAATATTCAAATAGCTGGATTTACAATTCTAAGATTTTGAAATGACGTGATTTCTGCTTTAATTAAATAGGGGTCACTATTTCATATTCAATGATTTAAAAATATATCAAAGTGTATTGTAATGCTTATTCTAGATCACATTAGAGTTAAAAATCACATTCTTTGAAAAGTACTGTTAAAGCATAATAATAGCCCCCCAAAAGATATTAGTTTTAAATGTGGTGGATTGGTCCGGTATCTATTCTCGAGAAAAATATATGATAATGTACTCTTGATCGTAATAAAAGTATAACATTAACATCTAACATTAATTTGAAGCTGACAAATTAAGTTTGACTAAACTATGTGGAATTTCGAACACTTCCACATAACTTTAGCATTGCGTGTGGAGAATATGCAAACCTTAAGAAATCCCTCAACACAAATAATTTGTTAATGACATGCTTTAAAATTTTACTTTTCTAGGCAATTTCAAGTTAAACCATCCCATCCAAACGCGGGACCATAATGAAATCATTTTGCATGCCAAATAAGTACTGATACTGACATCCAATGGAAGATCAATAATCTATCAACAACATCAGAAATCTAATACACAATATGTGATTACATGTTTAAAACTTAACTAAAAATACGTAATCACTAAAAGCCCAGCAAACCAAGTTAAAGATAGCCAAAAGAAACAAAAGTTTATTTGTACCCTATCAAAACTAAGTATAATTTGTACCGTATTAACTGTAATACTTATTCTCGAAACAGATAAATTAGAAAAGCAGGAGAGCATATTAACCTACTTCAAGCATCGAAGCAAACTTTCTGAAGCAGAAGCCTCTTGCAAAGCCTCCACGGCAGTTGTAACTGCCAAATCTCTTTGCTTTGCAACCTCCTGCCAGGCAGAAGTAATTACTTCAGACAACAATATCTTACATCTTTGACTTTAGTTGCAAAATGAAACGAGTTCTCAAGTCGTAAAACAATTAACATCTGGACAAAAATGTACCTTACCGATCTTCACCAGTCTTGTTGGGAGAGAATCCCACAGCAAGTCATTCTCCTTATCGGAAGGAATCTCCTTTGGTTCACCACCGCGAAAGCGATCATCAGTAGGGCTGTAAATGGGTAATATTTTACCCGCAACCCGCCCCGTGTTGGAGGACGGGAGGAGGACGGGGAGCTACTGATCAACCCACCACAGGAGATTACCCGTCTCCTGGGCTACAAGGACCGCTGATTGGCGGTCCCCAACCGCCAACTGGCGGTCTAAAAGGCACGCCTCGTGCGCTGCCTTAGACCGCCCTGATCACCATTCATTTTGCCTTCTTTTGACACTACTAGATCCATTCTTAATCTATGTTACTGGGGGGCACGAAGGAAAGAAGGTGACTCTCTACTTGACACTCACAAAGCAAAAAAACCGTTTTTTCAATGCACACTCTTCTTCTTTTTTTCTACTCACATACTCACTCTTTTCTCACACAATTTCGTGGCTCAACTTCTAATGCTTGATATATGTTGTTGTTGTGTTGTTGTTGTTTTACAAATGGTGAATTCTAGTGCTTTATATAGGCACTTACATGACCCTACAACTTCCAAACATAAAGACTACATAAACATGATCATTGAAGATCATTACACCCTCTACTTAAATTGCATACATAATTAGGACGAAAATTACTCAAAAAAAATGAAAAGACTCTTGTCTCTTCCACTCCCTCAACCTTTTGTCTTCTCATGTGTTGACTCATCTCCTCCTTGATGTGTCATCAAGCACTGATGATGTGGCGGGTGACTAGGACGCCACATAGGATTAAGTCGCCACATAGGATTAAGTTCAATTCTCAATACTCCTCCTTGAACTTAATCCTCTTCCGTCCACCATCCCAAGTTGATTTCTCAACTTCACATACAAGCGGATTGGCAGAGCTTTTGTTTTGTGTGAGAAGACACACCATGTGCAACTCACTCGTCGTCTCGTAGATTTCACGAAGTGTCTTGAACTTCCTTGGTCTCATCTCGTCATGTTTGTCAGATGGAACCGTTTCATGATCAGTGGGGTTGGCTATCTCCTCTTCTTGTTCTTCATTTGGCACTTGTGGAATCTCCTCTTTGGACTCCCATGTTACCTCCTCGTTAACCTGTACATCACGACTAATTACAATTTTGTTGTTAGTTGGATCGAGAAGCCTATAAGCTTTCGATCGTTCATCATAGCCAACAAATACAAGCTTGATGCTCCTATCATCAAGTTTTATCCTTCTTTCTTTTGGTACATGTGCATATGCTGTGCTTCCAAACACCTTCATATGTGCTACGGTTGGCTTATAGCCACTCCACGCTTCTTGTGGAGTTACTCCCTCCAAACTTGCAGTTTTGCAACGATTCAACGTATACACTGCACAGGCCACAGCTTCGGCCCATAGCTCTTTTGACACGTTCTTGCTTTTCAACATACTTCGAACCATGTCCATGATGGTTCTATTCTTCCTTTCAGCTACACCATTTTGTTGTGGTGAGTATGGAGCCGTCAAATGGCGTTTTATGTCATTCTCCTCACAAAAGTTGTTGAACTCGGTTGATGTGAACTCGCCTCCTCGATCAGACCTTAATGTCTTGATGTTGTTGCCACTTTGTTTCTCCACATATGCCTTGAACTTCTTGAACATGCGAAAAGCCTCAGATTTCTCCATCAAGAAGTACACCCACATTTTCCGTGAAAAGTCATCAATAAACGTTAAGAAATAATGATTCTTACTAATCGAGTGTGGAGTGATCGGTCCACATATGTCGGTATGCACCAACTCTAGCACCTTCTTTGCTCTATGTTCAGCTTGCTTTGGAAAACTCTTCCTTGGTAATTTTCCAACCATGCAACCTTCACAAAATCCGTCTTTGGATTCGGTCATCGGCAGACCATGCACCATTCCCTTTTGCGCCATTTCTTGGATCCCGCCGAAGTTCAAGTGTCCAAGTCGCATATGCCACAACCAATCTCCCTTAATGCATGCATTCAAACATCTAGCACGAGCACAGGTTAGATTCAATTTAAACATTCGATTTTTGGACATTTCTACCTTTGCAATAAGATGTCCATCTTGTCCTCGCACGGTCATGTGTCGATCCTTCATCAAAATCGTGAACCCTTTCTCCAGGAGTTGTCTCATGCTTAAAATGTTCGTCTTCATATCGGGCACAAAGAACACATTGGAGATAAGCTTTTGAGATCCATCCTTTACTTGGATCATGATGTGACCTTTCCCTTCCACGCGCACCTTTGATGCATCTCCAAACAAAACGTGCCCATGTACTCCTTCCTCCAAATGTGCGAACATGTGTCTATTTCCACACATGTGGTTGCTTGCTCCCGTATCGAGATACCAAACACCTTCTTGTTCGCCTTCCATTCCTTTGTCGGCAAGCAAAACTACATCCTCATCACAAGCATTCTCCTCCACGGCCACAAGGTTGGAGTTTTCTTCCACCCTTTTCTTCGACCAACACTCACTTGCGTAGTGTCCATGCTTCCCACAATTGAAGCACTCAATCACCTTCTTCGATCCGCGATCACCACGGACACGGCTGGAGCTCTCCTCCACCTTCTTTTGCGACCAACATTCTTTCGCAAAATGACCACGCTTCCCACACTTGAAGCATTCGACCTCCTTCTTTCTTGAATGACCTCCATAATCACGACCGCTTCCACGATCTACGTTGCGAGGTTTCTCCTCCTTAAGCGACATCTTCGCTTGCAACGCCTCCTCTAAGACATCTTGTCTTTTCTTCTTCTTTCTTTGCTCGTGTGCCTCCAACGAGCTAGCTAGATCATCAATAGTCATTTTCTCGAGGTCCTTTGATTCCTCGATTGCGCACACCACATTCTCGAAGTCCTCGGTGAGAGAACGCAACACCTTCTCCACCACTCTTCCTTCGGTCAGCGCCTCCCCATTTCTTTTTAATTTGTTCGCCACCATGCGAACTCTCGTCACGAAATCGGCAACACCTTCCGATTCCTTCATTTTTAACGCCTCGAACTCGCCTTGAAGCATTTGGAGGCGCACTTGCCTCACTCGATCAGCACCCTTGTAGCTCCTCTCAAGGGTGTCCCACGCCTCCTTCGACGTCTTCGCTTCAGCGATCTTTTCAAAGCCACTCTCATCCACCACTTGGAAGAGAAGGAAGAGAGCACTCTTATCTTTGGCTCTTCTCTCCTTTTGTGCTTTGATTTGTGCGACGGTTTCTTCTCCCGTCTCGGCCTCCTCCTCGAAGCCGCTCTCCACAAGATCCCAAGCATCATGCGCACCCAGCAGCGCACGCATTTGGATACTCCAATTGTCGTAGTTGCCTTTCGACAATCAAGGCAACGACGCATGACCAAACGAGGTCATTCCCGAGCTTCCCATCGGACGAGGCTCTGATACCAGATGTTGGAGGACGGGAGGAGGACGGGGAGCTACTGATCAACCCACCACAGGAGATTACCCGTCTCCTGGGCTACAGGGACCGCTGATTGGCGGTCCCCAACCGCCAACTGGCGGTCTAAAAGGCACGCCTCGTGCACTGCCTTAGACCGCCCTGATCACCATTCATTTTGCCTTCTTTTGACACTACTAGATCCATTCTTGATCTATGTTACTCAGGGGGCACGAAGGAAAGAAGGTGGCTCTCTCCTTGACACTCACAAAGCAAAAAAACCGTTTTTTCAATGCACACTTTTCTTCTTTTTTTCTACTCACATACTCACTCTTTTCTCACACAATTTCGTGGCTCAACTTCTAATGCTTGATATATGTTGTTGTTGTGTTGTTGTTTTACAAATGGTGAATTCTAGTGTTTTATATAGGCACTTACATGACCCTACAACTTCCAAACATAAAGACTACATAAACATGATCATTGAAGATCATTACACCCTCTACTTAAATTGCATACATAATTAGGACGAAAATTACTCAAAAAAAATGAAAAGACTCTTGTCTCTTCCACTCCCTCAACCTTTTGTCTTCTCATGTGTTGACTCATCTCCTCCTTGATGTGTCATCAAGCATTGATGATGTGGCGGGTGACTAGGACGCCACATAGGATTAAGTCGCCACATAGGATTAAGTTCAATTCTCAATACCCCGCCCCACCCCGCCCCGCCTAATGCGGGTAGCGGACAAAAAATGTTACCCGCCAACCCGCTAACCCGCCACCCGCATAACCCGCCTAATAAGCGGGGCAGGTTGCGGTTGTCTTGCAACCCGCCCCGCATAACCCGCAACCCGCCTAATCAAATATATTATTAATTTTTATATACCAAAATCATTTTAATGTTTCAATTTTACTCATAACCAATAACTCACCTTACCAAATCATTATTCAACACTAACCAAATGTCTATTTTTTCACTCAACACACATCCAATTTCCCAAAAAATACAATGAGTAATTACTATTTTTCAAGTTTTGATGTTCTTTTATTTTTCTTAGAAAAAATCAAAAAAAAATTAAAAAACCTGCCAAACCCGCATAACCCGCCCCGCCTCACCTAGTCCAACCTTATGCGGGGCGGGTAGAGGTTTTTTTATTTTTGACCCGTCCCGCCCCGCCCCGCATACCCGCTTAACTTATGCGGGGCGGGTAGCGGTGGACCAAAAACCCACCCCGCCCCGCCCCGCCCCGCCCCGCCCCGCTTACACCCCTAATCATCAGGTTGTTGTTTGTTCCCTTTCTTTTTCTCGACTCGAGCTCCGGTTGAAGTAGATATATTTGAAGAATCCTGACAATGTCAATAACCCAATACGTATAACACCGCGTACTTATTGTTAGTAAATAGGGTCATTTTGCACTCTAAGTGTACGCAGCGGAATTTTTAAAATTTTTATTGACCAACATGACAACAGTAATTTAACGTATTTTATATATTAATAAATTGGAGCTTACTCTGTCAGTAATTTTGATTCCAGATTGACAGCTTCTGTTTCAGCCTCAGCTAGTCCAGCAATTGCTCGTCGATCTACTCGTCTGTGTAGGCAAGTTCTTCAAGATCCTCACAAAGCAAATCCCAATCTTCCTGTAAATCCTGGTTGACTATTGTAACCTCGAACGTCGGTATCCACAGGATTTTCTCTGCCAACGAGAATGCTAGGATATTCTCCTTTCCAGATGTAATCGAAGTGTTATTTAAAATACAAAATCTGATTTTGTATTCTATTGACTAAGTACACTAAAATTATGTACTGTGTATTGTCTTTTTATAATCTCGTCACGTATTCAATGCATGAAAGACAATTATTTATAGGTGAAAGAAAAGTGAGCAGTTTGCTCAAAAGGCTGAAAACCGATCAGAGAAAATGGAAGTATGGGAATCATGGGAAAGTGTGATAAGTGGATGGAACATGTAGTAACTCCCATTTTCTTCCTTCTGAACATGAGGCAACTGCCTTAATCCATTCAGTTGGGCCAGGCCCAATTTCATTTCTCTCATTCGGCCCCAATTCGTTCTGGCCCAGATTCAATTCTTCTCACCTTTTAGCCCAGCTAATCAATCAGACTCCAATTCTAAATTAGTCCAAGTATAACACTTCATTTTAATTATTTAATTCCAACTTAAAATTCAATTAAAATTATTCTTATATTATTTACAATAAATAATATTTAATAATTACATCCTTAGCTTGGTAGAGTACTTTCCTATTGTGTGACCCATAGGACCTTATATATTAAGCACTAATCAAATTAGGTTCCGGTGAAACTCCCAGACAATTTGCCGGACAATATTAATATATAAGGACGTTTGTGAGGATAAACAAACCACCTGTAATGTAAGGCTCTCGTGATGGTACGGTCCCTTCATTCACGAATACTCGAATAAGTCTAGAACTTGGTATCATGTCTGTTCCAATAACTTTATTCATTTCTTCAATTCTTCCTCAATCTTGTTAATTGATCATCGATCATATTCGAACACCATTTTGAATATATCGTAATGCATTGGCCAATGACTAACGATCAACTTAACTATGAGATGTAGAGTATTCTCTCCGACGTCTATATCGAGGAATGAATCCCGTCTTGGCTCAACTACTACTCCCATGTGCTTCATGATGTACCCAACGCACGTCGTATCTACCCCATCATGGAGTGCAAGCATTGGTCATGGTCAAAGTACATCAATTCACACATGTAGTCAGTATTGACCTCAAGTCAAAGGACTAATGTTCATTACCTTACACACCGATACTTCCATAGACATATATATAGAATTAACCAAAGGGTTTCTCGGTGGGTCTGCCAACACCATCCAAGGTGTCCATGCATCCATCATGAATGACCAAGTCATTGTCGTGAGATCAACTACATTCTCTAAGAGTATGATGCAGATCACATGACAATCTTTAATGGCGTCATTGATATCCCAAATCTCAATGACCCTTTGGTTGCGGCTATTTTAAGACTTACGTTCTGTCATCCAAGTTCTTACATACTTAATGATAACGTGTAGTCTATGGGAACATCTTATCGAATTATTCAAACAACCAAATAATCAATTCAATAAATGCAACGCCAAATTACAATATCATAAATAATATTAAATTGAATGTGATCAAGTACATATCATCCTTATAAGTGGTTGTCTCTAGGACATACATACTTTCACTTATTGCGTCGGATTTTGAAAAATGACGTAATATAGACAAAAAGAAAATTTAATTAAGCAAACAGGGAGTGTTGAAACTAAACAAAGATCAGCTAAAAACTCACAGCATCAGTTCTCTGGCGAGCTGGAGTCCGGCTATTACGCTTTTGCTCCCAAATGGGTCCGGAATCCCAGCTCCTTCTCGATGCTCTAGGTCGCGGAATCCCGCACGAAGATGAGGACCAATTGGAGGTCTCCCACTCCGACCCGTCACCAACGGAAGCCACACTCACCTTCTTGAGCTCTTTCAGCACTTGGGCGCTCGTCCTTTCCAACTCCGACCTCTTCAGCACCACATTCACGGGCGAGTTCGGAATTGATCTGAGCCATATATATATATATATATATAGCAAATGTACAATGTAGTATATAGGTCACATTTCATATTTGAATTTTTGAGTAAACATCAGTCTTAATTAACAAGCGTTCAAGGTATGTTACAATATGCAAACTTTAGTTGGAAAATGACATGTTAATTCAAATAAAGAAAACGCAAATGTTTTTTTTTTGGTACAACATAGAATCATAAACCACTTCATTTCAAAGTGTTGTATTACTTACAAAACAATAAAACACACACAACCTTAAAAATAAATTTTACAACTTGATCAAATTCAAGAATGTTTCTAAACTCAATTTGGTACCTGAAACCGCGGTCCGAAGGTGGTGCCCTTTCCCCTCTGGCAGCAGGGCTAAGCGACCTATACTTCTTGCGCTTCTCGGGCAACGGAGGTGTGGCGACGCACGGGCGCCTCTGTCTGGGTAAAAGGCTAATACCTCGGAGCACGGGCAAGGGGGAGGACGGGTCGAGGTGGTGAACGTGAACGAGCTGGCCGAGCTGGAGTTGATTGGTGAGGATGAGGTGGTCATGCTCCTGGGGAAGGGACACAAATGTGGAGTGGGAGGAGTCGGAGAGCTGGAGGTGGAACCCGCGGTGGCGGGAGAGGTCGGGACCGAGGCCGGCCGGGAGGATGCTGGTGACTTGGAGGAGGGTCGGACGTCGACGTGGGGACTCGGATTGGAGGAGGTGGAGGAGGGTGCCTGGGGAGGGAGACGCCATTGGTTGACGTACGTACTACGTACGTGCATGGGAGGTTAGGAGGGAGAAGAGGAGGTTCGTGCTTGTAATCAATTTTATTTTATTTTTTTTCCTTTTTTGTGCTTAAAATAGACTTTCAATCATTTGAATTTGAGGAAATTCTAACTTTTTTTTATTACTGGCCAACTGGGAACTCTTTTGATCTATCAGTATCTTTGAAGATACTTGATAAAATCGGAGTCAATATCAATCCCACCCAAACTCGACAAATATATCTAACATCCAATTCAATCTGAACTTTCATGTAAAATTAAGTTTAGGAGTGTATTAGGGATACAACACAAAAAATGGCTAATATGCGTCTAAATGATGAATTTTTAAAGTTTAGAGGGGTAAAATGTTACAAAACGAAAGTTCAAGGGGTAAGTGTCATTTTTCAAAGTTCAGATGTACAAAACGAAATCAAGACATAATTTTAATTATTTCAAGATATTAAACATCTTTTGAAAATGGAAATTGAGTGGCGGACCACTAGACGCCTCCTAAGTGGCATGCTTGGTCAACTGCTTGGTCAGATCCCATCTTTTGTCTCCGTTCTTTCCTCGAATCTTTGCATATCATCAGCATTAAATGTTTGGCAGTACATTATGTCATTGGAAGATGTCAAATAATGGTTGCATGTAATGAACAAGACAATGTCTTCTGTACTCCACCATTTTGGCACCCTATTTTGGAGGGAAACTAAAACAAAGTCTGCAAGTCATTGCGTGGGGTCTTATTTCTCAATGAAGCTCCAACCAACTCCTCTTCCCTGTCCTTGATTCAAGTCTTACGTAGTTCTTCCTCAACAATGAGCTTCTGTGTACTACCACTTTTTTCATCGTATGTGGAAGATATCTGCATATTTTTGTTTTGTATTTATATTCATTCTTGTTGGTTTGTTCTTATATTTTGTGGTCTAGTTATTAAATGAATATATCTTTTATTTAATGTATTGTGCAATGTTGGTACAGAAGACAAGTACACATTTTTTGTTGTTTGGTGGGAATGTTTTGACATTAACTATTTTTTGCTCTTTACTGTGTATTAGTTGTTTGCATATTTATTATTTTGTGTTTTCCTTCGTTCTGAAGGGAATGTGTTCTAAATTTTTTACTTTTATATGTCAATTATTATGAATTGGATGTGCAAACATTTTGTTCTATGATTATGATATTCGTCTTTTGGAAGTGTTAAGGAAAAGACGTTTGGTCCTTAACCGTAGAGCTCTAAAAGATAATGATTACATAAATCAACAGTTATTCACAATCATGGTAATTAACATGGAACATTAATTACCGAGATAAGATTGTCGTGTTAGTCATCGATTGTTGTAACTCTAAAAATAATTGACGACACAAGTATATGAAAGAGGAAAATTGTTACTTTTATATATTGAATAGACCTAACAAGTAAAACATTATGAAATTGTGTTTCGTGTCATTAATGTTTTACTATGTCTTGGGTCCTAAGATATGAGACTTATATCTTTTCACTCAATAAGTGTTTGATTTGATTATTGTCAAAAACTATCAATGAGTATAGTGATAAAGACGATAGTTGGTTGAACGATTATCATTGCCCTCTTCATTGAGTGATGATATTAGTGGGACACTTGATAAAACAAAATTATAATGTGCACAATGTAGCTTAAGTTAAGTTATATAGTTATAATTAGCTTAAAAAGATCAAGAAATGAATATAATACAAAGGTGACACATTTCTACTTTTTATGTATTCTTAATATCATGTGGCAAGAGACGGACACAAGTGGTGCACTTACATCACTAAATGGATCGTGTTTAATTCGAGTGGAATAACGACATCTATGCTAATTGGGTAACTATAATGTGTAGCTAGATACCGCTTATAGTTTGAGATATTAAGTATTTAATATCACTGTCAATTTGACTTATATCCTCCTATAGGTCACACCACAAAACTGGGAAACAAGAAGCTTAAATTGAGTTCATATGATGTGTCGGGTTTCATGTGAAAATGGACGCATGCGGTTAATCAATAAAATCAATATGTTATGAGAATTGACATAATTAGAATCAAGGATAAATTCATATGAGGAGTATATATTATGGGGTGTAATAATTTAATATTACATATGATAATATATTACATAAGATATGAATTTGCTAAAAAACCCAAAAGGTCAAATTTTGTTGGATATAAATCCAAAATTTGACAAAGGCAAAATCGGGGTCAGCACGGTAAACCGTTTAGGGTTCGGTCGACTGATGTGTCTTCGGAACGGTCAACCGAACGGGGAACGAATAACGCATTTGGTTGACCGAAATTGTCTGGAGTGCCTGGATAATTGGGATCGGTCAACCGAGAGAAAATATCCTGGAGCTATCTTGGGACATTTTCAGTAGACCGAACGTGACACGGACATCCGAAGAAATTCGCCAGGAGAAATTTTGGTGGGTCAACGGTCGACCAGAGCGAGACGCGGATCGTCTGAATTTTTCCACGAAATTTTTCTCATGTATATTCGGTCGACCGTCTAGCTCACGGTCATCCGAACATGTGTTAAAACCGAATGGTTCGGTTGACCGAGAATAATTCTCGGTGAACCGAACTACGCGATTTTTGCCTGAATTATTAAGAGAATAATTAGATCATGTGTTGGATTAATTCCATATTTGATCAAACATTTTTTGAGAATACTTATGTGACAATTTGGGATTAATTTTAGGAGAGAAAAAGTAAGAGATGATGACTAGATAACAGTTCTTGATATGAATGTTTTGATAGCCTATAAAAGGACCTCTCATCCTACTTGTTTAAGTTAATGCATAAATTTTCTCTCTCATTAATCTCTCCCTTAATCACCACGAAAATCTCTTAATAGTTTTAAGTTTTGGAGATAGAAATCTCAGGAGCTTAAAGAGATGTTATTAGCTAGATTCTAAGTTTAATTAGAGATTGATTGATTAGCTCATTTCTCTTTAATCTTGTTTAGAGTTTGGTAAACACTTGGAGGCGAGTCGGCGGGTGATTCAACGAGAAACGGAGCACCGGATCTTCTGAAAGGTTTTAGAGAATCTTTGGGTACGATCCTCTCTCTTTTGTTTATTTTAATATGTGTAGGAATGCATGATATTAGAATAAACATATACATGTACATAAAATCAATGAAAATATGAATCGATCTTGTATGTTTGTATTAATTTTTTTAAAATATACACATACACAGGGACACAAAATATTACACATTCTTCTTAGTTTATTGTTCCAATTTGTTGTCTAGTTATTAAATGAATCTTTTTACCATTTAATGTATGAAAATGTTAGTATGCAGTATCTACGACTTATATGTCTACATTTATATTGTATGTTGTGTAACAACATGGAATATTCTGTAGAATAACTTATTGTTGGTGGAATAAATCACGGAACCATTTTAAGACTTTAAAAATGTTTTGCAGTAAAAATGTCTTCAAATGAGTCCCTTAAGATTGTGGCCTTTGACGTCAATGCAATCCCTGTAACCTCCATCCCCGAGCCTCCCGAGGTTGGCATGGTTTTCGATTCGTTCGATGCAGCAAAGACTTATTACTATAAGTATGCATATTCATTGGGTTTTGCTTCAAAGATCCTCACTCCCACTATGACAACAAGATATTAACCCGTGCAACACTTACATGCGTTAAAGAAGGGAACGCTCCTGAGGTGCATTTATGTAGTAAAAATGAGATTTTTAAAAATTATCTGATGCAATTGTTATTAAATGCTTATTTCAATTCCTTTTCAGAAACCTTGCGACTTGTAGTACAAGGATCGTTTATATTGCCGCACACCCAGTGTCAAGCTCGCATGCGGATTGCTGGAAACGATCTAATATGATGCATGATTAAAGAAGTTGAACTTAAGCACAACCATGAATTTAAAGAGGCTAAGAAAATGTGTTATCTCCTATCAAAACGTGAAATATCTGTTACGGAAAGGCATCGCATTGAGACCAATGACCTAGTTGGTATTGGTGCCTCGAAGACAATGCACTCATTTGCAATGGAGGTCGGTGGTTACTCCAATCTAACTTTCACCGAACGCGATGTCAGGTTGTTTGATGGTTTTATAAATATTCATATTGATTTGAAGTTTGAACCATATAAAAAACTTCCTTTATGTTGCATGACTCAGGGATGTATTGAAGGATATCTGCAATCTAAGACTTGGTGTAGGCAATGTCGTAGCCATTTTACATTATTTTCTTAAAATACGGGAAAAAGTTTCCAACTTCTTCTATCTCATGGACCTTAATAAAGAAGGACGCTTGAGAAATTTTTTTTAGGTCGATGGTCGTTCTCGTGCTGCATACCAATATTTTGGTGACACCATATGCTTTGACACAACATGCTTGACCAATAAGTATGACATGTCATTCGCTCCATTTGTTGGAGTTAATCATCACCTACAATCTGTGTTGCTTGGGTGTGGGTTATTATCTCCAGAGACTACAGAAAACTACATTTGACTCTTTAAATCTTGGTTAACCTGCATGCGAGGTTTTATTAGTTCTCTACTTTATTGGTTACTATAATATGTTTTTGTAGGAAGGTTTATGAAAACACTTTTGTCTATTGCAGGTGTTCCTCCGCTGCCATCATCACCGATCAATCTCGCACGCATTATGGGTGTTGTGGATGAAGGTTTCCTAGAATCGAAACATCGTCTTTGCATCTGGCACATTCTCCAGAAGGTTCCTCAAAACACTACTTCTAGGCAAATGTTCCTTATGTTGATTTCTGTAGTAGCTATCAAAACACTACTTCTAGGCAAATGTTCCTTTAGTTTATGTTGTTGAAGTCGTGTTTTGTTTTGTTTTGCTTAAAAAACCTTTTGCATAAAGTCCAATGTGTTATTTGTTTTGATCTAATAAGTAAAATGTGGAACCCGAAGGTGAAACATGAATGTGGCCATTAATATTTTCTGTTACAAACAAATACTCTAAGAATATGCATTAATATTTCAACAACCACCAACATTTAATAATACATATTCCAACAACAACTACCATTAACACTGATAAAACGAACGACACAAACATTTTTTGACCAAACATTTGCTCTTCCAATTAAAAAGAACGACACAAATATTTTCTAGACAAACAAGTTCTGTTGAAATTAAAAGACAAACAATGTTTAACCACAACAAACAAGATTGCTTGAAACTGAAAGACAAACAAGGTATAATACTGAAAATAAAGTTCAACATTGATTACAGTAAATAACCTATAAATTATTAATACTGAAATTACTTTGCAAATGGGTCAAAACACATTCCACTATCACCCAAAAGATTGATTAGCAACTCACGACGAATTGCATGGAAGCAACTTTTATATGTTTCTTTGTTCAAATCCTCATTTGGAAACAAACACCTAATCCAATGAATCACGTATAGTGCATAATCATTTGAATCCGTCTCTTGAATCTGACAATCTCTCACAAACTGAAGTTGAAATTCAAGTTTGAAGTAAGACCTCCAAAACTCGGCTGCTAATTCAGCTGCAAGCTCATGTGCTCCCTTTGCCTTAGATGGGTTTTCTCCTGGAGTCAACTGAGCATCTCAGTGGCGGGATTGAATACACGGATCGAATCAGAGATCATGCCGCCCACCCTGAAAAAATTGAGATCGATCAGCAGCCGCGCGAGGTCTGCTCTCTCTTATCTATCGAGGCAAACTGTTATAGTGCTTTATAGATTGGTCCTCAGTGTTGACAACAAGAAAGTCCAGTGCTCATGTAGTAGGATGGGTTGGGCCACCAAATTGGCATTCTTCTCCTTCCATTTGTTATCAAAAAAGTCACTTGCCAACTGAAAAATATTTTTAACGATTGCATCCGAGTAAACAGTCCAAACTAGATAAAGACCATAATTTGTAGAATGACAACCATAATTTGTAGAATGACATCCACAAACTGTAAGAAACGTAGTTGTCATTAACAATAGATCATTTGTAATTTAAATGTCAATAAAACTACATTTATTATTTTGCCTTTATCTCATTCCTTGGCACCTCCATCTAATAATGTACTATCTTCTGCACAAAAGTTCTCAACTAAGATCTCCACCATCTCATTCTCCACTAACCTTTTTGAAATTCAAAATTTTATGAAATGGTGTCTTCACAAAAATGTTCTTGTGGGCCTCTGTCATTGTCGAAGCCACATTCTTCCATGCAGGGAAAGACACTCGTGTGGCGAGAAACCTAAGGTCTGCAATCGACATCTGCAAAACGTTTATAGTTTTTTTTATCTAGATGTAAACCAAACCTAAAACCTATTAATTAACAACATTAATGTTATTGCAACATCACAACATTTACCTAGACGTAAAGACATGTGATATTAAAAAAACTATCATAATTAATGCACACGAATGAATCAAAACCAACCTAACTAACGAATGAGGTAGTGATTGGATAAACTACTACTGAAATTAAGGCAAAAATGTGGATGTGGGCTTTACATAGCTGAGATATGGCTATGTGTTTTTTTACTTTACCAACTTTCTATCTTTTATTCAATCTTTTACTATGTTTACCTTCTTCTTGTTTTTTGATTTTATATGTTTACCTATTCTCAAGTAGGAACGTATAGACTGACTAATCGCCAACAAAAGATAGGGAACTACACTTGTGTCAACATTTACACATCAGTAATAAATGGTTCAGGTGATCTAGAAGCAGTAACATGCATGTCATTTGTTTACTACTGGATTTATATTGATACCTTCAAATTTGGGAACGTAAGATCTTGAAAACAAACATAATCTAGCAACCACAAATTAAGATTTAAAAAACATAATACATACGACAAGAAAACAAACAAAAATAATCAGCAGAAAACAAAAATAGCCACACACATGAAAAACATAAGCAAAGAGGAAATTTGTTAGAAATCATTCAAAACCTTCGATTCGATATTGTACATTCCTATTATAAAAAGCAGATCATGTTGATTACGAAGAAATTTTAATCATCAATTGTCTGTAAATTTAATCATAAAAAATTGAAATTAAAATGACCTAATCAAAAGGTTCATATAAACTTTAAAGAGCTCAAGTATGTAATGGGCGTGAACAACTAATTTAGATCATTGACCACAAACCATGACCATAAACGTTCAAGTGTCAACAACTTGTGAAAATGTTAAATGATTGTGTAGCTAACATATGGGAGAAAAACATATTAAAAGACAACCTTATGCAATGTGTGAACAAAAGTTTAATGATAAATCAAACTTACGCAGATGTGATATTTGATTTATATTAAGAATCTTCATTTGTCTAGAGACCAAAACCATGAGTATGCTATTATATTTCAATTTGAAATCAAAGATATTTACTGTAAGTTGTTAAATTCAAAGCAGGAGTACATCAATAAACTACACAAATTTGACCAAAACAAAGGAAATATCCCAAGGTAAACAACACTCACCCTCAAACTACTAAAACAAATTCAAAATCTTACCGAAACAAACACCCACCCAAAATCTTACCCAATATAACCCAACCAATTTTTTTCTTCAAAAACCCAATAGAAAAAAAAATCAAAATATTACCAAAACAAACAAATTAACCAAAGGTAAACAACATTCACCCTCAAACTACTAAAACAAATTCAAAAGGAATTTTTTTCAAAATAATCACCAAATAAAAAAATGAAAAAATATGCACATGGAAAACTTAATTGGCAAAGTATGCACCTTAAAAATGACACCAGTGATGTCGTTTTCATTAACTAAAAACGACATCACTAATGTCGTTTTTACATTAAATAAAAATAGCATCACCAGTGCCGTTTTTACCTAGGGTATCTTCAATTAGCGACGAATCGATCGAGTGTCTCATTTTTACACATCGTATGTAACTTACGTCGAATATTCATAAAAATGTATGAATAAACTGAAATTATTGTATCCAACTAATAATTGTTGTGGGGTAAAACACATAGTGGGAGATTTGTTGAGTCTATAGTTCTGATTGGGAGTGCGGGGGTGGTAGGGGCAGCACTGGTGCCGTTTTTAGTTAATGTAAAAACGACATTAGTGGTGTCGTTTTTAAGGTGCATATTTTGTTAATTAAGTTTTTCATGGGCATATTTTTTTTATTTGGTGATTATTTTGAAAAAAATTACAATTCAAAATTTTACCAAAACAAACAGCCACCCAGAATCTTAGCCAATAGAACCCAACAATTTTTCTTCTTAAAAACCCCAATAGAAAAAAATTCAAAAACTTACCCAAACAAAGAAAATAGCCAAAGGTAAACAACACTCACCGAAAATCAAATCAAACCTAAAACCCCATTAATCAAACAACCCAACCAAAAGGCTAAAAAAATGACAACACACCACCCCGTACCTGAAACCAAAAGTTGTATTTTTAAGTGGTGTCGTTGATGCTGATGGCGGTGCCGACGGGTGCTACCTGTCGGTGGGTTTTGGTTTTGGGAAATAATGGGAGGGGATTTGATTGCTGTTGAGAGAGAAGAGGAGTTTTGAGAGTTGAAGATGTGACACAAGAGAGAGAAGAAAATTTGGAAGACAGAGTTTTCTTTGTAATGTCTATTCCATTTACAGGTCTATTGCCTTATAGAGTTGTCCCATCAAATAAAACTATTACATTCCCTACGTGATCTTTGCTTGCTTCAATAGCTGACTCGGTTGAAGAATACGATGACTCGGATGTTGACTCAACAATGCGTTCTGTGGGGTGTCAAATAGAGTGTCTGTCTCTCAATACTATTTGAAAATACTTACGTTGAATATCTAGCATCTCAACTTAACATTTTGAATTTAGATTTGATTTCACGTATTAGTTAAAAAAATGCAGAAATGTACTTTGGCATAAATATATCAATTTATAACAAAAACAACTTTTTAAAATATAATCTCTATATATTATTTCGATTTGCATATTTACCCCTCTCCCATGGACGCCAAAATCAAATCCGGGTCATATTTTCGCGAAGGGGGAGAAACCCTTTTGTTCCGACTAGACTCGGACCCAAACCCAAAACCCCTCGAGGCCGGCGATGGCGACCTCGTCGGAGCAGCCGCCGAAGAAGCGGAGACTCCTCTACGCCGTCCCCTCTTCCCCTCTCCCCTCTCCTCCGGACGACGTCCTCAGCAAACGAAGGAACACGGAGGAGATCCGGAGCCTGTACGAGTGCTACAAGCGGATCAAGCTCTGCGTCTCCAAGAACGATGCCCGCCTCGTCTCCAACTTCGAGCAGGCCTACCTCTCCTTCATCTCCGCTTCCCAAGGTGACTTCTGATTCTGGTTGATTTGATGTTGGAAATATGTTATTAGGGTTTGAAAGTATACGTTTATAATGACTTATTTGAATGATTATCCTTGAGAATTTGGCCATTCATGGTAGTTTGAATTACCAATGCTATACAGTTAGAGTTGTGGATTTGGATAGTCTACATGACTTGGCCTAACTTTGATCATTTTGGCTTAGCGCAAAATTTCATATGGTTCCACTATATTTATGTTATCCGTGTTTGGGCTATGCTTATGATCGTAACTTCAATTTGAATGGAGACATAACTTTACACGATGATAGTTACACATGAATTTTTAGCCCTCGAGATTTGAAGTGACACGTGTATCCAAGAAATGGAAACAAAGATGATGTTGTTTGTAAATTTACAATTGTCAATACTGTCATTTGCAAGTCCTTAGATTTTTTAAAATGATACATCCAAACACACCCTTCAGTTTTCAAATGTGCTCCAAGGAATTTTACATGTTAAATTGGAAGTAGATGTTGAACTATGAGGGGGTTTCAGTGGCAGGTAAAACTATAAGTTTGGTATAGGACAATAGGAGATCAGCTCTAATTTGAGGATGATTCCATGTAACTGGAAGTACGAAATGGAACTTTCTATCTATAGCAAATTGCCAATTGTGGTCGCAGGGGACAGCAGAACTTGAGAAGGATGGGAGAACTAGATGGATAAGTATTGATGTAAAAGGGTACGAGTCTACGATTTTTTTGAACATGCAATAGCTAGTGCAAAAGGTTTCTGATCTTGTTCTCCCATGAACAAGATGGGACCTTACTGTGTAATAAATTTATGTGTATGTGTATGTATGGGACCTTACTGTGTAATAAATTTATGTTCCTCTAATACTGTTACTTCTGGAAAAGATGTTAGCATAATTACATTGTCCAGGAGAGGGTTATCCTGATGGTAGATTTTACGAATTTAGGACTGAAAGGCCTGATCTGATGTGAGATATAACACATCATAAGGTAATATGCATGTGCAATTCATGTTCTAGCTTATCCGTATGGAGCCTTACGTAGTAATTCTTGACCATGAATGACTGTAAATTGTCATAATTTTTATATATATTCTTCTAGTGTCATTTTTTGGCAAATTATGTTGGCATTTTTCACATGTTAGATATACATTTCTTACCATGGGTAAAACTATAGGTTGCACCAGTGTGCAACGCATTGTAGCCGAGCTTATTCCAAGATATGCATCATTTTTCCCAACTGCTCTTGAGGCGGCAACGGAAGTTGTCATCAACATGCACAATTGGACTTTGAATGTGATAATGAAAGGAGAGGATGTTGATGGTGTGGCATATGAAACTGTCAAAGCGTGTATATTTGGGTTGGTGGACATCTGTTTAACTGCTGCATGTGAGGCGCCAACATCATCAGTTATCCGAGGCATCTGCCCTGCTGTTTTTGTTAATGTGCTATCCTTTTTCACCTCCGTCATGGAAGGCAAGGATATTTTTCAGTTTGCTGATTCAGAAATCATTATGTTGTTTGGAGACAAAGAATCTTTTTATGAGCTGAAGAAGGAACAGTCAAGGGATACCAAATCTGTATTATCCAGATTGTTTAAGTTTCAAGCACTTAGTTTGCTCAGAATATTTGTATGTTGCCCAAAAAGTCTATTAGCTGCTTGCTTTGAGCTTTTAAGTTCAAGTGGTACAGACAATGGAATCCAGAAGAAAGCAGAGTACCTTTTACACCAGGTGACAGCTCAGTTAAATGTGAATGAGATAAGAAATGCCCTAGAGGGGTGTAGCGAGACAAATGCTTTTGCAGGTATCTTATTTGCACAGGAGCAGGTTTTTGCCGAAAGCAAAAGGTATGATGAGGACAAAGATGTTCAAGCCGATGAAAGTATGAACCAAGAGAAATGTCCAGTTCTTAGCAAATGCCTCATGGAAATGGTAAATACTAACTCCTCATGTAACTACTTTTTTCTTTCACTTCTTTTGTTGTTGACAGCCTAAGCCCTATGATTTTTTAATAATAACATATTTCAGTTTTAAATTCCTTACAATATCCGTATTGATTGGATAATGCTCAATGTCACTAACTACAATAATCCCTGTTTTTTATTGCCACCTTTAGCAATTTCTGAGATTTATCGCAATCATTGAACTTTATGTTTGTATCGAGAATTTTCTTTCTAAATTTTGTATGGTTCCTGGATAGTTGCACATGGTTACTCCATTTGAGTTTAGAAAGACTAGAAAGAAAATAATCTCTAGGAAAGGAATTCACAACCTCACACTTGTAACAATTTTTATTTTGGATTTTCATACCTTGGAGTCAGTTTCCTTTACAACATGGCATATCTTCTTTTGCTTTGAAAAAACTCCACTTCAGGAGAAGTGCATCGATACAGTTGATGTCTCCAGGAAAATATTTGAATTCTTTATAGTTTTAAAAGACGAAGGTTGTGTTACGTTTGGATGTAGTATATTAATTTGGATTACGCTTCAACCTGAGTCACTATTGTGTCATTCATGACCTTCAGATGATTTCTCATGAGTATTTGGAATTTTTTTGTGGTTATATGAATACCTCCACAGAAAAGTTATTGGAAGAAAATCCCAAGTTTAGAGATGGAATTTGGGAATTTCACATATTTTATCTAACTTTGGCCATCTCAAAATATTATAAAATGCTAATATTATACCCCAGATATGATCATATGTACGTATCTATATATATCATTGTTTTCATATTATATTAAACGTCATGTGAATTAAAATCAGTTTTATTTCAAAATAATATCCAAACAAGAGAAAAATAATGTTATGTATGAACCTTGGAATTGTAAATCCCAGACACTACTTTAATCATCAATATTTCTTGTAAACATATTTATTTAAGTATAACAAATGAAGTGGATGCCTAAAGTAATTAGTTCCTAAACTATTTCAAATTGAACCCTTGAAATGAATAGCTTATCCTTTGTGACGGTGGTTTAGAATTTTTGGTTTCTATCTGGCTATTTTTGTTTCAAACAATAGATGATTAAACTTGGAGTAAGGCTACAAATTAAGTATGTGGATGTGGTAAATTGCATGATGCAGGGGTGGTCGCCTAGGCATCGCCTATTCGCCTAGGCGCCCGCCCGCCTAAATGCAATTTGCATCTATGCTGATCAAGTGATCCTACTTGCCTGAATTACAAATCCAGTATCAACTCTATTCTCAAATTTTATTTTTTATGAGATGACATTTGTAATTCTGCGCCATCAACCATGTTATTTCTGTATCCAGTGAAATCAATAGAGAAGATTCATCATCGATTTTATTTTTATGTTCACTGAGATTGTATTAGCGAAAACCAATATACTCATTACTATAACATGTGGTGGATATGCAAGGCGTTAAAATTACCAACCTAAGCTTGGAACAAATCCGGAGTCTAAATTGCAAAACAGTTGCAAACCATCTGTCTTTGTCTCTAAGTCAAAATATGCAGTGGCAGTTTGTAACTCAAAATAGAGAAATGGTGGTTTGGTCTTGCTGAGTTGCTTTGAACTTGGATATTCATTGATTGTTATTGACATTTGTAGAGGCATGTGTTTTTTGTCTTTATTTTGCAATTTCCAATATAACTACATTTTGGTGGTTTGGTTTTGCTGCCAACTATAATACTGTAAAATAATAAATTTAGTAACTATTGTTACCTTTTTACAGCCTATTCATGAAATTTGTCAATATTCCATCTTATGAATTAAAAAAAACATTTTGGTGAGGAAAGTTAATCCTTCGTGCGTATTCACCTGTTTCTTTATTGATATTTGCTGCACAGGTTATTCACAGAGATCCTTCTCTGAAGCGCTGGATACTTTTGAAGTACAATAAATTTTGCAAACTTAGGTCCAAGGTGGTTCTGGAGTCATCATTGCCTCTCGAAAATATAATTGGATCTTTGGAGGAAGTTTCAAAACCTGATTTTGATGAAAACAATGATGATTTTGACTCAGTAAAAATTATCAATCAACCTTATCTTTGCCATACCTCTCCTGGTAGACATGACAATTCTGCAGATTTACCTGATATGGATTGTTCTTTAGGAGCAATTGTGAAGTCCTCTAATGTTTCACCGCTGGACGATTGTGAAGGAAATGATAAGGGTTCGGTTCAGGTGGTTAGGCCTTGTTCATTGTCATCTACTTGCAAGGTTGAAAATCAGACATTAAATGATGCTCTTGAATCAGAACTTGAGAGGTCATCTTCCAGAAAGAATTTGGAGATTTCTGCACCGAACAAGCCTTCCCTGTCAAAGGGTAAAGTGGAAAAAGATATTACGAAAAAAAATCATGCTATCTTATCAGAACATGTTTTGAAAAGTGAAGCTGCACAGGAATCTATTTCGAGGATTACTTCCAGTACATCACCAACTTCTAAACAAAATATAGCTACTGAGCACATTGTTTGGTATTATGATAGGGATCCTGAAGCCATGGACGTATTCTTGGCATCAAAGCTATTGTGGTTGAGTTCAATTGGTTATGATGCATCTGAAACTTCAGTCCGGAGTCACTTTGAGGATTTTGGTCCTATTGAGAAACTTCTGATATTGCCTTCTCATCATTTTGTGCTAATAGAGTACTGTAATATCATGGATGCTGTTCGGGCTCGTGAATATATGCACGGCACCTCCTATTTTGGTGGTCGTCTTACTATTAAGTTTTTAGATGTTGGATTAGGTAGCAAAGGAGTTTTTAATAGTACAGCTGTTGGTAATAGTCGTTATGTTTATGTAGGAAAAGTGACAAATCGACGGGTCAAGAATGAGATATTGTATGAGATAGTAAGAGGAGGGCCAAGGCCACCTCACATGGTTACTGAGCTATCAAGTGAAAATGCCTTGTTGCTGGAGTTTGTAACTTCTGAAGAAGCTACTGCTGCAATGACGCGTATACAAAGAAAACGCAAGGAAAGTGAATACAGTGGTTCATCTTCAAATGATTTTACCAAGGACAATTTCTCATGCTGTCGTCTTTTGGTAAGGCATATTGATATTTCTGTCTCCGATGAAGAGCTAATTAGTGTGTTTTCTGGTTTTGGTGATCTTACGGGGTGGAAGTTTATGAGGCAAATTGGTTGTTGTTTGATGTATTTCCGTTTGATTGAAGACGCACAACGTGCGAAGTTTCATTTGGATGGGGCAAGATTTGGACGTGCTTCCATTCGTGTTGAAATAATGACTGATGGCCCAGGAGATATTTGTAGCTCATCTCCTCATCAAAGAAGTATACCAGGTAGCTCCACCCGTGGTAGAAAGACGTTGAACCAATTATCTTCACTTTGTGCATCCCTGTGTGGAAAATATAATATCAATCAGACTTTTAGCCATAATGCAAGCCATAAACGTAAATGCCATTCTAGCTCTGAGGGCGAGCATGTCCAACTTGCAACAAACACATTGTCTGTTATGTTTCCAGATACATTATCTCCATTTCTTACTGATGAAGAATTGAAACTGATATTTAATGTTGCGGTGGAGGATACTGGTTCTGTTGTTAGAGTAACTTATGCTGAAGGAAATGCACATCATTGTTTTGTTGAATTCAGCAGTACAGATGCCGCCTTCACTGCTTCTAAGAACATCAAAGGCTGTCCAGGAATGTTTCTTCAGGTTGAGTTCAGGTACCTGTGGCTGTCTGTTGCTTACAATATATAGCTTCTGATATCTACTTTGTCTAAGATGTGTAATTTCATTTTAGCACATTGGACATGGAATTAGTTCGAGCTGACTAGCATTCTTTGTGATGTGGTTCTCAATCGTTTATTTCTGTCTTGTACTCTTGTAAGGTTATATAAATAAATTAAGCAAAACAATTTAAATCCATAAAAGTGGGTTTTAAGATTATAAGATACAAACTGTTTGTCAAATTAGTAAAGGCACCTGTTGTCAGAACCAAGATAACCATCATGCCTTAATGTCACTTTATACTATCATTAATAAAAAGTAGTTATCTGAATCTCAAAGGCACAAAATCTTTATGATATGTGAATTTAAGTGTTTCTAAGAAGAGAAGCTTTTGGTGTGGGGCTTTTGAACAATCTATCTAGCTGAAGGATCTAGCTGCTAACAATTAAAATCCTAATAGAAATAGCCAAATTCTAATAGAAAAGCTAAAGTAGCTTTTGGTCCGGACAAGCATACCATGATTTATACCTTAAAACTTGTCTACTCCAATTGTCATATTGGCATACATCTACATTAGCTGCACGGGGATTGAGATTTGACAAATTACTGATAAATAGGAGTGTTTCTAAGTTTTTGCTTTAAGAGTGATATTTTCTGGGCATTTCTAATAATATCAAGTGTTTCCTATCTTCGCATTTGATGTAACTTTTAATATAGTGAGATTATATTATGTATATATTATTCGTTCATATATATATTATACCATTTTGAGATCAAAGCTACTTTAATCTAGATAAAGTCTATTATGATTTATTTACTCAATAATGTTTTTGTATATATTATTTGGTTTTCGTTCATATAAATTTTCTATGTTGCTACATATGTCAATTAGGTTTACAAGATTCTACTAAAAGATTCTCTGTTTTTTTTGAGTTTTTTTGCTTCTATTAATAGGCATGAAACTTAGAAATTGAGTTATTGACTCTTCCTAATATTTAAGGATTGAGGATGAATAGTATGTGCTGTTTCTGTATGATATTAGATTTTCATCTTTAATCCCTCTTTGTGGTGCAAGTTACTCGATTGCATGGTACATATTTGTTGCAACTTCTGTTTCACCAGGTCCAGTTATACGATTGACCGTGACACAATTTCATATGCTAATGTCGGATGGTTCTCCCGGTCTTTAGATTTATGGGATTAATCTGCCAACCTTGGAAGGCTTTGTTGTTGTTGACTTCTTGTTGCTGATCTGTGAAAAACCTTATCAGACCTTGGTACCTAGTTTAGGAGTTTGACATGAAGCTGGAAATGGGAGTTGGACTTTACATCATAGCTTGTTGCCTTCTTGGTCCGAACAAGCATACCATGATTTATTCCTTCAAACTTGTCATTCCAATTGTCATATTGGCATACATCTACATTAGCTGCATGGGGGATTGAGATTTGACAAATTACTGATGATGTTACTTTTAATATAGTGAGGGTCGTCAAGGTTCCGGAAATCCAAGTGTGTCAACTAATATTTCGTCACATGATGATTACCATTCCACTAGCATGGAGAGCAATCGTGATGGTAATCACATGATGCTTGAGGTTAAGTCGGGGAATGTTACTAAGCTGGTTTCTCCCCAAGCTGAAGTTCAAAGTTGCGGAAGGGAGGTGCAAGATGTGCATGCTTTTCACCCGAAGTGGTCTACCAATACTCCTGGGAAAGGTGATATCTTTGTTTTCCTTGCTTGGAAAGGATCGGGTCCATCAACCTGCTAATTTTTCCTTTACTCGTGCCCATACAAATAATATCGTTCTGAAGGTTTTCCTTTGTTTTGATGGTTCACAGAGGGTTATGCTGTCACTGATGCCAACAGAAGGAGCTGGCAGTACAGTAATACTGAAATTACACCCCAGCCTTTGCCTCCTGGCAACCTAGCCCGGCCTCTCACTTCAAGAAATAGTGAATCTATAATACCACCTCCAGTCCAGACAACCTCTTTCGTCAGTGCTGCCTTTGTTGCTCATACAAATTCCTGGGATGGCCTGAATTCATCTTTACCACATAATCAAATTGTTGCACCTATACCACCGAATAATAACCCCCACAGTCATCAATGTCCTCCCATTCCTTTTATACCCTCTTCTGTCACTCCTCTTGCTCAGTTGCAAGGAAGTTCAGGAAAGCATTTTGAACAATTAGGCGCTATCCCACTTTCATCACCACCTCCACCACCTCCTCCAGATGTGCCACCTCCAGCTCCTCCGCCACCACCTTTGCCTCTCTCTCATCCACCTCATGTTCCACCACCCCCACCATGTTCACCACCACATCCTCCCCAATCCCATGTCAAAACTTCCAACATAAGAAGCAGCGGACTGCATCAGGGCCAGCAGTGGCAAGGTACTTTGTCTAAAAGTGGTGTCCACTATTGTACAATCATGGCCCACAGAGTAGAATCTGATTCATGCAAGTACTCGAATGGAACGTCTGAGCCATCAGAGTAAGTTTTTTTTTTCTTGCTTGATGACAATTAACTTTTAGCTCATAACTTTCTATAACATGCATTGCTTATTTTATTCTGTAACATATGCTCGTATGTTTGTGGTGGCATGTGTTTTAGCACTCATGACCATGTTAAGTGCAATTTTTTAGGGGGGATCCAATATCTTTCATACGTTAGAGCCATGCTCACCATGGCGCTGTATTTGTCCACCATGCTTTATTCTATTTGTACGTCTTATAAACTGTAGTGGAAAACCATAAACAGTCCAGGAACAGTTCAGATTGTCTGTGCCCCAATTTGCCCATGCAATTAAGTGTTGTAAATTTGTAATGACATCGAAATCACTTTGTGTCTGCTATTTTTTTTTACTGGTACTTTATGCCCGCTATGTTGTTGCAGTCAATGGTGTTATTGATGATTCTGAAAATCTTATAGATGCAAAGCAAAATTTGTATATGTGCATGAAATAAATTTTCAAGCGAACACAAGATCTTTCAATTCCAGCAAGCAATCATAATGATCCCTAAACTGTGCACTTGTGTTTTTGAATTTCTGAAAATCTGAAATAAAAAGATGCGTTCTTGCTTTCTCTACAAGCTCTTGGACCCAATTGTCTTGGGAATCAAGGAGATTCAATGTGCTAATTTGATCCTATGTGTTTCTTGCATAGGTTTAGAGTTTGAATGCTTGGTCCCTGACATACCATACGTGATATGTACAACACAACTATATGAAATGAAACAGTGGTTTCAGGTCTTAATTTGTGTACTTAACACTCCCGATGACCTACCATTTTATTGTACTTAACAAAACTTTCCTGGAAAATAGAAAATTCTGCATTGTCTTGGAGGTCATTGACTGCATCAGCTATCGATTTTAGTCCGTGGTGTATTTGGTTTCTTAGAGTTGTTTGTGTATCCTATCTTACCTTTCTTCTTCTTCTTTCTATTATTGTAGTTGGCCAGCAAGATTGGATGTGACAAAACGAACCGACTTTCGGCATGTTAAAGCAACATTTAGTACCACCCTACCACAGAAAGTAAGTTATAATCTTCTCAAGGAGAAAAATACCCTTTTGACTGTTTGGTGCCTTCGACTCTGAATCATCCCATCATTCATATATTGCTCCAGAATTTATTATTTCTTTTTCATGTAGTGCCTGAATTTTTATATATGCATTTAATGCATTCAGGTTAAGTGCCTCGTGCTGTTGGAAGGTTGGTTTGGTCTGTGGAGGGTTGTAATCTTTGTGAGGTTGCTAAAATCCGTGGTTATAACATCTCATGCATCTAATTATCCAGATGTTGGATTTTAAGAAATTTGTAGTTTCATTTGCATATTATCAACTCCCTATTTAACTTGAGCTCCTTTGGAATATCTCATTTACGACTTACTCGTACTCGCTTGAATTCTAATTTTCTTTATTGTTTTGAAGCCTGAGCTACACTAACGTCCTCTTTGTTATTATGTTACACAGAGAGAGGTTTGTCGACTACTACCATCCACTCCTGATGACCAAAAAGGGGTATGTATGGATTGTACTTCTATTTAACGTGTGATTCTTTTTTTTTTGTAATTCTGAAGGTGTGATTTGGTGGGCATAAAGTGGAGGGAAGTTGAAAACTTTCCTTAGTTGTTGATTGAAAATAGGGACTTCTTTTTAAATACAAATTCGTTAACAAATCCATGCAAATCAATCAATTAGGAGGCTACAAGTCATTCTAGAAGCTCCCTTAAAAAAATTCTTACAAACCAGTCACATTGACAATGGAAGCTTTCTTTTGAATAGAAAGAAGCCTCTCATATTTCATAATTGTTCTATGATGGAGTCCTTCCCATGTAGCGTGTACTTTATGTAAACGGATAAGAGCCATTACTTGGTATCTTTTGGTGTTTGACCAGTCTTGGTTACCAAAACCATAGTTATAAGATCAAGGAACTCTCATCCGTTGTGGTCATTGCCATAAGTTCTGTACATTTTTAGTGCTTATTCAACCACTAAAAATCATTAAAATGATTTTTTTGAAGAAAGTGAATTGAAGCGTTATTGGTATTTAGTATTTACTGACTCAGCTTGGTGTTCTGCTTCTATTGTTTTGTAGTTTCACGACTTTGTGTCATATTTGAAACAAAGGCAATGCTCGGGAGTGATCAAAATTCCGGCAGGTAACTGTGGTTGGCCGAGGCTTCTATTTATTCTGCCACATTCAGCAGACATTTGCTCCATGTTGTCTATCGCTTCACATCCATCGGAATCCTTAATTGCCCTTGTTCTTTCAAAAGAGACACATGCAGAACGAGCTTGATATTCAATATTCATACTAACATGTCTATGTTAAAGATTTTTGCATTGTAATTGCTCTGCTATATTGTATTTACACATATCTAATGTTTAGGTTGTAATACTCTATTTTTAGGAGTTTGTTTAAGCTGTTTCAGTGATTGCATGTGTATGTACAAGAAAAACGTGATTGACCAGAAATTTTTGATTCATGTTTTGTGATTTGTCCAAAGATTGTGATTATCACGATATCTGTGACTAACCAAATATTTTGTTTTGAGGATCGATATCATCATAATTTGCTGAAAACATGTTTTATTAGGATGATATGTTTTGTTATGAATTTTTGATTTATCAAATAATTATGATTATCCTTTTCGAAAAAAATGATTATATGAAAATATCTATTTTTTCAATAATATACAATTAGTTAGATGTTCAACTTTTGAAGACGAATTAAATTAAAAAGCTTAGAGAACAAAAAATGACTAGGTCATTTCTTGCTGAGTGGCTCCCCTATTGGTCAGGGTAATAAAGGAGGTGGGTTTCATGAGTCTCGGGGTTTGTAACTTGCTGAAGTCCAAAGGACGGTGGTCCGAGGAGTTCCTGCTCATCAAAAGAAAAATTGTGGTAGGTCGGCTTGCAAATGTGATGAGTTCTGGACTATTGTTCTGAGGGTTTAACCTGCTAAGTTGTCTTGAACCCACCTAATTTGTCTTTGGGATTGTTTAGAACACTTGATATGCATTTGAGTTTCACCAAATACTCAATGCAGTTTTGGTCTCAAATGTGTTTTCTGGTGTTTGAAAAATTACAATTGGACAGACATTATCATACATTTTTGCTTGATTGCAAATCCTGTCGTACGAAGATTGCATTTGGATGCAACTTCTCGAGGTTGCTATAGTACCAAAGTTGCATCCAAACATGTTGTGGGAGTTGAAAATCTCAACTACTGGCACATATTTCAAGACAACAATTTGTATAGGAAGGAGAAACTAAGGGGTGAGTTTTTGGTAGTTCCTCCACTTGTTGGATTTTTGTGATGATTTCACTCTTGTTTATTTTCAGCATATGCCTACATAAGCTTTTATTTAATCAAAGTCTACGAATAATTTGGGGATTTACTTCGACAAAACATCTGAAACTTCATCCAAATAACTCCCAACTTCTGATGAAGAAGCTGCTCCTGGATCTACATTCTCAGAAACTGATTTCCCACTAGAAGCTTATATCTCGGAGTTTCATCCAAACGCAGTCTAAGTTCACCTGCAGACACAAACTTATTGGACGTTCTTATCACCAATATAGCAATAGTTAAGTCTACAAATTAGACTTCCCAATTAATATTGTAACATATTTTTAAAATTATTTCTCAATTTATAGTTAAATCTATATTGTAACATATTTTTCTTAATTTCTTCTTTCTTGAATTTTTATGTACCCAAAATGCAACATAGATTATTTTTTATGTTTTCTGAAATAAGTTTTCAATATGAATTAGTCTGTTATAGTCTTTCTATTAGCACTAATATAGATTTTGATATTCAATATAAGTTGTGTTATAGTAATCTTTGTAAACATTATTTCTCCAGTTCTTACGTTTTTCAATGGAAATTCCTATTATTACTTAAAAATATAAACAAAATTTTGGCATCAAAATTTAAGGACGCACAACCACAAGTTCAGAAATGCTTCGAAATTTATGTGATATATGTCAAGCAGATTGATTCTACAAGTGTTAGATGAGTAAGCTTGCGACAACTAAATACATTCATTGCAATATTTTTTAACATTAATTTATTTGAAATAATTCGTTATGCCAAAGTAGACCAAAGAACTTGAAAAGGATACATATCATAGATATTAAAACCCTTCTAATAAAGCATCATTTCACAGCTAAATAAGCAAATTGATGATGTTAATCATATCAGCTGGAAATACAAGGTCATAGACCATAGTCGTCATTACCTAATAGGCCCATTCAATTTTGGCAAGAAAATATTATTAATTAGATATTTAGCGATATATACCAATACACCTGCTAAATTAATTTATATGTATCGATGAATAATATATGAAACGGATTCTGATAGATACAAACTATTTTGGAAGGTAAGTTACTGGATTTACTGTTTTGGAAGTGAGGGGCAATCGAAATTAATCGGATCGATTCTAGTGCTCTATATAAACCCTAACACATTGTAATCTTCAACTTGTAAAGCCCATCTTGAGGTAGCCGTAGAGAAATTATACGTAGAGTTGTTCCAATGGTGAGATTAGAAGAAATTAGGATATAATTATTCGACCACGCTTTTTTTGTTTTTCTACGTCAAACCTGATTTGTTTTCTATTCTATTAGGAAAATTCTTCCATTTACGTACTTTTCGTGACAACTTTTCGAACATGTTTTCTTTGAAAGCAATTTTAAAATATTTTTTGCAGGCAAACATCATGAGGTTTATTGTGATGTTTATTTTGATTGAATGTGTTCTGGGAGGCGTACCATATTATGATGTTATGCACTTTGGAGCTCATGGAGATGGTAAAAATGATGATACTCAGGTATAATCTTTTATTTTTCTTTATATTAGCCTAAGGTGCATCATAAAATGTTGTGGTTAAGGTCACGAGATAGTACTATTGTTTTGTGTGGTGACCGTTTGTTGTTGGTTGGACGGATAATATAAGATTCAAGGATGAAATCTTTCCATACAAGTAAAAAAATGTTATCAATATATTTAAATTAAATTTTTATGTGACGTTGTGGTTTAATTTGTAGAAAGGAAAACGTTTATGGCCTTATAGTTATAGGTTGTTAATGTCATCCCTTAACATTCCTTAATCTGTTTGTTTGTTTGTCTTTTTTTCTTTCTTCTCTTTTTGATGTTACGCTTTGCGTCATTCCTATGTTTTCGGATTAGATAATTCATCGGTGGAAGAACATGGGAATGGGCAAATGGCAGTGCGTTTCCAAAATTTAATCTGCATGTAATCCTACATAGAATTTCATAATCTAATGGCACTAATGCGTTTTCAAATTTGAACATATTTATATATATTTTTCTGAGATGATTGTTGGTGTGCTTGGATTTTCCATTTTCGACCAAATCCCTATCTATTAGTCCGACACGTTTGATTTATAATTTGTTATAGTTTTTTTTCTTAAGTTACCTAATGAAAAAAGTATATTATGATTTCGGAAAGAATCTTAACATATAAATTTGTCAGTGACATAGATTTATTGTAAAGGGCCAAACACTAAATGGAAACTCAATAAATTTTAATTTCGACAGTAAAGGAAACCTCGTCAGTTTTAAGGTACATGTGTATTTATTAAAGAAACATATGAAATACATGCATGTGCACCTCTAACGTCCACTATTAAATTTATTTTGGCAAGCTATTTATTTATCTGATTCGTCGTAACAGACACTAATTTAATGTCTCCCAACAAAGAATCTAATATAACTTCCATAATTGAACATTAAAAAATATGTACTTCCAAAATCGTTACACATAAAGAATCCTTTTGGATAACTTGAGTTTTGAGTTTCAAAATTACGAGGTTAATTACAAATCTCAAAATTTCGGATAAGTTTTATATCTAAACCTCATACTTCATGTTTACTTCTTTAGGTTTGGAGTTTTTAAATATTAAGTTTGGTATTCTTGGTGAAAACTCAAACCTCATGTTTGGTATGTTAAAATTTGGAGGTTACGTTTTGTAAATGTTGCAATAATCCAATTTTATTTCCAACTTTATAAATATCATCTTCTTTCACTACTTCCTTTATACTTATTTCTTCTCCAAAAAAAAGTACATCTTTGGTAAAAAATGGCGAATTCCAATGTAGTTGTTAGCATTCGTCGGTATCCGTCAACTTATATTTCAGTGTCACCATCTGTATGTCGTCAATGTACTAATAAACATAATTTCAGCATTATTAGTACAAATGTTTCGGTGTTATCAATTGAAATAGTGTTATCAATTTTATTAGCTGAATAAATTTTATTAGTGTTATCAATTGAAATAGTTGGTTAAAAAGTTAAATTTTAAATTTGGATTTTTTCTTCAAAATATGTACATATGCGTTACTTTGCATTTAATTTAATTTTTTACCAATATGTTTGGTATTTTCTATTCTACCAATATGTATAAAAGTTTCTAAACTATAATATCAAATGAAAATAATAAGAAAACATCATCCAAACTTTTTTAGATTGCCATGATTTCAATTTTATCGAAACTTCAAATATCATCGATCATATCTAAAACAAAACCTCTATTACTAAGAATTTGAACATGTACAAAATTCACAAACGGTAACAACGTATATCAAACCAAACATCTTGTGAGTCACAACATAATCTTGCCACATAAATAATTAAATATATCATATATAAAACCGTCAAAATAAGTTTAATAGTAGTCATGGTTTAAAGCTAACAGAACATCTAGCAACAGTAGCAAGTCAGAAAAATAATTAGAACATGTAAGTAACACATACATGGCATACTAGAAAAATAGAGATATGGAGTGGAAATAAGAAAATTGACGAGGACAATTTAGGAATAAATTTTTACGTTTTGCAAAATATTGGTGAGTTAGTATTTTGCAAAACTCAAATTACAAGCTAAAAGGCAACCTAAAACACAAAACTCAACCTTAACAAAAATTATTTGGATTACAAAATTTGAGTTTTAAGGTTTACAAAACTCAAAAGTCGTCCAAACCTCAAAACTTAGCCAATCCAAGCACACCCAAAACGTTTTACTATATATGTTACCAATTACTTTAGTTTCGATTCATGTAAGGGTTATGTGAGTGTTAATTTTAAAGGTTGGATCGATATCTTTATACAGGCTAGAACATATTATTAGTTCCCAAAATAGGTAGGTCGATATCAAATTCAAATTTAACGTGCATAATCACATTTAATGTCTATTTGCAGTATTTCCTAAAAGCATGGTCCACTGTCTGTAACGACGCTCGTTCTCCAACGTTGCTCGTCCCATTAGGAAAGACGTTCTTCCTTCGCCAAGTACTCTTTAACGGCCCGTGCAAGTCCAGCATCCATGTCCAGGTGATTAGTGGTGCTTAATTATCGAGTTGAGCATAATTGATCTTGACCCTTTTCGAGACTACCTTACCCAACTTATATCCAATTCAACTTGATCCAGCAAGTAATTAATTTATTTGTTAATGGTTGCGTATTAAGTTTACGACTAAAGGATACTGCTAATAATAACATTGGTTAGTTCTAATAATGGTTGTGGTTAGGTGGACGGGAACATCGTCGGACCCAACGGTCGATGGCTAGTAGCAAAACCTGGAACGTGGATATCATTTGCTCATACTAAAGATCTCACCGTCGACGGTAAAGGCCAACTAGATGGCCAGGGATCAGTATGGTGGCCATGCATTTCTAAAGGGGTAATTAGCTACTTCATTTTATTCAATATCTTGTCCTAATTGAATATCTTAAGACCCAAATCTAATTAATATGATACCAAACTAACTTTTCATGCATTGATGTCTACTTTTGATTATCTCAAATGACTTACTAACATGTTTGTGATTTTCAGAATTGTGGTGCTGCCCCAGATGTAAGTCTCTCTAGTCTTTATAGCAGCCAATATATAACATTGATATGTACATTTTGATGTGTTCATTAGTGATTGATGATAATAACAGGCATTTGGGGTGTATGGTTGTGACAACTTTAAAATGGGTGGTTTGACCTTCGTCAACAGCCCGGGAAAACATGTTGACTTGTACGGAAGCGCCAACGTGTACGTAAGTGGGATCCACATAAAATCTCCAGGAGACAGTCCTAATACAGATGGGATGCACATCCAGGAGTGTCAACATGTTCAAGTCGACAACGTCAACATCCAATCAGGTGCTATATATTAATATATGTGGCAGATTGATTGATTAATTAACCCAATCAACTTTTTTTTCTGAAAACATGTGTCTAGAATTTTTTTAAGATAATTCCCAGTCGACCAATAAATTAAACATCGGATCTTGATCGTGCAAGTAATGATGTTGCAGGTGATGATTGCATTGGTATTGGTGCTGGAAGTTTGGATGTCAATGTTACCCAGATTACTTGTGGCCCTGGTCATGGTATCAGGTATTTGAAAATCACTTACAAGATCAAATATTTCCTATTCTGATTGATCCACATAATACAACTTCATACCACTAAAGTTTGATTTCTGGTTATGACTATTCTTAGACTAGATTGATATATCTAGCTATCTAGTGAGAATGAAAGATTGTCGTATACAAGTATTTCGTGTACACAAATCAATAAAGTACTAGTATTATGTGACATATATTTCAATATCTTGATCAAATTGTATAGGTGAACTGACAATAGTTTATCCACTTTAAAATGTTCGTAACTAGTGATTTGAAACTTGTTTTGTGTTGACATGAAGCATTGGGAGTTTGGGAATGGGTGGTGTTCATGAGGAAGTGCAACAAGTTCGTGTTTCGGATTGTTTCTTTGTTGAAACCCAGAATGGTGCAAGAATCAAAACTTGGGAGGTTAGTTGCTTTCAGATAACTGAAATCTTTAGGAAAAAATTGAGTGCGCACGGGTAACATCTAGAATGTTGTCTGCCCATATGTATAAATCGAGGAATTTTTAAGCATACATACATGTTTTCTGTCTTCCTCGTGCAGGGTGGTTCGGGCTTTGCAAAAGGAATCACTTTTGAAAATCTCAACTTCAGTTCAGTTGGCAACCCTGTTCTCATCGACCAACAATACTGCCCATCTAAAAATTGCTCAAAGAAGGTGAAATTCGAATTCCAATCTTTCTTCAATCTAATGGAGATATGCCTAAAAAGGCCTTGAAAGACTAACAAATAGGCAAATTGAATAAGTTCAGCTGATCATTTAAGAATATCCTCAACACATTATTGTAAAAAAACAGAGTGGAGCGGTTGCATTGAGCGATGTGCAATTCAGCGGACTCACGGGGACAACAATCACTCCCGTTGCCATCACGTTGAACTGCAGCACGGGCGTGGGGTGCACCGGCGTGGAACTCCAAAACGTAAACCTTAAGTTGGCCGGTTCCGGAGCATTGTCGTCTTTTTGTATCAACGCTCATGGAAGCAAAGCTGGGCATCTCAACCCCGACGTCCCTTGCCTTAAATCTTAGAGGCTGGAGTGACTTAGCTAGCTAGCTAGCTAGCAATATTTAGTTTCAACTTCTATTTGTCATTTTGATATATGTCGTCTCGTATTGATCGTTTTAGTCGGTGTGGGGAAGCCACTTTTATGGTTTGCCTTGCTAGTGTAGCCAATTGTTGTTACCATGACTAATTCCGTAACGTGAGAGGGAAATAAATATTTACTGTTAGGTGCATTTGGAGTTGAAGTGCATCTATTGGAGTTTTTTTTTCATATCGAAAATAAATAAACAACCAAAAACATGATCAACTAAAACCATAGTTTTTCTTGATATAAAGTTAACAAGTTCAAAAGAGGTGAGTTATTAAACTCAGCAGGGGGAGAGAGAACAGGCACGAATTAAGTAAGTATTCATTTTATAATTCATAAACTAATTAAACCTGCACATCTATATGCTTGAAAAGATACTACCAAACCTTTTCAAGCTAAGTTAACTCAAAAGACACCTAAAGTGATTCTTGAACTGAAGGATGTTGTCGTACATTTCTAGTTTTTTTTGGTGGTTTATGTACCTCCTCTTAATCCTAATTTTATATTTAAATTTGGATTAAATCGAATATCAAATTTGATTCAATTCTTTTCTGACTCAAATTTCAATCAAATTTGACATCCAATTTAATTTGAATTTTAACATAAAGTCAGGTTTATGATTACCTTAAATAAAAATACAATAATAAAATGAAGAATGTAAGGCAAACTAGTGTATTCTTAAAGTTCAATGAGTACAAAGTGTTACAAAGCAAAATAAAAATACAAGGGTAGTGATTGTCGCGTTTTAAAGTTCAAGAGAAAAAGTAAAATTGAATCATAGTTCAGAAAACAAATTGTAACTAATTTTTTTTGAGAATGTCCGTTGCTTTTCATTTATCAAATCTTTAATTTCCTCTTTCATTCGGTTATGTACTTTTCATATTGGTAATCCGGGTTTGGGTTTTAGATAATGTTTTTTGGTTTTTATATGTACGATTGTTTTGCTTCGTTTTGATGGTTGAAAACCAATCCATTAAATAACTCCTCCCGATCTTTTTTTCTTACTCTCTATCTACATGCCACATATCTAGACGCGCAAGAACAACGTAATCACACACACATCACAAGATAAACACACAAAAAACACCAATAAACGACGAAACAAACATTTACAATTTTAAACATAAGTTCATCAATGGCTGATTCACAATTACTAAAGATAACCGCGACTAAAACCATGAAGAAACTTTCAGCCTAATACCATCCAAAAATACTCCACGCACTCTACTCACACGATTGATGAACGGTCGACCGAAAGAGACAACCCGGTTGACCGCATCCACAAGAGAATCAGTCGACCGAAAGTCTGCAACGGTCAAACTTTTTGCGCAAAACCTAAGTCCCAACGGTCGAACAGAGATCTAAAACCGGTCGACCGATATGATGTCAAAATCCGGAGTCTGGTCAACATCAATTCAAACTATCGGTCGACCAATGCAGGGGTCTCGGTCGACCGAAAACTACCAGGGCATCCTAGCAGTTCTAAGTCATATAACGGCCAAACACAATCATAACAACGGTCGAACAATCATGCATAATAATCCAGTACACTTAAGTTCCGGTCGAACGGACCCAAGGACCCGGTCGACCGAAACACAACAGCCAATCCCAACTCACCAGCAAAATGCACTACCGGTTGACTGTCACAAGACATCGTTCGACCGGTGAAGGTTAAAGTCGGGTAAATACACTACATCGGTCGACCGCCCGAAGGGACCCGGTCGACCATTGGTCGTCTTCAACCTCGCGTCAGTCGATGATTTACGCAAAACACGCCACCGGAGAGGTCTCCGACCTCCCCCGACCGACCAACACAACCCTCCCACGAGGGTGAACAACAAAATCACACTAAGAACCAGCATACCTCAAAGAAGACGACGAAACCGTCGGACCCTCGCTCGCGCAACGTCGTCTTCGCAACCTCTTCGCGCGTCCACCTCCTCGCAACGGCCTCCGCACGCCTCACGCCGGCCGAGCTTCTGCCTCCTCTGCTGCCGGAAAGGAAAGGGAGAGAAAACGGATGGATGAGAGAGAGAGAAAGAGAGAGATTTGCTTTTAAACCCATCAACCCATCTCCTCACCCACACCCTACTCCATCACCCTACCCCTCATCCACAGCAAACACTGCACAACACCTCTTCCCCATGCTAATCTCCTCCCCAATCTCCATTAGCACCCTAAACCTATGTTAGGGATATAACACTTCTTCTTCTTCTGGCCTTGTTGTTTATTAATTGTTTGCACGTCCGTAGTTTAACTGTGTGCATGGTTAATTTTGTAGGCTATCATAAGTTTCCTTGTGGTTTATCTTTTGATTGGATGTGTTGCTGGAGGAGGTCAATACAATGTAGTGCAGTTTGGGGCCGTTGGAAATTGTAGAAGTGATGACACTAAGGTACAAGTTAATTCAAGTTTCTACCTATCTCTATGTTCATTTGGAATCAATTATTACATGATAACTTTTTACAGTTACTCTATCTATAAGATTAGAATTCTCTTCGACTCATAAATTCATTAATTTGTAGATATTCGATAGAGCCTTTTTCCATATGCACCCAAGAAGAAAAAACATAACAAATGAATTCCTAAGTTTTTTTTGTTGCTGCTCTATAAATGTTGGCATCTTTAATTAATTACAATTACAATGCGAGCATGCAACATTAATATTTAGTTTTGGAATAATAATAAAAATCAAACCATGCATCGGGATAACGATCGAATTGTATATTGGAATTAAACTAGATTTGTTAAAGAAAAATTACGAGTGTAATTTAACGAAGTTCATGTTAGTTTGCAGTATTTTCTCAATGCATGGTCCACTGCATGTAAAGACCCCGGGTCTCCAACTTTGATCATACCATCAGGAAAGGCATTCCTCCTACGTCAGATAAGGTTTCAAGGACCATGCAAGTCTAGCATCCACGTCGAGGTATATATTAATCCAACTGAACTTGATTTGGCTTAGTCCAAGCTTGATAAATTTTCTCATAGTTCAATTAGTAAGTAGACAAATCTCCATATATATTAGTTCACTTCTCAAGTTGAAAACAACATGAGTGTACCCATTCTTGGTGGAATTTAACTGAACTAATTAATAGTCTTAACTTGTTGGTAATAACCAGGTTGGTGGTAACATTGTGGCACCTAGTGGAAGGTGGCTCTCATCAAAACCTGGAGATACATGGATATCGTTTTTACGTGTCAAAGATCTGACCATCGAAGGCAAGGGCCAGATCGACGGTCAAGGTTCCAAGTGGTGGGAGTGCCCTGGGGTTTGTACTTCTCAACATCAACTCTCTAACATCTATATGCGCTATCAAAAGAAACCCTCTCAAACCTATGTTTTTGTAGTGCATGGTTTGATGACGTCTCGTTGTCTCTCATCACATCTTCTTTCGATGGACCACTTTAATTAAAGCAAGTTCTTTTTATTAATTTGTATACAATACTAATTATTGTTGTTGTCCAATACTGCAGTGTGGTGTTGCTCTAAATGTAAGTCTTCATTCTCTCTCTTAATTAAGTAATGAAGATTCATTTATACATGTCAATGCGTTAATTAGTAAGTTTAAGCTAATTGCAGGCACTCGGAGTGTACAGTTGTGACAACTTCAGATTGAGTGGTTTGAGCTTCATCAATGGTCCAGGAAAGCATGTGAACGTCTTTAGTAGCTCCAATGTTTTTGTTAGTGGACTCAACATAAATGCTCCAGGAAATAGTTTCAACACAGACGGGATGCACATCGAACAGTCCCAACATGTCCAAATCACCAACATGAACATCCATGTAGGTGCGTAATCTTAACTCTATAATACTTATTACACATCAATCCTTATGTTCGATTTCCACACGTCTTGCATGCTTACAAGTTAGTTAAGGTACTTATACATCAATGAAATTGTTCCTCATATATATGATTTACTCGAAACACTTGCATGTTTTGCAGGTAATGATTGCATTTCAATTGGAAGAGGGGCATCCAATGTTAACATTAGCCGCATCAATTGTGGTCCTGGTATGAGGTACATATATGAGCTGGATCTAAACTGATATATACTTGGTTAGTTTCTTTTGATATGCAGGAAAGAGAAGGCAAACAGACCAAATAAAAAATTAAAAACAAAAAGAGAAAAATGCCCCTTATATTTTCCACTTTTGGGGAAAAAAATTAATGATTGATAACCAATTAATTTTCACATTTTTAACCAATTATTATCTTCGACCCGCTTTACAAGCATGTTTCAAATAGTGATAAATTTTTTGAATGTGGAACACAAATGTATATGCATTTTAAAGTAAAAGATGGGTCCACTACCTTCAAAATGTGTTAACACAAATTTGACACTTATTAATAACTTAAAAATCAAATTTTAAATAGAAAATTGAAATTTTAGATCATATTTTATAACACTATATTAGTATGCAAGATGAAAATCATTAAGTTTAGATATCGTATTATATAAGACCAAGTGATATTGAATTTGCAACAAATCTCATGTTTGATTTTTTAATTATTAAAATATCATATCAAATGACTTTCAATGTTTGTGATTTTCGATGTGTATATTTAAATTGCGATATAAAATAATATTTACTGTTTAGATCTACTTATTGTTGAGCAAATAGTCCAACGTTATTAATACAAAATGTGTGCAAACACTTTATAATAAAGTTGTATTAACTACTTTTTATCTAAATACTTAGGTAGAACACCAATCAAATTTCACACTTATATTTTCGTTGCTCATATACGCCATATGTGACATTGAGAAGTATAATCCAAGTCGTCTCATAACCCCATTACCCCTCTGATTTGCTCACTGAATTAATAAAAACTTCAGCTTTCTTGGACAAAATGGTGTTTTTAAGAAGCATTGGAAGCTTGGGACTGGGTGGTTCTCATGATGAAGTGCAACAGATTCATGTGTCTGATAGTTTCCTCACTGGGACGACTAACGGTGCAAGGATTAAGACATGGGAGGTCAGCTCTACAAATTTAACTTATGAACTCCAAATAGATATATTTCCAACATCAGATAAACCAATGCAGCTCTCTGAATGGAAAGTAAATTGAAAGAATATAATGGATACATAATAAAATGTGGAATATATCACTTTTTAAGAGCTTTAATGTATTAGTTCACTTTTTATTTGCCCTTTCATATTTATCCATTCGTATTTATACTAATTAATGGTGATTTGTTTTTGCTTTTACCCATCTCCTAGGGAGGGTAGGGTTTCGCAAGGGGAATCACATTCAAGAATTTAAACTTCACGTCGGTCGCAAATCCTATTATCATCGACCAACATTACTGCCCCACTAAAACCTTCTCCCCGAAGGTAAGTAGAAGGCTATCAATAGCACATGTGTACAACATTAAGTGAGTTTTTGGATTCCATATTTAATTTGGCATTTGTTTCTCTAAGCATATATTATTTATCTAAAATCATTGTTCCGGTGTATACTTAATGAATAGAGTGGAGTAGTTCAAGTGAGCGATGTGAAGTTCATTGGAATAAGAGGAACTACGACCAGCCGTGTCGCTATCGATTTGGATTGCAGCCAACAAGCAGTCTGCACTGGCATTAAGCTCCAAAACATAAACTTGCAGCCTGCAGTTACCGGAACATCGACAACTTCCTTTTGCAACAATGCTCATGGAACCAAAGGTGGAGTTGTCCCAGATGTCCCATGCCTTCAATCTTTGAGGGCCAAATTATATTTTTGATTGATTCTTTGGACTTCACATTGAAGTTGTTTTTGTATCATTACATACTATTCAAGTATTAATAAATAAAAATAAAAAATGGAAATTTAAAACGATCGTCTTATTTGTGATCAATTAGACTTTTTAACAACTAGAGTGTGTTTCTGGGATATATAAGACATGTTCCGAAGTATTATTGAGTAACGTTGATTGTCCCATGCCACTAATTTTTATTCGATTACCATGAGCCACAGTCATGAATTTGTTTAAGTCTGGGTTATATTGAATATCACATATAAAGTCTTTATTTCCAGTCATATGATCAGTGACACCTGTGTCTGTAATCCAAGAATTGGGAGTAAGAGTTTGATTAGCGAAGTAATTAATACCTGACACATTACCTTGTGGGCTTTGATTTTTGTGGAGAAGACTGTTGAGATGCGCCAGGACGAGGCCCAACTCCTTGTGGACTGACTCCGGTCCATTCCGAGAAGTCTCTCTCCCATTGGTGTATGCTCTTGGTCCGCTACTAGCGGCGTTCCCGGGGATTTCTTGCGTACCCGGGTTGTCGGGCGTTCGAGGATCCGCGAGAGAGTCATATATATAACCCTGGCTATCAGATGCTGCCCTGATCTGCGACCATTTTTGTTTTCCATCAAAGAAATTAGGGTTAGGGTTTAGAGAGCAACCTGAGTCGGGTTCGTCGCTTGGTCGTCCTCTGCCATCGCCCCTTCTATCTCCGGTGCCATCCTTGGGTGGTCGGAGGTGCGGGTAGAGAAACCAACACCGATCGCGGCTATGTCCCAGATTTTTGCAGTTATCACAGTGTTCATATTTTCATTTCCCGAACTGGGTCTTTGCTTTTGTGTTTTGATTCCGGTTGTGTGCGGTTGCGAATGCCTGATTTTCTTGATTTGTAGTTTGTTGCATGGCATGCCTTCTATTTTCCTCTCGTTGGACCATAGAGACGATCTGGCTGAGGGGCGGTAGCTCCGATGATCGTAATATTTATGATTTCAGGCTCTTGTAGAAAGAGTCGAGTCCCACCAGGAATTGGTAGACCCGATTTTGCTTGACCCGTTCTTTGATGATTTTAGGGTCAGTTGTCGACGGTTCATAGATTTCGAGTTCATCCCATCGGCTTTTGAGGGCACCGAGGTACTCGGTGACAGTCTTTTGCCCTTACCTGGTTCCAGAAAGTTCTTGTTAAACTTTAAATACATGAGTGAAGTTCTATTGTTTACCATATAGGTCTTGGATGGAGTCACAGAGCTCCTTGGCCGAGTCAGAGTAGATGAACAACTCTGTGATCTGCGGTTGTATGGAGTTGAGCACCCAGGTCATCGTGAGGTGATCGGCGGTCTGCAACTGCTCGATCTTGGCATCGTCAGTGGTTGGTTTCTTTGTGTGGCCAGTGATATGACCGAGTTTTTCCTTGCTGCTGAGGGACAAGGTGACTGATCGAGCCCATGAAAGGCAATTTGTACCATTGAGCATTTGGGTGGTCAGTCTTTGAGGCGTCGTTCTGTCTGTTGTCATGGCGATGGGTCGGATGTGGCTTCTGCTTCACCCCCCCCCCCCCCCCCCTCCTCGTCGAGTGCTTTGGAACTAAGGTCGATCAACCGTTGATGTTTGGGTTTGTTCTGAGGTCGGTCGACCGATGATGTTTCTATTTTGGTGTTTGGGGTTTTGGGATTTGAAAAAAGTGGATGATCTATTGATTGAATCAGTTAAAATACCACAAGTGCACGACCGCGTTGAAGCGGTGGCAAGCACGGGTTGATCCACAGGGAGTCAGATTCGCGATACTCGAATGTGGAAAGAAAAGGAGTTGAAGGTCGAAACTACACTACAATGCGAAAGAAGTTTGGAAAATAAGTAAGAAAACTAGACCCCTAGGGGTAGAGAAAGAACATGGAATTGAAAATAGTGTAGTGTGTGTTAAAATGTGCTCATCAAAACATGTCATACATGAAATCCATAAAATTCAAATTCAACTTTGCCTCCACATGAAATAAGATAAATTTTTATCATTAAAACATACAAGACAATAATTGAAATGAAGCAAATATGTTCACATGCATAATGACTCAAATCCAACTATGTCTCCACATGAAATAAGATTTATCACAATCATGAGCACATGTCTGCACATGTATTGTTCTCTTCTTCCACTCCATTCTTATCATAACATTATCATTCTCCATAAAATAGACACATTAATCTAAGTATGTGCTAAGCTTCATTCAAGAGCATTAGCACATCAAAGATAAGAGTGAAATCTCATTAAATTGTTATGGAAATCATGTAAAGCTCAAAGGATTAAGATTAACACACACTAATCCATCACATGACCAAATCACCTTCTTCTCCACCCCCCCCCCCCCCCCCCCCCCCCACCCCCCAAATGGGGATTGACTACTCTCTACTCATTTCTACACTAAAGAAAGCATGAAAATAACATAAACCCAAAATAGAAATAAAGTAAAACAAGATTAAGCAAACAACAATATAAAAGAAATTACATCAAAGTAAAGACACTAAAGTAAAGAACAAGAACAAAACTAGATTAAGAAACAAAAATACAAAGTTTGCTCTTCTCCAACCCCTTTATTTATACTACTAAAACAGTAAACTAAAGTCTTCTTTAATGGGGGAAGGAGGAAGAAGGTGGAGAAGAGAGACTACATTGGTATATATAGACTAATACATGGTTAGGATTCATCTGGGAATGATCGGACGACTCTAAATCACATCTAATAGCCCAATAATTCTCTTACCCGACAACGCGAACTACAATCGAAATCGGAGACCATTTGGGTCATTTTGATCCGCCAGTGGCGGATCCAAATCCGCTACTGGCGGATCAAATGGATCTGATCGGTCTAAAATTTTGTGTCCCACTTTATTTCTTCATTTTTCACGTAGGGTGAAGTCCTGGTCTTCTGACTCGAATCATTTTGAGTTTAATTGATAAAAAACTGATTTGATTCAAGTCATGTGCTTTTTGCACTTTACAATCAGGTCCCTCCGGGTTTGCACTTGGGTCCTTCCTGATTTGTGATCCAGTCATTGTGCATTACAAATATGTCCAAAACCTTCCAAATCAGTCCATACTTGTTACATTTAGGTTATTTTTGCTCTCTTCCTCTTCTTTATTACCTAACTCCAGAAACACTACAAACAACAACTCGAGTAACACAATATTGGGGTGAAGTAAATGATATATAACATGAATATGATGCATGATATGCTACTAATCATCTATGATGACTGAGGTGGTCTGTGGTGGTGGTCTGAGGGATTGTCATCGATGACGCAACCCTTATGTCTACGATCGACGCTCTGATACCAGATTGAAGTTTGTGGTTTGAATGTTTATTTGATTATATTCGTTTATTACAAAAAGATGTGTACATTTATACGGCTGAGACAAAAGAGTTGTTTGAGTTATTTCCTATTACATGATTTGCTTAATGTGTGGAGATGAATGTTTCCTTGTATGATGAATGAGCTGGAAGAAGATATGTTTCCTTGCTAGCAGTGATGACCGTTAGTCTGAGCCACCCGTTGTTATAACAGTTTTAGATGTGAATGTATTTATCCTTTTAATTGGTGCATTTTCATGAGTGTGTTCATAAGTTGGTGCATTTTCATGAGTTTAATTGTGCACTTTTCTTTTCCAAATATTACCTTACAATTACGTTTGGCACATTAACCCTTGCTTACTTCATTCGTGTCCTCCCACCATTGTACATGGATCCTTTTTGTTTACAAATTGGAACGTCCTCCTTAATTATGTTGCACAAAATTTACTTCAAACAACCGACAGGATTCTCAATCGAAAATAAAATTGGAACAAGATTTATTCTAAATTTCTCATGAAGTGTGCTAGAAACATGTTATATTGTACTTGCAGAAGTTTCTTCTGATGTACTTCAAACTCATCCCCTTGAGGAACGGTCATGGATATAGTCATAACACATTTAGTCATAGCCCAAGCTGTCATAATTTGTTGCTATAAAATGAGTCATGCCCAATTGTGCGTGACTATTAATTAGCTATTTCTAATTTACTTATTATATTTAAACATATTGTGATTTTCAATTAACATCATTTTCAGGGAGGAAAAAGATTTGCAAAAGGGATCACGTTCAAGAATCTGAACTTCACTTTGGTTGCGAATCCTATTCTTATTGACCAACACTACTGCCCATCTAAAACTTGCTCCGGGAAGGAAGAAAGCTATATATGTCTTAACTCTCTTCTACTATTCATGAATATGTCAAGTCTTTACTAGGACGAAGTTGGACTGTAACGAGATAATCAATGAAAAAAATAAAACAAAGTTAGAAGTATATGCATGTTATTATGATCATAGGGAATCAAGAACACAAAATTTGCTAGGATAAGAATCAATAGGAACTCATGTAAATTAGTCACTGACTCGTGTATGTGCTTCTACATATATAAGCTACTAAATTATAACTATCTTCTAGTAGATATTTCTGGAAATATGAATTTTGACAACTTTGACTCACAAGGCTTGTAGTTGCAGGTTTGTATCTCATAAGCAAATTGCTTGCTCTTAAACTTGCGTAGCCATAAGTATTAAGTTGTTAATTTGTTTAATTAAAAGAACAATATTTTACAATTGCATTGTTATCCCACTACCAATATTTGAATTGTTTAGATTTCTATTCTTAGATAACCAAAATAAGTATATAAGGATTACAAGTTTTATCTTGATGCTTGCTTCGAATAGAAACTTGTTGAAGAAGAAATGAATATTTTAAATATTGTTTAAATCTAACTTTTAGCCATTATTAGCATGATAATCAATGAAAAAATAAAACGAAGTTAGAAGTATATGCAGTGGCGTGGAGTTGCCCGGCCGACATAAACTTGGAACCCTTAAATCGACAAAATCAACATCTTCTGTTTGCATCAACGCCCATGGAAAAACAAGTGGTCTAAGTCGTCCCACATGTCTTCAATCTTAGACAACAAATTTGTTACCTACATGTTAATTACATGTAGGCAGCTCTTCAACAACTATATTAATGTTCGTACTTCAGAGTGTTGTATTAGCCAAATTTAATGATAAGGAATAAAATAGCAAGTTGTTGGATGGTTGATCGTACATGGGTGCATGAATATTCACGTCATGTGTGAAATTCAAATTTCTTTCAGGAACATTGTATTTGTCCTACTCTAGTGATCAGAGTTGACTCAGTTGGTCTCAGGAATTCAAAACTCGAAAGGTCAGAAGTTGTAAAACAATCCAAGGGATTTAAAGGAATCAAAAATTCAAGTTAGTCGGAATTCCCAAATTAAGGTTCAGTTCTTGTATATTGAGTGGTGATGGAAGAGATCGAAACATGGGCACTTTGTGGTTAGAATTTGAAGCCCAACAGATATATATCAATTGAGGATTAGCTCAATTGACTTAACAAGGCATTGGGAGCTTTGCAGCGAACAATATATCTATCTCTAGAGGGTCTTGATGTCGATAAGCTTCAGTGAGGGTTTGGCCAAGATAAAGTCTCCCATCCTTTTGTCTGAATATCAACAACACCGCTCCACATTTATGAATATTGTACGTCCAAAGATCCTGATCTATAGTGATGCATATGTATACTAAGGAGTGCTTCCAGTTATCCTCACGGTGGCCTTTGATGGAATTGACAGACAAACCGGTGGTTAGACACCTAAACAACCTTCCATATGCACTTCAAGAAAGTTGACAAGGCAAACTTTGTTTGTTGTCAAATACGCTTGTAACCTTAAGCATCCTGGCAGGAGAAAGGGCTTGGCAGGAGAAAGGTCTAGCGACTATCAAGCATCATGGCAGTGGTACGGAGAGCCAATGCAAGTAAAACGCCCAGTGAAGAGTTCGAAATTCACAACGAAGGACATGGGCATTGTCACCCCTCAAGGTACGAGAATAGGTGCATGGAACACGTCCATAACTTGGGCGACCGGGAGGAGAAAGAGTTGCCATGCAACCCCGTATGAAAAACCCTATTGTTAAATTTGTGTATTATTTCATTCACTGTATCACTCATTAGGTCCTTGTATGTTACGTACAGAGTTATTGAGCTTTATTATCAAACAAATCATGTACTTCGGTTAGTCAGGTTATCAGATATTTCCATATACCGATTCACCCGCTCACTAACTTATGGGCTTATCTATATCGAGCTCATCCATTTAATCAACAACAACAGTAATAACAAACTAAACTTCCAACACATTCTCCACCTCTCTTTCGATCTCCTATCTATTCTTCCCCTTCCTCCATCTCTCCCATCAACAGTGAAACCTAATCCATCCTGATGTCGATGATCAATGCTTAGGTTTAGCCGAGGCGACCCAAGGCGACCAGCGTGGTGGAGTACGTGGTGAATCTAAAATATGTCAACATGTACATTACAGTATAGATATAATTGCATATAAATTAGGAAACATATATTTGGCTATCTGAACGAAAAAGTAAAATAGTTAAGATCAGAGTTGTATTTCAGTCCAATGTCTAAGCTAGTTTCTAGGTGTCACTTGATAGAGATAAACAGCAAAACCGCTTTTAAATTACGGATCTGGCTGTGCAACTACATACGGCTTACTCATGAGAAGTGGCTTAGTTGGAAGAGTGTTGAGTTAATACATTGCAGTTTGAACTGTTATATACTGTATTGTTTGCCCAATACAATTTTTTGTTACTAATTCTGGAGGAACATATCAATTAGATGTAGAATACAGAGAACGAACTGAACATCCTCCAATCATAAAACCGACCATCAAGGAATAATACTCATGAAACACAATTTAAAGCTTCGAAGAGTTCCAGACACGAGACGGTTATTATTTTCTCTCTGCAAATATGGATTTGAAAACTTAAAAGTTTCCACCCAGGAAAGGCTTTAGAAACCAATCAACATAACGAGAGCATCGAGTTCCAATTGCCTGACAGAAATTGACCGTGTAAAACAAGTCACAGAAATGCACCATTGCATCTGCTATATGCAAAGTATAATATCTTCTATATGTACATGTTGACATATTTTAGATTCACCACGTACTCCACCATGATCGATCACCTAGGCGTTTGGGCGGTTGCCAAGGTTTATGCGACCATTTTTTATATTTTACTTTATTGTTTTAATTTACAATTAGGAAAAAAAACTTGGAAAAAACAGGAAAAATACAAATAAATTATAGAAAAAAACCTTACATGTTTGGACTTCAAAAAAAACCTAGATCACCGACCATAGTCTCACTCGGTAGCCCCTCTACCCACCCAAACACGTACGCTTTCTATTTTATTAATTTTGGAGTCACTAATACAATTTAGAAGGTAAAAAAATTACAATACAAGTTCCCTACTCGTTCAATTGGACACATTGTTCTAAAGTCCAATTAGGAACTTCAGTATCGTTCTCTTCCTCGAAGTCGTTTGAATCGTCAACGTAGACATCCTCCTTGTCGGTTTCTTCATCATCTATGGGAATGAAGTCTTTATCAACATCCCGGGGAGCTTCAGAAGTCAATGCACCTGGATCTTCAAAACTATAAGAAGTTATGTTGATGTCTTCATCTAATCCTTCACTTAAGAAAGGTGTAATTGAAGAAATCGACGAACTCGTGTCCGTTAAGATGAAAGTCCTAAGGTAACCTCCTCCACCTCAGATCCTCCACAGCGAAGACCAGATCCTCATTTTCTGCTAACCAAGGATGATCCTCCAAGAGATCATAGTCGACACTGATAAGATCGAAGAAACTGGGACGTTTCAATCTTGTTTCGAATCTTTGCAGCAACTTTTGGTTGTAGTTAACGAAAACCAAATCATTCAACTTCTTTGTCGCCAATTTGTTTCTTCTCTTCGTTTGCAATTTCTCAAACACACTCCAATTAGGCTTGCAACCGAAAGCCAAGCACGTTAGGCCGAGAACCTTCAGTGTCAGCCTCTGCAATGTCTCGCCCTTCATGTATGTCCCGTACGCACGCCACCAATCAATCTGTCTTCTTTCGGTGTGTTGTCTCTTCACAATCCTTCTCGAACATTCCTAGTAGAGAAGTGTAACGATCCAGCAAGGTTGAACATTTGTCTTGATCTTCACGGGTACGAACAAGGCGGTAAATGACGTCTAAGAAGCCCGACATATGCTTGTTCATTGTTGTGGTTAGTTCATCTACCAGAGTTGAGAAGAAGGTCCCTAGGTTTAGTAGGAATCCGGATGAGTGCAGGGGAGTCTTCGTCATTTTTTCTTCACCCCATCTCTTGTCGATGCAATCGACGATCTTTTGATAATGTATTGTGTTACCCCCAAAGTTTCACCTTATGGTTTCATTGGCCTTCTCCAATGCGTCATAAAGATAACTCATTGTTGGTTTCTCATCGTCGTCCACCAACCTAAGAATATTGATCATTGGTTGTGAGGCTTTGAGTGTTTTCACAACGTTGCCCCAAAAGCGTTGCTGAAGAATGGCTTCGGCCACTTGGGTGGAGGTTTCCTTCAACCTCTTGTTTTTCATCCACGTGGCATTCAGGTCGTTGAAGTCGGAGGAGACAACAAAGGATCTGAGTTGTTCCTTCTTGAAATAGAGTCTCTGAAATGTCAAGAAAGTTGTAGCAAATAGGGTGACTGTCGGCCTTAACAAGTTGCCCCCGATTGGTTTTCGCATCCGTGAGAGTAATAAGACATGGTCGTTCAAATACCTCATGATTCGTCGGCTTAAGGCGATGGACTTCAAAAATAACTTGTCGATGTCCTCGAGGACAAGGTCGATGCAATGTGCGGCGCAAAAAGTCCAGAAAAGATGCTCCCTCTTTCGCATCAACATCTTCCCAGCGGCTACGTACGCGGCAACATTATCGGTGACAACTTGAACCATGTACTCTTCCCCTACTTCTTCAACCACATTGTCAATTAACTTGAACAAGTAGTCAGCAATGTGTGAATGTCCAGAAGCATCAATTGAACGTAAAAACATTGATCCTGTCGAGCAATTCACTAAAAAATGATTAAAGTTCTACCGGACCTATCGGTCCATGCATCTGTCATTATTGTATATCCATATAATTTCCAATCTTGCTTATATGAACTTAGAAAAATCCTAGTGACTTCAATTTCTTTTTTAAGGCATGTATCGCTAACTTCGTGATAAGTGATAGGTTTTAGGTTTGGACAGTATGTGGAGGTAGCCTCAATGGCTTCCTTAAATTCAGTTGTATTAACAACATTAAAATGAATTTCACATCTGTTAAAAATTTAGTCCATTTTTTATTAATTGTTTCACGATCTTCTTTCTTAAAATGTCGTTCAATTGTGGTTTGTTGGGTTCGATCAACATTTTGAGATCGACAACAAAATCGATACATTGGTCCCCAAGTATTTTGTCTTCTTCTTTCGAGGAGGCAAATGGGATTGGGATGTTTGGGTAGTGCCGAAACTGGTACCGGTACCTGACCCACCTGTGGGTATGTCATCTCCTAAATCAACAAAATCATCTAAACATGAATTTTGATTCATTTGAATTATACTAGCAGTAGACATGTAAGCAAGTATTTCGGCTCTTAAAGTGTCAGAGGCTTTATCACAAAGTCGTGCATTACTGCCCGATGTGTGAGTGATATGTTGTTTGTGGCGGGCAATACCACCATTAGTTACTCTACCACATAATTCACAAACTAAGGAATTTTTATCATTTAAATTTAAGTAGTGGGTGATTTCCAACCGGGGTCATTACTTCTACTAGGTCTTAAGTGATCATAATCTTCGTGAGTCATTACCAAAATTGATCCGGATACATAAGTCATTAATTAAGATTCTAAATTAACAAAAAAAATTAAACTAAAATAGAGAGTTAGAAAGTGTGCACTTGATTGATCGAATTGGGAAAAAACTTCGAACGCCAAAATTCTTGAGCACCTGAGCGACAATGTTGGTAGCTTGAAAGAGTTTGAGAATGAGAGTTGGAGAGAGTCGTAGTTGTAGGAGTAGAAAGAAATAAGGGTAGGGAAGGGGTGTCTACAAGATAAGTGTTGGGGGGATTAAAAATTTAAAAAAAGAGAGTTGTTGCTATAGTAGTAAAGGCTACAATGTAGCACGACTAGTTAAAACTAGTTGTTGTTCTTGCAGGCGACCATATGCGGTCACCCAAAACGCACACTCTGGTGTGCGATATGCGGGCGGTCGCCTAGGCAACCTCTCGGCTGAACTTTGTCAATGATTATAGATTTCTCATGATATAAGAGCATGAAATCCATTAGACAATTCCACAACTAGAATCGATCAACAATAGGAGAAGGTGAAAAGGGGTGATAATGCAAGCCCATGGTCGGAGATGGCAGACGACTCATGTTCAACCCCTATCATTTCCATCCTTTTGATAATCTTGGTATGATTCTCGTATCCAAGCTCTTAACAGGAGAAACCCATTACACTTGGTGATCTATGACCATGTCTCTTAGTGTTGAGGGCAAATTAGAGTTCATAGATGGAACCCCAAAACAACCCTATCAAGAAAAGTCACCAAATGATTACTGGGAATGGAAAAAGATGTAATATGGTCATTGGATGGTTAATCAACTAAATAGATCAAAAATTGGTAGTGTCATTTACAGTGAAATTTTACCTTGTCTACATTGTCTCATGCACATAGAATTTTAGTTACCTTACTTTAAGAAACTACATATGTCAAATTAAGCTTATGATAGATACCCAATCAAGGCACAAAAACTTGAATTTTAAACTAACTGCTAGCAGTAAGTAGGAACCACTCAATGAAGCTACAGATTTTAGTCGACCTTGTTTCAGAGGTTTCATTGCTGAATCACTTGTCTGCTACCAACTCCTTCCAGCAACAGGCTGTAATGCATTATAGATCTAATCAATTCTCACTTATTTGGCAATAAAAACATAGTCCACTTTTTATTTATTGGAAAAAATGATCATGAATCAATACTCTAGGTCTTGATTTGTCACACAAGATATGATGTGAAAGAACAATGAACCAAAAGGCTGCAAGCTGCAACCGTATTTCCTAGCAATCATTAATCTTCATTGCTTCCTTAATATCACTTTTAAGTCGGTCATTTCTACAATAATGTATTATATAATGCACAACACCCACACACCTGCTTCCAAAGATTTGCAAGATATGACACAGCAGATACACGGCGCTACCCATTCTTCTGAACTTGATCATTTAACCACTTTGTCGCAACCCATTTCTCCCCTTTGATCACTGGACAACTCCCATGCAAAGATTTCTGCACACGAAACAGATGAAAAAATACGATCACAAGTTGCAAAAAACAGTAAATGTGTAGATTTATTTGTTTTAGTAAAAACAAGCTCAAACCAGATCAATGGTGCCATTCACATATAGTGAATGAAACAAGAGACCATCGCCTTGTCGTGGCTTAACCTTCAAACCTATGCATTTTTCATAATCGTAGCCAATGTCCATATTGTGTCCATCCTGAGATTATATTGAGTCATTTTGTACATTAAATAAAATGGTCAACAACGCCACTTTATGCAGCACAGAAGTTGAACATGGAAAAAATTTCTATGCGATAATGTCACCTCGTAAGGGAATATGGTTTCCCCTCCCTCCTCGACATCAGATAAGTATAACAAGAAAGAAGCAACCTGCAATACGAAATTTCCAGAACATTGTTGTCAAAGACTACTAGGACAAAATAACAAAAAACCACTATAGATACATCAGCAATTTGCATTTAATGGTAAATAAATATTTGACAACAATCACAAATTCACAATTGAATGAAAGGGAACCCTAAATTAATAGCTATTGGAGAAGGAGAATAATGAAATTAATTTTGGAAAAACAACTGAAATGCTTTGTGCAGAAATCACTGTCTAGTATGAGTAGAGTATACACATGGAGGGCTAGAAATAATGTGGAAGACTACAATTTTGAAACTTAGACTACAGAACCTCTCAATCAAGTAGTATCTGTGATTATCAACTCCTTTGGAAAGAAACATCCATAAATTTAAGATATAGAAATTAGTCTGAACTTGAAGGTTAGAAATTACCCAATTCAAGGCATGATACGAACATAATATCAGGAAATCAATATCAGACACGGCTACAACATTTCCCAAAGGACAAAAACTTATAAAACAGAATATGACTCTTCCAACTATAAATTAGGCCTTTCAAAAATTGTTGCTGGTGACAAGTCAGATTTTGCAGGAAATAACGAATGCAATACATAATCAACTAAATTCTGGGGGAAAACTGCTAGACATGCATAACGGAAAATTCCAAAATTACGTATCACATCATCATCCAAATAATGATATAAACCAGTGTTAAGCTTCAGTACTTGGTGGCACATGAATAAAATCTTGAATAAAGAAATAATATGAATGACTAGTAACAAAACCATCATGAAAAATTAGCGGCAATTTTATGATCAAAATGATATTGCTACCAAAGATGATGTCTTGAGGAATCAAAACAGCAGTCAGTCAAGTTATATTTAATCAAACAGCTCACCAACAAATAAATCTTATCAAGCTAGCAAGTGAGTGAGTGACATAACTATAGAAGGAACAATCTTAACTAATGCATTTCATAGATATATTTTCTAACTAATTCTGATCATACTACATTCTCCCAAATGTAATTAATTAAGTGAAAAAATAGAAATATAAAGATTGAAATGAAACATGAACATAGGAGAGACAAGTTGCATTGAATTATTTACCCTTTGAATTTTTACTGGGCCATATTCAGCAGGATCAAACGCATCATAATGGGAGGCATACCTCTGGCCGATTTCATAACGAAGGATATTGAATGCCTGCAATATGATGATATCTCCATGCATTACTCAGACAGTTTTACAGATCACCCTGAGAGAAAGGACTATATATTCAAACATAGAAGATATAAAAAGGTACAAAAGTTTAGGATACTAGAGCAAATGAGTAGCTTTATAAGAAAAGAAGACGACTCCTGAACGTGATGATCTCACATTGGTTGCAGAAATACGGATGTTAGGCTTCAATTACCACAACAATTTCCACCATCACATGTATTTTCTTTCCACGCAAAAACAACAATTACTAGTTACTACAATTATTCTATAAGCCAAGCTTATGGGGGACATGTTCGCAAGTGGGATTTCAAAGAATAAAACATAGCTCCTAGTTGTCACTCTGTTGCTGATTTAGAAAGCGTGTGAAGTATCTCTCTGTTCATTCAAAGGAAATGAAGATTAGCAAGGACAACATTTTGGCCATGTGACAACATGCTGTCTTATGTTCTTTCAAATATGTTGACTGCATTTGACTGTGCGGTCAGTCCTAAATTTTGATCCTTATAAGAAAAATGAAAAAATATTTAAGACTAGAGACAGACTTTGATTACCCATGTATTGAAAGGAAATAATTAAATAAACTCCCTGGCTGAATCTCAGAGAACTAAAATTAAATTTGACTACATCATATAGAAATTTGTATAAAATTGCAATGATACTAACAGAAAGTCTGAAACATAATGTACATCTCTAGTGCTGAAGCTATGAAACATTTTGCAAATGCCTATCAGAAGACGAGAAGATTAAGTAGAAGTCCTAGGTGAATAGACCATACCAATTCTAAAATATTTTACTGAAATTAAAATGATTGAGCTCTTTTCCCAAAACAAAGGTAAACTATCTTACACTAAACAAAATATAAGCTGCCAGATATTTAAAACACCCTGATTGATCGCATTCAATCTATTCCTACCTCTCCATTTTCCACAGGGATCATTGTAGCCCTTGAAATTTTTTCCTCAATATGCGCCAAAACTCCAGTTTTATCCTCTGATGCACTTATAAAAGTACCTGAGCTGTTGACATAAGGAAAAAGAAACAATCAAATTAAATTTCACTACGACCACAAGCTAAATACAAGTTCATTAATTAATGTTTACTAAACTCAGTTCTGGTAACTGATATGCTGATGTTTCAAGTGATACGCAATGAATCAGATTAGTAATTCTCTCATCAAACCTCCAAGTTGCACTGTCACAGTGGTTCAATAGTTCCCACCCTATTGGGCATCCAATAAGAGCCGAACAACTAAATTTCTAACCCTGCTATTGCAGGACTCCACAATTCCAAACTCCGACCCTCTTCTACCACCCTGTCCCATGAATACCCCTATCCAGCCACCTTTGACCCTTCTCTTGTCATTATCCCCCTACCTCACCAGTAACACTTCCTGGTGTTGTCATTGTGTAAGAACCACTTCCTAGTTTAGTCAAAGTTAAACCCACCCTAATTACCTAAACCTTTTTTTCTCTTAAGCTAATGTGTGTGCACGTGACGGTGAGGAGGTGTGTGCCATACTTGGCATGGTGGGTAGTGGTGTGGCAGCATGGGCTGCCATGCCTTGCGTTGATTAAGTGTGGGGAGGAGAAGCCTCTCCATTCTTCCCACCTTCTCCACCACTCTTCACGTCATCTTTTTCCCTTGCAAACTCCACCATCCTCTCCTCTTCTTCGAGTGTGATCCAGCGGTGGTGTGAGAGAGTGAGGTGAACGGCAGTAGGAGGAGACGCAACGGCAAGGCTAGCTTCGACGACCTTCACTCTCAAGGTATGCCATGGGTTTCAAGGTGTTGGGGTGAAGGTGGTGCAGTTGCACCATGATTTGCTGATGGTGGAGTCTTGTTGCACCACTAGGTCGGGGTGGCGGTGCGTGCGCCACACGGTCGGAGGCATTTAGCCCTCTGGTCGGTCACTAAGTTGACCAGCGTCGAGTTGGGCGTGGGTTGGGCACTCGTGCGGGACCGTGCAAGCTGGCTGGTCGGGCACTTGGGCGTGACCGTGCGTGTGGGTTGCTCGGTCTTGCCGGTGCTGGGTTGAGGCCGGCCGATGTTGCTGGTCGAGGCTGGGCTCAGGAGAGGTTCCGGTAGGAATCACTTGCGGGAAGCCTCTCGAGTTGCACCGACGCCGCTTGTTTGCATCATTTAGGCTCTGTGTCATATTGTTGATCTTAGTATCCATCGACAATTATTTTGCTTGAACAATTAGTATCGACCTTCTAAGGTGTTGCATGAGTATTTAAGAGTGAGCTCTTATGATTTTCAGGTATATTGTTATGTTAATTGACTTATCATGTATCACATTTGGTTCAACTAGAGAACTATGCTTGGAACTCATTGATTACAGGTTGTCATGAATGCATGTTAGTAATGTAAGATGTGCATGCATATCGACTAGTATGATGCTACTGCCCTTTCATTAATATTAATATTATGATTAGTGATGGTTATTGATGGGAACTTAGTTTAAGTATGTGAGGATGTCGTTGGATTCCAATTCATGTGTGCATTAACACTAGTTGATTTCACATGATGCCACGTTGACACTATGTACCATGTGGGCATTAATATCACTTCTTTAGTTGTCATCACCTTAGCCTTAGTGGTATCTTTGACACATTGATACTTATTTAGTATAATATGTCATAGCTAGTGTTAACATGTTATACCCACTTGTTGAATTAAGATACATGATCATGACCTTGTTATGAGATGCATATCCAAGTGTCTTCATCTATAGCACAATCTTACCACATGTAGACACGCATAAATCAACATATATTGTGCATGTATTGGAGCTAGTCACTCACCACCTTATTATTATGTCGTGAGACAAACACTAACTTTGAGATGCATATTAGTAATCATGTTGAGTATAATGGATGATCATAGATTTAAATGCAATTAGTTGTTGTTTCATTATTCTCGCGTATCTCTTTGTGCCTACGTGGTGAGTGGACCACGTACCGATGCACTCGATCCTCGGAAACCCATGTTCTCGCCTTGCGCGTGAACCGGGAGGTGACGGTGGGTGCCTTCTTCGTGCTCACCCAGGGACCGTCGAAGGTCGATGCACGTCGAGTATGTGTCATCGAAAACCCGTGTCATCGCTTCGTGCATGAGCCGGGAGGTGACGGTAGGTGTAACAGTTGCACCTGCCCAGAGACCGTCAAGTGAAAGAGTGTGGGTGTGGTGATACCACATGCCATGTGTGCGGTCCGGAATGTGGATTTGGATGGTTTTGGGACTCGACAAGGTCAGCGTCGACGCTTGGTGCGCGGCGAGGTGGCATGGCCACTGGAGGTGGGTGCACGCTTGCGTAGGACCTCGGGTGTTAGAGTGTCAGTTGGAGTTAGCATGCACTTGTGAGTAGATGACCTTTAGGTGAGGCTCTGCGGAGCTACCACTTGACCAGGTCAGCGTTGCTTTGGTAGCACTCGTGGCGAGGACCGCGTTGCTTTGGTAGGACGCACGCGTTGGACGCGAGACCGTGGTGCGAGTTGGAGTCTTGGTGGAGGACGGTCGCCAGACGTGGCGTTGGGAAAATGAGAGTCACAGACTAGGGCCCAGTTAGAATACCCTGTGTTTTCATTTACCGTTGTGTTGTCGTTCCCATGGCATACTGAGTTTCTTTATTGAAAACTCAGACATCGTTTTTGGAACCCTGCAAGTTCAGACGTATAGGTACTAGCGAGTTGGTCTGGTGGGAGCTTGAGGATGTACACATTAGACCGGATCTAGCGTTTTATGTTCTGTTTTACTTGATGATGTCTTTTGATCTTCCGCAATTGTATCGAACTCTGTTGCAAACTCTATATTTTTGTTTTGGAGCTCTAACTTATTGTGATCTTATTCAGTAATATTCTCGTTCGCATATATTGTCGTATTTTATATTTCTAGTTGTGACGGGGATATTACACATTGTGTTTCAAACTATTGCTACTTCTTAATGATACTCACACACCAAGACTATCCCCCATATTTCCTTCTTTCGTGATATAAGCTCCGAACTGTTTCTCAACCTTATCAGCACACTTGAAGACCAAATTAAACTTCAAAATCTAAAAAACTGGTGATAAGATATTTTGTTTTTGCTACTGGAAGTTTGAATCGTACTGAATACTAAATAACTCATAAATCATCACTATTATCTAAAATTAGTCTACATTTTATTGCAAATAATAGTTTTTTGATGTTTTCCCTTCTTATTTTGAGAATTTCAACATATTTTCAGCCTAAATTATTGGATTACATTACACAAATTCAACATATGAATTTAATTTCTAGTAAGCTATTTCAAAATTTAATTGCTGAAATATCTTTAAAAAAATACTGCTTTCTATATCTGAAGTTCCATGATTCCTACTATGTTCTTTTAGAGTCACATGGTTTTGTAAGGACTTAGGAGTACCAATGTATTTTTTAAATAAAAATCTAACAATATCTTTATAATTAAGTGTTTCAACATATATAGCATCATATGTTGGTGTAACATGTCAACCTGTTCTCTAATGGTTGAACTTGAAAATATTGAATCAGCAGATGTTGCAATTGGTTTAATGTTCAATCTGGATCTAAACCATGTATATCTTGCACTAATTTGTTTCCATGACCAACACAGCAAGATTACGGTGGAAATTAACTAGTTTAGTTAACCATCAATCCCGTATTGTTAATTGTTATTAATATTCAGCAAGGTTTAAGAATTAATTATGACATTGCAACAACTTAGGCACAAGAGGCAAATTACTATTCCCAAATAATCTAGAATGGTAAGTTTTGAAAGAGGTAGTTTAAATCATTATGTGTTAACTAACGTCATTAAATAGCATATCCTTTGGAGTATGGTGGGAGGGTGTCAAGCGACCCCCTGGAATTTCAAAAACTATCAGGTTAGTATGGGGGGGAAATATATAAGTGAACAACCAACCCCCTAAAATAGTCCAAGTAAATTCACCTTGTTCTTATTCCTTTGGTGCTTTCAGCAGTTTCCCATTTGCGTAAAGCTAATATTGATGGTCCGAGATTAGGCTTAGCCATGTCTATTATTGCACGGCACTCCTCTCTTGAAGCAAAATTTGGAAAATAAACGGCTCGAGGTTTCCAAGTCAGAACCTACAATGCAACAAAAATAGGAACAAATAAACTAAAATGTTCCAGAATCCCCCAAAATTTAGAAACATTACAACTATTTTTAACTTATAAGAGCCACGTTTGAAAACCTTGATACAATTAGTTATGTTTCAGAATGTTCAAATCTAATGACAAATTGCTATATAACACAGAGAAGCATGTTTACATTTGTAAGTAAAAACAAACAAATTACACTGAAATCAATAAAGCCCTACAACTGACAAACCAAAGCTATTCCATTTCCAGACCCCAAAAAATGTATAGAAAGCACCAAACTGCTCCAAATTTTTGGTTCCATACAACCTCAGAATTGCCCAAATGCATCAAACATCTTTAGGTATAGACCGCTCTTGTTAAATTCCATAACCGCAAGTGAATCCGTAGATGATCACTCCATAACTATCCGCACCCAACACGTAGGTTATATATTCGTCACACATTTTCCAATCCAAAGTTGAGGGTAAAGTTCGAACTTAGAATCAAGTCAAATTCAGTAACTCAAACCGAAATGAACCATAAAAACACCAACAAAGATCCAACCTTTCGACCAACGGACCTGGAAGACGATCACACTCCATACCACACCCAACACAAAGGTTACATATACGTCACGCAATTTCTAATCCCAAGTTGAGGGTAAAGTTTGGACTTAGAATCAAGTCAAATTCAGTAACTCAAACTGAAATTCACCCATAAAACCCCCAAAGATCCAACCTTTCGACCAACGAACCTGGAAGACGATCTCCGATGCTTCTGTCTCGCCGGTGATCCCATGGGGCACGCCTACAAAACCCCCATCTCCGACCTCCATCAACCTGCCCCGCCGCGATCCACCCCCAGAAAAACCCTAAAACCCACACACACAAAAAAAATCAGATCGGAAGAGAGCGAGGGGGAGAGGGGGGAGGGGGCGGACGTGGGAGAAGAAAAGGGATCCGGAGAAGCCGAGGATGAAGGAGAGGGCGGCGACGAGGAGGAGGGTCGGAAACCCTAGTTTCCGGCGCTGGTTGGGCTTCATTGTGGATTATTAACATTTATTATCATCAAATACAAAAAAAAAATACAATTTGAACGATAGAAGATTGAGTCAGCTTCAGTTCCTTCAAATTGAAACGACTCGTTTACCAAAGTTGGAAGAAAATAATCACTAAGATCTTTTATTTCCAAGTTAAATCAAAGTCGAATATTTTTTTATTTGAGTTTAAGTTGAGTTTCGAGCTTGAGCACATCTTACAATAAAATGGATAATTGTTTTTTTTAATTCATTTAGTTCGAGATATGTCTATAGATTTTGTGGAATATTGAATTTCTACGTGGATTTTAAACGTTAGCCACCAGCATTGTTGTGAGCCCGTTGGGCATTTGAATGTGAGAATCTCATTGTATTTGTGAGAATTATGAGTTTCTCATTATATACATTTTTTTCTATTCTTTTTCGAAGGTGAAGGTACACTCGGACTTATGAGTTAGGAAACGGGGAATTTTTCAAAATAGAATTTTTTTTAAAAAAAATTCTCAAAATAAACCTCAAACAAAAGTATTTCTCAAAGTAGACCCGCTGCCACCACGTGGTGACACGTGGCGGCGGCGGGTTTTGTGTTTTTTGTGCATAGATAAATCGGCATCACCAATGCCGAGTTCTCCCAGAGATAACTCGGCACTGGTGATGTCGAGTTCTCCCAGAGAGAACTCGGCACGGGTGATACCGAGTTCTCTTTGGAAGAACTCGGCACTGGTGATGCCGAGTTCGATTTGATTTTTTATTGCCCAACACTTGACGTTTTCTGAGGTGATTCAAATAGAACTCGGCCGTTAGAGTGCCGAGTTCTATTTCATTTACTGTTCTCCTGGCGCGTCAATCGTTTCATGCACGATATGAGCCCCAGGAGAATAGTGATTCAAATAGAACTCGGCACCAGTGCCGAGTTCTATTTGAATCACTATTCTCCTGGCAAGCCGAGTGGAATATCAAATGGGGCAATAAAAAACCCAAGCATAGAACTCGGCACTCATGATGCCGAGTTATATTGGTGTGAACTCGGCACTGGTGATGCCGTGTTCACAACAATAGTACTCGGCATCCATGATGCCGAGTTCTTTTGTAGAGTTCATTGATTTAAGAACTCGACTTTTTTTTTTCATTTCCTGTTTCACAACAAAGACAATTCAACCACGACACAAATCAACGAAAACACAATTCAAACACGACACACAAACAAGTACGATAAAACACAATACAACTACGAATGGAATATGAAGTTCAACATTTTAACATACATCCAAAAGTATCATATAAAAACAACGAAATAAGTTCACAATTAATTCTCTATCCTAAGTGACCTCTCAATCTCTTCTTCTCCTTTTAGGACGTGCTTGAACACGTCCTCTCCCCCTGCCGCGTCCCCCTCCTCGTGCTGCATTCTCAGTATCCTGAGTCAGACCGCCAACGTCTTCTTGAGAGTGTGAATCATCTTCAACGACGCGATCCTGACTCAAATGTAATGCTGGTTCTTCAGCACCAAAACACATAAGCCAAGCCTTCATTTTTTCTTTCAATTTTCCAACCATCGAAGAACCTGTCTTGTGATCTTTGATCACCTCGTGAATTTGATGGAGTTCTTCGTGGAACTCATAAACTCCGTGCACCTACAGATAATTAAAATTTAATGAAACACTAAACAATTTTTAAAAGTGGTAATTGTTTAAATAAATGTTTAAATCTTACCATCTCTCGCTCTCTACCCGCTCGAGGTCTGTATAAGGTATTATTCGGAGCCAATGGGTGATGAACTATCCAACGCACGGTGATGTTCCAGTACCATTCCATATACAGATGTGTGCTCTCTTCAGGAGTGACACCTAGGAGTGGTCGCTCAAACTGTAGATGATCTCTTCTGTGCGACCAATGCTGAATGAATTGGTGATTTTCCGCCAACCAATTCACATCCGACCTTCCCTGAGCCGATTTCACTACATGTCTCTCCATCGGCTCTGGAATGTGCTGCTGTAGACCGAACTGTCTCATCACTCGGTCTGGACAATGCATAACCACCTCACCAAAATTTATAAGCCAAGTACGGCTCGTCCAGATCTCTGAACCTTCCGTACATAATGGTGGTAACTGACTAAGATCCAAATTTACATAAGGCTCCCAGATCACTTGATCGAATTCCTGCACGTCCAGCTCATTCCGATAAAAATCAAGTGTCGTCGTCTTCACACTACCCTTGAATGTTCTTGGTCGTCTCCAACGGGATCCTAATGGTGCACTCTCGTCCTCCGGGTATACTAATGGTCTGTTCTTCAAAGGTCTCCCAATGTGTAAATGTTCCCAGCACCACAACTGCAGGAACGTAAGAAAACCACACAAATGTTTCGTCGGAATCAGTGAGGCTTCGTCTAACATGTGATATAAGTGGGCCAGAGCCGCACTACCCCAACTGTACTCCGATGCGACTGCCAAATCTCCAAGCAAAGACAGATACTTCAAGTGAACCATCGTCCCACTCTTATCAGCCAAAATACTACATCCCAGCTGGAACAGAATGAAGGCTCTGGTGTGTCGTGTAACTGTCTCCTCGTCAGCATCAAAAGGCAACTGCTGAAACCGAGCTTGCAACCAAGCCAGAGTTACGGAACCCTTACGACCCAAGTCATCGGGGACCTGACCCAATAAATCCATGCAGACCTCTGACCAAATGTACTCCTGAGACTCACACACCGGCAAACCATCTACGCGCAAGCCGGTAATCATCGAGATGTCACGCAAGGTGCACGTCATCTCACCATGTCGCAGGTGAAATGAATGAGTCTCCGGTCTCCAACGCTCGACCATCGCCCCCAGCAAGGTATGATCCAACTGAACTCGGCCCAACCGAGTGACTGTGTCAAACCCTGTCATATCTAGCAGAAACAGCATCCTCTCATCAGTGATCTGCCATTCGTTGAGCTTCGATCCATGCTCAACGCATTTTACACCATCAACATCCTTCTGCATAAATTTAGAGAAATGTAAGAATATTGAAACTCACGTGCAAATATTTAACTTGAAAACGTAAAATACTTACAAAATCTTTGAACAAGTCAGACTTGTGGTTGGCCTGCAAAACCAACACTGATCTGTCTACCGGACCCTGTGAAGCGTAGCTACCTCTAACTGAACCAGTACTAGAACCACCAAACTCCATCTGTACCGGCTGTAAACGTCGAACAATCTCTCCAATAAAATCAACTACAATAAACAACGTTAAGAATCATGTCAGAATGTTTTTAAAAATTTTGACAGAACCTCTCCTATATTTTTCAAATTGGTAAATTTAAACCTGCACGGTAGAATAAACTAACAATACTACAAACTTCAATTCTAACATACATTCAAACTCACATACATTTAAACTCAAATAAATCACTTTTAAGTTAACATTCATTCAAATTAACATACATTCAAACCTAAATAACAACAAAAAATCTAATTTTAATCACAATAATCATACTTCAATTCAACTATTTTTAAGATGACTACCGTAGACCTATAATCAACAATACTAACTTCAATAATCAACTATCAAACAAGAAATAAAACGTTTTGCCTAAAAACCCAAAATCGAATTCGAGTTTTCACCAAAACGGGTTCCTAAACCAACAAAAACACTACAATCATACATAAAACAACAATGTATATCATCCTAATAAATAAAAAAGGCAATAAAACGGTGGAAATCGAAAAAAAATCGAAACCCTAACCTGAAAAACTCGGAAACTCGGCGGATGGGGGAGATGGGGGCGTCGGGCTGCTTATATAGCCCGACGAAACTCGGCGTTTGTAACGCCGAGTTCCCTTTTTTTTAAGTGAACTCGGCGTTACAAACGCCGAGTTCTACCTTTAGAACTCGGCATCCTAGATGCCGAGTTTTATTTCAGTAACTGTTCTCCTGGGCGTCAATCGTCTCATGCACGATCTGAGCGCCAGGAGAACAGTTTTCAAATAGAACTCGGCACTCTAACGGCCGAGTTCTATTTGAATCACCTCAGAAAACGTCAAGTGTTGGGCAATAAAAAATCAAATCGAACTCGGCATCACCAGTGCCGAGTTCTCTCTGGGAGAACTCGGCATTGGTGATGTCGATTTATCTATGCACAAAAAAACAAAACCCGCCGCCGCCACGTGTCACCACATGGTGGCAGCGGGTCTAGTTTGAGAAATACTTTTGTTTGAGGTTTATTTTGAGATTTTTTTTAAAAAAAAAATCTATTTTGAAAAATTCTCCTTAGGACGTTTGTTCACGTGGGGCTCCATATGATACCATGTTCACATTTATTTAATAAAAATATGATAACATGCTAAGACCATATGCTTATGGTCCACGACTACGAGTCCATCTGATGGTAGTGACCGGTGAAGGTTGGTTGAGGACTTCGAGATTTCTCATGGACGAAATAATTTGTTAAATGGGTAGATATATTTACTGAATTGTTATTTGTCGTCGAAAAATTACTTAAATCGTTCGTGCGAATTATCATTTTGTCATTCTGTCATTTCTACTTATATAACTCTTCATTTCACTCTCCTAACATCACTGTATCTTCATATTCACCCAAAAGCATGTCTCGGATGCCCAGAAAAGAGTCAGCGGACGCCCTGGCCTACTCGAATATGGTAAAATGTCTTGTTTAGTTTTTGTATTTTTTAAATAATTTTTTTTGGGTCGGGCGTTCGCGGGAGACGTCAGACCCAACGGGAGGGCGCCCACCGGAGCCGCCTCCCCCAGGAATGTCGTAAATACTTGTTTACTATCAAAAAGCTCAATGTAATCTACTACGTCACCACCGAAATCTTGCAACGGAACCTGAAATAATTTAAAATAACACAAAAAAATAAACTTAAAATCAAAAAAAATTGGGACGTCTGGCTAGGACGCCCCATCCATGGAGGAGAAGGCTAAGCCAGGTCATCCTTGGGGGAGGTGACTTAGACAGACGTCCGAGACAAAAAAATCGTCTCACTTACCTCACCAGATCCAGACGCTTCACCAGACATTTTCATTGTGTTGGTACTGGGAATGTGAGGAAGAATGAGGCAAAAACTTTTTTAAGACACGGAACAAAATAGGTATTAAATGAATTGTGAATGACAATTTTGGTAATTGTTGAGACAATTTAAGTAGTTTTACAGCGAGGAATAGTAGTTCCTTTATTTAATATAAGGTTAATTACAGATAGTATCCCTCAACTATTACCTAATATCACTTTGACATTCAATTATTTTTGTATCACTTACGCACTCTGAAATATTAGGAGTTCCTCACTCCCTAACCGAGTTGTGTGTGGAGCGGGTTTGACTAACCAGCCTACCTCGTCACGCCCCGCTTGAGGCAGGTTGTTGTCTAAAGTTTACAACTCACGAGCCACCAACCCATCAAATATTTATTTATCATTAAATAATATATATTATAAGCATAAATTTCAGAGTTTAAGATCAAGTGTATCTCTAACTTAACTAAGCTAGAGATGACTTCCACACAATTATGAACCATGATCATAAAGTCCTACATCAAATTCAACAAAACAACTCTAAGATAATAAAAAATTAGTAAAAATAATAATGTCTTGTGAAGTTCTAACCAACTTAAAAACTCACCAACCCACCCTGCACCTATCAACTCGTCTTTGCCCCGTTTACAACCTTACTCCCTAACGTTTGTGGAAGATTTAAGGACCGTCTTATTTACCCTTATCCATAAATTTAATATTTTGGTTCAAACGGACCTAACTGACTCAAACTCTTATTTCTCCACTCAACCCTTGAATCCAGTATCTATATTTGTAAACTAATCTCCCCTTTCACTCTACCCCCAACCTTCAAAAGAACCATCACTACTCCATCACATCCAAATCCAAATGGACTTATTTAACATATATAACTGAAAATGCAACATGTAAAAGAACAATCAAATCAAAACACCAACCATTACAACTAGGTTAGAGTTTCGATTAAAGAATGGAGGAATGACAGTGAAGAAGACGGTTATTTGGGTATTTTCGGATGGGTCAGGGTTTGGCAAATGGGAGGAGTGGGGAAGAGGGTTGGGGTTGGAGTGAGTGTGAGAGGGTAATTTTCGAAATTTGGATACACTTTCAAGAATGTGAGGTTTAAGTCATCCATTGTCATGACCATTAATCCAACACAACCCATCATTTCTCTCTCTCTTGCCACGTCATTACAACATTTTATCCAACCCAACATCAAACTCCCTCCACTGTCACAACCCAATATTTCAACACTTTCTCTTCTTCTTATCATTTTTTTACCTTCTTTTTTATTCTTCCACAACAATCCACAAACTATATAATAAATTATTTTCACAATTACTTAATCTAATTAAATAACATGTATTTTAATTAAAACCACAAAATTATTATTGATAAATAATAATTAACAACTATATATGACAACAATTAAAATACATATTACAAAAAAATGTTAATTTGCATTCCCTCTATAACGTTGTCATATATTCTCAATCAAATCGGATCTCAAGCGCAAAAATTTCTGTCTATCACAAACTCGACATCTATTATCCAGATATTTATTAATATCCACGATACAATCAGTGAAATAATTAAAATGTTCCTCATCTGAACTTCTGTTGATGTTTCGAAGCTTATCCTGGATAAATTCATTTATATCAGCAAATGATCGTAAGAGTCGCATTCATCCCCCATGATCATATTGTGTATGATGATGCATGTTGTCATTATTTTATTAAGCATGTCATGATTCAATGCAAGAGATGACATTTTCACGATCGTGAATCTAGTTTGAAGCACTCTGAACGCGCATTCCACATCTTTTTGTTGGCTTATTTGGCATTAATGTATGTTTTGATGATTTAATCAACATAATCTTAATTGTAATCATGTAGAGTAACACACATGTTGCATTGCATATATATTACTTTGTGCTAACCGCTACAGGTGATCAAGACTCAAGAAAGAAAGGATTCAAGTCAAGACATGTAATCAAGCTCAATTGAAGACATGTAATTTGCATTTCTTTTGAGTCTTATGAACTTTGTGTAATTGTGCATACTTGAGCTAAAACTTACTCAAACACACATTATGTTTCTTATAGAAGTCACACATAAAATTTCACATAATTTGGACTTCAATAGATCATCCAAACTTAGACCGGAAAACACTCAACCAAAACCTGAACAGACTGCCAACATTCGGTCGACCGAGTGATCATATATATTGTTACTGTTTTACTACCCAAGTTCGGTCGACCGTCCAGACCTTTTCGGTCAACCGAATATCAACAAATTTCTGACCATTTGTTTTTGTCGTATTATACCCAACAGTCTTATTCGTATTATCTCCAAATATCCCAAATACATTTTGTGTATCGGTCGATCGAGGACCTTGTTCGGTCGACCGAACTTATGTTCCTTGACAAACCCAAAGTGCCTGCCGGTTTTCGGTTGACCGTGGACCTTATTTTGGTCGACCAAATATGATATTGTTTGTCAAACCCAAAGTGCCTGGTGAGAATCGGTCGACCGAACCTATCTCGGTGTTCGACCGATCACTTAAGTGTACCTAGATTATAGCCTTTGGCGGTCGACCGCTCTTTTACCGGTCGACCGAACCGCGTCCAAAATTGCCAAACGGTCGACCGTTCAGCCCGATCCGGTCGACTGAATTTACTCAGTTTTGGGTCCTGCATATTTCTGTTTTGTGTATCTTACACAACTCTTACCCAACTTAACCCCAACGGCTATAATACCTTAGGAGCTTATAAATAGGTGTTCCCTTGACACAATTACACATCTCTCACACTTCCATTTGTCACATACACTAGAGAGAAACTCCCAAGCTCCAATTTCCCAATCCTACACTCTAAGCCTAAATTCCACACATTTGATCATAATCAAATCATACTCAAAGTGTGCTCAATATTTAGAGAGTGTTGTCCCACTCACTTGTTGTTCAAGAAACAAGGATTTCGGTAAAGCCCGAAGTGTTCCCTCTCAGATTGTGAGAGGAAGAAGGTCAAGCAAGCGAGAGTGTTCGCGGTGCTTGTGTTGACAAGACGTTCTCTCCCGGCCCGGAATGGGAAGTGGTTAGTGAAGTCGTAAGCGGAGCTCGGTGATCCAAGTGGATCTTGCAAGAGAGGACTAGGACCCGGGTGGGGTGCCAAACCTTTGTAAAATCCCACGTCTCCATTGTGGTTTGCATTATCTCCTTCCTTACTTGCTTGTTTGTTTTAAATTCCGTTGCACATCTTTGAATGTTAGTGGTGTGAATGACATGTGGTGTGAATGTTGGAGGAACAAAGACCAAGTCAAAAAAATTATGAGTTAGATTTATATAATGAGCATGCAAGAATTCTAAGTGAGATGTATAAGGTTGAGGTGGAGATATTGAGAGTTATTAAGACTTTGTGGGCGTATCAACTGAAAACCCTCACGAGACAAAACTCGTCCTCTAAGGAAACTTAGGGGTTTAAAGGTTTGTTGCACATGCTAAGTGCAACCGTGATTCCTACGAAAGTGAGTTAGGATTTTCCTGCTTTCATACATATATTTTTCATGTTTTTTTTTTGCTCGAGACTAGCAAAATCTAGGTGTAGGGGTATTTGATGCATTGCATACATTGCATTATATGTCTTTTTATTTAGATTATTTTTATATAAATAAATGCTACTAAGGTATTGTTTTGAGCAATTGTGTAGAATTCAGGAGTTACAATACAATTTACCAATATTCGAGCTAAAACGCGTGCAATGGACTTCAAATAGAGCACAAAGACCAATTAGCTACAGATTCAAGCTCAAGTTGAAATCCAATTGATCACATAAAGGGTCAGGGAATTGATTGCATAAAACGCCAGGGACCTGATCGCAAATTAGAAGGACTAAAAAGTTATTTTGGAGAAGTATTCAAGAAGAAATTAAATTCGGATCTCCAAAGATATGCAATAATTGATTCAGACGCATGGAGGCCAGCTAGAACATACCAAAAACACATAAGCAAAAGCACAAAACGATCTGAGCCATCCATGCGGCGTTTCCGCCGCATCTGACGGTCAATATGCGGCGGAAACGCCGCACGGTGTGCGATCCGTGCCTCCGAATTTCAACCAGTCGTGTCATAGCACGTGTCCTTCCTTATTCATACTTAGGGTTCCTTGTATCGGCTATAAATAGCCCCGAAATTATGTTGTGAGGGAACTTTTTTGTAATCCATTCTATAGAAATAAAATTCTGCCCATTTATTTCTCCATTGTCTTTGTCTGTTGCAAGCTTAGTTTTAGATTAATATTTCATGTTCTTAAATTCCAATAGAGTAGAGTAATTTAGTTGTTCTTTATTCTTCTCTTAGAATAATTTGTTGCATGCTTAGAATAATTGCATTTGTTTTCATAGATCGTAGTTTAGTATAATATTTTCCTTTTTTTTCGTAATCTCTCGATGATCTCCATGACCCCTTCTCCTCATCTTCTCCCCATGGGTTTCTAAAACCTTCCAAAGGGTGAGGATGACAGATTTAGGGTTAGACAAGAGAGATCGTTTCTATTTTAATTTCTTGTTAGTGTTTTGATCATATGAGTTTTTGTTAAATCAATTATCATATGATGCTTGATATCTCAGTTGATTTATAATAATTTTCGTGATCCCTAATCTAACTCGAAGATTCATAACTCCCACCCGCTGGACTCTCACCATATTTGTTCTCTTTTTAGTTTTTGTTGATTTAGAAAATTGAAAATAAAAAAAATAACATGGCTCCAACCAATCTTATTTCTTTCTTTTTTTCCCTTAATCAAAAATCACAAAAATAACAAAGTTTTCTCCCTCCTTGTGTTCGACCCGTACTTGCCGCGTCTTCATCGACGTCGTGCACTTGCGGTATAAATAAAATTTTCATCACATACAATCAAAGCTCCTCATCGTGCCTCGAAATCCTCGTTGCTCACCAACTTGGAGTAGCCTTGCTAAGTCCGTTGGAGTAGGCATTCGTAGATATTCAGTGTCGAAGTTGCTGATGACACATTCACATAATTTTTTGAGGGCCATTTTTGCGGGTGTTTCACTAAGTCGCAAGTACCCATCAACCGTAACAGTCGCTACACCATATGCTAGCATTCGAAGTGCTGCAGTACATTTTTGTAAGCCTGATATGCCAAGCCTACCAGCAGCGTCTGACATTTGTTGAAAGAAGACATCAGATGCCTCAAAGGCGGTTAAAATTCGAAAAAAGACATTCTTCCACATTCGAAACATTCTTCTGAAAATACGATCACAATACACAATGTTGTCAGTAAAATAATACGAAATTAGACGATTATAACCAACCGTACGATCTCTGTCCAGGTTTCGAGTTTTCCTCCTACTCTTTATAGCATTTGCAGTGAGCCGAGGAATTAAAAACTGACAAATTGTTTCGGTTGCATGGTCTAGTGTCGCATATCTCTCACAGAAGGTTGTCTCGTCAAACGATGAAGAAGATGAACCGGCGCCACTACAAGAAAAGTAAGAACTCCCTTCATCAAAAGAATCCATAAGGAAAGATAAAGTTTATGAGGGTAGAAGTCAATAATGTGGTGTTGGTGACATGAAGAAAACTCGTGATCTTGCACTTATAATCTTGCATAACAATCCGTGTTGTTACAGAAAACTCGTGATCTTGCATAACAATCCGTGTTGCTACAGGAAACTGGTGATCTACACATCTCACTCTTTGTCAGACGAATCTATACTATTCACCTTCGTTGGACGAATCTAAACTATTCACCTTTATCAGAGGAATCAGCACCACTCTCTACACTTACTAAAAAAACTCTATATAAAATCTCATCATATATTTTATTTCTCCCAAACACTTCTCTCAATTTTTTATATGTCTAATACTTACTCCAAAATGTTTTCTCACTCTTCCATTGTTTTCCACCGGATATCCACAATTTCCGTACCAGAACCATAACAATCTTACCGAGTGCTCGCCGACGGTCATCCAAAAAAGTGAGAATTGATTTCTCGCCTAAACTCAACATCCGATTGATTCAGGAGAGGAGATCCGTCCGATTCTCGTGCTCCCTCCCATCAAATAAAATAAAAAATAGGAACCCTTCCCTCTCATTCTCCTCCACCATCTCCATTCTCCACTCCTCCCACGATCCCATTTCTAGGGTTCCCCACCATCCTCCGATGACCACGACCTTCGACCGATGGGAGAAGGACCCCTTCTTCTCCGCCGCCGAGGAGGTCCAGGACTCCGCTGACAGGTTCGTACATCTCCATCCCGAACCCCCCCTTTTCCATCCCCCTTCCTTCGAGTTGCTTCCAACTCTCGCTCTTCCGTGAAGGATGCGGGCGATATACAGGAACTGGATCCACGAGGAGAAGGAGCGGAGATCGGATTCGAATCCCAACGGGGAGTTGAGGAGGGATCTGCGCACCGCTCTCGGGACGGCCAAATGGCAGGTAATAATAAAGATTGTGGCTTTGTTGGATTTCGAGTGGTTTTGATGTATTTTCTGTTGGTATACTTTGTAGCTTGAGGAATTTGATCGGGCGGCGAGGATGAGCGAGGATGGGCGCTCGGTTGAGGACGATGCGAGGGCTCGGCGTGCGCATTTTGTGTCCGCGATTGGGAGCCAGATTGTTTCTGTGGAAAATTCGTTGAGGGAGTCGAAGGTCGAGGAGGGAGGGAGCGGTTTGTCGTGGGGGAGGTTAGACGATGGAGAGAGGGATGAGCTCGCGTCGTTTCTTTCAGGTCCGTCTATCGTTGAGAATTGCGGGAAAAGTGCAATGGATGTTCGTAGGGAGGATGTGGCGGGTTATTCGAAGAAAAAACCTCCTAGACCGGTGGAGTTGCCGAAGTGGGAACTTAAGGAATTGAGAATGTGTGCTCACCGGAGGACTGCGAGTGCTGGTGACGAGCTTGGGTCTTGGGCCATTGGTATTTCGAGTGAGGATCACTTGAGGGGGTGTAATGACGTACATCCTCGTTCTTCCTTACCAAAGGTTTTGAGCTTGTCCGGGCTGTCAGGGGAGGTGCAGTCTACGTTGAAGGTGAATTGGGGAAGGAATGGTATCTGCAAATGGAGGGTGTCGGATCGCCAACATTCTTCGGAAACAATGCCGTTGCAGAATCATCAAGATATACAGGTAGGTGTAAGTTTTCTTTTCCTTTCCTGCAATATGCTTTTTTACCCTACTTGTAATGTGGCTTGCATGAGTTGCATCCTCTTACTGGCACTTGTATTCTTCTTTTGTTTTTTTATAAATAGGAGTCACGTTCGTGGTATGGAAGAAGTAAAAGTTGTGTAAGTTGCATTAGCAATGGATCTTATTGGAACCAACTTCGTGATTGGATTAGGGCTCTTCAAAGGAAGCTGCAGAGATCTCAGTATCAGATCCAATACAGTCGACCTATTCAATTGCTTTTTTGGGTGGTCACTGCTGTTCTGCTAATTGGTAACAATTTGATACTTCTTTGTTATCAAAATAAATTATTAATTGATCTTTGTGCCTGGTCAACAATCTATGATTGCTACAATTATGTTTGCTTTTTTTATAAAACTTGCACGGGAATTTGAACATATTTTCTGTAGCTTTTGATAGTCATTATTCATTGGTTTGTTAGGAGTGTGACCCCCATGAGTAAGGAGGTTAAATATTTATTTCAAAATTCATTCTTGTTGTAGATCTCAGAAACTGCCAAAAGCACATGTTTAATTGATAGTCTGTGTGCACAAAATGTCATAATAACATTCCCTTTTAGTGTAGAGCAATTGTCGATAATAGAGTAATATGATTTTACTTTTTGTCTTTGCACGTCTTGTACATATTGGGTTGTGTAGTACCTCTCTACAACACAAGTATAATGTGTATTTGTTCTTTTATATAGTGTATTTGTTCTTTGATTTTGAGCAATTTGAAACCATGTCTCCAACATCCCTCATTTTGTGTTCAGCGAAGTGGGGACTGCACTTTTAAGGAAACAAAAGTAAAGTTGAATTTAGTTTAGATGACATTAACGTACGATCCCTAATCCTACCATTTGTTGTGAGCTCATTTAAACTTTACCAAAATTTAGTTGTATTTAGTCGTAGAAAGACTATGCACTTGCCGAAGGAGTATAGATTAATTATGTTTTGGCATTTGGATTACCATGGACTAAATTAAAATGACTACATAATTGTTTGTGTGTCTTATTTATTGTGAAAGCAGGCAGTTGATTTGCACTTCCCATCAATGTGTCAATTGGAAACAATCTTTTTGACTAACAGAGGTATGACTGCGTACATTCGACCCACACACCGTGCTCACAGGGGAGCTTTTTTTTAGGCATTGGGGTAATGTTGATATTGAAAAGACTATGCATCACTTGATTATTGTTGCATCAATATGAATGTTACCCCCAAAGTCTCTAAAGAGGCTCCCATCTTCTCTAGATGTGCGCAGTCTTACCCTTGCATAACCGAGAGGTTGTTTCCTCTGACCATTGATCTGGATTGCAATGGCCGTTTACTATGTTACAGTAAATAAGAAGTGCACACAATTAAATAATAATTCAGTCCTTTATCTTCCAAATTCCCCCCTCCAGGCCCTCCCCCACCTCAATCCCACCCTAACCCCCAAAATGAATCATTGACTCCATTTTTGAGATGTTCATCATTTAAAAATTTGTGATAGCAATTACATTTTCACCATTTCAGTAATGCTGACAGGATCACATAGTTGAATAAAAGATGTATGAGTTGATCACATAATTAATACTTTTGAAATTTAACCAATTGGTTTAATGAAGATATTCCGTTTTGGAAATGACAACTGGCAGATACACAATCAAATAAATCAATGGATTATGAACAATTCCTAGCAAATAATCCTCTCTAGGAAGGGGCATATGTAAAGTTTCCATAGTTGCTCGCATGTGGATTCATCATTGCCCTTAGGTATTTGTCTTGAGTCCTACAAATTGTCTAAAAAATCATCTACTTTAATTTATTCCTAAATCTGCAAGGAAGACTCTTCTAGTGATTCATCTATAGGTTTATGTTCCTTAAGAAATGCTATCTTGGCGGATTAGTCTGTAATCCTTTTCCCTCAATGTTTTTGTGTTTGCCTGTGTTGAAATGTTTCTTTGTTCTTTCTTTTGCAGTTCTATTCATTCTCAGTGTAACCTGAACGGTGCATCTTTCAGATAATATTATTTTTATAAATTGTTGATTCGGAGTTTGATTTTGGCGCCTTAGGTAATCAGGTATTATTTCTCATTCTTATAGTCTTACCATCAAAATAGAGTTGGGCATGGCAATATTGGTGTGTTTAAAATCATTTGGCCCCTAACTCTTTTAGGGAGAGTGAGGTGTTTGGATGTTTATTTTGGGCTTATTTAGATGTTTATGGGAAATAGTTCTGATGCTGCCTTTTGATTGCTAGTTGACTGCTCCAGTCCATGAAACCATGCTTAAAACTACCTCCTTGAAGAAATCAATTTATCTTTTGATGAAACCAAGACTTGAGGGTTCGGAGTTGCTTAAAATTTGTGAGGTCTGCATCAGGACTGACTTTTTAAATCAATTATTCTAGATATTATGTTCAGGTAAAACATATTATGATCATATTTCTTGTAACATTTTTACATAGGCTAATTTTAGGGGGTTTTCCCATGACTTCCAATCTAAGCAATTTTTTTATCAAGAACCTCCTTTTGGGATGGTTACTTGATAATTTTCCTCTTGGTATTGAATTGTACTTCATTTCTCCTCATTTTCTCTCTTGTGAAGCTATTGAGGTCACTCGTCTCATTGCCTAAGGCTATCAGGTCAGGCTAGGTCAGGTGTCAGCGTCTCAGACTTTGTTGAAGCTATTCGCTTCAAGAGGCAACTTCTTTGGCCTATTTAGTGCCTTATAGTTTGAAATGCCTTGTTGCCTGTAGTGCCTCTTAAAGACATCATGAAGTGAGTATAATTATTTCTTAGAAGTTAAAATCAAGTTTCACACCCTTCAATTGTATATTTTATCAGTAAATTCATGTGATCAAGTGGTGTATCTAAATTGTTTTAATTGTTTCTTGATAGAAGTCGATACTTGGCTAATTTTCAAGATGATTGACCACGATTAGAATTATCTTTTCATATATTTTTGTTAAACTTAGGTTATGACATTACGGTGTATGTTATTGAAGGGGAACTCTTACTAGAAATGAGAATAGTTTTTTCACTTGTAATTATTTTTTTACTTTATAGATGTATTTTCAAGACATAGAATCTACTCTTGTTCCTATTTTTGGACTTAAGATTTATTTTACACATGGAACCATTGAATGTAGACTGCTTTCATTAGGAAAAAAGTGTTTTATTTATATGATCTCTAAAATGTCTGGCTTCGATTGGCCTGCCATCTCTCCTTTAGCATTGATTTCAAGGTGGTGTTTGGACTCATTACCTTTCGTCTCAATAATATCTTCCCTTAGTATCTAAATGTTGCAAAATATTTTGCAAGGGAGTTCTGAGAATGGTAGACCTGCTCACAGCTAGGGGGTGATGTTATACTTGTTTATCCCATGAAGTTGTGGCACAACCTCCAATTTTGTTAAACAATTTGCTGAAGACACAAGTCTTGCTGCGAAAGAGCATGAGCAATACCTAAAATTTTAAACTTCTTTTTGGTTGTAGAAAGTTCTGTTTTGAAGACTTTTGCGTTTCATTAATGTCCTTGAAAAACATCTAAGTACTTTGCTTGAAGGTAGCACGATTGTTCTAGGCTTTGAAGCCTTTGAGAACGTTTTTTTCTCCTATATCATTATTAAGGTTTACTTTCAGTATTTTTCTTGTCTTTCTACTATTCCGTGTAAGTCTTTATCGGTGACGTCTCAATCGGGGCCTTGCATCTTGGAAGCGCATAACTTTGATGACAAATTTTGTTTTGTGGGCCTCATATTTAGGGAAGGGGAGTTTGCTTTTTTACTAGTTTGGAAATATTTTAGTAAACAATACCTGATTTGTAGTTATAGGATCTTGTGTGTCCGTTCCTTTACCGTTGAAAACCATGATATCTGAATTGCGGTTTTGGAACACAACACAATTAATAATGCAGTAATCGAGTTTTTTTTTTGAGTTAAGTAATTGAGAATAATTTTACAATATATTTCATTACTTGGAAATAAAAATTGATATCACTATTCATAGGTTAAGAGTGAACTGTTTGAAGTTCACTTTTCAATCATGTAAAGTTAATTTGGACTGCAGTTCCTAAACTATAAATTGTTTTAATTCGAACCAGTTGAATGTTATAAAGAAATAAAATAGTTTACTAAATTGTCGTAATATATTTGATTGATTGATTCTTACAATATGAATGAATTATGTTTCCGCATTTTTGGCATCATTTGAACCTTTCTAGACTTTCCAACTTGTATGACTGTCTTGCAAGCTTGGCTTGTGCTTGTTATCACTCAATTCTTCAACAGGAACCTCACTCTTGCAACATGGAGGCCAGGGATTTATTTTCCCTCGTCTTTATTGAATCACTTCGGTTCATGCCATAGCATGAAATATTTCTCTTCAAATTTTGCACGAAGTTCTATCTTGGTAATTTTTTAGCAATATAATTTGCTAATGATAAGGGAAAAGAGGTTGATAATGGGAACTAGTGAGAGGTTCTGTATTGGTAATGTTGAGATTTACTTGCTTATTTTTCTTTTTAGTTGCACTGTTCCTTTGAACGTCATGTTTGAGATTAAAGGGTTTGCTGTTGTGTTATCCCTTAAGCCGCCAATTTGCTTTGTTTTGGTTTGGTTTTGTTGATTCCTCTTCGGACTTCAGTGCAGAACTGCTGATGTCTTCATTTTCTCTTCTAACAGTGCAGGTTTAGGCCACACGCCTTCAAGTGAGCAGCTGTTTCGAATTCAAGTCATATTTAGAGAACATTATTTTGGTGTTTAGTTCACACAGATTTTGGTGTTACACGCGAAGTAGTTTGAAGTTTTCTTCCGTCCAGCCTAACTACGCGAAAGAGTTCCTTGTTGACGAGTTAATAGTATGTAGTTATTCTTGGTGGCGTCGCCGTATATCTTATCCAAGCAAAACTCGTTATTTTTTGTCTGTGGGAATTGCCTATTCGTCCCCCAGTCATTGTAGATCACTCACAATTAAACTGTTCATAATTACTTCATCCATGTTCTCCACAGTCCAGTCTCTTGTGAAATTTGAATCGAATTTGGTTGCTAGTTACTGACGTGTCTCCTGTTTTGCACGTCATTTGGGATACTAAAATTAACATGTCAATTGGTTGAGCATATCATTGATTTCTTTAGTCATTCATATTTTCGAGATAGTTTTCTGAATTTACTAACACCTATTCTTCTCACGCTTCAATTTCGATCCAACATGGCATCAAGTAATAATGTACAATGACACTAGATTTTTATGTAATTTGATCACATGATTACATTCCATCGATAGAGTGAAAAAAAATGTAGGTTGTAATCATTCCAAAATAAAACACAGATGTTAATAAATTATATTCTTTTAAAGGCAATTGGATTGCCTCGTTGGAGGTTGATTTTACAATGTAATCAACTTGTTTAAGGTGTACCTAAAGCTTGTCACATCGTTAAAGTTTACCTTGGACGGGACATCAACGATCTCCCATCGAACATTTGCTAGAGCTAAATCACTAAGTTATTTTTAAATTACATTGAGTATTAATTTTACTGAAGGATATAATTTGATTACATGAAATTCAATTCATACAAAAAATATATGCTAATCTAAGTACAACAAACCCAAACAAATATATCCAAAATGTTAAGTTAATTGAAATTAAAGAATTAAAGTAGAATAAATTACATATACTTTCCCAACGATCCCATGTAAGTAACACTTAAACTCGGAATTTCGAAATGTAACATTTTTACTAGAGGTGGGTGTTTGCAGACTGTCGGGCCTGAAAAAAATAAATGGGCCGGGTTTTAGGCCTGACCCGTTTGTTCGCAAGAACAGGAAGGAAATAAACGGACGGGCCCAGCTTGCAACCTGCCAGGCCAGGTCCGACATCCTTGAAACGGGTCGGACTGGAGCCCGAGCCGTTTAGCTTTGCGGACCACGTCGGCCCAACCCGGCCCATTACCCCCCTTTAATTTTTACCCCAAAATTTTTCGACTTGTGACACTTAATTGTTTTTCATATCTTAACCGGTAATTCATGTTATTAACTCATTCATTGTTATTTTTTATTTTTTTTGCTACAAACAATTAAGAAATAAATTTCGAAAAACATATATATTTTATTTGAATTTTATATCACTTAAATATTTAAGTTACGAACTACTAAACGTCGCCCACGAACTTAAATCACCAACGTCAATTATTATTTTGTCATTCTCATTTTTACTTATTTCCTCTCTTCATTTCACTCTTCCATCACCACTCTCTTCATTTTCCTCATAACATCAAATTTCAGCTACAAAAAAATATCTCGGAGAGCAAGAAACTGCTCCCAATAGGCTATTCTCTGTTCATATTATAACAAAAAATAACAATGACAAATAAAATTGGAGTAGAAATGCGGGGTTGGCATGGGGCGGCATCCTCTATGGGAGACGTTAGTCCCCCGGCAAAGCGAGCGAGCAGAGAGAGTGCACTTTACTGACATTTTTTGTTTCGAAACCCAATTTGTACTCCGAATATTGATCCGTTTACTTGTTTATTTACGTTTGTGTTTTTTTTTCACCCTGTCACCACCAAAATCTTGCAACGAAACTGAAATAATTTTAAATAACACACCATATAAATTCGATAATCTTTTTTAAAATTGAGCGTCTGGTTAGGACATCGCCCCAAGGGAGGATACAGATGGTTCGCTCGACATTTTTCTTGGTGTTGATACTGGTAGAATGTGGGTAATTGAGAGAATGAAGATAATTAAGAGACTAGATATAACGAGAATTAAATGAAAAGTAGATGATAAAATAGTAATTGACGTAAATAATTTAAGTAATTCGCACGTACGAACAGTAATACCCTTCTGTTATTATATATCAGCTGATTTGATTTAACCAACACGGTGCACGTGGAAGACTTGCCACGTTGAAGGACACCTGCCAACTCAAAACAAACTTACAACATGCAGACTGAACTCGACTACAAAATCCACACACATCAAAATCCAAGTTGATATACAAACAAAGCACCCAAGCAGTGGAAGCAGAACGATGGCCAGTGGTGGTGGAGAAGAGCAAAAAAAGAAAGCAACCGGAGAAGAAGAGATTCCACTAGAGACCAGCCCTTAGGTGGACTACACCGATCTGGATGACTACAAGAGTAAGGGCAACGACACCGAGGGCCACCTCCCGGTCGTCGACCGAGGTGGCCGCTCGACCGATGTGCCTACTGTATCCGGTAGTGGTCTGTCGGAACGCCAGGTGAAGGCGGCCGACGAAGCTGCCAAGAAGTCGGCTTCTGTCTGATAAGATTGTGTTTTATCAGTTTAATGATGTTTGTTTAAGTTCTACGTAGATTGTAATATCTTATGTAGGCTTTTCTAAGGGAATAAAAAAAATTGATCTGTAGTTTAATGATTTGTGGTTCTCCAATGGTTTAATAATAATCAAGTGTAAAGGTAAAATCTCCAAGTTTAGTCCCACGTTGCTTAACATGAGAATGTTGGGGTGGGATATAAAGACATGAACCCACACTTACCAACTTAAGTTTTGTGGCAATATGTGAGTGTTGTGGGCTAGTGGACACATGAGCGACGGACCGGGACTCGGGCTCGATGCGGGTTCGGGGACGAGACGTTACAAATGGTATCGGAGCCTGAACCAGCCGGAATTGTGGGAACTAAGTGCTACACCTAAATGGTGGGAGTCACCTCTAGAATCCCACAACGCCTGGTGACTGAGTGGTTTGACTCTGACGAGGACATCAGGTGTTCAAGTGGGATAGGTTGTAAAAACTCCAACTTTAGTCCACGTTGCTTAACATGAGAAAGTTAGGGTGAGATATAAAGACATGAGCTCACTATCATAACATTTACCAACTTAAGTTTTGTAGCAATAAGTGAGTGTTGTGGGCCAGTGGACACATGGGTGACGGACTGGAATCTGAGCTCGATGCGGGTTCGGGGACGGAACGATACAGTAAATCCAATGGTTTAAGAGTTTGATTGCGGTTTTCCAGTTAAAATCCAATAGTTCAAGAGTTTGTTAATGTCAAGAAATTAGCGGTGAAAAATGAATTTTGTTGGCCGTTGGAAGGCGTCACACATGGAAAGTAGGTGCATATAATGGGTACCTCGTGGTTCAATTTGGACTTTTCAATTTAAGTGGAGGGATAGTTGGAGTTCCATTAGATTTTTTTGTATGATTTGGATTAGGTTTTAAACCTGAGTAAATTAGAAATATAATAAGTTTTGAGTAAATTAGAAACATAATATATGATTACAATCACGATTTCGAAATTAAGCTACTCAAAGAATGTTTTTGGTGATTACTTTCTGTAATTTGATTATGAGGTGGATATGACCTCTAATATTTCCAACAAAATATTAATTGTAATGTAACATATTACACTCTTTGTTACAATCAGCCAAACAATGACCTTAAGCAACCATCCTTAGCATAGTAGTAAATCTAGATAAATGATTAACAACCCTTCTTGGCTTGGGCTTTGAGTTTTGAGGTTCAAAACATAATGTTTGAGGTTAGTTGCAGAATTCAAATTAAACTTCATCTACGTTTCTTATTCAAACTTCAAATTCCATAGTAATTGGGGTTTAAATTTTGGTATTTTTTATTTAAATACAAAATTCAAACTTCAAAACTCATCATGTTTGGGAATAGTAAAATAAAGAAGTTAGATCGAAGCAATTATGAAACGAATCCTGAATTTTGCAAAAGATTAGTCCTAGTTGGTGTTTTATAAAAAGCAAGTTACAAGTTATAACAACTCAAAACTCAACTTCCAAAAAAGTATGTTTGGATGACAATAAAATAGAGATTTACAATGGTCAAAACTCAGCAATCCTGAAATCTCAAGTTATCTGTACACGGTAGACACCTTTCTACTCGAAACTTTATGCAACAAATGATTTTTAACGTGTTTTGGTGTATGGCTATACTTATCGTATTTTGCATGATATATATGTGACCTATTTGATTGCTAATAACTAAATACTATGGCGTATTAATATTTTCATATTACGAGATGTCTTAAACAATTGTTTTCAAGCAAAACATAAACGAAATATCTACAATACATACAAAACAATATCTAAGTCCCAATCAACATATAATAAAGGAGTACTATATGGGTTGCAAAACTTTTAATGGCGTACTACGGATAGTAATAAATAAATGTAGTTTCGAGGTAGAGAGATGAGTACACGTATATATTGGAGGAGAGTATTCTAACATGAGAAAGAGAGAGCCCCAACGTAGCCAAGAATAAGTTGCCTGTAGGCCATCAACAATCATGTATATTCAACCCTACCTAGGTAGGTCGAGGACAAATAAACATATATGTGGTGAATGCAACTCATTCTTGGCTACTTTACACTATCTCCCACTCCATGCAAGAATCTCCCACCATTTGAAAACAACCATTTCCTCAACTACTCGACCCTAAAGTTTTCTGTGGTGAGGTTCTGTCCTACGACATATTTGTAGTGGGGTTGTGATGAGATTTCATGGTTGGATATTTAAGGATTTGAGATTGTGGACGTAAATGTGGAGATTGACTCCATTTGTTTTGGTCTTATGGATATCTGTTTGGATGTCCAAAACATCAAAAGAATAGAGATATGCATGTGGTTTTCTTGGGAGACATAATCTTCTAATGGGGAAGGTAGTTAAGTTGTTTATTTACCGATAAAAGAAGCATTTAATTTCCAAATTAAAATTTGGATATTAGATTTACAGCCTTGTAGTTATTGTCATAACAATGGAATTTGATCTTCAATTTCATATGCCTAATCTGCTATTTCACTTACAATAAATCCCCAAAATCCGCCTCACATGCAAACCCGGGGTGAGATGACCTGCCGACTATCGTTCACGGTGTAAATACAAGAGTCAAAATGGGTGACTTTGGAAGTTTAACATTAATTAGTCATCAAAATTATGATAAACAAAATGGATGATTCGAGCCGAGACTTCCTCACCATACCAGTGAACCATGCCCTTGCAGCTTACTTTCACATAATTTTTATTTGGATTATTTACTTGGATATAACTCGAAAGTGGTTAAATGAAAGATTTGGATGCCAAAAGACAGTTGCCGCTTGTGTAACGTTTCCGAAACAACGAAAATTTAAAACTTTAAAAGATATATAATAGTCATAGATAACCAGATCACATGGAACGCTACTCAAAATATATACATATAATAAAATATGCACCGTATACAAGAGTTGTCAAAAGTATGACTACGTCAAAAATACAACAGAGATATAAATACAAATAGTCATAACCACCTCAAAAAGGACTTGAGGACTCAAGGACCCGACTCCTAGACGTACTCGTCCTCAGTCACCACCCTACCAGCTCTCGAAGGGGATCTTGAAATAAAACATAAATAACAATGACTGAGTTTCCATAATGAAAACCGTATGCCAAGCCCCCACCTACATGCACATGCAATACATGACCTATCATACTAGTATAATGTGACAACATAAAAATCATAACAGTCATTTCCCTACGCAGGGGTCATAAGGTCAATAAACTCAACATTATTTGGGCATCCGTAGATACCCACCGCAGGCACATGCGGTGATACGCAAAGGTATGCGACACACTCCCACTCGCGGCTACACTAGTCATATGAGTTCGGTGAAGGTTGCATGCATTCCCGAGTCATCATTAGATCTGATCCGTGGTCGCAATGCCACAATCCGCCAGAGCCGTCACTCTGGTCGGTCATACTCGTCAGTCGTGCCACAACTGGACGATCATACTCGCCGGAACAACATCGGTCGGTCATCTTCGTCGCCACACCTGCTAAAGTCATCTTGCTCCGTAGAGCCAAATACATATAGATCATGCAAATGAGAATATGGTCCCACAAGTCTACTACCAAGGTCTCAATGCACATGTCATATCATGAACACATAAGTCATAAAAGAAATCCATGCACCAACATGTTCGAAAACAGACAAATACAATTCAATGCACCAACGTTCGACTTGTTGGCTTTTTGGTCCTAACTTATATTAATTTTGATGATTAATTAAACTAATCTTAATCAATCAAAGTGAGCAAACGCGATTACATGCATTGCATATATATTTGTATACTTGCAATCATCTTAATATGTTGATCAAGACAATCAAGGAAATGAGCATTGAGACAAAGACATCAAGACTCAAGACTTGTAATCAAAACATTGGATCAAGACATGTAACTTTATATTTATTGACTCCATAAGGTTTAATGTAAACTTGAGCACTAGGATTCTGTCCCGTCATTCCTCGGTAAACCGAACCTATTTCGGTTTACCGAATCATACCTACTTCGGTCCACCGAACACCTGTCGGATAGCCGAATTCTTCCCACCATTAAAACTTAGGTGTTCTCTGGAATCACCCCAACGGAAGATCGAACTACCTTCGGTCGACCGAATAGCCCTGGACCGGTTTTGGACTTTGCTCCAACTGTCGCATTCAATCGAGTCCCTAGGACCCAATTAACTTGACCCACTTCGGACGACCGCACACACTTCGGTCTACCGAATCTTTATTGGCTTTAGGAGCCCAACAACTATTTTACACGTGACACTTAACCGTTATCGATAAAACCAGTTTCCCATACAATGTCAGCGCAATACCCGCGCTACTTCGGTCTACCGAAGTATACACGGTCAACCGAACTTGACATAATCAGAGCTCAATCAATTCTACTGTCCACCTTGGAACGGTGAACCGAATGTACTTCGGTGAACCGGATTTAATTAGGGCTAAATAGATAAAAGCTACTGGAGGTTGGTGAACGGTGATCCGATACATAATCGGTCAACCAAGGTCTTAGTTCAGACCAATTCTTCGGACTACCGTTTGGATAACGGTCGACCGAATCTGTCTCGATTTCTACCCGAGCCTAAGTCACATCTTGCATTCCTATTGGTCCATTCCCCACCAACTCCCAAATGGCTATATGAGCTTGAAGGCTTATAAATAGGACCTCATCTGGTTGCTTTGGAGAGGTTGAACACTTCATATCTATCCAATACTCAAAGCCAAATCCTCTCCATCTTCAAGCTCTCAATCCACAACACTCAAGCCTAAACTTCACCACTTGCATATCCAATTCAATATCATATCCAAGTGTGCTCAAGTATAGAGTGTTAGTTAGAGTGTGATTCAATTTCCACATCAAAGAATCAAAGAGTTGTAAAAGCTTTGAGGAAGCTCCCTCTCAGGTTGTGAGAGGAGACACGAGCGAGGCGAGGATTGTTCGCGAGGCTCGGTGTTGTAAATGACGTTGATCTCGGCCCGGAACGGAGATCGGTTAGTGGAACCATGAGCGAGGCTCGGGGGATCGAGCGAGGCTTGCGAGGAGGACTAGGACCCGGGTGTGGGTGCCGAACCTCTCTAAACTCCGGCATCGTCATTTTTGTGGTTTGCAATTGTCTCTTCCTTAAATCATCGATAATTTTTTTTTAATTCCGCATTTATCCATCGATTAGAGGGTCATAGATCCTAGCACGACTGAAACAAGCATGTTGATCGACCGGTTCCTTCCAGGAACGCACAAGGGCTCGACCGTCTCCTCGACCGGTCGAACCAACCCACGAACAAAACGATCAATCCGTCGAACAAAAGGTCACAGGCGGTCGACCGTTTAGATGGTCTACGCCATAAACGTCCCAACGGTGAACGACAAAGGGGACCCGGTCGACCAAAAATAATTGGGACTCACTACTCAAACTCAGCTTCTATCGGTCGACCTAAAGTCGCCAACCGGTCGACCATTTGGATAAGAAACAACGGTCGATCCAACACATAACGGTCGCACCAACAATTAGTTAAATGACCAGTCGAACAAGGGTCAAGAGCGGTCGACCGTTTAAATAGTCCATGCTCTGTCCAGACCAATCCAGCAAACATCGGTCGAACAAATTAAAAGGGCAGTCAACCGTTTAGTGGTCTAGGCCCCAATTGACTTACTACAATTACAATCGGTCTAATGACAAAGGGGTCCGGTCAACTGATTCTAACATAGTCGTCTTCTTCCCCAGAAATTATGCATAACCGGTCGATCTCCAGAAGACATCGTTCGACCGGTGTGGGTAGAAAACGTCCAAAAACACTAAGACCGGTCGACCAATGTCACCATTGGTCGACCAATGTCACCAATGGTCGACCGTTCCAGTGCAGCAAACCTACTGCACAACGACATTGACGAGGTCTCCAACCTCTGATGACTCCGACGACCACACCTTGTGTGAACATCTAATTGAACTTGGCATACCTTTAAGGCTTGAAGAAGCCTCTGAAGAATCACGACGATCACCACCTCCTTTCTTTCGAATTCCAGCAAACTTTGAGTTCTCTTCTTCTTCCGATATCTGAGTTCTCTCTTTCTAATTGAACTTGCGAAGCTTGATTCTTCTTCTTCTTCTTCTTCCGATCTCTGAGTTCTCTTCTTCTTTCTCTTCTATCAACCTCACTTCAGACTTCAGACTTCAACTCTTCTCAACTTCTTTCTCAGCAAAATCCTTCTCTCAACTTCTTTCTTCAACTTTTCTTCTCAACTCCACACAAAACATCCCCATTCTCCTCTTCAACTCAACTCCTTATATACTCCACAACACCACCGACATCCTCCCATTCAACCAAACCAAGGCACGTCGAAAGGTGTGGGCAAATTGCACACAAACCCAAACTTCTCCCTAAACCACACATTCATCCAAAAACTTGATTTAAATCCTTACTCCATTAGTTTGGTTTGGGTTCTAACAGCTTGAGTGCTCATATTATCAGTAAAAATTAGTCTTATACACCTTCGTTAGAATAAGACCCACAAAAAATTTAACACCATCGCAGCACAATTAGTTTAATATGATTTTAATTGTTATGTACATAATACCAACAAAATGGGAAAACAATATGAAAAGATAGAGAAGTAGTAATGAATATGTCAAAATTTCACAAATTATTAATGGAAAGGGTTGTAAAGTGTTGCACATGGGAAATTTAAGATGTGTAATTATGACGTTTCAAAAAATAGTTTTAAGTTTTATAGGAGTATAATTGAAAGACATACCCTAATTTACGGGTTAGTTACGGTTTGTCCTCCTGAATTATGTCGTGATTTTACATTGTCCTCCTGAACTTTGAAAAGTGACAATCACCTCCATTATATTTTCATTTTGTAACATTTTGCTCAGTGGAGAGCAACAACCGGTCCGGGTTCTGATCCGGATCTTGGAGAAAATTCGGGTTTCGGTCCGGTCTGGAACCGGTTAAAATTTTAAATTTTAATACTAAAAATCTGGTCCGAGTTCCGGTTCGGACCCTGGAGATTATCCGGGTCCGATCAGGTCCTGGACCGGTGCACAACCCTAACTTTGCCCATTCCTTCCACCCGAACTTTAAGAATTTGTTATTGTAGCATTTATTCGTCATTATTTTTTGGTTTTTTGCATTTTTTTGCTTAAAACGCTCATAATTCTAGCTTATGTTAAAGTTCGGATCAAATCAGATGTCTGGTTTGGCTAGAATTTGGGTAAGATTGGTAGTCAATTAATCGAACTTAAATTTGAACTAGATCTAACATCTAATTTGCTTTTACATAAAATTAAGACTATGAGTATTGTACGTATTAGGTATACAACGCAAAAAATATAAAAATAATGGTGAATATGTGTAAAAATAATAGATTTTTAAAGTTTAGGAAGACAAAGTGTTACAAAATGAAAGTATAAGAAGATAATTGTCGTCTTTTAAATGTCAATGGAGTAAAATGAAATCGGGACATAATTCAGATAGGCAAACTGTAATTAACCCCTAATTTACCCCTACATAAATAGTCTCCTTTAATTGAAAACAACACTTTATTTTTTATTTATTTAATTCCTTTCCTTATAGTTAGTAATGCCAATTGAGTTTCCTTCCGGTGTTCTATACGAGTTGCGGAAGAAAAACTATGCCAAAGCAACTCTAAGGATCCCTTAATAATTTCCAACACAAGATGGACTTACATATCTTCCCGGCCACACGTTTATTTGAACTCTTTATTGTCATTACTTTCAATTCCCACTTTAACATTCTTTAATGATTCGAAGATTTTCTAATGGGGGTTTGAACTCTTTTTGGCATTTCAAGAAGACTTTCAATTCGAAGACATCACATTGATGTCTTGATTTCATGGTCCTTTTTTTCCTTTGCTTGTTGATTTCTAATTTTTATACTTTATTTGTTGCTTTAGTCTGGGGGTTGGTCCTTTTTGGTGTTTTAATTTTTTTATTATGAAAGGGTTTTGTGCTTTACTTTGTGGCCGTTTGATGTAGAAAAGTGTAACACGGAGCAAGTCGCTGATGGAGATTCCCCCCCCCCGCCCCCCCCCCCCCCCCCCCCCCCCCCCCAAGACTTTGTTTTTGCATTAAAAACAGGAAAATAGAGAACTTTCGAAATGCTATTCTAAAGTACCTCACAACAGAGAGGAGAAACTGTGGAGTTGATCCCAATTGCATTATCCAGTCCATTAGTGACATAGTGTAGATCTTATCCATTCTTGCCCTAGTTGGATTTGTATACAGTATATATATTCATTTGTATCATCTTATCCAAGTTAAGTTGGATTAATTAATGAGAGTACGTGGTGGCTAACTCATTATCCAACGGAAACTTTCAAACTAGTTACGATAGACTTGTATGGTGTTTGAATTCCATCTAAGTTTACACCCTTCCTACGTATAAGATCTCCTCTTTTTATTAAGATTAAGATAAGAATCCTGACTTGGCTTAAATATATGGCCGTTAGATATTAGAGTAGCTTCACATTACTAATACCCATTTGGTAGTTAGAAAGACAACTAGATTCACATTATCATCACTGACTATGCATCACAAAACAAATGAGAAGGACAAAATTTGAAACCCCTATGTTCGGTTGACTCCACAAGCAGACGAATAATATCTACTAGCCATCGCTACTTTGGTAGGTAGAACCGTAGAAATATGTTTTTGAAATAATTAAGACTAAAGGTTGGTCAAACTCCAGTTTTAGAATGAGTCATTGTTTTTATGGTTGCTAAGATAATGGACCACTTCTTGGGCCGTTACAATTATGTCGATAATCTGATGACCTTTAAGAAATGCATTTTGTGATGGTAGTATAGTGTTGTTGAAGGCCAACTACAGTCTCGTCGTCAAAACTTTAGCAATTATTTTATAGACACTATTTAGCAATGAGATCAGTCTTAGGTCTTTGACGGCCTCTACCCCGGGGTTTTTAGGAATTAATGCTATAAAGGTTTGGTTGAGACCTCTCAATTCATTCGGTGAAATCATCTCTTTGTGAAATCTCTCAAAAATCAAGGCTAGGTGGTCTCTAAGGTCTAGCCAACATTGTTGGTAAAAGTAAGGAGGCGTTTGGTTCGGGATATTCATCTAAGGGTAAGAGAATGAACTGACATGATTCCTTTTGATGTTGTTTATTTGACTTATTTTGTCATTTCTTTTATTTATTTTTTCTTTTTCACTTCACCCTATAGTCTTCTAGGTTGATTTCCCAACCCCCTATGTATTTTCATTCTCTTTTTTCCACTTCATTACCCGTCCTCTCTCTCTCTCTCTCTCTCTCTCTCTCTCTCTAACAAAACGCTAACTTGTAGCCATCGGCCTAGGAGCCTTATTTAACTGGTGGTAGAATAAATGTAGCCTTATGACTTTCTTGAATTCTAAAGGATTCAACAAGCACGAAGGGTTCTTCAATTTTCGTAGCTAAAATGGTATCCCACTGTATTGGAATCTTGATACCCTTATCGGCACTAAATCTATTAATAAAACGATTGACGATCTCGTGGGAGGTGAAGGATTGCGAGTAACTCACACTCCCCTTGATATACTAAGGGAAATGATTCTATTTTGGCGCCATCAATTGCGTTTGTGACTTGGTGGAAGAATTTAGTGTTTTGGTTTCCTTCCAGGAGTCATTGGATGCGAGAGTGTTGTTTCCAACGGATCTCGTTATCTTCTAGAGACGCTTAATGCATGTGCACTAGAGTTTTAAGGGTATGTTTTTCAGCCCCATTCAGACCACCATTTTGTTCATGTTCAGATCAAGAATGTCCTTCTCTATTTTCCTCAACCGAAGGTTGATCAGCCTTGGTTAATTTGAGATAGGCTTTGATTGTTTTTTTAATATTTTTAGTGAGATATTGTATTCGTAATTCGGCAATCCAATAGTTTTCAAACCTAAAAGGTAGGATTGTCAATTTTACACGAAACACGATTACACAACACGAACTTAGTAGATATGGATTGAGATTTTGAACACGATTAATAAATGGGTTGGATATGACAACACGATTATTAAATAGGTTGTATATGAATTTCTGCTGCAAAAACTGTTAACACGATTATGACACGATAAGTATTAGATACACGATTACGAATACTATAAATTCAATAAAAGATGATTGTATACTTAATTTAACTTTTAGTTGCTATCTTGATATTGAGCATATATCTAAAATATTAGCTTAAACTTTTACGGGTTTACCTATTCAATTTCTCATTCCTAAATAAATTGCATATTTGAATCTCATATAAGCAAAAGTAGTACGTGTATCCAATATCCTTATATTCCTTACATTAAAGGACACAAATATGAATAATCCATGGATAATTTGCAGATATTGCAATCCATCTGTGCTAGTTGGCCATAGTCAATAAGTCGTCAACAATTATTTTTGAAGCATTTTTATTTGTTAAGTGTAAGCACGCATATAAGTCACATACTCAGATTTCATTCTTTTTCTAGACTAATCGAAGACCTAGAGATTTACTAACCGAAATCATAAATTTCAACTCAGTTGGTAGATTTCTAATCTTGGATTGCTATCTTGAGTGAGCAAATTGATATCAAATTCATTTTGGTTTTATCTACTCAACTACCTACCCCATTTCAAATTCCAAACATCTCATATATTTAAATGAACTGTTGGGACTCAATCCTTTTTTGCAAAGTTAGCCATGTGTCCCCGTGTGTATCATTTACAAATGTAGTGTTACAAAATGAACGAGATGACAAAAAGACCCTGCTACAACCCTTTAAAAGAAAAATATCTCTATACTATTATGCACACAGACTAACAAAGTTACATCCCTCTAGAATAATGCGGCAAATGTTGCACCTAAGGCGCCCGCTGAAGGAAACAATCAAAAACTTGCCGAAGGATCCAAAATTATGTAACAACCCAACTCATTGTATGTTGTTGAAGACTAAAAATACGTTCATTTCTATCCCTTTAAACGACATCCATCGTGGAGATAAAAGTCATCTTAAGCGCATAGGAGCACACACCTCTTCTAGTACGACCATGGAGGAGAGCCGCTCAAGGTCTCCATAGGAGGATTTGTGAGTGGGAGACATAACGAAGTTAACAGTAATCACAGTCCACACCTCATGGGAGGAGCATTGGAGGAACACATGATCAATGGACTCATCGTCGTTCCTACAAAAAAAGACACCATTCATCCAACTCCAAACTGAGCTCAGAAGGCAGTCTCTAGTGAGAACTGAGGATCACTCACAAGTTGGGATTCAATCCTTGCTCTCAAGGCAAGAGATCTTCCAACTGAAGTAGCCTTAGTCGGGGTTTTATTTCCCGAAAGAAGCTGTTGTTGGTATTGATATCAAATTGACAATAAAGAATAGTCAAAATGCAATATTTACCCATGTAAGGAAGTCCAGGAGGACGCAGACAGTGAGGGGACTTGGAACTCAAAAGCACTTTAAAACTCCTGTCCAAAGTCAAAAAGAAAAACCAAACCAGACATCGCGTACGCGTAGACTCCACCTCTCTCTCTCTCTCCTCCATTTCCACCTCCAAACCGCGTCTCCATTACCTTTCCCTTCCTTTGCTTTCCAACCAATACAAAACCCACACACATCCCGACCGAACCCCAAACCCGACTCCGACATGCTCCGATCCTGCTTCCGATCCCTCGGCTCCTGCTTCGGGAGACATACCAGCGGCAGCAGCAGCGACGGCCTCCTCTGGCATCTCGACCTCAAGCCCCACGCCTCCGGGGACTTCTCCATGGCCGTCGTCCAGGCCAACGTCGTGCTGGAGGACCAGAGTCAGGTCTTCTCGTCTCCATTCGCGACCTATCTTGGGGTTTATGATGGCCATGGTGGGCCCGAGGCTTCGCGCTTCGTCAACAATCGCATCTTTCCTTATATACACAGTAAGTTTGAGTTTGAGTCGGAGGTTTGGAGTCCGATTTTTATGATTTCCGGAAGTCGAAGATTGAATGTTGTTTGCGATTGACATGTGAGATGTTAGAAGTTTGGGAATTGATTCTGAGATTTGATTTGACTGTTGAAATGTGATTCCGAACGGGTTCGAATCATGTGAATAACTTTTTGGATATGAGTGATTGTGGGGTTTGTAGTTCTGTCTTTCCTCGCAGCATCGCAAACCGTTGGAAAGATGGATTCGAGGATTTTCCGGTTATTAAAGAAAATTTTCATGTGAGTTGGGAGTTTTGTTTACTTGTAATGGTTATCATTGAAAAATGCTGATTATGAATTGAATCAGGTTTTTCTTGGTTTCTTTGTTTTTGATGTCGGATAGGGTTTGTATTCGGTGAGCGTTTCATTTGAAAGTCATGTTCTTTTACTGTTTTATTGCATGATCCTTTGGTTTTTGCAGAACGAGTATTTGGTGACACTTCTATAAGAAATGCTTTTTGAGCAACATTTTTGTGGGTTGTAATTTGGATTTGAACTTCTTTATAAAAATTTGGTATGCAGCAGCAGTACATTTTGCATGACTGTTTAGGTTTTTGACAATCTTGAGTTGTTATTGAATGTGACATTATTGTGTTGTCTAACTGCAAATCGAATCACCGATTTAGACTTTTACTAGTTCTTTTTCATCATCTGTATGTTTCCGTTCTCTATGCTTACATTTAGTTGATATTTCCAGAATTCGCAATGGAGCAAGGTGGTCTATCAGAGGATGTGATACGAAGTGCTTTTGCGGCGACAGAGACTGAGTTTCTTCGCTTGGCTAAGGGGTCATGGTTGTCGCGTCCCCAGATTGCATCAGTAGGATCATGCTGTCTTGTGGGTGTAATTTCTGCGGACATGCTCTATGTTGCGAATTTGGGGGATTCAAGAGCCGTCCTGGGCCGTAGGGGTATCAATGGGAAGAGTATTGTAGCAGAGCGACTGACAAATGACCACAATGTGGGGTTGGAGGAGGTGAGGAGAGAGCTCTCTAGTTCTCATCCCGATGATCCTCATATTGTTATTTTCAATCGTGGTGTTTGGCGCATCAAAGGCATAATTCAGGTAAACCACAAACTCTTGTTTTCCCATGCAGAATCAATACTTGTCAATGTCTTAATTAGTAGGTTTTGTGTGAGGTTTAATAGGATCAAGACGATCAACCAATCATGTTTTCCAACTTGGTTCTAGTGCAACCAATCATATAAAAGAATTACCTGTTACTTTAATTTCTGAACTTTTTATCAATCGGTTATTTCCACTCTGTTTCCAAATACCATGTTCTTCATTTTGTGCTGGATTGTTTGTTAAGTGACTATAAAATTGAACATGACATGGCTTATTGGGCTTGCAAATTGCATAACAAGTTTTTGGTTTAGCCTATTAGGAGACTCTTTTAGTTGGGTACTTACTTACATTTCAGCACCACGTGTTAACCTTTTTGCGAAGTGTGAGGTCCCTCGTTTTGCAGGTTTTGTGGCTGTCAGTGCCTGTTATCAAAAGCTTCTTTGAATTAGTGATAGTTGATTTAATTTAAAAATTGTAATATTTGAATCCTACCTGAACATGTCTATTGACTTTATTCTTTTGTGCTTCCAAAGTATATTTTGTTTTTTTTTCTGCACGTTTTGTTTGTAATTCATGTTTGTTGAAGTTCGAAGCTGTATAGCATTTTGGTCAACTAGAATTAAAGTGATAACTAATATTTTACGGATCCTAGTCCATGTGAAATATGTGTTCTGAGTATTTTACATGGTCATATAGATTAAGTTTGTTCCTACCCCAAATAAATTGATACTGCAAAGACCATACTTAAGTTCCTACTTGAAGCATTTTCCTGTTTTTAATCCATATGCATGTCATGTGAAGTTCTGAATTTATACATTCAAGTTGCTTGACAGTGCAGTTAGCCAACATGCCACCAATGATCTGAATCTTTGCATTTCCAGGTGTCTAGGTCTATTGGAGACATGTATTTAAAGAAGCCAGAACTGAGCTGGGACCCTGTGTTTCAGCAGGCAGTGTGCCCCGTACCTCTTAAACGGCCAGTAATGACGTCAGCACCATCAATCCATACTCACAAGTTAAAGCCACAGGATAAATTCTTAATATTTGCATCGGATGGACTGTGGGAACAACTTAGTGATGAAGCTGCGGTTGAAATTGTCTTCAGAAATCCTAGAGCTGTAAGCCGCCCTTTGCCAAATGCAATCTATTTCTCATGCAAATCACTTTTTATGACAACTTCAGTATTTAGCGTAACATTTCTTACAGGGCATTGCGAAGCGATTGGTAAGAGCTGCCCAAAACGAAGCAGCAAAGAAGAGAGAAATGCGTTATGAGGACATAACAGTAATCGATAAGGGAGTCCGGCGACATTTTCACGATGATATATCGGTCATCGTCATGTACCTTGACAACCGGACAGAGTCATCGCATTCTAGAAACAGTAGTGTTGACTTCACGAATGCACCTGTTGACATATTCTCTCTTAGAAATGGTGAAACAACTGATCAAACTCAACCTCTGGTCCCTTGATCATTTTTACAGAAAAAAAAGAATCCTGGTGTGTTGTCTTGGAGACATGCTAAGCATGATGACCAACTGCGTCTGACATTTCATTGTTAATACTTCCTTATTACGTTTCAAGATAAGAGAGATAATTTGGGTTGGATAGGTATTCAGAAATTTGGTGTAAATAGTGGAGTCATAGATAAGAATTTTCCATGGCCATGTATGTAATTATTTTTGTTTAATTGGTGTTATATTATTGAATTCTAAGCTTTGAATAGTGCATTACTATTTCTGGATTGATATGAGATTGTTCTCAATTCCAGCTTTATGGCCCGTTTGACAGGGTGGAGAAAAAAGAGAAGTCGAAGGAAAGAAAATGTTTGTTTCTTGTTTGTATAAGAACTTGAAGAGAAAATGAATGTATTTGAATAAATTTACAAACTTGCGATACCGTATAAAAGAGAGAGATGTGCTTTATTTTATCCGTTTCTCTTTAATTTTGAAAGAAAAAAAAGTACTCTCCTTTCTCATCAAAGTTTTTTCTAAGCTATGACAGATAAGAACCGTCCTGCGATAAAAACGAAAGCTGCTATGATGCAATCGAGGATGGTGCTAGAAAATTGAGTTATATTAGCTGAAAATTATCAGTGTCATGTACAAATCATGTTGTTTAAGAAATACATGCTACTAGGATTCAGTGTTCCCCTTCTTTCTCCATTCTTCTAATCAATAATCTACTCAAACAACCCACAAGCCCTAAGTAAAGGTCATTAAATAACTCAAGGCACACATAATCTCAGTTAGTCACTACTCGAAGCCAAATGAGAGGAGCATCATAGATAATTCAGCTGGCATTGTAAAGCATCCATTGTTCCCTAAGGATCATATTTAATTCTTTAGTATGAGTATGACGATCACCCAAAAACATGATAGTAAGATTTTATGACCAACTTTATTCCATTTTACCTGAAAATGACCACTTAGAAAGCAAACTTACACAAAGGAATTTCTTCTTGAAAAAAAATTACGCAAGGGAAATGTAAGAGGGCCTTTCCTGTGAGTGTGAGAAACGCACATCATAATTTACACGAAAACGTAGATAAAACCCACCACACAAGACAACCACATCATCACTTCACGAGTGATGCAAAGCCTAGAACAGAAGCCATTATCATAGTATCTGAAACTGTTTGAACAGGCTTGCCCACTGTTCCTGCCAAATGTGGCCAGTTGTCCAACATCAACTTGGCAACGTCTGATTTCTCAACAGCCCTCAATGGGGACGACTGATGGAATAGATCTACTGTGATATCAATTAAACAGTAGTACTACTAACGCTTTTCAAAACGAAAAAAAAAACCCAGTAACTACTAAGTACTAACTACTACACCTTCCTACTTCCATCTGTCATCTTGTCGGCCAATAGGTCCAATATGAAGATTTATGAGAAGTGGTAATTATAATAAAAAAAGAAAAAAAAGAGAAGTGGAAGGGAAAGGAAAAGAAATCACAATACTCATGTTATAGTCGGTTTAGGTTGGTATATCAGTTTGATTTTTTGGATTCTATAGTAGTACAGCAAGAGTATGTGCCGTATAAAAGAAAATATTAGTTGTGAACTTACGTAACCACAATAGTGATCATGCTTTTAGATGTTTGCCAAATTCTAATTCTAATCCCAAGTAAGGAGCTCTTTTGACGTCAATGGATCTAGCAATAGACAAATTTAATTAATTTGTGTTACTACTTACTAGATAGTGGGTGGTTAGTCCATTGGTATATCAAGATCAATGATCGAAAATCAAGACCAATGATCACTTTAAAAAATAAGACCAATGATTGAACCGCGAGTCACATTAGCATGTTTGATATATTAGGAAGAGTGGATAAAATAAATAAAAAAGACAGACCCATAAATCAAATCCCAAATGTTTGAGATTTAACTAAAAAAACTGTATTGCTTTCAAAACAAAGTTTAAATAAGTGTTTTTTAAACGAAATTTAATTAAGTGTTACAGTTGACGTTGCAAGATTGTGTAAAAAGTTTTAAGTGTCGGTCACCCTCTAAACAGAAGATAAGAACATAAACACAGCAGTGCGCAGACAAGTCCAAGGACTTAAAAGGAGTAGATGTAGATCTAAGGGACCAAATCAATAGATAAATCACCATAATAAATACCACTACACTACAACTCTCATCCACAAAAAAAGAAAGTATCCAACCAAACGTGTGAATCAAAAGACAGAATAAGATAAAGAAGAAATACACGACATGGAAAGAAAAAACTAGCATCAAATGAGAGCTCTATCTAATTCCTTCACAGGACCAGAAGCAGCAACAAAGCCCATGAAGCCACCAATCCTCCCACCATCTTAACGCTTTCAGCAGCTCCAGCCTACAAAAATCATTACCCAAAAACACGTATTACAAAAATCATTACAACATCTTAAGTTAAGTGATGTCTTTATTAATTATTTTCTGACGTTGAGGTGTGTCTGGACGTAATTAATGGGAAGAAGTAAACAATGAGACTTTAAAACGTGATGTGTTTAATTTTGGTGTCAGGACTCTGGTTGTGGAGATTGGGGAATCCAATGAACTCTATGATCAAGACCGTACTAGACATTTCAAAAAATAAATTAAACAAAAATTTATCAAAAAATATCTACACTATACTAGAGATCATCACGTAAAAGCAAACTAAAAATGTGCTACATTGATTTGATTTTGCAGAATCCGACCAGATCTACAAATCTAAGTCCGACGACTATAAACATATCTATTTTTGTCTTTCGCTTTTCCTTTCCCCGCGCAATCAGAGTCAAGGAAACTGCGATCCAAACATGTCCAGTGTCGGTGCAGTTTAGCACCAACATGAACACCTTGCTAAACTACGCCGCCGAGGAGACCAGATCCAACGGCAAACACTGCATTATCAGAAGTAGTAAGAACAGTCGGGACCATTCTTGAGAATAGGAGGATAACTGATTACACTGATAAAATATAATTTGACATCCCAACTTACCTCAAACTAAAGAAGCATCATTTAATGTAAACATGTTATCACATTCAACCTATAGACTTAAAAATGCTCTAATCGGTAGATCCTTGAAATTAGTCACTATATTAGCAACAATAAGTCAACCTAAAGTACGTTTACACCCTAAAACCAACGTAAACTAAGTACGAAACCAATTTCTTTCAAAAACAAATATCTTACAACTTTACTTTTTTGGTTTACTTATTTCTACACAAGTTTAAACAAAGGACAAGGTTTGTGAAGTTACCGTATCATCAGCGGAAGCCGGAGAAATCATGTCCCCAGCCGGTCCCGGCGCCTCGGCCGTCGGCGGTGCCGGGGGACTGGCCTCCGCCGGTGCCGGCGCAGAAGCACCCTTCTTCTTCTTCTTCCCCTTCTTGCTCGGCGCCGGCGCCGGGACTTCGACGGGAACCGTCGGCGCTTCTGCCACAGGCGCCGGAGTTGGGGGAGCCATCACTGGAACAAGAGCCGGCGGAGGAGCCGACACCGCCGGAGGCGGAGCTGAAGCCACGGGTGGAGGAGAGGACACTGCCGGAGGCGGAGCCGAAGCCGCAGGAGGCGGAGAGGAAGGCTTAGGAGGAGCTGCCGGAGGGGGAGAGGAAGCTGCAGGTGGTGGAGTGGAGGAAGCCGGTGGAGGAGAGGAGGCGACCGGAGAAGACGCCGGAGGAGTAGAGGAAGGCTTGGGGGAGGGAGTGGAAACGGGAGGGGGAGTTGCCGGGGTTGAAACGGGGGAAGGGGTGGTGGGGTTGGAGATAGGAGAGGGAGTGGTCGTTGTGGAGGTGGGAGCCGAGGCTGGGGATTGGGCGGAGGAGAGGGAGAGGTGGAGGAGGAAGAGGAGGAGGAGGGGTTTGGAGAGGGCCATTGTGGGAGTGGAGTGGGAAGTAGGGGTGTGTGAGAGGAGTGATAATAAGGAGAGAGGGAGTAAGGAACGTAGGTGGGGTCCGTTTCGTGGTATGTGGAGGGACGACACCAGCCTGGACGTGGGGCAACGTTCCACATGGTTGAGGTTCGGTAACCGACGCCGTGCTGGTGCTTGTTTTGGTCCGACATTTTTAGACAAGTTTTCGTACAGACAATGCTTTATTATCTTTATTTTTGAAAAAAAATCAGATACATTAGATAAGCGAAACACAACCTTCCAAAACAGAGTAACATCCAAAATTTTAAAAACCGAATCGGACCGTTCGACTCGGTAGGATCGGAACCTGTGATCCAACGATCAGTTCAGCTAAAAAATCAAGCCTTTAGTTGAATCGTTCTGAACCAGATTGAATCGGGTTGGACCGGTTGGTCGGAATGATAAAAATATTTCAAAATTTTCTAATTTTTTAAAATGAAAAATGAGGTTTTTTTTAAACAATTCTTACAAATAAAACCTCACAATCTTGTCACCCACAAACCCTACTCTCCCTCGTCAAACCCTTCGTAAGTCTCCCTCACCAAACTTGATTTCAAATTCTTAATCCAAATAATGCTTACTTTAATTCTTATTCAAGCAAATTTATTGAGGTAAGTAAAGATGGTAAATTTGCTCAGTTAAGCAAATTGTGCTTGATATCATGATTATATTTAACGTTTGGTATGTATATATTAAATAATTTTACAAAAATCGGTTCAAACCGGTCCGACCGTTAATATTTATTCGGTCTGGTCGAAATTCAGGTCTAAAAAATACTGATGTCATCAACAGTCTGACAGTGGTTGGACCATGGTTCGACCACATTGAACTAAAACCAAAGTTTTATCGGTTCGATGACCGGTTCTGTTTTGAAAACCTTGGTAACATCACAGACCTAGTAATTAGCCTCAAATGTATCAACACTTATGGTTGAGATACAATATCCAAAAACATTCTTTTAACATAACAGCCCAGCCGAAACCTTAGGCCGTCCACTATCACAACCATTAATCCAATCCAACCTAATATTTCTCTCTCTGTCACGTCAGCACAACCTCTGATCTAACATTCTATCCAACCCAACACAAAAATCATCAACTCAACTTTTCAACAATATCTCTCCTCTAAATATCAAAACAAAAAAAACAATTTTTTTTAAAAAAAACAAAAAAAACGACCAATGGCCTGAGGGCACATAGGCCCCCAGGCCCACACCCGGGGTTGCAAGCTCGGGCGGCAGGGCACCCATAGGCACGACTCGCCCAAAATCTGCCCACGTTAAGGGGGCAGATCCGGGTGCGCCCCGTATCTGCGGGGGAGAAGGAGTTGGTGTCACGTGGAAGGAAGTCGGTGGCTTCGAACACCCTAACCCTCTTGTTGGTTGCCTCTGCTGCTCGTGCCTCTTCTTTTTGTGCCATTTCTTCCATTCTAGCTAGACAATGAATCTCCTATACTTCACCTTTAGATGGATCAAGCATTAATTTGCTTCTTTGTTCCATGTGTTGCGGAGTTGTATCAAGAATACACAAGTTCGTATTGTGAACAGAGCGGCACGCCGTCATTATCTCCCAAAGCGGCGAGAAGTTATTTGCTCGAGCTCATTTTATACGAGATTGGGAGAGAGTTCATTGGCTCCCCTCTTCCTTGATCCTGTCCACAACAGAAGATGTTCAAAACATTCATTCATTAGTTGCAAAAAAGAGTTGGAGAAATGGTAAACACTCTTATTGTTCCTTTTGATCCAATACACTAGAAAAAATAGTTTATTAAATTATTTCATTCTGAATTCGTCAAACTGAGATGGTTTGCAACTTGCAAACCGATTTCAGTATTAATACCTACGACTGAATTGAGGTTAAGCTCAACTCCAACTTCCCAAATTGACGCGCGAAAGAACAAGTAAAAATCAGATGATCGATTGTTTTATCTTCAATGCCACACATAGGACAAATGATCTATTAGAATTCGACGTTTAATGATTCTATCCTTTGTTAGGAGTCAAAGAATTTTATTACTTTGTGAGGGTTATTTGCTCTCCATAATTGAATAAAGAGGGGATACCTAGTATCATGGTCACTAAGGTCACCCATTATCCTCCCAAAAACCTCCCAAAAAATCACTCCTTCTCTCTCAATTATGTCATCACGTTCTTTTATCCACATTTTTATCCATCAAACGCTAAATTTCATTCTTAACCCTCCCTGACTTTTCAACACTCTTTTCCTCCACATCATTTCTTTTTACCTCTTTTTTTATTCTTTCATAATAATCCACAAACTACTAATAAATTGTTTTTGCAATTCCTTAATCTAATTAAATAACAAGTATTACGATTAAAACCACACAAAAAGTATTGATAATTAATAATTGACAACTACATATTACAATAATTAAAACTTAAAATATTAAAATACATATGACGAAAAATATGTTTAACAGACATCAAATTTTTACATAAAAATACTAACACAAATAAAATAATAAAAATGAAAATAAACAACCAACCGGCTGGGGACATGAGTGTCCCCAGCCTCGACCAATGATCCACCCCATTAAGAGGACGAAATCGGACGCCCGATTTCAAGGCACCCATAGTGGGTGCCCTAAGCATCTTATAGAAACTTTTAACAGTAAATCTCCTTTGTTGTTTAGAGTCCATCTTCAATTATCTGGTATACTTATTGAAGTGAATGCCATGTACATAAGGTAAAGTTTGTTGACTTGATCCTCCGTTCACTACCGTGGAAAAGAGAATATATGTCGGATATATGGGGTATATACGTCAGATATAAGGCTCCCCTGACACGATGTCTATCTATACGTTGTATATACATAGACGTTGGCTGTTAGAGACGACCGACGTCTATACCTAGACAATAGATGTCGGTTGTGTCTCCCAACTGACGTCTATTAGAGACGTATAAACGTCGGTCGTCTCTAACAACCGACGTCTATAGCTAAATAATAGACGTCATTCTCTTAACGACTGACGTCTATACCTTTTTTGAAACGAATAGACGTCGGCTAAGCAAAACAACCGACGTCTATTCCCTTACCTGGTGAATAAAAATAAATAACAATCATAGATACCTGCATAGCAAACACATTAAACATGTACAAGAAAAGCATTCATCCTGCACCAAATTCATTCAGAAACACAAATACATACACACTTTCATCCACAAATACATACAAGTATATATACACAAACACAATCATTCAACACACTTGACATTCATACACAAACACTTGACATTCATTCTAAAAATGAGGTGATTATATTAAGGCATAACATTGTATGTTTGTAATACAAGTGAACTAGTTAAATAAATTACAAAAAATGTTAGTGATACGAGAACCTCTTAGTTCATTAACATGTTTCTGATAAAATAGCGAACCCATCAGTCGCGAGTATCATCAAACTCTTGTTGCGAGTAAGGATCGCTATTCTTTTGGAAGACCTATAAAAATACAAGTTAAAAATATTAAATCTAAGTAATGAAAATATAACGATTTCATATTACCTCGGTTAGTGATATATTTTGAGGTGCAATTTTGAGGATTTCCTCCATGTATCTCATCACGTAGTAACCACATTCCGTATTTCCAATCTGCTTGCGGTACTACAAAATATAAATTCGCTAAATATATCTCTTGAATTTTTTTAATCCATTTCGGGATTTGGTTTGGGTTATCTTTTATTGCGTTTGGATCATCACTGATTTGGTCTTGGTTTTTAGTTTTCTCACTTTATTGTTTGGTTTACATTTGGTTTCCAAAATCAAGAACCAAATCAGGAAACAGATGCTAAGATTTTGGTGCAACCCATATTTTAAAATAAACATTCAGTCGAAAAATAGATCAAAGACCCCCTAACCCTAACACTATTGATTTGAAAATAAGGAAGTTGAAGGTATTGTGGGTGGAAACCTGTGGTGGCGGAGGACGTTGGAAGTCGCGACTACAGTGATGGTGGGGCGGAGGTTGCAGTGGTCGCGGTGTAGGATTTCGTGTCCCTATGTATGTGTATATTCTAATTTTTTCAATACAAGCATACATGATCGATTTCATATTTTCAGCAATTTTATATACATTATTTTCTGTTTATTCTAATATCATGCATTCATATATATATTAAAATAAATCATAAAGAGATGATCATACCCAAAGGTTCTCTAAAATATTTTCGAAGATCCGGAGTTGCGTTCCCTGTCGAATCGCCCGCTGATTCGCCTCCAAATGTTCGCCACACTCTAAAAAATGTTAGAGAGAAATGAGCTAGTCAATCAATCTCTAATTAAGTTTAGAATGTCGTTAATAACACATTTATGCTCTGTGAGAATTTAATCTCCAAAAGCTTTAAATAATTTTAAAAAATCAGATGGATTAATATGGTGGTTAGGGAGAGAGAAATTTTTGCATTAATTAAAACAATGAGGGAGAGAAGACCTATTTATAGGGTCTCCCAACACCCACATCATGGGCTAACCACTATTAAGAATATATACAAAGTAGATATGTGTCACTTTTATATTATATTCATTTTTTGATCTTTTTAAGATAATTATAACTATGTAACTTAACTCAAGTCACATTGTGCACATTATAATTTTGCTTTATCAAGACTCCACTAATATCATCACTCAATTAAGAGGGCAATGATAATCTTTTGACTAGTTATTTTTTCCAGCATAAGTCATGTTCAACCAACTATTGTCTTTATCACTATACTCATTGATAGTTTTTGACAATAATCAAATTAAACACTCCTTATGTGAAAAGATATAAGTCTCATATATTAGGATCCAAGATAGTAACCCTCTCTAATCACTCATCAAGCCAATCCACATGGTTCCTCAGACCCATGGACTCGAAATGCATTTTGCCCTTGGCTTGGGATAATGGTTTGGTGAATGGATCAACAGTGTTGCTGTTTGTGTCCACCCATAACATATTTATTTTGTTTTCGTCGATGAAGTCACGTGTGACAAAGTACTTGTGATTCATGTACATCACATTGTGATGGGATTTGAGATCCTTGATTTGCGAGATAGATGCACTATTATCGCAAAATAGCTCTATTGGTCCCTCGCTCGAGGGAACTACTCCAAGCTCTTCAAGGAACTTCTTGATCCACACTCCTTCCTTGCTCGCTTCAGTGACAATCATCACTTCGGAAGCGGTGGTTGAGTCGGCCGTAGTGCTTTGCTTCCAACTACGCCAACTCACAGCTCCAGCATTTAGAAGGTAGACGTATCCTGATTACGACCTTCTATCGTCGGGATCACTCATGAAACTCGCATCCGAATAGCCCTCGGCTATTAATTCCCTTTGTCCTCCATAAACAAGAAACTTATCTTTGGTCTGGTTAAGGTACCTCAGAATATTCTTGACCGCAGTCCAGTGCTCAGGACCTGCGTTGGATTGGTGATGACTTGTCACGCTTAGAGGATACGAGACATCGGGTCTTGTGCTAGTCATCGCGTACATGATTGATCCTATTGCCGAAGCATAAGGGATATCTTTCATGTACTCCAAGTCTTTACGTAATTCAGCACGTTGAGACTTCTTGAGTTGCACACCCATACTCATTGTCACACTGCTCTTTTTGGAGTTGTTCATGCTGAACCTTTCCAAAACCTTGTCAATGTATGTACGTTGACTTAGGCCAATGAGTCTACGGGATCTATCTCTATATATCTTAATTCCCAAGATGTATTGAGCCTCACCCATATCTTTCATCGAAAATGCAGATTTCAATGAACTTCTTGTTTGCTCAAGCAAAAGTATATGATTTTCCATGAGAAATATGTCATCGACATATAAGATCAAGAACATTATGTGTCTCCCACTAACCTTCTTGTATATACAAGGCTCTTCCTTACTTTGGACGAAGTGGATCTTTTTGACTTCCTCGTCAAAGCGTTTTTCCAACTCCTTGATGCTTGTTTCAATCCATAAATAGATCTTTGAAGTCTGCATACTTTCTCGCTATTCTTTGGATCTTCAAAACCTTGAGATTGTACAATGTACACATCCTCCTCCAAGTTCCCATTAAGGAACGCTGTTTTGACATCTATTTGTCATATTTCATAATCATAAAAAATGCGGCAAGAGCGAGCATAATCCGAATAGACTTGAACATGACAACAAGTGAATTTTTTTCATCATAGTCAATTCCTTGAACTTGAGGAAGACAATGTTTCTTCACGGGCACATAGAGGAAGAGATCTATAAGAAGCAGCCGGATGAGTTCATTACACAAGGCAAAGAAAGACAAGTTTGCAAGCTGAAGAAGCCCCTCTACGGACTTAAGTAGTCGCCGAGGTAGTGGTACAAAAAGTTCGATACATTTATGTTAGAGAATGACTTTGTGCGTTGCGACTATGATAGTTGTGTTTACTTGCGGAGTCTTAGAGACGGATCATATGTATTCTTGCTCTTGTATGTTGATGATATGTTAATTACGGCTAAGAAGATGAAGCATGTAGATGATCTCAAATAGAAGCTTTACGGGGAGTTTGAGATGAAAGACCTCGGGAGTGCGAATAAAATTCTCAGTATGGAGATCTCTAGGGATACCGAGAGATGTGAAATTCTGGTCACACAAAGGAGCTATATCTGGAAGATACTCGAGAGTTATAATCTCAAGAATGCCAAGCAAGTGGCCACAACTATTAACGCTCCCTTCAAGCTCTCATTGAAGTGCAACCCTTCTACGGAAAATGAAAGGAGAGATATGGAGAGAGTTCCATATGCTAGTGCAGTCGGATCCGTTATATATGCTATGATCTGCATTATGCCAAACATTTCACACGCAGTTAGCCTCGTGAGTCGTTATATGGCTAACCCAGGAAATAACCATTGGGAGGCGTTGAAGTGGCTGTTGAGGTACCTGAAAGGAACCATGGATGTTAGCTTGAAGTTCACCAAAGATAGAGCACAAAGACAGGCTGAGGGGTACGTCGATTCAGATTATGTTGGTGATCTGGATAAACAGAGGTCCACAACATGGTATGTGTTCCCTTTAGGTGAATGACAAATGAGTTGGAGATCCGTTCTCCAACATACTACCACATTGTCTACGATGGAAGCAGAGTACATGGCAGCGGTTGATGCTGGGAAAGAGGCTATATGGTTCAAGGGTTTGGTAAGCTCTTTAGGGGTGGAACAAGAAGTGACTAAATTACATTGCGAGCCAAAGTGAAATTTATCTAGCCAAGAATCAGACTTTCCATTCAAGGACCAAACATATTGAAGTCAAGTATAATAAGATCCGCAAATGGATCGAGGATGGTCAGGTTATTCTCCAGAAGATTGATACGAGCGAGAATCCGACGGATATGATGACCAAGGTGGTCAGTCGGGAGAAGTTCGAGTTGTGCTCGAAGCTTCTCAATGTCCTCAGAAACTGAGAAGGATGAGCACTCCAGGTGGTAGCGCCAACGGTGCTTCATGGAAGCACAAAGGAAGCAGGTTAGAAGATGGCTCAGGTAACAAATTCAAACTAAGGTTGAGATTGTTAAAAATTGGTTTATATTTGTTAAGTACAGGAAACAAGAGATTCAGTCAACCGATGAAGGATACGGTTGATCGAAAACTTCCAGAGCCTCACGCGCTCGGATCGAAGTGCTGATCAGTCGACTGATCTTGACACGCGGTCGACCGAAAACTTCCAGGGAGTTTAACAAACAACGGGACGGCCGACCGTTGAGGATTCCGGTCGACCGTTGCCCACGTTTTCTGTATAGTTTTGCATTTTCACATGTACGAGTTTAACATACTATTAAAGAGTTTTTCGCCCTAATTTTGTAGTACACATATCATTATTATTTCATTGAAAGAGATTAAGACTAGAGAGAGATCTAGAGTGTTTTGGATGACAAATTGCCTTCAATCTTGTAATCTTGATTGCTTCTCTTGTTGGAGAAGCGGAATAAGGAAAGGAAACCCACAGAAGACCCCCCAAAGGCGTTGGCATGTTGTCGAACATTGTAAATCACGTGTGTCGTGGTTGTTCCAGGTGTGTTGTGTCGTTGTTTGTCTCAGTCATCTTGTGAGTGTGTGTTTGTTGTTGCGTTAAGTTTAGGAGAGAACCAGACGTTAGTTTTTCAGCGTGCAATATTCATTTTGTGTTGTCGTTGTGCATTCTTCATCCGTCTTCGTGTAGCGCATTATTGTATTCCCTTTCCAACAATTTCTGCGTAGTATCAAAACCAAAAGGCCGAATAACCAGTTTGACACATCCACTCATGTCACGCGTGCATGAATGTGTTAGATAATAATCTCACATTAAAGAAGTTAAGGAATTTCTCTTAAGTTATAAGTAGAAGGTTCCTCCACTTATTTACACTAAATAATTTTGAATTGGATGCTCACACTTCAACATCAATTAATTTTTTGAATTGGATATCTATACTTCTAAGCTTTGAAGGGACTATATGTGCAACAGAGTTTGCCACTTACAATTTAACTTGTAGACAAAAAATGATTTTTGTGGAATTCACGGTCTTTGTTTGCTGAAGTTTCTTTATAAATGTAAGATCATCCGTAACCATGACCTCCACGACATGGTCAAGAGTTTTCTCTCTCTTCTCTCTCTCTCTTCCACATCACATTTCTTTCTCATTCACGTCAGCTTTCTCTCTCCCCAACCCATTTTCTTCTCTTTCCTACACTATTCACCTCTAAACCACAACTCACATCTCTCCTCCACATAATTTCGAGATCGATCTTGAATTTTTTAAAAAAAATCAAAACAATTAGGAAACGTATTTTCAAGAAAAAAAATAAAAAAAAATTAAAACTAATTTTAAAATAATCAAAACAAAATTAACAAAAAACAAAAAACCTTAAAACCCGTACCAACAGTGGACGACCGGTCGTCGGGGTCGTTCCTCGCGGATGACCCCCATTACTTATTGTCTAAGTCACATATCTGTAATGACCGTACCTTGTGGACTTGCATTATTTGAATTTTGAGCTGTAATTGTTCCAACGCGTCCGTGTAGGTGAGATCGATTTTTCTTATTTCGACCAAATCACATCCTTCAGAGCAAACGTTAAATCCTTCTGTATTTCAGAAGCACTCTTTTTTACTTATCATTTTATTGTCCCATAACCACAGGCATGAATCCATAATAAATGGCCGTTGGTTCCAAATGTGGTATAAAAAATACAAATTTGTCGTCTTTGACAGTTGGGGAATGATTGGACTGAACAAGAACCAGAGTGGATCGAAGAAGACTCCTGGCATTCATGGGACCAAATGACCAATGCTATCACAGGTAGCATATGAGTATATGACCGTTCTGATGAAACGGTGACAAGCAATTGGCTTGGACGCACATCTGTTTCAAAAGTTTGTCTTTTTTTGTTTTGAATGATTTAGAATTTCCCAACACTCAATGTGAGTCTTGATATAAATTGAGATGGTCCACAGTCATTTACGGAGATGTATGTTTCTGATAATTGCAAAATGTTACCTCCCTAACATCTCATATTTAAAATACATATAATAATTATAGTTTTTTTCATACATTAGAGATGCATTTGTGATTTTTTGGTGCAATATTTTGAATATTTGTACTTAAAAATGTATATTTTATTTTAAAAAACCAAATCCATATTTCACTGCACTAATCAAATAAGGACTCACATGTCAGTATGTAATCTACCAACTCATAGCGTAATTGGATATGAATATGATCACTCATGTAACTAAGAGTCTGTTTGAGGCCTACAAGAAACTTTTACTTCCAATCACTGTGGGCTGTGGCCCATATACTGATATACCATAAGCTTCACCCCACCTGCTTCCACAAAATGGTACAAAATGAAAGTTCATGATGGATAATGGTTAATTTTGAAAGTTCAGGAGTGTAAAATAATATTAAGGTATAATTCAGGAAGACAAACTGTAATTAACTTTTTTTAACTGTGTTTTAAGATGTGATTGTGCTTCTGGGCTAAATGTCAAATTTTATTTGTGAACTAGTTCTACGTTCAGAGGGTTAATTACAATTTGTCATATTGTGCACTTCAACCAACCCAATGCCAAATACAAAATACACTGGAAAAAATATTCCAATTTCTCTCCTCTCCCTGATTAATACCAATGCAAATGGGATTCTTCTCTCGAATCATAATCAATTTCTCCGCTTATTTCGGTTCAGTAATGGGGTAGGTATGACAGTTTCCTAACAAATAGGTGATAGATGGCATGCATGATGCAACTTCTCAAATCTAACTCACCCCAAATGGTGGTTGTTGAGGAATTGAATTCTTCATTTCCTTCGATGGATGAGAACATTTTCCCTTCTAAAGCTTAACCACAGGTGAAATCACAGGTTTCCCCCCTACAACTGTCTACTATACATATTATTATTAATGGTGTAGGGTTCCATGTTTATTTTTGTGGTAGATTTGGAAACTTGATGGCAGATGGAGAGCATTAATGAGAATATATGGATAGTGATGTGGAAGAGGCGGTCAAATGGGCCTAACTTAACGGTCACTTTCTCTTGATGTGAAGTAGGGGTTGGTTGTTTATTCTCTTAAAGTTTTGTTTAAAAGTGAATTTGTGAATATTTTCCAAGCACAATTGCTTTCAGGTTAAAAATAAAATTACCATTCGAGTTACTACCAACTAATAAACACTTTCAAACTCCTAAAGTATCACGCCTACATACCAAGTGATGTACCAAACGTTTTGGCTTACATCTTGACTAAACATTACATGACAGAAGTAGTATCAACTCAATTGTTCCCAACAAATACTATTTTTTTCCTTTTCCAGGTGAACTCGAAGTTGGCATTCAATGACATTAGACAAACAATTCCCTTTTGTTGGAAAGATCTAGTGAGCAACTAGGACTGGACTCTGATGTCTTGCAACTTCAGCCCCATCTGAAATTTCAAATCTGCAGTCCATTTGTGTTTATTTTCTGATACAACCATGGTCCATAGATATTGTGGGCTCCAAAGTTCAAGCTAATTGTTAGAGAGATTTATTTAGTGGTTGTTATATTTAGTCGTTCGGTTCTTCAGGTATATTTATTTATTTATTTGGAAAGGCTTTGCCACAAAAATAAAGAAGGAAAGACTTATTGTTTCACTTTGTATGGGCTGAAGGGTTGGACTATCATTTGGACCTTATTGAATTAGTGCAAATTAATAGGAGACATAATGATATGATCCATCCTAACAGCTCCATCTGAGCTGAGGTCAGACATGCAAACAGCAAAACATCAAAAAGCCCACAACGGACCGGGCTATCTTTGTTACCTCAAAACAATGCTAATACAGTTGAGCTTAATAAATTAATATATACTTGAGTAGTAGACAATGCTAGACAGTAGGCAATGACAAATTCTAGGCTGTCGAAGTAAATGATTTTGAGCACAAGTTTCCATCTATCTTATGATTTTTATCTCTAGTCCTACAAAATGATAAAACATATGTTATACCTAATCCGTTTTAAGTTCCTTCACAATATTTATCTGTTGCATGTTTAGATTTAGAAACAGAAGTTGACGCAGGTTATAGTTTCCGAAGTAGTTTTTTCTTAAATCAAGTCAATCTTCAGTTTCTCACAAGCTTTAACTTTGAAAAACGTAACATTTCGATATTTTGTGCTAAATCAGGACATGCTAAAGATTATTTTATGCTTGCATTAAAGCATCGGAAATGTTTTAGGTCAGTCTACCTTCTGCAGCGCTACTTTGGGTAGTATTTTCTTCCCGTACACAATTGTTTATGAAAATGCAGTCATGAATCTGAATTCCTAATGGTACATAATTATATTCAAGTCTACGCATGGAGTTTTTATTCCTTGGCAACTTTCAATCATCAGATGGCCTAATTAATCGGTAATGTCATAACCTAATTTTCAAACTTGAGTCCATTAAATTCATATTTTGGAATGTAATATTCCCAAGATTTTGGCAAAATGAAATATCCAACTCCAAATATTCCAAAGTCATAATTTGATTATCACATTCATGTGAATTTCAAAATAATAATAATAATTTCCTTAGAATCTTAGATTCCACTAAATCTAATTTTACTAGCTAGTGTCTCCAAATAATTAATGTACCTTAGCAGTCAATTTCCATTTTGCAAGGAACACTCTTCCCATGAAAAATATGCACATAGAAATACATGAAATAATTCCATCTCTATTCCCATAGGTAATAATCTAAGCATTACAAAGCTGTACTCTTTTCTGGCAGTTGTCATTCTTTGCAATTATTAAAATCACGTTCCAATCTAGCTACTCTCATGCATCACTCACTTTCTTCTGCTTCTCTTTATTCATACATTTCAATTTTTTCGATCTGGACCCAGAGAACAAAGGTTAATTCCAAAAGGAAAAAAAATCGCGCGTTTAAGCGTGTGGGGTTCATCCAGATCTCATGCTAATCAATCCTCGTTTAAAAAGTGAATTTCTAACCAAGAATGCTGGATTCAGTATGTGGGCATGATTGGAAGGACTCATGCATGGTAGTAGTTGGGGATGCAGAAGTTCTTTTGTTGCACATGCCTATGAAGAACCCTTCACTAGCCTGGATATTATGTTGGTCCACAACCATGCATTTCAGAACGTATGCATGATTCATTGCTCATTATTGTCTACCACTTTGCTATATATGTTACAGTGATGTGATTAGGGTGAGCAACCGGTCTGACCTGGACTAGACCGAACCCGGACAGTATTGGACCGGAACCGGATCGACTCCGGACCGAAGACCGGTCGGGTCCGGTCCGGTCCAAAATCAGATTTTTACCTTAAATATAAAAAAATAATCAAACCGGTCTGGACCGGAACCAAATTGACTCAAGATCCCAGATCGAAGACCGGACCGGTTGTTGCTCACCCCTAAGTGATGTTGTTAGTTCCCTAATATGTCCTTGTTAATCCCTATAACAATTATGTACTGTTTGCATGTGAAGATTATGCAAGTGTGTAATAATTATTACTAACAATCTAGCATGATGTCAGGTTTAGATATCTAAGTGAGTTGTTATTAGAGCACCACTAAAGTCGCCTTTTTGCACCTCGTGACCGTGTCGTGAGGGAGATGACCGGTCATGCAAATCTTAACCCCAGGTCATCCCACGTTGTTAACGCCCAGGTTGTCGACCTGGTCGTTGAATATTTTAATATATTTGGTTTTTTTTTTTGGAAAATACGTTTTATAATTGTTTTGATTTTTTAGATTTTTTTTAAATTTTTCCCAAGATGGACCCCAAAATGATGTGGACGAGAGAGATAGATTGTTGTGGGTTGTGGTTAAGATGTGAATAACGTAGGAAAGAGAAAAAAAGTGGGTTGAGGAGAGAGAAAGCTGATGTGGAAGAGAGAAAGAAGAGAGACAACGTTCATGACCAGGTCGTCTGAGGTCATGGTTAGTGATGACTTTAGGGTGGGTGATGGAAACACATCTAGCAAGCTAGGGATGTACCAGAATGACAATAGCTTAATGACTTCTTTTTTTGGAGAGAAGCTTAATGATTTTCTATGGACATATTGTAACCAATTATATGATCTAAGTTAAAAAGCTGGTCTGGAGATGGAAAGATTACTACCTAACCCTGACCCAATCAATCCTCCACATGTGCCTCTTATTTTATCAATATAGGACTCTATTCTAGCAAGATATCAGGTTTAGATATCTAAGTGAGATGTTATTATCAGGATGTAAGCACATCTGGCAAGCAAGGGATGTACAAGAATGACAATAGCTTAATTATTTTTTTCGTGAGAAGCTTAATGATTTTATTAGGGACATATTGTACCAGCTTGCAAATTACATGATCTAAGTTGAAGGGCTGATCCGCAGACCGCAGATGGAAAGGTAACTACCTAACCCTGATCAAATCAATCTCCACGTGCCTCTATATTTTATCAATATGAGACTCTGTTGCTGGACCAGGATACTCCGCCGGGCTGACCGTGGTTTGGCTATTCGTGTTGTGCCGGGGGCCCGACACAATAGACATGCCTCGGGCCCGGCACACGAAAAGCTGTGCCAGGGCCAGTCCAACCGGCCCTGTCGGGCAGGGTCGGTTTCGGGTCATGTTCGGATACTTGTCGATCGAGTTTGTGGGTGTTATTTTTCTTACGAGAGATATTTAGATAAATGTAACATACAAAGATTAAATTAAAAACACTATCAAATTAGGATTTCAACAAAATAATCGATTCATAGACGTCATTTCCTCACTGACTATCCTGTCCACCCATCCAAATCGATAGTTAAATTTTATTTAACAATAAGTTTACAAATTACATACAAATTCTAATGTATTAAGTATTACAATTATAAATAGTTTTTTGTTTTTGTCGGTGCTCTCGTTGATTTGCATGTTCTGCATTCTATATGTCATGTCCAACCAGTCTTTCGCGCAAATGTTTTGTCTCAACTGATCTATCCGACGTGTTAAGTATCTTGTCTGTCAAGACCCGTTTATCCAGGGTAAATGCAGACTCAGACGCCATAGTTGACACATAAGGAGTTAGTAAATCGCGTGTTAATAGATATACTATTGGAAATCTAGCATAGTTACATTCCCACAAGTATAAAACATCAAAATATTTTGCTTATACAGAAATTAAGTACATTTCATTATTTAATAATCCAGTTAATTCCTTGTGTTTGATTTTGTATTAATTTTAATTTTTTCTTGTTTAACCGATTCCATTGAAAGTTATCATCATTTTCATCTTGATCCACAAAATAGTTGTTGTTGGGATGATAATGAACTTGCAATGTTTGAACTTATTTGATTAATATTATGTAATCTTTCATTTATACTAAAATCTATTATGTTGTACTTTAATATTTTTTAAATAATCTACAATCTTCATAATTTATGTTTTCGACAATAGTTTCTAAGTAAATTTATAAACTAATCATTTTAAATCTAGAATCCATAACAAAAGCTAAACAAAAAATTAACAGTGGAGGTTTCCAATATTTATTAAACTTAGCTTCCATTACATTAATAATTTTAACAAAACTAGCATTACTCCAATATTTAATAAATATTTTAGTAATCCAAAGTAATTCAGATATAAATATGTTAGTTGTTATGTAATATGTTCCACTTAATGTCTTAATCAAGTTGAAAAAAGGCTCAATTTTTTTAGCATAATTCTACAAATTTCCCAATCAAGATGAGTTAAAAAGTTTTCATTTTATTTTTCAATATAAAAAGCTGAAATTAAAAATATATTTGGATAACAACATTTCATAAGTACAGTTTCATCTACGATGGACATCTAATTGAAATTTTCAAAGGTTTAACATCATTCCCTAAATTACCTTAAACTTTTATAATTTTTTTATATTTATATGTATTATTACTATCTATATAGACAGTAGTTAGCATCTCTATTATTTTATAAATAAGATTTACTAATTTCAAGTCTATCTTGTACGAGTAAGTTTAAAGCATGACAAACACATCTAACATGAAAAATAATATCATCTAAGACTAAGAGTGAATTACATAAATTTTTAAGTAATTTTATTTCTGTAGAGTTATTAGTAGCAACATTGTCAAAAGAAATTGCACAAATTTTATTTTCTATTAAATAAACTTGCAATACATCTTTTATCTAGTTATATATAATTATAGTACTGAGTGAGTGCAAAATAAATAATTTGTTTATGTAAAACCTATGAATTATCTAAAAAATAGCAGTTATGCAACAATATAGTAAATCATTAGGAATGTTCCAAACATCGCTAGTTAATACTATTTTAGAAGTCATTGTTGCAAATGTATTAATTAAGTCTATTTTTCTGTTGCAATTTTTTGATTTACAACATTATTAAATGTGCGGGAAAATGGTTGAAATTGTGGGTGATGGTAACTAAATGTCTTTCTAATGTTTGGATATTCACATTGGTTAAATGGTAATTCCTCTCTAATTATCTATTTAACAATCGCATCTTTACTTTTATTGGATTATATTTTATAGTTTTTAATGTTTCTCTAGTAGAATATAAAATTATTTGTTGTGACCTAGATGATCCAACATTCTTACGTTTACATTTTTTGGCATGTCTTCATAGATAACCAGTCATTGCTATTAGGTGCAATAAGTTGTGCTCTATATATTTTACATACGGTGATAGTTTTACTATTTTTATCTTGACTTTGGTCAAAATCTTCCCAAACATTTCTAGTTCTTATTCTAGTACTTTTACCATTGGATTGTCTAATTGATACACTAACAGAAGGATTATGATCCCCCTCAAGTGATAAATTAATCAAGGGTTCAAATGCTTAAAATATATGCAAAGAAAATTCTAATTTTATTAAACAATGAGAAAACCATAATAATTAACTAAATTATATTTAACTAAAATAAATTAATTCTAAAAATTCGTGTATTTGTAGTGTGCAAGCTAGTTGTCATTATTTGAACAAATTGATATATATATATATATATATATATATAGGAATTCTCTAGTGAGTCCGGGGCTTAAATTTTCTAAATTAAGCCCCCACAATATCCACCACTCATTTTAAATTGTAAGGTAAATTAAGAAAAAACGGTTATGCTAATGAATAGTGAGATTAACTGTAAATAAGATCCAATGGTGAGATTGTAGGGGGGCTTAAACTAAATTTGATGAACCCTGAGCTCAGTAGAGCTTGACCTTATGTATATATGATCTTCTCTTGCCTTGATATATGGATGATCATGTTTCGACTGAGCTGACAAATTGATATATACTTCTGAATACGATTCCGCGTTACTTAGTCAACAAAATCCAATGGAAACTATAAGAACATAGACCTATATTTCTAGCTGCACTCTATTAATTATGTCTCATTTGACTATATTGAAAAATTAGATTATATATATTGAAAGAACTTGACCGAACTTGACTCTTAAGTTAACGGAGAGAATCTGGGTCCCATTGGTACTTGCTCTTATGGATTTTTTGTGGTCTAGGACACCAAGAGTCCACGACACATGGGTAACAAATCAAACTAGACATTGCGAAAACTTAGAGACTGATGACTACACATGATCTACGAGATCCACAACGACTTCAAGCTGTATGTATGAATCTATTGTTAGACCCTAATGGTGTACATTATTTGGAACCTAACTGTCTCTTACTGTTAGAACCCTAACCCGGGTTTAGGGTTAACTCGGGTTTAAGATGTGGTTTGCATGGGGAAGGTAAATGTGCAGGAGTTGCATGAGAAGGTGAAGGGACGTGCACTGTAGCAAGGAGGGGTTGTGTGGGTTATAATGTGTTCTCTCTCTCTCTCTTATTTTTCTCTCCATTCACTCACTTGCTCTCTCTCTCGTTTCTTCTCTTCCCGGCGTCCAGAGGAGGCAGCAGACGTGGAGGCTTAGGCGTGAGGAGGACGTTGCGAGGATGGGGTCGCGCGTGAGGAGGTGACGGAGGCGTGAGCGTTGCTCCGGCGTTTCTCCGTTTTCGTTGAGGTATGCCGCTCCTTAGTGTGGTTTGTTTGTTAACCCTCATGTGAGGGATGCGTTGGTCGAGTCGGGGGAGGTCGGAGACCTCTCCGGCGACGCTTTTCTTCGTAAAACCTCGGCTGGCGCGAGGTTGAAGACGACCAACGGTCGACCGGATCCTTCGGGCGGTCGACCGTTTTAGCACTGTTTGCCCGACTTTAACCTTCACCGGTCGAACGATGCCTTGTGGCGGTCGACCGGTAGTGCATTATTGTTGTTGAGTTGGGACTGCCTGTTGTGTTTCGGTCGACCGGGGTCTTGTGTTCGGTCGACCGGAACTTAAGTGTACTGGTTATTATTGCATGTTTGTTCGACCGATTGTATGTTGCGTTCGACCGTTATATGACGTAGAAATGTAGGTTGACCCTAACTGTTATCGGTCGACCGGGACCCCTGAGTTGGTCGACCGATGGATTAAAAGATTGAAAATGGTGTACTGTTAGTTTTCGGTCGACCGGGACCCCTGAGTCGGTCGACCGATAGGATGAATTGAATGTTGACCAGACTCCGGATTTTGACCTCGTTCGGTCGACCGGTTTTAGACCTTTGTTCGACCGTTGGGGGTTCTGTTTTGAGCGCAGCGGTAGACCGTTTTAGGAGTACGGTCGACTGATTCCTTTCTGGAACCGGTCGACCGAATCACCTCTTCCGGTCGACCGTTTGGGCCCAGGACAGAATTCCAGGTTCCCTTTTTGAACGCCAACTTTGTCCACGGAAACCCGTGTCCTCGCCTTGTGCGTGAGCCGGGAGGTGACGGTGGGTGCGTGATACGTGCCTGCCCAGGGACCGCCGTTGGGAAGAGTGTGGGTGTTCGGGGCGCGTCACCTCCGTGTATGGACCGTGACTTGTGATGGATTGTTGGACTTATTGTAGTATAGCAGGCCTGAGGGATCGCGGATCCCAATGTTGATGTTGTGCGGGCACGCAACTGGCGTTGGGTGAGGTGACTACCAGCCCACGGGCTACGGAGGTCGCTGCCCTGCTTTTATAGCGGCGCGGTTGGTGTTTGCGGCTCGAGGAGCCTGATGACCTGGCAGACTTCAGTCTGGACCCGTCCGATGCTGTGCCGGACGTTGTGATGGACCACCGATGTTGTGCCGGTGATGTTGCCGAGGTTGTGCCGGCGATGTTGATTGTTGGGCCGAGGTTGTTCCGGCTATGTTGTTTTCCTCGGCTGGGCACCTACCGAGATGTTGTTGTTATACCTTCCGGGCGACGGCCCCGTTGGTCCCTGTGGCTCCGACCACTGAGATTTGCAGATCTGTATTCTATCGGCGCGCAGGCGTGACAGAGGCTCCCTGCCGAACCCCTGTGTAGTGTAGCTGCGTGTGGGGGTGCGATGTCGCGTGCTGTAAGGCTGCATGTGCCTGCAGTAGGTCTCCTCGGGAGACTCGTTGTTGATTGTCGGACTGATGTCCTGTTTTACCCTTCGGGGGAACTGTTTTCCATTTCTGTCGATGCCATGACATGCTACTAGTATGATAGGTTCATTTGTGTAATGCATGCATATAGGTGAGTGGCATACGGGGTTTCCTTCTGGAAACTCAGGCATCGTTGTTATATATTTTCAGGACCGCAGTAGGTCCAGTGGGGTGGTGATCGGCGGGCGCGCGCGTTTGGAGTCGGATCCTCTAGTCAGACCACTGAGGTCCACATGATTACGTTTATCTTCCCTTATCGTTTTGTTGTAATCATGTATTCATTTTGGCAAACTCTGATGTATTATGGTGCACCGCTTATTTGTTTATGAGAAGTAACAGTCCCGCCTTGATTATTGTGGTCTTTGTCTTGATTAAGAATTTTTAAATTTTCCGCTGTTTCGGGATGTTACACTTACTGTCGTTGTTGATGCTTTGTCCGACTTGTTCGGGATTTTGTCGCTATTAAGCTGAAGTTGCCCAAAACAATTCAGGAACAAACACAATATCTGTGAGATCTCCTGACTCCTGAGGTTTTGGACGTGTGATATGTGTGGTGATTTGTGAACTTGTTTAGGCAATAGTCATTAATGTTGTCTTGCTCTGGATCCGAATGGAAGTTTACTCGATTTGTTTGGAAACATAAGTGGGATTCTTACAGTCCAGATCTGGTAATAGGATGCAATTAGTGGGAGATTAATGTGCCAACATCCAGCCCATGAAAGGCATATTGGATCATTTAAAGGAATTTTTTTCAAAATAATAAAAAAAAAATAAAAAAATTGTAAAAATATGCACTTCAAAAACTTATTTGGCAAAATATGCACATTGAAAAATGACACTTGAGATACCGTTTTTATTAAGTAAAAACGACACATTCATTGCCATTTTTTAACAAAGTAAAAAACGACACTACTAGTGCCGTTTTTAACCCGAGTAAAAAACGGTACCAGTAGTGCCGTTTTTACTCTATAGAAAATGGCACCAGTAATTTGTTTAAAAACGACATTACTGGTGCCGTTTTTACCCTATATAAAAACGGTCTCCGAGAAGTCGTTTTTAAGCTAGGGTTTAAGTGGCCTGGCCAGCCACCATCTTCATTCTTTCACTTCCAAAATTTCTCCCACTCCCCATTAGTCTCTCTCTCCGACGACCAACAGTGTTGAGATTAGGTTTTTATTTTTATTTTTTGATTTTTTTTATTTTGACATGAAATACAACACATGTATAGTTAATGTATTTGTTTTTATGTTCATGTATGTATGAAATGTAGATTTTCTACACTCGAAGTAATGAGCTCCGGTACCGGATTGGTTATGGTTTTTTTCGATGGAATTCTTACATTCGTAGATGAGGTACCAGAATATGAAGGTGGTAAAAGACGAATGCTTAATGTTAACACACATATGCGATATGATGATCTCTGTGAATCAGTTTGTGAAGTTTGTGGTTTCCAAGAAGGAGAGTTTGATCTAAAGTTAACATGCAAATGGTCACCGTATGAAAAATATACATATGCTCAAGTTTTTGATGATCAGAGCACGACTACAATGCTATCTCTATTTAACTTCATGAATACGGTTGTATTGTTTGTTGAGAAACAACCCAAGCCCTATACTTTTGTCCACCACAGTCAGTTGAATGAGGATTATCAACAAATGACACAAACATATAGCCAATATGAAGCAGGTCCTTCTTCGGCAGTTCCTCAGTCCTATTTTGGATCGTATGAGCACACACCAATGAATATTAGTAATTATGAAGCAGACGTAGTTCAATCACATTCTCAAGCAAGACAGGTTGAAGATGCAGATAGTGATGAGACAGATGATGATGAGGCAGATGGTCAGATGGATGGTGATGAGATAGACATTGTTGATGTAGATTCAACCCCACTTCCGGAGCTGTAGAACATGTTTCATCATTTGGCAGACGCAGTGAATCGAGAACCTGATAGGTACGTACATGAAGCCATCGTTAGTAATGAATTGCCACCATTACCAGTACTACCAGATTTGAGGCATTTGCCAGACATAGAGCCTTACGTGAACTGGATTGAAGATTCAGTGATTAGAAATGTCGATGAGCGTATTGCTGCGTACACTGAATACGATAACTTAGAAGATGGACGGAGTTATTGGTTGCATAGGATTTTCTCAACAAAAAAATTTTGCTGCATCAGTTGAAGGAATGACATTTGCAAAAAAGTGTCCAATTCAAAATGTTAACGTCTGGGCCAAAAAGATTTTCAGCTGGTTGTTTTAAAAAAAAGTGTGAATGGAAGATACATGCCTCTTACAGTCAGAGCAAAGAATGTTTTCAAGTTAAGAAGTACAAGTCTGAACACACCTGTAGTAACGAGGGACTTTTGCATGTCCACGTGCAATGTGACGCCGGTTTAATTTCTAACATGATTCTTGCCACCATTCGAACAAACATAACCATTACTCCCGCAGAAATTCAAGCTTTAGTGAAGACTCATTACTTCATAGATATCAAGTATGACAAATCTTGGTACGCCCGCAAGAAAGCATTGGAACAAGTATACGGAGTTGATGAAGCTTCTTATCGTAACTTAAGACGTTTTATGTCTAATATTTGCACCACCAATCCTGACACCGTGGTCGAGATTCAGACACAGAGGATAAGTCACAACATTGAGAAGTTTCAAAGAGTTTTTTGGTCATTCGCAGTCTCAATTGAAGGTTTTCAGTACTGTAGACCTGTGTTGAGCATTGATGTGACTCATTTGTTTGACAAGTTTGAGGGGACTCTTTTAATTGCTATGGGTATGGACGCGAACTCTGGTTTGTTTCCTTTGGCGTTTGCTGTTGTTGAAAAAGAATCGGGCAACTCATGACAGTGGTTCTTAAGTATTTTGGCCAGTAGAGTATGCACACGAGATAGATTGTGTATTATTAGTGACCGGTTTCCGGGTCTTACAAATATTTTGAAGAATTTTCCCCCCAGAGCGAGTCATGTTCACAGGTTCTGTCTGAGACATATGAATGCAAATATGTCAAGAAATGCTCCATGCAGGATCGTCGAATTGCAACATAAATTTTGGCATGCCAGTGTCGCTCCTGATTGAAAAACATTTGAAGAGCATATGAAGGATATCGAGATTAATTACCCTCATGGTTTCAAATGGATTAAAGAACAAGAAGACGTTTCGTATTGGGCATTAAGTCGTGATTAAAAACTTTAGTATGAATTTTATTTCGTCCACCTCGTCGAGGGGCCTTCGAAGGGCGACGACGGTACACTTGGGTTATCACACCAGCATCGTCTTCAACAACCCCACCTCTTTCAACTTCAACACCTTGAAATCCTGAACCCTCGCCTACGTGAAATGAAGAACCCTCGCCTTGAAAGAACGTAGTACCGCGCGATTCTTGAGTCAGAATCCTTCCATCGTTGGCAGGCACTCTGGTGAAAATGAAATTGTCCTCCTCGTCAAGTGACACTCCTATTTCTGGGAGGTTTTCTTCAGAATCTGTACGATGTGGTTGATAGCAAACATCTTCTGACAGTTTCAATGACAGATCTACACTCTTAAAGCACGCCATCATTTCCTTGATCTTTTTCTTTAATTTCGCTGTTAATGACTGAGTGGGCCCGTGTGAAGCATGCATCCCTTCAAGATGATGAATATCTTCATGTAAATTGTGTAACCCATGAAGCTGCCATAAAAACACATTTACGATTACAAAATGCAAATTAAAACCTTAATCAAAATTATAATTTTCTTATCATTTCTTACCAAGCTGGAGGCCTATAATTCGGTAATTCAGCATCGTAAACTCTTTGGGTCAACCATCGAATCGTAATCTGCCAGTACCACTCCATGTAAATTCGTCTACAAGCAGCAAAATCTTCTGAGAGTGATGGTGCCTCGAACTGCACAAAATCTCGCTGACGTGACCATGCTTGAATGTATAATTGTTGCTCTTGCAACCAGTTTACTCTGGGCTTCCCCTGAGACTTCTTCATCTTGCAAATCTCTATTATTTCTGGAATATGTTGCCACAATCCAAACTGACGCATCACCCTGTCTAAAACGTGCATTGTGGCAACTCCGAAACAAACAATCCATGTTCTGCTCATCCAAACCTCATGTCCGTGGCGGCAATCAGTAGGTAACGCCATCAGATCTACTCCTTCGTATGGGTTCCAACAAACTTGACTTTTGTCTTGAACGTCAGACTCATTTCTGTAAAATTCAATCTGAGCCGTCTTCACATTGTTCGCCCACGACCTAGGAGTCCACCAACGTGAACCTAAAGGACACAATGGAAGTTGCACACCGGGAATTCTAGATGGCCGTCCGACATGAAGATGTTCCCAACACCATATCTGTAACAATGTAAGGAAACCAGCTAATTGGTTCCCTTTTTTCAGACATGCCTTATCCAAATATTGATACAAAACAGCTAAGGATGCAGCTCCCAAACTGTAGTTTCCACATTCAAATATGTTTCCCAGCAACAATAAATATCCAAGGTGGACTTTGTTTCCACTCTTATCGCCCACTATCCCGGATCCTAACTGAAACAAAATGTACGCTCTCGAGTGCTGCATAACCTGCTCATCTGTTGCATCTTGCTCAACAACCTAAAATTTTTGTTGCAACCACTGCAATGACACGTATCCACCTTTCTCTGCAGTTCTCATTTCTTCTTCTTCAGCACCCAACAGATTCATGCAAACCTGAGTCCAATCGTGATCTAATGTTGCACACACTGCCAAAATGTCAACACGAAGACCACTAAGCATAGCTACGTCTTGTAGCGTGATGGTCATCTCCCCGTGCCTAAAATGGAAGGTGTGTGTCTCAGGCCTCCACCTCTCCACAACAACACAAATCAGATTTCAATCCAGTTGCAGTCGTTGCAATTGAGACACAATGCCAAATCCCGCAATCTCTAACAAATCCCACATCCTTTCATCTTAAACCTTCCACATGTTGAACTGAATGGCGTGCTCGACGCATTTAATATCCGTCAAAGGCTCCTGAAAATTAAATTTAATTATTTTACGTTAAATAAAAACCAATACCGATACACAAAAATTAAAATTTAAAAATCATAACACTTACATTTTCCAGAATCGAAGATGATCTATGATCTTTCTGTAGTACTAACACTGAAGGGTCAACGGGACCGTGGCAATCATGTGAAGTCGACATTTGAGAAATTGTAAAACATAATTAACAAAAAATAATATTACATACTATTCAGTTCAAAGAATACAATCTAAACAAATTCAATACATTATCCACAATCAATCTAATTTCAACAACTACAACATTGATCATTCAATTTAATTGTTTAACACAAATCCACACAATGCGAAACTCACCAAACAATGTAAATTTATTAAAATTGGACTTCTGAGATTAATTGATCCATTAATCAAATCATCAAATCCGCACAAGATTAATAATCATAACAATATAACATCATCCACACAAGATTAATTAAACAAACTATGGTAAACTCATCAACCAAATATCAATCAATCGAATCCAATTCAAACAATCCACACACATCCTAACCAAACCAATCAAATGTACATAAAAACAAACTAATAAGGCAAAATCTTAACAAAAAATAATCTAAAAATACCTGAAATCGCAGGAGAGAGGGAGAGGAAAAAACACATAACTATTTGGGAAGATTTAAGAAAACTTGGTGCCGTTTTTAACCCTAGGTTAAAAACGGCATCTCGGATGCCGATTTTATATAGGGTAAAAACGGCACCACTGGTGTCGTTTTTAACCAAGTAAAAAACGGCATCAGTAGTGTCGTTTTTAACCTCAGATTAAAAACGGCACTAGTAGTGCCATTTTTTACTTGGTTAAAAAACGACATTGAATGTGCCGTTTTTACTTAATAAAAACGATATCTCAGGTGTCATTTTTAAATGTGCATATTTTGCCAAATAAATATCTGAAGTGCATATTTTTATAATTTTTTATTTTTTTTGATTATTCTGAAATTTTTTCCTCATTTAAATCCATTTTTTGTTGGTTTCATTGGTTTGTCCAGGCGTATTGGAACTAGACAGTTAGTACATGTCCATGTGCTGGGGAGCCATGATCATTTTAGAAACAAGTTGTCCTTTTATAAAAAATCGTGTATTTATGTTTGTTAAGATTTGCATTAGAAGATTTGATATTAGCAAAACCAATGTTTTGAAGCCGCACGTGTGACCCTGTGCGACTGGGTGTCTTAGGGTCGCATAATCGGTCGCACATTTGTAATAAATTTAATTTTGAAAAAATAAATAGAAAATCAAAAAACGGACAAACATCTATCCCTCACGACCTTTTTCTTGCTTCGTGCTTCTTCCTACTTCAACCTCATCTTCTCCTCTAGTTTTTTTCTTCTCTCAAACTCCTCTCCCATCTTCATCTTCACCTACCCCACCTCACTAGCCCCTCCACCAAGCATATATGACATGTGTGCTCGCACAGTGGCCGCACCCTATTGGGTGCGACTATGTGGGGGTCGCATATGCGACATCAGCTTCCCGGACCGCATTGTGGTATGCGGCCGCACATTAAAACGTTGATCAAAAAATTGATACTCATTATATTTAGAAAGAAACATTTCAGCATATCCCTAAGATCATTATTTATCGACCACGTCTTTAATATCATCCACCTTGTTTAAAGTTGCATGCTAGTAGTATGAGAGATTGATAAGGCAGCAATATTGGTTCAAGAAATTAGTACAATCTAGTAGGGTTGTTAATTCGGATCATATAAAGAAATTCGAATATGAACTCGACACTAAATTTTCGTGTTCGAGTTGACCCATTTCGTGTTCGGGTTGAGGTATTTGAAGGAATACAACATCAGTTTAACCACTCGACTAAAACCAATTGACATCAGTAAGGGAGCCCAACTGACTTACAACCTACACCGCCATGACTTGCGCAAGTGCGTCCGGGTGACCAATGGTCGACCAAGGGATATACCCGGGGACCCATCCCAACAATCCTCCCAAGAATTCCATCCCTGGTAGAGGCACGACTCGATCCCACGACGACTCTGATACCAAATGAAGGAATACAACATGAGCTTAACCACTCGACTAAAACAATTGACATTTGTGAGAAAGCCCAACTGACTTACAATCTACACCGTCCGGACTCGCGCGAGTGCGTCCGGGAGACCAACGATCCACTGAGGGATATACCTGGGGACCCACCCCAACAATATTTCGTGTAATTCAGGTCGACATGAATAACCCGAAATAAAAATCAATTAAAATAAACATATATTGTGTCAGTTCATGTTAATCATATGTGTTTGAGTTAATTAGGTTAATTCGTGTTAATCAGGCAGTTCCAGTTGGGTTAATTCGTGTTGACAAGAACACAAAATGAAATCGTGTTAACTTGGGTTGTGTTTGACTGTTTGGGTTATCTAATTGATGTTCGAGTTTAGGTTTTCGTGTTGGTGTTGTTCTTTTCATTTTAATTTATGTTCGTGTTCAGATTCGGTTGAGGGAAAAAAATTGTATCAATTCGTGTTCATGGTAAACATGACCCGAAATACGAATTTGACAGCTACAATCTATACAACTTCTTAAAGTTAGGTAAATTGTCTAGAATAGTATGGTGATATTTGTAGGATCGTGTGGGTTATGGGTCCATTAATCACTTTTACGCTAATCACCTACTTGTTTAAGCAATCAAGATGCGCAGCAGAATTTTAAACAAAACAAGCAAGTAACGAAAGCGAAAATGCAAACCACAAAGACGTGTCGGTTTTTATAGAGGTTCGACACCCCACCCGGGTCCTAGTCATCTCTTGCAAGCTCCGCTCGACTCCGCGAGCTCCGCCTACGTCTTCACTAACCACTCCCCATTCCGGTCCGGAAGAGAACACCTTTACAAGTCTTCAAGCTCGCGAACAACCCTCACCGAGCTTGACACCACCTCTCACAATCCGAGAGGATCACTTTGGGCTTTCACCGAAGTCCTTGCTTCTTTTTCGGAATTTCACTGAAGCCTTTGCTTTTGACAACTCAATGAGTGGGACACACTCTTCTCTAACTGAGCACAACAATTGCTAAATGTGTGAGTGATGAATAATGTGGAGATTTGAGCTTAAGATTATTAAATTAGAGCTTTGAGGATTTGGGATTTCTCTCTATGAATTTGAATATGAGGAATTGGAGAGTTGTGTGTAAAACTGAGTTTGATCCTCTATTTATAAGCTCCAAGAGATTCCTAGCCGTTGGGAAAAGATTTGATTGATTTGTGTAAGAGATACACAAAACAGAATTCAAATTCAGCAAAAACTGTCTCCAACCGGTCGACCTAAAGTGGAACCGGTCGAACAGAACCTTACAAAAACTAATGGATCGGTTGAACAAATGGATGGTTCGGTCGAACGGTTGGGAATAGTGTTATGTGTATATGACCGTTGTATGAATACAACAAAATAAAACGGTCACATGAAAACCCGGAATGGTCGAACAAAATGGCAAAACTGGTCGACCGTTTTAGTCTGGGCAAAACACTACTGAAATCGGTTGAACTATGAGGCAAATCGGTTGAACAAAAATGGTCATGTAAAAACTCTAAATCTACTGAAACCGGTCGAACAAAAGGTCCAATCGGTCAAACGTCTTCGGACAGGATTTAAGGTTTAGTTTTAGCGATTTTCCGACTATGTTTTGGATGACCTATCGAAGTCTGATTGATTTGAAATTTTGTGTGTGACTTCTCTAAGGAACCTAGTGTGTGAATGCATGGATATTAGCTTAAGTTATGCTCAATTCACATATGTTCCTAAGACTCAAAGAAAAGTAAAATACATGTCTTCAATCCAGCTTGATTACATGTTGATGCATTGCATACATTGCATCATATGTCTTTCATTTAGATTAATTTTATATCAATAAATGCTACTAAGGTATGTGTTTAGTCATATTTACAGAATACAGGGACCTGAATGCAAATTACCCATATCCCGAGCATAAATGCGTGCAAGAGACTCATTCCTGTCATAAAGACCAAGTTCAAGATTATCGGGTTTCAAATGGAAATGCATCCGAGCATAAAAGCATTCAAGACCTAATTACAAAAAGGACGATGACTTAAGCACAAAAGTAGACAAGGACTTAATTGCAAAAGGCCAAAGACCTAATTGCAAATTACGAGTAGCTTTTATTAATTATGGAGAAAATCTAAAGAAAAATCATTGTGGATCTCCAAATATATAAAGAAATAAAGTCGGAGCTCAAAAGAAAGGAAAGAATCAATCCAGACGCGCAAAGGATATTGAAATCATACCATAAACACACAGGAAAAATCCGGATTGAATTGGAGCTAAAAAGGTGGCGAATGCGCCGCACCTTATGTACAAAATGCGGCGAATCCGCCGCACAAAATTAGATTCATGCTCTAAAATGTTTACCGGTTGCGTGTTGACGCGTGTACTTTCCTATTTTATACCTAAGTCCCTTGTATCGGCTATAAATAGCCCTGAAACGATGTTGTAGAGGATCTTCTGAATTTTAACCTTAGTTTTTAATTCTTAGTTCTTGTTTTGTTCCATAGTTTTAGTAATAAAATTCTGTCTTTTATTTCTTGTTTTTAGTTTTCTTTTGTAATTCTTCTAGGACCCTTCTCCTTCCCTCCATATAATCTAAACCCGATATCTAAACCTCCACCCAACGGAATTCACCATCTTTGTTCTTATTTTAGTTTTATTTGTTCATGTTTCATGCTTTAGAAAATTAAAAACCAAAAATCTCAAAACCAAACTTATTTCTCTCTCTTCCTTTCCCTTAATCGAAAATCACAAAAATAACAAGATCTCTCACTCCTTGTGTTCGACCCGTATTTACCACGTCTTCATTGACGCTGTGCACTTGCGGTACAAATTTAATTCTCATCAAGTTTTAGGCGTCGTTGCCGGGGAGGCGATGCAGATTTTGTTTTTTGTTGATTTCGATTCTATTTTGTTTATCTTGTGCGCGATCTAAGTATTTGGATTTGTGTTTCAGGAGAAAATAGAGCGCGCGGTGAAATCTGAACGCAGTCTGAGCAACAAGGGCGGCGGAATCGCCGCATACCAAGAAGAAACTGCGGCGGAATCGCCGCACATATGAAAGACCTTGACAACGGAGTGATTGAACGTCGGCGCCCCAAAAAGGCTAAATGTATATTTGTTATTGAAATAAATTTAGCCACCTCTGTCCAGGATTGGGTAATTGATACCGGATCTTGTGCTCACATAGTTTCTAATGTGCAGCTACTCATGGATAGGAAGGAACTCGTAAGGAACGAGGTAGAATTGAAGGTTGGAAATGGTGCGAACGTGTCTGCGGTTGCACAAGGTTCTGTGGTGCTTCAATTATTTAGTGGTTTAAATTTATGTCTAAAGAATGTTTATTATGTGTCTTCGATTAGCAGGAACATTATTTCTGTATCATGTTTAGATATGGATAATTTTAATATAAATATTTCAAATTCTTGCTTGTCTATATCGAAGAATGGTGTTTTCTATGCAAATGCATTCATAAGGAATGGTCGCTATTTGCTTGAATTGAATGATAAACAAATCTTTAATATCAATAACAAAAGACTTAAAACCACTCACGAGAATGATACTCTCTTGTGGCATTATCGTCTTGGTCGCATAAATGAAAAGCGCATCAAGAAATTGCAAGAAGCTAACCTTCTTGGTCTACTTGATTTTAAATCATTGGAGACGTGCCAACCATGTATAATGGGAAAAATGACCAAAAAACCTTTCAAGAAGAAAGGACCAAGGGCGAGTGGCTTGTTGGATTTGATACAATCCGATGTATGTGGTCCAATGAGTACTAGTGCACGAGATAGTTTCAGGTACTTCATTACGTTCACGGATGATTATAGTCGTTATGGCTATGTTTATCTAATGAGAAACAAAAGTGAGTCCTTTGAGAAGTTCAAAGAATTCAAGAATGAAGTAGAGAACCAACTCGACAAGAAAATCAAGTCTCTACGAACGGATCGTGGAGGTGAGTACTTAAGTGCCGAATTTGACTCATACCTAAAGGAGTTTGGTATTGTACCTCAACTCACCCCTCCCGGTACACCTCAGTGGAATGGAGTATCCGAAAGGAGGAATAGGACATTGCTCAACATGGTTCGGTCAATGATGAGTCATGCGGAATTGTCTCTTTACTTTTGAAGTTATGCACTACAAACTGCGGGTTACACACTAAATAATATTCCATCCAAATCTGTGGAGAAAACTCCTTATGAGTTATAGAGTGGTAAAACACATAAGCTCAGTTTTCTCAAGATTTGGGGTTGAGAGGCTTACGTCAAGAAATTGATGTCGACCAAACTTCAACCAAAAGCGGATTAGTGCTTCTTCATTGGTTATCCTCGTGAGACAAGAGGATACTACTTTTGGCATATCACCTCCAATCGAGTGATTGTAGAGAGGGGTACCACATTTCTGGAAAAGGAATTTCTAGAAAGAGTAAAAAGTAGTGGGAGTAGGGTTGTGCTTGAGGAAACTCAAGATACTCTACAAGATCATGACACGAATGATGACGTTCAAGATCATGAAGGCCCAACCGAGATTCCTTTGGTTAGTGGGAGCGTGAGCGAGAGACCATCACAAGAAATTGTGAGAGAATCTCAGTCATCCCCACCAAGTGTACGTTCAAGAATTGAACGTGAACCAACTCCTCAAGAAATTGTGGAAGAAGTTCGAGAGACACGAGAAGAACCAAAAGAACTAAGAAAGTCAACAAGGGAAAGGAAGAAATCCAACTTGTATCTGGGACTTCATGAAATCATGGTACTAGATACCAATGATCCCTTGACCTTCCAAGAAGCAATGGAAAGGGAAGACTCCAAACTATGGCTTAAGGCCATGGAATCCGAAATAGAATCCATGTATGATAATCAAGTGTGGAACTTGGTTGACCTTCTTCAAGGGAAAAATGCCATTCAAAATAAATGGGTTTTCAAGAGGAATATGGACATGGATGGGAACTTAACAACCTACAAAGCGAGGCTTGTAGCGAAGGGTTTCACTCAAGTTCAAGGAATTGACTATGATGAAACTTTTTCACCGGTTGCCATGTTCAAGTCTATTCGGATAATGCTCGCTATTGCTGCATTTCATGATTATGAAATATGGAAAATGGATGTCAAAACGGCGTTCCTTAATGGGAACTTGGAGGAGGATGTGTACATGGTACAGCCTCAAGGTTTTGAAGATCCAAAGAATAGCGAGAAGGTATGCAAGCTTCAAAGATCCATTTATGGATTGAAGCAAGCATCAAGGAGTTGGAACAAACGCTTTGACGAGGAAGTGAAAAATCTTCACTTCATTCAAAGTAAGGAAGAACCTTGTATATACAAGAAGGTTAGTGGGAGCCATGTAATATTCCTAATCTTATATGTCGATGACATATTGCTTATGGGCAATCATATTCCTTTGCTTGAGCAAACGAGAAGTTCATTGAAATCTGCATTTTCAATGAAAGATATGGGTGAGGCTCAATACATCTTGGGAATCAAGATATATCGAGATAGATCTCGTAGACTCATTGGCCTCAGTCAACGTACATACATTGACAAGGTCTTGGAAAGGTTCAAGATGAACAACTCCAAAAAGGGCAGTGTGCCAATGAGTATGGGTGTGCAACTCAAGAAGTCTCAACGTGCGCAATCACGTAAGGACTTAGAGTACATGAAGGATGTCCCTTATGCTTCGGCAATTGGGTCGATCATGTACGCGATGACTTGCACAAGACCCGATGTCTCGTATGCTCTAAGCGTGACAAGTCGTCACCAATCCAACGTAGGTCCTGATCATTGGACTGCAGTCAAGAATATCCTGAAGTACCTTAACCGGACAAAGGATAATATTCTTTTTTATGGAGGACAAAGGGAATTGATAGCCGAAGGTTACTCGGATGCGAGTTTCATGAGTGATCCAGACGATAGAAGGTCGCAATCAGGATACGTCTTTCTTCTGAATGGTGGAGCTGTGAGTTGGCGTAGTTGGAAGCAAAGCACTACGGCCGACTCAACCACTGCTTCCGAAGTAATGGATGTCGCTGAAGCGAGCAAGGAAGGAGTGTGGATTAAGAAGTTCCTTGAAGAGCTTGGAGTAGTTTCCTCGAGCGAGGGACCAATAGAGCTATTTTGCGACAATAATGCGTCTATCTCGCAAATCAAGGATCCCAAATCACACCACAAAGTGAAGTACATGGATCGCAAGTACTTCGTGACGCGTGACCTCATCGACGAAGGCAAAATAAATCTGTTATGGGTGGACACCAACAACAACACAGCTGATCCATTCACAAAACTCTTATCCCAAGCCAAGGGCGAAATGCATTTCGAGTCCATGGGATTGAGGAACCATGTAGATTGGCTTGATGAGTGATATGTAATGGGGTTTACCCTAGTTATTATTGTTTTATACATTGAGTATGTATGTGTAAGAAAACTTTAAAAACAAGTTGGAGATTGAAGGGAATGTGTTCTAAAAGTTTTACTTTTAAATGCCAATTATTATGAATTGAATGCGAAATCATTTTGTTCCTTGTTTATGTTATTCGTCTTTTAGAAGAGTTAAGGAAGAGGCTCTTGGTCCTTAACCGTAGAGCTCTAAAAGATATTGGTTTACATAAAACAAAAGATATTCGCAATCATGGTAATTAACATGGGACATTGATTACCGGGTTAAGATTGTCGAGTTGGTCATAGATAATTGTAGCTCTACAAGTGAGTGACAACACGGGTATGTAAAAGAGGAAAATATTACTTTTGTATACTGAATAGACCTAATAAGTAAAATATTATAGAAATGTGTTTCTTTGTCTTTGGTCCTTTGATATGAGACTTATATCCGATCACTTAAGGAATACTTAATTAGATCAGTGTCTTGAACTATCGATAAGTGTAGTGTAAAGGCATTGGTTGGTTAAGTACAACTTTTGTTGGATAAGATAGTTAGTCAAAAGACTATCATTGCCCCTCTTAATTGAGTGATGATATTAGTGGGCCCCTTGATAAAGCAAAGTTATAATGTGCACAATGTGATTTGAGTTAAGTCACATATTTATAACTAGCTTAAAGAGATCAAGAAATGAATACTAATACAAAGATGACACAATACTACTTTGTGTGTATTCTTAATATCATGAGGCAAGAGACGGACATAAGTGGTGCACTCCATCACTAAATGGATCGGGTTTTGGTTCGAGTGGAATTAAGACATCTAACTAATTGTGAGCTATAATGTGTAGCTAGATACCACTTATAGTTTGTGATATTAAGCTCTTAATATCACTGCCAACTTAGTTTAGATCCTCCCATAGGTCACACCACAAAACTGAGAAACAAGAAATGAGGATTTTGAGTTCATAAGATGTGTCGGGTTTCATGTAGAAAATATGACACATAGGGTGAACAAGCAAAATCAAAATTATGTTGTGATTAATAACATAATTAGAATCTAAATAAAATTCATATGTGATGTAAATATTATGGGGTGTAATGATTGATCATTGCATAGGATAATATGTTACATAAGTTGTGAATTTACTACTAATCCCGAAATGTCAAATTTTATAGGGGTTAAACCAAAATTTGACAAGTCTGCAGAACAGTGCTCAAACGGTCGACCAGTTAGCAGTACACGGTCGACCGATCGGACACGGTCGACCGGACATGTCTCGACCGATAACAGGGAATTTTTATCTGTTCGAACGGTCGACCGAATGTAATCGGTCGGTCGACCGAACATAGCGATGGAATAATTCCTGTTACGAACGGTCGACCGAGTTATTGAACGGTCAACCGAAACCAAGTTCGAGCGGTCGACCGAACCTCCAAACGGTCGACCGGTCCAGACGGTTTTGTGCAGAATTAATTTAAGAATTAATTAGATCGTGCATGGAATTGGTCCACAATTGATTTAATTCGTGGCTAATATTATTTATTATTAAATAACGGATGGTTAGATGGAATTTTGCATGAAATCATGGACAAGAGGTTGCACATGAATAGGTAATTTGGAGAGAATTTATAAATACAAGTTTATCTCATTACCTCATTAATTGATTCATAGCTTTCTCATGCAAAAATTCTCTCTCCATAAATCTCCACGAAAATCCCTTAATTCTTAAGTTTAGTTTTAGTTCTTAAGAGATCATCTTCTCAAGGGAATTAAAGAGGGGTTAGTAATTGGATTCTAAACCCTATCGGAGATTGAGAGACTAGCTTCCCTCTCTCCGATCTTGTTTAGAGTTTGGTGAATACTCGGAGGCATCCGGCGCAGCGAGAAGCATCCCCAACGTCTCCGAATCTTCAAGAAGTTTTAGAGATCTTCTAGGTATGAATTTCGGAGCCCATATTTGTTTTAATAAAGTTTTGAAACTAGTTATTGAAACAAATTGATGCATGCATGAAATAAATCATAGAAAATTGTAAATTGATCCTTATTGTGCATAAAAATTTCGAAAATAAATATGTACAATTAAACATAAAATCCTACACTAAGTGCATGCATCATATAATGTTTTGTTTGCATTATTCTTGCTAAAGTCTTGCAAATTAATTCTTGTTGAAGAATGCTGGAGGCAAGGTACGTATCGCGGTTTTTATCGATTGCATTTAAGCATATAATCTAATTTGCATACAACCTTGCAATTGCCCCCCACTAAAGACCATTGTTTGACTATCTTTGCTAGATTTAAGTTAAACTATCTTAAGGGCAACTCCGTAGGAAAAGATACGGTGGGGATTTCATCACCCTTCCGTGGCCCACAAATCACAATCCTAAAGTGTCACCCAAACCTTAAAATTAAAATCAATTAGACATTGGCCCCTAAGGACTCAGACTCAATTAAGGAGAAGATTGGTTTGACTTGCTATGACCTAAAGCCGATCGAATTTAATTTGGTGTCTAGAAAGTGTTTTTGTGTTGACGTAAGTCTTCCAAGCGAAGTGGTTGTCTAATTGGCACCGACTCTTTCGGAAGCGCCCCCACTAGCTATACAAGGCCTGGCCAAGTTGGTTTGATTTGTGAGGGAGGTGAATCAAGCAAATCAACTCGACTAAACCAGTTAGGAGTCGACTAGATTTAAGCGACACTAGGTCTAGGATTGTTTGAATCGTGCTTGTTCAGGAAATCTCTGACCGACCATTTTTTCTATCTTTAGAGTTAAGTTTCCATCCTCATCTGAGTCTTCTTTCTCTTCTCACCTCAATTCTCTAGATTAGGATTCCTTTCTCATCTTTCCTCATTCTATTGTTTGTTTCCATTTTCAAAAACAAAAAAAACAAAAAAAATTGTATTTAATTCTTGAAATTAAATTTGGAATTTAAATTTGGAATTTGAACTCAAAAATTGATTCAACCTGGTGCACTCATACTTAGATTCGGGACTTGAGTAATCAACTATCACGAGTTCATCTAGATTCCAGTCTAGAACTTAACCTCAATCCATCTGCTGCACCACCTCACCCGGATCCAATGGGTGAGAATGTAGTGGACCCACCTGTTGCACAACCTATAACTCTGAGGGATCGATGCTACCCAGCGATGGCTGCTCAGCCATCATGCATCGTTATGCCCACCATACAGGGTCGCGACTTCGAACTTAAGGCACAATACATGAGTATGTTGCCTAAGTTCACCTCTAGCGATGACCCATATCTCTTCCTTAGAGAATTTGAGGAAATCTGCTCTCTTATGCAATACCAGCATATCCCTGAGGAGGCAGTGCGTCTGAAATTCGTGCCTCTAGCACTGAAGGACGACGCTAAGAAATGGCTATATAGTCTAGCCGAAAGATCCATTAGAAGTTGGGCTGAGTTTGTTCAAATATTCCTAAAATAATATTTCCCCAACCATAAGACTGAGGATTAGGAATGAAATTGTTGCATTCGTTCAATCTGAGAGCGAGCCGTTCTATTCCTATCTAGAAAGATTTAAAAGTGTGCTGACCCAATGCCCTCATCATGGAATCCCAAGATGACAATTGTGCCAAATCATTTATGAGGGATTGACACCCACATCTAGGGTTATGGTAGAATCCGTAAGCCAAGTGAACTTCATGTCAAAAAATGAAAATGATGCCTGGACTTTTCTTGAGGATTTAGCTGAAAACAGTATGCAATGGGACAATGCTAGAGCACCGCTTAACCCGAGTATTGGATCTAGAATAACAAGTCAACCCAGACCAGGTGTCTTAGCTGTAGATACCAACATAGCGGCTGAAGCAAAACTAGCTACCCTTATGCGCAGAATGGAAAGTCTAGAGCTACAAACCCGACCCCGAGTGAATCAAGCCTCATCTATCCCTTGCTCTAGATGTGGTCAGACTGGTCATTTAATGGAGGATTGTGCGGACTGGGAACAAGTTAATGCCACGTTTAACCATGCTAGAAATGACCCATACACATCAACCTATAACTCGGGTTGGCGTAATAATTCCAATTTCTCATCAAGCCAACAAGGACAACCTCCTAGACAACAACCAAACCCGTATAACCAAAATAATACATCATCTGGGTTTAGTAACAATGACGATCATGAGGTTAGGTTGACAAGCTTGGAAAATTTGATGAAAACCTTTATACAAACAACCAACCAGTTCTTCCAAAGGCTAGAGACACAAGTCAGCCAACTCGCGCAAATTGTAGGTGCGAGAGAAAATGGTCAGTTTCCATGTCAACCTGAGGTGAATCCAAGATCTAATAATTCATATCAGCCCTATCAACCACCTCTAGGAAATAACAACCCTAGACGATTCAAATGGTTAATGAGGAATGATTGACATCATTTCATGCTCATATTTGTATCTTATATCCATTATCTTACACCTAAGCAATGCTACGTGACGAGTTTTATGTTTAGTTTTCAGGAATAAAGAGGTTTGAAGAGAAGAGCCATGAAAGGACCCAAAAGCTGGGAAAAAGGACTGAATGGTGAGATCTAGGGACGAAGATGCAAGGGAGAAGGACCTGAATGTAAGACAGAAGGACCTAAGAGCAAAACAGAATACTCCACACCATCATGGGGAGTATTTTACCAATTCTATTCGGGTCGGAGCTCCAACAAGTCGAGTAACCGCATCAAAGACCAACAATACCAGAAAGCAAAGCCCACAACAAATTCCAACACGATCCGACAATTTTGGACCGCCAATTGGCGGTCCATATTGCTCAGGATCCGTCGAAATTTCTCCTGGACTTGTATTAATGTTCGTTTAGGCTATTTTTGGTATTGGTTTAGTCCCACATCGGGGGATTGTCCCCGATTAGCTTTTTCCATGCTTATAAATAGAACTCTTCACCTTCCATTGTAATTACCCATTGTTTGGTGGCATTCTCTCTACTAAGGAGTGAGCCTTGAAGCAATAACTCAAGGTGGAGAAGGATGCTACCTTCAATGTGAGTCATTGTTAATAAAAGTTTATTTGTTTCTTTTAATCTTGTTTTGTTATGTTGTTTGTTTTGTGTGGGTTGCTTTACTTTGTTTAATTTCTTGTTTAGTAATTTTAGTATCTTAGTTAAATGTTTTCTTTACTTAGTCTAATCAGTAGTGTAATGAGTAAGTAGTTCCATCCCCATTTGGGGGGTGGAGAAATATGTGATATAATTATGTAGTGTATTAAGTGTGTGTTATTTTTATCCATTGAGCTTTATATGATTTCCATAACTATCTAATGGGTCTCCACTCTTATCTTTGATATGCTAATGCTCTTGAATGAAGCTTAGCTTATGCTTTGATTAGTGGACCTATTTTATGGGGAATGATAAGGTTAGGATATGGATGAAGTTAATATTGGAAACACAATTTGTAATGTATGTTCTCTTGTTGCCTTTACCTTAGCTAATGTCTTGTATGTTTTAATGATGTAGTGAAATCTTAATTCATGTGGAGGCATAGTAGGGTATAGTCTTTATACTTGAGTTCATGTAGCTTCATTCCAATTATTGTCTTGTATGTTTTAATGATGTAGTCTTATCTTAATTCATGTAGAGGCAAAGTTGGATGTAGTTTTATGATTTCATGTACTACATGTTGTGAGGAGCTTAATGAACACACACACACTTCTTTATGTTCACATTATTTCTCTACCCCCTTTGGGGTTTAGTTTTATTGCTTATCTTCATTTCCCTTCGCATTCTAGTTTAGCATTGTAGTGTAGTTTAGTGTAACCAATCTTTCTTCCCTTTCTTTACCTCTCGCCTTCGAACAAACCAAGTGTCGACACACCTCCCAGTGGACGACCCGTATTTGCCACCGCTTCAACGCGGCCGTGCACTTGCGGTAGAAATATAAAACGACCAATCAAGTTTTTGGCGCCGTTGCCGGGGAGGTGCTCTGTCCAGACCTTGGTTTGGACGATTCGAGAGGCTTTTGATTTTTTGTTTCCAGTTTTGTTTAGTTTCAGGGAACGAGAACATCAAGGGGAAGCTACTGGGAAAGTTGGAGCAAAAGAATCCACAAAGGGACCGCCAATCAGCGGTTGCAAACCGCCAATTGGCGGCCTGGTGAGGTCTGCCTCCTCTCAAATTTCTTCTGGTGGTTTATTGCTTTACTTTAGTTATCTGGGAGCCCAATTGTGCATGCTGTGATCTTTAGTTTGCTCCCAGATTTAATTTCAATCCCCTTTAATCAACTTGGACCATAAAACTCAAAGCAAAAGATTAGACTTCTTGCCATCTAGGTCATGCACCATTGGTAGACCTTGCATGCATTTGTCTTTTCTTTGCTTTACATTTTGTCGTTGATTGCTGGCGTGAGGTGCGTGCACCCACATCCCTCATTCATGCATGTTTCTTTCATGCATTAGTTAGTAAGGTGCATCGGGACAAGAGTGAGAGAGCGTTTGATTGGAGCGATTGATTGCTAGATCTAGGATCAAATCGCTACTAAGGAGGGGCTGTCCCATAAAAGATAAGGTGGGGGATTTCATCACCCTTTCCTTGGCCCCAAAAATCACTCTTAATAAAGCCTTAACTAAAAGCAAGTAGACATTGGCCCTAAGGAATTCGGACGCACTAGGAGAGTAATCTAGTCGAGACCGTCATGACCTGATCGGCGTTGCCTACCTTGTCGATAGTAGGAGGTACTGGATCTCCGGATCTGGTATCACTTGCTGGGCATTGTGGTCCTCGTTGTAGGGAGGTGAGGCGTGTCGAGGCTAGTGACCTCGAAGTTAGGCGTCGTCTAGCTTAAGGACCCATTGTCTTACATTGTTTGAGCCGTGCTTGGTAGTTAGGCTTCTTCCTGATCCCGTTACCTACGCTAGCTCTAGGGATTCTTCCCTTCTCCTCTGAGTCATCTTCTTCTCACCTTCTTCTACGTTATAGTCTCCTCCCCTTTACACTCTCTGGTAGCGTTTTAGGGTCGAGTCGAGCACTTTTTGCGAGCTTAGTCTCGTGGTGGTGAGAGTGGTCGACTCGAGAGTTTTTCTTGAGATGGATGGTTACATGGGCGACCATCCATATCATTGTTGGGACCAGGACGATTCTCCCTGGTACTCCGGACCCATGCAACCTGGGGTGGCTCAGACGAACACCCCGTATGGTTGGGATAATCCTCATTGTGTGACTGAGCAATCTTCATATTGGGGTAACATGAGAGAGGCACCGACTGCTAGACCACCATTTAGTTACGTCGGATCATATGTTGGTCATCAAACTGAGACATTACAAGAACCTTTGGCCTCTTTCATGCATGTGGTAGATGACATGGGTGCACCGGTGACTCCAGTAGTCGTACCGTGTCACTATTGTGGGTTGAGTGGTCATGATTTCGGGGAATGTCCTTATGTTCCCCCAGAGCCTAAGTATGAACATACATTTTCCCAAAATGCTCATTATGACCATTACGCATCCGCGTACATCCCGAGAGTGATGGATTCATGGGGAAACAATTCTTATTCAAATTCTTATACTTCATATTCACCCCAGTATCCTCCTTCCGAATACCCAGAATTCTACCAACACCCCACTCCAAATCATTGGACTCATTCTCAGCCCATCAACACCCAACCCCAAAATTTCCCAAGCTCTGACTTGGACCACATCGTTGACCGCATACCTGATTCCTTGAAACAAACTCTCCAAACATTCATGGAAACCACACAAAATTTATTGAAGTCCAACTTGAATTCCTTGCAAACCATGGAAATGCAAGTGAGCCAGATGACACAGCAATTCCATGAACGTGAGGAGGGTAACTTTTCTTGTCAACATGAGGATTCATCTTTTGATATCGAACCACCACCACATCCACAAATTCAAAGCACAATCTTTCAAAGTCAAACTCCTAGTCAGTCTGAGGGACTTGGGGTTTCAATTCACGATCACTTAGTGGAGGATTCGATTCGAATTGAGAATAACTTGGACCAGTTTCATTATGAGTCGGCACATGATTGTGCCTTATCTTTTTGTCCCGTGGCCCTTGAGCCACATGATCTTCATGTTGTGCCTCTTAAGGACTCACCTCTGGTGGAGCAAGAGCTCCCTAGTACCCTCAATTTCAAACAACCTGATGAGAGTTTGCCTCTCACTATTGTTCCTGATCATCTTGGAAATGATGGAACATCAAACAACTACATTTCTCATGAGGGTATTAGGAGTTCCTTGGAGGATACTTTGGGTATGAGACCCACTTCCTGTTCTCCTGGTGAGTTGGACATGCATAACGAGGTGCTTGACCTCGTTCCGACCCACCAGCCTGTTGGTTGGAGAGTTTGGATTGATGATCATAACTTCAGTTCCGCAACGGGAGATATTTTTCTTCCGTTGCCCCTTATTTCCCAAACTCTCGAGAGGTTCAAGCTCTTTCAGTTTGATCCTTTGAATGAGACGCCTTTGCGTCCAATTCATGAACCTCTCATTTCATCTGGTGCTCTTTGTGAAGGGGGCCCACACATGCATATTCTGGCGCCGCGTGGTGTCATGTTCCCTTTCCAAGTGCATTGACCCACTCTTGAGGTTCCCATTTGATGTCTTTTGACAAATGAAGATGAGAACTTATGTTTGTACATAGTTATATAAAAAAAAGAAAAAAAAGAAAAAAAAAGAAAAAAAAAGAAGTACAATAAAAGACTCCTTCAGTGAGCATTGATTGTTGTGAGCCCCAACCCTTGTGTATTTGGGCTCCATTTCTTTCACGTATTTGTATCCCTTCTTTAGCATCTCACAGGTTTTGAGGGAATTCGGGTTATGTCCATCAACATGACCTTGCACTTCCCTTTGTACTTCACGTTGGTGAGATCTCTTCTGTTTCATGCATACATCCATGTCGTATTTTGCTCACATTCATTGAGGACAATGCATGAAGTAGGTGTGGGGGGGTGTTTTACGTGTGTACATAGTCGAGTCTTTTCTTTTGATTTTGTTTTCTTTTGTTTGCATTGTTAGGGTCATGTTAGTGTGCTGCATTTAATATCGATATATCTGTTTGCCATGATCCTTGGGTGACTTGTCTTCTTTTGCTTGCCGAGTGCTTCAAAATTTTCACATTTCTTTCAAAATCTTCATGTGTTTGCGAAAGAAAATGTTTTGTGGGTTTTGCGTGTGTTTAGCATGTGCAAAACCGTTGAGAGGCAAAGTAAAAAGAAAGCTCCCAAAATTGTCTTGAACTTGATGCATTAGGATATCTAGTACGTGGCTTTAGGATTTATCGAGTCGTTAGGATGCACCCCAGTTTTCCCTTGGGGGTGAGTAATCATAGGGTTTCAGTGCTCAAACATTTAATGAAGTCCACCCTGAACCTAGTGAGTCAATAATTCGTGTCTGTTAACTTAAGGAAGTTTGTTGTAGTCAAGGACCCTCTAAATCCTGTTGTGAGACATTAGTGTAGGGGTTTTGGTTCATGTGTAGATAAGAAATAAGTGAGTAGGTGTTCTCTCTTCTCGCACGGCTCCTATCACTCGGGAAAGTAGGTCTAAGGGGACTTTGTGCCTGGTGCTTTCGAGTCATCTGACTTGGGATGCGCCGACTGAACTCCCGTTACACGGGTGGTAGGGATTGCCCTATGTGGAGATGTGGGGAAAGGTGTACGTGATAGTGTAAGTCCTCATGGGCAATGATGCACGGAACCTGACCCTGGGAGAATGAAGCTCCAACTAATAAAAAGTAAAAGAAAAAAAAATGTGAAAAGAAACAAAAAGAAAAAAATATGATAATGCAAATAAGAACCTTAATGGACTTTACACTTTGTAGCACTTGAGGATGTTGAGGTTGTCCATGTCTTTCACATAATTCCTTATTTAACTTGCACGAATGGTTCATTAGGGTAGAAGTGTGGACTGATCACCTATATAGAGTCGGCCCGTAGCATTACCGCGTCCATTGATCGACAAAAATATTTCCAATGAGTCGAGGTCTAGATTGAATAATGCATCTTGTTCGGATTTTGTGGGTATATCCGCTGAAAACCCTCAGGAGACAACACTCCTCCTCCTTGGCAACAAAGAGGTTTAACGGCTTGTTGCACGTGCTAAGTGCAACCGTGATTCCTACGAAAGTGAGTTAGGATTTCTTGTTTCTCGTTTGTTTTTCTCTTTCTTTGTTTTGCTCGAGACTAGCAAAAACTTAGGTGTGGGGGTATTTGATTGACATCATTTCATGCTCATATTTGTATCTTATATCCATTATCTTACACCTAAGCAATGCTACGTGACGAGTTTTATGTTTAGTTTTCAGGAATAAAGAGGTTTGAAGAGAAGAGCCATGAAAGGACCCAAAAGCTGGGAAAAAGGACTGAATGGTGAGATCTAGGGACCAAGATGCAAGGGAGAATGACCTGAATGTAAGACAGAAGGACCTAAGAGCAAAACAGAATACTCCACACCATCATGGGGAGTATTTTACCAATTCTATTCGGGTCGGAGCTCCAACAAGTCGAGTAACCGCATCAAAGACCAACAATACCAGAAAGCAAAACCCACAACAAATTCCAACACGATCCGACAATTTTGGACCGCCAATTGGCGGTCCATATTGCTCAGGATCCGTCGAAATTTCTCCTGGACTTGTATTAATGTTCGTTTAGGCTATTTTTGGTATTGGTTTAGTCCCACATCGGGGGATTGTCCCCGATTAGCTTTTTCCATGCTTATAAATAGAACTCTTCACCTTCCATTGTAATTACCCATTGTTTGGTGGCATTCTCTCTACTAAGGAGTGAGCCTTGAAGCAATAACTCAAGGTGGAGAAGGATGCTACCTTCAATGTGAGTCATTGTTAATAAAAATTTATTTGTTTCTTTTAATCTTGTTTTGTTATGTTGTTTGTTTTGTGTGGGTTGCTTTACTTTGTTTAATTTCTTGTTTAGTAATTTTAGTATCTTAGTTAAATGTTTTCTTTACTTAGTCTAATCAGTAGTGTAATGAGTAAGTAGTTCCATCCCCATTTGGGGGGTGGAGAAATATGTGATATAATTATGTAGTGTATTAAGTGTGTGTTATTTTTATCCATTGAGCTTTATATGATTTCCATAACCATCTAATGGGTCTCCACTCTTATCTTTGATATGCTAATGCTCTTGAATGAAGCTTACCTTATGCTTTGATTAGTGGACCTATTTTATGGGGAATGATAAGGTTAGGATATGGATGAAGTTAATATTGGAAACACAATTTGTAATGTATGTGCTCTTGTTGCCTTTACCTTAGTTAATGTCTTGTATGTTTTAATGATGTAGTGAAATCTTAATTCATGTGGAGGCATAGTAGGGTATAGTCTTTATACTTGAGTTCATGTAGCTTCATTCCAATTATTGTCTTGTATGTTTTAATGATGTAGTCTTATCTTAATTCATGTAGAGGCAAAGTTGGATGTAGTTTTATGATTTCATGCACTACATGTTGTGAGGAGCTTAATGAACACACACATACTTCTTTATGTTCACATTATTTCTCTACCCCCTTTGGGGTTTAGTTTTATTGCTTATCTTCATTTCCCTTTGCATTCTAGTTTAGCATTGTAGTGTAGTTTAGTGTAACCAATCTTTCTTCCCTTTCTTTACCTCTCGCCTTCGAACAAACCAAGTGTCGACACACCTCCCAGTGGACGACCCGTATTTGCCACCGCTTCAACGCGGCCGTGCACTTGCGGTAGAAATATAAAACGACCAATCAAGGAAGGACCGTTCCAACAAATAAATGCAGTAGTATCATTACGGTCCGGAAGACGAGTCGATAACAATGTGGTAAATCCTAGAACGTCTAATCAATCTAGCCATCAAGCAACCACATATGACCTAACCATTGAAACTGACGTCCAATCTGAAACGCCCAACCCACCTACTCAAACTGAACTCATAGCTCAACCTGAGCGAGACTATGTTCCTAAAACTCCATTCCCCAATAGACTCAAAAAGAACTCAAGTGCACAAATGGAGAAAATCTTGGAAGTATTTAAGCAAGTTAAGGTGAATATTCCACTCTTAGATATGATTCAACAAATATCTGCTTATACTAAATTCTTAAAAGATCTGTGCACTAAAAAGAGAAAAACGAACGTACCAAAGAAGGCATTCTTAACTGCAAACATAAGCTCTATTCTGTCAAATTCATCTCCTATAAAATATAAGGACCCTGGGTGTCCCACAATTTCATGTCCAATAGGAGATACTTTTATCAGCAAAGCCCTTCTACACCTTGGTGCTAGTGTTAACTTACTCCCGTTCTCTGTCTACGAGCAACTCAACCTTGGTCCACTAAAACCCTCTAAGACAACCCTTCAATTTGCTGATTGCTCTATTAAGAAACCAAGAGGTAAAGTAGAGGATGTTTCGATTATGGTTGGTGACTTCATTTACCCAATGGATTTTGTCGTTCTAGACACTGAACATGTTGTCGATCCTAAGAGACAAATCCCTGTGATACTAGGCAGACCATTTCTAGCCACTTCTGAAGCTTTGATAAATTGTCAAAATGGGCTCATGCAACTATCTTTTGGAAACTTAAAAACTGAATTTAATATCTTTCATGTTGATAATGAGCCAGAAATAGTATGCAATCAAAGTGATGTTGTGATGAGATCGCGTATTTATAAGATTTCTGAATCAAATAAATCATCACAAAATCAAAAAGGAAGTAAGAAAAAGGGGAGTAATTCTTCTACCCAACCACCATCACTCGAACAAACAAGAGAATCAATACATGTGAGAGGTGTGGAACCTTTACCTCAGGGCAACATGGGGAACAATTCAACTGGATACATGCACCAACATGGTGACATTCAATCCAGTTCTGATTATGGTTGACTCTGAACAAATTTCATCCCTCCACCGCAGTTCACCCAGGTAATAAGTGCATTTGCTTTATATTTGCATACATTGAGGACAATGCATGATTTAGGTGTGGGGGGTGTTTATGTACCTATCTATCTATATATATTTTTGTTTAAAAAATCAATGTTCCATGACATAACTTAAGATTGAACCACCAAAACCCGAGTACAAATTGCATTGAGTTTTTGTTCCTTATTATATAGTTCTGCTTGTAAAAACTAGGACATACATCTAAGTTCCAAAGAAATAACTCATTACCCTTTAAGACATGTATGCACTTAAATTGGATGAATCAAATCTTTGAAGTGGTTGATAAAAAGCAGAGGTTGAGGAAAATATACCAGGAAGTGTGGACTTCTAATAGCAATTAAGCCTTGAGGAAAATAAAAGTAAAAATAAAGGAATAAAGTGAGGAAAGCACATTTTGCAAAATGATTACAAAAGCCCAAGCCTTTGACGCACTGGTCCGTAGGGGTATCTTAAAACCCGGTAACTTGAGTCTGCCAGCTCGGGATTATCGACCAAACTCGCTACACGAATGCAAAAAGGGTAAAAGTGTCAGAAAAAGCAAATGTGTTGAATCACGGAAAAAGGAAAAAAATACTTTAAGATACTCAAGGCCTAAAGCTAAAAGAATGATTCATGTCATGGTTGATCCGAATGATACTTCACCACCAGAGGAGGCGTGCAAAATAATTTAAGTGATAACATGTGTAGAAGGGTTAGTCGTGTGAATATTGGAGGAATGAAGACCAAGTCAGATTTTTTTATGGGTTAGACTTATATAATAAGCATGCAAGAATTCTAAGTAAGATGTATGAGGTTAAGGTGGAGATATTGAGAGCTATTAATGAAATGTTGAATTAAGACTTTGTGGGTGTGTCAACTGAAAACCCTCACGAGACAAAACTCGTCCTCTAAGAAAACTTGGGGGTTTAAAGGCTTGTTGCACGTGCTAAGTGCAACCGTGATTCCTACGAAAGTGAGTTAGGATTTCCCTGTTTTCAGTTTCTCTTATATTCTGTTTTGCTAGGGACTAGCAAAATCTAGGTGTAGGGGTATTTGATGCATTGCATACATTGCATCATATGTCTTTCATTTAGATTAATTTTATATCAATAAATGCTACTAAGGTATGTGTTTAGTCTTATTTACAGAATACATGGACCTGAATGCAAATTACTCATATCCCGAGCATAAATGCGTGCAAGAGACTCATTCCTGTCATAAAGACCAAGTTCAAGATTATCGGGTTTCAAATGGAAATGCATCCGAGCATAAAAGCATTCAAGACCTAATTACAAAAAGGACAAGGACTTAAGCACAAAAGTAGACAATGACTTAATTGCAAAAAGCCAAGGACCTAACTGCAAATTACGAGTAGCTTTTATTAATTATGGAGAAAATCTAAAGAAAAATCAATGTGGATCTCCAAATATATAATGAAATAAAGTCGGAGCTCAAAAGAAATGAAAGAATCAATCCAGACGCGCAAAGGATATTAAAATCATACAATAAACACACAGGAAAAATCCGGATTGAATCGGAGCTAAAAAGGTGGCGAATCCGCCGCACCTTATGTACAAAATGCGGCGAATCCGCCGCACAAAATTAGATACATGCTCTAAAATTTTTACCGGTTGCGTGTTGACGCGTGTACTTTCCTATTTTATACCTAAGTCCCTTGTATCGGCTATAAATAGCCCTGAAACGATGTTGTAGAGGATCTTCTGAATTTTAACCTTAGTTTTAAATTCTTAGTTCTTGTTTTGTTCCATAGTTTTAGTAATAAAATTCTGTCTTTTATTTCTTGTTTTTAGTTTTCTTTTGTAATTCCTCTAGGACCCCTTCTCCTTCCCTCCATCTATGAGTTTCTAACTCTTTCCAAAGGGTGGAGGTGACGGATTTAGGGTGATGATAAGAGAATAAAGTTATTATTTTAATTTCGTGTTAGTATATTTTGATTACTTGAGTTTATGTTGAATCATTTATCATGTAATGCTTCATAACTAATATGATTTATTATAAGTTTCTGAATTCTTTAATCTAAACCCGATATCTAAACCTCCACCCAACGGAATTCACCATCTTTGTTCTTATTTTAGTTTTATTTGTTCATGTTTCATGCTTAGAAAATTAAAAACCAAAAATCTCAAAACCAAACTTATTTCTCTCTCTTCCTTTCTCTTAATCGAAAATCACAAAAATAACAAGATATCTCCCTCCTTGCGTTCGACCCGTATTTGTCACGTCTTCATTGACGCCGTGCACTTGCAGTACAAATTTAATTCTCATCACATGTCTTGACTTGATTTTTCTTATTTCTTGAGTCTTGATCACCTGTAGATGTTAGGAAAATACAACATATATATTATTATACTACATGTGCTAATCTACATGTCCTAATTAAGATTAGGTTAAATTACATTATCAAAATATGGATTAAGGCCAAAAATCCAACAATATTAATAGAGCATCTAGTAAGTCTTTTATGGGTAAAATTGGTGCCGACCATCTTGAGGGACGGGTCCAGTCTACAAATTTGTACATATCACTTAAATATATATACTTAATAACACTTAATATGGCTATAATTTGTTTGTGCTAGTGGGACACAACCTATAAAGTTAGCTTACAATTTATTTGTTAATTTCATGACTGGACTGGTCTTGGGGCCTAGATCTCAATTGCCCCTGATTTTATCTATATGTGCTTGTAATGAATAGTATTAGAACGTTCTAACTGGCTGCATAATGACAGGGTTTGGTTTAAAGTTTTCTAAACTGAAGCAGTAGTGTTGAATTTGGTGCTATCAACACGTCATATAACAAAACTGCAATTATTGGGTAAAAGTGGAAGTTCATATACTTAGGAATCAAGTATTTTTTCTTCTTCCGAAGGATAGGAATTTGCCGATTCATGGAAGGATATCCCATAGTTAATTTATTTCAAAAATTATCAATAGGATAACCCAGACATTAGTATTCATCTTAACACCAGATATATATAACTCTTGAACTACAAGATATTATTTGGTCGGAATTTAGCTTGTACTTATCTTTCTAGAGAAGTATATTAATTAAAAGCACTTACACTTATTTAGATTTGATGAGATCTCCTGTGTGGTTATGAAGTCTTGCACTACTGATCATATACAGGATGGAATAGATATCATGGAGGTGCAAAGACACGTACAAGTGGATATTTCACGTGAACGTAGGCAAATGGTTAAAATAACTTAGTCTTGGGATGGATAAGGGAATCAAGAAACCTTGACCTATGTACCTTGCAACTCGTACTGTTTGTTGACATAATTCATGAATCTAGTTACCATAGGAAGTGTATCGTAGATATCCATGAAATGCATAAGTTAATGTTTCTTTCTCTTGTTTGAGATAAGTTATAAATTTTGAATCTCATTATACTTTAGTGTGATATGAATACGGAAACACACAATCTTTAATTTCAATTTTATGTTTTCCAATTCTCTTTTTTCTTAAAGGTTCATGTTTTTACATAGCAATTTGGGTTCATATTTTTCAATTCAATTTAGGGGTTTTCAAAGAAATCAAATTTTATCTTTGCTAATCCAAAAGTCGGTATCTACCAACTGACATATCTCCACTTACTGAAATGTTCATTTTTCAATAATCTGTTACTTACTAAATTGTTTGTTATATTATTTATGCTAATGGTTTCCCTCCTCCACTTAGGTATTGATTGGTTTGCATAGAAATGTTATAATTCTAGTTTGGAAATTAGAGTTACGTAGAAATTTTCAGATGATTCACCCATTGAGAAGGCACATCCACTACTTCCTTTAAAAGGCATGATTGGTTTGAAGGAAAACATTCTAGAAGTGAGAGTACTATGCTTCTAAAATTTTCTGATGAATCATTTGAAAGAAATTTTAGGAAATTCTAGGAAAACCAGTTTTAAGAGTTTTACGACCTTACAAAGTAGATATTGGAATGAGCTTCCCAACTTCTACCCCAAATTCCAAAAAAAAACAATGACATTGAGTTTTGAAGTTCTTCCATTTCCTATAAACCAAACACACCTGAGTCACCCTCACGTAGAACCAAACAATAACATAAATCCACTTTGTACCAATCAATCATTACATATGTAATATGTAAGATCACCCTTTTAAGTTGATTTCTAAAATTAGATAGCTCCTCAATATAAAAGCAACACTCTTTAGTCCATCTGCAAACTACAAATATAATCCCTTTCCATACTCTAGGTCTATCCAATTCAAAATTCTCGCTTCCTTCCAACAACAAAATAAAGGGATAAATTTATAAATGAGATTTTTGTTTGGATAAACTTCAAAAAGTGTCTTATTACCTTGTACACTTGTAAAATCGAAGAATTATTTTAGTACACTTCCACCTTAACACCGTTAAGTCCCTTTAGTAATTTTATGCTAGAACTCTCGTACTTCCACAAAATCACCCCCTCCCCCAAACCTCTCAAGTGTTGAAAATGGTTTAAACTACTCCTAGTTGAAGGAAAATAGGACTCGTAACACACACGATGGATTCCATTTCCATCCTCTGCGACCGGAAGAGATACTTTGTTGTATATATCGTGACATTTATTTCATATTCTGCACTAGTGATGATTTCCATGATGTTGGAGACTTGGGGTGGTGATAATCCTGGATTCTTCTCAGATCGTGTACGAATCACTTTCCGAACAAGATTATTCGACCCTTTTACACTGCCCGGGTTGCACGAATACCTTGCTGGGATAATCCTGAGAAGGAACAATCTCGTTCAGGCAATATGAACTTCGATCAGAAAAGTAGAGAAGGAGTATGAATTTTCGTATATCTGTTTTGAGTACCGAATTTCTCTTATAAAGCAGAATGGTGGTTGGCGGTTACACAAGCACCTTTTGGGTTGGTATTATCCACTCAAACGGAAATACATAAAATCAAATGAAAATTAATATGGATTTTCCGAAGAGCTTTCGGGGCGCTGCCCCGAACCCCGCCCGCTGACCTGGCAGCGGGATCCCAGCCAGGGGCTCTGCCCCTTGGACCCCGCAGGGGCTCCGCCCCTCGACCCCGCGAGGGGGCGCAGCCCCCTCGACCCTACTCCATATTCGTGGTCGATAAACCGTTAGCTCAACAAGCGTGCACTCCGCACTACCCAAACTCGTTTCCGAGCCTAACAATAGATCGCATCGGTCTCAAGTAAATCACATTACGACTAAAATGAATCGATGACACTAAAATCACCAACACATGAAAGATAAGAGTTTCCGTTTCTATCCATCCTCAAACAAATTGAATATGAATCGGATATGGGTATTCTCATATTCATATTTGATTTGCGGATACAAATATGTATCACCTCGGATATGAAAAATGTGTATCCATATCCTTAAAAATGGATACGAACATGGAATGAATATTTTATAAACGAAGATAAAAAAGGATAAATACAGTGTAAATTAATATACATTATGAGTGTATATCATGGTAATTCACATAATTTTTTACTTCTTAAATTGGATAAAATTTTATATTAACTATGCTAGTTTCGAAATGTAACAAATTTTATGTGTAGTAGTAACATTTTAAGTTTTTAAAAGAAATCATGATAAAATCACTACTTTAAACATATATAAGTATAAAATTATATCAATCCTGCGGATATCCATATCCATATTGGCCAAAATTGAAAATGTCATATCCATATCTTTATTTACACAAATTTCAAAAACCAATATTTGTATATGTATTCATAGTCGTAGTCGTAAAAATGAGAAACCGATATTTGTATAATATCTGTATCCACCAGGATATGGAAAAAATATTCACATCTTTAAAAAAATGGATACGGACTATCTGTATCTTTTGAGACCTTAATCCTCATCCTCTTGGATCTAGTTTTAGAAACTTTTATTGCTTTTCATTATTTAATGGAATGAATCTCAATAGTTATAACTTATAAGTTCCGAGAAAGCGTGGTGAAGCGTGACAAGCTGAAAAGCCAGTCCTCCCACCTTGTTGTTTGGAGCATGTGATGGGATTCTTAGGTGGTATTTGTCTATAGAAAACTACCAGAAAATGGATTGCGTGGTTAAAGTAAAACCAACGGAAAATAGAATTGAAAGGAAATCAGTTACATTTTGATTAAGATTCTATTGTTTGTGCAAATCATTAAAACTACTGAAAAATAAAAAACTGAATTAATCAACTATTATTTACGGAAATTTGATATTATTTGTAAAATTTGTATGTAAAATGTATAATTTTATTGTGAAAAATATGTTGTACGTTAAAATTTAAATATGCATTGCACATTTTAGTTTAATTTAACTCAAAAATGTGATATGTGAATTATATATTATATACATTTTTCTTGTTGTAAATTAAGTAATATGATTGTCGTAATCATACACTTTTAAACAATACACTAAATTATAATTTGAATAATATTTTATTTAGAATTTTGTTTTAACAAGACGATATGAAGTTCAAGACGTATTCTTATAGTTAATATTTATTATCTAGTTTTATGGTATAATTTTATAACATATTGTCATTATTTTTTATAAGATAATCATATTGTTTAATTTTTTAAATGATTTTAATATTGTGTAGTTGAATTTTTATGTAATAAAAAATATTAAATAAGTTTGATAGATATGTGTATTTTTTATAACTTTGCTGTACTTTCTATTGATTTTCAATAGAAATCGAGGAAAAAGATTTCAGTACATTTTGGACGTTAGATTAAAGAATAAAGAAAATATTTTATTTTTCTGAGACTTACCCAAACACTATGACAAATTTTGATCAACATAAATTATTTTCGTTCCTATATGTTTCCACGTGCACAGACACTCACTTGGGTACCAAAAACAGAAAGAACCAAAGTTCCAAACACAACCTACAACGCACTAAAACCTCCTGTTGAACAACATGTCGTGGACTCTTCTTTACCGATGAGAGAAAACCCTAACGATTTGACGTTGAGAAGAAAGTGTGAATCTATCTGGCCATCTATTTATCTGTCTGTCTATAATGAGTTTTGAAAGATAGGTATGATGTAAAAGCGTAACTGATAATATATTTTTTGATACTTAGGTGGTTTCATTAATAATATAAAAGGTGCTACAAACCATAGAGAATAGAATTTTACAAATTGTTTCCTGCTAATCTGCTATGAGGAAACTAGGATGATAGCACTTCGTCAAATTAGGCAACTGAGATAATACTAAATCGTGTTTGACAGTGTAATCGACTTATCGACCTCTCATGCTCCAATTCTTGACATATAGTATCAATTATCCGTATTTGGATCTACTAATATAATCTAAAATCTTCATATCTTTTACACTACTTCATGCTCTTCATATATTGAGCGTACTCCTTGGGAATGCCACTTATTACCAAGGGTGGTGTCAGGATTTCTGTGAGGATGACACAATTTATATGATATTAGCCAGGGGGAGAAAATTTGTATAAAACATTGGTGATTTAAGATACTACTCGCGGAAAATCACCTCCATTTTTTCTTTCAAGTAAATATATTGCAACTGCTTTTTTCGACTGAAGTCGGTCAAAATACATCATCAAAACCATTTCAACAATGAGATTGCTAATTGTTTTTTGATATTATGAATCTCAAGCATTTGATTGATGATGTATTTGATATTATGAATTTCAACAACAAGGAAAAAACATTTGATTGATGATTATCATCTTTCGTCACTTAACATGTCAAGGTAGACATCTCTTAGAGTCTACAACTATAGCCTTGCTCTTTACGAGAACAAAAACAGTTGCACTATGTTCCAAAAAGACGACAATTGGGTAAATGTATTCTTGAACTAAAATTTTGAAATTGGAGTTTTGACTTATATTGGGGTAAATTGATATTTGTTCATGTGACTCGTTAAGCTAGTCGGGGTGCAAAAAAATACCAAAAAAGTTATGATTACTTTTTATATAGACCAGGGGGATGTTTGTGCACCTGTAAACAAATGAAAAATATTTTTCTTTGACTAGAACTTTTCCTAGTGTTTGTGTCTGTCATAGAAAAGAAAAAAAAATCATTCTCTTTCATTCTACGATCCGAAATGTACTGAAATCTTTTCCATCAGTTTCTCATACCCCCACAGGAAACCAACGAAAAGTGTAGGAAAGTTGTAAAAAATGTACACTTCTATTAAACTTATTTAATAATTATTTTATTACATAAAATTTAACTACAAAAACATAAAGATCATATTTTTAAAATTAAACAATATGATTATTTTTTAAAAACCATGACAACATGTTCCAAAATTATATCATAAAACTAGATAATAAATATTAAAAATACATCTTAAACTTCATATTATCTTGTTAAAATAAAATATTATTCAAAATTTAATCTTATATATTAATTAATTTACTCTTCAACAAAACGTATATATATAATATTTTCATACATCACATTTATATATACAATATTTACATACAATATCAAATTTTCGGAAATAACAGTTAATGATTTTTTTTAATTTTCCATTGGATTCCAGTAACTTGCACAAACAACAAAATCTTAGTTAAAAGAAAATTAATTTTCTCTTGTGTTTATTTTTGTTTGTTTTCCCTTTGACCACATAATCCATTTTCTAGTGGTTTCTTGTGCACAAATACCACCTACGACAGAATCCAAAACTCAAATGGGGGCAAATTTTAAATTTGGTTATAAATGATGCTGAATTTCACGTGAGGTCGTCCTCAGTTGGGTTACAAACCCATTAAAATGTTGGATTTAAATCAAATGTTTATAAAAGGATAGATTGCTCTACATGTTTGTGGTAGTTTTATTTCCCTCTATTTTATATTTTTATACCAAAATAACAAATGATTGTATGACTTCGCAACTTTCACACAATATATTAGGCAACTACAATTCACCAATCTTAAAGAGAATATGCTTAATGAAGTGCTAGGATAGGAATATAAGAGATAAAAGAATAGAAATGGATTGAAAAAAAGGAACATTATTCCTCTTCTTTCTTTTTCTCTCATCTTGCCTTGCTTGGATAAACATGAGACGCATTAAAAGAATAAATGTAAATTAACTTAAGTATTCTTTTTGAGTCATTGGGTTATTGTTTTATTTGGAAAACAATAGAGAAAATTTAGTCATAAATTTATCAATCACTTTCTTTCCATTTCTCCCTAAAATTTAAGAGAAAGTTGTGTATCAACATCTTTATCTCACTTTATCTCCATTTCTTTCATGTTAGGTTGTTCTCCGAGCTGAAGAAATTCAACTTTCTTTTTTTTTATCGTCTTTTCTATCGTTAAGGTGATATCCAAGCACACCAAAATTGTTTGACTTTTGTTATTTTTAATTATTACATAGTCAATAAAATTTCACCATGTATAATTTTTTTCTATATTTATTGTTGAAGGAATAACTATTTTTTTATAATCATAAATTTACGGTAGCTATCATAGAAATATAATATTTCAATTGTATCAATTAACAAATTAATGATACTACATCAAATAATAAAAATAAATTGCATCCAATAACAAATAGAATATTATTACATAAAGCATAAAAAAGAACAAAATGCAGAAGCTTTAATTAATAAATCACAAAGTATATATTAGATTTTGATCGGTCCCATTTTTTAAAACACAAAGTATAAGAAACAAAATTTTCGAAGTATCTAATAATTCGAAAATTCCAATAAAATATATATTATATACTTCATCTAATCGGTAAACTATATAAACCCCTATTTTTTAAAATGCACAAGCTTTCGAAAAAAAGCACAAATCACACAATAAAGCAGAATTTCTCAGAAAATAATAGCAAATCATAAAATCCAAAAACAATAAAAATTCTATTCAAAATGCATCAGAACTTGTTATTTTTCAAGAATTGTAAAAAACAATTCAAATTATTTTTTAATAAAAACCGAAATGATCTAATTCACATTGCAAAAAAAGAACATTCAACCCAAAATACAATACGCAATTGTTATAATAAAGAAACTGAAAAAAACAGTCCACTTAAATGTATTTTTAACTTAAACGAAATGTTCTAATTTAAATTTTAAAACAAAATGCAGACTAAAGATGTATAAAAAATTAGTTCAAAATACATCATGAACACAAAATCAATTCATTATGTCTAAGATTTGGAATGGGATGTTGGTTTTAGGAAGGTGAAATCCGTTCATGACAATTATGGAAACTTGGAAGGTTGTATGTGCATCTAATGTCTAAAAGGAAGGTTTTCAATACGTAACCAAAATCTAATGTCTAAAAGGAGACGTCTCTCTCTCGACCCCTTTACTAGTAGCATCGCTCTTACTTGTTACATATTGTTATATTTAAGGTATTGAAACATCGTCCTTACAAAATATGTAAAGTATCAAATCCATGTATCAAAATCTATAAGGTCAAAAATCTTGGGAATCCCGACCTCCTACTACTACCTGGCACCGCCCTTGGTTCAACAATGGGACTGATAAAAAACCAAGCGAACCCGTAATTTATATATATAATCAAAAAATTTATAAATTATAAATTTAGGATTAAAAATAAATATATTTCAAATTCTACTCTGGTTGGGTTCGCACACCCGATCGGGGTGAGAACTTTTTTTATTTTCTTTTATGTTTTTTATTTCTGTTTTTCTTTTTTTGAAATTAATTTTAATCTTTTTTTAAATAATTTCTTTTTCAAAAAATATTTTATAATTGTTATTATTTAATAATAATAAAATCTTTTTTAATTTTTTTCCAGAATCGACCTCTAATTGATGTCAATGAGTGAGAGTGTTGAAAAGTTAAGTTATTTTATTAATAAAAAATCTATTATCAAGCATAATGAATTATTTACAACTAAATATTAAACAAACAATAAAATTAATTTAAAAAAAATGGTGACAGTGTCACCTCTATATAGTTTTTACTCATTACAAATATTTTTGGAAGTCCATGCATGAAAAAAAATAAAAACAAAATTTAAAAAATAAAGACAAAAATTTAAAATAAAAACAAACAAATAAAAAACAATTAGAAAAAATATTTGTTAAAAAGATTTTTTTAAAAAGATAAAAAAATAAAAACATAAAACACTAAAACTAATCGTTATAAATTTTTAAATTTTGTTATAATTTTTTTTCTGCGTGGACCACCAAAATGTTTGTAATGATTGTACACCTACGGACTTGACATTGTCACCAATTTTTTTGTTTTAATTAATTTTTGTGTTTGTTTAATATTTAGTTGTAAATAATTCATGGATAAGTGATTTTGTTTTTATTGAATAAAATAACCTAACTTTTCAACATCTAAATCAATTGGTGGTCGATTCTGGAAAAAAATAAAATAAAATTAATTTTTTTATCAAATAATAACAATTAGAAAACATATTTTGAAAAAAAGATTAAAAATAATTTCAAAAATAGAAAAATAGAAATAAAAAAAGTCATGGATCAGGCTTCTCACCCCGATCCGTGCAAAAAAAAAAGTTACGGATCGGAGTTTGCACCCCCGATCCGCGTAGAATTCGATTTTTTTTAATCCTATATTTATAATTTTGGAATTTTTTATTATATATAAATTATTGGAGAATGTAGGTATATCTATGTTTAATGAATTAATGTCGTAACAAAAAATAAATACTGCATTTTCTAACGGACGTTACTGGGAATGCATAACGACGAATCTTCATCGGTAGTAGTGGCATTGCGGCCATGGTTGAACATGTTACTACAATTGTCACTTCGAAAGATCATTACCATTTGTCGCTTGGTTTTATTGCAATTACACACACATTTGCAAATAAACTCGTTAGATAAGAAAGGTAAATAGTTCACAAAACATACCTCGAGTGGAACCTATAATTTTTGTTACAAATTATATCTTGCGCATAGGCAAGCTATTTTGCACCCAAACTATGACAGGTCTTGGCCGAGAGATGAAACTTTTGATCAAAACATTTTCATATAATCAAGTTTAGGATAAATAACTCGCATTACTGACGTGTACTTACATTGGAAATAAGAGTCTAAACAAGCCGAGTCAAGTGAATTTTCAAGCAATAAGTATTATCTTATATTATTACCAAATACAAAAAATAAATATAAATGTAATGATAAAAATTTCGAACGAACTATCGAACCGAGTATCAAATTTTTCAAGTTCAAACGGTTGGTTTACCAAACCAAGTTTGAATATATTTTTATTTTTCATCAAGATTCTTCATTTTCAAGTTAAACTAGAATCAAACGCGAACCGAACCAAAATTGACCACCATAATTGAAAACGATTAAAACCAGCCAACCTTATGAAACACATTAATGACATTTTGTACAGTAAGACACGAGCACATGCGATTATTAAAGACTTTTGCAGCATCAATTCACTTCACAACCGTCTTTCACGCAACGCTTCGGCCCTTCAATTTACTCCCAAAACACACACACACACACAACGGTCCTTCAGAGCTTAGGGTTTGGGACCTTTGGTCAACAAAGGAAAAGTTGGGTCTGCCTAAAAAACCCAGGCAGCAACCCCCAATAAATCCCACCTGAGGACACAGCTGTGTGCACACGCTGGACAGCAACACCACTCAGATTAGATGCTGTCATGGCCTCATGGGGACCAAACCAAAGAAAAAGCAGCGAAACATTGGAAAAGAAACACCCATTACAAACTTGCACTTCACACTGCCAAAAGAAAAACATCACCACTGCTGGTCATCATTTAAAGGAAAAGAAGAAATAAAACACTTCTGTTTACACCAACTTGTTCGAGCAAACAACCTCACATTACATTCAACAAACACACACGACTTAAACTTGAATGTTAAACTCAGATGGCCACCTGAGCTTTTGCATGCCAGCCGTCCGACAGGCGAATCAGCTAGGGATCAATCGCGTCCAAAGATGATCCCTCGGGTATGGGATGCGGAACCCTGAAAGAAAAAAAGACACAAAGATACCACACTCCATCCCATAGGAGTAAAATTAAAATGACAAATCCCTAAGAATTAAAATCCAGCATTGTGCATTCACAGCATAAGCATTCTCCACTGGGGGGCATGTAAGAAGGCTGCCTGTGGACAATTAAGTGCTTATTTACAGAGAATGCCATTAAATCATCATCTCTTTTTTGTTTCTAAGACTAAAACTTCAGGGTGAGTTAGTAAAATCAAATAGGTATCATCAGTATGGACACTTTGGGTTTAGTCCTCAGAGTTCTACTTTCCACACCACATCGTCCATGTTCTTCTCTTCATGTGGTAAGTTCGCTACTTTTGTCGTCCGGAACGATGTTGGGACCTTGGTTTTTTCGCCATGTGGGAGTTCGAAGGTTTCACTGACTGACCCACAACAAATGTCGGCCGGAGGAATGAAGCAATCCATGGAGAGACCAGGAACGTTGAACGCAACCTCCTCGATGGTCCAGGCCTCCTCCATCCTGGTTTTGGTGTGGCTCATTGCAGTCTCACCAAAATGGAAAAGGGTGACCACTGAGCGTCCAGAATGTGCAATCATAACGCCCTCAACCGGTCGATAGTCGTCGAGAAATGAGTTGATGGTTGTTTCCCAGTAGGCGGCGTCACCGCCTGCTGTTGATTGGATTCTCGTAAGGTGGGAATCCTCCATGTGGACTAGAAGGCCAGTTCTTTGGCTGAAGTAGCCAAACAAGACGTGCCTTATGATCTCGGCAGCTCCCTCGCTTCGTGCTTTCAGAGTCTGGGGATCGGCAGAGAGTTTTAGAATGAAACAGTCTTCTCCGTTGATCGTTTTCTCACCGATACAACGCGAGTTTGAGAACATGCTTGCAGTTGTTCTTGGATCAAGACCCTTCAAAATCAAACCCAGACAAAGTTCAGGAAACCAGTTTTGCATAGAAAATTCAAGTTAAGTTTCACCAAGTAAATAATAGAACGATCTAATGAAAGCAATTGTTGAACGGTAGCCTTCATCTAGACATCAATTGGTAACTAGTGAAGTCAGGATCTTATAACTCTTGAAAATCTCCTTATTTTCCAACATTGTTCCGTCCTCAATAATGCGTTTGAAAAGAATTTGGACTGCATCAATATGACTACCTGAAGGGCGCGCCGCAAGGGGCGAACGGGACCTTTGGCAGCGTGGGCACCGAGCCAAGGAGTGTGGCGCCACACCAGCTCACCATTGCATCCGGCGTGGACCTTGCTGCCACCAACAGAGAGCTCGACGTACCACATGTCAGGGTCCATCTGCCAGAGCACAAAACAGCCTGACTCTGCCGCACGGGCCGAGCTGCGGTTCTTGACGATTTTCGTCGCAGTTTCAAACTCTGACGCCACCATCCGGACCTTCCCCATGGCGTAGGCGTTGCTGATTGAGCTCTGCAGCCTCTGCCCACCGGAGGCGGCAGTGTACTGTTGGAGTATGTATTGGGCAGAAGAGGTTTCCTGTAGTTTGGGTTAAAAATCATGTTAACACAAGGTTGAAGGTTGAAAGAGTAAAGATGTCTTCTTCCTAGAGGAGAAAACAATTTAGAATTGGAAAGCTCTTGAACTAACAAAACAAGTAGAGAACACCAAACATGTCTTCTCAGTTCTAGATATGAAAATGACAACACATATGGAAGTTTTGTGGACAAAAAGAAATCTACTGAAATCTCATGAGAAAAACAAAATCAAGTACCTAACAAAGTAACAAGTCTAAACCAAACAATGGTTGAGTCAACCCAAAATTCATTAGTCGACAAAAAAGACATTTTGTTTTTGACAACAACCAAACCACTGCAAACGCCCACCAAAAATCACAAAAAAAAACTTTAAAAAAGCCTGAAACCAAACATTGCAAGGCCATATTAACAAAACTCGCTAACGTACTCCATATTTTCCCACAAAACGTTACCCCACAAAAAAGCCCAAACTCCAAATCACGAATAAATCGATGATACCAAGTTAAAAGAAACCCCAAAAGAATCACACACAAAAAACCAAAATAGTCCCAAAAAGGTTTTTGAAAAAAACAAAACAAAGAACTTCCCCAAACCATTCCAAAATCCAAACCCACAAACAATTTCCAAACAAAACAAATTCTTGAGAACACACCAAAAAACAAAAATACAAAAAGATAAAACTCACAATGGGAGTGTCCTTAATACTAAGATGCGGCAACGGCTCGAGCGAGCAGACATGAACTGGCGCCAGCGGAGCGGCCATGACTCCAAGCAGCAGCCGCAAGTCACTCCTTCTACAAACCCCGACGTCGACTGCCGCCGGCGAAGCCCGGTACAACCACCTCCCCCACCCCTCCCTCTTCCCGTCCCTCTCCCCCACCGGCGGGCCCTCCATAAGCGGGGCCAGGCCGCCGACGGGAGTCTCCGGCAAGCCCCGTGCCCGGCGCGGGGATGGGGACTTGGACCGGGACCGGGCCGGGGAGAGGTTGCGGAGGACGGAGAAGAAGGTTTTGGTTTGGGGTTTGTCCATTTTGGAGTTGTTGGAATGGAAGAGAGCGGAGGAGAGGAGTGTGATACAATGCAACTAACGGTATGGAGGGGTGGGAAGGGCGTTGCCTCGACTTTGTAGCCTCACTAGGAATGGGAATGGGAATGCGAATGCGAATGCGAATGCGAATGCGAGTTATTCCAGTTACCACTTACCAGATTCGGACTTATCCCAACAATATAAATATCAATATGACGTTATCTGATGATTCTCATTAGTTACCCTCTAATCTCTATATATAGAAAAATTTCTTATCATGGAATTACATTAATGTTCTGTTTATCGAGTTTTTTTTATTTCTGTACTTTTTTATTTCATGATCTAGTTTTCCTGACATCCACTTTTACTTTCGGATCGGTGGAGTCCAAACTATGCACAGTCAAACACCGGATGCATTGAGATGTAATTAATTACGTAACTAAGGTATGGATTTGTGTATGGAGGTGAATGAATTACTCTTTCTAAAGAGGTGTGCTATATTTTTTATGTATTATTTTTTTAAAGCAATGTGATTATGGTGACGAAACGGAATTGGATTTTTGGACGCACATGGTTTCCAAAAAATTACAAAAGAAGTAGAGGAAAACGAAAATTTTGATAAGAAACTACTATTGGGATTGGGATTCTTGTCCTGACAGGCATAAATAACAGCGTTCGGGCTGTTCCAGGCGCCTTGCACTCTATTTCTGTCACGTCAGCTTCTTTTCCTGTCACGTCAGCTCACCTAACCCACCAAAAAAATTCATTAATCATGCCTCGGCTACCCCCACAAACTCTACACTCTCTTTCCTCCATATCATTTCTTCATTAAACAATTTTAATTCACCCACAACATTTAACAAATTATATTTTACATAATTCTAATTCAAATTACGATATTTAATAACTTTAACTCGAAATTCTGTTAATAATTACTGCTAAATCACGAAATTATTATTAAATATTAGGGAGTCACATTACATATAAGATAAATTGAAATATGATATATTACACTCAAAGTTAAGAAACAACAGTACATATTACATAAACTGAACTTTCAAATACTACATTAGCAATTATGTTAACCCATTTTCAAACCAATCCTCGTCCGCAGCGTTGCCATATATTCTCAATTAAATCGTCTTTCAGATCCAAATGTTGGCTCTTGTCACGCACTCGATCTTGATTGGCAAAAAACTCGTGAACATCCGCTATACAGTCGGTCGAATACGGTATTTCCTCATCTGAAGTTTCAGGACGATCTTCCATAAATTCGCGAATATCTGCAAAATTAGCGTAGCAATCGCGTTCGTCTTCCACTATCATGGTATGCATGATGATACAAGCTGTCATTATTTTGGAGAGAACGCCATTGCTCAAGACAAGAGCCGAGTTTCCGAAGATGATCGCGAACCTTACTTGCAACACTCTGAAAACGCGTTCAACATCTTTACGCGTTGCCTCCTGCACTTCAGCAAACAATCTGTGCTTCGGGGTGTGAGGGTGAAGGATGGATTGGATGAAAGCCGCCCACTATGGATAAATATCATCAGTAAGATAGTATCTCAAATCATATTGAACACCATTTACCTCATAATTTACAGGTGGAGTTCGACCTTCTAGTATGTCGTCGAAAACTGGAGATTGTTGCAGGACGTTCAAGTCATTGCATGAACCTGGTATTCCGAAGAAAGAGTGTCAGATCCATAAGTCGTACGATGTCACCGCCTCAAGGATCATAGTTGCTTTCCCAGCACGCCCTGTATGTTGTCCCTTCCAAGCAGCTGGGCAGTTTTTCCACTCCCAATTGATACAATCGATACTCCCCATCATACCCGAAAACTCACGTTGCTCACCAACGTAAAGTAATCGTGTCAAGTCATTTGCAGTTGACCAACGTAAATACTTAAGGCCGAAGATTGTAATAACACCTTCACAGAATTTTAGCAGAGCTTTCTGGATGTCGCCTCACTCATTCGTAGGTACTGATCGATCACATCAGCTGCAACGCCATAGGCTAGCATTCGCATTGTTGCCGTAGTTTTTTGTAAGCCGGAAATGCTCATCCTACCAGTTGCGTCCGGTGTTCGTTGGAAGAAGACGTCAGATGTTTCAATGGCATTGTGGATGCGCAGAAAAACAGGCTTTCTCATCTGAAATCTTCTCCTGAAACGAGTATCAGAATACACAGAGTTGTCAGAGAAATAATCGTCCATAAGGCGTCTATAACCAAATTCACGATCTCTATCTGGGTTCTTCGTTCTCCTTCGACGCTGCTTTGGACGTGTTCTCCTTTCAAGAACAAACCTAAGTGGCCTCCTCAACAACACAGACCATTATATTTAACATATCACTCCAGTTATCATCGTCGGATTGAGCGGAGTTTAAACTATTATCCGACATTGAGAGAAAAGCCTAAGACGTGAAGAATAAGAAATGTGAGGAGTTAGAGGAGATAGATAAATGTATTTATAGATGGGAGTGTGTACATGTATCCGTGATTGAACAGTGCAAGCGTGACCACAAAGTGCACGCGTGAATGCACGGTGCAAGCGTGATTAAACAGTGCAAGCGTGAATGCACGTGTGATTGAACAGTGCACGCGTGACTCCAAAAAGTAGAAACATGATTACATAGTGCACACATGATTAACCAAAAATAACATACGTTAATAATAAATAACCAACACATTAATCAAAAATACCCAACATTAACCAAAAATACCAATTAAACATCAACATTTCTCCACTCAAATATCAAAATTCACAAAAAAATGACAAATTGGGGGGGGGGGGGGGGGGGGGGGGGGGGACGTGATCCCCCACCCGAGGGCGCACTGGGCGTCTGCCGGGTCGCCCCACGCTCGGACAAGCACCCGAGTGGGTGTCACAGGCGGCCGCCCGACCCGTTAACGGACTCTCGCTCGGGCGCCTAACTTGGGCGCCCGGGCAAGAAGGCCCCGTTAACGGTGGCCTAAAGTTTGTGGTGTGGGTTTGGTAAGAAATGTGGTAATCTAATGTTGTGATTCTGTTGATTTTTGATTGTGTATGTGAAATTTTCAAATGGATAGAAAATCAATAATGTTGGGATATATTATTAATCTTAAAATGGGTTGATTTTTGTTAACTACATCGGACACGAACTTACATCTCACCAATCAATTCATTATATTTTTGTGAAACGTTGGGGTATATATGTTACCATTTGTGCGTTACTAAAGATATCTTCGTTCTCTCCTCTCGTTGGACGTTGCTTGCAGTACGGGGGTAAGTTGAACTCGCATGGGGGTATTGTTCAAGTTGAACTCGCATGAGGGTTTAGATTGAAAACGTGGAATTTATTAAGTGACGGAAGTTTGGTGTTTCGTCACACAACGACGAAAGCTATTCAAAAGATGTGAACCGAAAGGATAGAACCCAAACAATTTCTGGATGAGAATATTGGGGCTCTTTGATAACGATAGATACAAGGTGAAATAAAAGGATGGATCATATGGGTGACTAAAACGACAAGTTATTTGTGGGTGGATTTTAGATAAATATTTTGAGGTTTCATAATTCAATGAGTGAATATTTAATTTTGTAAAAAAATATTCATCTGTTTTTAAAAGGACCCAAGTATTCTTAATTTTGTAAAATACTTTTGTCTCGATGATTTTTATTTTGATCTTAATAACATTAACGAGTAAAATAATTGAAATTAATAGTTGTACATTATTCTTGCAACATAAATAAGAATTTGCAATCGACATTAAAAGAATTAAAAACGATGTGGATGGGATGAAAATAGTGTATTTTATTTATTTTAATACTTTTCTTAGAGCACCCTTAACGGGTACTCTTTTTCGGGCGTCCTCCCCGGGCGCGCGAAAAGCCCTCCCTTAACGGGAGGGCGGTTCCGGGGCGGGGCGCCCAGGGTGCTTTTCCGGGCGCCCATCCGCACGGAAAGGCGCCCAGGGCCCAGGCGCCCGATCCGGGGGGGGGGGGGGGGGGGGGGGGGGGGGGGGGGGCACGTGGCCCCTGGATTGGTTTAATTTTTTTGTTTTTTTGTATTTTTGTTTTAAAGAAAAAAGATTATTTATATATAATTAGGTTAATGTATTAATTAGGTAAATTAAAATTAAATTAATTAGGTTTTGAAAATTAATTGAAAAAATATTTTATGAGTAATTAAATTATTTTGGATTTATTTAGATAAAAGTAAAATTAAAAATTAAAAAAATCATAAACAAAAGAAGAAATAATAGTACAATACTCATATACTTCGGAAACAAAATACAATACAAATACATATACGAAATACAACAGAAATAAGGAAAGGAAATGCAGTCCTCCTACGGATAAGAAATTTAAAATACCACAATACTGATAAACGATAACACACATATTGATATTACAAATGAAAACATGAGCACCTACAAATATCCTTGTGATTTAGTCAACTCATTGAGTTTAGCAAGTGTTTCTTTATCGAATTCGTCGTTGTTTTTCTTCTTCATCAGAGCAAATAGGGCATCAAGTTTCTTACTGTTGAATTCTCTTTGGAACTTCGCCTCAACTTCGATGTGTTTCCTCTCCACCCGTTATTCGTAACGTAAATATTTTTCCTCTCTCACTTTTGCGTTATATTCAATTTATTTTCCCAGTTCTAACATATCGGGATCGAGTTGCGCCTGAAATGGTCGTTTCCCCTTCTTTTTTAGTTTTTTTAACATCTTCAGGACGAGGACATGGTTCGAACACCATTTCATCTGTTGACGGTGTTGCATGACTCCCATCGTCAACAGTGATTTTTCTTTTCCCGTTGTTCAAACTCCCCAGACTTTCTTTAGCGACGTCTCCGGTAGGAAGTCCAAGCGCAACTGACTCTCATTTAAGGTACCTGCGTAACATAAGTCACACATGCATGTACTGAAATTTGGCCATGTGTGTTCGTTCGTAGATGATGTACGCATCATGGATGACATCGTCCTCGTTGTAGCCACTTCTCTCCTCCGCACCGCCTGGTCGAAGCAACAGACCCATTGGTTTTTAAATTTCCAGTTAATGTACTATCTAATGTGGTTTCCTAAATTTTAATAATATTGTCGTATTTATTAATTAAATGTTAATTAAAAAATAATGAATTGTCGATATTAAATAATTACAACAATGATTATTAATATATTTTGTTGATTGTTGAAAGAGTTTTAGAGAGAAGAACAAAAATAATGACGTGACAACAAGTACTGTAGTGTGACTAGGTGGATTGGGTAATTGTTAAGGATTTTGTAGGGGAGTTGGTTTGTGCTGACGTGACGGAGAGAGAAGCTTACGTAACTGAAAGAGAAATCAAGGCGCCCAGAAACTGCTCGGACGTTGTTAACGGTGCTCTTAACGAGTGCTATTTGGGAAACCATTTTCAGCAGATATCTGAGAAGTAATTAAGCCTAAACTTACGTAAACTTTGAACCGTTGTCATGTGCTACGGTGTGTTATAAACTTCCATAGAGTTGATTTGGATTTTTATTTATGTGTATAATCATCCTTCTTATAATTATGCAAAGTAAGATCATGTGTATTGTCTAGAAGTAGCTTGCGTTCCACTCCATAAAGTGGGAACTACACAAGAATAAGAACACTGGTAGCACAATATGTTTTACGAGAATATATGCTTCAATAATTGCTATAATGTGAACAATTCTGAAGTTAGGGTCGTTTCATTAGAATCAGGTAAGTCATCAAGTTCCGTTTTGATTCGATTCATTTGAACAACCCAAAAAACAATTAAGATAATGTTGTATTTCCATAATTAAATAATTCAAGCATAGAAATAAATTTTGTGTCGAAAAATGGTAAGATAAGATATTTAGTTACTTTCTATTAAAGTGTGTGTATCTAACTCAAAACTAATTAAGTATGAGTGGAGGAACCTCCAACTTATTGTTAAATTTGATTGGTCTAACACCTCAACAAAACATAAACACGTGAAGAGTAATTGACTAAACTCTATTATAGAGTGTTGCACACAACTTGTGTTTAACAATGTGGGACTATTTTCTCAACACTCCTCTGCACGCGTGACCGAGATAATTTTCTTCGTGTCTACGCGTGAACAATATAGGTTGGAGTGGACCCCCACAGGTCAATCGACCCGCTCTGATACCATGTTAAATTTGATTAATCTACCACCTTAACAAAACATAAGCACTTAGGTGAAGGGTAATGAATTCATCTCTATTATAGAGTGTTGCACACAAGTTGTGTTTAGCAATGTGAGACTATTTGCTCAACACTTATAACTCAGGAGAAAAATCTCATTTTACGATGTGAAACTATTCTCTAATACTCCCGCACGTGTGACCAAGATTTATTTTCTTTCTTCGTGTTTACGTGTGGATAACAAGCGTAGATGTGTCAAGCCGGTCTTGAACTCTTTTCATGTTCTGATGCCATATTGAAATATGAGTATCAATCTTAAAATCAATTGATTATGAGCGGAGGGATCCTCAACTAATAAGTCAAGAGAAATTTCTCGAACGTGAGACTATTATAACATTTACAATTATGGTATCACAAGCTTTATTGTAGCCCTAAAAAGGAAAAATATGCATAATTATGGAGATAAGAATTAATTAAACCTCACAAACCATGGTCACCTTCAGGAAACTAGAGTTTGAACCAGAACTTGCGCAAGAAAACTCACATGCTCAATTAGAAACCCTCTAGAAATAGAACGGTGAACTTTTTTTTGATATTTATTAATGATGGCATCTTATGAAGTAATAAGATTGTCATCATTTTTTGTTCTTTAAGTTGACTTCAATCATTCGTTGTTTGATCTTTGGATCCAATTTTAGACATTAGTTGTATATCTTTGATTCTCAATGTCAACCGTCAATCTTTGGCCCTTATCGATCCTGACTCAAACCATTTAAGAGTGGGAAACTCAACTAACTTTTATAAGAAAAAAAATTAATTTTATAAAATAATTTCATTCATCCGTACTTTAAGATCCATTTGATCACAACTATCCATCCAGCAAAACCAGCTTAATTTATTTTAACCAAAAAAATCCGGAAGCTGTGCTTACCTAAAACTTCGCCGACAGACGATTGTCGAAGAAACACAAACCTTTGATGACAAAGAAAAGGGGGAAAATGAAAGTGGGGCTCAAATCTGGGCTATAAAACAAGCTCCATTTCACATCCTGTTAGAACCTTAAACCCGATTAGGGGTTAATGGGTGGTTAGAGGAGGTTTTGCATGGGAATTTGGTGTTGCACAGTCAGTGCATGGGGTGGAGCGTGCACTGTGGACGTGAGGAGTAGGGTGATGGTGTGAGGGTGCGCGCACTGTAGACGCGAGGAGGAGTGTGTTGGGTTTAAAGCATGATTTTCTCTCTCTCTCTCTCATTCTCTCCATTCACTCAATCTCTCACTTTTCTCTTGTGCGGCGAGCAACTGAGGAGGAGACGACGCCGGTGGCGTGAGGCGTGCGGAGGACGCGCGCGAGGTGATCTCCGGAGGCGACGTGCGCGAGCGAGGCTCCGGCGAGTTCGTCGTTTCTTCGAGGTATGCCGGCTTCTAGCTTGTTTGTGTTGCTCCCCCACGTTGGTGGGTTGTTGTTGGTCGGTCGGGGGAGGTCGGAGATCTCCCCGGCGACGAGATTTGCGTAAATCCTCGGCTGGCGCGAGGTTGAAGACGACCAACGGTCGACCGGGTCCCTTTGGGCGGTCGACCGGATCTAGTGTATTTTGCCGATTTTAACCATCACCAGTCGAACGATGCCTTGGGGCGGTCGACCGGTCGTGCATTTTTGCTGGTGGATCGGATTGCCTGCCTGTTTTCGATCGACCGGTTCCTTGCTTTTCGGTCGACCGGAACTTAAGTGTACCTGTCATTTATGCATTTTGTTCGACCGTTTGTGCATATTGTTCGACCGTTGTATAACGTAGACTATTAGGATGACCCTGGTAGTATTCGGTCGACCGGGACCCCTGACTCGGTCGACCGATTAGTCTTTGGCGATTTTGACCAACTCCGGATTTTGACCTCGCATTCGGTCGACCGGTTTTAGACTTCTGTTCGACCGTTTGGACTTAAGCGATGCGCAGAATAGTTCGACCGTTGTAGGCTTTCGGTCGACCGAACCTATTGGGGACGGTCGACCGGTTAGACTTTTTCGGTCGACCGTTTTTGTGCAGAACTGGATTCCTGGTCTTGTGATCATGTCAACTCTGTCTACGGAAACCCGTGTCCTCGCTTAGAGCGTGAGCCGGGAGGTGACGGCGGGTACGCGCTCGTACCGCCCAGGGACCGCCGTGTGGAAGAGTGTGGACACTTGGGTCGCGCCACCTCCGGATTAGACGTGGTGTGACGAGTTGTTGCCGTACTCTCTGATGAGTAGCAGACCTGAGGGATCGCGGATCCCAATGTGTGTGACGCATGGCTCGTGGAGCATGATGACCCTGCAGACTACGGTCTGGACCCGTCCGATGTTGTGTCGGACGTATGCTGTACCGCCGAGGATGTGCCGGCGATGCCGCCGAGGTTTTTGCCGGCGATGATGGTGCTGACGATGTTCCGGCTGTGGTTGTGCCGTCCGATGTTGTGCCGGACGTATGTTGTACCGCCGATGTTGTGCCGGCGATGCCGCTGAGGTTGTGCCAGCGAGGATCCCCGATTGGGCACCTATCCTGGGATGTTGACCGACCGGGCTACGGCTCCGTCGAAGGTGGTGTTGACCACGTGGTTCCTTCACGGAAGTGCGGACGCTCCTCACCGATCCCTTAGGCTCGAGTAGTCGCGTGTGGGGGGACGCGTCGCGTACTGTCCGTAAGACCGTATGTGCCTACGGTAGGTTTCCGAGGGAGACCCGTTGTTGTTGTTGCTGGACTGATGTCCTTGTGCACCCTGTTGAGGGTCGTTGTTGTTGGACTGAGGTCCCGTTTACCCGGTTGAGGGATTTGATGCATTGCAGATGTGACATGACATGCTATTAGTATGATAGGTTCTTTTACCGTACTATTGCATGCATTTAGGTGAGCTTGGCATACGGGTTTTCCTAATGGGAAACTCAGGCATCGTTGTTTGATTCGTGTTTCAGGACCGCAGTAGGTTCTGCCGGGTGGTGACAGCGGGCACACACATTTTGGGGTCAGGATCCTCATCGGACTCTTCGAGGTCGTCGTGATTACTTTATCTGTCATTCCATGTATTGTTGTAATCACGTCTTTTGACAAACTCTGTTGTATTATTGGTGCACCGACTGTTGATTTATTCGAGTAACATTCCCGTTGATGATTTGATCTGAGTAATGTCTTGATTGTTTGAATTTTTTTAAATTTTCCGCTGTTTCGAGATGTTACACATCCAGTGTGAATATTTATCCAAACAATAATGTATCACGTCTAGTGGGATATTTTACCCACATTTCATGTTTCCCCCTAAAAGATATGGGTCAGATATACCACAAGATGAATCTCAACCAAAATAGGGTTTTATATATCACATTGGACATGATATCTTATTCATATCTCCACCAAACAATGCATATGCAAATGAGCTATATATGTAAATGAACAGATGTTTGAATACGTTGGTGTTTGATATATGCATTGTTTGGCTGGATATATCATATCCAATGTGATATATTTGATTCTATTTTGATGTGAGATCTTGTGATATATCCAACTCATGTATTTTGTTTCTGTATGAACATTATACATCAATGTTTTTACGTGATAGAATATGAGAGAGTTTTCATTGGATGAATGAGAGAGGGTGACCGGAGAGAGTGAAGTTGAATGATACATGTCTACATTTGATGAGACATACCTCTATTAGTAGGGTTTGTGGGTGATAGACCTGACAATCGTGTCATTCCGTGTATTTTCGTGTTGTGATTATTTGCATGTACATGTCAAGTTAACCATACACGAACACACGTGAAATAAATTTGTGTACCCAATTGGAGAACAAAATAGTTTAGTGTACTTAAAATACAACATGAATACGAAATCCTTAAACCCAAATAAAAAAATTTCATGTTGTGTTTGTGTGATTTTTTTTGTGTTTGATGTTAGTTTAGCGGGGAGGGGTCGAAGAAGGTAGAGTTCAAATTATAAGCCGAAATTAAAGCTCCTCCGTCCCTACACGAGAAAAGGCAAAAAGTGGGCCCCACCATAACTTCTCTTACCACGTGGCAACACTGGACTGGTCGTTCAACTCGCTTGGCACGCATCGGTAACTTCACCCGGCGGTAGTGTAGCGTGCACTCGAAAACGGCCGAAAGTGAGTTCCAACATCCCCAACGGACGGTCCAGATCCGATCCCGACGGACACTGTTCTTTCTTCTTGTACGAATAATTCCATGTCCTGTTGAGTGTTGACCATGTACAATTACAAATGTACGTGTCGTAAAATAATAATGAAGAACACGACTCCAACATGACACCCATGTATATACGTGTTTGTGGCGTTGCAAACGAGACCTCAACTGAACGTGCGCGAGACATCCATGTTTATATTGTTGAAACTAACTGAAGGATATTTCAACCTACTTACTTATTACGTACTCGTAGTTTTACAAGCTATTTGTGGCACTAGATGTAGCTTTGATTGGTCGTTTTCCGTCCTTATCCGTTTCGGATATTGTGGACTGACGATTGGATTTCTATACGTCTCTTGTTGATTTTCGGATAAGCAATTTGTCTTGCCAGGAACAATCCTAGTTTAATCCGTGGTTATCTTATAACGGAAATCGGAACTTGTCTTAATTGGTACTTTTGTTTTCATTTTTTTTTGGGTAGCAAGCATATAGGAGATCACTTTCTGTCTCCAAATTACATGACAAATAGATTTATAGTTCAATATCTACTTTTTTTTGTATAGATGATTAGGGTTCGAATACTAGATAAGTCTTAGAATCTTTTGCTCCAGAGGCAACTCTTGTATTCTTAAGGCACGTGTACATAGTTTAAATAAATAAACACGGTTTATATTGGGACTGAAATCTACCAAATGATATTTAAGCATAATTCGTAGTCGGTACATTCTGAAAACTATGTAGCATGTTTCAAGCTTGTTTAATGGAACTCACGAAGTGCACATTGTAAGAGGTCGACCTATTATAGTGGGATGACAGAGGTTCGATCTTAAGCCGTAGAAATTCTACTTCGAAAGGTAGTTAAAATTTTAGTTATTGGTTTCACAGTGGTATGGTGAAAGATTGGGATGTCATCTATTTTCCCATCATTTTAAAGTTTCCCATAACTACCAACCGTTTATAAGTTGAGCAAGTCAGGAATTCGTGTTCTACAAAGAAAATCAATCACCTAAAAGTAAGCTTTGGAAAGTTAAGTTCTAAGTTCTAAATTCCTAATTCATTTTTTCTTTAATCTTCCCTTTAAGCCGGTCAACGAGTAAAATGGATCCAAAGAAGGAAAAAAAGGAGGTTAATTACAATTTGTCTCCTCGAACTAAACCTTAATTAAATTTTACACTCCTTGAATTTTTACAAGTGATAGTTACTTTTCCTGAACTTTCATTTTGTAACATTTACCTCCAAAGTTCCATTTTCAAATCTTAAAAATTCATTATTTAAACATACATTCATAATTCGAAAATCAGATATAATTGAAAACGTGAAAATTTAGATCGAATCGAAAATCAGATATAATTAAAATTAGCTAGACTATTTATACCTAGACCACTTTAACATCATGAGTTCACGACCCAACACGGCAACACCTAAAACATTAACCGTGATAATGAAAATAATAATTGTCTCTAAAAGGCTTCAATTTGCACACACATGCATATGACAGATCATATAAATAACGTTATTTTTTAGATTATATACAACCAAAACTTCAGCTTCGGTTGCTTAAGATGTCTGATACATATTGAACCATATGTAATACATGTCACCGACCACTCAAACAAACAATAAAGAAACCGTTTACACGTTTTGCTGAATTAGATTCATAAGACACGTTGTGTGAGATTCTAGTTTCCATCTTTTTTTATACGAGTACGAAGCGTGCACTCCTGTTAGTGCATGGAGTTCTACTTAGTACTGTACTTACAGAATGATTTCCAATCTAAAAGAGCAACTTAGTAATTGTGCAAGATTAGATAAAAATTAAGAAATAATAAGTTATCGATGTTTGCTACCACAACACCATGTGAACATATCCACAGCCAATATTTCCTTCGTCAAAAATAAGTCAAACAATTTAAGCGACTTCAGCAAGTATAACAATATTGAAAGTATACGTTTCATTATTTCTAACTTTTATGTTGCAATGGTTTGGAGATCTCTATAGCATTTCTTATTATGTTTTGTTTAGTCGTTTACATCATAGTTATTTATCCCAATAATATAATAACTAGTTCGCATTATGATTCGTTGACATTCTCAGCAACAATTTCCAAAGCCCATCTCCATATTCGGTTAGCCGGCGACTAATGGTAGGACCACAAAATCGTCAATTTGTCAACTATTTTGCGTTGAAGAAAATGTGACTTTTATGTACTTTGGGAGTGTAAATATGAGTAATTTGATGAAGTGTATTGGGTACTGGAATGATATCCAATTCAGACAAGCTTTGGAGGCCAAATTGTTAAGTACAAGTGCAAGATAAACCCAAGGAAGCGCAGATGAATGAAACTCGAAGAAAACGGATCGAGAATCAAGCCCGAAAAGTATTATTGTCTAAAGATCACCTTTTATGGTCTGTCATAAATAGTCGACTGTTTTGGAATTCTACTTGACCATTTTTGTGCAGTTTTGAATCTTGAGTCTGCCGAGAATTTCGTTTGACAGTTTAGTGTGTACGGTCGACGGAATATGGGCTGGTGATCCATTTTTTGAGGCTCTCTTGAGCCTTGTTTTGAGTTATCTTTTGGGGATTTGGTTAGTTGGTTTATAGACCATCTTGAACCGTTAACTTGAGCCAATTTTATGAGCCAAATTGGAGTGGCTTTGAGCCACATTGAATAGGGTTGTAGACTTGTGTTTCCTCATGGATTAGGATTTGGAATTCAGCGTCATGATTCTCACTCGACACACTCTGTGATGTTGGTCTAGCTAGAGCAATATCGATGGAAACTCTGAAGTGATTATATAAATTCTTCACCATTTCTTCCAAATAATTGATCTAATTTTCTTCGCATTTTGCGTGAGTTCCTCTAGAACTACGCTTTGAGATGATGACCCAAAATATTATCGTAGTGCTATTCGACTATCGACATCACGTACTGGCCCAAAATGCTCCTCTCTGCCCAAGACTTCACACAACATATCATTTCTATTATCTGAAACAAATGAGTCTAGGTAAGCTTACGGTGTTAGGTCATCTTATTATGAATCACAAGAATTTATAAACTATATCATTGCCTAATGTTAAAATTATTTTATTAATCGATAAACAAATTCATACCACAAGAATTAAATGTAACCACTTACAATCTTGGAGGCAACCTTTGTGGACTCAACATTAATGTTATTCCAGTCCGGAGTAACACACTCTCTTACACTTCTCTTGCCTAGTAGGGGAGACAAAGAAGATAAATTACTAGTTTGCTCCTCCTCAAACCAATCTCTAAAACGGTTGATTTTTTGGCCCTTTAATCTTAATTTTGATGATTAACAAACTAATATTTTGCATAACTTCAATTACAACATCACACACATCATATTGTCAAATTGCTTAGATATTGTGTATTCCTAACAATGTAGGTGATCAAACCAAGGGACTAATCAACTTCAAGATCAAGGCTCAAGACTTGTAATCAAAGCTCAAGGATTTCATAGGTAATTTCTCATTTATTTGAGTTATAGGATCAAATGTACACTTGATGCACAAAGGATAAACGCGTCTATCTCGGTCGACCGTTTGCCTATCGGTCTACCGAACCTGTTCCCAACGGATGACCGAGTGTCTCTCGATGAACCGTTTCCTATGAGTCAGTAACCACTTGATCTCCTGGAATCATTGTTTCGGTGTACCGAACCTTACCCGGTCAACCGTCTCCTTAGAGTTAGTAAACACTTGATCTTCCTGGAATCCTTGTGTCGGTTTACCGAACATTATCACCAAGTCACACCAATTCTTTACTGTCCAATTTGGAACGGTGCATCAAAGTGTTCTTGGTCAACCGAATTTAATTAGCCGATATTAGGAAAAAGTTACTGGATGTTGGTGAACGGTTATCCGACCTTTAGTCGGTCCACCGAGTTCTTCAATCTGACCAATTAACCCACTTTTTGTCGGACGACCGTTGGGGTCCCGGTCGATCGAATTCGTCTTGAATTCTGCCCGAGCTTAAGTCACATCTTGTTTCCTATTGGTCCAATTCTCACCAACTTACCATAACGGCTCTATTTGTTTTGCCTATATAAGTTTCACTTAATAAACACATTCACTACCTCACTTGCCAAAAATCAATCCTACTCTTGTGCTCTCAATCTTCAAGCCTTCAAAGCTCCACCAACTCTCATACTTCCATAAAATTCACTCCAAGCTTAATTCCAATCCTTGAGTGCATTCAAGTTAGAGTCAACAACCACATTCAATTTCCATTGTGTTGTAAAGCTTCGAGGAAGCACCCTCTCGGGTTGTGAGAGGAGATCCGAGCAATGTGAGGGTGTTCGCAAGGCTCTGATTGTAAGAGAGTTTATCTTCGACTCAGAACGAAGATAATAGTGAATTCTCAAGTAAGGATCAGATGATCGATCAGAACTTGAGGAGAGGACTAGATCACAGTGGTGTGATCAAACCTCTATAAATCTCTGGAGTCATCTTGTGGTTTGCATTCTTTCTTTTATTATTTTAATTGTGCAATTGTTTAAGAAAATTAAGAGATAATCTATTTACCCCCCTCTAGATTAGTGACCGATCAACTTACAAAAACTTCTTTCTTCTTCTTGACAACCTTTTCGGTAATTATTTTCTCCTCTAGTTTATGGTATCCCCTTCGAGATAAGTGTAGAAACTTGTTTTTAGATTGTTTTTTTGTTAATGCTCGTAATTCCTACAAACAAAAATAAAAGATTAGTTATCATAATAAAAACTTCAATGAATAAACGATGTATGAATGTATATTATACCAAAAATTATGGAGTTATTCTTGATCTTTTGAAATCAGCCCATGTCGTCTGAGAAATATAATTGTAAATTGCACGTGGATCTCAATCCTTATGCTCCTCCCCAAAGATGAAATTGGATGTCAGCTTGGTTTTGAAATATTTCCATCGATTTCCCATATACGACATCCTTTTATTTTTCAACGCTTTAGTAGAATGAAAGCCGAATAAATACTATTTTTCATTGTTTTCGTGTTGTAGGAAAAATTCAGTTTGTACGAAAACAATGAAAGTAGTATTAATTTCTAAAATACGACCTGATATGTCATTTTTATTTGATTTTTTTGCGAATTTCTATTTTATGATTTTTTTTTGCGAAATTCTATTTTATTTTTAACTTTTTATAAAATTCTCCGTAATTGGAAAAAAAATTGCACCACATTCACTTTCAGTTCTCCACATATTGTATCTGACAACAAATGTAATGTACAACTGCTAATTCATCTTCCGACAATTTTATCAAAGTAAGTTATAAACAAAAGGTGTATCAACAGCGAATGTAACAACGACAAATGTAATGTACAACAACAAATGTATCAACTACAAATTTTGTCACTCTTCGACTTGGGAGTCATTCACCTAAAATAACAAAAAAAATATTGCCACATGAATTGTTATTGTTAGTTCATAAACACAATAAACTCATAAGATCTTAACATAAACTAATAAAATATTAACTTAACATTTAAATTAAACTGAAAACAATTACCACGTCGGTTTCTTATAAAACCGACGTGGTTAAACCCTATATACCACGTTGGTTGCAACTGACATCGGTAATTTGACAATCGACGTGGTAAGCCTAGTACCACGTCAGTTGTTCAAAAACCTATGTCGTATGTCAAAATTCACGGAAATTGATATGGTAAGACTCGTATTACGTTGTGTTTCAAAATCCGATGTAATAAGGACAACGTGGTAGCCGTATTTTCCAACATTGGAAGAACCAAGACCCAAAAACTTGATTTGCGTATCAAATTCCGATTTGATACGAGCTACTGAATCTGCAAGTGTCGTGTTTTGGCACACCGCAGGGCGCTGGCAGATCCGGTTTCCTTGATCGTAATAAAGGCATTTGACATCCTACATTGAGTAATCTGGGGGTGTATCTCGAGATTAGGAGACATATGGGCTCTCTCTTACCCATAAGGTAGATGTTGGGTGGTGATCCATACTTAGTTCATATTTCAAGAGGTATTACATTTTAAATACAATCTGAACTCAGATTGACGAGTATATAAAGATTAAAAAGTTTCTTATATTGTTTTTATTAGCGAGGAATCGATATCAGACCTTTGATTTTATTCCCTACGAATCCTGAAAGATATAAATCACTTGTCGTGAACGGTACGATTTTTTTATAACTCGAACAAGTTAGAGGTGTAAGAACAACGGCATTAATGCACTTAACAACGTGTTTCTTGCATAATAATTTGTTACTTACATCAAAGTTGGCAGATGTTACTTAATAATATATATAAACTCACGGGGTCAATCGAAAGATGCAAAAGTCTAAAGCCTCTATAGCATGTTTAACATGTAACTGCCTCACCTAGATTCCCTCTACCACATAGAGTAACAGATTAATTAATTAATTAAACCAAAATTATAAACATACTCCATATTTTAATTACTTACTGACTTCTTTGCGTCAGTACTTATAACAGATTATACCATTTTAAATCCACATAGCCACTGTCCTCTCCTATCACTCAACTCTCAACTCCATTGCTACAGCTCTCAAGAAAGTCAAACTCAAGAGATTAGTTGGTAGTACTTAATTTTTGTTCATAGATGCCTTCGAAACAGTCTAAAATATCATCAGCATGTTGCACTTTTTGAAGAATCTTATGAACCATTAATTCGAAATAATTTGAGGTTATATACGTAGGTGCACTTGCACGTACAATAATAATATTGGAGGATTTATCGAATTTATTTTGGTATACTTTTAAACTAGAGATGTTACTTTACTACACTTACAAAGTTTGTGACATTAGAGCAATGTAATATGATTTATCGAATTTATTTTGATGTACTTCTAAACTTGTGAAATTGTTTTGATACACTTAAACAAAGTTGAGTCACACTGTATTGCGTCTGCAGCTAGTTGTGATGGCGTGAACATTGCAAAAATAGATTGTACATTTGGATAAAAGACTATTGGATTAGCAATGGTTCTGTTGCATACATTAAAAAAAGATTTTTTATAAGACCAACAGTGATCCAACTCTAGAAAGGTTTTAATATATGAAAGCTCGTTGAGCGAAAATCATAAAAAGAAATTGACCAGGATGTGAAAAGTACTTACTTTCGAATGTATCTCTTTATCACTATACTATTAAATACAATTATTACTTTTAGTTCATTTTCTTGATTTTTTTAAAATCTTATCCACCGTAGTAGAGGCACCCCAACTTTCGTTAAAAATAACACAAACACATGCACGTTACTTCAACATCATAATAATTCAAATTCATCATGTAAATGGATGCTGTCACAACCAGTTAACGAACACAAACGAGAAATGTGACCAACTTTTTTAAAGTATACGAAAGTAATTTTTCAGGTTTAGAAATGTACTAAAATAAATTTGATAAACTCAAGTGCATTGCTCACATATTATTACTTTACAAATGCACCAAAGCGATTTCTCAATTTTAGAAGTGTACCAAAATATATTCGATAAACTCAAGTACATTATTCTAATCACTACTTTACAAGTGTGCATATGTAAATAACCCAATTTTTTTTTATTGTATGCTGAATTTTGGAGTTCATTTTTACACATTTTGTGTTTATTTAGATGTCGAAAAGATTTCGTATGAATCTGAGTCTACCTTTTAATATGTCTTAATGATATTTTGAATTATCTAAATGGTATTTGTGAAACCAGTAATTAACTATTCTCACGCAACAAACTTAATATTTAAAAAAGATAACGATTCGTCGACTAAAATCCAAACCAAAAGATCGTAAAGTGTAGTTTTGGGGATCAAAGAAGCACAAATTGGGCACCACACTAGGGGTTGTGATGTAGAAAATGTTAAGACAGTACAGAAGTGTGCATGTAATTGTGTTGAGAGGGAGTTCCGCCGTAGAGTGCGGAGTGTAATTGACTTCTTTTCTCACCAAAAGAGAACGTGAGGTGTTTTTTTGTGGTTGCTGTTGTGCTGGTGTCGGTTAGTAGTGAGAAGTGGGTAGTGACCAGTGAGTGGCCTTTTGTTAGGTGTGATTCTTTGGTACAATGATTGGGTTCTTATGTATGTAATGTTGGTTTAAGTTGTAGGTATGTATCACCTTGGATTGGTGGTGAGCTCAAGGCATGGTTTGGTAGTTTATTTGCTTAATTGGTGTTTGTTTCTTGTATAACAGGACAATGTTTTTTTTTGTATGACAGAACAATGTTTCGATTCACCTAGATATTACTTTACAATATTACGAGGAAAGACAAACGTATAATAAAGAATGTCGAGGTTCAAATCCAAAATACATTGGAAGAATTCCACGTGGTTAACTAAGAAACCACCAAAAGTGAGTCGTTCGCTTAGTTGTGAATAAACTGGTAATGTAGCTGGATACCATATAGGTTGAGGTACATTATAGTTGATCACAGGAAAATGGCTACACAAGGATAAAAGGGTTTAGAGGTGAAGCAACGGCGAATCTCAAAATGTGGTAGCTGACTAGTTGTTTATTTTCTAGATGATCTTTTTGGGGACGTTGTAAGGTAATAAATAACTATAGGGAATCCTAATAATAAGGAAGGTGGATATTATGCTTTGAAACAGGAACCTAAAAGGAATTTTTTTGCTTGGTACTTCCATAAACTTGTGTATATTCAAATGCAAAGTGAACATCATATGTTAATACCAAACTAACAGTTTCTCTTCTTGGAGAACTACTTAGGGTTAGTTTGTCTACAGGTGCGGTGAGCTCTGGCTGGTAGTCATGAGCAGTTAGAGCTCGGGTTGCACTAACCTCGAAGGCAGGCTGCTCAACAAATTGGACAAAACAAATACTGTTACAGCACTGAGATAAAATTACCTCACCAGTCATCCGTAGTCCTTCACTCTTTAACAAGTTCCAAAATCATCCAACCTAAGTCACATGAGGGTTATATTTCATGACATGTGAGCCTATGAGATTGTTGGTCTTTAACTCTTTGTGGTAAAAATTACTTTACACGAACATATGGGGATTCGGATAATAGTAACTCTAGCTTCTTGTAAACTTGATGGGAATTCATAATTTATATAGAAATTTGATTTTCAACCCCTTGAATTTTAACTAGTAAAATGATTGAGGAAATTGTTCATAATCCATCAGTATATGCAAGCATAAATTTGGGTATTTCGTTCGAACCATAATAAATTGGGCTCGATGATCAATATAGTTACATACAAACATGTGTACATATTCTTTTTTTTTCGGGAAGTACTATGTATTGTTTTAGTTATATCTTAAATATCTAACTCACATGCATAAAAATGATCATATCTTTTTTTCCGGAAAGCACTACGTATTTTTTAATTAAATATTAAATACGTGATTCACGAGCACCAACTCGATCATTTCTTCTGGTAATCCAAGTGTATAGATTTTACCCATTGAATTAGTCCCAGTTGGTTGTGCCATTTCCCCACTATTAAAATTCTACCATCTCACCTTAATATATGGTGGCATGCCTTCATGGTTACAACTTACAACTTACAACATGTGGTATGTAGAATCTAGTTTATATGGATTGACTAGAACATGAACGTAAAGCACAGGTAATATTATTTGCTTTTTGAATATTTTCCAATTTCTAACCAGCTACTGTGGTTGGTGCTTTACCAACTAAGGCATCTCCCTTCACCACTAATAAATAAATACACGTCGGCCCACGCAGTAAAGTGGGAAACAGAGACACACATGGGAGGTGAAGCTACCAAATCATGCATTTTATTTTAGGATTAAAGATAGCATCATGCATGTTGCGGGCTAAGTTTGTATATTGTAGCTGACATGCATGGACAGAAGTAGGGGTGCACATGGGTCGGGTTGGGTCGGGTTTGGGCCTCAACCCGACCCAACCCGAAATTTTCGGGTTGGGAAAAAACCCAACCCAACCCGAACCGGTTTGGGTTCAACCCAACCCGACCCGAAATTTTCGGGTTGGATCGGGTTGAACCCGAATTCGGAAATTTTCTCCCAAACTTGGTCGGGTTCGGTCGACCGGTGCTTAAACGGTCGACCGGTGGCTTGAAAACCCGAAAATTTCGGGTTGGAAACGGTCGACCGAGTGATGTTCGGTCGACCGGTTTATTTGGGAAAAAAATAAAAAAAATAAAAAAATAAAAAAATCGGGTTCGGGTTGGGTTGGGTCAACCCGACCCCCTCAACCCGAACTCGACCCGAAAATTCGGGTTTTTGATTTTCCCAACCCGACCCGACCCCCTCCCCAACCCGACCCAACCCGACCCGACCAGTCGGGTTCGGGTTGGATTTCGGGTTGAACCCAACCCATGTGCACCCCTAGACAGAAGATCGTAAAAGAGGGCTATTAATGGTGGTGAAACATGAGTCCTTATACCGACTCCAACCCAAATTTCCTAGCAACTCACTGTTTCTCTTTTCATATCTTATTGAAAAATACTATGCAACTCCCAACACAACTTATTTTACACTTCTTAACTCCAACTTCAATTTCAATACACGTTTCTTCTCTAAATTATTTCTATTTTCTATTCCACCACAAAAATAAACAAACTATTAAATAAATTATTTTTACAAAGACTTTATCTTATTAATTTTCAGATATTAATTCTAATTATATAAAAGTATATATATATAAATTAAATAATTTACCTTATTTTTAATATTGATAATAATTAATAATGTTAATATATTTATTTTAAAGTAATTTTAAATATATTTTTCAATTTTGCTCTGGAAATATGTTTTTCTTTGTTTTTATTTTTTAAAATTTCAAAATTTTAATTTTACCAAAGATTGATTTTCAAATGACGTAGAGAGGAGAGAATGTAGAATATTTGGTTATTTATTTTAATTTTCAAAAAATAATTCTAATTATATATATATATATATATCAATAAAAATTTATTAAACATATAAAAACTGATTTTTAATCATTTATTACAAAAAAACAAAAAAAAATTCAACCAACCCGGGTTGGCCACGTGGCCAACCCCGGTCGCAACCCAGGTCGGGACCCGACCTGGGTTTTACCCGCGCTAAGAGGCCTGGGGTCAAGTTCAGCCCCAACTCAACCCCATTTGGTCATCCGTTAAGGATGACCTTAGTGAAGGTGTACATAACACAGCTTCGCAAAAAAAAAGGTGTAGATAACACTGATATTCAAGATTGGTATATCTTTTCAACTTAAGAAATTACAAACATAATGCGTTCTCAGATTTTTTTTGTTTTGTTTTGTTTGATAAGTCGTTCTGAGATAATTATTGTAGATCAGAAGAGGAAGAAGAAGACAACACTAATACCTGACCAAATGGCTCGATCCGGGTTACCTGAGTATTTAGATTCTGGGAATATAAATAAAGTGAGATAATTAGAATACTAACTAAAATTGGACCCAAATTCCCCCCATTTACTTGGTGAAGTTCATTTTGTATATTTTCGGATTTTAACATAATTGAAAATTCAATCTGTATATTTTGATCCATGGCCATATTATTTATGTACCTCAAAAATCGTAAAATTTGATAATCATTTCATATAAAATTAAGAGATAGACAGAGATAGACAAATATAGTATATTCATTCTTAGTTATAACCTAATCCTATCCAAAATGTATCGCAATTTTTTATGATTTTCAAGGTGGACGGATGATTCACATCCTAGATCAAAATGTATGGCTTAAATTTGGGATATTTACACTAGTGCACTCGGAAAACATCATAATTACGGAAATACACCCCAAAAGTTTGAATTTATAGTGTTGCACTCGAAAAATTATGAAATTACAATGGTGCACTTGTAACTGACGTCGTTATCCTCCGTCACATTTAAGTTTGACGGACGTTTGATTACACCTACACCTGACAATCGTGTACTTTCGTGTCAAACAATTTTGTAACCGTGTCAGGATTTTATGTTATCGTGTTAAGCACAATTTGAAGAAATTCCATCATGTTTAGATTAAAAAATAGTTAAGTGACATGTTATATTAATTTTTTTCTATATAATTAACATATTAATTGACCATTATGAGGTAAAAAATAATTGATTACCTAACAAAGAGATGTTATTCGTGTCAGTTTCGTGTAAAAAACTAAAATACTGTGTAATCGTGTCGTATTCGTGTCAAATCGTGTACTAATTATTTTATGTTTATATCTTCATAAATCATCATAATAAAGCATTTCAACCATAGAAAAAATTTCGTGTCACGTCGTGTAAAAATCGTGTCACCATATCGTGTCGTGTTCTTGTCGTGTTATCGTGTCGTGTCAGAAATTGTCAGGCGTAATTACACCCTTTAATTAAATGAATATTTATAATAGTACACTCGGAAAACATTGAAATTACGAGAATACACCCCAAAAGTTTGAATTTACAGTGGCACACTCGAAAAACTTATGAAATTACAATGATGCAACCCGTAACTAACGTTGCTACCTTTCATCCAATTTAAGTTCGACAGACGTTTGATTACACCTTTTAATTGAACCTAACCCGTTTAATTACTCAAATCCAATTTCATCCACCTCCCACTTCCATCACCCCAAATCCCAACCTCCCACTCCCATCGCTCCTGAATCCCTCATCCATCTCCCACTCAAAAATTGGACGTGTACCTATTGAAAATTGAGTCAAATTGCAGACAATCTTAAACCAAAACAAACTTAAGAATTTAGGCCAATTACAAGTTTATTTGATAGGTACACGTCCAATTTTCGCAGAACCATAGGTAGGTTGCCAATTTCTAAACCTTTGATCGGCACGGAAGCACAAACCCAATCTCAAACATGCACCATTGCAATAATTAATGGACATGTGGGAGGTGGAAGTGGGAGATGAATGAAAGTGAGAGGTTGGGGTTTGTGGCGATGTAAGTGGAAGGTGGATTGGGAATTCGGGAGCGATGGAAGTGGGAGGTGAATGGAATTGTATTTGGGGTAATTAAACGGGTCGGGTTTAATTAAAAAGTATAATCAAACGTCTATCGAACTTAAATTGGACGAAGGGTAACAACGCTAGTTACAGGTGCACCATTGTAATTTCATAAGTTTTTCGAGTGTACCACTGTAAATTCAAACTTTTGGGGTGTATTCCTGTAATTTCGATGTTTTCTGAGTGCGCTACTGTAAATATCTCATTCATTAAAGGATAATTAAAGGGTGTAATCAGACGTCCGTAAAACTTAAATGTGGCGAAAGTTAACGACGTCAGTTACGGGTGCACCATTGTAATTTCGTAAGTTTTTCGATTGCATAACTGTAAATTCAAAATTTTGGAGTGTATTTTTGTAATTTCGATGTTTTTCGAGTGCACCAGTGTAAATATCCCTTTAAATTTTCAATTATGTTAAAAATCAAAGCAGATTGAGGAACTTAATCCTCAAGTAAATGGAGGGAATCTGGTCCACTGGAATTAAGTACGATATGACTTGAGATATTAACCAAAGCCAAAATAAGAACTCTCTTCGGCAGGATGAATCCATTGTCATGATCAGAAGATTACAAGAAAACTTTCTAAGTAATCTTACATCTAATTATGTTTCGCAAGTACGATATGGCGCATAATTTTATGGTTTTATTGAAGAGTTGATCGATGATACGTAATGGATGACCAAACCCAATGGCGGAACATGAGGTAAACTGGATCGCGTTGGGATAAAGGCAAAAACAAAAACAAAATTTTGTGCTGGAAATTCTAATTTGTTGGGGTTACGCTGGTTTGCATCATAACATTAAGGAAACGGGAGAATTGGACTTCTGAGATGACTTTTGAGTAATTGATTTATAGAAAATTTTAAATTATGGAACTAGAATTTTATAAACTGAACAAAGAGTCCTAATCTTCACTTAAACCGTAGAACAAAAGGAAGTTCAATTCTCAATATCTCAGCTAACAATATTCCTTTAAATTGTCAAAAACATGGACAATTTTTCTTTATCATTATCATAAAATACATATTTGGAGCAACAGTACGTGAGTTCTAGAACTCTTAACCATATGATTTTGAACCTTTCGTGTTTCTATGATCCAATCATACCCTTGTAAGCACATGGTCTGTGGTCAGTGCCTGTAGCATGCATGCATGGGTTGTTTCATTCATGTTTACACTGTTTTGTGTCTACGCAGATCCAAAACTTTTGCGATTTTGGGGTTCGGATTGTATTACACAGTACGTTACTGTTGGGAGATCATTCTACGTCATGCATGCATGCATGTGGTCATGCTAGTTTGGTCACATATTTTCGCTTTTTGTTCAAAATATATTCAGGTTTTTTTGCATGAATTTTCAGGTATTATTCCTTCGTTAGATAGTATGCCATATCTAATAATTACTAGCCAATAAACTCACAAGAGTGATGAGCGAAAAAAACATGAACTAATATTACTAACACTCAAGGTTTGAGCGGTCAATCCATACTAGCATATCCAAATTAAAATAACAACAATTCCATACAACAATGATCTGTCAAATGCAAACAATATTGCAGATTTGTGTCTAAGTAAACTCAACATAGACATGAATATTTTCGCCAGAATTGGCTGAGAGGACTATGCAAACATTACGAACCAGATGACACTATCACACCTCTCTTGTCTACCATGTCAAATTTATTTTACACTTTCCTTTTTGCCAAACATATCAATTAAATTTTCATTTGCGTACTTTTTTCAGGAGATAATTAGTAATTATTATTTAAACCATGTGTGGTGATCGACATTCAACAAACTTCTTTTACATATCATTGACATGTTGATACAACAATTTTCTTTGAATACCTATGGTGGTATTACGACAGCTTTACTGCACAGAATTAAATTAAAAAAACATTGAAAACAATCTAATGCTCAGGTTAGATTAGAGTTGAAGCAGTTGATTTATTTGTGACATTAACTGAGTTTATCATGTCAATTTGACTTATTAGGTCCATAGATGGAAATGCTAAAGACTAGTCATATCAGCCCATTACCACTCCGTCAAGCCCAATACTCTGCCCGACCACAGCCAGGCCTAACAACCTAAAACTTGTGTAACGAACCTCTGATTTAAAACCGAATCGAACCCGTAGTTCAACCAAAAACCGGAAGTTACCGGTCGGTTTTTCAATTAAAAAAACTGAAGCCATCATCAAACCAGATCGAGCTGGGTTAGACCGGATTGTTTTTCTTCGAAAAAACCGGTTGGTTTGGTCCCTTGTTAAAACGCGGTCTAAACAAAAAATGTTACACTAAAGTTTGCACCCTAGACTATAAAAGTAACAGTTTAGCTCGAAAAATTATTTTGTTACGATCATTTACTTTGCAAATATAATTAGTGTTTTGGGTTTGCAAATATAATTAGTGTTTTGTGAAAAGGTAGATTATAACAAAATAAAAAAATTAATTAATAGTATGCAAACCTAAACTTCATCTTTTCCTTTTGTTTATGGTTGATTATCACTATATAACAACTCATATGTTTCAATATTTTCGTAAACTTCATAGTTAATTATAATTACCCATGTTATATAAGGACTTTATGAACTTAAATACCTGGTAAAGTACATGTAAATTTTTGGTTCAATTGGTGAGACTAATTGTTGGACATCATACTCAGGAGTGCTCTGATCCGCCTAGACATAGGTGTGGGCCTGGGACTCACGTGTTCCCATCCCATTGGTCATTTAATTTTTTTAATATTAATTACATAACGATTAAATCTTTTTATTTTTAAATCGTTTTTTAAATATATTTTATTTTTAATTTAAAATATGTTATTTTAAATCTATTTTATTGGTTTTTTTATTTTTTATTAATCTTAGTTTGTGTTGATCTAAATTTATGTTAATATTCAATTAATTTAAATTAGGTTAATTAAATTACAATCGTTCAACAAATACACTAAACGATACAGAATATAAATTACAACCCAGATAAACAATACAGAATATTAATGAAATTATAAAACACAAGACTGACAAAATACGACCTTTTTCAATGCGAAATGAACTAGGCTACATTAATCCATTACATTTCACCCAATCTACCATATTTGCGAGCATTCTATCTTCCAACTATGTTTGGTTTGGATTCTTCAGCAAAATGGTTATCATTTCCAGCTAACGGGTATCTTGCTTCATCTTCAACGTCTGCTCCAAACATTTTGCTCGTTTTTCCACAAACTTCATGTCTTCTTCTCTAACTTTTGAACTGTATTCAATTTTAGCACAAATTCCGTAGATCCGGTCATCTCCTTTAGTTTGCATCACAACGTTTCCCTTTTTCTTGGTGTCGACTAACCCATAGAATTATTCGTGCTTTTCTTCTTGGCGAGCTTCCTGTTTAGGGACTACTATCCGCTTCCTCTCGTTGACATATCGGTCGACGTCCATGTGGTACATTCATCGGACCATGTTGAACAATTAACTGCCATTTTAGATACCAACGTAACATTACCCAAGCATGAAGGAATACAAATTTTGATCCAAAAGTGCGCTCCAAAATATTATGAGCTCCTGGATGACATATTCGTCGTTGAATCCGCTCTTTTTCCACTGCAGAGCTTCATCGTAACAACCACACCACTTTGTAACGGCTGATGTCAGTTTTCTCCAACGACCTTTCAAGGAGTCTGTATACTCGTTTGATTCTGCTCCATAAAGCTACAACATTTTGCTTCGTGCTAACAACTTCATTGGTACTAACCGTAATGATCGATGACCCCTAATTAATCTAATTACTTATATAATTCTCTACTTGATTCAACAATAGATGCAGCGGAAATAAACAATAAAACACAAGTAAAGAAAAGCAAATCAAAAAAGACACAATTTTTTTATAGAGGTCCGACATCTCACCTACTTCCTCTCTTGCAAGCTCCACTCGACTCCACGAGCTCCGCCCACAACTTCACTATCCATTCCTCGTTCTGGGCCGGGAGAGAACACCTTTACAAAACAAGCTCCGCGAACAACCCTACCAAATTGGTTTCTTCCTCTCACAATCCGAGAGGGATGTTTCGGGCTTTCACCGAAACCTCTACTTCTGTTGACAACAACTTGAGTGGATCAAACACACTCTAACTTGAGTACACTTTGAGTATAATATGGAATTGATCAAATGTGTGGAAGTTTTAGGCTTAGAGTGTAGGATTTAGGGATTTGAGGATTATGAGTTTCTCTTAGATGTATAAGGCAATTAGAAGTGTAAGAGTTATGTAAATAAGGTTGGAATACATCTATTTATAAGCTCCTAAAGTATTATACTTGTTGGGGATGAATTGATTGATTTGTGTGTAAGATACACACAATAGAAATCTAAGATCTGAACCATTTAAACAACATTTTCTCACTAAAATTTTAAATTGAATAAGTCTCTTAAAAAATTGGTTGAAACCAATCGAATTTCACCCACAGTTTCATGTTTTACTTTAAATATTGGGTCATGGTTATGTGATGTTATGATGTGTATATCCAACGCCCCGAAGCACTACCTCCCTTAGTTGTTAATTAAAAATTAAGATAAGTCTGGAAGTGTTAGATGCCAAACCTTTGCTTAGGGGTTAATGGAGATTAAGGAGGAGATTAGTATGGGGAAGAGGTGATGTGCAGTGTTTTGCTTGGGGAATGGGAGACGTGAACAGTGGCGGCGTGGAGTGTGATGGGATGAGGGTGTAGGGTATTGTAGACTCGGGTTTGGTTGGGTTTAAGTGAAGAAAACCCCTCTCTCTCACTCACTTGCTCTATCCCTCTCACTTTCCTTTCTTTCACTTTTCCGACGCAGTGGAGGAGGAGGCTTCGGCGGGCGGAGTTGAGCTCGGAGTCGCGGAGGCGAGGATGTAAGGCGTGCGAAGGTGGTTGTTGTCGAAGAGGTGACGGAGGCGCGAGCGATGCTCCGGCGGATTTGTTGCTTCTTCGAGGTATGCCGCTCCTTAGTGTGATTTTGTTGTTAACCCTCGTGGGAGGGTTGTGTTGGTCGGTCGGGGGAGATCAGAGACCTCTCCGACGATGAGTTTTTGTGTAAATCCTCGGCTGGCGCGAGGTTGAAGATGACCAACGGTCGACCGGGCCCTTCGGGCGGTCGACCGAATGTAGTGTATTTTGATTGCCTGGTTGTTTTCAGTCGACCGGTTCCTTGTGGTCGGTCGACCGGAACTTAAGTGTACTGGATATTTATGCTTGTTGCGGTCGACCGTTTTATGACTTAGAAATGCTAGGATGCCCTGATAGTTTTCGGTCGACCGAGACCCCTGAGTCGATCGACCGATAGTTTTGAATTAATGTTGACCAGACTCCGGATTTTGACCTCGTATCGGTCGACCGGTTTTAGACTTTCGGTAGACCGTTGGGACTTAAGTTTTGCGCAAATAGTTCGACCGTTGCAGACTTTTGGTCGACCGATTCCCTTGAGGAAATGGTCGACCGAGTTGCCTCTTTTGGTCGACCATTCTTGCACAGGACTGAATTCCTGGTTCCGTTTGGGATGCCAACTCTGTCCACGGAAACTCGTGTCCTCGCCTTGTGCGTGAGCCGGGAGGTGACAGTGGTTGCGTTACGCGTGCCTGCATAGGGACCGTCGTGTGGAAGAGTGTGGGTGTTCGGGACGCGTCACCTCCATGTATGGATCGTGACCAATGTGATGGATTGATTGGACTCATTGTAGAGTAGCATGCCTGAGGGATCGTGGATCCCAATGTATGATGATTGTGCGGGCATGCAACTGTCGTTGGGTGAGGTGACTACAGGCCTATGCGGCTACGGAGGTCGCTGCCCTTCTTTTATAACGGCGCGGTTGGTGTTTGCGGCTCGTGGAGCCTGATGACCTGGCAGACTTCGGTCTGGACCCGTCCGATGTTGTGCCGGACGTATTGATGGACCACCGATGTTGTTCCGGTGATGTCGCCGATGCTGTTCCGGCGATGATGATTGATGTGCCAATGTTGTTCCGTCTATGTTCCTCAGATGGACACCTACTGAGATGATGATTGATGGACTGACCGAGCGACGGCTCCGTTGGTGTGGTTTCGACCACGAAGTTACAGATCTTTTTCTTATAGTGCAGACTTGGCGGATGCTCCCTACCGAACCCCATGATTAGTGTAGCTGCGTGTGGGGAGTGTCACGTCATGTTCCGTTAGACCGTATGTGCCTACTGTAGGTCTCATTGGGAGACCCGATGATGATTGTCGGATTGATGTCCCGTGTTACCCTTCGGGGGAACTTTTTTCCTTATTGTTGATGACATGACATGCTACTAGTATGATAGGTTCATTTGTACTACTACATGCATATAGGTGAGCTTGACATACGGGGTTCTCTTATGGAAACTCAGGCATTGTTGTTTTATCTTTTTCAGGACCGCAGTAGGTCTAGTTGGGTGGTGATCAGCGGGCGCACGCATCTTGGGATCGGATCCTCTATTCGGATCATTGAGGTCGACATGATTACGTTTATCCACTTTTGTCGTTCTGTTGTAATCATGTATCATTTTGACAAACTCTGATGTAATATGGTGCACCGCTTATATGTCTTATGAGAAGTAACAATTCCGTCTTTGATTATTGATTTCTATTGTCTTGATGAAAATTTTAAAATTTCCGCTGTTTCGGGATGTTACAGGAAGAGTCTGGAATACATACGACTTGCTGAAAGCATTAAGCATAGGCATGCCACTAATTTAATCAAACATTTTTTATATGATCCTCTCACCATTGATTCACTGTTAAGAAAGAGCAGGAGCCTTCCCTGTGGGTTACCTCTATTTTGTACCCTACTGGTGTAGTTCAGATTTGCAGACAACCTTTGATACCAACTAAGCTAACTCAACTTTAAAATGATCTCCTTAAATGCCTAAAATTAGGTTTCAAACGTATAACCTTTAATTGAAGGAAAAATCATTGGTACCAATTGAGCTATTTCTGTAGGATTCTATCCAAATCCTAATCCTAATTGTGCTTTGTTGTTGTTTAGGTGGTGATTAGGGGGAGATGGTGATGGATGGCTTGGATTGAAGATGGATGGATGGAGGGTTGTGATGGAGAGGAGATGAGATGTGTTGTGGAGATGGAAAGGAAGGAAATGGATGGTGAGGATTTGATTGGAGGAGATATTTGGGGGGAAATCTCTCTCTCTCTCTCGTTGCTCTCTCTCTCACTCGTGATTTCTCTCTCTCTCTCTCTCTCTCTCTCTCTCCTGCAGTGGTGCTCCGGTGAAGAAGAGGTGATCTCTGGCGAGTCGAGTTCGGAGCCGTTTGTGGTGGAGGTGAGTTGGTCGGTTGTTAGCTCATCCCGTGGTTTCCATTTTGGTCCTCTCTCCCTCTACCTAACTCGTGTTTCGGTGGTTGTGGTTGGTTGTTGGAGGTTGTCGGAGGTGGTGTTGTGGCTGTGGATCGTCGGGGAGGCGATTGATCGTCGTTTGGACGCGAGGTTCGTCGACGGATCGTGATTTGGGGAGACGTGCTCGTGGAGGCATCGTCGTGGTTCTTCAAAGGCTTCTTCAAGCCTTCGGTATGTCTAGCTCGCTCACTTAGTTAGCGTGAGTATTTGGAAGTCGACAGTAGGACTTTCGGCTCGTCGCAAGTAAACATGCAGCAGATTTCACTGCCTGATCAGTCGGCCGGTTGGTGCAAACGGTCGACCGTTCGTGAAGAGAATTCGGGTTCTGCCTCAAATCGGTTGAACGATGCCCCAAGGGCGGTCGACCGATTATGCATGGGAGGCAAGCCTGGTGAGATTCGGTCGAACGGGTCCCCTTTGCCGTTCGACCGTGTGCACTGTCTTAAGTCGGTTGGGAGCGATTGACCATGCAAACGGTCGACCGCTCATTGACTTCGTCCGACCGTGACTTAAGTGAGAATAGTGGTCGGTTCGACCGAAGGTAGTTTCGGTCGACCGGACTTGTGTGCTGATCGTGGGGAACACTCTGGAGGAATTCGGTCGACCGAGGAGGTCTCGGCGTTCGACCGGACTCGTGGTGCGAGTGAGGGAATATTCCCTGGTGGGATTCGGTCGACCGAGAGTGCTCGGGTGTTCGACCGAATTCGTTGTGGGATTTGTCCCTGGTGACTTTTGGTCGAACGGGGCCCCTTTGCCGTTCGACCGAATGGTCGTTTTGTTCGTTGAACTTGGGAGTTGACCATCTAAACGGTCGATCGTCCCTTGACTTTGGTTCGACCGAACGAGTGTGGTTTGGGAAATTGGTCGACCGAGGGAGTGCCGGTCGAGGTGATTTGCCCTGTATTTGCTTGATTCGGTCGACCGGGACTTTTGCACTATGAGGTGTTGCTGTTGTGGTCGTCCGTGTGGGGCGAGTGTGGTGCCGATGTTCTTTCGGCAAGTGTGCTAGGGCGCACGAGAGTTGCGGTGGTTGGTTGAAATAGACCTGGAACCCCATGACGGTGCGAGAGCTTGGGATTGGCTGAAATAGGCCTGAGGCCCAACTTAGAATTGTGGTGTTGCGGCGGTTGGTTGAATGAGACCTGGAGCCCCGTAACTGTGTGAGAGCTGCGGTTGGTTAAAAAAGACATGGAGCTCAGCTAGTCTGTGCGTGGTTGGTTGAAAAAGACCTGGAGCCCCGTAGTGCGTTCAGGTTGGCTGAAAGAGGCCTGGAACCTGAGCAGGGACCGTGTGTAGGGGTTGGTTGAAAATAGACCCGGAGCCCTTATGCGTTTGGGTTGGCTGAAAATAGACCTGGAGCCATTGGTCGTGTCGTGGTAGCTGCGGTTGGTTGAGATTAGACCTGGAGCCCAGCTTGGCGACGAGTGTGTGGTACAGTGGTTGGTTGAGATTAGACCTGGAGCCCCATGACCGTGGTGTGTGCTGTGGTTGGGTGAAAGAGCCCTGGAGCCCAGCCTTTTGTTTGAGATGCTTTCTTGTTCAGTAGAATTGCATGTTAGGGTGTCTTTCAGTTCATGTATTGTAGAGTTTAGCATACGGGGTTTCCTCAGGAAACTCAGGCATTGTTGCATGTTTACTTTCAGGCCGTGAGCGGCGATAGGGGGTGGTGACCGAGGAGAGGAGCACTGCTACCAGATCCAGCTTTCTCTCAGTTGAGGTCGAGTGATTACTGCTTCCATTTGTATAGTCTTTTGATGTAATCGCAACTTTTTAAATACTCTGATGTTCATTTATATTATATTATATATGTTGGTGCACCGGTGTTTAGTATTTGTGTAATATCCTCTGTTGATTGTGTGTTATTAAAATTTTAAATTTTCCGCTGTGTTGAGGATGTTACAACTTGGTATCAGAGCGGTCGGTTCTAGTGTCCTTATCCAAAGAAGCCACCCTTAGAGTTTAGTGTCTGCATTAGTTCATGCATTCATGGTTTTGACGTGTGCTGTTTTCTTTGTGTATAGATGCCTCCAAGACGCGTGGGACCTCCCCTACGAGACCGTAGCACCAGCAGTGAGACTGGGGGCGCAGACTGGGCAGAGGAGCGGTGGATGCTCTATGACACGGTGGGGCGACTGGGAGCGATGTTGGATCGCCAGTCAGGCAGAGGAGAGTCAGCAGCGGCAGGAGCGTTGCTCGACCGCTTTATGAGACAACACCCGCCTACCTTTGATGGTAGAGGAGAGTCTGAGGCTGCGGAGGACTGAGTCCTGAAGATTCAGGAGATCCTTCAGGCGATTGAGTGCCCGCCTGAGAGGCAGACAAGCTTGGCAGCGTATGTGTTGGGCGGAGACGCGTCCAACTGGTGGAGGACCACATATGCAGTGGTGTTTGAGGGCAGGACTGAGGTCAGCTGGGAGGAATTCCTGCGGGAGTTCAACGAAGCAGTATTTCCCAGAGCATGTAAGAGATGGGAGGAGAGAGGAGTTTATAACTCTCGAGCAGGGAGAGGCGACCCTGGCTGAGTATACCCGGAGGTTCAACGCGCTGGAGCGTTACTGTCCGGAGATTTGCGTGACGCCGCTGCAGAGGGCGAGGAAGTTCATACGGGGGCTGAGGAAGCATGATGAGAATTAAATTTATACCGCAAGTACACGGCGTCAATGAAGACGTGGCAAGTAGGGGTCGAACACAAGGAGGGAGAGATCTTGTTATTTTGTGATTTTCGATTAAGGAAGAGAAAGGGAGAAATATGGTTGGTTTTGAGATTTTTGGTTTTTAATTATCTAAAGCAAGAAACATGAACAATTAAAACTAAAATAAGAACAAAGATGGTGAATTCCGTGATGAGGGCATTGGGTCAGCACACTTTTAAATCTTTCTAGATAAGAATAGAACGGCTCGCTCTCAGATTGAACGAATGCAACAATTTCATTCCTAATCCTCATAGTCTTTTGGTTGGGGAAATATTTTTTTAAGAATACTTGAACAAACTCAGCCAAACTTTTAATGGATTTTTCTGCTAGACTATATAGTCATTTCTTAGCGTCGTCCTTCAGTACTAGTGGCACGAATTTCAGACGCACTGCCTCCTCAGAGATATGCTGGTATTGCATAAGAGAGTAGATTTCCTCAAATTCTCTAAGGAAGAGATATGGGTCTTACCTAGAGGTGAACTTAGGCAACATACTCATGTATTGTGCCTTAAGTTCGATGTCGTGACCATGTATGGTGGGCATAACGATGCACGATGGCTGAGCAGCCATCGCTGGGTAGCATTAATCCCTCAGAGTTATGGGCGGGTTCACAACATTCTCACCCATTGGATCTGGGTGAGGTGGTGCAACAGGTGGATTGGGGCTAAGCTCCAGACTGGAACGTAGATGAACTCGTGAGAGTCGATTACTCAAGTCCCGAATCCAAATCTGAGTGCACCGGGTTGAATCAATTTTTGAGTTCAAATTCCAAATTTAATTTCAAGAATTAATTATATATTTTTTTTGTTTTTTTTATATTTTTTTCAAAAGGAAACAATCAATAGAATGGGGAAAGATGAGAAATGAATCTTAATCTAGAGAATTGAGGTGAGAAAAGATAGAAGACTCAGATGAGAAGGGAAATTTAACTCTAAAGATAGAAAAGAGGGTCAGTCAGAAATTTCCTGAACAAGCACGGTTCAAACAATCCTAGACCTAGTGTCGCTTAAATCTAGATGATTCCTAACTGGTTGAGTCGAATTGATTTGCTTGATTCACCTCCCTCACTAATCAAACCAACTTGGCTAGGCCGTGCATAGCTAGTGGGGGCGCTTCCGACAGAGTCGGTGCCAATTAGACAACCACTTCGCTTGAAGACTTACGTCAACACAAAAACACTTTCTAGACACCAAATTAAATTCGATTAGCTTCAGGTCATAGCAAGTCAAACCAATCTTCTCCTTAATTGAGTCTGAATCCTTAGGGGCCAATGTCTAATTGATTTTAATTTAAGGCTTGGGTGACACTTTAGGATTGTGATTTGTGGGCCACGGAAGGGTGATGAAATCCTCATCGTATCTTATCCTACGGAGTTGCCCATAAGATAGTTTAACTTAAATCTAGCAAAGATAGTCAAACAATGGTCTTTAGATGGGGGCAATTGCAAGGTTGTATGCAAACTAAATTATATTCTTAAATGCAATCGTTAAAACGTGATACGTACCTTGCCTCCAGCACTCTTCAACAATAAAAATAATTTGCAAGTATTTAGCAAGAATAATGCAAACAAAACATTATATGATGCATGCACTAAGTCCTTCTAATTTTGCCAATTTTTTAGGTCAGAGTTGAGTTATTGCCAATTATGGAATTTAAGCTTAACACGTGCAGTTCTACAAAAGGAAATTTTCCGAAACTAGAAATTACGACGAAAGAGGCAACAAAGGTTACCTATGCAATGCTCAGTCGGGTTCGCCGCCCACTCTCGAAACTTCCCAGATGCTCTACGCGTCCATCCAGAGATGGAGACGACCCCAGAAAAAATTGAAGCCCAGATGCTTCAAATGTGCGGCGATTCCGCCGCCCTTGTTGCTCAGACTGCGTTCAGCTTTCACCGCGCGCTCTATTTTCTCCTGAAACACAAATCCAAATACTTAGATCGCGCACAAGATAAACAGAATATAATCGAAATCAACAAAAAACAAAATCTGCGTTGCCTCCCCGGCAACGGCGCCAAAAACTTGTTGAGAATTAAATTTATACCGCAAGTGCACGGCGTCAATGAAGACGTGGCAAGTACGGGTCGAACACAAGGAGGAAGAGATCTTGTTATTTTGTGATTTTCGATTAAGGAAGAGAAAGGGAGAAATATGGTTGGTTTTGAGATTTTTGGTTTTTTAATTATCTAAAGCAAGAAACATGAACAATTAAAACAAAAATAAGAACAAAGATGGTGAATTCCGTTGGGTGAAGGTTTAGATATAGGGTTTAGATTAGAGAATTCAGAAACTTATAATAAATCATATTAGTTATAAAGCATTACATGATAAATGATTTAACATAAACTCAAGTAATCAAAATATACTAACACGAAATTAAAATAATAACTTTTATTCTTCTTCTCTTCACCCTAAATCCGTCACCTCCACCCTTTGGAAAGAGTTAGAAACCCATAGATGGAGGGAAGGAGAAGAACCTCCTAGAGGAATTACAAAAAAAAACTAAAAACAAGAAATAAAATAACAGAATTTTATTGCTAAAGAGAAGAACAAAAACTAAAACTAAAATTAAGAACATAAAACTAAGAACATCCTCTACACAACGTTTCGGGGCTATTTATAGCCGATACAAGGGACCTAGGTATAAAATAGGAAAGTACACGTGGCGAAACACGACTGGACAAAATCCGGAGCCACGGATCCACAAGGGGGCGGCGGAATCGCCGCATATTACACATAAGGTGCGGCGGAATCGCCTCAATATTCGCTCTGATTTAATCTGGATTTTTCCTGTGTGTTTATGGTATGATTTCAATATCTTTTGCGCGTCTGGATTGATTCTTTCCTTTCTTTTGAGCTCCGACTTTATTTCTTTATATATTTGGAGATCCACATTGATTTTTCTTTAGACTTTCTCCATAATAATAAAAGTTACTCGTAATTTGCAATTAGTTCCTTGGCTTTTTTTGTAATTAGGTCTTTGAATGCGTTTATGCTTGGATGGACTTCCATTTGAATCCCGATAATCTTGAACTTGGTCTTTATGACAGGAACGAGTCTCTTGCACGCATTTATGCTCGGGATATGTGTAATTTGCATTCAGGTCCCTGTATTCTGTAAATAAGACTAAACACATACCTTAGTAGTATTTATTGATCTAAAATTAATCTAAATGAAAGACATATGATGCAATGTATGCAATGCATCAAAGCACCTCCGTACTAAGGTGACATACAGTATGCCACAGACGTAGGCCAATGCCATGCGGTTTGCGACGATCATCGATCAGGATTACAACAGAATTATGCTGAGGCCAGGAGAGCACCGGGGAAGGTCAGTGGACGCCCGGGTGCTCCGCTAGCAGGGAACCCGGGCAAGAGGCCCCGGATTGGAGGAGGTGGGCCACGCCAGCCTGAGGCGTGTAGAGGTTGTGGCAGAGTTCACCCCGGAGAGTGTTGGGGTCATGGGGTTTGTCACGGGTGTGGCAAGCCAGGCCACTTTGCGCGAGATTGTCCGAGCGGGCCAGGTGGGTCTAGCAGGCATTCAGGGTCGTCAGCAGCAGGCAGAGGCGGAGGTCGCCGACCTTTTGTTCCGCCACAGCAGGGTCAGAGGACTGGACGGGTCTTTACCATCCATGCGGATGAGGCGAGAGACGTCAGCACAGTGGTGGAAGGTACGTTCTTTGTTGTTGGGTTGAGTACGAGAGTGTTGTTTGATTGTGGGGCTACACACTCGTTCATCTCGGAGCGATTTGCGAGCGTGTTGGGTCGTACCCCTGCGATGTTGACTGCCACGTTGGAAGTCTGCACACCCTTCGGTCTGGTGGGCATTGTGGGGAGTTTTCTTCCCAGCGCCACGATTGTTTCGGGAGATCAGGAGTTTCCGGCTGACCTGATCTTGTTGCCGATGGAGGACTTCGACGTCATACTGGGGATGGATTGGCTATCCCAGTACGATGTGCGAGTGTTGTGCCGGGAGAAGAAGATCCTGATCCCGAGGAAAGGTCTACCTGATGTGCTGATCAGGGGGACGAAGGATAGAGGAGGCAGAGTGGTTGTTTCAGCAGTGAGGGCACAGAAGTTGTTGCAGGAGGGTTGCAGAGCTTTCGTGGCCACTTTGGTAGTTCCAGATCCAGAGGCGAGGAGATTGGAGGACATCGAGATAGTCCGGGAGTTCCCAGAGGTCTTTGCAGATGATGTCTCCGGGTTGCCGCCTCAAAGAGAGATTGGGTTTGGGATCGATTTGGTAGCTGGGACTACGCCGCAGTCGAAGGCGCCGTATCGGATGGCACCTGCTGAGATGGCAGAGCTAAAGAAACAGTTGCAGGATCTGATGGATACGGGGTTTATCCGCCCCAGTGTCTCGCCTTGGGGAGCGCCGGTATTCTTCGTGAAGAAGAAGGATGGATCGCTGCGGATGTGTATTGACTACAGGATGCTGAACAAGGTTACCGTTAGGAATCAGTATCCCTTGCCCAGGATCGAGGACATGTTTGACCAGTTGCAATCAGCGCAGGTGTTCTCGAAGATTGATTTGCGATCCGGTTATCATCAGTTGAGGATCAGAGAGGCAGATGTGCAGAAGACAGCTTTCAGGACGAGGTACGGGCATTACGAGTTTTTGGTGATGTCGTTCGGGTTGACGAAGGCGCCTGCAGCGTTTATGTATTTGATGAACCGGACATTCAATCAGTACCTCGATCAGTTTGTGATTGTCTTCGTGGATGATATTTTGGCCTACTCGCCAGATGTGGAGCAGCATCGAGGGCACTTGAGAGTCGTACTTGGCATTTTGAGGGATCATGGGTTGTATGCCAAGTTTTCGAAGTACGAGTTCTGGCTGAGCAGTGTCGCCTTTCTGGGACACATCATATCAGGAGAGGGGATTTCGGTAGATCCAGCGAAGGTTGAGCCCGTTTCGCAGTGGAGAGCCCCGAAGAGTGTGGCAGAGGTCAGGAACTTTGTGGGTCTGGCAGGTTATTATCGCCATTTTATCCAGGATTTCTCGAGGTTGGCTTCACCGTTGACGGCTTTGACGTGGAAGGGCGTTGAGTTCGTGTGGTCCCAGAAGTGCGAGGACATTTTCGAGGAACTGAAGAGTCGGCTAACGACTGCTCCAGTTCTGACACTTCCCAGTGGCAATGGTGGATTTGTGATTTACAGTGACGCGTCAGACGTTGGACTGGGATGCGTACTCATGCAGCACGGGCAGGTGGTTGCATATACTTCGAGGTAGATGAAGGTGCACGAGAGGAACTACCCCACTTATGATTTGGAGTTGGCGGCAGTGGTGCACGCTTTGAAGACATTGAGGCATTACTTGTATGGTGAGCGATTTGAGGTGTTCACGGACCATCAGAGCCTGAAGTACCTGTTTTCGCAAAAGGAGCTGAATATGAGGCAGCGTAGATGGCTCGAGCTGATTAAGGATTATGATTTCACCATCTCGTACAATCCGGGGAAGGCAAATTCAGTTGCTGATGCTTTGAGCAAGAAGGTGGAGGTTACCGCGGCAGGTCTGACTCTACTGCTATTGATTCATCCGCTGGGATGGATTGGAATGCTTGACCCCACCCAACAAGACCCCCGGGTTGGTTCACGCGCGCGCCAGATCAAAAAGTGGTTGCCAAGAGGTCGGTTTGTATCGAGGAGTGGAAGCTGCTTGAGGCATTGACCGAGTGGAGACCATTCACTGATGAGTCGCGAGGTGCGATGATTGTCAGGCTGAGAGTGGAGCTATAGTTAGTCTCGAGTATCGTCCAGGCTCAGAGTACTGATGAGGAATTAGCTGGGTTGTTACAGTTAGCTGCCAGAGATGGGTAAGACTTCAGTATTGGAGTTGATGTTGGGCTGAGATTCAGAGGTCGTGTCTGGGTGCCGAAGGGAGGAGATCTGAGGAAGGATATTTTGGAGGAGGCGCACAGATCTCGTTATTCGATCCACCCGGGCAGCACGAAGATGTATAGAGATTTTCAGAGGAATTTCTGGTGGAAGAGGATGAAGACGGATATCGCAGAGTTTGTTGACAGATGTCTGATTTGTCAACAGGTGAAGATTGAGCACCAGAGACCTGCAGGGTCGATGCAGAGGATCGAGCTTCCAGAGTGGAAGTGGGAGCACGTAACGATGGATTTTGTCACCAGGCTGCCGAGGACGAGAGGATTCCATGACGTGATTTGGGTTATAGTCGATCGACTGACCAAGTCGGCATATTTTTTAGCTATTCAGACCACTTTACCTCTGGAGGGTCTAGCTAAGTTGTACATTGAGGAGATTGTCAGACTTTATGGAGTGCCCGTGAGTATTATTTCAGATCGAGATCCGAGGTTCACTTCCAGATTCTGGGGGAGTTTGCAGCAGGCCTTAGGGACTCAGTACGACATTTCATCCGCAGACAGACGGTCAGTCTGAGAGGACCATCCAGATGCTAGAGGATATGTTGCGAGCGTGTACTCTGGATTGGGCAGGTCATTGGGACGAGCATTTGTCGTTGATCGAGTTCGCCTACAACAACAACTACCATTCGAGCATTGGGATGGCATCGTACGAGGCCCTGTACGGGAGGTCGTGTAGATCACCGGTATGCTGGAGTGATGTAGGCGAGAGGCAGCTAGTTGGTCCTGAGATTGTGCAGATGTATGCTGAGAAAGTAGATGTGATCAGGCAGAGACTAGCGACTGCTCAGAGCAGGTAGAAGAGCTACGCTGATAGGCGCAGGCGAGAGCTGAGGTTTGAGGTAGGTGACCACGTCTTCCTGAAGATTTCACCATCTCGAGGAGTGATGAGGTTCGGGAAGAAGGGGAAGCTCAGTCCAAGGCATGTTGGACCGTTTGAGATCCTCGATCGGGTTGGAGACGTTGCCTGGTCTTCACAACGTCTTCCATGTTTCGATGTTGAGGAAGTACGTAGCAGATCCTTCTCATGTGATTCTGTTGGAGGTTCCAGAGATCCGTCAGGATTTGTCTCTTGAGGAGAGACCGATGGAGATTGTGGATCGGATGGAGCATCAGTTGAGGAGGAGGACTATTCCGATGGTGAATGTCAGGTGGCAGCACCACAGTGAGCGGGAAGCCACTTGGGGGAAGGAGTTCCCGGAGTTGTTTGGTGAGTTTCGGTCTTAATTTCGAGGACGAAATTCTTTTAGGAGGGTGGATTGTAGGATTCTATCCTAATCCTAATCCTAATTGTGCTTTGTTGTTGTTTAGGTGGTGATTAGGGGGAGATGGTAATGGATGGCTTGGATTTAAGATGGATGGATGGAGGGTTGTGATGGAGAGGAGATGAGATGTGTGGTGGAGATGGAAAGGAAGGAAATGGATGGTGAGGATTTGATTGGAGGAGATATTTGGGGGGAAATCTCTCTCTCTCTCTCTTTCTATCTCTCTCTCTCGTTGCTCTCTCTCACTCACGATTTCTCTCTCTCTCTCCTGCAGTGGTGCTCCGGTGAAGAAGAGGTGATCTCCGGCGAGTCGAGTTCGGAGCCGTTTGTGGTGGAGGTGAGTTGGTCGGTTGTTAGCTCATCCCGTGGTTTCCATTTTGGTCCTCTCTCCCTCTACCTAACTCGTATTTCGGTGGTTGTGGTTGGTTGTTGGAGGTTGTCGGAGGTGGTGTTGTGGCTGTGGATCGTCGGGGAGGCGATTGATCGTCGTTTGGACGTAAGGTTCGTCGACGGATCGTGATTTGGGGAGACGTGCTCGTGGAGGCATCGTCACGGTTCTTCAAAGGCTTCTTCAAGCCTTCGGTATGTCTAGCTCGCTCACTTAGTTAGCGTGAGTATTTGGAAGTCGAAGACCGGACCGAATCGGTCCGGTCCGGTCAAAAACCAAAATTTTAAAATAAAAAAACAAAATACCGGACCGAACTCGAAATTTCCAAAACTTCCGGACCGAAACCCGGACCGGTTCCAACTGTCTTTTGGACGCACGGAAGTCGCAGAACATCGTGATCGTTATCAAGTCGATTGCCATAAGCAGGGAGAAGATAACTAACTCTCTCCTCGACGGCCACGGCGACGGCATTGGTTCCGACGCGCTGGAGAAGCTCTCCAAGGTGGCCCCAACGAAAGAGGAGATGTCTCAAATTCTCCAGTACTCCGGCGACCCGTCGAAACTGGCCGACGCCGAGTCTTTCCTTTTGCAGGTGCTCAAGGTTGTGCCGTCCCCGTTCGAGCGTGTCGACGCTATGCTCTTCAAGGCCAACTACGAAGGCGAAGTCCTCCACGTGAAGGACTCCCTCGAAATGTTGGAAGCTGCCTGCAAAGAGCTGCGGGGTAGCGCCGTGTTCCGGAAACATCTGGAGGCAGTCCTGAAGGCAGGAAACCGGCTCAATGCCGGCATCGCTCGTGGTAACGCGATGGCGTTCAACCTCGAGTCGCTCCGTAAGCTGACAAACGTGAAGAGCACTGACGAGAAGACCACATTGCTGAACTTCGTTGTGGAAGAGGTCATCCGCTCGGAGGGTAAGCGAAGCGTGCTAAACAACCGAAACACCAGTAGTGGCACCACCAGTACCACCACCACCACCACCAGTAGACGGTTTCCTAACTTGCCTGCGCATTTCCTGTCGAAGCGCTCCATGGGTTCTTCAGCTTCTGGAAGTGATTCGGATGATGATTTTGATTAGTTAGAGTTTTTTGAGGTTTATTGATTTGTTTGTTGTTTTTAGTTCTCTCAGCAGTTTTTCTATCCGTTTTTTCCACTCCAATTGCTTGAGAAATTCATGCATTCAAACGCCGTGGTTGTCCTGTGATTATGGTTTCCGATCAAATTGATTTTTTAGTTAATTAATGTCAGTTGACGCTAGAAATAAACGACGAGAACTCGGTTAAAGTTGGGTTCGGTTTCCTAATTTCAAATTGCACGTGTCACGTTTGTAATCACCATGTGTTGGTTGAGATTGTACGTGTCACTCTGGTTTTCCAAATAAAACGGTAATCCAATCATTCAAACAAATAAAACTCGGAAAAGAAACGCTCCACTAACCATATATACTCTCCGCCGTCTCCGGAATAAAAAAAGGATACTCAGACTGGAGATTCCTAGACTGCTGCACCTGTCAGCAACTACCCTCATCGCATCTTCCCTTCCACTTCACGTGATCCATCATCATATATCACTCTTATTAACTCACATTGATCCCTTTCCTTAATTTGTCTCGAGGATGGCAGAAGTGGAGGGAGGCGAGTGGGTGCTGGTCGATCGTCACACGGAGGAGAGGCCTCTCAAGGTCGTGTTTCATGAACCGGCGAAGCACTGGACCGACGCAGTCCCCATCGGGAATGGGAGTCTTGGGGCCATGGTGTGGGGCGGAGTCCAAACCGAACTCATCCAACTCAACCGTAAGTTTTGCTAGTTCCATCTCCCGTAAGATGTTTTAGCTGTTTTCTGAATGTGTTTTTACCGGTGTTCAATGACGATTTTGCAACAGGAGTACGTGATCATATGTTTAATTGTTTATTATTACTAGTGTTGTTTTCTGAATTTTGTTTTTCATTTTTAATTTTTTTAATTTTTTATTCAAGATTAAGGATATTTCTTTAATTTCAACTGAATGGTACGAATTACTAAAAACCTTGCGTATTAAAAAAACGATGATCAACCGAATTTCGCAGTGTTCGTACCGGAAAATGCTTAACATGAAATTAATAAATGAACCTTGATGCTCACATTTTGGTGGATAGAACATGCGTCTCTCAAAAATCTGTTGGAGTATCCATTTGTAGCTGTCATGGTCTGTAAATTTGTGGGAGAACAATGTTGGCATTAATAGATAGAAATTGGCTTCTTTTTGTTAATTTCTTTTATAAGCAATAGGAGTTAACTTTAATTAATAGTTTTCAAATCTAAATCTACCAAATTGGTACTTACACAAGTTATGATAGACATATATACAATAACCATGTTTTGTATTCAATTTAAAGAAGCAATTTCTGTTCACAAGGCACATTAGTTTTTTGGTTTTGTCACTCCATCCAAGGACATGTTATTTTGAATTACCTGAAATATACTGCTTCCCTCCCCCCATTAGAAACATATCTGAAATCTGGACTATTTGTCATGTAGATGACACTCTTTGGACTGGGGTTCCTGGTAACCACACAGATCTACTAGCAGCAAAGGTTCTTTCGAAAGTTAGAGAACTAGTTGACGCTGGAAAGTTTGCAGAAGCCACTGCTGCAGCCTTTGATTTGTCTGGCTATCCCCCTGAGGTACGCATATTCTTGAGTAGTGTTTTAACTTCCTGTATTTAGTGTGTTTTAATATTTTATTTACTCTACTCCATTCCTTTTTGAATCCAAACAAACAAACAAACTATAAATTTTCCAAATGAGCAAGTCTTAGTTGGTCGTATTAAGATCATCATTAACCTGACCCTAAATACCTCCCAATTTAGTTTCTCTCTTTGTCACGTCAGCAAAAATCACTATGTAACTCACAACTCAACACATTTTTCACTCATTAACCCCAACTTCACTTTCAATTCTCTCTCCTCTACATCACTTCTTTTTATCTCATTTTCTAATATTCCATCACAAAATACATACAAATTGTTAAATAAATTTTTTTTACAATGACTTAATCTAATTAAATTACAATAATTACGAATAATACGCAAAAGTTAGATTTAATTAAAATTCGACAAATACATATTACGATAATTCAAAATTAAAATATTACGATACATATTACGAACAAAATTAACTTGCATTCCTTTCAAAGCGTTGCCATATATTTTTGCTCAAATCGGCTCGCAATGTCATATGTTTCCGGACATTCCGAAATCAATCCATGTTACGTAGATATCAGTTAATATCCACAATACCATCGGTGGAATACCGAAGACCCGACTCGTTTGAACTTTCGCCGGTGTTTTGAGGTCGTTCGTGGATAAATTTCTTTATATCCACCAACTGTTCGTAAGAGTCACGTTCGTCCTCCAAGAACATGTTGTGCAAGATTTTGCATGCACTCATAATTTTACAGAGAATGTCTGGACTCCATACTAGAGATGTCATTTTCACGATATTGCTTGAAACACTCCAAATGCGTGTTCCACATCTTTCTTTGCTGCTTCCTGAAATTTGGCGAACAATCTATCTTTGGGTTTGTGAGGAAGAATGTTGATTGCATAAATGCTGCCTAATTTGGATAAATGTCATATGTGAGATAGTAACTCATGTCATACGGGTTGTCATTCAATTCATATCTAACAGGTGGTGCACGATCCTCCATAATGTGATCGAAAACTGGAGATCGTTACAGAACATTGATATCGTTACACGATCCTAGAATCCCGAAAAATGAATGTCAATCAGTAGGTCGTAAGATGCAACAACTTCTAGAACATGTGTCGGTGTTCTGCTTCGGCCCTAATACTACCCCTTCCAAGCAGTTGGACAATTCTTCAATTCCCAATGCATACAATCGATGTTGCTCATCATGCCTGTAGACCCTCGTAGCTCACCAACTTGGAGCAATCTTGCTAGGTCTGCTGGAGTAGGCGTTCATAGATATTCAGGACCAAAATTGTTAATGACACCTCCACAAAAATTTTGTAGAGACTTTCTTGTTGTTGATTCACTAAGACGTAAGTACTCGTCCACCTCATCTACCGCTACGCCATATGCTAACATCCGGAGCGTTGCAGTACATTTTTGGATACCTGAAATGCTAAGTCGACTCACAACATCTGGTCATTGCTGGAAGAAGAAATCGATAGCCTCGAGTGTGTTTACAGTTCAAAGGAAGACATTTTTCCGCATTCGAAACCTTCTTCCGCAGGGTTAAATCGAGAATGTCCATCTTTGTCGATCGAATCTAAACCGTTGAAAGTTGTAAAACGAATATGTATTGTTCACATTTCATCCGTTGTCGGAAGCATCTTCACTGTTCATGTTTCATGCATTGTCGGAAGCATCTTCATTGTTCACGTTTCATGCGTTGTCGGGAACATCTTTACCGTTCACATTTCATACATGGTTGGAAGCATCTTTAATTTCCTTTAATTGTCTCAAATTTAGTTTAGTTATGCATTTGGTTGTTAATCGGTTTAAGTTAATTTACAATTATGTACTTGGTTTAAGTAAATTTCTTTCGTATTTACAATTATGGAAATAGTTTGTATTATGTATTTGGTTGTTAATCGATTTAAGTAAATTTAATATCTTTTATTTGGATTACAATTGGTTCATGCTTATGATTTTAATTAATTTTGTATTAGTATACTTAATTTAATTGATTATTAATTCTAGTTATATAAAAATATATACATTTATTTAATTTTGAAAAAAACTTGACTTCAGTACTCAACTTTATTGAGCGTGTGAGCATCGGAAATATCACCAAATTCAAATGACTGACTATAATTTTTTTTGAAAGCGTAACATATTTTATTTATTAAATGGCAAATGTTAACACATAAGTCAGAGTTATAAGAAGTAGACATTATATGTCCAGCAAAGGAAACATGTACGTGAGACGTGATAACAAAAATTGCAAACATGTGTGCATGTGATGCATCAACTCCTCGTAGGTATCTTGAGATGCTTAGATGTTGTAGGTGCGTCAAAATTCGGCAGGTAATTCTTCAAATGTAGGGTTAGCATAGCGATTTGTTGAGTAATTAATCTCACATTGTTAAACACAAAATGTGTGCAACACTCTATAATAGAGTTTCACTACCTTTCACAAAATGTGTGATCCACTACCTTTCACCTAAGTGTTTAAGTTTTATTGAGGTGGTAGACCAACCAAATTTCACGCGATCTGTCTGAAGTGTCGAGATCCGTAACGCCGCGTGGGTGAGGTCATGTATCATAAGCTAGTGACATCCCTGAAGATACAATCATTCCTAGTCCTCCAAATAGTCCAAAACATGAAGATTGGAGAGTGCGCCATGCCAAATGCCCCAGATTGTCCAAATATTGTTTCCGAATGAAGAGAAGGTCGTGTGGTTCAAGGGATGCCGAGTTAACATAATGTGAACCGATAATATTGTTCCTAATTGGTGTGATGATGTCACAATCTAAGAAGATGTGATTGCCGTATTCATTTTCGCTTTTGCACATAGGGCATCGGCTCACCCCGTGAACACCTCTTTTCGTAATGTTTTCGAAAGTTAATATATTGTTATTGATGACAAGCCAGACAAAGATTTTAATTTTAATTGGACTTTTATTTTTCCATATTAGTTTCCATGGACTTAATTTGATGCCTCCAAAGGATAGGAAATTGTAGAATGATTTTACCGAATAGGTATTACCATGGATTAAAAACCAGATTGGTTTGTCTTTGGAATAGTCGGATAGATGCAATTTTGCATCTAGTATTGTGTATAACATCAAAATTTTCTAGTAATTCCAGATTTGAAGCGAGATGCAAATTCCACTCTGCAATTATTTCCGAGGTTGATCGGTTTGCAACAGCACGAGCCGAGGCGTTCCGATATGGGCAAGAGTTAAAAATGAGCGGGACAGAGTTGGTTAGGCTACAAGGGTTTTTAAATTTATAAGAAGTATACAATTATAGTTAGAAGGGGGCTGTTCTACATCTCTAATGGTAGAACAACCCCCTTCTAACTATAATTATATACTTCTTATAAAGTATTTTTGGACCAGAAAGTTTTTTATATACTTCTTATAATAAACCAGAAGATGACTGACTATAATTATAAAGTTGTTTTTATCAAACATAGCAAAATAAGTAATAACCAAGATGCTTAATTTTTTTCTTTCTTTCTGTTTGCTCAAATGAAGGTCTATCAACCGCTTGGCGACATCAAATTAGATTTTGGCAAACTCGATGATTCATACACTTCTTATATACGAGAGCTAGATCTGGATACTGCAATGGTGACAGTGAAATATGCAGTTGGAGATGTTGAGTTTACAAGGGAAAACTTTGCTTCTAATCCGCATCAGGTGATCGCTAGCAAGATTTCTGCAAATAAACCCAGCTGTGTTAACTTTACAGTGTCCGTGGACAGTAAATTGCAGCATCAGTTAAGCGTAAATGGTCCCAATCAGATCATCATGAGTGGTAGTTGTCCTGCTACTAGGATTCCACCACAAGTGCTAGGAGATCCTAAGGGAATTCAGTTTGCTTCGATTCTTGATTTGCAAATCAGCCCTGGTGTCGGAACAATAAGTATCCTAGACGATACTAAGCTCAGAGTTGAAGGTTCAGACTGGGCTGTTTTGCTTCTTGTAGCATCTTCATCTTTCGATGGACCATTCGTAGACCCAAAGGATTCTTCTAAGGATCCAATTTCTGCTTCAAAGTCTACCATGAGTTTGATCAGAAGCATGTCCTTCTCTCAGCTATATGCATATCACTTGGATGATTATCAAGAACTCTTTCACCGTGTAATGTTGCATCTCTCGAAAAGTTCAAAGAGCAACCAGGAGAAGGATACTTTACCACTTACCAATAAGCAGGATGCCTTTCCACCATCGAGAACAAATGCAGCTGTTTCGAGTACCAATGAAGTTATGCTATCAACCGCGGAAAGAGTGGCATCTTTCAAAAAAGACGAGGATCCTTCTTTGGTGGAGCTTCTCTTCCAGTTTGGTCGTTATTTGCTTATTTCTTGCTCGAGGCCCGGAACCCGAGTTTCAAATTTGCAGGGAATATGGAACAAGGATGTTCAACCAGCATGGGAGTATGTTCTTCTCCAGATTCATTCATGCACGGTCATTTTTGCTATATCATTTGTGCTTCATTTCTATAACAATTATACTACATATCATTACCTTGGTCTCCGATGGAGACACCAGTAAACAAAATAATTTGATTGATTAGTAATGATAAGCAACAAATATTAATAAAGTTCAGATTGTTTAGAATTGTTTCTTAATAATAACTTGTTTTTTAAGTTTTATTGTTACTTTGTGTTTGCAGTGCTGCTCCTCATTTGAACATCAATCTGCAGATGAACTATTGGCCTTGTCTTTCTTGCAATCTTAGTGAATGTCAACAACCACTCTTTGATTATATATCTTGTCTTGCTGTCAATGGGCGTAAAACTGCCAAGGTAAAATGAAAATTTCAATTTGCCTCTTTCTTGTTAATGTCTACTGTTTTCTTAGTTCTGAGTTTGGATGACATAAGTTTCAACTTATAAAAGAATATTGCTTACCAATGTTTTTCTTTTTTTGACACAATGAGTGTTGGCCGTTAAAGCAAATGATGTTACCAAAGAGAGAATGATTGAGGGAGTGATAAGTGTCAGACCATATATGCAACAAATATTGTTTGATCTTAAGTAACATTCGTATCCGCAGGATACTTGAATTAAAGAATTCGTTATCTGCTTACTTTCTTTTTGATGCAATTATACTTATGAGTACCAATATCACATGTTTGTACTTTAAAAGTAAAGCATCTGAAAAAGGCCAGAACCATTTTTATATTTAGAAAATAGGAGAAAAAAGTGCAGACTGGATCATGGACAATAATGACTTCTGTTAATACGTTTTCATGAAACGTATGAATCTTGAAGTTCTTATTCAGAAGTCTGTTGCAATGTATTCTAACTGGCAATTATAGTAACCATTTCTGATATAATTTGCCACTTCATTTTCCAGTAAGATAGTCATTGATAGTGTAATGGCAAAATGTTGATAGGTCAATTATGAAGCAAGTGGGTGGGTGGCACATCAAGTTTCTGATATTTGGGCAAAAACATCACCAGATCATGGTAAACCTGTTTGGGCTATGTGGCCTATGGGTGGAGCATGGCTTTGTACACATCTCTGGGAGCATTATGAGTACACAATGGATAAAGTAAGTCATATATTTTGAATATTAGTTTGTTTTTCACCAACTTCATTCCTTCAGGTGATCTTTGGCATTTATTAGACTAGGTTGGAAATATTTTTTCCTTCTATCATTAATCTTAACATGGTTCAGCTACATATGTAACATCCTTATATGCTTCCATGGTTGGGTAACTGCAAAGGAAAATTTATAGGGATAAGGCCAAGGTTGGGGTTCCAATTGCTCATTTTTCCCTATTATATTAGTAAATTCAGTTTGTGAATTTCATGTGAAAACTAAGAAGGTAGTTCAGATTGGAGTACAACTATTTTGTTGTTAATAGTGTACAGGCTTAGAAGTGATTCAGGTTGATACTTAATTTACCTGTGAAAAATGCAAAGAGCATCAAAGTTTGACGGATCAATAATATTAGTTCAATGTACCCTTTCAAGTATCAATCACAACCAACAAGCAATGACATGCGCAAGACAATATATGATTTGCAGGAACCTCAATTATCCCACGGAACTGCTTAATTTTGTTTGAGTTACTATATTCTTTATTGAGCTATCTGTGAAACACGGCTTTCGTTCCATTATCCAACTATTTTGCTACATACAGAATTTCTTAGAGAAGAAGGCATATCCCCTCTTAGAAGGATGTGCTTCCTTTCTCTTGGATTGGTTAATTGAGGGTTCAGGGAAGTACTTAGAAACCAACCCATCCACCTCTCCCGAGCATGAATTCGTCGCTCCAGATGGAAAGAAAGCAAGTGTTAGTTATTCATCAACAATGGACATAGAAATCACAAGAGAAGTCTTCCATGATATTCTTTCTGCTGCTGAGGTATATGTTTGCTTTGCCTTGTCATTGGAGCCAATCCCTCCCTTGCCTTTTTTTCTCTTTTTTTTATATGTCTACATGAAATTTCACTACTAAGTGATGTTCTTTAACCAGGTTCTAGGAACAACAAAGAGTAGTTTGGTAGACAGAATTACGAAAGCAATGAAAAAGCTGCCTCCAATAAGAATTGCTAGAGATGGATCACTCATGGAATGGGTGAATAGATCTCTTTCCTAAATCTGTTCCTGAAGATTTGAAGCCTGTAAGTTTAATGGCATTGCCTGCCCCTACACAAATCTTAAATGTTTGCAGGCACAAGACTTTGAGGATCCTGATGTGCATCACCGACTTGTCGCGCATTTATTTGGGCTCTTTCCAGGCCATACAATTTCACTAGAAAAGACACCTAATTTATGTAAAGCCGTCGACTACAGCCTCTACAAAAGAGGTCAGTAGCTTGTCAAAGTTGTATAGTTTTTGAGTTTTTCAGTCATTTACTTACAATTCCAGTTAGAATTATGACAAAAATATTGGACGCATCACAATTTACCGGGAATTCATCTCCTAGGAAGTTCTTACTGGAAATTATACCATGTAAAAAGCTTCTCACAGGTCATTGCTTACTATAAGTGGTATGACAGGGGATGCCGGACCGGGATGGTCAACCACATGGAAGATGGCATTATGGGCTCACCTTCAAAACAGCAAACACGCATACAAAATGATCAGGGAGTTCTTCTTCTTCGTCGATCCAGACCACGAAGTCCGTTACGAGGGTGGTTTATATAGCAACTTATTTGGAGCTCATCCTCCCTTCCAGATTGATGCCAATTTTGGGTAATGGATAATGATCCTTTGTGAATAAAAAGAAGTCGATTCTTAAGATGTTTCTGCAGTAACACGTTAACAATACAACTTTCTTCACAGTTTCACAGCCGCGCTTGCTGAGATGTTTGTTCAGAGCTCTGGACAAAATCTATACTTGCTTCCTGCACTTCCGCGAGATAAATGGGGTTCAGGTTATGTTAGAGGCTTAAAGGCTCGCAGAGGAGTAACTGTCAGCATCAGCTGGAACGACGGGAAACTAAACGAGGCGAATATCTCATCGGAGAGTCGAAATTTGACAAGAAGATTGCATTACAATGGAATGATTAGCACAGTAAAGTTATCAACCGGTAACACATACTTCTTTAACGATCAGCTAAATTGCTTAAGAGTGCAATCCCACAAGCTGGCTTAGCCTGTGCTAATTGAAGTGAAGGGTCTCGTTAGCATTTGCAGTTACTGGGGGAATATCTCTGAACAGTCGAGAGTTTCTTTTTTGCCAAGTGCATCAGATTGCTGTAATGTGCAATTAAATGTAAATCAGATAATTCAAATGACCTGATAAGAGAGATGCTGAAGCGAGAATCAAGTGTGGATGTGCCTCTTGTTTTTCATACAAAACAACCGTGTCTACTGCAAATACCAAAAACCATTTCAATGCACAAACGGATGTCTATCTAAGTGCTAGACAGGGTGCTCTAGTAACCATCACGGCGTAGCTAAGTGACAGAACATCTCAAGTAATAGAACATCTCGCAGCATGAAAAAAATAAGTTGCGGAATGAGAAAACGTTATGATAAAGAAGCAAGAGTTGCACCCTCAGTAAGTATCAAAAATGTTAACACATTAAATAGCCAAATGACGTTTAGATCATCCGCTCATCCATATGATTGTCATTCTGACGAGCCTAAGCCTCACTGTGTTGAAACCAAACGTATAATTTTGATCCTTCGAACGCATCCAAACATTTTAAGAACATTTAATTCAAACATGCCATGCATCTACCAACAAAAAATTACTTATATTTTTCTGCCTAGAACCAGGTTGTTACTTGACTCAAGTAACATGTGAATCATGGTCCTACAAAAGAAAGAAAAAGAAAAAAAGCAACACCAACTACGCTCGAAATTTATGATCTATTCTACATTTTGTGAAAACAATAGCCTGATGATTTTGATGACTATGATTACATAAAGCTGAGAGCTCTTACTACTGGTCCAATGACTATGAATGGGTTATGCCTAATGGTTAGGGAAGCCATGCGGGTTGTAAATCTAGTCCCAGCATTCCTACATTCTGAAATCAACGACGCAAACAGTATTGTTGGAAAAGCAAGCTGCAATCTTGTCGCCTTCTTTATTCCAACAAACTTCAAATATGCCACCACCTCCATTATATGTCTTTACAAGTCTACCTTCTTTTATGGACCATATGTGCAAGCTCTGATCTAGAGATCCACTTGCTAGGAACTCACCGTTCGGGCTGAATGCAACGGAATATACAGGTTGCCTGTTGATTATAGAAAAGAGAAAATTAGATGCACCTGAACAACAAAAGGCACCAACATAATGATTTTGTTGGCCACATTAAGTGAAATTTTACAGCAGGAATTATCATATGACGAATCAAGGAGTAGCAAATAGTACCTGTGATCAGTCAAGGTGGATAAAAGCTTTCCCAGCTCCACATCCCACAACTTTATTGTAGAATCGAATGACGCACTAAAGATGAAAATATATATAGCATATTTTAGAAGAGAAAAACTACCCAAATAATTCCTGGACAATCAGGATTAAGCAACAGTTGTAATTTCATTTTCCGCCAACTAGTTATTTGAAAGAGCAACCATGAAACAAGTGTGATTGTTTTGATTGCCTAGGATACTAGAGATCATGGGACAAACATGAATTCACCTACTTTCAAAGTTGGAGCAACCCAAAGCCATTTTTCTTTTTTACTTGCACAACCCTGAATTGTTTCTGGAACTTCAAAAAAATATATAAGAACAATGTTGTCCATAGCCTTTACAAGCTTAAACAAAACCTTTTTAATACAACTTAAATCATAACTCTAAATATCTATTTTGTGGTATAGGCATCAATGGAGGGTGAGAATAATAGATATTTTATATCCTATGGTTGTGGAACCAAGTTGCAATCCCCCAGACCCACACTGACAAATCAAACCCACACAAAAATTTCAGTCTTGCAGAGTTATGCATACACAAATAGATGTTGACACTCCAACAGACGCAAGTAAAAGCAGACATGCTGGACTAATTCATATACTTTCATGTGACAGGGATACATCTCTTGATCTGTTTAACAAGAAAAATTCAATGTTGGTATTCTCATGTTTGATAAGCTGAAGTACCCATGCTCGCATGATGCTGTACCAATGCATGGGTTGTTGGGTCAATTTTTTATATAGATTCTGTAAAACTACCCCCGCCCCCAACCACCACCCCTAATTCATATACATGGATTCCATTTAACATAGCAAAATGCAGTGCTTCGAGGGTATTCCAATTTTGGCTCAACTTTTGTTAAAAAAAAAGAAATTGTAAAAACATATCTGATCTCTTGATCTGTTTTACAAGAAGATTTAGTGTTGGTTTTCCCGTGTTTGATAACCTGAAGTACCCATGCTCGCATGATGCTGTACCAATGCATGGGTTGTTGGGTCAATTTTTTATATAGATTTTGTCTGTAAAACTACCCCCGCCCCCAACCACCACCTCTAATTCATATACATGGATTCCATTTAACATAGCAAAATGCAGTGCTTCGAGGGTATTCCAATTTTGGCTCAACTTTTGTTAAAAAAAAAGAAATTGTAAAAACATATCTGATCTCTTGATCTGTTTAACAAGAAGATTCAGTGTTGGTTTTCCCGTGTTTGATAACATGAAGTACCCATGCTCGCATGATGCTGTACCAATGCAGAGGTTGTTGGGTCAAGTTTTTATATAGATTGTCTGTAAAACTACCCCCACCCCCAACCACCACCCCTAATTCATATACATGGATTCCATTAACATAGCAAAATGCAGTGCTTCGAGGGTATTCCAATTTTGGCTCAACTTTTGTTTTAAAAAAAGGAAATTGTAAAAACATATCTGATCTCTTGATCTGTTTAACAAGAAGATTCAGTGTTGGTTTTCCCGTGTTTGATAACCTGAAGTACCCATGCTCGCATGATGCTGTACAGGGGTTGTTGGGTCTATATTTTGTATTGATTTGGTTGTAACAACACAGCCAAAAAAAACACAAGTAGAACCCCCCTCAGCGCTCATCGAACCAAAATTGTGTTATTGGACCAAATCAATGTTAGCTGGACCATGTTGCGGATTAGGAAGATTTTCATTGAAGGCATAGACCCCTGTAGTATATGCATTTCAAATGTACCAATTGCTTTCTAGGTTCAGAATTGTTGTGAGGGTTACAAAAAGGAAAAGATTGATTACAAAAGCATTTTATTTGAAAGAAAGGAAAGATTAAGCCTATTCCCGTTTATCCTAGATACCATTTGTTTGAGATCACTCTTTCAAAAATGCAATATGAAATTATTGATTATTTCACCTAATAGAATGATAACCTATGTGAGGACTTCGAACATATACACGTAAAAATACCAAACATCGTCTCTAAGAATATATTCACTACTATTTAATAGAAGAAATCGAGAGATTACCTTGCCAATGTTAACTGCTGATTAGAATTGCACGTGCCAGGGCCTGTGGGGCTCCATCTAATGGTATATATTTCCTTCAATGGAGAATAATGTTAGTGTATACTCTACAGCCATGAAAACAAGGGGATCATATAAGAGGGGGAATACTCAGAATACCTGCTGATGTCCAGTGAGATCATGCACATGTTTGTCCTGCTTCAGACTCCAAATCTGTTCAATATTAAACATTAGTTACACGTCAAAGATCAAATAACACGAATAATTACAAAAATAATACTCATGTAACATAAATAATCATAATTGGCCTCCTGACCTAGGACAATATCTTCGTTTATAAAGTTTTAAAATAATCTTAGAGCTACACGTCATTTACATGCAAAGAGTGTAAATTTCCCCATGTTAAGTTAAACTAGTCTCTAACTTACAGAGTTAATTTATAAAGAAAACATAAAAAAGGACATTCACACTGTTAAATAAAAAATGCAAATGTAGCTGAGAGAAAAAAACTGACTACAATTTCAACCATTAATCACCTTCGCAGTCATGTCATCAGAACAAGAAGCTAACAAAGAACCTGTTGGATCCCATTTTATAGCATTGACTTCTCCCTGAAATGACAAGGTTGTAGAGTAAATACTTCTTCCATTAGTCTTAGATTAAATTCTCAGAATAGAAACATACAAGTTCCTCTGTAAAGCTATGAACTCATTTCCACGCATGTACCACTAGAGTTATATTATTCAAGAACTGCTAGCGACTTTTAAAGTGAGATTGAAAATGTCCAGTAAATTGCAGTAGCTAAAATGCACATCATTGATTTTTCAAATAATTAAACATGGCTTAGACTAAACGTGACTTCTTCTGTTCCAGACACCTTTTCTCCGAAATACTCATAGAGTTTATGGTGCTATTTCTCTGACCACTCAAGACAACAGCTCCCATATTGTCTCACAATGATTCCTTTTCTTATTCTTGAATTCTTTTCTTTTCTACATGAGAAGATAAATTACGATTCATGAGACAATTACATTTCAAACTCAAATATCAACTATCAATTCCAGTATCTGGTGATATAGAAACAAAATGTCAGTTCCACAAGTCACCATACACCTAAGCAACAGCAGATACATTGGGAATCCCCACGCTTATTGGGCCACGAAAAAATCATGAAGTATAAAATAATAGTGAAAGAGAATGGTTTTCATATCCAAAAATAATGTGTAAAAATTTTCCTGGTATATTTCATAAATGGAGACTAAATATAGCATGGTTTTCTTAACAAGAGTTCACTGGAGGATATTTTGTTTCCTCATTCCCTCAGGATGAAACCCGACATGGTGTAAGTGACCTGTTTTTTCGGCTGTATTTTTGATGTCCTCACTCCCAAGTTTACTCAAAAAGACAGGAGGTGCTACAATTGACTTGACATAAAATAAGAAAAATTTGCTAACGATAACTTAGTTTATGACCAGAAAAAGATGAGTATTCCTAAAATGGAAATCGCATCTGTTTCTTAAAACGTTTCCCGTTATTATGCAACCTTTACATTAAAAGGTAAAATAAAGAACGATGGATGATTTTCAGACCTGGTGACCTTCAAATGCCTTCACTGGCTGGTTCTCTCCAATCTTGCAGACAAAAATCTTAGAGTCAGTTGAGCAAGTAGCAAATGAAACATTGTTTCGCCAATCAACTTCAAGAGTTGGAGCTGTAAAATTTTCAGCACATTATTTGCTCATTCGTGAAGAATAGTAAGATCAGTTTACATTCTCCAGTGTAAACTATGTGAAAGAAAATACCTGAATGATATTCAAATTGTTGTCTACATTCCCCTGTTTTTGTGTCCCAGACAATAGCAGTTTTATCTACACTCCCACTAAGGAGATAATCCCCCTTCTTATTCCACTTTAGAGAAAATATCGGACCTTTATGTTTACTCAATGTGTTCTTTAGTTCCCCTGAAAGTGCATTGAACCAAGTTTTAATGAATTTTTTGAACAATAAAAACCATAACGTAGATTTTAAGCAGCTGAACAAGATTGAACAATCTACTCATGTTCATCTTAACCATGCAACATAGGAGAAGAAAGATAACATGATAGCCCCAGAGTGGCATGGCCTAACATGTTCATAAAGTAGGATGAGAAAATAGCAGTGCTTTTTACCACTATTTTCTTCTTCTTATGGTTTCTCTTAATGATCCTTTAAAGGAAAGTCGAAAAAGAGATGATTTTTCTTTCAATCGAGGGAAAAAAACAAAAAACTATTGAAAAAATCACAAGATGTATGCAGAATGGTCAGGATTCAAAACTAGGAAATCAAGTTCAAAGAGAGGTTCCTCATCTGGAGTGCACAGATAAGGCTTCATTCCGAGGATATACATTATGTACCTATATTCTCCATGATATCTCAATATATACCTTGCTAATGCGAATAGCTGACTCCAGTTTGCATGAAATCTATATTTTTCTATTACAGCAATAGCTGATTGTTTAAGCACTTCGTTCCCAAAGGTATATCCAGCCCAAGAAACAACCTTTTATGACTTTTTTTTCTATATCATCAGAAGACTAAACTAGTGTGTCCATTCCTAATCAAAGATTAAGTTTTTTTTGGCTTTTGGCTTACAATGGACTAAATCAACGTGATTCATATAAGTTGTCTACAATTCTTATTTATTGTGAATTAGCAGAAAGTTGTTGAAGCATCTGATCATGGTGGTTCATATAAGTTGTCTACAATTCTTATTTATTGTGAATTAGCAAAAAATTGTCGAGAAATCTGATCACGGGTCAATCAGAAATAACCTCTCTGTCACAAGGTGACAGGGGTATGGTTGCATACATCCCCCGGCTTAATGTAGGGGCCTCTTTTGAGATTTTGGGCAATGTTATTGTTGATCAGAAGACTAAACTAGAAGACTAATGCTCAAGTAGCTCAACCACAGCAAGAATATCCTTCATGTAGACCAAGAAGATAAATGCAAACAAATAGGATACTATGCTCTCACAAAAGGTTAACAACAGCACACCAACCATCTTTGCCCCATATTCTTGCATTTCCATCGTAAGAACCAGACGCAAGTAGTGACCCGTCACCCTACATAAATCAATATGCTTTGCTTAATAATAAGGAAAAAGAACAATATTCCTACTACATAACATAAGAGATGTTAATAAAAACAAACGGTAGAGAAAACTAACACGGGAAAGAAGCAAAACTCACATTCCAGTCTAGTGTTGTGACATCTTTACTCTTCTCATTAGTTCTGCCCTTAAAATGTCTCAGTACAACTGAGTTAGGAACTCCAGTTTGGATGGAAGAAGCATGAGGGCCTGATGGAAGGTACCAAATTCGTGCAGTTGAGTCTCCTGAACTATTAGAAGAAGAAAAGAATGGAATGATAAGCTTCTGATAAAATAATATATTGGTAGCAAAGTGCATGTATATGATGAGAACTTGGACAAATGGGAAATTGATCATTGAGACGATGAGACAGCTGAATGTGATAGAAGTCGGAGGTTCAAGTTGCTACTTGCTATATAATGCTGATGCATAACAGAACACTAACAAGAATATCACGTCATCAAAAGGCAGTTTGGCGTTATGCATTAATAAATTAACATATAAACACCAAGTTTGAGTACATATTTTTCAAAAGATAACGAGCAAGTAATCACTATATAAGTGTTATCTGATTAATCTTGGTAAGGGGAACTTCAAAGTTCAAAGAAAAATAGAAAGACAAAAAAACATCAATGTTAAGCATATACTCTTCCAACTTTCGAAGATAAGCACAAGTAACTTCTTTACACTCTTCTACAGACATGGTAATGGATCACATGTAAATACTTCTCTCAAAGAAGTGATAACAATGGATCGAATAACAGCCACATAAGGCCTGCTGAAAGTCAATGTTTACATTAATTAGTTCAGTGTATTCTCTTTCCACACAAAAATGACTCGTTAAGTCGTTAAATGCTATTACAAAGTGCAAACATCACTTTAACAAGTTCATTAACATGTAAAAATTCGATAATGGAAAAACAACTTCGGAAAACCACAAAACTTAACTATTGCACCTATAAGAGCATAGACCAACTTTAAGAACAAAGCTTACCATTTTATGAGGAAAACACAGGTTTATCATTTTAAAATGACAGGAGACAACAGCAGTGTTTTATTTTAACTGCTTGAAGTCTACCAATCTACTACATAACAAATTAACAATCATGACATGACAACACCTTTGAACATTTTGCTTGAGAAATCTATTCATGGCAGAGAAGTCATCAATCTACCCACCCAGAAGCGAGTATCGATCCTGTTGGACTCCATGCGCATGCAAAAACCTACAGGAACAGGAAGCAAATTCAATCAGAACTAGGAAGAAAGCTAGGCACATTTGTATGCTAAAACCTTGAAAGTGATGACAACGAGAATTCTAACCTCAGAAGTATGGCCTTCCAAAACTGTCACATCAGAACTCGGAACTTCACAACTGGAAGAGGGAGTATCATTCACGATCTCCATTGGCTCAGAACCTATGCAGAGGGCGGATCATTTCAGTTTTCATTAATTAAGAAATCAAGACGAAGAAGCACTGCATGGCCAAACCCACTATGTAACTCTGACAGAATTTACGGATTCACTTCCAATGCAGTAAATGTAGAACCTTCCAATTTCTTCTCTTTTTTCTAGCTTAAGAGATAGAAGCAATTTAAAATGCATATGATTAAGGCCGAAAAAACAGATTCGCTCAACTTTGAGAACAAAACAGTTCAACATGCCTTACAAGGTATACCATAGAAAAGAGAGAAGAAAGAACAGAAACAAACAAATGGATAAAAAGAACATGAAAACTTATAAATTTCAAAACTTACCTCCAGAACCAGAACCAGAACCTCCATTTTGTTCGGGTTTTGCCTTCACTTTATCTCCATTTGCTTCTACCTTCTCTCTTTCCACTTCCCTCTCTGGTTCTTTATCTCGTCCTATCTTACTCTTGTCCCTTTTTCGTTCTCTTTCACTGATCTGCATGTCGGAATCCTTTGCACGTCGGGCCTCCAACTCACCAAGAGCAATGTGTTTATCCCTTTCCTTGTGTCTGTCTTGTTTCCCTTGCTTGTCTTGTTTGTCTTGAAGATTTCTTTTCTTCTCCTTTATCACATTACGCAACTGTTTTACATCCATGGTAATGAGTTCCAAGGGTTCAACAAAAGTGAAATCCTCATCCATATCAATGTCCGTATCACTCTGCAAAATCAAGGTGGATGGATAAACATCATTCTACAAAATATTTGTTACCTTGGCAAATCAAGAGCCAAATTATTTACATTAGCTTCTAGTTCAATATATTGGAGTCCTTTCTGTACAATATTCACAAGAGCACCCGGTGGAATCATGTGTCCATCAATAGGACTTTTATCAATTCCTGCTTCATAGCCTAAAGCAAATGCTGAATGCGTTAAACCTGAAGAAAAAAAATAGACCTTTCAGAGGCAAGCAAGATTTCACAAGAGGAACAACTTCATGGAAGTTCACCGCTATGGATGAGAAGAAGAAAGACATCAAAGACGCACATTAAAAGAAGAGAATGTAATGACAAACTACCGAGATGTGAATATCAATTTGTTGTCGATTGGTGAACGAAGACACATTAAAAGATAAGAATGTCAGTTTGAAATGCTCAGTGTGGTGACTGTAGTCCATCTTGGGTATATACTCTGATTCTTTAATCATGAAGGGTAAACTTTCTGATTTGATGATCTCATAAGAGATTCAATATTTGTTTTTCCCTCATCATTCAAAAGAATTGACCAATTACACATAATAATAAAATGTTGAATAATCTGGCATTGTGCATCCAGAGCTTGCAATGTTTTCCCACTTGCATGTTCACCCAAGAGAAAAACAAAATGCACTTCTTGCACTAGAAAGTCAAAAGAACTGTAATCTGGATAAGTTTGAAATCACGATTAGGTAGTCAAAGAAAGGAATTTAGCTTCAAACTTTCAGGTAAACAAATTACCAAAGGGACTATGGGATACATACCCCTCAGACGTCTTAACATGGCAATGCGTTTATCCTTCAAATATTATCCTTCAAATAACGTCTTCAATCCCAAACTAGTTGGGGCAGACTACAAATGAAACTCATCACTAATCATGGTTCCCAAGCCACTTTCTTCCATTTGGCTAGCAAATACCAATGCCATTAAAAGGTCATGCTAGCATGAAACGTAAAGAAGAGGTGGATTAAACATGAATTCAAGTTTTAACACCTTTTGCTCAAAAGAAACTCAAGTGTCAAGCCAGCCTACCGTAACAACTGCAGGGCTAAAAGTTACCTAGACAACTTTGTCTCGCAGAAAGGCTAGACATGAAAGAAGATAAAGGAACACAACACAAAATAAAAGAGCAGAGAGGTTATTTTTCTCCACGTATTTTCATGGACAGAACAAATGTTATTTTCAGCCAGTTTAACTGCATTTGACGAATTCTACCACTCAACCATTGACCAATGTTCAATTGGTTGAAGCAATGCAGCAAATGTAATCCCAAAAAAATGCGGGATTTATCAAGGTTCTTCACTAATTTGTCTTATCATTGTTCACTCTTTTTTTATTGATGTTAGTTTTTTTTGTGCCCAATTTTTTTAATATCTGACTAATGAACAAATAGAAATGAAACATTTGAAAAATCTGTAAGTTTACATTCACGTGTCCAGCGGTTCTAATACATGATCTGTATACATTATTCACTTAAGTTTATTCCATTAATAAAGGTTAAATATTCATGTTTACGCTCAACCTACTAAGAGGACCAGAACATGCAATTCCATTAAGTAGTCACTCAGAAGTCGGAAAACTTTCCCTTCAATCCAATATTTTAATTAATACTAAGAGATCCACAAAATGGGGTTGAATAGGGTAGATTTCTTCCGAAAGGAAACTTCCAGTGGCCTAAAATTCAAGAACTTTGGAAGCTAAGCATATCAAACGGTCACTCGGAGCCTCCTGTGCAACCAAGTGAGGGTCGGTTGAGCAACTTGCGCCTTCTAGACCAATGAAATGGTTAGTTACTTGAATGGTCTTATTGATTATAATAATTAGTGGTTGATTATTAGCACTTGATATGTAAAGATGTCACTTGGATGCTTTCTTGCATTGTTCCATACTTGTATTCTTTTTAGTTATGCCATCAAGCATCCAAAGTTTGCTACTGGTTGAAACCCCTATCCATACACTCGATCAAAACAATTTTCGTCATAATCAAGCTTCAAAATCTCAACCATCCTAAACCAAAAATTTCTTCAGCCCACATGGGTAGACTTGGGATCTTACAGGTACCCTACTGCACAAAACCCCTTGCCTACAACCTCCACATCAATTTACAAAACACAACCAAAATGATTAAGCTTTTGGCATCAAAACACCAATGGCTCGAAAGTTCACGTAACAATCAAAATGGCACTTAAGGATCTACCTCAGATCATCGAAAACACATAGCAGTCAAGTAAAATGGTCACTTGATCAAAACAATTTACCATCGCAAGGCTTCTAAAAATGAACCATCCTATCAAAAACTTATAACCAACATGTTTAGATTTGAAATCTCACAAGCACCCTTCTGCACTAACCTCCACACCAATTTACACTTTTACAGGACATAACCAAAATGATTAAGTCAAAACACAACAATATTCCTCAACGCTCCCAGAATTCAACAAAAAAAACTCGAATTCACGTAACAACCAAAAGGGCACTTACGATCCACCTCGATTCCTTGAAAACAAGCAGAAGTCAAGTAAAACCGTCATCTTAGCACGCCATTCTTCAACAACCACAATCGGACCATAAAGAGATGCTAAATTTACCACGTAAACTCCCCAATCAACTAAACCCTAACAATCCACCCGCAAACCCAAAGCGAGCAACCCTAGAAACCCTAAGACGGACCTGATTCCTGGAGGTAGCGGAAGACGAGGTAGTTGAGCTCGTTGGAGGTGATCGACGCCATCGGGAGTCGCCGACGCGCATGACCAGAGCGAGAAACCCTAGTTTTTTGGGCTCCGGCGAGAGGTGTGGGTGTGGGGGTAAATAATAACCGTGGTTTGGTTTGGGTCCCGAAACGGCGTGACGTGCGTCCGTAATAAGTGACGTTTGTTTGGTTCGATCGGTGGTCGTACTGGTACTTATTGCATGGTCTGTAACTATATATTTTCAGTTGATATAAAGAATGAAAACGCAAGTTAATGGTTATATAATTGGCTTAGTCAGTTAGTCGGTCTAATAAGTCTCAAAAGTCTAATAGATTTTTACGTTAGTATATATCAAACGAATCATCGCATTACATCAATGCCTCAAAAAGGTTCCCACTTACGTGAGATAAGGAGGTCGGGTGCGGCGGATCCAAGAAAGAAACTATGGTCTGCACGATAAAAGTACATTTTTTGTAAAAATAAGTATAATATTCGGAATATATCATTATTTAAAACAAAATGATATTTATCGGTCCTTATTTACTTGTGGCAAAGTTTTTGTGAAGGTTTTATGAAGTGGCAAAGGTAGGTATTTGAAAATTTTTTCCCAAATCCAGTATCTCATGTTGCTGAATTTGAAAAATCTAAGAGAAAATTGAAGTACAATTTTTTGTGTTGTTAGAACTTAGGAATATGAAAAATCAAGTAAGAAGTATCTTTGGATTTAGAGACAAATGAATGCAGTGTCCTATTAAATAATACCAAAATAAATAACGAAATAATAATATATGAGTATATTATTTAGTAATAATATATAAGTATATTAATTTTCCCAAATGGATATAGAACACCAAGTATACTACTTAAGGAAAAACTAAATCCTCGCGTAGGCGCGTGCCTACGCGTGCCCACCCTTGGATTCGCTATTGGTCGGGTGTACGTAACTCTGTCACTGTAAAACAATAAGATTGTTTCCAATTAACTCAATAATACACAAAGCAGTTAATCATCTGCAACTTCACAATAGATTCATTTAAATAATCGTTGATTTAGTTTATAATGCTTCAAATGCCAAAAAACAACATAATCTTTGACAAAATGGAAATGAACATATTTCAAACCATTTTATATGGTATAAAATTTTAAATTCTGAGTTGATTGAAGTGCCTTGAACAAATAGCAAAATTACAAGTCATTCCTTGGATCAAAGTTTTTAGCGTTCTCTTCCTGTTTGCCAAAATAGATCGAATCAGTTAATCTAGTCCGAATTGGATTTTCAGGATTTTGGGAAAATAACTCCGTATATAACACACTTTTTTTAGGCTTCATATTTATCACGTAATATGTTTGCTACTTTGCTTTATAACTAAAATATTCATCCATATTTAACTTCATTGATGAAGTAAGCTCAATTATCACTAGTAATGGGAAAGAAAGAAAAAAACTCAAATATCACTAACAGCAAACTGCTGTACATGTAAAACCTCTCCACCGAAACAGCAAGCCTGCTTATAAATTGCAACTGACATCATGTTCCAAAGTCCAAACCAACAATGGACAATCCAACCACCATCTACTACTACACGATCCTATTTCTCATCGCCATCACTACTCTCCTCCTCTTTCCTCAAACACACCACCAGAAGACAACCATCATGCCCACCTTCCCTCCCAATTATTGGTCACCTCCACCACGTCAAACTCCCCATCCACCGTTCCTTAACGAGCCTACGGCCCGGTCCTCCTCCTCCGCCTTGGCGCTTGTCGTGCTCTCGTAGTATCGTACTCGGATGCAGCCGAGGAGTGCATAACGACCCACGATATCGTTTTTGCCAATCACCCTCGCTTGGTAGTCGGTAGAATTCTTGCTTATGACTACACTAGCCTTGTCACCTCTGGCTATAGCGAACACTGGCGCAACCTCCGCTGTGTGACCTCCCTCGAGATTTTTTCGCGCCTTGAAGCCTTCTCGGTCGTCCGAGCGGATGAGGTCCGGGTCCTCGTGACACATTTAGCCAAGGATTATGACGGGGAGTCGGGACAACACCTCGACTTGGGAAAAGGCGGAGATGAGGCCCATGTAGAGTTGCAAACGGGGTGGGGCGGGTTTGGCTCCGCCCGCTACCCGCCCCACCAAAGTCAGGCGGGCAAACGGGGCGGGGGGCGGGTAAAAAATATTGGGCCGCTACCCGCCCCGTTTAGTCTGGCGGGTTAACGGGTGGCGGGTTAACGGGTCACGGGTAGGAAAATTTTAATTTTAGAAGAAATGTTAGAAGTTTAATGAAATAACGAAAAATTTAATACATAAATATGTTTTTTTAATAATTATATTTGTAACGGGTAAACGGGTTAACGGGTTGGTAACACATTAACCGCAACCCGCCCCGTTTAGTCCCGCGGGTTACGGGTGGCGGGTTAACGGGTCACGGGTAGGAAAATTTTCAACCGCAACCCGCCCTACGCGGGGCGGGGCGGGCGGGGCGGGTTGGCGGGTCAAACCCGCCCCACGAACAGCCCTAGGCCCATGATGTACGAGTTAGTTTTAATTGAACGTTGTGACGAGAACAACGGCAGGAAAAATGTAACAACCGCAACGCCTCAATTTTGCATATGCGTTAATAGCATTTATGATTTTTGTTAGGTGTTTGAAGGAGGACATCAAGGAATTCCAAGAGATCATTGAGAACACGGTGAAAATCGCAGGGGCGAATTCTGTGGTGGGTAGGCATTGGGGGATTCGAGAAGAAGGCGGTGGAGTTGAAGGAACGACGACGTAAGTTCCTAGAGCAGATGATCGAAGCACGTCGCCGGCGGACAAGACAACTTGAGGGAAGGAAGGAGAATATAGTAGATGTCGTGTTGACTTTGCTGGATAGTAAGTTGGAATATTAGGCCATCCTTAACGGATGGACTTTTGGGGTCGGGTTGGGTTTCGACCCGACCCCAGGCCCCTTAATGGGGGGCGGCCCAGGTCGGGTCGCGACCTGGGTCGACGACCCGACCTGGGTTCCGACCCCGGTTGGCCCAATTTTTTTTTATTTATTTTAAATAAAGATTAAAAATTAGATTTTTTTTATTTGTTAAATAATATTTAATTGATATGTATATGTTTTTATATAATTAGAATTAATTTCTGAAAATTAAAATAAACGAAAATAATTAATGAAAATTAGTAAAATAAATATAAATAATTAATCAAAATTAGTAAAAATAAATAAGTAATTAAAGAAAATTACCTAGTAAAATAGAACACATGAATTTACTCAGGTTCACCTAAAAACGCATTAGTAACCCAAAAAATCGGCAAAGATTACTAATAAAAATCTCAAAAATAAAAAATCTTCGCCCCCTTGCCACCCCCACCACCTCACCGGCGAGGTGGAACGTCGCTCGCTCACCGGTGAGCGAGACCCCGGACCGACCTGTTTGAGTGGTCATTATTAAATCTACTTTTTTGAATTTTTTTGGTAATTAGCATAATTTAATTAGATTAAGTTACTGTAGAAATAAATTATTTAGTAGTTTTTTGTGATGAAATAGAAAATGAGGTAAAAAAATTTATGTGGATGAGAGAGAGTGTTGAAAGTGAGGTTGGGGTTAAGAAGTGAAAAATGGGTTGGGTTGGGAGGTGGGTTGCATAGTATTTTTTACTGACGTGGTCGAGAGAAAAACTGGATTGGAGGAAAAAATAAGGTTGGAGTTAATGGTACCCTTACACCAACGATGTTATTCATGTCTTGCTAGGGGTAAGAAATTGACCGAGACCTTATCTACTCATTCGATTTGGTAGTCATCTCCGTCAGGAATCACGCCAACCAGTAATCACATGTCCCCACGATAGTGAAGTTATTTATTTGCAAGTTCTACGGTGGAAAAGTACGATGAGGTAAATTAAGATCAATAATTCAGGTTTCACCCTTCAGAAAGATATGACCAATGGATTTAACAGAAATAACAAAGGTAATCAAACGTTTTACCTATGCTTTAAAAATACTTCACCTTCGCCAAACCAATGTCCAATGCTTCACTAGCCTTAACTTTAGTTAAAATTTTCTAGCGACTTTAGCTTTGACTTTTAAGGACATGGTTTATGGATCTACACTTAACCGATCCAGTCCTCCATGTTTTGATTCATTTTTATAATGTCCACAATACCCTGCAAATTAATAAAAAATTCCAAGTCATCTGTTATCATGTATTTGCTAATCCTAGTGGCTATTTAAAATACAGTACTTTAAGATCAATAATTCAGGTTTCACCCTTGAGAAAGATATGACCACTGGATTTAACAGAAATAGCAAAGGTACTCAAACGTTTTACCTATGCATCAAAAAATACTTCACCGTCGCCAAACCAATGCTTCAATGGCCTTTACTTTAATTAAAATTTTCTGACTTTAGCATTAGCTTCAAACTATAGCCTCGACTTTTAAGGACATGGTTTATGGATCTACAATGAACGGATTCAGTCCTCCATGAACTCAAAATAACCACAATAGTGGGCATATCAAATGAAAAATCATTATATTGAGGCATATCTCAAGATTGACATAGAATATAACTAGAATTGTGTATCCCACTATGCCAGAATGCAGCAAAACTTGAAGCATAGAACCTCACACACCACATTACCGTTTACAGGACTTACTCTCCGCGGGAACAGACACATCTGCAGGAACGATAGAATGGGCCATGTCCCTCCTCAACAATCCCCAAGCGATGGCCTTGACGAGAGCTGAGATTGACGCCAATGTGAAAGGAAACAACCTCATAACAGAACTTGACCTCCCTAACCTCCCTTACCTCCGGGCTGTTGTCTCCGAGACCCTTACGCTCTATCCAGGGGCTCCACTAGTCCTACCCCACGAGTCCTCACAAGACGTAACTATCTCTGGCATTGATGTGCCAAATGGAACTATGTTATTGGTTAATGTCTGGGCCATGCAAAGGGACCCAAAGGTGTGGGATCAACCAGAGCAGTTTTGTCCAGACAGGTTTCTTAACGGAAAAGCAGTGAAACCGTTCACGATGATACCTTTCGGCTCAGGGAGAAGAAGGTGTCCTGGGGAAGGCATGGCTCGGCGGACGATAGAATTGGCTTTGGGAGCTTTAGTTCAATGTTTCGAGTGGGAAGTCAGTGGAGAAAAGGTCTGCATGGAGGAGGAAATTGGACTTGCCTTGCACAAGGCTAATCCTTTGGTGGTGATGTATAGACCTTACACAAGTATAATCTCATGCTTGAGCAGCTGCGAGAAGGAAATGTGAACCCAAACATATTGATGTCACGAATTTATATCATGTATGTCTAACTGTCCCTGCATCACCACATATTTCTTGGCAAGTGAACAAATGCAACTGAAAGAGGGTCATAAAACTGAGCAGCAATGTCAAGATTTAAGACATTACAATTGAAGGACAAACATAAATGAGAACTAAAAAAGATCAATTAGAGACATCAGCACGAAGCACATACCTGGGTATTATTGGCGTCTTGGTAAAAAGTATCTATGTAAGAGATTAAAATCTATTTCTTTTTTAACTAGAGTTTGTTGTTTCTGTGTTAATGGATGTAGTTGGAAAATAAAATGTTATTTATATCCTCATTACCAGAAAAGGCAAAAAATTGTTACATTTATCTACAAACATGTTACCAGTTACCTAAATAGAAGTAGCCGACCTTTTGAGGCTCAACAATGTTAAGACTTGGGACATACACGGAAAGCACAGAGGACTTATACAATTAGCAAGTTTTCACGAAAAATAGCATGAAATCTCAATATCATTGTTTTTAGTTTTACCTAATCCAAAAGGTAGATATGTATCAACTGTGTTTTGTTTTCAAGATAATATGTTTGCCATTTGGATTTCTTCCAGAAAATTAAAGGAAGAGGAGACCATACTACAGTTATTTTATTTCTTCTCTAACCGGTTGACCCTCATTAGTCATTTTTATCATTTTTTGTTCCAACTGTTTATTGTTACTTCTTCGAACCCAGACAATCTATGTCCACTTCACTTCAAACAACTTAATTGTGATCTGTTGTCTATTGTGAACAACAAGCAGCCTCCCTTCACCCTATGCTACTCATTCTTATTTTAACATAACTATGAAACACTGTTTAAGTTAGCAAAACCACCTTTAGAAATAGACATTTTGACATTTGATGTCACTATCAGTCCATCACAAATACAAAAGAACCTCTTTAAAATTTATGTAATGATACCAAACACAATGTTGCAGACTGTTTAGGTAAAAATCTCCAAATACACACTTCGGGTAATAAACTTGTAGGCATATAATTTGTATCAACATCAATGTGCATCTTAGTGTTGACAAACAAACCAACACAAATTGTTGAAACAGAAGAAAGAAGAACAAGAAACCTATATGTCACGAATGAAGAAGCTTCAACATTTCTTACCAATTTGATCCACGGGCATGCTCCCAATAGACCCTTCACACATGAACAGATCAACATCTATACAGGTACTTGGACAAAGGAAACCTTACACTCCTCGCAACCTATAAGTCATAATCCAGTCACAGTCATCATAATAGAAACGGAAATCTATAGGAGATTCAACAGTCATCCATGATCTAAAACAAAAATAGAACAGATTACCTTTAGAGCCAAGTCTTCATCAATCCTTGATCTATATCTGGTTGAGCAGTCCAAAGGCAAGCTTGAACCTTTACTAATGCAATTAGCATTGCAAAGAGTAGATAGCTGCAGCAGGACATCAGACATCAGTGTAGCTTCAACATCATGGTACCCAGAATCATCCTTTAATGCAAGTTCATCATCATCGAGTCTGCCATCCGACACAGATGTAATGCACTCAAATAAAACCAGCAGCCGTTCCAAGGAGAAACTTCCAGGTCCTTTCATGAGCATTTCATTTGCCTTCTCCTCTTTCTGTTGAATGGATGCCTCGGAACTCCTAATACAGAAGCACCATATTAAGTACAAAAAATATTTAGACAACATATAATACAAATTGGCCTACTTTCTCTTGCGCTTTTGGTTGCTTTGCCCTCCCATGGAATCAAACATGGCAGCATCAAGGGTTGCTGGGTTCCTCGAAGCAAGGAATGCAGAAATAAGCAGGTACTTGGCAGACACCGACATATGAAAATCAAGGTCCTCAGCACCCTCCTCCCAACCCAGCTTCCTCACCTTCCTCTTTCTAGAATTACATTCGCCATTTCCAACGTCTTTGGGAAACCTAGACGCGACAATGAATGTCTCATTCAAAGAAGACACAATATGCGGCTGAACTTTATCGAAAAGCCTTCTCTTTAAGGCTTCATCCGGGACAACGCTCAGATCAGACAACGACTCACAGTACTTCTCAAACAACGGCTCCAAAGCAACCGACAACTCATCGATCCGTCTCGTGACTCTAAAGAAAGCTTTCAGAGCCACCCTGAATTCACACAACAACAAAAAAACACAATAAAACCACTTTCCAATACCAATACCGTCATACTTAGGATCTGTGTAGAACCACATTTTGAATAATCAGATTTTGACTATAGGAAATCAAGAACCAAGCGTGGTTCGCAGTTGACATCTAAAATATAAAATTTTCACACTAAGCTAGGGGTACATTCGGGAACGGATTATGAGATTTGATCATATTTTAGGAAATCTGATTACCAAAATGTGGTTCCAAATAGTCCCTCGGTTTACTTACATGCATCGTCAACCGCTAAACGCTAAGATTGCATAGCAGGTAAAAACATCACACATCCACACTAGTTGACCAAAATAAATAAATACACTCACGAGCGAAAAGGGAAAAGAAAAACCAAAACTCACTTAAGAAACGACGAGTATAGCTCCACATTATCCCGTCCGGCGACAAGAATCCGGCACACCTCCTCCTCGGTATAATCCGGGAAAAACACAGAAACCGGCTCAACCGAACCGGCATTCCCATAGTAAACCTCAGGACCAACACGACTAACATAAATCAATCCCAACCTCGGCATCCTGACAACGTCACCCAACCTAAACAACAAGCTCACAATCCCAGCCAACTTCCCCGACCCCGAAACAAGCTCCACATTATCAAACACCAAGTAGACGGTGCCGTCCCCGGAGGCGAGCGCGGATCGGAGGTGGGAGACGAACTCGGATGGTTTGAGGGAGGACGGAGGGGGGTGAGGGGAAAGCTGGGAGAGGAGGGAGCGGAAGAGGGAGGAAGGCGAGGGGTGGGAGCGGAGGGAGGCGTAGGCGAAGGGGCGGGCGAGGTGCCGGAGGAGGTGGAGCAGGGTGTGGGTTTTGCCCGTGGAAGGGCCGCCGTGGAGGAGGAGGGGTGGGGATGGGGAGGTCGGTGGGCCCAGGAGGGTTAGGAGGGTCTGGAGTTGGGGGGTTCGGGTGGGGATGGAGAGAGGGGAGATGATGGGGGGTTTGGGTTGAGGAGTGGTCGCCGCGGCGGCTGTGGAACGGGTGGTTCGCTTCGGGGTTTGGGGTTCGGTGGCCATTGGGGTTTAGGGGGGCATGGAGGGAGGACTCGGGTATTGGAGTGGAAAGCGGATAATAGTCGATATCGAGCGGAAGTTGTTCTGATCGTATATGTTTGGACATAAGAGCAGTGACTTAGGTCATCCGACGATCATACTTTCTTTTTCTTTTTCTTTTTTGTTTCCTTGCTAAGTCATCAAGACTAATCTCATATTTCTCCATCACTATTTACCTATTAACCATGACTTACGTCATCCCACTTTATTTCATCTACATCATTAATTTTATTCTCAACTTTTATTATATTTCAAAATCATTTATATTTACCAAAAACATTAATAATCTATTTATTTCCAAATTGCATATACTTTATTTATTTAACACACAATCCTCACGTGATTTATGAGCGCACTTACGAGATGACTTCCACGCACTACCTGACCTGGTTGATGCTCAAAGAGTACCCGAAGTGGCGGTCTACGGTCCTCATGCCCTGGGTGACACGTGAGGATAATTTTCAAAGTAGTCTTACCCCTCTCATCCACCGGTTCGTCCGGGAAAAGGGGTCGCACAAACTCGTGAGAATAAATTTTATTAGGCTCTCCTAATCCATCATCGACCCCAGAATTTGTCACTCCAAGCACCACATCATGCGGGTGTAAAGAAAAGTAAAATGAAAGAGAAAACGATGACGGAGGATCCAGACGTGGTCGAAAACGACCCCCGCTTCCAGCTCTCTTCAGGTTGCGGCCTCTGTTAAACGGGATGAAATTGCACTTCGCCGAGAGAAAAGAGTGTTGGAGAGGGAGAAAGAAGAAACTCGTCGGGCTTCTATAAAGTACGACCTTTATATTTCGTTTATGAAGGCCAAGAAACTTAGCATCCTGACCCCGAATGATGAAATTAACCTGAAAATGATCAGTGACGAAATATTTAAGTAGAACTCTGTCGTTTTATTTTTTTAAGTTTATGACATATCTTCCCTATTTTCAGTTTATGACCTATCTTCTCTATTTTCAGTTTAAGTTGTTATTTTAGTCTGGTTGTTGTTTAGTTCTACTTTAAATTTAGTAAAATATTTCCTATTTCAGATAAGTTGGTGTATTTCAGTATATTTTCGTACTTCAATTATAAAGTTATCAAAATATAATCAACCATAACCCCTTATTATTTATCAAAATATAAACCCGTAAACCTTTAAAACAAATACCAAAACAAAAAATAATCAAAAATAATAATAAAACCTGCCCAACCAGGTTGTGCCCACCCGGATTGTGCCAAATGGCACAACCCGGTCGTCGACAAGGTTGGTCGACCGACCAGGTCGGGGAGGGCGACGACCGCGGATGACCGGGTTATCCGCGGTCGTCGGTGGTCATCCGCGGGGGATGGCCCCGTTATATATGTTTAGTAAGTTAGTCACTAAATATATAAATCTAAATCGTTTACGTGTGTTAATGGACATAGTAATACTAGAAATAAAGAATATGAATGATAATATTTGATTTGTATTCCTATCTAAATTCTTAATTTCAAAATTTTCATACATTATAAGTTAAAAACGTAATATCCGGGCATACCTGTATCAGTTGGTTATATTATAAAAGGAAAAGTTGTCTTCTACCATCATTCACACGCACAACTCACGCATGGTTGAGCTGGAATACCAAGTAGGCATCACATGGATTACTTCCACGTCCTCAACCGGTTCAAATTTTGAAATTTGTATACCGCAATTAAAATATATAACCAGTGCAATAATTTATGTGGGAACACAAATATGTGTTATCATTGTTTACACTTATACATAATACACATGGTATTTTGAAATATATATATATGGGTAATTCCATAAGACATTATGTAACAAGTGAAGAAGAACTAAACTGAAACATACAAGGCAACAAGAAAAAATAACGACTTAAAGTCCGCGGAAATATATACATTGTGTCATCTCCAATCGGTGGGGCAACACACTTCACTGCGAAATTTCTTAATGAAATTGTGGGATGATGTTTTAACGTTAAAACCAAATATGTATCATGTCAATAAAGACACATCCAACCAAGAACCATGCTCTTTTCCCAGATGTAATGTTGAAATCACGCAACATAAAAAACACTTACCTCAATGATCTAATGCTCATGCACCATCACAACCTACTTGTTAGATACTGAAGATAAAGATATTGAAGACAAAATTTCCAAATTGTTTTGTTTGAAGCATATACATGTCAAATGGTTCCTATTAATAATGACAAACCTGATAGTGCTCACATAACTTAGTAATATCACATTTATTGTGCTTGCGGTTGTTTTTTCACCGACCTAGCCTGACATGTTCGGTTTTACAATAAACCTTCAAATATGCGTAGAACTTCAAAAAACGTAGTAATCAACCATTGGTTCTATAAACTGCTTGGAAGTATCATTTGGTAAATCATTTAGACTTAACACATGTTACATATTTCATTTCAAGTAATTTTTCTAAAGAGTGAACTTGTTTCTACCTCTAGAGAATTATACATATCTTAAGTTATATCAACATTGCATTTTTTTATTATAAATACAAAAAAAAATTAGAATGACACATACTCATAGACCCCTAACATTGTTCATGTTGATTAACAATTTAGTATATTTGGTTTCATGCTCTATCTCAGGATTCCATAATTGGTGTATGCTACAACATGTATTCATCATGTAAGGTTTTATAGATAGAATTACTCATACATTAACATGGAATTACTCATTTAATATGTGCTAAATTACCCTAGTATGCATGAAACTTGTAAGGGTTCTTAATGATGATTCCACCAAATAGATTTACCATATCATCTACATCGATTTACCTTTGTATCTATGTGAAATTACACTTCACGGTGGATTACTCTTATAGATTACCCTTACATATACATTGATTACTCTTATAGATCGAATTACCCCTACATATACATGGAATTACCCTTTTATATGTGTTCAATTACCCTAGTATGCATGGAACCTGCAATGGTTCTTAATGATGATTCCACCAAATATCATCTATATCGATTTACCTTTGTATCTATGTGAAATAACTCTCTACGGAGGATTACTCTTATAGATCGAATTACTCTTACATATATATATATACATATACATATACATATATATACATATACATATATATACATATACATATATATACATATACATATATATACATATATACATACATATATATATACATATACATATATACATATATATATATACATATATATATATATATGGAATTACCATTTTATAGGTGTTAAATTACCATAGTATGCATGAAATTACCCTTACATATACATGGATTCCACCAAATGGATTTACTTTATCATCTACATCGATTTACCTTTGTATCTATGTGAAATTACACTCCACCTTTGTATACATGGATTTAAAGGACATAAACGTTTAGTTTCCCATAAATTATTTTAATATTTATTTTTCATTCAATACCATTATTGATGATCACATTGATAATTCCAAACACATGTAAGGGTAATCCCAACCACATGGAGAGGTAATCTCCAACGCAAAAGAATAAAATTGTTTCGTAAATTCTATCTAAGTCAATCAGACTGTTAATTGTCGACGACTTTGGAGATGGAAGAGAATAAAAAAACTCCATTATTAAAATGTTATGTGAGGGTGAACACATGACCATCAACGAACAGAATGTAAAGCAATCAACTTGTCAACTATATAAGTCATCCATTTCTTTACACACATTGAGGTACCAACAAACAAAAACACACAGAATATGTGCACTATGTAAAGACACACAACAACGTCCACCACACTACAGGAGAACTAGTCACCACCGACGAACACTAATCGTCGATGTCTAGTGTGTTCCGTCGGTGTTACATTACACCGACGGATATCCCTCTGTCAGAGTTACTTCGGTTGGTGTATATTTACACTGACGTATGCACCAGCGGACAAGTATCGTCAGACTTGTTTTTTGTGCTAATTTTCCTACCATTTTGTGTGTGTGGTTTTCGACTAAAAGGATAACACTGACGGTCGGTCCGTCGGTGGAAGGACATCGACCCATAAAAAAATAGTATTTACACCGACGGATATGTACCGTCGGTGCACGTCTCGTCGATATACATCGACGGATATCCGTCAGTGGATTAAAAATAAACTCCGATTACACTGATGTATATCCGTCAGTGTAAGCTCTTCCCAAAATCCGAAAAGAGCCAATTGGCCCTTTCCGAATTACAGTTTTCCATGTTCAAAGAAAATGAAATGTGTTACATTCATTCACAATAACACAACCATTCATTCATTCATTCGAAATCATTCATCCATTCATTAGGTCGAAATCAAACAATTGATAAAACAAAACATTCATTCATTCAAAAAACAGTTAGATTCACAAATGAGTTTGATTCATTCATTCCATAGATGATAAAAGTATCAAAATAAATACAACAACTAGGCCGCCAAACCTTCGTCCCTGCTCCGCCTGGAGGCCCGTGATCGTCATCTCGTCTCGGCGGCAGCAACGGTGTGCAAAGAGGGGTGACGTCGTGATTCTGCACATTACAAAAATTATGTATTGACAAATTATTATACATAACTACTAAATGCGACAATTTAACTAAAGAACGTGTATACTACCTCGCCCGTGAAACTTGCCTTCTCGAGGAGATAGTTCATTTGAAATTGCATCTTGTTGAGCGCGGATTGCGTCGTCTTCAGCGTATCTTGCATTGCCTTCAGCGTATCTTGAGTCATCGTGAGCTCACTGCTGACGCGCTTCAACTCTGCAGCTGCTTCGTCATTCCGCTCCACATCCGCTCTGGCATTGTGTTTTGCTATGCTTGGCATCCCACGTGGCCCGTACATATAAGCAGGCATGGCGTAGCTAGAATACATATGAACCCATCCATGTCTGTCGCCCAACACTGTACCAACTGGATCATCAGGAGTGACCAAGGTGATAGAGCCCTGAGAGCTCGTCTCACTCGATCCTCTCATGCTCTCAAACTGTTGCTGAAATAAAACATTTCAATAGTTAAAGTTCAATACAAACGTTAAACATGGTAATAAGCTATGCACGTAATTAGCTTACAATGAGTCGAGTGGCTTCCAAATCGTTCCTATTGTGGAGTTTAATCCACTCGTCTGTCTGTGTGGGCTCCGGAGCATTTAGGTCCTCTGCAATCTGCACACAAAATAAAAGGATTAGATTGTATAAAAAATAAATCAAATGAATCAAATTTACACTAAAAAATTAACCAATTATCATCTTCTCCTTGTGTCGTACAACAGAATTTGTACCACATGTATGTGGTATAATTAGACTCGCCCGATTTTTCCTGCTAATCTCACTTTTTCTGCATCCAAAATTAAACTACTAGGTTAGATTTCAAATTATTTGCATAACATTAAAATTAATAAAATTAAAATATACATGAAAAATCTTGTTCCCCAATAATCTAAAAGACTGGAGCAATCCTCCATAGATATGCTTTGTGGTCGTCGGGTCATCCGCTCCTCTCGGGTCTGTGTCGGCTTGATTGACATCATTTCATGCTTATATTTGTATCTTATATCCATTATCTTACACCTAAGCAATGCTACGTGACAAGTTTTATGTTTGAATTTCAGAAATAAATAGGTTTGAAGAGATGAAGCATAAAAGTACCCAAGAGCAAGGAAAAAAGACTGGGTTGTGAGACCTGGGGACTAAGATGCAAGGGAGAAGGACCTGAACGTAAGACCGAAGGACCAAAGAGCAAAATAGAAAACTCCACACCATCATGGGGAGTATTTTGGTAATTCGATTCGGGTCGGAGCTCCAATAAACGAAGTATATGCATCAAAGATCAACAAAGACATCCAGAAAAGCCCACAACAAATTCCAGATGGATCTAGACCCGATAGACCGCCAACAGACCGCCAATTGGTGGTCTGTTTGGCTCCGAATCCTCTAAGCTTTGGTGGGCATGTGTATTAGAGTGCGTTTATTCTATTTCTGTTATTTGTTTAGTCCCATACCGGGGGATTGTCCCGGATTACCTTTCTCTATGGCTATAAATAGAACTCTTCACCTTCTATTGTAAACTACCCATTGCTTGGTGACATTCTCTCTACTTGGAGTAAGCCTTAAAGCAAAACTCAAAGTGGAGAAGACAACCAATCAGTGGTCTGGAACCGCCAATTGTTGAGCATTTTGTGCTCAAACTCGTCCAGTAGCCTCCCCTTGATCCGGTGGTTCCCTGACACAAAGCAAAACTAAAAAGAAAAAAAATTAAAACCACTCGAATCGTCCAAACCAAAGTCTGGACTGAGCACCTCCCCGGCAACGGCGCCAAAAACCTGATTGATTCGTTTTATATTAAACCGCAAGTGCACAACCGCGTTGAAGCGGTGACAAATACGGGTCGATCCACAGGGAGGTGTGTCGACTTTTGGTTTGTGCGAAGGCGAGTGGGAAAGAAAGGAGAGAAAGATTGGTTACACTAAATTACACTAAAATGCAAAAAAGAAATGGAAGAGAAGCTATAAAACTAAACCCCATAGGGGGTAGAGAAATAATGTGAATATAAAGATGTGTGTGTTCAATTATGCTCCTCACAACATATAGTGCATGAAATCATAAAACTAAATCCAACTTTGTCTCCACATGAATTAAGATAAGACTATATCGTTAAAACATACAAGACAATAATTGGAATGAAGCTAAATGAACTCATGTATAAAGACTAAACCCTACTATGCCTCCACATGAAATAATATAGTACATTATCATTAAAACATACATGACATTAACCAAGGTAAATGCAACAATACTACATGCAACTATAAGTCATGTTTCCAATATTAATTACATCATTATCCTCACCTCATCATTCCCCATAAAATAGGTCCACTAGTCTAAGCATATGCTAAGCTTCATTCAAGAGCATTAGCATATCAAAGACAATAGTGAAATCTCATTAGATGGTTATGGAAATCATATAAGGCTCAAAGGATTAAGATAACACACACATACTTGATCACATAATCATATCACATACTTCTCCACCCCAAAATGGGGATGAAACTACTCACTACTCATTACACTAACTACATTAACAAAATGAAACATTATACCGAAATGAAATTAACCTAAGCAAGCATGAAATATTAAAGAAGCTAAAAGGAAAGGAAAGTAAAACTAAAGAAGCATGCAAGAATTAAAAGACTATATTAAAAGAAACTAAGAACAATTATTTTATTAAAATGACTCACATTGAAGGTAGCATTCTTCTCCACCTTGAGTTTTGCTTCAAGGCTTACTCCAAGTAGAGAGAATGTCACCAAGCAATGGGTAGTTACAATGGAAGGTGAAGAGTTCTATTTATAGCCATAGAAAAAGGTAATCCGGGACAATCCCCCGATGTGGGACAAAACAAATACTAAAAATAGCCTAAACAAACACTAATACATACGCTCCAAAAATCTCAACGGATCCGGAAAGATCCGGACTGCCAATTGGCGGTTCCAGGATCCGGATCTCGCTCATTTTTGTTGTGGGATTGTCTTGATGTATTTGTTGGTCTTGGATGCATCTACTTCGCTTGTTGTAGCTCCGACCCGAATAGAATTGCCAAAATACTCCCCATGATGGTGTGGAGTTTTCTGTTTTTCTCTTTGGTCATTCGGTCTTACGTTCAGATCCTTCTTCCTTGCATCTTAGTCCCCAGGTCTCACAATTAAGTCATTTTTTCCTGCTTTTGGGTCATTTCATGCTTCATGTCTTCAAACCTATTTATTTCTGAAATTCAAACATAAAACTCATCACGTAGCATTGCTTAGGTGTAAGATAATGGATATACGATACAAATATAAGCATGAAATGATGTCAATCACTCCACCACAAGTGGCTCTAGCTCATGTCTCACCAAACTAACATCGTCAATCTGAACTCTATCTTGCACAAAATTTCCTCGACCGTACTTTGAATATTCAGATTCATCGTCCTCCATGTTATATGAATCTGTTGGAAACATTCACACAACCACTAATCATTGATCATCGCTTTCTTTCTCTTTTGGCTCAGAAACATAAAAAACTTGCTATACTTGAGATGCAAGTACAAAATGTTCTTCTGGTTTAAGAAATCGATTCGCAGTATTCATCACTTCTAGTAGTGTTGTCTCGACCCAAAACGCCATACCACTTGCACTTGAACAAAACAAACTTCAAATCACCATAGTATTGAAGTTCGATTATGTCTTGCAATACACCAAAGTAGTCGATAGGCGCAATAACAATATTATTATCTCGTGCAGAGGAGTAACTTTACAAATACTCCACTATTCTGTGTTTTGGCTTTCGACTCACGTTTCTGTGTGCGAAACCTAAACCCATTGATGAAATTTCCTAAATACCTCCTCCCCACATTGTCTGAACCTCTAGCAAGTGTTTCGATATCGATATTTCCACAATTTTCTTTGCGAACTGTCTCCCTAAACCACTCACTAAAAAGTCTTATGTTGAACACTTGTTTGTTGTCGTCGATTGCGACGTACTCCTAGTCCAAGGAAAACGGTGTAACAATTAAAACGCCTGAAATAGTCGAATGTGTAATTGTGTGTTAACAATGAGTAAAGATATTGCTAATTAAATAACACAAGTGTAGTCTTAACTTATTCTTGATATTCATCAACAATGACAATATTATTTAACACCTAATTGTGAGCTTTTTCAAGATTGACAAGGTCCAGAACAACCATTTTGTCGGTGCCTAACAGTCTTTCACCTCCATCATTTCTCAAAGGCTCATTAAAATTTGTCTCCACACTCTTCATGTATCTTGAGGAAAAGGTGGTACACTCTTCTGCGAGAACACCTTCGGCAATTAACCTTTTCGGTTTATTTCTGTTTTGAACGTACCCCTTACACATATTCATATATCTCCCAAACGGATACATGCAACGATATTCAACCAGCATGCCAATCGTACCTCTCAAGCTAGGTGAATAGGTAAATGCAACAGTACATCAAAAAAAACTCGGTGAAAATATCATTTCCAATCGGCAGAGAATAAGACCAATGTTCAACTCTAGTCGTTGAAAATCTTCCAAGGTGTTTATTTTAGAACACAAACTGTGAAAGAACTTACTTAGGTTGATAATTGTTTCTCGCACCTCTTTAATTCCATGACCATTTCTAATGGCCAGATGTAATAGCTCTTGCATCAGTACGTGATGATCATGACTTTTTAGTAAGCTAATCTTGCTGTAGAGATAATGTATACAATAGGTTGATAAAAAAGTACTAAAAATCCTTTATCAGTTAATTGACTCACACTAAGCAAATTATGTTTTAAACCATTCACAAGAAGCTCATTTTGTATTTAGGTATTAGAATCAATACCAACATCGTCGATGCCAATAATGTGACATTTAGCATCATCCCCAAATGTGACGGTTCCACTCTTCTTTGATTTCAATGTTTTGAACATAGAGTGGTCTCCCGTCATGTGCCTCGAACACCCACTATCTACGATCCACTTCCCCTTCCTTTTCACCTACATCCAAAGAAGACGAAGAAAATTTCGGTACCCATATTTGCTTGGGTTCTTTGGGGATAGCTTTAGGTACCCAGACTTGTTTAGTTCTTAGTACCCAAACATTTGAAGAAAATTTCTTTTTCACTACACCATTTGAAGCATGCACAAAATAACTCTTAGAATTTTTCTTTTCATTCTTGTATCCTAAACCATGTTTTTCTAATGATTGAATTTGACTACCAAGTAACATAACTAACATCTTCTTTCCTCTTGTGAATCCCTCAAGAACAATTCTCAATTGCTTATTGCATTCTATAAGATCATGTATTTCTGTAGCATGAGATTCATCATTGAGTGCTTTTAAGCTATTGTTTTCCAAGACAAGCTTATCAACTTCATTTGATAACGATTCATTTAAACATGCTAGATCATGATTAGCTTTCCTAGATAGTTTACTTTTATGTCTTAATAGTTCACATTTTTCAAGCAACTCATGAAAGACATCAAATAATTCATCATATGAGTTTGAGTCATGAGTTGAGAGTACCTTTTTTTCTCCATCTTTGGCGACATTACAAGTGTTGGGCTCGTCTTACTCGCTTGATTAAGATGCACTACCCAATTCTCCATCAACTTCTTCTTGAGTGTAGAGGCATAGTAAGCTTCTTCATTTTCTGACTCACTTGATGAACTAGAGGATGATTCAGATGATCCATCCCAAGTTTCCTTGATGGCCTTTTTCTTCTCCTTATCCATTTTTCTCTTCTTTTGAACCTCCTTTCTTTCTCCTCATTTTCTCTTCTCAATTTCTCTTTTCTTTCCTTGGATTGGATTAATGCACAATCTTTCTTTATATGCCCAACTTTATCACATTCGCAACAAATATGACATTTTGAGTTCTCTCCATTGTCCCTTCTCTTTCTTTGGATTTTTTTTCACCATATGCTTCTTGAATCTCTTAACCATCATTGCAAACTCTTTATCACTCTCCTCGTCATCTGAATTTTTGGATTCAAAGTTAGCCTTGAGGGCAATAACTTTTTCTTTCTTTTTCGAGATTTCAATGTCTTTTCTCTCATTCATTTGAATCTCATAAGCCATAAGGCTTCCGATGAGGTCCTCCATTGACAAATTGTTGACATCTTGAGCCTCATCAATGGCGGTTGTCTTTTTCTCCCAATCGTTTGAGAGATATCGAAGAATCTTCCGCACATTGTCACCTTCATTCACTTTCTTACCAAGATTTTTCAAATTGTTAGTAATCTCGATGAAGCGAGTATTCATCTCGCTTATACTTTCACTGGGTTGCATAGAGAATAATTCATATTTGCGCACGAATATATCAACCCTAGTTTGTTTCATTCTAGATGATCCTTCATGATGAGATTCAAGTAATTTTCATATTTCATAAATGGTGCCACACCCGCTGATCCTACCATATTATTGAGTGTCTACTCCACAAGCAAATATGTTCACGAGTTTAGCATTCATCTCAGCATTAACAATTATTAGTTCATCGGTCAAAGTAGCTAATTGTTCACTAGTGGGTAGATCATAGTTCTTACTAAGAAAGATCCACATTTTTAAGGAAATTGATTGGATGTAAATCCTCATTCTATTTTTCCAATGGGCATAGTTATTCCTAGTAAGTAAAGGGGGCCTACTAGTGGATAATCCTTCTCTAAATTGATTAGTGTTACTCTCCATGACTAAATGTATTAGATGAGTAAACTTATGCTCTGATACCAAATGTAAGTAGACTAATCACTAATCAAGAGGGGGGGGGGGGGGGGGGGTGAATAGATTATAACCCAATTTAGCTAAATAATGCAAAAATAAATATAGTGAATGAAAGATTGCAAACTAAAAGATGACTCCGGAGATTTATAGAAGTTCGATCACACCACCGTGATCTAGTCCTCTCCTCAAGTTTCGATCGCTCCTCTGATCCCTACTTGAGAATTCACTATTATCTTCGTTCCGGGTCGAAGATAAACTCTCTTACAATCAGAGCCTTGCGAACACCCTCACCTTGCTCAAATCTCCTCTCACAACCTGAGATGGTGCTTCCTCAAAGCTTTAGTACTCTTTCTCTCCTTCACTACCCTACTTCTATCTTTCTCCTTCAGCTCTCCCTCCTTCTTTTCTCTCTCTCTTGTCTCTATTCTTCACTGTCTCTCCTTATCCTATTCTTTCTATTTCTACTTCTCCTTTTTTTCTTTTTTTTGTGACCAGGGAACTCACCGAACCACCGCCCTATGGACGCTGGTCAGGCTACAAACCCCAGGGTTTGTGGGCCCACCCCATTTATTACCCTCTGCCGAACCGAGCTCACTCACCATATAAGGGGAAATAGGCACCTGAGGAGACTCGAACCTCTTACCTCATGTTCCATAGGTCTTCACCGGCTAAGCTACCCGGTGGAGGGGGGGGGGGGGGGGGGGTACTTCTCCTTCTCTCTATTTGTTTCCCTCTCTCTCACTATTCCCTATAGTAGGATTTCATGTCAAACAAAGCAATAGGATTTGGCATGATATGTATGAATAATTGAAATCCAATTTTCTAATAGTGATTTCTCTCCTTCACTACCCTTCTCCATCTCCTTCTATCCTTTTGTCCTTCTCTTTGATACTCTTTCTCTCCTTCACTACCCTACTTCTCTCTTTCTCCTTCATTTTTCTACATTTAGTACATTTTTCTAATAGTGATTTCTCAATGTAAACCAATGTTTCAGAGTAGTAGTGCCAAAATCAAAATGTCATTTGATTGGTTATGTAAAACAAGAAAAATATGTTTTTCATGAATATATGCAAGATAAGCTAAAATTCTACTAAGTCAGCTAAAATAGCTAACTTAATGATCAATGTAAACTTTGAAGGAATGGTAGAAGGCAATGAAGAAATACCAGTAAATCATGAGCCCGTGATTGTAATAGACATGGTAGTCGGTAGATGACGAAGAAGGAATGGTAGATTGGAATAGACATGGTATTATAGAATCAATTGATAATGTTTGATTCTATAATACCTGAGAACCTTAGTGGTTTGAAATTTGATTTATAATTCAATGTTTGCTTGAACATTCGTTGTTGGTTTTAGGATTGACTTTAACAATTCAATATATGATTTAGGATTTCATTTTGTATTATGAAGTTCTTCTAGATTATGGATTTCATTTTGGTTAGAATTTAGATTTATAATTCGATATTGGATTTATGGATTGATATTGGATTTTAGATTCGAGTTTGAATTGAATTTTGGTTAGAATATATAAGATTTGAAATTGAACTACGATTTTCGATTTGAATTTAGGATTTGATATTGGATTGTATGACTTATGTTTGATGAATTGACGATATTGTAATGCTTGTACTTGAATCGTGGGTATTTTTTCTTGTCAATACAGGTTTTCTGAATTTTTTTTATATCAAAAATATAGTAGAGGTTCTGCCGAAATTTAGTTAGAATTATAAAAAAATGGAGGTGTTTTTGGTTCAGTAAATTGATTGGAATTTAATATTTGAAATTGAACTACATAGAATTTTTCCTTAAGGATTTAATTTCAATTTTAAGATTCACTTTCGGATTTGATTTTGGATTACAGTTTCTATCATAAATTACGAATTTCATTTTGTGTTATATTATTAGAGTCATGGCTTCAGACAGAAGTTTGATGTATGAACAAAGAGTTAGTCGATAATTTTGAGACTTTTTTGAAATTAGTATTTAGTTCCAATAATCAGTACATTCAAGATGGAAGGATCTTGTGCCCGTGCAAAAAATGTTGCAACACAAAGTGGGAGACCAGAGGGGACGTTATTGTTGATGTTGTCGTTAACGGTTTTGCTCGAAATTATGAGCAATGAGTTTTTCACGGAGAATCATTTGCTACTACGAGTGCCCAAATAGTAGTCCCGACAAATGTAGCTCCTACAATAGAAAATGAGCTGAGTGAAGATGAGATGTATGACATTGAAGGGATGCTACACGATGTTGTCGTGGGTGGTAATGTCAGCGACGACGCGTCGAGACACAGGATAACAAAATATGCTCAGAAGTTTCTGGATTACTTAAAAGATGGAGAACAACCGTTGTATACGGGATGTAAACCAGAATTGACAAAGTTGTTGTTTGCCATCAAAACATTTTATACGAAGACCACTTGTAAATGGTTGGACACTTCATTCGACAAATGGTTGACGTTTCAAGTTGAATTACTGCCAGAGGGAGCTTGTCTGCCTAAAGATACGTATCAGTTGAAGAAATTGGTTCGAAATTTAGGATTTTATTATGAAAATATTCACATGTGCAAGAATCATTGCATTTTGTACTGGAAAGAGAATGAGAATGTCAATTCATGTGCGATATGCGGAGAATCTCGTTGGTTAACCGAGGAAGGGGAAAATGAATATGAAGTAGACATGCAAGAACAAGGTTTTCAAAAATCCAAAAAAAATTTCGTGGTGGTTTTACGACACTTCCCATTGAAGTCAAGACTTCGCAGGTTGTATCTCTCTGTTGATATTGCGAAGTCGATGAGATGACATTCGGAAGAACATAAAAAAGATGGGAAATTACGTCATCCAGCCGATTCTATGTGTTGAGCTGAGTTAGACAACAAATATCCAAGTTTCGCTTTGGAGATAAGTGTTGGCTTTTTGCCTTATTGCTTTTAATTTTGATGATTAACAAACTAATATTATGTACAACTTCAATTAATATATCACACACATCATATTTTCAAATTGCATATATATATTGTATATTTCTAACATTGTAGGTGCTCAAACCAAATGACTAATCAATTTCAAAATCGAGGTTCAAGACTTGTAATCAAAGCTTAAGGACTTCAAATGTAATGTTCTATTTATTTAAGTCATAAGATCAAATATACACTTGATGCACAAAAGGAAAAATCTATTTCTATCGGTCGACCGTTTACCTTCCGGTCTACCAAACATGTCCCAGCCGGACGTCCAATCACAACTAAGGTGAAATCCTAAAATCCAGAAACGTTTCGTTCCTTATTTTTTGCTGCGCACGTTGGAGATTGGAGAGTTAGCACAATTATCACGCGTAGTAGTGGAATAATAAACCACTTCGCCAGAACGACACAAATGAATTCGTCATCTCGTGATTGTGTATTTTTTACTTGAGAAAAATTAAAGTAAAACTTAAAGGTGTATTTTGAGCATGCACGATTACACAACACACAACGATAGTAATGTTGTGCGCATAACGAATAAATCGTAAACAGACTATTTAAGTGATCGATATGCATGTTTTTCCTCGACAAGAAAATGAGATGAATGTTGCAGACGTGTGCAACACATTCCGATCAAATGAATTCGACAGATACCGACACCTTGCTTCGTGTCACCCAAATGTTTTCAAAAGTTTTTTTTTTGAATATACGTGTTTATTATTTACACGAAGTCTTTTCTAAGTCACTTTGGAAGCTCTTAAAATAAAATATGGTCCGCAAATACAGAGCAAGACAGTTGGGCAAACCACGTATAGCTTCAAACTAACAGCTCATTATCTGGAAAATTACCCGAAACAATTGATGAACACGTGGCATCCCAAACTTGTTGTTCCGTCCTTGACACACCAACGAACCTCCTCACTCGTCGGATCCCCACCACCACCTTAGGAGCAAACCCCTTCCCACCTCCATCTCCGGCGATGATCGTGTCGGCGCTGCTGACGTCGGTGGGGATCAACCTCGGCCTCTGCCTCCTCTTCTTCACTCTCTATTCCGTCCTCCGCAAACAGCCCTGGAACGCCGCCGTCTACGCGCCGCGCCTCCTCGTCGAGGGGAGACTCCAGCCCGATGCCGCCCTCAACCTCGACCGCTTCCTCCCCACCGCCGGATGGGTCTCGCGTGCGTTGAGGACCCCCGAGGAGCAGCTGCTTAGGGAGGTCGGGTTGGATGCCGTCGTCTTCGTCAGGATCTTCATCTTCAGGTTTAGGTTTCGGTTTTTGGAAATTCCGTTTGGGATTTGAAAGTTTTGATGTTTCAGTGGTTTTCGTGAGTTTTTTTTATAGGATTTTTGTCTTTGGATTTCGGAGCTTTGGTTTTTTTCTTCTAGGGGTGGAATTAGTGGTGATGTTTTGTTTTTCTTCGGAGTTTAGCTTAAGAGTTGAATATGGTCTGTGGGTTTAGGACTTCAAAGTTTTGATCTTTGGGCGTGTAGCGGTTTGTCTTTGTCTTTGGGTTTTTGTAACATCCTTAACTGCGGAAGAAAATTAAAATTTTAACATAAATTCAAACACGAGGATATTACGGAAAAATACAGGCAACCGGTGCACCAACATATATACATAATATATATCTGAGAGCTCAAGAATGTGATTACAACAAAATATTCTCGGCAACATAATATCCCCAGGCATTACAGCCGGAAACATTCTCGGCAACAACACAACCTTGGATCACTATTAGGCCGACAATGTCCGTACTGTTGCCCTCAAAGGTCGGGGACTCATTGCCCTCAAAGTTGATCCGACGAACCACTGTCAGGCTGACAATGTCTTTACCGTTGCCTCAAAAAGGTCGGGACCCGTTGCATTCAAGCTGATTCCACAACACCACAAAAACACCAAACTGAGCAGAACCGGTTGGACAAAACCACCACTCCGGTCGACCGAATCCCCATCCAGAGGACTGACTCAACCGAAAAACTCACCAACCGGTCGAACGGCAAGGGGGACCTGTCGACCGAAAACAACCAGTAAAATCTACTTCACGCACCAAAAACACGAACGGTCGAACAACAACATAAACAACGGTCGACCGGAAAAAGACAGTAAAATCAGACTTGAAGCAAAACATACTGGTCGACCGAACAACAATAGGTCGAACAAACTTTAAGTTATTTTAAGTCGTCAGTCGAACGAGGTCTCAGGACGGTCGACCATTTTTGTGGTTTACACCCCTAACCGACTTAAAACCGTGCATCCGGTTGGACTGGTCAACACGACGGTCGACCATTTAGATGGTTAACGCCTCCAATTGACACACTACAGAGCATTCAGTCGAACGGCAAATGAGACCCATTCGACCGGAAACTCCCGGAGCCTTCATCTTCTTGCTAAAAATGCACATCCAGTCGACCACCCAAGGGTATCGTTCGACCGATGCGAGATATGAATGCCCAAAATTCACTACAACCGGTCGACCGAACCACTGAAATGGTCGACCGATTCAGTGCTGAACTCTGCTGCACAACTCCGACGAGTCTTCCGGCCTACCGTCGACTACTCAAACACTCACTCAAGCCTAAGTGAGCATAAAAGTAAAACTTGACATACCTTTAAGGCTTGAAGAAGCCTTAGAAGATCAACCGCGAGCGTTTCCACGCCAACGAGCTACCTCCGGCGAAAACCTCCCGAGCAACGATCATGTAACGTCCCGAAACAGCGGAAGAAATTTTTCAAAATAAACATACAACATACGACCGTCAACGGTCAACAAGGACACGTTACTGAAAGTCAACTGAATACAAATATATAAATATATCTCCACGTGGAAGTCATAATACAGAGTGTCAAAAGAGCGATTACAAGTCTACTACATAACTACGGTAATCGCTACCTCTACAAAAAGATACGAAGACAGGATCCGATCCCGGAGGTACTCCCCTCGGTCACCACCAACCTACGACTGCCTACTCCCTGAAAATGAAACATAAAATCTGCCTGAGTTCCCGCAAGGAACCCCGTATGCCAACATCTCCTAACATAAATAGAAACAAATACGAAAAGCCATGAATGCATATGCAATGCAAATCCGCCTCGGGCCCACTGACTGCCTCCGCTCTCCAACACAAGGAAAGTGCATCCCCTCCCTACACAAGGAAGAAGGCGTCTCTCGGCCGCACAGGCACAAGTGACCTCGCTCTCCGACACACGGAAAGTGCAACCCCTCCCTACACAAGGAAGAAGACATTTACCACCCACACATGCATGGAAGACATCCATCTGCCGCACAGGCTCAAGGGGTCCAACAGAAATACGCTCTCGTCGTAGGTGAAATCCGTAGCTCCGAGGTCCGGTGATCGACCGTGGGCTCGGCAGCCGGTAGTCGCCTAAACTCGACGGCTCGCGTGTGGATAAATCCACCAAAGGAATTAATCCGACCCACCGGTCGAACAAGGTCAAATCTAGCGGTCGACCGTTTGGAAGGTCTACGTTATACGTTTTATATACATATATATCCTATCGGTCGAACCAGGGTCCGTTCAACCGATAAAGAAAACTGCATGAATCCTGCCCACTGCATTCGGTCGACCGGATCAACAAGCACTTCACTACAGGAAAACTGCACTCGGTCGGTCGACCGGATCCAAAGCGGTCGACCGTTTAGATGGTCAACGCTCTTGACCGACTTTGCGCAGTTCGGTCGACCGAGACACACACTCGGTCGGCCGAAGGTCTATCTATCCTATCTACTGGGTTCGGTCGACCGAAACAACCACCGGTCGACCGGACTAATATAAACCTTATAAAATATTCCCGCTAAAATTTGGCATAAACGGTCGACCGTCACACAGACGTCGTTTGATCGTTTTCGGGCAGTAAGCAAATATATACTAAACTTGGTCGACCGAGACCAACTACCGGTCGACCGAACATACATTTTCCTCCTGAACATGCTTCACACAGACCTCGTTCGGTCGACCGAACCACACTTCCGGTCGACCGAACAGAGCGTCTTCAACCTCTGTCCAGTTGGGTTCGCCGGGGAAACGGCACCAACGCCGCCCCCTACACTCCCACACCTCTTGGGGAGTTAATATGAAGACTTGACATACCTTTCACCGTGAAGAAGACGTGTGCGGCGAGCTCCTCCACCTTCGGCGTCGTTTCTAGTTCCTTCTCCTTCTTTCCTCCGTTCCCGGCGCTCCTCCCTCGCTTGCGCCTCCACCACGTCGCCGGAGCTCTCCTCCTTCCTCCTCTGGTCGCCGGGATGCAAGAACAAAGGGTGAGTTTGGGTGGAAACGAAATGAAAACCAAAAGAGAGAGAGAGAGATGAGTTGCACCACTTATACCCAAAACCCATGCATGCTACAGTGTCGGCCACACCCTAAAACCCTAAACCCATCCTTCTCTCCCCTCTTCCCCATGCATGCACACCACAACCCATGCCTCTTCCCTAATTTCGTGGGTTTAACCCTAAAAGAGGGATTAGGTCTTAACAGATCACCCCAACTCCGGCAAATGTGACCGTCACTCCGTGCACGATCTACACCCGACCTCACCGGAGCCTCAGGAAGCCTTGGCGAAAAGACTAGAGAGTGAGAGAGAGAATTGAGAGACGAGTGGGAGAGAATTCAGAGAGAGAAAAACCAAACCTTATATAAATCCTCCAATCAATCTCAGCCGTCCATCTCACCAACTCTAATTCCTCCCTAAACAACCACTAATCAAGCCCAAAACATGATTAATGCAAAACAAGAATTTAGGATTCTCACAGTTTTGGATTCGGATTTTGGCCTGAGATTTTGAGTTTGGAGGAGTGGTGTGCGTTGTTAAGCTTAGGATTTGACCGGAGTCCAGTGGCAGGACCACTGGTGTTCGATCCTTGTGATCTGGTGATTGCTGTTGGATCGGATTCAAGGATCAGTGCACTTTGTGTCTTCGTGGGTGCAAAACCTCCAAATGAAGAGTTTAATTTCGTTCAGTGTTTTAAATTCTCGAACGAGTGGTGTGGTGTTTCTCTGTCTGACCATAATCAATGATGGTCTAGCTTGTTGGTTGAGCTGTGATTTCCAGAGTGGTGTAATATTTTGTTGATGATCATGGGATAATCTGTCAAATTCTCCTTTTATGTTACCTTTTGTCATAACATTCATATGTTTTACCAGTTCTGCAGTCACATGTAGAAGAGCACAATTGGTTGCTTCAGGTTTAGCTCTGACTTCTTGAATTGTTTGTTGCTTGTCTAGAAAGTCTGATTTAAATGCTTACAATGACTCATGGTCAACTCTAGAAGTGGATTGTCCCATTTTAAGTTGGCACTGTTCTGGTCAACTTGTTTGGCCTCAGTGGAATTGGATCTGTATCTGCTTGGTTCTTCAAATTGTGTTGTGTATTTTTAAAAGTTTAATAATGTGGAAGCTTTGTAGGCAATGGCCGCATTGTGCATGATTCTTTTCAATTTTTTGGTATTTATTCGAAGTTATCGTGTGGATATTGGATGACTTGAATTATGGCAGTCCTATGGTTTATTCTGTTTCAGTGCTTCAATTTTTCTCTGCTTCTCTTTTTCTTCTGATAAGTTATGGTCACTTTTTTGGTTTCTAATTTGAATTTTTTAATTTCAGTTTCAAAGTATTTGTTGTTGCTGGGATCTTAGGGATCTTTGCCATTCTCCCTGTAAATTACTTAGGGGACCAACTACAGGTGTCTCCTTTCTTTGATATCCCCAACGAGTCTTTGGATAAGTTCAGCATTTCAAATGTGAAAGATGGTTCAAATTGGTAGGCTTTATCTATCTTCTACTTATGCTTGTCACTGTATTACTATTAATGTTCTTTTTTTTTGCCTGAACGGTAATTTGTAATGTACTACTGTTCAAAGCTCCGAAGTGCTTAAAGTTTTTGTCTTGAAATCGTCAATATTCCAGCAGTCCAATACCAGTAGTTCAACATATTACACTATTATTTCCATGTTTATGATGTTTCTTTGACATTTTATATGTAATAATATGCAATGGAAAATGTATCCAACACCCCAAAGTGACGTTTTTCTGCCTGTTTATATTTTATACTTATTTATACAAAAAATTGTATATGATCGATCATGCCAGTTAAGCTAATTCACTGTAGAAGCAAAATCCTGATCATAAATTTATGCCTTTTAACAGGTTGTGGCTTCACTTTTCTGCAGCATACATCATTACGGGTGTTGTCTGTTATCTGCTTTATTTTGTAAGTTGTTTTTCTAACAATTGGCTTGAGTTTAATTGAGTTCTATATAAAACTTAGATTCCTTTCTTCTTCACAGTAAAAAATCACTGAACCATTATGATGCTCTTTTTAGGTTAATTTTTTAGTTTTTATGGTGTTGCTTTTCTCTATATCTGTTCCGTATTAACTGTTTTACAGCTATATGTTTGAACCCAGCGTTCTTGCATAATGTTTTTCTGGTAACAATTTAAGCTTGTCAGGACTGTTTTATGGAAAATAAGATGTTAGCTATTATTTACCGTGTCTTGGCTATTAGAAATGCTATCAGAGATTTACCGTGCCTTAGCTGTTAGAAATGCTATCAGAGTTTTTGCTTAGTATTAAAATAGTCAGGACCACTTTGCCTTAGATTGCTTTGTTTAGTTCAAAGACCTTCAATTAAATGTCCTTGGAAGAAGTTCTCAACTTAAGTTGCTTCTGAGGACTAAAACAGTAAATATGAGAGAGTTGAGTATAGTTAATTGGATTTGATAGCTCAAGCAACTCTATCTATTGAAATTTTCATTATGTGCAGGAGTACCAATATATCACTTCTAAAAGACTTGAATATTTCCATGCATCCAAACCACAACCACATCAGTTCACCATACTGGTACGTGGTATTCCGACATCTGATGGAAGTATCTTCAGTGATGCCGTGGATAGGTTTTTTACAGAGTACCATCCATCCATATACTTATCACATCTGGTGATTCGTCGAACCAACAAGCTTCGTAATCTACGGGTGAGCACTCATATTTTTTATTAGCACGCTTCTTTTTGTAAGTGCAAATTGCTGGATTTCTTCAATAAAGCATGAATTTGGTGGTATTGCAATGCAGTGGTTCATTGGTTAACCATTCTTATTGACAGTTCAATTATCAGCACCCTGCTATCTCTTTTAAACCTAGGCAGCTAGGTGGCTAGGCCCACTCCCTTGGTATATGACTTGCACATATTTCTCCATCCTTGTTCAGAGACCGTTTTCCTTATTTTTTCTGGGGCACTGTGATACTCTGAACACCATCTAATGCTGCTGCAATGCTGCATTTATTTGTCTTCTATTTTGCTGGTAAACAGATGGCAGATATTGTCTGAGCACTAGATGGATCTCTTCTTTTACTTAAAATTTAATATCAACCGAGCAGCACGCCAGCACCACATAATAAAAATAGCTTGAAGGCTTTATTCGCAACTGAATACCGATTTACCTTAATATACTTCTATTCTGAATGAGTAACACAACACTATAATTTCAAATAAATTCCGAGGCAAGTATATATTTTTCACATGTTTCAGTTTAATAACTGAATTTTAGATCATATTTCATTTGATCTCTCTTTTAGATCCATCTTCCCTTACACTTCTTACATAGCAAAACACTGTGAATTCTTGTTTATAGCACATGCTTCAAAGCTAGGCGCTAGGAAGTTTAAATTGTTAGATACTTGTTGCCTTACACTTGATTTATTTCAATATTTCCATATTGCTTCTGGTTTACACATTTTAGTTCAAAACAGTTGAAATTTATAAGGGGAAAAATGAAAATTCCCTGTTATATTTTTCTATGATGAACATATGTTATTTTGATATATCTGAATATTGGTAAATCCATCTTAGAATGATGCTGAAAGCATGTATAGAAAACTTTCCCACCTAAAATCAAGACCCCAAAGACCGGAAGGATCAGATCAGCGTGGTTTCCTGGGAATATTTTGTAGGAAGGTTGATGCTGTTAGCCGCTGTGGAAAAAAGCTGGAGGATCTAGAAGAGAATGTGAGGCTAGAGCAGTCTGCCATTTCATTGAGGGGGGAGGTATTTTTTTCTCCTTCTGTTGTCTTGAAAGTGGTTTATTTATTTTTCTGCATATCTTTTGAACTAGTTTGCTGCATTCTGTTTGTCTTGTTCAAAGATAAACCTTTTTTGCTTCTCAAACTAGAAATAGAACACAAGACTTCACAAGGGAATACCTTGTGATCTTTGTCCATATGCTGTTGTGGTAAGTACATGACTGTGTTTCCCCTTCCATCTCCATACCATAATCATACATTTAAGCCCATGACCAGTCAATATTTTTTTCCAGTTCTTTACCATCTTTTAGATGCTATTTAGTACCTACGTCGGCATAGGAGCTTATTGTAGCCATTATCATTATTTGTCCAATTCACTTCCGAAGAAACGGGGACCAACAAGAAGCTCTACAACCTTAAATCATATCTTGCAAGGGAGAGATCCTTGGGCCTTATAACTCAAGACATGCAATCAATTTTACCCGAAATTGGACAATTTTCACATATGCCTCACATGGACAATTTACACATGGACCCCCCCAACACACACACACAACCAAACTCACGACACCATATAAAAAACAAGAAGCTCATAGATGATCTACACACCTCCAAAGTCAATTGGTTGAGGGAAAGACCCATGGACCGTGTAATCCAAGACACAATCAGTTTTACCTGACGTAGGGATATTCTCACATCCCCACAAGCGGACCATGTCTAAGCGTGAAACACAAATCAGGTTTAGGCAGATGCCACACATTTATCTTGGTACTTATAATTTCCTCTTCCTTTCTTTTGACAAACTTAATTTTTCCCTATATACTTGTATAGGCGTTCTAGTCTTTATTAGGTTTTTTATTAGTGACCCTTTCCTTTGCATTTAGCTCAATATCTAGTGACGTGGTAATTATATCTACAACTTCCGGTCTTATAGAGAAGAAACAATATTAGCACTAGCACATATTTCGAGATATTTCTTCAGTGGTTTGTTCATATTCTTGTCAGTTGTAAAAGCTTTCTTTTAGGTAATGAAGTTATTTTATAACTTGCTAGCATACTACTTCACAACAGCTCATCAATAAAAGGTATGATACTAACCAAGTATTATTTAAATAGGAGGTTCCAGCTGCCTTTGTTAGCTTTAGATCACGATATGGAGCGGCAACTGCTCTTCACATCCAACAGTCTGTCAATCCAACACAGTGGGTCACAGAGCAAGCTCCTGAACCTCATGATGTATACTGGCCTTTCTTTTCTACTTCATTTATGAGAAGATGGATTTCCAAGATGGGGGTGATTGTGGCGTGCTTCATCCTAACAGTTGTCTTCCTCATTCCAGTTGTTTTCGTGCAAGGGCTTGCTAATCTAAAGCAGTTGAAGACATTGCTTCCATTTTTAAAGGACATATTGGACATGTTGGTAGTTGCTAGTTAGTGCCTTGACGTGCTTATTTACCATTCTTCATGCCATTTTCAGCATACACTAACATAAGTTTCCTGAAACTGTAAAAACATCATCTCCACTTGCGGTGTTATTTCTGCATAATTCTTAATCTGAATTCTTTTATTTGATTAAGTTTATGTGAACAGTATCTGTTTCATTAACACAGCATGCATGCAACCTTGTGGATGTTTAACTAAAACATTTAACTTTTAACAAGGAACTTAATTAGTGTTGAGACCCTGCTAGTCCAAATCCCGTAAGTAGTTAACTGGAGATTGTGGAAAGCAGGATTATATAGCACTCATCCTTATATTTTCTTCAAGCTTTCAATAAATAAATTTATTTTGTAGAAATAAATAGTTATAATGTAAATTTTCTTTGTGTGCAGACCTGTTGTTACTCAAGTCATTACAGGATATCTTCCCAGTCTCGTACTATATTTGTTCTTACAATGTGTACCTCCGGTCATGAAGCTATTTTCCACCATGCAAGGATATATTTCTAATAGTGAGATTGAGAGGAGTGCCTGTTTGAAAATGCTTTGGTTTACCATATGGAACATATTCTTTGCAAGTGTATTAAGTGGATCAGTTACCAGCCAGTTAGATGTTTTTCTTGACCCAAAGCATATACCACTAACACTTGCTGTTGCAGTTCCTGCTCAGGTGAGAATAACTTTCTATTGTTTTAGCTTTCCTACTATTACTTTATTAGACCATCAGTTTCATCTGAAAACATCACATATTTTTGGTAAAATTCTTTTCTTATTTCTAAATAATTCGGAAATGAGATGCAAAAATTTCCATATCCAAAGGAGAAAATATGGAATGAGCAGAGATCAACAAATCTTACTAAAGGGTACTTTAAGATAAAGCTTATTTATATGTAGTTCAGTTGGACTATTAGCCCTAAAATCAGAAGTTCGGATTTTCTGATAGCAGATAAGAATTTATTTATGGTCATACTTATTTTGATGTCATTACCAAACCACTATGTTTATATTTGTGTCATTACAAAACCTCTTTACATACGTCTAGGTCATTGGGTTTTTGGAGACCAAGTTTTCCATCTTCCCCCACTTGTAAATTCCCTTTCCAAATGTTCACTTTAATCATGAAAATTAAAATATTCTTTTCAAAACCCCAACTATTCCCTAATCATTGAGCTGTCCCCAATTGTGTAACCCCCAATTCTAACTATTTCCTAGGGTTTTGGTGTGGAATGAGAGCTTCAACGTTAAAAATTTGGGAGCAACATAGTTATTCAGGAATTGTCGGGGTTTTGAAAAGACTTCATCAATTTCTGTGATTAAGGTGAACGTTTGGGGCTGAAATTTACGACTTACAATGGGTGATCGGAAAAATTAGTTCCCATTAGTCAAACGGAAGACATAAATTAAGGGGTTTCGTAATGACACAAACATAGAAGTGTTTGGTAGTGACATTAAAATAAATATGAACGTAACAATGACATAAACATAAATAGGTGGTTCTCAATGGTGTGGATTAGAAAATGCCATGTTTTCCTCCATACAGATTGACCAGTCACTCTGTCTTGTCAGTAGGTGCTAAACCAAAGTTAAGTAATAAGTATGTTCGTATATTGTGGTAGAAGTGTTCTTAATGTTGACTTTGTGTGCGCTTTAAATGATATTTTTTGTAATTTTTTTATTTTCTTACATATAAGGATCTCTATTTGCACTGCAGGCCACATTTTTCATCACCTATGTTTTGACATCGGGATGGACCAGTTTATCGTCGGAGTTGACTCGCACCAAGCCCTTGATCAGTAATTTTGTTGGTCTAACCCGCTCCAAAGGTGTGGAAGACGGATTTGATGCACCATCTATTCCTTATTACAGTGATATTCCTGCGGTTCTTTTTTTCGGGCTTCTTGGAATTACCTATTTTTTGTTGGCTCCTTTGATCCTGCCATTCCTTTTGGTGTATTTTTGTCTTGGATACATTATTTACCGTAATCAGGTGAGGGAATTAATTCCATTGTGTCTTGGATTGGGAAAGGTAAATTATGATGCATAGCATGTAATCCCATGAAATCCTTTTCATATTTACATTTGCTGTAGTACCATTAAAAGGCAGATGTCTGTTGTTAACAAAGGAGAGATTCTGCCTTAAATGTCTTCAAAGCCTTAATAGTAACTTCATTTAAGTTAATGCTATGAACCCTTTCATTCATCCATGTGGAAAAAGACATGGCAACCGCACACATCTTGATGTGATATAAAATTTAGGTTTCCTTCTTTTGGTGTGTTTATTTGTAGAGGGTTAGCAAGGTTCATAAAGCCTTTTTGGTGCTCACTGTGAATCTTCTGTGCAGCTACTGAATGTGTACAAACCAAAATATGAAACTGGTGGAAAGTTTTGGCCTACGGTGCACAGCACAATGATATTTTCTTTGATACTCATGCAAACAATTGCTATTGGTATTTTTGGTCTGAAAAAGCTTCCACTCGCTTCTACCTTGTCCGTTCCTCTTCCGGTGATTACACTTCTTTTCAATGACTACTGTAGGAAGCGGTTTCTTCCCAATTTCACAGCTTATTCAGCTGAGGTAATCATACCTTGAACATCGAATTATCTTTTGCTGTAAAGAGTGTTCACTTCCTTGAACAGCAAAATTTTCTCGTGGTTATTTCTTTTATCTATTTGAAACCTGTACTGCAAGAAGGGATAAGTCAGTTCACATTTTTTATTAACTGAAACCTAATGATACTTGCTGATAAATAATCTGTAGTATGTGATCAACATGACTCCTGAAAACACTTCATAGCGACGTCTCTTGAGACACAACATAAATACATTAGCATGTAAAAGGTGAGAACTGGAAAATTGGGGTCAGAATTTAATTTGGAACAAATATGGAACATATATATGGTATGGTACCCCTAAATTATATTTGACAAAAATGACCCGAATTATTTTCATAATCCTCCGGTTCAATTATCTTCTTGCAAACGATCCTGTTATTTCGTGGATCTAGCATCCGCCATTGATATTATCATATTAGCCAGAGCCCAGACAGTTTATATTAATCCTGTAATTGTCAATTTTTTTAGCTACGATTGGTCAAGAATTTTATGTATTCTGCTCTTAACATCAGTATAGTACAGCAATCTGGTGTAACAACATATACATATTTTATTGCTTTGCTTTCAGTTCTTGCCTTCTTATACATCATAATTTGTGGCTTTGTGCTTGTATTTTCTTCACTCGCCCTTTTCTCAAATCTTTCCAATAAGTTGCTCGATTTATTTTTTGTTCCAATCATTTCACTAGCCAATCTCATGTTGTTTTAGTCTTCTGTCACAGCACTAGAAGTTTTTATTCCACTTCCATAGACTAGCCTTTGTAACTAAACCCATTTTCTTTTAAATAAGGGGTCATAGTAGATTTCAGTTCAGGTGCATCATATTGAAAAAGATAGTCCTACGTTGCTCAAATTACAAATTCTATAGCAATATATAAAGATTTACGTTTATTAATTCCCCACCTAAGTTTGGCTCTATAGAGGTGGTGGATCAACCAAATTTAACACATTAGTATGTGTCAACTCGTAAAACCAATTTTTGCTTCAAACTTGGTCTCGACTGTGGCAAGGGAAGATTAGCATATGCGAAAGTATATTGTAAACATTGGTGGTGAACAAGGTCTCCCATCACAATAGGTTAGAAATGAGATACACATACGATAAATAACCTGTAGGACGAAAGGAAAATTCTACTTGCCAAAAATCATGGAGAAATTATTCCTTCCACAGTTTCGTGGAAGAACAGAACATCTGTAAATGCTGGCTGTCTTTTACTGTACTTCCTCTTCACTGCAGAATGTTCTTTTTACCACTAGGCTGTCTTCTGCAATATGATTTTTTTTGGGTTATGAGCTATTTATTCACACTGCACTAGTGATGTATTTCAGTGATTGCAAGTGAATTGCGTAGCTACTTTTTTTTTGTTTTATGTGAGGAAACTTGGGGCACTAACTTAAGCTATTGGCTACTTCATTTTCAGAGTTTGATCAAGAAAGATCGGCAAGATCAGAATGATGCGACAATGACCGAGTTCTTTGATAATTTGGGTACCGCCTTTCGTGATCCGGCTCTAATGCCAATCAAATATACGGAGAACTCCAACGTACGGTCACCTTTACTTTCAGATGGATCATGAAGAGTTTATTCTGCAGATTTTCATGGAGCTGCTTATTCAGTGTGAAGATTATCATGTAAATATGGACTGTTTTCTGGAGAAATTTCAACTCTGGCAGATGTAAGAAATCAACCTCTCCCCTTGGCAGCCTTGAATGCAGATCATACTGAAAAAGATGATCGCTGTTATTTATTGTAAGTTTGTGCTTCCGGAGATGTTTGTGGATCTCAACTTCGTTTGTTACACGGAAAAATATAAATGCTTCATAAATAAAGTGGTGGTTGTCGTATTATTAGGCACTAGCAAGAAAGATACCTTTTTCTGTTTGCAATTAAAAAGATAAAGATAATTTGATATATTTGTTTGATTTACCTGTATTGATATGAATCGAACGCCCTAAAAAAGGCTTGGGAGGGCAAAATATGGGCAGTGTGGATGTGAATTTTGTACTACGTAATTTTCTTCATTCAATTTCAACTACATTTTGGCTCCGGGTACTAACATCTTGTATCGACATTTTGATGACCACTTTAATTATCATATTTACCTTTGTAGTTAAAATCCAAAAAAAGTGTTTAATTGTGCTTATATGTTAGTTTAATGCAACATTGATTTTCTAGTTCTAAAAAAGGTTAATGCTTCTATATCTTAGTATTTCCATGTTAGTTTAGTTAAAAATGTTTTAAGCATGTTTTATTATAGGATTTGTTTTGTGCACGTGAAAATGACTTGCCTTACAGGTAGAGGACCGATCTTCTGGTTGCGTACCTTCCTAACACCTTCTCATGTGATAACTAAGTCTTAATATTTCTTGTTTTAACAGTATGTTTTCACAGCGATTGCAAAAATATACAAAAATAGATGGTGGTGTCCATTCCTAATGGAGTCAGATTAAGTTATTTTTTTACTATTGCGTTAAATTTTCTGCGGTTCTTATTTAATAAGTTGTCTAAGTATCAGATTACATGTGATTCAGAAACAAACTCTCGGTCCCTTATAATGCTTAATGTGGGAGTCTCTTTTGATATGTTGGGGTAATGTTGATTTAGTAAGTAGTGACTCTAATTTCATGCATTTTTGTTTTCTTAAATGGATTTGTATTCAACTAAATAGACCTAGGCACGACCTATCTGTTCGGGCCTGAGGTATGGTAATCGTGTCGAGCCCGACATGATAAGGGGTCACTAGCCCGTGCCGGGCATGACTATAATAGCCGGTGGCGGCTAAGGGCCGGGCCCGCCCAACGACTATAATAGCCGGCGGCTGTTACGGGCCAGGCCTGCCCAATGACTATAATAGATGGCAGGTCCAGCCCGTTACCCTGGTTGAAACTAAAGGCAGATTAACTTGATTCTAGTTTATTTTCCTGCCACGACGACAAATACAAATATTTATATTTTGACCAGATAAAAATACAAATATCTGCAAAATTTATATAATGTTTTTCATATACAAGTAATATAAATTATACTATCACTCGTAAACTTTGTTACATTTCTAATCTAATATATTTAAGATATAATATGATATAATTTAATAATAAAAGTTTGTGAACGATCAAAAATACATTTATTTTGTATTGTATACGTATATATCATGTTTTTTATTCTGTTGATAAAATATCCATCCTGTATTCATTCGGTTCTTTAAAGATGTGTATATACCATTTTCTCATCTGAAGTCGATCTTTGTATCCACATTAGCTTCAACCTTGGAACTTTTCACAGGGTGAAAATAAAACCTTCCGTATTCAGTTGTCGGAAGCTTAAAATACGTTTAAATTTCCACCTATGGCCTATGGGTCAATTTACCCATTCCTTGAGTTAGAGACATGCCTGCCGCCCATTGCCTTCTGAACAGGCCCCATAAGCTACCCTCATGATTTTAAGTTTATGTTTTGCTTGTACTGTGAACGCAAAAACTGGTAACTCTTGGTCATATCTGTTACTACAGCTTTCTGCTAACATGACTTCGCGAAATAGGAGGTCTCCTTTCTATCATACTTCAGCCATATTTCATTAAAAATGACGTTTATAAAAAAGAGAAAAGATTTAAATTGTTGTTCTGATATATATTTCCCGTTCTAATATCCTACATCTGACCATTTCACATGTCACCAGTCTCATTTCCTGTAAAAATTGAATCCCAAACAAACAGCATGCTTACGCTACATTAGACCTATGCTTGTAGTTGGAGCAGCTCACGGATGCCTTCACACACCTGTAAGTGGAAATTGTCATTAGTTCTCAAGAAAAGTTAATGTACCAAGCTGTCAAGTTTTCAAATAACTGTAACAAATGCACATCCAAGTCCAACACAACAATAACTGAGCATTAAAAAGTAACTCTTCTGTGATGTATGACAATGGAAGCAATCTGTGAAACCTGGTTCTATCATGCTTAGGAGTTAGGTGGTTTACATCCTTAATTTGAAAGATCCCCATACATATAACAACCTTGCTGCTATACCAACGCACCAGAGCTGACACAAATATGCAAGAAAGAAGATTGAAAATTCCAGTTTAACATGGTCAAAAAAATTGGCAAGTTGGAGTCATATATTGTCCTTGGGTTATATGAATATTTAGCAATGCTGTAGTTTTACAACTTTTTGTGTGTGACCGGTTATAGTCTTTAACTTTCTATTCAACTGAAAACAATTTCTGAGGTTTCACATATAAAAATGATAGAAGACTAAAACTATTAAAAAACAAGAGACAAAGCATTATTGCATGTTCTCTCCGTGGCAGCATATGCTTTTAGCAACTGGAAATCCATTTTACTGGCAAAAGGATTCACAAACAAGGCCTTATGTAGCATGAATATCTTTAGGTATCACTACTATCACGATCATGATTGAGATTGTGTTTTAAACAACATTGCTTTTTCAAAAAAATGGCATGACAAAAGTCTAACGGCGACTACCTGGAGGTAACCAGGTATGTTCACAGCAAGACTTCTGTTAGAGCCTCTGTAACACTGGCAGGTTTGAAATAGAGATGTCCCCACTTAAGGTTGTTTCTTTCAGGTAACACTTTCGGCAGAAGTGTCTACTATGGGGAAATTAGCTTTTCCTCTCATACACAACTTTTCTACACCCAAAAACTGTTTCGTATCCGCAAATGTGGAGGAGTGGCGTTTGATATTTACACAAGAAAAAGCAGTGGGGGTAAAAGAGGGGGCAACACACCTTCTCGAGTCTGGCGAATTTGCAACCTAATCTTTGGACATTGCTTTGGGTGAAACAAAAATCTCTTCCACCTCTGTGTTGTGGGTGTGGAGACACCGACATGTCTCCACCCAAATGGCCACCTAGTACATTACTCCATTTGGAAGGTGTTTTGAGTTTGACATTAAAAATCAAAAATATTTGGTACGACATGGTTGTTCAACGTAGTGACAATGAATTGTGATTTCGGAGCAAAGTGTTGGTGATAAAGATCTAAATGCCATCTTCTACAATAAAGACCACCCTTTCTTTAATTAATTGCTTCGTAAAAGAGTGATACTTTGTTACAGTGAACTAGTGGAGCAAAGGAGGTATCGGACAGAGATACAAGCATTTGATGAAAACAGAAAGTAGGACAACAAGAGATACAAGCATTTGATGAAAACAGAAAGTAGTACGACAGTAAGAGGTCATCAAAGAACATACAAAGAGAGATCTAACATACAGAGAGAGACGTAAGAAGTACAGGCTAACAAACCTACCATCTTGATTTGGGCTTTGATGCTTGCAACCAGCAGTGTATATTCTTCTATCTGTCTGCAGCATTGCAACAATAAAATTTTCAGGTAAAGAAGAATTCATATCAAATACTGCATGAGTATCACTATGCATGTTGGTCATCACTCATTGGATAGTCAACAGTGAAATATATACCGTAGGAAAATATTAGCAGCCAGTGAGAAAACTGTTCCCTAAGATGCAATGTTCAGGATTTTGAATACAACAGCATGAAATAGAATTTCAGTGTCATCATGTGATGTGTAGGGTGCGTTGCACAACATATGCCAAAACACAGGTTGTGTTAAAAGTATTCTTACTTTTGTGTTGTCGAGAAAAAAGGACATCTCACCTGGCCAATCTAGCCTCTCTAACTTTTACGAAGTCCAATGCTTCAGACCAAGTAAATTCCACATGAAAACCCAATCCTACATCCACAAATATATGTCGCGTGTCTGGCCTGAAGAAAGGCATATAAAAAAGGAAAGAAAGAAAAACAAGAGAATAAGAGGAAATTGGACTTGTATAGGTATGGGCAAAAAAATTGTCATTCTGAAGCAGATGAAATAAGCGACGAGTTGATGGCCAAAAAAGAAGCTCATCATAATATTGCTTGCTTTAAACGTTTCTTTCAAGGCTACTGAATTATATTCTCCTTTAGACACTCTTTAATGCATAAGATTAATATTATAGTAACACTGAATTGCTTTCACAAATGTATGCAACAATTTAATGACCAGAAAAGCCCAAAATGCTCCCGAACCACTTAAAACTTATTACATATGGCTACCAATTGGAACCTTCCAATTTACACGATCATGGAGACATGCTTAAAGGGCAATGAAACCAGAATAATTCACTCAGGATTTCTTTGGAAGCTGCAACCACAACTGAATAACACAACAGCTGGGCTAAAGTAAAAGGGGCACATAAAATTAAGTTATTAACTGCCTAAAACAAAAAATGCAAGTAAGAAGCAATAGTTAAGGTAACACTCACACATCCGCTTGCATGTAAACTTCGGAACCAAGATTAACCATCGACCGAAGCGAAGTCACTTCATTCCTCTGCAAATTCTCGATATTCCTCCTCAAATCAAAGCTAAAACCATCACAATAGGATCCCAAACCACAAAAAAAAAAAAATCAAACCACAAAACACACACACCAACACGATTACACGATCGTCAAAGGATACAAAACCTTCTGCTGCCCGAAAAGCTTATCTCTGCAAACAGAATTTCAAATTCAAAAACGTAAACCTAAACAAATTGGAAAGGGGAAAGTGGTGGTACCGCTGGGCTATGGCGCGGACGAGGTCGGGCTTGAGGCGGCGGTCGACGAAGTCCTCGAACTTGAGGACCTTCTTGTGCTTCGGTTCTTCCATTTATAGCCGGCGGCGATCGCCGGAGATGATAACGCGGTGGCGGTGGCGGTGGAGAAGGAAGACGAAGGTTTTGGGAGCGTAGAGGGAAGGGATCGTGGTATATTTATAAGTCCGGTCAAGCTTATCGGTATTTCTGGGATCTGACCCGATTAAGTTTTGAGAACTTTTAAATGTTTTTTTTTCAGGTACTCTGTTACGTTGGATTTTTATATATTGCATATATATAAAATTGTTTCTAACTTCTACATGTAAATTTACTGAACTGCTAAACGTCGTCCTAAAACTACTTATATCATCCGTGCGAATTATCATTTTGTCATTATCATTTCTACTTATATATCTTTCAATTTCACTTTCCTACCACCACTCTCTTCATCTTCATCTCATAATCATCAAAAGAACGTCTCAGAGACCAGGAAACGAGTTAGTGGACGTCTCGGTGCACTCGAATCTGGTAAAATGTCCGATTTATTTTAATTTTAAAAAATAAATTGGGTGGGCGTCCGCGGGAGTCGCCCCCTAACGTGCGGGCACCCACCTGTTGGGAGGGGTGCTTATCACGGATGCCCATCCGGGGGGGGGGGGGGGGGTTCCCCATGTTTTTTTTATATATAAGTAATAATTAGTATTAATTGATAATTAGTTAAAAATAGTTAATAAATTTGTTAATTTAGATGCTTAAATCCATTTAACAACATTTTATTTATAAAATTTAATTAATAATCATCGGGTTACCGTGGAGGAAGAGGAAAATCCATACCTTTACGCATTGTACATGCTTACGAAGAGGATTCAACACCACGCCATCTACGTAGACGGGACATGTCTGCTTCGGTTAGGAGTGAGAGAGATAATTTACGTAGTCGTCAGACACATGAGAATTCTTTCGACGACGAGAAGGATTCGGATGAGGTGGAGAGTGACGACGAGAGTGACAGTATGGGTTGGAGTTGGAACGGCAGGAGGAGGAGAGGCAACAGTATGGTAGAGGACGGGAGCGACATGGTAGTTCTTCTCCTGCTGAGTGGTTATTCAGAAGGGTAGAGGTGGTAGGTTTGTGACCGGTGATTGGAGTTCGTGTACTGCAGATGCCCATGCTCAGAAGAAGAAGATGGTTGAGGACAATTCTAGGATCGTGACTGGTGTGATGTCCGGTGGTCCTTTAGTTGCCAACATCATTCTGAGTTTCGGAGGTCACATCGCCGGACGCATTTTTGATGACGATCGGAAGGTTCTGAAGTGTCATAATCGGCACAAAGCATGTCTACATTGCAGGGTTGACACTCAATTTTGAGTGATGATATCACCGGGGCAATTATTGATAGCGGATTGGGTCACTTGCCTTACAACATGTTCCCCTGCCTTGACATGTCGTTGATTTCTGCGTTTGTGGAGCGATGACAACCCTTGGGGGGGCGTCCTAGCCAGACGCCACTCCCGTGGGGGAGGCGACCCTACCCAGACGCCCCCACCATGAGGGCGGCGGCTTAGACAGACGCAAGGGGGCGTCCTAGCCAGACGCCAGAGACGATTTCTTTTACTGGGTTTACTGCACCGGATCCAGATGTTTCGCCAGACATTTTCGTAATGTTGGAACTGGTAAAGTGAGGAAAACTTATACAAAAGTCTTAGTTTAAGAGACATGACGAAATGAATATTAAATGAATTGTGAATGACAAAATGATAATTAGACAAACGATTTAAGTAATTTTGGGACGACGAATAGTAATTTTCTATATTTATTTGTACTTTTAGTGACACGATGTCTTGCTTATCCTATGATTTTTGTTGGTGTTAGAATTTGATCTTTCTTACTGGACCGGGGTTGAACCAAAAATGTTTGGGATACATTCCATATCTTTGTATTCGTTGTGACCTTGAAATTATGTGATTAAATTTGTTTATGTTTGTATTCCAAGAGTTGGATTATCTCACTAGTTTGACGTCATCAAGCGTGTCTATTTGGGAAATGGTGTTTTTAAAGTTATTTACATTACACATTAGAAAATTGACAACGTGAATAGATTTTATTATGCAATTTGTTGTAAAACAAACAATCTAAACAAGAAAAGATCGAGGAGGGGAGAGATATGTATTTCATTTTCTTGTGTCTACAAATGTGTACAATAGCCCCCTATATATAGGATGAGGTGGTAGTAGGGGTTACAACCAAATAAATAGAATTACATCATATTAATAAGAATAAAAACCTACTTGAATGGTGGGGGTTAATGAATGCGAATCATCCATAAGACCTTTGGATTTCATAACACCCCCTTGGATGATCACCTTTATACGTTAGCGAAGATGCATCGTTAAAAACCTTACCAAGAAAAATCTGATGGGATAAAAACTTAGTGAAGGAAAAAAAAGTGCAGCGCGTATGATGCTCCCCCTCACTTCAACATACATTCTTCAAACGACGAACACCAATTTTGAAGACAAACTACTTAAAGATTTTGGTGGGCAATGACTTTGTAAATAAATCTGTCAAAATCTCGCTTTATTGGATCTGATCAGTTGTCACTTGATCGGTCTGCCTCATTAAAAACCTTGTCAAGTAAAACCCTATGGGACAAAAACTTGGTGAAGGAAAAAAGAGTGCACTGTATAATTCTCCCCTTGGTTTAATATACATTTACAAACTCTTTAAATAATATGACATTATGTTCATGTCTCGCTAAAAACCTTGCTACAAAACCCAACGGGAAAATAGCTAAGGGAAAAAGAATGCATGACATACGCTAACACAATTGTACTAACTGTCTCGTTAAAAATCTTGCCAAGTAAAACCCTGTGGGATAAAAACTTGGAAAAGGAAAAAAAGTACAACTATAGGCCTTCTGGCATTATCCTTCAGGGATAATCGTGTTGGTCTTTTGTCCTTAATCTATGTTTTGATGATTTAATCAACCTAATCTTAATTGTGATCATGTAGAGTAGCACACATGTTGCATTACATATATATTGCTTTGTGCTAACCTCTACAGGTGATCAAGACTCAAGGAAGAAAGGAAATCAAGTCAAGACATGTAATTAAGCTTATTTGAAGACATGTAATTTGTATTTTTTTGAGTCTTAGGAACTTTGTGTAATTGAGCATACTTGAGCTAAACACTACTCAAACACACACTAGGTTCCCTATAGAAGTCACACACGAAATTTCATATAATTTAGACTTCAATAGATCACTCAAACTTAGACCAGAAAACACTAAACCAAAACCTGAACAGTTTGCCCACATTCGGTCGACCGAAACAGACCGTTCGGTCGACCGAGTGATAATATATTATGTTAGTGTTTAATTGCCCAAATTCGGTCGACCGTCTAGACTTTTTTGCTCGACTGAGTTAACATATTTTTCCGACCGTTTGTTTTGTCGTATTGTACCCAACGGTCTTATTCGTATTATCTCCAAATACCTCAAATACATTTAGTGTGTCGGTCAACAAAAATTTCTTAATAGTTTTAAGTTTTGGAGATAGAAATCTCAGGAGCTTAAAGATGGGTTATTAGCTAGATTCTAAGCTTAATTAGAGATTGATTGACCAACTCCTTGTAGGATTTCATGTTTAATTATACATATATATTTTTCGAATTTTCATGTATAATAAGGATTTATTACAATTTTCTTCGATTTATTTATGCATGCATCGGTTTGTTTTAACAACTAGTTTCAAAAACTTATTAAAACAAACAAAAGGGACTCCGAAATTCATACCTAGAAGTTCTCTAAAACTTTTTGAAGATTCGAAGACGTTGGGGAAGATGATCGTCGCTTCCCGTTGCGCCGGATGCCTCCGAGTGTTCACCGAAACCCTAAACAAGGTTGGAGAGAAAGGAGCTAGCCAATCGATCTCCAAACAAGCTTAGAATCTAGCTACAAACCCCTTCCTTAGCCTCTGAGATTTCTCCTTCCAAAGACTTAGAAAACTAAGAGAATTTTCGTGGGTTTTAGTAGTGAATTAGGAGAGAAAATAATTTCTGAATTGTGTAACCCAATTAGGGAGAATAAGGACCTATTTATAGGTTCCAATCTTACTCTTAATCATGGCTATTCTTAAGCCACGGTTTTATGACAATTTCTCTCACAAACTAATTCCATAATGCATTATATGCACCCACAAAACGTTTGACCAAATTTGGAGCTAATCCAACCATCGATCAAATTAATCTCTTAATAATCAAAGGTAGAAAATCGACCGCTGTTCGGTTTACCGAGTCCCACTCGGTTAACCGAATTTGTCACGAACGTTTAACCGAGTACGTGACGGATGACCGAATCTTAAGGAGAAAAATTCTCCTTAACCGATCGGACTAATTCTCGTCCAAGACCGAGTGCTATTCGGTTAACCGAAAATATCGGAACTTGACATTGTTCGGTCGACCGTTTCTGGTTCGGTACACCGTACCAAAGCTCCAGGCACTTTGGTCAAGTTCGGTCAATCAATTACGATTATCCGTTCCATGTTCGGTTGACCGATCCACAGATCCTTCGGTCGACCGAACCTCAACGGATTACCGAACGTTTACCCGATTTTGCCTTTTTCAAATTTTGGATTTATTTCCAACAAAATTTGAACTTGGGGGTTTTAGCAAATTCACAACTTATGCAATGTATTATCCTATGCAACAATAAATTATTGCACCCCATAATATATGCATCTCATATGAATTTATCATGACTCTAATTATGTTATATATATTACATAATTGATTTTACTTGATCACCACATGTGTCATATTTTCTATGAGAAACCCGACACATCATATGAACCAAAAATCAAGCTTCTTGTTTCACGGTTTTTGCGGTGTGACCTATGGGAGGATCTAAACTAAGTTGGCAGTGATATTAAGAGCTTAATATCACAAGCTATAAGCGGTATCTAGCTACACATTATAGCTCCCAATTAGTTAGATGTCTTAATTCCACTCGAACCAAAACCCGATCCATTTAGTGATGGAGTGCACCACTTGTGTCCGTCCCTTGCCTCATGATATTAAGAATACACACAAAGTAGTATTGTGTCATCTTTGTATTAGTATTCATTTCTTGATCTCTTTAAGCTAGTTATAAATATGTGACTTAACTCAAATCACATTGTGCACATTATAACTTTGCTTTATCAAGGGGCCCACTAATATCATCACTCAATTAAGAGGGGCAATGATAATCTTTTGACTAACTATCTTCTCCAACAAAAGTTGTACTTAACCAACCAATGCCTTTACACTACACTGATCGATAGTTCAAGACACTGATCTAATTAAGTATTCCTTAAGTGATTAGATATAAGTCTCATATCAAAGGACCAAAGACACAGTAAAATATTAATGACACAGAAACACATTTCTATAATATTTTACTTATTAGGTCTATTCAGTATACAAAAGTAATATTTTCCTCTTTTGCATACCCGTGTTGTCACTCACTTGTAGAGCTACAATGATCTATGACCAACACGACAATCTTAACTCGGTAATTAATGTTCCATGTTAATTACCATGATTGTGAATATCTTTTGTTTTATGTAAACCAATATCTTTTAGAGCTCTACGGTTAAGGACCAGGAGCCTCTTCCTTAACACTTCTAAAGGACGAATAACATAAACAAGGAACAAAATGATTTCTCATTCAATTCATAATAATTGACATTTAAAAGTAAAATTTTTAGAACACATTCCCTTCAATCTCCCACTTGTTATCAAAGTTTTCTTTCACATACATTCTCAATGTATAAAACATTAATAACTAGGGTAACCTTCCTAAATCACCTATCAAGCCAATCCACATGGATCCTCGGATCCATGGACTCGAAATATATTTCGTCTCTTAGCTTGGTATGAAGGTTTGTTGAATGGATCAGTTGTGTCACTGTTGTGTCCACCTATTTATTTATTTTGTCTTTCGTTGGTGGTTGAGTTAGCTGTAGTGATATTACTCCTAACTACACTAGCTCATACCTCCACCTTCGATAATGATGACGCATCATCACTCCAACCTCTTATTGTCTAGAATTCCTATGAAAATTGCATCAAAACAGCCCTCGGCTATTTTCTCCTTTGTCTTCCATAAACAAGAACCTTATCTTTAGTCCGGTTAAGGTACTTCAGAATATTCTTGACCGCAATCCTACGATTAGGACTTGCGTTGGATTGGTGACCACTTGTCACGTTTAGAGCATACGAGATATTGAGTCTTGTGCAAGTCATTGTGTACGTGGTCCTTCCTTTTGCCGAAGCATAAGGGATACCTTCATGTACTCCAAGTCTTTGTGTGATTGAGCACATTGAGACTTCTTGAGTTGCACACCTATACTCATACTCATTGGCATATTGTCCATATCGGAATTGTTCATCCTGAACATTTCAAAAGACCTTGTTAATGTATGCACGTTGACTGAAGCCAATGAGTCTACGCGATGTATCTCAATGTATCTTGATTCTCAAGATAGGTTGAGCCTTATCCTTTTCTTTTCATTGAAATGCCGATTTCAATGAAATTTCTTGTTTGCTAATGCTAAGGTATATGATTGCTCACGAGCAATATGTCATCGACATATGAGATCAGAAGTACTACATGGCTCCCACTAATCTCCTTGTATCAACAAGGTTTTCCTTTACTTTGAATGAAGTGAATCTCCTTCACCTCTTCGTCAAAGCGTTTGTTCCAACTCCTCGATACTTGTTTCAATGCACAAATGGATTCTCGAAACTTGCATTTCTTCTCGCTATTATTTGGATCATCAAAACCTTGAGGTTGTACCATGTACATATCCTCCTCCAAGTTCCTGTTTAAGGAACGCCATTTCGATATCCATCTTCCATATCCCACAATTGTGAAATGCGGTAATAGTGAGCATAATCCGAATAGATTTTAATATGACAACTTCTCAAAAATTTCATCAAAGTCAATTTCTTGAATTTGAGTATAACTTTTGCTACAAGCCTTGCTTCGTAGGTTGTCAAGTTACTATCCATGTCTATCTTCCTCCTAAAAGCCCATTTATACTTAATGACATTTTCTCTTGAGGAAGGCACATCAAGTTCTACACTTAATTATCATACATGGATTCTATTTCGGATTCCATGGCCTTAAGCCATTGTTTGGAGTCTTCTCTTACCATTGCTTCTTGGAAGGTTGAGGGATCTTTGGTATCTAGTACCATGATCTCATGAAGTCCCACATCTTTATTGGGTTTCTTCCTTTCCCTCATTGACCTTCTTAGTTCTTTTGGTTCTTCTCGTGTCTCTCGAACTTCTTCCACAATTTCTTGAGGAATAGGTTCATGTTCGACTCTCGAACGCACACCAGGTGAGGATGATTGAGATTCTCTCACAATTTCTTATAAGGATCTCTCACTCACGCTCCCACTAACCAAATGAGTCTCGGCTGGGCCTTCATGATCTTGAATGCAACATTCACATCATGATCTTGTAGAGTATCTTGAGTTTTCTCAAGCTCAACTCTACTCCCACTACTTTTCTCTCTTTTCCAGAAATTCCAGAAAAACATATCTCTCTACAATCTTTCGATTGGAGGTGATATATCAAAAGTAGTATCCTCTTGTCATACGAGGACAACCTATATAGAAGCACTTATCCGCTTTTGGTTGAAGCTTGGTCGACATCAATTTCTTGATGTATACCTCACAACCCCAAATCTTGAGAAAGTCGAGCTTAGGTGTCTTTCAACTCCATAGCTCACAAGACATTTTCTCCACGGATTTGGATGAAACTTTATTTAGTGAGTTTGTCATTATTTGTAGTGCATAATCCAAAAAAGTAAAGAGGCAATTTTAGATTGACTCATTTGATCGAACCATGTCGAGCAATATCATGTTCCTACTTTAGGAATGAGTCAAATTAGGTATCCTAAGCACTCACCCCTACGAACCGTTCATAGAGACTCGATATTCTTGTTGAGTCGGTTCATTACTTCATCATCGAATTCCTTGAACTTGTCAAAAAATTCACTTTTGCTTCCCATTAGACAAATATAGTCATAATGACTATAGTTGTCCGTGAACAAAATGAAGTATTTTAAACCGTCTCTTGCACTTGTACTTATCGGACCACATACATTAGAATGTATCATATCCAATTAGTTATTCGTTTTCGTTCCTTTCTTCTTGAAAGGTCTCTTGGTCATTTATTTGACCAATCCGATAGTGCTACAAGATTGTATTATTCACGTGAGTTATCTTAGTTTCTCTTTTGTTATTGTTTGTTTGAGTTTGTTTATTATTTATTTCAAGCAAATAGAAATCATTCTATATGAATGTATTTGCATAGAAAATTCTATTCTTCGATATAGACAAGCAAGAATTAAAATATTTATTAAAATTTATCCATATCTAAAACTTGATACAGAAATGTTCTTGCTAATCGAAGGCATATAACAAACATTCTTCAAAGCATAAATTTAAATCACTAGACTATTGAAGCTCCATAGAATCTTGTACAATCGCAGTGATGGTTGTACTATTTCCAATCTTCAATATCATCTCGTTCTCCACGAGTTCCTTCCTATCCTTCAATAGCTGCACATCAAAATTATGTGAGCACAAGATCCGGTAACCATTACCAAATCAAGGATAGAGGTGATTAAATTTATCTCAATAACAAACATACCTATGGCGCTTCTCGGGCGCCTACGTTCAATCATCCCATTTTCAAGGTCTTCCTTGTACTTGGGGCAATTCGGTCGGATGTGTCCCTTTTCACCGCAGTGAAAGCACTCTGTGTTGGGAGTTGGAGATTTGAAAGATTTCCCCCTTGAGGCACTCCCATGAGTACCTCCTACTCCCTTGCTCTTGATTAACGTATCTTTGGTAAATTTGCCTTTACCTTTGTTGATCTTTTTGCTCCTCTCATGGACGGCTAGGACGTGATTGTCCTGACCTTTGCCCATGTCAACTTCAGCCGTTTTGAGAGCGTTGTGAAGCTCCTCAGGACTCACCCCTTTTTCACGCACATGATAGTGCATCACAAAGTCCTTGAAGGACGGGGCTAGAGAGCCAAGAATCAGATCTTCGGCAATGTCCTCGGGCATTGGAGAAGAGAGCTTCGACAATTTCTCAAGGTATCCTTGCATCGTGAGAAAATGCATAGATACCGATGTTCCCTCCGCCATATGGCACCTTGTGAGTGCGATGGTGGTCTTATAGCGCTCCTTTCGGGCACTATCCATGAACATCTTTGTTAAAGCCTCCATGGTCTTCTTGGGTTTTGAATCCAAGTATTTCGCTTAAAGCGAGTCACCCATGGATGCCAACATTAGACCGTGAACTTGGTTCTCTTGGTCTTCCCACTTGGCTATCGCCTCCTTCTCATTATCGGTTGTCTTCTCATTCAATTTTGGGATTTCACCATCCAAAATATGAGATAGTTTTTCAAACCTCAACACGATGTTAAGATTGAGTTGCCATTTCATGAAGTTTGAGCCATCATTTTGCAAAGGATTCTTTTCGATCATAGATCGCACAATTGGTTGGATATTAGACATTTCTACAAAATAAATTATACAGGTTTTAATGCCAATTTTATGTTTTAATACACATGCATACATATATCGAATATATAAATGTAAATGTTGCAAATAAAAGTTTTGCCCATAAATGCAACAATCCAAGATCTCATCAATTGTAATATAGACTAGCTAAGGGCTATCGAATACATTACAATATCAAGGTAAGAAAACATTTTCTAATCACAACTTTTTTGAATTTTAGCAACATTTAGCATCTTCAAACTCTTGTGACTCTTGTCGTTTTAATTATGAGGGAATACGACCTATCCTCGTAAGAAAAAACTTTTTCCCAAAACCGAGCGAGGGCTCTAGGTAATGTTAAGAAAACTTATTTTCATTTGATACGAGATACGTTTATCTATTGTATTCACAACTAAACATACTTGGGGTTCACTAGGGTGAAACACACCTCATATATTTAATTGTGGCACAACAACAGACAACCTTTATATCTCCCACTATTCCCAAAGATAGAGGGAGCTATCTCCCGCTAAGGGCGAGCAGAGTATCCCTCGATCAATGGCTGCTAGTGGATGAAATAAGAAGGAAATTTATTCTTAATTTTTGTTGGACAATTTAACATGTGATTTAGAATTTTAGGTTATCATGCATATTATTAATCATACACATCCTAACATTCAACACATTCATCACATGCATATCAAGATAAAAACAGAAATTAAACATTCACACAATCCACATCGTGTGAGTTTATATGTTCCCTTCGATCCTCGATCCCTGATCTTTGATCCTCGATCGATGCGCTACAGCGGCGACTTCCTCTTGCACCGGAGATGTAGATTTTACAGAAAATAAACATGCTCCTCACATTCGATAAAACCGACTAGTGCAAGTCCTATGTAAAACCCTCTCATATGCAAATGCAACTATCTAAAAGACGGAAATAGAGAGAATTTTGGCTTTTACATACATAAGCCCCTGTATAATAATGATTACATACATTCATAGCTTCTGATTTTGGAACATATAAACTCACAATCATGCAAAGCAACTCAAGCATCCATGCACGCAATTGCTATAAACTACAGAATCTAATTTATCAATCATCCAGAATTCTCAACAATTCTTTGAAAAATATTTTGAAATCCATTAAAAACATTTTTCATTCATCCATAGTTCAAAACTATTTTTGAACCGCTGTCCATCCAATTTCCAATGGAAAGATGAACTGCAGTTTTTCGGTTTTGTTGATTCTCTTACAAAATAATTGTTTTTTAAATAAAACGAAATTATTGTAAGTTGGACTAATGTATTAATCCTAATTCCAATAATCACATGGCATGTTTTAAAACTCTTAAAACATTCAGACGAATTATTATGGAGAATTATATCAACAAAACATCCATACACCGAAAAGCCGGTAAAACCGAATTGTTTAAATCCTAGATGACAAACTAAATTCGTTTACAGCCATAAATCATAAGAAAATTAAACCCTAAGCTCTGATACCACTGTAGGATTTCATGTTTAATTATACATATATATTTTTCGAATTTTCATGTATAATAATGATCTATTACAATTTTCTTCGATTTATTTATGCATGCATCGGTTTGTTTTAACAACTAGTTTCAAAAACTTATTAAAACAAACACAAGGGACTCCGAAATTCATACCTAGAAGTTCTCTAAAACTTCTTGAAGATTCGGAGACGTTGGGGAAGATGATCGTCGCTTCCCGTTGCGCCGGATGCCTCCGAGTGTTCACCGAAACCCTAAACAAGGTTGGAGAGAAAGGAGCTAGCCAATCGATCTCCAAACAAGCTTAGAATCTAGCTACAAACCCCTTCCTTAGCCTCTGAGATTTCTCCTTCCAAAGACTTAGAAAACTAAGAGAATTTTCGTGAGTTTTAGTAGTGAATTAGGAGAGAAAATAATTTCTGAATTGTGTAACCCAATTAGGGAGAATAAGGACCTATTTATAGGTTCCAATCTTACTCTTAATCATGGCTATTCTTAAGCCACGGTTTTATGACAATTTCTCTCACAAACTAATTCCATAATACATTATATGCACCCACAAAACGTTTGACCAAATTTGGAGCTAATCCAACCATCGATCAAATTAATCTCTTAATAACCAAATTAACCTCAAATACATTTAGTGTGTCGGTCAACAAAAATTTCTTAATAGTTTTAAGTTTTGGAGATAGAAATCTCAGGAGCTTAAAGATGGGTTATTAGCTAGATTCTAATCTTAATTAGAGATTGATTGACCAACTCCTTTCTCTCTAATCTTATTTAGGGTTTGGTGAACACTTGGAGGCGAATCGACGGGAAATTCGACAAGCAACGGAACTCCAGATCTTCTGAATCGTTTTAGAGAACATTTGGGTATGATCATCTATCTTTTATTTATTTTAATATGTGTAATGCATGATATTAGAATAAACAAATACATGTACGTAAAATCAATGAAAATATGAAATCGATCTTGTATGTTGTATTAAAATTTTAAAATATATACATACACATGGACATGAAATCCTACAGTGGTATCAGAGCTTTTAGTTCATATTTTCAATGATTAGACTATATAATTAATTTTAGTTTACCATCTACAATCGAAACAATTCATGTTCTATGTCTTTTTCAAGTTTTCCGATTGTTTTGTTGATTTAATTCTAATTGATTCTTTTGATAGTTTTAAATGTTTTGAAACACATCATGTGAATGTTAGAATTAAGATTTAGACTTATGTCTAATATATAAAATTTTCGTTTTTTTAATTAAATGATTATTGTATAAGGAATCGACAAAACGAAAAAGGCATATGTTTATCTTTCCGTAAAATTTTTATTTTTGGAAATTGGATAAACAGCGGTTCAAATGTTTTGTGTTTTGAACTATGGATTCATAAAATCATTTTTAATGGATTTCAAATGATTTTAGAATTGTTTGATTTAGAGATGCATGATAAACTAAATCGAGTAATATATAGTATATGTACATGCGTTGCTCTAGTTCTCTAATGCAGGGATATGTGAGTTTGTATGTTCCGACGAAGCCATGTGTTAATGAATAAATGAATGTGTATGTTATTATTATTCAATCACATGGGCTTATGTATATGTGAAAGCCAAATTTCTATTTCTATGTATATGCATGCATATGAGATGATTTTTACATAGGACTTGCCCTAGAGAATTTTCAAAATTGAGAGATGCATGTTTATATTTTTGCAATATCAACATCCATGGTGCAAGAGGAAGACGCTGAAGAAGTGCAAGGATCAAAGACACGGGAACATATAAACTCACACAATGTGTGTGTGAATGGATATATTTATGTTTGAGTGCTTGAGATGTATGTGATTGTATGGATTAATGTTAGGATGTGTATAGATGATAAATATGCATGTTTCACCTAAATTCTAAAATCACACATAAATGTTTAAATTGTCCAACAAAAAATTAAGAGTATTTTTCTTTCTTATTTCATCCACTAGCAGTCATCGATCGAGGGATACTCGGCTCGCCCTTAGCGGGAGATAGTTTCCTCCATCTTTGGAAATAGTGGGAGATATAAGGTTGTCTATTGTTGTGCCATGAATAGATGTACGAGGTGCGATTCACCTTTAGTGGACACCGAGTATATTTGTTTGTGAATACAATGGATCAACGTATCTCGTAACAAATGAAATAAGTTTTCTTAACAAGACCCGGAGCCCTAGCTCGGTTTTGAGAAAGAGAGTTTTTCTTAAGAGGATTGGTCAAATTCCCTCTTAATTAAAACGACAAGAGTCATAAAAGTTTTTCTGCGACTGCGACGACGTGCGATGTCATGTACATCGCTTCGAGCGCGGAATCAGTTTGGAGGACATTTCCAAGAGGAGGCCGACTTCACCTTGGCGATCTGACACGTAGCCGCGACCCCTCCGTTTGTCATGCAGATTATTTGTATTGGTTCAGTAAGTGCTCACATCCAGTTCTCTTGCGCAGTACCGCCCCGAGACCTGAGAGACCACGGGATAGGACTTGCGACGATGTGGTAAGTTTTTCTAAATTATTTTTAATTTGTAATGTATATTTTGTTTTTATTGTTAATATACACTAATTTTTATGTTATATACAGTGGATGAGTAGGACGATACGGGTTGTGCAGCCGTTAATGACTCACAAAGACCTGATGCCGAAAGAGGCCACGAGATCTGCATGTGTAGATTGGGATGACCTCGTACATGAGTGGAACAGTCAGTTAGGCATTTCTGACCATGATTCGGATGATGAGTTATAGTGGGCTTTTACATCATTTATTTATTTTATATGTTGAACTATTACTACATGTATTGGTATTTACTTATATGTTGTACTCTTATTATTTATTTCTGACGAACATATTTCTTCATATTCGTTTATTTGTTGAATTTTTATTATTTATTTCTCACGAGCATATTTTGTCTTTGTTTGGTATATGTAATGTAATTTAAATTAAAATACACGATATAATTGCGAACATATTATACATTAAAAATACAGTAATTTAACAAATACATTACAAATTACAATCAAAATGTACTATGTAACTGGTCCTAATACGCTCTCCTACTTTCGTACTCTACCTCCCATCCAGCAACACTCTCATCTCGCATTTGAAACCACAGGGTCGTTAAAGGAGGTACTGGGAATCCCTCAGCTAATTCTAAACGAATGAAATGTTTGTAACTCCATAAATGAGCAATGATCAACTCTCTGCATGACTTCGCCATGGTAGGCAGACACTCTCAAGGTAGCATTGTAATACATGGGTACAACGAACGATCAGTTCCCACTGAGAAATACACAACTGCACACTTGTAAGTATTGGCAATCGGGAACAAGTCGCATCAAATCTCCATATAGTGATCCTCACCACAAGGTCCTCCGCCCCAATCAATTCGTTGACGAGCTTGTACCACACTGTTATAATAAATGTGCTCATAAATGGGATGCGCCCCTATCTCATTAGAAATCGCACGACAGGCGTAAAACCAATTGTCTTAACCACCTTGCAAAAAAAAATCAGCAACACATCGAAATCCACAGTTGCCATCAGCACGTACATCAAATTCTCTGAAAACTGGTTGTTCTTGCCGAATGCGTGGTATGCGTAGTTGTAAACGTCTTTGTTGATATGCCAGGTGCAAAGTAAATGAGCAAACTCAGGAAAATTCTCTCTCACTGTTCACATAAGTCCTAACTCTCGGTCTGTTATTATTGCAATCGGGCTGACAATATCCAATAACAGACCTCACAAGTTCTCCAACACCCACCGGTAACTATACTCCGTCTCATCCTTCATAATCGCATAGCCGACAAGAAAGTTCATATTTGTTGGTATTACGCCAACCATCTCGAACAAATGTATCTTGTACTTGTTCATTTTATACGTCGAATTCATGCAGATTACGAAAGGATGTGTGCTAAACAACTAGACTGACGTCAGATGTTTCAAAAATGCATGAGTGATGACATTAGTTTCTTCATCCGCCATAATCCAATGTAAGTACTGATACTGCACTTCCTGGTGCAGAAGCTGCTGAGCGGGATTCCTGTCTTCAGATTTCGTCATCCTCATGTACTCTCTGAAGTTATAAATGTGTCTCTGATTGAGATTATCCTCCGGGAATTTCTCATTTACTGCCAACAAAATGTTACGTGGTTTCGTTTTTGCCTCAGTCATATCATGAATAATTTTCTTGGCTCCAGGACTAAGACTGATGATCTGTCGGTGACCCTCTGGATAAACTGCAAGTATGTGGTTGTGCTGACCATGAGTACTATTAGAAACTACGACCCATCCATCAGGGTCCCGTCGCTTGACCACCTTTATCAAAAAACGACAACCGCAACCCTTTCGTTTTGTGTTCTTCCGTACTGCAATATCTATATCCCGAGAACTCATTTCATTTCTGCGATCACATCTCAGATAACAATCCATCCGATTATCTACATGTGATTTATAGGATGATATTACAAAAAAACCCGGCTCTGATGGCAACTTGTTTCGCCCTTTTATTCGCGTCATCGATTGTTGGAAATACTTGTGTACTTACAAAAAGCTCACTGTAATTTACTCCATCACCACCGAAATCTTGCAACGGAACCTGAAATAATTTAAAATAACACAACATTAAAAAAAACGTATGGCTAGGACGCCCCCACCAAGGGGTCGGCGTCTGGGGGGCGTCCTAGTTAGATGCCCCCACCATAGGGGTGGCGGCTTACATAGACGTCCGACATGAATTTTTTTTGCTGGGCTTACTTCATCGGATCCAATCGTTTCGCCGGACATTTTCGTGGTGTTGGTACTGGTAAAGTGAGGAAAACGTAGACAAAATCCTTAGTTTAAGAGACGAGACGAAAAAAGTATTAAATGAATTGTAAATGACGAAATGGTAATTAGACAAGCGATTTAAGTAGTTTTGGGACGACGAATAGTAGTTCCCAAAAAAATATGTAGGAACAAATTGATGAGCATTATTTTTTTTTGGGGGGGGGCAAAGCTTAAGCCTTACACCAAAAATAATCAACATCACATAAGCAACACCACTGAACTATAACAATAGCACAAGCTTTTGAATCGTTTAATCAGCTTAATTATCAATACATACCCATCGATTCGTAAGCTGCCAATAAGTAGCTTTTCCTTCCCAAAAAACATCTATATGAATGTGTCAACCAAGTTACATTTGTAAACACATACATGCACGTAAAAGAGAAAATTAGGATATCACGATCTATATATATACATATAGAGAGAGAGAGAGTAAGGATAGAATGAGCCCAGGATTCGTTTTGTTTAAATGAGCTCCTCAAGATCTAACCATTCATCTCAATCTGAATGGTTGTGGGTCTTTTACTTTAAGTAAGGGTAATAAAGTAAATTTGATAGTCTTCCCAATCTCTTTAATCCACGTTACCAAAAACAAACTCACTATTCCTCCTTCCGTTTTCGTCGTCCCTTTCTCCTCACCCTCCAAACCCATTATTCAACCTTCCATTTTCGTCATCCCTTTCTCCTCACACTCCAAACCCTCCTCGTTTTTCCATTCACACTGACTATCACCTCCCGAACGTCCCTCATTGTCATTCACTACGCCGGATTCTTCAAGACGTCTTGTTTTTTTGGTTAGATGTTGCTGCTGATTTCGGTTTTGTTTGGTTTGTTGCTGTTGATTTCGGTTTTGTTGGTTTTTTTGCTGCTGATTTCGGTTTTGTTTTGGTTAGATGTTCCTGCTGATTTCGGTTTGGTTTGTTGCTGTTGATTTCGGTTTTGTTGGGTTTTTTCTGTTGATTTCGGTTTTGTTGGTTTTTTGCTGCTGATTTCGATTTGGTTTGGTTTTTTGCTGCTGATTTCGATTTAGTTTGGTTTTAGTTTTTTGCTGTTGATTTCGGTTTTGCTTGGTTTTTTGCTGTTGATTTCGGTTTTTATTATGTGGATCTTTAATCTTGCGGTTTATTTGGGATGTAGATAAATTTTGGAAGAATATATTGGTTAAAAATTAACATAATCGTTGTTAATTTAACATTAAGTTATGTTATTTAATTTCAAATAATGTTAAATAAACAGATATGATTTTGCTGCCACTCTCCAATAACATACTGTCGAATTAATTTGAGTTCTTGTGCAGGTACATGTACAATACGATTCTTTTCAAGCTTGCATATATATTGGATTAGCTGTAACATAATTGTTATAACTGTAATATTAAGTTATGATATTTAATAATACTGAATGTTACGTAAACAAATATGAGTAGTTCAACAAGCTTTCGAATTCAATATCATACGCTTGAAATAAGTGGAATGTGATGTTATAAATTAAGCAATGTTTTTATTAATGTAGATTAGAAGTGACTCTAAAGCATCAAAGAGAGAATGAAAATAGATGGGATTATAATGACAATAATAAGAAATGAGAACTACTGACTAAATGGAACCTTGAAGCTGAAATGGAAGAAATATACACTAGAAGTATCTTTCACATCTTTCAGATAGAGTTAAAGAAGAGTTTTATGTGCAACGTTACGATTGAAAATAAGGATGAAAATTCAATTACATACAATGTCAGCAAGATAGATGAAGACAATGGAACGATGCATGTAAGGTTCGAAGGCATTGATCATGTGCCTGTTTGTGACTGTCACTTTATGGAATTTCAAGGACTTCCATGCCAACATAGTTTGACAATTTTTAAACACCTAGGTTACAAGAAGATTAATATTCATGGACAAGATATACATGCAAATAAGAATAAAAAACTATGATAATCTCCTATAGGAGTATACATCATTTTTAAATTTTTTGATATACATACTCTAGTAATTTTTTTTGAAACATTCTATATACTCTTATTTTTGTTGAATATTTTAGGTTTTGTCCCAAGCAATGATGAATGAGTACACGTTATGTACCTTGTTTTACTATTGAGGGGCTACTAGTAATATTATTTTTCAAAACGTAATATTAAAAGGGTGAAATATTGGAAGAGATGCAGGGTGAAGCTGTAATATTACGGTGACAACTGTAATATCGAGGGGTTGTTAGTAATATTATTTTTCAAAACGTAATATTAAAAGAGTATTACATTTAAATGATGATATTATAGTAATTTAACAAGTTCTTTCATGTCATCTTTTTCCAAAGTCCTTCTCTAGTTGAATATTTTTCAAAACGTAATATTACCTTATTTCTAGTATGATTTTACCACAATTGAAACACCATTACACGTGCATGGCTTGTTTGGGAAGAAACTAGTACAAGTACGATTTTTCTGCAATTGAGTGATGTGAGTTCATGACGCCAAATCTTTGTTTTGGTTCCCAAGCGACCTTCCGTGAGTGGTTTGAGATTGGGCAGTTGGCTATAGTGTAAATTTGTGTCACTACAAACTATCATTCCATGGAAAAAATGTATATCAAAAAGTGTCATATCATAGAGTTACAAATTCAACATGACAATTTCTCCAAATCAACCTAATTAGGTTATTTGACATTGAAAGATTGTGAAAGCATATGGAAAAAATGGTTCTTTGTGATTTATATATGTTAATCGTAATATGATGTAATAATTTTTAACAATATTTCTCAAATAATGGTGAATGACTACAACTTGTGAAACATGTATTGCTATTCGTATAAACGTTAATATTATGTTCACAACCGTAATATAATGTTGTCGCCGTAATAAGGTTTTGTTAGCCGTAATATAATGAATTATTGTTACTAACGTCCCATAAAATATGATGGGTGACTGCATCATTTGTAACATGTATCATTGTTCGTATAAAAATTAAAATTACGTTCACAATAACATTATATTACGGTTGTGAATGTAATATTGATGTTTAGACGAACTACATTATTTGAAACAAATGATTAAGACATCCCTCACTTTTTACAAAACATTGATAAACAACCATAAATTATATTACGGCTAAGGACGACATATTATTAGAAGAATATTTTATTACGACTTTGAATGATATATTAATTTTTATAGAATCACGATTTTATTTCAACATGAGTTAGTCATCCCTCTCTTTTTGTGCATCACTTAAATTATTTTATCTTACGTCTAACAAATTAATATTACATTTTGTGAACGTAATACTATTGTTATATTAAGTTTAAAAAAATAATATTACAACATCTTGTTAATATTACGACCATTAACGTAATATTACTGCTTCACCTTGCATCTCTTCCAGTATTTCAACAATTTGAAGGGCTGATGGTCATTTGTGGCGTGTCCCCATGCATCTTTTTATAAGGTTGATGATCTTTTTAGAAGTCTTAGGACCGCACTCTTGTCCCTTCAGAACATCGTGGACTTTTGCATTACGATTATTGTCAGCCTCTTGCATCAGGTGCTTACTTATCAACTCGCGCAGGATGCATCCATAGCTGAAAATGTCAGATTCTCTGACCTTGTGCTCTCCTGCATGACATATTGCCAATTGACAGAATTGAAACATGAATATGAAAATTTGTATAGTCATTTCCCTAAGAAAAATGTGATGTATATGATAATGTGCATTACATTACAGGAAACGTTTTCCACTTCAAAAACTATCTACTGCTTCACTTACCACATCATCAAGATCAGAAGCAATTTATTGTCTAAGAAATTCTGCATTCGATAAAGTAAAAGATGATTAAGGAAGTGCCTCCATAAGAAAGTACTTTATTCTATTTAAACTAAACAATTTCCAACTTCTCACGAAAGATGCAAAATCCACACCTCATCCCAAAACCAAACTCCATCCAATGGAATCAATAACACATTGCTCTCAGAACATACTACATTTATTAACGGAGTGACATTTCCTAAAAACTACAAACAACAATCAATAATTCCCCATGCTTCAATGAATTAATTTCCTAAAGCTACATCCAACGGAGCTCATTTCAGAAATTTAAAATATCATCCACTCCTAATTCCTTTTATTTGGGGTTCTTTATCCACATTGTCTTCCTACCAACACAAGCCGCATTGCCTCTTGATTTCCAAAAGATCATATACTTATAAATTCAACAAAAAACCACTCCAAAAACCTTAAAGATAAATCACATTCCTAATCCACCACATTTCACAAAGACACCCAAGAACCGAACCTGAATCGGCGAGAGCGCCGAAAGACACCTATCAAATGCACTCTTCGACGCCACACATCCGTAACCGCCGAAGAATCCTTATGCGTCCGCGGCACCAACCTCTTATACGTCTGCACGTACAAAAACAACACCATCTCGTCAACCCCAACGCCACCCTCCCCTGCCTTCGGATCGACAACATCGAGGGCGTCGAGGCGAGCTGGGACTGGTCCTCCCCGATCTTGAGCGCCCCGGTGAGGGTGGAAGAGTAGATGGGGGCGGATCGGAGGAGGGAGGAGAGGAGGGGATAAGGTCGGAGGAGGCGAGGGAAGGGATCAGTGAGGGTGAGGGTGAAGGGATTATTGATTTTCCAATTTTATCCTTCCCTATTTAAAAATAACATAGATTTACATTCACCGTTGGATTTGATTTGGATAGTGAATGTTTATGGGACTCACTTAAGCGTAATTGAGCTCCGAGCTCATTCTATATATATATATATATATATATATATATATATATATATGGTCAAGCTCTAGTGAGCCCAGGGCTCATCAAATTTAGTTTAAGCCCCCTACAATCTCACCGTTGGATCTTATTTACAGTTAATCTCACCATTCATTAGCATAACCGTTTTTTTCTTAATCTACCTTACATTTTGAAATGAGTGGTGGATATTGTGGGGGCTTAATTTAGTTTGATTAAGCCCTGGGCTCACTTGAGAATTCCTGTATATATATATATATATATATATATATATATATATATATATATATATATGCAATAACATCAAAAGTAACAACAAGAAATGAGATTAGCATGAAAGAATCCAAAATCAACTTCAATAATCAAAGGCCCTTCCTCTCTTTCATAGGATAGTTCAGAGAAAACAGGCGACGTGATCATATCATCATCCATGATGATATTGTTGATTTCCTAATTTGATTTCTCTGGTTTCATACATTGCTGCCAACTGTTGGTTTAGCTTTTTATTTTTGTACACCTCATAAAAATTCAGAACAAAGAACTTGGTCGTCAGCACGATAAACACAATAGTTTTAGGTCATTTTTACTCTAGAATTTCGCATACACTTCCAACACTCAACGGACTCCCTACACTTCTTCCTTCGAAAACAATCCCCGAACTGCCTAGTTTCATAACGCCAACTAACTCTAGTTCCTTAATTCTTCTTCATGATATTTCATCTTCTACTATAAATAGGGAACCACTTTACCCTTCCAAACGACAATAATAATAATAATAATAATAATAATAATAAAAGTTAGTTGCATTGTTAAAATAGAAAAATTAATAATAATGAGAGGACTAGTAACATATTAGTCTTGTTATATTGTGAGTGTTGTGTCGTTCGTGAATTGTATTTTTTCAGAAATCGTGTATTAAAAAACTAAATAATTGTTAATTACCTCAAACATTTCTTACCTAAAGTATGCGTTTATTTTCTACTATGTTTGAGGTAAAAAACTAAATCACTCGTATTGTCAACTAGCCATAGTAGAAAATAAACATTACCCTTGTATAAGTGTGTCACCAAATATAAACAATCGCGGTAATGTGAAAACAAAAAATAAATGCTTTCAAATAAAAACTTATATTATAAAAAAACAAATTAAAAATAATAGTGCAATTAAAAAAATAAAAACTTTCTTAATAAGGCAAAACTCAGAATCATGCTAGGTAAGAATACTAATAATCAAAATTTAAACAAACGCATACTTTAGGTTAATGATGTGAATAAAAACAAGACACATTCAAATTCGGCACATCAAACTCTTAGTACACCATTCAACCTAGTTTGCAGTTCTAACCAAACTTAATTCGGTGACATTCAAAAATGTTTTGAATATTGGTGTTAATGAAATTATTTGTATGATATAATAATAAAAACTATGTTAAAAGCCTAAACAACATGATTTCCAAATTTTATAAAAAATTAATAATGGGCTGACCAAACATTTTAACAATGGTATCTCAAATTTAGTCTTGTTAGAATATATGACCATTTATGCCTTTAGTTATGATAGTTTTAATGAAAACAAATTTGATATAATTTTCTATATTGTGATAATTGATTTACAAGATTGGTTGTTTAGAAATGCACGCATTTGTGACTGCATTCACGTTTGCATATACGAAAATACGATACATTCTTTGGTCACGTCACATTATAAAGATGTAGTTTAGTAAATGTAGGGTGACATTTATTCTTACATCTACCACCTATGTGGTCATATGCTAGATGAGTCATTTTTGATGATGACATGTTGTTTATTGGTGTATTAGTTTTGCATTTTTTTATAATTACACGTTCGTTGGTGATTATTAAGTGATTTAATATCATCGTTGCATTCAAATTTTAATAGTAATAATTTGTTGTCACTTAATATTACTTTAAAATTGTCATAAATCCACAAAGCACTTGCTTACTATGATGGATGCGGTGGTTTGGCACAACTCACATCGCATCTCACATTCTTGAACGTTAGATATAGTATAGAACTTGAATCGTCTTCACTTTTAACAATAAATAGACCATTTTCAGTTTAATTCTTAAATAACTGACACATGGAGTGTTATTAATACAACGGTAGGGGGAAAAAACTTGCTTAGAGCGACATAAATATCATGTGCAATATTGTGTTATCTTAGCTTCGTTTTAGATTCCATTGCAAGCATAACCATTAATTATGTTCCTTTCGGACATTTTACCTTACCAAAACCTTGTCACACCAAGAATCCTTCACCAAATTAGACCTTCATGTTCAAATAATATATTAGTTTTTCTTAATTTCCGGCCCAATACCAAAGAAAAATCCTGGAACTATTACCTCATCAGTGTAAAATGTAAAAACATTAAATTGATATTATCAGAGAGATCAAGTTACAATTATTGCAACCGTGAAAGTAAATGGTATTTCAATTTCATAAGGTCATGTTTAAAAAAAAATGGTTAATTGCAGTTTGCCTTCATGTCTTTTACCTACGTTGCACTATGCACCCTATCCTTTAAAGTTAGGTAGTTTGACTTTGACCTTTCATATTGGTAAGTTGTTCATCTATCCAATATTTTGATAATTTATTCCCAAAATACCCTCCACTTGGCGATTACCTTAAGCCAAATGACCTTACAACCGACTCAAATACTCATTCAAACACTTTCAACCCCACTTGATCATCTAAGAGCACCCTTAACGGGGTGCTCGCCCGGGCGCCCCTCGTTAACGGGGCGGGCGACCCTCGGGTGCCCGCCCGGAGCGCCCACCCGGGTGCTTGCTCGGGTGTTGGGCGTTCCGGGCAAACGTCTGGGGCGCCCTCGGGTGGGGGACACTTGTCCCCCCTATTGGTTTTTTTTATTTAGTGGAAGATTTGTTATTAGAGGTAATTGTTAATGTATTGTGTATTTTGATTAACGTGGGGTAATACTTATTGAGGTAATTAATTGAATAAAAATAGAGATATATAAATAAAATAAATAAAATGTAAATCCATATTTAATGCTTAAAATAGAATATGTATTAATACTACAATCATAAGAATAATACATTAATAATACTGAAATACGAACTACAACCAACCACACGAAATACAAACTAAAGGAAATACAGACCATACGAAATACCGACTATAACATACCAACAAACTACGGGAAGTACAAATTACAGGAAATACGAACCATACGAAATACCAAGTACAACAAACTACACGTACTGATTCTCTTCCGCTCAGGCGAGGAGTTTATCAATTATTTTTTTATCTTGCTCCGTCGGGTTGTCCTTCCTCATCAGAGAGTGAAGCATGTCCAACTTAGTTTTTTTTAAATGCCTCTGAAAAATTCATTTCATAAATTCCTCCTGCTTGGAGAAACCATCCTCTCTTACTTGGGTGGTGTATCGAAACTGATGTGCAACTAAAATATTTAAAATTTAAATATTCCATTTTTGTGTGGTTTAATAGTAATTAATATTATTAATTAATTAATATTAATGTTAATTAATTAATATTAATGTTAATTAATTAATATTAATGTTAATTAATTAATATTAATGTTAATTAATTAATATTAATGTTAATTAATTAATATTAATATTAATTATAATGTAATTAGAATTAGAATTATATAAAATGTAATTTATTAAATGTTGTGTGTGAATTAAAATTGTTAATTAAGAAATGATGTGGAGGAAAGAGAGTGTATGGTGGGTGGGTGGGGTAGTCCGGACATGGTTAATGAGTTTTTTAGGTGGGTTGGGTGAGCTGACGTGACAGAAAAAGAATGCAAATGAAAATGCAAGAAAATAACCTTATTATGCAAGAAAATATGTTCTCTTCTTACCAATTTGGGTAAATTTAATTGACTTCAAAATGTAGAAACATATCTAAAAAATCTATTGTCACCATGCATCTTTCTGTGTAGACAATAGATGCTCTTTTTAAAATGTAAAAAACTGTTAAATGGATGTTCCGTAAGGAATAAGAATGCTAAATTGCAGTGAATCTAGATCATTGAATCTACGCAATTCACACATGGCAGCAATTTATGTGCCATGTGAGAATTGGACCATCCAGTCCAGTTACTCGAATGGAGCGAATCCAAGTCCACATAGTGCGGTAGTAATGACGATGAACTAAGTTGAACTCATTTGTTTACTTTGGAATAACCTTATTATAAGGATAAATTATGGATTGCCCCAAAAATTATGGGGCGGATTTACTTAACCTCAATGATATTTAAAGTGTGACACTTCCTTCTAACATTTTACCTCATCTTTAATAATAATTTGTTGTTTCCAACGTAGTCACTGTTTCTTTTCTAAACTGCTATTCGTCGTCGTAAAACTACTTAAATCGTCCGTAAGATTACCATTTTGCCCCTCTACACTTTCTACTAATATAACTCCTCATTTCACTCTTTTAACACAACTTTCTCTTCATATCACTCTTCTATTCACCACATAAGATGTCTCGGAGACCAGGAAAAGAACCAGCGGAGACCCCTGACTACTCACATCTGGTAAATTACCTTGTTTATTTCAATTAATTTAAAAAAAAACATTTTTGAGTCGGGCGTCCGCGGGAGACGCCCGACCTATCTCATTAGAAATCGCACGACGGACGTACGACCAGTTCTCCTAACCACCATGAAAGACATCGGCAGCACATCGAAATCCACAGTTTCCATCAGCACGTACGTCATTCCACCTATCCAGAAATGGTAAAATGATTTCTCGCAGTCTATCATTATATGGGAAGTTGTCCACGTCAACCCGTCCGGACACTGTAAGATAGGTAAATAACAATTAATTAAAACAACAAAATTAGGAGATAATATATTCAACCTCATTTAGATTACTGAAATATATTAAATAACATAACAACAAAGATATCGACATACCAGAAGATCATGTGCCCGTATTCACGGACGATCGAGACGAATTAGACCGACGACCCCTGCTCCCACTACTGCCAGACCGACGACGACCCCTGCTCCCACTACTGCCAGACCGACCACGACCTCGCTCAGCATACTCGAAGGCACTCGGGTCCCGACGTTTCGACTTTCCCCTAGGTCGACCTCGTACCTTAGTATTTTCTTCGGGTTCTCCATAATTCGACTGATCGGGGTGTAACTATTCGTATAAAATACGAGAGGCACTACGAATTACTGCAGGGTCGCTCTCCGAGATCTCATCCACTAGCTTCCGAAAATGCTCGGCGTCTTGTGCTGACCGATCAACAAACTCTGACATCTGGACTCCTTCTCCGATAACAAGTGTTTTCCAGAATGGATGAATCCGCTCTAAATAAATTCCATCACCTGACGCCAAACACTCGTACATGGTACAGGCACAAGGAATCCCATGTGTTGTCAGGAAAGCACACCCACAACGATATTAAATTTCATCACTTAAGTTCTTCATTCTCTTCAACTCCTGAGTCATTAACGACAAGCAGTGATGCGAAACTCGGCCATTTATATGCTGAAACAGAGGACCTATGTACTGTGCCAAATTTCGACGTCTCGAATCTTCAAGAAAGTTCCGAATATTCGTCAGCTGCATTTCAATAGACGAGTTCACGCGGTCGAAAAGAGTGTCGAGAGCGGCAGTCGATGTAGTGATCCACTCTTTCAGAGCCGAATGTGCACTTTCCACCCTGCAATTCGTAGTGTTGCCGAAATGAAAAGCTTTATTCGTCCAATTCAACACGAATTTTTCCTTATACACCAACCACGTGTCTTCCACATACTCCGTGAGCACTGGCCAGGACTTGAAAGAATCTTTCAGATTACGGACTGCTCTATCATAATCCGTCTGTGAATCAGAAATCATGACTTTCCTCCACCTTCCACGCCTGAAAATCTCTGCAGACTGCTTGTCCTTGCCGAATACGTGGTATGCGTAGTTGTACACGTCTTTGTTGATATGCCAGGTGCATAGTAAATGAGCTGACTCAGGAAAAACCTCTGCCACTGGTCGCATCAGACCCATCTCCCGGTCCGTAATTATTGCTGTCGGGCTAACAATATCCAATAACAGATCTCGCAACCTCTCCAACACCCACCAGTAACTAGACTCGGTCTCATCCTGCAAAATCGCATATCCGACGAGGAAATTCATGTTTGTTGGAGTAACCCCAACCATCTCAAACAAATGCATCTTGTACTTGTTCGTCTTATACGTCGAATCCATACAGATTACGAATGGGTATGTACGCAACAACTGAACTGAAGTCGGATGTGCCAAAAATGCGTGAGTCAAGACATTAGTTTCTTCATCTGCCACAATCCAATGCAAATACTTATGCTGCACTGCCTCTCTGAGAAACTGCTGCGCGGGATTCCTGTCTTCAGATTTCGTCCTCCTCATGTACTCTCTGAAGTTGTAAATGTGTCTTTGATTCGGATTATCGTCCGGAAATTTCTTCTTTACCGCCAACAAAATGTTACGGGGTCTTGCTTGTGCCTCTGTCATATCACGAACAATTTGCTTTGCCCCAGCACTAAGTCCGCTGACCTGTCGGTGACCCTCTGAATAAACTGTCAATGAGTGGTTGTGTTGCCCATAGATGCTACTAGAAACAATAACTCATCCATCACGATCTCGTCGCTCCACCACTTTTACCAAAAACCGACAACCGCAACCTTTTCTTTTCGTATTCTTTCGCAGTGCAATACTCGTATCACGAGAACTCATCTCACGTCTGCGATCACATCTGAGGTAATAATCCATCTGGTTATCTGCTTTTGGTTTGTACGATGATATAACCAAAAAAAATCCGGCTCCTATTGCAATTTGTTTCGCCCATTTACAACCTTCCTCGATTGTTGTAAATATTTCTTTACTGTCAAAAAGCTCACTGTAATCTACTCCATCACCACCGAAATCTTGCAACGGAACCTGAAAATTTTGAATTTAACAAAAAATTAAAAAAAATCGAGCGTCTGGCTACGCCGCCTCCACCTTTGTGGAGGCGTGCATCTAAGCCGCCTCCAGCAAGGTGGAGGCGTCTGGCTAAACCGCCTCCACCTATGTGGAGGCAGCCTATCCAGACGCCTCCACCTGGGTGGAGGCGGCTTAGCCAGACGCCCGAGTCGGGAAAAAAATTCCGCCCCCGTTACCTCGCCGGATTCTGGTGCTTCGCCAGACATTTTCGTGGTGTTGATACTGGGAATGTGAGTAAAACTGAGTCAAACACCTTGTTTAAATACACGGGACGAAATCGGTATTAATTGATTTGTTAAGGGCAAAAAGGTTATTTTTGGGACGATTTAAGTAGTTTTCCGGCGACGAATAGTAGTTCCCCTTTCTTTTTTTGAATTTAATATCTTGTTTTGAAAGAATATTTGTTTAAGTGAACATCACTAGCATTAACTTTAAGATAATTCAATTTCATATTTGCATTTAGGTTAAATTCTTCCTTAAGTGGCCCAAGATATTGCATCTAACCTCGCTTCCATAACCCAAACAAAAAACAAAACTTTGAGGAAGATGTCAGAGATGCTATGTATAAAAATAAGATGTAAATGGGTAAGGTCAAAAACGTTTAATCGTCCTAATCGAATCGAAAAATAAGGTCACATGTTGTAAAAATAAAAAAACTGTTTAATAAATAAGTGGATAAGAGCTGTTTAATAAATGAACGGATAATGTTACATGATTTAACCCGTTCATTTAACTGCAAAACATAATAAATATATACAAGATTTTGTTATATATATATTATATACATATAATTTTTTGTATTATTATTGTCATTACGTGTGGATATTTGATGTTGTTTTATATGAATTAGTGGATATTTAGATTATGGATTTTTGGATGTTTTGATAATAAATTTATGTGGATAAGACAACAACGTTAAGAGAGAAAACTAAGGTTATTTACAAGTCTACAAAGTTTTTGATTTACACTACTAAGATAAGTCAAATTGTATTAAAATAAAGTTTTGAATGTGTCAGCTTAGGATTTTTCAATTACAATAAAAAGGTGTTAACTTGAAATAAACACCACATTACCATGGTATACATGTGGTGTGACACTTTCAAATCCAAAGTCAAGACAATAAGTAGAGCATATAATCTAAAGCACTTCCTAATTATATAATCCCGTCATCCCACTTCCTTGTTAATTAGATAACTAATGACCCTGGCTGGAGCATCATCACACCAAGCATGAACCTCAACTTCGAGGGTTAATTACAGTAGTTGGCCCATCACTCATCCACCATTACCAAAGGCTCCTTTCAAGTGGTTGAAAAACACAATAATCTCACGACCTTCTCTTCCTATAACACTAACCAACACTTCCTCTTGTTCCGAACCCTAAGAAGCAAAAACATGGCAGGAGCAAGACATGTCCTAAGACAAACCGTCCACACCTTCTTCCAAAACTCCTCCTCCTTGACATCCATCGCGGCCGTTGCCGTGTTACCAACCTCCGTGTCTTTGCTTCTCTCGCACGCGCTCATCCTTTCGTATCCTTCTCTTCTCCATACCATCCAATCCCGCCTTCATTTTCTTTTCATAGCCGCGAACTTCCCCGTCCAAACGCAATTCTTCACGCTCCTCAATTCAAAACTCGCACAGACCGTCTTCTCCTTTGTGCTTGCTCTTCCTGCTACCCTGGTGTTCCTTGTCATCGTGAAGGCAATGATCGTACGAATTGTTTGTCAACTATAAAAGAACTCGACACTTGTAGTGCTCAGAATTCTCATCTTCAATTCCTTCGCCATCCTCTCAGTGAATGCAGCCATTTTCTCCTTATTTTTCATCATTTTCAACACTGCAGACGTATCAAGAATCTTGCCGGACGGATTTTTTTCCTTTCAACAGCTGGAGCGATTATTTATTCAATTGTCGTTGCCTACACAATTGTCATCTGCAACTTGGCTGTGGTTGTCTCTGGTGTAGAGGGCCAAGGGGGCTACATGCCAATCATCAACACCTTCTTGTTGGTGAAGGGCAGAGCATCAACCGCGCTTTCTTTGGCCCTCCCTGCTAATTTAGGCATGGCTGCAATCGAAATGTTGTTTCAATTTAGAGTGCTGAGGCCTTACCGGATGTCGAGTGAATTGCGGCCCTCGCTCATCTGTGAGGCGCTCCTCCTAGCTTACATCCACTCCCTCCTTGTAGTTCTTGATGTTGTGGGGAGTTGCATGTTCTTCAACAATCGAAATGTTGTTTCAATTTAGAGTGCTGAGGCCTTACCGGATGTCGAGTGAATTGCGGCCCTCGCTCATCTGTGAGGCGCTCCTCCTAGCTTACATCCACTCCCTCCTTGTAGTTCTTGATGTTGTGGGGAGTTGCATGTTCTTCAAAAGCTGCAAGACAAAAACAACCAGACACAACAAACTGGAACTGAACATGTGTGAAAATCTTCTACCGTGAAGCAACTGAACATGCACATCTCCTGTCATAGTTTTTCGCCCTATTTTTAAGAAACATATGAGGGTATCAATTTTTTGTTGTTTCTACAGTGTTTTTAATCATAGCAAGAACATACAATTGTATGTACCAACAGAAAGGGAACAGCAAAAAACACATGTTTTTCTTTCAGTTACAAAGTTCCTGAAATATGCTTAACCATACCAATTCCACAATGAAGAGAAACTAAGAATAATAACAATTCCAACCATGTTGGTTGCAAGCTGTGCACCAGACACCTCAAACCAGATTTGATATCTGTTACATTTTTTCCTTGCCTTCGGACTTGGGATCCCATCTGAAAAGCTTAAGTTTGCCATTCCGTCATTAAAATGATTGTGCAGTCTTGATCTTTCATCCAATGTTACGAACAAGTAATGAAGCCAGAAAAACATCCCGAGCCACTTCAGAAAGGTTTTCGACTGCTATTAGCTTTTGGACCCGCAGAAGATGACGCTCTTAGAATATCTAGTGCATCGCCTTGAGTGACACTAAGAAGATTACTCCAATTCGAAGACCGGTGGACTATCCTGGTGGGTACTCTGTCGCTGTCTTCGCCGCCAGATGCTTCGTACCCGTCACTAGTTGATCGAGAAAGTTCGATCCCTTTCTGAGAAGTAGATCCAGCATTTGTAGAAACGGCATTTGTGAACAATTGAGACCCCTCTGCGCAAGAGGAAGACTCTCGGAAAGGATGGAGATCTGGAGATTCCAAACTGCTATCAGGGGAAGATGCAACAATTCCAGTCGACGTCATGGCTCTCGTGGCACAAAAAGCAGTTCTAGCTTCAAGCTGGAGAGGGGCCAGACTTGAGGTTTCTGGAACCATATTGCTACGGTTGCTATCAGTGCCAGAAACTTTGGCTAGAGGTTCAAGCGATAAACTGCCAGGGGGCCTACTCTTCTTGTTGAGCCGCTTACGGTTGTCAAGCCTGGAGGCTGTTCGATCACTGCCACTGCCGAAGCTGCTACCTATCTCTTGAGCAGACAAAATTTCTCGCCTCACGACTGGTTGGAGGATTTTGGATTTCTTTCTTGCCTGGGCGGCAGCTCTTGAAACTTCTTCAGCGTTCAATCTGGCCAAGGTCCAGGGGCTAATTTTCACAGTACTTGCATTTTTCTTCTTCTGGTGATCATCTACAGCCATCCTCTTGCTTGTCCCAGCTTCCGGAGTGATAACATCAAACTGACAGGGAAAAAAGGGTAAACTTTAAGTAAGATATCTAACTTTGACGTAAGATGAAAAGAGAACGCATCACAAAGCAACTACAGATGAATTTCAGATTTTGGGGTGATTTCTGACAAAAAGACAGTAGATAGATGGCTAATAGATTTTGGTGTAGGGTTCAGCATTTTGAAAGAATGACTGCACAATTGTTCATAAAAGAAAATCACAAACGGAGCAAGTTTATACGTAATTTCACAGCTAATTTTGGTAGGGCATGTTGTCTACTTTTGTACAAATGATTGATCATTTCTGCTATTCAAGTACGAAGTCCTCCCATATTGCCATGCTTCTCTTTGGTTGATAATGTCACCTGAAGACGCCACTAACTGGATGTCATATTCCCTCTTTATAGATTATTCCAAGGCCTCGAAGAATTTTTTGTTAACCTTGGCTGTTTTACCTAGATATGATTTTTTTTGTACCTAGTTTAGATGGCTAACATTAGGCAGGTACTGCTTAAAGTTCTGAAAATTTTGGCTCCTTCAAGATTGTACACACTTAAAAGGAAAAGAAACCCAAGATTAACTATGATACTTTGAATACCACCTCTTGCATTTAACTTAAATATAGGAAAATCACGTAAATGCAATGGTTATACCTGATCCTCAAGAAACAAGCGTGGAGGAGTACAAAATGCTGCTCGGTTAAATGTGTTGAAGGAACTTGCACTGCTCAATCCAGTTAGAGAAGTTAATGGGGACATTTGAGGACTCTGTTGACCACCAGCATCTTGCTGTTCCTGCTCTCTCAGTGCCATTATGTAATCGTATGTGCTGATTCCCTGTTCAATTAAATGATCAATGGTTATCCACACAATATGCTACCCAGGTCAATCCATAATGAAAAGCTGGGTAACAGCAGTAAATGGAATTGATGTTTTAAGATTATATTTTGTTTCTAAGACAAACAATAGCAACCTATGCAAAAACCATATTCTTAAATTAGCATTAGACGACCAAAATCAAGGAACAAAGACTTCTTAAAACATGTTCAAACCTAATTCTTACTGTCCAAGTCCGACACAAGTTGGCCATTCAAGTAAATAAATTTATGGTATAAACACTAAGACTCGTGATCTATAACTAAACATTGCACAATTAGAACTGCAAATAACATGTATATGACTATATCATCCAACATAGCTTCCACATTTAAACAATTGTTTGCTATTAGAACCTCCAATCTTCTGGTTGGATAGCCCATGACTCACTTTCCAATTTCCCACCCTCAACAAATAATATTCACATCGGATTTCAATATAAAATCCATTCATGTATGTCGTACACAAATATAATTTGGAAAGATGGGCATGGCATAGGCTGCATTTTAGTTGGTCACATAAAATCATCCGATCAATATCTGCAAATATGAATTTGAGAAGCATCACAACAGATGGACGGAAAAAGAATCTGAATCATCTTCGTGACTAACTGTTAATGAACTGCAATATAAAGGGTATAATATTTTTTTGATCGGTAATATAAAGGATGCAACATGTAACCCACTGAACTACATTACTGACCAATACCTTTTTCATCAAGAGAACATGAAAGAAGAAGAGTTGTGCAAGTGGAAGAGTTGCTACCATGGCCAAGACAGTGCAAGACACCTACAAATACAGGCAGTTTTATTAGAAACAAGATCAAAACTAATGAAAATCTAAGGGGAAAAAAGCAAACACGCTCACCACCACCACAACAAACGGTGCCAATGAGAAACTGCTTCCCAGCTTTGAGGCTATGTCCGTATCAATTTTTTTGCGCTCCACAAAACAACGAACCAGCACGACAATTCCTACTGACAACTGCAGAATAAGCTGCAAGCGCAAGCCCAAAGTGGCCAAGCCACGAACACCTGTCAATAATAAACAAAATCAAAAGGACACAAAACAAAATGCTTTATGCCTCTTAACTTAACACCTAAGCCTAAGGATATAATGGGATGGTTGGCTGGAAAACTACGAAAAATTGGCAAAAGTAGACCAATGAAGTGTAGTAACATACTAAGACAAGAATGTGGGTGTGTGCAGCATTACAAACTACTATTTTCTATTTCTGAACGAGTAACATGGTACAAGTGCTCACCAGGAGAAGTGCAAAGACCACGAGAACGAAAAATCTCCTATAGTTTCTTCTTCCTATGCAATTATTGAGCCACTGCAAAAGAAAAGCCATACCAATTTGAACTGTGTATTGCAAGGCAACCAATTTTAGAAAATTCATTGAGGAAATAATTTGCTTCAAGAAAAAGACGTACCCTGCAATGATGATCAAAACCATCAACACATTTGTCACAAACTCTACAATGCTTGCTGTACCTAAGCACCTGCATTATGTTCATATAGCATATGCACTTGGTCAGTATATCCAACAAAGGGGGTCCAGAATGTTGTTATGATTAAATGCTTAGCTATATCTATTTCATTGGCTTGGTTCAAAAAGGAAAGAGAACAGTTAATGCCATGCATGTACTGACGCACAATTATAAATTTTGTTGACTACTTGATGGGTTTCTGATGTGTAAGCTTATCAATACATGCAGTTTCACAATTTAGACATTAAATCTGAAATATATGGAGGCACCTATAAGAAGAGGAGTATTGAATCGGATCGAAGACACAAAAAGAGAAAGAGGTAGACCACGATTGACTTGGGAGGAAACTGTTTCTCGGGAATTTGCATTGGATAGAAACGCGTGGAAGAAAACGATTCATGTGTCTAAACCGTGACTCCTTGGAGTTTCATTTCTAGCCTCCCAACTAGTTTGGGATTAAAGGCTTGCAACATAAGGATTTTCCGTGCAATTGTGCTATTCCAAAAATACAAAACTGCACTAGGAAAAATTAAGGGCATTGGCGTGACTGAAAATATTTTGAATTCTCATGTGTACATAATAATTAATGTTAAACAAAAGGTTCAATCATGGTTGCCAATCTTTTGCTGCATGCTATTCATTAAATTGCCCCTGATAAGAAGACTTTCATGTTCTGATCAGATGTCAATAATTCAGAACAAAATATACAAGACAAATAAATGATGGAAATATTTGGATGGTCATGTGCACCAGAAAAGGGAAGCATATTTATTCGTTGCTACCTCAACTTCGCACAGGCTGCAGTAAAACATGCCATCTTCACTTGATTGTTGATCAGGTGGTGGTTGTTGTGAACAAAGCCAGACAAAGATAAACGTAAGAGGACACCATCTAAGAAAAGCAAAAAAAGTATGTGTTTTGCAGCATGGGGCATTTTCCAATTCTGGCCCATCAGATGATTTCGATCCCACATCATCTAAGCTGGCAGTACTTCCTAATGGCTTCTCTCTATGGTTCGCTGTATTTGCTTCATTCATTGGGAGTGTCGACCCACTTGCTCTAGATGTCTTTGAATGGGCACCTCTGCAACGTTTGGCTTTAAGATACTTCTTAGATTTGAAAACACCTGGGTCTGCAGGATTTGCAGCTGCACACCAAACATAAAGGGAGAAGACTGCGAATACCTGAGTCATAGACAAAAAACACGTAACTATCCAAATGAACCAGGAACATATACTACTTGCCAATCATAAAAACCTAAAGCAGTATACAGAAGATATCATTTCTAACTTAATTGATTTTTCCACCGAATTACACCACACCAGTATCAATATTCATCACAAAATGGTGAAACTCTAGTGACCTAAAGGTCTCAAAAGACATATTTATGAACCAAAGAAGCTACTAAAGTGCTAATAAATGACTCTCGTTGAAGATGTAATAGGCATCTAAATATCGCAGAAAAAAAAACTAACAGTGAATACCATCTGTTCTGATGGTAAAGGCAGATTTGGGACTTCTCACATAGTCACACATATACACATCAACATAACCTCAATGCCTCAGAAGAGGCTCCCGTCTAAGCGAGGTAAGGGGGGTCAGATGTACACAACCCTACCACCGTAAAACAGTGAGGTACTTCTCACATAGTCAATGCAGTTTAATTTCCGGTTTTCATTTCAGAGGCCGAAAGACTGAATGATTAACTCTTGCTTCTTTTTTTTACTTATTAAGTCCACTCCCACAATATCTCAAAATTTCACATCTCTTGCAGTTAGATCAAAGACGATCACAATAAAATCATTAGCAAATGTGAAAAACCACCAATGATGTAGCAGGGTATTACTTTGCTCTTTCAACAAAATAACAACAACAAAAACTAAAACATAACAACGCTATTGAAAACAAGTAGAATAGAGTTAAGCATTCATATCACAATCTCAGATCGTTATCTTCAAGGTACCAACATATGAATATATACCTACCACAAATCCCAATACTTCACATCTTAAAAAGCCAAACAAAATCAACCAAACAAAACCAAGTAAATGAGACACATTGCCACAACAGAAAAGCAGATAGATCATGACACAACAAAAATGCTCACCAGAGGCGTGTAAAGTCCCAAGACCACATACTCATAAACCTTCTTCCCCACAAACGGAAGGAAGAAGACATAGAAAGCGAATCCCAGCGCCAGAAACACAGACACAGCAACCACCTGTACAAACCAAAACCCACCAAACCTCAAAAAAAAAAAAACACACCTTTTCCAAACCCAAAACCACAAATCCAAACCCGAACCACCTGAAGCGGGTGATACGGCAGCTGCCACCCATGCCTCCTCATTTCCGAAATCCGACGGCGACCCAAGTGAAAAACCACTATTTCCTCCTCGGAAAACCGGAAAAGATCGAATTTTTCCACGTCCTACCAATGCATGCGTTTGGAAGCCACCGAAACGGAGCGGTTTGGGGAGGAATCAAGACCGACCCATGACGTGTCTTCCGAATCCGAGCAGGATTGCTCACGGGGTGGGATGGAATGGTGTGGGGTGGGGTGGAGAGGGATGGCGAGTTGTGAGTGAGGCCTTTGTTTTGTTTTGTTTTGTTTGGTTCTGTTTTGTTTTAGTTTTTGTTTTGTTTTGTTTGTTCTTTTCTTGTGAGTTGGGGAGTGAAGGGGTTTTGTTTTGCAGCTTTGTGGAGGGGAAAAGATGGTTGGTTGGTGTGCCAATGATGTGAATAATAAATGCAGCCTTCTGTAAGGTTTTTTTCCAAACTGATACCTCAGTTTTGTGCTTGTGATTTATCAGCCGACATGTTTGATTTTGCTATCGTGTTGTTTTCTCGTGTGATAGTGTGTTGCTAGTTTGAATTAAAGTTAAGTAACACTGATGGTTTATTTTCTTTCCTCATTACTCGTTTGTGATGCAAAAATCAGACATTTTGGATGGCACGAGAAAGAGTCTTCTTGATGAGATACCTACTAAGTTATTGTTTGAAGAAATAAAACTAGATTTATCATTGTTGGTGTTTGGTTGTGGATTTGTGAAATATGTTTTTGTCCGGTGAACCTTTTACGGGATAACAAAAATGTGTAAAATTGTGAATCTAATAGAGGTAATGCTCTCAGTCGTTGAAAAACAATTTGGGGGTAAGAATAGAAATTCTGCATAAAGATTTTTTAAGTCTATGATGTTGTGTCAAGTATTCAAATTTATTGTGTCGAGTACATTGTTAGTCTATTAATTTTCATATAATAATTTTGAAAGTCATTGTAATTGTTTTAGATGGGTGAGTTGTTAAAGAAAACAAAGAGACATGGAACTTTTGGTGAACAAGATAAACTAGAAAATAGACGATAGTAAACAAGTGGTTGTGTGAAGTTGAAGATCGAGGTTGATTCAAGTTCAAAACTTAAGAGAACAACAAATAGTACAAAATTTAAATAATGAAATAAAATTACCATGTTTACCGTTAAAAGGGCATAAGAAGTGCCATAAACCACAAATTATCCACTAATATTTTGCTTGTGGATTAATGATGAGAAATTTTTGTTTGACATCATGATGTTGAAAGTGTAGATCATGTAAAGTAAAACCATGTTGTCTACCAAAACCAGTCTGTTGACAAACTAATGCCCAACTCTAATTATTAGTGTGTGCATCTTTTGATGTAAATTATGGTCAAAAAGTAAAAGACGTTGTGACATAGTTATCATGCACATGTTCAAGGACAAACATAGAGTATCCATGATAAAGTTCACGACAGTAGACAGGCTTGTTGGAGTGATCCTACGAGAGGGCCCTATCTTGTTTCACTTTGTTGCATCATTTATTTATTTTTTGTTCTTGCATGTTTTCTTGATATGGAACTTAGCTAGATTGTTGTGCTCATTTTTTGATGTTAATGTTAATGTTAATGTTAATGTTAATTCTTTACTTACATGGTCTTGTTTTGTGTTAGATTTTTAAGAAAAAATTATTTTTGGACGTACGCACGTCTTGGACGTTACTGATGTGACACTTTGTTCAAAGTATGTCCAAAATGTATGTTCAAAATGTGTCCATTGTATCTAAAATGTGTGTGTAGAATGTGTGTCTAATCTTTTTTTTGGAAATCCATTTTGTTCTGGACACGAGTCAGTTTAGAGTTTGTCCAACGTGTGTCCAGTCATTTTTTGAAAACCCACTTTATTAGGAAACAAATCATTTCTCTCTTATCGGGAATCACAAATTATTAATGATTTGAAGAATCCACAACTAGAATGATGCTGGTTTGTCTCAAGATGGGAGTTAATTTTGAAGGGGAAATTTGATGGAAGGTCTGGGAGCGTTAAAACACTTTTGAAAGTGCGGAAAATTTTCAAAATTATCTAAAAAGTTTATGATCCTATCTTGATAACCAATGCTACCAAAACCAACCATTACTATTATGTAATTATAATTTTACTGCACGTGTACTTTATTAGTGATTTTTCAAGGGGAAGTATAATCTAAGGGCACCCTCAACGGGTGCCCCAACTAAATGCTGACATTATGTCAGCATTTAGTTGCCCCCCTCAATGGGGGTGTAATAATGGGCGGGAGACCGACAGGTCGTGGAATTTGGCGGTCTGCCGACCATTCTCACGACAAGGTTGGTCTTTTTCTTTTTTTTTTATTTCGTTTTATTTTTTGTGTTTTGTTTTAATTAGTTTTAGTTTTTATTTTATATTTAATTGTAAATAATTTATTATGCTGGAGAGTGAGAATTAATTTTTTTATTGGATAAAACAACTCAATTTTTCAACATTCTCTCCCTCCACATCATTTGGATATTAATATTGGATAAAATTGAAAAAAAATAAAAAAAAAACATATTTTGAAAAAAATAGATTTGAAAATGATTTAAAAAATCCAAAACAAAAAAACTACTGTAATTACTTTAATAATGTTGATAAATTTATTAATGTATCACAATTTTGTAATTAATTTTCTTAAAATATTTGATATAATTAATTGGAATGAAGGGAAATTAAAAAGAGGGAAAAATAATTGATGTGGAAGTGAGAGAGTATTGATATATGACTAGATTGACATTTTATGAGTGAGTTCTGGTTGATGAGTGAATAGGAAAAAGAGAAAGAATAAAAATATCATGTTGACGTGACGGATAGAGAAAGTACTGATTTAACCAGGTTGGCATATATGAAAATGTCACGAGTAAAGATGACCTAAATTAAGTTGCTTTATTTTTTCCAAGACATATTCCCCTTTTTCCCAGTAACTGTTTATCAAAGATATATTTATTCCAGATCCAATATTCTTTGATAAAATCGTCTAGATCCAATATAATACCATAATTCGGTCAAACACTGAGTCATTTTGCCCAATAATGTTAGATGTTAAGAAAATTAGGAAGACCATATTTATTTGGGAAAACCACCTAAAGATTTTCCAGTAGCCACTATATGTCAAAACCATAAATTCCCATGCCCTAACTTCCAAAAACAACTTGCCTTTCGGCTTGTAAAATTTGGGCCCTTCTGCAAGTCCTCTTCTAATTTTGGCCGGAGATCATAAGACTAATCAGGAGGCTTTTGTTTGAATGAAGTAAAATGATAACAATTGATGAGATGAACTGATGAACATATAAATCAGGAGATACTTATGCTACAAAACAAATGAAACACAGCCTGATTGGTCTTTGGATTTTGCAAGTGAGATGCTCATGCAACAAGATGATGAAGAAGATGAGGTTGGAGTTGGGCATAGCTAGAGTTTGTATTATTTGTCTAGTGTTGCTGACTAAATTGAAGTAAATTACACTGGACATTTTTGGACACAACAAACAAATATTTTACCTACCCTCTGACAAGTCTCCTCCCCTTAACCATTAATTTGTCCCACTCTTGTATTTTTTGTTGGTTTTTATTTGTTCTTATCAAGAAGACCCACAAGCTCCCTCCCTCCCTCCCTCTCTCTCTCTCTAAAACTGCAAAGTTACAAGGTTGCAGCATGAAATCCCCACAGGCTTGGCTGTCTTGTGGACTAGAAAATTTGAAGTGATGCATGATCCAAAAGAGTTGGTTGACAATGTCAGAAGTTGAAATACTTTTGATTCTTGCTCTTGACAAAATGCTTAGTAGATGTTGCCTGATAGTCTATCAAGAAGTAACCTTATGCGTTTGGTTTATAATGGTTGATGCGCTTGAGAAGATAATACAAGTATAAATTACTAACAAGTTGGAGGTCATTAGTCCATGAATGTCTCCATGATTCATGGGTCACGAAAGAGGAAGCGAAGGCACAAGTGCATACAAATTTGAAAGGTTGATTCTTTGGTCCATTTCTATAAGATTCTCTAGAATCGATTTTCAATTAAATTTGAGAAATCGATTGTGGACTAGATTCTCTAGCACATGGAAATTTTATTTGTTAATTTTACAAAAGTACTCTCATCTTTCTTGACCACTCATCGCTCCTAAATCCACCAACCCATGACAAGATTTCTTGACTAGTCCTGTTAGTTTTTTTTTGTTTTTTTATTTCAACAAAAAAAATTTACTTTCTACTAAAAAGAAACACTCTCCCGAAATTTTTACCTTTCTCCCAAAAAAGGCACTTGAGATTCAAATACGGATCTAGATCCTCTCAAATCAAAATAAGATTTGAGAGGTCAAAATCCGTAATCTTAACCATTCATTTAATATAGTGGGGAAGTCTCATTTATTATTTATGGGTTAACTACATTACTTTTGCTTAGATTCGTGGGGAGTATGAAACAATTAACTGCCATAAATCGATGTCTGCAATACGTTTCAAATTTAAATACAAAAAAGATAAGTATACAATTCAACCATGCATATAATTTAACTTTTACAATCTCTACCATTAAGTTTTTTATTACTGCAGACCAAGATATATAACAACAATCCAACAATTTTTTTTAGGATTTTTGTTGAAATAATCACCAAAACAATAAATGAAAAAAATATAAATCTTGAAAACTTATTTGACAAAATATGAGAAAAAAAATGACACCTAGCTACTGTTTTCATCAATAACAAAAAACATCTGAAATCTATTTTATCTCCCAATGAAAACGACATCATGAATATTATTTTTAGAGAAACTTAAAAAGGACATCCGAGATGTTTGTGCTAGGTCAGAAAAAAGATTGTCACTCATTTCTCTTCCTCCACCTCTAGATCACTCCCCACTCCCCGTAATCGTCACCCCCGGTGCTGGTTTCACGTGTTTGACTATTTTTAGGTACATTTACCTTATTTTTTGTTAACATATTGCTTGATGGTTTGAATTGACGTGGATTGGTTTGGAATTGAATTGATTAATTGTTTGGGTCGATTGAGAATAATTTTGATTGGAACCTATGACAAAATGAGCGCAACTACAACTAAACCAACGAGAGAATACAACAACATCTATATATAAATTAGAAACGAGAAGAATCGATTTGATTCCTGCTACTACAACTTACTTCTCTAACATGATATATATGTTTTACTTAATTTAGAAAATTCCTTGAAAGCCATTATATTTGACTTTTGAATTAGTTTATTTTTCACCAAACAATGAAACAAAGCCTTCAATGTTGACTTCAATTTTTACCTCCACCAACCAAAATATTAATCCTTAATTATGATACCAAAACTCAATTTATAAATTTTAACAATAACGTGTTCTGAATTTTAGATCACAAATTCAATATTACGAAAAAATAACCCGAAAATCAACTGTTATCATCTAACATCGAACGTCTATACATCAAAATCCTTACAATATAATACAATAGCATCTCTTTGGGGTGAAGAATCTATATATCCATATCATGATTTATTAAAACAAAGCATGTTCTTCTTGACTAATTAATTTTGATTAGACCTTAACTAATTAATTATGTGTATTGTTTTTTATTAGATATTAACTTTTTTTATGAGGAGCAATTATCTGATATTAGGTGTATCGAGCACAGTATTCAGTTCAACACGTGGACTTTGGAGGATGATAGGGTATGAGGGTTGTTGGACCTTGTTGGATTTGATACAGTTTCTCGTTTGCCTCGACTGCAACTGGATTGAAATTTGACCGTACTGTGGTTAAGAGGTGGAGGCTGGAGACCCACACCTTCCATTTTAGACATGGGAAAATAACGATCATGCTACAAGACGTAGTTATTCTTAGTGGTATTCGTATTAACGACTTAGTTGTGTGTGTGACCTTAGATCATAATTGGTCTAAGGTTTGCATGAACTTGTTGGGTGTTGACGAAGAGAAGACGTCGGTTGTAGTGAAAGGGGGATACGTGTCGTTGCAGAAACTTAACACGTCGTGACGACAAATGCAACATATGAGGAAATGTTGTAACACACTAGAACATTTTGTTTCAGTTAGGTTCTGGGATAGTGGGAGATAAGATTGGAAACAAAGTCCACCTTAGATACATACTTTTGCATGAGGATCTCACCAAATGTCAAAACTACAGTTGGGCAACTACGTCTTTGGCTGTTCTGTACAACTATTTTGGATCAAACATGTTTGAAAAATGTGAAACAAGTAGCTGGTTTGTAGACCTTATTATAAATTTGGGGTTGAGAACATCTTCACATCGGACGACCATCCAAAAGAATGGGTCACAAATTCCAGAAAATATTTTGCATCCTTTAGGTTCACGTTGGATGACTTCTAGATCGTGGTTGAACGACTTGAAGACGTCTCAAGTGGATTTTTACAGAAATTAGTTAGACATTTAAGAAGAAAACCAAGTTTGTTGTACCCCTTACCCAAATATAGATATGTATCAGCTGCTTGTAGAGAATGACATGATATACGTATGACAAAAACATGACTGGTTTGTTTTGGAGTAGCTATTATACATGTGCTAGATATGGTCATGCATCAGTTCGGCTTGCAGGAACATATCCAGATTTAATGGAAATTTGCAAGTTGAAGAATACTTAGGGGAAGCCTAAAATAAAATAGTTACAAGAATAATAAATTCAAGCTTTGTCACGATGACGAGAGTTTGTGCAGATCGAGACACTTTCACTGTCGGAAGACCCAATTACTTGCAGAAGTATTTATATGGAGTTGTACCAGCAGATTACCGTTCGTTGGCTGACGAGAATAGTTGACGTTGAATAACTACCGATTTACATGCCTCAAGCTGTTAGGGATCGTTACTTGGTGATTAAAAAAATTATGTTTTAAAATAACAAATTATTTGCTCATTCTAATCATAATTGTCGTATTTGTTTGCAGCTTCACGACTTACACGGGGGTTACACGAAGACATTCACAACCTTGAAGGGATGCATTCTGCACATAACCCCATGTTGTCAATAACTCAAAAATTGAATTCTTTTTAAGGATATGATGATGTTTCAAGAATGTGGATCCATCGTTGAAGGTGTCAGAAGATTGTCAAGATTCTGACGAAATACTACTAGAATAGGAGTTACTAGATGAAGAAGACAATTTTATTTTCACGAGTGTGTCTACTTCTTAATTCTGATGAAGGAATTATGACCCAAGAGGCGCATCGGACAACGTTATTCCAATGTGAAGGTTCCTCATTTCAAGTAAGTGAAGTCGAAAGAGGTGGTGATGGTGGAATTGATGAGGACGGTGGGATTACGCAGGAGCAAACACAATGTCGATCTTCGAAGGTTCCACGACATGGGGGTGGACTAAACGACCGACTAAAGTATTTTTTCCACCTTAGTTGTAATGAAATTCTAATGTTAAGAACAATTTGGTTTTTCATATTAAACGTAGACTAATTTAAGTTTAAATACTTGTTTTCGAACCAATTATAATGTGTTATTGCATGATTGTTTTTGTTGTATGAGATGGTATGAGGTTTTTTCCAGAGGTGTAGAAGACTTGAATTTAAAATTCAAGAGAATGAGAGATCCAATTTGATATGTCATCTGCTAAAACGGCACCAATAGTGCCATTTTAGTAGAAGACAAACTCTCAAATTTCTTTCAACTTCCAAATTTCTGTCAACTTCAATTTTCTTTTAGATGACCCTTCCTATTTTCTTCAACAACTCATCCACATGATTATTTAAATGCTTCGTTTAATAAAAGGAGTGCTGGTTCAAATGAATTATATAGTACACACCAAACAAAACAATAATTTGCTTGTACAATTACAAGTACGAGTTAAACACTACAAAATAAACATACTAAATGACATCTCCATATGTCTTTCTGTTGTGACCTAACTTATGACATCACCTATATCGTATTGTTCGACTACTTTTGTTCATTCATGTTGTTTCTTATTCGTTTTGTTTTCGATCGTCCACTTCATCTTACGACATAAGGCGATATTAGTTTAATTTTTGCAAGAAAGAGTAATGGGGAATGGGGAGTGATTTGGAGGTAGAGGAAGAAGGTAGTTGGTGGCCCATTTTCTATTCTAGCAAAACGACATCTCGGATGCCTTTTAGGTTCATTAAAAATGACATAAGTGATGTCATTTTCATTAAGGGGAAAATGACATTTCAAATATTATTTATGAAAACGGTAGTTTTTTCCTTCATATTTTGCCAAATAAGTTTTCTAGTTTTATATTCTTCAATTTTATTTTTTTGTTGATTATTTCAAACAAAATTCCAATTTTTTTATATTGATGATGTTTTTGAATATTCTTTTAGTTGATGTTGTTGAATATTCTTTTAGTTGTAGTCCTTTTATTCTTCCTGATAATGCTTATATCCAATCTATTTGCATTTTGCACCCTTAATTCCTTCTCTGTGATGCTCTAGTTCGTAACAACAAAAGAGTGATTTGCTTGCATGCCACTCAACTCAACTTACGAAATTGAAGATACCACTTGAAAGATTTTTTTAGTCTAATATCAAAGATAAACACTTATATTTGCTATCAGTCCATTACTTTTTGGTCATGTCATTCTGTTAGTCATACTAATATTTTATGAACAATTTGTAGAGTCACTCTTAAATAAATTTCATTTCTTTGTTATAAATTTTACAAAAAATACTTGAATAATTTGTTTTATGTTTTTCAACTATCTACTCTTTATCACCTCTCTCTTGATTATTAAACTATTCAAATATGATAATTATTGAATTTTAAATGAATAAAATAATTTTAATATAAAATAATTTTTCAATATGTTTTGTATTTTTTTTGAAAAAAATGTTTTTTTATTAATTTCCTTAAAAATTCATTTTATTATTATCAAATTCTTTTACTAAATATATTAAAAAATCATGATTTTAAAATAAGATAAATAAAAATAATAAGTTTTTAGAATTTTTTCCCAAAAAAAATTATATATAAAAAATATTTATTAGAAAAAGAGAAGAGAGGAAAGAGAGATGAGAGAGTGAGAAAATAAATAGGTGAAATGTAATTAATAAATTATTTGCGTTGATTTTTCATAAAAGTTATAAAAAGAAATTTCTAAATTCTCGAGTGATTTCGTAAAATTTTCATTAAATATTAATATAACTAACAAAAAGTTAGCAGAAAAAAATCAATATTTTTAATATCTTAAATTTCGTGAGTTGTCACATGCAAGCAAATCTCCCTGATAAGAATTGAAATCATCTAACTCACCGTGTGTTTGTTTAGCTTCTCAGTTAGTTACTGTGTACAGTTACCCGTACAAACACACATTAAAAAACTATAGGCCATTGCATTATTTTTAAAAAGCCTACGGGAAAATAATTTTTTTAAATGCTTTACAAGCAATTATATCCTAGGAATAATTTACATGGAGAAGCACACTGAGAATCCTTGTTACTTGTGAGAACATAGACTGATCAAAAACTATAAAATTTGAAGTGTGTATAATTCTTTAGGCACTCCTAATCACTTTTCACAAACGTGAATGACAGAATGAGCCCTTAGTTTTGAGCTTAGTAGTAACGAATGCAGAAACTGCCTACTCAAAAATGTCATTTGGCTGCCATTTTTACCTGAAGGACTGCTGCTGCTTCTGTTAAATGCAGTGTGAACATTTTTTCCCTTCATCTCATCATAGTTATAATTACAAGAAACCGCTGATCTACCGGCGTCACTCACGGAAAACAGTTCCTCCAAAGAGATTAGAAGGCGTCAATTCTGTACACAATTTAGAATAGAATCTGCAACTACGAAGTACGATGGCTATGAAAAGGACCTGCAAGGAAATTTTGTTAACCATTACCCATATCTACCATGTATTTGTTTTTTTAACAGAAAAGTGTAAAAAATTCTGTATGGATGTTTTACCAAAGCAGGTTCGGTGGCTGTATTCTTTTTTATGGTTAAAGAAGCAATTTTGGATTTCTGTTGTGTAACTAATGATCAGCAAGCACAAACACTCCTAAAACCTCAGCCAGCTTCAAATTGTGTATTTTTTTTGGCCTTGCTCGCTGCTTTTTCCTTCTCCTCGGCTGCCTTTTCTGCTTTCTTCCTCTCAAGCTCGGCCTTCTTACAGTTCTCTTCATGCGCTCTCCGGAAAGTGCGGATGAAATGCAGTAAAGTGGTGATAACTGCAGCAAATGTTAGCCTGTTATATGGATGTTCATGATTCAAAGATCCAATAGTAATGAAGTGAGTTAACTTGGAATTCCACTCTGTATATCTGCTGCATTTGCTTTTTTGAGAATACGGACATACCCTATATTCTTTTCATGATCCTAGGAATCAATATTACATTTGAAACACTACTATGGACACGGATACATACATTGCAATGTCATTCTTGATGGAAACTAGTAGATATATTTTGCTACGTTAATATCAGAAAAGCATTGCTGCTGATATTTGTTATCCAGCCGCTATGAAGACTACATGTTGTTTATTCACAAATTAGAGAATTAATTTGAAAAAATGTAATTACTTTACCCCAAGACCAACTAGCTTACTCTTCATATCCAGTCTTTATTGTATCCATAGACTTATCTGATTACTATGATCATTCATTTGTATAATAACCTTACCCCTCACGATACATCTCCTTTTGGATGACATTGAATCAGCAATACGAGTACAAATACAGATGGGAAATATGTATTTCAACTCAGTATCCAATTTGGTTACACCCTTACCAAGATAAAATACAAATACTACTGCAGGAAAGTCATATAACAGAAATGCTAATGTTATAAATCTAAACTCTATAAAGAGCGTCTTTCTGTGCAAAATACATGATATAAGCCAACATTTAGATCTGTTGCAATTACAAATTTCACCATTATGAACTATAACAAAGAGAGTGGTTCTTACTATGACTTGAATTACATAAGACCTTAATCACCATTAAGTAACTTCTGGGACTTCTAGGAATTTTCTCAATGTTTTTGTTGTTTATCATGTAAGAACATATAGTATTGAAATGGACACCAAAATGAGGTACACCTTGTTTATATGTAACTAATGTAACTATAACAAAGAAAGTGATTTTTACTATGACTTGAGTCGTTCCTAGTAACAAATTTCACTTTTATGTAATAAGTCTATAACAAAGAAAGTGGTTCTTACTATGACTTGAGTTACATAAGACAGGTTAATCACCATTAAGTAACATTGATCTCCCAGGGACTTACTAGGAATTCTATCATTGTTTTTGTTGTTTATCATGTAAGAACATATAGTATCGAAATGGACACCAAAATGAGGTAAATGTAAGAGTTAAAATGCACAAATTTTAAAACAGGAACAAGCCAAGGTGGATATCTGTGTAGCTCGGTATCTATTACCTAGTTTGTTGAGAAGGTTAAGGAATACTACATCAACCCTTTCAGATTTGGAAAATAATGATATACCAACAGAAGTTTTGTTAAGATTGCTATATGCCTATATCAATGTAATAGCAGGAACGTTTGAATGAGGAGTTGCCTCATTATATTTTTTGCTTGGCATTTTCTTCTACTCCACCAAATTAACTTTATTGATTTTTAAATTGATATATTACATTTTAATGCTTAGCAAAACATAAAAACAGAACTGTGACAACATTTGTACATGACCGAAAACTGAAATATGCCGGTTCAACTAGAATTATCGAATTGAGTATTTGACCCATTTCGATAGTATGGCAATACCAACAATAAGAAGATCTTGTCTTTTGTTTTGAATCAAAATTTAAGATGCATAATTACCACTTGACTTTACCTTGTTCAAATGGGCAACGTGCCGGATCTTCACTAAAATATTTTACAAGTGCGTCGGCATTTTGACCCTGCATAAGTAGAAATGCTTGAATATTAGTTGGTGACCTTGGGAAGGATCAACATGTTGAATTGAATGAGTTTTACTTACTGCTTCTGAATAAAGTGATGTAAGAGATTGAACCTCCGCTCCAGCACCACTCATGAATTCTTTTAATGTCTGAAAGCAATTATACATCGTCAAGAAAGTAGGATTAAGAACTTCTATGTTCATCTTGACCAATCACAAGTAGAAATAAGAACATTTTAGGGGCAGATCAGATGTGTTCTTAAGTTTTATTTTCAATAGATGCCTCTGCACGAATTACAAATGTTATTCCATCCTCAATTACGAAGTCTTGGTAAATTAAAGAGTCCAAGTTTAAGTCAATTTCTTAACTCCTAAAGATAGGTGGGTTTTTAATTAAACCAGAACAAAATGAGTTTCCTTATTGTTGGACAGGGTGATGAACAAAAACCTTATAAATCCATTCAACGTTCGTTTTGAATTTATTGCTAATGCGTACATATCCGGAATGAATATCTTTTTGCCGACATTCCTAAGCAACTTGTGAAGAAATTTTGACAGTTTATTTTCCATTCTTGAATCCAAAAAGTCGTTGAATAACATTTGAAGGTAAATTTATGATAAAAAGCCGTATGTTAACATGTTCCTAGTAGAACTACAGCAAAAAAATGCAAGTACACGTTCAAAAGAAATATTGTGCAAAAGACACCCAAGGGCCAAGGGCATGGTTAAATGCTGTCAAAACTCTGCTAACCTCAGTTATACCTTGTGAAAAACTTCAGAAACTGGACCATCATTTTCTGACGCATTCAACTCGTTATTAACTTTCTCTAGTCCTTTTTCAATAGCTTGCATTCCTTCAGCAAGGGCAGCCAGTTGGATCTACACATAAAACAACTTCAACACTTCATTCTCATCCTAAAAGGATACTTTTGCGAAAAGGGACTTACTAACCTTAGCTGCACCACTCAAGTTAGGCAGGTCCTCGTGGAAATCCAGAAGTTGTGGTGCTCTTGAAGCTACAACCTTAAAGGAAGAATCATAAAATATTCAGGATATAAATAAATCTAGGTATAAAGTTAACTAAGATCTTCCACTGGTCAAGAAAAAATGACAACCCTTTTATTCCAAATACATGATATAGCTGTCTTTCCGGCGATCCTCATTAAATATTATACTTAGAAGTTTGTTATTGACTTCTTGTGGTAAGAAGAGCCTCGAAATGCAGATATGGAACCTCAGTGAACGTCTGGTCCTCTGGTGAAAACGTTTGAACCGAACATCCACTGGTAGCCTTTTTTCGAGGGGCCTAGGACAAACGCATGAAAATTTTAACCTTCTGCTTTGGTGGTTTAAACGGACGTTCGCTCCTCTGGGATGAACATGTCCCGTCGTGATTCTGCACTTTATCTTGGAAGGTTTAACCATAAGCTTATGTCTTTAGTCTCGATAATAAAGTCATAACTACCCCTTTAGGGCTAACCACAAAACTAGAAGTTGGAGACCGCTCATAGCCTAGGGCTCTGAAAAAGACATTAGATTCTCTTGTTTTTGGAGGCTTGTACGGTTGCACCCATTCAATCCCTAACCTCTATTCCAAGTTGTGTATTTCTCCTACTTCTTGTCATCTCATTGTCTCCACCGTGGTTTTCTCCTTTCTCACATCCAACAAAAGTTTCCACATAAAATATGTATCATGGTTTTACATGATTATGATTTAGGTTTGATAATGGTTTGTGATTCTCCATTCATACTTGCGTCATTTGGTTTAGCAATTCTTTTTAGTTTTCTCTATATTTGGCGTTCAAATTCTATTTATCAGTAGAGAGTTATCTGTCAACCCTATCTGGGTTTTTTTCGTTACTGCACGTGTGTATATATTTGGTTGTTTGTTAATTATTATAAAAAACTTAATTCAAGGACTTTCTCTTGGGTTATATATGGTAAGGTCCCTCTACTCATCACTAATAGGTTTTGATTTGGATACTACACTTCAATAATCTTAATGTCAAAGGAAAAACCAAGTATTCGTAGAAAAGGACATCTTGCAACTACAGTACATACCTTACAAAGATAATGCATCAATGTCATTGTATTGTTAATAGCACGAGTATCTATAAGCTTTGAGAGGCTATCAAGGCGGAAACCGACAGCCGATCCTGCAGCAGATGATACACAACGAATAAATTGCAGAAGTACTAGAGATGCAAGAATCAAAAGAAAGGATAATATCAACTGGAAATAAGAATGATGTTAAACATCTAATGCAAATGAGCTTTCAGGTGAGTTTGATGATAAAAAGAACATACCCAAACTATTTCTATTCACTTCTCTCAACACTCCCCAATATCAAAAATGTCTTTGAAGTGATCAGCTACAATTTTGTTTTTTAATTTACGACGATCTAGTAAGGTGGAACAACTTTCAGGTTCAGAATGCACCCAAATAACTGAAATTTAATTATTTAAAACAGCAAAATCGGCAAAAAAAGGGAAATATTATATTGATGATATGATGAATTGGGTTGTTATTTAAGCGACTCATTATTTATTTGTTTAAGCTCAATATTTATTTGTTTTTTCACCTCTTGTACCCCTTCTTTTACTCTATAAATGATAAAAAAGGCGACTCGTTATTTAAAAGTATTGCATAAGAGAAAATCATTACATATGGTGTTTAAAGAGCAGTGATTTTTGAAGAAAAGGCAGTAGTTTGCATGGGAATCATACTACACAAACAATTAAGAAACACCTAAATACAGTTGAGCTTCCTATGATGTTTCTAACAAATCCACTGTACGATTCTATATGATCTCCAGAAGAGCAAATGGCTTATGTTCATAAACATAAAAACAAATTTGATATTTACAATTTAATAATAAAATAGAGAAACACAACTTCGTCACACTGGTTTTTGGTAACTTTCATTAAACATTAGTAAGTTATAGGGCTCCAACCTCTTGCTGTTCCCTGGTTTAGTTTGTTCCCAAGAAAAAGAATTTTCTTCATGATCTCTTTCAGTTTGTCAGAATTTCGAATCTGAAAGGCTTTAACTTTGTTAGAGAATCCCAGAAAACAAAACGCTAAATAGCACATAATCATTAGAAGTACCTCTGAACATGCAGAAATCATAGTGTTTAAATTATTTCGAAGATCAAAAATCTGCAAGTAAACAAGAATGGATGCTGAGAATTGCAAAACGAACATTGATAATCACTTCATAAGACCAATATATACAATGGAGAACACCAATAAAGATCCAATGGAGAACTTTACCTGCGAACCAAAATCAACTTTGAATGCAAATGCTTGTAGCTTAGACTCTACTCTTGGGACTTTCATTAATTCCAGAAAAAACTGCAAAACATAATTTAGAAAAGACGCTTAGGTAACGAGAGAAGGTAGATTTGATGTGCATTGTTAAAAGTATCATGCGTTTAAAACCAAAATCAGTGCATGTAATCTTTTTTTGGTTAGCCAATTTGCAATAAAAAAAACGTATGTTAACAATGGAGTTTCTAAATGATGTTTCTCTCTACTACTACTGCTAGAGGCAAATTGAGCAAATGACACAATAAAGATGGAAAGACTGGTTGTGTACTTTACTTGTTCGCATTTGCCTAGTTTGCTCTTGTCTCCTGAGTATTTCTGACACCCAAAAACAAGAAGAGCAAAAGAGATCATGCGTAGTGAACAAACGAAACGATGTGTTGTACTACTAAAAGAATTGAGAAAGCTAGTTACCTTAAGAAGATCCATCTCCTCTTTTGTAGGACAAAACTTCAAGAGATTTTCAATTTGGTCAATATCTAAAATGGAATCATCCAACGCAAGTATTGCAGCCTAAATGATAGAAACTCAGTTAAGTTGCAATTCAAAATATTATTTTATCAAGCAATACATTATAACACAATATATATTTTACGAACACATGCACAATAATCGATAAATTTAATTTGTTAACATTTCCCTTGAGCTTACTTTTCAAAAATTTCAAGTTCTTTGGTACTTAGGTAACTTAGAACCAACACATTAACAAATATAAATGTTTGATGTTGGGAATCTCAAAAGAACTTCCAGCCTTCCAAGTACAAATAATCTTCAAATTGCAAATGCAAAATATTGTTTATTAAATTGAACATGGATTATAAAATCTATCAATTGCAAATAACATGAATCAGCATCACTAAACGTAGTGTGTAGGAGCCCAACAATTACTGGTATAATAGAAAAGAAACAAGCTAGCTCACCATCAAATCCGAGAATGGCATCTTGACTTTTGTAAGCATAATTTCACAATTATTGGCACGTCTTAGTTCAATCTACACAGCAAAAAGAAAAAAAAATGAAAAGATGAAAAAAGTGCCAAAGGAAAAAGACTAGCTTCACCCAAGGGTAGAAGTAATTATGAAAGTTAAAGATGTGAAGATGATGTTGATTTAGCTCCCCTCTTCACCAGAATAGGTAAGTAGATAGAATTTTAAAAAATGTAACATTAAAAATACCAATTAAGTAATTTAAGAACACGACCAAGATACTCACCAATTGAACTTTCTCTGGTTTGGCTCCAAGAGTTTTGCGACGCTCTTTGGGTCCATCGGTTGCTTTTGGAACCACAGAGGAGAAAAGTTTCTCCAGTTCTGACATATCAAATTCTGAAGCACTATCGACATAAAATATGTACACAAACAGAATTCAGTAACTAAATGGATATAGCATGTCTGAAGTCAAACAAAAGCAGAGCAAGATGTTAATACCTTGTAGGATCATCATACTTCTGCAAGTCAGCCCACAAGGTCCCCTGCACAGCTCTTGGAACTTTAACCCAGTAAAGTGGTTTTAGTAACGATCGACGAGGTGCTAATGCGGGTTGATTTGGGCTTCCGGACCTAGCATATCCGTTTCTCTTATTTGGTGAAGAGCCACTTCTTCGGCAAGAAGGAGAAGGCGCTCTTGAAGCGAACAACGAAGGAGATGATCTCCCACGTGACCGTGATCGTGGAGGCGTAGGCGGAGAAGGAGCACCCCTATGTGATCCAGGTGGAGGTGGTGGAGCAGGGGCTCTTTTATTTCCTCCCGGTGGTGGTGGCGGTGGTGGAGGTGGGCCACCTTTACCTGATCCTGGTGGTGGCGGTGGTGGAGGTGGAGCTCCTTTAGCTCCTCCTGGTGGAGGTGGAGGTGGAGGTGGAGGTGGAGGAGGAGCTCCTATACGTGCTCCTGGTGGAGGTGGGGGTGGTGGAGGAGGTGGATTGCCAACTTGGTGATTTGATGATCTTGAGTTCGCTAATTGACCGGAAGGCGGTGGAGGAGGTGGTGGTGGTATTTGAGGGTACATGCTTTTTTTGGTCAGTTCTAATGATGACGACAATGATGGTGGAGTAGGACTTGCATGTTTTTCCTCTACTTGTGAAGCGACTTTAGAAGTAATGCTGGAGGAGGTAGGAATTGCTACCTGTGTTGAATTTGCCTGTAAAGACGACGGAGGTGGAGGTGGAGGTGCAATTTGTGGATATCGGGTCATCTTCGTTGTCACTTTTGATGATGGTTGTGGTGATGAGGGTGGCGATGTTTGGCTCATTGATGTGATATTCTTGGAAGCAGACTGTCCAGAAGGAGGTGTAGATGAATTAGAACGCACAGGACTCTTCGGCACGGTTGATGGAACACGAGGATTTGGTGATCGTGGTGGCGGTTGAGGTGAGATGGATGGCGGTAGTTTCTTTTGCCGAGACAGTGCCGATTGAGGTGTTGTTGATGGAGAAGGAAATTGATTCTTACGCACAACTCCAGTATCTAATTTTGCACTTGTACTTCTCTCTAGAAATGGAGCTTCAGAAATTTTGCCAATGGGAGAGATATCTTGTTTCTTGTTGGGATTGGTTTCTTGTGAATTTGAGTGACCGGCTAGCGAACCATAGGTGTTGTGTTTCTTTGGCAATGAATGTGATGACCGATGACCAGAGCTAGCATTGGAACCTCTTCTTGATGGACTCCATGGTCGTTCTGTTGTCTTTTTTAGATTATTCTGTGCTCCAGGACGGATATCTTGTCTTTCATTTAAATGAATGGAAGTTTGAGATTTAGCTTCTACACGGGGTATCCCCTGAAGTTCTTTCTTACGATTACCAAGATCAGAAGAATCCTGATGTTGAAATTTTCTCTCTGCTCTCTTTTGAGTGACTTGACTCAAATTTATCTTACTCGTAGATAAACTCTTATCTTTGACTGTGTTTTTTTCTCTGCCTGCCTCCAATGGACTTTTGAGTTTGCTATTTTGGTTCTGTTTCATAGAGTTGTCCCGAGGAAGAAATGACTCCTCTTTTGTTGAATCAGCATTGCTTAAAGTTTCATCAGCCTCAAAAAATTCATCACCAGAAGCCCCTTCCGCTTCATCCGACTCAGCTCCAGCACCATCTGAGTTCAAAAAGATTACCTGATTGAGACATTCAAAGCAGTCAAGAGATAATACAGACGTTCGACATGTTATGCACGACAAACTACAACTTACCTCAGCTTTGAAATCTTTGGGTAGCTGGTCTTTTCCAATCCATGTGAGATCAACTTCCTCACGAGTCAACACTAAGCGGTTGGCTTGAACAAATGTGGTGTTGAACACCACTCGAAAAATCAACACCTCCTCATTTTGCTCGTCATCAAAGCGGGCGTATTCAAGAACCACATCACCTTGTACACGACACTGAATGTTCATTTTGACTGGAGAACCTTCGGCCTGCAGTTAAAACTTCAGACTGGCGTTTGGACACTTCATGAGTCATGACAACGAAAATCATGAGACAAGACCCTACCTTGTTATGGTTGATAAGGTGTTTTTTGCTTTTTGGTGTTAAGAATAGAGTTTTGGGAGTCCTGTTTGTGTTTGTCAAAGCGGAAGGATCCTGACCGTGCACTCGAACTATGGGTCTCCAATCCTTTCCGACATTGAACTCAGGGTGGGTGGTTAGTGTAAGACATTGCACTGTCAATGGAATTTCTGAAGAGGGCAACACATAACCAGCAAGGAGTCTTGATATGTATCGAAGATATCTAAGATGTGAAGGTTGGGGGTTGAGAGGACAAAAGGATTGGATAAGTTGTCGTGGTGCTTGCTTGTATACCGTCTCTAGAGTCTTCAACTCTCCTGAGTAGTGTTTCCTATACAGCAGAAGACCTGCTAGCATAAATGCAAGAATAGGCCATCCACCTCGATCACAATGCATCAGTATCATATTTTGTTGCCCCGTCACCGAAAGCCAGCTCTCACTTGATTTTAGGAAGTGGTATATCTCCTCGAATGGAATCAAAGGACAACCTCCATATTGTTGGGGGTACTCCATCAAGGTCATGTCGTATTGCGTCACGATACGCGAAATGCTGCTTTGACTTTCTCCGTCTCTGAAGTTAATGACCATGCAGGATGTGTCAGGGAAATAGTCCTGCAGCTGATCCACTATGCCCTTCATGTAACTCTTATATTCGACTTCTTTCATGATGTTGCTCGAGAAGCAACTGTCAAACACTGCAATAAGAAATACCACAACAAGTACATAGAATCATGAGAAGCAAAACTCCAAAAATCCAGCAACTCTAGAAAAACCAATCAAACCCAACAAGAACTTAGTTAATTTGACTAAAACATCAACCTGAGAATGGAAATGAGCATGTGTTCCAAGTTTCATCTAAATCTAGACCGAGTGGAAAAGAACAATTACTGAAACTACATGTTAATGACCAACACAGATGTAGTTCCTAATCAGCAATATATGGAAGCTATTTGATCAGGTGAATCAATAAGATATCAGTTAGAAATTATATTACGTCTAGCTCTTTCAGTTCCAGAATTTCAACTTGAAACAAGACAACTTTCCGTTTGCAGCTCAATCACAACTAAAGAAATGAGGCAGATGAAATGAAGAAAACTTAAGCCAAAGAAAGCACAATGACCTATGATCATCAACAACCTTTTCAGTTTCTAGTTGGTAGACAATGATCTTAGAATAACCAAGACATGAGATCATCCTGTGGTTTAGTTAGGGTAGATAGAAAAAACTTCCAGAAAGAAGTTTCTGTTGGTGATGTTTGGTTATGCTAACATTATCCATCCAACCAACCAGATGAGTTTGGGTTGTCAAGGTGCAATGCAATCTAATTACATCTTTGACTACATTCGATGATTGTTCAATTAATGCAATCTAAGTACAGCATTTGGTTGCATTGCACCACTTCAATGTAATTTAACTACTTCATTGGATGTTGTGATCCAGTTCCATAACAATAAAATCTACTTGCTTCAACTAAATAAGCTGCACTAAAGCTTAATTTACCAGGACCAAACTTACCTTTCACAGTTGTTCGCCAGAAACAAAATATCACAAATTATAATACCTAATCACTAAGGTCTCACTTGGGTAGCTTTGAAATTTTGATTCCAAAAATACATTTTTCAAGTTGACATCCAATTCAAATGGTGTATTTTGAAATTACGCTATTGCATGTGTTAATGTGTTTGAATAAAACAATTTTTTGGTAAAATCAAAGATTTCATAAGAATCAAAGAAGGTAAAAGAAACACAACATATTGGGAAGAAAAAAGGGTCCCACCTCTTCTCTTGAACAATGCATTTTCATAAATAAAAAACACAAACACACACACACATTTGTAATGCATCACTAGGGAGGTGTGGTGATTGAAACACCCTTTTAGGTTTGAAATTTTTATTTTTCTGAAAAATAAAGTATTCCTCAAAAACCATGATATATATTCAGGACTATCCAAACATGTCCTAAAATGTCTCAAAAGCATGTTATTTTGGGCTAACCAAACAGAGACCCTAACTGATTCCTGAACTAAACGAAATTCCTGTGGCGGAATCCTAATTTAAGCCGACAGAATAACTAAATTATCCAATTCTTCGGCATATAATCTAATTACACGGAACCTTAGTGCCATTGGTAGCATAAACAGAGTTTTTTTTTTTTTTTTTTTTTTGAGAAAAATGAGAGTTGACCGAAACGAAAAGATTGGTACCGAAAACCCTGTCGCAGATCTCGAGAAGCCGATCGGGCGGCTTCTTCTGGAAGAACCTCCGGAGCAACGCCATGAGCGGTGACGCCTTAGATCACATCAACGCCGGCGGACGGAGTCAAGACTTCGATCGGAGTCGAGGTCAAACCCGAACCGGAGACGGCAAAGAAGAGTCACGATCGGAGGAGTTGAAGAGAAAAGTGAGTTTAGTATTTTTAAGGGGTTTTGGGTTTGAAGTGGACTTGTTTGGGTTGGGATTTGGGAGAGATATGAATGTAAAAAGGTGGTGGGAAAATGGTGGCGGGGTCGAAGACACTGGACACGTGGCGTATGGAGAGGACGTGTCCACGTTATGTTGCCCACATCTGTCTTCTGTGGTCCCGGGCTGTAGTTTTTTTTTTTGTTCTGATAAAGTGGTGATTTTCATTAATCAAGAAGGTTTATAACCACCCCCCACACTTTTTGATAAAGTGGGTGGTCAAAAAATGTAAAATGTATTATCTTATGTTATAATTAAATATAAAAAAATTATTTAAATGGAACAATAAAAAATTTATCGAACCGAACATCAAAAAATTTAAAGTTCGAGCGGCTCATTTACCGAATCAATTTTACAGTTTCTTTTTGTTTTTCATCAAGATCCATTATTTTCAAGTTAAATTAGAGTCGAACATTTTTCGAGTCGAGTTATCGAGTCGAGTCAAAGTTGACAACTCTACTTGGCTGTATGATAATGTTGAGGAGTGGAATCTCAGTCTTGGATTTTGAGATCAGACATGTAGTGAGACAAAAAATGCACCTCAAGCATATGATATTTGGTTACTTTTAGTTTGGAAACATAGCTCGCCCTACTTTAAAGTGATGCAGGTACTGGGGAATTTTAGGCTTGAATCACATCTGTCTTTTTAGGATAAGAAATAAAATCCAAATAATGAGTTCAGTTGGAAGATTTTTTGTAATGAAATTGTCAAAATTAGGAATTAAATTCCAATAGTCTTATTTATATTTTAGATGTTCGAGATTTAAAATGAAAATCAAGGTTGAGTAGATTAATTAAAAAATAACTTGTGGTCGCTGAGATTGATTTGAAATGAAATGATGAAATTAAATATTAACTTTAATTGACTATAATTATATTAAGTTTTTCTATAAACCTAACAGGAGAAATTATTTTGGAAGTTCAATTACTTCACTTATAAATTATTTTCTTTTTCGAATGAATCACATCCTACGTAGTTTATAATGACTTAATTGCACACGTTTGACACGGGCTTGATCGAGAAATTAAAATTGTTTGACCCTCCTTTTGCGAGAACCTGCCCATGAATCAAAGTTGTAACGCCCCCGAGCCCGGACAACTGCTCACCCGCCCGAACCCGGTGCGTTAAGATACGATCCACGATCCTGAACGCTGCGCACTCTGAAATTTAAATCCATCTGATAGGCTCATAATAATCTGAAAAATATAATCAACAAATTGTGAGCTCGACAACCCGCAAGTTCCAACCGTCAATCAATCAGATTCAGAATCATGTGGAAAATAATACGGAATATGACATTCAGTCAATAAGCACAATCAAGAGACATGCATCACAAATAAAATACATGCATAACAATCTGGAACCCCCATTCGGATTCGACCACATTATGTGCTTCTGAAATCTATCAATCAATCAGACGTACACCTGGTAGCTCCACACTAACGACAGACAACCATTTCCTCTCTCGGGTGGCTCCACACTGTCTGCTAGGCAGCTCTTTCCTAAGTGGCTCAACCAGAAATATACATACATGAAGGGAATGTGTTCTAAAAGTTTTACTTTTAAATGTCAATTATTATGAATTGAATGAGAAATCATTTTGTTCCTTGTTTATGTTATTCGTCTTTTAGAAATGTTAAGGAAGAAGCTCTTGGTCCTTAACCGTAGAGCTCTAAAAGATATTGGTTTACATAAAACAAAAGATATTCGCAATCATGGTAACTAACATGGAACATTAATTACCGAGTTAAGATTGTCGTGTTGGTCATAGATCATTGTAGCTCTACAAGTGAGTGACAACACGGGTATGTAAAAGAGGAAAATATTACTTTTGTATACTGAATAGACCTAATAAGTAAAATATTATAGAAATGTGTTTCTGTGTCATTAATATTTTACTGTGTCTTTGGTCCTTTGATATGAGACTTATATCTGATCACTTAAGGAATACTTAATTAGATCAGTGTCTTGAACTATCGATCAGTGTAGTGTAAAGACATTGGTTGGTTAAGTACAACTTTTGTTGGAGAAGATAGTTAGTCAAAAGACTATCATTGCCCCTCTTAATTGAGTGATGATATTAGTGGGCCCCTTGATAAAGCAAAGTTATAATGTGCACAATGTGATTTGAGTTAAGTCACATATTTATAGCTAGCTTAAAGAGATCAAGAAATGAATACTAATACAAAGATGACACAATACTACTTTGTGTGTATTCTTAATATCATGAGGCAAGGGACGGACACAAGTGGTGCACGCCATCACTAAATGGATCGGGTTTTGGTTCGAGTGGAATTAAGACATCTAACTAATTGGGAGCTATAATGTGTAGCTAGATACCGCTTATAGCTTGTGATATTAAGCCTTTAATATCACTGCCAACTTATTTTAGATCCTCCCATAGGTCACACCGCAAAACTGAGAAACAAGAAATGGGGATTTTGAGTTCATAAGATGTGTCGGGTTTCATGTAGAAAATATGACACATGGGGTGAACAAGCAAAATCAAAATTATGTTGTGATTAATAACATAATTAGAATCTAAATTAAATTCATATGTGATGTAAATATTATGGGGTGTAATGATTGATCATTACATAGGATAATATGTTACATAAGTTGTGGATTTACTACTAATCCCGAAATGTCAAATTTTGTAGGGGCTAAACCGAAATTTGACAAGTCTGCAAAACAGTGCTCAAACGGTCGACCGGTTAGCAGTAAACGGTCGACCGGTAGGGCACGGTCGACCGGACATGTCTCGACCGATAACAAGGAATTTTCATCTGTTCGAACGGTCGACCGAAAGTGATCGGTCGGTCGACCGAACATTGCGATGGAATAGTTCCTGTTACGAACGGTCGACCGAGCTATTGAACGGTCGACCAAAACTGGTTCGAGCGGTCGACCGAACCTCCAAAAACGGTCGACCGGTCCAGACGGTTTATGCAGAATTAATTTAAGAATTAATTAGATCATGCATGGAATTGGTCCATAATTGATTTAATTCGTGGCTAATATTATTTATTAATAAATAATGGATTGTTAGATGGAATTTTGCATGAAATCATGGGCAAGAGGTTGCACATGAATAGGTAATTTGGAGAGAACCTATAAATAGAGGTTATCTCATTGCCTTCCTACATCTTAATTAATATTGTTTTTCATGCAAAATCTCTCTCCTTAATTTCTCCACGAAAATTACACAAATTCTTAAGTTTAGTTTAGTTCTTAAGAGATCATCTTCTCAAGGGAATTAAAGAGGGGTTAGTAATTGGATTCTAAACCCTATCGGAGATTGAGAGACTAGCTTCCCTCTCTCCGATCTTGTTTAGAGTTTGGTGAATACTTGGAGGCATCCGGCGCAGCGAGGAGCATCCCCAACGTCTCCGAATCTTCAAGAAGTTTTAGAGAACTTCTAGGTATGAATTTCGGAGCCCTTGTTTGTTTTAATAGAGTTTTGAAACTAGATGTTAAAACAAACCGATGCATGCATGAAATAAATCAAAGAAAATTGTAATTGGTCCTTATTATACATAAAAATTTCGAAAATATATATGTATAATTAAACATGAAATCCTACAATACAGCCACAAGACATGTCAACCGAAACACCACCATGCAATCATATGCATATCAATGAAATCAACATTGATACTCAGCATGCATGCAACTACGAATATCAAGAGAGACAGACATGATATGAAACTGAAGAATAACGAATCAGTACTTGCCTCAAAATCTCCATCTTTTTCTTTTCTATATTCTTCTCAAAATTCCATCTTCTCCTAAAACCACACAATCATCCAACAATCTTAATTAGTCCATTAAGATATTTGATTATTACCTCAACTAAAAAATTCAGGATATTACATTTCACCCTCCTTAAAAGAAATTTCGTCCTCGAAATTTGATCTCAATACTGTGTCAATCCGAACAAATCAATACAAATTTTTTCAACTCATTATTTATCAAATCTAAAAATCTAACACCACTTATCGCTCATAATTTAGATAATCAATCCAACCAAATCCGAATTCACATTTGAACTCAAGTCCAAATATCTATAAATTCATCTTTCATTATTTATTAATAATTTGGTAGCAAATCCAACCAAGTCAAAATTCGCATTTAAAGCAATAGTCAATACTTCTAAATCCAATTTCTTAAATTCTAATTCAATCAAATTTTTATTTCTAATCCAAATCCCGACTAATTCCGAGGATCGTATTGCTCTGACGAGGAAGTGAAAAAACTTCACTTCATTCAAAGTAAGGAAGAACCTTGTATATACAAGAAGGTTAGTGGGAGCCATGTAGTATTCCTAATCTTATATGTCGATGACATATTGCTTATGGGCAATCATATTCTTTTACTTGAGCAAACGAGAAGTTCATTGAAATCTGCATTTTCAATGAAAGATATGGGTGAGGCTCAATACATCTTGGGAATCAAGATACATCGAGATAGATCTCGTAGACTCATTGGCCTCAGTCAACGTACATACATTGACAAGGTCTTGGAAAGATTCAAGATGAACAACTCCAAAAAGGGCAGTGTGCCAATAAGTATGGGTGTGCAACTCAAGAAGTCTCAACGTGCGCAATCACGTAAGAACTTAGAGTACATGAAAGATGTCCCTTATGCTTCGGCAATTGGGTCGATCATGTACGCGATGACTTGCACAAGACCCGATGTCTCGTATGCTCTAAGCGTGACAAGTCGTCACCAATCCAACGTAGGTCCTGAGCATTGGACTGCGGTCAAGAATATCCTGAAGTACCTTAACCGGACTAAGGATAAGATTCTTGTTTATGGAGGACAAAGGGAATTGATAGCCGAAGGGTACTCGGATGCGAGTTTCATGAGTGATCCAGACGATAGAAGGTCGCAATCAGGATACGTCTTTCTTCTGGATGGTGGAGCTGTGAGTTGGCGTAGTTGGAAGCAAAGCACTACGGCCGACTCAACCACTGCTTCCGAAGTAATGGTTGTCGCTGAAGCGAGCAAGGAAGGAGTGTGGATTAAGAAGTTCATTGAAGAGCTTGGAGTAGTTCCCTCGAGCGAGGGACCAATAAAGCTATTTTGCGACAATAATGCGTCTATCTCGCAAATCAAGGATCCCAAATCACACCACAAAGTGAAGTAGATGGATCGCAAGTACTTCGTGACGCGTGACCTCATCGACGAAGGCAAAATAAATCTTTTATGGGTGGACACCAACAGCAACACAACTGATCCATTCACAAAACCCTTATCCCAAGCCAAGGGCGAAATGCATTTCGAGTCCATGGGATTGAGGAACCATGTAGATTGGTTTGATGATTGATATGTAATGGGGTTTACCCTAGTTATTATTGTTTTATACATTGAGTATGTATGTGAAAGAAAACTTTAATAACAAGTGAGAGATTGAAGGGAATGTGTTCTAAAAGTTTTACTTTTAAATGTCAATTATTATGAATTGAATGAGAAATCATTTTGTTCTTTGTTTATGTTATTCGTCTTTTAGAAGTGTTAAGGAAGATGCTCTTGGTCCTTAACCGTAGAGCTCTAAAAGATATTGGTTTACATAAAACAAAAGATATTCGCAATCATGGTGATTAACATGGGACATTAATTACCGGGTTAAGATTGTCGTGTTTGGTCATAGATCATTGTAGCTCTACAAGTGAGTGACAACACGGGTATGCAAAAGAGGAAAATATTACTTTTGTATACTGAATAGACCTAATAAGTAAAATATTATAGAAATGTGTTTCTGTGTCATTAATATTTTACTGTGTCTTTGGTCCTTTGATATGAGACTTATATCTGATCACTTAAGGAATACTTAATTAGATCAGTGTCTTGAACTATCGATAAGTGTAGTGTAAAGGCATTGGTTGATTAAGTACAACTTTTGTTGGAGAAGATAGTTAGTCAAAAGACTATCATTGCCCCTCTTAATTGAGTGATGATATTAGTGGGCCCCTTGATAAAGCAAAGTTATAATGTGCACAATGTGATTTGAGTTAAGTCACATATTTATAGCTAGCTTAAAGAGATCAAGAAATGAATACTAATACAAAGATGACACAATACTACTTTGTGTGTATTCTTAATATCATGAGGCAAGGGACGGACACAAGTGGTGCACTCCATCACTAAATGGATCGGGTTTTGGTTCGAGTGGAATTAAGACATCTAACTAATTGAGAACTATAATGTGTAGCTAGATACCGCTTATAGCTTGTGATATTAAGCTCTTAATATCACTGTCAACTTAGTTTAGATCCTCTCGTAGGTCACACCGCAAAACTGGGAAACAAGAAATGAGGATTTTGAGTTCATAAGATGTGTCGGGTTTCATGTAGAAAATATGACACATGGGGTTAACAAGCAAAATCAAAATTATGTTGTGATTAATAACATAATTAGAATCTAAATAAAATTCATATGTGATGTAAATATTATGGGGTGTAATGATTGATCATTGCATAGGATAATATGTTACATAACTTGTGAATTTACTACTAATCCCGAAATGTCAAATTTTGTAGGGGTTAAACCGAAATTTGACAAGTCTGCAAAATAGTGCTCCAACGGTCGACCAGTTAGCAGTAAACGGTCGACCGATCGGGCACGGTCGATCGGACATGTCTCGACCGATAACAGGGAATTTTCATCTGTTCGAACGGTCGACCGAAAGTAATCGGTCGGTCGACCGAACATCGAGATGGAATAATTCCTGTTACGAACGGTCGACCGAAACATGGTTCGAGCGGTCGACCGAACCTCCAAACGGTAGACCGGTCCAGACGGTTTTCAGCAGAATTAATTTAAGAATTAATTAGATCATGCATGGAATTGGTCCATAATTGATTTAATTCGTGGCTAATATTATTTATTATTAAATAATGGATGGTTAGATGGAATTTTGCATGAAATCATGGGCAAGGGGTTGCACATGAATAGGTAATTTGGAGAGAGCTTATAAATACCAGTTTATCTCGTTACCTCCAAAATTAATTCATTATTACTTATGCAAAAATTCTCTCTCCATAAATCTCCACGAAAATCCATTAATTCTTAAGTTTAGTTTTAGTTCTTAAGAGATCATCTTCTCAAGGGAATTAAAGAGGGGTTAGTAATTGGATTCAAAACCCTATCGGAGATTGAGAGACTAGCTTCCATGTCTCCGATCTTGTTTAGAGTTTGGTGAATACTCGGAGGCATCCGGCGCAGCGAGGAGCATCCCCAACGTCTCCGAATCTTCAAGAAGTTTTAGAGAACTTCTAGGTATGAATTTCGGAGCCCATATTTGTTTTAATAAAGTTTTGAAACTAGTTATTGAAACAAATTGATGCATGCATGAAATAAATCATAGAAAATTGTAAATTGATCCTTATTGTGCATAAAAAATTCGAAAATAAATATGTACAATTAAACATGAAATCCTACATTTTATTGTTATCCTTTGAATTTATCCCTTTATTTTTTTTATTGTTACCCCTTAAATTGTCGTCCTTAAGACTCTTGTCAAAGGTCCTAAGCAACAAATTCTAAAAAATATATACTTTCATCTATTGGGATTAAATATCTTGCTAAGTTAAATGAAATCTCCCACAAGCTAAACCCATTGAACTGTATGGCAATCCAATACACATTTTCCATCTAAATTTTTGTATGCTTTTTCTCCTCCCTTTTTTATTGCCTAGTCGTCATTGACATGTAATAATCCATATAAATAAAACCATGATGATACACGCGTTCCACTAAAACCTGATATTTAATGATTAAACAAGTTCAACTTTTTCTTAATCCCAACCATCCAAGAAAGAAAGAGGATAGTCTCAATCTAATCATTAACTTAATAATAAGAAAAAAATATTTAGTCGATCAGGATTTATTTTACATTTTTGAGTATGTGCTTTCAGAAGTCATATATATGTTAGAGAATAAAACATTCAACAAAATTGTTAATGTTAGTTACGATTGGGATTGGCCGTTTCCTTGGCATTTGGGTTTCAAACATTCAACAAAGTTGTTCTTATATATTCATCTAAACTCTCATTTAGAAGAGCAATTTTCATGTCCATTTAGTGTAACTTTAAGTTGTAATGAGCCATCAACGCCACTATGATTTTACGTGAGTCGTTCTTATATCTACAACAAAGAAAGTATCATTAATGTAACGAATGTCTCCTTTCTGAGTAAAATTTTCGGCTACAAATCTGACCTTTTGTCGGTCAATATTGCTTCTAGAGAGTCTTGTTTCATCGTGAAGCTCATTTACGGCGAACTGGATTATATCATCTCCATTAATTGTCTCCGTTGCTTTTAACTCATCATCCATATCATCGATTCATTTTCCAAAATACAAGTGGTTATATATGATATTTGTTTCACCGATAGAAATTTTGCTATATTTTTTTATTGTTATGCAATAACTCTTGTTATCGTAAGATTCTATTTGAAATGGAAAATTTGGTTTTCTATACTTAAAGTGACCAAACCTCTGGAAAAAACTCATAGTTTAACATCATTTGAAAAATATATTTATATTTATCGTTCTACCTAAAATACCCTTATCTTTAAAAATACTCAAAAAACCTCATTCATCTCGTAAAAAACATAACCAAAAAAATTCACGTCAGATTTATCTCAAATAATTTCGTTCAGAAAAATTACATTCTTTACAACATCCAAGAACCAGACAAGAGTATTGAACTTTATGGTATTGTACACGAGACACGATATATACGATTGACACGTTAGGACTTAGATCCACGTAAACCGACTAACCAAACCGATTAACCCAAACCCACTTACCCTCGGTTCCAACTCCCAAGTCCCAACCCGAAACATACCCAAAATCTGATTCCTAACCATAACCCTCACCCCAACCCCGAATCTCACCGCCACTCCCCACCCCAGCTCCGAATCTCGCCGCTCCTTGCATCGACGACGACATCATCTTCGATCTTCGACGATGCTCCTCGTAGTACCCTCTCAATCCCTAGTCCACACTGGTCGAACCCTTCCAAGCTTGGCATGGCTCTAACCTGGACTTTCTCGTCGACGCCTTCGAGCAGGGTCTTTACGACGTTCTTCTCCACCTCCGACGCTTCTCAAGGTTTGATTTGAAGATTGTTTGGTTTTGCTTGCAAAAAGTTTTTGTTGGAGGTGGGATTTTTTTATAGTTTTAGTTGGACTAGGAAAAGTTTGGATTTTTGAGTTGAAAGTTGTAAAATTGAGTTGAAGGTTTCAACCATCCCAAGTCAACTCCGAAAGAAATTCTCATTCCATTTTGTTCGATTCCAATTGTGGAAGTTGAAACTCGTAAGAGACTGTTCAAATTTCAGGTCCGGAAAACCCTAATTCGAATCAAATCGATGAAATCCCCAAATCCCAACCCACCATCTCCACTACCGTTTCCCCTCCGTCGCCAAACTCTGACCCCTCGGTTCCCTCATCTCACTCTTCGTTGCCGATCTCAGATCCCAACCATTAAGGAGGTAAGCAAAAGCCCTCAAATCTGCCCAACAACAATTGGAATTAGTATGAGATTAACTTCCTTGGACGTTTTTTCTTATAACGTGATTACTATTAAGTGGTTTCTGAGTTGATAGCATTTTCAGTTGTGGCTTAATTAAATTTGTTTCATTATGTTGTGGCTTAATCTTTTATCTGGAGGTTGAAATTTCAAATGTGTTTTTTAGATAAGTTTATTATGATCACCTTTCAAATGGACGCTGAAATTTCAAAGTCATGCCCATAATTAGTATAAAGTTTTGCCGGTGATTCTTCTTTAGACCATTAATTTAAGACCTCAAGTGTAACATGTTTTTCTTTCTCTTTTGACCGGATTTCAGAAAATGGCATCCAGGAGGTAGAGGAATTGATTCCAAAACACGATTGATGTTATTCTGGAGTGCAGCTATACACATGGTCCATCTATTTTTGACATTATCCTTTATCAAGTAACGTGGAGAATAGGTAGAGGTTAGAGAATAACCTATGATTCTATGAAGCTACTTATGGTACGGAAGACATGAAAAAATAAAGTTGAAAGTAGAAGGAATTAAATTTCGAGCCTTGGAAAATGAACTTGAAGTCTTGAATTGTTATGTTGTTTTGCATGTATTATTAGACCATTATTTGTTGAGAAACTATTTATTTGAAGTTTTGAACTAGAGGAAATTAGTATTATATATTATAATGTTGTTGTATTTGTTAGGTTTATTTGGTATTTTCCAGAAATTCTAGAATTTCGTGTCTATTGTATCTTTATCGTGTCTATTATTGTATACAGGTATTATCGTGGCTATTTGTGTATATATATATTATCGTGTATATAGGTTCTTATCGTGTTTGTAGGTACTTGTCGTGTCCATTCGGGTATTATCGTGTATCTTGTTACATTACCCGATAAGAGTTCGTGTACAAATCGTGTCGTGTCCGTGTATACACGATAATTATCGTGTTCATGTTTGAGTTCGTATACACGATTTCTTATCGTGTCGTGTTCGTGCATACCCAATACTTGTTAGCATCCGACCATACACGACACGATAAGACATGTAAACGACCCGATTGACAGGCCTAACTCTCACTGGAGCAACCCAAAAAAAAGACTTCACTATCTTCAGCCGTGTTTTTCTTGAGGCCAAAATATAAAGCAAATACAACGCACATTAAAAGTGTGACGGGCCCATAATTGTATTGCAATTATTGGTTGGAAAAGCGAAAACTTTACTCATTAAAAGCCTATACCATTCGATTGGGAATAATGTCCGGAAAAAATGATAATCTTTTCTTTGTGATCATTTGACGCCTGACCGTATTTTACATCATATGCTTTGGAAAGCCACAATTTCATTGTCAATTGCATTTGTATGCGTTTTTTTGTAGATTTTTAGGGATGTACAATTTGGAGACTTATAAATGGACATTATTAGTGTTCCTCTTATATTTGGATAAGCATGTCGTTTTCAAATGCTATTAATTGAAAATTACACAGGCAACGTATTGCTAGCATTTGTTTCAATTAAAACGCACTTAAAAATACCTCAACACACAAAAGCATATCATATGTGCGTATGAAGCGTTTTTTTCATTAACTTGAAATGGCTAAAGTTAAATCAAGTTATGTAAATTTTGAAAGTCGACGTTCGGTTTGACATGAGAATTGCTTTTGAAAACTGTTCATATGTGGGATTTTACAAGGGAATTCATTAACTAGGAATGTAGCAACATGTTCATAAATTTCATTGAACTTACTAATGATGGGAGCTTACAATTCATACGAAGATTACAATGACATACATATGGAGATATTTCAAACGCAACTCTAGCATTTTGTATTATTCGTATGAAATTCCCTGATTCCACCACTCAACTTGGATTTGCCTTCCTACTAATCTAACCAAATTATGTACAAAGTGATACACTTGAAAGTCAAAAGTATCAAGTTGAAGAAGAATCCCAGCTTAAACTACCACATCTTAGTAGTGTAACTTCATGGAGGAGAAAAATGGAGGTTTTGACGCCAAAGCTAGTATCAATACAAATTATCATTTATGTACATTGCTGATAAGTTGAGATCAATTACAAGGGAGAGCCATAACATTTGAAGATGAATGCAACATGTTATAATACAGGGGCAACTACGATGCTGATCCAACAAAAGAAACCTAAAAAAGCTCTTCCTTTGGTTGTGGAGCGACGATATCATCGTCATTTTTCCTCACTGTAAACGTAGTCAATGTGCAAAATTAAACCTTGTTAGTCACGTAGTACGCTTAATATATCATTCCCGGATGAGGCTTGAAGACAATACTGGTGAGATGTTATGGTTCATATCTTCGTATGGAGATTGCAGAAGGCTTCTCCAAATTGCTAGAATTCTGTTTTGCCATTACTTTCCATGTTTTTGCTCTGTCAGAAAGAAGTGTCATTAAATTAAGTGTCATAAATTAAATTTGTTTGCTGCTTTGATTAAAAATTACATACCATACTAGACACTGTTCAGGTCACACTATTCATGACTAATGAAGAATATGCGAGTTTAATTATGAGACATCAAAAGGTCAGCATGATTTTCTGCAGAAACAAAAGAGCAGATGTGATGATGGTGCATCAAGTTTACCTCTTTGAAACCACGAACGACGCATCATTTGACGGATGTGTTTTTCGTTCTTCTGCAATAGCTCATCCACTTTAAGTGACTGAGTCAACAGAGGCCCTGAAAATTCAACCTTGTCGGCGCCATCATCTTGGTAATAATCCTGATTCTGCTCAAAACAAAAGCAAGAAATTAGTGCTGGAATCAATCATGTCTAATCGGTTAAGTTTGGGTGCAATATCTTAAATGCATTTTTTTACTAATTATTGAACAAGATTAACAATAACAAACAAAAATAAATGCAATTACCACAGTGCTTTTGTGAGATGACACCCCATCCTTCATGTAGTACACTCCTCGAGAAAAATCACGTGTATGATGCATGTCCGACGCATCAAACGAGTCAGGACGTCCCGTCTGCCCCCATTGTCTCAAAAATGGACGCCTCTTGGTCCTGTAGGGACCACTCTCTCTAGAAGTAGCTTGGGAATCTGAATGCTCGTGCGGATCAACTGTATTTCTTGTGCGTGGAAAATTTGAGTTAGCAAAGGTTTCCACTATGTGGTCTTTTATGCTATATCTAGTGCTTGATCTCATTGATTTGTTATCTTCTGGTCGATGTTTAGCCCAAGCAAAGCCACTGGAGGATGGGACTTGCAGTGGACCGGAGAAAGGAACTTGTCCAGGAGAGGTACATTTCACGTGAGGACTATCTTGAGGTGGTGGAATGATCAACGGATTGATCTCCGGGACCGGCTGTAGGTCCACAAGAAGTCTAGTTTTGCTGTCTTTATGTACCTTCTTATTGTTATTTTCAGCATTGTGGATATTAATACGTGGATCCTGCAGAGAAATATATAGTGTGATAAATAAATAACTAAAACACGACTGCTCGGATTAGATCATCATAAAAAACACAGATATGTTGCATGTTGAATGGATCTTGCAAAACAAAATGTTCCTTGAAACTAGTAATGTTTTAATGCTGATGAAGATTAAGAGATATTACTACAACTGTAGAAACTCTCTTTTTTCCACTGAAAGTCTGGATGTGATTTAAATGCAAGTAATATGTTGAGTAAATAAAAATAAGAAAGAAAAGCAAGACAATAAGAAACCATGTTAAGCATCAAGGTCAACAACATATGATGTCCTATACCTGTTGAAGTTATTTTGGTTAAGATTTCAGCGCAACTACTTAGGGTTGACATCAACTCTACAAGCCAAACATTTTGGTCTACCTTCTACAGATTTCCTCATAAGCAACCTCCGTACGTAGTTTTGGAATAGTAATGGTAGTCGTATTGACGATGGTGGTAAATACGTAAAAGAGAAAGGAATACCTTGACATGTGTTGTTAACCTAAGCCTATTAGGTTCTGGTTTACTGTAAGTTCTTGCAGGTCTAGGCACAGCTCCTGATCCATGCCCCTTAGAAATCAATCCTTTCCTGAAATTGACAGAGGGACTCATTTAAACTAATTGGTATATCACTTGCTATGAAATATCCAAAATCAAGATAAAGATTACACTCTAATTACTCATTGGTATATCATCAATCAGCTAAAACGAGCAACCAAAAGCACAATGCAACATTGGTTCTTTAAAAGGCTACACCTCAGAGAACAAAAAACAAATGCAGTATAAAACCCACCTCTGAGCTTCCTCGCGTCCCTTTGCATCAATTTCCTTGTTAGGGGGATATTTCGGCAAGCTTGAGGGTTCACAAGCATATGGTTTTGTAGTAAAATACTGAGAGAAAAACAAATACAAAACCATAATTAGAAGTAATTCAAAATCTAGAAAAAATAAGTGAAGGTAAGCCAGAATTTGAAGCCAAAAAGAACATGAGGTCGACTATCTTTTTCATGTTAGGATTTCTCAAAGTAGACGAGATGTCCATGTGGATTTATGTTTGGGAAATCACTTCTCTGTAACTCTATTCATTTCATATATGAGAAAGATGTAAAAGAAAAAAAACAAGGTTCATGATATCCTTTGCACAAATCATATGGCTTATCATAGATCATATAACTCAAAAAAAGCAAAACCAACTAAGTTTCATAATTCATAGTGCATGGTTCTATCCTTATTCAGTTTTTCTCCAAATTTAGTATTGCTATTAAACCAAAGCAAAACTCAAAACTAGTGCATTGTCTGGAAAAATTGAGTACACTTCATATCTAACTTTTTTTTTGATTGCTCACTTCGTAACTCAGTTGTGTTTGGCGAATCTTAAGTACAAATTTCATCTTAAATTATAAATGTAACAATATTACACAATTTTAATCTTCGGAAGATGAACACTAAACGGAGATGCAAAAAAGCTTTAAGCCCACTTTGTGATGGTTAACATAGCCACACAAAAAAAATTAAAAAAGAAACATAGAGTTATGTACCCTGACATGTTAAACTTTTAATCTAAACTACAAATATTTGGTATAAGACATACAACAACAACAAAACCTTTAATCCCAAACTAGTACGGGTAGGCTAGAAATGAAACTCTAAGGAGTCATGGTTCAGGAACGTGAATCGCCTTCTTCCACGCGTTTCTATCCAATGCAAATTCCCGAGGCACATTCCAATCTTTTAGATCTCTTTTGACCGCTTCCTCCCAAGTCAATCATGGTCTACATCTTCCTCTTTTTGTGTCTTCGATCTGATTCAATACTCATCTTCTTATAGGTGCCTCCAAATGTCTTCTTTGTACATGTCCAAATCATCTCAGTCTGCGTTATATAACTTTCTCTCCTATTAGAGGAACTCCAACTCTCTCACGAATGTTTTCATTTCTAACCCGATCTATTCGCGTATGACCACACATCCACCTCAACATCCTCATTTCAGATACACTCATCTTTTGTATATGTTGTCTTTTAGTGACCCAACATTCCGCATCATATAGCATTGCAGGTCTTATTGCGGTTCTATAAAAATTTCCTTTTAACTTAAGTGAAATTTTCTTGTCACATAACCTGAGGTTTGTCGTCATTTCATCCATCATGCTCTAATCCTATGGTTAACATCTTCATCGATCTCCATCTTTTTGAAGTATTGATCTAAGATATCTAAAAATATATTTTCTACACACCACTTGTCCGTTTAATATAATCTCATCTTCCTCGGTATTAATGGTACTGAAACAACACTTCATATATTCAATTTTAGATCTACTTAGTTTAAAATCTTTTGTTTCTAAAGTATTTCTCCACAACTCTAGTTTTCTCTTCACACATACTCTACTTTCGTCAATTAATACTACATCATCCGCAAAAAACATACACCATAGAACCTCACATAGTATGTCTTTTGTCAACTCGTCCATTACTAAAGCAAAGAGATATGGACTTAAAGTTGAACCATGATGAAGTCCAATCTTAATCGGAAAAACTTTAGTCACGTCATCACAAATTCTAATGCTAGTTTCAACTCCTTCGTACATATGTTTAATTAAATTCACATATTTTTTGCTATAAGACAACATTTGCAAAAAAAACTTTAATATAGATTACAAGTTTTCAACTAAAAGAGGCCTGACTAATCAATTTTTTTCAATATAGCTGAAAGACCGATACAAAAAATACAGCTGAATTTTTTTTGATGCATATGACAAAATGTGAGATAGAACGGAATTGTGATCTACTCATGAGAAGTATATTTTTAAATAAAAAAGAATTAGCTATATTGCCTCATTAACAAACTTACAAGCCTATGTGCTCGAAAACAAGATTCTAACTGAAAAATTAAATGCAGTAATCAGAGGAATGTCTTGGCATTATTACCGTGGATTTGAGTGCTGACTTGGCAGTACCACGCTTGTAAGGCTCCACTGATAGAAATGTTTCAATTAAATATGCTGCTGTTGGAGGCAAATCTTTGCATAGTTGTCGAAGAGAACTATGATATGGATGTTGCGGTTTGAAAATGGTCGCATGTGGAAGTTTGGACTTCTTCCAGTACTCCTCAGGCGGTGAGCCACAAAGCTTAAAAATTTTATGTAATTGCTCGACCTACTCACGGAGAAAGTTTAAGCCTCTTAGAACGAAAAAAAGACTAAAATATGTAAGTAGAAAGAGCAAAAAGAGGGAAAGGGGAACAAAATGATTTGGGAAAGAAACAATTTTTTTGCTGTTAAATACAATTTTAGATGGAACTCATCAACTTGAAGCCTTTGTTACAAAGAATAAGTTTGTGCACAACATTCTGTATGATTTTTTTCCCTGTTCAAAATTTCCATGAAAAATGTAAATTAAGCTTTTAAATGTCATGATGAGAATTAGCTAAATTTTTATTTCACAACTTTTTTTAACATAGGGCATAAAAATTTTCTCACTTTAAGAGCCTTTTTACCAGATTAATGGGTACTATAATCTTGTAACTGGAATTTGTTACATTATACAATTTTGAAAAAAGAGCACCCAACAAAATATATATATATTGTAATTTTCAGCTCGAGGTTTCCTTATCTTATAAAATGAGAATCACCTCCGTTCTTCCTTGCAGAATAGGCTTGCCAAGGAGCAATTCTGCAAATACACATCCAACGCTCCATAAATCCACGGATGCCACATAGTTTGTTGAGCCCAAGAGAAGTTCAGGAGGCCGATACCACAAAGTTACCACACGACTCGTTAGAGGTTGCCTCTGCCCAGGGCTAAAAAAGTTTGCAAGGCCAAAATCAGCAATCTTTAGAATGCCTTCATTGTTTACTAGAAGATTGGAACCCTTTATGTCTCGATGCATGATGCCGCGCGAATGACAATGCTCTAGTCCAGATAACAATTGGTGCATGTAGCACTTCACCTGAAAACAAATGAAACAGTTGTGCTAAATCAAACCACCATATAGTCAAATACATCTAGAAAAGGACATGTCACAGCCTCATTTTTACTTTTTGCAAGCAAAAAGTTACAAACATGGACTGACCTGTGCTTCACTGAACTTAATGTCTGGACTGGACAACAACCCGGCAAAATCATGCTCCATATACTCAAACACGAGATATATACTATTTGACATCCGAGAAGTAACCAAGCCTTCCAATTTTACAATATTTGGATGGTCTAGCCTGCGAAGTATCTGTATTTCTCGGGCCATAAATCTAACACTCTCAGGATCCAAATTGTCAAATCGCACCTTTTTCATAGCTACAATCTTTCCTGATTCAAGATCCCGTGCCCGGAACACGCTGCTATAAGTACCTTGTCCAATCTACGGAGAAAAAAGTTGGTAAAAGAAAAAATAATAATATCTTCATATCGAAAATATTTTCCTACCATTTTTACAGAAAAGAAATTGATAATCAGGATTTATATAAGACACAGTAGACTAGCTTAATGTAAATTTTTAACTGTATGCCCACTTATAATATAAACCGTAGATATCTAAATTTTACCAGAAACCTTATAGGGAGCTAAACATGCTGGAAATGTGATGCTTTCTCATAATTTTCACTAACAAGGTAACAAGTAGAGAGTGTTTCGAATAACCTTATGTATCTTTTACCAATAGTTAGCTCATGTTTGTTACAAAGGCAAGCAAGTAGAGCACCACCAAACGCAAATTTTTTACCTTCTCCAATTTCTCAAAGGCGTCACCTTTAAGAGGTATCCATCCCTGAATGGCTTCCCCAGCAACAGCGGTGAGCCAACCAGGCCAACCGGCCGCAACCTGTTCGCCTTCTATGTACCTATGCAAGCTAGACAGCCTGAAGCTCAACGACCCGGTCTCATTAGAGCTATCCTTCCTGGAATCCTCGGACTCGCCGGACCCATTCCCGCTCCTCTTATTATAGAAATCATCACGCTTGGACCGGCTGAGTCGAGAAGACGTCGAGACTCCTCCTTGGTCCCGAAGAGAACCCGAGGTGTCGAAAGCAGGTGTGATCGTAACCGTATGCTTGGATGCAATACATCCCATGGTTTCTTATCACATCAGACGGATTGCGACAAACAAAGACAACCAAAAGCCCGCGACCGGAAACCCACCAAAGGCAACCAATCGAAGCAGAAAGAGACGAAATTTCGAAGAATTAGGACCGACCCAGATCAGCAATTGGGCAGAGAAGGTAGAGGAACGAAAAAAACACGAATCTGAGGTGATCCCAAACTAACCAAAGAATCGAAAGGCTAAAGCAAAGCTACAAAGAGATGGAATTCGGAAGATCCGAGACCGACCCAAATCACCAAATAGACAAAAAGATGGAATCTTTACCACCCGAAATCAAACCAACAATTAACCAGAGAAAAAAGGAATATACCCGACGCGAACCCAACTCGACCCAGCAATCCAACCCCGCGAAACCAAAATCGACCCAGATCAGGAAAAGGGCAGATAACCCTAGAAAAGGTGGAGAAAAGGGGGGAATCGGGTTGGAGCCCCAAAGAAAGCAAACCTGCGTGTTGTTGGGAAAAAAAGAAAGATGGTTTGGATTTAATTTGGGTGGGGCGAGATTGGCGGAGGCGTTTGTCTCCGACGAGTGGAACGAACAAATCCGGACATTGCCGCGACAGACAGCGATGTTTGTGAGATGTTATATATGTGCGGTTTCATTGGTCGGATGAGGTGAAAGAGGAGGAGTGAGTGGGAAGATTTGTGTGTAGCCGTTGGGGGCATTTCTGGAATTGGAGCGGTTGAGTTTTTTTCTTTTACAAAAATAAAAAAAAATATTTTATTGGTTTTCTGAATAAGTGAACTTAAATATGACTTTTATGATTTTATCAACAAAAAGTCCATCGGTAATTGTTTGATTGTCGAAAATTATCCTAGAAACTTAGACTTGTTGGGATCCAACGTAGGAAACTTTGTATAGTAGTTAGTCGTTGATTTAGTGTACTTGACTATGAATATTTTGCCAATTGATTCATCGTTGTAGTGCTGCAAAATATTACATTAATGGGTCAAGAGAGCCATTGTTTCAAAAAAAAATATTTCCCAACAAACAATTGTTCATTACATTAATGATGTGTCTCAAAACCATTAACTATTTAAGGAAACTAAGACATGCAATTGAAATTATGAGGGCTTGATAGAGATTTTTCAAACTAATTTTGGATATTGCTTTGCAATGATAGAATGCACGATCACTGAATTGTATTTTAACGTCCGCTGTTAACACGAACTAACATTTTAACAGTTGAGTGTTCTAATGGTAAAGTTCTTTTGAACAACTTTACTCACATCACATGCTGTTGGTTTTTGTAATATTTTCCTTGGTGTTGGCAATTGATCTCTTCAATACTTTACTGGACAAAACTATGGGTTGTCTTAGAACACAACATACCAAATTGATGTTTGTAGGTATTTTCAGATGGGGACAAGCTTGTTTGCCAATGTTTGAAGTGATTGCATTTATTTATTAATTAATTAGAAAATTACGCTTGAACTTGACATATATTGTAGATATTACATATATTATACAATGTTTTGAATTTTAATTCCAAGGTTAAACTACAAATTTTTAGTGTATTTAAATAGGGAGCCGTAGGTAGGTTTTAGAAGAAAATCAAAAGTAACCAGCGAGGAAACAAACCAAAAATCACTCAAAAACCGTCATCTGTGCTTGTCCATTCCTATCATTGACTATTTAGCGAAAAGACAAATTGTTAATCATCGTTAAATCATTAAATTGGATTTGCTATTTCATGGTTGGTCAAGGACACAAATATCTATTAGACGGCCCAACATAACTACAAAATGACATGTACTCTAATTCTAATGAGTTGTGGCACGACAAATTCCAATGAGTTGTTGTCGTCGTTCTTATCTGTTTAGGGTTTGACAAATCAGGATGGAGAGGTTGAAAATTGGTGTGAAGGGAAGAGAGTGGGTTTGGTCGTTTAGTGGACCAAGTCAAGGTTGGATGTGAACATGAGAAAATAGATATTTATATTTATAATGTAAAATATATGATATACTCTCTTGTTCCATGAGTATTGGTACCGGTAGAGTTTACTATGGCATTTAGCAAATGCATTGGGACTTGCAAGTTTTTTACGAATAAACGGCTTAGTAGATTGACTGAATTGCTAAACATCGTTTCAAAATTATTTAAATCATCCATGGAAATTATAATTTTATTATTTTCTCATTTCTAATTATATATCTCTTCATTTCACTCTCCTACTATCACTATCTATTCATCTTCCTCTCATAATCATAAAAAAAATGTTTCGGAGTTCAGGAAAAAAGTCAGCGGAAGTCCCGGGCCCCCGTTAACGGGTGCTCTGAATCGGGTGCCGGATTTGCCCTCCCTTAACGGGAGGGCGCGCACGGGGCGCTTCGCCGAGCGGCCTGCCGCCTGGAAAAGCGTCCAGGCGCCCTAGGGGCATGTGCCCCCACCCCCATTGGTTGTGATTTTTTTGTTCTTGTTTTGTTTAGTTTTTTTGTTTTAAAGAAAAAAATTAGTTATATATAATTAGGTTAATGTATTGATTAGTTAAATTGTAATTAAATTAATTAGGTTTTGAAAATTAATTGAAAAATTATTTTATGATTAATTAAATTGTTTTTTATTTATTTAGATAAAAGTAAATTAAAAAATTAAAAAAATCATATACAAAATATGAAATAGTAGTACAATACTCGTAAACTTCGGAAACGAAATACAATACAAATACGAAAACGAAATACAATACATAAACTACGAAATTTAAACTACCGATAAACTACCAGAATACTGATAAACTATGAAATTTAAACTACCACAATACTGATAAACTACGAAACACACATTTAGTTAAGTCCAAATGAAAACATAACCACCTACAAAAATCCTTCTGATTTGGTCAACGCCTTGAGTTCAGCAAGTGTTTCTTTATCGATCTCGTCCTTGTTTTCCTTCTTCAGCAAAGAGAATATGGCGTCGAGTTTCTTGCTGTTGAGTTCCCTTTGGAACTTCGCCTCAGCTTCAATGTGTTTCCTCTTCACCTGTTCTTCGTAACGCAAGTAACTTTCTCTCTCACTTTTACGCTATATTCAATTTGTTTCCCTAGTTCTAACACATCGGGATCGAGTTGCACTTGAAGTGATTGTTTTCCCTTCCTTTTTTGGCTTTTTTAACACCTTCAGGACGAGGACATGGTTCGAACACCATTTCATCTGTTGACGGTGTTGCGTGACTCCCATCGTCGTCGGTGCTTTTTCTTTTCCCGCTGCTCAAACTCCCCGGACTTTCTTCAGCGACGTCTCCGGTGGGAAGTCCAAACGCAACTGACTCCCATTTAGGGTACATGCATAACATAAGCCACAAATGAATGTACTGAAATTTTGGGTTGTGTGTTTGTTCGTAGATGGTGTGTGCATTTTGGATGACACCGTCCTCGTTGTAACCACTTCTCTTCCTTTGCACCGCCTGGTCGAAGCAACCGACCCAATGGTTCACAGCCGACGATGTACGCCGCCATCGTCCCTTCAATGACTCATCGTTACGCTATACTGCACCTGGCTCGCCTGATTCATTAAAGAGGCGCTCCACACGTCTCCAGAAGGACCTCATTTTTTGGTTTGTCCCAACCACGCATCGCCACTTACAACCATGTAAGCCGAGACGAGTCACTGATCCTCTTATGTGGACCACGATTTTTGCGTCGTTATCATCGCAGTTTTGCGTGTTCCTTGACGACTTGTATGCATTTTTGTCATTCACATCAGGTGTCATGCAGCTTACATTTGCACTACTTTTGCCACTTAGGAGGCGAGTATACATACTCATTGGGAATTGGGTTTGACCTCCTTCCTGAGATGGCGGTTGGTATGGGTTGTGCAGGAATTGTTGGTATTGATGGTCTGGGTAGAACCCTGGGTGCGGGAAAAATTGGTTTTGGTAGGACGGGTGGAATCCTGATTGTGGGGTAAATTGGCTTTGGTATGACGGGTGGAATCCTGGTTATGGAACATTTTGGTATGGGAAAAAGTGTTGGGTTGTGGGTGGACGACGTGGAGATCATCGGTACTCTGGTGAACCATTGCCTTCTGAAGAGGACATTGTGAGACGAGGGTGGAAGAAGTAAGATCAGAATTGAGGTGAGTAGAGAAGTAATGCTGAACGACAGGAGATGTTATTTGCTGAACGACAAGAAGCAGCACATAAAGATGTAGAACGTGCATTTGGAGTCTTGCAAGCGCGGTTCGCGATAGTGAAGAAGTCATCTTTTGCATAGAATAAGGTTGTGCTTAACAAAATAATGACAACTTGCATTGTAATGCATAATATGATAGTGAAGGATGAACGCGATTCCTTCGGTAATTTTGGAGATTGGAACGAATTTGTTGATGACCAATCTGGAAATTCCGTGAACGAGCCGGTTCGGTATCCCACTGACCGTGTAGTGGATGTTACCAGGTACTTGAGAAGGAGAGATCAATTGCGTGATCGCACCACACATTTGAACATTCAAGCTGATTTGATCGACAATATATTACAACGATTTGGAGGAAACGCGAGTTGATGTATTTTAAGTTTCGTATTTAAGTTTAGCATTTAATGATGTATTTTTCGTTTTAGTTTTTAAATTTCTAGTTAATGTACTGTGTAATGTGGTTTCCTAAATTTTAATATTTTTGTATTTATATATTAAATATTAATTAAAAACAAATGAATTTTATTAAATAATTACGATAATGATTATTAAAAGATTTTGTTGATTGTTGAAAGAGTTTTAGAGAGAAGAATAAAAATAATGACGTGACAACAAATGTTGTAGCGTGACTGGGTGGATTGAGTAATGATTAATGATTTTGTGGGGGTTGATTTGTGCTGATGTGGAGGAGATAAAAACTGACGTGACTAAGAGAAAAATCAAGACGTCCGGAAATTATCCGGGACTGTTAACCACCTTTCAAATAAGTCAATGATGGCATCTTTGCTGTCCAACGATATCATGTCATAAATAACATAATGGTTAGAAACTTGCACATTTTGGAAGAGTTCCAAAATTTGATTCCTTATTCCTCACATGTTGCCGTTCATCTTCCATTACCACAAAGAAACAAAGATAATGGGGAATGACCTTTTTTTTCCTTTCAAATTTCTATATCACACAATCTGTTTCTTTGTCCTATGTGTATTCGATGTTATTAGAATTTTGGTTTGGGGTCATCTTCAAATTTCTTTTCACATAATGTGACCTTACGACCATCAAAATATGCAAGTACGACCTTACTAACTAGTAAATAGTAGATACGGAATTCGTTTGAATGATACAAGTTACAATTTACAAACATGAAATTCATATTGTATCTAACTTATATTCACAGATGTAATTTTTTCCTTAATTTACAAAATAAGATATTCATATGATAATATATAATTTGTATGATTTATATTCAAATCTTCAAGTACCATCAGCATTCGTTTGTTCCAAATATGAACATACTGTAATATCCAAAGATGTTCTTATTTGACATGCAAATATGCATATAAATATATTAGATACATATATTGATCCTTTTTCGTTCAGTTTCTGCCTTATACTTACAACAGCAACATAAGATCGATTGAACAATATTTTGCTTTTGTTTAGGCTCACAATTTAAATTATCATCTTGGTAGAATATGAAAAGTAACTGTAGGTACATGAAGCATATATCATATTATATATTTAACGGATTGGAATCCTTAAGATAAAATTAAATTTATCAAATAATAATTTATAAACGAACACACACATATATATAATTACACTAAGCAGATGATGATAATAAATTAATAACTACGTACATACAATTATACAAAGTCGACTGCAAAGTTGTAAGTGTCAACTAAACACAAATCCTCGGCACGGAATATAATCCCTTCGACGAAAATTATAACGGAATACAATTATACTTAGTTCAGATGTTGACTTGAAAATTATAGTATGTATTTACCAAAGTGATCAAACTTTAAGATTAGGTTGAACTTATAGAAGAACCTTTTTAGATACATATGCTTTGATTTACACCTCATAGACAACAAAATCCAAACTAGTGGTGCCAGTATCCAACCGATCGATTTGATGGTTTCTAGAGACTTTGAGATGGAAATCCCATTTTTTGGAATGGGTACGTCAAAATTTTAGATAAATAGTTTTTTAATGTTATTACCATCATAATAAATTCAAAAACATTTTAATGCACTCATATACCTTACTTCTACTTCGTTGACTCTCCCATAAAATATTATCTAAGGGAGGAAATTATATTCCACTACTTATGATAGTACACTTAGAGCACTCTTAACTTGTGCTCTTTTTTTGGGCGCCCAAAATGCTTTCCCGTAAGGGAGGGCGGTCCCTGGGCGGACCACCCGGGGTGTTTTTCTGGGCGCTCATTTGCCTGGAAAAGTGTCCGAGCGCCCGATCCGGGGGGCCACGTGGCCCCCCGGATTGGTCATTTTTTTGTTTTAAAGAAAAAGATTAGTTATATATAATTAGGTTAATGTATTGATTAGTTAAATTGTAATTAAATTAATTAGGTTTTGAAAATTAATTGAAAAATTATTTTATGATTAATTAAATTGTTTTTTATTTATTTAGATAAAATTAAATTAAAAAAATTTAAAAATCATATACAAAATACGAAATAGTAGTACAATTCTCATAAACTTCGGATACAAAATATTGTAGGTCCTCGATGCTTGAGAACCCCAAGATTGGATGTTATCGTCTTGTGTTTTGTGTAGTCACGCGCGCACTGTAGGTCGTCGATGCTTGAGAAGCCCAAGAACTGATGTCATCGTCTTGTGTTTTGTGTAGTCACGCGCATACTGTAGGTCTTCCATGCTTGAGAAGTCCAATAACCGATGCCATTGTCTTGTGTTTTGTGTAGTCACGCGCACACTGTAGGTCCTCGATGCTTGAGAAGCCCAAGAACCGATGTCATCGTCTTGTGTTTTGTGTAGTCACGTGCATACTGTAGGTTATTTCTCACTCATTCATCTACGAACAATGTATTCATCTGATAAGTCTTCAAGTTCAAAGTCTTCATCATCTTCAACATCCGATGACGAAGCTTATGACCAAATGTTGAACTGCTTAAAAGAGTATGTCTCCGAAGTGGTGGATCGTCGTCCAAAGAGGCGTAGAAGGCGAACTTCGAACCCGGATAGAGATAGGGAGTTTGGTTACAACTGTTTGATTGCCGATTATTTTTCTAACGACCTTGTTTATCCTGACAACATTTTCAGGAGAAGATTTAAGATGCGAAAGCATGTCTTTTTTTGCACTGTGAGTGTCATTGAGGCGTCTGCTGTCTTCTTCTAACGTACACAGACGTCACCGGTAGGATGAACATCTCTGGACTGCAAAAATGTACCGCGACGATTCGTATGCTAGCAACGGTGTTGCGGCTGATGACAGGGACGAATACTTAAGGCTAAGCGAATCAACGGCAAGAAACACACTTGAAAAATTCTGCAACAGTGTAATTAACTTCGGCGGTGAGTACATCTGAAAACCTAATGCAAGTGATTTAGCATGACTACTTCAAGTTGGTGAGCAGCGTGGATTCCCAGGCATGATGGGAAGTATCAATTGCGTGCATTGGGTGTGGAAAAATTGTTTGATTGCATGGAGGGGTCAATATCAAGGGCGTAGTGGTAATGCCACTCTTGTTCTCGAGGCAGTGGCGTCAGCTGACTTGTGGATATGACACTCGTTTTTTGACACACCAGGTTCATGCAATGACTTAAATGTCCTACAACGATCTCCGGTTTTTGACGACGTAATGGAAGGACGAGCTCCACCTGTGACTTTTGAGGTAAACGGTTCTCGATATGATATGAGATACTATCTTACAGATGATTTTATCCAAAATGGGCGGCATTCATTCCGTCCATCGTTCATCCACAAACACCGAAGGACAGATTATTTGCTGAACGACAAGAAGCAGCACACAAAGATGTAGAACGTGCATTTAGAGTCTTGCAAGCGCGGTTCGCGATCGTGAAGAAGTCATCTCTTGCATGAAGTAAGGTTGTGCTTAACAAAATAATGACAGTTTGCATTGTAATGTATAATATGATAGTGGAGGATGAACGTGATTCCTACGCTAATTTTGGAGATTTGAACGAATTTGTTGAGGATCAACCTGGAAATTCCGTGAACGACCCGGTTTGGTATTCCACTGACCGTGTAGTGGATATTACCAGGTACTTGAGAAGGAGAGATCAGTTGTGTGATCACACCACACATTTGAACATTCAAGCCGATTTGATCGACAATATATGACAACGATTTGGAGGAAATGTGTCTTGATGTATTTTAAGTTTAGTATTTAATGATGTATTTTTAGTTTTAGTTTTTAAATTTCCAGTCAATGAACTATGTAATGCGGTTTCGTAAATTTTAATAATATTTTCCTATTTATATATTAAATGTTAATTAAAAACAAATGAATTAATGATATTAAATAATTACAATAATGATTATTAATATATTTTGTCGATTGTTGAAAGAGTTATAAAGACAAGAATAAAAATAATGACGTGACAACAAATATTGTCGCGTGACTGGGTGGATTGGATAATGGTTAAGGAATTTGTAGGGGGTTGGTTTGTGTTGATGTGACGGAGAGATAAGCTGACGTGGCTGAGAGAAAAATCATGACACCCGGAAACTGCCCGGGCGCTGTTAATGGTGGTCTTAGTAGCTCAATCAATGTAATCATACCCTTTTAAGAGGGAATACGTCCATCATTAGAGCATATTTAACAGCGCCCGGGCTACCCCCGGGCGCCCTGCACTCTCTCTCTGCCACGTCAGCTTCTCTCTCTGCCACGTCAGCTCACCCAACCCACCCAAAAAATCCCCTTATCCATGCCCAGGCTACCCCCACCCACCCTACACTCTCTTTCATCCACATCATTTCTTAATTAAACAAATTTAATTCTCACACAACATTTAACAAAATACATTATATATAAATCTAATTCTAATTACATTATAATTATAATTCGCGATATACTTATTATTACTATTAATTAATTAACAATATTAATCACTATTAAACACAAAATTTTGAATATTTGAAATTTGAATATTTGAATTTCGAAACGCGTGTGACTGCACAGTATACGCGTGATTGCACAGTATACGCGTGAAACAAAAGTAGTCCGCGTGAATCTACAGTATACGCGTGAAACAAAATAGTCCGCGTGAATGTACAGTATACGCGTGAAAGAAAAGTAATCCGCGTGATTGCACAGTGTCTAATTTTTTCTCTATATATACCCTACACAAAAATCACCTTACACCCCATATCTCTTCCACAAAACTCAAAACTCAACTTACATCCCATATTTCTCCCACAATGTCTTCTCCGGAGTACAATCGTTCCCCCCCCCTCCACAATCAAATCCGCATCCACGCTATCCACAACCATATCCCTCACGTCCATTTTACCAACAACCATTCCAACAACCCGACTTCTCCCAGTACGCACCACCATTCCCACCACCTGACCAAAACTCACCCTTCCCACAATTCTCCCACTACGCATCCCCAGATCAAAACTTACCGTTCCCACAATACTCACAATATGCACCACCATTCCCTTATAATCAACCGCAGTTCCAGATGTTTGGCCGACCCTTGTCTCAAAATAGCCGCCAGAGTATGGCGAACACTGAAGATGAGGGTAACGACGACGATGAGTCCCCACCACGACACACCCCCACACCACCATCCCCACCTCCACAGCGTCGTCACCGCAAGCAAGTCCAAACTGCCAAAGCCAATCCGAAGTTGTGGACCACAGCTGAGGACGAGAGACTTGTCTCTGCATATATGGAAGTCAGTTGCGATGCGGTGACAGAGACAAACCATAAGTCTACTTCATTGTGGACTAGGGTGAAACGTGTGTACGACATCTCCGTGGAAGGCACAGGCCTACCCGAAAGGAACGCAGAGTCCTTAAAAGGACGGTGGAGGAGAATCATACCTGCTGTGAACAAGTGGGTCGGGTGCTTCGATCAGGCATTCCGACGGAAAAGGAGCGGCCAGAATGACGACGATGTTGTCCGACAAGCGCACGTGATCTACGAGCGAAATCATGGGCCTAGTAAATTTCTTTATTTTGATGCTTGGGTTATGTTGCGTAGGTACCCAAAATGGGAGAGTGTGATCTCCGGAGCTAATGCCGTGCGTGTTGACTGGGAGTCCCCGGAGTTGCACGATGAAAATAGTCCCCAGTCAGGAAGCCTTGGGAAAAGAAAGAGCACGGACGGCTCGAGGACGCAATCACCCTCGGATGCAGAAGAGCCGATGCCGGAGTCGTCTACACGCCCAGAAGGTGTGAAGAAGGCTAAGAAAAAGGCTAAGAGTGCATTACGCCCCGAACGAGACACCTATGTTAGAGAACTTGCACAACAGATGCGATACACCGCCCAAGTCAGAGAAGATGGTTTCTCCAAGCAAGAGGAGTTAGCGGAAAGGAATTTCCAGAGGCATTTAATAAAAAATAAGTTGGACATGCTTCACTCTCTGATGAGGAAGGACAACCCGACGGAGAAGGATCAAAAAGTAATCGATAAACTTCTCGCCTGGGCAGAAGAGAATGGGTACGTGTAGTTTGATGTAGTCCGTATTTCGTATGGTTTGTATTTCCCTTAGTTTGTATTTCGGGTTGTAGTAGTCCGTATGGTTTGTATTTCCCTTTAACATATGTTTGTATTTCGGGTTGTAGTAGTCCGTATGGTTTGTATTTCCCGTGGTGGTATTTCGTATTTTAGTATTATTAATGTATTGTTGTTATGGTATTGTTGTATTAATTTTTTTTCTATTTAACTTGAAATTGTTGGTTCTGGAAATTTCTTAATTTTAATCACTTACAAAAAATTATTACCCCACATTTATAACAAACACCCAATCCATTAATAACAAAACCAAAACTAAAAAAAATTCCAAAATTTTTTTTTTTTAACCAATGGGAGGGGGACACGTGTCCCCCTCCCATGGGCGCCCGGGCGTCTGCCCGGGACGCCCACCGCCCGGGACGCCCACCGCCCGGGACGCCCACCGACCAGGGCGCCCGGGCGGGGCACCCCCGTTAAGGGTGGCCCGGGCGGGCGTCCCACGGGCGCCCCGCCCGTTAACGGGGGTGCGCCCGGGCGCCCGACCAGGGCGCCCGGGCGGGGCACCCCCGTTAAGGGTGCCCTTAGGAAAGATCGTCATATACTCAAATTCTATTAATTAATCGGAGACACACAGTGGGACACAAAGGATGATGGGGATGAACGAGGTTATAGGTTGTGTAACTTGTGTTGTGGTTGTGAGTCAATTTAACCCATGCCTTGAAGTTCTCTTTAAAGGAAAGCTGATGATAAAAGACATCGAAGTCCACCCACCTTTCATATAAATTTTCCTTGATGTTTATAAAATTACACCATGTATAATTTCTTTTATTATTGTCATTTTGCCTTAAAAAAGTAGGCATGTAATTAAACGATGAAGCACTTTTTTCCTTCATATTATGTCATAAAGATTACTTTAACAAGGCAGAAAAATCCGGTGTAATATCTTTTTATACCACTGATATAACCTAAATCTTTTGTAGTTAACTTTATTTACGGTTAAGTAGACTTTTGCAACAGAAAGTTATGGTATTTTTACATTCGCTCTCTCTCTCTCTCTTAATTTTTGCATTTGACTAGTCATATCCTGTTGTAGTTTACCTTTGAATAGGTGAATTAAAGTATTTGTGGGACAAAACAAACATTCGGTTGACCGATAGTGTGTTTTTTAATTGTCCAAGAAAAGTATCTGGAAGTTTCCGGTCGACCGATGTGACCTATTCGGTCAACCAGCTGCGCATTCGGAGCTTTGCAGAAGGGTCTGAAAGTTTCCGATCGACCGAAATTTAAGTTCTGGTCGACCGAGTATGCATTTGGACGTCCAGGAAAACTTCCGGGAAGTTTTTGATTAACCAGCACTTAAGTTGCGGTTGACCGGTTGGAGCATTGTGACACTATCTGGGAATTTCTGGTCGACCGAAGGACGCGACGGTCGACCAGTGGAGCTCTGGATTGCGCTACAGTTTTAAGTTCCGTCGACCGAATGCACCCGTTCGATCGACCGTTCGAGGCAGTTTCACCCACGTTCTGCACTTTTTGTCCACGCAATTTTGGTGTAATTAATACTTGTTTATGCTTACTATATAAAGACAATTTCGTCACCTTTTGTAATAGAACATTTGCTATTGTCTACTTTGTATTCTAGAGATAAAAGAGAGAGAGCATCATTGTGGATTCGGTGGAAACAAATTCAACAAGGTATTCTTGCCGGTTGGTCGTGTGTTCTGTAAGTCTCTCTTGTAATTCGTTTTCTCTATAATAGATTGAGGTTGTGTCGTCCGTAGTTTTTCCCGAATTGAGTTTCCATGAAGTAAAATTATATTTTTTTTTTCTTCCATATATGTAAGTACCAAGTTGTAGGGAAAATGTCTTGAGGCAGAAATGATGGTGAAGTTGTCCAATAACTCCCCACCTACTCCCTCAGGTTATCCTTTTCAATATAGTATAGATTCATATGAAGTTTTTGCCCAACTCAAGAAGTCATTAGTGTCGTGTACATCTTCACCTAATACGCAATGCAAGTAAATAAATAAATCACGTAATATTATATGTATTTACGTGTGGTCCCTCAAAACTTTGCACTTTAGTCTTCAACCACCATGCTTCAATGTGAAGAACGTTTTAACTAAATTACTGGAACAAGCACAGAACCAAATAACCAATTAAGATATTAGGTGGAGTTAAAAAATTGTAGTTGAACACTATGATTTTTTTAGGGTAATAAAAGTGGTCATTAATTTTAGTTTGGCGTTTGTTTAGTCCAAACCATATGTCAATAATTAAGTATTTCAAGTAAATATTAGTGGTGGTGTTCTCTTTTTCCATAGTGATATGTAGGGGTGAGCAAAATTCGGTCCGGACCGAACCTTTTCGGTCTGGTCCGGTCAAAGACCGAAATTTTAAGGGTTAAATTCGGGTTTTGAACCGAACCGAACAGGACCGAACCGAATTTTTCGGTTCGGTCTTCGGTCCGGTCTTCCGAAAAGTTCGGTCTTCGGTCTGGTTCGGTTCGGTCCGGTCCCGGACCGAAGCTCACTCCTAGTGATATGACTAAGAGCATCCCTGGGGGTCCAACGATCCCCCACGACCTGGGCAATCCAGGTCGTCTCCCCCTTAAGGAGGGAGATGCCCATCGTGGACGACCAGGTCGTTGATTTTTTTAATATTTTTTTAGTTTTTTTTCGTTTTGAATTTTTTGTTTGATTTTTTTTGAAAATACGTTTTATAATTGTTGTGATTTTTTATATTTTTATTTTATTTTTTTGCAAGATGGATCTTGAAATGATGTGGAAGAGAGAGATAGGTTGTGGTGGGTTGTGATTAAGATGTGAATAATATAGGAAATAGAAGAAAATGGATTGGGGAAAGAGAAAACTGATGTGGAAGAGAAAGAATGTTGATTTGGAAGAAAGAGAAAGCTCATGACTAGGTCGTCCGAGTCATAGTTAGTGAACACCTAAGAACACCCACTCCGACCTGCGTCGTGCAAAGTCAAGCCACAAAGTGGTCATATTTTTCTACAGCATTAAATTGAGGAGGTTGAATCTTGCTCGTGAAAGTTTCGGTGTGTATCTCTTTATTCAAGTTCATCACAGCTGTTCAAATGAAATCATTTAAGTATGTGTGATGGGGAATCGTGATTTAATTATAGAAGATAAGTATTAAACACTGTTCGTACACGGCAGGTGTATATACATCTGCATTATTGCTTATTTAAGTTTTTTATTTGTAATATAATTTGTATGGGACATCGATCGAGATCTTGATTCTCCAAGTTTACTTTCCGCTATCCTATTTATATTTATTATGAAAACCTTAAGTGATTTTTATAAGTAATCAAGTTCAAGTCCAAAGAGTCCCATCAAGTTGCACCCAATTTAATTAAGGACATGCAATCTTTTTGATATTAATCTACCGCTACATCTACATCAATATTAAACTAAGGTTACAAAGCGAGAGTTTCAAGCACTACAGCCCATATTACCTGCACTATACCCTTAATCAACCTACTACATAAAAAATACTTGGCTCAAATGTGCCCCTATACACCCTGCCATTTGGGAGATACAATTCAACGTGTAGAATGAAATCACCAGCTTAGAGCAATCAAGAGTGGGAGTTGATTATCAATTGACGTAGGTGGTAGGTTGCGCACTCGTTGAGAAAGTGAATTTTTTTCAATAAAATAAAAAGGAAATTAACAACTTGAACTAAATCCCATGCATGTTGATTATGTCCCGGTGCTCTTACCGATTGATTTTTCTTAGAAAATCATTAGTAACCTTTTCGAATAGTATACCCAATTAGGATACGATTATACGAAGAATGTTATAGAGCCAAACTAGGGGTCACGGGTTCAACATCTACAATATACTATACCAGCAGTGGAAACCAAAAACTCCATTCAAAGCGCGTGTTTAAGTTATTGTAGTCTGAATGTCTGATACACCACTTCCCAAGTTACAACAACCAAAAATAATAGTCTTGCCAGTTGCTATTATTCCTATATGGAATGAAGCCGAACCAATCCTTTATTATTTAATAAGTTAGGGTAGAAAATAAACTTAGTTTGGAGGGGCTTTAACTGTAAGTTCTTCATGTGAAACCTACTCTACGAACCGAAGGGAATCTCGTAGTTTTAGGCAGGTTGTTTAAGTCACGTCTTGGTTCATTTGAAGATTCCAAATTCAACTACCATAGGTGTTTCTAGGGGGGAAAATGTCGTTTTTGCACAAAAACTTGGGGATGGGGATAATTCAGGTAGCATAGTTTACCTGTGATGAAATTAAGAATAGTTTACCAGTGATGGCTCTGGTAAAAATATTAAGCATGTTTTCTATGAAAACTTAATAGTTTTCAATTACTAGCACTTAATACTGGAAACGAAGCGTCCTCACTGTTTACAAGTATTTTCTCGTAATATTGTTAGCCTGCAACAATTCAAATGGAAACTAAGAGTTAATACCTAATATCCAAATAAATATGTCATAATTAGAACTCAAATTGGTTCTGAAAATAAACTAATCAATCATTATATAGAAGGGCTGAATTATCCTACTTCAAACTAAACTCTTGATTTTTAGAAGTATGCTGAATGCTGATTGCTGGAAGAAATACAATGAATTGCATTTAAAAAATACAAAAGCTATTGGTTGGGATGTTGGATGAGACATTCATAACTCAACAAATGTTGAATTATGATCATGCCATCATGTGGCTCCACATCACGCCATAACGCAGAAATCATTCAAAATGACATATTGTTCCATTGGAACGATCGACCAATCCCACCACAGGGAAGAGAGAACTAACTGCAAGACCTCGAAATTGCAGAAGCTATAATTTACATACTAAGCATCGAATAAGCTACAGACCAGGAAGAGCTGAGCCTGAACTTGCTGAATTTGCTAACCAGTTGGGAACTCTAGCAGTGATTGCGTAACACTAACAATAATGTTAAGACGTCAAAAAATGCATGAACAGAAGGCCTGCTTTGTCCCACTACTGTTTGTAGTCCCAACAATTTAAACATGACCAGACTCTAAGTCTCTAATCTACTTCTGCAACCGGTTCTACTTGGAAATTAGGAGAAAGATGCATGGAGCGTGGCACTGGAGAACTTGGTGTTATCCTTTCAACCAGACCATGGTATCCCCACAAGGCCACAGCTCATGTGCATCAGTAAATGACCACCCTGAACGACAACTAGCTGTAGACTAATGGAAACAAGACTACCCCATCATGTCATGTTTTTATGCACAAGTATACAATGTTAAGAAACAGATACAAGTGACGACTGTGGAATGCATACCTGTTCACTTTATGGAGGATAAGGTGTTGAAGGTTTACATTGCCTTAATGTGAAATCCTGGTGCAGTACTGCAATGTAAGACCGTAAGTTAGTAGTTTGTAATTATTTACATTTAAATGAATAAGAAAAGAGAAGTGTATTGCAAAAAGTATGCAGACAAGTGATAAATATGAAAACCATGCACAAACATAGCCTCAAAAAGAGGGGGTGGTGGTGGGGGTGGAATGGTGAGGAAACAAACCCTAACAACGAATAAAAAATAAAACAAGTTTAATCTTTGATGTGGAAATATTTAATGGTTACTTGCTCCCACTAATGGCTCCTCTTTAACCTCATTCTTTTGCATAAGCAAATTTTATCTCGCTCTTCAATCTCTCATTTTACTTCATGCCTTACCCGATAGCTCTTGCTACCATCAGCTTTGTACATTTTGCACAATCTCTTGTTTTGATCTTCCCATCCCCTGTTGAAGATGTTTATAGTTGAAAATCAATAAGAACATTCACAATGACATTATAAATGAGGAATTGAAGAGCAAGATTGCTAAAAGTTATCTTATAAAAATTGTAGATGACCCTAACACCAATAAAAATCTCTAAAAACAACACCCCAGGTCCAGTATATGAAACAACAATGAAACCTTACACAGCAATATTTTGACAAGTATAATAAGTTTTGAGGGATCGCACGACTTGATGGATCATATAGAATTGCTAGCCCACCCTTGAGCCAATACAGAGTCTGACATCCCTATGAGAAAGAACTTCTAGCACCACGAAAGGCTAAGGTTTCGAAACAAGTTTCCATGTCAAAATAATTTACAGAATATCAGCACAACACTCACAGTGGTTTTCAAAATGCTTGACTTTTGACATCATCCTAGAAGAAAATAAAATTGGCACATCATGGAGTTTCTTTCATGATAACTGACAATTTAAAATGTTTCAACTATTGATTCGAATTTCATTTCTTCTTGATTTAGGGAATATTGTCAAGAATCAAAATAAGTTGCATGACTTGTTGTAAACAACTAGGAGAGTTAGCTGATATTCTAGGCACTTGGTAGCTTAACTTGCTCCCACACCAATCCTCAGCCTGAGACTTTATTTTAGCTCTATTACTAAAAAAAGATCTTGTCCATGCTCTGATGGAGTCAGTGCAGAAACGTACCTAGTGATGCGACAGAATATGCACTAAAGGATAGTGTTATCGCTTGTTTTGAGCGTCCAGATTCACCTGCCTATGGCTGCACCAATACAGTCAAGAGAAAGGACAGTAAGACATCAAAACAATAATACTTCTCAAGAGTAACCAACTTGACATTTTGTTGTAAGACTTCAGAGGTTTGCCTGGAACTCAACAAAAACCATGCAGTTACTTGTTGCACAGTTAGAAGCAAGAAATAGATCTGCCAATGAACTGGTATTCAAGCTCCGTGTGCAGGTGAATTAAATACAAATACAACCGTACATACAAATTTGCTCCCCTGTTTCATCTTTAAGTGAGGGAAGAACACACAACTATGTAATTGAGGTATAAGTTGGTATCCCAACAATTCACAAAGAACACGAATAGGTATACAAAGCAAAGCCCAAATCATTTATGGAACTTGTAGATAAATTAAGCCAAATACATATATAACACCTGTGCAATCCAGTCAGTTATTTGGTGGTATTTGTAATGCAAGTCAGGATGTTTGCTCCTCAAACCTAATTAATCCGAGTGTGTTGTCAACCACAATTTGCCATCAATATCATTTTGCAACTTTTCCATGTGATCCAGACAGTGAAAAGATAGTAGTAAACCTTATAATGCCTCCCTCTTTCAGCTGCTATACAAAGGAAGAATGTTTATCATTGTCTTTGAGGTCCACTTGTTTAAGTCATGTTGTATTACTTGCAGCATTTTGTGTAGCATTAACAAAAGAATCAACACTAACTGTGTTGTGGCTGCAATTTCTAGCCGCTGGGACATCATGGTTGTGCTTCCCTTCATATGTTGTTATTACAGCCCCGGGATCTGCAGATGCACGTTCAACATGTTTGCGGACATTGCATCCTGCATAAGTGCATCTATAATAACTCCTGTGGCCATGATAACAGAACAAAGACTTTAAGTTTCACAACAATCAGAAACACGTATCATCCCATGGAAAACCACAAACTGCAAACAATAAGCTAACAGCTATAATTTACAGATATTCATTAAAAGAAGGATGCGACAAATCTCTGTCCTGACAACTGCTATGGTCAAGATAGAAATTTTAGCTGTTAGCCTAGCATGGCAATTAATAAGATATGTTCGATACTTACATTGTATATTAATTATAACTAAATGAATATTGGTATATAACCAACCTTGGATGCTGATTTCCTTTGACCACTTTCTGTCCATATTTGCGCCATCTGTAGCCATCATCAAGAAGATTGACTTCACTTCTTGTTTGCAAGATAACCTTTTGTTCTGCGACAGTATTATGGGAAGCAACTGAGTTGACTACTCCGTTATCCATGTTCCTGCTCATCCATTTATATTTCATTGTAAAGAACGAAATGGGAATGATATGGATGTCATCAATAAAAATGAAGCAAACACTACCTTTTTTTAAAATCGGGCTCATCATCCTCTCGGTTTTCCGTCCCTACTTCTGCGTCTCCTACATCCTCACAATCAACAGATAAATGTCCTGTCGTTACTTGATCTGATTCATGTTCTTTCATACGTATCTCATTTAACTTGACAGGATTTCCAGGTTGACCAACCAAACTTCTTGTAAGATCCGGACGCACATTTGATTCTTGTGATAACATACCACCTTCTTTGGCACGCTTACCAGGAGGATGCTCGTGATTGTGTTGGCCCTTGTAGATTATCTCGGTAACCTGACCATCTACAGAGCGTTCAACCTTCTTTGTAACCGAACACTTTGGATAGGTACACCTATAATAACTCCTAGGGTATGCGCTACCTTTAACTTGCTTTTGTCCATATTTTCTCCAATTGTATCCATCGTCGGCAGGTTTTTCCACATTAAGAGGAGCAGGTTGAGATTTATGTTCCACCTGAAAGCTGGCAGCCAATTCCAATTTCAAAGATGCATTGTCTGATGTCTTTCCTGGAACCTGCTCACCTGTGTCTCCCGTAGAGACCTCAGGATGCTCGACTGAAGTTTCTTTAGTTGTGGAGACATTTGCGAATTCTGCTTGCACATTCTTGTAAGAATTTGACCAAGCAGCTTGAGCTGTTACCTGAGCTAGGGCTTGTTGGTGAGACATTCCAAAACGACCCTACATAATTCCATTTGGTCTGTCTCATCAGTGTTCCATTGTGTTTAATTCAACATGACTTCTTTTTTAGCGATACCAACATGTCTTTTATCCATGCATAACACTAATTCAACATGTCTTTTATCCATTTTGATTTTATAACTCATACATTGCAGACTAGTATAATCTTGTAGATGGCTCAACCGATGTGTCTTAACTGCTTTACTCTTCCAAGGAAATTCAGGCAAAGTTACAATATTAAAGGTCATTTATGACTTAAAATCTCACAAAACATAGTATCCAAAAGGTTATACTCCAGGAACATGACCTAGTTACAGATTATCTAGATTCTTTTCAGTTTTCGATGGATAATGAGCACAAACCGCAAAGCTTGATCTTGTCGGTAATAAGTGCATGATTTCTTTTAGATTTAGCTCAAAGCCCCAAAAGAAGCTCCAATCCTTCGCAGGATGGGGGGTCTATATACGTACCGTTACTCTTGTGGTCACAGAGAAATTGTTTCAAATTGACCCCGATTGCACATAAAAAGAAACAAATACGAATAAAAACCTCTACACAACCTAGAAAAGAGCTATAAAAGAAACAAATACGAATAGAGGGATTGTTTGAATTGACCCTTGATTGCACATAAAAGAAACAAATACGAATAACAACCTCTACACAACCTAGAAAAGAACTATAAACTCCAACCTATCCCATAAAGACCTTGCTTCTGAACTGGCCAGCTAAACTTCACAAACAATAATTGACATCTCTATGGTTGATGTAAATAAATTGCCCAACAAGAGCTCGATAAACCAAGTTCATAACAAAAGATTCAACATTGTATCGGCTCCATGGATAAAGAGAGCACCAATTCAACTAGAAACATACAAATTTCGACAACTCCTCTCTTTTCAACATAAAAACTATATTCAAACTCTCAGGCATATTATCAATATTCACATTTTGATGACCTCTCCGATGTTGCACAGGTAGACCAGACTGTCTAACCTGTGAACACCGACCCACTCTAATTTGCAGCTTATGGAACCAACGAAAAAAATTAAGTTCGTGGAAACGATTTAACATCACATCGGCTCCACAAACCTAGAAAATACTGGTTTGATTAGAACCACACCAATTTGGCCAAATTTCTCATTTCAACACAAAAACTATACCCAAGTATATTATATTATTATCAACATACACCTTGTGAAGTAAAATCTTTCCAGTGTACCTGTACATAGGCGGTGCCACATTAGCCCAAGGAGGGCCAAGCCACTCCCCTGTATTTCAGAAAATTGCCTACATAGTATACCTCAGTCTCCTATGGATTTTGCCCTCCTGAATTTTCTTTTTGCTTATATTTTGACCATACCCTTATATTTTGACCCCTTTGATTTTGACCCTTTAGATTTTGACCCACTTAGATTTGAACCCCTTAAACTTTGACCCTTCCAAACCCTTGACTTCGATTCCTGCCACGCCTCTCTTGCACAGATAGACTAAATCATCACACCTCCAAACTCCAAACAACACCTTAAACCTCCAACAATTCTCCACTCTCCACACCCAATCGAGCAACGAACTCATAAAAATCCGACACAAACCAACAATCAAATAAATCCAACTCACCGGCGAGAACAGCACCGGCGACTCGAGCAGCCCAGCAGGACTAATCCCCGCTGGGACCGTGAACACCGGCGACGGCACGACCAGCATCCCGACCGGCGTGCTCTGCCTCATCCCCAACCTCCCATCCCCCGCCTCCACCGGCCGCGGGGACACCATGGCTCCGGCGAGGAGCTGGCGGAAGGATGGGCAGTCGTTGTCGGGGTCGTCGGCGAAGAAGCTGGAGACGAGGGTCATGGGGCCGGGGCTGGTGCCGCCAAAGTAGCCGAAGGGGTTCCGCGTTGGGAGGGTGATGGTCGGGCGCCTCGGCGGCGGCGTCTTCTCCTCGCCAGAGGCCATCGGAGTTAGGGTTTGGGGAAGGGATGAGGGTGTTGACTTGCGGAGGTGATGATTGGAGATGGAATACTGCTCGTCTTTTTCCAGCTTTGGTGTGATTTGTTCACTTGTACGGTAAGGGGCTGGATATTTTCCTCGGAAATCTTATCGCTGACGGTTCTAGATAGAAAAGGACCTTATAGCATCATTTTCGGAAAAAGAACCCATTGGGGGGAGTCCACCTGCCCGGGCGTAACGGGAGGGAAACTCGGGCATCCTTCCTGGGCGTCCGAGTGTAGAGCACCCGTTAAGGGTGCTCTTAGAGTGACGGTTTGGAAGGGTCAAAGGACCGGAAAATACGGGAAAAAAAGAATCTAATAGAAAATAAATTTCTTTTAAGTGAATTTTGTCACTTATATACACAAAATTCACTTAAAAGAAAATTATTTTGGAATTTTGTTATTTGTGTATGGTCATTCAAATACGAATTTCGGTGGATCGAAATGTATTCGATTGCCCGTTAAAATTATTTTGATGGACCGGATGATTGACGGTCGACTGAAAAAAATTGATTTTGGTTGCTTTTCGACTTGAAACGGTGAGAAGACTCAGAGAAAGTTTGTATACATCACGATATCTGACGAGAAAGTGTATATGAATTCCCCACAGTACACAAACAATTCTCTTTTAAGAGTCAACCAGAATATATTTTCCTTTCACTCTAATTCCGAGTGCATAACGAACTGAAATTTGTAAACATCTTAGTTGCGAAACGAACAAATCCAAATATGAAAGAACTAAAACTCCACTCGAGGTTTGTATTGCTTATGTTATATTTAATTTTGGTATTTCACAATAATAAAATAATAATACAGAATAATACTTAAAAGAATCAAAATCGATTGGTTGGTTGTGTGTGTTTGTAAGTGTGATGTGATAACCCAATCCACCTCCACTGTCGTCCCCGCATCAATGGCGTCGTTTGCCACCCTATCTCCTTCTCCACTCCCCTTCTTCAAAATCAAAATTAAAGCCCCCCAAAAAACCCTAACCCTCCTCCGTCGCCGCCGCCGCCGCCCGACTTTCTTCTCCTCTTCCATCTCCGCCGGGGACAACCACACCTTCGTCCTCACCACCCCTCTCTACTACGTCAACGCTCCCCCCCCCCCCCCCCCCCCCCCCCCCCCCCCCCCACATGGGGAGCGCCTACACCACCATCGCTGCCGACGCCATTGCTCGCTTCCAGGTTCCACTCACTCTATCTCTATAACTAACTTTCTCTTATGCCGTTGATGGAATGGAATCCTTTCGTCTTCGCCTTGTCATCCATTTCGAAGCTTCTGCTGGACTTGTGTTGAACCGTATGTCCTTTTGGACGAGCCTTCGTGGAAAAGTGAAAATTATAGTACAATGAGTGATTGGCGCGAATCGAACGCCACACCTCTCATGCAAGTCGCATCGATGTAGAGTTGTAGACCTTATATGAATTTATAAATCTATTACTCGATAAAAGCTATATGATGCGCAACTATGAAATTTGGTTGGTCCACCACCTCAATGAAACTTAAGTATTAAGGTGAAGGGTAGTTGATCCAATTATGTTATAGTGTTGGACGCTTTTAGTGTTTAGTAATGTGAGACTATTTTTCTAACAACGACTTTAGATGAACGATACGTGAGCTGCATATGTACTATTCAGCTATTCTTTCAAACTCATTCAAAATGTGACTTGTGTACTGTTGGTGTAAACACATCTAACAAATGTATGAATGCAAGGGAATTTTGAGTATCACACTTCAAAACTGACTATGAATCAAAATGTAGTCCAAAGTCATGAGTGGATTTTTTTTGATAAAACATTCGAGAAATTTCGAATTATCTTACTTTTCATTTTCCCTGTTCCTTAACCAGAGGTTGGTGGGGAAGAAGGTCGTGTTTGTTACGGGCACAGATGAGCATGGGGAGAAGATAGCTGCTGCCGCAGCGGCGAATGGGGTTAGTCCTCAAGAGCACTGTGATACTGTATCACATGCTTACCGGATGCTCTGGAAAGATGTGAGTAATGTAACATACTTCTCTTATGAAGCGATATCAACTTATAGATAGAAGTTCAAAGCTATGTTGGTTGTTCCTAATGTTTCCAGTTTTCAGCAAACCAGTTATAGTTTGTTGGTTTTTTTTGCAAAGCTGAAGTGATTTTTATTTCAATTCCTTGTTTGGTGCAGCTAGATATAATGTATGACAAATTTATTCGCACTACAGATCCATATCACGAAGCAATTGTAAAAGAATTCTACTCTAGAGTACTTGAAAAAGGTGACATCTACAGAGCTGATTATGAAGGCCTTTACTGTATCAACTGTGAGGAATATAAGGTGGAGAATGTTATTTATCGTGTTACTCTAAAAGGTCCATAGATGTAACTTTCAATAAATTATTGTGATATTAGAATATGCCATTATTTAGTTGTTGGAAAGATAACATCCAGTGGGTATGTCAATGGTTTTCAGATTGGCTTTGGAAATTATATTGGTGACATGACCTGCCTTTTTGTTTTGCTAATCATTTATGGCTATTTCCAGGATGAGAAAGAACTTCTGGAAAATGATTGTTGTCCTATGCACTTAAAACCTTGTATTAAGAGAAAGGAGAACAACTACTTCTTTGCATTGTCAAAATACCATAATTTGTTGGAAGATGTATTTTCAAATAATCCAGATTTTGTGCAACCTGCTTTTCGTGCCAACGAGGTATTGATCCATATTCTTCACTTATTGATTACGTTTACTGCACATTTTCTAGTTTCTAGGTCTTTTAAATCATTTTAAGATCTGTGTTCATCGTAATAAGACCTTACTGTAATACAATGCCCATTTACTGATCTTTGTTTTTTGAATCTGAACAATTTAGGTACAAAGTTGGATAAGTAGTGGCCTGAAGGACTTTTCAATATCTCGGTCGTCAGTTGAATGGGGAATACCTGTACCCAATGATAAAAAACAGACCATTTATGTCTGGTTTGACGCCTTGTTGGGGTATGGCTCCTCCATTTGTCTTTGCTTATCCTGTTATCCATAAAGCTTTAAAAGTGTAATGCCCGATCAAAAATAATTTGCTGTACAGATGCTTTCTGTCAGTCACATGTTTATGTATTTTGCTTGTTTCTGTTATCCAGATTGGTGTCATACCTTTTTTCGGCCTTGGATCTGAAATACTTATTTATAGTTTTCCCATTGATAACAATATTTATTATATTTTCTCATAAGAGGTTTAAAAAATACATGACAACATTGTAACTCGCACAAAACCGAAATTCTCGATCATTTAAAAAAAATAAAAATCATCAGACATGTTTTGCATTCATTGCTTATTCGTTGTCAGTGAGAAGAACTAAAAATGACACAATTGCGGAAGTTGAGGATGTAATATTGTTGTGAGATAGCCATTGCCAAGAGTCTACGATGGCTATGTCTTGGTAAGAAGTCAATAACAACAACAAAGTCTTTAATCCCAAACTAGTTGTGGTAGACTAGAAATGAAACTCTAAGGAGTCACGGTTCAGACACGTGAATCGCCTTCTTCCACGCGTTTCTATCCAATGCAAATTCCCGAGTAACGTTTCAATCTTTTAAATCTCTTTTGACCGCTTCCTCCAAAGTCAATCGTGGTCTACATCTTCCTCTTTTTATGTCTTCGATCTGATTCAATACTCCTCTTCTTATAGGTGCCTCCATAGGTCTTCTTTGTACATGTCCAAATCATCTCAGTCTGTATTGTATAACCTTCTCTTCCATTGGAGCAACTCCAACTCTCTCACGAATGTCTTCATTTCTAATCTGATTCATTTGCGTATGACCACACATCCACCTCAACATCTTCATTTCAGATACACTCATCTTTTGTATATGTTGTCTTTTAGTGGCAGCATTCCGCATCATATAGCATTGCAGGTCTTATTGCGGTTCTATAAAATTTTCCTTTTAACTTAACTGAATTTTTCTTGTCACATAAGACACCTGAGGCTTGTCGTCATTTCATCCATCCTGCTCTAATCCTATAGTTAACATCTTCATCGATCTCTCTATCTTTTTGAAATATTGATCCAAGATATCTAAAAATATCTTTTCTACGCACCACTTGTCCATCTAATATAATGTCCTATTCCTCGGTATTAACGGTACTGAAACAACATTTCATATATTCAGTTTTTGATCTACTTAGTTTAAAACATTTTGTTTCTAAAGTATTTCTCCACAACTCTAGTTTTCTCTCCACACCTACTCCATTCTCGTCAATTAATACTAAATCATCCGCAAAAAACATATATCACACAACTCTAGTTTTCTCTCCACACCTACTTCATTCTCGTCAATTAATACTACATCATCCGTAAAAAACATACGTCATGGAACCTCACATTATATGTCTTTTGTCATCTCGTCAATTACTAAAGCAAAAAGATATGAACTTAAAGCTGAACTCTGATGAAGTCCAATCTTAATCGGAAAAGCTTTAGTCACATCATCACAAATTCTAATTCCAGTTTTAACTCTTTCGTACATATTTTTAATTAAATTCACATATTTTGTTGATATATTATTATTCTCTAGGGCCCACCACATAACATTTCTTGGAACTCTATCATATGTTTTTTCTAAATCAATAAAAATAATGTGTAGATCTTTCTTTTGTTCTTTATACCTCTCCATAAGTTGTCTAATAAGAAATAAGACCTCTATCGTTGACCTTCCAGATACGAAACCAAATTGATTATCTCTAACACATGTCTCTTTCCTTAGACGGTGTTCAATTACTTTTTCCCACAATTTCATAGTATGTCATGGTAAGAAGTCGATATTGTAAAACTCCAACTACCGGAGTGAAGAAGAGTACATTCAAATGACTAAAAAGGAAACTATTTTTTATCATACATGTAATCTTTAGAGTTTCTACTCAGAATTTGTTCATGGCAGGTATATTTCAGCATTACATGATGAGGGGGAGCAGCCAACATTAGAAAAAGCACTTTCCTCCGGTTGGCCAGCCTCCTTGCATTTGATAGGCAAGGTGATGTGTTTATATTTTACATAAGATGTGTATATTCTTGCGCTTATTACTGAGGAAAAATCTTTATTATTAAATCAACCTTGCTAAAATTAAGAAATAATCATTTACTTGTTAAGTCCATTCTCACCTGTTCGAAAAGTTCATTTTTATTGGTCGTTGCTGCAAAACATGTCGGCATTTCATATTACATCAGACTGAGTATGTGTCCATTTTTATCCTTTTTATAACTGAAGTTCTATGTCCAACTGCCGCACATGCATACATTGGAATTTTGTTCTTGGTTTATGCGTCAAACCAATACTTAGTTCGTTGAAGTTGTTTGTTCTTAAAGTGAATCTTCTATAATTTCACTCGTGAGATGTTATTTCTTTGTGTGTGTAGCCATCTGAGTATTTCAATTGAAATGTTTATCATGTGATCATCATTAAATGCTATTTCTTGTGGTATATTCACAGGTGTTTGTGTTGTGGCTTGGTATCGATTGTTCTCTCTCATGTATATTTCCATCAAATTCATTTCATATTTATGTGTGATACTTAATTTCAACTTAAAGAACTCTAGTCATGTGCAAATATTGTTCGCCACAAGGGTGTAACTTCAGCACAAATTTTCACTTTTGCCAGTCTTCCTCTCAATTTTTCATTTCCATTTTCATGTACTTATGGGTTTTTTCTTCTTCTGAAATGATAGCATGCAGGAATTACATTCCCATTTCTTGTCAAATTAGATTCTTACCTTCTCATGTTCTCATATTTTCCCCATGCAGGATATTTTACGGTTCCATGCAGTTTATTGGCCTGCAATGTTACTATCGGCAGGACTAAATCTTCCAAAGATGGTATTTGGTCATGGATTTTTGACAAAGGTATGTGATCTTTTTTCTGACTACTAACTGTGCCGTTATATTCTTCTGGTTTGTTACATGCTTTCTTAAGGTCTTGATGGGCAGGAAATCAGAGATGTTTTAAACAAAGGTCCAACCAGTGTCATGGATATTATTCAATTTGTTACGATATCTTTTGTCTAACAATCATCAATTTGTCATGGTTCTCCAGTTTAAGGCTAATCATCTGGGAGATTTATTTATTTATTGTTGAAGCATCTATCATTTGTGGTTGGCTACTAATGCAACTTCTAATATTCTTAACTTTCCTAGATGTAATTTTTCGGGCTAAGTTTATGGACCCCACTTCCTTAAACAGGAATTGCAACCATCATATACAATCTTATTTTCTAACATTATCTAATTATTTTAAAAAAAACATTTCTTTATCTTCTCAGTTCTCATTATACTCTTTTTGCATTACCATGTTTTAGTAAAGCGGTTCATTCTCCTTTTAGAAACTATAATTTCTTACACTATTACCTCTATTACATTTTTGATAAGTTCATGCGGAAATCAAGTAATAATATTGTATAGCTTGTAAAATTGATTAAGATAGTTTACTTATGATAATAAATGTAGACGAGTCCTCAAGGCTACATTTTGCAAGCAAGAATGGAATCACCCTGGCATTGAATGAAAAAATAAGAAAGGAACAAAGGTGGGATTAGAATGAGTTGTGATTCCTTTCTTACGCTCGGTTGAGATACGCCGATCACCTAAATGAAGCATACCCAACCTAGATGTAATCCTTGATATCTATCACATACCTATGTGGCTATGTTACTATTGATGTTGGCAACAATTTGGGGGGTCAGAAAAAATGCAGCCAAATCAAAATCCACTAATATATATACATATAGGGTCAAGATCTAGTGAGTCCAGGGCTCATTTTATTTGTTTAAACCCGTTACAATCTCACCATTAGATTTAATTACGGTTAATCTACAGTTAATATCCACCATTAGATCATTTTATTAGCATAACCGTCGTAGTCTTAATCCACCTTACAATTTAAGATAAATGGTGGATATTGTAGGGGCTTAAAATAGTTAGATTAAGCCCCGGGCTCACTGGAGAATGTGTGTGTATATATATATATTGTATTCTTTGCTAATTAAGTTGCTTTTATGCAACTCGAATTCGGAAGATAAATTACCTAATTTATCATGTTTATATGTTTTTTGTAAATTGAGTAAAATTACATTTTGTTTCTCATACATATGTTTTCATTTCATGCAGCTGTACTTTTTATTATGAAATTTAGGATGGTATGAAAATGGGGAAATCATTGGGGAATACACTTGAACCAAAGGATCGTGTGCTTAGGTTTGGTTCTGATGCTGTTAGATATTTCTTCTTGAGGGAAATAGAATTTGGGAACGATGGAGACTACTCTGAGGAACGTTTCATTAATACAGTCAATGCTCACCTTGCAAATACTGTTGGTATACATCTAAGATACCATTTATCACCAACTCTTTTACAAGCTTCTGATTTAGTTCATTGACATCACACTATATATAATAATTTATCTTTATTATTTTGCAGGAAATCTTCTTAACCGCACACTTGGACTCCTGAAGAAAAACTGCCAATCAACCTTGAGTTTAGATTCTCATAGTGCAGCAGAGGGAACTTCCTTTAAAGATAACGTGGAGGCATTGGTACCAGAATTTTCTGAACTTATTTTCATGCATCTAGACTTTTCCAACCCATAAATGTACTTGCTGATCCATGGCATATTGTGCCTGTTAGTTCTAACCCGGGTTGCATTGGTGAATTGGCATTTGGCATTGCCACATGGCTTTCTTACATCTATGATGACCATACTGCACATCAACCTGTATGTCGAGTTGAACTTTCTCTTTTGAGGGTTAAGATAAGCTTGTTCCAAGTCTTCCAACAATCAAGTTTAATTACTAATAGAACCAAATGGCCAATTGAACAAAGTAGTGTTTCCAAGTATGCAGTCCAAATGATTAATCCCGGATTCCCGGTCGTCTGCATAGATTTGATAGAGGACTCATTTTTTAGGCTGCTAATGCTTACAACCTTTTTTGTTTTCACGGTTGGTGTCACGGATATATCCCTACTCCAACTGTGTTCCTTTGACGTGATAATGGTCACTATTCGCTAAGTAGACCGACCATTTAAGGCTTTTATCCTCCACTCTGAGATGAAACTCATACACCTTTTATTGAAGGATGACATTGGTTTTGTATTTTTTTGCCTTTTGTCTGCCCGCAGGTTGAGAAAGCACACTTCCACTATGACAGTTTGTCTTTATCGGCAGCTTGTGAGCCTGTGCTAGAAATAGGTAATGCTGGTAATATCTATATGGATGACCGTGCTCCATGGTCTCTATTCAAGGAAGGAGGAGCAAGTTCAGAAACTGCAAAAAAGGTATCATAAGAGTCAAATTTATCTTATTGGTATTCGCATATAAAGCTTGTTAATTTTATGTTATAAATCATCAATTTTGTTTATTTTTACTAGCGCAAGGAAAAAATAGTCTTTCAAGTTCCCGTGGTCATTTTCAAGCTTGCGTTGTTTGTCTCTGCAGCATCTTGTGATAATCCTGGAAGCAGTGAGGATTGTAGCTGTTGCTCTATCTCCAGTTACCCCAAGTTTATGTTCTAGAATATATTCCCAGTTAGGGTATTCAAAGGATCAATTTGAAAATGTGACTTGGGTACGTTCTACTGCTCCTTTAATCCCTGCATTTTCTCAGTATCCGGTCATGTGATAATTTTTGCATATTCTTAGAAGCCAGCGTCTTAATATGTTCAAGGTTATATCTGAAACTTTTGCAGTTTTCCTGCTTGATTCTTGACTTACAATCTGCTGATCTTTCAGTATTTAAAGTTTAAACATGTTTTACAATCAATCTCTTTGCAGCGAGACACAAAATGGGGAGGGCTCAAAGCAGGTCAAATCATGGGAGAACCTAATCCAATTTTTGCGAAGATTGAGGTAGAAAAGGAAGCACAAGAAGGAAGCCAAGCTCCTCAAAAAGCGGCTAAGAACAAGAAGGCAAAACCTCAAATGCAAGGGTCTGTGGAAGCTTAACCTGGTCTTTTTGAAGAAATTCAATACACCTATGAAATTCAGGGTGTTTGCCATTTCGATGTATACATTTTGAGCACTTATCCCCCATATGATTGAAGGCTTTGTTGTTGCCTTCTCTCCTTTGTATATGATGTTTTTCCTGTATTTCCTTGTACCTACAGTAGGGATTTTCATCTTTTACTTCCACTTCCGGGCAGTGGAAAAAGATCTACCCTTTCTAATATGTTCAAAATAGCCACTTAATATATTTTGAGATAGTGGAAATGTTACTCCCAAGATTTTAGCGATCAAAAATAAAATCCCGAGATTTTAACTGTCCAGTCCATTTGCATCAAGTTCTGTGTGGGTATACTTTCTTGCAATTAATTGATCTTTTGCATTATGTCAATTTTTCTTGTCACCAGTTTGTTGTGAAATATTATATGCTTGGAAACTTCTTTGCAGTGTGATATCGTGGTCCATATGGATGAGTTTTTGCAAGCTATTAATTGTTCACGATTTTTTTCTCTTGTTTTATGAAATAGTATATGTAATTCTCGGAGAATCATTCGAAATGAACCACTTATTAACGTATAAAGTCCCATTGCTGAGATTGTATTTAATTACAAATTGTATTAACTCAAATTTGACACTTCTTAATAATTTTTTAAAAATTAAATTTAAACTTCAAATTGAAAATCTAAAACACCAATCTTGTTTTGACAACACAATATCAATAATCGTTGAATTCAGAGGTCGTTTATATTAGTTCATGTGTTGTCGAGTTTGCAATGCTCATGCATTGATTTTTTTTATTCCTGAAATATTGTATGAAGTAATTTCTTATGTTTTTGAATTTCGACGTGTATACTTATATTGACGTAAAATAAGATCTTCAATTTAAATTTTCGTTTCAAAATAAATTAAAAGTTATCAAGAAGAGTAGATCGGTATCGGATAGTGCCCTCTTCTAAATTTTTTTCATAGCTTTCTTTGGAACGTTTGTGTGATAAAAAGAATAAAATAGGGTCCAATAAAATATGGGCAAAATTTAAGACTTAAAAAACCATTTTAAATTTCAGCATCTATTCTGATGTGTCTTGACTCTTGAGTCTCCTGCAACACTGAAATAAGAATCTTAATTTGCAAGCCTACCGCAATCAGAACTCACAGAACCACAAGGACAATCACCACCTTAACCTTACCATTAAAAACGGAGAAGAGGATAGCACTTGGCTGTAGGTAGATAACCCAGGATATCAGACAAGTGAAAGCGCTGAACTATTCATTGATAACTGGTATATGTCGGTTTACATGAAACAAAACAAAAAACTTCTTGAAAATACCAAAAAGAACTTCAGAGTAAGCTCTTGACCTCGGGGTAATATAAAAGAACGAAATTGTAGTAATACTACCTCATGTCTACAAGGCTCAACACACATCTTTAGGTGAACTGGGCACCATATTAAAGCTCATTTCAAACTTTTCCTAGAGATGACTTCAAAAGACATTCCATTATCCTGAAGGCGTTGCTGAAGGTCGGTCGGGCCAAAGACGATACCTGGCGTGTAAACACCTCCTTTTGGCAAGTTACTCCGTTGACCCAACACGATAAGTGCGCATTGAATCAGAATGATGGGAGTTGTAATGTAGCCAATTTCAGGTCCTGAAACTCTTGTGATGATTTCAGTATCAGGTTTCGCACCATCTCGCGATGCCAAAGTGGCGTCACTATAGCCTTTCCCGACGAACCACATCTTAAAGGAAGCACTCTCAACTTCTTCCTCCGTTGGGCCTGTCTTTCTGAATGCTCCGGCGCTGAAAAACTCAGGGAACATCAGGAGAAGCCGGCGGCCAAATGCAGATGATGCAAGGAGGCCAATAGATATTCCAGTCACAATGGCCTGCAAAATTCCAAATATAGATTTTGTGGCAAGCTTGACACCGAAATTAACAGGTTTCACGGTTGACCAGAAGGCTTTCCTCTTCTCAGCCTGCTGCTCACTCTCATCAGCTCCATCGAGACCATTAGGATATTCTGTAAGAGTTGTGAATGTCCTTCGGACAACAACAGCATCTGCAGAAGGAAGCTTGATTGCCCAAAGTCCGAGATCCTTCTGCTTCTCAATCAATGGCCCTTTGGGAGGTGGGGGCCCTGGGATCTGCAAGTAAAATGTTAAATAATGTTTAATTTTGCAAATTAGCATAGGGAACATCTGGTGGGCTGGACTCATGCATGAATTTAAGACGGAATGTCCACAAATGATTAGACCTCCCATACACATATTGTGTCACCAAACCTTTTATACAAATATTCTGTATATATCACGCACGGATAACCCCAAAATCTAGTTAATAAACAAAGGAAAAGGAAAGAAGATAACAAAGTAGAAGAAAAAATCAAAACTCATGCATAATAAAGAAAGAATCCAAGTCATGCAAGCAGTTCACTCATGCAAAATGTAGCTCATTCCCTTTCAACCTTTTATTATCCTGCCTTCTGCACATGTCAGTGCAGTTCATAGTTCATTCATGCAAATGCAGTTCACTCATGCGACACCCATCCTTCACACTTCTTAACAAATGAAACCAATAATGTTCCTGCCTTTTAAGCACAACACTAACTTCATTTGAAGACCATTTCTATGGGAAGTCCAGTAATGATCTACTTGAGATGCTACATCATGGCTAAAGATGTTCTTACTGAAATCTATCTATACTGATACAAAATAATACTGAAAGGTGGACTAAAATTGAAGATGAACTGTATCATTGAGGGCATAATTACAACTAGGTCATCACTTTGTCCAATATAAAGATTAACCAACCCTAAACGTGGTTAGTTGTAACCTTAAAGAAGAGCAAAGACACAAGCATGATTTATCCTAGCCCCATGTAGCATCAAATTTGAAGTATGTTTTTCAGATTATAAATATGTTGCATCAAGTTGAATCATGTATGGTTTTCAGAATCATCAGAGTATGGTTTTCAGATTCATCTTTTTTCCACTTGAATCATGCCACCTTATGCTTTTCAAACATCGTACTTTCAAGTATCAAGTTGTTACACATGGTAATGTGTCAAATGATGAATTAAATACTAAAGAAGCATGATTTGGGACCATCATTTACTGGATTAAGAAATTACAAACCCTATCTAAGGATCTATCAGCAGTCACATTTGAAATGCAAGTATTCTTGAAGTGAGGTCAAATGCAGAATGTATTTCCAAAACACTTAAGATATTGACTTTTAGTTGTTTTCTTCAACTCGAGAAGGACATCAAGCTAAAATCAAAGTTTTAAGCCTCCTAGGAATCATATCAGAGAAATCTAATTTCGACAATACCAAAGGAACACAAAATCAAACAATTCCCGAGTCACCAAACAAAAATCAACATCTAAGAAGTCCTACTTAATCCCCAACGACACCTAAATACATCCCAGCTTCACCGCCAAGAATCTAGGTTTTTAAAATGTCAATCGTAAATTGCATTTGATTCTTGATTTTTGAGAGTCAAACCACTTTTACTATCGAAATATGAACCAAAACCAAAATCAAGAGAATCTGAATCCTCACCACAGGCCTAGGCTTCCTGGGGCGGGAGCGTCTAAGCTCCCTCAACTCCCCGGCATTGGCGACCCCAAGCACGGCCGACTGAAACGTCCCGACATTCCCAACAACCCTCCGCTCCGACTCCAACCCCAAGTACGCCACGACATCCGTCGGCACGGCGCCACCCCTCCACTCCCTCACATGAAACACCACTCCCAACTCCGCCGGAACAGAATCAAACCCACACGCACTCACCATCAAACTCCCATTCCTCCTCGCCTCCTCCCCGCGCTCCACCTCCACCCTCTCCATGAACTCCGGCTCCCCGCACACGTCCAGATAGTCAGTCCCCGTCGCCGCGCAGGCGGCGGCGAGGGGGTGTCCGAGGAGGCGGAAGGGGCCGGCGCAGGAGAGGAGGAGGCGGGTGGACTTGCAGAGGGGGAGGAGCGAGGCGGGGTCGGAGGCGTCGGCGGTGAGGAGGGGGAGAGGGGGAGGTGGGCATGGGGAGGTGGCCCAGGAGAGGGCGGCGGCGAGCTTGGTCGGGCTCCGTCCAGCGAGGGCTAGGGTTTGGAGAGGGGAGTTGGGGACGGAGAGGAACTTTAGGGCTTCACGGATGACGCGCTTGCCGGTGAAACCCGACGCGCCGAAGATTATCACGTCGTACGGCCGATCGGGAAGCGGATCCATCGCTAACCGACGATGTGGTTCGAGGTTTCGGCCGGCGGGTGGGTGAGATGAGATCAAAGTTACTTGACCAAGAGGGTGAGATGAGGTTTCGAATTCGTTTTTTTTACTCGAATCAGAATTCGATTGGGAGGGATCCAAATTCGAATACGTTTGATTCGGATCCGAATTCAAATAAATTCGCATCCGAATTAAGTTCAAAATCTATTTCAAATTGGGTTCTTATACACGGACGCGCGCGTCCAGGACGCGGCTTACGTGACATCTAGTCAGCAGTCCAGTCAGCTGCCCAATCAGCGAAAATAAAAGCGCGCGTTGTTTCGAAAAATGGGAAAACTGCTGCGGCTTTCGTGCGACGGTTCCTTCTCTGACGTATCGATAAGACCGGGAAGGGACATCAGACGCGCCTGTTCACATCCCGACTTGCGAAAGAAAACCAAAAACGATTCCGATCTTTCTCACATTCCCTTTCTCAACTTTTCTCCGATTCATCACCCAAGTTCTTCACCGTAACCCTAGATATCCGTCGACCAAATGGATTCTACACTTCAAGCTTCTATTTCGGGGGTTGTGGTGCACCAGGTTTGTCGTTTTTACCGTAACATTGAATTGCGATACTCTAAAAAGGAATGTTCTCATACGGTTGATGTCTTCCTAGGCTTCTACGCATTACTTCCAGCCCTCCAAATGTTCGTGGACCCCAATAGAGAAGGTCTTTGGGAAGTTGAGGGACGCAGAGAAAGATGCCTTCCGGGCTACACCCTTCGGTCACTTCATCAACCTCTCCAACGTTCCTGTTGATAATGACATTATCGACTGGTTCGTGGAACACTATGACCCCGAGGAGGTGGGGTTGAGGATCGGCTCTGGGGTAGTACACTTCACCGCCGAAGACGTTGCCCTAATTTTGGGGCTCAGATTACATGGGAATGCTGTCAGAATGCAACCGAAGGAAGTCGCAACCCGACAGGGGGAGATTCTGAACAACACCCAACTATCTGCCCAGATGATGACTACGAGATATTTGGTTGATGAGGAGGAGGAGTACGTTCGGCTACTCATTTGTTACATCTTCAGTCATTTTTTGTTCTGCGATGGCACCCTTCGAACCAAAATTTGGTTCCTCGACCACTTGGCCGACTTCACTAAGCTACACAAGTACGCGTGGGCCGAGGTTGTTCACCAGGCACTTGTGAGGGGCCTGAAGAAGGCAAACCGGGATCTACGCGATAGGAGATCTACCGGTTCTTCTATTTTAAGAAGGGGATACGTCGAGGGGTGTGTTGCTGTACTACAAGTAATGAAGTTGTTCCTTTTTATGTTATGTCTGTTCCTTTTTAAGTTTCGCTTGTTCCTTTTTAAGTTTCGTTAGTTCCTTTTTCAGTTGAAGTTGTTCATTTTTAAGTTCAAGTTGTTCATTTTTAAGTTTCGCTTGTTCCTTTTTAAGTTTCGCTTGTTCCTTTTTATGTTCAAGTTGTTCCTTTTTATGTTTCGCTTGTTCCTTTTTATGTTTGTTTGTATTTTTTTATGTTCAAGAATTTCCTTTCGGTTACAGTTGATCCTTTTTAAGATTCGTTTGTCATTTTTAAGTTTCTTTTGTTCCTTTTTATGTTGAAGTTCTTCCTTTTTATGTTGAAGTTGTTCCTTTTTAAGTTGAAGTTGTTCCTTTTTAAGTTTCGGTTGTTCCTTTTTATGTTATGTTTGTTCCTTTTTATGTTGAAGTTGTTCCTTTTTAAGTTTCGCTTGTTCCTTTTTAAGTTTCTGTTGTTCCTTTTTATGTTATGTCTGTTCCTTTTTATGTTGAAGTTTTTCCTTTTTAAGTTTCGTTTGTTCCTTTTTAAGTTCAAGTTGTTCCTTTTTAAGTTTCGCTTGTTCCTTTTTAAGTTTCGCTTGTTCCTTTTTAAGTTTCGCTTGTTCCTTTTTATGTTGAAGTTGTTTCTTTTTAAGTTCAAGTTGTTCCTTTTTAAGTTACGCTTGTTCCTTTTTAAGTTTCGTTTGTTCCTTTTTAAGTTCCAGTTGTTCCTTTTTAAGTTTCGTTTGTTCCTTTTTAAGTTTCGCTTGTTCCTTTTTATGTTGAAGTTGTTCCTTTTTAAGTTCGAGTTGTTCCTTTATAAGTTTCGCTTGTTCCTTTTTAAGTTACGCTTGTTCCTTTTTAAGTTCGAGTTGTTCCTTTATAAGTTTCGCTTGTTCCTTTTTAAGTTACACTTGTTCCTTTTAAGTTTCGTTTGTTCCTTTTTAAGTTTCGTTTGTCATTTTTATGTTGAAGTTCCTTTTTAAGTTGAAGTTGTCCTTTTTATGTTGAAGTTGTTCCTTTTTAAGTTCAAGTTGTTCCTTTTTAAGTTTCGCTTGTTCCTTTTTAAGTTTCGGTTGTTCCTTTTTATGTTATGTCTGTTCCTTTTTATGTTGAAGTTGTTCCTTTTTAAGTTTCGCTTGTTCCTTTTTAAGTTTCGGTTGTTCCTTTTTATGTTATGTCTGTTCCTTTTTATGTTGAAGTTTTTCCTTTTTAAGTTTCGTTTGTTCCTTTTTAAGTTCAAGTTGTTCCTTTTTAAGTTTCGCTTGTTCCTTTTTATGTTGAAGTTGTTTCTTTTTAAGTTCGAGTTGTTCCTTTTTAAGTTTCGCTTGTTCCTTTTTAAGTTTCGTTTGTTCCTTTTTAAGTTTCGCTTGTTCCTTTTTATGTTGAAGTTGTTCCTTTTTAAGTTCGAGTTGTTCCTTTATAAGTTTCGCTTGTTCCTTTTTAAGTTACGTTTGTTCCTTTTTAAGTTTCGTTTGTTCCTTTTTAAGTGTCGTTTGTCCTTTTTATGTTGAAGTTCCTTTTTAAGTTGAAGTTGTCCTTTTTAAGTTTCGTTTGTTCCTTTTTAAGTTTCGCTTGTTCCTTTTTAAGTTGAAGTTGTCCCTTTTTAAGATTAGTTTGTCATTCTTAAGTTTCGTTTGTTCCTTTTTATGTTGAAGTTGTTCCTTTTTAAGTTCAAGTTGATCCTTTTTAAGTTTCGCTTGTTCTTTATTAGGTATGGCTGTGCGAGAAGTTCAACCTGGCAGAGCCTAAAATGGGAGGCCATCCTAGGTGGAATCGGTGGTCGAGCATGTTTGGAAAACGGCTCATCCTGAAGAAATGGGAGGAAAAGGGCATCACCCTTTCAAAAATTTACGAGGGAGACTTCAATAAGACTGAGTCGACGACCCTGACTCAGAAAGAGAGGGAAATCATTGGTCAGGCTGAAAAAACTCAGCCAACCCTACGAACCAATAGTGATTGCCAGTCAACAAGCAGCGAACCTATGCTGCAATTGAGGGACTGCAGCATCCCTCGGGACCCACTACGGGAAGAATTGGAGTTTGCAATGTTGAAGACAAAATGGCTTCAAGCAGAAGTTGCACTGAATGAGGCAAATGAAGAGGTTAAGAGGCTGAATGAGGAACTTAGGAAGTCCAGGGAGGAAAATAAGACCCTAAAGGGAAGAGATTGCATCTCTTCGAGGATATTGTATAGAAGGTGGACAAGAAGGAAGAGAGGATGAAAGGAGGGATGAAGAGCAGGAAAGAGAGGAGGAGAATAGGAGGGAAATAGAGAATGAGATTGAGAGGGAAAGAGAAAAAGAAAAAGAAGAGAGCAGGAGAGAGGAGAAAAAGAGAGAGGAGATGGAAAGAGAAGAGAAGAGGAAAGAGGAGGAGGAGAAAAGGAGAGAGGAGAGGGAAAGAGAAGAGAAGAGGAAAGAGGAGGAGGAGAAAAGGAGAGAGGAGAGGGAAAGAGAAGAGAAGAGGAAAGAGGAGGAGGAGAAAAGGAGAGAGGAGAGGGAAAGAGAAGAGAAGAGGAAAGAGGAGGAGGAGAAAAGGAGAGAGGAGAGGGAAAGAGAGGAGAAGAGGAAAGAGGAGGAGAAAAAGAGGGAGAGAGAGCAGAAGAGAATAGAAGAGGAGAAGAGGAAAGAGGAGGAGAAAAGGAGAGAGGAGAGGGAAAGAGAAGAGAAGAGGAAAGAGGAGGAGAAAAAGAGGGAGAGAGAGCAGAAGAGAATAGAAGAGGAGAAGAGGAAAGAGGAGGAGAAAAGGAGAGAGGAGAGGGAAAAAGAAGAGAAGAGGAAAGAGGAGGAGAAAAAGAGGGAGAGAGAGCAGAAGAGAATAGAAGAGGAAAAGAGGAGGGAGGAAGAGGAAAGAGAGAGGAAAGAAAACGAGAAGAGAGACAGGGAGAGAAGAGAGAAGAGGAAAGCTGATGATAAAAGGAGGGAGGCCGAAGCTTCAAAGAAGAGGTTGAGGGAAGAGGTAGAAAGAAAGAGGGTAGAGGAGGATGAGGGAAAGGAAAAACCCCTCAGGGCAGACTGGGGGGCCAAAGGATCACGCTCAACGGCCAAAAAACAAGAAGATGATGTGAAAGAAAGGAAGAAAAAAGAAGAGGAGCGGAAAAGGGGAGATAGAAGGCTCCAGAGGAGCATGAACAAAAAAAGAAAGCGGGATGGGAATGACGATTTCAAGTTGGCTCATCACGGGAGAGAGGATAGGCCAGACGTTGACATGGATGCATTGGGCACATTGAGCCCCGATGAGCTGAACATTGTACTGAAGGTGACCGCACCTACACATAACCAACGGGAGGTGATCTGGAGAGGTGTTTCCTATTTCTTCACACGTTCCGACCTGAAGGAGCTAATGACGAAGGGGATGGATTTGACCAACGAGGCGATAGACAGTATGCTTTGTGTACTTGAAGAGCGTCAAAAAACAGAAAACTACCCCCAAGAGGTAATTTGTATTCCAAGCTTCTATTCGGAAAGAATTATGATCGATCAAGGGGATACCATGATTGAAGAGTGGCTGGCGCCCAAATTACAAGGTCAGGAAACGGGAAGCCTCGTCATTGCACAACCATTGCTGGTGTCAGAACACTGGACCCTTGTAGTTGTTAATGGCTTAGACAAGGAGATCCTGCATTACAACAGTTGCAGTAGGGAGCTGGTACCAAATGAGAATCCTGACAATGCGGTAGGGGTACATGAATGTTCGGCCAAAGATGTGAGTGAATTCTGGAGAAACCGTCTTAAGGTGAACTGGCCATTGAGATACCTCAGGGAAACGTGCCAAAGACAAATGCCGGGAAGCAACGACCGCGGTGTTTTTCTATACTACTGGATCAAATGTCTCATGCAAAATGTCAACCCAACGGAAACGAAAAACCCCAAGACACTTCACTCCATCAGGGGTGAAATGGCCATTACTTTATTGAGGGACTCCCGCTGCTGTGTCGAATTTAAGTAGTGCATAGTTGTAAATTAAAACAGGAACAAATACATTTTATAGTTGTTGTAATTAAAACTTTTCCAAACTTTTCCATAGTTGTAATTAAAACTTTTCCATAGTTGTAATTAAAAAGGAAACGACTTCACATAAAAAGGAACAGAAATCACTTAAAAAGGAACAGATTTAACTTAAAAAGGGACAGTCATCGCTTAAAAAGGAACAGACTTCACTTAAGAAGGAACATACTTCACTTAAAAAGAGACAGACATCACTTAAAAAGGAACAGACTTCACTTAAAAAGTAACAGACTACACTTAAAAAGGAACAGACTTCACTTAAAAAGGAACATACTTCACTTAAAAAGGAACAGACAACACTTAAAATCAACAGACTACACTTAAAAAGGAACAGACATCAGTTAAAAAGAAACAGACTTCACTTAAAAAGGAACAGACTTCGCTTAAAAAGAGACAGACATCACTTAAAAAGGAACCAAAAAAACATAAAAAGGATCAGAAATCACTTAAAAAGGAACAGACTTCACTTAAAAAGTAACAGACTTCACTTAAAAAGGAACAGACTTCACTTAAAAAGAGACATACATCACTTAAAAAGGAACCAAAAAACATAAAAGGATCAGAAATCACTTAAAAAGGAACAGACTTCACTTAAAAAGTAACAGACTACACTTAAAAAGGAACATACTTCACTTAAAAAGGAACAGACTTCACTTAAAAAGAGACAGACATCACTTAAAAAGGAACCAAAAAAACATAAAAAGGATCAGAAATCACTTAAAAAGAAACAGACTTCACTTAAAAAGTAACAGAATACACTTAAAAAGGAACAGACTTCACTTAAAAAGGAACAGACTTCACTTAAAAAGAGACAAACATCACTTAAAAAGGAACCAAAATAACATAAAAAGGATCAGAAATAATTTAAAAAGGAACAGACAATAACATAAAAAGGAACAGACTTCACTTAAAAAGTAAACGAGGTCACTTAAAAAGGAACCGACTTCACATAAAAAGGAACAGAAATCACTTAAAAAGGAACAGATTTAACTTAAAAAGGGACAGTCATCGCTTAAAAAAGGAACAGACTACACTTAAAAAGGAACATACTTCACTTAAAAAGTAACAGACTACACTTAAAAAGGAACAGACTTCACTTAAAAAGGAACAAACATCAGTTAAAAAGGAACAGACTTCACTTAAAAAGGAACAAACTTCACTTAAAAAGAGACAGACATCACTTAAAAAGAAACCAAAATAACATAAAAAGGATCATAAATAATTTAAAAAGGAACAGACAATAACATAAAAAGGAACAGACTTCACTTAAAAAGTAAACGAGGTCACTTAAAAAGGAACCGACTTCACATAAAAAGGAACAGAAATCACTTAAAAAGGAACCGACTTCACATAAAAAGGAACAGAAATCACTTAAAAATGAACAGATTTAACTTAAAAAGGGACAGTCATCGCTTAAAAAGGAACAGACTACACTTAAAAATGAACAGACTTCACTTAAAAAGGAACAGACATCAGTTAAAAAGGAACAGACTTCACTTAAAAAGGAACAGACTTCACTTAAAAAGAGACAGACATCACTTAAAAAGAAACCAAAATAACATAAAAATGATCAGAAATAATTTAAAAAATAACAGACAATAACATAAAAAGGAACACACTTCACTTAAAAGGAACAGACTTCACTTAAAAAGAGACAGACATCACTTAAAAAGGAACAGACTTCACTTAAAAAGTAACAGACTACACTTAAAAAGGAACAGACTTCACTTAAAAAGGAACAAACTTCACTTAAGAAGGAACATACATCACTTAAAAAGGAACAGACTCCACTTAAAAAGTAACAGACTACACTTAAAAAGGAACAGACAACACTTAAAAAGGAACCAAAAAAACAAGGAAGGAAAACTTCACACTTAAAAAGGTAAACGCACTTAAAAAGGAACAGACTACAACTCAAAGTTAATAAGGAGAACCGCTAACTTATAAAGGTACAAGCAATTCATAAAAAGGAACATATATCACTTAAAAAGATACAAGTCACAGTTAAAAAGGAGAACCGTAAACTTACAAGGGAACTTTACACTCAGAATTAAAAGAGAACTTTACACTTAAGAATAACGGTTGTCTTACAAAAATGTAAAAAATTCAAAGACCAAGCCTTGGTGCATAATTAAGGAGCAATTTGGTCGTAATACAACTTCATGTCCCAATCGTCAAAATCTGGATCCCCTGGTCTAGGTGCGACCTCATGCATAGGTGATTTGTCCTTCCTTCGATACTTGCTTTTTTCTGCTGTGAGGCGTTTTTTTTGGCTTCTTTGAAGAATTCTCTCGGCTAAGGAAACCCGACGTCTAGTAGGCGGTCTTCCTGGACGGGTTACTTTGTCTGGATTGCGCAAAGAGGTACCGCCGGCCACAACTTCATCAACTATGGGAGGGGCGTGGGGAATGTTAATACGAGACCTGAGCCACTCCATACACTTCACGGCCTTAAGATACCTTTCATGAGAAATGAATGCTTCCTGTGCAATCCAAAGAGCGCGACCCATTATGTCGGCGTGACGACTCAGCGCATCCTTCTCCAATACGCCATCGGCTTGGTACACATTTTCTCCATAGCTCCGACGAATATCCTTCCGCCATCGATCTGTGATGTAAGACGGCAGGAGTAATGCATTAGGATCTAGCCGTGCAAATACGACCATGAGGTGACAGCATAGAATACCAACACGCTTAAACAGTTTACAATCGCATGTCAAGTTCAGACATGTCCTCTCTACAAGGAAACGTTTCGATAATAGTTGCTCACCGACCCGTACACGTTCAGTCACCTTGTAATGAAACGCGTCGGCTGATTGCAACTCCTCGGTTAGGTCGCAGTTCATCATCTTACCAATTTGTAACTGTACTTTCTTGAAAACCCCTACGGTATACAACTCGCTCATTTGACTCTCGAAGGGATATATTGAAACCATTTGGGGTTTCTTATGCAGGCAATCGAAATCCGATTGAGCTTCCTTCTCGTAATTGTGACGTAGAGCAAGTTCGTAGTGTTGAACGAACTGCTTAAGGGTGGTTCTAGAAGATAAGTACTTGTCGAAGAAGGAGTTCATACTTTCGCTTCTTTGGGTAGAAGTCATTCCAGCGAAAAACAATCACACAAGTAAGCAGGTACCCAAGACTCACGGATACCGTAAATTGTTTGGAGCCAACTATGTTCTTGAAGGTCAAAATCAACCAGGAAACCGTGCCAATTCCGCTCAAATTCAGCTGGGTTCTTTGGGTCATAGACAATCAAATTTAGATCAAATAACATGTGCTGTCGATACTTCGTCGGCAACTTCACGGGAGCTTTGTTCATTATGTGCCAAATGCAAAATCGGTGTCTGACATTTGGGAAGACATTCCTTACAGCAGCAGTAATGACCCCACATTGGTCCGTTATGATGGCTGGTGGAGGGATATCTGCAAGGAAAAAGAAAAATCGCTATAAAGGAAACGAGGTCACTTAAAAAGGAACTGACATCAATTAAAAAGGAACACACTTCACTTAAGAAGGAACAAAAATCACTTAAAAAGGAACAGAAATCACTTAACAAGGAACATACATCTCTTAAAAAGGAACATACATCCCCTAAAAAGGAACATACATCACTTAAAAAGGAACAGACTACACTTAAAAAGGAACAGAGATCTCTTAAAAAGGAACAAACATCTCTTAAAAAGGAACATACATCACTTAAAAAGGAACATACAACACTAAAAAGGAACAAACTACACATAAGAAGGAACAGACTACACTTAAAAAGGAACAAACAACTTAAAAATGAACAGACTACACATAAAAAGGAACAGACTACACTAAAAAAGGAACATACATCTCTTAAAAAGGAACAGACATCTCTTAAGAAGGAACAAACAACACTAAAAAGGAACAGACTACACTTAAGAAGGAACAGAAATCACTTAAAAAGGAACAGACTTCACTTAAAAAGGGACAGACTTCACTTAAAAAGGAACATACATCTCTTAAAAAGGAACAGACATCCCCTAAAAAGGAACATACATCACTTAAAAAGGAACATACATCACTTAAAAAGGAACAGAGATCTCTTAAAAAGGAACAAAAATCACTTAAAAAGGAATAGAAATCACTTAACAAGGAACATACATCTCTTAAAAAGGAACATACATCCCCTAAAAAGGAACATACATCACTTAAAAAGGAACAGACAACTTAACAATGAACAGACTACACATAAAAAGGAACAGACTTCACTTAAAAAGGAACAAACATCTCTTAAAAAGGAACAGACATCTCTTAAAAAGGAACAGACATCACTTAAAAAGGAACAGACAACACTAAAAAGGAACATACTACACTTAAGAAGGAACATAAATCACTTTAAAAGGAACAGACTTCACTTAAAAAGGGACACACATCACTTAAAAAGGAACAGACTTCACTTAAAAAGGGACACACATCACTTAAAAAGGAACAGACTACACTTAAAAAGGAACATACATCACTTAAAAAGGAACAGACTACACTTAAAAAGGAACAGAGATCTCTTAAAAAGGAACAAACATCTCTTAAAAAGGAACAGACATCACTTAAAAAGGAACATACAACACTAAAAAGGAACAGACTACACATAAGAAGGAACATACTACACTTAAAAAGGAACAGACAACTTAACAATGAACGGACTACATATAAAAAGGAACAGACTTCACTTAAAAAGGAACAAACATCTCTTAAAAAGGAACAGACATCTCTTAAAAAGGAACAAACATCACTTAAAAAGGAACAGACAACACTAAAAAGGAACAGACTACACTTAAGAAGGAACAGAAATCACTTAAAAATGAACAGACTTCACTTAAAAAGGGACACACATCACTTAAAAAGGAACAGACAACACTAAAAAGGAACAGACACCAGTTAAAAAGGAAACATACTTCACTTAAGAAGGAACAAACATAAGTTAAAAAGGAACACACAACACTTAAAAAGGAACACGCATCACTTAAAAAGGAAAACCAATAACTCAAAAATCATAAAGGACAACTCTACATACGTACCTCCCATACACGAAAGCCACGTCTGAAAGAGCCATATGTAGTTTTCAGTGGTCTCGGAAGACAGCAAAGCGCAACCGAGCAACACAGACTCGAAATGGTGATTAACTCCCACAAATGGTGCAAAGGGCATGTCGTATTTGTTTGTGAGGTACGTAGTGTCGAAACATATAGCATCCCCAAAGTATGAATAGGCAGCCCTGGAACGGCAGTCGGCCCAGAAAACGTTCCTTAGTCTTCCCTCGTCATCAATATCCACGACATAGAAAAACATTGCATCAATCTTCTGCATCTTAATGAAATAGTTCTGAAGAGCTTGTGCATCGCCGGTTCCCATTTTCAAATTCCTTACTTCGGTTATAACATTCCTGCACACACAAAAAATATTAAGGCCGCAGATTTCTACAAACAAAATAGCGTACAAAAGTCTTCAAACCTTAGGTCTCTATCGTTAAAAGTAAGTTTGTCATGCCCCACAGCCTCAACAACAAACGATTGCATGGTCTTAGCAGCAGAGATCCCAGAAGCATCGTTGCACGCTATTCGTGCTATGGCGGCCTCAGGTACAAATCGTTTCTGTCTTAGAAAACGCATCTGGTGCTCCTGCAGCATTTCATGGTTATGATTGAGATCGACAAAGTTAATCTGGTATCCCCTTGCTGGGTTTCCAGAAACCCTGATGCGAGCCGTGCACTGAACTCTACTAGATAAACGTGGCTTCATTATGCCTTGACCTTGGTCTGTTGGTGCGTTACCCTCCTTGGAACAAGTAAGAGTAGCCTGGGTAACCACACCAGCGTCGTAATGAGTATGTCGTAGCTTAACACCAAAACCACAAGCATCAGCATAATCGTTGTAAAATGCTCTTGCTCCTTCGAAAGAGGGGAAAATCATCTTCTCCTTAGGAACGTTTGACGCCATTTCCATTTGAGCGAAGATTTCTCTCAAAACGAAGAGAAATGAACGAAAATGAAAAAGAAAGGAAGAAGTGACGGTGGTCATTCCGTGCATCTTCGTCAAAAAGAGGTATGGAGCAGGTGGGAGCGCCAAAATGAATGATATGATTTGGAGCACGTCTGATTTGAGATGCATTAAATGCGGCTACCCCCTCTGCCCGCCAAAAATATTAAACTTTGGCTGAGCTGGATTTGTCCAACTCAGCAGCGTCCCGCGAACGCGTCCCGGAGAGCGGCTACTAAACATTAGCCTATTTTTTAAATACAAATTTTTTCGTAATGTTTTTCCTAGTGCTTTCCGGTACTTCTAAGTTCTTACACTAGTTATCATGAATGAACTTCATATCACACAACCATATTTTTTAAATTAGAAAAAAATGATTGCTAGCAATTTTTATTTTTTTCCATGAAACGACGTTACGACAACCGTTAGATTCAAAAGTTTTTTAATCGTAGCCCCTGAATTACAACGCACCACCATCACCACTTCAAACACCTTCATCCAAATACATACAACTAAATTATTTTTTAATCCATGAATATTTAGATAAAAAATTCAACTATTTTTTTCCTACTAGTCTTAAAGATCTATTATTGTCACTGATATATGTAACCAATGTGTTTATATATAATTCTTTGGTATCATTCGGGAGAAAAAAAATTGAAACCGAAACGTTGTGACCTCAAATGGTTGGCGACTCTCCGACACCATCGGAATAACACTTTCTTCGGCAACCACTCCTTCTCCATTTCCTTCTCCTCTCCTCTCCTCACCATTGCCAGCCAGGTGAGATTTTTGAGCCTCCACAATCAAATTAAGTTGTTGGTTATTTTGTTTATCATTATTTTTTAATCCTAATTTCGAGCAAAGTTGCAGGTTTGAATTCCGCTCAGCTAGCTAGGCCTACGATGCTCTATCTCTCCTTTAATATGCATGTTTTTTTGTTAGGGCTTATATGTGTTTACTTTCGTAATTAAAGTTTTTTTTTTTTGCTGAGAAACAAATGCTTTGTCTTTGTGTCATTCTTTCTTGCCGCATTTATTCATGTGTCGTTTTGTTTATTTTGGACTTGTTCCCGTTCATGATGTAACAACTCCTTATTCAAATGGTGTTAGACACGTGCAAATTGTTAATTTCAATTAAACTCCTATATTGGGATTACTTATCTATTAATTTATAATACAGTAAACTCCTTTATCATAAGCTTTTTATTTACAATTTATTCTAAACACAGAAAAACTCTTGTGATCAAGATGAGTAACGTGAGTCTAAGCATTAATCGAAGTTGGTGACGGAAATTATAAAATGGTGCAGAAAAAAACTGATCACCATGAATCTGATCGTATAAGCATAAATACGAGGGTTATGTCATGACACGACTATAAATACTTAAAAAACAATGACAAAATAAGTGTTTTTCGGTAGCATAGAAGCAAAATCGTAAAAATAAATTAGTTTCAGGATTACTGAATTGCATGGATGTCGTACATTTCGTTACTAAATCAGCATAGACAAAATAAGCTAGAGATGATTTCATTTCACCTTTGATTTTTTAATGTCACTTGGTAATTGGTATGTTTGGCTTCCCATAGAAAAAAAAATGTTTTTTTGTTCTTTCATATGTTTTTTGTGTGTGTGTAAATTTTCATGTTCTTCTGAAACGACGTAGTAAAATGGTATGACTTGATTGTTTAGCCAAGAATGCTGGTCTATTTGACAATTCATTCAAGTTTGGGGAAACTAGAATGTTTTATCAGCTTTTGTTTAAAATGTGTTTTTCGTTTTGGCCATGGAAGATTTAAAACGTGTTCAGGGTACTATTACATTGTCTGATGCTTTTATGTTTATCTGGCAGAGGGCTGACATTTGTACTGTTCTGTGGGAACCAAGTTTCCAATGAATCCTAGGGTCCGAGATGATATGCCCAGGCATTCAGGTGAACTGACTTGACCACCCTCTCCGTTTTCATTTAATCCAGAATCCAAGCTAAGCACATTATTGGCTGTTTAGTTTGTCGTAATATTTTCCACTTTCATTGTTTTTGGATGTTGTTATTCAATTAGTATAGGCTGTCTCCTCTTTGCTTCTTTCAGGTTTCTGGAAGGGAGTTGTCAGGTTTTGTTATGATAGTATGTGCTTCTTTACTTACCGTCCTTCTCTGAGTTCAAGTTTGAAATGTATTTGCTTTGGTATTTTAAGCACATTCAACGATTGTGGAGCCGCAAAAGCGCTATCACCTATCAAACAGCTTCCCTTTGCGTGGTTCCGTCTGCTTAAATTAACCTTGATTCTGGGAACCAAGAAATAAAGGCTTCAGAAGCAGGATCCTCTTGTCATCTGATTTGCTTCAGAAGTTCAACTTTTTTTGCTTAAATGATGTGCTTGTTTTAATGTTTATTTTGTGAGAACGTGTTCTAAGACATCAATGAACACACTCTTTCGATACGTATAGGAAAGTCGTACGTACTTTTAATGATTTTATCTTTGTTTCATTTACATTTCAGAGGAACCCGCCATATCACCACGACAGAAGGCCCATGAAGTTTTCCAGCCAAGACAAGGGAGATATGCTGACCTCCCACCTGCAAAGATCTCTGAAATGCTGGAATCAAACACCTTAGATGTACTAACCGTTTCTGATTTTCACATGATCTAACCATTCCATTACTTATGATGATCAGTTTTTTGCAGAATGCTCCAACTCAATCGCTTTTAAGTGTTGTAAATGGGATTCTCGATGAAAGTATCGACAAGAAGAGTGGAGAAATTCCTAATGTATGCCAGATTATCCCAATTTGCATTTGTATATTATTTATCTAAGCTGGCAGCTCTTCTTTTCTTCATGGTCTAAAGAAAAATTTCTCTTCTATTTGCAGAGGGTGGCATGTTTACTTAGAAAAGTTGTTTCGGAGATTGAGAGGCGAATATCAACTCAAGCTGAGCATATAAGAAATGTAATAGACATCTTATAATTTTAATACTATCCTTGTAATTTTTATGATTATTTTTGTAAATTTCTATAAGGTAATCCTTAATAGTTCCATTTGTTCAGCAAAATAATCACTTCAAAACTCGTGAAGAGAAGTATCGGTCAAGAATCAGAGTGCTGGAAACACTTGCAACTGGGACAAGTATTGGGAGCCAGGTACTTCCACACTTAAAACACATTTTGCATCTTTTCTATAAGCCCAGGTAATTAGCAAACGAAAAGGACAATTAGAAGCAACTATCACAGTGCGCTTATCGTTAAAAGGTTCTCAATTCTTATTCATCTATTTGTCTTACACCAATTATAGTGCCATACCTTCTCAAATTGGTAGAATTCCGAAAATGTAAAATCACCTGAAAAGAGAATTCCTATTGGGTTCATTGTATGAACTTTTCAAAGAAATAATTTCAGTTTGTCAGTGCAGCTTGTTGGAAGTATACAATGCTCGTATATTCGGTATTTGTTGTGGAGGTAGAAAACAAGAAAAGAAAGACTTAATACATGTAGTTGCTCGCGCCCGTGTCAAGGTACCATACACCTTCTTGCTCGGGCCCGCTCTCCTTGTTTGCTAGCAACACAATGTCATAGCTTGAATGTTCCTTCACGGTTGCAAGATTAGAACTCTCCTCTACTTTCTTTGAAAACCAGCACTCGCTAGCATAGTGCCCATGCTTACCACAATTGTAGCACTCAACATTCGTTTTGCTCGACCGATCACTTCTTCCACGACCTCGGCCTCTACCGCACACATCATCTCCATGGCCACGACCTCTACCGGAGTTGCAACCTCCACGGCCGCCACGACCTCAGCCTCTACCTCGATCACTATTGCTATGACTCTCTTCCTTAAGCGACACATTCGCTTGCAACGCCTCCTCAAACAACTCTTGCTTCCTTTTCTTCTTACTTTGCTCGTGAGCTTCCAACGAGCTAGTGAGATCATCGATAGACATCTCCTCGAGATTTTTTAATTTCTCGATCGCGCATACTACATTCTTGTAACTCTCGGTCAAGGAACGTAGTATTTTCTCCACTACTCTTCCTTCGGTCAAGGTCTCGTCATTCCTATTCAATTGATTGGCCACAGTCCGCACTTTTGTAACATAGTTGGATACTCCTTCTGACTCTTTCATGTAACATCCCGAAATAGCGGAAAATTTAAAAATTAAAACCATCAAGAGATCATCAGAATAAACTCAACATCGGGAATGTCACTCAATAAGTCAACCGTCGGTGCACCAATAATATAACAGAGTTTATCAAAAGACGTGATTACAATAATACAATGAAAGACAGATAAAGTAATCACGACAACCTCGAAGAGTCCGATGAGGATCCTGACCCCAAGATGTGTGCGCCCGCGGTCACCACCCGACATCACCTACTGCGGTCCTGAAATATGAATCAAACAATGATGTCTGAGTTTCCCATTGGGAAACCCCGTATGCCAAGCTCACCTATATGCATGCAATAGTACGGTAAATGAACCTATCATACTAGAAGCATGTCATGTCACATCTGCAATGCATCAAATCCCTCAACAGGGTAAACGGGACCTCAGTCCAACAACCACGACCCTCAACAGGGTCCACAAGGACATCAGTCCAGCAATAACCACAACGGGTCTCCCTCGGAAACCTACCGTAGGCACATACGGTCTTACGGACAGTACGCGACGCGTCCCCCCACACGCGACTACACGAGCCTAAGGGATCGGTGAGAAGCGTCCGCACTTCCGTGCAAGGAACCACATGGTCAACACCACCTTCGACGGAGCCGTAGCCCGGTCGGTCAACATCCCAGGATAGGTGCCCAATCGGGAATCATCGCCGGCACAACATCAGCGGCATCGCCGACACAACATCGGCGGTACAACATACGTCCGACACAACATCGGACGGTACAACCACAAGCCGGAATCTCATCGGCACCATCATCGCCGGCAACAACCTCGGCGGCATCGCCGGCACAACATCGACGGTACAACATACGTCCGGCACAACATCGGACGGGTCCAGACCGTAGTCTGCAGGGTCATCATGCTCCACGAGTCATGCGTCAACACGCATTGGGATCCGCGATCTCTCAGGTCTGCTACTCATACAATGAGTCCAATCAATTCATCAAATAGTCACGATCCATACATGAAGGTGACGCGTCCCGGACACCCACACTCTTCCACACGACGGTTCCTGGGCAGACACGCGTAACGCGCCCACCGTCACCTCCCGGCTCACACACAAGGCGAGGACACGGATTTCCGTGGACAAAGTTGACATCAAAAAGGGAACCAGGATTTCTGTCCTGTGCAAAACGGTCGACCGATTTCCTCAAGGGAATCGGTCGTCCGGAAGTGACATCCGGTCGACCGCTTCCATAGGGGAAATCGGTCGACCGAATGTGACAACTCGGTCGACCGCTTCCACAAGGGAATCGATCGACCGAAACGTCTGCAACGGTCGAACTATTTACGCACCACAAAATCCTAACGGTCTACCGAAGGTCTAAAACTGGTCGACCGAACGAGGTCAAAATTCGGAGTCTGGTCAACATCAAAATCGAATCTATCGGTCGACCGACTCAGGGGTCCCGGTCGACCGAAAACTAACAGGGTCATCCTATTATTTCTACGTCAAAACGGTCGACCGCTAACACATGCATACTACCGATACACTTAAGTTCCAGTCGACCGAACAAAGGGAACCGGTCGACCGAAACACAACAGACTACTTCGGTCGACCGCCCGAAGGGCCCGGTCGACCGTTGGTCGTCTTCAACCTCGCGCCAGCCGAGGTTTCTTCGCCGCTCACGACGCCGGGGAGGTCTCCGACCAACCCCGACCGACCAACAACATTCCCCTAACGTGGGGAAGCAATAAAATCAAACTAGAAGCCGACATACCTTTCACCCGCGTGAAGTCGACGGTACCGGAGCTCCTACGCCTCTCCTCCGGTAGACCTCGATCACGCGCCGCGCCTCTCCCGCACGAGCACCTTCCTCCGTCGCCGGTGTCGCCTCCTCTGGTGCTGTTGGAAAGGAAGAGGAAGGGAGAATGAGAGAGTGAGGGAGAGGAACGAATTTCTCTCCATAAAACCCAAGAAAACCATCATCACCCCACCCCTACTCCATCACCCTACCCCTCATCTACAGTGCACGCCACCTCCTCTTCCCCATGCACACCAATGTGCAACTCATCACCCCATGCAAAGCCATCTTCAAAACATGATTAACCCTAAACCGGGTTAGGGTTCTAACATCCTCATTGCTTCAAGCTCGCCTCGAAGCGTTTGTAGGCGCACTTGCCTAACTTGATCCGCACCTTTATAGGCTTTCTCCAAGATGTCCCAAGCTTCCTTCGAAGTCTTAGCTCCGACGATCTTCTCAAAGTCGGCCTCATCTACCGCTTGGAAGAGGAGATAGAGTGTGCCTCTATCTTTCGCACGCTTCTTTCTTTGTGCTTTCAACTGAGCTTGTCATATCTTCCGTTTCTTCCACCTCTTCGTAGCCACTCTCGACTACGTCCAATGCATCTTGTGCGCCAAGCAATGCTCGCATTTGTATGCTCCTATTATCATAATTGGATTTCATGAAGCGGGGCAACGTGACTTGACTAAATGAGGTCACACAGGAGCTCGACATGACTTTGGTACCAATTTGTTGGAAGTATACAATGCTCGTATATTCGGTATTTATGGTGGAGGTAGAAAACAAGAAAAGAAATGTTTAATCTTCTATTCTCTAAATTTTCATACCATTAGCATACACCACTTGTGTGCTACTTATAACATCAAAAAGACCTTTAGACTCCCTCTACATTACGAGGACATTTAGTCTTCCATCTCCCATACTAAAAACAACCAATCAAAACTATTAAAAGAAAATTATTATAACGTTTTGAGACCTATCGTTTCAGCTTCCATAATTTAGTTCAACATTCAACACAACTCATATTGAATCAGCTCGGATTATAAAAAGGATAGTTTTCAGTTAAAATTCATTCTTTCGAAGTCTCAATTAGCTGTTTGACACTTTTTTGTGTGTTACAGACATTTGTGAGCCAGCTCCAGATCATAAAGGTCCAATCTTTTCTGAATCTGATCCATCTTTCCATTTAGATATTAAGCGTATTCTGCAACAGCACTGACAAGTAGAAAATTACAGTTTGTTTTTCTTCTTGAAATGCATAGTGCTTATAAGAATCTTTGATGATAATATTGAGGTCAGATTTGTATTCAGACTTTATAATGAGCCCTATGTGACACATTCATGCATATTTATGAGCTTCAAAAGATTTTTTTTGTCGTCTAGAAGGTATGCTCTCTAAAATGCCTCTTTGTTTGTGATACATAAGATGTTCTAATGAAAAATTCTGAAGTGAGACAATGTCGTTGATACTGTTTTGATGAGCATACATGTACAGATATACTGATGTAATTAATTCTGATGCTATAGTCATCTTACCTTGCCATCACACAAGCACACAAAAAATGTTTGACATATTCGCTATTTAGGAAATATAATTCCTAGTGATGTTTAACTGAAAGTATTTATAGCTTATTCTTCTGTAGTCATAAGAAGTATTATGAAACATTCATTCTGAAAGCTGGCTTGATATGTGCTTCGTTATGCTCATACTCAGGCGGAGAAGCCAAAATTTCAAGAAAGAAAGAAGCTTGAGGATAATGAATTAGCTAGTTTGATAAAGGAGAAGGAAGATAATGATCTTATGGTGGCCAAGCTTAAAACTGAATTAGAAATAAAAAACAAGCTACAAGAAGAGCATCTTCTGCGATTGGAAGCCAAATTCAAGAAATCGAAGGATGAACTGATGAGGGAAAAGGAAAATAGTGATTCCATGTTGGCAAAACTTAAGGAAGAACTCGAAGAAAAGGACAAATCACTTGAGCAACATCCTCACCTGCGGTTCAAAACAAAATTCAAAGAAGCAACAGAGGCATTAGTAAAGGAGAAAGAAGAGAGTGATATGATGGTTGCAAAACTTAGGGAGGAGGAATTGATAATCAAATCACATAACCGGTATCTGTTACAAGTAGAGGCTGAGGATAGAGAAGCCAAAGAGGTTTTGCTTAAGGATAAAGAAGCTAGTGACAACATGGTTGCCAAACTTAAGGAGGAAATACAATTAAAAGACAGGCTTCATGAAGAACAATGTACAAAGCTGGAATCCAAAGCTAAAGAAGCAAAGGAGGAGTTGGGTAATGAAAAGTTGCATTTTGATATCACAATTGCAAAACTTAAGGAGGAAATAGAACTAAAGAGTAAATCGTTCGAAGAGCAATATACGAACTTGAATACCAAGCTAAAAGAAAGTAAGGAGGAGTTGGAGGAAAAGAAAAAAGAAATGGAAGAAAGAAAAATTGGAACAGACTTCCTTTTAGCAGAATCAAGAAAAAACATGAAACAGTTGGAGGAGTCATTAGAATCGAATTTGCACAACTGGAAAATGAAGGAAAATATTTACCGGAGCCTTGTTGGAGTTCAGCTAAACCTTCTGCAGGTATGTTCTATGCTCTACGCCTATATGGTTATACCCACAAAGTGCATTACTCACTGATACGATATCAAAACTGATATATGAATCCGTCAGAACTTGAGGTTGTCATCTGATTCCATAAAGAAGGAAGTTGCAGACATCCAGAAAGAATATGTGAAAGATTTTAATAAATTGGGTATGATCACTCAATCTGGATGTCATTTCATTATCCAATTCACATGATGAAACTACTGAGAGCAGTTCTTCGTATAGGTATGGTGTCTAGAAGTCTAGGAGCTGCTGCAGAGAATTACCATATGGTTCTCGCAGAAAACAGGAAACTGCATAATGAGGTACAAGAATTAAAAGGTAAGAGGCTTGATATCATTATTAAGGATCAAATCTATTATTTATCATTTTATTTAATCTCAACTTTGTATTGTTCAGGGAATATTAGAGTATATTGTCGAATTAGACCCTTCCTTCCCGGAGAAAACGAAAAATCGACGACCATTGAGTTTATTGGGGAAGCTGGAGAACTACTTGTCGCAAATCCATTTAAACAAGGGAAAGATGGCCATCGAATGTTCAATTTTGACAAGGTCTTTGGTCCAAATGCTTCTCAAGGTTCTCACCTTTACAGTATAATCCCTTCATTAATTCTATCATCAAGTAACGTCAAATTCTCTAACTGTATCTCTAAAGTATCAGTAACACATTTTAAGTTAAACCTGGAGTAGCATATTATTTAGTGAATTCTTCTTTATGCCAGAAAAGACTGAATATCTGTTTCTTTGACAGAGGATGTGTATTTGGATACTCAGCCTTTGATTCGGTCAGCTCTTGATGGCTTTAATGTATGTATATTTGCCTACGGACAGACTTTGAGTACCCTTAAGTTTGCAGAGAGAGTTTCAGGCGTTGAGCTGGGTGCTGCAAGGAGTAGCAAAGATGGCAAGGATGTTAGGGAATTGATGGAACAGGTGTTTACCAACTTACCGAAAAAATTTAGTATTCTAAAAGCTATTTTTCTGTGATTGTGGTGATTTTGAGCTCAGTTCTAGTGAATCATGAGTTAATCACTAATATCACCTTTTATAGTACGCTATCATGTTGCCTTATTAGTATCGTGTTCACTCTAATTAGGTTGCATCACTTAAAGATGCAATTACAAGGAAAGATGAGGAGATAGAGCAATTGGTTGTTCTCAAAGAACACACAAGCAACTCCTTGGGCCATTCATCTTCTTCTCCTAGTCTCCGCTCTTTCAGTGGAGCTGATCAAAGAGACCAGGATTTAACCAGGCAAACAGCTGTAAGATTCGGTAACAAATTTCTTTTGATATTAGATAAATATCCACTGGAGCCTATTTTTATTTTATGTTTTGGTCTCAGTCAATAGTTAATGCCAGGAACAGAGAACAGTTAGAGTCTCCTGCGGGGGACACAAGTGAGCTGGAGATGTCTAGTGGTGGTGAGTATGACAAAAGGTTTAGCAGCACCTCCAGTGGAGATGACTCTGCTGAAGTTGATAGAACAGCTGAAGTCCCAAAGTAAGTACATAAACTCAAGTAATTATTGCCTATTTGTTTTGTGCTTTGATTGGTATCTGGATTCACAAAGCGAGTGAAGTCAATTATTATAGGGGGAAAATACAGAAACCATTTGTGTTGTGCCTATCAATTATAAATTTATCTTTATGTCCTAGGTCCAACAAGTACGCCAATTTCTCGATATTCAATACATGATTATTTCTTTATACCGTAAAAAAGTATGTAAAATCTCGTAGATCAGTAGCTTATTACAATTTAATGCATGATTACTTCTTTATTATCTGTATTATCATCTTTTGGGGTTCTAAGATTTGGGGTTTCATGAGAATGGGATGTATGAAATATTTAATTCAACTTTAGAATGGTCTATTTATCTAAATACAAGCACAAGTATTGCTATTTTTTGTTCATGTTATTGTGAATTTTCGATATGGGATGTAGTTATTCATTTCTTTGAATTTATCTACCATTACAGGCCTAGATTGCCATCTCAAGGTCCTCGATCACCAACCCTGAAGGTCGGATCTACAATGACAGCCCAAGCAAAGCTAAAAGAACCTCTGAAGATATCACTAAGTACGTATTTTTTTATCAGTCTCTGAATAACTTTCGTTTTCTTAACCATGATCAGCATAGTTTTTGGTACTACTGTGAGTTTCATTATTGTTGGGACTACTATCAATTTGTGATTATTGATGCAACTTAGATATTAATGAAACTGGAAGCTTTCAAGAAACAATGAAACAGTGCTCTTTTTAACATCAAACTTATGCTTGGAATTGCAGATCCAAGAAGAAACGTAACTGGCCAGGCTAGTACTCCACCAAAGGGGGGAAGGCAATGGAAGTAGAGTCGTATAGAGGATGTTGTAGAGTAATAATATCCTCTTGCATATCAGTTACAGCTTTGTACAAGTTGTTTATTGTACAATTTTGTCAAATTTTGGTTCTGTTACCTGGTGATATCGTAGCCTGTTCTCCGATTCGCGCCCTGTTGATAGTTACATCCTGTAATAGTAAATGTAAAAAATTGTGCATAAGTTATGTCTTAACCGACATTTATGGACGACGTTGTTCTAGTAAACACTGTAATTTATTGTATATGGCATTAATACAAAAAATATTGTAAATTTTCCCTTCCTTGAGAAAGCAAGATGACATCTACATTTGGTATTAAAAGACATGAAAGATGTGTAGATAACTGAAAGATAAATGTAACTTGCTAGATCAGGTTCCCACATTGAGGTTTTAACATGTTGGAGTTTAAACTTGAACTATTATCTATGAAGCAGATGAACTGCACCGCAACTATGGGCTGTTGGCTTTGGTTTTTAAAGTTTCCTGCATCGTGCGTAGAGGATGAGAGATTGTGCCTTTCATGGGAGAAGTTACTGAATTTTCCTAAGATTGTCTCAATTGGAATAAACATATAATATTGTCGTTGATTGATGCTTTTGATATTTATTATCGTAGATGAGATTCTCTCTTTGAAAGTAAGTTGCGGTCCCGGTATTGCTTACAATGTTGAACTTGAAGCGTTAATGATCAACTTTATTGAAGTGTGGGTATCTAATTCAAAACTAAGTGACAACGAGTAGATGAATTCTATAACTTATAGCCCAGAAGAATGTCTCATTTAGACGACATGAGACTATTCTCTAACATTACCTTACACACGCGTGACCAAATATTTTCTTCCGTGTCTACACGTGTATAACAAAAGGTGGATGTGTCAAGCCATAGTTAGGCATGTCAGACTCTGATACCATGTGAAATTTGGTTGGTCTAGCATCTCAACAAAACCTAAACAGTTAGATAATTGGTAGTGAATTTAGTTATATTATAGAGTGTTGCACACATTTTGTATTTAGAGATGTGAGAATGTTATCTAACATGTGAATTTTGGTTGATCAATCACCTTAATCCTCCACCCCCCCCCCCCCCCCCCCTCTTTAGAAATTTTTAATGTACGTCTGTATATCTAACGATAAGCTGTATAGTGAGTGATAACAATGGAACGGTGAACCTAAGCTACATGTTAGTCAAGATGGGCAGACAATATACAAGTATCGTGGATGTTAATTCAAGCTGTTTTGATTGTTGCTCTATTTCCACATTCAGGATGAAGCTTCAAAACTGCTAAACAATGGTAAAATGACTTACAAGTTAATACAGGAGTACATTATGACTACCTTGCTGATTAAGCATGTTTCACCAAACCCACATTTGGATTTTGTCATCATTTCAAGCACAATCAGTTTTCCCAAGTGGTACTGGAGTCAACACCCCTAATCACTTTATCTTTTTTTGCAAGTTAATCACCCTATCTTCGGATTGCAATTGTTTTGTGATGCCTGAAAACCTTTTGCTTCCTAGTTCTTATACTACATCCATTTCACCCACATTTGATGGTCCACAAACAAATCAATGCCTTGAGGAATATAACCACCCTTTCTTCATATACATGATGTAGATGTTTTATCGAAGAAATAACATGACATTGCAGCTAAATGTGGTTCAAATTGAAGTATTTTCGTACCTAGGAAACATAACTAAAGAGGTATTCTGGAACTGTGTGATGTTGGGAGCTTCTATACGACAATCTTCTACCTATATACACCGCCTATTTTACTCTTCATATTCCAGTTCACACAAAAAAAACTCGTCTCTTTTTCCCTAACAACTTAAATTTGGGAACATGCAGGGGAAGCAGAAAACAGCAAAACAATCCTCAAATAAACGTGTATATTGAAAATGCTGTGTGCATGGCAATTCACATGTATCACTTTACGGTAGACCATACAACTCGTCACTCGATATGGTAAGCAATATTTAATCATTCATTGAAAAATGACACAAGTAACCTAATTACACAGAAGAAGAAAAAAACATGTTATTGTAATGAACATTGTTGATGTCCAAAAGGAGCAAGAACTACACATTCATGGCTAGTTTCATAGAAGACAATCTTATGTGAATGCATTTAAAAAAATCTGGCACTTGCAGTCACTCTTATTATCTACTACGAGTCATTCTGCTGAGTCTTAGAGTGTAAATTAAAACATATGCATTTATCTTTCATGGCTCCAGCTTCAGTTCCATATTCCTTGAATACGTACTCGTCCCGCTTGACAGAAGGAGGCACCTTTCCTTCGCTGTAACACTGATTGCAAAGGCTGAAATTGCACTTTATCTCTTTAAATCTAGACCCAATGATAGGAAACCGACATATAGAACAGGCGTGACGACCATGTCGTACTCGATCTCCTTCTTCAAGCTTCACAAGTGTAGATAGGATACCAAATCCCCAGTCCGGATCATTAAAAATTTGAAGGAATTCTGAGTACGACACCAAAGAAGGATCAGATTCACCATGAACTTCCATCATATCACTAATGCCTTGGGAAGGGATATAAACAGCCCTCAACAACTTAATATATGACAGTGCATCTGTTCTTTTGATCTGTGATCCTCCTTCATTGTTGGGCCGCCACAAAAGAGCATCGAAAACCGTTCTCTTTCTTTTCTCTATGGGACCAGAACAAATAGGAGCTAGGATTGCAAAGAACATGCCAAGATCCACACGACTGGAGCCAGTTGAATCCAAGATAGAAAGTATCCTCTCATTGATCGCTTTCACAGCTCCTTGAAACGTTTCTGCTTTCAGAGAGCGCAACATTTTCCTAACAATTAACTCTAATGCTGCCTTCCTGATGGATTTTTCAGGAACACCATTACCAGAATATGATATTGGAACCTCATTCTCAGACATCTCCTTCTTTAATAGATCCACATCGCAACGGCCCAACCTCGTTACCCGTTGGAAGGCTCTGATATCTAATGCATCTGAGAGTTCCTGCCGAACCATGGTCTTCCGACCAACCCTCCTAAACTTTGATGCCTCAACAACTACATAAGACTCCTCCTCGGCACCTCCTTTTGGTGGCTTCTTTTGCAACATTTTGAGATGGGCAATTGCATCGTAGACCTCCACTCTCTTGGTCATTTTGAATGCATCCCTGAAGGCTTTCCTGGCATCCTCAGTCTCTCCAGCTCCGAGAAGGGACACAGCCTTGTTAAGTTGTGCCTTCCAGTGGTTAGGGGCCACAGATAAGACCCGATTGTACATGTCCGCTGCCCTCGCGAACCTCCTCATGTCCATGAACAAGCCTCCTAGATTGTAAAGAGCATCCACATGCCCCGGTTTCAAATCAATTGCCTTCTGGAACTCCTGAATCGCCCTCTCGTCGTCTGCCATGGCATGCAGAGCCGACCCGAGATCACAATGTGCATCAGCATAATCCGGCCTTATGAACACAGCCTCCTCCAACGCCTTCTCTGCAGCCCGATACTCTCCGACGCCAAACAAAGCACATCCCAAGAACTTCAGTGCCCTGAAATGCGTCGGGCAAAGAATTGCGGCCTCACGATAATGCTCACAGGCTCCAAGAAGCAAACCCTCCGCTTCCATTGCGATCCCGAGATTCACATGAACCTGAGGCAGCAAGTAAGCCCACTGGTTCCCACTTGCCTCGGCAGCCTCCAATGCCAACAAAAACTCCTCCTTCGCCTCGGAATGGTTTCCAATCGAGTAGAGCGTGTTTCCGGCACGAAAATGCGGACGCACGTCCGTCGGCTGAAGCTCGCAAGCCCGCTTAAAACTAACCAAAGAATCCCTAAACAACTGATGCTCATACAAAGACCTCCCAAGCGCAATGTGCCCGTCGAACGCCTCCTCCCTAAGCCGACAAGCATCGGCTCGGGCCCTCAAAACACCCAAATCCTTCTCGAACGCAACATAATCCGGTCCGGCCTCGTTCCAGAAAATTCGCTTCTCGGCAGGATCGGCCGGGCCGAGCTCCCTCGACCAGCCGGCGTCGGAGAAACTCTCGGCGCTGTTACTGTTATCCCCGCCGAGCCTGACCTTCCCCTCCTTCGTCATCTGCTTCGACCTCAGCCTCCCGATCAGAACCTCCACGTCATCCACCAGCTTCCACGTGCCCTCGTAGACGACCCCGTGGTTGGGGGACGCGAGCCACGCGGCGGTCCGCTTGGGCTCGGCGGCGGCGGTGACGGAGGAGGAAGCTGACTCGTCGGGGTGGACGTCGGGAAGGGAGGGGGATAGGGGAGCGTCGAGGGAGAGGGCGGCGAAGTCGCGGTCGACGTCGCCGGCGCCGTCGTCGTAGGTGCGGACGAGGCCAGGGAGGGTGAGGCCGTGGACGGGGTGGATGAAGTCGGAGTATGTGCGGAAGACCTCGTCGAGGATGGCGTTGATCTGGTCGGAGCTGAACTTGACGCGGGGGTTGACGGAGACGACGAGGGCGGCCATCTCGTCGCGATCGAGGCCGCCGTCGGCGTTGGCGTCAAAGCGGTGGAAGATGCGCCGGACCTTGTCGGCGCGGGACGGCGCCGGCGGTGGGGCGCCGGGCATCAGATCTGAGCGGGTGGAGTGGAATGGGTCAGGACTGAGGAGGACAACTGTCGTTCGAGGGACGGACAGCTACTTCGTCATACTCATTCAAGGGGAAAATTGCATTTCTTTCTTTCTTTCTTTCAACTTTCAAGTTCTTTCAAGCAAGCAACGTTGTTTTGTTTGTTCAAGCAACGTTGTGATTGTCCTGCATGGTAAATCGTTTATGTGTCGTTAGAAAATAATAAAATTATTTTTTAACCATTGTTGTATCATTATTTTTCTTGCGACCTTTACAACGGTTTTAATGTCATAAATGCAAATATATGATGTTGTAGTGGTCACACGGAAACAGAAAATAATTTCATTGTTTTCCAGTGACATAAAACCAAAATTTTCTATCTTATATCAGAAGTGGTGATGATTTTTTTATAACTAGTTCCATTGATTTGTTAAAAGGTTCATTCGAATTGTGTGCTCACATTTTGGTAACAAAACATGAAAAACATAAGGTTTAGCTCCCTAAGAATGGGAGGTTAGACATATTAAAATAACAACATAATAAAAGATAGAAATATCGAAAACAAGTCTGATAGTCGGGTGTGCATTTACTCGCGAAGGAAGCTCAGGTTTTCTCTTAGACCACCTCATCTTCAATGGTGAGAGACATTATCTGTTGGCTTTTTGGCCTTAATCTATGTTTTGATGATTTAATCAACCTAATCTTAATTATAATCAATGTAGAGTAGCACACATATTGCATTGCATATATTTTGCTTTGTGCTAACCTCTACAAGTGATCAAGACTCAAGTAAGAAAGGAAATCAAGTCAAGACATGTAATCAAGCTCAATTGAAGACATATAATTTGCATATCTTTTGAGTCTTAGGATCTATGTGTAAATTGAGCATACTTGAGCTTAAAACTACTCAAACACATACTAGGTTCCTTATAGAAGTCACACACAAATTTTCATATAATTTGTACTTCAATAAATCACACAAACTTAGACCGGAAAATACTAAACACCAAACTTGAACAGTCTGCCCACATTCGGTCGACCGAGTGAACATATTTATCCGACCGTTTGTTTTTTCGTTTATATCCAACGGTCGTATTCATAGTATTTCTAAATACCCCAAATACATTTAATGTATCGATCGACCGAGGACCTTGTTCGGTCGACCGAACTAAGACGTCTCGACAAACCTAGAATGTCTGTTGAAATTCGGTCGACCGAATATGATCTTGTTTCTCAACCTCGTAGAGCCTGTGATAAATCGGTCGACCGAACCCTATTCGCTATTCGACCGACCACTTAAATGTACCTAAGTCATAGCCTTGTGCGGTCGACCGTTCCTTTACCGGTCGACCGAACCGTGTCCAAAACTGCCCAACGGTCGACCGAACTTAGCAATCCGATCGACCAAACTTATACAGAAATGCAACCTGCAAGTTTCTGTTTTGTGTATCTTCCACAATCTTTTACCAAACTTGTCCCAACGTCTATAATTTACTTAGAGCTTATAAATAGGAGTTCATTTGACACAATTACATAACTCTCCCACTACTATTTGTCCCCTACATTAGAGAGAAAACTTCACACACTCAAAAGCTCAAAACTTTCAACACTTAGTAATCAATTCCATATTCTACTCAAGTGTGCTCAAGATTAGAGAGTGTTGTTCCAATCCGTTGTTGTCAAAGAAGCAATGGTCTTAGTGAAAATCCAAGACAAGAGTATAGACTTCGGTAAGAGCCCGAAGTGATCCTCTCAGATTGTGAGAGGATGAGCCAGGCTCGGCGAGGGTTGTTCGCGAACTTGAAGATTGTAAAGACGTTCTCTCCCGACCCGGAACGGGGAGTGGTTAATGAAATCGTGAGCCGAGCTTGGTGATCCGAGCAGAGCTTGCAAGAGAGGACTAGGACCCGAGTGGGGTGCCGAACCTCTGTAAAATCTCTCGTCTTCATTGTGGTTTGCATTTTCCATTCCTTTACTTGCTTGTTTAATTTTAAATTCTGCTGCACATCTTTGATTGTTAAACAAGTAGGTAATTAAGATTAAAAGTGATTAGAATTAGAGAACCTCACGATCCCACATTATCTCTTCCACAACTAAATGATCATCCTCGTCGAGTGGGTTGTCATCATCCAAGTTGAAGCTTGGGATCTTCAGCTTATCGTAAATATCTTTCTTTGCTCTCTTGAGGAGTTTCGAGGAAATAGAATGTGCATCAAAATTGCCAACAATGGTACCTATCTAAAGACAAGATAGATCAAAAGAGTTTAGGATGATATTGTCGATAGAAATTGTTCTCCTACAAATTCTGTTGTTACACTTCAACCAAACATTCCAAAGAAAAGCATAAAACAAGACATTGTTCCCCCAACCGATACAAATTCAAGGAGTCAAAACAGAAATTCCTAAAAATGATAGTATTGTTAGGTTGGATGTTAAGGTTAAGAAGCATTGTGTTGACCCAAAATGTGCTTGTGAGGACACATTAGAAGAAAAGGTGATTGATGGACTAGGGTTCAATGTCACATATAGGGCAGAGGGAACAACCTCTCCATCCTGGTATAGCCAAATTATATCAAGTTAGAATTCTGTTATTGTATAGTAACCAAGCAAAAATTTGAACTTTCAGAGGCATTGGGCTTTTCCAAACCTGGCTATAGAGAGAGAAGCGAAGTCCTTATCCCCGAGATAAGAGAATATAAAGATTATGCCGAGAAGATTCTAGAAGAACATAAGTTCCAAGATCTACACTCTTTGGAGGTATTGGGGGTAAAGTGGACGTAACATGAAGTTATATTTATAATGTCAGCATCGGAGAGAGATTTTTTGAAATTTTTGTGAAGCCAGACGACCTCAACGGATTTAGATGAGAAAAATTGTTGAACTGAGATAAACTTGTTTTTGCCTCCTTATAAAGACCAGACCAGATGTAACTAAGTGGTTTGTTAAGTGAGGATTGTAGGTGTTGCTTTATTTGGTTTGTCGTAATACGTAATAATATTACATTCCTATAATTAAAATCCATATAATCATATTATATTGTTTGGTAACATTAAACTCTACACAGGAAACGTAATGTAACTTTAAAATAATAATTTATAACTTAATAAATCTAGTAAATGTTCAAAAAGATTGATGGAGTTCCGACGTAATTCTGATAAGATGGAAGTTGAGTAATGACAATGTGACTGTAATATAAAATGAATTTATTACATTGCAATGTAATTGGATTACAATATCTAATAAAGTAATTCAAATGTCGTGAAATGAGCATAATTGGATTACGAAGTGATTATAACTTTCAATTTCTATAACAAAGTAATAAAATATAGTCCATGGTTTAATTAGATTATAGATTACAAGTGATCAAATATGACACAAGTTTATTCATCTCCGAGAATCATATACATTCCCAGTTAGATTGGGGTATTCAAAGGATCAATTTTAAAATGTCACTTTGCTGGTACGTTTCACTCCTCTAGTCCTACTGCTTCTCTCAATTTCCGGTCTTATATGGATGGCAGTTGTTCCATACTTATTCTTTGAAGCCCAAGTATGAACATGCTGCTTGATTCTTGTTAACAATCTTTGATGCAACAACACACCACATTTCATACACAGATGAAATGGTATACTAGTTGTTGATTTTTTTTGTTGGTTGGGGTTTAGGTAGTCCCCACGTGTGACTAGTTTTTTTTCCGTAGTATCTACGTTTGGATAATTTTTAGATTGGAGTGTGTCCTCACAAGTCAATTGACTCACTCTGATACCATGTTGAATTTTTTGATTGATTGGTTTATGTGGTCTACCGTTTCTACAAACTTAAGCACTTAGGTAATAAACTATGATCCAATTTTCTCATAAAATGTTACATAATTTTTGTGTTTCTAACGTAAGACTATTATTTTCAACACTAGTACTAGATATTCAATTGACATCTAGGAGTTGTACTTTCAATGCATAAGTTTTAAGCTGAGATCCCCTTTTATATATGATGGAAAGTTTTGTTGTTGTCCTCCTTTATATGTGATATTCTTTCCTGAAAATCTACCATTTTTAATACTTTCAAATTGGCCATTTAATGTAATTTGAAAGGATGGTGAAAATGTTACTTTAAATATTTTAGTGATCAAATAAAAAAAGAGAGTTACTCTTTAAGATTTTGGCTATCCAGTTCATTTTCATGAAGTTTTGTATGCATATACGTTCCTGTAATTCATTAATTGATCTTTGCATTCTGTCAATTTTTCTTGTCATGTTATATGCTTGGAAGCTTCTTTGCAGTATAATGTCATCATGGTCCGCGGCGTCCGCCTGGATGAGTTTTTGCAAGTCACGAATCTTTTTTTCTTTTATGAAATAGTATATGTAATTCGCGAAGAATCAATTTAAACAAACCTCTTCGTAACATATAAAGTTCTTCACTGAGAATGCAACTAAACGCTCTTAATTCTATTTTTTTCATAATTTTATTTGGAACGTGTTTGAAAGTGTAAGTGAATAGATGTGTTATATACTTATATGTGATAAGAAAAATAAAATATGGGCAAAAGGTTATACTTGAAAACCATTTAAAATTCCAGCATCTGATGCTCTTGAGTCTCCTGCAGCACTGAATTAAGATCCATTCTTAATTTGCAAGCCTACCGCAATCACTCTTTGGGAGGCGGAGGCCCTGGAATCTGGAAGTAAAATGTTAACAATGTTTCATTTTGCCAATTAATTAGCACAAGGAAAATCTACTAAGCTGGACTTATGCATGAGTTAAGGTAGAATGTCTACAACTACAAATGAAAAAACCTTTTGGACACATACTAAATGACCAAACCTTCTATAAAAATATTCTACACACAGAACATATATCAACGACAACACCAAAATATTTTGGTCTCAAAATAGTTGGATAGATTAGAAATGAAACTCAATAAAAATCATAATTCTAGCATGTGAATCCCTTTTTTCCCTCTAATGTCCAATTCTTATGAATAAATCACGCACAAATAAACCCTAAATCTAGTTAGTCAAGAAAAGGAAAGAACAGATCAGATAACAAAGCAGAAAGAAAATCAGAACTAATACATAATAAAGAAATTAAGAAGCCAAGTCATGTAAACGACTTCATTCCCTTTCAAGCTTTTGCACAACCCATCCTGTCTTGAGATGCTACATTCATACCGAAGAGAAGTTATTAGTCGTCGTAAGTATAATAAAGATCAAAGACAGGCATGATTTATCCTACTAAATGTAATTTAACAGCAATATGTAATTTGGCCTATCTATATGGCGCCAAATCACCTTACGCACATAAATAATAACAGTAACATAGCACATAATATGGATCGAAGATAACATAGTATTACAGAATAGATATAAATTCAGATCAAATTCCTCTAAACAAGTACATCAAAGTCTTTTATCTAAAACTAGTACGGATAGGATATAACTGATTAACCAAAGCGCAAAAAAACAGCCTTTAATATCCAAACCACAATTCATAGCAGTATAGCACCATTTAACATCACATTCGAAGTATGGGTTCAAATCATACTTTTAAGCAGCAAGTTGGTATGTAAAGACCCTAACCTTACTTAGGTGTCTAAGTGTGATTATTGGGGAGGTTTGCATGGGAAAAAGGAGGAGACGTGATGGTGGGGTGGTAGGGGTTGGTGTAGGTTCATGGTGGTGGTGTTTGAAGTGATGGTGGAGGTATGGAGAGGACTGTTGGTGTTGGTTTTGGGAAGAAAGGAAACACTCACCTCACATCTCTCCCACTCTTCTCACGTTTCCCTTCTTCTTCCTCTCCCATTTTCCTTTCCTTTCTATCATCTCTCTTCCTTTATTTTCGGTGGAGCAAAGGCAATTGAAGGAGCTCCAGTGGCGGGTGGTGTGCTTGCGCGTGGAGGTGCGTCGGGTAGAGAATGACGCATGGAGGAGGGCATGCGTGAGGTTGCGGCCCGGAGGCTGCTTCGTGTGAGTTTCGGCAACTTCGCAAGAAAGGTATGTCAAGTTTTTGCATTAGAGGCTTAACCATACGTGTGAGTGTGGAGTTTCGCTCGTCGTCGGACGTCGGAGACCTCGCCAGTGACGACGACGAGAGGCAACAAGTTGTTCTTGGCAATGCCAGGAAGTTGCCAGCAAACGGTCGACCGGTGTTGATTTGCGGTCGACCGATTGTAGTGTAAATCTTCGTATTCACCCAGTACCGGTCGAACGATGTCTTGCAGCGGTCGACCGATCGAGCATATTTGATGGGTTGGAGAGTTACTGAAGTTTTTCGGTCGAACGAGGCCCCTAAGCCGTTTGAACGTTGTCTTTTTACTTGGTTGGACCGAGTGTTGACCATCTAAACGGTCGACCGCTCATGACCTTTGTCCGACCGGTAACTTAAGTGAACCATTGGTTCGGTCGACCGTTTGGATGTGATTTGACCGTTTGTGACTTGGTGATTGTAGGAAGGATCTTGTTAGTATTCAGTTGACCGGTTTATACCTCTTGTTCGATCGTTATGACTAGATACTTATAGGATTGCTTCGTGTTAGTTTTCGGTCGACCGGGGCCTCTGAGCCGTTCGACTGATTGCCTTATTGATTTAGTTTTGATCGGGCGTTGACCACGTATCAGTCGACTGGTTTATATCTTTGTTCGACCGTTGGGGACTAAGTCATGAGCCCAGAGTTCGACCGTTGTAGGCGTTCGATCGACCGATTCCCTTGGGGGAGCGGCCGACCGGTATACCTTTTTCGGTGGATCATTTAGGCCCATAACTGAATCCTAGTCCTAGTGGAATGTCAATTTTGTCAACGGAAACTTATGTCCTCTATTAGAGCGTGAGCCGAGAGGTGACGGTGGGTACGTTGCTCCTGCCTGCCCAGGGACTGCAGTATGGAAGAGTGTGGATACTTGGGACGTGTCACCTCTGGTTATAGATTGTGGCGTAATGTTGTGCTTTGACTCTCATTAAAGTAGTAGTCTGAGGGATCGTGGATCCCATTGCTTTCAGCGGGCATGCAACTGCCGTTGGGTGAAGTGACTACCAGCCTAGATGGTTACGGAGGTCGTGTTGGATTTTTGGCATTAATCTATGTTTTGATGATTTAATCAACCTAATCTTAATTGTGATCATGTAGAGTAGCACACATGTTGTATTGCATATATATATTGTTTTGTGCTAACCTCTACAGGTGATCAAGACTAAAGAAAGAAAGGAAATCAAGTCAAAACATGTAATCAAGCTAAATTGAAGACATATAATTTGCATTTTCTTTGAGTTTTAGGAACTTTATGTAATTGAGCATACTTGAGCTAAAAACTACTCAAACACACACTAGATTCCCTATAGAAGTCACACACAAAATTTCATATAATTTGGACTTCAATAGATCACCCAAACTTAGACCGAAAAATACCAAACCTTAACCTGAACTGTCTGCCCACATTCGGTCAACCGAAACAGACCGTTTAGGCGACCGAGTGATCATATATCCTGTTAGTGTTTTTGTAAGACCCCAAACCTTTGAAGAAATTAAATCAAGTCTTTGGATGCATGTGTGGTTTTAGGTGATGTTTGGGCTTGAGTGCAATTTACCCAAGTCTTTCCACGTGTGATGATGAGAGGAGAAGTTGAGAGTCAGTGGAGATGAATGGGTATAAAAGAAAGGAGTTGGAAGAGAAATCAGTTGATGTTTGTGTTGGTGGAGAGAATATGGGAGCTGGGAAGAGAGAAGTTAAGAGTTGAGAGAGTTGAGGAAATCAGAAGATTTAGAAGAGGAGAAATCAGAGAAGAGTTTGAAAGTGAGAAGAAGAGGAAATAAAGGTAATGTAGATGGATTTTTAGTTAATTAGTTGGATTTAATTTTGGTATGATTAATAATTTATGATGTTGATTATTAGCTATTAGGTGTTTGTTGTGCAAGATGAACTAGAAGAAAAGAGGAAATAAGAATTCTGGACATTTGATTTGGGTTGCGAATCACGGTTGTGGTTGTGAGACAGGCAAGTACTGATTCGTTATTCTTCAGTTTCATTTCATGTATGTCTCTCTTGATGTTCGTAATTGCATGCATGCTTAGTATCGATATTGAACTTAGTGATATGCATATGGTTGTATGGTGGTGTTTCGGTCGACATGTCATGTGGATGTGTGTACGTTTCTGACAGAGCAACTTAGGAAAGAGCTGCCTAACGGACAGTGTGGAGCCACCCGAGAGAGGAAAGGGTTGCCTGTCGTTAGTGTGGAGCTACCAGGTGTGCGTCTGACTGATTGATAGATTTCAGAAGCACAAGATGTGGTCGAATCCGAATGGGGGTTCCAGATTGTTATGCATGCATATTATTTGTGATGCATATCTCTTGATTGTGTTTTTTGACTGAATGTCATATTCTGTATTATTTTTCACATGATTATGATTCTGATTGATTGACGGTTCGAACTTGCGGGCTGTCGAGCTCACAAATTGTTGATTATATTTTTCAGATTAATTATGGGTCTATCAGATGGATATAAATATCAGAGCGCGCAGCGGTCAGGGTCGTGGATCGTATCTTAACGCACCGGGTCCGGGCGGGTAAGCACTTGTCCGGGCTCGGGGCGTTACATATGGTATCAGAGCAATACGATCCTCAGAATTAGTCGGGATTTGGATTTGAAATAGAAATTTGATTGGATTGGAATTTGAGAAATTAGATTTAGAAGTATTGACTATTGATTTAAATGTGAATTTTGACTTGGTTGGATTTGCTATCCAAAGTATGAATAAATAGTTGGAGATGAATTTTAGAATTAATGAAAGTTGGATTGAAAATTATGTTTTGATTTGGATCAAACTGTTTTAGTTGGGTGAGAGTTCATTTTAATATGGATATGTGAATTTCAAGTGATATGATATTGAATTCAAATTTCAAGGACGAAATTGCTTTAAGGAGAGTGGATTGTAAGAACCCAAACCTTTGAAGAAATTAAATCTAGTCTTTGGATGCATGTGTGGTTTTATGTGATGTTTGGACTTGAGTGCAATTTACCCAAGTTTTTCCACATGTGATGATGAGAGGAGAAGTTGAGAGTCGGTGGAGATGAATGAATATAAAAGAAAGGAGTTGGAAGAGAAATCAGTTGATGTTTGTGTTGGTGGAGAGAAGATGGGAGCTGGGAAGAGAGAAGTTAAGAGTTGAGTGAGTGAAATCAGAAGATTTAGAAGAGGAGAAATCATAGAAGAGTTTGAAAGTGAGAAGAAGCGGAAATAAAGGTAATGTAGATGGTTTTTTAGTTAATTAGTTGGATTTAATTTTGGTATGATTAATAATTTATGATGTTGATTATTAGCTATTAGGTTTTTGTTGTGCAAGATGAACTAGAAGAAAAGAGGAAATAAGAATTCTGGACATTTGATTTGGGTTGCGAATCACAGTTGTGGTTGCGAGACAGGCAAGTGCTGATTCATTATTCTTCAGTTTCATTTTATGTCTGTTTCTCTTGATGTTCGTAGTTGTCACGAAAGTACATGAAACCTATATACGATTTACACAAAACATGTACACGATTTATATGAAAACAATACACGATTTCACACGAAGTACACGATTTCCTTGAACTTGTAAATACATTCATCAAATTTAAAAATAAAACATGAACTTGTAAATATAACCATCATTTGATCTCCAAAATCATAACACGTAGGCATTCAATCATCATCCACCAACAAGGCAACAAGTAGCACCGTATAAGTTTAGTTTTGTCACTTAAGAGATAAGACTATCATAATATAAAATTAGAATATATTAGTCCATCGAATAGACATATTCAAATCGCCATAGAGAATAACATATTTGTAAGTACTCAAAATAGAAAAGTAAAAGAGGGAGAGAGAAAATCTACAAAAGAAAAAACAATTTACAGATTGGTACTTGATGAGAAATGTTGGACCTTAACTATGTCATGTTAACTCCCTAACCTCGGATTAGGGCTAATCCCTTGATTAGTGGGGGTGCTTTGCATGGGAAATGGGAGAGTGAGCAGTGGCAGTGATTGGTGTAGGGGTCAATTACTATTGGTGTGTTGGGTTGAGGACAAAAACCATCATTTTCCTTGATATCTTCACTTCTTCACCTCTTCCTCTCACCATTTCTCTCACTCTTCTTCTTCTCTCCGACGTCCAGGGCTTGTGGAGGAGTCTCTAACGTGTGGAGGCGAGCGTGGTGTCGAGGAGGCGGACGCGAGATCAGAGGTGGGGGTCGACGGGCGACGTTGAGCGAACTCCGGTGTGCTCCGTCTTCGTCTTGAGGTATGCCGGCTTCTTAGTGTGATTTTGTTGCTCACCCTCGTGTGATTGTTGTGTTGGTCGGTCGGGGGAGTCCGGAGACCTCTCCGACGATGAGAACGACGTAAATCCTTGGCTGACGCAAGGTTGCAGACGACCAACGGACGAACGGATTCCTTCGGGCGGTCGACCGATGTAGTATTTTTTTGCCTGACTTTAACCTTCACTGGTCGAACGATGCCTCGCGGCGGTCGACCGATAGTGCATTGTGTTGGTGGGTCGGGATTGCCTGTCGTGTTTCGGTCGACCGGTTCTTTGGGTTTGTTTGACCTGAACTTAAGTGTACTGAATAGAGATGCATGTTAGTTCGACCGATTGTTTATATGCGTTCGACCGTTTGTGACTTAGAACTGCTAAAATGCCCTGGTAGTTTTCGGTCGACCGGTAGCATTGAATTGATGTTGACCAGACTCCGAATTTTGAGCTCCTATCGGTCGACCGGTTTTAGATCTCTGTTCGACCGTTGGTAGGGCTGAGCAGAAACTGGGTCGGTCCGGTCAACCGGACCGGTCGGTCAGGGTTCCGGTCCGGACAATTTTGGAAATTCGGTTTCGGACCGGTCCGGTTTTTGTTTGTTTTTAAAAAAATTAAGGTTAAAAACCGGTCCTGGACCGGACCGAATCCAACCGGTCCAGTCCGGTTTCCGGTCTAGACCAGTTCGGTCCAGTCCGGACCGAATGCACATCCCTAACCGTTGGGACTTAGCTTTTGCGCAGAGAGTTCGACCGTTGCAGACTTTCGGTCGACCGATTCCCTTGAGGAAGCGGTCGACCGGGTTGCCTCTTTCGGTTGACCGTTTGTGCACAGAACTGAATTCCTGGTCCTTTTAGGATGTCAACTCTGTCCACGGAAACCCGTGTCCTCGCCTTGTGCGTGAGCCGGGAGGTAACGGTGGGTGCGTTACACGTACCTGCCCAGTGACCGCCGTGTGGAAGAGTGTGGGTGTTCGGGACGCGTCACCTCCATGTATGGATCGTGACTAATATGATGGATTGATTGGACTCATTGTAGAGTAGCAGACCTGAGGGATCGCGGATCCCAATGTATGATGATGTGCAGGCACGCAACTGTCGTTGGGTGAGGTGACTACCGACATACGTGGCTATGGAGGTCGCTGACCTGCTTTTATAGCGGCGTGATTGGTGTTTGCGGCTCGTGGAGCCTGATGACCTGACAGACTTCGGTCTGGACCCGTCCGATGTTGTGCCGGACGTATTGATGGACCACCGATGTTGTTCCGGTGATGCCGTCGATGCATCGCTTTTTGACAAACTCGGATGTAATATGATGCACCGCTTATGTGTTTTATGAGAAGTAACAGTCCCGTCTTTGATGATTGATCTCTATTGTCTTGATGAAAAATTTAAAAATTTCCGTTGTTTCGGGATGTTACATGTCAAACCTTGTTGCACCAAATATGGGAGATGCTTCCTCGAGAAATTGACGAAGCTTACGAGGAGGGACATAAAATATTTGTGTTGACCTTTGATTTGCAGAAACAGTAAATCTTTCCTTCCTGGAGCTGGCACGTTTTGAAAGAAAACCAACTGTGCTGAACAAAAGAAGAGAAATAAGCAAAAAATAAAAATGTAACACGAGGAATATGTGTGTGTGCATATGTGCAAATCCACATGCTTATGACGTTATAGGAACTCTTACTGAATGTGAATTCATCAGTCGATAATCCTGATGCTGAAAGAGTCAAATCCAATTTGTATTAATCAAATCATAATGAAACACAATAGCCACGATAAAAAATAATAATTTTTCTTTGAGCAATCTCCACAAAAATACAAAACCCACAACCCTGACTCACAATTTGACAGTTGAAGACACTAGCATTGGTGAAAACTATAATCTCAAACGCAATCTTGAGGATATCTAAAGAATAAAATTAAAAATATAACATATATGCATGTGTCTTGTGAGGTTCTAAACAAGCATGAATATCTTTTCCAACTATGAAACATGAAGATAATAACTATATTAAATAAATAAATAAATAAATAAGTCTTCATCCACAATTTGATTTGGTTGTTACTCCTTACGAGTGAACTTATCCTCTTGGTCAATTGATGTTTTTTTAGATCCCATATATGTTCTACATGATGCATTATATATAGTTATAGAAAAACGCTTATATTTAAAATATAGCTGTAAGCTTGAAACAAACTTCCAAGCTTGTGGAGAATATTACAACTAGTAATCGAAGTACTCTTAGGAGGAATTAAACTCATTTGGTTTATTTAACCACTTGAGTAAAAAATATATGCTTTCAATCTGGTGATTCACCTTAAACTTGTTTTAAAGATATCTTATTTAATTATATGTATTGAGAAATAAGATATCTCCGGATTCCTGTAATTTTCATTCCTAAACAAGTTTTTGAATTCTGATTCATGCATAATCATTTACATTACTAAAGTAAGTTTTCTATACAATTTGGAAGTGGAAAAAAAATCCACTACTGTGCTACACTGGAGTCGCTTGATTCAACTTTTTGTTAAATGAAAACTTCATACCTAACTTTTGAGGATGCTTATTAAATTGTTACGATAATTGACAACATAGTTATCCCAGATCAAGTACTACTAGGGTTGGTTGTTGTTTCAAATAAAAGAATAATTAATCAGCCGCCCATCTGTTTTTTTTATAACATTTACATCACGTGGACGCAATTAAGAACTACTAATATTATTAAAACCTTTTCTCGCATCAAAGATTCAAAGACAATGGAGAAACAACGACGAACATGTGTATAACGACATAAAATCAACTTAAAAAATTGAAGAAAAAAACACCACACGCAAACAAATCACTAGAATGATATATTTAAAAACCACAATAAGGACGTAATGGGAAAAGAAATTATAAGTCTAACATACTCATGACTAATTTCATTAATAAGAAAAGAAGTTATGCTGTGAAAGAACACGAATTCATCACTTTAACATCATCTCCAATAAAAAGCTCTCTCAACCCCGTATAGAGAAGTCACAAGTCACAACTAAGGCGGGTTAACCCGAAAACCGACCCAAACCCGATTGGTCGGGTCGGGTTGGGTTGGGTTGAGAAAGGGTTGGGGTTGGGTCGGGTTGGAAAAATCAGAAAACCAATTTTCTCAGGTCAGGTTCGGGTTGAGGGGTCGGGTTGACCCAACCCAACCCGAACCCGAATATTTTTTTAAATTATATTTTTCCAGAATTATCTGGACCGTTCCTTGAGGCTGAATAAGTTCTTCTCCTGCATATCCTAACCCTAACCCACAACTGTTGGAGATTTTGCATTCCCATCCCAAGTGTTGTGGATGCACTAAAAAAACATAATGGATCTCATGGTTTTGAAGGAGAGAAAGGAGTCTGGGAGTAGTGAATTTGTTATGGAAAATATGAAGTTAAAGTGTATAATCATACAAAGTTTGAATATTTTTAATTTTAACCTCAAACGCCACGTATGAAGTGTTTTTTTTTTGTCCAGACATAATGTTAGACACTGACACACCAAACAAGTACATCCGATGTAGGTCAAATTGGTCTTCATCTTTTCACATATTTGATATTCCTAAGCCATGTTATACTTATGATTTTAGTGTTTGCAACTATTAGTGAGTCTTGTAGCCATTGGCTTGGCTTTTGGCCCCTATATGTAGTTAATCATGAGTACAAACATCATACATATAGTCCTAGTGATTGAAGTTTGGTAGAGCTTCAGGTCACAATTGTTTCTTAGAAGTCTATTTTATTTTAGTCCTTAATATATTCCGTTTGTTTGTAGAGCAAAGTTTGGTTTTTGATTTCAACAGAATGTGATTACCGTGTCATTTTTATACTGCTTGTCCGAAATTAACACAAAGTTGCTTTGAAATTTTAAGAACTATACAGTGGGAACATGAATAAAGCGATATATGATCCACTAACTTAATTAAAAATTTCAAAAATTTACGTGTCGAGACAAACATGCATGTGTCTAAAATGTGTTTGGTGGTTGTGCCGACTTATTAGTGAGAATCCATGTCAGTTCCTCCAACAAAAAGAGCGATAATCAGTTAATTACAAACTGATATAAGTCCCAATACGGAGCATTAACTAGCATTAATTATTTCCACATACGTATCCATAATTCGCCTTATGTTGAAAATCACTATATTCTTGACAATCGAATACATTATACATGTACAGAATGGATCATAAAACAAATACATACACAACATGTTCTAAAGTTTTAGCCGTTAAGTTTGAATTTATTTATTTTTATTTTTTGAAAATTTGTTATACTTGATAATGAGAGTACTTTTGTTAATTACTTGGTTGAAATATGTAGTGAAATTGGAGAACTTGAGTAGTGATTCAGAAGGCTGATTAATACAATGATTGTCGAATAAAAGCTTTTATTTTAGTCGTGCAACCACTTTTTGGCATGTGTGAACATAAATACCCAAAAACAAAAAGTAGGAACACATAAGTCATATTGTCATAAGGGAAACATATATTCGAGGGACCTTTTCTTTCAAAAAAAAATATTGGAGGGACTTTGCAAAATACTCCTTCAGAATTGTGTTTGCTGGTATTTCCTTGTTTGTTTCGGTATTATACTTAATATCCTCCAAATGTTAAGTTCGATATAAAAAATCTCACTTAAATAATTCAACACATTTCGTCACAATAAACTACCAATTCGAAAACACATGGTAGAAACTTATGAATACTTCAGGGGGGCAAAGTGATACCAAGATATAATTCAGAGGAGCAAACTACAATTAACCCAAATGAATAATTTAAAGTGCATCTGCTACGTCCATTCGTAACAATATAATACAAACTTCTCTTGTCATATATCATCCAAAAAAGTGGTAAAACAAATTAACTCTTCCCACCAACCTCCACCAAGAGTTCCACCAACTCCATCCAAAAGTGTTCTTCACTTTTGCTAGCTATATATTTCATTCCTTCTTCTCTTCTACTTGAGCTCTATTCTCCTTTGCTCCAACTTGGAAGACTTGGAGCTCCAATTATGGAGTCCAAGGCTCTAAAGGCAACTCCATCCATACCCAACACCCCACTTTGCAAATCCTCAAGACCCACATCCTCATCTTGGGTTTCCAATTCGAGGCCAATCAGAAGATCATTGGTTTTTGCTAAAGCATGTGGAAGCCTACGTTATACACCACCACCACCACCACCACCATTGGTTTCTAACTTAAGGTATTGGAAACACCCAACTCTCTCGTGATAATTATCATCTTATTTGGTTTTCTTAGCAAACCTTGGTTGTTGGATGCTATGTTTTAGTTTGGTATGGTTAGTTTTGATAGTTCTTCACCTCTTATTTCTTATTAAATGATAAGGTAGGAGTCACTTTGAAGACTTGGGATGATTTTAATATCAAAGCTGATATATATATAATAATACATTGGTTCGGTGTTCATTGGTCCTTTATTGGTCATTTGATCTTTCAACATTTAACTTTTCATCTTCTCAAAATGCAACAAGTCACTAACATCTTTTTAAAATCTTACTCAATTAACATCTCCTTTAATTCTCTTTATTAATTATTATGCTTATAATATCTATTGAACCTAGGAGCCCAACCATCACCTCTTGCTCCTCATTTCATGTACAAACATGACCTAATAAAACACTTACTCAACCACTACCAAGTAAAGAATTTTTATGGTTCCGTAAATTGATGGTTATTTATACTTACCATTTTTTAATCTATTCTTCTTTTCTATTAACATCTTTGTTGTAATTTTCATGTTTAAGATTGTTTTTTCTTTCGATCCTAATTAAAAACTTGATCTGTGCAAAGTACAAAGTTGGACTAGCTTCATATAGTTGACAAACCAAGTTTTCGGCCTTTTCCCCGTTAGTCTAAGTTGGATCAACATGTGACCATGTGGGGGCACGCAAACGCTCACAGTTAGGGGTGCACATGGGTTGGGTTCAACCCGAAACCCAACCCGAACCCGACTGGTCGGGTCGGGTTGGGTCGGGTTGAGGAGGGGTTCGGGTCGGGTCGGGTTGGGAAAATCAAAAACCCGAATTTTCGGGTCGGGTTCGGGTTGAGGGGGTCGGGTTGACCCAACCCAACCCGAACCCGATTTTTATTTTTTTTTTATTTTTTTTTATTTTTATTTTAATTTTTTCCCAAATAAACCCGATCCAACCCGACCCAACCCGACCCAACCCGAAAATAAACCCGACCCAACCCGAAAATAACCCCGATTCAACCCAACCCAACCCAAAAATTTCCAAATTCGGGTTCAACCCGACCCAACCCGACCCAACCCGAAAATTTCGGGTCGGGTTGGGTTGAACCCGAACCGGGTCGGGTTCGGGTTCGGGTTGGATTTTTTCCCAACCCGAAAATTTCGGGTTGGGTCGGGTTGAGGCCCAAACCCGACCCAACCCGACCCATGTGCACCCCTACTCACAGTTGTTAGATTATTCCATTTGACTGATGAAATATAAAAATTCCGATTGTAATTTTGTTGTAAATTGACGTTCAATTCAAATCCATTTGTGTAACGTCTCCGAAAACAGCAAGAAATTTAAAATGAAAACTCAGGAATTTAACTAACAAACACAACGACGTCACTTATAATCACATCAAAATGTGCACCATTTACACATGAGTTTTCAAGTGTATGATTACATCAAAGACAATATACAAGTAATCACAAGACCTAAAAAGGTCTTGTGCACTCGTCCTTAGTTGTCATCCACTCAACACGATCTGAAATGCAAACATAAACAATGTCTGAGTTTCCATAAGAAAATCTCGTATATTAAGTCCACTTGCATGGATATGAAGATACAGTACCGGAAACCTATCATGCAAGTGCACATGACATATAATAATGTAACATAAAGCCTTCCCCAATCAGGGTAATAAAGAACAATGATTCCTTCAATAACTTCGAGCCCTATAGAGGCACCCATCACATCCACATAGGGTCGTCCATTCCTCTGCAGCAACCCAGCTGCACATTGTCACCGTCGAGGTCTCCGACCTCCGGCGACCAACCAACCTTTCACACACCTAGGGTGAACATTCTAATTAAACTTGACATACTTTTCACGTGTGTCGGAGCTTCCAAATATCGCCGGCCACCCCCACTTCCCTCCTTACACTTCCGGCAACCCGACTTGAAGCAAGAACACCTCGCCTCCTTCTCCCGACTTCTTCTCCGTCCTCTCCACCCTCTTTCTCTCTCTCGATTCTCTTAATCTTCCCTATGCACTTCTCTTCCTTTTCTACTCACGTTAAACACCACCCTCCCCAATACTTTCACCACACCTCTTATATACTCGCTCCTTCCACCACCATCCACTCTTCTTCCCACTGAGACATGTGTAAAAGGCATAGGGAAATTGCACTCACAACCCTATCTTCCCATAATTCTAACCATTCACTTAATTATTTTATCAATTAAACATAGCTCCGTAAAAGAGCTTAGGTCCTAACAGTATGTATTTATAGTGTTTGAATAAAAATACGGTTTTCGTTAAAAGCATAGGTTCCCTAAGAAATGATGGAACAAATTTGAGAAGAAGAAAAAAACCCTTTTTCCTGAAAAAATGTTTTTTCAGTGAAAAACATGGATTCATAATGCATTATTTGGGAGGATGCGAATGACATTTATGGATTCGAAAATATTGTTTTGAAAAAATATGATTTCCATTAAAAATATATTATTTAGGACCAATGTTCACGGAAGGCGAGATTTCCATTAAAAATATTGTTTTGAAAAAATATGATTTCCATTAAAAATATATTATAGGTTGTGAGACCTTCAGTGTCTTCACGACGTTGGTCCAGAAACCACTTTGTAGAATGGTCTCGACAACTTCAGTAGAGATCTTCTTCTTTTTCTTGTTCTTTATCCAACTTGCATTAGGATCGTTGTACTCCGGGGAAACAACAAAGGCTCGGAGTATGTCTTTCTTCAGAAACAACATTTGCAAAGTCAGAAAGGCGGTGACAAATCTCGTGACAGCAGGGCGTAGCAGGTTCCTTTCAATGGCAATTCGCATCCTCTTCAACAACATGACAGAGTTGTTGAAATGTTTGACGATCTTACGAGCTAAAACAATAATCTTCGAAAACAATTTGCCAATATCCTCAAAGATGAGATCGATGCAATGCGCTGCACAGGGAGGCCAAAATAATCTCCTTATTTTTTGCTGCAACATCCTACCGGCAAGTACGTACGCGGCGGCGTTGTCGGTGACCATCTGAACAACGTGTTCTTCGCCAATCTCGCCAACTACCTTGTCCATCAGCTTGTACAGGTAGTCTGCGGTGTGAGAGTGACCGAAAGCATCTACAGACCTCGTGAACATGGTACTTGTCGGACAATTTACTAGAAAATTGATTATATTCCTACCGGACCTATCAGTCCAGCCATCTGTCATCAACACGCACCTGTATGTTGCTCAATCTTGTCTGTACGACTCTAGTATACCTCTAGTGTAGTCAATTTCCTGTTTAAGGCACGAGTCACTAACTTCATGATACGTCATGGGTTTAAGTTCGGGTCCGTAAGTACAAGTAGCGGATATTGCTTTCTTCCACTCAGGCGTCTTTACAGTGTTGAATGATATACCACATCTATAGAAAAGCCTAGACCATTTTTGATTAATTGTTTTCCTATCTTCTTTTCTAAAGGTTCTTTCAATGGTTGTTTGTTGGGGGCCGGAAACCACGTCCTTCCCACGTCCGCAAAATGGTGCCCACAAACATTATTTTTGTCTCTTTCGACCAGGAACGATGCGAGAACGGGAGGTTGGGGTCCGAGCAGAACCGGAACCCGACCCGGTTTCCAGATCAAATTCTATGTTTTCTCGGTCTACATAATCATCAAGACATACATTTTCGTTTTGTAATATCCTACTGTTTATAATCATGTATGAAGTTATGTCTTGTTTAATAGAGTCAGGAACTTTATCACAAGGTCTAGCATTGCTACCGGGTGTGTGTGCAAGATGTTGTTTGTGACGGGTTATACCACCTTTAGTTTTCTTACCACATAACTCACAGACAATGCAGTTTTTATCATTAGCACTAATGTAATGGACAGTATTCCAACCAGGGTCATTTGTACGGGTAGGTCTTAGGTCATCGTAACTTTCGTGATGCATAGGGAGACTAGTGCCGGGTACGTAAGCTATATCTTAAAACTAGACTAATATAAAAATTTAGACTAATATGAAAATAAAATACTAATTAATTTAATTCTAAAGAGAAGTTAGAAAGAGTGCACTTGATTTTGGCGGTTGAAGAATGAAGAACCGGATCGGAGACTTCACTTTCCAACTTCAAAACTAAGCACCAGACAGGAGACTTAATCGCGAAAACTTGATGATTATGAAACTTGATGATGAGAATAGAATTACGAAGAAAAAGAGAATGAGAGATGTGTGAAAAATGAAGAGGTTTGGAGGGATTTATATAGGATTTGGGTAGTGGCAAACTTGTAATTTTTGAAGAAAAATAAATAAATAAATAAATAAGGAGAGAGCCGTTGACCTATTTCGCCCAGCTTTGCTGGGCGAAAGACGACGGTCGCCCAGGTGACTACCGCGACGGACGGTCGCCTACGGAAACATTGTTTAGGACTATTCAAACATTCCCGTATAATACATTTCATGAAATAGATTAATAGACATTGAGATTGTGAATTTAATATTTCAGGGTTGATTTCTTAGTTACGCAATTTTGGACTATTATTGAGGTGCTGCAGTAACTGGTAGACCTAACAGATATGCCTTTTAACTTAAGTTGTAATTAATTATCTAAGTTAGCGAGAAGTTGGGAAGCACAAAACAAGTACTAAAGTTGATAGATATCGAATTAGTGTTCCTGTTGTTCAGGAGCATCTGTTTTATAGACAAATCAACAGCTCAATTTGATTTTCACACAAGAACTAAATATTATTCATCCATTGAATACAGCATAGTTCACGTTGTGCACTGAAGAGAAGTGCTGCAGAGATAGTTTTACATACTCAATTAATCAAAATTAAAAAAACAGTCCTATAACACTTAATAATATAGTTGTGTTTCTACCACATTTCACCTAACTACTTGGATTTAAAGAAGTACCGGACCAACGAAATCTGGCGTTTTTTATCACATCTACTAGATTTGGAGATTGATGAATAAGTTTGTACGTAAGAATGATATAACTAGCTGCGTTTTGTCAGATCAAAGAAGATCAGAGTGGACGAAAGTGAAACCTTTTCGCTAGACCGTATTCGACAATTATTGATCCAACAAGAAGATAGCATCATATTTGCACTACTGGAGAGGGCCAAATATCGCTACAATGGAGATGCATATGACAAGAATGAGTTCAACATTGCTGGATTCAGTGGTTCTTTGGTTGAGTATATTGTCAGAGAAACCGAAAGGCTTCATGCTCAGGTACAAAGTTTAATTTCAGGTCAAGTCAATGCTGTTTGTTATGCTTTATGGCTTATGTTTGTGTTTCATTCTTGCCGTTGGTCGGTCGAAAAGTTGGGTGAGTACCAGAGCCCAGATGCGCATGCTTTCTTTCCGGATGATTTGCCTCAGCCAAGGTTGCCCCCAATGAGTTACCCACAAGTATGTCAACTTATCATCAACTAAAAGTTTCTTGGTTTGTTAATATTTTTGTTATCATAAAGCATTGTTACGCAATCTTAGAATTGACGGGTAATTCAGTTACTTCAGCATATCATGTCGAGCCTCTGGTTGAATCTGGTTTTAATGGAACTTATGTGAAATATTGTGTAATGATGACATTTGTCGGTTAATAATCCTTATTTTGATACGCAAAAATACCGATCAAAACAAAAGTTATGAAAGCATAATTACCAGAGATTCTGTAATATTTTAGAGGCAAATTTCACTATGCTATCAATGGAATCGGACATAGTGATTTCGGAAGAACATTGCTTACAAGAATGCACAACTTGCTTAGGATTGAAGAACATTGTCTTAGATTATCTGAACCCTGATAAGCACATGTCACAACAGACAACATATGGGAGTTTTTTGTTTGTTCCATTCGAATAGGGTTCAGTATTTCTCATTTTGAAAATGTTGCAAATAGGTTCTTCATCCTGCTGCTGATTCCATCAACATAAACAAGAACATCTGGGACATGTACTTTACTACGCTCCTACCAAGGTTGGCAAGAAAAGGAAATGATGGTAACACTGGATTGACCGCGGTATGCGATTCAATGTGCTTACAGGTATGCTTCTAATGGTTATAAATTCGTCTTTTTTTAATCAAAGTGTTGATAGATTTATCAATAGTAAGCAAACTATAATTTTCAATCTTTGTTGATGCTGAGAGTGGTTCTGATTCAGTGACTTTCTCAGCAACTTGCTTTTATTTCCTTTCTCCCCTTTTATACTTTGCAGGCTCTGTCGAAAAGGATTCACTATGGGAAATTCGTAGCAGAGGCAAAATTCCGAGCCTCTCCGGCTGTCTACAAAGCGGCAATCGAAGCACAAGTATATTGTTTATGTGCTTATATTTGTGTCATTTAAATGTTTGGCAGATCTTTCGAATTGTTGATCTTAATCTGACATCTAATTGTCTATTCTTGATGTCTTCCTACAGGACAAGAAACAACTCATAAATTTGCTGACATACCAGATAGTAGAAGAAGCGATCAAAGAGAGGGTCGATACGAAAGCACAGACGTTTGCGCAGGATGTGAACCTCGAAAGCGAGGAGAATGGAAATGGTAGTCCCATGTACAAAATTCAGCCAAGTTTGGTTGCTGATATTTATGGGGATTGGATCATGCCCTTGACAAAGGAGGTGCAAGTTGCATATTTACTTAGGAGATTGGATTAAAAACGTCTTCATTATGCTTATGTTTAGGTAAAATTTATGTCTGTCATGTAGATTAACTAAATAATTTCTGATGCTAAGATAGTATCTCCTATATGATTATATTCTGATATTGTAACAAGGAAGCAGCTGCCAAATTGGTGGTAGTTAAGGTAGTTAAATTTAGAGGCATACATACTGTCTTATACAAATGGGAAGTAAATTGAAATGAGGATAAATATAAAATAGTTACTGTTATCTCTAGGTAGCTTACTTGTTATGTTCACTGTATTAATAACATTGTAATTGAATAAAAGGTTGTTATAAATATGAGATTCGATTTTGACATCAATTTAATCGAATGAGCATACTCATGAAATGAGATTAAATCTTAAAGATGACCCTTAACGAGTCTATCTTTCAAAGTAGAACTATTCTCAACGCTCACTCACACACAGTTTCTTATGATAGTTTCTCATGGGCATGAAATATTTGTTTTCAGAAATGAATAAATTCCTTGAGCTGGTCGCTTTAGAAACCTAATAGGCTTAATACCTATTGATTGAAGATATTTTTATGGTTAAACCATGCTGACCGAAGATATTTGGATCTTATAAGTCAGAAGAATATCAAGTCCGATCAGGTTCATAATAAGATTACTTACGTAACATATTACACACACAAAAAGATCCCCACATTAAATATCAGGTTGGATCTTGTTTATAGTGAAGTGAGGTTTTATAAATCATTGAAACAATATCATTACACAATGGTAGGTGGAATGATCAATAAAATGAAAAGACATTTCATAAGCAAAACAGGAAAATTGCTCACATCAATTAATCTCACAATACGACCGCATTCACCGAAATGCAAGTCTTGCTTCCGCCAAATAAAGAGGACGAGCGTTTTGTTCAACTTTTAACATGAACTACAATTGTGTCACTTAGAAGTGGCAATATGGGTTACATGTCGTGTTCATGTTTTACTCATTTACAATCCGATCGGATTACACAAACCCAAACCCAAACCAACCCGTTTATTATACATGTTAAAAAGTGAAAAATTAGATTTTTATGCCTCAAGTTGCCCAACCTTTGCAAAAAAAAATCTCACTTTAACACTCTCTGAAATATATGCTGATCAATCCACTTCTTCCCAAAATACTCTTGTCTATCTCGTGGGATCACTAACATCGTTTGGAACTCTCTCTATCTTGATATTTTAAATTGTTTCGGAAATCATTAGGGTTCGATAGTACTCGACGGTACACGATAGATAGTACGACCGATGTGTATGCTCGACAGTTACACTTGGCAATATGTGTTATACAGAAACCTGATATAAGCTCGATTGCGCTCAATGGTCAACATGATAAATGTTCACATATCGAAGTGATATGTCCCATGATGGGACAAGTCATTATTATGCGAAGAGACGCAACCGTTCGACATTCCTTTTTTTGAGATGACACAACATTTTCACGCGAAGAGGTGCAACCCTTCATTACATGGTCTATAAAATCAGAGATTAGGGTGTCTTCCATTTAGTTGTGTATTCAATCCACTACAAAATGGTCAAGGAAAAAATCGGATTTAAGATCGGTATTTGCTTTCAAAACGTAGACATTTGGTCCATGTTAGGTAATCCAGGTGGTTTCGTGAGAAATTGGAACTCACACGATAGAGATTAATTGCGTGTGTGAGTATTTTAATATTAATACTTAATAAGTTACGGTAAAATAGAACTGATTAATAAACCTACAACTTATTCTGGACAGACACATAACCTAATATGAACAAAATAAGGTGTGAGTCTGTCTATTTTAAGTTGTCGGCCTATCTATGGGGGAACCAAATGTTACATGGGGAAACAAAATATTATTTTACGAACGTAATGTTGCACGTGAAAAATAAAGATTTCATGTTACATAAAATAAATATATTATTTAATTAATTTCAAAAGTCAAAAGATATTTAACTTTTGCTTGCTGTAATTACCATGTAAGTACTCTTCCGTGTATTACGTACTCTTTTAATAAATAACGATACAGCTGTACAAAATAAGAATCATATGTCTTCTAGCTAGTTTAATAATATATATATACAGGAATTCTCAAGTGAGCCCAGGGCTTAATCAAACTAAATTAAGCCCCCACAATATCCACCACTCATTTCAAAATGTAAGGTAGATTAAGAAAAAAACGGTTTTGCTAATGAATGGTGAGATTAACTGTAAATAAGATCCAACGGTGAGATTGTAGGGGGCTTAAACTAAATTTGATGAGCCCTGGGCTCACTAGAGCTTGACCCTATATATATATATATATATTAGCGGAAGTAGGTGTAACGTGGAGGCTTCAATATTGACTACCTGAAACAAAAAAACAAAAAAACCCACTGACTACCTGAACCAGAAGCTCGTCGACGGGAAAATCCTCCGAAACCCTAACCTCCCCCTCTCCGGCCGCCTCCTCCACCCTCTCCGGATCTTGATTTCCTTCTCCAGTAATCCCCAGCGTCTCGACGGAAGCCGAGAGCGCCTCCCACCTCTCTAACTCCGCCTTAAGCCTCTCTCTCCGGCTCACCAGAACCGTCTTCCTCCTCTTCCTCTTGTCCTCCTCTGGTTGGGGAGCCGGGTCGGGGGGTTTGGGGCGTTTGCGGCGCATGTAGACGAAGCCATCGGAGGCGTGGATCTCCCAGTCGGAGTCTTCGCCGGCGGCGGCCAACATCGGCGGAGGAGGACGGAAAATGAATTTGGGGTGAAGCTGTTTTTTTGGGAGGGGAAGCGATTTGATTTGGGGTTTAAAAATATATATATCTTCTAAAATGTGGTTTAATAATAATAATTTATGTTATTATCTAAAATAATAATAATTATTATAAATGAAATAATAAATTATTTGAGTCGCTCAATTTTTCGAGTTTGAGATAGAAACATCATTTACTTGTGTATTTTCAAACCAAGTCTTTAGGGACTTTAAGGTTTAGGGTTTAACACAAATTTAGTTCGACAATAGCTCGATAAGAGCTTGATGGTCATTGTGCAATTTCAAACGAACTTCGCTCGTCCAAGTCATTGCCACATATTTACTTTCCTTTTTTGTCGATGGTTGCTCGACATTGGTTCGCTCGTCCAAGTCATCCACGAAAATTCTCTTAGTTTTCTAAGTCTTTGAAGGAGAAATCTCAGAGGCTAAGGAAGGGGTTTGTAGCTAGATTCTAAGCTTGTTTGGAGATTGATTGGCTAGCTCCTTTCTCTCCAACCTTGTTTAGGGTTTCAGTGAACACTCGGAGGCATCCGGCACAACGGGAAGCGACGATCGTCTTCTTCAGCATCTCCGGATCATCAAGAAGTTTTAGAGAACTTCTAGGTATGAATTTCAGAGCCCATGTTTGTTTTAATGAGTTTTTGAAACTAGTTATTAAAACAAACTGATGCATGCATGAAATAAATCGTAGAAAATTGTAATTGATCCTTATTATGCATAAAAATTCGAAAAATATACATGCATAATTAAACATGAAATCCTACAGTAAGGCTGAAAGCAGGGAAGGGTGTTTTATGTTATCCTGATGACAGACGCGACGTATGGAGAGAAGGTAACCGAACCGTCGAAAACGTATGTGTCTTGACAGTAGCGTTACTTAACGAGCTTTTATCGAGTACGTATCGAACGCATCGATCCCAACATAACGTCACCTCTTAATTGCTGAGTTGACGTTTGGTGATTAGGTAAGTGATACGAGAAAACGTCATCAATAATCGTGTCGAGCAAAGTATCGAGCTACTATCGAGCTCATCGATCCAAACAAAGACGACCCTCTTGGTTCATCATATCGATCTCATATCGTGGTCCATTTAAGTCTTAGTTCGTCAAGTGATTATCGAACTGCCATCGAACCACAATTGAGCAGAACCATAATCAACCTTCGATCTTAATTACTGAGGTGGCGTTTGGAGAGAAGGATACTGAACCGTCCAAGAATGTCCTCAGAGAGACGCGCCCATTAAACTATTGAGCCAAGATCGCGTACATATCGATCTCATCGATCCCAACAAAGAAGACTCTCTTGCTTCATCATATCAAGATCACATCAAACCACCATATACAATCAGTTTTAAGTCTTCGCTCTTAATTAGTGAAGTGACGTTTTGTGCAGTGTTATGATAACGTTACCCTTTTTGCATGAATGCAATGGTCGTGAAAGGTTCTACCTATTTACGATGTGGTCTTTTTAAATATATTAAGTGTCCTTTTTACATGTATGCAGTTGTCCTTTTTTGGTGTTGAGCGTCACATCGGCTCGACAGTGCTCAATGGACGCTCGATATAGCTTAATAAGTTTGTTATCTTTTGTTTTGTTGGTGTACTCGATCGAGTGCGTTGGAAGCACGATAAGTAATATGACATTAATTTTCGTATGTAAACAATAATAGTTCCTTCCAAAAATGAGTAACTATGCATTGGCGATTTCAAAAATATACAATAAGGTTACAAATTTAATAACATGGATCACTATTATAGACAAATGACATGTAGCATTACAATGTAAACTTGGCATGCTTGCACTCTGCGTAACAAGATATTGAAGAATCTTGCTGATGGAATATTTGGGTCTCTAACAAAAGAATTTGAGGTGGTTCATGCAGAGACTGCATGGATTAGGGCTACTCTTAATGTGCTTCATGCACGTCTTTGTTCCATTCCAATTTGGTGGACGGTTTAAAACAGTGCAAATAATGATCAATTGATACATTGAGTTTGAATGTGACGCAGAGTTACCTGATAAAGTTTGAATATGACGCAGAGTTGCTTGACATCTTTGTCAGGCAACTCTGCGTCGTATTCAAACACAATGTATCAATTGATCATTATCTGCACTGTGCTAAATCGTCCACCAAATTGGAATGGAACAAAGACGTGCATGAAGCTCCCTAATCCGTGCAGTGTCTGCATGAACCACCTCAAATTCTTTTGTTACCAAATATTCCATCAGTAAGATACTATGTTATCTCCTTCAAAACTCCACACTCTGTTGTTTCTTGGTTGATCGACTCTTGGTCGACCTAGAGTGGTCTTCAAAGCCAGGAGCCACGTCAGGCACTAGGGAGGTCGGGAGGCACATTAGGCATTGGAGAGGTTGGGAGGTCAGTAGTGGGTGTTTGGAGAGGCAGTTAGGGCAGTTATGTTCCAGGAAGGGGGTATTGTTGTTGGTGTCTTCGAGGATGGAACTACCCAATAAAAATAAGGAAATATCAGTGTTTATTATCATAACAACTCAACGTATAACAACTCGTAACTCGGAAATAATGAAATAACAAAAACATACCGTTGTCTAAGTGGACGTCTGCCACAGTGTCTTGGACGGCGGTGGCGATGGAGAACGAAGTGGAAGGAAGTAACTAAATAAGAAAATGACATTGTATATTTATAGGAATATATCTGACTGAGGTAACGTTTGGATGGAAGGAAACAGTTTGACTTCCGAACTTCATCATATCGAACCGTCAAAAACAGTCCTAAAATTTGTTCAACACTTGGGAGTCGTAATGAAAAGACACAACCTTCCATTATGTCATTATGGTATGTGAAGAGACTCGACCTTTTCATTTCAGAGATACATCATTCCATTAGAGGGTATGCGAAGAGACTCAATCTTGCATAGTTTCTAAAGCCCAAACCCTATTGCATTCGTAGTCCGAATTGTGTAGTCAAAAAGCAAAAAGACCTCAACAGTTAATGGTCCAGTATTAACTGACCCGACGTTTGGAAATAAAGAAACAAAACTGTCTATAATGCCTTAAATAATCATGTCATTGTCAGTGGCGTTTCCTATCGAGCTCATCGATCCCAACAGAGAGGAATAGTCACATTTTTCGTAAAAAAATAAAATTATCGAGTTCATACCGTGCACGCCTATCGAGTTCGAATCGAACCAATCAAGGTTATAGTTTGAACAATCAACTCATAATTATCAAGCTCCTATCGAGTCTATCAAATTACAACTATGAAGTATTGAAATTTGAATTATTTGAAATAACCCACAAGTCGTACTCCCAGAACTTCTTGATTAGTAGTATATCATTCATCATATTCATGTTATATATCCTTAATTTTACCTCAATATTGTGTTACTTGAGTGTTTGTTGTTGTATTTCAGGTATTAAGTAATAAAGAAGAGAATGTAAGAGAAAAAAGACTGAAACGTAAGAAAAAAATGACTTAAATGAAGCAAAATGGACCTCTCGGTCATACACAATGATCCATATGCAAGAGGGGAATGACCTGGACGCTAGCCCGAAGGGACCAAATAGCACACCGAGAAACTCCGCACTATCATGAGGAGTATTTTGACAATTAGATTCAGGCCTAGACTCCAATTACTGATCCGAGTGCACCCCACGTGATGAATTGAAGCACTTGATTGATATCATATCATGCAATATTTGTGTCTTATATCCTCTATTTTTAACCTAAGCATTGCTACATAACGAGTTTTATGTGTAGATTTCAGAATAAAACAAGTGAGAATAAGAGACACAAAAATGACCTAAAAGCAAGAAAAATGACCGAATTGTGAGGTTTATGGACTGAGAAGCAAGAGGGAAGGACCTGAATGTAAAAAAAGGACCAATGAGCAAATCAAGAAACTCAACACCGTCATGAGGAATATTTTGACAATTAGATTTGGGTGCAAACTCAAACAACCAATCCGGTGCACCCTGCGTGGAGAATTGAAGAAACAAAGCAACCAACCGAAAACGGGTCCAATCCGACCAAACATGACAGTCAATTGGCGGTCTAGTTGGGTCAGATCCCACCCGGCTTCTCGTGGTTGTGTATTATGTTGTTTTATGTCCATTTATAGTATGTCATTAGTCTCACATCAGGGGATTGTCCCCGATTACATTTTTCTATGACTATAAATAGAACTCATCCTCCTCCCTTGTAATACACTCATTGCTTAGAGTAAAGCCTTGAAGCAAAAACTCAAGTAGGGAGATGTTGCTAGGGAGATGTTGCTTGTAATGTGAGTCATTTAATAAAAGATTTTTTTGTTAGTTTAATGTTGTCTCTTTTATCTTCTTGCATGTTTAGCTTAATTCATTTCATTAATCTTAGTAGACTTAGTTAATATGTTTTCTCTCTTAACATAATAGTTAGGTTAATGATTAATGAGTAGTTTCATCCCCTTTGGGGGTTAAGATAATGTACATATAGGTTGTGATGTTTGGATGTTTGATGAATTTTGGATTGTGTAAACTTACATGTTTGAATGTTCATTGGGGTTATTTTAATCATCTTCTTGTTGGGAGATTTTGATGGGTTTTGTCATAAGATTTAGACACTTCCCATGCTTAGTTTCCTCATGTTTATTGACTAAAATTTCCTGTTGAATGCGCTACATGTTAGTTAAGTGTTTGTATTTGTGGTTGCTTGTTTGATTGATTGAAGAAACTTTGTTTTGATGGATTTTGCCATAAGATTTAGACACCTCTCATGCTTAGTTTTGTTCTTCACATGAGTTTATGGTTTTTTATGAGTCTTGTCATATCTTTAGACACTTCTCATGTTGAGTTTAATCTTATGGTAAACAAGTAGTAATTGCCGATACGTTGTGAGAATAGATTGATAGGTTTTGTCACATTTTTAGACACTTCCTATGCATGAAAACACACACACGACACAAACACATACATGCTTACATGCGTCATTCATCATTTATTTCACTTCATATGTGCACACACTCCACCCCTTAGGGGATTTTCTCTTGAATTTCAATCTATTTGTTAGCCTTTTAGTTTAGTTTTAATCAATTGTGAGTTGTTTTCATTTGGATTTGTTACTTACTAGTTTAGCTTAGCATAATCAAATCTCTTTCTCCTTTTTTGACACTTGATTTCAGAAAAATCATAGGCTACTCACCTCCTCGTGGATAGACTCGTACTTGTCACCGCTTCATCGTGGTTGTGCACTTGCGGTAATTAATAAAACGTTTAACAGTACTAAAGAAGATATCCGTAAATGGGTCCGATCCGAGAAAACGTTACCACCAATTGGCGGCCCAAGACAACCAATTAGTTGTCCCTTTTTCTCAGAATCCGACCCGATTTCGCGTGGATATGGATTGTGTTTATTTCTATTATGTGAATGTTTCCTTAGTCCCACATCGGGGGATTTTCCCAAGTTTCCCTTTTTCATGCCTATAAATAGAACTCTTATTTCTTCTTTGTAATTGACACATTGTTTGATGGTCATTCTCTTTATTTGGAGTAAAACCTTCGAGCAAAACTCAAGCGGAGAAGAATGTTGCTGGTAATGTGAGATATCTATAAAATAAGTCTTCTTAGTTTGTTCTAATGTTCTCTTTTAATGTTTGCATGTTAGCTTAGTTTTGTTCTCTTAATACAATTGTTAGATGTCTATCCACGGGGAGGTGAGTTTTATAAGTTGGGAATGTGAGATATCTATAAAATAAGTTTTCTTAGTTTGTTCTAATTAGTAGAATGTTTTTTTTCCTTGATACAATTGTTAGCTTAATGAGTAGAGAGTAGATTCATCCCATTTGGGGTGGAGGTGATGTAAATTATATGATAGTGATGAGTTCTTTTATTTGTGTCATTTCATGTGCTTAATGTAGATCTATACTCGTAGAATGCTTAAACTTGTATTAGATGAGTTAATGTCCACACTATGTACTTATCTCATGTTAGTTTTAGAGTTTATTTTGTTGCTTGTAATAGTTTGATGGAAATGACTTGTTATGTATGGATCCATGTTTGGTTATATGTAGGATTAATTGATGTTCTAATGGCCACACTAGGTACTTATTGCATGTTTGACAATCTAAAATCAACATCAACTTTATGTGAGATATACGCGTTCATGGTTTGTCTTGTAGTGTTGTGTATTCTACACTTAGATACTACACTAGCTTCTATTTGTATGCCACACAAACTACACGTGTGCCTAATTGAAATGAAGATTCACTCACACACACACATACATACACACCTCCACTCCACGGGGGGTTAGTTTAATTGTTAATTTATTCATAGTTTAGTGTAATCAAATTTCTTCTCCCCTTATTTTCCACTTGACTTCCAAAGAACCAGAGTTGACACACCTCTTAGTGGACTCGACCCGCATTTGTCACGTCTTCACCGACGTCGTGCACTTGCGGTATTTAAATCACTTCTCTTTTATGTCATTCATAGGCTTACTGCCTTTGTATGTCACACGATCGGGGAAATGATCCTTGGTTGGAACTATTAACTTCGGCATCTGGAAAAAAAAACAAGAAAAAAACAACCAGTTAAAAACATGGGGAAAATGGAATCGAGCTCATATCGAGCTCTTCGAGTCGGTAGTTCTTCACAGTCAAACCGATCCTATCGAGCTCACATGCAAAACGAATCGAACTAATATCGAACATATCGAACTCAAAGGGAAAACAGTCTGATTTTCATCAAGCACATCTACAGAACCTATCGAGGTGAAAAGAAAAATGAATTGCATTCCATCGTTTGCAGCTACCGAGTACCTATCGAACTACAATTGAATCTATCGAGCATTGTCGGTAACACAGGAAAATAGTTTCACTTCCAACCCAGCCAACAAAACTCAGATGAATACTAATAAATGGATGAAATCAACTAAATTTTCGATAGAAACAATAACATAGCCTTATAAAACTATATCAAGAAGTAAAAAGAAACATATACAAATCGTGCCCTAAAACTGACCTTCGTCATCGTTGTTCGGAAGGGTACGACACTGAGTTCGAATGACGGGTCGAGTGAGAGAGAGAAGGGATGTGCGAACGAGAGAGATAAAGAGAAGACAAAACGGATGCGTGAGAGTGGTTTGCAATTGTTCGAAAGAAATAGACAGAATGTATGATTTGCTTATTTAAAAGGAAATTGATAGAAAAGGGAATCCACAATTTAGGCAGATGTATTTTGGGGAGAAGTTGAAAGATAGACATATTTTTCAGAGAATGACAAAGTTGAGGCTTTTTTTAGAAGTTTGGCCACCTGAGGAATAGGATGTCAAATTATAATCGTTATTTACCGATATAATCCTTATTTATGACAAAACTCAACAACAATTGCAATTTGATTTGGACGAGATTACTAAAACTACCATAAATAACTATGCAATTTTGTTGTTTGCTAGTAAAATGTTTCGATATAAAACGATATAAAGATTCTTACTACTTTTGTAATTATATATAATATTATAAATACAAATACGTATATGTTGTAAAGTGAACTATGATCTTTGGAATCAACTCAAACAAACCAAACAAAGATAAACATGCATGAGAGAAATAGAAGAGATTTTTCTCATTTCTTGTGTCCAATACAAAGCACAAACTCTCTTTATATACAGTGGATGTCTGAAAGTTCAAGGAAGAAAAACTTTCGTATATGTTACGTTGGAGTTAAAAATATTTATATAACTAACGAAACTCCTCAAAACTCCATTTCATAATGTTTGATAACAAAAGAAACTCATCAAAACTCATTTGGTATAATGTCCACATTCACAACAATATATGTATTATATAGATATCTATAAACGGATTGGACACGAGTTACATATGTTTAACTCAAACCGAACACATTTGATTACAGTGTTAGTCGTGTCAACTTGATTACGACTCAAACTCATTTATCTCGCAGCCAAATCACATTTTCCGTGTCATGATCCAAATGGTCACTTCTAGAATAACTCATTCGTTTCACAACAATTTATAACCGGAAGTGCATGGAAACAATAAATCCCAAATCCCAACCGAGCCCAAGAGCTTATATTATTGACTTTACCTTGTCTTAATTTTCTTTTGTAGACGACAACAACCAATAGGACCACCAGCTCACCTGCACCTTTTTTAGGACAGGTAATAACAACTACACGACCAAAACAACCAACTCATTAAGATGCGATCATTGTTCAGCCTCAACCTCTTATCTTAGCTGTCTCAAAAAAGACAGCTCTGACCTGGAAATCTAAAATAGTACTAGATTCTAACTTCAGCAACAAATTCCGCAATCTCCGTTTGCATTCAATCTACCCTTTTTCTTTTCTTTGTTAGGCACTCTGAACAGCTAACTTTTGCATCTCACTTGTAATGATGTCCTTTTTGAAGCAAAAAATTACATGAAATCTTCACCAAACATCATGAGAGATGCTCGATTAATCGAAAACCTCAAACAAAAACATGGTCGACCGACCAAAGCCAATACGTCAGCACAAAAACTCTGTTGAACAACCACTTAGTAAGGCAGTCGACTGACCCGAAAAATGCAGACCATAAAGCTACTTATCCATTCTTGAACTTGGATGTGATTGTAGCAACCAACATTTTTGGGAGTCATTCATCTAATCATCTAGCCTTCACTCTACTGAAGATCTTTAGAAGGCATTACTCAAGCACCCTTGTTTGTTGAACCCTACATGTTCTACTTTTCAATTACAGAAGACCCTCAATAAGAAATGTAACTATAGCCGACAGCCTGATTGGGTCTTTTCGATGCTGTCGTGGACCCAATAAGGCAGCATCTTTTGACCGCCAGTTCAACCAAAGACAATTTTATTCTTTCACATATCACACCCCAAAGGGAACATAGCAAATTGCACATGCTTCTTCATGTGAACATACCTAACCACTAATGGATTGGTCCAAATTCAATAAAATAAAACAATAATTTGATAAGAATGAAGAACAAAGAATAGCACAAAATTCACAATTTTCAAGTCTGCCCAATCAAATCAACTAACCTACCCCAAACACAAACCACAATAACTCAAATCTGAACTTCCAGACACCAACCAAACAGGTCCACAACACACCCTAAATTCTACAACACTAAACATTCAAAACACAACCACAAACACCCCCAACAATATCTCAGCTAAAAAATAATGAGATTACCCGAGGACAATCACATCGCCCGGACAAGGGCAGCCACGACTGCAGCAGCGAAACCCAGCACTCGTACTGACCTATGGCGGAGCGATTTGGCAGCAGATGGCTCCGCCTTTGGAGGTGGGGAAGGCGGTGGCAGGGCCTCGGCTTTGATGTGGAGCTTCATGCCCCCATAGCAGAAGCCTTTACTGCAGATGAAGTAGAAGTCACCCGTGTGGTTGAGCCGGAAAGCGTAGCTTCTTCCCTTGCTGTAGTTGCTTATGGGATTGTCTGCAATGCATTGCTCGTAGTTGGTCTTGTTCACTCTAATGACATCCGCCATTCCCGGTTGGTACAAAAACACTACAACAACAACAAAAAATTAAAATGTAGTACAAGCTACAATGCAAGCAAATTTAAAAGATAAAATACAAGCTACAACACAAGCAAATCAAATCAGAAAGACAAGTGGGTCTACGACCTTATGCTACAAAGTAAAGTAAATGCTAAATTATGAACAAAAGTCCCATCTTAAGTGATCTCATTTGGTGTAATAAAACACCCAGAAACTTCACGTTCATAGCCAAAATTTTCAGTCAAGAAAGACCCTCAACTTTAAAAACCTTTTTGGGTCGAGCAAATCTTTAACTTAATATACTGCAGCAGCTTCTGTAGAGAAGTTATCATAGGAAAGGTAAACTATTAGAGTTGTGTCTAAACACTCTTATGTATGGTCAATAAAGTCTGACATGACAACCTGAAATTTTTAATGCAAGATAAAACACAAAAATATATGTTTGAGAAAAAAGGTTGTTGTAAAAGTTTCAGGAGAATATTTCAAATTGAAAAGGCTGAAACTATACAAATACCTTTGTATGAAGGTGTTTCGAGCATTGTCTGATTTTTTTGGCATAAGGAACAGTGAAAGACATCATCACGACTTAAACATATCAATGTGTTTCATTAGTTGGTTATAACAAGTTAGTTAGTCATACTAAAGAAATCTAAATAGTAACTAGATGTTACCAAATTGACCAAAATATTTTACATAAATGTAAAATAGGATGTTAGGTTTTCTTATCTCTGGACAAAAAATATTTAGACTTTATGTATCATTAATGGATTTGGAGTTAGAGACAGCTCACATCTATATGAACTTCAAGTTTCCTCTGTAAGGGAATCAAATTAACAATAGTGTTTCTGGACTACATAACTTAGCTAGAAGCCATGGATAAACTATAATGATATAATCATATCTTTTATATCTTCAGAAAAGGATAAATGAAATACCATCTACACTAGTCAGGAATCTTAAGCATGCTTCATTAATCGACGTAAACATTTAAATTCATGATAAAGCCCTAATTACCCATATACCATAAGCCAAGGCCTAATTAAGAGTAGAAAAATGACCATCTTCTGCGAAAGAGAAGTATGACGTGGGACTCGTTACAATCCAAAACAAATCAAACATAAGATGAAAGGTGGGAAGGTTGAAAGTCAAAATTTAAATTTCCATGTTGCTTAAGTTACAACTAACCATTAGATTATGATCACACATGTAAAAATTGTATTTGTGATATCAAAATACACAATCTATAATTACACATGTGGTCATAACCTAGTAGTTAGATATGACTTATATAAAATGAAAACCTAATATTTGAATCTCAACATTTCATTTTTAATTTATGGTTTACCTAATCAAGTTAAATGCTAACCGGACCGTAAAACCTAAACTTCATGTTAACTAAGTCATTGTAGCAACTAAAGTACAATCATGTTAATAAAAACTTATGTTCGTGATAGCAAAATGAGACATGTGGTCATAAATTCTTAACTTAATCATCACACATGCTCCAAGGTAAAAGAGACAACCAGTTCACTTTTCACGCTTACCCTATAGGTAAAAACTGAAACTCAAATCTTGAACATTTATGTTTCCAAAATCACAATTAACCACTACATTACGACCACATGCGTAAAAACTTATATTTATTAAAATGAGTAACATATAACCCATAAAAAGTTTGGCCCACTTTTAGCATACTCATAAAGTTCAGCCAACTCACAACTTCATAAGGAGTCTGTCACCAAAATTGTTCTTAATTTTTTTCCCGAGAGAAAAAAGAACTTGGCTTACCTAGCAATCACAATACTATAGACCAAACGTTACGCTACACATATGGTCATAACCTAGTAATTAAACATGATTCCAAATAACAATATGATCCAAAATTCAAGTTTAAATCCTTCCAGCTTTACTCATTGCTCCACTTACTCATTTACCTCTTTGGGAAGATTATAAACCCTACTACATAAAAAAATCTAAATGAGTAAACCATACCATCACACTTAAGGGTGTGATTTGTTTGCAAAAATAGAAAATAGTCCAAAGCTCAGATTCAAACACTCTGGTTTACGTTTTATCTTTGAAGCACAGAGAAACCAACCATTTTTGTGTCAAAACGAAAAGGAAGACGATTTCTCTAGATTCTAGAGTGATAATGGTGAACCTCCTCTCAAACACAATTTCCGGAAGTCATGAAGCTCAAATTCAAGGGTTTTTCAGTTTTCATGCAAATGAACCATCAAAGGCACTTAGAAACCACACTTCCTTAACGTTTTCCTGCAAACCAATCACACCCTAAAAAAATGTTTCAACCAAAACCACCACCACCACCACTAACCCTGCAACAACAACCACATTACTCCAAAACCTGAAAAGAGGCTCCCACATTAAGAGTAAGGGGGTCGAACTTACGCAACCAGATAGGTTGTTTCCAATTGATCCGTTATCTGATACTTTGACAACTTAATGTTAATTCACAATAAATAAAAATTGCAGACAATTTATATGAACCGCGTTGATTTAGTCCATTGTAACCCAAAATCCCCCAAAAAAAAACTTTATCTTTGAGTCCATTAGGAATGGACAACAACAACAACGACCACTAACCCTAAACCTAAACCCACTAAAAAAAGGAGAGACAGGAGATGGAAGGTGATTTGATGTAGGCAATGTAGGGCTGACCGAGCCAGTCCCCAACATAGTAGTGGGTTTTGTTGTTCCAGTTGGTGTAGTTGACGTTGGGGTTCCAGCCCTGACTCCCTCCCACCCGGTACTGGCTGAACCCGTCCACCAGGGAGAACAGGGTGAGACCGGAGGCGACAGCGAGGAGGACAAGAACCGGAGCACGCGACATTGTGTTGTGACTTGTTAGTGGTGGAGAGAGAGAGAGAGAGAGAGAGAAAGAGACCACATGGGTATGGTGTTGGAGTTTGCTTTATTATGCTGTGCTGGATGTCAGGTGGATTCAAAACATCCTATCGGGTCTCCCGGATTCGAAATCAAACCCGACGGATTCGTTGTTTTATCTATGGGTCGTTATACCGAAAGCACCTTATGTGTTTCGTCCAGTAAAATTCAAATGTATTTACTTTCTGAAATTAATTAAATAACAAATTTATTTATTTTGTGTCACATGTAATCTTTAGTTTCTCAATACAACATTACTTTCATAATGCAACATTTGGTTTCCTCATGCAACTTTTTCTTTTCCAACGCAAGATTTGATTCCCCGTGTAACTTTTGGATACAAAGGTAAAATGAAGAATTCATGACAAACGAAGAAACGTACAACATACGTTTGTCCTTTTAAACATATAAGTTTGTCCTTTTAATATATGGGTTTGTCTTTTTTATCATCTGCGTTTGTCTTTCTTATCATATAGGTTTGTTCTTTTTAACTTATGGGTTCGTCTTTTTTAAGCTATGAGTTTGTCTTTTTTAATATATGAGTTTATCATTTTTATCATCTGTGTTATGTCCTTTTTATCATATGTTTACCCCTTTAAACTTATGTGTTTGCCTCTTTTAAGCTATGCGTTTGTCTTTTTTAATATATGAGTTTTGATTTTTTTATCATCTGCGTTTTTTTTATCATATAGGTTTGTCTTTTTTAACTTATGAGTTTGTCATTTTTAACTAATGAGTTTGTCCTTTTTAATATATGAGTTTGATTTTTTTATCATATGTATTTGTCCTCCCCTCCACCTCCCCCTTCCCCTCCCTGACGATGAATATTTAAAAGGGATGACCATTTAAAAATGATGAATGCAATGATCATATTATCTCGTATCATTTTGTTCTTCCAATCCAAGCATTCCCAACCCCACCACCCATCTACTTCCCACTCCCCCTTCCCCTCCCTCCTAGGAAGACCAGAAACATCTCGTCGCCCATCGTGTCATGGAGTTCGTGAGATCTAATATGGTCATCGGCCTTGGGACGGGCTCCACCGCCGACCACTTCTTCCTCCTCCTCGTCGATCAACTTCACCGTGACGTCCTAATCAACGTCGTCGGTGTCCCCACCTCCCTCAAGACTCACTCCCCGCATTGTCTCCCTCGGCATCCCTCTTGCCGATCTCGTCTTCCACCTCGTCCTCGACCTCTCCGTCGACAGCGCCAACAAGGTGGATCCCGACCTCAACCACGTCAACAGCGTGATAAGTCTTTGCACCTGGAGAAAATGATGAAGAATTGAAGGTTTTTGGGAACAATGGAAGTTTTGAGGAGATATATACGGTAGAAATCAAAGGTCGTATAGTTTAGCGTGCGCGCGATGTGACACAAAATAAATAATTAATATGTGATTTAATAAATCTTTGATAATAAAAATATATGTGATATTTGCTGACTGGATTATCTATCTATCCATCTATCTGTGCCTCAGAAGATCACCGGTCAAAATGCACCAGAGCATGGGCGATTTCAAGCACGAGGAAATATAATTTGAGTGATGTTCCCAAAAAAATCTAAGAATTTTAGAAATCAAGTATTAGTATAATTACTAAGTAAAATCCAAACCTCAAAACAACGTAATATTCTACTGGTGTATTCTTAATTATGTAAAATTTTAAATCCAAAAAAGATAAAATCCTAAGGTCCGTCTGGATATCAATTCTAGAGAATTGATTTCACTAAAATATGATTCTAGATTGCAATCAAATTTTTCTGATTCTTACTTAGAATCGATTCTAGGTTCGAAAATATTTGGATGTAAACTATTTCACTTGAAAAGAAATTACATTCCAACCCAATAGGGTTGTCAAGTTTGGGCTCGGGATCGACGGATCGCTCGATGTTCGCTCAATTTTGCTCGGATCGTGACTCGATCGATTAGTATTGAGTCGAGCACGAGGAAAGAAATCCGCTCGACAAACTAAACAAGCCGATCACGAGCAGACCTCGCTCGCTCGATGCTTGCCGCTCGGTGCTCGCTCGATTATCGCTCGAGATCTGATTAGTTTATCCAATTACACAATTAACCTGAATACTCTATCAATTACGCAATTAGCAAATAATAAACTCATTTACCAAATTCATTTCCCATTTATCAAACTCATTTACCAAACTCATTACCCATTTACCACACCCAATAACCTATTTAACAAACAAAACCCAAATAAATACCCAATTACACAAATCTCCTCCACCATTCTCAAACCACATTCTCAAAACCTCCTCCCCATTCTCAAACCACATCCTACTCCCCATTCTCAATCTCATGCCCAAATCAAAACCCTAACACCTCCTCCTTACCGCCCCATCCTCCTCCCCGCCACCTCTCCCTCCTCGTCGTCTCCTCCTAGCTGACGTCTCCTCCTCGCCAATACGAGTGATTTTGTGCTGGTCACAAATGTTATAGGACTAATGTGGTTCATCTCTATGGTTTTGATGTGGATCTGAGTGTTTTCCGAGGAAACGAGTTCGTCTCCACGTTTTGCTGCAGATCTTAGAGTTTTGTTGTGGATTTGTGAGTTTTCATGTTAATCACGAATTCCTGGTATGGATTCGAGTGTTTCTCTTAAGTTTTTTGTGTGGATCCGAGTATTTTTGTGTTGGTTGCAAAGTTCTCCGGTGAAATCTAGTGGATTTGGGTTTTACTTTGTGATATTACTGTTTAATGTTAGTTTCTATTTTTTTGCTACTGATTCGAGTGTTTCGGATCGAAATGTTCCAATGGACTAATTTTTTGTGTCAATCGCAGAGTTTAGCTTTGGATTCGAGTGTTTTTGTTGTGTTTTGTGTTGATCTTAAATATCAATAAAATGATCATCGAGTATGTTATCGATCCGAACTGCTCGCGAGTAGGTGACGAGCCTAGCACAAATGGAATTTTCAGCTCGAATCCCTTATCGAGCGAGCAACGAGCGCAACAATTTTTTTATCGAGCCAAGCTCAAACATGTTCGGCTCGATAAGAGATTGTTTACACCCTTAAAACCCAATGTGTACCATAATTGTGTGTAATAATATATAATAACAAAGTCAGTGTAGAGGAGAAATGACCAAAACAGTGAAACACCCTCCCACCTATCCACCACCAATCCAAACCCAAACCCAACCATCTTCTTCAACCCTCCGCTAACCTTTTCCAACAACCTCGAAAATGCTAATCTCCAAAACCCTAATCCCCAAACCCCTCTTTCCCCCTCCAATCGTCCCCAAACCCCACTCTCACCTCCTCTCCAAACCCCACTCCACCTCCCCCGATCCCCACCCCATCGAGCACCTCCTCCTCAACCCTTCCACCCTCCTCAACCACACCAAAATGGACCGCCGTCCTCCCCCCCACTCCTCCCGGTTCCCATACCTCGACCGCCTCACCGTCCCGGGCCGCCACGCCCTCACCGCGCGGGAAGTCGTCGCAGAGCTGGAGGCCTACATCCTCGAGCCGAGGAGGGAGAAGATGCGGCGGGTCGTAGATGGGAGGAGTTACGCCGTTTCGTTGGTCGTCGAAGGGTTGACGGACTTCGGGAATGTGTCCGCCGCGTTTCGCTCCGCCGACGCGCTCGGGGTGCAGTCCGTGCATGTCGTCTCCAGGGATAAGAGTAAGAGGTGGTGGATTCGTTTCGACTTTGGAGGTTGTGGTTCAGTTCCTTCTGGTTTTGTTGGTCTTTATTGTTGTTTGGAAAATAGTCCCACCTTGCATTAAGTTGGATTAAGTGGAAAATTCAGAACTTAATTTCATGATTTCCTTATAATTTAGAGTGGAAGTGGAGAAGTCATTGTACAATTTTATGAGAATTGGGAACTCGTGTAACTTACTTTCCAAAATTATTTTAAGTTTTTCTGCAAATCAATTATCAGAAAACCAATCACACTCCTACTCTAGATCAGCCAATATTTAACATTTAATTACTTCTAAAGATATCACCTTAGAGTTACCTCGATCGTAAGTTACAAGTTCAATCTTTGTAGGTGTAAAATATTTAGATTTTTCTCTCCTCCTAAAGCTTATGCGTGTTTACATTTGCTCCATTAAATAATAAAAGATGTTAAAGAATTAAAAAAAAGGTTACTTTTGAAAGTATCTAATTAGCTCTCTTTTCATCAATAAAATGGGATAATCCTGTACAAAAAGTCAAAAATTGTATACCATCAATAAAGTGGGCCCTTATTGAGGAAATGTCTCTTGTGTTTCATACGATCCCAATGTGATTGTACAAATCTGACCATTTGATTCCATCCACCATATGAATTATACCTACAAATCTAAATCACATGGTTTGGTGATTCTTGCAAGGATATACGCTTTCTTTACAAAAAATAGCTAAATCTAAGATAAGATCGTTCCAAAACGTGGTATACATTGCGGCAATATTCCTCACTATTTATTAAGTATTCTTATTACGTTTTGATAATTTATTTTACATTTGGAGACAGAATCATCACCCTCTTTAATTTAGTTAGTTTTACCAATAAAAGAAACAGAATCAGCTCAAGGACTCTTGTATCTTGGTCCAATCCAATCCAATCCAATCCAATCATATAACATGTTATTTGTTGTGGAGTTATTGTGTTCATTAATGGGTGGTTTGATTTTTTTTTTTGACAGGTATAGAGATAATCGTCATGTAAGCCGTGGTGCGGAGAAATGGCTTGATATTGAATTGTGGCAGTCTCCAATGGAATGCTTCGAGGAGCTGAAGCGTCGGGGGTATCGAGTGGCAACTACTCATTTGGGAACTGAGACGGTATTTATTTGTCATTGTCAGACTAGTGACGAGTTAAAAGTTCATTACAGCAGCAGTGCATAGCTTGTTTAACTTTTGTATGATATGCTAATAGTTGTCAATTTCCCAGGTTGAAGACATGTCCCCTTTATTTTTCTCTAAATGAGCCGTGTTTCTGCAGGTTTCTATTTATGACATGGATTGGTCGTTGCCAACTGCTATAGTTGTTGGAAACGAACAAAAGTGAGTACAATTTGTTGTGTGAATTAGATTTACTTGATTTTCCTCCTTTGCTTTACCTAGTCACATGTAAATTCCTAATCCAGCAATCAAAAATTACGTTATTGTATTAGTTATGATTTATGAACAAATGCTGAAAACTCTGATTGGTGATGATACATTCTATACTAATATAAATATAGGTGCCATTGAAGTGCAACTTTTCTGCTAAAATGTGGTGAACAGTAGACAAATTAACAGAAAGCTTTGTAATCATGTAAAAAATAGAAGTTGAGAATAGAATATACTTAGCATCATGAACATCAACATTACCCCAAAACCTCAATGGGGGGGGGGGGGGGGGGGGGCTGTCGGATGTGTGGACCTAATCCATAATAAATAAGGATCACAAATAGCTTATATGAACCACGTCGATATAGTCTATTTTAACCCAAAAGCCAAAAAATAACTTAATCTTTGTCTCCATTAGGAATGTACACAACAAGATATACTTAGAATGTTTGAGGAATTTGTTTGAGTATTCAAAGCACTTGGTTGAAAAAAATCATTGTTTCTACACCAAAATGAACAAGGTGCATCTACAAAGAGCATTTCTTACAACATGTTGATGCAAAAGAATAACATAACTACATTATTATGCTTAAGTGGTATTGTACTATTATCGAATGTTAACCATATGGACAAAGGCGTTTAAGTGTTGCATTTACAGAGCCAATATATTACGTTACATAAGAGTGGTCACATATCACAATGGTGTTGACACATTTGCATTTACTTTCAATGAGATCAGAAAATTCGTTCATCTCATTCTACATCCAGAGTGATTTCTCAGATTTCTCGTGTTATATCATATCTTTGGGTGATTTGAGTAGTCCAATTGTTCCATGCATTTTTCAGGGGCATTAGCGATGAGGCCTTGAGGCTTGCTGATCTACATTGTAGCATTCCCATGAATGGAATGGTAGATTCTTTTAATGTTTCAGTTGCAGCAGGCATCCTCGTGCATCATGCTGTTTGCGATAGGATATCTAGATTGGTATGTTCCAATCTTCTGTGGTATACTGTGTTACTTGAGGTAGTGCAATGAACATTGCCAATTTTTATGGTACTCTCACGTGCAATATCTTTCTCTCAAATTTTATATTTTTGGAGCATCTCTATTTCTCCTCTTCCATGGTTTTGTTTTTCCCTTGCCAAGTACGAATTCAGTTTAGTAAGATCAATCGAGCAACTTAAGGTTCTGTCAATTATAATGAATTTCCATTGTCCTACAGTAATTATGTTTTCCTATATTTGTTACATCAAATATATATTAAATATGTAACACTTTTATGTAGCAAGCAATTGATGAATCCACACAGACTGATGAATGGGCTAAATAAGTTCAATTATTTAGAAATTTACCGTAGTGCCACACCTTGAAAACAGCCAAACATGCATAGCTCATGTTAACGATTAATTGAGTCCAAAGAACCAACATTCATTAAACGTCGACAATAAATCAGTCCATCAGACATTGCCAGTGAAACCTAGAAAAAAATCATTATTAGTTTCAATTTGCTTTCTGTAATACAACATTCTAGTGTGAGTTTTTATTATACTTGGTTAGTACTTCAAATGGTGACACATACCCATGTGTAAAAGAGAGATGAGTGTAAAACATTGGGTATTGTGGCTTACGTGCGAGGTAGAAGCACCCATGCATGATTTGAAACAATACTAGCAGATCCAAGGGCTTTCTATAGGAGTCACTATATGAAGAAGGGCAATGATATAACTGAAACATGTTTTACAATTACTGAAATTTATTAACCTTTCCTATCCATTACGAGTATTTACCAGTTTACTTGCAGGGTTCCCATGGGGATTTGACATCTGAAGAAAAAGAAATATTGCTTGCTGAATTCTTTCTGAGGCACAGGGAAAGAACCTACGGTGTTATGGAAGAGTATGCAAGGCAACAGTCAGACGACCTGACATCTAAACTGTGACAAGTGCAGTTAATTTGCAAAGTAGCAAACAGATTCATCATGCATGGTCTATTCCTTCAGCTGTGGTTTGAAGGTGATGAGTTTGGGTAATATAGGAAGGAACCCCATGAAGATCAAGGTATGTCGTCGAGTATAATAGGATCTGGCTTTGCTTCAGTGGCAATGGCAATTTGAGATGAAATCTTACTCCCGCATGAAAGAATATCTTGCATCAAACTGGTGTAACCATTGAAGATACTTCGAAGATGAAGTTATCTGTTTCTTTTTTAATATCCTCTCTATGAAGCACCATGTCAAGTTCATTTTTAATTTTGTTATTTTAATTTATAGATTTGTGTAACAGTTTCGACTAATTTTGAAGCTTACGAAACAAAGCCTGAAGGAACACTAGATAGCTGTCTGATGTTGCCATGTGGTTTGGCCATTTACTTTATGAGATCGTCCCTTTCTATTTGCAGGTTCAGTAAAGTTTGAACTTTCGTTTACATTTTGTGCAAGTGCAATATGCCAATGTCAGACTTTGGAATATCAACAAATATTGATTGTGGGTTGTTATTCATGCTCCTCTGAAACTAGACTGGTCTGCCATCTGAACTTTATATTTCACAAGGAACGTCAACAGTACTCCGAACACAACAAGCAAGTTGCATCATGCATGTCATATACCATATGGAATCAAGGAACTGGGAAAAATCTTGTGTTGCAGATGCACTTGTAAGCCATAGGACAGGTCTCAGCTTCCTCCATAGAGCAAACGAAGCTGACCATCGCCAACCGGCAAGGCTGACATGACCCACAAGCGTGAAGGCAGTTGGGCGGTGTCGATCCAGCTGCCATCTCAACTGTATTGACTCCGACTCTTGCTTTCGATTTTCTCCCTTTGACGTTGCTATTGTTGCCTCCATCTTTGCTTTGCTTCTGAGTGTGATCTTGCAATTTCATCAACACACGTATTATATATGTCGTATTGAGGTTAATTATGTAAATGATGTAAAGCTAACAAGATTCTTATATATGGCATTAGGTTCAAAATGTTACCTATATCAGTAAGGTTGTATCAAATTACAAAAAACTTTCTTGTTATTAGATATTTACCTTCCCGTTTTGGCTGAATGTAAGAGTATCAAACTGATATATTTCATGAGATTTACGACACTTCAGGATATTGCATTGATGAAAATTAAAAATCTACCGACCATGCTAGTCCTAGTTGGGTGTTACAACAAGTGCTTAAATCTTCTGATAACAAAACTCGAGATTGCTTGTATTGTATGATCGGTTAGTCTACAAAATCTGAAGCACTTGGTTCAGTTAATATGGTAGTGTCATATTGTGCACCATTTTGAACACTAACATGAAAATTAATAGGACACCATAATTTATAATATATGAATATGAAAATTAAGGAGATTCCTACATACTTTGATGATCAAGATGTATTGCTCCGTCGACCAAAGGACTAGAAAACACAACAAGAATAGCGACAGCGAGCAACAACAAGTCCCTCATTGTGTTTCCTCTGCGGAGAAATTAAGTCTGGATTCGTGTGTTCTATGAAAGACTTGGATTGCATTCTATATATATAGAGAGAGCAATGAAAATAAATGTACTCGATATTCACTAAAGATAAAGATGATAAGTTATGGAGATGTATTGAAACATGTCATAGATATGGTTGAGTATTGAGAGTGAGAAGTGAAGATCACATGGGAATGGAGATCTTCATAGTCGCTCTGGTGGTTGGCAATTGGCATGCATACTTGCAGTACGTAGTATTTGAATTTCATGTACTTATTCATGACCTTGTTATAGATATGTATACATATATGGTGAGAAATGTGATGCTGGTGCGTACAGAGAGAGAACTTGGTGGGGGCGCATGTTCACATCAATGCGACCGTGAAGTGTGAAGGGAAGGCAATAATATAACTTGTCTACTTTTGGTTACATAAAGCAGGAGATCAACAATTTGAGTTAGTTGAGCATGCCACACAAGAACCATAGGTACTTGTATGATTGAATTGAATCCTCCAGGACGGACAAATACCTCCTCAATCCCCTACCACCGTGTTAAATTCATAGCCCCCCAGGCTGTGGTTCAGCTGGTTAGGGCAGTTGTTTGATTGTCCATTGACCCCAGTTCAAATCTTTGGACGCATCCTGATGCAAACGGTGTGAATCATCTTCAGTTTATACTAGCAGCCCACCTATCCAAAATGGGAGTGGATGTCAGGAAATTCTAGACCATCAAAAAAAAAATTAAATTCATATCCCCAACCCACTCCATGACTTAGGTGGATTGAAACGTAGCCGGTCAAATAGCTAGTTGAATGAGGTTGTATGCATAACCATACATCAAATTTCATATTTGGTATCAAGACTGAAAGAGCACCTCATGGCTATGGTGTTCGTGACCTACATTTTGACCGTGGATGAACCTTGTGTGAAATTATTAAAAATCGACAACAACTTCAACTTGACGCAACATACAAACTGAGGACCAATCAATGGAGATTTGGAAGAGTTGGTAGAAATGATTTCACATTCAAATTAGTAACTACCCTACCAACACAAATTAAAACAAAACATTTCCAAGTATATTTGATAGATACAAAACTTTGACCGCCTGAACTACATAAAAACAACACTTAATAAAATAATTGTGCAAATGCTAAAAGTAGATACACAAATTGATCTTGTTCATGCATCATAACTACAAAAGATGGTGAAAAGCACAACAATCATGTTAACTGTAAACCCAAAAGAAAAGAACTTGAAGTTCTGAGTTCCGACCAATACATTTCAGTTGTAATCCAGGGAACATTCATAATTGTCTTGATCCTGTGAGACACCAACTTGTGGACTTCGCCAAACCATTTGATCCGATGATCCTCCCACATTTCTTTGGGTTCTCTGGTTTTCTTCATTCTGCACTCTGCCGCTGATCTCCAAGCAAAGACCATTTGCTCGTTTGGTTTTTCTTCCTTTGGCATGGTTTCGGGTAGAGCCAGTGTCCATAAAAACAGGCTGAATTGGGATGGTTGGATTTACTTTGACACGGCCTGATTCTTGCCCTTCTGCAGGTCTTAGCAGGCTACTCTTGCTTTCTGGCTCTGATGCTTCATCCTCGTTCACTAGCACCTGCAAACATGGTCAATTCTCGACTTATCAGGATAATTTTGCAACTTCTTGGCCTAATAGCAGCTGAAGAGAAACCGAAGGGAGATAATCATATACAAATCTGCTGAATATTTTCATGTATCAGATGTTGAATCATAAAGTTAATGAAGAATGTTAATGTGATATGCAAACAATATGAGACTCGTGAAATAACAGGACAAAGAGTTTTTATGCAAGTCAGATAATCCATGAATAAGATTCATTGAAATATAAATCCATGAATCCATTACACACTTCTCAGTCATAAAAACAAACTAAAGAATAGGAATGCAAGATCTTTCTTGAACAAACTAGAGAAAGATAAAGATAACTCATGCATCATCCATGACCTTATTAGAACTTAAAAAATTAATCTTCTGGAAATATCATGACAAAACTTCCATTCTACTCACATGTACTCCACAAGTAACCCGTAGCAAAAACTGAAAAACTATAGGGATATCATGGCATAAGGTTTCCTTTTACAGGATTCCATAAATATACTATTCCAAAAACAAAAGGTTTGAAACAACTTCTACACTTCATTGGATTTCTTCTAAATAATTTATTCTCCACTGGGTAAGATAAACCATAGTCCCCTTTCATTTCTTAAAGAAGTTTAAAAATGAGCACAAATGCTATATTGACTTACTCTGAGAATGTCCTAGCAGAAATTTTCAATGAAACCTATCAGTTTCTTATTATGTCCATCTCTAATGGAGTCAAAGATTTAGACCATTTTTTGGCTTTCGGATTATAATGGACTAAATGAAAAATGATTCATGGATTGTTTACCCTTATGCAATATGACATTGCAGATAGTCGAGTGCATTTCGAATCATGGACCGATTGGAAACAGTCTCTCCTTTATGTTGGGAATGAGGTTCTGCACATCCAACCTCCTTATCCTGCCCAAGGTGGGAGCCTCTTTTGAGACTTTGGGTACATTAATACTATCCACCTCGAATTCTATGAACTTTGTAATTTTTAGAGACAAATTTGATTTGTCTTATAATTTTTCTAACAAGGATGGAGAATTGGAGACTCAAGGCTAGAATTGGTTTTGGGAAAAGATCAGACTTGTCGTCCTGTAGTTCTCATGTCATTTAAAAAGTTATATCCTTTCGTAGGCCTCTAGAACTCTTCCCTTCTCTGTGAATTTTGTTATGTACAATTAGCTATGTTATGTTACGTATAATCATCTATTTATGCATGTCTGTACAGATTTATAATATAAGTTATTAGCATGTTTAAGTATGAGAATAAGCATAGTGTAGGAAAGAAAACAAGCACAAAATATTACAATCTGGATAGACTTAAGTAGTCATCTACTATAGTGATCATTTCTAGAACAAATAAATTCTAATCCACCATCTTATACAGGAAGGGAATATTACCATAGTGCCAGTTTAGCCTTTAATCCTAGTAGACTGAGGCAGTGTTAGACGAAGAATTTATGGAACAGTAGAAAAAACTTCCAAGTTATGTTGGAAGAAGCTGGGAGATCTATGTACTATAACCTAGCAGTAGATGTGATTTATAATAAAGATAAATGGAATCAAGAGAGTAACCAAACCACCTCACACTGTGAGAATGTGGCATGCAATAAAGAGAACAAATAGATACATTTGGGGCCACTAGTAACTTGGAATCGCTTCTAGCATAACCAAATATACAGTACTAGTAAAAATAATAATTCTTATATAGTCGGATCATTCTGCCAAAATCAGATGGAAAGGAAATTACTATTAAATTGAGCTTGAAATTTAGCATATTGTTGTTTTGCTGTGTATTTGGTAACATAAACAATATGAAATTATATGAATTATTAAAGATATATGTTAAAACCTTGCGTCCAACTAAGTCAAATGTCACAACAACTTTGCTTTTCCGCATCTTTTCAGCTTCCTCCATTTCCTTTTGCTTTGCACTTAAAAGATCCTTCTCCTGTGGAAGTAAAAAAAAAGGATCATACTCGAATTTTTCATAGTATACTTGACATGGTCAATATATCATACCATATCTCATGGAAAACTTGAGAGATAATGTTTTCATTCCTATTAAATATTGGCACTGCAAATCTCTTTTATTTTGTTAAAAAAATGGACATTATTTTTTACAACCTATCGGTTCTCCAAATTGTGAGGTGTAAAACTTTACGCACACAACAAAGTTTGGTTCAATGACCTCTCAACCAGGCGAGAGTAAGAATTTCAGGAAGAATACTAAAAAGCGGTACTTATGAAATGGTAGGACGTGTTTTTTCCTAAAACAATAGTTATAGAAACGAAAAAGACCACCACTTGTGAGTAAATTATCACAATCTCAACTACACTTGAAGGTTTACAAAACCACGAAGAAAAGATAGTATACCTCTTTTGATAACCAAGTGTTCCCTTCAATTTGATAATAGTCACTCTGATCATCGATTACTGTAGTTCGGGCTGCAGAGTCTCTGTCATATTCCACGAGCCTCTTCGCAAAGGCCTCAGCAGCAGCTTCTTTCTCTGTCACAGGTACAACTGTATTTTCTAAACCAGCATAAGTACTTCCTTCTTTTAAGACAAACGCACCACAGAAACCGCAGGGGCCCTCCCCTTCCTGTTCGCACACTATCTTCCCACAAGACAAGCAATTGCTCACGAGTTTGTGCCTGCGGGCTTGGCATGCACATGGTTTTCCTTTCTTAAAAACCACGGCCCCTTTTGCAGCTTCAGCAAGAGAAAGAACCTTCCCTCCCTTTTTCTTCTTGGAGGCATTGGTGTTTACCTTAGAAGTGTTTCCAGAATGTGAAGCTTCATTCTGACGATTGGCATCACCTTTTGAAATGTTTCCAGAACCTGAAGCTTCAGGTTGATGATTTGTGTTTCTTGAACCTGAAGCTTCATACTGCTTAGAGATGTTTGCAGAACCTGAAAAATTAGATTGAGCACTGGAGTCCTTGCCAACAGCACTGAAAAATAATATTCCTGACTTACGTGTTTGCTAGCCTCCTCTCCAATAATATTCTGTCACAAATTGTTAACTTTTATCAAGCATATAGAAAAGAAATCAGACACTACTAGGAAATTTGTGACAATCAACACTAACATCTGACAGTTGCAAGGCTTTGTTACCAAATTAATAAAATTTAAAGCGTTGGAAACAATTCAGGCATTACATGCATTAAACAACTTTGGAAATAATTCAGAAAAAGCTTCGATAGATTAGGTTAAGCATTAACATCCCATATATATATATATATTCCATTTTAATAATAAAAAAACCCATTGATATCCCAGATGAATCATGTACTGTGCTTAGTTGCTAACTAAATTACGGAATGCAACACAAATCTAATAAGCATTTAAAAACTGCACAGTTAAAAAATGGATCACAAAACCATAATGCACACAATTGGTTTACTTTTTGCTTGTGAAAGTCTTAGAATTAGAATCGGATGTCATGATTGAGGTGTGAGTTAGAAATAAATTTAGATTGGGGAGAAAAAGGAAAATAATACGTGGATGTAGTCGGCGGCGTCGGGAGGGGAAGCGAGGTCGCAGTAGGAGACGAGGCCGGAGATGAGGTCGGCGTCCAGGTGGAGGGCCGTGTCGGTCGTGCGCCAAAGCTCTTTCAAGTTACTTTGATTACCTCACAAGAAGTCGTAATCCAATTACATTGCAACGTAATCAACTAATTTCATATTACTTAAACATCTTCACATAATCAAAACTCAACCTTATTTCTCGTCAGAAGCATGTTGGAGCCACCAACCTTTTCGGCCATTTATCAAATTGAATAGATTACATATTTATTTATTTTGATTACATTGAAATTCTTACGGGGAAATCCAACATTACCGACCATCGTAATTTGATTACAAAGAATCTAATTTATGGTAATGTAATCTAATTAACTCAAAAGAAATGAAACAAACAATTTGGAATTCAATTGTTTTTTCTCTCATATTGGCCAGAGAGGCTCGTAGTTGTGTTTAGTTATGAAATGTCTACTGGGTACTTATTTTGGGTTGTAGAGGTAGACTAGAGGCGCGCGAGATACCTTCTGTTTAGCAAACCGTAAATCGTAACAATTTAATTTGAGTTTGTAGTACCTAACAAACCCGACATCCTTGAGATACATTATCATAGGGGTGTCAGTGGATGTCCGAAATCCGAGAATCCGTCCGCGTCCGTATTCGTTTTATCCTTAGAATCCGTCATCCGTAAAACCGTATTCGTATCCGAAACTTGATATCCGAGAACTCGCGGAGCGAATATGGATATTGATACATCCGATCCGAATAACATCTGATCCGAGATTTAATATCTGTATTATAGGATCCGTATCCGTATATGAATCTGTATCCGTATATGAATATGTATCCGTTTAATATCATGCATAACATATATATGTATATATTTATTAAATTTTTATAATTTGTACATAGTTGCTAATTAATTGTAACTTAATAAGTTAATATTATCTTTCATATGTAATATGAAAAATTATGTTCTTTGTATACAATTTACCCAACATATATAAACTATTTTCTCCAATTTTCCAAAGCAAAACCTAACCCTAACCCAACCCTTGCCGCCTCCAACCCTCGCCTCCGCCTCGTCCTGCCGTCGTGCCTCGTGCGTCCTGTTGTCACGCCTCCTGCCGTCCTGCCTCGTGCGTCCTGCCGTCGTGCCTCGTGCGTCCTGCCGTCGTGTCATCGTGCGTCCTGCTGTTGAGGTACTAATGTTTCTCCGTCTTCCCTTTTTCGAGTAGATTTTCATGATTTTTACTTCATTTTCCGTATATTGATTTTCCGGTGAACACTATTTATTTTCTTTTTTCTTATATTTCGTTCTAACTTAAGGACGGTTGGATTCATGAGTCAATGCCTAGTATTCCTGTTTCAATGCTAAAGTGCTAACATAGTTATGAATCCTTTAACATTCATGATAGGTTTGAAGTGAGGAATTGTTCTTGAATGGCAATGATCTTGACCATACTTTATGAGATTCAATAATTGTTTGCAATGTGTCACATTTTTCGCAGCATGGAAGAGGATTTGCTAGTTGTAGATGGTGCTTCCGGTCCAGTTGCTCGCACCACAACAAGTCTTGTTTCGAGTTCCACACCGATTAGCAATGAGACACCTGTTGGAAGTGCAAATGTTCATGGAGTGGAAGAGTCCAATCAGGATGCAAAGCGACAAAAACGATTTACTTCGGAAGTTTGGATGCATTACAAAAGAGAAAGGTTGAGCGATGCTTCTGTCAAAGCCACATGCAATTATTGTCAAAAGGTATTTGATGGTGGAAGTGCCAAAGGTACTACCCATCTCAAAAATCATCAAAAATGTTGCATGCGTAGACCAAGAGCAGACATAAGGCAACAACTTCTTAGTAAATCATCCTCTAAATTGGTGGTTCATAAGTATGATCCTAAAGTAGAAAGAGAATATTTTGCTGAAATGATCATGAAGATGGATTTGCCTTTTGTATTGTGCGAGAATGACTACTTTAGAAGGTGGGTTTGTTATGTTGAACCTTCATATAAGTGTCATTCAAGGAATACCGTTAGAAAGGATTGTCTTGATGTTTATGGGCAATGGAAGGAAAAACTTTATAAAGCTCTTGATGAGAATACTAGTAGAGTCACCTTCACCACTGATTTATGGACACCCGAGCACCAAACTCGTGGATATTGTTGTGTTACATGTCATTATATTGATGATAAATGGGTATTGCACAAGCAAATCATTGCCTTTCAGGACATTAACACACCACACACTAGTGATGTCTTAGCTGATTGGCTTAAAAATCGCATCATGGATTTGAACTTGGATAAAAAGATGTTTAACATTGTTATGGATAATGCTAGTAATAATGAACCAATGGTGAACACTATCAAGACATGGTTGAATGGAAAGAACGTACTTCCTCTCAAGGGTGAGTTATTTCATACTCGTTGCACCGCTCACATCCTTAATTTGATTGTGAAGAATGGGTTGCAAGTTATTAGTCCTTTGTTAGAGAAGATTCGTAAAAGTGTGAAGTATGTTAATTCTTCTGTACATAGGGCTAATAAGTTTAGGGTTGCACTGAGTCAAACTCGGTTGACTGGGAATAAGGGCGTGTCTTATGATGTTGATACTAGATGGAACTCAACTTATCTAATGCTTGATAGTGCTTTGGATGTCTGGGATGCATTTGACCGTTTAGCAGAATTGGATGATCAATATAAGTTGTTGCCAATACCAGAGGAGTGGGAGATGGGTAGAAATATACGAGATTGTTTGAAGGTTTTTTATGATATCACAGTTTGTCTTTCTCGTAGTAAATATCCCACCGCTAATTTCTACTTCAATGATGTTTGTCACATCCATTACATGTTAATTACATGGCATAAGAGTCCTATTGAATACATTTGGTCAATGGCAACTATGATGCAAATGAAGTTCGATAAATATTAGGATTCTTGCAGTTTGGTATTGTCTTTTGGTTCAGTGCTTGACCCACGTTACAAAATGGTGTTTGTTCAGTATGCAAATCGTCACTTATATGATTCTTGTGCTGATGAAAAAATTGATAAGATACGAGATAAACTTACTAAGTTGTTCACAGAGTATTTGGATGCTCCTAGTAGTTCACAATGTGATGGTAGTAATCCTTCTGTAGAAGAAATGACTTATGATCCTAACCAACCATTCAGAGGAGGATTTATAGGATATGCTAGTAGTAACACTCAGTTTGTATCAAGTGCAACAAAATCTGAACTTGAGATGTATTTGGAGGAGCCTTTAGTCCGGTTAACCAATAATGAGTTGTCATTTGATATCTTGAATTGGTGGAGTCAGCATGATGCTAGGTTTCCAACACTTGCAAAAATGGCTCGTGATATTTTGGCAATCCCGGTATCAACAGTTGCTTCAGAATCTGCATTCAGTTGTGCTCGTAGAGTCATTGATGACACTCGTTCTCAGTTAGGATGAGATGTTGTAGAGGCATTGGTTTCTACAAAGGATTGACTGTCACATTTAATCATGAGTATGTATTATTACTTAGTTGATGTTACTTTTAAATTTCTATGATTTAATTTTATTATGGTAATGAACTTATCTGTGTTGTTTAGATTCAAGTGAAGCTGAAAAGGATCAAGAGTTAGAGAGTTAAATTTCTAAATTTTAGAAGAAGACCCCGGTTTACCTTGAAAGGTAGTTTTAGAATTTGATTTTTATTTATTGAATATTTAGTAACAATATATTCATATAATAAATTGTCATTTTTCTTACTTTTTCTCCCTTTACATGTAGGTAGGTATCAAATGTGACTTGTATGCTACCATGAAGATGATGTTTCATGTTGGAATAATTACTTTGCTTAGTTTGCTAGTTGCTTAATTGTTTGTTACGTGGTTCTTGTGTGTTCTCAAATGTTGTTTGTAACTTTGTATTGTTCTAATGTTTGTAATTTATGCTTTTATTACTTTGTAACATGTATGTACTGTTGTTAAATTATGGAATTGAAGCAAACTTCAGGTTTTGATTATTATTATTATTATTTTAAAGTAAGAATTCGGATACGGATTTTCGAATCCAGATGTTCGTTCAGATACGGATTTTTAAATCCGAATGTTATTGTTCGGATACGGATAAAATCCGTATTCGATCCAGATCCGACGGATATTGATTCGGATGTACTTAAAAAGATCCAGTCGGATACGGATCCGGATGTTAAAAAATTTCCCAGATTCAGATACGGATGTTGACAGATCCGGTCTGTATTCGATCCGTTGACACCCCTACATTATCATATGTAGAGCAGTTTCACTTTCGATTTTCAAGAAGCTAGCGAAGGGAGGCTATTTGTTACACAATACACACAGATAAAATTCACTTTGACAAACCTAATAAACCTCAAATCGTATCTTCTCAGCAAGTTTAATGCAAAACAGCCTCGTCTTTTCTTCAGTTTTCTTTTCATTTAGTTGTCAATTTAATCCCAACTTTTTAAAGAGTCGTATGCTGCTACATTGGGTAATAAACCAGAGTTTATACTCGTAAAACTATCCATCAATTGATTTATAGGACTAAATATTTGGTTCCTAAGATCAGTTAGAAAGCTTATCAAGCTACAAAAATACTTACATAAATTGGAAAATTAAACTTACTGAGGAAAGACGAAAAAGAACAGGGCATTTTACTACCACAAGAAAATAAAACAATGTGGAGCTTTTACATAATTCGAAGATCACAATCTATGTTCAGGAACGACTTGTTTTTGAACGTGAGCTGCTATGGCTAGTTCACCGATTGTAGTTCCTGCAATATATCCACCAGACCAAGCATTCTGTAGAAAATAAAAAATAAATTAATGCAGCAAAAACATCAAGTAATTTGTAATAGAACAAATGAGTAAAGGTTTACCTGGAAATTAAATCCACCAGTTAATCCATCAACATTTAGTACCTGGAAAATTTAAGATTGTGAGGACTTGATTAGTTCCAACTAAACTAGCTGAGGTATAAAAGACATACCTCTCCTGCAAAGAAAAGCCGAGCTTGTTTCTTGCTTTCCATGGTGTCCATTAAGACCTGCGGACAAGGAAAAATTGTCCCTTGAATCCTTTAGAAGAACTCTAATTCTACAAAGCCCATGAATGGAAGACATAGATGGACATACCTCGGAGAGCGGGATGCCACCAGCGGCAACAAATTCATCTTTAAATTGACCCTTGACATGAGCAGAAAAACAAATAAATTCCTTGAAACCATGTGATAGTGTAAAAGGCAAATTCTTGTAGAGCATTGGAAAGTAATAAAATTGTACCTTCCCTTTTATCTTGAAAGGGCACTGTTTCAGAAGACGAGCTATTGCATTAATGGAATTGTTAGAAACGGAAGCCCAAAAAAGATCACCGTCCAATCCCTGGGAAAAAAAGAGTTAATGGAGCAGAGCAGAATGTAGGAACCAGAAATCAGACATTTGTAAAAGTTACAAACCTCCCGTTCCAATAGATATCTCCAAAATCTCTTCATAAGGCCAAAGGTAGCAGGAAACGAATTGGCTATTTTATGCTTCTGTGAGAGAGAAAAACATAAGTTGCTGGACAAAGTTATAAACTATATTAGTGATTAAAACAGCAGGATATGTCACTCCTCAGTCCTCACTCCAGTAAGACTTGATTCCTTTCTCAAAATAGTAATCATTTTCGACTACCAAATTGTAGAATTGCACTGGGATCGTATTGACAACAATCAGGTTCTTCATTCATGTACTAGAATTACCGTGTACAAATCTAGCATCTTTAATATAGTTATTTGTAACTTGCTGTAACACGTGCTTTTATTACCCAAAATAAATCCTTTTGTAGTCCTAAATCCTTTTTATTTGTGTTTTGTCAGAAAAGTCAAAAGGATGCTCCAGTTTAAAAATAAAACGAGTGAGTGGAAAGAACCCTAAGCTGATCTTTGTGCTCAATGAGAAGCCGTTTCACATCGTCTGCATTTACATCGGGCACAAAGTCTACAAGAAGTATTCCTGTTGTAATGCACCAAGAAAGGAAGACAATAAGTTCGTTGTGCATTCAAATCGATCTTGGAGAAAATAGTTGCAAACCAAATGCTCCATAAAATTTCAGAACATACAATAAAATTAGTAATAACCTCAAATACACATATTAAATAGTTGTATGCTAGTACGCCTATACCCATGTAAGATGCCTTGCTCAATATATAATGCTCCTGCAATCATATATGTACAAACTAAAAAACCATGTTACCTTCATTATTCCAAAAATCCCACCTATATATATACGCTGCCCTCCACCTTGTGACAGGATATGGAATGAGTTATCTATCCTGCCCTCAAATTTGCCCACCTTGTGACCGGACGGTTGGATTCGGTCCGGTCCAGTCCAAGACCGAATTTTTACCTCAAAAATTATATAAAAAAAACAAAAACTGGTCCGGACCGGGACCGGGACCGCATTTTCAACTAGGGCCGGACCGGAACCCGGACCGGTTAGTTCCGGTCCGGTCCGGTCCAAAAACCCTGACCGGACCGGTTTTTGCACACCCCTACTTGAAAGAAACATCCTATTTGGAACTGCCCACATGCAGCATGACTGCATGAGATGTTTATATCAATAAGCATAAATAAATTATACAAGACAACAGAATCCATTAATAAATTATTTCAAATCTTGAACCAGGTTCTCCCATAATACGAATGATCCTGGCAATAACAATCCTCTATTGCTCGAGAAAGAACATCCTGTTCTCATGGGGCAATATCCATGTCCCAGAAATAATAAGTAGCTAGCATACTCATTCTCAAGTGCTTTACTCAGCAGCATAGACCATAGTTCAAATTCTCTTATTCCCATGTTTGCACAAAGTTAATCCTAGTTTTAAAGGTATATATACCTGTGTAATTAGTCTGAAATAGGTGACGTGCTCCCCATGCAGACAGTCGAAGTATCACCGGTCCACTGAGCCCCCAGTGGGTTATTAACATAGAACCAACCTACCACACCCAAAGCAGAAACTCCCTTAGATTGCAAACCTTGTTGGTTTCATGGATATCCTTGCAAAGATCACCCTAAAACTAAGAATAGAGAGCTGAAAACATGCCTCAGTTAGTCCGGAGAAGCTCCCTTTGGCAGCATCAAGGTTTAGCTTTGCCTTAACCTTTTGGAATGTAACCTGTTCAAAAGAACAAGTTAAAAATAAAACTTGGGGAAAATCATTGAACAAGACCCATCTTTAATAGAACAAGTTAAATATAGTACTTAAGACAATAATTAGGAGTGAGATGGTTTTTATCACTTTTCCTCATTAGAAACCTTTGTAACTAGATTTTCCTTGAAGAAACTGGAAGTATCAAACATAACACATTACGAATCTTGCAATATGAGCCTTATTGTTACCCCTGACAAACTTGCCAACTGTGTATCCTCAATTTTGAATGTGAATAAGCTTGGCATTGGCTCGATAAGGGAATGTCCTAATTGGATGGCAAGAGCATAACCCTGAGAAAGGGACTAACTGTTAAAAATAAATGTAAATATCCACATACTGCAGATGAACAAATACACAACCTGCTTGCTGCTTCCAGAGGCAATCAATAAATAGTCAGCTTCGACTTTTTCAACAAGGTCAGCGGTTCGTTTCTCAATTTTGACAATGAACTTGCCTTTGGGATCATAAGATGCACCTGACACTACTTTCCCAACCTGTAACAAAACTTGAGAAGAAACTTCAGTTTTAGTCTTTTAGGAACTTTCATGTATAAGTCAAACAACTGAACAAATGAAAGAATAATGCTGACAATGATCCATATCAGTTTAACTAGACTAATTGTAGAGAAAATTAATTTTCGTAAGTCAAAAATGTGCACATACGCACCATTAATAAGGCAGAAAGACAAAACAAGGGTAAAATTCAAGTAACAAACTAAGCACGCAGTCTACATACCCAAGTTTGTCTTTAACGTATCAAGCTATATTACAGTACTATGATATAGATGTAGTATCTCAAACAATTTATGAATTTGCTAAACCAAGAACATACCTCCACTCCTTTTTGCTTCAAGAAGAAGACAATCAACTATCGAAGCTGAATTATTGCTGACAGGAAAAACTCTTCCATCCTCCTCTGTCTAAGATGAGTAGAATGAAATCACTTACAGGAGACAAACCAGAAATTCATGAACTACCAATTACCAGAAAGAAATATGGTAACTCTGTTGCTAAGACAACCTTTAGTTTGACACCATGATGCTTAAACCAAGACATAGTTTCCAACGGACCATGAATATCAAAGAAGGATCCTCTCAGTTCTTTATTACCCCTAGGATAGTGGTCAACCAGATCCTGTAAATTTTTGCAAGATAAATAATGTGTTATAATATAGAAATATGATGCATTTCATGTTGACACTTACACTCAATTCTCAAAGCATACGAAGGAATATATGAGCCAAGGAAAAAATGATCATATTACTGTTTGATAGGTAAGAGAACGTGCCAAAAACAATTAGACTCAAACAAAACAAAGATATTATTATTCAGAGAATCACCACATCTTTATTTGATGGCTACTAATGAGTATACTCTCAAAAGTCATAAGTATGAAAACTACATTGAAGAGAAACATGTTGCTTGATGTGTCCTTTTGGCTCCTACAGAATTAGCTTTGGGGCTGTGCTTCTAGAAGCAAAGCCTAATGCACAATTTACAGTAGCATATCTTACAACTATCCTTTCATAAATGATATTGCTTTGCACTTACTGATAATAAAAATACGACATTCTTTTGGACTTCAAATAGAAAAGAACATAAATGAATCAACAGTTGGTCTCACCATTTTGTCAACAAAATGCCCATTAGTCACATTGCAACGTCCACCACCAGAAATTTTAACCTATTTCAAAAACAAAGTTAGTAATTTAGTATGAATTAAAGATCTACCTCATCTCTATTCACGTACTCAAAACTAAAAGGAATGCATATAGAAACACTCAACCAAACCCATGGAATCTGAATTACAAGAAGATGCAAAAACGAAAAATTGAATCATAAAAAGCAAGCACATAACCATAAAAAACAAGATAGTCTTGCCAACATTTGCACCAACAATATCTAATTTGTGAGACGGTTCTCAACCTCCAATTTCGCATTAAGTTTCACAGCCAAGACTAAGTCGTCATTCTTATTGTTTTTAAAAACTCTGCAACTATTCTTCCCCCTACTACTAGACTATTACTACTCGGGAATGAAATGCATCGACCTGACCATTCCATATCACAAAAGTATCACCGAACGATCAACCTGAATAAACCAAATACGACTTCAAAGATGCTAATGCTTAAATATAAAAGAGAAATTTGTGTCTATAATTGTTTGTAGAATTGTTTGTAGAAAGTAGAACATCGTCATGGGTTAATCAATCTAATCTAGGTGTTGAAAGCATTTGAATTAACTTCTCAAATTAGCTTCTTGAGGTTTATGAAAGCCACATAATGCCACGACGTTTGAATTTGGACTGCTTTGGCTTCCTGCTTCCCAACCATGTAATAGTGTTAGGTGTGATTAGTTTGCAGGAAATGATGGAAAATTCAAAACTCAAATTCATGACTTCCCAAGACATTGCAGTGGAAGGGAAGTCATTCACGGTACAATTTTATAAAGATTTCGAACTCACAGAACTTAATTCCCAAAATTATTTTAAATTTTCCTACAAACCAATCACAAGAAAATCATCCAGGAAGTCAGTTCCCCCGCTTGCAGACTATTTCCCTGTAAATCTCCATAGTCTGTTCTAATGTTAGAAAAAAAGCAGTATTATGAAAAAGTCTAATCTGCATCAAGCACAAGTGTGGCATGTAAAACTCCAAAACAACAACTTCAAACCGTAAAAAGCAAAACGTGCCTTGGCCAAAGGCTTGCCTTTCTCGACAACGACGACGTCGAGGAACGGAGCCAAAGCCTTCGCCCGAATCGCAGCGTAGATTCCGGCGGCGCCTCCGCCGACCACCACGAGAAGCTGCTTGTTCGCCTAAGCGTAAAACTGAAGCGTGAGCGGGAAATTGGCAAGGAGAGGGGTCGGTGGTGGAGCGGACTCACCTGGTGGGAGCAGCGGATGGCGGTGGTTAGGGTTCGAGCGCGGTGGTGGAAAGGGAAGGAGAAAGGGGTGGTCGAGTGGAGGAGAGTTCGGAGAGGAGAGGATGTCATCTTTTTTTGTTGTGGGGTTTTAGTGAGTTGGGAGAAGTTGGTTGATTGGAACCATTTGGAAGTGGAGTTGTGTTGTAGTATTAGGATTTAGGGTTTATGTCGCCCCTAATTTGTTTTTCCATAGTTCCGTAGGAACTGAAATAATTACTAAAACTTTAGATCCTCGATGTCTTCGATGTCTTTAGAACATGGAGTACAAACGAGTCATTCCAATTTCAAATTTTTTAGGTTACGAAACTTTGTGATACGGACTTTCAAAATTTCTATAAGTTCGGACCAATCACCATGAAACATTCTAAAAGTCTAATTCTCCCATTTCTGAAATATTTTCCTTCAAATCATTCACACCCGCTCAGTATAACCAAATTTTCATATTTTTCACCTGATATTCTTTATTGAGTCCAGAACTTAATTTTTCTAAATTAAGCTCCTACAATATCCACAACTCATTTCAAATTGTAAGGTAGATTAAGATAAAAACGGTTATGTTAATTAAAAGTGAGATTAACCGTAAATAAGATCAAATTGTGAGATTGTAAGAGACTTAATCTAAATTTGATGAGCCCTGGCTCACTAGAGCTTAACCCTATTTTTCACTTGTGGTGCAATTCATCGATTGGTTTACAAGGTTGAAGAAAGTTCAATTACAATTTTATAATTCTGTTGTTGTATTTCCGGAAGTCTATTATTCAATGACAAATATTTTTTAATGTTAAAATGAAAAGAATTATTGATTTTGTGTTACAATGTGAAAAGTATTTCTCCAAATAAATGTATAGAATTTGATTTTCTTTAGTTTTCAAGTGGAAGTGGAGAAAACTCATCTCATGCATGTTATCATGTTTACTCTTAATGATATAGTTATTATATTTGTCACCAAAAGTAAATATTTTTTATATTTAACGATTGTATTCTACTAAATGAATACGAACATTCAAAAAGAGATATAGCCGAACTTCCACAAGAACTAGGAGTGTAACTGGGGTGGGTATTACCCGTTTACCCGTCACATTTAATAAGCAGGTACGGGTATGTGTACGGTTTTTTTACCTATTTAAAAAATTATACATGTTTACCCATACCCGCTTTATCCGTTTAATAAATGGGGCGGGTATGGGTATACCTCTACTCATATTTGTTTAACCATTTAATTGTTTAATTATTTAATTAATATATAATATATAGTTAAAATAATAAAAAGTGAGACTTTTGTTGACAAAAATGATTGTTTCGAGACTTGTTTATGAAAAAATTAATTATTTTTCGTTATTTTGATTTAATTCATAATCTTAAAAATCGTAAATTTAGTATCTTTTTTACTCAAATTGTTCTCATCTAATGATTATGTTCTTCCAAGTTGAGTTTTATTAACAAAAGTACACATTTTGTTTACAAAATTATACACACAATACCCATAATACTCGCCCCATTAAACGGGTATGAGATGGGTATGAGTACAATAATATTTAAACAGATATATATATATCTGTTCCCGTTTAGTTAGGCAGATATAGATATTGGTATGACCATACCCGACCAATTTTCACTCTTAACAAGCAAAAAAGATGAGCTCGACGTTTTCACTAAAAAAGTTTTTCTACGTACACAATTTTCACTTTTAATCCTAAGTTAAGAATAACAGACAAAAATCTATAGATACGGGATGATTTTCTAACAAGCATTTTTAAATGGGTCGTTATAAACGGACGCGGGCGTCCGTGACACGCCCTACGTGGCACCCAAAAGTTGGCGAGTCAGCGTTTACTGGGATTGTCATGTCACCCTTTCCAAACGCGCCTTAAATTGTTTTTAAATTTTTTTTTGACGGTTTTCGAAGAACGACGGTTGCTTTCTAGATAAGACAGCGGCAGACACCCTACGAACGACGGTTCGGATACCGAGGAAGATACAAAATATCCAGACCGAAAGGGAGAGTCTCGCTTACCCTTCTTTCTCGTTGTATTACCTGTGAACAGAGTAAGCGTACCTGTGAACCTTTTCCGACTTTCTTTCTTCCCGATTAAACGATAATGGATTCTTCGACTCCAGCCGTCGATAGCGAACCTATCCCAGAAGCGGTGGGTCTCTAATTTTTTTCCCCTGGGTCGTTATTTTTTTGATGAAATTTCGTTTCTTCAATTTTTTGTTTTAGGGAACCACCTACTACTTCCGGGAATCCCGGTACTCCTGGACGGCCATCCGAAAGCAGTTTGACAGGATGAAGAAGGTTGAGAAGGAGGTTTTCCGGAGCACTCCTTTCGGTCACTTCCTAGACCTTCCCAACATTACTACGGACAACTAGGGGTGCGCATGGGTCGGGTTTGGGCCTCAACCCGACCAAACCCGAAATTTTCGGGTTGGGAAAAAACCCAACCCGAACCCGAACCCGAACCGGTTTAGGTTCAACCCAACCCGACCCGAAATTTTCGGGTTGGGTCGGGTTGGATCGGGTTGAACCCGAATTCGGAAATTTTCTCCCAAACTTGGTCGGGTTCGGTCGACCGGTGCTTAAACGGTCGACCGGTGGCTTGAACACCCGAAATTTTCAGGTTGGAAACGGTCGACCGAGTGATGTTCGGTCGACCGGTTTATTTGGGAAAAAATAAAAAAAAATAAAAATCGGGTTCGGGTTGGGTTGGGTCAACCCGACCCCCTCAACCCGATCCCGACCCGAAAATTCGGGTTTTTGATTTTCCCAACACGACCCGACCTGAACCCCTCCCCAACCCGACCCAACCCGACCCGACCAGTCGGGTTCGGGTTGGGTTTCAGGTTGAACACAACCCATGTGCACCCCTACGGACAACGAAATAGTCGGTTGGTTCGTCGAACACTACGATGCGGAGGAGATGTGGCTGAGAATAGGATCAGGGGTAGTTCCCCTTACACCGGAAGACGTTGCCCTAATTTTGGGCTTACGTATGCATGGGAAGCCCGTGGTGATGGAACCATTGGGTGTACAGAGGCGAGAAGGGGTGAACCTTGACAACACACAACTTTTAGGTCATCTGCTGGCAAGCGAAGATGTAACCTTCATCTTGAACTTTCTCTTCTCTTGTTGAGCGTGTTTTTTATGGCTTTTTTTAATTATCTTCTCAGCTAAAGACACTCGACGTCTAGTCGGCGGTCTTCCTATACGTCTGACATTATCTGGATTAAGAACCGATGTACCCGCACACTCAGGTTCATCAAGTCGAACCAAGAACTGGGTAGTGTGCATACGTGACTTAAGCAATTCAATACACTTCACGACCTCAAGATACCTTTCGTGGGAAATGAAGGCTTCCTGTGCGATTCAAACGGCACGACCCATGTTGTCGTCGTGACGACGAAGCGCATCCTTCTCCATTAAGTCAACGTTTGGGTACATCTTATCTCGATAGCTCCTTCGAATATCCTTCCGCCATCGATTAATGATGTAAGAGTCTAGGAGCAATGCATTAGGATTTAAGCGTCCAAGTACAACAAAAACGTGGCAGCATAGAAGACCAACGTGCTGAAACATTCTACAATCACATGTGAAGTTCATGGATATGTTTTGTACTAGGAAACGTTTCGACAGTAGCTGCTCACCAGCCAAAACACGTTCAGATACCTTGTAATGAAATGTGTCATTCGTATTGAACTCCTCCATTATATCGTAGTATATCATCTTCCCAATTTCTAACTGGACTTTCTTGAAGACCCTTACCGTATACAACTCGCTCATCTGTCTCTCGAATGGATAAATTGAAACCAACTGGGGTCTCTTATGAAGATAATCAAAATCTGATTGAGCTTCCTTCTCGTACTTATGGCGGAGCGCAAGTTCGTATTGTTGAACAAACTGCTTAAGGGTGGTCTTCGAAATAAGATATTTGTCGAAAAAGGCGTTCATACTCTCACTTCTCTGAGTAGATGTCATTCCCGCGAAAAAAAATCACCAACAAATGCAGGTATCCACGACTCTCGGATTGCATAAATCGATTTGAGCCAGCTATGGTTCTGCAGGTCAAAATCAAGAAGGAAACCCTGCCAATTACGATCAAATTTTGCCGGGGTTTTGGAATCATATACAATCAATTTCAGATCAAATAACATGTGCTTCCGATACTGCGTCGGCAACTTCACGGGAGCTTTGTTCATTATGTGCCATATACAGAATCTGTGTCTTGAATCTGGGAAGACATTCCTTACAGCAGCAGTAATGACACCACATTGATCTGTTATTATGGATGGGGGTGTTATATCTGCATAAGGGGGCAATTTAAAAGGAGTGAGACATATATTGAAAGGTACAAAATCCTACTTTGAAAACTTTAATAGAACAATCACACACCTAAAACCAAACAGACCCACAACTTAAACCGAACAGATTCACACCTTAAACCGAACAGTCACACAACTAAATCTGAACAGACCCACAACTTAGTCGGAACAGACACACAACTTAATCCGAACAGACACACAACATATTCCGAACAGACAGACATCTTATTCCGAACAGACCGACAACTTAATCCGAACATACATACAACTTAAACCGAACAGACACACAACATATTCCGAACAGACAGACAACTTATTCCGAACAGACAGACAACTTAATCCGAACAGACATACAACTTAAACCGAACGGACATACAACTTAAACCGAACAGATTCACACCTTAAACCGAACAGATTCACACCTTAAACCGAACAGTCACACCACTTAAACCGAACAGTTCCACCACTTAAACCGAACACATACACAGCTTAATCTGAACAATCACAAACCTTTAACTGGACATAGCCACACCTTACCGTTCATGCACGACAACCATGTTTGGAACAACCATATGTAATTTTCAATGGTCTCAGAAGACAGCAAAGCGCAACCGAGCAAAACTGACTCGAAATAGTGATTAACTCCTACAAATGGGGCAAAAGGCATGTCGTATTTGTTTGTAATGTAGGTGGTGTCGAAACATATTGCGTCTCCAAAGTATGAATATGCAGCTCTAGAACGACAGTCAGCCCAAAACACGTTCCTTAGTCTTCCTTCGTCATCCATATTCATTACATAGAAAAACATGGAATCAATCTTCTGCATCCTAGTGAAATAGTTCTGAAGAGCTTGTGCATCACCAGGTCCCATCTTTAAATTTCTGACTTCGTTTACAACATTCCTGCACACAGGAACCACTAAGACCAGACGCAAAATGTTTAACTTCAATTATGTTAGGCAGAAAGAACACAAACCTTAAATCTCTTTCGTTGAAAGTCAATTTGTCATGACCTCCAGTCTCGACCACAAAAGATTGCATGGTCTTAGCAGCAGATATCCCAGCAGTATCATTGCACGATATGCGTGCTTTGGCGACCTCAGGGACGGTTCATTTTTGTCTGAGAAAACGCATTTGCTCCTGTTCAAGCATGGCGTGGTTATGTTTAAGATCCACAAAGTTAATGTGGTAACCCCTTGCTGGGTTTCCGGAGACCCTTATCCGAGCAGTGCATTGGACTCTACTGGATAACCTAGGCTTCAATTTTCCTTGCCCTTGGTTTGTTGGTGTCGTGCCCTCATTGGAGCAAGTCAGCGTGACCCGTATAACAACACCACGATCGTAATGAGATTGTCTTGTCTTAACACCAAAACCACAAGAATCGGCATAGGCCACGTAAAATGTTTTGGTTTCTTCGAAAGAAGGAAAAAACATCTCCTCCTTAGGAACGTTTGCCGGCTGCTCCACTTGGGGGGGCACATGAACGATTTCCATTGGAGTACAGAGGAAGGACCACAGAAGAGAAGGGAAGAAAAAGGAAGATGCATCTTGAGATGAATAACAAGTATTCTGCTGTGTAGGAGCGCCAAAATGATGAAGGAAGGGAGTGATTTGAGACGCATTAATGAGGGATGGAGAGATGCAAACATTTGTACGTATAACCAAAGAATTACGGAATAAAATAAATAATTTTTTTTTTCTGTGCTGACGTGGAGAGTGTCAACTCAGCCGCGTCACTGAAGTAGCGTCCTAAAGAACGACCATCTATCATTTTCCTTTTTAAATAACATATTATTTATTAATGACATCTTACTGTGCAACATGACCAACTCCGCATGTGACTTCACTTCACTTCACACCTCCCTCGCTCGACCGACCAGTCAGTCAGTAGTCCTAACAGGTCAGGTCAACTCTTTCCAATCCGTCCATCCCAAACAAAACCCACCATCCTCTCCAATCCATACTCAATCATCATCACAATGCCACTCTTCTTCTTCTTCTTCTTCTTCTTCTTCTTCTCGACCTCAACCCCTCTCTGCCACTCCCCTCCGACCTTCCCCTTCTCCTTCACCCGTGGCCTCGGCCACCCCTCCTTCCAGATCAACTGCTCCAACACCAACACCAACACCAACACCTCCCTCTTACTCCTATCCTCCAACTCCTTCCCTATCCTCTCCTCAACCTCCCATTCCCTCACACTCTCCCTCCCTCCTTTCCTTCCCCACTCCCCCATCAACCTCTCCTCCACCCCTTTCCACCTCTCCCCCTCTTCCTGCCCTTCCTTCTCCCACTTCTTCCTCAACCAATGCCACCATCCCAACACATCCTCCCTTCCACTCCCCGCCACTTTCCAACTTCTCTGGAACCCTCAAACTGACCCTTACTTCCTCCTTTGCTACAACTCATGTCGTCGTCGTATTTGCGGCTACGACGACTCTCTCCTTTCCAAACCCTTCCGATGCCTCGCCGGACACCGCAACTGGAACCGATCTCTGTTCATCTGTGTTTTTCTGCTCCTGCTCGCCTCGACTATCGTTGTACTCGTCTGGGCTCTTGCCTTCTTCCGCCGGGAGGTGAATCCTCCGGTTCTTGCGGCGGAGGATCATTCGATGCTCGCTTTTCTCCGCCGTCACCGTCTACCGAATTTCAGTTACGAGGAGCTTTCGACGGCCACCGCTGGGTTTGATTCGAGGCGGAAGATAGGGGACGGAGGGTTTGGATCTGTTTTTCTGGGTTACTTTGACGGAGGGCGTGTTGCCGCCGTCAAGCGCCTCCATCGCCGGCACCCCGACCTTGCCGGGAAGTCCTTCTGCAATGAGATTCTCATCCTCTCCTCGCTTCGGCATCCTAACCTGGTTAGACTCCACGGATACTGCTGCGATCCGCGAGGTCTCCTCCTCGTCTACGACTACGTCCCCAATGGGACGCTATCCGAGCATCTGCACTCCGGTTGTTCGGCCGAATTACCGTGGAATGTGCGGGTCGATGTCGGGCTTCAGATCGCCACCGCTCTTGAGTACTTGCATTTCACCGTTAAGCCGCCGGTTGTTCATCGGGATGTCACCACGTCTAATGTGTTTGTGGATAAGGAAATGCGGGTTAAGGTTGGCGATTTCGGGCTCTCGCGGCTGCTTTGTTTGCCTGAGGGTGGGACGGAGTGCGTCTGGACTGGACCCCAGGGCACGCCGGGGTACTTGGATCCCGATTACCATCGCTCCTTCCGGCTCACGGAGAAGAGCGATGTGTATAGCTTTGGAGTTGTTCTGCTTGAGTTGATTACCGGGATGAGGGCGGTGGATGCCACAAGGGATAAGAGGGAGGTCGGGCTCGCGGATATGGTTGTGTCCAAAATTCAGATGGGGGAGCTGCAGAAGGTGCTTGATCCGGTGCTCGTGAGGAGAGGTGAGGGAATGGGGATGGTTGATGCTGTTGCGGAGCTCGCGTTTAGGTGTTTGGCCGACAATAAGGATGACCGGCCGGATGCGAGAGAGCTGGTCGTGGAGCTTAGAAGGATCAAAAACAGGACGCAGGATGCATCCGGTTGCTAACAAAATTGTAAATTGTAAGGTTTTAGCTTATTAGATTAGTGGCTTATATCTGCATTGTTCCTCTGCTGTTTGTCTTTCTATATACGCCCCCTATATATATGAAATGTCCACTAATATTAATATGAGTTGTAGGCTGTGAATTTGCTTGAAAAGTATCTTCTGCTTAGTTTTTAGTTGATGAATTATGAGGGACTACGGAAAGAGCTCAAGTTTTGTATACATATGAATCATGACTATACTAATGAAATATATGACTACAAATATGAAAAATATACAGCACTAATTTGAGTTTAGGCTGTCAACTTTCTTGAAGAGTTTCTTCTGTTTAGTTTTAGTTGATGAACTACGACTACAGAAAGAGCTCAAGTTTTGTATACATGTACATGAATTGTGGATATACATATGGATTATGACCATACTAGTGAAATTATGACTATAAATATGAAATTATTTAGCAGTAATATGAGTTGTAAGCTGTGAACTTGCTTGAAGAGTTTCTTTTGTTTAGTTTTAGTTGGTGAATTATGATGAATACAGAAAGAGCTCTAGTTTTGCTGAGGTTTGACTTCTAAAGGTGGTCATTTTTCCCTAGATTATTTTAGAACCAAAGTGGTTTGTGAGGTATGAAATGTTTGCAATGCTTTTAGGATACTATATTGAATGTTTTGGGCCCATTCTTATTCCGTTACAGTTGAGATGACAAAGTGAATGCTGATGTTTGGTTTGAAATTCATAGCTTCTCTTGAGGACGTGGGTCCGAAAAAGGCCTTTTAGCTACAAAGGTGTGCTGCTCTTTGGGGTTTTTTTTTCCAGGTTTCTGTTGTCATTTTCAACGAAGTTACTGTTTGCTGCTGTCTTATGTGGTGTGGACTTGTATTTTCTTCAGTAATTCCTTCCAGATATTTGTGGAAGAGACATCAAATTCAAATATGCATTATTGCTAACCACAATCAGTATGTAGGGAGATTGAAGAGTGGGTGGGACAGAGGCTTTTAGTGTTTGGAACCCCACACTGCCACAGCCAACAACCCAACACTCACCCACCCAAACCCAAATGCAAGGCCGAAATAAATATAATTTGCTATGTTAATGCAGGCTTGTAAATCCTTTTCTCAAATTCCAATTTTTATGTTTCTTTTTAATACGATGGTTTCTTGAAAATACTATTGGTCTCTCTCCTGGTAAATGGAGAAGTGATATAAATTGCACGAAAACCCATAAATTCTTCATTTCAATCAATATATTACGCCTATTACTTTGTGTATCTTCATGCAAGCAATACAAAATCAAACCCATAAACAAACACCTTAATTAGTTGTTTTGTTGAGAACCAATCATATTTATCATTTATTAAGAAGCCCATATATCTTCCTTATGAATTTAAGATTGCTTTTTATAAATGAATATTTTCAAAATAATCAGTTAAAAAACAAAATTGGAAGAATATGCATATGAGAAATTTAATTAGCAAAGTATGCACCTTAAAAACGACACCACAGTGCCGTTTTCATTAACTAAAAACGGCACCGTAGATGTCGTTTTTACCCTCAATGAAAACAATATCACTGATGTCGTTTTTACTTGGGCAATTTTTTTTTTTGATTTCGAGATGTCGTTTTTAGCTAAGACATGTTGAACTAGCAACTGGTCGATCGGGAGTCTCGCTTTCTAGATATTTGATTAATGTATATAATTTTCCGCTGCAAAATTGAGAGGAGAGATCAAGCTGCTCACAAAAGGGATACTAGTAAGCTCTTTGAGATCGACTCCAGAGCAAATATGAAATAGTGCATTGCTTTGTCTTCGGATCAAAAGAATTTTTTTTAAACTTTTGTAGCATATATAGAGTTTGTCGTTCCTCAAACACACATAGACTTAATATTACGTGTTTAGTAAATAGTCTCGTATTGTTAAACACAAAATGTATGTAATACTTTATTATATAGTTGAATCTAATATCTTTCTCTTAAGTATTTGAATTTTGTAGAAGTGATAGGACTAAACACGAACAATAAGTTGGAGTCAAATGAAAAGATTTGTGTCCACCAATATGGACTTCATTTGGTCTGCACCCGAGGCTCTACTTTGGCCACCAACAAGTCCTGAAATCAGTTGCCATGCACGTCGAACGACCGAACTGTCCGGTACCGGTTAATGCTCAATATTTATCCAAACCAACTAGTAAAGTTTCCCATTAACCAGCACACCGAGGTTGTTCCAAACTTTTCTATGAAGCACCGGCAAATCCTCGCCCAAAAACCGCCAAGGTTGTATACGTTTAATTATGCTTTTCGGACCGTAGGTAGGAATGCAAGGGACAATTTTTGTTTAACTTAATTATTGGAGCTTATTTTGACATTGTTATGTCTAGTTAATATGTCCTTAGTCTACAACAAATCAAATATTATATACAACAAGTAACGTATCAATCAAGATCTTGGCGTTCTATTCAACTCAGTAAGTGGTTTCTAATCAATCTTCAAGCAACCTTCAAATAACCTTCTTTGTTTTGATTTATTCACCGATTATGGATCAAATTAGAATTTGTAATGAGTTTGAAACACTTGATTGATTTGCTAGTCCCACGATTTTTTGTCATATTCTAAACAATATCTATCGTATACATATATACTAACAACTCTTATATAAGGTAACCGACTCTTTAAGATTAAAGATGATTCTGCTCCAATAATCCTGTCGGAAGCCGGTACTCAATTAGTTCCCATTGACTTCTATTCAGCTACCCTCAATCATCTCTAAGCATCATTGCAGAAGCAATGAATGTTGGCTTACACAACACAACAAGTTTTTCTTCCCACCATAATTGGTTCTTACCCATTGTGTAACCCTTCGTCTTAAATTTTTGTTCTTGAGGTATATCTAGAAGGAGATGCAAACATTCCTCTTCTTCTTTCTTTTTCGAGGACATCACCGTCCCCGACCAATACCCACCGAGTACCCCTTCTAACTTCTTCCAACAATTTGGGGACTTTTATCCACGGAATTAGACCATCTTTAACAGCCCCGGGCACTTCCGGGCGTTTTGTTTTCTCTCTTAACCACGTCAACTTCTTTATCTACCACATCAGCACAAATCAACTCCCCAAATTTTCCTTAACCACGCCCAAAAACAATCTGGACGCTCTTTATTCTTTCATTTCCACGTCACTTGGGGATCAATCCCGGGTAAAACATTAAAAAAACTAAACAAATAAAAAACCTTTTTCAGAAGAAAAAAAAGTAAAAAATAATTTAAAACATTTTTTAAAACATTTAAAAAAAATTGTCAAGAAGACCATCCGTTAAGGATGGCCTTATTATTATTATATGTTTTTTTTTGTTTTGATAAAAGGCATTCGTTAGATAAAAGAGTTAATACGGGTTGTCAACTATTAATTAAGATAATAGTCCCACATGAGAATTCATGAGTTTTTTTCTATGTTATAACTCATAGGTCCTTTCACTTGTTACTAATTGATTTTCAATTAAATACACACTTTAATAAACCACATGAGGTTATTTGGGGTAGTTCACAAATACCCTCCAAATATTTTAGATATCACAATACCTTTAATTTCAATTAAGGTTAAGATGATCGACAACACAACGGCACATCAATTCTCACTAGTGTAGAAAATCACATATACGTCGGATATACAGGAGTATAGACGTCGGATTTTGGCGGTCCAAGTGCCCGACGTATATTTCCCTGTCGCCTATGCCCTGATATATAGACGTCGACTATATACTACCAATGTCTATATAGTGTATAGACGTCGGCTATATACGACCGACGTCTATTATACCTTTAATTAACCCAAAAAATAATTATCGTCTATAACAGACACTCAACTTGCACATTAATCAAGCATAAGTCGTCCAAATGTCCCAAGTGCCAATCTTTTGACAATTAACCAAGTACATCAAGCCGAAGATGCGCAAGTACCCCAACTCGTTCGCGTTCAGCAGTAAAGGAGTGATAGAGTACATGAACCACACCAACAACAAAAAATTCTCTGATGTAGGACTAAATTGTTACGACCTATAAACATCAAGCATATAGGTTGACCGACGTCTATACAGACATTACAACCTATAGACGTCAACTACATTATAAAACCGACGTTTATACCTTAATATAATAATAATAATAATAATAATAATAATAATAATAATAATAATATTGCGGCCTATAGACGTCGGCTACCATATAAAACCGATGTTGTACCTTCAAATATTTCAGAAATCACAATACCTTCAATTTTCATTAGAGGGTATTTATTTAAGATAAAGTAAAGGGTACGTATCGATGATATTTATTTTATATTAGAGAAATTCATAGTGGTGAAATTCGCTCCATAGCAATGAATAATTCCACTACAAAAGGTTTTTTACCCGGTTGGTAGTCAGTAGGAAAGATGTATAATTTAAGTACTAGCTTGTACTGTAAGTAGCGTAGAGTCATGCATGCTTTGTTACGAAAAACATTTTTTTCCGGTAGTCATTCTTTTAGAGGTTGATTAACCTTGACAAAGACATTGGATCACCGCCAAATTAAAAACACATATATTCTAATTTAAACCACATAAATCAAACCAAGCATTAGTTGTAATTGCTAATTATTAGCCTTTATTTGGATGCTTGATTCCTGACAATTAGCGTATGTACGTGTAGATTGACACAACCACCAGCTACATGGATGAACCAACCAATGTTTAAGTGTGAAATTTGATTACCACAAAAAAGTAGTGATATGCCATTACCACAGAGAAATTGGTGTGAAATGCCATCATCATAATTGTTATGTGGTGGCATATTCAAGACAAGAGGGTACTCCTAGGATCTATAATGACAATATTTAATATCTGATTAAGAAGAAACTTGAAATACTTCTCTTTCTTTAAGTAGAAATGGTGTTGATGTGGAAATTGGTGTCCCATGCTTTTCTTTCCTCTCCATAATGGGAACTTGATGAACATCCTATTTATAAATGTCTAGATGGATGAATTCTTCTTTGCTTCTATCTAGTGTTCTATTAATTATGTCTGCTTAATTTGTATTATTCATTGACTTCTTAATGCAAATCACGTTTACAACAATTGTGTACTTGGATCTTCTAAGTTGGCTGGAGGATTATAAAAAGTATACCAATACAGAAGCATACATATTCTTTTGGAGAGAAGAACTATATATTTTGTTTTTTCAAGATCCGTGGTGGTTATAAAAGTAATTCAATAAATATATATGCAACCAAAGAAGCAGCTCCAATTTCTGATGGACAGGAGAAGTTTTTTATTACTTTAACATAATTCGATTTTATAGCGAATTTCATAAATACATCGTTAACATACCTGATTCGTGAAATTCATGAAACATACCTGATTTTCTTCTTGCATGTAATGACACATTAAGTTCGTCCCCAGGAAAGCTTTCAAGCAAGCATTTGTTTCTACGCAATAATTTTTGCATCATTTTTTGTTCCAACAAACTAAGACTTATCATTTGATATATACATATTTCTTAATCACTTAATTTAAATACTAAAAATGGAAGAACGTCAATACACGTGTGGGGAACTAAGCAAGAGAAAACATGTCTGGGAACTTTCCACTTGCCACTTACTCAGCCTCCTTCTAAGCATTAAATGAGCTCCCATTTCTCACCATTTAGTCAGCATATTCCACAACCAGCATTAACAATAAATAAATCCATCAGTTCTACTTCTAAACATCTATATGTCACCAAAACAAAGTAAACCAGCCACAAATGCTTCTTCTGCCATGTGTTGCATTTCCAGTGGACCACATGATCGCAAATACTTAGCCATTGACTTACCCCCACAATTTTCACATATATCCTTTAATTTGAAACGAGCCATCAATTGTAGCTTTATGTTGAACGACACCCTCAGCTTAGGTACTCATCTGTTGAAAATATAACCGTTGGGCTCAAATCATCATCACCCAATCTCCACACCCGGTTATGACAACATCCAGCAATCACAAAGAAATCCAGCACATTCAATCCTCTATATTTGGCATGTACAACGGTCATCCAAGTCCTAGAACATATATATATATATATATATATATATATATATATATATATATATATATATATATATATTCTCAGTATGTAAACAGTAGAACAAGAATCAATAACAAAAACATTTCAATCTCTCGTATCAAATTTAGCATGGTATCAGAGCACTGATCTGAAAAATCCACAACCTCAGACTCTCCCCGGAGATCATCATCGGTGAACCTCATCCAAGGGGGTTAAAGACCGAGAAAAACCCAGCCAACATCCATACCCAAAAAAAGAGGAAAAAACCAAAACTTGCCCACAAGCATGTCGGACGGCAACAGAACAAACTATCTGTCGTGGGCTCGTGCGGTGACCCTCTCCCTCAGCGGCCGGGGAAGAGTCGGTCATATCACCGAGAAAGCACAAAAGCCCAACGGAGAAGGGACAACAACAAAGCAAGAGGAATGGCAAACGGCGGACCATCAAGTCATGTCATGGATCATCGCTTTCATGCAACCAAACATCGGGGAAATATTCATGTACAAGGATAGCGCAAAAGAGCTTTGGGATGTTGTCCAAGAACATTATGGAAACACTGAGAACTTCGCGCATATTTTCAAGATCAAACAAGAAATATCGCAAACTTGGCAAAACAACAAGCCCATCATCGAGTACCTTGGTACTCTCAGGAAAGAATGGGACGAACTTCGGGTGTATGAACCCCCATCAACAGACATCACGACCATCCAAAAACGACAAGAACAAAACGAAATCTACCAATTCTTGGTGGGTTGGGATCCAAGCTATGAAGCCATACGAGCGCAGATCTTAATGGCACCGGAGCTACCAAGCCTTGCAACTATCACAAACCTCGTTCAACACAAACCTCGTTCATCGCCGGTCGCAACCAAGCTCAGGGCTACAACAACAAAAAGCGATTCGGAAACAAGCCCAACGAACACTGCGAAAATTGTAAGAAACCGGGGCACAACAAAAACTCATGTTGGTTTCTTTTTCCCCACCTTAGGCCCTCAAAAAATGGAGAAAGGAATGCTAGAGCAAACATGGTGGATGGGATCGCCGGCGACAGCACCAGCCAACTCGGAGGTGGTGGCGACCTGGCGGACAGGAACCCTAACCCTAAACCAAATGCAAATGATGGATATGGAAAGAACATGGAGTTTTATATGGCCAGAAGTCCGATTGGGTACCCAAATGCTCCAAACCCGATATCGTCTAACAACTGGAGCGGATCTGGCTTGAGCTTGGGAGGAAATGGCTGCGCAAGTGGAGCTCCAGATCCACACCAATTAAGTTCTCTGGTGGGCCATCTCAATGACCTTTTGCCAATCAGACTCCAAAATCAGGTAATGTGTCAGGTATGGAGAATAATCTTGATAATTGTATCTGTGTTTTTTCAACAACCAACTCAAATGCCAAAAATTGGATTATTGATTCCGGTGCTACTGATCATATGACAGGAGATATTACTATGTTAAAAAATGTAAAAAATAATCTAAGTCTGCTAGATAAGTTTGTTACTGTAGCTAACGGACACCAAGTTGAAATCAAAGGGAGAGGAGATACAACACTATTTAACAATATTCATGATAACATCTTGTATATACCCAACTTCGATACGAACTTAATTTCTGTTGCTAAAATAACTAGAAAACTTAATTGTAATGTAGTATTTACTCCTAATGATTTAATATTTCAGGATTGTACCACAAGGAGGATGATTGGTATGGGTATCCTCCGAAACGGATTATATGTTCTCGACTCGTCTAATAAAGTCTTGCATGCAGGATATGTGGCTAAGCACGAACTTTGGCACAAAAGGATGGGTCACCCATCTTCTAGTGTTTTAAGACATTTATTTCCTTCTATTGATTCTGAATTTTTATGTGATGTATGTCGTTACTCTAAACAAACTAGACTACCATTTCCTAATTCTACTACAAAAACCCAACTGCCTTTTGAATTAGTTCATTCTGATATTTGGGGACCCGCTCCCATAGTATCTCACAATGGTTTTCGTTATTTCATTAGTTTTATCGATGATTTCTCTCGAACCACCTGGATTTATTTACTGAAAAACAAGTCAGATGCTTACTCGGTGTTTTGTGATTTCCTTGCCTTCATTGAAAACATGTATAATGCCAAAATCCATTTTTTAAAATCTGACAACGATTCAGAATACATGAGTAATATGTTTCATCAAACCACGTGCATTAATACCCCTCAACAAAATGAGATTTCTGACCGAAAAAACCAACATCTCTTAAATGTGACTCGTTTTTTGCTGTTTCAAAACAACGTTCCAAGAATTTTTTGGTCTGATGCTCTTCTTACTGCAACTTATATCATCAATCGTCTTCCTAGCCCTACAATTAACAATAAACAACCCTTAGAAATACTAACCAATAAAAAATTAAACCTTGAACATCTTAAAATTTTTGGTTGCACTTGTTTTGTTCACAGGAAGCGCGAGGACAAACTCGACTATGGTGCAGTGAAATGTATTTTTTTAGGATATTCTTTTAGGAAAAAAATGTACAAATGTTATGACCCCAAAAATTGTAAAATGTATGTATCACGAGATGTTGTATTTTTTTAGAATGAACCGTTTTTTAAAACCACCGAAGACACTACCGAAGAAACTTTCGCTACACCCCCCTTCCTACCGGGGACCTCCTTGACATAGCGCCTGCTCCGGAACTTCCTCATGCCGAAGGGGGGAAGAAGAAAGAGAAGAAGAAGAAGAAGAAGAAGAAGAGCCACCTCGAAGACGATCCACTCGCCCCACTCGCCGTGCTGCCAGACTCAATGATTGTTTTGTATCTCAGGTTACCTACCCTATTCAGGACCACCTATCCTATAACCAACTATCCAACAAACATCAAACTTCCTAACTCAACTAGACAAACACAAAGAGCCAAACTCTTATCTTGACGTTATAGGAAACCCAAATTGGGTCAATGCCATGAAAGATGAACTACATGCCTTAGAAACCAACAAAACATGGACCTTAGTCCCTTTACAACCTGGCATAAAATCCGTTGGGTGTAAATGGATATACAAAATCAAATACCATAGTGACGGTAAGATTGAAAGATATAAGGCTCGACTAGTAGCTAATGGATACACTCAGACATATGGCCTAGATTACTTGGAAACATTTGCTCTCGTAGCTAAAATGAACATTGTTCGTGTTCTTTTTTCCATTGCTGTTAACCAAGGTTGGAATCTCTTCCAAATGGACGTGAAAAATGTTTTTTACAGGAAAAACTGGAAGAAGAAGTCTATATGACTCCACCTCCTGGGTACCCAACAACTCCTCATCAGGTATGCAAACTTCATTAGTCCATATATGGACTGAAACAATCACCCCGAGCCTGGTATGCTAAACTCAGCCACTCCCTCCTTCTTTATGGTTTCATAAAAAGCTCTGCTGATGCATCAATGTTCACTAGACACATCCATAACACTACAACTATTGTTCTCATCTATGTGGATGGCATAATAATAACCGGAAATAGTGATCATGGAATAAATTTAGTAAAGAAATACTTAAAATCCAAATTTGACATAAAAGACTTAGGTTTTTTGAAATATTTTCTAGGAATAGAAATTGCGTACTCAAAAAAGGGTATTTTTCTCTCTCAAAGGAAATATATTCTAGACCTTAAAGAAACTGGGAAACTAGGTTCCAAACCCACAAACACACCTGTTGAAACAAAAAAAGGACCCACCGATGGTACGCCTCTAAGCGACATTAGCCAATTTCAAAGACTTGTTGGAAAACTAATCTATTTCACTGTCACTCGACCTGACATTACTTATGTTGTAAGTGTAGTAAGTCAGTTCATGCACTCACCTCATACTCACCACTTAGACATCCTTAATAGAATTTTATGGTACCTTAAAGGCACTCTAGGACAAGGCCTTTGGATGAAACCCAATAAATCTAACTCTATAATTGGCTACTCTGATGCAGATTGGGCAGGAAGCCATGACCGTAAATCAACCACCGGCTTCTGCACATTTGTAGGAGACAATCTAGTAACTTGGAGAAGCAAAAGGTAAAACGTCGTTGCCCGGTCTAGTGCAGAGGCAGAGTATCGTGCAATGACTTCCACCACCAGCGAGCTACTCTGGCTAAAACAATTACTCACAGACATGAACATCAACACCCATGAACCAATGAAGATGTTTTGTGACAACAATGCTGCCCGACACATAGCCACCAATCCAGTCTTTCATGAAAGGTCCAAGCACATAGAAGTTGACTGCCACTTCATCCGAGAAAAAATCCAATCAAAACAAATTGAAGTTCCATATGTTTCCAGCAAAGAACAACTAGCCGATATCTTCACTAAGGCACTTGATCATACAAATTTTCAAGACTTCTTCACAAGTTGGGATCCATCAACCTGTTCCGGATCCAACTTGAGGGGGTGTGTTGAAAATATAACCGTTGGGCTCAAATCATGATCACCCAATCTCCACACCCGATTATGGCAACATCCAGCAATTACAAATCACAAAGAAATCCAGCACATTCAATCCTCTATATTTGGCATGTACAACGGATCCAAGCCTTAGAATATATATATATATATATATATATATATATATATATATTCTCAAAAACAGTAGAACAAGAATCAATAACAAAAACATTTCAATCTCTCGTATCAAATTTAGCATCATCACATATCATACAGAAATGATGATCTTGAAAATAGTGTATTAAAGCTTTTAAAAATTCATCCTTAATTATACGAAGTCAAATATACTTCAAGTCAAAATTAATAATTAGACGTTTGAAAAAAAATTGAAAGTTTTATCCAAGAGTACATACCTAAGATATTATGGAATATTAATGTAAATCACTAAGAGGGTATCTAGGAAATTAACCCATTAGGAAGCCTTCGTCACAAACAACTATATAAGCTCTCCCTAGGTGCTCTACCTTTTAGTTCTCAAGTTCCAATGGCAGACTTGGAGAATCTTGGAATTTTGAAGTCACTAATGGAGATGGACTCTGCTGGATTGGAGCTGATGAACCACTTCCAAGAGCTCAATGCCTCTGCCATGGGGAACCAGTACTTGGGTCTCATGGACCACTCCAATTGGCCTCACCAATTTGATTACCAGCCATGTCTATCTAATTATGTTGATAATCATCCGATTTTGCTTCAAGGAGGGACACTCAGCCCTCCACCACCCCCTCCACCCGTCGCGAATTCCATGGTGGAGAATGGGTCAGAAAGCAAGAAGAGAAAGGTGGCAGCCGTGACGCCAAGTCATATCTCAGGTTCAAGGACCGGATTAATTAGTGATCATGAAGCAAAGAGCAAGAGGAAAAATGTACGTACACATTTTTTCCCATATATCTCTAATTGGTGCACATATGTAATGCGCATGTAGATATTTTCTTTTTCTTGATTACGATACATCTAACATCTTTTTATAGTGAAGTGATTTGGATTTTGATGTGATGGACGTAGAAATCAGAGAAAGGAATGAAGGGGAAATCTAAAGTAAAGGGAGAGGAGAAGCCAAGAGAGGTGGTCCATGTAAGAGCAAGAAGAGGACATGCAACTGACAGCCATAGTCTAGCTGAGAGGGTGTGTTCTCATACTTGTCATTTTGTCTACATTTATATAAACTACTAGTAGGGATTATAAATCATCTCGTGCATGAGTTTTTTCTTTAATTTCCAGAAAGAAAATGTCATGCATGTTGCTACTATGTGTACGTGTTGCAAAACTTTTTTCCTCCACAGGTTAGAAGGGAGAAGATCAATGAAAGAATGAGGTGCCTACAAGACCTTGTTCCTGGTTGCTACAAGGTATTTAAGATCGTAATTTTGAACAATATTATTGTACTGAAATGTATTTTAGATTTCTGTTTGTTTATAGGTTAGCATGCATGTGTATTTGATGAAGTTATTTCTTATACTAATTAATTATTAAAAAGTATCATATTGGATATTTTTATTCGCAAAAAGCAATTAATGGAATATAACTATGTGATGTGAATTAATAATATTATTCCAATTAAGGTGAAAATTAAAATTTTCTTCTTTTAGACAAGTTTAGTTAGAAAATGACTAAGTTAATATTTCACGAAGATTTTGTCAATCTTCACACAACCATTTTAAGTAATTCCCAATCAATGGCGGTGTAATTTTTCATTTTCTAGGCAATGGGAATGGCGGTGATGCTGGACGAGATAATTAAATACGTTCGATCCTTGCAGAATCAAGTCGAGGTAGATGACACATATATCCAGACATGTTCTTCGCAACAAGTTCAATATTTTCTTATTTTTTTCGAATATTCATGGGTTATTTTGCAGTTTCTTTCAATGAAAATTTCGGATGCAAGTGCCTTCTATGACTTCAGTTTGGACATGGATGCGGTACAAATTACTCAGTTTCATCAAAGGGTAAGTAAATACTCTCCTACGTGTGATTTGTGCCTTTTTTCCCCCCAATACTATAGTTCATAGTTGATTTTTCGAGAGAAAAAAATAGTGTCTATATTCTAAATAACTCACGATAGGAAAAAGTAAAACACATTCAGTGTTTCAGTACACTAATAGTGAATGTTTGAGGAACAAACCTGTCAATTTTGACTATTAGCACGACTTTGTGGTTTGTGAAGGATGGCTAGTAATTTCAAATCAATTAGGGTTGACTGTGATACCAATCAAAATATTCAAAATAAATTTTCAAACCAAAAATAGAACCACCTTACAAACACACAAATCATGTTCCCTTAAAGCTTTAAAATTCACCCATATCTCTATATGTCTTTATAGTAATATTACACACAAAACATTCTTACATTAAAAATTTTCTATGATCGAATAACATTCACCATCCACCCATGTTTGGATATATTTTGTTAAGACGATGGACAAATCAAATATCACAAAGATCAAATAAACATATTCTTGCAACATATACTGAGAATTGAATAGTGATTCTGATAGAAGGTGTTGATATGTTACAGGTGAACGGAAATGAGAGTGTGGACGTGGACAGATTGATTAGGGAAGGATACGGTGGTGGATGCACTAGCTTCCACCCGACACTGCCCTTTTGACACCACTTTTGGCCATTTCACCTAAACTTTTTCCTCCTTCCCTCATCTCTCTTATCCATTCTATATTGTCCTTAAGCAAACCCATACACGGGATACGTGCATACATGAAGCTTTGTTCCCCCATGCAATCAATGGGGCTACTGAAATTACATAAATAAAATAAAATGTGCATCTTCTTGTTCTTCTTGGTCTTGTTGTTTTCTTTGTTAAGTCTCCACAATGCATGTTCTCCATGCCCAGCTCAGTTTACTTGTTTTGTGTTTTTGCTAGACAAATATACGTAACGTGCCTCAAAAGTGCCTGCTATGACCCCTCGTTTCTCCGGTTAAACGTTAATGGGAAATAACAACTAATAATAGATCGAAAATCATGCATGCAAAAAACTCTCAATCAAGTACAGAGAATAAATATGTTTTCCACTTTTAAACAATCATCAATATATATACCGATCCACTTCTTACAAGTGAAGCTCCTACAACTCTATAGTTTTTGTGGTTCAAATAATAAGATCCTTTTGTTTGAGTACGCTTGAGAAAGAGTGATATTAAACGTCTGCCCTTCAGTAATTCGTTTGTTTCCGTACATACACTTCTCAAAACTTTAAATTACCTTAAAGTGCACTTATATAGCTTTTATTGGTCCACTAATCATGGTTGTCGTAACTTTCTTTTTGATACATAGGTTAATAGAATTCATTACAAAAAGATAATTTTATGTTAATGTCATGATTAATTGGTTAGTTAAAAAGTAAGAAACAAGTGTAACTTACCCTTTCGATTGCGATACCTTAATTCGCAATTTCTCTCTCTCCAAGTAATAGTGATCCGTCCCACTCCCGATTGAAGTCCTTGCAGGTTGAAATCTCTAAGGCTTTCTTGTGTTATTATCGGTGAGAATTCATCATTTAGCCATTTGTCCATGATGTTGGTTTTTTGACCTTAATCTATGTTTTGATGATTTAATCAACCTAATCTTAATTGTTATCGTGTAGAGTAGCACACATGTTACATTGCATATATATTGCTTTGTGCTAACCTCTACAGGTGATGAAGACTCAATGAAGAAAGGAAATCAAGTCAAAACATGTAATCAAACTTATTTGAAGACATATATTTTGTCTTTCTTTGAGTCTTATAAACTTTGTGTAATTGAACATACTTGAACTAAAAACTACTCAAACACACACTAGGTTCCCTAAGAAGTCACACATGAAATTTCACATAATTTGGACTTCAATAGATAACCCAAACTTAGACCAGAAAACACTAAACCTGAACCCAAACCGTCTGCCCACATTCGGTCGACCGAAACAGACTGTTCGGTCGACCGAGTGATCAATTAATCTATTAGTATTTAACTGCCTAAGTTCGGTCGACCGTTCAGACCTTTTCGGTCGACTGAGTCCCAAGTATTTTCCGACCGTTTATTTTGTCGTATGTACCCAACGGTCGTATTCGTATTAACCAAAAATACCCCAAATACATTTCATGTATCGGTCGACCGAGGACCTTGTTCGGACGACCGAATATCTGTCTCTTGACAAACCTAAACTTCCTATTGGAATTCGGTCGACCGTGTACCTTGTTTCGGTCGACCGAATATAACCTTGTTTGTCAACCCCTTAGAGTCTGTTGTGAATCGGTCGACCGAACCCTATTCGGTGTTCGACCGATCACTTAAGTGTATTTAAGTCTTAGCGTTGGGAGGTCGACCGTTCCTTAACTGGTCGACCGAACTGAGTTCAAAACTGCCTAACGTTCGACCGTTCAGCCCGATCCGGTTGACCGAACTCATCCAGAATTGGGTCCTGCGAGTTTCTGTTTTGTGTATCTTACACCAACTTATACTCAATCAACCCCAACGGCTATATTCTCACTAATGCTTATAAATAGAGTTGTAAAATACTTTTTAACACAACTCTCCCACACATATTTGCCTCATACATTTGAAAGAAGATCCAAACACTCCAAGCCTCAAACCTTCTACACTTTAGTCATAAATCCAATCCTACTCAAGTGTGTTCAAGTTTAGAGAGTGTTGTCCCACCCAACCATTGTGAAAAAAGTAAGGGTCTTGGTGAAAGTCCAAGACAAAGAGTATAGACTTCGGTGAGAGCCCAAAGTATCCCTCTTGAATTGTGAGAGGAGGAGCCAAGCTCGGCGAGGGTTGTTCACGAGCTTGAAGACTTGTAAAGGCGTTCTCTCCCGGCCTGGAACGAGGAGTGGTTAGTGAAGTCGTGAGCGGAACTCGAAGTGTCGAACGGAGCTTGCAAGAGAGGACGTAGGCGGTGACCGAACTTCTGTAAAAACCCTCGTGTTCCATTGTGGTTTGCATTTTTTATTCCTTACTTGCTTGTTTGTTTAAATTCCGCTGCGCATAACTTGATTGCTTAAACAAGTAGGTAATTAGGGATAAAAGTGATTAGAATTAGCGACCCTAAAGATCCTACACATGAGATATTGTTGTGCGTTGGGCGGGTTTTACCCGCTGGCCTGTCCCGCTTGTGGCATGTCGAGGTCAGATTTTCCAACCTTTTATCTGTCAACCCACTTGTTAAAACGGGATGGGTAGTGGTATTCTTCTGACCCATCCCACTAACCCGCCAGTCTTCCACTAATCAACTTGTTAAAACGGAACGAGTTGTGGTGTTCTTCTAACATGACCTCTCAATCCGCCGAACAATAATAAATATAATAATATATTATAAATATAATATTTGTAATTTTAAGATTAAGAAAAAATATATTTTTTGGTTAAACAAATCAAAGTTGAAGTAATTAAGTAATAAACTAATAGTATCAAAGTAGAAACACTAAATTCTACTCTTTTACGGGCCCACAAACTCAATTAAATAATTTTTTATAATTCAACACGTTTTATAACCCAAAAGCTCTCCTTAACCTACGTAGTACAAATTCAACTTACTCATCTCACTTACCCGCCAAACTTTGGAGGGGAAAACTCACCCGTTCTTGCCCGTTTGCGCACACATGTTAATACGACACAATAATTTTATGTATGGGTAGCGGTCCTTGTACACGATAAGGATACGCAACACGATACACGATAAAAATATCATGTTGGGTTTATGTATAAGTTTTCATACACCATAACAAGATGATATACATGTTAAGGGATTGTGTACATGGATACACGATTATACATGTTAGTAAATGATAGACACGTTAGTACAATATTTGACGGTCCTTGCTATTTTCTTTCAGTGTCATGTTGCGAAGTCAGTATAATTTTTGCAATTTTATTCTACTTGTTAGCTATGAAGTTTTGGAATTTTGGATGACATTTCCTTAATGTGTTACTATTTCTGGTGTTGGATGAAATTTCTTAGGTAAAAAGGAAACATTTCTAGGCAAAAATTTCATTCAACAAAAGTGGGAAAATTTGCCGCCAAAAACTACGGCCCAAAAATCGACACCAAAAATTAATCATTAACGATGGCAATTTTGTCGGCAATAGTGTTGCCAACGCCCGTAAAGGTGACATATTATCCCCGATGGACATTCCATCAACAATAGGTATTACTGACAGACATTCCATTGGCAATAAGTACAGTAGAATTGGACACTATTACCGACGGAATTATTCGCAGTCAAAGACCTATTTTGTAGTAGTACATTAATCACACGTTATTACACGATAACACAATAATCCATTAACCCCAAACCCTACCAAATACGAAGTTTCCAACGAAACCTCAAATATGCCAAATCCAAATCCCTACCTTTCGAACTGCCGCTGCTCAGCTCTCGCCTTGCTCTGAGGTCTGGTTGTCTTGCTCTCGTTGTCCTCTCGCATTCTTGTCCCTATCTCGTCGCCTTGTCGTCCATGCCCTGTTGTCGTACTGTTGTCGTCCATGTCCTGTTGTCTTTCCGCTGAGGTCTGGTCGTTCAATTTCTTTGTTTGGTTGGATTTATTGGATTGTTTGGATTTGTTTCATCCATCGTCATTTGATAACAACTTGATATGATTATGCAGGTTTATATTTATTGAATGAAATCTTGTTTTTGTTTTTGAAGTTTGTATTTCTTTATTAAGAATTTTCTACTCTAATTAAACCCTAGAGGTTGAGATGATCCAGAAGTGGAAAGATCAGTATGATCATGATGACCAAAAAGCTTGTTCAGTAATGGAAGTGCTTTGATCATTTACGGAAATAAATTATATCTTTTTGATAAAAGCAACGACATTAAACACGATAAAACTGTAAGAGAATTGGAAGGACGTATGTTTTCTAGTAGATTCAGTTGATTTGTCATAATAAATCTTTCTGTGTATACACCATAGGTGTGCATGTTGCCTAGCCGTGAAAGAGCTTAAATGTCATTCATCTGATCCATTCGAATTTGTATGCTATGATGCAGTTAATTAGTTCATATTTAATCTGGTCAAATATGGTAATAATTTTGTGTATTGCGTGTATACAAGTACTTAGCGTGTATATTTTGTGTCATATCGTGATTTATCGTGCAACATGACACGTGTAAAATTTTGTACATATCATGTCGTATCGTGTATACACGATAATTATAGGGAACTACTATTCGTCGCCGGAAAACTACTTAAATCGCCCCAAAAATGACATTTTTGCCCTTAACAAATCAATTAATACCGATTTCGTCCCGTGTCTTTAAATAAGGTGTTTGACTCAGTTTTACTCACATTCCTAGTACCAACACCACGAAAATGTCTGGCGAAGCACCTGAATCCGGCGAGGTAACTGAGGCGGATTTTTTTTTCACGACGCGGGCGTCTGGCTAAACCGCCTCCACCAAGGTGGAGGCGTCTGCCTAACACGCCTCCACATAGGTGGAGACGGTTTAGACAGACGCCTCTACCTTTGTGCAGGTGTCTCTGATGTGAATTAAATTTATACCGCAAGTGCACGACGTCTATGAAGACGTGACAAGTACGAGTCGAACACAAGGAGGGAGAGATTTGTTATTATTGTGATTTCGATTGGGGGAAAGAATGAGAGAAGAATTAAGTTGGTTTTGAGATTTTTGGGTTTTAATTATTTAAAGCAAGAAACAAGAACAAATAAAACTAAAACAAGAACAAAGAGATGAATTCCGTCGGGTGGAGGTTTAGATTTAGGATTTAGATTAAAGAATTCAGAAACTTATAATAAATCATGTTAGTTATGAAGCATTACATGATAAATGCTTTAACATAAACTCAAGTAATCAAAATATACTAATCACGAACTTAAAATAATAACATTCATTCTCTTCTCTTCATCCTAAATCCGTCACCTCCACCCTTTGGAGAGAGTTAGAAACTCATAGAGAGAGGAAGAAGGGGTCCTAGAGACATTACAAAAGAAAAGTAAAAACAAGAAATAAAATACAGAATTTTATTACTAAAGTGAAGAGTACAAAACTGAAAATAAAAACAACTAAAAAACTAGGTCTAAGGCCAATGACCCTTCTAACATCGTTCTCGGGGCTATTTATAGTTGTTACAAGAGACCTAAGTATAGAATTGGAGAGTACACGTGTCCAGACACGACTGGACAAAAGTTGGGCACACGGATCGACTCTGGTGCGGCGGAATCGCCGCATGGTAAGTGTAATGTGCGGCGGAAACGCCGCATATATTGCTCGGATTAAATCTGGATTTTAGCTGAATGTTTATGGTATGATTTGATCCTCCTTTGCGCGTCTGGATTGATTCTTTCCATTCTTTTGAGCTCCGGATTAATTCCTTCATATATTTGGAGATCCACATTGATTTTTCTTTAGATTTTCTCCAAGATAATAAAAGCTACTCGTGATTTGCACTTAGGTCCTTGTCTTTTTGCAATTAAGTCACCGGCTACTTTTGTGCTTAAGTCTTTGCTCTTTTTGTAATTAGATCTTGAATGCTTTTATGCTTGGATACATTTCCATTCGTAACCCGATAATCTTGAGCTTGGTCTTTATGATAGAATGAGTCTTTTGCACGCGTTTATGCTCGGGATGTGGGTAATTTACATTCAGGTCCCTGTATTCTGTAAATAAGACTAAACACATACCTTAGTAGCATTTATTGATGTAAAAGTAATCTAAATGAAAGACATATGATGCAATGTATGCAATGCATCAGTCTCCTATGGACGCCTCCACAAAGGTGGAGGCATCTGTCTAAACCCCCTCCACCTATGTGGAGGCGTGTTAGGCAGACGCCTCCACCTTGGTGGAGGCGGTTTAGCCAGACGCCCGTTTTTTTTTTGTTTTTTTAAAATTTTCTGTTAAATTCAAATTTTTCAGGTTCCGTTGCAAGATTTCGGTGGTGATGGAGTAGATTACAGTGACCTTTTTGACAGTAAAGAAATATTTACAACAATCGAGGAAGGTTGTAAATGGGCGAAACAAGTTGCAATAGGAGCCGGATTTTTTTTGGTTATATCATCATACAAACCGAAAGCAGATAACCGGATGGATTGTTACCTCAGATGTGATCGCAGACGTGAGATGAGTTCTCGTGATACGAGTATTGCACTGCGAAAGAATACGAAAAGAAAATGTTGCGGTTGTCGGTTTTTGGTAAAAGTGGTGGAGCGACAAGATCGTGATGGATGGGTTATTGTTTCTAGTAGCATGTTTGGGCAGCACAACCACCCATTGGCAGTTTATTCAGAGGGTCACCGACAGGTCAGCGGACTTAGTGCTGGGGCAAAGCAAATTGTTCGGGATATGACAGAGGCACAAGCAAGGCCCCGTAACATTTTGTTGGCGGTAAAGAAGAAATTTCCGGACGATAATCCTAATCAAAGGCACATTTACAACTTCAGAGAGTACATGAGGAGGACGAAATCTGAAGACAGAAATCCTGCGCAGCAGTTTCTCAGAGAGGCAGTGCAGCATAAGTATTTGCATTGGATTGTGGCAGATGAAGAAACTAATGTCTTGACTCACGCATTTTTGGCACATCCGACTTCAGTTCAGTTGTTGCGTACATACCCATTCGTAATCTGTATGGATTCGACGTATAAGACGAACAAGTACAAGATGCCTTTGTTTGAGATGGTTGGAGTTACTCCAACAAACATGAATTTCCTCGTCGGATATGCGATTCTGCAGGATGAGACCGAGTCTAGTTACCGGTGGGTGTTGGAGAGGTTGCGAGATCTGTTATTGGATATTGTTAGCCCGACAGCAATAATTACAGACCGGGAGATGGGTCTGATGCGACCAGTGGCAGAGGTTTTTCCTGAGTCAGCTCATTTACTATGCACCTGGCATATCAACAAAGACGTGTACAACTACGCATACCACGTATTCGGCAAGGAGAAGCAGCTTGCAGAGAGTTTTAGACGTGGAAGATGGAGGAGAGTCATGCTTTCTGATTCACAGACGGATTATGATAGAGCAGTCTGTAATCTGAAGGATTCTTACAGTTCCTGGCCAGTGCTGACGAAGTATGTGGAAGACACGTGGTTGATGCCTAAGGAAAAATTCGTGTTGAATTGGACGAATCAAGTTCTTCATTTCGGCAACACTACGAACTGCAGGGTGAAAATTGCACATTCGGCTCTGAAAGAGTGGATCACTACATCGACTGCCGCTCTCGACACTCTTTTCGATCGTTGGGTCGGGCGTCTCCTGCGACCGCCCGATTCAAAAATGTTTTTTTAAATTAATTGAAATAAACAAGGTAATTTACCAGATGTGAGTAGTCAGGGGTCTCCGCTGGTTCTTTTCCTGGCCTCCGAGACATTTTATGTGGGGAATAGAATAGTGATATGAAGAGAAAGTTGTGTTAAAAGAGTGAAATGAGGAGTTATATTAGTAAAAAGGGTAGAGGGGCAAAATGGTAATCTTACGGACGATTTAAGTAGTTTTACGGCGACGAATAGCAGTTCAGTAATTATATTGTCATATTCGTGTATAACTAGAACTTGTTAATATCAAACCAGACACAACACAATAATACACATACCGGATACGACAGACATGTCTAGGTGCCGGAGAGTAATGAGAAAATCTTGCTTGACGATGCAATCTGTCTGAGGATTAGGACAACAGATGTTAATGGGACCACAAAATGTCCTGCTGGCGAAAGAAACTCACAACAAAAAAATGTAAAAAGACCCACAAAACCTTAAGTGCACTAAGATAACTTCATGTTAATTTTATGATGTGCAGACGTAAGTTAACACAAATTATTCAAATGCAAACCACCAATATCACTCTTTATCAAGTGTATCGAAAGTTCGAAACGAAAACCTTTTTTAGTAACATTGCCTACGTGGAGACTCTGTATTAATCCCCTCATAAACTTCTATTTTGAGGGTGTATTAAAGTTTATTCTCATCCGTTATGCCTCGATAGTAGTTTACCTACTTAACTTTAAAAAGACACAATCATCTCCGTTGAATTCATTAATTTTTGCCGTATCCACCAATAGTTTTAGATTTTTTTTCTGTTGGTTGTCTAAAATACCCTTAATAGTATCTTAAGGTAAAATATGGAATAAAATCATAAATCGAAGGTGAACAAATTCCATTCGAATTTGGAACTAATATTAATAAATGACGTCATACCAAATCCGACCTCCAAATTGATATGAATTTTACCATAAAAATATGTTTAAGAGTACTCTTGGCTAACATTACAAAAGTTAAAAATAGTAACGACGAAGATGTTGAAATTTGATGAATTCTGGAAAGAAATGGGATGAAGTGTTACAAGTAGAAAGTTCAAAAACGTTGTAAATTTCACAAGGTAAACTGACATTGAAGCATAACTCGGAAACAAATTATAATTTACCAACAAATCTTTATTTGTTTGGGCATCTTGTTCGTTGTGGATTCGTATGTGCTGAGTGCTGACCCGCAAGGAACCCACTGGGGGCCGTGGGCTCCATTGAGTTTTTAAAATCTATAGATCATATAATTACAATAGTAGTTTGTCTCATTTTTGTATATGTATTTTTTGAAATTTGGCTTCACTCGAGTGAAGATACCAACAAATTTGAGTACTGTTACATAAAAACTTCTATTGGACCTTATGGGCTTCAATTCAATTGTATTGATGCATATGTTTTTTCATTGGACAGTTTGTCCGAAAAATCTAAAATTTAAGGTCAAAAACTCTTGTTTTTAATATATAATCCAAACAATAACTTTAGAACACAGTGAATCCATGTTACCACCCTAATGTCCACCATACAGCTTAAGCAATATCATCTAACACTAGTGACCATCATCAGTACTTACACACTACCTTAAATTTAGGACATATTCAACCAGGATAATTTTCATAAATGTCAACATAGTCAAATCAGCATATTTTCTTTTCATCATGATTTTTTCTTTTTTCTTTTTCTACTATTCACCTCACAATCACAACTCACTCATAAGTGTCGACCTAGTCACATCAACACTTTCTCACTTCCACCAAATTTATTTTCTCTCGTTTTTAATTTTTCATAATTCTAATTAATTATACCATATAATTTATTTTCAAATTATTATAAATTAAATATGAATATTTATGTGACAACACATACCTATGCGCTCTCCGAGAAGCGTCGAAGTCGACTAACCAGGCGCCGACAGCAAGACCACCTATCGGCGCGACGGAGAGAAGGGCGAGAAATCCGGCGGGGGACGGAACTAATGACAAAATCTTCATGCAGATTCAGTAATAGACAGTGGCAGGACTTGTAATTTTGACTTGGTTCTGTTGTAATTTACATATGAAATTAGCCCAATTTCAATGCGAACAATGGGATAAAATGCAGAATTGTCTCAATTGTGCGGGGGTATTTTGGTCCAATAAAACAAGAATCACCCCAACCTGGCCGGGGGCTGGAAGAAGCTCATGAACCCATCTTCTCCATCCATGAAGAAAAGGTGTGTTGGGTTGCAGATTGGGAGCTGGGTTCCTCGGGATCCCTATTGACGTTTGGATGTGCAGGATCCACTGTAGCAGATTCTGTGACGTGGAGGAGCCGGATCACCTAACATCCAAACAAGGTCTTAATGGATAGTTTTCTGTTGGATTGGATAAAATGTAGGATTAAAGGTTGTGCAGACATGACAAAGAGAGAAATTTAAGTTGAGCTGAATTAACGATTGTGACAGTGGATGACATTACACTGGGGCGTCCTAGCTAGATGTCTTTTTTTAATGTTGTGTTATTTTAAATTATTTCAGGTTCCATTGCAAGATTTCGGTGGTGATGGAGTAGATTACAGTGAGTTTTTTTGTAAGTACACAAGTATTTCCCACAATCGATGACACGAATAAATGGGTGAAACAAGTTGTCATCGGAGCTGGTTTTTTTTGGTAATATCATCTTATAAATCACATGCAAATAATCAGATGGATTGTTATCTGAGATGCGATCGCAGAAATGAAATAAATTCTCGGGATATAGATATTGCAGTACGAAAGAACACGAAAAGAAAGGGTTGCAGTTGTCGTTTTTTGATAAAGGTAGTCGAGCGACGGGACCGTGATGGATGAGTCGTTGTTTCTAATAGTACTCATGGTCAGCACAACCACATGCTTGCAGTTTATCCAGGGGGTCACCGATAGATCATCGGTATTAGTCCTGGGCCAAGAAAATTATTCGTGATATGACTGAGGCACAAACAAAACCACGTAACATCAATTCCCGGAGGATAATCCCAATCTGAGATACATTTATAACTTCAGAGAGTATATGAGGAGGACGAAATCTGAAGACATGAATCCCGCTCAGCATTTTCTGCAGTAGGCAGTGCAGTATTAATACTTACATTGGATTATGGCGGATGAATAAACTAATGTCGTCACTCACGTATTTTTGACACATTCGACGTCAGTTCAGTTGTTGCGTATATACCTTTTCGTAATCTGTATGGATTCGACGTATAAGACGAACAAGTACATGATGCCTTTGTTCGAGATGGTTGGAGTGACACCAACAAACATGTGTTGGCTTTTTGGCCTTAATCTATGTTTTGATGATTTAATCAACCTAATCTTAATTATGATCATGTAGAGTAGCACACATGTTGCATTACATATATATTGCTTTGTGCTAACCTCTACAGGTGATCAAGACTCAAGGAAGAAAGAAAATCAAGTCAAGACATGTAATCAAGTTCTTTTGAAGACATGTATTTTGTATTTTCTTTGAGTCTTAGGAACTTGTGTAAATTGAGTATACTTGAGCTAAAAACTACTCAACCACACACTAGGTTCCCTATAGAAGTAACACACGAAATTTCACATAATTTGGACTTCAATAGATCACCCAAACTTAGACCGGAAAACACTAAAGCTGAACCTAAACTGCTTGCCCAATTTCGGTCGATCGTTACAGACCGTTCGGTCGACCGGAGGATCAATTATCCTGTTTGTGTTTTCACTGCCCGGTTTCGATCGACCGTGTGAACTTATTTTCCGACCGTTAGTTTTGCCGTATATACCCAACGGTCGTATTCGTATTAAAACAAAAATACCCCATATACTTTTTCATGTATCGGTCGACCGAGAACCTTGTTCGGTCAACCGAATACCCATCTCTTGACAAACCCGAATCTCCTGAACGAAATCGGTCGACCGCTTGACCCTAGCTCGGTCGACCGAATAGATCATTGTTTGTCAACCCCAAAGTGCCTGGTGCAAATCGGTCGACCGAACCCTATTCGGTGTTCGACCGATCACTTAAGTGTACCTGAGTCTTAGCGTTGGGCGGTCGACTGTTACCTAACCGGTCGACCGAACTGAGGTCAAAACTGTCAAACGGTCGACCGTTCATCCCGATCCGGTCGACCGAATTAACTCAAAATTTGGTCCTGCGAGTTTCTGTTTTGTGTATCATACACCAACACTCACCCAGTCAACCCCAACGGATCTATTCTCTCTAATGCCTATATAAAGAGTTGTAAAACACATTTTAACACAACTCTCCCACACATATTTGCCTCCTACATTAGAGAGATCATTCCTAACTCTCCAAGCCTCAAATTTCCACACTTAATATCAATTTCAATCTTTCTCAAGTGTGCTCAAGTTTAGAGAGTGATTGTCCCATTCAAGTTTGTTGCTGTCAAAGAAGAGTAAACGTTTCGGTGAAAGCCCGAAGCATCCCTCTCGGATTGTGAGAGGTGTAGCCAAGCTCGACGAGGGTTGTTCGCGAGTTTGAGTATTGTAAAGGCGTTCTCTCCCGGCCATGAACGGGGGGTGGTTAGTGAAGTTGTGAGCGGAGCTCGGTGATCCGAGCGGAGCTTGCAAGAGAGGACTAGGACCCGGGTGGGGTGCCGAACCTCTATAAAAATCCCCCGACTTCTTGTAGTTTGCATTTATATTCTTTACTTGCTTGTTTGTTTGTTTAATTCCGCTGCATATCTTTGATAGATCAAACAAGTAGGTAATTAAACTTAATTGTGATTAAAGTGATTAGTATTGTAGACCCTCACGATCCTACAACATGAACTTCCTTGTCGGCTATGCGATTATGAAGGATGAGACCGAGTCTAGTTACCGGTGGGTGTTGGAGAAGTTGAGAGATCTGTTATTGGATATTGTCAGCCCGATTGCAATAATAACAGACTAGGAGTTAGGACTTATGCGACCAATGAGAGGGTTTTCCTGAGTCTGCTCATTTACTTTGCACCTGACATATCAACAAAGACGTATACAACTATGCATACTACGCATTCGGCAAGAACAAGCAGTTTGCAGAGAATTTGAAGTGTGGAATGTGGAGGAAAGTCATGGTTTCTACTTCAGAAAACTGAGTACGATAGAGCTCTCTGTAATCTGAAAGATTCTTTTCATTCTTTGTCGGCTATCACGGAGTATCTGGAAGACACGTGGTTAGTGCATAAAGAAAAATTTGTGTTAAATTGGATAAACAAAGTCATTCATTTCAGCAACACTACGAACTGTAGGGTCGAAAGCGCTCATTCGGCTCTGAAAGAGTGGATCACTAAATTGACTGCAGTCATGAACACTCTTTTCGATCGTGTCAACACGGCTATTGAAATGCAGCAGACAAATATTCGAAACTCTCTTGAAGAGTCGAGACATTGAAATTTGACTAACTACATATTGCTTTGTATCAGCATATAAATGGTCGAATTTGGCATCACTGCTTGTCGTTATTGTGTGAGGAGTTGCAGAGAATGCAGGGCTTAAGCAATCAAGTTGAATATCATTGTGGGTGTGCATTTATGACATCACATGAGATTCTTTGTACATGTTGTAGGATCGTGTGGGTCTATGGGTCCACAAACTAATCACGATTAAGCCCTAATTAACTACTTGGTTGATCGATCAGAGAAATGCAGCGGAAATTAAAAACAAATCAAACACGAGTAGGAAAGTAATGCAAACCACACAAAGACACGTCGGTTTTACAGAGGTTCGGCCGCGCCTACGTCCTCTCTTGCAAGCCCCTCTCGAATCCCCGTTCGAGCTTCTCTTGCGTCTTCACTATGCCTCCCCGTTCCGGGCCGGGAGCAACGCCTTTTACAAGTCTTCAAGCTCGCGAACAACCCTCGCCGAGCTTGGCACCACCTCTCACAAACCGAGAGAATCACTTCGGGCTTTCACCGAAATCCTTGCTTCTTGTCTTGGGCTTTCACCAAGACCCTTGCTCACTTTGTCTTGGGCTTTCACCAAGACCCTTGCTCTCTTGACAACATTTGGAGTGGAACTCACTCTTCTAGTATTGAGCACAACAGATGCTAGATTGATTGTATGATGAATGATGTGTAGATGTGAGGCTTAAGATCACTAATTGGGAGCTTTGAGGTTGTGGAAAATCTCACTATAAGTTTGACACTTTGGAGTTGTGAAATCTTGTAGAAAACTAAGTGTGAACCTCTATTTATAAGCTCCTAAAGATTTCTAGCCGTTTGGACAAGATTTGATTGGGTTTTGTGCAAGATACACAAAACAGAAAATCGGGTTCAGAAATCTGTCCAGAAACGGTCGACCGAAAGGTGTATCGGTCGACCGAACCCTTGAGTCTGTTGATGGATCGGTTGACCGAACATAGGTACTGGTCGACCGAATTACTTAAGTTCTATAGGTCAACGGTCGACCGAACAGGTACCGGTCGACCGAACTACTGGGTTCGGTAGAGAGAAATCTTGATCGGTTGGACAAACTTGTGTCGACCGATAGCAGGGGGTTTTTCACGAATTGAACGGTCGACCGAAAATGGTATTTTGTTCGACCGGTTCAAAAGTATTTGGGGGTGTATATAGGAAAAATGTGTATACGACCGTTGTATAATACGACAAATAAAACGGTCGTATTTTTACCAGAAATGGCAAACGAAACGGTCGACCGAAGGTCTACCGGTCGACCGAACAGGTCTGGGTAATCGGTTAATAGAAGGTGGAATCGGTCGAACGAATTGGTCTGGTATAACAAATATTGTGTATAACCGGTCGACCGAAAAGGTGAACGGTCGACCGAACTCAGGTAGACTGGCGACCAATGTTTTAGGTGTTTAGGTGATCTAATGGAGTCCAAATTATATGATATTTTGTGTGTGACTCCTAAAAGGAACCTAGTGTGTGAATGCATGCATATTAGCTTAAGTTATGCTCAATTTACATAAGTTCCTAATTCTCAAAGAAAGGTAAAATTACATGTCTTCAATCCTAGCTTGATTACATGTCTTGACTTGATTTTTCTTCTTTCTTGAGTCTTGATCACCTGTAGATGTTAGCACAATACAACATGTATACTATTATACTACATGTGCTAATCTACATGTCCTTATTAAGATTAGGTTTAATTACATCATCAAAATACGGATTAAGACCAAAAAACCAACACATGTACCATGCACAGTTTTATTGAGTCAGTCGAAATAATTTATTTAGTGCAGATTCATCCATTCTAGAAAACATTTGTCATTGAAGAAGGAGTCCAGATGCCAGAGTTTGTGGATCAGTCATCACAAGACGTCGATCATTTTTAGAACCTCGTTAATGAGATTTCGGGGAGCGACCCTGCAGTAATTCGTAGTGCCTCTCGTATTTCATACGCGCAGTTACACCCCGGTCAGTCGAATTATCTAGAGCCCGTAGAAAATACTAAGGTACGAAGTCGACGAAGGGGAAAGTTGACACGTCTGGTCCCGAGTGCCTTTGAGTATGTTGAGCGAAGTCGTGGTCGATCTTCTAGTAGTCGGAGCAGGGGTCGTGGTCGATCTTCTAGTTCGTCTCGATCGTCCGTAAACATGAGTACAAGATCTGGTATGACGATATGTTTGTTGTTATTAATATTACTTCGTTGTTTGTTTTCTTCAGTAAACACGTTCTTCCAGTTATTATATATAACCTTACTATTTTTTTCGTCTTATAGTATCCAGACGGTTTGACGTCGATAACTTCTCATATGTTGATAGACTGCAAGGAATCATCTTACCATTTCTCGAGAGGTGTAATGATGTATGTGCTGATGGAAACTGTGGATTTCGATGTGTTATCGATGTTTTTCATGGTGGTCAAGGCAATTGGTTTTACGTCTGTCGTGCGACTTCTAATGAGATAGGGGTGCAACTCATTTATGATCATGTTTATTATGACAGTGTGGTACAAGCTCGTCAGCGAATTGATTAGGGCGGAGGACCTTGTAGTGAGATTCACTATATGGAGATTTGATGCAACTTGTTCCCGATTGCCAATATTTACAAGTGTGCAGTTATGTATTTCTCACTGAGAATGGATGGTTCGTTGTACCCATGTATTAAAGTGCTACCTTGAGAGAGTCTGTCTACCATGACGAAGCCATGTAGAGAGTTGATTATTGCTCATTTAGGCAGTTACAAATATTTCATTTGCTTAGAATTAGCTGAGGGATCCTAGTACCTCCGATAGAGACCCTGTGGTTTCAATTGCTAGATGAGAGTGATGCTGGATGGAAGGTAGAGTACGAAAGTAGGAGAACGTACGGGAACCGATTACGTAGTACATTTTGATTGTAATTTGTAATGTATTTGTTAAATTACTGTATTGTTAATGTATAATATGTTCGCGATTATATCATGTATTTGTACTTATATCGTGTTGTTTTTATCAGATTTTAAATTTAAATTACATTACATATACCAAATAGAAACAAGATATGCTCGTGAGAAATAAATAATAAAAGTACAATAGATAAACAAATAGGGAGAAGATATGTTCGTCAGAAAAAAAAATAAGAGTACAACAACCAAGCAAATACCAATACACATAGTAATCGTACAACATATAATAAAATAAATAATGTAAAAACCGACTACAACTCATCATCCGAATCATGGTCAGAAATGTCCAATTGACTGTTCCACTCATGTATGAGGTCATCCCAATCTACACATGCAGATCTTATCTCCTCGTTCGTCATCATGTCCTTATAAGTCAAGAACCGCTACGCAACACATATCGCCCTACTCATCCACTGTATATAACATGAAAATTAGTGTACATTTATAATAAAAACAAAATATACATTACAAATTAAAAATAATTTAGAAAAACTTTTCGCATCGCCACGGGTCCTATCCAGTGGTCTCTCAGGTCTCGGGGCAGTACCGCGCACGAGAACTGGATGTAAGCACCTACCGAACCAATCCAAATAATCTGCATAACAAAGGGAGGGGTCGCGGATACGTGTGACATCGCCAAGGTGAAGTCAGCATCCTCTCAGAAATGTCATCCCAATTGATTCCGCAATCAAAGCGTCGTACTTGACGTCGTATGTTGTCGCAATCACAGACCGGACGACATGCTCTGGTGTCGGGATGTCAACCGGGAAAACCTGAACGTACCCTAACTGATGCAAGACGCGATCAGGCAAATAAGGCTTCATGATATGCCGATAACAAATAACGTCCATCAATAAAATTCTTGGCACAGCCAGAACAGGCTCAGGAATATAGGGAAACCACTATAGCTAAATGTTTACACGTTAATAATAATAATAATAAAATTTAAATAAACGTGAATGATATAGAATTTTATACCTGCGATGCAGTCATCTGATCTAGTCGTCTACAAATGGAATGAAGTCGCCTTCGCTCCTATCCTCGGTCCGGATAGCCCACATACGCGAACGAGGATGACTCGACTCAATGATTTTCCGCTCCCGCGGATGCCCACCCAAAAAAATAAAAATTAAATGAAACATTTTACCATATTCAAGTTCACCGGGGCGTCCGCTAGCTCTTTTCCTTGCCTCTGAGACATTCTTCTTGATGATTATGAGAGGAAGATGAAAAAAGAGTGGTGGTGGGAGAGTGAAATGAAGTGATATTTAAGTAGAAATGAGAGAATGACAAAATTGTAATTTGCACAAACGATTTAAGTAATTTTAGGACGACGTTTAGCAGGACCACCTTCAAATATAGAACCAACACACGTTGGGAAGGCATCGAAAGAATACCTTCACACATCCGAGTCTGAAGTCGTATTGACATTATATTACCCCGATTTCAAAGTAATTAACAACTTCTGATTGACTTTTATGTCGATATCGAATTTAAATTGATTTGGAGTTGGATCGACAATCTATGGACGAAGAACTTGCATCCAATCAATCAATATGCTTGATTTTTATTGATTAAAAAATATCTAACGTGAAGTTTCTAGAGAAACGTATTCCGGGGTGTAGGTTATGCTATTATTAATGAAATGATTAATTATGAATTGTCTACACGAATTATGGCTCTAATTCCCTTAATCTTTATGAACTTCAAAACGTAACATTTTACATTTGAACTTCCACTTTCGTAACACTTTGCCACTATCTCCGTTAGGGATGGCAACGGATCGGTTCCGGTTCGGATACTAGTAGAACCGGAATCGGATCCATATTATAAATTGAGATTCAGAACCGGATCCGGATCGGTTCCTATCTTGGATACCCAAACCGTATCTATTTGGTTGATGGGTACCCAAAAGCGGATCCGGTGGAACCAGATCCGGTATGCAAAAATTATTCCCCCCTAAATTTGCATTTATATTTCATCTCAAAACAGTTTATCCAACAATTGTTGTTTATCCTAATACTCAAATAATACTCAACAACAATTGTTTTATAAAACCAAAACTTATAGTTTTATAAAATCAAATTCATCTCCACAGCAACAATAAATCAGACATCATCAATTTACATGTTATTTAACATTTCATCAATTTATGTTTTCACACAAGATCTCCTTGTTCACAAATGAGTAAAAAAATACACAAATGCGTTCAAAATACATTATCACTGTCTCCTTCTTGTAAGATATTAAATCAGTTTTGTCTCATCACAAGTAACACAACTAATTCTCAATATTGGTTAAAAATGCACAAGTTCTAGTACGCAACTCTTCAATTTTGGGTTTGTTTTTTCATCTTTTCCGAAGTGGGTTTTTTTGAAATTATTTCCGAAGTAAGCTGTTGAAACCGCATACGAAACATGAATAAAACCAGATGCTCAACCCAAATCAAAACAAAAACCAGAAAAAAAACAAAAACCAGAACTTGAATAAACTTGAAATGCTCAACCCAAATCAAAACAAAAAGCAGAAATAAAATGAGAAATGAACAAAACAAGAAAGCGATGGAAGAGGGCGTGTGGAGAATCGGAGATCTTGAACCGGAGAGTGAGAGAAATCGGAGATGGGTTTCAGTGGGATTTTGGGAAGTAGGGTTACGGGCTTTGCTTGTTGATTCAGCAAAAGGTGAGTATTAGGGGGGGTTTAAAACGATTAAGCGGATCCGATTCTAGCGATAAGAACCGGATCCGGGTCGGTTCTGAAAATTAAAATCCATATCCGATATATATCCATTTTATCCCGGTTCGGTTCCAGTTCAGTACCACCAGATCCGATTCGATTTGACCAGTTCTGGATAACTATTGTCAACCCTAATCTCCATCAATAATATGTTATTTGTCAACATATTCATTGTTATTTTATGATTTTTTACATTGTTTTGTATCTATAATCCTAACACTAACTTCAAACACTTTGATTCCGTGTTACCACCCTAATGTCCACCATTAAAGCTTTAATAATATCATCTCGTAACCAGACTACCTTCAGGTTTAGTGTTCGCTAGACAATAAATAAACGCAGGCACCACCTTCAAAAGAACCAACACGCGTTGGGAAGGCTTTGATAGAATACCTTCAACCATCCGAGTCTAAATGTCTTACTGACATTATTCTACCCCGAATTTAAGGTAGACCTGGGTGTTGGGCCCGACCAGAGGCACGACACGGCAGACCGGTCCGCGTCGTGCCTCGCACGACACTGTACGTTGGGTTAAAAATAATTTAAAAAATACCAAAATACCCCTCCACTATCCTATATAATCCCCCAACCCTTTTCATTTGTTTCACGCAATTCTCTCCAACTCTCTTCCAATCTCATCTAATCTTTCTCTAATTGTTTTGATTTTGGTGGATACAGGTCGAGTTTGAGCTAAAGCATGAAACCTAAAGCTACAAACAAACCGCTGATCGCTCATTTCACGACTCTCCTCTTCATTTCCTAGGTTTTTCTAATCTTTTTATGTTATTTTTTAAACTTTTTTTCACATTAACTAAAAGATTAAGTGGACAATATTAACCGGCCTCTAACATATTTATATACGAAATAAGTCCAATTACAAACGTATTTGCGAAATATAGGGGAAATCCTGGTTTTGATGAGATTTTAACTGTAATGGAGGCCAAGTTTAATAAATATTGGAATCCTTTTCCACTGAGCTTTTGTTTGGCTTTTATTATGGATCATGGATTTAAAATTACTGATTTACAAGTTTACTTTGAACAAATTTACGAAAACATGAATTATGATGATTTTCAAAAGCATGTAGATAGATGTAGGTCTTCGTAGAACAGTTATTTTGAAGAATATCAAAGACTAAATAAACAAATGGGTTCAAATGTTGCTAGTTCATCATCACAACCACCTCCAACTGCAGTTGATTCAGATGACGACGACTCACAATGAAATTAGTTAAGTAAAAAAAACTAAATTTGTGCAAATTGAGACCCAAACGAATTAACTGCATATCTAAAATCTGAAATTTACTTAAGTACTGCTGAGTTAAAATGTTTTATGTTTTAGATTGGTGGAGAAAAAACTCAGGTAGGTTTCCACTAGTCTTTTCGATGGCGTTAGACTTATAATGTCATTTGGCGTCAACTGTGGCGTTGGATGCTGCTTTTAGTGCAGGTAAGCGGGTATTGTCCGACAATAAGCAATGTTTGTCCGACAAGTCGATCCGGTAGATAGAATTTAGAACATGATTATTCACGACAACAACGACGATAAAGAAGATTGAAAAAAAGTAATTAAATCACTTTATTTAAGGAGTAATGTTTTCCTAATACCCCTTAAGTTTATTTCATTACTTCTTAGGTTCAGTTAGTAGTCAGGCGTTTTTTATATGTAACCAATATATTGTTTCTCGAATTGAGTTAAAACATTTTCTAATAAATAAATTAGTTACTTTGGTGGAAAATAGATTGTGTTTTATTTAACTAAATTTTGATTGTATACTTAATTCAACACCCGTGACCCAACTGGGAAAAAAATCAACCCGACCCCCACCAGATGCGGGCCGGATCCGGCACGGATTCCGGTTTGTGCCATGTCGTGCCGGCGGATCTAGTTGTTGTGCCGTGCCGGCACGACACGGCCCAGATCCCAAGTCCAATTCTAAGGTAACAACTTCTAATTGGCTTTTAAGTCGATCTTGACTTTAAACTTATTTGGAGTTAATCCAGCAATCTACGAGCTATTAAGTTGCATCCAATTTACCTGATTATGTTTTTTGTGAAACTTATTCTGTGGTGTAGCTTATGCTATTATTAATATAAATCCTAACACTATCTTCAAAACAAGTTTGAACACAAATAAGAATCGGATTTGTATCATATATCCATGAATGTTATAGCATTGGATACTAAATTTGAACGTGATTTGGCGCAAACATGAAGAAAAATATATATTATAAAGTCTATGTTAGGATTATACATTAAAAATAATAGTGAATATGTTGGAAAATAACACAATATTATTTATGGATATGAGAAGAAAGTAGTACTAAAACAGTACAACTAAAAGCTTAAGGTGGCATACTGGCATGTGTCATATTCTAAAGTTCATAATGGTTAAGTAAATTGGCGTGACCTATAGTTCTAGAAAACAATCCGTAATTAACCCTTAATGATAATTAGATAAACAACTTGCAAATATTCTAGATAAACCCTTAATATTTTAGATGGCTATGAATTTGAGGTAATTAAACTTGCAAATATACCATACCTGCGCAACGTTGTTGGTATTCTTATAATGTACACGACAATGACAAATAGGTGAACTGAAACTTGTAAATTAGATCTTGTACCAACGGAATTGTACCTGAAGATAATACAATGACAAGGTGGTACAATTGAAAAGCTTATTAATCCTTTCTTGAAAGATCGACTTAAAAGCCCAATTAGACGGAGTGAAATTCGCAAAGATAATCCAAAAATAAAAATTGAAAGTGAAAGTGAAAGGAATAATAGTGTACAAGGGACTCGAAAACCTCAAGGATTATTACAAATTATAAAAAAATCGCAAAATTTACGGTATCAGTATCCCCACAAGCCCGTAGGTAGATAACTTAGACACAGCCGAGAATATACAATGATGGTCCCACCCTTAATTAATTTTCTTAAATTTTCTACGTTATTCAAAACTGAACTGCATCGTCGGAAAATTATTTAAATCGTCCTTACAAATTATCATTTTCTTTTTCTACATTTTCTACTTATATAACTCTTCATTTCACTCTCCTAACATCACTCTCTCTTCATATTACTCTCATATTCACCAGAAAAATGTCTCGAATGTCGGAAAAAGAATCAGCGGACGCCCCAGATTACTCGAATCTGGTAAAATGTCTTGTTTATTTTATTTTATTTAAAAATAATAATTTGGTCAGGCGTTCGCGGGAGACGACCCTACAGTTCGTAGTGTTGTCGAAATGAAAGACTTTATTCGTCTAATTCAACACAAACTTTTCTTTATGCACCGACCACGTGTCTTCCACATACTCTGTGAGCACTGGTCAGGACTTCAAAAAATCTTTCAGATTACAGACTGCTCTATCATAATTCGTTTGTGAATCAGAAACCATAACTCTCCTCCACTTTCCACGCCTAAACATTTCTGCAGATTTCTTGTCCTTGCCGAAAACGTGGTATGCGTAGTTATACACGTCTTTGTTGATATGTCAGGTGCAAAGTAAATGAGCAGACTCAGGAAAAACCTCTGCCACTGGTCGCATCAGACCCAACTCCCGGTCCATTATTATTGTAGTCCGGCTAACAATATACAATAACAGATCTCGCAACCTCTCCAACACCCGCCGGTAACTAGACTCAGTCTCATCCTTCAAAATCGCATATCCGACGAGGAAATTCATGTTTGTTGGAGTAACCCCAACCATCTCAAACAAAGACATATTGTACTTGTTCGTCTTATATGTCGAATCCATACAGATTACGAAAAGGTATATACGCAACAACTGAACTGACGTCGGATGTGCCAAAAATGCGTGATTGAGGATATTAGTTTCTTCATCTGCCATAATCAAATGTAAGTAATGATACTGCACTGCCTGACTCAGAAACTGCTGAGTGGGATTCCTGTCTTCAAATTTCATCCTCCTCATGTACTCTCTGAAATTATAAATTTGTCTTTGATTGAGATTATCCTCCAGGAATTTCTTTTTTACTGCCAATAAAATGTTACGCGGTCTTAGACAGACGCCCGAGACGGAAAAAAATAATCCGTATCTGTTACCTCACCGGATCCAGGCACTTCGCCAGACATTTTCGTAGTGTTGGTACTAGGAATGTGAGTAAAACTGAGTCACAAGTCTTATTTAAAGACTCATGACAAAATGAGTATTAAATGATTTGTTAAGGGCAAAAAGGTAATTGTTACGGCGATTTAAGTAGTTTTCAACGATGAATAGTAGTTCCGTATTCAAAATTGACCCAAGAAAGAAAGAAAAGTCTATGTCTATGTATCTGCATGTATTAAGCTAGAAACATATGGTCCTTTACATCCCCTGTACAAAAGAGAACAATCGTACCCTCACAACCAAGTAATTAACCAAGTAATTAACCAGGAAAATCATGAATTAAGACAAAATATGAGAGATTTTGAGAATATGGTAAGAAATCTCTATGCTATGAACAACCTGCCTTTTAACATGCCAATGTCCCATAGCGCGTCAAGTGTTAATCCTGAAGAGGTATTCCTCAACCCAACCTGTCCAGTACCAACAGTAATCGAAGAAACATCAATACCAACAACTGGGAAAAACAAAACTATCGAGGTAAAAATTTAATTACGTTTGTATATATTGTTAGTGGTTAATTCTAACTTAAATATATTTACAGGATGGTTGCGAATGTGGACTTTTTTAAGTGATCCTGATTTGTGACTTGTATCTTATGGAAATGTATATGCTTTAAAGACGCATAAATGGGCACAAATCAGATCAAATAATATAGTAGTGACTTTAGTTGTTCCGGTCGACTGTGATGCGTTTTTGCCAATACCGGAATCTGAAGTTTATACTATTGGGGACGCTGAAGAACACGAATTGGAATGATCACGTTCTTCGGTAAAACCGAAAAAGAAAAAGAAGGTAATTATTTAGTATTAATATACGATTTTTTAATCGTCATACATGTTGTTTTAGTAGAAATGTTCTTACAATGTATATTTTAATGTTAAAGGTTCAACCACCACCATCCAACGGATCCAAAAATTCTACCGGGTTTGATCAAAATTTGTTGCCTTAGAGATGTTTAATGTTATATAATATCGTAAAATATAAACCCAATGACGATTTTGTGATGAGTTCTTTGGATAAAGAAAACATAGGCTATATGTTGGAAGACGACTTCGAACCGAAATTGTATGTCATCTTTGGTACGTGTCATGTAATTTCTGAAGATGGACAAATTATGTATATCAATCATTGAAGTTCATATAAAGTAAGTCGTTTTTATATATGTTATTTTTCTCGATATTTGTTTATGTTTTAAGTTTAACATTTAAATCATGTTTATTGATTGTGATATATAGGTCTCTTTACCAAATGTCTAATGGAAAGAGCTTTGGATATTTGTGTCCAATATTGTGTAGGATTTCGTGTCCATATGTATGTATATATTTTAAAATTTTAATATAACATACAAGATCGATTTTCATATTTTCAGCAATTTTATGTACATCTATTTGTGTTTTATTCTAATAACATGCAACCTACATTTATTAAAATAATCACAAAGACAGAATCATACCTAAAGGTTCTCTAAAACCTTTTTGATGATCCGGAGTCGCGTTGCCCGCTGAATCGTCCACGGAATTGTCTCCGAGTGTTCACCAAACTCTAAACAAAGTTAGAGAGAAATGAGCTAGTCAATCAATCTCTAACAAGGTTTTAAATCAAGCTAATTACCCCTCTTTAAGCTCCTGAGAATCTTATCTCCAAAACTTAAATTTACTAAGAGATTTTCGTGGTGATTAGAGAGAGATTAATGAGAGAAAGAATTTTGCATTAGTATTAAAACAAGTAGGAATATATGCCCTTTTATAGGCTCCCAAAACATCATTATCAAGAGCTATTATTTAGCCACGATCACTTGCTTTTCTCTCCTAAAATTAATCTCTAAATTCCACATAATCACCCACAAAAAATGTTTTAATTAAATCTGGAATTATTCCACCCATGATTTAATTAATCTCTTAATAATTCAGGCAGAATCGTTCTTGTTCGGTAGACCGAGAATTATTCGGTCAACCGAACCATTCGGTTATAACACGTGCTCGGTGCACTGTTAGCCAGACGGTCGACCAATTCTTTATGAGAAAAATTCCCTGGAAGAATTCGGACGAACCATGTCTTTTAATCGGTCTACCGTTGACCCACCAAAATCGCTCCTGGGACATAATCATCGGATGACCGGGTCACCTTCGGTCTACCGAAAATACTACTTCTCGGTTGACCGTGCACACTCGGTTAACCGAACCCGATTGTCCAGGCACTCCAGACAATTTCGGTCAACCAATTGCGCTTACACGTTCCCTATTCGGTTAACCGATCTGAAGATACCCCGGTGGACCGAACCATGAACGGTTCACCGTGTTTGACCCCGATTTTACCTTTGTCAAATTTTGGATTTATTTCCAACAAAATTTGATCTTTTGGGGTTTTAGCAATTCACATCCTATATATATCATCATGTGTAATATTAAATTGTTACACCTCATAATATATACCTCATATGAATTTATTATGAGTCTAATTATGTCAATTATCATGACATATTGATTTTAATTAATCCACCACATGTGTCTCATTTTCACATGAAACGCGACACATCATATGAGCTTAAAATCAACCCTCTTGTTTCCCAGTTTTGTGGTGTGACCTATAAGAGGATCTAAGCCAAATTGACAGTGATATTAAACACTTAATATCTCAAACTATAAGTGGTATCTCGCTACACATTATAGTTACCCAATTAGCATAGATGTCTTTGTTCCACCCAAACCAAAACATGATCCATTTAGTGATGTAAGTGCACCACTTGTGTCCGTCTCTTGCCTCATGATATTAAGAATATATACAAAGTAGAAATGTGTCACTTAACTCAAGTCACATTGTGCACATTATAATTTTGCTTTATCAAGGGGCCCACTAATATCATCACTCAATTAAGAGGGGCAATGATAATCGTTTGACTAGCTATCTTTTCCAGCACAAGTCATGTTCAACTAACTATTGCCGTTATCACTACACTCATTGGTAGCTTTTGACAATAATCAAATTAAACACTTCTTGAGTGAAAAGATATAAGTCTCATATCTTAGGATCCAAGACACAGTAAAACATTAATGACACAAAACACAATTCCATAATGTTTTACTTGTTAGGTCTATTCAATATATAAAAGTAATTTTTTCCTCTTTTATATACTCGTGTCGTCAATTATTTGTAGAGCTACAACAATCGATGACCAACACGACAATCTTATCTCGGTAATTAATGTTCCATGTTAACTACCATGATTGTGAATAACTTTTGATTTATGTAAACCATTATCTTTTAGAGTTCTACGGTTAAGGACCAAGCGTCTCTTCCTTAACACTTCCAAAAGACGAATACTATAATCAAGGAACAAAATGTTTGTACATTCAATTCATAATAATTGACATATAAAAGTAAAACTTTTAGAACACATTCCTTTCACATTGCTCAACCGTCCTAGACGAAAAAGTGACGACACTCGATCACAAATAATTGTGAATGTGATGGCCGAGGGGAACAAGATGTATTATATTGCACCGTATAGGGAGATGTATGTGTTTTAATTATTTGATATAATACATGTAGTAATAAAATGAATTACTTATGTTTTTTAAATGAATGTTGTCTAGTGATCATTGGATGTTAGATGGTATTCGTCCCAATACAAATACTGGATATTGGTTTCTTCCGAGAAACCGAGGAAAAATTTGAAAGACTTGGTGCAATTGTAAGTTCTATTAAATTATTATTTTAAAACATGAAAATACGTTGTAGTTGTTAGATTTTATAATATTTTTTGATATTTATCAATTTATGTAAAGCTATTGATATATATAAACAATTGGGACGAAACATGAGCCAAAAATAAAGAAAACAACGTGGTATCCTATGAAGGTAGGGTAATTAAATTATTTAGGAAACAATGAGCATTATATTGTTGGATCGTGTATGGTCGGATATATCTAATCAGTTTTATGGTTAATTAATCTCAACTTGCTTAATCAAAGATGCAGCAGAAATAAACAAACAAAAGCAAGTAAAGACAAAAAATAACAAACCACACAAAGGCACCAAAAGATTTTTTATAGAGGTTCGGTCTCCCGCCTACTTCCTCTCTTGCAAGCTCCACTCGACCTCTCTCGTGCTCCGCCTACGTCTTCACTATCAATCTCGTTCCGGACATTTTACACCACAAGTTCCGCAAATAACCTCGCTAGCTTGATTTCTTCCTCTCACAATCCGAGAGGGATACTTCGGGCTTTCACCGAAACCTTTACAACTTCTTGACAACAAGTAGTAACCAGGAGTATGGACACTCTAATGTTGAGCACACTTGAGTAAGATAGGAATTAAGACAAAAGTGTGGATTTGAAGGTTTGGGGTGTTTGGAATGATCTCTCTAAAGTAGGAGGTAAATAGTAGTGGGAGAGATGTCCTAAATAAGGTTTGGAACATCTATTTATAAGCTCTAGGAATGTTACAGCCGTTGTGACTAAAGAGGTAAGTGATTGTGTAAGAAACACAAAATAGTGAAGTGCATGTCACAGTTCAGAACAAATTCAATCGACCGAATCGGGCATACCGGTCAACTGGTCGATCAAACCTGGCTAAAACATAAGTTCACTTAAGTGAACATTCAAACTGAATTGGGGATCGGTCAACCGTTCACGGGGTTTTGGTCTGATAAAAGATGGATCGGTCGAACTAAGCGAATGGTAGGTTCGACTGGAAATTTACAGGCACTTCTGGGTTCAATGAGAAAATGTGTTTCGGTCAACCAAAATCTAGGAGACGTTCGACCGGAAACTTCGAGAGTGTTCGGGGTGACCAAAAATTGATTTATTCGGTCAACCGGAAGTCAGTGAATTTTTGGGTTTTGAGAAATCCGACCGTTGTAGAAAATGACAAATCTAACGGTCAAGGGACACGTGTAAACGGTCTAACAAAAAGGTTCAAACGGTCGACCGGTACAACACTCAAGCTAACAGTATTAACAGACTCAATCGGTCGAACGAGGAACTCGTTCCGATAGACCGATTTGGCACTGACATAACATGTTTGTATTAAGTGTTTTCCGGACCTACTTTGAGTGACCTATTGAAGTCCAATAGATGTGAATTTTTGTGTGTGACTTCTACAATGAACCTAATGTGTATGTTAGTGGTTATTTATTCTTGTATGCTCAAAAGTTCCCAAGACTCAAAAGAAATACAAATTACATGTCTTCTAATGAACTTGATTACATGTCTTGACTTGAATCATTTCTTCCTTGAGTCTTGATCACTTGTACAATTTAGCACAATATATATATATGCATGGTGTGCTACTCTACATTAATTAAAATTAGATTGATTAAATCATCAAAATAATAGATAATGTTAAAAGGCCAACATATATTTTCTATTAATATCGTTGTTTAGTAATATACATTTTTTTCTTAATTTTAGTACCATTAACAAATCGAAAATAAGGACTGCGAGTACTATGTCATGAGGTATATGAAACAAATTGCGGAGTTCGGTTTGGTGGGGGGAGATTTACGCGATGTAATATATAGTTTCTACAGGTCATTGAAGTAATATATCTTATTTTGATAAAGGCGTATGATTACGGAATTCTTTGTTTAATTTGTAGATCTTTGGATCAACTCTTGAACCATTTTCACAAGAAGAGCTCGACTACACACGTGAGAGATGAGCTTCTTTTTTCATTACATGTATGCTTCTAAGTTGATGACATTATTAATGTTAGTTTACTCGATATTTGTTAACTTGTTAGTTTCCTCGATATATTGATTGTTAACTCGATATATTGATTGTTAACTTGTTTGCTCGATACATTGAATGTTAACTTGTTAGTTTGCTCGAATTGAAATCAAAGACATTGTTTGTTAAAATGAATTGTGATTGTGATTTAATGACTTGAGTGTCGACACTTATATTACATTGAGTATGTTATTGTGAATGTAATCACTAGTGGAAAAAATGTCATACACGTCACATATACAGTGGTATATACAATGGATTTTTGCGATCCAAGTGTCCGACGTATATTCCATTGACGTCTTTACCCTTGTGTATAAACGGCGGCTATATACGACCGACGTCTATACAAGGTACAATGTATAGACGTCAGTCATATATAGTCGACGTCTATTATACCTTTAATTTACCCAACAAAAATATTACGCCTATTATACAACCTATAACAGGCACCCAACCTCTACAGTAATCAAGTTCAAGTCGCCCAAGTGCCCCAAGTGACAATCTTTTAACCAATAACAACGTAGAGCAAGCCCAAGTCGCCCAAATGACCAAACTCGTTCACATTCAACTGTGGAGGAGTGGAGTGCTTCAACCACAACAACAAACAAAATTTGGCAGATGTGGGACTAAACTTTTACGGTCTATATACGTCGGATATATAGGGTGACCGACGTCTATACATTTTGTAGTGTGGTACCAAACTCTCATTTTGAAGTAAAAGAGGGGTGAAGTACTTCAACTCCACCAACAAAAAAAAACTCCAATGTGGGACTAAACTTCAAAAACATCTGACCATACACACACATGTGTACAACGCCCATGTGATAGTTACATTGATGTAACTATTTTTAAAACAATCCAAATAATTCACATTATTCTTATACAAAATAAATCCACATAAATTCTTACACGAAATAAATCCCAAAAAATAAATACACATAAATTCTTATACGAAATAAATCCAAAAAATAAACAATTTTTATTTTATTTCAGGAGATATAGACGTCGGTTATACTAAAAAACCTGACATTTATACAAACCTATAGACTTCGGATGTCCAAATATCTGACGTCTATACCTATAGACGTCAGATGTTTTTATATCCGACGTCTATTCAGTGACGTCTATTGTGCATTCTGCACTAGTGAATGCGATTGTGATGCGAATGTGATTGTGTGAATGTGATGCGATTGTGAATGTATTTAGTGCAAAGACATTTCAGTAGATTTATAACAAATTATTTTTTCTTCTTCTGAATAGACATATCACATCGGTTATAGAACAACCGACGTGATATACATGGTATATCTCTATGGTTTTCAATGACCGACATGATATATGTAGTATATCACGTCGGTTCTCTGTGTACCGACGTGATATACCCCGTATTTATGTGATAAATATGTGGTATATCACGTTGGTACACTAGAGAACGGATGTGATATACCTAGTATATCACGTCGGTTCGTCTAAAACTGACGTCATATGCTAGTGTATCACGTCGGTTCCATAACCGACGTGATATTTTCCGCCCTTTTATGACGTCAGTATATTGGAACAATACAACCGACGTGATATGGGTCAAGAAACCAATGTGATTTGCATATTTTCCAGCAGTGGGAGATGAATCCAGGTCTGGAGGGTTCTTCCCTCGTGGTGCCAATGGGAAGATTGCTAGAGAGTTCCTTGATGGTCATTATGCATCAAATGTTTTAGCTTGATTTAATTTTTTTATATATATTATGTACAATAAGTGTGCTTATAAACACGTGATATCATAGTTCTCGGGTTGCACGTTACCTTTATAATATGAAATTTATGTTGCAAAGACAGTCTCATATTTTTAAACACGTAAATTGTGCAAAACTTTATAATAAAATTGGATCTATATATCATCCATCGGTGAAGTGCTTGGGTTTGGTTGACGTGTGGGTCAATCGAATTTCAAATGTTTCGCTTAGGCGTAGATTAAGTCCTTTGATAAGTTTTTTCTTCGTCTTGTTATATTCGCTAGCATTTATAAACCTTTCCAGCACCAAACAATTAAAACACCCACTGAACCTATTAGAAAACACACAATGATGGGTTTGTGAGCTTTGGGCCGGGACTTTGAGGGGACGATGACTGTGAATGGTTGGATTTTAGTTGGACGGCTAGGATTTCAAAATGGGTGTTTTGATGTGTAATATAATGTGTTTGTTCGAGTTTGTGATAATTTGACGTGGAATTTACCAAGGTGCTGTTGTTGGAGGTTGAATATTATGTTTAAGATTTATGTTGGTGTTTTGATTTTTGAGTTATAATGTGATTGCTAGTTTGTGATACTTTGATGTGGAATAATGTTGATTTTGTTTTGAATGATTTTATTTGATTTTATTGTTGGATTTTTGGATGTCGAACAAAACGATGAAAAGGTTAAAAAGTTTTGAGACATATATTACATAAAAAATAGATCACGAAAGATTTTAAATTTTGAGTAAGTTAACTCTGATTTAAATAACCTAGTTTAAGGATGTAAATAGAATATAATATTTTTGTTTGAGTTTTATTACAAAAAAATATTATCATTTTAATGCAATCAACCAATTGAAGTGGACCCCACACGTTGGCATGTGTACCAAACAAATTACTTGAATTTATAAGTGTATTGGAGCAATAAAAAAATACACAAATAAAAAAAATCCTCAAAAAATCCATGACTAACTCACATATGAAAGTTTGTATGGAGAAATAAAAACAACAAAAACATTATAATATTTTCAGTATGACACTATCCCTCAAAAAACTGAAATGTCATAAATAACCCTGAATTTTCAGCAATACTTGAAATACGCTCCGATTTGAATTGATCTTTCCAACTGGACCTTCCCAAACCTTTCCTTTGCCTTTTCAGCCCATGCTTGACTACCACGACCCCCCAAGGCCAATTGACCATCTTGTACGTCGTTAGAGAGGGCATTGAAAACATCAACCCCAAGAAAAAAATATGATTGGAGTAATAACCACTTAACATGCATACATTTCCGTGTCATGAAACAATTGCTCTACCATTCCAAATGTGACAGCCGAAGTTGAAGTTTGGATACTTTGAGTCAGCAACTTGAAACCATTTGTGGTCCACAAATGTGTGCTGTCCTCGTAGGTGACAGTGTGACACCCACACCCGCCTTATAAAAGCCCTCTCCTCCAATCCGTGCATTATAATTACCTCATCTTTCTTCCAATTCTAAATCACCACATCAAATTAAGATGAAGAAATCCTCCCAACAACAAAACCAAACTTCCAATATTTTCTCTGGACTTCACATCCTCCCTTTCCTCCTCATGTTTGTGCTAGGCCTCACACTAGGCATCATCTCAAGCACGTACCTCAAAACAATCTCCTTCACTATCCAAGCCACACAAGTCTCCTTTCAGCTAAACAAGCCACATTCATCACCTCCTCCTCCGACTACTACTCGTGTGGATTTATCGAGCTTTATCGAGCCGAGCTTTGTCACGCACAACATGACCGATAACGAGTTGCGGTGGAGGGCCTCTATGGTGCCCAAAATTCATAGTTACCCTTATCGGCGTGCCCCGAAAGTGGCTTTCATGTTTTTGACAAGAGGAGAGCTCCCTTTCGCACCACTTTGGGAGAAATTCTTCAAGGGTCATGACGGATTGTATTCGATTTACGTCCACTCGGATCCGTCCTACAATGGCACGGATCCACTGGACTCGGTTTTCCACGGCCGACGAATCCCTGGCAAGGTTTGAATTTTGCCTCTCTTTGTACTTTCTCGTTTTGGTGCATTTTAACGTTTAAGGCAACAATATCTAGTCAAATTTTTCCTCAATTAACAAAACATTAACTAAGCAAGAATAATTTTTGATTCTCTTGTTAGTTGTTAACTAGTGGATGTTGGTTGTATTCTTGTAAATGTAAGCAAAATTGAGCATTGTAAAATTTCTTTGTGAAATTAAATGAAACCTCCACCAGAACAGATGGTCTAAGAAACCGACCGCCCGAAGAGGCAAGTCAGCAATCAAAAAGTGAAACGTTAGGCTAAATATTAATCACAATTTAATATTTGCCCACCTAAAACGCTACGTACGCTCATAGTAACTTCCTACTAAACTCAATAGAATAGCCAAGCAAACAGTATCGAAGTATAACCAACAAATACCAACATTTATTGTTTAAAACACATAGCAACACGAATTCATTGTTTGAAAGCAACTCATCGTAAGTGGGCATGTATGGCCCTTTGGACATTAATTCTTGGGTTATTTGTTTGGGTGTATTTTAAAAAGATCGATATTGGATCTTTGCACTTTAATTTTTGAATTTTACTTGGTTACACTTGATTTTTCTAAAATTGATTTGGTACACTTGTAGAGCTGTAAGACCGATTTTGATGACATAAGTTGTTATCTTCACATTAAAAAAATAGATATTTTTCATAATAACGTAAAACAGAAAATTCTTTTCAAGTCCTTGATTCTATTTTTCTGAAACCTCAATTCAATATTACGAAGGTTTTACTCAAATTAGATTTTATTTTTTTTACTTTTCATTTATATACTTAACAAATATTTAGGCAAAGAGACATTGTTTGGGCAATTGCGAACTAATCCAAGACATTATCTTAATCTTTGAATTCTAATTTTTTTTCAAAACATGTATTTAATGTAAAGGTGGTTACACATTTTTGTTTAGATTATAAACTTTATTTTTTTCCTTTTATATACTTAACAAATACTACTTAGTCAAAACACACATTTACAAAAAAAGTTTACGATTTTTGATAAAATATTGTGATTTGTCTTGGGCCACTATGCAATATGTCCAAAATTATGGATTTAGCTTAAATTTTATGAATTTTGTTGGAGTACTTTGACTTTGTGGTTTGTTGGGTACATAAACGAAAACTAAAAGTTTTAATCTAGTTTATGTAATCAACTATAATATTAAATAAAGGTTTGAAGAAAAATGAAATTCAAGAACTCGAAAAGAATTTCATATTTTTTCTTGGGTTGCTCTGCAAAATTTCTAAATTTTTAAATATGAATTTAACAACTGAAGTGGGTTAAACTAATTTCTTGAAGAAATCAAGTGTCCCAAGCAAACTCCAAAAATTGAAGTGTAAAGATCTAATATCAATCATTTTGAAGTATACCCGCTTGAAATTGGAGTGGGTTAAACTAATTTCGGAAGAAATCAAGTATACCCAAGCAAATGATCCTTAATTCTTTGCTTGAAAAGTATGCTACGTTTGTCCCCACTTGAACATGTTGGGAAAGTGTGATGTGGATGCTAAAGTCGTAACTGGTGGTGCGAGTTTGTTTCATATTTTTCTGTTTTTTGTTTTTTGAAAGCATTATTCATCTATAAAAAATTATAGTAAAGATTAGTGCATTAAATTAAAGATGCAGAGGTTATGAAAATTTTAGATGAAAATATATTCATCTAAATTTTGACAGGTTGCTATTGTTTGGTAAAGTGACCGCACTTCTTTTTGAAAGTTAATTGGATTTGATTTGGAATTGCAAAAGGTTATGGCGGTTTCTCATTGAGATGTTAAATTTGTCCTGTGATTGCGGAAGTTGCAAGTCTGAGTAGATTTTCTAGATATGTTTTAAGACGTGATAAAAGCATAACGTAATGCGCTCATCTGTTGGGTTAGGACTTTGGAAGTTTGTTAGTTCTACCGACGTAGAAGATTCTTGTTAAATAAATGTCACGTCAGAATAATGATATTGTCTTTTTGTTTTTGTATTTTTGAAAGATCAGAATAATGATACTGTCGATTTGTATTAGGAATGCGGTCTAACGGGTAAGAATTCGTATACAGATAGTAAATTAATTTCTAAGGAAAGACAGGAGTTTCTAGTTTTTTAAAGATAAAAATAGGTCTGGTAAAACCAATATAAACCAATGCTCTCATGCCATGGGGTCAAGTGTAGTTCTCAAATTTCTAGACACGAGAAATTCAGGTTGAATCGGGATCCACTTATGGGTACCCCAACACAATTAAAAAATCGAACGGGAGTCTTATTTTGAGAAGCATGAATTAGAACCTAAATTTGGTATTCAAGTACATTTTGCTAGCTTGTATGCATGCAAGTGAGTCAATTCAATTGTGTAGCAAGTGAGTCAATCTAAGCAAGTGACTTTGCTTAGATTATTGAATTATTGAAGACAATAATTTTGTATTTGATGCTTATTTAAGTCCAAATTGTAAGCGAGGTTATACTTACTACAGTTGAATGTAGATTCCAACCAACCACACATCATGACATTTTGTTCATCTGGTCAACACTTTGCAAATTGTGGTCCAATTGTGCAATGTGTGTGCAGTTTGAAGGATGGCGGCATCTACCTTACTTACCTAACTGTTTTTGTCGAAGGAATGACTTTGTCTATTATTTCATGAACAATTAGATTTATTCTTCTAGAGGTAATTTAGATTCTTATTAATATTCTTTAATATTTTATAAAATACAATATTTTATATCATATAATCTCAGAGAAATAAAAGTAAACTTTCTCGTTTACCTTCGTATCGAGCTATATTGATGATGGCTTACCCACAACTCTCATGATCAATTTGATTTAGAAAACTTTAAAAACACTCAAAGCTTGTAAATCTCATTTCACATGTTAATTGTTATATGATGATGGATTTATTATCTTTAAATTTTACTGACACGTTTATGTTTGACGAGAAAATTTAATTTAAATTCTAAATTTAAAATTCAAACCATAGAACTTAATATATATATATATAATATATATATATATATAATATTTTTCGTGATATGGTAGATAAATTTTAATTAAAAACTAAGGTTACAATAATATCCATATATATATATATATATATAACAGGCAGTTCACTGGGGAGAGGTGGACATGGTGGAGGCGGAACGGCGGGTGTTATCGAACGCCCTCCTCGACTTCTCTAACAAGCGATTCATCCTCCTATCGGAATCATGCATCCCGTTGGCCAACTTCTCGACCGTCTTCACCTACCTAACCAACTCCACCACCAGCTTCGTGGAATCCTACGACCACCCGGGCTGGGCGGCCCGAGGGCGCTACCCGAGGAACCTCGCGCCCCTCGTCAACCTCACGCAATGGCGAAAAGGGTCCCAATGGTTCGAGATGGACCGCGCACTGGCGGTCCAAGTGGTTTCCGACTCGAAGTACTTCCGGGCGTTCTCCCGTCACTGCCGCCCGTCATGCTACGTGGACGAGCACTACATCCCCACCTTCATCACCGCTATAAGATGGAATAAGAGATCAGGGAATATTAATGCCAATAGGAGTTTGACTTGGGTCGACTGGTCTAGAGGTGGGCCCCACCCGATGAGGCTGGGGAGGACTCAGGTGACTGTGGAGATGTTGGAGAGGATGAGGAGAGGAAAAGGAGGGAATGGGACGTGTGTTTATAATGGGAAGGAGGTTGAGTTGTGTTTCTTGTTTGCTAGGAAGTTTTTGCCTAATGCTCTTGAGAGGTTGATGAGGTTCTCCGGGAAAGCCTTGGGGTTTTGATTCATTCATGATCGGGGTTTTTTCATTAATTTGTTTGTTTCTTAGGTTATCTTTGAAGGATTTTTAATGGGAGGTATACCGTACATACATCCTCTTTTTTGGTTTAAACTGAGGATTGCAATATAAATAAAACGAAAAGTATGGCTCGGTTGGGAAGAAGTGATTCTTTTTTGTTTTTCCTGGAATTAAATTGTAACATCCTCAAAGTGGAAGAATTTAAAATTTTAATCACATACAATCAACAGAGGATATTACACAATAAAGGAACCAGGTGCACTATATATATAAATAATATATTCGAGTATTTTAAAAGTCTGATTACATTTCAAAAGGCCAAACAATAGTTACAGTAATCACTCTGACCTCAAATGAGAGAAAGCAGGATCAGGTAGCAGCGCTCCTCTCCTCAGTCGCCACCCCCTATCGCCGATCACGGTCTGAAAAACAAACATGCAACAATGCCTGAGTTTCCAGAAGAAAACCCTGTATGTCAAACTCTACAATGCATGAAATGAAAAGCACCCTAGCATGCAATTCTACCAACAAGAAAAGCACCACAACCAGGTTGGGCTCCAGGGCTCTTTCACCCAACCGCAACACACACCACCGTTACGTGGCTCCAGGGCTTTTTCACCCAACCACCGCAACACACTCGTCGCCAAGCTGGGCTCTAGGGATTTTTCACCCAACCGCAGTTACAACGACACAACCAAGGCTTCAGGGTTTTTCCACTCAACCCAAACGTTCAAGGGCTCCAGGGCTTTTTCACCCAACCCCGCACAGACTAGCTGGGCTCCAGGGCTCTTTCACCTAACCGCAGCTCTTACACAGTTACGGGGCTCAAAGCTTTTTCACCCAACCACCGCAACACACACATTTCCAAGCTGGGCTCCAAGGCTTTTTCACCCAACCACAGCTCCCTCACAGTTACGGGGCTCCAGGGCTTTTTCACCCAACCACCGCAACACTCGTGCTCACTAGCACACTTGCCGGAAGAACATCGATACCACAACTCGCCCCACGCGGACGACCACAACAACTGCACCTCCAACGTGCAAAACTGGACACAAACGGTCGACCAAACCAAAAGTCTCGGTCGACCGCATCTCACAAACACAAGGCAATTGCATCAACCGGCACTCCATCGGTCGACCAATTCCCATCACACACACTCGTTCAGTCGAACCAAAGTCAAGGATCGGTCGACCGTTTAGAAGTCGCCTCCCAGGTTCAACGAAGAAAACGACCAATCGGTCGAACGGCAAAGGGGACCCGTTCGACCGAAAGTCACCAGGGAAAAATCCCTCACGCACAACAACGAATCTGGTCGAACCCCCGAGCACTCTCGGTCGACCGAATTCCACTAGGGAATTTCCCCAACTCTCACCAACGAATCCGGTCGAACCCCCGAGCACTCTCGGTCGACCGAATTTCACCAGAGAATTCCCCCACGCTCAACATCAAGTCCGGTCGACCGAACCACCTTCGGTCGAACCAACCATCAATCCAACTTAAGTCACCGGTCGGACAAAGTCACAATGGCGGTCGACCGTTTAGATGGTCAACGCCCCAACCGACCTGTGACAGTGCACACGGTCGAACAACAAAGGGGGCCCGTTCGACCGAAACCAACCAGGCTTGCCTCAAATGCACAACCGGTCGACCGCCTCAAGGGCATCGTTCGACTGGTGTGAGGCAGAACCCGAAATCTCATTAAGAACGGTCGACCGTTTGCACCAACCGGTCGACCGATCATGTAGTAAAATCTGCTGCATGTTTACTTGTGACGAGCCGGAAGGCCTACTGTTGACTTCCAAATACTCACACTACTAAGTGAGTGAGTTTGACATACCGTGAAGGTTTGAAGAAACCTTCGAAGAAGCACGACGGCGTTTCCACAAGCTTTTCCCCAAAATCACAATTCGTCGACGAACCTCGCGCTCGATCGACGATCACCTCCTCCTCGACAAGCACGAGCACACCTTCACCTACTTCACTCTCCACTCCAACCACGACCACTGAAAACAAGGTAGGTTGAGAGAGAGAACCAAACAAGCGGGAAGGGTTAAGAAACCAACACTCGCCTCCACGAGCAACCCACACACGACGATCACCTCCACCTCGTCGGAGCTCAACCTCTCGTCGGAGCACCACTAGGAGAGAGAGAGAGAGAGAGAGAGAGAGAGAGAGGGAGAGGGAGAATCACCAATAAATATCTCACCCCACCTCAATCCTCACCATCCTTCTAATTTTCAATCCATCTCAACCCTTCATCCATCACCACTCCATCTCCACCCTTCAATCACATCTCCTCCTAATCACCACCTAAACATCATTAAAACTCAATTAGAATTAAGATCTCACATAAATTTATTTAATAAATTAGTAAGAATGTGTACCTTTTGATGATTTGTGATTTACTCTTATCTTTGTAACATGCCATAACGAAAAGGTAACAACTTTTATGACTCTAACCAATGCAATGGTCTTTGGATTTTAAGTCGATCGAACTTGTAATATTATTATATTAATAACACCACGTTCAACTTGTGTCTTGTGGATGAAATGGGCTTTCTTATTGGCCCAAGAAGGCTGAAAAATTGCCTGACAGTCCACCAAAGAACTTATTATTTTTCTTCCCATCAGATCCCCACGGCCCCACCTATTGGCTACTCCACCACCATATATATACTGAATTGCTAAACATCGTCCCAAAATTACTTAAATCGCCCCTTGAAATTACCAAATTGCCCTTCTCTCATTTCTACTGCTATAACGCGACATTTTACTCTCCTATCACACATCTCTCTTCATCTTCCTCTTATAATCACAAAAAACAGCAAAACCAAGTTAACAATGGCATTCGCTTTACGAAAGATAAGTGTTTTCGATTTTGGTTCCCTTGTCCCGTCCTCTCGGTCAGGCTTTGCAACACTACTGCTTTTGTAGGTGTCAAGGACTTCGCTACATTTATTTGACATTTTACATTAATATTTGTAAATAGTTATCTTAGAAATAGATCTGCATTACATATCTTATTGTTATTGTTTGATTGGGTATAAAGCATTAAAATAAAAATTAAATAAAAAAAGAGGTAGGTGGATTCTAACATTGCTATTGTGAATGCATGTCAAAATTTTAATCATTTTACTAAACTCGAATAACGATTAGGTGTATTGTGCAAATTATTCAACAACAAAACATGGGAAAATGATTAATGGACACTTACGTCCGGGATGCACGCTGGCGTGTCAGTCAAGTCAGCAGTCAGCGGTCTAGTCAGCAAAAGTCTAATGTCTTTATTTTGTGTCGCATGCAACTTCTACTTTCTCAATGCAATATTACGTTCTCAATGTAACATTCTGTTTCCTCATGCAACATTTGTTTTCTTCATGCAACATTTAGTTCCCCACGGACAGACCCACGACTTAAAATAGACAGAGTAAGTTGCGTGTCTGTTCAGAATAAGTTGCATTGAGAAAGTAAAGATTACATGTGACACAAAATAAATATGTTATTTAATTAATTTCAAAAGTAAAAGACATTTAACTTTTGTTGACTGTACTGCTGACTGTACTGACCATGTCAGCGAGCGTTCCGGACGCCCACGTCGGTGTATCACTACTCCAAAACATACGCCATCTTTGCTTTTTTGGTGTAGCCAGTGTAGCGTGGGAGAACATTACTCCCACGTCGACAATGTGTGAGTTTCAAACCATTGCTAGTTTAATATATACGAGAATTCTTTTCAAAATAATTTTTTCTTTAAAATTCGATGTAAACATCATTGAGAATTTTTTTCTAAAACTATACCCGTTGTCACCACATTGCGACACGTGACGACGGGTTTGGATATTGATGTATAGAGAATTTTGAGGTTGGAGATAGTACATTGTTGGGTATTAGTCCTAAAAATAGTCGTCAATTATGTATAAAATGATATTGAAACATCACGTACGTTGGATTGTTCACAACACTACGTTATTTCAACCAATAACATACAGACTACAAGCGGGTTGAGAACGAAAAATGACAGAAGTCCAATTTTCGTTTTACAATTGCAATATTTAATACATTAGTGTTAGCACTCCGGATGCTTTTTTCTCTTCGAGAGATGACACATTCAACCTGTTCGATGAAGGGTTCCTGCATAATAAGTTCGTATGGAGATGATGTTGAGCAATATTATCATTCTACTAAATGTTTGAATTTTTTTTAACTTTATATCACCCTTACAAGAAATTCAGGTGTTGTAAGCTCCCCAAAATCTCGGGGATCTCCCCTGTTAATTTGTTATCCGACAAGTCGTTGTAATAGGAAAGCTAAACAAATAAAAATCACCTTAGCGATAACCTTATTTTATACCATAAATGGAACTGATTAATATTATTATGACAAACGAACATAACTATTTATACCATATTAAGAACAGTTCATTTTTCTAGATAAAGAAAAATAACTAGTGCTGCTCTTAAAAATACTTGCCATTGGTTTGATTAACTGCTATTGTTATTGATCTTTGTAAGGCAACAGAAGCAATATGCATGACTTAACATGTGACGAACTTATGTTGTGCTTAATTACTTTGGCAGATATAAAAGTAATGAAATAACAATTTAGCTGATCTAACAATAGAAAGATTAATTGGTCGAATAATCATCAATAAATTTAAAATCCTTATAGATATTTCAGTTCCGAGAGCTTTCCAAGAGACAATGATATCCGCCCGCTCAATCCACTGGAAGCAAGGGTTCCGGGGGGAAAAAAGAATCAAGTTTTCCGGATAACTATTTTTTGCAGGTTATCATTTTGAAGAAAATAAATGCATGAAATAGATTTCGAGGGAACCATGATTGGACATGATCTTACAAATCAACGATCCTTAAGGGTTACGAGTTGTCGTAGCTACCATTTATGTAACATCTCCGAACAGCGGAAAATTTAAACTTTTAAAATCAATAGGAACACATGGATAAAACCATCAAGAGTGGGGACATTACTGAAATAAATATCCAAATACATAAGGTGCACCATAATACATAAGAGTTTGTCAAAAGAGTGATTACATCATAACACAAAACACACAGTACATGTAATCACGACAACCTAAAGTAGGTAGACGACAGGATCCAGTCCCAAAGTGCAATCTCCCTCGGTCACCACCCACCGGAACCTAACGTGGTCCTGAAAAAGATGCAACAACAATGCCTGAGTTTCCATAAGGAAACCCCGTATGACAAGCTCACATATATGCCCTAACATACTAGTATAGCATGGCATGGAATACAAAGCAGTAAAACAACATTGCCACCAAGGGCCAAACTGGACATCCGTCCTGCAATCGTTTCCGCTGCCGCACAGGCCCCGCGGTCTACAATCGCCACCGCTGCCACACAGGCCCCACGGTCCAACAACCACCGGTACCACACAGGCCACACGGTCAAACAACCACCGGTACCACACAGGCCACACGACCAAACATCACCGCCGCCACACAGGCCGCACGGTCCAAACAACGGGTCTCCGTAGAGACCTACCGTAGGCACATACGGTCTAACGGACAGTACGCAACACATCCCCACACGCGACTACACAAGCCAAAGGATCGGTGAGGAGGCGTTCGCACTTCCGCGCAGGTAGAATCAGATCTGAAAACATCGTGGTCCACCACCACACCAACGGAGCCGTCGCTCAGGTCGGTCCATCCACCGCCGCCACACAGACCGCACGGGATATCACTCGATAGGTGCCCAGTCGAGCTACCTGCCGGAACACATCATCGGCAGTCCATCGCCGCAACCACACAGGCTACGCGCGATCATCCCTGCCGCCACACAGACCGCACAGGGGCTCTACCGCCGCCACACAGGCCGCACGGCACGTGCAATAACTGCCATCAAGGCCAGTCGAACATATCCGCCACACAAGGCCAGACAATCGACAGATCCGAACCGAAGTCCGCAGGGTCAACGAGCTCCACGTGCAACACCAACTCCGGCTCCATACGAGCAGGGTCGCGACCTCCGTCGCCGTCAATAGGCCGGTACCTCTCTGGACCTCCGTCGCCAATCCTGGTCGGTAGTCTCTGTGCCTCCGTAGCCATCGGCCGGTAGTCACTACACCCGTCGGCAGTTGCGTGTTGCTGAAGCAATGGGATCCGCAATCCCTCAGGCTGCTACTCTAACGCGAGTCAAACGATCCACCAGATTTGTCACGATCCATACATGGAGGTGACGCGTCCCGAACACCTACACTTTTCCACACGACGGTCCCTGGGTAGGCACGCGTAACGCGCCCACCGTCACCTCCCGGCTCACGCACAAGGCGAGGACACGGGTTTCCGTGGACAAATTTGGCATTCAAAAAGGGAACCAGGAATCTGTCCTGTGCAAAAACGGTCGACCGAAAAAGACCACTCGGTCGACCGTTTTCCTCAAGGGAATCGGTCGTCCGGAAGTGACATCCGGTCGACCGCTTCCACAAGGGAAATCGGTCGACCGAATGTGACAGCTCGGTCGACCGCTTCCACAAGGGAATCGGTCGACCGAAGCGTCTGCAACGGTCAAACTATTTGCGCAACACAAAAATCCCTAAACGGTCTACCGAAGGTCTAAAACCGGTCGACCGAAACGAGGTCAAAATCCGGAGTCTGGTAACCATCAAAATCCAATCTATCGGTCGACCGACTCAGGGGTCTCGGTCGACCGAAACCTTACAGGGTCAACCTAATATTTTCTACGTCATCAACGGTCGACCGAAAACACAAGAATCCTACTGGTACACTTAAGTCCCGGTCGACCGAACAAGGGAACCGGTCGACCGAAACACGACAGACAGGCAAATAACACTACGTTCGGTCGACCGTCCAAGGAATCCGGTCGACCGACAGACGTCTTCAACCTCGCGCCAGCCGAGGTTTTGACGCCGAAACTCGTCACCGGCGAGGTCTCCGACCTCCCGCGACCTACCAAAACATCACCCCAACGTGGGTGATCACAATAGGCCTCTAATGCAAGAACTTGGCATACCTCTCTTTGAAGATCGACGAAGAACACCGGAGCTCCGACTACCACGCCTCCGGGCCGCAACCTCACTCACGTCCTCCTCCACGCGCCTTCGCACCACCGTCACCTCCGCTCAACGCCGCTGCTGCTCCAACCAAGAAGAGAGGAAAATGAGAGAGATGAAGAGAGGAAAATGGGAGTGAGAGGAATGAAACGTGAGAGAGAGTGAGAAGAAAAGAGAGAGATGAATGAGTTTTCTCCCCAACCAAGCCATCAACACTTCAGCCGCACCTACACCCAGCCTACTGTTCACGCAGCACTCCTCCAACAGCACCTACACCCTCCCATCACGTCTCCTCCTTCCCACTTCAACTTCCCATGCAAACCCATCATCAACTCCACCTAAACACCAATTAAACCCTAATCAAGGTTAGGGTCATAACAATTTAGACCATCCCACCTCAGAAGATAGCGTTGGAAAATGAGAAAGCAGAAACCCGTCGAGCTTTTATGAAGTACGATCTTTATATTTCACTTCTGAAGGTTAAGGAAAAAGACATCTGACCCCCACCTGATGAAATTAATTTGGAAAAAAATCAATGACCAAATATTTAAGTAGAACTCTGTGGTTTTTTCCCAGTTTATAACTTATCTTCCATAATTTGTAGTTGTAGTGTTTATTTCAGTTTAAGACTTATCTTCCCTATTTTCACGATCAGTTTCACTTGTTATTATTTAAGTTTAATTCTTGTTTTCTATTTTAAATTTAGTACAATATTCCTTATTTCAGAAAAGTTGGTGTATTTCAGTATAAATTTCGTACTTAAATCATAACTATTTATCAATATATAAACCTCCTAATTATTATAACAAATACCAATAAATCTTGTAATGTTATTTTTTATCATTTTTATTCTGTTTTTAAATCTTATTTTTTTAAAATATGTTCTCTAATTGTTTTTATTTTTTACTTTTTTTACTTTTGTTTTTAATTTTTTCCTGAATCGACTTCCAAAAATGAGTGTAACGAGTGCACACCCCACGGACTTGACAATCTCACACATTTTTTAATTAGTTTTTGTCAATGTTCACGTAGGCGGTAGGCGACCCCCCGTCGCGGTGGTCGCCTGGGCGACCACCACTTTCGCCCAGCAAAGCTGGGCGAAATGGGCGATCGCCTAGGCGAGATCTCTCCACTTTTTTGTTTTTTTTGTTTTTTTTTCAAAATTTACAAGTTTGACACTACCCCAAATCCTATATAAACCCCTCCAAACCTCTTCATTTTTCACACATCTCTCATTCTCTTCTTCTTCTTCATAATTCTATTCTGATCATCAAGTTTCCTAATCATCAAGTTTTCGTGATTAAGTCTCCGGTCTGGTGCTTAGTTTTGAAGTTGGAAAGTGAAGTCTCTGATCCGGTTCTTCATTCTTCAACCGCCAAAATCAAGTGCACTCTTTCTAACTTCTCTTTAGAATTAAATTAATTAGTATTTTATTTTCATATTAGTCTAAATTTTTATATTAGTCTAGTTTTAAGATATGACCTACGTACCTGGCACTAGTCTCCCTATGAATCACGAGACTTACGATAACCTAAGACCTACCCGTACAAATGACCCTGGTTGGAATACTGCCCATTATATTAGTGTTAATGATAAAAATTGCATTGTCTGTGAGTTATGTAGTAAGGAAACTAGATGTGGTATAACCCGTCACAAACAACATCTTGCACACACACCCGGTAGCAATGCTAGACCTTGTGATAAAGTTTCTGACTCTGTTAAATAAGACATAACTGCATACATGATTAGAAACAGTAGGACATTACAAAACGAAAATGTATGTCTTGATGATTATGTAGACCGAGAAAACATAGAATTTGATCTGGAAACCGGGTCAGGTTCCGGTTCTGCTCGGACCCCAACCTCCCGTTCTCGCCCCGTTCCTGGTCGAAAGACACAAAAACAACGTTTGTGGGCACCATTTTGCGGACGTGGGAAGGACGTGGTTTTCGGCCCCCAACAAACAACCATCGAAAGAACCTTTAGAAAAGAAGATAGGAAAACAATTAATCAAAAATTGTGTAGGCTTTTCTATAGATGTGGTTTATCATTCAACACTGTAAGGACGCCTTAGTGGAAGGAAGCAATATCCGCTACTTGTACTTACGGACCCAGACTTAAACCCATGACGTATCATGAAGTTAGTGACTCGTACCTTAAACAGGAAATTGAGTACACTAGGAGTATACTAGAGTCGTACAGACAAGATTGGGCAACATACGGGTGCACGTTGATGACAGATGGTTGGACTGATAGGTCCGGTAGGAATATAATCAATTTTCTAGTAAATTGTCCGACAGGTACCATGTTCATGAGGTCTGTAGATGCTTCCGGTCACTCTCACACCGCAGACTACCTGTACAAGCTGATGGACAAGGTAGTTGGCGAGATTGGGGAAGAACACGTTGTTCAGGTGGTCACCGACAACGCCGCCGCGTACGTACTTGCCGGTAGGATGTTGCAGCAAAAAAGAAGAAGATTGTTTTGGACTCCCTGTGCAGCGCATTGCATCGATCTCATCTTGGAGGATATTGACAAGTTGTTTTTGAAGACTATTGCTTTAGCTCGTAAGATCTTCAAACGTTTCAACGGCTCTGCCATGTTGTTGAAGAGGATGCGAATTGCCATTGAAGGGAACCTGCTACGTCCTGCTGTCACGAGATTTGCCACCGCCTTTCTGACTTTGCAAAGGTTGTTCCTGAAGAAAGACAAACTCCGAGCCTTTGTTGTTTCCCCGGAGTACAACGATCCTAATGCAAGTTGGATAAAGAACAAGAAAAAGAAGGAGATCTCTACTGAAGTTACCGAGACCATTCTACAAAGTGGCTTCTGGACCAATGATGAGAATTAAATTTATACCGCAAGTGCACGGTGTCAATGAAGACGTGGCAAATACGGGTCGAACACAAGGAGGGAGAGATTTCGTTATTAGTGTGATTTCGATTGGGGGAAGAAGGAGAGAAGAAATAAATTGGGTTTTGAGATTTTTGGGTTTTAGTTATCTAAAGCAAGAAACATAAACAAATAAAAACTAAAACAAGAACAAAGAAGAGAATTCCGTCGGGTGGAGGTCTAGACTTAGGTTTAGATTGGGGAATGGAGAAACTTGAAATAAATCATGTTAGTTATGAAGCATTACAAGATAAATGATTTAACATAAACTCAAGTAATCAAAATATACTAATCACGAACTTAAAACAATAACATGCATTCATCTTCTCTACCCCTAATTCCATCACCTCCACCCTTTGGAAAGAGTTAGAAACTCATGGAGGGAGGAAGAAGAAGGGATCCTAGAGACATTAAAAGAAAAGAGAAACAAAATAAAATAAAATAGAAATTTATTACTAATGATCCAAGACCAAAGGTTCAAAGATGTGTTACATTCGTCCTACAGGGCTATTTATAGCCGATACAGGGGATACCAATACATAAAAGGATAGTACACGCGTCGACCCAACACTGGACGAAAATTGGACACACAGATCACCTCTGGTGCGGCGAAATCGCCGCACAATGCATGGGAGGTGCGGCGGAATCGCCGCCCAAGTCAAGGATTTCGCGCCCGGATTTCTGTCATGTGTTTATGGTATGATTTTATCCTCCTTTACGCGTCTGGATGGATTCTTTCCATTCTTTTAAACTTCGGATTAATTCCTTCCATTGTTGGAGATTTCTATTTGATTTTTCTTTTGAATTTCTCCACACAATAACTTGGTCCTTTTATTTTGTAGTCAGGTCCTTGACATTTTGCATTTAAGCCCCTGACATTCTTGTGATTAGCTCCTTGAATGCTTTTATGCTTGGATGCATTTCCATTTGAAACCCGATAAACTTGAACTCGGTCTTTATGATAGAAATGAATCTTTTGCACGCGTTTATGCTCGGAATGTGGGTAATTTGTATTCAGGTCCCTGTATTCTGTAAATACGACTAAACACATACCTTAGTAGCATTTATTGATATAAAAGTAATCTAAATGAAAGACATATGATGCAATGTATGCAATGCATCAAATACCCCCACACCTAGATTTTGCTAGTCCCTAGCAAAGCAGAACATAAGAAAATGAAAACAGGGAAATCGTAACTCACTTTCGTAGGAATCACGGTTGCACTTAGCATGTGCAACAAGCCTTTAAACCTCCAAGTTGCCTTAGAGGACGAGTTTTGTCTCGTGAGGGTTTTCAGTTGACACACCCACAAAGTCTAAACTCAACATTCCATTAATAACTCTCAATATCTCCATCTCAACCTTATACATCTTACTGAGAATTCTTGCATGCTCATTATATGAATCTAACTTATGAAAATTCTGACTTGGTCTTTGTTCCTCCAACATTCACACCACTAACCCTTCTACACATGTTATCACATAAATTATTTTGCACGCCTCCTCTGGTGGTGAAGTATCATTTGGATCAACCATGGCATGGATCATTCTTTTAGCTTTGGGCCTTGAGTATCTTAAAGTATTTTTCTTTTCCGTGATTCAACACATTTGCTTTTTCTTTTTGACACTTATACCCTTTTGCATTCGCGTAGCGAGTTTGGTCGATAATCCCGAGCTGGAAGACTCAAGTTACCGGGTTTCAAGATACCCCTACGGACCAGTGACTCGAAGGCTTGGGCTTTTGTAATCATTTTGCAAAATGTGCTTTCTTCACTTTATTCTTTTTTTTTTACTTTTTTTTCCTCAAGGCTTAATTGCTATTAGAAGTCCACACTTCCCGGTATATTTTCCTCAACCTCTGCTTTTTATCAACCACTTCAAAGATTTGATTCATCCAATTTAAGTGCATCAATGTCTTAAAGGGCAATGGGTTATTTCTTTGGAACTTAGATTTATGTCATAGTTTCCACAAGCAGAATTATATAATAAGGGACAAAAACTCAATGCAATTTGTACACGGGTTTTGGCAGTTCAATCTTAAGCTATGTCATGGAATATTGAATTTTTTTTTTTAATTTTTTTTTAGAAATAAAAACATAAAAACAAAAAGATAGATATATACATAGATAAACACCCCCCCACACCTAAATTATGCATTGTCCTCAATGTATGCGAGCAATATACTACATGGATTTATGCATGAAAAAGGAAAGATCTCACCAACGTGAAGTACAAAGGAAAGTTCATGGCTCTGTTGATGGACAAAAACCCGAATTCCCTCAAAAACCTGTGAGATGCTAAAGAAGGGATAAATACAACAGACGATTTTTTTTTATTTTTTTTTTCTTTGTTTTTTTTTTCTTTTACATAGATAACTATGTACAAACATAAGTTCCCATCTTCATTTGTCAAAAGACCTCAAAAGGGAACATGACACCACGTGGGGCCAGAATATTCATGCGTGGGCCCCCTTCACAAAGAGCACAAGAAGAAATGAGAGGTTCATGAATTGGACGCAAAGGCGTCTCATTCAAAGGATCAAACTGAAAAAGCTTGAACCTCTCGAAAGTTTGGGGATTAAGGGGCAACGGAAAAGAAGTTTCTCCCGTTACGGTACTGAAGTTATGATCGTCAATCCAAACTCTCCAGCCAACTGGTTGGTGCGTCGGAGCGAGGTCAGGAGCCTCGTTAGGCAAGTCCGACTCACCGGGTAAACATAAAATGGGTCTCATACCCAAGGTATCCTCCAAGGAACTCCTAATACCCTCATGAGCACTGTAGTCGTTTGATGTTCCATCATTTCCAAGATGATCAGGAACAATAGTGATAGGCAAACTCTCATCAGGTTGTTTGAAATTGAGGGTGCTAGGGAGCTCTTGCTCCACCGGAAGTGAGTCCTTAAGAGGCACAACATGAAGATCATGTGGCTCAAGGGCCACGGGGCTAGGCGATAAGGCACAATCCTGGGCCGACTCATGATGAAATTGGTCAATGTGTATCGAATCCTCCACTAAGTGATCGTGAATTGAAACCCCAAGTCCTTCAGACTGACTAGGAGTTTGGCTTTGAAAGATTGTGCTTTGTGTTTGTGGTGGTGGTTCGATATCAAAAGGTGAATCCTCATGTTGACACGAAAAGTTACTCTCCTTACGTTCACCTAATTGTTGTATCATTTGACTCAAATGCAATGTTATATTTTGTACGGATCGTTGAGTGGATTCCATGTATGTAAGGAAAGTTTGTTCCAAGGAATTAGGTACGTGGTCAGCTATGAGGTCCAAGTTTGAGCTTGTGAAATTATGGGGTTGGGTGTTGATGGGCTGAGAATAATGATTTGAAGTGGGGTGTTGGTAGAATTCTGGGTATTCGGGAGGAGGATACTGAGGTGAAAATGAAGTATAAGAATTTGGATATGAATTGTCTCTCCACGAATCCATCACTCTCGGGTTGTACGCGGAAGCGTAATTGTCATATTGAGCGTTTTGGGAAAAGGTATGCTCATATTCAGGCTCTGGGGGAACATAAGGGCATTCCCTGATAACATGACCACTCAACCCACAACAGTCGCACGGTACGGCTACTAGAGCCACCGGTGCACTCATGTTGTCTGTCCTACGCATGAAAGAGGCAAAAGCTTGTTGTAATGTCTCAGTTTGTTGACCAGCATATGATCCGACATAACTAGATTGTGGTCTAGTAGTCGGTGCCTCTCTCATGTTACCCCAATATGAAGATTGCTCAGTCATACAATTAGGATTGTCCCAACCATATGGGGTGTTAGTCTGAGCCACCCCAGGTTGCATGGTTTTAGAATACCAGGAAGCATTGTCCTGGTCCCAACAATGATATGGATGGTTGCTCATGTAACCATCCATCAAAACACTCTTGAGTCAAGTACTCTTACCCTTATGAGGATAAGCAAGCACAAGTTCTCGACTCGACCCTAAAATGCTAATAGAGAATGTAAAGGGGAGGAGACTAGAACGTATAAGTAGGTGAGAAGAAGATGACTCAGAAGAGAAGGGAAACTTAACTCTAAAGATAGATAAGAGGGTCGGTCAGAGGTTTCCTAAGAAAGCACGGTTCAAACAATCCTAGACCTAGTGTCGCTTAGATCTAGACGACTCCTAACTGGTTGAGTCGAATTGATTTGCTTGATTCACCTCCCTCACTAATCAAACCAAATTGGTCAGGCAGTGTATAGCTAGTGGGGGCGCTTCCGACAGAGTCGGTGCCAATTAGACAACCACTTCGCTTGGAAGACTTTCGTCAACACAAAAACACTTTCTAGACACCAAATTGAATTCAATTAGCTTCAAGTCATAGCAAGTCAAACCAATCTTCTCCTTAATTGAGTCCGAGTCCTTAGGGGTCAATGTCTAATTGATTTTAATTTTAGGCTTGGGTGACATTTGAGGATTGTGCTTTGTGGGCCACGGAAGGGTGATGAAATCCCTACCGTATCTTTTCCTATGGAGTTGCCCTTAAGATAGTTTAACTTAATTCTAGCAAAAATAGTCAAACATTGGTCTTTTTAATGGGGGCAATTGCAAGGTTGTATGCAAACTAAATTATATGCTTAAATGCAATCGATAAAACCGTGTACGTACCTTGCCTCCAGCACTCTTCAACAAAAATAATTTGCAATAATTTAGCAAGACTAATGCAAACAAAACATTATATGATGCATGCACTAAGGTCTTTCTAATTTTGCCAATTTTAGGTCAGAGTTGAAATATTACCAATTATGGAATTTTTGACCCTAACACGTGCAATTCTACGAAAGGAACTTTTCGAAAATTCAGATTATACGAGAAAGGCAAGAAAAGTTACCTCCGCAATGCTCAGACAGGTTCGCCGCCTGCTCTCGAACGTTCCAGTAGCTCAATGCGACCAATCGAAGATGTAGACGACCCCAGAGAAAATTGAAGACCAGAACCCACACTGGTGCGGCGATTCCGCCGCAAACCACCTTGTAGATGCGGCGATTCCGCCGCCCATGTGTCTCAGAACGCTCCCGGATTTCGCCGCGCGCTCTGTTGTCTCCTGCTACACAAATTCAAATACTTAGATCGCGCACAAGATAGACAGGATAAAATCGAAAACACAAAAACACAAAATCTACGTCGCCTCCCCGGCAACGGCGCCAAAAACTTGATGAGAATTAAATTTATACCGCAAGTGCACGGTGTCAATGAAGACGTGGCAAATACGGGTCGAACACAAGGAGGGAGAGATTTCGTTATTAGTGTGATTTCGATTGGGGGAAGAAGGAGAGAAGAAATAAATTGGGTATTGAGATTTTTGGGTTTTAGTTATCTAAAGCAAGAAACATAAACAAATAAAAACTAAAACAAGAACAAAGAAGAGAATTCCGTCGGGTGGAGGTCTAGACTTAGGTTTAGATTGGAGAATGGAGAAACTTGAAATAAATCATGTTAGTTATGAAGCATTACAAGATAAATGATTTAACATAAACTCAAGTAATCAAAATATACTAATCACGAACTTAAAACAATAACATGCATTCATCTTCTCTACCCCTAATTCCATCACCTCCACCCTTTGGAAAGAGTTAGAAACTCATGGAGGGAGGAAGAAGAAGGGATCCTAGAGACATTAAAAGAAAAAAGAAACAAAATAAAATAAAACAGAAATTTATTACTAATGATCCAAGACCAAAGGTTCAAAGATGTGTTACATTCGTCCTACAGGGCTATTTATAGCCGATACAGGGGATACCAATACATAAAAGGATAGTACACGCGTCGACCCAACACTGGACGAAAATTGGACACACAGATCACCTCTGGTGCGGCGAAATCGCCGCACAATGCATGGGAGGTGCGGCGGAATCGCCGCCCAAGTCAAGGATTTCGCGCCCGGATTTCTGTCATGTGTTTATGGTATGATTTTATCCTCCTTTACGCGTCTGGATGGATTCTTTCCATTCTTTTAAACTTCGGATTAATTCCTTCCATTGTTGGAGATTTCTATTTGATTTTTCTTTTGAATTTCTCCACACAATAACTTGGTCCTTTTATTTTGTAGTCAGGTCCTTGACATTTTGCATTTAAGCCCCTGACATTCTTGTGATTAGCTCCTTGAATGCTTTTATGCTTGGATGCATTTCCATTTGAAACCCGATAAACTTGAACTCGGTCTTTATGATAGAAATGAATCTTTTGCACGCGTTTATGCTCGGAATGTGGGTAATTTGTATTCAGGTCCCTGTATTCTGTAAATACGACTAAACACATACCTTAGTAGCATTTATTGATATAAAAGTAATCTAAATGAAAGACATATGATGCAATGTATGCAATGCATCAAATACCCCCACACCTAGATTTTGCTAGTCCCTAGCAAAGCAGAACATAAGAAAATGAAAACAGGGAAATCGTAACTCACTTTCGTAGGAATCACGGTTGCACTTAGCATGTGCAACAAGCCTTTAAACCTCCAAGTTGCCTTAGAGGACGAGTTTTGTCTCGTGAGGGTTTTCAGTTGACACACCCACAAAGTCTAAACTCAACATTCCATTAATAACTCTCAATATCTCCATCTCAACCTTATACATCTTACTGAGAATTCTTGCATGCTCATTATATGAATCTAACTTATGAAAATTCTGACTTGGTCTTTGTTCCTCCAACATTCACACCACTAACCCTTCTACACATGTTATCACATAAATTATTTTGCACGCCTCCTCTGGTGGTGAAGTATCATTTGGATCAACCATGGCATGGATCATTCTTTTAGCTTTGGGCCTTGAGTATCTTAAAGTATTTTTCTTTTCCGTGATTCAACACATTTGCTTTTTCTTTTTGACACTTATACCCTTTTGCATTCGCGTAGCGAGTTTGGTCGATAATCCCGAGCTGGAAGACTCAAGTTACCGGGTTTCAAGATACCCCTACGGACCAGTGACTCGAAGGCTTGGGCTTTTGTAATCATTTTGCAAAATGTGCTTTCTTCACTTTATTCTTTTTTTTTTACTTTTTTTTCCTCAAGGCTTAATTGCTATTAGAAGTCCACACTTCCCGGTATATTTTCCTCAACCTCTGCTTTTTATCAACCACTTCAAAGATTTGATTCATCCAATTTAAGTGCATCAATGTCTTAAAGGGCAATGGGTTATTTCTTTGGAACTTAGATTTATGTCATAGTTTCCACAAGCAGAATTATATAATAAGGGACAAAAACTCAATGCAATTTGTACACGGGTTTTGGCAGTTCAATCTTAAGCTATGTCATGGAATATTGAATTTTTTTTTTTAATTTTTTTTTAGAAATAAAAACATAAAAACAAAAAGATAGATATATACATAGATAAACACCCCCCCACACCTAAATTATGCATTGTCCTCAATGTATGCGAGCAATATACTACATGGATTTATGCATGAAAAAGGAAAGATCTCACCAACGTGAAGTACAAAGGAAAGTTCATGGCTCTGTTGATGGACAAAAACCCGAATTCCCTCAAAAACCTGTGAGATGCTAAAGAAGGGATAAATACAACAGACGATTTTTTTTTATTTTTTTTTTCTTTGTTTTTTTTTTCTTTTACATAGATAACTATGTACAAACATAAGTTCCCATCTTCATTTGTCAAAAGACCTCAAAAGGGAACATGACACCACGTGGGGCCAGAATATTCATGCGTGGGCCCCCTTCACAAAGAGCACAAGAAGAAATGAGAGGTTCATGAATTGGACGCAAAGGCGTCTCATTCAAAGGATCAAACTGAAAAAGCTTGAACCTCTCGAAAGTTTGGGGATTAAGGGGCAACGGAAAAGAAGTTTCTCCCGTTACGGTACTGAAGTTATGATCGTCAATCCAAACTCTCCAGCCAACTGGTTGGTGCGTCGGAGCGAGGTCAGGAGCCTCGTTAGGCAAGTCCGACTCACCGGGTAAACATAAAATGGGTCTCATACCCAAGGTATCCTCCAAGGAACTCCTAATACCCTCATGAGCACTGTAGTCGTTTGATGTTCCATCATTTCCAAGATGATCAGGAACAATAGTGATAGGCAAACTCTCATCAGGTTGTTTGAAATTGAGGGTGCTAGGGAGCTCTTGCTCCACCGGAAGTGAGTCCTTAAGAGGCACAACATGAAGATCATGTGGCTCAAGGGCCACGGGGCTAGGCGATAAGGCACAATCCTGGGCCGACTCATGATGAAATTGGTCAATGTGTATCGAATCCTCCACTAAGTGATCGTGAATTGAAACCCCAAGTCCTTCAGACTGACTAGGAGTTTGGCTTTGAAAGATTGTGCTTTGTGTTTGTGGTGGTGGTTCGATATCAAAAGGTGAATCCTCATGTTGACACGAAAAGTTACTCTCCTTACGTTCACCTAATTGTTGTATCATTTGACTCAAATGCAATGTTATATTTTGTACGGATCGTTGAGTGGATTCCATGTATGTAAGGAAAGTTTGTTCCAAGGAATTAGGTACGTGGTCAGCTATGAGGTCCAAGTTTGAGCTTGTGAAATTATGGGGTTGGGTGTTGATGGGCTGAGAATAATGATTTGAAGTGGGGTGTTGGTAGAATTCTGGGTATTCGGGAGGAGGATACTGAGGTGAAAATGAAGTATAAGAATTTGGATATGAATTGTCTCTCCACGAATCCATCACTCTCGGGTTGTACGCGGAAGCGTAATTGTCATATTGAGCGTTTTGGGAAAAGGTATGCTCATATTCAGGCTCTGGGGGAACATAAGGGCATTCCCTGATAACATGACCACTCAACCCACAACAGTCGCACGGTACGGCTACTAGAGCCACCGGTGCACTCATGTTGTCTGTCCTACGCATGAAAGAGGCAAAAGCTTGTTGTAATGTCTCAGTTTGTTGACCAGCATATGATCCGACATAACTAGATTGTGGTCTAGTAGTCGGTGCCTCTCTCATGTTACCCCAATATGAAGATTGCTCAGTCATACAATTAGGATTGTCCCAACCATATGGGGTGTTAGTCTGAGCCACCCCAGGTTGCATGGTTTTAGAATACCAGGAAGCATTGTCCTGGTCCCAACAATGATATGGATGGTTGCTCATGTAACCATCCATCAAAACACTCTTGAGTCAAGTACTCTTACCCTTATGAGGATAAGCAAGCACAAGTTCTCGACTCGACCCTAAAATGCTAATAGAGAATGTAAAGGGGAGGAGACTAGAACGTATAAGTAGGTGAGAAGAAGATGACTCAGAAGAGAAGGGAAACTTAACTCTAAAGATAGATAAGAGGGTCGGTCAGAGGTTTCCTAAGAAAGCACGGTTCAAACAATCCTAGACCTAGTGTCGCTTAGATCTAGACGACTCCTAACTGGTTGAGTCGAATTGATTTGCTTGATTCACCTCCCTCACTAATCAAACCAAATTGGTCAGGCAGTGTATAGCTAGTGGGGGCGCTTCCGACAGAGTCGGTGCCAATTAGACAACCACTTCGCTTGGAAGACTTTCGTCAACACAAAAACACTTTCTAGACACCAAATTGAATTCAATTAGCTTCAAGTCATAGCAAGTCAAACCAATCTTCTCCTTAATTGAGTCCGAGTCCTTAGGGGTCAATGTCTAATTGATTTTAATTTTAGGCTTGGGTGACATTTGAGGATTGTGCTTTGTGGGCCACGGAAGGGTGATGAAATCCCTACCGTATCTTTTCCTATGGAGTTGCCCTTAAGATAGTTTAACTTAATTCTAGCAAAAATAGTCAAACATTGGTCTTTTTAATGGGGGCAATTGCAAGGTTGTATGCAAACTAAATTATATGCTTAAATGCAATCGATAAAACCGTGTACGTACCTTGCCTCCAGCACTCTTCAACAAAAATAATTTGCAATAATTTAGCAAGACTAATGCAAACAAAACATTATATGATGCATGCACTAAGGTCTTTCTAATTTTGCCAATTTTAGGTCAGAGTTGAAATATTACCAATTATGGAATTTTTGACCCTAACACGTGCAATTCTACGAAAGGAACTTTTCGAAAATTCAGATTATACGAGAAAGGCAAGAAAAGTTACCTCCGCAATGCTCAGACAGGTTCGCCGCCTGCTCTCGAACGTTCCAGTAGCTCAATGCGACCAATCGAAGATGTAGACGACCCCAGAGAAAATTGAAGACCAGAACCCACACTGGTGCGGCGATTCCGCCGCAAACCACCTTGTAGATGCGGCGATTCCGCCGCCCATGTGTCTCAGAACGCTCCCGGATTTCGCCGCGCGCTCTGTTGTCTCCTGCTACACAAATTCAAATACTTAGATCGCGCACAAGATAGACAGGATAAAATCGAAAACACAAAAACACAAAATCTACGTCGCCTCCCCGGCAACGGCGCCAAAAACTTGATGAGAATTAAATTTATACCGCAAGTGCACGGTGTCAATGAAGACGTGGCAAATACGGGTCGAACACAAGGAGGGAGAGATTTCGTTATTAGTGTGATTTCGATTGGGGGAAGAAGGAGAGAAGAAATAAATTGGGTATTGAGATTTTTGGGTTTTAGTTATCTAAAGCAAGAAACATAAACAAATAAAAACTAAAACAAGAACAAAGAAGAGAATTCCGTCGGGTGGAGGTCTAGACTTAGGTTTAGATTGGAGAATGGAGAAACTTGAAATAAATCATGTTAGTTATGAAGCATTACAAGATAAATGATTTAACATAAACTCAAGTAATCAAAATATACTAATCACGAACTTAAAACAATAACATGCATTCATCTTCTCTACCCCTAATTCCATCACCTCCACCCTTTGGAAAGAGTTAGAAACTCATGGAGGGAGGAAGAAGAAGGGATCCTAGAGACATTAAAAGAAAAAAGAAACAAAATAAAATAAAACAGAAATTTATTACTAATGATCCAAGACCAAAGGTTCAAAGATGTGTTACATTCGTCCTACAGGGCTATTTATAGCCGATACAGGGGATACCAATACATAAAAGGATAGTACACGCGTCGACCCAACACTGGACGAAAATTGGACACACAGATCACCCCTGGTGCGGCGAAATCGCCGCACAATGCATGGGAGGTGCGGCGGAATCGCCGCCCAAGTCAAGGATTTCGCGCCCGGATTTCTGTCATGTGTTTATGGTATGATTTTATCCTCCTTTACGCGTCTGGATGGATTCTTTCCATTCTTTTAAACTTCGGATTAATTCCTTCCATTGTTGGAGATTTCTATTTGATTTTTCTTTTGAATTTCTCCACACAATAACTTGGTCCTTTTATTTTGTAGTCAGGTCCTTGACATTTTGCATTTAAGCCCCTGACATTCTTGTGATTAGCTCCTTGAATGCTTTTATGCTTGGATGCATTTCCATTTGAAACCCGATAAACTTGAACTCGGTCTTTATGATAGAAATGAATCTTTTGCACGCGTTTATGCTCGGAATGTGGGTAATTTGCATTCAGGTCCCTGTATTCTGTAAATACGACTAAACACATACCTTAGTAGCATTTATTGATATAAAAGTAATCTAAATGAAAGACATATGATGCAATGTATGCAATGCATCAACCAACGTCGTGAAGGCACTGAAGGACTCACAACCTATGGTCCATGTTCTTAGACTTGTTGACGGTGATGAGAAACCACCGATGGGATATCTGTGTGACGCAATGGAGAAAGCCAAAGAACAAATCATAAGGAACTTGGACGGAAACCCGAGGTTGTACAAGCAAGTCATCAACCTCATCGACACCAGGTGGGGTCCAGGGAAGATGATGTCCTCACCGCTACACTCAGCTGATTTCTTACTCAACCCTGATACCTTCTTCTCCGTCCCACCTCAGGATCGAAATGTAGCTTTCAATGAGCATATGCCTGGATTCATGGATGTCGTAGAGCGACTCGTCCCCACTCCTGCAGAACAAGACAAGATTTGCGGTCTACTCGATCGTTACAAGAACTCCCTCGGAATATTCTCGAGGGATATGGTCGTCAGACAAAGGACGGAAAGAAGACCTATAGATTGGTGTCAATCTTATGGACAGACATGGGAGAGACCACATTACAGAGGTTGGCCATGAGGGTGTTGGGATTGACATGCTCGGCATCAGGTTGTGAGCGGAATTAGAGTGTCTTCGAGCAGTTTCACTCAACGAGAAGGAACAGGTTGGCAGTAAAGAAGATGAATGACTTGGTGTATGTGAACTACAACCAAAAGTTAAGGCAAATGTTTCAGCAAATGATGGAGAAGCCCAGATTTTATGATCCCATCAGTGTGGACTACGATCTCTTCGACGAGCATCCATGGTTGGTAGAAACTGAAGATCCGGTCTTCGCTGGAGAGGAGCTTACATGGGCCGATGCCGAGGAAGCAGCTTTAGGACATTCTTCTTCACGGAGACGCTTTGCTCGATCCATGTCCACTGCATTTGACGCGCGGTGTTCCACTGCATCTGACGCGCCATTATCAGGTGGTGGCATGGATGATGTCATCGTTCACATTAGTTCTAGAGATCCAGGTGCATCGAGTTCTCAACCACCGATGGACATCGACGAGCAATATGTCCAATCCGACGATGAAGAAACTAAAGAAGATGATGTCTACGTCGACAATCCGAACGAGAACCACTCCAACGACTCTGATGGTGGTGGAGGATATGATATGATTCTCAGTTGGACATTAGATCAATGTGTCCAATGGAATTAGTTAGTTAACTTGTAATTCTAAGTTCTCTCTTATCTGCTATTGTATGAACTCTGAGTTACCTTTGTAATCGTACTACTATGCAATAAATTGTATACCTAAGTGTTTAGGTGGGTAGAGGGGTGCCTAGTGAGGCATTGGTCGAGGAACTAGGTGTCTTTTCGAAGCCTAAACATGTATGGTATTTTTAGATAATATTTGTGCATTTTTTCCTGATTTTTTATCTATTTTATAAAATTTAATTGAATTAAAAAAAACCCGCCCAGAGTTGGGCGGTCGCACGAACGCCTAGGCGATCGCCCAGGCGACCGGACGCCCCCAGTCGCCTAGGCTCGCCTAGGCGTTCCGTGAACATTGGTTTTTGTTTAATATTTAGTTGTAAATAATTCATTATGCTTAATAAGAAAATTTATTTTTTTATTGAATAAAATAACTCAACTTTTCAATATGCTCTCTCTTACGCATCATTTGGAGTTTGATTTTGAATTTTTTTTAAAAAGATAAAAAAACGAAACCAAACCAAAAGCAAAACAAAAAAATTAAAAAAAACAAAAAAGCACGACCGACCGGTGGATGAAGCGACCCGATCGACGCACGACTTGGTCATGGAGACCGACCGGTGGGGAGGTCATCCCCGGATGACCTCCCCATAGTGGATGGTCTAATACAATGTCCATATGCTCTTGATTATTATACTGAATTGTTATTCGTCGCCCTAAAACTACTAAATCGCTCGTGCGAATTACAGTTATCACTCTCATTTATACTTATATATCTCTTCATTTCACTCTCCTACCAGCACTCTCTCTTCATCTTCCTCTCATAATCATCAAAAATAATATTTCGGAGGTCAGGGAAGGAGTCAACGGACACCGCAGTGCATTCGGATATGGTAAAATGTCAAACTTCTTTTTAGTACTAAAAAATAAAAAATTAGGTGGTGTCCGTCGGAACCGCCCCACTGCAAAAAAACTCATTGTAATCAAACCCATTACCATTGAAATCTTGCAACGAACCCTCAAATAATTTGAGATAACATACCGTTTAAATTTAAGATTTTTTTAGACAGACGTCTGGGCAAATCTAGGGGTAACTCTGTTGAGGGTGCTTGAGTTGGATCGTCGATAAACTTCTTGAGAACTGAAACATGAAATAAATCATGAATTTTGTCATGTGGGGGAAGTTCCAAACGATAGGCTACCTGTCCAATGCGTTCGACAACTTTGAACGGACCAAAAAAATCTCTTTTCGAGTTTATTGGATGAACGATGACCCACCGTGTGTTGTCAATATTTCTGTAACTTTATTAGCTCATAGTTGGCAACAGCAAAAAATACATCCACTCCATGACTATTTGCAACCTTGGTCATTCTTGTAACAACTCTATGGAGCTTGTACTTGAGTTCCTGCATTAGCTCTAAGCGTGTACGAGCGTGTACGGATCGTGCCGTTAAGTTTATTTTATTTAAGATTTTTTAATGGTGGCGGGACCCATTTCTTTATTCTAATGAATTTAATTAAGATAGAAAAATGTATTGTTTTAAAATGAAGATATATTAGAAAATAAAAACAATTTAAAATTTAAAAAAATCACCAAAAAAGTTATGTTCTCTTCTTTTATAATTATTGTATTTTCGAAATACTAGATTTCCAGTGTTTAACTCAAAATGGACATTTACCAAATTTGAAATGATTATGTTCTCATCTCCCACTTTCCAATAGTTTCAACCATCTTAAAAAATAATAATTCTCAAGTTTCACTTTTTTAGGATTTTATTCTCACAATTTCAACTTTTCAATTAATTATATTTATTGATAATACATACATAAAAGAGATAAATGATTTATTTATCTATTTATTTGTAAAATGTAAGGAATAAGTTAGAGAAAATAGAACAGTTGATTTAACAACAATTTTTTTATAAGGTGCTAATTGAGAAGATGAAGATGATGTAGATAAATGATGTGAAGTGGAAAATTTGATGTGACTTAGAGAGAAAACTGCGATGATTTTTTATAAGGATTTTGTTTCTCTTGGGTTTTCTTTTCATCAATTTTTGTACATTGCAATAGAACTCTAGAAAATCAAACTTTCATCTGACCCAATTTACATTTTAAGTTCGCATGATAAAATTCCCACACTTAGAACTAAAATATTCTTTTGAACAACTCTAGTATCTGCTTATAAGGCCATCACTAACGGGTCATTCCCCCGCACGACCGGTCATCCAGAGACGATCGGTCGTCGAATATTTTATTGTTTTTTTTGTTTTTGTTTTGAATTTTTTGTTTGATTTTTTTAAAAATATGTTATATAATTGTTTAATTTTTTAGATTTTTTTTAAAAAATTTCTAAGATGGTTCCCAAAATGACGTGGATGAGAGAGATAAGTTGTTGTGAGTTGTGGTTAAGATGTGAATAGTGTAGGAAAGAGAAGAAAGTGAGTTGGGAATAGAGAAAACTGACGTGGAAGAGAGAGAACGTTCATGACCAGGTCGTCTGAGTCATGGTTAGTGATGACCTAAGATTGAAAGGTGGTTTGGGTCGGATGCAGGGACAGTGACCGGAGGAGGGTGGGTGACTCCTAAAATTTTCAACCATTTGGATTTTGGTCCTTGAATTTTAATATTTTGCCTATTTTTGTAGAATATTTGATATTCCGTCCCCCTCGATTTTGACCTGTTTAGATTTCGACCCCTACAAATTTTCAAATATAAATTATAAGATATGTATATGAGATTTTGTTAAATTAGTCTAGTACAAGAACATTTATTTAGTCACTTATGGTTTAAATACATAATCAAGTTCCAAATCATACGAAATCAATGAACTTTCAATTAATTTTGGATTGTCTTTAAAAATTCCGACACCACTGAGATAAATTCGTGGTACCATACTACCGTCCCTTGCTGCGATGAGAAATTTTAATTTTTTTCTGGTTCAAGAGTATTTTGAGAAAAAAGCAAACCGCGAAAATCCAGATAACCAAAGATACAATATACAAAGCTAGTGCGCTTGAAAGTTTTATAATTAATTACAGTTTGCCACCTAAGCTATGCATTGGTATCACTTTGTCCCTCTAAAGTTTCAAAGTTAACAGTTACCTCTCATAAGTTTTAATTTTGTAACATTTTGTCTTCTTGAACTTCAAAAACTCATTATTTAACACACATTCGACGTTTTTTTTCCTATTTTTTGTTGTTGTATCCCTAATACACTCCTAAACCTATATTTACGTGAAAGTTTGGATCGAAACGAAGGTCGGATATGGTTGGAATTTGAGTCGGATTAGGGATACAAAAAAAATTAGGAAAAAAAACGTTGAATGTGCGTTAAATAATGAGTTTTTGAAATCAATGAGGCAAAATGTTACGAAATTAAAATTCAGGGGAGGTAACTGTTAACTTTGAAACTTCAGGGAATCAAAGTGATACCAAGGCATAGTTCAGGAGGACAAACTGTAATTAACCCGAAACTGTTCTTCTTTACTTGTTCTAATCTTACCGTTAAACATCGGTCGGCGTCGACGATCCGACGGCTATGAAACGTCTTCACTACGGCTTGATAAGATTTAGGAGTACGAAAGCAAAAACGCTCCAGGATTTTGGTTCCACCAAAATGGCCGTTCTCTTTTCTGTTGCTCCCCATCCAGCATCCTTCCGCACGTCGTCCGTTGGATCCCGATCCAACGGCTGCCGTGCCATCTCCTCCTCCTCTTCCCGACGCATCGCTCTCTTCCATCTCGGCGCCGGTACTCTACACTCCCTTCTTTTCGTGATTTTCCGTTTCGTTTGGGGGTAAACTCGTAATGTGGTTTGGGTGAAATTCGGATTGCGTGATAACTTTAGTTTTCGTTATGTATTTCGTGATTTTAGCATCCTAAAAATGAAGGATTTTTTTTTGGGGGTTAATTACATAATGACTGAATTTTAAACACTTTAGCTTCTATCGTAACCTAATCTATTAAGTTTACTTGGGAAGTTGTTCGAGATTTTATTAGCATTATTATTACCAATCCAAACATGATGAATTTATCTTCGATTTACGAACAACGTGGCAGACAACTTCCCTTACTCGTTCATTTTGGTAGGACACTTTGGTTGTAATATCATTTTGTTTTCTTCTTCTTTTCTTTTATGAAATGTTTTTAGGTAGCGTGAATTTCTTACTGTGATTGATCATTGTTTTCCTATCTTAGATTCTTAAACTCGTCATTTTTACCACCTTAAAGCTTCCATTTGCTAGTTACTTAAGGGTATTTTATGAAATTTATGAATGCTTGCTTAACAAAAGTGGGAATAGGTTTAAAGATGCTAATACAAAATTACGAGAGATAGTGGTCCCGACTAGGGGTGTAATTGGGGTGGGTATTACCTGTTTATTAGTCTCATTTAATAAACGAGTATGAGTTTGGTTTTTGTACCTATTTAAAAAATTATACTCGTTTACCCATACCCGTTTAATAAATAAGGCAGGTACGGGTATACCTCTACCCATACTCGTTTACCCATTTACCCGTTTAATTATTTAATTAATATATAATATATAGTTAAAATAATATAAAATAAGGGTTTCATTGGCAAAAATGGTTGTTTCGAGGCTTGTTTGCGAGAAATTGGTGATTTTTCATCATTTTGGTTTAATTCTTAATATCAAAATTGTAAATTTAACATTTGACTTAAATCATTATCATCCAATGATTAGGTTCTTCCAAGTTGAGTTTTGTTAGCAAAAGCATCAATTTTGTTAGCAAAAATTTTACCTGTAGTACTCATTATATCCGCACGGGTACAACAATATTTAAATAGGTACATACCCGTACATGTTTAGTTAGACGGGTATAGGTATGGATATGACCATACATGTCCTATGCCCGACCCGTTTACACCCCTAGTCCCGATCGTAACTATGTTATAGCGGAGATCATTCATGTGGATGCACAATTAGTTATGGATCCTGATTCTTAATGAAATTACCGTCAGGCCTTAGCTTATGTGGATTGTTGAAAATTTGCAGTCATTCCACAGGCCGAGATACTTCGGATGACGAGCTCAAAGTTGCTGAGAGCAGAGGAAAATGATGTGGATGTTAGACTTGTTGGAAATGTAGAACGAGAAGTTGCTAATGTGATTGATGAAGATGCATCTCAGTGGGTGAAGAATGACAATAGGAGAATGCTACATGTGGTTTGTCGTGTAGGAAATCTTGATGAGACGATCAAGTAAGGTGTCATATGAATCGATCATATCTTAATATTTTGGGAGATATTATCTTGGGAATTATGGTTGGGATGAATTTTTTATTTTTTTTACCCTCCTGAGCTTATCGCATGATATCACGAGTCCAGATTCTACACAGAGTGCCTTGGAATGAAAGTATTGAGAAAGCGAGATGTACCTGAGGAGAGGTATTCAAATGCTTTCCTTGGATATGGACCTGAAGACTCTCATTTTGCTGTTGAACTCACTTATAGTAAGCACTAGAATCGCATCATTCCGACTGATGGTTATGGTTCTATATTTCTAACCAGAAAACATGTAGTGTGTTTGCATTTTTGCCACTAATTTTGAATAATGTTTTGTGACAGATTACGGAGTGAACAAATATGATATCGGAGATGGATTTGGTCACTTTGGCATTGCAGTTGATAATGTAAAGTCCCTTTCTTAGTATGATTGCCTGAAGTAAATCCTTTTCGTGCTTTATTTCAATATCCTTCAAACCATGTTTCGCAATTTATTATGCTCTTCATAAATAATGAAAAAATGAGAACATTTGATGATTTGAGGCTAGTCACTACTATTGACAGAATGAACCAAGTATGTCATCTAATTGATTTTGTTCAGTCTATTTACATCATTAACATTACTTCGTTCTTATGATTTTTCCTTCCGTTATGGCATGTGGTCTAGTGGTCATTGTGTGAAGGTTTTCGTGGAGTTGCAAGGATATAGTAGCCAAGCACAAAAAAAGTGTAGTATCTTGATCTATCAATGACTTGTACTTTTGGCTACTTAAAAATTCCCACGAAAGTGAATAACAGATAGTGAACTGTCCCAAAGAGGAGCCAAAAGATGGACCTGTTGATGCATAATGAACTTACCAGGCCGGGCGGTCTTAATCTAGCTTTTGTGCTATCGGTTAAACTGATTGTAGAAAGTTTTTTATGCAAATGCTATCTTTCAGCGAGCATCCAAAGTTAAGCTAGGTGAAACCAAAATTGTCACAACTTTGTTCCATCACTGAGATATGATTATTTTTAATTCAAGGAGAATTCAAAGGTTGTTTATATGTAATATAAACTCCACTGAATATCAAGATAACCTTTGCTTCATAAGCATCACTCAAGACTAAGAGAAAACTTCCATACTAAGTGACATCTCAGACAAAATCTAACTCTTAACCCTCTTTTCCTCGTTTGGTCTTTCATTGATATTACCAACTTGTTACAAGGATGTACATATTGCCCATCCAGTCACAACATATCATATATGCATGTACTACTTACTGGGCAGCTTATGCATAGAGCTGCAAGAGAAGAGTAGTGACTCTAAATTATTCATATGAAATTTGTTATGGATTATATATCTGTTTTATTTCTTTCGTCTTTATTGTGAATTATCATACTTGATTATATTTTTGTTTCAAAGCTATTGTTTGTAGTATAAAACATAATCTGCTTGTGTGAGTTCAAGATTTGCTTTCATAACAAGGATTTTGTTTTTCATTTTTATTGCATTAATGGATTATATTTTCTGCACATTTGTACTTCTTAGTACAAGCTTGAACTGTTTATGTCTGAATATTCCATGTGTTTCTTAGTTTTATTGTTTTTAGCTGGGAGATTGGGAATAGACATGCTTTATCTTAACAATTGAAACTGGTAGTGTGTTTGTGCGGTATTCCTTGCATCGATTTTTGCTTTAAGGCTCTAGTCAATAACAAAGCAATTGCATTTTTTTCGTAAGGAGAGATGGACCTGTTTTATTGATGAGTATGTTATTACTATTTCGGTTTCCCATAATAAAAACTTGATATCTTGTATATCAGGTTTCCAAGGCCGCTGACTTTATAAGAGCTAAGGGAGGTCAAGTATCCTTGGAACGTAATTCCGTCAAAGGTGATATTACTTCTACAGCTTCTGTTAAAGATCCTGACGGTTACAAGTTTAAGCTTTTTGAAAGGCAGCTCTCACAAGATCCCTTTTGTCAAGTAATGCTTAGAGTGGGCAATCTGAATCGTTCAATAAAATACTATGAGAAAGTGAGTTTAACAGATCTGGAACTGCTTGTCCCTTTGATGAACACCACCCCTGAGGGACAACTCTTAACATGTTTCTGTGTAGGCTTTTGGAATGCAGCTTCTGCACAAATTGGATAATCCTGATTACAAGGTAGTTTTCCAATAAATTCATGTTTGAGTTTCTCCTGGTGGAATTCTTAGTTTCTTTCTACGTTTTCTCTTCACTTTGTTGTGCACCCTCACCCTCGGGTTCGCATATGATGAGGCTGGGTGGCTTTGTACTTTTCTTCTTAGTTGCTATTCCTAATGACGACAATGTCTTAGGGACTTTGCTTCCTGTAATCATACCTTCGAACAACATCATCAACTACACGAGCGAACAATTTTGAGAATTGCATCATCTTTTGTTCATGTCTCCATTATGGTGTGAACGAACAGGTGCACTATCACCCCAAGTCACTTATATAACCAGGAAAATGTTAAAAGAAACCATCATCCAAGTCATTCATAAGAATCGTTTAGTCAAATTCCATCATCCAAGTGACTATGATGCCCCTTCAACTTGTGAGCAGAACAAATCCATGTCAGAAAACTAGCAGAAGTTGCTTTCTTTTACTGCTTCATCTTTAGGTGCTAATGCTCGATGATTGAGTGGATACAAATTGCTGGACTAAAACCATAGATAGGAGTGCTTTTTGTTGAAACTTCACTCTACTCATTAGTCTTCCATTTGTATAAACCGTAATGGATATTAATGTTGGCGTTTGATGACGAAAAAATATATATTTTGGTCTTACAGTATACCACGGCAATGATGGGATATGGACCTGAAGATAAAAACACCGTTCTAGCACTGACTTATAATTATGGTGCTCAAGAATATGACAAAGGAAATGCCTATGGGCAGGTAATTTATCTCCCTCTTTTTTCCTGCAAGGCTTTGCTATTGTAGATGTCAAATGGTCCCAAATACTAATTGAATTCGACATTTATGTTGGTTATTTTCTCCTCTCCAGATAGCTATTGGCACAGATGATGTGTATAGAACTGCAAAAGTTATAAATCAGTATGGAGGAAATATTATCCTTGAACCAGGGCCATTGCCCATTATAAATACAAAGATCACCATCTGCACCGATCGTGATGGCTGGAAATCGGTATTTTCATTCATAACTTCCATCCGTAGTCGTAGGTCTAGATAGTGTTATGGAAATAAGAAGTTTGAAAATCATGTCATCAATATCTTGAATGGTAAAAAATGGTGCCCAGAAATGAAATTATTGATCTTGAGTCTGACATTATTTGTCATGAAGCGACTACTTCTGTTCTATCTTCTGACTGACGTATACATTTCCACTTGCTTAATGTTTTGGTAGAGGCAGATTTTGTTTTCTCTGTTATGGTCTATTTTTGCTTTCGATTTTAATTTTTCAGGTTATTAACACAATATATCTGTAATGTGATTAATCTACAAGGTCCCAGTTAAAAATTAGTTTGATCCAGTTTTAAATCGCTAGTTATCTCCTGCAGGTATTCGTTGATAATAAAGATTTCGCGAAGGAGTTGAAGTGAACCCCTCCCCAGCTCCCCTCCAAGCCAAAGTTTTTTCGTACGTGTGCTTTATCTTCTCTTCAACTGTTGAGTAAATCTGTGAAAGTTAAGTCACACTACTTAATTAAACCATATCGTCCTGTATGCCATATACAATGAGAACGACAGGAGACTTGTATTTATGAACCAAGCCTGATTATTGCATTCAGATCAGATGACCTAAATACATGGCACCAAATCTAGCTACTCACCGAATCTAATGTACTATCATTTGGAACTACATTCAGTCCTAAACATCAGAATCAGGTAAAAAAGACCAAAAAAAGAAGAGTATAGCGGTAGTATATATCTATATATACATTCAACTCTACATTTTACATTTCTCTTCTGAAAACCAGAAGAGAACCATAAGTGGTAGGAGTCAATCTTTGGAGTAAACACAGGCAAATAGTTGCAGCATTGCAGGAAAACTGAAGTCACGAACTGGTGTTAGGAGTGGTTGATGTGCTAACCCATTGAGCTGCAACGGAATCCGGTGAATGCTGCAAGGAGCCCTTCAAAAAAGAAATATCGCAGGTCTTAGTTCTGCCAGTATCATCTCGGATCTCGTCTTCAGCACTAGAGTTTGCAATCACCTTCAACACTTCAAGAACCTCCTCCATGGAGGGCCTCATCTCCTTCTCTGCTTCCAGGCACCTGAAGGCTAACTCAGCTACGGCCTCGACCATATTTCGTACCTTCCTATCTGAATCATATCCAAGTTTCGGGTCAACCAGCTCGCCCAAACGGCGGCTCTGGATTTTACTGATTGCCAAATTCGACAGGTTTACCTCATGTCTGTGTCTGGTTATGTCAACTGCTTCCATGGATGAGAAAAGCTCCACAAGCACAACTCCAAAGCTGTATACATCACTTTTATCTGTTAGTTGGTAGCATTGGTGATACTCTGGGTCGACATATCCTGGGGTGCCCTGAGGGACAGTTGAGACATGTGAAACATGAGGTGGAAAAAGCCGGGAGAGGCCGAAATCTGCCACTTTAACGTGGAAATTCTCGTCCAAAAGAATGTTGTTTGTCTTGACATCTCTGTGTATGATTTGCGGCACAATCGCATGCAGGTAGGCAAGCGCTCCGGCTGTTTCAATTGCGATTCTCAACCGAATTGGCCAGGAAAGTGCCTTTTCCTCTACACGACATCCGTGCAAGTGATCAGCCACTGTTCCATTGGGCACATACTCGTAGACCAGTACAAGCTCACGGCTTTGGGGAGAGGTGCATCCATACAATGTGACTAGGTTCTGATGCCGGAGGAGGTTGAGGATCGATACCTCATTTATGAAATGATCCAACCGTTTGAAATTATTCTCATAAAGACGCTTCACTGCCACCACTCGCCCATCACGGAGTTTTCCTAAGGACATGAAATTAAATTTCACAATTGAAGCACTAAAATAAGAGATCATAGACTGTTAGACAAGAAATTTTCTTTTACCTTTATATACAGTGCCGAAACCACCGTCTCCGAGCTCTAGGGGTGTAAACGAGCCTAAACGAGCCGAGCCCACGGTGTTTGAACTTGGCTCGTTTAATAAACGAGCCGAGCTCGGGCTTGGCTCGTTTAATAAACGAGCCAGATGTCATGTTTGGGCTTGGCTCGTTTATTAATCGAGCCGAGCTCGAGCTTGGCTCGTTTGCTCGTTTAAAATTTTTAACAAGTTTTTGAGCCCATTTAAGCTTGTTTAAGGTTTGATTAACTTGTTGTAAAATATAATAATTACATTTTATAAATATCGTTAGCATATAAATGGATAATTTTATAAATTATATGTTCTACTTTTAGGTAATTGAGATATAGAAAATAATATGTTTATTTGTGACATATATGTAATATGTGTATAAACTTAAACGAGCCAAACGAACTCTTATCGAGCTAACCGAGCCGAGCTAGGGATTGACTCGTTTATTAAACGAGCAGATTTTGATGTTTGAGCTTGACTCGTTTAATAAATGAACCGAGCTCGAGTCGAGCTTTATCGAGCCGAGCTTGAGCGAGCTCACGAGCTCGAGCAGAATTTGACAGCCCTACCGAGCTCATTGGAGGTGGCAAAGCCATCAGTAGCCTCCTGGAGCTCTTCGTATGAAAAGATGTGTGCCGAATAACTTCCCAGCTCAGTGTCTTCGTCCATTTCTGCATGCTGGGAAGAAGAGTTTCGGAATAAATTTTTCAAGGAAGTGCTTTGCATTTCGTTCTTCCTTTGTCTATACCGTAGGTATAAGCATGATAATCCCAACATGAAACCAGCTAACAACGAACCCCCAGCTTCACAGACCAACTGAAATTGATTAGCATGTTGACGTATGGCAGATCTATTAAGAACTTGTTCTCATTATCTCATATATGATATCTCATGAAGTCGTTATATGATTTAGTTTGTATATGCAACAGCATTTCAAATTGCATCATGTTTCACATTTACTGAAGTAGTACTTTTTATTAGATTTTGGAATCATCATCTGTTCAAGAAAAACATCACTGTTCTAAATATGATTTCCACAGTAAATTTCAGAACCCATTATACATTAAGCTATATGATTTCCAATATTAAAGATTGTACGCAAAAAAGGTCAAAATGAAAGTTGATTACCTATTGCCACCTTTTGTCTATTCACTCTGTCTTTGTGCGTGTCTGTAAATAACTATCCATAATTAGTATGACATGGTAACGAGAACAAATCCAAAACATGATATAATGAAATCATATCAAGTCACTTTACTAGACAAACTAAGCCCAGCGTGCATTGCATAATGTTTTGGAGAAATCACATTAATAATAGATTAGTGTCTAGAGAAGTGATACAAAACACATTATGTAAAGGAAACGTTACATTAAAAACAGTTTCCGTAAGTTCGCAACAAAACTTTTGTGAGAATCAAATTATGACTTCTGTCTTATAATTTTGCAATAAATCTTGCAAGATAAACAGGATTACATGACTTGGGGGTTACCATCATAAATTGTATCATTTCAATAGAATCCAGTATCATCTGTTTGGAAAAAACCTAACTTATCATTTTTATTGTTCTTGGTCTTCGTTATGTTCCCATATAAGTAACATATGGATTTAGGAATCCACAGCTTGACAAGGAGAAGAGAGATCAGAATGGGCATTGTTGTTTACCATGCCAAGTTGTAGAGCCTTGACTTGTAGCAATGTTATGTGCATGTCATAAAACAACTGTGAAGTATTAAACAAAACAGCAGGATATATTCGATTCAATCTACTTTCACTTTGAGCAAATAACTGCTGTTGTACGAAATTAAACATAGTGCACGAACAATTAGACATGGAAAATTAAAATTCTCAATCAAACACCAATTCTTATGAACCAATCACACCCTCAGAGAAAATATAGACAAACAAAAAGGAAATCAATAAATTCACATACCACATCGCGCTGCGTGAGACCGATCAGGGCACATACACATGAAAGTAGCAGTGGTTCTGTTGTAACCACAAGTCCCACCAGAACCAGAACACCTACCACAATAAGGAGCCTCCCAATCCAAAACAAATCCTTTCCTCAAAATCTCCAAATTACCACTAGGATTAGCCTCCACTTTTCGACTAGACGGAACAACTAAACTATAATCACACGAATTAAATTTCCTCCACTGACCCCAAACCATTAGATTATCCCCAACATAGGTATTGGAAACATGGCATGGTATCCTCATGAAACCAAGAGCTTCCACTGGCTTCTTGCAATCAACAAAGAACCTCAGACTGTTGTTGTACGCAGAGTTGATGCTGAAAGGAGTTGTTTCGAGTGTGATATTGCGAACCGGGCGAGGACAAGATGTGGTGGTGTTGTGAAGCACACCATCAACCACCAATATGGAGTTGTTGTTGTAGAACACATCTAATATGTAGTAGTCCCGTGCTGAGATGGAAATAACAGGTGCACCACCCTTGCATGTCAACTTAAAGGCTGGAAATCCACAGTATGGTTGTTGTTTGTCCATAATCCAAAAAGGGTAGCTTATGTTTGGGGTGTTTGATCCACAGGTCATTGGTTGGCACAATTTCATGTTGGCATCATCAGCTGTGGATGGAGTGGTGAAGCAGAACAAGAACAAGAGCAGACATGTTGGGCAGATTTTGAGGTGTGAGAAATGGTTCATGTCTGAGTTGGGAAGGGAGAGAGAAGGGTAGGAATTATTGGGTATATGAGATGAGGTGGAAGATGGTCAATTGGTATCTAGTCTTCTCTTCCATTATTGCAAGTCTATGTCAAGCACAAGAAATTTACCAAGGGGATTGTTGTGGAAGACCGACTAGTTGAATGGATACTTGTGGACTTGTGGTGGAGTGTTGATATTTGACATTATGGTTTCTCTTTTCGGAACATAATACATGTTTTGGAAAGGAGATTTTCTATTTTCTTTGTCCTAGTGTGGAATGTGGCAAAAGTCTTATGGTTATCATGACATGGTTCGGAATTTTTAAGTTCGATGATGTTTGGAGTGGGTGGAGTAGTTTGTGAAGTTAATCATGCTTAATTGCTTATTGTTAATGTAAGTCAAAAGTTAAGTGTTTTGTTGTTATTGTTACCCATGGTTTGACCCAATAAGAATACGCTGAGTTGGGTCGAGATGAACTCAAGAAATGGGTCATCTTAGAATCAAAGATTAAGAGGGGAGATTTGCCTATTTGTATTCTAGTAAACGTCATGATCGTTGTCATTATATACTATTTTATTGTAAGACGGCCCTACAGATATTGTTTTTCTTTTCTTTTTGATAGTTATTACTGTAGATATTCTTCTTGGGATAAAAAAAAAATACGATGATCAAATGCACATTATGCACCTGTCAAATTTCGAAAATCCACTAACATACGGATGACCGCAATTCACGTACAAGAACTGATTTTCTCGTGAGAAATTTGTGAAGTCTAAAAAATGAAAAGTAAACTCTCCATTGGCAAATATTTTGTAAAACAAATATTAAGACATTATGGTAGAGTTTCATTTCATTTTTATTTTTTAATTTCATCTACTTTACTTCTCCTACCTCATTTTAAATCTTAATTTCACAAACGTTAGAATGATATTGATAGGATTCGATATCTAAATTTGATTATCTCAAGATAATAAATCTTCAATTCGAACTTTACCAAGTGTAGAATATTTTTTATCAACCATAAAAAAAACCATGGAGTCTATATTCCAATTGATTTGAAGATCTTAATGTGTGAGGGTGTGTGAACTCCACAACTCAACAACCACAATTAAGACTCCACTCAAGGCAATCGGTCAAAGTTGGCGTCTTAGACATTGCAAGCTCCAACTACACAGGGACAAACACATGGGATGGAAGAATGGAATACAATAATAAAATATCCTCTCTTTCCTAAAGTGAAAAGAACATATCTCATGTTCTACGAAAATAACGGAAATGAAAGGGAAGTTGTTGGATTTAGAAAGGCCACAAAGACGTCTTACAGAAAAACTAAAGTTCCCCAAAACAGTAAGTGTCTTCCTTACGTCGAATTCTTTATTTCTTTATCAGAAATTCAACATTGAGAAGACAACAAATAATAAAAGGTTATAGTATATTAAAAAAATGCAAGTGTAAGGTAGAAAGGTATGATGTAAGAAACTTTGAGAAGACAACAAATAAGATTTGTTACAATGAAAGGAATAAAGTACTGCAATTTGCAAAAGTAGATAATACTGCAGATGTGACTTGAAGATATGATTATGTGAATAAGCTCTCAGTAGGTCTACATAAGTGTAGTTAGCTAGTAATTACTTATAATAAAGAGAATTAAGCTTACTGGGCTGGGCTTATTTTTTATTTATGAAGGCTATTGGGCTTCCTAGCATTACCTTTTGGATTTTGTATATATTACTCGTGTTTTTCGGATAGCAACAAATTAAAGAAAAGGGAATAATAGAAGAAAAAAAATGGAGAAAATGCATGTCTTTTCATCTGTTTGGTTAGAAATAAATTATGAGAGAGAGAAAAATAATAGGTTGCGCAATATTACCAAAACAATCATGCTTCTTGTAGCATTTTATTTCGTATTAGGGTATTTTGGAAAAATTTCAAGAGGAAAAAAAATAATCAACATTTCATCCATTCTTTCCAAAATTGAAGAGAATGCCTGAAGACCATTTTATTTAAGAAATTTTAACACAATTTTACTCTTTTTTTTTCTTCATTGTTGCCCTTTAAGTTGCTTTCAAAACAAAAGAAAGCCTAACTTTCTCTTCCTTTTTCCTTTCCATTGACTCTATTTTTCTCCTTATTGTTACCCAACACTAGTCTATGAGATGGCTACCGCATTTTTTTTACAGCATTCATGCGGAAGGTAAGGTGCAAATCTGAGAATATAGACACACTAGTCTACAATCATTTCTTCGGAAAGATTAATCAAACTGATGATAACGGTGAGAGATGTTAATATCTTATGTGCTCAATTGACGATCCTTCATAGGTGAGACTTCAAATTCCTAACTTCACCTAACATGAAAATTCACTATTTTTTAGACAACTTATATCTTTTGGGTTTGTATTCACTTATTCGAATTTGGAAATCTTAATTTGAGACATCCAAACAACTAATGTCAAAATTTATGTGTTCAAAATAATTAAATTGTGATCCTCTTCAAAGTAATCCTTATGTATCCTCGGCACCAATATGGAACCTTCAAAATTTTGCATTATTTGGGGGTCCACCATGAACTTAAGAAATAAGTCCCCTACCAAAAATCCTTAAGAAGCTGAAGACGAAAATTCAACTACCAACTATGAAACATTAAGTGTAGTTGCCCGGCTTAATTTCTCGATATTAATGGTCAAAGATGTAAACTATATATGCTAATCACTAATGTATTGTAACATGGTCGCACTAGTTCGTTCTCGATTGTCTTAAAATTAATTTAACCCACTTTCCACGAAGATCAAATGTTTACTCTAATGAAAAAGTTTTGAATAAAAAAAATACGACAAATGAACTAATTAACAAAGAGAGAGAATTAACTAGTGTGTGTCCTTGGTTTAGATTTCATTAATTTCTGCCGACTTCTAAGCTTCTATCTACTTAAATAGGTAGCTACAAACTTGTTATTAATTTTCCCTTCTGCGGACTGATATATACGTCCTTGTAGTTTCATAACGGGGACAAACTCTGGTGTTTTTTGTATCCTTGTTGTGGTTGAGATTAATATCTACCAACTTTCACACAAAAAAAAACGACAAATGAAGTATATAATTTTAAAAAAGAAAGAAACATACCTCCAGTATTGCAATTGCAGTTGATTGAATTGGAATTTGTATCAAAATCACAAGACTCTCTTCCCCTCTCACAACTGAACCTCTCCCACGCCATCCCTGCAACTCCCAACACCTCCACCATATAAGAGCACCACTAACGGTGTGTTTTTCTCAGGTCGTGGATGACCGGTTGAAGATGCCTGGGCATCACACTCTTAACCCCAGGTTATCCTGGGTCGACCCGGTCGTCCATTTTTTTTTTTTTTTTTTTTTGGTTTTGTTTTTGTTTTGATTTTTTGAATTTTTTGTTTGAGTTTTTTTAAATTTTTTTTTTGAAAATACGTTTTATAATTGTTTTGATTTTGTAGAATTTTTTAAATTTTTTCCAAGATGGATCCCGAAATGATGTGGAGGAGAGAGATAAGTTGTTGTGGGTTATGGTTAAGATGTGAATAATGTAGGAAAGAGAAAAAAGTGAATTAGGAGAGGGAAAACTGATGTGGAAGAGAGAGAGGAAAGAGAACACTCGTGACCAGGTCATCCGGGGTCACGATTAATGATGACCTAATTAGCTTTGAAACATTCCACCATCTTCGACCAACCCTCAACACCACCGCTTACGTCACCCATCCCTTCTTCATGCTCCTCACACTCAAAGTAAAATACGACACTAAAATTCCGCGCACCGGAAGTGGTAGTGAATCGCACGTAAGGAAGCCCGGTCATGTTGTGGTTTAGTGTTGGTTTGTTGGACAAGACAAAAGTGGTGGTGTTGGAATAGAGGTGTGTGAAGTTGATGGAGAGGAGTGGGGTGTTGTTGTTGATCAGGCAGGTGAGTTGGAGGTGTGGATGGCCACAGCATGTTTGGTTTTCGGAGGTGGTGAAGACCCAGAAGGAGTATTTGATGGACGTGGTTCCACACTTGGTGGGCTGGCAACGGTGGAGAAGAAGAAGAAGAAGAAGAAGAGTTGGTGTTGGTGGTGTCATGGTTGGAGACTAGAAGTGGTGCTTAATTAATTGAGGGACTAAACAATTAAGTTGAACAAGTATATATATGGAAATATAAATGTTTCGGATACAAAATTTATGAATGAGAACCAAGTGGAAGTCTTAAGTTCCACCCATACAAACACTTCAAATAATAAGATGTTGTCGTAACGGCGTACGTGAGATAAGTCAGTTGATCACCTTAGATCGAGTAACCTAACTACATGTTAACTAGCACATCCAGATATCAGCAGACCGTACAAATTCGTTAATATAATAGTAATGCTTTCAGGAAAATAAAAAAGAACTATATAAGATTATTAATACATTTAAATAATTCAAGTTTAATCGCCATATCGTACATTCAGAATATCTATCTAATTTTGTTCTGCTCAAAGCTAAAATAGTGGTATGTCTCTGTAACAAAATTGTCTTGCAATTATTTAAACCGAAGTGCTTAAGTTTTAAAAAGGCCACGAGACAATTAGATTTACCCTAGTTGAGTCGTCGTCTATTTGATTAGCATTAAACAAGGGTTACAGGGTGAAGAACAATTAGGATCTAAGGAGGAGCTGTAAAACCCCAAAGTTTAGTCCCACATTGCTTAACATGAGAATGTTGGGGTGAGATATAAAGACATGAGCCCACTACCATAACACTTACCAATTTAAGTTTTGTGCCAATAGGTGGGTGTTGTGGGCCAGTGGGCACATGTGTGACGGACCGGGACCCGGGCTCGATGCGGGTTCGGGGACGGGACGTTAAGATGGTATCAGAACCTGAACCAGCCGGAATTGTGGGAACTAAGTGCTACACCTAAAGGGTGGGAGCCACCTCTAGAATCCCACAACGCCTGGTGACTGAGTGGCTTGACCCTGACGAGGACGTCAGGTGTTCAAGTGGGGTAGGTTGTAAAACCCCCAAGTTTAGTCCCACATTGCTTAACATGAGAATGTTGGGGTGGGATATAAAGACATGAGCCCACTACCATAACACTTACCAACTTAAGTTTTGTGCCAATAAGTGGGTGTTGTGGGTCAGTGGGCACATGGGTGACGGACCGGGACCCGGGCTCGATGCGGGTTCAGGGACGGGACGTTACAGGAGCACTTCGAGCTTTGATTGTAATTATTAAGTTAAGTTAAATGGCAGCACTTCGAGCACTTGTGGTATTCAGAAAAACAATGAATATCTTGATAACATTAAATCCAAAATGTAGTGCATGGCATAGAATGATTTTGAAATACTATCCTATTTTTGTAGGTAATCCTAATCATTTTCGAACATTGTTTGCCCGGTCCTCCGGGGCGCAACCGGTGAAAATGGTATTTGACCACCTCTAGTTTGGAGCCGCAACCTGCCTACCCCAAGTAGGAGCAGGTGCCGAAAAATTCTGAGTCATCAAAGAAAAAAAAAGTTTGTCCGGAATGAGCCGATGATAGAGCAAGGTGGACAGTTTTTCTAAATCAGATGATAGTGCTTATATTTGATGTTGGTTTGGATATTTTTTTTTTTTGTCTTGTTGTAATGTCTATTTAACTTAATGTGACATTGCGCAACTCGTATGACCTTTGTTTTCCTTTGTCACCTTGACAAGAAAGTTAAAAACAAATAGTTTTTATTTATTTATCATATAGCAAAGCAAGTGACAGTGTGTAGTTGTAAACACATAATTTTCGGTGGGATTGCAACCCAAGACGACTAATTAAGCTACCTCAATCTATCTTGTGCGGTGGAAATTTAGCTGGAAGAGAACAAATAGCGTATTTATTGTCTTCTCTTCATTGTTTAAAAGCAACCAAATGCTATCACCCAATTGTAGAGAAGTAGACATCCTTTGTTGTGGAATAATCAAAAAAGAGTTCCGACCACAATGACACCGATTTGCATATATCCCATGGATTAGATTAGATTAGATTAGATTAATTGAATTTATATTAAAAAAAGTAAGACAATGGTTTCCACAAAATAATCGGTGGCTCGTAGCACAGTCCATACTCCACAGTCATGACCAAGTCCACATCAGAACTAATTTAAACTTAATCTCATCCTGGAAAGTTCGAGGTACCTCATTTAACTTCTGAAATTGTAACCGAATGCCAAGATAATAAGATGACCTATATGATACTAACATAAGTAAAAAATGAGTTGAGGATTACTGCGTAATTTGGGCAATAAACCGATTATTTTGGTGTTTTGATGTTCAACAAATGAACCTCAGTTATTCAGTAACTAATATGTCGATCTAGCAAGAGCCTAACCTCTTTTTCTTCTTTTTTTTGAAAATATAATTAGTAGACTTGTAGACTCCAAAGAAGATTTTACACAAACCAGAATACGTTTAAATTATTACGTACCTACCAACTACCTAGTCCTCAACATACTCATCGGTCAAAATATACTTCATACTTCTTATAGAATAAGCTAGCCAAGATATTGATAGCTCAAAACTCCCATTAATTACTTTCTTACGATGTTAAGAAAAACATATTGAACTCGGAAGTTTCGCTCCTTTTGGACCTATAATATTGTCATGAGCTCATCATGCACGTAATAAATTAACTACGATCTTTCGAAGAAATTTCATCGAAGACTAGATACGTACGTGGGTCATCCATCATAGGTCACCGAGACCTGTCATTTGATATTGGAGACGATTCCTGGAAAGGAAGGGAAGCTCTTAGCCTCTCTCTCGCCCATCAATTCAACCTCGATAAACAAAATTTGCACCTATCCGTGATTTTTCACGGGACATACAGATACAGGTCGTCCAGACTAATGTTGTTGTCTCGATGGGCCATTTTGTCATAACTGTTTTCACAGCTGGAGTCCTTAACATTAACATCAGCAGTCCCACTTAAGCTCGTGGAATGAAATCCTAGAGCTGTACATGCCTGCACACGCAGCTTCTTGGTGCAGCTCAACTTGTTGTTTGTAAGACGTGAGCCAACCAGAAACGTAGGTCGGAAACGGATGAAAAATATTTTCCTTTTCCATAATTGACACAAACACCAGGAAAAATTATGGTCAAAGGGAAATTGTTTTCTTTTCTCTCTGTTCCAGGTGCACAAACACCCCATTAGATCCTCAAGTACAGAAGATTTTTACCTCTTCATTTTCTCATCCCCTGAGAAAATAAGGGAAAACCTCAATCTTGCAACTTTAGCCCCTTTCTACTTCTCCAGCAACGCCCCTCATCCTCTCCGACCACCTCCGACGACACCCCCTCTGGCCACCCCTTTTTTTGGTCGGAGGTGGCCGGAAAATGGGTCGTCATAGGTGGTCGTAGGGGGTGTCGTCGGAGGTGACTGAAAATGGATCATCGAAGGTGACCAGATGCGGTGTCATCAGAGGTCTCTCGCGGGAGAGTCATGTCCCTAGACTTAGTTAACATGCACAAACAATATAATTTAAATTCCATTAGATTTTAGTTACAGGTATAAACAACAGAATTTGGTCAAAAGCAATTTAAATTCCACTAGATTATGTTTTTCATTGTTTTCCATTTGACTCCCAGAATATGTTTCTTTTGCACAAACACCCCCTAAGAGGTAGGAAGAGGAGAATAGGGTGGTAGGGTTGGGGTTTTCTCTCTTTTTCCTAAGGTGGAGGTGAGAAAATTTGGAGTGTAAACTCTTTATAATGTGGAAAGAAAAGGAATTGATTTTCATTTTCCCTAGTTGCACAAACACCGGGAAAAGTCCATGTCAAAGGACGTTTTTTTTCTTTTCCATCACTTTTTTTTCTTGTGCACAAATCCCCGTCAATTTGTGATGGTTGCTTGGGAAGTTGCAAGAGTTTTGGCATGGATTGAGACTAGGGTGTAAACGGGTACGGGTATATACATGTTTAAATATTATTATACACGTACATGTCTCATACTCGTTTAATAAACAGGTATGGGGCGGGTATAACGAGTATTGTAGGTATAATTATTGCTAACAAAATGAGTATTTTTGCTAATAAAACTCAACTTGGAAGAACCTAATCATTGGATGAGAATGATTTAAGCCAAAAAGATATTAAATTTACGATTTTTGAGAATAAAAATTAAGTTAAAATGATAAGAAATCACAAATTTTCTCACAAACAAGTCTCAAAACAACCATTTTTGCCAACAAAAACCTCACTTTCATTATGTTAACTATATATTATATATTAATTAAATAATTAAACAGGTAAATGGGTAAACGAGTAAATGGGTAAACGTGTATGAGTAGAGGTATACTTGTACCCGTCACATTTATTAAACGGGTAAAACAAGTATAGGTAAACGGGTATAATTTTTTAAATTAGTACAAAATCGTACTCGTACCTGCTTATTAAATGGGGCGGATAAACGACTAATACCCGCCCCTGTTACACCCCTAATTGAGACGTTTTAAGGCATGCGATGCCCATGATCATTGTCATATAGACGGCTGCAACATTCTGTCCAACATAGCCGGAGGCATGTGATTAGCTCATATCGTGCATGGTTTTTCAAGACCCCAGGGTGAATCAGTGATGAGAAGTGTAGAAGAATCTGCCATAATTCCTATCGATAATGCAGTAGGCGCATCGCAGCTGGAGTGGAAGGGCATTCGTGTAAAAAGTGCATTGGTGGTTGATTGTTCTTGTGACAGGCATAGAGAGCAAAGTAGTGACAGGTTGTTAGATATATTGGAAAACCTTGCTAATGATATTAGCCAAGGTAGTCCAGAATTTAATCCGGGGTAGAAGGCCAAATAATTGTTGAAGTTGTTGACATATAAATTTTGAATTGTGGTTGAGTAACTTGGTTTGAGAAGGTCTTTGTGGAATAGTAGTTGGTAACCACATATTGTGGTTGGTTGGATGTGGGAATTAGAGGTGGGAGACCGTTGATGCGATTCATATATAATTCCTAATTGAGCCAAATAATCTATTAATATTCATCCCATTGTCCTTCTGAGTTAAGAAGATCTGAAGGATGGTTTACTGAAGGGACCAATTGGGATCTTAATAGAACATTTTCACCTAGCCAAATGTTTATCGTCTTGCCATTTCCTATAATCCAGGATGTCAGGCCAAAAAAAATCATCTCGAAGCTTGAGGAAATTCCGCCATGTAATTGAGTGAGTTGGCCTTGGAACTATTTGTAACGAAAAGTGATGGTCAGAAGTGAAGATTCCTCCTTCAGAATCCAAAGATTTTTAAGGAATGAAGCCTTATTGAGTAAGTGAATGTTCTTAAATCCCCATCCTCCATGCAGAGTGGATTAGTGGAGCTGCTATCAATCTGATTTGTTTGTAATAATATCGAGTTGAGGGTGCCTTGCCCTACCAAAAATTCCTAATTATTTTTTCATATTTCCTTTACAAGTTTTTTTTGGTATGATAGTGGTAAGACATAGTATATATCAAGGAGGATTGGATATTGGACTGGATAAATGATCACTTGTCCAATTGTTGAGAATTGTATCCGAGAGTTTATTTACCATCTTGCGGTCGAAGAGAGAGGCTCCAAGAGACAAAATCAAACGTAAACCACAGCCAAATTAAAAGCTGGATTTCGTCTGTTGATTTGTTGTCCTGTAAGGTTGTAACTATTGAAAACTTGTCAAGAATATCTTCTGCAAAGGATAAATGTGTAAGTGTAACATCATTGGAATACCAGCGAGTGTCTTTAGGCCATCTTTACTCATGATATTTTCATATATGTCAACCTGGTCATATCAGTACTCTCTCTCTTTGTCACGCCAGCATGACATTTTTCTTCTCTCTCTTACTACTATTCACCTCTCAATCACAATTCACTCATAAAATGTTAACCTAGTCATATTAATACTCTCTCACTTTCACATAAATTATTTTTCCCTATTTTTAATTTCCCATCATTCCAATTAATTATATCAAATAGTTTAAGAAAAATAATTACAAAATTGTGATACATTAATAAATTTATCAACATTATTGAAGTAATTATACTAGTTTTTTGTTTTGGTTTTTGTAAATCATTTTCAAAAAAATCAAAATATGTTTTTTTTATTTTTGAATTTTTTTTCTTCATTTTTATCCAATATCATCCTCCAAATAATGTGAAGGGGAGAGAATGTTGAAAATTTGAGTTGTTTTATCTAATAAAAAATTAACTCTCACTCTCCAACATAATAAATTATTTACAATTAAATATAAAATAAAAACTAATTAAAACAAAACACAAAAAACAAAACGAAATTAAAAAATAAAAGACCAACCTGGTCGTGAGAATGAGCGGCAGACATTTAATAAATATATTAATAATCATTATTGTAATTATTTAATATCATTAATTCATTCGTTTTTTATTAACATTTAATATATAAATAGGAAAATATTATTAAAATTTAGGAAACCGCATTACATAGTACATTAACTGGAAATTTAAAAACTAAAACTAAAAATACATCATTAAATACTAAACTTAAAATACATCAAGACGCATTTCCTCCAAATCGTTGTCATATATTGTCGATCAAATCGGCTTGAAGATTCAAATGTGTGGTGTGATCACGCAACTGATCTCTCCTTCTCAAGTACCTGGTAATATCCACTACACGGTCAGTGGAATACCGAACCAAGTCGTTCACGGAATTTCCAAGTTAGTCCTCAATAAATTCATTCCAATCTCTAAAATTAGCGTAGGAATCACGTTCATCCTCCACTATCATATTATGCATTACAATGCAAGCTGTCATTATTTTGTTAAACACCACTTTACTCCATGCAAGAGATGACTTCTTCACGATTGCGAACCGCGCTTGCAAGACTCCAAATGCACGTTCTACATCTTTGCGTGTTGTTTTTTGTTATTCAGCAAATAACCTGTCCTTCGGTGTTTGTGGATGAACGATGCACGGAATGAATGCCGCCCATTTTGGATAAATATCATTCGTAAGATAATATCTCATATCATATCGAGAATCGTTTACCTCAAAAGTCACATGTGGAGTTCGTCCTTCCATTACGTCGTCAAAAACCGGAGATCGTTGCAGGACATTTAAGTCATTACATGAACCTGGTGTGCCAAAAAACGAGTGTCATATCCACAAGTCAGCCGACGCCACTGCCTCGAGGACAAGAGTGACATTACCACTACGCTCTTGATATTGGCCCCTCCATGCAACCGAACAATTTTTCCACCCAATGCATGCAATCGATACTTCTCATCATGCGTGAGAACCCATACTGCTCACCAACGTGAAGTAGTCGTGCTAAATCACTTGCATTATGTTTTTGGAGGTACTCACCGCCGAAGTTGTTAATTACTCCGTTGCAGAATTTTTCAAGTGTGTTTCTTGCCGTTGAATCGCTTAGCCTTAAGTATTCGTCCACATCATCAGCCGCAACACCGTATGCTAACATACGAATCGCCGTGGTACATTTTTGCAGGTCAGAGATGCTCATTCTACCGGTGGCGTCTGGTGTACGTTGGAAGAAGACATCAGACGCCTCAATGACACTCACAATGCGAAGAAAGACATGCTTTCGCATCCTAAATCTTCTCCTGAAAATGTTGTCAGGATAAACATGGTCGTTAGAAAAATAATCGGCAATCAAACAGTTGTAACCAAGCTCTCTATCTCTATCCGGGTTCGAAGTTCGCCTTCTACACCTCTTAGGACGTCGATCCCACCACTTCGGAGACATACTCCGTTAAGCAGTTCAACACTTGGTCATAAGCTTCGTCATCGGATGATGAAGACTTTGAACTGGAAGACTTATCGGATGAAGACATTGTTCGTAGATGAATGAGTGAGATTTGGTAGAACCAACCAAGAGGACTGCATTTATAGTTGTGAGAAATAACATACAGTATGTGCGTGACTACACAAAACACAAGACGATATTGGTTCTTGGGCTTCTCAAGCATTGAGGACCTACAGTGCGCGCGTGACTACAGAAAACACAAGACGATAGCATCAGTTCTTGAACTTCTCAAGCATCGATGACCTACAGTATGTGCGTGACTACACAAAACACAAGACGATGACATCGATTCTTAGGCTTCCCAAGCATCGATGACCTACAGTGCGCGCGTGACTATACAAAACACAATACGATAACATCCAATCTTGGGGTTCTCAAGCATCGAGGATCTACAGTATTTCGTATCCGTATTTGTATTTCGTATCCGAGGTTTATGAATATTGTACTACTATTTCGTATTTTGTATATGATTTTTTAAATTTACTTTTATCTAAATAAATCAAAAAACAATCTAATTAATCATAAAATAATTTTTCAAAACCTAATTAATTTAATTACAATTTAACTAATCAATATATTAACCTAATACTAATTTTTTTTCTTTAAAACAAAAAAAAATTGACCAATCCGGGGGCACGTGGCCCCTCCGGATCGAACGCTCGAAAAAGCACCTCGGGTGGTCCACCCAGGGACCACCCTCCCGTTAAGGGAGGGTATTTCGGACGCCTGTGTCTGGCGCCCGAAGAAGAGCACCCGTTAAGGGTGCTCTAAGAGAGCCCCATGATTGCATTGTAACTACCATGATTTAAACACAACCGTGGAATCTTTGATTGATGCAACCCACGGTGACCAATTGAATTACCTCGACATGGCATCACCCAAAGTGGAAATTCTTATACCACCTAAGAAGTGAAGAGAAGAGAATAAACAAAAAAAAGTTACCAGTAACCCCCAATTTTATCTAACATGATTTTGGTTATGACATCAAAAATTCTTCCGCCAGATGCTCAAATCCTCGCTCCTCCACTTGGAGCAAGCAAGCGTAGTCAATCACAAGAAGATTGTTAGAACATTACGAAAATGCTAACTAGAAACGGCTCACGTGAATAATAGGTAATAGCCTTCCTCCCCGTAAATGAATGAACCTTGCTTTCAGGAGTCAGACCTTTGTGACCTGCAAACATGCCATATATCGTTGGAAAGTTGGAATTGTCAATACTTAAGCAGCATTCATTAACTTATGAACTGTACTGAAACAAGAAAATGTTAAAAAAAAATGATCTAGAACGTACCAAGTACAGAGAATGCTTGTCAAATTAAGTTAGCACAATGTCATATATATACATATACAGAAATTTTACAATGAGACCATGTCTCATTGTAAAAAAATGAGACCCCATATTTTTCTCTCTTAGATCTAGATCCAACGGTTGCTTTACCCAACATTCAATTTATACAACTAAAATGTAATATGGTAATCACACAAACGATTCCATTCCACTCATATCTGGCAGGCGTTGAAGAAGTACAATGGCAGGGAGATCGAAGTGACGATGGACCGAAAGCTGGCGCGGAACAAGGCGACGACGACGATGACGGAGGGGATGTTTGCAGTGGCGCAACGATGCCTTGCTCCGACAAGGCGATCGAGGTCGTCGATGAAGCAGTGCGGGGAGGCACTGTGGAAGCTACGAGGGGAGTTCCACAGGCTGACGTTGTCAGTGCTTCTGGAGATGTTCTTTGATTTGGATTTTATTTTGTGGGTCGGGATTTTGGTTTTTGTGGGTTTTGTTCTTTTGAAAAGGAGAAATTCTGAATGGGGTTTGGGCGTCAGGAAATTGTTGTGTTCCTCCATTTCCACAAAAGTAGAACCAAGTCTCTTCTTCAACTACTCACTGCTGCTGTAGTTGCTGATTTTGACTTTTATTCTCGTTTGGGTGAATTTTGGTTTTAGTTGGTGGTTTGTTGTGTTGGTGTTTGAAAAAGAAAATCTTGCTATAATGGGGAATTGAATATGTTGCATTCCATTTCAATGAATGATAAGGTGATCATCTATATTTAACTGTTATCTTGTGTTTTTTATGGCTCTTGTTCATATATATTTTTGGTGGATTTTGCGTAACGTGATCCATGCATACATGACAATCAAATCTGGTGGCTAGAAAACATCTTGAGTTTTTCACTGAATTTTGAGCTTAAACTTCGTTTCAATCAAAAGAAGCCTGGATTTTTTAAGAAATGTTGTCAGAAGAAATGGTCTTAGAGTCAAGGTTTTAGCATCCAAATGGGAAAAAGACCCAGTAAACAAGTCCTAGTGTGACTATAGGATTAAAGGAATAAAAAAAATACTTTTCAAAACAAGGATTAGCAAGTAGTACAATGATGGATGTTCTTTACTTTATTTAATTTCTCTCTTAGGTTTGACATCCTTCTGCAGTTGGCATGTCTTTATTATGTAATTTTTTATATATTCACAAAATACCCCAGAAAGAATTAAGCAAGAAGAATTCCTTTTGGTGAGGATTTGGATGGTTTTGGGGATTTCGGAAATGAATCTGCTAATGCTGATGTTGTTTTTGGTGTTTTGGTGCTGAAATGAATATGCTAATATGTTGTTTTGCAGAAGAAATTGAATTAAAAAATAGCACAAAAGCTTTAAAAACAAAAAGTTCTTCCTCCGAGAAAGTTTATAAAAAAAATTCACAAATAATGGTTCGTGCTTAAATTATCATTCTCATTCCTAATTATGAAGTTTTTTTTTGCAGAAAACAGAGAAAGCCAAAATTGAGAAAAATAATTATTTAACCCATCCTCTTGGCAGCAATTGGTTATCCTTTTTGCTTGCTAACCATTTCTACATGTGCTATAATTGTTTTTAAACTAGGCATTTTTTCTGTAAAATATTATACTTGTGTAGTAGGCTATATAAATTTCATGCTTTTATTTTTTACATTTGTTATACTTGTTAAAATTAGGCATTTTTCTGTGTAGAGTATTATACTTGTGTAATAGGCTATAAAAATTCCATACTTTTGTTTATAATTGTATTTGCTGTTATGATATATAAAGTAACGTATTTGCTGTTATGCTTGTGTATTATGATTATATAGTGGTTTGATAAACTTTTATGCTTGTGTATTGAACAAGGTATTTGTGTATTAGAATTGGATTGTTGTGTAATATACGATTATTCTTTTGTACTAAACTAGTGATGAACAAGATTACATATAGTTTTTCTTTTTCTTTGGACAAACAACATGAAATGAAATGAAGATGAAATGCCCACCAAAATGAAATCATATGCTTCCAGTGAAGCATATAATATATATAGATGCATTCAATAAACAACATTATAAGTTTAATACATAACTATATCATTTCAATACACAATTGCATCCTTTTATTACACAAGTTCAAGAACAATTTAATTTATAAAAATTATTATTAAAATACACAATTGCATTATAAGTTGAATATAATATTGTTCAGTATGGTTCAGTATGGTTTAGTTTGTCTATTGTATATTTTGGTTAGAGAACATTTTGGAAAATTATTATTAAATACACAATGCATTATAAGTTTAATATTCACAACTCTAAAAGTTTAATATACAATTACATCATTAAAATACACAACCGCATCACTTTCGTAAATAAAACTTCCAGTGAATACACATCTATATGCGTTCAATACATAACAGAATACGTTTAATATACAAATACAGTTGGTTGTGGGCAGAGAGGAAGAAGTGAGGAACATATAACTCTAAAAGAGATACATACATAAACATGAATTGTTGATCCTTGTGGAGGAAAGGTTGTATATGGAGGGTTCATGTTGTTGTACATGGTATGAGAGTTAAGACATTGGTTGGTGTTGGGAAGATGAAAATGTTTAATTTTGTATATTTTTGTGATCATACATATAAATGATTAATTGAAATCAACTTAGGGAGTTTGTGGACATCCCCAGTCAAGTCTACCATAGATGCTAACGGACTTACATAAGACTAAATTACTATAGTATGACAAGTTCTGTAATTCCTTCATAAAACTCATTCACAAAATCTGTCAAACAACAAAAGCATTTGTAAAAATATGTCACACAATCTATCATTATCAAACCATACAAGTCTACGCATATGAGCAATTTCTAAGTAAATAAGATATCATATGGAATATTTAGTTGATACATCAATGTATAAATAACAAACATTCACACGAAGTCTTTTTTTCTTCATTATAATATATCTCATCTCTAATAGAACTCAAATCATCATCTATATTTGTTACAAAGTAAATAACTGAATTATTTTCTGACCTTCCAATCTTGACGTTACACGACAAATATTTATCCAATTGATTTTGGAAGAGCTTGAAGATATTCAATGTATAAACATTGACCATTAGTTTCTCCATTGCCCATCTTGTGAAGTGAGGTATTGTTTTTCTACTATCAAAGTCTCATCTATTTTTCTCTCTTTGGAATGTCAGTTTTTTCAAACCTGTAATAAATACACAATTTTATTAGATTCTTACACTACTTTATCAGTTAAATACACAATTATATCATTTTAAGATACAACTCTATTGGTTTAATACATAACTGTGTTATTTTAATACACAACTATCATTATTTTACTCAACCATATCAGGATTACACTACTATATCTTACTATTTCAATACCAAAGTTTATTCTATATCACTATCTTACATTACTATATCTTACTAGTTTAATGCAGAACTATATTGGTTTAATACACAACTATATAAAATTGTTACACAACAATAGCAGTAGTAAACATACAAGTTCATTAAACAAAAAAAATGATACTATTAATGTAATTTATATCTGCATATGAACTCAAACAATGTTTTTTTTCTATTTGCATTATGTTTGATGAATGAATTCATCCCTTATTGATTGCATTTACTCAAACAATGTATTTTTCCTATTGGATATTATGGTTAGAGAACATTTTTTGAAAAATCATCATTAAAATACACAACTGCATTATAAGTTTAATATACAATTATATCATTAAAATACACAACTGCATCATTTTCGTAAATAAAACTTCCAATGGATACACATCTATATGCGTTCAATACACAACAGAATACATTTAATACACCAATACAGTTGCAACAATTCTTGCTGCAACTTAGACGCACTCATTGCAAGTCGAGAATCACATGTGAAATCTTAGACGCACTCATTGCAGCAATTCTTGCCTTCAATGAGAAAAAGTAAAGAAACGACTTAGTGATGCTAAATAAACACATGAGAAGGTATAAAAGTGATTATGGGAAGCAAAGGTTTTAGATTTTGTTTAACATACTATGAAACAAGACACAATTCTACTATTTCTCTTTAATTCACGTCTACACACCAAAACAAGTGGAAAAATCTTTCTTATTTATTTCGAGAGAGAAAAGTCACAGATTGTTAAATCTAAAATGAAAATAGAAATAAATTAAAGTATCACCATTTTCGAAATTGGGTGGCAAGAAAGGGGGATTTGAGACGACGCAATCAATCTCACCAGGAAACACAAAGAAAACATTCTAGAACCTAAAATCCTAAAAAAAAAAAACCAATCGATGTGTGTATAAAATAAGTGCAAATGGAATGGAAACAAACTTGAGAATATGTGAGATGGGAAGGAACGAAGGAGTGAGGAAGGAGGGGGTGAGTGCGTATGTGAAGGAAGGAGAGGGGAGGAGGGAGGAAGAACGAGGGAGTGCATATGGGAAGAAAGGAGAGGGGAGGTAAAATGAGAACAGGGTGATTATGAAATTATCATTTTCATCTTTCACCGTTAGATTTGATCTTGATGGTGCATGTTTGTGGTCTCATTATATTAAATTGAGACTTGATCTCATTCTAATACCGCCCTATATATATATTCAAAGTGTAGATGTCACAAAGTCTTTATGCTTCACTACTCAATAGTGAAGTCTAGGAGTTGCTTCGATGAAGATTGAAGAAGCTGTAGGTTCTTAACCAACTCCAGCATGCAAACCCCTCCCTTATCTCTGGTGGTAATATCTATGTACATGACCTTTCTTCTGCGAATACACCAAGTATCCCATTCCTGCAAAGTGCAGACTGGTGCGAAATTCAAGCAGGGACCAAAAAACAGAAACGCTCATCATAAAGCCGAACTTAATAAGAAGATACTCGTCAAGATAAGAACATCCTGCCACGTTGTAACACTATCAAAAAAAGCATTCTGTTATCAAGCAGACTGGTCATCAAGAAGACAAGAACAAGCCACTTGTCGATACATCTGTCACTCTTTAAACATTGATTGTAATGGATATCGTTTGAATGGGATGCACAACCCTTCACTAAATGTAATCAACCATACTATCAAGAAGACAAGAACCCTTCACTGAATGTGCATAAAAAAAACTCAGAAACAACAGACTAAAAACCATTTAGGCATAACAAACCTACTTGGGAAAGTTCAAATCACCAATATAAACAATAAAGATATCTAATAACCGAGGAGAAACTACATCTTACTAGGAAAAAATATATCTTGAATTGTGCATGACTGTCCATATCATGGTCGATAAAGGAAAATAATCAAACTACAGTGTCATAAGGAGATGACAATATTTAAGAGTTGTACTTTCTGATAAGGATATGGATTTTTTTGCATGTTTATTCCCCTAGACTATAAATGTCCAATCAGAACTATGAAATACCTGTATTCAGGAGGCTCATACTTTGTAGTTGAAATTATGGAGAATGGCTTAACTTGGTCTGGGCATTAGGCAAAGCACCAAAAACATCCAGACAGCTTTTACGATGTGTTTCCAAGAAAGACATAGATATACCATCACCTTTCTCCCTCAGAGAGAGAAGAACATCTTCAACATATTGGGAGCATGACCCATACAGATGATAAGCACAGGCTGCTTTGAAGGTTAATAGCTGCCAGCTGCCTGCCGAGGACAACAGAAGCACGAAACAGAAAATTTTAAGGACCACGTCAATAAGAAAAAACAACAATGCGGAGGGAAAACGTTATTATGGTGTGTTTCCTACAATGGAAACTACTCAGTTTGGTTACTGAAATCTGAAATAGGGAGGAAATCTTTGCAAATATTATTTAGAGGAAACAAGCTGGCATCCTATGACTAAAGATCAGAAGAAATCTACAAAGAAATAAAATACCAGCTTGCATCTCCAACAGAAATGTTTTCTTGCTGAAATGGCGTTTGGACCACCACCTGCCACGCAAACTCCATGGCCGTTTTCCCACATGACTTGAAAAGGGAAACAAACTGCTACATGATTGAAGGTAACTTTGGTTGCTAATATTTGCTGACATTTGATCTTTCCGGGGATTACATTGTGGAGAATTGTGCATGGCAAGAAGACAATAAGCAAATGCATCCCATATGCTGCAGTTTCCATCAGCAACATCAAGATGCGAACAGATCATCTCCAAAAGATTTGTGATACTGTAATTTCCTATATATCAGACAAAATCAATATAAGTTCATACTGATAAGAAAAATATATAGTAACTATAGACACCAAGAGTCCTCAAAATAACACAAAAGTTTACATGGAGACGAGCAAAATGCTCCTACACCATAAAATGTAAACACATCCAATTACTCCCAGGAACATATTTATTTTAAAACCCAAAGAAGCAACTTCTGTTGTGATCATCTAATTAAGACAATGTTAAATTGAAAGGGAAAAAAACTCTCAAGGTAGATAAGAAAAGATAACTACATATAAATTCATATTATGTTTTCAATAAAGCTGAATACGGTCAATAGAAAAGATTTATTTCCTCAAACCGTGGGGACAATTACATCATAAATATCACTTCACATCATCTGTTGAACTATTTCCCTTTACTATATGCTTTTTAAATTTTTGAAGTCCATCTTTATACAAAAAAATATAAATTGTTGTAGCTGCAGAGTTCTTAGACAACTAAAGTCATCTCATTACATCACAACATCAAGGTGGCATTTGCTGCTTCATAGCATAATTCACATTCCCTTGACAAATATTTGAGGTCAGAAAAAAGTATTGCCTCAATTTGACATCACATCTGAACCAGAACAGCATGGGTTTCTATCTACTAGATTTTTTTGAGTATCAACTAACAATATTGAGTTCAGAGACAATTATGAACAGTATGTGTGGTCAAATCCAGAGGGTTATATAAACTTAGGCTCTTTTAGACAGGGTCATAGGTAATTTTCTCTAAATCCAACAAAGCCAATATAACCGTTTCAACTTTGTGCTTTGCACAATGAAGTTTTTAATACGGATCGAAAGAAAAAACGATCTTAAACATGAAAAATACAGCAAAGATGTTAATAGAAAAGAAGAATAGATTAAAAAATGGTAAATATAAAAAAACCATCAATTTACAGTCATAAAAATTCTTTGCTTTGTAATGGTTAAGAAAGTGTTTTGTTAGGTCATGTTTGTACAGGAAATGAGGAGCAAGAGGTGATGGTTGGGCCCCTAGGTTCAAGAGATGTTACAAGGATAATAGTTAATAAAGAGAATTAAAAGAGATGTTAATTATGCAAGATTTAAAAATATGTTAGTGACTTGTTGTAGTGGTGCATTTGAGAAGATGAAAAGTTAGATGTTGAAGGACCAAAGGACCAAGGAACAATCTACACTGAACCAATGTACTAATATAGATGAGTGTCTCATCAGTTCAGATTTTGTTGTTCACAACAATAACAATGAGTGTTTTATGCTAGTGCTTTCTTCCTGTTATAGATCTGCTAGAATTAGAGTAAGAGAATCATGATACAATGATTAACAATTTGCAAAATAACTGCACAAAAGAAGAAAAAAGATTATTTGCAAAGTACATATAACAGGAATGAGGTCCAAATGGCTAGTACAGTTGCATCCTGATTATGGGTGTGAAACCAACAATCATTAACTACTATTTGAAACATATGAAATTGTGTACACTAGGCCAAAACATATATTGCCTAAACATTACAGCCCTAGCTTTCTAAGAATTCCTGAATTGAACGTATACATTTTACAAAGCAACAATATTATTGATATAAACTCATGAGATATGTGAACCTACTAACGAGCAAATCATGCAAACAAATGCCAACCACTAAGTATGGCAAACATGAACACAGCTTGACACTTTACATGTACCTTGAAAAGAAAGGAACATGAAAAACACACCTCAAGATACCAGCTTCTTGAGCTATTGTAGGTTTAATTCATTTTCTAGGCTAAGGATTGAACAAGAAAATTAAAGTTCCATTCCCCCAACAACCTACAATGCAAGTGCCACCACAAAAACATTTTAAAGACAATAAAGGTTACCCACGGAAAGCAGTTTTAAAGAACCACACTTCTAATGAAAGATGCTTTTTGAACACGAAATTGATAAAAACTCATATAACGGGTATTTACCATCTTTAAACATATTAATAAGTCTTTCCACAGAGTAGGTACATGTAGGATCTTTCAAAATTACTGCCTCGTGACAATTTGAAATCTCAATGGAATGGTTGCTGCAAAAGCTCTCAAGTATTTTTGATCTCAATCTGCAAAAGAATTTTTTGTTAATAGAATGTGGAGACAGAGATTTCAAATAGTCAGGACATTCGCTAATGCTGCAGAACATATTACTATATTGGAGTGGTAGCTACTTGTTATGATTAAAGTAAATAAAAGAGGACCTGAAAGGTAGTGTTGTATCTGAAAGTTGACACAAATTCCTGAGCTCTGAAAGTGCCTCTTCAACTCGATCACCAAGAAGTAAAACCTTGTAAAGCCAAAGTTGCAAGAAGATTAAATTACGAATATGGCCATATGGGAAACATACCAATTAAGGCCATTGCCCAGTTGGGCTCCTATCACTTAACAGGAACGTGGTGGGCCATTAGAAAGATACGCAATCAACAATTAAGCTAAATTGACCTCATAGCATGAATACAAATACTGGTGAAGAAACATTTATATCATGCACTTGCTTTAGCACAAATACAGTTTAGATGAAAGTATAAAAAATTAACCTTTGCAAAGTTTGGCTCAAATTAATACAAAAAGATCAAAACTTGCATAAAATATTTTCTCTTCGGACCATAAAATGGAAAGAAATATGTATATCCAACTCAGAAACCATAATTACATTATGGTAGGAAAGAACTAACGGTCACAAGCAGGTTGAGATACCTTTCGGAACTGAAGGCATGTGTTGCAAGTTCCGGATAATATTCATCTTGAAAGATAACTTAACTTTAGGTGTTTCATCATATGTATGCTATTTATCTAGGGTGGATGGAATATTTTCTTTAGGATCGCAAAGTAAATCCAAAAGACTAGTTCATTTAAAGGAACCTACATGAGGACCTGTCTGTCCAATTCTTTGTCTAAGAATGTGGAGCACATTCCAAAAAAATGGATTCTAAAATCCTAGGAATCTGACAACTATAGACATAAGTAAGCTTCAACTATTGCAGTGAAAATGAAGCATAAACAAGACTAAATGAATTTAACAGATATCAGTGGTTGCAATCTTACTTGTGTCAGAGGAAGCAAAGCAGCTAACAAAGGAGGTTTGGAATAAAGAGCAGTACGTAAGTGAGTAACTGCATTGTTATAATTTTCATCAAGCAGTTCCTTGTGAGCAAGGATACTCTGATCAATATCAGTATCTTGCGCCATCAATGCCAGAGGCAACAGAATTGCATCTAGGCGTTCACCTTACAACAAATAAAATAATTAAAAATATCATAAAAACAACACATTTACAAAATCATTAAATTGATCTTGCACCATTTATTGTTAAATTATGTGAAACAAAGACCCATATAGGGGGGAATGTGTTTTTTATTGGTGGAAAAAACATTTTGGTACGTGAAAAATTAAAGAATAGATCACATAGCAAATACAATTTCAAAATAGCACCACCATTACATACAAGATATAAAAGGCACTCTGTTAAAGCATAGTTATTTTCAATATGACCTCTTTGTTTAAAATACAAATCTAAAACTTGGTGTGTTTTATACAGGTGGAACTGACCACAGTAACCGACCAGCCATTCCACTGGTTGAGCCAGTAAACGATGATCCAAGAGGTTTAGTTCAAGGTTAGACACCACTTCCGAAGTTGAACCACCAACCTAGCCAGTTAAACCATGTCAAGACCAGATTAAACCGGATGGACCGATAGTCCACTGGTTAACCAGATTCAATTGGGATATGATTAAGCAGAACTGTAAAAGAATAGTCAAGAGTATAAATGGCATTCTAAACACGGTCATTGCAATCAGGGGGCAAACCAGGTTATTTTTTCAATGGGCCAACTTGAGCTCACAAGCCACAAGCCTAACTTTGAGCTCACAAGCCACAAACCTAATTATTTTTATCATGAAATGAGACCCAAAATACCTTATCACTTGATTTGTTTTGAATGAGTGGACCAAACCATCATACTTTTTTGCAGGTAAAAGGGAGGTCGGACCTCTAAATATATAGATTTTTGTAATAATAAAAAACTTTACAAGGGCGTATATATGTATTCACTAGCAAACCAACAAGCTATGGTAAGTATGCTAATCTATGAGCAAGAAAGGAAAACAAATAAAACTTCCGGCCATACGGCGAAACTAACACGTCCAAGCACCTGCTAGGATGTTGGTCACTAGAACCCCATCCAACCCGACATACCACAGCCCCCATGGAGCATTTACCGAGGCCTTGCCTGTTATTGCAAGACGGATCCATGGCGGAGAACTCTACTACCGCCAAACATGCATCAACTCCTACTCATCATACTTTACTTATAAAAAAAATCAAAATTGAAGCGTAGCTAGCACATAAACAAGGAAATTTCAAAACCCAACAGGCAGGCATGGCCCCCTTTGGAACCCTTGTGGATCCGCCCTTGATTGCAATTGACTAATTGTAGTGTTTGGTATAGGGTTTATTATCCTGTGCCACAGTAAAATGAATAGAAAATCATGATAAAAAACTAACCATGCTGAGCAAAAATTGAAAACTCTTGGAAGTGTTTGTCTTCAATGAGAAACTTGATTTTGTTTTCATATGATTCAGCAAATGCAGATCCTTCCACAGAAGAAACATTGGTAGTGAAGTATCGGTGAGCCTCCTTTTTACGATATTTGTTTCCAATCAAAACTACTTTATAATTGTCTACTGAACTTTCTCGTTTAGAATCAACTGATAGATCGACTTTTTGTTCTTCTCTTGAACAACTATCTGAAGTTTTATCATGGTTATCTAGACAATCACTATCGGCAGGAGCTGCTATAGTTCGATGGGATGGATGGTGCAAATCAGTAGTATCTTTCAGCTGCATTTCTGCAGGTAGTTCAGAATACCATATGTGGTATGATGCCAAACCATGTAGTAGATGCACCTTTGGCTCCTTTGCAGATTCTTGATCTTGCAGAAGGCTGAAAAACGAAGACCACTTAACATTAGTCCAATGCAGCCGCCAGCAAGCTTTCAATTACTGAAGAGAATTTGTAAATCTCAAGAAAACAGGATTAAGAAAACATATCCTCTGAACTGACCTTTAACATAATGGATGTTAGCATGTTTGGCGGATAGCGAGCCAAACAAAAGTATGATATGGATGAATTTACATGCCATAGCAAATAAACACCAGTTCAGTAAAATACGTGACAAGTTTAACATGCATAAAAAGTAGTTAAGTACTACTGAATTTTTATTGTTTATGGGGTACAGAGTCTGCATTAGTGTTTAAGGATGTCCAAAGCTCCAAACATCTTCGAGTAACAAAATACGAAGGAAAGACCAAGTTGTAGTAGACAGCATCTCCTAAAGCTAATGCTATGAAGAAAATATTATTAATATTTGGATGTGATTCACAGAAAGGATTAAATACCAACAAAAATTTATCCTAGAAAAAGAAAACCAATTCATAAAATAATGAGACAATTCAAAAGTAGCCAACTAAGAAATATCTGAATATTTAATAAAAAATATCTTTTGATGCATGTCGAATGTGGATCAATTGCAAAATTTAATTTCTTTCAAGTAAACATATGTGTTGAGCTCTAAGCAACAATTATCTTAAATTCTCAGTTCTCACATGGCTGTTATGTTTCATATTAAAGGATCTAATTCCGTCCAAATTTCGCCTTCCCTCAAACTTTACTCATCTCTTTCTCTCTCCACACACCCAAAACATTTCAATCATCTCTCTTGGGGTACGATAGATGGTTTTATGAAGCTGCAGTATGTGGATCTGCCGGTATCATCTCTAGGAATTAATCTTGAGTATACACAATTATCTACATTATGAAATCAATAACCATTTATTATATGACACTAGAACTACCAAGAATTATTAAAGATAACAAATGACAATGTAGAATTTCTGTTACCGCCAAAGTATATATTCAGAATGATAGTATTGATTTGCTTAAAGATACTACAGGAGTTGTTATAAAATTTATGTCGCACAAAATAGTACACTAGGATGATGACATGATAATTATTAGTTATTATGTAGATAATTGGCAAATGCTCAAGAAAAGTCAAATGAAAATGTAATCATTCAAAACAATAGCTTGAAAAAGGCTTAACAAAGAGAGGGATATTACAATTTTGTAATATGAAGAACTTCTTTGAAGTTTCTCCGCATCAAAAAGAAGACAGCCAACTCAAGATGAATATCTACTCTCTGGGTAAAAAAAGAACAAATAAATGGCATGGACAAAAAGTACCGATTAGTAAAATGTTTCAAAGTGGAAGGCGCATGATTGAATTGACCATAGTACTACTATAACTACTTCATTTGTCATATAAGAAAGGCAATACTTGTTATAAATCACATAATAGCAAATCATGTATCCATAAGTATAACTTGTATCGTAAGACCAAACCCAATAAGCTCTAAAGGGGACAGAATGAAAGACGACTCAATAAAAACAACCATGGCAAATACATACACAGATGCATATGAAATTTATAACTAAGATATAATATTAAACAATGATATACAATCAAATTTATGGTAGAAAACATATAACTGTACCATAAAATATTTGGAAAGTAGAGCATATCCATGAGCTCACCATATGATGACCGAAAATTATGAAGGTATCATGTGTCAATGCAGAAAATTATGAAGGTATCACGTGTCTGTGATGATCCTGGTTGTCATTTTTAAAGATGAAAAACTTGATTATTTTTTTAGTCTTAGATGTTGTGACTTGTCGTGTTGAGAGGGGGAAAATGATAGTCCTTGTAGTTGCAACGAGGAATTGGAAAACTCTTACCTCCTTTGGGCATTTACTTGACCATTTCAGCTTGCTCATCCAAATTTCACAAATTTGCTTAACTTTCGTTTGGTGGTTTTGTGTTTCCCCAACCCGATTTAGCAGCTCAATTGCAGCCTGAATAGAAACAATGAGCAGATGTAAAACAATACATGTTTCATGATGCATTTTTTACTCTTGTGAAATACCCTACTAAATAATGACAATGTGTTCATTACCATGCAAACACTTAACAATTTATGCAATAACGGTGTGCTTCTTAACCAGGCTTGTAACAAGCCAAAACAAGATTGTTTTCTTAGACTTGCTAACACATGCACCTTCACAAACTGAAATACTGAATCATGTAGTAGTCATCATCCTCACTGATGGTGTCAAAAAGGAAATTCCTCTGGTAAAAGTCAAATACAGAAAATATTCTGTAACCACTGGATGCATTGCTTATTGAAGTTCGCAACCAAATAACCATACAAAGTCGAAACCATCCATAAGCAGCTTACACAAATTGAACCTACTTAACAGAATATGATGGTGGCTCATTCTACTCTTGAAGAGAAGAAAAGGATATATCAGAAGTAAGATTAAAACTAGGATTCTTTGCTATTTAACACGGATATTTTTACATCCTTGAGAGCATTGAATGCACATTTAATACATAGTCACGAAATATTAATGGATAGTTGTATATTTATCAAATACTTCATCTGAAGTAGGGTAATATGGTTTGTGCCGCTCATCTATATGGTGTCAGTAACATTTGACCCCCTAAACTAACAAAAGTCACACTTCGCCCCCCCAAAAACAATTTTCTGTATAGATATAGTTCGTGATCTTAAAAACTAAACAAATAATTTGATTTTTTACACTTTTGAACCCCAATTTAACCTTGTATTAACAACATGGGACCCTCCCACTCTTTACAATACATGTAACAGTAAGCCAAATTCTCATTTTTCACCCAAAATATAAGCCTAAAGCATCATATATCACTTTAATTAGAGTTTTGAAAAAAGCAGAGTTTTGGTTGGTGTATTGATAAGGGTTAAGGACTTTTAGGCTATTATGTCTAGCTAGCCTGTCCCACTTGTTTGGTATTACATGAGGAGACAACTTTGAGAACCTACTGACCTACGAGTCTACGACCCTTCCCTTTTAACACATAATGGCATGACATAGATTATATCTCCAGAAAACAACAGAAAGATAGACCAAATGTAACTACCCAATGGGCACTTGGAAAAAAAACCATTTACATGTCAAGAAAACAAAAGTTCTTCCAACAATCCGCAAAACTGCAACACTACACATACGTGCTAACTCAAAGTTCTCCATTTAATGGAAAATGGTATGGGCATCTGAATGCTATGTTTACATAAATTTTAGCAGACACCAACAATAAACTTTGCATCTTTTTCATTTGTCCATTTATGGTTGCAACCTTCACTGACCTAGCGGAGTACAAGCGTACAATTTTCCCTTCTGAATGCATAACATAGATGCCGCTCCCAAACCACAATCACTCACTAAGCACCCCCAAAACAAAAACAACTATAGTAGCCATGACTGAAACCTTTCAACCATCTGCTGCATTACACAAGCAGTATGAAACATGAAGTTCGACCCTCCGCATTCTCCCCTCAATAAACAGCAACGACATATTATAACACTAATTAGCATCTTCTTTAGAGCAAGCTATCTTGAGGTTATAACCTTTTTTTAAAAGCAAGTTATGTTGAGGTGAAAACAAAATAATAACGGCACTAAAATTTGCCCTTTCCTCAACCAAGTTGATGAAAGCATTTTGTTCCATTTTAATTGAACCCAATACGCATCTCGCACGATGGGATTCGATACTTATTCGAGTTAATCCAAGACTAAGGATTTACCAACCGAACTAACGCAGATGTTCATTCGTCAACGAACTTCAAAATCACAGATTACATTATTAGTGAAAAAACCACTGTCGTACCAGAAAATTCTTGCGGCAATCGCTTATGGGGTAGCTTAAGACCCCGAAGGGGGTGGACTGGACGAGGAGGCTCAAGGAAGCGGCGGAGTCCCTCCAGTTGTGTTCGTCGAAGGCCCGCCGGAGCAGCCGCGTGAGCCTCCGACGGTGCTCCGGAAGCAGGGAGTTCGCGTTCTCGTACTTGAACCGTTTTGTCGACCCACGGAGCTTGTTCGTGGCGTTGTTCGCCGCGTCGGGATCGCGCCGTTTTCTGCGCTCCTTCTTCATCGGAGGAAGAGAGGTAGGGTTTGGGTTTTGGAGAGGTTTTGACTTTTGAGGGATTCGGCGGTGAGGAGAAGACACACCGGAGCAAAATAATATAAACAGGAGTAAATTACAGATTACCCCCTCTTGGTTTCGGTTTGTACTTTTTTTCTTAAAACGTTCCGACGCAGACACGAAATAAGGACATAACTTACAAATTTTTTTGTATAGTTGAATTTTTTTATACATGATATATTTACTGAACTGCTAAACATCGCCCCAAAATTACTTAAATCGCCCCTTGAAATTACCAAATTGCCCTTCCTCCTATTTTTGCTTATATATCTCACAATTTCACTCTTTTTTTCAAAACTTTCTCTTCCTATACCTACTACACAAGATTACGAATGTCTCGGAGGCCAGGCAAGCAGCCAGCAGTTCCCCCGGTGTACCCGTATGAGGTAATATTACGTTATTTATTTGTTTTTTAAAAAAAAAAAAAAAAAAAAAGTCGTCGGCGTCCGAGGGAGACGCCCCCCGCATGGGGCGGGCGTCCGAGGAAGCCGCTCCCCCCATGGGGGGGGGGGGGGGGGGGGGGGGGGGGGGGGGGGGGTGTGTGTGTGTGTGTGTGGACATTTTTGTTTTTGCAAGATGACTTCTCATAACTGATCAAGCTTTGGTTTTGGTTCAGACAACATGACATCAGCATTTGTTAAACCGGAAGGTGAATTGAATCTTCTCACATGAGCAGTTGAACCGATGGTCAAACCGATTTTACCTGATTTACATATACTTATTTAATGAAGATATAAGTATATTACAAGCAATTCCCTTTGGATGGATTCAAAGCAAATAATTGGAATATTATTAAATTTATGGTACTACATTTAGAATCAAATTTAAATTCTATAAATGCAAGACATTTATTATCAACTAAATGTTTTGATTTTACTTTAATATTTATAAAATTACAAAACTCCAAAACCAATGGTCCAATCAACTAGTTTGATCGACCAATCCAACTTGGTCCAACCCGGTCAACATTGATTCACTCTGGTTCAAAGACTTTGGTTTTTTCATTAGTCTGACAGAACCAACGTCGGTTTTTAGTTGAACCATCATATTTAGTTTTTAAGACAGAGGTTTGATGGTTCTACTGTCCATAAGGTAGTACATCATAATTTTCCCAGCTTGTCTTTTGTAATGAATGTTAGTTCTGCATTACTGGGATCCGTTAGACAATGACTAATAACTTTCTCAATAAAATTCTTTTATTTTTTTCATATGGGTAAATTACATATAATCCATTGAACTATAAGTTCAAATCACTTAATTCCAATGAACTTTCGAAGTTAATACCTAACCCTTTGAACTTTTGATTTGTAACACTTTACCCCTCTGAACTTTTTTTATTTGTTAGATTTCACATCTTGACTGTTAATTTTTATTTTTTTCGTGTTGTTTGCCTAGAATACTCATAAATCTAATTTAATTGTAAAGTTTGGTTCAGATCGGATGTCAAATATGATTGGAATTGGGTTGGATTGTTACCAAATCTGACTCAAATCTGAATTAGATATTTTCCAAACTTCACCATAAATTTAGGTTTACGAGTGATCAAGGCAAACAACTCAAAAAAATAAAAGATTAACGGTTAAAATGTGAAACCTAGCTATTAAAAAGTTCGGGGGGGGGGGGGGGGGGGGGGGGGGGTTACATATCTAAAGTTCAGGGGGGTTAAGTGTTAACTTTGAAAGTTCATAGAGTTAAGTGATTTGGGCCGTTAATTCAAGGGGGTTATATGTAATTTTACCCTTTTTCAAATTACCCATCTATTTTGTTTTTGGGGATCTGATTTCATTTCTTACTCTTGCAGGTAATCATTTACATGGTCGTCTTTATGCTTCTTATTTTCCCTTTTGACATTATTTATTTATCCTCTCGCTACTACTTTCTAAGGACACTTTGGCGCATAGTGCTGCCCCTCCAGGCAAGTTAAATCTTGATAATATGGTAACAAAATGTTTTGGGTGTAGCTTTTAAAAGATACGGATGAGTTTTTTAATCTTCTTATTCAATTCCAATCTTAACGTCGCAAGGCTTATAGTGATACTCTGCTAGTGCTAGTAATTCTTGGCAAATGGTTGTAGGGTAATGCTTAAATGGTTACACTGGATGCCTATACAAAGGTTAAAAAAAAACTCACAAGTAGAAAAGAAGCCAGTAGAGACTGCTAGGGTCCTTTAATTGGTTTGACTGATTAAGCACATTTGAAATAAACTTAACAGCTCATCTTGGGGACTTTTGTTTTGTAGATTTCTGTTTTTCCCCTCTGTGTATATTAACTTGATCATATGATCATTAGAGCTCACCTCATGCTAATTTTCGAATGCAGGCAATAACATTTTCTGACTTTTTCTTGGCTGATATCCTGACATCCATGTCAAAGCTATAAATTCTGTCAGCACCTATTATTAGTCGTGCAAAAGCATCTAGTTATTGGTACATCCAAATTAATTATGTTGTGAGGATACAATTTAGTATTTTTAAGCAACACAGGAATGTAAAATTTATGCTTTGGGAAACAAGTACATCATTGCTGAATGGTTACCGGTTAGGTTATCACAGCTTAGTTTGTGTTGCAGACTTGCAGTCTAGTTTTTTTTCTGCATGATTGCAGTTGATATTATCTTATAGAATCTACAGTTTTATATCAAAAAAATCACATGGCCTGAAATCACTTCTCATTCTAGTACTCTAATCTATATAGCCTTCACTAGTGATTATAGAGGCCATCAACAACCTTTTGAAATGTCAACTATTTGCAGTTTACTAACACCCCCAATCATATTGGCATAGAATACATGGAAAACAAACTTAATGATGTTTAATTGAGCTTGAAAGTTGTTCAAACAGCACCTTCGAGCGTGTTTTATTGCAAGGAGCTACTACCGTTGAAGCTATTGCTAAAGATAACAAACCACTGGTTGAAAGAAGAATCAACCTAGTAGTGCTTGGAAAGTACATATTATGGAGGAATTTGAAAATTATGGATGTCCTCACTGTTCCAGAATTTAGCATGAAAAGACTCCAAGTACTATGCCTCATGAACACTTATTTGGATGCTCCTGTGAGTGTGGAAGAGAAGAGGACATTCATGAACGTCAAGATGTTCTTTTACTTCTTTGGTATCAGTTGCCTCCCAAAATTGACGGGAGGTAGGTATCATGAAGGACTTTAATGTTTGTATCATATTTGATGTTTTACGCAACATAAGTTCACTTGCAGAGTTTGAATTCCTGCAAGATCACATACACCATTGTGCATTTTTGTCTTGATCCAACTTTGTATTGGAGTCTATCATTGTGTCGTTGCCAATATTTACCTGACCTCTAATAACCAAAAACTTTTCAGGTTTTATCAGATTTAGAGCGCTCTATATGCAGGATGGTCAACCGACAGGTTAGTGTTGCACAATTTTCCATTTTCTTTCTTAAAAATTATATACATTTATATGGGTGTGATGGATGTCCTCTCTGTCACCTCTTCTGGGGTTTTTTTCCTTTTTGGTTTTTCACCTCTTTTAACCCCTTTTTTCACTCTCTATTGATGCGCAAAAAAATACATTTATTTTCAAAATCTTTTTCCAAGGATCAACATCTTACAAATGCAAATCCCTAGATCATCTTCTTGTAACGGTGCTAGTAAGGCTAAGTTTTTGAAATAAATATAGGTCTCATAGGTTAAAGAAAGGAGCTATGTTTGTATGCAACAACAAAGCCTTTAACCCCCAAAAAAGTAGTTAGATTTCTATCTTGAAGTTTTTCTCGTGGTGATATCCCTTGTAATCTCCTTGATCATCATTTTGTAGGTTGCAACAACAGCATGGCTTGAAGCTGATTCCATCTGTGGAAGTCACTCCATCCTGATTCCTTTTGTACTGGTTTTCCCTTACATGTGTCGTTTCTTTCAATGTCTTCGGTAATACAAAGATACAAAGGAAAAGAATTGTCTTTTTAATGGTATCTTCTCTCAAGTCTTCTCCTTACAAATTATTAATGCATTTCTTCTTGATAATCCAACAAGAAGCTTCCTGGAATCTTGTCTCGGTCTCTGTTCGGTCACCACCAACTTAATCATTTTTTAGATAAGTGTATTTTCAGAATCCCAACCCCGGTTAATCAACAATCTTTACCGTAGAGCATGATTTGTCACATAAATGCTCCACCATTTCGTCTATCTGCCACTGTAAAGTATGTTTTTTTTTCGATTCTTACCTTTTGATTTATTTCTACTTATTGCTTTGTTCCATTATCAATCCTAGATTATTTGGATCTATCATCTTCCCAGTGTGTCGTGGCAAAATGCACCACATTAATGTTCTTGCATCATTGAGATGAACATTATTTTCTGTTCCTCAGTCCATGTGTTTGGAAATAAAAGACGTCCGTAAGTGTTGGTGACTACTTAGAGTGTAACGTACCGAAACAGCGGAAGTTTTAAAAATTTCAAAATAACCAACATAACAGACAACTCACGCGGGAACGTCACTAATATATAAATATATAAATCCGGGTGCACCCAAAATACAAGGAGTTTTTCAAAAGAAGTACAACTACAATACTGATACAATGAAATAGAATACAAGTAGTCGTACGGTCTAGCAACTGCCGAAGAGGATCCGACTCCAAAGCGCTCCGTCCTCGGTCACCACCCACCCGGACCTACTGTGGTCCTAAAAAATATATAACAACAATGCCTGAGTTTCCAGAAGGAAACCCTGTATGCCAACTCCCTAAATGCATGCATCACATAATGAACCTATCATACTAGTAGCATGTCATGGCATCAACAGAAATGGAAAACAGTTCCCCCGAAGGGTAAAACAGGACATCAGTCCGACAACCAATCATCGGGTCTCCCGAGGAGACCTACTGCAGGCACATGCAGTCTAGCAGCCCGCGACATCGCACGCCCCACACGCGGCTACACTACTCAAGGGTTCGGCAGGGGGCCTCTGTCACGTCTACGCGCCGATAGAAACAGATCTGTAAATCTCAGTGGTCGGGGCCACAGGGACCAACGGGGCCGTCGCCCGGAAGGTATAACAACATCATCTCGGTAGGTGCCCAGCCGAGGAAAACAACATAGCCGGCACATCCTCGGCCCAACAATCATCATCGCCGGCACAACCTCGGTGGCATCACCGGCACAACATCGGTGGTCCATCACAACGTCCGACACAGCATCGGACGGGTCCAGACCGAAGTCTGCCAGGGTCACGGGCTCCACGAGCCGCGAACACCAACTGCGTTGCTATCAAAGCAGGGTAGCGACCTCCGTAGCCCGAAGGCCGGTAGTCACCTCACCCGACGCCAATTGCGTGCCCGCAAAACAATCATCATACATTGGGATCCGCGATCCCTCAGGCCTGCTACGCTACAATGAGTCTAATCAATCATATCTCATAAGTCCCGCTCCATACCTGGAGGAGACGCATCCCGAACACCCACACCCTTCCACCCGGCGGTCCCTGGGCAGGCACGCAAGCGCACCCACCGTCACCTCCCGGCTCATGCACAAAACGAGGACACGGGTTTCCGTGGACAGAGTTGGCATTCAAAACGGGACCCAGGAATTCAGTCCTGAGCAGATTCGGTCGACCGAAATAGTCTAACCGGTCGACCGTTTTCACGAGGAATTCGGTCGACCGAAAGTCTGAATCGGTAGAACTCACTGCGCAACACTAATTCCCAAACGGTCGAACAAAAGTCTAAAACCGGTCGACCGAACGAGGTCAAAATCCGGAGTCTGGTCAACATCAAAATCGGATCTATCGGTCGACCGACTCAGGGGTCCCGGTCGACCGAAATCCTACAGGGTCAACCTAGCATTCTACGTCATAAAACGGTCGAACGCAAGCATCTCAACGGTCGAACAAACATGCATAATAATCCAAATAACTTAAGTTCCGGTCGAACGACCCAAGGAACCGGTCGACCGAAAACAGACAGGAAGTCCCAACTCACCAACAATGCGCACTACCGGTCGACCGCCACAAGGCATCGTCCGACCGGTGAAGGTTAAAGTCGGGTAAAACAGTACATTCGGTCGACCGCCCGAAGGGACCGGTCGACCGTTGGTCGTCTTCAACCTCGCGCCAGCCGAGGTATTACGAAGAAACACGCCGCCGGAGAGGTCCTCGACCTCCCCCGACCGACCAACAACACCCTCCCACGAGGGTGAGCAACAAAATCACACTAATGAGCGGCATACCTCGAAAACGCAACGAACCCGCCGGAGCCTCGCTCGCGCCTCCGTTGCCTCCGGTGATCCTCCTCGCGCGTCAACCTCCGCAAGCCTCACGCCAATGCAACCTCCTCCGCCTGAGCTCGAGCCACTGAGGAAGAAGATGGGTGCTTGGTGAGGATGAAGGAAAGGAAAGGAAAGGAGATGGTGTTGGTTGGTTTAAAAACCCAAAAACCCTACACCCCAAGCACTCCCCACCATACTTCCCTTACACCCCACCTTACCGCCATCACTTCACGTCACTACTCACCATACCTCCCTCTCTCCTCCAAGTCAAACCTCACTTAACCCTAATCCAATCCTAATCCGGTTTAGGGACATAACATAGAGTCTTATAAGGCTGAATAACATCCTAAAAGTAAAATCTTCTAAACTCAAAATTTACAACTAGTGATCTATATGCTATAGATCACATCCTTCTTAACGATTGTTCTTGCCGGATAATATGATGAGGGTCTGAAACAGTTTTTTTAATGGTCTGTCACCTCTTCTGTACTTGATTTACTCTACCATTAGTTTGAAACCCATTAATGACATGCAAAACTAGATATACTGTTTTTCAGGTAAGGGTCATCTGTGATTTACAAAAGGTCTAAATATTTGCTTGTAGGCAAGCCCTTTTTAAAATGTTTAGGGTTTAGAACCTCATCTGCAAATCCGCTATGCACGTGAAATACTTCTATGACGATTATTAACACCTAAGTTTCAGTATATGATTTTTTATTATTACTTTTCCAGGACATTTAGACCCAGAACATGCTTGTTTATAATCTTGCATTTGCTCTTTGTTTGATTTTGTTACTATTTGACTCCCAAAATGGACCTAAACTTCATTTTTCTCTTCTTTGTCTGACATTGATGTTGTTGTTGATTCTCAGCCTTAAAATACTCAACTGCCGTACCTGTGATATTCCTGTCAGCTATGAAGTATCGTGTCTTTCCCCAAAATTGGACGTCATTTTATCACCCTCTATGGCTTCTTGCAAGTGTTACCAATTCGTTATATTCTTTCTATTGGGATGTGACTCAAGATTGGGATTTGAGGTATGTTTCCCCATTCCACTGCAAACCCATCATAGTCTTCTACCATTGTGTTCTCAGTTATTTCATTGTAAAACATTGTGCCTTGAGCAGCGTATTTACGAGGATATTCAAGTTCAAAAATTCAAGTCAGTTTTCAGACATTTTACATGGACGGCATTGGGTCTGCAGTTTGAATAAAATTGCTTTAACTTTTAACTGCACAGTTAGGTTTAGTCCGTGCTAAATATTTGTAACTTTGCAGGTATATATTTGGGCCATAGGCAGCAACCTTATCCTCAGATGCACATGGACTTACAAGCTCTCAGCTCATCTCCGGCATAACTACCTAACCTTTTTTGCAATCACAGCTCTTGAGATTTTTCGCCGGTTTCAGTGGGTTTTCTTTCGAGTTGAGAACGAGTGGAACAAAATGACTCAAAAGGCAAACCTAGAAATTCCCAAGGAAGAAATCCATGGGGAGGAGGACAAACTTCTGGGCCCGACAAACAACAATGTATGATCATGAAAAGTATTGCTTCAATGCTGTGCTACTACTTGTTCCTGGCAATTTGCACGAAACACGACACGAAAAATTCGTGTTTGGGTTTAACGATTTCGTGTTTCATATCGTGTTTCGGGTACTCAGGTCGTTTTCGTCTCACCTATCGTGTACCCGAAATGACACGATATTGTTATTTTGTTAGTAGAAATGTACATAGAGTATTAGCTCAGTGGTTCATTAAGGTAAGTTAGATTGTGGAGGAGATGGTGGAGGTCTAGAGTTTGAATCCCCATCTTCTTTCTGTTAGAATAAAAAAAATTATCCGACCAACACATGAGGCTTCCATGAAGACAACTGAAGTCTCCTCTCATGGTGAACATATTATATTATATATAGTTTAATATGAGATGTAGATTGTTCAACATCTTTAGTCCCACATCGACCAATTGAACATGACATCCACACCGTGACTATAAAACATATGGAACATCTAGCTTCCTTCATTGAACTTGATGAAAGGAATGTGTTCTAAAAGTTTTACTTTTAAATGTCAATTATTATGACCTGAATGAGAAATCATTTTGTTCATTGTTTATGTTATTCGTCTTTTAGAAGTGTTAAGAAAGAGACGTTTGGTCTTTAACCGTAGAGCTCTAAAAGATAATGGTTTACATAAAACAAAAGATATTCGCAATCATGGTAATTAACATGGGACATTGATTACCGAGTTAAGATTGTTGTGTTGGTCATAGATCATTGTAGCTCTACAAGTGAGTGACAACACGGGTACACAAAAGAGGAAAAAATATTACTTTTGTATATTGAATAGACCTAATAAGTAAAACATTATAGAATTGTGTTTTCAGTGTCATTAATGTTTTACTGTGTCTTTGGTCCTTTGATATGAGACTTATATCCGATCACTTAAGAAATGCTTGATTAGACTAGTGTCTTGAACTATCGACGAGTGTAGTGTAAAGGCATTGGTTGGTTAAGTATGACTTTTGTTGGAGAATATAGTTAGTCAAAAGATTATCATTGCCTCTCTTAATTGAGTAATGATATTAGTGGGCCCCTTGATAAAGCAAAGTTATAATGTGCACAATGTGATTTGAGTTAAGTCACATATTTATAACTAGCTTAAAAAGATCAAGAAATGAATACTAATACAAAGATGACACAATATTACTTTGTGTGTATTCTTAATATCATGAGGCAAGGGACGGACACAAGTGGTGCACTCCATCACTAAATGGATCGGGTTTTGGTTCGAGTGGAATTAAGACATCTAACTAATTGGGAGCTATAATGTGTAGCTAGATACCGCTTAGCTTGTGATATTAAGCTCTTAATATCACTGTCAACTTAGTTTAGATCCTCCCATAGGTCGCACCACAAAACTGGGAAACAAGAAATGTGGGTTTTGAGTTCATAAGGTGTGTCGGGTTTCATGTAGAAAATATGACACATGGGGTGAACAAGCAAAATCAAAACTATGTTGTGATTAATAACATAATTAGAATCTAAATTAAATTCATATGTGATGTAAATATTATGGGGTGTAATGATTTATCATTACATAGGATAATATGTTACATAAGTTGTGAACTTACTACTAATCCCGAAATGTCAAATTTTGTAGGGGTTAAACCGAAATTTGACAAGTCTGCAGTACTGTGCAAAAACGATCGACCGCTAATCGGTAAACGGTCGACCGGATGTGTCTCGACCGATAACAGGGAATTTCGTCTGTTCGTTTTCAGTCGACTGAGTATATCGGTCGACCGAACATTGCGATGATTTTTTTTGTTATGAACGGTCGACCGAGTTATAAATGGTCGACCGAAACCTGGTATAAACGGTCGACCGAACCTCCAAACGGTCGACCGATAACAGGGAATTTTCGTCTGTTCGGAACGGTCGACCGAATCTATCGGTCGGTCGACCGAACATTGCGATGAAATATTTTATTGTTGCGAACGGTCGACCGAACCTCACAAACGGTCGACCGGTCCAGACGGTTTTATGCAGAATTAATTAGATTATGCATGGAATTGGTCCATAACTGATTTAATTCATGGCTGAGATTATTTGTTAGCAAATAATGGATGGTTAGATGGAAGTTTGCATGAAATCATGGGCAAAAGGTTGCACATGAATATGTAATTTGGAGAGAACTTATAAATACAAATTTATCTCATTAGCTTATTAATTAATTCATTATCTTCTTGTGCAAACATCTCTCTCCATAATTCTCCACGAATTTCCTTAATTCTTGAGTTTAGTTTTTGTTTTCAGAAATATTCTTCTCAAGGGAACTAAAGAGGGGTTAGTGGTTAGATTCTAAACCCTATTGGAGATTGAGAGACTAGCTCTTCTCTCTCCGATCTTGTTTAGAGTTTGGTGAATACTCGAGGGCATCCGGCGCAGCGACAAACATCCTCAATGTCTCCGGATCATCAAGAAGTTTTAGAGAACTTCTAGGTATGAAATTCGGAGTCCATATTTGTTTTAATAAAAATTTTAAAACTAGTTATTGAAACAAACCGATGCATGAAACAAATCATAAAAAATTGTAATTGATCCTTATTGTGCATAAAAATTTCGAAAATATATATGTGCAATTAAACCAGAAATCCTACACTTGACTGGGACGTTCTTAGGTTTAAAAAAAGTTAAGTGGTCTCCTACTTGAAATCAATATTTGATTTAAGAAATTAATAAGAAATTTTGTGTTATTCGGGTTGTTTTGTGTTGACAAAAAAAATTCAGGTCGTGTTCCTTGTTTTGGTACACAAAATGGTTTCAATGTCGTTCATGTCTAGTTAAATTAGTTGATACAAGTAAAAAAATACGACACGAAAGTAACACGGTTTACTTGTTCCTTGTCTTTTTTATAAAGGAAAATTTGTTTCCATCGTCAAGCTTACAATGGCAGCAATTTTGCGGTCCAACTTCGAGGTCTAATGGGATGCAACATTCCCCATGTCATTAGCTTCGTAATTGCTTACTTGATCGTAACACATTTGATTCCATCCTCGTGTGATTGTTTTGTGGTTGACTGCTTATTTTGTTGTCGGTTTGCTCACTCTAAAATTGAATATTATCATCTTCACATGGAGGTGTTAATTTGAGGTTAACTTCACTTTAGTTTTGGTGAGGTGTTTACAAGTTCGACAAAATTATGTAGTTGTTCCACATAGGCATAGGTATATTGCTGTTGAAGGATCCGAACCTCATGTTAACTGCCTATGAGATCATTGATCATTCACAACGGTGGAAAATATAGATCGTGTGATAAAATCCACGCACAAACACGATTCCATTCTCTACCACGCACCATTCCAAAGAAAAGGCGTGGAGACATGGGTGTTCACCTTTTTTTCCTTTTCAATTGTCAGACATGTGGCCCACGACACGACACGACACGATAAGGAGACACGATATAAATACGACTTTACACGAATTTTTTTGTATGATTGAAATGATTTATTACGATGTTTTGTGAACATATAAATATAAAATAATTGGTACACGATTTGACACGAACACGACACGATACACACGATAAGTTATTTTTATACACGAAACAGACACGAACTGCATATTTTGTTTGATAATCAATTGTTTTTACTTGATTGTAGTCAATTAAGATGTTATTTAGAATGAAAATATCAATATAACATGTCACTTAACTATTTTCAATCTAAACATGATGAAATCTTTTCAATTTATACTATACACGATAACACGAAATCTTGACACGAATGCAGAACTGTCAGACACGATAGTACACGAACACGACCCAATTGACAGGTCTACATGTGGGACCCATCGTTGCAATATTATGACAAAAAATAAGATATTTTGTAAGCTATTTTTCTTCCGAAATAAAAATAAATAAATTTTTAAAAAAAACACCAATTTTTTTTGTTTATTTCGTTTTACGGATAGATACCCATATTGCTATATAAAAATTGTATTTTCAAAATACTAAATTTTCAGTAGTTAACTCAAAATGTAATTATCAAGTTTGAAATGGTTATATTCTTATTTTATACTTTTCAAACATCTTAAAAAATTTATTCTCAACTTTCAATTTTTTAGGATTTTTATTAATAATTCATATATAAAATAAATAAATGATTATATATTTATTTGTAAAATATAAAAAATTAGTCGGAGGAGAATAGAACAATTGATTTGATAGTTGTTAAGAATATGAAAGAGAAAGAGATTGTGAATATATACTTGATTGATCAGTTATAATACTGCAAGTGCACGACCGCGATGAAGCGGTGACAAATACGGATCGAGTCCACAGGGAGCGCGTGCGAGTCGAAATCCATCATACTCGAGTGGGAAAAGAAGAGAGAAATGAGATTGTAATTACACCACAATGCGTATGAAATCAGGAAACAAACAATAAAACTAAACCCCGTAGGGGGTAGAGAAAGAACATAGAAATGAAAATGTGTGTACGTGTGTGTTCAATTGTGCTCATCACAACATGTAATACATGAAATCCATAAAATCAAATCCAACTTTGCCTCCATATAAAATAAGATAAAATATTATCATTAAAACATACAATACAATAATTGAATTGAAATTAATATGAGCACATGTAAAATGACCAAAGCCCACTATGTTTTCACATGAAATAAGATTTGATACAATCATTAAAACATACAAGACATTAATAAGAATGATGTCAATATGAGCACATGCATGCACATGTCATGTTTCCTTCTTCCCCATAAAATAAGTCCGCTACATCATTATCCTCACATTATCATTCCCCATAAAATAAGTCAACTAATCTAAGCATGTGCTAAGCATCACTTAAGAGCATTAGTACATCAAAGATAGAGAGTGGAAATCTCATTAGATGGTTATGAAATTCATGTGATGTTCGAATGTTATGATAAACACACACTTAATACATCACATAATCATATCACATTTTTCTTCACCCCCTAATGGAGATGAACTACTTTCTACTCAACATTTTAACCAAAGAACAATAACATAAAAACAAAACATAACAAGTAAATAAGACTAAATCTAGCCAAAGCAATGAAATAAAAATCACATCAAATGAAATACGATAACATAAGAAACATGAAACTAAAACTTGATTAAAAAATAAAGGTTAGGTTGCTCCTCTTCTAATCCTCTACACTAAAATCTACTCTAATAAACAAGAATAAAACCTACTCTACTAAACAAGAAAAGAAACTAACCTAAGGAGGAGAGGAAGAAAGGAGAAGAAATGAGGCATTACAAGTTTATTTATAGAAGATTAGAGGGTTTGGATGAATTTGGGTGCAATCGGACGACTGTAAATCCGATCTGGAGGTTACATATTTCTTTAACCCGACCCGCTGGAGAAATCCATCTGCCAAACTCTTAACCGGATCCGCCACAATTTTGTCTGATTGACTCCAAATTTTAACTGTGACTTTACTTCACATAATAAACTCATGGGGTGCGCCCAAAGCTGTTGGTTCAAGTCTGTTTGGTTTTAATTATTGATTTACTCCTCTGGTTCACGAGATTACAGACTTTTGCAACTAATATGTTTTTCTTTACACATAGGTCTCTCCGGGTTTTCACTTGGGTCCTTCATGACTTACAATCAGGTCATTAGGCATTACACACAGGTCTAGAACCTTCCAAATCAGTTTATACTTCTTGCGTTTAGATTATTTTCTCTTCATTTCTCTTCTTTATTGCCTAAACCCTGAAACATATCAAATAGACACTCGAGTAGCAAAACTATGGGGTAAAATAAAAGATATATAACATCAATGTAACGTATGATATGTTACTAATCAATACTGTGAAATGGGAAAAACTAACGTAATAAATAGAGAAAACTGAGATGATTTTTTATAAAACTCGTGGCTACATGTGCTGACCTCTTGTGCTCACCTTACACCGATTGAGCTTTGATTAAATTCAATGACATCAATGAAAGTCATGTCCAAACACTAAGGTCACTACCATCCCACATCTCTCCCCCAAAATCACTCTGTATATCTCTGTCACGTCATCGTGCCCATTAATTCACCAAAAAACCTCCACTATTCTCCCTCATTTTCAACAGTCTCTTCCATTCACATAGTTTCTTTTACTTTATTTTTTATTCTTTTACAATAATCCACAAATTACATAATAAATATTTTTGCAATTACTTAATCCAATCAAATAACAAGTATTACGATTAAAACCACGAAAATATTATTGATAATTAATAATTGATTTCATGTCTTGTACAAATACGAAAATACCTTGTGTGATAATATTATGTGAGTAGAAACATTAATTGATTAGTTGTAACAGTTGAGTGGTGAGAGGAGACACCATATGGCATGTGAGATACCGGGTTCAATCCCATAGAGTATACTTTCCCTTGTTGAAGTTTCTAGGTTAAATGAAATCTTATGGTATAGTAGTTGATATCATGATTTGGTTTCTGAAAATAATTAAATTTTTTGTTGGGTTAAAAAAATTAAAATTAAAATCCTAAAATTAAAAAAGAAAAAGAATTTGCCTCCGTTAAGGAGGTGGAAATCGGGCGCCCAATTTTTTTTGCCCCATAGTGGGTGCTCTAAGGTAGAAGTAAAAGATCTAAATCGACTTCTCTCTCTCTAACTACCCCTCCGCGAAAGTTGAACCTACATAAATGTGTAGATGATAATTACATTCACCAGGCAAGAGTTGTCACAGTATACTCTATGGGTGGAATATATTTATCATAGAAGTAAAAAAAGTAGAATTTTTAGCTTTGTTTCAGAATCTCTAATTGATTGCTACAAGTGTCTTAAGCAATATTAGTTTGCCTGTTCATTCTGGAAGTAGGAGCAAGTTTGTTTCGGCCTAGTAGGAGCAACACTATCTTATCCAACCTATTTGACACGCGCGTTGTCTTTTCAATCAAGACAACATGTCCTATAATTTCTACTGCATTTCTATTTAAGTTTTTGCTCAGCCTGACTATCATTTTATCCTAGTTTCTCCCTCAAATAGAATGACACCGTTATCATCACGATGTAAACCCATAACAGACTAAAAAGGATTCTAAACTCACATTAAACAAAATATAGGCAGATAATCATTTGTTTTTGAAAAAATATCCCTCGGCACCTAAATTCCAAGTTCTTTTGCTGCATTTTCCTAAAGTGAAGCATTGTGATTGATATCAAAGAACTTTTGGAACTCTAATTTTATGATTTTATTAATCTTTGAAGTAGTAATATATAATATAAAATTATAAGAACGTGGAACTTTTAGAATTAGTCGCCCATATTATTTTTCTGCAAATCAATTATCAAAAAACATTCAGAAAATTTTGTTCCTTCCATTTACTTTCCGGTGGGTCCTGAAGAAATCATATGACTCCCATTGACCACTCACTCTTCCTTCCTTCCAATTTCCAAACCAAAACCACTCTTCCTCCGCCGCCGCGTATACTAATAAGTGTCATTCCATTAGTCAACAACTACTACTCTTCCCTAACCCTAACCCTAACCCTAACCCTAGATGAAGGGTCCCAAACCACTGAAACAGCTCCGCCTCGCCGTCCCCGAGCAGGAGACCCCCGTCACCAACTACCTGTAACCTCCCATTCCCCTCTCTCCGTCGGATTGATTTGGTTTTTTACTTGGTTTCGGTTTCGGCTTTGCAGGACGTCCAGCGGCACCTTCCAGGACGGCGATCTGAGGCTCAACCAGAAGGGGCTTAGGCTCATCGGAGACCCAACTGGAGGTCCGGTAAGCGATTAACCAAACAATTTTAGTCCATTTTCGTTGCAAATTGCTTGTTTTGTTTATGCTGGTGATTTTAGGGGTTTTGATAATTGCATTTTTTTTGTTAGTTTTAATTCTGATTTTGTTTTTTTGGATCTGACTGGGTGGACTAAAGGTGGCGGTTTTGAGAAAATTTGGGGGCAAAGTGCTTGCTTTGTTGATGGTTAGTTTGGGGTTTTGAGAAGGTGAAGAATTTTTTTTTGATCCTTGGATTTGGTTGAGTTGTGTTTAGATCTTAGGAGTGTAAAGGTGTGAGTTTAAGGTGGTGTCTTTGGTTGGTGATGGAAAAAATGGGGGTTTGGTTGGTGATGGATTGGTGTTTTCGTTGGTTTTTAGCAGGAGCAGGAGGAGCAAGGGGCAAAGAACGAGGCTGATTTGCAGTTTGCCGTCGAGGATCTCGAGACGATTAAGGTTATTGGTAAGGGAAGTGGAGGTGTGGTTCAGCTTGTTCGTAACAAATGGGATGGAGCACTGTACGCATTGAAGGTGAGCACCGTTGTTTCTTTGTCCATCTTTGATCTTGTGTCGTTGTATGCAGCATTGCTTTATGGACATTGATATTGATTTGTGATGTCTGAAATTATGCCTATTAACTGTACTTGTGCTGCTTGTGTGGTGCGGTTTCATGCAATTTGTTAGGTTCAAACGCTGGTAGGTATTGGTCACAAAGGTACCAAGTTTCCCTGTTAGTAGTGACCAACAAGCAACTTGAATACTATTCTCTTCAGGAGACTTTTCTGACCTTTGACATTTTACTTTTTGGAAGCAAAACAAGAGAATAATGCATATTGGGTGAAATTGTGTATATGCGTTGCAATAAGAACAAAATGCTTGACTTGTGTATCCTCCAATGTTATCTGTTACTGTCTAGATAGGAACATGAAAAACCCTAAGTTGTACATAACTTTTGATTTTTTCGAGCACTGTTACTAATGGTTGTTAGTCAAACTATTTGCCTTTGGCCCCTTAAGGTTTCTATCCTGATTTGCTATCTTTTTTGTTATTGCTTCTGAGAATTCTAGCACTTCAAACTGATTCTTTACAAACAATATGGTCAATAAGACCATGGATTGTGTCAACTGATACGAGTATTCTTTTCACAGGGTATCCCAATGAATGTTCATGAAAATGTCCGGAAGCAAATAGTGCAAGAGTTGAAAATAAATCAGGCATCTCAGTGTCCACATATTGTGGTTTGCTACCACTCGTACTACCATAACGGTATTATTTCGCTCGTATTGGAATATATGGACCGGGGTTCCCTTGCAGATGTTCTCAAACATGTCCAAATAATACTCGAGCCATATCTTGCAGTAGTTTGTAAACAGGTTCTTTGGTGCATTTTTTTCCTTTTATTTTCTTGAAAGAGCAAGCAGTGTAATTCATTACTGAATCTCATTTGACATAGTTATCCATTTCAGGTGTTAAAAGGTCTTGTCTACCTGCACCACGAAAGGCATGTCATTCACAGAGACATAAAACCATCCAACTTACTTGTAAGTGGTAAAGGTGAAGTAAAAATAACGGATTTTGGAGTAAGTGCTGTTCTTGCTAGCTCCATGGCTCAAAGAGATACATTTGTCGGCACTTATTATTACATGTCGGTAAGTAATAAGGCTACAATTTTGTTTGTACTATCTCACACTTTTAATGGGATGTACAGCAGAAGTTCACTTCTGAGGTGAAATAATTGTTCTTTAATTTTATTTTATGCAGCCCGAAAGGATCAATGCAAGCAGTTATGACTACAAGAGTGACATCTGGAGCTTAGGCTTGGTAATACTTGAATGTGCTATAGGACGATTTCCCTACATTCCTCCTGAAAAGGAAGAAAGTTGGATGAATTTCTATGAACTTTTGGAGGCTATAGTGGAACAGCCACCACCTTCAGCCCCATCAGATCAATTCTCACCAGAATTTTGTTCATTCATTTCTTCCTGGTATGTTTTACAACTTGTAGAGTTCTTCGACACCTCTGTTCCTCGTAAATACTAAGCACATGTGCTTGTAAAATTGTGGGGTGGGTCGTGTTAGTTCTCGGCAAGGAATGGAAATTGACAAAGCTTTCCTTTTGTAGCTTCAATGTACATACAATTCAGCAGCTACTAAACATACCCTAGCAGAAAAGCAAAGCAGAAGTCTTTGAGGATTATATGAGATCACTTCTTTTTTTGAGTCTTGTTTGGTGGGTTTGAGTTCTATGAGAGATCACTTAAAGCAATTATGTTTTCTGTGATTTGCTTGTACACAATTTAAAATAAGCTGGAACAAAGAAATATGTAAGTGAAAACCTTGTAAATGGCAAAATATTTCCATTGAAGAATTAAAATGAAGGTAAGGTAGCTGTTGAAGCCAAAAAAAATCACATAAAGTCCCACAGGTGTGCAAATTGTATACATATTTGTTCTTGTGTCCTATCCTATGAATCCTGTCCATTATTTTCGTGATTTTGCACACTTTTGGCTTTAAGTGTCCAACATTGCAAGTGATAATTTTTTACATGAGTTTCCTAGGTTTTTAGAGATAAGGAATAGTTTTCATCTTCTACATTTATGTCTACGGTGTAGTTATCTTTCTTGTATCATAGTATGAAATAATTCATTGTGCTTCCATTGACCTTTTGATTGGTGTAAGTTGGCAAAGTGGTATTTGTATTCTACTTGCTGCGTCATACTCAGGAGTTAGCTTTATTGGACCTTTATTTTCTGTTTCGTACTGATCCACTTTCATTGGGAGAATGAGTTTTAGATCAGAAACTTGGTTGTTGGTGCAAAGTTGTCTACGATTATAATTATACTGCAAGCACAACCGATTAAAAAAAAATCTGCAAGCACAAATTTTCAAATTGTTGCATTGTGAAACTGGATATAACTTGTCCTAGTAAGTAACACTGATAGGCTACAGTTGTGAGCCAGCAAAATAGGTCAATTAAAGTTCAAAATTACCTGTCCTTTATACTACAGCCTGAAGAATAGATATTTGACTAGCTTCCCATCGGAGGCTCCAATCATCAATAAATTTTTATTTGAGGTCTTTGATGTTTTGCCTTGTATGTGCACTTTTTACTGTAGTTTTTTCTCCGGAGTGGGAAAATAGGTATTGACATTGATTTATATTGTCTTATGATGACAACACATGGTGCTCACTTCAAAATGGTTCTCTTTGGTTCCCATCTCCTGTATTTCATATTGTATATGAGTTGTTTATCGCAACTTTCATTCAATTACACTGTGTTTTATCTCTCTCTCTTCCTCCGCTTCATCATTGGTTGATATTTTTTCTCTGCTTCATCATTGTCGATATTTCTTTCCTTGAAATTTTAAATACAATGCCAACTGATATTCTCTTCTTGCAGCATTCAGAAGAATCCACAGGATAGAATGTCATCTTTGGATCTTCTGGTTAGTTTTCAATATTACAATTGATGAATTTGTTTTACTAAATAAGTGTATATGATCTCTACCTCTTGCTAAAATTTGGGGATTTGTTTCAGAACCATCCCTTCATCAAGAAATTCGAGGATAAGGACATTGATCTTGGAATTCTGGTGGGAAGTCTTGAACCTCCTGTTGGCAACATGTGATGTGTAAAATGTTGTATTGCTTTAGTTGGTTCATCCTATTTATGTACACAACCATGAGAGAGCTAATTGAAATTTAATCCTTGTTGGCGGCAGGCAGAGTTTATTCCAAGTAATTGTGAATGTAGCATGATTGTGAGAATATTTATTATTTAATGAAAACGTGTTTATTCTAGCGTTCTATTTTTACCTGGTCTTCTTTGGATGTTGGAAAGACCCATGGCTTGTGTTTGGGATCTCTTAATTTAATCTGAAGTTCTTAACTGAAATGATGGATAAAGATGGGAATGTAATTAATGTCTATGATGAACTAGTAACTTCCAGAATCAGTTTATCTGAAATAATGTTACCGGTAGCCGACATCCTCAGAAGGGAAGAGAAAAGCAAGCATCGCGCTGCGTATAAAATGTTGTGTTCGTTTCTTTATCAGGAAAAAAAAGGGTATTATGTTCATCATGATTTGACTTTTGCTAGCCAACATTGATCAAATTTTCAAAATAATCAAAAAAAATAAAAAAATTGTAAAAATATGCACTTCAGAAACTTATTTGGCAAAATATGCACATTAAAAACGACACCTGAGATGCCATTTTTATTAAGTAAAAACGGCATCTCAATGCCGTTTTGTTTAAGTAAAAACGGCATTGAAGATGCCATTTTTTAGCCAAGTAAAAAACGGCACTACAGATGCCGTTTTTTACTTGGTTAAAAACGGCACCAGTAATTTGGTTAAAAACGGCATCACTAATGTCGTTTTTATCCTATAAAAAACGGCATCCGAGATGCCGTTTTTAAGCTAGGGTTTAAGTCCTGGCCAGCCACTTAAACTTCATTCTTTCACTTCCAAAATTCCCCCACTCTCCATTAGTCTCTCTCTCCGACGACCAACAGTGTTGATGTTAGGTTTTTATTTTGTTTTTGGTTTTTTTGATTTTGACATGAAATACAATGCATGTATAGTTAATGTATTTGTTTTTATGTTCATGTATGTGTGAAATGTAGATTTTCTACACTCGAAGTAATAAGCTCCGGTACCGGATTGGTTATGGGTTTTTTCGATGGAATTCTTACATTCGTAGATGAGGTACCAGAATATGAAGGTGGTAACAGACGAATGCTTAATGTTAACACACATATGCGATATGATGATCTCTGTGAATCAGTTTGTCAAGTTTGTGGTTTCCAAGAAGGAGAGTTTGATCTAAAGTTAACATGCAAATGACCACCGTATGAAAAGTATACATATGCTCAAGTTTTTGATGATCAGAGCACGGCTACAATGCTATCTCTATTTAACTACATGAATACAGTTGTATTGTTTGTTGAGAAACAACCCAAGCCCTATACTACTGTCCACCACAGTCAGTTGAATGAGGATTATCAACAAATGACACAAACATATAGCCAATATGAAGCAGGTCCTTCTTCGGCAGTTCCTCAGTCCTATTTTGGATCGTATGAGCACACACCAATGAATATTGGTAATTATGAAGCAGACGTAGTTCAATCACAATCACATCCTGAACCCTCGCCTACGTGAAATGAAGAACCCTCGCCTTGAAAGAACGTAGTACCGCGCGATTCTTGAGTCAGAATCCCTCCATCGTTGGCAGACACTCCGGTGAAAATGAAATTGTCCTCCTCGTCAAGTGACACTCCTATTTCTGGGAGATTTTCTTCAGAATCTGTACGATGTGGTTGATAGCAAACATCTTCTGACAGTTTCAATGACGGATCTACACTCTTAAAGCACGCCATCATTTCCTTGATCTTTTTCTTTAATTTCGCCGTTAATGACTGAGTGGGCCTATGTGAAGCATGCATCCCTTCAAGATGATGAATATCTTCATGTAAACTGTGTAAGCCATGTAGCTGCCATAAAAACACATTTACGATTACAAAATACAAATTAAAACCTTAATAAAAATTATAATTTTCTGATCATTTCTTACCAAGTATCGATCTCTAGCAGCTGGAGGCCTATAATTCGGTAATTCAGCATCGTCAACTCTTCGGGTCAACCATCGAATCGTAATCTGCCAGTACCACTCCATGTAAATTCGTCTACAAGCAGCGAAATCTTCTGAGAGTGATGGTGCCTCGAACTGCACAAAATCTCGCCGACGTGACCATGCTTGAATGTATAACTGTTGCTCTTGCAACCAGTTTACTCTGGGCTTCCCCTGAGCCTTCTTCATCTTGCAAATCTCCATTATTTCTGGAATATGTTGCCGCAATCCAAACTGACGCATCACCCTGTCTGGAACGTGCATTGCGGCAACTCCAAAACAAACAATCCATGTTCTGCTCATCCAAACCTCGTGTCCTTGGCGGCAATCAGCAGGTAACGCCATCAGATCTACTTCTTCGTATGGGTTCCAACAAACTTGACTTTCGTCTTGAACGTCGAACTCATTTCTGTAAAATTCAATCTGAGCCGTCTTCACATTGTTCGCCCACGACCTAGGAGTCCGCCAACGTGAACCTAAAGGACACAATGGGAGTTGCACACCGGGAATTCTAGATGGTCGTCCGACATGAAGATGTTCCCAACACCATATCTGTAACAATGTAAGGAAACCAGCTAATTGTTTCCCTTTTTTCAGACATGCCTGATCCAAATATTGATACAAAGCAGCTAAGGATGCAGCTCCCCAACTGTAGTTTCCACATTCAAATATGTTTTCCAGCAACAATAAATATCTAAGGTGGACTTTGTTTCCACTCTTATCGCCCACTATCCCGGATCCTAACTGAAACAAAATGTACGCTCTCGTGTGCTGCATAACCTGCTCATCTGTTGCATCTTGCTCAACAACCTGAAAATTTTGCTGCAACCACTGCAATGACACGTATCCACCCTTCACTGCAGGTCTCGCTTCTTCTTCTTCAACACCCAACAGATTCATGCAAACCTGATTCCAATCGTGATCTAATGTTGCACACACTGCCAAACCGTCAACACGAAGACCACTAAGTATAGCTACGTCTTGTAGCGTGATGGTCATCTCCCCGTGTCTAAAATGGAAGGTGTGTGTCTCAGGTCTCCACCTCTCCACAACAGCACGAATCAGATTCCAATCCAGTTGCAGTCGTTGCAATCGAGACACAGTGCCAAATCCCGCAATCTCTAACAAATCCCACATCCTATCATCTTGCACATTCCACGTGTTGAACTGAATGGCGTGCTCGACGCATTTAATATCCGTCAAAGGCTCCTGAAAATTAAATTTAATTATTTTACGTCAAATAAGAACCAATACCGATACACAAAAATTAAAATTTAAAAATCATAACACTTACATTTTCCAGAATCGAAGATGATCTATGATCTTTCTGTAGTACTAACACGGAAGGGTCAACAGGACCGTAGCAATCATGTGAAGTCGACATTTCAGAAACTGTAAAACATAATTAACAAAAAATAATATTACATACTATTCAGTTCAAATAATACAATCTAAACAAATTCAATACATTATCCACAATCAATCTAATTTCAACAACTACAACATTCATTATTCAATTTAATTGGTTTAACACAAATCCACACAATGCGAAACTCACCAAAGAATGTAAATTTATTAAATTTGGACTTCTGAAATTAATTGATCCATTAATCAAATCATCAAATTCACACAAGATTAATAATCATAACAATATAACATCATCATCCACACAAGATCCAATTCAAACAATATAACATCATCATCCACATCATCATCAACACAAGATCCAATTCAAACAATATAACATCATCATCCACATCATCATAACAATATAACATCATCATCCACACAAGATTAATCAAATCATCAAATCCAATTCAAACAATCCACACATATCCTAACCAAACCAATCAAATGTACATAAATACAAACTAATAAGGCAAAATCTTAACAAAAAATGATCTAAAAATACCTGAAATCGCAGGAGAGAGGGGAAAAAACCAAGTTATTTGGGAAGATTGGAGAAAAGGGGGCCTTTGTGCCGTTTTTAACCCTAGGTTATTAAACGGCATCTCGGATGCCGTTTTATGTAGGGTAAAAACGGCACCACTAGTGCCGTTTTTACCCAAGTAAAAAACGGCACCAGTAATGTCGTTTTTAACCTCGGGTTAAAAACGGCACCAGTGATGTCGTTTTTTACTTGGTTAAAAAACGACATTCGAGATGTCGTTTTTACTTAATAAAAACGGTATCTGAGGTGTCGTTTTTCAATGTGCATATTTTGCCAAATAAGTTTCTGAAGTGTATATTTTTACAATTTTTTAATTTTTTTTGATTATTTTGAAAATTTTATCAAATCTATCTATATATGGAAAATCACAATCAAATTGGTAACTAAATGCCATGATTAACAATTCAAACGACTACTTTATTTTACATACCATGGAGAACTCAGAACGCCAACCAGAAAACAAAAATTTCAAGTACGACTTTATATTTTGACTTCTGAGAGAGCTCTATGCCCCAGTATCCGTGGAAATGGTGGAGATTTACTACCATCACCTTTTCTTTCCGCAGCCATAGTCTGAGCACGAAGGCCATACAATTCGCATCGACAAAGTGTGAGGAATCGTCTTCCCTTATTTCGTGTAGAGTTGATTTTTCGGTGTTGGACTCAACTTGGTTCGAGTTTGCAGGATCAAGAGTGACACCTTCCAGCACAGGGCCGTAAGGCTGGTGGTCCAGCCGGAAGCGGTTGTCCAGTAAGTGATGTCCTGGTTTCTAGTTAACTTGGCTAATGGTTGGATTAGGAGTTCTTGTTTGTCTTTTTTTTTTGTTCTCGTTTTGTTGGATTTGGTTGGATTCTGTTTACATGTTGGATCGTGTAAGGTGTCAGTCGGGAGAAGCCGGCTGAGACGAAGATTGATTAGCAGTTTGAGATGGTGGAGGCTGATTCCCAGTTTGATGTGTAGAATCTTGAGACGATGTAAGGGAAGTCGAGGCATAGTTCAGCTTGCTCGCGACAAAACGACTGGGGCATTGCACACGTTGAAGGTCAGCAGTCAGCACATTGATTCTGTCGTTAGTCGTTGGTTTTATGTCATTGTATGCTGGTTGTTGCTTTATGGACATTCATCTGTGATGTCTAAACTCTAAACTTAAACTTGTTAAATGTCGGTCTATGTTTGGGATGCGTAGACTCGTAGTGCAGTTTTCGTACCATTTCAATTGTGGGGGTGAAAACATAAGGGAAAAGGGTTAATATATAATTCTATAAAAATTATAATTGATCTCATGATTTTTCATATTTTAAAAACGATATATGATTGTCTCATTGTTAACTTTACCAAGTAAATCATTTTCAATATAAGTCACCAAATTGTCGTTCAATCAATAATCATCTATTCGATTACGCAAACGGTTCTTAACAATATTTATTGCTGAAAATGATCTTTCAACGGATGCAGTTGCAACCATTTCATATGCTAAAACACTAATTCCTTCTAAATTACAAAAGTCACTCGAACTTCGCATGTCAAAATGATGTGTTTGAATCTCATTAGAAAGACTGGCATGATCTATAATGGAGAATTCATTATAATAGTATTTTGTTAAATGGACTGATTTTGATCTAAATGCGAGATGCAAATGAATAATTATATATTTCTTTCATTGAAATGGTTGTTTAATTCTTGAAGTTTTGTATTTATGACAAAGTATAACAGCTCAACACGATAATGATAAAGATTTGCGATTTGTTGACCCATTCGGCGTGGTCGCTCATCAAGTATAAATTATTCATCCATGATATGAATTACAATTTCATAGGTGGTAAAAAAATAAGCGCACTTACTTTAGTAAGTCATCAGCTCTTTGGGTTCAATATTTATTTCAAAATTAAGAGAATGAAGGGGTTAGTACCAACTCCACGTGATACTAGTTCCACTATTAGAAAATACATATATTGAAGGTAAGAATTCGTTAAATAGAGAAATATTAAGAAGATTAACGAACTTTTTTAAGAAAAATGTTGTATATTACTGGTTCCTTAAAAAATTCAAAATCAAGAAAGAAGTTAGACGCACACGCACACCTCCATGATATTTTGTTGTACCTTTTGAAAAATATTGTATATTACTATCTTAAATAATTATGAAGTTTCAAGAGAGACTACCTATGTTATTTTGTTATACCTTTTGAAAAATATTGTATAGTACTACTTAATTTCAAAAAATATGGGAGGACGACTGCCCCTGTTAGGGGAACACCAACGTTTGTTGTAGTTTGTTATCCATTGTGGGAACATTGTAAGGATAACGTCGTAACATAAAACATGGTGTTGACATTCAATATAATTGTTGGATATGTTGAGAATTGTCCCATTTTGGATAATTTAGATTATTCTTATAACTTATAAGATTTTAAACTATTCTTATAACTTATAAGATCTTACGTCACTCCACTAATCATCAATTGATTTTAAATTAGATACCGTTAGAAAATAGTCTCATCTTAGTTAAAATAAGGATTTTCTCCTGAGTTATAAATTGTAAGATTCTTGCACTCATTACTAATTGATTTTGAGTTTGATACACATACTTCAATATGATATCAGAACCAAAAATGTCCAACGACGGGCTTGACACATCCACTCTTGTTACCCACACGTTTATACTGAGAAAGATAAATCTCAATTACACATACATGATAGTGTTAGAGAATAGTCTCATCTCGGTTAAAATGACGAATTTCTTGTGGGTTATAAGTTGTAAAATCCTTACACTTGATTTTGAGTTGAATATCCATACTTCAATAGATAGATACACTTCAATTGATACATAACTTTGATGTTTTTCATGTACTTCGCATTTTGTGTGTTGTGCTCTTTCAATGCTCTTACTGTGTTAATTGTTGATTTCATTCAATTACTCGTTTTATTTTCTTTTTCTCCACTTCATCATGACTTGATAAAAAATTCTATAAATTTCAAAATCCAATGTCACGATATTTTGTTCCTTCTTGCAGTTTTCAGAAGAACCCAGAGGATAGAATGTCATCTTTGGATCTTCTGGTTAGTGTTATACAACTAATACTACAAATATTTTTCCATATATTATTGTCATTAGATATGTATGATCTCTGCCCTCATACCAAATAGAAGTGACTGATTTGTTTCGGAACCATCCCTTCGTCAAGAAATTCGAGGATGTGATCATTGATCAATTCTTGTGGGAAGCCTTAAACCACCTGTGGCAAACTGTGATGTCCTTACCGTCAAATGACATTTATTATATTGATTACACGTACACATTGAAATTTAAATGCTTTAGTGATTCATGTAATTCCATATACAATCTTAACAATAATAACCAAATTGGGAATCGAATGCACATACATGAAAACTACACGACAGCACTGTATACAACATTAAACATCACATGAATAATAATTCACTTTCCCTTTAATTTAGGTACCTTTGAGAAGGCCAACCAGAGCAACAATTCAGATAGACTTCAGATTTTTCTTTTTAAGAGTTTTATGCCTCAGTAAGTCAAGTATCAAAAGGTAGGGTCAGAAAATACCAAAATTTTATTGTACTTCTGATGCCAAACGTTAGTACCTACAAGTCAACAACTTCTCTCCATTGTTCCGGCACACAGTCCTGCAATGTCAAAGTTTAAGGTGAGGCTAAAAGGTTTCAACGGCATTTAGCGTAGTCAGTGAAATGTTTTTGCACTTGGCACTCCCTTTGAACACAAACCTCACAAATCCTTGCCTGCAAACTTACGAACACCCCAACACAATGCAATCATAAGGATTTCATACAATAGCTTTAATGATTCTCCATCCAAAGGAAAAACCTTAGAACTAAATGGATTGTCAACATCCGTGATGTACCAATATCAGCGTATTGGAATCATCTAGATCTTATGCCAATATCAAGTTCTGGCGAAGTAGACCACTTCATCTTTGAGGTGTTGATTAGTTAATGAAGTGATTAATTCATTCAAGTTAGTCAACATTATAGTGGTAACCTATAAAGTTGATCACAGGTTAGAAGCAAATAAACTCATCTAATATATAAATTAAAGGTGTAATTGTTTTGCAGCAAAATAGTTTGGTAATGGCCTAATGGGAAATAATTCTTTCAAAGCCAACTTTTGGATCTTCGGTTCTCTGGATGAACTAAAACAGACAAGTTCTTAACTTACAATATTTTGCTTTTTGTCTCATGGCTTCCAACAGTCATCTCATATATAAACTTGTAAGTTAAGAACTTGTGTTTTAGTTCATCCAGGAAACCAAAGATCCAAAAGTTGGCTTTGAAAGAATCATTTCCCATTAGCCTTAGGTCATTACCAAACTATTCTGCTGCAAAACAATTACACCTTTAGCTTCCCAAAAAAAGAGCAGATTAACACCTGTTATATCATCCTAGTTAAGCAGTAAAAACCAGCACAGAGTCGAAGGTCCTGAATCCTAAAATATATCTACATGTTTCGCGGATAGTAATGTAAACTAAAAACAAGTTTAATTTGTCTAATGATAATGTCCACACATCTATACCTAGAACATCTAAGAAGGAAACTAAATGGTGCCTTAAGTCTATGACTATCAATATAATTCTTATTTCTTTATACTTGTTCAATTTTATTTCAAAAGTTAGTATAAACCATCCCATGTCTACTAATACGGCTTCCAAAGTATCGTTCTTTAGTCAGAGGATACAAGTAATCACCCACAGTGAGGTGCCACTTTGCAGAGAAAAGCTACACTCGAGACTTATTACGATTCCTGTGGCATAGATACTGCTCATCAATTAGAACTGAAGGTTCACAACTCACAAAACTCAAGATGCCATCATTTTTCACTAATCTCACAACTTGTACAACAGTAAGCCGTAAGACGAAGTTAGTTTTTCATGCTCTTCAATCATGAGTATTTCCAGAAGACTATTCACAAATTGCTTTTATATCCACTTCGAACCCTCTAGTCTACATATACTCCACATACCCTGTTGGAGTGGTTTTTTCCTGCATCTCTCTATCGCCCTTATTAAATGTTTATTTCTTTCATGCATTCTACTTTCTTGAGGGGATAAGCCCTTGTAACAAAATGGCAATCAATAATGGAACATGTTTAACCATTTAGATAACATGGAACAAACAAAGTTTTTTTCTTCCAGGAACTTGATCTCATTTGCAAAATTAAGGTCATCGATTAGAATCTAAGTAGGAAAGTGAACTCAAGTCATTAGTGGAGAGTTAGGTTGCATCTGTAAGACAGTTCAAATCTGTTCTTTTGATACATAATATCACTTGAGGCAAATTACATGATTTGACCCGATTATCTATGGAAAATCTCCTATATCCAGCTATGCTACACCAAGAACATAATGGAGAAATCAAATCCAGCAAACATAATGGAGGCACAGATAAGTATCAAATTCTTCACTTGGATCATCATTATTTGGTAACAAAAGCAGAATCAACACTGTAAGCGGAACACGAAATTTCGAACGGAAACGAAACAAAAATTACCAGCATTCCAATGTATGAACTGCAGAATTACTTCACACCAGCTCTCACTTGAGGTTCCTAAAAGTCAGAAAAAAACTGAAACAAAAAAAAAAGACCTTCAGGAATCTGAGAGGAGTTCGGGCGGCCTCTCGTTCTGCAACTGCTCTCTCCTCGTCTTCTTCCTCTCATACGCCGCAAGTCTTTGCTTCATCTTCTCCTGCCAATTCCCATAAAAAGCCATAAAGATCGAATCTTTACCCCTAAAAACCAAGATTTCGACTGGAAGGAGCAAATGGGAAACTTTTTTGGGGGGAGATTCGTTAGTTTGATACCTTGTAGCTGTTCTCGACCCTGTGCATGACGTAGAAGCCGAGAGCACCGCCGACTAGGGTTCCGGTGATGATTCGGATGTATCCCCATTTCAGCGAAGGCGGAGGACTCATCTCAACCCCAATTTCGGGTTCCGACAAACCCTAATTCGCCCGCCCGCGCTTCAAGTTCAAGCTGGTCGTGTTTGGGACTTTCTGAGTTTAGTACTTGGAAGAAATGTGGAGCCTAAGGCAAATTAAGAAAGGAATTATGGTCCTAAATAAGGACTAATTAGGCTTGGATTTTATATAAAATTTTGGATTGAAGAATTGTAGGGCTTTACCCTGTGTTCTAACAGGGAGCCCTTCCAGAAATTCTCGATGGCATCAGGGTAAACCCAATGCCAAGGAGGGGGTTTGGAAATAGTTTTCAACCAGCAATTGACGCGCCTCGGTTATAACCTCACTAGCTGCGTCATTGCCCCAAGCGCAAAGATGCCTTTTCCAATCACACCCCACTTCCCTTTTATACCCCCTCCCCATCCTCTACTTTTCCATTCCACCGATGTGGGACTAAACGTTTCCTCTATTAACACCTATATATAATAATAAACAGATCCACAACACAACACACCACTGCCGGATGTCGGGCTTCTTTCTGGTATGTTCTACTTCTACTCATGAGGTAAGCTTTTTAGTTTTTTATTTTATTATTTATCTATGCGGATTTCTTCTGATCTTTAGGGGGGGGGGGGGGGGGGGGGGGGGGGGGGGGCACAAATGAGTTTATTTTGCTGGATTTTTTAGTGTTTTGTGATTTTCTGATGAGATCGTTTCTACTTAGGGTGTGGAAAATTTAGAAATCAATTCTGTGACTTATCAAGAAATTACAGTGGAAGTGGGAGAAGTCATTCAAAGTGCAATTTGTAAAGATTTGGATTTCTCGTAACTTAGTTCCCATAATTATTTTATTTTTTCCTGTAAATTAATCACACCCTGGGGGGGGGGGGGGGGGGGGGGGGGGGGTTGTCAGAACAAAAATCTGGCTTATTCAGCACTGTAAATGTTTTTTTGTTGTTGATATTATTTAGGTGAGTTTGGTGTTGCTTGTAGTTGCATGGTTTGAAGGGTGTCAGATTGCCTCTGATCGAACCGGGTTGCTTCCTCGTGCGATTCGGCTCCGTGCGGGCATAGAGTGAAATACACACCAAGGACCTTGTTATGATTGTGTTTGGACAGTGCATCTTCATGTCCTTCACAATGGGTCCCTGGAAACCTTTTGTCCCAGGACACTTTCAATGAAGTTAAAAACCAGTAGGAATTGTTTCATTTTTTGTTTTCCTGATGTGGGCTAATTCCCATGATGTTTCCTTTGTAGTACGCATCGATGTGATTGTGTATCCATATTCCATAATTTAACGAAAATCAAGTTCACCCGCGATTGCGAGCCATTTCGTGCTGAGTCGCATGATGCGTTGTGCATCTCGGATTGATTACCTGTGTAGGTTAGCCTCATAACCCTTCCAGGCTTAAGCTGTTGAGGAGAGAAGGTCCTTAAAATTCTGTTATACTATGTGCTTTACCTAAAGTTATTTTTGTCGAGGAAAGAATTTTTTTTTTGAGGAAAATATATTTTACCTAAAGTAGCAGACATAGTCAGTAGCTTGCTGGATTTGATCATTTCCTTTCGATGCAGCTTATATGTACTATACCAGAATGTTTCTACGTGACAATTGACAAGTGACGACAGAGCATCGGGGTTCAACATTGCCATGTAACCTATGCATACAATTTGTTCTCCCATCTCATATCAGTTGATAGCAGCATCGAGATCTTTGCATGCTCAATATTCTGTACCACTTAGAAACAATTTTGATTATTTGTGAAATTGCTGCAGATTTCAACGTGTGTGGCCTTGAGGGTGGTCACATGGATCCTTCATGGTGAAACTAAATAGCTATCCATGCTATTTAACCTTGTCTAGATCCCCAAATGGCAATGTTGAGGTGCTTGTTTGTGATTTATATCTTTTATTAATTCAAGTGAACCTCCGTATGTTTGTTGGATAAGTGGCATTTATGTGTTATCACTTGGAATGTTTATTTTCATCGTGTTCTTTTGAAGATACACATTTGATGAATCGGTGTTGTCCATTAGTGTGAGATACACATCCTGTATTACCATCTGTGAATTACTTGTTTCTGGTTGATTCCAACTTCTTTTAGCTTGATAATACAAATGGAATGTTGCCATTGGGATTTCCTTTTCCTAAGAAATATTTTTATAGCACAGATATATTTTTTTTGCTGGCATTCGTGCTTTTTTGGTGAAATCGGCATAAATTAGATTTCTTTTTTTAGGTTACTTAACAAAAATTCGTTTTGTACACTTTTAGGTGTTGCTTTCTGTTGTTGATGTTGCTTGAGTGACATGCATTTAAGTTTTCTTTGTTTGATGTGAAATTTATAGTAAGAGAAAAAAATCTTTTGACTTTAGAAATCGTGAGGGTTCAAGTCCCTCCATCCCCCATGAATATTTGTGTTTGGTATTGCAAGGTTTAAATGGTGTCTGATTGCCTCTGATCGAACCAGGTTGCTTCTTCGTGCGATTCGGCTCCATGTAGGCATAGAGTGAAACACACATCAAGGGCCTTGTTATACTTATGTATGGATTGTGCATCTTCAATGCTTCATGTCCTTGACAATGGGTCGTTGCATATTTTTGTACCCAAAGAACTTAAACCCAGTAGAAATTGTTTTGTTTTTGTTTTCTGGACGTGGACTCATTTCTATAATGTTTTCGTCGTAACACCTACCATTGTGATTGATTGCACAATCAGTTTCTCCTATGAGCCATTGATTTGATAACCACATTTTTTTGCCAAGAGAGTAAAAATAAATAAACATTGCCACATATTTACTTTCCCCTTTTGTCGCAGATGCATCTCAGGTTCATTGCTGGCGTTGGTTGGCCAAAGAACCCTTCCAGGCTTAAGCTGCTCTAGAGAAGGTCCTTATAATTCTGTACACTATATAGTTTATGGAAAGTCAAAAGAAAAGGGTAAGTTGCACACTTAGTCACTAGCTTGCTGTATTCAATCCTTTTGTTTCGATGCAGCTTATATGCACTATACCAAAATGTTGACAAGTAACATAAGAGCACTGGGGTTCTACACTGCTATATAACTTATGCATACCCGTCCCAGATCAGCTTATATCCATAATATTTCAGTATTTCACCCAATGTAGATCAGCAACTGGCAAAATTGAGATACTTGCTTATGATTTATATTATTTTCTAATTCAAATGAACTTCCACATGTTTGTTGTCAGATAGTCATTTATGTGTAATCACTTGGAAATGTTTATCTTCATCCTGCTTTTCTTTGGAACATACATATCCGTTGTTGACAATTAGAGTAGGATGGATATACATTCTGTATTATCTTAACTACAATGTATCTTTAGGGTACCTCTCTGGTGTCTTATTCTGTCGTTCCTTATGTTATGATACTTTTTCCTAATAATTCAACTTTCTTATTGGTCAATTTGTGACCGAAGCCTTGTTGCTTCTTGCATCAGAACAAAATTCTTTCCCCACAAAATCCGTTTTGCGAGCGTCTTCATTTGAACCAATTAAGTTGATTAGATGTTTTGTCTTTTGTCTTTTCTTTTCTTAACGAAGTCCAAACGAATCTTCCCTCCAAAGTCCAAAGTCAGGTGTTTTTCTCTTCTAAAGTTTTATCTCTCAGGTTTTTCTCTTGTGCTTCTTCTATAATCTCTTTATAGAATTTCTTTATCATCTGGTGTTTTTCTCTTCTATCGTGGTTTTTCTATTATTTTATTTCTTCTTCTCTCCTCTCTCTTTTGTATTTAGGATCCATTTGGATAACCTAAATTCATGGGAACATAAATGTCAGATAACCGTAGGCACCACCTTCTGAAATTTGTGTTTCTTATTAAAGCACATCTTTCTGTTACAAAACCTGTGGTTTTAGAAACCTGTAGTTTTTGACGTTCATAAATGACATATTTTGGTCGGTTACGAGATCTCGTCTTGTGATAGTAAGACTAAGGATCGAATCCTAAGAGTCCAAATCAATTGCTTGGAATGTTTGAGATTTAAAATGAGGTGGGTAACATAGTGGATTAAATTTTTTAAAAACATTTTGGAAAAACTTATTTCTCCAAGCAGACATTTCATGTGTTTGATCAAGCTTTTGAAAGAACTCATTTCCATTAGAGCAACAAATTCAGAAATATGTTTTTATTGTTTGCCAATCATCTATTGCAGATATGACCATTATCGACCCTGACGACGATGATCAATGGGCCAATTTCAACCACCTTTGATGGTCAATGGATAGCTTGGAAGATGACAATCGGAGATCATCTCTTCTGGTCTTGCCAACGGCAGTTTCGAGGCTTTGTCGTCCAAATCGACAGACTTCCACATCTCAGGTCTACTAGTGTGTACGAAAAATTGTAAGTTAAATTGTTAATAGGAAATTAAATTTCATCAGGTTTTTAATTTGTAGAAAGAGCATAAAACTACGAAAAAGAGTAATACGATTGCATTTTCTACTACATTCTGTTTGATTTTCAAAGCCATGTTCATTTTGTTCCCCAAAGAAAATCAAATTATCCAAATAGACCTATTTCCTATTTTCTAAAATATGTCATCCTGGTCTTCTGGCCAGTATGAATGTGATACGAACAGCTTATTTTCGAAATAAATATATACTGAAAGTTCAACGAGACACCTTTCCTTTTTCATCTCTGATGTGTATTTACTATTCAGTATTATGCACAATAATATGTGAAAATAATCCCAACCAAATGCAAGTTCAAAAATTGGATTCTATATTTTTCCATGGAAGAAAACTGGACGTTGATTGGAATCGTCCGTTACCTCTTACCTGGAGTTTTTTAAGATGTAGTAGAAGTCATTAACCAAATTAAGATATATATATTTTTACTTTTGAAAAGAAAAAAGGTACTGCGACTTTACTTAGACTTGGATAAAATTATAAACCTCTAATTTTGTACAATTTCCAAAACAAATTATAATTACTTTTGTACACTTGGAGCATAGATTTTGAAATTATAATTACAGAAATAAAAAAATAGTAGTGTGGCTGCTGGGATTCGAGCCCAGGTCTCCACGGCCACAACGTGGAATTCTTACCACTAAACTACAGCCACATGTTGCTGTATCATGAAAAGCATACTAATATCAACTATACTTACGTTTCCAGCTTTTATGCGAACATTTATTAGATATTAACAATTTATGAATTTAAGTTAGGAATTGATCACTCCCCGTCGCAATTCAAGAAGTCTAGAATCGGCTTTCTGCGACGATTCAGATTGAACAACACTTACATCCATCCTCTATGGAGAAATAAACACTTTCAATGCAACAAATTAACATGATTTATTTAGCACCAATATGATCCATCTATTTACTTATTGTATACTTATTTGCATGTAGTGTAACATGTAGAGTAGTGTTACTAGTGCATAAGCCACTTTTCATTAGATCAAGCAATTCAACTCCTGAGGAGAAACTTCTATAAAACCCACTAATTTTTATCACCTACTCATCCATCCTTCCCTCTTCCCCAACACTAGTCTTCTCTCACCACTCTTCTTCCTTTCCATCTCCTCTCTCTTCTTTGCTTCTTCCGCCCCTACTTGTCTACTTATCCATTTCTTATATCTCCTTAGAGATTCCTGTTCATGTTTTGTTGATGTTCTTTTGCCAATTGCCGTCTCTCTGTTTCTCTCAATTCCCAGCACCAACCAATGGTTTTCGATTTTGTCAATCTCGGTTCGTTCTTTTGATCGAATCTCGATTACCCATATGCTAATTCCCATGTTTTTACTCATCTGTGCCGGAAAGATGCAATCTTGACCATGTTTGCTACTTCTTTTTCCACCTCTATGTTTTGACCAGTACCAATAACTTGAATAGCTCGTTCTGAGTTTGTTCTTTGGACCAAAACTCAATTAACCATTTGCTAAATCCCAAGTTTATATCCATCTTCGTCGGAAAGGTCGAATCTTGATCATGTCTGATGCTACTTGTTCGTGTTCTTGACTCATGTCTCCAGTGATTAGTGAAATCCTTCTTTCTGGGTTTATTGTGGACTCCTCTTTGAGACGCAGGAGTCCTCTTGTGCAATCCTTGTCTGTGTTCTTCCTCTACTGGTTCTACGTTTTCTCATAAGCTCCATAAGAAATTTGGTTTCAAACATATACCACGATTACCAGTAAATAAAATTTCATTAGCATTTGCTAGACTATATTGTAAAATGGCTTTTAGCGGTGGGACTTCATCTGGGTCGTTAACAATTCCACAAGGTTCTGGATCAGAAGAAGTGATGGTAATATATGGTAAGTTGCTATGAGGTGATTCTTTCATTTTTGTGAAACCAAAAGAATGGTTGAACATTTTTTATTTGCAAGTCAAACAAAAAAAGCTGTTGAATTTTTCATTGACATTTCTTTCGTGTCCATGTATAATATGCACTACTTACTTTTGCACCAGTTATCCTCTAAGTATTTTGTTCAATATATGTACCCTCGAGGCCTCAATTTTAAAAAAATTTAAGAACAAGCGGGAAGGACTGTATATATAATACAAATCAAATCGACAAATTACAATGTTTGAGTGAGAGGCATTAAATATAATAGTAAGAAAATTAAGATAATGGTATTCAAGATAATAGTGAAATGACAAGGGATTAGGGACATGTTCACAAATAAACTCATTTCAATTGTGTAGTCTTGCTCATGAAGGTTAAATTTTCTGAACCATATTTTTTGCAATTCCACTACAGACGCAGGTTCAAAGCATAATGTGCTTGATGGAAGGAAGCAAAGGAGGAAGCTGTTGAACCGAGAATCCGCAAGGCGGTCGAGGGAGAAGAAGCAGAAGCATATTGACAGTCTAATGGCCGAGTTGTGTCAGCTAAGGAAGGAAAACAAACTTATTGTTACCGAGTTCAAGTTCACCTCTGAGCAGTGTGTGGCTGCTGAGGCTGATAACTCTCTGCTTAGGACTCAGATGTTGGAGCTTCATGACAGTTTGGAGTCTCTCAATGGGATTTTGGATGGTCAAAAGGGTGGATTCATGAATGAATGGGGGTTTGTTAATTAAGATTATGTGAAATGTTAGGTTAAAACTTAAAAGTAGTAGTGAAGTCTGTTGTTAGTTTGGTGTGATAAATGTAGTGTTGTCATGTACTTTGTTTTTGTGTTAAGCAATGGTGTTTTTTAGGTTGAGGATACTTTTAGATTATCAGAAATATTCTTATTATTGTAAATGAGTTTCAAATTGATCAGAATTGATGATGTACTCCGACCATATGTCCACATCTATGCAGAAAAAATAATTAAACTCCCTGTGATGGTTGTTGGATTAAAAATTCCAACCACATGAACAGGTGCATCTTAATGATCCATCTTGTATTCTTATCTCTATTTCTGAAAGTAATGTTTGTTGATGGATCAGACATGGTTGGCTCATGTATTTACAACGAATATTCTAATTGTTATTGTTTCATATATACTTACTTGGTCTTGTTCCAATCTTTGGATGCATCTCTACATTATTTATTCTCTGCTTGTCCACAAAATCTAATCTTTATCCTCAAAACTGAAGGAAAGTGACGCAAATGTTGGCATATGTAGGATTTGCACCGACTATTTTAAGCTCCAATTGCTACAAATATTGGAGGCAGATAAGTACAAACTTTATGAATATTTTATTCTGAACTCCAAAATCCACTGATAAACACGAGTAGATCATACTAGATCGGATAGTAACACATACATTGGGAGGGTTATTTTAGTTGATTGTCAGCTAGACCTGATTACTGTGCCACGTCGTGGCTGTTGAACCGTGCGGCACGACACGACACCCAATGTAACGTCCCAGCACGGATCAACGCGGAAGTCAAAGTCAAAGTTCCCGTGGAAACAGGAAACGTCACACGAAAGCGATAAACAATGAAAGAACAAGTAAAGGTTGATTGGAGCTCCATGATAATTCGGATCAAGTAAATAAGATGGTTCAACCTATTAGGTACTGAATTCAAAGACTCTGAGTGATTCAAAAGTAATAACATGACTCAACAACAATAATTTTCAAACAAGAGATAGAACAAATTCGGTTCCCGGTGTACAGAATCTCGAAAGGTGTCCACCGCAGGCAACCTACTCAATATTACCTGCAAAACAATCACAATAAACAGAATGAGTTTTCATAAAGAAAACTTTGTAAGCCTTCAGACAACAATAGACCAATCCTGATAAAGACAGTAGAACGAGCTATCAAAACGGTCAATTCAAATGACAGGAAAATTCGATAAATAATAACATCACAATTCCCATCAGTCATATACTTCAATCGGCACAGTCAATACAACACAGAAAAATGTCAATAAACATTAAATATCAATATTATCATCTATTAATCGGTTCGTCGATACAGTAATAACAATAAAGGAATCCTATGGATCTCCCACCGCAGGCACATGCGGTCTTCCAATTGGTGCATGACTCATCCTCACTTCGGTATCTCAGTCACTATGACATCATTAAATAAATTTGATTAATTTCGTGTGGATCGCATACACCAATCTGTGTCAGTACAGTAGATATCAGATCTGATTTTGTGGACTTATTGCTGCCACACGTCTCCTGAGAAACTAATGCCTCAACGGGCCAGTGTTGCTCATAAGAGCTTGTTGTGTCAATACAGTAACTTTATTTTATTATTTAACCGTGTTCCTTCCAACTTAACTAATGATGCAAACATCATCTATTTTCTTTAAAATGATATAATCTATTTTCTTAAAACGATAGCATTAGAATTCAGGGTGGAAAATGCAATTATGCAATATACTTTAAAAGCACAAAAATTAATCAATCTAGGATAGAAATGCAATTATCCTATTTTAGTAAGATTCCTCCAACCAATGCACAATAGTCTAGAATCCAGGGTAAGAAACATAAATAATCCCAAAATGCAACGAAAACTCGGTAACTCAAAAGTCCATGATAAAAACACAAATCTACTAATTAGATAATGTTTCTCGGTAAATTTGAAGTCTACGTGGGAAAAGACAAAAACCATAAATCCAATATGCAAAAGATAGAACTTAAGTCATTTCATCATAATATGTGTATCGTGGGGGTTAAGATGCAAAAGGCCCAACTCCAACCCTACAACAAAACCCATCCAGCCGCCACTCCTCTTTCCTTCTTCTCTTCTACTTCTTCTTCTTCTGATCTAGCCCGGCGTCGTCTCTCGCCGGCGCACATGGCTGCGAACACCACGCGTGCTCTGGCTTCACCTCTCCTCCTCGCACACGCGACTACTCCGGTACTGATCTAGACTTCAACGAGCTCCAACGGTGAGATTAACGGTGGCGATCCCAACGGTGATCCTCTGGTGCCCTCAACGATGATCTATATCGACGCGCGGCCTAACCCAGAAGCAACAACTCAACCACGACGATTGACTCCACCTCGATGATTCTGAGCGGCTGGCGGCTGCGATCTAGAGGACGTCCACCCGAGATGTCATGTGATCGGGCCTCTTACTCCATTGGCGGAGTAGGCTGAGGGTGAACCGACTCCACCCTCGACACGACACAACACAACTAACTACGAGACGCTAACACCCTCCAAAGACATACCTTTGATGGGTTCGCGATTCCGAGCTCCGACCACGACTTCCGTCCACGCTCCACCGGCGGCGGCGGCGTCAGCTGCAGTCTGGTAGGGGGTTTGGGGTGAGAAAACTCCTTTCCTTCTGACCTTAACAACAATTAAATAGAAGTAAGAGTCTCCAAAATGTAACATCTCCCTTAAATCACAGTTATGCCAAAAAGCCAACAAGTTATTGCCATTTTAAATCCTCAATTAACTCCAACTTTTTTTGTGTTTTATTAGTTTCCAAAATGGGAAAACCGTTTCCTTAGAGCATGTTTAACCATGCCCCGGCTACCCCGGGCGCCCTGCTCCCTCTCTCCGTCACGTTAGCTTCTCTCTCCGCCACGTCAGCTCACCTCACTCACCCAAAAACTCCCTTTAATCATGTCCGGGCTACCTCCACCTACCCTATACTCTCTTTCCTCCACATCATTTATTAATTAAACAATTTTAATTCTTACACCACATTTAACAAATTACATTTTTACATAATATTAATTCAAACTATTAAATCAATTAACCTTAACCATATGTGTTAGACCATGAGTTAACCATCTTAGACCATACTATTAAACCACGTCGACAGGTCGTTCGGGGGTCTCGCTCCCCGGTGAGCGAGCGGCATTCCACCTCGTCGGTGAGGTGGCGGGGGTGGCAAAGGGGCAGCGTCCCCTCGAATTTTTTTAGAACTTAAAATTGTTTGATCTGGAAATTTTTGAATCTTCATCACTTGTAAAAAAACTCATTGTAATCCAACCCGTTACCACAATAATAAAAATTTATCCCCTCACGTTACTAAAAATACTCAATACATTATCAATTAACTCTAATAACAAAACATCCACTAAAAAATAATAAATAAAAAATCCGACGAACGGGGGGGGGAACACGTGCCCCCGCCCGATGGGCGCCCGCCCGGTAGGCCCCCTCCCCGTTAAGGGGAGGGCGCCCGGGTCGAGCGCGAGGGCGCGCCCAACCCGTTAAGGGTGCCCTTACACCCAACCTCCTCAGCCCGGTATGGCCCACGGCATGACTCAGGGAGCGGTGCCGGATCTGGGAGTGTCAGGTCGGATTTTCCTTAATCGAGTCGGGTTGGGTTTTGATTTTTCGGTTGTTTTTTTTAAATTTGAAGTAATTATACAATCACAATTGAATTAACCAAAACAAAAACACAATTTATTTTTTCGTAAATTAACCAATTCATTTATTAAGAATTGTTGACTCAATTCGAGAAACAATATATTTGTTACATATAAAAAATTATTGAAGGCTAGCTAAACCTAAGGAGTAATGAATAGATTAGTTAATTCGACTTCAATCTTCATCGTCGTTGTCGTCATGTTTTGCATTATGTCCGCAGCGTCGATCCAATCTTTCAGGCATTCGCTCGTCTCGATTAACTTGTCGGACAAGTTTTGCCTCTTGTCAAACAATATACGTTTACCTGCACTAAAAAAACCCATCGACGCCACAGTTAACGTCGGATGACATAATAAGTTTCGCGCCATCAATGAGACTAGTGAAGACTTACCCGAGTTTTTTCCTCCACCAGCCTAAAACATCAAAAAAAATAACTCAGATGTACTTAAGCAAAGTTCAGTGTTTAAATATTCAATTAATTCATTTTGGGTGTCGATTTGCACTAATTTTGTCCTTTTTGACTTAACTAATTCTATTAGGAGTCGTCATCATCTGGATCAATTGTAGTGGGAGGTGATTGTGATGATGAACTTGCAGCATTTGAACTCATTTGATTTGCATTATATAGTCTTTCATATTTTTTCAAAATATTTGATTAACAAAGACCTACACCTATCTACATGATTTTGGAAATTTTCATAATTCATACTTTCAAGATTTTGTTCAAAGAAAACTTGTAAACCATTAATTTTAAATCTAGGATCCATAATAAAAGCTAAACAAAAACTAAATGGAGGATTCCAATATTTATTAAACTTAGTCTCTAGTACATTTAAAAATTCAACAAAACCAGCATGTGACCTATATTTCGCAAATACTCTAGATATTTGAAGTAATTCATAGATAAATATGTTAGAGGTGGGGTAATAATGTCCACTTAATTTGTTAGTAAATGTGAAAAAATGATTTAAAAACCTAACATAATTTTACAATTTTCTCAATGTAAATCGATTAACATGCACTGATTTAGTTTTTCATTATACAAGGTTGAAATTGCATGATGATAATGATGACAACATTTAACATTTCATATGTCGAATTCCATCTACGAGGACATCTAATTTAAACTTTCTAGGTTTAATATCATTATAAGTACAAAATTCTCTAAATTCTTGATATTGAGATGTACTACTACAACCTACATAAGCAACTGCATTCCTAACATTTTCTAAGTAAAGATTAATTATTTCAAGTCCATCTTGTACCACCAAGTTCAAAGTATGACAACACACATCTAATATAAAAATGTAAATCATCTACAGGTGGATAACAATAACTAATAAGCATTTGTATTACTGAACTATTATCAGTAGCATTATCAAATGCAATTGCACAAACTTTATTTTCAAGATTATGAGCTACGATGACCTTTTTAATGTGATTTAATATAACTTTGGTAGTGTGTGTTTGCAAAATAATAATAATAAATATTTTTTATTTCAACACCATGAATCATCTAGATAATGAGCAATTACGCAACAGTAAGGATAATTATTTAGACCGGTCCAAACATCACTAGTTATTGCTACATTATTGTTCATTGATGAAAATAATTAATCAAGATTATTTTTCTTTACCGAATTTATCAAATGCAATTTTTTAAGTGTTCTTCTAAAATATCGTTTAAATTGTGGATTATTGTTGACAATTGCTTCCCTAAGGTCTTTAGATTCACATATGCTAAATGATAGTTCATCTCTAATTATGAAATCAACAATTATCTCTCTACCTTTAATTAGATAATACCTTCTGAAATTTAAAGTTCCACTAGCTGTGTCTAAAACCGATTGACATGAATCCACTACCGATGCTAAATTATTCTTAGCTTTACATACAAGTAAATGTCTAGTTAGATGACTGGTTCGTCCACTTGACTTTGTCGAATATATATGACGACAATGTTTACAAATAGCAATAAGGTTACCATTCCTATACTGGAAAATGTTTTTACCTAGAAGTTGTATCCGTAGGTCTAAGTGGATTAACAGAAGTGGAGGTGTGTTATCATTATCTCCAGAATCAGATGTTAAAGTCATGAAAATTACTAAATATGCAACCAAAAAGTGATTTTTTCATAAATGAGAAAACCATGATGATGATTGATAAACTAAAATTAACTACTATATATTAGAAAAGTCTGGGAAATTAAGAGCGGAGGAGTCGTGAAATAGGCAATCAGCGGTTTGTTTGTAGATTTAGGTTTCATGTTTTTGCTCAAACTCGACCCATTTCCACCAAAATAAGAACAATTAGATAAAGAGTAGAGAAGATTTGAAAGAAGAGTAAGAATTTTGTGTGAAAAAAATGAAAAAGATGTGAGAGTTTATATAGAGAGGAGTATTTTAGTAATTTAAGAAAACAAAAAAAACACCTTGCCCAGCACGACACGGCATGACCCGTTACCCAGGTCTATTGCCAACGTATGTTAGTTCCAAAGCAGAATTATATTAGTTCTATTTTTATAAAAAATTCTCATGAATACGTGGTTTCATCTAACTTTTGTTTATAATTTCAATACCATGAAATTAACTTAGCACATAGTTTCCCAAAATGGATGAGCATTGAGCACATTAGCACGTGGTTTAGTGGTGATTATGTTTTTATGAATCGGATACATGCATCAGGAACAACGAGAGATGACGATGAAAGCACTAGTTGGGTGTTGTAAAATATGTTCCACGGTTTATTCACTTTATTGGATATACCTTTCAAGCTGCAACAAAAAAATCATGAAATAAAATAATCTTATTGAAAAATTGGATGGAAAAAATAATCCGGAAACATATATTTTAATATAAAAGTTTCTACCCCTAGACTTTTTTCTTTCACTTTACTCTCACTCCAAACTTTTAATTATGAAATACAAACCACTAATTAGTGGTCTAACAACGTAACAAAACACATTAGGACGTCAGACTAGGCAAACATATCAAAATTCTAACTTGATTAACACATAGATTACCTGTCATGATCCACAATTATCTGCTCAACTAATTTATAGATCAACTACTAGTAAATTTTGATTTTTTTTCAATGCTAATTAAGGCTATCGTAAAAAATTATTTAATTTTGCTAGTGGTATATGTTTATGGTATAATATATCACTTTCTATCACTTTCTGAAAAAATATTTATCGTGTCAATGTCAAGCTGAAATAACACATTTTTATTGTTACCCATATAAAACATTTGAACTATTTTATGATTATTGAAACTACTTTGAGTTTTTTCCAAAATACCATTATCATTTAGATCAGTTTTAATAGGTATTTACGTAAAATATTCCAATTCTTCTTCTTAATTTCTATTCTACCTCCTTTGTTATGATTATGTTTATTCTTCAACATAGTTGCATGTCATCGCATACTTACCATCACTAATGATTTCGACAAGGCTTTATGGTATACATATCAAGACTATCAATATAGATGATTATATACTATATTGAGTAGAAAAGACTAGAAGATAGATGAAATTTAAGCTTATAAAGTTATATTTATAACAACTAATATTATAATACTACATATTACACTTATACATTATCAATCTTGTGAGAGACACTCACGACTACTCTTTCTATAACTATACTCACTCTTATACAAAAGTTTGTCTATTAAATACACACTTACTAGCTAACACAATTATAACTCTCATTTGTAGCAGTGGAGAGTGGAGACTAACACTTACTTGAGATGCTTGGAATAGTGGTGATCGCCCATATTTATAGTGGTAGAATGAAAGGTTATGGAGAAAGATTAAACGTCTAGAGTAGAAAACTCCAAAACCTTTTTCGAATGTAGAGAGATTTCTAGACTTTTGGTATTCTAGAATTGAGTTTATTGGGTTATGGACTATCTAACTTTGATTATTTTCCTTCGTTGGGCTTATTGTGCTTGCATTTGGGTTGGTGTTGCATTTGTTAACAGACTATGGTTATAGACTAAAACAAAAGGAGAAAATGAACGAATCAACAATGTTTGGTTAATCCGCAACAAAAGGATGAAGAGGAGGAGGAAACTTAAAATTTTTAATGGGTTTTTTCAGTGTGTATTTTTGTATCTAATGTGATGAAAGTATTTAGCAAGTAAGAAATCAAACGAGAAATGTAACAAAATCAGTTTTCAAAATGCACTAAATATACACAATGGTAAAATGTAGTCTTACTAAAAGTTACGTTAAGAACATGATTTGTGTTTAAATCTTAGGAAGGTATAGTAAAATGTTGTTAATGAAAATCTTAAATAATGTTATTACCTATACAATAACTTATATATTAGTTGAAATTTAAGAAACATGTAGTCAAACTTTAGGTACGTAAACACATTTACTTGGGGAAATATGGAGCGAATGTAGAAAAAACCCCGAAGTGAAACTATTCTTTCTTTGTTCTTTTGTGTCGAGACACACTTACATATTTTCTAACGGAAACATGCTACTTTCCTACCCGTTTCTTTGGCCCTCCTTGCTATGTTACATACCCAAGTGTTATTTGAGAATCAGCCTAGAATGTGGAAAGTGAACTTACTGCATAAATACAATTCAGAAGCAGTTGGCAATGACATAACAAGTCGAAGTGGCATTTGATCTAGATATGAAATTCCATTTGTTGGGCTTGAGCTTGCATTTGGATTGTAATATTATTAAGATTAAAACAACAAATTTTCATTTATTTAAATTAAACTATAACTACAAAGTTTCTTGTATGGTAGTCATAAACAACAAATCTGCTTTCCTATCGGATTCGGGAGATAAACACAAACAATAGAATTCAGTGAAAGACTTGATACTTTTTCGTTGGATTATGTTTTCTTTTGTTTTCCATTTAACCGTTGAAAATCACTTTCAGAGTTTTCCTCACCACTAACACCTCTTAGAAAGAAAAGAAATGGAGAGAAGAGAAAATATTGATAGAAATAAGTTGAAAATTATGAGAGAAAAGAAAAAAGAAGGTTGCACCATATTAATAAATTATTTGTGCTCGTTTAACAATGTTATTTATTTTGGAAGTATTTTGAAATAATGGACTGAAAAAAAACATTCTTTACGGTTTTCTCTTTAAATTAAAGTAAAGAAAAAGTCGGCCCGGCCGGAGAGGCTAAACGGGCATGACTTAGCCCGTTAGTTTTGCCCAGGCCCGGCGGGCTGTGGGCCGGGCCGGTCTTGAAACGGATCGAGCCGGACCGGTCCGCCAGGATACCCAATTTTGCCTTAAATCCGGTCTGTTAGTTTTGGCGAGGTCTGGCCCGTCAGGAAGAGTTGTTTTCTTTCTTTCTCATTTATCTTATTTTATTTTCTCTCCAAACAAAGCATAAAAAAACTCCAAAACAAAACTCGTGGACTCGAATCCGCAAGCCCGGTTGTCGAGAGAAGTCGAGAATCTTCGATTTTTGATTCCCATTCCAAACTCCAGAATCTCCAATCCAATCCCACCACAATCATGGCGTCGGCGTTCGTGAGATGGCTGACGGATCCCTCCAAGAACTGGTTCGCGAAGCAGCACTACAACACCGTCGCCAACCGCCTCCGCCGCTATGGTAAGTATCCTTTCCTCCCTAGGGTTTGGTTTCGTTCGTTCGTTCCCAAGCTGATCTGATCTGATCTCGCCTGGATTTCCGACCCCATCCAGGCCTCAGGTACGACGATCTCTATGATCCCATGATGGATCTCGACATCAAGGAGGCGCTCGACAGGCTCCCCCGGGAGATCGTCGACGCCCGCAACCAGCGCCTCAAGCGCGCCATCGATCTCTCCATGAAGCACGAGTACCTTCCCGACGAACTCCAGGTCCCAATCCCAGTCCCTCTACATTCGTTTATTTATTCAAATTCGAATTGAAATTGAAATCGGTTTTGTTTCATTTTCTATCATCGATTGACTGATTCATGTTTGGTTCGGATATGGATCTTTTCGATCACAGGACACAAAATGGTTAATTTTGTGCTTGGTTATCGTAATTTATGAGAAAATGGCTTCACATGTCAATACATTATTTCACACCAAAAAAACATTTTTGTACGCAAATCTTTTGAATTTGCATGCAATATTGACACGTTTAGCACGTTTTGAGTTTTGAGGATGGTTGTTTGTTTTTTTACAAATTGAGAACTTAAGGTGTTTCTAATACAAAATAGTAATAAGTCATGTTGGTTTTTTTGTTTTGATAAAGGTAGATTATGTTGGTTGATTTTTATAATAATAATAAGGTAGATTATGTTGGTTGGCTCTTAGCAACCCAGACATGATAATTTCCCTTTCATTTATCCAAGATATAACATACATGAAAACAGTACAACCATCTGACACAGAAATGACAAGGTGTGACAAATTGATCTACCTACATATTTCCTTTGTATTCACAAACTTGTTTTTACGATACATGTGTTTTATATGTGGAAACAATGACGTCGGTGGTGTTTGACATATCAAATATAGTGCAAACACTTTGTTTGTGGTGCAAACTTAGTCGAAAGTACCAGCATTGCTAGTGACTAGTGAGGCCTCAGTTCTCAACCAATCCATGTCATTTTATGTATAGCTTTGGAATTTGGAGCTCATTCCTTCTTATGACTAAATGGTTTCAATATTGTATCCAATTTGTAATTATCTAAGGGAAGTCTGCAGTCTAAATTTCAAGAGGACTCCACTCCTTGGTAGAATATTTTGATAGAACAACCCGTCATTTTAGATTTCTAGCGTACAGAAGCTCTTCCGGTCTTCCCTAGGAATAGGATAGCTGTTTGAGAGAGGTTGGGGCTTGGGACCTCATTTTATCCCAGATATTTCCATTTTGTCGCACATATTCTATCCAATTTGGTATCATATGTCACATGAGATAAGGTCAATTAAGTACAGATGTTTGGACGGAAAAAACGTTGTTCACATAATTCGTATTCTATGGTGAAAAAGAGTAATGTTGTTGGTTAGTGGAAATTGAACACAACAACATATATGTGCTTCAAGATTCTTGAGAAATTTGTCATTGTAAAGGTGTGAGATTGCCTTCTTAAAGGACTTTTGCTCATTAAAAGTTGTGGTTTTCAAAAAAAAATTGTTCTTTGAAAATGGGTTTCCAAATCCCCATCAAGTGGACAGAGATGGAAATTATTGCGATCTCATTATTTCTAGTGGCCAGTTGTTTAATCTATCTAGTTGGGGATGGTTGTTGATTGTTGCTATTAGGTGTGAGGTTGTTCATTGTTATTTGTTTTTCTAGTTTGCATCTTGTACTGAACAACTGATCTGGTTTGTGGTGTGTTAGGTAAACCACAGTCGATTATTGCTTGAAGGCCCTTTATTTTGTTTTGCAAGTTCGAAGAACTGCCAACATAACTTTTTATTAGTTCCCTGTATTTGTTTCAGAGACGTGTATTTTCTTAGTAAATTACTTTACATTTACAAGGCTAGTATTGTGCTTTTGGTGTAAGCTTGGTTCCATTTTACACTTCTGACATCAGTGCATTTTATTCTTATTAAACAGGCACTGCAGACACCTTATAGACATTATCTTCGAGATATGTTGGCCCTTGTAAGTACCTACAAATTCTGTGCTATTCTATCTAGAATTTACAATTTCAGTGAAATTAGATTATTTTCCCCAACCCAAATTTAGTTAATTGGAGGCCTTGGTATGTCCTATTTTACATCTTTTATGTGTTTATATTGATATTTTTATCACGCATGTTACCAACAAAAAAATGGAAATTCAGTTTCAATCCACTCACTATATACAAGTGGTCTCCAAATGATTTGTTTTTGTTCTAGACTCAATATATCTCAACCTGTCTGAATGTTCTATGTTTAAAATGTTGAAATCCTAGCCACAACATTCTACCCTTTTGGTGTGGAAGATAATAAGATAGAATTGGTTAAAAAATATATCCGTATGTGAAACCAATTTAATTTTGGTTTGAAGTGGGATCTCAACCATGCGGTCGAACTTAGAATGTTAGCTGGAGGTCTGTATCTAATGTAGTAGATGATGTTTGGCTTTATAGCTTTGTGTAGTATGTTTAATCTCCCTTGTTGCAGGTCAAGCGAGAAAGGGCTGAGCGTGAAGCTTTGGGAGCACTTCCACTTTACCAGCGGACAATTCCTTAAGCTGGAGTTCATCTTGTTTGCTCAATTCCATGTCAGTTGCAGTTAAAAACTCAACTACGTTATATACTTGTTACTTTCTTTATTTGTATGTTGGCCGTCTGTCAGTTATCAAGGGTTGAATCTTCAATAAATTTTCCTTCCGGATTTCCTTTTGGTTTATTAACTAGGTATGCATTGGATTTAGGCATGAAAGCATGACCTACTTATCTTTTTTGGCAACCCGAGCATGAGTGAGTTGTGACAACTATTTTCCAGGGCAAAAAAGGATGACAACTCAAGTAATAGCGACTGAAACAATGAGCGACAATTCAACACAACCCATGTGATCATGGCAAAAACATGAGAAGCTCTCTTAATGAGTTTCTTTCGTTTGCATGTAAAATGGAGAATCTGAATTCCCCTGGCAACCAATTTCTTGAGAATTTATGTGATATTTGGAGATCAGTTTCGGGAGAATTTAAGGGGGTGTTAGTGGCGTTGAAACTGATGGAAAGTGATTTTCGGAGTCAACTGGAAAATAAAGTAAAACAGAATCCAGTTGAAAACAGTTTCTCTTTGACCAAATTCTGTTGTTTGTGTATGTGTTGTAAAATGATTTGTGGAAAGTGGAATTCTGTTTTTTGCTCATACTCCTTATGCCCATTTCGACGGGTCAGTGGGGGTCTCGCTCACCGGTGAGTGAATGTTAATTTTGTCCGTTACAATCATTTCGGTGGACTGAATGGTTGACGGTCGATCGAAATAATTCGGTTTCCGTGGTTCTTCGACCTCAAATCGGTGGAAAATTCAAAGAAATTTTTATACATACCATGGAATCCAACCCTCAGTGCACAAACATCTTACTTTCCGGAGTCAATTAGAATCATTCCCCCGGAATCCGTCTGCACCCCCCAAGAAAAAGTGATATTCCTGGAATCTGTCACGTGCATTCAAACACAACCTAAAACATTGGACATTTGCTTGTCACAAATCAATAACATCCTTATAGTTCGCGCATCGAGCGTGACTTGGATCCTAGATCTGTTTCATTTAGTATCGAGTTCTTTCAATATTATTTAGATTTTTAATGCAATGGAAAATCCAAATCATATACTTAAAATTCTAAATCTATGATTCGTCTCATCCATTTTCGTTGATAATATTAAGGCATGATTAAAACAAAAGCACGACACTTGTTGACGCGAAAGAACTTGCCCATCAAGTAAACAAAGGAATCTAATGTTGTGTTTGGATGTATGGTCAAACAAGCTTTTTTGGAAACGAGAAACCTCCACTGTAGTAGCTCTCTCTCAGTGGATGAAGGACAACTTCTTAGGTAAAGTTAGAAAAAATTTGTGAGCTGGTGAGAGAGTTTCCGCATCCCAAGAAACATTACGTCGAATTGAAAGTCTGAACTGCCTATCCTCTCATTGTTAAAAAGGACAAACTCATATATTAAAAAAAGACAAAATCATATAATAAAAAAACAAAATCATAGGTTAAAAATGACAAACTCATATATTAAAAAGGACAAACTTATATATTAAAAATGACAAAATCATATAATAAAAGGGATAAAATCATAGGTTAAAAAGAACAAACTTATATATTACAACGGATAAGTTCATATTTTCAAAGGACAAACTTATAGATTAAAAATGACAATCCCACGTAAAAAGGGCAACCCCCTATCTAAAAAGGGCAACCCATAAGTTAAAAAAAGACAAACCTATATATTAAAAATCCATGGGTTAAAAATGACAAACCGATGTCGTGTCATTTTAACAATTCTTGAGGACATCATGGTAATCGGACTAGACCAAATGAAAGTTTCAGAAGCGGAAGCTGCAAAAAACTCACGAAGTGAGGTTTTTCTGTCTAAGGCAAAAATATGATCTCGAAAAATATGAAAATGTGGGCAACCCAGTTTCTCCAAATTCTGTTTGGATGCATGTGTGAGTTTTATTTGACATTTTGGCCAATGAAAAATCCCCAATGCTGGAAAAATTCACATCAAAACACAACCTAATTCTCATGCTTCCTTTTTACTTCTTATTAAGCACACTTGGAATGGAATGGAAAGGTTAGGGCGAGAGAATCTATTATTCCACGTGGGGTAATCCATTCCCCCTCTCCCATCAGGTAAAAAAATATAGTTTTTTTCCTTTTTCTTTTTCCCACTTCTAAAACATTTATTTTGTAAAATATATCGTAGATTGACTAAAAAAATCTCACCCAATTTGTACTAATTTTTCGGGATTAAGTTGGATTTTCTCAAGTTTGAAATTATTATTCTATGAAAATTTTCTCAGACATACTAAACTTAAAGATAAAGTAATTATCACACTCTTAAAAGTTACTCCCATTATTATTACTTTGGATTTTTTTGTACTTTGATTTTTACCATAATTCCAAGCTAACCCTTGATCTAACCAACGTCAACTTAATATTTTTAGTAACTATAAAACTCTCGCCCTCCGTTCCCCCCTTTTTAAAAGAATCAAAACCACAAGCCCCCTTCCGTTTCGTTCCTCCACCTGCCACCTCCTCCAAACCCTAATTCCAACCATGCCCGACCCCGACCCCGACCCCGTCGACGACGACGGCTTCGACGAGGACATGGAGACCTTCAAGCGCGCCTGCGTCCTCGCCGGCGCCTCCCCCGGCGACGTCCCCGTCTTCGACTCCGACGGGGAGAGCAGCGAGTCCGACGACCTCGACCTCCTCCGGAAGATCCGCGAGCGGTTCTCCTTCACGGCCCCCGTCGAGGATTACGCGAATGGATCTTTTAGGCATCTTGGTGGGGGTCTGGCGTCGGACGAGGACGACTTCGAGACGCTTCGAGCTATTCAGAGAAGGTTCGAACAGTACGAGAATGGTGAGGATTATGGAGGAATTTAGATTTTGAGGAGAAATTTGCGGTATTTTATTTTTATGTGCTGTAGTGAGAAAGTTTGATTCGTTTTGGTTACGTGTGGAATCGTTCATGTTGAAAATTGTTTTTTATTATGGGGAAGTGGTAATCGAGATCAAGGTTATCAACACGATTGCGGTGATATATAAACCAAACTCATAGCAAGAGTTTGGAGCACACAATGTGAGACATAAGATTAAGAAATTGTTAGTGAAAGGTCAATTGTCTTTTCCCACCTTAGGAATTACAGGTAGGGTCCTGAACACCCTCTAATTGTCCTACCGGTTCTTTTCGTTTGGTCTAACTTGCAAATAAGTGACCCCAGAATGAATTCCACCTTTATATCATTGGTAGTCTTTTCTTCTCTTAGTGAGTTGTTCTTTGGTTATCTTTTTATTGGCAACTTCAGGGCGGTTGCCTAAGAGATTGGATAAAATCACAATGTTTTATTTGTTGGGAGAAGTGTCTAAGAAATAGCATGCCGTCATGTCTATGAGGACAGGAATGGATGGGCATTGTTTGGGATTGCTTTGGTGAGACATGGCAGAGGTGTTGACGTTAGATTGTGTGATCCCTATGAAGTTCTACTTAGTAGTGTAGGGTTTGTAAACCCAACATATGTTCTTCGATAATTTCAAAAGCAGAAAGCTACTTCAAATAAAGTGCTCAAATGCAAAATTCCACCCAAGGTTGCTGCAAAATCATTTCGTCATAATTATTGGTTACTGTAAAAAACAGTTTGGGTTGGACCTGTATTTTAGTAAGAAATAGTTTTGCGAACAGATTACCGATAAAAACAAACTTTTGCAAACATATATAGTAACCAGATGGGAATCTCTGGGTTGTTGATTTGGTGAAGGCTGGTATTGCAACTATTCTAGCTAATAACTATTAAATAAAAATATTGTAGCTTCTGTTTCTAGGAGGTAATCAAAATTTTCATTTTCCAACATTCCTTACTGACTTCCAATTTGTTCATATATAAGGAGAAAGACCCATTTCCAGTCCCTCTTTCTTGAACAAGTGGTGGAAACATGGTGAAGGTATTGTGCTTACTTCAGTGCAAATTATTCCACTGTCAAATGTTAAGGGAAAAAAGTTTGCGTCTCTCTTGACTAATTATAGCCTTTTAAAATGATCGTTGGGTACAAACTTTCAGGTCTACTTGAGAAGTGAGATGTGATCCAATGATTGAACCACTCCATCCACAATGTATATATGGGGCTGGGTTTGGCTGTTGTTAGTCATATTCTTGCATCTCCTTGGTTGATTTTTTAGTCATCTGGAGACTTTTCTTATCACTTTTCAGGTAACATGTGAATCTTTCTTTCGTTTAGTTTTATAACCCATTTGTTTTATTATTCGGCATTTGCCAGTATATTCACATCAAAGATACCCTTGTCTTGTCATTTCCAAATACTTCATCAAGTATTCACCAATGGATTTCTTATCCAATATCTGTCCTGGTTTGGTTATTGCTTCTCAGTCATGGCTGTTATTCTGCAACCCATCTAGTCTACTGCTGGAGCCAACTGATGAATTGTTATTATTTGTTGCTTGCTATAGTTAATCTTACAAGTGCTGAAATCATGTACAAAATAATTCATGATGGAAGGGGCAACAATAGCGTATCGTATGTTTTGGCCTGCTTGGGTGAAAATAACTTACATTGAACTGCTTGGTTGCAAGCAACATTTGTTGATGTATGTGTTGCACCCTAGCTGGAACACAAAGCACTGACCTATGATTTAGAAGTGCATTTAATGAAAAAAATTAGACTCAGTTGACCTAATCGATTGTTAATTTTTCCTTCCTTTTTTCTGTGTAGATGTCTTGGGAAAAAGGCAGGAGTGTTCTCATGAAGCCAGATCATTTGAGACTGGAGAACAATTTTCAAATACAATGCTATTAGATAAGAGTAATGGATTATTTGACGAAGAATCCCAGCGCCCTGTTGACATTAGCCCTTCTGGGTTGGTTTCTATAAGTGGTGAATGTTTGGATAACGAGCTTAGAGATTTCAATCAGTTGAATCATTTCAGTGGAGGAACATCTAAATTTTCTGCCAAGCCATCAAATTTGTCAAATTTCTCCCAAAATTTTCTTAATGCCCTTAAGAAGAATAGGGCATGCCAGAAGTTTATTAGGAATAAAATGATACAGATAGAGGCAAAGATAGAGGAGAACAAAGATATGAAAGAGCGTATCAAATGTTTGATGGACTTTCAGATCTCCTGTAAAAAGAGGGCTCATAGTATATCTAGCCACAAAAAAGATGTTCGTGTGAAATTGATTTCTCAACTGAAATCAAAGTCTTCAAACAAGGTGATTTTGGACTCTCATTGGCCTTTTCTTCATATTTCTCTTTGGTTTGTGTTAATTTTGTATTTTATTTTTAATTTAAGGGATCATGACAGATTTATTCTGTAAAAGGAATCCTTAATGCTAGTTATCTCAAGCTGTAATATTATATATAGTCATTCTTCAATAGATGATTTGATCTTCAATTCCTCATTGATAAAAAATGGTTTGATTTCCACCTTGGCAGAGTTTTTTTTATTTTAAAGTCAAATAATCAACCTTTTTTATACTTATGGATTGCAGGAAAATGTAAGAACAGTGGCTGATTATGGACCACCTGAGAATCCTCATGTTTCAATCTATAAGATGGTCGTAAGAAGCTTTCTAGGTTCACTGCATAAGCACCAATGGTCAAACTTAGATGATGAAAATCTTGCAAAAGGAATTAAACAGCAATATCAGGAGATGCTGTTAGTGAACTCGATGGAACTTGAGAGGTGTGCTATAATTGCTGAAAATTGATACAAGTAATTGATTACTTTTTTCTAAAATTCCTGTTCAATGCACTTTTTGCAGCAATTTAGATGCATTCTCCATTGTTTCATACGATGATTTTGACATTGGATCTGAAAAGTTCAGATCTTTCCTACCTTTAGTTAATTGGGAACGGTTGGCTTCCATGTATTTTACAGGGCGCAGTGGTGCAGAATGTGAATCAAGGTACTTGATGTTCTAACACCATTTTTTAAGTCTGTTATTTATGTTTGCAATTTTTTTAATGTTAAATTTGTACAGTGTATCTTGATTCTTGACTTTGACTTCTTAAGCGATCACGGTCCCCAAGCAGTCACTCTAAGACCAGATAGAAGCCAGATATTATAAGCATAAAATTATCTTCCCACAACCGCACCATAAAGTGACGTGTGCTAGTCACTGGTCCATATATAAATGGATTATAATAGAATATGGAATCATCCAGTAATAGTAAGTAAATTTTATTTCAAAAATATCTGCTCAATTTTTTTAGAAAAATCTTCAACCCGACAAACAACATTAAACTTTTGACTGTCGCATGGCGAATATTTTGGATTTAGCAAATGCAAACCATGTGAACCAGAATTGAACCATTGTGTGGAAAACAGTTCCTCCACTGCATTGCTTTGGAAAGCTGTTTCTATGAATAAAATATGCCCCTGAAAAATTAGAATTTTGTTCAATTATGCTATTTTTAAAAAAATATGCTTTATGCAAGATACATGGTTTCCCACGATAATAGTGCTTATCATTACTCATGCCAGTTAATGTAGAACATGTCACGAAGTAGTTTACTGAATGTGGATATTAAGGCGGTCGTTTTTGTAGTAGGAATTTAATGCTGCGTCAAGCAAGTTCCTTAATGTCTTCATCTCCTTCTATATGGTGGCATGACCAATAGAGTCTTTGTGTTATTGTAATTTCATGTACACTTGTTTTTTCTTTGGATTTTTTTGTAGATATGCTTTTTGATTATTATTGTGTCATAAGTTAATTTATCACAATTACATTTTTAATTGGAATGTGAAGGCTGGTGTGGTCACTGTGTCATGCATGTAACTGAAGAAGCAAATGCAATGAGGGAATTCAGGCATTTTGGGATTTAGAAATATCGCTTTAGTTAGTTCGTCTATGCTGTGAAGTCACATGTTCGGTTCCTTCTGGTGAAATTACCAGTGCACATTGGAAGTAGATTTTTAATGGTGATTGTTGAAAATGAAATACCCTTTGATGGTTATCGGTCGTTACCTTGCAGGTGGTTAAATTCCGTAGATCCCTTAATTAATCGTGATCCATGGACGGCAAATGAAGACAAACATATTTTGTTTATTGCCCAAAACTTTGGGATCTTCAACTGGTTTGAGATTGCGGTCAGACTGGGGACATATAGGACTCCATTCCAGTGTTTGATGCGCTACCAAAGGAGCCTTAATGCGCAGATCCTGAAGAAAGAATGGACTGAAGATGAAGATTCTCGTTTGTGTGCAGCCGTGGCAACTTTTGGTGAAGAATGGCAGTTAGTAGCTTCTAGTCTAGGAGGCAGGACAGGTCCTCAATGTTCAAATAGGTATGGTCATTATCTACTTTAAATTTTCTGTTGATATTATGGTTGGAATGTTGGATAACTGGATGCTGTTGATCAATTTTGCTAGAAAGCTATTATAAATATCAATTATAAATGTATCTGTGCCGTATCCTACTTCTATGTAAAAATATATGTATTCTATATATGTATTCAATATATGTATTCAATATTCATGCTTGTATCTGTGCCGTATCTCTTTATACTTGTATGAGTGTATCCCATATATGTATTCAATATTCATGCTTCATAATAATCCCATGGTCTGCAGAACTGATGCAATTTTTGCACTGTTTTAACTCATTCACAAACTTGACGCATTGGAATCTATTTTCCCATCGTCAAATTATCATTTATGTGTCTTAAATGTAGTGGAGTTGCAAAGTAGAAACTGATGTGAGTTTCCATGTTTGTCCGTTCATAGCTGTAGTCTTTTTGATCTGCTTGGTAAATATGATAATGACTCACTTTCAATATTATTAGGGGCTTAGCCTGATTAAAAGTCTATGCATGCTGTATTTTGCCCCGATAGTGTCTTCTCAAACTATTTCGAGAGCAAATATCTTTTGTTCTTTTCCAGTAGGAAGTTGTGGAGTTTACTGTTTATTCGTAAGTGATCATAGCAACTTAAATGCATCTTTCTTTTGGAAACACCAAGCTCTTTGTCTTCTCAAACTATTTCAAGAGCAAATATCTTTTGTCCCTTTCTCGTTAGGAAGTTGTGGAGTATACTGTTTATCCATAAGTGATCATAGTAACTTAAATGCGTATCTTTCTTTTGGGAACACCAAGCTCTTTATGTTTGACATTAGATTGCATAGTGGCAAATGATATTTGTTTGTTCAGGTGGAGAAAAAGTCTTCATCCTGACAGGAAAAGGGTGGGAAGATGGTCCATTGAGGAAGATAAGCGCCTTAAAGTTGCAGTAACGCTGTTTGGGGCCAAGAGTTGGAACAGAATAGCTCTGTTTATCCCAGGTCGAACTCAATCACAGTGCAGGGAGAGGTAGGCATCTCAGTGCTCCTTGTTCACTGAGGCTTCTTGTTCTAATTAGTTCGATATCTGTTGTTTCTTAAGGTGGGTCAACTGCTTAGATCCGTCTCTCAATTTGGAGCCATGGACAGCAGAGGAGGATTCCAAGCTAAAAGCTGCAATTGCTGAGTTTGGGCATTGCTGGTCGAAGGTTGCAACTTTTGTACCACCACGAACTGACAATCAATGCAGAAGGTGAATATAATCCAGTGTGCTTCACTCCTAACTTGTTTAATTTCCAGTGTTGCATCTCACATGCCTTACACTCGCCAATCTAAAATTCCCAAAGACATGATTCATCTCTTCTTTGTTGATTAACTTTCAGTAATTCTTATTGGCAGGAGATGGAAGGTTTTGCTGCCTCATGAGGTTCCTCTGCTACAAGCTGAAAAGAAAATGAAGAAAGCTGTTCTTATATCCAATTTTGTAGATCGAGAGAAAGAACGGCCCTTGATTGGTCCTGGTGATTTTTATTCTCTAGGAGGGGAAAAATCTCCAGAAAATAAAACTGCTAACGAAAAAAGAAAGAAGACATCATGGTATGTATTTGTTCCTGCAATACATTATCTTTTGCGTTATTATTATATTATATTATATTATATATTACATCATTGATTTTTATTGCTTGTTAACAGTAACAATGGTCCAAGAAAGAAGCGTAAAGTTGCTTCCTCGTAAGTACATCTGCTTCTCATTTCATGACTGCACTTTCTTTATCTTGTGGTCATAATAGCTATGACATTTAACTTCCATTAATTGCAGTGATGCTCCTCAACGAACCTGTTCAACATGCAAGACCAAACCTACAAAACCCAAAGATAATTTAGTAGCAATAGATGACACTAGTCTATGTCAGGGTAAAGGCAGCACAAAAAAAGGCTGTAAACATCAATGCAAGCCTTTACCAAAGAGGACCAAGCGTGTTCAGTTGGTTGACAATTGTGATTCCATGTTACATTATGAAGCTGCAAACCCTAGTTCTGAAGGTGTTGAACCAACTGATTTCGATGCAATACCCAGTTTTAATGACGTTTCCAGATCCACCGCCAGCCAAAATTCTTGTGAAGAAATTCTAAGAGCTTCAGCATGTGATTGTTTGTGGGGTGATTCTACCTTGTACAACCACATCACAGATGAGCCAGTTGAAGTTATCGAAACTGCAAATCAGGTTTCTTGTGTTCCGGTTAATACAAGTCAATCAGGGGATGGTGGTCCTGCAAAAAAACCTGCAAAAAGAGGTACGCGTAAGAAAGTAACGAAAGAATTGTCTAAAAGCTGTAATAAGATGGACAAATCTTCTGAGATTGTTCAAAATCTGGATGGTCCTGCTCCTGTCGTATCCGAAGATAACAACGGTTTTAATTCTGAAATGCGACAAAGTCTTGCAACTGAGAATTTTTGCAAGCTGTCACTATTTTCTTCCTTCAGACGACTGAAACAGCAGCTTCGTGGGGGATGATGGATGTTTCCTGTCAGTAAGCTACTTTAATTGCTATTGCTGCCGGACACCTGTGAGGGAAAACAATTCAGCAACGTACGGCTCACCCATTTAGTTGCTGTGGATGTGATTGCATTCACAACCATTGCGGCTGGAGTAATTTTTTTCCAGTAACTCAAAGGCCGCTGAGAACTTATTTTCTTGGTAGAAAGAGTGGTGCTGAAGGCCTAGTGGTGATTTAAAGTTATAGTCTAATGACTGCAGAATAGCGTATTGGTTCCAGCACTGCTGGTATAAAATTTTGTTTACATCGTTTCTCGCTTTTGCATAGTGTAGGCTCTTATATATATTTTTATAGGAAGATTTGAGATCTCTTTTGACGTGAGGCAATGTTCCATTCTTGTAACTTTTTTGGTCTATTCTTGCAAAGAATGGTGATTCAGTTTATCCATTTGAGAAGAATATATAAGTGTGGAAAAATCACGAGGGAAAAATGTTCTTTCTGCATCCTATTAATAATAATAATGGTAATGATGATAATAATAATAATAATTATTATTGTTGTCCGGCGTTAACTAAGCATCGCAACAGCGCCGGTGCAACCTTAGAGCTACGCCTCTAGTATTGTTAGTACTTAGTACATAGTAGAAGTGCAGAATTTAGTATAAATGAATCATTCGGTCAACAAGTTGAAAAGGTGCAGAATTTATTTAGTAAAAGTGTAATATCCTTAACCCATTTAGGGTTTTATTAGTGGTTAAGTGGAGAGAGGTGGTGACATGATGGCAGCATGGAGAGGGTGTGCGTGAACATTGGCGGCGTGGGTGAGGGTGTAGGGGGATGGTGGTGATGGGTTAGTTTTTAAGCAAAACTCACATCTCTCTCTCACTCTTCTCTTATTTCGTCTATCTCTCCCTCAGTTGATCGAGCTCCGGTGGTCGGTGGCGAGGGTGGTCGTGTGGTTCCGGCGTGAGGCATGCGGATGTGGACACACGAGGAGGTTCCGGAGGTGACGTTGCGCGAGCGAAGGCTCCAGCGAGTTTCGTCGTCTTGGAAGGTATGTCGACTTATTAGTTTGGTTTGTTGCACCTTCGTGGGAGGGTGATGTAGTGGTCGGTCGGATATCTCGCCGACTGCGAGAAACGACGTAAAATCCTTGGCTGGCGCAAGGTTGCTGTCGACCAACGGTCGACCGATTCCTTCGGTCAGTCGACCGGTTTAGTGTAATGGCCCGACTTTAACCAACACCGGTCGAACGACGCCTGGTGGCGGTCGACTGGTTGAGCTTGTGCTGGTGGGTTGGGGGTTTGCCTGTTGGTTTTCGGTCGACCGATTTCATGTCTTCGTTCGACCGGAACTTAAGTGTACTGGATTATTATGCATGATTGTTCGACCGTTGGTTATTATGTGTTCGACCGATATATGACTTAGAACTGCTAGGATGCCCTGGTAGTTTTCGGTCGACCGGGACCCCTGAGTCGGTCGACCGGTAGTATTGATTGATGTTGACCAGACTTCGGATTTTGACCACGTTTCGGTCGACCGGTTTTAGACGCTTGTTCGACCGTTGGGACTTAGGTTTTGCGCAGAGAGTTCGACCGTTGCAGACTTTCGGTCGACCGAACCTTAGGGGAACGGTCGACCAAGTTGCCTCTTTCGGTCGACTGTTTGTGCAAAGAACTGAATTCCCGGTCCTTTTAGGATGCCAACTCTGTCCACGGAAACTCGTGTCCTCTCCTAGTGCGTGAGTCGTGAGGTGACGGTGGGCGCGTTACGCGTGCCTGCCTAGGGACCGCCGTGTGGAAGAGTGTGGGTGTTCGGGACGTGTCATCTCCGTGTATGGATCGTGACTTGATGTGATGGATTGATGAACTCATTGTAGAGTAGCAGACTTGAGGGATCGCGGATCCCATTGTATGATGTGCGGCTCGTGGAGCCTGATGACCCGGTGGACTTCGGTCCAGACCCGTCCGATGCTGTGTCAGACGTATGTTGGACCACCGATGTTGTTCCGGTGATGCCGCCGATGCTGTTCCGGCGATGATGGGCCGATGTTCCGGCTATGATGTTTTATGGGCCGATGTTGTTCCGGCTATGTTTTCCTCAGCTGGGCACCTACTGAGATGATGATTGATGGACCAACCGAGCGACGACTCCGTTGGGGTGGTTTCGGCCACGAAGTTACAGATCTGTTTCTTATGACACGAACTTGGCGGATGCTTCTTGCCGAATCCCATGATTAGTATAACCGCGTGTGGGGAGCGTCACATCTTGTTCCGTTAGACCGTATGTGCCTACGGTAGGTCTCCTTGGGAGACCCGATGATGATTGTCAGACTGATGTCCCGTTTTACCCTTCGGTGGAACTGTTTTCCTTACCGTTGATGACATGACATGCTACTAGTATGATAGGTTCATTTGTACTACTGTATGCATATAAGTGAGCTTGACATACGAGATTTTTTGACATGACATACGGTAGATCTTCTTGTTCGGACCACTGAGGTCGGCATGATTACTTGTATCTCCTTTTGTCATTTCTGATGTAATCATGTAGTTTTTTGACAAAACTCTGATGTAATATGGTGCACCGTTTGAATGTTTTTATGAGAAGTAACAGTCTCGTCGTTTGATTATTGGTATTTGATTTCTTGATGATAAATTTTAAATTTTTTCACTGTTTCGGGATGTTACAAAAAGTGCCCCGGTGGGTAGTTAGTTTGGGTCGAGGTTTCAGAAAAGTGGTGGTAACACGATGGAGTGAAGGCACTCTTGAAGTACTAGGATTGTCGAACCATTTCATTGGCGCGACACATGTTAAAACAACAAGTTAACTTTCATGTATTTGTGTAACTGGCGTTTAAATGTCAGCAACGAGATTTTTTTCTCTTTTTCCGAATGGAATGAGTGCCAGAAAAAGGAGTGGCACAATTATAGGTTGTTGGTTCGAGTCTTGCATAGTTGCATATATTCTTGACACGCTCTCTCTCTGTCTCTCTCTCTCTGAAAACATCTCAAAAGAAAAAGATTACAACAAAATGATAAGTAAACGTTAAGGGTTTCTTCAAGTAGGAAAACGACCAAGCAGATTGTGTAGATAATAATCTCTTATCATTGTCAATTGAACCTCAATATTTACTGAAAACCAGCTCACTGTGTAGATAATCTCTTATTAATTATTATTGTCAATTTGAACCTCAATATTTACTGAAAACCAGCTCACTGTGCAAGACTTGTATGATTAAAAACAAATCTCCTTAGTGAGCTCATTTTACAGTTCTTTTGTGAGGAACTCGTTGGCGAACTAATTCTCAACTTCTGTAATGACTTTCCAGCATTGGGCCATGAGCTCACTTCACCAGTCTCACATCCTCTAATTGCAGGTATTCTCCAGGTTTTATAAGATGCTTTTCTCGCATGTCATTGGCTGCCATATTTTAAGATCATACTTACAAATGTGCAATTAAACAAATCATTTTTGTATAATAATATGCTTCACAAGGTGTGAACTCAAGGGAGATGTTGACCTAACAAACTTAACAAATCTTAGTTCTTTCGATATGTATACTTTTTTCCTCGAATGACCAATTAGTCATTATATTAGTGGTCAACAGTGGTACTTATACATATTTATAAATAGAAAAGTTATAGACCTACGTATCTAATATCTAATTTGTTTTGATCAATTAGTTAAGCACACAAAATCCCTACTACAACAACTAACAACCCTACTTTGTAATTTTTTTTCCTCAATCACTACAACTACAAACATCACTTCTTGAAAATATTGTTTTCCTGTGATGTCCATACCTTGTTATGGAATAATAGTTAGTTAATTATTTGTAAATGTACAACGTTGGTAAACCAAAGCATGCTTCTTAGCATATCAAGCAAACAAACTTTTAAACTTTTTGCATATCAATTATCAAGCAAGGTTATATATATCTCACAAAATGAAGTAAACTAACTTCCAAACATTTTCTTAGCATTGAAGAACTCTTTGATTTACTTTGCATCTATTTGCGATACTGTATTTGAGATGACGAACAAAAGTACAAACCATAGCATGATTGTTCCACAACAACCAAACCAGGTGCAAACTTATTGTTGAAAAAGCACAAAGTGGTCCTACGATCTAGACACGATTCCTACCTTAAGAAAACAAAATCTAACTATAAAAGAACTTTTGACAGTAAATTCTCCTTTTGCTTACACGTTCCTAGCTTTTGATATAATTTTCACCAAAGTTCTTTGTATCCATCTTCCATGTCCACTTTGAGATATTTTTTCTTTCTTAGAATCTTTTCTTGAGTGGATAGCACGTAAAATACTTTTCTAGTCAGGTGGTTAATTAACCTTTTGAGGCGTAACATAACTTTCTCTCTTTTCTATTTCATCCACATCAATTTTTTTCTCTCCACAACTCACTTTTATCTTTTCTACACTATTCACATGACACCACAGCCCACTACAATCCATCTCTTCCATCCGCATCATTTCGGAATCGATTTTGGAAAAAAATTAAAAAATTTTAAAAAATCAAAAACAATTAGAAAACGTATTTTCAAAAAAAATTTAAAAAAGATTCAATTTAATTTTTAAAAATCAAAACAAAAAAATTGCCATAAATTCCGTGCCCAAACTTACGGACCCGATTGCTGGACGACCCGTTATTTTTGCTCTGCGGCCAAATGTTTTAAGCAAGAAGTTGGGTTTAACCAAACTGCTAAAAAGAATAGAATTCGATATGACTTTTAACTCGATGATGAGCTTACTTTTTAAAGTTTTTCTAGCTAATCTTCGCTCACCGTTGCTATTGTTGGGACACCTTCTCTATTTAATTTGGATTCACCTAGTGCTTAAGAAAATACTAACAACACGACTCAGGAAAAAAATCAACTAAAAGTTGTCGTTCTTATCTGACGTGATATGGAATTTTGACTTACAGGGTCATTTTTTAATTTTGTTCATTGTTTGTTTATTTTTCAAAGATTTAGCTTCTAACAGATGATATAAGTATTTATATGTACGTCAAGCATTGTCAGTTTGTCCATTTTAGATATATATTTTTCTTCTCTCCAGATAATACAAATTGAAAACTACACATATATAAGAGATGTGAAAAAACTTAAACAATCTATAAGATCTGTTGACATGTGCCGGAAAAGTAAAATGTTATTATCAATACCATTTTTGTTTTAACTAACGTAGAAAACGATGTTTCAAACGCCATTTCACTTCAAAGCTTGCATTTCTATGGGTGATAATATTTTATTACTACGCAAACGTTACTAATTGAGGGTCAACAAAATCCTTCTAGTTAACATTTGACTAGCGGTCTCTAGAGTTAATCACACCACTTTAATTTTGGGAAGGGAACTAAAATAGATGGATTTCGGATTATCTTCCGGAATTATCGTCTAATGGGATATTATTATTTCTAAAAGTGGAAAATGGTCGTAGTCCAAAGGGGACATCCAAACAAAACCCGAGATTCTTTTGGAAGAAAATACAAATGGTTGATGTCATTTTCCACCGAATCTTTAATTTCTAACAAATCTAAACACTTTTTCTCTAACTTTCCGCGCGTCCGGATCGCGTTATTACAGAATTACCCCCTGCATGCTAGAGCGGAAAGACTGCACTACCCCTCACTCACGGTCCCCCTTTATTAACTATACATATATGTTACTAGGTTTATTACTCTGGTGCATTTAATAGTAATAAATATGTTAAAAAACATTATTGTAATTTATTGTTATCAGAATAACAAAATATTTCATTATATCAAAATAAAAAAATGTTACGATACTACAACCCCACAAATCAAATTTGTTCTTTAACCACGTGCATAAGTTGGATAGTTAAAACCCGTAACAGTGTGATACTGAAAAATAATTTTTCTTCCTCGAATCAGGTCAACCTGGAAAGGTTTTAGAATATTTGTTCTTCTATTTTGAGCATTCAACGTTTCTTCTTCCTTTCCGAAAAAAAACACAATATGACGATCAAAGATGAAACATTTTGTGTAGTACGGAATTATTATTTTTAAACAAATGAATAAAAAACAAAAATATGGTAAATAAGCAAAATCTGATCAACGAGTGCGGTTTAAAAATTAAAACTACACCAATAGTTCCAAAATCATTCGTATCATTCTTCACAATTAAGTCATGTACCTCCTTTCGAATTTGAAAAGAAACTCAAGATTAATGAAATACACGAGACATTCCATTATCTAAGCCAAATATCATTAGCAAAAGCAAACCTCGAGGAAATATGAAATATTTATATTGGAACCCATTAGGCACTACCTCGACTTTTCCGTTTTTCCCTTTTATAATAATAATATTATAAGGTCTAAATGCCTAAAAAAATAAAAAAGCAATAAACCCACAAACACAGGTCGGCACCGCACTCGCGAAGCCCACGTGAACCAACGCCCATACCGGATCCGTCCGTAAATACCTCCATCCACGAGGGGCAAATCCGTCTAACACTGGAAAAAAAACTCGCTTTTTTCTTCTTCTTCTTCTACTACTTCTTCCCCGCCATTCCCCGGGAAAATCCTAGCCGATGCTCCCCTCCTCTCCTCCCCCGATGGCCCACCTCAGGGTTTTCGCGGTGGTGCTGGCGTTGAGTCTCGTCGTGGCGGCGGAACCGAAGTTCGGGTTAGGTATGTGGTGGAGTTGGGATTTGGAGGGTTGGGGAGTGGTAAAGGTGGGATCTTTCGGGATTTCGATCAGTAAAGTTGGGATCTTTGTGTTTTTTGTTGTTTGTTTCAGTGCTAAAAGTTGGAATTTTGAGCTTGTTTTAGGGTTTTGAAGTTAGGTATAATCGGAAGTTTTTCTATTTTTCATGTTTTTTATTGAATGTTTGGTGCATTGTGTTGTAGGAGTGGTGAAGTTGGGATCTTCGGTTGTTTTGATCAGTGAAGTTGGAATCTTTGCGGTTTTCGTTGTTTGTTTGAGCGCGCTAAAGTTGGACTTTCGAGGTTTTGTTAGGGTGTTGAAGTTAGATTTTGGGATTTGATGACGAAATATCATCCGACGTTTCAAATTTTCTTGTTTTTTATTGGATGTTTTGTGCATTGTGTTCTAGGAGTGGTGAAGTTGGGATCTTTGACGGAATCTTTGGTCGTTTTATGTGTGGAAATTCGTTATGAAAATAACGTGAAAGTTTCAAGTTTTCGTTTTCTTTAGTTTCTTTCCATTGGGTCGTAGTTTGATGTTCTGGTGTTGAGATGACAATGTTTGTTCTATGATAATTTTTTTTTTATGTTTGTGTTTTTCAGATGGTGAGAACCTCGTGCCTTGGGCAAATGGTTTGTTTAATCTAACCCCGGTAGATCTTGGATCGATCCCGTCGCCTTCAGAGGCTAAATTCCCACTGGTTTTGGCGGCCAAGCAAACAAGGAGACCAGATATGTCGCGGCATTTCAAGTTGTATCGAGGTGGATGGAATGTCACTAACGGGCATTACTGGGTGGTGAGCACTCTTGGTTTTAATCTATATGTTTTGCATGCTGTTTTGATGTGATTTAGTTGCTTAAACTTGTATTTTGCTTATGGCTTCTCATGAATTTTAAGGTGTTGGTTGGATGCCATAGATCTTATTAACGTGGTTAAAATTTAATAATAGGAGTCGGGGAAAATTTTGGATTACGTTTCTGCCAACAAGAGTAGCCTGTTAGAATGTTAACATTGTTGATGAAGCCTAACTTGTGAATTGCAAACCGTGATACGGTTTGGTTACCGTGATGAAATTCTGAATCATGTTTCTTAGCTTGTTCTTTGAGGAACTGGAATAAGTTATTTAGTTTCTTAGCTTTGCTGAGTTTTAACTGTCCATGGATAAATCTCACGTGGCATGGGTTTTCAAGGCTTATATTTGATTATGTTCCTCAAATTGCTGATTTGCTCCTTTACAGTCTGTTGGATTTACAGGGGCCAGTGGCTTCATTCTTGCTTTTCTCTGGTTCGTTTTCTTTGGACTACTTTTGGGGATTCGCTACTGCTATAAATGGGGTATTCACATCAACAGCAAAGGCTCAGAGCAATCTCGTCGAATTTGTCTCGCTTTGCTGCTTATCTTCACGTGTGCTGCATCGTAATGATCCAGATCCCAACACCAGTAACATATCTTGGTTCTTTCTGCATTTTACAAGTTTCTTGCACGAACATCTAGCTACTTTTCGTAAACTTTATGCTACTGGTAACTAATATCCTCGTTTTACTTCAAATCAATCAGGATTGGATGCATTCTTCTTTCTGTCGGACAGACCAAGTTTCATGGAGAAGTGCTTGATACCTTGCACTTTGTCGTAAACCAATCAGATTTTACGGTGCAAATCCTTAAGAATGTAACTGGATTTCTCTCCCTCGCTAAGACAATTAATGTGGACCAGGTTATTCTTCCAGTTAACATCCAAAGTGAAATTGACAAGTTGAACATAGATTTGAATGATGCAGCGGACACGTTGGTTGATAAAACAACTGTAAATTCTCAAAAGATAGAGCTGGTCTTCTATAAAGTGTAAGATTTCATTGACTGTGTTTGGAGTCATTATTTGCATAATATCTGGGTTTTAATATAGTGCTTTCAAATTTGCAGACAATGTTTGCTGATTGTCATAGCCACGGTGATGCTTGTACTAGCAATCTTTGGCTTGTGTAAGTATTCCCATGTCAAACACTTTGTTCTTACTGATTACTGTGCATCTGATTTGGCATGCAAATTATATTTCGTTATACATATCATGGCTTTATTCATTTTCGTTGAACTTGGTTTTATGCAGTACTTTCTATCTATGGGCATCAAAATGCTATTTTCATGTAAGTTTCACTTTTCTTTCTTAGTTACAGTTTTTATTAATCAATTACACCTGAAAAAAAATCATTTTTTTGTTCAGATTTATCTTCAGTGGCTGGATACTTGTGACAGTTACCTTCAGTCTTTGTGGACTTTTTGTAGTTCTAAACAAGTAAGTATCAATAATTTCTTATGATTAGTAGTTTGTAAATCATATTGTTTCCGAAAGTAGTCTTTTTCTACCAAGGCAAGGGAAAGGTTGCATACGAATATTACCCTCCCCAGCCCTTGTAAATCAGGGACACTTGTGCACCAGGGTTGCCCTCTTATGGACTCAGGCAGTGCTTTTTCATCAGCAGGAAATATGTGGCCTTTAAAATTAGCTGCCTGATGAATTTGCCTAAGTACCCTGTGAATAAATGAGTGGGTATCTTTTATCAGTCTTTCAAGTACAATATGCCACACCGTAATGTTTCTCGTTTATAAGTAGTTATGATACTCTGTTTGTGACCAGTGTTCTTCAACTTAAGGTACCCTTTATCAGGGTTTATTTACATCTTCTTGTAGTCATAAAATGCTAGCTATCATTTGCGTAGGTTTCATTTGCATGCTTAGAACTAGAAGTCCATGAACTGCAACATAGTTTCTTCCTTTGGTTACACCTCTCTAATTCCAATTCAAACCTTGTCATTGTCCAGTTCTGTTTCTGACACTTGCACGGCGATGGATCAGTGGGTAGAAAACCCCCATGCTGAAACTGCCCTTAGCAGCTTACTCCCTTGTGTTGATGAGAAGACCACCAATTTGACATTGCACCGAAGTAAAGAAGTAACCCGTGAACTTGTAAATGTTGTCAACACAGTTATTGGCACCATTGCAAACTCAAATAATGTATCACAAGGGGAGACATCTTATTACTACAACCAGTCAGGTCCTATAATGCCTTATCTTTGTTCACCGTATGATTCTGAGCTGATGGACCGACCTTGTGATCCTCAGGAGGTGTCTCTCACAAATGCTTCCTTGGTAAGTGTCTGAGTTTTCAACTGGTTTAACTTTTGCATCATCATCATCATAAAAGGAATGTTCTATGATATTTTTCTTAGGGTAAATTATAGTTTGTTCCCCTAAATTATGGTCGAGTAACACTTTAACCTTCCCTCCTTGAGCCTTAAATCATCACACTCACACTCTTTAAACTTTGATTTGTATAACACGTTGACCCCATCTCTGTCAAAAAAATATTATTTTTCAACCTATTTGTCGTTTTTTCTCAATTTTTTCGTGTTTGCTAAATATGTTTCTAATATATTTTTGTGGTAAATTTCTTATCAAATCAGATGTCGAATTTGGGTTAAATTTTAAACCAATCAGTCCCAAAATTGAGTAAAATTTGACATCTGATTGGATTCAAACATTAGCATAGGATATATTAGAAGCATATTTGACAAACAATAAAAAAAAGAAAAAAATGACGAATATATAGAAAAATAACAATTTTTTGATGAGAGTGGGGTCAAAGCTTATGGGGTGTGAGTGTGACAATTTATAGTTCAGGAGGTTAAAATGTTACTCGACCATAGTTGAGGGGAACAAACTGTAATTTACCATTTTTCTTATTATAGGTGCTAGAAACTTGTGGTCTTAGAAAATAATACGATGCTTAAGCGCAGACATTTTTCTTTATATACCAAGTGATATAATGTGTGTTTGCTTTGGTTTTGTAGGTTTGGGTGAACTACACATGCAGTGTTTCGTCTTCGGGTGTATGTGTCAGCAGGGGCAGGTTGACGCCGGATATGTACACGCAGCTATCAGGGGCTGTTAATGCAAGCTTTGCGCTTGACCACTACACACCCCTACTACTTAGCCTCCAGGACTGCAACTTCGTGCGCGACACTTTTACAACCATAACAAGTCATTACTGCCCTCGAATAGAGCACGAGCTCGACATGGTGAATGCGGGTCTAGCCATGGTATCTTCTGGAGTCATGCCGTGCCTTATCTTGTGGATTCTCTATGCAAACCGCCCCCGAAGGGAGGAGGTGTTTGCTGAGCTTTCCGAAGTGAAGGTTGCTAAAGATAGTAAGATGTCTGCAGCAGGTGAAAAGGTAGCTGTGGAGTGTAATTAGCAATAGATAATTACTTGTAGAGTTGAGTAATAGGATGGAGCAAGAGATTCCAGTGGAGCGAAGCACCAGCTTGGAGATCAGGAGTCTTACCAGTAATATAGTTTCTAGAGCTCGACTATTTATAGTATGTTTTATAAGAGGTCCTTTTTTTGAGGAAAATAGGGGCATCAGGCATATGGCAGATTTGCTCGTTGGAAATCTATCTATGTTCATGTTTCCCAAAGACATTGTTAATAATTAGAAAGTATAGTTGATCTCGTTGATTAGCTGGTATAATGAAATTAAAGAAGTTGATTGTAATTTTTGGTAGTTGTTGGTAAAGGGATACAACGATGCGCTACATGAAGACGAATCAATGATGTACAGCGAAAACACGAAAAGAATATTGCATGCGGAAAAAAAATTAATGTCTGATCTTTTTCCAAACTTAACGCAAGAAGAAACACACTCAAGATGAAAGAGACAAGCAAAGACACAATACACCTGAAACAACCACGACACACGCGATTTACAATGTTAGCCAATGTACTTACGTCACTAGGGGGTCTTCTGCGAGTTTCTTTTTCTTCTTTCGTTCTTCCACAAGAGAAGCAATCGAGATTACAAGTTGATAGATGCAATTTATCATCCGAAGCACTCTAGATCTCTTTCTAGTCTTAACCTCTCTTCAGGAAACAATAATGATGTGTTGTCTACAAAATTAGGACGAAAACCAGTTAAATAGAACGCTAAATTCGTACAAGAGAACATGCAAATCGTGAGTAAAATCGTCTGCATCGGTCGACCGGAATTCTCAACGGTCGACCAATATACGGTTTTCCAGCATAACTGTCACTTTTCGGTTGAGTGTTGTCCAATAACCGGTCGACCGTTACGTGCTTCTGAATAGCACCTGGGAGACTGGAAATTTCCGATCGACTGCGTGCCCAGTACCGGTCGACCGTTCCTCACTTCGATCCGAGCCCAGAAGACTCTGGAAGTTTCCGGTCGACCACGTGCCTAGCACCGGTCGACCGTTCCTCACTTCTCGAACGAACCTGACATGCTCTGGAATTTTCTGGTCGACTGATTCTCCTGTTTCCTGTACTTAACAAATATAAACTAATTTTCAACAGTCGTAAGGTTTCCAACAACAAATTGAAAACGGTTCGAACGATGTTTGATGGAAGCCTTAAATATTTTTTAACTTGAAATTGAACTGTATTTAAAACGTATAAATGAAACGTGACTTTGCTCGAAACAAATTCACTCGACCAATCGACCTTAGAGCACAAATAACAGCGCCCGGGCTACCCCCGGGTGCCCTGCACTCTCTCTCTGCCACGTCAGTTTCTTTCTCTGTCATGTCAGCTCACCCAACTCACCCAAAAACCCCCATTACCCATGTCCGGGCTACCCCCACCCACCCTACACTCTCTTTACTACACATCATTTCTTAATTAAACAATTTTAATTCTCACACAACATTTAACAAATTACATTTTATATAATTCTAATTACATTATAATTCTAATTCACGATATAATTATTATTAATATTAATTACTTAACAATAATTATTATTCATTAAGAATATTAAGCACTATTAAACCACAAAAAATTGAATATTTGAAATTTGAAACGCGCGGGAATGCACAATATACGCGTGGATGTACAGTATACGCGTGCGTGAAAAGTAATCTGCGTGATTGCATAGTATACACGTGAAATAAAAATAGTCTGCGTGAAGATGGTTTCTTCAAGCAGGAGGAGTTAACAGAAAGGAATTTCCAGAGGTATTTTAAAAAAAAACTAAGTTGGACATGCTTCACTCTCTAATGAGAATGATCAAAAAGTAATCAATAAACTTCTCGCCTGGGCAGAAGAGAATGAGTATGTGTAGTTTGTTGTAGTCCGTATTTCGTATGGTTTGTATTTTCCTTAGTTTGTATTTCGTGTTGTTGTAGTCTGTGTGGTTTGTATTTCGTATGATTTGTATTTCCTTTAACATCTGTTTCGTGTGGTTGGTTGTAGTTCGTATTTCAGTATTATTAATGTATTGTTCTTATGATATTGTCGTATTAATATATATATATTCTATTTTAAACCTTAAATATGGATTTACATTTGTTTATTTAATGTATATATTTTCAATTTTATTTCATTAATTACACCAAAAATTATTACCCCACATTAATAACAAATACCCAATCCATTAATAACAAAACCTCCAGTAAATATTTTAAAAAAATAATTCAACGAATGGGGGGACACGTGACCCCCACCCGAGGGCGCCCCAGGCGTCTGCCCGGGATGCCCAACGTTCCGACAAGCACCCAGGTGGACGTCTTGGGTGCCCACCCCGTTAACGGGGGTGTGCCCGGGCGGGACACCCGGTAAGGGTGTCCTTAAAAGAAGAAATTGTTCTGAATAACATGTTTCCTGAAAGGAAAAGTAAGAATTTTACGTTAAGCTTGGTATTGGTACGACTCTGACAAATGTTCAATCATCTATGTAACAAACATGTTTGTGGAAAGATCTCTTGCCCTTTCTATGTATGTTCTGATCTATATTTCTGTAACGGTAAACTCGTATATTGTGACTTTTGAGTTCCTTAATGTCTATTTTTGTCCTCCAAATCCAATGCTAAAAAAATCTTAAAATCTACACCGACAGACGCCACAACCTCCACCTCCACCTCCACCTCCACTCTAGAGAATTACTAGTACAACAATGTGAAAGAAGTTACTCCACTCTTCGTGTCCATACTTCAGAAGTCCACATGCCCATCCATCACGTTGTCTTTAATACAAAAAGAAGAAAAGATATGATGGCAAATGGTGAGCCATCCATGTGCCTTGTCAGCCTTCATTCTTCAGCACGTCATGTGTTCCAATGACAACCGTAATCTCTAGCCTTTCTTTCGGGATTTTTGTATACCGTATACAGACGTGAGTGTTCGTGACGCGCGTTGACATAGACAATACAGTCAGCAGTCTAGACAATACGCGCGTGTCACATGTAATTTTTTATTTTCCTGATACAACATTACGTTCCCAATGCAACATTTCGTTTCCCAATACAACATTTATTTTCCCATGCAACATTTTCTCAATACAACTTATTCTGAACAGATACCTAAGTTAATCTGGACAGACACAAACTTATTATGGACAGACACATAACCTATTCTGGACAGACACAGAACTTATTCTGGACAGACACATAACCTATTCTGGACACACACAACATATTCTGGACAGACACACAACATATTCTGGACAGACTTTGAACTTATTATAGACAGACACAGAACTTATTATGGATAGACACACAACTTATTATGGACAGACACAACTTATTCTGGACAGACTTTGAACTTATTATGGATAGACACACAACTTATTATGGACAGCCACACAACTTATTATGGGCAAACTTTGAACTTATTATGGACAGACACACAACTTATTATGGACAAATTTGAACTTATTATGGACAGACTTTGAATTTATTATGGACAAACAGACAACCTATTATGGACAGACTTTGAACTTATTATTGACAGACTTTGAACTTATTATGGACAGACACACAAATTATTCTGGACAGACTTTGAATTTATTATGGACAGACACACAACTTATTCTGGACAGACTTTGAACTTATTATGGACAGACATACAACCTATTCTGGACAGACTTTGAACTTATTATGAACAGACACATAACTTATTCTGGACAGACTTTGAACTTATTATGGACATACACAAAACTTATTATGGACAGACACATAACTTCTTCTGGACAGACTTTTAACTTATTATGGACAGACACAACTTATTCTGGACAGACTTTGATCTTATTCTGGACAGACTTTGAACTTATTATGGACAGACACACAACTTATTATGGGCATACTTTGAATTTATTATGGATAGACTTTGAACTTATTATGGACAGACTTTGAACTTATCATGGACAAACTTTGAACTTAATATGGACAGACACAAAACTTATTCTGGACAGACACACAACTTATTCAAGACAGACACATAACTTATTCTGGACATAATAAAGTGTGAGTCTGTCCATTTTAAGTTGTGGGTCTGTCCGTGGGGGAATCAAATGTTGCATTGAGAAAATAAATGTTGCATGAGGAAGTAAAATGTTGCATTGGGAAAGTAGAAGTTGTATGTGACACAAAATAAATTTGTTATTTAATTAATTTCAGAAAGTAAAAGACATTTGACTTTTGATGACTGGACTGACATCAATACGCATACCGAACGCAAACGTCCATTAATTGAGAAATCTACTCACATCAGCATGCTGCCCAAACCTAACTTTGCATGTTAGAATTTGTAAATTCTTATGTTATCAATTAATACATCTAACTGGCCTAACCTTTTGGAGTTAAAAGTTAAAACTACAAGTAAGCATTCAAATAACCGAACTCAAGATCTCCATTCGATTGCTTTGATTTCAATACCTGGAAAATATAAAATTTCGGTAATCTGAACCGACAGGTCAAACAAATATATTAACGTGAGGATTAGTCAAAGTCAAAAGTGAAGCAACATTTCCAGGAATCACGTATGTTGACTAATACATGCTTCTGCCATAAGCCAACTACTCAAACTACTCCCTGTTTTGTTCTGTTCTGTGTGTCTACACTAACATGTGCAACATTCATCATCAGATCTATGTTCTCGACAGGTTTTGATACGTACTGTGAAAACATGAAAAACTAAACAAACTCAGCTGAGATCCAACTTAAACCCACTAAACAATTGAGTGAGACAACACAAGCTGGCATGCATGAGCATTGAACTATAATCACAACTCCTTGTACCATAATTGCACGAGTTTGTTGATTTATCACAAGGGCCATGTTCTCGAATTTAATAAATATGAACTAGAATATTTTTGAAAGAATGTTTAGGAAATGCTAAGTCCAACCAAACTATATTGAAGTTTTCTGGCGTGCAAACTTGTATGCTTGAGTAAACCACCAACTAGAAACAGTTCAATTGGGAGTTAAGACCATATGTTGAATCCCAACAATCTCATTTGATGTTTGAGATTTAAAATAGGTTGGGTAATAAAGTAAATAACATCAAAAATAATAATTACGTAATAAAAATTACGAAGGTAAAGATCATGATCTGTGCTGGGGTTTCAAGGCTAAAGGTGAACAGTTGAGTCCTACCTTATCTACAGTAATCCTACATGTATTATCCACATTGTCATATTATCCTAAATGAGGCAGGTTGTTGGCTAATAAAAGAAATCTAAGTATGTGCATAAAAGAGTTAGAGACGGCATATCCATAGCACAATTGGGCTTATGTGCAACACCATGCAGAATAAAATCTAACATTTTTTCCTATGTTTCATCAAAAGAAAAACTTCATATTACCACTACTATGTGTAAGAATGATCCGCTTGGTTATCATAGTATAACATGTGCATCTGTTATATAAATAAAGAGCAGTGAATACACGAATGCGGGTCTCCGGGACGTACGCTGACATTGTCAGTACAGTCAGCAAAAGTCAAATATCTTTTACTTTTTAAAATTAATTAAATAACATATTTATTTTGTGTCACATGCAACTTTTACTTTTCTCATGCAACATTACGTTCCTAATGCAACTTTTGTTTCCCCACGGACAGAACTACAACTTAAAATTGACAGACTCACACCTTATTCTGTCCAGATTAGGTTGTCTGTCCAGATTAGGTTTTGTTGTTCATATTAGATTTTGTATGTCCAAAATAAGTTGTGTCTGTTCAAAATAAGTTGAGTCTATCCGGAATAAGTTGTGTGTCTGTCCAGATTAGGTAGTGTGTCTGTCCAAATTAAGGTGTGGACAGACCCAGACCTTAAACTGGACAGACACACACCTTAAAATGAACATACACAACTTATTATGGACACTCACACCTTAAAATGGACAGAACTAAACCTTCAAATGGATAGATGCACAACTTAAAATGGACAGACCCACAACTTAAAATAGACAGACTCACACCTTAAAAATAGACATAATTAAATCTTAAAATGGACAAACTCACAACTTATTCTGGACAGACACAAAACTTATCCCGCACAGACCTATAACTTATTCTGGACAAACCCACAACTTATTATGAACAGACCCAATTTATTCTGGACAAACACAAAACTTATTCTAGACAGACACACAACCTAATCTGGACAGACACATAACTTATTCTGGATAGACACTAATTTTATTCTGGAGAGACACAACCTAATCTGGAGAGACCCACAACTTATTCTGGACAGACACAACATAATCTGGACAGACTAATGTGTGAACTTGTCCATTTTAAGTTGTAGGTCTGTGTGAGGAAAACAAATGTTGCATAGGAAAAACAAATGTTACATGAGAAAACGAAATGTTGCATTTGAAACGTAATATTGCATTGGGAAAGTAGAAGTTGCATTTGACACAAAATAAATCTATCATTTAATTAATTTCAGAAAGTAAAATACATTTGACTTTTGTTGACTGAACCACCGACTGGACTGAGCACGCGTCCCGGAAGCAAGCGTATATTTATCGTTTTCCATAAATAAACAATCTGACATGTTATTACTACAACTAATTATGACATCTGTTATATAAACAAACAATCTGACATGTTATTACTACAACTAATTATGTATTTGAGCACATGATCCAACAACACTCGGCTGTCGGCTAACCGTTTGCAAGCAAGCTAGCGAGAGTACTTCGGGAAACCTGAAAACGAATTGGCATGTATATTGGCTTATCTGCAGATGGGTGCATGCAAAAGGATGTTTTTCCTAACCACAGTAATACATTCCGTAAATAGCTGTTACACAAAATTGGAAGGCATAACAATTGAATTTGAACGAAAAATAAATATCAATTGCCCACTTCAAAATCTACTCAATTTGGAAGCAAAAGTGTATTTTACAGTTTATCTAATCCAAGAATTAGGAGGGAAGACAAAAAAACATCAACCAGAATCTGTGGTTGCTACAATCATAACCTCATAACACAATGTAACTTTGTGCTCCTTAGCCAATTGCTGTACTGCCTGTTAGTCATGTGCCTCGGCCCCAGTTTTAATCTTTACCCTGAAACACGGGTGGAAAAGATTAATTGCTTCAAATGGAGATAAATGACTCGTGCAATTACCACGTTTTGTTAGGACTATTGCCCGGATTTTATTACCATACTACACTATATATTCTTTAAAGAGTGTGGTTGGTAAAAGTACTTCCGATTCTTCTGATGCATCCTCCACCACCAAGCAAGAAGCCCAAATGCACAGCTTGCAAGAGCAATGCCAAATGCAGCTCCAATGGGTACCGTAACAGCATTAGTCGAAGAAGACAAGTCGTCAACCAATGACTCGTCCACACTGGTGGTGGCACTGACAACTGTGTCCTCGTATGCTGAAATTAGCTTCTTTCCATAGTATTCAGCCAAAAACTTGAAAACCTCGTCCTTGTCCCAGTCTATTTTAATTGTTCCGTCACTTTTTTTGCTCAGTGACAGATAACATGAGGGGCACAGCTGTTTCGGTGGCCATGCCATCTTGCGGAATTCTGGGTCGCCAGTTCCTAAGACCATCTCTTCTTTCCTTAGCCTTTCGTTAACTTTGTTATGCGTGCTCCAGAGCCATAGAGTCAACCCCTTTGTGGTGTTGAATGGGACAGAAACCCTGGGCAGGCAAATGAAATATTAGTCTGATGGTCTTCAAAGCAAGTGGATAGAGCTTCGCAACAGCTTACCTTGAGCACATCTGATAAAAGTGTTCACGACATTCATCACAGACAAAAAAGTTGTGAATAAAATCGCATATGCTGGTGAATACCAAATGACTCTCACCATCTCCAACTCTAACTGAGAGGGAATGCAATAGAACCCATAGTCCGCAGCTGCAACAAGTACAGATCGTCATCAGAGAAGAGATACGTGGCTCAAAATATAATAATTTCTGATATATGGTTCACAAACACCATATTGATAGTGATGGCAACTGTAATTTAAAATATATGCTCCAGAGATAGACGGTCCATGCACCTGAAACCTCTCGTGTCATTTCTGCTTCCTTGACAGAATTTCTGCACCGAAAAAAGAGCTTATTAGCTAATATGGTATAGTTAATTTAGGGATATAAAACAAATTTAGCCTTCTTGTGTGCAAAAGCAAAAAAGTAAAGAACAAAATGGAAATAACTAATCTTTCCAATCTTCACTCGTGCAAATGCATATATCCAATGCTTACCCAATATCCACGAGGGACTTCTGCTCCACAAATGTGGAACGTTTTCATGGCACTTTTTTCATGACCGTTGGTGACCACTTGCTGGTCAAGAGAATGAAGATTTGAGGGCCATAACTCATCAAAGTTGGTTAATAGTTCAGAACTTCCTCGTCGACATCTAGTAACCAGAAATGGAATGTTAGCAACAAACAGGAATTTGCTCCATAGCACCATGGACAAAATATCAGGATGTGGTCAAACCTCTTGGAAGGATGGTGAATCACCAGGAGTTGTAAGAATTTAATCAGTACAGCTCGGTTCTCTGATTTAATCATCTAAAAGCATGCAGGTAAAAGTGTAAATATTTATTTTTTAGAGTGCATATAAGTTGATTGAGATAGAAATGTATCACATATACCTTGTGTTTCATGATGATATCAAATGCGATAGCAGTTGTTTCTTCAACATCATAAATAGAGCGTGTGACCTTTCATAAGAGAGAGTAATAAAATTACTGTAAAGGCGGATTATGCTAGTTTTCGTCGTTTAGAATTTAGACAATGTGTTGGAACCGGGTAGAACAAAGAACTAGTGACGTTTACCCTGATTTAATCAGTTTATGGTTGGATTAAGAGCTGATTTTGAGTTTTGACAAATAAATTGGGCATCTTTTGGGCTTCTCTGCTGATTTTGTTACTTATTTTTATTTTTAAATTTTAATCGATTTGCAAATATAATTGAAAATCTTGAAAGGTGTCCATTGATGCATTTGTGCAATCTTAACAATATGATTCATGTATCTTACATTGGAGCCAAGGGTTCAAGAAAGTCATTAATGCAGCACAAAGGTCCAAATAGTGTATTAATCACGACTACTTGAACAAAGGCCAAGAAGAAATTACAAGTAACGAAAAAACATATTTGGTTTTTTATTAATATTTAATATTTTTGCTTTTTATTAATATTTTTGTTATTTGTTGGTCAACTCTAGGTGCTTGTTCCATGAAGACAATATTCTTATTACTTTTTACACCAATTTATTTTAGTTGTTTACAAGATAAAACTGTGACATCATCCAAATCTGGTCCACTAACAGGTTAGGCAACCAATGTATTCCTTTGATGACAATGGACAATGACATTGGCTTTCAGTTCGGATTTCAATATTTTAATTTTAGGAACTTAATATCATACCTCTTCAAGATGTGATGCATCTGAAGGTAGTGGAATTTCATATCGTTCATCATTGAAATTTAATGAGCTGCACATTGATGAAGCGCACTATCAATAATATAATTCAGGAGAATGTCACGCAAAGAGTCCTTTTGGTATGAAATAAGGTGCAGAAAACAGCCTAGGATCAGAACTATAATGAGGAAAAGAATTCTGCAGAAATCATGTCTATTTGACATCACATTAAGAACATCTGCATGCTTTAGTTGTCAAAAAATGTTGTTCTCATAGAGACCAATGAAGCATAGAGAAACAATTGGAGATTGTATAACAGTTCGAGACATGAGGCTCATCAGCCTTACTACTACTTTTTATATATCATAAGCTTCATAACATCACAGAAATCCTATTCGTGAGATATTAAAGAAGAAATAAAACCTACCTACCAAGTTGTTTATTAATCCACTTGAGCAAACGATCAGCAGTTCGTGCATCATCAATGGACTTAATTTCTTGGTCCTTTTTCTTAGGATCCCAACTGGCTGAGACAAATTTTGAGGGAGGACCCCATAAAAGTAGAGGAAAATGGAAAACAGAAAACTTATCACAGAGATCTGTATTCGCCTGTTCTGCCACATGCCAGAATTGAGAATACTAATCAGGAAAACAAGTAATTTCACTAAACAAAAACAGCAATAATAACAGTAATATGGAGCTACTAAGAAAATGCTATAGGTTGATAAGGGTAAAGCCACAAAAGAAGAATTTAACAGTTTGTGCAGACTACACTCTGGAACTTGTACAAATGTACAATAACATGACGTCTATATCCTTAATGTGATGAGAAACTAGAAAACAAATATCCACAACAGAACACTATATAAGATATCGCAGACACCAAGATAAAAAAAATGGTATGGACCTATAGAAACCACAGGAGCATAGCAGAACAAGAAAAAGAAAGAGCAGAGTACCTTGGAAGCACAGTCCACCCTTGCCATGATAATAAGCCCCGGATGCACTGCATCGGGCCCATTGAATAGTCTGGCAACCTTCTCGTAGTGAGGCTACAAATTCAAACAAAAGCAAAGTTAGGTCTGCTTTATGAAAGGATACTACTTTTGACGTTAGCACAAACAATACCTTATAGTTTCTGCAGGCAGGGCACCTAGGCCACAAAAAAGGAGATTATACTTTCATCAGAAAACTTGTAAGAATTGAAAGAGAACAAAAAACTAGAAAATGATTTAGAAATTCTTTTCAAGCAAGAAGTCAACCGCAAGACCCAAGCACTTGCTGATATTTTTTAATATAATTTTCAATGCCAGAGACTCCTACATGATCCTTTACACAACACAAACATAATTCTTTCTTTTCCACTTGAATCCAAGATACAAATATGAAATTCTTATGCTTTCTGCAAGTCAACCCTATGTCTATAACATACGTCTATCAATTCAGGCTCTGACTCATGACTTTACTCAAGTTCACCATGTGAAAACCTCATCTCAAACTCGAATTGAAAATAAAAGAATAAACATATTCTCAGACTCAAATCCTTACATGCATCAACCAAAGCTTGGTTCAATTAGAATTCCTACAAATATAAATATGTGTGTTCATACCCATATTTAATGAAAAACACACTAACACATGAACGATTACATATATTACAATAATTGCGTAGAGAATAAAAATATTGATACGTATTAATATATGAAATTGATCTGATAATATTGTGTACGAAATGGTCGATTCTCTCTCAGCTTCGAAAATAGTATTACATCTCAAATAATGATAAGGTTTTCTTTTACTAATCACAGTTTCAAGAGTGGATTCAAAAAACCAAGTAAAAATTCTTCATCTTAGACTCTCATAATCCTTGAAAACCAGTGAGAGTTGCCTGCCATCAATGAGATCCCCAAAGACGAAACCTTGACCGGAAATCAGTGCGAAAGATGGGAGTTTTACCAACTGGCGAAGAACTCGACGACGGCGAACTTGGCGGGGTTGACCCGGAGAGCCTCGTCGAAGTTGGAGGCGTCGAGCTCGAGCACGACGTCGGAGAGGCGATCCTCCGCCGGAGATCCGACGACGAGGATCGTCAGGACGGCGAGGATCGCGAGGGTTCGGGACATGGGACGGATCCGAGATGGAGATGGAGATGTAGATTTCGGACGACGAAAGAGGAAAAATAGGTGAGATTTTTTTTTGTTTCGGTTAGGGAAGATCCTGGTCAAACTTAATTATATTGCATAGGCTTTGCGTTGGTGATTTGTTGGAGCTCACTCACCTGCTCTTTTTATTTATTTATTGAAATATTTCTTTTCATTTATTTATTTATTGATGGACAAAATGTATGTATATGATGAGAAAAAATGATCCACTACTCTCAAGTCTCAATACATAAATTTATCTTTCTTTGTTACTTAAATTTTAAATAGAAAATTGAAACAATAGTGATGTATACTTCATTGTTTATGTGTGCAAAAAATCAAAAAAATTGGGTGTCATTTGATATGAGATTAAGAGATGAAGTTTTTTTGACGAATATAATACATTCATTTTTTGACATAATACTAAATTATTTCCAATATGTTTGACTCGTAGATCAAGATATGCATATTGCCGTTTAACTTTGTGATTTATGTTTAAAATTTAAGTTATAAGTAAGAGTAACTTTATGTAACAAAAATTGATGGTACATGATATCTTTTCACTGTTTAGGTTTTGTACAGACGAATGAATAATCAAATTTAACAATCTCATTTGATTATTATTATTTTTAAAGCATTACGTGTTTTTGGTTAATTTTCGGCGTATAACCCACAACTTGGGAATGATATTTAGTTCTTACTAATCGAAGACTATGGATCTACCAGTTCTGTTAGCTACAATATGAATGATTATTTGTCATTCATACAAGACTCAGGAAGAGAAGAAGGGTAAATCTTGTGTTTTTTTTCATTCGAAGGAGGAATTAAATTAGTGGAGTCGAGACTTTCTCAAACTAGTGAGGTGTTGAATGCCCCCTAACTAATGCACTTGCTTCTTGTGCCTGTTTGAGGCCGAGTTTAATCTTTAGTGGTGATCTATTATCAATTTATTAGTGCACGACTAAATGTTTGGTTTGTCAAGTTTTTTAGAGGTATGGCATTCTCATACTAATGAGTACTGTTCTCAGGATGATTAATTTCTGATAACTAGAATTAAACTTTGTTTTGAAACACGATGACGATAATCCTTGTCGTGTCACAGTTTATTTGACAAACTAAGAGCTCATAACAACAGTCAGATGAACCTTCATTTTCAATCTACGAAAGAATCTGAATTTCTTTTATCCTACACTCTATGTCAAGAAAACACCTAACAACAACTGTTATGTAAATTATATATAGAATTACAAATTTCCAACGACCAATAATGGAGAAGTCTAATAAATTTTTTCAGCAATACCAATCAAATCGGCAGTGATATCATCTGTGATCAAATAGACTACATCCAAATGATAAAGAAATGTGGCCACCAATTCAACTCTTGATGCTTTCCTACAGTTGACTAGATCGCGGCCAAAATATCGCAATACATCTTGTTCAATGTTCGATCGCCATGTTTTGGAGCAACCATTCCCGTGTTGGTTAATTAATCTAGTTAATTTTGTGTTTATACCTAATTAAAGATGGTTGGGTATCGAGTATCATCATGACTTTTGCTGTATTTCCCTTATTTTTATACGATCTTAATGCAATCTCAACTTACATGGCAAGCAAAGTGCAGCTACTTGTGGGAGTAGACCTGGTCAAGTTGAATATGATTCGCCTACTGCTCAAGTTTAACTCAATAACATTGGCAAGTTCGGATTTGGCCATCGCCTACTTACTCAAAAAACATTGGCAAGTTCTGTTGGTTAATAGTTAAGCTCAAATTGGTTCCATTAATTGACCATCGGTTACAAACAAAATATATTCCACTTCCTATATTAACATTTCGAATGAATTAACTTTTTTTTTTTTTTTTGCACTAATTACTACTGACTCCAAAAAACTAGTTTTTGTAAAATATAGTCCAGTAACCGTTTCATTTACATCCTTACTTGTTAACCACAACTGGTCAGCTGAACGGGTCGTAAGTTTTAAGCTCCTCTCGTTAATAAGAAGCGGAGATATGTTATTATGGATTTTCTCTAAATTTTGTCAATACTATTTTGTACGTGTGTTACATACTTATGTGTATAAAATAATTACTTTTAAAGTAGGAATGTGTGCAAAACATAATACATATTATGTTTATCAAAGATAATAGAAACAACAAAACTTGTAAAGAACCCATAACAGTAGATCCAAAAGGTTAACAAGTGCGAATGATGTTGTGGAACTGAAATTTGACTTGTGTGGTCCAAAAAAATATCACACTATGGTTTGTGTAATGGTACTTTAACATTCCTATTCTTTGTACTTGAGAATTTGTGTTGAACAAGCAATGAGTTGCTGACCTTCCAAACCACAGAGACACAAAATGTTACCTTGAAAGCCAAACAAATTTCATCCACACCAAGAGTATAATATGCATTAATAAATATATGTTTCCAGACATAGATAATTGAATTCTCCAATCACCCTACCCTATCTATCTATGTATAACAACTTGAGAAAGGAAATTAAATCTGTAATCCCTTATCAACAAAAACACTTGAGAAAGGAAAAGCCAAGCAAACAATCTTCTAACCCGAAACCCCTAAAAAGGCAATAACCATAATTAATTTCAAGCTAATCATCTAGAATGTATAATATTGTTCTCTTCCAATATGGTGTCCAATCCAGGTCTCTTTGACCTACTCTTGTTGACCCTGTACCTCATCTGTAGCCCCTCCTCCGCATCCACCAACTCTTCCAATTTCACAACTTTCTTTTCGTTCTCGGCCGCCGCCTCCACGTGTGTCAACGTGAAAAGACATGCCACGTCGTCGGTTGTGACTAAAGAGTTTAGTCTTTTCATTGGTAACATGACGTAGACGGCACCCATCTCGAGGTACTCATCGGCAGAGAGAGGGGAGAGTCGGCGGCCAACTTGAAGGGACGCCTCGTTGGCAAGGAAGTGGTTGGGCACATCGAGCATGAGGTCGGCCGCACTGACGTGTGAGTTGAAGCATCTGGTCTCGCCAGATGGCAAGATCACACGGGTGGTTGCAGTTATAGCAGTGGCAAGAGTGCACGAAAGATAATTGCCCATTATAGATGGATAGATAGATAGATATAAAATATATAAAAGAAAGAGAGAATTTGATGATTGTTGTGAAGCGATCGATCGAGAGGGGATTGTGTGTTTGGAAGAAATTGGTGTTAAAGTGGCTTTGTGTGTTGGTGTTGGGAAGGAATTGAGGATTTAAATGGGAGGGAATAAGGGGGTAGGTGGAAGGAAGATTCTTTGGAGTTTGTGTGTGTGATATTGTTATCGGTTGTAAGCAAGTTGGATGCGCGTCAAAGAAATGTGTGAAAGAAAGGGTAAGATAAAGGAATGGGTAATTTGGCCGGTATATTATATTATATACTAGGAATCTTTGCATCTATCTTTTTATCTTTCCTCATATTTATGATGATATCCTTCACCTTGAAATATTATTTTCAATTCTTATCTTAATCAATTTCGTTGTGTCAATATACAAAACTTATGTTATTCAATTTCATTGTATAAAAATACAACTCATTCTCTTCAATGATACCTACTTTACATAGACTTATTATAATACCATTTATGATTATAAACACCAATTAATATTTTGTAGTTATGATACAACGAGATGTTTGTTATGAAAATGTATTATCTTCGTTAAATCACTAACCAATGACCTTTTTTTATTGGATTAATCTAAAGATTAAGATGATATTTGCCCAAAGTACTGACACGTGACACACTCTTATTGGCTGCACATTAGGGTTTAGGGTGGGGCCATCTATATAAGGAAGGGAGTCTCCCAATGGATGGATGATTCTTGTGTGCAAACCCTAGCTCCACCAAACCCTAGCCGCCACCTCTCCCTCTCTCTCCCATTCGTCCCTCCACATCCACCAAGCCAATCCGTAGATTCTTGGGTTGTGGACTCGTGCTTCTACTCTAAGAGAGTAGAAGACCGACCGGTGCTCCAGAGGATTCCGTGAGGTGATCGCCGATCCATTCCGCTGCCACAGGTTCTCTCCAAGAAGGTAAATCCGAACCTGTAGATTCAATCGTAGATTGCTAACATTTTTTACATTTTAAATTTTTAATACATCTCTAATTCAAAGCATCTCAAGTCTCAAATCTCCAAAATCCTCGGTCCTGTTTGTCTGCAAGGGCTTGATGCTTTTAAGTGTTGGAGAAAATATAGTTTTTCATGTTAAAGGGGAGAATCACATTGTCATGGTGTCACCCTAATGTCAATATTAAAAAGAAAACTACATCACAAGAGTACATACTGTGTTTGGATGTACGGTCAAACGGGCTTTTGGAAACGAGAAGCCTCCACTGTAGTAGTTCTCTCCACTCAATGGATGAAAGGTAGCTTCTCGGGTAGAGCTACAAAAAACTCGGAGTTGGTGAGAGTAGGGGAGAGCATGGACTGATCCGGGTTTGGTCCGGACCGAATCCGACCGGTCCGGGTTTCGATCCGGTCCAAACCCGGTTCAAAATCCAATCCCCCCTTAACCCCAAAAATCAGGTCTGAGTTCGGATTCGGTCCGGATCGAATCTGACCGGTCTGGTCTTCAGTCCGGACCCTGGAAGGCATCCGAGTTCGGACCGATGCTCAACCCTAGGTGAGAGCGTTTGAATGTCCTAAGAAACGTTACGTCAGTTTGAAAGATCGAACTATCACTCATCTCATTGTTAAAAATGACAAACTCATATATTAAAAATGATAAAATCATATAATAAAAGGGATGAAACCACGTGTTAAAAATGACAAATCCATTTATTAAAAAAATCATATAATAAAATGACAAAATCATAGGTTAAAAAGGACAAACTCGTATTCTAAAAAGGACAAACTCATATATTAAAAAGAACCATATATATAAAAAAGACAAAATCATATAATAAAATGGACAAAATCATAGTTTATAAATGACAAACTCATATATTAAAAAGAACAACCCATATATTAAAAAGACCACCCCCTACGTAAAAAAAGACAACCTATATGTTAAAAATGACAGACCAATGTATTAAAAATTCATTGATTAAAAAAACAAACTCATGTCGTGTCAATTTAACAATTCTTGAGGACATCATGATAATTTGACTGGACCAAATGATAGCTTCCGAAACGGAAGCTGCAAAAAACTCACGAAGTGAGCTTTTCTGTCCAAGGTAAAAGTATGATCTCAAAAAACTTAAAAAGATGATCAACCCAATTTCTGTTTGGATGCATGTGTGAGCTTTATTTGGCATTTGAGCCCAAAAAAAGTTCTCAACACAACCCGATTTAAAAGCCAAATCCAAACACAACCCTAGTTTCTGACAATTAATCTTAAAAATCTAACTCGAGACATGTACCCAACTCGATTTAGTGCTCCAATTAAGAAGCAATGGGTGGAAGTGAATATACTTCGTTACATTGAAGCTGTAGACGGAAGTTGTAAAACTCGACGAAGTTTAGAGTATATATGGAAAATAACCCATTTACAGAATATAATATATTTATATTTACATAGGGATGTAAACGGGTCGGGTACGGGTCGGGTATGCCCCTACCCGTACCCGGCTAAATTAGCGGGTACGGGTACGGGTATATACCCGGCAAAAAACATATATACCCGTACCCGACCCGTACCCGTTAAGTTAGCGGGTACGGGGCGGGTAAACGGGTATAACGAGTATAATATATAATATATAAAAAAATAATATATATTATAAAAAAAAATATTATATATAAAAAATATATAATATATAACATATAAAATATTAAAAAAATATTATATATATAATATATCTTAACGGGTATACGGGTAAACGGGTATGGGTAATGTGTATACCCGTATCCGACCCGTTTATTAAGCGGGTAAACGGGTACGGGTATACGGGTTTGAATTTTTAAACGGGTATGTATTTTTGTACCCATACCCGTACCCGCCCGGGGCGGGTGACCGGGTATACGGGTATTACCCGTCCCGTTTACACCGCTATATTTACACAAGAAGAAATGGATGCGCGATGGCTTGGAGTTAAGCGTGTGGGATCCACAAACCACAGAGCGTGCTTGGGCAGTGATGACAAACTTTGACTTAGTAGAAGACAGGTAACTGCAAGAGCGTACGAACTAGTTAGCATACATTAAACGCGGATTTGAAGGTTAATTATGCTTACACTCGAAAATAATATTATTACCTTATGTTAAACACGTGACAATAATTTCTGTAAAATCAAACTTCGTCCTCGACTAATATTGAACTAGTTGTAACAAGGTTATATAACCGGTCCATGTACTCTTGTTTGGTTGAGATATGAATAGGGTTCGAGTTGTACTTTGTAACGTGAAGTTGAAAATCTCGTGGGATGGATACATAATGTTAAGCTAATCTTGTGGTCAAAAGGTAGATAAACAACACAAAAGAGAAAGCAGAAACTAAGTTGGCTTTTTAGTTCGCCATCTTCCAGCTGCAGCAGGCGAGGCTACTTTGATTTTTACAATCTTATCTTTCCAAAAACTTAAAGCTTCAACGTGAACTCCGTGAAAAAAAATCCGATATCATCGACTCGAAAAACTTTATTAGGGGGACAGCATGTAACAACTTTTGCTTATAATAATTTTAACAAATGCAGACTCATTATCCATGCTTACCATGATAAATCCCCACCCAAAGTGTTCAAACGTGATATTTTAAAGGGTTATTTGCTTGGGTGTACCTTTGCAGATACGTAATTTGGATTTTGCACATGAGTTTATCTATTTGCTTGAGTGCACCTGCATGTCGATATTATTTACTTGAGCACACATCTACCGTCAATGAGACTCACTCCGTTAAAACACCATAACCACACCGTTAGGAAATTTGCATTTTACCCCATTTAAATCTAAAAATGTCTTAATGTTAAATAAAAATAAAAATAAACGAAAACATTTTCTATTTTTTCCCCCTCTCCTCTCTCTCCAAAGCCCTCTCTTCTCTCTCAACAATCTCTCTCCTCTCTCTCTCTCCAAATCTCTTTCTTCTCCCACTTCTCTCTCTGTAGTCTCTCTCCTTTATTCTCATTCTCTCTCTTCTTTCTCTCTCTCTCCAATCTCTCTCCTCCTATCCACACCTCTCTCCCAACCTCTCCCCGACAATGCCACCTTCTCCTTCGATTTCTAATGATCTATCACACAACACCACATCGTTACTTCTAACTAACATCTAATAATCCACCCCCAATCTCAAAACTTAGCATTATACCTCATCATTGCTGGTTGTAGTCTCTTAATGATGAAGACGACCCATATAGTCTTTTTGTCGAACAGTTTGTGTGCACTCTTATTTGTTGATGATTAAACCACCAAAACTATCATGGCTTGGTATGGTGGTGGTGTGGGTTCAATCCACAATGGAGGACTAAGCATATTCCCATTATCAAAGTCTAACGCCCCAAAGTTCAAAGCTCTTGCGCACACACGGATCATCAAAGCCTCAAAGACCATATCTTCGTAGGCATTTCATCAAACACATTTCTTGCAGCATCACTTGTGATGATTCTTGAAGCAAAAGTTATTTGCATTTTCTCGTATCAATTTTAACATTTGTTTATTTAAGTGATTCAATCTTCATATTTTCATCATGATTTGCAGATTGTTAAGTTGTTGAGATATTAATTATTTACGTGATTAAAAGTTAAGATGATGAGAGAATTGATGTTTTCCATAAAAACGTGTTGGTTGGACTCATTTTGTTGTTGAAAATAACATCACGAAAGATGTGATAGATCTTCAAGAAATCATCCAAAACAATTCAATCAAGTTGGATGATTCTTTGCAGCATTACTTGTGATGATTCTGTAATATCCTAAATCCTTGCTTTGCATTAATCATGTTTTGGGCTTGATTAGGGATTGTTTAGGGAGAATTAAGAGTTGGTGAGATGGACGACCGAGATTGAGTGGAGAATCGTGTATATAAAGGTTGCTCTCTCTCACTCGTCTCTCAACTCTTTCACTCTCTCCAGTCCATTTGAGAAGGATTCCCAGAGCTTCGGTGAGGCCGGGAGAAGATCGTGCGGAGTGGGGTCACGTTCGCCGGAGTTGAGTTGATCGTTGCTCAGTTGGATTTCGCCGGTGTTTGGGTTCGTGTGGGAAAAGTTCGCCGTTGGATCTTCAAAGACTTCTTCAAGCCTTCAAAGTATGTCAAGCTTTACTTTGATGCTCATTATGCTTTCGTGAGTGTTGGAGTGGTCGACGGTAGGCCGGATGACTCGTCGGACTTGTGCAGCAAAGTTCAGCACTGAATCAGTCGACTGCTTCAGTGGTTCAGTTGACCGATTCTACTGTACTTTTGACATTCATCTCTCGCATCAGTCGAACGATACCCTCGAGTGGTCGATTGGTGGTTTTCGGTCGAACGGGTCCCCTTTGCCGTTCGACCGAAACACTACTTTAAGTTGACCGCCCTATGACCTCGTTCAACCGAGGACTTAAAATAACTTAAAATTGGTTCGACCTATTCGTTGTTCGGTCGACTGGTATGATTTGGTTTGGAATATGAATTTACTGCCTTTTTTCGGTCGACTGTTATTTATGTTTTGTTTGACCGATCGTGTTCTGAGTGCGTGAGGTGGATTTTACTGGTTGTTTTCCGTCGAACAAGTCCCCTTTGTCGTTCGACCGGTTGACAGGTTTTTCGGTTGGGTCAGTCCTCTGGATGAGAATTCGGTCGACCGGTACTGTGTTTTTGTTTAACCGTTTTGGGATAGTTTGGTGTGGTTTTGGTGTTGTGGAACCAGCTTGAGGGCAACGGGTCCCTGACCTTTTTCGGGCAACGATACAGATATTGCCGGCATGAGAGTGGTTCGTCGGATCAGCTTTGAGGACAACGGGTCCCCGACCTTGGAGGACAACGATACGTACATTGCCGACTTGATAGTGATCCGGAGTTGTGTTGTAGCCGAGGATGTTTCCGGTTGTGGTGCCTGGGGCACATGTGAGGGTTGGGCTAGAGGACCCACGAGACCCGTTCTTGTTTTGTGTCTACTGTGGCAGGGAGAGAATTCCTCGAGGCCCAGTGAGACGTTGATGTTTGTTTACTGCATTTCATATCATACATGCTGATAGATGTCTAGTTCATTTATTGTGATAGGAGTTTGACATACAAGGTTTCCTTATGGGAAGCTCAGGCATAGTCATGTTTTATTTCAGGCCGTGAGCGACACTAGGAGGTGGTGACAGAGGAGGAGCGTGTTAGAAGCTAGATCCTACTTTTCCTGTTTTGGAGGTCTTAGTGATTACGTATACATTTTCCTTTATCTTTTGTTGTAATCACACTCTTGAAACTCTGAGATATATATTGTATATATGTTGGTGCACCAGTTGCATGTTTTTTCTGTAATATCCTCGTTTTCGTGTTATATTGAAATTTTTAAATTTCTTCCGTTGTTAAGGATGTTACAGATTCTTTTGGAAAGCCAGGAGGAAGGCAATGATGTGTACAATATTAGTTATTTGAGGGTCGTCCCAAAGCTTGTAGGGTCTGAGGTGGATGGCGCGACCAGACTTGTTATGGAGGAAGGGGAGGTTGTTGCGGGTGTTAGGGGTGAATTGGATGGCGTGAGGTAATTGAAGGAGGCTTTGTTGGTGTCGTTGAAGAAGTCGAAAGAGAAGGTGATATTGTTGGGGAGAGGTGTGGATGGAAGGAGGAGAGAGATTGGAGAGAGAGAACGAGAAAGAGAGAGAGAGAGAGAGACTACAGAGAGGGAAGTGGGAGAAGAAAGAGATTTGGAGAGAGAAAAAGATAGGTGTTTTTGTTTTTTATTTTGTTATTTTTTATTTAACATGAACGAGATTTTTAAATTTATAGGTGGCAAACTGCAAATTTACCATCAGTGTGGTTACTGTGTTTTAACAGAGTGAGTCCTATTGACGGTAGAGGTGTACCTAAGCAAATAACATCGACATGCAGGTGCACTTAAGCAAATAGACGAAACCCAGGTGCAAAACCTCAATTACGCATCCGCAGAGGTGCATCCAAGGCTGGTCTTCTGGTTTAGATATGTTTTTACAATTGATTTCTTTTTTTTAAGAAAAGTTAAGCAAAATTGACATATCCTCTCAGCACTGCATTTCGTTATTGTCGAACCCGTCACAACCCCATTCCGAAAAGAGAGTGCAACGTTGATGAAAACCCTAGCTTATTCGCGTATAGTTTCATCAATAAAAGCCGTCATTCGAGCGTATGTAAATAGATACTATGTTTACATATGGATCCCTACGTCGTGACATTCGATTTTCCATATATAAATCATAGAAATCGAAAAATAAAAATTCTAACAAGTTTGAAATAAAAAAAGTAAAATTTGTCTGAAGCAGAATTCATAAACTTTTTCGACACTCTTCCGACTGAATATGAGAAAGCCTATAAAACAACCAGCTACTATCATTTCTTCATTATAGATTGAGATCTTCTTCGAACTTGATGCACAAATAGCTTTTACGGCAATCAGCGGGCTTCCAGTAGACGCTCCTGTTCCAGTAGACGTTCCAGATGTTGATGATGCAGATGCAGAACTTCTTGAAGAACTTCTTAAAGATGAGGACATTCGTGACCTTAAATCCGGGTTCCCCTACACACGAAAAGCAGGACCGCTGGGTTGTTTTCTAAGCATGCCAGGTGGTCTTCTCACCGTTTTTTTAGTAAAAAAAGATTTTAAAGCAGAAAGGTGTGATAGTTCATTTGAAAGAAGAACACTTGAAATTGGAGATAGTTTTGTTGCTAGTAGAGTTTGATAAAACTGGTGTCATCAATTTTAATAATTCATAAATCTAAACTCGGAATGACTTGCCGCGGGCTTTCTGAAGATCAACAAAAACAAGTATATACAGAACTAAATGGTTTCATTGGACCACTTTCAAGTTTCAACATCAAGAAATTGGAACTTAACTGATTGAACTCCAATTGTTAAAACTAGACGACTTTGTCAAAACTCAAAATGAATGCCAAATGCATCATGTCATGGTTTTTGCCTTTTGGATTACTGGATGATAATTAGTATATGAATGTAATACCACCAAGTCTAGTCGTAATTTTTTTAAATAATAAACATTTAATTAAAATTTTGAAAAATAAGAAAGAAAGAAAAAATTTAAAACTACCACGATCGCGGGTCGAACCCGCGATCCGCGCGACCACGGATCGCGGGTTCGACCCGCGATCGTGGTAGTTTTAATTTTATTTTTTTCTTCTTATTTTTCGAAATTTTAATTAAATGTTTATTATTTAAAAAAATTACGGAAGTCTAGCTCTGTTGGTATTTGAATAGAAATATACAAATCAAACTCCAACATTTTGATCAAGCGTGTTTGTTTGAAGAACAAAAGTCAGCCTACGTATAGTAAATTACGAATTTATAGTGCTTTTTCTTATTTACATGTTTATGTGTACCAATTAAGCTTCTTTGTTTAAAATATTTTATCCCTTCTCTGACTTCAAATGTCGACAAGTAACGCTAACAATGGACGGTGCAAACCGTATGTGAACTAATGCTTAAGGTATGACCTAAACAACACTGTAGTGTTTATTGTACACCAACTTAATTTGGACACAAATTTGGGCTCCACCACTGTAGTTTTTCAATATTTCTTAGTAAAAATACCTTTGGTTTTAGTAGATATGTTCTTCTTTGACACTGACAGTGTATTGTTTATTCTGTGACGAGAAAAGAGCCCATAACAAGTGGAAGAATTCCAGTTTGTGTAATCCTCGTGTTCAAAATGTTCATCATTTTTATCATTCACTAGAATCAATGATGTAAAGTTGCACATGCAACAACAATTTTAGCTCGAGTTGTGGTGATTCTGGTGAATGGTTTGACATGTTTTGCGGTCCAGTCCATCATTTTTTAGAACTCCAAAAAAGTGTGTTCTGTTACAATTCTGCACGACGAATGTAGATAATTAAATGCTTCTTCCTTGCCACGTTGTTTAGCATTTCTATTAGCAAAAACTGATCATTTATGCTCACTCAAAGTTACCCAATCTTTGAAAAAAAAATCACATTTTGGCTCACTCTGAAAAATATTATTATATTTTCATTTCTACCCAAAATACTTCTGATTGACATGTCGGCACAAGGAGTATGAGTCAATCCTAACACAAAACCCCCTGAAATTACTTTCCAATAAATGCACAAACAACCCCCTCAAAATACATATGGGTCGACAACGAGAGGGAATGATTGCATGAAAGAGAGAGAGAAGATGAGTGACAGAGAGAGATTTTTTGGTGTTTTTAAAGACAAATGTATTTTAAGTAAAACGCGAAACATAAGTATATTTATCAGAAATAGTCAAGATATAATATTTTTTTCAAAGGTCGGATAACTTGGAGCATAAATGACCAAATTTTCCTTCTATTATTTCGAACATAACGGCAATGATTCTTGTATGGAGTGCGAAAACATAGAAGATTTGCGTGCCTAACATCTACTAGTAATACACATTTGTCATCAAAAAAAAATTACAATGTCATTAGTAGCCATGACCTGAATAACCTAGTCATAAGTTTTCTTTCTTATCTCTATCTCTTCCAACTTCAGCATCATTTTTCATCCACATCTGTTTTCTCTCTCCCCAACCCATTTTCTTCTCTTTCCAACACTATTCACCTTTTAATTACAACACATCTCTCTCTCTCTTCTATGTATTTGGAGGTTGATCATGGAAAAAAAATTAATTTTTTTTTACAATTTGAAAAACGTATGTTGAAAAAAAAAGATTAATTTTTTTTTAAATCAAAACAAAACACACAAATAATAATTATAATTTAACAAACGACTCCAGGTGACGACCTAGTCCCCGGGATTGGTTGATTTATTTATTTATTTATTGTTTTAGTTAAAAGAAAAACGTTAGATATATATTTAGATTAATGTAGTGATTAGTTAAATTGTAATTTAATTAATTAGGTTTTGTAATTTAATTATGGTTAATGTATCGATGTTCTTTGAATTTTATAATAAAATTACAATTATTATAAAATTAATTAAACTGTTTTTGATTTATTAAGATTTAGTTATGTTTAAAAATTAAAAAAATCATATACGAAATTGAGATATGTCACAAAACACGAGTACAATACACATAAACTCCGGACGAACAATACAAAGATTGATACGAAATACATCAAAAATACGAATACGAAATACAATACAAATACGGATATAAAACAAATACGGATATAAAATTTAAATAGATGCTACTACAACAATACCGATAAACTACGAAACACACATTAACTCCAAATTAAAACGAAACAACCTACAGAAATCCCTGTGATTTAGCTCACCTAGTGAGCTCAGCAAGTGTTTATTTATCGAACTCGTCCTTGTTTTCCTTCTTCATCAGAGAAAATTGTACGTCGAGCTTCTTGGTGTTGAGTTCTCTTTCAAACTTCGCTTCAGCTTCAATGTGTTTTCTCTCTACCCGATATTGGTAACATATGTACTTGTCTTCTCTCACTATATTAAATTTGTTTTCTCAGTTCTAAAATAGTTGGATCGAGTTGCGACTGAACTGGTTATTTCCCCTTCTTTTTTGCTCTTTTAACACCTTCTGGACGAGGACATGGTTCAAACATCATTTCGTCCGTTGACGGTGTCATGTGACTCACATCGTCGTAGGTGCATTTTCTTTTCCCGCTGCTGGAACTCTTCAGACTCTCTTAGGCGACGTCTCCTGTGGTACCTCCAAGCACAACAGACTCCCATTTAGGGTACCTGCGCAACATAAGCCACGCATGAATGTAATGAAATTTGGTCTTATGTGTTCGCTCGTAGATGACATGCACTTCTTTGATGACATTGTTCTCGTTGAATACGCTTTTCTTCCTTCACACTGCCTGGTTGAAGCAACCGACTCATTGGTTGACACATGGTGATATACGTCTTCATCGTCCCTTCAATGACTCATCGTTACGCTCTATTGCATCAGCTTTGGCTGATTTTTTGAAGAGAAGTTTCACACATCTCCATAAGGACCTCATATTTTGGTTCGTCACTTACAACCATGTAAGCCGAGACGAGTCTTTCATCCTCTTCTGTGGACCACATTTTCTGCGACATGATGGTCACAATTTTGCGTGTTCCTTGACCAGTTGAAGGTTGAACAACATTTTCGTCATTCGCATCAGGTATATTGTGGCTTACATTTGCACTACTTTCTCCACTTAGGAGGCGAGTGTACGACCCAAATGGGAATTCGATTAGGTCTTGTTCCTGGGTTGGCGGGGTGGTGTGGATTGTGTTGGAATTGGTGATACTGATGGTCCGGGTGGAAGACTTGGTTTTGAAATTTTGGGTTAAGTAGAGAGGTAAGTGGGAGGGGTATATATAGATTCGATGTTATCGTCTTGTGCTCTGTGTAGTCATGCGCACATTGTAGGTCCTCGATGCTCGAGCGGTCTAACATTCGATGTTATCACCTTGTGCTCCGTGTAGTCATGCACACAATGTAGGTCCTTGCTCGAGTGATCCAAGATTCAATGTTATCACCTTGCGCTTCGTGTAGTCACGCACACACTGTAGATCCTCGATGCTCGAGTGGTCTAATTAATAAAAAATATTTCCGTATTTATATATTAGTTGTTAATTCAAATCGAATGAATTAATTAAATTGAGTGATTACAATAATGATTATTAATATATTTTGTTGATTGTTGTGAGATTTTTAGATAATAGAATAAAAATAATGACGTGACAGCAAATACTGTAGCGTGACTGAGTGGATTGGATAACGATTAAGGATTTTGTATGAATGTTGGTTTGTGCTGACGTGACAGAAAGAGAAGCTGACTTGACTGAGAGGAAAAAAATGTCGCCTAAAAAGTATCCGAACAACAACTTGATGTGCTGCCGCATGTTGCTACCTGAACAACACCGCCAAAGATGGTCTTGTGTACCTCCAACCATCTGTCTATTAGCCAGTCAACTGTCCAAGTGAACTGTTTTAGTTAAGTTACATATATATACACTAATTAAAGTTGTTCTTTAACCAAACATGTGAACCTCTCCAACAACTTGATGTGCTACCGCATGTTGTACCTTTCGACACAGAGAATCCTAACCATTAATTAAACATATATTCTTAATTGGATAACTTTATACGTAGATAATTTTTAATTGGTAATTTGCTACTGTGCACCTCTCAAGTGATCTAATTGGCCAAATACACCTGGTTTTTTACTATTTCATGATGTGCACCTGTAATCCGGTCTTATTTGCTGATATACACTTCTACCGTTAGTGGACCCCACTCCGTCACCGTTACCGACCAACGACGTTAGAAAATTTGCAATTTAAGCCTCATAGAATCTAAATGTCAGTAATTGTAAACAGAAAAAACCCATAAAAATCAATTTGTCTAACACTCTCTACTTTTTCACTCTCCACTCTTTCACTCTCTCTCTCTCATCCCTCTCTCTCTCTCCACTCTTTCACACACTCTCTCTCATCCCTCTTTCTATCCACTCTCTATCTCTCTTTTCTCCCTCCCCACTCTTTCACTCTCTCTCTTGAATCTTTCTCTCTCTCCACTCTTTCACTCTCTCTCTTGAATCTTTCTCTCTCCACTCTTTCACTCTCTCTCTCTTCAATGTTTCTTTCTTTCCCTCTCTCTCTTGAATCTTTCTCTCTCTCTCTACCTCCACTCTCTCTTTCCTTTCTCCCTCTCATCCCGCTTTCTCTCTCTATCTTGAATCTCTCTCCACTCTTTCAATCTTTCTCTCTCATCCCGCTCTCTCTTTTGAATTTATCTCTCCTTTCTCCCTCTCCACTCTTTCTTTTGAATCTTTCTCTCTCTCTCTATCCACTCTTTCACACACTCTTTCTTGAAGGTTTTTTTCTTTCCCTCTCTCTCTTGAATCTTTCTTTCTCTCTTTCTACCTCCACTCTCTCTCCTTTTTCCCTCTCCTTTCTCTCTCTCTCTCATTCCGCTTTCTCTCTCTCTCTTGAATCTCTCTCTCCACTATTTCACTCTATCTCTCGTCCCACTCTCTCTCTTTTGAATCTCTCCCTCCTTTCTTTCTCTCTCTCATCACACACTCTCTCTAATGAATGTCTCTCTCTTGAATCTTCTCTCTCCTTTATCTCTCTCCACTCTTGCACTCTCTCTCACTCGAATCTTTCTTTCTCTCCTTTCTACCTCCACTGTTTCAGACTCTCTCCTTTTTCTCTTTCTCCAATCTTTCACTCGCTCTCATTGCTCTTTCTCTCTCTCCACACTTTCACTCTCTCTCATTCCCCTCTCTATCTTGAATCTCTCTCCATGAAATGCAACCTCTCTCTCTCTCTCTCTCTCTATCCTCTCTCCTCTCCACTCTTTCACTCTCTCTCTTGAATTTCTCTTTCTCTCCTTTCTCCCTCTCCTCCTTCACTATTCCTCTCCTTTCTCGCTCTCCAATCTTGCACTCTCTCTCTCTCTCATCCCACTTTCTCTCTCTCATCACTCTCTCTCCACTCTATCACTCTCTCTCCCTCTCTCCTTTCTCCCTCTCTAATCTTTCACACTCTCATTTCTCCCTCTTTTTCCTCCCTCTCCAATCTTTCACTCTCTCTCATCCCTCTCTCTCATTTCTCCCTCTTCGCGAAGATTGGAGAGATAGATTCAAAAGAGAGGAATGAAAGAGTGGAGATGGAGAAATGAGAGAGAGAGAAAGAGGTTGCATTTCATGGAGAGAGGGGAATGCGAGAGAGTGAAAGTGCGGAGAGAGAGAATGAAAGATTGGAGAGGGAGAAAGGAGAGAGTCAGTGAAAGAGTGGAGGTAGAAAGTAGAGAAAGGAGAGAGAGAAAGAGGGATGAGAGAGATTCATGAGAGTGAGTGACTGATGAGAGAGAGAGAAGTTGTGTTTCGTGGAGAGAGATTCAAGAGAGAGATAGAGGGATGAGAGAGAGATTCATGAGAGAGAATGAGTGATGAGAGAGAGAAAGAGGTTGCATTTCGTGGAGAGAGAAAGGAGAGAAAGATTCAAAAAAGAGAACGGGGTTAGAGAGAGTGAAATAGTCGAAAGGGAGAAAGGAGAGAGAGAGAGTGTGTGTGGAGGTAGAAAGGAGAGAGAGAGAGAAAGAAAGATTCATGAGAGAGAGGGAAAGAAAGATTCAAGAGAGAATGAAAGAGTGGTGTGAGAGAGAAAGATTCAAGAGAGAGAGAGTGAAAGAGTGGAGAGGGAGAAAGAAGGGAGAGGGAGAAAGGGAAGAGAGTGTGGAGAGAGAGAGAGAGAGAGAGAGAAAAAGGGATGAGAGAGTGTGTGTGAAAGAGTGGAGATAGATTCGAGAGAGAGAGAGGGATGAGAGAGTGTGAGAGTGAAAGAGTGGAGAGTGAAAAGGTAGAGAGTATTAGACAGTTTAATTTTTTATAAGGTTTTTCTGTTTACAATTAAGGACATTTAGATTTTACAAGGTTTAAGTTGCAAATTTTCTAACGTCGTTGAACGGTAACGGTGACGGAGTAGAGTCCATTAACGGTAGAGATGTATAGCAGCAAATAAGATCGGATTACAGGTGCACATCAGGAAATAACAAAAAATCAGGTATATTTAGCTAATTAGGTCACTTGAAAGACGTACAGTTGCAAATTACCATTTTTAATCCGATAGTTCTGAAAGGGGGGGGGGGGGGGGGTGTTCCTTTAGTTGGCATGAGAGTGACAGTCATGTCACTTAACAGACATCACTTAGTTGGCATGTACGTCTGTACTAAGCAGACATCACTTAACAACCGTAATAAAACTTAAAGTCTCAGTATTGTGTTATGTATTACTCAATGAACTATTATATATAGGGATTTTTGCTTGGGTACACTTGTAAAGTCCTTTTATTGGATCTTTGCACCCATGTAGTTTTATATTAGCCTGGTACACTTGTGAAGTTCAAATTTTACATTTATACACCTTTGTCATGTTTCGTTAGTTTTCAACCCACGTCGTCAGTTTAACTTAACGTCTTATTAGCATTAACAGTTAACAGAAAATAATTAGTAGGTAATTCACCCTCCTTTTAACCCTAAATTCGTCCCAATTTCTACCCAAATCCGCCTCTTCTCAATCCGCACCAAAGCTTTCTGGTCCTCCCAGTCGACCCAAACACCAATCCCTTCCTTCCCGATCTCGAAATCCCAACATCTCTAAACACGACATCCACCTCTCAGAACCCGACCTTCTACCGTCCGCCCCTTGCAGCATCTACGTCTCTTCAACCCACTAGTTTGCTCTTGCAGCCTCCCGCTCCACAATCCGGACCAGCCTACGAAGTTCGTCGTTGTTGCCCCACTCGAAGAACAACGACAGCTTATACTGGCAGAATGTACAGTTGTATACGTAGGTATTCCTTGCAAGGCTAGTTCTACTTTTTTCTTTCCATGTTGTCAGATAATTTATCACAAATTATTTTTGCCATTCTCTTCATGTTAATGCAAATGGTATAAGGTTTTGTGCGATTTTCAATATGGTGCAACTAATTTGGGATGACTTCAGAGTAGGATATGAGAAGGGGCCTTGGTGGCAGCATCTTTTAAATGGATACACCATAACAACATGGTTGGTTGTACTTAATCTGGGATCAAGTGGTTTACTTGTATCATGGTTGATGAAATATGCAGATAATATTGTGAAGGTAACTTCCACTATTAACTTGCATTTATTTTGTTACATAATACATATATGCATAATGGTAAATTCGGACTGCTAGCTTCTTACCCATATTGTTCTAAAATTGTATGATTTTATCTTGTTGATATCTTCACGCATGTGTACTCAACATCTATGTCAATGTTACTCACAATGGTGTTGTCAATCTTCTTATTCAGTTTCAAACCCACTACACAAGTAAGATTGCAAGATTAGAGTGTGCTTTGCATTGCATTCTACAAATATTTATCTTCTGCAAATTTTTTGAAGGGCATATAAATTGTGACATGGTTTGTAAGCCACTGATGTAATTCTTTTGTTTATGGCTGCAGTTGTTCTTGTGCATCATTATCTGCATGATGTCGTTGCATATGTACTTTGCTCCCACTAACATGCCGGTCGACTTGCTAGCGACATCAAAACAAAGTCATGAACCTCTGTAGGAAGTTTTTGTCTAGCGGACAGATGAATCTTGAAATAAAATCTAAAACTTACAGATCCGTCAACCGGTAGGACAAGAGAAGTGTGGATTAGACTACAGAAAAATGATGGCAAAAGACAAGTTAGGAGTTTTCATTCTGAATGGAACATGATGAAAGAGGGAACAAGTTGTACAGCTTGAAAAAATCATTCACACATTGGCCAGTTGCTTCCTGAAGGAAAGCTTTCGACTTTCAACTCAGAATTCAATTTGAAGCATTTGTGTTGTGATTTGTGAAGAACAGAAATCGCATCGGTCGTCACTTTGTTTCCTCCTAGTCTAGTGAAATACGATGCTTAATTGCTTATGGGATGTGAAACATCATACATGTTAGCATTCCACTCGTTTGTATTTCTATTCCATTTGATTGTGTTGAGCAAATGTCATTTCACCGGGCCTCAAGTAAGATCAAACGACTTCTGTACTTCCACTTTGAAAATTTTCACTTATTTGTTGTGTTGCGGACTTGCTGCAAGAATGAAATAAAGAATCGTTGGGAATAGATCACAATAGATCAATTCACAACCATATACCAAGCTTCATAATTGCCTCAAGAAATAAGAGAAAATGAAATATAAGGATTGGTTTTAACACTCTAATTGTGCTCTCATTTCACATTCACAATTGATGGCAAAAGTCAAAGCTCAAAATTCTTCAGCAGAGTAGTTCAGTCATTCATATCCTTCCACATTATCACCATAACTTCTTATCTTAGTAACATGACGTACAAACTATGAAACTAGTTCACATTTCACATTCCAAGTTGGTTACGTTCTCGAATGATTCTACCCAATCCCATCCTCCATTGTACTAGATAAACACAATTTCCCTTCGAAACAAAAGCATCATCAACGTTCATAGTTGATATACAACAAAAATAACACTTAAAATACAACAAAAATCAAGGTTCGTAGACCGTATAGTTTATATATGCTTCTAAGATACTATCATTATCATATCTAACTGAAGTTAATTAATGCTCGACACTAAACTTGCATGTACGCTCAACAACAATAGAGTCATATACATGTGCTGGGAGAAACCAAACTTTTTGTTATTCGGTAAAGTTCATACCCATGGAGAGCATGGGTAAAGTCTCCGAGATGTAGTTCTATGCTATTATTTTTCACTAACTATACCATAGCTCCTCAATGTACTCCAACAACATCTACTGGTTGTTCCTCTATTTCAGAGTAATTGGAATTTGTTGATCCTGAACCATAGCTGCATGATTCCTTGGCCAAGATGGAAGTTTCGACGGCTCTATCCTATGTGACTTCTTCTTGGACCGTCGAATGCTCAGCTGGAACTGCCGACTTGGGTGTGATGTCCTATTGTCGTGCACTCTCAATTTGTTGCTTCAAAGCAGCTGATTTTGGCTCCCTCGTGGGAGGTCAATTGGGGGTTTTGGAGGAGAAAGCGCTGGGTCGATTGGGAGGAGTAGAAAGGGTTTTCGTGGATTGAGAAGAGGACGAATGTGGGTAGAAATTGGAGACGTATTTGGGGTTAACAAGGGGGGTGATTTAGTGTAGGATATTAACGACGTTAACCACTAACTATCATTTTTTAACTGTTAATGCTAATAGGACGTTAAGTTAAACTGACGGCGTGGGTTGAAAAGTAACGGGAACATAACAAAAGTGTATAAATGTAAAATTTGAACTTCACAAGTGTACAAGGCTAATATAAAACTAAAAGGGTGCAAAGATCCAATAAAAGGACTTTACAAGTGTACTCAAACAAAAATCCCATTATATATATATATATATATATATGATCATTTGGTGTATACAGTGGAGCAACTGAGAGCAGTACAAACAACAATAAACATAATAAGAGTTTGCGCGCATCAATATTGCAATGTGTGATGGTAAAAAAACTAAAAAAATAAATGAAAAAATGAGCAACAAAAAACAGTAGCGCGCATATGTATGTGCCCTGAACCAAGAAAAAACAAGAAGTTATATGTGGAAACATTTCTTATCTCCATTCTATATATAATACATGTATAGTAAAACTTAATTAACTGATCTACGCTTCCCAAGTGCACATAAACACAAACATGAACATAGAACCAAAAAACATAGCACATCAAGTGTACCATACTATAACACTTCACAACAAGCAAGGGGACTCATCAATGGTGTCCAACGCCGGCCGCCACGACCCTTGACTCCACGCAACATGATCTTCATATTCGACACCTCCGACCGGCTTCACTTGCAACCTTTGCTTCCCTTTGGCGGCCCCCGAAGAGCAGCGGGTGTTGATGATCCCCATCTCCTCCTCCGTCAAGACGGAGTACAACATGTCCATGGGGAGAAGATAGTACCTCCGGTGGGCCTCCAGCTCGTCGTCCGCCGCCAACCCTGGCATGCGATGGCCCACATGGAGGTACCCAGAGTCGCAGACGAATAGGCCAGGGTTGTGGTGCATGATCTCCCCGGCTTTTATCGGCCCTCGGTGCTCCTCCACTCCACCGTCCTCCCTCACCACCTTGATGGTGGCTCTTCTATTGGAGGCGCAAGAAGTGTTCCCCATGTGTTTTAGGGAGAATAATAATAATAACAATAACAATAATTATGACAGAGAGATAGTGAGCAAGTGGGGTTAATGTATATATGGATGTGGATATGGGAGTGTTGATGCATGTGATGTAGTTGGAGTGTTGTTTCGGTGCATATATAAAGAAGGTGATCGAGATTACACGGAGGGAGGTGTCAATATTAGCTACTTGTGCTACCAAACAAAGGGGTAGTGCAAATGGGAACCACAGTCGCATTTTGATGATTCCATGCACAAAAGTTTGACAACCACCAGCTTCTTTAAGTATTGTCACGAGTTGGTTGTAACTAAAGTTAATTAATTTGCTTAGGGGTGTGCTAGGGTAATTCCGTAAAAAGAGTCAAATAGGTGGTGGTGATGGTGTTTGTGTGTGTGTGTGTAGGTTTGTAAGTTGAGTTTGTCACCTAATTGTAAGTCTATCTGATGTATGATCATATATAGTTCTCACCTAATTTCATTATGTTCTGCAGGTTAAAATTTTTTTTCAGTTGGATTGATTGCGACCAACTTAATTTGATCATCACTCTTGAACTTCAATTGTTGTCTATTACCATAGTTTGTGTTGGGTTACAATTAAAAACGTAGCAGAAAAATAACATACAAATGATTTCTAAATTCATCAACCACCTAAGATTCACATGCACATGATAATAATGAGGAAAACTAATGTACAACCATTTATACTTTTGATACGTATCTTTTTTTTGCTCACGGAGGATGTGCGGAGAATCCCAAGTGTGATTCCTCTACTCGGGACACACGAACCATAGACTAAACTCCACCAACACGTTAACTAGAACGAGAGGGATGGAAGAACAAACTTCTTCCATGGTGGTGGAAGGGAGGGGACGGCTAGGGTTTGTAGGAGAGAAATAGTTTTTGCATCCTTTTTTCTCTTCTTTTCCATATATTTATAGACCTCTCTTAAGCTAACCATAATCTCATTAACCATTAGGTAAGTGAGCTTAATGGGTCATTAGCCATCCATTTGTTTAGCTCATAGATTCTAATGTGTGTAACCCTTATAAGATCCGATTATATTAGTAAAGCACACAATAATTGACACGTAGATCGTAATTGGTTTCTAGCTAAACATTATGACCCATAATGTAATCGGATTAATTTTTCTTTAAATTATTTATTCATTGTCATCTTGATTAAATGACACCTCCTTCAATCTCCCACTTGTCCTTAAGAAGTGTGCAATAATAAATTCATTTGTCTCTTATTGTCTTGATCTGAACATCATGTAAGATAGTATGTCATCCCATTCCGTTCAGACCATTTCTTGAAATCCGAGTTCAAACTGCTGAAACAAATGATTAACTTTTATTCCATTTGAGCACGGCCATGCATTTCGGTTTTCACTCTTTAAGAGGCCCAAAGACAACTATCCTATTAAATAGGAGGACAATCCAATCTTGCACCTCTACAATTCTCTATATGATTCATGTCAATTTTGACATCTGCCTTTAGAGCCTCCTTTTACGACGTGACGTTTGATGGAGTCAAGAATATACCAATTCTCATATAAGTAAAGTGATTCACTCATGTTTGAGGAATTTACATAAATAGTCAATGAGAAATCTTATGACATTCCAAATCTCTTAAAGATTCTCATAGCGGGTTAGTCCAATATATATCCATGTAATTGACTAGACATCAAAATGTCTCTATAGCCCATGAAACGGTGTTATCAATCAACTTACAAACTAGTCTTTACAAGTCATTGACGTCCAACTCAATGACCTAAACCAGAGACAACAATAAAATATACATTCAAGTTCACATTATAGGGTTTCATTTATCAAATCACGTATTTGACAAACCTATTTGAATTTATAATTTATTTTGGATAATTATTTAATTCTAAACCATAATTAAATAAATACTGAAATTTTATATTTCATTTGACAAACGTAAACAATACCAATTCATGAACTACTTCATAATACTAGATATTACATAATCAACGCCATTCTGCAATGTGTTTTATTCCTATGGCCCTAGTATGACTCTCATGCTTAGGCCGAGGCAATGATTTAGTTAACGGATCAGTCACATTGTCGTCTGTATGAACCTTGCAAATCTTTACATCTTTCCTTTCAGAGATATCTCGTATTACATGAAATTTCCTAAGAATATGTTTGGATTCTGGTGAGATCTAGGTTCCTTTGCTTGAGCAATGACACCATTATTATCACAATAAAGGTTCACTCCTCTATCAATGCTAGGAACTACGCCAAACTCAGTAATGAACTTCTTAATCCAAACCTTTTCCTTTGTAGCTTCTGAAGCTGCAAGGTATTCTGCTTCAGCTGTAGAATCAGCGACAATACTTTGCTTTGAACTTTTCCAGCTCACTGCTCCTCCATTCAGACGAAAAATGTATCCGTACTGAGACCGGAAATCATCTCTGTCAGTTTGGAAGCTCGCATCAACATGACCTTCGATAATAAGCTCACTTTCTCCTCCAAACACCAAGAAACTATCATTAGTCCTTCGCAAGTACTTAAGGATGTTCTTAACTGCAGTCCAATGTACCTCACCTGGATTTGATTGGAATATGCTACACATGCTCAGAGCATATGCAACATCTGGGCGAGTACATATCATGACATACATGATAAATCCGATTGCCGATGCATAAGGGATCATACTCATACGCTTCCCCTCATCAAGCCCAGATGGACACTGAGTTTTGCTTAGCGTTGAGCCATGAGACATGGGTAGAAATCCTCTCTTAGAGTCTTTCATGTTGAATCTTTCAAGTACCTTATATATATAATTTTCTTGACTTAATCCAATCATCCTTTTAGATCTATCTCTATAGATCTTGATGCCCAATATGTACTTTGCCTCTCCCAGGTTTTTCATTGAAAAATACTTTCCAAGCCAGATCTTTGTAGTTTCAAGCATTGGAATGTGGTTTCCTATGAGCAGTATGTCATCTACATACAAGACCAAGAAAACAACACATATCTCACTAATCTTCTTGTAGACACAAGATTCTTCTTCATTTATGAGGAAACCAAACCTTTTGACGACCTCATTGAAGTGAAGATTCCAGCTCCATGATGTTTGCTTCAGTCCATAAATGGACTTCTGAAGCTTACAACTTTCCCAACATTCATGGAGTCCACAAAACCCTCAGGTTGTGTCATATACACATCCTCTTCCAAAATCCCGTTTAGGAAGGCGATTTTGACATTCATCTACCAAATCTCATAATCATAATGAGCAGCAATTGCTAAGAGTATCTGAATGGATTTAAGCATGGTGACTGGTGAAAATGTTTCAACATAGTTTATACCATGAACCTGTCGGTAACGTTTTGCTACCAGCCTAGCTTTGAAAACGCTCACGTTTCCATCCTTGTCTATTTTCAATTTGAAAATTTATTTGTAGCCTATGGGTGTTACCCCATATAGCAAATCAACCAAGTTCCACACTTGATTTTCAGACATGGATTCCATTTCAGATTTCATGGCTCCAAGCCATTATTTGGAATTTGGACCCGTCATAGCTTCTTTGTAGTTGTTAGGCTCCTGACTTTCCAAAAGTAGGATTTCACAATTCTCGGTCAAAAGGAAATCAACACACCTCTTGGGCCGAGATCGTGGCATATCAGATCTACGTAGGACTGAAGCAACAAGAGAAGTGTTCACAACGGTTTGTGAATCTTCGCATGAATTAAATTCGTCTGGGACAGTAATAGGGTCGCGTGGTGAATGCACGACTTCAGAGATATTATCTGTAACCCTTGTCGGGATTTCAGAGTCATGTACCTCTACCTCCAGCATATGTACTCCCATCTCGATTGAGGTGTCATACACAGATGCCACTGCCTCTGATGTGGGTTCAACCACATCCATTTGTTGCTCTTCTCGAATTTCTTTGAGAACTACATTACTCTCACTTGTTTGTTTGGAAAGAAATTCCCTTTCCAAAAAGACACAATCACGAGAAACAAACACTTTGTTTTCTGACTGGTTATAGAAGTAATAACTCTTAGTTTCTTGGGGATAACCCACAAAGAAACATTTGTCTGACTTTAGGTGCAAACTTATCAGAGAGTAAACATTTTACATAAGCTTCACATCCCCAGACTTTCAGAAAAGACAACTTTGGAATTTTGTCAGTCCATTTCTCATATGAAGTTTTTCCACAGCTTTTGACGGAGTTCTATTTAGTGTAAAAGTTGTTGTTTCAAGAGCATATCCCCAAAAGGATACTGAAAGACTGACAAAACTCATCATAGATCGAACCATGTCTAACAATGTTCGATTTCTCCTTTCGGACACAACATTCCATTGTGGTGTTCCTGGTGGAGTTAATTGTGAAACAATTCCACAACTTCTAAGATGATCATTGAATTCTTCACTCAAATACTCGCAACCACGATCTGATCGTAATGACTTGATTTTCTTGCCAAGTTGGTTTTCTACTTCATTCTGAAATTGTTTGAACTTTTCAAACGATTCGGATTTACGTTCCATTAAGTATATGTAACCGTATCTACTTAAGTCATCAGTTAACGTGACGAAGTAATTGAAATTTCCTCTAGCCATGGAACTCATTGGACCACACACATCTGTATGTATGAGTCCTAAAAGTTCACTTGCTCTCTCACCCTTTTCTGTAAAAGGTGTTTTCGTCATCTTTCCCATCAAATATGATTCACATGTATCGTATGATTCTAAATCAAATGATGTTAGAAGTCCATTCTTTTGGAGCTTCTGCATGTGCTTCAGGTTGATGTGACCAAGGCGACAATGCAAGAGGTAAGTGAGATTCGATTCATTTGATTTTTGCCTTTTGGTGTTTATGTTAAAGATATGACGATCTAATTCAAGTAAATAGAGATCATTAATTAATTTAGCACTACCATAAAACATGTCATCTTTATAGATAGAACAAAATTGATTTTTATTATAAATGAATAACCTTCAATATCCAATACTGAAAATCAAACAATGTTTCTACCAATAGAGGGAACAAAATAACAATTATTATGTTCCAGAACTAAGCCTGAGGGCAAACATAAATCAGAAGATCCTACAGCTAGTGCAACAACTCTTGCTCCATTTCCAACTCGTAGATCAACTTCCCTTTTTGCCAAGTTCCTAATTCTTCTTAGTCCATGCACATTGGAAATAATGTGGGATCCACATCCGGAATCAAATACCCAAGAAGAAGAATTTGCTAAATTAACATCAATAACAAGGGTACCTGAAGAAGAAGCTATTGCGTCATTCTTCTTGTCCTCCTTGTTTTCTGACCTGAGAACAATTCTCAGATTCCTTTCCCAATCAAGGAAATTATTTCCGTTCAGCTTGTCCTTCTAAAGGATAGAACGGAGATTGAAAACAGTATTACTATTTCCGACCATTAATCTACATTTTGAAAAAAAGGAATTGCAAGTTTATTATGTTTGTCATAAATAGCTCAAAACATTTAAACAATTAAGCTAAAACACACTACTTAATTTATAATTTGTCCCTTATTGAACTAGTGATTCCAAGACCATATTTCACATAATATTAACGGACTTTGGCCCTTCCTCAACACTAGGTGATCAAGGTAAGTAAACTCTTTTACTGGTTATACCTCTTGGTTGGTAGGTAACATCTTATGTTATGCCTCAAAATCCAAAACTCTTTTGATGATTTTGTTGAGATCAACCAAATTAAACATGTAAACCCCTTCTTTGAATTTACCCGTACTATCCCAAGAGAAAAGGTGACGCCTTGCTTTGACATAACCCATGACCAATTTTCGAGGGCTTCGCATGTGTCAATTTGGAAAGACATGTAAACTCAATTTTCTTTTAGGAACTTATGTTTATTATGTTTGTTTATCATGTGAACTCATAACATAACCATTCAACATTCATAAACATAAATATACACAAAGCATGCGAAATAAATCGTGATCCTAGTATGACCCCTACTCCTAAAAGACTAATCTTCATAGGAACACCTTCTTGAACGCCTTGGATCTCCATCCTTGATTCTTCAATCAAGCTTACAAGACAAGGAAATAACAATAACAATAACGATAATAATCCTAATTACTATTACAATACTAAATCGCGATACGCAGATCGTATAAAATGAATACATAATGAAATTAGGATTACAAAATAATGTGCAACGATGCGCAGATTGTCTACTGGGCCATACTAGTCATCTCACAAAATCATACATTCATAACATCATATTATAAACATACACCATGCATTCACAATAATATCACCCACAATATTATCCACACATAATATCACATATCATGCATAATATCATCCATAATATTATATATACATTACTATATAAATGCAAGATATAATTAATCAAATTAATAAATCTTAATTAAACTAATCAAATCAGTCATTTAAATTAGTCAATCAAACTTTTGTGTGTTTTAATTAAATAAATCAAAACATGCATATTACCATAAATCAAAGTAATCAAGGTTGCATCATATATGGTAAATCTAATTTATCAAACATTTATGTTTAAATTACCATAAACATGCACATTACCATAAATCAAAGTAATCAGGTTGCATCATATATGGTAAATCTAATTTATCAAGCATATATGTTTAACTTACCATAAACATGCACATTACCATAAATCAAAGTAATCAAGGTTGCATCATATATGGTAAATCTAATTTATCAAACATTTATGTTTAAATTACCATAAACATGTACATTGCCATAAATCAAAGTAATCAAGGTTGCATCATATATGGTAAATCTAATTTATTAAGCATATATGTTTAAATTACCATAAACATGCACATTACCATAAATCAAAGTAATCAAGGTTGCATCATATATGATAAATCTAATTTATCAAGCATATATGTTTAAATTACCATAAACATGCACATTACCATAAATCAAAGTAATCAATGTTGCATCATATATGGTAAATCTAATTTATCAAGCATATATATTTAAATTACCATAAACATGTACATTACCATAAATCAAAGTAATCAAGGTTGCATCATATATGGTAAATCGAATTTATCAAGCATATATGTTTAAATTACCATAAACATGCACATTAGCATAAATCAAAGTAATCAATCTTGCATCATATATGGTAAATCTAATTTATTAAGCATATATGTTTAAATTACCATAAACATTATTGAGCTCCAAGCCCAATTCGAAAATTGGAAATAAAATTCATTACTCCCACTCAAATGTATACATGATCTAATCACATATAAACCCTAAAATCATGCATGTACTTAAAACAACAATTGTTCATATCAAGCATGAATATTTAAACAACTTTTGTTCAAATAACACGACATAAACAATATGAAATTATCTAATAATATCAATTTATTAATATGTTAATCATCATTATCACATCATAAATCGAAATTAGGGTTTAACCGATTTGAGCGAATAATCATGAAACATTTAACCAAAAACAATCTAGAAATACATCATATGGTTCTAGATCAATGATTAAAACATAAAACTTATTCTCATGCAAAATTAATCCAATTAAATCAATCATGTGTCATGCAACATGCATTTCTACCTAAAACAAATTTGGTGATACATATATACAAAATGCATGAAAGTAAGAGAAGAGAGAAAAAAACATTTTTTTAAAATATAATTTCGGAAATGCATCAAATGAGAAAAAAATATTTTTCTTTTCAGTCTAACCATTAAAATCATATGCATGAGGCTCTGGTACCACTGTTGGGTTGCGATGAAAAACGCAGCGGAAAAATAACATAGAAACAATTTCTAAATTTATCAACCACCCAAGATCCATGCACTTGATAATAATGAGGAAAACTAATGTACAATCATTTATACCTTTGATGTGTGTCTTTCTTTTGCTCAGTGAGGATGTGCAGAGAATCCCAAGTGTCATATGGGATTGAAGGACACCTACTTCAGTTTGTAAGAAGCCGCTACGGATTAATATATCACAAGAATTGTATATTGAGAATTCATATTATATTGAAAACACTTGATCTTCAAGTAAATGGAGAAGAGTGATTCCACAATTATCCAACAACCATATGGGATTGATTCTAGCAATATATATCAAGGTTGAAGTTACGATCTAATTCTTAAGTACATCAAGGTTGAATTTCTTATCACTCTTCGTTTCTCTTCGTAAGTTGTTAAATGAAACACGAGAGACGGTTTCACATATCTTAACTCTTCCTAGGATGGACACCAAACTTGTACTTAGTTTCCTTCTTTTTAAGTCACATATAAATAATAATAATAATAGAACGTACAAATCATGGTAAATCCCGTATCTACCAACTTAAAAGGGAACATTAATCAAACAGCAAAATCCAAGTGTATTTGGAGGATTGGGAGAGCCATATGGCTTAAACAAATGCGCGTCATGCCCGTAATTTTTTTATTTAATAAAAAAAATTGAAATTTCGAATTTTAGGAAAAAAATTCGAAAAATACTCCGATCGCGGGTGTGACCCGTGATCCGTCCCCCGATTTTTTTTTTGACAGATCGCGGGTTGGAACCGTGATCCATCATTTTTTTTTTTTAAATAAATTTTTTCCATGGATCGTGGGTCACACTCGCGATCGGAGTATTTTTCGAAAAAAAAATTCTTCCTAGAATTCAAAATTTCAATTTTTTTTATTAAATAAAAAAATTACGGCGCCATGCTCTAAAAGTCGAGAGGAATTAATGTGGACAAAACACCAACCAACCAATCCTATGGTTGGGAAGATGAGAAAAGCAGCACATCACCAACTGGAACACAACACTACTCCTTGGTGGTTACAGTTTAAACTATGGACGCCCTAATCTGTCCTCATGCATGTACACTAATCAATGTATTCCTCAATTAGTCCCATAACAATTAGGTTCTAGTGTTTGGTGGATTTTGGATGATATTGGATTATTGGCCTCTATCAATTTTTTATTACATTATATTTGCGAACTTGTGCGTATATATATACGTAGACTTCCCGCCAATCACGGCTACAATGGTTGGTATGTATTTGGGCATTTTTGTATGGAAAAATTGCAGTTTGATCCTCATCACATTTGGCACGAGAAACCTAGAGCACTTTATTACACCATTATTCTTTGAAACTTGAGTCCTTTGATCTTTTGAGATTTTGATAAGTTATCTCTCTCTTCAATTTTTTATCAAATATTCTTGAATAATTCTTGAGTCTTGAACCCTCAATATAAACTTGAACTTACCCTTGAATCTTATCAGATAAAGCTTTCTGGCTTGAACAACATTTTTTCTCTTGTACGGTGTGAGCTAGTTTTGTGTTATAAGGTCCAATTTATAGTAATTTGGGTCGAGTCACGACTGAGAGTTTTATCTTTTAGCCTTCTAGGATTAAATTGTACTTTAGCTTTAGGAATAGATTTTAAAAAAATAGTGAAGAAGAATATAAACTTGCTAAAATGGCAAAAAACAGTGTGTGAAGTACATGTGAGTTTCAAAAGATCAAGGTGCTAATGCTAAGTGCTCAAGGGCCAAATGTGACGACAGATTCCAATTTACCATTTTCATAAATAACTTACCAATTCAATAGTAATATTCGTAGAAAATAATCTTGCATATTCATCTACATCAATATTCTAGTAAAGCCTTTTTAGGCACATACTCCACGAGGAAAAAATTAACATAAATATATAATTGTGAATTTTTTTTTGGTTATTAGACTATCTGAAAACAAATGGGATGGGATTTATAAGAAACGGAAATTTGGGACTTGAGAGGGCACATGAGAAAAATAACAAGAACAAGAGATTCTATGTAAATACAAAAATATAAAAGTATTACAGCAAAATGTCTACTTCTTGACTTCACACAACGATGCATGACAGCATGACGCAACTATTTTTGAGTTCGAAGTTTAATTTTTGATAAATTGTTTCGAGTTTGAAGTTGTTTGCTTCTAAATTAAAGGTTGGTGATCAAACAAATGATTGGGAGATTTGTGATAACATAAACAAGGTCGAAAAGCGAGATACTACTAGTTAAGAACATGTTGTGATTACTTCATTAAAGATAAGATGCAAACATTGTTATATGGTACAAGCCAGAGATCGGATTAACAAATATCAATATGATAGTTTAATATCATGTTATAATATTCTTTCTAACGTACATTATTGTAACGTCCCCAAAATAACAAAAATTTTAAACTTTAAAAGATACTCAATAATCATCAATAACCAGATCACATGGAAATGCTACTGGAAATATATACATATAATATAAGGTGCACCGTATACAAGAGTTGTTAAAAGTATAACTACATCAAAATACAATCGACACAGATATACAAGTAGTCATAATAACCTCAAAATAGACACAAGGACCTGACTCCAAAAATGTACTCGTCCTTAGTCACCACCATATCACCTCCTGAATGGGACCGTGAAATAAAAACATAACAACAATGCCGTGAGTTTCCATGAGGAAACCCAGTATGTCAAGTCCACCTACATGCACATGCAATACATGACATATCATACTAGTATCATGCCAAACATAAACATAACAGATGATTCTCCAAACGGATTATTAGGTCATAAATCATAACGGTCATTTCCCCAACCGGGTTTCATTAGTCATAAGTCTAGTTTTGGACATCCATAGATACACACCGCAGGGACATGCGGTCCTACGGAAAGTACGCGACACACCCACACTCGCAGCTACACTAGTCATATGGGTTCAGTGAAGGTCACACGCACTTCCGAGTCATCATCAAATCTGATCTGTGGTCGCAATGCCACAATCGGCCAAAGCCCTCACTCTGGTCGGTCATACTCGTCAGCTGTGCCACAACTGGACGATCAATCCGTCGAAACATCGGTCGGTCATCTTCGTCGCCACACAGGCTAAGACACAAAACTCTATTGCGCAAGGCTAACAGACATCTCTGTCGGAACACAGGCTAAGGTCATCTTGCTATTGCTCCATAGAGCCAAAACATATAGATCATGCAAAGGGAAATATGGTCCCACGGGTCTACTACCTAAGTCTCAATGCACATGTCATATCATGGAAAATATAAGTCATAAAAGAATCCACACATCATAAACAAACAATACAATCTAGTGCACCAACGGTCGACCGAAAAGGTAAAAGCAGTCAATCGGTTGGTCGTTAATACCGGTACTTGATTCAACCACACAATCCATCGATCGAACCCAACAAATATCACAAGGGTCGAACAAGAGTCTTCTGACGGTTAACTGTTTGGAAGGTCTACGCCACAATATTATTAAACAAAACATCATATCGGTCGAACGATTGTGGACCTGGTCGACCGAAAGATAACAGACAAATCTTATGTTTTCTCTAAGTCATCATCAGTCGACTTAAATATGAATTGGTCGAATCACATTTAAGTTCTCTTAAATAATCAGTCAAACAAATCATATAGACCGTTTAGAAGGTCTAGGCCCCAACCGACCTACCAACATTGTAACCGGTCGAACGGCAAGAGAACTCATTCGATCAAAAAGCAACAGAGCTTACCCAAAACACACAATCGGTCGACCGCCAAGGGCGTCGTTCAACCGATGAAGAGCCAAACTCTTGCAATTACACTGCGCGCGGTCGACCAAAACACATGTCGGTCGATCACCTGCAGCAACCTTGTTGCATAATAACCATCGTCGCGACCTCCAGTCAGCGACACCTCACACTCCTCGGGAGAGCACCAATAATGAACTTGGCATACCTTTAAGGCCTGAAGAAAACTTAGAAGAGCAACGAAGATCGCCTCCTCGCCAACGAGCTTTTTCCGACAAAACGGCAAGCTCGACTCCGATGAAAATTGAATATCCTTCTCCTTCTCTTTTTCCGATGTCCTTCACACTCTCCTTAAATCTTGATACTTCTTCTTAGTAACCAAAATCCAAACTCACCCAACTCCTCTCCTTCCCCAACTTCTTCTTTTCTTCACTCAATCAAAGCCACCAACAAAACCTCCTCTTCACCACCACCTCTCCTTTTATAATCTACCCAACCTAAACTCCCTCTCTCACCACCACACACGTGTGGAAGGCAAAGAAAAATACCTTCTCACTCCCTTGACATCCATCCACCTAGGGCTGACAATTTGGGTCTTGCACGAAACTCGAACCTGAACCCGACACTAAATATCACGATTCGGGTCGACACGAATGACACGAACTGTAATTCGGGTTGGAGTATTTCGTGTAATTCGGGTTGACACGAATAACACTAACTGTAATTTGGGTCGGGTTTGTGTTTCGTGTAATTCGTGTCAAACATGCTAGTTCGTGTTCGAGTTAATTCGTGTTTGTGTAAATTTGTGTCAAATATGTCATAGTTGGTGTCAAACAAGTTATTTTGTGTTCAGGTTAATTCAGGTTTGTAAAAATTCGTGTCAAACAAGTCAGTTCGAGTTATTCGGGTTAATTCGTGTTCATGTCAACACGAACACGAAAAATGGATTCGTGTCAATGTGGGTCGTGTTCGGGTTACCAAATTCGTGTTCGGGTTTAAGATTAGATTTTCGTGTTTGTGTTCATGTCGCATATTTCTTATTAATTTGTGTTCGTGTTCGGGTCGAGTAAAAACAAGTCGTGTCAATTCGTGTTCGTGTCAAACACGACACGAAGTTACGAAACACGAATTTACGAGACCTACATCCACCCACGTATGCATGGCAAAACAAATTTGTCTTCGTCTTTTCTCCTCAGCCAAATACTTTCATCCACCACCTAAGAAGCCAAAATTCAATTTCCCACCCGAAACCTTGATTAATTTATTATTAAAGTTTGGGTTCTCACAACTATTCTAGTGTAGCTTTCAAAAAACACGAAATAGATGCCAGCTCTCCCTTTAAGCTTTTCCGCATGGTTTCGAATAGATGGACATATTAATGATGATCGTTGATTACTATCTTAGACATGGTTACATAAACTAAGTGAAAATATAAAATATATGCGAGATCACACTGAAACACATGTTCAAAGTTAGCTATAACAACAAAATTAAGTAGAAATTTTCCAACGGAAGACAAATATAATTTCGAAAAAAAAACAAAATCACTAATGATAAGGATATATACGTTCTTAATCTACAAGTGATTAAAAAATCTACAAGTGATTACGAATTAATGATTATATTAATTTTGTAGAGTCTTTTTTGGAGAGGGTTGTAATTTGTAAAGGAGATAAGTTACCCCGCGCGCCAAACTTGGTTTAAGTGCTGTTAGACAAATTTCTATTCGAATGGAAATAGAAAAACAAAATTTGGAACCATTTTTTAACGATTTTTAAAGGTAAAATTATGTGATACAAAATAACCTATTTGGCAATTTAACCGCATTCCGGACATCAACTTTCACTACCTAAACCACATAATTGAGAAATGAGATTTTTGCGGTGGGACATTTCCAAAAGTTATTTATTAGATTTTTGCTACTGCATATTCTTTTATTACTGTGATACACTCGTTAACTAACGTAATTGATTTAGGGAACTATTATTTGTGACCGGAAAATTACTTAAATCGTCCTAATAATTACCATTTTACCTTTCACAATTCATGTAATATTCATTTCGCCCAGAGTCCTAAAACAAGATTTTTGTCTTGATTTTCCTCACATGCCAAGTACCACCACTACGAAAATGTCTGGCGAAATGCCTGGATCTGGTAAGGTAAACGAGACGGATTTTTTTTAAAGGAAGACACAAAAAATGCCCTTTACAGTTTGTTGTCATCCTTATCTCTATATTTCTTTTGCAGGCGGATATTTGTATTTTCGTGTTTGATATGATGTTTTACAGTGGCAAGCAGTAAGGTTTTTTCTGTTTCTGGTTTTTTTGATAATCTACTTTCTGTCTACAAACATTTAAAGTGAATTCTAATAATTGAGTTAGACATTGAGAAGTAGAGAAGATCAATTGATTCATCTACCAACAGCATGTTTATTCTAAAACATAATTAATGTTACATTTTGAGTTGGATTCTTATATGTGCTTCAATAGTTCAATTTATTGGTTACATGAAAGAGGCCGAAAAAAACATGATCGAGATTTATAAACGCATTAGTTGCATGTGTAACCTATCTAAGCAGAAAGTTACTGAGAATCTGGCTAATGCTTTCAGGTAAAGAGAGACTATGTAGAAGGATTCTGTACGTGAAAGCATTAGCCAATCCTTCTACATAGTCTCTCTTTACCTGAAAGCATTAGCCAGATTCTCAGTAACTTTCTGCTTAGATAGGTTACACATGCAACTAATGCGTTTTGCATAAACAACCACCTTTAACCAGGATTCTGTACGTTTTGATGCAGCATAATTAGCATCAATATCAAGAGATTTCACCATGATTCCTTCACATGATGAATTGCATGCATCTTCTAGAAAAGAATGCAACTTGGCCAGTCTGTTATGATCACCCTCAATTGCTTCATCTGCTTCAACCTACTCAATAGGTGAAAGTTGTTATGATAACTATTACAAGAAAATTCAACAAATTGATAAAGAATATACTAACTGTCATCTCCTTTGCAAACTCCAAATACCCTGGCTTCTCTTCCAAAATGAGATCCTTTAAAACTAAGAAATATAAATAAGTCAAAATGAAAATATTATCTCCTACGAAACAACCAAAATCACAACACAAAAAAAGTGTAGTAGTAATAATAGGAGGCATACATTTTCGCCTTTGGCGAAGGGGAAAACCTAACAGCCTGCAAAATCAAGTACATATAAATCAGAAGACCAAGTTTTGAGATTTCTTCTTCAGCATATCACAACTGCGTTATCAATAGACATTCATCTTTCTTGTCAGGAAATAACCACGACGTCTTACAAAAGACGGGTAAATAGAATTTTGGAGTTTTTCAAAGTAAACTAAATAGCCTAGATTTTCAGATGTATCTCTCTGTCTCTTCTCCATCTATACTAAAAAGAGACTAAGGTGGTCGACAAACATAGACATGTTAATTGGGTCGTGTTCGTGTACTATCATGTCTGACAGTTCTGCATTCGTGTCAGGATTTCGTGTTAACGTGTATAATATAAATTGAAAAGATTTTATCATGTTTAGATTGAAAATAGTTAAGTGACATGTTATATTGATATTTTTCATTCTAAATAACATCTTAATTGACTATTATTAAGTAAAAACAATTGATTATCTAACAAAAGATGCAATTCATGTCTGTTTCGTGTACAAAAACAACTTATCGTGTTATTGTGTTCGTGTCAAATCGTGTACCAATTATTTTATATTTGTATGTTCACAAAACATCATAATAAATCATTTCAATCATACAAAAAATTTGTGTAAATTTGTGTCTAAATCATGTCTCCTTATCGTGTCGTGTCTGTGTCGTGTTATCGAGTCGTGTCCAAAATTTACAGGTCTAGACAAACAGCTTAGTCAACAACCATTTTGCATCTTCACCCACTCCATTTCAAATTTTAGAATTCCATTCTTGAGAAACATCTACACGACACCTTCTTCCTCCTGCTTCGCCAACTTCATCTGCTTGTCTCCTCCAGCAATTTGACCTATTCGTGGGATGCTATGACATAGGGCTGAGCATCGGTCCGGTCCGGACCGGACTGAAAAAAAAATTAGGTCCGGATCGAAAACCGGACGGGATCGGAAAAAATTCGGATAGGCGGTCCGAAGACCGGACCAGACCGGACCGGACCGGACCGATTTTTTACCTTAAATTAAAAAAAAATTGGACTCCGGACCGGAAAATTTAAAATTTGCTGGACTGAAACCCGGACCGGACCGGATTTTTTCAAAAATTTCCGGACCGAACCCGGACCGACCGGTCCAGTCTAGTCCGGTTGACCGGTTTGACCCGGTCAATGCACAACCCTACTATGGCATGTGGGCGTGGTGATAGCAAGGATTAAATTGACTGGGCGTTTCGGGGAGGATCTTGTCCATGGAGCGGGAAAGAGCGCAGACTTCAACTTCTGGAGCAAAGAATTGGTCGTAGAACTGCTGTCGCTCAAATTTTAGATTGACGATTTTGTTGGAGAGATTCGGGTTGTGATAATCCTGGACTCTTCTCAGATCGTGTACAGATCACTTTCCGAACAAGATTATTCGACCCTATTACACTGCCCGGGTTGCACGAATACCTTGCGGGGATAATCCTGAGAAGGAACAATCTCGTTCAGGCAATATGAACTTCGATCAGAAAGGTAGAGAAAGTCTCTATTTTTCAAGTACCGAATCCCTCTAATAATGAGATAAATCGAAAAGACAGAATGGCGGTTGGGCGGTTACACAACCGCTTTTCGGTTGGTATTATCCACTCAAACCGGAAATACATAAAATCCAATAAAGAATCAATATGGATTTCCCGAATAGTAGTGCAGCGGGACCCCAGCCAGGGGCTCTGCCCCTTGGACCCCGCAGGGGCTCCGCCCCTTGAACCCCGCGAGGGGCTCCGCCCCTCGACCCCTGCTTCATATTCGTGGTCGATAAACCGTTAGCTCAACAAGCGTGCACTCCGCACTACCCAAACTCGTTTGCGAGCCTAACGATAAATCGCATCGGTCTCAAGTAAATCACATTACGACTAAAATGAATCGATGACACTAAAATCACCAACAGATCCCCCCCATTTTAGTGTAATCCTTGATCTACTCAGTATATATAAGTGTATAACACACAAACATTACGATCAAACAAATGCATAAATGAAAATGTCTTGCGATTGAATTTTCATCTTAGTACAATACACATTCCAAATACTCGAGAATCGGGGTGTCGTAACGATTGAACCTGTCAACCCATTTGAATACCTGAAGATATCATACACAAATGTTTCTACAACACTCTACTATTCATACTTGACACTATACAAGCCATGTGTCCTTATCCATTCATAAGCATATAGGAAGCCAAGTCCAAGCTTCTTGAAGCGGTAAAACTCCATGCTCATATAGGTGGTCCTTTTAGTCTTGCACCTGCATTTGCAATTTGTCAAAAGAACCATTAAGAAGATATACTTCAACCTAACATCACTTGCAGGTCTGAGCACATACCTTGGGAAGTCATTTTGTGCTCCAATCTCTAACTATGGTCTTTCCACATTGAATTCAGCTCCTAACGTTGTATTAGAAGGGAATTGGGTATACCACAGCTAGTAGATTTAGATGGACTTTAATCACATCCCAATCACCGACTTAATCACTAAGTCTCTTCCTAACCCCTTCGTCAAGTGGTCAGCCAAGTTTTGTTGCGACCGAACAAACTCAATGGATATTACCCCATTCATGATTAGCTCCCTAATCATACTATGTCTAACACCCAAGTGTCTAGACTTGCCATTGTAGATTTGACTATAAGCTTTAGCCAAGGTGGCAGCACTATCACAACTGATAGAAATAGGTGATATTGGTTTAGGCCATATCGGAATCTCATACACTAAGTTCCTTAGCCATTCCGCTTCTTTACCAGCGGCGGCTAATGCTACAAACTCAGATTCCATGGTGGAGCTAGTTATACATGTTTGCTTCTTGGAAGCCCATAAAATGGCACCTCCCCCAAGCAAGAAAACCCATCCACTTGTAGAAGATGAGTCTTCAACATTGTTTATCCAACTAGCATCCGAATAACCCTCTAGCACCGAAGGAAATCCCATATATGACAAACCATACGTCATAGTACCTTTTAAGTACTTGAAAACCCTTGTTATAGCATGCCAATGATGTCTACTAGGGTTACTAGTGAATCTGCTCAACTTACCAACCGCATAAGCAATATCCGGTCCAGTGCTAGTCATAGCATACATCAAACAGCCTATGGCTTTTGAGTATTCAAGCTGATCCACAGGTTTCCCTGTATTAGGCATAAGCTTCTCTTCCATATCCATGGGAGTGCTAACCGGAGAACAACCTTCATGATTGAACTTCTTGAGTATCTTCTCAATGTAATGAGATTGTGTAATAACAATCTCATTGTTCTCCCTCTTGATCTTGATACCAAGAATTACATCCGCTTCTCCCATATCCTTCATGGAGAACCTGGATGATAGAAAGATCTTGGTCTTATCAACCTGATTTTGGTCAGTACCAAAAATCAACATGTCATCTACATATAGACAAATGATTACACATTTCCCAGATGCATCAAACTTGCTATATACACACTTGTCCGCTTGGTTCAGAATGAAGCCACTAGACAAGACAACCTCATCAAATTTTTGATGTCATTGCTTCGGTGCTTGTTTCAGCCCATACAATGACTTAATCAACTTATACACTTTATGCTCATTACTGGGCAATACAAATCCTTCTGGTTGCTTCATGTACACTTCTTCTTCCAAATCACCATTAAGAAATACTGTTTTGACATCCATTTGATGGATCACTAGATTGTGAATAGCCGCCAAGGCAATCAACAATCTAATAGTAGTGATACGAGCAACAGGAGCATAGGTATCAAAGTAATCGATCCCTTACCTTTGTCTAAAGCCTTGGATAACCAATCGAGCCTTAAACTTGTCAATTGTACCATCAACTTTCATCTTCCTCTTGAAGATCCATTTGCAGCCCAGTGGCTTACAACCTGGTGGTAGATCAGACAAGATCCAAGTATTATTTTCCATGATTGAGCCAATCTCATCATCGATCGCTTCTTTCCAAAAAGCAGAATCTCGAGATTTAATGGCCTCATCATATGTCCTTGGATCCTCCTCAATACTGTAACAGTAAGAGTATTGGGGCTCAATCTGATCTTTTGATCCCTCAACTAAGTATAGCTGAAAATCAGAACCATAAGATTTAGGTTTCCTAGCTCTTTTGCCTTTACGGGGTTCAGGCGTCTCGCTTGGTGCATCATTTGAATGATCATCCCTTAGAGTTTCATCCAAACTCGGTATAGGATACTTTGGTCTAGGTATTGAAGAGAAACGTTTCTCATCAAAGATAGCATCTCTCGATTCTATAATTGCGTTAATAGAAACCGAGTCATTAGGTTCTATGACATAAAACCTATAAGCCTTGGAATGCTCAGCATAACCAACAAAGATGCAATCAATCCCCTTTTCACCCAAAGTTTTCCTTTTAGGGTCCGGGAGTCTAACCACGGCCCTACAACCCCAAACTTTCAAAAATGTCAAGTTAGGTCGTTTCTTATACCAAAGTTCATATGGGGTAGTCTTGTTCCTCTTGTTAGGAACCCTATTTAGCAAATAGCAAGCCGTTAGCATGACTTCTCCCCAGAACCCCTCACTCAAACCAGAGTAAGACAACATGGCATTCACCATTTCTTTAAGAGCTCTATTTTTCCTTTCAGCTACACCATTCTGTTGTGGTGTATAAGGAGCCGTAGTCTCATGAATGATTCCTACGGACTGGAAAAATACCGGATCATAATATTCACCACCTCTATCCGTGCGTAAAGTCTTAATCAAGCCATTTTGTTGCAATTCAACCTCAATTTTATAAATTCTGAATTTATCTAAGGCCTCATCCTTTGTATGCAGCATATAAACATAGCAGAACCTAGATGCATCATCTATGAAAGTAATGACATACTTCTTGTTCCCTAATGATGGAGTAGCATGCAAATCACATAAATCACTATGAATTAATTCAAGTATAACAGATTTCCTCATTATACTCTTAAACGGTTGTCTAGTGATCTTAGTTAACATGCAAGTATTACACTTTCCTAAATTCTTATCAAAAACAGGAATCAAATCATTTTTAGACATTTCAAGCATCCTTTTATAATGCACATGTCCTAGACGAGCATGCCATAAAGATGAATCAATCACATTCGAAGAAACCATAAATACAGAACCAGAATCATGCGGAACTCCATTCAAATTCATCATAAACATCCCATTGTTATAATAACCAGACCCAATATACACACCACACTTTGACAAGATATACTTGTCAGATTCACAAACTTGCTTGTAACCAAGCTTATTTAAAACCGGGCCAGAAATAAGGTTCTTGCGCAACTTAGGCACAAATAAAACATTACATAAAGACATAGACTTTCCGGAACTAAATTCTAGCAGCACACTTCCTTTGCCTTCCACGGGAGCGTAGTGATCGTCTCCCATGTAAAGAACAGAACCGTCATCCACTGGTACAAGTGTCTTGAACCAGCAACGATCCTTACATACGTGTGTAGTGGCGCCAGAATCTATCCACCATGCGATCGCATCATCCTGCACATAATATGCCTCAGAAATTAGTGAAACTGAATATTCAATCACATTATTCAAATCACGTTTTAGATTCTGACCTTGGTTTCGGGACTGGTCCGTAGACCCCTTTCCTGAACCACTTGCGCTCGTGTTGTCGTGCTTCTTGCCAGATCGGCAATCCCTCTTGAAGTGGCAAGTTTTGCCACATTTCCAACACTCGAGTTTCGGTTTCTTGTTAGAACCGAAACTGCCCTTGTTGTGGTTGTTGAAAGCACGCTTCTTTCCTTTGCCCTTGTTAGAGTTCTTACCACCCTCTTCGATCATGTTGACCGAGGGTCCAACAATATCTTTGCCCTTGCCCTTATCATCTTCTGAAGCCCTCAAAGACTCTTCAATGTGAAGATGGCTTCCAAGTTGAACCAGAGATAGTTCCTCTTTCCCATGTTTCAGAGTATGCTTAAACTCTTTCCAGGATGGAGGCAACTTATCAATGACACTTGAAACAGAAATGGATTCATCCATCTTCAAACCGTGTTGTGCAAATTGACCGAGGATCCGGAGAATTTCATTGAATTGTTCCATGACAGACCGCGAATCAACCATCTTGTAGTTGTTGAAATCGCTAACCAGAAACTTCTTACTAGAAGAATCCTCTGCCATGTATTTGGATTCGAGAGAAACCCACAATTCCTTCGCAGACTCTATATTCTGATAAATATCGAACAAAGGATCAGACATACCGTTCAAGATGTGTCCTCTGTAGATATAGTCATCGTTCTCCCACTTGGATCTGCGCCTTATTGCTTCAACCGGTCCATCATCCTCGGCTTCGGGCATCGGTGTAGACAGGACGTACACCACCTTCAAAGCCATAAGCATGAAATGCATCTTCTTCTGCCAGCGACGGAAATCGTGGCCTTGGAACTTCTCAAGCTTTCCGAAACTCGTAGTCATATCCTTGACAGTACTTCCTCCAGCCATTATCAACCAATAATCTTGTTCGATTGTTGGAGATATTCGGGTTGTGATAATCCTGGACTCTTCTCAGATCGTGTACAGATCACTTTCCGAACAAGATTATTCGACCCTATTACACTGCCCGGGTTGCACGAATACCTTGCGGGGATAATCCTGAGAAGGAACAATCTCGTTCAGGCAATATGAACTTCGATCAGAAAGGTAGAGAAAGTCTCTGTTTTTCAAGTACCGAATCCCTCTAATAATGAGATAAATCGAAAAGGCAGAATGGCGGTTGGGCGGTTACACAACCGCTTTTCGGTTGGTATTATCCACTCAAACCGGAAATACATAAAATCCAATAAAGAATCAATATGGATTTCCCGAATAGTAGTGCAGCGGGACCCCAGCCAGGGGCTCTGCCCCTTGAACCCCGCGAGGGGCTCTGCCCCTCGACCCCTGCTTCATATTCGTGGTCGATAAACCGTTAGCTCAACAAGCGTGCACTCCGCACTACCCAAACTCGTTTCCGAGCCTAACGATAAATCGCATCAGTCTCAAGTAAATCACATTACGACTAAAATGAATCGATGACACTAAAATCACCAACAGATTTTAGTATCAGGATTGGATTGGATTCCAATTGATGTTGGCTCTTCTTTAATGATGATTTTACTTGAAATCAGAATGTGTATATTGGAGGCTAAATGTTAATATCTGGCCAAAACAGAGGTAGTTTTTGTAACGTCCCCAAAACAGCGGAAATTTTTAAACTTTAAAAGGATAATCAAATGACAATAACGACATAACTTACGGGGCACGTTACTCAAACCATACATATGTATAATATATCCATACGGTGCACCGACATAAGAGTTGTCAAAAGTATGACTACAACAAAGGAATACAGACATAAATACAGTAGTCATAAACCTCAAAAACGACCCGAGGATCCGACTCCAAAATGTACTCGTCCTCAGTCACCACCCCACCTGCTCCCAAAAAGGGAACCTGAAAAACATAAACAACAATGCCTGAGCTCCCCGAAGGAAACCCCGTATGCCAAGCCCACCTACGTGCACATGCATGAACCAAAACATGACCTAACATACTAGTATCATGGCATCATAAAACATTAAAGTCATAAATGATCATTTCCCCACACAGGGGTCATGAGGGTAATCACATGGTTGGACATCCGTAGATACCCACCGCAGGCACATGCGGTCATACGGAGAGTACACGACACACCCCCACTCGCAGCTACACTAGTCATATGGGTTCGGTGAAGGTCGCGTGCACTTCCGAGTCATCATCAGATCTGATCAGTGGTCGAAGACCACAATCCGCCAGAGCCGTCACTCTGGTCGGTCATACTCGCCAGCCGTGCCACAGCTGGACGATCATACTCGCCGGAACAACATCGGTCGAGCACATCCGCCGGAACAGCATCGGTCGGTCATCTCCGTCGCCACACAGGCTAAGGCACAGAACTCTGTTGCACAGGGCTAACAGTCATCTCCGTCGCCACAAAGGCTAAGGCTCATCTCCGTCGCCACAAAGGCTAAGGTCATCATGCTCCGTAGAGTCATAACATAGAGGTCATGCATAAGGGAAAACGGTCCCACAGGTCTACTATCCTAGGTCTCAATGCACATGTCATATCATGAAAACATAAACATAAAAGCATACCACGCACCAACGCGTTCATAAACAACAAATGCTACAACTGTGATCCAACGGTCGACCGAAAAAGGTCATACGGTCGACCGGTTGGTCACCAATACAGATACCAGTTCGAACCACCAATCAAGCGGTCGAACCAGAAAAATAACGAATCGGTCGAACAAAGTCTCGGGACGATCGACCGTTTGGAAAGTCAACGTCCGAACAAATATAATAACATAACAACCAATCGGTCGAACGGTAAGGGCAATCCGGTCGACCGAACAATCAGGCAGAAACCTATATTTCTCTAAGTCATTTAGGTCGACCGAAATATGAATCGGTCGGACCACTTTTAAGTTCGCTTAAGTAATCGGTCGAACAAAATCACTAGGTGGTTGACCGTTTAGAAGGTCTAAGCCCCAACCGACTTACTACAGGTGCAATCGGTCGAACAGATCATAGTGGCGGTCGACCGTTTAGAAGGTCTATGCCCGAACCGACTCACCAACAGTGTATCCGGTCGACCAAAATAGGGTCTTGGTCGACCGAACAACAACAGAGTCTGCCTGGAATGCTTAGCCGGTCGACCGCCTGAGGGCATCGTTCGACCGGTGCAAGGCAGATTCCTCAAATAACACTATAACCGGTCGACCAATACCCCGACCGGTCGACCGATCACCTTCTTCAACCTCACGACAGGTTGATCCCGACGAGGTTTCAGGCCTCCGTCGACCCCTAAAACCCTCACACACCTAGTGTGAGTTACTAAATTGAACTTGACATACCTTCAAGGCTTGAAGAAACCTTCGAAGAACAACGGCGATCACTCCACACCAACGAGTTCCTCCGGCGAGACGGCGAAATCGACTCCGACCAACACCGAAACTCCTATTCTCTCAAGTTCTCTTCTCAACAAAACACCAACCAAACCCAAACTCTCTCCTCAAGCCTCCTTATATAGCTTCTCAACCCAACACCTCACAACACACCTCACCATACACCTCATCACTAACCATCACATCACCTTCCACCTAAGTCATCAAAACCAATTAGTCTTCCTTAATTTAAATTAAACCTTAATTAAAGTTTAGGTTCTTACAATCCAACCTCCTTAAAGAAATTTCGTCCTCGAAATTCAAATCGAACCACACTTCCAAAAGATCCAACTCCTCAATCCAAACGTCGCCGCACAAAGAAAAGTACAAAGCAACAAGGAAACAACAACAATCAACATCAACACTCAAATGCATGCAAGCTTTACTAAAGAAATGCATGTTTCTACCCATCTAGTCCTAGGGGTGGTTTCTTTGAATGAGTACACAGGAATCGACATGCTCTGATACCAAATTGTAACGTCCCCAAAACAGCGGAAATTTTTAAACTTTAAAAGGATAATCAAATGACAATAACGACATAACTTACGGGGCACGTTACTCAAACCATACATATGTATAATATATCCATACGGTGCACCGACATAAGAGTTGTCAAAAGTATGACTACAACAAAGGAATACAGACATAAATACAGTAGTCATAAACCTCAAAAACGACCCGAGGATCCGACTCCAAAATGTACTCGTCCTCAGTCACCACCCCACCTGCTCCCAAAAAGGGAACCTGAAAAACATAAACAACAATGCCTGAGCTCCCCGAAGGAAACCCCGTATGCCAAGCCCACCTACGTGCACATGCATGAACCAAAACATGACCTAACATACTAGTATCATGGCATCATAAAACATTAAAGTCATAAATGATCATTTCCCCACACAGGGGTCATGAGGGTAATCACATGGTTGGACATCCGTAGATACCCACCGCAGGCACATGCGGTCATACGGAGAGTACACGACACACCCCCACTCGCAGCTACACTAGTCATATGGGTTCGGTGAAGGTCGCGTGCACTTCCGAGTCATCATCAGATCTGATCAGTGGTCGAAGACCACAATCCGCCAGAGCCGTCACTCTGGTCGGTCATACTCGCCAGCCGTGCCACAGCTGGACGATCATACTCGCCGGAACAACATCGGTCGAGCACATCCGCCGGAACAGCATCGGTCGGTCATCTCCGTCGCCACACAGGCTAAGGCACAGAACTCTGTTGCACAGGGCTAACAGTCATCTCCGTCGCCACAAAGGCTAAGGCTCATCTCCGTCGCCACAAAGGCTAAGGTCATCATGCTCCGTAGAGTCATAACATAGAGGTCATGCATAAGGGAAAACGGTCCCACAGGTCTACTATCCTAGGTCTCAATGCACATGTCATATCATGAAAACATAAACATAAAAGCATACCACGCACCAACGCGTTCATAAACAACAAATGCTACAACTGTGATCCAACGGTCGACCGAAAAAGGTCATACGGTCGACCGGTTGGTCACCAATACAGATACCAGTTCGAACCACCAATCAAGCGGTCGAACCAGAAAAATAACGAATCGGTCGAACAAAGTCTCGGGACGATCGACCGTTTGGAAAGTCAACGTCCGAACAAATATAATAACATAACAACCAATCGGTCGAACGGTAAGGGCAATCCGGTCGACCGAACAATCAGGCAGAAACCTATATTTCTCTAAGTCATTTAGGTCGACCGAAATATGAATCGGTCGGACCACTTTTAAGTTCGCTTAAGTAATCGGTCGAACAAAATCACTAGGTGGTTGACCGTTTAGAAGGTCTAAGCCCCAACCGACTTACTACAGGTGCAATCGGTCGAACAGATCATAGTGGCGGTCGACCGTTTAGAAGGTCTATGCCCGAACCGACTCACCAACAGTGTATCCGGTCGACCAAAATAGGGTCTTGGTCGACCGAACAACAACAGAGTCTGCCTGGAATGCTTAGCCGGTCGACCGCCTGAGGGCATCGTTCGACCGGTGCAAGGCAGATTCCTCAAATAACACTATAACCGGTCGACCAATACCCCGACCGGTCGACCGATCACCTTCTTCAACCTCACGACAGGTTGATCCCGACGAGGTTTCAGGCCTCCGTCGACCCCTAAAACCCTCACACACCTAGTGTGAGTTACTAAATTGAACTTGACATACCTTCAAGGCTTGAAGAAACCTTCGAAGAACAACGGCGATCACTCCACACCAACGAGTTCCTCCGGCGAGACGGCGAAATCGACTCCGACCAACACCGAAACTCCTATTCTCTCAAGTTCTCTTCTCAACAAAACACCAACCAAACCCAAACTCTCTCCTCAAGCCTCCTTATATAGCTTCTCAACCCAACACCTCACAACACACCTCACCATACACCTCATCACTAACCATCACATCACCTTCCACCTAAGTCATCAAAACCAATTAGTCTTCCTTAATTTAAATTAAACCTTAATTAAAGTTTAGGTTCTTACAGTTTTCTCATTGCATCATCTTTCAGATCAAGTTACCTATATTTAAGTATATAACATTAGATATGTATTTCAATTGGATACATATACATAGATTAGATTATATAATATATATACAACATTGGATATACATCACACATATCTTCTTAGATACATATATATGCATTAGATTTTTCTTTTGTTTTTTGAAAACCATAAATCGGGTTTGTGTCTCCACGTGGACAGATGTTACACTAGACATATTATTTACCTCCAATTAAAATGAGTATGTAGATGTATATGTGTCACTTTCACATGCCACCACTCATGGATGAAGATAAGAAATATAAATTTTAACTTTTTTTCTTCCATATGAAACAAAATAACTTCGGCAGTTTCATGTGCTTCTCTGTTGTTGTTTGACTGCCGCCGTGTGTGCTTAGGTAAACCTATTTTCCTGTTTTTTTTTAAAAAACTAGATTAATGTCAAATTTGAGATGCTCGGTATAGAGATTATACAATATCAAATTTGACTTGCACAATTGTTATTTTGAAAGAAATCTCCCCTCTGAAATTACCTTTATGTTTCTATCCTATGTTGTTGCCTCAACCATTTGACTCTTATAAACATGCTCATAAAATCTGGTTTTAACGGTTCACTAGACAGTAAAATTGAGCCTTCCAAAGGCCGTATTACAGTGGCTATCGAAAAAGTGTGCTGATTTAGCAAAGTGCTTCAATTTAAAGTATGTTAATATATTATAATGAGTTTTTTAAAAGTTGTTTCTTAATTCTGTGGTCATGTACACATTTTTCACATTTACCCTGAGTCTTATCAAGCTCATGAATGGCAACATATGCTACAATGAACCTAACATAAAATGTCAACTTGATTAATTAACCAGGATCTACTTTGTAAAGTAATCATACTTTCTCTTGATGTAAGTAATAAATTACTCTCATAAAAAAAGTAATAAACAACTCTTTTCGGCCCATTGTTCCTTTTCTTATACTTGAGCTATATATATTTGTACATGTTTGCTTTATAAATCTCGGTCATGTTTTTTTCGGCCTCTTTCATGTAACCAATAAATTGAACTATTGAAGCACATATAAGAATCCAACTCAAAATGTAACATTAATTATGTTTTAGAATAAACATGCTGTTGGTAGATGAATCAATTGATCTTCTCTACTTCTCAAGTAGAAGAGATCCAGAGTGATGCCGGAACGGAACCAGAATGGATCCAGGGTCATGCAAGAAGAGATCCAGAGTGGATCCAGGGTGATGCCGGAACGGATCCAGAATGGATCCAGGGTCATGCCAGAAAGACCCTAGGTGTAACGTAAGTTACAGAATAGAGGCAGGGTCATTCCAGAAGAGATCCAGAGTGGATTCATGGTCATGCCAGAACGGATCCAAAATGGATCCAGGGTCATGCCAGAAGAGATCCAGGGTGGATCCAGGGTGATGTCGGAACGGATCCAGAATGTATCCAAGGTCATGCCAGAAAGACCCTAGGTGTAATGTAAGTTACGGAATAGAGGCAGAGTCATTCCAGAAGAGATCCAGAGTGGATCCAGGGTGATGCCAGAACGGATCCAGACTGAATCCATGGTCATTTAAGAAGAGATCCAGAGTGGATCCATGGTGATGTCGGAACGGATCCAGAATGGATCCAGGGTCATTTCAGAAGAGATCCATGGTGAATCCAGGGTCACACATGAAGAACGTAGAATGCACCTAAAACAACACTTGGAATTCCAATTGGTAAAATTCAAGCAACACCCTTTACAATTAATGTGAGTATTCAAATGTCTGCCACTGCGCTCAAGTAAAACATTAAGTTACAATTTACTATCATATATTTATAATACACAGAACTAATGAAAAACATTAATTCTCTCATTGGAAATTTGGCCACTGCGAGTCATGTAACCTTCCTTGCACTCCCCCAACCGATTGAAGAAGGTCCACCATAGAACCGTAGGTACTTTGGCTGGATTGTGCCTCATTTATGGTATGGGTTGCTGTCTGAGTGAGACTCACGTCCTCATTCCTGGTTTTCCTCCTCTTCCCACTTCTTCTATCCCTGACAATGTAAGAACCACAAAATTAATGCATGAATATTTATATATGAAAGTGATACCTACCACAAGGGGTTCACAAGGTGCCACAGAGGGTGCAGATAAAGGTTGTGAGCTTACACTCCCTACCACACTAGGCACTTTAGGTACTGTTTCTGGACTACCATAAACTGCTTGTATTTCTTTCTCAACACCTACAGAAGGTTCTATTTCATTCTCAACCCCTACAAAAGCTTCTGCTTTCCTGTCATGGGTAGCATAGATGTGAAACTCACTTTGCTGATTCGGGAATTTAAGTGCCTCCTCTATGTCCCCATTGCTACTCAAAGGTTTGTAGTCTTTCCTAACCTTGCTTGTAATCATATAATACATATGCACAACCATTTCAGTGGATGACCACTTCATTACACTGCATATCCAATTCCTTAACAAGTCAATCATCCATTCCTCAACCACAACCAATGATGCTACCTCTTCAAAACCAACAGCTCTATCCCTATCCTTGCACTTAACCCATCGACCACCACAATGCAACCTCAGTCTCACACTACCTTCTAAATCAGACACACTGCTTGGATAATAAAAATGCAAAACCAAAAAACATAAGGAAACGAATTAAATTGACAGATATGAATTAAAGTCGACCCGAAAACTGAAATCAAAACATTCAAACCTAAACAAACCATGTAATTTTGCATATCTCAAATCAGAAAAAAAATCACTAACCGTCTTCGCTTCCCAATCAGTGTGCTTCTTGTGTGTACCATCTTCCACGCTGTCGTGTGGTCGTCGCTACCTCTGCCTGATCCACTGGTCAGTGTGGTCGCCCTCCAATTTGTTCAAAGTAGGAAAATGGGGACGATTACACGAGAATTTGGAAAGGATGCGAGTCATGGTTTCTGGACGGTGGGAAAACCCGGGGATTTGGGAAGGAGTCGAGTTAGGATTTCCACAATGTGGGAGAGCTCGGGGATTTGGGAAGGAGGAGAGTTACGTTTATTCATCGTCTTAGATTAGTCCGTGGGACTACAATCACTGGTTCCAGAGTGGATCCGGAGTGATTCCAGAGCGGATCCGGAGTGATTCCAGAGTCGATCCAGATTGTCCAGAGTCGATCCAGATTGATTCCAGAGACGATCCAGAACGATTCCAGAGTCGATGCAGAGCGATTCCATAGACGATCGAGAGTGATTCCAAAGCCAATCCAGATTGTCCATAGTCGATCCAGATTGATTTCAGAAACGATCCAGACCGATTCCAGAGACGATCCGGAACGATTCCAGAGACGATCCAGACCGATTCCAGAGTCGATACAGAGCGATTCCATAGACGATCCAGAGTGATGTCAGAGTCGATCCATAGTGATTCGATGCAGAGTGATTCCAGCACTGTAATGGTTTCGTCATGGTCTTAGATTAGTCTTAGTAAAATTTATTTGGCTACAGTCAATCTCAAATCACACGTCCTACCAAACGGATCACGAACCGATTCGGACGACCGTTAACGTCCCATTTACGTCGTCTCTCTGGCGTGGGGCCCACGAACGGCCCAGGTGCATTTGCGCAAATAGGATGCCCACCAGATGCATATGCGGTAATACCGAAAAAGCAGGTGCATATGACCAATTTGAACACTTACGGGGTATACTGTAACAAATTCCCCTTGTTTTTAACCTTTCACCGGTGCAATTTTTTTATTTACATAAATTTTGTTTTGCCTTTTGTCTATGTTATCTCAAAAGGTGTTCTTTGGATTAATGCGTGGTTTAATTTTCTTATATTAAAACAAATTCTAATGGTGCGTGTGATAACAACTCAAGGGGAGAAAAGAGAGAGAAACTCCATTTTTTTGTTTGGATGGAAAGTTTGAAAGAAATGGAGAAAAAAATTACTGGAGAATTTTGACTGCACATTTCTTCAATTATGAAGAGATTTAATTCATCTTCATTTCTCTCCGAAATTGCTTATTGTTCTGATAATGCCTTTAAGTGAAAACAAAAGGGTAAAATACTAGAGCTATAGATGTTTAGGCATTTTAGTAAAATCTTTCTTATCCCAAAATTAACAATTTTAAGCATACAATGAAACAAGTGAAACATACTCCTCAAGACTTCGCTCCTTTTCTCTCTTACCTCTCCCTCTGTAGTTTTTCCTCTCCTTTCTTTCCTATCCTATCCCACTTCTGCTCTATGAATATAAGTTGCTGAATGCTCTGATATGTTAATGCCCCATACTATATTGTCACTCGCAAGTTGCTGAAGTTGATAGTTTCATCGCTCGTCACAGGATGCACTTTCTGTGCTACTAAGCCCCCACCCCAGATATAATCCTCCTCTCTAAAATCTAGGAGACTAGGACTGACAACCTGAGACCGAAGTACTTGGAACTAGATTGAAATCTGCTGGAAATTCCAGTCTTTCGTCGACATTGCAACCGAAACCAAATTTAAAGGGTTGAGTTCCAATGCCCAATTCAACCAAAATTATCTTTCTGTACAATATATACTGACATTGATGAAACAATAAAACACAGCATATCTACGTCTTACCCTTTTCTTCCAATATTATCCGAGGATAACAAATGAAAAGAAATTCTATATAGTGTAACTTTATTTGATACTTCTGTACTCTTTTGTTTATTTTTCTCTACGCAATCATCATCCATGAGACTAAGAACATCACATGTAAACCGAATGAGTTCCGGTCGAATTTGAAAATCTCTTAAACCAATTACATCCTCGCTGTGTACTCCTATATTACTATCAACAATATAAGATTCTATATAATAAATAAAAATATAACTACATAAGAAGCAAAGCAGCAGTGTATGTATGGGTTATGTCATCTTGTAAGCTCCTTCACTTGGATGTCCTCCTACCAAACATTTTTGAGAGGTCCTTCACAAAAGGACTCTCTTTGGTTTGGACTTTTGGTTTGATTTGCCATTTTGTTGATATCTTCTCGACCTGCGATTCACATTTGAGCACGATGATAATGTCTACTTGCACACAACACAATCAACATGTAGCTGAAACTTAATTTTTTTTGAAACAACATGGAAAAATGAAGAATAGATAAACTGTGGATGGAGAGAGTATAATATCGAAGTCATCCATATACCTTACATTTCAAGGGGGCAATTTGATCCTGCAGCTTCTCTATTCTTGGGCGAAGGATATTTTTTCCCTCAACTTTAATGTCTTCAGACTGCAAGAATTCGTAACTTTGAAGAACAGAATGGTAGAAAATGCTGATAAAACAAACAAGAGCCCCTTTAGGGTATTTTAATATAAGGTTCCTTGTACAGATAAACATCCATAATTTAATTTAGTGCGAATGATCTTAAAATGTACCTACAATAACCCAAACTTGCACAATTTTTGTTGTTGAGAAGAAAAGTGGATATCTTACATTTGAAAGTTGAAACTTGGATACTAGTAGCATAAGTGCAGCAGTAGCACCACCAAATACAACAATAGTAGCAATCGCAAATGCCTTCCCAACTGCAAAATAAAAGCCCAAATAAGTATGTTATATCATATATTTTTTGGCAAAATAAGTTATCACTACGATTTTAAATTATATAAGGGCTCACAAAAGAGAAGGGAAAAACAAAACCACTAACAACTTTTACCAAAGGATAAAGCCCTCAAAAAGAGAGCATAAAGCAATTAACTCCCATATGCCGTTCTTGAACAAAACATAAATATGCCAGAAGAAGTACTACACAGGACATTTGTGCTACCATAAATATGCTGGCAAAACCTTCATACATGAAGTAGTTTTTGCTATCACTCTACCAGTAGATATGCATATATAAACGTACATATACTCTCTACTATTAGATATTTGGACATAGTAATTCATCCACCAAATAATTATCAGGGAAAGAATTTGTAGTAGTAATCTAAATATGCCAACCTTGTGCCAAGCCTTCGGCGGCAGCCTTCAGCTTCTGGGGATCTATATCTCTTGCCGAACCTCCACTGCGGAGTTGATTTGCTGTGGCTGCTAGTGCTTGCTCATGTTCATGTTCATGTTGGGGCAAACTCCACCTGACCACATAGCAAGACAAAACACCTTTTAAATACCAAATAGTAAACCTCAAATTCGATCTTTGGTCTTGGCCAAGAGCTAAAAGCCTAAAACCCAAGATCTACCAACCAAGCTAAAAACTGCAGATTTATTATTTATCAACATAGGTTTAACACTTTAGCCTACAATGTGTTTGGAGATCCTAGGCCAAATGAGTATTCCATAGAGAGCCAACAAGGGATACGATCATCTGACCATTCTGTTTCTTTGAAATAATCACATGGATTGAATAGATCCTTTTCAGAGGACCCCCAGTGACCATAGATTGAATCTGACCCATTTTCGCAGTATGATGGTTGGTAGTTCATCGACTAGTACCTAAAATATCATTTTTTGGAGTTAATATCAACAATTTCAATATGTCAAAAACTAAAGAACAAAATGTTGACTTGAAATTTACCAATCTACAGTGGGGGCAACTACTCCTTTTTGTACTTATATTATTTTCCAAGTAGAACTTCATTTATCAGTAATTGATATAAACACGGATGCGGCCATGTATAAATAATAGTCTACTTTTAAGAAAACCTTGGTTTTTAAATAAGTTATATCATGTGTTTTTAAGATGAAATGAAACATACTTATAAATACACAAACATCCATCATTACGCCAAAAGAATAATATGGCATAACAGAAAGAACCACCAGAAGTTGTCATGGACCTCATGGTTATACATAGACCTGGCAATTACTGATACCTATAGGATAGCATGCTACAAATAACACAAAGAACTCTTGTGGTTGATTGGCTAAGTTATGATGATTTATGAAGTATAAACATAACCACAAACAAGATGTAAATTCATGGAATATTTACACTTCAACTCGTATTGTTTTTTATTAAGATTTTTTTATCGGTGTTTTTCATTTAAGAATAGTTGTCAAGATTCTTCTACATTACCAAAATATCAATATATGTCAGTCCAAACATGACAAAGCCTTTCCGTTCTTGTGCATGACATTTTCCCCACATTGGTACTTTAAATAATGACACAAACACGAAGCAACCAAATTAAGTTGGACACCCCATTATAAAAGCATATGAATCAAGGGATATTACGAAATTGTTATAGCCATATTGCATGTGTTAGTTTTCATTTTAACATGAAAAGTAACACACCAACATTCCAACATGAAAATGGCAAGAGTTTGTTTGGACAATAAGATTGCCTGAAATCTAACAAACTGTAGAATCCATTCCCAAACATTGTCAGGTACGAAGTGGAGGGATGTCTAGAATTCTAGTTCCATAATTTCCCGTCATATTAATGTGGAAGTGGAGGAATTTATCTTAATTACAAATTTCTAGGTCCTGGAACTCCTACTGAAACTCAAATTCAACAATAACGCTCGTTTTAGAAGTCTAATTACCCACTTGGTTTAAGTAAACGTAGTTACGAATCACACACACACACTAAGAAGACACAATTGAAGTATAAGGAAGCAAAAAATGGAAAATGAAAGATTGAAGTTTGAAACCAATTGTATATGTTAGTTTTGTGCCTTGAAACATGTGTGGAACGGTAGACCAATTGGCAAACAATCGACCGAATAAGGGCGACAGTAAAAACTGGATTTTCCGGACTCACGAAAAACGATCGACTAATTTTGTCAGGGCAGACTCGACTTAAAGTTACTGGATTTTCAAGTTTGGTTGATCGATTGGCAAACGGTCAACCATTTTTAGGCTACGTTAAAACTTATTAAGGACTATTTTGGACATTTTTTCTCCATTACTTGTGTACCCTAAGCTGTAGTATATATATCCCTTTACCCTTTAGGATTTCGGGTGTGAAAAACACCACCCAAATGTGTGAGACTCTGTTTTTGAAGTCACCACCAAGTATGGTCTCCTTCCTACCACCTCCATAGAGTCATCAAGATTGAATTCCTATCTCATGAAGCATCTCCTTAAAGTCACATAATGTGGATTTCATAGCTCAAAGAGTCATCAAGTTAAGGAAGTTATTGGAGTCATCAAAAGATGAATTTTGAGAGGTTGAAGGACAACGGAGATGAGATTTTTCCTTATACTTAGCATTTGTGATTTCTATGTTGCTTGAAGATTGGAGACTCGCGAAGGATAGGATTGGGTTCTAACTGGTGCTCCTTAGAGGTATATTTTTCTCTATACTCTCTCATTTTATCGGATTGCTGGCATATACTCTCGTCTATGTATTATATTGTATGGAGATTAGATTAGTCATCTTGTTAAGCTTAGGTTTTGTTGATTGGGCGTTTATTGTACTCGAATGTGTAACCATCCAGAATCCCGATATAGTTTCAAGCTATTATCTCAATGAGTCAATGTTATGGTTCATCGCCTGTATCGTTGTTTACACTTTACACCATGGTGAAGTTCAACCGTCTCTGTCTATGGTTTTTCCCAAATTAAGTTTCCACGTATATCTTGGTATTTGGGTTGATTATTTGTGGTTTGCTTCAGATATTTGCTTGATTTAGTACATGCATGCTAGATGTTTGTGAATTTGCCTAGTATAGCTTTCATTAAGTTTTTCCTGCAGTCATCGTGATCGCTTCCGTTTTATGACTCGGACACACTATCGTTCCGATTTCCTTAATAGTATATTCCATGAAATACGAATTTGTTAGTTACCTGTTGGGTCCGAAGGTGACTTGGGGGAGGGCGATGTAATCCCTAAGAGGATTGAGCGATTTGGAGGAAACAGAATTTGTGTTACCACCACCACCACCAAGATTCCATCTTGAAGTGGCGACTGGATTGTTGGTGGTGGTGTGGTTTGGAGCGTAGGAAGGAGGGTTGAGAGGGAGGGAATGTTGGAGGATCTCCGGAAGAACATCTGTGCTTGTTGTTGTTGTTGTTGTTGTTGGTTTTGTGTTTTTGGTTTTGTTTTTGAGATTTCCGACGGCGTGTTTGGATTGGTTGAGGAAGTAAGCGCTCTCTCTGCTCGCCAAAGCTCGACCCAAATACCCTCCAATCCCGCTCATCCTCCAACCCCAATTCTCCCAATCTTCCGATTTCGATAGAATATTAAACCAAAGGCGTGTGGTTGGGAATAAAGAATTTTGACATGTCGGTGGGTCTGCTTGGACGACTCATTCCGGAGGTATTGGTATTACAATTTTCGGTTAATCAATTATGTCGTCCACTCTAAACAATCCACCCACGTAGTCCCACGCAGTGTTCAGGTAGGCGACCGCCTAGGCGGTCGCCCGTGGCGGTGGTCGCCTGGGCGACCACCGTTTTTCGCCCAGCTCTGCTGGGCGAAATAGACGATCATTTCGCATAGGCGATCGCATAGGCGATCGCCTAGGCGAGAGCCGTTGTTGGAGGCTCTCCAACGGCTCTCTATTTTTATTTTTATTTTTTAAAATTACAACTTTGCCACTAGCCCCAAATCCTATATAAACCCCTCCAAACCTCTTCATTTTTCACACATCTCTCATTCTCTTCTTCTTCATAATTCTATTCTCATCATCAACTATCCTAATCACCAAGTTTCTGTGATTAAGTCTCTGGTCTGGTGCTTAGTTTTGAAGTTCGAAAGTGAAGTCTCTGATCTGGTTCTTCATTCTTCAACCGTCAAAATCAAGTGCACTCTTTCTAACTTCTCTTTAGAATTAAATTAATTAGTATTTTATTTTCATATTAGTCTAAATTTTATATTAGTCTAGTTTTAAGATATGGCTTACGTACCCGGCACTAGTCTACCTATGCATCACGAGAGTTACGATGACCTAAGACCTACCCGTACAAATGACCCCGGTTGGAATACTGCCCATTACATTAGTGCTAATGATAAAAATTGTATTGTCTGTGAGTTATGTGGTAAGGAAACTAGATGTGGTATAGTCCGTCACAAACAACATCTTGCACACACACCCGGTAGCAATGCTAGACCTTGTGATAAAGTTCTTGACTCTATTAAACAAGACATAACTGCATACATGATTAGAAACAGTAGGACATTACAAAACGAAAATGTATGTCTTGATGATTATGTAGACCGAGAAAACATAGAATTTGATCTAGAAATCGGGTCGGGTTCCGGTTCTGCTCGGACCCCAACCTCCCGTTCTCGCCCCTTTCATGGTCGAAAGAGACAAAAACAACGTTTGTGGGCACCATTTTGCGGACGTGGGAAGGACGTGGTTTCCGACCCCCAACAAACAACCATCGAAAGAACCTTTAGAAAAGAAGATAGGAAAATAATTAATCAAAAATGGTCTAGGCTTTTCTATAGATGTGGTATATCATTCAACACTGTAAGGACGCCTGAGTGGAAGGAAGCAATATCCACCACTTGTACTTACGGACCCGGACTTAAACTCATGACGTATCATGAAGTTAGTGACTCGTGCCTTAAACAGGAAATTGACTACACTAGAGGTATTCTAGAATCGTACAGACAAGATTGGGCAACATACGGGTGCACGTTGATGACAGATGGCTGGACTGATAGGTCCGGTAGGAATATAATCAATTTTCTAGTAAATTGTCTGACAGGTACCATGTTCATGAGGTCTGTAGATGCTTCTGGTCACTCTCACACCGCAGACTACCTGTACAAGCTGATGGACAAGGTAGTTGGCGAGATTGGCGAAGAACACGTTGTTCAGGTGGTCACCCACAACGGCGTCGCGTACGTACTTGCTGGTAGGATGTTGCAGCAAAAAAGGAGATTGTTTTGGACTCCCTGTGTAGCGCATTGCATCGATCTCGTCTTGGAGGATATTGGCAAGTTGTTTTTGAAGACTATTGCTTTAGCTCGGAAGATCATCAAACATTTCAACAGCTCTGCCATGTTGTTGAAGAGGATGTGAATTGCCATTGAAGGGAACCTGCTACGCCCTGTTGTCACAAGATTTGCCACCGCCTTTCTGAGTTTGCAAAGGTTGTTTCTGAAGAAAGACAAACTCCGAGCCTTTGCTGTTTCCCCGGAGTACAACAATCCTAATGCAAGTTGGATAAAGAACAAGAAAAAGAAGGAGATCTCTACTGAAGTTGCCAAGACCATTCTACAAAGTGGTTTCTGGACCAACGTCGTAAAGGCACTGAATGCCTCACAACCTATGGTCCAGGTTCTTAGACTTGTTGACGGCGATGAGAAACCACCGATGGGATATCTGTATGACGCAATGGAGAAAGCCAAAGAACAAATCATGAGGAACTTTAACGGAAACCAGAGGTTGTACAAGCAAGTCATCGACCTCATCGACACCAGGTGGGGTCCAGGGAAGATGATGTCATCACCGCTACACTCTACTGGTTTCTTACTCAACCCTGGTACCTTCTTCTCCGTCCCACCTCAGGATCGAAATGTAGCTTTCAATGAGCATATGCCTGGATTCATGGATGTCGTAGAGCGGCTCGTCCCCACTCCTGCAGAACAAGACAAGATTTGCGGTTTACTTGATCGTTACAAGAACTCCCTCGGAATATTCTCGAAGGATATGGTCGTCAGACAAAGGTCGGAAAGAAGACATATAGATTGGTGGCAATCGTATGGCGCAGACATGGGAGAGACTGCATTACAGAGGTTGGCCCTGAGGGTGTTGGGATTGACATGTTCGACATCAGGTTGTGAGCGGAATTGGAGTGTCTTCGAGCAGTTGCACTCAACGAGAAGGAACAGGTTGGCTGTGAAGAAGATGAATGACTTGGTGTATGTGAACTACAACCAAAAGTTAAGGCAAAGGTTTCAGCAAAGGATGGAGAAACCCGAATTTTATGACCCCATCAGTGTGGACTACGATCTCTTCGACAAGCATCCATGGTTGGTAGAAACTGAAGATCTGGTCTTCGCTGGAGAGGAGCTTACATGGGCCGATGCCGAGGAAGCAGCTTTGGGACATTCTTCTTCACGGAGACGCTTTGCTCGATCCATGTCCAGTGCATCTGACCCGCGGTGTTCTACTGCATCTGACGCGCCATTATTAGGTCGTGGCATAGATGATGTCATCGTTCACATCAGTTCTAGAGATCCAGGTGCATCGAGTTCTCAACCACCGATGGACATCGACGAGCAATATGTCCAAACCGACGATGAAGAAACTGAAGAAGATGATGTCTACGTCGACAATCCGAATGAGAACCACTCCGACGACTCTGATGGTGGTGGAGGATATGATATGGTTCCCAGTTGGACATTAGATCAATGTGTCCAATGGAATTAGTTAGTTAGCTTGTAATTCTAATTTCTCTTTTATCTACTATTGTATGAACTCTGAGTTACTTTGTAATCGTACTACTAAGCAATAAATTGTATACCTAAGTGTTTAGGTGGGTAGAGGTGCCTAGTGAGGCTTTGGTCGAGGAACTAGGTGTCTTTTCGAAGCCTAAACATGTATGGTATTTTTAGAAAATATTAGTGTATTTTTTTCCTATTTTTCCCGATTTTCCTGATTTTTTATCTATTTTATGAAAATTAATTGAATTAAAAAAACAAATTTACCGCCCAGACCTGGGCGGTCGCACAACCGCCCAGGCGATCGCCCAGGCGACCGGACGCCTCCGGCCACCTAGGCTCGCCTAGGCGGTGCGTGAACACTCCCACGTTACAGGGAAGGAAAACAATTATTTGACGCAAGACAAGTTAGCAGCCACGTTATGGTAGGGGATTTTTCGATAAAGAATGATAATTTTATTTGTTTCTAAATAAATTGTAATTTTCAAAAATTTGGAGTTTTCTTTGAAATATGGACAAGATTGTTCACATTCTGGACACGATTGTTCACATTCTGGATAAACCTGGACCAAATCGTGACCATTATGGACAGTCTGGATTGAGTTTGGACGATCCTGTACAGAACTATGTATATTCTGGACTGAGTGTGGATTAAGTTTGGAAAATCGTGTCCGAAACCGTGTCCATTCTGAACTGAATTTGGACAATCGTGTCCAGAACTGTGTCCATTCTGAGCAGACTCTGGACAATCGTGCCCAGAATCGTGTCTATTCTGAATTTAGTACGTACAGAATGTGAACAATATTTTTTTATAAAAAGAAACCTCCAAAATTTTGAAAATCACATTTTGTTTAGAAACAAATAAAATCATTCTCTTTTATCGGAGAATCTCATCACCCTCTAGCAATGATACTAACGTGACCGCTGATCTGGTTGAGCGTCCGGAACACCGGTGTCCATGTATTGGGACCTTATATGAAATTGTCGTGATTTTTAATCACATGTCCCAACAATTAATTGTTTTTTTGTTTGTTTCTATAGGTTTCTGATGATTTTACAACATTTTTAAAATCTTACCTGTCGGTATAATTTCTGGATCCACCGCTATTGGAGTGATTGTATGATATCTTGAGAATCAAAACGAAATCTATTCTAAGGACAACAATTATTTCTATCTTATCTTACTTTCGGACGTCCCTTTCCTCTGTAAGTATCTATTTTGTTTAAACTTATTTTTGTTAATTTCCCTAAATCTACAACTGTTAACTTTCAAACAAAAACTACCCCACTACCAGAAGATCCAATTATCCAACTGCAAAACCCTAACCAGAACCAAATCAAACTTCTCTCTTTTGTCGGCGTCTTCCTGTTGGGACCAAATTACGATTGTCGCTCTCTTGACTACTCCACTTTCGGTAGAAATTATTACTTTTTCACCGCTTGTCTTTCCCATTCTTTCATATCTGATTATCCTTACGGGACCATCAATTTTGTACCTTTTTTTAATGAGTTCATTTCTTTTTAATCCTGCTTAAACTTTCTATTGTTATTATACTCTTCATTTTTTACACTGTGGCTTTTAAAGCCATGCCTGATTGTAATGGAAATAATTAAAATATTGTAACATTTAAGCAAATAACAAAAACATGTCACATGTTCTTGTTTGTATTTTATCAATTTACCAAACGAGGGTTAATTCAGTTGGGAGATCGTCGTCTTAAGATAGTCAAAATAAGGTATTGAAATCCTAACAATCACGTTCATATGCTTTGGATGTTGAGATTTAAAATGAAGTAAGACGGCATAGTGGATAAAATCAATAAAAAAATTGTATTTTATATGTTGGTATTGTCTCAATTTAGAGTTTAGACCATAACTTAAGTTGTTTATATTGCAACATGTTTCTTGTATTATGTTTTCACGTTCTTCAATTTTTTTATTATCAGTTCTCATTTTACCAATTTTTAATCTTACGACTTACTAGATGGACAACTATGAATACTTTTGTGAATGGTATCAACAAAGACAGAGGATGGTGGTTCTAGCAATATCTCATGTGATTTATTTCTTGGATCTACGACGACGATTATATTCTAGGGATTATTATGTCGGTGGACTCTCCTCGGAAGATATAGCATATGTTGCAGAAATGGCAAAGGAGGAAGCACGTAAATGGACGACATCAACAAATGAAGACGACATAAACTCCGACGATGACACGGACGAGGTGATGTCACGAAGTGAGTGCACTTTGGATAATTCAACCAACTCATTTGGTAAAACGAGGAAAAGGAAGTTTGACGAATCGGGTATTGAAACGATAAGAAATGCAATAATTGAATTAACAGCTGCAATTCGAGAGGGAAATTATATCATGGAGAAAAAAGGGTTTACACAAAGAAAGAGGTTTTCGTTAAACTTGAGAACATAATTGTTGAATCGGAAGAGCACATCATTGCTTATGATTTTTTTGTCTCAGATCCAACAAGAGTAAGAGGTTTTTTGGGATGTCCTCCAGATCATAGGAGGGAGTACTTGAATTTCATAATGCGTAAAGCTTTAAACACCAATTTCAAGTTTTATTTTCTTGATTGAGACATGTGGAGCTTTGATGCTTGTTTTGAGCAGATGTTTTGATTTAAATCTAGTCTTTTGTGTTAAAAGTGTTTTTTAATGTTGTATGGTATCTTTTTAGATGTTGATGTATATCATTTTGCCATATCTATGTGAATTTTTGTGGGTTAGAAATATATTTGTGTTTTGATTTTCTTTTTTCATGAAATGAATTACGTTGGCAAATATTTTGCTGGTGTGTATCCTGTGTGCTGGTGCAAATATTTTATATACATCACAAACGTTGGAAACTAAGAGTGTGTTTAGGTGTTTGAACATGTGACTTCTGTTTTTCCGAAAACAGAGAGAAATAAGTTACTTCAAAAACATATTTTTGAACTTCAATTTTGTTGTTTGTGTTGGATCGTGTGGGTTATGGGTCCACTAATCACTTTTACGTTAATCACCTACTCATTTTATATTGAGTTATATGCAGCGGAATTTAAACAACAAAACGAGCAAGTAAGAAATAAGCAAACCACAATGGACATCAGGGGTTTTTACAGAGGTTCGGTCACCGCCTACGTCCTCTCTTGCAAGCTCCGCTCGACACTTCGAGCTCCGCTCGCGTCTTCACTATCCACTCCCCGTTCCGGGCCGGGAGAGAACGCCTTTTACAAAACAAACTCCGCGAACAACCTCGCGAGCTTGACTTTCTTCTCTCACAATCCGAGAGGAACACTTCGGGCTTTCACCGAAGTCCTTGCTTCCTTTGACAAACAATTTGAGTGGAGCAACACTCTCTAATTCTTGAGCACACTTGAGTAGGATTGGAATTAAGACTAAAGTGTGGAAATTGGAGGCTTTGAGTGTTTGGGATTCTCTCTAAAGTTTAGGACAAGTTTGTAGTGGGAGAGTTGTGATAAAATGTGTTTTACAACTCCTTATATAGGCATTAGAGAGAATAGAGCCGTTGGGATTGATTGGGTAAGAGTTGAAGTGTGATTACACAAAACAGAACCTGCAGGACCCAATTCTGGCTAAAATCGGTCGACCGGATCGGGACGAACGATCGACCGTTATGCAGTTTTGCACAAAGTTCGGTCGACCGGTTAAGCAACAATCGACCGCCCAATGCTACGACTTAGGTACACTTAAGTTATCGGTCGAACACCAAAGGGGAAACGGTCGACCGATTTGTACCAGACACTTTGGGGTTGACAAACAAATAGATATTCGGTCGACCGAAACAGGTCTAGCGGTCGACCGTTTTTCAACAGGAGATTCGGGTTTGTCAAGAGATGGACAAACGGTCGACCGATCATGGTTCTCGGTCGACCGATACAAGAAATGTATTTGGGGTATTTTTGGTTTAATACGAATACGACCGCTGGGTACATACGACAAAAGTAACGGTCGGAAAATTAAGTTCAAACGGTCGACCGAAAGAGATAGTGCGGTCGACCGAAACTGGACAGGGAAACACAAACTGGATTACTTGATCATCCGGTCGACCGAACGGCATGTTGCGGTCGACCGTTTTGGTTCAGACAGCTAAAGTTCAGGTTTGGTGTTTTCCGGTTTAAGTTTGGGTGATCTATGGAAGTCCAAATAATGTGAATTTTTGTGTGTGACTTCTATAAGGAACCTAGTGTGTGTTTAAGTTGATTTTAGCTCAAGTATGCTCAAAATACACAAGTTCCTAAAGACTCAAAGAAATACAAAATACATGTCTTCAAATTTAGCTTGATTACATGTCTTGACTTGATTTACTTTCTTCCTTGAGTCTTGATCACCTGTAGAGGTTAGCACAAAGCAATATATATGCAATGCAATATGTGTGCTACTCTACATGATCATAATTAAGATTAGGTTAATTAAATCATCAAAACATAGATTAAGGCCAAAAAGCCAACAGTTTGAAGTAGCCCGTTTGGATGTCTTGTTTTATGAAAAACACAAAATGTCATTTTATAGCCGAATTACCATGATGGCTTCCTGTCAACCCATGGGCATAAAAACTCACCTTCCCTTCCCTCCTTCCCACCAGCTCCCTTTCTCATTATGTTTCCCATCCCTTTATCCCAACATTTTGCTATTCTACGACGCAGTCATGGTCCTCATCGACGGGGAACGTAGTGTGTCCACCCCTGTTTGTGTCCCCATTTTTTTTGCAACTTCATCGCAACGAACCATTAACCCCTCATTCCCAAATTAGAACATGCAACCAAATCGATCAAAACTAACAAGCCCAAAGGAGCAAATGGACCTCAGTACCTGAACAACGATGGCCAACGACACTGGAAACTTGGGGCAAAGATCTATCGACGGAAGGGAAGAGGGGAGGTGGTGGCTACTTCAACGACACGGTACTGCAACAATGAAGTGTGGAAGATATGTGGAGAAGTGAATGTTGGAGATGTGTTAAGCTCATTTAAGTTGGGTGTGGTGGAAATTAATCGAATGTGGGAGGGTGATTTGGTCATGTGGTCGATGACAAAACATGTAATTACTTCTACGAGCATGGTTGAATTTGCAAGAAGTCGGTGGTCCCACCCAAAAACGAGCTAAAATAGACTCCCTTGTTTTTGCCAACTCAATACAAAACCAAAAAACAAACAAAAACTAGTTATTTTAGGGAAATTTGTTTTACAAGGTTTTTTAACATGTTTGAATGTGTGTTTCACAAACTTTTTGGATTTTGCAAAAACAAAACTTCAAAACACACATCCTGTTAAGGATCAAAGCCCAGAATGTATAACACGTCCAGATATGACCCATTAGGCCCAAATATCTCAATACAAAGTTTTATTTACATTTGTAAACTTTAGATTAGTCCCATATTGATTACTGTAACTTTTACATCACACTATCAGAGTATAAATAAAATCACCTCTTCTTCAATCAACTCAATTGAGGAGAGATCATCTTTCATGTTTAACATACTTCTCTTATACTTCAACATGATATCAAGAGCCATCTTTTAGAAGCTAACACTTCACTTCAAGATCCATCATCTTCCTCTTCCTTTTTTTCCATTTTCTTTTAAACAAACTCAGCCCATATCACCTAAGCCCACCACACCAAACCGCCTCATCCAGCCCATCACCTGCCACACGTCCCCTCCACATTCGCCTTCAGCCTCTCCTCCGGATTCCACCAGAAGAAACACAACCTCCAGATCCAACGGCTCACCAACAAACACAAAAAACATCTAACGCTTCCTATCCTCTCCATTCCTCATATATATTCACTTTTTTTATGTTTTCCGCATTTTCCTTTCAACGCAATGCTTTCTAGGGTTTCCTTTTTCCGCCACTTCTTCCTCTCCCGATCTTCATCAGATTTCTAATACACCTTTTTTTCTTCTGTTTGTTTGTTTGTTGTTGGTTTTCGCAAGATCTGGTTCATCGACGTTTTCTTATATCTTTTTTTCCATTTTATTTTAAGCTTCATTCTTGGTTATTCAAGAACTGGTTCATTGTGCATTATTTTTCTCCGATCGTGATCTTCCTAGATCTGATCCTGAACATATGCATGAATCACTGAAAACGCAACCACTTTATTTTCTTTCTTTTCCTCTCAAGAATACTAAGCATGAGCACATAATGTAGGATTTCATGTTTAATTATACATATATATTTCTTGAATTTTCATGTATAATAAGGATCAATTTTCAATTTTCTAGAATCTATTGCATGCATCGGTTTGTTTTAACAAACTAGTTTCAAAAACTCTATTAAAACAAACATAAAGGAGCTCCGAAATTCATACCTAGAAGTTCTCTAAAACTTCTCGAAGATTCGGAGACCGTTGGGATGCTCCTCGCTGCGCCGGATGCCTCCGAGTATTCACCAAACTCTAAACAAGATCGGAGAGAGAAAAGCTAGTCTCTCAATCTCCAATAGGGTTTAGAATCCAATTACTAACCCCTCTTTAGTTCCCTTGAGAAGATGATCTCTTAAGAACTAAAACTAAACTTAAGAATTAAGGGATTTTCGTGGAGAATTATGGAGAGAGAATTATGCTCAAGAAAATAATGAATCAATCAATTAGGTAATGAGATAAACTTGTATTTATAAGTTCTCTCCAAATTACCTATTCATGTGCAACCCCTTGCCCATGATCTCATGCAAAATTCCATCTAACCATCCATTATTTATTAATAAATAATATTACCCACGAATTAAATCAATTATGGACCAATTCCATGCATGATCTAATTAATTCTTAAATTAATTCTGCATAAAACCGTCTGGACCGGTCGACCGTTCAAGGTGCGGTCGACCGCTCGAACCAATGTTTCGGTCGACCGTTCAACATTCGGTCGGCCGTTCGTAATGGGAATTATTCCATCGCAATGTTCGGTCGACCGACCGATCACTTTCGGTTGACCGTTCGAACAGATGAAAATTCCCTGTTATCGGTCGAGACTCGTCCGGTCGACCGTGCCCTACCGGTCGACCGTTTACTGCTATCCGGTCGACCGTTTGAGCACTCTTTTGCAGACTTGTCAAATTTCGGTTTAACCCCTACAAAATTTGACATTTCGGGATTAGTAGTAAATTCACAACTTATGTAACATATTATCCTATGTAATGATCAATCATTACACCCCATAATATTTACATCTCATATGAATTTAATTTAGATTCTAATTATGTTATTAATCACAACATAATCTTGATTTTGCTTTGTTCACCCCATGTGTCATATTTTCTACATGAAACCCGACACATCTTATGAACTCAAAATCCCCATTCCTTGTTTCCCAGTTTTGTGGTGTGACCTATGGGAGGATCTAAACTAAGTTGGCAGTGATATTAAGAGCTTAATATCACAAGCTATAAGCGATATCTAGCTACACATTATAGCTCCCAATTAGTTAGATGTCTTAATTCCACTCGAACCAAAACCCGATCCATTTAGTGATGGCGTGCACCACTTGTATCCGTCCCTTGCCTCATGATATTAAGAATACACACAAAGTAGTATTGTGTCATCTTTGTCTTAGTATTCATTTCTTGATCTCTTTAAGCTAGTTATAAATATGTGACTTAACTCAAATCACATTGTGCACATTATAACTTTGCTTTATCAAGGGGCCCACTAATATCATCACTCAATTAAGAGGGGCAATGATAGTCTTTTGACTAACTATCTTCTCCAACAAAAGTTGTACTTAACCAACTAATGTCTTTACACTACACTCATCGATAGCTCAAGACACTAGTCTAATTAAGAACTCCTTAAGTGATTAGATATAAGTCTCATATCAAAGGACCAAAGACACAGTAAAATATTAATGACACAGAAACACATTTCTATAATATTTTACTTATTAGGTCTATTCAGTATACAAAAGTAATATTTTCCTCTTTTGCATACCCGTGTTGTCACTCACTTGTAGAGCTACAATGATCTATGACCAACACGACAATCTTAACTCGGTAATTAATGTTCCATGTTAATTACCATGATTGCGAATATCTTTTGTTTTATGTAAACCAATATCTTTTAGAGCTCTACGGTTAAGGACCAAGAGCCTCTTCCTTAACACTTCCAAAAGACGAATAACATAAACAAGGAACAAAATGATTTCTCATTCAATTCATAATAATTGGCATTTAAAAGTAAAACTTTTAGAACACATTCCCTTCAATCTCCCACTTGTTATCAAAGTTTTCTTTCACATACATTCTCAATGCATAAAACATCAATAACTAGGGTAACCTTCCCAAATCACCTATCAAGTCAATCCGCATGGACCCTCGGATCCATGGACTCGAAATATATTTCGTCTCTTAGCTTGGTATGAAAGTTTGTTGAGTGGATCAGTTGTGCCACTGTTGTGTCCACCTATTTATTTATTTTGTCTTTTATTGGTGGTTGAGTTAGCTGTAGTGATATTACTCCTAACTACACTAGCTCATACATCCACCTTCGATAATGATGGCGCATCATCACCCCAACCTCTTATTGTCTAGAATTCCTATAAGAATTGCATCAAAACAGCCCTCGGCTATTTTCTCCTTTGTCTTCCATAAACAAGAACCTTATCTTTAGTCCGGTTAAGGTACTTCAGAATATTCTTGACCGCAATCCTACTATTAGGACTTGCGTTGGATTGGTGACCACTTGTCACGTTTAGAGCATACGAGATATTGAGTCTTGTGCAAGCCATCATGTACATGGTCCTTCCTTTTGCCGAAGCATAAGGGATACCTTCATGTACCCCAAGTCTTTGTGTGATTGAGCACATTGAGACTTCTTGAGTTGCACACCTATACTCATACTTATTGGCATATTGTCCATATCGGAATTGTTCACCCTGAACATTTCCAAAGACCTTGTCAATGTATGCACGTTGACTGAAGCCAATGAGTCTACGGGATGTATCTCAATGTATCTTGATTCTCAAGATGTGTTGAGCCTCATCCTTTTCTTTTCATTGAATACACTGATTTCAACGAAATTTCTCGTTTGCTAATGTAAAGGTATATGATTGCTCATGAGTAATATGTCATCGACATATAAGATCAGAAGTACTACATGGCTCCCACTAATCTCCTTGTATATACAAGGCACTCCTTTACTTTGAATGAAGTGAATCTTTTTCACCTCTTCGTCAAAGCGTTTGTTCCAACTCCCCGATGCTTGCTTCAATCCATAAATGGATTCTCGAAACTTGCATTTCTTCTCGCTACTATTTGGATCATCAAAACCTTGAGATTGTACCATGTACATATCCTCCTCCAAGTTCCTGTTTAAAGAACGCCATTTTGATATCCATTTTCCATATCCCACAATTGTGAAATGCGGTAATAGTGAGCATAATCCGAATAGATTTTAATATTGCAACTTCTCAAAAATTTCATCAAAGTCAATTTCTTGAATTTGAGTATAACTTTTGCTACAAGCCTTGCTTTGTAGGTTGTCAAGTTACTATCCATGTCTATCTTCCTCCTAAAAGCTCATTTATACCAAATGATATTTTCTCTTGAGGAAGGCTAATCAAGTTTCATACTTGATTATCATACATGGATTCTACTTCGGATTCCATGGCTTATACCATAGTTTGGAGTCTTTTCTATTGCTTCTCGGAAGGTCAAGGGATCTTTGGTATCTAGTACCATGATCTCATGAAGTCCCACATACTTATTGGGTTTCTTCCTTTCCCTCATTGACCTTCTTAGTTCTTTTGGTTCTTCTTGTGTCTCTCGAACTTCTTCCACAATTTCTTGAGGAATAGGTTCATGTTCGACTCTCGAACGCACACTAGGTGAGGATGATTGAGATTCTCTCACAATTTCTTGTAAGGATCTCTTGCTCATGCTCCCACTAACCAAATGAATCTCGGTTGGGCCTTCATGATTTTGAATGCAACATTCACATCATGATCTTGTAGAGTATCTTGAGTTTCCTCAAGCTCAACTCTACTCCCACTACTTTTCTCTCTTTTCCAGAAATTCCAGAAAAACCATATCTCTCTTTACAATCTTTCGATTGGAGGTGATATACCAAAAGTAGTATCCTCTTGTCACACGAGGACAACCTATAAAGAAGCATTTAATCCGTTTTTGCTTGAAGTTTGGTCAACATCAATTTCTCGACGTAGACCTCACAACCCCAAATCTTGAGAAAGTTGAGCTTAGGTGTCTTTCAACTCCATAGCTCATAAACCATTTTCTCCACGGATTTGGATGGAACATTATTTAGTGAGTTTGTCATTATTTGTAGTGCTTAATTCCAAAAGTAAATCGGCAATTTAAATTGACTCATTATTGATCGAACCATGTCGAGCAATATCATATTCCTACTTTAGGAATGAGCCAAATTAGGTATCCTAAGCACTCACCCCTACAAACCGTTCATAGAGACTCGATATTCTTGTTGAGTCGGTTCATTACTTCATCCTCGAATTCCTTGAACTTGTCAAAGAATTCACTTTTGCTTCCCATCAGACAAATATAGTCATAACGACTATAGTTGTCCGTGAACAAAATGAAGTACCTTAAACCGTCTCTTGCACTTGTACTTATCGGACCACATACATTAGAATGTATCACATCCAATTAGTTATTCGTTTTCGTTCCTTTCTTCTTGAAAGGTCTCTTGGTCATTTATTTGACCAATCCGATAGTGCTACAAGATTGTATCATTCACGTGAGTTATCTTAGTTTCTCTTTTGTTATTGTTTGTTTGAGTTTGTTTATTATTTATTTCAAGCAAATAGAAATCATTCTATACGAATGTATTTGCATAGAAAATTCCATTCTTCGATATAGACAAGGAAGAATTAAAATATTTATTAAAATTTATCCATATCTAAAACTTGATACAGAAATGTTCTTGCTAATCGAAGGCATATAACAAACATTCTTCAAAGCATAAATTTAAATCACTAGACTATTGAAGCTCCATAGAATCTTGTACAATCGCAGCGATGGTTGTACTATTTCCAATCTTCAATATCATCTCGTTCTCCACGAGTTCCTTCCTATCCTTCAATAGCTGCACATCAAAATTATGTGAGCACAAGATCCGGTAACCATTACCAAATCAAGGATAGAGGTGATTAAATTTATCTCAATAACAAACATACATATGGCGCTTCTCGGGCGCCTACGTTCAATCATCCCATTTTCAAGGTCTTCCTTGTACTTGGGGCAATTCGGTCGGATGTGTCCATTTTCACCGCAGTGAAAGCACTCCGTGTTGGGAGTTGGAGATTTGAAAGATTTCCCCCTTGAGGCACTCCCATGAGTACCTCCTACTCCCTTGCTCTTGATTGACGTATCTTTGGTAAATTTGCCTTTACCTTTGTTGATCTTTTTGCTCCTCTCATGGACGGCTAGGACGTGATTGTCCTGACCTTTGCCCATGTCAACTTCAACCGTTTTGAGAGCGTTGTGAAGCTCCTCAAGACTCACCCCTTTTTCACGCACATGATTGTGCATCACAAAGTCCTTGAAGGACGGGGCTAGAGAGCCAAGAATCAGATCTTCGGCAATGTCTACTGGCATTGGAGAAGAGAGCTTCGACAACTTCTCAAGGTATCCTTGCATCGTGAGAAAATGCATGGACACCGATGTTCCCTCCGCCATATGGCACCTTGTGAGTGCGATGGTGGTCTTATAGCGCTCCTTTCGGGCACTATCCATGAACATCTTGGTTAGAGCCTCCATGGTCTTCTTGGGTTTTGAATCCAAGTATTTCGCTTGAAGCGAGTCACCCATGGATGCTAGTATAAGACCGTGAACATGGTTCTCTTGGTCTTCCCACTTGGCTATCGCCTCTTTCTCTTTATCGGTTGCCTTCTCATTTAATTTTGGGATTTCACCATCCAAAATATGAGATAGTTTTTCAAACCTCAACACGATATTAAGATTGAGTTGCCATTTCATGAAGTTTGAGCCATCATTTTGCAAAGGGTTCTTTTCGATCATAGATCGCACAATTGGTTGGATATTTGACATTTCTACAAAATAAATTATATAGGTTTTAATGCCAATTTTATGTTTTAATACATACATATATATATCAAATATGATGTAAATACTGCAAATAAAATCTTGCCCGTAAATGCAGTAATCCAAGATCCCATCAATTGTAATATAGACTAGCTAAGGGCTATCGAATACATTACAACATCAAGGTAAGAAAACATTTTCTAATCACAACCTTTTTGAATTTTAGCAACATTTAGCATCTTCAAACTTTTGTGACTCTTGTCGTTTTAATTATGAGGGAATGCGACCTATCCTCGTAAGAAAAACTTTTTCCCAAAACCGAGCGAGGGCTCTAGGTAATGTTAAGAAAACTTATTTTCATTTGATACGAGATACGTTTATCTATTGTATTCACAACTAAACATACTTGGGGTTCACTAGGGTGAAACACACCTCATATATTTAATTGTGGCACAACAACAGACAACCTTTATATCTCCCACTATTCCCAAAGATAGAGGGAGTTATCTCCCGCTAAGGGCGAGCAGAGTATCCCTCGATCAATGGCTGCTAGTGGATGAAATAAGAAGGAAAACTATTCTTAATTTTTGTTGGACAATTTTAACATGTGATTTTGAATTTTAGTTTATCATGCATATTAAAATTTATACACATCCTAACATTCACCATTCATCACATGCATAGCAGAAATTATAAAAACAGAAATTAAACATTCACACAATCCACATCGTGTGAGTTTATATGTTCCCTTCGATCATTGATCCTCGATCCACGATCCTCGATCCTCGATCGATGTGCTACAGCGGAGACTTCCTCTTGCACCGGAGATGTAGATTTTACGGAAAATAAACATGCTCCTCACATTCGATAAAAACCGACTAGTGCAAGTCCTATGTAAAAACCTCTCATATGCAAATGCAACTATCTAAAAGATGGAAATAGAGAGAATTTTGGCTTTTACATACATAAGCCCCTGTATTATAATAATAACATACATTCATAGCTTCTGATTTTGGAACATATAAACTCACAATCCTGCAAAGCAACTCAAGCATCCATGCACGCAATTGCTATAAACTACAGAATCTAATTTATCAATCATTCAGAATTCTCAACAATTCTTTGAAAAATATTTTGAAATCCATTAGAAATATTTTTCATACATTCATAGTTCACAAATTAATTATGAACCACTGTCCATCCAATTTCCAATGGAAAGATGAATCGCAGTTTTTCGGTTTTGTTGATTCTCTTACAAAATAATCGTTTATACTTAAAACGAAATTATTGCAAGTTAAACTTATGTCTAAATCATAATTCTAATAATTATATGTCATGTTTTAAACATTCAAAACATTTAAAACGAATTATTATAAAGAATTACTTCAACAAACATTTAAAGACCGAAAAACCGGTAAAACGAATTGTTTAAATCCTAGATGGTAAACTAGATTTGTTTACAGCCATAAATCATGAGAAAATTGAACCCTAAGCTCTGATACCACTGTAGGATTTCATGTTTAATTATACATATATATTTCTTGAATTTTCATGTATAATAAGGATCAATTTTCAATTTTCTAGAATCTATTGCATGCATCGGTTTGTTTTAACAAACTAGTTTCAAAAACTCTATTAAAACAAACATAAAGGAGCTCCGAAATTCATACCTAGAAGTTCTCTAAAACTTCTCGAAGATTCGGAGACCGTTGGGATGCTCCTCGCTGCGCCGGATGCCTCCGAGTATTCACCAAACTCTAAACAAGATCGGAGAGAGAAAAGCTAGTCTCTCAATCTCCAATAGGGTTTAGAATCCAATTACTAACCCCTCTTTAGTTCCCTTGAGAAGATGATCTCTAGAACTAAAACTAAACTTAAGAATTACTGAAATTTCGTGGAGAATTATGGAGAGAGAATTTTGCTCAAGAAAATAATGAATCAATCAATTAGGTAATGAGATAAAGTTGTATTTATAAGTTCTCTCCAAATTACCTATTCATGTGCAACCCCTTGCCCATGATCTCATGCAAAATTCCATCTAACCATCCATTATTTATTAATAAATAATATTACCCACGAATTAAATCAATTATGGACCAATTCCATGCATGATCTAATTAATTCTTAAATTAATTCTGCATAAAACCGTCTGGACCGGTCGACCGTTCAAGGTGCGGTCGACCGCTCGAACCAATGTTTCGGTCGACCGTTCAACATTTGGTCCGTCGTTCGTAATGGGAATTATTCCATCGCAATGTTCGGTCGACCGACCGATCACTTTCGGTCGACCGTTCGAACAGATGAAAATTCCCTGTTATCGGTCGAGACTCGTCCGGTCGACCGTGCCCTACCGGTCGACCGTTTACTGCTATCCGGTCGACCGTTTGAGCACTCTTTTGCAGACTTGTCAAATTTCGGTTTAACCCCTACAAAATTTGACATTTCGGGATTAGTAGTAAATTCACAACTTATGTAACATATTATCCTATGTAATGATCAATCATTACACCCCATAATATTTACATCTCATATGAATTTAATTTAGATTCTAATTATGTTATTAATCACAACATAATCTTGATTTTGCTTTGTTCACCCCATGTGTCATATTTTCTACATGAAACCCGACACATCTTATGAACTCAAAATCCCCATTCCTTGTTTCCCAGTTTTGTGGTGTGACCTATGGGAGGATCTAAACTAAGTTGGCAGTGATATTAAGAGCTTAATATCACAAGCTATAAGCGGTATCTAGCTACACATTATAGCTCCCAATTAGTTAGATGTCTTAATTCCACTCGAACCAAAACCCGATCCATTTAGTGATGGCGTGCACCACTTGTATCCGTCCCTTGCCTCATGATATTAAGAATACACACAAAGTAGTATTGTGTCATCTTTATCTTAGTATTCATTTCTTGATCTCTTTAAGCTAGTTATAAATATGTGACTTAACTCAAATCACATTGTGCACATTATAACTTTGCTTTATCAAGGGGCCCACTAATATTATCACTCAATTAAGAGGGACAATGATAGTCTTTTGACTAACTATCTTCTCCAACAAAAGTTGTACTTAACCAACTAATGCATTTACACTACACTCATCGATAGCTCAAGACACTAGTCTAATTAAGAACTCCTTAAGTGATTAGATATAAGTCTCATATCAAAGGACCAAAGACACAGTAAAATATTAATAACACAGAAACACATTTCTATAATATTTTACTTATTAGGTCTATTCAGTATACAAAAGTAATATTTTCCTCTTTTGCATACCCGTGTTGTCACTCACTTGTAGAGCTACAATGATCTATGACCAACACGACAATCTTAACTCGGTAATTAATGTTCCATGTTAGTTACCATGATTGCGAATATCTTTTGTTTTATGTAAACCAATATCTTTTAGAGCTCTACGGTTAAGAACCAAGAGCCTCTTCCTTAACACTTCCAAAAGACGAATAACATAAACAAGGAACAAAATGATTTCTCATTCAATTCATAATAATTGGCATTTAAAAGTAAAACTTTTAGAACACATTCCCTTCACATAATATATCTTGTTTGCTCCGACCAACGTTCTTTGCTTGGTCTTGAGTTATTGTGCATCATACTTGATCTGTCTTAAGTTTCGACTCCTTTTATTTTTATTTTTTATCAACTTGTTTAGTTTCCGTTTATTCTCTCTTTAGGTATTGTCTTGCTTGTTCAAATGACTGGTTCTACTACCTCTAATTCTTCGGTAGTATCATCGACCCCGATGACACTTATTTCAAACCATTCCTTTACGGTGCATGTGTGCCTAGATCGGAACATTTTTTTATTTTGGCGTTCACAGATCCTTCTGATCATGCGAGATCATGATTTGTTTGGCTACTTGGACGACACTTTCCCTTGCCCTCCCGAGTTCACCACTGAGAATCCCACAACAATAAATCCTACCTTTTTGTATTTGCAGAAGCAAGACTAGCTTCTTTTAGGCTGGCTACTGTCATCCTTGACAGAGGGAGTTCTTGCACATGTTGTTGGTTGTAACTCCTATGTTGTTTGGACCACGTTAGAACGACGTTTTGCCTCTCATTCTTGTACTCGCATTATCCCACTCCGTCTCCAGTTACAAACCCAAGAAAAGGAGATCTCTTTATCTCTGACTACCTTCAAAAAATGAAAACCATTGCTGATAACCTTGCCGTTGTTGCACACCCTGTTACCGACTCTGATCTTGTTCTTCACGTCCTCTCTGGACTTGGCTCTGAATACGAGTCTTTTGTGACCTCTGTGTCCACACGCACAAAATCCATCATTGTGGAGGACCTCCATGGCATGCTTCTCAGCCAGGAACTCCGCCTTCAACAAACTCTCCCCTTTGATGCCTCTGCCAACACAGCGGTCAAGTCTGGACACACGGACAACTACAACAACACTCGCAACAACTGAGGTCGTGGACGAGGCCAGGGGCAGTTTCGCAACAACAACAACCATCCTGGTCCTCCCGGTGGATCCAACACTGGTCAACGACCACCGTTTCCTCCGCACAATAACCCCCAGCGTCCGAAAATCTAATGCCAAATTTGCTCCAAAATGGGGCACAATGCCCTTCAATGCTACCGACGTTATGACCCTTCCTTCACTGCTTCTGCACCTCTTTCTGCTATGATGGTTAGCTCCTGTCAAATCTCTGATGATGCATGGTACCCAGACTCCGGTGCAACAAATCATCTGACTAATGACGACGCCTCATTCCAGACCTCCACTGACTACCATGGTGGTGAGAACATTCTCACCGCCAATGGTGCAGGTTTGCCTATTCTTCATAGTGGACCCTTTACTATTCCTTCTCACACTCGATCCTTAAGAATGCATAAAGTATTTTTCGTTCCTTCTGTTACAAAGAAACTTTTAAGTGTTGCTCAGTTTTCAAAAGACAACAATGTTTATTTTGAATTTTGTCCCTTTCATTGCTTTGTGAAGGATCTCTTCTCGGGACATGTCATTCTCCAAGGGTGACTTGAGAATGGCCTCTACAAACTTCACCTTTCCAAACCATCCTTGGTCAACTTGGTATTTTTGTCTAAACAAACTTCTGTTAATACTTGGCATAATCGCCTCGGGCATCCTACTGCTCAAATAGTACATTCTATAATTCATAAAAATCATTTACCAGTATTTGGTTCTCAAAAACTACATTTTTGTAAACACCTGTCCCTTAATCAAAAATAATAGTCAACCGTTTTTTCAGTCTGATTCTCGTTCGACTGCACCCTTACAATTGATTTATGTCGATGTTTGGGGACCCTCTCCTACCGTTTCCACGTCTGGTTTCTGCTGTTACGTCTCCTTTTTAGATGATTTTAGCAGATACACATGGTTTTTCCCAATAACCCTTAAATCTGATGTTCTTCAAATATTTCAAAAGTTTAAAACGCAAGTCAAAACTTATTTTTCTACCAAAATAAAGTCCTTTCAGAGTGATTGGGGTGGGGAATTTCGATCTGTTTCTAAGTTTCTTGAAACTAATGGCATTTTACACAGAATTGCTTGTCCCCATATTCATCAGAAAAATGGGGCTATTGAACGAAAACACAGACACATAATTGACAATGGTTTATCCTTGTTAGCTCACTCTTCTGTCCCTAATAATTTATAGGTTGAATCTTTTTCTACTGCATGTTTCCTGATTAATAGACTACCTAGTTCTGTTTCTCATAATATTTCTCCATATCAAAAACTTTTCGGTCGACCACTTGACTACAAACGTTTTCGAGTGTTTGGTTGTGCTTGTTATCCATGTTTACGACCTTATACATCAAATAAACTACAACCATGTTCTAAACTTTATGTTTTTTCTGGGGTACAATCCATCTCATAAAGGATATAAGTGTCTGCGTGTTTTATTTGGGCGCACTTTCATTTCTCCTTATGTCATTTTTAATGAAAATCATTTTCCTTTCCATGATGAGCTTATTTATAAGGAGAAACGGGTATCTGGCAGTAGAACCTTGAGTTCATCTACCATACCTGCTCCTTGTACATCTAACATAGTTCCTTCATTTGCCCCAGCAGCAGTTCCATCCATTACCCTTCATCCTTCTCACATCACCATAATCACAACACAACACCCTAATCATACTACCTCTACCTGCTCTATCACAGACTTAGAAACATCATCACAACCAACTCAAACACCTACACCTTCTTCACCACCTCCTCCACTATCACCACATCCACCATCTCACCCCATGACAACCAGAGCCAAGGATCGCACCAGGAAATCCAAATAGTTCCCTGACTATCAAGTTTATACCACCACCAAATACCCACTTCCCTCCACCTCTCTTTTTGACACAGAACCAACTTGCTTCATAACTGCTGCTAAGGATGGTAAATGGCGACAAGCTATGTCTGATGAGTATAATGCTCTGATTTCCAATGGAACGTGGTCATTAGTTCCATCTAGTTCTGCTTCTAATGTAGTAGGATAAATGGGTTTTCAAAATAAAAAGAAATCCATATGGGTCTGTTAATCGGTACAAAGCTTGTCTAGTAGCTAAAGGGTATCACCAGGAACCTGGGTTAGACTATGACGAAACATTTAGTCCTGTTGTCAAAGGTGTTACAATACGTATTATTTTATCTATTGCTCTCTCCAAACAATGGCCTATAAGACAATTGGACGTCAACAATGCCTTCTTACATGGTGATCTACAGGAGGAAGTGTATGTCCCAACCACCAGGGTTCACAAACTCAAACCCTCCCCAGCATGTTTTTCGCCTTCACAAATCCCTTTATGGCTTAAAATAGGCACATCGAGCCTTGTTCAAGAAACTAGCAGACAAAATGCAATTGTTTGGTTTTATTTCTTCTAAATCTGACAATTCCTTATTTATTCTTAGAACAAGTGCTCACATTATCATTGCACTCGTTTATGTTGATGATATAATCCTAACAGGTAGCTCCAGTTCGGTAATGGATCAGGTTGCATCTACTCTTAACTCTTTCTTTTCTCTTAAAAATCTTGGTTCATTATACTATTTCTTAGGAATAGAATCACATTTTACAGAAAAAGGTTTATTTTTCTGTCAACACAAATATATTAATGATCTACTACTTAGAACTAAAATGGATAAAGCAAACTCATCTCTTCACCTGCATGTTGTAAAGCTAAGCTATCTCGTTATACTGGTGAGCCTATGAGTGATCCTCATCTCTATCGGAGCATTGTTGGTGCCCTTCAATACGTCACTATTACAAGACATGAAATAACCTATTCAGTAGATAAAGTATGTCAATTCATGCACAGTCCGACTACTGAACACTGGATTGCGGTTAAACGCATCTTACGCTATCTCAAACACACTATAACATATGGCTTAAATTTTCACAAATCATCAGTGAACCTAAGCGGACTACATGCATTTTCTAATGCAGACTGGGCCGGAGACACTGATGATCGTCGCTCCACCACTGACTATTGTGTTTTCCTTGGTCAAAATCTGATCGCTTGGAAATCTAAGAAGCAATCCACTATAGCCAAATCCAACACTGAAGCCGAATATCGGGGTATTTCGCATGCAACAGCTGAACTAGCGTGGGTTCAAAATCTTCTTCTCGAAATTGGCTTCCCTCAGCCACATCCTTCAACACTTTGGTGCGACAACTTAGGCGCAACATATCTCGCTTCAAATCCAATATTCCATGCACGAACTAAGCATGTGGAAATTGATTTTTATTTCGTCTGTGAACGTGTCGCCACAAAACAATTACAAGTTAAGTTCATCTCCAGTCAAAATTAACTATCAGACATCTTAACTAAGCTGCTTTCCTCACACCGATTCTCGCTCCAAGCTCAACGTGACCAATCTCCTAATTCGCTTGCGGGGGCGTGTTAAGGATCAAAGCCCAGAATGCATAACACATCCAGATATGGCTCATTAGGCCCAGATATCTCAATACAAAATTTTATTCACATTTGTAAACTTTATATTAGTCCCATATTGATTACTGTAACTTTTACATCACACTATCAGAGTATAAATAAAATGACATTTCACTCAATCAACTCAATTGAGAAGAGATCATCTTTCATGTTTAAGATACTTCTCTTATACTTCAACACATCCAAACACATACTAAAGTCTCAAATTTATTTGGATGTATCCATTTGCTTTTGTGCGATTTTGTAAATTGTCCAAATACTAGACACAAAAAATGGTACACAAACGGATGTATCGAAATATGTTTTAGTGATCACCTTGTTTTTTTTCCTTTTCCTTTGGGCGAAAGATATTTAAAAGGCAAGAGCCAACTCCAAGTCCCCCGTGGCATTTGAAAACAGATTTCAACGACCTTCCTCCATTCGTTACAAAGAGTCGTTGTCTTCTTCACGATTTTAAAAAGATATTTTCCTGTAGAGGGGTTTGGTTAGATGTTATATATAGTTTAACATGGGATTTTAATATATATTCTTCTCAGGGAACAATTCAGAATGGAGACACGTTGTCCTGGGTGTTCAGTTTGAAGTTGGAAATTTACAGTTAAATATGGTATCATAGCCAAAAAGATTCAATGACTGGACAAAGCCATCTATACTGTCCACGTACAGAGGAGTGTCATAGAAAATTCATGACATTCTCTTGATTTATATGTTTTTAGGGTCTTCCACTCATGAATCATCACTAATTGTTTTGAGTTAGAAACTCACGTTTTAAATTTAAATAGCTTGCTTAGATGTATTCAATAAAAAATTCAAAAACCTTATGATATTCTATAATAATAATAAAATTATGCAAAAGTTATCCAAGGCAAAACCCAAACAAAAATGTGGAATTTGAAAAAAGAACGAATTAGGATAGAGTTTTCAAATTTATGCAAGATATCAATATTAAATTGTTTCCATACATGGGAAATGTTTGATCATTATATGTTTTTATTTATGCTACGCTTATTATTTCAAACTTCATTTGAATCAGAATAAACGTAACATATGAAAATAAGTCACATGAAACCTATAGCTATCGTCATCTGAAAAGTCATGTTCGTAAAAAAATACATTATTATTTAATCTTAGAATTAAAATTTTCAGTACTTTTTTTAATAATTAATGCAGACACATCTAGATGAAATAAACAAACTACACTTATTAGACATTTCACCCATCACGTCGAAAACATTGGCAATGGTCGAGGCATAATCTTAAGGCGTGCCTACCACTTGATTTGTCTATTATTATATTTTGTATTACATCTTTCCTCAAAGGAAAATGTTTATTACATCTTAAAAGTGGTAAAAAAAATGAAAAACTGTGTAAAACCATAAATTTGTGTCCCAATATTGCACTCACAGGTTTATGTAAAAATAAGTTCAGACTTCAGATTATACAATACAATTACAGAACAATGAAACCAACCACGTCATTTGGAGTCGATTGACTATATGACCCGTCTTTCTTCGCCATTACCGGAGTCGATTGACTATATGACCCGGACAACCTGATCATGAGCTTTTTTCTCTCGTCTCTCTTCCAAAACAGTTTTCTTTATCTTTCACATCAGTTTTTTCTCTTCCCAACTCACTTTTTTCTCTTTCCTACACTATTCACCTCTTAACTACAACCTACCACAATATACCTCTCTACTTCCACTAACTTTTATCATATTCCAAAATCAATTATATTTACCCAAAACATTAATAATTCAAACAAATATATATTAATTAGCAAATAATTATTTTTATCAATAAAAAATAAAATACATATCCTCCAGGTCCTCCAATAAACGAAGTTGTACTAACCCGTCTGGCTCCAGGTCCTCCACTAAACGAAGTCGAACGGAGTCATCCGAAGAGGACGCCATGAGAGTTCGCCTCCTAATTTTCCTACGACAATCCCTGAATTTATACCACATCCTGAACCTCATCCTACTGGTATAAAAAGAAGCAAAAAAGGATAAAACGGTAGCAGAGAATCAAGAAGTGCACGCTACAAACCTGGATGCTCGTCTTGCTAAACACACCACCGTAAAAGATAAAGAACTCGCATACAGAGAACGCAAGTTGGAGTTTAAAAAACAAAAGAAGAGCGGCGTGCTAGGTACAAACTCTATGAGATATACCTACAACTACTGAAAGTTAAAGAGCTGAGTTTAATGACTGAGGAGGACAAAATCCAGCTAGTCAATGTACGTAAGCAGTTGATGTAATTTATTTTTCGTTTAAGTGTTGTAAATCTACTTTAATTTTAATTAAGCGTTGTAATGTAGTTTAATTTCAATCCAAGTGTACTAATATAGTTTAAATACCAAACTATTTATCAAATAATACCCCAAAATATTTAAACCAAATAATAATTAAACTCAACATGTACAACAAATAAATAAACCTAACATTTTATAAAATATTCAACACAATTTTTTATTATAAAAACGACAAAAAAACTCAACATCTACAGCAAATAAATAAACCTAACATTTAAAAAAATATTCAACACAATTTTTTATTATATAAATGACGAAAAAAACCCAACCCGGACACGTTCGGGTTGGACGTCGGGGTCGTCCCACGCGGGACGACCCCCGTTAATTTTGCTTTTACATTAAAATTTAGAAGTGGCCTCTCAAGACAATCAGTCAACTAACCTTCAATTAGAAAGAGAAAATCTGAAACAACATGGAGCTCCACTTAGTAACATGTCTTTCTTCATCACCAATGCAGCCAATGATGAGAATTACGAATCTATGAGTTCCAATCATCAAAAAAAAAAACACCAGAAAGAGAAAGCAACATATCTCATTCCTTTCATGTGGTTGTAGGATGCAAAGACTACAATGCACCGTTTCAGGCAGCTCTCTTCAAATTCAGATGTAAATAGAGCAAGCAAGGTGCATTTCATGGGGTCTGAACCAAAGCATGGGAAGTATTTTAAGTTCTCGGAGCAACAAAAATTCGTTTTACGCATGATCCTGATGTGCTCTCTCATCTTGGTGCTGTTAATAATAGCATATGAGCCATATTCGAGACCGATATACTTCAGTAAGTATTATTTTTCCCTCTTTTTTCTCTCTTTCAGTTGTGATCATATATGTTTCACACATGGATCTCAGTTCATGCTAAAACCTTGATAATTGTCAAATGAATCAAGCACAGAAAAGTTACAATTGAAGATAACATTACAATCTTCAAATGAAATGATCAAGAATGATGCAATTGGTTCAACAGACCTAGGTGAGATAATCGTAAGTCAAAGCATATGAATTGAACCTATTCATCATAATACTTTCGGAATATCAACAGCTTAATTTCTAGATTCTTAACCACTTCGAACAGATGAATTTAACAATCTTGCAACTGTTAGGTGAAGAAACAAGAATTTCTATTCTTCCTGATAACATCACCAAAACAGTCTGTGACACTTCAAACGCCAGAATGGACATCTGTGACATTGCCGGTGACATCCGGATTCATGGCAGATCCTCCACCATCCTCTTCCGCACCTCAGGCAACCAAGATGGGTCATGGCGAGTCAAACCATATCCTCGAAAGCGAGACAGCATGGCAATGGCCCAGGTTCGAGAAGTCATCCTTCGTGACTCATTAACTGACCAAAATGCATCCTTACAATGCACAATAAACCACACCGTCCCCGGCATTGTCTTTTCTAGCGGAGGCTATGCAGGAAACATATACCACGATATAACTGACATTCTAGTGCCTCTCTTTTCGGCGACTCGGCACTTCGATGGAAACATCCAATTCCTCATTACAGACCGCAAATCATTTTGGATTTACAAGTACAAACCGATGTTGGAAAGGCTTACCAATCTCCCCATCATCGATTTTGATAACGAAGATAGAGTGCATTGCTTCAAACATGTCATAGTTGGCCTACCTCGGCATGGTGAATTCAACATAACAACTGAATTCACTGCCTTTACGAGGTTGTCCTTAGGGCTCCCACGAGCCATCGTGGCGGGCACCGTAGGGCGCTTATGGCGTCCCAAGCTTCTAATCATTTCAAGGTTGAGGACGAGAAGATTCTTGAATTTACCGGATATCGTTGCAATGGCAAACGACATTGGATACGAGGTTGCAGTGATGGAGGCAAATGGGCCAGAATTTCCAGCTGTAGTGAACTCCTGTGATGTCTTAATGGGGTCCATGGGGCCGGAATGACAAACCTGGTTTTCCTTCCGGCCAACGCAACCTTGGTGCAAGTGATCCCACTTGGGAAGCTTGAGGACTTTGGGAGGTATTGCTATGGCTCACCCGCCACGAAGGTCGGGTTGAGGTACAGAGACTACATCATAGGAACGGAGGAGAGCTCACTTGCAAAGATGTACCCAAGAGATCATGTTGTGTTCACAGATCCCTTGGCTATACACAAAAAAGGGTGGGCTGCGGTTAGGAATGTCTACTTGAAGCAGGATATCAGGGTAGATGTGAGCAAGTTGAGGGCTGTTTTGTTGGTTGTATTGAAAGACTACGCTGGAAATGCAGTCTGAATGTCATGCTGACTAGAGAACCTAAGGACAAAGTCACGCTCTAAGCATGGAAGTGAGGAATCTTTTTTTTTTGGTCTCTTGTATTAATTATTACATTTATTGAAAATTTTAATTCAGTTTTTGCAGTCCAAACAACATAGAAGATGATGGCAGTAATAAAAAACATACCTAAAGATTTAATCTTAAAATTTCATCATATTGTGCACTTTGATGTTAACTTCATATTCAATGCAATAGATAGGTAAAAGCTTAAACCACAAACAAATATAGTTGTCTTTGGATTCATTTAAAAGGTTCGAATGAGTTTCTTTCAGAGTGCAAAAGTATCTGTGTTTACAGCTTCCAATAGATTAAACTAAGAATGTGCACCAACAAAGACAAATTATCCAACATAATGGACCGTTCAACAGAAGCATAGCCCATTGAGAACCAAACTGCAATCACTAACCTTAGCATTTTTGCAACCATGTCATGGTGCAAGTGCCGGCTTGCTGAATTAACCATGTTTGAGGACAATGACTACTGCTGTGCAGTTATCCTTGCAACGCCGCTCACGGACAGCTTCCCTCACAAGGCGTCGTGCCACAGTTGTAGCAGATAAGCCATCCTGTGGAAATAGTAAAATGTGATTAACAAAAATATTTGTATTCAAAAGAAAAATAAGCCAACCCATTGCATAATTCGATTTAAGATATAAAATTCCCTGCCAAGGTGGGAGTCTCTTTAGAGGTGTCGAGGTAATGTTGATGTGAAATTGCAGCATGAGGGTTATGAGAATCACAACTTAAGTACCTGCAGATGTTTGTGGACGAACTCAACAGCATCACTTGGGCCAAAAACCTGAGTGCACCAGACATGCAGGTTAATAATCATAAAACGCTTTGATCAACAATAGAACAGTAATTATGAGATTAACAAGATTGTCCATGACAAAGATATATTCTAATTTTATTAGGGTTAAGCAGTTTTCCTTTGAAATAAACACGTACAGATCACATAATACAAATATGCAATTATCTAAGATACTGACATACAATTACAGTCATGAGATATGTGGTCAAAATATATAATAAACATAGCTTACCCCCCATAGACCATCACATCCAAGAATAATAAAGTGATCTCTTTCTGTAAGGTCAAAAGAATGGACGTCAGGTGTTGCAATGACCCCTACCTGCAGCAAAGATTCAAAATCATTAAAATTCAATGCAATGCTTGGGTTTCATCCAGAAGCAACGCAAGCAGCGAACACTCTAAGATTACACTTATTTACACAACAGGCATTGAACTCATTTTACTATGCAAGATGACCATCATACAACAACAATCTTCACGATGCAGACACAAACAGTTAAAAAGATCCTTGGTTGAACATGTACAAAAACAAATAGAAACAACAAGATGCATCACTGGAAGAACGGTTACGAGTTATATGTCCTCTGCCTTTTTTGCAAAGAAAATCCCTCCTGGTTCCTAAAACTAATGTTTAAATTACGAAAGTAAAATCCACATGTCAGTAGACAGCTAAATCACAACATATGGCATCTCTGCATCGTTCCAATTTTATTAGATGTCCCCAAAGAGACAGAACATATGTGACATGAGAATGGGATGTACAAAGGTGCCTATGAAACAGTAATGATGTATCAACCAAACCTTCTTGAATTGGAGATCTCCAAAAGCTCTAGAAACCTCAAGTCGACCTTGAAGTCGACCGTTGGGACCTACATGACCACCAGCCTGAATGGAAATAAGAACACATACATCAGAGTTTAAGACAATCGAAGGTAACTAAAAATTCACTGTTGTAGGGTTGAAAGCATGTCTATATGCAATTTCAATGGGAATGCCTTCTAAACATTTATGGGCAACACAGAGAGTTTCACTAATAAACCTGGAGATTATTGATGCCAATCATTATTCATGCAATTGTAATAGAACAAACAATTTTCTGCATCCAAGCAGTACTCTTTCATTCTCATACCAAGTCCGGGGAATACTTGAAGTTTTATCCCTGATTGTTTAGCATTATCTTTGTACTTTCATCAACTAAAGTAAGTTGTCATCTGTTTAAGTTTGTCAAAATAATGCCATAGCCACAACCTTGTTCCGCATTAAATCATAAATCAATTCAGGAAGGCAAATGAATTATCTTGTGATCCAATAGTTGCATTTGATACATATAGGTCTGGCAATTTGACACGAAACACGATAACACGACACGAAAAATCCGTGTCTGGGTTTACAAATTTCGTGTTTCGTGTTGTGTTCATGTCGTGGGTACACGAAATGTTTTTCGTGTCGGTTTCGTGTCTCCGTTGTCGGGTACCCGAAAGTACACGCAAGTACACGAAATTGATTTACCCTAATATCCGATTAATGATTACCTATTTACCCTATTACTGATTACTTCCCACCCGATTAACTTACCCTTACAGCAGCACACTAAGCCCCTAACCGAACAGCAGCACTCCCTCTCCTCTCCCACGTCTCTTTCTCCTACCGTCGCCTTCTCCTACCGGCTCTCTCTCCCACAGCCACAACCACAACCACAGGTAACACTTCTTCTCGTTTTCGAAATTCAAGTGATTTTCTGTTATTGTTTTGTTGCATTTGTTTTGGAATTTTGTGGTTTGGTGTGGTATTTGAATGTGATTATGTTCATTTCAGTTTGGGAATTTAAGACTTTTTATTTTGCATTTTTGTGATTTTGTGGTTTGGTGTCGTATTTGAGAGTGCTTCTGTTCGTTTTGGTTTGGGAATTTCAGTGTTTTTTATTTTAATTTTTGTTGAGTGTGATGTGATGGTGAACAAAGAGAAGGTTTGGGATTTCACGTTTAGGGGCGAATTGGGAAAATAATTGGTGGAATTTTTAGTTTTTATTTTGGTTTTTGTTGCATGTGATGGTAGAATGAGATATGGATCATGTGGGGTTTGATTTGGTTCTGTTGATTTCTGGTTTTGTAGTTCATATGCCAACCTGAAGTGAACCTTTAGAGTTGTGATATTTATTTAATTACATGTTCTAACCTTACAAGTTACATCTAAGATATTTACTTGTCAACCCTTGAAATAACTCATAATGTATTTTATCCTTAATTGACAGAATTTTATTGTTAGGCCTTAGTTCTATTTTAGACTAATTAAGATGACAAATGAAGGTCAATCACCAAAGAAAAAGCAACCCTCGAAGGAAAAGCAAACTGAGGTTACTTTTATCTTACATGCCATGATCATATTTTTTTTATACAATTACAAACCATAGGCTCATGAATATTGACTTTAGGTGGTTCATTCTTCAAGTGATGATTCAGAAGATAGCTATGGAAAAGAAGTTCTTACTCAAGTTTCAAGTCTAAAGAAAAAGAAATATACCAAAAGAAATAGATCCATGGTCTGGAAATGTTTTGATCCTCTTCCACTAGCAGGAAAGAAAAAGGAAGTCAAATGTATGAAGTGTGGATACGTGGTGGGTTGTGATTCAAAACATGAGACGGGTAACATGTTGAAACATACGAAATTATGTGAAAGAAACCACGACATCAAGCAAATGATTGTGGCGAGGACAACGGAAGGGGGTTTGGGAGTGCGTGATCCTGGGTTTGATCCTCAAGTGTTTAGAGAGTTGATAACATCAGTTGTAGTGAGACAATTTGCCTCTTCAGTTTGTTGAATATGAAAGAATTAGAGAAGCATTTCTTTATGCAAACCCAAGTGCAAAATTGGTGAGCAGGAACACCCTTAAAAGTGACATTTTGGCTTGCTATAAATCTGCGAAGAACTTGTTTGATATGTTGCAATGCTATGGAGGAATATTGTGTTTGACTTCTGACTTGTGGACTTCTGTGGCTACTGATGGCTACATCACTCTTACAACTCATTTTATCACAGATGATTGAGTTTTGCAGAAAAGATTGTTGAATTTCTCATATATTTCATCTCCGCATACTGGCATCACAATATCAGATAAGATTTACAAGTTGTTAGTAGATGTCTGGAAGCTTGAGTTCAAGTTGTTCAGCATTACTTTAGACAATGCCTCTAATAGTAACTCGTTTGTAGATACTTTGAAAGAACAATTGGATTTGAGAAACACGCTTCTTTGTAAGGGAAAGTACTTCCATATCAGGTGTTGTGCCCACATTCTTAATATGATTGTGCAAGAAGGGTTGAAAGACATGGATGAGGCGATTGTTAAAGTACGGGAGACTGTCAAGTACATCAAAGGCTCTCAAGGAAGAAGACAAAAATTTATGGATTGCATTGAACAAGCTGGTTTAAACAAAAGGAGATGATTGCGTCAAGATGTGCCCACAAAGTGGAACTCGACATATTGTATGCTTGATAGTGCTCTTTATTTCCGTCGTGCTTTCGTCCATTTGCAGTTGACAGATTCAAACTACAAGCATAGTCTCTTCGTACATGAATGGGACACAGAGTATAAAGTCTTTGCAAGTTTCTTGGGGTCTTCTATAATGTTACTCGATTATTCTCAGGTACACAATATCCCACTGCAAATTGTATTTTCCAAATGTGTATTTAGTTGAAAGTACAATACTGAAGACAATGGAAGACTCGGAAACTGTAATGAGATCCTTAGCCGAAAAGATGAAACCAAAGTTTGACAAGTATTGGGCAGATTATAGCATGATTCTTGCAATTACAGTGGTCTTCAATCCTCATTACAAGATCGAATTTGTTGAGTTCTGCTACAAAAAACTCTATGGAGATGGTTGCGAGCAGATTAAAAAATTAATGCTGAATTGAGGTCATTATTTGATTTGTACAAGAACTCGATAGGTGTACGTCGGCCTACACGTGGCACTCTCACCATTGATGAGGATCATTCAGTTCAATATAAAGGTGAAAGTGACTTCGAGGTATATTTTCATAACTTATTATTTACTTTCATAGTTTGATTTTTATTTTGTAAATCAAGTTTCAAACCATAAAAATTAATATTTTGCTTGGTACTTTATTTTTAAGGAATTTGATAAAGAAGATGAGGATCTCAACTCGATTGTGGAAAAAACTGAGTTGGATAAGTACTTGGAAGAAAAGAGACTTAATAGGAATGACGAAATCGAAGTTTTAGCATATTGGAAAACCAACCAGTATAGGTACCCCAATCTCGCACTAATGGCTTGTGATGTGTTGTCCATTCCAATTTCCACTGTGGCCTCTGAGTCAGCATTTAGAATTGGAGGAAGGGTGCTCGATCAATACCGTAGTTCTTTGGCTCATAATGTTGTTGAGAGTTTGATTTGCACTCGAGATTGGAAGTTCAATGGTCAAGGTAATACAATTTCTTAATCAAATTTCCATTTCAACTTAACATGATTTCTTTACACTTCTTATCTTTCATGTCATAGATGCTTGTGATTTTACTTGGGAAGAACTTACGGAAGATATTATGGAAGCGATACTTGAGGAAGATTCGGGTCAAGGTTCAAATCCTTCTGTCCGATAATGACTTCTAAGAGTTCAATGTGAGTTCAAGATTGGGTTTGATCATTGTTGGATTTTGTTACATTCTGAGTTTTACATGGATTTTGTGCCTTTATTGATGCTTGATTGGTGCTTATGACCTTCGATTGAGGTTACAAAATCACAACTTCACAACCATTGAGGCTACAAGTAAATTCTGATTACAAATTCACCACAGCACCACAACCAAATGTGTCATCTTGGGTAGCTAATTACATAATCTACACTGAGGTTACGACAAAAAGGGATAACATGAAGACCAAAAGGAACATTTTGCCAGGAAGCCTAAACAGATCAATTTTTTAATCAAACACTTGCATTATATTAAAGACAATTGTATTTCCCACAATGGATTCTGAATTTCTGATAGACATGTTTCTCAACAACATGGGAATAATATGAGTTTGTTGTTAGAATAACTACTAATCCAATAGTATTCGATGGACTAATATGTTCCTTTTTGATAGATTGCATTCAGCCACAGTCTTCCGAAGCACCGGGGTCCGTGGGTTGCGAACTTGTTATTGGAATAGTCTACTGATCTAGCTATTCGATGGACTAATCTATTCTAATTTGTATCTATAATAGTCTTATCTCTTACGTGATAAGCTAAACTTATACGGTGATACTTGTTACCTTGTTGGTAGATGATGATTGAATGTCTACATCTACATGTTATTATTTTAGAAGTTCATGTTTAATTTTTGGATCATATGCATGTATTTTAATTTTTAGATGATCAAATGTGTTTTAATGAATGTATTTTATTTTTAAATTTTGTTCTATTCTATTTTATGTATATTGTTTTCGTGTAAATCGTGTACATGTCTCGTGTAAATCGTGTACAAGGTTCGTGTAAATCGTGTGCAGGGTTCGTGTATATCCGTGTATCGTGTCGTGTAGTTATTACACGATATGTACACGAACAATTTCGTGTACATATCGTGTCGTGTCGTGTATAAGTTATTTATTTCGTGTCGTTTTCGTGTACCGAAAAGAAGACACGAAAATAAACCGTGTCCGTGTTTAGGAAAAACGACTAGTGTACACGAAATTACACGACACGATTGCCAGGCCTAGATACATATATTTAAAAATGACACGTGCATGTGTTCTAGTATCTGTGAAGTTTCATGCTCATGCTCACATGCATGAAGGCAAATCAAGGAAGTCGAAGTACGTGCCTCCAAAAATATGATCTATATATAGTAGAGCTATATACTTAGATGGTGGTAGAGATGAAAATAAGATCAACAGACATTTTACCAACACTGGTATTGGTAAAATGTCTGTTGTGGTGTTGTGGTGAATATGTGATGACACCCTTCCTCCTTAAACTGTAGAGCTATATACTTAGATGTTGGTAGAGATGAAAATATGATCAACAGACATTTTACCAAGTCATTTCATTCTTACCCTTTTCCGTGTCAAATATAGGGAGCGACTTGTTATGGTTCAGTTGCAACAGAAATATGCTATTAAATAATTTACTAATAGTTTAGTTAAGGATTATGAAGGCAAATCAATGATTTGATTGCAGAGTTAAACTGTAGAGTTATATACTTAGATGCTGGTAGAGATGAAAATATGATCAACAGACATTTTACCAAGTCATTTCATTCTTACCCTTTTCCATGTCAAATATAGGGAGCGGCTTGTTATGGTTCAGTTGCAACAGAAATATGCTATTAAATAATTTACTAATAGTTTAGTTAAGGATTATGAATCACAAAAGAGGCATCTTCAATGATTCAGAGAACTAACTTTCTGGATTCGAACACGTTCTTGAGAGTAGATAGCTTTATGTTCCCGAGTCACAACAATGGCCTTAAGTGGACTTTTCTCATATGGATGACCGGTAGCCTCATTGGATTGGGAGGCACGTGCCACTATTGCTTTTGCATCCCCAATATTTGCTACTAGAACCTGAAAATTGGCGCAAGGGTAGTTAATAGTCAAAATACTATGCAAAATGCACCAGCTAAACTGTCACAGTTTGATGCGGAATGTCTTACTGTTTGCCCTAAAACCCAAAGACATACGGCTGTCGCACCATCTTGCCATCCCCCTGCAAAGATATTATATCTACATAAATTAAAAGTTTGTAATTCCATGGGGAAAATAAATGAAAATTAGTAGCTTTAATAATACAATCCTAGCCACAGTGAACATATATAGCTAAAAAAGGGTAGTTCCACATCCTTGGTGAAAACAAGGAACATACCTGCAGCACTTTCTAGCAGTAGAGATTCATCTGTTTTTCGAAAACCTGAAAATGGCCACCCAAAAAATCTTGTCTAACAGATATTTTCTTCAAGCAAAATATGTAACGATGCCCACTATTCCATGCATGAAGACAGAAGACCTAGTATTTCCTACAATCTTGAGAAAGCACTGTTATATGCATATGAAACAAATACATTACTTTCTTCACATGCTTTTGTTTTGTTCCACACTTAAAACCACAACCCTCATCTTTTAAAGGATTATAAAATGCATTGTCAAGATCACTGAAATGTTACCTTCAATGACAGCTTTTTTTGCAGCTTTTACATTCATCTGCATATAAGCACATTGAAGAACATTAAAAACACCAGAAAATATTCCAGAGGGAAAAAATGAGATGGTACAAGCATGATAAAGGATAAGTAACTAAAAATGAAAGCGAACAAGAAGAAATAGGAAATAAAAAGACATATTTAGCATTACTTTATATCTTAAATATTTTTATTTTTTCAACCTTACAACATTATTACTTATTTGTGATTATGTTAACATTATTTATTTGTGTGTGTGTGTGTGTGTAATACTATACAGTTTTGAAACCTAGTAAACTAATATTAGAATACTAGTTGATGCCTTATCTTTCTTTTTTGATGGGTGATATACCTCACATCATGCTTTAAAATTTTCGTTGATACATTTTTAGTGCTCTTAAGTGAAATCATATAATCTTCCACAAGGACCATACCCCCATTTTTTATTCCAAACTAGAACTTATCCATGTTTCAATCAACTTTATGAAAATTATATTGGCCTAACACCACAAAAATAAATGTAGTGAACAGAGCACATTTTAGTCCTGAAACCTAGTAAACTGATGATAACTAGTTGATGCCTTATCTTTCTTTTTTGATGGGTGTTCCATGTAACTAGTTTTAAAAAATTCATTGATACATGTTTGAGTGCTCTTTAAATAAAACTCATATTATCCATGTTCTAGTTTTTATTCCAAACTAGAACTCATCCATGGTTCAATCAATTGTATGAAAATATATTGGCCTAGAGCTATAAAATAAATTAAGACAAGGTGAACAGAGTACATTTTAAGTGTACCATGGCCACTTGGTAGGTAAAATTAAGTATGTAAGCAATTAAGACATGTCCTCCAATCCCAACTTCTTAAGAGTCAAAACTGTGTAAGATTTCACAATGTATTTATGAAAGAGAAAATAACAAAAGGGAAGTTCAGATGAATTTTTGGTCCTGAACTGATCTTGACTAGGCTAATAACCAATCATCGCAACTTCACAAGGCTTTGCAACTAGATACCAGCAGTGGTCTATATACTAATGGAGTAAAAGAAGCCACAATAATCATAACACTAAAGGAAAAGCCGGAATTCATTAAATTGATTAAATGACTAGGCACAACATTAAATCCCTCGTCTGTTGGAGATAAAATAAGATAATTATATAGACATTGTCATTGTATCAGCTACCATTTTATACCAAGTGGAAATATAACATTACGGATTTAATGCAATCAAAGATCATTAATTCCTAAAAAAATTCTAGTATAACTTTAAAGAATAGAGAATAATAAATAGCATTACAGGTGTTCTACGAAACTAGAACAGTGGTAAAACATGTATATGCAAATGCTATTTAACTAGTCAAACAACAAAAGGTCAAAGATCAAGTAAAACTGTAAAAGTTTAAGTGTCTGGTAGTTAAGCAACATAAGTAGATAAAGCAAACAGACCAACTCACGTGGTAATCCTGCATTGAGAACATTTAAATGCAAATTCTTCTGTGCATATTCAGCAGCCATACGACCTCCATGTCCATCATAAATTGCAAAATGAGCACATCTGAAAAGTAATTACAATAATATAAGCAAAGGTACTGTCTGTCATGAAATGGCATGATGCAAGTCATTAAAGCAAATGAAACTATGAAAGTAGAGAAAAGTCACCAAAATACTTTACATGTAAGGTAATGGATGGTATTACAGTAAAGTACCAACGTTAAGTATTCTGCAAGGACATCATCACTTGTCAAACAAGCAATTGACAAGTTAATGACAAAACAAAATAGTATTGTGATAACTCTAAATGTAGGATTTGTGGTAGATACTAGCTTTCCCAAGTGGCATGTGTCATGTCTCATGAGTTATACATGTATTTGAATATCAAAGCACATTCTAACCAACAATGCTGATGTTTCATATCCAATTGTAAAACCTTTGTTTATATGATAGATCAGGAATAAACCTCAAACTCCCAGGGAACTCCAGACTAGCGTCTAGAAGAACAACCCAAGCATCTTCCATGCTATGCCTGGAGCCCTTGTCTTCAGCTGCATCAGCCTCAATGAGAGAAAGCTTACCAAGACGAGACTCTGTTGTTTCTGGTTTAGCTGGGCAAGTTTGTTTCGATGAGGAGTTCAGTTTTGCAGATTCATCTGTGTCATTATGCTTAAGATTTTTTCCACTGGTTTGACCTTTCTCAATTGAACCTGGTTTCTTTTCCCCTGATAAAGGGATATCACTTCCCAGTGTTTTCCCTTCACCAACACCATCATCAGAAACATCCCCAATTTTCAACTTCTTTGAGTTTAATTCTCCATCCTTGGAATCAATCTCTCGCTTAAGACTGTCCATTACGTTCATATGCCTATCTGCAATAGGCAAAACTATGTTATGTAAGAAGAAACATAAACAAAAGGAAATGCCAAAGCTCGTTAAATTGCTTGAATGGCTAAGCACACCATTATGCACCACGAAGTGCACAATGGAACTTATCAGAAACGGAAATAATTCTTACAATAAGTTCATAATGGCCAACATTTCCACAACTACAAAATTTCCTCTAGAACTACATATGAACTGCTTTCTTTTACTAAGATGTTCCAATTATTTCTTCAATTAATAAACTGAGAGAAAGAGAATAGTGAAATTTTTATTATCCCATTTGGAAGGATGCCACACCCATAATTATCTATGATTGTTCCTAGCATGACCACTTGATAAAATATGGAGGAAAGTGGGGTAAATGGCCGATAATACTGGAAGGATTCCTCTTTGGCTGACAGGTACTGTAGCTGGTATTCTTGTGATCGGTTTCACTAAGCGCACAACTTTTAGACCGAGTCATATCCATAAGTAGGGGTGTAAGCGGGGCGGGACGGGGCGGGTTTTTGCCTCACCACTACCCGTCCCACCTAAGTTAAGCAGGTAAGCGGGACGGATCCAAAAAAAAATAACCGCTACCCGCCCCACTTAAGGGTGGACTATGCGGGGCGGGTTTGGCACGTTATTCTTTAATCAAAGCTTAATACAAAAAATCAATCAATTTTCCTTAATATTTTCCATTTCAATCAAAACTTAATACAAAAATAATCAATTTTCTTTAATATTTTGCATTTTGATCAAGAAAAAAATTAATCAATGTATGTTTTTAACTAATAAAAAAAATCAAAGCTAAATATAAAAGGATCAAACCTAAATACAAGTGAAACATGGGTATGAATTATTGATTATGCGGGTTGTGGTTATGCGGGGCGGGTTGCGAGAAAACCGCTACCCATCCCGCTTATTATGCGGGTTGGCCGGTTGAGTTTTTTTGTCTGCTACCCGCATTGCTTATTATGCGGGTGGCGGGTTGGCCGGTTGGGTTTACAACCCTATCCATGAGTGATAACCATACAAGCACAATCCGTTCAATAAAAAGGAACAGGCATGAAGGTATTGCATTATCTAAATTACGTGTTATGCCAACTCATAATCCATAGCTATTGAGGAAACCAGACTCATTGGCCCACGCTACAGGAGCAGGGCAGGCAAACACTCATTGTCTTAGCCTTCAAAATGATGATCGCCTTTTTGGACGCCTCAATATCCTCACATGTTCAATTACTGGAAACTTAAATTTGTAACAGAAACATATTTTCTGACTGTTAAAATTATTTTCTTGTTAAAAAACACCATCTACTTAGTTGTTTATAATCAATATCACTTTGCCATTTACCATCTATTTGTTAATCATTTTTCTTGTCAAACAGCAACCACATCTTGACAAAGACTCAATATCACTTTACAATTTCATTTTTGAACATAGTTTAGAATCACGTCAAACTTCTACGAAGTATAAAATATATCAAACCAAATGTTACTTCTACAAACGAATATGGTGTGTGTTTTGGAAACGAATATCGCCTTAGAAGAAGGTGAGCAAGTTACCTGGAGAAAAGGAGAGATCGCCGGAGTTCTCCGGAGATCGGTGGCGGTTGGGCGGCGAGCTTGGTGGTTAGGGTTACTTAAAACCCAAATTCGGCTTCTATCTTTTCCACTACAATTGCAAATTCCACCCCATGTAATGGTAAATTGTGTGACTTAATTATAAACACGATCTAACTTATGGTGAATAGGTGGTAGCTCGCTTAGGACATAAGCCAAAGATAAGGTTACAAACTTAATTACATATCTAATGTTATCTCTTCCCTCATCGCATTAATGCGGGAGTTCTTGTCCTTTTGTAATCCAAGGAGTGTTTATGTTGTCCAGAGTAGAAGCATTAAAAATAGGTGGGTTAAGATTTGTTGTTATTAAACTTCATAAGTTGTGTAAAGTTGTAATTTTCAAGTTTCCTTTGAGAGCGGTGTTGTGTCATGCGAACCAACGGCTAAAATCGTTGTAGTCGTTTGGGTTGATGACACGGTCAACCGAATTTATTCAGTTGGATTAGTATCATACCACAAAACCGTCAGGCTAGTTTGATTCTAATTTTCTAATGATTCGCAAGTGTACTTCGGATATGCCACATATTGTATTTAGATTGATTCAGTATTAAGACTTTGAAGTTATCCTGAAGTAATTTTGGTCGACCCGAATTCTTGTTTATCATTGGAACGATTCACAGTACACATTCATATTAACTATTATCAACAAACATCCCCAAATATCAACTAAAGACATCACACTTTCTAACCACATTTTCACTAACAAAATTACCAAAGTTTTGCTTGCTTGCTTAGTTAATCCAAAGAAGCAAGGAAGAAAGGGGGGAAATTTAAAAACGTGTTTATTGGGTATTTGAGCTATCCATCTACATAAGTATGTAATTGAACTACGAAACATGGGTAAAGAAAAAGGTTCTCCTTGGTTCCTCAGGTTAGTTAGACTAACCGGATCATAAAAGAGCTTTACTTAGACTGGGATAGAAGATCTCCCAAGAAGAAGAAAACTCCGTGTAGTAAAAAAAGACAATAAACACATGACACAACAATGTACATCTCATACATAGTAAAAACAATTATATGCCGAAGAATATAATCACATAAAGGGGACCAAAATTTCTGACAAGAAACACCTATTCATAGAGGGAACTTCCCAGAAAATAGAAGAAAAAATACAGCTAAATTTTGAGAAGTTTACAATCTATTCAAGTTCTCGTTTCAGCAAAAGATTCCTTAGACTGTTCTTCCAACTTCTTTGCTTGGGCTTCGAGCTTGCTCTGATTGCCCAACGCCTCTGATATTGCCTTGGGCAACAAAAATCCAGGTCGTTCAAGAAAAGGTGATCGGTCAATGACCAATGGCTCTCTTTTGATTACATCGACACCGTCATAGGTCCATAACTTTACCACGGCCTCACCTTTTAATCCCAGAGAGAACCAACCCAGTCCAGCAATGGCGAGGTCGGTGCTGTTGACATCCCAGCTGATACCAGACACCTTGATTTCTTTTTCCCTCCAACGACCCAGTTGCGATGCTCGATCTTGTCCAACGGGAGGCTGTTTTGATGGGTGGAATTGGAAGTTAAAATGATGAAAAGCATTAAAAGAAAATGGAAAAGCAAAAGTTACCAGCACACACTAAATATTTGAGTTATATTTCAGCTCAAATGCAGATATATTTCCTGCTAATTGGAAGAACAAATATGTATATAGTTTACTGCTTTAGGGTTTCTTGGAAGATTGAGTGGTATCCTTGCAATAATGAAATTGATGATTGCTGAGGGATAGTTGGTCTAATTTTTCTGGTTTCTCATAAAGCAAATTATATAAGTACATCTTTAGCGATGAAAATGTTACACATTGCATGGCGGCACATGAGAGCTCAGTTTCCTTTTTCTTGTGCTAAAAATACCAAATCATGTGAATGTATGTAGAACCATGTGAAATATGTGAAAACACATGTTGCATATGCTGTTCTAGGCATTAGGCATATGAAATTGTCATATATGATTGCAACCAATGCGAGAGAGCCTGCAATGCATATCCACGAAATGCATGATCAAAGCAAGAACATTGCACTTACATGCAATTCGCAACCTTATACTTGAAAGGGCAGCGACTTTTAAACAATTACATAGGTGGAGTCGTTCTTTTGAATTTTTTTTTAAAATGGATAGGTACAGTGAACTCCATGATACTCAATTTCTAAATGAAATTCTAAGATTCTTTTTCTTCTTTAGATGATTTTTAGAGAATCTTACCTGCAATCTGATGCCAACATGTTTATTCCATATTTCATCTGCATTATCAGTCTTCCCGAGATGAAGAGACACGTTAGGTGATGCCCAGACTGTGATGTAAATTGTTTGCACTGAAGCCTGAGTCAGGTCCAACTTGGCTAGGCCACCAACATGTATCGTCTGGCCTGCCTGCAGTAGACACAAGTGGAACATAACCAATCAGCATCTCTAACCAAGTCATTTATTTAAGTAGAGGGTTTCAGCAACAATTAGAAATCATAACTAAAATGTGTATTCTTCAATTTGTCAATATTATCCATGTTTTTAACCTTTTAAAAATCATGTACGCTATGGTGGTCCAATTTTCCTGAACAGCGGCAAGTAACCTTACAAAACTCATATTACCAACTAAATTTGCCTGAAAATGGTTACAAGCAGCAGTAGAAGACATGATAGAGAAAGACAAAGCTTGAGCAAGGTTTCAGAATTTAAAGAGGATCTAGGAGAGACCCGAATAACAGTCTCAGATAGACACAACCCCAAATAGATAATGAATGACCAAAGATATACAGAATCAAATTAAGAATTACAGGAATTTATCAGGAAAAAATAAAGTCAACAATTTCATCTCGAAGCCAAGGCAATAGGTCTCGAACTTATTGGCAGGCCAATATATGATACTTTGGATTGTTATTATAAAATTGGCTGTAGAAATGCCCAGCGAGGATTGAACAAAGCAGGTCCTGGAGCAATTGCAGATTCTCATTTCCAACAAAACATGTGTGCCAATAACGGATTCAAATCCTAGAGGATAACATCTGAAGTTGGTGGTAGAACCATCATATGGAAGCAGAATATATTCCACTTGCTTATGATTATCCAGCTCAATAACTGGGCAATGTTGTCAATGTGTTTGTGATATATAGCAATTAAGCTACAGAAAAAGTGAATAGACGAGGCGGAAATATGTGCAGTCTGTGTGTTGTTTCATATATACCATTACATCAAGATGATGCCTACACCTGCAGAAACAAATAATTTTACAAAACGCACCAGGACTTGGAACCAAAGCATAATTTCTAGAATCTAGAATACCATCAATCCTTAATATATGAGAGCATATTGAGTAACAGAAAAGATGTGGCAGTCTGACTGCCAACTGGTAACTAGTTTAAATAATCAAAACAATTATGACCAAGAGAATAAAAACATACTTAAATAGTGAATGAAACCTTCAAACCAGATGAAGCATTAGCAGATTAACACAACTATTTGGTATTATAACTAAGGTTAGTTTTTTGTATTTTTATAAATCAAGAAGGCAAAACAAAATATGCAACTACAGCACTCTCTACTTTGAAGGGGACTTGCCTTCACACGATAACTCCGAGGCCGCAGCTCCTTTCTAATCTCCACCATCTTTTGTTCCTCCCTGGTCAACCTCATGCTCATCAGATTCGGGTGCAAAAGACCTGGCGTATCATACATCTTTGCCTTGGCTGGCAAAACCCCTACAATTCTTATTATACCTAGCGTCGTCCCAGGGATCGCTGCCTCAGTGAGCCTCGACAACTTCACACCTTCTTTCTTAGCAAATGCATTGATCAGTGTAGACTTCCCAGCATTCTGAGCTCCAATCACCCACACATTCCCTCTCGGCCCGGACGACTCCTTAATGAAAGAGAGCAAGTTCCTAACACCCAAGTCTTTCCTAGCGCTCACCAAATAAACCGCGCTAAGCTTGGGCGCTCCCCCAGCCTTTGCGCGATTTCTCACCCACCTATCCAAACGTGTAGGCGATATCTGCGAAGGAAGGAGATCAGTTTTCGTAGCGACGAGAATCAACTTAGGCGGTTTGGTGAGCCTATCATTCTTTTTAATCCCACCCAACACTTTAAACAAAGACTTAGCCGCCCGTTTGGGGAATGAGCCATCAAAATCAACGCAATCCACAACCATGACCACAACAGGTGATGTCGACGCAGGTTTCATCAAACTAGACGTGACGAGTCGATCAAAATCAAAATCGGGGATCAAATTCTCGGCCTTGTCGTTCTTCACCTGTCCATAACTCCTCAAGGAGTGGCATCTAGCGCACACAGTGGTCAAATCAACCTCCTCTCTCCTCGCCTCTCTCGCCCTTCTCTTCTTCTCCGACTTCGAAATCTTCTCTTTTCTCCTCCTCTCCACAATCTCATCCGTAACATTTCCGTACCCGACCCCGGCCGGACCGAACCCGTCCAATTCCTCCCTGAACCGATCCTCCTCCTCCCCGTCCCAATCGGAGTCCCAATCGAACCCCAACTCGCTCTCCCCCTTCTTCTCTCCCTCCTCCCCATCCGACTCCAAATCAAAATCCCCCAAACCGTTCCCAAGATCAAATTTTGACGACGACACATATCCGGAATCAGCATCGTCCACCGACCCATCCGAGTCGTCCCCAGAAAGGACCCCGTCTGGGTCGTTCTTGGTGGACCGCTTCCGGTAGTACCCGGGGAGATTGGGGTCGGCATCCTGCATGAAGACGCCGCATCCCGGGCAGGCGAGGCGGCCTGCGTCGGAGGACTTGCCCTCGTTGAAGACCGGCGGGGTGGGGGGTTTGTGGGTGGTGTGGTGGAGGCAGGAGATGGGGAAGTGTGGTTTGGGTAGGGTAGGGGAAGAGGAGAAGAGGGAGAAGAGGGAGAGGTTGGGTTTGGGGAAGGGTTTTGGTGGGGTTTGGGTTGTAAAGGTTGTGGGGATGGAGAAGAAGAAGGAGGTTTTCGCCATTGTTGGAGGAACCAGAGAGAGCTCCGAGTGGAGAACTGTAGAGTGGGTTTTGGGGGTGTTTTGTGTTATCCCCGCGACATTTAGTTTTCCTTTTATGCCCCTCGTGGTTCGACAATATTTCCAGTGACGGCATCTTCCCCCTCACTACCTAAGAGACCTTCCCAGCCTTTGCCGCCACCGGCGGGGTGGCCGAGCCTCTGCCTCCCCCTCCCACCTTGGCCTCCTTCTCCTTCTTCTTTTTTTTGTCTCTTTTATTATCTCTCATTAATGCCATTATTGATGTTGCATTGCATATCAGCGCCAGTTAACTCGAGACAAGCGTTTTCTCGAAGGATTCGTTGAACGTGGTGAACAGAATGCAGGTCAACAAAAGTATCGACAAAGATAAACGAATTATTTATAATTTTAATTTGAAATTGTAATATTTAATACATTAGAAATTGTATGTAATTTGTGAATTTGTTGTACTTGATAAAATTTCACTATCAATTCGGACGAGTAGATAGGGTAGTCAGCGAGGTAATAACATTGATGAATCGATTATTTTGTTAAAATTTAATAGTATTTTAAATGAATCTTTATAAATTATTTTTATATGAATATCTCCGGTACGAAAAAAAAGATCGGTAATCCCAACTGACAAGAACTCGGAACCCAACACGAACCGTCCAGGTGAACGTGAACCCGAGAAACTTTGAAACTTTTGTTGCAAAAGCCGATCCAAATAACTCGTTTATGTGTGCATTTTAAAATGTCCAATGGACCCCTGACCATCAACTGGTTGGATAATGCATTTGATGCGTCAGTGTCCAAATCACTGTCCAAATTTGGCAAACAAGAATTATCAATGTCCCCATCTAAATTAATACAAGATGTTTGATGTGGATTGCTTGAGTTTGTCTTACATATTAATTTGAAAATGCTAGCTACGCCTATACCACCTGTATTGGATAAAACTTTTCTACGACTTGTTAATTTGATGGGATTTAGGCAAAATTCTGTTTAAGATTAAGTTCAAATTTACGTGTGGCTTGCAATTGATAACCAAAGTGAGGACCATATAAAACATTAGTTGATTCTTGATTGAGCATTTACGCAATCAATATTAAAAACATTTTTATAAATCCAAATAAAAATGCTATATATTTGAAATTTGATATGCAAGATCTTTTTAGCTAGTATGAAAATGCTTATTGAATTCAAATAGATGGGACTTGTGGATTGTTTTACTGAATTGTTATTCATGGTCGGAAAACTACTTAATCGTCCGTACATATTACTATTTTGTCATTCTCTCATTTCTACTCTTACAACGCGACATTTAACCCTCCTATCACACATCTCTCTTTCTCTCATAATCATAAAAAATAATGATTTGGAGGTCAATAATGAGCCAACGGACGCCCCGGTGTACTCGAATCTGGTAAAATATCTAACATCTTTTTAACAAAAAATAATAATAAATAACGGGCGTTCGCGGGATCCACCCCTCCCATGGGGGCGGCGTCTCGCTAAGACGCCTCCCCCCCATGGGGGCGTTTTACCCAGACGCCACGCCCATGGGAGGGGCGTCTTAGCCATACGCGTCTCCCATAGGCGGGGCGGTTCCGTCGGACGCCTGCTATTTTTTATATTTTTTTATTAAAAAGATAATTGATTATAAATTTAGATAATTGTTAAATTAATTAATTATTAAATTAATAATTACTATATTCAGATGATTGATACTATTTCGGTACACCGAATAGAGATTTCCAGAGAATTTTTGAAGCTACTGAGGATAAATATTCGGATGATCAGGTAGAGGTCGGTAAACCGACCCAATGATTCCAGGAAGATCAAAAACTTACTGTCTTTACGATCACGGTGGACCGATGGAAACTCGGTCATCCACATGGAACATGTTCGGTAGACCGAAAAGCAAACGGTCCGACATCTCACCTTACAACGAGTTTTTGCAAGTGATGAAAATTAAAAAAAAACAGATTCAACAATTTTAAAATCCAAAAAAAATGTTGGATCTTGAAATTGTTGGATCGAAAAAAATTGTAAGTCGGGAAGTTTTACCATTAGGGGATTTGGATCTCGAAATTGTTGGATCTGGAAATTTTTTGAATCTTTATCACTTGCAAAAAAAATCATTGTAATCCGACTCGTTACCACCGAAAACTTGTCCAGGAACCTCAAATAATTTGAGATAACACACCGTATAATTTTAAGTTTTTATTTTATTTTTTCAAGGACGTGGCGTCTGGGTAAAACGCCTCCATGTATTTCGTCTCGTCTCTTAAAACAAGGTTTCTACCTACGTTTTCCTCATTTTCCCAGTACAAACACCACGAAAATGTCTGACAAAACGTCTGTATTCGGTGAAGTAAGTGGGGGGCGTTTTACCGAGACGTCCGATTCGATTTTTTTTTGCTAGGCTTACTTCAGCTTGTTAGATTTGTTTTCGGGTCGTTCTTGTCTAAATTTATCCTTTAACAACAACTTCTATGATTTCGCCTTTTACATCATTAATATATAAGTGATGGACACACTTTTCCAACAACTTTAGTGAGGTGTTGTCAATTCAATCCTACAGGCCAACAAGAACATGCTATAGGCATACCAATATGTATTGCAGTCAATCCACGTATTAACTAGGTGGGGTGAGATGTGAGTTTGAATCGCAACCACGTAACAACTAGTTGTTTGTGGGGATGTAAATGAACAATCTACCATGATAACGAAAAGGGTTAATTGTAATTGTTACTTTATTCCTATATTTAGTTGCACATTACATCATTGATATTCAGGACGTTGCGCTCACTCCTTGATCTTTCAAGTGTTGGTAGTTTGCCTCTATTAATTTTCATTGGTTTTTGGCAACTAACTCTAAAAATCTTCCCAAACAACTCTTTGCCTAAATTCGTTTTCGTACCTGAAAAATGGGTCGACTTGCTAAAGTTTAACCCAAGTCACCATTCAGTTAATTTATGTTTATTTGTTTAGAATGTGGACTAGTGAAGTATTGTAGAGGATTTGATTGTATGGTAGTTTGGGATTAATCTTTTTTGTTGAAATAAGGGCAAAAAAATAGCGGAAACCAACAAAGAGAGGCAAAAACTACTAACACTAAAGATGTGTAGTGGTAAATGTAACCTTTTAAAAGTACAACTAAGCGTAAAGGCAAGTGGCAAACTTCAATTAACCCTAGTAAAAACTAATAATATAGTCCCTTTCATTTGTCAAAAACACGTTGCATGTTAGGTGCAAAATATGATACTTTGGAGTTTGAAGCTGCCTTTGTTCAAACTTCGATTCAAGAAAATTCTGGTCAAATGAAAACAAATAAGAAAGTTTCTGAGTCATGACAATAGCCGCAATGATTGCCTAAAATGTATTAAATTGAGCACATGACCTTTTATAACGTTTTTGGACAACGATTACTCTACAGTCTCATCTTTACCTCTCTTCTGATTGGTCTTTCTTTACCATCTTGGAGGTAAATATTCATTTGGCAAATTACAGTTAGTTGATATGAAATTTCGTTTGGTTTCTTTTTTCTATTGTGAACTTAATGGGTAAAACACATGTAATATTTCTGTAATTGTTGGTTATGAAACAAGCCACCATTCTTATCATTTTTTTTCTTTTTGAAATGCCATTGCCCCATTTTTCATTCTTCAGCATCTCCTTAATGAAGCTAGCATTAAAATACCACATAAATTGTTTTACAAGAGGAAAGATCTACTACCTTAAAATATATTGACATCGATTTAGATTTGTTGATAACTCAAAATTTATATTTCAAATATAAATCCAAAATTTTGTTTTATAACGTAATATATGTATCAAAGTCAAAAATTATAAAGTTTGAAAGTCACCTTGTACAATATTTCCAGGGCCAAAAAATCAACTCATGAAATTTGTTACAACTTCGACGTCACATGATCTTATATAAATAACTTTCAAATATCATGATTTTTGACATGCATACTTATCTTATGTTGCACAATAAGATCCTCTCTTTTTTGGGTTTGGTGTTTAATATCACTATGTCAACAAATGTCAAATTTCTATTAACACTTTTAGGGTATTGGACCTCTTCTCTTTTGACGATCTTACCGGTGTAGTCACTTTACCTTAAATATTTTCGTTTACATATCAAATACAATTAGAACATACGATTATGAGTTTTTTTCATTTTCGATTCGCGAATTGCAATCACCCCAAAGTATTACTATAAGTATAAGTAGCTTGTCATGTTAGGGATTTGTATCACCGAATCACAAAAAAATTAACCGGATCGTATTGTTAAATTATTAAAAATTGAAACCAAAATAGACAGAATCGTACCTGAATCCATTTGTATGGATTGTTGTCCGGAAGCAAGACTTCGGTAAACCAAACCAACACAACACCACGGACAATTCTTTACGGCACCCTTAACGGGGTGCCACGCCTGGGTGCCCTGAGTTCAGTTGTCATGTATTAACGTGGGGTAATAATTTTTTGCAAGTGATGAAAATTCAAAAAATTTCCAGAATGACCTGTCGAGGTGGTTTAATAGTGGATATTCACGAGTTTTTTGTCAATCAAGATTGAGTGCATGACAGGAACCAACATTTGGATTTGAAAGACGATTTAATCGAGCATATATGGCAACGCTACGGACAAGGAGCGGTTTGAAAATCGGTTAACGTAGTTGCTAATGTAGTATTTGAAAGTTTAGTTTATGTAATATGTATTGTTGTTTCTTAACTTTGAGTGTAATATTTCTTATTTTAGTTTATCATAAATGTAATGTCGCTCCGTAATATTTAATAATAATTTTGTGATTTAGCAGTAATTATTAACAATATTTCGAGTTAAAATAGAATTATAATGTTATTAGAATTAGAATTATATAAAATGTAATTTGTTGAATGTTGTGTGAAAATTAAAATTGTTTAATTAAGAAAATAATGTGGAGGAAAGAGAGTGTAAGGTGGGTGGGGGTAGCCCGGGCATGGGTAAATGTGTTTTTTGGGTGAGTTGGGTGAGCTGGTGTGGCAGAGAGAGAAGCTGACGTAACAGAGAGAGAGTGCAGAGCACCCGGGGTAGCCCAGACGCTGTTATTTCTGCTCTTAGAATATCCATGAATCTCTCTTGGTGATGGGATGCAAGAAGAAGTGAAGAGTTTGGGTTGCGCAAGTTGGGAACAAATACTTATTTATATAATAACTCAATCAAGGTTATACCTGTGGGCAAATTTCGGTCGACAACTGGTGAGCACGATTTTGCGAGAATTAATTAAGGGAATGATGTTGATCATGAGTTGGATTTATTCCAATTATGATTAAACGTGGATGATGGTGATTATGTACCAATTAGTGATTGATTTTAGGGAGAGAAAAGTAAGAAATTATGAGTTAGTGCATAACCTATGATGTGGGTGTTAGGAGAATCTATAAATAGGTTGCATCTTCATCATTGTTTTAATGAATGGAAATATATTCTCTCTCCCTAACATCTCCACTAATCCATCCGAAAATCTATTAGTTAATTAAGCTTTTGAAGATTAAATTCTGATGAAGCTTTAGAAGAATTATTAACTAGATTCTAACATTGATTTAGAGATTGATTGACTAGTTCCTTACTCTTTAATCTTGTTTAGAGTTTGGTAAACACTTGGAGGCGAATCAGCAGACGATTCAATGTGCAATGCAACTCCAGATCATCACAAAAGTTTTAGAGAACATTTGAGTATGATCTCCTTCTATTTATTTTAATATATATGTAATTTACGTGATATTAAAAATATATAAAATAATGTACATGAAATCGTCAAAAATATGAAAATCGATATTGTATGTGTAACATCCCCGAACAACGGAAAATTTAAACTTTTAAAATCAAAGGAAACCCAAGGATAAAACCATCAAGAGTGGGGACATTACTCAAAGAAATACTCAAACACATCTGGTGCACCATATTACATACGAGTTTGTCAAAAGAGTGATTACATCAGAATACAAAATACATAATACATGTAATCATGACAACCTAAAATAGGCAGACCACATGATCCAGTCCGAAAGTGCAATCTCCCTCGGTCACCACCTGCCGGAACCTAACGCGGTCCTGAAAATAAACATAACAACAATGCCTGAGTTTCCATAAGGAAATCCCGTATGACAATGTCACCTATATGCCCTATCATACTAGTATAGCATGACATGAATACAAGCAATAAAACAACATTCCCACAAAGGGCAAAACCAGACATCCATCCTGCAAATCGTTCCCACTGTCACACAGGTCGCGCGGTCTACAATCGCTACCACTGCCACACAGGCCCCACGGTTCGCAACATCACCGTCGCCACACAGGCTGCACGGTCCACAATCACCGGTACCACACAGGCCACACGGTCCACAGTATCGCCGCCGCCACACAGGCAGCACATTCCAACATCGGGTCTCCGTAGAGACCTACCGTAGACACATACAGTCTAGCGGACAGTACGCAACACATCCCTACATGCGACTACACAAGCCAAGGGATCGGTGATGAGGCGTTCGCACTTACGCGCAGGTAGAATCAGATCTGAAAACATCGTGATCCACCGCCACACCAACGGAGTCGTCGCTCAGGTACAAACGCATTTGCATTACAAATTTAAATACAATTATTTTTCAATATTAATAACACGTATCAAATACATCTTATTAGCTTGTACAAAGTACAAACGCATACTTTTCCATGACCACACTCACGAAAAATCTTCAAATTTAGAAATCAGATACGAATACGATAAGACATTGTATATACTCTTTAGCTCTACCATTATCATATTTCTGGTAACATTCAAAAGATTAACGATCATATCTTACCAAACAATTCACACCTAACCATCCTTAGCATTTTAGTGAATCTTAAGGGGCTTGGACGCAAAATGCCCCCGACAAATACATGCATCAATTTCCATCCACCTCTGACCTCCCTCCCGTCTCTTCCTCCACTCCACCCCAATCGCGCGAGGACCGGAGCTTCGATCGGGTAATGCCTCCTTCCACCTCCTCCTCCTAGTCCCTCTTCTTATATGGGGGGTGGAGTCGTCGACGGCGTCCGCCGCTGGTTCAACAGCCGCTCCAACGCTAAGCCCTACGTGTCCGCGTCCTTCTCCGCCGAGCTCATCGCCGACGACGAAGACGATATTAGGGTTGTAGAGGACCTCGATCTGTCTGGCGTCGCCAGCATCCGCGTGCCCAAGAGGTCCAAAATGACGTTTGACCCCAAAAAGGTGGTTTGGGAGAATTTGGGTTTTGGGTTTGGGGTGTTTGGAACGATAAAAGTGGGATCTTTGGGTGCTGAGCGTGGGTTTGAGATCGAAATTCGTGGTGAAGTTGGGATTTTGGGATGTGGGAGGGAAAAAAGTTGGTGGTTTTAGTGGTTTGGGTGCGTGGGATCGAGAAAGGTGGGAACTTTGGTGGCTTTGAGATTGAATTTGGGTTTTTTGCGTTGTAAAATGTGGATCTCTGGACGTGGGACGGAAAAAGTTGGTGATTTTGTACCGATCAACAAAAAAAGTTGGTGATTTTGGGGTTCTGAATTTGGTGTTTTGGGTAATGTTTGGGAGATTATGCTTGTGGAAGTGAAAAAGCTGGCGTCTTTGGGTGTGTGAAGGGAGAAAGGTGGTTGCTTTGGGGCTTTTGGGGTGTCTAGAGGAAAAAGGTGGTAGCTTTGGGAGGGTTCTATTGATAAATGTGGTGTTGTGGTTTGAATTTCTATTGCTCGGGCGTATTGTGGTTAGCAAATTGTGATCCTTGGACTCGTAAAGGAAAACATTGGTGATTTTTGGTTTATTGAGATTGTGATTTTGGTTTCTGGGTAATTGAGAGCTTGCGTTTTGAAATGAAAAGTTTCTGGATTTGAATCAAAGTTGGGTCTTTGGGAGATGGGAGCCAAAAAATTGGACTCTTTGCTGCTAGGTGTTTTTTTTGGTTTGCCTTTTCTTTTAGTCATTCATCTGCAACTCGCTTGGTTATTCTATACGTTAGATTCTTTGCTATTTGATTTTTTGTTTGATTAGCTAGGTGAATTTTGTCTCTTGTTTGATGTCACAGACTGCGAATGCTTCAGGATTTTTCACAGAGTATGGTGAGGGTAGTCAATACATAATCCAAGAAGTCATCGGAAAAGGAAGTTATGGGATTGTTGGATCTGCATTGGACGTGAATACTGGTGAAAAAGTTGCAATAAAAAAGATTAATGATGTCTTCGAGCATGTTTCCGATGCCACTCGTATTCTTAGAGAGATCAAGCTGCTACGGTTGCTCCGGCATCCAGATGTTGTGGAGATTAAGCATATAATGCTTCCCCCATCTCGCAGAGAATTTAAGGATATCTATGTTGTGTTTGAGCTGATGGAGTCTGACCTCCATCAAGTAATCAAGGCTAATGATGATCTGACTCCAGAACATCACCAGTTTTTCTTGTATCAGCTTCTTCGAGGGTTGAAATATATCCATACAGGTTGGATGGTCTTCAATGATATTATGTACCTCTTACTTCTGTTGTTCTTTTACTTTTCTAACACAATGCCAAACTTATTTTCCTTTTTTCACAGCAAATGTTTTCCATCGTGATTTAAAGCCAAAGAACATCCTAGCGAATGCGGATTGTAAGTTGAAAATCTGTGATTTTGGTCTGGCACGTGTATCATTCGATGACACACCTTCAGCTATATTCTGGACTGTATGTTTTTCTTCTATTGAGTGTAATCTTCTCTTTTATTTTTGTATTTGTATATGCATAATATCCAAAAAATTGCTTCGAAAAGTGCCTCAATTTAATCAGACTGATGACTTCTTTTTATGAGTAATCACCCAAACAAGAACCAGAACTGCTGGGTCTAGAAAATAGACTTGCAACTCCATTGATGTAGAAATGATTTTAGTTTTCCAGAGCATATCCAGCCAACTCCAATTTCCAACCGCATTGAAAGATTTAAAAGAAAAAATTCTAAGATACTGAAACTCAGAAGTAAATTCTGCACCAAATCAAGTTTGAAAGAACAGGGATCTATTGCAGCAGAGCATATTTTTTACACCTGTTTGACATGCATGCATGTTGTTGTTATAGTTGATCGTATTATTTGTTTTTCAGGACTATGTGGCAACCAGATGGTATCGAGCTCCAGAACTGTGTGGATCTTTTTTCTCCAAAGTAAGTCATCTATTTTCAATTTGTATTAACAGTGTAGAGACTGCATGTCTGCATCTTGCATGGACTTACAGTTAATGACATTTTATTGTAGATGTATATTGCTTTCAAACTTCTGCCTGGCCAAATTATTTAATGTTTGAGGGGCCTCCTTTTACTTTCATATTTTGCAGTATACACCTGCAGTTGATATTTGGAGCATAGGGTGCATATTCGCGGAGATGTTAACGGGGAGGCCACTGTTTCCTGGCAAAAATGTGGTACATCAGCTTGATCTGATGACGGATTTTCTTGGCACCCCTTCTCATGAAACAATAGGAAAGGTTAGTTCTCTTCCTGCTAAATGTGAGGCTTTGAGCATTCTATGCAATCATTGTGCGTTCTTGAACGAAACATTATTTATGCCTTACATGTATTGGAAAGCTACAATTATGCTTGGAAATACACTTTATGTTCCTTATATTCTTCTATTCTTCTATTCGGCATTTATCTTTGTGTTCATCTTCAACTCCGCCTGGACAAACTCGAGAGCTGAGGATAGGTTACCTTCGATCCTGCACTTCTCATCTTCATAATATCTTTTCTGTCTTAACTTCTGGATCGATTTCTGATACTTTTATTCATGTAATAGTTGATTATATTTGGTGTGCCATTTTGTAGATCCGTAACGAGAAGGCAAAGCGCTATTTGAATAATATGCGGAAAAAATCACCTGTACCATTCTCACAGAAGTTTCCTGGTGTGGATCCTTTGGCTCTTCGCTTACTGGAGAGATTGCTTGCATTTGATCCAAAAAATCGTGCATCTGCTGAAGAGGTAGGTGTAACATCTCTGTGTGGCTTGATTAATTTTGTCATGCGATTATCGATAAAAAAATGTCATGTGCTTTCTCTGAAAAAGCAATTACAGCAATGACCCTTTTCATTCTTGACTGCTCAGGCACTAACTGATCCATACTTTAGAGGTTTGGCAAATGCTGATCGTGAACCATCAACACAACCTATTTCGAAAATGGAGTTCGAATTTGAAAGAAGAAAGCTGGCAAAAGATGATGTTCGAGAACTAATTTATAGAGAGGTAGAGAAGCCCTTGTTCAAGTTAGCATATTCTTCTCTTTTCATCCTAGTATCTGTTAACATTGTCCTTATTTCAAAGTAAACAGATCTTAGAGTATCATCCACAAATGCTTCATGAATATCTTCGAGGTGCAGATCAGGCAAGCTTCATGTACCCAAGGTCTGTCTTCGAGTAATAGTAGTTGATGCCTCTTTCATGAAAAGCAGCTAAAGCTAATAAGTTTTGTACAGTTGTCTTGGACAAATATCTGCGACTCTGTACTTCGTTACAAACTGTATAGCCATGTGAAGGTCAAAATAACAAGTAGCATGTGATGTCATAGAATCTTACACATACTCACATAGTATTTATACCGGATAATGACGAAAGGCACAATTTCTTGAAATGAGTCGTTCTCACTTTGTGTAGCAGACTAGGAAGCACGGACACGACATGGATGTGGGGACAGACATTTATTTTCGAAAAATAGAACATGATACAACATGGACCTTGCTGTTAAAATATTATATAAAAATTATATGTAATATACTTAAACTGCTTCACTTCAATAATAATATCAAAATGCATGATAATATCAAACTATCCACCATCATTCCATATAATATTGAAGGGTTATCGTTTTAGTTATTTGTATTTTTGGCTAATACATTAGGTCTTTAAAAGCATAAATTCGTCTGTAAAACAAATCCAAAGAAAATAAGAAAAAATGTATTTGCGGTGTCCAGAAATGGCACCCTGTTCCTGTGTCCATGTCGTGTCCAACTTTGTTATTTGGGAAAATTGTCATAGACATACCACTATATCCATTCCTAATGGAGTCAAAGTTTAAAGTTATTTTTTGGCTTTTGGGTGACAATAAACTAAATCAACGTGTTTCATATAAGCTGCATGCAATTCTTATTTATTGTGAATTAGCAGAAAATTGTCCAGGGAACAGATCACGGGTCAATCGGAAACCTATTTGTCAAATGGTGACAGTGGAATGGTAGTGTACATCCGACCCCTCCCCAATGTGGGAGTCTCTTTGGAGGTTTTGGGGTAACGTTGATGTCATAGAAACGCGATTTGGCGTGTCGTACATGTCTGTGAGGTGTGTCCACATTGTGTCCAACACACACTCCAGGCAATTTGAAGTGTTTGTGCTTCTAGCAGTTGTAGGAATCACAATAAATTTTTATGTTTGACGACTTATTTTGTACTCCACAAGTTTTTGTATAGCACGTTTTCCACTAGTTGTGTTAGCATACTCATATAAGTAGTGCTGAATTATTATTTTCATTCTTGTACCTCATTAATTATTGTCTTGCTTCCAATTGTTTCTCTTTCTCAGTGGAGTTGATAGGTTCAAGCGTCAATTTGCTCACCTAGAAGAAAACCTCAGCAAAGGTGAAAGAAGCACACTTCTCCAACGGCAGCATGCCTCTTTGCCCAGGTATAGAGAATTACTAGAAGACTATCTTTACGTATTTGTTTTCATACTTTTGTGACGTTTTCTTTCTGTGCCACGTATGCTCTGCTTGAATGACATGCCTCCATAGGAAAATGATATTCTTGCGGAAATTCAAGTATATATGTGAATATTCTCTTTTCAAAAATGAAATTTAAATTAAGACCATTTATGTTCTTGTTATGCAATGTTACAATGTTGAAGAAGATTCATAATGTGGTTTTTTATGTATTTCCTTGTATGTCAATTTTTGATGTTCCTTGGGAACATCTCTAGAAAAAAACTTGCCTGCGGCGCTTCTTTTTAGCATCAGTAATCAATTTGATGTAGCCACGTGTTAACCCAATTCATACAAAATTGGGTAGTATATTGCAATTAAGAGGAGTAAAAAAAAAGGGGAGTCAAACAAACAGTCCTAATCTTTTGCTTTACATGACAAAAAAAAGTTCACGAGTTGTTTTTGTATTGCTTTTATCGAATCTACTCTATAGCATCTTTTTTGGCTTGATTTTTTCGATTAGTTCTAAGAAAGAAGAGCTGTGAAATCTTATCAAAGGTTTTCTTCGAAGTTTGTTTGGTTCCACAATCATCTAGATTAATCATTTTCATTTATAATTATTTTCTGTTTTGCTTCAGAGAGCGGGTCTGTGTGCCAAAAACTGAAAATGCCGGTGAAAATAAAGATTCTGAGATGCAAACTTCTGCCTCTGTTGCTAGCAATACACTCGAAAACCCTCAGACACAGATTGATGGAGGATCACAATCTCCATCCATTGCAAGCAATAGTACAAAAAGCTTTTTGAAGAGTGCTAGCATCAGTGCCTCCAAGTGTGTAGTTATGAAACAGAAAAAAGACTCAGAAGTAAGTTTTTTCCCTCAAATTTCTGCAATTTGATACAGTTATCTTTAGAAACTTAAGTGTACCAATATTTATATACAACCTGATTGGAGATTAGATGAAGATTGTATCTTTAAGTGCGAAGCATGCAGAAAGAAAAAAATGATCAACTCTTTGTTCTGCACTCAAGGATAGCCTACCTTCTGCTGGAAAGAAGCTGTGCAAATTGTGAAAATGAATTTTGGAGGTCTAACTTCAATTGGTAGACAGTACTATTGTGATTTGAGGGAAAAACAATCAAATGGTAGTATTAAAACCTGTTCTCCATCAACTTGGAGATTTACATTTAATGTTGAAGTAATGTTCCTGTTGGCTATGTTTCTTTGATCGATTGCAGGAAGACACAATTGAAGAGGAGGCAGAGGTTGTTGACGAGGTATCACAGAAAGTGGCTGACATGCATACCTGATGCGGTGTCCGAACATGATATTCCATGTAAAAGAGCCAACCATATCTTGGTAGTTGCCATCAAACCATGCAGTGCAGTGAAACTGTTTGATGGTCGGACAGATGACTTGTAAGTTTTTCAGGCATTTGTGGGTGAGAGATTACTCCCTGATATGTTTTTCAAGTATGCTACTGGGTTTCAAATTCTACAACGGGAAAGATTAAGAATTGCTAGAGGCGTGTTGGTTGTATCATGTGAATCAAACTAAAGTTAATGAAGCTTTATTCTTATTCATGTCATTTCATTTCCTATGAACGGTTGACGGACCTGTTTTTGTAATTGATCTCACACTACTTGTGCGGATTCCCCAAAAACAAATTTAAAAAAAAAACATTTGTTTAAGTTCGACTAAGATGGTCCTTTTCGTTTATTTTATCTGTGTTTATGTCTGTATTATAAGGCTCAAGTATGTGCATCCTCAACAATTTCACTTAAAAATATTCATGTGATTATTTCAATTGTTAACAAAATCACCAGGTCTGTGATACAACAGACTCATTACAGCATCCCGCAGTTTGTGATTGTAACCTTCGAGTAGGGACGGTTGAAACCTCTCTCTGCAACAACGGCTCTTTTGTCCCCAATCAATTTTGCCGCCCTGCTCATTAACACAACGTGCATCAAAACATGTCTCCAATATATCTCAAAGTGGTAAATTTTTGGTCTTGGTTTAGTTGACAACGTTGATCGCTTTGCACTCGAGTAAGGTAGAAAATCGTTACCTGAAGTAAGGGGAACTTGTGTTCTCTTGCACTGTCTTTACTTTGGCTATTCTCTCCACCACATCCATCCCATCCAAAACTCGCCCCACCACCAGTGTCGACTCATCGAGCTCCGGTGAATCCTTGGTGGCTATGACGAACTCCGTCCCGTTCGGGTTTGTTCCCACCTCCTCCTCGTCGATCTCCAACTTCCCTTTCCTGGCCACCAGCTTCAGCTTGGGTGGTGGCTTCGACGGGTCCCTCACGATGATCCCAACCGATCCCACTACATTCTTGGTCCCTGCACAACTCTTGTTCTCCATCTCCCACTCCGACAACAGCTCATCGGCAATCAAATTTGTGCCGGTCTTCTTAGCAAGCTCAGAGTCGACACCAAACGATCTCACACCTCCATGCTGCACGTAATTGGGCATTATCTTCACAAACTCTTTTCTCCGGTAGCTAATACCGGCCGTCCCGGAAACAAGGCTAGCGAATCTGTTAACCCCGACCGGAGCATCGTCACCGTACAAGCCTACAACCACGTGGCCAATAGGTTCTCCATCGATCGAGACCTCGAAAAACGCTTGCTTTGTTGTGGGCTTGGTGGGGCAACTGGTCGGAGTTGCTTCCTCCTTTGTGTCTGCTCTGGCTTTCTCTGAGAGGAAACGCGTCGAGAGGATCGGTAGGGAGGAGAGGCCGATCGCGAGGTCTCGCCTCGACGGCTTAAAGGAGAGTGTGTGGTGGGGTTGTGGCTGCAGGTTTGGAGGCTGAGGGAGGTAAAGAGATGTGGTGAGTGGTTGTGTGAGGAGTTTCATTGTTTTGAGTAGTAGTTAGTTGTCTTTGTTGTTTGTTGGTGGTTACATTTGAAACTAACTGCCTTTGGTGTTGGTTTTGTGGATGAGGGGAAATCAGAGGCAATCCATTTTGGTCCAAGTGATGTGTTTGGTGGGGACAAATATATAATATTTTTAAACTTTGATGTGTTATGTGTCTCAGTTTTGGTTTGGGTCTTCAATTGTCTTGTGTTTAATTAAGCCCTTTGGGCTAAAGAGACTTGTAGATAAAGGGATTGATCAACAAGGCTGATCCAATTCCAATATGGTTGTTAACTTAAAACTTATCCAGGGGCAATCCTTAGGTATACCATTCTAAAAGGACATTCATAATTAGCAACCCGTATGAGCATCCTTGACTTTATTATAAAGAATTTAGTTTTTTTTGTTATATGTTTAGGCAATGCACGGGTCACTCTTTTGTAGAGCATAATTATCGGATCTTCTTCGGTACATGTAACGTCCCAAAATGTTGGAAATGTTAGTATGAGATATAGTGACACGAGTCTACTACAACACTACTTATCAACTTAAATTTTGTGGTAAAAAAAGTAGGTGTTGTGAATCATTGGACTCGTGAGTGACGGATCGGAATCCGAGTTCGGTACATGTTCGAGAACTAGATGTTACAATATAAGATGTGTCTAAATACTTCAATCAAGATTGTTCAGTACCTTTAGCTTTATGTGATAACGATCGATATGAACACTTACTCTAAAATTTGAAAACAAATAAAAAAAATACTCATAATGATCGATATGAGCACTTACTCTAAATTAAACAAATTGAAAGAAATTACTTGGTATAGTTAACTATGATACATTCGCAAACTATTTTCATAAACCAAAGCTCGTTCATGTCAATTGTAATTTTCAACGGAATAGTATGCAGTGACTATTTTTATATTATATCTAAACATTCTTTCAATGAAATTCTTGTTTTTACAAAAAGAGAGGATGTTTTACTTAGATGCCATTATAGGGAACCTTAATTGTTCCATTTTCATGTAATTCAGTGTCATTGAGCGATATTATCTTTCATGACATTTAGAACACAACCTACACCCATGCACGTCCAACTTTGTAAATCCAAAATACAATAGATAAATAAAGACGCACCAAATAACACATTTCATGGAATCAAGTTTACATGCATTAAGTGTCGCATCGTTGGCGTATCTTGTTTGACATTAATTAAGTAGATTCCATCCAATGCTTTGGTGCTTCATTTAATTAAGTAGATTCCATCCAATGTGTTGGTGATTCATGAATGTCCATTTGTTTGGATTATGGATGTTCATTTTTCCTTACTCGTGCATGATCGATAATACCTCAATGTTAGAATGTGAAAAGCATCATTTCTACTATGATTTCTATTATGTTACTCGAGGACATTAAGTGATACCTGGAAGTCAGATGTATATTCTGGGTTATTGGAAATGTCAACCGGAACATTAAATTAGAGTAGCAAAAGCAAGTATATGTTGCAAATTAAAAGGAAGACTACCTCATAACTTCTTAACCTTGCAACAAAGACCTACGTACCCTTGCACATTATTTCTTTTATTTTATTATATTTATGTTTAGTAGAACTAAATGTTGAAAATTTTAATTAAGTTGTGTATGACTCAAGTATACAGATAAAATTTTCTTTTGGGGTCTGATGTGCGACATGCATGCATGGTATCTGTGGAAGTGTGAAGGACGAAAACTGAAGATCTTCTGTCTTCCATGCCATCTTTTTTTATGGCAATCTTCTGCATGAATGTATGTATATATATAGCTTGGACTTAATTGCTCATTTGGTGTCTCCATGCCTGCACGTCCTCACTACACTTCATTAGTTCCCAATTCCCATGTTCTCAGAAGTACATTCCAATAAATTATTTCACACATACTAATTGTCATGTCGTGTTGCGACTTTAACTCAATTCATCTTCACTATTCCTAAGCTAGAAATTACAAGTTGGACTAGTCTTATTCGAACGTACATTCCACAGACGTAATCTGCAAGAGTTATATTAGGAACCCCCTTCAATCAGTTACCGATTATATATAAGAATCCTTCAAAATAATAAAGCGTTACGTAAGGTTCCACTAGATGAGTTGTATCCTGAAGTTTAATCAAAACATAATAGAAAACCTTTCCAAATATAAGGAAATTTATGACAAGAAAGTAGAGTTTTGAGTTAAAGATGAGGGGTACGTAGATAATACCATATAGGAGTGGTAGGTCTTGAGATGCAAAATTCCCAACAAATTTAGATACGTGCACAAACTTAAGGACGTGTTTATACTTTATACATGATAAATTTGTTGATGACAATAAAATAGGATTGATCTCTAATCAATTATGTATTGCTTCAAAAAAAAATCAATTATGTAGTACCACATTAAATGCAAGGCCAAGACGAAGATAAGTTGATCTTCTGGGTTGCCCAAAGAACACACCTATTAATTGGCTCTATGCATTAACAGAGATCGCTTAGTAGGTGTTGTCTCTTCGTTGGTATAATGTTTGACTAAATAATTCAAATAAAAATGTTTGTCGAAATTATAACTTCAGTTTTTTGTGCTCGTGCATCAGTACATAATAAGTGGGATACTGGCATGTGCAGAGATCCTTTGGTTGATATCTTCGTTAATGCCCCCGTATGTTTAAGGGAGTTCTTAATTTTTTTCAAATTAAGATGTTTCGAATTTCTTTGCTAAAAGTAAGTCGGTTTTCCGCGTTAGTACAATCATTAATTAATATGATTGAATCATTTAATCACCCTAATTTTTTTTAACAAAATGAATAGCATTGGTCAAAATATTTAGTAGTTGTTTTGTAAATGTTACAGTTAAATATTAGAACATAAATAAAGGAAACAGTTGTGGATCTACAAAAGAAGCTACAAAAACCATTATCCTTAAATTAATCAATAGAAGTCCATATAATTGTCGAATAAATTATTCAGATACCGGTATATAACTCCGCAATTAAGTGGTAAAACAGTGAGTTAGGTCATTGGATTCTAGTTGTTAGAGAAGTTCTAGGTAAAGAAAAATTATGGCACAAAGTACTATTTTTTATTTAATTTACTTTATCACATTTCCATTTTAAATCTCAAACATTCAAAAGAGCACGGCAAATGAGATTCGATCACTAGTTTTGACTATTCTCCAACTTAATTAACCCAATCCATGCACAAACTACTACTCAAATTTAAGAATCGTATATATGGCTTAATTAATTGCTCATCGTTTGATTTGTACCACCTGTTATTGCGTTTATCAATACCGCATACTACTAACAGACAATTTATGTTCTTATTAATTAAAAAAAAGACAAATAGGATAGATATAATAATAGTATAGACGTTTTTATATTATAGCTATAAATTAAATATAGCACAGAGAACATAGGATGAGAAAATCAAAGACATTTTCTTCATAGAGATAAATATAATATATAATCAACACAAGACAAAATTACACAACAGGGTTAAGAATATATACCGCAACCTTTTATTATATAATATGTCTGTACTTGACGATGAGATTGAGATCTCATATTGCTACAATTGTTATTTGCAGACTAGTCGAATTAATACATACATAAAGGCGGCATTAATGTCTGAAGTGCTAGTTAATGTCTGTCTACAATTGTTATTTGCAGACTAGTCGATGCTGCTGTATTAAACTATTACGTGGTCATTTTAATGAGAGTTTATCAACAATATTTTAATCGCACTCCTTTATTTTCAGGAAAATGTTTAGTAGCCGCTCTCCGGGACGTTGTGGCTGGACGCTGCTGAGTTAAACAATTCCAGCTCAGCCAAAGTTTTAATATTTTTGACATGCAGAGGGGGCAGCCGCATTTAATGCATCTCAAATCAGACGTGCTCCAAATCATATCATTCCTTTTGACGCTCCCACCTGCTCCATACCTATTTTTGACGAAGATGCAATGAATGACCACCGTCACTTCTTCCTTTCTTCTTCATTTTCGTTCATTTCTCTTCGTTTTGAGAGAAATTCTCACTCAAATGGAAATGTCGTTAAACGTTCCTAAGGAGAAGATGATTTTCCCTCTTTCGAAGGAGCAAGAACCTTTTACGAAGACTATGCTGATGGTTGTGGTTTTGGTGTTAAGCTACGACATACTCATTACGACGCTGGTGTTGTTACCCGGGCTACTCTTACTTGTTCCAAGGAGGGTAAGGCACCAACAGACCAAGGTCAAGGCATAATGAAGCCGCGTTTATCTAGTAGAGTTCAGTGTACGGCTCGCATCAGGGTTTCTGGAAACCCAGCAAGGGGATACCAGATTAACTTTGTCGATCTCGATCATAACCATGAAATGTTGCAGGAGCACCAGATGCGTTTTCTAAGACAGAAACGATTTGTACCTGAGGCCGCCATAGCACGAATAACGTGCAATGATGCTTCTGGGATCTCTGCTGCTAAGACCATGCAATCGTTTGTTGTGGAGGCTGGGGGGCATGACAAACTTACTTTTAACGATAGAGACCTAAGGTTTGAAGACTTTTGTACGTTATTTTGTTTGTAGAAATCTGCGGCCTTAATATTTTTTGTGTGTGCAGGAATGTTTTAACCGAAGTAAGGAATTTGAAAATGGGACCCGACGATGCACAAGCTCTTCAGAACTATTTCATTAAGATGCAGAAGATTGATGCAATGTTTTTCTATGTCGTGGATATGGATGACGAGGGAAGACTAAGGAACGTTTTCTGGGCCGACTGCCGTTCCAGGGCTGCCTATTCATACTTTGGGGATGTTATATGTTTCGACACTACATACCTCACAAACAAATACGACATGCCCTTTGCACCATTTGTGGGAGTTAATCACCATTTCGAGTCTGTGTTGCTCGGTTGCGCTTTGCTGTCTTCTGAGACCACTGAAAACTACATATGGTTCTTTCAGACGTGACTTTCGTGTATGGGAGGTACGTATGTAGAGTTCGTACTCGCTTTGATTGGGTTGTCCTTTATGATTGTTGATTTATTGGTTTTCCTTTTTAAGTGATGTGTGTTCCTTTTTAAGTGTTGTGTGTTCCTTTTTTAGTTGTGCCTGTTCATTTTCAACTTCTTTCTAAAACCTTTTGAGTGTCTGTGTGTTCCTTTTTAACTTATGTATGTTCCTTCTTAAGTGAAGTCCATTTCCTTTTTAACTGATGTCTGTTTCTTTTTAGTGTTGTCTGTTCTTTGTTAAGTGATGTCTGTTCCTTTTTAAGTGAAGTATGTTCCTTTTTAGTGTTGTATGTTCCTTTTTAAGTGAAGTATGTTCCTTTTTTAGTGTTGTATGTTCCTTTTTAAGTGATGTATGTTCCTTTTTAAGTGATGTCTGTTACTTTTTAAGTGATTTTTGTTCCTTCTTAAGTGAAGTATGTTCATTTTTAGTGTTGTCTGTTCCTTTTTAAGTGATGTTTGTCCCTTTTTAAGTGATGTCTGTTCCTTTTTAAGTGATGTCTGTCCCTTTTTAAGTGATGTCTGTCCATTTTTAAGTGATGTTTGTTCCTTTTTAAGTGATTTATGTTCCTTCTTAAGTGAAGTTTGTTCCTTTTTAAGTGATGTATGTTCCTTTTTAACTGATTTCTGTTCCTTTTTTAGTGTTGTCTGTTCCTTTTTAAGTGATGTATGTTCTTTTTTAAGTAATGTATGTTCATTTTTAAGTGATGTTTGTTCCTTTTTAAGAGATGTTTGTTTCTTTTTAAGTGATGTTTGTTCCTTTTTAAGTGATGTTTGTTCCTTTTTAAGTGAAGTATGTTCCTTTTTAAGTGTAGTCTGTTCCTTTTTAAGTGATGTATGCTCCTTTTTAAGTGATGTATGTTCCTTTTTAAGTGATGTATGTTCCTTTTCAAAAGATGTTTGTTCCTTTTTAAGTGATTTCTTTTTTCCTTCTTAAGTAAAGTCTGTTCCTTTTTAATTGATGTCAGTTCCTTTTTAAGTGACCTCGTTTCCTTTATAGCGATTTTTTTTCCTTGCAGATATCCCTCCACCAGCTATCATAACGGACCAATGTGGGTCCATTACTGCTGCTGTAAGGAATGTCTTCCCAAATGCCAGACACCGATTTTGCATTTGACACATAATGAACAAAGCTCCCGTGAAGTTGCCGACGAAGTATCGACAACACATGTTATTTGATCTAAATTTGTTTGTCTATGACTCAAAGAACCCAGCTGAATTTGAGCAGAATTGGCACAGTTTCCTGGTTGATTTTGACCTTCAAGAACATAGTTGACTCCAAACAATTTACGGTATCCGTGAGTCTTGGGTACCTGCTTACTTGTGTGATTGTTTTTTCGCTGGAATGACTTCTACCCAAAGAAGCGAAAGTATGAACTCCTTCTTCGACAAGTACTTATCTTCTAGAACCACACTTAAGCAGTTCGTTCAACAATACGAACTTCCTCTACGTCACAAGTACGAGAAGGAAGCTCAATCGGATTTCGATTTCCTGCATAAGAAACCCCAAATGGTTTCAATATATCCCTTCGAGAGTCAAATGAGCGAGTTGTATACCGTAGGGGTTTTCAAGAAAGTACAGTCACAAATTGGTAAGATGATGAACTACGACCTAACCGAGGAGTTGCAATCAGCCAACGCGTTTCATTACAAGGTGACTGAACGTGTACGGGTCGGTGAGCAACTATTATCGAAACGTTTCCTTGTACAGATGACAGGTCTGAACTTGACATGCGATTGTAAACTGTTTAAGCGTGTTGGTATTCTTTGCTGTCACCTCCTGGTCGTATTTGCACGGCTAGATCCTAATGTATTACTCCCGCCGTCTTACATCACAGATCGATGGCGGAAGAATATTCGGCGGAGCTATGGAGACAAGATGTACCAAGCCGATGGCGTATTGGAGAATGATGCGCCGAGTCGTCACGCCGACATAATGGGTCGCGCTCTTTGGATTGCACAGGAAGCATTCATTTCTCATGAAAGGTATCTTAAGGTCGTGAAGTGTATGGAGTTGCTCAGGTCTCGTATTAACATTCCCCACGCCCCTCCCATAGTTGATGAAGTTGTGGCCGTCGGTACCTCTTTGCGCAATCCAGACAAAGTAACCCGTCCAGGAAGACCGTCTACTAGACGTCGGGTTTCCTTAGCCGAGAGAATTCTTCAAAGAAGCCAAAAAATGGCCTCACAGTAGAAAAGAGCAAGTATCGAAGGAAGGGCAAATCACCTATGCATCAGGTCACACCTAGACCAGGGGATCCAGATTTTGACGATTGGGACATGAAGTTGTATTACGACCAAATTGCTCCTTAATTATGCACCAAGGCTTGGTCTTTGAATTTTGTACTTTTTTGTAAGACAACAATTATTCTTAAGTGTAAAGTTCCCTTTTAATTGTGAGTGTAAAGTTCACTTTTAAGTTTACGGTTCTCCTTTATAACTCTGACTTGTATCTTTTTAAGTGATATCTGTTGCTTTTTATGAATTGCTTGTACCTTTATAACTTAGCGGTTCTCCTTTTTAACTGTGAGTTGTAGTCTGTTCCTTTTTAAGTGCGTTTACCTTTTTAAGTGTGAAGTTTTTCTTTCTTGTTTTTTGGTTCCTTTTTAAGTGTTGTTTGTTCCTTTTTAAGTGAAGTATGTTGATTTTTTGTGTTGTCTGTTCCTACTTAAGTGTTGCGAAACTTTCTTTTTAAGTGAAGTATGTTCCTTTTTAACTGATGTATGTTCCTTTTTAACTGATGTCTGTTCCTTTTTATGTTATGTATGTTCTTTTTTAAGCGATGTCTGTCCATTTTTAAGTGAAGTATGTTCCTTTTTAAGTGAAGTATGTTCCTTCTTAAGTGAAGTCTGTTCCTTTTTAAGCGATGTCTGTCCTTTTTTAAGTGAAATATGTGCCTTTTTTAGTGTTGTTTGTTCCTTTTTTAGTGATGTATGTTCCTTTTTAAGTGATGCATGTTCCTTTTTAAGAGATGTATGTTCCTTTTTAAGTGATTTTTGTTCCTTCTTAAATGAAGTCTGTTCCTTTTTAAGTTACCTCGTTTCCTTCTTGTGAAGTCTGTTCCTTTTTAACTGATGTATGTTCCTTTTTATGTTATGTCTGTTCCTTTTTAAGTGTAGTCTGTCTCTTTTTAAGTAAAGTCTGTCTATTTTTAAGTGAAGTCTGTTGTTTCTTAAGTGAAGTCTGTTCCTTTTTAAGCGATGTCTGTCCCTTTTTAAGTGAAGTCTATCCCATTTTTATGTGAAGTCGGTTCCTTTTTAAGTGACATCGTTTCCTTTTTAAGTGATGTCTGTTCCTTCTTAAGTGAAGTCTGTTCCTTTTTAAGCGATGTCTCTCCCTTTTTAAGTGAAATTTGTTCCCTTTTAAGTGATTTCTGTTCCTTTTATGTGAAGTCGGTTCCTTTTTAAGTGACCTCATTTCCTTTTTAAGTTAAGTCTGTTCATTTTTAACTGATGTCTGTTCCTTTTTATGTTATGTCTGTTCCTTTTTATGTTATGTCTACCTTAAATGTTGGAGCTATTACTTTGGTATTGAAAAGTTTTAATTACAACAACTATAAAATGTATTTGTTCCTGTTTTAATTTGCAACTATGCACTACTTCAATTCGACACAGCATCGGGAGTCCCTCAATAAAGTAATGGCCATTTCACCCCTGATGGAGTGAAGTGTCTTGGGGTTTTTCGTTTCCGTTGGGTTGACCTTTCGCATGAGACATTTGATCCAGTAGTATAGAAAAACACCGCAGTCGTTGCTTCCCGGCATTTGTCTTTGGCACGTTTCCCTCAGGTATCTCAATGGCCAGTTCACGTTAAGATAGTTTCTCCAGAATTCACCCACATCTTTGGCCGAACATTCATGTACCCCTACCGCATTGTCAGAATCCTCATCTGGGACCAGCTCCCTACTGCAACTGTTGTAATGCAGGATCTCCTTGTCTAAGCCATTAACAACTACAAGGATCCAGTGTTCTGACACAAGCAATGGTTGTGCAATGACGAGGCTCCCCGTTTCATGGCCTTGTAATTTGGGCGCCAGCCACTCTTCAATCATGGTATTCCCTTCATCGATCATAATTCTTTCCGAATAGAATCTTGAAATACAAATTACCTCTTGGGGGTAGTTTTCTGTTTTTTGGCGCTCTTCAAGTACACAAAGCATATTGTTTATCGTCTCGTTGGTCAAATCCATCCCCTTCGTTATTAGCTCCTTGAGGTCGGAACGTGTGAAGAAACATGAATCACCTCTCCAGATCACCTCCCGTTGGTTATGTGTAGGTGCGGTCATCTTCAGTATAATGTTCAGCTCATCGAGGCTCAATGTGGCCAATGCATCCATGTTAACGTCTGACCTATTCTCTCTCCCGTGATGAGCCAACTTGAAATCGTCATTCCCATCCCGCTTTCTTTTTTTGTTCATGCTCCTCTGGAGCCTTCTTTCTCCCCTTTTCCGCTCCTCTTCTTTTTTCTTCCTTTCTTTCACCTCATCTTCTTGTTTTTGGCCGTTGAGCGTGATCCTTTGGCCCCCCAGTCTGCCCTGAGGGGTTTTTCCTTTCCCTCATCCTCCTTTTTCTCCTTCTGCTTATCCCCCTCTTTTCTCTCCTCTGTTCGTTTCTCATCTTTCTCCCTCTCATTCTCTTTCTCATTTTCCTCCTCTACCCTCTTTCTTTCTACCTCTTCCCTCAACCTCTTCTTTGAAGCTTCGACCTCCCTCCTTTTATCATCGGCTTTCCTCTTCTCTCTTCTCTCCCTGTCTCTCTTCTCGTCTTATTTCCTCTCTCTTTCCTCTTCCTCCCTCCTTTTTTCCTCTTCTATTCTCTTCTGCTCTCTCTCCCTCTTTTTCTCCTCCTCTTTCCTCTTCTCTTCTCTTTCCCTCTCCTCTCTCCTTTTCTCCTCCTCTTTCCTCTTCTCTTCTCTTTCCCTCTCCTCTCTCCTTTTCTCCTCCTCTTTCCTCTTCTCTTCTCTTTCCCTCTCCTCTCTCATTTTCTCCTCCTCTTTCCTCTTCTCTTCTCTTTCCCTCTCCTCTCTCCTTTTCTCCTCCTCTTTCCTCTTCTCTTTCCCTATCCTCTCTATTTTTCTCCTCCTCCCCTTTCCTCTTCTCTTCTCTTTCCCTCTCCTCTATCATTTTCTCTTCCTCTTCTTTCCTCTTCTCTTCTCTTTCCCTCTCCTCTCTCCTTTTCTTCTCTCTCCCGCTCTCTTCTTTTTCTCTTTCTCTTTCCCTCTCAATCTCATTCTCTATTTCCCTCCTATTCTCCTCCTCTCTTTCCTGCTCTTCATCCCTCATTTCATCCTCTCTTCCTTCCTGTCCACCTTCTATACAATATCCTCGAAGAGATGCAATCTCTTCCCTTAGGGTCTCATTTTCCTCCCTGAACTTCCTAAGTTCCTCATTCAGCCTTTTAGCCTCTTCATTTGCTTCATTTAGTGCAACTTCTGCTTGAAGTCATTTTGTCTTCAACATTGCAAACTCTAATTCTTCCCGTAGTGGGTCCCGAGGGATGCTGCAGTCCCTCAATTGCAGCCTAGGTTCGCTGCTTGTTGACTGGCAATCACTATTGGTTCGTAGGGTTGGTTGAGTTTTTTCAGCCTGACCAATGATTTCCCTCTCTTTCTGAGTCAGGGTCGTCGACTGAGTCTGATTGAAGTCTCCCTCGTAAATTTTTGAAAGGGTGATGCCCCTTTCCTCCCATTTCTTCAGGATGAGCTGTTTTCCAAACATGCTCGACCAACGATTCCACCTAGGATGACCTCCCATTTTAGGCTTTGCCAGGTTGAACTTCTCGCACAGCCATACCTAATAAGGAGATGCTGATTAATTCAAAAATAATAATATAAAAAGGAACAAGTATGACATAAAAAGGAAGAATCATAACTTAAAAAGGAACAACTTTAACATAAAAAAGAACAACTTCAACTTAAAAAGAAACAAACGAAACTTAAAAATGAACAAGCATAACTTAAAAAGGAACAAATATAACTTAAAAAGGAACAACTTCAACATAAAAAGGAACAAACATAACTTAAAAAGGGACAAACGAATCTTAAAAGGAACAAACGAAACTTAAAAAAGAACAACTTTAACATAAAAAGGAACAAGCGAAACTTAAAAAGGAACAACTTTAACATAAAAAGGAACAACTTCAACATAAAAAGGAACAAGCGAAACTAAAAAAGAAAGAACTTTAACATAAAAAGGAACCACTTCAACATGAAAAGGAACAAACGAAACTTAAAAAGGAACAACTTCAACATAAAAAGGAACAAGCGAAACTTAAAAAGAAACAAGTTGAACATAAAAAGGAATAACTTCAACATAAAAAGGAACAAACGAAACTTAAAAAGGAACATGCATAACATAAAAAGAACCAACGTTACCTAAATACGAACAAACAAAAACTTAAAAAGGAACAAACGAAACTTTAAAGAGAACAACTTTAACATAAAAAGGAACAAGTTGAACATTAAAAGAAACAACTTCAACATAAAAAGGAACAATCATAACTTAAAAAGGAAGAAGATTAACTTAAAAAGGAACAACCGAAAACCTTACAAGGGAAGAACCATTACCTGTAGTACAGCAACACACCCCTCGACGTATCCCCTTCTTAAAATAGAAGAACCGGTAGATCTCCTATCACGTAGATCCCGGTTTGCCTTCTCCAGGCCCGTCACAAGTGCCTCGTGAACAGCCTCGGCCCACGCGTACTTGTGTAGCCTAGTGAAGTCGGCCAAGTAGTCGAGGAACCAAATTTTGGTTCGATGGGTGCCATCGCAGAACAAAAAATGGCTGAAGATGTAACAAATGAGTAGCCGGACGTAATCCTCCTCCTCATCAACCAAATATCTCGTAGCCATCATCTGGGCAGATAGTTGGGTGTTGTTCAGAATCTCCCCCTGTCGGGTTGCGACTTCCTTCGGATGCATTCTGACAGCCTTCCCATGTAATCTGAGCCCCAAAATTAGGGCAACGTCTTCGACGGTGAAGTGTACTACCCCAGAGCCGATCCTCAACCCCACCTCCTCGGGGTCATAGTGTTCTACGAACCAGTCGATAATGTCATTATCGACAGGAACATTGGAGAGGTTGATGAAGTGACCGAAGGGTGTAGCCCGGAAGGCATCTTTCTCTGCGTCCCTCAACTTCCCAAAGACCTTCTCTATTGGGGTCCACGAACATTTGGAGGGCTGGAAGTAATGCGTAGAAGCCTAAGAAGACATCAACCGTATGAGAACATTCCTTTTTAGAGTATCGCAATTCAATGTTACGGTAAAAACGACAAACCTGGTGCACCACAACCCCCGAAATAGAAGCTTGAAGTGTAGAATCCATTTGGTCGACGGATATCTAGGGTTACGGTGAAGAACTGGGGTGATGAATCAGAGAAAAGTTGAGAAAGGGAATGTGAGAAAGATCAGAAACGTTTTTGGTTTTCTTTCGCTACTCGGGATGTGAACAGTCGCGTCTGATGACCCTTCCCGGTCTTATCGATACGTCAGAGAGGGAACCGTCGCACGAAAGCCGCAGTTTTTTTCCATTTTTCGAAAAAACGCGCGCTTTACTTTTCGTTTATTGGGCAGCTGACTGGACTGCTGACTAGATGCCACGTAAGCCGCGTCCTGGACACGCGCGGCCGTGTATAAGGACTTATTTTTACGTGGCGATTCCCATAAAGACGTTTTTATCTTTCTTTCTTTTCATTTTCATTCTCGTGTTTATTACAAAATCTTTTATGCAAAACAACGTTACATCTATTGCAATGATTCAGATGGTTGATATTCACAAATAAATATGCTAGTTATCTAACGCATAAATTTTTGGGTCTTTGGTAATAGAGTTGTTATATCCCTAACCCATTTAGGGTCTAATTAGTGTTAAGTGGGGTTTTGCTAGATGTGAGAGGGAGAGAGAGAAGTATGGGTGGAGGTATGGGTGAGGTGAGGCGGTAAGGGTGTTGGGGTTTACTTTAAAAGCAACCCAACCCCTCCTCCTCTTCTTTTCTTCTTCTCCTTCCTTTTCCTCACGCCTTTCTCACCTTCTTCTCTCTTTGTCGACGAGCAGCTCCGGTGGTCGGTGACGAGGGCGGAAGATCGATCTCGACATGAGGCGTGCGGAGGTCGTGCGCGAGGAGGTCTCCGGAGGTGCAGGCGTGAGCGAGGCTCCAGCGAGTTTCGTCGTCTCGGAAAGGTATGCTGGCTTCTAGTGTACTTTGTTCTTTCACCCTCGACGGAGGGATGTGTTGGTCGGCCGGGGGAGGTCGGAGACCTCCCCGACGACGAGAACAGCGTAAATCCTTGGCTGACGCAAGGTTGCAGACGACCAACGGTCGACCGGATTCCTTCGAGCGGTTGACCGATGTAGTGTATTTGCCTGACTTTAACCATCACCGGTCGAACGATGTCTTGTGGCGGTCGACTGGTAGTGCATTGTGCTGGTGGGTTGGGATTGCCTGTTGTGTTTCGGTCGACCGATTCCTTGGGTTCGTTCGACCGGAACTTAAGTGTACTGAATAGAGATGCATGTTAGTTTGAAGTTTATTTATATGCGTTCGACCGTTATATGACATAGAACTGCTAGGATGCTCTGGTAGTTTTCGGTCGACCGGGACCCCTGAGTCAGTCGACCGATAGTTTTGAATTGATGTTGATCAGACTCCGGATTTTGACCTCGTATCGGTCGACCGGTTTTAGATCTCTGTTTGACCGTTGGGACTTAGGTTTTGTGCAGAGAGTTCGACCGTTGTAGACTTTCGGTCGACCGATTTCCTTGGGGAAGCGGTAAACCGGTTGTCTCTTTCGGTCGACCGTTTGTGCACAGAACTGAACTCCCGGTCCTTTTAGGATGCCAACTCTGTCCACAGAAACCCGTGTCCTTGCCTTGTGCTTGAGCTGGGAGGTGACGGTGGGCGCGTACGCGTACTTGCCTATGGACCGCCGTATGGAAGAGTGTGGGTGTTCGGGACGTGTCACCCCGTGTATGGATCGTGACTTGATGTGATGGATTGGTTGGACTCATTGTAGAGTAGCATGCCTGATGGATCGCGGATCCCAATGTATGATGTTGTGCGAGCACACAACTGTCGTTGGGTGAGGTGACTACCAGCCTGGATGGCTACGAAGGTTGTTGCCCTGCTTTCATAGCGGTGCAGTCGGTGTTTGCGGCTCGTGGAGCATGATGACCTGGCAGACTTCGGTCTGGACCCGTCCCATGTTGTGCCGGACTTATTGATGAACCACCGATGCTGTGCTGGTGATGCCGCCGATGATGTTCCGGCGATGATGATTGATGGGCCGATGCTGTTCCGGTTATGTTCCTCAGATGTGCACCTACTGAGATGATGATTGCTGGACCGACCGAGCGACGACTCCGTTGGTGTGGTTTCGACCACGAAGTTACAAATCTGTTTCTTATGGCGCGGACTTGGCGGATGCTCCTTGCCGAACCCCATGATTAGTGTAGCCGCGTGTAGGGAGTGTCACGTCATATTCCGTTAGACTGTATGTGCCTACGGTAGGTCTCCTTGGGAGACCCGATGATGATTGTCGGACTGATGTCCTGTGTTACCCTTCGGGGGAACTGTTTTCCTTACTGTTGATGACATGACATGCTACTAGTATGATAAGTTCATCTGTACTACTGCATGCATATATGTGAGTTTGTCATACGGGGTTTCCTTATGGAAACTCATGCATTGTTGTTGCATGTTTTTATTTCAGGACCGCAGTAGGTCCAGTTGGGTGGTGATCAGCGGTCGCGCGCATTTTGGGATCAGATCCTCTCGTTCGAACCACTAAGGTCGACATGATTATTTATATCTCCTTTGTTTTATTTGATGTAATCATGTAGTTTTTGACAAACTCTGATGTAATATGGTGCACCGCTTATGTGTTTTATCAGAAGTAACAGTCCCGTCTTTTGATTATTGATCTCTGTTGTCTTGATGTTAAATTTAAAAATTTCTGCTGTTTCGGAATGTTACAAGAGTAGTCCACGTTGGTGTTCTTTTCTAATTAATAATAGTGGTCAAGCTCTAGTGAGCCAATGGTTTATCAAATTTAGTTTAAGCCCCTTACAATCTCACCATTGGATCTTATTTACGGTTAATCTCACCTTTAATTTGCATAACCATTTTTATCTTAATCTACCTTACAATTTGAAATGAGTGGTGGATATTGTGAGAGCTTAATTTAGAAAAATTAAGTCTTGAGCTCACTAGAGAATTCCTGTAATAATAGTTATTAAGAAGATATGGATAATGATTAAATTTTGGTATTGAACAAATTTTCTTTGCAAGAAAATCTAGAAATATTGCCTGAGTATAAAACAAATTGCATAAGGGTTTGAAAAGTTTGGATATTAAAGTAAATATTGTCGTTAAATATTGACATGTCAAAATCAAATTTGAAAGGTGCAATTATTAGCATTTGGGGGAGATATGTAGATAACCATGATATGCTATAAATCCAATGTGCTCATTAATTTGCGTGCTAATAGCGAATTAAAATTGCAACTGCAAACCAACATAGGTTAATTTAGTTAGAACATTTCTTGTCTTTAGACAATCAATACTAATAATCGAATTCCAACAGTCTCATTCAAATGTTTGAAAGCTGGTTGAGGTTTAAAATGGGTAGGAGAGTAGTGAAGTAGATATTTTTTTTTTGTAATAACAATGTACATGATCCTAGAAAATACATGTGTTCTTGGAGACATACCATCCATTAATCTTCGATTTAAGTGTGATTATAAGCTTCTATGATCGGTAGTGTTGTCAACTTCAAGATCTTCACGAAAAGTTCAAATTTAGTTTAACACATGCTTCTGTACTTCTCAAAAGGATGAACTTACCACTTGATTTGAATTGTTTGGGAATATGATGTCTAGTACTCTGCTCTTAGGAAATTAACGAAAAACATAATTTCAATTATATTGAATTCTTATCCTCTGGGATTTTACTTTTTAGGGTGTTTAATTATTCGTGTATTGAAAGTTAAGATTTAGGTCTAGCTCTAGATCTTACACTGGTGGGTAATACATGTCCCACGACCACCCAGCACGAGTTCTTTTATTTGAGAGTTTTTTGTTTGGGTACCACTCGAATTTCCAAAACTCGTCGTTGCATAGTTATTTCCCTCAAAGTCGCTAAAAACACGGATAATATTCGAAGTGTCGTAATGGTTCCAAATTTGCCACCGTATTTGTTATGGTGCTCCTACTCAAATTGATATTCCTGAACACAAACGTTGACATTATTGGACATAAGTCCAATAAACATTGATATTCCGGTGAGCAAGAATATACTCTTACGCAGTAATGTGGTATTTGATGAGATAAGTTTGCTCAAAAGCCTTGAGGAGAAAGAGCAGCAAGAGAGTTCTGTGAGAGAAGACGAAATCGAAGTTGAGCTCACAACTTCAATGGGTGAATCGAATCAAGAAGTTCAGCAGGAAACAACTGACTCACAAGTAGAGGAAGGAGCTGAGCAAAAGAGTATTGCTCAAGGAAGACAAAAGAATATCACAAAGGCACCAGTGAGGTATGATTACGATGATACTAGTATAGTGTTTGCACTTGCTACCAAATGTGGGGACTCTTGTACATTCGAAGAAGTCATTGATCATGAGGACATGAACAAGTAGATGATGATCATAAAACGGAAGAGATGAAGTCTAGGTGGACTTCTGTAGTGGTCATCGATTTGAAGAACCAAACGTTGATATTCCTGAACACAAACGTTGACATAAGAACACCCTTTTAAGCAAGATCAAGCTAGGTGGACTTCTGTAGTGGTCATCGATTTGAACTTCAACCGAGGATCTTATCTACCACTGCGCCTAATAAAGGGTCGTAATCTTACCCGCATATGTATAAGTATATAAGTAACTGTTATTAGTCGCTAGAGTTTTGGTTGATTCTAATTTGAATTTTTCAGTATTTATTCTCAAAGTGCTAAAAGAGAACGATTTTGTTTAGCACCCACTGTGAAAATCAACTGTCGTTCACCGGTCCGCCGCATGGAACAAAGCATTTAGTTGAAAAATAATGAAACCAACTCTTACATTTTTTTTTTTAGATTTTTAATCCTGAAGAATGTGAAATTATTTGCCTAACATTCGTGTTTGTCAATCGCATAACCAAACCAACACAACCAATCAAAACAAATCAAGGTTATTTAACTTAATTGGTTGGTATATTTTTAGTCTTGGAGTAATACTTGAGAGGATCAAGAATCGAGACCTAGTTGTTATGTCCCTAACCCTTGTTTAGGGTTAAGCATGGTTTAGTGGAGGTTTAAGGTGTGGTTTGCATGGGGAAGGGAAATGGCAGGAGTTGCATGGGAAGGTGAAGAGTTGGGGTTACTGTAGCATCCGAGTTTAATAAGGCTCTTCTCCCTCTTCTTCTTCTTCTTTCATCTCCTTCCTCATTTCTTCTTCCTTTTCTTCATTTCCTCCTCTCCACCCATTCCTTCCTCTTCCTTGGTGGTTGCTGAGGGTGGTGCGAGCAAGGTGCGCGAGGCAAGGGGCGTGCTGGGTGTTGGTGAAGGTGTGAGGAGGAGCGAACCTGCTGACCGGAGTTGTTGCGGAGCTCCGGAGTTCTCCGGTGGAATCGTCGTTCTCGCGAGGAAGGTATGTCAAGTTCTTGCATTAGAGGCCTATTGTAATCACCCACGTTGGAGTGATGTTTTGGTGGGTCGCGGGAGGTCGGAGACCTCGCCGGCGACGAGTTTGGGCGTCAAAACCTCGGCTGGCGCGAGGTTGAAGACGTCTGTCGGTCGACCGGGTCCCTTGGACGGTCGACCGATCGCAGCATTTTTAGTCTGTCTGTCGTGTTTCGGTCGACCGGAACTTGAGTGTACCGGTAGAACACGTAAGCTTCGGTTGACCGTTTGATGACATAGAAAATATTAGGTTGACCCTGTAAGTGTTCGGTTGACCGAGACCCCTGAGTCGGTCGACCGATAAATTCGTTTTGAGCGTTGACCAGACTCCAGATTTTGACCTCGTTCGGTCGACCGGTTTTAGACCTTCGGTAGACCGTTGGGATTTATGTGCTGCGCAAATTGTTCGACCGTGACAGACGCTTCGGTCGACCGATTCCCTTGTGGAAACGGTCGACCGAGTTGTCACTTTCGGTCGACCGATTCCCTTGTGGAAGCGGTCAACCGTTTGTCACTTCGGTTGACCGAATTCCCTTGAGGAAAACGGTCGACCGTGTCTCTTTCGGTCGACCGTTTTGCACAGGACAGGATTCCTGGTTCCACTTAGGATGCCAACTCTGTCCACGGAAACCCGTGTCCTCGCCTTGTGCGTGAGCCGGGAGGTGACGGTGGGCGCGCTATGCGTGCCTGCCCAGGGACCGCCGTGTGGAAGAGTGTGGGTGTCCGGAACGCGTCACTTCCATGTATGGATCGTGACTTTATCTGGTGGATCGTTTGACTCGCGTTAGAGTAGCGGCCTGAGGGATTACGGATCTCATTGCTTCAGCAACACGCAACTGCCGACGGGTGCAGTGACTACCGGCCGATGGCTACGGAGGCACAGAGACTACCGGCCAGGATTGGCGACGGAGGTCCAGAGAGGTACCGGCCTATTGACGGCGACGGAGGTCGCAACCCTGCTCAGTTGGAGCCGGAGTTGGTGTTGCACGTGGAGTTCGTTGACCCTGCGGACTTCGGTTCGGATCTGTCGATTGTCTTCAGCGGATATGTTCGACTGGCCTTGTTGGCAGTTATTGCACGTGTCGTGCGGCCTGTGTGGCGGCGGTACGGCCCCTGTGCGGTCTGTGTGGCGGCAGGGAGGATCGCGCGTGGCCTGTGTGGTTGCGGCGATGGACTGCCGATGATGTGTTCCGGCAGGTAGCTCGATTGGGCACCTATCGAGTGATATCCCGTGCGGTCTGTGTGGCGCCGGTTGATGGACCGACCTGAGCGACGGCTCCGTTGGTGTTGGACCACGATGTATTCAGATCTGATTTCTACCTTGCGCGGAAGTACGAACGTATCCTCACCGATCCCTTGGCTCGTGTAGTCGCGTGTGGGGATGTGTTGCGTATTGTCCGTTAGACCGTATGTGCCTACGGTAGGTCTCTACGGAGACCCGATGTTTGGACCGTGCGGCCTGTGTGGCGGCGGTGAGGTTGGACCATGTGGCCTGTGTGGTACCGGTGTTGCGGACCGTGAGGCATGTGTGGCAGCGGTGGCGATTGTAGACCGCGGGGCCTGTGTGGCAGCGGGAACGATCGCGGGACGGATGTCCGGTTTGGCCCTTGGTGGCGTGTTGTTTTACTGCTTTGTATTTCATGCCATGCTATACTAGTATGTTAGGGCATATAGGTGAGCTTGTCATACGGGGTTTCCTTATGGAAACTCAGGCATTGTTGTTATGTTTATTTTTAGGACCACGTTAGGTTCCGGCGGGTGGTGACCGAGGGAGATTGCACTTTGGGACTGGATCCTGTTGTCTGCCTACTTTTAGGTTGTCGTGATTACGTGTGCCTTGTGTTTCGTGTTGTAATGTAATCACTCTTTTGACAAACTCGTATTGTATTGTGGTGCACCAGACTTATTTATGTATTTCTTTCAGTAATGTCCCCACTCTTGATGGTTTTATCCTTGTGATTCCTTTGGTGTTAAAAGTTTAAATTTTCCGCTGTTCGGGGATGTTACAATTGGTATCTAACTCTATCTTCAAAACTCCGAACTCTCTTTTCTTCTATGCATGCATGCATGCATGCATGGATGGATGCGATTTTATTGGTAGATTACAAGCCAAAAATCTATAGCTTCAACTCTTCTAGATCTCTTCATGATCGATTAGCTCAAGTATTGATTTGTGTTGATGAGTCTCTATGTGATGCTAAGATGGCTTCGATGGCTTCCTTCACTTCACCAGCCTCCGGCGCCTTTCCTCCGTTCTCCGGCCAGAACTCATCGGTTGCCAATACCTTCATCCAATATATATTTATCGAATTAATTACAACTCATTTATTTATTTTGCAATTGAGGAAAAAATATATATACTAAGGTAGTTCAGTCTTTACCTTCACTTGCAACTGCAAAAAAATGACGTAATTAATGGCTTTCTCTAACATGGTAACCAAGTCAATCTACAAACAATACATACACGGTTAAAATTATTTATTTAAGCTAAGAGAAAAGCAATTAAAATTTTCAATTTTGAACCTTTGTTCCGTTTGGCACTAGATCTTGCAAAACTTTGAGGCGTTCACTAATCTTCTCCCTCCGGTTCTAAATACCATTTAGAAGAGGAGCTAATTAGAAATTTATCATACAAAAATTAAGGCAGATCCAATTAGCTAGTTACTATAGATATGTTTTCTTGAAATAACTAAGATCAAGGATCACAACTTAGTAAAGTACAAGGTTGCATCAATATGTTTATTTTAGAATATGTGCACTTTTTAAAAAATAAATCATCACATAACTATTAAAATTAATTATTCAAACATATATTTCTAGAAAAAAATAAACTATATATGTTTGGATTGGGACACTACCTTAGCTGCAACACTTTGAGGGTCCTTGGACACCATTGGCTTTGGGGTCCTTTGTGAACCAACGCATTGTTTCTTGGAACTTTGATTAATACCATCCACATCCTATAATAAAAACATCATTAAAATTGATAACTATAGTAAGTTAATAAATATCTGAAGATTTACTTTGTATTACGTACCATCCGAGGGCGCTTGTGAAGACCTCTAACCCCTTCATCATCATCCTGGAAATCATCGAGAGCCAAGTATCCCCACCCAAGCTGCTCTTCCGAAAGATTGTAATCCGTCGAGAACTCAAGGTAATTTGGCTCGATAACACAATCATTTTGATAATCTTCAAGATAATTTTGATAATCAAAGCTAATAAGCATTGAAGCGCCCAAGCTAGGAGAAGATGAGAAATCCCATCCATGATCATGGTTGAAGATGGAGTGCTTTTGCTCAAAAGTGTCGCATGTACCGAAAAACGACGTTAAAAGTTGGGTATGTTGAGGGTAGTTTGGCAAGCAATCCATCCCGCCATTCCCATGATTATTTTCCACCTTGTTGTTTTCCAAGAGCTCAAGAAGCTCTGGGCTTATGTAGTCTCCACCACCAAGATAATTAGTATTGTCATGGAAGATGTTGGCATGGGTAAAACCAGCAAGTGCCATAACTAGAACTTAATTAATTTGGTTTTTGCTTTGGTGGTGATCAAGTAGAGGAATCAAGTGGAATCAAGAACAACGAAGTATTAAGAGTGGAAGGATTGGATACTTGTGGGACTTGTGTTTCCAAAAACCAAGGTTTAGGGTTTTGATTATGGGGGTTGGGAAGAGAAATTAAGGGCTTGGTTGCTTGCCTACAGGTTTGTGAGAAGTGTGTTATATATACATAGCACCAGGAGCTAGAGGGTAGTAGATGTCAAGGCTTAGTTTAAATTTCAAATTTATGGGAAATATCTTAAACATACTTAGTTCATAGTGTCAATCCATTTGTTTGAAACATTTGATATAATATGGGAAGACTTGCATACATAATATACTAGATTAAACTTAGATGATACTTTCAACAAACAAGATATGCTGCATAGTATGATATCTAATTGCTCTACGTACATTTTTTCTCTCTTGATAATAACCCGATTGCTCTAAATTATTTGAAGCATTTAAATAATCATTTGCACGAGTGGTTAGATAAATGACGCGATAATCCCTTGGTACCACTAAAAATTAAAACTACGACGAGCTTCTGTATTTACTTATGTAAATGTGACGACGTCATGGAAGAAAGAGAGAGACAATTATGGGAGTGTAATTAAGAGAGTGAGTTATTAAGCAAGGAAGTCGGCTGATTTGGTGCAACTACGGCTTCACGTCCCGGAGTACTCTCAATACTCTTGTAGAGTTTAGGAAACCTAACTTTCTTGGGGATCCAATCCACGACCATGCTTCCTAAATTACTTACTTTCAAAGATTCTTTATTCTACTTACTCTTGGGTGTAAAATTTTGATTTTAACCGTTTTAAGGTCAAAAGTTCCCCAATTGAAATAGACAAGGTGATTTACTTTTGTGTGTCAATAGTACCTTACGAAATTGACTTTTTGCCATCGGAAATGAATTATTTGGCCTAATGCTATGGTCTCTCTATTTCTATTTTTGGTCTAATGGCAAAGAAAAACATTGGAAAAGGAACAAATCCTCTCGTGTCATTACTATTTTTGCCCATGCCATTCTGTAAGTCCATCCCCGTTTCTTGTTATTTTTCGGTTAATTAGTTACTAATCCTCCCAATAATCTTTCCCGCCAGAGCTAACCAATTCCCACCCATATCTTTTACCCTCTCCAAAAGCCTTTCATCTCTTAATTCCTAGATCTCTTATTTTACCCTCTCAGTCACTGGACTTGAAGCTACATCAAATTTGTTAAGGAAGCAAATCCAGGAAGATTTGGTCGATCGGATGGGATCCGGTCTACCGATCGACAACCCAGGAATTTTGGCGAAGAAGGTTCAGTCTACCGAATTGGATTCAGTCCACCGAACCAAGGATTCCAGGCACTTCGGGTGCAGCTGGAATTGGACGAATGAATTGAATCTGGTCTACCGTCAGAGGGTAATAGACACTTCGGAACAACGGGTTCGGTAAACCGTTCAAATGATTTTTGGTGTTCCGAGAATTTAAAAGTGCATGTCCAAATTGGCACGGTTCACCGAGGGGTTCTTGGTCGACCGTGGGGTTGTTGGAGAATTAGTAAGTTCGTGGGAAAAGCGTTCTCGCGGTATACCGAGCCGCACGAAGAAGCGTTCCCGCGGTCAACCGGGAAGGATTCAGTTAACCGAATCGCAACAGGAAGCGTTCCTGTTGAGTCAAGGACGGTCGACCGAATGAGCATCGGTCGACTGTTTCCCACGAATTGTTCATCTCGGTTTTGCTTAATTGTAACTCGATTTTTGAGTTTATAAAAGGATTTGTTTGCTCTTGGTTTTAACATAACACACAACAACGTACAAGTGTGATATTTCTTTCATTGTGAGTTGAGAGATTAAGGCTAGAGATAGATCTAGAGTGCTTTGGAGGACTTATTGCCTTTATATACTTGTAATCTCCATTGCTTCTCTTGTTGGAGAAGCGGAAGAAAGAAAGGAAACCCGTAGGAGACCCCCCAAGGACGTAGGCACGTTGTCGAATCTTGTAAATCGCGTGTGTCGTGATTGTTTCAGGTGTGTGTTTGTGTTTGCTTGTTTATTTTCCATCTTATTAGTGTTCTTGTTACATTAAGTTTGGGAGAGTGTCCGAAGTTATTTCCGCAAGTCAATATTCGGGTGTAGCGTGGTGCATTTAATCCGTGTCGTGTTAGTGCATTGTTAGATCCCCTCCCAACAAGTGGTTGTTGGAGTCTCAGGAAGTGGGGGTCGTCTACTTGTCTACTAATTAATGGAGCTCCAATTTCTTCTAGAAATACATACAGGTCTAGCTCAATCTTAGGATTTTCTTTGCTTTTAAAGGCTTCATTCACATGTTCCTGAACCATGAAGGATTTGTAGTCCATCCTCGAAATACCCGGACAGTCCAATTCTTTCAGCGTCGCACTGCAAAATCAAAGCAAAATGTGACCAAATTGTTCCAACCAGACCCAAAAAAAAAACAAATGCAATATTAAACCATATCTCCAAATCACTTATTATGTTGGCTTTCATCTAATTTTTTCCAATGTATTAAAAATCAAACCAATAAAGAGTGAACCGAAAACAGCTCGGTTTGGTTCAAAGTGGTCGAACCGATGGTTCAACCTGGTCCAACCGATGATGACGTCAGCATGACATCAACATTTTGTGAACCGTTGGTTGAACCGAACCGACTCCGTAGCGGCGGTCCAACCAACGGTCCAACCGATTGAACCATTTTTTTCTATTATTTTTTGCATAATAAGTAATAACTAAATGCCTAAACTATGATCAATTCAACAAAAAATATTCATCTGTAGAATAACTTAATAAAAACCTATAAACAAAAATGAAGTGATCATCATAAATATTTGAATGCAAGCATAAAACTTAAATTTAAGCTTGCAAAAATAATTCAAACCTACAAATAATAATTAACCAAGACTATTCGAGGTGAGGGTGAACGCGGGGCCGTGGGGGTGGATGATGTCGTGAGGGTGAAGGCTCGGTGAGGGGTTGGGAAAGGAGTAGTAAAAAGTACCCTAGAATTTTGGTTAAAATTGAACAAAAAGTAAAACAGTAAAAATCAAATTTTGTTTAAATTGAAAAACCGGTTTGTTTTGGTTCGACCAAACCGAAAAAACCAATCGGTTCAATCGGTTTTTTCAGTTTTCTTTGGTTCGCTCTGGTTCATGAGGGGAGCTGGTTTTTTGACAGAACCGACCGGTCTGCTACCAATTCACAATCTGACTGTCGGTTCGGTCTCGTTTTTCAAACAAAGCTTTTTTCAATTGAAGAGGTCACATTTTGTTCCAACTCCTGGTGAAACCCTAGGCTTGAGGTGGAGAGCGATAGTAAGGACAATGGAATTGGGAGTGGAAGGAAGGAGAGGATTGAACGAGGGTGGAATCTCGAGGGGGGGATTGATGACGAAACCCTAGACTCAATTTAGGAGAAATGAAAAACGAAGGGGGCGTGTTTTAGGGTTGGGGTTAGATTAGCCTAATCAAGGTTCATCAAGTACTACTTAAATACATGTTTACAATAAGATCGTTAATTTTACATGAAACATGATTACATATACAAAATTAATTTATTATATATATATTATATATTCTACAAAATTAGTTTATTATATATATACACACCTTAGGATGGCCAATAGCCCCAACTACGAAATACCTATGATTTTCATGACGCTTTCCTCTTGTCATTCACTGCGACAAAAAATATATAAAAATGAGAAACAATACTATATCCCAGGCCCATCATTAAAAATGATAACAGATACTATGTTGGGCCATATTAGAGATGCTAATGATAGGCCCATCATTAACCTTAATCGAAAACAAAATTTTACCGGCAACAAAAGTCCAAAATGGTTCCACCGCCGCCACCTTCCACCACCACCACCTCCACCGATATCCTAAACAAATCTTGTTTTATATACACGCCTTGCTACTGGTACTTCTCCTTTCCCTCCCCTTTCGATTCTGTTGCTTTCTGTGGCCAATTTGATATGAAATTCATCTATTAAGTTTCCCATCTCATTTCTGGTTTTGGGTCAACATGAATTGTGGGTTTTGCTCGGTTATTGAAAATTTAGTTTTGTAGTGCTGTTTTTTGATTTGGGTTTTCCTCAATTGTGGTCAATTTCGACTTGTAATGTTGATTGGTTCCATCAGTTTCTACTTTTGGGTCAATCTAAGATGTTGGTTTTTCCATATTACTGAAATTTAGGCATATAGTGGTGTTTAGTCATGTGGGTTTTGCTCCAATGTGGAGAATTTTAACTTGTAATGTTCATTGGTATGTGGTTTGGTCATGCATCGGTTTCTAGTTTTGGGTCAAAATTAGGTGTGGGTTTTGCTTAGCTATTAGAGGTTTTAGGCTTATATGACTATAATATATTGCTGTTTAATGATGTTGATTTTTCTCCATTGTCGATAACTTTGACATGCAATGTTTTTTAGTGGGCTTTTTGTTCTGGTCAATCTAAGATGTCATTTTCTCCTAGTATATTGGAATTTTAGGCTTATATTTCTGTCACCTATGTGAGTTTTGCTCCATGGTGGAGATTTTCAACTTGTAATGTTGTTTGGTCATTAATGAGTTGGATTAGCTCCATTAGTTTCTAATGTTTGTTGGTATTTACATTTGGTAGTGAGGAGAATGTGTACTTTCTTTGTAAGAAGCTAAGTGAGTTTGGATTGGCCCATCCGGAGGGGCATGATCTGTTTGTGGTGTTCGTGTCCAACGAGGGTAAACAGGTAAGTGTTCGGACTTTGCCACTTCTATTGGAATTTTGATGTTTTTTGAGATTCTTGGTGTAATTGTATTGAAAAGGTTCTATCTTTTCGTGTTAAGTTTGTTGTATTTGATCACATTGATGTTACTGGTGAGCTCCAAAAATTAGCCTGCTAGAATTGATGTTATGTTTTTAGGTCCCTTTGTGGTGGCAGAAAGCAAGCAAAATAGAGGATGGCTTGGTCATATGGGATTATCATGTATTCTGCATTCAGGTGACTCCTTATCCCATAAAAGTATATATCTTCACTCATGCCCAGTTTTCTTTGAGAATTTCAATTCATGTTTTATTTATTTTCGCATCAACAATCAGGGGATGGCTGAAATATTTTTTCTTTTCCATTGTGTTACAAATATAATAATAAAAGTCACACAACAATGTGCAAGGAAATTCCAATCATCTTGTTTGGGACTTGGACTCCAGCCTTCCTTTTCCATTGCCTCTGAATCAGTACATAGATGAAGCAATCCGGCCATCGGAACCACTACTCAACAAATTCAGAAGGTATTCATGGTTATCTATCGCATACCCTTTATTATTTATTATTCTCTTAAGGTGTACTTGCAATGAAGGTAATGTGAAGGAAAAGAATAAGGGATAAAAGGTTGATTTGTTTTTTTTATTTTAGAATTTTGTATCTTTAATCTTTCTACTCTCATTACCCTCATTCCTAGAGCACCCTTATAGTAGTTACTTATCGATCCTAGTGATATATTTGTCTTAAATTTCAGAAAGTAAAAATGCCAAGACTGTTATTAATTTAGAATTTATGATTGCTTGAAGTATGAAAATTATCTCTAATTTCAAGAAAGTATTATCTTTGTGTTGCCACTTGCCATTGGTTAGTGACATATTGAAACTTTGACTATGTGGGGTGTTGGCGTAACACTCCAATTGTTTGTTTTTAGAGATCATTGAGCTCTACGATGCTGTCGCTATATTGTTTAGCTTATTGTTCAAATCATGACCAGTTCCTTGGGTGTCAAATTTTGTAATTTTGCGCTGAAATACTGGCCTGTGTAGACACCGGCATGCGACACTCCCAACCTGAAGTACTCAAGCAATGCAAGTCACAATTATAATCTCTCTTAAATATACAACCCAGCCCTTATTGAGCAAAACCGACCCAAGTTGCACACAAAGTCACAAACACAACCACAACCATTCTTAGGTATGTAACAAAAATTAGTGAGGATATAAACACAATTGATACAAGATATTTGTTGGAAAGGAATCACAGTCAAACTCTATTACTAGACATCATCATTGCATCCAATTATTATAAGCTTAATTTAATCCTAACCTTCATTTGACAACACCTAAGCTTGATTAATTAACCTTAACCTAATCATCTCTTTATAAATAGAGTGGTCTTCATTGTTGGGTAAGCTTGGAAAAATATAAGGTTGAGAGAATTTAGTGTAAGTTGTGCTAGTTCCATCCTAGACCTAATCCTCTACAATTTACCTCGAACTAATGCTAAATTTGATCCATCCTTCACCAAACATGCTTAAATGCGCCACAAAGAAAAGAGAGACTTGAATCTATGACTTGCAAAGCTTGAAAATCCGAGGAGACAGAATCGACGCCGACATCCCCATCGTCTCCATCTTCTAAAGTCATTCTTCTTTTTTTTTTTAAAGCATGTTTGTCATTTATTCGGTTATGGCTTATGTGCTTTAGTTTCATTTCTTCCAAGTCATATATTTCATTCTCAGGTGCATTATTCTATTTTAGCTCTAATCTTCATGCTCATCGTGCTTAAAGTTGTCCAAATCAAGTGTTCCACTCATGAACATCACTTGACTAACGCATGTGTGATCACAAGATGGGATTAGCTTCAACTTTTAATGCTAGATGTACTGTAGAAGCATGATATCTCTTTTTTTATGTACTTGTGCTTGGAAGCAAAGATCCATAGGAGGCATGCAAAGAAAGGAGAAAGTTCACACGATGTTGCATTTTGATCTATGCACCTATCCCGTTCATGGCTCCAACTTTCATGTCTGTTGCATCTAGTCTTTAATTTTCTTGCTTATTGATGCTTCTATCGTCTCAAGTCAAACTCTCATGTTTATCATTCATGTTTCCCAATTGCACACATTTGATTTAGACATTTATCTTGCTCGGATTTAATCACGGAATCATCTATATTTTGCCTGTGAACTCATTTTGAACCAAATGAAGGGACCGGTTGTGCCAGGTTGTGAGTTTCGGCTCACGATCACCAAGCCCCAAACCTAATCTCTGGTCAAGCACCCCGCTCCCGGGTCTTTAGTGATCGATACACTTATTTTACTCGTTTTTTGTCATTTTTACTTTCGTTGTAAAGTTTCTAAAAAAGCTAGGGTGACTCCATTGTCCCGCGAGACATTTCTTCGGTTCCCCGTTGGATTTTCACGTGATTTCCAGTTTTCTCCTCCACAATCACAGCCTGCAACAAGGATTTCATGTTGTTTTTCTTCATGCGTCGTTGTTATTCAGCATCTTTTTGTAGATTCTTTGTTTTCTTTCAAACATGATGTCATTCTTTTGTGCCTGCTTTTGAACCTGCATATGGAGTTGTTTACTTAACATTCTAGGTACATATCCTGATATGCGAGGAACAATGAAGATTGTTTGACTTTATGTATCTGCAGGCTCTTCAGAGTTATCCATGCTCCAAAATTGATTCACCACTTCGCATCTGATAGAAGTCATATGAGGGACTCACTTGGGAACTGGATTTCCCCACCACCTTCTTACAATCCAATTGTTGCTGAAGGTGAACTTATGCTGTGAATTTTCTTCGTGATAGATACAACTTTTTATAGTCATATTTGCTAATTAAGGGCTCTCCCTCTTATATGTGCTTGTAGATGGATCAACTAATAACCTCAATGACTACATTCAAGTTCAAAGGACCAATGCCACCAGAAATTTAGATGATTTAGTTGATGAAGTGTTTTCCAAGGACTTGGGTGTTGTAGTGGGTGAAGAACAGTTGGAGGACATTTTCTTTCATATTCAGAATCGCTTGTGAACAGCTGGATCTTCCTTAACAATGAATTAAATCACAACATAGATGAAAATTCGCAAGTGGGTAACATTTTTCCATTTGATCCTTGAGGATTGTTATGGGATTGTAGGCATAGCTTGTTCGACAATTTGTTCAAACTAGTGGGGAAAATGTTTTGTTGAAATACCAATCCATTGTAAAAAAGACACGTTTGGTTGTAACAGCAATGACTTAAACTGCTTCATTTTTCATTTGAGAAGTGTAGAGAAACTATACACCTTTACAAAACTTGCAGGCATCCAACTTAGACAAACTGCATAAATCAAAGACGAAGAGCTAAGCAAGGTTCAGCAGAGAGAGGTTACAATCCAAAACACTATATTATACAATCCAAAACACTATAATAGGACATTCTAAGCTACTTAATATATTCTAGCAGTTATACCTAACTAACAGTGGTTTCTTTTGTACCAGGAAGTTCAGTTGCAGCCAGTCAGTGATGTAGTAAATTACTGGTCCGAGATTGAAAAAGATTATTTGGGCCGTGGCGGAGGAAGATTGAAGCCACGTAGATGCGGAGCTGGGAGTCTGCGTGAACCGGGAATAGAATTTGAACTCGATGGCTGTGCCACTCTAGAGTTGGGCCGCCCAGAAGAGAATTGGACTTCCTGATACATCTCTGCTGCGTGCAAAGTTGAAACAGGAAGCTGAGCACCAACCATTGCCTGAGGTTGGGTACACGAAAAATTGGCATAGAGATCAGGTACATAAGCAGTTACTGAGGTGTTTATTGTGTTACTTCGATTTTGATTGGCTGTCAGTGTTTGTCCGAACTGTGGTGCTGAATTGGGAGGTGAAACTGCATTCCGTGTTTGACTGGCTATTCGCTGTTGATTAGCCTGTGGCACTTTAGTGCGAATTGCAGCAGTCGTTGGCCTTGCATTGAACCATGCTTCTGAAGTTGGAACTGTAACTGCTCCTGGAGTATGGCCAGACAATGGCCCTTGCACAAACTGCGACACTGAAGTTGGACGTGGAATGGGCATCTTGGTTCGACCAAAACAAGTGGATGGTCCATTGAAATTGGTGTTAGGTGGCCTTACATTGGAAGTTGGTGTTTCCCTTTGTCCAACAATTTGTGCATAAGTCGTAGGATTGGATGAGTCAAATCCGACGGTGGCAACATTTCTCGGAACTTGAGTGGTCAAAGAGATGCCTAATCGATCATATAGAGAAGAAACCCATGGTGCCAGAGCTGATGCCGATCTTGCTGTAAACTGTGATTGTGCAGTTGGAAGGACAGGCATTGCATGGTTTGATTCTGCGCCATAGAGAAGAGCTGGAGAAGATTTCAAATGAAAAATATTCAGTTGGTGTCAACCATATAATACAATTTTGAAATGTTATATAATCGAAAATCTGAGCACACACAAGCAGTGAAAATGTGATAAACTTATACCCACATGGACATCCAACATCAATATACTCTTATTGATAACTTTAAATCTAAACTCTAAATGGAAAATCCAAAGCGTAGATTTTGTTTTGTAACACAAATACACAATACAAGTATGCATGTCGAAAATCATACATTTGGAAAATCGTTTGATATGAGATGTTAAGTATAAAAAAAAATCAACGCAGGCATGATATCTATAAAAAAAAATTGATATCACTTGATCTTCTTATATAGAATGACATTCAAATTTTTTGATTTTTTGAAATAACATGCTTTATCTTGTGCTATAAAGTACGATCTATATGTTTTAAGTTCACATTATTAATGGGTGTTAAATTTCTGTTGCCATCTTTAAGGGTATTGTATCTCTCTTTTTTTATATAATAAATACAATATAGTGTTTGCTGAGCAGGATATAAGAGAAGCTCTGCTTTTTTCATGACATTATCCCCATCAATCAGCATTTTTGAAACAGAAGAAAACTGCCCACCTTAGAACTGAATATTACAGCGCACGCAAAGAAGAATTGAGGTGAAAAAGACATATCAAACCTTCAACTGTAAATGTTTCAAGTCATGTAATATTTGCTAAAACAAGTTGCAGGACGCCCAAATTGAAAAACTGTTGGTCTCTTTTGGATTTAAGAAAGGAAAAAAGGTCTACAAATAGGTAAAAAGAGAGCAAACCTCTTCCTGCAAATCTTAGGCAAATGTGGCCAGAGCAATTTGCAAGTTCTCTTCAAGCAAGATTATGTGTGCGTCTAAATACCTTTCAAGTGGTGAAATTTACAATCCTGTTAATATTTATTCCACTATTCCAATCGCATGAAGTTTAGGATAATGACTGCAAAAGTGTGTAAAGATGTTTAAATAGGATCATAATTGGAGTGGAAAATTAGCATTTTGCAATAATTTGAAAGGTTAAAGTTTACATAAGATCATGTAGATTTTCAAATTTTGTTATTGACACCGTTTATGTGTAAGGATTTGCGGATTCTCAAGGGAAGGTCAACCAAACTAGTCATTTTGAAAAAAACATACTCATGAAACCTGAGTTGAAGTACATCTTAAAGTTAACTATGCCATCTAAATGCACCCTAAGTGGTTCAAATAACAAGACTTATTTTGAAAGTAGTTTGGTAATTTAGCAAAAATGGTGCTCATCGCGACATTTTTATCCCTTTCAGTTAGAACTATTAGCATGTCTTCAAAGTTCAAACCATACCAAACTAGTTTCATCTCACACGTGATAGACAACCTATGTATTTACTTGCGATATTTTAAGAATAACTACTTTTTACACATGGTAATGTATCAACTAGTGAGTGAAATACTGGCGAAGTACAATTCAAGACCATAGTAGCATATCTAACCTCTTTATCCTTGGGCTCTTGCTTAAAACTAATCCTACTAATCACTTAAACAATCTCCAGAAAGTGTCCCCATAACGGGCAATGGACAGTAAGTGTTGTTTGTACCCTATGTTTCGATGACATACTGGATGTAGAAAAAACTTTGGGTAGACATGGAGCTTCCCATTTGTACCTTGTAGTTGTTGGGCGGCGGCGGCTACTTCTGCTGGTTGCGCATTTGACGTGGGATACATAGTAGCGTAACTGAAATTTTCTGCTAAAACCTTGGCTCGGTAAACATTGTAGTAAGCAAGTTCAAGACACCATCTCTTCTCCACAAACTCTGCAGTAGTATCCCCAAGAAACTTATCGTACTTCCTCATCAACTTCTCTTTCTCCAGTCGCAATGAAGAGTCTAGAATTGCTTTCTGCCAAACTAAGCAAAATAAGCACATAGAGATATTATTCTGCAGAAAATAACTACGAGGAACTGTATGAGATGCCAACCATCTTATCATGCAATTTAACAATCATATCTTCTGCTTCATGTATTCTTCTTATTTCATCTTCGACAGGATCTGTGGAATCCTCTTGAGAAGTTAGTGGTGCAGTTATGTTAAAAGGTTGTGCCAAACATGAGCTTGGCCCATTGTTGAAATCATAAGGCTCCGATTGGATTGTTGTGGGTTCTGCAATAAGCCCTTCCGAGTTGCCATTCTGCATGATAACAGACATGTTAGGATTTCTTCAATAGCCACACAAGACTTCTAAAAGAAGAAGTAGAGTTAAATGAAAGATAAAATGTCACAATGGCAGCCCTTGATCGGTTGTGTCAAATTTTAACCCCCCCACCCCAAAAAAAAACGAATGGAGACCTCTGTTTCTTCAGGAGGGGTACAGAACAATTCTCAGGAATAAAATCACGACATCACAGTGGTATTGTGATTCTCTTCTATTGTTTTACATAATAAACCAACTAAATATAAATACTACTTTGGCTTTCCGAAGAATTGGCAATCCTTTTGTCCAGTAACTTTGAAGGAAAAACATTTGGATTTTAGTATGACTACTTAACAATACCAGAAGATGTGTATCAAAAGCATATCTCAAACTGCAACCATCAATTATGAAAGAAGAAGATAGTAAACTAAACCTGATGCGTAACCAAAGGGTCGTTGAAGTCGTAAGTTCTGCATGCTACTACCTCTGGAGATGCTGGCAACACTGGAGAGGGTAATGTATGATCATCTACAGTACCAGATTGGCAGTTCGTTTCAGGTTCAGCAGCAGCACCATTTTCAAGATCACTATCAATAACGATAGTGTTGCCTTCCTCAACAACCATGTTTTCAGCAGCAGCAGAAGCCTCAACTCCCAAAGTCTCTTGATCTGGAGCACTCTTACAAGCCTCGTTTGGTAACAAACTATCTCTGCTATTTTGCTGATCTGAACAACATGTTTCACTCCTACAACGGGCTTCTATGAATGGTTCTGGTTCAAATGCAGCACTTGGCAAAGGAACATCAAAGGATGTCTCTAGTTTTCCCTTACAAACATCCTCCAACCATTTGTCCTTTAATAGTTTCTCCTTGTTTCTAGCATCTATCTGCGTAACTACAAGTTTTTTCCGCTGACACCAGAAGTATTTTTCAAATGCATTCAATCTCTCGGAGGAATCTCTATCATGTATATCTGTATTAGGATCACGATGACTTCGATTAGAATTTTCCATCTTCAACTTTTCTGATTTCATTAAACTTTTGAACTCCTGAAGTTGAGTCGACTGCATTTGGATAAGATCTTTCATTCGGGTTGAACATATTTGTTTCACCATAATTTCATTGTTTGATGATTCGTCATCCCCAGGGAGTCGCATAGAAGTGATTCCCATGGGAAGCTCTTCATCCAGATTTGCCATCCTTTGTCCTCCATGAGAATTCAAACCAATATTGATCTCTCTTATCTCGCCTTCTTCAAGCTCTTCTAAATCAAAATCACTTTCAGAACCTATTTCAGCATTTGACATGACGATTTTTCTAATAAGAAAAAAATAGCAATTTTATCAGTCAGGCATAATGGAACTAATTTTAAAAACTAAAAAGAGAAATACTAACAGTTTATTGTAAGTAACTAGTTTTTGCCAATTCTAGCTGTGCTTAAATCCAGATGTAATAGTACAGTAATAGAGTAGCGCTTATGTTTCCCATAAAGACAAACAAAAGCATCTTTCATAAAATATGATAGCTGAAACTCCAAAGAATTAGGTTATACCAGTTAAAAAAATTCTCAGTGCCTTAATAATGTTTTTGTTATCATAAGAAAGATATATCCTCTTTTCTTTAGTGAACTCTTTGTACCAGCACTTGTGAAAGACAAAACCACATTCTCTCTAACATTGTTAACATTCAATTTTCATTTCAGTTGTCGTAAAAAACAAGCACTGCCAAGCAACCATTAATCCATAATCATTTACAGCAAGAGGTGAACATGGACAGAAAGCCAAAACCACACAAATGCTCATTTCAGCAACACATGAAACAATAATGGTACCAAAACAAGCAAGAATCACAAGAAATTAAAGAAAAACAAATCCAAAAAAAACTTAAAATTTGGAAGTTAATATGCTTATATGCTACAGCAGAGAGTGAATATATGCCAGCAAAATCACTTTTAAGTGATTCAAATTTCAAAACACAAGCACTTATTCCTAAAACAATAAACAAGTAAAAGAAGCACATCAAGAACTAAAGAACAATCCGAACTGTTAGCAACAAGAAAGTAGCATTGTTAACAGTAAGCCAAAACTTATAAAGCATTGATGAAATAAAATATCTTAATTGGAGAAACACTTAGGGAGCATCAGCAGAGCCTCGAACCACTACTACCCTGGTAAAACACCTAAATTTTGCAAAATTATATAAGCGAAAAAAGGTACCAACAGAAAGGCACATATAAAATTGTTTAGTCAATACTAACACAAGAACCCGTTGTCTTTAAAAACATTGGCAAGTAAAAGAATCATAAGAAAAGATCCATATTACATCAGCAAGAGCTGCACTTTGGCAGCATATGCGAAAACCCAGAGCACAAAATCTCAGTTCAACCACATTTAGAACAATATTGCCTGTTAAAAATATGCTTAGGTATTAGAGAACACATGGGTAATTAATGCTAACATCAAATAGACTAATTAGCTATCTATCTTGTTGGGTTTCTTTTCTTAAACTACACTAGTGTTTCAAGAGAAAGGAGATGTGACACCTATTGTTAGGCATATTACAGCATCTCCTCTATAATGCTTCATACGTACCCAACAAAGAGCCTCAAACACCTATATCAATTGCATTTGCAAAATAACATAACTAGATGTAAACAAAACCATCCGAGTCACGTCAAACGCAATTGCATCTTCCAAAGAAAAAAACCCAAGTAAATTGTCTCTTCAGGTGTCAAGATTGTGAGCTTTATAGCAAGAAACACCTTGTGTACCGCTGAACTAACCGAAAACGTACTCAAACAACAACTCTCTTTCCCTAAACAAACATAAAAAGATTTATAAAAAAGAAAGAAACACAACTTGTGGGGAAACAAACCAGAGGTATCACAAAACAAATTTCATTTACCCCACAAAGAAAAAAAGAAAGAAAAAAGCCCAAAGACGATATCCCCACAAGAACTACTTCCCCTTAAACACCCCAGAAAAGTACAAAACCATGAAAACACCACTAACAAACCAAAACCCAGAAACATTTCAACCACATTTTTGCAAAACCATCTACATGCCACCATCACATAAAAAAACTACCAATAGATGGAATTTTTAGCCTAAAAAACGCAAACATCAAGAACGGAAAAGGACAACATTAATAAGCAGCAACAGAGCAAGGAAAGAAAACTACATTTCATCATAATTTTGCAGACAAGAAAATAAAGTATGGGGGAAAAGTAAAAAGGAAAAGTTTTACGGGACCTCTGGGAAGAGAAGGAATGATTGTGACTTGTGAGCAAATCGCGTTTTCGGAAGATATAAAGTTTTTTAATTTTGAAGGGTTTTTTTGATGGAAAATTTTTAGGTTAGTTTGGATTATATTATATTATATTACGGGAATTCTCTAGTGAACTCGGGACTTAATTTTTCTAAATTAAGCCCCCACAATATTCACCACTCATTTCAAATTGTAAGTTAGATTAAGAAAAAATGTTATGCTAATGAATGGTGAGATTAACTATAAATAAGATCCAATGGTGAGATTGTAGGGGGCTTAAACTAAATTTGATGAGCTCTGGGCTCACTAGAGCTTGACCCTATTATATTATATTATATTATATTATATTAGTGTGACATTGAGTTTAGTCCGAGTGGGCTTTGGAGGTTCGAATTTAAATTCTTTACCTTTTTATTACAAATATAACTGATGATGTCATTAACTGTATTGATCATAAATTAAACAACGTAAAATGCACGTTTTGTTTACCCGACCGTAGTTATTAGAATCTATGAGTGTCCTTGGGAAGGAAAATGATTTAGGGACTCTAGTTAACACGAGTTATAGGACGTTCTAGACGTTGAGGACACTAGTTAACACGAGTTATAGTTAGAGTGATACACATATGTCCCTCACGGAACACGTCTATTCTACGCATGACACATCTGTCCCTCGCGGGACACGTCTGTCCCGCGCAAGACACATATTCAATAAATTGAATAATACGAAAGTTGAATAGGGCATATGAAAGTTCACTTTTCCATTCTTTCCATTTAAAATGTAGCTTTTTTAGATGATGCAAGAATCAAGATTACCATGTTTTGTGGTAATCCTGAGAATTTGAACCGTCATGCAACTGTATTTTTAAACAATAAAATAAAAAACACAAACGATGACGTGGATGGTAACGGGAGTCATCACGGACGCGTGACGTCCATGTATCAGCATTCTTATGGGAAGGGCATTATTTGAGAAGGGAATCATTACAACATTAAACATGCTTGGAATACTAAGGAATTAGTAATGGAGAATCATTTTGATGTTTAAATTTTGTTTAGATGCAAAGAAGATATGTCTTTTAATATCAACAGAGTTTGTTCAGTTACGAGATTTCTTGTCTTTATAGTCACGAGACTCACGACGAATCACAACACACAAAAAAAGTCAACGTGAATCCTCCAAGAAAGTAAGAGAGAAGTGAGAGAAATAGGACAAAAAGAAGGAATCATTTTATTAAGTGTGCAAGATAAAAAGTTAAATGGCATTCTAAAAAGGGGATATAAAGAAAACATTTGAAGAAGGGAAATGTTTGTTGAACTTAGGGCGTCACGGACGCGCTCTACATGGATATCCATGTCAGTCCTTACGTGGCCAAAGCATGAATGTTTTTTTGTTTTTTCTTCCTGATGTCCACTCAAATCACATTAAATGCGTTTCAACTCAGCACGTTCTCTCTCTCTCCACCCAAATACAAATATGATGACACTATTTCTTTCTTCTTCATTCTTTCTCTCCAGAATAAATCACCATTTCTAGCAAGATATTATGTCGAAGAAGCGTCTGATGCCGACTCCCAGGATTCTTCACAACGTAAGCAGCGTGAATGGGACGGTGCGAAGACTTCCCGATGTTCTTGTTAGCGTTAGCATCGTGAATGTTCTTCCCTGTTTTTTTCCTAAACGTAATTCTTGTGTGTTTTGACATCCTATTATTGCATTCCATATATTGATTCGTTTATTCCGACAATAATGAAGCCATATATTATTCCGGACTGCAAATACACTTATTCCGGACTGCAAATACACTTATTCCGATTCCGGACAGCAAATACACTTATTCCGGACAGCAAATCCACTTATTCCGGACAAACTTTATGTTCTGTTTCTGGACACACTTTATTCTTAAACCGGACAACAAATACACTTATTCCGGACAACAAATACACTTATTCCGGACAGCAAATACACTTATTCCGGACAAACTTTCTGTTCCGTTTCTGGACACACTTTCTTCTTATTCTGGACAACTACACTTATTTTGGACTGCAAATACACTTATTCCAGACATCAAATACACTTATTCCGGACAACAAATCAACTTATTCTGGACAAACTTTATGTTCCGTTTCTGGACACACTTTATTCTTAAACCGGACAACAAATACACTTAGTCCGGACAACAAATACACTTATTCCGGACAGCAAATACACTTATTCCGGACAAACTTTCTGTTCCGTTTCTGGACACACTTTCTTCTTATTCTGGACAACTACACTTATTCCGGACTGCAAATACACTTATTCCGGACAGCAAATACACTTATTCCGGACAACAAATCAACTTATTCCGGACAAACTTTATGTTCCGTTTCTGGACACACTTTATTCTTAAACCGGACAACAAATACACTTAGTCCGGACAACAAATACACTTATTCCGGACAGCAATATACACTTATTCTGGACATACACATAACGCAAACAGGACAAACACATAATGTAAACTGCACACACACATAAAGTAAGCTAGACAAATTAAGTTGATCTAACGTAAAACTTAAAAACAAATATTTTATTATGATAAGTGTGGGCTCTGCACGAATAATGAGACTGCACGATGTCCTAGGTTCTGCACACTGTCTTATCTGTGTATTGGGAAATGAATCGTTCAACTTAAAGAACCGGCGTTTTTTAAAAAGACCAAAACGCACGAAGAGAAATTTCGCTGACTGGACGCTGACTCAAAGAAAAATATCTGAGTTGTACAGATCCACGTAAGGCGCGTCCGTGACGCGCGCGTCCGTCTATCACGGCTCTTTGAAGAATATGTCATTGCTTAGGATTAGTGACCTTGTCTAGACAGGAGGTGGATGAGTAAATGCGAACATATAGTGAGGGATTAAAAATAAACAAGAGGTAAAGCACAAAAACTACATGACTCGTGATATATAAGGTCCAGTCGTTAACTATGACCTATTCATGTTATTGAGCCTCATTCAAGATTTTCAATATTCGATTTTGGTCACGGATTGAACCCTTATCCGCTTATTTATTAAACAGTTATGATTTTTACAACCCGTGACCTTACTCATCCGTTAGGTTATGACGGTTAAACGGTTTTGACTCTACCCATTTACAACTCCAATGTTTATGTAAGCAAAATTCATTAAAAATTAATTATACATCATTAAATTGAAAATGCCCCGCAGAACCCGCCCTAAGCGGGGCGGTAGAAGTTTTTTTTAGTTTTGCCCCATCCTACGCCGCTTACGGTCCTAGATATCATCTCAAATAGGAAAACAAGACAATGCTCAAGAAAACTATCTTTGGTTATTCACTATCACAACCATAAATTCAACCCAATATTTCTTTTTGTCACGTCAACCCAACATTTTATCCAACACAATGGCTGAGGTGGCCCCCCAAACCCACACCCGGGGTCGCACCCCGGGCACCCCGGGCGAGAGCACCCAGAGTTGCGACTGGCCCAAAAATCTGGCCCCGTTCCCAGATCCGCCCCCTTAGTGGGTGCTCTTCCAGCATTAATCGGTGATAAAGAAAAAAAGTGAGAATATGTTGAAGCTTAGGCTTTTACAAACCTCAAGTAATAACAGAATACCAAAATATCTTGACACGAACGTTCAGCAAAAATGTCTCTTCGGCACACAAGACTTGAAATGTCGTGGTGACATTTGGTGGTGGAACCCACATCCAAGTCCATGCACCACACGAATAAGTTGTGTTTTCTTTTTGTTTTTTCCTTCGGGGTGGGATCATTGTTAAGTAAGAAATGAAGAAGTTTTGAAATATATTTATCTTGTTAAATAAAAAATATTAATTTTAAAAAAAAACTCCAAATTAAAAAAAAAATCTAGTCTACTCATCTAAAAATACACTCATATTTTTATATAAAATTTGTAATTTCAAAATTCCTAAAAATACACTCATATTTTTATATAAAATTTGTAATTTCAAAATTCCAAATAATAGGTGTTAATTCAAATGAGACTACCTGATTTCAAACGAATATATTCGTAACTTTCTCTTTTCTAACGATTAAATTGTCATTATTACTTTTTTCAGAAATTTTATTCTCAAATCTTAATTTTTAAGATATTTTATTCTTCAAACCCCACTTTTCCAGATATTTTATTTTAGCTTTAATTTTTCCAAAGATTATATTTTCAGTTTTACTATTCCAACTTATATTTTTTCTCAAACTCTATAAATACACACGCATTTTGTTATAATCTCGCACATCTTCACAATCTCTTACCTCTCTTAATTTTTCATCTTCTTGTCTCAATCTTCCTTTGATTTACTTCAAATTGATCTTCTAAATTCTAAGAATAATCCACGTCGTCCAACAAATACAAACTCGCAACCAATTTGTTTTACAAAATTTGTCACATTATCATAGTTTTCGTTCCTATCCTAATTTTCAGATGTCAATGCAGAGTAACATGGGTACGAACCCGTACTTGCATTATTTTCCCAATAACTTTTTGTTCCCTATTTCATTCCCAACTGTCTTTTCCTCCACCAAATCATCCTCAAAACTACCAAAATTTCCAATGGTACGAAGGAAGTTCAAGTCAATGCCAAGCTAAAGATGACAAGGAAGAGAATGAAGTGGAACTTGATGATGATGAAGCTTAGATTTATCTACATCATGGTCTACTGCAGAAGATGATCTCATTTCTTTATTCATGAACATCAAATGTGATGCAGTTGTTGGTACCAATAAAATTGTCATCTTTGTATAAAGATAGAAGACTTATACGATTGGCATGACAAACCAACCTTAATATCATTGTTGAAAGAAATATATTTATGTTGAAAGGTCGGTGGAGAAGAATTGTAGCGTCTGTAATGAAGTGAGTAGGTTGCTACGATGAAGTCGTTAGAAGAAGGAGCAGAATTAACGACAAAGATGCTACTAGAGATGTTCACTGTACTTACGAGCAAACATATTATTCAAAATTTATCTTTCAACATGTATGAATTTTGTTGAACATACCCTAAATGGAAACCAATAATGAACTCTTCTATCATAAATACTCGATATGGATGTCTGAAGTCATCTGACCATATGGAAAATAGTCATCTGACCACTCGGCAGCCGTGACAAAAGAATTCGAAACACTGAAATTGGAGACTTCTCATCACCTTCAAATCCACAAACATCAATTATTGACGAAGTTGGAATAGAAGCATTTACTCGTCCTGAATGTGTTGAAGAAGCAAAACAAAAGGAGAATGGGAAGGGGAATTCATCTGACTCGGCAACAGAAGTTGTGTCTAGTCTCGGTGACAAACTTAAGTGGTATAGAGAGGCACGAAATGTAGATATTGTGTTGGAAATGAGAGACTTGAATATCAGAAACAGAGACTTGAAGTTAAAGAGAAAGAGATGAAAGCAAAAGAGAAAGAAGTGGACAAACTTTGATAAAAGTGAAATGAGACACATTTAATAATCTGTTGACCAAGGTGACACTGACACCCGAAGAAAAAAGGATTAACAGTAAATTAATGGTTGAACACTATTAATGTATTATAGTTTTCATTTGTACTTATTTTAATTATTGTACTATAATGTATTGTATGCTAGTTGTATTGTTAGTCTATCTCAACTAGTTTGAGATTAAAAGCTTAGTGGTTGTTGTTACGCTCCTTTTATTGCCAGCTTAACCATTAACTAGTTTTGGAGCAAATGGTTTGTTGTTACGCTTGTTGTTTTCCAAAGAATATATTATCAACTTTTACTTTTCCATAGAGAACATATTCCCAACTTTCACTTTTCCAGAGTGTATATTCTCAACTTTTACTTTTCAAGAGTGTATATTCTCAACTTTCATTTTTCCAGAGAAAATATATTCTCAGTTTTCACTTGCTGGAAAATATATTCTTAACTTTTACTTTTGCAAAGATTATATTCTCACCTTTCACTTTTGCATAGATTATATTGTCGGCATTAATATCGTCCCAACGATTTTTAAAATACTATAAGAAGTCACATGTTTCCTATCATTTCAAATTATCTCAACTCTCTCTTGTTATTTCTCTCTTTTCACTCATCCCCAACTCCTTCTCTCAGTGTTTCAAATTTTAGCAAATGAATTTGAGAATATTTGACAACGTTATCGACAGAGTTATAATTAAAAATATCTTTATTATTTACTTCTTAGTTATTGTAATGTTTAATTATATGTAATCGTTAATATAATCTCGATGAGTTTCGTTTATTAAATTACTATTTTCAAATTATAGTTAATAAAATAATTATTTATGAACATTTGCCCAATAATGAAAAAAATAAGAAAGGAAAACATCAATAGTCAAGTTTATTAATAATTTAAATTAATATATAAAAGTTAAATGATAAATATATATTTATTTGTAAATAGTGAGAAATGAGTTGGAGGTAAGAGAGAAATTGATTAGACACCGATTTTTTTATATTAAATGTTGTGATTGAGAAAAAACAAACAATTGTGGTTAAATGCCGTAAAATGGAATATATGACGTAGCAAATAGAGAAAATTATGATAACATTTTTGTAAATGTTGTTGCGGATAACTTTACATGCTAAAGTTTTTTTTGGTCTTACTGCAATTGATCCAACTACTTGATCTTGCTTATTGTAGCATCATTCCAAACCCAAATATCAATATCCTTAGTAGAGTTATATAAAAACGTTTTACAGAGTTCCTGAGAGTTATAAATTACATGGAAAATGATAGACATTTTGTTTGTTTGTTTGTTTGTTTTATTTTATGTACTCTCTACCTGATTCCATTTTAAATCCCAGACATGCAAATGAGTTTGTCTGACATTTAATTTTTGGTCTAAATACAATACTGCTTAAAAATTCACTATCTGTGTTCTCGTAGCTTCTTCCACGTCAGTGTTCAGGAATGCAGCTGATGCTATAATGCGGGGGATTACCACTCATTACCCGATGCGGTCCAGATAACATTATGCGGCGCATTATGCATTGCATTTCGTAAGAGCGTTTTTTTTATTGTTATAATATATGCACAATTTTGTATGTAAATGTTTACAAATAAAATATAAAATATAGTATGTATATTGTTATTATTTAAATCTTAAAACGCATATGCACCTGCATAATTACCACATCCCCTGCATGCGTTATGTGATGGTCTACCGCATCGAGCGTTCCTTAACATTCACCTACATCAGATGCTCAAGATAGAGTATTAAGATTTATTCTAGTCGTATTTGATTCTAGTCGTGACAGGGGTTGTAAATGGGTAGGATCAAAATCGTTTAACCGCCCTAACCGAATATACGGGTAGGGTCAGAGGTTGTAAAAATCATAATCATTTAACAAATAAGAGGATAAAGGTTGTGAAAATTATAACCGTTTAATAAATGAGCGGGTATGGGTACATGATTTCATCCGTCCGTTTAACCGTTTAACCGCGAAACATAATGAATATATATAATATTTTGTTATATATACTATATATATAATTTTTGCTGGCTTTTAAGCCTTAATCTATATTACTTTTGATGATTAATCAAATTAATCAATCAATCAACCTAATCAATCAAAATGAGCAAACACGATTACATGCATTGCATACGTACTTGTATACTTGTAATCATCTTAATAGGTTGATCAAGATTATCAAAGAGAATGATTATTGGGACAAAGACATCAAGACTTAAGACTTGTAATCAAAACTTTTGACTTAATAATTTTTCATTTATTGAGTCCATAGAAAAATATGTAAACTTGAGCAATAGGATATTGTCTCAGCCAAGTTCAGTCGACTGAATGGCAATAGGTCGACTGCCTTGCTCTAGGATTCTGTCCCAGCCAAGTTAGGTCGACCGAATTGCCTTAGATTAGTTTTGGAGTTTACTCTCTGGAATTGTTGATTAGGTCGATCGAATGACATTTAGTCGATCGAATGACATTTAGTCGACCGAATTGGCTTTGACCAATTTTGGATTTTATTCCAACAGTCACATTTGGATATTGTTTCTTTCAGTCATCCAAATAGACAACTATCGACCGAACTAACCTAAGTTTGAAAACAACCAATCTTTCCTGTCCACCTTAGAACAGTGCACCGAACTCCTTCGGTAAACCGAAATCTCTATTGGTTGAAATTGGAATCCTATTCTAAAGCAACCGAATGGTCATCCGAATGGACTTCGGTCGACCGAAATAGCCTAGAATTCTGCCCGAGCTTCAAACAAACTCTTGCTTCTCATTAGTTCATAACTCCACCAACTCCCCAACGACTCTATCAACTTTAAAGCATATATAAGCCCCATTCAAGAGACAAACAAGAACTCTACACTCTCAATTCATCCATACTCTTTGTGCTCTCCTTTCCCAAACCTTCAAAGCTCCAAATACACTCACAACTTCATCTTCACCACTTGCATATACATTCCATATCAATATCCAAGTGTCTTCAAGTATAGAGTGTTAGATTGTGATTCAACTTTCATATCAAAGAATCACCAAGTTGTAAAGCTTCAATGAAGCTCCCTCTCGGGTTGTAAGAGGAGACACGAGCGAGATAAGGTTATTCGCGAGGCTCGGTGGGTTTAGACGATGTTGATCTCGGCCCGGAACGGAGATCGTTTAGTGGAACTGTAAGCGAGACTTCGAGGATCGAGCGAGGCTTACGAGGAGGACTAGGACAAGGTGTGGTGCCGAACCTCTCTAACTCTGATGTCGTCGATTTTGTGGTTTGCACGTTTTCATCTCTTAATCCTTTACATAGTATTTTAATTCCATATTTAGTTCTTAATTAGAGCGTCATAGATCCTAACATTTTTTTGTGTTATTATTTTTTGATTATGGATTTTTGGATGTTTTGATTATAAATTTATGAATGTTTGATGTTAAATATTGTAAGTATTATAAGTTTAGTTTGTTATCTGTTTATCCATTTGACAGGTTTTTATCCATTTAACCATTTACCCAATTCTTATATCGATTTTAGTATCCATTAAGTTTTAACCATATAACCATTTAACGACCCAAAACTATTTAATTAAATAAAACGGGTAGGGTCATGGGTAAGGTAAAAATAAACGAGTTTCTAACCGAACCGCGAACCATTTAATTAGGCGGGTAGGGTCATGGGTAAATCCTACAACCGCCCACGAACCGCGCATTTACAACCCTAACAAACATTTAAAGATGTAGTATAGTTTTTTTTAAATAATAACATGGAACATTGACCATATGAAATATGATCGACAACAAGATTGAACATATTAGACATTTTCCTTTATTAAAATAAAGTATTTTTGGTGTTTTACATACAAATATTGTTCCATCTTTGAGAATACTAACCAAAACCACGAGTCGACCCAAATTAAGTTAACTACACAAAAGTGCAAGACCAAAAACCAACAAAAAAACTTCAAAAAAAGTATTTATATGTGGAATTGTGCCACTACAATAGAAGACATTTTACATGAATTATGAATATCTCAAACTATGCAGGTTATGCATGTTGCTAGAAAACCGCAACCCGCCCAACTTATTAGGCGGGTTATGTAGGTGGCGGGTTGACGAGTAAGGTTTTGTGTCAAACCCGTCTCATTTACAACCCTAATGATATCCCTATATAAACAAGTTGAGTTTTGTTTTGGAATCTTGATGTAATTTTTCCGAAAAAAAACAAAGCATAATTTTTAGGAGGGAGATATTTCCTCAAAACTACATAATTATTAATTAACATGATCCCTTTTCGTTCAAATGACAAAATGTAAGTATTTAGGAGAGTGATTTTGGGTATTGAAATTGAGAAGTGGCATGCTAACGCCGTGATGCGAACGAAGTGACTTATTAAATGCAATGGCATCAATACCCAAAATCTCTCCCAAAATTTAATACCCCAGTTTAGTTACTAATCAACCCCATTGTTTTTTGGAACTACTAAACGTCGCACCAAAACTACTTAAATCGCCCCTTGAAATTACCAAATTGCCCTTAACAATATATTTAATACCCATATCGTCCCGTGTCTATAAATAATGCATATGGTCTTGTATATTCATAATTTATCAGTAAAAACACCACGAAAATGTCTGGCGAGGGTGATGCATCGGGTGAGGTAAGCCTGGCGCGGGGCAAATTTTGGGTCGAGCGTCTGCATTAGACGCCTCCCCCATGGTGAGGGCGTCTGCGTAGGACGCCCTCCCCATGGCCGAGGCGTCTAACGCAGACGCCTACGCAATGGGAGAGGCGTCTTATGTAGACGTCCTCCCCATGGGTAAGGCGTCTGTATTAGACGCCCTTCCCTACGGCAAGGCGTCCTACGCAGACGCCTTACCGTTGGGGAAGGCGTTTAACACAGACGCCCCATCCATGGGGGCAGACGTCTAATACAGACGCATGTTTTTTTTTATTTTGATTTTGTTTTTTTAATTTCGACTTTATTTTTTAAATTTTTTAATTTCGATTTTATTTTTTTATTTTTTTAATTTCGATTTTATTTTTGTAGGTTCCAGATTTCGGTGGTGATGGAGTGGATTACAGTGAGTTATTTCAAACTACACAAATCTTTGCAACAATCGATGAAGCAAGTAAATGGGCCAAACAAGTAGCTATCGGAGCTGGGTTTTTTTTGGTCGTGTCGTCGTACAAAACAAGATCAGATAGTCGGATGGATTGTTATTTGAGATGCGACCGGCGAAATCAAATGGAGTCTCGGGATATGGATACTGCACTTCGAAGAAACACCAAAAGAAAGGGTTGCGGTTGCCGTTTCTTAATAAAAGTGGTGGAGCGACGGGATCGTGATGGATGGGTTGTGGTTTATAATAGTGGTCACGGACATCACAACCACAGACTGGCAGTTTATCCAGAGGGTCATCGTCAAATTAGTGGTCTAAGTTCTGGGGCGAAGAAGATTGTTCGTGATATGACAGAGGCGCAAGCAAAACCACGGAACATCTTGAAGGCAGTAAAAGAAAAATTCCCGGAGGACAATCCAAATCAAAGGCATATTTATAATTTCAGAGATTACATGAGGAGGACAAAATCTGAAGATCGGAATCCCGTCCAGCAGTTTCTCTACCAAGCAGTGCAGTGTGAGTACTTACATTGGATTATGGCGGATCCAGAAACTGATGTCGTCACTCACGCTTTTTTGGCACATCCGACGTCAGTCCAGTTGTTGCGGACATATCCTTTCGTTATCTGCATGGATTCGACTTACAAGACGAACAAGTATAAGATGCCTTTGTTCGAAATGATTGGGGTCACACCAGCAAACATGAATTTCCTTATTGGATATGCGATTCTGATGGATGAATCTTACTCCAGTTATTTGTGGGTGATGGAGAAGTTGAGAGATCTGTTATTGGGGACTGTCAGCCCGACTGCAATAATAACAGACCGGGAGTTAGGCCTTATGCGACCAGTGAGAGAGGTTTTTCCTGACTCTGCTCATTTACTCTGCACATGGCACATCAACAAAGACGTATTGAATTACGCATACCACGTATTCGGCAAGAATAAGGAGATGGCAGAGACTTTGAGGCGTGGAAGATGGAGGAAGATCATGCTTTCTACTTCAGAAGCCGAGTATGATAGAGCTGTGTATGCTCTGAAAGATTTGTATAGATCGTGGCCGGCTATCACGGAGTATCTGGACACCACGTGGTTGGTGCATAAAGAAAAGTTTGTGCTGAATTGGACGAACAAAGTCCTTCATTTTGGGAACACCACGAATTGTAGGGTCGAAAGTGCTCATTCGGCTCTAAAAGAGTGGATTTCTACATCGACTGCAGCTCTGGACACTCTTTTCGAGCGTGTCAACGCGGCTACTGAAATGCAGCTGACGAATATTCGAAACTTTCTTGAAGACTTGAGACGGCGAAATTTGACTAATTTCGGACATGCTCTATATCGTCACATAAATGGTAGAGTTTCGCATCACTGTTTGCAGTTGCTGAGTCAGGAGGTGAAGAGAATGCAACAGTTAGATGATGAAGTTGAATATCGTTGCGAGTGCGCTTTTATGACTTCTCATGGGATACCTTGCGCATGTACCATCCGTGGATGTCTTGAATCAGAAAACGGAATTTACTTAGAGCAGATTCATCCGTTCTGGAGGACACTTGTCATTGGGGAAGGAGCCGGGATCCTCTCCGTCCCAGATCCGTCTTGCGATGTGACCCCAGAAACTAGGAATGACGCTCCCATCTAAAGGACCACCAGGCGTCATACTGCTCACGATCCAAGAATCGTCCTGGACCCTCTTATTCTTCTGAGCGCGGGGATCAACAGTGCACGAGCTCGAATCCCCGGTCGTAAACCTCCCACCCCTACCCTTCCGCACCATCCATCCGGCGGAAGTAGAAGTACCCGCTCGACCACGTCCTCCGCTATAATCCCCCTGCCTCTCCACCTCCGGCCGCACTAACTCATACGGGCCATCATCGTCGCTCTCGTCGTCGAAACTATCCACATGCTCATCATCGAAGGAATCATCCTCCTCCTCACGACGACGTAATGCCTCCCTCTCCCTCCTGACCGAAGCAGATATCCCCCGTCTACGTGGATGACGCGGTGCTGAATCATCAACTAAAGAACGGAAGGCGTGTAATGGTATCGACTTGCCTTTCCCTCCACTGTGACCCGATGACTATTAATTGAAATTTTAAATACAAATTTGTTAAATTTGTTAAACTAAATTATCATATTTATCAAAATTGTTAAACTAAATCAAAATTTGTTAAACTAAATTATCAAAATTGTTAAACTAAATCAAAATTTGTTAAACTAAATTAAAACAATTGTTAAACTAAATCAAAATTTGTTAAAACTAAATATCACAAATGTTAAACTTAATAAGAATTTGTTAAATTAATTTTTTTGATTTATCACTATTTATTAAAGTAATTATGATATTTATTAATTAAAAAAACAAAAAAGGTGGAGGCGTCTGCGAGAGACGCCTCCCGCAAGGTGGAGCAGCTTCCTCGGACGCCCGCCCCATGCGGGGGGCGTCTCCCTCGGACGCCGACGACTTTTTTTTTTATTTTAAAACAAATAAATAACGTAATGTTACCTCATACGGGTACACCGGGGGAACTGCTGGCTGCTTGCCTGGCCTCCGAGACATTCGTAATCTTGTGTAGTAGGTATAAGAAGAGAAAGATTTGAAAAAAGAGTGAAATTGTGAGATATATAAGCAAAAATAGGAGGAATGACAATTTGGTAATTTCAAGGGGCGATTTAAGTAATTTTGGGGCGATGTTTAGCAGTTCAGTTGTTTTTCTGTTACGCATTATTATAATAAAAAGATTAGTGAAGTTGCGTATGATGCATTTCATTTTCATTGTGTCTGCTTACAAAGATCTTTTGCTTCCATGATGTCAATGTACATCAGCCTTTTGAAAAGGATTTTTTTTGACACCAAATAAAAAATTACATTACACCAACTAAGGATGTTTGTTTGTTTGACTAATAAGAAAAACATCTTACACCAACTTCCTAAAAACCCCACGAGAGAGAAAATTGTGAGAGGAACACTTGACACTCGTGGGAGCTTTTTCCAAAAACAAATTATGGGCTCCAACTCGTACACATTGTGGGCTCCAACCCGTTGAAGGCTCATTATCGTACACATTATGTACACATTAACCTTCTCTGTTCTAACTTCTAACAACACATTACACATGGGTGTTACTTTTTTCTTTTCTTTTTTTGAAATTTTGGTGCTTGCATTAATTAAAAGGTTGATTGAGATTTCATTAACCATGACATCCCAAATAGTTTTTACAAAATTATTCCCTTTATGGGAACCTAGCCCAAAAAAGGCAAAACACCGCGGAAAGAAAATACATAGATAAAGGAGCAAATTTAGCACGTGATCTAGCTCTTGGTAGTGTCTGAAGGGAATGTGTTCTAAAAGTTTTACTTTTAAATGTTAATTATTATGAATTGAATGAGAAATCATTTTGTTCATTGTTTATGTTATTCGTCTTTTAGAAGTGTTAAGGAAGATGCTCTTGGTCCTTAACCGTAGAGCTCTAAAAGATATTGGTTTACATAAAACAAAAGATATTCGCAATCATGGTAATTAACATGGAACATTAATTACCGAGTTAAGATTGTCGTGTTGGTCATAGATCATTGTAGCTCTACAAGTGAGTGACAACACGGGTATGCAAAAGAGGAAAATATTACTTTTGTATACTGAATAGACCTAATAAGTAAAATATTATAGAAATGTGTTTCTGTGTCATTAATATTTTACTGTGTCTTTGGTCCTTTGATATGAGACTTATATCTAATCACTTAAGGAATACTTAATTAGATCAGTGTCTTGAACTATCGATCAGTGTAGTATAAAGGCATTAGTTGGTTAAATATAACTTTCGTTAGAGAAGATAGTTAGTCAAAAGATTATCATTGCCCCTCTTAATTGAGTGATGATATTAGTTGGCCCCTTGATAAAACAAAGTTATAATGTGCACAATGTGATTTGAGTTAAGTCACATATTTATAACTAGCTTAAAGAGATCAAGAAATGAATACTAATACAAAGATGACACAATACTACTTTGTGTGTATTCTTAATATCATGAGGCAAAGGACGGACACAAGTGATGCACTCCATCACTAAGTGGATCGGGTTTTGGTTCGAGTGGAATTAAGACATCTAACTAATTGTGAGCTATAATGTGTAGCTAGATACCGCTTATAGCTTGTGATATTAAGCTCTTAATATCACTGCCAACTTAGTTTAGATCCTCCCATAGGTCACACCACAAAACTGGGAAACAAGAAATGGGGATTTTGAGTTCATAGGATGTGTCGGGTTTCATGTAGAAAATATGACACATGGGGTGAACAAGCAAAATCAAAATTATGTTGTGATTAATAACATAATTAGAATCTAAATCAAATTCATATGTGATGCAAATATTATGGGGTGTAATAATTGATCATTACATAGGATAATATGTTACATAAGTTGTGAATTTACTACTAATCCCGAAATGTCAAATTTTGTAGGGGTTAAACCGAAATTTGACAAGTCTGCAGAACAGTGCTCAAACGGTCGACCGGATAGCAGTAAACGGTCGACCGATCGGGCGCGGTCGACCGGACGTGTCTCGACCTATAACAGGGAATTTTCATATGTTCGAACGGTCGACCGAATGTGATCGGTCGGTCGACCGAACATTGCGATGGAATAGTTCGTGTTACGAACGGTCGACCGAGTTATAGAACGGTCGACCGAAACATGGTTCGAGCGGTCGACCGAACCTTGAAACGGTCGACCGGTCCAGACGGTTTTGTGCAGAATTAATTTAAGAATTAATTAGATCATGCATGGAATTGATCCATAATTGATTTAATTCGTGGCTAATATTATTTATTATTAAATAATGGATGGTTAGATGGAATTTTGCATGAGATCATGGGCAAGGGGTTGCACATGAATAGGTAATTTGGAGAGAGCTTATAAATACAAGCTTATTTCATTACCCAATTAATTCATTCATTATTCTCTTGAGCAAAATTCTCTCTCCATAATTCTCCACGAAAATCCCTTAATTCTTAAGTTTAGTTTTAGTTCTTAAGAGATCATCTTCTCAAGGGAATTAAAGAGGGGTTAGTAATTAGATTCTAAACCCTATCGGAGATCGAGAGACTAGCTTCTCTCTCTCCGATCTTGTTTAGAGTTTGGTGAATACTCGGAGGCATCCGGCGCGGCGAGAAGCATCCCCAATGTCTCCGAATCTTCAAGAAGTTTTTGAGAACTTCTAGGTATGAATTTCAGAGCCCTTGTTTGTTTTAATAGAGTTTTGAAACTAGATGTTAAAACAAACCGATGCATGCATGAAATAAATCAAAGAAAATTGTAATTGATCCTTATTATACATAAAAATTTCGAAAATATATATGTATAATTAAACATGAAATTCTACAGTGTCCACCTCCCTACGCGCTGCCTCCATCTCCTCGAACTCGCGTGCCTCATCATCAATCACGGCCATGCGATAAATTTCTGAAAGATCACTAGGGATAGGTCAGTAGCCACCTGGTTGTCCGCAGTAGCAGCAACTACATGGTGTTGTGCTGAGTTGGTAGCGTTGGTCGTTGCCATAGGTGCAGGAAGTAGGTTGGTTGCTGATATAGTGTGGTCAGGCAAGAAGCTTGCACGTGCACGCTTGATCTTCTCATGCTCAAGCTCGTCTCCCCCACGTTTCAGAGAACCTTGCATTACACATGGGTGTTTTCACTGTTTTGACAGGACAACTGTAAACTCTCTTTAGTCTTTCCTCCTCAACTCAAATCTCATATGTCACCGTAGATTTACTGAATTGTTATTCGTCGCCGGAAAACTACTTAAATCGCCCATGCGAATTACCGCTTTGCCCTTCTCTTAGTTCTACTTATATATCTCTTCATTTCATTTTCCTAGCAGCACTCTCTCTTCATCTTCCTCTCATAATCATCAAGAAGAATGTCTCAGAGGCCAGGAAAGGAGTCAACGGACGCCCCAATGTACTCGAATTTGGTAAAATGTCTCATTTAAATTAATTTTAATTTTTTTTGGGGTGGGCATGTTTCGCGGGGGAGGCGTCTCCCGTAGACACCCCTCCCATTTTTATTTTTTTTATTTTTTATAAGTAATAATCAGTATTAATTGATAATTAGTTAAAAATAATTAATAAATTTGTTAATTTAGATGCTTAAATTCATTTAACAACATTTTATTTCTAAAATTTAATTAATAGTCATCGAATTACCATAGGGGAAGATGAAAATCCATATATTTACGCGTTGTACATGCTGACGAAGATAATTCAGCACCTCGTCATCCACGTAGACGGGGTATATCTGCTTCATTTAGAAGGGAGATGGATAGTTTACGTCGTCATCAGACACGTGAGGATTCTTTCGATGACGATGATGATTCAGATGAGGTGGAGAGTGACGATGAGGGTCGGTATGGGTTGAGGCGGAAAGAGGAAGTGAGACAGCAGTATGGTAGAGGACGGGGGCGACATGATAGTTCTTCTGCTGAGTGGGTCATTCAGAAGGGTAGAGGTGGTTGGTTTGTGACCAGTGATTCGATTTCATGCACTGCAGATGCCCGAGCTCAGAAGAAGAAGAGGGTTGAGAAAGATTCTTGGATGGTGACTGGTGTAATGCCCGATGGTCCTTTAGATGACAACGTCATTTCGAGTTTCGGAGGCCACATCGCTAGACGCATTTGGGAGGGCGAGGATCAGAATGTTCTAAAGTGTCATAATCGGCACAGAGCTTGTACTACATTGCAGGGGTGACGCTCAGTTTTGAGCGATGATATCACGGGGGTCATTGTTGATAGCGGACTGGGTCACTTGCCTTACAACATGTTCCCCTGCATGGACATGTCGTTGATTTCTGTGTTTGTGGAGCGGTGGCAGCCTGACACCAACTCTTTTCACTTACCTTTCGGAGAGATGACGATCATGTTGCATGACATTTTCCAGATTCTGCACATTTCTGTTGAGGGTCATAGGTCAGTGCTCAGGCATCGACGCCTGAGCTGAAGAGTTATGTATCAGAGTTGGTCGGGGTGAGCGTCGATGGTCTTGGGAGGGATAACCCATTTTGGAGTGGCGGTGGTGTTAGTATCAATGTTGTTGACGACTTCTGCAGACGGGGACCACTGCGGATTGAGGATACGTAGTTGAGTGCCTACCTGTTCTTACTGCTCAGATGCGTCTTGTTTGTCGACAAGAGCGGTTGCAGAGTCAGACAACGTGACTTATTGGAGGCTAGAGACCTAGATACCATTGGTGAGTACTCGTGGGGGTCGACGACGTTGGCATACTTGTATCGCTAGTTGGGGATAGCGAGTCGTGCTGATTGTTCTGGTATTGCGGGTTGGCTTACGTTGCTGCAAGCTTGGATATATGAGTACTTTCCTCCTTTCCGCCCACATCGGGAGCGGAAAATCCTTGAGCAGGGTCATCCTCATTCGCGTATGTGGGCTATCCGGACCGAGGATATGAGCGAGGGGCGACTACATTCCATTCGTAGACGGCTAGATCAGATGACTGCAACGCATGTATAAAACTCTATACCATTCACGTTTATTTAAATTTTATTATTATTATTATTAACGTGTAAACGTTTAGGTGGAGTGGTTGCCTTAAGAGCCTGAGCCTGCTGCGGCTGTGTCGAGGACTTTATTGATGGATGTTATTCGTTATCAGGATATCATGGAGCCTTATTTGCCTGATCGCGTCTTGCACCAGTTAGAGTACGTTCAGGTTATCCTGGTTGACATCACGACGTCAGAGCATGCAGTTTGGTCTGCGATTACGACGACATACGACATCAGGTACAACGTTGCGATGACGGAATCAATTTGGAGGACATTTCCGAGAGGAGACCGACTTCACCTTAGCAATCTCACACATAGCCGCGACCCCTCCGCTTGTCATGCAGATTATTTGGATTGGTTTGGTAGGTGCTCACATCCAGTTCTCATGCGCGGTACCGCCCTGAGACCTGAGAGACCACTAGATAGGACTTGTGGCGATGCAGTATGTTTTTCTAAATTATTTTTAATTTGTAATGTATATTTTGTTGTTATTGTTAATATACACTAATTTTTATGTTATATACAGTGGATGAGTAGTGCGATACGGATTGTGCAGCCGTTCATGACTCACAGGAACCTGATGCCGAGCGAGATCTGCATGTGTATATTGGGATGACCTCGTACATGAGTGGAATAGTCAGTTAGGCATTTCTGATCATGATTCAAATGATGAGTTGTAGTGGGCTTTTACATTATTTATTATTTAATTATTACTACATGTATTGGTATTTGTTTATCTATTGTACTCTTACTATTTATTTCTGACAAACATATATTCTCTCTATTCGTTTATCTGTTGTACTTTTATTATTTATTTCTCACAAGCATATTTTGCCCATGTTTGGTATATGTAATGTAATTTAAATTTAAAATAGACGATATAATCAGAAACAGATTATACATTAAAAATACAATAATTTAGCAAATACATTGCAAATTACAATCAAATGTACTACGTAACCGCTCCCAATACGCCATCATACTTTCGTACTCTACCTCTCATCCAACAACACTCTCATCTCGCATTTGAAACCACAAGGTCGCTATAGGAGGTACTGGGAATCCCTCAGCTAATTCTAAGCGAATGAAATGTCTCCCTAAATGAGCAATGATCAACTCTCTGCATGGCTTCGTTATGGTAGATGGACTCTCCCAATGTAGCACTGTAACACAAGGGTACAATGAAACATTTGTTCCCACTGAGAAATACATAAATGTACACTTGTAAATATTGGCAATCGGGAACAAGTCGCACCAAATCTCTATATAGTAATCCTCACCATAATGTCCTCCACCCCAATCAATTCGCTGACGAACTAGTATCAATCCGTCATAATAAACGTGCTCATAAATAGGATGCACCCATATCTCATTAGAAGTTGCATGACGAGTGTAAAATTGTCTTGACCACCATGAAAAACATCGGCAACACATCAAAATCCACAGTTGCCATCAACACCTACATCATTTCACCTCTCCAGAAATGACAAGATGTTTCATGGCAGTCTATCAGCATATGAGAAGTTATCGACGTAAATCCGTCTTGACACTAAAAGATGAAAAAAATAGCAAAGTTATATATAATAACTGTAAGAACATGTTTACTGAAGAAAACAAACAACGAAGTAATAATAATAACATCAAACATATCGTCATACCAGATCCTGTACTCATGTTTACGGACGATCGAGATAAACTAGAAGATCGACTACGACCCCTGCTCCGACTACAAGAAGATCGACCACGACTTCGCTCAGCATACTCAAATGCACTCGGGTCACGACGTGTCGACTTTCCCCTTGGTCAGTGATGCATTGCATACATTGCATCATATGTCTTTCATTTAGATCACTTTTATATCAATAAATGCTATTAAGGTATGTGTTTAGTCTTATTTACAGAATACAGGGACCTGAATGCAATTTACCCACATCTCGAGCATAAACGCGTGCAAAAGACTCATTTCTATCATAAATACCAAGTTCAAGTTTATCAGGTTACAAATGGAAATGTATCCAAGCATAAAAAGCATTCAATATCTAATTACAAAAAGAACAAAGACTTAAGCACAAAAGTAGCCGGGGACTTAATTGCAAAAAGTCAAGGACCTAATTGCAAATCACGAGTAGCTTTTATTATTATGGAGAAAATCTAAAGAAAAATCAATGTGAATCTCCATATATATAAAAGAATTAATCCGGAGCTCAAAAGAATGGAAAGAATCAATCCAGACGCGCAAAGGAGGATCAAATCATACCATAAACACACAGGAAAATTCTGGATCGAATCCGAGCCAAAAAGGTGGTGATTCCGCCGCACCTCATGTCCAAATTGCAACGATTTAGCCGCACAAAAGTCGATCCGTGTGCTCAAATTTTTACCAATGTTGTATTGACGCGTGTACGTTCCATTTATATATTGGGATCCCTTGTATCGGCTATAAATAGCCCCGAGAACGATGGTAGAAGGGTCCTTGGCCTTAGACCTAGTTTTTAGTTGTTTTTATTTTCAGTTTTGTACTCTTCACTTTAGTAATAAACTTCTGTCTTTTATTTCTTGTTTTTAGTTTTCTTTTGTAATGCCTCTAAGATCACTTCTTCCTCCCTCCATGAGTTTCTAACTCTTTCCAAAGGGTGGAGGTGACGGATTTAGGGTGAAGAGAAGATGAATGAATGTTATTATTTTAAGTTCGTGATTAGTATATTTTGATTACTTGAGTTTATGTTAAATCATTTATCATGTAATGCTTTATAACTAATATGATTTATTATAAGTTTCTGAATTCTCTAATCTAAACCTTAAATCTAAACCTCCACCCAACGGAATTCACCTCTTTGTTCTTGTTTTAGTTTTAATTGTTCTTGTTTCTTGCTTTAGATAATTAAAAATCAAAAATCTCAAAACCAACTTATTTCTTCTCTCCTTCTTTCCCCCAATCGAAATCACATTAATAACAAGTCTCTCCCTCCTTGTGTTCGACCCGTATTTGCCACGTCTCCATTGACGCCGTGCACTTGCGGTATAAATTTAATTCTCCTTGGTCAGCCTCGTATCTTAGTATTTTCTGCGGGCTCTACATAATTCGATTGATCGGGGTGTAACTGCACGTATAAAATACGAGATGCACTACGAATTACTGCAAGGTCGCTCCCTGAAATCTCATTAACGAGGTTCCGAAAATGCTCGACGTCTTGTGATGACTGATCCACAAACTCTGGCATCTGGACTCCTTCTCCAATGACAAGTGTTTTCCAGAATGGATGAATCTGCTCTAAATAAATTCCTTCACCTGACTCAATACAACCGTGCATGGTACATGCATAAGGAAACTCATGTGATGTCAAAAAGCGCACCCACAACGATATTCAACTTGATTGCTTAAGCCATGCATTCTCTGGAAGTCCTCACACAATAAGGAGAAGCAGTTATGCAAAATTTGATCATTTATATGTTGATACAAAATATTTTTGTAGTTAGTCAAATTTTGTCGTCTCGACTCTTCAAGAAAGTTTCGAATATTTGTCATTTGCATTTCAATAGCCGCGTTGACGCGGTCGAAAAGAGTGTCCAGGGATGCAGTCGATGTAGTTATCCACTCTTTCAGATCTAAATGAGCGTTTTCGGCCATACAGTTCGTAGTGTTGCCGAAATGAAGGACTTTGTTCGTCCAATTCAATACAAACTTTTCTTTATGCACTAACAACGTGTCTTCCAGATACTCCGTGATAGCTGGCCAATAATGAAAAGAATCTTTCAGATTACGGACAACTCTATCGTACCCGGTTTTTGAAGTAGAAAGCATAACTTTCCTCCACTTTCCACACTTCAAATTCTCTGCAAACTGTTTGTTTTTGCCGAATGTGTGGTATGCGTAGTTGTATACGTCTTTGTTGATATGTCAGGTGCAAAGTAAATGAGCAGACTCAGGAAAAACCTCTCTCACTGGTCGCATAAGCCCTAACTCTCGGTCCGTTATTATTGCAGTTGGGCTGACAATATCCTATAACAGATCTCGCAACTTCTCCAACACCCACCGATAACTAGACTATGTCTCATCTTTCATAATCGCATAACCGACAAGAAAGTTCATGTTTGTTGGTGTCACCCCAACTATCTCGAACAAAGGCATCTTGTACTTGTTCGTTTTGTACGTCAAAACCATGCAGATTACGAAAGGATATCTACGTAACAACTGAACTGATGTCGGATGTGCCAAAAATGCGTGAGTGACGATATTAGTTTCTTCATCCGCCATAATCCAATGTAAGTATTGATACTGCACTGCCTGGTGTAGAAATTGCTGAGTGTGATTCATGTCTTCAGATTTCGTCCTTCTCATGTACTCTCTGAATTTATAAATGTGTCTCTGATTGGGATTATCCTCCCGGAATTTCTCCTTTACCGCCAAAAAGATGTGACGTGGTTTTGCTTGTGCCTCAGTGATATCACGAATAATTTTCTTGGCTCTAGGACTAAGACTGTTGATCTGCCGGTGACCCTCTGGATAAATTACAAGTCTGTGATTGTGCTGACCATGAGTACTATTAGAAACTACAACTCATCATTCACGGTCCCGTTGCTCGACCACCTTTATCAAAAAACGACAACCGTAACCCTTTCTTTTCGTGTTCTTCCGTACTGAATTATTTATATCCTGAGAACTCATTTCATTTCTGTGATCGCATCTCAGATAACAATCCATCTGATTATCTGCATATGATTTATAGGATGATATTACCAAAAAAACTGGTTCCGATGACAACTTGTTTCGCACATTTATTCGATTCATCGTTGTTGAAAATATTTGTGTACTTACAAAAAACTCACTGTAATCTACTTCATCACCACCGAAATCTTGCAACGGAACCTGAAATAATTTAACATAACACAACATTAAAATAAAAAATACGTCTAGCTAGGACGCCCCCACCATGGGGGCGGCGACTTACGCAGACGCCCGACACGTTTTTTTTTGCTGGACTTACTTCACCGGATCCAGACACTTCTTCGCCAGACATTTTCGTGGTGTTGGTACTGGTAAAGTGAGGAAAACATAGGCAAAAATATTAGTTTAAGAGACATGACGAAATGAGTATTAAATGATTTGTGAATTGTAAAATGATAGTTAGACGGACGATTTAAGTAGTTTTGAGACGACTAATAGTAATTCCCTAAATTTATCTCATAGTTTACTTCTTTGTACATCTGACAACATTTATGTGTCCGGGGTATATCTGCATCTCTTCAACTTATGTATCCACTACTAATCCTTGAAAAACCTCACAAAACACGCGAAGTGTGGGTAGAGATTCATATGATATTTTTGAAGAAACCAAAAATAAGATTAGATATATCATGTTGGACTTGATATATCAAGTCTGACGTCCACGGTAAGAGTCGCACAACATTATTTTTTTAACCCACTAACTATGGGGGAAGCAAAAAAAAAAAGGAGCTCAGATGGAACGCAACTAGATATATTTTTTTCTAAATAAATATATATAGTGGTGGGGACTAATGTTTTTTAGAGGGGGTTAAACGAAAAATAGAGAGTAATAACACTTAAAAGGGTAAATCAAGCAAATACAATTTTAAACCATATCGACAAATTTAATCAAAGTGTTAGTGGAGTAGCAAAAAGTAACTAGCATTGTGTTTGGTTAGTGTTTTATCGTGAAAACATTCTCACTATTTTACAGTGGTAAGGTTGTGTATACATGACCCTTATCTCATCTAGAGAGGAGTGTAGTTTAATGTTGATGTGTTTGGTTAGTATTATTGGTAGAAGTGGAAAAAAAATCAACCAACTACTTGATGGATCATTAACCTTAAGAATAAATATAGCAGGGCACAAATGGGGTTTGGTTAGTGTGATTGATTCACAGTAAATGAGGGAAAATCAAGAGTTTTAGTTCCTAAAATCCTAAATCCTGAAATTTTAGTTCTGGCAATGATACAAATATGTATTTATAATAAAAGGAGAAAAATCATCCATTTTTCTTATATATAATAAGAAAAGACCCTTTTTAGTTAAAATACAAGTAATTGAATTCCCTTTAGTTTTAGAGTGGAAGAGCGATAACTAATCTCTAGCCGGTACAAATTTAAAAGTCATGAAAGTGCAGTTCCGAAAAGTCACGAAATTCTAATTCCATAACTTTTAAATTTTCGTATAAACCAATTACCGAGAAATCATCTTAGAAGTCCAATTCCTTATCTTCTTCGTAATTTTCTTGTAATCAATCAAAAAGAGAGAAGTAAATAAATTATTTCTAGAAAAGGAAAACTCAAGTATTTCATGCATATCTCTGTAATTCCATATCTCACAAACAACTTCGCTTTACACCATTTTGTATGTAACACCTTCAAGGTACAATCTTTAAATTAGATTTATTAGTCATAGTTTGTATACTAATCAATTGCGATACATAATCTAATACTACAATGAAATATACACTATAATTATTAGATGATAATTGATAAACAAGATGCTTAGGGCTGCAAACGGGGCGGGGCAGGGCGGGTTTGGCTCCGCCCGCTACCCGTCCCACCAAAGTCAGGCGGGCAAACGGGGCGGGGCGAGTAAAAAACAATTGGGCCGCTACCCGCCTCGTTTAGTCCGGTGGGTTAACGGGTGGCGGGTTAACAGGTTACGTGTAGGAAAATTTTAATTTTAGAAGAAATGTTAGAAGTTTAAAGAAATAACGAAAATTTTAATACATAAATATGTATTTTTTTTAATAATTATATTTGTAACGGGTAAACGGGTTAACGAGTTGGTAACACATTAACCGCAACCCGCCCCGTTTAGTCCGGCGGGTTAACCGGTGGCGGGTTAACGGGTCACGGGTAGGAAAATTTTCAACCGCAACCCGCCCTATGCGGGGCGGGGTGGCGGGTCAAATCCGTCCCACGAATAGCCCTAAAGATGCTACTTTCTAATGTTACATCTAATTTACGGAAAATATATTATACTTCTGCAATTCGACACCGGCCGAGTTTTTGAAGAATGTGTAGCATGATCAATGCAGCTGAGTCTTGAGAACTTTTTTTGTCGCCTCGATCCTCTCCAACGAGCTCGATGGAGCTCGAACAAGGTATGTGGAGAGTAATTTTTTATTTGAACATTGTTAAATTCCCAACACTTGAAGGACTGCCAAAAAAAGACAACTACAATCAAAAACAACATTTTGATCTACCAATCAAAACCCAAATCGTACTTCTTCAAGTAGACATTAAGCGACTAAGAATGGTGTAACTTTTGAACTGACCTGGTCAGGGATGGTGATGATTCAAAATAGTCATGGACCACCTAGATTTTTTGCATAATTCATACAACGTTGATCGAGGTGCTCCTTTTTTCAGTTGAAGCGATAAATGAACTGCAAAAACAAAAAATAATAATGTAAGCAAATTTGATCTCTCAACCTGCTATGGCTTAATCACATGAACTAAAAAAGTAGCCCAATAGAATGTCAAGAGTTAACACTAAAGGAGAAGATTTTTTTTCTACAATTGGTGAAAGAAGATGACGTTTCATGCTCTCGGGGCACCCTTAACGGGGGTGCCCCACCCGGGCGCCTGGGTGCTTGCCCTGAGCGTCCCAGGCAGACGCCCGGGGTGCCCTCGGGTGGGGGCACGTGTCCCCCCCCGCCCCCCCCCCCCCCCTTCGTTGATTTTTTTAAAATTTTAATTATTTAGTGGAGGTTTTGTTATTAATGGATTTGGTATTTGTTATTAATGTGGTGTATTAAATGATTTTGTATTTGGTGCTTTTAGTTAATGTAAGGTATTTTGGATTAATGTATTGGTTATTTGTTAATATTGTATGTTAATTTTATTTAATCAAACCTGCACTGTTTAATCACGTGTGCACTTTAATCACGCTTCCACTGAGCAAACACGCGTGCACTGTTCAATCAAGCGTAAACTGTGCAATCACGCGTGAACAGTGCAACAGATACATCCACACCCTCCCAACTATAAATACCAGTATCTATCTCCTGACTCCTCACATTTCCTCACATTTCCTTAACTTCTTCTCTCATCAATGTCGGATAATAGTTTAAACTCCGGTCAATCCGACGATGATAACTGGAATGAGACATCAAATATAATGGACCGCGCTATTGAATTAGCCGGTCGGGTTGTTCACGAAAGGACTACACGTCATAAGCAACGTCGAATGAGAACGACGAACCCAGATAGAGATCGTGAACTAGGTTACAGATGCCTTATAGACGATTATTTCTCTGACAACCCTGTGTATTATGATACTCTTTTCAGGACAAGATTTCGGATGAGAAAGCATGTCTTTCTGAGCATCCACAATGTCATCGAAACATCTGATGTCTTCTTCCAACGAACACCGGACGCAACTGGTAGGATGAGCATCTCCGGTATACAAAAAAGTAAGGCAACAATGTGAATGCTAGCATATGGCGTTGCAGCTGATGGGATCGATGAGTACCTACAAATGAGTGCGACAACATCCAGAAATGTTCTACTCAAATTTTGTGAAGGTGTTATTCACATCTTCGGCCCTGAGTATTTACGTCGGCCAACTGCAAATGACTTGACACGCCTACTTTACGTTGTTGAGCAACGTGAGTTTCCAGGTACGATGGAGAGTATCGATTGTATGCACTGTGAGTGGAAAAACTGCCCAGCTGCTTGGAAAGGACAACATCAAGGACGTGCTAGGAAAACAACTCTCATCCTTGAGGCGGTGTCATCGTACGACTTATGGATCTGACACTCCCTTCTTCGGAATACCGGGTTCATGCAATGACTTGAACGTCCTGCAACAATCTCCGGTTTTCGACGACATACTAGAAGGTCGAGCACCACTTGTAAATTATGAGGTAAATGATGTTCAATATGATATGAGATATTATCTTACTGATGATATTTATCCACAGTGGGCGCCCTTCATCCAATCCATCATTCACCCTCACACCCCGAAACACAGATTGTTTGCTGAAGTGCATGAGTCAATGCGTAAATATGTTGAACGTGCTTTCAGAGTGTTGCAAACGAGGTTCGCGATCGTCAGAAACCCGGCTCTTGCCTGGAGCAAGGACGTTCTATCCAAAATAATGATAGCTTGTATCATCATGCATAACATGATACTGGAGGACGAACCCGACTGTTACGCTAATTTTGGAGATATTCGCGAATTTATGAAAGATCGTCCTGGAACTTCAGCTGAGGAAACGCCGTATTCGACCAATCGTATAACGGATATTCACGAGGTTTTTGTCAATCAAGATCGAGTGCATGACAGAAACCAACATTGGGATCTGAAAGACGATTTAATCGAGCATATATGACAACGCTACGGAGGAAGAGCGGTTTGAAAATGGGTTAACGTAGTTGCTAATATAGTATTTGAAAATTTAGTTTATGTAATATGTACTGTTGTTTCTTAAATTTGAGTGTAATATTTTCTATTTCAGTTTATTTTAAATGTAATGTGGCTCCATAATATTTAATAATAATTTCGTGATTTAGCAGTAATTATTAACAATATTTCGAGTTAAAATAGAATTGTAATGTTATTAGAATTACAATTATATAAAATGTAATTTGTTAAATGTTGTGTGAAAATTAAAATTGTTTAATTAAGAAATGATGTGGAGGAAAGAGAGTGCAGGGTGGGTGGGGGTAGTCTGGGCATGGGTAATGAATTTTTTGGGTGAGTTTGTTGAGCTGACGTGGCAGAGAGTGCAGGCGCTTGGGGTAGCCGGACGCTGTTATTTGTGCTCTTAGTGGTTCTCGTAATTTCATTAAACAATAAAAATAATCTGAAAGCTGTGGTTCTCGTAATTGCACTGTGAGCTCCACGTCTATGATTTCTCCTGTTCTTGTGACTTTCGCATCCACAAAGTAGCCAAAATGACTGCACATCTCGATCAACTCACGGAAAGGAGGCAGCTCAAGACTATCAGGAGTTACTAATGGTGAGAGCAGCGGCTCAAATACTTGCCAAACTCTATCTACCTCTAGTTTTGAGTCCATTAGAATTGCCCCAGCGATGCTTTCTACGATGTCCCCAAGAACCTGCACCATGTAAATACAATATATTTGAAAGAACGAAAAAATTAAGTTTTAATTGTAAACAACTTTAAAATATGAACAAGTTGTGAGCATCAACTAATAATAAGTGTCCAAGAAGACGTACTTTGGGAACTTTTCCACCGGCCGCGCTACTATTTGTGGGGCATTTTCCTCACGTGACTTCTCAAACTCTTCAACATAGTCCGTTATTTGTTTCAAAAGAAATGCAGAATCATGTTGAAGATGTAGGTGGAGTTTGTGCTTGACTGCTACTTGAGCAAAATTTTCATTACTAACCGATGCTGAGCGTAGATTGGCCAACTCCCCAGGGTCAATTTTTGCGTATAACCCAGAGAGCTTGAAATACCAGAGAGCTTGAAATTTGGCAACTATTATGAGAATCGATTGCCTTACTTAGCTGGCTCGCCAACATCAACGACTCTATCCGATGCATCAAAGACGGTAACAAGTAAAAAGACTTCAACGTCTCTACTGGCACGTTAACATGGATCAGAAGTTCCGGAGGCATATGCACATGATTTTGCGACTTCTTAACAACATTAGTATCTTTCGTGTTCTTACTGGTAGCATTACCTAGTCACGAGCAAAAGAAGTTTCAACATTACAAAATCTACCCAAACAAACATCATCCGACTACAAACAAAAAAACAACAAAACATAATAATAAGGCAGAAAACTAACGTAATCGAAACAAATTGATATTGATGCAGAAAAAAAGATAGAGTTCTTAACTTCTTTTCTTTCTTTTTTTGTAATTTCTCTACCTCCTACTTAGAGCATTATTAACAGCGCCCAGGTAGTTCCCGGGCGCTCTGGTTTCTCTCTCCGCCACGTCAGCTTAAACCAAACCTTCTAAATTTTTCTTAACCACACTCAAAAACACCTTAAGCGCCATACATTCTCTCCCCTACACGTCGTTTCGAAATCAATTCTAGGTAAAAGACAAAAAATTGTCAAAAATTCTAGAAAATATAAACAAATATTTTCATAAAAACATATTTGAAAAAATGATTTTAAATTATTTTTAAAACATTTTTGAAAAAAAAACACAAAAAACAACTGAGGACAAATGGGGGGCACGTGCCCCCCCGCCCGGGTGCTTGGGGTGCATTTCCGGGCACCCTGCCGCTCGGAAATACACTCGGGGCGCCCTACCCCGGGCACGTCCTCCCGCTAAGGGAGGGCATTTCGGGCGCCCTTCCCAGGTGCCCGAAATAGAGCACCCGTTAAGGGTGCTCTTAAATTTATCAGACCGTATTTGACAATGAAAGGACGAAAAAGGATGATACCCTCAAATATCTTAAAGATAAAAGGTTAATTTGATTAGAAAATGGCTTACAATTCAATTTTGATGTCTCACGATAAGTTAAGCTAGCTTCAGAAAACATATTACACGTCATTATTGCCGTTGGATTTTTTTTTATATTCGAAATATATATTCGAAAAACGTACGAATGATACCAGGAAAGCTGAGCAAAACTAGTAAAAATATTAGGTTTTTAGTGGATACCGTCAAACTTAGAGTTTATAGAAAGGAGGTTAGGTGGATTGTGGCTGTGCTTCAAAATCAGCAATGGCTGCACTGGATATTTAAGGTTGATGTTGTACCTAAATTATAAGAAAAATTAACAGATAAGTGGCAACACATTGAAATGTCAATTAAGAACCTGAAACCATGGTAGACGTTAAACCACGCACTTCTTCTTGAAGTAATCGGAGTATGAACTGAAGCCCGATGCACCTTTGTCTGCACCCTCTTCGAATGGGCTATTTGAAGTGGTATTTTCATCAATGTTAAGTGTAGAATATATCTTCCCTGTATGAATAGCCAATACGACCTTATTGCTGACATCACTCAGTTCCAGCGACTCTCGAGCAAAGTGAAGAACATTAGGTTCATTGCATTCTATGTTTACCAAAGAGGACGTTGAACATACAATGCCATTGGCTGAACAATTATCATTACATGAGTAAGTGTTATATCCCTAACCCTTTTTAGGGTTAATTGGTGATTAAAGAGGAGAGAAGGAGGTATGGTGGGGCTTGACTTTTGTGGAGAGAGAGAGAGAGGTGATGGCGTAGGGGATGGGCTGGAGTGTAGGGTGTGGTGTGGGGTGGCGTGGGTTGATGGGTGGGGATTTAAGGAGGGGAGCATCCATCTTCTTCTTCTTCTTCTTTCCCATTCCATTCACACCACCTTCCTCACACTCTCCTTTCATTTCCGGCGGCAGCGGAGGAGAACGGAGCTCGCGAGGTCAGTGACGGAGGCAGAAGATCGGCTCCGGCGTGAGGAGGTCATCGCGGGGAAGAGGTCGCGCGTGCGGAGGTGCCGGAGGCGCGAGCGTTGCTCCGGCATTTCGTCGTCTTGGTGAAAGGTATGTCGCTCCTTAGTGTGGTTTGTTTGTTAACCCTCATGTGAGGGATGCGTTGGTCGAGTCGGGGGAGGTCGGAGACCTCTCCGGCGACGCGTTTCTTCGTAAAACCTCGGCTGGCGCGAGGTTGAAGATGACCAACGGTCGACAAGATCCTTCGGGCGGTCGACCGTTTTAGCACTGTTTGCCCGACTTTAACCTTCACCGGTCGAACGATGCCTTGTGGCGGTCGACCGGTAGTGCATTATTGCTGGTGAGTTGGGACGTTCTGCCTATTTTCGGTCGACCGATTCCTCGGGTCGTTCGACCGGAACTTAAGTGTACCTGTTAGTTTTGCATGATTTGTTCGACTGATTTCATGTGACGTTCGACCGATCGTTTGTTGTTCGACCGTTGGAGGTTTGCGTTCGACCGATTATATGACTTAGAATAATAGGTTGACCCTGTCTGTTTTCGGTCGACCGAGACCCCTGAGTCGGTCGACCGATAGAGTGGATTTCAATGTTGACCAGACTCCGGATTTTGACCTCGTTCGGTCGACCGGTTTTAGACCTTTGTTCGACTATTGGGGGTTCTGTTTTGAGCGCAGCGGTAGACCGTTTTAGGAGTACGGTCGACCGATTCCTTTCTGGAACCGGTCGACCGAATCACCTCTTCCGGTCGACCGTTTGGGCCCAGGACAGAATTCCTGGTTCCATTTTGAACGCCAACTTTGTCCATGGAAACCCGTGTCCTCGCCTTGTGCGTGAGCCGGGAGGTGACGGTGGGCGCGTGATGCATGCCTGCCCAGGGACCGCCGTTGGGAAGAGTGTGGGTGTTCGGGACGCGTCACCTCCGCGTATGGACCGTGACCTGAGATGGATTTTTGGGCACTTTGTAGTATAGCAGGCCTGAGGGATCGCGGATCCCAGTGTTGATGTTGTGCGGGCACGCAACTGGCGTTGCGTGAGGTGACTACCGACCCACGGGCTACGGAGGTCGCTGCCCTGCTTTTATAGCAGCGCGATTGGTGTTTGCGGCTCGAGGAGCCTGATGACCTGACAGACTTCGGTCTGGACCCTTCCGATGCTGTGCCGGACGTTGTGATGGACCACCGATGCTGTGCCGGTGATGCCGCCGAGGTTGTGCCGGCGATGATGATTGTTGGGCCGAGGCTGTTCTGGCTATATTGTTTTCCTCGGCTGGGCACCTACCGAGATGTTGTTGTTATACCTTCCGGGCGACGGCCCCGTTGGTCCCTGTGGCTCCGACCACTGAGATTTGCATATCTGTATTCTATCGGCGCGCAAGCGTGACAGAGGCTCCCTGCCGAACCCTTGAGTAGTGTAGCTGCGTGTGGGGGGTGCGATGTCGCGTGCTGTAAGGCTGCATGTGCCTGCAGTAGGTCTCCTCGGGAGACTCGTTGTTGATTGTCGGACTGATGTCCTGTTTTACCCTTCGGGGGAACTGTTTCCCTTTCTGTCGATGTCATGACATGATACTAGTATGATAGGTTCATTATGTAATGCATGCATGTAGGTGAGTTGGCATACGGGGTTTCCTTCTGGAAACTCAGGCATTGTTGTTTATATTTTCAGGACCGCAGTAGGTCCAGTGGGGTGGTGATCGGCGGGCACGTGCATTTTGGAGTCGGATCCTCTTATCGGACCACTGAGGTCGGCATGATTACGTTTTATCGTCTGTTGTCACTTTGTTGTAATCATGTATTATTTTGACAAACTCTGATGTAATTTTGGTGCACCGCTATTTGTTTATGTGAAGTAACAGTCCCGTCTTGATTATTGAGTTCCTGTGTCTTGTTTATGAATTTTTGAATTTCCACGGTTTCGGGATGTTACAGTAAGCACTCTTCATGTGCTCAACAACTGATACACACGCATTTATACTCTTCCAGTTGATATTGACGTTTGTAGGAGTGGTATTGCTTGAATCATCAACCGGTAATAGCAAGTACATATTAGAAGTATGAACTTCCTTGGGGTACCGGAAGACTTGCGTCCCTTGAAAAGTTTGCCAAACGATCCATTAAAGAAAAGCTCTTGAAAGATCTTCTCAACCTAAAAGGATCAAATATAACATTAATAAGAGCATATAATGAACGTCAAAAACTCGGAGAATCAGATGACCACACTAGACAAACTGGGGAGTAAGAATAACCTCTTTCGAGGTCAAGTGCACGTCCCCACATGGAAAAACTGAGGCCTTAACCGTCTTGTCAACCAAGTAAAGATCCAATTCCAATTGACCAACATCATTGTTAAGCACTGCATCAATCAGCAACACAAAAGAGGAATACTTTTGAACATCACATGCAAACCCCATCTTATACGCTTTTAGAGTTACACCTCAATCTCCGTTGGCCCAAGTTCCTACCATCGCATCGATAGACACACTGGAGTGCAGTTCCTTGCGCTTCGTTGTTCCTTCAGAAAATAACATCGTTTAGTTTTGGAAACATCATTACCCAATACAGCTTGATTGCTAAAGAAAATTTTGAAGTAGTTTCCCAGCTACAATTACACAAAACAGAATAGTTGAAAAAAGTTTATAAAACCAATAGAAAAGCATTTCTCGGGGCACTGGGTTATCATGTTACATGAACCTGCACCAGAGGAAGAAGATTTCTTTTTATCGACGCTTTCAACCTCCTCTACCTCTACAGGGTTGTCAGAAAGTGGGAGAAGATGGTCGTCAAGCGCTCCCAATTCATGCAACTTTTTGCATGCTTCCAACCACACAAGTTTCCTTGATAAATGAGAATTCTGACTATTAGGACCGATCAACGTTTGAAATGCAGCATTGGGAGGCAAAGTTAACATGCACTCATATGATCCACCAACATGCCAAGAAATTTGAAACTTGGGCTTTGGAACAAAGTACCTAAAGGAAACATGACATAGACGTTAAATGGAAAGAAGCAAAAAAAAAAAGGAGTAAAAAAGGCTAACATGACATTAGAGAAGCAATATCGTACTTATCCTTAGGAAGTTTCTCACATTACTTATGTATTAAGCTGAAAGATGAATCGTTTGTTACAGTTGCTCCAGTTGATTTGACTGTATAAATGTAACATCCTCAACACAGCGGAAAAATTTAACAAATTTATAACACTCAATCAACAGAAGATATTACGCAAATAAAGGAAACAGTTGCACCAACATATATATAATATATATGTACATCAGAGTATTTCAAAAGTTGTGATTACATCAAAAGTCTATACAAAGAAAACAGTAATCACCCGACCTCAACTGAGAGAAAGCTGGATCCGGTAGCGGTGCTCCTCTCCTCGGTCACCACCCCCTATCGCCGATCACGGCCTGTAAGTAAACATGCAACAATGCCTGAGTTTCCAGAAGGAAACCCGTATGCCAAACTCTAAATGCATGAAATGAAAGCACCCTAGCATGCAATTCTACTAAACAAGAAAAACATCTCAAACGGCTGGGCTTCAGGGCTTTTTCACCCAACCACAACACACAACACATAGTCACGGGGCTCCAGTGCTTTTTCCCCCAACCACCGCAACACACACTCGTCGCCAAGCTGAGCTCCAGGTCTTTTTCAACCAACCGCAGCTACCACGACACGACCAAGGGCTCCAGGTCTAATCTCAACCAACCCAAACGTCTAAGGGCTCCAGGTCTTTTTCAACCAACCCCTACACGCGGTCCCTGCTCAGGCTTCAGACATTTTTCAGCCAACCTGAACGCACTACGGAGCTCCAGGTCTTTTTCAACCAACCCTGCATAGACTAGCTGGGCTCCAGGTCTTTTTCAACCAACCGCAGCTCTCACACAGTTACGAGGCTCCAAGTCTTTTTCAACCAACCACCGCAACACCACAATTCTAAGCTGGGCCTCAGGCCTTTTTCAGCCAATCCCAAGCTCTCACACCGTTACGGAGCTCCAGGTCTTTTTCAACCAACCACCGCAACACTCGTACACCGTAGCACACTTGCCGGAAGAACCTCGGCACCACAACTCGCCCTACACGGACGACCACACCATCAGCACCTCCATAGTGCAAAACTGGACACAAACGGTCGACCGAACCAAAAGTCCCGGTTGACCGAATCAAGCAAATACAGGACAAATCACCTCGACCGGCACTCCCTCGGTCGACCGATTCCCCAAATCACACTCGTTCGGTCGAACCCAAATCACAGGACGGTCGACCGTTTAGATGGTCAACTCCCAGGTTCAACGAACAAAACGACCCATCGGTCGAACTCTGAGCACTCCTCGATCGACCGATTTCCTCCAGGGAATAATCCCTCACACTCACCACGAATCCGGTCGAACGCCGATCCCTCCTCGGTCGACCGAATTCCTCCAGAGCGTTCCCCACGCTCAGCACACAAGTCTGGTCGACCGAAACCACATTCGGTCGAACCGACCACTATTCTCACTTAAGTCACGGTTGGACGAAGTCAACGAGCGGTCGACCGTTTAGATGGTCAACGCCCCCAACCGACCTATGACAGTGCACATGGTCGACCGGCAAAGGGGACCCGGTCGACCGAATCTCACCAGGCTTGCCTCCTATGCACGATCGGTCGACCGCCCCAAGGGCATCGTTCGACCGATGTGAGGCAGAAACTAAATTCTCTTCACGAACGGTCGACCGTTTGCACCAACCGGTCGACCGAACAGGCAGTGAAATCTGCTGCACGTTTACTCGCGACGAGCCGAAAAGCCTACCGTCGACTTCCAAATACTCACGATAATTAAGTGAGCAAGCTTGACATACCGGAAGGCTTGAAGAAGCCTTAGAAGAACCACGGCGACGCCTCCACGAGCACGCCTCCCCAATCACGATCCGTCGACGAACCTCGCGTCCAAACGACGATCAACACTTCCTCGACGATCCACACTCACGATTCCACCTCCGGCACCCTACAACCACCACTCGTGCCGACCCTCCCTTTACCGGAGCACACTCCTTCCCCCCACGCCGGAGCTCGAACCTCTTGCCGGAGATCAACCTAGGAGAGAGAGAGACGTAAGTGAGAGTAAGGTAAGGGAGAGAGAGAATCGCCAATTAAATATCTCCTCCCAAACCAATCCTCACCATTCATTCCAATCCATCCATCTCCACCACTCATCTCATCCATCTTCAATCCCAGCCGTCCATCTCCATCTCCATCTCCCATAATCACCACCTAATCAACAACAAAAACCCAATTAGAATTAGGATCCTACAATAAACATTCAATTCCTCCTCAAGGCTTGGTTTTGCAACGCACATATCAGGATCACTGTTTAAGACAGTTTCCATCATGGAATGCTCACTGCGTATAACATCAAACAAAAGATCCCTTTGTTCGTTGTTCCCCCTACGAAATGCATGACATAGATTGTCTCGTCAAATGCAGAAGAAATACAGGGAGGAAAAACGAAAAACGAAAAACGTTGCAACCTTACCTTTCTAACATGATATTGTAGCGGGAGTTAGCTTGTCGAGCCCGTCTACGTGACTGAATGTAACTTCGAACTGTTGTTGGCAAGTCAAAGCGTATAACACAAGAACAATTTGGCACATGGAGTAACAAATTCACCTATTGTGAGTAACAAATTCACCTGTTGTAAGCATAATAGTTATATTTTGAAGGATTAAGATGCATCAATTGAAAATTCAAGATTAAATATCAAGCTAGCACACCTTTCCCAAGCGAAACAAATCCAGTGTTTCCTTTTGCACTTTTGGCGTCAGTGCATTCTGACGATGAAGACCCCCCAGTCAAGTAGGAGACCTCAAGATGTGATAAGCAGCTAAGTCGCTTTATCAAACGATGGATCACTTTTGCTGTAATTTTTCTTTCTACAAAAATGAGACACAGAACCTGCTTTGCTTCTCTGAACCAATAATTAGATGGTACTTGGTGAGAAAAATAACACATGAATGGGGATACAAAAGCAGGCTAAGAAAACAAACAACAAAATTCTCATACCCTAATGATTGTAAGATCCGGATGAGCTCATAGAGTTTGGGAGATGTATCCCAAACTGACATCCTTCAAAAAACTGTCATCTGTGGTCAGCAGCTTTTCTCGATCTGTATAGCCAAAAAACACCAATATCAACATATTTCTTCATGATGTGAAGTTAGAGTCGACAGATGGGAGAAATCTACAAAATCTTATGGAATAAATATGTATCATCCAAATTTTCAACCTATCAAATAGGCTGGTTATACAAATGCTATACGATTTTGAATCACAATTACACTGACTAAGTCACAAGAACTTAACATAACCATGTCTTGATAGATGATGAGAAGAAAATAGTTTGTAGGTAAGAACTAGCAGAGTTCCTATGACATACCAAGTGCCAATCTTTTTTCAATTTCAAGAAGTACTTCCTCAAGATAAGTGTTGCAACACTCCAAATTACTTTTGGAGATATAGTCTCTTTCAGAAGAACCTGATACATTGATGCTTTCAATGCAAATTTTAATAGCCTAAACATCACAAAGTGGGTATTGATCAGATCTCAGCGGAATAACTTTGAGATGATAATCCAACATTTGATGGGATTGAGAAAAATACCTCATGAGTGGCGAAAAGACCAAGCTTCTCTAGGCAGTTGGAAAATTTTGAGCGGTAGCCAGATAACCGCTTTTTTAGAAGCTTTAGTGCATCATAAACGTCACCAAATTGGTTACAAGGTGAGCCATTGGCGTGGTTGATGGAACCATCATACTGATACCAAAAAATAAAACAATACGATCAAACTTGGCATTTGATTTTACATATATATAAAAAACAGACCTTAGCCCATAAAGACTCCAATTTATCTTTGAGTTCTTCATGGTGTGACGAACAGGGATCGTAGTATCTTTTGATTTGTTCTGCAGTCGGAACAAAAAGTTCAAGTTCTTCTCTATTAACCACTGTCTAGACCTGTGGTAGGTATGCGTATAAAGAAGAAAAAATTAAGATGGATATGAAGTGGGTAAGAGGGAAACATTAGGTTATGAGACAAAATAATTAAAATGAACAACCCTTCGGTAAATTTTTCTTAAAAAATCACCTTAGAATCCAAGAGCCCTCAAGTTCGCTCATTTGATCCTCACAATCTGTGAGTGATGAGATACCTGGTACAAAAAAGAATTTTAAAATATTTGAATACAAGTTTAGAGGAAAAGCAAAGTCAATTTTTTCAGAATCGAACCGGACGATGTCGAACCGGCAACGTCGAATGTTCAGAGGTTCGACCGGGATCAGGTCAAATTGAATCAGTGATGTCAGCATGACGTCATAAATATAGAAATAAACAAAAAATAATCATGAAAAATATAAAAAAATACCGGTTAGAGTTTTGATTATGATTAGGAATGCGGGAGTAACATGGGGCACCGTTATTGTACTCCGGATATTGATTCATTTACTTGTTTATTTACGTTTGTGTTTTTATTAATATTCAGGTAAACGGATATGGGTAAACGGATATCCGTTTACCCAGAACCACGACTGGACCGGCTGATCGAACCGGTTCAACCGCCGGTCAGGATCTGTTTGTTGCAAAAACGTTTTTTCGCGGGTTATCGTCCGGTCCGGTTTTCAAAATAGTCAGCAGAGTAATTGGTAAAGCTGCGAGGTCATAGAAATGTTTATCGCTGGAGTATTTGTCAGTGATAGCTGAACAGAGGAAATAAGACCTAGCTGTACTTGGTGCTTGTAATCTAATATTGTGGTAACTAATTGGTTATTAAATCCCTCGTCAAGAAATATAATCTAATGTTGGTGGTTTTCTCAAATATCGAAAAGGGAACTACTAAACATCGCCCCAAAACTACTTAAATCGTCCCTTGAAATTACCAAATTGCCCTTAACAATATATTTAATACCTATATCGTCCTGTGTCTATAAATTAGGCCTACGGTCTTGTATATTCATAATTTATCAGTAAAAACATCACGAAAATGTCTGGCGAGGGTGATGCATCCGGTGAGGTAAGCCTGGCGTGGGGCAAATTTTGGGCCGGGCGTCTGCATTAGACGCCTCCCCCAAGGTGAGGGCGTCTGCGTAGGACGTCCTCCCCTTGGCCGATGCGTCTAACGCAGACGCCTACGCAATGGGAGAGGCGTCTTATGTAGACGTCCTCCCCTTGGGTAAGGCGTCTGTAGTAGACGCCCTTCCCTTCGGTCAGGCGTCCTACTCAGACGCCTCACCCTTGGGAAGGGCGTTTAACTCAGACGCCCCTCCCATGGGGTAGGCGTTTAATACAGAAGCCCGATTTTTTTTTGATTTTTTTAATTTCGATTTTATTTTTGTAGGTTCCGTTGGAAGATTTCGGTGGTGATGGAGTGGATTACAGTGAGTTATTTCAAACTACACAAATCTTTGAAACAATCGATGAAGCATGTAAATGGGTCAAACAAGTAGCTATCGGAGCTGGGGTTTTTTTGGTCGTGTCGTCGTACAAAACAAGATCAGATAGTCGGATGGATTGTTATTTGAGATGCGACCGGCGAAATCAAATGGAGTCTCGGGATATGGATACTGCACTTCGAAGAAACACCAAAAGAAAGGGTTGCGGTTGCCGTTTCTTAATAAAAGTGGTGGAGCGACGAGATCGTGATGGATGTGTTGTGGTTTTTAATAGTGCTCACGGACATCACAACCACAGACTGGCAGTTTATCCAGAGGGTCATCGTCAAATTAGTGGTCTAAGTTCTGGGGCGAAGAAGATTGTTCGTGATATGACTGAGGCGCAAGCAAAACCACAGAACATCTTGAAGGCAGTAAAAGAAAAATTCCCGGAGGACAATCCAAATCAAAGGCATATTTATAATTTCAGAGATTACATGAGGAGTACAAAATCTGAAGACCGGAATCCCGTCCAGCAATTTCTCTATCAAGCAGTGCAGTGTGAGTACTTACATTGGATTATGGCGGATCCAGAAACTGATGTCGTCACTCACGCTTTTTTGGCACATCCGACGTCAGTCCAGTTGTTGCGGACATATCCTTTCGTTATCTGCATGGATTCGACTTACAAGACGAACAAGTATAAGATGCCTTTGTTCGAAATGATTGGGGTCACACCAACAAACATGAATTTCCTTATTGGATATGCGATTTTGATGGATGAAACTTACTCCAGTTATCTGTGGGTGATGGAGAAGTTGCGAGATATGTTATTGGGGACTGTCAGCCCGACTGCAATAATAACAGACCGGGAGTTAGGCCTTATGCGACCAGTGAGAGAGGTATTTCCTGACTCTGCTCATTTACTCTGCACATGGCACATCAACAAAGACGTATTGAACTATGCATACCACGTATTCGGCAAAAATAAGCAGATGGCAGAGACTTTGAGGCGTGGAAGATGGAGGAAAATCATGCTTTCTACTTCAGAAGCCGAGTATGATAGAGCTGTGTATGCTCTGAAAGATTTGTATAGATCGTGGCCGGCTATCACGGAGTATCTGGACACCACGTGGTTGGTGCATAAAGAAAAGTTTGTGCTGAATTGGACGAACAAAGTCCTTCATTTTGGGAACACCACGAATTGTAGGGTCGAAAGTGCTCATTCGGCTCTAAAAGAGTGGATTTCTACATCGACTGCAGCTCTGGACACTCTTTTCGAGCGCATCAACGCGGCTATTGAAATGCATCTGACGAATATTCGAAACGCTCTTGAAGACTCGAGACGGCGAAATTTGACTAATTTCGGACATGCTCTATATCGTCACATAAATGGTCGAGTTTCGCATCACTGCTTGCAATTGCCGAGTCAGGAGGTGAAAAGAATGCAACAGTTAGATGATGAAGTTGAATATCGTTGTGAGTGCGCTTTTCTGACTTCTCATGGGATACCTTGCGCATGTACCATCCGCGGATGTCTTGAATCAGACAACGGAATTTACTTAGAGCAGATTCATTCGTTCTGGAGGACACTTGTCATTGGGGAAGGAGCCGGGAACGCAGAGTTTGTGTCTCAGGCAGCTCAAGACGCCGAACATTTTCGCAGCCTGGTTGATGAGATTGCAGGAAATGACCCCACCGTAATTCGATCTGCCTCTCGGGTTTTATTCGAGCAGCTACACCCCGAACATGCGAATTTGAGAGAGCCTGCAGAAAAAACAAAGCTACGAGGTCGACCAAGGGGAAAGTCGACACGACGGGACCCTAGTGCGTTTGAGTATGCAGAGCGAGGTAGTGGTCGATCTTCAGGTAGTGGGAGTAGAGGTCGTGGTCGTTCTTCCGGTAGTGGAAGCAAAGGTCGTGGTCGATCTTCTGGTTCTTCGTCTGTGAGGGGAGGATCAGGTATACCATCCATATATTTATTGTTATTATAATTTTGTTATTTATTTCAGTAAATATGTATCTTTTGTTATTATATGTAACTGTATTTTTTGTTGATATTGTAGTGACTGGGCGGGCTGACGTAGACGACTTCCCATATGCGGATAGGATTCCAGGAATCATTATGCCATTCCTACACCAGTGGAATGATGTACGTGCTGATGAAAACTGTGGATTTCGATGTGTCGCCGATGTTTTCCACGGTGGTGAAGACAATTGGCAACTCGCCCGTCGTTCGATTTCAAATGAGCTAGCTGCGAACCCATCTTTTTATGAGCACGTATACTACGACGGTGTGGCGCAGGCTCGTCACCGGATTAATTGGGGCGGGGGACCTTGTGGCGAGAATCACTACATGGAGACGTGGACGGACTTGTTTCCCATTGCAAATTTTTACAAGTGTGCAGTTATGTTCTTCTCTCTCGGAAATGATGGTTCGTTGTACCCATGTCTTACAGTTCTACCTTGGGATAGTCCACCTACCGTGACGAGACCGTGCAGAGAGTTGATTATTGCTCATTTAGGGAGTTACGCTCATTACATTCGTTTGGATTTGAATGAGGGATTCCCCGTACCTCCTATAGCGACTCTGTGGTTTCAAGTACGAGAAGAGAGTGTTATTGGATGGGAGCTGGAGTACCAAAATAGGATAGCATATTGGCAACAATTATGTAATATGTTTTGATATGTTTGTACAATTATGTAATATGTTTTGATATGTTTGTACATTATATAGTGTTGCTTTATTATGTAATATGTTTTGATATGTTTGCTTTATTTGCATTATATATAATAGTACGATACGTTAGCAAAAATAGGATGAAGGGCAATTTGGTAATTTCAATGGGCGATTTAAGTAATTTTGGGGCGATGTTTAGCAATTCAGTATCGAAAACCAAGCATAATAAGTTACATAGCATTAAACTCTACCATAACTAGTATATATTGTCTAGGAAAATGTCCATCAAATATCTCCCAGGAATATTACTATCAAGCATCAAACTAATATAAATCAACATATAATATTATAAAGGATCAACACCAAGCATTAGATGATAACGAATGTTATCGTAACGTCCTCCAAACATCGGAAAATTAAATCTTTTTAAAGAGTAAAATCAACAACCAGAATACATCACTAAAGACATTACCAAAAATAACCACAAAGTGCACCAACGTATATATCAATATACTGATCTGAGTTTACAAAAAGGATGATTACATCAAAAGTTATAAGATAAAATATACAAATGTAATCACAACAACCTCAAACGAGGGGAAAACATGATCAGGTCCCAGCAGCTCTCCTCCGCAGGCACCACCCTCTAACGCCGCTCACGGCCTGAAAGCAGACATAAAATATGCCTGAGTTTCCAATAGGAAACCCCGTATGCCAAACCCTAACACATATATGAACAATGATGAAACATAAAATGAACCATAAATAGCACAACCGACACAACCGCTAAGTTCCTGGGACCTCTCTCACAGCCATAGTCGAACGACAACCCGGGTCTCAAGGGTCCTCTCACCCCAACCCCACCAACACTCGTGCACATAAGGCACCGTCAGTCCAAATCACGGCCAAACACCCACACTCGTGCACACAAGGCACCGCCGGTCCAAAACACGACCTCACAACCGGGTCTCAAGGGTCCTCTCACCCCAACCCCCACCAACACTCGTGCACACAAGACACCGTCGGTCCAAATCACGGCCAAACACCCACACTCGTGCACACAAGGCACCGCCGGTCCAAAACACGGCCTCACAACCGGGTCTCAAGAGTCCTCTCACCCCAACCCCACCAACACTCGTGCACAGAAGGCACCTTCGGTCCAAATCACGGCCAAACACCCAGACTCGTGCACACAAGGCACCGTCGATCCAAAACACGGCCTCACAATCGGGTCTCAAGGGTCCTCTCACCCCAACCCCACCAACACTCGTGCACACAAGGCACCACCACAAGATATCAGGCCGACAGTTCGTGCCGCTGCCCAAGGGGACCGGAGAGACGAGCCACCTTTAATCAAACACTCATACCACTATCGGGCGACAGTCTGTGCCGTTGCCCAAGGGCCAGGGAGAGACAAGTCACCTTCAAGCGTACAAGCACACCACTATCAGGCGACAGTCCGTGCCATTGCCCAAGGGGGCCGGAGAGACGAGGTGCCGTCAAGTGTACTCACAAAACCATAAATCCACCGAAAACAGGCAGAAACGGTTGAACCAATGCAGTTTAACGGTCGACCGATCCTCACCTAGAGAACTGACACAACCGAAAAACCCGCCAATCGGTCGAACGACAAAGGGGGCCCGGTCGACCGAAAAGCACCAGCAAGAAATCCATTTTCGCAAACCAAGATACAACGGTCGGACGACCCAAGACTTCGGTCGACCGAAAACCTCCAGTGAAACTCACCAACAGATAACACTACACGGTCGACCGAAACAACACTTCCGGTCGACCGACCATTAAGTTAACTTAAGTCGTCGGTCGGACGAGTCAAACAGGTGGTCGACCGTTTAGATGGTCAACGCCCCAATCGACCTACAACAATACTTTTGGTCGACCGGAAAAGGGGTCCCGTTCGACCGAAAGTGCCCAGAACGTCCATCCCTCGCTCGAATTGCACAACCGGTCGACCACCACAAGGGTATCGTTCGACCGGTGCGAGGATATCGCCCAAAATACACTATAACCAGTCGACCAAACCCAAAACACCGGTCGACCATTTATAGTGCAGAAACTAGCTGTGCAGGTCAGACGAGCCTTTTGGCCTACCGTCGACCGCTCACACCCCCACACTAATAATAGGTGAGCGCAAAAGTAAGTTTGACATACCTTAAGGCTTGAAGAAGCCTTAGAAGAACCAACGGCGAGCGATCCCACGATTTCTCAAACTCCGGCAAACTTCTTTTATTCCGATCTCTTCGACAACTCTGGCAACTCCAACGATCTGACAAGAACTCCCTTGCCTCCACCAACACCGAGGAAACAACTGAGGGGGGGAGGGACGAGTGAGTGAGAGAGAGACGCGAGAGAGAGAGAGAGAATAGGAAAAGTGAGGGAGAGAGAATCCAAACCTTATATACTTTTCCCACAACCGATCTCTGCCGTCCATCTCAATCTTCTTCTAATACACCCCTAAACACAATTAACACAATAAGCAAGAGTTAGGATATTACAGTTATAATCTCAATATTTGACGAAACAAAGGAGCACTGCAGATTATTTATAACTTATAAGCAAATCACAAGATCATCTGAGACTCAAAACGTGATCACAATCATCACATGTGACTTGAAATGCGAATGCAACACAAAAATTATCGAGATAGGCCAATAATATGATCTTGCCTTTCTTTAATACAGGTGATGCAGTCATCCCAAAAATATGTGGCTTACAAGGGGATCTGTGGTAAAATCCCTGCGTGGCAGAAGTAAAAGCCCATTTAGTAGGTACATTCAGAAATGAATGACACGTATTAATTCACAGTAAATGATACAGAATGTACCCTCGTTATTCTGGCATATGGATGATTTCCATATGACATAACATTCATCAAGAATCAACAATTTTATTACAACAAGAGTCAAAAAGGCATTTCTCAATGCATCCAGTAAGATTTGTGATGTCATGACAAGCACCTGGTAACCAAAAAAATCAGAAGATAAAATTTGTAAGCAAACTACATGTTGAAAAAATTATAGAAATCACGTTAGCAGATAAACATTACTTGATATAAAACCCACATTAATTATGTAATATTTCGGGAGAACCACATGGGCGCTGATAATCCATTGACTTAAAGTGTAAATGAGAAGAGAGAAATCAATTGTTCCAAGCGTGTTCACAACACAGAAACAACATAACTACTAGGAGTTGTAGAACTATTGTCTTTCCTTGATTGTCACAAAGTTTTCTACTTTTTCACAATCCGACAGAATCATTAAAAGTTAGTCCACAAGAGACACATTATACAAATCCCAGTTGAATTAGAGTGGTTGTTCTTCAATGATCAAAACGATGTGCATAACAATCTACAATTCTACATGAAATTTGAAAAACAAAAAAGAACATTTACTTGGTGAGCAGAGATTTCTTTCTGCCAGCATTCAGCAGTCCAATCGTCCACTCCCTTCGCCCCATAGTACTGCTCAACATCAAAGCCTGTGAGAATCTTAATCTGCTCAAATTGCTGCAAAACAAACAATCAATACACCATTTAAACATCAAAATAAACAAAGCACAGAAAAATCATAAAACAAACTCTCTGAAACTGCTGCCAGGTAAGAAAACTAAATACATAACAACAACAAAACACAATAAACTACCCACAACCGAAAACAAAACATAACCAGAAAACAACAAAAACCAAAAAAATGTAGGGTGCATAAGATATGGTCTACTACTACTACTACTACTACTGTGAATTCCGGATTAAACATTTCAATAACTCATTTGTAGTAACCATTGCAGATTACTGTGTGCCACTTGATTCATAGGTAACGACCAATAACAAACCACATTACAACACCAAACTCCAGAACCACAACCAAACACAAAAACCACATTATGTATTACTGCAGACCACTGACTTAAACATAACAAACCAAACAACACTCCATCCAACAGGTCTCGAGACATGTCATTTCAACCATCAACAACCACCAAAGTTACATTAGCCTAACTCCAAAAAAAAAAAACTCCATAATCAAATTCCAAAAAAGAAACCCAACATTGCGGAATCCGGATTATACCAAACCAAACGACACTCTAACCGATCTCGAGACAGGTCGTTACAACCTCATCGACCACCAAACCAACTACATTACACCACCCAACTATAATAATAAAAACATAATCAACTCCAAAAATGAAACCAACATTATAGATAATCGTGAACCAATGGGTAACGAACCGAGCCATAACAACACCAATAACCACCAAATGAATTACATTACCCAACCAGCCAAAATCATAACAACGCAAAGCTCTATATCCCACAGCCAAAATCAATCTTTTCTTACGGCAACTCACGACATTCATAACTTCACTTATCATGTAAACAATCGCAACTCCAAACATCATAACAACGCAAAGCTCCATACCAAAAACAACATAATAATAATGCTCACATTTGATTCAACAACAAAAATTAAAATATGATAAATATTAATCTATACTTTACAGGAGGAACCTTTTATGGTATGGATAAATAAAACTGAAATACGACAACAGTACAAATTTATCGCATCTTTATCTTTAATGATACACACATAATTCAGCTCGTCCAGCTTCCCTCATCTTATCTCACTAGCCTAAGCTTGAGATTTATGGCGTACAAATTGTTGAAATCAACAACTTCCAGTTTACACGTCCACGTCCAAGAAAATGGGTACTGGTTTATCATCTGTAAATATAAAAAAATGCATGAATTGTCAACACTTTATGCCACCACGCCGTGAGGTGAGTGAGATATGTAGTATGATAAAATGACTACTTATTTAATCTTTACTCGGAACTAACAGAAATCAACAAATACAATTATGTAATTACCATGCCAAACGCAACCTCTTTTAACAAAATAATAGATTTTTAATTGGTTTAAGCAAAATAAAAACCGTTTGAATTGTTTTTTTTAAGTTTTTAACAATGATAATAAAACCGTGAATGTGTTATTTCATCAGAGATCCGGAGTCAATAAATAGGCGTCTGATTTGGAAACTAATCTAAATAACGAACGCAACAGAAATAGAAAAATATCGAGAGTCCAACGAATCCTAAAATCCTCTCCCACAAACTCCTAGGGTTTCCGTCCCGATCGATCCCGAAACCCCCAAAGATCGCTCCTTTCCAGTCGTGGACGGAATGCTCTCGGATCTCCACCAGAAACCCATGTTCTTCAAGGTCCTGATGCCCGGTTTCTCCGAGAAACTGGTAAAGATCTTAGTTTTTTTGGGTTTTTGGGTTTTGGGTGAGCATTTTGGTGTGTTCTGATTGTGGTAAATGGGAAAATGTGAGTGCTTGATGTGTGGTTTTTGCTGGTCATGAAAGTTGGAAAAAGTGACGAATTGCAACAAGAAATGGTTTTTGCTAGTCTGATTTTGTTGAAAATTTTTCGTTTGGATCCTACTGATTACTGAACTCTGAGTTAATTATGTTGCATTATTATGATGGGAAGTACCGAGTACGAGACTAGTTTGATGGAGGAAGGGAATGCCAATGACTTTTGATTAGGTGTAGAAATTGCAACGAAATCTGGTTATTGTTGGCCTGGCCTGGTTGTGGTTTACCATGTACTTGTGATTTTCATTTGAATTCTTCCAAGTTTTGTGTTTGCAGTTTTTTTTTGGTCTAGTGTTAGGAAAACTGATGCATTTCAACAAAAAACTTATTTTATTAGTCTGTTATGGTGTCGTAGTTTATTATGTATTTACGTGATTGTAGATATCATTTGGATTTTTTACCATTTGAATCCTGCTCAATTGCATGCGTGTGGCGGTTCTCATTGAAGCCTTAACTGCTCTGTATTCAACATTATTATAGGAAGTAGTGAGATAAGTTTGATGGTGTATGGGGAACGATGCCTTTCGTTAGGTCTAATTTCCATTGGCCTAAAGTGCTAAACTGGACTCCTAAGGCAGTTTAAGTCTCAGAGTGAGGATTTTTAGGAGTAGTTGTTTCAAAGAGCATTTACACCTTCAATTACATAGAACTGAAGACTTCATTTTTAGCAATTCACTCTCTGTGCCAATGTGCTGTTTGCTTTTGTGTATTTCTCATACCATCTTGTAGCATTGTGTTTTTAAGTTCTACAGTTGCATCAATGACAAGATTTGGATGATATTAATCATTGACCAAAAACCTTCAGGAAATTCCTTCTTCATTTGTCAAGAACATCATCCCTGAGAAGATTGCCACCATTTGGGGTCCTCTTGGCAAGTCGTGGTCTTTTAAGATTCGTGGTAGTACTTCGAACTTTTACTTTGAAGAAGGATGGCAGCAATTTGCACGAGCATACCGTTTGGATGTCGGGTACTTCCTAGTGTTCTGCTACGAAGGTGATATGGATTTCAGTGTCATTGTGTTGGATACAAGTGGATGCCGGAAGGAATATACTCACCTTGATTTGGAAGAGAGTGAGGCATGCAGGAACATAGATGGATTACATGAGGTAAAGATAGAAGATCCAGATCCTGAGGGCTGTATAGGAATTATTAAGGAGGGCAGAACACTTGAAGAATTTCCCAAAGTTTCTGACATCACTGGAAGACAGAACACCACAGAAGAAGCTGACCACCTGCAAAATGTTGTAGAAAAGAGTAATGGAAACAAGCAAAGCTCCAAAGGCACAACTGTAAAGGGCATCAAGAGGGTCAAGAGAGAGCATGAAGTTGGGAACGAGTCTCTCGAGGAGTCTATTTGTTGCAAAAAGTTCAAAATGGAACCCAGGACTTGTGAAGATCACTTTGAAAATGGAAAGATAGAGGCTAGTGGAACAAAAGCTAGAAAATCGGAAAAGGTTGCTAAGAAGAATTATGTGGCCAAGGCAAACAAGAAAACTATCAAGACCCCAAAGGATGTTGCATGCAGAAAGGAGCAATGTATAAGCAACAATGAAAAGTCAAGCAATGGGACCAAAGCAGGAGAGAGGAAAAAGGGACATAAAGTGAAACAAACAAGCAGTAGTTGCAAGCGTACGGATGATGAAGAACATGAAGGAGAAACTCCATTCCATGACAACCTTGACGGTGGTAAGTAGGGCAGCTATTTCTTTTCTCCATTTATTTATTTCAGCTAACCATTTCAAGAAGAAAAGTTGTTTTTAGATTATCCATTTTTGTACCTACAATTCAAGGTTAACTAAATGTGTTCACCAAATAATGGTCAGATTTGTGCCAAGTAAAAGGACCAATTACTTATAAGGTCACCTTGAAGCCTCGGAACCTTGAGGGACACTATTACATTGTAAGTACTACTGCATTTTCATTCACATAGAGCTATGCAAGTGTACTGAGTTGATTGCTTGTTACATGCAACCTGTTGTATTTTATCAGTCTTATATTATTGAATATTGTAATACTTGCAATCATGCATTTACCCTGCAGTACATTCCTGTTCAATTCAAAGAAGATATTGGAATTGCTGACAAGGGTCAGGTGTTACTAAAAGATTCTGAAGGTGAACTGTGGCCTGTCGAAGTTATACATTCAACAAAGAACCGAACACTTCTTTCGAGAGGTTGGAAAGAGTTTTGTCTTGATAATAAGTTGAGACCGGGTGATGAGTGTGAGTTCGAACCTGATCCTGATTCCGAAGAAACAAAGAAAGTCGTGCAAGTAAACATATTCAGGCCATTGGAGGAGAAAAGGTTATTTATTTAAAACCCATTAAACACTAGTAGTTACTGATTTTTGCCATGATTGCCAATGACCGATAATGGCTAATATTTTACCAGATCGGAGGCATTTAAAATTACACGCACCTGTGGAGTGAACTTATCAGAGAAACCATCATTCTGGGGAACATTATCAGCATCTGGCCTAAAGAATGGTACCATTGTAAGTTAATTTGACTTTATTCTGAAACATGTAACGCACGATTTAACTCTCGTTTCGAGAAGATAATTCTTATAATTGTTAACTTTTAAGGACCATTACTTTACAATTTACCTTTCCCTCTTGTGGATTTTGTTCTTAACCTTCAACTGTTAAATATGCACGCAGCAAATTCCTAATGCTTTTGTGGCAGCAACTGGCATCCGAGAAAAGCGAAAAGTGACTGTTAGTGATGAAACGGGATATTCCTTAGGTGTGAACCTTGTTCAAACAACCCGGAATAGAGTCATACTATCCACTGGTTGGAGAATATTGTGCACGCAAAATAATTTTAAAGAAGGTGATGTCTGTGAGTTTAAGTATGAATCTGATTCCGAAGGCGATGTCACATTTAACGTTAGGAGGCTGGATAAACCACCAAAAAAAGCCCAGTGATCTTCCACCATCTCCAGTTTTGGTAGTTCGTAAATATTTTCCTGTAATTATCACTACACAGTTTGTACTATTTTTTCAGTCATGATTTTAATCAATTTTGTTTATCCGAGGGTTGGTAATGTGTTATGTTTCGCTATTTCTGAAAGCAATAAAAATTGTAAATTGTTGCAGCAGTAGAGCTACTTTCGGTTTGGCTGCACCACCGATGTGATTCAGTGAAGCTAGATTCTTATCACGCCCTCTCATAACATTTGTATGTCTATTATTTTTATATATTATTACCCAAATTAGCACAATTTATATTTGTATATAGCATAAGATCATGTTATCATTTCTTGTATCACAATTATGAAATTTGTAATGTGGACGAGTCTTGATTTTTCTCGGTGGTTTAGTTTTGTGGATGACTTGTTGTAGTTCAAAATTCCCAAAAACCTACGTATTTGATGCCAATGGTTTCATTATGTTGGGGGGAAATATTCAAGATTTATGATTTTTCGAATTTCATTATGATCACTCGCTTGCGGTGCGGATGCTTGGGTTGGATGGAGATAGAGTCAATAGCACATACCTTTCCAGAAAATCATTTATACAAAAAAATCGTTTTTTTCTCCAAAATTGTAGATAAAGATGTCTTATATTTGCTCATTCTAAGTTAAAACATCCCAAAAGTCATATTATTTGAGGGTTGGCCGCCGGCGAAAGGGACTGAGGGGGTGTTAAATCGGTATATATTGAGAACAATAAATTACACAAGAAACACACTTGTTGATTTAACTCATTAATTATAGTATTGCGAAATTGTAAAAGAAAACAAATGAGTGTATGTGTAAGCAATTAAAGTTTAATTACTTATTTGGGGTGTGTTTGGGTGTGAGTTATGAGGTTTTGTTTTTGGAAAAATCCCAAAAAATCATAATCTTACATCCAAACAAGTTTGTTTAACTTGAAAATCTAGTAAAAACCAAATCTCAAGTTTCTTGTTGTTTTGTCAGTTTGCATTGGTTTGGAGAAACAACTGGGTGCTTGTTTCTGGTTGTTTCTGTGTTTGGTCCACCAGTAGGGTGAAAGAATAACCTCTACAATTTATTAAATTACTTGATTTGTCATCGGATAAAAGACTTTGAAGAGAAAGTGTCGTAATTTTAAACATTGATTTGTCATCGAATAACCTCCACAACATTGGTTTGGGAAGGAAAGTGTCAGTATTTTTGTGTGGTGGTGTCGGGTTAGGAATGCAATTAAACGTTGAAGAGATGATTTTGGTTTCTGCTGAAATTAGACATCCAAACAAATCAACATTTTACGTTAAAAAACCTTAAGAAACTAACACCGTACATAATCCATGTTTCTCATGATTCTCCCAAAAACATGACATATCCCAACATCCAAACACAGCCTTAGTAAGTAAATGAGCGTATGCACAAGCAATTTTAAATTTAATTACTTACTTGGTAAATGAGCATATGCTAAGATGTATATTAACTATGATCTCATTCGGAATTTCACGTAATTAAGTATACACAAATTGAATTTTACCTCCTTTGGATGTTGGGTTTTACCTGGTTTAGTATACTTAAATTGGATTTGTGAATCTCTTAAATTTTTTTGAAGACGTGTGACAGTGTGAGTAGACTTGGGTGTCGGGTTGTGCCGGTCCGGCTCAGCATGCCTCCTCCCAGCACGGGCCAGAGGCACGGTCGTCGTGCCCCGGCACGGCACTGCCGTTGGAGTTGACGTCAGTCCAACAATTCTAAGAGCCGTTGGTGTTTATTTTTATTTGAATTTTTTTACTTCTACCCCCCTCTATCCCATATAAACCATTTAACTTCTCTCGTTCTATTCACACAAATCTCTCTAAATATCTCTAAATCTTCTAGATATTCTATAATATTTCTTTAATTGCTTTGATTTTGGTGGGACGGGTCGAGTTTGAGCTAAAGCGTGAAGCGTAAAACTACAAGCAAACCACTGATCGTTGATTTCACGACTCATCTACTCTTCATTTCTCAGACTTTTCTAATCTTTTTAGTAGTTAATTTTTGTTAATCAATCATCATGACTTTCTCATTTATGGAAAAAATTCACTTTTTGTTTCCATATTTAGTAATTTTCACGACTTTAACACTTAATTATAAAAATAATAAGCCACGATCCCGTCATGTTAATCCACCTAAACCTAAGAAAACTATAGGTACTAAAAAACTAGTCAAGTATGAGATGATTTTGATGAATGGCAGGATGATGAGGGTAATCCAATTGCTACTTGCAGACATTGTGGTAATGTATATTCGGCTAAGTCAAGTGGATGAACAAGTCATTTAGGTAAACATAAACTTTCATATAAAGTTAAGAATAATCCTAGATTGGTAGTGAGTTCACGTCAATCTATTTTAAACACAGCTAGTAGAATTTTAAAATTCAGAAAATATTGTACAATTAAAGGTAAAGAGATAATTGTTGATTTCATAATTAAAGATGAATTATCATTTAACACATGTGAATCTAAAGGCCTTTGGAAGCAATTTTCTACCACAATCCGCAATTTAAGTTATTTTCTAGAAGAACACTTTAAAAAATTGCATTTGATAAATTCGGTAAATAAAGAAAAATTATGATTAATTATTTTTCATCAATGAACAATAAAGTAACATTGACTAGTGATGTTTGGACCGGTTCAAATAATTATCATTACTGTTGCGTAATTGCTCATTATCTAGATGATTCATGATGTTTAAATAAAAAAATCATTTTATTTTTACCTATTTTGCATCCACACATTACCAATGTTATATTTAATCACATTAAAAATGTCATCATAGCTAATAATCTTAAAAATAAAGTTTGTGCAATTGCATTTGATAATGCTACTAATAATACTTTTGCAATACAAATGATTATTAATTATTATCATTCACATGTAGATGATTTTTTTCCATATTAGATGTGTTTGCCATACTTTGAACTTGGTAGTACAAGTTTGACTTAGCATAATTAAACTTTACTTAGAGAATTGCAATTGCTTATGTAGGTTGTAGTAATATATCTAGTTATCAGGATTATAAATTTTTTTGTACATATAATGAAATTAAACCTATGAAATTTAAATTAGATGTCATTCATAAATTAAATTCTACATATGAAATATTAAAATGTTGTCTTCCTTATCATTTGCAATTTCAACATTGTATAGTGAAAAACAAAATAAGAGCATGTTAACCGATTTATATTAGAATAATTGTCAAATTATGCATGTTTTTTTTTTAAATTTCACATTCACTACTAGATTAAGTTGACAATATTACCCCACCTCTAACATATTTATCTATGAATTACTTGCAATTACTAAAGTAATTGCAAAATATAGGCAAAACGCTGGTTTTATTGAAATTTTAACTGTAATTAAGGCTAAGTTTAATAAATATTGGAAGAATCATCCATTCAATTTTTGTTTAGCTTTTATTATGGATATTAGATTTAAAATTACTGGTTTACAAGTTTTCTTGGAACATTTTTTTGAAAATATGAAAATTTCCAAAATCACGTAGATAGGTGTAGGTTTTGTTAATCAAATATTATGAAAAATATAAAAGACTAGATAATGTAAATCAAATGTGTTCAAATGTTGTTAGTTCATCATCACAATCACCTCAAGAGTAGTGGATCAAAATGATAACATCTTCCAATGGAATTGGTTAAGTCAAAAGGCAAAACTAGTGCAATCTGACACCCAAAATGAATTAACTGCACATTTAAACACTAAACTTTACTTAAGTACGGTTGAGTTAAAATCTTTTGACGTTTTAGTCTGGTGGAGAAAGAACTCATATAGGTTTCCACTAGTCTCTTTGATGATGCAAGACTTATTATGTGACGTCAATTATGGTGCCAAATGATGTTTTAAGTGCAGGTAAACGTGTCTTGTCTGAAAAGAGGCAAAACTTGTCTGACAAGTCGATCGAGATGAGCGTATGCCTGAATGATTGGATCGGCATTGCAGATAGAATGCATAATATGAATAATTGAATATTCACGACAACCGCGACGACGAATATTGAAGACAAATTAGCTAAACCATTTTGTTAAAGAAGTAGTTTTTTCCTAATACCCCTTAGAATTTTTTTCTCCATTACTTCTTAGGTTTAGCTAGTCTTCATACATTTTTTATACGTAATCAATATATTGTTTCTCGAATTGAGTTAACAATTACTAATAAATAAATTGAATATTTTGGAGAAAAATAAAATGTGTTTTTGTTTGTCTACTTACTTCAAATTTTAAAAAATAACTGAAAAATCAAAACCCGACTCGACTCGTACCCAACAAAGGAAACCTGACCCAACCACCCCCGGATTTGGCCACGACCAAGCCCGGTACCCAGGTCTACCGTGTGTCCATGAATAGGTGAAACAAGAATTCAAAAACAACAGGTACTATTCTACAATAACCCCTCCGTCTCGGCGTCTCCCCATAAACCCTCGCCCTCCTCTCCCAAATCTTTCTCCCAAGCAAGCGCAAACTCTACCAAATGGACCGAGACGAGAACTCCCAACCCACCCGATCCCTTCCAGAAGCACCGTCGGCCTCCAGTCAGGTACCTTTCTCTCCCTCTCCCTCGTTCCGGAGGTTTCCGGTTTCAATTCCGGTGTTTTTCGCCTGTTTTTGGACAATGTCTGGAAAAAAAGTTTTTATTAGGGTTTGGGTTGTGGGTTTGCAGTTTTTAGGTAGTTTTAGGTTTTATGTGCTCTTGGTGTTGATTGGTTGGAGTCGAGAGCTAACATGTCGGAAAGATTCCATCTTTTGTAGTGTTTCGATTGCTATAGTAGTTTTTCTTCTTCTTCTTCTTTTTCTTCTTGTGTAGAAGTTTGTTTGTGTTATCTTCTAGTTTAGGTTGGGCCTTGAATCAGGAGACTCCTGCCAACTGCAAATTATGCTGGAAAATTAGTTTTTATGTTGTTGTCATTTTTAACAAATTGGAAGTTGGTAGGTGGAATCACAATTCATTAGATTGCAGTGGATAATAACAGTTTATGAAATCGGAAATTTCATTTATTAGATTAGACTTGGTAAGTTGTTTTTGTGGAATCCATATTGTTGAGCCGACTAAATTCGTGGTTTAGTTTTAGGCATTTAGCACACTTGGATAAGATAGTAGTTACCGACTGAAGAATGGTTGTCTGTGGCATAGTTAGCAGTTGATGAATAATCCAACCCAAGCAATCTTTGCTATTGATAGGTATCTAGTTTCGGCACTTTGTTGTAGTCTAACTTCCACTATGACTTTTTTGTTGACATTCACAGTCGTGGTGTCAACCTTTTGGTCACAACCTATCAGGAGTGAAGGCAGAAGAAGATCCTCCTCTTCCTTCCCTTTGTTGGTAGTTGGTGAGGTTTGAGTATTGAAATTGATAGTCTCATCCACGTCCGTATTGATGTTTGTTGTGATGAAAAAGCCACGGATGATTCGTCGAAATACCTTAAAATCTGCCGAAGTTCACATTTTCAGAAGTGGTTCGAACCGGCTCACCGCACCAAATGATAGGATGCTCGTCCTATCTCGCTGGAAAATTAGTAGAATATCACAATGATAAATAAAACCAATCAACCAACATAAGAAACACAATGATTTTTTTGTTGGCAATTGGTTGTTCTCTATTCAACTTCTTCTTTGAGAACCTATCAAAACCCTAACCCGACCCCTTCCTCTCCTCCCTTCCCTCTTTCTCCAAACAAACCCTAACCCCCTCTCCTCTTCACACGACTGGACCCTCCCACCTCTGACCCTTCTCTCCACCCACCCACCCACGCACAAGCCCTAACCCCTTTCTCTCTCGCTGACCAAACCTTAACCCCTCTAGAGGTGGGAACCGGCATGGCTCGGTGGCCGGACCTTGGGCCGTACCGTGCCAGCACGATCCGGCATGGCCCGGTGGCCGGAATTTGATGAAACGGGCCGTGCCTGGCCCACTGGCATTCCAGGCCGGCCCAATTCCCACCTCTAAACCCCTCTCAAATTCTTCATCCGTGGAAAGTGGAAACTAGAGGTTAGAAGTACAAATTGGTGTGAGCTCGTGGCAAGAGGGGTAATCTTTGGTTTGTAGTGATTTGAACACGTGTTTGGTATTTATTTCAGATGTGTTTGTGTTCTAAGGGGTCGGGGTTGGGTTGGTTTTGGTTTTTGTATTTTGTTTACTGATTTTTTTGTTTTGGTTTGATCCGGTTCACTGATTTTATGTGATTTTTTTTTCAGATTTTTTTCCTTTACATGTTTTGTTGAGTCCTTGAAATTCCAAATCTCTGTTCTTATTACTGTCTTTTACTGAGCATATTGACTGGAATTTGAAGTACCCATTTGGTATTTAGGTTGTATATGTTTCATTCTTGAAACCTTACAAGCTTTTGGTTAGTTCAACTTTTCAGTGATTACTGAAAATTTTCAGGTTTTTTTTGTTGTTAACGGAGGTGTCTTAATCCTTGTTTGTGAATATAACTTACTTTTTAACTCCTGGCTAGGATTGTCTTACAAGATGATGACAAATTTAGTTTTATATTTCTTATTTCATTTGATTTGTTGGTTCATTGCTATTTGATCTAAATTCCAAGTATTTATATTGGTGGAATATAAAACAAGAGACATGTGCAAAAGGAGAACACTATTGAGAATGAACCTGGAAGTGTGATAAAAAAATGTAATTATTACCCTCATACCAAACACAAGGAATAATTTCCTCTAGTACACCAAACCAATGACAGGGGAATGATTACCCCCCTAATAATTCCTCCCAATCCAAACGCACCCTCAATCTTTATTTATTAATGAAGATGCTAAAAGGCTTTAAACCTAACCAGCCAGATTTTACGAATCTAAGATATGAATGATCTTTTGCCTCCTTTTCACCCATTTCGATGTCAGCTATCCAGTATGGTGTATTGTGCTGAGGACTTGCGATATAAATAAAGACACGTGGTTTCTTTTTCCAGGATATGTCGAATCCACCAATAACTGTTTTTGTGGAAGATAGGGAATTCCATGAAGTGATTGAGGTTGATGAAGCTGAAGAGCTAAAGGAAGATGAAGAGGAGGAGCTTGAGTGTGGATTTTGCCTGTTTATGAAGGGCGGAGGTTGCAAGGATATATTTGTTGGATGGGAAAAATGTGTGGAAGAGGCGGAGAAGAACGGGGAGGATATTGTAGAGAAGTGCTTCGAGGTAACAGGGCTCCTGAAGAAATGCATGGATGAACATGCAGACTACTATGAACCTGTCCTAAGAGCTGAGAAAGCCATGGAGGAGGAGGCTGTTAAAGCACTAGATGCTGAGGGCACATCTGATGGCAAAACAGTTGCAACTGCAGTGGATGCTGCTCGAGAAGTCCCACCTCCATCTCAGGCAAAAGAGCCAACTACACAAGAGACTCAGCAAGAAGTTGAACAGAATTCATCTCCTGATGCGAAGGACAAATAAATATCTCATTTTATATTTCGGGAAGATATTTCAGATTTCTTCAATTCCAGCCTTTTGCTGCGAAAGAGAAAATACAAGTTGATTTTGAAGATTTTCGGATGATTGGAGGTATTCCATGAAATCCTGATGCTTGAGTTTACTTAAGTAGTTCCACTGATTTCATTTTGTTAAATTTACGGTAGCCAATTTAAAATATCCTGGTTGTATCAATAATTGTCAACACAACTAGCATTTGACAGGGAACTGGAACATTGTCTTCTGATAGATTTTGGGAGTTTCTGTTTCCCTATTGCTATCTATAGATTTTGGAACTTTTGTTATCATATTTCTTTCTTAAATTTGAAGATGTTGGAAGGCTAGTTTCCAAGAGAACATGAATGAATGATCCTGTTTGTCTATTGGTTGGTAATGTTGGTTAATCATAGATTCATAGCACTTCTTAACGGAAGTATTTGAGATAATTTCAGAATATTTTTTGCTTGAAAACTGTAAGACTACGCATACACTTCATTTAGATGTATGTTGCTCAATGCTCTCAGACTCACATCATGTCTTATATTATGTCAACTGTATTGGGTTTGGTTTGGTTTGGTTCAGCAGATTAAGCATCTAAACAGGTTGAGGTTTTCAAATTGTGTTTGCGTTGATTCATTCCATACTAATTGAAAATTTAGTGTATCCTTGTATAGGGTAAGATGGTCTGACATTTTTTCCATATACTTTTACTCTTTCAGGAGTCTAAATAACTTTTAACTACTTGAGTGATTGAGTCTACAAGGAAAATATTTAAATTTTCATTTCTCAGTCTGTAACTGGTTGAAAACCAGAAATCTTACTCGTGGAGTTTCTTTGGAAAGTACACATGAGTACCATAGTTGTCTCTTGATGATGTGTTTTAAGTGTTTAACCATAATTGTTGGGGTTGGCATTAATATGTGTTAGGATTGTGACTTAAGAATACGGTTATCAATTTTGTGTAACCGTTCCATCGCTTGGTAAATTTCAGTTCTTATTTTATGTGACAGTATTAGGTTATTTTTGGTTATAAATAGATCTCTTTATAGGTTTGTTAGTATGAAGATCTCATTAGCACGAGAGAAGTATAGATTAATAGGACCCTTTTAAAGGGTTATTTAGCTAAGCTTTTTGATTGGGGGTTTATTTGTTCTCGAGGAATCTTTCCATCTAGAGTCTCAATCTAGTTCCAGATTTTATTTACACTCCTATTAGAGAAGAATTAGGTTAGCCACCTATCATATGCTTAGGGTTTGTTGATTGGGGATTTATTGAGGTTTTGTCAATCCTAAGCTCCGATCTAGTTCTGAGCTTGTTTCTCTCCGTGCTCCATCCTTGTAATCACCGTTCGAGATAGTGAAGCTTTGCCAACTGTCTCCGTTCGTGATTTTTTTTGTCTTGAGTTTCCACGTAAATTATCTTGTGTTGTGGTTTGATTTTTTGTACTCCGTTGGTGATCACTCATATATTTTTCTCTGATTTTATTTTCATCAATATTAATTATCTGCCAAGTTAGTTCCGATTGCGAGTCCATATATCAATATCGTTATTTGCTTTGTCGGCGACGATGTTTTCCCAGATTATATGAATGATTTTCGGGCTAATATTTGGATATTGGAATTGTTGTATTTTTAGACTTCGTTTCCTAGACGATCGGATTAACTTTGCAGGTGAGAAGTACTCTACAAAAAACAGGTAGTTATTTAGTTATATAATTGACATGATCAATTACACGATTGAATTCTTAAGCCTAAACTGAACTTCTTTGTGACACCAAGTGTTAAAGTGAAAGCGTAAATATTATCATTAAAACATTCTAGCAGTGCAAAGAAGATTAGGAATCCCAAATTTTTGATATTTAACAGATAGAATTAATGTACAAATTAAGTTCGAGAGTCAGGAAATTATTATGATTTCGTGTTTTTATTCACATTCCACGCGTGGTTGAAGGACTTCCCATAGTTTCTCCTAAAATGACATTATACGGTCAAAGCAACAAACCAACTTTTGATTCCACCCAACCTAAAGACTTCAATTCTATGGATCAAACTTACAGACAGAAACTTCTAGGAATGCGAAATGCCACCGGATTATTTCCTCAAACAATGTTTTGTTGTGGCAAACATTCGTAATTTGGAAATTATGAATGGCTGCATTTGGCTCTTCCTTTGCCGTGTGGAATTCTTAATTCCAATGCATCATTTTCTGGTTCTTGACTATAAAAATGAAATCTTGAAAAACTCTTGTCCTCATTAGCAACCCACCAGCGTGGATCCGTCCCTAACATCCATATGTTTGCAGAACTAACTAATTATCTCACCTAACTATAATGTAGTTTACTTTTTCTAAAAATAATATTAGAGCAATAAATACGTGATACAATATGAGCTAACATATATAGGAGGAAGGTGGGGACATGTATTTTGAGATCTAGGTTGGTTTGTAAGAAACTTTTAAGATTTTGACTCCGTTTGATATATTTTTTTCTATAGATTTTTGTTCTCAATGTATTTTTCGAGAGTACTAATAGCAAAATAGGTAGATGAAATTTCACTCAATTAGTCTAGTTCACACATATCTATTTACCCATTTAGATAATTACCTAATTGAACTATAAATCAAACCCGCTGCCACCAAGTGGTGACATGTGGTGGCGACAAATTTTATTTTTTAGTGTCTAGAGAACTCGACATCACCAGTGTCGAGTTCTTCTCAAGAGAACTCAACACTGATGTTGTCAAGTTCTTCTTCAGAGAACTCAACACTAGTGATGTCAAGTTCTCTAAAGAAGAACTCGGCATCACCAGTGCCGAGTTTATTTTGATTTTTATTGCACACTTGTCATATTTCTCTCGAAGTGAGTTGTCAGGAGAACAGTTCAAATAGAACTCGACATCACAAGTGTCGAGTTCTCATCAAGATAACTTGGCAGTGGTGATGCTGAGTTCTATTGAAGAACAAGTTCATTTAATTTTAGAACTTGACAATTTCATTTCCTGTTTACAAATCATTTGACAACAAAGACAATCATTTCAATTACAAAAAATTCAACAGCAAACACAACAATTTCCAAGTAGAAAAATACAACAAATATCACAATTTCCCACTTCCTACATTTCAACACACCAAAAATCGAAGTACCAAAATTGCAGCAAACACAATATCGAAGATTTTTAAACAGGAAACACAATTTAACCACAAAACACAAACAACTATGATAAAATGAAAATAACATCCACAATAACGAGTTTAACATTTTAACATAAATAAAACCAAACTAACGTAATAACAACCAAATAAGTTTAATACAACTAAATACCTATTCTAAGTGAACTCTCAATATCTTCTTCTTTTTAGGACGTGCTTGAGCACGTCCTCTCCCCTTGCCGTGTCATCCTCCTTGTGTTGTATTTTCTGTATCCTGAGTCAGACCGTCACTGTCTTCTTGTGTGTGGATCTTCTTTTTCAACGATGCAATCCTGACTCAAATGTAATGTCGGTTCTTCAGCACCAAAACAAATGAGCCAAGTCTTTATTTTTTCCTTCAATTTTCCAACAATCGAAGAGCTTGTCTTGTGATATCTGATCGTCTCGTGAATTTGATGGAAATCTTCGTGGACCTACAGATAATATATTAAACAATTCATCAAACACTAAACACAATTTTAAAACGTGGTAATTGTTTAAATAAATGTTTAGATATTATCATCTCCCGCTCTCTACATGCTCGAGGTTTGTATAAGTTATGAGTTAGAGCCAAGGTGTGATGAACAATCCAACGTACGGTGATGCTCCCGTACCATTCCATATACAGATGTGTGCTCTCTTCAGGAGTGACACCTAGGAGTGGTCGCTCAAACTGTAGATGATATTTTTTGTGCGACCAATACTGAATGAATCGGTGATTTTCCTCCAACCAATTAACGTTCACCCTTCCCTAAACCGATTTCACAACATGTCTCTCCATCGGCTCTGGAATGTGCTGCTGTAGATAGAACTGTCTCATCATTCGGTCTGGACAATGCATAACCACCTCACAAAAATTTATAAGCCAAGTATGACTCGTCCAGATCTCTGAATCTTCCGTACATAGTGGTGGTAACTGACTAAGATCCAAATGTGCATAAGGGTCCCAGATCACTTGATCGAATTCCTGCACGTCCAACTCATTCCGAAAAAAATCAAGTGTCGTCGTTTTCGCACTACCCTTGAATGATTTTGGTCGTCTCCAACGGGCACCTAATGGTGTAATGTCGTCCTCCGGGTATAGTAATGGTCTGCTCTTCAAAGATCTCCCAATGTGTAAATGTTCTCAGCACCACAACTACAGGAACGTAAGAAAACCACACAGATGTTTGGTCGGAATCAGTGAAGTTTCGTCTAACATGTGATATAAGTGGGGCAGAGCCGCACTACCCTAACTGTACTTTGATGCAATGACCAAATCTCTGAGCAAAGACAAGTACTTCAAGTGAACCATTGTGCCGCTCTTATCTGCCAAAATACCACATCACAGCTGGAACAGAATAAAAGCACTAGTGTGTCATGTAACCATCTCCTCGTCAGCATCAAAGGCAACTACTGAAACTGAGCTTGCAACCAACTCATAGTTACAGAACCCTTACGACCCAAGTCATCGAGGACCTGACCCAATAATTCCATGCAGACATTTGTCCAATCGTACTCCTGAGACTCATACACCGGCAAATCATCTATGTGCAAACCGGTAATCAGAGAGATATCACGCAAGCTGCAAGTGATCTCACCATGTCGCAGGTGAAATGAATTAGTCTCCGGTCTTTAACGCTCGACCATCGCCCCCAGAAAGGTATGGTCCAACTGGACTCGGTCTAACCGAGTGACTGTGTCAAACCCTGTCATATCTAGCAGAAACAACATCCTCTTATCAGTGACCTGTCATTCGTTGAGCTTCGATCCATGCTCAACGCATTTTACACCATCAACCTCCTTCTACATAAATTAAGAGAAATGTCAGAATATTAATACATACGTGCAAATATTTCACTTGAAAGTAGTAAAAAACTTACAAAATCTTTGAATATGTCAGACTTGTGGTTGACTTGCAAAATCAACACTGATCTGTCTACCAGACCCTGTGAAGCGTAGCTGCCTCTAACCGAACCGGTACTGAAACCACCAAACTCTATCTGTACATAACACATTAAATATTAGAAAACATTGAAGTGTTGCAAATCATATCTTAAGCATCAACGTAATATTAATTACAGTTACAAAAATTGGAGTCATAAAAATTAACCAAAAAAATTTACAATTTTTTGACATTCATTGAAGTCTTACATCACAATCAAATTTTAAAAAACATTCAACTCTTACACCACCAAGTCTTACACCACATCAATTCAACTCTTACATTTAATCAACCATTCAAGTCTTACATTTATCTGAAATCATACATAATAGTAACATAAATATTTTTTAAACAATTTTACTATATAGGTTCCTTGTATTGTTTTCTATCATGCCCCAAACTGCCGCATCTCCCACACCGTACCATTCTTCCAGAGTGCTCGTCTATCTCGTTTCGGATTCACGTTGATTTTGGCCGACTATGAGGTCTTTTGGTTTGCGTAGGCTTCATTGTGATATTGCCACGATCTGGCCAATACCTCACATCAGGAATTGAGATATATATCGATTTGTACACCTGTCTGCACATTTGAACATCATAATACGGGGAGACAAAATGTAAAGTGCTAACATTTGCATGTCTGCCGCTGCAAACTGCTAGTACATGTGAACATGGGACGTGCATTGCAATTATGTGTCCACAAGTGCAAGTAATAACTCCTTCAAATTTCACAAGGTATTTTTTCGGGTCATTGACTTCAACCTAGTACACCAACTGGTGGTATCGAGTTATTGTATGGGTTCTGGCCAGATTGCTGTTTGTCGTCACAACGGTGTGGACTGTCAGTACATATGTTCCATTCCATTACTCAACGACATCCATTCTTTTAACAAAGAATTTGTTCAAACAGAGAAAGATCATCAAAATCATGGTCGTAATTGGCATACCGGGTGCTCCTCGTAAGACATTGTTGAAGCTTTCTTACACGTTTATTGTCATACATCTGAAACGTCGACCCCCGTCGTGACAACAAGTCCATCTTTCCAAATGACATTTCCATTATTTCAGCAGGAGTAATTGTGAACTTAGTTCTAATATATGGCATTATCAAGTCGCAATCAAAATTAGCACTGCATTGTCCGTTGTCGTTTAGCAACATCGGATTGGAAAAAATGTGCTCGACGTCGTACGTTTTCACTTGAAAATATCTGCAGCGTTTTGGGATAGACGCATGTAGATGATATTTGCAGTTATCCTCATCACGAGGAAGACAATGAACAATATACCGTTTCGTTGAAGAAAACACAACTGAATACGGAACAAACTCTTTAATATGCCACAACTGCAGAGCGTGAACCAAATCATCTTTCGTTGGAAAATTTTGTTTATCCCAAAAAGAACGACTATCTTTCGTACGTCAATCACTCTGTTCCAAATTGTTCACAACATCGAAAAATAAGTGTTCAACTACAGAATTCTCTATCCAGTTGTCATCCTCGAAGATATCGGGAAGTTTATTAAGAGTTGGAACCATGTCATTATTGAAGGGAATGTATTCTAAAAGTTTTACTTTTAAATGTCAATTATTATGAATTGAATGAGAAATCATTTTGTTCCTTATTTATGTTATTCGTCTTTTAGAAGTGTTAAGGAAGATGCTCTTGGTCCTTAACCGTAGAGCTCTAAAAGATATTGGTTTACATAAAACAAAAGATATTCGCAATCATGGTAATTAACATGAGACATTAATTACCGAGTTAAGATTGTCGTGTTGGTCATAGATCATTGTAGCTCTACAAGTGAGTGACGACACGGGTATGCAAAAGAGGAAAATATTACTTTTGTATACTGAATATACCTAATAAGTAAAATATTATAGAAATGTGTTTCTGTGTCATTAATATTTTACTGTGTCTTCGGTCCTTTGATATGAGACTTATATCCAATCACTTAAGGAATGCTTAATTAGATTAGTGTCTTGAGCTATCAATAAAGTGTAGTGTAAAGGCATTGGTTGGTTAAGTACAACTTTTGTTGGAGAAGATAGTTAGTCAAAAGACTATCATTGCCCCTCTTAATTGAGTGATGATATTAGTTGGCCCCTTAGTAAAGCAAAGTTATAATGTGCACAATGTGATTTGAGTTAAGTCACATATTTATAACTAGCTTAAAGAGATCAAGAAATGAATACTAATACAAAGATGACACAATACTACTTTGTGTGTATTCTTAATATCATGAGGCAAGGGACGGACACAAGTGGTGCACTCCATCACTAAATGGATCGGGTTTTGGTTCGAGTGGAATTAAGACATCTAACTAATTGGGAGCTATAATGTGTAGCTAGATACCGCTTATAGCTTGTGATATTAAGCTCTTAATATCACTGCCAACTTAGTATAGATCCTCCCATAGGTCACACCGCAAAAACCGGGAAACAAGAAGCTTGATTTTGATTCATATGATGGATGTGTCGGGTTTCTTATAGAAAATATGACACATGTGGTGAACAAGTAAAAATGTAAAATCAATTATGTTATATATAACATAATTAGAATCATGATAAATTCATATGAGATGCATATATTATGGGGTGTAATAATTTATTATTGCATAGGATAATATATTGCATAAGTTGTGAATTTACTGAAACCCCTAAAGTTCAAATTTTGTTGGAAATAAATCCAAAATTTGAAAAGGCAAAATCGGGTAGAAGTTCGGTAATCCGTTAAGGTTCAGTCGACCGAAGGATCTGTGGATCGGTCAACCGAACGTGGAACGGATGATCAAGTTGATTGACCGAACTTGACCAAAGTGTCTGGAACTCTGGGTCGGTATACCGAACTAGAAACGGTCGACCGAACAATGTCCAGTTCCGATATTTTTGGTTAACCGAATGGCACTCGGTCAAAAACGCGAATTCGTCCGAACGGTTAAAGAAGAATTTTTCTCCTTAAGAATCGGTCATCCGTCAAGTGCACGGAAATCCGAACGTGACATATTCGGTTAACCGAGTATGTCTCGGTAGACCGAGTCCCGATCGATTTTCTGCCTTTGATAATTAAGAGATTAATTTGATCAATGGTTGGATTAGCTCCAAACTTGGTCAAACATTTTGTGGGTGCATATAATGCATTATGGTATTAGTTTGTGAGAGAAAATGTCAAGAATTCGTGGCTTAAGAATAGCCATGATTGAGAGTAAGATTGGAGCCTATAAATAGGTCCTTATTCTCCATAATAATGTTAGAAGAAGTTTGCTAAATATTTTCTCTCCTAATTCACCACAAAAATCCACGAAAATTCTCTTAGTTTTCTAAGTGATTAGAAGGAGAAATCTCAGAGATTAAGGAAGGGGCTTGTAGCTAGATTCTAAGCTTGTTTGGAGATTGATTGGCTAGCTCATTTCTCTCCAACTTTGTTTAGGGTTTCGGTGAACACTCAGAGGCATCCGGCGCAACGGGAAGCGACAATCGTCTTCTTCTACATCTCCGGATCATCAAGAAGTTTTAGAGAACTTCTAGGTATGAATTTCGGAGCCCATGTTTGTTTTAAAGAGTTTTGAAATTAGTTATTAAAACAAACTGATGCATGCATGAAATAAATCGTTGAAAATTGTAATTGATCCTTATTATGCATAAAAATTCGAAAAATATACATGCACAATTAAACATGAAATCCTACAGTGGTATCAGAGCTTAGGGTTCAATTTTCTAATGATTTAAGGCTGTAAACAAATTTAGTTTACCATCTAGGATTTAAACAATTCGTTTTACCGGTTTTTCGGTCTTTAAATGTTTTGTTGAAATAATTCTTTGTAATAATTCGTTTTGAATGTTTTAAGTAGTTTAAAACATGCCATGTAATTATTAGAATTATGATTTAGACATAAGTCTAACTTGCAATAATTTCGTTTTAAGTATAAACAATTATTTTGTAAGAGAATCAACAAAACCGAAAAACTGCGGTTCGTCTTTCCTTTTAGGAAATTGGATGGACAACGGTTCAAAATTATTTTTGAACTATGGATGGATGAAAAACGTTTTTAATGGATTTCAAAATGTTTTTCAAAGAATTGTTTGAGATTCTAAATGATTGATAAACTAGATTGCATAGTTTATAGCAATATTGCGTGCATGGATGCTCGAGTTGTCTTTGCAGGAATTGTGGGTTTATATGTTCCAAATCAGCAATTATGAATGTATGTAATCATTATTAGACAGGGGCTTATGTATGTAAAAGCCAAAATTCTCTCTCTTTCCGTCTTTTAGATAGTTGCATTTGCATATGAGAGGTTTTACATAGGACTTGCACTAGTCAGTTTTTTATCGAATGTGAGAAGCATGTTTATTTTCTGTAAAATCTACATCTCCGGTGCAAGAGGAAGTCGCCGCTGTAGCGCATCGATCGAGGATCGAAGATCAGGGATCAAGGATCGAGGATCGAAGGGAACATATAAACTCACACGATGTGGATTGTGTGAATGTTTAATTTCTGTTTTTATCTTGCTATGCATATGATGAATGTGTTGAATGTTAGGATGTGTATGATTAATAATATGCATGATAACCTAAAATTCTAAATGACATGTTAAATTGTCCAACAAAAATTAAGAATAAATTTCCTTCTTATTTCATCCACTAGCAGCCATTGATCGAGGGATACTCTGCTCGCCCTTAGCGGGAGATAGCTCCCTCCATCTTTGCGAATAGTGGGAGATATAACGGTTGTCTATTGTTGTGCCACGATTAAATATATGAGGTGCGTTTCACCCTAGTGAACCCCAAATATGTTTAGTTGTGAATACAATGGACAAACGTATCTCGTATCAAATTAAAATAAGTTTTCTTAACATTACCTGGAGCCCTCGCTCGGTTTTGGGAAACAATTTTTCTTACGATGATAGGTCGCATTCCCTCATAATTAAAATGACAAGAATCACAAGAGTTTGAAGATGCTAATATTGCTAAACTTCAAGAAGGGTTTAATTAGAAAGAGTTTTTCTTACCTTGATATTGTGATGTATTCGATAGCCCTTAGCTAGTCTATATTGCAATTGATAGGATCTTGGATTGCTGCATTTATGGGCAAAAAATTTATTTGCAGTATTTACATTTATATTCGATATATATGTATGTATTTTAAAACATAAAATTGACATTAAAATCCTGTACAATTTATTTTGTAGAAATGTCTAATATCCAACCAATTGTGCGATCTATGATCGAAAAGAATCCTTTGCAAAATGATGGCTCAAACTTCATGAAATGGCAACTCAATCTTAATATCGTGTTGAGGTTTGAAAAACTATCTCATATTTTGGATGGTGAAATCCCAAAATTGAATGAGGAGGCAACCGGTAATGAGAAAGAGGCGATAGCCAAGTGGGAAGACCAAGAGAACCGAGTTCACGGTCTAATGTTGACATCCATGGGTGACTCGCTTCAAGCGAAATACTTGGGTTTAAAACCCAAGAAGACCATGGAAGCTTTAACAAAGATGTCCATGGATAGTGCCCGAAAGGAGCGCTATAAGACCACCATCGCACTCACAAGGTGCCACATGGCGGAGGGAACATCGGTATCCATGCATTTTCTCACGATGCAAGGATACCTTGAGAACTTGTCGAAGCTCTCTTCTCCAATGCCCGAAGACATTGCCGAAGATCTAATTCTTGGCTCTCTAGCCCCGTCCTTTAAGGATTTTGTGATGCACTATCATGTGCGTGAAAAAGGGGTGAGTCTTGAGGAGCTTCACAACGCTCTCAAAACGGCCGAAGTTGACATGGGCAAGGGTCGGGACAATAACGTCCTAGCCGTCCATGAGAGGAGCAAAAATATCAACAAATGTGAAGGCAAATTTACCAAAGATACGTCAATCAAGAGCAAGGAAGTAGGAGGTACTCGTGGGAGTGTCTCAAGGGGGAAATCTTTCAAATCTCCAACTCCCAACACGGAGTGCTTTCACTGCGGTGAAAAAGGACACATCCGACCTAATTGCCCCAAGTACAAGGAAGACCTTGAAAATGGGATGATTGAACGTAGGCGCCCGAGAAACGCCGTAGGTATGCTTGTTATTGAGATAAATTTAATCACCTCTGTCCTTGATTTGGTAATGGTTACCGGATCTTGTGCTCACATAATTTTGATGTGCAGCCATTGAAGGATAGGAAGGAAGTCGTGGAGAACAAGATGATATTGAAGATCGAAAATAGTACAAGCATAACTGCGGTTGTACAAGATTCTATGGAACTTCAATAGTCTAGTGATTTAAATTTATGATTTTGAAGAGTGTTTGTTATGTGCCTTCGATTAGCAAGAACATTTCTATATCAAGTTTTGGATATGGATAAATTTTAATAAATATTTTAATTCTTGCTTGTCTATATCGAAGAATGGAATTTTCTATGCAAATACATTTGTATAGAATGGTTTCTATTTGCTTGAAATGAATAATAAACGAACTCAAACAAACAATAACAAAAGGAACTAAGATAACTCACGTGAATGATACAATCTTGTAGCACTATCGGATTGGTCAAATAAATGGCCAAGAGACCTTTCAAGAAGAAAGGAACGAAAACGAATAACTAATTGGATATGATACATTCTAATGTATATGGTCCGATAAGTACAAGTGCAAGATACGATTTAAGGTACTTCATTTTGTTCACGGACAACTATAGTCATTATGGCTATATTTGTCTAATGGGAAGCAAAAGTGAATTCTTTTACAAGTTCAAGGAATTCGAGGATGGAATAGTGAACCAACTCAACAAGAATATCGAGTCTCTATGAAAGGCTCGTAGGGGTGAGTGCTTAGGATACCTAATTTGACTCATTCCTAAAGTAGGAACATGATATTGCTCGACATGGTTCGATCAATAATAAGTCAATCTAAATTGCCTATTTACTTTTGGAATTATACACTACAAATAATGACAAACTCACTAAATAATGTTCCATCCAAATCCGTGGAGAAAATGACTTGTGAGCTATGGAGTTGAAAGACACCTAAGCTCGACTTTCTCAAGATTTGGGGTTGTGAGGTATACATCAAGAAATTGATGTCAACCAAGCTTCAACCAAAAGCGGATAAGTGCTTCTGCCTTTGATAATTAAGAGATTAATTTGATCAATGGTTGGATTAGCTCCAAACTTGGTCAAACGTTTTGTGGTGCATATAATGCATTATGGAATTAGTTTGTGAGAGAAAATGTCAAGAATTCGTGGCTTAAGAATAGCCATGATTGAGAGTAAGATTGAAGTCTATAAATAGGTCCTTATTCTCCTTAATTATGTTAGAAGAAGTTTGTTAAATATTTTCTCTCCTAATTCACCACAAAAATCCACGAAAATTCTCTTAGTTTTCTAAGTCTTTGGAAGGAGAAATCTCAGAGATTAAGGAATGGATTTGTAGCTAGATTCTAAGTTTGTTTGGAGATTGATTGGCTAGCTCCTTTCTCTTCAACCTTGTTTAGGGTTTCGGTGAACACTCGGAGGCATCCGGCGCAACGGGAAGAGACGATCGTCTTCTTCTGCATCTCCAGATCATCAAGAAGTTTTAGAGAACTTCTAGGTATGAATTTCGGAGCCCATGTTTGTTTTAATGAGTTTTGAAACTAGTTATTAAAACAAACCGATGCATGCATGAAATAAATCGTAGAAAATTGTAATTGATCCTTATTATGCATAAAAATTCGAAAAATATACATGCATAATTAAACATGAAATCCAACAATTGTTAGCAATTGCATCATCAACAACGTCGTCGTCTTCACAATTTATAGATTGACCATTGCATATATGACATATTGTGTCTCCGGAACGACTTCATTAGCAGAAACACCTTCAGGTTCATCTTCTACAACGAATGGTGTATTGTAATCCCCTAATTCCTTAGTGTCACCATCTTCAACGCTATGCATCTCTTGTATGCATTCTGGTCGACTAAAATGAATTGGGTCAACAGCTGACAAACCAAACCCAAGGGAGGGATATGAGGTATACGGTCCATCCCTACCAGCAAAGTCATCATGACTGTAATGCATGAGTTCAAATTGCGACATACCAGGATAAAGATTTTCACTGGTAGAAGAAATGTCACATGCATTTTCTGGTCATTCATTGCATGTTTGCTGGTAGTTCGAGGATTGGAAAAATGGAATTTGCTGGTATGCCAGAACTTCGGTTGTAGGATTTAGACTTATATTCAAATCTATTCCGCAGTCTCAACCGGTCGACTTTATTGTACCATACTCCGGCGAATGAGTGTTGGTTGTCAGCGTAGGGTCAGACACTTTAAGTTCAGCTTCCACATACACTCCAACCACAAACATCTTTTTAAACAAACGCATCATTCCATAAACCGACCTATCATTGGTTAATATCGCGTATGTTTAATCATTGTTTAAAGACAATTTCACCGTCAACTTGACATCAAACATCCTGTGTGGATAACAAAATTTGGATCTTATGTCATCCATTAAATCCCCATATTTTATGTTCGACGGAACAACTACCAATTTGCGGTCAGATCCTGTATACTCTGCCACATCTCCGTTACATTCTAATTTCCATTATACATGACCAACAAAGATCTTTCATCATTTTTATCTATTTCTAACATATATTAATTAAATTTGAAAATGTGTTCAAGTGAGATGATTGTTCTTCTATTACTAATTAATTAAAAAATTGAAAGTACTAAAAAATTTAAAAATTACCTCAATTGAGTGCAGTAGCAAACAGTTGTAAACGTTGAGCAATGAGTGTAGTAGCAAAATCAACTACAATAAACAACGTTACGATTAATGTTAGATTTTTTTTAAAATTTGACAGAACCTCACCTATTTTTTTAAATTCGTAAAATTTAAACTTACACTGTAAAATGAACTAACGATATTACAAATAACATTCTCAACTTCCAAACATCTAAATAACGACATATTTCACAAATTCAAACGACATACATTCAAACAACATACAAATCACGACATATTTAAAACACATATTTCTCAACTTCAACACATTTTTTCCATTAAACCCCACATGTATATCATTACTCTATTTTTAAGATTACAATAATCAAACTTAAATTCCCACAAACATTCAAACTCACACACATTCAAACCCAAATAAATCATTTTTATGTTTATATTCATTAAAACTAACATACATTCAAACCAAAATAACAACAAAAAATCTAATTTCAATCACAATAATCAAGCTTAAATTCAACTATTTTTAAGATTACTACCGTAAACCTACAATCAACAAAAATGAAATCAATAATCAACTAAGAAAAAAAAATAGTTTGGCCTAAAAACCCAAAACCGAGATCGAAACAAAACGGATTCCTAAACTAACAAAAACACTACAATTATACCTAAAACAACAATGTATATCATCCTAATACATAAAAAAACAAGAAAACGGTAGAAAACAAAAAAAATCGTAACTCTAACATTAAAATCGCGGGAACTCTGCGTAGGGGAGAGAGGGCCGTCAGACTGGTTTTATTGCCCGACGGAACTCGGCGTTACAAACACCGAGTTCTGCTTTTAGAACTCGACATCTAAGATGTCGAGTTCTATTTAAGAAACTGTTCTCCTGGCGCGCCAATCGTCTCATGCACGATCTGAGTTGTCAGGAGAACAGTTCAAATAGAACTCAATACTTGTGATGCCGAGTTCTATTTGATCTGTTCTCCCGACAACTAATTTCGAGAGAAATATGACAAGTGTGCAATAAAAATCAAAAATTGAACTCGACACTGGTGATGTCGAGTTCTTTAGACACTAAAAAAAACCCGTCGCCGTCACGGGTCACCCCGTGGTGGCAACGGATATAATGTGTAAAATATTTTTTCAATAGGTTTATTTTGGCAAAAACAAATTAAAAAAATATTATTTTGAAATTTTTCCATAGAATATATTGTTTGCGAAGAGAATTACAATGATATAATTTTCAGAAGTGTAACCATCATTGTTTGGCCACTCAGTCAAGTGATATGGTTGACTGATATTATTATTATTATTATTATTATTATTATATACTTAAGGAAAAGAGAAAAATATACCACGTTATCATAACTTTTGGGTTTTGTGGCCTTTGGTTTTAGATTTTGGGAATCACTTGGAACTTTTGGATTCCAACAAAATCCTTTGGAATTATTAGTAAACCGAGTCATTGCCCACTTAGCTAATCCAGCTTTAGGAAGCAAAAGATTTGTACAAACTTTATGATCTCATTGTTTGCCGAGATAGATCTATTGCACATGAAGACCTAATCCACATAGTTAGATAATTAATTCAACTTTAGAGATCACAAAAACAACTTAATCTATTCCACAGTTATATTATTGATTCAAGAAGTCAACAACTAAGAAGTCAGATGTATTGCTGCATGATGTCAAAAGCTTGACGCCTATTAGATTCTAAACTAAATTATCATGTGTATATTCTCTAACATAATGTCATAATACTTCTTTTGGTGTTTTTTGCAAAGTAACTCCCTCAAAGACTTGTATTCGTGCACATTTCTTTTGAATATCGTTGATCCGAAATCCTAATAAACCTCCAAGTGTGAAAAAAATTAGGGTTGCATTACCATCTATTAAGTGACCTTAACTGAATTAATTATTAAATAGTGGGTTATGTTTGCTGACTCAAGCAACAACAACAAAAAAGAAACTATTATTAGATAAACAAGATAACCAGTGGTTGTTCTTACTTCTAATTAGGAAAATGATATTCAGGAAAAGAAGTATAACATTACAGAAAACAAAAATGAGGATAAAGAAGAAAAGTTAATTCACTACACATAGGTGAGAAGTATATATCATTGTCAAGTAAAAGATTAGGAAACTTATAGTAACGAAGTATGAAATCTAATTGAGATGAAGATTGTTTTTTTCTGGATTATCTGGAATTTGTCGGTATCTACTTCTACTTATGTTAGACAGGTTGTGGTTTTAAATTGGAAGTGATTCAAACTATTTTCACTAAAATATTGACATACGGAACAAAAATTCGAACATGCATCTTCATGCACTCAACAACTCTACTACGTCCCCGAGAACAATTGAGACGGAAATTGTTCGAAACATGAATATATTTATTCCAATCACATGTATGAACCTACCAATTCACCGGTCAACGTCACTGTCAACACGTGCCTCTTACGTTTTAGGAATTAATTTGGTCAAATTTATGTAATTATCATACGTTAACTATGGGATGTAACATGTAAAGTTATTTGTATTTAGTACATTGCTATTTCCTACCGGAAGGATAATAATTTGAAAATTCAGGTCGAATTAATTATAAAACCAAACAGAAAACAGATGGTATTTCAATTTTGAAACAAACGGTTAAAATTCAACTATATAGACTTGAACTAACAATTTCCAACACTAACTTATGCTCTACAAAGTTACTATAATGAATATTAACATAAGTGCAACATATTTAATTACCAGCACAAAATTAAACATAGACTTATCTTATTAAGTAATTTACAAGTGTACTTGTGTATGTATAACAAAAGAAGACCATAGATATGGCTTATCTGATTCCAATATATAAGTATATATATATAGGTTAATGGTTTTTTCTTGGTCATTTCTTTCAAAAAAAATCAATTTGAAGAAAAAAACCCTACACAAGGCTACTATTATAGTTTCATATTAAAGTGTACGTACACATATATGTGCAGATACCTTAAACTATTTGTATAGGTATAATCCTACGTATGCCAAAAGTCAAAGCACTAGAAAACAATCAAAATAATTTTCTACGTATTTGTATATATTGAGTTAGGAAGTTGTCGAGACATGCAATTGCATGCCTCAGTTTGACCGCAACCTCACCTCACCTCACCTCACATGTTGTTCGATTCTTCCTCTCCGACGCCGTTTCTTGTGCTGCAATGCAATGCAATCTCAATTCAATCCCACTTCTAGAAGATCAGGAAGACTTTATTTGATTTACTAATAAAAAACAAACATGCATGTTGCCAACATGTCTCTGTCAATAATATTGTTTCTCTTTTCGTAATTAACAAGATATTAATCTGGATTTTGTCAACGTATGGCTTTTTACGCAATTGTGAAGCTTCTCTATGAATAGTCATTGAGATTTATTTTTATTTTTTATATAAAAAAGAGAGGAATAAGGATGGGTATACGTTTGAATAGGAGAGGACGAAGTCAATAATTCTTAAGCGCGTTAGTTAGATTAAAGAATCATGGAAAGATCATGTTGTTAATCTTCTAGATAAAATTTTGAATAAGACTTGAAAAATCTTATTCACGGAGATTTTGTAAATATTTCATTCCAAAAATGAAAAATTCGAAACAATTAAGATATTTTCGGAGATTGGATGCAATTACCAATTCATGATATGAAATGTACGTAATGAAAACTTCATTATTCTCGATTCTACGAGAATTTTTATGAAAGTTTTTAAGTTGCTTATCTTCTACGGAAGTTTCATTTTCTCATAATGTATTCTAATTTTTGGCTTATGTAAGTTCCTCAACAAGAATCATTGAAGCAACTTCAAGATGCTAGAATGCTATAACAATTTTAAAAGTAATGCATATATGAAAGGATGATTGTGGAGTACTTGTTCAATAGGAGAAGAAGTCAATAATTCTGAAACGCGTTATGGTTAGATTGGAGAATAATGATAAATAATCCGAAGCGAACTGCCAAAGAAATGATCCAGAAAAAAACTCAATATTTAAAGTGAGATGTTCCCAACTCCACCGATCATTACTTACCATGGCAATTAGAGCATGACCTGAAGAAAAACACAGAGATGTTCCCAACTCCACGAATCCACGTGGATGACCCCGCTAAGGATCCGATTGTGGGACAACCGGGTCATCCAACCGCCAGGTTGTGCCACTTGGTACAACCTGGTTGGGTGGTTTTTTTGTTAATTTTTTGTTTTGTTTTTGTTTTTTTAATTAGTTTTAATCTTTTTTAAAATATACGTTTTGTAATTATTTTTAATTTTTAATTTTTTTTTTAATTTTTTCTTGATTCAGACGGGGGAGTGTATTAAAAAAATTGGTTATTTTATTCAATAATTTTTTTAAAATAAAAATAATTTGAAGATTTTAAAAACAGATTAAAATGATTTAAAAAATACAAATACGAGATTTATTGATATTTTGATTTTCCAAATATAATATTATTAATGTTTTTGGTAAATATAAATGATTTTGGAATATTATAAATGTTGAAAAGAAAATTAATGATACGGAGGAAAGAGAGTGGGAAGACATAGGTCATGATTAACGAGTGAATAATGACGAAGAAATATGAGGTTGTGTCGTGCCTGTAGGAAAAAAAAGAAAAAAAAGGTGAAAGACCTAAGTCGTCGGGATGAACGAGAGGTGCATTGCTGTGGAATGGTAAATTATAATTTGTCTCCTAAATTTTGCACCATTGTCAACAACACCCAACGAGAGGTGCAAATCAAGATCAACGATATTAACTAACTCTGGGAGTAATAGTAGAGGCTTGATTTCCATCCAATAGTAGAGGGTTGATATCATCAAGCGCTCGAGTGGTTTGTGTTATTCAAGTTTGAGAAGATTGAAGACATGAATGTGGCTCTCAAGGAGGGGTCGTGATTCTTCTTATTCAAGTTGAAAAAGCTAAAATACTATTCTCAATTCGATGTCCTCTTGTTCCAATTTTCCCTCTAATATTGGTTGTACACGTACATAAATCGAAAGACCAGTGCACTCAGGAAGTCAAAATGGGCATATGACTGCCTTTTACAAGTTAGCTCATGATATGAGATTGACACATTAGTTATTCTGAACAACGTCCGCTATTAGTTTTAGTAAGAGGGTCAATTTACAAATAACCCAATAAACCCCAACCCACCTAATCTAAAAGTCACAATTTGCAGCAACTACTTTAACGTTCCAGGCGTACTGGAAACACCATCTAGAAGAAAAACAAAATCTCAAAAAAAAAAAAAACTTTTCTTTTTCCTTCCTCCCAAATTTCTCACCCACAAGGCCACAACCACAACCCCAAAAATAAAATCGAACCCTTCTCCAAGTTATTATATTTCCTTCACGCAAAAAAAGAAAAAAGGAAAACCCAATATTTCCGCGCCTAATATTTTCCATGTGAGAAATGAACCAATCAAACTAATCGTTGTTGGGTTTTCGTTTTGTCGGTCTTCTGTTTTGTTCCAGTCAATGCTCGGAAGGATCCCTTCAAGCCGCCAACACCTTTGGAACCAAACCTCAAACTTCTCTTTTTCTTCTTCTTATTCCTGTGAATCTCTCTCTCTCTGTCCGAACTTCACCTTATCCCAACTAAACATCTCCTAAAAGCTTTTTTTTGTGTGGGTCGTGCAAAGGTGAGGCCTTTCTGGTCGGGAGTTGGTGTTTGGGGTGGAGAAACGGATTTTGGGTTTTTGGTTTTGCCAAAGGTGGGATTTTGTTTTGTGGGTTTTCGGTTTTGAGGTGGTTTGAGCTCCCAAGAGGTCCAAAGGTGTCACCTTTGAGGTGTTCTTGTGCTTTTTGGTGGTGAGGATTAGTTTGGGAATTGCATTTGTTCAACTTTGGATCTGAAGCTGATTTGTTTCCCTTTAAGAGTTTGGATTTTGGGAGGTGGTTTGGTGAAGGGTGGTTTAATTAGTGGAGATTTGGTTTTAAGTTTAAGTGGGGATGGCGGGTGGGAGAAGAAGGAAATTGCTTTTGAGCAAGATCTACACCTTCTCGTGCGTGAAGCCGTCGTTGCAGGAGGACCACTCGCAGATCGGTGGCCCCGGTTATTCGCGGGTTGTGTTCGTCAACGAGCCGGATTGTTTCGAGGCTCAAAATCGCAGCTATAGGTCCAATTATGTATCCACAACCAAGTATAACTTGGCAACTTTCGTCCCCAAGTCCTTGTTTGAGCAGTTCAGGAGGGTTGCCAACATATATTTTCTTTTCACCGGTCTCCTTGCTTTCTCTCCTTTAGCACCTTACTCGGGTACGAGTGCCATAGTGCCTTTGATTGTTGTCATCGGTGCGACGATGGGTAAGGAAGCCATCGAAGATTTGAGGCGATTCCAGCAGGTATATATATATATATATATATATATATATATATATATATGTTCTCTGCTGAACGGGATATATATCTTGGCCCATTCTTTTGTAATTTCCTTTTTTACTGATGTTTGATATCATATTATTATTAGTATCATTCTATCTTATCTCATTGTCTCAATGCTTTTATCTGCTAAATCTTGAGATTTCAAATTGATTTGATGTTCATTTTTTTTGTTTTGATGTGTTGAAACTTATTTTCTGATCATATATGTCGAATTTCTGGTACCCATACTTTGCAACTTTTAGTCATCTTGTTTCAGCTCTTTTAATTTCCTATCAAATTATGTATTTTCCTTATTCATGTGATTTTGAGATAGCTTGATATCATTCATCTTGCTTCCAACTGTTTGTGAAAGAGTTGATGGAAAATTGTTCCACAAGTTACTTTTAGTAAGGAATTTTAGCTGATTTGTGACTTTTGTCCTACTCATGAACTGACCCCAATTTGTTCGCTGAAGCTTAATTTGCTCAAGAATATGTAGATATTATTAATTTTTTATCTAGTCTGATATTTGAAATATTTTTCAGGACAAGGAAGTGAACAGCCGCAAAGTTAAGGTTCATAAAGGTGATGGTACATTTGAATATGCTGATTGGAAGAGCCTTAGAGTTGGAGATATAGTCAAGGTGGAGAAGGACCATTTTTTTCCTACCGACCTCCTATTGCTGTCTTCGAGCTATGAGGATGCCATTTGTTATGTTGAAACCATGAACCTTGATGGCGAAACAAATTTGAAGCTGAAGCAATCACTAGAAGTGACATCAAGCTTGCAAGATGATCATGACTTCAAGGATTTCAAAGGCATAGTTAAATGTGAAGACCCCAATGCCAATTTGTATTCTTTCGTGGGAACAATGGACTATGAAGAGGAGCAGTATGCTTTGTCACCTCAGCAACTTCTTCTCAGAGATTCCAAGCTCCGAAACACAGACTATGTTTATGGAGTTGTAGTCTTCACCGGCAATGATACCAAAGTTATGCAAAACGCCACAACACCACCTTCCAAGAGAAGCAATGTTGAGAAGAAAATGGATAAGATAATATACTTCTTGCTATCTTTCTTGGTCTTAATTTCTACTGTTGGATCGATAGTCTTTGGGATAGTAACCAAGAGAGATTTGGAAAACGGTGAAACCAGGCGATGGTATCTTCGTCCGAACAACTCGTCCATCTATTATGATCCTAAAAGAGCACCTATTGCAGCAATATTGCATTTTCTAACTGCTATGATGTTGTACAGTTACTTCATCCCAATCTCTTTATATGTCTCCATAGAAATAGTTAAGATTTTGCAGAGCATTTTTATCAACCGGGACATCAATATGTACTATGAGGAGGCCGACAAGCCAGCACATGCTCGCACGTCCAACTTGAACGAGGAGCTTGGCCAGGTCGACACAATTCTGTCAGACAAGACCGGGACATTGACATGTAACTCCATGGAATTCATTAAATGTTCTATTGCTGGAAAAGCATATGGTCGTGGGGTTACGGAGGTTGAGAAGGCAATGGCTAGAAGAAATAGATCACCATTGCCAGGAAAGGGTGGTGGTAATGTATTTGTGGATAATGATAACGCCGATGCAACTCCTGCAGTTAAAGGTTTCAATTTCGAAGATGAACGCCTCATGGATGGAAACTGGGTGCACGAGCCTTACTCTCGTCTTATCCGCTTATTTTTCCATATATTAGCCGTGTGTCACACTGCTGTACCTGAAGTGGAGGAAAGCTCAGGGAAAGTTATGTATGAAGCCGAGTCACCAGATGAGGCTGCCTTTGTTGTTGCTGCGAGAGAAATGGGTTTTGAGTTTTACCAAAGAACCCAGACTAGCATCTTTCTCCGTGAGCGAGATCCTTCTATAGGAAAAACAGTGGAAAGGTTGGATAGTTGTATCATGTATTTGGACTCTTAATCTTCATTCACATATATATATTTTTCTCCCAAACAACTAACGGTTTCTACTATTTTTTTCAGGTCCTATAAGCTATTGAATATTTTAGAGTTCAATAGTACTCGGAAACGGATGTCGGTGATAGTCAGAGATGAGAACGGGAAGCTGTTGCTTTTAAGCAAAGGTGCTGATAGGTCAGTGCCACTGGAACACTATTGTTTTGGATTGAAACATTTTACTTTTTTAGAAGGCATTCTTATTCTTTGTGTTTGAAACAGTATTATGTTTGAACTGCTTTCAAAAGATGGAAGGTCGTTTGAGAATGTGACCAAGGAGCATATAAATAATTACGCAGATGCTGGTCTGAGAACCTTGGTAGTGGCATACCGCGACCTCCAAGAAGATGAGTATGCTGAATTCAACAGAAGATTTACGGAGGCCAAGAACTCTGTGAGTGCGGATCGAGCTGAACAAATCGATGCTGCGGCGGAGATGATAGAGAAGGACTTGATACTTGTTGGTGCCACAGCTGTCGAGGATAAGCTTCAAAATGGGGTGAGTAGAAGATAATTTTTATTTATTGAGAAGCATCCAGATATTGATTGAACTTTGTCCTTATTGATTTCTCATATGATTTAGGTTCCTGAATGCATTGATAAACTTGCCCAAGCCGGAATCAAGATATGGGTACTCACGGGAGATAAATTGGAGACGGCCATCAATATTGGGTAAGAATAGAAGAAGAAATGATATCGTTGAGAAGTTAAATCGGTGCACCCATCTTCGTGTTCTGACGACTCCTGTTGTTTTTGCAGTTTCTCGTGTAGCTTACTGAGACAAGGAATGAAACAGATAGTTTTAAGCTTGGATACGCCGGAGATCAAGGAATTGGAGCGAGAAGGGAGCAAGAGTGCTATTGCGAAGGTAAACTCCTTTTATGAAACCTTTTTGGTAACACTAAGTATTCGTAATTTGTTCTTCTAACTGATGTTTCTACCTGTAGGCATCGAAGGCCAGTGTCGTTCACCAAATAGATGAGGGGATCTCACTTATTCGTTCGTCAAATACCGATGTGTTTGCTTTGATTATTGATGGCAAGTCACTTGCATTTGCTCTGGAGGACAATGCCAAAGATGCATTCCTAGCCCTGGCAATTGAATGTGCTTCCGTTATCTGTTGTCGCTCATCTCCAAAACAAAAGGCCCTTGTAAGTATCGAATTGTTTCCTAAGGTTGATACCTCTGTCAAGGTTATTATTTTGTTGGTTTTATCTGGATGTTTACAAATGTATAGGTTACAAGACTTGTTAAAAATGGAATACGTAAGACGGTATTAGCCATTGGTGATGGAGCCAATGATGTTGGTATGCTTCAAGAAGCCGATATAGGAGTTGGTATCAGTGGCTTTGAAGGAATGCAGGTTAGTCTCTTTGATATTTAGCTTTCATATTTCTATCTTCTTAATATATTGTTTTTATTCTCATTCTCCGGATCTATTAGAGTCAGAATCGTATATTTTGTCAATTGTGTCTGAACTTTATTTTACACTATAAACCTTTCTAGGCTGTTATGGCAAGTGATATTGCAATTGCTCAATTTCGTTTCCTGGAGCATTTGCTGCTGGTGCATGGACACTGGTGTTATAGGAGGATCACATCAATGGTATCGCCTCACTTTTATCTTTGAAATCTTTCTTTACATGGCACTTTGTATCTTATAATGTCACCTTTTGATCATATCTGCAGATATGCTATTTCTTCTATAAGAACATCACCTTCGGCATTACCGTGTTTCTGTACGAGGCGTACACATCATTTTCCGGGCAACCTGCATACAACGATTGGTTTTTATCTCTGTATAATGTCTTCTTCACGTCGCTTCCGGCAATTGCCTTGGGGGTATTCGACCAAGATGTTTCGGCGCAATATTGTGTAAGGGTGGGTATATACTATTACTCCCCACTTATTGGCAATCTACCTTAGCAATTATCAGATGACTTATTTATAAAAGAATTTTCATGTAAATGATATCATGTTTTACATTTATCGTGTTATTGAGATATGATTTTCATTGCAATGCAGTTTCCTCTTCTATACCAACAAGGCGTTCAGAACATTTTATTCAGTTGGACTCGTATTTTAAGATGGATGTTTACTGGTGTTTTGAATGCCATAACCATCTTCTTCTTCTGCACAAAAGCGTTTCAGCATGGGATTTTCAGGAAGGACGGGCAAGTTGCAGGTAGTGATGTCTTCGGAGCAGCAATGTACACATGCGTAGTTTGGGTCGTGAACTGCCAAATGGCGCTCTTCATCCGATATTTCACCTTAATACAGCACATTTTCATATGGGGAAGCATTGCAATCTGGTACCTCTTCATGTTGGCCTACGGCGCGATGACGCCCACCATATCGACAAATGCTTACAAGGTCTTCATAGAAGCGTGTGCCCCTGCTGCGTCGTTTTGGATAGTGACTCTCTTTGTTGTGGTCTCCACACTCATCCCCTACTTCTCGTACTCGGCAATTCAGATTCGTTTCTTCCCGAGGTACCACGAGATGATTCAGTGGTTGCGGTTAGACGGGCAATGCGAGGACCCTGAATTCTGCCACGCAGTGCGCCAGGGGTCTTTGAGAAAGAACACAGTCGGTTATACAGCCAGGCGAGAAGCCAAGGCCAGTAAGCTGAAGCAAAAAATATATGATGTGGTTCATTCAGACAGATAGCTTTAGTTTTGCTCAGTCATTGGTGTACAGTTGCGCTTTCTTCAGCAGATTTTGGGTGCTTTACTGGTTTGATCGTATCAGAAACTAGGTGTGTTTGTATCATTTGTTCAGGAGATGTAGATAGGTCATGGAATTGTAAATTTTGATTTTTGGCCTTGAATAGTCACATTGTTTTATTTGATTGGTTTTGTTCAAATTACCAATTTTCTTATACTGCTAAGCAAGTTTGATTTTCATGTGGTATCTGGTGTAGTTTCTGTTGAATATTGATCTATATTTGTTAAGGGAGCAAATCCAGGAGGAGACGGTCGACCAGATAGGATCACGAATTTTTTTGGATTTTGAAATTGTTGGATCTGGAAATTTTTGAATCTTATCACTTGCAAAAACTCGTTGTAATCCAACCCGTATAATTAACCTCGAGCGCAGGATCTAATGAGGTCTTAGACGGTCGACAATTTGTTTCTCGGTCTACCGAATATGTTCCATGCGGATGACCAAGTTTCCATCAGTGCATTGTAATTGTAGAGACAATTATACGGTCGGTTTACCGACCTCTATCTGGTCATCTGAATATTTTGGGGGAGCGACTCCTTCAGACGCCGCCCCCTATGGGCGGGCGTTCGAGGGAGCTGTCCGACCCAAAGGGGGGCTCCCGTAGGTGCCTGCCTTTTATTTTTTTAAATTAAAAAAACTAAATAAGACATTTTATCAGATTCGAGTTGTCCAGTGTGTCTGTTGGCTCTTTTCCTTGTCTCCAAGACATTATTTCTGATGAATATAAGAGTAATATGAAGAGAGAGTTGTGTTAGGAGAGTGAAATGAAGAGTTATATAAGTAGAAAGAACAAAATGACAAAATGATAATTCAGACGAGCGATTTAAGTAGTTTTCCGACGATGAACTGCAGTTCAGTTCAGTATATTAAACATCAAGTTGTTTCAACAGACATTGCCTTGATGAACACGTATATACTAATGCCAAATAATGTTAAGTTTATTAAACAAATGCATGATGCTTATTTAAAATGTATGAATAATCAAGTAAATTAAACACTTAATGAAACAGATAGATCCGGTCAAATAAAGACAAAAACCATATTTCAACGTGCATTTCCCAAGTGAGACCCTATGAAACACTTTCAAAATCCATGTACGCATCTAAATGCTTCTTAGTTTAATCCTTGACCTTTGGGTCAAATTAAAGGGACCAGTCTAGTTGTTGAATGGTGGGTGTATATTATTTACAATCTTTGAATTTTTGTTGGGACGATGCACAGTGTAAAGAAGGATTCCTTATTTCCTTATGAAGTGTCAACTGTTGGTCAGTAACAACTCTCCAAACCTAACCAGCTCATTACATGACGTAATATTTCAAGGGGAGGAGGGTCAAGCTATTGGGAGTTGCTTTTGAATTATTCATTTTTGCAGAATTGCTTGCATACCTGATTTCACTCCTATTAATTAACCAAGATATTACAAGATTACACGGCAAATGGTTCCCTAAGCATCTAAAGAAGTACAAGTATGAAGAATTAAAGTTCAAACGGCATACCATTTTTCTGTAAAGAAATTACAAAACACTGGTTCTAATGGAATTCTTAGGATCTTCTGTGCAGATAGAATATAGGTTTAACTGTTGAAGCAAATAAATAACATCGCACGACCGATTATATATAATGTATGTATATATTTTACAATCTATTACACATAAGCTTCATAATGATTCAGGAAACGTCGATTATCAGATATAACTTTTCCAGTCTGCATGATACAATATTAACCGTATTTATAAGTTTTTGGAGTTAACCAAACAACAAAAGTATAGAAGAGCTTATGCTTTCTGGCTTCGCGACGATTACTATAAATTCCAGTAACGATTACCATCATGCAGTTGCATTGCAATTTTCTTACAGCAACCAATTTTAATCTGCTCACCTTGGTGCTGCATTCTCCATTACAGATGTTGGGAGTGCAAAAGGTAATGGTACAGTGTTCTAATTTCTAATACTACATAGGAGTAGGACCACAAAAAACCGGGTCAACAAAAAGCTTGCTGAACTGAATCACCATGGAATTTGTTTTTTCTGAAGATGAGGTGATTCGGGATCAGAAAAAAGGCTTTATTGTTCATTTAGGCAATAATAGCAGTACAGAAGATGGCTCTTAGTCTTATAGCAGCTGCACTAACTGACCCACCATCTTCTGATGGCCAATAGAGGAGATTTCAAGAAAGGGATATAGCGGACAAAAGGGCTCAAGGCATGATCGATTCTGGCCCATGCATCCTGGTGATAACCGGCAGTTGCAGGTGCATGGTACATTAGCTTCAGGAGCTGCATTCAGTGAAAACAATTTTTTTAAAAGTCTTCCTCTTAAATGTTAATTTTAAAATACATTTCTTGATACCCATTGCAGGTGTAAGTGTCTAGATGAGGTTGAGTTCATAATTAGGTAGTCGTCCAAGATAGCCAGCCAAAACATCGAGCATGTCATACCATATTTCATATCATTAAAACGCAAGGAACATTAAATCAAACACCAGTTGAGCCAAACTTCAGCCTATGTAAAGGCATGGTACTGTTGGTACAGCCTACAGGCGTATCTACCATTATGAGAAGTTATCTGCATTCGTATCACCATATAATCAGTCTATGACTAATTGTTAAAGAATTGCTATTTCCTAATTTTCAAGTCACTAAATAAAAGCAAGATATATAAATAATAGTAACTTACATGCCAATATATGAAGGTCTGTATTATATTGCGCTGCCAACTGCATCATAACATAAATATAATGGTTAGAATTTTTGCAATCACAGAATATAGAAGATATAATAATTGAATGAAATATGAATTCAAAATCATAGGAAAACATGAGACTGGGACTAACAATGAAAAACATACGAGAATAGTGAGAGGATCAAAAGGAAACCCTGTGCAATTTCTGCATCTGAACTCAAGTTATTAAGGAAGATTCTGTTTTCCTCCACCCATGAGCAACTCCTGTCGAACAATTTCCTGGGTACCATTAAGCTAGCTGAGGTTAATATCAAAACTGAAACTTGATGCAAGAAAAATGTCTAACATTTTACCATAAAATTTGGGATCATCTGTCCTAGTTGATTAACATATATGGTTGTCAAATCGCTATACATGACATATAAGAGAAATGGTGAACAACTAATAATGACTTACCAGCACTAAGTAATAAAATATGTATTCATACTGGGATGGACTCTCAAATCCGTTTCAAGAATTGTCATTTGGTAAGCATCCCATCAAATAGGTAATTTAGCTAGAACTTATAGTATAACATGTTAAAGAAATTAAAAAGAGTTCTTCTCAATAAATAAGCCTTTTCTCTCCAAAAGGAAAGCCCAAACGCAATTAATTCCTTTTTACCTTTTGCCGAAGATGATGAAAACGATAATGTAGAGGTGACTAAGTGCATATTGCATTATTTGGAAGACAGAGAGCAAAGATGAGTAATTGAAACTCTTCGACCATTTCCATTGAAGGAACCAATATTGTGTTTTTGCATATAAGAATTGAATAGCACATTGAACACAAGTTTCAAGATTGAGTTATTTAAAAGTGCACATAATAAATAACTTGCTGGACTTGAAAAAGAAATACAAATAATTTGCTACTCATGTACCTGTACAAATAGGTATTGTTGAACTTGCACTTCAAGAACTTTGAAGTTCGCTCAATCTCCCAGCAAATCAATGGTACCAAAGCAACTGAAGTCAAAGCAGTCAATAATAGAGATAAGCATGATGGTGAAACACTCAATACAAGATGTAAAGGTTGAAAACTACAATATATGTGAATTGCTCTCACACTTAAAGTTCACATGAAAGGGAATAAACATAAGGCAATATACAAGGTACGTGAAATCCTTGGTCATAACAATAGACTGGATCCATGTCTGCATGGCAGTAAGATTCCTAGGTACCTGGAGAAGGGGGGAAAATCAACTGCAGTTTCTGTATATAACTAAAATTACACAACAAAAGTTACATTCAGAAGTTCAGCAAGATTACCCCATAGAAACTGCATAAGGAATATAAGGAAGAAAAGACTGTTCCCAGTAAAGAGAACCTGTATGAATTGCTTGAAATGTTTTTAGGTGCTGCAGGAATGATACAAAGGAAAATGGCAAACAAAACCTGCAAAATGGTCATAAAAAGGAATTACATGCCTGATAGGACGTGTCATGATAATCAGTTTTCTCCATTGGCAAGAAAAGAATTTGAATTTTCGCTAATACATGTTGCTACAATGCATATTTCAAATATTAACAAAACAACAGATCATGAGATTTTTGTTATTATGTAAAGTTATTTACAAAAATATTTCAAGTACAGTATAGCTAATAATATCCCCAATTTGTTTGGGAATAAAGGTTTGTTGTTGTTGTATGGTATAGTTAATGATATATGAAATTCGTTTTCAGTGGTACAATTTCTAGGAGGGTTGTTTAAGAAGTCATAATTTTGAGGAAAATCACTGCATTATGTAAATCCAGCAACAGACATAAGACAATTCCATGTAAACCGGACTATAAATAAATGTCGAGCACATAAAAAAGTAACAGAGCAACAGTACCCATGTCTCTGCGGCAAATTGAACGACAGAATGACCTGAAGGCACAGAACTGGAATAGGTGCCTGATCTTGCACTTCTTCCCGTACTAATACTTGGACCTGGAACAACAATCAATAAAAAAACATTTTACGGGCGATAGCTAAAGGGCTCAAATTGCTAAGACTTCGTAGGAAACAAGTAATTCTCAATGGTCGAGATGCCATTTCACACCTGTATCGACTGCATCTGCTGATTCTGGTCCTGTTGGGGAGCCCGACGGTCTTGCTGAGTATGACGCACTTGTTGAAGACATGGGTTTAACTATAAAAGTGGGATCCTAAAAGGCAAAAAAAGCAAATTAATATCCAACATTAGTATGAATTCTTAGGGGTGGGGGAATCAGATTAGAGCAATTTGATGATCATCTCACTTTTACATATCTATGCCGACAAAAACGATCCGATGACACGACCACCTTGATCAAATTACTTGAAACAACACTCACTCACTCACTCACTCACTTTCCCAACTTCAAATCTTCGTATTACACAAACAAGCAATCAAAATCTACTAACAAAACCAAACAATAATTAACATAAGAAGGTAATCATGACATTCATTCCCACTTTCTTCTTACAATCCATCACCAAATTCGAACTTGGTAAAAAAGTAACAAACCCTAACAAACAAACAAAAACTAATTTTTTCCACTAAAAAACCAAAAAAAAAACCCGAATCTTTACGGATGAGACTCACGACGTAACGCTTGTAGAACTTGAGCTTGAAGTGGTCGACGACTCCGGGCCTGGAGGCGAGACGAGGAGGGATGAGGACGTTGGACCAGTACTCCAACCACCGGGGGTCGCCGTCGTAGTCGTACGCCGCCTCCGCGGCCAAGCTACGAACATCTTCCGCCTCTTCTCCTCCCATTCTCTCTCTCTCTCTCTCTCTCTCTCTCTCTCTCGTCTTGCTTGGTTTGCAAGTTTGGATGGTTTTGGGAAGGAAGAGTGGGGAGTGAGCGTTATTGTGAAACGGATAATCATTCTTTATTATTTGGTTTAATCGTGTTAGGTGAGGTAAGATGGTAATCCCATTAATTATCCTCACTGTCTTTGGAATTTCGAGTCGTGATTCGATTTTTTATTCCGTAAACTTCTTTATTCAAGTTGTTTTCAGTTTTTTTTTGGGGGGGGGGGGGGTAATGCTTGTACTTTTGTTAGGAAAAAAATTACTCGTAAATTATATTGCATTGTATGTACATGCATTTAGACTTGTTGCATCTTAATAGCATCAGATACATCGTACTTATTAGTGAGTAGGACGACGATCAGATACAAAGCCAATATTGTTTTTGTTATATTTTTAGTTTATTTATATAACAAATACAAATATGGTTTTGATTTTAATTTTTATAATACATAACCACATTCAAGATTAAACTGATAGATGCATACAACAATTGCATACGGATATGTATCAAATATTATGCTTTTAATTTATAAATTTATGAAAAATCTTGAAATTATGAATCTAGATACAAATACAAACCGAATACACTTTTATATTTGTCGTTACCATGTTTAAACGATTTTTACATTTCGTGACTATATCCTACGAAACATATAGGGACTTGTCGGAAGGAGCGGTTACTATTCACACTTTCACCCCTTAGTGATCATCAAACCCCGTTTTGCCTAGTTTAGGTCGGTGGACCATTAGGGTTCATGTTTCGATGCATATAAATTGGATTTGGTTTCTTGCAAAAGCTAGTTTTTTGATGGTTGGATTTTCCAACCGTTTCCCTAAATCCAATCCCTTTTCCAAATGTCTTTCGCTCTTATATCATACTGAACATAAAAGAATGTAGTTTTTTTTTGGGAGTGTGATGCGACGAAGATGGATGCAATTTTCTTTATTTAGATCATTTTCTTAGATTCTATCTATTGAAGTACGGTTATCCAATTGTAAAACCAATTGATGATAAGTTGACGAAAAACTTAAAACCCAAGAAAATACCTACAAATCAACCAATATGTGAAGTATATATTCTCTAACAAGTAACATGTCTGTGTTTTTAACTCTTCTTTTGTTTGAACGTCACGATGCACTCGTTGTGATGGTGGTTTGAATATCTCAATATATAATATATGCAACTCTTGCAAGCATATATAAATACATCATGCTATACCAGAAACCAAAATCTCTCCACCTACGCATGCCTTCTGCCTTCTTCTATGGTTTCATCCCCGATCCCGATTGGATGCGAGGCACGAGAGGATTCCGATTATGGTAGAGCATATTGTTTTTCGGCTTCCAAGAAATGTATTATCGATTGAGATTCTTAAACTAACATCACGACGAGAGCATGCATCATGGCCTTAAAACAAAAGAAGAAAATTAAAAGCAATACCTCGTACCTGCAAATCTTGCACAGTTATTTACGTTACAAGCCATCTACAAGTTATGTAGGGAAGTCCATTGTCAAGAGAGAAAAATCGTCTTACGATCCAAGAATGTTGCAGCATAATTATACACTACTGCAGAATTGGGAATACTCGTCGCCTAATAGACGTCGGCTGTTACAAAGGCCGACGTCTAATATAGAGAAGATCGAATAGACGTCGGCTGCATATAACTCCGACGTCTATACCCAATAGACGTCGGGGAATAGACGTCGTCTGTTATAACACGACGTCTATATTCAATAGACGTCGGGGAATAGACGTCGGACTTCACAGAAGCCGACGTCTATTGGTGACGCCGGGGAATAGACGTCGGACATATGCAATATCCGACGTTTATATGTCTTTAAAAGAAATCAAACAGTTGCATTTTCTTTCACTCTTTCCAGACAGAAAATACGAAACCCTAGCCGCCGCGATCCGATTCCTCGATCCATCCCGTCTGATTCCTCCGATCCATCCCGTCTGATTTCTCTGATCCATCCCGCAATCTCCTCCGCCACTACAGTTCCACTATGGGGACGTCAGATTCCATGTAAGTAAAGCTTTATTTTTGTTCATTTGTAGTTTATTTACTCTAACAATGATGTGTTCACTTTTCTAATTATGTTTGAATAATTAGATAGATAAAAACATTCACACGGCGTATGTGAAGGCGATACGGTCTGCTCAGCATTTTATTTACATCGATGTGACCGAACAATGATGTACAAGTAATTGTATGGCGTCGACGGCGGCGTCAATCATCTTTAAACCTACCTTCCTCTGTCTGCAGGTAGATTTAAAGAGGATTAACGTCGTCGTCGACGCCATGCGTCCGCTTGGTTTCTGTTGAACATTTTATATTTCTACCGCAAGTGCACGGCCGCGATGAAGCGGTGGCAAGTACGGGTCGTCCTCAGGGAGGTGAGCAACCTCTTGTTTATCAGAAATCAAGTGGCAAAATAGGGAAGAGAAAGATTGATTATGCTAACCTACGCTACACTACGCTAAGAAGTATGAAATGTGAAAGAAGCAAACAAACAATGAAATAAGAACTAAGCTAAGAACAAAACAAGAATGCTGGAATTTCAGGAATGGAAAACCCCTAAGGGGTGGAGTGAGTGCACACAAGCAAAGAGGTGGGTGTAGAATACATTCTTTAAGCACATGAAGGTGGTGTTTATCAAGCATAGGAAGTGTCTAAATGTTATGGCAAAACCTATCAATCTATTCACCAACTTGGTTGATTAACATTTACATATGCAAGTTGTTTATTTCAGAACCTAAACAAGCATGAGAGGTGTCTAATCATTTTGGCAAAACTCATCAAGTTATAAATTCTATCCTAAACAAGGAAGCATACATTCATGTTTAATCAACACATCAAAAATGAAGCATTCATCCCATTCTCTAATGCATGTATGTACATCTACTCCACCCCCCAAAGGGATGGAACTACTCACTAAACATTACACTAATTATTAAACTAAGCAAAGAAAGCATATTAAAACTAAGCTAGAAATAAAAGACGATTAAACTAAAACATGCACAAACAATAAAAGAAGCATAAACAAACAATGAAAGAAACACAAAACTTTATTGATAAAATGACTCACATTAAAAGTAGCATCCTCCTACTTTAGTGTGTGCTTCAAGGCCTCACTTCTAGTAGGAAGAATAGCCACTTAAAATATGGAGTGATTACAAAAGGAGGTGAAGAGTTTTATTTATAGGCATGGAAAAAGCTAATCCGGGACAATCCCCCGATGTGGGACTAAACAGATACCACACATAGCCTAAACATCCTCTAATACATGTGCTGGAGCAATTTGAGCGCATTTGGGCCAAAAGTGACCGCCAATTAGCGGTCTTAGACCGCTAATTAGCGGTCTACAGTGTCCGGATCGCTCTGGAATTTCTTGTGTGCTTTTCTGGAAGGCTTTGTTGGTATTTGATGCATCTATTTTGCATGTTGGAGCTCCGACCCAAATAGAATTGCCAAAATACTCCCCATGATGGTGAGGAGTATTCTGTTTTTCTCTTAGGTCCTTCGGTCTTGCATTCAGGTCCTTCTTCCTTGCATCTTGGTCCACAGATCTCACAATTCAGTCCTTTTTCCCAGCTTTTGGGTCTTTTTATGCTTCATCTCTTCAAACCTATTTATTCCTGAAAACTAAACATAAAACTCGTAACATAGCATTATTTAGGTGAAAGATAATGGATATAAGATACAAATATGAGCATGAAATGATGTCAATCAGTTTCCCTAAGACCCTGGTCTGCAAAATTGTCAACAAACTCCTCAAGGTGTCTCCTCCTTACGTAGCTAAAATCTTGATTAATACACTAACTAACAACTTTTTCCTTTACCTTTTCCTTTCCTTTCAGCCCATACTACGTGATGAGATACATGGAGTTCTCGACGTGGCAACTGAAGACTTGTGTTGTACATTTCTTTGTAATGAATGAATGAATGATTGTCTATATATGCTTGTATGTTTGTGTTTGTGCAGGATGCTATTTTTTTGTCAATGTTTAGGAATAGACGTCGGATATCTTGAATCCGACGTCTATGCCTTGGACAATAGACGTCGGATGTCTACACGTCCGACGTCTAAGAATAGACGTCGTGCGAATACACGTCGGATGTGAGGGTGCTGATATCCAACGTGTATAGGCCTTAACATCCGACGTATATGACATTTTCTATAGTAGTGATACAAGATCAAAAGGTATGAGATACTACTGTTTTTTACTCTTTTTTATGCTTCAAGGCCATCGAAGAAGAATAGTCTCAAAAGCACGCAAAAACAAGTGTTCAAGTATCTCGGACCGGGTGATCTTGCACAATTATGCCGACATGTGAAGGATAGCCAATTATGTCATGTGTAGAAATTTGGAGACGGATTTGAGGAAGAAGAAGAAGAAGAAGAAGAAGAAATTTTTATTTTTTCTTGATTATTATCATTTATTTACATCAACATATATATATACTTGCTGCCTTTTTTTTCCATTTGAGTTGTATGCATACGAGGAGGTGTGTCTTAACTGCTTGATGTATTCCGAGGAGACGAGATTAATTGTGATAACCGTTGTTGTTGTAATCTTCAATATGCCCCCTCAAGTTGGGTCCTGGAATAAGTTGTAGAGACCCAACTTGGATAGAATAGAGTTTGCTTGTGGCTGATCGAGTGCTTTGGTGAAGATATCTGCGAGTTGATCTTTGCTGGGAACATAGGGAACTTCAATTTCCTTTGCCTGGATCTTTTCACGGATGAAGTGGCAGTCAACTTCAATATGTTTGGTTCTTTCGTGGAAGACAGGATTTTGAGTTATGTGTCGAGCTGCATTGTTATCACAGAACATTTTTATAGGGAGCTGGTAAGGTTGCCCCATGTCGAGCAGTAATTGCCTAAGCCATATGAGCTCGCTGGTGGTGGATGCCATGGCCCGGTATTCTGCCTCAGCGCTGGACCTGGCAACAATATTTTGTTTCTTGCTTCTCCAGGTCACCAGGTTTCCGCCAACAAATGTGCAAAAACCCGTAGTGGATTTTCTATCGTGGTTGCCTGCCCAATCTGCATCAGAAAAACCAATGATTGAGTTAGAGTTGTTGTTTTTCATCCATACTCCTTGTCCTGGAGTTTTCTTAATGTATCTAAGTATCCTAGTGATTATATCTAAGTGAGGAGTTCGAGGTGAATGCATGAATTGGCTGATAAGGCTAACAACATAGGTTATGTCAGGTCTTGTGACAGTGAGGTATATGAGTTTTCCAACAAGTCTCTGATATTGTTGGATATCTTTTACAGGTTCTCCTTCGGTAGTGTTTACCTTTAGTTTAGTTTCTATGGGTGTATTTGCTGGTTTGACCCCAAGTTTTCCTGTTTCTTTTAAGAGGTCAAGAGCATACTTTCTTTGTGATAAGAACGATCCTTTTTGTGAATATGCAATTTCTATGCCGAGAAAGTATTTTAAATGTCCTAGGTCTTTTATATCAAATTTTGCTTTTAAGTGTTGTTTAATTTGGTTGATTTCTTGGTCGCTATCTCCAGTGATTATTATATCGTCTACATAAACGAGGATTATGGTAGTGATGTTCCGATGATGTTTGGTGAACATGGATGCATCGGCAGAAGATTTATTAAAACCGTAAGAAATGAGACAGTGACTAAGTTTGGCATACCAGGCACGAGGAGTTTGTTTTAATCCGTAGATAGCCTTGTTGAGTTTGCATACCTGGTTCGTAGATGTGTAACCTGGTGGAGGGATCATATATACTTCTTCGAGGTTTCCTTGAAGAAAGGCATTTTTCACATCCATTTGATAGAGGTTCCAATTTTTATTTACGGCGATGGAGAGAAGGACACGAACTGTGTTCATTTTTGCTACAGGAGCAAAAGTTTCTAGGTAATCTAGGCCATAGGTTTGTGTGTATCCCTTTGCTACCAGTCTTGCCTTATACCTTTCTATTGTTCCGTTACTTTTGTATTTTACTTTATATACTCATTTACACCCAACTGGTTTAATCTCCTTTGGGATTGTGGTTAGAATCCAGGTGTTGTTTGTTTATAGGGCTTGTATTTCTTCTTTCATGGCTTGACACCATTTTGGATCTTTTATGGCTTCATTATAGTTGTTTGGTTCTATGTGATTATCTATAGTGCCTAAAAAACCTGCGTGATGGGTTTTTATTTGTTCGTATGACAGGTAATTTTGGATAGGGTAGGTGACTTGAGAAGTGATATAGTTGTGCAAGTATTTTGGGGGACGGGTAGGTCGGGTAGATCTCCTCGGAATGTTTTCTTCTTCGTTGTTGTGTGGTTCTTCATTGTCTTCTTCTTGGAGGTCGGGTGTCACCCTGGTGATTTCTGGATCGCAGGTGATGGGTATTGGTGCGTCATTGCAGTTCGGTGGTGTTGGTGGTCCGTTGTCTTCAGTTTCTGGGTGGAAGAACAGATTGTTTTCGACAAACTGTACATCCCGAGAAATATATAATTTACAATTTTTGGGGTCATAACATTTGTACCTTTTTTTTCTAAAAGAATATCATAAGAAGATACATTTATGAGAATTAGAATCAAACTTGTCATCTTTTTTCTGTGAACAAAGGCAATGCATCCAAAAACCCGTAAGTGATCAAGTAATAATTTTCGACCAGTCAGAATTTCCAGTGGTTGTTTGTTTTGGAGGCGAGGACTTGGTAGTCGGTTAATAAGATAAGCAGCGGTTAAAACAGCATCGGACCAAAATTCTTTTGGAACGTGATTTTGAAATAGTAGTGCTCGTGTAACATTCAAGAGATGACGATTTTTCCTTTCAGACACACCGTTTTGTTCAGGGGTGTTAACACACGTGGTTTGATGAAAAAATCCTTTTTGTTTTAAATTTTTTTGGAAGATATTACTGGTGTATTCAGAACTGTTGTCTGACCTTAAAACTTTAATTTTGAAATCGTACATGTTTTCCACAAAACTCGTAAAAATACAAAAGATATTAAAGGCTTCAGATTTTGATTTTAATAAATAAATCCATGTAGTACGAGAAAAATCGTCAATAAAGGTGATGAAATATTTGAACTCGTTATAGGATTCAGTTGGGGCTGGTCCCCAGATATCGGAGTGTATTAGTTCTAATGGGTGTCTTGTTTTAATAGATGATAACTGAAATGGCAATCGAGTTTGCTTAGAAAAACTACATACATCACAAAATAAATCAGACTTAATAGATGGAAAAAACGTTTTTAAAACAGGATGTGACGGGTGTCCCATCCTTTTATGCCATAACTCATGTTTCGATAAATTGCCTACATGCAATGCCTGTTTGTCTTTGTCTAAAATGTAAAGGTTATTTGTGAGTTTTCCTTTACCAATCGTCTTCCCTGAGATACGATCCTGAAATACAACATCGTTGGGTGAGAAAATGATATTACAATTTAGTTCTTTGGTGATTTTTGCAACAGATAACAAGTTTGATTCAAACGAAGGCACATACAAAACATTTTTTGCAATCTGATCTAATAATTTTATTTTTCCTATTCCTTCTATTTCTACTTGATTTCCATTAGCCACACTAACAAATTTATTAAGTATAGATAAGTTTCTTTTGAGATCTAGCAATAAGTTAGGATTGCCGGTCATGTGATCGGTGGCACCGGAATCAATAATCCATATATTATTTTCATGTTTCTTAGACAGAAGGGCTGAAAAATGATTTTCAAGGGTTTTTTCCATACCTGCGAGATTACCTGAAGTTGAGGGTCTGGTTTGTAAAACGGCATTTAATTTGTTTATAAGGGAGTGGATCTCCCCTTCTCCATCCGCCAGGCCCATGTTTGAAGTTTGTGGAGAGAAAACGTTTTCTCTGTTACTTGGATTCGGAGCAGATCCGATTGTACGAGTCGGATCCATTGGGGTATATAATCCTCCCGACCCGACTGCTGACATTCCATGCGATTCCTGTGAGAGAAAAAAAGGGTTAGGGTTAGGGTTGGTCGAGCGGCTGCCGCTGCCTCCAGTGGTGGCGATGTAGCCTCCTCCGCCCGATGATCCCCCAGTGCTGTGAGATATGTCTCTCCTATCTCCTCCTCCTCTTCTGTCGTTGTCTTTTGGTGGTCGGAGATGAGGGTGGAGAAACCAACAACTATTTTTGCTATGTCCTGTTTTTTTGCAGTTTTCGCAGTGTTCGTCTTTCCGATTTCCATAGCGTTTTTTGTTACTTTGATGTTGGTTTTGTGATCTTCCGGTGAAAAACGCCTGATTTTCTGCTTCAGTTGTTGGTTGGTTTTGCGAAGGAGCTGTGGTCCTTCGTCGCGATTCCTCGCGAAGGATCATGGTGATGACTGAAGCGAGCGTTGGTAGTTCGGGGGCCATAAGCACCTGACTCCTGATATTTTAAAAGGATGGATCTAGGCCTACCAGGAACTGGTAGATCCGGTCTTGTTCGGTTCTTTTTCTGATAGTCTCTGCATCGTTTGTCGGTGGTTCATATACCCCCAATTCGTCCCATGCTTTTCTGAGAGTACCAAGGTACTCAGTGACGCCTTTGTGGTTTTGTCTTGATTGCGCTATTTCTTGTTTGATTCTGAAGATATGTGCGAAGTCCCGTGCCTTCCCATAGTGTTCTTGAACAGCGTCCCAAAGTTCTTTGGCGCTGTCTTTGTAGAGGAAGATCTCCCCTATCTGCGGTTGCATGGACGCGATTATCCATGACATAACCAAGTGGTCGGAGATCTGCCACTCTTCTTGTTCTGCCTCCGTTTCTGGTTCTTCAGGTTTTCTTGTGGTTCCAGTGATGTGGCCAACTTTTCCCCGGCCGCTGAGGGAGAGGGACACCGCCCGTGCCCAGGACAGGTAATTTGTCCCGTTTAGAAGAGTAGAGACTAGACGGGAAGGGTTTTCGTGGTGGTTTCCCGACATGATTTCGGTGGTTTTTTCGGGTTGGGTTTTTGTGTGGATTTTTGAGGGTTTGGATGTTGGTTGATTTTTTTTCCGCCTTCAACCCCCTCAGTGAGGAGAAAACCGGTGATGACCTTTGGGGAATCTGAGGTCAGATCAACCTTGCTCTGATACCATGTAGAAATTTGGAGACGGATTTGAGGAAGAAGAAGAAGAAACTTTTATTTTTTCTTGATTATTATCATTTATTTACATCAACATATATATATACTTGCTGCCTTTTTCCGTTTGAGTTGTATGCATACGAGGAGGTGTGTCTTAACTGCTTGATGTATTCCGAGGAGACGAGATTAATTGTGATAACCGTTGTTGTTTTAATCTTCAATATCATGTTACAAGACAAATAACCACATGAACGAGGCGACCCGAAAACGTGACTAGAAAATTGGACCTAAATACGACACCATTTTTGTAAAGATACGAAAATAACGTAACCTATACAAAAATCGATCTACTATTATTCCCTCACTCACTAGCAGCTATCATAAAAAAGGCAATCAAAGCATTTTAAATTGTGACCTAAAAATCTAAAATTGAGGAGGTGGTCTGGTTATATACGGGTGGGGTGGAAGGTATTATTGAGATTTTGCGACGTGGGACTAAAAGTTCAGTGCATGAAAGCCTATTTGCGAGATCTATTGACTATTGTTATGATCTTATTTTATATAGGTTGATGATTCTATTTTTTTCAATATTTATACGCGAGTTCGGTAACCTCGCTTCACCTTTTTTGAGATAAAAATATTTAAAACTTTTTAACATCACTTTAAATAAAGATCATAAGTTCGTGGGTGGGATTGCATTAAAAAAATTGTAGTTTGGTTTTGGCACCTACCATCCGCGCGGTGGGAATGTGGGATGAAGTGGGGTTTTTTTGTTGGGTTTTTGCTACAGTACATTCTGTAAGTGTCTAAATTGGTCATATGCACATACTTTTTCGGTATTACCGCATATGCATCTGTAAAACATCTTATTTACGCAAATGCACCTGGGCCGTTCGTGGGCCCCACTCCATAGAGACGACGTGAATGGGCCGTTAACGGCCGTATGAATCGGTTCGTGAATTGTTTGGTAGGACATGTGATTTGTGATTGAATGTAGCCAAATAAATTTTACTAAGACTAATGTAAGACCACGACTAAACCATTACAGTGTTGGAATCACTCTGCATCGAATCACTCTGGATCGACTCTTGCATCACTCTGGATCGTCTATGGAATCACTCTGTATCGACTCTGGAATCATTCTGGATCGTCTCTAGAATCGTTCTGGATCGTCTCTGAAATCAATCTGGATCGACTCTGGAATCAATCTGGATCGACTCTGGAATCAATCTGGATCGGCTCTGGAATCACTCTGGATCGTCTCTGGAATCGTTCTGGATCGTCTCTGGAATCAATCTGGATCGACTCTGGAATCACTCTGGATCGGCTCTGGAATCACTCCGGATCCACTCTGGAATCACTCTGGATCTAGTGAATGTCCCCTCTACTAATATAAGACGATGACTAAACCTAACTCTCCTCCTTCCCAAATCCCCGAGTTCTCCCACATTACGGAAATCCTAACTCGACTCCTACCCAAATCCCCGGGTTTTTCCCACTGTCCAGAAACCATAACTCGCATCCTTTCCAAAACCTCGTGTAATCGTCCTCATTTTCCTACTTTGCACAAATTGGAGGATTTCACGGGATTTTGGAAAGGATGCGAGTTATGGTTTCTGGACAGTGGGAAAACCTGGGGATTTGGGAAGGAGGAGAGTTAGGTTTAGTCATTGTCTTAGATTAGTAGAAGGGACATTCACTGGATCCAGAGCCGATCCAGAGTGATTCCAGAGCCGATCCAGATTGATTCCAGAGTCGATCCAGATTGATTCCAGAGACGATCCAGAACGATTCCAGAGACGATCCAGAACAATTCCAGAGTTGATACAGAGCGATTCCATAGACGATCCAGAGTGATGCAAGAGTCGATCCAGAGTGATTCGATGCAGACTGATTCCAACACTGTAATGATTTAGTCATGGTCTTAGATAAGTCTTAGTAAAATTTATTTGGTTACAATCAATCACAAATCACACGTCCTACCAAACGGATCACGAACTGATTCAGACGACCGTTAACGACCATTCATGTCGTCTCTCTAGAGTGGGGCCCACGAACGGCCCAGGTGCATTTGCGCAAATAAGATGCTTTCGAGATGCATATGCGACAATACCGAAAAAGCATGTGCATATGACCAATTTGGACACTTGCGGGGTGTACTGTAGCAAAAACCCATTTTTTGTTTGTATTTGTTTAATGATGATCACGTTATTTGAATTGAAAAAAATAAAAGAGATGATGATATTGTTTTAAAAGGAAGATATCTTAGAAAATAAAAGTAATGTTTCTAAAAAATCACCATAATTTTTATATTTTCATGTTTTACGGATAAATACACGTTATATAAATACTGTACTTTCGAAATATTAGTTTTCTAGTGATTAACTCAAACGGGACAACTACCAATGTTGGAACGATTATATTCTCGTATTACACATTTCAAAAAGTAATATTGTCACGCATCTTAAAAAATTCATTTTCCACTGTCTTTTTTTAGGATTTGTATTCTTACCACTTCAACTTTCCAACTCATTATATTGTCAACTTTATCTTTTCTGGAGATTTTATTCTATTTTTCGTAGGTTTTATTCTCAACTTTAACTTTTTGCAGAGATTTTATTCCACGCTTTAACTTTTCATGAGAATATATTTTTGGTTTTACTATTCTAAATTGTCTTTTTCACAAACTCTCTACATCTATAAATAAACATTTATTTTCTAACCACTTCACACATTTTCACAAACACTCGTCACTCTCAATTTTAATCTCGTCGTCTTGATCTTTCTTTGAATTACTTAACATGGATTCACAAAAAAAAACTTCATTGAGAATATCTGGGCACGACATGGGTGAAACGATAATTAAAAGAAGATTCATTAGTTATTTTTAGTTGTGGTAATGTTTAGTTATATATAATCGTTATTGTAGTGTCTGTAAGTTTGGTTATCATATAATTATATTATACTTTTGCAGTTAATAAATAAATTATTTTACCAACATTTGTCGAATAATTATTTTTAAAAAATGGAAAAAAATTGGTATAAAATTTTAGTAATATTAATTCATACATAAACTACATAAATAATGATATATTGATTAATTTATTTGTAAAATAAATGAAAAGAAAAGAAATTATGGATAAATGTTGTGAAGTGAAAAACTTGAAAAGAATGTGTTCTAAAAGTTTTACTTTTAAATGTCAATTACTATGAATTGAATGAGAAATTATTTTGTTCCTTGTTTATGTTATTCGTCTTTTAGAAGTGTTAAGGAAGAGACTTTTGGTCCTTAACCGTAGAACTCTAAAAGATATTGGTTTACATAAAACAAAAGATATTCGCAATCATGGTAATTAACATGAGACATTAATTACCGAGTTAAAATTGTCGTGTTGGTCATAGATCATTGTAGCTCTACAAGTGAGTGACAACACGAGTACGCAAAAGAGGAAAATACTACTTTTGTATACCGAATTGACCTAATAAGTAAAATATTATAGGAATGTGTTTCTGTGTCATTAATATTTTATTGTATCATTGGTCCTTTGATATGAGACTTATATCCGATCGCTTAAGGAGTGCTTAATTAGACTAGTCTCTTAAGCTATCAATGAGTGCAGTGCAAATGCATTAGTTGGTTAAGTATGACTTTTGTTGGAGAAGATAGTTAGTCAAAAGATTATCATTGCCCATCTTAATTGAGTGATGATATTAGTGGGTCCTTGATAAAACAAAGTTATAATGTGCACAATGTGATTTGAGTTAAGTCACATATTTATAACTGGCTTAAAGAGATCAAGAAATGAATACTAATACAAAGATGACACAATACTACTTGTGTGTATTCTTAATATCACGAGGCAAGGGACGAACACAAGTGGTGCACTCTATCACTAAATGAATCGGGTTTTGGTTCGAGTGGAATTAAGACATCTAACTAATTGGGAGCTATAATGTGTAGCCAGATACCGCTTATAGCTTGTGATTTTAAGCTCTTAATATCACTGCCAACTTATTCTATATCCTCCTATAGGTCACACCGCAAAAACCGGGAAACAAGAAGCTTGATTTTTGGTTCATATGATGTGTCTGTTTCTTATAAAAAATATGACACATATGGTGAACAAGTAAAATCAATTATGTTGTGATATATAACATAATTAGAATCATGATAAATTCATATGAGATGCATATATTATGAGGTGCAATAATTTATTGTTGCATAGGATAATATACTGCATAAGTTGTGAATTTGCTAAAACCCCCTAAAGTTCAAATTTTGTTGGAAATAAATCCAAAATTCGAAAAGGCAAAATCAGGTAAAAGTTCGGTAATCCGTTTATGGTTCGATCGACCGAAGGTTCTGTGGATCGGTCAACCGAACGTGGAACGAATGATCAAAATTGATTGACTGAACTTGATCAAAGTGCCTGAAGTTCTGGTTCGGTATACCAAACCAGGAACGGTCGACCGAACAATGTCCAGTTCCGATATTTTCGGTTAACCGAAGGGCACTCGGTTTTAGACGTGGGTTCGTCCGATCGGTTAAGGAGAAATTTTCTCCTTAAGAATCGGTCGTCCGTCTAATGCACGGTAAACCAAACGTGACATATTCGGTTAACCGAGTGTGACTCGGTAAACCGAACCCCGATCGATTTTCTGTCTTTGATAATTAAGAGATTAATTTGATCGATGGTTGGATTAGCTCCAAACTTGGTCAAACGTTTTGTCGATGCATGTAATGCATTATGGAATTAGTTTGTGAGAGAAAATGTCAAGAGAACATGACATAAGAATAACCATGATTGAGAGTAAGATTGGAGCCTATAAATATGTCATTATTCTCCTTAATTATGTTAGATATTTTCTAATTATTTTCTCTCCTAATTCACCACAAAAAGCCACGAAAATTCTCTTAGTTTTCTAAGTCTTTGGAAGGAGAAATCTCAGAGATTAAGGAAGGGTTTGTAGCTAGATTCTAAGCTAGTTTGGAGATTGATTGACTAGCTCCTTTCTCTCCAACCTTGTTTAGGGTTTTGGTGAACACTCGGAGGCATCCGGCGCAACGAGAAGCGACGATCGTCAACCTCAACGTCTCCGGATCATCAAGAAGTTTTAGAGAACTTTTAGGTATGAAATTCGGAGCCCATGCTTGTTTTAATAAAGTTTTGAAACTAGTTATTGAAACAAACCAATGCATGCATGAAATAAATCATAAAAAATTGTAATTGATCCTTATTGTGCATAAAAATTTCGAAAATATATATGTGCAATTAAACTAGAAATCTAAAGATTAGTCATTTTCCAAAGATTAGTCATTTTCCACACTTTCACCAACATGTTATTATTACTAGCGGTAACATTGCTAAGTCGCTAAAAAAATCCATATGAATAAATAGAATTTCAAAATTTCATAATAAGTGTAAAAAAATAACACTATATAAAATCAGAAGGTAATGTGGATGCCTTATGAAAATAAATTAAATAATTTTTTTACATTTTTTAAACTTAAACTAAATAAATTTTATTTTCGAATGTAACATATATTTTGAAAAATGCTTAACCATTATTTTAAACACACCTAATAACTGCAGTTGCACAATATTGTATTGGCAATAAAATTAAAAAAACCTTTTATAATAGTAGCAATATTATCATGATGACTTAAATTAAGTTTTTAATGCATAAAGAGAAAAAAACAAATAAATTTTGCAAGTCTGTATGGAATAGACAAATATAAAAATATATGGAGAAAGTAAATATATACCATTTTTGTTGAGAAAATAATAAAATTAGACTATGCCCCACACAAACATGTCAAGTTATTTTAGTTAGTTATATTTCAAAAATATATTTGCAATGCACGGGAATTTTGGAATACACACAATATATATGGTTATAATTACGGATGTCAATGGTAATAGAATGTTCGAGTATCCGATTCGAAAATTAATATTTAGTTGGTATTTGATAACAAAGTTCTTACCGAATACAATTTGAAATTGAAATTGATTTATATAATTTTACTGATTTCGAATCCGGATTTGAGTTAAATCATGTCCAAACATCCGAAAACACCAATTTTTGCATCGAATATATTTGGCAATTTATATTTATACGATGAATTAATTAAAAAATAAATAAACATAATAGAATGTAAAAACTTGAAGTATAAATTTCTTGTCGCATCTTTTAAAATATTTAAGATAATACAACAAAAGATATATAATTTTTTTATAAGAATCTGAACTTTATCTAAAACCAAATTTAATTTTTTTTTTCAATATTGGATATGAAATTAGTAAGTTATAAAAAAATCAAACTCAGATCCAGGCTATATATCCAATTCAAAAATATTTGTTTACATCCTTACATTTATAAAATATGATATCATTTTGTTTGACTAATGAACAAAATAAAAAAAATCTACCTTAGTGTAAAGGAAAAATTGAGATAACCGTCACAAGTGAAAATAACATTACAATAAAATTGGAGAAGAAATAATATGTACGATATATAAGCCAAAATCTAAAATAGAAAATTGTTAATACAATTAACTTTCTAGAAAGCGCATTTTCGAAATGGCCAAAGAGTAACTAAATTGAATTTCAGAATGAGTTGATGCAGGCCAATGGACAAACAAGAAAATATTTTATGGTATTGTTGGCAGAATCGGAAAAATTGGGAAAATAAGCAATACGTAAAGTATATGGAATAAATGTAGAAATAAAATACCTTGAGACAAAAGAATATTTAATAAAGGTATCCATGCAACCAACCAAAAAATGTAAATTTGTGTATGAGAATGTTATTTAAGAAAATGACAGAAAGAGAAAGTATGTTAAAAGAACTTTGACTTAAAAAATTAAGGACAAAGAAAAATGATTTTTTTTAGATTATTTGCAATACTAATACCAAGATAGGTAAATGTCACCCATGTCAATAAAATAAGGTTTCACATGATGGAAGCACGACCAATTTCCATAAATACAGATACAACGAGTGTATTTTAACAGGTTCAAAGACTAGTTAAAATGGATGAAATTAGAAACTTGAGTTCAATAATTACTCTCGTAACAACTCGTGATCGATAACATTACACTTATACAATCAATCTTAGTAATTTAAATTAATCATATCAATTATAAAAAAACAAATTAGCAATTAAAATTAGCACTATCAAATATAAAAAACAAAAAAATAGTTTCAAGTATTTCGGAGACAGGTAGTAGATATTCGGAACCCACATCTCATCTTATCGCTACTAAAAATTGGCAATTCGTGGAAGGAAATCATGAATTTCCCCAAAACAGAAGTAAATTAATAAATTATTTTTCCAAGCAAACATGTTTTAACCCGCCAACACGTGTAAATGACAAGATCCAACCAAGAAGGCACTTGTAAGTTGTAACTAAACATTCACGTGCAAACCCGTACCACCAAATAGGTCAGAGTCGACAGAGAGAGAGAGACGACCAAATCCATCCATCCATCAAAACCAAACCAAACGGCGCCGGGCAATGTCGTCCTCCGACTCGGACCTGGACATAAGCGACTCGGAGATCGACGACCACGTGGCATCGGCCTACGAGCAGCTAAAGTCAGGCAACCACCGGATCACGAACCCCGACGGCACTCTCCGCTGTCCCTTCTGCTCCGGCAAGAAGAAGCAAAGCTACCAACCCAAGGACCTCCTCCAGCACGCCACCGGAATCGGCGACTCCCTCGCCCGTGACCCCAAGAACCGCGTCAACCACCTCGCCTTCGCCCGCTTCCTCACCTCCGATCTCCTCGACCGTCAAACCGCATCCCTTCTCTCCAAAGAAGTCCCCCGCAAAACCCCTACCGTTGTCCCCTCTTCCTCCCAAAAGGCGAAGGAGGAGGAGAAGTTCGTCTGGCCGTGGGCCGGTGTTGTCGCGAACGTTCCCGGAAACGCCCCGGAAAACGACTTGAAAGTCCAATTGGCCGTCTTCCGGCCGGTGGAAGTCGTGGTTGTGGAGGAGGGAGGGAAGAGATTCGGAGTGGTAGGGTTCAGTGGGGGATGGGGTGGGTTCAAGGACGCGTTGTCGTTCGAGAAGCACTTCGAGGCGCGCGGGTTCGGGAAGGCGGAGTGGGATGGTGGGAATGGGGATGAGTCGGTGTTGTACGGTTGGATTGCACGGGCCGAGGAGTTTCGATTGGAGGGGGCGGTCGGACGGCGGTTGAGGGAGACCACGGATTTGAAGACGATTGCCGAGGTGCAGGTCGAGGAGGCCAAGGATACCGGGATTGTGTTGGAGAATTTGAACGACCAGATTGCCGAGAAGAATGAGGATCTGCAGAAGTGGGAGAGTAAATGTAATGAGACCGTTTTCGCCATCGAGAGGTTGATTGCTCAGCAGGATAGGCTCCATCAGGACTATAACTTAGGTATATTAAACTGATTTGGTTTGATTCTCTACAATAATATTGCCTGTTGTGTGGTAGCATTTCCTTTGTTACTGCGATTAACTGATTATTGTGTTGTAGAACATAGTAATAATGTCTTCATTGCTGATAATGCATTGCCTAGATGAATACCGATTCAATGTCACAACTCTCAGCATTTCCTTGACATATCATTTTTAGCTGTTGATAGGTTGTGTCTAAAGTAAATTTGTGTCACTCTCTTTTCTTTGATGAAAAAAACTCTATTTTCCTCTCAAAAGTAAGGAATTAGAAAGGCATCTAAACAATTTATAGTTAGCAAGAAAAATTACCATTTAAATAATATGTGCAACCTGAACCTCCGATCAAAAATTGTATGTGCAACCTAGTAATCATGGTGTCAATTTTCACAAGTCTGAGTTAAAGAAATCTTAAAACTTTTCCTCCACAAAGAGGTATTGGATTTGTCTATTGCCAGAGGTAGGTTGTTGAACATTATTTTTTGTAACACATATTGCATGCCATAATTCTGTTTTACATTAGAAATGCAGAACATGGAGAGAGCTTCCCGTGAGAATGCTCGTAGGGTGTTTCGTGAAAATGAGCAATTGAGAAATGAATTGGATCGGAAAATGAAGGAACTCGAGTTAAGAAGCAAAGAACAACAAAAGCTTGAAGCACAATGTGGCGAGAATGAAAGTAAAATCAGTGATGAAAAAATAAAGGTGGCTGAAGTTTTATTATGTTCGAATGCATTAGATATAAGCACATAAGCACTTGCTCTTAGAAATCAAATGTCTTTGAACCAGCATTCACAATAATTTTTTTTTCATGAAATCCTTTACTGTTGAATATTGTAAGTCATGACAAAGCCTTGTTTTGCTGAAAAATGATTGCAACAACAATCTGTTAGTCCCTCCAAATAGTAAGATTGAAGACTGATTGATCTTTGTGGATTTCTATTGATCAAGCATTATTTAGTTGTTGTATCTTGTTTTACATATATGATGTATCTACCTAACACTCTCTAATAAGTTTCTCTATGAGTATGAAGCTCATATCATTTATGGAGTCTTTATCATGTTTCTCAGCTTTTCTTTTTCAAAATCGTTAATCATTGTTTCAAATCGTCATAGATGATCTCTCAAATGTGTTAGAGAAACCAATAATACTATTAACATGAGTCAAACTCTGACTATAAATATTAAGTATTGTTCCTTACATGTAACGACTTGATTTCAACTTGAAATCTTCTTATTTTCGTATCTAGTGATATTGCCTTCTCCATGGTTGACCCACTGCCCTTTTTCATTCATGATGGTGAAGGTATAGTGTTTTTTCCACATTCTTTTTGTTTTCATAAATAGTTCTTTGCGGTGAGGACATTTCATCCCGTGTTGGTTTCATTTTATTGCATTTTTTATTTATTGCAATCTTTGTTTCTCTAACATGTAATTACATTGCAGAATCGTCTGGAAAACAATCCACTCCAAATGGCATCGTGGGAGCAGAAAAGGGCTGATGAAAATGTCCTGAGATTGGTAGAAGAACAGAAGGTCTGCTATGGTCTGATTTAAAGTTGTTTCAGATGTACTTCAACAGTTGTATCTAATACCATTTATGTGTTATTTACAATTTGAAATTCATAAACTTACTTGGAATAGAATTTTACAGAGGGAAAAAGAGGATGCACTCAATAAAATCATCCAATTAGAGAAAAAACTTGATCAGAAACAACAATTAGAACTTGAAATTATGCAACTAAGAGGTAAATTACAAGTGATTAGATACATGGATGAAGAAGATGAGTTTGCTGTGGAGAAGAAATTAGCCGATGAAATGGAACAAAAGGAGACTTTGTATAACACTCTTGTAAGCAAAGAGCGTGAAAGCAACGATGAGCTACAAGAAACTCGTAAAATGCTAATGGAGGTATTCTAAATTCTTTTTTTCATTTGTGTAAGGATACATAACATTTAAGATTAACCTTTTAATTTACTATTGGGTATTGGTCATCATTACCCAACTTTGGAGTCTCCCTTCTGTTGATGTGAAGGGCTTGGATAGTATTTTGGTGGGTCGTACAGCAATTGGAATTAAGAGAATGGGGGAGCTTGATCGGAAATGCTTTGTTAAAGCATGCAAGAAGAGATTCCCGATGGAGGATGAAGATGAGAAATCTGCCATGCTGTGTACACATTGGGAGGAAGAAATGAAATCACAAGAGTGGCATCCATTTAAGATCATCTGCAAGGATGGAAAAGATCTGGTATGGCTTCAGATTTCAAGAATCTATATTATCTGTTACCTTTAGTTGTTGTTCTAGTGTGATAAGGACTGCTACTAAGTTATGAAAATGCATGTCATGCTTTCATTATTCACATTTTCTGTGGAGCTCTCACTTTTTACCATATTGCATCGGTTTTTTGAACTCAGAAGCTGTTTGACAAAGGCACCAAAAGGCTTTCAAGTTCTCACCTGAATTTCGCTTCAAATAAAGCCTTGTCCTATACACCACTTTCTAAATGTATAGTTATGTATCGGGCATATAGTGTAGACAACATAGCAACTCCATTCTAATTAATTTGCAGATACTGGGCATCTATTGTCATGTTATTTTCCTTCTGCATTGATGCCCTCATCTGTTTTTCTAAGTTATCAACTTCCTACACACTTTGAAGTTCAAATGGCTGTTAATCATAGACCATGGGATGTATAGGAAGTAATAAATGACAATGATGAAAAGTTGGTGGGGCTGAGAAACGAACTGGGGGACGAGGCATACAATGCTGTGACAACAGCCTTGCTTGAAATAAATGAGTATAATCCCAGTGGAAGGTATGTAGTACCAGACCTCTGGAATTTCAAGGAAAATCGAAAGGCTACGTTGAAGGAAGTTATTCAGTACATATTTAAGCAATGGAAGAACCAAAAGCGTAAGAGGGAGTGAGTTATCAGGTATGTTGTAGGTGTTTTGAACTTCTACTGTTTCTTTGGTTCTTTTGTATTTTACACATATAGTGCTTCTTGTGTAGCAAAAATATATGCTTCTAGTGATTTTCTTTGAACAGTTTGTCGGAGACATCAAGACTACACTTATCTGCAAAGATGGCAGCTTGTAAGCAAAAGAAAGTTGATCCTTTGTTTTGGTCAACATTGTACCAGTAACTCAACGTTGTAGTGGTTAGTGTTTTATTATGTTTAGTTAGGATTTGTAAGACATGCTAACAGACCATTAACTGTGCTTTCATCTCTAGTAAAACTGGTTGTAGAAGATTATCCTTTTACGTCTTACATGGCACTTAGATGGTTGGTTATTATTGGCCATGGGCCATGGCTAGTTGCTTGGTAGGACTTCTGAAGTTCTGCTTAGAAACTGAGAAATTGTAGTTAGATGATGTGCTTTTAGTGAGCCATTCTTTTTTCTTCGTTATAGTCATATTGCCTGAATTTATTCTTGTTCTTGTAATAAAAAAAATATTATCACTAAACCTTAGCGGACAAATCTTAGACTTGAATAGTAATTGTTAGGAGTGGTGTGGTAATTTATATGATCTCGCCTTCTCATGTCTTATTTCCAGGGATTTACTAAAAATCATTTATTTGGTGACTTAGGGTGGGTTTGGGCCATTTGGCATTAGCTCGCCCGTTTTGTTCGACGAAACTCTTTTTTTTGGACGAATTTTTGGCGTCGAAACGAATACAAGTTGAAACAGTTTTTATTTATTTTAGTACCTCCGTTTTGGTCAATTTTTGTCTGGTACCCTTGTCTAATGCAAGCAAAGTGAAGTTAAGTTTTGACGGGAAACTTAAAATCTCAAATTAATAGTTAAGAGAGCTGAAACACATTTTCATTTAGAAGAGGTAAAAAAGAAAACCAGGACTTCTTACCTTGAAGTTTGGATTTTTTTTTGCATGTTAAACTTCTTATTATTTTATTTTACGGTATTTTATACCGAATCAATAATCCTCGACACTCGGATGAATCGAGTGAGGGGGTATGCATAGACAAAGTATAGATAGAGTCAATTATAAAGATGAAGTTAGTTAGGAACCCGAGCTAACTCTACTACACCAGTCAACAGGTACCGGGCCTAGCCCGTTACGTAAGCCGACTAAGCCTAATTCTAATTACAAGTACTAACACACTCACATTTGTATAAATATAAAAAAACACTCAATACTAATCAAATCTGGGCTAGTGCAACGTACCTAATTTGCTCCGAAGTTGAGAGAATGTAAGGGTTGGAAGGCTCTCTTGGTCAACACATCTGCAATCTATGACTTGAATTCGACAAATCTAGTATGTAATAATTTCAGTGCCATTCTCTTCCTAACAAAGTGATAATATATCTTTATGTGTTTAGTTCGAGCATTGAACACTGGATTACCAGACATACATATTGCGTTTTTTTATTATCAACAAACATGATTCGTGAAGTGCAAATTAAGGAATCTTCAAATCATACAGCAAGAATGTGATCCAAGTTATCTCTGTTGTAGTAGAGACCATGGACCTGTATTCAGCTTCTGAGATCGACTTAGAAATAGTAGGCCGTTTTTAAATTTTATTTTTTGAGATCCAAGAGATGCAATAACCTCCAAAGAAAAGAAGAAACAATAGCCAGATGTGGACCTTCTGGTTGTAATACAACCCGCTCAATCTGCATGTAACTCAAGCTCTTGGACTTGTAGTGAATTATATCATTCCATGATCAATAGTTGTGAATTGCCTGGTAAAGATGGTACAAATCAATGGCTACTTTTGCCCTCCACTGACTTTGACCTACACTTCTGCACCACCTCAGCCGACCATCGGCGGTTTGCCCCCTCTACCGTTCACGTCTGCTTCTCAACTCCAATTCTTACACTTTGTGCTTGTTTTTCTTGTTATTTATTCCTTCGAATGTTTGTTTGTTGGTTTTTGATTTATTGTTTCCTTTTACCTTAGGTTGCTACCTCACCTTGTGTTTCTTGAAGGTTACTATCTCGCTCGGTGTTTCTTATTCTTGGTTTAAGTCATTGTCATGTTGTTTCCACTAAGTCAATCTATTTGCCAGGGCCCTTGGCGGCGGCGCCGTTCACTTCATATCGTTATGGCAATGGTAGGCGATACCATGCATACTTCCCAGTTGTTCGATCTAAACATGAATTAGTTGATGGGCTTCACGTGTTCCATACTGTTGAATTTCGTGTCCCTGTGTATGTATATTTCAAAAAAAAATATACATGCATATAAAATCGATCTCCATATTTTCATTAATCTCATGTACATTGTTTTATATTTATTCTAATATTATAATATATATATATATATATATATATATATATTAAAACAAATATAAGATCATCATACCCAAATATTCTCTAAAACCTTTATGAAGATATGGTGTTGCGCTGTCCGTCGAACCGTCTGTCGATTCACTTCCAAGTGTTCACCAAACTCTAAACAAGATTAGAGAGAAATGACCAAGTCAATCAATATCTAATTGAGCTTAGAATCTAGCTAATAACCCCTCTAAAACTCCCTGAGATTTAATCTCCAAAAACTCGAAATAATTAACAGAAATTTGGATGGATTAGTGGGGAGGTTAGGGAGCGAGGGAATTTTTGCATTAATTAAAACAACGAGGGAGATGAGACCTATTTATAGGCTCTTCCAACACCCACATCATAGGCTACTTGCCTACCCACTAACCCACGATCTCTTGTTTTTCTCTTCCTTAAACCAATCACAAATTGACACATAATCATCCTTAAAAACATTTGACCATAATTGGAACAAATCCAACCCATGATTAACATCAATCTCTTAATAATTCAAGGCAGAATCGTGGTCAACGGTTGACCGAAATAACCACTCGGTTGACCGAATCGTTGACTCTTTGACAAGTTTGGTCGGACCGAGAGCCAGACAGTCGACCAGATATTCATCAGGATGAGTCCTTGGAAATTTACGGTCGAACCACGTCTCACTCCGGTCGACCGTTCCCATTACCAAGATACGTCCTGGAAATGTTCGGTCAACCGTGTCCTTACGCTCGGTCGACCGATCTTATTGCCAAGACATGTCCTGGAAATTTCCAGTCGAACCAATTGTAACCCGATCTCAGTCCGGTCGACCATTCTATATCCTTTGGTCGACCGATCTCAAAATGGTCTACCGTTTTGACTCGATTTTGCCTTTGTGAAATTTAGGATTTATATCCAGCAAATTTTGATCCTTGAGTTTTTTAGCAAATTCACATATCATGTAATATATTATCATATGTAAAATATTATACCACATAATACATACATCTCATATGAATTTATTTATGATTGTAACTATGTCATTTTCACGACATATTGATTTTATCGATTCACTTCATGTATCATTTTTCACATGAACCTGATACATCATATGAAAACAAAATCAAACTTCTTGTTTCTCAGTTTTGTGGTGTGACATATAGGAGGATCTAAGCTATATTGACAGTAATATTATATACTCAATATCACAAACTATAATCGGTATCTAGCTACACATTATAGTTACTCAATTAGCAAAAATGTCATGTTCACTCAAACTAAACACGATCCATTTAATGATGTAAGAACATCACTTGTGTCTATTCATTACCTCATGATATTAAGAATATTATACAAGGTAGAATTGTGTCACTTTTGTATTATATATTAATTTCTTGATCTTTTAAGCTAATTATAAATATGTGACTTAACATAAGTCACATTGTGCACATTATAGTTTTACTTTATCAAGGAGTCTACTAATATCATCACTCAAATAAAGAGAGACAATGACAATTTTTTGACAAACCATTTTTTCCAGCATAAGTCATGTTCAACTAATCATTGCTTTTATCACTATACTTATTGACAACTTTTGACAATGATCAAATTAAACACTTCCCAAGTGAAAAGACACAAGTCTCATGTCTTAGGATTCAAGACACAATGAAACATTAATGACACATAATACAATTCCATAATGTTTCATTTGCTAGGTCTATTCAATATATAAAAGTACCAATTTTTCTCTTTTATATACTCGTGTCGTCAAATATTTGTAGAGCTACAATAATCGATTACCAACACGACAATCTTATCTCGATAATTAATGTTTCATGTCAATTATCATGATTGTGAATATCTTTTGATTTATGTAAATCATTATCTTTAAGAACATTACAGTTAAAGACCAAGAGTCTCATTCTCAACACTTCGAAAAGACGAATACATTAATAAACGAACAAAATATTTACACATGTAATTTTTAATAATTGACATATAAAAATAAAATTGAAGATATCTCGTCAACATGCGTTTCTCTGGTCTTCCTTAGGCAAAACTTTTAGTCTATCCTGATGAAAGTTGAGATCGAATGTTATATATCTTGAGTTTGTCTGTTGTTGTTGCTTCTATTGCACCAAATACAATTTACCTTTTATCAATTAATGAGTGCCTTCGGGCCATGGACTTCGAAAAAAAAATAGTTGGAATGTGACTCAAGGTATATATGCAAGGTGAATTGATGCTTCCCTGTGCACTGGTACTTATTTAATTTGCCAAACAATTATATGCATATACATAGGTAAGTATTAGAACGAGACCTGATCTTATTTTATTAAAATGAAGTTCATTTGTTGTTTAATTAAATCTTATTTTTGTTTAGAAGATTCAAACAGTTGTTTAACAAACTCGTAAGGTTGTTTAACAACATGATTTCAAGATAAAATTTGTACCACAAGTACGATCTTGTTCAAATCATGATATAACGACGTAAATTTTAGAATCACTTGATTTTTTAAACAAGTTAATTTTCATAATAAATTGAATCCAACGGCCAGATTGTAAAAAACAAACCAGGAGTCTTAGACCTTTAGCAGCATCTCCGAAGTGTTTCTCTCTCAGCCACATCAATTTTTCTCTCTCTCACGTCAGCACAAACCAATATCCTAAATTTTCTTTAACTGGACTCAAAAACAACTCAAGCGCCCTACATTCTCTCACATCCACGTCATTTGGGGATCAATTTAGGTAAAATACAAAAAAACTATTTTAAAAAAAATATAAACAAATAAAAAACATATTTTCATAAAAAATATATTTGAAAAAACGATTTGAAATAATTTTTAAAATAATTGTTAACATATTTTTATCAACATCAACATAACCCCAATGCCTCAAAAGAGGCTCCTGTCTAAGCGAGGTAAGAGGAGTCGGATGTACGCAACACTACCACTGTAAAACAGTGATGTTAACATATTTTTATATTGAAAAAAATCGAAAATCAATCCGGGAGCCACGTTCCCCACCCACCCTGGCGGGTGACATGTTTCTCTTTTGGCTTACGTGACCGGGTGTGCCACAGTACCGTCTGCGCTAACTTGACACCGTTAAGGGTGTTCTTACAACACTCAACAAAGTCTATGTTAGACCGCTCTTCTGTCGGGTTTTGGCATCTTTATCCGTCGGGAAATCCTATTTTGTAGTAGTGTTCACACTTCACACAAGAAATTTTCTTAGATCTAACCATTGTGGATGACACTAGATCAATGGTTGGTAGTATGGTATAAACAGCTACAGTACTCATATATGACAGGGGTTTCGCGTCTTGGATTTTGTCATTTCCAATGATTCGTCATTTTACTATCTTTAATGGTGAGGTTCAAAATACCAAATGATACACTTGAAAAATCCAACTCATGACTAATCTATTTGAGATACCAATTGGATAGCTAAGCTGGTATTACTTACCATTTATTAAAACAAACCCCCAACAACTCATACTCATTATTGAGGCATAAATAAAGAGTCCTTATACACGGACGCGCCTTACGTGGACGTGTTGAGTCAACGTCCAGTCAGCAAAATTTCTCTTCACGTGCTTTGGTCTTCTTAAAAACGCTGGTTCTTTAGGTTGAACGATTCTTTTCCCAATACACAGATAGTGCAGACCCTAGGACAGCGTGCAAACCCTTTATTCGTGCAGAGTCCAGACTTATCATAATAAAATATTGTTTTTAACTTTTAGGTTGGATCAACTTAATCCAAACAGACACACAACATATTCCGAACAGACAGTCTTCTTATTCCGAACAGACGCACAACTTAATCCGAACAGACAGACTTCTTATTCCGAACAGACACACAACTTAATCCGAACAGACACACAACATATTCCAAACAGACACACAACATATTCCGAACAGATACACAACTTAATCCGAACAAACACACAACTTAATCCGAACAGACACACAAGAACTTTAGTGGATGTGAACATAAACAAAGTCAATGGTTCACACAAGAACTTTCCTCGATCAGATTCAGATCCAACCATTCCATGTCTATGTAAGCCACCACTAGGGCTGTAAACGGGTCGAAGCGGGGCAAGTTTTGAACCCACCACTACCCGACCAGTCTAAGGTAGGCGGGTTGGCCGGTCGGGTCTGGTCAAGTGAATTTTTTTAATCACTACTCGACCCGCCTAAGATCGGGTAAAAAGGTTACGCAGGCGGGGCGGGTAAACGGGTTATGCGTGGCGGGTAGATGGATAAATGAATTTTTATATGTTTTTTTTTCTTCTTCTTCATAACACCATAAATTAAAAACATGACACATTAGCACCTTAAAAACATGACCCATGTGATGAACACCATAAAATTATAAATAACTTCAACTTTATAACACTATTAGTAAATTAGGGATTAGAGAATAGATATATGTATATGGTATATAAGTGTGTATATATATATAATATTTATTATTTAATTTATTAAATTCTTATGCAGGTAATCGGGTAAATATAGTGGGTAGAAAATACAACCGCTACCATCCCCGTTTATTAGTCGGGTAGGCGGGTATTTGAGTAGGCGGATGGTGGGTTGAATTTTTTATACCGCTACCCGACATAGACGGGTCAGGGTGAGTTTTACTCGCCCTACTTACAACCCTAGCCACCACCAGCACTACTCTTCCACGCCACTAGTAGAAACTAGCTAGATTAGCTACTTAATTAAGATATATACTTGTGCTGATTGTTGATTAGATATGGAGTATAATGGAAGGAATTGTGTTACCACCACTGCGTTGTTTATAGCCATTGTTTGGTATCGGTGGTTTGGTCCTCTTGGAAGACATACCTTTCGTGAAGGGCTTCATCTTTGGAGCAGCAAGTGCAGCATATCAGATCAAATTTGCCAATCCATTCTCTAAATATCTTACATATGTTGTATGGAAATGGATATAGCTTATAAATTTTGTACTGAATTGCTATTCGTCGTTGGAAAATTACTTAAATCGTCTGTGTAAATTATCATTTTGTCATTCTCTCATTTCTACTTATATATTTATTCAATTCACTTTCCTACCATTACTCTCTTCATCTTCCTCTCATAATCATCAAGAAGAATGTCTCGGATGCCAGGAAATGAACCAACAGACGCCCCACTGTACTCCACATCATTCCTGGATAAAATAATTATTTTTAAAAACTAAGAACAAATAAAAAACACATTTAAAAATTAATAAAAAACACATTTAAAAAAATCAAAATAAAATATTAAAAAAAACTACCAATGGGCTTGGGGCACGTGCCCCCCTCCACTACCAGGGGTCGCGACCCGACCCAGGTCCGGACCCCGTAAGGGGTGGATCCAGGTCGTGAAAAAATCATCCGTAGTTGTGGTCTATTGGACAAATCATCTAACTAGTCATTTTATAGACCACCATGTAATTTTAAATCTCAAAGTTTATTTGCCATCTTATGTTATCCGTGTCGTAGGCAATATTTCCAGGATTACGCTGGAGTATGTTTCAAAGAATTCGGCGATCGAGTGAAGCATTGGATCACCCTGAACGAGCCACGAACTATGTGCAGCAATGGGTACGTGACCGGTACCCACGCACCCGGTCGTTGCTCACCTTCGGTGGATCCCACTTGCACCGACGGCAACTCCGGCACTGAACCCTACACGGTTGGCCACAACATGTTGCTTGCTCATGCCGAGACTGTCAACCTGTATAGAGAAACATACCAAGTAATTTTTACTGAGAATAGTTTACTTAGTTAGCAATAACTTATGCATTTGCTTGACAAATTGAGATAACTCAATTTAAATCTCAGTAGCTACAAAGCAACTAAAATTTTCTTCTTCTAATTCTTGCGGAGCTTATGTGTTCATATTCATTTTGTTAACTACTAAAATAAATTTAAAAAAAAAACTTGTGCATTTGCTTAGAAATTGCAATTTTCATTAGTGGTTGGAACTTGTTTGACAAGGTTCACAGAAGGGGTCAATAGGCATTTCTGTATCATCTCCATGGTTTCTTCCTTTGTCAATGTATAAGCCTCGTGATGATGCCTTTACCCGTGCTATTGATTTCTCCTGTGATGGTAAGAACTACAAATAATTCTTTCAAATATTGGAAGGTAATAATCTAAATATCCCGGCCCTATGTTTTAAAAGAAACCACCAACCTTCAAAAGTAACCATGCTACAGGTTTTTGGACCCACTGACCAGTGAAGACTACCATTCATAATGAGAGCGCTTGTTGGGGGACAGACTGTCCTATTTCACAGAAGATCAATCAAGAATATTGAATGGTTCATATGACTTCGTTGGTTGTTAACTACTGTACTTCCAACTATGTGTTCCACGATGCTTCGTCTGCCGAACACAAAGAACCCACCTATATCTCTTGACTCCATAACTAATACCACGTGACTGTAGGGAGGAGATCTAAGATGTACTAACACGACTACGGATTAAACGTACCACAAAATAAAATATTGATTGCCGAAAATAACTTTGGACCATTTCTCAATCTTAATGCAACAAGTAAACACGAATAAGATGAAAATCACAAGCAATCACACAACACACCTGAAGCAAACAACGACAAACACGATTTTACAAGGTTTGTTAAGATGCCTACATCATTGGGGGGTCTCATGCGGGTTTCATTTCCTTGAAGTTCTTCTCCAACAAGAGAAGTGTCTGAGATTACAAACGATTGGAAGCAATATGTCTCCCAAAGCACTCTAGATCTCTCTCTAGCTTAATCTCTCTTAAGGAAATAAGTATTGTATGTTGTGTTACAGAATTAGGGCAAAAATCCTATTTATAATGGGCTACAACCGTACAATAAATCATTCAGATCGTGTATAACTGTCGGAAAACGGTCGATCAGAATTCTCCATCAGTAGACCGGTTTTCGGTTAGTTTGCGTAACTACCATTATTCGGTCGGCCACTCACCCCGAGCCGTTCGACCGTTCCGTGCTTCTGTACAGCGCCTGAAGCTCCTGGACTATTTCGGTCGACCGCGTGTCTAACACCGGTCGGCCGATCTGCATGCTGATTCTCATCTTGCAACTCCTGTCCCTTTTCGATTGACCGTGTGCCCAGCACCGGTCGACTGAATCTTGATCCATCCTGAGCCCAAATCTCCTGGCGTTCTTCAGTCAATCGTGCTCCCAGAACCGGTCGACCGAATCTTAATCTGATCCGAACCCAATGGCTCCTGGAGTTATTCGGTAGACCGAGTGCCCCGCACCGATCGACCGATTCTCCATGATTTCCTGTATTTAACAATTGTATAAACCAATTCCCACGATACAGCATATCCAGTAATCCTTGGTTGGACAATGCTTATATTCTGGAACTCTAATACAATACATTTGGATAACTCATCGTCGTAATACATGCATCGTGTGCTAAAATTTATAGTACGTACACAAGTTTTACTTAATTACATTCTTCTTTGAAAGTTATAATTGCAGTTGTAGACATTTCTTCTTATTATATGTATAAAAAATAGAACGAAACCAAGGGTGTCGAATAATTGAGTGATATTTCAAATATAAACATACACCACATAATTTAAGAAGCTGTTGTAATACATACTAAAAAGTTAATATAGATAACTTCTTTAAGCATTAAGAAGTTGAGTAGATATAAATACGTACACAATTTTTGGACATTTTCATTCATGTTGTTATAATATTGCTCTATTTCTTCTTCCTTAGGATTGGCGTTGATGGAAAACCAATCGGCCCTCAGGTAATTACTGCAGCCTAATCTTTCCTATGCTAATTAGATTCCATTATATATAATACTGTAACACAGAGTGGTTTTTCCTCTGATAATATAGGCGGCATCAAAGTGGGAGTTTGTGTATTCGTATGGAATAAATGACATCTTAGTCTATACAAAGAACAAATACAACGATCCCGTTATCTACATCACTGAAAATGGTACATTAATTTGAATTTGTTTCCGGCGACGAATAGTAGTTCTCTTAATTTACCCAATGTTTTTGTTGTGTTTATGATAACGTTTTGTAGGATACAAGTAAAGATTAAAAAAGTCTATTAAGATAGTCTAAAATAAAATTGTTTTTAAGAAAAAGCAGTATTTTCGAAAGCATGAATTCCAAATAATACATTATAACTCTGCATTCTTTATGGAAAAAAACACAAAGAGACCAAAAAATACATTATAGGTGAGCTTAAGGGGTATTTGGATTGCCCCAAATAATACATTATAATTTTGCATTCTTTATGGAAAATGCAATTTTGATATTTTTCATAAAATAAGACCCTTTTTTCTTCTCAAATAGAGTTTTATTTCTTTTTTATTTGTTTCTTATGAAAACTTTAATTTTACAAAAAATACATCTTGATCCAAACACATTTACAATAATGTGTTACATTATTTGAATGAATGTCAATTTCAAAAATACATTTTTGATCCCAAGTCTTCGAATCATTTAGTTACCCAAACAAAACATGACATAAGTGTTTTTGTTTGTTTTAATAGATTCATAGGTGTTGCAAAATCGACTCACCAAAAACGAACAGTCGAAATTTAAGGCGGCGATCACATAAATTGTGTTTACCTAACTTCAACTATTTCTCGTTTTTATTTAGGGAATACGAGACCATGAAGATGTGGAAAACTATTGTACTTAAATAACTAGGATATGGTTATATTCTAGTAAGGAAATGTGTTAATGAAATTACCATTCGTTGTCCGCGAATTACTTAAATTGTCCGCGTCAATTACCATTTTGTCATTCACTTTCCATTAATACACATTTCGCCACGTCTCTAAAAAGAAAGTTTCTCTCTCAGTTTCCTCACTTTACGAGTACCAACAACAAGGAAATGTCTGGCGAACCGTGTGAATCCTGCACGGTAACTTAAAAAAAATTGGTCGGGGCGTCTATACCCCCCCCCCCCCCCCGGGTGAACAAATTTCCAATTTTAAATTGAATGAGGTGGAGTACATGTTAAGATGAACATTTTACCATGTATTTATTTATATGATAAATTAGAGAATGATTTTTTTTTTGGTTGGGTTGAAGTACTTCACCACTCATTTAGTTCCACATGGTAGTTGAGTACCACACTACAATAGCCAAGTGTGATATATATAATTAATGGTCAAAATATTGACACTTGAGCAACTTGAGCTTGATTAATGTGCGGGTTCAATGCCTGCTATAGGCTGTCATATATTTTTTTTGCATTATTTAAAGGTATAATTTGAAATATTTCAATTCAGTAAAGAAAGTAATACAATACAACGTACAAACAAATTATACATTAGAAATCACGCAAAGTAAGAAATTCATTATAAATTACACGTTACAATCAATATCTACTACGTAACAGCTCCCGCTCCCAATAGCATCCTCACATGCTAGAAATACTTCACGACTTACAAATAATTTGATGTAACACACCGTATAATTTAAGATTTCTTTATTAAAAAAACAGGGGCATCTGACTAATATGCCCCCCATGGGGGAGGCGTATTTGGCAGCCACCCCGATCGATTTTTTTTTACTAATATATATCCAATATAAAATGTAATTATTAAACTTAAGTTAGTTAATGGCCATCGATGATCATATCTACAGATGGAACCCTGGAAGGTGGAATCAACCAAGAGGGGATTCAATACTACAACAACCTCATCAATCCTCTAGTGTCCAAAGGTGTAAACCCCTTATGTTTCTTCTCAAAGTCAAAGTATTTGCTGCTCCAATTTAATTAAAATCAGAGATGCAATTGCAATCTATGTATGCCTTACCAAGTTATCATTCAATGATATGCTACAATTATACGTTTTATTTCCTTAATCTTGCTGAGGAATTCTTACACACACATATATAAAATGGGGTTATTTTTCTATTCTATATATAACTTTCGGCTTTGCAGTTTGCACTTGTGGCTAAGTTTTTATAATAATATATTTGCTGGACTAAAACCTTTTGTGACTATGTTCCATTGGGACGTTACAAGCCCTGGAAGATAAATATGGAGGCTTTCGTAGTGGAAAAAAAAGTGTAAGCCTGATATATGGTCGACTGATCAGATATACAATTTGAAGACATACAAATGATATAATTTGTGTTTTTAATTGTTTAGATAAATATGTTAGTTTCAAATAACTATAATTACAACATTCATAAGATGTAACAATAACAGTTATTACGTTTGTACGCCTGGAGTACACCGTTAGGTGCAAATCACAAGAAATAAATGAAATAACATGTATATTATTGTAGGCGACGCCGGGAAATCTGATAAACAGTTCAAAATTGGTAAATTCAAAAACTTCAGGTATAAATGCCCCAATAGAGTATTTTTATATATAATATTAGAGCATCTCTGAAATCTAACGAAGTCAGAATCTTAGGTTATTGAAAAACTAGGAGGAATACTAGTAGGATGCCAAAAAACTAGGAGTGTCAAAATATTCATGGATCCATACAGGCTTAATAAGTTCTCAAAATCTAAGGAGGTCTTTTCAAGGACGTCCCTCATCTCATTTGGAGCCACCTTGTTATGGTCATGCTTGCTTAAAAAAACAAAATATTATATTAGCTTAAAATTTCAAAACTAAATATGAATTATGTGTACCTCTCAGGGGCTCAACATGAGATTTATATTTGAGAGTTTTTTGCTTGGAAATTAAAGAGTATTCCGATGCACAAACCAATAGGGATTTACAACTTTAATACCATCAACTATCCTAACCACAAATCCAACTTACTAACTCTTTATCTCTCTGTTACGTCAGTACAACTACATATCCAACTATTTATCCAACCAAACACAAAAAACACTCCACTATAACAACTCAACTATTCAACACACACACTCTCTCTCATCCGCATCATTCCTGAATAAAACAATTTTTTTTAAAACTAAGAACAAATAAAACACATTTAAAAAAAAATAAAAAAACATATTTTAAAAATATTTTTTTTTTTGCCACCACTACCAGGGGCCGCGACCCGACCTAGGACCGGGACCCGTTAAGGGGCCGGATCTTGGTTGCGGAAAAAAAATCCTCCGTAGTGGGTGGTCTAATGGACAAATCATCTAACTAGTCATTTTATGGACGACCATGTAATTTTAAATCTCAAAGCTTAATTGCCATCTTATGTTATCCGTGTCGTAGGCAATATTTCCAGGATTACGCTGGAGTATGTTTCAAAGAATTCGGCGATCGAGTGAAGCATTGGATCACCCTGAACGAGCACGAACTGTGTGCAGCCACGGGTACGTGACCGGTACCCACGCGCTCGGTCGTTGCTCACCTTCGGTGGATCCCGCATGCACCGGCGGCAACTCCGACACTGAGCCCTACACCGTTGGCCACTATTAGTCATTAAGATATTGTATTATCAATTAGAATCATTGAGATATTGTGTTATCAATTAGTATCATTTGTTGTATCTATTAAATCTTTCTATTATTGTACAATCATCACCTCTATAAATACAAAGCTCAACCCATTGTGGATGGTGGGCACTCATTCCAAATACATCCTCATCTTAATTTGGTATCAGACAAAGGTCGATCCTTCTTTTCTTCCTTTTTTTTAATTCTTTTTTCCCAACACACCTTTGGTCATCGTGATGTCGTCATCATCAAATACTACCGCTCCCGCTATCACGAATGTGTCCCACTTCCTCACCATCAAACTGACACCTACCAATTTTCTCCTCTGGAAAACTCAACTAATGCCACTCTTCACAAGCCAAGGTTTGGTTGATCATATCACTGGTGACACATCGGCACCCGCGTCCCATACTTCGGAAGGCAACCCAAATCCCCTCTATACGGCATGGTATCTCCGTGATCAACAAGCCTTGACGTGGTTACATGCGTCTCTTTCCGAGGAGGTTTTTCGACAAGTGGTGGGTCAAACAACAGCGAGGGGTGCTTGGCTTGCCCTTGAAACTGCCTACGCATCACCATCACAAGCGAGAATTCTTCAATTACATATGCAACTTCATGGACTTCATCAAGGCGATCAACCAGTCGCCGTATTTCTTCACAAAGCAAAAGCTATCGCCGACGATCTCGCTGCCATCGGTCGTCCCCTCGCCATCGAGGACTTCAATGCTTTTGTGTTTAAGGGGCTGAACGCAGACTTCAAAGATCTTGTCACCGCTCTCGCAACAAGAGGTACCCCACTTCCATACCCGGAACTTCTTGGATTTCTCTCAAGTCATGAAATTCGGCAGCAGCTAACCGCCCCTGTTATCGCCACCGGTGAGAATCCCGTCGCTCACGTTGCTGTTACTGATGATGGCAAGTATTTTCGTGGACGTGGTCGCAGCAGGGGTCGTGGGCGCAACTCTTTTCCTCCGTGTCCATGTTGTAATCGCACCAATCATCCCTATGATAGGTGCTTCCAGAGGCTTAAGCAACTTTCAAATATGCCACCTCCACCACATGCCCATGCTTCCCCCTATCCACCTACTTCTACTCCTACTGCATCAAACAATCAACTTGCGGCTCTCTATGCTCAAGCCGCTCAAGGTGATCATTCATTCGTTGTCGACTCTGGCGCGACACATCATATGCTCCCGGATCTATCATCTTTGTCTATTCATCGAGAGTACACCGGTCCGGAGAACGTGAGAGTTGGAAACGGTGCAGGTTTGCCTATCTTACACACCGGCTCATCCATTATTTCTTCTCCTTCTTGCTCTTTACAACTCCATAATGTTCTTCATGTGCCGGCCATGACTCATCGTCTTCTATCGGTCTCTAAATTAACACGTCATAATAATGTATCTATTGAGTTCTTTCGTGATCGTTTCTTTGTAAAGGGAATTCCGTCGGGGAAACCTCTGCTCACCGGACCACTTGATGGGGAGATCTATCGATTACTGCAGTCGTCCACCACCAATAAGATCGGGCGCAGGCAAGGTGTTCGTTGTTTTGCTGCAACCAGTCAACCTATTTCTCTTGATGTTTGGCATGCTCGTTTTGGGCACACCTCTTTTTCTACAACAAAGGATATTATCTCTCGCTTTTCGCTGCCTCTCTCTAGAAGTTCGCAACCCACAGTGTGTCACGGATGCGCACTTGGCAAAGCTCACCGGCAACCACTTCCACTAACATCAACGCTTGCCTCGACTCCGTTGGCTCTCGTGCATGCCGACGTGTGGGGCCCTACTCCCACACCCTCAAGCAGCGGGAATCGATTTTATGTTACATTTTTGGATGATTTTTCCAAGTTCATTTGGTTCTTTCCTTTAAAAAATAAGTCTGATGTCAAAGATATTTTTATTTCATTTCAAAAAATGGTGGAATGACAATTTTCTTGCAAATTATTGTGTTTACAAAGTGATGGTGGTGGTGAATTTATAGCTCTACGATCTTATCTTCATTCTCAAGGAATCCTTCATCGGATTTCATGCCCCCGTACCCATGAGCAAAATGGATCCATCGAGCGACGACACCGACATGTAGTCGAACTGGGTCTTGCCACCATGGCCCATGCCTCCATACCATTTCGCTTTTGGGATTTCATATTTGAGTCTATTGTCTCTCTTATAAATCAAAGTCCATCTTCTGCTATTGGCGGTGCTATTCCCATCACCAAACTATGTGGATTCATTCCAGACTACAAATTCCTTCGTGTTATCGGTTGTCTATGCTACCCGTATCTTCGTCCGTACAACTGCCACAAGACACAATTCCGATTCGCCCGATGTGCTTTTCTGGGCTATCCTTCTCAATATAAAGGTTATAGATGTCTTGATTTAACTACAGGACAAATATATATATGTCGTCATGTTGCATTTGATGAACAACAATTTCCTCTCGCTAATCATTTTTTTTCTGACGCCTCACCACGCACTCGTGAACCTACTCCTTGGCTTGAGATCATCACAACCTCTGCAACACCACATGAGCAAATGGACCAGCCCACAAATCATGATGCAAATCCATCACCTTTGCCTCATGCACGTGATGAGTCCACCAATACCCTCGATGACTCAGCAACTACAACACCTTCTAGTGCTCCCACTTCTTCACCAGAACACACATCAAACCACTCACCTCTTCGTCATCATCACATGGTGACACGCACAATGGCTGGTACACGTCGCCCTTCCACTCGTTACGCTCTAATCACAACAGCCTCTCCAATGGAACCTCGCAACTATTCAGAAGCTTTGAAACATGTTGAATGGCGACATGCCATGGTTGAAGAGATGAATAGCTTGATAAAAAATGGTACTTGGGAGCTTGTACCACCACCATTCTCTTGCAATGTCGTTGGTTGTCGATGGGTTTTCAAACTTAAACAGAATGCTGATGGCTCCATCCATCGTCACAAGGCACGTCTTGTCGCAAAAGGGTTCCATCAACGGCCAGGCTTAGATTTCCACGATACATTCAGTCCGGTCATTAAACCCACCACCATCCGTCTTCTTCTTAGCCTTGCGACATCATCTAACTGGCCTCTTCGTCAACTTGACGTCCAAAATGCATTCTTGCATGGAGTTCTTCGTGAGGAGGTGTACATGACTCAACCACCGGGTTTCGTTGATCCTGCTCGTCCCTCCCATGTATGTCGCCTCCGAAAGTCCCTATATGGTCTCAAACAAGCCCCTCGTGCATGGTTCCACTGCCTCTCTACTCATCTTCAAACTCTTGGTTTTATGGGCTCTAAAACTGATTCCTCTCTTTTCATCTATGCCAAAGGTTCCACTAGGACTTATCTTCTAGTATATGTTGATGATCTTGTTATTACAGGAAATGACCAATCTCATATTAACATGCCACAACATGTTGCCTGCTCATGCCGCGACTGTCAACATGTATAGAGAAACGTGTTGACAAATCGAAATAACTCAATTTAAATCTCAGTAGCTACAAAGCAGCTAAAATTTCTTCTTCTAATTCTTGCGGAGCTTATGTGTTCATATTCATTTTGTTAACTACTAAAATAAATTTAAAAAAGAAACTTGTGCATTTGCTTAGAAATTGCAATTTTCATCAGTGGTTGAACAAGTTTGACAGGTTCACAGAAGGGGTCAATAGCCATTTCTGTGTTATCTCCATGGTTTCTTCCTTTGTCATGTATAACTGTATAAGCCTCATGATGATGCCTTTACCCGTGCTATTGATTTCTCCCGTGGATGGTAAGAACTACAAATAATTCTTTCAAATATTGGAGGGTAACAATCTAAATATCCCGACCCTATGTTTTACAAGTAACCACCAACCTTCAAAAGTAACTATGCTACAGGTATTTGGACCCACTAACCAGTGGAGACTACCCATTCATAATGAGAGCACTTGTTAGGGGACAGACTATCATATTTCACAGAAGATCACACTAGTACAGATAAGAGAATATAAGTCGAATATACGAGGAGTTTATACGTCGGATATCAGGTTGCCTTGACCCAACGTATATGTATATGTCGTATATACATAGACGTCGGCTGCTTAAAAGCCAACGTAGATTCCTAAAGAAATAGACGTCGGCTATAGGCTACACCCGACGTCTATTCGCCAGCAATAGACGTCAGTTGTGTCTTATGTCCGACATCTATTTCTTTTTCCGACGTCGGCTCTTCGGGACAACTGATGTTTATACCCATACCAGATTAAAAATAATAATACAAAATGTTGAAATCATAGATTCTTGCACAACACATTCATCCTACATAGCAAACACATTCAACCTGCACAAGAAATCATTCGTACATGTACATACAAGCACAAATACATTCATCCATTACACCTTGATCCACAACACATAAATGGTATGTTTGATTATATTAAGGCATAAAATTATATGTTTGTAATACAAGTAAAACATGTTAAATAAATTACAAAAAAGTGGAACCTCTTAATTCATTAACATGTTTCAAATAAATTAGCGAGTTCATCGTTCGCGACTTTCATCAAGCTCCTGTTGCGAGTAAGGATCACTATTCTGTTGGAAGACCTATACAAAGACAAGTTAAAAATATTAATATCTAATTAATGAAACTATAATTATACAACTAAATGTCGATCTATATTACCTCGGATAAGGATACGTTTTGAGGTACAATTTCGATGATTTTCTCCATGTATCAACACGTAGTAACCACATTTCATATTTCAAGTCTGCTTGCGGTACTACAAACACATAAATTTGCTAAGTATATGTTCAATTACTTAACTTAATTAACAAAAATAGGAGGAAAAATTTACTCTCGTTTCATGCCATGTTACTCCCACTTTTGGGATTGTTCTCCTGCCACCTAATCGAGTGTAAACCTTCATAATCATGAGTAGCACAAGATATTTAACATGAAGTTGATAATACTAATAAAAATACACATATCACAAATACGATGATTAAAATAAACTTACATTGAAACAAGTTTCTTCATGGATTCCCTTGGTTTAATCGACTCCAAAAGATCAAACCAATATGTCAAATTAGTCTCGGGGCATACAACGACAAAGATCCAATGAGCACCGTTTATGTATATAATTTGAAGTTTATCAAGCATCTAGAATCCCAAACAATTCTTTGAAAAACATTTTGAAATCCATTAAAAACATTTTTCATGCATCCATAGTTCACAAATTAATTATGAACCGCTGTCCATCCAATTTCCAATGGAAAGATGAATCGCAGTTTTTCGGTTTTGTTGATTCTCTTACAAAATAATCGTTTATACTTAAAACGAAATTATTGCAAGTTAGACTTATGTCTAAATCATAATTCTAATAATTACATGTCATGTTTTAAACATTCAAAACATTTAAAACGAATTATTATAAAGAATTATTTCAACAAACATTTAAAGACCGAAAAATGGGTAAACCGAATTGTTTAAATCCTAGATGGTAAACTAAATTTGTTTACAGCCATAAATCATAAGAAAATTGAACCCTAAGCTCTGATACCACTGTAGGATTTCATGTTTAATTATACATATATATTTTTCGAATTTTCATGTATAATAAGGATTTATTACAATTTTCTTCGATTTATTTATGCATGCATCGGTTTGTTTTAACAACTAATTTCAAAAACTTATTAAAACAAACACAAAGGGACTCCAAAATTCATACCTAGAAGTTCTCAAAAACTTCTTGACGCTTCAGAGACGTTGAGGAAGCTAATCTTCGCTTCTCGTTGCGCTGGATGCCTCCGAGTGTTCACCGAAACCCTAAACAAGGTTGGAGAGAAAGGAGCTAGCCAATCGATCTCCAAACAAGCTTAGAATCTAGCTACAAACCCCTTCCTTAGCCTCTGAGATATCTCCTTCCAAAGACTTAGAAAACTAAGAGAATTTTCGTGGGTTTTAGTAATGAATTAGGAGAGAAAATAATTTCTGAATTGTGTAACCCAATTAGGGAGAATAAGGACCTATTTATAGGTTCCAATCTTACTCTTAATCATGACTATTCTTAAGCCACGGTTTTATGACAATTTCTCTCACAAACTAATTCCATAATGCATTATATGCACCCACAAAACGTTTGACCAAATTTGGAGCTAATCCAACCATCGATCAAATTAATCTCTTAATAATCAAAGGCAGAAAATCGACCGCTGTTCGGTTTACCGAGTCCCACTCGGTTAACCGAATTTGTCACGATCGTTTAACCGAGTACGTGACGGATGACCGAATCTTAAGGAGAAAAATTCTCCTTAACCGATCGGACCCATTCACGTCTAAAACCGAGTGCTATTCGGTTAACCGAAAATATCGGAACTTGACATTGTTCGGTCGACCGTTTCTGGTTCGGTACACCGTACCAAAGCTCCTGGCACTTTGGTCAAGTTCGGTCAATCAATTACGATTATCCGTTCCACGTTCGGTTGACCGATCCATAGATCCTTCGGTCGACCGAACTATAACGGATTACCGAACTTCTACCCGATTTTGCCTATTTCAAATTTTGGATTTATTTCCAACAAAATTTGAACTTAAGGGGGTTTTAGGAAATTCACAACTTATGCAATGTATTATCCTATCCAACAATAAATTATTGCACCCCATAATATATGCATCTCATATGAATTTATCATGACTCTAATTATGTTTATATACAACATAATTGATTTTACTTGATCACCACATGTGTCATATTTTCTATGAGAAACCCGACACATCATATGAACCAAAAATCAAGCATCTTGTTTCACGGTTTTTGCGGTGTGACCTATGGGAGGATCTAAACTAAGTTGGCAGTGATATTAAGAGCTTAATATCACAAGCTATAAGCGGTATCTAGCTACACATTATAGCTCCCAATTAGTTAAATGTCTTAATTCCACTCGAACCAAAACCCGATCCATTTAGTGATGGAGTGCACCACTTGTGTCCGTCCCTTGCCTCATGATATTAAGAATACACACAAAGTAGTATTGTGTCATCTTTGTATTAGTATTCATTTCTTGATCTCTTTAAGCTAGTTATAAATATGTGACTTAACTCAAATCACATTGTGCACATTATAACTTTGCTTTATCAAGGGGCCCACTAATATCATCACTCAATTAAGAGGGACAATGATAATCTTTTGACTAACTATCTTCTCCAACGAAAGTTATACTTAACCAACCAATGCCTTTACACTACACTGATCGATAGTTCAAGACACTGATCTAATTAAGTATTCCTTAAGTGATCAGATATAAGTCTCATATCAAAGGACCAAAGACACAGTAAAATATTAATGACACAGAAACACATTTCTATAATATTTTACTTATTAGGTCTATTCAGTATACAAAAGTAATATTTTCCTCTTTTGCATACCCGTGTTGTCACTCACTTGTAGAGCTACAATGATCTATGACCAACACGACAATCTTAACTCGGTAATTAATGTTCCATGTTAATTACCATGATTGCGAATATCTTTTGTTTTATGTAAACCAATATCTTTTAGAGCTCTACGGTTAAGGACCAAGAGCCTCTTCCTTAACACTTCTAAAAGACGAATAACATAAACAAGGAACAAAATGATTTCTCATTCAATTCATAATAATTGACATTTAAAAGTAAAACTTTTAGAACACATTCCCTTCAAAGAAAACACTTACTTCACTTGCACGTCGATAATCATTATGCACACATGATCCATCGTCAAGAACTGCATAATATCATCTTTGGTGACGTATAAAGCCGAAGACAACCCTTGAACCTCCTCCTTCAAATCCCAGGTATTTAAGGAATGTGATTCTCTACCTATCATATATTGATACAACATTTTGCACCTACTTCGTAGCAAATTAATGTTGATGAGAGGTTGGTTGTTTGACCCTTTGCTCCAAGGACTTGAAAGCTTACATATATGTATACAAACGTAAAAAACACAATTATTAACAAAGTTGAAATTTATTAGTTTTCAAAATTAAAGTATACCCCGTGTTTGTCATTTAGCTCCACTAAATGACTAGGCCACCTCACGAACCCACCGATAGCATCGTCGAGAGTAGGGGTGTCAGTGGATTTCCGAAATCCAAGAATCCGCCCGCGCTCGTATTTGTTTTATCCAAGAATCTGTCATCCGTAAAACCGTATTCGTATCTGAAACTTGATATCCGGGAACTCGCAGAGCGAATATAGATATCGATACATCTGATCCAAATAACATCCGATCCGATATTGAATATTTGTATTATAGGATCCGTATCCGTATATGTATCAATATCCATTTAATATCATACATAACATATATATGTATATATTTATTATTTTTTTATAATTTGCACATAGTTGCTAATTAATTGTAACTTAATAAGTTAATATTATCAATTTATCTTTCATATGTAATATGAAAAAGTAAGTTCTTTGTATACAATTTACCCAACATATATAAACTATTTTCTTCCAATTTTCCAAACAAAACCTAACCCTAACCCAACCTGTGCCGCCACCATCCCTCGCCTCAGCCTCTTTCCGTGTTGTCTCCGCCTCGTCCCGTCGTGCCTCGTCTCCACCTCTATTGCACAATTGCTTCTCCATCGTCGATGAGGTGCTAATGTTTCTCCAACGATCCATCTTTTTTTTGCTTATGCTAATCGCTTACCCCGCTCTAGACATACGATGTGTATACTTGTTAGAAAAATATAAAATATAAAAGTGATACAACTTACTATCTTTCATCCAACATTTGAAAAATAATGTGAATTAATAACATATACAAGTGATACAACTTACTATCTTTCATCCAACATTTGTGTTTCTAACTTTGCGTACCCCGCTCTAGACATGCGATGTGTATACTTGTTAGAAAATATAATCTTTTGATTTTTTGCTTGGAGGGCCTAAAACTAATTTTATTAGATTATCATTTAAAACAGTAACTTAATAAGTTCATATTCTAAAATAAACTCAGTTACCTCAAACTCTGGGTTGCCTCTTGTTTTTTGAATTGCTCTTATTTATTCGGAGTGATAAAGTTATAGATATCACATGGATTTCTGTCCTGGTAGTCTCCGAATATATACTTGTTGGTTAAATTTATTTTGAAGTCGCTCCAACGGACCGACATGTATGTCATCCACTTTTTCTTTAACTTGTCAGTGGATTGGAACCCAAAACTTTTCTATGACACGTTAACATTTTAAATTTCTATATCTCAAAACTTCGACTAAAACTAAAGAATATTATAATGGACTCATTACTTGATCATCATCCCAGATTGTGTCTTTCAGCTTCGGACTCATTACCTGCATGTCATCCCATATTGTGTCTTTCAGCTTCTCATCAACTTCGGCCCAACTCAACAAACAAATGTCAACTTTGGCCTTCGCTAGGCTCCCCAGAAAACTTTTCTAGTTATCAGACAATATGCCTATCGGCTCAAGACCGTCATCAAACTGGATTGGAACATTACCATCTCTATATGTTCTCACCATACTGCAAGTCTTCGAGACCTCAGACTCTGATGGAGTGAGTTTCTTTTTCGGAGCCATAATACTATAGAATGTCAAATCAAGACATTAAAAAGTAAATCCAAGACATCCATTAGTTATAATTATAATGTATTACAAGACATTTTGCACATTTACGATTTCTTTTTTCTAAACGGACTTTCAATCCATATACCTTCACCATGATCATCTCTAGACATACAAGTCTCAACATTTATTTCGTCATCTATTGAGTTCAACTCGGGTGCCTACATAGAGAAAGGTGGTGTCTCTTCATACTCGATGGGACTATCATTTGATACAATTTTTTTCTCCCCTTCCAGAATTACTGACCATTTCTTATCACATGGAGAAGCCACATATAAGTCTTGTTTCTCTTGGGAAGACAGAATAAAAAGGTTCACCTTTATATCATTCTTTTAAAAAATCAATTAAAGTGAACCCCAAGTCATCCACTCGAGCTCCACTTTTATTATCAGTCCACTTGCATGTAAATATAGAAAGTTTGAATTTAACAAAGTCTAGCTCCCATATGTCTTCAATTACACCGTAATAGGGCATGTCAGCGTATACATGATTCTTGTCTTTAGAACTAGACACATGCAAAGACTTTGCTATTAAAGTGACCCCACTATTCTCAACAACACTTTTGGCATTTTCACATACTGTGTAGAACGAATATCCACTGATATCATAGCCTATGTAACTTATAACAGCAGAATGCACACAGTAAGCCAACAATTGTATTATCTTAGAAACATCACGCTTGTAAGACACCTTTTTGAACCAAGAGATGAAATTCTTATTGTGACTATTAATTACTTGTTGATCACTCCATAAAAGATTTTTTTCTTCCTTTAGAAGCTTCATGTGTCCATTTAGGTAAGATTGAACTTCATTAGAATTGCACAACATATAGAAATATGTTGTCATTAAGTACTCATCATTTGGATTTACCATTTCATCCCACATGTCCCTTTTGTTAGGATTTATGACCCTCTAATCGATAGATAAATGCGGAATTAAAAATGATAATCGAAGGATTAAGGAATAGACAATTGCAAACCACAAATTCGTCGACACCGGAGTTTAGGGAGGTTCGATACCCACACCCGGGTCCTAGTCCTCCTCGCAAGTCTCGCTCGATCCCCCGAGCCTTGCTTACGGTTCAATTAACCGATCTCCGTTCCGGGCCGAGATCAACGTCGTTTGCAACACCGAGCATCGCGAACAACCTCGCCTCCCTCGTGTCTCCTCTCACAACCCTAGAGGGAGCTTCCTCGAAACTTTACAACTTGGTGATTCTTGAATAAGGGATTGGAATCACAATCTAACTAACACTCTATACTTGAGCACACCTTGATATTGTGGAATTAGATATGCAAGTGGTGAAGTTTAGGCTTGAGTGTTGTGGATTGAGAGCTTGAAGATGGAGAAGATTTGGCTTTGAGTATTGGATATATAGGAAGTGTTCAAGATCTTCAAAACAACAAATGAGGTCTTATTTATAAGTCTTCACGCTCAACTAGCCGTTTGGGAGTTGGTGAGGAAATGGACCAATAGGAATGCAAGATGTAACTTAAGCTCGGGCAGAAATCGTGGCATATTTGGTCGACCGATATCCAAACGGTAGTCCGAAGAATTGGTTTGAATTAAGAACTCGGTTGACCGATTATGTATCAGATCACCGTTCACCAACCTCCAGTAGATTTTATCTATTTAGCCTTAATTAAGTTCAGTTCACAGAAGTCTATTCGGTTCACCGTTCTATGGTGGACAGTAGAATTGGTTGGGCTCTGATCTACTCAAGTTCGGTTGACTGTGTACACTTCGGTAGACCGAAGTTAGCGCGAGTTTTCTGCTGACATTGAGTGGGAAATTGGTTTATCGATAACGGTCAAGTGCCACGTGTAAATAGTCGTTGGGCTCCTAAAGCCAATAAGGAATCGGTTGACCGATAGGTATTCGGTCGTCCGAAATGGGACGAGTCAATTGGGCTCTAGGGACTCAATTCGAAAGCGACCATTGGAGCAAAGTCCGAAACCGGTCCAGGGCTATTCGGTCGACCGAAGGTGGTTCGATCTTCCGTTGGGGCAATTCCAGAGAACACTTAAGTGGGAAGTATTCGGGTATCCGAAAGGTGTTCGGTGGACCCAACTAGATAGGATTTGGTTGACTGAAATAGGTTCGGTTTACCGATGAATGACGGGACAGAATCCTAGTGCTCAAGTTTACATAAAACTTATGGACTCAATAAATACAAAGTTACATGTCTTGGTCCAAAGCATTGATTACAAGTCTTGAGTCTTGATGTCTTTGTCTCAATGCTCATTTCCTTGATTGTCTTGATCAACCTATTAAGATGATTGCAAGTATACAAATATATATGCAATGCATGTAATCGTGTTTGCTCACTTTGATTGATTAGGTTGATTGATTAAGATTAGTTTAATTAATCATCAAAATTAATATAGATTAAGGCCAAAAAGCCAACACCTTTACCATCGGAACGTTCATCATGACGATTTTTCGGAAGTCCAATACTTTTGGTGTTGCCTCGGTATCCAGTGCAAAACTCGATTACCTCCTCAGCTATGTATCCTTCAACAATACTAGCATCTGACCTTTGGTGATTTTTAAAATAACATTTCAACACTTTCATATAATGCTCGAAAGGATACATCCACCTTAAAAAAACTGGTCCACATAATTTAACTTCTCTAACCAAATGAATAACTAGATGAATCATAATGTCGAAAAAGCAAGCGGGAAGAACATCTCCAACTGACATAATGTCACCACAATTTCATTCTGCAACTTATCTAACTGCACGGGAACAACCACTTTATTGCAAATCTTGTTGAAAAAGGAACACAACTTTATTATTGCATGTCTAACATCTTTCGGTAATATGGATCTCAGTGCTACAAGTAACAACTGATGCATTAGAGTGTGACAATCGTGAGACTTCATTCACACAAGATTCAAATCCTTCATAACAACAAGACTACTGATATTTGAAGAATAACCTTGTGGAACCTTTATATCATGCAAACATTGACAGAGAATTCTTTTCTCATTTCTACACAATGTATAACCAACTGGAAGTAAGTAGTTCTGGTTTCCTTTCTTCTCTAGTGCTAGCATTGTTCGTACACCAAGGTCAACAAGATCAAGTCTAGTATTATATCTATTTTTTGCCTTACCAAGTATATTCAACGAGTACCAACAATACTATCACAAACATTTTTCTATACATGCATCACATCAATACAATGTCTAACTTCTAAAGTTTCCCAGTAAGGGAGATCAATGAATATGGATCTTTTTTTCTAAGGACTTTTGTCACTTCCTCGTTTGTACGGTTTTCCGAATTCACATTCAACGTTCATTACACATTCATACACCTTTTCGATGTTGATTTCAACTGGCGGATTCTGAAACTCTTATTTTCTGTTAAATGCATTCCTCAACCTACGATAAGGATGAGAGTTTGGCAAAAATCTTCGATGACCAAGATAGACTGTCTTAGAACCATTAACCAGTTGCAAGGAGCATGTATTCTCTTTACAAATTGGACAAGCTTTATGACATTTGACAGAATATCCAGACATATTACCACAAGCTGGGAAGTCATTAATCGTGCAAATCATTGCCCGCATTACAAATGATTGCTGACGATAAATATCAAAAACTGGATCTCCATCATCCTACAATCGCTTTAGGTCATAAATTAAAGGTCTTAAATACACATTTATGTCGTTTTCAGGTTGCTTCGGACCAGAAATCATTAAAGACAACTTAATATATTTCCGTTTCATGCATAACCACGAGGGGAGATTGTGAATTACAAGCAGAACATGCCAAGAACTGTGAATACTTCTCAAACTACCGAAATGATTCATTTTGTTCGTACAATGTCCAAGTCGTACATTCCTGGATTCTTCACCAAACATAGGAAAGTCGTAATTTACTTTTTTCCATTGAGGTAAATCTGCAGGATGACGTAGCAACTGATCATTTGGTTTCTCACGATCAGCATGTCATGTCATGTTTTTGGAATCCTCCTAACACGCAAACAAACGTTTAAGCCTTCGTATTATCGGAAGATACCACAAAACTTTAACAGGATGTCCACTGCGTTTCATTTTGTATCATGAAACATTACACCTGGGATAGGAATGTAAGTTTTCAAACTCACCCCTATACAATATACAATCGTTTGGACATGCAAGTATTTTCATATATTTCATTCCCATAAGGCACAACACTTTCTTAGCATTCTAAGTTCTATCCAGCAGTTCATTATGCTCTGGAAGCATCTTTTTCAATAGCTTCAACAGTGATGTGAAACTGACATTAATCCAACCATTTTCGCCTTTTAAATTTTACAACTTCAACACCACTGATAATTTAGTAAATTTGGTGCAACCCTTATAAACGGCTTCTCATTGTCACTCAACAAACTACCAAGTAAATCAGGGTTGAACGAAAACTTTTCAGTTATATCCTGAAGCATTTCCTCTAAGTGATCTCCCGTACTAACATTGTCCCCGACATTCTTGGAACAACTAAATGATTCATTTTCTGCCGGGTCATATCCACTGTCTGTAAGTTGGGTCGAAATCTTTCTCAAACAAATGATATTTTATTTTCCGAAAAATCAACACTGACATATTATGACACTTACAGCATGAACAATACGCCATGTCTTATCATTCGTATTCTTTGAATGATTTTTGACAACCTATAAGAACATATTCACTTCGTTCTCATACTCACCACTCAATCGGTTTGAAAGAATCCACTCTCGATCTATTTCAATCTAAACATTAAGAAAAATGATAGTTATTATTGAAGACAATAAATAAAATTTCAATTTAAAAGAAAGTGTTCGTAGATGAGAAGATCCAGAGACGTGAAGATGAGAAAAGAATGACTCAGGAGAGAGGAGATGAAGTCCTTAATCTAACGTGGGAATAAGAAATGTTAGAAATCTAACTAAGCAATCAAGGCCAAATCAAGCCTAAAGTCCACTACAGGTCCTTAGCACTAGACAACGCCTAACTTCGAGGTCCCACCGAGAACCACTAGTCTGTAGCAAATCAAGAACCCGGAGGTTCCTAAAATCTCAGAGAGACTAGATGAGCAACGACGTTCACGCCATAACGGTCTTAAACGGTTTCCTCTCCTTAATGTGTCCGGAAATCCTAAGAGCCAACGTCTAAATTGATTTTATTAAGACTCTTTTATTAAGTGATTTTTGGGTCAAGGAAACAGTGATGAAATCCCCCACTCATCTCCTAGAGGTGACTGCCCCCTAAGTGTTTTTCATACATTAACCTAACAAACAACACACAGAACAAACACTCACTCACTCTTGTTACAATGCAAGTCATACTAACTAATGTATATTTTTTAATTTATTTGAAAGCAAAAATAGAGTAGATAACTTTTTTTTGTCTACTCTACTTTCCTACCTCATTTTAAATCAAACACCCAAACGTCAGAATGTGATTACTGGAATTCAATTAATTATCTTGACTATCTCAAAACAAGAAATCTCAATTGACGTCACTCAAAACATCACATTAATATGTTGTTCTAGACAAAATCTTATCCACCATCCTTTTTAAAATGGACGACAAAGATAAATATAGAATTCGATCTCTTCAATTCCTGTAGCATTGAAGGGGATCTGGGCCAAGGTGACTAGTCTAGTGACCACCTTCTATAATTTTGTTCACCACCTTCTTCATTTTGGTAATTGAACATAAACAGAAAGGTTAACTGCAAAATTTCTGAAACCATAAAATAAGTTCTAGTGGATTCATCGCCACACATATTCTGCCTTGTGCCGGAACGTCTGTTTCCAATTGATCTATTGTAAATAATACAACGTTAATACTATCAAAGCAGGGTCCGAACTGCTTCTCCGTTCCTTTGCATACGTTAGTAGGGGTGAGTATCGGTCCGGATCTGGACTGGACCGTACCCAGATCGGACCGAACCCGGATGCTCTCTGGGGTCCGAACTGAAGACCGGAACGGTCAAGTTCGATCTGGACCGAACCCTGACCGATGGGTCCAGTTCGGTCCAAAAACCCGGACCGGACCGAACACCAAACTTATCCCAGGATTCGGTCCGGTCCAAAAAATCGAACAGGACCGAAAACTGCACAACCCTATATGTGAGTGGGTCGTAGAATCCTAGAAAATTTGGATTTCAATCATTGCATCCACAAAATAGTTTGATCTTTGACATGTTAAATGAGCACAAGTTTGTTTTTACCCAAAAGCGAAACTCAATAAGTTTGTGCCAAACGCAATCTAAGCAGGGGTGGACCCCATGCAATGGAGGTGGGGCAAGTGCCCCACCCAAATTTAGGCAGATTTGGGCATCCTTATTTTACGTTGGTTTTCACTATAATACGCCAATTTTCACTATAACCGACGTAGTATCATCTACCTCATCCGCCAAAAACTCCTGGATTCGCCTCTGAGTCTAAGAGTGGGCAAGAAATCAACCAAGATGTTGGGAATGGGAGATCGTGTGTATGGATGCGGTGTCCAGTCGTATTGGTAGGGATCACTATGCCCCACCAATACATGGTGATCAGATGGGCATATGTAGGTTGTTAGGATATTTAGTTGGTGGTCAGTATGTAGAAATGGTGAATAAACCCAATAAAACTCAAGATAAACAATTTATCGAACACCTAGCAAGCATCCAACAAACACAAAAGCAATCAATCAAACAAAAAATAAGCACAACACCAGATTTATGTGAAAACTCAAATCGAAAACAGTCGAGCTTCACTATAAGAGTGGTTTGAGTACAAAGAGAATGGAATAAGAAAATACTTGCTCGGAATGGATTGGAGATTGGATATTGGATGGAAGATTCCTACAATAACAATATTTTCCCCAAATCATTAAACCATAAGTTTGTTGGTGGTTAAACCTGAGTACTTTTCTTTGGGTGATTTTTCTCCGTCTTAAGATTTCTTTACTTTGTCTAAACACACCAAGTGTATTTATAGCTGAGGTTTGGACAAACATTAAGAATGGTCAAAACGTCCTTATATTATTTTCAAAACATATTTCTAACGTAGGTAAATAATAATAATAATAATAATAAGAACGTTGTAAATGACCAAGGATGAGGTAACGAAACATACAATCACATCAAAGGGTAAATACGGGGAGAAAAAGATTCCAAATGGTGGGTTCCAACCATTTACTGGTATGACCACATGTCCGGGGATAACTTTCTAACTAGAAGTAGTCTCAGAGAAAAGGCTTACTTACATATATAATATGTTATATACGAAAGAAAAGGCATGCTTCTTGTTTAAGAGAAAATCAATTGTAGTTGTAAATTCGATGGAGCCTTAAGCAAGATGTATAACATATCTTATCTTATCAAGATGTATACACAGTTTCTAACCATGAGTTCACATATCTTATCTTATCTTATCTTATAAAGACGACTATCCATGTCCTTTAATTTTTTTATTAATATATAGTAATTTTGCAGAAACGCCCTTCTAAATTTCATTATTGTGTTTTCTATATTTTAAATGCTAAAACTTCTTAGAATTACTTTTTCTTTGTATGTTTTATTTAAAAATTTATGGCATTATATTTTTATCTAACTTTTTTTAATTTTTTGGTTATTTTTCAGAATAGTCCCTCGACAAGTTATTATTGTATTTTCTATATTTTAGATGCTGAAATTTTCTTAGAAGTTTTTTTTGAAAATTTATCAAGAAAATATCATTAATATATTAACTTCTCCTTGAATACATTCTAATAATTTGTTATTCGGATATAGTAATAGTAAGAAAAATTAACGTGCACAGAATTTGAGAAAACATGGACACAACACATCGTGCATATAAAACCAAACATACATAGATTTGCTTCCAAAAGTGACCGTCAAGTAGCGGGCTTGGACCGCTAATTAGCGGTCTACGGTGTTCGGATCGCTCTGGATTTTCTTGTGGGCTTTTCTGGAAGGTTTTGTTTGTCTTTGATACCTGTACTTCGCTTGTTGGAGTTCTGACCCGAATATAATTGTCAAAATACTCCCCATGATGGTGTGAAATATTCTTGTTTGCTCATTGGTCATTCGATCTTATGTTCAGGTCCTTCGATCTTGCATCTTAGTCCTTGAGTCTCTCAACTCAGTTCTTTTTCATGCTTTTAGGTCCGTTTATGTCTCTTCTCTTCAAACCTATTTATTTCTGAAATTTAAACATAAAACTCGTCACGTAATATTGTTTAGGTGAAAGATAATGGATATATGATATAAATATAAGCATGAAATGATGTCAATCAGTATTCCACTGACCGTGTAGTGGATATTACCAGGTACTTGAGAAAAAGAGATCAATTGCGTGATCGCACCACACATTTGAACCTTCAAGCCGATTTGATCGACAATATATGGCAACGCTTTGGAGGAAATGCGTCTTGATGTATTTTAAGTTTAGTATTTAATGATGTATTTTTAGTTTTAGTTTTTAAATTTCCAGTTAATGTACTATGTAAGGTGGTTTCCTAAATTTTAATAATATTTTCGTATTTATTAATTAAATGTTAGTTAAAAACGAATGAATTGTTGATATTAAAAAATTACGATAATGATTATTAATATATTTTGTTGATTGTTGAAAGAGTTTTAGAGAGAAGAATAAAAATAACGACGTGGCAACAAATACTGTAACGTGACTGGGTGAATTGGGTAATGGTTAAGGATTTTGTAAGGGGGTTGGTTTGTACTGACGTTGTGGAGAGAGAAACTGACGTGGCTGAAAGAGAAACAATGGCGTCCTGAAACTACTCGGGTGATGTTAACGGTGTTCTAAGAAAAACCAACGTGCACAGAATTTGAGAAAACATGGACTCAAACACATCGTGCATATAAAACCAAACATGCATAGATTCGCTTCCGAAACATTGAAGTTCAGATAGCGGTCACGATACGGAAGTTAGAAGTAGCACCCTAGCTAGCACTTAACTTATTCAAAGAGACATAACGTAGCACACTAGGTAGCACTTAACAACATGCAAAACAGCAAACAGTACTTCCGGAGACATCAATTGCACAATCACATATGCATATGTTCATCATGCCCATGGTCTGATTTCTTTAGGAGATCCCTGAACCAGAGTGCAGAATTCTTGGGGCGTCTGGTCTTTGCAGCACTTTTGAAGTCAACATGTTGCAGACCGAACCGAACAGTGTATCCGTTAGACCACTCGAAGTTGTCCAGCAACGACCACACGAAGTATCCCTTCACATTCGCTCCGTTCCTACATTACATAATTAAACAAGTGATCGATTCACTAATTAGTGTAAAATCTACCAACAATATATATACATATAAATCAAAAAGGTGCGTACAAAAAGAAATTCGCCTCGACCTCTCCAGATTAATTACCTCATAGCCACTTTCACGTTCTCAAGATGCTCCCGGTGATACTTAATCCTGTTATCGTCCTTCAATTGCATATGCATCGGCAAGTGGTCCTCGTTGTCTTCTCCCACACCTTAATTTGAATCGACCATGTTATTAATTAATAATGAGAAAAAAACATCTCTAATTAATTATGGTCATCCTTATCACATAAATATCGTTGGTTTTACTTCACTAATTAGTTCATTCGAATCTCGCAATACGTACCATTCTCCGTGACATAAATGAGTGGGTTTTTGTACTTGAGTTTGGTGTACATCAACAAGTCTCTTAATCCTTGGGGATACATATATAGCCAATCTGGTGCTGCCTGTGATGATAATTTATACAAAGGAACAAAATTATGTTAATAATAAAAATAAGGAAAATCATTTGATTACAATGGTAATAGTAAACAAAGATAGGTTTCATGGATTACCGGAGTCCCTATTGGTTTCCCATTGTGAGACTCTGAAACAAAACATTTGTTAGCAATATTAATAGTTGGCACATCAAATATATTAACATGTAAGGTTTGCGAATTAGTTAATTAATAGTGTTGGATTTACCTATTGGTTGGGCGTAGGAGTCATTAGCATAATGTGGCAGACTTTCATTTGGATAAAAAGGAAGAGCCTTGGCAAATCTTGCAGTGTAGTAGTTGACCCCAACGAAGTCGAATGAACCTTTCAGCAACTCTGATTGCTCTTCTGTGAATTTTGGTAGTCTACTCCCTACAAGGGCTCTCATATTGAAGGGGTAATCCCCATAAGTAACTGGATCCATAAACCTGCACGTACCAGTACCATTGTTAATGTTTATTACTATATATATTTACTTTGGTTAATTACGTATAAAAAAAAATAGTTGAGGTAATTTCAAGATGTGTAGCTAGATGAGCTATCTCAGCTCGTATGATTGTGTATTATTATGGATGGTGTAGTTACCAGCCGTATAAAAAGTCCAGAGCTCGAGCACGGGCGTCAATGTGAGGCTTAGCATTCTCCAGAGGTACAAACCATTGAGTTACCAGTGTTAGGCCAATTTCGCCCCCTTGATCCTTCTGCATTGGTGAAAATGAGTAGTAGTTTTCTAAAATATCTTTGCTCTTACGATAGAGTAGAGATGGATATATATAATCATCCTAGCCGGTATTCACTACGTCCGATCCTGTGATTTTTTTTTGTTGAACCATAAAAACATTTACATACGTAGCAATGTGTAATATATTCTTAAATGAGACAGATGTACGTATAAGACTTAAAACTATGATTTCAACAAGAGATGGTAAATAAAAATATAAAGTATATGTTGATTTTGGTCGTGATATTACTTGAAAGTTGTTTCGATACAACTCCACAGCAGCGGCGTGAGAGAGTAAGATGTGGTGTGCGACTCGGTAGGGCTCGGTGCCGGAGTGGCCACCGGTACTTCCCACATTTAAATCCGGGGTGCTTCTCCCAGGCGCATTTCTAGCCTTAGCGTAGCCGGAGTTGCAGAACGAGGAGGGCTCATTCACTGTGATCCACTTCTTCACTCGATCCCCGAAATTCTCGAAACAAACTCGCGCGAAATCACGGAAGTCATCACTGTTTAATTTGTAAACCAATTATATATACATACATAATATATATATGTGTATATGTCTATATATATGCGTGTCTATGTGTGTGTGAGTATGTATGTAGGAAAAGAATTATATATTACACAATGGGTTCTTGTACGAAGCCCCCGTATTTGTCTTCCAATGCTTGTGGAACGTCCCAATGGAATAAGGTTGCATATGGTTCCACTCCTGCATGCACAACAATTAATTTGGGGTTAATTGTTAGGATAATTAAAACTACATTATCCATGGTCTAACCAAAAACACCTTAACCAATTGAATCGACTTTTATCATTTTACCAGGATTTTTCCAAGCATGAAAGAGAATATTACTAACATATATAGTTGTATCTTATAATGAAAATATTAAGTAAATTGCTACTTCTAAATCTTCAATCTTTGACCTCCCGTTAGAATTTATTTAGTAAATTTTGAGTAAATTTTGGTTATTTTGCAGAAATTTCCTATTCTGTTTTCAATTTTGTTACGTCAAGATCATCTTTGATTTTGGTGATACTATCACAATACGCGCGTTATTGTGGTTATACTATTGCCCCCAAAGTCTTGTCTAACTATTGTAACTTTGCAACGGTATTTTATTTTGTAGGAGATCGTGGACACAGCACACAATGACACAATGGTGTAGTGATACTGTACTATATTAGTCTCAATAGATTTAATTTCACCGAAATATGTTGAACTTTTTGTCAACATAAAAAGTAATTATTAGGGGTTATTTGCAAACCAAACCTCCACAAACGAAGTCAGTAGGATAGTTGTATTTTTCTGATGGTGAGTTTATATTCATATGTAAAGCCCAAGGAGAAATATATACTAGTGTGCTTGGTCTCAATAAACAGAATGACCAATAAGAAGTATTTATAGTAGTTACTCTCTGATAGTACATATATACCTCTAGCCAAAAGAGAATCGATGAGCTTATTGTAGTATTTGATGCCTTCTTGGTTGATTCCACCTTTCAGACTGCCATCTGTAAATTTTCCATTGTTAAAACTATGTTAAATCGACAGATATTAAAATATGGACATACATATATTGTCGATTTGCTTACCAGGAAGAATTCTGGACCAGGATATTGAAAACCTGTATGCATCCATATTCATATTCTGTAGGGCATTCGCATCTTGCTGCAACAAATTAAAATACAATGAGAATTACCGGAATGTAACAGCTGTTTAACCTCGAATTAAGGTGTGTTTGGGTTTCAAGATTTGGAGATAAACACAAACACAAAATTAACATAAACTAAGATAAACTAGTTCATTTGAACCACGTATGGTTAAGCAATCATCTCGATCTAAATTTCTTTACCTCATAAAGTTCGAAAGAGTTAGCCGCAACGTCCGCGTGACTCCCATCCTTTATCTTGTCTGAACCAAATACAACACAAGTTGGAATCTAGATCTATCACGATACTAGGATTAAGAATAAAAACAAAAATAAAATAAAATAACAGTGAGTATATGTTTAAAACTAAACTGATAACAGAGACAGGGCAAGTATTACATACGAAACGAAAGCATAGGAAAGTGATGGAGAGACAAACTGAAGTGGTTAGTGCGAAGTTTAAGGGGCAAATTGTAAGTTAACTTATTAAAAAAAGATTCTTGGGACATCCGTCTAGAATATAAAGCTACCAATTGTGCCACGATGATATGAGTTAATTTTTGACAAAAAAATTAGAACGTAATGGTTTCAAATAAATATTAAAAGAATTCATCATGATGCGTACATATAGAGTTAATGAAGTTAATAATAAATAACCTGGGTATTTGTGGGTGAAGGTGTCCCAAATGCTAGGTTTTCTGCCACCGTCTGCTGCACCACCTTCAATCTATCATCACAATTACGTTGGCATTTGTAAGAGAATGTAGACATTATTTTTATGGTAAACATATTTATTTAAACCACATTTTGCAAAATATATACTTGCATATTTTAATCCTTCTTTTTTCATTCGAAAATATCATGCTTTCAAACTTTTAGACATCAAATTTTAAGGAGGTGCTGCCAAATTGATGGAATTTTAGTTTGACAACAGGTAGATGATGAGCCTCTCGAAGTCCAACTTCGACACATATGGAAACAATCAAACAAATGCACCACATTAAACCATTCAACGTGGGAGACAGACTCTCCGATTTTTATAATTATGTTTTGAAAATTGTGGTTGAAGTTATCTTCTGTCGACCTATCTTATTAGTTGCATGCAAGTGGGCCTATAAATGTATATATGGCATTTTGGAAATATGTGATATTATTTCAACGTAACCATGCATGCAAACAGTAAGACGATTTTTTTTCTTCCAAAAAACTATTGTTTCACATATATACCATACAACATTCTCACACAAAAAAAATCCTAATAACACATTAACAATTCTTGATATACATATAACATAGAGTGCATTTGAGGTAAGATTTTCAAATTTAAAATTTTGAGGAAAATTTGATTTTCCTTAAGAAGAAAATGATTTATTTATTTTTGTAGATCTGTAGGGTTTTTTTTTCAAATTTTACTAAGATACTTTCGTGATAAAAAATATTATTCTATTCTTTTTGCCAAGTCAATCTTCAAATATACGCACTATATATTATATATTTTCTATCTACTGTATATGGATCGCACTTACTCTAACTAGTTTAAGATTAAAAACTTTGTTGTTGTTGATGATCGCCCAAACTTATTGCCTAATAACACCCAGTTCGATAAAATAGTATTATGGACTTATGGTTAACAAAAACCCGCAGGGGCAAATTTAAAAGGATAAAAATTCCAATGTGTCAAAATCCAATTGGGTCAACACAAAATTCCAAAAACCCTCGACCCCTGTTGTCGCCGCCGTTCATGCATGACTTCTTGTTCGTTCATAAGACTTGTCATTTGCAACATATGATCTTGACTCGTTGGCATTAGTCACTATCAATTGTCCATACGTCCGGAGATACAGTTAAAATTATAAAAGTGTAATATAACATCTTACAATAATATGTTTTTTTAGAAGGAAAAAAAGAGTTTAATATTTCTCGTGTTAACCAAGTCGGTGATGATCCGGATCAGCAAGACGAGTCCATGCAACACAAACTTTTTTTGCAAAGCAAACATATATAATAATGTTGCTTTCTGAAGATTAGTAACTTAAAAACACGGCATTAACATCAGAACAAATTAACCAACGACATGCATCAATGTTAATGAAACAAAAAAAGGTCGATCAAATATGCATGAATCGACCTGATGAGCTGAAGATGAAGCACCAAAAACGAAACCCGGTGGGAATGCATTTCTGCTTATGCTTTTGTCGTCAGGATTCAACAACCCTGGGACTGGGCCTACATAAGTACTGGTGCAAAACCTAGCTGAGAGGAGGGGAACAAGGGAACCAACTACAGAAGCACTTCTGTTTCTTAGAACTAAGGCCATTCTCTACTCTCAACTAGCTAGCTAGGTAAGGTAATGTTGGTGGAGAAGGACGTAGCAAGACTTGTGCTTATATAGTGGTGGAATGGGGACCTGGTGGAAAGAAAAGTAGTTCTTGGTGGACTGTCATGCAATTTTGCACCATTATTGAGATTTCAGAAGAATGCTTATACTTTTTTTAGTAATTATTAGGGAGACAGATGTGACATAAGTCTGTGTAGTAACCCCTCTATTATTTTAAATTTGAATAATAAGGGTCATTAGAGATGAGGTGCAAAATCACCTCACACAATCTAATTAGGTCTCTTAACAACCAAATTGCAATTATCCAATCACCATTCACGCTCAACAAATCCACCTGCTAAGGTCTAAAACTGGTGCCCGGTGGTATCCACCTCCGTTAATTTTGCTTAGTTGCCCACCACCTTCATTTCCTACGAGAGTTACCAAAAAAATTTGGTTAACATGTACGAATTTACAAAAGTTGGATCGTATCTATCACGTGATTTTTGGGTATTCAGAGGTCTAGCTTGTTAGTTGTTCAATGTTTTACTTCGATATATAAGTTTGTTAGATGTTCAATGTCAGACGATTGATTCAAACGCGTGTCAAAAGACTTGTAATTTACCAAGTTCACATTTTTTGAAGTTCTTCAACTTAGTTTTATTTACTCAAATCACTACAACCAACCTCACAAGATATTTCGAGACATATCATTAATGGCACAAAAAAAGAAGTTTAATTCGTTTTTTTACTATAGAGTTAATATTCGCCCGTGTGGTTCACCGACAGCAGATTGGCAGATATCTGCTGGTGCATCCACCGTCGTTATAGGTTACAAATAATTCATTCAATGTAACTTTCACAACTTCAATAATACAAATTCTAGTAGCATTCAAAATGGACCTAATTATTTTATAGTAGGCGGTTGGCATTGCTGGAAAAAATGGTTATAATGTCAGATATTAATGGGGTACAACGTCGGGTTGACCACCTTAGTTGACCGACGTTGTAGGTGGGAGACGTTATACGGAGTACATTTCCACGTCGGTCTAAAATCCAATGTGGTAGTGGGGGGTCTATCACGTTGGTTGCATAGAAAACTGAAATTGTAAGGGGTCTTCCACGTTGGATTAGAAATGTTCGACGTGTTTTGGACGACGTGGTAGACCGTTTTTCAGCAACAGTATGTGTGTGTGGGGGGTGTGACGGGCCAGAGGAGGAGTTGGCTGATTAGGGTGAGAGGAGGGGGCTGGTCGGAGTAGGAGGGGTTAAGGTGGGGCGGAAGAGGTTGGTCGTCGGAGGAAGGGTCAAGACAGGGCAGAGAAGGTTGGGGAGGATGAATTACCACACGAGGAGGCGAGTGACGCGAACAACGATTAGGGTTTTGGAGTGTGTGAAGAGTAGAGGTGGCAATTGTAGGATTTTGTGTCCCCATGTATGTATATATTTTTTAAAAATTAATTTAAACATACAAGATCGATTTCATATTTTCATCGATTTTACGTACATGTATTTGTTTATTCTAAAATCATGCATTCCTACACATATTAAAATAAACAAAGGATAAAGGATCATACCCAAAGGTTCTCTAAAACCTTTCAGAAGATTAGGAGTTTCGTTGCTCGTCGAATCGCCCACCGATTCGCCTCCAAGTGTTTACCAAACTCTAAATAAGAATAGAGAGAAATGAACTAGTCAATCAATCTCTAATTAAGTTTAGAATCTAGCTAATAACTCATATTTAAGCTCCTGAGATTTCTATCTCCAAACTTAAAACAATTAAGACATATGCGTGGTGATTAAGGGAGAGATTAATGAGAGAGAATTTATGCATTAACATAAATGAGTAGGATGATGAGTCCTTTTATAGGCTCCCAAAACATCTTTATCAAGAACTATTTTTTAGTCATGATCTCTTGACTATTCTCTCCTAAAATTAATCTCAAATTGCCACATAAGCATCCTAAAAACGTTTGATTAAATCTGGAATGAATCCAACCCATGATCTAATTATTCTCTGAATAATTCAGGCAAAAATTGTATTGTTCGGTTGACCGAGAATTCTTCTCGGTTAACGAACCATTCAGTTTTGACACATGATCCCGTGAGCTAGATGATCGACCGAATATGCATGAGAAAAATTCTCTAAAAATATTCGGACGATCCGCGTATTGCTCCGGTCGACCGTTGACCCACCAAAATTTCTCCTGACGAATATTCATCTGACGACCGTGTAACATTCGGTCTACCGAAAATATCCCAGGATATCTCCTGGATATTTTCTCTCGGTTGATCGTTCACGTTCGGTTGACCAAACTCATTTGTCCAGGCACTCCAGACAATTTCGGTCAACCAATTGTGTTTATATGTTCCCCGTTTGGTTGACCATTTCGAAGACACCTCGGTCGACCGAACCCTAAACGGTTTACCGTGTTTGACCCTGATTTTCCCTTTGTCAAATTTTGGATTTATTTCCAACAAAATTTGATCTTTTGGGGTTTTAGCAAATTCATATCTTATGCAATATAATATCCTATGCAAATTCATATCATATTCACCACATGTGTCCTTTTTCACATGAAATCTGACACGTCATATGAACTCAAAATCAAGCTTCTTGTTTCCCAATTTTGTGGTGTGGCCTATAGGAGGATCTAAGTCAAATTGGCAGTGATATTAAACACTTAATATCCCAAATTATAAGGAGTATCTAGCTACACATTATAGTTACCTTATTATCATAGATGACTTTGTTCCACTCGAACTAAATACAATTCATTTAGTGATGTAAGTGCACAACTTGTGTCCGTCCCTTGCCTCATGATATTAAGAATATATACAAAGTAGAAATGTATCACATTTGTATTATATTCTTTTCTTGATCTCTCTAAGATAATTATAATTATGTAACTTAACTCAAGTTACATTATGCACATTGTAATTTTGCTTTATCAAGAGCCCACTAATATTATCACTCAATAAAGAGGGCAACGATAATCGTTTGACTAGCTATTTTTTCCAACACAAGTCATGTTCACCCAACTATTGCATTTATCACTATACTCATTGATAGCTTTTGACAATAAATCAAATTAAGCACTTCTTAAGTGAAAAGATTTAAGTCTCATATCTTAGGATCCAAGACACAGTAAAACATTAATGACACGAAACACAATTCCATAATATTTTACTTGTTAGGTCTATTCAATATATAAAAGTAATCTTTTCTTCTTTTATATACTTGTGTCGTCAATTATCTGTAGTGCTACAACAATCGATGACCAACACGACAATCTTATCTTAGTGATTAATGTTCCATGTTAATTACCATAATTGTGAATAACTTTTGATTTATGTAAATCGTTATCTTTTAGAGCTCTACGGTGAAGAACCAAACGCCTCTTCCTTAACACTTCCAAAAGACGAATATCATAATCAAAGAACAAAATATTTGCACATCCAATTTATAACAAATTGACATATAAAAGTAATACTTTTAGAACACATTTCTTTCAGCAATTGGCATCCGGAACCGGTCAAACCAAATCGGAACTTGTGGTACCAAACCGGAACAAAACCAGGATAAAATGGATATGGATTAGATATGTATTTCAATTTTCAGAACCGACTCGGATTCGATTCTTACCGCTGGAACAAGATCTTGTTAATTATTGAAAAGAAACCTCAAACCTTATACACGTGACATTCTAGCAGCCACAAACACTCCACTAAAACCTTATCTTCCTCCGAAACCCTATCTTCCTCTTCCGTTGAACCCTATCTTCCTCCTCTGTCGCTGCCTCCACGCCCTCTTCCACACAACGATTGCGTCCACCACTCCCTCTTCCTCTCACTCTCTGGTTCTCCACACGGCCCCTTCAGTCTTCTCCACGCTCCTCTGGTTTCTCCACGCGACACACATCTTTGATTTCTTCAAGATCTCAGAAAAGCTTCAGTTAGGAAGGTTTGATTTCAAGATCTCTGATTTCTGTTTTGTTGTTTAGCTCCTGCTATAATCGGTGAAAATTTAGTCCTACTTGTCGGAAACCATACCAAAGATGAGCTTATTTGTGTCAATGTTTAAACAGAGTGACATTTAGTTTATATTTGGATTTACTTTATGTTTAAACAATTTATATTTGGGGTTAGACTTGTAGTACTAAAAGTATTACTCAAATGATTGTAATTCATATGTTTTGTAGTTAATATGGCATCCAATGATTTAATTGGTCCTATGGACGATGGTGGTGGTGTTCCATCTACAACGTTAGTAGAGGAATCAACAAATCCATCCATTGAATGCACTGAAACTGCACCTACACCTTGTGCTGGGCAGCCTTAAATAGATTCTAGTAGTGTCCATACTAAGAAGTTGACATCCAATGTTTGGCTTGAGTTTGATAAAAAAAATTATGGCAAAGACAAAGCAACTTATAGGAGTTGTAAAAAGGTTTTGAACGTGTGTAGTGCAAATGGGACAAACAATTTACGTAAGCATTTGTTGAGTTGTCCTAGACGGAGCAATAGAGATCCTCGACAGATGTTTTTGGATAAGGCAAAGAGGAGTTCAGATGGTTCATCAACACTTGGAAATTACAATTTTGATCATGTAGCATCACGAACCGATCTTGCAAATATGATAGTATTGCACGAGTACCCGATGTCCATTGTTGATCATGTTGATTTTAGGACATATTCACAAGACCTTCAACCTCTCTTTAAATTGCCCACTCGAAATACTATTAAGAGACACATTATAAAGTTGTATAAGCAAAAAATGGTAAAGCTGATACAATATATAGATTTCAATTCAAGTAGAATTGTTGTTACAACAGATATGTGGACATCAGATCATCAAAGGAAGGGATACATGGCCATCACGTGACATTATATCGATGAAACTTGGAACTTACAGAAACTAATCATTAGGTAAACTTATTTGTTTGTACATTTTAATTTAATACATTTTGATGATGTGTATGTTTATGTTTTACTTTATACGTTTTAATTTAAGAAATTATTGATGTTGTTAGGTTTTGTTATGTTCCTGCACCACATACTAGAGAAGTTATTGCTGAGAAATAAATAAGCTGTCTTTTGGATTGGAACATTGATAGAAAGCTTTCATGTCTCACTGTGGATAATTGTTCTATGAATGAAGCTTGTTGGAGAAATTATTGCCAAAATTGGATCGGGGGGGTTGATATTAGGTGGTAGCTTCTGTCATATGCGTTGTTGTGCTCACATTCTGAACTTAATTGTACAAGATGGGTTGTCAGTAATTACTGAGGTCGTTAAGAAAGTTAAACATATTGTGCAATTTTGGACGGCAACAACAAAAATGTTAGAGAAATTTGAAGTGGCACGGATATTAAGAATTCCTTCATCGAAGTTGTCTTTAGATTGTAAAACCAGGTGGAACTCAACCTATCTAATGTTAGATGTTTCAATTAAGAATAAGGAAGTATTTCATCATTTACAGCAACGTGAAAAAAAACTCGCTCTTCGAAGAGAGGATGTGCCTAGTGAAGATGATTGGACTAATTGTGAAAAAAATTGTAAGAAGCTGAAGATATTTTACGAAACAACATTGCTTTTTTCAGGTTCAAAATTTGTCACTTCAAATTTAGGATTCCCCAAAATTTGTGAGATTCGATTGGCTTTGATGGAATGGTGTTATATCTGTTGGCTTTTTGGCCTTAATCTAGGTTTTGATGATTTAATTAACCTAATCTTAATTAGGATGATGTAGAGTAGCACACATATTGCATTGCACATATATAGTATTGTGCTAACCTCTACAGGTGATCAAGACTCGTGGAAGGAAGGAAATCAAGTCAAGATTTGTAATAAAGCTAAATGAAGACTTGTAATCTTGATTTTATTTTGAGTCTTAGGAACATATGTAAATTGAGCATACAAGAGTTAAAAACATATCACATACACACTAGGTTCCTTAGAGAAGTCACACACAAAATTTCACCTTATTTGGACTTCATTAGATCACCCAAACCTTAGTCGGAAATCACTTATAAACTTAAACCCAGATTTCCTGTGTGAACCGGTCGACCGAACCAGTTCTCAGTTCGGCCGGTTTATAACAGACTCTCCACAGTGATTTTACCGAACTCTACCGGTCGACCGGTTCTACCTTTTCGGTCAACCGATCCCGGATTTTAATATGACCGTTTTTCTTGTCGTATTCCTATAACGGTCGTATTCGTATAAAACAAAACTTAACCCCAAAATACATTCGGTAACCGGTCGAACGACGACCTTGATTCGGTCGACCGGTTGAACATATTTTCAGAAACCAAATTCCCTGCTATCGGTCGACACATTTCTCGTTCGACCGATTGACCTTTGTCTCAACCGAATCCCCTTATCGGTCGACCGCCCCATACTTTGGTTCGACCGATTCACTTAAGTAGAGTTAAGTTCTAGCTCGTTTGTCCGACCGAATATTCTTTTGTTCGACCGTTCTCTTTGAAATCATGTTAACGGTCGACCGGTGTACTAGTTTCGGTCGACCGGTTCTGGACAGATTTGCAGCCCGATTTTCTGCTTTGTGTATCTTGCACAAAACTCAATCAAATCTATCCCCAACGGCTAGAATACCTTAGGAGCTTATAAATAGAGGATCAAGACTTGTTGTTAACACAACTCTCCAACTCCAATTGTCCCAATACATTAGAGAGAAACCTCAATCCTCAAAGCTCCCAATTCTACACTCTTTAAGCCTAAACTTCACACACTTGATCATATACTCATCCTACTCAAAGTGTGCTCAATTAGAGAGTGAATCCCACTCAGTTACAAGTGTTGTCAAAAGAAGCAAGGACTTCGGTGAAAGCCCGAAGTGTCCCTCTCGGATTGTGAGAGGAAGAATTCAAGCAAGCGAGGGTTGTTCGCGTTGCTTGTGGTGTAAAGGCGTTCTCTCCCGGCCCGGAACGGGGAGTGGTTAGTGAAGACGTAGGCGGAGCTCGCGGAGTCGAGCGGAGCTTACAAGAGAGGACTATGACCCGGGTGGGGTGCCAAACCTCTATAAAAACCGACGCGTCTTCTGTGGTTTGCATTGTCTTTCTTTCTCTACTTGTTTGTTTATTCCGCTGCGCATTTGTTTGCTTAATCAAGTAGAAAATTAGGGATTAGATTAAAAGTGATTAGTGGACCCATAACCCACACGATCCTACCTACATTTGGTATCAGAGCCTTGTTAGCTAAATTTCATTACTTTACCGTAATTTTAGCATGGCTTCAACATCTAATCACTTAGAGGGTTTATGCACCACAAGGCCTCCTTTGCTTAATGGGTCAAATTATGATTATTGGAAAAATAGAATGAAAATCTTTTTAATATCAAATGACCTTAAGTATTGGAAGTTTATTCAAAATCCATACATACTCCCAAATGAAGATGATTTAGATTCTCTATCTAGGGCTCAAATGAAAGAAATTGAAATGAATTCAAAAATTATGAATATTCTTTATTGTGGCCTTAATGAGGGAGAATACAATAGAATTAGGGGATGTGAAAGTGCAAATGAAATATGGCATAGGTTACAAATGCATCATGAGGGTGATAGCAAAACCAAAGAAACTAGGATAAGTCTCCTCATGCATAAATATGAAATATTTTCTATGCAAATCGGTGAGAACATAAGCGACATGAACACTCGCTTCACCGATATCACTAACTCTCTTTTGATTCTTGGAAGAAGGATAAACGAAGGAGAGATGACTCGAAAATTCCTCCGGTCATTGAGCAACGATTGGGAAGACAAGGTCGTGGCAATCGAAGAATCGCACGATCTTTCAAAATTGAAGATGGAGGAACTCATTGGAAATCTCATGGCCTATGAGCTCCAATTGAGTCATCGAAGAGAGAATGAAGCATCAAAGAAAAACTCCGTGGTTGCACTACATGCAAATTTTGATGAGCCAAGGAGGGTGGAAGAAGAGGACATTAAGGTTCTTGCCCAAGACTTCTTCAAATACCTCAAGAGGGATAAGGGAGAAAAGAATGAAAGAAGAGGTAGAAGAAGTGAGAAAAGAGAAAAAGAAAAAGAGAGGGAGGAGAGTGAAAATGAGAGAAGAGAAGGGGAGAAGAAAAAGGAGAGAAGGGAGAGGAGAAAAGAAAAGGAGAAGAGCAAGATAAGAGAAAGGAAGGAGGAAGCACACAAGGCTACATGGGATGATTCTTCATCACCATCATCATCGTCTTCTTCCTTGCAAAGTAGAAGAGAAGTGGCTCACTCATGCTTCATGGCTATTGAAGATCAAAGTGAGGTAGATTCTAACTCTTGTTCTAGTAATTCATGTTCAACTAAGTCCTATTATAGTGATAGCTCTAATTCTAATGCTAATGATGAATCATATACACATGATGAACTACAAAATGCATTTCATGATTTAGTTAAACAATATGAGATCATTTGTGAAAAGAACAAAAATGCTAGAAAAACTATAAATGATCTCAAATGCCAAATTGAATTAATCATGAATGAAAAGAATGAGGTGATTGCTAGACTTGAATCAAATGAATCATCACTTGCTAGTCTAAGTAAAACACCCATTGTTGATGAACATGTAGATCTTAAAGTTTCAAATATGCAATTAAGAAAAGATCTAGAAATGTTCACTAAAGGAACAAAAATGCTTGATATGCTTTTAGGTAGTCAAAGACAATCCTTAGCTAAACATGGTTTAGGATACAATGTTCAATTGAAAAACCATGTATCTCATACTACATTAAATGGCAAGCATTTATTTGTTAAGTCTACTTCCTCAAGTGTGTGGGCTCCCAAAACCAAAATGGTGTGGATTCCCAAAGCTAACACTCAAGGACCCAAAGTTGTTTGGGTACCTAAATCTACTCTTGTAGGAGCTTGAGGAGGAGGTTGGTGGTGACCGGGTGAGCTCAAGAGTCAAATTCAAATCCGGTTGCATCACCAAATGAGATTGGAGCTAAATTCGAATTCAACATTGGTATAAATTCCTATCTATACAATTCATGTTAAATTAGCTCTAATCTAGCTTCACATGCTTAATTGACATATCATATAGTTTAATTCATTGCAAACCATATACCCTATTCATTGCAAATCTTTTACCACATCCATTGATTTTAAATGTCAAATTTTAAATGGATGTTAGAATAAGGCTTAAGTTGAAACTTAAATGAACTTAACTTGAATCATATCAATAGTTTTCATCTAGCCTTATTGATAGGGGGAGCTTAAATGTTATATCTTTTATTAGAGTAATGAAGTGCAAAATTTAGGGGGAGCAACTTCATTACAAGACATCCAAATTCTATGCTTAAAGTCTTAAATAATTATTATTTTTGATGGATGTCAAAGGGGGAGAGATAATTAAGGGGGTAACTTGGAATTTGGCATAAAATTAAACAAAAACTATGCACATCCATAGGGGGAGCATTAATATGCATAGTTTACATATACAAATTCCATGTATTTAGACAGAATTAAGATATCGGTTGCCATCATCAAAAAGGGGGAGATTGTTGGCTTTTTGGCCTTAATCTAGGTTTTGATGATTTAATTAACCTAATCTTAATTAGGATGATGTAGAGTAGCACACATATTGCATTGCACATATATAGTATTGTGCTAACCTCTACAGGTGATCAAGACTCGTGGAAGGAAGGAAATCAAGTCAAGATTTGTAATAAAGCTAAATGAAGACTTGTAATCTTGATTTTATTTTGAGTCTTAGGAACATATGTAAATTGAGCATACAAGAGTTAAAAACATATCACATACACACTAGGTTCCTTAGAGAAGTCACACACAAAATTTCACCTTATTTGGACTTCATTAGATCACCCAAACCTTAGTCGGAAACCACTTATAAACTTAAACCCAGATTTCCTGTGTGAACCGGTCGACCGAACCAGTTCTCAGTTCGACCGGTTTATAACAGACTCTCCACAGTGATTTTACCGAACTCTACCGGTCGACCGGTTCTACCTTTTCGGTCGACCGATCCCGGATTTTAATATGACCGTTTTTCTTGTCGTATTCCTATAACGGTCGTATTCGTATAAAACAAAACTTAACCCCAAAATACATTCGGTAACCGGTCGAACGACGACCTTGATTCGGTCGACCGGTTGAACATATTTTCAGAAACCAAATTCCCTGCTATCGGTCGACACATTTCTCGTTCGACCGATTGACCTTTGTCTCAACCGAATCCCCTTATCGGTCGACCGCCCCATACTTTGGTTCGACCGATTCACTTAAGTAGAGTTAAGTTCTAGCTCGTTTGTCCGACCGAATATTCTTTTGTTCGACCGTTCTCTTTGAAATCATGTTAACGGTCGACCGGTGTACTAGTTTCGGTCGACCGGTTCTGGACAGATTTGCAGCCCGATTTTCTGCTTTGTGTATCTTGCACAAAACCCAATCAAATCTATCCCCAACGGCTAGAATACCTTAGGAGCTTATAAATAGAGGATCAAGACTTGTTGTTAACACAACTCTCCAACTCCAATTGTCCCAATACATTAGAGAGAAACCTCAATCCTCAAAGCTCCCAATTCTACACTCTTTAAGCCTAAACTTCACACACTTGATCATATACTCATCCTACTCAAAGTGTGCTCAATTAGAGAGTGAATCCCACTCAGTTACAAGTGTTGTCAAAAGAAGCAAGGACTTCGGTGAAAGCCCGAAGTGTCCCTCTCGGATTGTGAGAGGAAGAATTCAAGCAAGCGAGGGTTGTTCGCGTTGCTTGTGGTGTAAAGGCGTTCTCTCCCGGCCCGGAACGGGGAGTGGTTAGTGAAGACGTAGGCGGAGCTCGCGGAGTCGAGCGGAGCTTACAAGAGAGGACTAGGACCCGGGTGGGGTGCCGAACCTCTATAAAAACCGACGCGTCTTCTGTGGTTTGCATTGTCTTTCTTTCTCTACTTGTTTGTTTATTCCGCTGCGCATTTGTTTGCTTAATCAAGTAGAAAATTAGGGATTAGATTAAAAGTGATTAGTGGACCCATAACCCACACGATCCTACAATATCCTGATCAGATGATATCATCAATGGCTTTTGAAATGTTATTGAAGTTTAAAAAATATTGGGATACAACTAATGAACTCCTAGGAGTTGGTTCTGTATTGGATCCAAGGTATAAGCTATGCTTGTTCGAGTTCTATTTTGAGAAGATTTACGGAGAAAAGAAGGCTGAGTCAGAAGTAGATCAATTTAGAAAGGTTTGTTATGCTTTTCTTCTTGAGTACCAAACAAAGTCCTCTAGTGCAATGGAGACAGATGGAAGCTCTGTTATGACAAAATCTGAGGCCGAAATGAGTGATTATGATTTGTTTGTCAATTCAAAGAAAAGAAAGAGGGGATATGTAAAATCAGAGTTAGACCACTACTTGGATGAGGATGTTTTGCCCAGGGATAAGAACTTTGAAATATTAACTTGGTGGAAATCCAACGGTATCAAATATCCTACTTTGCAAATACTTGCTCGAGATATTTATGTCATCCCTGTTTCCACCATTTATTCTGAATCGGCATTCAGCATGAGTGATAGATTGATTAGTCCCCATCGTAGTAGGTTACATCTCGATACAGTTGAAGCTTTAGCATGTTCTCAAAGTTGGTTGTCGTCCGATATGCAAGGTATATTAGATATAGTTACTTGATTTATGTTATTATTCTCTTATTATTTGTGTTAATTTATTTCTTATTTGTTTTTGGCATTGAAGTAGGGTTTTCATAGTCAAACGGGCTTAAGTATGCAACAATCATCCACGACATGGATGTTGTTGGCTTTTTGGCCTTATATATTAATTTTGATGATTAATTAAACTAATCTTAATCAATCAGCCTAATCAATCAAAGTGAGCAAACATGATTACATGTATTGCATATATATATTCGTATACTTGTAAATCATCTTAATAGGTTGATCAAGACAATCAAGGAAATGAGCATTGGGATAGGACATCAAGACTCAAGACTTGTAATCAAAACTTTGGACCAAGACATGTAACTTTTATATTTATTGACTCCATAAGGTTTAAAGTAAACTTGAGCACTAGGATTTTATCCCGTCATTCCTTGGTAAACCGAACCTATTTCGGTTAACCGAATCATACCCAGTTTGGTCCACCGAACACCTTTCGGATACCCGAATACTTCCCAACAGTAAAACTTAGGTGTTCTTTGGAATTGCCCCAATGGAATACCAAACTACCTTCGGTCAACCGAATAGCCTTGCACCGATTTTGAACTTTGCTCCAACGATCTCTTTTGAATTAAGTCCCTAGAGCCCAATTGGCGTATCCCAGTTAAGACGACCGAATGCCTATCGGTCAACTGATTCCTTACTGACTTTAGGAACCCAACAACTATTTTACATGTGACACTTGACCGTTAACGATAAACCAACTTCCCACTCAATGTCAGCGCAAAACCCGCACTACTTCGGTCTACCGAAGTATACACGGTCAACCGAACTTGACATGATCAGAGCCCAATCAATTCTACTGGCCACCTTGGAACGGTGAACCGAATGGACTTCGGTTAACCGAACATAATTAGGGATAAATAGATAAAAGCTAATGGAGGTTGGTGAACGGTGATCTGATTCATAATCGGTCAACCGAGTTCTTCACTCAGACCAATTCTTCGGACTACCGTGTGGATAACGGTCGACCGAAGACAGCACAATTTCTGCCCGAGCTCAAGTCACATCTTGCTTTCTCATTGGTCTATTCCCCACCAACTCCCAAACGACTAGTTGAGCTTAAAGGCTTATAAATAGGACCTCATTTGGTTGTTTTGGAGAGCTTGAACACTTCCTATCTATCCAATACTCAAAGTCAAATCCTATCCATCTTCAAGCTCTCAATCCACAACACTCAAGCCTAAACTTCACAACTTGCATATCCAATTCAATATCATATCCAATTGTGCTCAAGTATAGAGTGTTAGTTAGATTGTGATTCCAATTCCTTATTCAAGAATCACCAAGTTGTAAAGCTTCGATGAAGCTCCCTCTCGGGTTGTGAGAGGAGACGCGAACGAGGCGGGGTTGTTCGCGAGGCTCGGTGTTGTAAACGGCGTTAATCTCGGCCCGGAACGAAGATCAGTTAGTGGAACCGTAAGTGAGGCTCGTGGGATCGAGCGAGGCTTGCGAGGAGGACTAGAACCCGAGTGTGGGTGTCGAACCTCTCTAAACTCCGGCGTCGCCATTTTTGTGGTTTGCAATTGTCTCTTCCTTAATCCTTCGATTATTATTTTTAATTCCGTATTTTCTATCGATTAGAGGGTCATCGATCCTAACAGATGTTGACATCTCAGAGGCGTTTGAAGATAGTCAAGAAATTGAGGTTTAATTTGCTTAATGTACTCTTGTATAAAATATAGTATGATGTATATCATTCAAATTCTTTTTTGTTGAATTTTTACAGGTTTGAAGATCAGGAGAACGTGGGGTGACCAACTCCTCATGGGAAGTTGCATGAGTTGTTGTTTAGTTATGTTTTTTGTGTTTTGATACCAACTGAAGCTATGTTTTTTTCTTTTAATTATGGTTCAAAATTCTATTTCAACATGTTTTGCTTGTATAAATTGAAGAGCAGGAAGTAGGCTCTAGATTTGTTGATTATAAATTGAAGATGTTGCAGGTGTATACAACTGGTTGATTATTCTTTGTATGCATTTTTTACATGCACAACCTTTTGGAGTGGTAAAGTTGCTGATTTGTTGTGGAGATGAAATGTTAAATAACATGCAAATTGATGATGTATGATTTATTGTTGTTGTGGACATGAAATTTGTTTTATAAAACTCCAACCATGGAATGTAAACATTTTGGTTTTATAAAACTCCAATTTGGTTGTAATAAACAGTTGTTGTGGAGTATTATTTGAGTATTATTTGGATGGTTTAGGGTTGAACAGTTGTTGTTGTGGAGATGAAATATATGTGTAAATTTAGGGGGGAATAATTTTTGCAAACCAGATCTGATTTTGGGTACCCGTCAACCAAATGGATCTGGTTCTGGGTATCCAAGATAAGAACCGATCCGGATCCGATTCTGGATCCCAATTTATAATATGGATTCGGTTCCGGTTCTGGAACAGAACCGGAACCGATATGTTGCTATCCTTAGTAAAGAGTAAATAAAGATAGCTACTAATATAACAATACACCGAAGGACTTTGTCCGTCAGTTAGTAAGGGTATATGTCGGTGCATTCCTTACTAATGGTCAAACGATTGTATCCGTCAGTGTCCGATAACGTTGAAGTTAAATGTAATAAGCTTGTAATGATTGATTGTCGAAATATACTTTGACGAAACTTTCTGTCGGTGTACAATTTTGAAAACCAATGCACTGACGGTACATATTCATCAGAGAATGGAAAGTTTAACTGTCGGTGTGGTTTTTTGTCCGACAATTTTTATTTTGCCATAAATTATTTTATCGAAAATATATACTGACGATACATATCCATTAGTGTATAATTGTAGTCTGACGAATATTCCAAAAATATTAACTGACGGATTTTATCCATCGGTGTTGATTAACGTATCCATCGGTGTAATGTTGCACCCAACGGTACAAGCTCTCCATTGGTGTACAGTTGCCGACATCGACAGATTTTCATTCGCCAGTGAAGCATGTTTTTCTAGTAGTGCTTATAACTAATATGTTTAACCCAATTCAGTACATTCTATTCTAAAACTTGAACAACAAATTAACAAAATGTTGTGATCATTACCTTATTAATATCTTCCCAATATTATTTATAAACCAAGCGTTCTACCTTATTCTACGAGACAAAAAAAACCTAACTTACCTAGCATTTGATTGCATGCTTAAAACCCATTAGAACGAAGGCGTACTTCAATTTCCACGTATCTTTTAATTAGCGGTTTTTGTTTGGATGTCACCTAAAAATAGCTAATTTCACTTTATGGTATCACTACATAAATTTTTTCATAATGTCATTATGTTAAATCGTTATTTATACTAATTCCAATTTGACAGTGGATCACACGTCAAACCAGTTATGAGTGTGCATAATCTAGTCCGGACCTGAACCGCACTGGACAAGTGAATTCTGGTCCAGCCTCTGATCCATGGAAATGCTTGATTTTGGATTTCCAGTATGGACCGACGACCCGATTTTTTAAAATAAAAAAAATCATGGGTGAGTTTGAGGCCCCTCATTTTCGGCTTATTTTGGGCTTAGGAGCCCTGGTCTCACTCATGATTTTTTTTATTTTAGAAAACCAAGTCACTGGTCTGAAATATTCAGGATTTTGCCTGGACCGGACTGGAAACCCAAAATCAATGATTTCCATGAACCGAAGACTGTATATGAATCCATCGGTCAGGACCGATCCATTCTGCTATGGTTCATGTCTAAATTTAGGTTTAGACCGGATTATGCATACACCTAGTTGGGTTGGTATGTGACCCACTTTCAAAATAACATTAATATAAATAATGATTTTATATAATGACATTAGGTCAAGTAATCGTACAATGATATATAAAGTGAAATAGTTGTTTTGATTTTCATCCGAATAAAACAACAAAAACTTCTTATTGACACCACAACGTTAAGAAATATTTTACCGTTTTACAGTTTTACCCTACAAATGACGCCAATCTTATTTGAATTATTTTCCCTTTCGAGTTCCGACTTCCGACAGCTTCTTATCCACACACATCTGACCATTTTCCTCGACCAATCACCATCCATAGCAGACCATCACGGTACGGTACCTCTTTCGTGCCCTATTCTGGTACCAAACTTGTCTTTTCTCTTGATTTTCTTGTCGTTTTCTTTTGTTATTCTAGTCTTCTCCTTTTCTCTTGGTTTTATACTTTAATTCACCCTATGTTTTTGTAGTGTTTCTGTGTTTGTGACTTGTGAAAACGTTTTGTAGGATACAGTAAAGATTAAAAAAAGTATATTTAGATATTTTAAAATAAAAGAATTTTTAAGGAAACCTAGTATTTTCGAGAGAAAGTGTGAATTCCAAAGGTTAAGGGCAGGGCCGTTTCGGAAATTTTTGAGACCATGTGCGAAAATCAACAACGAGACTCCTAAATTTGAAAAAAAATTATCCTCCTAGTTTAAATAATAAAAAACTCACTAACTTAATGCAATATTAATTGAATTTTTTTGTCATCTTAGCAATATTTGAGACAAATTTATCAATGTTTAAGTGCTATTTATGTGTTAACACTAATTTTCTTTGCAACCCAATAAGACCATGTAAATTTTTTTTTTAAGGCCCTAAAAGTGAGACCCGGAATGAGACCCGGAATGAGACCCGGAGCAGGAGTTCACCCTGTTCCTGCTATTGGGTCGGGCCTGGTTAAGGGGTATTTGGATCACCCCAATAATGCATTATAATTCTGCATTCTTTATGGAAAATGCAATTTCAATAATTTCATGAAATAAGACCTATTTTTTCTTCTCAAATAGCGTGTTCTTTCTTCTTTATTTGCGTCTTATTTTTTTCTTTCTTCTCAAAACTCTAATTGTACACACACAAAATACATCTTGATCCAAACACGTTAATACATACAATAATGTGTTACATTATTTGAGAATATCGATTTCAAAAATACATTTTTTATCCCAAGTCTTCGAACCCTTTAGTTACCCAAACAGAATATAAGTGTTTTTGTTTGTTTTAATAGATTCATAAACGTTGCAAAATCGATTCACCAAAAACAATTGTTCAAAGTTAGGGCAGTGGTCCCATAAATTGTGTTTACGTAACTTCAGCTATTTCTCGTATTTATTTAGGGAATATGAGACTACATGGAGATGTTGAAAACTATTGTACTTAAATAACTAGGATATGGTTATATTCTAGTAAGGACACGTGTGAATCATTGTTCTCACTTTTCAATTTCTACAGTGTTTATAGATTAGATATATAACTTAAGCATGTGCAAAAGTTAATCATTGCGCCTATGTCCTTTGCGCACGGGGAGCCTCGTCTGGACGCCTGGATCGGGTGCCCACCCGGAACGCTCACCCGGGCGTTTGTCTGGGCATTGGGTGTTCTAGGCAGACGCCCGAGATGCCCTCAGGTGGGGAACTCGTGTCCCCCCATTCGTCCAATTTTTATTTTTATTTTTATATATTTAGTGAAAGTTCTGTTATTAATGGATTGGGTATTTGTTATTAACGTGGGGTATTAAATAATTTTGTATTTGGTGTTTTTAGTTAATGTAAGGTATTTTGGATTAATGTATTGGTTATTTGTTAATAATGTATGTTAATTTTATTTAATAACGCCCGCACTGTTTAATCATTGTTCAATCACGCGTGCACTTTAATTATGCTTTCACTAAGCAAACATGTGTGCACTATTTAATCACGTGTGCAATGTTCAATTACGCGTGCACTTTAATCACGCTTCCATTGAGTAAACTATGCAATCACGCGTGAACAGTGCAACATATACACCCACATCCTTCCAACTATAAATACATCTATCTATCTCCTGACTCCTCACATTTCCTTAACTTCTTAACTTTTTCTCTCATCAATGTCGGATAATATGATACTCCTGAAAAGAGTATCAGAATACATAACTAGAATGAGACATTAAATATAATGGACCGCGCTGTTGAATTGGTCGGTTGGGTTGTTCACGAAAGGACTACACGTCCTAAGCAGCGTCGAAGGAGAACGACGAACTCAGATAGAGATCGTAAACTAGGTTATAGACGCCTTATAGACGATTATTTCTCTGACAACCCTGTGTATTCTGATACTCTTTTCAGGACAAGATTTCGAATGAGAAAGCATGTCTTTCTGCGCATCCACAATGTCATTGAAGCATCTGATGTCTTCTTCCAACGAACACCGGACGTAACTGGTAGGATGAGCATATCCAGTATACAAAAAAGTAAGACAACAATGTGAATGCTTGCATATGGCGTTGCAGCTGATGGGATCGATGAGTACCTACGAATGAGTGCGGCAACATCCAGAAATGCTCTCCTCAAATTCTGTGAAGGTGTTATTCACATCTTCGGCCCTGAGTATTTACGTCGGCCAACTGCAAATGGCTTGGCACGCCTACTTTACGTTGGTGAGCAACGTGGGTTTCCAAGTATGATGAGGAGTATCGATTTATACACTGGGAGTGGAAAAACTGCTCAGCTGCTTGGAATGGACAACATCAAGGGCGTGTTGGGAAAACAACTTTCATCCTTGAGGCGTTGGCATCGTACGACTTATGGATCTGGCACCCCTTCTTCAGAATACTGGGATCATGCAATGACTTGAACGTCCTGCAACAATCTCCGGTTTTCAACGACATACTAAAAAGTCGAGCACCACCTGTAAATTATGAGGTAAATGGTGTTCAATATGATATGGGATACTATCTTACTGATGGTATCCACGGTGGGATGCCTTCATCCCATCCATCCTTCACCCTCACACCCCGAAGCACAGATTGTTTGCTGAACGAACAAGACTGTTACGCTAATTTTGGAGATATTCGCGAATTTATGGAAGATCGTCCTGGAACTTTAGCTGAGGAAACGTCGTATTCGACCGAACGTATAGCAAATATTCATGAGTTTTTTGTCAATCAAGATCGAGTGTGTGACAGGAACCAACATTTGGATCTGAAAGGCGATTTAATCAAGCATATATGGCAACGCTACGGAGGAGGAGTGGTTTGAAAATGGGTTAACGTAGTTGCTAATGTAGTATTTGAAAGTTTAGTTTATGTAATATGTACTGTTGTTTCTTATCTTTGAGTGTAATATTTTCTATTTCAGTTTATCTTAAATGTAATGTGACTCCGTAATATTTAATAATAATTTCGTGATTTAGCAGTAATAATTAACAATATTTCGAGTTAAAATAGAATTGTAATGTAATTAGAATTAGAATTATATAAAATGTAATTTGTTAAATGTTGTGTGAGAATTATAATTGTTTAATTAAGAAATGATGTGGTGAAAAGAGAGTGTGGGGTAACACGGGCATGGGTAATGAGTTTTTTAGGTGAGTTTGGTGAACTGATATTGTAGAAAAAGAATGCATAGAGAATTGACTCCATTTCGAAAAATTTATTGAATCACATTTTCCTTAAAAAAATTATAAATTAAGTGTGAGATGGTGTGCACGATCTTACAACTATTAACTGAAGATTATTTGGATAATGTCAAAAAAGAATTACATTTCAAACTTTGAGGTGACAACAACCGTATTTATGACCACGTGCGTAAGTAGGATGTGTTGGAGTTAACTAATCTTTGAGAGCTTGATTGTCTTAAGGATTGGTATGACCAAAAACTAATACATGATTGGAAGATTTAAAAAAACAGTTTTGGAGCTAGAGTACTAGAGGGAGTTTTATCTCTCGAAATTTTATTTAAGTAGCATTATCTAGTTTTCCATTCTAAAATGAAGCGAACTCTTGGAAGTGACGTTTAAGGGACTTCACTAGTTGTTTTTTTTCTCTGGGAAGCAATAAAGTATCGTTTCCAAATCGTGTATATATATATATATATGTACCTTTAGTAAAAAATATTATTTTGAAAAAAAAATTAAACCTTAGTTATAAAATTAACAAACCCTAAAGCTCAAGCATTAATCAATACAAGTTGTGTATTCGGATTGAATCAATACTACTTGAATAAGGATTAGACATTACTTGAACTCCCCCTCTTTGTAACAACCTTTCGTCCGTAGGTGAGGTCCACGAGGATAGAAGTCATAGATGATAGAACTATACATTTTTTTTAGTTTCTCAAGTGGACTTTAATAACTAAAATTAACCACCAATCCTAAATAAATAAATAAAACATTTCGAGATCCAACATTGCACATGCTGGCATTTACAGGTCGGTAGTCATTAGTCAAGATCCAGCGCAACTTTCTCTTTTCCATTCATGTCTAGCAAACCATACTAAATACTAAATTGCATGTGATGCACGCCCGTCTACCCATATAATCAAGCAGAGCACGAATGTCACATCCCATTAAAAAGAGGATATGATAAGATTCACACCACTGTTCCATTATTTTTGGTCAATGCATCTAAGGCTGCACACCTCTTCAATTTTCACCTTTTCAGACTTGCATCTAAGTCTGGCTCCAATGCCCGTCTAGTTTGTAACTTTCATCTAAAAACGAAACGTCTGAATTCGTGCATATAACACTAGTGCAGAATAGATTTTACTCGTCGTCCAATAGACGTCGGCTGTTATAACGGTTGACGTCTAGTAAAGAGAGTACTGAATAGACGTCGATCGTTACCAAGGCCGACGTCTATTGTGTACTATAGACGCCGGGTGTTGGAATACCGAGTTTAGCCAACGTCTATAGGGTATAGACGTCGACCTATAGACGACGGCCGATAGACGTCGACCTATAGACGTCGAATGTTATATTAGACCGACGTCTATACTCCATGCATATAGACGTCGAGGTATAGACGTTGTCTGTATATAACATCCGACGTCTATAGTGTATGATCGTGTGGGTAACGGGTCCACTAATCACTTTTACGCTAATCCTAATTCTCCACTTGTTTAGACAATCAAAGAGATGCGGCGGAAATTAAAACAAGTACACAAGTAGGGAATAGAAATGCAAACCACAATCGACACGGGGGATTTTTATAGAGGTTCAGCACCCCACCCGGGTGCTAGTCCTCTCTTGTAAGCTTCACTCGACTCTGCGAGATCCGCCTACGTCTTCACTAACCACTCCTCATTCCGGGCCGGGAGCAACGCCTTTTACACTTCTTCAAGCTCGCAAACAATCCTCGCCGAACTTGGCACCACCTCTCACAATCCGAGAGGATCACTTCATATCACAACATATCTTATTGTTTGACTAAATCATGAAATATTAAGTGACTTATAAAATTTTAAAGTCACAACATATCTTATATGCATATCATATTGATCATGTAACAGAACTTATTATCAATATTACGAGAGAATGAGTAACATCACGATGGATGTTGGGTCCTGCGAATATCTTTATATTATTCCTCGCTTTATAATGTATCACATGTTTTTCTGATTTCTATTTTTATCTTTTAGGGATATAATTTCAGAAATCAGGACTACAGGTCCAAACAGTATATTTATTCAGCGAGTTTATTATATATTGTTCACCTTCTTTTGTTTATATCAAATACGAATGCTTCTGGCATTCTTATAATATCATAGGTTTTGGATCCATTTTTTCTTTTCTTGAGATAGCATGCTATTAAGAAGGTGAACGAATTGTCGACAATAATTTTAATAATTATTTAATATCTCTCGTATCAACATATATAGTTGATTGTGAGTTTTACGTCAATAATAATCAAATCCTCATCATTTCCCAAAACTTTAGGATCTGACCGTTCTGTATCCCCGTGATTTCTTTAATCTTTTGTTTAGCAGCTGCATTTATTTTTATGGGTTTATATTCTTCCGGAATAACCTCTTTAGGAGGTACAATGAGAGTGACTAACTTTTATTTTATTTCCACAAATAATATATGTTATGGTCCACACTTCTGGCACTAGTTGAGCTCAAATATATTTTATCATGTGGAGATCTCCACTTTATATTACATGGTCTATGTCTAGTAATATAAGGCGTAGTCACTCTTTTGTGATCAATAGAATTGTATGACAATTACTTGCTAGATATTGCAAGATAATGATTTTATGAACTTCGGGTTCAATCATACTTGTACGTATATTCTGTTATGAACTTCAGGTTCAATATAGTACATTTTCTTGACAGTCTTTAAGCTTCTAGCTTCACCCCCCAATGTCAGAAAATGTATATCATATATATGTGATTATTGGATTGGACAATAAAACTTAGCCCTTCAGTAGCTTTAAATCGCAGGAGGAAAACAATTTATTCATTATTGTACAAGTAAAGTAGGAGAAGATTCATAACATGATGTATATATACCATGAAAATTAATGAATAATATTAGCAGATATATATATATATGCACATTAATGTATCATGTATAAATTTTAAGATCCCATAATGATCAATATTGAAAGATATTTCAAAAATAGAGGGACTCTCAATTTATTGTGCAAATCGGTCGAAAAATTTGACCTCATTTTGGTCGTGATAGAAGTCAACAAAATTATCTAAAGCTTCACAAAAACAATATCAATGATGACATCCATAATTAATATAAGAGATAATTTTATTTAGGCACTTCTGGGCATGTTTCGTCTCGTTTATGTCATATATATTTCATATTCTTATTTGCACAAAATTTAGTCAACTGCTTAAGCTCTTGTTTTCACGATACTTTGTAGTGTGTATTTCCGGCACACCAAAAAAAATAAACAAAAAATGTATCGTGATTTTCCAACAACTCTCATGACCTTTAATAATCGGTGATGCATAACCCAAAAGAGTATTGAGTCATTAACTTGTAAAGTGATCAATAAAATATATATTTTCTTTTACTACTAATTTCTATATATCTATGAACTTCTGGTCATAGAGTTTGATTTAGAGATCGACGTGCATTTTTACTCAATTAGTTATCTGCACGTCGTTTAGATGGTCATATGAATCCTTCAGGGATTATCATAAAATTTCATAACCCTCTTTAAATGAATGATCTCTAAATCTTTGTATAGTAGTATTTTATGAATATTAAGATATTCGCTTTCTGGGCAAATACATATCATTTTTAATAACAATGATCACTTTGTAACATGATGATTCAAATTCCACTATATTGTAGCACAATATACTATATATATACATCTATCAAGATGGATATTATGTGCTCACGAGATAAATGCTCGTATTGGTTGTGAATGATCATGTGATGCATCAAAATTAACAAGTAATAATCGCATGCTTTAACCACTTTACAAATACTTTTAATCAACATAATGCTAAGAATTCATATAACTTATACTAAGCAAGTGAATCAATACAAAGTTGCATGACATATATATATATATATATATATCATTCAATTTTAGAAGCACTACTAAATATGTAACTATTTCTTTTCATGTTTCATTTGATCGAGAATTCATGAAATTTGGATCAATAACTTGATGTTTGTCCAACCACAAAAACAGACATGAGATTAAATCATAATACTTTTAAAATTATTTTAACAAATAGGATAGCAAAAGAAAATGACAACCTCTATTTTATCTTGATTTGATGTTTCTTTCTCTAGTCATTGCTATTTAAAAGGCAATAAGTTAGGTTCAACGTTCATAATCCATGATAAGACGTCATTCTTATCCATGATGTCAAGTATAACGTTAAAAGTCATAACTTACAAGCATCAAAGCATAATTGGTACATGCATGCAACTTATTACCTTCTTCTTCTTCTTCTTTTATCGGTGCATACTAAATTAAACATCTCAAAACGGAATATATTATAATGTACTTGAATCATATGATAAACAAAAGTGCATATTAGCAATTCCAAAACCAACATATATTGATTGTATATATGTAGTCTCATTTATTCTATATATACAAAATTGTCATGATATATTCTATGCACCGTGTGGGTAAATTAATTACTTCATGATGAACAAATACACATTCAAGATGTAAGTAAAATATCCATATATGCATTTTTGATAGAAATTATGCATATCAACATATTAGCATGTAAATTACTAATATCTAGAAGAATCTCATCGTAACTGAATAAAAATAACAAGTATGGAAATATATTGGACTAATGATAGTACTAACCAATATAAAATATTTTCTCACCAGAAATTTAATATAATAACCAATGCTAAACCATGACATTATATTTTATTTTATTTTTTCTTTTGAACATAATTTGTTGGGTAAAAAACAACAATTATTGACTGATGCATCAATATATTATAGCACATGCCAGAATAACCAATAAAAAATCACGAGTTTAAAAATGTATTTGTTGTGCAAGATTTAAATTAAGAACTAAATAATGGTTCCCCTCCAACATAAGCACATTAATATGTTGACCAAAATAACAAAATAAATATCCAAAAATCATATAATCATGTCACAAAAGATCTTATAAATTCTGATTTTTGTTGTTGTTGTAAAGCACTAAGATATACCATTGTCCGAGATTCACACGTCCAAAAATATTTTTTTATTTCATGTTTAGAGTATACATATACAACCCTCAATTGATTGAAAATGATATCTTAATTAATTATGCAAGATGGAATCACCTTTCTAACCCTTTTTTTATGAACAAAACAAATATTTTTTGACAGATAAACGGAAGAACTTATATATGTCACCTTGGGAATTAAAACATGGATTTGTTACCTTGAGACTTTAGTTACACCAAAGGTTTTAGCCGGCAGTACAACTTTCGTGCTGATAACGTGTTAAAAAATAAATATACATGGAGCAAAGAAGATAAAAGATTTGGAGGAGAATATTTGTAGTATTTCATCATCTCCAAAAGTATTGCAATGGTCTTACAATGATCTCCTATTTATAGGCTAGGAGACAAATGAAAGGGTGTATGTTACAAGAGTAATAAGAATGTGAGAGGTTGATGGAGTTATGGGAGTAGAAGGTGAAGGTGAAGCATCCATGATGTTTCACAACATCTTGCATTTTATTGGCATGTACTAGCACTGAAAAAAGTAACATTTTTTCCTGACGAAAGCGACAAGAGATGTATTGTTGGGTTGATGAAAATGAGTTGGGCATTAACGACTCGACTAATATCCAATAGATTGGAACAATGGTTTTAGCTTTGGTGTTTAGCAATTATGGGTTTGTTTGGTTGGATGCGAAGCTAGCTCCTCCACCACCCTGGAGCTGAAGTTCTGCTGAAGATCGATCCAAACAGGACAGATTCAGAGGAAATTGGATGACCCAGTGCGGATATGAAGGTGGAATTTTGAAACTGGGGTAGGAGTGCTTTGAGCAGCTCCAGATACTATAGTTGTAATAATTTCAACCTTTGGACCGTACTACCCTTGATCTTTTGATGTAATTCATCATTTTGTCCCACAAATTTATTGGAAAAAAGTATACATATAGAATATTCATGTGTGTTTTCAAGGTTGCAGTTCAAATTTGAGAAAATACAAAAGTTCAACGTGATATTGATTTTTTTCATATATATAGTTTTTTTCGATTACATATATTAATTTTTTATATATATTTTTATTATTTAACAGAATAACTATAAACATGCAAAAGCTTTGGAAGAAAAAAAATTGTGTGAGGGCATTTCGGATATTACCTTTGAATTGGACATCATCTCCTCTACCACTCTTCACCCTGAGCCCGTGGAGAAGTTTTGCTGGGAGTGAGGAGCAACTTCTTTATCATCATTGCATGAAGCCACCTTCAAGAAGAAACAAGTAGTGAGGAGTTCTAACCAAACACACCTTATATGTGCTTGTTATGTCTTTCTGTTGTAATTGGGGAATTTTACCAAATGTTCTGATCTTATGTTGTAACTTGTGGTCAAAGTCTGACTATGGAATTCATAGTCTGAAACTCTATTAATTAACTGAATTGCTAAACATCGTCCCAAAATTACTTAAATCGCCCCTTGAAATTACCATTTTGCCCTTCTCTCATTTCTACTGCTATAACGCGACATTTTACCCTCCTATCACACATCTCTCTTCATCTTTCTCTTATAATCATAAAAAAATAATGTTTTGGAGGTCACTAATGAGCCAACGGACGCCTCAGTGTACTCGAATCTGGTAAAATATCTAACATCTTTTTAATAAAAAAATAATAAAAAATAATAAAACATTACGGGCGTCCGAAGGAGCCGCCCCACGTAGGAGGGGGTGTCTGGGTAAGACGCCTCCCCCGTAGGGGAGGCGTTTTACCCAGACCCCCCCCCCCATGGGGGAGGCGTCTTACCCAGATGCCCCCTCCTACGGGGGGCGGCTCCTTCAGACGCCCGTAATTTTTTATTATTTTTTATTATTATTTTAAAAAGATAATTGATTATAAATTTAGAGCGAGACCCCCGAACGACCTGTCGAGGTGGTATTTGTAAGTCATGATGTTTTACCGCCGGGGGATTTTGGATCTTAAAAAATGTTGAATCTGGAATTTTTTTGAATCTTCGTCACTTGCAAAAAACACATTGTAATCCGACAGGTTACCACCGAAAACTTGCTAAGAAACGTCAAATAATTTGAGATAACACACCGTATAATTTTAATTTGACAAAAAAATTAAAAAAAACGGGACGTCTGGCTAAGACATCTGTACCATGGTGGAGGCGTCTTAGCGAGACGCCTCCACGATGGTACAGGCGTCTTAGTCAGACGCCCGAGTCGGAAAAAAAATCCGTCTTCGTTACTTCGCCTGATTTAGGTGCTTCGCCAGACATTTTCATGGTGTTGGTATTAGGAATGTTAGTAAAACTGAGTCAATAACCTTGTTTAAAGACACGGGACGATATGGGTATTAAATATATTGTTAAGGGCAATTTGGTAATTTTAAGGGACGATTTAAGTAGTTTTGGAGCGATGTTTAGTAGTTTCCTTAACTAATGAATCAAAACTATTTCAGAAAACAAGAGATGTATTGTTAAATAAAAGATGAAACATGAGATCTGATCATCTGACCATTACTTGTACAGTTGTGCATCTACACAGTAACCTTACCATTTGCATATATAAGTTACTTCACATTAATAATACAATACTAATGTGAATGTGGCATGGATATAATAGTGCTTTGTTTCCAGAAATGTCTTCGGAGATACATCTTTATCTCCAAATAGTACGTCTATTTTCTATAGAAACACTTTTCACTATTATTTTTCAGTTTACAAATATTAATGAAAAGCATGGTTGATGCCTGATGGTTACTAAACCTAAGGACAAATAAATTATTTTTATTTTATTTTGAAACAACTATTTCAAAAGTGACACTAAAAAATAGTTAATTTTTCTAGGAAACAAGGTATAGATAAGTCGAGTTGGTTTGATTTTTGGAATACTACTGAACTCAACTTGACTTGATTTGTTTTGAGTTGAACTATAATAAACACAACTCGACTCATCCATCTCAGGATACCTATCAACACTACCCAAATGATTCAGATTGGGTCGTTTTTTTGATTGGTTGACCCAAAATGAATAACAAACAATGGTTAATGCAGAGAGAGAGGTTGAGAAAGGGGAGTGAATAGAATAGTACCAGAGAGAGCCGAGAAGAGGAGAGAAGAAAAGATGAGAAAGAAAGAAGGATAATACTTGAAACCACAATACATATTACATAAACTTGAAACCGAAATATTACATTAAAAATAAAAAAACACATTACATACTACATAAACTTGAATCGACATGCTACACTCTCTTATGAAAAAATATAATCTGATGGAGCAAGATACAAAAATGATTCAAAAACTTATCGAATGAGCAGAAGACAATGATTTCGTGTAGTTTATTTTATTATGGTATTTTCTAGATTATAGGTAGTCCATATTTTATTTTTATTTCATAGTTTATTTGTATTTCGTAATGTAATGTGTTATTTCCGGAGGTAATGTAGTATTAATATATTTTTAAATTTGAGCATTTAATTTTTCTTTATTGTTAATGACTTGGTAATTTATTGAAGAAAATTAATTTAACAATACAAATTAAATTTACATATTACAAATTTTATTTAAATAAATTACATACAAAAAAATATTACCCCCACATTAATCAAAAATACACATTACATTATCAATTTCATCTAATAACATTATTAATCCTCCACATTATTTAAATTTTAAAATCAAAAAAATGGACCAATCGAGGAGGGGGGTTGCATGCCCCCCACTCGAGGGCATCACGGGTGGCCAACCGGGTCGCCCACCGCTCGAAACAACGTCGGGCGGGCAGCCGCCCGCCCGTTAACCGGGGGGGTCGCCCGAGTGATGACCCTCCCGTTAACTATGCTCTTTGTGGACACATCCCCCACGTTTTATGGAAACACAATTAACCATTGTGAAAACACTAGCAACGCTAGCAACAAGAGATTTTTTTAAGTTTACGAGTAGGATTGTCTCATGTTCTCCGTAAATTTTTGTTGTTGTTGTTTGTGGAACTCACTAAAAAGATCACTAATTTTTTTATCCTCCCATGTTATACGAATCGAAACTCATATTGCTATATAAATATTATATATTTGAAATATTAGATTTCAGTAGTTAACTAAAATGAGACAATTATCAAGTTTAAAACTGATATATTCTCATCTCCCACTTTTTCAATAGTTAAATTTTCAACTATTTTAAAAAATATTCTCGACCTTCACCTCTCCAAAGTTTGTATCAAATTTTATTAATAACCCATGCATAAAGAAATAAATGATATATATAATGTAATGAATAAGTTGGAGAAAATAGGATAGTAGCATGACAACATAATTTTTTATAAGCTGATATGATTGAGAAAAAGATTGTGGTTAAATGTTAAGTAATGGAAAGCTGACGTCATGTAGAGAAAATTGTGAAAAAAAAATTATAAAGATCGTGCAGTGCTCTTAGTTTCCAAACCGAAAGTCATTTCAATTTTTGACAGATTTTTCTTGGCCACGAATCAATTTCCGCCCATTTGCATCCATTTCAAAACCCTAAATCCAATTAGAAATATTCCGCCTATGTGGATATGTAATCCGACCTAGGGGCAAAAAAGTGATTAGATGATGGAAATTGTCTAACAGGACATGTCTGGAGAAAAGATCAAAATATGCATTAATACATTTCTATGACCCATACAAAAAACATACAAAAAGGGGTTGGAAATATTGCAATATTGCAAATATTGCAGATACAACTTAACTGTCATACCAAGTGGGACTGGGAGTGAAACAACTTTCGCAGAAGCTATTCATATTCTGTTTTTGTGAGTGGAGCAGAGCAAACATGCAATTTCAGTAAGAACAATAATCCAACAACTGGGTCAGTTTCACTACCACTGGGTCAATTTCTTGAGTTGCACAACTGGGCTTATGGACCTGAATAGACAATTCTCCCACACAAATCTGGACACTTCAGAAATACTCATTCTATCAGCAACGAATGCTGAAATTATTAACTATCATATGTTTAATTAAGACTTAATCCAAACCTGTGGATGCTTGCAGATATTTGTTAAAGTAGGAGCATCCGATTCAAAACCAATTCACTATGAGTGAAGAGTAAATCCAACTTATGATCTCAGGAGAGAACTCACATTTCTACGAAGTGAGACTATCTCTAACACTCCCCCGCACGCGTTACTAGGTCTGTCGCGTCTACGCGTGACACGAATAGGGGAGGTTACGCCTGCCCGGTTAAGGGTTCATCAAAGGCTCTGATACCATGTTAAAGTGGGAGCATCTAACTCAAAACCAATTGACTATAAGTGGAGAGACAGCCCAACTTATAATCTCAGGAGAGAACTCACATTTCTACGATGTGAGACTATCTCTAACAACATTTAACAATGACGAAGAGTATCTCCTTCCAAGAACTAATAATTCTACTCTTAAGTCGGAGTTTACAAATTTGTTGGTGTATTATTACTTACGCTGTTATGCATGTATTTTGGTTTGATAATTGGTAGGATTATTTTTCAATATTCTATAACGCTACCATGCACGTATTCACTCAAGAAGTACCCGAATGATAGCAAAAGAGAATAAATTAAAGGAACAAAGGTTTTAAAAAATCAAAACAAAGAAGAAGAAGAAGAAAGGCACATTAACAAACAAAGCGAAAAAGGAAAAGCTAAGAAAAGAAAGCTGTGGGAGTTTCATTAAGACATAAATTAAACACACACATGATGATTTAACTCAACCGCTTAGAAGCCCTCTTTAGACGTCCTTGAACAGGATATAAGTGGAGTTACATTGACCGTTTGCTCTCGAGAATTGACAAAAACACCTGACAACCAATTCCAAACCACCAATTATCAAACCAAAACCATCATACTGACATCCAAACCCTAATCCAAAAATATATATGAGCTCCAAAACCCTAATTCCAAAATATAAAAACCCTAAACCACAACTCCAAAACTTACTTCCGACCAAAAAAAAACCCTAGCTGCACCTCAAAATTCACCCTATGCATGGTGTGATCCTATATGACACCTAAAAGCACTTATTAGTCCCAGTTTGAGTACTAACACTAAATCCACTCTAAACCCCAAATTTGAATTTCAAAACTTAATTGAATTACAATTAAACTTTAGTATTCTAATTCAAAATTGAAAAACTACAATAAACCCAAGTTATCTCTCAAACAACCAAGAAAACACCTCCTCCTACGTCTCGAAACACTTAAGAGCATCGACAACGGGTGTAAAAAAAATCTTCCATGTCGTCTCTTCAATTTGGATTGGATCTAACTGGTTGAAGAGAATATTGTGCTAGTTGATTGTATTGAGGCTAATCAGCTCAATTTGCCTTAGTTGAATTGGATTGGTTCTAATTGATCTGCTAATGAATGGGTAATTGCTCAATTTCAAAATTACAATATCCACGTAGCATCAGCAATATGAATGTCTATCCGTAAAACGAAAAAATTAAAAAGTGGTGATTTTTTTTAAAGTTTTATTGTTTTTAATTGGTAAGATATCTATCCTGGGTATCCAAACGATATCTGAGTTTTATTCTCTTAGTAAAATTAAGGTGGGCCCCACATAAATAGAAAGAAAACAAGTAGTGGGGCTAAATTAGTGAATTACTATTCATCGTTCGCAAATTACTTTAATCGTCTGTGTTAATTACCATTTTATCCTTTACATTCCATTTAATATTCATTTCGTTCGGGAAAATTTAAAATTTCGACCGGGCGTCTGGCAAAGACGGACGACCCCCCCCCCCCCCCCCAAATGGCGGAGGAGTCCTAAACAGACGCCCTTTTTTTAATATTGAACTTTTACGGTGTGTTATTTCAAATTATTTCATGTTCTGTTACAAGATTTTGGTGGTAACGGGGTGGAAAAACACACAAAAGTAGATAAACAGGTAAACGAATCAATATCCAAAGTACAATATTAGGGTACCCTGCAGGGGCTGCTGCCCCCTGCCACCCCGCATTCCTATTTCAATTTTATTTTTATGGTTATTTTTTGTTGTAATATGAACAAAGAAAAGTCTATTATGAACAATGTTCACGAAGGCGACCACCTCGGCGGTAGGCGACCGCCCGTCGCGGTGGTCGCCTGGGCGACCGCCACCTTTCGCCCAGCAAAGCTGGGCGAAATGGGTGATCGCCTCGCCTAGGCGATAGCCGTTGGAGGCATTCCAACGGCTATCAGCTTTTGATTTTTTTTTTCTTCTAAAATTACAAGTTACCACTACCCTCAAATCTTATATAAACATCTCCAAACATCTTCATTTTTCACACATCTCTCATTCTCTTCTTCTTCATAATTCTATTCTAATCATCAAGTTTCCTAATCATCATGTTTCCGCGATTAAGTCTCTGGTCTGGTGCTTAGTTTTGAAGTTGGAAAGTGAAGTCTCTGATCCAGTTCTTCATTCTTCAACCGCCAAAATCAAGTGCACTCTTTCTAACTTCTTTTTAAAATTAAATTAATTAGTATTTCATTTTCATATTAGTCTAATTTTTTATATTAGTCTAGTTTTAAGATATGGCCTATGTACCCGACACTAGTCTCCTCATGCATCACGAGAGTTACGATGACCTAAGACCTACCCGTACAAATGACCACGGTTGGAATATTACCCATTACATTAGTGCTAATGATAAAAACTGCATTGTCTGTGAGTTATGTGGTAAGTAAACTAGAGGTGGTATAGTCCGTCACAAACAACATCTTGCACACACACCCGGTAGCAATGCTAGACCTTGTGATAAAGTTTCTAACTCTGTTAAACAAGACATAACTGCATACATGATTAGAAACAGTAGGACATTACAAAACGAAAATGTATGTCTTGATGATTATGTAGACAGAGAAAACATAGAATTTGATCTGGAAACCAGGTCGGGTTCCGGTTCTGCTCGGACCCCAACCTCCCGTCCTCGCCCCGTTCCTGGTCGAAAGAGACACAAACAATGTTTGTGAGGACCATTTTGCGGACGTGGTTTCCGGCGCCCAACAAACAACCATCGAAAGAACCTTTAAAAAGAAGATAGGAAAACAATTAATCAAAAATGGTATAGGCTTTTCTATAGATGTGGTATATCATTCAACACTGTAAGGACGTCTGAGTGGAAGGAAGCAATATCCTCTACTTGTACTTACGGACCCGGACTTAAACCCATGACATATCATGAAGTTAGTGACTTGTGCCTTAAACAGGAAATTGACTACACTAGAGGTATATTACAGTCGTACAGACAAGATTGGGCAACATACGGGTGCACGTTGATGACAGATGGCTCGACTGATAGGTCCGGTAGGAATATAATCAATTTTCTAGTAAATTGTCCAACAGGTACCATGTACATGACGTCTGTAGATACTTCCGGTCACTCTCACATCGCAGACTACCTGTACAAGCTGATGGACAAGGTAGTTGGCGAGATTGGCGAAGAACACGTTGTTCAGGTGGTCACCGACAATGCCGTCGCGTACGTACTTGCCGGTAGGATGTTGCAGCAAAAAAGAAGAATATTGTTTTGGACTCCTTGTGCAGCGCATTGCATCGATCTCATCTTGGAGGATATTCGCAAGTTGTTTTTGAAGACTATTACTTTAGCTCGTAAGATCGTCAAACATTTCAATAGCTCTGTCATGTTGTTGAAGAGTGTGTGAATTGCCATTGAAGGGAACCTGCTACGCGTTGTTGCCACGAGATTTGTCACCGCATTTCTGACTTTGCAAAGGTTGTTTCTGAAGAAAGAAAGAAAGACTCTGGTCCTTTGTTGTTTCCTCGAAGTACAACGATCCTAATGCGAGTTGGATAAAGAACAAGAAAAGGAAGGAGATCTCTACTGAAGTTTCCGAGACCATTCTACAAAGTGACTTCTGGACCAACGTCGTGAAGGCACTGAAGGCCTCACAACCTATGGTCCAGGTTCTTAGACTTGTTGACGGCGATGAGAAACCACCGATGAGATATCTGTGTGACGCAATAGAGAAAGTCAAAGAACAAATCATAAGGAACTTTGACGGAAACCCGAGGTTATACAAGCAAGTCATCGACCTCATCGACACCAGGTGGGGTCCAAGGAAGATGATGTCATCACCGCTACACTCATTTGGTTTCTTACTCAACCCTGGTACCTTCTTCTCCGTCCCACCTCAGGATCGAAATGTAGCTTTTAATGAGCATATGCCTGGATTCGTGGATGTTGTAGAGCGGCTCGTCTCCACTCCTGCAGAACAAGACAAGATTTGCGGTCTACTTGATCGTTACAAGAACTCCCTCAGAATATTCTCGAGGGATATGGTCGTCAGACAAAGGACGGAAAGAAGACTTGTAGATTGGTGGCAATCTTATGACGCAGACATGGGAGAGACCGCATTACAGAGGTTGGCCCTGAGGGTGATGGGATTGACATGCTCGGCATCATGTTGTGAGCGGAATTGGAGTGTCTTCGAGCAGTTGCACTCAACGAGAAGGAACATGTTGGTTGTGAAGAAGATTAATGACTTGGTGTATGTGAACTACAACCAAAAGTTAAGGCAAAGGTTTCAGCAAAGGATGAAGAAGCCTGGATTTGATGACCCCATCAGTGTGGACTACGATCTCTTCAACGAGCATCCATGGTTGGTAGAAACTGAAGATCTGGTCTTCGCTGGAAAGGAGCTTACATGGGCTGATGCCGAGGAATCAGCTTTAGGACATTCTTCTTCACAAAGACGCTTTGCTTGATTCATGTCCACTGCATCTGACGCGCGGTGTTCCACTGCATCTGACGCGCCATTATTAAGTGGTGGCATGTATGATGTCATCGTTCACATTAGTTCTAGAGATCCAGGTGCATCGAGTTCTCAACCACCGATGGACATCGACGAGCAATATGTTCAATCCTACGATGAAGAAACTGAAGAAGATGATGTCTACGTCGACAATCCGAACGAGAACCACTCCGACGACTCAGATGGTGGTGGAGGATATGATATGGTTCCCAGTTGGACATTAAATCAATGTATCCAATGGAATTAGTTAGTTAGCTTGTAATTCTAATTTCTCTCTTATCTTTTATTGTATGAACTCTGAGTTACCTTTGTAATCGTACTACTAAGAAATAAATTGTATACTTAAGTGTTTAGGTGGGTAGAGGGGGTGCCTAGTAAGGCCTTGGTCGAGGAACTAGGTGTCTTTTCGAAGCCTAAATATGTATGGTATTTTTAGATAATTTTTGTGCATTTTTTCCTATTTTTCCTGATTTTTTTATCTATTTTATAAAATTTAATTGAATTAAAATTAAAAAAACCGCCGAGACTTGGGCGGTCGCACAACCGCCTAGGCTCGCCTAGGTGTTCCCAGAACATTGATTAGGAATATAAATAAGTAAAAAATGAGAAAATAATAAAATAATAATTGACGAAGCAATTTAACTAATTTTCGGACAACGTTTAGCAGTCCAGGTAAATGGTACTTCTTTGTTTTTCGATTGGGGGGGGGGGGGGGGGGGGGAACAATACAATCGACTGGCAAAACAATTCTCCCTCAACTCAACATTCATACCAACCTCAACCCAACCTATTCAATCGAACCAAGACCAATTCGGCCAATCAGATTGGGCTAATTAATCCATTGAGTTCGACCTTATTAACCAAACCTAACCAAATAATTTGATTAAATCAAACTTACAACTCACTACATATATACACCCACTATCTCACCCCCCAACCCTCGTCTTAAGACTATCCTAAACCGAAAACGAAACACTATTTGCTTGGAGACCATCCTACAACGCAACACCCAAATTGTACAATTCATACCACAACGTACACTCCCTTGATGTCAACCTCACTCTACTTTAAGTCTCCACTCCATCCTAACCTAGCTTCTTCATAAACACCTACATCAACCCAGATGGAAAAAGGATGGCTCCTACTATAGCCCGCAAATATAACTAGTGAGATGTTATAGATTTTAAAGAGTTTAAAGAGAGAATCATTACTTCTACAAATATTAAGCTATACTGAGTCACCGACCATACCATAATTAGAACCTAATCTCCAACCCAAACATGAGACTAGCTTGCTTTCCTAAGTGAGGATGTAGAGTGGGGTACATGAGACGCGTTGATTTCTTTGATCATGACATTTGGATCGAGCCATATTTGAGATATGCTTCGATCAAAAGTCTCTTCTCCTCCGGGTTTGGGGAAATCTGTACCTTGTTTCCGAATACATACACAAGTCCAACGTACACACCCTGATATAAAGCCCCGAAAATTTGTTGAGCACGCGTTCTTGGTATTTGTTGACTCACAACATCATATAATTAATATTTATTATTTGTCCATTAGGATCATTAACTTAAGTTCTTTCAAATGACTCACTATACATTGAATTACTTCTAGTTACGTATGTGATTTAGGTAACCAAAATTGATTGGACCACCTTACCCAGTTGTAAGTTTAATCGTACAATAACGACGTCCAAACCTGGAATCAAATTTCTCTAGATATGGAACTAGCTCCTTGTCGCGTGATCTTTTGTTTTAAATTGATTTTTGTATATTTTGCAACAATCATTACGATACATCTTGATCTTAGCAGGTTTTGACCATATCTTTTATGCGAACGAATTAGTGGTTGTTATATAATTGACTCAAAAAATAATACACGGAGAATCTGCTGTCAATAAAGGAAACCCATTTCCGATATGCAAACTTGCTAAGGTACCACTATATATTTGTGCCCCTCTACAAACATGAAAAAACATATAATCGTGATTTCGGTTTTCAAAGACAAGTCTAGAAAATTTCATGTTCAAAACCTGAATTTGTGAATTTTTACTCATTTTTAAACTCATTAATTAGTATGTCACACTCATTTTTTACTCCCAAGAAATGTGCAACCAAGGACCTCCTACGTCGGTTAATATTGTATTAAAAATACTTCCCTAAACAAAGCGTACGTGCACAGCAAAGGCCCATAAATATTATACAGAAGATCTTAACCAGAGGTTTAATTGGACATAAACGTAAAGATTCAAAAGAAAATTGTTTAAGCTGTAAATTCATAAAACTTCCTTCATTTCCTTGTGTAGATATATAACTATATATCTTGTTTCTCTAGAATACACAGCATATAAGAATGGCAACACACATGACACGTATATTATTTACAATATTAAAAGGATGGTCTGGATTAATTTTGGGAACTACTAAACGTCACCTCAAAACTACTTAAATCGCCCATTGAAATTACCAAATTGCCCTTAACAATATATTTAATACTCATATCGTCCCGTGTCTATAAATTAGCCCTCCGGTCTTGTATATTCATAATTTATCAGTAAAAACACCACGAAAATGTCTGACGAGGGTGATGCATCCGGTGAGGTAAGCCTGACACGGGGCACAATTTGGGCGGAGCGTCTGCATTAGACGCCTCCCCCAAGGTGAGGGCGTCTGAGTAGGACGTCTTCACCTTGGTCGAGGCGTCTAACGCAGACGCCTACCCAATGGGAGAGGCGTCTTGTGTAGACGCCCTCCCCTTGGGTAAGGCGTCTTTCGTAGACGCCATTCCTTTGTGCAAGGCGTCCTACGCAGACGCCTCGCCCTTGGGGAGGGCGTTTAACACAGACGCCCCCACACATGGGGCAGGCGGCTAATCCAGAAGCCTGGAATTTTTTTGATTTTTTTAATTTCGATTTTATTTTTGTAGGTTCCGTTGGAAGATTTCGGTGGTGATGGAGTGGATTACAGTGAGTTATTTCAAACTACACAAATCTTTGCAACAATCGATGAAACAAGTAAATGTGCCAAACAAGTAGCTATCGGAGCTGGGTTTTTTTTGGTCGTGTCGTCGTACAAAACAAGATCAGATAGTCGGATGGATTGTTATTTGAGATGCGACCGGCGAAATCAAATGGAGTCTCGGGATATGGATACCGCACTTCGAAGAAACACCAAAAGAAAGGGTTGCGGTTGTCGTTTCTTAATAAAAGTGGTGGAGCGACGAGATCGTGATGGATGGGTTGTGGTTTTTAATAGTGGTCACGGACATCACAACCACAAACTGGCAGTTTATCCAGAGGGTCATCGTCAAATTAGTGGTCTAAGTTCTGGGGTGAAGAAGATTGTTCGTGATATGACTGAGGCGCAAGCAAAACCACGGAACATCTTAAAGGCAGTAAAAGAAAAAATTCCCGGAGGACAATCCAAATCAAAGGCATATTTATAATTTCAGAGATTACATGAGGACGACAAAATCTCAAGACCAGAATCTCGTCCAGCAGTTTCTCTATCAAGCAGTGCAGTGTGAGTACTTACATTGGATTATGGCGGATCCAGAAACTAATGTCGTCACTCACGCTTTTTTGGCACATCCGACGTCAGTCCAGTTGTTGCGGACATATCATTTCGTTATCTGCATGGATTCGACTTACAAGACGAACAAGTATAAGATGCCTTTGTTCGAAATGATTGGGGTCACACCAACAAACATGAATTTCCTTATTGGATATGCGATTTTGATGGATGAATCTTACTCCAGTTACCTGTGGGTGATGGAGAAGTTGCGAGATCTGTTATTGGGGACTGTCAGCCCGACTGCAATAATAACAGACCGCGAGTTAGGCCTTATGCGACCGGTGAGAGAGGTTTTTCCTGACTCTGCTCATTTACTCTGCACATGGCACATCAACAAAGACGTATTCAACTACGCATACTACGTATTCGGCAAGAATAAGCAGATGGCAGAGACTTTGAGGCGTGGAAGATGGAGGAAAATCATGCTTTCTACTTCAGAAGCCGAGTATGATAGAGCTTTGTATGCTCTGGAAGATTTGTATATATTGTGGCCGGCTATCACGGAGTATCTGGAAACCACGTGATTGGTACATAAAGAAAAGTTTGTGCTAAATTGGACGAACAAAGTCCTTCATTTTGGGAACACCACGAATTGTAGGGTCGAAAGTGCTCATTCGGCTCTAAAAGAGTGGATTTCTACATCGACTGCAGCTCTGGACACTCTTTTCGAGCGCGTCAACGCGGCTATTGAAATGCAGCTGATGAATATTCGAAACTTTCTTGAAGACTCGAGAAGGCGAAATTTGACTAATTTCGGACATCCTCTATATCGTCACATAAATGGTCGAGTTTCGCATCACTGCTTGCAATTGCTGAGTCAGGAGGTGAAGAGAATGCAACAGTTAGATGATGAAGTTGAATATCGTTGTGAGTGTGCTTTTCTGACTTCTCATGGGATACCTTGCGCATGTACCATCCGCGGATGTCTTGAATCAGACAACGGAATTTACTTAGAGCGGATTCATTCGTTCTGGAGGACACTTGTCATTGGGGAAGGAGCCGGGAACCCAGAGTTTGTGTCTCAGGCAGCTAAAGACGCCGAACATTTTCGCAGCCTGATTGATGAGATTGCAGGAAGTGACCCTACCGTAATTCGATCTGCCTCTCGGGTTTTAATCGAGCAGCTACACCCCGAACATTCGAATTTGAGAGAGCCTGCAGAAAAAACAAGGCTACGAGGTCGACCAAGGGGAAAGTCGACACGACGGGACCATAGTGCGTTTGAGTATGCTGAGCGAGGTCGTGGTCGATCTTCAGGTAGTGGGAGTAGAGGTCGTGGTCGTTCTTCCGGTAGTGGAAGCAAAGGTCGTGGTCGATCTTCTGGTTCTTCGTCTGTAAACATGAGGGGAGGATCAGGTATACCATCCCTATATTTATTGTTATTATAATTTTGTTATTTATTTCAGTAAATATGTATCTTTTGTTATTATATGTAACTGTATTTTTTGTTTATATTGTAGTGACTGGGCGGGCTGACGTAGACGACTTCCCATATGTGGATAGAATTTCAGGAATCATTATGCCATTCCTACACCAGTGGAATGATGTACGTCCTGATGGAAACTGTGGATTTCGATGTGTCGCCGATGTTTTCCACGGTGGTGAAGACAATTGGCAACTCGCCCATCGTTCAATTTCAAATGAGATAGCTACGAACCCATCTTTTTATGAGCACGTATACTACGACGGTGTGGCGCAGGCTCGTCACCGGATTAATTGGGGCGGGGGACCTTGTGGCGAGAATCACTACATGGAGACGTGGACGGACTTGTTTCCCATTGCAATTTTTTACAAGTGTGCAGTTATGTTCTTCTCTCTCGGAAATGATGGTTCGTTGTACCCATGTCTTACAGTTCTACCTTGGGAGAGTCTGCCTACCGTGACGAGACCGTGCAGAGAGTTGATTATTGCTCATTTAGGGAGTTACGCTCATTACATTCGTTTGGAATTGACTGAGGGATTCCCCGTACCTCCTATAGCGACTCTGTGGTTTCAAATACGAGATGAGAGTGTTATTGGATGGGAGCTGGAGTACCAAAATAGGATAGCATATTGGCAACAATTATGTAATATGTTTTGATATGTTTGTACAATTATGTAATATGTTTTGATATGTTTGTACATTATATAGTGTTGCTTTATTATGTAATATGTTTTGATATGTTTGCTTTATTTGCATTATATATAATAGTACAACAGGTCAGCAAACACAAATACAAATAATAAGCGTACGACAGATAAACAAACACAAATACTAAGCGTACGACAAGTTAGCAAACGCAAACACAAATACAAATAATAAGTGTACGACAGATAAACAAATATAAATGCAAATACTAAGAGTACGGTACAACAGATCAGCCTACTCATCATCTGAATCATGGTCGGAGATGCCTAACTGAGTATGCCACGACTGTATCAAGTCATCAAAATCTCTGCATGCAGCTCTCATGTCCTCGTCCGGCAGCTCATCCCTCCTCTGCAGGAATGGCTGCACAGCCCGTATCATCTTACCCATCCACTGCACATAACATTAACATTAGCGTACATTAACAAAATATACGGTACAAATAAATATAGATAAAATGAAAAAATTACCAGATCGCCACACGTCTTATCTGGTGGTCGATCTGCTCTCCGGGAGGCACCACGGACGATGACCGGATGTGAGTAACTACCGAACCAATCAAGATAACGTGCATCACACTCGGAGGGGTCGCGACTACGTCTGAAGTTGCCAAGGAACAGTCGGCATGATCTCGGAAATGTCTGCCAAGTCGATTCTGCTGTCGAAGCAGGGAACCTGACGTCGTACGTCGCTGCAGTCGCAGACCGCACCGCATGCTCTGGGGTCGGAATGTCAACCGGGATCACCTGAACATATCCTACCTGACGCAAGACACGATCGGGCATATAAGGCTCTATGATATCCCGATAACGAATAAGGCCCATCAATAAAGTCCTCGGGACCTCCGCTACTGGGTCAGGACCATAGGGTAACCACTCCACCTAAACTTTAACACATTAATAATAATACACATTAAAATTAAATAAATATATGTAAATGGTGTAAAGTTTTATACCTCTGATGCAGTCATCTGATCTAGCCGTGCGCGGATTGAACGCAATCGTCCATCGCTCTTGTCCTCGCTCCGGACGGCCCACATACCCGAACGTGGATGACCCTCCTCGATAATCTTCCGCTCACGATGCGGGTGGAAGGCGGGAAAGTACTCGTATATCCACGCCTGCAGCAGCGTAAGACAACCTGCAATCCCAGAACAATCCGCACGGCTAGCTATCCCAAGCTGACGGTACAGGTATGACAACGTCGCTGAGCCCCACGAGTACTGACGAACGGTGTCCGGGTCCCTAGCCTCCAATAGATCGCGTGGTCTGATCCGACAACCACTCGGTCCACTCTTGTCGACAAACAAGACGGCTCCGAGCATCAAGAACAGGTACGCGGTCAACTGTGTATCATCGGCCCGCGTAGGTCGTGCCCGTCTGCATAGGTCCTCAAGGGAGTCGATGTCGACACCACCACCACTCCATAAAGTTGTATCTCTCGTCAGACCATCAGGTGTGACACCAAGCAACTCTACCACATAACACCTCAGCTCAGACGTCGACCCCTGAGCACTAACCAGACGACCATCCACAGGAATGCGCAGGATCTGGAAAACATCATGAAGCATGATCGTCATCTCTCCGAAAAGCATGTGAAAAGTGTTGGTGTCAGGCTGCCACCGCTCCACAAACGTAGAAATCAAAGGCATGTCGAGATAAGGGAACATGTTATACGGTAAGTGCCCCAAATGCGTCGCACTAATCTCCCCTCTGATATCAGCACTCAGTGTAGACCGCCAACCCTGTAGTGCTGTACAGGCTTTGTGCCGATTATGGCACTTCAGAACCTTCTGATCCTCTCCTTCCCAGATCCGTCTAACGATGTGACCCCAGAAACTAGGAATGACGCTCCCATCTAAAGGACCACCAGACGTCATACTGCTTACGATCCAAGAATCGTCCTGGACCCTCTTCTTCTTCTGAACGCGGGGATCTACAGTGCACGAACTCGAATCCCCGGTCGTAAACCTCCCACCCCTACCCTTCCGCACCATCCATCCGGCAGAAGTAGAAGTACCCGCTCGACCACGTCCTCTGCTATACTCCCCCTGCCTTTCCACCTCCGGGCGCTCTAACTCATACGGGTCATCATCGTCGCTCTCGTCGTCAGGACTGTCCACATGCTCATCATCTAAGGAATCATCATCCTCCTCACGACGACGTAATGCCTCTCTCTCCCTCCTGACCGAAGCAGATATCCCCCGTCTACGTGGATGACGCGGTGCTGAATCATCATCTAAAGAACGGAAGGCGTGTAATGGTATCGACTTGCCTTTCCCTCCACTGTGACCCGATGACTATTAATTGAAATTTTAAATACAAATTTGTTAAATTTGTTAAACTAAATTATCATATTTATCACAATTGTTAAACTAAATCAAAATTTGTTAAACTAAATTATCACAATTGTTAAACTAAATCAAAATTTGTTAAACTAAATTAAAATAATTGTTAAACTAAATCAAAATTTGTTAAACTTAAATATCACAAATGTTAAACTTAATAACAATTTGTTAAATTAAATTATCAGATTTATCACAATTTATTAAAGTTATTATCAGATTTAATAATTAAAAAAACAAAAAATGTGGAGGCGTCTACGAGAGAGACGCCTCCCACATGGTGGAGGCGTCTGTCGGAGACGCCTCCTCCTTGGGGGAGACGTCTTCCGAAGACGTCTCCTCCATCCGGGAGACGTCTTCCGCAGACGTCTCTTGCTACGGTTGGGCGTCCGCGGGAGACGCCCCCCGCATGGGGCGGGCGTCCTCGGACACCGACCAATTTTTTTAATTTTTTTTTGAAAACAAATAAATTACGTAATGTTACCGTATACGGGTACACCGGGGGAACTGCTGGTTGTTTGTCTGGCCTCCGAGACATTCGTAATCTTCTGTAGTAGGTATAGGAAGAGAAAGTTTTGAGAAAATAGTAAAATGGTGAGATATATAAGCAAAAATAGGAGGAAGGCAATTTGGTAATTTTAATGGACGATTTAAGTAATTTTGGGACGATGTTTAGCAATTCAGTTAATTTTCTCTTTGTATTATTCTAGATTTTATTGCAGTTACGCAGTATATTTGTATTAACTTTTAATTTTAACAGGACGTTACCTGTTAGGCTATAACAAACACATGTCACCAATAACGAAAATAAGTAATTATCTGATTAACCCTGCCGTCTTCTAACCAAAAAAACATGATTCGAGATATGATAAGAGTATGCAGTCTCTTTTTCTTTCCGAAAAGCATAATAGGAATAGGAATAAGTGTTATATCATAATCCTTGATTAGTGGTTAATGGTGTTTAGGTGGTTGATTCGGGAGGATTTAGTTTGGACGGCTGAGTTTGGTTTGGTTGGGAGAGGAGTATAAAAGGTTTGTATTCTCTCTTTCTCACTCTCACTTTCACTCTCAATTCTCTCTCTTTCTCTCTGGTCTTTTTGCTCAAGCTTCTTGGGGGTTAGAATCAAAGGTCTAACCAACTATAATTGAATCACGTACTTATGGAGACTCAGATTTGCGCATCTATAAATAATGGTCGGTCAAGACTCGTGTGGTTCACACGGGAGCATGTTGGTTGGTCTCTTCTCTTTTCTAAATAAGATGCCTATTTATGGTTAGATGTCATGTTATGTATGTATATTATGTTCAGCCTAGAGTTTGTGTTGAAGTACTGTATCCAGTCTAGGTTTTGTGTTGCGGTTGACTTGTTTCGTATTAGATCTTTGATCAATATATTATATCAAGTGTCTTCGGCCTGACCATCTATATATGTAGCAATATGATTGATAATGATTTTGTTTATCTGCTATTATTGCATAGTTTTTTTCCACTTGGGTAGTTCAGGTAGTAAAATTATTTACGATCTTATTCTTTACTTAACCTAACTAATGAATCTAGAATTTTTATTAACCACACCCCAGCTCCAAAACAAACCTACCAACCATGAGTCTTCAACATTCATGAATTCCTGTCACACAACCTCATTCCTTCTCTAGGCCTCTTACCTATTTTCAACTACGTAAGATAAACAATATCAATATGAACTTACAAGACATTCAGCACGGAGAAGTGTTGAGAATGATCTTTTGGCTATTCATGTGACTTTTGTAATCCTAAATACTTTTGGTCAACAACTTGGATTAGAAACTCACATTTCAATACACATATGATAATCACAATGAAATTAGTGTTGCTCTAAACCATGTGGAATTTCAAAATAACACCATCAATGCAACTTATTTTTAGTAACTTTTTTAAGATAATCTTGAAATCCAATGAAAATTTTGAAAATTGTCACCTGGAAATTGAAAGCTTGAAACCATTAACCATCTAAGTATGTTGCTTCCTAATCTCAAGTTCGATTACATATTCCAAGTTAAAGGTTTTAAACTACTAGATCCAAATGCAACAACTTAATCAGTTGAGCATCAGTTGGGCAAGTGTAGCACTTGATCTTAATCCTACATTGACCTTGAACATTAGGAGCAAAGTAAGAAAGACTGGCAAATATAGCAGTATAGCACTGACAGCATATCCTAGACTTGATTTTTCTTGTTCCTCCTCACTGACATCCTAATTTTATCATTTCATGCTCACTTGACAAATTTTTTTTATTTTTTTCAGGTTTCCAAAGCCAAAAGAAACACAGACTAGTTTCACTCTACAAGAAGGTGTAGACCAAAATAAGTACCTCCAAATATTACAAACGTCGGAGATCAACTAAAACGTAAAAAGTAACGAGATAAAAGTGCATCTTTACAATTCCCTCTGACCCCAGCTAGATTTGCTGAAATCATTACTATAATCTTGACTAGAAAATGCCATCTTCTGGAAGAGCTTCATATCTTCGGCAGAGTTGAATACCTGTGTTTGGCCCGGTTTTACACCGTTGTTTATGTCCAACGAGTCAGATATATTGTCTAGAGCTCGCATGACCTTTACAGGGACAAAATAAGATGTCAGCTAATGAGCTAAGTCATCAATTTGTTAAGGCGGAACGATTTGTAATTTTAAGACATACTCGTCCCATGCGAGGCCTCATTTGAGCATTATAACGTACAGCTGCTGATGCAACCTCTATCATTTGAAACATTTCACGTTCGTTGTAATTCTTCCCGAGCTTTGGGTCAGGTAGTTCTTCGAATTTCCCAGATTCAAGTGCAGTAACCATCAACGGTCGAGCCTGATATGTTGATCATCAGCAAAGATTACATGTCTATTTAAATTTAGTTGTTTGAATGTACAAACGAAAGACTGAAGAGACAAATGGATATTAAAAATAAGATGATAAACCAAATCATAAATAGTAATACTGTGTGAATCATAAAAGAAAAACCATGTCTCTAACACGAATCATCCCAAGAACTAAATTCCATTACGTAAAAAGTAAAACCAACAGTTAACTGGAGCAATACCATGAAGATACTGATGTCAACTTTAGGAAATAAAGGATTAATGGTCTAACTGGGGGGAAAGAACCAAGGTATGCTCTAGCGATCGTAGCATGTTAGTAAATGATGTATAAACTAGGAAAAGTGAACCATTCTAAATAATGATCATTTGTCACTGGACAGTATATATCTGAATGGAAGAAAGACTTCGGAATTTTCTAAGACTGGCAGATAGCAATACACGGTTCACAAAAGCAGAGGAAAGGCATTCGGTGAGGCTTTTTTCTATGGTAGAGGCTGCAAAGTGCCAAGTTAACACGACATGAATCACTGCATATCCAATCAAAAATGGCTTGCAAAATATGAGGCTATGAGCCGATCTCAACTAGTCACCATATTACATCTTGAAGACATGAACAAGCCAAGTGCATATAGACTATCAAAATGTATTGCCATTTTATGAAGTCGAATTACCATACAATATAGATCTACTCCTTACGAGCTCAGAATAACAGCCCTAATCATCATAGATTAGCGCAATGTGTCAACAAATAAACTCTTGATCTCAATTCATGATGTGCTTCAACACACAAGTGCTTTACAACCATTGCTAAAATAGAGTAATAGGATATGCTACGCTTCATTGATGTATTATTATTCCTATACTCTGACAACGGCTAAATACAAATAACATGTAAAAAAATCAATACTTAAAGAGAAGGTAATAAGCTAACAGTTCCAACTAAGTAAAGAACTGAAATCTATATTTAGAGCCTACCCATTCAACAAGGCTCTCCTCTCCCAGAGGTTGAGAAGAATCAACGGGCCTGCGTCCAGTAATAAGCTCCAAAATCACAACACCAAATGAGAACACATCTGATCTATCAGTCAGTTTACCACTTGATGCATATTCAGGAGCCAAGTATCTGAAACAAAAAGAGGCAAATGTGAGATGAAAAGAACTATCTTCCGCTCAGTTCACATGAGCTGCCCCTTTATGTTTTGAAACCTACCCAAATGTTCCCATCACACGGGTCGTTATATGTGTGCTGGTATCAGCTGTTAACTTAGCAAGACCAAAATCCGCAACCTGGTTAACAAAAAACACTCAGGTTATTGCAGCACCAACTAAAAATGAATTGATGATAAAAAAACAAAATGTACAAAAACGGAGTAAAATATGACTCAGGTGTGGAATAACGTACCTGAGCTTCAAATTCATTGTCTAATAAAATATTTGAGGATTTTATATCTCTGTGAATAATGCGGGGATGGCCTGTAGAAACAAATAATTGTGTTACAGTAGATAGAGGCAAATTGCATCATAAGCTGGAATGTCAAAGAGAAAAGTTTACAATCTTCATGCAGATATGCTAATCCACGGGCTGCCCCAGCTGCAACTCTTACCCTGGCTGCCCAATCCATGACTGGTTTTCCCTCCCCTGTTCAAAAATCCAATTTTATTTTTGGGAATGAATTAAAATATCAGCTCCTACAAACTATGATCTCCTACAAACTGTTGAGGCAACAGTGTGAAATAATAAACTGACCACGGCCATGAATGTGATAATGTAATGTGTCATTCGGAACGTAGTCGTAGACAAGAAGCCTTTGATTTTCTGAGATGCAGTAACCAACAAGTGACACCAAGTGGCGATGGTGTACACGACTGATAATTTCAACTTCTGCTTGAAATTCACGCTCTCCTTGTGCACCCCCGACTTTGAGTTGTTTAACGGCCACTTCTCTTCCATCAGTCAGACGACCCCTGTAAACACAACCAAAGCCACCTTCGCCTAAAAGATTTCGAATGGAGAAACCATCTGTGCATTCTGATAATTCTTCATATGAAAAACATGATCTAGAGCTGCCCATCCCTGGGTCGGACGTAGGAACGTAGTGGTTCATGGAGGCCCCATTCATAAGAGGAGCTGATGGACTTTTTGAGTATGGTGTTGTCGTCCCTGCTCAGTAGGCAAACCAAGTTAACATCAATCACAACAAAATTCTGTTTGAGAATTGTTCACTCTAGTTTGTAATAGCATTTTAGTATGTAAGGTTCCAAAGCAAAAACACTTACGGTAGTCTACTCAAATTTAATAAAATGAGAGGAAAGATTTGAGAATAATTGCCTGAAATTTGTGAAGATCCGGGTGATTGGTGAACGTAGTCAAATCCTTCCTTTTTCTTATTCTTCTTCCTCCCCAAACACCACATTGCAATAACCGTCAATATGACCGCAATGAAAACCGAAACCGCAATTGCTGCAGCCGAACCAGGTGGGATTGTGCTACTCTCTTGTGCTGCCTCGGACGAGGCCTGGGTCGGAGGAGGAAGTCTATCATGTTGTGTAGGTGGAGAGGGTACATGTTTGGGATTAGGAGGAGCAGGAGGACTAAAAGAAACGGGCGAAGGCGAAGGTGGGGACGATATACCCTTTGAAGGAGCTGGAGGACGAATTTTTCGGTTAGGTGGCGCAGGAGGAGAATTTTCTGGTGAAGTTGTATTCCCATCAAAAGAAGTCGGAGGTTGCGAGGGTGGTGCTGAATCCGAAGGAGGTGGAGAATCAGAGGGCAATGTGTCATTAAGAGAAGACGGAGGAGGAGAATCCGGCAATATTGGGGTTTTGGATGAATTGGTAGCAGATGGAGCAGGTGGGGAATCTGGAAAGGTTGCTGAAGGAGATAAAGATGGAGAATCCGACGAAAACCCGGGAGACGACATTTTTTTGAATTCCTCAAGTATCAAATTTCAAAGAGTCAATTCATCAAACACCTACCCAGCACTCGCCACAATCTCAAAGATTTCCAACAATAATGAGAAAATTCTCTACACTACAAACCCTTCTGATACAACCATTGACTCATCCATCTTACAACTTTGGCTAAAAACCCAACAAACTCCAAAGTCCAAATTTTATCACAAATTTGGCAGTAACACAACGCCCAACCCACCGAATTCCTACCAAAATCGCAACTTTCCACGACGAACCTCGCCAGAGGTCAAAACCAGACCGACCCAAAACCGGAAGCCAGCAAAGAAGCCCAAGCAAAGCTCCCCATGAAGGTAGGAGTGGAAGGAGAAGATCGGGGGAATCGACGGAGGAGAACCCAGAATCGGGAATGGCAAGGCGAGGGGAGGCTTTTCGTGTCGTGTTTGGTTCGATTGGTGTTGTTCCGGTCTGGTGGTGGCCGTCCTCTTCATGCTTGGGAGCAACGTGAGGACGACTCGGGGGAGCTGTATCGATCGGGTTTTTTCGAATTTCGGATTTTGCATTTCCGACCCTGGCGTTTTACTATTTGGAGTTTCCGGATTTGATTTGTTCTAGATTTCTTTGACTTAGGGAGGTTAGTGCGAACAATGGGATCGATGTGTCACAATCAATATATTGTGAGATCTTTAATGGTTCAAACTTTGAGAGAATAGTTCACCCTTTGAAGATTTTAGGATGTTTTCGTGAGTTATATGTTTTTAGGTCGTTCTGTTCTACTGATCACCGGTTGATTTTAAGTTTGATACTCAAAATGAAGAAAAAACTTGTTCACGTGTGCAAGCTGAAGAGTGTTGAAGAATAGTCATATATTTAAATATTTATGGAAGTTATCCTAAGTTATAAGTTCTTGAATCACTTCACTCATCATCAATTGGTTTTCAAACTTATATTCACGCTTCAATAACAACCACCTACCTTCAAGATAGGTTGGGCTCGAACCTAAGTATACGACTATATATAAATGATATACTCAATTAAGACATTGGTCTTCGAGTAGAATTTCAGTGGTAGAATGTCTAAAACATTGTAGGATAGATACGATGTCTCGCACACTAAGTTGTATTTTTATTGCCTTCATGCCCAGTCTATTTTCGTTCTAATAAATTGTTTGTCTACTCATTAATTTGTCATCTATTTTGCTTGTGATACTTTTATTTTCCAACTGTTTGTTGCCTGCTCAACGTTAATACGTTTGTTCTTCTGAATTTCTTGTGTTTTAAAATTGTATTCGAACTTTAAAGAAAATTCTAACATGATATTTTATTTTAAATATCTCGGGGACAATACAATACCTTTCTCTACAATAAGGATCACAATTACACATATACAAAATGGTCCATATCGCTTCAAGAAGTGGAAATTTCTGTTAAACGAAGGAGTTATTTGCAAATGCCAAAATAAATCCAGACCTGATGAAATATCTGTGGATAATTGAAATGGTGGACAGTCAAACTCAAGAGAAGTATTATTTTGCCAACACATTTGTGCTCAACATGTCTTCTCCAGAAGAGTTTCTTTGGAGCATATATTATAACCACTCTATTTCTCAAAGATATATATTGATCAGATGACTTAGTTTAACAAATATACAAGGCAAAAAACTAACCAGGGAGACTACACTGATATTGACGGCTAATTTATTTTATTGGCCAAAATTTACCTTTTTTTGGAATAACCAGAACGGCCGAAAGTTAGATTTGACATGTTATTTTTTAATCTTCAATGTGTCACATACCACGTATAACTTCGCTATTCATGGCCTACGTTGGTATTAAATGTGATTTAATACGTATAATATAATTATAAAAGCGTCATGAGGCGCAATACATAATGAAAATAAAAATAAAAATTGTGCTCTATCTTCAATCAAGGCTACAGATCCAAAATTTGCTTCAAGCATAGCAAAGCCCATTGGGCTTAAATGATTGTACCATCTAGTTTTATTACTTGGTTATTACTCATGTATTATAATAAGAAGACATCCAACTCTAATACTTGTAGTTGTACGGTTCTTTTCTTTTCTTTTTGGAATCTATTTTCATGTTGGTTTTGTGTCTTAATTTTTTTATGAATTGATTAACAAAAACAATAATATAAGGGTGTAGCCGAAGTAAGCAACACTGAGCTAGTCTTGATTCGATTGAACTCGAGACTTGCTCAAACTCACAGGCAAGACAAGGATTTCACTTGAACTCAGCTCGCAAGCTACTTGAACCAACCCGACTGCTCATTGATCGTCTGATGATGCTATGGCAAAACGTAATTCTCTCGTGAATTTCAATCTAATTCGCCAATATCACTGCTTATAATTAGCAAAAATGGTTTACATTCTAGTATTATTTTGCCATCAACATAAGATTCTCCGATCCCAAAACAAAGATTTGTTTCGCGTCAATTACAAGTCCTCGACAACAAATATTGAAATACATGTGCATTTCGAAAGCTGATATCGATAGTTCCTTTTGTAATTTAAAGTGGTTAGTTGGCAAAGCATCCAATCTATAATCTATATTAACGTGGCATTGTCTTCTACAATGTCATTTGCAACAATCATTAAGGAGTGAAGTTGAAGAAACACAATTAAGTAATTTCGAAATTATTATAAACTAATCAAACCCCAATATGCAACAAACCTTAACTTATAACAACCATCAACATTTGTTCACGGCCTATCAAATTTCGCAACATAACAACATTCAAAGGAACCACTTCGAACAATCTCAACTCTCGGGCTTAGGCGGTCACCCCTAGATCGATCTTCTCTTGAAGCATTTGGTAGGAAAATAAGTGTAACGTTCCGTCCCCGAGCCCGCATCGAACCCGGGTCCCGGTCCGTCTTTTATGCACCTACTGACCCACAACATCCACTTATTGTCACAAAACTTAAGTTGATAAGTGTTATGGTAGTGAACTCATGTCATTATATCTCACACCAACATTCTCATGTTAAGCAATATTGGACTAAACTTGAGGGTGTTACAATAAAGTTTTCATATCTTGGATAAATATATATATATATATTCTCTTGGGGGCAGATTATATCATTGTGAAGTCTCATGGGCTCTTTCAGTACACGGCATAATTTGTTCATAAATTTTAAAAATAAGAGATTATTTTTGTTTCCATACGTAATTTTCAGTGGCTTCTAAATATATTATTAGCTGGTTTAAGCATCATCACCCACGACAAAAAAAAATATTCCTCCATGCTATTTCATGACTTGACAATTGGAGGATCATTATTTATTATAATCTAAAAATGACACATTTATTCGTAGACTGGGTATAAAAATTACGTAACAAACAAATCTCACATATATTATTTTTGAAGCATTCTGAACCTAAAAATCAACCGACACTAATTGGAATTGGAACTGGTTTCACTTCATGGAGTGGTTGGCTTCGTTACGTCAATTTCTTCTTCCGTCTTTAGCTTAGGGTTGGCATTTGATTTTGCTGTCCACACAACTATTTGGCACTTAAATAAAAAGGTTTCCTACGTTTAATCACATCTTCACCTTTAATTCCCATCGCAAGTCCTCAACTCCATGGTTGCAATATTTTAGTGCATGACCTTCAGGGCAGGAGATGGTGCTGATAACGAGGGTTAACATGAAAACGTATGGGAACATGTAGAATTGAATGCATAACAGTGGCGTATTTAATAATTGCATCAATATAATATTGGGTTAATTGAGTTAGGTGCACATCATTAAAGTTGAAATTGAGCATGTGCACCATGTTTTCGTTTATTAGTCTCATACACCTCACCACCATATTTTCTTACCATTGTGTACCTAGGCCGTTAATATATCTATTAAGTTATGGGTTTTGTTGGAAATTTTGCACATTACACCTTGTAAAATTTACTAATAACTATTTTGAACTGAAAATTTACAAATCACACATTATACAATAAAAATATCCTTAATATCAATAAAAATTAAAATAAAAAAACCAAACAAACATTACTCTCTCTCTTCTCTTCCTATCTCTCAAGCCCTCTCTATTCTCTTCCTTTCTCTCTCCTCCCTCTCTCTCAAGTGCTGACTCACCCCATCTCCTACTTCCCTCACCCCCACTCACTTCGACTTCCTCGAGCCACGCACAATACTTATCGATTGCACGAATTGGCTTCTGTTCACCTCCATCGATAAATCTGATTTGAGCGAAGCTAATCTTTTCGTTAGCGATCCGATCACCGAGGACATGGTGGTGATCCCACCTCCGTACTACCCCACACCTCCATACCAGAATTGCGCCATGAGTGGTGCCATTACGTTCGACCCTTTTTTCCAAACCCGACCAACTTCAACCTGGTGGTGTTCTACACTACTACGGGACTACATTCCAGCAGAGAACTCTATTTTTGCTGTCATTTACAGTCCTAGGGAGTTCCACATCCTCACCTTCCACGTCCAAAAGGAGAGGTTCTGAGAACCCCTAAACACACCTCTCCCTCCATTGCCCTACCAATCGTGCATTGGGGGGTCGAGGGAGCGATTCACATTCGCCTCCATTGGGAACGACTGATTGTGCATTTGTAAGCTCGAAAACGACATCGATATTGGCAAGGGTTCAAGTGCGAAGGAAAGAAGAGAAAGAGAAGAAAGAGAAAGGAAAGAAGAGAGAGAGGAAGGGAAGAGAGAGAGGAAGAGAAGAGAGGGATGAGAGAGAAATGAAAGAATAGAGAGAGGGAGAGAAAAAAGAGAAGAGAGAAAGAGTAATGTTTGATTGGTTTTTTGTTTTAATTTTTTATTGATATTAAGGATATTTTTTATTTTATAATGTGTGATTTTTAAATTTTCAGTCCAAAATCATTATAAGTAAAATTTACAATGTGTAATGTGCAAAATTTCCAACCAAAATCGTTACTCAACAGAGATATTAACGGTCCAGGTGCACAACGGTAAGAAAATATGGTGGTGAGGTGCATGAGACTGATAAAAGAAAACACATGTGCACACGTTCAATTTCAGCTTTAAGGAGGTGCATCAGCTCAATTAACCTTATAATATTCCATTGGCAAATGACAACTCATGGTCGGGAAGTAAGCAGCTCATTTGAGATGTTTTTGGACATAAACTTTGAAAAATAAGCTGCTTATGAATTTGGAGTTGGAAATCGAGGTTTTAGATATATTTAAAAAAAGGTTTTAGAATGTTGTTGAAAGTGAGTTGGTATTTTGATATTTCACTAAAACGACGTTGAATAGGCAAATTTATTCTCTCTGTGCATCTGATCTTAAGAGATAGAAATCTAGTTCTGAAGTGAGGATTATTGGTGCGAAATAACGAAATGAGGATTGTTAATTTGAGATGAGTACTCAAATCGATTTCTTTGGCAGGTCATAACACAAATAGACAAGCAACCAACTACCACTAATTATTTTTGCCTTATAATCCCATATCAACTACTTTTGTGAAGTACAATAAGCAAAGCTCGCCCAACTAGGCATGAGTTCTATTATAATCTAGGAAGTCGTTTAGAAGTTGGTGCCTTTATATTTTTAAAACGATATTCAAATTTGGAGAAAAAACTAGTGTAAAAAATCGAACACAACTGCGGACAGGAGTTGATTGCATCCTAATAAAGTTGGATATTAAAATCAAAGAACTTTAAATCTTACATTGATCAAATAACTCTTTTTAAGCTTGGAGTTAAAGCAAAAATGGTGAATATATATATATATATAGTTAAGAATTTTGTTGCAAGTCTGGTTAGTTATTATCTGCACTCGGAACACAACAGTAAATAAAGATTAAAATTAAGCGAAAAAGACATTAATTAAAATCTGTCAAGTCGATGCCTCAATAATAAAAAATAACAAAGTCATAGTAAAATGCGGAATGAAAATACAAGAGTATCTGAACTCCTACTACATGACTACTAAGAGGAGTAAGAAAATACATGACAACCAAGCTCAACTGATCCAGTCCACGTGTCTCAAGACCAAGTCACCTTCAACCGCCAACCACGTCCCACCTCCACACGTACAAGTCACGCCTGAGTCTCAAATCAAGACTCAGTACACCACCCCAACTCGACACCCTACAAGGTCTAGTCGTCCCTAACGACTCACACTGGTCTCGTGTCCCAAGGCGACCATGCGTCCAACGAAGCCGAGCGTGCACCTCAAACCCACCACACATATGATCCACAAGGCAACACTCAACCCGCTCTCATGGCAAAACTGTCACACGTCCCAAGGCGACCACGTGCCCAGCCAGGTCGAGCGTGCACCCTCGAGGTCACACGTCCCAAGGCGTCGCAACAACAAATTTCGGCGAGGTACGCCACCCACCTTCATGTTTGGTTCCAAAGGGCTTGGGAAGAGGGAAGTAGGGCCAACAAAAGCGGCTTCGACGACTGAAGTTGGGGGTATGGGTTGCGGCTGGAGTTTGGTCGGAGTTCGAACGGAGTTGAGGCCGTGGAGGTGCAACCAGAGTTGTGGCCGTGTACAACGGTCGAGGTTAGAGCCGCAGTAGTCGGTAGGGTTGACGGTGGGGCTGGGTCGGTTGGATAAGGATTGATTTTGGTTTGGGTTATTTGTGATGAAACTCTTAGATGTTATTAGTATTGCATTGAATGAGTTAATTGAAATAACTGCAGTAAAAACCATGAAATTAAGTGTTTTGTATAATTAATTAATCACTCGAATATTAATGCTTTGACTCAAAATAAGATTAACCAACCAGTGCACACTCCAATGAAAGATCAACTCCAAATGGCACTCAAACAAAATTCGGGTAGGAGAGGATAAAAAACGAAGAGGAGTTACACCTGATCCAATTGGGTAGACTAAGTAGGTGTCACACTATGCATCATGCTCTCCGATTTAATTTTTTTGGGACAACCGTTCTCACTCAAACAATATAATAGATTTAAAATAGCACGAATGATATCCAAAACGTTTCATATTTCACAAGGTCCCATATATATAGTTTTGCAATTTCAATTATCAACATCCAAAAATCAATTTTCTTTTTTAAACCCCTAATTCCATGGTTAAAAAACCCCCTAAAATATCCAATTCCAGAATGAAAAAAATCCATTCCATCCACAGCTAAAAAAAGTAACAAAGTTAAGCGGACAAAATCCAGATGCGCAATATATAGGCGCCACTCGCCAGCTGGCTAAACCCTGGATTGTCTTCCAAAGCAATTAATTCCTCCACTAATTAAAGTACTAACCCAGACCCAAACCCAAATCCAAACCCGAACCCGGTTGGTTCGGGTGTCCTTTTCGCGTCCACACCTGACGGCTCCAAAACCCTAGACTTAAATACCACCGGGAGACGAATTAGAAGGGTTCCGGGAAGGCGACAGAGAGAGAAACCCAACCCAATAATCTCTTCTGGAAACCCTAACAAGTATGGATCTGGCCGGGCTGTCGGTGGTGCTGCAGGCGGCGCTCAGTCGGAATCCCAGCGAGAGGAAGGCCGCCGAGGAGAGCCTCAATCAGGTCCGGATTCGGGGATCGGTGGAGTTGTGGTTTGGGATTGGATTGCTGGTTTGGTGATTCTTAGCTGCTGGAAGTTGTATTTTTTGTCATTTTATTATCGTATGGATAGCTACTAAAGGTGTGGTCTTTTGGTTGGGATTGCCATCAGGTCGGATCGGTTTTGGGATTTAATTGCTTGGCGGTTTGGTCGTAGAAGAGAAGTTGCTGCTTTTGAAAAAAAAATGGATTTGATTGCTGGATTTTGTGGTTTTAGCAACTGGGGCTTGGTCTTTTTGGTTTAGTGTTGTGACTGCGGTTTGGGATTGTGATCGCGTCACGTTGGTATTGGGTTTTACTTGCTTAGCACTTTCGTGGAAGAAAAGGAATTGGTTTTGGAATTGGTTGTTGGGTAGCTACTGAAAATCGTACTTTTGTGCTTTTAGCGATTTGTATTTGATGATAAAATGTCTACTTGAGTCATGGTCTTCGGTTCTGCGTTGCGGATGTGGTTTGAGATTGTGATGGCATCAGGTAGGTCTTGTTTTGATTGCTTGGAAATTTCATGGTAGGAGAGGAAATGCTGTTTTCAATTTTTTTTTGGGTTTGGTGATTGGGAAAGCTGTTGTGAAATCTGTAGTTTTTGTTTTTAGCAATTGGGGTTTGACGATCAAGTAGTTTACTCGAGCTGTGGTTCTGTGTTGAGACTGTGGTTTAGGATTGTGTTTGCATTCGGTTGGTTTTGGTTTCTCATTGCTTAGTGCATTCTGGGTAGAAGAGGAAAATACAATTTGAAGATTTCATAGCTAAAAGACTGTAATCTTTTAGTTTTGACACCCTGCACTTCCGTGGCTATTTGAACATGTACTTTTTTTGGGTTCTGATGGAAGAGAAAGCCTTGTTTGTCTTTTTTGGATTTGGGATTTAATTTATGATTGATTGAGTAGCTACTCAAATTTTAGTTTTGTGGTTCTGATATAAGGAAAAGTTGTTTGTCCTTTTTTGGAATTTGAAAATTTTGTGGCTACTTAAGCTACTTCAAACTAGTTTTATTCCTCTGCTAGAAGAGAACACCTTGTTTGTCTTCTTTTTTGGGGATCTACGATTGGGAAACAATTCTAAATGTACTTTTGTGGTTATGTTGCAAGATATAGCTCTTTTTCACTTTTTTGGGGTTCAAAGGTTTCTTGACTACTCAAATCTTTAAGATGTATTATTGTGCTACACTGAGTGATTGAAGTGAAGAAATAATTGCTTCTTCTTTTTTGAGGAAATATGGGAGTGTCTAGATGTTGTGGTGCCAAGTTTGATTGAAATGATGTCCTTTTGCAGTTTCAGTACACACCACAGCATTTGGTAAGGCTATTGCAGATCATTGTAGATGGAAATGTTGATATGGGTGTGCGACAAGTTGCTAGCATCCATTTCAAGAACTTCATAGCTAAACATTGGTCCCCATATGAGCCGGGTGTGTGATACTTCATCAGTTTTACGATCTCTGTTATTTGGGAGTGTTAAAAGTTGTCTGTGTTTTGTAGATGAGCCTCAAAGAGTATCTCCAAGTGATAAAGCCACAGTGAGGGACAATATCTTGGCATATATAACTCAAGTTCCAGCTTTACTCAGGTGCGTTTCCAAGTCTATTAGGTACTTTAGGTTAGAATTTAGTATGTTATTATTGTGATCGACATGACATTACCTAGATGAAAGAAAAACACGTTTGTATTTCGCATCATCAAAATTGTAATATAAATAAATAAAATGTTATTGAGAAACAGGTTGCTTGAGTTTTTGGTGTTGCATCTTGCACTATGTCAATGTGTTTTCTCAGCAACTTTAAATTGCCTTGAAATGCCTATAATGAGGATTGTTGTGGTGATAAATGAAGATATATTGGCAGGTTGCGTGAGATTATGATTTTATTATGTTGACACTTGTTACTGATAATAAACAAGTGCTAAATGTTTGTCCTTCAATTTGAAAGTGGTGATAAATGGCTATGGTGAAGATATATAACAACTGGTTGAATGTGGATTCTAAATTTTAAAAAAAGGTGACACATACAAGAAGTCATGTTTCTAGGTATCAAGCAGGTCGAGCAGAAATTTAACAGACGCCTTACATGAAGTTGTGTTTGAGCAATTTCTTCTTGGGCCAGTTTTATCAAGTTCGTTGCTGTTTACATTGTCTAATGGTGTGTTTGGGTAGAAAGTAAAGAGAGAAGAGAACAAAAGAGAGAAGATCTGGAGAGAAGAGAAAAGAAAGTGTTGTCTTTTCCCCTTGTTTGGATAGGAATGTGTAACTGTAAAGAGAGAAGAAAAAAGAATTTTTTTTTGACATTATATCACCAAAGTACCCATGGTTGTGTTAACTTATTTAATTTTGGGTATTTTGGGAAATTAGGAGAGAAATCAATTTTCTCTCCAATTCTTTCCACTTTCAGAGAGAAAATTGAGGGTCCATTTTCCTTCAAGAGACTTCCTCTCCATTTCTCTCTCTTTCTTTCATTTTCTCTCCTTAAAATGTCTATCCAAACAAGAGAAATCATACTTTCTCTCCATTTCTCTCCCTTTCTCTCCTATCCACACACCATAAATTCCGAAACAAGGAATTTCTGATTGTTTGAACCATTGGAAGTTCTCTAATCTATTCTTCATTTTCTTGTCTAACTTTATTTCCTTGCTATAAAGTGAAACTATGACATAAACTATCAAAAGATCAAACTACAGATAAAAAAGGGCCAGACTAGTTTTTTTTTCCACATATAAGTACTATCTTTATTCAACTATACAAACCATCAAACTAGTTTTTCACCTGTAAGTGCTATATTCTATTCAGATAATAAAAACCATTGTTTTGCAATGTGCATAACTGCATACATTACTTGTAATGCATAGATCAATATCCCTACCCATGCTAATGTCACTGTATTTAACACTCCAAATTCTTATGGTGGAATTGAAATGTGAAAAGCTATGGTGGAATTGAAATTTCAATGGGTACCATATGCTGCAATGCAATATGCATTGTTTTGGTGATTTGGTCACAAAAATGAAAAATTTCAATCGGACCTTTTTCATATACAAATTATAAATAAATGATAAATATTGCCCTTATTTTAGCTTTTCTCTTTGTTCTGTCCCAGTCCTTCCCCCTTTTTAGTTTTTATCTTATATATCCATTCGTGATAGTGTATTTCTGCTCACTTTGCATTTAAATTTTCAGAGCGCAACTTGGTGAATGCTTGAAAACAATAATTCATGCAGACTACCCTGAACAATGGCCTGCACTTCTCTCATGGATTCAGAGCAACCTGCAACAACAAGACCAGCAAATATATGGATCCTTATATGTATTGCGGATTTTGGCCAGGAAATATGAGTATGTTACTTTTTGGTACCTTTCTGTTATCTCTACGATCACTTTGCCTCAATTTCAAACATTAAGCTAGAGTTAGTTGCATTGCCATATTGTGTTATTGTACTAGAACTCTAGAACATCCGAATTGATTATTCTATTGAAAAATCTTCTTTTTCTTTACAGCAGCAGTGTTTTCCTTTCTCTTTATAGAACTAATCATTGTTTAGGTTCTAATGGTTATTATTGTAGCATTTTGGCTCGTAAACTTACCTATTTTACTTCATACTTAGGTTCAAATCTGATGAAGAGCGGATGCCTGTCCATCAAATTGTAGAACAGACTTTCCCACATTTGCTAAGCATATTTGGCAAACTTGTCCAGATTGCGAATCCTGTCCTGGAAGTTGCAGATCTTATCAAACTCATATGCAAAATTTTTTGGTCGTCGATATATGTATGCACTTTACTATGAAAAACTGCCTTTAATTGGTGTAACCTTTTTGACATGTTCATCTCTAGTTTCACAAACACTCATCTCTTGCGCTTTCAGCTAGAGATTCCAAAGCAATTGCTTGATCCCAATGTTTTCAATGGCTGGATGGTGCTATTCTTGAATATGCTGGAAAGGCCCGTGCCCTTGGAAGGGCAACCAACTGATCCAGATCTTAGAAAATCATGGGGCTGGTGGAAAGTAAAGAAGTGGACCATTCATATTTTAAACCGTCTATATACTCGGCAAGTTATCTGCACTTAAATTGCCATCAAAATATTCTTTATTGCTTTTGTTATTGATTATAAATGTCGATTGCCCAGGTTTGGTGACATGAAGCTTCAGAAACCAGAGAGTAAAGCTTTTGCCCAGATGTTCCACAAAAGCTATGCTGGCAAAATATTAGAATGCCATCTACGTCTTCTGAATGCTATCCGTGTGGGTGAATATCTGCCCGATAGAGTTACAAATCTCATCCTTCAATACCTGAGTAGCAGGTCAGTATGTAGAATCTCTTCATTGTTTCTCTTAATTATTGGGCGACCACTGTCTATTGTTTCTGAACTTCTTCAGAAGTTATTGAAAGTAACTTGTATGCTTGCATAAAGCGATTCAATCAGTAGTGGTGGTATTTAACACCTTATGTCTTCCAATGGAGCCTTTTACTTACTGATCCCCAACCACAGTCTCGTGTGAATTATGATCTGGTAGGCTACTGCCATCAGCTTATTTTTCTCCAACAATTGTATGGTGGTTATCAATCAAATATTTTGATCTTGTGTCAGTAATGCTTCTAACTTTAAGAAATTTCAGCAGTTCTGACCTTTTATTCCACTTTCTAAGGCTAACTAACGATTGTGTTTCAAGTAAAATGTTCACCTTGTAAAGCAAATGGTAGGTAGCTTGTCCTTTTTTCCCCTTCAAATAATGGTAGCTTGTCCATGTGATCAGGGTTTTTAATAGTCATAACCTGGTTGTTTCAGCTTAGTATTTTTTTCAGATTGAAATGATCTCCATCCTTCTGCTTGTTTAAATGTAGTTTACAAAAAAATCAATGCTGGCATATGCAGTTCAACTTCACATTGTGGTCTTATTTATATATCGATGTAACTTATGAAATTATACTAGTGATATACAAATGTTTTGTTTTTCAAAATAACTTTTATTAATCCATGAGCTTCACTTTTGTGTTGCTTTTCTGTGAACTTTTGACGTGGTTAGGTGAGTTGACTTTTTTATTATTTGGTTTACGGTTAAGTGGGATTGAGTCATTACACTACAATTAGCTGCCAGTTGACCAATAATTGTTTCAAGTTTGTATTATTTTGGCGGGTTCAACTCAACCTATTTACTGTTTATCTTAGGATGGGCAAGTTGTGGTTGGGTTCCTACAATGACTGCAACATCCTCGGCGTTCTTGAGGAGAGTCGACCAAACGACATATGTTTTTGCTTAATTATCAATAGTTTTCTAGTTTTGGTCAATTGTGCGACAATGGTTCGAGTTGTTAGTTGTGGTTAGTCACCTGTTGAATTGGCCACCTCATCAACCATGTAGCCTAGGTGTTGTATGAGCTGTTTTTTGGCACTGACTTTTTTATAAAAACATCGTGGCTGCATACCCTTTGTTATCCGGCAAGGGCATATTAGCCTTTTTGGTTTTTCGTTGTTCATAACCATTTCCCCTCTATTTGCTTGCAGTATCTCAAAAACTAGCATGTATAATTTGCTAGCACCACAACTTGATATCGTTCTGTTTGAGATTATTTTCCCTCTTATATGCTTCAATGACAATGATGAAAAGCTATGGAACGAGGATCCTCATGAATACGTCCGAAAGGGTTATGGTGAGTCACTAAATTTGGTTAACTACTTGAATTCCATTTTTGGGCCTTCTAAATGTTTTCGTTGTTCCTTCGCAGATATTATTGAGGATCTGTATAGTCCCAGAACAGCAGCTATGGATTTTGTAAGTGAATTAGTGAGGAAACGTGGAAAAGGAAATCTTCAGAAATTTGTTCAGTTCATTGTTTTGATATTTACAAGGTAGTGTTGTCAAACTTCGAAAATACCTATTTTAATCGGTCAAAATGCCAATTTTATTTGTTTCCTTGCTCCTGTTCTTGATAATATATTGGAACGTAAATTTTATCTCCAGATACAAAGAAGCACCGGAGGAGGCTAAACCATACCGTCAAAAAGATGGGGCTCTCCTTGCCGTTGGCACCTTGTGTGACAAACTAAAACAAACAGAGCCTTATAAGTCTGAACTTGAAAGTATGCTGGTGCAGCATGTTTTTCCTGAGTTTAGCAGTCATGTTGGCCACCTTAGGGCAAAGGTATAATGGTTTGCTGCTCTTACAGGTTCTTTCACTTCAATACTACAAATTTGAGTTAAAATTAGCATTGGTGACAAAATGTCCCATGAGATCTCATTTCATGTTATTAGCCTTATTATATTTCTAACAGATTGAAAATTGAAGGGGTTTAGCTATGGATTTATATAATTCAAATCTTTCTAAATTATGATTTAAATCCCAAGACCGAAATAAATTTCACTAAAAAACTTCACTTTTTCTGCAAGCCATTCATTTGGACAGAAAACAACCTGTTTGAGGAGCAGTTCCTACATCGAAGCTTGAATTTGATTTATGGATTCACAACAGAAACTAGTTTGTATTTTTTTTAAATCTGGAATCTATGGGTTCTAGGATTTTGAATTTCATAGGTAGGTTTTAATCCCACTTTTCCACATGGTGGATTTAATATATGCATGGAGGAAGCAGGGTTTCTGGCAAATCATAGAACTTTTTGTGAATTTTATTTTAGTTGGAATGGTAAGGTATATGACATTACAGATCGTATATTTTGATTCAATTAGAAGCATTATCAACATGTGGTTTTAAAAAAGCTACCCATCTTAAGACTGGTACTATCTATTTCAATTGTTGTTTGTAATTTTGTACAATCTCATTATTCTCAGCGATAAAACAACTCAATATTGTTATGCAACATTAATAATTGATAGGTTGATACTTGATAATATGTGGGTAAAATGTGACACTGTCATGTATTTGTTGTATATGAAATATTGTTTTAGTGAACACAAAATTCCAAGTTCTAAAAATATTAACTAAGCGACTTCAAATGCGGGTGTTTTGATGTAGCACCATAGCCACGTAAAATATATAATTGGGTCTGTATATTTTAGCTTCTAGGAACTCTCGTGTTATGTTATGTAGTCATATAATTTATCTGCAGATGCAAATAGTGGAATTAAATATGTTTCCGTGACCGACATGCCGAGGTCCACCATTGTGGTTACATGACTTGCATTGAAGCTGTTGAGGTTAAAGGCTATGAGTCCGATCACACCTTGAGAATCAGGGCGAGAGGCGAGAGAATAAGCTGATCGAAGCCATAAGTTATAGAGCAATATTTGAAATGAGAATATTTCTCGAAGAAATTTTACTTCATTGATTTCATGTCTAAAAAAGCTTAAGCCCCAAAAAAGGAACAAATAGTTCTTCCATATATTATAGTTTTAAAAGAAAGGTCCCCTTCAAATAACCTTACAATTTAATCTCTTATTTTCAATTGACAAACAAAACATATGTAATTGTGATTGATTAATCACGTTCTTTATCATCCTGGCAAATTCACAAACTGGTGAGTGGTGACTTCCAACAAGAAACAATTAAGGATTGACTGATTACTTACATGTTTGAAGGGTTAGAAGTTCGAACTTGATTCTAGAGGTTATTATACTCATTTGTTGAGACCCTTAAAATGTGCTAGAGGCGATCAATCGTTTCAAACAGTGAGGCACTTTTTTGCAGGGACATGATTAATCAATCACAATTACATATGTTTCGTTTGTCAATTAAAAATAAGAGATTAAGTTCTAAGGTCATTTGAAGGGTGCATTTCTTTGAAAACTATAATATATGGGAAAACTTTTTGTTCTTTTTTTTGGCCTCTACAAAGTCTGAGGTGCTTATGCAGTTATGCCTCACGTATTGTGGCCCGATAACCTTGGGCATTGAGGCGAGTAGCCTAAATATTCACACACTGTAAAATATATTTGCCTTTCCACTTTCATTTTTTTTTGGCATCTTAGGCTTTATTGTTGCATCTACTTAGAATTTAACTTTTGACTGCCAATTTTGTGTCTATTTTTTTATTCTACAGGCAGCATGGGTTGCAGGGCAATATGCAGGAATTATGTTCTCAGATCCAACCAACTTCCGCAAGGCCCTCCACTGTGTTGTTTCAGGATTACGTGATTCAGAGCTTCCTGTTCGTGTGGATTCTGTCTTTGCATTGCGTTCCTTTGTTGAAGCTTGCAGAGGTTCATTCTTTTCCTTGTGGACTTGTGGTCCACAAAAGAGAGCATTTCTATTTATTCAATATTAATTTGAGTTCCGTTATACCTTGCAGATTTGAATGAAATTCGACCATTTCTTCCTCAATTGCTTGATGGTATGTAAATTTTTGCTCTCTCACTTGTTCCCCTTTCTTGCATGATATGCTGCAATAGACTTCTTGATAAATGCTTCATAAAATACAGAGTTCTTTAAGCTTATGAACGAGGTTGAAAATGAAGACCTTGTTTTCACGCTTGAAACGATTGTGGATAAATTTGGAGAGGAAATGGCACCTTATGCTATCGGTTTATGCCAAAATTTGGTAATGTCAATTGCTTAGTGTGCAATTATGCAAAGGGAAAATTTCAAAGTACTGCTTGCTGACTAAGTTTTTTTTATTTTAAATACATGTTTTGCAATAGGCCGCAGCATTTTGGAAATGTATGAATACATCTGAAGCTGATGATGAAGCGGATGATTCTGCTGCATTGGCTGCTGTTGGTTGTTTGCGTGCCATAGGCACAATTCTTGAATCAGTAAACAGACTTCCCCATATATTCGTTGAGGTTGAGCCTACTCTGTTGCCAATAATGCGAAGAATGTTGACATCAGATGGGCAAGGTACTTAACTTGTCCTCATATGTTCTAAATTTTCATCCGATTTAATTGGTCACAAGAAGGTATTCACTTAATTATAACATATGCTCTAGCCGTCTGCAGTAGAGGGCATTATTTTAAATTTCGATAAGACCTAGGACGTTTCAAAGAAGCTAAAATCTGGTTTTAGCTTTACTCGGTGTCTTTTATGATGTCTCTTATTCATCTAGCCTGTGCATTCCATTTTTCTTAGAAGATGATTGTGATTCAGCTTAATAAAGTCCATGTTGTGATAGATGGTCACTGTTATCTGTGGAAAATTTTCTCTTGTTCTTTTGACCTTCAGGACTGATCATGCTCCATCATGCCTTTAGAAGGTATATAATATTATGACATGATACTTACCCCTCACCGAATATTCCAACTTGAACCATCTTCAAATTATCTTAAGTATGTCTTCCAACACCTTGTGCTTTAACCGGTCCACATGTAATCCACCATTCCCATTCTACTTGAGATATTTTAGTTTAAGTGAGTAAAGTACTCTATAGTTTCCGTGTTGCAATTTCATCATTTGTTCATGGGGTCTGTGAATTTTTTTGAATGTGTAACTCATCCTACATGTGTCTGTTAATCATGTTCTTTATTTATTTTTGCAACAAATTTGACTATGTAATTTGTGACACTTGACAGAGGTGTTTGAGGAAGTTCTGGAAATTGTCTCTTATATGACATTTTATTCTCCAACAATTTCCTTGGAGATGTGGAGTCTTTGGCCATTGATGATGGAAGCACTTGGAGAGTGGGCCATAGATTACTTTGAAAGTAAGTATAGAAATAAATAGTTGATGCCATATGTTTGCCAATTATAGCTCTATTTCTCTAAATTATATTCGTAATTTATTTATATTGGTTTGTGTTACCTTTTTTGCGATTTTTTACTTTGTTAAGGTCGATTATTGCTGTGATGAGGCCTTGTAAGTGAAAGTGCTAACTTTCAAAACATTCGTTAAAAATATTGTTTGCCAGCAATTGAGTGCTAGAATGCTTACAGTTTGAAGTTCATGAGTGACTTTGGAACAGACCTTTTTAATTTTGAAAAGATACCTCAATCTTTATTATGGCATTGTGCTTTAATGTATATGTGACTCTTAAATTCAACTGTAAGTCATATTTATTTAGTTATTGGTGGCACTGGAATTGAGTTATAAACGTGCAACATTAAAAGGAGATATTTTCTCTAATCCTTGCGAGAGCTATTCAACTTTTGATAGATGATGCTTGAATAAATGGCCTTAATTATTGTAGTGTTTTGCTTCCATCTTCTTTCTTAAACTATGTAGCTGCAAAAACGTTCTTTTGATCTAAATTTTCATCATCTGGCATTTGGGTATTTGAGATCTGACATTATTTTTTCCGTGTAGATATTCTTGTTCCGTTAGATAACTACATATCAAGGAGTACGTCACATTATCTCACATGTAAAGATCCTGATTATCAGCAAAGTCTTTGGAACATGCTCTCTTCTGTAAGTACAATTGGTGTCCCTTTATTTTTACGTAGAATGTGCCTTTTCCTGTTTTGCGATTGTCAGCTGCTGCTTGTGGTTCTTGTTTCAAGAAATAATATGGAATATTACTTACAGGTAATGTCTGATACAAATATGGAAGACAGTGATATTAAGCCTGCTCCTAAGCTTATCGAGGTTGTATTTCAAAATTGCAAAGGTCAGGTCGACCACTGGATTGAGCCTTACTTGCGGATCACCATTGCTCGCTTGCAAAGGGCTGAAAAATCGTACTTGAAATGCCTTCTAATTGAAGTGGTGAGTTTATTGTAATTGTTTTTTTATTGGTAGCTTTAGGTTAATTGTTTCGCTTCACATTTATCTGTCATTGAAGTACCAACTAGGTAAAGTTCTCTTTCGTTTTGTTTTGTCAGCAATCCCCCTTTTGCGATTGTAGGTCGTTGCGTTGCAGTAGCTTTGTTTTTGAGAAAATTGTGCAGGCATTTTTGGCTTATAGGGGTATACTATAAATGTTCTGTTACAAATGTCCTGTTACCAGTGACAACTTAGAAGTTGGCAACTCTTGTTTGTAGAAGCGTAAGAGGAATTCAAGTATGAGTAAAGCACCAGACTGTATGGACACAGGGTGGCCAGTAATCTTTTCAAGATTTATTAAAGTAAAATTGCATCAAAGAGCTGCTTTTTAGTGCTACCTGAACATGAAGTGTGATAGCTTCTGTGCAACGTCAAAAGGGTCCTAATGTAGTGGGATCATTCAGATTGTGTCATTTGAAAATAGTCACGTAGGTAGTTTTCCTACGTGCAAAATGTGTCTTAGTAATAATTAACGGTGATATAATCACAGTAGCAAGGACAACATTTTTTTTAATACTGTAGCAATTATACGTGCAGGCAAAGCACTTAGATGGTGCAGCGGAACTTATAAATGATTTGGTTCTAGTGTGGAGTGTCCGACCACCTTGCCAATTTTGTGATATTTTAATAAGACCCATGAATTCCTCTTGCCAAGTATATATGCTTGGATTTTTTTTTAATCAAGTGTTGGGTTAAGCTTAGGCCTGACAATTTCACACGGAACACGAAAACACGACACGAATAGGACACGAAAAATCCGTGTTTGGGTTAAGGATTTCGTGTTTCGTGTTGTGTTTTGGTCGGGTATACGAAAACAATTGACGTCGTTTTCGTGTCTCTAAGTCGTGTACCCGAAAAGTACACGAATGACACTAATTTATTGTATCCTAATAATAGACCAAGTTATTTTGTTGGTGCAATGGTTTGACCCCTTGAGTTCACCTTAGGTGACCCAAGTTTGAATCCCATCACCCTCTCTTTTTTGCCAAATGTTAAATTTAATTCCCCCCCCAAAAAACCACCATGGAGATTTGAACCTGCGCCCCAGACAAACTTTCAATCAGACCCAACTATCACGCCAACTTCGCCTCTTTCATATATCAGATGTTACAATGTATTAACAAATTGTTTTCTGCTGTTTGGTGATGTGAAAAATTAGTCCCACATCGCCTAATGCAAATTCTTACCATCCACTCCACCCTATAAAACCAACAACACCCCTCAGCTCTCTTTCCAACATTTGGGAGCTTTCATCCCTAGTTTACTTTAACGAAGAATACTTTAGAGTAAACACTGAAATGTTAAAATATTAATAATTTTAGTTAGTTTTCGTGTTGGTTCGGGTCGTGTTCGTGTCATGTTTATTGGATACGAAATTTTTTCGGGTCGTGTTCGTGTCTAGAGAAATTGCCTAGGACACGAAAAAAAACACGACACGAAAATATACGACACGATTGTTAGGCCTAATTAAGCTAACACTTGTTGTGTCCATTATTTCGAGTTCTTTCTCTAAGATCATCTTACGTTGCATCAGTAAATAATACATTTACTCCACAAGCTCTATGGTTTGCTTGGATAGGAACATGGGAGAGAAAAGAAATATTGTTTCTCTTCTCTTCTTTCCTTTTCTCTTGCTTGGATATACATGAGAGAAATTAAAAGAAATATTGTGAATTGACTAAAGTATCCTTTTTTTATCATTGAGTTATTGTTTCATTTCAAAAGCAAGATAATTTAGTCATAAAACTACAACAATCACTTTCTTTCCATATCTCTCCAACATTGGAGAGAAAGTTGTGTATTGACATTTTCTCTCCATCTCCCTTCAAACTCTCGTATTGTTGCTATCCAAGACAGAGAAATCTACTTTCTCTTCTTTTTTGCCCTTCTCCTTAAGATATTATCCATGCACACCATTATTGTCAGCAAATTACTGTAGGTCTTGCTACCTTTAATTTAGATGAGTCAATTTTCTGTGATTATTACCTCTCTTTAATGGTGAAGTACTTTGGATTTTCAAAGTGTTATCGGATGAACCAAAATTTGTTGGTTCCTTGACCAAACTTGCTTAAGTGTAAGCACCAAATGGTGAACAGTGAACATCGAACATTGTACAAGACTGAATGAGTAAATAAAGAATATCATTCGACATCATTATTTTGTTGGCACAGTTGGCACCACCACACCAGTAAAAGTGGATATGGTCCTAGTTACGTTCGCAACCTTAAGTTTCATTGAACATCTTGTTGTGTTCATTTAGCCGAGCTAACCAAATGGATTTTTTTATATCGGAGCTAACCAAATGGAATTAAGTTATTGTTGTCATTTTATTATTGTCTAGTCCTTTAGCTTTATCCTTTTCCTCTGAGGCTCCTTTCCTTTAAAAAACTAGTTTGTACCAGATGTACTACTGACAAATAATGATGACTCTCCAGATTGCAAATGCACTTTACTACAATTCCTCTCTCACACTTGGCATACTGCAAAAGCTTGGGGTTGCAACAGATGTTTTTGGTCTCTGGTTTCAGATGTTAAAAGAAGTTAAGAAAAGTGGTGCACACACACATTTTAGAAGGTACTATTTCCAGTCTCAGTATCTCTTGTTGCGCACCTGTGGTGTTTTTTTCCAGGATAACATATATTTCTTGTAACTACAGGGAACACGATAAGAAAGTCTGCTGCTTGGGATTAATTGGATTGCTTACACTTCCATCTGACCAGCTACCTGCTGAAGCCTTGGGGCGGGTCTTTAGAGCTACACTTGAGCTACTTGTTTCTTACAAGGAGCAAGTTGCAGGTTAGCGCAGTATTATTTCTTGGTAAAGCTGTCACACAAATGTTTTTTTTTGCCTTCCCTATGACCCCCTTCATGCAAGTGTGCAAGTAAAAGCAGCAATTGAAGAATGATATCGTATCCAAACATTATTCAGACATTATTGGTGTGTTTGGATAGAGGTGGTATCAAAAGAAAAGAAGAGAAGAGGAAAGACATGAAGATACCTGATATCTTTTTTGGAGAGATAAGAGAGGAAATGTTTCTCTCATTTGGGTTAGAACTCGAAAAGAAACAAAGGAAATGGATCACGTTGTAATAATCTAATTAACTTTGAAAAGAATTTTAAGAATATACTTGGTTGAAACAACAAATGGTAGTTTGGAAATGTAAAAGTTATCAAAGCCTTTTCTTTTAATTGCTCCATTTCTCTCCCATCTTGGAGGTTGAGGCTCTAATTTTAAAGAAGAGTTTCTCTTCGTTTTTCGTTTTAAAAATTCTATTCGAACAAGAGAAACTCAACTTTCTCACAAATACTGTTCCTTTTACTCCATTTTTTCTCTTATTTAAACCACATAAATTGGAACATTTGTATCCCGCTGCAGCATGCAATTTTAGACTTATAACTGATTTTTTATATATTATATGATTCAAAGTGCTGCTATAGTTCCTTATTAAAGTTTTCTTTTGCCCTTCTGACATTTGTATTTAAATTGTCTAAAGTGAATTATTGGCTGCTTCTCATGCTTGTTATTGGTGTTTTAGTGCTGCGCCTACTCTAACTAGTTAGGAATGGTATTGTTTGGGACTTGAGATTACTATGGAACTCTTAGTCATCCTCCCTCTTATCTTTGTCAGGCTTGACATTAAATTTGTTGTCCTGTCTACATTGTTAGATGAGTTAGGCGTTGTGTACACGCTATTATGAAAGACCTTTGTTATCTTGAATTGTCTTTATTTGTCAGACGTAGCTGTGGTTATATTGGGAATTCCTTTTCGGATGACGGTAGCCATGGTCGTCTTAGTTGATCTTGTGCTGCAGTTGCTCCAAAATTTAAAATTTGTGTTACAATAGTTACCTATATGATTTTCGTTTGCAGAAGCAAGCAAGGATGATGAGGGCAATGATGACGATATGGATGGCTTCAATAGTGATTACGAAGAAGAGGATGAGGAAGATGAGGATGAAATGGGGGTCGATGCCGAAGATGGAGATGAAGCCAGTAGCCTCAAGCTACAGAAATTAGCAGCCCAGGTTGTCAAAGTTCAATCTCCTGATAGTTGTACCAAAAGCACTTGATATACTGATCTTTATTTTATTTCCTTCATATTTCTATCAATTAAGTTGATTATTTCTCTTCTGTAAGTGTTTGTTTGGTTGGAGGTACACTTTTACCAAATATGTGTTATTTGACTTGTTTGTTTCATTTTGTCATTGAATTTCTAGGCAAGGGCTTTCCACCCGGATCTCGAGGATGAATCAGATGACGATTATAGTGATGATGAGGAGCTGCAGTCCCCTATTGATGATGTTGACCCTTTTATTTACTTTGTTGATACAATCAAAGGTGCACAAACCTTGACCCCGTTTTACATATGCTTTCATAACAATATATTCTTTGTCTGAAGTGCTTTTTGTTAACCGTCTGTCACTGTTAATCACATCATCACAGTTGTTCAAGGATCGGATCCAGCTCGATTTCAGAATTTGATGCAAACCCTGGATTTCCATAATCAAGCACTTGCAAGTGGCATAGCTCAACATGCTGAAGTAAGGAGGGCAGAGATTGAGAAAGAAAAACAGGAAAAATCAGCCTCATCATGAACCCCAAGTTGACCCCAACTGTGCAGAGACGAAGTCGTGTCACAATTCCATGGTGGAATTTGTTCCTAGATCTGGTTATTTTATATATGATCCTTGGCGACCAAGACAGGTTAGTCCTTGAGCAAATCATTCATGGAGTTTGCGATGAAAAAGGTAACTTGTGTTTCGGTTCTTTCTGTCTACTGGTTGTGAGCTAGAGCTCACTGCCTACATTTGAGTCGGAACGGTCGGGGTCAGCATTGTGTGTCTCAATTCTGTGCTTCATGTCGGCTTAATTTGAGCTTTTCGAAGCTTTGTCCTGGTCAGGGCATTATTTTGCCTTTTTCTTCCCGTCCTTTTGTTTATTCATTCTCTCTTGGAGATGCAGAGGTTGATCCTGGAGGAAATATACCAATGTTTGGTTTCCTCTAGAGTGTATATGATTTTTTTCCCGAGGATTCGCACTATGTTTAGAGTTTTGGTCTTATTTATTTTGTTTGGAGAGGGCATTTGTCATTGGTAATGGATATTGAGTCAGTGGTCTTTCGGGGGTTGGGTGTCTTGTACTTCAAGCTATCATTATTCTTTCATTTGCTTGATCTTGTATATTGCTAAGTTGTCGATTTGCCAAACTGCATTGCAACTCGTTAAATATTTTGTTTGTTAGATTATGTGGTTTAGTCATGCTTCACTTTTTTAAATATAAAATCGAGCAGCAATTATGTATTCATATCTGAACATTCTTGGCGTACATCTTTGTGGGCTAAGTATCGAACTGGAAGGCAGAACTGTTTTGTAAAATGTTATATGCTGGTAACTTAATGGTATGCTTGAGTAACGGTCGGTTCGTATAATACAGTTTAGCTGGTACTGTATCTCTGAGTTAAGGCCTTATGGTGGTAGTTCTATTTCTAATGGTCGCTGTTATGAGTAACTGGTGAAGTTTATAATTCCAGTAGTCAACTAATATTCATAGTTACCCACTTTAACCAGCTTCTGCAGCAACTACCAAGTGTATCATTTGTGAACGGCAGGCTGTGGTCTTGTGCTGTAGTTATGTAATATTAATTTATTTTCGAAAAATCGAAAAAAAACACTTCGAAAATTTATGGATGGATGTTCCTTTATTTCCTCTGTTGTCTTTATGACATCTTCAATCATCAACCGTCGTCTAATGTCACTGTTAGTTCATGCGGTGAGGTGCATGCCGCGATCGTTGAGAAGATGAAGATGGATTTGTTCGGTAAATGTAAATCCGTGTTGGTGAAGTTCGGTGCACTTTTGCTTGTGGAAATGGAAAGGTGTTTTTGAGATACGGCCATTGGATTAATATTCATAGTTGACTATGTTTTTGAGGTTTAGATAAGCTATCAAGAGTAAATTTACAGTTTAATATATTGATTGCACGATCATTTCCACGTTCGACTTTTCATCTGTAATCACAAAAATGAAAGAGGTCATTAGCTGATAGCAAGGGGAAAACTATGATGTGAAATGATGTCACTGAAGGGATCCATTGGGATTAGCGTGAGGATTTCATGTTATTTATTCCACTTCCAGGGCTCCACTATCCATCTATTCCAGTAGGAAAGCACTTGCTTTGCCTTATAAATAAGCACAACAGTGCAGAGACGAAGTCGTGTTACAATTCCATGGTGGAATTAAGTTCCTAGATCGGGTTATTTTATATATGATCCTTGGCGACCAAGACAGGTTGGTTCTTGAGCAAATCATCTAGAACTCGGAGACCACAAAGGATCTTACAAAAATTTATACGTCGTTTTTTGTTGACAGTCAGTTGGTACTATCGGGACCTTGCAAATTGCACCAACAAAGATCAAAATTCAACTGTCTGTGCGATGTCAAGAACTTCACAAAAACCCCCTTCATGAACATAATAGTTGTCCTCACCTGTGGCTGGTAACGTCTCGCCAAAATGGGAGGTCATTGGTTTGAATCCTGCTGGTGTCTCAAGTTCATTTCCTAATGAGTGAGATCCTTATTGGTCAAGGGTGTAATAAAAAAGATGAGTCTTACGAACCTCGAGGTTTGTAACTTGGTCGAAGTTGAAAAGACGACAGTCGGATGAGTTCAACGGTCATACAAAAAAACATAATAGTTCCCAGGAAAGATCTCACTTGTCCTCTCATTCGACACTTTAATGCTGTCAATTCCTAGTCTCATAAATAAGTACGAAACCGATAAGTTCATAGCTGGGTATAAAAGTGGGGTAGCAATCGAATCCGAAAAGCCCGATTACGGGTCACCATCACGCTCCGCACCTCTCTCCCCGTCTCCGTCTGAAGTCATTCATCAATAGCCCTAATTCCAGTGCAGCAATGGCGCTCTCTCTCGGAAGAGGAGTCCCCGGTCGGGCGTGACGAGTCCGAAACCCTCGCTCCAATCCATGGCGATGCGTTGCGTCGATTTCAAGTGGTAATTCTCTTTTTTTTCCCACTTTTTTTGGGGTAAAGGTTTGACCTTTTTGTGTTTCCGCAGGTACGATGGGTTCTTCCTATCCATGCTCGCCACCAGCGTGTATCCTTCCGGGTTTGATTGGATTGGATTCGATGTGTGTTTGGTTGGTTTGGAGTTTGTTGGAAATGGAATGGTGGGATCTTTAGACAGAAATGAATCTATTGTGCATAGAGATCTGTTGAAAGTTTGTTTATAAAAGTTGTGGTTTTTGTATTGATGAACTTTTGTTTGAGTTGCTGGTTTCTTTGGATTATGAGGTGCCTATTTTGGGTTCTTTTTGTTCGATTTTGGGTGTGGTTGGTACTCAGGAGAACTTCCAGGAACTGGGGAATTTGACATCTAAACTGATTTCTGATTGGTAACCTGAGGAACTTTCAAAGTTTTGGAATTTAAGTTCCAAAATGACTTCCAAACCTTAAAAAGATACACTTACATGACTTCCCCAACTTTCGCTCCAAAATGAAGGGAAGTTATGGAAGTGATGTTCTCAATGTTCAGGATGCGCCTAGGCGACCCTAGGCGACTGGGCAAGCCCAGTGGCCTAGGCGTTTGGGTGGTCGCCCAATTCTGGGCGACCTTTTTTTAAAATTAAATATTTTTAATTTTGTTTAAATTGAAAAAATTAGAAAAAAAGTCAGAAAAAATGTAAAAAAAACAAAAAAAACAAAGCTTACATGTTTAGGGTTCATAAAATGAGTGGGAATGTGTATTTACAGGAATAAGTAGCGGGGGGAGGTTAATTTTTTTTTAAAGTAATAAAAATAAAAATATATTAAAAAGGGTCGCCTAGGCGACTAGGCAAGGCGATCAGGCTACTCGTCTGGTCGCCCAGGCGACCGCCCGCCTGAAAACTGGATGTTCTAGACTTTCCCCGACTTTCTGGGTACCAATTATAAAATGAACATTGAAATTTTCGTTTTTGGATTTGGACCTTTTCTTTGGAATGAGATAAATACTAAATATTTCTATCTTTGGGTTTGGGTTTCGATAGTTGTATTGGAATTTAGTAGAGAATAAAAACATTTATGCTTAAAAGAAAATAGTTGGTTATACTTTCCATTCGGTGGTGATGTACCTGTTAAAATTGTTCGTTTCTGGGTTTGGAATGAATTGGTTAGGTGATTAAAGTACTGGCTTGATCTGGATGTTCATTATTGGATAGGGATACTCATATTTTGATTGGATTGGGAGATACCTATTGTAATTGTCTCTCTTTTGTATCTGAATGGGACAAATGGCTACTTGTTCCACAGGAGTATCTCTGTTAATGTTGTAAAAAATTACTTAATCGAGTAGTCTACTGTTCGTATATTTTACATGTTGGGAAATTGAAATATGATTTAAATGCTGGCAAATGTCTGGTTTTTGAATTTTAAATAGAACATCTGTCTTATGACTTTTTATTAAAATTTCTTGAAAGTATGTAATGTGGTCCAACATTCGGTTGCAAGATATAATTAATGTGGTGCTTTCTTGGAACAGAGTAATGTAAATTGTTCTAATATGAAATTTGAATTGAGTATGTATCTATATCGAAACAATATGTTTGTCTATGTTGTCTGTTAATATGAATACTTGTAGTTTTTTTGTGGATTACAATTTAGACATTGGAACTGCTTTTTGTGTGTGATTGAAATGCTGTATTGCTTGGAATGAATTTGTCAAACTGGAAAAATGTGCTCCTTGAGTCCTGTGAAAGTATCATTGTTTCAATTAATTGGAAACGGTATCATCTTTGTACATATCCGCTGCACCTATGGATCGTAGTGAGTTTCTCTACTTTGATGATTTATTTCCCAACTGAACTTCCTTGAAATTGGAGTTTCTTATCCTTTATTTCTCTGATTTTTTGGTTTCAGATTGATTATACAACTGTCTTTGTTTTCCGGGTTCTGCTGTTCTTGGACAATGGCCTCGCTGCAGGAATGGGCTTGTAAGGAACCTTCTGTTACTTTTTATTGAACCACTGAGGTTCGCAATTCCATTGATGGTCATGGTTATTAGATAATTTAGATGTGCGACTGGTAGGGCTGTAAATGGACGGTTCGTGGGCGGTTATATGGCTAACCCGTGAACCTACCCGCCTAATTAAACGGTTCGCGGTTCGGTTAGAAACCCATTTATTTTTACCTCTACCCATGAACCTACCCGTTTAATTTAATTAAACGGTTTTGGACGGTTAAATGGATAAATGGATAAAAACATGTCAAATGGTCTATATAGTTACAATAATTTCCATAATGAAATATATCTATATTTCGATAGTATAATATAAACAACTTTAACAAACAGGAAATACTAACCAAATTTTCACAAAAAACAAGTGCACTGGCAGCCAAACAAAGAACAAACTTGGAGCACAACTATGATGGCAAATCTATTTGCAACTAAATAGCATATTACTATATTAGACGGACCATAACCAAGCTTCCAACGGGAGTAAAATAAGAGGCATTGACAAAAGAAAGAACCAAAGTAAAGATAAACAACACCACAGGTCCACAACAAGTAAAATAAAGGGCATCAGTGCTCTCAAATTGAGGTCTATAGCTGTCAAAATAATACAAAGTTGAGAGTATTTTTAGAACTCATCGACATCGTTAATAGTCATTGCTTCCGCCATAACTTCAACTTTACCATCATCCAAATCCGTTATTGTGCCAAGATTTGCACCAACAACTTTAGCACCTACATGCACAAAGAGGAAGTAAAATCACACAATACATCTAGTAATAAGATAATAAAACAATATGAAACAATTGCGATTTGATAAATTTTAGATTACCCTCAAATTTCTTTCGAATCCAATCTTGTGAGCATATAAGTGCTTCAACTGTAGTCGCATGCATTGAACTTCTTGATGGACTTATCACTCTACCTCCGGTGCTAAAAGCCGACTCAGATGCTACAGTGGATACCGGAATAGACAATATGTCACGTGCCATTCGACTCACAAGAGGATACTTAGGAGCATTCACCTTCCACCAACCAAGAATGTCAAACCTGTTAACTTTAGGATGCACTACTTCCTCTAAATAAAGTTGCATATCAGACTTTTGAGGTTGTGCAGTGGATTTCCTGTGAAGGTGTTTCTTATACGCATCTAATGCATTTGCTAGACCAGGGACATATGCACTTTTCTTTGCATAGGTTGTGTTTCCACTGCTCAAACTGCTTGTGCCACTCTCACCACAAGCAACCATAACATGACACCCGAACTTCAAACGATACTCATTATAGATATCCATCAAACTATTCTTTATTTCTTCTACTTTCTCATCACCATTTGCACCATATATTAAGGACATGTAGAATTCAACTGTTTCCAATTTCTGGCACGGATCCAAGATAGATGCAATAGACAAAACTAAGCTTGCATCCTCCCAATACTTTGAGAATTTATCTAACATCCTCTCACCCATGGTGGACACAAATGGAACATCACTATTGCACATATCTCTTATTGTGGTGTTCATAGCACAAACATGTGGGAAAAAGTAGTTTGCAGAAGGATGCATGGTAACGGAGAACTCTTTTGTCACTTCATAGAAAAATCGCAAACATTCACAAACAACTATAGCATTTTCCCATTCATCTTGAGATGGCATATGTGAGTAAGAAGTATCAATGAAAGCTAATCGATTGAATGCATCCTTGAACTCAATAGCAGTTTCAAGCATTAAAAAAGTTGAATTCCACCTAGTACAAACATCCAACACAACAGATTTGTTTGGAGCTTTCACTTGTGCTGCAGCTTCTTTGAATTTCTCTTCTCTAATAGTAGAAGATTTCACATACTTGACACTTTCACGTATTTTAGTAATAATGTCTTGTATGGTCTCTATTCCTTCTTGAACAATTAAATTAACAATGTGAGCCGAACATCTAACGTGAAAGAGTTTACCATCCATTACAAGATCTGAACTGGAATCAAGCTTTTCTAAAACTTCTCTAACCAGAGCATCATTGGTCTTGCAGTTATCCAGGACAATACACATAAGTTTTCTATCAATATTCCATTTGTACAACTTTTCCAAGATGATTTTAGAAAGTGCAACTGCGGTGTGACGGGATTTAACTTGAGAAAAATTCAGAATTCTCTTTTGCAACTCCCACTCATCATCAATGTAGTGTCCAGTTAAACAAATATAAGCTTTGTTTTGCCCTGAAGTCCACATGTCACTTGTAAGGCTAATGCGAGATTCAAGATTTTCTATCTTAGTATACAATGTCCCTTTCTCCTCAAGAAACATTTCAACACAATCTTTCTTAATAGTTGTGCGAGAGACCATCTTAAATTCTGGACGAAGACCTTTACAAAAATCTCTAAATGCCACATGGTCAACTATAGAAAATGGGTACTCATGTAGGATTATCATTTTGGCAAGATCTTTTCTGCTAGTTTCCTGATCAAATTTGAAGTTTCTAAGATCCATTGTGCCATCTTTCTTTTTGTCCCCAAAATTCAACGTTAGTTGAGTAGCACCTCCATCAATTTTGCTAGGGTGTTTATTCTTCAAATGAGTTTTTAGTGAGCTTGTACCATTTGAAGATTTAGCAAGAAAACCAGTTTTGCAGTAATTACATTGTGCTTTCTTAGTCCCATTAACTGTGATGGAAGTGAAGTGATCCCAAACAACAGATGTAAGTTTTCTCTTTCTTCTACATTGTTCAGTTTCTTCATCAACATCAATCGGTGTTACAGGAGTGTCACTATCATCTACTTGAACGGATTCTGACATATCCTATTATAAAACACAACTCTAAACATTAATAGGCAAATTAATTTGGGAACCTAATCAAACAAGAGACACCACAAATCAATCTTCGCAGTGCTGCAATTCAAAATAAGGTATTTCAAAACAATCAAAATCAATAAGCCGAGACAACTCACAAAGAAAGGAGTGGAAGAGAGGAGATGGGGTTGGTCGACCAGAGCTTGCTTGCTTGAAAGAGGGCTGGAATGGAGCTTGTGTGGAGAGAAGAGGGGTTGGAGGATGGGGCTTCCGTGGAAAGAAGTCAAAGAACAGTGCCTGCAGGCTAGAGATTGCTGGATGCTGGATGTTGGATGTTAGATGTTGGAGCTTGTAGGGAGAGAAGATCTTGGAGAGAAGAGGGGCTGGGCTGGAGGCAGAAATTAGGGTTGAGAAACTAGTTTCTCTTCTTTTGTTAAACCCTTTCGGATGGATTTCAAGGATCTCATACTCACCCTCCATTTCGGATGGAATTACACTTCTATCCCCGTTGGATTACACCATTTAAACATGACTTTCAACCATTTAAACATGACTATGAATTTATATGTATATAATATATAGAATAAAATTTTATATTTATTTAGTTTTGCGGTTAAACGGTTAAACGGACGGGTTAAATCATGAAACCTTATCCGTCCATTTATTAAACGGTTTTGATTTTCACAACCCTTATCCGCCCATTTATTAAACGGTTTTGATTTTTACAACCCGTGATCCTACCCGTCGGTTCGGTTAAGGCGGTTAAACGGTTTTGATCCAACCCATTTACAGCCCTAGCGACTGGAGATGCACTGTTGTTGATCTTTTGTTTTTCATTAGTTGCCTCATCTTGTTATACATAATTATATATAATTGAATTTCAAACTGAAAGATGTTTCTGAATCAGATGTCACGTGTTTAACAACTTGCTGTCCTTATGTCAAAAGTTTTTAGACTTGTCAAGGGTATTTCATCATTTTATCAATGTTTTCTTTGATGATCATTGATCTATGTTTGACTGTATCTAGTGGGTGGGGTGTTTTTCAAGACTTTTTTTTCTTCACAATTTTCCCTTGAGATTAGCCCCTCCAGCATTCCAGAATGATCCACCTTAAGAATATGTGTAATAGAAGTCCAACTCCAGTAAAGCTATCAAAATATTGTATGCTTATCTGTTCTTCTAGGGATCTAGGATGGCAGCAACGATATGTCCGGTTCTGTGGAAGAATTGTGGTTCTTTCAGTCCTGGCACTTCTATTGTATCCCTTTCTATGGGTCTGGACGGTGATTGGTACGTTATGGTTCAGCAGTGCAAGAAGTTGTGTAAGCCCTTGACCTGCTATACGCTTTATCATTAAATGATTTCATGTTTTAGAGGAATATATTCCTTGTTTGCAGTTACCTGAAGAAGGTCAGAAATGGGGTTTCCTTATCTGGTTGGTTTTTAGCTATTGTGGACTTCTCTGCATTGCGTGCTTCTCTGTGGGGAAGGTTTGACTTTATTCCACTTTTTCATTCTGGTCATTTTTCTATTGATGGGATAAGTGTTGTTATCTGCTTAACAATGGAAATGATATTACTTTATCTGATGTGCAAGGGTAGATGCACGAATATCCTTTTGTGACATTGAGCATGATCGTAGAAATAGGTCCCTTGCCCATGGTAATTTATACTGACCAAGTAATCCATGTAAAATTTCTTGGTGCATTCACAATCTTCATTACAAATTTAATTTATAGAGAAGAAAGAGGCTGTAGCATCATGAAATTATCAAATGGTTGAGAGAAACTGATTAGAAACACCTTGTCGATGATGACACACCAGCTGTGGATCTGTCGATGATGACACACCAGCTGTGGGTCTCAATCCACTATGTTTTAGGCTTTTAGCAGGTTTGTAAGTTTTTTTTTCTTCTTATTTTTTACCAAGTTATGATGGCTACCAAACTGGTGAGCTTAAATGTGTTGTCTCAGAGCTATCAAGATCTTGAGTAACAAGGCATGATAATTCAAAACATTTACAAGTTCTTATTGTTAAGATAAGATACCCTTGGAGATACCCAAGTTCAGCATCTGAGCTGCCTTTACTTTGAGAGCTTTTATCCAATTCTACTTGAACCTAAATAAGGGCACATAACTACCACCAGAAATGGGGAAACAATCTTGGAGTTGAAGTCCTTGTGTTGTTTCGCTATCAGACCATTTGTATAACAATAAAATCTGGTTTTATTTGGATCTTTCCCCTACAATTGAATTCCATGCCCTTAAAAAAACCCAATGTGAATATCTTGTAGCAGTTCATTTATATGTGGCGCCTCTATATTGTCTTTCTTTGGTGTCACATAATGATTGTTTGTGCCTTTTCTTCACCAAACAATCATTTCTGGGCCTTTATGTATATATTTTAAATTTTAAAAGAGTAGTCATTGTTTAATAATTATTTTATCAATGACTTCTTCTTGGTTTTTGCAGTGGGTTTCAAGAAGACAGGCGCACATACAGAGGGCTCAACATGGGATCCCAGTTTCTGAATTTGGGGTATGCATAATTGTGCATTGCAACCTTTACAAGTTTGCCTCTTGTCGTTTATTGGTCGTCCGCATATATCATAAGCTATTTCATCCTAACTCTTATTTCAGTAACTAAAGATTTTATCTTTCGTTTATCATTGACCTTTCTAGTTGCTCACAATTTGATGTTTCTTCGGAAGCAATTTTCTTCGTATTGTGCATCTATTGCACACTGTAACGAAGATATCAGTTAACTTCTAGATTTTTATTTTTTATTTTAGTGTTTTTTGCTTACGTGTCACTTGAAAACAACTGAATTATAAGAATGTCATTGTTCTTTACATATTTATGTGTGCCATTACAAAAATAGTTTTTGTGCATAAGTGTCATTATTTTTTCAAAGATGCCAGTCTGTTAACATTTTTCGTTTACTATAGTTAACGGTGTTAAATATATTCATATTTAATTGTAAATTTTACATAAATCCCAAAGTAATAAAAAAACTTAATATTTAGCCTCTCTTCTCTCTTTATTCTCTCTCTTCTCTTGCCTCTCTCTACTTTTCTCTTTCTCTCTCTCTACTATCTTTTCTCTCTCGCTCTTTTTCTTCTTTCTACTCTCTCTTCTCTCATTTCTCTTTCCTCTCTCTCCTCTGATGTCGGCACCTCCCCTCCACACCGACCTCCTGAGCGAGTCGATCCACCACGTGAGAGAGGGGAGAGAAATAATAGAGAAGATAGCGAGAGAGGAGAGAGGGTAGAGAGAAAAAAGAGAGGAGAGTGAAATAGGAGGGAGAATACTTGAAGTAACAAAAAACACGACATTAAGTTGAATCTTTTACCTGCTACATATAAGAGAGGTCTGAGACTCATTTTTGGGTGTTACTAAGCTCATTTGATGGGATCTTCAAAGAGGCCCTAGAGGCAATGAGTCCTTCGAGGTGATAGGTGCTGAAAAAGGCTAAGAGGTTATAGCCTCTTTGAAAGATAGAGCCTCAACAGAGTTTGAGGCGATGACCCTCATTTAGCCTGGCCCGGTAGCCTGAGGCGACGAGGCAAGTGACCTCAATAATATCTGTTGATAATTTTTCTCGTGTCCCATTTTTAGTCCAATTGCCCGTTTGGGTGTGTGCTGTTGAAATTCCTATTTCCTTGTCATAATGCAATTTCACAGTTATTTCTTTTTTCCTTTAGGTTTCTACCATAATTGTTTTGAAGGCTTTTCATCTTTTTGTTAGATTTCCAAACAGACAACCCTTGTTACTAGTGATTTCTGAATTCCTGTTGTTTACTCTAGATAGTCATTTGAGAACTTGGGAAATTGTAAACTAGATTTTGTTGGAATTTAATTTTATACCCTATGTTTTTCATAATCTGTTCACTCTGTACATGTTTTACTCCCAACTTTTGGAGGGTTCTGAATGGGGGAGTTGGAAATCATGAAGTTACAATTAGATTCTTGGGTGTGACTGAGAGAAATCTTATGACTTGGAGGAAGTTTAACCAATCAACCAAGTTTTACACGGTCAAGGTTCTTCAAGAATCAGAGAGCTGAAGACTTAGTTAATAGTGTGTAAAACTTCGTGAGAACTGAAAACTGATCTTAGGTGAAGCCCAAGGTGGTGTGATATGTGAGATCCATTATAAAGAGAGAAAATGGTGAGAACTGAAAACTGATCTTAGGTAAACAATTTTTATACATATAAATCATAGTGACATGATGTTCATATAATGATTTGATATTATGTGGTGGCATGACTACTCAGAGATGGGGAATAAAATGACTAATGAGCACTGCATCGAAGAAAAGTTTTGTAGTCTTTCAACCTAAAATCCAAACACTGATAATTTGTGCTATGTATTTGCATTTGGATCTGAGTATTGTTGGTTCACTTGAATAACGTAATCGGTTATTCATTGTGATCCTTGGGGAAAATGGTTTTCATTTTTCAAAATGTCAATGAACTGGACGTATCTAGTTCAAAACTTTCTCTGCTCGTTGTTTTGATTTCATGAAACCTTTTTGCTAATTATGCCAAGCAATGAAGCTTGCTCCACAATCATGTGAACTCTTATCTCCTCCTACATAGTCTTCATCTGTAGAATGTTGGATAGCAACGTAGGTCATTTAGAGTTCCTGTCTGGGTTGTGTGTTCTACCATTCACATCTATAAATGGTTAAATTCTGGAATCTCTTTTTCCAACTCATACTTTAATATCTTATACTATTAGAGTTAAATATTTGTTAAGTTTGTAATATTTGATTCTTTTCCTTCTATGTGGTACAAGAACATTTTTTAGCATTGGTGAAGTCTGCCTATGAAAAGCTCTATGAGGATCATTGGCGATAGAAGTGTTATTACCAAGTAGATTATCCAAGACCTGCGGTCTATCCACAAGTGTTATTTTGGTTTCAATGTTCGGCATTGCCTATGTATTTGACTATACTACTGCGCGGCCAATAAGCCCTTGGAGACTTATTATTTTGCTATAACCACACCAATTTGTTATATTATTACCCCTCGAAATGTTGAGCCGTTATCTCCTTAATCTTTATTTTATTTTATTTTGCACCAGTAGGCACTGAGGTTTACTGCACTCCAGTAATAATAAGACTCATGTTTTACTGGTCTATGTTCAGGTTTTGGTTGACATGGTAAGAGTACCAGATTGGGCATTTGAAGCTGCTGGTCAGGAAATGAGAGGAATGGGGCAAGATACAGCATATCATCCAGGGCTTTACCTTACTACTACCCAGGTCAACAAAGTCAATAACCTCTTGATAATGGAGAATACTTTGCATTCCACTTTACCTTGAAAAGCTCTGTATATCAATGCTTAAAACTATAAGGTTCTCGAATCATTTTAAGGTCTTACATCTGGACATTGACCCGTTGGCTTGACTTATTTGGAAGTATTTCTAGATCATGTGAAACGCAAGCATGGGTTTTATCTTTTATGCATTTATGTGGTATCCTGCCCTGAATTTTGTTAGATTGTAGTACTGTAGAATGCTTGGATTTTGATTCCCTTTTGGCAATCTTATTTTAAACCGTAGTTTGCCTGGATTGGTGTTTCTTTGTAATGCCTTTTGATTGTCTCAATCTCTTTGATTATGATATTGTAGAGAGAAGCAGTTGAAGCACTCATTCAGGAGCTTCCCAAGTTCACAATGAAGACTGTCCCTACTGACTGCAGTGAATGTCCCATCTGCCTTGAGGAATTTCGAGTTGGGAACCAGGTATAAATTACATCTACTTAGCAGTTAGTGGTAATTTTTTTATAGTTTACAAGTTACAAATCGACCACGTTTTGCTGCGATAATTAGATTTACTTGCTGCAATTAAGTCCTCGGGCAAGGTCACTTGAAATAGTCATGAGATACGTAGTTTACTTAATTGGCTAAAGTAGGCAACATGTGTATTACTGTATTATGTGATAGAATTGGAGCTCATTTTGCTAGCAATTAAATTTTCGTTGTGTGACTCAATTCAAAGTTGTGAAATTGTATTTGGTCTTATTTTACCTGGGATGACAATGAATATGACTTGAATGGTACCTAATGTGGCTCGATTGGTATGGTGGTTCAACTGATCAACCATTCATTCCATTGGAAATCAATATGACCGGTGGTCAAATTTCGCCTAGTGATTGCATTACCTTATTAGATCACCTTTAGGATGACATGACATTGACAATTTGACACTTGATGAGACTTTATGATGAGTGATGACCAACCCTGACTACAAGGATTCTAACGGGATTAGATATATAGTGTTGAACTGACACTGAATGAATTAAACTTGTAATAGATTACAGTTTTGACTTCATCAAAGCAAACTTGGCATTAATATGCAACCATATCACATTTAATTTTTCGAAGGACATTTGGTATGCCACTAAGGAAATGTTGGATAATAAGTTCTTAGCACATCTTCCACTCTTCCTTCAAACTAATCTCTCATTCTCTAAAGCTTAGTGGTTCTAGGCACAAAGGAGAACTGATAACCATTTAACAACGAAGAAGCAGCTAAAGAAACCATTATTATTGCCGCATTTTTCTTAGTCAGGTAGTTTCTAAGAAGAACTTGAACCGTAAGCTCTTGGAATTGCTGCAGGTCCGAGGCCTCCCATGCGCCCACAACTTTCACGTAGACTGCATCGACCAGTGGCTTCGGCTTAATGTCAAGTGCCCTCGTTGTCGCTGTTCTGTATTCCCAAACCTGGACCTGAGTGCTCTCACCAACCTGCAAACTGACTCTGATAGGAACACTACTAACGAAGTAACCACAAATCAATATATTCAATCCCAACCAGCAGGGCAAAGCTACCTGTTAAGGCTGCAAGGTCTCCTGCGCTCGGTACGCACAGAAAATGGGACTGCTTCAAGTAGCGAGGGCAACAGTTTAGCAATGACTGAGAATGGACACAGTACATTTGTTTCCTCGCCCACTGGTGGCCCGGAGGGCCCTGTGGGGCATCGACTACTATGATCGACTGATCACTTCATTCTTCACTAGAAAGAACAAGTTTTACGTCAGGGACCAGTTCACACCTTTTATGTTGCCATGAACTTAGGTCTGACTTCTAAGCTTCTTATCTGTAAACTCTTCCTTCATGGCATTGTTTACGGACTAGCTGGCTGCAATGACAAGCACAGTTTAACTGTAAATATCCACATAGATGACTTTTTTCCAATCCTAATCTCACTTGGCTTGCTGTTGTAAAAGCTTACTTTGCATTGTTGTGACGTGTGATGGCGAAGGAAATGGTTACTTCAGGCCTTTTGTAGTCTTATCGACTTCCGTTTTAAAGAAGCGGAATCCCAAATCATGTTTGAAAAAATTATTACATCTTCAGGAAAAGCGGGATATGATCTTTACTCTTGAGGCCCTAAAAAGCCTCATCGAAGCAACCCGAAAGTTGGTTGCTAATTAAGGAATCTCATTTATTTTATTTGTGAAGTTCTTATCTTGAGATATAAGAGGTTTAGGCAATGGGAAAAAAGATGTGAACAAAATTCGGTTAGAGTCAACGAACCTAATATTATTGTTATCGGGGAATCCAAAGTGGTTTCCTTATTTCAAACCCACCTTAATTATATTGGAGGAGGTCTCTTATAGTGTGCTTAGATAACAAGGAGAGAAAATAAGAGAATGAAAGAATATAAGAGAAATGGAAAGAGAGAAAAACATACTTGGGTCTATTTTATTTTTTCTTCGGTCCTTCTCTCTTGCTTGGATAACAAGGAATTAAACCTTTTCTCAATTGGATGGAAAGAGGAAGAGAAAAAAAAAATTCTAAGCATAATAATTAGGTAGTTAGATATAATAAGTATGTTAGTTTTGACATCAAAATTTTGTTGGATAATTTTCTCTTCGTTTCTCTCCCTTTTGGAGAGAAAGTTAGAAGAACAATTTGTATAACAAACTTTCTCTCTATTTATCTCCCTTTATTTACTTAAAAATGTCATCCAAACCAGAGAAATCTCACTTTCTTTTCTTTTCTTTTCTTTCAATTTCTCTCATAAATTTGCTATCCAAGCACACACTATTAGATAATTGACAATTTCTTCTGACCTTGGGTAGATCGGGGGAAATTATTATAGGTTGGGATAGTAACATCCTTGTTGACAATTACATCTTAAATGGATACTCCATAACCATAGGCCTCTCCACAACCAATTTCTCCTTCACCATCCCTGGAGATTACGGTTCTTGTGACCCTTAAAAAATGACGATTTTATCACGGAACTTAATAGCACAACTCCTAGTTCAGACCTTAAAAATCTTTCTCGCTCTGCCAATAACAAGCACAATTGTCTCCATCCAATTAGATTCACGGATCTTTTCAACAATTTTATCGTGAATAATAAACTTAAGGATTTTGATCCTAGCAACTTTTGCCACACTTGGTCGAATATGTAAAAAGACTCTAAAAAGAGTCGCTTCGACAAATTATTTTTGAACTTGGATTGAGCTTGTATACAAATTATTTTTGAACTTGGACAGTGGAAACCACTGTTCCCCCAAAATTCCATCCAAAAAGACTCTAGTGGAAACCACTATTCCCCCAAAATTCCATCAAACGTGATAATTTCTGCAACAGTAATTATGCTTTTGGAAACCAAGTTTTCCAAAAGTATAAGGTGAAAGTGTGAAACGCAAAACTGAAGGGGGTGGGGTTTTTCCCGTTTGTGGTGGGACCCACCCCAAACGATTAGTAAATGCCCAACACTCCAACTTAAATTACATGTTTTGCCATCGTCTCTTTACCATACTGCCTTTCTATAATCAAGAAATACCATTCCATATCCACCGACAATAGTTCACTAAAGTTTAACCTAACCATTTCCCTCTGAAACGTTCACCAAGGAGGTGACAGCCGACGATCCCCAAATCACCCATTTCCCATCCGAGGACCCATCTGAAACCTAATCTCGCACAATCGGGTAGGTGTTCCGTCGCTATCCCTGGCTGCCGCGTTGTTGTATGCTTCTGGGCAAGTTGGGATCGCGAAAACCCAGCCAAGCTCGAATGCATCCTCTACACACGGTGGGAGGTATGTCCATTTCTGTTGGCACGGTGGGAGTTATTTGGCTTCATTTCACACAAATTATAGTTTGTTTTACCTCATTTTAGTCCACATTTATTCAATCATTTGCCACTTTTTCAGTCAAAATTCATTCTACTATTTCCCATTTTAGTCCATGCATGTCCCTAATAAATCTGCATCACCCCATCTGCAAAAGTGTATACTAGATTATGGGGTTGACCCGTATCAAGATATTTGGAAGGGGGATTATTCTGTTATTTTTTGAAATTGGATTTACCACTTCGATATTTTCTGAACTTCTTTTAAAGGTCTTGGATTTTTTCCCTTACAAGTTACAATAACACAGTATCTTAAATTACAAGTTCGTTGTCACAAGGTTACCATGCATGACACTCTATAAGTTGTAATGAAGTCTTCACGACAATAATCCTTTGATTTTTTGACTTTTGGGCATGTGGAAGCACAAAACAATGTCATATGTCCACTTCCTTGAGTGCCCAATTGACAATTACTTTCAGGTTACCATTGCCCAGCCCAACATGGGATCTACTTCGAAACTAAAGTTGCGTAAAACACCTGTGTTAGGATTAGTCCCAGAAAAATTGCTGAAATTCCAGTTCCAATTTGTTTGTCGTGGTATTGGTTTTATTCGAATAATGGATGAGGCTGAACTAAATGAAATTCTAGAAGAAGAAAATGAGGTTGACCTCCTTGTCTTAACCGCCACATCCTGCATTCAGGACTACATAGTAACTCAACTAAGTAATAACGTAGTTCACAACGCACCATTTACCGGGAACCAAAAAACAGTGGACATGCTTAGAGGTCACTGACGCGTATGCTACGACGGTTGTCGCATGCACCTAGCTACTTTCCTTAGTTTGTGTGGTCATTTGAAAAGTAGACAACTTTTAAGAAATACGAGACATGTATAAGTCGAAGAACAAGTTCACATGTTTTTATGGGCATTAGGACACGTGCACGTTAATAGGGTTGTTCAGGATGAGTTCCAGCACTCTGGAGAAACAGTTAGTTGACATTTCAATGCCGTCCTCGATGCGCTAACTGTTTGGGCTGCTGATGTTATAAACGTTAAGGATAGTTTGGATGAAATTCCTACTGAAATTAGAACCCGAGCTGGTGGAAAATTTTCCCCTTATTTTAAGGATTGCGTTGGGACAATAGATGACACACATGTCGATGCCTATATTCCAAAGGAAAGACAACACCATTATCGTTGTGGACGCGACCCAAGTCACACCACTCAAAATGTGTTGGGGGTATGCGACTTCAATGCGGTTTACTTTTGCTATTGCTGGATGGGAAGGTAGTGCATATGATAATCGGATCCTTACTGAAGCAATATATGACCGAACCCAGAATTTTCCCATGCCGCCTAACGGTAAATAAATTCAGTTAAGGTTATTTCAGATATTTGAGCTTACATCCTATGGCCTAAAATAACTTTTTTGGTGGTTGGGCAGATAAATATTACATTGTCGATGCTGGATACCCCAACCGTAAGGGTTTTTTGGCACCTTATCGAAACACGAGATACCACCGTAGTGATTTCCAGTGTTCTCAACCACGAGGGAAGGAAGAGACATTCAATCAAATGCACTCATCATTAAGGAATGTCATAGAGCGTGCTTTTGGAGTCTTAAAAATGCAGTGGGCACTCCTTAGGAAAACGGGACCTTACAGTCTTGAAAAGCAAGCTAGAATTGTGATAGTGGCAATGACGTTGCACAACTTTATTATCGACGAAAGGAACGACGTCCTAGTCGAACAATATAATAGAACTAAGATAGTGGACCCGACATCAAGAGAGGTGGCCAACCAGACATTTCTGACTAACGGAGAAGGAAGCGACAAATTCACTATAGCAGTTGTTAGAGACTAGATACACGAGATGCAATAGCCCAGGCTAGGAGTAATTAATGTTAAATCCTGTTATGGATTCCTTCTATGCACAACTTTTACTTTTGACAGCTTTTGACAACTTTTGTTATGGTAATTTTTAAGTCGACGGATCTTTCAATAAATTAATTCATTTTGGAAATGGTTGTTCTATAATAACATCAACTTGCATACATGAGGGGGCAATGTGGGAATGGAAAATCACATGAACTTGTACTACCCATGGAAGTCAGGGGTGCTTTGGATGATTACGAACTCTCATTAGATGAAGAGTTCCTATCCACAGACCTGAGCAGCCAATCTATCCAGCCTAGAGCAAGAGTGGTCGTTCTCCCACCAACCATGAAGCCCCAAAAGGCCAATTGGACAGCCAGACAACATGAATTATGGGTTCGCTTGGTGATGCAAGAGGTTATCAATGATAATAAGCCTGGAACAATTCTTAATAACGAGGGGAAAAACCTTGTAAGTAACTTCCACAGTCAAAGCAGAATCTACTACACCTGGGATCAACACAAGAACCACTGGGAGAATACCAAGAAAGAGTACTACACTTGGAGATGGTTGAAGGCTCAAACCGGCAAAGGATGGGATCCTAATCGTGGGACAATTCAAATGGAGGACAGTTGGTGGAAAGAAAACGCGACCGTAAGTTAATTATCCCCCGTTAATTATGTGAATGTTGGTGTAAGAACTTTGAAATTATGTTTGTTGTGCTTTTCTATGCAGGCTTACTTCAACTTAGAAAAATTCAAGCACGAACCATTGCAATTTGCAGTTGAGTTGGAGGTCATCTTCGCAGGCTCTATGGCTGAGGGAGATTTACAAGTTAATGTGAGCATTGGATCATCTATAGCCTGGAACAATTCAAAGCAGTCAACATCATCTCACTACAACAACCGTAGTGGAAGTAACTACGTCATTGCCGACGATAGTGTCGATTCAAGGGAACCAGACGGAGACGACAATTCAAATAAGGCACTCAATTCGTCACACACTAGTGGGGTTAAGTGAAAGCCACGAATACCAGCGTCTAACCAGGTGTTGAACGAGGGGATTAATTTACTGGTGAGTGAACTAAAAAAAAGGAAGACAATGCTTAGCAACTGCTTCAATCAATTCTCAGTCTTACAATGCTTGGAAATGGTCCGAGAGTTCGGTATAACACATGGGACAAAGGAATGGGTTTGTGCTGGAATTAAATTCGAGAGTAGCCAAAAAAGAGAGGTATTTGTCTCACTCGGAGACCCTACTAGTTGAAGAATTTGGTTATGCAAGGAGTTGGGTATTAATTTGTAATTTTTTGTTTGTTTCGTCTGAACTTTTTATTTGAAGTTGACATTGGTATTACTTTGTAGTAATGATCAAGTTCTTTGACCTCAAACACTATTCATTGGGTATTACATTTTATAATTTTCAGTTGTGCAGACCTCAAACACTTTTTATGTAATAAAATTCGTAGAAATAAACGCCAAAATGAGCTGAAGTTAAACATAAAACTGGTAAGTTGACGGTCGAAGCAATAAACGGCAAAACAACCTGAACAATATATTACTTAAATATGTATTACTTCCACTTAGTTCATGAAATTACATAACTGACCCAAAAGATATAAAACTTCAACAGTGCACGACATGCATGGGTTCTTAGGTGATGCATGAAGATATACAACTTCAACAATGCATCCCATTAAACCAAATAAACATTGGACTATAAAAATTGTTGTCATGCCTAATTCTTAGGTGTTGCATGAAGATGTGTCAGACCGCAAAAACCACGGGAGGGAGTCCCAAATGCCACGTCTCGGTGATATGTCGTCAAGATCTCCCGTAGAGTAGCCATAATCCGGGGAAAATTCATGTGAACCAATTTAATCAAGATCTTCCGTCGAGTACCCAAGTCCACGAGAGAATTCGTGCTCTCCAATGTCCTCAAGGTCTCTCGTGGAGTAGCCACGATCAGGAGAGAATTCGTGTGCTCCAACGTCCGAACTGGTCGAGCTACGAATCAACAATGTTTTCCCAAAGAGGAACCATCTTCTTGTCGGTTGAGTGCTGCAAATTGGATATTATTTGTACTCACTTCAATATAATCAACAATTTTCAAAATGTTGGATGAAGTGCAACACAACTATTTTGCACAATTAGTAGGGGTGCATCGTCTCCTAAAGTTATCATTATTAACAGACAGTCCAACAACATAAGTACACTAAATTATATATACTTGCATAATCCATGTATCTTTCATAAAAGCATAGTCGTCCATAGTCCATAAACACAACAAACTATTGTTATATAACATCTTTACCTAGCTACTTACATTGTCGATTAAAGCTGGAAGACCTAAGTAAGAGTAAATCAGTTTTCTAATATGCTAGGGCCAAAAATTGGTCTATGCAGGTTAACCCCATACTAAAACAAAACACCTCAGTTTCACCTACGACACTTGTCAACTACCAATACCAATACAACCTTTCCTATTAGTATTAGTGGTCTCAGACTTGGGAGTGGTGGTCAGGGAAGGTAAGCGAATCATGCTCCATCTTCGGGGCGTGGGGGAACATACTGTTTTATCTCGTCTGGCTTGTCGGGAACAACTCAATGGCGTGCCCAGTTTGAATGGATGGAGGACGACCATTAGACAATGTTTCTGTGAAGCAAACCACACCGCATTTTGGGCATTGGTGTTCCTGAAATGGTTGCCACAGTGGGGGAGTAGCCAGAGTTGGTCCTTACATGTACATCACAACAACAACCACAAATTAGTACTAGTTAAAATAATGTAAATTTAAAAATAACTATATCCATGTAAATGTATACCGTAAATTTCAGTAACATTAAACTAAATGACATCATGTATATGAACTCATGTAATCTGACATCTCATGTACTTCGAAAATAGTCGCATAAATAGAAAAATGGAACCACTTAAGGATTTCATGGCCTTTAACAGGAGTGGACAAAATGTATACCCACGTGCACCCGGGTGAGGTCCTCCATCATCCGCTCCAGGCTGGCGAGCCGGTTATCAAACTCGCCCATTAGTGCTAGCAATGCGTCCACTTTAGGACTCCAGTCTACTTGTTGTCCTGGGCATGGACAAGTTGGTTCGAGCAAAATGAACGGGCAAATACAAACGCCCTGATTGTTAAAAAAATTGGAAATATTTTTATTACGTTGATCAACGTCAACAATATTTCTATTGGTTGTGATTAGACATTTCAATTGTGGCTATTCAGTTTTTACACCCACACCATCAACTGTCGCCCCATAAACACTGGTTTCCAGACATCACATCAAGTCATGAGTTTCTTCAAGAAACTCATTATCAAAACCATGTTGCCAATGGGGGCCTAAGTATTTTTCTTATTATCGTTTCAAAAAGATCATAAATATAAAACACAATACATCATTTAAACGATAATTTCTTCTTTCCGAAAGATTAAAAAGATAAAACAAGACACATCATTTAAACGATAGTCTCTTCTTTCCGGAAAGTAAACCTGTAAACGGGTCGGGTACGGGACGGGTATGTCCTCACTCATACATGTACCTGCCCAAATTAACAGGTACGGGTATATACCCGTACACAATATTGGTCTACCCGTACCCGTCCTGTTTGGTTAGCGGGTACGTGACGGGTAAACGAGTAACCTATTAAAAATCCCAACCAAGCGTACACATCGAAGTATTGAACAATCAAAATCCAAACCCATAACCCAAGCGTGTTAGGATCAATCAAATTCAAGAGTCAGGGTCTTGTTCGCTACATAAAGGAAAATTATAAGTGAGACTATCATATGTTCATATCCAATTACTGTAAAATTATTCACTAAATGTTAATATGAAGTGGTCATATATCTTCAAGATGCCAAGTCCTGGAGTCACAAAACATGTATCTATCTAACATTGCGTTTAGATAATTTATTTTGAAAATTATTTCTGGTGACTTGGGATCAGTTTATTTGAGGAAAAATAATACAATAACATTGACTAAACACAAGTTTCAGAAATTAAGGAATCAAGTTTACGAACACAAACAACCGAATATCTACAAATCCAGTTTCAGTCCATCCATCTGAAAGCGAACTGAAGCACAATTTGGGTAAATTTTGAGGAAATGAAAGGGGAATAAAAATGAACAATGATTTCACACTCGACGTAGGGATATGAAAGGAGACTAAAAAGGAAATTGAAGCACGGTTCTTATGTAGCATGTGAAAAGGGGAATAAAAAGGAAAAGATGGTAACCCATGTGGCCATGTTGGAGATCATCAGCCAGGAAGGGAAGCACAGACCAGGGAAGGGTTGCTTGGTGATAGAAGATGCGACGGGACTCAGGAGGCGGCGGTGAAGTATTCCTCCGATGCGAGGTTGAGACGACGAGGCAGCGAGGTTGAGACGAGGAGGAGGTGAGGAGACAACGGGATTAGTGGAAGAGGTTTGGGAGTCAGTGGAGGAGGTTTGAGATCTACGTTATATTTGAGGTTTTATTTTCTCTTTTGCGTATTTTCTTATTAAGTATATAATATATATAATATAATAGGGTCAAGCTCTAGTGAGCCCAGGATTCATCAAGTTTATAGTTTAAGCCCCCTACAATCTCACCATTGGATCTTATTTACAGTTGATCTCACCATTCATTAGCATAACCGTTTTTTTTAATCTACCTTACAATTTAAATTGAGTGGTGGATATTGTGGGGGCTTAATTTAGAAAAGTTGAGTCATAGGCTCACTAGAGAATTCTTGTAATATAATATATATACGAGTACGAGTAATACAGTACCTGACCTTTTTATCCGGCGGGTAAACAGATACGGGTTAACGAGTATAAAATTTTAAATGGGTACGAATTTTTGTACCCATACTCGTAACGGTACGGGTTGGATGGGCGGGTATATAGGTATTATCCGACCCGTTTACAACCCTAATAGAAAGATTAAAAAGATAAAACACGACCCATCAGTTAAAACGTGAATCTCTTCTGGAAACCCCAGCGAGCATGGCGGCGCTCAGTCGGAATCCCAGCGAGAGGAAGGCCGCCGAGCAGAGCCTCAATCAGGTTCGGATTCGGGGATTGGTGGAGTTGTGGTTTGGGATTGGATCGCTGGTTTGGTGATTCTTAGCTGCTGGAAGTTGTATTTTTTGTGATTTTATTATCGGATGGATAGCTACTAAAGGTGTGGTCTTTTGGTTGGGATTGTCATCGGATCGGTTTTGGGTTTTAATTGCTTGGCGGTTTGGTCGTAGAAGAGGAATTGCTGTTTTTGAAAAAAAAGGATTTGATTGTTGGATTTTGTGGTTTTAGCAATTAGGATTTGAGTAGCTACTAAAGGTTTGGTCTTTTGGTTTGGTGTTGTGATCGCGTCGCGTTGGTATTAGGTTTTAATTGCCTATCACTTTCGTGGAAGAAGAGGAATTGGTTTTTTGTTACTGTTTGGATTTGGTTGTTGGGTAGCTACTGAAAACCGTACGTTTGTGCTTTTGGCAATTGTTATTTGATGATAAAATGTCTACGTGAGCTATGATCTTTCCGTTCTGTGTTGCGGCTGTGGTTTGAGATTGTGATGGCGTAAGGTAGGTCTTGTTTTGATTGCTTGGAAATTTCATGGTAGGAGAGGAAATGCTGTTTTCAATTTTTATTTTTTTGGGTTTGGTGATTGGGAAAGCTGTTGTGAAATCTTTAGTTTTTTTGTTTTGTTTTTAGCAATTGGGATTTGACGATCAAGTAGTTTACTCGAGCTGTGGTTCTGTGTTGAGACTGTGGTTTAGGATTGTGTTTGCATTTGGTTGGTTTTGGTTTCTTATTGCTTAGTGCATTCTCGGTAGAAGAGGAAAATACAATTTGAAGATTGGATAGCTAAAAGACTGTAATCTTTTAGTTTTGACACCCTGCACTTCCGTGGCTATTTGAACATCTTTTTTTGGGTTCTGATGGAAGAGAAAGCCGTGTTTGTCTTTTTTGGATTTGGGATTAAATTTATGATTGATTGAGTAGCTACTCAAATTTTAGTTTTGTGGTTCTGATATAAGGAAAAGTTGTTTGTCCTTTTTTGGAATTTGAAAATTTTGTGGCTACCAAGCTACTTCAAACTAGTTTTATTCCTCTGCTAGAACAGAACATCTTATTTGTCTTCTTTTTAGGGGATCTACGATTGGGAAACTATTCTAAATGTACATTTGTGGTTATGTTGCAAGATATAGCTCTTTTTCACTTTTTTGGGGTTCAAAGGTTTCGTGACTACTCAAAACTTTAAGATGTATTTATTGTGCTACACTGAGTAATTCAAGTGAAGGAATAATTGCTTCTTTTTTTAGGAAATATGGGAGTGCCTAGATGTTTTGGTGACTTGACAAAGCCATCGTCCGTAGAATCAAACTCAACTTACCCTTTTTCTCTTTCGTTTTCAATATTTGCTGCTTTCTTACTTATTCCTTTGAATTTCTTATTAGGTTCCCGGCGACATGGTTTTGGACCTCTCCAAAATGCCATCTCAGACAATTAAGTTAGGGCTCGGCTTGAGACAGGTATGGATGGCTTGTTATTTATTTATTATTATGTCATGCTTGTCTTTTTTGAGAAGGGAGAGGGTGAAGATCGACTATGAAGTGTTTTGGATAATTTTTTGTATCCCTTAATATGTCATTTTGAAACTATAGAACCACAAAACTTGTTAATTTAATCTTCTTAACTAAGGTTAAAATCGCTCCTCTACTTTGAATCCGAACACCCATAAGTGGAGTACATCGAACTATTAAAACTTGTATCTTTCCCGTATGCTTAATTCATGTTTAAAGATCGTGTGACTAGTAAGAAAATTGTGTTTGTGGTAAAGATAAAAGATTTGCTTGTTTGTATAAGCAGCATTCAACGTGGTACAAAACCTGTGGGATTGCAAATGAAGCTCAATTTTAGTGTTATTCTGCTTTGTAGGATTGCGATTCCATCACAGCAATTACAGCGGGGACATTGAGATTCTCAAAGCCAAATAAATACTGGATTGAGAACTCAACAAAAAGGGTAAGTGCCAACATCTCTAAAGATACCCTTTTTAATCATGCAGTGTTCTTATGATGTAGAAAAAAGAACCATCAGTGTTGAGAATTTTGATTAGGCAGATTAGAGCTGTTATTTCTTTTTTTTCCATTAGTTAAAAATATTTCATATGATGATAGGCACTCAGAGTACTAACTTCGTATCTTTTATTATTTACACAGTAGGATTGTGTAAGTAGTAATCAGTTGGCCTTAACTTTATTATTTCATTATTTATGGATTTTTTTTCTCCATTTTGTTTTTCATTCCTAACTTCTATTGTTTTTTCTTGCTGCTGCAGTACGTGCCTTGTGCAGGAGATACAGTCCTTGGCATTGTAGTTGACACCAAACCTGATGTAAGTTCTAACTGGCAAATCTCATAAATATACATGATCACTGGTTATATTCTCTGTTTATGTGTCAATGCAGATTTTATGGAGGCACCCCATTTTATGTGGTGATTTTTCATTTCATAGATTATTTCAATTGATCAATACTATATGGTGGTGTACATCCATATTCTGAGCTTACTATGATTTTTTATTGGAACTTGAAGATTAGTTATTGTTACTATAATTAGGTGACATTGTGGAATTCTTCACATGTGGCACAATATGTTGAAGTCGTATGTCACCAAAAAACTTGCAGATATGTAGGCAACTAGGCATTCTTGTGTTTATTTATCTTTATTCTATGATTACGGTATTTAATAAAGTGAAGCTTTTCTCATGGTGCATCTTTATTTATCCTTTTTAGCAGAGATGCATGCTATTCTTGAATTTTCTATTCATAATGTGATTTTCTCTTCTCAGAACTTTTTGGTGGACATAAAAGGCCCTGTGCTTGCTTTTTTGCCTGTACTTGCATTTGAAGGTGGAACTAGGAGAAATATTCCCAAATTTGAGGTTCACTGCTCTTTTCCGTTATATCCTTTCAGTTCTCCGCTTGATCTATTTCCTCATCCTAAACTATTATTATTATACTCGTTATCCTGCAATGGTCATTTAGCTTTTGTTTTCGAGTTTTATTGTATCACATGACTGATCAGAGTTTAATATTCATTTTTGCTGATTTTTCCCCCTTAAGTCGGGTACATCAATTAAACTGATTTAAAAAATTAGTATGATTCTTTTCCACCTCTTCTCTTTTTTTATTTGGTTTGCTGTGAAAGGCTTAAGCTTTCATTGCTCAGTGATAAACCATTAGTAGAGAGGGGAGATGGAGAAGAGACAAAATATAGAGAGTTGTACTGGGAACATCGTCTTAGGTTTATAAATTAGTAAAATCGGTCAAACATCTACAAAAGATCAGAAATGAAAAATGATGGGTGCAGCACTTATGGTTTAATTTTTCATTTCGGCCTTCTAGTTGCCTTCTAGTTTTGATAAACATGAAATCCTGTTGCTTCTTTATACATGCAGCATAGAACCGATGTTAATTGTGGTGCTTAAGATTGCCATTCGCTATGGTCGTTATACAGGTAGGTACTTTGCTATATGTTCGGGTGGTTAAAGCAGCTAGCGGCATGAATCCTCAGCTGTCATGCACTGATGGTAAGTTTCTCATGGCTCTTTGGGGAGTTTGTGGGTTTTGCTTGCTCATGTAGACATATTTTCCAGTGTATCTAGAAATAGAAATGATGTTATGTGTTGGCATTGCTGCTTCCTGCTATAACAGAAATGCATTGCACGTGACATTTTTTTATCATGTTCAGTTTTTGGGAGGATTTTTCACATGTTTTACCTTGCTTCCTGTAGCTCATGGGAAAACTGCAGAGTTTGGTCGCCTGAAGGATGGCTACATGTTTGAAACATCAACTGGCCTGTCACGAATGTGAGGGGAACACTCTATTTGGCAACAAAATTTCGATCACAATAATATCTTTGAGATTTAGTTTTAGGGAAGGAAATTCTAATCTCACGACTTTATCATTTTGGCTCTTGTTCAGGTTGCTCAGTTCCCCCACATGTCCTGTGCTTGAAGCTCTAGGCAAAAAACTGTCTTTTGAGATAGCTGTTGGCTTGAATGGTCGTGTCTGGGTATGTCCGACTCCATTTTCTTTTGTTGAGTACTGGTAGAAGAAGCATAGCATTGGTCTGAAATCCGCATTTTCCATGGTTGATGGTATTTTTAGGTGACCAGTTAAACCATAACTCAACTTGTTAGGGAAGATAATTCTAATTTTGATTTAACTCCAATAACTAATATATTGTTTTTATAAAGCGAGATTAGGATGAAGGGTTGACCAATTTGACAAGAATTTAATAGTTGATTATATTGGTGTGGTATTTAATGCTTACAGCTTTAGTTTATGTTTCCCGTAAGGATATTTTTTTTATGTTTGTTATTTGTTTTCAGGTGAATGCCTCCTCTCCAGAAACTGTAATTATTGTTTCAAATTCTATCATGAACTCAGAGTCTTTGAGCCCAACACAGCAGAGGATCATGGTGGATAAGCTTATGCAGAAGATTCAATGATGGCGCCTCGAAATAACACAATTTTGCCACTCTTTGAATCTGAGGAATTTCATGGCTTTAAACCCCTTTTTTTGTCAAGTGATTTCTAATGTGTGGTTTGCATTTCATTGGTCACCGACTATATCAACTGTGGCAAAAAAATGCGGTTTAGAGACCACAGTGACCTTGGATAGTGCAGAGATAGTAACCAATTTTATTTGTAAATCTTTAGATTTAGAATTAGTTAGATTTGTATTAAATTGGGGTTTGAATTACTTTGAAGTACTGTATTGAACCGTTGTTTTTAAGGTGAATCTGGGAATTTGTGGTTGAAGAAAACGACAAGTAGTTAAGTTCTTTCTCGGAAAAAGAAACTTATGGATGTCATTGTGAAACACTAGAATTCTTAAAAATCATCATTGTACACTTATTTACAATGACATTGTACACTTATATATCAAATGACATTACAAATTATTACATATATTACTTTAGTTCTCAATGGTTATTACTCTCGGTTGACGACGTCGTCAGCAGAATAAAAAAATTAAATTGTAAAATTTACAAATCTTATTTTGTATAATATTTTATTTTTTTCAAATTTTTTTGTAATGTTGTTTCGCACCTAATGTTAATTTTTCTATAACATATAAATATATAGATGTAAAATGTTGATATTTAGATATTATAATATATTTTAATAACATTCGAACAACTAATCAAAATTAATATATTCCGTACAGTCTTAAAAAAACTTTTTGGCTTTGAATGTATTTAACGACAGTACTTGTACGTATATTTGGGTTAAATTTTACAATATAGTGTTTCAATCAAAAGTTTAAATCTGAATCATAGTTTGGGTTTGGGTTTGGATTAATAAATACGAACCAATTTATTTTTCACATATAATTTCTATAACATGCAATGAAACACTATAATTACATTTATAACATTCTGTCCAATTATCACTATGATTTTGATCGTATAATTATATAACCATGATTTAAAATTCAGGATATTATTTTGGTTATCTTTAGCTTTACTGATTTCAAAACGATCGCTAAACAATGGCATTACACGTAAACCAAAAAAATTTCGTTCCAGTAAGGTTTGGATTTCGTTCTCGAAATTTAATTTGATTTGATTTGATTTTGGCAAACCTAATCCGAACCAACCCATCTCATCCCTACGCATCTGGCCACCTCAAAAATCGACGCAGATATTGGTTTCTCATTTATCCAATTTTCTAGTTGGTATTTTCAGTTTCAATAAATCAACTTCGCGATTCCGTCTACTATTTTTACAACCCAGACAAATGTATAATCGATTCAGAAGTAAAAAAATTCCAATTACCTGACAATTTATCATATAGTATTTATTTTCATTGGTGGTTATTTTTCCCTCGAAATAAAGGTCGAGAACAACGGAGGAGAAAAAGTTGCAAATCCCATTGCCGAAAGAGAATACGAGAAAAGGTTTAAACAAATAAATAAATAAAAGGAAGAGAGCTCAGATAGTTGCATCTCTGCTCATGGGAGGAAGTGAATCCTCCTCATACAAGAGGTGTCAGAAATATAGCATTACTCATCACAGCCCCAAATTCATTTTGAAAAAAAACACACCAATAAATAAATAAACACAAAGAACACAAGAACTTGGATAGGAGGCTAGGGTTTTGTGAGAGGTGTTCTCTTACTTGCTATTGGGGTACTTATACTGGTTTGTTAATCAACTGGACTTAGGGCTTATTATGTTTGGGTCCATCATTGGCCCATCCTTATAACTTACTCTTTGTTTTTCTGTCTTTTATTTTAATTACTTTATTACTTTATACTCGTTCCATTTTTATATCTCAAACGGGAGATTCGATCATTAGTTTTGGTTATATTTTCTTCATGGTCTATAATTATAAAAAAAAGGTATATACAATCAAAAATAAATAATTTAATTTTTATTCGGTACGATGAAAACAATGGTTATGAATTGGAATTTGTTTAATATAATTTATTTATTTATTTGAGTATTTTTTATAAGTGGATTATATAATATCACACACTTATGAGACCTTCCTACAAATGTTCCCTTGTATTCATCAAACCTTGCAATTTTGCTATCACAAAGATTTTTACACTTGAAAATGATGTAAAAATTTGGATAACTCCTATGTGTTTCGTTTACTATTTATGTATGGACACGTATGTCATAGTATTTTGAGTAATAAATTTATGGGCTCTTTGTTTCTTACACGGGGTTACTTAAAAGTGTTAGTCATGTATGGACATGTCTGAGAGAGATTGAAAGTATTTTGGGGTATATTTTTGTTTGTTTGATATACTGATCATACGATGACTGTTCGGCGAGATTCTAACAATGATAATACGACACGACAGACAGAATTAAATGCACCAGCGGAATATAAATACGAATACTGAACGTGGAATTAGACTAAACTTTTCTCTCTCCCAAACTAACACACAACAACACACATAAGATGAAAAAAACGAGCATTAGACAAACGCACACCTGAAACAACCACGACACACGTGATTTATAAGGTTCGATAATGTGCTTACGTCCTTGGATGAGTTCTCCGCGGGTTTCCTTTGCTTCTTCATCTTCTTCAACAAGAGAAACAACCAAGATTACAAGGATTTAGAGGCAATGTGTCATCCAAAGATCTCAAGAACTCTCTCTAACTCTAATCTCTCAAAAGGAAATAATAATGATGCGTTATCAACAAGAAAATGGTGAAACCCCCTTAAATAATAGACTAAAAACCGTACAAGCATATCGTGGGCAAATGGTCGACCAGAATCCTTCATCGGTTGATCGTTACCATTAATAGAAAAATTCCTAATAATTTCGGTCGAACGGTGTCCAACACCAGTCGACCGCTCCACAGTTATCTTCAGCTCTCTGCAACTTTCCGGTCGACCGTTCCTGAACTCTCAAAAGATTCCTGAAAAAATCAATCGAACATTGTCCAACACCGGTCAACATTTTTCCATGTTTTCTGTCTTAACAAATTTAAACCAATTTTCAACAATGACATGTCTAGAGGATGTCTATTTTCATATGTATGTGGGATCGACAATTGGGAGAGATACATTGGTGTGGACAATAAAATGGATTGTAATTATGATAGTTGTAGATATATTGATTCATACTGTGGTTCTTATTCATGTAATTTAGTTATATGTAGTGGATCCAAGAGATATCACGAAAATGAAAGCCTAGCTAGCAAACACAATCGATTGCAATCTGGGACATATCTGTATTGTAATTGTGTAGTAATCGTACGTGATGAGAGAGAGAGTGGGATTTGACAGGCATAGTGTAGTATTTGAGCAAGCATAATAAGAAAACCACCAAAGACTATCTGGTTAGTTATATTATAACCTAAAAATAAAGGTGGTCATACCCAAATTCGTTTAGCATGTCATTGGTTATGTAGCTCAAATTAACACAAGTAACATGATAAAATCACAACTTCAGTCACGTAAAAAGTTAAGGTTCATATTGTAACCGAAATAAAATGGTGCTCCTACCTAAAAGTGTAAATCATGACATTGGTTGTATAACCCAAATAATACAGGTGACACAATATAAAATCATGATTCCATGATGAAAAATTTAATGAGGTATTTGTATATATAAACAATGATTGTTTATCATCGATATGTCTGCGGGACGTGTCCACATGGTTGCTTGTGGATATATCTGAAGACATATATCTAGTTGGATGAAATTAGCTCACAGAGTGGAAGACATCTCTGTAGCGATATCTGAATACGATATACAGACATATTTGTGCTCAAAATTATGCAAAAACATGATGCACTAGATGACTTTGTTGACAACACATTAGCATTTGTGAGTGGAAAAAGAAAAAAAGAGAAATTTGTCAATGGAGAGAGAGGAAATATTGCTTTTGCTAACAACACATTTGTGAGCGGGAAGAAAAAAAGTGTAAGATTTGTCAGTGGAGAGTGAAGAAAAATATTGATTTTGCTGACAACACGTTGCGAGCCGAGAAACAATGTGGTTTCAAAAAAACATTTGTTTATTCTTGGGAGTAGAATGAAGCATCAAGAATGACCACGTGGGGTTTTTACCCATAAAAAATTCGGGTCGTTATACACGGACGCGCGAGTCACGGACGCGCCTTACGTGGATCTGTACAACTCAGGTATTTTCTTTGAGTCAGCGTCCAGTCAGCGAAATTTCTCTTCGCGCGTTTTTTGTCTTTTTAAAAAACACCGGTTCTTTAAGTTGAACGATTCCTTTTCCAATACACAGATAAGACAGTGTGCAGACCCTAGGACAGCGTGCAGACCCTTTATTCGTGCAGATCCCACACTTATCATAATATTTTTTATTATTAAGTTTTGTCCAGAAATGTAACTGAAAGTTTGTCCTGTTTATGTAGAAAGTTTGTCCTGTTTATGTAGAATGATTGTCCAGTTTATTCCGAACAGACCCACAACATATTCCGAACAGACAAACAACATATTCCGAACAGACACAACTTAAACCGAACAGACACAGAACTTAATCCGAACAGACACACACCTTATTCCGAACAGACCCACCACTTAATTTGAACAGACACAACACTTAATCCGAACAGACAGACAACTTATTCCGAACAGACACACAACTTATTCCGAACAGACCCACAACTTATTCCGAACAGACACACAACTTAATCCGAACAGACACCTAACTTAAACCGAACAGACACACAACATATTCCGAACAGACACATAACATATTCCGAACAGACACACCACTTAATCCGAACAGACAGACAACTTATTCCGAACAGACACACAACTTAATCCGAACAGACAGACAACTTAATCCGAACAGACACACAACTTATTCCGAACAGACTCACAACATATTCCGAACAAACACACAACATATTCCGAACAGACAGACAACTTAATCCGAACAGACACACAACTTATTCCGAACAGACAGACAACTTAATCCGAACAGACACACAACTTATTCCGAACAGACCCACAACATATTCCGAACAGACACACAACATATTCCGAACAGACAGACAACTTAATCGGAACAGACACACAACTTATTCCGAACAAACCCACAACATATTCCGAACATACACACAACATATTCCGAACATACACACAACTTAAACCGAACAAAGACACAACTTACAACTTAAACCGAAAAAACATACAACTTAAACCGAACAAACACACAACGTATTCCGAACAGACACACAACTTATTCCGAACAGACTCACACCATATTCCGAACAGACACACAACATATTCCGAACAGACAGACAACTCAATCCGAACAGACACACAACTTATTCCGAACAGACACACAACATATTCCGAACATACATTCAACATATTCCGAACATACACACAACTTAAAACGAACAGAGACACAACTTACAACTTAAACCGAACAGACATACAACTTAAACCGAACAGACACACAACATATTCCGAACAGACAGACAACTCAATCCGAACAGACACACAACTTATTCCGAACAGACCCACAACATATTCCGAACATACACAACATATTCCGAACATACACACAACTTAAACCGAACAGAGACACAACTTACAACTTAAACCGAACAGACAGACAACTTAAACCGAACAGACACACAACATATTCCGAACAGACACAACTTATTCCGAATAGACTCACAACATATTCCGAACAGACACACAACTTAAACCGAACAGACACACAACTTAAACCGAACAGACACACAACATATTCATGTCCCAATCAGAGAAATCAGGATCCCCGGGTTTTGGTGCGACTTCGTGAAGCAACGATGTAACCTTCATCTTGAACTTTCTCTTCTCTTGTTGGTGCGACTTCGTAAAGCAACGATGTAACCGACCCATTCACGCTGCTTACGTTGTGAAGAACCCTGTGAGTCGGCATCAGACGCTTTTTCGACATAATATCTTGCTCGAAATGGTGATTTATTACGGAGAGAGGTACAACATAAACCGAACAGACGTAAGTCTTCACCATGGAGCGTTGTACCTCTCTCCGGAATAAATCATCATTTCGAGCAAGATATTATTTCGAAGAAGCGTCTAATGCCGACTCCCAGGGTTCTTCATAACGTAAGCAGCGTTAATGGGACGGTCGATGACACTCTTTATTTCTTCTTCATTCTTTTTCTGTTACGGACACTCCAACAGGGCACCACAACATCTTTGCTGCACTGTTACACGAAAAAGAATGAAGAAGAAAGAAATAGTGTCATCGACCGACCCATTCACGTTGCTTACGTTGTGAAGAACCCTGAGAGTCGGCATCAGACGCTTCTTCGAAATAATATCTTGCTGGAAATGGTGATTTATTCCGGAGAGAAAGAATGAAGAAGGAAGAAATAATGTCATCATATTTGTATTTGCGTGGAGAGAGAACGTGCTGAGTTGAAACGCATTTAATGTGATTTGAGTGGACATTAGGAAGGAAAAACAAAAAAAACATCATTGCTTTGACCACGTAAGGGTTGACATGGATGTCCACGTATAGCGTGTCCGTGACGCGCAGCGTTCATCTATCATTTTCCAAAAAAATCTCTACACTCACATGCATGAATTGTGCCCAATTTGGGGCACATTTTTGTGTCTGAGTAGCATTATACCAAAAATAATGATATATAGTCAATTCTTTGTGTACATGTACAACAATTAACAAATACAAGTAAAAACTCAAAACCTTACGATCATAAGCACCCTAATGCTCACTTATCCAATACAAGCGCGCAAACCAATAATTTGTCCTCTTATCTTAAAACTATTAAATTCTTCGTACCTTAAGAAAACCAAGAGCCAAATCTCAGGATATGTCAACAAAATGTAACTAAATAATTACTAGGCAAGTATGATTTGAAATCATATAAACAAACTTATTGTTTCTCTACACTTCCCAAACAAGCTCAACCACATATTGACTTTCTCAACTCGATCGACTTATTTAGCAATAGTCAGAAGAAGCATAGTTGAGATGGTTCTTAGGTGGACTTCCCTTATGCAAGCAATCAATAGGTGGGAGTGTCGGGGACAAGAGTTGGCCGTAAGTGCGCCAACAGAAGGGACCGTACAAGTGGTATTTGGTCTTCATGGGCTGGAGATCTATGTCAGATAAACGTATGTCCATGCATAGTGTTGTGTCACTGCACGCGAGGTGCACTGGTTTGAGAGTGTACGTACCCTTGATGGTGTTGTAGGAGATGTCGGAGAGAGCCACCGCGGAGGTCTGGTTTTTGCATGAGCTAGCGTAGCAGAAGCTAGAATTGGTCTATCACAATCGGGATCATCGATCACTTCGGTTACTTGAATGTTGGAGAACCTAATGTTTTTTTACTGACCCGGCCCTGACCCACCCTGCATGCATCCAACACAAGAATTGACATTCATATTTCTATTTTACCTGAACATCATGATGCAACTCGCTGTCGTTGCATTTGGCTATTCTTGAAATTGTGATATAAGGATGCTCCTCTTTTTTTCTTTTCTAATTTCGTACCAAGATGATCCTTTCATTTTGTCTTACTAAGGCAGTTTTGGACCTACTATTGGGATGTTATACCACATATATGTAGGGTAAACTATAGTTTGCCATTTTTTGCAAGGTGATCGATGGCCCATTGTGACTTTTTTTCTTATTCAGATAATTTAGATTGATTATAGAATCAATTAATGTCTGTTGTGGTTTTTAGTTTGACTTTCTATGTAATTATCCTTCTTGTACGGTTGTACCTTTAAATTCACTTGTAGAAGTTTGAGGACCAATTAAGACACAACTTCTTCCTAAGTAAATCTAAGTAAGATTTTTTTCTTCAAAATAAGAACTAATAGTAGTGTGGATGGATGGAGGGAGTTCAAATTAAACCTATAACATGGTTAAGTAAGTAAATCCTGAATGCATGGTTTGATAGAGGGATGTTGTGTATATAATTAGTTTACCTGCCAAGTTTTGATCCTAACACCAGTCATGGTTCCTTGGAAGTCCACATCATGGACAGTAGCATTGGAAACACACGCCTTGGTGTTGTCGTTCCCCAATCCTCCAATGCTGATGCCATGACCAAGGCCACACCTCACATGGTGGATGTATCATCCTCAAAGCAGCGGGAAATTTAAAATTTTAAACACTCAATCAACAGATGATATTACGCAATAAAAGAACACAGGTGCACCGACATATAATATATATATATATATGAACATCAGAGTATACAAAAGTTGTGATTACATCAAAAGCATATACAAAGGAAACAGTAATCACACGACCTCAACTGAGAGAAAACTGGATCCGGTAGCGGTGCTCATCTCCTCGGTCACCACCCCCTAATGCCGATCACGGCCTGAAAGTAAACATGCAACAATGCCTGAGTTTCCAGAAGGAAACCCCGTATGCCAAACTCTAAATGTACGAAATAAAAGCATCCTAGCATGCAATTCTACTCAACAAGAAAAACATCACAACACGCCTAGCACCAGGGCTCTCAACTCCACCACAGGACACACCACAGGTACGGGGCTCCAGGTCTAATCTCAACCAACCGCCGCCCCACCACAGTCACGGGGCTCCAGGTCTAATCTCAACCAACCGCCGCGACTCACACTCGTCGCCAAGCTGGGCTCCAGGTCTAATCTCAACCAACCACAGCTACCACGACACGACCAAGGGCTCCAGGTCTAATTTCAACCAACCCAAACGTATAAGGGCTCCAGGTCAAATTTCAACCAACCCCTACACGCGGTCCCTGCTCAGGCTCCAGGTCTATTTTCAACCAACCCGAACGCACTACGGAGCTCCAGGTCTAATTTCAACCAACTCCGTACAGACTAGCTGGGCTCCAGGTCTAATTTCAACCAACCGCAGCTCTCACACAGTTACGGGGCTCCAGGTCTAATTTCAACCAACCACCGCAACACCACAATTCTAAGCTGGGCCTCAGGCCTATTTCAGTCAATCCCAAGCTCACACACGGTTACGGGGCTCCAGGTCTAATTTCAACCAACCACCGCAACCCTCGTGCACCTAGCACACTTGCCGGAAGAACATCGACACCACAACTCGCCCCACACGGGCAACCACGACCATAGCACCTCCATAGTGCAAAATAGGACACAAACGGTCGACCGAACCAAAAGTCCTGGTCGACCGAATCAAGCAAATACAGGGCAATCCACTTCGACCGGCACTCCATCGGTCGACCGACTCCCAACACCACACTCGTTCGGTCGAACCCAAATCAAGGGACGGTCGACCGTTTAGATGGTCAACTCCCGGTTCAACGAACAAAACGACCAATCGGTCGACCGACAAAGGGGTCCCGGTCGACCGAAAGTCACCAGGGAACAAATCCCACAACACCACAACGAATTCGGTCGAACGCCGAGCACATCTCGGTCGACCGAATCAGTCCAGGGAATAATCCCTCACTCTCGTCCTAAAACCGGTCGAACGTCGAGACCTCCTCGGTCGACCGATTTCAGCCAGAGCGTTCTCACGCTCAACACGCAGGTCCGGTCGATCGAACCCACATTCGGTCGAACCGACCACAAGTCCACTTAAGTCACGGTCGGACGAGATCAAAGAGCGGTCGACCGTTTAGATAGTCTACGCCCCCCAACCGACTTAAGACAGTGCACACGGTCGACCGGCAAAGGGGACCCGGTCGACCGAATCTCTCCAGACTTGCCTCCTATGCACGATCGGTCGACCGCCCCACAGGCATCGTTCGACCGATTTGAGGCAGAGCCCGAATTCTCTTCACGAACGGTCGACCGTTTGCACAAACCGGTCGACCGATCAGGCAGTGAAATCTGCTGCATGTTTACTCGCGACGAGCCGAACGGTCTACCGTCGACTTCCAAATACTCACGGTAATTAAGTGAGCGAGCTTGACATACCTAAAGGTCTGAAGAGACCTTAGAAGAACCACGACGACGCCTCCACGAGCGCGCCTCCCCAAATCACGATCCGTCGACGACCCTCGCGTCCAAACGACGATCCACTCCTCCTCGACGATCCACACTCACGAATCCACCTCCGACGACCTCCACCAAACAACCACCACCCCAGCACACGAGTTAGGTCGAGGGAGAGAAAACCAACTCAAAAGGGATGAACACACACCCCACGCTACTCACCTCCACCAACTAACCGGAGCCGATCTTCACTTCGCCGGAGGTCACCACCACCACGCCGGAGATCACCTCTGTGAGAGAGAGAAACGTGAGGGAGAGAGTGTCGCAAGAGAGAGAGGGAGAGAGAGAGAGCTCACCAATAAATATCTCCTCCTCCTCCTCTAATCTCAACCATCCATCCATCCATCAATCTCCACCCCTCATCCAATCCACACCATCCTAGCCCTTCATCCATCTCCTCTCAATCTCAGCCATCCATCCATCCATCCATCCATCAATCTCCACCCCTCATCCAATCCACACCATCCTAGCCCTTCATCCATCTCCTCTCAATCTCAGCCATCCATCTCTAATCCCCTCTAATCACCACCTAATCAACCACAAAGCACAATTAGGATTAGGATTAGTCTAGAATCCTACAGTGGATGTTGATGTTGGAGCACCCAGTTTGTATTGACACACAATCAACTCCTGTCCCACCACAAAACACAACATTAATTATCCTTAATCAGTCGTTGTTAATTATGAACCGGGATTCTTTCGTCCCTTGAGCGCCATGTTTCTTCAAATAATTTTCTAATTTTTAATATAATTGAAAATCTAAATCGTACATTTCAATAACATGAATGGCTCACAAAAACAAGACAAATGAATCCATCACAAAAGCAGAGACTTTGTAATATTTTTATGATCATACGTCTTGCATCGATCGACAAATAAAAACTTGACTTGACCCTTCCTCATTCACCTTATCATCCCTGAATTTGCCCGTCAAAAATGATTTTATTACTTAAAAGTACTCATGGTAGTAGACTCATGTCGACTACAATTAAGTACCATGAGCTAACTCATTTGGACATTTAGCATTGTCAATCTTTCAACCAAGTGTTACCGAAACTAATGTTGGCTCAATTCCACTTCATGTCTAGCATTTATTTCCCACCATTTTGTCAGATAATGGTTCTAATACCATTTATGACCGCCCCATTCTCCGGCTCGAATCAAGTTTGATCAGATCCACAACTACACACGAGTTACTAAAATTGAGAAATTGAAAATGCTTAATATGAAAATTTATAGGAATGGTTGTAAAGAATCTTGGTAATCGGACTCATTCTAATCCGATCAACCCGATCCGACTCAATCCATTGAGAGTAGCAATATTACCGGAGCCAATCTGAGCTCCACGGATGAGCACGTTCTGGGAATTCTGCAAGTGAATGCCATCAGTGTTTGGGCTGTCTCCTGGAGCCGAAATGCTTACGTCGAATACGTTGTCGCAGTTGTCGAACTTGAGATGGCATTTCGGGCTGTTTTGGATCGTTATGCCAGAAACGCTCACATCGTTGCTACCATAAAATCATACTAGACGACGGTTGTTGTAACGGCCGACGTCTATTGGGCGACGAGTAAAGCCAATTCTGCACTAGTGTACCGCCTGCAAACTTGATGTAATAATTTGCAAGCAATAGAATAACATGTTTGTGTTTGGAAGATATCAGAAATTTCACTGTTGGCCTTGTGTGCGGCATCTGCCTCGTAGAGCTGTTAATCTGTCATTCAAACAAACAAACAAACTTAACAGTTATAATATCTGCTCACTAGTTTTCAACCGAATCAATCTTATAATTGTATCTATATAGATGAGATACATTAATTGACCTAAGTGCTCGTTATATTTGAAGAAAAAAAAGTGCTCAAACACAAGATTTCCGTAAAAATGACTATAAAAAATACATAATAAATATAGTGACCGTATAAATCACTATTTTACAATGCCCATAAAATTACAATGAGATTAGAATTGCACTTACTGTAAATAAAATAATTGTATTGGTTACTAGCTTAGAAAAACATGAGGGAGGCAATTTCCCTTTATTTATTGCAAGAAAATATCTAATCTTCCAGACTTACTAGTTCATTAAGCTGATTGTCCAACATAGAGTTGCCCCACCACACTGACCCCTTCCCTTCCACAATTCCACTGCCTTGGATGGTGATACCATCCAGCTTGGTGAACTCTAACCACTGCAGCAAGCCCTTACCACACTTGGCCGAACTCGTCGGAGCGACAATCGTACCATCCAGCTGAAACAACAAGAATAATAAATCTAATATTGGTTCGATTATAAGAAAATTGTGCCTACTATTTCTCGCTTAATAGTATGCTTGGATAACAACTATGGAAGAAAATCAAGGAACAAAAATGTCATTTATGTCGTCTGAATAGCAAATTAAGGAAAGAAAAGTAAAAAAGAGGAGAGAAATTGTAAAATTCCCAAGTTTAATCCTACGTTGCTTAACATGAGAATGTTAGGGTGAGATAAAGGCATGAGTCCACTACCATACCACTTACCAACTTAAGTTTTGTGACAATAGGTGGGTGTTGTGGGCCAGTGGGCACATGAGTGACGGACCTGGACCCGAGCTCGATGCGGGTTTGGGGACGGGACGTTACAGATGGTATCAGAGCCTGAACCAGCCAGAATTGTGGTAACTAAGTGCTACACCTAAAGGGTGGGAGCCACCTCTAGAATCTCACAACACCTGGTGACTGAGTGGCTTGACCCTGACGAGGACGTCAGGTGTTCAAGTGGGGTAGGTTGTAAAACCCCCAAGTTTAGTCTCACATTGCTTAACATGAGAATGTTGGGGTGGGATATAAAGACATGAACTCACTACCATAACACTTACCAACTTAAGTTTTGTAGCAATAGGTGGGTGTTGTGGGTCAGTGAGCACATTGGTGACGGACCGGGACCTGGGCTCAATGCGGGTTCGAAGACGGGACGTTACAGAAATTCTCTTTCACGAATTGTCTTCAACTTTCTCTTTAATGGTAAAGAGAAATAAAGAAAATGGAGAAACAAATTGCTTACATTTTTATTATGTAAAAATGAATTCTCAACACAAATTATTACAATGGGTTTGGCAAAACATTTGAATGTTACAGAACATCTTCTTAAAATAGAATGTAATTATTCAATACTTGCCTGGAACACAATGTTGGATTGGCAGTTCTGGCCGTTAAAAGAGATGGGACCCACTAGGTATTGATATTTGGCGGGTACCAATACTTTTGATGCCTTCATCTTGCATGCAGCTTCCCATGCTGCTTCAAATGCCTGCATTATGACATCTACAAATTAGAAACAGAACAAACTAACAAACATTATTAGTTTGGCATTGTTTATTATTTGGTGTCCAAGAATATAATCATTGTATTAGTCACTCTCTGCAGTTAGAGTTGCATAATCGGATTCGCTAATCATGAGGGTCATCATATTTTTAATCCCTCAAATACTACTTAATTAATTCTGTGCACTTGAAATTTCACAAGTGAAATCAAGACATATTATGATGACCACTGTTGTAGTTTGTAATATTTTGCAGTTGTCTGAAATTTATACTTCAAATATTGTACTAACTACTAAGCCCTTTACCCTCTAGAGACATGATTAATTATCACAACAATTTATTATCTATTTTGAACACATCAAAAGGCCAATTTTGAAAGGGAAAGCTCCTAATAGTAATAATAGATTGTTATTTCGTAAAGAAAGATTACAACATTAGCACATTATTACCTTTGTGTCGTCATATTTGCCGTCACCTTTCGCTCCAAAATTCAAAACATCAAACACATCTCCTCCTTTACTAGGCTGGTAACTTGGGGTGGGGCTTGAACCTGGGTCCGGTATTGGGCTTGGACTTGGATGTGGCTTTGGTTTGGGGATGTGCTTTTTACCTCCACCTCCACCACCATCATTGTGATTGTGATTGTGATTGTGATTTCCATTACTCTTGTTCTTATGTGATGATGACTTCCCGTCACTTCTTAACTTCCAATGCTTACCACCCCTTGCATGGCAAGTGCCGAAGTTGGTGGAAATGTTAAAAACAAACTTACCGTTGTGGTTGCCTCATCCAAGGTGACGATTCAGGAGATCAGACGAATGGAGTATTCAAGACAATAAATGACAACAACGGCTCCAAATCCTCTTGTATAAATTCACAATCAAACTCATGTAAACACACACACAAATCAAATAACAATTTCTTCTTCTTCTTCCTCCAAATTCATACTCGCATCAATTTTAGCATGGTATCAGAGCGTATGATCCATACGTAGTCTCAGTTTCCCCAAAATCATCATCGACCTCACCTCATTCAAGGGGGTTGAAGGTCGAACACCCCTCATCCAAACCCAAGAAGGAGAAAAACCAAAACAGACATGTCGGACGGCAATAGAAATCCACCGGAGATGGCGAATCCCCATCGCCTCGTCACGACGGCCCTAAACGGGGCCAACTACTTATCCTGGGCGCGCGCGGTCACGCTCTCCCTCAGTGGCAGGGGGAAGCTTGGCCACGTCACTGGGAAAACTCCAAAACCAGAAGAAAATGCATCGGAAAAACTTCAAGATGAATGGCAAACCTCGGATCATCAAGTGATGTCATGGCTTATCGCATCCATGCAAAATCACATCGCCGAGATCTTCATATACAAAGAAAGCGCAAAGGAGCTGTGGGACTCAGTCCGAGACCACTACGGCAAAGCCAAAAACTTCGCGCATATCTTCAAGATAAAACAGGAGATCGCGCAAACTCAACAACACGGGACTTCAGTCACTGAGTACCTCGATACTCTCAGAAGAAAATGGGACGAGCTAAGGATATACGAACCCCCAACCTCTGACCCAGAAATCATTCAGAAAAGACAAGAGCAAAATCAGATCTACCAGTTTTCGGTAGGACTAGATCCGAGCTACGAGACCATTCGGTCTCAAATACTTATGGCTTCAGATCTTCCAACACTCGCAAACATCACAAGTCTTGTTCAGCGCGAGGAAACAAGAAGAAATACAATGAACAACCACAAAAATCAGAACACCGACAACCAAGCCTTCATCGCCGGTCGGAACCAAGCTCAGGGAACGAAAAAGAGGTTCGGAAACAAAAGCAACGAACACTGTGAAAACTGCAAGAAACCAGGACACAACAAAAACTCGTGCTGGTTTCTGTTCCCGCACCTCAGACCACAAAAAAACACAAAAGCAAATCTGGTGGAAGGCAACTTCAGCAACAACAACGGCCTACTCGGAGGAGGCGGCAGCGCCAACCTGGTCGGAGGAGGCGGCAACGCCAACCTGGTCGGAGGAGGCACCGACAACACCTTCCTAAGCGGCAGCCGACAAAATGAAAACTAAAAGTCGCAAAACCCTACCGGTTATGCGGATAATGGAGCGTTTTATATCGATCGCCGATCCGGATCCTCCAACCCGACTCCGCGGATCCGATCCGACAACATGACCACCGGGTCAGACGCAATCGGGTATGGGTCGGGTTACCCGGATCCATCAAACCCTATCCACTTAAGAAATCTGGTGGGCCAGCTCAACGAGTTTTTGCAAAAAACCCCTACTGCAACAGGTAATTGCACAGGTATCAACAACTTTCTTGATTTTACTACTTTCTCTGGAATGGTAACCAAATTACGTAGTAAATCCTTGATTATCGATACCGGAGCCACCGATCATATGACCGGAGATCCAACACTACTTAGTAATATAAAACAAAATTTAAAGTTAGTAAATAATTCTGTAATAGTTGCAAATGGAAGTAAAATACAAATTAAAGGAATAGGAAAAACAAACCTAATTAACAACACATGTGATAATGTTTTATATGTTCCTAAACTCGATGCTAATTTGATATCGGTAGCCAAACTCACCAGCAACCTCAATTGCAATGTTATTTTTTCCCCTAATGATGTTATTTTTCAGGATCGTATCTCAGGGAGGACGATTGGTAAAGGCATTCTCATGAATGGTCTATATGTTCTGGAAACCAGCGAGAAAGCAAACCATACCCAAACCATAAACGAACAAAATCTCTGGCACAAAAGAATGGGTCACCCGTCATCAAGTGTGTTGAAATATTTGTTTCCGTCTTTTAAAAATGAATTATTATGCGATATTTGTCGTTTTGCTAAACAAACGCGATTACCTTTTCAAAATTCTAGCACAAAAACTTATATGCCTTTTGAATTAATACACTCTGATATTTGGGGACCTGCCCCCGTTGAATCATATAATGGTTTTCGATATTTTATTAGTTTCATTGACGATTTTTCTCGTGTCACTTGGATTTACCTATTAAAAAACAAATCCGACACTTACTCAGTTTTTTGTGAATTTCTTCGTTTTGTTGAAAATATGTTTGATGCAAAGATTCGTATCTTTCGATCTGATAATGGCTCTGAATATATGAGTAATTTATTTCAAAAACTTTTAAAAGAAAAGGGTATTTTTCATCAAACCTCGTGTATAAACACACCTCAACAAAATGGGATTTCAGAACGGAAAAATCGACATCTGTTAAACGTCACTCGTTCCCTTCTTTTTCAAAATAATGTCCCCAAGTTGTTTTGGTCTGACGCAGTCCTCACTGCTACTTACATTATCAATCGACTTCCCAGCCCTATAATTGACAATAAAAAACCATTAGAAATCTTGTATAATAAAGAAATTAACATAGATCATTTTAGAATCTTTGGTTGCACATGTTTTGTTCACAAGAAGCGTGAAGATAAACTTGATCACACCTCGATCAAATGTATCTTTTTAGGATATTCTTTTCGGAAAAAAAGGTACAAGTGCTACGATCCAGAAACGAAAAAAACATACACCTCTAGAGATGTCTCTTTCTTCGAAACTGAACCCTTCTTCAAAACCTCCACAACTGAAGACGCTTCCGCTATACCAGTACCTATAAACACACCTTCAGCAACTCTAGGAGGAGAAGACGAAGAAGGAAGAGGAGGAGAAGGAGAAAACGAAGAAGGAAGAGGAGGAGGAGGAGAAGACGAAGACCAAAGGGAAACAGAGGCCCCCAGAAGATCTTCTCGTCAGACTCGTCCTCCACGTAGGTTTAACGATTATTTCCTCTCACACACCACTTATCCTATTCAAAACCACTTATCCTACCATCACATCTCACAAAAACATCAAGCCTTCCTAGGGACACTAGACACAAATAAAGAACCAACCACCTATCATGATGCCACAAGTAACCCAAATTGGGTCAAAGCCATGAAAGAAGAAATACAGGCCCTAGAAAATAACCAAACCTGGACCCTTGTCCCACTCCAACCTGACATTAAACCTGTAGGATCCAGATGGATTTACAAAATCAAGTATCATAGTAATGGGAAAATAGAAAGATATAAGGCCAGACTTGTTGCCAAAGGGTACACCCAGACCTATGGCCTCGACTATCTCGAAACATTTGCTCCTGTTGCCAAAATGAATACTGTCCGGGTCCTTCTATCTGTCTCTGTCAATCATGGATGGAATCTATTTCAAATGGATGTCAAAAATGCATTCTTACAGGGAAACCTCGAAGAAGAAGTCTATATGATTCCACCGCCTGGGTACACCACTCGTCCTAACCAGGTATGCAAGCTTCATAAGTCAATATATGGACTAAAACAATCACCTCGTGCCTGGTATGCCAAACTCAGTCTCTCTCTCATTAATTATGGATTTGTTAAAAGTTCTGCTGATGCATCCATGTTTACAAAACATAGTCATAACACCACCATCATTATTCTTATCTATGTGGATGATATTATCATAACTGGAAATGACAATCATGAAATCACATCAGTTAAAAAATATTTAAAATCGAAATTTGACATAAAAGATCTAGGATACATGAAATATTTCTTAGGAATAGAAATTGCATATTCCAAGAAAGGGTTATTTCTTTCCCAACGGAAATACACCCTAGACCTTCTCGAAGAAACTGGAAAACTAGGATCTAAACACGCTGCTACCCCAATAGAAACCAACAAAAAATTAGGACCAACTGATGGGACTCCGTTATCAAACATTGTACAATTCCAAAGATTGGTCGGAAAACTAATCTATCTTACCGTTACTCGACCTGATATCACATATGCTGTTAGTCTAATAAGTCAGTTCATGCATGCCCCACACACACATCACTTGGATTTAGTAAACAGAATCTTATGTTACCTTAAAAGAACACCTGGACAAGGGCTATGGATGAAACCTAACAACTCTAACTCAATAATAGGATATTCTGATGCAGATTGGGCAGGAAGCCATGATCGGAAATCTACTACAGGTTTTTGTACCTTTGTGGGAGGCAACTTAGTAACTTGGAGAAGTAAGAAGCAAAATGTCGTCGCCCGGTCAAGTGCAGAGGCAGAATATCGTGGAATGGAATCAACCACCAGCGAATTAATTTGGCTCAATCAACTACTTAAAGACATGAACATCTCAAATCAAAAACCCATGATGTATGTTTTGTGATAACAATGCAGCTCGACACATTGCCACAAATCCTGTCTTCCATGAAAGAACCAAACATATAGAAGTTGACTGTCACTTTATCAGGGAAAAGATACAATCAAAACAAATAGAGGTTCCCTACGTCTCAAGCAAAGAACAGCTGGCAGACATCTTTACCAAAGCTCTGGATCACAAGACCTTCTCCAATCTTCTTTTCAAGATGGGATCCATCAATCCTTTCCAGACCCATCTTGAGGGGGCGTGTTAAAAACAAACTTACCGTTGTGGTTGCCTCATCCAAGGTGACGATTCAGGAGATCAGACGAATGGAGTATTCAAGACAATAAATGACAACAACGGCTCCAAATCCTCTTGTATAAATTCACAATCAAACTCATGTAAACACACACACAAATCAAATAACAATTTCTTCTTCTTCTTCTTCCTCCAAATTCATACTCGCATCAATTTTAGCAGGAAATGAGGATCACTAGAAAGAAGAGGGAGAAAATTGTAGCTTTGAGATTGAAGCCACCCATATTGTTTGGTGCAAGGAGTTGCTTGTATGCAGTACTAGATTTGGAGTGAGGTGAGATGTTTGGTTTGGAGTTGAAATGTTTGGCTTAAATAGGTTGTTGGGCTCCCCTCAATTGTGCCCCCACTTACACCAACAAAATAAGCAAAGGATGGTTGTTTTCCACAAGGAAGGTAGCGTCTCGTTCTATGGGTCCGTTTGGTACATTGACGTCTGGTATTTGTGTGTGGGATATTTGTAATTTTCCCCCAAACGTGAAAAAAAGACATCTACACAGTTTTGATATGCGTCAGCGTTTGGGTTGTGCGTCAGGTTTTGTTCACAAATCCAGAAGCAAACTACTAGCAGCTTCTCAACGTCTGGGAATTTTCAAGTTCACCCCCAGACGCTGCCAAACATTTCCACCCAAATTCCTACCCAAAACCATGTGTCTCACCTAGACGCTAGACGCTGACGCAAGTGTGTGAACCAAACGGACCCTATGTAATCTTCTCACCGCTCCCTCTTCCCTGTCACTCTTGCGATACTAAACTCGCTAACTAGTTTTTTGTCCTCTCTTCTAATGTTACAAATTTTAATTTTATTTTATCATTGCTTCTTATGTGTATGCTTTATCCTAAGTGAAATTAACCACTAGTGTGGATTTTACTTTCACATTGGTAGTGGATAATTCATTAATTACAGTCTTGTAAATATCTATTAATACTGCAAATTATAACCATCATATAGGAAAAATATGATTCTTAACACACATTCGAGGGAGGTATCGATCTACATGATAATTTTTGAAAAACAATATTAAACTGCTCTTAGCTAGTCCAGTCGAAACTTAAAGATTGTAGAGCAAATTTTATAAATGAATGTTGGGTACGTATATTAAATGTCAATATTTTCATATGGACTTTGAAGTGATTGGAGCCACACATATCACGCATTCCACTATAAATATTAAATGTTCTCTCCATTTTATTGATGTATACATACCTTTTATGGTAGAACATACATTTAAAAATCAAAATAGTTTTTCGGTTGAATACATGACATGAGACAAAAGTCCAACATGCTCTTTTCGATAATGAGAGAAAAATTACAGTGAGCTATCAGAAAAGTTGTGTGATACACTAATAATTTTTTTATAACCAAATTAAGGATTGTCTCAATAATTTTCAAGAAAATCATTAATATATAACTCCACAAAAATCTAAAACGGGTACATGACCAACCACGCAGTGATGGCGAACAAGAGATCAATACATAAGCGCACCTCTTTAACATGCGCAAGGAATTTGGTTAGTGGTATTTAACATACACTAGTGCAGAATGCTCGATAGACGTCACCAAATAGACGTCGGATGTCCAAACAACCGACGTCTATAGGTATAGACGTCGGATATTTGGACATCCGACGTCTATAGGTTTGTATAAACGTCGGTTGTTTAGTATAACCGACGTCTATACCTCCTAAAAGAAGAAAATATTTTTTGTTTATTTTTTTGGATTTATTTCGTATAAGAATTTATGTGGATTATTTTGTATCAGAAATAACACATTTTTTTGGGATTTATTTCGTGTAAGAATTAACACATTTTTTTGGGATTTATTTTGTATAAGAAATAACGTAATTTTTTGGGATTTATTTTGTGTAATAATTTATGGGGATTATTTTGTGTAATAATAGTTACATCATTATAACTATCACATGTGTGTTGTACACATGTGTGTGTATGGTGACATGTTTAGTCCCACATTGGAGAAAGTTTTTTATTGGTGGAGTTGAAGTACTCAACTACTCCTTTACTTCTAAATGGTAGTTTGGTACCACATTACAAAATGCAAGTGAGATACATATATATATTTAATGGTCAAAAGATTGGCACTTGGGGCACTTGGGCAACTTGGGCTTCAAATGGTTGCAACATTTTTTTTTTACTATTAACTCATGTATAGACGTCGGTTGTATATGGTAGCCGACGTCTATAGGGCATATTTTTTATTAATTATTGTTATTTCAATGTATAGACGTCGGATGTATAGCATGACCGACGTCTATAGGTCATGCTGTATGAATAGACGTCGGTCAATATAAATATCCGACGTCTATTGGGTGTAATACTTTAGTCCCACATCGGAGAATTTATTTTTGTTAGTGTGGTTGATGTACTCCACCACTCCTTTACTGCTGAACGCGAACGACTTGGAGCACCTGGTTATGATGAGCTTGATATTCGTGGTTATTTGTCAAAAGATTGGCACTTGGGGCACTTGGGCAGCTTGGGCTTGATTAATGTGAGTGCAGAATGCCCGATATACGTTCCAATGTATTTTTTGTTAATTAACATATAATAGACGTCGGTCGTATATAGCCGACGTTTATACACTGTATAGACGTCGGTCGTATATAGCCGACGTCTATACAATAAGGAATAGACGACGGGAAAATAGACGTCGGGTACTTGGACCGTCGAAATCCGACGTCTATACCCCTGTATATCCGACGTATATGGACTTTTCTGCACTAGTGATAGAAAGGTTTAATTTATCACCTTAACTTCAAATTATTGAAGATAATATAGATCCCTCTATTGTTCACCATTGAAATATATACCCATCAACTGTAACACCCCGACCCGGACAGGTGCTCACCCGTCCGAACCTGGTACGTTACGATACGATCCACGATCCTGAACGCTGCGCACTCTGATATTTAAATCCATCTGATAGACCTATAAAAATCTGAAAAATATAATCAACAATTTGTGAGCTCGACAGCCCGCAAGTTCCAACCGTCAATCAATCAGAATCATAATCATGTGGAAAATAATACAGAATATGACATTCAGTCAATAAGCACAATCAAGAGACATGCATTACAAATAAAATGCATGCATAATAATCTGGAACCCCCATTCGGATTCGACCACACCCTGTGCTTCTGAAATCTATCAATCAGTCAGACGCACACCTGGTAGCTCCACACTAACGACAGTCATCCATTTCCTCTCTCGGATGGCTCCACGCTGTCCGTTGGGCAGCTCTTTCCTAAGTGACTCAGCCAGAAACATACATACAGCCACAGGACATGTCAACCGAAACACCACCATGTAATCATATGCATATCCATAAGATCAATATCAATACTCAAGATGCATGCAACTACGAATATCAAGAGAGACAGACATGATATGAAACTGGAGAATAACGAATCAGTATTTGCCTGTCTCGCAACCACAATATTACTTCCACAAATCACTTTCAATCTCCATATTTTCGTTTATATCTTTTGCACCAGAAAAACCTAGTCAAATATATAGGTCATCATCTAAATCATTATCTTTGGTGTTCTTAACCAAATCAGTGCAATTTTAACATAAAAATAAGGTGGATTAACTATTTCACTAGAAACCTCGCCTCATTCACCACCAACTTCGTTTCTCCTCCATCTCTTCACCACATTCTCTCTCACACCTCACTTAAATTACTCATCTCACGAATACCTCCACCTCTCTCTTATTTCATCCAACACATAGGTGTAAGTTGTCCACCTATATATTTGTCCAGAACCCTCTCTCCCGATTTACACCAACTTTATCTCCTAAATATATTACTTTAACCCCAACACTTCCTCCTTTAGCACATCTCTTCTACTTTATCTTTTAAAAGAAAATCCCTTAATCAACCCAACACACATATATATAGTTACTTTTCCTCTCATCTCCATATCTTCCAATCATACACATCCACCAACTTACACCTCCACTTCTATTGTGTTGGATGAAATAATTAAGAGAGAGGTGGAGGGATTCGTGAGATGAGTAATTTAAGTGAGGTGTGAGAGAGAAGGTGGTGAAGAGATGGAGGAGAAATGAAGTTGGTGGTGAATGAGGTGAGGTTTCTGGTTAAATAGTTAATCCACCTTATTTTTATGTTAAAATTGCACTGATTTGGTTAAGAACACCAAAGATAATGATTTAGATGATGACCTATATATTTGACTAGGTTTTTCTGGTGCAAAAGATATAAACGAAAATATGGAGATTGAAAGTGATTTGTGGAAGTAATATTGTGGTTGCGAGACAGGCAAATACTGATTCGTTATTCTCCAGTTTCATATCATGTCTGTCTCTCTTGATATTCGTAGTTGCATGCATCTTGAGTATTGATATTGATCTTATGGATATGCATATGATTACATGGTGGTGTTTCGGTTGACATGTCCTGTGGCTGTATGTATGTTTCTGGCTGAGCCACTTAGGAAAGAGCTGCCCAACGGACAGCGTGGAGCCATCCGAGCGAGGAAATGGATGACTGTCGTTAGTGTGGAGCTACCAGGTGTGCGTCTGACTGATTGATAGATTTCAGAAGCACAGGATGTGGTCGAATCCGAATGGGGGTTCTAGATTATTATGCATGCATTTTATTTGTAATGCATGTCTCTTGATTGTGCTTATTGACTGAATGTCATATTCTGTATTATTTTCCACATGATTATGATTCTGATTGATTGACGGTTGGAACTTGCGGGCTGTCGAGCTCACAAATTGTTGATTATATTTTTCAGATTATTATGTGCCTATCAGATGGATTTAAATATCAGAGTGCGCAGCGTTCAGGATCGTGGATCGTATCTTAACGCACCAGGTTCGGACGGGTGAGCACCTGTCCGGGTCGGGGCGTTACATCAACATCACTATTTTTCAGTAGTTAACATCGCAAAGGAAAATAATAAAGTATCTCTTAAGTATCTTTCCTTTAAAATAAAAGGAGATTGCAAAATCGTAGTAATTTTCTCTTCCAGGATAAGCATATATAGCACGTGAGATTAAAGACGTACAAAAATGTCGGACGTGATTGTAAGTTCATTGCATGCATGTGAGAATGTGATATTCTTCTTCTTGCACTTTCCTTCTCCAGACCAATCTGCCAGCAATTAGTTCAATTCCTATCGATTGAGGAATAAATGTGCTTCAATAAGAAGGATAATATTATGACGTATCGAAGTGATAGGTTGGTAGTGTAAAGAATAGTTTCATATCAAAGGATAAAATTCATGGTGTCGAATTACAAAGATTATATATGTGCATTCTTTTGTCAGCTTCTTTTGATGAAATTAATTACATCCGAGGAACATACCTTGAATTTTATTTGTCACCCTTCAAAAAAAGAGTTACGTACATGCAATGAAGTATATGAGAGCATCAAAGCTCACGTGAATCTAACTTGTAATTCCCATAACTAAATAACCGAAGTTCTACACTAGAATCTTCGAAAATCTTAGGAGGCCAACATATTTTGTTTTTTCCCCTTAAGAGGGACACAGTGGAGGTGTCATCTTGTTCTTGGATCGTTTGTTTATTCCAGAGTGCACGTTATGATCGGGAGAGATGACATTAATTGGCGTTTACGTACTTAGACATGTACGCATCCAAGTTGTTAATTTTTTTTATGTCATGTGACCTTGGGAAGATTTACACGATCCGAATTCCAGATTTATGTCGTGATACTAATCCTCCAAGTTAACTCAGAATTTGTAGGAAATATAGAGTTTCCTATCGTAAGCATAAGCAACACACACATATATATATATTTGTTTGGTAGTCACATATCCAACAGCTCTTGTGTTGTTCAGTTGTCGTGTGTGATATTGGATAAACAACATGTGGAACACAAGTTAGTAAGTAAATCGATGGGTGTTGCATTCTTCCCATGTTAAATTCTTCTGAAATATCATCCAGAGGCAGTCTCAAGATCTCAAGTCAGAGCAAATGCAAATTTATATGACATATACAGTAAAAAAAATCTAAAATATTCAAAATTCAATATGACGTATACTTAACTAGGTAAAATCCAGTATAAAATCGATCCTCATTAGATTTGGTACTTCTCTCAAAACTTAAGTGGTAACTCCACCCATGAAGTCGAATACGACATTTGGATTTGGACGTCACAAATCAACACACTATTGAGCACTTGATACGTAGACATGAAAGTGAACATAGGTCGTGAAAAGTATGAGTAAGAGTGTAATTAGACCTTTTAGTAAATCAAAGATTGATCATAGGAATATGAGATCGATAGTCATATGAATTTCTGTGTGTTTCTCTTGCTTGAGCGACTATTTATATATTTCTAATTAAGCTCTACCAGGCGTTAGGTACATTTTGGGCTAGTTGAAAAACAATGTGATAAGTATTGCTCAAATAAAAGTTGTCTTGTTTCGTAGGACGAAACTGTTGACCCTCAGTGGAAACGATCAACCCTCTTTGGGTTCAAGAGTGAGAAAGTTTGGAAGCCTGTAAGAAGCAATGGATGACAAAACTAGGTTTCCTAAGAAAAGCATTATTAGTTTTATCTAACGGTTAATGGTCGAGCTGAACATGGAAATCCTTGACCTTCAAAGTTAGGTATGTTAACGACTAGGGGGCAAAGGGATACCGATTCTCCGTGGATAGCTCGTATTCGTATCTGTTTTTTAGGACATGGATGTCATTTTTTCATATTTGGTTGGATAAAGATAATGATACGGATATAGATTTTCAATTTTTTACAGATATAGATATTCATATGAAAATTTAAATTTTAGCGCATACGAATACAAATTTGGATACAAATTATCCATATTTTGATCAGATACAGATATGAATACGAATACTCACAAGACTTATATATTAATGTTTCGCTATATATGTTTAAATTAGTGATATATTCATGATTATTTTTTAACTTTTACTTGAAATTTTATCACTACACATCAAAGTTGTTACACCTCCGAGAGAATATAGTTAAAATATATTTCATTCAATTTAATTGGTAGAAATTTACGTGAACTACCAAATATAACTCATTTTATATTGTATAGTGTATACAAGTATCTATTTTTTTAATCATATCCATTTATAAAATATTCATTATGTATTCCTATCCATTTTTAAGCAGATAGATGCACATATTTCATTGACAATCAATGTTACTCAAATCTTAACTAAATACTCAATTAAATTGGCTCAAACCATTTACCCGATTAAAATTCATATATATAATCAACATATGATTATAATTGATTTGTTATTATAACCAATCACATATTGACCAGCTCGAAACGCTCGGTTCGACTACAGAATATATGATTCTTAGTTCTAAATTCTTGCCTAAAAGAAACAAATTTGTCATAGCAAAGGTATATCTCTGCAAAAAAACCTAGCTTATATGACTTATTCCACTCACTTTAGTGCCACGTAGGCAAAACCGACGTCGCGTCCGCCATCTTTCTTTCAGTTGGGTTCACCCCTCCATTCCCACTTCACTCCCAAAAGCAAAATCCTCCATTTTCTCCCCAAAATCCCAACCCTAACCCTAACTCCAACCCAAGAGAATCCTCCATTTTGCTTCTTTTTGGTGCTTATTAGTGGAGTTTGGTTTGGTCTTTTGTTGTTTGAATAGGTGTTGGTGCTGCTTCTGGGGGTTCGGAGATGGTAATGTTGATGTTTTGTTAACAATGTGGGTGTTGGTTTGGTGTTTTAAAGTATTGGAGTTGGTTTTTGTAGGTTTCCAGTGGCGGGAGCGAAGACGAGTTCGATTGGGGGAGTGATGAGGAGGGGGAGGTCTGTGTTGGCTTGCCTAGTCAGGTCAAATCTGTTGTTTTATTCGTAATCTTCGTTTTAACTCAGGTTGTGTTTGGATGCGATATTTGCAAGTTCCGTGGAATTTGCAATTGATGAGATTTACAAATTTCAGGTTTTACAAATGACATGATTTGTATTTACCATGTTTGGACAAGCTTGTTACTTTAAAATGACAACAAAAAAATTATATGATATTTTAATTTATTTCCGAATTTGGAATTAAATCAACCATAAAAACATAAAACTGGGTATAAATCATATTCGGAACATAACAACAATATTTTCTATTAATTTGAATGTCTAAAGTTTAAAAAACTTGTATGGAATTTCAAAATTCCACTTGTCAGCATGGAATTTGGTATTGACAAAATTTGTATAGAGGTGAAATTTCAAAATGTCACGAAGGATTTGCGAATCCTAGCACAATCTCAACCAAACATGGTATTCGGCAAATGTGACATTTTGAAATTACATGTTCAAGTGAAATTTCAGGTTGAAGTGACGCAACCAAACAGAACCTTAAGGAAATTATTAAGTCAAGCTCTGAGTGGCAAAGTGGTGAGGATTTTGTGTCTGTGCGTTCACGTATGTGAGTGTGTTTGTGGTGGTGTTTTTCTTTTAATAGCATTTATTATTTTAATTAAATATTAACATCTAATTCATGATGCTGGGACTCGATTCTCGACTAGGTTATTTTAAGACCAAAAATCTACTGTTTGTGGTGTTTTTAGGGAGATATTTTGATACTCAATTTTCTCGATTTGTAATTTCGTCTTTTTCTTGAAGTTTGTTGAGATGATGAAGAAGAATTTGCAGTTTAGGTTTTGTTTTTTCATAAAAGTATGGTGTGTTGGTGGTACGAAATGCCCAAAAGGTGCAGAGAGGCTGGCGTTGCTCGGAGGTTGATGCATATTTCCCTGAGTTGTGTTGATGGAAAGTGTTGTATTGGGTGATTAACAAGCTAAACAAGCATCAAGAATGGATGCTCAACTATTGTATTGTTTCAACTTGGTTCCTTAAAGTCTACTTTGTGGTTTGTCAATATAGTTAGTGTAAGATCATACAAATTGTAATATCCCAAAGTGTTTAGTCCCACATCGGCTAATATAATTAGTATTGTGGGATATAGTGATGACATGAGTTTACTACTACACCACCCAACATGCTTAAGCTTTTGTGGCAAAATTAAGGGAGAGTGTTGTGGGCCAGTCGACTCTGACGGACCGGACTCGGGCTCGATGCAGGTTCGGGGACGGGACGTTACACAAACGGCATTGAATCCATTCTAGAGATCAGCAGATTCCAACAAATTAATTTGTACTTGGACAGAGCAAATCCAAATGTTATTTAAATGGATGACAACAGAATTTGAGAACAATTAAGTGCTTTCAGTTCAGGTCTGTATCAGGTCTTCTTTCCATGTTTGGACTCATACTTTCAGAGTGGGATATGACTTTCAAGTTTTAGTCTTTTGTGTTCTTAAATGAGAAGTTGAGAACTAGCATGGCCTTGTTTTATGGTGTATCGGATTGGGGACTAAATCTGCTGTACTGAGTGGGTGACAATACGATTTTGTTCATGTTCTTTTATGCCATTTTAATTTGTTGGCCTAGTGACTTGACAAGAACATTATCTTTGGTAATCATTATCCTAATTATCAGGGTTAATCATGTCGACGGTTGACCAATGGTACGGAAATCTTACACCATTTAAGACTAACTCTTTCTTTGCCATATTTTAAGGACATTGTATTATCACTTATTTATAACGTCTTATGCTAATTAAAATCCTGAGGCATGTGAGGCAGGACCAGCAAGTTGAATTGCTAAATGCAATTGTGCTACTTAAATGCAAGTTTGCAACATTATAAATTTATAATAGAATTGAATTGCTATCCACTACCTTAAGTCCTTAGGTTTTGTAGATGTGGTGGACCAACCAAATATTCGCAAAGTTGAGCTCAAGGAGCGAAGTTGGAACAGTTTATGATTTTGTTTTGTAATTTTTGTATTGTTGCAAGTGTATCGTGTTGCTTGAGAGTTATACTGATTCTCAATTCTTTGTTTGCAATGTCCTCTCGTTTTTCGGAGTGTGTTCAGCTTCCTCAACGATTAAATTGAGCCCAAGGGCATACCTAGGAAAATTTCACAATTAGGATTCTGTACTGTTGTAAAAGTGCAGTGTATCGGTGATTGGAGGTCCAGTGGTTGGCAGGTCTAGGGCAATGGTGCCAAGAGTGGCAATGGGATGCACTTTACCAGTCATTGTGTTGAATTGTTGATACACATGCTGATCTTTACGCTTAACAAGAACCAGAAATGGTTGCTCAACTTTTAAGCAATACTTTGAGTCTTTAATTTATTATGTCTTGTGTTCCCACTTGGTTTTGTTAAGTTCTATTTTTGGTTAATCAATGCAATTGGTCTAGTGATGTCGTGCAATTAAGTGGAATAATGCTAGAAGCCAGCAAATTATATGAAGTCGAACAAATTAGTTTGCCCTCAGATAGCCAACCCGGACCTGAAAGACGATTTGTTGGGATGAAGGCAGAAGTTTGTAAACACTCATGTGCTTTTAATTTAAGTCTTGAGTTGCTCTTCCCAAGGGTTTTCTCGTAACTTATGGACATTTTTTGGTCTTTTGTGCCTGTACATGAGGATTGGCATGGCTTTGTTTTATGTTGTCTAAAGATTTGAAGCAACATCCGTGCTGTCCCGGTGATTGTAGAACTTCCCGCTTGTTTATTTCTGCATTTTTTCACCGACTAATCATAGTTAAGAACACTTCCTTTCATAATGATGTCAAAATAGCTAGTGTAATTATTAATACCTTTCATTTCATTTTTAATAGGATCATCTCAGTCATTCAAGACAACCCTTTCTTTTCGGTATTTTGAGAACCTTTTATTTTTACCTACTAACAATTTCTTGTCTCACTTAAAATCTATAGGCATGTGAGGCTGGACCATCACGTCCAAACATGATCTCACGGTACATGACAATGGGCTTTCATGAGAATCTGGTGATCAAGGCAATCAAGGAAAATGGTGTGTTCTTTTTAGCACGCAGCAACTAGTATATCTTAGTATCCTACATATTTTGTTTCATCTAAATTTATTTATTTGAGGCAGTTGATCCTTGCCAATGTTGGTTTTAATTTTATGTTCTGCAATTGCTCTGATTACTGTAGGCGAAGACAACGAGAATGCAATACTGGAAACCCTTCTGAATTATTCTGTATGTGTGTTTGCCTCTCATTCTGTTCTTTTCTATGTATCAATTGCCAAAATGTTTCACTTGCTTTTTGTTACATGTTTATAGTTGTATCTCGCTAATCATCTTTTTAGTACCTTTTATTTTCTTTCGGTGATCCACACTGCAACTGTTTGGTAAATACTCTGTATATTGCAAATTTTGTAGCATCTTTATCTGTTTCAGGTTTAAGCAGACTACTCATTAGTGGCTAACTACTACTCTGGCTTCATTTTTTGTTAGCTTTATCACATTCCAAATTTTAGCTGAATTGCTAAAGAAGTGCGATTAGAGTATTTTTGTTCATGTATTTTCTTTGTTCTCTAATGTTGAAGATAAATGATTGATAAAATGTTTCAGAAGCTTACTGCAATGATTCCCGCCTGGCCCAATTATTTTGGGCATTTAACCAACAGAATCAAATTTCAGAGGCTTTATTCATACTATAGACTATAATAATGATTCTTGAACCTTTCATATGCTCAATGAGATAACTTAAGGTGCTCCTAGTTTACTGTAATGCTGACCTTTATGTGCACGTATACATATGTTGCAACTATATTCATTGGTTCCTGTCTTCTAGTTCCGAGTGATTTTGCATTCTGTTCTGAATTCACAGTTGATATAGAGAAATTCAGTGTATCTTCTTATTTCATACATTTGTGTTAGTCCCACATCGCTTAAATGTGGAATCTCTCCTGGACATATAAGTTGAGGGGTTCCTCTACTCATTGCCAATTGGTTTTGAGTTGGATACCCTGTTCTAATATGGTATCAGAGCCTGGTTAAGGTCCAACGGTCGGCTTGACACTTCACCCTCACGCGTGATACCGGTTACGCGTGCGGGGGAGTGTTAGAGATAGTTCCACATCGCTTAAATGTGAAATCTCTCCTGGACATATAAGTTGAGGGGTCCCTCTACTCATTGCCAATTGGTTTTGAGTTGGATACCCTGTTATAATAATTTGAATTGCTGGTTTCTGTTCAATTTTAAACACCCTTTTCTTACTTTTCTCTTTCATACCTCGAGTTACTTTCTTAACGTGGTTTAGAAGTACAACTGGAACCACAAAACTTGTTCACATATTTAATGTTTTTGTTCTGCAACTTTACTTATCTTAGATTGTATTTCACTCTTATTTCATCTTATAAACAAGAAAGTATGACAGATGGTTCAGTGTATTATAATGTAACTCATCCCTGGTTTTGTTTTCTATTTTTATTTTACTGTCTAAATCAACAGTTAGTTGTTGATGTTGTTTCAACTTCTGAATTCCACAGGCAATTGAGAAAGATGCTTCCGTGAATGAATTCAGCCAGCTTAGCCATGATTCGGATTTATCTGACGTTGGCAGTTTCAGTGATGAGGTATGTTTTTTACTCAATGCTTGTTGTCTGAGTCACTGGAAGATAAAAATCTATGGTTTTATGCATAATTTTAAGATCTCGTAGTCTCTTTTATTAACAGTGATTGGAACCTTGGAGTTTGTTTTCTCTGCATTGTTATACCTTAGATTTCTGTGTATGACCATAGACCGAAAATCAAATATCATCCCCGTGCAACAACTATATTTGATTAATTAGTTCTGAGCTGAAGTCACATAATAATATAAAATACATACCGAGGAATGAAATAAATGATGTACATAAAATATGTTTGTAAACATGATGTGTAAACCTGTGGAAGGAAGATCTGCACTCAGGCTTGAGAGGGTACTTGTAAAGTTATTTTCTTTTGGTGTAGTTGTAATTTGATTTTCGCAATAGAGGGATAGAATAAATATGTTTATGTAATAGTAAGAAGAATAAAATGAAAATAATTTAAGGGTAAGGGAGATGCAATTCTTAGTGAATTTGTTAGCAATGTCTATGCGAATCCATTCTTCTGCTGCACTGAGTGCTGGTGTATATTGAACCTTTTTTGTAGCTTCATTCATGATCAAGCTTGTGAGGCATTCTCCAACCAACCAGTGAATCAAACTGCCTTTTGGTTAGGATTTGCCAAAGAGCCAAGATGGTGTTGTGCAAATGTTATACCACCGTTAATAAAAATGTTTTTATCATTAAGAATTTTAAACAATATATTAACAGTGCAAAGTGAATGTGGATGCTCCAAGACCACGTAGAATCTCAAAATGTTTTGAATTTAATGTGCATAAAACAGAAATTTGACAAAAGCCATTGTGCAGAAAAATGTTATGCCAAATCATTTGAACTGTTTTGATGCCAAATTATCAGGTGCCAAATTAAACAATATCCTTGAGGTAACCTATCTCAAAATGTTTTTGAAGTGTTTTTCATAAGAAATACGAACGAATTAAACATGTAATGGTAGTGGTTTGCAAATATATTTATTTGTTATTAGAATTTTATATAAGCCTTTTTTCTTTAGCATTTGGTAGAATATTATTTTTCTAGTAATGTGTTGTTTCCCCATTGTTATTATTTTCTATGTCATTTCATCTCCGTTTATGCACCTTATGTTTCAGTGTTCTGAGGATGATCTTTCCGAGAACAAAGCACTTTTGACGTTGGTGAAAATGGGTTTCACCAAAGATGAGGCTTCTGCTGCCATTTCAAGATGCGGTATGTTTTCTTCCATGAGGTTTGACACACACCGAAGGAGAACAATTGTTTTAAAATTATTATGAGTGCCTAGTCAGCTGCGTGTGTTTACTAAAAACTTGATTAAACTTCTACCAGACCTATAAGTCCATGCATCTGTCATTATTGTGCATCCATATAATTTCCAAACTTGCATATATGAATCTAGAAAACCCGTAGTATAGTCAATTTCTTTTTTAACGTATGCATCACTAACTTTGTGATAAGTGATGAGTTTTAGGCTAGGACCATATGTGGAGGTAGCAACAATGACTTCCTTAAATTCAGTTGTATTAACAACATTAAAAGGAATTCAACATCTATAAAAAAAAAAGCCAAATTTTGATTAATTGTTGTACGGTCTTCTTTCTTAAAATGTGGTTCAATTGTGGTTTGTTGGGTCCTGTCAATATCTTGAGAATGACTACAAAATCGATCCATTGGTCCACAAGTACTTGACTTCTTCTCTTTCGAGGAGCCAAATGGGGTTGGGATGTTGGGGTCATGTAGGAACCAGTACTCGACCCGCCCGTGGGTATATCATCTCCTAAATCAACAAAATCATCTAAACATCCATTTCAATTAATTTGAATTCTATTGGTAGTGGACATGTAAAAGGCTATTTCGACTCTTAAAGTGTCTGCGACTGTATCACAATGTCGTGTGTTACTGCCCGGGGTGTGGGCGAAGTGTTGTTTGTGGCGGACAATACCACCCTTAGTGACTCCATCACATAATTCACAAACTAATGATTTTTTTTTTCATTTAAATTTATAGGAATGAAAAGGGGAGAGGGGGGGGGGGGGGGGGGGGGTCATACAATTAAAAAAAACTAGCTGTTACAACGACAGGCTGGTCGCCTATGCGACTAGGTGATTGCCTGGTCGCACAGGCACACCACACACATTTGGTGTGCATCGGGTGGTCGCATATGCGACCGCCCACCTGAACAGTGATTATAATGTTTGCAAGAATTTAATTCTCAATAGTAGATAAAAATGTCATGTTGCTCTTTATTTTAAAGGAGCATATTAGAGGTATTCTACTTTAATAATTGAGTGCCTTTGTATGTCATGTATGACAATGTCTTGGCCCCTTGTGCTCTTTTCTAAAGTCTAAACATGTAAAAAATGTTGTCAATGTAGTTTATTAACATGTTTCTTGTCCGACAAACTAAAATCATTGCATCCCGGTTATGTCAACGTAGTTCTGTCAATTTTGGTTCGAGATCTAGCTATAAAAAAACTGAGAACGAACATTTTCTTTTCTTGAATCATTAAACAATTCAGCTTGTGCTTGGACGCTCAATTTGAGAAGTCTTGAGTAAATTCGATTTAATTATATTTGATTTATGTATACACCTATACATGTATATATAATTTAGGCGGTTTATATAGTCATTTTGATTTAGGCCATTAGTATCCATATGCCCAAAAAAACATTTTAATCTTTGGCTCATTGAGAATGGTGCAAAAAATAAGGTGTAATAAAATTTTGATGATTTACAAATACCAAATGTATGTATATCATATCTTAAATTAGATCACCATGTATAAACTCTAATAGTTTGTGGTCAATTGTAACTCTAGTTTGAAATTTATTTATGTCACCACCTTCGTGGTTCAGCTTATCTTAAGTCAGTCAAGTCTCTGAAACTTATTTTCTTCACAACTCAGTAGGTGACGACGATCGAGTTTTGTGTCTTTTTCAAACACTGAGTTTATACACTGAGACATTTTAAAAATGTCTACAAGCTCTTTCTATTAGGTGGTTACCTAAGAAGCACGGAGACAGACACGGACACGGGGATATGGCATTTTTCTAAAAAGTAGGACACGGACACTGCATTAAAATTATAATTAAAAATTATAATATATATAAATAAAAAATAATATACTTGTAAAAAATAATTACTCATAAATGTTAAATGTTCATAATAAATAATATATGTTGCTTCAGGTTGCCTCTTCATTGTCCATGACAAAAGTAGTCATTAGGCCTATTCTTAAAGGGTAACAAACTGATTACTACCCAATAAAATAATATACTTCAATAGTTGTATTGAAACTTCCTTAACCCAATGGTTTATCTTCTTCTTCTCCTCTATATAAACATTCCGGTACCGAAAATGAGGAAGAAAAAAAAGTCAAAAGTCAAAATCGAGACTAAGGAGTGTCCTAGCCGTGTCTGAGGAGTGTCCAAGGAGTGTCCACCACTGCGAAATGTTAAAACTGCCCCGGACACGCCACCTGGCGTGTCCGACACGTGTCCAAGGCGTGTCCGAGGAGTGTCGGTGTCCGACACGGCTACGACTCGGACCATTCAGAAGTGTTCGTGCTTCCTAGGTGGTTACCGTTCTGCTGTATATCAAAATCCACTTTGTAATTCGGTTGGTCAACTGCCCCTTAAAAACGCAAACCCTTATGTGCGAGGTGGTTAAACAATTGTGCTGTGGAGTTTATAAACTTTTCATATTGTGGAATTTTAGACTATGGCATCTACTTCATAAACCAAATATATTTCAGTCTTTACTTTCTATGTATTTAAGTTAATCTGGTATTTAAAATATGCTAAACTACAAAATTCTAATTTTATATCCACTTTTGATTTTTAACCCTAGAAGCTTTTTTGGGTTATAGCTTATATCTTTCTGCCTACGATTGAAAACTGCTTCATTGGCGCATCTCATGTAGAATTGTGGACCACTCATCTACTCTTAAGGGAAGGTCCTCACTGTTCCTCTTTGCTAATAATGCCTGGAGAAAACGTGACTGTCTTTCTATTTGCCATAAAATAGATGGTCTTGATACCCACATTATGTTCAGTTATTTGGTGCTTTGTTGAACTTGGACTGTCAATGCCAAAGCATCTTTTTTATATAGAAATTTGTTTGGTTTTAAGGTTTGGATATAGTTAAATCATTTTTTTCTTTTGTTTCCATTCTCCCATAGCCCATGTCTGATTTTTGGAGCATTAAAGGATACCATTATAGCCCATGTCTACAACTTATTCTAGCATTGTCGTATATTTATATTTATACATATGTCGGATATTAGATCCTTTGTAATGGCATAAGATTTGGGTGACAATGATCAAACACTAGTAACATCCATGTGCTTTGCGCAAATAGAGATTCACCATGACGCATTGACATGCTTGATTTGTAAGCAACATAAATAAAGATTAAAAGGGAAAAAAGAGATTTGATTTGTGTTGTTGACGTTTCTTTTTTGAGTTAAAAGTTAAAAAAGAACTCAATATTTTGATGAAAAGATCAATAACGTTGCAACCATGTACATAACACATAATTTTGAAAGTTTATAGTAGAAATAAACACATCAAGTACCAAATTAAAGAAAATGTTTCATGGAAACTCGGAATACTAATGGAAATAAGTGAAGATATGCTAAACTTCTAAAGTTTAAAAAATAGGCGGAGTTGACAATGTAGAATCAACTACAACACAATAGGTTTACATTTTAAAAAACGAACAAATAATAAACTAAGATGTGAGTTTAGAGAAGGTTGCGTTGGGGAGTGATAAAGGTATAATATGAATTCATAATCCTATTTATAGGAGTTGGAGGTAATAGATGGTTTTTTACGAGTTACAGAGATGTTAGGAAGGTATTTAGATGATTGAATTGAGGTGTTATGAAAACATTGAAAGGCACAGTGAGTTAATGAAAGATTAAGGATGTGTTGGTGGCTTTGTGGCCTGGTTCTTAGAGTTTGGAAGGGGAATAGATAGAGTTTGTAGAAAAGAGCTATGCTGCCTATGCATGAGTTACATGGTTAGTCACAATAATAATTACGTGATTATTGGGAGTTAAAAATGATGACCGGTTGTTTCTAATTATATATCTTTCATAGGTTACAATCAAAATGCGGAAGGATTATGAAGATTACTAAAGGAGGTGTTGATTATTGTAGCTTTTAAACATTGGAAGATGAAGGTTAGGTTTTCAAAAATTGGCTAGGATTGTTGCCGTAATTCAAGAGACATTATTAAGTTAAGGAACCAAAGATCAAAGGACTAAAACAAATATATATTGGAAAATCTGAAGGTCGTGATTAGAGAGATCCAATTTTTATAAAGAACCAAAGGACCATGGTCCAAAGACCATTTTATGCTGAACTAATGTCTTATTATAGATGGGCCGTGTTTTCTTGTTTGTATTGTTGTGCACTAGCATATTTTTGATATTGTTCTAACTCCACCCTGTATTACACGTGCATACATATATGTCGGTATGTATGTTATGTTATGGCAAACTTCTTCATCCCATCAAGCAATCGTTCACAAAGATTCTCAGTTATGATCAAATAATTTTCCTAGTTCTTGACATAGTATTCTCATGCTTGCTTATCTTAACCCTTAAAACCCATCTTTAAATATTTCTATGAGCACATCTGTGGCATTGACATCCCCTCAAAATACGAATTCCTGCCTACATTCATTTAAATATAGAAATAGATTGTGGGATTTTTTTTTGGTCACCATGGGTTTTTTCTTTAAGGAAATGCCCGTGTGCATGTTCAATTAAACATTTATTCTGGTACTTAAGTATTACACTTACAGAAAATGTCATTTGTATATGTGTATTTATCTTTCATGAATGTTTACATTTACTAACCATATCAAAATTCAAAAATTAAAAACTTGCGTAAGTCTTGTGCTTCTCTCTAACTGACATCATGCAATGCAATGCAATGGGCACTCTTAGAGATTTGAGTAATCGGTTGAACATGGATATGGTTTTGACTACTATCTCAGTTGCCATTTCCTATAAATATTGCAGGGAGATTGGCTCACTCTTTTGAAACATCTTTTATTTGGATTTTGTTGCCCCCTGATTTTCATTTAATTGTGTTTGCTTTGCTCATAAACCAAAAGGCGAATGAGCTATAAATCAACCTTCTAAGTTTTATCTCATTTGTATGTTCCTTGGTTATTTGTAGGTCCTCATGCCTCCCTTTCAGAGCTAGCAGATTCCATTAGTGCTGCGAAAGTAGCCAAGGAATATGATGATTACCTTGATAAACTGGGTCATGTAAGTAACTCACCAGCTTCAAGTTCAAATGAGTTAAGGGATATCCATTATGCGAGACCAACTTTATATAATATTGTTTAAATGTCATATTCAAAATTAATTTAAATTAAATGTCACAATGTTCATTTTCATCCTCTTAGTGTGTGCATGGTCAACGCTATGATTCTCGGAGAGGGAAGAACAAACAAGCTGACAATTATTATTTTGGGGATAAGAAAAAGAAGTGGAAGAAAAAAGAGACAAGACTGCAGAACAATGCTAGTCTTCAAAATGGAACATTTTATGAGAATGAGGCTCCAATATCACTTCCTCATCCAATGATTGGTTTTGGCCTGCCAAATGAAGACCGACATGCTATAGAAAGAAAGCTTTCTGATACAGCAATTGGACCACCATACTTTTATTATGAGAATGTGGCCCACTCACCGAAAGGGACTTGGGAAACTATGTCACGTTTTTTATACGACATCGAGCCGGAATTTGTAGATTCCAAGTATTTTTGTGCGGCTAATAGGAAGCGTGGTTATATACATAACCTTCCTATCCATAATAGATATCCTTTACAACCTCTGCCTCCACGCACAGTTCAAGAAGCACTGCCATCAACAAAGAAGTGGTGGCCGTCTTGGGATCCTAGGAAACAGTTGAATTGCTTACAAACATGTGTTGGAAGTGCCGCACTAACTGAACGCATACGAAAGATGCTAGCTGAATGTGATGATCCACCACCTAAAACAGTACAAGATTATGTTCTCACAGAATGCAAAAAGTGGAATCTCGTTTGGGTTGGAATCAACAAGGTAGCTCCCTTGGAACCAGGGGAGGTAGAGTTTATACTGGGTTTCCCAAGAGACCACACACGAGGTGGAGGCATAAGCAGGACTGACAGATACAAATCTTTAGGCAATTCATTTCAAGTTGACACAGTCGCATATCATCTGTCTGTTCTGAAAGATTTGTTCCCACATGGAATGAATGTTCTATCACTTTTCTCGGGTATTGGAGGAGCTGAAGTGGCTCTTCATAGACTAGGAATTCAAATGAACAATGTTGTTTCTGTAGAGATTTCTGAAGTCAATAGAAACATCATAAAAGCCTGGTGGGAGCAGACATATCAGACAGGTAATCTAATCGAAATAGATGATGTTCAGAAATTGACTGGGGATAGGTTGGAGGCTATGATCGGCTCATTTGGTGGCTTTGACCTTGTCATTGGAGGGAGCCCCTGCAACAACCTGACTGGTAGCAATCGCCATCATAGAGATGGGCTGAATGGTGAACATTCTTCTCTGTTTTTTGATTATTACCGTATTGTTGAGGATGTGAGAAGTATAATGCGAAAAACTGTGGTACATCAAAAACTATAAAACCTGCCTCGGAATTACACAAGTCTAGACTTGTTCAACCTATGCATGGAAAACGAGTTCCAGAATTTGATTTTTGTTATCATGTGATTAGTCTTTGTAAATAGACAATGTATTAGCAGACTTCGTTTTAAACTTTTTTTTTCTTCTCTCTTCTGTTTTCATCCTTTTTTTGTGGTTCAATGATGAACAAATCTGCATTAGGGAAATAGCATGCGGTCAAATTTTGTTTTTTGAAACTTAACTGAAATGAAATATATGCCCAGTATTGTAATCAGCTTCACTTGTTTCCTTATGCTGTCCTTTGTATCTTATCCTGTAGTAGGATATGCCCTGTTCTCTTGACCTTCCTGCTTGAAGAGCAAATTGGAATATTTTATCCAATTATGTTTGTACGCTAGACTTGTTATATCATTCCCCAACGAAGGTATCTCGGTTGGGATGTGATTTTTTTTGTTCAAGTGGTCTGAGCATGGGGGGGGGGGGGGGGGGGGGTTATTCGGATTGGGTCGTTGTTGGGATTTTAAGAACTTGGGTTGGATTTGGTTTCGGATTTTTGTATAACCGATTAAGTTCGGGTTGAGTGTGAGTGTGTGACTATGGGGGTTGGGTTGAACCAAATCGATTGAAAAATGAACATATATGGGTTCTTTCTAGTATATCTATACTTATAGAGTTTACATGAGTCAGTGTAATGCCTCTAATCCGCACTCCAGACACAGTAGTCAATCACAAACTATAAAAAATACAAAAAGGATATTAACGAAAATTGTTAAGTCGAGACATCAATTAAAAAGAATATATGGCCAATGTCAGAGTACAATGTAGAAGGAAATACAAGAAATTGAAATCCTACTACATCAATACTACGAGATGCAAAAAGTACATCGAATGAGTTCATGATCCAGTCTTCGCGTCTCAAGTCCAAGTCGCCTTCAGCCGGTTACGCTCATCTCGATCGACTTGTCGGACAAGTTTTGCATCTTGTCAGACAAAACACGTTTACCAGCACTAAAAACAGTCACCGACGCAACAGTTAGTTGATGTCGGAGGACATAATAAGTCTCGTGCCATCAAAGATACTACTGGAAACCAACCTGAGTTCTTTCTCCACCTGCCTAAAACGTCAAAAGATTTTAACTCAGTTGTACTTAAGTAAATTTCATTGTTTAAATTGAAGGGAATGTGTTCTAAAAGTTTTACTTTTAAATGTCAATTATTATGAATTGAATGAGAAATCATTTTGTTCATTGTTTGTGTTATTCGTCTTTTAGAAGTGTTAAAGAAGAGGCTCTTGGTCCTTAACCGTAGAGCTCTAAAAGATAATGGTTTACATAAAACAAAAGATATTCACAATCATGGTAATTAACATGTGACATTAATTACCGAGTTAAGATTGTCGTGTTGGTCATAGATCATTGTAGCTCCACAAGTGAGTGACAACACGGGTACGCAAAAGAGGAAAATATTACTTTTGTATACTGAATAGACCTAATAAGTAAAATATTATAGAAATGTGTTTCTGTGTCATTAATATTTTACTGTGTCTTTGGTCCTTTGATATGAGACTTATATCCGATCACTTAAGAAATGTTTGATTAGACTAATCTTTTAAGCTATCGATAAGTGTAGTGTAAAGGCATTGGTTGGTTAAGTATGACTTTCGTTGGAAAAGATAGTTAGTCAAAAGATTATCATTGTCCCTCTTAATTGAGTGATGATATTAGTGGGCCCCTTGATAAAGCAAAGTTATAATGTGCACAATGTGATTTGAGTTAAGTCACATATTTATAACTAGCTTAAAAAGATCAAGAAGTGAATACTAATACAAAGGTGACACAATACTACTTTGTGTGTATTCTTAATATCATGAGGCAAGGGACGGACGCAAGTGGTGCACTCCATCACTAAATGGATCGGGTTTTGATTCAAGTGGAATTAAGACATCTAACTAATTGGGAGCTATAATGTATAGCTAGATACCGCTTATAGCTTGTGATATTAAGTTCTTAATATCATTGCCAACTTAGTTTAGATCCTCCTATAGGTCACACCACAGAATTGGGAAACGAGAAATTGGGATTTTGAGTTCATAAGATGTGTCGGGTTTCATGTAGAAAATATGACACATGGGGTGAACAAGCAAAATCAAACTTATGTTGTGAATAATAACATAATTAGAATCTCAATTAAATTCATATGTGATGTAAATATTATGGGGTGTAATGATTTATCATTACATATGATAATATGTTACATAAGTTGTGAATTTACTACTAATCTCGAAATGTCAAATTTTATAGGGGTTAAACCGAAATTTGACAAATCTGCAGTACAGTGCACAAACGGTCGACCGGTTAACCGTAAACGGTCGACCGAACGTGCACGGTCGACCGGACATGTCTCGACCGATAACAGGGAATTTTCGTCTGTTCGGAACGGTCGACCGAATCTATCGGTCGGTCGACCGAACATTGCGATGAAATATTTTATTGTTGCGAGCGGTCGACCGAATGTTAAACGGTCGACCGAAACTTGGTTCGAGCGGTCGACCGAACCTTCAAACGGCCGACCGGTCCAGACGGTTTTATGCAGAATTAATTAGATCATGCATGGAATTGGTCCATAATTGATTTAATTTGTGGCTGAGATTATTTATTAGTAAATAATGGATTGTTAGATGGAAGTTTGCATGAAATCATGGGCAAGAAGTTGCACATGAATAGGTAATTTGGAGAGAACTTATAAATACAAGTTTATCTCATTACCTCATTAATTAATTCATTGTTTTTCTCATGCAAAAACTCTCTCCATAATTCTCCACGAAATTCCCTTAATTCTTAAGTTTAGTTTTAGTTTTTAAGAGATCATCTTCTCAAGGGAACTAAAGAGGAGTTAGTAATTAGATTCTAAACCTTATTGGAGATCGAGAGGCTAGCTCTTCTCTCTCCAATCTCGTTTAGAGTTTGGTGAATACTCGGAGACAATCCACCGGGTGATTCAACCGTCAACGCAACTCCGGATCTTTGAGAAGTTTTAGAGAACCTCTAGGTATGATTCTCTTTGCAATTGTTTGTTTGTTCTAATGCATGTTAAATAATTAGGACAAACAAATGCATGTCTATATGAAAATCGAAGAAAATATGAATGTTTCGATCCTATATGTTTATAAAATTTCGAAAATATATACATACTATAGGGCACGAAATCCAACATAAATATGTAGTGAAATCATTTTGGGTGTCAGTTTGCACTATTTTTGTTTTTTTGACTTAACCAATTCCATTGGGAGTTGACGTCGGAGTCGTCATCATCATGGTACATTGTAGTTGGAGGTGGTTATAATAACAAACTAGCAACATTTGAACACATTTGATTTACATTATATAATCTTTAATATTTTTCAAAATATTTGATTAACAAAGACTTACACCTATCTACGTGATTTTGGAAATTTCCATAATTCGTATTTTCAAAAATTTGTTTCAAGAAAAACTTGTAAACCAGTAATCATACATTTACGATACATAATAAAAGCTAAACAAAAACTAAATGGAGGAGGATTCCATTATTTATTAAACTTAGCCTCTATTACAATTAAAATTTCAACAAAACCAGTATTTTGCCTATATTTCGCAAATATTGTAGTAATTGGAAGTAATTCATAGATAAATATGTTAGAGGTGATGTAATATTGTCTACTTAATTAATCTGGTAATGAATATGAAAAAATATTTTAAAAAATCATGCACAATTTGACAATTATTCCAATCTAAATCGGTTAACATGTACTTATTTTGTTTGTCATTATAAAAGTTTCAAATTGTAAGATAATAAGGAAAACAACATTTTAACATTTTATATGTAGAATTCCATCTATGATGGACATCTAACTTAATCTTTCTAGGTTTAATTTCATTATATGCACAAAATTCTCTAAATTGCCGATATCTAGATGTACTACTACGACCTGCATAAGCAATCACATTCCAAATATTTTATAAGTAAGGTTTAATTATGATAAGTTCATCTTGTACTACTAAGTTCAAAGTATGACAAACACATCTAATATGAAAGAAGTAATCATCTACAGGTGGACGACAATAATTAATAAGCATTTGTATTGTAGAAGTATTATTAGTAGCATTATCAAATGCAATTGCACACTTTATTTTAAAGATTATTAGCTACGATAACATATTTAATGTGATCAAATATAACCTTGGTAGTGCAAGGATGTAAAATAGGTAAAAAAGAAATGATTTTTTATATTTAAACACCATGAATCATCTAGATAATGAGCAGTTACGCAACAATAAGAAGAGTTAATTACAGTTTGACCCCCTGAACTATGTTTTGGTATCACTTTGCCCCCCTGAACTTTCAAAGTTAACCGTTATGTCCCCTGAACTTTAATTTTGTAACACTTTGCCCCCCCGAACTTCAAAAACTCATTATTTAACACACATTCGACGTTTTTTCCTAATTTTTTTGTTGTATCCGTAATACACTCCTAAACCTATATTTACGTGAAAGTTTGGATCGAAACGAGGTCAGATATGGTTGGAATTTGGGTCGGTTTGACACTCAATTCGACCAAAATTCCAACCATATCCGACCTCCATTTCGATCCAAACTTTCACGTAAATATAGGTTTAGGAGTGTATTAGGGATACAACAAAAAAATTAGGAAAAAAACGTCGAATGTGTGTTAAATAATGAGTTTTTGAAGTTCAGTGGGGCAAAATGTTACAAAATTAAAGTTTAGGGGAGGTAACTGTTAACTTTGAAAGTTCAGGAGGGCAAAGTGATATCAATGCATAGTTCAGGGGGTCAAACTGTAATTAACCCCAGTAAGAATAATTATTTGGATCGTTCGAAACATCACTAGTCAATACTACTTTATTGTTTTTTGATGAAAAATAATTAATCATGATTTCTCTTTTTTTACCGAATTTATCAAATGCAATATTTTAAGTGTTTTTCTACAAAATGATTTAAATTGTGGATTATGGTAGAGAATTGCTTACCTAATGCTTTTAGATTTACATATGTTAAATGGTAGTTCATCTCTAATTATGAAATCAACAATTATCTCTCTACCTTTAATTAGACAATATTTTCTAAAATTTAAAGTGTCAGTAGCTGTGTCTAAAACAAATTGACGTGAACTCACTACTGAGGCAGAATTATTACTAACCTTACGTGAAAGTTGATGTCTACCTAATTGATCGGTTCCTCAACTTGACTTAGCCGAATATACATTACCACAATGTCTACAAGTAGCAGTTGGATTACCCTCATTATCCCGTCCTTCATCAAAATCATCCCATACTGGACTAGTTTCTCTCTCTCTAGTACCCATAGTTCTCTTAGATTTAGGTGGATTAACATGAGAGGGTTGTGGGTCCTTAATCCTCAGAATAAGATGTTATAGTCATGGAAATTACTAAATATGCAAACAAAAAGTGATTTTTTATATAAATGAGAAAGTCATGATTATGGTTGATTAACTAAAATTAACTACTAAAAAGTTTAGAAAAGTCTGGGAAATACAGAGTAGAGGAGTCACGAAATCGGCAGTCAGCGGTTTCCTTGTAGCTTTAGACTTTACTCTTTAGCTCAAACTCGATCCGTCTTCACCAAAATCAAAGAAATTAGAGAAAGATTAGAGAAGATTTGGAGAGATTTGTGTGAAGAGAATGAGAGACTTTAGGGAGTTTATATAAGGTAAGGGGGTAGTTTATATAAGGTAATGGGAAAATTAATTCCCATTCTAGTTCATTTTTTATTGCTAATTCAATTTTTGAGCACCAAGTTACATATATACATGCTAGGAAACAAAAATAAGCAATGTTCAACACTGTTTTATCTTTATAAACATGAAGTGCAAACATGGGGAAAGGATATTTCGTTCAGAGTCACTGTAGCTGCTCTAGTGAAAGTTGTTTTTATAAATGTTCATGTTAACGCTTATGCAGTTAACCAGATTTCGGGTGCATATGTCTCACAAGCTCCTGCACGTCTGCAACATAAAACTGGCAGAAAACACCAATAAAATAAAATAAAGCATGATACCCAAGTCTTTCAATGTATCTGGGTGACAGTGACCTATTGTCAGAAGATACAACCTCATGCAATTCTGAGTTACTCATTTATAATAAATGTTGTGGACCAATGTATGTGTTTATAATTAGTAACAGAAACCTGAATGCAGTTCACAAAGTAAAAGGATTTTGTGTTATTCGTTTGTGTTCACATTGAGGCGCATCACTGATTTGGTATCGCTTGTGTAATCTGACATTTTGTAATCTTAAGTTTTAACCTTGTAATATGATTATCATTTTGATAGCACCAACTGTTAAAACCACTTCTTAATCGGGCGGACCCGTGGATCCGATTATTCTGCCGATCCAATGGTTCCAGATGAATGACTTAAGAAGATCGGAGGGGTGCAACTTAATCAAGAATCAGATCGAACGGACCAAATTCAAAGCAACAAATCCACTGTTGGTTAGTTTGGGTCGTTAATCACTGTTCATCCGTCTTCTTCGTCGACAACTGTAAAATTAGGGGAATTCAATTATGTTTCGATTTAGTTCAATTTTTGTAATAAACTGGAAGATTCGGTTGTAACGACCTTTCCTGAGATACATTTTAGTATAAATAAGAAGTAACGACCTGAATTGGGTCGTGATTTGTTTTTGCGTTCAAAATCTAGGTTTTGTTCAATTCGAAGCTTTTGAGTGCTCGAAACTCGATTCCTCTTCCCTTCTCCTTCCTGCTTTGTTTCCGGGCCGATTCTTCCTGGAAATGGCGTATAATACGCGAAGAAGAGCTTGGGCGAATCACTTGGTGACCGACGGAGATACTGGGGGTATCAATTTGGTATCAGAGCCACCGTCGGCACCGGAGGACGACGAGGAGGACCAGTACGACCTATTCCGGAGCTTGTTGAAGGAGGAGATTGCGAAGGTACACCATCGGATTGACCGTGTGGAGGCGAGCTGGAGATCCAGATCTCCGGAGGATGGTGGTCGTTGGACCAGCCGTCCTCAACTACCCGACCCCCTGTCCTTCCAGGTGAAGCCTGTCCATCTCCAATTCCCGACCTATGTCGGAGTTACTGAACCCCAAGATTGGGTGTTCAAGGCGGAAGAGTATTTTGATGTGCATCGGGCGCCCGAGTCTCAGAAGGTGCGATTCGCCGGCTTCTATCTGGAGGGCTTTGAAGTGGTTCAGGTGGATGCGGCGAAACTCCAAGACTGTGGAATGGGGACAATTCGTGGAAGCCTTGGACGGAAGGTTCGGGCTTCAAGGAGAGGACCCCCTGGCTCTTCTGAAACACCTCTTACAGGCTGGATCATTGGAGGAGTACCAAAGTCGATTCGAGGACCTTTGTAACATAATCAATGATCTTCCGGAGAAGCACCTCTTGAGCCACTTTGTGTGGAGGGGGGTGGCTGAGGTCGGATTTGGAGAGGAAAGTACGGGTGGAGCAGCCAAAGACCATTAGAGAAGCCTTAAGGTTGGCTAGACTGTTCGAAAGGGAGGCACAGTTGGTAACCAGAAGAGGGAAAATTCCAGCAACTGAACCACCTAGGCCCAAACCATCCCAGCTGCCTCGACCCCCAAGGGTACTCAACTTCACTCCTAATGAACTAGAGCAAGAAAGGATGAGAAGAAGAGCCAAGGGGCTATGCTACAAGTGTGATGAGAAATGGTCGAGAAATCATGTGTGTGACCCCAATAAGACATTTCTCATCAGCCTGGACAGAAGTGAGGAAAATGAAGAGATAGAAGAAAATCCAGATCAAGTGGATGAAGGAGAGCCACAAGAACCAGAAATCTTACTCCAGGCAATTAGTGGGATCAAGAAGGACTCTACCATGATGGTGGTAGGACAAATCAAGACTAGGAGGGTCTGTTTCCTCATGGATTCAGGCATCACACATTGCTTCTTGGATCCTAAGGTGGTCAGAACCACTAACCTCATGTGTGACACCTCCAAGAAGAGAAATGTACTAATAGCAAGTGGGGACAATGTGGGATGTGAGGGTTATTGTGTTGTTGTTCCCTAGTCCTGCAGAAGCTCAACCTCGCGTGGGACTTCCATGTGATGCCTTTGGGGGGTTGTGATGCTGTCATTGGTGTGGATTTGCTGAAGCAATTGGGGACTATCAGCTGGAACTTCAACAACCTCACCATGGAATTCAGACACCAAAATCAGTGGTGGAAGTTGGTGGGAAGTGATATTCCACTAGTGTCCTTACTGAATCCTGAAGAGATGGGGAGGCACTTAAGGCAGGCTAAGCAAGTTTTTGTATTGCAGACTCGGCCCATCAAGAAATTATCCACTGAAGAACAAGATGTGCTCAAGGCCTTGGAAGCAATACCCTCTCCTGAGTTGAAGAATTTGCTTCATCAGAACTGGAGCTTATTTGCTACTCCCAAACAACTTCCACCTATCAGAGATTGTGATCACTCCATTCCCCTAAAGGAAGGTACCACTCCTATCTCACTCACGCCTTATAAATACCCTCCCTATCAAAAAACTGTCATAGAAGAAATAATTCGGGAGGCCTTAGGGAGTGGATTCATTAGACCCAGCCACAACCCCTATTCATCCCCCATTCTCTTAGTCAAGAAGCGTGATGGATCCTGGAGAATGTGTGTAGATTATAGGGTACTTAACCAAGCCACTGTCAAAGACAAGTACCCCATTCCTGTGGTGGATGATTTGTTGGATGAATTGCATGGGTCTAGGGTATTCTCCAACTAGATTTAAGGGCTGAGTACCATCAAATTAGAATGAAGAAGGAAGATATCCACAAAACAACTTTTAAAACACATGAAGGGCACTATGAGTTTGTTGTAATGCCTTTTGGCTTGACTAATGCTCCCTCCACCTTCCAAAACCTCATGAATGATATCTTCAAACCTTATTTAAGGCAGTTTATACTGGTTTTCTTTGATGACATTCTGATCTATAGCTCCAGCATGCAGCAACATCTTGCCCACTTAAGTAAGATTTTCAGAATACTTCAAGAGAACCAGCTCTTCCTGAAGTTCCCCAAGTGTGAGTTTGTTGTCCATCAGGTGGAATACCTAGGGCATATTATACAAGAAGGGCAAGTAGCTATGGATGGGAGGAAGATAGAGGGCATGCTGAATTGGCCTGTGCCCAAGACCACCAAAGCTTTGAGGTTTTTTTTAGGGTTAACTGGGTACTACAAGAAGTTTGTCAAGAATTATGGCATCATTATAGGACCCCTCACCCAGCTACTGAAAAACAACTCCTTCCAGTGGAGTGAAGTAGCTGAAGGAGCATTCAGAGCATTGAAGGAAGCTATGGTGTCAGCGTCTGTGTTGGCACTCCCCAACTTCTCATTGCCATTCATTGTGGAGTGTGATGCTAGTGGGGTTGGAATGGGAACTGTTCTCATGCAGCAAGGAAGGCTTGTTTCCTTTGTTAGCAAGGCCTTCAAGGGATGTAACGTCCCGAAACAGCGGAAGATTTAAAATTTCAAAATAACCAACATAACAGACAACTCACGCGGGAACGTCACTAATATATAAATATATAAATGTATAAATCCGGGTGCACCCAAAATACAAGGAGTTTTCCAAAAGAAGTACAACTACAATACTGATACAAGGAATAGAATACAAGTAGTCGTACGGTCTAGCAACTGCCGAAGAGGATCCGACTCCAAAGCGCTCCGTCCTCGGTCACCACCCACCCGGACCTACTGCGATCCTGAAAAAGATGCAACAACAATGCCTGAGTTTCCAGAAGGAAACCCCGTATGCCAACCCACCTATATGCATGCATCACATAATGAACCTATCATACTAGTAGCATGTCATGGCATAACCAGAAATGGAAAACAGTTCCCCCGAAGGGTAAAACAGGACATCAGTCCGACAATCAATCATCGGGTCTCCCAAAGAGACCTACTGCAGGCACATGCAGTCTGGTAGCCCGCGACATCGCACCCCCCACACGCAGCTACACTACTCAAGGGTTCGGCAGGGAGCCTCTGTCACGTCTACGCGCCGATAGAAACAGATCTGTAAATCTCAGTGGTCGGGGCCACAGGGACCAACGGGGCCGTCGCCCGGAAGGTATAACAACATCATCTCGGTAGGTGCCCAGCCGAGGAAAACAACAAGCCGGCACAGCCTCGGCCCAACAATCATCATCGCCGGCACAACCTCGGCGGCATCACCGGCACAGCATCGGTGGTCCATCACAACAGTCCGGCACAACATCGGACAGATCCAGACCGAAGTCTGCCAGGTCATCGGGCTCCTCGAGCCGCGAACACCAACCGCGCCGCTATAAAAGCAGGGCAGCGACCTCCGTAGCCCCAAGGGCCGGTAGTCACCTCACCCAACGCCAGTTGCGTGCCCGCACAACATCAACACTGGGATCCGCGATCCCTCAGGCCTGCTATACTACAAAGTGCCAACAATCATCTCAAAAGTCACGGTCCATACATGGAGGTGACGCGTCCCGAACACCCACACTCTTCCCAACGGCGGTCCCTGGGCAGGCACGCATCACGCGCCCACCGTCACCTCCCGGCTCACGCACAAGGCGAGGACACGGGTTTCCGTGGACAAAGTTGGCGTTCAAAAAGGGAACCAGGAATTCTGTCCTGGGCCCAAACGGTCGACCGGAAGAGGCGATTCGGTCGACCGGTTCCAGGAAGGAATCGGTCGACCGTACTCCTAAAACGGTCTACCGCTGCGCTCAAAACAGAACCCCCAACGGTCGAACAAGGGTCTAAAACCGGTCGACCGAACGAGGTCAAAATCCGGAGTCTGGTCAACATTAAATTCCACTCTATCGGTCGACCGACTCAGGGGTCTCGGTCGACCGAAAACAGACAGGGTCAACCTAGTATTCTACGTCATCAAACGGTCGAACGTAAACATACTACCGGTCGAACAAACATGCAATCGGTCGAACGCAATATAAATCGGTCGAACAATTCATACAATAATAACAGGTACACTTAAGTTCCGGTCGAACACAACAAGGACCGGTCGACCGATAACAGGTAGGAAAATCCCAACTCACCAGCAATAATGCACTACCGGTCGACCGCCCCAAGGCATCGTTCGACCGGTGAAGGTTAAAGTCGGGCAAACAGTGCTAAAACGGTCGACCGCCCGAAGGATCCGGTCGACCGTTGGTCGTCTTCAACCTCGCGCCAGCCGAGGCTTTACGAAGAACGCGTCGCCGGAGAGGTCCCCAACCTCTCCCGACCCGACCAACGCCTCCCCCACGCTTGGGTGAGCAACAAACCACACTAATAAGTTGACATACCTCAAATGAAGACGACGAAACGCCGGAGCAAGCTCACGCCTCCGTCCTCCTCACGCGCGTCCTCCTCCCCGCGACGACCTCCTCACGCCGGAACCTCCGAGCCTTCTTCCTCCTCTGGTCGCCGGATAGAAAAATGGAGAGGGAGTGAGAGAGTGCAAGTAAGGAAAAGAGAGAGAGAGAGAGAGAGAGAGAGAAACACTTAAATAACCTTACACCCCATCACCTCTCCCTCACCCTACACCATCACCCTACACCCCAACCCATACTTCCCATCACATCCACCACTCCTTCCTCCATCCCTATGCAAACCCCCCTTCTAACCCAAATTAACCCTAATCCAATCCTAATCCGGTTTAGGGACATAACAAGGCAATTAGGAATATGAGCATTTATGAGAAGGAAATGGAGGCTGCCCTATTTGCCATTCAGAAATGGAAGTCATACTTAATGTACAAGCCTTTCACCCTCAGAACATATCACCAAAGTCTCCAGCACCTCATGAAGCAGAAAATACACACCACAGCCCAGCAAAGATGGTTGGCCAAGTTGATGGGGTATGATTTTAAAATCGAATACAAAGCTGGACACCACAACCAAGCTGTTGATGCATTATCCAGAGTAATGGAGAACTCTACACAAGAGCTTGATGCCTCCTCACTCATTGCTATCTCTCTCCTGGTGACTTCTTGGATGGATGAAGTTAGAACCACCTATAGAGAGAACCCCGACTACTTGAAACTTAAAGAAAAATGGGAGACAAGGGGTCTGAGTAAGGACAGGTATGAATGGAAGGATGGAGTGTTATTCTATAAAGGAAAAATTAAGCTATTGAGAGGCACCCACCTTAGCAGGAAGGTATTGCAAGAATTGCACTCCACTCCCACAGCTGGTCATGATGGATTTGATAAGACGCTACATAGGGTGAGACAAAACTTCTCCTGGAAGGAGATGGCCTCAGAGGTCAAGGACTTCATCAGACAGTGATGTTTGCCAACAAAGCAAATATGAAACACTCCCTCCAGTTGGGTTACTCCAACCTCTTCCCATTCCCACTGAAACATGGACTGATATATCCATGGATTTCATTGAGGGTCTTCCTAACTCTCAAGGGTTTTCTTGCATTCTAGTTGTGGTGGACAGGTTATGTAAATACTCCCACTTCATACCCTTCAAACACCCCTATACTGCTGTCAAGGTGGCCCAAAAATTCGTGGAGGAAGTAGCTAGATTGCATGGAATTCCCAGGAGCATAGTGAGTGATAGGAATCCCATTTTCACTAGCTCCTTTTGGCAAGAGCTCTTCAAGCTACAAGGAACCAAACTCAAATTGAGTTCAGCATATCATCCCCAATCAGATGGGCAGACTGGAGTAGTTAATAGAAGTTTGGAGATGTATTTGAGATGTTTTTGTCACACCAGCAGGGGAAATGGAGGGAGTGGATACCCTGGGCAGAATATTGATACAACTCCTCAAAACACTCAACTATTCAGATGACTCCTTATGAAGCATTATATGGTAAACCACCCCCACTCTTCTCTCCTACATTCCTGGTACCACTAAGGTTGATGGGGTTGACCAAGCCTTGAGAAATAGAGATGAAGTGTTGAACACACTCAAGGAGAATCTTACAAAGGCTCAGAATAGGATGAAGATTCAGGCAGATAAGAAAAGGAAGGAGAAGGAATACCAGGTGGGGGAATGGGTGTTCTTAAAGTTACAACCTTACAGACAACAAACCACTCAGAGAAGGTCTTCACTTAAGATGGGACTAAAGTACTACGGCCCATATAAAATCCTAGAAAGGATTGGGGCTACTGCTTACAAACTCCAGCTTCCTCCAAGATACACAATGTGTTCCATGTGTCACTATTGAAGCAGAAACATGGAGACATAGCTATGCAGCAAGAACCAATCCCTCTTACTGAACTGCAAGATAAAACTCCTGAATTTATCCTAGGGAGGAGGGTCTTCAGGAAGGGAGAGCGTGCTGGAGTTCAGGTGCTAGTACAATGGGCAGGGGAAGGTCAGGACGAAGCGACTTGGGAGGACTGGGAAGAGATTCAAGCCCAACATCCACCATAAACCTTGAGGACATGGTTGAGCTTAAGAGAGGGGGAGTTGATAGCACCAACCGTTAAAACCACTTCTTAATCGGGCGGACCCGTGGATCCGATTATTCTGCCGATCCAATGGTTCTAGATGAATGACTTAAGAAGATCAGCGGGGTGAGACTTAATCAAGAATCAGATCGAACGGACCAAATCCAAAGCAACAAATCCACTGTTGGTTAGTTTGGGTCGTTAATCACTGTTCACCCGTCTTCTTCGTCGACAACTGTAAAATTAGGGGAATTCAATTCTGTTTCGATTTAGTTCAATTTTTGTAATAAACTGGAAGATTCGATTGTAACGACCTTTCCTGAGATACATTTTAGTATAAATAAGAAGTAACGACCTGAATTGGGTCGTGATTTGTTTTTGCGTTCAAAATCTAGGTTTTGTTCAATTCGGAGCTTTCGAGTGCTCGAAACTCGATTCCTCTTCCCTTCTCCTTCCTTCTTTGTTTCCGGGCCGATTCTTCCTGGAAATGGCGTATAATACGCGAAGAAGAGCTCGGGCGAACCACTTGGTGACCGACGGAGATACTGGGGGTATCACATTTACGACAACTTTTTAAAAAAATTCATTTTTTTGTTCGGTTTCCTTGGAGTGTTTTCATGAGATACATGAAATTAGTTAAGCAGGTAACTGTTTCTTTCCAAATACATATATTACTCTGTCATTAGAAGTTTTATATAACCATTTTTCTTTTTATTTAATATACTTGTAGTTTTTTATAATGTAAATGTGTTATTTCCCCCCTATTCTTACAATTGTTATGCAATATATGCATCACCCCGTCCAGTGTACTGAAGATGATCTTTCCAAGAACGATAATGCACTTCAGACCTTGGTGGAAATGGGCTTCACGAAGGATAAGGCCTCTGCTGCCGTTTCAAGATGTGGTATGTCTTTTTCCTTCTCCTTAAGTTTTATATAACATAGAAAAACAATTATTCAGAATCAATGATGGTTCTAGGTGAATGTTCCTGAATTTTGATTGTGTTATGTCAGTGTTTTTATGTGGGTTTCTGTTCTATATCCTTTGAAGTTCATGTCAACAATTAGATAAAGGTCACATGGTTCTTTATTTTAATAATATGTTGTAGTTATTCTTTTTAAGGTGTGGGAGCCCTTCCCCAGTCATACAGGGCAAAGCCTTGGTTTCCTTGTGTTCTTCTGAGGATATATATGTAGAAAATGTCTTCAATGTGGTTTCCTTGTTTGCATCTTTTTTAAGAAACAGCCAGGACCGTATATATTTGCAGTTAATTTTATATTTCAAGAAGTTTTTCAACTTCATCAAAATTGAATATATATATATGATGGTGAATGTTGTTGGCATCAGGTCATAACTTAAAGAATAGCTATTGTTTCAGTTGAGTATGAGTTAGCTTGTGCTCGATACATTACCTTTAATATTTGACCTTTATTACCGACCAATACTTGCCAATCTGACCTCACCCAGAAAAAAACCTAACAGTTGGTGTTTTTTTTGGAGGTTCTGTGCACTTTGCAAGTGTCAATTGGTGTGGCACCTTTTGATATTCCACTTATACTCCGGGGTCAATATTAATTGGTTCTTGTAGAACACATCTGAAATAAGATGAGATCAGGTGTTCTACTTTGCTCATTACTTGACATATCGAGACAGATCCATCATTCTTCCACTTTGGTCCTTTTATCTCAAAAATAGTTTCAATTTCATTACTTTCAAATCCTTGTCTCTTATAATTTTGTCGCTTATGAACTTGCAGTTTTTCTAATTTATTTCTAGGAAATGCCAAATCATGGTTCAATACAGAAATAAAGTTAAAATAATGAGAAGATATAAGCAGAATATAATGATTAATGGTTAATAAACTTGCAAGCACCTACCTTTCGCTCGTTCCAGCAAAAGAATAAATCCAAACTCATTTTTGCAGCCATTACAACCACGAGAGTCAAACAGTTTATCTCCAAATAATTTCGAACTTTTGGTATGATACTGTATGTTAGGAAATACAGCTTCAAGTTAATATATTTCCTAGGATACATTAAACTCAGATTGCTCCTCTAATTAGATGAGAGTTGTTAAATATGAAAAGCCACTAAGTAACTTGGTTGGTTCGCAATGTTCCTTTTTGCTAACACTGGTGAAAACATGATCTCACAATCTCTCATAAAAAATATCTATGATCTTGAACCATTTGGACTGGAATCTTTTGAATGTTTTTTTTTAAATATGCTTTGTCGACCATATTGTCCAACATCTCTTGTTTATACACAAGTTGGTTTCATTATCAGGGTTTAGGTATGGCGTGTAACCCATTCCTTTCTTATTGATTTGTTTTTGCTTTCTCGTGGCTCAAGATATTTTCTAAATACTTAAGAATACACAACCATTCTCCTTTTGATCATTAGGGTATACTCATTTGACGTCTTCAAAAGTTTATTTTATGACTGTTATCGTAAGTGTACTTTTATAACATGGGGCTCATTCTATTTTCGTTATGCTTCCTCTGTAGAAAGTGTTGTGTTTACCATGCGACAATTAGGCAAAGAAGAAATTGATTGGGACGAGAATGGGTCGTAAAAGCTTATTCTAAAAGTCTCATATATTTACAATTTTGTATATATTAAACATGAGTCGATCTGTGTAATGGTGCATACGATGTTAAAATGATCAAATAGGGGACCAAATTCATGTTACGACAATAAAATGTTAGCTACTAATTGCGGAAAACCGACCACTCACGATCTTGAGACAAGAGGTCTCTAGACTCTTTGGGTGGACGGAGGAAGAAGAAGGAGGAAAAGATTTAGGGTTGAGAGGATTTTGCGGCAGAAGAGAAGATGAAGAGATTTTTGTTATTAGGGTTTTCAACAGTTTACATTTATATTTATACCCATCTAAACCCGTATACATATTCGGTTACACGGGTTCTTTGATATAGATCCGACTAATTACCAACTCACATAATCCGACTATACTTAGCAATCCACATTATCTTTAACACATGGATTCAAGATGGATCGGATGGGCCAGCCTCAGAAGTCATGGACCAAATCAGAAGTCGATGGCAATGGGCATGGTTGAAGCTTGCACCAACACCTTTTGGTGGGCACAGGTTTCATGACACCAGCATTGTGTGAATTCATGGTGGTCTAATATCATCATGGGCAATACTGTGTTTAGTTGATGTAATGGACTGCTGTTCAACACCCCCCGTCAAGCTCAGCCTGGGATGAAGGCTTAGCTTGGTAGAAGCACGTCGGAAGTCATCTTTGCCAAGTGCCTTGGTGAACATATCAGCAAGTTGCCCACTAGAGGGAACAAATCTGGTGGTCAGCAGGCCTAGAGCAACCTTTTCACGAACAAAGTGATAGTCCAGCTCCACATGCTTAGTTCTAGCATGAAATACATGATTAATAGTCAGGTGTAAGGCACTGATATTATCGCAAAAGAGAGTTGGATGTTGAGTTAAGAAGACTCCCAGATCTCGGAGAATGAAAGTGACCCATGTGAGTTCCACAGTAGCAAAAGCCATTGCTCTATATTCAGCTTCTGTGCTAGAACGAGCAACAGTTGGTTGTTTCTTAGATTTCCAAGATAAACAGTTTGAACCAAGGACAAAGGCCACTGGTTGATCGTCGAGTTGCTTCACAACCCGCCCAATCACTATCCGAGTAAGCACATAGATCAAAAGTGGAGGATTTATAAATGTGCATGCCATGACTAAGTGTACCATTTATGAAGCGTAAGATGCGTTTCGCAAGCTGAAAATGAAAATTAGTAGGAGCATGCATGTGCTGACATAAAAAATTGACAGAAAAGGACAAGTCTGGACGAGTGATGCATAAATACTGTAAAGAGCCAACAAGTTGTCTAAATAAAGTAGGATCATGAAAGGGTGAGGTATCCCTGTCCTTGGCAAGTTTAGTAGGCATAGAGGTAGCGACATATTTAGCATGCAGCATGTCATGTTTTTGTAAGACAGTAGAAGCATAGTGTTTTTGAGATAAAAACAACCCCGCAGTAGTACGTGCAACTTCTATTCCAAGAAAGTGATGTAAGAAACCTAAATCTTTTATTTGAAATTCAATAGCAAGATCACAAATAAGTTGTTCCATGGCTAGTTTATTTGCACCAGTGATGATGATATCATCCACATAAAGCAATAGAAAAAGAGGACCAAAATCATGAGAGATAAAAAGAGAGCTATCTGATTTGCTGCAAAAAAAACCTTTGGTAAACAGGAAAGAAGCAAATCTATCAAACCAAGCTCGAGGAGATTGTTTAAGTCCATACAAAGCCCGTTTTAATTTGCATAGATGCCTAGGATGATCAGAATTGACAAAACCTGGGGCCTGGCTCATGTAGACTTCTTCGTGAATAAAACCATGAAGAAAAGCATTTTTGACATCTAATTGCCTTATTTCCCAGTTGTGCATGGTTGCTATACTAAGAACAATGCGAATGGTGACAAATTTAATAACAGGAGCAAACGTTTCAGTAAAATCTATACCCTCTACCTGTTTGTAGCCTTTGGCTACCAACCTTGCTTTAACTTGTCAAGAGTACCATCTGGTTTGAGTTTGACCCGAAATACCCATTTACAACCAATGGCATGAGAGCCCTTCCTTCTAGGAACTAAGTCCCAAGTGTCATTTTTATGCAAAGCCTCCATTTCATCTGTCATAGCTTTATGCCAACCAGGGTGTTGAAGGGCTTCTTCAATGGATTGGGGCTCCTGGGGCAAAGCAATAGGATGATGAAATAGTGCATATTTGGGATTTGGTTTAACAATACCTAGTTTGGATCTGGTGAGCATGCGATGCTGGGTTGTATTTGGAAGAGATGGTACTGAGAATAAATCATCTGGTGGTGTTGTAGAAGCAATTTGCTGGCCCACACCCGAGCCTTCAGAAACAGATTCATTATAATGGAAGGTGGTCTCCCCATGAGATGGAGAAGCTCTTGGGGGAGATGATGGAGGTAAACTCCTCAGATCCTTCATCATTGGAGTCAATCTCAATCTGGGTAGCATGTGTGTCATTCTTTTGGGAAGTGTCATCTGGAGGATGATCCATCTGAGGGTTATGAAGCCCTGGATGGGGATAAGTTGCAACTTCATGGAATGTAGGTGCTGAGGGAACAACCAACTCCATGGGAGAGGAGGGTTGAACATGCTCAACATCATTAATTTGGGTGGAATTTTGAGGGTTTTCACAAAGCCAGTCAGTAAAGGTACTTATAGAGAAATCATTATCAGTAGGAAGAAAGATGCTTGGAGGGTTTTTATAAGGCATACAAGATTCATCAAAGATAACATGTCTACTCATGTGAATTTTGTTTCTAGTTGGATTTAAACAAATATAGCCTTTATGACGGATGCTATACCCTAGAAAGACACATGGAGCAGATCTTTCAGAGAGTTTATCAGAAACATAATCACTTAAGCAAGGAAAACAACGACAACCAAACACTCTTAAACAACTGTAATCAGGTAGTTTGTCAAGAAGAGTCTTATAGGGGATATTCCCTTCAGAGTCAGGAATTCTGTTTAACAAAAAAACTGAAGTATTGAAGGCTTCCACCCAGTAACACTTGGGGACACCACTATTGATAAGTAAAGTGCGACCCATATCTACAATAAGCCTATGTCGACGCTCAGCAACTCCATTTTTGCTCTGGAGTGTGAGGGCATGACATTTGTAGCATAATACCACTAGTTTGTAAATGATTTTGAAACAATTTAGAGGAAAATTCACCACCTCCATCACACTGAAACACCTTAATTTTCCCACTGAACTGTCTTTCAACGAATTTTTCAAAAACAAGAAAACAGTTGAAAAAATCAGATTTCATTTTTAATGGAAAAATCCAAGTAAACCTACTAAAATCATCAACAAAGCAGACATAAAACTTGAAATGATTTTTACTCAAAATAGGGGCTGGACCCCACAAATCACAATGTATCTTATGAAAAGGTTCAGTGGTCTTATTCAAAGAATTTGGGAATGGAAGCTTGACAGCTTTCCCAAGGTGACAACTACTACATATGGAAGAGTATGATGAGTAAGGGTGAGAGGACACAGAGATGCACCCCTGATGTTTAAGTTGTTGAAGCACTTTATTGTTGGGGTGACCCAATCTACAATGCCACGTATGCAAATCTACTGTTCTTTGCCTGTTAGAAAAGAATGTTTTATGTACATTGCTGGGGATAGAATAGAGTTCTTTAAGTTTTCCAGTGGTGATTATAGTACCAGAATCTCTATGCTTCACATAAAATTCCTTGTCCGAAAACTCAATGTTATATGGGAAAGAGTTCGTAAATTTCTTAACAGATAATAGATTTACTTTCATTTTTGGAGCAAGAAGAACATTTTTAAGCACAAAGGATCCAGTTTCATGGGTAATTTTAGCATTTCCAGTGTGAGTTATAGGAACTAATGAACCATCTCCTACCATGATTTTATCTGTGCCATGATATGGAGTAAGAGAGGTTAACAAACCTGGATTACCTGAGATGTGAGAGGAGGCACCGGAATCTGGGAACCAATCCGTGTCAGCTTCGTTTACGTTCATTGCTGCAAACGCTTGGGGCAGATCCTTAGAGACATAAGCTTGATTGAACCTGTGGCAGCATTTTAGCGCATCATGCCCAGGTTTCAAGCAGATCTGGCAGTGAACGAGAGGACGACGTTGATTCGGATTGGTTCCATCAGACGTTCCAGTTCCCTTCCCATCTACATCCAAGAACTGTGTCTGAGGGATAGGTAGGGGTGTAAACGGGTCGGGTACGGGTCGGGTATGCCCCTACCCGTACCCGTACCCGGCTAAATTAGCGGGTACGGGTACGGGTATATACCCGGCAAAAAACATATATACCCGTACCCGACCCGTACCCGTTAAGTTAGCGGGTACGGGGCGGGTAAACGGGTATAGCGGGTATAATATATAATATATAAAATATAATATATATTATATAAAATATATATTATATATAAAAAATATATAATATATAACATATAAAATATTAAAAAAATATTATATATATAATATAATATATCTTAACGGGTATACGGGTAAACGGGTATGGGTAATGCGTATACCCGTACCCGACCCGTTTATTAAGCGGGTAAACGGGTACGGGTATACGGGTTTGAATTTTTAAACGGGTATGTATTTTTGTACCCATACCCGTACCCGCCCGGGGCGGGTGACCGGGTATACGGGTATTACCCGCCCCGTTTACACCCCTAGGGATAGGAGGTGGCTGCCCTTGGGGTGCATGAGTGAACCCACGCCCTTTGGAGCTAAAGCCGTCGTTCCTTTTCTCCTTGGATTGGTTCTTGTTTTTGTTAGTGTTCTTTTGCCCAAAGAAGGCCATCTGCATGCTTCCATCAGTGCTATGTATTTGCATGCGCATTTCATAGCTCTGAAGCATGGGCACTACTTCAGTGTAAGAGGGAAGAGGAGGCTTCAGATACACGGTGGTGAATGGATTATACTCCATCCCCAGACCATTAAGCATCCAAAAAACCTTGTTCTGATCACGAACGGGCCTTCCTATCGCTGCAAGTTCATCACACAAGGTTTTAAACCTTGTCAGATACTCTTGAAGGTCTTTGAACTGTTTCTTGCGAAGCATCTGAAGTTGTTGGAGGAGAAAGAACTCCCGTTCCTCAGAGTTCTGGGCAAAAGAGAATCGAAGAGCATCCCACACCTCTCGAGAGGTTTCAAGACTAACAGCCACGCTTAAGACCTCTTCGCTGAGGGTGGATATGATCCATGCCTTTAACAAACGATCAGAGCGTTTCCATCGCTCATAGTCGGGGTTAGAGATCAGCTCGGGCTCAGATCCTTCCTTGCTCACCTCAACAATGGCCTTTGGTGCGGGAAACTCGCCGTCGACGAAGCCGATCATCCCTTGGGACTCCATGAGCCCGCTGACCTGCATCTCCCAGAGCAGGTAGTTTGACGAGGTGAGTTTCACCGAGACGAAGTTGGAGACGTTGAGGCCATTGGGGTAAGGGTAGATCTTCTTGCCAGCGGAGTCGATCGAACCAGTCATGGTGGATCTAAACGAGGTCTCTCCACGAACAGGCTCTGATACCATGTTAAATTTGGTTGGTCCACCACCTCAACAAAACCTAAGCACTTAGGTGAAGGGTAGTAGATCCAACTTTATTATATAGTGTTTACACTTTTTGTGTTTAGCAATGTGGGACTATTTTTTCAACACTCCCCCGCACGCGTGACCGGGACAATTTTTCTCCGTGTCTACGCGTGAACAATATAGGTTGGAGTGGGCCCCTACAGGTCAATCGACCTGCTCTGATACCATGCGGAAAACCGACCACTCACGATCTTGAGACAAAGAGGTCTCTAGACTCTCTGGGTGGACGGAGGAAGAAGAAGGAGGAAAAGATTTAGGGTTGAGAGGATTTTGCGGCAGAAGAGAAGATGAAGAGATTTTTGTTATTAGGGTTTTCAACAGTTTACATTTATATTTATACCCATCTAAACCCGTATACATATTCGGTTACACGGGTTCTTTGATATAGATCCGACTAATTACCAACTCACATAATCCGACTATACTCAGCAATCCACATTATCTTTAACACATGGATCCAAGATGGATCGGATGGGCCAGCCTCAGAAGTCATGGACCAAATCAGAAGTCGATGGCAATGGGCATGGTTGAAGCTTGCACCAACACCTTTTGGTGGGCACAGGTTTCATGACACCAGCATTGTGTGAATTCATGGTAGTCTAATATCATCATGGGCAATACTGTGTTTAGTTGATGTAATGGACTGCTGTTCAACACTAATATGTACATCAAATTACAAATTTGAAATGCACATTGTCGACTTGCATTATGTCTCACATATTATACATGGGTCCAGCATCTTGAGACTAATCTACCTTTACCTTATATTATGTTCATATATTTATGTGCTCTTATGACAACATAACTCCCCCCCCCCCCCCCCCCCATCGAACAATTGTTTGCAATATTCTCCTTTTCAATTTAATTCATAATGCGGTATGCTTATGCTTGCTTACTCTATTACTAAAACATATTGTTAGAAGATATTAGGAAATAATTAAATAGTTGATAGAATTTCCTTATTATTGTTTCCTAATTATTGTTTCCTTGTTTTATCATTGTAATCTTTATATATATGTATAGAATACTTACCTAAGCAATAATATACATTCCCAATTGTTATTTTATCTTACACATATTTTTATCTTTAATTTGAAGCATTTATTGACAAGTTGGCATTTCTTTTCCTATGATTTTCCTCTTTTCACCCTGAACACATCTAGTGGCATTGATGAGTTTTTCCATTGAGGGGTTGCATGTAGTCGAGCTTAATTATTATTCTAATTTGGTGTTTAAATTGCACACTAAAAATATAACGCTATTGTACACGTTAAATTTTCAATATCCAAACACACAAAATCACAAATTAGCTGAACAACAAAATGCAAACCAAGAACACACAAGTTTACCTAGGTTCACCCAATGTAGGCTACGTGTGTCATTTTCTTCTTCATTTCTTGTATATTTATGTAACCGTCCATACAAGAGCAATTTATACAGCAATTAGAGAACCCTAATTTCAATCATGGGTTTACAACAAATCAGGCCCAAAAAACACATTAGTAACCCAAAATCGGTGCAAAATTACTAATAAATCTCCAAGCCCAAAACATACATTGTGCTCACCAGAGAGCGAGACTCCCGACGAGTCGTCGGAGTGAGCATAAAGAGTATGAGACAATCCCAACAGTACTTATGTATTATATTTTATGAATATTTGCATTTACTAGTCATATTAACACCAAAAGCTTATCTATGTCTCATTTAGTAGTCATATTGATATTGTTGTATTGGGCATACTATTTCCTTGGAGATCCCCAATAGGTTGAAAATGGACATGGATCACGAAATAATCTTCTGAACTACCTAATCTAAATTGCTGTTTCATATAAATCGTTTAGAGAGATTATTAATGTTGTGAACCTTTTATCGTGATTTTTTCTTCTTCTGTTAACCTGATCTTCGTTTATGAAATTTGCCTATCTCATGCTTTTAGTCGACCTTCAAACTCAGTGAGATTATTGCTTACTTGATGATCTGTAGGTCCTTCTGCCTCCCTTTCAGAGCTTACAGATTCCATTAGTGCCGCAGAAGTAGCTAAGGAATATGATAATTACCTTGATGGATTGGGCTATCAGAGTGGCTCAGCAGATTCAAATCCACATGAGGTAGCAGATATCCATTATTCAAGATTCACTTTATATTACTAATATATAAATTTCACATGCAATTTTATTGGATATTAGATGCCACTGAGCTCATTTCGTTCTCTCTTAGTGTATGCAAAGTAATTCCTTTGATCCTCCGGAAAGGAAGAATCAACAAGCTAACATTTATTATTCTGAGGATAAGAAAAGGAGATGGAAGGAAAATATGACAAGGCGACACAAGAAGCTTAGATTTCAAAACAAAAACTATTTTGAAGAGGAAGCTCCCATACCAATTCCTAATCCGATGGTTGGTTTTAGCTTGCCGAATGAAAATCGTCAAATTGTTGATAGAAGACTTCCAGGTATAGCAATTGGATCCCCATAATTTTATTATGAAAATGTGGCCTGCACACCAAAAGGGGTCTGGGAAACTATCTCATGGTTTTTATACGGTATCGAGCCAGAATTCGTAGATTCCAAGTACTATTGTGCTGCCTATAGAAAACGTGGTTACATACACAATCTTCCCATCAGCAACAGATATCCCGTACAACCTTTACCTTCACGCATAATACAAGAAGCACTGCCATCAACGAAGAAGTGGTGGCCTTCGTGGGACTATAGGAAACAATTGAATTGTCTAAACACATGTGTGGCAAGTGTAGCACTAACTGAACGTATACGCAAGACACTTGCTGAGTCTGATGATCCACCACCTAAGAAAGCACAAGACTACATTCTTAGAGAATGCAGAAAGTGGAATCTCGTTTGGGTTGGAATTAGTAAGGTAGCTCCCTTGGAACCACATGAAATAGAATCAATATTGGGCTTCCCAAGAGACCACACACGAGGTGGCGGCATAAGCAGGACTGACCGATACAAATCTTTAGGCAATTCATTTCAAGTTGACACAGTCGCATATCATCTGTCTGTTCTGAACGATTTGTTCCCACATGGAATGAATGTTCTATCACTTTTCTCGGGTATTGGAGGAGCTGAAGTGGCTCTTCATACGCTAGGAATTCAAATGAACAATGTTGTTTCTGTAGAGATTTCTGAAGTCAATAGAAACATCATAAAAGCCTGGTGGGAGCAGACAGGTCAGACGGGTAATCTAATCGAAATAGATAATGTTCAGAAATTGACTGGGGATAGATTGGAGGCTATGATAGGCTCATTTGGTGGCTTTGACCTTGTCATCGGAGGGAGCCCCTGCAACAACCTGACTGGTAGAAACCGCCATCATAGAGATGGGCTGAATGGTGAACATTCTTCTCTGTTTTTCGATTATTATCGTATTCTCGAGGATGTGAGAAGTATAATGCGAAAAACTGTGTGATACATCAAAACTACAGGATCTGCATCAGAATCACAAGGGTCCCGACTAGTTCATCCCAAGTAAAGTAAGAAATAGCAGAGTTTCTAAAAGTATACATACACTCACGGAAGATGATATACCATGATAATACAGGAAATGGACTTCGATTTTTATCTTCACATCGCTACATGGATTAATCATAGGTGGCCAATGTATTAGCTACCTGCTAAGTTTGAAACTCATTCATCATTTGTTTTTTATATTCTGTACTGTATTGTCTACATTGAGGATAGTGATAATGCTCTCAAATTTTGCCTCTTGAGAGCTTATTTGAAATGAAATATATGCTATTTTTTATGATTAGCTTCGCTCTTTGGTGTGCACTTGTTTGTATGCTAATTGTAATTGGATCTATTCTATTCTCTATTTCTAGACCTTCCTGCTCTAAGAGCAAACTGAAATGTGCTACCAGTTGTGTTTGCGCACTGAACTTGTTCTGTCGTTCCCTAACAAAGGTGTGTCTCATTTAGTATCTGTTTAGGACATTGTGGCAGGAATGTGTTTTTTTAACGTGAAAGTTATTTGATATCATTTCTCAGCTTTGCCTTTCATATCATGTCAACCTTTTCTTTATGCCTACTCATCTCCTTTTTTGCTCTGTACAGATTGTTTCTCACTCTGAGTAGATGGTCACTTGTTCTACCAAGACAGACTTCAATTAAACAGCTACACCAAAATTTAAAACATGTGGGTGTGAGTAAATCCATGATATCATACCAGAACTTACATGCATGACAATATAAAGGAGAAGATAAGAATTCAAGTACTTGCATGATTGAGGGTAGAAGTCATCTCCAGAAAAGGATATCTTACTTGCCCATGATCAGATAAGAAGTGCACCTACACTAAAAACAACTTAGCAGTTGATGAACATCTACCATTATTGTAGTATGGTGGGAAGATTATTTCTCAATATGAAAAGCATTCCCCATACATGAACAAAGACTTTTGGTGAAGGGTCACTTGACTTGACATGCTTGCTATTGTCATGTTCATTGCATCATGAGGTGAGCTGTACATGAATATAAACAAGATTAGAAAAGTGCAATTATCTTTTCAATTAATTATCTTCTTGCATGATTTCTTTGTTCTTTTTCTCAGTGGAGTTCTAGTTCTGGGTAAAGGCTTCCTTTCTGAATCTTGGGTCTGCCATACTATTCATTTGGCAAACAGACTTTTAATTTCCTTTACAATGGAAATTACTGACGTTATTAGTGGTTCTTTAGAAATCTATATACCATGATATTGTGAAATCAAGTGGTTTGTGTTTGGGATTCTCTGTTAGTTTAGAACCCAGCACGTTGATTACTTTATTGTAATAATAGTTGGGGCTAGTGGAGCAGATTGGTTTTGTGACGTTGGTCCAATGAGGACTCTCTCTTTGGATTATTAAATTAGATTTTGAACTTCTACGTGGAAGACTGGAAGTCCCGAAGTTGGTATTAATAATTCGGATAGCTCCATAATATTTCAACGAGAAGTCATTCGTGTCTGCCTTCGGCATTTGATTTGAAAAAATTAAGAATGCAACACTTTTTTTTCTTCAAAAAAGCGGTAAATGTTAACACATGCATCTTGATTTCATTGTGTCAACTTAAATCTATTTATGATTTTGATATCTTGCAACCTTGACGTATGGATCTGACCATCTAAGATGAGTGATAGAAGTATAGTCGGTCTTACATTGCTTAGATTCAAAAGTGTGTAATATCATATAATAGTTGTATCCACTATAATAATCTAATTTCATTTGATACATCAGAGCGATTTACTTGACTAATTAAACATACTCCAACCAGTAGTAGACTTGGAAATTTTTGTGAGTGGAGGCTGATACATATATTATAACTACAAAATTACCTATTTTGGGGGCAGAATCATACTTCACCATAAGTTCGCATGTAACCCTTAATTAAATGTTCTTGTAATGAGCCAAATATCATTTACTTGTATCATTTTTTCCGTTGAGTGAGTTTCGAGTATACTATATACGCACTCTATTTGTTCATCACTTCTTACATAAATGTCTACATTTTTAAGAGGCATGACAACAACAAAATTCACCATCAGAATTAAAATACTGTGGATTTCCTCGAGGAAGGCATTGGTTTATGATTACATAAAATTATTGTTTGAGTCTTTGAGAAGCTTCGTACGTAGCTACCACTTGCTACTGTTAATTATATACATTTTCTTATCTTTGACTTTGGAATATTTTTATTGAAGGTGTGGACGACTGGACGGCCTACTTTGTGTGGGTATTTTCAATTAATGCATTAACATAATCGAGCTTATTTAGTACTTAAAAGTGTCATAGAGGAACAATCATTTTAAGAGTAAGTTGCATTATTCGATTAATTTTGTAACTATTATATATGATCAGCATAGTCTCTTAAGCTAAAACTATTATAGGACATGTCGGTCCTATATTTTAACTTTTGGACCAAATGTGTGTGGAGGTTGCTACATATATACATATATATACATCGATATATAGACACCTAAAAGACTATTTGGTCGATAGGATAGCATTTTAGTGGAAAATCTGAAATAATCCATGCGACCTACGTTAAGATAGAGCTACTAGACACAGCCATAAGGTAGTGAGCTTTGACGCTTGTTACTTGTCATTCAGCCTGTGTTGTTTTCTTGGTTGTCAATTATTATTCCAAACTCAAAGGGAACTATATTATTCGTCACCTCAAAACTACTTAAATCGTCCATCTAATTACCATTTGTCTTTCGCAATTCATTTAATACTCATTTCGTCCCGTCTCTTAAACTAAAGATTTTGTCTACGTTTTCCTTACTTTACCAGTACCAACACCACGAAAATGTCTGACGAAAGGTCTGGATCCGGTGAATTAAGCCCAGTAATTTTTTTTCGTGTCGGGCGTCTGTGTAAGCCGCCCCCATGGTGGGGGGCCCTTGGGGGAGGCGGCTCCCACAGACGCCCACCCCATTTTTTATTTAAAAAAAATTAAATTAAATGAGACATTTTACCAAATTCGAGTACACTGGGGCGACCGCTAGTTTCTTTCCCGGCATCCGAGACATTCTTCTTGATGATTATGAGAGGAAGAAGAAGAAAGAGTGATGATATGAAAGTAAAATGAAGAAATATATAGGTAGAAATGAGAGAATGTGGTAAAATGGTAATTCATACGAGCGATTTAAGTAATTTTGGGACGACGTTTAACAATGGGAACTACTAAACGTCGCCCCAAAACTACTTAAATCGCCCATTGAAATTACCTTTTTGCCCTTAACAATATATTTAATACCTATATCGTCCCGTGTCTTTAAACAAGGTTTTTGACTCAGTTTTACTAACATTCCTAGTACCAACACCACGAAAATGTCTGACGAAGCACCTAGATCAGGCGAAGTAACGGAGCTGGAATTTTTTTCCGACTCGGGCGTCTGGCTAAGACGCATGTACCATCGTGGAGGCGTTTGGCTAAGACGCCTCCACCATGGTTGAGGCGTCTTAGCCAAACGCCTCCACCATGGTACATGTGTCTTAGCCAGACGTCCCGTTTTTTTTAATTTTTTTGTCAAATTAAAATTATACGGTGTGTTATCTCAAATTATTTGACGTTTCTTTGCAAGTTTTCGGTGGTAACCGGTCGGATTACAATGAGTTTTTTGCAAGTGATAAGATTCAAAAAAATTCAAGATCCAACATTTTTTAAGATCCAAAATCCCTCGGCGGTGAAACATCCTGACTTACAAATACCACCTCGACAGGTCGTTCGGGGGTCTCGACAGGTCGTTCGGTGAAACATCCTGACTTGCATCGTGGAGGTGTCGACAAGTGTTGAAATTGTTGGATCTGTAAATTTTTGAATTTTCGGTGTACCGAAGGGGTATCGGTCATCCGAATATAGTAATTATTAACTTATTAATTAATTAATTTAACAATTATCTAAATTTATAATCAATTATCTTTTTAAAAAATAATAAAAAATAATAAAAAATTGCGGGCGTCCGACGGAGCCGCCCCACGTAGGAGGGGGCGTCTGGGTAAAACGCCTCCCCCATGGGCGGGGTGTCTGGGTAAAACGCCTCCCCTATGGGGGAGGCGTCTTACTTAGACGCCCCCTCCTTCGTGGGGCGGTTCCGTCGGACGCCCGTAATTTTTTTTTATTTTTTATTAAAAAGATTTTAGATATTTTACCAGATTCGAGTACACTGGGGCGCCCATTGGCTTATTACTGACCTCCAAAATATTATTTTTTATGATTATAAGAGGAAGATGAAGAGAGATGTGTGATAGGAGGGTAAAATATCGCGTTATAGCAGTAGAAATGAGAGAAGGACAAATGGTAATTTCAAGAAACGATTTAAGTAATTTTGGGACGATGTTTAGCAATTCAGTTAACAATTCGGAACTTATCGAGCACATAGGATTATTGCTTTAATATCACAAGACTATGATTGTAGAGGTTATTGATGTGATGCACATTATGGTCATACGTTAACACTTAACATGGATTTGATTCATTAGAGTGTGCAATAATGAAAGTGGCTTGTCCGAATGCCGATAATTGAAGTTCAAAGGTTTAAGTGAGCACTAGGATTCCAGTGATACAGTAGATTCTGGAGTATATAAGTCTGTATGTCTGTTCATGCTAGTTGTTGATTTGTATAGATCCCACAATTTCGTCCATGTCTCTGATATCTATTATAAATGCTGGATTTTTGGGTCTAATTTTTACAAATTTCTTAAAAGGCATCCCCGCATGTTAGTAGATTTAAAAAGTCATATATGTCTACGAAGATGCACACTTACTAAGCAAAGGGAAACGTATAGTGCCGAAATCACTTGCATTCGCATGATTGTACTTTTTATATAAAAAACATAATTTAACTTTAAATCCATTCTCATCATGATTACCTTAAATGTAACGTCATTAGACAGCAAAAAATTTAAACAAAATATCACAAGGAATAAGACCAGAAAGAGCGGAAACATTACTCATAAAATACTTAAAATACGCACTATCACATAGGAGTTTTCAAAAGGTATGACTACATCAGAGTACGCGAAAGTATAAATACAAAGTAATCATACAACCTAGGAAAGTAAGACTGGAGGATCCGATCGTAGACTGCGCTCGTCCTCAGTCGCGACTCACCCAACACCTACTGCGGTTAGAGCTGGGTGTCTAGCCGGGCTGGCTGACGGGCCTTGCCTAATCGTTTAAAAAACGGGTGGGTTGGAGCAGGTCGGCCCGCCAAACCCATTAATTATGATGGCCCAGCGGGCTCCCGGGTTGGGCCTGACGCTCTTGAAACGGGTCGGGCTTTAGTCCGGGCCGTTTAGATCCACGGGCCGACCTGTTACCCACCTTTAACTGCAGTCCTAAAATGCAAATGTAATAACAATGCATGAGTTTCCATAAGGAAATCATGTATACCAAGTCCATATACATGTATATGAAAGTACAATACAATGAACTTATCGTACTAGTGTAACGTGACATAATAGAATGCAACAAGTAAAACTTTCCCTATCCGTGGGTAATAAGGAACAACAACCTCACAAACATCATCGGGTCCCCAAAGAGACCTACCGCAGACACAAACGATCTTACGGAGAGTACGCAGTGCACCCCACACACAGTTACACTAAACATGGGGTTCGGTGAGGGACATACACACTTTTCCACGACATAAAATCAGATCTGATCTCGTTGACAACGCCACACCCGCCGGAGCCGTCGCTGAGGGCGGTCACTCGCCTGGCTGTGCCACAGTCGGGCTACCTGTCGGACAGTCAACATCGTCGCCACTCGGTCGCGCGGTCCTTACCGCCGCCATCAAGGTCACATCTGATCGACTCATCCGGACCGAACATCGTGAGGTCATCTTGCTCCGTGGAGTTGTGCAATATCATGCATTGGGATCTGCGATCCCTTAGATATACTACCCTAGTAAAAGCCAAAGAAATGCTCTATGCTACGCCACTATCCATAATACAGAGGTGGCTCGTGCCCCAAGTATCAACACTCTTCCACTCGACGGTCTTTGTGCAGGCACGATCATCGCACCCACCGTCACCTTTCGGCTTACGCACGAAGCGAGGACACTGGCTTCCGTGGACATAGTTGACACTACACAAGGGCAATGACTCAGATTTGGGCACAATCGGTCAACCAAAAAAGGCAAACTGGTCGACTGCTCCCAATGGATAGGGAGACGTTTGAACAATCGCCTAAACCGGTTGAACTCTGAGCACACAACTTAAGTCACAACGGTCGAACAAGAGATCATGGGTGGTCGACCATTTAGGAGGTCTGGGCCAGAATAAAGGCAAATCAATCGGGCAACGGTCGAACGGCAAAGGAGTCCCATCCGACCGAAAATAACAGGGGTCTTCTACACTCCACAAAACTACAACTGGTCGAACCCAACATAAGCTAGTCGAACACTAAACAATGTACACTTAAGTTACCGGTCGGACAAGAGTCTAAGGCGGTCGACCTTTAGAATGTCAATTCCCGGGTAAGGTCAAAATTACAAGGCAACGATCGAACGCATGAAAGACTCGTTCAACCAAAAATAACAAGTCATTCCCATGTCAATTCGATACAACCGGTCGACCGCCAAAAGATATCGTTCGATCGGTGCTGGCAAAACCTTGCATTTACACCATGACCGGTCGACCGTCAAAGGCATTGGTCGACTATTCTATGACAAACACTAGCTTGTCCCTTGTCACCAGCGACACCTCTGGCCTCCGGCGACGTTCACAACCCCTCACACACATTGTATGGACATTCTAGAGGAACTTGACATACATTTCTTTGCTCGTCGTCACGTTTCGATGCCGCACACGGTCACCCTGTCACGCCATGCTTCACCTCCACCACCTTACGGCTACTGTTAAGACCTAATCCTTGATTAGGAAAAAGCCACGAAATTAGGGTTGTTGCATGGGGTTTTGTGTGCCTTGCATAGGAAGTTGGAGTGAGATGATGAGTTTAGGGTGATAGGTGGGGGGGCGGGTACTGTAGCAACGTTTAGGTTTTGCTTTAAAACCAAAAACTCCCCTTTCTCTTTCTCTTTTGTTGCCCATTCTGTTTCCACCCCAAACCTAACCCATTTCCCTTGCATCCCGGCGATCAGAGGAGGAAGGAGAAGAGCCCCGGAGACGTGGTGGAGGCGCAAGCGAAGGAGGAGCGACGAGAACGGAGGAAAGAGGGAGACGAAGCTAGAAGCGACGCCGAAGGAGGAGGAGCTCGCCGCACACATCTTCTCCACGGTGAAAGGTATGCCAAGTTTTCATAATAACTCCTCAAGTGGTGTGGGAGTGTAGGGGGCGGCGTTGGTGCCATTTCCCCGGCGAGAACCCACTGAACCAAGGTTGAAGACGACTGGTTCGGTCGACCGTTGTGTGTCTCGGTCGACCGCACATCGTCTAAATGATGCATGTTCAGTGGCGATTATGTATTGTTCGGTCGACCGTGTGAGGTTCGGTCGACCGATATCAGTGAATATTAACTTATTGCCCGAAAACGGTCGAACGACGTCTGTGTGACGGTCGACCGTTTATGCCAAATTTTAACGGGAATCTAAGGGTTATATTAGCCGGTCGACCGGTGGTTTTCTTCGGTCGACCGAATCCCAGTAGATAGGTTAGACAGATCTTCGGCCGACCGAGTGTGTGTCTTGGTCGACCGAACTGCGCGAAGTCGATCAAGAGCGTTGACCATCCAAACGGTCGACCGCTCGTTGTGATCCGGTCGACCGACCGCGTGTAGTTTTCCTGCAGTGAAGTGCTTGTTGATCTGGTCGACCGGAAGAGTTTCGATCGACCGAATACAGTTGGCAGGATTCAGGCAGGCTTTCTTATCGGTTGAACGGACCCTGGTTCGACCGACAGGATATATATGTATATAAAACGTATAGCGTAGACCTTCCAAACGGTCGACCGCTAGATTTGACCTTGTTCGACTGATGGGTCGAATTATTCTTAGGTGGATTTATCCACACGCGAGACGTCGAGCATAGGCGACTACCGGCTGCCGAGCCCACGATCGTTCACCGGACCTCGGAGCTACGGATTTCACCTTCGACGAGAGCGTATTTCAGTTGAACCCCTTGAACCTGTGCGGCAAAGGGATGCCTTCCATGCCCGTGTGGGTGGGAGATGTCTTCTTCCTTGTGTAGGGAGGGGTTGCACTTTCCGTGTGTCGGAGAGCGAGGTCACTTGTGCATGTGCGGCCGAGAGACACCTTCTTCCTTGTGTAGGGAGGGGATGCACTTTCCTTGTGTAGGAGAGCGGAGGCAGTCAGTGGGCCCGAGGCGGATTTGCATTGCATGTGCATTCATGGCTTTTCATATTTGTTTCTGTTTATGATAGGAGATGTTGGCATACGGGGTTCCTTGCGGGAACTCATGCAGATTTTGTGTTTCATTTTCAGGGAGCAGGCAGTCGTAGGTTGGTGGTGACCGAGGGGAGTACCTCCGGGATCGGGTCCCGTCTTCTTAACTTTTTGTAGAGGTAGTGATTACAGTAGTTATGTGTTAGACATGTAATCACTCTTTTGACACTCTGTATTATGACTTCCACGTGGAGATATTTTATATATATGTATTCAGTTGACTTTTCCAGTAACGTGCCCTTGTTGACCGTTGACGGTCGTATGTTTATGTTTTAAATTTGAAAAATTTCTTCCGCTGATTTCGGGACGTTACAGCTACAGTCGTTGCTGGTCGGAGCTCCGGTCGCCGGTGGTCGTGGGAACTGAGGGAGAGAAGGAGACGTGTGAGAGGAGGAGAGGAAAGTGAACGGGAAAAATGGTGGGTGTTTCCTCACTTAAAAACCAAAACACACACCAACCCAACCCAACACTCCCATCCATACCTCCACATTCTCACATTAACCCCCACCATACGTGGCCACCATACCTCCCAAGTCAAACCTTCACCTAATCCACTCCATTAACCACACTTAACCTCTAACAAGGTTTAGGATTTAACATTAAATCTCCATAACCATATGAAATAATAAAATGATTCCCAACACACCTTGATTTCCTATATTTTATTTTATATATAATAAAACACACTTCATGTTCTTTAGATCGACCTCAAACATCCAAAAGACTCAAACGTGTTTGCCAACAACTCTCCTCCACATATATAATAGATGACTTATTGCTTAAAAATGGTTTTGCTTTTGGAAATTAGAGAGGTGTAAAGAAAGGTGACTGACTCTTATTGCCGGGCATCTTTGGACAAACATGCTTTTGCAACTAAGATTTGTATTTGAATGCGCATACTCTTTTGAATATGTTTGCTAGTGAAAACATGCAGTCATGCACGAACTATTGAATCATACTTAGGAGCAATCACCTACCATGCATGCATGGTTCAGCTGACAAGTCGAGTGGAACTCATGTAATGTCGTTATTTGGTGATACAAACAAATTAAGAACCTATCACTTGTCATCAATATGTTGTTTGTCGTGTTCCTTGCAATCAATGGTTGAGGTCGTCGTGTATGGTGACAAAAGAGAGAAGGGAATATTTCAAAGAGAGTTTAGATACCATGGATGTTGTTTCTTTTGAGCTTTACGTAAACGTATTATTGTGTAAATGCTGGATTTTTGGGTCTAATTTTTACAAATTTCTTAAAAGGCACCCCCGCATGTTAGTAGATTTAAAAAGTTATATATGTCTACGAAGATGCACACTTACTAAGCAAAGGGAAACGTATAGTGCCAAAATCACTTGCATTCACATGATTGTACTTTTTATATAAAAAAACATAATTTAACTTTAAATTCATTCGCATCATGATCACGTTAAATGTAACGTCCTGAAACAATGAAAAATTTAAACAAAATATCACAAGGAATAAGACTAGAAAGAGCGGGAACATTACTCATAAAATACTTAAAATGTGCACTATCATAAAAAACATAATAATGACTACATCAGAGTACGCGAAAGTATAAATACAAGTAATCATACCACGAAAACTACTAGCTAAGTGGGCTTAATTTTTTCATATAAGAGAATATGAAGCTAGGTTACAAGAAGTATGATCACTGATTGTTGAGATGAAAGAGTTAGGTTTCTATTATATAAGTTATATAAGTACCACTTCTTACTAGTGTAGAACAAGGTATAAGCGTCGGCAAATACACATCAGACTCCCATAACTGCGACGTTTATAGGTATATATGTCGCGTTTACTGGTAGCCGACGTCTATATGCACACCCAGACGTCGGTTGTTTAATAACCGACGTTTGTACCTCGTTTAAAAAATGTTAAAAAATAAAAAAAGAATCAACATTTTAAATTCACAAACTTTCAAAGTTGAAACTTATTTAAACTAACATAACTCATGTAATTGCTTGTCCACCAAAGGATCAAACATTAATTTGCTACCAAATAAATGTAAAATGTTGTATTAACTAATGCTAGTTAGGGAATCACAAGTCTTAACTACCTGACATTTGGAGGACGTTAAAAATTTGTTGTCGGATTTATATGTCATCAAATAGGATGTTATGCAATTCTTGGTGATGGATCAATTGTGCATGTCAATTATCGACGTGCAAGTAAAGTAAGTGTTTTCTTGTGTATAAGTTGGAATGTATTGAATAATTTTATCGTAATTATAACATAATATAATTTTTACTCTTGTAGACACATTTATGACGCCAGAAGGCCAGTCTTTCCTGATGATAAAGTATTTTGGATTCCTGTGTCCTTTTACTTTCATATACGGGAATAACGATAATTCGGGTGAGCTTGCGAATATTATGAAAGAACATGACAAAAATATTATATGACAACTTATCATGAGAGGTAACTTTGTTAATTGAAAGTAATAATTAGAATTTGATTTTGTAATAAACTTCTAATTATATATATAATCAGAGTTCATTGGATGTTTTTCGTTCTTTGCCCCGAAACTAATTTTGCATATCGATTCGATCATTTGTGGTCGACTACACCAAGGGCATCCTTAAAGAAACGTGTTTCACTGTAAGTTTGTTTTAATCATCGTAATTGTAATTCGTTTATTTTTATTAGTATTATCAACTTCATATTGAATACCTTGTGTTACTCAAGACAATGAAAGTTTACAAAATGTTAGGTGAAATAAGGATTACCAAAAATACGGGCATAACCTGACTTGCAATGGGAGTAAGTTTCTTCCCCTTTTGTTAATTATTTAAAGTACTTGAACGTATATTTAGCAAATTTATATCTTTGTAGTACCGCAAGCAGACTGGAAATACTGAATGTGGGTACTACATTATGAGATACATGCAAGAAATCATTGAGATTGCACCTAAAAACATAGAGTTATTTGAGGTAATATAGATCATTTTCAGTGGTATAATTATAATTTCATTATTTACATATTTATATTGTGTACTTGTATTTTCATAGGTCTTCCAAAAGAATAGCGATCATTATTCGCAACACAAGCTCGATGATACTCGCGAGCGATGGGCTCGCTACTTTATTAGCATTATGTTATAGAACTAACAGGTTCTAATGTCACGACTATAATTTTATTGCACCACATTCTTTGTATTACCAACATTCTTTGCATTACCATATTCTTTGTATTGAACTAATATTATTTGACTACAATTTTCATTTTAGTATGATCAAATTTTTTTGTGAATGATTGTGTTTATGAATTTGTGAAATATAAATGTGGCTGAATGAAATTAGTTGAATTTGTGTATGATTCTGCAGGATGAATGATTGTGAATGAAATTTGTGTATTGTGAATGTGTTAATGTTGTGCAGGATGAATGAAATTTGATTGCATTTAGTTTTTTTTTTAAATTTAGGAATAGTATAAACGTCGGTTATTAGGTTAACCCGACGTTTATTTCCCAACATAGAAGTTGGCGGTGAGCATGACCGACGCCAAGTCTTTTTTGAAGGGTATAGACGTCGGCTCTAAAGATAACCAACGTCAGCTGTGAGGATAACCGACGTGTATTCCATTAAAATAGATGCCGACTGTGGGGATAACCAACGCGTATTCCCTTAGAATAAACGTCGACTGTGAGAATAACCGACGCGTATTCGCCTAGAATAGACGTCGGTTTATGGAACGCCAATAACCAATGTATAGAAGCCGTATATCAAACGTATATTCCTTATTCTTCACTAACGTCTATATTAATGTGTTTTTAAACGGTCCAATGATTTATTAATTAGGCTTTAGAATATGTTATCAATTAGATTACATTATAGGTGGGACGTCACATATGGATTAATGGGTCTAAGAATCTTCCATTTCAGTACTTGACCTATATTACGATAGAATAACATTATGTACGTGGAATGACAACAATCCCATTCACAGAGTATTATACACTTTCATTCCAATGTATTAAGATATTCAAATATTGTACGTACGTGAATAAATTCAGCAGCTTCTTACCAACGAGTACATACTTCGAACAAAACTACAAATAGAAACCATAAATTAAAGCGGTACACAACAAATAATGTCATAACCGGTCATAGGATCGATCATACCTAGGAGCAGCTCAATGTGATAGACAACGTACTAGATCAGGGTTGTTTATTGTGTTCCTTAGAACAGATGGTTTAGGTGGTTTCTGTGACAAAAAAGAAAAAAACAATAGTGAGAAGCAATTTCTACGTTGGATGATGCATGCTTTCCTATGGAAACTAGAGGCTGCAATTTGAGAGTACAACTATGAAAGACTTCGATGTATTTGCATGTTTAAGTCGTTGGTTGTGACGTTCTCATGCATAGCTAGCAAGCCTCTCCAATTTTTGGATGACATGATCATTGGTGTGATCTACGTACCCTCAAACTGTGGGTACACTTTGACTTTGTAATAGTTGCGAGCAATTTTTTATATTTAGAAACACATTCATTTTGTATCCTATTAGTTGAAGTATCATCTGGGTACGTCAAGTGTAATGCAAGTTCTCTATCCTTTCCTGTAATAACCTATGGTTGGGTGAAATGTTGATATATACTTTTGAATTAAAATTAGTCATACTAATTATATTTAAAAACCCCCTTCATATTCATGTTCGATTTCTTTTCTTCTAATTCATCAAATCAAAGGGTGTATATGGATCGGTAGCTTTCACTCTGTATAGCTTTCACTTAAATCAAATGGTGTACTTAGATTGAAATGCGGAAGTTAGAGAGTGAGATGCAATTTAACGTAATTTATTGTATTATTTGAAAATATACATATGATAATGCAAATAAATAAATAGTTAAATAGTTTTTTTCCCGTACTACAAACTCTCATACTCCATCTACTTGTACCCTAAGTAGAAATCACCTAGTGACATCTATGGAAAGACATACGCAGAATGTTTGGCACAAGGGCATTGACAACTATATATAACTACAACCACGATTTTGGCAACTATGCATGGAAATACATACGCACGCAGAATGTTTGGTAGCATCATATAAAGCTCCACACACTTGCTAAAACTTCTTCTCTTATCTTATCTTAATCTTAATTAATTTAAAAAAAAAGGTTCGGTACTACTTACTAGCTGCTATGTAGCCATGTTAATTATATTAGTTCTTTGCCAGGCATGCGCTAAACTCCGCCACCTCCCACTTTTTAAGATATCTTCTTTTTTACTATCGATTTATGGATGATTCCATCATATTTAGACGTAATACATAAATTACAGTGTGAAAGCCTACATGTAAAAGCAGCGTACTCTTTTTATTTATTTAGCTTCTAACTAATTTCGTCGGACACAAGTTATCATTTTTTAAGTTATTTTACGCCAATACTGCCATCGCATTTTTTTTTATCTTGTTAATGTCCTTGTATCAACCGAATTGTATCAAATCACTATACATTTATCACGTATCTGATAAGTAATGAACGTAAGACACCCTTAATTACCTTAACTACCCCCCCCCCCCCCCCCCCCCCCATGTCCCAACAATACTACCCAAGATGCGTGTGTTACTTGATTGGTGAGATATGAAACTCATATTGATAATTAAAATTAATCTTACCAATTATCGAAAAAGATTTAAGCAATATGAGTACGTGGGAGTCTCTCCTACTAGTACAAGAAATTTGATTTTTGAAAGTTTATTAGCGAATTTCATATCGTCATCCAAATAATTATAATTTTTTCTTGTACTACTTTCTTTTGCATAAAGATGAACATCATTGAAATGAGGATGTTACAATGGATGTGTGGACATAAGTAGATGAATCAAATTAGAAATGAAAATATTTGTGAGAGAGAGCTGAAGTTGTACTAATAGAGGAGAATGTTATATTTGGATAGGAGTGCATGAAAGAAGATTATTTATGTGTTTGAATTGTGATTCTTTTGATTTCATTTCTAACATACCTCTGTTAGTTTGAGAATAATGATTTTTGTTGTTGTCGTTCTACTTTATTTTGCATGTCTACACTCTACATCAAGTGAGTAAAATAAAACTTTGAAATGGGATGTGTTTTGTAACTCAGGATGTAAGTAGTTCCAAATATTCGAAGAAAATTATTTCTTGGGTAAATATTGTGTGAACCACATTAAGTTTAAGATACTGATCTATTTATCTCTAAGTAGCTGGGATTGTGCCTCCAGGAATCGAACTCCAAAAGTGAGGAAGCTCCTTGGAAACTATGGGTACTGAAATACTACAACATTTGTTTAATATTTGACGATGAAAAGAGTAAAGCAACTACTTTATTGGTTTTGTTATGTTAATTAATTGCAATGTTTCTAGTGGAGCAACTGTACATGCATGCGTATGCGTTTATTTGGCTGTTACCAACAGGACAAATATAAGTTTCAACTTTCAACATCAATCTCCTTTATCCACATTTACCTACTTACGACTTTAACATAAAATGTAATGCGCTAATTACCACATATAATATTAACTCTTATGTAGGGTAAGGGTTGATGTAAGTGTGTTACGGTCATGATATTGGTCGTATATTGATGCTTATCTTATATATGTAAGCAACTCACATTATAAACTTCGGGATATTCTTGCTTATACCTTCACATTTTATAGCAAAGCAGTTGTGCTATTCGTAGTGAGAAATTTCCACAAAGAAAACCAAAATAAATTATAGGGATTGAGCCGACAATAAAATGGGATCATTATTTGTAGGTTAGCGATAAGCACATTAGGACTTTCACCTATTTATTTATCTAAGCAATCTTCATGGTTAAGGGCAAATAATAAAGCCGTGTTAATAATTTATAGGATAATAAATAATATTTATGGCTCATTTGATGGTTATACATAATTATAATGTTCATCGAAGGGGTATGGATAATCATCTCACGCAAAAAAACCCTAGTCAAATCATCTTAAAAACAATGGAAATAGAACAACATAATAAATTAGAAGTTAAGGATATTAAAGTAATCGATTTTATTTTATATGTGAAGAGCAAAAGTTGACATCTACTTGAAAGGTATGCATCAAAGCATCTATATAAGTTCCTACACTCTATGATTTTGTGACACATACGTTCAAAATTAAAAATGTAAACAACAACAAGGCTACTATTGGACTTGATTATTGTGATTTCTTTAATAAGGAAGTCTACATTATTGAATCTTTTGCTGAACTAAGCAACTAACCAATATGAAACTTTCGTTCTTCTAAACCGAATTAAGTTTGGTGGTTAATTAACAGCACATGCATGGGAGTTTATAATTCATGCAACATGTAAATTATTGTTAAGAATCTAACACCAATCCAAATCAAAATTCAAGTCTTAGCCCAAGAGAGAAATATTATCTATGGTAATTAGTAGGCCCGATCTAAGAGACTCAATTCTAGAGTTTTCTTATTCTAGATTTCTCCATCATATCTAGAAGTTTTCACTCTATAAACTTCATCACTCTCCACACACTTCCATCTACCACTATAAATAGGAGATATCAACCTTCATTCTAAGCACCTCAAGCAAGAGTTAGACTTCATCACTACAAAGAGAGAGTCTTGTAGTTGTGTTAGCTAGTGGGTGTGTATTGTAATAAAGAGTCTTGTATAAAAGTGAGTGTAGTAGAAAGAATAGTTGTGAGTGTGTCTCGCAAGGTAGATAGTGTGTAAGTGTAAGTGTAAGTTGTAGTATTGTAGCATTAGTTGTTATAAATACAAGTTTACGTTTCATTTATCTTTGAGAATCTTTTACTCAACAAGTGGTATCAGAGTCGTGTTTGTGGTGATCGTCTGTCGAAAACCACAAAGTCGAAGCCCTGTCGGAGGAGTTGAAGATCACGCTGAAGGAGTTTGTTCGATTAGTTCGAAACCAATAGGTGATGACGGATTTATCAAACCCATGCGACGGAATCGAGAAGCTCAATGACGAAAACTACAGGTATTAGAGTCTTTACATAGAACCATATTTGCAAGGGCATGATCTATGGGAGGTTGTTGCTGGGAATGAAACCACATCACCTCCTGTAGAGAATGCTGATGCAAATAGGAAGTGGAAGATAAAGACTGGGAAAGTCATGTACGTGCTCAGGACAACCATTGAGAAGGATTTGCTTGAGCATGTACGTGAGGCTACTACACCCAAGGAGGTATGAGACACACTTAAAGTCGCTACAGGAGGACACACTTGAGACACTTCACACAAAAGCATGACGTCTGCCTTCAACTTTTGAAAAATGAGTTGATGTTTGTCAAGCAAGGAGGTATGTCCGTTAACCAACACTTTACAAAGGTGAAAGGGCTTTGTCGTGACATATCTCATTTAGATTCGGAGTCTAGAATTAGTGAGCCCAGGATGAGGAGAATTATTATCCATGGGCTAAGACCAGAATATAGTGCCTTTATCACAACAGTACAAGGGTGACCGACTCCTCCTATCTCAGAGCTAGAAAGTCTGCTTGTCAATCAAGAAACTCTCACCAAGCAGATGACATGAGTTTCTACAAAGAGTTGAGAAGAAGCTCTCTTTAGTGGAAGAAAAAATGGTGGACCTAAGAAACAAGAGCGGAGGAGTTCACAACAAGGGGGAGCACTTAAAAAGGAGCAAATGAAGAAGAACCTCAAATGCTACAACTGTGGCAAGAGAGGTCACTTTGCGAGGGAATGCTGGTCGAAGAAGAAGATTGCAGAAGGAAATGCTGCAACACAGAGTCACAAGGAGTGTGACAGCGAAGAAGAATGGGACGTGGAGGCATCTATGGCAACGATACTGTTGGATTTCGTGCCCTATTATATGTATATATTTTTCAAAATTTTATAAACATATAGGATCGAAACATTCATATTTTCTTCGATTTTCATATAGACATGCATTTGTTTGTCCTAATTATTTAACATGCATTAGAACAAACAAACAATTGCAAAGAGGATCATACCTAGAGGTTCTCTAAAACCTCTTGAAGATCTGGAGTCGCGTTGATGGTCGAATCGCCCGGTGGATTGCCTTCGAGTGTTCACCAAACTCTAAACAATGTTGGAGAGAAAGGAGCTAGCCAATCAATCTCCAAACGGGTTTAGAATCTAGCTTATAACCCCCATTTTCTTTCCTGAGATTTTACTCTCCAAAAACTCAAATTAACTAAGGAATTTCGGATGGATTAATTGGGGCGGTTAGAGAGAAAGAATTTTGCATAAACATATTTTTAATGAAGGAAATTAGGCCTATTTATAGGCTCCTTTAATTTTCACATCATGGGTTATGCATTGACCCATTCTTCCATGTTTTTCTCTCTTAAGACCAATTCCCAATATTAAATTTATTAATCCACATCCAAATTTAATCATAATTGACCAAGTCAAAACCATGATCAATAATTCCTTAATTAATTTGCATTTATCGAATTTTGGATTAATTCCCAACAAAATTCGTTTTTTTGGTTTTAGCAAATTTAATTAATTTGCCTTTATCGAATTTTGGATTAATTCCCAACAAAATTCGATCTTTGGGGTTATAGCCAATTTATATATCTTATGCAATTTATCATCATATGTAATATCAAACAATCACACCCCATGATATATTTACATCTCATATATATAAATTCATGATTCTAAATATGTCATTTTCATGACATAATGATTTTATCGATTCACCACATGTATACGAAACTCGATACATCATATAAACATAAAATCACCTTCTTGTTTCCCAGTTTTATGGTGTGACCTATGAGAGGATCTAAGTTAAATTGGCAGTGATATTAATAGCTTAACATCACAAACTATAAGTGGTATCTAGCTACACATTATAGTTTCCAATTAGCTAGATGTCTTAATTCAGCTCGAACCAAAACCCAATCCAATTAGTGATGGAGTGCACCACTTGTGTCCGTCCCTTGCCTCATGATATTAAGAATACACACAAAGTAGTATTGTGTCATCTTTGTATTAGTATTCATTTCTTGATCTCTTTAAGCTAGTTATAAATATGTGACTTAACTCAAATCACATTGTGCACATTATAACTTTACTTTATCAAGGGGCCCACTAATATCATTACTCTATTAAGAGGGGCAATGATAATCTTTTGACTAACTATCTTCTCTAACAAAAGGCATACTTAACCAACCAATGCCTTTACACTACACTTATCGATAGCTCAAGACACTAGTCTAATCAAGCATTTCTTAAGTGATCGGATATAAGTCTCATATCAAAGGACCAAGGACACAGTAAAATATTAATGACACAAAAACACATTTCTATAATATTTTACTTATTAGGTTTATTCAGTATACCAACTACAATCATTCTTCTCTGTTTTTTGATTATTACCGTATTGTTGAGGATGTGAGAAGTATAATGCGAAAAACTGTGGTACATCAAAAACTATAAAACCTGCCTCGGAATTAGGTCTATTTCTATAATATTTTACTTATTAGGTCTATTCAGTATACAATACGGTAATTAATGTCCCATGTTTATTACCATGATTGCGAATATCTTTTGTTTCATGTAAACCGATATCTTTTAGAGCTCTACAGTTAAGGACCAAAAACATCTTCCTTAACACTTCTAAAAGACGAATAACATAAACAATGAACAAAATGATTTCTCATTCAATTCATAATAATTGACATTTAAAAGTAAAACTTTTAGAACACATTCCCTTCAAGAGGAGCATGCTCTTGCAGTCAACACAAGTTCAGTGTGAATTGACTATGATAATGATTGAATCGTGGACTCTGGTTGCGCCAACCATATGACAGGAGATAAGAAGAAATTACAAAAATTGTCTAAGTATAAATGTGGTAAAGTTGTAGTGACAGCAGATAACTCAAAACTACCAATCACCCACATCGGGAAGATAGTGGTGGTGCCTCAATTTAGCCCAAACCAAGTGCAACTGCAAAATGTCTACCATGTGCCAGGTATGAAGAAAAATCTCATGTTGTGTCCCAACTAACATCAACCGGGAAGTATGTTTTGTTTGGACCAGAAGATGTGAGGGTGTACCAAACTCTCAAGATAATTGGTTCACCAATCATAGAGGGACAAAAGCTGGAGTTTGTGTATGTGATGTCTGCAGAATCAGCATATGCAGATAAAACAAGAAAGAACGAGACTGTTGATCTGTGACACGCTAGACTTGGACATGTGGGCTATCACAAACTAAAGACAATGATGAAGAAGTCGATGATAAAGGGTCTACCGCAACTTGAGATTGTTGGAGATATAGTATGTGTTGGATGCCAATATGGGAAGTCTCATCAACTCCCTTATGAAGAATCAAGGTTTCAAGCAAGAGAGCCACTGGAGTTAATTCACTCAGATGTCTTTGGACCGGCAAAACATCCATCCATTAGCAGGACTAAGTATATGGTGATGTTCATCGATGATTACTCAAGGTATGTCTGGGTAGACTTTCTTCAAGAAAAATCAGAAGTCATTTTAAAATTCAAAGAGTATCGGAGAATGTTGAAAGAGAACTTGGAAGGTGTATACAGTGCTTGTGCATTGATAATGGAGGCGAATACACATCCAAGGAGTTTGCAACATACCTAAAGGAGCACAATATCAGACGTCAATTAACATGCCCCAACACTCCTCAGTAGAATGGTGTGGCTGAGAGAAAGAATCGACATCTAGCAGATACTTGCAGAAGCATGATGCACGCAAAGAATATACCTGCAAGATTTTGGGCAGAATGCATGAGAACAACGACACATATCATCAACAGACTACCACAAGCAAGGTTGGAGTTCGTCTCACCATATGAAAGTTGTGGAAAACAAAGCCCGTTGTAAGTAACTTCCGTGTGTTCGGTTGTGTATGTTACGTATTTGTACCAGACAATCAACGAAGTAAGTTTGATAAGAAGGCAATTCGGTGCATCTTTGTTGGGTACGACAATGAGAGAAAAGGATGGAGGTGCTGCGACACAACAATCGATCGATGTCATACTTCAAGGAATGTGATCTTCGATGAAGCTTCATCTTGGTGGTCCTCAGATAAGGTAGTACTTCCAGATTCTGGAGAATTGGAAAGCATGATACAAGAGAAGCTTGGTGAGCAAGATTCAAGCGATGAAGGAGTAGAATCCGAAGAATGCTCATCAAAACCATCAAAATACTCTAAAGATCCTTGGAAGAGTGGAGTATATGGGAAGAGTTCAGAGGAGACTCGGCCATCTTAGATGGAGGTCGAAGAAGAATCTAGAAGCAAGATACGACGATCCAACAAACAAAGGAAGCCAAATCCAAGGTACGCAAATGCAGCTCTAGCAGGAGAAGAAGAAATCAAGGAGCTTGTTAAATATGAAGAAGCAAGTAATGGATGATACCCAATGAGGTTGGTGTTGAGGGGGAGTGTTAAGAATCCAACACCAACCCAAATCAAAATCCAAGTCCTAGCCCAAGAGAGAAATATTATCTAAGGTAATTAGTAGGCCCGATCTAAGAGACTCAATTCTAGAGTTTTCTTACTCTAGAATTCTCTCTCTAGATTTCTCCATCATATCTAGAAGTTTCCACTCTATAAACTTCATCACTCTCCACACACTTCCATCTACCACTATAAATAGGAGATATCAACCTTCATTCTAAGCACCTCAAGCAAGAGTTAGTCTCCACCACTACAAAGAGAGAGTTTTGTAGTTGTGTTAGCTAGTGAGTGTGTATTGTAATAAAGAGTCTTGTATAAGAGTGAGTGTAATAGAAAGAATAGTTGTGAGTGTGTCTCGCAAGGTAGATGATGTGTAAGTGTAAGTTGTAGTATTGTAGCATTAGTTGTTATAAATACAAGTTTACGTTTCATTTATCTTTGAGTCTCTTTTACTGAACAATTATTCCCTTGAAACCGTTCCTTTGTGAAATATCATTCTCTTCTAAAGTCCTTGTCTACATATATAATTCGTATTCCTTTGTGAAATATCATTCTCTTCTAAAGTCCTTGTCTACATATGTAATTCTTATATAGATCTTAGTTGACTTCTATTCTCAACATTATCTTCCTCGTAATCTTGTTAAGTGGAACAAAATGTCTTTGACGAATTTAAACATGATGCATGTGTCTAGAAATAAGTCTTATAACTTCAAAATTCCGGTCCATTAGCCGCATCATGTTTGGAGTGGTGAAATGATATGACTTATTTTAATTACGAATTAAACGGTAAATTACAGTTTCCTTCTTCATTTGTGGTTCTAAATCATTTTCTCCATGAATTATAAAACGTAACACTTTATTCTCTTTAATTATGATATTGTTACAATATGATTTAATATGTCACAAAAATAACGAAAATCGTTATCTTCCAACGTGAAATGAAAACTCTAACAAAATCTAAATTTATTTAGTGTTTCTTAATCTTCTTCTATTTCTTTCTCTCTCTTTTTCAAATTCTTAACCGACAGGACGTCGAATAGGTGATATGGATTAAAACTGCAAAAAAAAAAAGAAGCGAAAACAACTGTAAATATAGATTTAACATTTAAGTGAGATATAAAATTGTCGTTTTAGGTCAAAATATATAATGTTGTCTATTAATGATAGATTGGACTAAATTAATCACAACTGAATTGTATCTTTCTACTGTTTTTTTACCTTTTCTAATGGAACTTCTTCTTCATACCCACAAGGTCCATTTCCATTCATTCACAAAACAATAACAACAATAATCTCCAGTTGTTTTTAAAAAAACAAAAAAAAAACAATAATCTCCGGTTCAGTTACAGATTGCTGTACACTTGAATCAGTTTTCCATATTTTTGTCTCGTAATTGAATTGAGACCAACATGTAAATAAAGTCCCATAACAAAACAAATCCCTCTTCCCTCTGTAGTCTCTCTCACTAACTCACTCTCCCATTCCGGATCTATAAAAGCTACCACCCTTTCATACTCACAACCTCATTCCTTCAACACCCACTTGTAGTTGGTATCTCACTTGCAACTCAAATCTCTCCAACTCCCTTTCTTTGTCGTGTAAGCTTGTGCCTGTCTTCTGTTTGTGTTTATGTCTAGCCTGTTTCTGTTTGGTCTGTTTTGCCATTGCCACTGTCCTTAAATGCCCATTTGGTCTAGATTTTCTTAGCAATTGTTCCCATTCCAATCATGGGTCTGCGCTAATTCTCGTGCTCTAGATCTAATGAACAAAAAAATTGGTTTTGAGCTTTTGTAGAAGATCTTCTCTCATATTTACGTCATGGGTTCGCGCTAATCTCCCACTCTCCTTGCCTGCATCCTTGTGCTTAACCTTCTTTGAGATTTCTCCGGATAAAGCATGTAAAAGTTCGATCTCTCATGCTCTGCAATAGAAAACAATTCATCTGTTAGGATGGGCTTTAATTGCAAGAACGTCGTCCGTTAAGTTGATTTGTGTTGTCTATGGAGTGCAAGTAAGGGAGGCTTGTATAGAGATATTAACCCTTAACCCCTCATTCTTTGATTGGTTTCATAATCGCATTCTTTTAACATGTAGTAGTCTCTTTTGACTAACAATTCTTTCAAGGATGGAAGTTCTAAGTTGTATTATAAGTGTATATTCTGGTATCTTGAATGTGGATTCATGTTTGCTTGGTGAATAAGTGATTTCGAGAGATGCAAGTTTGGTGCCACTTTTAGTTTCTATGCACTTTGAGTTTTTCTTTTCCGAGGTGTTTTGTTGTTGCGTTTTGTGTCCAATCTGAGTGAAAAATTGTAAGAGAGTCGCGTCACCGGAGTTTATATGGAAGAGACGTTCGTGCCTCTTCGTGGGATTAAGAATGATTTGAAAGGAAGATTGCTCTGCTACAAGCAGGACTGGGCTGGAGGTTTTAATTCTGGAATAAGGTATATTCGATCTCTCCTTTTACACTTTTCCAATACTGGCATCAGAATATGCAAATTCTATTCATCATTATCTTGTATTTTGAATGCTACTGTCTAGCAAATTTTAGTTTCTTTTTCTGAAAATATAGAAGTTATCCTAAACAATCTACATTCAACAGTTCTATTTTTGCCTTTTGTTTTATTGAACTATGTTTCAGTGTAAACCAATCTTAATTATCATGTTAACAGGATCCTTGCCCCTACAACATACATATTCTTCGCTTCTGCTATTCCAGTCATATCTTTTGGGGAGCAATTAGAAAGAGATACAGGTACATGTGGAGTAATTGTAGGAGTGGGCACATGTGGATTTTGTGCAGCATTTTATCCTACTTGTAACTGTTTGCAGATGGGATCCTCACTGCTGTTCAAACTCTCGCATCTACCGCGATCTGTGGAGTCATACACTCTATCCTGGGAGGTCAACCACTCCTCATCCTCGGCGTCGCTGAGCCGACCGTTCTTATGTACACATTCATGTTCAATTTTGCACGAGACAAAAAAGACTTGGGACCAAAGCTTTTTCTAGCATGGGCTGCATGGTAACATTTTCTGGTTAATCTATTTGCCTGCCTGTTGTGACGAAAGCTGTCATAATCAATTAATCATAGTCTTATGGGCAATTGTTCCATCTTCATCTCAAAAGGGTTTGTTCTCAACCAGTTATTTCGTTTACAGGGTTTGTGTTTGGACGTCACTGCTGCTCATTATGATGGCTATTTTAGGTGCATGTTCCATCATCAACAGGTTTACTCGTATTGCTGGTGAATTGTTCGGTCTTCTTATAGCTATGCTCTTCATGCAGCAAGCTATCTTGGTAAGTACTGTCATCTTTTAATATTACATGATTTAGCTATAATTTTATATTTATGTTCGACGATCAAAGTAACTAATTTATGGCCTCTTGAGCAAAAAGGAGTAAAACACCAAACATCAAATCCTTTTTTTTAAATTTGACATGATATCACTTCTATTCATATATTTCTCGCTCTCTAAAAATTTGTTCAGGGTCTGATAGATGAGTTCAAAATACCAAAGAGAGAGGATCCGAATCAAACCCAATTTCTGCCCTCATGGCTGTTTGGAAATGGAATGTTTGCATTTGTTCTCTCATTTGGTCTTCTCCTGACAGCACTAAGGAGCAGAAAAGCAAGGTCATGGCGTTATGGGACAGGTAGACTTTCACTTCTATCAAATGAGAAGGTGCAGTGTGCAGTTCTTTAGTTTTCATGCATCAAATCTGTACCATTGGGTTCTAATTTTTCAGTTCACACAAAAGGTTGCACAAATCTTCTTGATTTTTCTGGGTGTTTTATATCCACCCTGAGATAAGTCATTGCGTTGTTTTGATAAACTTGCATCGCTGTAGGTTGGTTACGAGGACTAATTGCTGATTATGGAGTGCCACTGATGGTCCTTGTATGGACTGTAGTTTCTTATATCCCCGTCCATAGTGTCCCAAGAGGCATACCAAGACGCCTATTCAGTCCTAATCCGTGGTCGGATGGTGCCTATTCAAATTGGACGGTTGTCAAGGTATCTTTCAGTTTCACTCCTTCGTCCTAGTTGCTGTTAAGGAGCGGTATCGTTTTTCGATGATATGAATTTCTCTTCTTGCATCATACTTTGTCATTATGTTTTCTTGTCTCTGCCTTGAGGGTTGAGGCTTATGATTTTATTAATTTACAGGAAATGTTGGATGTTCCTGTCCTTTATATAGTTGGTGCAATTATTCCAGCAACCATGATAGCAGTGCTTTACTATTTTGATCATAGTGTTGCATCCCAACTCGCACAACAAGAGGAGTTCAATCTGAAGAAACCATCATCATATCATTATGATCTACTTCTGTTAGGATTTATGGTAAGTGGACCACTTATATGCTTCATCTGGATTCTAAAGTTCTTTGGTAAGACTTCTTGCAGTGATTGAGTTTTTCCTTGCACACAATCTGGGGTTTTGAATTTGATGCAAAAAGCTTTTACCAAAGAGCATCTTTTCGCCTTTCATTATGCATCTAAAAACTAGTAATGCCAAGCTTTTGCTTCTCCCATATCCTAAGCTAATAATCTCTAAAAGTGAAAGTTTCATTTTATTCTTTATTAATGAATATTATTATTATTATTATTATTATTATTATGTGATGGTGGTTTGAGATAACTATATCCCGAAGTCTGGAATAGTTAGTTTATTTGTTCAGAGTATATTATTTGTTCAAACGTGAGGTTTATAGCAAATGTGACTTCCTACTGTGCAGACTCTGCTTTGTGGTCTTATTGGCATTCCTCCAGCAAATGGTGTAATTCCACAGTCTCCCATGCACACAAAAAGTTTGGCTACTCTAAAGCATCAGGTATTGCTAGTTTTACCAACATGGCAATCACTTGCTTCTCTTCCAACCATTTGCTAATAAATTTGATAAATGAATCTCAAACAGCTATTACGCAACAAGCTTGTATCAACAGCTTGCCAGAGTATCAACAAAAATGCGAGTTTAGGTCAACTGTACGGTAACATGCAGCAAGCGTACACTCAAATGCAAACACCACTAGTTCATCAATGTGCATCAGCCATAGTAAGCTGATTTTTTTTCATGCATAACAGGTTCCATCCCGAATTCTATTGAAAACTAATATTACTACTTCCATTACAGGGACTGAAAGAACTTAAAGAATCTACCATCCAGATGGCCTCAAGCTCAGGTGACATAGATGCTCCTGTTGATGAGTCTGTCTTTAATGTGAACAAAGACATAGATGACCTCTTGCATGTTGAGGTTAAGGAGCAGCGCCTCAGTAATTTACTTCAATCTGTGATTGTTGGGGGTTGTGTTGCAGCAATGCCTTTTCTGAAGAAGATTCCAACATCAGTTCTATGGGGTTATTTCGCTTTCATGGCTATTGAAAGCTTGCCGGGCAATCAGTTCTGGGAAAGGATATTATTACTTTTCACTGCTCCAAGTAGAAGATATAAGTAAGCCTTTATCTTTTAACTTGCCACAGCATTCACATTAATTTAAAGGACAGGCAGATCTCTATATGAAGGCAATATTCTGTGTGATAGACAGAAAAATACAAGTTGAAAAAAACCCGTAAAAAACTTAACAATTACACTACGAATAAATTTTCAATTTTCTGATACACGTACTATTGGAGCATCATAAGAGTAGAGTAAGTAGTTCATGTGGACTTGGTTATTTGGTGATGTCATCGTAGTCGTATTTTTACTGATGTATACCTAATGATGGCAGAGTGTTGGGAGAATGGCACGCAACATTTGTCGAAAGTGTACCTTTCAAGGCAATCGTGGCATTTACCTTATTTCAGATGGTGTACTTGCTTCTTTGCTTTGGAATAACATGGATCCCAACAGCAGGGGTTCTCTTCCCGTTAATGATTATGCTTTTAGTACCTGTCCGCCAGTACTTCCTCCCGAGGTTCTTCAAAGGGGCTCACCTCTCAGACCTTGACGCTGCAGCTTACGAAGAAATTCCAGCTAATTTCAATGTAAGCACTTTCACACTTAGACCTCTTATGAAATATTTCATGTAAGGACCACATCATATCATTCTCTGGCTTTTCGACGTCTGTAAGTCGCAAACAGCACCATATCTGCGTATTATTGCTAATCCTGAATACACAATCAATACTGATGTCAGAGTTATAATTATAACAGGACCAAGGTCCAGGAATGAGGGCTTGTCATGTAGGAGACGATGGTGAAATCATGGATGAGATTATCACCAGAAGTCGCGGCGAGATCCGGTACACAAACAGTCCAAAGATTACAAGCTCAACGCCAAACAGACATGACAGTCCATACAGTCCTCGGTTATCAGAGCGCAGCTTAAGTCCTCGAGTCAGAGAGCTCAGGCTAGGTAGAAGCCCGTCATTCGTGAGAGCTTCAATACCTGAATCACAGAATCCTCGATCTCCTCTGGGGCAGCGCTCTGCTAACTGAACAAGATGCTGGAAGTCTACCAAACATTCCACACTGGTGGAAGTATATTATAGTAATAAATTGGTAAATGTGTGCATTTGGACCTCTCTTACTTCCTGCTGTAAAAGAGTTGGGCATGTAGTTTGTTTTGTCTGTATTGTTGTGTGCTATGTTGTGTGTCACATTTCTTGCATCTCTTACAGTCTATTGTATCTTACCAGTCCATGTTATATCTGAGTTTTCCTGTATCAGTTGTGTTCTTGCGTTGTTTTAACTTTTCCTGTGATGATATAAGCTTTGTTATTCCATGTGATTGTAGATCAATAAAATGAAGTGTCACACATAAAAAAAATAAACATCATCACTTTCAGTTTCATTCTCTGTGCTATGTTACAATATATAAATAAATTATAAAGAAGATCATCATATAGGTTTTAAGCATCTTCTTGTACATTCGAAGATCATCAATTCACCATCTTGGAATTCTTGCAATGCATTGACTAGGATTGCTATAATAAAGACATGGCATATTTCATGTTAAATCTGGTGTCATCACAACTTGATTTAATTTTCAGTTTAATATGGTTTAAATTGTACATTAAATAGCTTAAAATGCGCTCTTAATGGTGTAGGAACTCCAGCAAACGTTTGTTTAGGGAAACAATGAATATTAATGACTGCAATAAGTTTAGTCTAACAAGATAAATAGCAAAGTCAATTATCCTCAGTCCTCACATTAAGAGGCTGTAATATATATATATATATATATATATATATATATATATATATATATATATATATATATATATATATATATATATATATTGTTGGAATATTGAGTTTGGGCTAGGCCCATGAATAGCTCAATTGAAGAAATCCAATGTTGAGATGAAGATGAGAACTATTGCCCCATGTGCCATGTACTCACCTCTACTTTTTAGTTCCACATTGGCAAAGCTAACAAATTGAAGGATGTTGATAAACATACTATTCACTTGTCACTTTGTAGGTGGAAAGAGAGGAGGAGAGAATTCTCCACACACGTGCGCGCGCGCGCCCGTCCCGTCCCGGTCCGGGTCGGGGCGTGGCGAGGTGAGGCGAGGCGTGGCGTGACGTGACGTGGCAGCGGGGGATTTGGGGGAAATTAGAGGCTTTAGCCTCAGGGTGATGGGTGTATTTATTTTTGGACCTCAAGGTAATTGTTTTTGCAATTAAGTCCTTGACGGTTACAAGAATAAATACATATATATATATATCATGACAGTTTCCTCCTAAAAAAATATACACTTTCTATTTCCATCATCTCTACGGAAACCGTCCCTCTCCGGCGATTTCCTTCCCCGAATCCAAAGTTGTTCAACGTCTGATTCTTGCGAGGTTTCGCGCTGCTTTCGTGGTCCGTCGACTCCGGTGTGCGCCTGTTCGACGGTGAGACCGTTCTATCCTGGGAGAAAACCGGCAGACCATCAAACGCACTGGTATGTGGGCCGATATTTTCTCTGAGGCAAGTCGTCTTCCGACGGCTCGGTCTATGAGGTCGTTTCTGATTCATGTTCCTTCTTTTCTTGTTTTCCTTTACATGTTTTTGTATGTTGGCTTTATCTGGATCCTTATGGAATATTTATTCGACATATGTAACCCACTGTATTACATGATCATATTTGTAATTGTATCAACAATCTCAGAGAAAATATCGTTAATTATGTCGTCTAATAATTCGTTTGCGCCAAAAGTGGACATGTCAGGCATGCCGGAAAAATTTTCCGGGCAGAATTTCAAACGTTGGCAACAACGTATGAAGATCCGGTTGACCGCTATTGGTTTAGTTGACGTAATTGAAAAGGCTTTCCCACTTTCTGAAACTGAAGATCCCCAAATCAAAGCAGCACAATATCTGTGGATAGAGAAGGACAAATTATGTCGAGGTTGCATTCTGTTGGCTTTGTCCAACGTGCTCTTCGATGTTTATAGTTCGTCCTCCTCTGCTTCTGTGACTGCAAAGGATTTATGGGATGAGTTGGATAAAAAATATAATACTGAGGACTTAGGTCATGAAAAGTATTATGTTGGAAAATTCCTGAAGTTTCAAATGGTGGAAAGCAAGTCAGTTACTGAACAAGCTCATCAGTTTATGATTCTAATCCATGGCTTAAAAGAGGCTGACATGAAACATCCTGAGAAGTTTCTGGTAATGTCAATCATTGAGAAGTTCCCTCGATCCTGGGAGGACTTCGGGATGTCTCTAAAGCATAGGAGAGGAAAACTAACTATGGATGACCTCATGGTTGCTATTGCAATCGAGGAGGAACATCGGGGTGAAAAACCAGTGATGCCTGTAGAGTTCCAACCAAAGGCAAACGTATTAATTGGATCCTCATCTAAGTCAAATTTTAAAGGAAAACCACAACCTATTAATAAGACTAAACCCAAGGTCAAAATCCAGAAAAGGCCAACAAACAAACCATGTTGGAATTGTGGACAAGTTGGGCACTGGGCTAAGGATTGTCCATCCAAGAAAGCCAAACGCCAACAAGGTACCACTGAATCGACTCCACATGTCAATGTATTGACTGAGGTGGATGAAACCAACAGTAAGTTTGTTTCTGTTAATCCTCATGTTTTTTCCATTTATGAACAACGTGAGTGGTTGGTTGACACTGGTGCTAATGTGCATGTATGTGCTGACAAGTCCATGTTTGTCTCTTACCAGCCTGTTGATCGTAGATCTGTAGCGATGGCCAATGGGAATGTTGCAAAGGTGCTTGGAATTGGACGTATCGACTTGAAGTTACCTTCAGGACGAGTTCTTTCTCTGCACAGGACGCATCATGTGCCTGCTGTTCGTCGTAATATTATTAGTGGTCAGTGTCTGGTAGTTGAGGGTTATGAAGTAACATTTAAATGTAACAAAGTTGTGATTACTCTTTCTGGTACTTTTATTGGCAAGGGGTACTTGTCTTGTGGTGCTTTTTTAATTCATGTTGAACCTGCTTTTTATAATCGCAATGCTATTTCTGTTAAAGATGTGTCTTCTCCTGTTGTTTATTCCATTGAATCTGGTGATGTTTGGCATAAACGTTTAGGACATGTGAATTATCAATGTTTGAAAAGAATGATGAATTTAAATATGATTCCTAGGTATGCTATTGAGAATAAAAAATGTCAAGTGTGTGTACAAGCTAAACAACCGAAAAGACCGTTTCATTCTGTGACTAGAAATACTAGTATTTTAGATTTAGTACACACTGATACTTGTGAATTCAATGGCATGTTAACTAAGGATAAAAAGAAATATTTTATCACTTTCATTGATGATAGTTCAAAGTATTGCTATGTTTATCTTTTGAAAAGTAAAGATGAAGCGTTATCTAAGTTTCTTATTTTTAAGAATGAAGCAGAGACACAAACTGAAAAGAAACTTAAGAGGTTGAGATCTGATAGAGGTGGTGAATATACGTCCAACCTGTTCGAACAAGTGTGTCAGGATTCTGGCATAGTTCATGAGGTGACGGCGCCGTATTCTCCACAATCTAACGGAATTGCTGAACGGAAAAATAGAACATTATCTGATATGATTAATGCATTATTAGAGAGTTCAGGATTACCCAAATATATGTGGGGAGAAGCTTTGAATACGGCTTGCCATATTCTGAATAAAGTTCCTCAGAAACATAAGGAGGATAGTCCATTCGAACTCTGGTGTGGTCGAAAACCTAGCCTTAAATATCTTAAAGTTTGGGGTTGTCTTGCAAAAGTGTTAATCCCTGAACATAAGAGGAAAAAGCTTGGTCCCAAGACTGTTGATGCAATATTTATCGGATATGTGATTAATAGCTATGCGTACAGATTTTTGGTAATCAAGTCCGAGATATCTGGCATAGATGTTAACACAATTGTTGAATTTCGAGATGCCACATTTTTTGAGGATGTATTTCCCATGAAATCTGGAGTTCCTCAACAAGTTTCTTCTTCAGTTGATCCTTCTACGTCTGGTTCCATCCACGAACATGTGGAAAGGATGACAAATGTGGGGGCAGATTTGTCAATTACCGATTTTGAGTCTTCTCAAACTCAAGTTGAAATTGAACCTAGAAAGAGCAAACGTTCTCGAATTGCCAAGGATTTGGGAAGTGATTTTATCACATACCACATTGAGGGTGATCCTAACACTTTCAAGGATGCTATGGCTTCATCTGAAGCAAAGCATTGGAAAGATGCAGTTAAGGTCGAGATGGACTCTATTGTCTCTAATGGGACATGGGAGTTGGTAAATCTTCCTCCAGGTTGTTCAACAATCGGATGTAAATGGATATTCAAAAAGAAATTAAAACCAGATGGTTCCATTGATAAGTATAAAGCCAGATTAGTTGCCAAAGGGTTTAAACAAAAGGAAGGAATAGACTATTTCGATACCTATTCTCCAGTGTCTCGTATGACTACTATCCGAGTGCTCTTGGCATTGGCGTCTGTATATGATTTTACAATCCATCAAATGGATGTAAAAACTGCTTTTCTTAATGGTGACCTTGAAGAAGAAATTTATATGGACCAACCTGAAGGATTTGTAGCTTCTGGAAACGAGAACAAAGTTTGTAAACTTGTTAAGTCTCTTTATGGACTTAAACAAGCCCCAAAAGCTTGGCATGAGAAATTTGACAAAATTATATTATCATTTGGATTCCAGGTTATTGATTCTGATAAATGTGTCTATTGCAAAGTTCAAAGTAATGCATGTATTGCATTGTGTTTATATGTAGATGACATTTTACTGTTTGGATCTAATTTGAATATAATACATGAAACTAAGTCCTTCTTGTGCACTAAGTTTGAGATGAAGGATATGGGTGTTGCAAATGTGATCTTGGGTATCAAACTGACTAGGTCAGTTGATGGTATTTCCATATCTCAATCTCACTATGTTGAGAAGATTCTTGAGAGATTTGACTATACGAATTGTAGATCTGTGAAAACCCCATATGATTCATCAAAACCTTTGTACAAGAACAAGAGTGGTGTTCCAGTTTCACAACTGAGATATTCTCAGATTATAGGTAGCTTGATGTATCTTGCAAATTGCACACGACCAGATATTTCATTCTCGGTGAGCAAACTTAGTAGATACACAAGTTGTCCTGATCGTACTCACTGGGAGGCTTTGGATAGAGTACTTAAGTACTTGAAGGGTACTTCTACCCTTGGGCTGCATTATGGGAAATTCCCAGCTGTACTAGAAGGGTACAGTGATGCAAGCTGGATAGCCAAAAACTCTGGGAGTAACGGTGTTACAGGGTATGTTTTTACTCTGGGTGGAGGCGCAGTCTCCTGGAGGTCTACAAAACAGACCATATTGTCTCGATCTACATTTGAGGCTGAACTTTGTGCTTTGGATACAAGTGGAATGGAAGCTGAATGGCTGAAAGGACTCCTTTCTGAATTGCCAATGACTAGCAAACCAGTTCCTGCAATATCTGTACATTGTGATAGTATGACTACTATTGCAAAGTTAAGAAGCTCAAAGTATAACCACAAACAAAGGAGACACATCCAAGTCAGACTGAAGTCTGTAAGGGAATTGATCTCGGAAAGGGTGATAGCTGTTGATTTTGTTGGTACCAAAGACAATACAGCTGATCCTTTCACCAAAGGACTTGATCTAGCTCAAGTTCTGAAATCCAAGTTGGGGATGGGACTGAGACTCATTACATGACTCATCTAGAATGGCAACCCAACCAATCTGAGTGGAGATCCCACGAAGTTGGTTCAATGCGGTAATAACAAGTTCTTGAGTGAGTCAAGTGCAATTCATTGGGGATACATTGTAGGTCATACATTGTATCTGTGTCAATACCCCAAAGAATGGATATGTTGCTGAAACTGCAAGTTTAGTAAGAGTGTAGACTCTGAATGGGTTCAAGTCTTTGAGACAAGATGTTAGCAGTGCATCTTTGGAGAAGCCCAACTATGTGAATGCAATTGTGTGGCCGCAATTAGAGGAATGGGGGTCATTCCTTGAAAGCATTCATGAAACAGGATACGGATGCATGGCCATAAAGCATCAACCCTGTAGATTGCAGCATAACCTGCTTAGTGTTGTTCTCAATGGACATCTCCACACAAAAGGTTCAAGTTCAAGACTTCGTTTCACTTAGTTCCTGTGGGGGTAAAGTTGAAGGACTCAGGTCGTGGTTCAAACCCGAAAGGTACCATTACTGAAAGCACTAGGCTGCAAGGTTTGGTCGCTCGATCAACAATGGATTTGTGGGGGATTGTTGGAATATTGAGTTTGGGCTAGGCCCATGAATAGCTCAATTGAAGAAATCCAATGTTGAGATGAAGATGAGAACTATTGCCCCATGTGCCATGTACTCACCTCTACTTTTTAGTCACACATTGGCAAAGCTAACAAGTTGAAGGATGTTGATAAACATACTATTCACTTGTCACTTTGTAGGTGGAAAGAGAGGAGGAGAGAATTCTCCACACACGTGCGCGCGCGCGCCCGTCCCGTCCCGGTCCGGGTCGGGGCGTGGCGAGGTGAGGCGAGGCGTGGCGTGACGTGACGTGGCAGCGGGGGATTTGGGGGAAATTAGAGGCTTTAGCCTCAGGGTGATGGGTGTATTTATTTTTGGACCTCAAGGTAATTGTTTTTGCAATTAAGTCCTTGACGGTTACAAGAATAAATACATATATATATATATATATCATGACAGTTTCCTCCTAAAAAAATATACACGTTCTATTTCCATCATCTCTACGGAAACCGTCCCTCTCCGGCGATTTCCTTCCCCGAATCCAAAGTTGTTCAACGTCTGATTCTTGCGAGGTTTCGCGCTGCTTTCGTGGTCCGTCGACTCCGGTGTGCGCCTGTTCGACGGTGAGATCGTTCTATCCTGTGAGAAAACCGGCAGACCATCAAACGCACTGGTATGTGGGCCGATATTTTCTCTGAGGCAAGTCGCCTTCCGACGGCTCGGTCTATGAGGTCGTTTCTGATTCATGTTCCTTTTTTTCTTGTTTTCCTTTACATGTTTTTGTATGTTGGCTTTATCTGGATCCTTATGGAATATTTATTCGACATATGTAACCCACTGTATTACATGATCATATTTGTAATTGTATCAACATATATATATATATATATATATGTATATATATATATATATTTATGTATGTATGTATATGTATCTTCGGTTTTTAAAATTCAATCAATCAAAAGAAACAGTCAAAGTTTGCAAGAGAAATAGAAAGCAATAACTTTAAACTAAATCCCCTTAAGTAATTACCTAATACAGACCAAACGAACTAGAAAAGTCAACAAGAAAGAAGCACTATTTCGGGATTGATCATGTCTGAAAAAACAAAAATCCAACTAGAAAAGCTTTAAAGCAAAATAATCCAACCCACAATTGCAAATAACTCAAATCTCTTTGTAGGGGCAAAAATTACTTTGCTTAGGAATTAGTAAGTATTAATTACGACCGGTAAGGTATATAGAAAAGAACTTACCTTTATACTAGATTAGCAGAAGAATGAAAAAAATGAAAAGAAAAGTCAAATCATTACGTATATTAAAGCCATCAAAAATTAGGGGTGAGCATTACCCGGTCCGGTTCCGGTCCGGATCTTTTTTGAAATTTCGATTCTGGTCCGATCCGGTCAGATTTTTGTTTTTTTATTTTAAAAAATCCAATTTTAGACAGATCCTGTTACCGATCCAAATTATCCGGTCCGGTCTTTAGTCTGAATCTTGGAAAAAATTCTGATCCGGTCCTGATCGGAAGCTCACTGTCAAAAATAATAAAAACACGTTAGGAAAGTAAGAAACAACACTATCATATAACATGGTGAAATCATAAAAATTTCTAGTTTAAAAGCTCATGCCACATCAACTAGCTAGAGTCCCTTCTGATGCAACACACTTTCAACTAACTTTTTTTTTCTTTGGCAATCGGAAGAAAGATTATTCATGTCTCTTAATAGCATTTCTTAAATCATTAAACTTCATTAACACACATCAACTATGTCCAATGTTACACCTCCAACTTCAATCTTGTTTGACCAACCCCAACAAATAAGCACCAAACCATATAAACCCCACAATGATCATTCCTCACGTACACATACTTTCGTAACGTCCTTAACTCTTACTACTACAAGATTAAGAATGCTAACAGTCCACATTACCAAGCCATTTGAAACCGTCAGATTACCCTTAATTAAATCTACGGTATTAATTCCACCATAAAAGGCTAATTAAGCATGCTTCTCACCCTTCTAAAGTTCTAATCTCACCTTTACATATAATGATCAGCACTAACAAACACCACCACCACCACTCTCTTCTCTCTGTCATCCATTCCTTCCTCCTTTCCTCCCTTCTTTTGGCTTCTCTCCTCACTTCATCTCTCTCTCTTTACTTTTCGATGGATTTCGAGGGTTTGAAGCCATTGATGGGCAGTGGGTTGTTCTCTCTTGACCAAGATAGCAGCTACTTCCGACCCAATGATCCGTTTGCGATTGCGGGAAACGGGTTTGGTTCGAACGTTGAGTTGTCATCTCAGAGAAGTGGTTTGTTTGATGTTATTAGTGATTGCACCGGTCCGAATGGGAGCTTCCAAGAGTCCACATTGTTCAGTCTCGATCCTCTGAGGATGCGGCTATCGGAACACATGGTGTGTTTGAGAGGTGATCAGCAACATGAGATGTTGTGGGGAGTTGGAGGTTTCAACAATAAGTGCATGTCTGGTAAAAGACATGACAACATTAACAAGAAGAAGGTTAATCTCATAAAAGGCCAATGGACCACTCAAGAGGACAGGTACGTTTCTTGATTTTAATTTATTTATTTTTTTGGGGGTTAATTTTGGTCTTTTCTTTTGATTTTTTTTCAATGGATGTTGATGTTTGAGTATGATGTTGATTGTTTGTAGGAAGTTGGCATGGTTGGTGGGGCAACATGGAGAGAAAAGATGGTCTTTTATAGCGCAAAATTTGAAAGGGAGGATTGGGAAGCAATGTAGAGAGAGATGGCATAACCATCTAAGGCCAAATATCAAGGTTTTTTTAATATATCTTTCCTCTTTTCTTCCCTTACCACCCACATAGAGTTCATTACATTTTTAAAATTTTAATTTCATCCACTCTCTCCTTCGTCACATATGTTATTACTTCAAGGGGAATATTCATATGACATCATTCTTGTGATTTAGATCTTCTTTCTTGTTAGATTCATATAGCTTATTACTTTAAGGGGAATATTTATGTAACATCATTCATGTTATGTATAGATCCTCTCTCTTTCAAGATTTCATATAGTTTCATCAAGTAATTAAACAGATCGACTCCATAGAACATGAGGCATAAGGTTGTGTTTATGGTTTGAATTAGAAAAATTGAAGTAGGATGTTTTTATGATAAGGACTGCATTAAACATCAACCATTCCAAATTGGGAAATATGGGCCATGTTTCATGGACCCTTTTCCATTTCAAAAAATTTCAAGAAAAAAAAAACCTTCCAAACCAACTCACATGTATCAACAGGATAAAAGTGAGTAATTAAGAAGACCATTACAGCAAAGACAACCTGAATCTTGGCAGGGTGTGGTTAGATTAAGCACATGCATGGTGTGTCAGTAATACATATAAATAATTAAGTTTTTTTTGTTCATGCCGAAAAAAACAGCAAAAAATAACAGCTATTAGTTTTTCCTAAGTTCACTCGGAATATAAATGTCACACGGTGTAAATTTCTGAAGTAAGTCAAATAATAACATATAAGCTACAATTTTTTGAGTTGAAATGCAATTCTTATATATTTCAGCCGTAACCTAAAGTAATTAACAGTCAAATAATGATGACTTACTCAAACTTCTGACCTTTAATTTGTAACTTTCAAAGTATATATATGCTGAAAGCCTGAGACAATGACAGGCAAAATTATTTACAATTGCATGAAAGTTAACGCCTCAACAAAAAGCCATTTACTTCAGTATAATCAGGAAACAAATCATTGTAACAAACTATGGTAATTCTGTTACGTCCAAATATTAACACCGTGTTGTGGACTGAGTTTTGTCCTATCATACACGTTTACTCCAATTCACCATCCTCTCTTTGTCTCTATACTTCATATGGTGCAATTTTATGGTCTTTGAATGCCATACATATATAATAGAGTTTGGTAGTCTTTCTTTCAATTACAAGCCAACTGTCACTAAAACATTTAACACTCCATGTCTAGCTAATTAAGCATTAATGCAATATTATTTGCATAAAAATTAATGTAGTATACATACATATGTATATATGTAACCTTGTCTATATATACAGAAGGATAGTTGGAGTGAAGAAGAAGACATGATCCTAATCCAAGCCCACATGGAGATCGGAAACCGGTGGGCCGAGATCGCAAAGCGTCTTCCGGGTCGCACCGAGAACTCGATAAAGAACCACTGGAACGCCACCAAGCGCCGCCAATTCTCCCGCCGCCGCTGCCGCAGCACAAGAAACCCTAAACCCAGCTCACTCCTTCAAGACTACATCAAAAGCCTAAACTTCACCATTAATCCAGCCCAAACCACAACATTCCCAGACTTCCAACGTCAAGTAGACGACCCAATGGTGTACAACTTCGACGACGGGATTGGGCTTGAGGGGGATGGAAGGGGAATATTGTTTGAGGAGATGGGGTGGGATGAGAGTGAGATATTGATTAATGGAGGGAGTGATGAGGGTGGGCTTGAGATGGAGATGCCACTAATGCAGTATGAGAATGTGAAGACTGAGATTGATCTTATGGAGATGCTTTGTCAGAAGAGCAAGGAGTGTAGTATTAATGGTGATACCAACAATTGCAGCAGCAGTGGGAGCACCAACAACACCTTCTGATCGATAGAAATATAGATTTGCTGGTATATATTGCATGGTTGGTTAGCAATAAGTGCATGGTTGTTGAAGAAGAGTTTAATTTGGTCAATAATTAAGACTTTGTTGTCATGTGTTCGAGGGTTTGTTTCTAACGTACTGTGGAAATTAAAATAAGACATCATGTATATATGTAACTAATAATGTGTTTGCTTTTGTTTAAGCTTGATCGAGGTTTATGGTTGGCGTGCAGTAATATGAGTACATAGCCCATGATTATTATTTTGTTAAGAGTAGTTTGTTAGCTTATAAAAAGTAAGTTATTATATATATATGTATATATGTATATGGTCAAGTTCCAGTGAGTCTAAGATTTATCTTATTTAGTTTAAACTCCCTACAATCTCACAATTGGATTTCATTTACGGTTAATCTTACCTTTAATTAGCATAACCATTTTTCTTATAATCTACCTTGCAATTTCAGATGTGTGGTGAATATGGTGGGGGCTTAAAATTAAACCCCAGATTCACTAGATAATTCATGTATATATATAATGGATAAAGAGAAAGATCGACATATAAATGTTTTTTTTTGTTTTGGCTATTTATACTTCCTAGTCTCCTGGATAAAGGTTGATTGCCAAGGGGTATCTCATCAATATCGGGACAAATTTAAGGGGATAGTAATTAGGTATTTTGGCAATTGTGCAACTTTTGAGGTCTACCCAAACAAATCACCCTAATAATTATACCAAAAATGAGGTACATATGATGAGGTAGATGTTGGAGTTGTCTCTATTTTCGACAAACTTGGAGAATTATTTTGTAGGCTAAAACAAAATGTAAGTGTCATGTTAGATGCAAAGTTGCGACAAGAAAACAATTGTGAAGTCAACGGGTTGTCCAAAAATGACCATTTCTGGCTGACCATTTTGGAAATTTTGTCCGACCGTTTGGAGTTGTCCAGGTCACAGTTTCTTGTGATACAGTCGACTGTTTTTGGCCAGTTTGAATCCATAGTCTTTTTTGACAGATTTGTTCGACCGTTTCTGGACGGGTTTATTAGTAAATTTAGACCATTTTACATTGTTTTGATGTTTGTATAAAAAGCGATCAGAATCCTTTGGAGTTGTCCAGGTCGTGGTGAATGGTCGACCATTTCTGGATGGGTTTATTAGTAAATTTAGACCATTTTACATTGTTTTGATGTTTGTATAAAAAGCGATCAGAATCCTTTGTGTTTTCATTAGAGAAGAACAAACCTTGTTAGGATTTTTAGCCACCATAAGAGAAATTTCTTGGGAGAGATCTTGTGAGATTAGAGAGACTCATTTGTTCTCTATTGTTGTTGCCGAACCTCGTACATTTTGTTGTTGTGGTTTGTTGTTCTTGTCTTGTGTGTTTCTTTGGTGATTGCTTGGTGGTTGTTTTGGTTGAGTTTTGTGAAGGCACAAGTTGAAGACGAGTTTTGTAACACGCCCACCAAGTGTTCGACGATATTCCTAGATTTCGTCTTGAGGGATTAGAGGTGCTTAAATCCTAACAGTGGAAAAGAGGTGTATGTGTGATGAAATGTTTGTCTCACCTTGGTTCGAATTCGATCTTCATCCACAGTCATATTATCACATATCATGGAGATTTTTATATCTTTGTCAACAAGCAACTTCCCTTTCGTGAAGTAAGAATAACTTGAACTCTTGTATTTCAATTTACTAATCTAATTGATACTTTTCAAACACCATCATGCGCTACTTTATATTCTGAAGTCATCAGTACTCAAAAGTCAAAACCGTAGACTAAAGAAGAGAGAATCAACAAGAGTCCTTGCTTATGCCTCACTTACTCTTTAACAAGGCTTGGACCATTGGGTTTAATATTGTTTGAATTAAAGTCAAGTTAGTCTACTCTACTTAGTCCATATATATTTAAGTAACTCTATAGTGTTGATGGGGAAGCAGATCGTGCGGGTCGAATTGGTGGGATAAGTTTTACTCAGGTTGAACGACCAATGTCGAGTCAATTGGAATGGAAGAAATTTGACAAGTTTAACGTTTGAAATTAATACAATTTAAAAATAATTTGACTCCCGTTGAATAACTGAAATTGAGTAGTCAATTGGGCTCAATGTGTTAACTCACGTTGAATAGTAGAATTAATAATTAATTGAGCTCAAGGAAGCTTAAACTTCAATGTTGAAATTGAGTAAATTGGTCAACCACCAAAATCCTTTTAAACTAGAGTTACGAAAACTAATTGAATAACTCATTAATTTTAATTAAACCAACAAAACACAATCATCATATACACGTACCTCTCCTCCACCAGATACTGAAACCACACGTGTCATATTATAGAGAAGCCACACCCTAATTCCACTACCTAGTTTGGAACTTCACTTGTAATCTTTTTCAGTGCTCCCTCGAAACTTCACTTCTCATATATACACTGATCACCCCTCTCTCATCTCCAATCCATTCCAAATAAAACATCTTCTCCGGCAAAACAGTCTTTCATACTCTCTTAGACAAGGTAATCTTTTTCATGAGTGTATATGGTAATATATTCTCACAACAGCTAAGAACATTCATATGTAAAACCATTATAGTTCATTTCCATTTGCATGATCATTTATATAGAAGTGCGCATGCATGCGGATGAGGGAATTTCTCTGAAAGTATTTATATATATATTTTTATAAAATTCTAATATCCAACTAGAACGTTAATTCAAAGTTAGAAATCGTCCGTGTGAATTACCATTTTATCATTCTCTCATTTATACTTACATATCTCTTTATTTTACTCTTCTACCGTCATTCTCTCTTCATCTTCCTCTCATAATCATCAAAAATAATATTTTGGAGGTCAGGAAAGAAATCCACGGATGTCCTGATGTACTCAAATTTGGTAAAATGTCAAACTTCTTTTTAGTAAAAAATAAAAAATTTAGGGGGTGCCCGCCGGAGCCCCCCATGGGGGAGGTATATGGCTTAGACGCTCATGTTTTTTAATAAAAAATCTAAAAATTATACGGTGTGTTATCTCAATTTATTTCAGGTTATGTTCCAAATTTTTTTGGTATTAATGTGGTGGATTATAGTGAGTTTTTTTGTAAGTCGGAAAGTTTTACCAAATACCACATTGACAGGTTGGTCGGGGGGTCTCGCTTCCCGGTGAGCGAGCGGCATTCCACATCGCCGGTGAGGTGGCGGGGGTGGCAAAGGGGCAACACCCCCTGGAAATTTTTTGGATCTTGGAATTGTTAGATTTAGAAATTTTTGGATCTTCATCACTTACAAAAAATTCATTATAATCCAACATGTTACCACCGAGATCTTGCAACGGAACCTCAAATAATTTGAGATAACACACCATATAAATTTATGATTTTTTCTTTAGGAATTTGCGTAATCCAGACGATTCGTTAGACATTTTCGTGATGTTGGTACTGGTAAAGTGAGGAAAAGGTAAATAGAATCTTTAGTTAGACGGGACGAAATGAGTATTAAAAGAATTGTGAATGACAAAATGATAATTAGACGAGGAATTTAAGTAGTTTTGGGACGATAAATAGTAATTCTCATCTACTAACTAAGTTAAATCAGATCGGCAGGATAGGGGATTTTATTGAAGAATGAGTACTCAAGATAAGATTGGTAGTCACATGCATCCGAAGGAGATATTCTATGGAATTTCTCTTGGCATAGCCGTTGGTCTTCTATGGAAGGGTTACCACTGGAAGATGCAAAGGAGGACAAGGGAGTTCTACGACATGTTTGATAGGGGAGAGATTAGTGTTGTTGAGGATGACCGCTAGCTTATTGTTGTCACGACAAGTCTAGCTAATTCCGTTTTGGTTTGGTTGTAAAATAAAATGATTTCTTGGTTTCTGATGCAAACCATGGTTACGCTTTCACTTGTGTGGCATTCGTTTATAATTTTCGTTAATGATTGGCTTTTTTTGGTAGTGGAAAGAAATCAAGGATTGGTAAGGTATTGAGTGTATTTGGTAATATTTGAGTTATTTAGTGTCACACATTATATATATGCATAATTAGTAATTTTGTAGGCAAGCGAATAATATCGGTTTATGTGTTTTACTTCTATGAGGTTTTTGCTTGGATGCACTTGCAAAAGAGGTTTATTGGAATTTTACTATTCAAAAATTTTAATTGGTCACAAACACTTGTAAAACTCAATATTTACTTTGGTGCACTTTCTGTGTAACGTTGTTGGAGGAATTCCGTAAGCTTCCGACACCGGCAAACAGGGTGTGTTTAACCCAAGCATCACGTGAGATCTCGAGACACTTGAGTGCGTTCGTTATCTCCCACTGGATTCGTTCAACCTCCTCCACGATAGTGGGTGCTGCATGCATGCATGTCAGTGAAATCACAATCAACAATAACATGATCATTCGTCTCGCCTCTACCTTCTTGCTTAATATGCATCTAGTTTAATTACCACCACCATCCCACGCTTTTGCATAAAGTCGTGCATTAATAATCTGCCTCGCATAGCCTTCCAAAATATATGTAAGAGCGAGTCTAGGCACTTGGTCTCGATGCCATACATGCATGTTATACCAACCTACACTGGGTCGTTTTGGTGACAGAAGTCGCAATAATATTGCCTCCTCCATCGACATGTTGCCTCGACCACCTCTTCTAGTCCATGTTAGAATATTTGTGCGTGCACTAAGTTGGATTGCACGTACGGATTCTCGATCGGCCAAAGCTGCTCCATCTCCTTGATCGTGGGAATGGGAGGTTCCAATTTCCGTTGCTAACAAAGGCAGTCACCAAAATATACCTCAGTGCTCCCATATAATATCTAAAGGGTGGTGGGCAAACGATGACAAGCCTAATATATAGTCTTAGATGATGTTCGATTGCACTTTGTTGGGTGCATGTCTGTTCCCTCTATTGTGCACGTACGGTTCTTTTCTGTTGTTATTTTTGCTTTGTAAAGTACGTAATATGTAATTATTAAGATTGAAGCTCATGAGGAGGACGAATTTGTGTTTATTTAATTATATGTATTTGATTACAAGTTTGAGAATGCATATATAGTGTACAATAACGCGAAAGGAAAAGAGATCATTTGGGGATCCTGATTTCCATCTTTGTGTATAGTCGTTGCTTTTTTTTAGTCTTGCATGTAGTCGTTGTAGCATTGCATTATAAGCGTGATTTGTGTGATTTGATATGGAGGTGATGAGATATAATCTGATCCATCAAATATGTCATAAAACAACAGTAAATTTGGAGGGTAACCTCCTTTTTCTTGTGCTAAATAATATTTGGTAAGGTTTGAGCTTGTTCATGGTTGAGCTCAAAACATAGTGATCGAAACATGAACCAAAATATTCAAGTGATCAAGTCTATAGTTTTGAGCTGAACATATATACAACCAAATCAGCTCGTTGGTTGATGCATCTGCGGTTTGATAATTAATTATTTGAATACAAAATACATGTATTTCTCAAAATATATGTTATAATTTGTGGTGATGGAGTATTCTTAAACACAAACACAATATATGTTAAATTTAAGGTTATAAGAACGTATGTCTTGTTTATCTGTCATTATATATTCCAATCCATATTAGGATTAGATTATCGCTAGAATTCAAACCTAAACTTGATTTGGAATTAATTTATTATTTATTATTGCTTATTATTGCAGTGAAGGGGAGAGAACAAGGAAACAGAAATAAAAAGGTCAATGGAGAGGTCGATGTCGGAATAAATGGAGGGATGGAGTTGGTGTTAGTTAGGCAAGGGAGGGGGTTATGGTGGGAAAACTGAGAGGGAAAATTAACCACTTTGTTTAAGAGGTGATTAGACTTGAACATACGGACGGAATTTAGGCATCAATTAAAGAGAGTGAAACTCCACCAAAATATTATAGCTTATTAGTAAATATTAAATTCTTAATGGCATGTAGGGAAATATTAGGTTTTGTATTGACACCTGATGACGTGAATACTAATATAAGAGTTGGAGAAATTACGTTTCAGTGTTTTGAAGTGGCACACAAGTTTGTAGTTTTAGGCAAGTAGAAATTTTGTTAAAAATATTAGTTATTTCTTTGGATGCACTTGTAAAGGGCTGATGTTGGAGTTATGTACCCGTGAACTTCTAAAATTAGTTTGGTATTCTTGTAAACACACGGAACAGTTCCGGTTGGAGTTCCTTTAGTTTTATATTTAAATAATTGAAATTTTGTATATAAACCCAACTGAAAATAATATATTCTACTTAGTTACTTTAACTTTGGTTAAATTGAAATTTACCAAAATCAATCAGTTTTCAAATAATACTTCTAAATTTTATTTAGCAAAAATCATTTTAATTTTGTCCTCAAACGTCTCCAAACACGAACATGTTCCCAACCACCCTGACATCTTCTTGTTCCAAATCCCCTCCTCTAGGTCCGGAGGAGGTCGAGGTTGTAGGGGGGTAGATGGAGGCGAAATAGGTGGTCGGGGTCTGAGCAAAGGTTAATCTAGAATTTTTTTTGAGTGGGGCAGACTATGTCTACATTGGTCAATTTTTTTTGGACTCACAACTTTAAGATAATACTTTAAATTAATTAAAAAAAGTGAAAATATTTTTCCTAATTTTAACATTTTTCCAAATCCAAACACATTAAAATTCAAATATCCAAAAAAAATTGCAACTATAAAACACGACACATAAATTAAATCGATTATTCTTACAACTCAAATTCCAATATTCAAACACAAAGCAGATGGTTATGGAAGATTTATTGGCTATGTTCGTTCTTAAGTTTAAAATCGATAAAATCTAGACAAATAGAGGAAACAAAATGTGTATAAGTATAACCTAAAATTATAATAAAAGAATTTTGTAATAATTGTTACTATTTATGATCATTGCTATTTTCGTTCATGGAATTGCAGACTTTAGATTTATTTCATTCTACGACTCTTATGTACATAATGACCTTGATAAATAAGTTTCCTATAAATACTAGTTTATTTTAAATTTTCATTCCATTTTTAGCCAACAAACGAACTCGACAATATCAAAGTAAGATCTAACAACATGTCAATAAGAATAACTATACTAGAAAAGTAAAATGCACATCATAATATAAAAAATCAAATCCCAAACATCCACAGCACCTAACTAAAATTACATGTAATGTTCATTTTTCAACGAACAATTTATCATACTTATACAATAATGCAAATCCAAAATATTATAGGTTATCTTTCAAATGTAGTTCAAAAGAGGTTCAAAGTCCCCAATTTGAATCAAATTGACTTTAAAATCATTTTTTATCAAAATATTACCTTAGCTCCTCCCAAATTCCAAATTAAACCACGGTTAAACAATTATACCACAAACTTGAAGATACTACACTTAGATATTGAATATAAAAAATGGGAATTGTTTTGAAAAATCTGGGTAGGGTAGGTGCCCCACTTGCCCTGTACGTGGCTACACCACTCCCGTCTGAGCCATGAAGGAGGAAGGCAAGGGAGGTCAGGTCGGGTTAGTGAAGAAGAGGATGAGGAGGAGGCGTGGTGATGGAGATGAAGAGGGGAGAAACAATGGAGGCGAGGAGAAGGAAGGTTGGTACCGGCAACAGGTCATCGGTGGTGATGGAGGTGTTGAATTTGGAGTTGAGTTGGGGCTTTGGATATTAGGGTTTTGGATTGTTGTGGGTTCGCTCATGTGAGTTTAGGGAGAAGGGATGAGGAAGGTAAAGACGCACCATCCCAAATCAATTGAATATATTTTTTGTATAATTTGGTTAAAGATTCACTTGTTTTCTTGGTTGTTTGGAATTAGACAAAAAACTTGAAAAAATTATTGTAAAAATTATTTGAAATTTATTTTATTGCTAATATTGGGAATGAGCTTAAATTTGATTGATTTCATTTTAATTGCAATTTAAACAAAGTTAAAAGATCTAACTGGAATATAATATTCTCATTTGGGTTCATATGCAAAATATTCAATTATTTTACTATAAAATTAATGTAGCTCCAACCGGAAGTGAGTCTCACGTGTTTACTGGTGTACCAAATTAATTTTGTAAGTTCACAAATACGCCCAAGTAAATACCAAAAACTCAAGTATATAACTTCAATATTAATCTTTTGAAAGTTCATCCAAGCAAATAACCCAAAACATAATTATTCACACGTCTTGAACGAGTAATCTCTTTACTTGTGGTTTTTTTGCACGGCACTCTTTCAGTCTTTCATTCAAACTTCAAAAGAAAAGGAAATGACAAGGGGCAGAAGAACAAGAAGCATATTCCTCCCCTATCTCTGGAGGAAAATTTAAGATTACGACATGTTGTGGACAAAATAGTGTTCTCCCACACACTTCCGAATCCAAGTACTTTTAAGATTTTCGTATCTTATCCCACATCAACTTACCCATCACCAACCAAAAGGGTCATTCCAAAGACCCATTTAAACATCAACTTGATAATTTGTTGTAATAACAATCTCCTTTTTAACTATTGCTGCATGACCACTAATTAACTTGATTCCTAGTGTGTAAATTAGTAAGTAAATCCTACAAGTATGGACGGTGATAATGATATCACAGAAAGATTCTTTTGTGAGTGATACTTTTGTTCCTAGACGATATTCTTTTATGAGTGGAGGAAGGTTCTCTTCTACCAAACGAGAAAAATGAATTCTTTTTGCAGCTATATAGTAAAGCCCTCTGCGTTTGATGAATTAGCTTTTGCACACTAATTATGACTACCCCTGCGAAATATCAACTATATCTCCTCTCACTACTAGAAAATTGAGTTTTTCTGACCGAATTTCTGTCGGCAATGATATGTCAGTATAGCCACATTTTATAGTAGTGTCTTTATGTGTTATGTTCGATTATGAACTATAATACTGTGTAGTATCTGCAATAAAAGTTTGAAGAAAAAAAATTCAGTTGAAGTTCAAATTAAAAGACATAAATTGTATAAAATCAAAATGGGGGGAGTATTAACGCAAATAACTCAAGAAAGAAGAATGCATACACAGTGTAGATATATATTGTTGGGGACGTGCTTGCTTATCAACAACTTTGTTGGATTCCAATGCTTTCTTCGTTGGTACAAGATATCCTTGTGGTCGGTTGACTGACTGGTAAAATTACTAAGGTGCGTTTGGGTAGACATATCACATAATTCTTCGCATACACAGTTGATTTCAAGAAATTTTCATTTTGTTTCCTGAGATTACATTGCTAAAGTGATAGATGTATTTGTTAACGATTGGATGCTAATCTGGTTCCAAATGTCTTTTCTACAAGTGAGGATTCGCTGTTGTGGGGGTGTTTATCAAGTTTTACTAGTATTACTTTCAACATGCATGTGACACATACCCACATGTTAATTTTAAAACATCAATGAATTACGTTTAACATGAAATATTGTGTTTAATAAAAAAATTATTAAAATAAAATTTTGGGAAAACTATAACAGCAAATCCTAAAGGCTTTTGTATGTGTTTTGGGAGTAAAAGAGAGGTCACCTCCGGTGGCAATGACCTGATGACCAAGGGATCAAGCAACCACATCTGAACCCTTCAATTTTTGTATTCGCCTACTTATTAAAGATCTTACAAGATTTCGACTCCTTGTGTTTTTTATCCTTTTCAATTTCGAACATCCTCAATACTTTCAATACCAATTATAAAATGAGTAAATAAAATTTCGTCCAGTTAGCCTAAGTATAAGAGTATTTATTTACCCACTTGTAGATAAAATACCTCATCATACTCCAAATCAAACCAAAACAACAAATTTCTCAATTATCACTTGATAGTATTACGAATTCCGACACTCGATCATGATCTCAATTTCTGGCACCACCCATATACGACTAGTTCTTTGTATTTCGGGTAATTGAGGGAAAAATACAGCCCATTAGAATGCTTCCCTTTAGATAATCATATCATGCTTGGTTCGATAGTATAGTGATGGTAACAGTGATGGAATCACCTCTTTTGGAAAGAAAAAGGTGGAATACTTTTAGATAAATTCTGATGTATTGATATAAAAGTTTGCCCCCACAGATTAGTTCCTTCAAGTTGCACGGAAAGGAGTGGGGAATCCACACTCCATGCATCTTTCTTGAGATGGACGTGTTGTAGATGTAGTAGTAGTAGTTATACGACTGTTGCTCATGATAAGGATTCCAAGCTATACATCAGCAGGACCACTTCCGTGGAGATTCCTATCTTTTTTGTTTCTCATCACTTGGTTTACATGGACAAAATCTTACCACATATTGATTTTTTATTGGCCTGCATGCATGTAAGATATTCTCTTGCTATTTACCGGAAGTTGGGATTTTTTAAGTTTACGAACACATGCATGTAAGCAGAGGTGGACCCAGGACGTGAAGGTGAACACCCTTTAAAAATATATCAACCAAAAATAATATAATTTCTCAAAAGTAACATAATGATCAAATTACTCAAAAGCAAAAGAAAAACTCTTTTTAATTAGCACAAACGAAACTCAAATTTCTTACAATTTTACTTGGAAAATGGCTAATTTATGCTTCAATCAACGCAAAGCTGAAATCTTCTATCAAAACTCAAATTACACTTAAAACTTGATTAAAAAAAATTGACGTTATGTTGAACTTGAAGGAGAAATCCCTAAATTGTGGTCTTACTTATGGTATTGGATGATTTTGAAGCCGAGGGGGGGGGGGGGGGGGGGGGGGGGGGAGCAGAGGTTGGACTGGGGGCTGGTGGAGGTGGAGAAGCGCGTAGGTAGAGGGGTGGAGGTGGTGCGTTGCCCCGGAGGTGGACTTTAGGGATTTTGGGTGAAGTTGGAAATGGAATTTAGGGATTTTAAGTGGAGGTGGAATTTGGGAAAAAATTGAGTTTTTGTATAAATAAAATTAAGGAGATAATATGTAAATATGTAATGTAAATGTAGTGTGTAATTTTTGACTTTGTATAACACATTCCAGAATAATCTTACATCGGAATCATTAATGGTTTGATGAAGTTTATAAGTTTTTAGCTCTCTACTCAATCTATGAGTTTATCACACACTCACAAGTCACACTGTGTTTGGTTGACAACGTGGACACACATTGATTTTGCTTAATATCCCACATCAATATCAATTTTCTGGCGTGAGCACTTGCTTACGTGTGCCCACACCTGGGTCCGCCCCTACATGTAAGCAAGGTGGTGTCTAGTAGTAAGTTAATTGATTGCTCTACAAAAACAACAAGAAGCAACATTACCTTAAACTTCTAAAAAAGAAGCTCCTACATTAAGCAGGGTAAGTCAAGTCAGATGTACGCAACCATATATACCAATGTCCCCTTGTGACAAAGATGTTGTGTCTGATTGACCTGGGACAAAATTTCCGTCAGCAAGCGCATTCCCGACAGAATTTATTGGTCGGCAAAGATCTATTTTGTGGTAGTGGATGCCCAAACGACTTTATGCTATTTCGCAACAAATAAGAAACTTTATGAACCACATTGATTTAGTCGATTAATTGTAACCCAAAAGCCAAAAAATAACTTAATATTTGACTCCATCAGGAATGAAAAATAGTTAAGTGATTTCCCTAGATTTTGAAGAGAAAAAAATTAAAATTATGACCCTTTTGGATATATATTTTCCCAACGCGCGTCCGGTTGGAATTTGAAATTTCTTACTCCGACCCATTAATCATATTTCTTGGCACCGTCATAAGCGATACGTGAAGCACTAGATGATGTTATTGCTTTAACGTCCTCTATCTTGTTTGTATTTATTTATTTATTTATTATTATTATTACTATTTGCTATGAAAGTGCCCCTAACACAACTAGGTATCAAAAGTATACATACAGTCTCCAAGCGGTGTTTTGTTGGTATTGTACACCTAATGCAACGAGTTCTCAGTGTAAACTGAGTAAGTAATCAAAGATGTGAATTAATTTCGTTTAGATGTCCATGAAAGGAATATATGTCAAAATCTATGATGATAGAGAACATAATATATGCATGGATGGATGCAAAGGCGCACTTCCAATCGTCAATATTGGTTGAGGAAGTTCTCCAAATCTTTGAGGCTATCAAGTTGTCAATGGTTGAGGAGGTTTTGCGGGAAGTTATTCATAAAGAATGAAAGTTCGAGGAGGTTTATATGACAATCCTTGACGAGTGGTATTCTCCCCAAGCAACGTCTGTCTATGTTCATGAGCATAGGAATTTGTTCGTGCATATATTTGATAACGCCGAGGTAGCATTGCGGTAATGCAATGCAATATATGCAACCAAGGATTGATTGCAATACAACCATAGCGTTTGATCAAACTCAGGCTCCATATTCACGAATGTACTTTAGGATTGGTCGTGCTTATTGCCAACTCCATTTCTATTTAATGCAAACCATCTACTTTAAGAAAAAGAAAATCAAGGATAGAAAGATAGAGTGGTATATATCTATCAATTGCATGCACGCTCAGAAGAGATTCCAATAATGTATAATATCTAGTCATGAAGAGATGCTGTTCGGATGAGATCATTGAGTGGGTGAGAACATATATAAGATTGTAGGGTCAGCATCAAAAAAGGTTTTGTAGGAGTATATAGGACTGATGGTGACAGCTTCTTTCAATGGGAAAAAAAAGTATTGGTTTATATGGTACAGTGTAAAGTACAATCTTTGTAGTGATGTAGTCTATTACTAGGGTTTGGGGAACCTTTCATTAAGATCAAACTTTTATATTTCTTTCCTATTATGGATTGCAAATCTTGAAAAGAAAGTAATGATGATCTCAGTCCACATGTTGGAAATGATGCAAGTAATATAAACCAATTAAGATTTGTTTAGTTTGTTAGTTTTTTTTTTAAAGATCGGTGGTGATCATAAATTTTAGAATCTTACCATAATACTATTTTCTTTTTGGCCATATTATTCATTATTTTGTGGTTTCATAATTTGATATGGTTCTACCAACAGGACATGGTAAATTTGAAAAGATGAAATTGTAATCATGATATATTACGATTGAAATTGATGTATGAGTAAAAGATGAGGGATTTCTATGATGCTTTATCACGCATACTTTCTAACATCAACTTTGTGGATTTTTTATTATTAATTTGTGGATCAATTTCAACAATAATATCAACTAATATTAATCACTTGCTTATTAGATTTAACTCGACTTAAATTTAAATTATAACATGATATGGTCAAAATAGGTTTCCTGCATTGGATACATACTATATTGTGAAATATTTGTCCAACTCTCGTAGATATTGATAAAAAAATCATAAATTTGAAGACAAGAAGTCAAGCTGTCAAAACAAGCCAAATAACTGATCACGTTATATAATAAAGATCAATCCAAAACATATAACTTTTTTTATTGATAGCAACATTAGAATAATGAAAGACACAAGATTTGCTCCATACATTTGGCTCTGGAAGCGTGGAAATGGTGGGGAGAGATAGAATGCAAAATTCCATTGCAAAAAAGTTAGGTGTGTGTACTTGAATTTGTTTTGGAGTTAGAAGTTGAGTTCGGGTACCATTTTTCATTCTAAGTCCTTACATGCCCTCTACTAGGTTTACCCTAATATATACATCTATTAGGACTCGTTCTCGAGTTTCAACTTAGTCGAACCTCTCATGTTGTGGACGTACTGCTTCATGGAAATTAGTCCATAATCACTTCGTTTATTTGGAAATTTTCAATTAGCGTTGAGGGATTTTTTTTTTTACTCTTGAAAATTAGGCGTTTTTCTTAGAAGTGCGATTCTCCCAAATCCACAAGAAGAACATTTGAATAGCTTCTTCCATGACAACTTTTGATGTATGATTGGAAACACCTTTAATTAACTAGAAGCTGGTTCACCTAATGTTGTTTATGCTCATGTTTTTTAACTCGTTGGAATATGATTCTTGATTTTAAAGCTAATCCTAGTGTAATATTCTACGAACTGAACTAATCTAATTAGTGTTTAATTATGCTCACGTCTTAATGTTTGGATTGGACTGTAAAATTTTGAACCCCAAACGCTTGGGACGTAAAATCCCAAATATTAAAGAACTAAATCGTACCACATGCATGTTGTTAAGATTAAATTAAAATTATGACAACGACAACATAGGTAGACACATCTGGTCTATGCATGATTGGTTGTACAAGGTGCATGATTGATTGTACGAAGGGTGCATAGCCAGCTGTTTTGTGTTTGGAAGAAAAAGAAAGAAACCCTAGAAGGCTATCACCAAAACCAAACCTCCACCTCTTCTTTAGGCAACTCAACCTCATCAATCTCTTTAGAGTTTAGACCTTTAGTTCTACTTTCATGCTGATAAAAGAATGGCTATAATTTGCCAACTGGCTAAGCTTGTGTGATCACATGGAAGCCAATTACATGAATATATATGTGGTCGTCTCATGCTCAACTATATTCATGAACAAAGCTCAAAGATGGCGATTAATAATAAATTATATAAATGTGCACTTAAGACCATTAACTTTGTTATATTATATCTAATTTTGATGGCAGACATGATATATTATCTATATTCTCTTTTCCAGATGCTATATGGGTCTTTCTTGGTTATGACTTACGAATTTTAACGTGTATTTGTTTCAACATACATTAGGAGCATCTCACGTACTTTAAGAGAGAAGGGATTGTTAGATAGCACATCAATAAAAAGTTGTATTTATGGTAGTTTTTATTCATATATATTCGTATCATGCCTTCTGATTTTATTGAAGGGAATTCAAGAAAAATACGTACACAGGTATGTGCAAGTGTAAAGAAAACACGATAAGATTTTAAGTAAGGTATCGGCATGGTTAAAAATTCTCACCTTAAAGAAAAATTATTCCAAAATACCATTAATATGGACGTTTAAATAGGATCTTCTTAGAGGCCATAGATTTAAATTCTAATTTCATCATGACCGTCAAAGTACATGCCAAAAAAGAAGAAAGCGTTTATTCATATTCCTCTTTTGGAAGCGTGTGGTGCCATGGGAAAGACCTTTTTTTTGTCATATATATTAGCAAGAAAATCTTTCTATTTAAACAATTACGTACATTGCTGATAAGAAAAAACAAAAAATTGCATCAATAATACCATCCATTGATGATTGGGCTACTACTTTCCATTTGCTAGCTAGTTTTACCTCTACATAATTAACTGCACCAACAATGACAATTATGAGTATTCAAAATTTGAATAGCAATTTTTTTCCTAGAAGAACAAGATAGAAAAAAAAATCAAGCGAATGTTCTAAGAAACATGGAAAACGGTCCATATATATACATCAAATTTTGTATTAATAACAACAGTACTGGAGTGGACATAGTCGAACTAATAATTAATACTTCGGTTGTGAAATAAGTTGTACGTATACCACTTGATATCATGAGGTAGAGCAAATAGTAATGATACGTGAAAAAGAGCCCAAACCTAAGCACTACCATGCAAAGACACACACAACTCCAATCAATGTTGTTGTCACATGTACGGCTTATTTTACATGCGATTCTCCCACCATGTAGTCTCTTCAATATCTTCCATTGCAACCTTATTCTATTCCTCCAACTTGCACCATCCACATCCCTTCCCCCTCTATATAAGAACCTCACTCCTCTACTTCACTCCTCATCACTTGCTAATAATTAATTTCTTCTCTTAACCTACTTGCTTGGTTTTCCACACACACATTTTTTTTTTGTATAAATGGCTTCAGGTTCTCTTCGTGGAAGTGGTTCATGGACTCAGAAGCAGGACAAGTTGTTCGAGAGAGCTCTGGCGGTGTACGATCAGGACACTCCCGACCGCTGGCAGAACATCGCCCGCGCCGTCGGTGGGAAAACTGTGGATGAGGTCAAGCAACATTATGAGCTACTCCTTGAGGATGTTAAGCGTATCGAGTCTGGTATGGTGTCGTTTCCTTATGGAAGCGACGAGCAAAGGTAATAATAGAGTACTTCATACTTATTTTTTCTTTACTATAGAAAATAGCATTAGCATCTTTATGCAGCATCCACTTCGTTATGGAAACCTAGCTAAAACCTCAAACGGTTAATTCCCACCTCTAGAGGGTAAGAAAAGGTTGGACGTCTGCAACCTTAATTATTAAGAATTACCCTGTGATGATACGGAGGTTAACTATTCAAATTTCTGGACTAAGCAAAGGTGTTTGAGGTTTTTCTCCACATGCAATACTACTTCATTGCAAATTTGCAAATGTATCACAATATGGATGTAATGGTAGGAGAAAACATGTTTCAAGCATAACCAAGATCATTTAAGCCTTTTGCTCGTTATTGATTTTCCAACATGTACACTCTGTTCAATGTTAAGTGGAAAATGGAATTGGACTTTTTTCTTATATCCAATTGCTATAGTCGGTGCAAGTTGTAGGAATACTTTACAGTCGTGAACTTAATGATATCCAGGTGGTCAATCCAGCCTTTAAGAAGAGAGAATCCAAGGTTGTTGACGTCGAAGCATATATATATATATATATATAAGTTATGTAGGCTATACTAGAACAATTGCTTTCAATACGTACTTTTGTTAAAGTTCCAAAAAGACATTCGGGTTTGTATCCTTTTTCGGAAAAAAATATACCCAAATATTCCCCATATGATCTTGAAATTTTTTGACACGAACTTAAAAGAATTAGAAAGTTAAATCAGCTCAACTGATCACCTAAAAAAGCATTCTCAATTTGCCGTTGCACGATTAAACAGACCAAGATAGATAGTAATTGGGAGTTTTTCCCTTCCTTTCCCTACCACTTCTACAAAAAAGGGAGCAAAGTTGACTTACGATCAGCTTAAAAAACTCACGTAGATGGAAGGTATCGATGACATTCTCATGTAAATGAAAGGTATTGATGCAAAGAAAACTCTAAAAAAGGCATCACCAACATAATAACATTAATCCCACCATGCACCTGAACTTCTTTATTAACATCAAACGTATCGAAGATATTATATATAATTCCAGCTGAAGTTAAATTCGCTCCATGATTTCTACCATCAGGCTTCTGAGGCATCTGAGGATCCAGTAAGAAATCCATGTAGCAGCAGAGGCTGTGCAGGCAAAGCCATAAAAAAAGCAGGAATCTCCAGTATTAGCGGGCAAGAAGCAAGCAACTTGCATCAGCATATTATAGGTTGATCTGTTTAAACATGCATGTAAGTAAGTAATTAGTAAAAAGTAATTAAGTGATCACATCACGTTAGTCGTGATCTGAATCATGTTATTGGTAATTTGCTGTTCTTGTGCTTATCATTATGTGTGCGTGTGGCTTGTAATGGGGTTAAGTCAGTCTGAAGTCTTTGCATGGTGCATGCATGCAGAGGCTCTCGTTATCTGTAGGTTGTAATGGTTTTTCTGTTCATTTTAATGTATTGATGTTGTCTCTGTGTTATATGTGTAATGTGTTTGTCTTTATTGATTAGTTGTGATATATACGTGGTCGAGTATTTTTGCCTTAAATAAACACTTATTAATGGTCATTTTCAATGAAGAAAAGAAACAAAGTTTGATCAATTTGTGCATAAATACGTAGCAGTGGGGATCTTCCGGTGGGTGATTGGTTTGGATAAAAAAAAACAAGATGAACTTCCTGAGTGACTATATAAACAAACATGGATTTGGAGTTCCAACAAGAACCCTATGACTTAAACTTGGGTGACTTTTCTCAATTCCACTCTAAAAATAGTGGGATGAACTAGCTCTCCAATTTCTGGAAACCAAATTACACTCTAAAGTATAAATATTCTTTTTAAATCTTATATTTTTAGAATATGATAAAATCTCTTAATCAAATTTGAACCTTATATTGCATTTACTACCAAAAATTGGAATTTATATATTTCAATTGTAAATCACATTCCATTCTTGATTTTTGGAAATCAAATTAAGGTTCCAAACGCATCTTTAGATTCAAATCCAGTTTTGGTTGAATGAGATAAAAAAAATATTGCCCAAATTCCAGTATAGTGCACAATATCGACAACCTAAATTGACATCAAATCTGATAAAACGAAAACTAACATCGGAGTACTTGAACTGCAATTTGACTAATAAAGTGGTGGCAATCAATTTCTTATTAATAATCATGTGTTAATATACAATTAATTGACTACATTATGAATTCAGAAACTGATATTCAACTTGCAATCAAGCTCACTAAGATCTTCAATAACACTTAAATAAGCGGCTGTATATGTGTCATATCATACTTTTATCTATTAATGCATCTTAAATTGCAAGTGCACAATATTATTGGACTTATATTGATAATGTTTCATTACTAATAAAAAAATATGACATGAATAATTGATATCACCAAATATTCAAATTTATATAAGTGATGAATTTGTTTATCATGTTTTCCTACAATCAAATAAATATCAAATTTACTTTGTCATTTATTACATAGGGGTGATATAATTGGGTCTTATATCTGCGTTTTCAATATTGGCTTGCGTGCAACTACATTTACTACAAATTACTTGGGGCCCACTCCATCACCGTCATTGTTAATTTTTTTGCGAAAAATACTATCTAGAAGTAAAAATGACCTTAATGATAAATATAAAAACAAAAATACCCAAACAAAACTTTTTTTCTTCTCTCTCCAATTCTCTCTCATTTCTCTTTGATTCTTTCTCCTCTCTCTCGTCCTCTCTCAAGTTCTCTTTCCGATTCTCTCTCTGTCCTCACTTAACCCATTAAGTCACCACCACCAACAACACATCATCACCACCACTGTCCCGAACAAGCAGGGGTTTCATCGTCGCCGACAATGGTGGTAAGGGAGAATAGGCGTAGTGGTGGGGTGGCTGAGAAAACGAGGCCGACAGGGTGGAGTCATTGTCGGCGATGGTGATGTTGGTGGTGATGGTCTAGGAAAAATGGGGGAGGCGAGGGGAGAGTAGCGATGTTTGGGTATTTTTTATATATTTAATATTAATAATTTTTTTAAAATTTAGATGATGTTTTTTGCAAAATTTCTAACATCAACAGTGGCGGAATAAGTCCCACAAACGGTGGAGGTACACTCAAGCAATTTGTAGTGAATTGTGGGTGCACCAAGTCAATAGTGAAAATGTGTGTGCAAAAACTTAACTGTGTCACTTTATAGGTGCACCCAAGTAAATCACCCTTATTATATTGATATATACATATGTGTCGTACATGTACAAATTATCACATTAGCTGTGTTTGGATGTGTTGTTGCATGTTTTGATTGTTGTGAAACACCACTGTTGAAAATCAATGCACATCCAAACGCCTATTTGGTTCTTAACGCACATGATTGCGTCTTCTTTAAACACTCTTGTTTGGCTACACAAAAAATACGCATCGTGTCATAGACGATAATTTGCGATAGATTGACAATATGAGATGATTCACTTGCATACCTTATTAGAGTTGTCCGGAACACATGCATTCAGTATTCACGTTTGTTCTGTTACATTAATAAAAAATGCTACAGAAAAAAAATAAAATAAATTAATAATAAAGAAGCGGTAAAGTATAAAAACAACGCAGTCCGGCGGTCCATCATACCAACGAAACAACAATTCACGACTCGAATCCGAACCGGAAATCCCTAATTTTCCCGCTCCGACAATGGCGGTCGCCCTCCGCCGCCTGTGGCCCTTCTTCTCCTCCCCGTTCGCCACCTCCATTTCTCGAACGTCGGGTCCGATCATCTTCACATCTTCCTCTCACGCTCCGAGCATCTCCCTTCCCTTCGGCCGCCCGCCCCTTCTACAAGGTCACTGAGTCCATCCTTGTATGAATCTAGTGATTATCAAAGTGTCACAAGTATGGAACTTTGCTTAGTTCAGTTTCGGATTCTGTGGTGATGCTTATGGAAATTTGATATGGTTATGTCACTTTTTGTTTATATTTATGAAATAGTAGTAGTGGTAGTAGAGGTTACTGATGTATTTATGTTGTCAAGTGTTGACATTTGGTAGACTCTTGGCTTTGGGTAGGGCGGGTTAATTAACTAAGCTGGCTCGAGTTTGATTCGAGTTCAGCTCGATTGTTCAAGTTTGGTTTGAATCCTAATGAACTTAACGAGCTGAACATGAAATTAGTTCAGTTTGTTTGTCAACACCTCGATTTGGCTCGATAGCCATCTAAGTAAAATCAATAATGTTTGTGAAGTACATAAATGTAATACTCCCACGCTGCACATACTAACACATACATGTATTTTCATACACATACGTATGCACAATCCATAGTAATTACTAACAACCTTACTAATCAATAACCTTACATGGCACACACTTATTAAAAAATATTGTGCATAATGTTATATAGATAATCAGATAATATGATAATACATAAACACACATGACATATCCTTATTGTTGAAATTAGAAAAACATTTTGTTTTTCATTCATATACATGTTGTTGGACAAGACAAGTAGTTAAACTCGAGTTCAGCTCGATTTGAGTTCGTTCTATTTCAGCTCAGATCTAATGAACACGAGCCAAACATGAATATACCAAAAACATATCAAGCCGAACACGAACAAGCCCTTGTTCGTTCGTTCGTGTTCGTCTCGATAGACACCCCTAGCTTTGGGAGCAACTGCTGAAGTGGGGGCAATAAACATGTGAAAAGTTTGTTGTCATGTGCACCACTTATCCTTTGAGTTTAGCAACGAAATGGTGTATTTTTGGAAAGTTAATTTGATCGTATGAACATTTTTGATAGTTCACTGTCATGTGAGATATCTCCTATGTCAAAGCTCGCGAGTTAAACTCCTGGGTGGGGCTAATTGACTCGTTTTGATTAAAAAAATGTAATTATGGTCGCCCACTTCACTTACTGCTTACCGGAAATGAGGTTTATTTGTTCGTTCAAAAGTCTACTGAGTGATCATCTAAGTATATAATCACCCTTTTATGATTGAGGGTTTCAGACCCCAAAGTTACGAGCTTTGAAGGGTTCAAACCTCCTCAAGAGATGATAGCAGATAGCTTTTAATTGGTTAGTTCTTGCTGTATATATCTGTCTTTATTTGTAATTCTGATGTTTTTAATCAACTATGACAATCTTGTGAATAATGGACAAGTTTTCGAGGAAGTCAATGTACTGAGTAACTCTAATGACACAGATGAGTTAACATTAAAGTTCAGAAAAAAGATGCAATGGACGGTGGGCAGCAGCCAAGAGCAGGTTTTTTGCAATCAATTGCCAATTTGACCAAATCAGACCTTGATGTCGGGTTGAACTTTGTTGAATCTATATCCTCTGATTTTGGATAGAGTGCAATAGGTAGTTTATGAACACCTTATGTTTTATTTTTTTTATCTGACCTTGTAGATTTTGAACTTTTTGTTTGACAAGAAGTGGACTGTTGCTTTGTGGAGTGGGGAAGAGCAGTTTTGCTATAACATTACATTTTTCTATTGACTTAATAATGTTACCATTGATTGTCATTTTCCTTCTTAAATTAGCCACTCAGCTTTTTCCTATGTTTTTCCAGTAGAAAGCTGTAAACTCATCAATAGTTCTGGAGAAACAAAATTCAGTGACATAGTTGGCAACAACAGCAGTCATACTCTGGAGATGAAGCACAACAGATAGAAGTAGAACTATATTGTCGTACTTGAGATACCAAACAACAATACCGCAAGAGAAGCAACTTTACTAAGCTCAGTGTAATACAACTTCTAGGTATTTCAAAATCGTAAAATACAGAACAAGTAGTCGCCTGCTGGTGTCCATAACATGCAAGATGGTTGAATAATGAACAAAAGCAGGTGCTTTGTCATCTGCACCTGCTTGTAAGTGCAAGTTTCACTGTAATAGAATCATGGTATAATTGTTGTTATTCTCGACCTTTGGTGGTTTGAAGCCAAGAACAATTTTGTTCTTGGAATTGAGTCATTTACCAAATATATATTCATTCATGGTAGTGGTACTCTGAATATTTGTTGCATCCTGTTGCACCATTGCTTATAATTTGTGTTTTTTTTCTTCCAGTATCACGTTTCTATGTGCGTGACCACACACACCATGATCTCTTTGGCAGTGTGAAACCGGGGGATGAGGAATTCAGAAAAACATGGAAGAAGGAAATGGACGAGGACACCAACCTGTGGACAGGAAGTGATGAGGACGATGATGCCTGTGAATCAAATACCAGTTTAGAAAATGAAATCCGAAAAGTTAAGAGACAGGCAAAAGAACAAGCTGACCTTATCGACGCTGATGATAGTGATGAGCTAAGAAGTGTCTGGTCTGATAGTGATGAGGAGAAAACCTTGTGGACCGGCAGTGAATGTGATGATGATAATGACATTCCCACAGAGGCTCACCCAAATGGACGCAGCGATTCATATATAGACAAAATATTTGAATTTGATGAGACACCGAAATATCGAACACTTTCTGAATTACTTAAAGATGAAGACGAGCCAGAGGAGCTGTCTCCAGGAAAACAAGCTAGAAAAATTGCAGTTCAAAAGGCATTAAAGAAATTGAAGAAAGGGCCAGATGGACGATATACAAATGTGTGGGAAGTAATGAGTGATATAGACATCCTGATTGGTGCTTTTGAAAACATTGTTTCGGGACCAGAGTATGCAGAGCTGCGAGAAAGAGGTCCTAGGAAGTTAAACATGCAATTCTTTAAGGACATTCAGGCACGAATGAGAGATCCAAATTACAAATTCTCTCCAGAGTTAAAACTGAAACCAAAGAGCAAGTTTGTTTCAAGAAAAAAATGGCAGAAGGCCCAGTCTAGGAGAAGGAAAGATGCAAAGCGATAAACCAACAAAAGACAATCCATCCTCTGATTGTCATGGTGTGATTTTGAGAATGTGTTTAACATAGAATATGTATCCTCGGCAACCGTGCGTGCCTTAATACCTGATCTAAAGCTTTTGGTCTGCGATGATCAGCTTGATGTCTCTGTTGGACTTCTAATGTCCAGCAGACAGTTGATCAATTTAAGACTGGTTAAACTTTGAGCATAAAAGTGTCAAGAGTTATAGTTGACTTGAGGTCTTCTCTGCACAAGAATTGTGAAACCAATCTGATTTCTGTGAAAGATGCTCCAAGACTCGTAGTTTTCATTTGGTATCTTTTAACTGTGAGTGTTTGTTGTTCTCTCCATTCAGAATGATCAAAGTAAACATACAGTTTGTGTCATGTTGATGATGCTCTGTAATACGAAAATGTGTTTGTTTTCTTTTAATCTCAGATTATCTTGGGGAATTTCTCTTCATCTATGATCCTTAACATCTTTCGGTGTGATAGTATCATTATTAATTCAATGCAGCATACATTGTAATGAGATTTTACTTTCAGAATTGCGCTTATGGAGTGGTTAATTTCTTCACTACCACCCATCATTGTAATGCAACGGATACTAGCCTTTAATTATATGATGTCGAATCCTTTTCTGTTAGTTTTCTTTTTGCACAACCTGCTTTGTCGCTTCTTAAAGATCATAAACTTACGTTGCAGCTGCAATAACCTCTTGCGGGCTTTTTTTGGTTTGTCTATCTGTTTCCTCATAACTGGATTCTCAGAGGATTACAATATTACATGGTGGCAGGCATTGAGAAAAGAAGAAAATCGCCTGAAATAGCTCAGGCGCAATTTTTCACTTTATATTTCTCTCTTCAAAGTAAATATCAGAGTTAGTGGTGCCTTCCCATGCTAGTGGTGCCTTTTCTAATCTCTACAGAAAGGTGCCCTCTCATCACCTTTTATGGTCCTAGAATGTTTTTAAATGCAATAACTCTGCCCTGACATCTTTGTCCTCCGTATCATGCCCCGCTTTGTTTGTCTTGTTTTCTTTCTCCATGTCATTGTATTCTTTATAAGTTTCATACATTAGGTTCAGTACACGTGAAACTCAACAGTGATGCTTTCATGAGCTTTCATGTTTTCCTTGAACTACTGTTCTTCCCTAATTATCTTCTTCTAAGGTTTATATATATATGTAGAATCATATGTTGTTGGGTGGCCTAGTCCAGGACTAGTAATGACGATTAAGATCAACGTTTATTAATACTGCATATGTCCTCACAGAGGTCTTTCCAGATGATAGGAGGGTATGTAGAGCTGATAGGTGCCAATTACTAACACTTCAACATAATCAAGTGAACCAAAAAGATATGTATCATTCTATGTATTACTTATATATAACAAAATTTGAAAGATACAGGTCCTATCATTGTAAATTCAAATTCAGTTTTGACAGAAACTTGATTGTATCACCTAGAGATTTAGGTCAAATTCAAATTCAAAATAATTCAATTTAAACATTAAGTTTGATCAGTAAAATTTGATTGTATCACCTAGAGATTTAGGTCAAAAGTGTTGGGAGATGTTCTAACGATGCTATTACACGACGACGGGTTAAGATGCACAGTGGAATATATTGTACGTGAAATTAATTAACTTCTGGTTCTCTCCCAAACTGTAAATGCAACAAAACACACAAGATAAATAAACAAGCAATAGACGAACACACAACTTAAACAGACCACGACACGCATATTACAAGGTTCGGCAACATACCTACGTCATTTGGGAGTCTCCTGCGGATTTCCTTTTTTTATTCTGCTTCTCCAGCAGGAGAAACAACCGAGATTACAAGTTTATGGAAGCAATATGTCATCGAAAGCACTCTAGATATCTCTCTAGCCATAATCTCTCTTAAGGAAATAATAATGTGTTGCGTTGTACAAAAACAAGAACGGACATGCCCTTAAATAGACTCATAACCGAACATAATCGAACATAATCGAATAGAAAAAATCCCAGAAAACGTGGGCAACGGTTGACCGGAATCTCTCAAACGGTCGATCGTTCGGTTAACATGAACAATTCCTGTTAATTTTGGTTAACCGGTGTAACTGACCGGTTAACCGCCCCACTATTTCTATATGCTTAACAAATTTTAAATAAATTTCCAACAATCTCCACATTGGTTTGAATTTGTTACCTGAGTCGTCTTCCAACTCGCTTCCTTCGTGCTTCCATTAAGCACCGTCGACGCAACCCCGAAGCGCTCATCCTTCCTAGTTTTTGAGGACATTGAGAATCTTCAAACACAACTCGAACTTCTCCCGACTGACCACCTTGGTCATCATATCTGTCAGATTCTCGTTTGTATCAATCTTCTGGAGAATAACCTGACATTTCCGATCCATTCGCGAATCTTATGACACCTTACTTTAATATGTTTGGTCCATGAATGGAACGTCTGATATTTGGCTAAATAAATTGTACTTTGGCTATCACAATGCAATTTAGTCACTTCCTGTTCCATCCCCAAATAGTTAACCAAATCTTTCAACAATATAACTTCCTTTCCGGCATCAACCGCTATCATATACTCCGCTTCCGTCGTAAACAATGCAGTAGTAAGTTGGAGAATGGATCTCCAACTCACTCGTCATCCACCTAAAGTGAACACGTATCCTGTTGTGGACATCCGTTTGTCCAGATCACCAGCATAATCTGAATCAACGTACCCCTCCACCTGTCTTTGTGTTCCATCTCTGGTGTACTTCAAGCTAACATCGATGATTCCCTTCAGGTACCTCATCAGCCACTTTAATGCTTCCCATTATTCCTTCCCTGGGTTAGCCATATAACGACTCACCAGGCTAATTACGTGTAAAATTTCCAGCATAGTGCAGATCATAGCATACATAGGATCTGACTGCACTAGCATATGAAACTCTATCCATATCTCACATTTCCTTTTCCGTAGAGGGTTTGTACTTCGTGGAGAGCTTGAAGTGAGCGCTTATCGGTGTGAACATGTTTGGCATTCTCGAGATTGTATCTCTAGAGGATTTTGCGAATATAACTCCTTTGAGTGAGCAGAATTTCACCTCTTTCGGTATCCCTGGAGATCCCCATACCGAGAATTTTTTTAGTACTCTCAAGGACTTTAATTTTAAACTCCCCACGAAACTTCGCTTTGATATCATCTACATGTTTCATCTCCTTAGTCACAATCAACATATCATCATCATGCAAGACCAAGAACACGTGTGTCCCATCTTTCAGAATCCTTAAGTAAACACAACTATCATAGTCGCACCGTACAAAACCATTCATCAACATAAATGTATTGAATCTTTTGTACCACTGCCTCGACGACTGCTTAAGTCCGCAGAGGGACTTCTTTCACTTGCATACTTGTCATTCTTTGCCTTGTGTAATGAACTCATCTGACTGCTTCATATAGATCTCCTTCTTTACGTGCCCGTGAAGAAACGTTGTCTTCACATCCATGGATAACAACATTCTAATCGAGGTATGTTTTACAATGGGTGAGGAGATCTTGTTGTAATCGACTACTTATTTCTGAGCATATTCATTTACCACCAACCTCATATTCTATTTTAACTCCTCATTAAGAGTTGACCATTCCTTCATCCTTGAAGATCCACTTTCACCTAATCGTGTGTTTTCCCTATGAAAGCTCCATTAACTCCAAAATTTGGTTCTTATGAAGAGACTTCATCTCTTCGGTAATAACTATCATCTACTTGTTCATGTCTTCCTGCTTAATGATTTCATCGAATGTGCAAGAGTCCCCACATTTGGTAACAAGTGCAAAGCAATGCTAGTGTCATCGTGACCATACCATGCTGGTGTCCTAGTGATCCCCATTTGTCTCCCCTGAGCAATATTCTCCTACTCGGGCTCTTCCTCTACTTGTGAGTCGATTCTTTCCTGCTGAACTTCTTCATTCAATTCACCCTCTGAAGTCGTGACTCTCACTTCAGTCGTTCTCAAGTACTTAACAGATTTTCCCGTACTTTTCTCTACAAATCCAAATCAAAACCAACAACCACAAAATCCAAATCAAAACAAAAAAAGAAAAGATAGAGCTCACCAACTAGGAAGGGATGCATATACCACAGAGTGGTTGCTTGGTGGTGGAAGATCTGATAGGGCTCAGGAGGCAAGGAGGCGGAGTATTCCGAGGAGGCGAGGTCGCGACGGCGAGGAGGTGACAAGAGGCGAGGATTCGACGAGGCTTAGTAGGCGACTAGAGGCGAGGATCCGACGGGGCTCAGGAGGCGATGAGGGTACACATAGGCGGCGGGACTCTCGTGGAAGAGGTTTGGGAGTCGGAGGGTAAGGGAACTAGGGTTAGATTTGGGCTTTCTGATTATTAAATTATTAAGTCTTTAATATAATAATATAATATATATTGTTAATGGGTATACAAGTATGGGTAATTACGGGTAATGCACATACCTGTACCTGACCCGTTTATCCAGCTGGTAAATGGGTACAAAATTTTGTACTCGTACCCGTACGAGTCGGGTAGGCAGGTAATGGGTATTACCTGCCTCGTTTACAACCCTACTCGTCAGCGTTCGGATATACTCATCAAACATCTTGAATTGTATGGAACCAATTTCGACCGTAGTGCATTGCGCATCGTTGCCCATAACAACGATCCCTCGTTTTATTGGTTCATAGGATGTAAACCACTCTCTAACCGGGGACATATGGTATGATGCTCATGTATCTAAAATCCAATCCGTCGAAGATTTATCGATGCCTACAGTTCAAACTGTCAGGACGTCTACGACGTCCCATTCCTCCACCACGTTGGCGAAATCAAGCCCCACGGCTTTATCTTTCTGCTGCGCCTCCTTTAAGGCTCTACAGTCACGTTTCATGTGACCCATTTTCTTGCAGAAAAACATTCAAATGTTCTCCCTTTTGATTTTGAGCTGCCTCTTTTGCTTCCACCTTTGTTCCCCGTCATGCCCATTCCATTTGATGCCACGATCAGTCTTTCACCATTGTCAGAAGAACTACTCTCAGAATTTTTTCTTGTATCAAAGGAGATCAACGTGCCATTAACATCCTCTAACACTAATGAATCCTTACCATATATGATCGTGTTCCCCAAATTCTCAAACAAGTTTGGCAGTGACGTCAACAACAACATTGCTTTGTCTTCATCTTCCATTTTGACACCCAGCTGCGTCAAATCTGCAATCAACTTGTTGGACATCGATAGATAATCAATGAACGATGTGTTCTCCCTCATCCAAAGCATGTACAACTGACGATTCAAATTCAATTTGTTGTCGAAGTTTTTTTTCATAAACCTCTCATCCAGAAGTTTCCAATATTCAGCCGATGTCGCCGTCGATTCTTCGATGAGAATACCATCGGAAAGGCACAATTCAATAACCCATATCACTCGGAGATTCAACATCTCCCACTTCTCATTGGTTATCTTTGATGACTTCTTCTCTTAACCTCCCAAAGTGTTTAAGAATCTATCCGTTTACGACATCAACGCATGGACCCTCCTTTGCCATGTCGAGAAGTTCATTTTTCCGGTGAATTTCCTCATACGAAAAATTCTTGCATCTTCCGTCATCGATAAACGCAATCAAATCTCTGATACCAGCTGGTGGGAGATTTCTAACGATGCTACTACACGACAACGAGTTAAGATGCACAGCGGAATACGAAATAATGAATACTTCTAGTTCTCTCTCAAACTTTTAATGTAACAAAATACACACAAGATAAATAAACAAGCAATAGACGAACGCACACCTGAAGCAAACCACGACACACGCGTTTTACAAGGTTCGACAACATGCCTACGCCCTTGGGGGTATCCTGAGAGTTTTATTTCCTTCTTTCATTTCTCCAACGAGCGAAGCAACATTAATTACAAGTTTATGGAGACAATATGTCCTCCAAAACACTCTAGATCTCTCTCTAGCCATAATCTATCTCTAGGAAATAAACTCACAATGTATTGTATGTGTTGTACAAAAACAAGGGCGAACAGACCCTTAAATAGACTCATAACCGATCATAATCGAACATAATTGAATATAACCGAATAGAAAAAATCCAGAAAAAACGTGGGCAACGGTTGACCAAAATCCCTCAAATGGTCGACCGTTCGATTAACAGGAATGATTCCTGTTAATTTCGGTTAACCGGTGTAACCGACCGGTGTAACCGACCGGTTAACCGGTGTAACCGACCGGTTAACCGACCGAAATCCCTCAACCGGTGTAACCCACCGGTTAACCGCTCCACTATTTCTATTTACTTAACAAATTTAAACCAATTTTCAACAGAAGACATATAGGCAGTGGACAACATCATGCAGTAGTATTTCTAGCAATTTAAGACTACATGTAAGACATATACTTTAGGTGCAAGAATTTATGGACCTCTGCTGATCAAAACAGAACTGATAGAGAAATGAAAATTAGTACTCTGCAGTCTTGTGCCTATATTGCATTGGCAATTTTGGAAACAGTGTATCACAATCACATAATTTGTCCTGATCTCTCACCCTAAAGTAAAGCTGTTGTCTTTACGAGTAGAAACTATTTTTGAAGCTGGTATTTCAATTGCAATGAATAGTTTTCAGACAATTGCAATGTATAGCTTTAGAAACAGTGCACACACAAATTCATTTTTCAACGTAGTTAAGCCGAAGTTCTTATATTAGTTAGTTTCATTTTTTGACTTTTTTTGTAATTTGTTTGAATAGTCTCCTTCATACTGTATTAATTAGCAAATGTTGGAATCTAAGATGAGTATTCTGAGAAATGAGTATCTAGCATTAGTAGGTTGAGAACAAGAATCCATAAACTTAATGGTTATAAAACGAGGATGTCCAAGCCTTAAGCCTTAGATTGTGACAAGTTGAGATCACATGTGAAGTTGGCTGCAGTTCTACTGGGCAAGAGCAAGTGGTCAGTGGTGTGGCCAGAAAAACAATGTGGTACATGCCTTGCACGTTTCAAACTCCCAACTGCTCTGTGCCATGATTTTCCTTGTAGGCAAAGCAAGACACAACCTGCCAGTAAAATAGAAGTTGACTCACCAAGGACATGTTGTGAAGGATACCAATCCTTATCTTCGGTTCCCTTCATGTTTGTGTCCTTAAATTGATTTCTTCTTTCTTACCCACATCACTTTCATTTCATTTACCGTGTCTGACTTTTGCAGTGTCACATGCTACTCTAGTTTTCTTACTTCCTCTTGCTAATGGGTGGGCTTGGATGACAAAAAAACTGATAAAATTTCTCAAAAAAATTGATTTCTCTCTCTCCTGCATCCAAACATTACCCAAGATTTTTCCAAAAAAAACGAGTTTTTTCATAAGTGATGCATTTTTGTCCTTGTTGGAGATAAATCTTTACAATATTTTTCTACTTGAAAGAATATTTGAAGAGAGGAAAATTGATTTTTCCAGGGAAAAGTCAAAAAAACAGGTGGGATACAAAAAAATTGGCTGGTCTTAGTTGTTTGGATAAGAAATTAGTTTTTAACTTTATGTCAAATCGTATATTTTAAGCTAAAATTTTCTCTGTCTAAGTCATTACTGCGAGTAAAAGCATAAGTTAGACAATTTGGTTGATATTTACACCCTCTGCTTATGTAAAAGCATTTTTTTATGAACATGTCTGGCCTAAGTGCTCCCCAAAGCTTTTTCGAAGGCTAACAGTACAAACTTCACAACCCCAACAATCTAGAAAGACTCAAAGAAGTCAGTGGCCACCAAAATTTGCCTTAAAAACATCATATTATTATAATACATCTATAATAAAATCATAGTTAACTGCTGCTTCTACACTGTTAGCGACAACACTAGCGCCTCCAACGACAGCACACAGAATGCAAAGAAGAATGTGAGCAGAAAATAGCCGAACACCAAAATCCTAACATTGACGGTCTTACAAGAAACACTCTTTTTACATTATAGAGCAGCTATTTGCATTGTCATCACTTGAAGGATAGTAGGGATCATGTTCACCACCACCGCCATATGTCTGATAGTGGTAGACATAGGGGTTGGTGTAGGGATGATAGTATCCTGTGTACGAAGGCACCTGAGGGGCCCTGTTGTAGACCATTTGAGGCTGCATGCTGTTTTGCATGTTGTTTTGTCTGTTTATGTTCATCATGGTTGATGGGTGATGGCTCTGATACCCCTGCTGCATGTTCATCAACATCTTGGGGTTTGAGTGGAGCTGTTGCTGGTGTTGATTCTGATGCACACCAAAGCCATTGGATGGGAATCCAATGGGAATCTGCATGTTGTTTGGTTGAAAATGAGGCTGGGCTTGATTGGATCCCATTACATTAATAGCATTGATGTCACCAATCCTCTTGCCACCATCAAGACAAAAATTCCCACCACCCATCAGCTTGTTGTTTGCTGTTCCAAAGTTTGTACCATTCTGGTCCAACATCCCATTGGAGCTCATCAAAAGTGAATTTTGGTCGGACTTCCCACCCTTACCCCCACCTTTACTCCATGGAGAAATATTGCTAGAAATATTACCAGAATTGGTGTTGTTGGTTGGTTTCAGTAAATTGATTTGGTTGATTTTGTTTCTCAGGAAAGGCAAGTCATCATCCTCATCATCCTCATCATCATCCCCAGAGAAATCATCTTCATCAGAGGAACTATAAAATGGAGACTTGAGCTGGTTCTGAAATGGGGACTTAGGTTGGTTCTTGAATGGAGACCTGAATTGGTTCTGGAATGCTTGTTGACCCTTCATGGCTTTCTGCTTGTTTTGATTTTTGTTGGTCTCAGGAAGATTATTTTGCTTTTGCTGATTGATCCTGTTGTTTTGGTTGTTGGATCTCTGAGACCAGAGCTCTGCATGCTTGCCTGCTCTTGCCAACCTCTTGATCAGTGTCTCACAGTCCACATTTCCCGAGACTGTGGCCTTTTGGTTCTCTGTTTCCACATTGACTTTGTACACCCCTGAATCAAGGACAGACAGATTTCATGCATGGCAGATGAAACTACAAAAAAATTATAGGGAATTATTTCCATGTTCTTCCCATGTTTTCCTTTACTGTGAACAGCAAATAACTTGTAATCACTGACTGAAAACTAGATTTTATCTCATGTACTACTTATTTATTGAATAAACCAGAATAAAATATGGCAACATAGAACAAAGTGAGGAAAAAGAAATGAGAGCCTTCAATTTTCTGGAGCAGCTTAGTAACTTTCTTCTTGCACCCTTCACAGTGTATGTTCACCTTCAACACTATGGTCTGAAAAAGAAGATTCACACATTAAGTTTTGGCAAACATCTGGTCATCTAGAAGAGAAAGTAAAAGGAACAGAAAGAGTTGAAAGAACCTGTATTTTTAAGAGCTTGAAGTCCTCATCTCTGTTCATGGTTTCCAGTTCTCAAGGGAGAAGATTTATCTTAGGAGACTCTCTTGTCTTCTCCCAACTGTCTCTCAAGTCTCAACTCCAGCACATGAATGGCCTCTAAAGCCAAGAGCCACTGCCAATATATAGTAGTAAACTACTAAAAGTGTGGGATGGTAAAAAACATGGGCATGTTTCCAAAAATTCCCTTGTCACAACGGCACTCTTGTCCCTACATTTTATTTTAACCAAAAAATCCCTTCAATTTGCACGTAAATAAGCTGTGTTTGTCCAGAACAATATCATTTGTCACTAATATAAACATTAGACTCTTTGTGTTTCAGTCATTGCATCCCAAAAGTAGTTAGAACAATAATTTGTTGATGTATTAATTTTTGATGTAACTCTACAATATGCTTCTCTTTGCACGTAGATATTTGCAAGATTTCCTTAATTAGAAATTGCCGTCATTTCAAACTCTCTCTTCTGTAAATCTGTGATACACGCATGTCATTCTATAATAAAAGATGATCCAAATCATGTAGTGATACAACTCATCCAAGGTAGAACTAGACAATATCCAGTTGGTCAATCGATAATTTTGTTTTTTTTAATATTTTACTAATATGATTGTAAATCGGGACATCCACATTCTTGTCAAGGCTTCATCACTTCATTCTACGTATCTGGGTTTGTATGTTTGATGTTTTAACTGTATTACAATGTTTAAAAACCAAAAGTTTATAGTTAAAAGATGCAAACATTCGTTTTCTATATAATATATATACCTATCTAATTTGTGTTACTACCGGTTTAAAAAATAACATCTTCGTACGTTCCTAAAGATAAGGATATGCATTTTCACATTTGTAAGTGATTCATATTCCTCTTCCCATTTTGAATATAAACACGATGGAAAAAAACTAAACACTAATTAGGTGAATAATGGTGGATTTGACTCCATTGTAGATTCTCTTAAACGTTTCATCTTACACAATGCAAGACCTAATAACAAAAATAACCCGATCCATGTTACTTGCACTGCCTACGATGCAAGCCAACACAAATGACAATGTACTACTTCAAACTTGTATATTTATATTGGTGTTTCTTAGAACATCCACAACCCCAACCCAAAATCTCCCTTCTAACTCAGTTTTCTCTCTGTCACGTCAGCAAAAAACACTATACAACCCACCACCAACCCAACCCATTTTTTACTCCTTAACCCCAACCTTACTTTCAACATTCTCTTTCATCGACATCATTTTTTTTAATCTCATTTTCTATTCCATCACAAAAATACATAAACTACTAAATAAATTATTTCTACAATAACTTAATCTAATTAAATTACGTTAATTGCCAAATAATATCGAAAAATTAGATTTAATTCGACAATTACATAATACGATAATTTTAAATTAAATTATTACAATGCGTATTACAAACAAAATTAACTTGCATTCCTTCCAAAGTGTTGCCATATATTTTCGATCAAATCGGCTTGCAATGCTATATGTTTCCGGGCGTCCCGAACTCGATCTCTGTTACGCAGATATTTGTTAATATCTACGATACTATCAGTGTAATACGGAAGACCTGACTCGTTTGAACTTTCGGTGGTGTTTTGAGGTCGGTCGTTGAGAAATTCGTTTACATTCATCAACTGCTCGTAAGAGTCGCGTTTGTCCTCCACGACCATGTTGTGCAATATTATGCATGTAGTCATAATTTTACCGAGAATCTCTGGACTCCATGCTAGCGATGGTCTTTTCATGATGACGAATCTTGCTTTAAGTAACCAAATGCACGTTCCACATCTTTCCTTGCTGCTTCCTGAAATTGGGCAAACAATCTATCTTTTGATGTCTGAGGAAGAATGATTGATTGCATAAATGCTGCCCATTTTGGATAAATGACATCGTGAGATAGTAACCCATATCATACGGGTTGCCATTTACTTCATATCTAACAGGTGGTGCACGTCCCTCCATATTTTCGTCGATAACTGAAGATCGTTGGAGGACATTCAGATCGTTACACGATCCTGGGATCCCAAAAAATGAATGTCAAATCCATAGGTCGTAAGATGCAACAACTTTCAGAACAAGTGTTGCATTTCCGTTTCGGCCCTAATATTGTCATTTCCTAGCAGCTGGACAATTCTTTCATTCCCAATGCATACAATCGATGTTGCCCATCATGCCTGTAAACCTCGTAGTTCACCAACCTGGAGCAATCTTGCTACGTCCGCTGGATTAGGTGTTCGTAGATATTCAGCACCGAAATTGCTGCCTTCACAAAAAGTTTGGAGGGACATTCTTGTGGTTGCTTCGCTAAGACGTAAGTACTCGTCAATCGCGTCTGCTGCTACGCCATATGCTAACATCCGCAACGTTGCAATACATTTTTGGATACCTGATATGCTAAGTTGACCCACAACATTTGGTCGTTGCTGGAAGAATACCTCTGTAGCCTCGAGCGTGTTTACAATTCGAAGGAAGACATTCTTCCGCATTTGAAACCTTCTTCTGAAAATACGATCACAATACACTGGATTGTCAGTAAAATAATCTGTAATTAGACGATTATAACCAACCGTCTGATCTTTGTCCGGGTTAGAAGTTCGCGTTCTCTTCCTACATGGACATTGTGTATTGAGATAAGAGGAGAGGTACTTGACAACTGTGTCGATTACTTGGTCTATTGCCTCATCTATGACATCAGATGATGAAGATGAGGACTTGGAATTAGAAGTATTGCCAGCCGACATACTTGAGACTTTGCGTTTGAGGAGGAGTTGCAGTTTAAGATTCCCGTTACAATGACCTCATATTTATAACATTAATTACATCTTGTAAAACGAATCTTACTTGTTCACGCAGCATGCGTTGTCGGACGAATTTTTTGGGTTTAAGATTTATTAGTAACTCTCTACTGAGTTTTTTAGTTATTAATATATTTTAGGGTGAACCTGAGTAAATTCGTGTGTTCTATTTTCTTTATCTTACTTATTTTCTTTAATTGCTTACATTTATAATTATTAATTTTTTACATTTATCTTACTAATTTTCATTTATTTTAATTTTCACGGATATATTCTAATTATATGAATTACTATACATATCAATTATATATTAAATAACAAATATAATAACAAAAAACCAAAAAAAAAGCCAACTCGGGCCGGCCACGTGGCCAACCTGGGTCCGCCCCCAGGTCGGGTCGCTGACCTATGTCTGGACCCGACCTGGGTCCACCCCCTATTAAGGGGGGCTAGGGTCGGGCCCCCTCAGACCCGACCCCAAAGAGCACCCGTTAAGGGTGCTCTTATAGTTTGGGACTGTATGACATATAATATCCATCCTTTTCTACACATGCACAGTAACTTCGTAAGGAGTACGAACACTGTAACAAGTTACCTCCAAGAGCACCGACAAAGGATAGCCCAAACACGTTAACTTGTTTTCTTCCTACAATGATTTGTCATCTCATATGTAAGATAAAAATTACAGTAGATCGGATATATATATATATATGTGTATATATATACAGAAATATTACAATGAGACCAGATCTCATTATAATAAAATGAGATCCCATCTTTTCCTCCCTTAGATCTAGATCCAATGGTTGATTTATCCAACATACAATTTACACAAACAAAGGGTATTACCGTAAAACCCACACAACAACCCACTCCACTCTCTTTTCTTGCCGATCACTCCAACCCACTCCACTCTTTTCCCCTTTCTCTCCGTCGCCTCCTACTCCAACCTCCTACATTTCGGCCACCAATAATCCGACTCCGTTGCTACGTCGCCGTCCACTCCAGTCTTCGACTCCCCTGTCGCCGGCATCTGTCTCATACCGCTCCGATGATCTCATCCTCAGCTTGTCGGTCCTCCGTTGCTTCGGACTCGTCATCGTATCCGACGTTGCCGCCCTCTGATTCCTGCCTTCACGACATTGTTGTCAATGTAAGGCTCCTTTTACTGTGTTTTGGGGTTAGGGTTTTGGATTGTGTTTTGATTATTGTTTGGTTAGTTGTTCGAGTTTGGGGATCTGTTAACACTAATATGCTAACACTAAGAAACTGGGAGAAGGAGTAAAGGGTGTGTACACTAAGAAAATGAAGGATTGTCTTGATCCTGCATTTGCCCCTGGACTGGAATGTCTCACATCGAGCCGGGAGGCCTCTCGTTCCCTGATGTGCTTAACATCCTCCATAACCTCCAAGGTGACGTTGTAGCAGCGGATGTGGTTGAGTTCAACCCACAGAGAGACACAGTTGATAGGATGACGACAATGGTGGCAGCGAAATTGGTCAGAGAACTCACTGCAAAGATATCCAAGTGAAAGTGTTCTTCAAATTGTTGCTATTTACCCCAATAATAAAAGAAGTGATTGCTCCATTAATGTTTTGATGAGAAGAAAATTGTCACGAGTAATAGAAGTTTGAGGTAGTAGTACGGGGATAAAGTTGGTCAAATTTCTAAATAATAGGTGCTATTAACGAAGAACAGAAGCTTATGTTCAATCCTTAAACCTTGTTATTAGTTACTGAAAATTATATATTTATATACTGTTATGCTTCTAGCTTCTGGATTTCTTATTTGTTGTGAAATACCATCGGTATAAAAAGGGTTGATGACTCCAATTTTTTTTAAGGTTTGCTCAAGATTGACGATGGAGTCAAATTGATGATCTATTAGCCAGGTTTGACATCCGAAAACAAGTTAAGGAGATTGGAGAATCGCAAAAATAAAGAATCGAAAAATATAAATATCATCTAAACGAAATTGTATCCATGTATCTACTTTGTACTTAGTTTAGCACTGCCTCAGTAAGATACTATAAGAAATTTGACTGCTTATACTACACAATAGCTAGTTTTGCTTAATAGTATTTTTATATAGCTTCTTCCATGATTTTGTTTGTTTTCTACTTCTTTTTCAGAATTGAGATTCAAAATTTTGTGTTATCTAAAAACAAAACACCCACCTGAGCTAAACAAGGTAAACAAGTTGATGTTGTTGATAATGCGACTTCAGTGTCTGTTATCCTTAATTTGTTTGTTTTGGTGGATAAGAAAATGTTATTTTTGACTATCACGGGTTGCAAAGTGGTTATGCTTTCTATTACTAAATAATTACATTGTATAATATCCTTCCTATCTTATTAAAAAAAAGCAAACAAGCCTACATACATGGACAGACCGAACATCTACAAACCCTGAAACATTTATTTTCTTCCTCATGGAGAGGAAAAATTGACAAAGCTATAAAAATAAAACCAGTAAATCTAGAGCTCTTCCTTTGGAACACTCCCTTTCTTGACTTCTGTTTTTTAGTTGATTTCTTACTGATTGGAGTACATTATTGTAAATATATCACACTTACACTTGACACTCTGGTACCTTGAAGATAGAGGATGGTGCTTTTCCAGATATATACATAGCTAGTTTTTATATTTAAGCAATGATATTCCATATTTAGAAGAGTACTTTCAAGTCAAAACCTAAAAAAAACTATCTTGAGTGGCAATTAAAAACATGTTGTAACCAGTCTTGTAGTACAATAACTACTTATTGTATTACAATAACTACTTATACATTGTGTTGTTTTGCAGGAGAAATTGAATAAAAAAAAGAGCACAAAAGCTTTGAAAATGAAAAGTTCTTCCTCCTTGAAGGTTTATAAACTTTTTCACAAACAATGACTCTTGATTAAATTATTTTTCTCTTCCGTAACTATGAAGTTTTTTTGCAGAAAACAGAGATAGCCAAAATTGAGAAAAAAAAGATTTCAGCTCATCCTCTTGGCAGCAGTTTGTTAATTTTTTTGCTTGCTAAATATATCTACATGTGCTATAATTGTTTTTAATCTAGACATTTTTCTGTGTAATAGGCTATATAATTTTCATGTAATATGCTTTTGTTTTTTACATTTTGCTATAGTTGTTGTTAAACTAGTCATTTTTCTATGTAAACTATTATAGTTGTGTAATAGGCTATATAAATTTCATACTTCTGTTTATAATTTTATTTGCTGCTATGAAATATAAAGTAATTTATTTGCTACTATTCTTATGTATTATGATCATATAGTTGTTTAATAAACGTTGTTGCTTGTGTATTGAACGAGAGTATTTGTGTATTAGAATTGTATTGTTATGTAATATACTATTATGAGTTTGTAATAAACTAGTGATGTAAGATAATATTTAAATTTGCTATGTTTTTTGCTTGCTAAATATTTCTACATGTGCTAAATAATTATTTCTTACGTTTGGTATAGTTGTTGTTAAACTAGTCATTTTTCTGTGTAAAGTATTATACTTGTGTAATAGGCTATATAAATTTCATACTCTTGTAGTTATAATTTTATTTGCTGCTATGATATATAAAGTAATGTATTGGCTGTTGTTCTTGTGTCTTATGATTATATAGTTGTTTAATAAAAAAAATTGCTTGTGTGTTGAACAATGGTATTTGTGTATTAGAATTGTATTGTTATGTAATATACTATTATGCTTTTGTAATAAACTAGACACCCTAGGATAGTAATTAAATTTGCTATGCTTGTCTAACAAGTTTGTATTATTCCCTAATAAACTTCTATGCTTATTTATTTGCAGTTTATAATTGCATTAATCAACGCTGTTTCATAAGCAGTTATTCAAATGCAATTAAGCAGCTACAACCAACAGAAAAGCAATTTGAAAAGTTAGCAATAACTCCCTTCTCAAGTCTTCATAACATCTCTGCATTCTCAGTTAATGTTAGACTTTTAGAAGACCTTTTTTCAAGATATGAAGATAACAATAATTTTCTTGTTGGTGGAAAATTATTGAACTTCTCAGTTAAAGATGTGGCTGGAATTCTTGGGTTACCTGATTATGGTTTACCCATCGAATTAAACAAAAAAAAGTTCTCGTCGTCTTTATTGAATTTATATGGAGTAGATGTTTGTGACAGCAAAAGGTTAACATCTCTTATGAGCTCTATTTCCAAAGATGAAAAGCTTGTTGACGATTATGTAAGAATGTGGATTCTTTTGATGTTGTCAACATTCATTACTCCAGAAAGTACCACTAAAGCTCCCAAGTCAGTTGTTATATATTTGGAAAATTTAGAACACGTCAAGTTTTACAACTGGGCTGGAGCGGTACATAATATGATCATGGAGAAAGCGACAGAAATCTCCAAAGAGATCAAAGAGAAGAGAAAAGGTTTAAAAAACAAGGTCTCGGCGTATATCAATGGATGCACTGCATGTTTAATGGTTAGTATTGAAGTCGTGTGGTTATGTATTTTAGTAATGTAGTTGTGTATTGCTATATGTTTATTGTGTATTGAACTTGTGTAGTTATGTATTCCACAAAACATTATATATTCTGCATCCCAGCTTTTATAATTTTGAACTTGTCTACTGTGGTTGTGACAAGTTATCTGAATTCATGTACTCGTTGACTATATTGAGGAATGAAAGTTGCACAGCCTTAATTGTTAGTATTGAACTCGTGTGGTTATGTATTGTAGTAATGTAGTTGTGTATTGCTATATGTTTATTGTGCGTTGTTATATCATTTTTGTGTATTGAACTTGTGTAGTAATGTATTCTACTAATGTAGCGTATTGTTATTTTTGCATTGTTATATATTTTCTATTTTTCTAATAAATGATTTTTTAAAATATAGGTTTGGCTATATGAGCATTTGACATTTTTGAAACCAACATGGCCTGATTTGCAGCCAAGAATAAAAAGATGGGGAGGTATAAAGTTGACATTGAAAAGCTTAGATGATGTTCAAGATGGGGAGGTATTTGCATGACATTATTATTGACTTATTTTTAGTTAGAAAAATATTATTGTACTTATTTTTGTTGACATTAAGTCTTCTTTTTTGTAGGTTTTGAGTATCATTGATTTTAAGGAGTCAGAATTTTTGAAGCTAAAACCTGATGAAAAAGGCATTCCCACTGAAAATATCATCACAATTGTGAAAAGAAAAGCAAAAAGAAGAAAACAAGAGACAATTTGTCAAAGTGGAGAAACTGAAGATGGACAATCTCAAAAAATTAAAGGAAGCAATGAGTTGGTAAAAGAGGAAATTCTGCAGTTGTTGCAAGAAATAGAGAGATTAAATAAACAGAAGAAAATGTTGAAATGTGAGAACAAGAGCCTCAAAGTTGAAAATTTGGTTCTCAAAAAACAGAATGTGGAACTAAAGCAACAGGTTGAGTTATTGGAGAAAGAGAAAAATTCAAAGTCTGATTGTACAAAGAAATGTCATGTCTTGGAAGCTGATGTTGAAGTGGTTTGTACTCCATCTGAGAAACAGAAATCAACTGGAATTGTGGCACCAACTTGTAGTTTGGGAATTTCTCCAAACTTGTGCCCAGAACCAGCTGTTGAAAAATTGATTGATCCACCTCTGAAGGTTTTTACCAAGAGAAGAAAGTTAAAGAAATTTGAAGAGGATATTCCTTCAATGGTTCGTCGTTGTAAAGAAAGAGATGATAGGAAAAAGAGAATGTTTGATGAATTTGAATTGAAGAACAAAGACAAAGAGAAAGACAAAGACAAACATGAAATATTTCAAAATAATGATCCAAAGGATGAGGCTGCAGAAAAGGATCCAAAGGATGAGGAAGCAAAGAGATACTATAAAACTGTTGTTTCTGAAGATGAAGTAATTCCAAACGACGAAAAACAGATTGTTAGCTACTCTCAGGCATGTAAATTTACCTTTATAATTTACTTTGTCATGTAAATTTGAAATTTCATATGTACACAACACCTTTTCTATTCAGATTTAGTAAAAAAATCTTTTGTATACCACATACACATGTTTGGTGGAATACATAACTACACAGATGTAATACACACATATCATATATCAATACACATCTACATTACTACATTACATAACTAACTCACTTCAATACGAACCATTAAGCAGAGGCTAAGAAAGATGCATCTTTTGCTTCCAAGTTTGGATGTTTAATGTTTATCATCTCCACTGTCGTTGCTGCAATACTTGTAATTTAATTTGTCATGCTAATTATTATTTTTTATGCCTTTCAGGATTTTTACGTGGCCCGAACTGATTATCCAGGTTATGATCACATCACAATTGAAGAGAGAGACATAATTGAGAAGTTCTTAAATGATCCTTCCGAAACGTAAGTTTTTTATTACTTAAACTAACCATTTTGTAACAATAATCTACTTATTTGAGTTAACTTACCTTACATCTTAGATATGGTCACATTTACAAAGCAAAAAAGGGAGGGTGGTGTAGAGGTTCTGAAATTCACAATCTTCTTTTCAATCAGATGGTTAGCAATGAGGTATGTACAACATTCTTTAAACATACAGTAAATTTATTTGTTTACTGTAGTTTATGATGTACAATTGCAACTCTTTGGCAGATTTTTTTCTTTTGTCATGATGTACTCACTGAAAGATTTATTCATTCCAAACTTTATTGCCACCTGATACCTATTGACTTTCAGGTATATGTTTTCAAGATATTATTTGAGTAGCTCAATAGTTTTTATAGTAGTTTTTAACCTATTGCCTCTATTTTTTCATTTCAGCAAGTGCTACAATATTTCCTAAATGCCAAAGGAAATGTAAAGCAAAAGGAATTCAAAGACTCATATCACAAGCTATGTAAAGACTTCAAATTTGGTGATGTGGTGATTGAATTCTTAGATTTAATGTTCATGATACTTTATGAAGCTAATCATTGGCATCTATTGGTTATTGACTTCAAGTCCTTGTGTTTCAAATCATACAATTCAATTAAAAGAAGATCAAAGTCAATGGCCACAGTCAGATCAATGGTTTGTGCAATATGGATTTTAGTGTTTTTACTTATTTGATATGTGTTTTTTATTTGGAAAATGTATATAATGTTTTATATTTGATAAACAGGTCAAATTGTTGAAGATTTTCTTTCAATACTCTTATGGTATCGATTTATCGAAATGGCATATTACACAGGAATTATGCCCACAACAAGATGAAAATTCTCTTGATTGTGCTATATTTGTGTTGAAATATATCATCTGTTTAGTTGATGGAAAAGAAATGGATTTCACAGATTCTGACACTCAAATATTTAGAGCAAAAATTGCTGCAATGATTTTAAACGAAGCCACTGCTACAGGTTTTTTTTAATAATTTATCTATTGGAACATGTCTATTGTGCCTACAAGTTATTCACTTCCAAGTTATTAAACTAATATTGTTTGTTGCCTAATTTAGAACTTGTATTTTGTCAGATCATCAACAAGGAGATCCCATACCGCCCAAGAGTTTGAACTGACACTTATAATACAGGTTTGGAGTTTAATGATTTATTTGCTCAGTATTTTCTTTTCTTGTTTTTGATGTACCGCTTGCCCTATGATGATAGTACAAAAATAATAGTCATGTATTGAACTAGTGTAGTTAAGTATTGTACTAGGACAACTGTCTATTGAACCATTGTAGTTATGTATTGTAATAGTACCGTTATGTTTTATTAATGTATTTTTGTGTATGTAAGTGTTATGTTTGTGTATTAAACTATTGTATTTCTATTATGCTGATGTATTAAACTATTGTATTCATGTTACAAATTTACCAAACATGCTGGCCAAAATATTTTGGTTATAATAAATCTAGATCAAGAATACATATCTATAATACAATTTTTTTTCCTGTTCTTTGGCTACAGCTGCAGCAGGGTTTTATTACAACTTACAACTTGAAGTTGGTTGATGTTAAATGAAATGATAATTTGTATATTCCTTTGGTCTAGGGGAAGACGACAGACAAATCCGAAGAAACGTTACAACTTACAACCTCCTCTTAAATTGTCTCTCGGGCTTGTATTTTTTGGTGTTTTTTGGTGTTTCATACAACATAACGCTACTTATGAAGTTTTCGCACTGTGGAAGTCTACAACGATCAGATGAAACCGTAATTCAGGTGTTATTTCTTGTAACATGTTAGGTTACAATCAGAGGAATGTTGTATAAAGTGGTTGCATATGTTTCTCAGGCTTTACATGTGATATAGATGAATATGTCATTTCCGTCAACTGTTCATGTTTACAGTGTTTGTGGTTCAACCTGTATGGTACTATGGTGATGTTAGAGTTACAGCTAATTAAATCTTATTTCCTTTCCTATCTTATATGCATGATTGTATGAAATTAAATCAACATTTATGTATTATGACGAGAAGCTTAAATTAACTTATTAGAGGTTTACCGTTCTTATTCCTACAACATCATTAAGAGATGTTAAAACTCGTAAATATCTCCAGTTCCTTTTTGAAATTTGTAATTGATGTTGAACTTTGCAATTTTACACACTTCGATCTGCTCGTTGAAATGCTTGTTCATCAAATTCACGTGGATCTGCAACTGTTTCAATACACATCGCAATTCCCGGCACATTCTATATTCATAGAGTAGTGTATATTCATGTTTGAGACAGAGGAGATGTGTTGCTTGTATTTTTATAGGAAAGAGATAGAGAGAGAGAGAGAGAGGTCTGAGAGATGTTGGAGATAGAAATGAAATGGAAGACTACAAAACTGCATCACTTTCTTAAATAAAACTTCAAGTGAATACACAGCTATATGTGTTCACTACACAATAGTATACGTTTAATACACCAACATATCGTTTCAATACACAATGATATCATTTTATTACACAAGCTCAACAACTCCTTCATAAAAATCTGTCAAGCAACAACAAAATCATTTATAAAAATCTATAGTAGGGGATGCCTAGTTGAGAGAGATGTGTTTCATGTTTTTCTATAGGAAAGAGAGAGAGAGAGGTTTAAGAGATGTTGGAGATATAAATGAAATGGAAGACTCTACAATACTTCATCACTTTCTTAAATAAAACTTCAAGTGAATACACATCTATATGTGTTCACTACATAATATTATATGTTTAATACACCGACATATCGTTTCAATACACAATGAAATCATTTTATTACACAAGCTCAACAACTCCTTCATAAAAATCTGTCAAGCAACAACAAAATCATTTATAAAAATCTATAGTAGGGGATGCCTAGTTGAGAGAGATGTGTTGCATGTTTTTCTATAGGAAAGAGAGAGAGAGAGGTTTAAGAGATGTTGGAGATAGAAATGAAATGTAAGACTCTACAATACTTCATCACTTTCTTAAATAAAATTTCAAGTGAATACACATCTATATGTGTTCATTACATAATAGTATATGTTTAATACACCAACATATAATTTCAATACACAATGATATCATTTTATTACACAAGTTCAGAGAGAGAGAAGTCTGAAAGATTTTGGAGAGAAATGAAATGGAAGACTCTACAATACTTCATCACTTTCTTAAATAAAACTTCAGGTGAATACACATCTATATGTGTTCACTACATAATATTATATGTTTAATGCACCAACATATCGTTTCAATACACAATGATATCATTTTATTACACAAGTTCAGAGAGAGAGGTCTGAAACATGTTTGAGATAGCAAAAAAATGGAAGACTACAAAACTGCATTACTTCTTAAAGAAAATTTCAAGTGAATACACATCTATATGCGTTCACTACACAATAGTACACGTTTACTACACCAACATATGGTTTCAATACACAATGATATCCTTTTATTACACAAACGCAACAACTCCTTCAGAAAAAAACTGTCAAGCAACAAAATCATTTCTAAAAATCTGTCAAGCAATCGTTATTTATAATACGATAGAAGTCTACACATGTAAGCAATTTCTAACTAACGAATATATCATATGCAATATATAGTTGATACATCAATGTATAAATTTCAAGTTTCCTGAATTGGAACTTAATTACATGTAGACTTCAATCTTGTATGGCTTTTTTAGTATCATCTCTTTGTTTTCTCTTAGGACAATTGCGAATGTCATGTGTTTCATACTTCATACAGAACTTGCATTGCCTCAATTTCTTTTCCACAACAGATTTTAGTCGTGTAGTTCCCGCCTTTGGCCTTCCACTTTGACCACTTCCTTTTGTCTTGAACTTTCTTGGTTGGAGGACTTGAACTTCTGTTTCATCCTTTCTCAGATTAGGAATTTCATTCTGACTTGCTGAAGTAGATTTTATCTTGTGCACTTCTATCATAGCACCTGACAATGCTTTTTCAACAACTGCATAAATTTCTTCATTTTTGGAAGCTTCATGTAACAATTCAAAGGATATCTTGCTCAATTTCTTCATATGTGTATTGTGAGATGAACTACTACTATCTCCATCATAAATGGGAAGTCTAATTCCATCTTTTATTCCTTTTCTCCATCTGTCCAATATATACAGAGATGGTAATTCTCTGCATTCTAGATGCTTCAACACTGCCAATATATGCATACAAGGTATTCCTTCAAACTCCAACAAACAGCATTCACAGGAAGCTCTTATTTCTTCGTTATAATATATCACCTCTCTAATAGAAACAAAATCATCATCTATATTTGTTACAAAGTAAATAACTGAATTTGGATCTGACCTTCCAATCTTGACGTTACACGACAAAGATTTATCCAATTGATTTTGGAAGAGCTTGAAGATATTCAATGTATAAATGTTGGCCATTTGTTTCTCCATTGCCCATCTTGTGATGAATTGAGGTATTCTTTCTCTACTATCAAAGTCCCATCTATTTTCTTTCTCTCTTTGGAATTTCAACGCCATTTCAAACCTGTAGTAAACACACAATTCTATCAGATTTTTACACTACTACATCAGTTAAATACACAATCATAACATTTTAAAATGCAACTATTCTTGTTACACAACAACAATAGTATACATATAAAGTTCATTAGACCAAAAAATGATACTATTAATGTAATTTATACCTGCATATGAACTCAAACAATGTATTTTTCCTATTTGCATTATGTTTGATGAATGAATTCATCCCTTCGCTTCTTTGTGTACTTCTCATACCAACAAAGAATGTATCTTGCATGTAAGCTGGAACCCACTTCTTTCGTATGCTGAACATCAAATTTAGCCATTCATTGTCTTGAAGCTGATATTCTTCTACTATTGAAATCCAAGTTGTCTCAAACTTTGTTGGAGTCTCAATAAGATACACACAATCACTCATTCTTGTTAGAAATCTACCTTTGTTGTTAATGTTTCCAATTTTCTTCTTCACTTTATCCATAATATGCCATACACAAAATCTATGAACTACATTTGGGAATTCTGAAGATAAAGCTGAATTAATTGAAGGATCTTGATCAGTAACTATTGCAGGAGGTACACTTCCCATACATTTTTTAAATGTTGAAAACAACCATTCAAATGTCTCTGTAGTTTCATTTATCATGAAGGCTGTTCCAAAGAAAACTGTACTGCGATGATGGTTTACCCCACAAAATGCTGCAAAGACCATCAAATATCTGTTTGTGCAATATGTTGTGTCAAAAGTGATGGCTTCACCAAACAATTGGTAGTTCTGCTTTGCTATTCCGTCTGCCCAAAACAAGTGAGTCAAGCTGCCATTTTCATCAATTCTATAAGAATAGAAGAAGCTATTGTCAAACTCTTTCCTTTTAACAAAATGTTCCAATATCATGTCCACATCATAGCCATCATTGTCTTTCCTCTGGATTGACTTCAGATTTCGTATATCTTGAACTGTACAACCCATCTTATTATACCCTCCACTTTCCTTTTCAAGATGGACTGCTTGGTTAACTGTTGGAATATTAGCACTCGACATTTTCTCCAATAAAGAAGCTTTTTCAGGGCTAATGCTTCTATTGTTTCTGAAGTAATGTCTTTTATTTGGAGTTGCAAAGTGATGGTTATGAGCTTCGATGAAGTTTAGTACATACCAATTTCCTCACTCTCGGTCGAACGCCGAGCACATCTCGGTCGACCGAATCAGTCCAGGGAATAATCCCTCACTCTCGTCCTAAAACCGGTCGAACGTCGAGACCTCCTCGGTCGACCGATTTCAGCCAGAGCGTTCTCACGCTCAACACGCAGGTCCGGTCGATCGAACCCACATTCGGTCGAACCGACCACAAGTCCACTTAAGTCACGGTCGGACGAGATCAAAGAGCGGTCGACCGTTTAGATAGTCTACGCCCCCCAACCGACTTAAGACAGTGCACACGGTCGACCGGCAAAGGGGACCCGGTCGACCGAATCTCTCCAGACTTGCCTCCTATGCACGATCGGTCGACCGCCCCACAGGCATCGTTCGACCGATTTGAGGCAGAGCCCGAATTCTCTTCACGAACGGTCGACCGTTTGCACAAACCGGTCGACCGATCAGGCAGTGAAATCTGCTGCATGTTTACTCGCGACGAGCTGAACGGTCTACCGTCGACTTCCAAATACTCACGGTAATTAAGTGAGCGAGCTTGACATACCTAAAGGTCTGAAGAGACCTTAGAAGAACCACGACGACGCCTCCACGAGCGCGCCTCCCCAAATCACGATCCGTCGACGACCCTCGCGTCCAAACGACGATCCACTCCTCCTCGACGATCCACACTCACGAATCCACCTCCGACGACCTCCACCAAACAACCACCACCCCAGCACACGAGTTAGGTCGAGGGAGAGAAAACCAACTCAAAAGGGATGAACACACACCCCACGCTACTCACCTCCACCAACTAACCGGAGCCGATCTTCACTTCGCCGGAGGTCACCACCACCACGCCGGAGATCACCTCTGTGAGAGAGAGAAATGTGAGGGAGAGAGTGTCGCAAGAGAGAGAGGGAGAGAGAGAGAGCTCACCAATAAATATCTCCTCCTCCTCCTCTAATCTCAACCATCCATCCATCCATCAATCTCCACCCCTCATCCAATCCACACCATCCTAGCCCTTCATCCATCTCCTCTCAATCTCAGCCATCCATCCATCCATCCATCCATCAATCTCCACCCCTCATCCAATCCACACCATCCTAGCCCTTCATCCATCTCCTCTCAATCTCAGCCATCCATCTCTAATCCCCTCTAATCACCACCTAATCAACCACAAAGCACAATTAGGATTAGGATTAGTCTAGAATCCTACAGTGGATGTTGATGTTGGAGCACCCAGTTTGTATTGACACACAATCAACTCCTGTCCCACCACAAAACACAACATTAATTATCCTTAATCAGTCGTTGTTAATTATGAACCGGGATTCTTTCGTCCCTTGAGCGCCATGTTTCTTCAAATAATTTTCTAATTTTTAATATAATTGAAAATCTAAATCGTACATTTCAATAACATGAATGGCTCACAAAAACAAGACAAATGAATCCATCACAAAAGCAGAGACTTTGTAATATTTTTATGATCATACGTCTTGCATCGATCGACAAATAAAAACTTGACTTGACCCTTCCTCATTCACCTTATCATCCCTGAATTTGCCCGTCAAAAATGATTTTATTACTTAAAAGTACTCATGGTAGTAGACTCATGTCGACTACAATTAAGTACCATGAGCTAACTCATTTGGACATTTAGCATTGTCAATCTTTCAACCAAGTGTTACCGAAACTAATGTTGGCTCAATTCCACTTCATGTCTAGCATTTATTTCCCACCATTTTGTCAGATAATGGTTCTAATACCATTTATGACCGCCCCATTCTCCGGCTCGAATCAAGTTTGATCAGATCCACAACTACACACGAGTTACTAAAATTGAGAAATTGAAAATGCTTAATATGAAAATTTATAGGAATGGTTGTAAAGAATCTTGGTAATCGGACTCATTCTAATCCGATCAACCCGATCCGACTCAATCCATTGAGAGTAGCTGTAACGTACCCGAAAACAGCGGAAAATTTAAACAATAACAAAGACCGTCAACGGTCAACACTGGGCACGTCACGGGAATAAACCAACATATATATATATATATAAACTATATCAGGTACAGACCCACGTGGAAGTCAACTATACATACTATACCGACTGACTGAGATTACAACAAAAACTATACAACATGTAATCACCTCAAAAAAAAGAAGACAACTACAGGATCCGATCTCGGGGGCACCGTCCTCGGTCACCACCTCAAACTCTAACCCTGCTCGCTACCTGAAATGCAAACAACAAACATGCCTGAGTTCCCTACAGGAACCCCGTATACCAAACCTCCTAAAATATAAAAAGGAATTAAAGACAATGCAATGCTATGCACATGATCATCCGCCTCGGGCCCACAATAATGCCCTCACCGCCTCCGCGGCACTGAACCACTCCTGCCACTAGGGTCAAGTCAGTCCACCGCTGCCTCACAAGGGTCAGTCGACACCACTGCTCCCCAAAAAGTGCAGGAAGGAACCCCTGGTACACGCCGCACCCAAGGAGCGAGTCAGCCCGCCGAATACACAACTCGGGTCAGACGACAGCCACTGCTCCCCCAAGAGTCGCCTAGCGCGCACCCTGCCGGAACATCCTCGGCCTACCGCTAAACCCTCGCAAACTGCCCAAGGTTTACGGTACACATCCCTCACACCCCGCTCGGTAAGAGAGGAAAAAGGTACAACAATAATACGCCTTCGTCGAAGGTGAAATCCGTAGCTCTCAAAGCCGGTAATCGACCGTCGCCTCGGAGCCGGTAGTCGACCTGACATCGACGGATCGCGTGTGGATAAATCCACCAACCTGTGGCAGATCGGTCGACCGCTACAAGCACACCGGTCGACCGGTCCCCCACACAGTACACAGTACTGTGCAAACAATTCTACCGGTCGAACCACGCCAACCGAAAATACCGACCAATCGGTCGAACAAAAGTCATCTAGCGGTCGACCGTTTGGAAGGTCTACGCTATACAATTTTATATAATATATATATCCGACCGGTCGAACCAAGGGGACGTTCGACCGATAACAGGGATTTCAATATTTTGCCCAAGTCTCGTTCGGTCGACCGGAACTGAAATACAGTTCGACCGAAACAACACAAGCACTCTACCGCTTAATTAAATGCTCAGTCGGTCGACCGAGAGTTAAAGAGCGGTCGACCGTTTTGATGGTCAAAGCTCCCAACCGACTTAGCATCGAATGGATCGGTCGAACAAGGTAAAGGACGTTCGACCGTTTAATAAGTCAAAATCCCCAACCGACCCATTCTCATCGTTATTCGGTCGACCGGCTAAGTGGTCCCGTTCGACCGATAACAGTATATCCCCTTTTTCCCGCACAAATCTGGCATAACGGTCGACCGTCTAACGACATTGTTCGACCGTTCGCGGGTAAACAACAATATAATAATAGGATCGGTCGACTGCCCACAGGCACCGGTCGACCGATCGTCGTCTTCAACCTCTGAATTGGTTGAATTCCGACGGGGAATTCGACACCAACGTCGATCCCCAACACTCACAAGGCACAAGTGAGTTATAATGAAGATTTGGCATACCTTTTTGACGGTTGAAGAAGCCTCCCAAGCTTGAGTCACTTCACTCCTCTTCTTCTTCCTTCTTCTCCTTCTTCTCCTCTTCTTCTACTTCACCTCCTTCTTCTTCTCCGACGTTCACCTCCTCTCACTCTCTGATAACAAGCAATGATGAAAGAAACGACCAAACCCTTATCTCTTAACAACATCACCTTAAATAGCCAAATCCACCTACACCTCATCCAATCACACTTAACCTAAAACTCAACCAACCAAAGCCATCCACCTCAACCTCCACATGTCCAACACCTCCACCTCTCCATGCAGGATTAATTAGGGTTAATTAGGTTTAGGTTTAGTTAATTAAGATGTTTAGTTTAGGTTATTACAGTAGCAATATTACCGGAGCCAATCTGAGCTCCACGGATGAGCACGTTCTGGGAATTCTGCAAGTGAATGCCATCAGTGTTTGGGCTGTCTCCTGGAGCCGAAATGCTTACGTCGAATACGTTGTCGCAGTTGTCGAACTTGAGATGGCATTTCGGGCTGTTTTGGATCGTTATGCCAGAAACGCTCACATCGTTGCTACCATAAAATCATACTAGACGACGGTTGTTGTAACGGCCGACGTCTATTGGGCGACGAGTAAAGCCAATTCTGCACTAGTGTACCGCCTGCAAACTTGATGTAATAATTTGCAAGCAATAGAATAACATGTTTGTGTTTGGAAGATATCAGAAATTTCACTGTTGGCCTTGTGTGCGGCATCTGCCTCGTAGAGCTGTTAATCTGTCGTTCAAACAAACAAACAAACTTAACAGTTATAATATCTGCTCACTAGTTTTCAACCGAATCAATCTTATAATTGTATCTATATAGATGAGATACATTAATTGACCTAAGTGCTCGTTATATTTGAAGAAAAAAAAGTGCTCAAACACAAGATTTCCGTAAAAATGACTATAAAAAATACATAATAAATATAGTGACCGTATAAATCACTATTTTACAATGCCCATAAAATTACAATGAGATTAGAATTGCACTTACTGTAAATAAAATAATTGTATTGGTTACTAGCTTAGAAAAACATGAGGGAGGCAATTTCCCTTTATTTATTGCAAGAAAATATCTAATCTTCCAGACTTACTAGTTCATTAAGCTGATTGTCCAACATAGAGTTGCCCCACCACACTGACCCCTTCCCTTCCACAATTCCACTGCCTTGGATGGTGATACCATCCAGCTTGGTGAACTCTAACCACTGCAGCAAGCCCTTACCACACTTGGCCGAACTCGTCGGAGCGACAATCGTACCATCCAGCTGAAACAACAAGAATAATAAATCTAATATTGGTTCGATTATAAGAAAATTGTGCCTACTATTTCTCGCTTAATAGTATGCTTGGATAACAACTATGGAAGAAAATCAAGGAACAAAAATGTCATTTATGTCGTCTGAATAGCAAATTAAGGAAAGAAAAGTAAAAAAGAGGAGAGAAATTGTAAAATTCCCAAGTTTAATCCTACGTTGCTTAACATGAGAATGTTAGGGTGAGATAAAGGCATGAGTCCACTACCATACCACTTACCAACTTAAGTTTTGTGACAATAGGTGGGTGTTGTGGGCCAGTGGGCACATGAGTGACGGACCTGGACCCGAGCTCGATGCGGGTTTGGGGACGGGACGTTACAGATGGTATCAGAGCCTGAACCAGCCAGAATTGTGGTAACTAAGTGCTACACCTAAAGGGTGGGAGCCACCTCTAGAATCTCACAACACCTGGTGACTGAGTGGCTTGACCCTGACGAGGACGTCAGGTGTTCAAGTGGGGTAGGTTGTAAAACCCCCAAGTTTAGTCTCACATTGCTTAACATGAGAATGTTGGGGTGGGATATAAAGACATGAACTCACTACCATAACACTTACCAACTTAAGTTTTGTAGCAATAGGTGGGTGTTGTGGGTCAGTGAGCACATTGGTGACGGACCGGGACCTGGGCTCAATGCGGGTTCGAAGACGGGACGTTACAGAAATTCTCTTTCACGAATTGTCTTCAACTTTCTCTTTAATGGTAAAGAGAAATAAAGAAAATGGAGAAACAAATTGCTTACATTTTTATTATGTAAAAATGAATTCTCAACACAAATTATTACAATGGGTTTGGCAAAACATTTGAATGTTACAGAACATCTTCTTAAAATAGAATGTAATTATTCAATACTTGCCTGGAACACAATGTTGGATTGGCAGTTCTGGCCGTTAAAAGAGATGGGACCCACTAGGTATTGATATTTGGCGGGTACCAATACTTTTGATGCCTTCATCTTGCATGCAGCTTCCCATGCTGCTTCAAATGCCTGCATTATGACATCTACAAATTAGAAACAGAACAAACTAACAAACATTATTAGTTTGGCATTGTTTATTATTTGGTGTCCAAGAATATAATCATTGTATTAGTCACTCTCTGCAGTTAGAGTTGCATAATCGGATTCGCTAATCATGAGGGTCATCATATTTTTAATCCCTCAAATACTACTTAATTAATTCTGTGCACTTGAAATTTCACAAGTGAAATCAAGACATATTATGATGACCACTGTTGTAGTTTGTAATATTTTGCAGTTGTCTGAAATTTATACTTCAAATATTGTACTAACTACTAAGCCCTTTACCCTCTAGAGACATGATTAATTATCACAACAATTTATTATCTATTTTGAACACATCAAAAGGCCAATTTTGAAAGGGAAAGCTCCTAATAGTAATAATAGATTGTTATTTCGTAAAGAAAGATTACAACATTAGCACATTATTACCTTTGTGTCGTCATATTTGCCGTCACCTTTCGCTCCAAAATTCAAAACATCAAACACATCTCCTCCTTTACTAGGCTGGTAACTTGGGGTGGGGCTTGAACCTGGGTCCGGTATTGGGCTTGGACTTGGATGTGGCTTTGGTTTGGGGATGTGCTTTTTACCTCCACCTCCACCACCATCATTGTGATTGTGATTGTGATTGTGATTTCCATTACTCTTGTTCTTATGTGATGATGACTTCCCGTCACTTCTTAACTTCCAATGCTTACCACCCCTTGCATGGCAAGTGCCGAAGTTGGTGGAAATGTTAAAAACAAACTTACCGTTGTGGTTGCCTCATCCAAGGTGACGATTCAGGAGATCAGACGAATGGAGTATTCAAGACAATAAATGACAACAACGGCTCCAAATCCTCTTGTATAAATTCACAATCAAACTCATGTAAACACACACACAAATCAAATAACAATTTCTTCTTCTTCTTCCTCCAAATTCATACTCGCATCAATTTTAGCATGGTATCAGAGCGTATGATCCATACGTAGTCTCAGTTTCCCCAAAATCATCATCGACCTCACCTCATTCAAGGGGGTTGAAGGTCGAACACCCCTCATCCAAACCCAAGAAGGAGAAAAACCAAAACAGACATGTCGGACGGCAATAGAAATCCACCGGAGATGGCGAATCCCCATCGCCTCGTCACGACGGCCCTAAACGGGGCCAACTACTTATCCTGGGCGCGCGCGGTCACGCTCTCCCTCAGTGGCAGGGGGAAGCTTGGCCACGTCACTGGGAAAACTCCAAAACCAGAAGAAAATGCATCGGAAAAACTTCAAGATGAATGGCAAACCTCGGATCATCAAGTGATGTCATGGCTTATCGCATCCATGCAAAATCACATCGCCGAGATCTTCATATACAAAGAAAGCGCAAAGGAGCTGTGGGACTCAGTCCGAGACCACTACGGCAAAGCCGAAAACTTCGCGCATATCTTCAAGATAAAACAGGAGATCGCGCAAACTCAACAACACGGGACTTCAGTCACTGAGTACCTCGATACTCTCAGAAGAAAATGGGACGAGCTAAGGATATACGAACCCCCAACCTCTGACCCAGAAATCATTCAGAAAAGACAAGAGCAAAATCAGATCTACCAGTTTTCGGTAGGACTAGATCCGAGCTACGAGACCATTCGGTCTCAAATACTTATGGCTTCAGATCTTCCAACACTCGCAAACATCACAAGTCTTGTTCAGCGCGAGGAAACAAGAAGAAATACAATGAACAACCACAAAAATCAGAACACCGACAACCAAGCCTTCATCGCCGGTCGGAACCAAGCTCAGGGAACGAAAAAGAGGTTCGGAAACAAAAGCAACGAACACTGTGAAAACTGCAAGAAACCAGGACACAACAAAAACTCGTGCTGGTTTCTGTTCCCGCACCTCAGACCACAAAAAAACACAAAAGCAAATCTGGTGGAAGGCAACTTCAGCAACAACAACGGCCTACTCGGAGGAGGCGGCAGCGCCAACCTGGTCGGAGGAGGCGGCAACGCCAACCTGGTCGGAGGAGGCACCGACAACACCTTCCTAAGCGGCAGCCGACAAAATGAAAACTAAAAGTCGCAAAACCCTACCGGTTATGCGGATAATGGAGCGTTTTATATCGATCGCCGATCCGGATCCTCCAACCCGACTCCGCGGATCCGATCCGACAACATGACCACCGGGTCAGACGCAATCGGGTATGGGTCGGGTTACCCGGATCCATCAAACCCTATCCACTTAAGAAATCTGGTGGGCCAGCTCAACGAGTTTTTGCAAAAAACCCCTACTGCAACAGGTAATTGCACAGGTATCAACAACTTTCTTGATTTTACTACTTTCTCTGGAATGGTAACCAAATTACGTAGTAAATCCTTGATTATCGATACCGGAGCCACCGATCATATGACCGGAGATCCAACACTACTTAGTAATATAAAACAAAATTTAAAGTTAGTAAATAATTCTGTAATAGTTGCAAATGGAAGTAAAATACAAATTAAAGGAATAGGAAAAACAAACCTAATTAACAACACATGTGATAATGTTTTATATGTTCCTAAACTCGATGCTAATTTGATATCGGTAGCCAAACTCACCAGCAACCTCAATTGCAATGTTATTTTTTCCCCTAATGATGTTATTTTTCAGGATCGTATCTCAGGGAGGACGATTGGTAAAGGCATTCTCATGAATGGTCTATATGTTCTGGAAACCAGCGAGAAAGCAAACCATACCCAAACCATAAACGAACAAAATCTCTGGCACAAAAGAATGGGTCACCCGTCATCAAGTGTGTTGAAATATTTGTTTCCGTCTTTTAAAAATGAATTATTATGCGATATTTGTCGTTTTGCTAAACAAACGCGATTACCTTTTCAAAATTCTAGCACAAAAACTTATATGCCTTTTGAATTAATACACTCTGATATTTGGGGACCTGCCCCCGTTGAATCATATAATGGTTTTCGATATTTTATTAGTTTCATTGACGATTTTTCTCGTGTCACTTGGATTTACCTATTAAAAAACAAATCCGACACTTACTCAGTTTTTTGTGAATTTCTTCGTTTTGTTGAAAATATGTTTGATGCAAAGATTCGTATCTTTCGATCTGATAATGGCTCTGAATATATGAGTAATTTATTTCAAAAACTTTTAAAAGAAAAGGGTATTTTTCATCAAACCTCGTGTATAAACACACCTCAACAAAATGGGATTTCAGAACGGAAAAATCGACATCTGTTAAACGTCACTCGTTCCCTTCTTTTTCAAAATAATGTCCCCAAGTTGTTTTGGTCTGACGCAGTCCTCACTGCTACTTACATTATCAATCGACTTCCCAGCCCTATAATTGACAATAAAAAACCATTAGAAATCTTGTATAATAAAGAAATTAACATAGATCATTTTAGAATCTTTGGTTGCACATGTTTTGTTCACAAGAAGCGTGAAGATAAACTTGATCACACCTCGATCAAATGTATCTTTTTAGGATATTCTTTTCGGAAAAAAAGGTACAAGTGCTACGATCCAGAAACGAAAAAAACATACACCTCTAGAGATGTCTCTTTCTTCGAAACTGAACCCTTCTTCAAAACCTCCACAACTGAAGACGCTTCCGCTATACCAGTACCTATAAACACACCTTCAGCAACTCTAGGAGGAGAAGACGAAGAAGGAAGAGGAGGAGAAGGAGAAAACGAAGAAGGAAGAGGAGGAGGAGGAGAAGACGAAGACCAAAGGGAAACAGAGGCCCCCAGAAGATCTTCTCGTCAGACTCGTCCTCCACGTAGGTTTAACGATTATTTCCTCTCACACACCACTTATCCTATTCAAAACCACTTATCCTACCATCACATCTCACAAAAACATCAAGCCTTCCTAGGGACACTAGACACAAATAAAGAACCAACCACCTATCATGATGCCACAAGTAACCCAAATTGGGTCAAAGCCATGAAAGAAGAAATACAGGCCCTAGAAAATAACCAAACCTGGACCCTTGTCCCACTCCAACCTGACATTAAACCTGTAGGATCCAGATGGATTTACAAAATCAAGTATCATAGTAATGGGAAAATAGAAAGATATAAGGCCAGACTTGTTGCCAAAGGGTACACCCAGACCTATGGCCTCGACTATCTCGAAACATTTGCTCCTGTTGCCAAAATGAATACTGTCCGGGTCCTTCTATCTGTCTCTGTCAATCATGGATGGAATCTATTTCAAATGGATGTCAAAAATGCATTCTTACAGGGAAACCTCGAAGAAGAAGTCTATATGATTCCACCGCCTGGGTACACCACTCGTCCTAACCAGGTATGCAAGCTTCATAAGTCAATATATGGACTAAAACAATCACCTCGTGCCTGGTATGCCAAACTCAGTCTCTCTCTCATTAATTATGGATTTGTTAAAAGTTCTGCTGATGCATCAATGTTTACAAAACATAGTCATAACACCACCATCATTATTCTTATCTATGTGGATGATATTATCATAACTGGAAATGACAATCATGAAATCACATCAGTTAAAAAATATTTAAAATCGAAATTTGACATAAAAGATCTAGGATACATGAAATATTTCTTAGGAATAGAAATTGCATATTCCAAGAAAGGGTTATTTCTTTCCCAACGGAAATACACCCTAGACCTTCTCGAAGAAACTGGAAAACTAGGATCTAAACACGCTGCTACCCCAATAGAAACCAACAAAAAATTAGGACCAACTGATGGGACTCCGTTATCAAACATTGTACAATTCCAAAGATTGGTCGGAAAACTAATCTATCTTACCGTTACTCGACCTGATATCACATATGCTGTTAGTCTAATAAGTCAGTTCATGCATGCCCCACACACACATCACTTGGATTTAGTAAACAGAATCTTATGTTACCTTAAAAGAACACCTGGACAAGGACTATGGATGAAACCTAACAACTCTAACTCAATAATAGGATATTCTGATGCAGATTGGGCAGGAAGCCATGATCGGAAATCTACTACAGGTTTTTGTACCTTTGTGGGAGGCAACTTAGTAACTTGGAGAAGTAAGAAGCAAAATGTCGTCGCCCGGTCAAGTGCAGAGGCAGAATATCGTGGAATGGAATCAACCACCAGCGAATTAATTTGGCTCAATCAACTACTTAAAGACATGAACATCTCAAATCAAAAACCCATGATGTATGTTTTGTGATAACAATGCAGCTCGACACATTGCCACAAATCCTGTCTTCCATGAAAGAACCAAACATATAGAAGTTGACTGTCACTTTATCAGGGAAAAGATACAATCAAAACAAATAGAGGTTCCCTACGTCTCAAGCAAAGAACAGCTGGCAGACATCTTTACCAAAGCTCTGGATCACAAGACCTTCTCCAATCTTCTTTTCAAGATGGGATCCATCAATCCTTTCCAGACCCATCTTGAGGGGGCGTGTTAAAAACAAACTTACCGTTGTGGTTGCCTCATCCAAGGTGACGATTCAGGAGATCAGACGAATGGAGTATTCAAGACAATAAATGACAACAACGGCTCCAAATCCTCTTGTATAAATTCACAATCAAACTCATGTAAACACACACACAAATCAAATAACAATTTCTTCTTCTTCTTCTTCTTCCTCCAAATTCATACTCGCATCAATTTTAGCAGGAAATGAGGATCACTAGAAAGAAGAGGGAGAAAATTGTAGCTTTGAGATTGAAGCCACCCATATTGTTTGGTGCAAGGAGTTGCTTGTATGCAGTACTAGATTTGGAGTGAGGTGAGATGTTTGGTTTGGAGTTGAAATGTTTGGCTTAAATAGGTTGTTGGGCTCCCCTCAATTGTGCCCCCACTTACACCAACAAAATAAGCAAAGGATGGTTGTTTTCCACAAGGAAGGTAGCGTCTCGTTCTATGGGTCCGTTTGGTACATTGACGTCTGGTATTTGTGTGTGGGATATTTGTAATTTTCCCCCAAACGTGAAAAAAAGACATCTACACAGTTTTGATATGCGTCAGCGTTTGGGTTGTGCGTCAGGTTTTGTTCACAAATCCAGAAGCAAACTACTAGCAGCTTCTCAACGTCTGGTAATTTTCAAGTTCACCCCCAGACGCTGCCAAACATTTCCACCCAAATTCCTACCCAAAACCATGTGTCTCACCTAGACGCTAGACGCTGACGCAAGTGTGTGAACCAAACGGACCCTATGTAATCTTCTCACCGCTCCCTCTTCCCTGTCACTCTTGCGATACTAAACTCGCTAACTAGTTTTTTGTCCTCTCTTCTAATGTTACAAATTTTAATTTTATTTTATCATTGCTTCTTATGTGTATGCTTTATCCTAAGTGAAATTAACCACTAGTGTGGATTTTACTTTCACATTGGTAGTGGATAATTCATTAATTACAGTCTTGTAAATATCTATTAATACTGCAAATTATAACCATCATATAGGAAAAATATGATTCTTAACACACATTCGAGGGAGGTATCGATCTACATGATAATTTTTGAAAAACAATATTAAACTGCTCTTAGCTAGTCCAGTCGAAACTTAAAGATTGTAGAGCAAATTTTATAAATGAATGTTGGGTACGTATATTAAATGTCAATATTTTCATATGGACTTTGAAGTGATTGGAGCCACACATATCACGCATTCCACTATAAATATTAAATGTTCTCTCCATTTTATTGATGTATACATACCTTTTATGGTAGAACATACATTTAAAAATCAAAATAGTTTTTCGGTTGAATACATGACATGAGACAAAAGTCCAACATGCTCTTTTCGATAATGAGAGAAAAATTACAGTGAGCTATCAGAAAAGTTGTGTGATACACTAATAATTTTTTTATAACCAAATTAAGGATTGTCTCAATAATTTTCAAGAAAATCATTAATATATAACTCCACAAAAATCTAAAACGGGTACATGACCAACCACGCAGTGATGGCGAACAAGAGATCAATACATAAGCGCACCTCTTTAACATGCGCAAGGAATTTGGTTAGTGGTATTTAACATAGAAAGGTTTAATTTATCACCTTAACTTCAAATTATTGAAGATAATATAGATCCCTCTATTGTTCACCATTGAAATATATACCCATCAACTGTAACACCCCGACCCGGACAGGTGCTCACCCGTCCGAACCTGGTACGTTACGATACGATCCACGATCCTGAACGCTGCGCACTCTGATATTTAAATCCATCTGATAGACCTATAAAAATCTGAAAAATATAATCAACAATTTGTGAGCTCGACAGCCCGCAAGTTCCAACCGTCAATCAATCAGAATCATAATCATGTGGAAAATAATACAGAATATGACATTCAGTCAATAAGCACAATCAAGAGACATGCATTACAAATAAAATGCATGCATAATAATCTGGAACCCCCATTCGGATTCGACCACATCCTGTGCTTCTGAAATCTATCAATCAGTCAGACGCACACCTGGTAGCTCCACACTAACGACAGTCATCCATTTCCTCTCTCGGATGGCTCCACGCTGTCCGTTGGGCAGCTCTTTCCTAAGTGACTCAGCCAGAAACATACATACAGCCACAGGACATGTCAACCGAAACACCACCATGTAATCATATGCATATCCATAAGATCAATATCAATACTCAACATGCATGCAACTACGAATATCAAGAGAGACAGACATGATATGAAACTGGAGAATAACGAATCAGTATTTGCCTGTCTCGCAACCACAATATTACTTCCACAAATCACTTTCAATCTCCATATTTTCGTTTATATCTTTTGCACCAGAAAAACCTAGTCAAATATATAGGTCATCATCTAAATCATTATCTTTGGTGTTCTTAACCAAATCAGTGCAATTTTAACATAAAAATAAGGTGGATTAACTATTTCACTAGAAACCTCGCCTCATTCACCACCAACTTCGTTTCTCCTCCATCTCTTCACCACATTCTCTCTCACACCTCACTTAAATTACTCATCTCACGAATACCTCCACCTCTCTCTTATTTCATCCAACACATAGGTGTAAGTTGTCCACCTATATATTTGTCCAGAACCCTCTCTCCCGATTTACACCAACTTTATCTCCTAAATATATTACTTTAACCCCAACACTTCCTCCTTTAGCACATCTCTTCTACTTTATCTTTTAAAAGAAAATCCCTTAATCAACCCAACACACATATATATAGTTACTTTTCCTCTCATCTCCATATCTTCCAATCATACACATCCACCAACTTACACCTCCACTTCTATTGTGTTGGATGAAATAATTAAGAGAGAGGTGGAGGGATTCGTGAGATGAGTAATTTAAGTGAGGTGTGAGAGAGAAGGTGGTGAAGAGATGGAGGAGAAATGAAGTTGGTGGTGAATGAGGTGAGGTTTCTGGTTAAATAGTTAATCCACCTTATTTTTATGTTAAAATTGCACTGATTTGGTTAAGAACACCAAAGATAATGATTTAGATGATGACCTATATATTTGACTAGGTTTTTCTGGTGCAAAAGATATAAACGAAAATATGGAGATTGAAAGTGATTTGTGGAAGTAATATTGTGGTTGCGAGACAGGCAAATACTGATTCGTTATTCTCCAGTTTCATATCATGTCTGTCTCTCTTGATATTCGTAGTTGCATGCATGTTGAGTATTGATATTGATCTTATGGATATGCATATGATTACATGGTGGTGTTTCGGTTGACATGTCCTGTGGCTGTATGTATGTTTCTGGCTGAGCCACTTAGGAAAGAGCTGCCCAACGGACAGCGTGGAGCCATCCGAGCGAGGAAATGGATGACTGTCGTTAGTGTGGAGCTACCAGGTGTGCGTCTGACTGATTGATAGATTTCAGAAGCACAGGATGTGGTCGAATCTGAATGGGGGTTCTAGATTATTATGCATGCATTTTATTTGTAATGCATGTCTCTTGATTGTGCTTATTGACTGAATGTCATATTCTGTATTATTTTCCACATGATTATGATTCTGATTGATTGACGGTTGGAACTTGCGGGCTGTCGAGCTCACAAATTGTTGATTATATTTTTCAGATTATTATGTGCCTATCAGATGGATTTAAATATCAGAGTGCGCAGCGTTCAGGATCGTGGATCGTATCTTAACGCACCAGGTTCGGACGGGTGAGCACCTGTCCGGGTCGGGGCGTTACATCAACATCACTATTTTTCAGTAGTTAACATCGCAAAGGAAAATAATAAAGTATCTCTTAAGTATCTTTCCTTTAAAATAAAAGGAGATTGCAAAATCGTAGTAATTTTCTCTTCCAGGATAAGCATATATAGCACGTGAGATTAAAGACGTACAAAAATGTCGGACGTGATTGTAAGTTCATTGCATGCATGTGAGAATGTGATATTCTTCTTCTTGCACTTTCCTTCTCCAGACCAATTATATATTCTGCCAGCAATTAGTTCAATTCCTATCGATTGAGGAATAAATGTGCTTCAATAAGAAGGATAATATTATGACGTATCGAAGTGATAGGTTGGTAGTGTAAAGAATAGTTTCATATCAAAGGATAAAATTCATGGTGTCGAATTACAAAGATTATATATGTGCATTCTTTTGTCAGCTTCTTTTGATGAAATTAATTACATCCGAGGAACATACCTTGAATTTTATTTGTCACCCTTCAAAAAAAGAGTTACGTACATGCAATGAAGTATATGAGAGCATCAAAGCTCACGTGAATCTAACTTGTAATTCCCATAACTAAATAACCGAAGTTCTACACTAGAATCTTCGAAAATCTTAGGAGGCCAACATATTTTGTTTTTTCCCCTTAAGAGGGACACAGTGGAGGTGTCATCTTGTTCTTGGATCGTTTGTTTATTCCAGAGTGCACGTTATGATCGGGAGAGATGACATTAATTGGCGTTTACGTACTTAGACATGTACGCATCCAAGTTGTTAATTTTTTTTATGTCATGTGACCTTGGGAAGATTTACACGATCCGAATTCCAGATTTATGTCGTGATACTAATCCTCCAAGTTAACTCAGAATTTGTAGGAAATATAGAGTTTCCTATCGTAAGCATAAGCAACACACACATATATATATATTTGTTTGGTAGTCACATATCCAACAGCTCTTGTGTTGTTCAGTTGTCGTGTGTGATATTGGATAAACAACATGTGGAACACAAGTTAGTAAGTAAATCGATGGGTGTTGCATTCTTCCCATGTTAAATTCTTCTGAAATATCATCCAGAGGCAGTCTCAAGATCTCAAGTCAGAGCAAATGCAAATTTATATGACATATACAGTAAAAAAAATCTAAAATATTCAAAATTCAATATGACGTATACTTAACTAGGTAAAATCCAGTATAAAATCGATCCTCATTAGATTTGGTACTTCTCTCAAAACTTAAGTGGTAACTCCACCCATGAAGTCGAATACGACATTTGGATTTGGACGTCACAAATCAACACACTATTGAGCACTTGATACGTAGACATGAAAGTGAACATAGGTCGTGAAAAGTATGAGTAAGAGTGTAATTAGACCTTTTAGTAAATCAAAGATTGATCATAGGAATATGAGATCGATAGTCATATGAATTTCTGTGTGTTTCTCTTGCTTGAGCGACTATTTATATATTTCTAATTAAGCTCTACCAGGCGTTAGGTACATTTTGGGCTAGTTGAAAAACAATGTGATAAGTATTGCTCAAATAAAAGTTGTCTTGTTTCGTAGGACGAAACTGTTGACCCTCAGTGGAAACGATCAACCCTCTTTGGGTTCAAGAGTGAGAAAGTTTGGAAGCCTGTAAGAAGCAATGGATGACAAAACTAGGTTTCCTAAGAAAAGCATTATTAGTTTTATCTAACGGTTAATGGTCGAGCTGAACATGGAAATCCTTGACCTTCAAAGTTAGGTATGTTAACGACTAGGGGGCAAAGGGATACCGATTCTCCGTGGATAGCTTGTATTCGTATCTGTTTTTTAGGACATGGATGTCATTTTTTCATATTTGGTTGGATAAAGATAATGATACGGATATAGATTTTCAATTTTTTACAGATATAGATATTCATATGAAAATTTAAATTTTGGCGCATACGAATACAAATTTGGATACAAATTATCCATATTTTGATCAGATACAGATACGAATACGAATACTCACAAGACTTATATATTAATGTTTCGCTATATATGTTTAAATTATTGATATATTCATGATTATTTTTTAACTTTTACTTGAAATTTTATCACTACACATCAAAGTTGTTACACCTCCGAGAGAATATAGTTAAAATATATTTCATTCAATTTAATTGGTAGAAATTTACGTGAACTACCAAATATAACTCATTTTATATTGTATAGTGTATACAAGTATCTATTTTTTTAATCATATCCATTTATAAAATATTCATTATGTATTCCTATCCATTTTTAAGCAGATAGATGCACATATTTCATTGACAATCAATGTTACTCAAATCTTAACTAAATACTCAATTAAATTGGCTCAAACCATTTACCCGATTAAAATTCATATATATAATCAACATATGATTATAATTGATTTGTTATTATAACCAATCACATATTGACCAGCTCGAAACGCTCGGTTCGACTACAGAATATATGATTCTTAGTTCTAAATTCTTGCCTAAAAGAAACAAATTTGTCATAGCAAAGGTATATCTCTGCAAAAAAACCTAGCTTATATGACTTATTCCACTCACTTTAGTGCCACGTAGGCAAAACCGACGTCGCGTCCGCCATCTTTCTTTCAGTTGGGTTCACCCCTCCATTCCCACTTCACTCCCAAAAGCAAAATCCTCCATTTTCTCCCCAAAATCCCAACCCTAACCCTAACTCCAACCCAAGAGAATCCTCCATTTTGCTTCTTTTTGGTGCTTATTAGTGGAGTTTGGTTTGGTCTTTTGTTGTTTGAATAGGTGTTGGTGCTGCTTCTGGGGGTTCGGAGATGGTAATGTTGATGTTTTGTTAACAATGTGGGTGTTGGTTTGGTGTTTTAAAGTATTGGAGTTGGTTTTTGTAGGTTTCCAGTGGCGGGAGCGAAGACGAGTTCGATTGGGGGAGTGATGAGGAGGGGGAGGTCTGTGTTGGCTTGCCTAGTCAGGTCAAATCTGTTGTTTTATTCGTAATCTTCGTTTTAACTCAGGTTGTGTTTGGATGCGATATTTGCAAGTTCCGTGGAATTTGCAATTGATGAGATTTACAAATTTCAGGTTTTACAAATGACATGATTTGTATTTACCATGTTTGGACAAGCTTGTTACTTTAAAATGACAACAAAAAAATTATATGATATTTTAATTTATTTCCGAATTTGGAATTAAATCAACCATAAAAACATAAAACTGGGTATAAATCATATTCGGAACATAACAACAATATTTTCTATTAATTTGAATGTCTAAAGTTTAAAAAACTTGTATGGAATTTCAAAATTCCACTTGTCAGCATGGAATTTGGTATTGACAAAATTTGTATAGAGGTGAAATTTCAAAATGTCACGAAGGATTTGCGAATCCTAGCACAATCTCAACCAAACATGGTATTCGGCAAATGTGACATTTTGAAATTACATGTTCAAGTGAAATTTCAGGTTGAAGTGACGCAACCAAACAGAACCTTAAGGAAATTATTAAGTCAAGCTCTGAGTGGCAAAGTGGTGAGGATTTTGTGTCTGTGCGTTCACGTATGTGAGTGTGTTTGTGGTGGTGTTTTTCTTTTAATAGCATTTATTATTTTAATTAAATATTAACATCTAATTCATGATGCTGGGACTCGATTCTCGACTAGGTTATTTTAAGACCAAAAATCTACTGTTTGTGGTGTTTTTAGGGAGATATTTTGATACTCAATTTTCTCGATTTGTAATTTCGTCTTTTTCTTGAAGTTTGTTGAGATGATGAAGAAGAATTTGCAGTTTAGGTTTTGTTTTTTCATAAAAGTATGGTGTGTTGGTGGTACGAAATGCCCAAAAGGTGCAGAGAGGCTGGCGTTGCTCGGAGGTTGATGCATATTTCCCTGAGTTGTGTTGATGGAAAGTGTTGTATTGGGTGATTAACAAGCTAAACAAGCATCAAGAATGGATGCTCAACTATTGTATTGTTTCAACTTGGTTCCTTAAAGTCTACTTTGTGGTTTGTCAATATAGTTAGTGTAAGATCATACAAATTGTAATATCCCAAAGTGTTTAGTCCCACATCGGCTAATATAATTAGTATTGTGGGATATAGTGATGACATGAGTTTACTACTACACCACCCAACATGCTTAAGCTTTTGTGGCAAAATTAAGGGAGAGTGTTGTGGGCCAGTCGACTCTGACGGACCGGACTCGGGCTCGATGCAGGTTCGGGGACGGGACGTTACACAAACGGCATTGAATCCATTCTAGAGATCAGCAGATTCCAACAAATTAATTTGTACTTGGACAGAGCAAATCCAAATGTTATTTAAATGGATGACAACAGAATTTGAGAACAATTAAGTGCTTTCAGTTCAGGTCTGTATCAGGTCTTCTTTCCATGTTTGGACTCATACTTTCAGAGTGGGATATGACTTTCAAGTTTTAGTCTTTTGTGTTCTTAAATGAGAAGTTGAGAACTAGCATGGCCTTGTTTTATGGTGTATCGGATTGGGGACTAAATCTGCTGTACTGAGTGGGTGACAATACGATTTTGTTCATGTTCTTTTATGCCATTTTAATTTGTTGGCCTAGTGACTTGACAAGAACATTATCTTTGGTAATCATTATCCTAATTATCAGGGTTAATCATGTCGACGGTTGACCAATGGTACGGAAATCTTACACCATTTAAGACTAACTCTTTCTTTGCCATATTTTAAGGACATTGTATTATCACTTATTTATAACGTCTTATGCTAATTAAAATCCTGAGGCATGTGAGGCAGGACCAGCAAGTTGAATTGCTAAATGCAATTGTGCTACTTAAATGCAAGTTTGCAACATTATAAATTTATAATAGAATTGAATTGCTATCCACTACCTTAAGTCCTTAGGTTTTGTAGATGTGGTGGACCAACCAAATATTCGCAAAGTTGAGCTCAAGGAGCGAAGTTGGAACAGTTTATGATTTTGTTTTGTAATTTTTGTATTGTTGCAAGTGTATCGTGTTGCTTGAGAGTTATACTGATTCTCAATTCTTTGTTTGCAATGTCCTCTCGTTTTTCGGAGTGTGTTCAGCTTCCTCAACGATTAAATTGAGCCCAAGGGCATACCTAGGAAAATTTCACAATTAGGATTCTGTACTGTTGTAAAAGTGCAGTGTATCGGTGATTGGAGGTCCAGTGGTTGGCAGGTCTAGGGCAATGGTGCCAAGAGTGGCAATGGGATGCACTTTACCAGTCATTGTGTTGAATTGTTGATACACATGCTGATCTTTACGCTTAACAAGAACCAGAAATGGTTGCTCAACTTTTAAGCAATACTTTGAGTCTTTAATTTATTATGTCTTGTGTTCCCACTTGGTTTTGTTAAGTTCTATTTTTGGTTAATCAATGCAATTGGTCTAGTGATGTCGTGCAATTAAGTGGAATAATGCTAGAAGCCAGCAAATTATATGAAGTCGAACAAATTAGTTTGCCCTCAGATAGCCAACCCGGACCTGAAAGACGATTTGTTGGGATGAAGGCAGAAGTTTGTAAACACTCATGTGCTTTTAATTTAAGTCTTGAGTTGCTCTTCCCAAGGGTTTTCTCGTAACTTATGGACATTTTTTGGTCTTTTGTGCCTGTACATGAGGATTGGCATGGCTTTGTTTTATGTTGTCTAAAGATTTGAAGCAACATCCGTGCTGTCCCGGTGATTGTAGAACTTCCCGCTTGTTTATTTCTGCATTTTTTCACCGACTAATCATAGTTAAGAACACTTCCTTTCATAATGATGTCAAAATAGCTAGTGTAATTATTAATACCTTTCATTTCATTTTTAATAGGATCATCTCAGTCATTCAAGACAACCCTTTCTTTTCGGTATTTTGAGAACCTTTTATTTTTACCTACTAACAATTTCTTGTCTCACTTAAAATCTATAGGCATGTGAGGCTGGACCATCACGTCCAAACATGATCTCACGGTACATGACAATGGGCTTTCATGAGAATCTGGTGATCAAGGCAATCAAGGAAAATGGTGTGTTCTTTTTAGCACGCAGCAACTAGTATATCTTAGTATCCTACATATTTTGTTTCATCTAAATTTATTTATTTGAGGCAGTTGATCCTTGCCAATGTTGGTTTTAATTTTATGTTCTGCAATTGCTCTGATTACTGTAGGCGAAGACAACGAGAATGCAATACTGGAAACCCTTCTGAATTATTCTGTATGTGTGTTTGCCTCTCATTCTGTTCTTTTCTATGTATCAATTGCCAAAATGTTTCACTTGCTTTTTGTTACATGTTTATAGTTGTATCTCGCTAATCATCTTTTTAGTACCTTTTATTTTCTTTCGGTGATCCACACTGCAACTGTTTGGTAAATACTCTGTATATTGCAAATTTTGTAGCATCTTTATCTGTTTCAGGTTTAAGCAGACTACTCATTAGTGGCTAACTACTACTCTGGCTTCATTTTTTGTTAGCTTTATCACATTCCAAATTTTAGCTGAATTGCTAAAGAAGTGCGATTAGAGTATTTTTGTTCATGTATTTTCTTTGTTCTCTAATGTTGAAGATAAATGATTGATAAAATGTTTCAGAAGCTTACTGCAATGATTCCCGCCTGGCCCAATTATTTTGGGCATTTAACCAACAGAATCAAATTTCAGAGGCTTTATTCATACTATAGACTATAATAATGATTCTTGAACCTTTCATATGCTCAATGAGATAACTTAAGGTGCTCCTAGTTTACTGTAATGCTGACCTTTATGTGCACGTATACATATGTTGCAACTATATTCATTGGTTCCTGTCTTCTAGTTCCGAGTGATTTTGCATTCTGTTCTGAATTCACAGTTGATATAGAGAAATTCAGTGTATCTTCTTATTTCATACATTTGTGTTAGTCCCACATCGCTTAAATGTGGAATCTCTCCTGGACATATAAGTTGAGGGGTTCCTCTACTCATTGCCAATTGGTTTTGAGTTGGATACCCTGTTCTAATATGGTATCAGAGCCTGGTTAAGGTCCAACGGTCGGCTTGACACTTCACCCTCACGCGTGATACCGGTTACGCGTGCGGGGGAGTGTTAGAGATAGTTCCACATCGCTTAAATGTGAAATCTCTCCTGGACATATAAGTTGAGGGGTCCCTCTACTCATTGCCAATTGGTTTTGAGTTGGATACCCTGTTATAATAATTTGAATTGCTGGTTTCTGTTCAATTTTAAACACCCTTTTCTTACTTTTCTCTTTCATACCTCGAGTTACTTTCTTAACGTGGTTTAGAAGTACAACTGGAACCACAAAACTTGTTCACATATTTAATGTTTTTGTTCTGCAACTTTACTCATCTTAGATTGTATTTCACTCTTATTTCATCTTATAAACAAGAAAGTATGACAGATGGTTCAGTGTATTATAATGTAACTCATCCCTGGTTTTGTTCTCTATTTTTATTTTACTGTCTAAATCAACAGTTAGTTGTTGATGTTGTTTCAACTTCTGAATTCCACAGGCAATTGAGAAAGATGCTTCCGTGAATGAATTCAGCCAGCTTAGCCATGATTCGGATTTATCTGACGTTGGCAGTTTCAGTGATGAGGTATGTTTTTTACTCAATGCTTGTTGTCTGAGTCACTGGAAGATAAAAATCTATGGTTTTATGCATAATTTTAAGATCTCGTAGTCTCTTTTATTAACAGTGATTGGAACCTTGGAGTTTGTTTTCTCTGCATTGTTATACCTTAGATTTCTGTGTATGACCATAGACCGAAAATCAAATATCATCCCCGTGCAACAACTATATTTGATTAATTAGTTCTGAGCTGAAGTCACATAATAATATAAAATACATACCGAGGAATGAAATAAATGATGTACATAAAATATGTTTGTAAACATGATGTGTAAACCTGTGGAAGGAAGATCTGCACTCAGGCTTGAGAGGGTACTTGTAAAGTTATTTTCTTTTGGTGTAGTTGTAATTTGATTTTCGCAATAGAGGGATAGAATAAATATGTTTATGTAATAGTAAGAAGAATAAAATGAAAATAATTTAAGGGTAAGGGAGATGCAATTCTTAGTGAATTTGTTAGCAATGTCTATGCGAATCCATTCTTCTGCTGCACTGAGTGCTGGTGTATATTGAACTTTTTTGTAGCTTCATTCATGATCAAGCTTGTGAGGCATTCTCCAACCAACCAGTGAATCAAACTGCCTTTTGGTTAGGATTTGCCAAAGAGCCAAGATGGTGTTGTGCAAATGTTATACCACCGTTAATAAAAATGTTTTTATCATTAAGAATTTTAAACAATATATTAACAGTGCAAAGTGAATGTGGATGCTCCAAGACCACGTAGAATCTCAAAATGTTTTGAATTTAATGTGCATAAAACAGAAATTTGACAAAAGCCATTGTGCAGAAAAATGTTATGCCAAATCATTTGAACTGTTTTGATGCCAAATTATCAGGTGCCAAATTAAACAATATCCTTGAGGTAACCTATCTCAAAATGTTTTTGAAGTGTTTTTCATAAGAAATACGAACGAATTAAACATGTAATGGTAGTGGTTTGCAAATATATTTATTTGTTATTAGAATTTTATATAAGCCTTTTTTCTTTAGCATTTGGTAGAATATTATTTTTCTAGTAATGTGTTGTTTCCCCATTGTTATTATTTTCTATGTCATTTCATCTCCGTTTATGCACCTTATGTTTCAGTGTTCTGAGGATGATCTTTCCGAGAACAAAGCACTTTTGACGTTGGTGAAAATGGGTTTCACCAAAGATGAGGCTTCTGCTGCCATTTCAAGATGCGGTATGTTTTCTTCCATGAGGTTTGACACACACCGAAGGAGAACAATTGTTTTAAAATTATTATGAGTGCCTAGTCAGCTGCGTGTGTTTACTAAAAACTTGATTAAACTTCTACCAGACCTATAAGTCCATGCATCTGTCATTATTGTGCATCCATATAATTTCCAAACTTGCATATATGAATCTAGAAAACCCGTAGTATAGTCAATTTCTTTTTTAACGTATGCATCACTAACTTTGTGATAAGTGATGAGTTTTAGGCTAGGACCATATGTGGAGGTAGCAACAATGACTTCCTTAAATTCAGTTGTATTAACAACATTAAAAGGAATTCAACATCTATAAAAAAAAAAGCCAAATTTTGATTAATTGTTGTACGGTCTTCTTTCTTAAAATGTGGTTCAATTGTGGTTTGTTGGGTCCTGTCAATATCTTGAGAATGACTACAAAATCGATCCATTGGTCCACAAGTACTTGACTTCTTCTCTTTCGAGGAGCCAAATGGGGTTGGGATGTTGGGGTCATGTAGGAACCAGTACTCGACCCGCCCGTGGGTATATCATCTCCTAAATCAACAAAATCATCTAAACATCCATTTCAATTAATTTGAATTCTATTGGTAGTGGACATGTAAAAGGCTATTTCGACTCTTAAAGTGTCTGCGACTGTATCACAATGTCGTGTGTTACTGCCCGGGGTGTGGGCGAAGTGTTGTTTGTGGCGGACAATACCACCCTTAGTGACTCCATCACATAATTCACAAACTAATGATTTTTTTTTTCATTTAAATTTATAGGAATGAAAAGGGGAGAGGGGGGGGGGGGGGGGGGGGGGGTCATACAATTAAAAAAAACTAGCTGTTACAACGACAGGCTGGTCGCCTATGCGACTAGGTGATTGCCTGGTCGCACAGGCACACCACACACATTTGGTGTGCATCGGGTGGTCGCATATGCGACCGCCCACCTGAACAGTGATTATAATGTTTGCAAGAATTTAATTCTCAATAGTAGATAAAAATGTCATGTTGCTCTTTATTTTAAAGGAGCATATTAGAGGTATTCTACTTTAATAATTGAGTGCCTTTGTATGTCATGTATGACAATGTCTTGGCCCCTTGTGCTCTTTTCTAAAGTCTAAACATGTAAAAAATGTTGTCAATGTAGTTTATTAACATGTTTCTTGTCCGACAAACTAAAATCATTGCATCCCGGTTATGTCAACGTAGTTCTGTCAATTTTGGTTCGAGATCTAGCTATAAAAAAACTGAGAACGAACATTTTCTTTTCTTGAATCATTAAACAATTCAGCTTGTGCTTGGACGCTCAATTTGAGAAGTCTTGAGTAAATTCGATTTAATTATATTTGATTTATGTATACACCTATACATGTATATATAATTTAGGCGGTTTATATAGTCATTTTGATTTAGGCCATTAGTATCCATATGCCCAAAAAAACATTTTAATCTTTGGCTCATTGAGAATGGTGCAAAAAATAAGGTGTAATAAAATTTTGATGATTTACAAATACCAAATGTATGTATATCATATCTTAAATTAGATCACCATGTATAAACTCTAATAGTTTGTGGTCAATTGTAACTCTAGTTTGAAATTTATTTATGTCACCACCTTCGTGGTTCAGCTTATCTTAAGTCAGTCAAGTCTCTGAAACTTATTTTCTTCACAACTCAGTAGGTGACGACGATCGAGTTTTGTGTCTTTTTCAAACACTGAGTTTATACACTGAGACATTTTAAAAATGTCTACAAGCTCTTTCTATTAGGTGGTTACCTAAGAAGCACGGAGACAGACACGGACACGGGGATATGGCATTTTTCTAAAAAGTAGGACACGGACACTGCATTAAAATTATAATTAAAAATTATAATATATATAAATAAAAAATAATATACTTGTAAAAAATAATTACTCATAAATGTTAAATGTTCATAATAAATAATATATGTTGCTTCAGGTTGCCTCTTCATTGTCCATGACAAAAGTAGTCATTAGGCCTATTCTTAAAGGGTAACAAACTGATTACTACCCAATAAAATAATATACTTCAATAGTTGTATTGAAACTTCCTTAACCCAATGGTTTATCTTCTTCTTCTCCTCTATATAAACATTCCGGTACCGAAAATGAGGAAGAAAAAAAAGTCAAAAGTCAAAATCGAGACTAAGGAGTGTCCTAGCCGTGTCTGAGGAGTGTCCAAGGAGTGTCCACCACTGCGAAATGTTAAAACTGCCCCGGACACGCCACCTGGCGTGTCCGACACGTGTCCAAGGCGTGTCCGAGGAGTGTCGGTGTCCGACACGGCTACGACTCGGACCATTCAGAAGTGTTCGTGCTTCCTAGGTGGTTACCGTTCTGCTGTATATCAAAATCCACTTTGTAATTCGGTTGGTCAACTGCCCCTTAAAAACGCAAACCCTTATGTGCGAGGTGGTTAAACAATTGTGCTGTGGAGTTTATAAACTTTTCATATTGTGGAATTTTAGACTATGGCATCTACTTCATAAACCAAATATATTTCAGTCTTTACTTTCTATGTATTTAAGTTAATCTGGTATTTAAAATATGCTAAACTACAAAATTCTAATTTTATATCCACTTTTGATTTTTAACCCTAGAAGCTTTTTTGGGTTATAGCTTATATCTTTCTGCCTACGATTGAAAACTGCTTCATTGGCGCATCTCATGTAGAATTGTGGACCACTCATCTACTCTTAAGGGAAGGTCCTCACTGTTCCTCTTTGCTAATAATGCCTGGAGAAAACGTGACTGTCTTTCTATTTGCCATAAAATAGATGGTCTTGATACCCACATTATGTTCAGTTATTTGGTGCTTTGTTGAACTTGGACTGTCAATGCCAAAGCATCTTTTTTATATAGAAATTTGTTTGGTTTTAAGGTTTGGATATAGTTAAATCATTTTTTTCTTTTGTTTCCATTCTCCCATAGCCCATGTCTGATTTTTGGAGCATTAAAGGATACCATTATAGCCCATGTCTACAACTTATTCTAGCATTGTCGTATATTTATATTTATACATATGTCGGATATTAGATCCTTTGTAATGGCATAAGATTTGGGTGACAATGATCAAACACTAGTAACATCCATGTGCTTTGCGCAAATAGAGATTCACCATGACGCATTGACATGCTTGATTTGTAAGCAACATAAATAAAGATTAAAAGGGAAAAAAGAGATTTGATTTGTGTTGTTGACGTTTCTTTTTTGAGTTAAAAGTTAAAAAAGAACTCAATATTTTGATGAAAAGATCAATAACGTTGCAACCATGTACATAACACATAATTTTGAAAGTTTATAGTAGAAATAAACACATCAAGTACCAAATTAAAGAAAATGTTTCATGGAAACTCGGAATACTAATGGAAATAAGTGAAGATATGCTAAACTTCTAAAGTTTAAAAAATAGGCGGAGTTGACAATGTAGAATCAACTACAACACAATAGGTTTACATTTTAAAAAACGAACAAATAATAAACTAAGATGTGAGTTTAGAGAAGGTTGCGTTGGGGAGTGATAAAGGTATAATATGAATTCATAATCCTATTTATAGGAGTTGGAGGTAATAGATGGTTTTTTACGAGTTACAGAGATGTTAGGAAGGTATTTAGATGATTGAATTGAGGTGTTATGAAAACATTGAAAGGCACAGTGAGTTAATGAAAGATTAAGGATGTGTTGGTGGCTTTGTGGCCTGGTTCTTAGAGTTTGGAAGGGGAATAGATAGAGTTTGTAGAAAAGAGCTATGCTGCCTATGCATGAGTTACATGGTTAGTCACAATAATAATTACGTGATTATTGGGAGTTAAAAATGATGACCGGTTGTTTCTAATTATATATCTTTCATAGGTTACAATCAAAATGCGGAAGGATTATGAAGATTACTAAAGGAGGTGTTGATTATTGTAGCTTTTAAACATTGGAAGATGAAGGTTAGGTTTTCAAAAATTGGCTAGGATTGTTGCCGTAATTCAAGAGACATTATTAAGTTAAGGAACCAAAGATCAAAGGACTAAAACAAATATATATTGGAAAATCTGAAGGTCGTGATTAGAGAGATCCAATTTTTATAAAGAACCAAAGGACCATGGTCCAAAGACCATTTTATGCTGAACTAATGTCTTATTATAGATGGGCCGTGTTTTCTTGTTTGTATTGTTGTGCACTAGCATATTTTTGATATTGTTCTAACTCCACCCTGTATTACACGTGCATACATATATGTCGGTATGTATGTTATGTTATGGCAAACTTCTTCATCCCATCAAGCAATCGTTCACAAAGATTCTCAGTTATGATCAAATAATTTTCCTAGTTCTTGACATAGTATTCTCATGCTTGCTTATCTTAACCCTTAAAACCCATCTTTAAATATTTCTATGAGCACATCTGTGGCATTGACATCCCCTCAAAATACGAATTCCTGCCTACATTCATTTAAATATAGAAATAGATTGTGGGATTTTTTTTTGGTCACCATGGGTTTTTTCTTTAAGGAAATGCCCGTGTGCATGTTCAATTAAACATTTATTCTGGTACTTAAGTATTACACTTACAGAAAATGTCATTTGTATATGTGTATTTATCTTTCATGAATGTTTACATTTACTAACCATATCAAAATTCAAAAATTAAAAACTTGCGTAAGTCTTGTGCTTCTCTCTAACTGACATCATGCAATGCAATGCAATGGGCACTCTTAGAGATTTGAGTAATCGGTTGAACATGGATATGGTTTTGACTACTATCTCAGTTGCCATTTCCTATAAATATTGCAGGGAGATTGGCTCACTCTTTTGAAACATCTTTTATTTGGATTTTGTTGCCCCCTGATTTTCATTTAATTGTGTTTGCTTTGCTCATAAACCAAAAGGCGAATGAGCTATAAATCAACCTTCTAAGTTTTATCTCATTTGTATGTTCCTTGGTTATTTGTAGGTCCTCATGCCTCCCTTTCAGAGCTAGCAGATTCCATTAGTGCTGCGAAAGTAGCCAAGGAATATGATGATTACCTTGATAAACTGGGTCATGTAAGTAACTCACCAGCTTCAAGTTCAAATGAGTTAAGGGATATCCATTATGCGAGACCAACTTTATATAATATTGTTTAAATGTCATATTCAAAATTAATTTAAATTAAATGTCACAATGTTCATTTTCATCCTCTTAGTGTGTGCATGGTCAACGCTATGATTCTCGGAGAGGGAAGAACAAACAAGCTGACAATTATTATTTTGGGGATAAGAAAAAGAAGTGGAAGAAAAAAGAGACAAGACTGCAGAACAATGCTAGTCTTCAAAATGGAACATTTTATGAGAATGAGGCTCCAATATCACTTCCTCATCCAATGATTGGTTTTGGCCTGCCAAATGAAGACCGACATGCTATAGAAAGAAAGCTTTCTGATACAGCAATTGGACCACCATACTTTTATTATGAGAATGTGGCCCACTCACCGAAAGGGACTTGGGAAACTATGTCACGTTTTTTATACGACATCGAGCCGGAATTTGTAGATTCCAAGTATTTTTGTGCGGCTAATAGGAAGCGTGGTTATATACATAACCTTCCTATCCATAATAGATATCCTTTACAACCTCTGCCTCCACGCACAGTTCAAGAAGCACTGCCATCAACAAAGAAGTGGTGGCCGTCTTGGGATCCTAGGAAACAGTTGAATTGCTTACAAACATGTGTTGGAAGTGCCGCACTAACTGAACGCATACGAAAGATGCTAGCTGAATGTGATGATCCACCACCTAAAACAGTACAAGATTATGTTCTCACAGAATGCAAAAAGTGGAATCTCGTTTGGGTTGGAATCAACAAGGTAGCTCCCTTGGAACCAGGGGAGGTAGAGTTTATACTGGGTTTCCCAAGAGACCACACACGAGGTGGAGGCATAAGCAGGACTGACAGATACAAATCTTTAGGCAATTCATTTCAAGTTGACACAGTCGCATATCATCTGTCTGTTCTGAAAGATTTGTTCCCACATGGAATGAATGTTCTATCACTTTTCTCGGGTATTGGAGGAGCTGAAGTGGCTCTTCATAGACTAGGAATTCAAATGAACAATGTTGTTTCTGTAGAGATTTCTGAAGTCAATAGAAACATCATAAAAGCCTGGTGGGAGCAGACATATCAGACAGGTAATCTAATCGAAATAGATGATGTTCAGAAATTGACTGGGGATAGGTTGGAGGCTATGATCGGCTCATTTGGTGGCTTTGACCTTGTCATTGGAGGGAGCCCCTGCAACAACCTGACTGGTAGCAATCGCCATCATAGAGATGGGCTGAATGGTGAACATTCTTCTCTGTTTTTTGATTATTACCGTATTGTTGAGGATGTGAGAAGTATAATGCGAAAAACTGTGGTACATCAAAAACTATAAAACCTGCCTCGGAATTACACAAGTCTAGACTTGTTCAACCTATGCATGGAAAACGAGTTCCAGAATTTGATTTTTGTTATCATGTGATTAGTCTTTGTAAATAGACAATGTATTAGCAGACTTCGTTTTAAACTTTTTTTTTCTTCTCTCTTCTGTTTTCATCCTTTTTTTGTGGTTCAATGATGAACAAATCTGCATTAGGGAAATAGCATGCGGTCAAATTTTGTTTTTTGAAACTTAACTGAAATGAAATATATGCCCAGTATTGTAATCAGCTTCACTTGTTTCCTTATGCTGTCCTTTGTATCTTATCCTGTAGTAGGATATGCCCTGTTCTCTTGACCTTCCTGCTTGAAGAGCAAATTGGAATATTTTATCCAATTATGTTTGTACGCTAGACTTGTTATATCATTCCCCAACGAAGGTATCTCGGTTGGGATGTGATTTTTTTTGTTCAAGTGGTCTGAGCATGGGGGGGGGGGGGGGGGGGGGGTTATTCGGATTGGGTCGTTGTTGGGATTTTAAGAACTTGGGTTGGATTTGGTTTCGGATTTTTGTATAACCGATTAAGTTCGGGTTGAGTGTGAGTGTGTGACTATGGGGGTTGGGTTGAACCAAATCGATTGAAAAATGAACATATATGGGTTCTTTCTAGTATATCTATACTTATAGAGTTTACATGAGTCAGTGTAATGCCTCTAATCCGCACTCCAGACACAGTAGTCAATCACAAACTATAAAAAATACAAAAAGGATATTAACGAAAATTGTTAAGTCGAGACATCAATTAAAAAGAATATATGGCCAATGTCAGAGTACAATGTAGAAGGAAATACAAGAAATTGAAATCCTACTACATCAATACTACGAGATGCAAAAAGTACATCGAATGAGTTCATGATCCAGTCTTCGCGTCTCAAGTCCAAGTCGCCTTCAGCCGGTTACGCTCATCTCGATCGACTTGTCGGACAAGTTTTGCATCTTGTCAGACAAAACACGTTTACCAGCACTAAAAACAGTCACCGACGCAACAGTTAGTTGATGTCGGAGGACATAATAAGTCTCGTGCCATCAAAGATACTACTGGAAACCAACCTGAGTTCTTTCTCCACCTGCCTAAAACGTCAAAAGATTTTAACTCAGTTGTACTTAAGTAAATTTCATTGTTTAAATTGAAGGGAATGTGTTCTAAAAGTTTTACTTTTAAATGTCAATTATTATGAATTGAATGAGAAATCATTTTGTTCATTGTTTGTGTTATTCGTCTTTTAGAAGTGTTAAAGAAGAGGCTCTTGGTCCTTAACCGTAGAGCTCTAAAAGATAATGGTTTACATAAAACAAAAGATATTCACAATCATGGTAATTAACATGTGACATTAATTACCGAGTTAAGATTGTCGTGTTGGTCATAGATCATTGTAGCTCCACAAGTGAGTGACAACACGGGTACGCAAAAGAGGAAAATATTACTTTTGTATACTGAATAGACCTAATAAGTAAAATATTATAGAAATGTGTTTCTGTGTCATTAATATTTTACTGTGTCTTTGGTCCTTTGATATGAGACTTATATCCGATCACTTAAGAAATGTTTGATTAGACTAATCTTTTAAGCTATCGATAAGTGTAGTGTAAAGGCATTGGTTGGTTAAGTATGACTTTCGTTGGAAAAGATAGTTAGTCAAAAGATTATCATTGTCCCTCTTAATTGAGTGATGATATTAGTGGGCCCCTTGATAAAGCAAAGTTATAATGTGCACAATGTGATTTGAGTTAAGTCACATATTTATAACTAGCTTAAAAAGATCAAGAAGTGAATACTAATACAAAGGTGACACAATACTACTTTGTGTGTATTCTTAATATCATGAGGCAAGGGACGGACGCAAGTGGTGCACTCCATCACTAAATGGATCGGGTTTTGATTCAAGTGGAATTAAGACATCTAACTAATTGGGAGCTATAATGTATAGCTAGATACCGCTTATAGCTTGTGATATTAAGTTCTTAATATCATTGCCAACTTAGTTTAGATCCTCCTATAGGTCACACCACAGAATTGGGAAACGAGAAATTGGGATTTTGAGTTCATAAGATGTGTCGGGTTTCATGTAGAAAATATGACACATGGGGTGAACAAGCAAAATCAAACTTATGTTGTGAATAATAACATAATTAGAATCTCAATTAAATTCATATGTGATGTAAATATTATGGGGTGTAATGATTTATCATTACATATGATAATATGTTACATAAGTTGTGAATTTACTACTAATCTCGAAATGTCAAATTTTATAGGGGTTAAACCGAAATTTGACAAATCTGCAGTACAGTGCACAAACGGTCGACCGGTTAACCGTAAACGGTCGACCGAACGTGCACGGTCGACCGGACATGTCTCGACCGATAACAGGGAATTTTCGTCTGTTCGGAACGGTCGACCGAATCTATCGGTCGGTCGACCGAACATTGCGATGAAATATTTTATTGTTGCGAGCGGTCGACCGAATGTTAAACGGTCGACCGAAACTTGGTTCGAGCGGTCGACCGAACCTTCAAACGGCCGACCGGTCCAGACGGTTTTATGCAGAATTAATTAGATCATGCATGGAATTGGTCCATAATTGATTTAATTTGTGGCTGAGATTATTTATTAGTAAATAATGGATTGTTAGATGGAAGTTTGCATGAAATCATGGGCAAGAAGTTGCACATGAATAGGTAATTTGGAGAGAACTTATAAATACAAGTTTATCTCATTACCTCATTAATTAATTCATTGTTTTTCTCATGCAAAAACTCTCTCCATAATTCTCCACGAAATTCCCTTAATTCTTAAGTTTAGTTTTAGTTTTTAAGAGATCATCTTCTCAAGGGAACTAAAGAGGAGTTAGTAATTAGATTCTAAACCTTATTGGAGATCGAGAGGCTAGCTCTTCTCTCTCCAATCTCGTTTAGAGTTTGGTGAATACTCGGAGACAATCCACCGGGTGATTCAACCGTCAACGCAACTCCGGATCTTTGAGAGGTTTTAGAGAACCTCTAGGTATGATTCTCTTTGCAATTGTTTGTTTGTTCTAATGCATGTTAAATAATTAGGACAAACAAATGCATGTCTATATGAAAATCGAAGAAAATATGAATGTTTCGATCCTATATGTTTATAAAATTTCGAAAATATATACATACTATAGGGCACGAAATCCAACATAAATATGTAGTGAAATCATTTTGGGTGTCAGTTTGCACTATTTTTGTTTTTTTGACTTAACCAATTCCATTGGGAGTTGACGTCGGAGTCGTCATCATCATGGTACATTGTAGTTGGAGGTGGTTATAATAACAAACTAGCAACATTTGAACACATTTGATTTACATTATATAATCTTTAATATTTTTCAAAATATTTGATTAACAAAGACTTACACCTATCTACGTGATTTTGGAAATTTCCATAATTCGTATTTTCAAAAATTTGTTTCAAGAAAAACTTGTAAACCAGTAATCATACATTTACGATACATAATAAAAGCTAAACAAAAACTAAATGGAGGAGGATTCCATTATTTATTAAACTTAGCCTCTATTACAATTAAAATTTCAACAAAACCAGTATTTTGCCTATATTTCGCAAATATTGTAGTAATTGGAAGTAATTCATAGATAAATATGTTAGAGGTGATGTAATATTGTCTACTTAATTAATCTGGTAATGAATATGAAAAAATATTTTAAAAAATCATGCACAATTTGACAATTATTCCAATCTAAATCGGTTAACATGTACTTATTTTGTTTGTCATTATAAAAGTTTCAAATTGTAAGATAATAAGGAAAACAACATTTTAACATTTTATATGTAGAATTCCATCTATGATGGACATCTAACTTAATCTTTCTAGGTTTAATTTCATTATATGCACAAAATTCTCTAAATTGCCGATATCTAGATGTACTACTACGACCTGCATAAGCAATCACATTCCAAATATTTTATAAGTAAGGTTTAATTATGATAAGTTCATCTTGTACTACTAAGTTCAAAGTATGACAAACACATCTAATATGAAAGAAGTAATCATCTACAGGTGGACGACAATAATTAATAAGCATTTGTATTGTAGAAGTATTATTAGTAGCATTATCAAATGCAATTGCACACTTTATTTTAAAGATTATTAGCTACGATAACATATTTAATGTGATCAAATATAACCTTGGTAGTGCAAGGATGTAAAATAGGTAAAAAAGAAATGATTTTTTATATTTAAACACCATGAATCATCTAGATAATGAGCAGTTACGCAACAATAAGAAGAGTTAATTACAGTTTGACCCCCTGAACTATGTTTTGGTATCACTTTGCCCCCCTGAACTTTCAAAGTTAACCGTTATGTCCCCTGAACTTTAATTTTGTAACACTTTGCCCCCCCGAACTTCAAAAACTCATTATTTAACACACATTCGACGTTTTTTCCTAATTTTTTTGTTGTATCCGTAATACACTCCTAAACCTATATTTACGTGAAAGTTTGGATCGAAACGAGGTCAGATATGGTTGGAATTTGGGTCGGTTTGACACTCAATTCGACCAAAATTCCAACCATATCCGACCTCCATTTCGATCCAAACTTTCACGTAAATATAGGTTTAGGAGTGTATTAGGGATACAACAAAAAAATTAGGAAAAAAACGTCGAATGTGTGTTAAATAATGAGTTTTTGAAGTTCAGTGGGGCAAAATGTTACAAAATTAAAGTTTAGGGGAGGTAACTGTTAACTTTGAAAGTTCAGGAGGGCAAAGTGATATCAATGCATAGTTCAGGGGGTCAAACTGTAATTAACCCCAGTAAGAATAATTATTTGGATCGTTCGAAACATCACTAGTCAATACTACTTTATTGTTTTTTGATGAAAAATAATTAATCATGATTTCTCTTTTTTTACCGAATTTATCAAATGCAATATTTTAAGTGTTTTTCTACAAAATGATTTAAATTGTGGATTATGGTAGAGAATTGCTTACCTAATGCTTTTAGATTTACATATGTTAAATGGTAGTTCATCTCTAATTATGAAATCAACAATTATCTCTCTACCTTTAATTAGACAATATTTTCTAAAATTTAAAGTGTCAGTAGCTGTGTCTAAAACAAATTGACGTGAACTCACTACTGAGGCAGAATTATTACTAACCTTACGTGAAAGTTGATGTCTACCTAATTGATCGGTTCCTCAACTTGACTTAGCCGAATATACATTACCACAATGTCTACAAGTAGCAGTTGGATTACCCTCATTATCCCGTCCTTCATCAAAATCATCCCATACTGGACTAGTTTCTCTCTCTCTAGTACCCATAGTTCTCTTAGATTTAGGTGGATTAACATGAGAGGGTTGTGGGTCCTTAATCCTCAGAATAAGATGTTATAGTCATGGAAATTACTAAATATGCAAACAAAAAGTGATTTTTTATATAAATGAGAAAGTCATGATTATGGTTGATTAACTAAAATTAACTACTAAAAAGTTTAGAAAAGTCTGGGAAATACAGAGTAGAGGAGTCACGAAATCGGCAGTCAGCGGTTTCCTTGTAGCTTTAGACTTTACTCTTTAGCTCAAACTCGATCCGTCTTCACCAAAATCAAAGAAATTAGAGAAAGATTAGAGAAGATTTGGAGAGATTTGTGTGAAGAGAATGAGAGACTTTAGGGAGTTTATATAAGGTAAGGGGGTAGTTTATATAAGGTAATGGGAAAATTAATTCCCATTCTAGTTCATTTTTTATTGCTAATTCAATTTTTGAGCACCAAGTTACATATATACATGCTAGGAAACAAAAATAAGCAATGTTCAACACTGTTTTATCTTTATAAACATGAAGTGCAAACATGGGGAAAGGATATTTCGTTCAGAGTCACTGTAGCTGCTCTAGTGAAAGTTGTTTTTATAAATGTTCATGTTAACGCTTATGCAGTTAACCAGATTTCGGGTGCATATGTCTCACAAGCTCCTGCACGTCTGCAACATAAAACTGGCAGAAAACACCAATAAAATAAAATAAAGCATGATACCCAAGTCTTTCAATGTATCTGGGTGACAGTGACCTATTGTCAGAAGATACAACCTCATGCAATTCTGAGTTACTCATTTATAATAAATGTTGTGGACCAATGTATGTGTTTATAATTAGTAACAGAAACCTGAATGCAGTTCACAAAGTAAAAGGATTTTGTGTTATTCGTTTGTGTTCACATTGAGGCGCATCACTGATTTGGTATCGCTTGTGTAATCTGACATTTTGTAATCTTAAGTTTTAACCTTGTAATATGATTATCATTTTGATAGCACCAACTGTTAAAACCACTTCTTAATCGGGCGGACCCGTGGATCCGATTATTCTGCCGATCCAATGGTTCCAGATGAATGACTTAAGAAGATCGGAGGGGTGCAACTTAATCAAGAATCAGATCGAACGGACCAAATTCAAAGCAACAAATCCACTGTTGGTTAGTTTGGGTCGTTAATCACTGTTCATCCGTCTTCTTCGTCGACAACTGTAAAATTAGGGGAATTCAATTATGTTTCGATTTAGTTCAATTTTTGTAATAAACTGGAAGATTCGGTTGTAACGACCTTTCCTGAGATACATTTTAGTATAAATAAGAAGTAACGACCTGAATTGGGTCGTGATTTGTTTTTGCGTTCAAAATCTAGGTTTTGTTCAATTCGAAGCTTTTGAGTGCTCGAAACTCGATTCCTCTTCCCTTCTCCTTCCTGCTTTGTTTCCGGGCCGATTCTTCCTGGAAATGGCGTATAATACGCGAAGAAGAGCTTGGGCGAATCACTTGGTGACCGACGGAGATACTGGGGGTATCAATTTGGTATCAGAGCCACCGTCGGCACCGGAGGACGACGAGGAGGACCAGTACGACCTATTCCGGAGCTTGTTGAAGGAGGAGATTGCGAAGGTACACCATCGGATTGACCGTGTGGAGGCGAGCTGGAGATCCAGATCTCCGGAGGATGGTGGTCGTTGGACCAGCCGTCCTCAACTACCCGACCCCCTGTCCTTCCAGGTGAAGCCTGTCCATCTCCAATTCCCGACCTATGCCGGAGTTACTGAACCCCAAGATTGGGTGTTCAAGGCGGAAGAGTATTTTGATGTGCATCGGGCGCCCGAGTCTCAGAAGGTGCGATTCGCCGGCTTCTATCTGGAGGGCTTTGAAGTGGTTCAGGTGGATGCGGCGAAACTCCAAGACTGTGGAATGGGGACAATTCGTGGAAGCCTTGGACGGAAGGTTCGGGCTTCAAGGAGAGGACCCCCTGGCTCTTCTGAAACACCTCTTACAGGCTGGATCATTGGAGGAGTACCAAAGTCGATTCGAGGACCTTTGTAACATAATCAATGATCTTCCGGAGAAGCACCTCTTGAGCCACTTTGTGTGGAGGGGGGTGGCTGAGGTCGGATTTGGAGAGGAAAGTACGGGTGGAGCAGCCAAAGACCATTAGAGAAGCCTTAAGGTTGGCTAGACTGTTCGAAAGGGAGGCACAGTTGGTAACCAGAAGAGGGAAAATTCCAGCAACTGAACCACCTAGGCCCAAACCATCCCAGCTGCCTCGACCCCCAAGGGTACTCAACTTCACTCCTAATGAACTAGAGCAAGAAAGGATGAGAAGAAGAGCCAAGGGGCTATGCTACAAGTGTGATGAGAAATGGTCGAGAAATCATGTGTGTGACCCCAATAAGACATTTCTCATCAGCCTGGACAGAAGTGAGGAAAATGAAGAGATAGAAGAAAATCCAGATCAAGTGGATGAAGGAGAGCCACAAGAACCAGAAATCTTACTCCAGGCAATTAGTGGGATCAAGAAGGACTCTACCATGATGGTGGTAGGACAAATCAAGACTAGGAGGGTCTGTTTCCTCATGGATTCAGGCATCACACATTGCTTCTTGGATCCTAAGGTGGTCAGAACCACTAACCTCATGTGTGACACCTCCAAGAAGAGAAATGTACTAATAGCAAGTGGGGACAATGTGGGATGTGAGGGTTATTGTGTTGTTGTTCCCTAGTCCTGCAGAAGCTCAACCTCGCGTGGGACTTCCATGTGATGCCTTTGGGGGGTTGTGATGCTGTCATTGGTGTGGATTTGCTGAAGCAATTGGGGACTATCAGCTGGAACTTCAACAACCTCACCATGGAATTCAGACACCAAAATCAGTGGTGGAAGTTGGTGGGAAGTGATATTCCACTAGTGTCCTTACTGAATCCTGAAGAGATGGGGAGGCACTTAAGGCAGGCTAAGCAAGTTTTTGTATTGCAGACTCGGCCCATCAAGAAATTATCCACTGAAGAACAAGATGTGCTCAAGGCCTTGGAAGCAATACCCTCTCCTGAGTTGAAGAATTTGCTTCATCAGAACTGGAGCCTATTTGCTACTCCCAAACAACTTCCACCTATCAGAGATTGTGATCACTCCATTCCCCTAAAGGAAGGTACCACTCCTATCTCACTCACGCCTTATAAATACCCTCCCTATCAAAAAACTGTCATAGAAGAAATAATTCGGGAGGCCTTAGGGAGTGGATTCATTAGACCCAGCCACAACCCCTATTCATCCCCCATTCTCTTAGTCAAGAAGCGTGATGGATCCTGGAGAATGTGTGTAGATTATAGGGTACTTAACCAAGCCACTGTCAAAGACAAGTACCCCATTCCTGTGGTGGATGATTTGTTGGATGAATTGCATGGGTCTAGGGTATTCTCCAACTAGATTTAAGGGCTGAGTACCATCAAATTAGAATGAAGAAGGAAGATATCCACAAAACAACTTTTAAAACACATGAAGGGCACTATGAGTTTGTTGTAATGCCTTTTGGCTTGACTAATGCTCCCTCCACCTTCCAAAACCTCATGAATGATATCTTCAAACCTTATTTAAGGCAGTTTATACTGGTTTTCTTTGATGACATTCTGATCTATAGCTCCAGCATGCAGCAACATCTTGCCCACTTAAGTAAGATTTTCAGAATACTTCAAGAGAACCAGCTCTTCCTGAAGTTCCCCAAGTGTGAGTTTGTTGTCCATCAGGTGGAATACCTAGGGCATATTATACAAGAAGGGCAAGTAGCTATGGATGGGAGGAAGATAGAGGGCATGCTGAATTGGCCTGTGCCCAAGACCACCAAAGCTTTGAGGTTTTTTTTAGGGTTAACTGGGTACTACAAGAAGTTTGTCAAGAATTATGGCATCATTATAGGACCCCTCACCCAGCTACTGAAAAACAACTCCTTCCAGTGGAGTGAAGTAGCTGAAGGAGCATTCAGAGCATTGAAGGAAGCTATGGTGTCAGCGTCTGTGTTGGCACTCCCCAACTTCTCATTGCCATTCATTGTGGAGTGTGATGCTAGTGGGGTTGGAATGGGAACTGTTCTCATGCAGCAAGGAAGGCTTGTTTCCTTTGTTAGCAAGGCCTTCAAGGGATGTAACGTCCCGAAACAGCGGAAGATTTAAAATTTCAAAATAACCAACATAACAGACAACTCACGCGGGAACGTCACTAATATATAAATATATAAATGTATAAATCCGGGTGCACCCAAAATACAAGGAGTTTTCCAAAAGAAGTACAACTACAATACTGATACAAGGAATAGAATACAAGTAGTCGTACGGTCTAGCAACTGCCGAAGAGGATCCGACTCCAAAGCGCTCCGTCCTCGGTCACCACCCACCCGGACCTACTGCGATCCTGAAAAAGATGCAACAACAATGCCTGAGTTTCCAGAAGGAAACCCCGTATGCCAACCCACCTATATGCATGCATCACATAATGAACCTATCATACTAGTAGCATGTCATGGCATAACCAGAAATGGAAAACAGTTCCCCCGAAGGGTAAAACAGGACATCAGTCCGACAATCAATCATCGGGTCTCCCAAAGAGACCTACTGCAGGCACATGCAGTCTGGTAGCCCGCGACATCGCACCCCCCACACGCAGCTACACTACTCAAGGGTTCGGCAGGGAGCCTCTGTCACGTCTACGCGCCGATAGAAACAGATCTGTAAATCTCAGTGGTCGGGGCCACAGGGACCAACGGGGCCGTCGCCCGGAAGGTATAACAACATCATCTCGGTAGGTGCCCAGCCGAGGAAAACAACAAGCCGGCACAGCCTCGGCCCAACAATCATCATCGCCGGCACAACCTCGGCGGCATCACCGGCACAGCATCGGTGGTCCATCACAACAGTCCGGCACAACATCGGACAGATCCAGACCGAAGTCTGCCAGGTCATCGGGCTCCTCGAGCCGCGAACACCAACCGCGCCGCTATAAAAGCAGGGCAGCGACCTCCGTAGCCCCAAGGGCCGGTAGTCACCTCACCCAACGTCAGTTGCGTGCCCGCACAACATCAACACTGGGATCCGCGATCCCTCAGGCCTGCTATACTACAAAGTGCCAACAATCATCTCAAAAGGCACGGTCCATACATGGAGGTGACGCGTCCCGAACACCCACACTCTTCCCAACGGCGGTCCCTGGGCAGGCACGCATCACGCGCCCACCGTCACCTCCCGGCTCACGCACAAGGCGAGGACACGGGTTTCCGTGGACAAAGTTGGCGTTCAAAAAGGGAACCAGGAATTCTGTCCTGGGCCCAAACGGTCGACCGGAAGAGGCGATTCGGTCGACCGGTTCCAGGAAGGAATCGGTCGACCGTACTCCTAAAACGGTCTACCGCTGCGCTCAAAACAGAACCCCCAACGGTCGAACAAGGGTCTAAAACCGGTCGACCGAACGAGGTCAAAATCCGGAGTCTGGTCAACATTAAATTCCACTCTATCGGTCGACCGACTCAGGGGTCTCGGTCGACCGAAAACAGACAGGGTCAACCTAGTATTCTACGTCATCAAACGGTCGAACGTAAACATACTACCGGTCGAACAAACATGCAATCGGTCGAACGCAATATAAATCGGTCGAACAATTCATACAATAATAACAGGTACACTTAAGTTCCGGTCGAACACAACAAGGACCGGTCGACCGATAACAGGTAGGAAAATCCCAACTCACCAGCAATAATGCACTACCGGTCGACCGCCCCAAGGCATCGTTCGACCGGTGAAGGTTAAAGTCGGGCAAACAGTGCTAAAACGGTCGACCGCCCGAAGGATCCGGTCGACCGTTGGTCGTCTTCAACCTCGCGCCAGCCGAGGCTTTACGAAGAACGCGTCGCCGGAGAGGTCCCCAACCTCTCCCGACCCGACCAACGCCTCCCCCACGCTTGGGTGAGCAACAAACCACACTAATAAGTTGACATACCTCAAATGAAGACGACGAAACGCCGGAGCAAGCTCACGCCTCCGTCCTCCTCACGCGCGTCCTCCTCCCCGCGACGACCTCCTCACGCCGGAACCTCCGAGCCTTCTTCCTCCTCTGGTCGCCGGATAGAAAAATGGAGAGGGAGTGAGAGAGTGCAAGTAAGGAAAAGAGAGAGAGAGAGAGAGAGAGAGAAACACTTAAATAACCTTACACCCCATCACCTCTCCCTCACCCTACACCATCACCCTACACCCCAACCCATACTTCCCATCACATCCACCACTCCTTCCTCCATCCCTATGCAAACCCCCCTTCTAACCCAAATTAACCCTAATCCAATCCTAATCCGGTTTAGGGACATAACAAGGCAATTAGGAATATGAGCATTTATGAGAAGGAAATGGAGGCTGCCCTATTTGCCATTCAGAAATGGAAGTCATACTTAATGTACAAGCCTTTCACCCTCAGAACATATCACCAAAGTCTCCAGCACCTCATGAAGCAGAAAATACACACCACAGCCCAGCAAAGATGGTTGGCCAAGTTGATGGGGTATGATTTTAAAATCGAATACAAAGCTGGACACCACAACCAAGCTGTTGATGCATTATCCAGAGTAATGGAGAACTCTACACAAGAGCTTGATGCCTCCTCACTCATTGCTATCTCTCTCCTGGTGACTTCTTGGATGGATGAAGTTAGAACCACCTATAGAGAGAACCCCGACTACTTGAAACTTAAAGAAAAATGGGAGACAAGGGGTCTGAGTAAGGACAGGTATGAATGGAAGGATGGAGTGTTATTCTATAAAGGAAAAATTAAGCTATTGAGAGGCACCCACCTTAGCAGGAAGGTATTGCAAGAATTGCACTCCACTCCCACAGCTGGTCATGATGGATTTGATAAGACGCTACATAGGGTGAGACAAAACTTCTCCTGGAAGGAGATGGCCTCAGAGGTCAAGGACTTCATCAGACAGTGATGTTTGCCAACAAAGCAAATATGAAACACTCCCTCCAGTTGGGTTACTCCAACCTCTTCCCATTCCCACTGAAACATGGACTGATATATCCATGGATTTCATTGAGGGTCTTCCTAACTCTCAAGGGTTTTCTTGCATTCTAGTTGTGGTGGACAGGTTATGTAAATACTCCCACTTCATACCCTTCAAACACCCCTATACTGCTGTCAAGGTGGCCCAAAAATTCGTGGAGGAAGTAGCTAGATTGCATGGAATTCCCAGGAGCATAGTGAGTGATAGGAATCCCATTTTCACTAGCTCCTTTTGGCAAGAGCTCTTCAAGCTACAAGGAACCAAACTCAAATTGAGTTCAGCATATCATCCCCAATCAGATGGGCAGACTGGAGTAGTTAATAGAAGTTTGGAGATGTATTTGAGATGTTTTTGTCACACCAGCAGGGGAAATGGAGGGAGTGGATACCCTGGGCAGAATATTGATACAACTCCTCAAAACACTCAACTATTCAGATGACTCCTTATGAAGCATTATATGGTAAACCACCCCCACTCTTCTCTCCTACATTCCTGGTACCACTAAGGTTGATGGGGTTGACCAAGCCTTGAGAAATAGAGATGAAGTGTTGAACACACTCAAGGAGAATCTTACAAAGGCTCAGAATAGGATGAAGATTCAGGCAGATAAGAAAAGGAAGGAGAAGGAATACCAGGTGGGGGAATGGGTGTTCTTAAAGTTACAACCTTACAGACAACAAACCACTCAGAGAAGGTCTTCACTTAAGATGGGACTAAAGTACTACGGCCCATATAAAATCCTAGAAAGGATTGGGGCTACTGCTTACAAACTCCAGCTTCCTCCAAGATACACAATGTGTTCCATGTGTCACTATTGAAGCAGAAACATGGAGACATAGCTATGCAGCAAGAACCAATCCCTCTTACTGAACTGCAAGATAAAACTCCTGAATTTATCCTAGGGAGGAGGGTCTTCAGGAAGGGAGAGCGTGCTGGAGTTCAGGTGCTAGTACAATGGGCAGGGGAAGGTCAGGACGAAGCGACTTGGGAGGACTGGGAAGAGATTCAAGCCCAACATCCACCATAAACCTTGAGGACATGGTTGAGCTTAAGAGAGGGGGAGTTGATAGCACCAACCGTTAAAACCACTTCTTAATCGGGCGGACCCGTGGATCCGATTATTCTGCCGATCCAATGGTTCTAGATGAATGACTTAAGAAGATCAGCGGGGTGAGACTTAATCAAGAATCAGATCGAACGGACCAAATCCAAAGCAACAAATCCACTGTTGGTTAGTTTGGGTCGTTAATCACTGTTCACCCGTCTTCTTCGTCGACAACTGTAAAATTAGGGGAATTCAATTCTGTTTCGATTTAGTTCAATTTTTGTAATAAACTGGAAGATTCGATTGTAACGACCTTTCCTGAGATACATTTTAGTATAAATAAGAAGTAACGACCTGAATTGGGTCGTGATTTGTTTTTGCGTTCAAAATCTAGGTTTTGTTCAATTCGGAGCTTTCGAGTGCTCGAAACTCGATTCCTCTTCCCTTCTCCTTCCTTCTTTGTTTCCGGGCCGATTCTTCCTGGAAATGGCGTATAATACGCGAAGAAGAGCTCGGGCGAACCACTTGGTGACCGACGGAGATACTGGGGGTATCACATTTACGACAACTTTTTAAAAAAATTCATTTTTTTGTTCGGTTTCCTTGGAGTGTTTTCATGAGATACATGAAATTAGTTAAGCAGGTAACTGTTTCTTTCCAAATACATATATTACTCTGTCATTAGAAGTTTTATATAACCATTTTTCTTTTTATTTAATATACTTGTAGTTTTTTATAATGTAAATGTGTTATTTCCCCCCTATTCTTACAATTGTTATGCAATATATGCATCACCCCGTCCAGTGTACTGAAGATGATCTTTCCAAGAACGATAATGCACTTCAGACCTTGGTGGAAATGGGCTTCACGAAGGATAAGGCCTCTGCTGCCGTTTCAAGATGTGGTATGTCTTTTTCCTTCTCCTTAAGTTTTATATAACATAGAAAAACAATTATTCAGAATCAATGATGGTTCTAGGTGAATGTTCCTGAATTTTGATTGTGTTATGTCAGTGTTTTTATGTGGGTTTCTGTTCTATATCCTTTGAAGTTCATGTCAACAATTAGATAAAGGTCACATGGTTCTTTATTTTAATAATATGTTGTAGTTATTCTTTTTAAGGTGTGGGAGCCCTTCCCCAGTCATACAGGGCAAAGCCTTGGTTTCCTTGTGTTCTTCTGAGGATATATATGTAGAAAATGTCTTCAATGTGGTTTCCTTGTTTGCATCTTTTTTAAGAAACAGCCAGGACCGTATATATTTGCAGTTAATTTTATATTTCAAGAAGTTTTTCAACTTCATCAAAATTGAATATATATATATGATGGTGAATGTTGTTGGCATCAGGTCATAACTTAAAGAATAGCTATTGTTTCAGTTGAGTATGAGTTAGCTTGTGCTCGATACATTACCTTTAATATTTGACCTTTATTACCGACCAATACTTGCCAATCTGACCTCACCCAGAAAAAAACCTAACAGTTGGTGTTTTTTTTGGAGGTTCTGTGCACTTTGCAAGTGTCAATTGGTGTGGCACCTTTTGATATTCCACTTATACTCCGGGGTCAATATTAATTGGTTCTTGTAGAACACATCTGAAATAAGATGAGATCAGGTGTTCTACTTTGCTCATTACTTGACATATCGAGACAGATCCATCATTCTTCCACTTTGGTCCTTTTATCTCAAAAATAGTTTCAATTTCATTACTTTCAAATCCTTGTCTCTTATAATTTTGTCGCTTATGAACTTGCAGTTTTTCTAATTTATTTCTAGGAAATGCCAAATCATGGTTCAATACAGAAATAAAGTTAAAATAATGAGAAGATATAAGCAGAATATAATGATTAATGGTTAATAAACTTGCAAGCACCTACCTTTCGCTCGTTCCAGCAAAAGAATAAATCCAAACTCATTTTTGCAGCCATTACAACCACGAGAGTCAAACAGTTTATCTCCAAATAATTTCGAACTTTTGGTATGATACTGTATGTTAGGAAATACAGCTTCAAGTTAATATATTTCCTAGGATACATTAAACTCAGATTGCTCCTCTAATTAGATGAGAGTTGTTAAATATGAAAAGCCACTAAGTAACTTAGTTGGTTCGCAATGTTCCTTTTTGCTAACACTGGTGAAAACATGATCTCACAATCTCTCATAAAAAATATCTATGATCTTGAACCATTTGGACTGGAATCTTTTGAATGTTTTTTTTTAAAATATGCTTTGTCGACCATATTGTCCAACATCTCTTGTTTATACACAAGTTGGTTTCATTATCAGGGTTTAGGTATGGCGTGTAACCCATTCCTTTCTTATTGATTTGTTTTTGCTTTCTCGTGGCTCAAGATATTTTCTAAATACTTAAGAATACACAACCATTCTCCTTTTGATCATTAGGGTATACTCATTTGACGTCTTCAAAAGTTTATTTTATGACTGTTATCGTAAGTGTACTTTTATAACATGGGGCTCATTCTATTTTCGTTATGCTTCCTACTTAGAAAGTGTTGTGTTTACCATGCGACAATTAGGCAAAGAAGAAATTGATTGGGACGAGAATGGGTCGTAAAAGCTTATTCTAAAAGTCTCATATATTTACAATTTTGTATATATTAAACATGAGTCGATCTGTGTAATGGTGCATACGATGTTAAAATGATCAAATAGGGGACCAAATTCATGTTACGACAATAAAATGTTAGCTACTAATATGTACATCAAATTACAAATTTGAAATGCACATTGTCGACTTGCATTATGTCTCACATATTATACATGGGTCCAGCATCTTGAGACTAATCTACCTTTACCTTATATTATGTTCATATATTTATGTGCTCTTATGACAACAGAACTCTCTCCCCCCATCGAACAATTGTTTACAATATTCTCCTTTTCAATTTAATTCATAATGCGGTATGCTTATGCTTGCTTACTCTATTACTAAAACATATTGTTAGAAGATATTAGGAAATAATTAAATAGTTGATAGAATTTCCTTATTATTGTTTCCTAATTATTGTTTCCTTGTTTTATCATTGTAATCTTTATATATATGTATAGAATACTTACCTAAGCAATAATATACATTCCCAATTGTTATTTTATCTTACACATATTTTTATCTTTAATTTGAAGCATTTATTGACAAGTTGGCCTTTCTTTTCCTATGATTTTCCTCTTTTCACCCTGAACACATCCAGTGGCATTGATGAGTTTTTCCATTGAGGGGTTGCATGTAGTCGAGCTTAATTATTATTCTAATTTGGTGTTTAAATTGCACACTAAAAATATAACGCTATTGTACTCGTTAAATTTTCAATATCCAAACACACAAAATCACAAATTAGCTGAACAACAAAATGCAAACCAAGAACACACAAGTTTACCTAGGTTCACCCAATGTAGGCTACGTGTGGCATTTTCTTCTTCATTTCTTGTATATTTATGTAACCGTCCATACAAGAGCAATTTATACAGCAATTAGAGAACCCTAATTTCAATCATGGGTTTACAACAAATCAGGCCCAAAAAACACATTAGTAACCCAAAATCGGTGCAAAATTACTAATAAATCTCCAAGCCCAAAACATACATTGTGCTCACCGGAGAGCGAGACCCCCGACGAGTCGTCGGAGTGAGCATAAAGAGTATGAGACAATCCCAACAGTACTTATGTATTATATTTTATGAATATTTGCATTTACTAGTCATATTAACACCAAAAGCTTATCTATGTCTCATTTAGTAGTCATATTGATATTGTTGTATTGGGCATACTATTTCCTTGGAGATCCCCAATAGGTTGAAAATGGACATGGATCACGAAATAATCTTCTGAACTACCTAATCTAAATTGCTGTTTCATATAAATCGTTTAGAGAGATTATTAATGTTGTGAACCTTTTATCGTGATTTTTTCTTCTTCTGTTAACCTGATCTTCGTTTATGAAATTTGCCTATCTCATGCTTTTAGTCGACCTTCAAACTCAGTGAGATTATTGCTTACTTGATGATCTGTAGGTCCTTCTGCCTCCCTTTCAGAGCTTACAGATTCCATTAGTGCCGCAGAAGTAGCTAAGGAATATGATAATTACCTTGATGGATTGGGCTATCAGAGTGGCTCAGCAGATTCAAATCCACATGAGGTAGCAGATATCCATTATTCAAGATTCACTTTATATTACTAATATATAAATTTCACATGCAATTTTATTGGATATTAGATGCCACTGAGCTCATTTCGTTCTCTCTTAGTGTATGCAAAGTAATTCCTTTGATCCTCCGGAAAGGAAGAATCAACAAGCTAACATTTATTATTCTGAGGATAAGAAAAGGAGATGGAAGGAAAATATGACAAGGCGACACAAGAAGCTTAGATTTCAAAACAAAAACTATTTTGAAGAGGAAGCTCCCATACCAATTCCTAATCCGATGGTTGGTTTTAGCTTGCCGAATGAAAATCGTCAAATTGTTGATAGAAGACTTCCAGGTATAGCAATTGGATCCCCATAATTTTATTATGAAAATGTGGCCTGCACACCAAAAGGGGTCTGGGAAACTATCTCATGGTTTTTATACGGTATCGAGCCAGAATTCGTAGATTCCAAGTACTATTGTGCTGCCTATAGAAAACGTGGTTACATACACAATCTTCCCATCAGCAACAGATATCCCGTACAACCTTTACCTTCACGCATAATACAAGAAGCACTGCCATCAACGAAGAAGTGGTGGCCTTCGTGGGACTATAGGAAACAATTGAATTGTCTAAACACATGTGTGGCAAGTGTAGCACTAACTGAACGTATACGCAAGACACTTGCTGAGTCTGATGATCCACCACCTAAGAAAGCACAAGACTACATTCTTAGAGAATGCAGAAAGTGGAATCTCGTTTGGGTTGGAATTAGTAAGGTAGCTCCCTTGGAACCACATGAAATAGAATCAATATTGGGCTTCCCAAGAGACCACACACGAGGTGGCGGCATAAGCAGGACTGACCGATACAAATCTTTAGGCAATTCATTTCAAGTTGACACAGTCGCATATCATCTGTCTGTTCTGAACGATTTGTTCCCACATGGAATGAATGTTCTATCACTTTTCTCGGGTATTGGAGGAGCTGAAGTGGCTCTTCATACGCTAGGAATTCAAATGAACAATGTTGTTTCTGTAGAGATTTCTGAAGTCAATAGAAACATCATAAAAGCCTGGTGGGAGCAGACAGGTCAGACGGGTAATCTAATCGAAATAGATAATGTTCAGAAATTGACTGGGGATAGATTGGAGGCTATGATAGGCTCATTTGGTGGCTTTGACCTTGTCATCGGAGGGAGCCCCTGCAACAACCTGACTGGTAGAAACCGCCATCATAGAGATGGGCTGAATGGTGAACATTCTTCTCTGTTTTTCGATTATTATCGTATTCTCGAGGATGTGAGAAGTATAATGCGAAAAACTGTGTGATACATCAAAACTACAGGATCTGCATCAGAATCACAAGGGTCCCGACTAGTTCATCCCAAGTAAAGTAAGAAATAGCAGAGTTTCTAAAAGTATACATACACTCACGGAAGATGATATACCATGATAATACAGGAAATGGACTTCGATTTTTATCTTCACATCGCTACATGGATTAATCATAGGTGGCCAATGTATTAGCTACCTGCTAAGTTTGAAACTCATTCATCATTTGTTTTTTATATTCTGTACTGTATTGTCTACATTGAGGATAGTGATAATGCTCTCAAATTTTGCCTCTTGAGAGCTTATTTGAAATGAAATATATGCTATTTTTTATGATTAGCTTCGCTCTTTGGTGTGCACTTGTTTGTATGCTAATTGTAATTGGATCTATTCTATTCTCTATTTCTAGACCTTCCTGCTCTAAGAGCAAACTGAAATGTGCTACCAGTTGTGTTTGCGCACTGAACTTGTTCTGTCGTTCCCTAACAAAGGTGTGTCTCATTTAGTATCTGTTTAGGACATTGTGGCAGGAATGTGTTTTTTTAACGTGAAAGTTATTTGATATCATTTCTCAGCTTTGCCTTTCATATCATGTCAACCTTTTCTTTATGCCTACTCATCTCCTTTTTTGCTCTGTACAGATTGTTTCTCACTCTGAGTAGATGGTCACTTGTTCTACCAAGACAGACTTCAATTAAACAGCTACACCAAAATTTAAAACATGTGGGTGTGAGTAAATCCATGATATCATACCAGAACTTACATGCATGACAATATAAAGGAGAAGATAAGAATTCAAGTACTTGCATGATTGAGGGTAGAAGTCATCTCCAGAAAAGGATATCTTACTTGCCCATGATCAGATAAGAAGTGCACCTACACTAAAAACAACTTAGCAGTTGATGAACATCTACCATTATTGTAGTATGGTGGGAAGATTATTTCTCAATATGAAAAGCATTCCCCATACATGAACAAAGACTTTTGGTGAAGGGTCACTTGACTTGACATGCTTGCTATTGTCATGTTCATTGCATCATGAGGTGAGCTGTACATGAATATAAACAAGATTAGAAAAGTGCAATTATCTTTTCAATTAATTATCTTCTTGCATGATTTCTTTGTTCTTTTTCTCAGTGGAGTTCTAGTTCTGGGTAAAGGCTTCCTTTCTGAATCTTGGGTCTGCCATACTATTCATTTGGCAAACAGACTTTTAATTTCCTTTACAATGGAAATTACTGACGTTATTAGTGGTTCTTTAGAAATCTATATACCATGATATTGTGAAATCAAGTGGTTTGTGTTTGGGATTCTCTGTTAGTTTAGAACCCAGCACGTTGATTACTTTATTGTAATAATAGTTGGGGCTAGTGGAGCAGATTGGTTTTGTGACGTTGGTCCAATGAGGACTCTCTCTTTGGATTATTAAATTAGATTTTGAACTTCTACGTGGAAGACTGGAAGTCCCGAAGTTGGTATTAATAATTCGGATAGCTCCATAATATTTCAACGAGAAGTCATTCGTGTCTGCCTTCGGCATTTGATTTGAAAAAATTAAGAATGCAACACTTTTTTTTCTTCAAAAAAGCGGTAAATGTTAACACATGCATCTTGATTTCATTGTGTCAACTTAAATCTATTTATGATTTTGATATCTTGCAACCTTGACGTATGGATCTGACCATCTAAGATGAGTGATAGAAGTATAGTCGGTCTTACATTGCTTAGATTCAAAAGTGTGTAATATCATATAATAGTTGTATCCACTATAATAATCTAATTTCATTTGATACATCAGAGCGATTTACTTGACTAATTAAACATACTCCAACCAGTAGTAGACTTGGAAATTTTTGTGAGTGGAGGCTGATACATATATTATAACTACAAAATTACCTATTTTGGGGGCAGAATCATACTTCACCATAAGTTCGCATGTAACCCTTAATTAAATGTTCTTGTAATGAGCCAAATATCATTTACTTGTATCATTTTTTCCGTTGAGTGAGCTTCGAGTATACTATATACGCACTCTATTTGTTCATCACTTCTTACATAAATGTCTACATTTTTAAGAGGCATGACAACAACAAAATTCACCATCAGAATTAAAATACTGTGGATTTCCTCGAGGAAGGCATTGGTTTATGATTACATAAAATTATTGTTTGAGTCTTTGAGAAGCTTCGTACGTAGCTACCACTTGCTACTGTTAATTATATACATTTTCTTATCTTTGACTTTGGAATATTTTTATTGAAGGTGTGGACGACTGGACGGCCTACTTTGTGTGGGTATTTTCAATTAATGCATTAACATAATCGAGCTTATTTAGTACTTAAAAGTGTCATAGAGGAACAATCATTTTAAGAGTAAGTTGCATTATTCGATTAATTTTGTAACTATTATATATGATCAGCATAGTCTCTTAAGCTAAAACTATTATAGGACATGTCGGTCCTATATTTTAACTTTTGGACCAAATGTGTGTGGAGGTTGCTACATATATACATATATATACATCGATATATAGACACCTAAAAGACTATTTGGTCGATAGGATAGCATTTTAGTGGAAAATCTGAAATAATCCATGCGACCTACGTTAAGATAGAGCTACTAGACACAGCCATAAGGTAGTGAGCTTTGACGCTTGTTACTTGTCATTCAGCCTGTGTTGTTTTCTTGGTTGTCAATTATTATTCCAAACTCAAAGGGAACTATATTATTCGTCACCTCAAAACTACTTAAATCGTCCATCTAATTACCATTTGTCTTTCGCAATTCATTTAATACTCATTTCGTCCCGTCTCTTAAACTAAAGATTTTGTCTACGTTTTCCTTACTTTACCAGTACCAACACCACGAAAATGTCTGACGAAAGGTCTGGATCCGGTGAATTAAGCCCAGTAATTTTTTTTCGTGTCGGGCGTCTGTGTAAGCCGCCCCCATGGTGGGGGGCCCTTGGGGGAGGCGGCTCCCACAGACGCCCACCCCATTTTTTATTTAAAAAAAAATTAAATTAAATGAGACATTTTACCAAATTCGAGTACACTGGGGCGACCGCTAGTTTCTTTCCCGGCATCCGAGACATTCTTCTTGATGATTATGAGAGGAAGAAGAAGAAAGAGTGATGATATGAAAGTAAAATGAAGAAATATATAGGTAGAAATGAGAGAATGTGGTAAAATGGTAATTCATACGAGCGATTTAAGTAATTTTGGGACGACGTTTAACAATGGGAACTACTAAACGTCGCCCCAAAACTACTTAAATCGCCCATTGAAATTACCTTTTTGCCCTTAACAATATATTTAATACCTATATCGTCCCGTGTCTTTAAACAAGGTTTTTGACTCAGTTTTACTAACATTCCTAGTACCAACACCACGAAAATGTCTGACGAAGCACCTAGATCAGGCGAAGTAACGGAGCTGGAATTTTTTTCCGACTCGGGCGTCTGGCTAAGACGCATGTACCATCGTGGAGGCGTTTGGCTAAGACGCCTCCACCATGGTTGAGGCGTCTTAGCCAAACGCCTCCACCATGGTACATGTGTCTTAGCCAGACGTCCCGTTTTTTTTAATTTTTTTGTCAAATTAAAATTATACGGTGTGTTATCTCAAATTATTTGACGTTTCTTTGCAAGTTTTCGGTGGTAACCGGTCGGATTACAATGAGTTTTTTGCAAGTGATAAGATTCAAAAAAATTCAAGATCCAACATTTTTTAAGATCCAAAATCCCTCGGCGGTGAAACATCCTGACTTACAAATACCACCTCGACAGGTCGTTCGGGGGTCTCGACAGGTCGTTCGGTGAAACATCCTGACTTGCATCGTGGAGGTGTCGACAAGTGTTGAAATTGTTGGATCTGTAAATTTTTGAATTTTCGGTGTACCGAAGGGGTATCGGTCATCCGAATATAGTAATTATTAACTTATTAATTAATTAATTTAACAATTATCTAAATTTATAATCAATTATCTTTTTAAAAAATAATAAAAAATTGCGGGCGTCCGACGGAGCCGCCCCACGTAGGAGGGGGCGTCTGGGTAAAACGCCTCCCCCATGGGCGGGGTGTCTGGGTAAAACGCCTCCCCTATGGGGGAGGCGTCTTACTTAGACGCCCCCTCCTTCGTGGGGCGGTTCCGTCGGACGCCCGTAATTTTTTTTTATTTTTTATTAAAAAGATTTTAGATATTTTACCAGATTCGAGTACACTGGGGCGCCCATTGGCTCATTACTGACCTCCAAAATATTATTTTTTATGATTATAAGAGGAAGATGAAGAGAGATGTGTGATAGGAGGGTAAAATATCGCGTTATAGCAGTAGAAATGAGAGAAGGACAAATGTTAATTTCAAGAAACGATTTAAGTAATTTTGGGACGATGTTTAGCAATTCAGTTAACAATTCGGAACTTATCGAGCACATAGGATTATTGCTTTAATATCACAAGACTATGATTGTAGAGGTTATTGATGTGATGCACATTATGGTCATACGTTAACACTTAACATGGATTTGATTCATTAGAGTGTGCAATAATGAAAGTGGCTTGTCCGAATGCCGATAATTGAAGTTCAAAGGTTTAAGTGAGCACTAGGATTCCAGTGATACAGTAGATTCTGGAGTATATAAGTCTGTATGTCTGTTCATGCTAGTTGTTGATTTGTATAGATCCCACAATTTCGTCCATGTCTCTGATATCTATTATAAATGCTGGATTTTTGGGTCTAATTTTTACAAATTTCTTAAAAGGCATCCCCGCATGTTAGTAGATTTAAAAAGTCATATATGTCTACGAAGATGCACACTTACTAAGCAAAGGGAAACGTATAGTGCCGAAATCACTTGCATTCGCATGATTGTACTTTTTATATAAAAAACATAATTTAACTTTAAATCCATTCTCATCATGATTACCTTAAATGTAACGTCATTAGACAGCAAAAAATTTAAACAAAATATCACAAGGAATAAGACCAGAAAGAGCGGAAACATTACTCATAAAATACTTAAAATACGCACTATCACATAGGAGTTTTCAAAAGGTATGACTACATCAGAGTACGCGAAAGTATAAATACAAAGTAATCATACAACCTAGGAAAGTAAGACTGGAGGATCCGATCGTAGACTGCGCTCGTCCTCAGTCGCGACTCACCCAACACCTACTGCGGTTAGAGCTGGGTGTCTAGCCGGGCTGGCTGACGGGCCTTGCCTAATCGTTTAAAAAACGGGTGGGTTGGAGCAGGTCGGCCCGCCAAACCCATTAATTATGATGGCCCAGCGGGCTCCCGGGTTGGGCCTGACGCTCTTGAAACGGGTCGGGCTTTAGTCCGGGCCGTTTAGATCCACGGGCCGACCTGTTACCCACCTTTAACTGCAGTCCTAAAATGCAAATGTAATAACAATGCATGAGTTTCCATAAGGAAATCATGTATACCAAGTCCATATACATGTATATGAAAGTACAATACAATGAACTTATCGTACTAGTGTAACGTGACATAATAGAATGCAACAAGTAAAACTTTCCCTATCCGTGGGTAATAAGGAACAACAACCTCACAAACATCATCGGGTCCCCAAAGAGACCTACCGCAGACACAAACGATCTTACGGAGAGTACGCAGTGCACCCCACACACAGTTACACTAAACATGGGGTTCGGTGAGGGACATACACACTTTTCCACGACATAAAATCAGATCTGATCTCGTTGACAACGCCACACCCGCCGGAGCCGTCGCTGAGGGCGGTCACTCGCCTGGCTGTGCCACAGTCGGGCTACCTGTCGGACAGTCAACATCGTCGCCACTCGGTCGCGCGGTCCTTACCGCCGCCATCAAGGTCACATCTGATCGACTCATCCGGACCGAACATCGTGAGGTCATCTTGCTCCGTGGAGTTGTGCAATATCATGCATTGGGATCTGCGATCCCTTAGATATACTACCCTAGTAAAAGCCAAAGAAATGCTCTATGCTACGCCACTATCCATAATACAGAGGTGGCTCGTGCCCCAAGTATCAACACTCTTCCACTCGACGGTCTTTGTGCAGGCACGATCATCGCACCCACCGTCACCTTTCGGCTTACGCACGAAGCGAGGACACTGGCTTCCGTGGACATAGTTGACACTACACAAGGGCAATGACTCAGATTTGGGCACAATCGGTCAACCAAAAAAGGCAAACTGGTCGACTGCTCCCAATGGATAGGGAGACGTTTGAACAATCGCCTAAACCGGTTGAACTCTGAGCACACAACTTAAGTCACAACGGTCGAACAAGAGATCATGGGTGGTCGACCATTTAGGAGGTCTGGGCCAGAATAAAGGCAAATCAATCGGGCAACGGTCGAACGGCAAAGGAGTCCCATCCGACCGAAAATAACAGGGGTCTTCTACACTCCACAAAACTACAACTGGTCGAACCCAACATAAGCTAGTCGAACACTAAACAATGTACACTTAAGTTACCGGTCGGACAAGAGTCTAAGGCGGTCGACCTTTAGAATGTCAATTCCCGGGTAAGGTCAAAATTACAAGGCAACGATCGAACGCATGAAAGACTCGTTCAACCAAAAATAACAAGTCATTCCCATGTCAATTCGATACAACCGGTCGACCGCCAAAAGATATCGTTCGATCGGTGCTGGCAAAACCTTGCATTTACACCATGACCGGTCGACCGTCAAAGGCATTGGTCGACTATTCTATGACAAACACTAGCTTGTCCCTTGTCACCAGCGACACCTCTGGCCTCCGGCGACGTTCACAACCCCTCACACACATTGTATGGACATTCTAGAGGAACTTGACATACATTTCTTTGCTCGTCGTCACGTTTCGATGCCGCACACGGTCACCCTGTCACGCCATGCTTCACCTCCACCACCTTACGGCTACTGTTAAGACCTAATCCTTGTTTAGGAAAAAGCCACGAAATTAGGGTTGTTGCATGGGGTTTTGTGTGCCTTGCATAGGAAGTTGGAGTGAGATGATGAGTTTAGGGTGATAGGTGGGGGGGCGGGTACTGTAGCAACGTTTAGGTTTTGCTTTAAAACCAAAAACTCCCCTTTCTCTTTCTCTTTTGTTGCCCATTCTGTTTCCACCCCAAACCTAACCCATTTCCCTTGCATCCCGGCGATCAGAGGAGGAAGGAGAAGAGCCCCGGAGACGTGGTGGAGGCGCAAGCGAAGGAGGAGCGACGAGAACGGAGGAAAGAGGGAGACGAAGCTAGAAGCGACGCCGAAGGAGGAGGAGCTCGCCGCACACATCTTCTCCACGGTGAAAGGTATGCCAAGTTTTCATAATAACTCCTCAAGTGGTGTGGGAGTGTAGGGGGCGGCGTTGGTGCCATTTCCCCGGCGAGAACCCACTGAACCAAGGTTGAAGACGACTGGTTCGGTCGACCGTTGTGTGTCTCGGTCGACCGCACATCGTCTAAATGATGCATGTTCAGTGGCGATTATGTATTGTTCGGTCGACCGTGTGAGGTTCGGTCGACCGATATCAGTGAATATTAACTTATTGCCCGAAAACGGTCGAACGACGTCTGTGTGACGGTCGACCGTTTATGCCAAATTTTAACGGGAATCTAAGGGTTATATTAGCCGGTCGACCGGTGGTTTTCTTCGGTCGACCGAATCCCAGTAGATAGGTTAGACAGATCTTCGGCCGACCGAGTGTGTGTCTTGGTCGACCGAACTGCGCGAAGTCGATCAAGAGCGTTGACCATCCAAACGGTCGACCGCTCGTTGTGATCCGGTCGACCGACCGCGTGTAGTTTTCCTGCAGTGAAGTGCTTGTTGATCTGGTCGACCGGAAGAGTTTCGATCGACCGAATACAGTTGGCAGGATTCAGGCAGGCTTTCTTATCGGTTGAACGGACCCTGGTTCGACCGACAGGATATATATGTATATAAAACGTATAGCGTAGACCTTCCAAACGGTCGACCGCTAGATTTGACCTTGTTCGAATGATGGGTCGAATTATTCTTAGGTGGATTTATCCACACGCGAGACGTCGAGCATAGGCGACTACCGGCTGCCGAGCCCACGATCGTTCACCGGACCTCGGAGCTACGGATTTCACCTTCGACGAGAGCGTATTTCAGTTGAACCCCTTGAACCTGTGCGGCAAAGGGATGCCTTCCATGCCCGTGTGGGTGGGAGATGTCTTCTTCCTTGTGTAGGGAGGGGTTGCACTTTCCGTGTGTCGGAGAGCGAGGTCACTTGTGCATGTGCGGCCGAGAGACACCTTCTTCCTTGTGTAGGGAGGGGATGCACTTTCCTTGTGTAGGAGAGCGGAGGCAGTCAGTGGGCCCGAGGCGGATTTGCATTGCATGTGCATTCATGGCTTTTCGTATTTGTTTCTGTTTATGATAGGAGATGTTGGCATACGGGGTTCCTTGCGGGAACTCATGCAGATTTTGTGTTTCATTTTCAGGGAGCAGGCAGTCGTAGGTTGGTGGTGACCGAGGGGAGTACCTCCGGGATCGGGTCCCGTCTTCTTAACTTTTTGTAGAGGTAGTGATTACAGTAGTTATGTGTTAGACATGTAATCACTCTTTTGACACTCTGTATTATGACTTCCACGTGGAGATATTTTATATATATGTATTCAGTTGACTTTTCCAGTAACGTGCCCTTGTTGACCGTTGACGGTCGTATGTTTATGTTTTAAATTTGAAAAATTTCTTCCGCTGATTTCGGGACGTTACAGCTACAGTCGTTGCTGGTCGGAGCTCCGGTCGCCGGTGGTCGTGGGAACTGAGGGAGAGAAGGAGACGTGTGAGAGGAGGAGAGGAAAGTGAACGGGAAAAATGGTGGGTGTTTCCTCACTTAAAAACCAAAACACACACCAACCCAACCCAACACTCCCATCCATACCTCCACATTCTCACATTAACCCCCACCATACGTGGCCACCATACCTCCCAAGTCAAACCTTCACCTAATCCACTCCATTAACCACACTTAACCTCTAACAAGGTTTAGGATTTAACATTAAATCTCCATAACCATATGAAATAATAAAATGATTCCCAACACACCTTGATTTCCTATATTTTATTTTATATATAATAAAACACACTTCATGTTCTTTAGATCGACCTCAAACATCCAAAAGACTCAAACGTGTTTGCCAACAACTCTCCTCCACATATATAATAGATGACTTATTGCTTAAAAATGGTTTTGCTTTTGGAAATTAGAGAGGTGTAAAGAAAGGTGACTGACTCTTATTGCCGGGCATCTTTGGACAAACATGCTTTTGCAACTAAGATTTGTATTTGAATGCGCATACTCTTTTGAATATGTTTGCTAGTGAAAACATGCAGTCATGCACGAACTATTGAATCATACTTAGGAGCAATCACCTACCATGCATGCATGGTTCAGCTGACAAGTCGAGTGGAACTCATGTAATGTCGTTATTTGGTGATACAAACAAATTAAGAACCTATCACTTGTCATCAATATGTTGTTTGTCGTGTTCCTTGCAATCAATGGTTGAGGTCGTCGTGTATGGTGACAAAAGAGAGAAGGGAATATTTCAAAGAGAGTTTAGATACCATGGATGTTGTTTCTTTTGAGCTTTACGTAAACGTATTATTGTGTAAATGCTGGATTTTTGGGTCTAATTTTTACAAATTTCTTAAAAGGCACCCCCGCATGTTAGTAGATTTAAAAAGTTATATATGTCTACGAAGATGCACACTTACTAAGCAAAGGGAAACGTATAGTGCCAAAATCACTTGCATTCACATGATTGTACTTTTTATATAAAAAAACATAATTTAACTTTAAATTCATTCGCATCATGATCACGTTAAATGTAACGTCCTGAAACAATGAAAAATTTAAACAAAATATCACAAGGAATAAGACTAGAAAGAGCGGGAACATTACTCATAAAATACTTAAAATGTGCACTATCATAAAAAACATAATAATGACTACATCAGAGTACGCGAAAGTATAAATACAAGTAATCATACCACGAAAACTACTAGCTAAGTGGGCTTAATTTTTTCATATAAGAGAATATGAAGCTAGGTTACAAGAAGTATGATCACTGATTGTTGAGATGAAAGAGTTAGGTTTCTATTATATAAGTTATATAAGTACCACTTCTTACTAGTGTAGAACAAGGTATAAGCGTCGGCAAATACACATCAGACTCCCATAACTGCGACGTTTATAGGTATATATGTCGCGTTTACTGGTAGCCGACGTCTATATGCACACCCAGACGTCGGTTGTTTAATAACCGACGTTTGTACCTCGTTTAAAAAATGTTAAAAAATAAAAAAAGAATCAACATTTTAAATTCACAAACTTTCAAAGTTGAAACTTATTTAAACTAACATAACTCATGTAATTGCTTGTCCACCAAAGGATCAAACATTAATTTGCTACCAAATAAATGTAAAATGTTGTATTAACTAATGCTAGTTAGGGAATCACAAGTCTTAACTACCTGACATTTGGAGGACGTTAAAAATTTGTTGTCGGATTTATATGTCATCAAATAGGATGTTATGCAATTCTTGGTGATGGATCAATTGTGCATGTCAATTATCGACGTGCAAGTAAAGTAAGTGTTTTCTTGTGTATAAGTTGGAATGTATTGAATAATTTTATCGTAATTATAACATAATATAATTTTTACTCTTGTAGACACATTTATGACGCCAGAAGGCCAGTCTTTCCTGATGATAAAGTATTTTGGATTCCTGTGTCCTTTTACTTTCATATACGGGAATAACGATAATTCGGGTGAGCTTGCGAATATTATGAAAGAACATGACAAAAATATTATATGACAACTTATCATGAGAGGTAACTTTGTTAATTGAAAGTAATAATTAGAATTTGATTTTGTAATAAACTTCTAATTATATATATAATCAGAGTTCATTGGATGTTTTTCGTTCTTTGCCCCGAAGCTAATTTTGCATATCGATTCGATCATTTGTGGTCGACTACACCAAGGGCATCCTTAAAGAAACGTGTTTCACTGTAAGTTTGTTTTAATCATCGTAATTGTAATTCGTTTATTTTTATTAGTATTATCAACTTCATATTGAATACCTTGTGTTACTCAAGACAATGAAAGTTTACAAAATGTTAGGTGAAATAAGGATTACCAAAAATACGGGCATAACCTGACTTGCAATGGGAGTAAGTTTCTTCCCCTTTTGTTAATTATTTAAAGTACTTGAACGTATATTTAGCAAATTTATATCTTTGTAGTACCGCAAGCAGACTGGAAATACTGAATGTGGGTACTACATTATGAGATACATGCAAGAAATCATTGAGATTGCACCTAAAAACATAGAGTTATTTGAGGTAATATAGATCATTTTCAGTGGTATAATTATAATTTCATTATTTACATATTTATATTGTGTACTTGTATTTTCATAGGTCTTCCAAAAGAATAGCGATCATTATTCGCAACACAAGCTCGATGATACTCGCGAGCGATGGGCTCGCTACTTTATTAGCATTATGTTATAGAACTAACAGGTTCTAATGTCACGACTATAATTTTATTGCACCACATTCTTTGTATTACCAACATTCTTTGCATTACCATATTCTTTGTATTGAACTAATATTATTTGACTACAATTTTCATTTTAGTATGATCAAATTTTTTTGTGAATGATTGTGTTTATGAATTTGTGAAATATAAATGTGGCTGAATGAAATTAGTTGAATTTGTGTATGATTCTGCAGGATGAATGATTGTGAATGAAATTTGTGTATTGTGAATGTGTTAATGTTGTGCAGGATGAATGAAATTTGATTGCATTTAGTTTTTTTTTTAAATTTAGGAATAGTATAAACGTCGGTTATTAGGTTAACCCGACGTTTATTTCCCAACATAGAAGTTGGCGGTGAGCATGACCGACGCCAAGTCTTTTTTGAAGGGTATAGACGTCGGCTCTAAAGATAACCAACGTCAGCTGTGAGGATAACCGACGTGTATTCCATTAAAATAGATGCCGACTGTGGGGATAACCAACGCGTATTCCCTTAGAATAAACGTCGACTGTGAGAATAACCGACGCGTATTCGCCTAGAATAGACGTCGGTTTATGGAACGCCAATAACCAATGTATAGAAGCCGTATATCAAACGTATATTCCTTATTCTTCACTAACGTCTATATTAATGTGTTTTTAAACGGTCCAATGATTTATTAATTAGGCTTTAGAATATGTTATCAATTAGATTACATTATAGGTGGGACGTCACATATGGATTAATGGGTCTAAGAATCTTCCATTTCAGTACTTGACCTATATTACGATAGAATAACATTATGTACGTGGAATGACAACAATCCCATTCACAGAGTATTATACACTTTCATTCCAATGTATTAAGATATTCAAATATTGTACGTACGTGAATAAATTCAGCAGCTTCTTACCAACGAGTACATACTTCGAACAAAACTACAAATAGAAACCATAAATTAAAGCGGTACACAACAAATAATGTCATAACCGGTCATAGGATCGATCATACCTAGGAGCAGCTCAATGTGATAGACAACGTACTAGATCAGGGTTGTTTATTGTGTTCCTTAGAACAGATGGTTTAGGTGGTTTCTGTGACAAAAAAGAAAAAAACAATAGTGAGAAGCAATTTCTACGTTGGATGATGCATGCTTTCCTATGGAAACTAGAGGCTGCAATTTGAGAGTACAACTATGAAAGACTTCGATGTATTTGCATGTTTAAGTCGTTGGTTGTGACGTTCTCATGCATAGCTAGCAAGCCTCTCCAATTTTTGGATGACATGATCATTGGTGTGATCTACGTACCCTCAAACTGTGGGTACACTTTGACTTTGTAATAGTTGCGAGCAATTTTTTATATTTAGAAACACATTCATTTTGTATCCTATTAGTTGAAGTATCATCTGGGTACGTCAAGTGTAATGCAAGTTCTCTATCCTTTCCTGTAATAACCTATGGTTGGGTGAAATGTTGATATATACTTTTGAATTAAAATTAGTCATACTAATTATATTTAAAAACCCCCTTCATATTCATGTTCGATTTCTTTTCTTCTAATTCATCAAATCAAAGGGTGTATATGGATCGGTAGCTTTCACTCTGTATAGCTTTCACTTAAATCAAATGGTGTACTTAGATTGAAATGCGGAAGTTAGAGAGTGAGATGCAATTTAACGTAATTTATTGTATTATTTGAAAATATACATATGATAATGCAAATAAATAAATAGTTAAATAGTTTTTTTTCCCGTACTACAAACTCTCATACTCCATCTACTTGTACCCTAAGTAGAAATCACCTAGTGACATCTATGGAAAGACATACGCAGAATGTTTGGCACAAGGGCATTGACAACTATATATAACTACAACCACGATTTTGGCAACTATGCATGGAAATACATACGCACGCAGAATGTTTGGTAGCATCATATAAAGCTCCACACACTTGCTAAAACTTCTTCTCTTATCTTATCTTAATCTTAATTAATTTAAAAAAAAAGGTTCGGTACTACTTACTAGCTGCTATGTAGCCATGTTAATTATATTAGTTCTTTGCCAGGCATGCGCTAAACTCCGCCACCTCCCACTTTTTAAGATATCTTCTTTTTTACTATCGATTTATGGATGATTCCATCATATTTAGACGTAATACATAAATTACAGTGTGAAAGCCTACATGTAAAAGCAGCGTACTCTTTTTATTTATTTAGCTTCTAACTAATTTCGTCGGACACAAGTTATCATTTTTTAAGTTATTTTACGCCAATACTGCCATCGCATTTTTTTTTATCTTGTTAATGTCCTTGTATCAACCGAATTGTATCAAATCACTATACATTTATCACGTATCTGATAAGTAATGAACGTAAGACACCCTTAATTACCTTAACTACCCCCCCCCCCCCCCCCCCCCCCATGTCCCAACAATACTACCCAAGATGCGTGTGTTACTTGATTGGTGAGATATGAAACTCATATTGATAATTAAAATTAATCTTACCAATTATCGAAAAAGATTTAAGCAATATGAGTACGTGGGAGTCTCTCCTACTAGTACAAGAAATTTGATTTTTGAAAGTTTATTAGCGAATTTCATATCGTCATCCAAATAATTATAATTTTTTCTTGTACTACTTTCTTTTGCATAAAGATGAACATCATTGAAATGAGGATGTTACAATGGATGTGTGGACATAAGTAGATGAATCAAATTAGAAATGAAAATATTTGTGAGAGAGAGCTGAAGTTGTACTAATAGAGGAGAATGTTATATTTGGATAGGAGTGCATGAAAGAAGATTATTTATGTGTTTGAATTGTGATTCTTTTGATTTCATTTCTAACATACCTCTGTTAGTTTGAGAATAATGATTTTTGTTGTTGTCGTTCTACTTTATTTTGCATGTCTACACTCTACATCAAGTGAGTAAAATAAAACTTTGAAATGGGATGTGTTTTGTAACTCAGGATGTAAGTAGTTCCAAATATTCGAAGAAAATTATTTCTTGGGTAAATATTGTGTGAACCACATTAAGTTTAAGATACTGATCTATTTATCTCTAAGTAGCTGGGATTGTGCCTCCAGGAATCGAACTCCAAAAGTGAGGAAGCTCCTTGGAAACTATGGGTACTGAAATACTACAACATTTGTTTAATATTTGACGATGAAAAGAGTAAAGCAACTACTTTATTGGTTTTGTTATGTTAATTAATTGCAATGTTTCTAGTGGAGCAACTGTACATGCATGCGTATGCGTTTATTTGGCTGTTACCAACAGGACAAATATAAGTTTCAACTTTCAACATCAATCTCCTTTATCCACATTTACCTACTTACGACTTTAACATAAAATGTAATGCGCTAATTACCACATATAATATTAACTCTTATGTAGGGTAAGGGTTGATGTAAGTGTGTTACGGTCATGATATTGGTCGTATATTGATGCTTATCTTATATATGTAAGCAACTCACATTATAAACTTCGGGATATTCTTGCTTATACCTTCACATTTTATAGCAAAGCAGTTGTGCTATTCGTAGTGAGAAATTTCCACAAAGAAAACCAAAATAAATTATAGGGATTGAGCCGACAATAAAATGGGATCATTATTTGTAGGTTAGCGATAAGCACATTAGGACTTTCACCTATTTATTTATCTAAGCAATCTTCATGGTTAAGGGCAAATAATAAAGCCGTGTTAATAATTTATAGGATAATAAATAATATTTATGGCTCATTTGATGGTTATACATAATTATAATGTTCATCGAAGGGGTATGGATAATCATCTCACGCAAAAAAACCCTAGTCAAATCATCTTAAAAACAATGGAAATAGAACAACATAATAAATTAGAAGTTAAGGATATTAAAGTAATCGATTTTATTTTATATGTGAAGAGCAAAAGTTGACATCTACTTGAAAGGTATGCATCAAAGCATCTATATAAGTTCCTACACTCTATGATTTTGTGACACATACGTTCAAAATTAAAAATGTAAACAACAACAAGGCTACTATTGGACTTGATTATTGTGATTTCTTTAATAAGGAAGTCTACATTATTGAATCTTTTGCTGAACTAAGCAACTAACCAATATGAAACTTTCGTTCTTCTAAACCGAATTAAGTTTGGTGGTTAATTAACAGCACATGCATGGGAGTTTATAATTCATGCAACATGTAAATTATTGTTAAGAATCTAACACCAATCCAAATCAAAATTCAAGTCTTAGCCCAAGAGAGAAATATTATCTATGGTAATTAGTAGGCCCGATCTAAGAGACTCAATTCTAGAGTTTTCTTATTCTAGATTTCTCCATCATATCTAGAAGTTTTCACTCTATAAACTTCATCACTCTCCACACACTTCCATCTACCACTATAAATAGGAGATATCAACCTTCATTCTAAGCACCTCAAGCAAGAGTTAGACTTCATCACTACAAAGAGAGAGTCTTGTAGTTGTGTTAGCTAGTGGGTGTGTATTGTAATAAAGAGTCTTGTATAAAAGTGAGTGTAGTAGAAAGAATAGTTGTGAGTGTGTCTCGCAAGGTAGATAGTGTGTAAGTGTAAGTGTAAGTTGTAGTATTGTAGCATTAGTTGTTATAAATACAAGTTTACGTTTCATTTATCTTTGAGAATCTTTTACTCAACAAGTGGTATCAGAGTCGTGTTTGTGGTGATCGTCTGTCGAAAACCACAAAGTCGAAGCCCTGTCGGAGGAGTTGAAGATCACGCTGAAGGAGTTTGTTCGATTAGTTCGAAACCAATAGGTGATGACGGATTTATCAAACCCATGCGACGGAATCGAGAAGCTCAATGACGAAAACTACAGGTATTAGAGTCTTTACATAGAACCATATTTGCAAGGGCATGATCTATGGGAGGTTGTTGCTGGGAATGAAACCACATCACCTCCTGTAGAGAATGCTGATGCAAATAGGAAGTGGAAGATAAAGACTGGGAAAGTCATGTACGTGCTCAGGACAACCATTGAGAAGGATTTGCTTGAGCATGTACGTGAGGCTACTACACCCAAGGAGGTATGAGACACACTTAAAGTCGCTACAGGAGGACACACTTGAGACACTTCACACAAAAGCATGACGTCTGCCTTCAACTTTTGAAAAATGAGTTGATGTTTGTCAAGCAAGGAGGTATGTCCGTTAACCAACACTTTACAAAGGTGAAAGGGCTTTGTCGTGACATATCTCATTTAGATTCGGAGTCTAGAATTAGTGAGCCCAGGATGAGGAGAATTATTATCCATGGGCTAAGACCAGAATATAGTGCCTTTATCACAACAGTACAAGGGTGACCGACTCCTCCTATCTCAGAGCTAGAAAGTCTGCTTGTCAATCAAGAAACTCTCACCAAGCAGATGACATGAGTTTCTACAAAGAGTTGAGAAGAAGCTCTCTTTAGTGGAAGAAAAAATGGTGGACCTAAGAAACAAGAGCGGAGGAGTTCACAACAAGGGGGAGCACTTAAAAAGGAGCAAATGAAGAAGAACCTCAAATGCTACAACTGTGGCAAGAGAGGTCACTTTGCGAGGGAATGCTGGTCGAAGAAGAAGATTGCAGAAGGAAATGCTGCAACACAGAGTCACAAGGAGTGTGACAGCGAAGAAGAATGGGACGTGGAGGCATCTATGGCAACGATACTGTTGGATTTCGTGCCCTATTATATGTATATATTTTTCAAAATTTTATAAACATATAGGATCGAAACATTCATATTTTCTTCGATTTTCATATAGACATGCATTTGTTTGTCCTAATTATTTAACATGCATTAGAACAAACAAACAATTGCAAAGAGGATCATACCTAGAGGTTCTCTAAAACCTCTTGAAGATCTGGAGTCGCGTTGATGGTCGAATCGCCCGGTGGATTGCCTTCGAGTGTTCACCAAACTCTAAACAATGTTGGAGAGAAAGGAGCTAGCCAATCAATCTCCAAACGGGTTTAGAATCTAGCTTATAACCCCCATTTTCTTTCCTGAGATTTTACTCTCCAAAAACTCAAATTAACTAAGGAATTTCGGATGGATTAATTGGGGCGGTTAGAGAGAAAGAATTTTGCATAAACATATTTTTAATGAAGGAAATTAGGCCTATTTATAGGCTCCTTTAATTTTCACATCATGGGTTATGCATTGACCCATTCTTCCATGTTTTTCTCTCTTAAGACCAATTCCCAATATTAAATTTATTAATCCACATCCAAATTTAATCATAATTGACCAAGTCAAAACCATGATCAATAATTCCTTAATTAATTTGCATTTATCGAATTTTGGATTAATTCCCAACAAAATTCGTTTTTTTGGTTTTAGCAAATTTAATTAATTTGCCTTTATCGAATTTTGGATTAATTCCCAACAAAATTCGATCTTTGGGGTTATAGCCAATTTATATATCTTATGCAATTTATCATCATATGTAATATCAAACAATCACACCCCATGATATATTTACATCTCATATATATAAATTCATGATTCTAAATATGTCATTTTCATGACATAATGATTTTATCGATTCACCACATGTATACGAAACTCGATACATCATATAAACATAAAATCACCTTCTTGTTTCCCAGTTTTATGGTGTGACCTATGAGAGGATCTAAGTTAAATTGGCAGTGATATTAATAGCTTAACATCACAAACTATAAGTGGTATCTAGCTACACATTATAGTTTCCAATTAGCTAGATGTCTTAATTCAGCTCGAACCAAAACCCAATCCAATTAGTGATGGAGTGCACCACTTGTGTCCGTCCCTTGCCTCATGATATTAAGAATACACACAAAGTAGTATTGTGTCATCTTTGTATTAGTATTCATTTCTTGATCTCTTTAAGCTAGTTATAAATATGTGACTTAACTCAAATCACATTGTGCACATTATAACTTTACTTTATCAAGGGGCCCACTAATATCATTACTCTATTAAGAGGGGCAATGATAATCTTTTGACTAACTATCTTCTCTAACAAAAGGCATACTTAACCAACCAATGCCTTTACACTACACTTATCGATAGCTCAAGACACTAGTCTAATCAAGCATTTCTTAAGTGATCGGATATAAGTCTCATATCAAAGGACCAAGGACACAGTAAAATATTAATGACACAAAAACACATTTCTATAATATTTTACTTATTAGGTTTATTCAGTATACCAACTACAATCATTCTTCTCTGTTTTTTGATTATTACCGTATTGTTGAGGATGTGAGAAGTATAATGCGAAAAACTGTGGTACATCAAAAACTATAAAACCTGCCTCGGAATTAGGTCTATTTCTATAATATTTTACTTATTAGGTCTATTCAGTATACAATACGGTAATTAATGTCCCATGTTTATTACCATGATTGCGAATATCTTTTGTTTCATGTAAACCGATATCTTTTAGAGCTCTACAGTTAAGGACCAAAAACATCTTCCTTAACACTTCTAAAAGACGAATAACATAAACAATGAACAAAATGATTTCTCATTCAATTCATAATAATTGACATTTAAAAGTAAAACTTTTAGAACACATTCCCTTCAAGAGGAGCATGCTCTTGCAGTCAACACAAGTTCAGTGTGAATTGACTATGATAATGATTGAATCGTGGACTCTGGTTGCGCCAACCATATGACAGGAGATAAGAAGAAATTACAAAAATTGTCTAAGTATAAATGTGGTAAAGTTGTAGTGACAGCAGATAACTCAAAACTACCAATCACCCACATCGGGAAGATAGTGGTGGTGCCTCAATTTAGCCCAAACCAAGTGCAACTGCAAAATGTCTACCATGTGCCAGGTATGAAGAAAAATCTCATGTTGTGTCCCAACTAACATCAACCGGGAAGTATGTTTTGTTTGGACCAGAAGATGTGAGGGTGTACCAAACTCTCAAGATAATTGGTTCACCAATCATAGAGGGACAAAAGCTGGAGTTTGTGTATGTGATGTCTGCAGAATCAGCATATGCAGATAAAACAAGAAAGAACGAGACTGTTGATCTGTGACACGCTAGACTTGGACATGTGGGCTATCACAAACTAAAGACAATGATGAAGAAGTCGATGATAAAGGGTCTACCGCAACTTGAGATTGTTGGAGATATAGTATGTGTTGGATGCCAATATGGGAAGTCTCATCAACTCCCTTATGAAGAATCAAGGTTTCAAGCAAGAGAGCCACTGGAGTTAATTCACTCAGATGTCTTTGGACCGGCAAAACATCCATCCATTAGCAGGACTAAGTATATGGTGATGTTCATCGATGATTACTCAAGGTATGTCTGGGTAGACTTTCTTCAAGAAAAATCAGAAGTCATTTTAAAATTCAAAGAGTATCGGAGAATGTTGAAAGAGAACTTGGAAGGTGTATACAGTGCTTGTGCATTGATAATGGAGGCGAATACACATCCAAGGAGTTTGCAACATACCTAAAGGAGCACAATATCAGACGTCAATTAACATGCCCCAACACTCCTCAGTAGAATGGTGTGGCTGAGAGAAAGAATCGACATCTAGCAGATACTTGCAGAAGCATGATGCACGCAAAGAATATACCTGCAAGATTTTGGGCAGAATGCATGAGAACAACGACACATATCATCAACAGACTACCACAAGCAAGGTTGGAGTTCGTCTCACCATATGAAAGTTGTGGAAAACAAAGCCCGTTGTAAGTAACTTCCGTGTGTTCGGTTGTGTATGTTACGTATTTGTACCAGACAATCAACGAAGTAAGTTTGATAAGAAGGCAATTCGGTGCATCTTTGTTGGGTACGACAATGAGAGAAAAGGATGGAGGTGCTGCGACACAACAATCGATCGATGTCATACTTCAAGGAATGTGATCTTCGATGAAGCTTCATCTTGGTGGTCCTCAGATAAGGTAGTACTTCCAGATTCTGGAGAATTGGAAAGCATGATACAAGAGAAGCTTGGTGAGCAAGATTCAAGCGATGAAGGAGTAGAATCCGAAGAATGCTCATCAAAACCATCAAAATACTCTAAAGATCCTTGGAAGAGTGGAGTATATGGGAAGAGTTCAGAGGAGACTCGGCCATCTTAGATGGAGGTCGAAGAAGAATCTAGAAGCAAGATACGACGATCCAACAAACAAAGGAAGCCAAATCCAAGGTACGCAAATGCAGCTCTAGCAGGAGAAGAAGAAATCAAGGAGCTTGTTAAATATGAAGAAGCAAGTAATGGATGATACCCAATGAGGTTGGTGTTGAGGGGGAGTGTTAAGAATCCAACACCAACCCAAATCAAAATCCAAGTCCTAGCCCAAGAGAGAAATATTATCTAAGGTAATTAGTAGGCCCGATCTAAGAGACTCAATTCTAGAGTTTTCTTACTCTAGAATTCTCTCTCTAGATTTCTCCATCATATCTAGAAGTTTCCACTCTATAAACTTCATCACTCTCCACACACTTCCATCTACCACTATAAATAGGAGATATCAACCTTCATTCTAAGCACCTCAAGCAAGAGTTAGTCTCCACCACTACAAAGAGAGAGTTTTGTAGTTGTGTTAGCTAGTGAGTGTGTATTGTAATAAAGAGTCTTGTATAAGAGTGAGTGTAATAGAAAGAATAGTTGTGAGTGTGTCTCGCAAGGTAGATGATGTGTAAGTGTAAGTTGTAGTATTGTAGCATTAGTTGTTATAAATACAAGTTTACGTTTCATTTATCTTTGAGTCTCTTTTACTGAACAATTATTCCCTTGAAACCGTTCCTTTGTGAAATATCATTCTCTTCTAAAGTCCTTGTCTACATATATAATTCGTATTCCTTTGTGAAATATCATTCTCTTCTAAAGTCCTTGTCTACATATGTAATTCTTATATAGATCTTAGTTGACTTCTATTCTCAACATTATCTTCCTCGTAATCTTGTTAAGTGGAACAAAATGTCTTTGACGAATTTAAACATGATGCATGTGTCTAGAAATAAGTCTTATAACTTCAAAATTCCGGTCCATTAGCCGCATCATGTTTGGAGTGGTGAAATGATATGACTTATTTTAATTACGAATTAAACGGTAAATTACAGTTTCCTTCTTCATTTGTGGTTCTAAATCATTTTCTCCATGAATTATAAAACGTAACACTTTATTCTCTTTAATTATGATATTGTTACAATATGATTTAATATGTCACAAAAATAACGAAAATCGTTATCTTCCAACGTGAAATGAAAACTCTAACAAAATCTAAATTTATTTAGTGTTTCTTAATCTTCTTCTATTTCTTTCTCTCTCTTTTTCAAATTCTTAACCGACAGGACGTCGAATAGGTGATATGGATTAAAACTGCAAAAAAAAAAAGAAGCGAAAACAACTGTAAATATAGATTTAACATTTAAGTGAGATATAAAATTGTCGTTTTAGGTCAAAATATATAATGTTGTCTATTAATGATAGATTGGACTAAATTAATCACAACTGAATTGTATCTTTCTACTGTTTTTTTACCTTTTCTAATGGAACTTCTTCTTCATACCCACAAGGTCCATTTCCATTCATTCACAAAACAATAACAACAATAATCTCCAGTTGTTTTTAAAAAAACAAAAAAAAAACAATAATCTCCGGTTCAGTTACAGATTGCTGTACACTTGAATCAGTTTTCCATATTTTTGTCTCGTAATTGAATTGAGACCAACATGTAAATAAAGTCCCATAACAAAACAAATCCCTCTTCCCTCTGTAGTCTCTCTCACTAACTCACTCTCCCATTCCGGATCTATAAAAGCTACCACCCTTTCATACTCACAACCTCATTCCTTCAACACCCACTTGTAGTTGGTATCTCACTTGCAACTCAAATCTCTCCAACTCCCTTTCTTTGTCGTGTAAGCTTGTGCCTGTCTTCTGTTTGTGTTTATGTCTAGCCTGTTTCTGTTTGGTCTGTTTTGCCATTGCCACTGTCCTTAAATGCCCATTTGGTCTAGATTTTCTTAGCAATTGTTCCCATTCCAATCATGGGTCTGCGCTAATTCTCGTGCTCTAGATCTAATGAACAAAAAAATTGGTTTTGAGCTTTTGTAGAAGATCTTCTCTCATATTTACGTCATGGGTTCGCGCTAATCTCCCACTCTCCTTGCCTGCATCCTTGTGCTTAACCTTCTTTGAGATTTCTCCGGATAAAGCATGTAAAAGTTCGATCTCTCATGCTCTGCAATAGAAAACAATTCATCTGTTAGGATGGGCTTTAATTGCAAGAACGTCGTCCGTTAAGTTGATTTGTGTTGTCTATGGAGTGCAAGTAAGGGAGGCTTGTATAGAGATATTAACCCTTAACCCCTCATTCTTTGATTGGTTTCATAATCGCATTCTTTTAACATGTAGTAGTCTCTTTTGACTAACAATTCTTTCAAGGATGGAAGTTCTAAGTTGTATTATAAGTGTATATTCTGGTATCTTGAATGTGGATTCATGTTTGCTTGGTGAATAAGTGATTTCGAGAGATGCAAGTTTGGTGCCACTTTTAGTTTCTATGCACTTTGAGTTTTTCTTTTCCGAGGTGTTTTGTTGTTGCGTTTTGTGTCCAATCTGAGTGAAAAATTGTAAGAGAGTCGCGTCACCGGAGTTTATATGGAAGAGACGTTCGTGCCTCTTCGTGGGATTAAGAATGATTTGAAAGGAAGATTGCTCTGCTACAAGCAGGACTGGGCTGGAGGTTTTAATTCTGGAATAAGGTATATTCGATCTCTCCTTTTACACTTTTCCAATACTGGCATCAGAATATGCAAATTCTATTCATCATTATCTTGTATTTTGAATGCTACTGTCTAGCAAATTTTAGTTTCTTTTTCTGAAAATATAGAAGTTATCCTAAACAATCTACATTCAACAGTTCTATTTTTGCCTTTTGTTTTATTGAACTATGTTTCAGTGTAAACCAATCTTAATTATCATGTTAACAGGATCCTTGCCCCTACAACATACATATTCTTCGCTTCTGCTATTCCAGTCATATCTTTTGGGGAGCAATTAGAAAGAGATACAGGTACATGTGGAGTAATTGTAGGAGTGGGCACATGTGGATTTTGTGCAGCATTTTATCCTACTTGTAACTGTTTGCAGATGGGATCCTCACTGCTGTTCAAACTCTCGCATCTACCGCGATCTGTGGAGTCATACACTCTATCCTGGGAGGTCAACCACTCCTCATCCTCGGCGTCGCTGAGCCGACCGTTCTTATGTACACATTCATGTTCAATTTTGCACGAGACAAAAAAGACTTGGGACCAAAGCTTTTTCTAGCATGGGCTGCATGGTAACATTTTCTGGTTAATCTATTTGCCTGCCTGTTGTGACGAAAGCTGTCATAATCAATTAATCATAGTCTTATGGGCAATTGTTCCATCTTCATCTCAAAAGGGTTTGTTCTCAACCAGTTATTTCGTTTACAGGGTTTGTGTTTGGACGTCACTGCTGCTCATTATGATGGCTATTTTAGGTGCATGTTCCATCATCAACAGGTTTACTCGTATTGCTGGTGAATTGTTCGGTCTTCTTATAGCTATGCTCTTCATGCAGCAAGCTATCTTGGTAAGTACTGTCATCTTTTAATATTACATGATTTAGCTATAATTTTATATTTATGTTCGACGATCAAAGTAACTAATTTATGGCCTCTTGAGCAAAAAGGAGTAAAACACCAAACATCAAATCCTTTTTTTTAAATTTGACATGATATCACTTCTATTCATATATTTCTCGCTCTCTAAAAATTTGTTCAGGGTCTGATAGATGAGTTCAAAATACCAAAGAGAGAGGATCCGAATCAAACCCAATTTCTGCCCTCATGGCTGTTTGGAAATGGAATGTTTGCATTTGTTCTCTCATTTGGTCTTCTCCTGACAGCACTAAGGAGCAGAAAAGCAAGGTCATGGCGTTATGGGACAGGTAGACTTTCACTTCTATCAAATGAGAAGGTGCAGTGTGCAGTTCTTTAGTTTTCATGCATCAAATCTGTACCATTGGGTTCTAATTTTTCAGTTCACACAAAAGGTTGCACAAATCTTCTTGATTTTTCTGGGTGTTTTATATCCACCCTGAGATAAGTCATTGCGTTGTTTTGATAAACTTGCATCGCTGTAGGTTGGTTACGAGGACTAATTGCTGATTATGGAGTGCCACTGATGGTCCTTGTATGGACTGTAGTTTCTTATATCCCCGTCCATAGTGTCCCAAGAGGCATACCAAGACGCCTATTCAGTCCTAATCCGTGGTCGGATGGTGCCTATTCAAATTGGACGGTTGTCAAGGTATCTTTCAGTTTCACTCCTTCGTCCTAGTTGCTGTTAAGGAGCGGTATCGTTTTTCGATGATATGAATTTCTCTTCTTGCATCATACTTTGTCATTATGTTTTCTTGTCTCTGCCTTGAGGGTTGAGGCTTATGATTTTATTAATTTACAGGAAATGTTGGATGTTCCTGTCCTTTATATAGTTGGTGCAATTATTCCAGCAACCATGATAGCAGTGCTTTACTATTTTGATCATAGTGTTGCATCCCAACTCGCACAACAAGAGGAGTTCAATCTGAAGAAACCATCATCATATCATTATGATCTACTTCTGTTAGGATTTATGGTAAGTGGACCACTTATATGCTTCATCTGGATTCTAAAGTTCTTTGGTAAGACTTCTTGCAGTGATTGAGTTTTTCCTTGCACACAATCTGGGGTTTTGAATTTGATGCAAAAAGCTTTTACCAAAGAGCATCTTTTCGCCTTTCATTATGCATCTAAAAACTAGTAATGCCAAGCTTTTGCTTCTCCCATATCCTAAGCTAATAATCTCTAAAAGTGAAAGTTTCATTTTATTCTTTATTAATGAATATTATTATTATTATTATTATTATTATTATGTGATGGTGGTTTGAGATAACTATATCCCGAAGTCTGGAATAGTTAGTTTATTTGTTCAGAGTATATTATTTGTTCAAACGTGAGGTTTATAGCAAATGTGACTTCCTACTGTGCAGACTCTGCTTTGTGGTCTTATTGGCATTCCTCCAGCAAATGGTGTAATTCCACAGTCTCCCATGCACACAAAAAGTTTGGCTACTCTAAAGCATCAGGTATTGCTAGTTTTACCAACATGGCAATCACTTGCTTCTCTTCCAACCATTTGCTAATAAATTTGATAAATGAATCTCAAACAGCTATTACGCAACAAGCTTGTATCAACAGCTTGCCAGAGTATCAACAAAAATGCGAGTTTAGGTCAACTGTACGGTAACATGCAGCAAGCGTACACTCAAATGCAAACACCACTAGTTCATCAATGTGCATCAGCCATAGTAAGCTGATTTTTTTTCATGCATAACAGGTTCCATCCCGAATTCTATTGAAAACTAATATTACTACTTCCATTACAGGGACTGAAAGAACTTAAAGAATCTACCATCCAGATGGCCTCAAGCTCAGGTGACATAGATGCTCCTGTTGATGAGTCTGTCTTTAATGTGAACAAAGACATAGATGACCTCTTGCATGTTGAGGTTAAGGAGCAGCGCCTCAGTAATTTACTTCAATCTGTGATTGTTGGGGGTTGTGTTGCAGCAATGCCTTTTCTGAAGAAGATTCCAACATCAGTTCTATGGGGTTATTTCGCTTTCATGGCTATTGAAAGCTTGCCGGGCAATCAGTTCTGGGAAAGGATATTATTACTTTTCACTGCTCCAAGTAGAAGATATAAGTAAGCCTTTATCTTTTAACTTGCCACAGCATTCACATTAATTTAAAGGACAGGCAGATCTCTATATGAAGGCAATATTCTGTGTGATAGACAGAAAAATACAAGTTGAAAAAAACCCGTAAAAAACTTAACAATTACACTACGAATAAATTTTCAATTTTCTGATACACGTACTATTGGAGCATCATAAGAGTAGAGTAAGTAGTTCATGTGGACTTGGTTATTTGGTGATGTCATCGTAGTCGTATTTTTACTGATGTATACCTAATGATGGCAGAGTGTTGGGAGAATGGCACGCAACATTTGTCGAAAGTGTACCTTTCAAGGCAATCGTGGCATTTACCTTATTTCAGATGGTGTACTTGCTTCTTTGCTTTGGAATAACATGGATCCCAACAGCAGGGGTTCTCTTCCCGTTAATGATTATGCTTTTAGTACCTGTCCGCCAGTACTTCCTCCCGAGGTTCTTCAAAGGGGCTCACCTCTCAGACCTTGACGCTGCAGCTTACGAAGAAATTCCAGCTAATTTCAATGTAAGCACTTTCACACTTAGACCTCTTATGAAATATTTCATGTAAGGACCACATCATATCATTCTCTGGCTTTTCGACGTCTGTAAGTCGCAAACAGCACCATATCTGCGTATTATTGCTAATCCTGAATACACAATCAATACTGATGTCAGAGTTATAATTATAACAGGACCAAGGTCCAGGAATGAGGGCTTGTCATGTAGGAGACGATGGTGAAATCATGGATGAGATTATCACCAGAAGTCGCGGCGAGATCCGGTACACAAACAGTCCAAAGATTACAAGCTCAACGCCAAACAGACATGACAGTCCATACAGTCCTCGGTTATCAGAGCGCAGCTTAAGTCCTCGAGTCAGAGAGCTCAGGCTAGGTAGAAGCCCGTCATTCGTGAGAGCTTCAATACCTGAATCACAGAATCCTCGATCTCCTCTGGGGCAGCGCTCTGCTAACTGAACAAGATGCTGGAAGTCTACCAAACATTCCACACTGGTGGAAGTATATTATAGTAATAAATTGGTAAATGTGTGCATTTGGACCTCTCTTACTTCCTGCTGTAAAAGAGTTGGGCATGTAGTTTGTTTTGTCTGTATTGTTGTGTGCTATGTTGTGTGTCACATTTCTTGCATCTCTTACAGTCTATTGTATCTTACCAGTCCATGTTATATCTGAGTTTTCCTGTATCAGTTGTGTTCTTGCGTTGTTTTAACTTTTCCTGTGATGATATAAGCTTTGTTATTCCATGTGATTGTAGATCAATAAAATGAAGTGTCACACATAAAAAAAATAAACATCATCACTTTCAGTTTCATTCTCTGTGCTATGTTACAATATATAAATAAATTATAAAGAAGATCATCATATAGGTTTTAAGCATCTTCTTGTACATTCGAAGATCATCAATTCACCATCTTGGAATTCTTGCAATGCATTGACTAGGATTGCTATAATAAAGACATGGCATATTTCATGTTAAATCTGGTGTCATCACAACTTGATTTAATTTTCAGTTTAATATGGTTTAAATTGTACATTAAATAGCTTAAAATGCGCTCTTAATGGTGTAGGAACTCCAGCAAACGTTTGTTTAGGGAAACAATGAATATTAATGACTGCAATAAGTTTAGTCTAACAAGATAAATAGCAAAGTCAATTATCCTCAGTCCTCACATTAAGAGGCTGTAATATATATATATATATATATTGTTGGAATATTGAGTTTGGGCTAGGCCCATGAATAGCTCAATTGAAGAAATCCAATGTTGAGATGAAGATGAGAACTATTGCCCCATGTGCCATGTACTCACCTCTACTTTTTAGTTCCACATTGGCAAAGCTAACAAATTGAAGGATGTTGATAAACATACTATTCACTTGTCACTTTGTAGGTGGAAAGAGAGGAGGAGAGAATTCTCCACACACGTGCGCGCGCGCGCCCGTCCCGTCCCGGTCCGGGTCGGGGCGTGGCGAGGTGAGGCGAGGCGTGGCGTGACGTGACGTGGCAGCGGGGGATTTGGGGGAAATTAGAGGCTTTAGCCTCAGGGTGATGGGTGTATTTATTTTTGGACCTCAAGGTAATTGTTTTTGCAATTAAGTCCTTGACGGTTACAAGAATAAATACATATATATATATATCATGACAGTTTCCTCCTAAAAAAATATACACTTTCTATTTCCATCATCTCTACGGAAACCGTCCCTCTCCGGCGATTTCCTTCCCCGAATCCAAAGTTGTTCAACGTCTGATTCTTGCGAGGTTTCGCGCTGCTTTCGTGGTCCGTCGACTCCGGTGTGCGCCTGTTCGACGGTGAGACCGTTCTATCCTGGGAGAAAACCGGCAGACCATCAAACGCACTGGTATGTGGGCCGATATTTTCTCTGAGGCAAGTCGTCTTCCGACGGCTCGGTCTATGAGGTCGTTTCTGATTCATGTTCCTTCTTTTCTTGTTTTCCTTTACATGTTTTTGTATGTTGGCTTTATCTGGATCCTTATGGAATATTTATTCGACATATGTAACCCACTGTATTACATGATCATATTTGTAATTGTATCAACAATCTCAGAGAAAATATCGTTAATTATGTCGTCTAATAATTCGTTTGCGCCAAAAGTGGATATGTCAGGCATGCCGGAAAAATTTTCCGGGCAGAATTTCAAACGTTGGCAACAACGTATGAAGATCCGGTTGACCGCTATTGGTTTAGTTGACGTAATTGAAAAGGCTTTCCCACTTTCTGAAACTGAAGATCCCCAAATCAAAGCAGCACAATATCTGTGGATAGAGAAGGACAAATTATGTCGAGGTTGCATTCTGTTGGCTTTGTCCAACGTGCTCTTCGATGTTTATAGTTCGTCCTCCTCTGCTTCTGTGACTGCAAAGGATTTATGGGATGAGTTGGATAAAAAATATAATACTGAGGACTTAGGTCATGAAAAGTATTATGTTGGAAAATTCCTGAAGTTTCAAATGGTGGAAAGCAAGTCAGTTACTGAACAAGCTCATCAGTTTATGATTCTAATCCATGGCTTAAAAGAGGCTGACATGAAACATCCTGAGAAGTTTCTGGTAATGTCAATCATTGAGAAGTTCCCTCGATCCTGGGAGGACTTCGGGATGTCTCTAAAGCATAGGAGAGGAAAACTAACTATGGATGACCTCATGGTTGCTATTGCAATCGAGGAGGAACATCGGGGTGAAAAACCAGTGATGCCTGTAGAGTTCCAACCAAAGGCAAACGTATTAATTGGATCCTCATCTAAGTCAAATTTTAAAGGAAAACCACAACCTATTAATAAGACTAAACCCAAGGTCAAAATCCAGAAAAGGCCAACAAACAAACCATGTTGGAATTGTGGACAAGTTGGGCACTGGGCTAAGGATTGTCCATCCAAGAAAGCCAAACGCCAACAAGGTACCACTGAATCGACTCCACATGTCAATGTATTGACTGAGGTGGATGAAACCAACAGTAAGTTTGTTTCTGTTAATCCTCATGTTTTTTCCATTTATGAACAACGTGAGTGGTTGGTTGACACTGGTGCTAATGTGCATGTATGTGCTGACAAGTCCATGTTTGTCTCTTACCAGCCTGTTGATCGTAGATCTGTAGCGATGGCCAATGGGAATGTTGCAAAGGTGCTTGGAATTGGACGTATCGACTTGAAGTTACCTTCAGGACGAGTTCTTTCTCTGCACAGGACGCATCATGTGCCTGCTGTTCGTCGTAATATTATTAGTGGTCAGTGTCTGGTAGTTGAGGGTTATGAAGTAACATTTAAATGTAACAAAGTTGTGATTACTCTTTCTGGTACTTTTATTGGCAAGGGGTACTTGTCTTGTGGTGCTTTTTTAATTCATGTTGAACCTGCTTTTTATAATCGCAATGCTATTTCTGTTAAAGATGTGTCTTCTCCTGTTGTTTATTCCATTGAATCTGGTGATGTTTGGCATAAACGTTTAGGACATGTGAATTATCAATGTTTGAAAAGAATGATGAATTTAAATATGATTCCTAGGTATGCTATTGAGAATAAAAAATGTCAAGTGTGTGTACAAGCTAAACAACCGAAAAGACCGTTTCATTCTGTGACTAGAAATACTAGTATTTTAGATTTAGTACACACTGATACTTGTGAATTCAATGGCATGTTAACTAAGGATAAAAAGAAATATTTTATCACTTTCATTGATGATAGTTCAAAGTATTGCTATGTTTATCTTTTGAAAAGTAAAGATGAAGCGTTATCTAAGTTTCTTATTTTTAAGAATGAAGCAGAGACACAAACTGAAAAGAAACTTAAGAGGTTGAGATCTGATAGAGGTGGTGAATATACGTCCAACCTGTTCGAACAAGTGTGTCAGGATTCTGGCATAGTTCATGAGGTGACGGCGCCGTATTCTCCACAATCTAACGGAATTGCTGAACGGAAAAATAGAACATTATCTGATATGATTAATGCATTATTAGAGAGTTCAGGATTACCCAAATATATGTGGGGAGAAGCTTTGAATACGGCTTGCCATATTCTGAATAAAGTTCCTCAGAAACATAAGGAGGATAGTCCATTCGAACTCTGGTGTGGTCGAAAACCTAGCCTTAAATATCTTAAAGTTTGGGGTTGTCTTGCAAAAGTGTTAATCCCTGAACATAAGAGGAAAAAGCTTGGTCCCAAGACTGTTGATGCAATATTTATCGGATATGTGATTAATAGCTATGCGTACAGATTTTTGGTAATCAAGTCCGAGATATCTGGCATAGATGTTAACACAATTGTTGAATTTCGAGATGCCACATTTTTTGAGGATGTATTTCCCATGAAATCTGGAGTTCCTCAACAAGTTTCTTCTTCAGTTGATCCTTCTACGTCTGGTTCCATCCACGAACATGTGGAAAGGATGACAAATGTGGGGGCAGATTTGTCAATTACCGATTTTGAGTCTTCTCAAACTCAAGTTGAAATTGAACCTAGAAAGAGCAAACGTTCTCGAATTGCCAAGGATTTGGGAAGTGATTTTATCACATACCACATTGAGGGTGATCCTAACACTTTCAAGGATGCTATGGCTTCATCTGAAGCAAAGCATTGGAAAGATGCAGTTAAGGTCGAGATGGACTCTATTGTCTCTAATGGGACATGGGAGTTGGTAAATCTTCCTCCAGGTTGTTCAACAATCGGATGTAAATGGATATTCAAAAAGAAATTAAAACCAGATGGTTCCATTGATAAGTATAAAGCCAGATTAGTTGCCAAAGGGTTTAAACAAAAGGAAGGAATAGACTATTTCGATACCTATTCTCCAGTGTCTCGTATGACTACTATCCGAGTGCTCTTGGCATTGGCGTCTGTATATGATTTTACAATCCATCAAATGGATGTAAAAACTGCTTTTCTTAATGGTGACCTTGAAGAAGAAATTTATATGGACCAACCTGAAGGATTTGTAGCTTCTGGAAACGAGAACAAAGTTTGTAAACTTGTTAAGTCTCTTTATGGACTTAAACAAGCCCCAAAAGCTTGGCATGAGAAATTTGACAAAATTATATTATCATTTGGATTCCAGGTTATTGATTCTGATAAATGTGTCTATTGCAAAGTTCAAAGTAATGCATGTATTGCATTGTGTTTATATGTAGATGACATTTTACTGTTTGGATCTAATTTGAATATAATACATGAAACTAAGTCCTTCTTGTGCACTAAGTTTGAGATGAAGGATATGGGTGTTGCAAATGTGATCTTGGGTATCAAACTGACTAGGTCAGTTGATGGTATTTCCATATCTCAATCTCACTATGTTGAGAAGATTCTTGAGAGATTTGACTATACGAATTGTAGATCTGTGAAAACCCCATATGATTCATCAAAACCTTTGTACAAGAACAAGAGTGGTGTTCCAGTTTCACAACTGAGATATTCTCAGATTATAGGTAGCTTGATGTATCTTGCAAATTGCACACGACCAGATATTTCATTCTCGGTGAGCAAACTTAGTAGATACACAAGTTGTCCTGATCGTACTCACTGGGAGGCTTTGGATAGAGTACTTAAGTACTTGAAGGGTACTTCTACCCTTGGGCTGCATTATGGGAAATTCCCAGCTGTACTAGAAGGGTACAGTGATGCAAGCTGGATAGCCAAAAACTCTGGGAGTAACGGTGTTACAGGGTATGTTTTTACTCTGGGTGGAGGCGCAGTCTCCTGGAGGTCTACAAAACAGACCATATTGTCTCGATCTACATTTGAGGCTGAACTTTGTGCTTTGGATACAAGTGGAATGGAAGCTGAATGGCTGAAAGGACTCCTTTCTGAATTGCCAATGACTAGCAAACCAGTTCCTGCAATATCTGTACATTGTGATAGTATGACTACTATTGCAAAGTTAAGAAGCTCAAAGTATAACCACAAACAAAGGAGACACATCCAAGTCAGACTGAAGTCTGTAAGGGAATTGATCTCGGAAAGGGTGATAGCTGTTGATTTTGTTGGTACCAAAGACAATACAGCTGATCCTTTCACCAAAGGACTTGATCTAGCTCAAGTTCTGAAATCCAAGTTGGGGATGGGACTGAGACTCATTACATGACTCATCTAGAATGGCAACCCAACCAATCTGAGTGGAGATCCCACGAAGTTGGTTCAATGCGGTAATAACAAGTTCTTGAGTGAGTCAAGTGCAATTCATTGGGGATACATTGTAGGTCATACATTGTATCTGTGTCAATACCCCAAAGAATGGATATGTTGCTGAAACTGCAAGTTTAGTAAGAGTGTAGACTCTGAATGGGTTCAAGTCTTTGAGACAAGATGTTAGCAGTGCATCTTTGGAGAAGCCCAACTATGTGAATGCAATTGTGTGGCCGCAATTAGAGGAATGGGGGTCATTCCTTGAAAGCATTCATGAAACAGGATACGGATGCATGGCCATAAAGCATCAACCCTGTAGATTGCAGCATAACCTGCTTAGTGTTGTTCTCAATGGACATCTCCACACAAAAGGTTCAAGTTCAAGACTTCGTTTCACTTAGTTCCTGTGGGGGTAAAGTTGAAGGACTCAGGTCGTGGTTCAAACCCGAAAGGTACCATTACTGAAAGCACTAGGCTGCAAGGTTTGGTCGCTCGATCAACAATGGATTTGTGGGGGATTGTTGGAATATTGAGTTTGGGCTAGGCCCATGAATAGCTCAATTGAAGAAATCCAATGTTGAGATGAAGATGAGAACTATTGCCCCATGTGCCATGTACTCACCTCTACTTTTTAGTCACACATTGGCAAAGCTAACAAGTTGAAGGATGTTGATAAACATACTATTCACTTGTCACTTTGTAGGTGGAAAGAGAGGAGGAGAGAATTCTCCACACACGTGCGCGCGCGCGCCCGTCCCGTCCCGGTCCGGGTCGGGGCGTGGCGAGGTGAGGCGAGGCGTGGCGTGACGTGACGTGGCAGCGGGGGATTTGGGGGAAATTAGAGGCTTTAGCCTCAGGGTGATGGGTGTATTTATTTTTGGACCTCAAGGTAATTGTTTTTGCAATTAAGTCCTTGACGGTTACAAGAATAAATACATATATATATATATATATCATGACAGTTTCCTCCTAAAAAAATATACACGTTCTATTTCCATCATCTCTACGGAAACCGTCCCTCTCCGGCGATTTCCTTCCCCGAATCCAAAGTTGTTCAACGTCTGATTCTTGCGAGGTTTCGCGCTGCTTTCGTGGTCCGTCGACTCCGGTGTGCGCCTGTTCGACGGTGAGATCGTTCTATCCTGTGAGAAAACCGGCAGACCATCAAACGCACTGGTATGTGGGCCGATATTTTCTCTGAGGCAAGTCGCCTTCCGACGGCTCGGTCTATGAGGTCGTTTCTGATTCATGTTCCTTTTTTTCTTGTTTTCCTTTACATGTTTTTGTATGTTGGCTTTATCTGGATCCTTATGGAATATTTATTCGACATATGTAACCCACTGTATTACATGATCATATTTGTAATTGTATCAACATATATATATATATATATATATATGTATATATATATATATTTATGTATGTATGTATATGTATCTTCGGTTTTTAAAATTCAATCAATCAAAAGAAACAGTCAAAGTTTGCAAGAGAAATAGAAAGCAATAACTTTAAACTAAATCCCCTTAAGTAATTACCTAATACAGACCAAACGAACTAGAAAAGTCAACAAGAAAGAAGCACTATTTCGGGATTGATCATGTCTGAAAAAACAAAAATCCAACTAGAAAAGCTTTAAAGCAAAATAATCCAACCCACAATTGCAAATAACTCAAATCTCTTTGTAGGGGCAAAAATTACTTTGCTTAGGAATTAGTAAGTATTAATTACGACCGGTAAGGTATATAGAAAAGAACTTACCTTTATACTAGATTAGCAGAAGAATGAAAAAAATGAAAAAAAAAGTCAAATCATTACGTATATTAAAGCCATCAAAAATTAGGGGTGAGCATTACCCGGTCCGGTTCCGGTCCGGATCTTTTTTGAAATTTCGATTCTGGTCCGATCCGGTCAGATTTTTGTTTTTTTATTTTAAAAAATCCAATTTTAGACAGATCCTGTTACCGATCCAAATTATCCGGTCCGGTCTTTAGTCTGAATCTTGGAAAAAATTCTGATCCGGTCCTGATCGGAAGCTCACTGTCAAAAATAATAAAAACACGTTAGGAAAGTAAGAAACAACACTATCATATAACATGGTGAAATCATAAAAATTTCTAGTTTAAAAGCTCATGCCACATCAACTAGCTAGAGTCCCTTCTGATGCAACACACTTTCAACTAACTTTTTTTTTCTTTGGCAATCGGAAGAAAGATTATTCATGTCTCTTAATAGCATTTCTTAAATCATTAAACTTCATTAACACACATCAACTATGTCCAATGTTACACCTCCAACTTCAATCTTGTTTGACCAACCCCAACAAATAAGCACCAAACCATATAAACCCCACAATGATCATTCCTCACGTACACATACTTTCGTAACGTCCTTAACTCTTACTACTACAAGATTAAGAATGCTAACAGTCCACATTACCAAGCCATTTGAAACCGTCAGATTACCCTTAATTAAATCTACGGTATTAATTCCACCATAAAAGGCTAATTAAGCATGCTTCTCACCCTTCTAAAGTTCTAATCTCACCTTTACATATAATGATCAGCACTAACAAACACCACCACCACCACTCTCTTCTCTCTGTCATCCATTCCTTCCTCCTTTCCTCCCTTCTTTTGGCTTCTCTCCTCACTTCATCTCTCTCTCTTTACTTTTCGATGGATTTCGAGGGTTTGAAGCCATTGATGGGCAGTGGGTTGTTCTCTCTTGACCAAGATAGCAGCTACTTCCGACCCAATGATCCGTTTGCGATTGCGGGAAACGGGTTTGGTTCGAACGTTGAGTTGTCATCTCAGAGAAGTGGTTTGTTTGATGTTATTAGTGATTGCACCGGTCCGAATGGGAGCTTCCAAGAGTCCACATTGTTCAGTCTCGATCCTCTGAGGATGCGGCTATCGGAACACATGGTGTGTTTGAGAGGTGATCAGCAACATGAGATGTTGTGGGGAGTTGGAGGTTTCAACAATAAGTGCATGTCTGGTAAAAGACATGACAACATTAACAAGAAGAAGGTTAATCTCATAAAAGGCCAATGGACCACTCAAGAGGACAGGTACGTTTCTTGATTTTAATTTATTTATTTTTTTGGGGGTTAATTTTGGTCTTTTCTTTTGATTTTTTTTCAATGGATGTTGATGTTTGAGTATGATGTTGATTGTTTGTAGGAAGTTGGCATGGTTGGTGGGGCAACATGGAGAGAAAAGATGGTCTTTTATAGCGCAAAATTTGAAAGGGAGGATTGGGAAGCAATGTAGAGAGAGATGGCATAACCATCTAAGGCCAAATATCAAGGTTTTTTTAATATATCTTTCCTCTTTTCTTCCCTTACCACCCACATAGAGTTCATTACATTTTTAAAATTTTAATTTCATCCACTCTCTCCTTCGTCACATATGTTATTACTTCAAGGGGAATATTCATATGACATCATTCTTGTGATTTAGATCTTCTTTCTTGTTAGATTCATATAGCTTATTACTTTAAGGGGAATATTTATGTAACATCATTCATGTTATGTATAGATCCTCTCTCTTTCAAGATTTCATATAGTTTCATCAAGTAATTAAACAGATCGACTCCATAGAACATGAGGCATAAGGTTGTGTTTATGGTTTGAATTAGAAAAATTGAAGTAGGATGTTTTTATGATAAGGACTGCATTAAACATCAACCATTCCAAATTGGGAAATATGGGCCATGTTTCATGGACCCTTTTCCATTTCAAAAAATTTCAAGAAAAAAAAAACCTTCCAAACCAACTCACATGTATCAACAGGATAAAAGTGAGTAATTAAGAAGACCATTACAGCAAAGACAACCTGAATCTTGGCAGGGTGTGGTTAGATTAAGCACATGCATGGTGTGTCAGTAATACATATAAATAATTAAGTTTTTTTTGTTCATGCCGAAAAAAACAGCAAAAAATAACAGCTATTAGTTTTTCCTAAGTTCACTCGGAATATAAATGTCACACGGTGTAAATTTCTGAAGTAAGTCAAATAATAACATATAAGCTACAATTTTTTGAGTTGAAATGCAATTCTTATATATTTCAGCCGTAACCTAAAGTAATTAACAGTCAAATAATGATGACTTACTCAAACTTCTGACCTTTAATTTGTAACTTTCAAAGTATATATATGCTGAAAGCCTGAGACAATGACAGGCAAAATTATTTACAATTGCATGAAAGTTAACGCCTCAACAAAAAGCCATTTACTTCAGTATAATCAGGAAACAAATCATTGTAACAAACTATGGTAATTCTGTTACGTCCAAATATTAACACCGTGTTGTGGACTGAGTTTTGTCCTATCATACACGTTTACTCCAATTCACCATCCTCTCTTTGTCTCTATACTTCATATGGTGCAATTTTATGGTCTTTGAATGCCATACATATATAATAGAGTTTGGTAGTCTTTCTTTCAATTACAAGCCAACTGTCACTAAAACATTTAACACTCCATGTCTAGCTAATTAAGCATTAATGCAATATTATTTGCATAAAAATTAATGTAGTATACATACATATGTATATATGTAACCTTGTCTATATATACAGAAGGATAGTTGGAGTGAAGAAGAAGACATGATCCTAATCCAAGCCCACATGGAGATCGGAAACCGGTGGGCCGAGATCGCAAAGCGTCTTCCGGGTCGCACCGAGAACTCGATAAAGAACCACTGGAACGCCACCAAGCGCCGCCAATTCTCCCGCCGCCGCTGCCGCAGCACAAGAAACCCTAAACCCAGCTCACTCCTTCAAGACTACATCAAAAGCCTAAACTTCACCATTAATCCAGCCCAAACCACAACATTCCCAGACTTCCAACGTCAAGTAGACGACCCAATGGTGTACAACTTCGACGACGGGATTGGGCTTGAGGGGGATGGAAGGGGAATATTGTTTGAGGAGATGGGGTGGGATGAGAGTGAGATGTTGATTAATGGAGGGAGTGATGAGGGTGGGCTTGAGACGGAGATGCCACTAATGCAGTATGAGAATGTGAAGACTGAGATTGATCTTATGGAGATGCTTTGTCAGAAGAGCAAGGAGTGTAGTATTAATGGTGATACCAACAATTGCAGCAGCAGTGGGAGCACCAACAACACCTTCTGATCGATAGATATATAGATTTGCTGGTATATATTGCATGGTTGGTAACTAATTAGCAATAAGTGCATGGTTGTTGAAGAAGAGTTTAATTTGGTCAACAATTAAGACTTTGTTGTCATGTGTTCGAGGGTTTGTTTCTAACGTACTGTGGAAATTAAAATAAGACATCATGTATATATGTAACTAATAATGTGTTTGCTTTTGTTTAAGCTTGATCGAGGTTTATGGTTGGCGTGCAGTAACATGAGTACATAGCCCATGATTATTATTTTGTTAAGAATAGTTTGTTAGCTTATAAAAAGCAAGTTATTATATATATATGTATGTATGTATATGGTCAAGTTCCAGTGAGCCCAAGATTTATCTTATTTAGTTTAAACCCCCTACAATCTCACAATTGGATCTCATTTACAGTTAATCTTACATTTAATTAGCATAACCATTTTTCTTATAATCTACCTTGCAATTTCAGATGTGTGGTGAATATGGTGGAGGCTTAAAATTAAAAATTAAGCCCCGAATTCACTAGATAATTCATGTATATATATAATGGATAAAGAGAAAGATCGACATATAAATGTTTTTTTTTGTTTTGGCTATTTATACTTCCTAGTCTCCTGGATAAAGGTTGATTGCCAAGGGGTATCTCATCAATATCGGGACAAATTTAAGGGGATAGTAATTAGGTATTTTGGCAATTGTACAACTTTTGAGGTCTACCCAAACAAATCACCCTAGTAATTATACCAAAAATGAGGTACATATGATGAGGTAGATTTTGGAGTTGTCTCTATTTTCGACAAACTTTGTAGGCTAAAACAAAATGTAAGTGTCATGTTAGATGCAAAGTTGCGACAAGAAAACAATTGTGAAGTCAACGGCGAAAACAGATCGAGAATCGAGTCCGAAAAGTGTTGTCCAAAAATGACCATTTCTGGCCGACCATTTTGGAAATTTTGTCCGACCGTTTGGAGTTGTCCAGGTCACAGTTTCTTGTGATACAGTCGACTATTTTTGGCCAGTTTGAATCCATAGTCTTTTTTGACAGATTTGTTCGACCGTCGTGGTGAATGGTCGACCATTTCTGGACGGTTTTATTAGTAAATTTAGACCATTTTACATTGTTTTGATGTTTGTATAAAAAGCGATCAGAATCCTTTGTGTTTTCATTAGAGAAGAACAAACCTAGCTTGTTAGGATTTTTAGCCACCATAAGAGAAATTTCTTGGGAGAGATCTTGTGAGATTAGAGAGACTCATTTGCTCTCTATTGTTGTTGCCGAACCTCGTACATTTTGTTGTTGTGGTTTGTTGTTCTTGTCTTGTGTGTTTCTTTGGTGATTGCTTGGTGGTTGTTTTGGTTGAGTTTTGTGAAGGCACAAGTTGAAGACGAGTTTTGTAACACGCCCACCAAGTGTTCGACGATATTCCTAGATTTCGTCTCGAGGGATTAGAGGTGCTTAAATCCTAACAGTGGAAAAGAGGTGTATGTGTGATGAAATGTTTGTCTCACCTTGGTTCGAATTCGATCTTCATCCACAGTCATATTATCACATATCATGGAGATTTTTATATCTTTGTCAACAAGCAACTTCCCTTTCGTGAAGTAAGAATAACTTGAACTCTTGTATTTCAATTTACTAATCTAATTGATACTTTTCAAACACCATCATGCGCTACTTTATATTCTGAAGTCATCAGTACTCAAAAGTCAAAACCGTAGACTAAAGAAGAGAGAATCAACAAGAGTCCTTGCTTATGCCTCACTTACTCTTTAACAAGGCTTGGACCATTGGGTTTAATATTGTTTGAATTAAAGTCAAGTTAGTCTACTCTACTTAGTCCATATATATTTAAGTAACTCTATAGTGTTGATGGGGAAGCAGATCGTGCGGGTCGAATTGGTGGGATAAGTTTTACTCAGGTTGAACGACCAATGTCGAGTCAATTGGAATGGAAGAAATTTGACAAGTTTAACGTTTGAAATTAATACAATTTAAAGATAATTTGACTCCCGTTGAATAACTGAAATTGAGTAGTCAATTGGGCTCAAAGTGTTAACTCACGTTGAATAGTAGAATTAATAATTAATTGAGCTCAAGGAAGCTTAAACTTCAATGTTGAAATTGAGTAAATTGGTCAACCACCAAAATCCTTTTAAACTAGAGTTACGAAAACTAATTGAATAACTCATTAATTTTAATTAAACCAACAAAACACAATCATCATATACACGTACCTCTCCTCCACCAGATACTGAAACCACACGTGTCATATTATAGAGAAGCCACACCCTAATTCCACTACCTAGTTTGGAACTTCACTAGTAATTTTTTTCAGTGCTCCCTCGAAACTCCATTTCTCATATATTCACTGATCACCCCTCTCTCATCTCCAATCCATTCCAAATAAAACATCTTCTCCGGCAAAACAGTTATATGGTAATAAAACAGTTATAAAACATCTTTCATACTCTCTTAGACAAGGTAATCTTTTTCATGAGTGTATATAGTAATATATTCTCACAACAGCTAAGAACATTCATATGTAAAACCATTATACTTCATTTCCATTTGCATGATCATTTATATAGAAGTGCGCATGCATGCGGATGAGGGAATTTCTCTGAAAGTATTTATATATATTTTTATAAAATTCTAACATCCAACGAGAATTTTAATTCAAAGTTAGAAATCGTCCGTATGAATTACCATTTTATTATTCTCTCATTTATACTTACATATCTCTTTATTTTACTATTCTACCATCACTCTCTCTTCATCTTCCTCTCATAATCATCAAAAATAATATTTTGGAGGTCAGGAAAGAAATCAACGGATGTCCTGATGTACTCAAATTTGGTAAAATGTCAAACTTCTTTTTAGTAAAAAATAAAAAAATTAGGGGGTGCCCGTCAAAGCCCCCCATGGGGGAGGTATATGGCTTAGACGCTCATGTTTTTTTAATAAAAAATCTAAAAATTATACGGTGTGTTATCTCAATTTATTTCAGGTTATGTTCCAAATTTTTTTGGTATTAATGTGGTGGATTATAATGAGTTTTTTTGTAAGTCGAAAAGTTTTACCAAATACCACATTGACAGGTTGGTCGGGGGGTCTCGCTTCCCGGTGAGCGAGCGGCATTCCACCTCGCCGGTGAGGTGGCGGGGGTGGCAAAGGGGCAACGCCTTCTGGAAAATTTTTGGATTTTAAAATTGTTAGATTTAGAAATTTTTGGATCTTCATCACTTATAAAAAAATCATTATAATCCAACATGTTACCACCGAGATCTTGCAACGAAACCTCAAATAATTTGAGATAACACACCATATAAATTTATGATTTTCTCTTTAGGAATTCGCGTGATCCAGACGATTCGTTAGACATTTTCGTGGTGTTGGTACTGGTAAAGTGAGGAAAACGTAAGCAGAATCTTTAGTTTAAGAGACGGAACGAAATGAGTATTAAAAGAATTGTGAATGACAAGATGATAATTAGACGAGCAATTTAAGTAGTTTTGGGACGATAAATAGTAGTTCTCATCTACTAACTAAGTTAGATCGGCAGGATAGGGGATTTTATCGAAGAACGAGTACTCAAGATAAGATTGGTAGTCACATGCATCCGAAGGAGATATTCTATGGAATTTCTCTTGGCACAGCCGTTGGTCTTCTATGGAAGGGTTACCACTGGAAGATGCAAAGGAGGACAAGGGAGTTCTACGACATGTTTGATAGGGGAGAGATTAGTGTTGTTGAGGATGACCGCTAGCTTATTGTTGTCACGACAAGTCTAGCTAATTCCGTTTTGGTTTGGTTGTAAAATAAAATGATTTCTTGGTTTCTGATGCAAACCTGGTTACGCTTTCACTTGTGTGCCATTCGTTTATAATTTTCGTTAGTGATTGGCTGTTTTTGGTAGTGGAAAGAAATCAAGGATCTGTAAGGTATTGAGTGTATTTGGTAATATTTGAGTTATTTAGTGGCACACATTATATGCATAATTGGTAATTTGGTAGGCAAGCGAATAATATCGGTTTATGTGTTTTAGGTTTTTGTTTGGATGTACTTGCAAAAGAGGTTTATTGGAATTTTACTCTTCAAAAAATTTGATTGGTCACAAACACTTGCAAAACTTAATATTTACTTTGGTGCACTTTCTGTGTAACGTTGTTGGAGGAATTCCGTTAGCTTCCGACACCGTTAACAGCAAACAGGTGGTGTTTAACCCAAGCATCACGTGAGATCTCGAGACACTTGAGTGCGTTCGTTATCTCCCACTGGATTCGTTCAACCTCCTCCACGATAGTGGGTGCTGCATGCATGCATGTCAGTGAAATCACAATCAACAATAACATGATCATTCGTCTCGCCTCTACCTTCTTGCTTAATATGCATCTAGTTTAATTACCACCACCATCCCACGCTTTTGCATAAAGTCGTGCATTAATAATTTGCCTCGCATAGCCTTCCAAAATATATGTAAGAGCGAGTCTAGGCACTTGGTCTCGATGCCATACATGCATGTATGTTATACCAACCTACACTGGGTCGTTTTGGTGACAGAAGTCGCAATAATATTGCCTCCTCCATCGACATGTTGCCTCGACCACCTCTTCTAGTCCATGTTAGAATATTTGTGCGTGCACTAAGTTGGATTGCACGTACGGATTCTCGATCGGCCAAAGCTGCTCCATCTCCTTGATCGTGGGAATGGGAGGTTCCAATTTCCGTTGCTAACAAAGGCAGTCACCAAAATATACCTCAGTGCTCCCATATAATATCTAAAGGGTGGTGGGCAAACGATGACAAGCCTAATATATAGTCTTAGATGATGTTCGATTGCACTTTGTTGGGTGCATGTCTGTTCCCTCTATTGTGCACGTACGGTTCTTTTCTGTTGTTATTTTTGCTTTGTAAAGTACGTAATATGTAATTATTAAGATTGAAGCTCATGAGGAGACGAATTTGTGTTTATTTAATTATATGTATTTGATTACAAGTTTGAGAATGCATATATAGTGTACAATAACGTGAAAAGAAAAGAGATCATTTGGGGATCCTGATTTCCATCTTTGTGTATAGTCGTTGCTTTTTCTTAGTCTTGCATGTAGTCGTTGTAGCATTGCATTATAAGCGTGGTTTGTCTGATTTGATATGGAGGTGATGAGATATAATCTGATCCATCAAATATGTCATAAAACAACAGTAAATTTGGAGGGTAACCTCCTTTTTCTTGTGCTAAAAAATATTTGGTAAGGTTTGAGCTTGTTCATGGTTGAGCTCAAAACATAGTGATCGAAACATGAACCAAAATATTCAAGTGATCAAGTCTATAGTTTTGAGCTGAACATATATACAACCAAATCAGCTCGTTGGTTGATGCATCTGCGGTTTGATAATTAATTATTTGAATACAAAATACATGTATTTCTCAAAATATATGTTATAATTTGTGGTGATGGAGTATTCTTAAACACAAACACAATATATGTTAAATTTAAGGTTATAAGAACGTATGTCTTGTTTATCTGTCATTATATATTCCAATCCATATTAGGATTAGATTATCGCTAGAATTCAAACCTAAACTTGATTTGAAATTAATTTATTATTTATTATTGCTTATTATTGCAGTGAAGGGGAGAGAACAAGGAAACAGATATAAAAAGGTCAATGGAGAGGTCGATGTCGGAATAAATGGAGGGATGCAGTTGGTGTTAGTTAGGCAAGGGAGGGGGTTATGGTGGGAAAACTGAGAGGGAAAATTAACCACTTTGTTTAAGAGGTGATTAGACTTGAACATACGGACGGAATTTAGGCATCAATTAAAGAGAGTGAAACTCCACCAAAATATTATAGCTTATTAGTAAATATTAAATTCTTAATGGCATGTAGGGAAATATTAGGTTTTGTATTGACACCTGATGACGTGAATACTAATATAAGAGTTGGAGAAATTACGTTTCAGTGTTTTGCAGTGGCACACAAGTTTGTAGTTTTAGGCAAGTAGAAATTTTGTTAAAAATATTAGTTATTTCTTTGGATGCACTTGTAAAGGGCTGATGTTGGAGTTATGTACCCGTGAACTTCTAAAATTAGTTTGGTATTCTTGTAAACACACGGAACAGTTCCGGTTGGAGTTCCTTTAGTTTTATATTTAAATAATTGAAATTTTGCATATAAACCCAACTGAAAATAATATATTCTACTTAGTTACTTTAACTTTGGTTAAATTGAAATTTACCAAAATCAATCAGTTTTCAAATAATACTTCTAAATTTTATTTAGCAAAAATCTTTTTAATTTTGTCCTCAAACGTCTCCAAACACGAACATGTTCCCAACCACCCTGACATCTTCTTGTTCCAAATCCCCTCCTCTAGGTCCGGAGGAGGTCGAGGTTGTAGGGGGTAGATGGAGGCGAAATAGGTGGTCGGGGTCTGAGCAGAGGTGAATCTAGATTTTTTTTTGAGTGGGGCAGACTATGTCTACATTGGTCAATTTTTTTTGGACTCACAACTTTAAGATAATACTTTAAATTAATTAAAAAAAGTGAAAATATTTTTCCTAATTTTAACATTTTTCCAAATCCAAACACATTAAAATTCAAATATCCAAAAAAAAATGCAACTATAAAACACGCCACATAAATTAAATCGATTTTATTCTTACAACTCAAATTCCAATATTCAAACACAAAGCAGATGGTTATGGAAGATTTATTGGCTATGTTAGTTCTTAAGTTTAAAATCGATAAAATCTAGACAAATAGAGGAAACAAAATGTGTATAAGTATAACCTAAAATTATAATAAAAGAATTTTGTAATAATTGTTACTATTTATGATCATTGCTATTTTCGTTCATGGAATTGCAGACTTTAGATTTATTTCATTCTACGACTCTTATGTACATAATGACCTTGATAAATAAGTTTCCTATAAATACTAGTTTATTTTAAATTTTCATTCCATTTTTAGCCAACAAACGAACTCGACAATATCAAAGTAAGATCTAACAACATGTCAATAAGAATAACTATACTAGAAAAGTAAAATGCACATCATAGTATAAAAAATCAAATCCCAAACATCCACAACACCTATCTAAAATTACATGTAATGTTCATTTTTCAACGAACAATTTATCATACTTATACAATAATGCAAATCCAAAATATTATAGGTTATCTTTCAAATGTAGTTCAAAAGAGGTTCAAAGTCCCCAATTTGAATCAAATTGACTTTAAAATCATTTTTTATCAAAATATTACCTTAGCTCCTCCCAAATTCCAAATTAAACCACAGTTAAACAATTATATCACAAACTTGAAGATACTACACTTAGATATTAAATATAAAAATGGGAATTGTTTTGAAAAATCTGGGTAGGGTAGGTGCCCCACTTGCCCTGTACGTGGCTACACCACTCCCGTCTGAGCCATGAAGGAGGAAGACAAGGGAGGTCAGGTCGGGTTAGTGAAGAAGAGGATGAGGAGGAGGCGTGGTGATGGAGATGAAGAGGGGAGAAACAATGGAGGCGAGGAGAAGGAAGGTTGGTACCGACAACAGGTCATCGGTGGTGATGGAGGTGTTGAATTTGGAGTTGAGTTGGGGCTTTGGATATTAGGGTTTTGGATTGTTGTGGGTTCGCTCATGTGAGTTTAGGGAGAAGGGATGAGGAAGGTAAAGACGCACCATCCCAAATCAATTGAATATATTTTTTGTATAATTTGGTTAAAGATTCACTTGTTTTCTTGGTTGTTTGGAATTAGACAAAAAACTTGAAAAAATTATTGTAAAAATTATTTGAAATTTATTTTATTGCTAATATTGGGAATGAGCTTAAATTTGATTGATTTCATTTTAATTGCAATTTAAACAAAGTTAAAAGATCTAACTGGAATATAATATTCTCATTTGGGTTCATATGCAAAATATTCAATTATTTTACTATAAAATTAATGTAGCTCCAACCGGAAGTGAGTCTCACGTGTTTACTGGTGTACCAAATTAATTTTGTAAGTTCACAAATACGCCCAAGTAAATACCAAAAACTCAAGTATATAACTTCAATATTAATCTTTTGAAAGTTCATCCAAGCAAATAACCCAAAACATAATTATTCACACGTCTTGAACGAGTAATCTCTTTACTTGTGGTTTTTTTGCACGGCACTCTTTCAGTCTTTCATTCAAACTTCAAAAGAAAAGGAAATGACAAGGGGCAGAAGAACAAGAAGCATATTCCTCCCCTATCTCTGGAGGAAAATTTAAGATTACGACATGTTGTGGACAAAATAGTGTTCTCCCACACACTTCCGAATCCAAGTACTTTTAAGATTTTCGTATCTTATCCCACATCAACTTACCCATCACCAACCAAAAGGGTCATTCCAAAGACCCATTTAAACATCAACTTGATAATTTGTTGTAATAACAATCTCCTTTTTAACTATTGCTGCATGACCACTAATTAACTTGATTCCTAGTGTGTAAATTAGTAAGTAAATCCTACAAGTATGGACGGTGATAATGATATCACAGAAAGATTCTTTTGTGAGTGATACTTTTGTTCCTAGACGATATTCTTTTATGAGTGGAGGAAGGTTCTCTTCTACCAAACGAGAAAAATGAATTCTTTTTGCAGCTATATAGTAAAGCCCTCTGCGTTTGATGAATTAGCTTTTGCACACTAATTATGACTACCCCTGCGAAATATCAACTATATCTCCTCTCACTACTAGAAAATTGAGTTTTTCTGACCGAATTTCTGTCGGCAATGATATGTCAGTATAGCCACATTTTATAGTAGTGTCTTTATGTGTTATGTTCGATTATGAACTATAATACTGTGTAGTGTCTGCAATAAAAGTTTGAAGAAAAAAAATTCAGTTGAAGTTCAAATTAAAAGACATAAATTGTATAAAATCAAAATGGGGGGAGTATTAACGCAAATAACTCAAGAAAGAAGAATGCATACACAGTGTAGATATATATTGTTGGGGACGTGCTTGCTTATCAACAACTTTGTTGGATTCCAATGCTTTCTTCGTTGGTACAAGATATCCTTGTGGTCGGTTGACTGACTGGTAAAATTACTAAGGTGCGTTTGGGTAGACATATCACATAATTCTTCGCATACACAGTTGATTTCAAGAAATTTTCATTTTGTTTCCTGAGATTACATTGCTAAAGTGATAGATGTATTTGTTAACGATTGGATGCTAATCTGGTTCCAAATGTCTTTTCTACAAGTGAGGATTCGCTGTTGTGGGGGTGTTTATCAAGTTTTACTAGTATTACTTTCAACATGCATGTGACACATACCCACATGTTAATTTTAAAACATCAATGAATTACGTTTAACATGAAATATTGTGTTTAATAAAAAAATTATTAAAATAAAATTTTGGGAAAACTATAACAGCAAATCCTAAAGGCTTTTGTATGTGTTTTGGGAGTAAAAGAGAGGTCACCTCCGGTGGCAATGACCTGATGACCAAGGGATCAAGCAACCACATCTGAACCCTTCAATTTTTGTATTCGCCTACTTATTAAAGATCTTACAAGATTTCGACTCCTTGTGTTTTTTATCCTTTTCAATTTCGAACATCCTCAATACTTTCAATACCAATTATAAAATGAGTAAATAAAATTTCGTCCAGTTAGCCTAAGTATAAGAGTATTTATTTACCCACTTGTAGATAAAATACCTCATCATACTCCAAATCAAACCAAAACAACAAATTTCTCAATTATCACTTGATAGTATTACGAATTCCGACACTCGATCATGATCTCAATTTCTGGCACCACCCATATACGACTAGTTCTTTGTATTTCGGGTAATTGAGGGAAAAATACAGCCCATTAGAATGCTTCCCTTTAGATAATCATATCATGCTTGGTTCGATAGTATAGTGATGGTAACAGTGATGGAATCACCTCTTTTGGAAAGAAAAAGGTGGAATACTTTTAGATAAATTCTGATGTATTGATATAAAAGTTTGCCCCCACAGATTAGTTCCTTCAAGTTGCACGGAAAGGAGTGGGGAATCCACACTCCATGCATCTTTCTTGAGATGGACGTGTTGTAGATGTAGTAGTAGTAGTTATACGACTGTTGCTCATGATAAGGATTCCAAGCTATACATCAGCAGGACCACTTCCGTGGAGATTCCTATCTTTTTTGTTTCTCATCACTTGGTTTACATGGACAAAATCTTACCACATATTGATTTTTTATTGGCCTGCATGCATGTAAGATATTCTCTTGCTATTTACCGGAAGTTGGGATTTTTTAAGTTTACGAACACATGCATGTAAGCAGAGGTGGACCCAGGACGTGAAGGTGAACACCCTTTAAAAATATATCAACCAAAAATAATATAATTTCTCAAAAGTAACATAATGATCAAATTACTCAAAAGCAAAAGAAAAACTCTTTTTAATTAGCACAAACGAAACTCAAATTTCTTACAATTTTACTTGGAAAATGGCTAATTTATGCTTCAATCAACGCAAAGCTGAAATCTTCTATCAAAACTCAAATTACACTTAAAACTTGATTAAAAAAAATTGACGTTATGTTGAACTTGAAGGAGAAATCCCTAAATTGTGGTCTTACTTATGGTATTGGATGATTTTGAAGCCGAGGGGGGGGGGGGGGGGGGGGGGGGGGGGGGGGGGGGGGGAGCAGAGGTTGGACTGGGGGCTGGTGGAGGTGGAGAAGCGCGTAGGTAGAGGGGTGGAGGTGGTGCGTTGCCCCGGAGGTGGACTTTAGGGATTTTGGGTGAAGTTGGAAATGGAATTTAGGGATTTTAAGTGGAGGTGGAATTTGGGAAAAAATTGAGTTTTTGTATAAATAAAATTAAGGAGATAATATGTAAATATGTAATGTAAATGTAGTGTGTAATTTTTGACTTTGTATAACACATTCCAGAATAATCTTACATCGGAATCATTAATGGTTTGATGAAGTTTATAAGTTTTTAGCTCTCTACTCAATCTATGAGTTTATCACACACTCACAAGTCACACTGTGTTTGGTTGACAACGTGGACACACATTGATTTTGCTTAATATCCCACATCAATATCAATTTTCTGGCGTGAGCACTTGCTTACGTGTGCCCACACCTGGGTCCGCCCCTACATGTAAGCAAGGTGGTGTCTAGTAGTAAGTTAATTGATTGCTCTACAAAAACAACAAGAAGCAACATTACCTTAAACTTCTAAAAAAGAAGCTCCTACATTAAGCAGGGTAAGTCAAGTCAGATGTACGCAACCATATATACCAATGTCCCCTTGTGACAAAGATGTTGTGTCTGATTGACCTGGGACAAAATTTCCGTCAGCAAGCGCATTCCCGACAGAATTTATTGGTCGGCAAAGATCTATTTTGTGGTAGTGGATGCCCAAACGACTTTATGCTATTTCGCAACAAATAAGAAACTTTATGAACCACATTGATTTAGTCGATTAATTGTAACCCAAAAGCCAAAAAATAACTTAATATTTGACTCCATCAGGAATGAAAAATAGTTAAGTGATTTCCCTAGATTTTGAAGAGAAAAAAATTAAAATTATGACCCTTTTGGATATATATTTTCCCAACGCGCGTCCGGTTGGAATTTGAAATTTCTTACTCCGACCCATTAATCATATTTCTTGGCACCGTCATAAGCGATACGTGAAGCACTAGATGATGTTATTGCTTTAACGTCCTCTATCTTGTTTGTATTTATTTATTTATTTATTATTATTATTACTATTTGCTATGAAAGTGCCCCTAACACAACTAGGTATCAAAAGTATACATACAGTCTCCAAGCGGTGTTTTGTTGGTATTGTACACCTAATGCAACGAGTTCTCAGTGTAAACTGAGTAAGTAATCAAAGATGTGAATTAATTTCGTTTAGATGTCCATGAAAGGAATATATGTCAAAATCTATGATGATAGAGAACATAATATATGCATGGATGGATGCAAAGGCGCACTTCCAATCGTCAATATTGGTTGAGGAAGTTCTCCAAATCTTTGAGGCTATCAAGTTGTCAATGGTTGAGGAGGTTTTGCGGGAAGTTATTCATAAAGAATGAAAGTTCGAGGAGGTTTATATGACAATCCTTGACGAGTGGTATTCTCCCCAAGCAACGTCTGTCTATGTTCATGAGCATAGGAATTTGTTCGTGCATATATTTGATAACGCCGAGGTAGCATTGCGGTAATGCAATGCAATATATGCAACCAAGGATTGATTGCAATACAACCATAGCGTTTGATCAAACTCAGGCTCCATATTCACGAATGTACTTTAGGATTGGTCGTGCTTATTGCCAACTCCATTTCTATTTAATGCAAACCATCTACTTTAAGAAAAAGAAAATCAAGGATAGAAAGATAGAGTGGTATATATCTATCAATTGCATGCACGCTCAGAAGAGATTCCAATAATGTATAATATCTAGTCATGAAGAGATGCTGTTCGGATGAGATCATTGAGTGGGTGAGAACATATATAAGATTGTAGGGTCAGCATCAAAAAAGGTTTTGTAGGAGTATATAGGACTGATGGTGACAGCTTCTTTCAATGGGAAAAAAAAGTATTGGTTTATATGGTACAGTGTAAAGTACAATCTTTGTAGTGATGTAGTCTATTACTAGGGTTTGGGGAACCTTTCATTAAGATCAAACTTTTATATTTCTTTCCTATTATGGATTGCAAATCTTGAAAAGAAAGTAATGATGATCTCAGTCCACATGTTGGAAATGATGCAAGTAATATAAACCAATTAAGATTTGTTTAGTTTGTTAGTTTTTTTTTTAAAGATCGGTGGTGATCATAAATTTTAGAATCTTACCATAATACTATTTTCTTTTTGGCCATATTATTCATTATTTTGTGGTTTCATAATTTGATATGGTTCTACCAACAGGACATGGTAAATTTGAAAAGATGAAATTGTAATCATGATATATTACGATTGAAATTGATGTATGAGTAAAAGATGAGGGATTTCTATGATGCTTTATCACGCATACTTTCTAACATCAACTTTGTGGATTTTTTATTATTAATTTGTGGATCAATTTCAACAATAATATCAACTAATATTAATCACTTGCTTATTAGATTTAACTCGACTTAAATTTAAATTATAACATGATATGGTCAAAATAGGTTTCCTGCATTGGATACATACTATATTGTGAAATATTTGTCCAACTCTCGTAGATATTGATAAAAAAATCATAAATTTGAAGACAAGAAGTCAAGCTGTCAAAACAAGCCAAATAACTGATCACGTTATATAATAAAGATCAATCCAAAACATATAACTTTTTTTATTGATAGCAACATTAGAATAATGAAAGACACAAGATTTGCTCCATACATTTGGCTCTGGAAGCGTGGAAATGGTGGGGAGAGATAGAATGCAAAATTCCATTGCAAAAAAGTTAGGTGTGTGTACTTGAATTTGTTTTGGAGTTAGAAGTTGAGTTCGGGTACCATTTTTCATTCTAAGTCCTTACATGCCCTCTACTAGGTTTACCCTAATATATACATCTATTAGGACTCGTTCTCGAGTTTCAACTTAGTCGAACCTCTCATGTTGTGGACGTACTGCTTCATGGAAATTAGTCCATAATCACTTCGTTTATTTGGAAATTTTCAATTAGCGTTGAGGGATTTTTTTTTTTACTCTTGAAAATTAGGCGTTTTTCTTAGAAGTGCGATTCTCCCAAATCCACAAGAAGAACATTTGAATAGCTTCTTCCATGACAACTTTTGATGTATGATTGGAAACACCTTTAATTAACTAGAAGCTGGTTCACCTAATGTTGTTTATGCTCATGTTTTTTAACTCGTTGGAATATGATTCTTGATTTTAAAGCTAATCCTAGTGTAATATTCTACGAACTGAACTAATCTAATTAGTGTTTAATTATGCTCACGTCTTAATGTTTGGATTGGACTGTAAAATTTTGAACCCCAAACGCTTGGGACGTAAAATCCCAAATATTAAAGAACTAAATCGTACCACATGCATGTTGTTAAGATTAAATTAAAATTATGACAACGACAACATAGGTAGACACATCTGGTCTATGCATGATTGGTTGTACAAGGTGCATGATTGATTGTACGAAGGGTGCATAGCCAGCTGTTTTGTGTTTGGAAGAAAAAGAAAGAAACCCTAGAAGGCTATCACCAAAACCAAACCTCCACCTCTTCTTTAGGCAACTCAACCTCATCAATCTCTTTAGAGTTTAGACCTTTAGTTCTACTTTCATGCTGATAAAAGAATGGCTATAATTTGCCAACTGGCTAAGCTTGTGTGATCACATGGAAGCCAATTACATGAATATATATATGTGGTCGTCTCATGCTCAACTATATTCATGAACAAAGCTCAAAGATGGCGATTAATAATAAATTATATAAATGTGCACTTAAGACCATTAACTTTGTTATATTATATCTAATTTTGATGGCAGACATGATATATTATCTATATTCTCTTTTCCAGATGCTATATGGGTCTTTCTTGGTTATGACTTACGAATTTTAACGTGTATTTGTTTCAACATACATTAGGAGCATCTCACGTACTTTAAGAGAGAAGGGATTGTTAGATAGCACATCAATAAAAAGTTGTATTTATGGTAGTTTTTATTCATATATATTCGTATCATGCCTTCTGATTTTATTGAAGGGAATTCAAGAAAAATACGTACACAGGTATGTGCAAGTGTAAAGAAAACACGATAAGATTTTAAGTAAGGTATCGGCATGGTTAAAAATTCTCACCTTAAAGAAAAATTATTCCAAAATACCATTAATATGGACGTTTAAATAGGATCTTCTTAGAGGCCATAGATTTAAATTCTAATTTCATCATGACCGTCAAAGTACATGCCAAAAAAGAAGAAAGCGTTTATTCATATTCCTCTTTTGGAAGCGTGTGGTGCCATGGGAAAGACCTTTTTTTTGTCATATATATTAGCAAGAAAATCTTTCTATTTAAACAATTACGTACATTGCTGATAAGAAAAAACAAAAAATTGCATCAATAATACCATCCATTGATGATTGGGCTACTACTTTCCATTTGCTAGCTAGTTTTACCTCTACATAATTAACTGCACCAACAATGACAATTATGAGTATTCAAAATTTGAATAGCAATTTTTTTCCTAGAAGAACAAGATAGAAAAAAAAATCAAGCGAATGTTCTAAGAAACATGGAAAACGGTCCATATATATACATCAAATTTTGTATTAATAACAACAGTACTGGAGTGGACATAGTCGAACTAATAATTAATACTTCGGTTGTGAAATAAGTTGTACGTATACCACTTGATATCATGAGGTAGAGCAAATAGCAATGATACGTGAAAAAGAGCCCAAACCTAAGCACTACCATGCAAAGACACACACAACTCCAATCAATGTTGTTGTCACATGTACGGCTTATTTTACATGCGATTCTCCCACCATGTAGTCTCTTTAATATCTTCCATTGCAACCTTATTCTATTCCTCCAACTTGCACCATCCACATCCCTTCCCCCTCTATATAAGAACCTCACTCCTCTACTTCACTCCTCATCACTTGCTAATAATTAATTTCTTCTCTTAACCTACTTGCTTGGTTTTCCACACACACATTTTTTTTTTGTATAAATGGCTTCAGGTTCTCTTCGTGGAAGTGGTTCATGGACTCAGAAGCAGGACAAGTTGTTCGAGAGAGCTCTGGCGGTGTACGATCAGGACACTCCCGACCGCTGGCAGAACATCGCCCGCGCCGTCGGTGGGAAAACTGTGGATGAGGTCAAGCAACATTATGAGCTACTCCTTGAGGATGTTAAGCGTATCGAGTCTGGTATGGTGTCGTTTCCTTATGGAAGCGACGAGCAAAGGTAATAATAGAGTACTTCATACTTATTTTTTCTTTACTATAGAAAATAGCATTAGCATCTTTATGCAGCATCCACTTCGTTATGGAAACCTAGCTAAAACCTCAAACAGTTAATTCCCACCTCTAGAGGGTAAGAAAAGGTTGGACGTCTGCAACCTTAATTATTAAGAATTACCCTCTGATGATACGGAGGTTAACTATTCAAATTTCTGGACTAAGCAAATGTGTTTGAGGTTTTTCTCCACATGCAATACCACTTCATTGCAAATTTGCAAATGTATCACAATATGGATGTAATGGTAGGAGAAAACATGTTTCAAGCATAACCAAGATCATTTAAGCCTTTTGCTCGTTATTGATTTTCCAACATGTACACTCTGTTCAATGTTAAGTGGAAAATGGAATTGGACTTTTTTCTTATATCCAATTGCTATAGTCGGTGCAAGTTGTAGGAATACTTTACAGTCGTGAACTTAATGATATCCAGGTGGTCAATCCAGCCTTTAAGAAGAGAGAATCCAAGGTTGTTGACGTCGAAGCATATATATATATATATATATATAAGTTATGTAGGCTATACTAGAACAATTGCTTTCAATACGTACTTTTGTTAAAGTTCCAAAAAGACATTCGGGTTTGTATCCTTTTTCGGAAAAAAATATACCCAAATATTCCCCATATGATCTTGAAAATTTTTGACACGAACTTAAAAGAATTAGAAAGTTAAATCAGCTCAACTGATCACCTAAAAAAGCATTCTCAATTTGCCGTTGCACGATTAAACAGACCAAGATAGATAGTAATTGGGAGTTTTTCCCTTCCTTTCCCTACCACTTCTACAAAAAAGGGAGCAAAGTTGACTTACGATCAGCTTAAAAAACTCACGTGGATGGAAGGTATCGATGACATTCTCATGTAAATGAAAGGTATTGATGCAAAGAAAACTCTAAAAAAAGCATCACCAACATAATAATATTAATCCCACCATGCACCTGAACTTCTTTATTAACATCAAACGTATCGAAGATATTATATATAATTCCAGCTGAAGTTAAATTCGCTCCATGATTTCTACCATCAGGCTTCTGAGGCATCTGAGGATCCAGTAAGAAATCCATGTAGCAGCAGAGGCTGTGCAGGCAAAGCCATAAAAAAAGCAGGAATCTCCAGTATTAGCGGGCAAGAAGCAAGCAACTTGCATCAGCATATTATAGGTTGATCTGTTTAAACATGCATGTAAGTAAGTAATTAGTAAAAAGTAATTAAGTGATCACATCACGTTAGTCGTGATCTGAATCATGTTATTGGTAATTTGCTGTTCTTGTGCTTATCATTATGTGTGCGTGTGGCTTGTAATGGGGTTAAGTCAGTCTGAAGTCTTTGCATGGTGCATGCATGCAGAGGCTCTCGTTATCTGTAGGTTGTAATGGTTTTTCTGTTCATTTTAATGTATTGATGTTGTCTCTGTGTTATATGTGTAATGTGTTTGTCTTTATTGATTAGTTGTGATAAATACGTGGTCGAGTATTTTTGCCTTAAATAAACACTTATTAATGGTCAATTTCAATGAAGAAAAGAAAAGAAAAAAAGTTTGATCAATTTGTGCATAAATACGTAGCAGTGGGGATCTTCCGGTGGGTGATTGGTTTGGATAAAAAAAACAAGATGAACTTCCTGAGTGACTATATAAACAAACATGGATTTGGAGTTCCAACAAGAACCCTTTGACTTAAACTTGGGTGACTTTTCTCAGTTCCACTCTAAAAAATAGTGGGATGAACTAGCTCTCCAATTTCTGGAAACCAATTACACTCTAAAGTATAAATATTCTTTTTAAATCTTATATTTTTAGAATATGATAAAATCTCTTAATCAAATTTGAACCTTATCTTGCATTTACTACCAAAAATTGGAATTTATATATTTCAATTGTAAATCACATTCCATTCTTATTTTTGGAATCAAATTAAGGTTCCAAACGCATCTTCAGATTCAAATCCAGTTTTTGTTGAATGAGATAAAAAAATATTGCCCAAATTCCAGTATAGTGCACAATATCGACAACCTAAATTTACATCAAATCTGATAAAACGAAAACTAACATCGGAGTACTTGAACTGCAATTTGACTAATAAAGCGGTGACAATCAATTTCTTATTGTTGAAAAGAAGAGATGGCCTAGAAGAAGAAGAATTTTGTATTTAGTTTTTGTTGTTGTATATATTACATGATTTGTGATGTATTTATACAAAGTACAATAGATTCGTTGGGGTCTCATAAATACAGATTTATTGTTTGTGGGGAACTGAAATGGAAGAAGCTGGACCGGCGGGTGGCAACAGTAAGATGATTTCAACACGCCCCCTCAAGTTGGATCTGGAAGGGATTGATAGATCCTAACTTGTGAAGAAGTGTAGAGAATGATTTGTGATCGAGAGCTTTAGTGAATATGTCCGCAAGTTGTTCTTTGCTGGGAACGTAGGGAACTTCTATTTCTTTTGACTGAATTTTTTCTCGGATGAAGTGGCAATCAACTTCGATATGTTTAGTTCGTTCATGGAAGACAGGGTTTGTTGCAAAGTGTCGGGCTGCATTATTGTCACAAAATATTTTCATCGGGCCTTGGGTTGTGATATTCATGTCTTTGAGAAGCTGACTGAGCCAGATTAACTCGCTGGTAGTGGATGCCATTCCGCGATATTCTGCTTCTGCACTGGAGCGAGCAACGAAATTTTGTTTCTTAGATCGTCAGGTAACAATGTTTCCACCAACAAATGTGCAGAAGCCAGTGGTAGATTTCCTATCATGACTTCCAGCCCAATCTGCATCAGAATAACCAACAATTGAGTTAGACTTGTTAGGCTTCATCCAAACTCCTTGCCCAGGTGTGCCTTTTAGGTAACATAAGATTCTGTTAACCAAGTCCAAGTGATGTGTGTGAGGAGCATGCATAAATTGACTTATAAGGCTTACAACATAGGTGATATCTGGTCGAGTAACTGTGAGATAGATAAGTTTTCCTACCAATCTTTGGAATTGTCCAATATTGGTTAATGGTGTGTCATCTGTGGGTCCTATCTTTCTATTAGTTTCTATTGGTGTGGTGGTAGGTTTTGATCCTAGTTTTCCGGTTTCCTTAAGAAGGTCTAGGGTGTATTTTCGTTGTGAAAGGAATAACCCTTTCTTGGAATGAGCAATTTCTATACCTAAGAAATATTTCATAATCCTTAAGTCTTTTACTTAATGAGAATTAAATTTATACCGCAAGTGCACGGGGTCAATGAAGACGTGGCAAATACGGGTCGAACACAAGGAGGGAGAGATTTGTTATTAGTGTGATTTCGATTGGGGGAAAGAAGGAGAGAAGAGATAAATTGGGTTTTGAGATTTTTGAGTTTTAGTTATTTAAAACAAGAAACAAAAAAACAATTAAAACTAAAGCAAGAACAAAGAGGTGAATTCCGTTGGGTGGAGGTTTAGATTTAGGGTTTAGATTAGAGAATTCTGAAACTTATAATAAATCACATTAGTTATAAAGCATTACATGATAAATGATTTAACATAAACTCCAGTAATCAAAACATACTAATACGAAATTAAAATAATAACTTTATTCTCTTCTCATCACCCTAAATCCGTCACCCCCATCCTTTGGAAAGAGTTAGAAACTCATGGAGGGAGGAAGAATGGGTCATTGAGACATTACAAAAGAAAACTAAAAGTAAGAAATAAAAGACAGAATTTTATTAATGAAAGGAAGAATACAAAACTAAAATTAAGAATAAAAACTACCACTAAAGACTAAGGACCCTTCTAACATCGTTCTCGGGTCTATTTATAGTTGCTACAAGGGATCTAGGTATAATATTGGAAAGTACACGTGTCCAGACACGACTGGACGAAATTGGGAGACGCGGATCGATGGTTGGGCGGCGGAAACGCCGCACATTGTGTGTGTGGTGCGGCGGAAACGCCGCACAATCTGACCTGATTTTGTCCGGATTTTGGTTGAATGTTTATGGTATGATTTGATCCTTCTTTGCGCGTCTGGATTGATTCTTTCCATTCTTTTGAACTCCGGATTAATTCCTTCACATATTTGGAGATATACATTGATTTTTCTATATATTTTCTCCAAGAGAATAAAAGCTACTCGTGATTTGCAATTAGGTCCTTGACTTTTTGCAGTTAAGTCCCCGGTTACTTTTGTGCTTATGTCCTTGTTCTTTTTGCAATTAGGACTTGAATGCTTTTATGCTTGGATACATTTCCATTTGTAACCCGATAAACTTGAACTTGGTCTTTATGATAGAAATGAGTCTTTTGCACGCGTTTATGCTCGGGATGTGGGTAAATTGCATTCAGGTCCCTGTATTCTGTAAATAAGACTAAACACATACCTTAGTAGCATTTATTGATATAAAAGCAATCTAAATGAAAGACATATGATGCAATGTATGCAATGCATCAAATACCCCACACCTAGATTTTGCTAGTCCCTAGCAAAACAGAAAATAAGAAAAATAAAAACAGGGAAATCCTAACTCATTTTCGTAGGAATCACGGTTGCACTTAGCATGTGCAACAAGCCTTTAAACCTTCTTGTTGCCAAGGAGGACGAGTTTTGTCTCGTGAGGGTTTTCAGTTGACACACCCACAAAGTCTTAAATCAACATTCCATTAATAGCTCGTAATATCTCCACCTTAACCTTATACATCTCACTTAGAATTCTTGTATGCTCATTATATGAATCTAACTCATTAAAAATATGACTTGGTCTCTGTTCCTCCAACATTCACACCACTAACCATTCTACACATATTTATCACTTGAATTATTTTGCACGCCTCCTCTGGTGGTGAAGTATCATTCGGATCAACCATGGCATGGATCATTCTTTTAGCTTTGGGCCTTGAGTATTATTATTATTATTTTTTCCTCCGTGATTCAACACATTTGTTTTTTGACACTTTTACCCTTTTTGCATTCGTGTAGCGAGTTTGGTCGATAATCCCGAGCTGGTAGACTCAAGTTACCGGGTTTCAAGATACCCCTACGGACCAGTGACTCAAAGACTTGGGTTTTTGTAATCATTTTGCAAGATGTGTTTTCTTCACTTTATTCCTTTATTTTTAATTTCCTCAATGCTTAATTGCTATTAGAAGTCCACACTTCTCGGAATATTTTCCTCAACCTCTGCTTTTTATCAACCACTTCAAAGATTTGATTCATCCAATTTAAGTGCATACATATCTTAAAGGGCAATGGGTTATTTCTTTGGAACTTAGATTTATGTCATAATTTCTACAAGCAGAACTATATAATAAGGAACAAAATCTCAATGCAATTTGTACACGGGTTTTGGCAGTTCAATCTTAAGCTATGTCATGAAACATTGATTTTTTTATATTATATATATATATATATTTTAAGAAATAAAAGACAGATATATAGATAAATATGTACATAAACACCCCCCACACCTAAATCATGCATTGTCCTCAGTGTATGCAAATATAAAGCAAATGCACTTATTACCTTGGTGAACTGCGGTGGAAGGATGAAATTTGCTCAAAGTCAACCATAGTCAGAACTGGATTGAATGACACCATATTGGTGCATGTATCCAGTTGAATTGTTCCCCATGTTGCAATGAGAGTCCTGAGTCACAGGTTCCACACCCCTCATATAAATAGGTTCTCTTATTTGCTCGAGTGACAGTGGGTGTGTAGATGAATTCCTCCCCTTTTTCTTACTTCCTTTTTGATTTTGTGATGATTCAGAAATATTATAGATACGCGATTTCATCACAACATCACTTTGATTGCATGTTATTTCTGGCTCACTATCAATATGAAAGATATTAAATTCAGCTTTTAAGTTCCCAAAAGATAATTGCATGAGTCCATTTCGACAGTTTATCAATGCTTCAGAAGTGGCCAAAAAGGGTCTGCCTAGAATTACAGGGATTCGTCGATTAGGATTTACAACAGGTGCGGTATCTAGTACGACAAAATCCACTGGGTAAATGAAGTCACCAACCTTGATCAAAACATCCTCTACTACACCTCTTGGTTTCTTAATAGAGCAATCAGCAAATTGAAGGGTTGTCCTAGAGGGTTTTAGTGGACCAAGGTTCATTTGCTCATAAACAGAGTACGGGAGTAGGTTAACACTAGCACCAAGGTCTAGAAGGGCTTTGTTGATAAAAGTATCTCCTATTGAACATGAAATTGTGGGACACCCAGGATCCTTATATTTTATAGGAGATGTGTTGGACAATATAGAACTTATGTTTGCAGTTAAGAATGTCTTCTTTGGTACGTTCGTTTTTCTCTTTTTAGTGCACAAATCTTTTAAGAATTTAGCATAAGCAAGTATTTGTTGAATCATGTCTAAGAGTGGAATGTTCACCTTAACTTGCTTAAATACTTCCAAGATTTTCTCTATTTGTGCACTTGAGTTCTTTTTCAGTTTATTAGGGAATGGAGCTTTAGGAACATAGACTCGCTCAGGTTCAGGTTGAGCTATGAGTTCAGGTTGAGTAGGTGGGTTGGGCGTCTCAGATTGGACGTCGGGTTCAATGGTTAGGTCATATGTAGCAGTTTGATGGCTAGATTGATTAGACGTTCTAGGATTTACCACATTATTATCAATCTGTCTTCCGGACCGTAATGATACTACAACATTTATTTGTTGGAACGGTCCTTCTTCATTAACCATTTGAACCGGTCTAGGGTTGTTATTTCCTGAAGGTGGTTGATAGGATTGATATGAATTATTAGATCTAGGGTTCACCTCAGGTTGACTTGGAAACCGACCCTTTTCTCTTTCACCTACTATTTGTGCTAGTTGGCTGACTTGTGTCTCTAGCCTTTGGAGTGTCTGGTTGGTTGTTTGTATAAAAGTTTTCATCAAATTTTCCAAGCTTGTCAACCTAACCTCATGATCGTTATTGTTACTAAACCCAGATGATGTATTATTTTGGTTATACGGGTTCGGTTGTTGTCTAGGAGGTTGATCATGTTGGTTTGATGAGAAATTGGAATTATTACGCCAACCCGAGTTATAGGTTGATGCGTATGGGTCATTTCTAGCATGGTTATACATGGCATTAACTTGGTCCCATTCCGCACAATCCTCCTTTACATGACCAGTCTGACCACATCTAGAGCACGGGATAGTCGAGGCTTGATTCACTCGGTTTTGGGTTTGTAGCTCTAAACTTTCCATTCTGCGCATAAGGGTAGTGATTGATCTCGTTTTATATTTAACCGCAAGTGCACGGCCGCGTTGAAGCGGTGGCAAATACGGGTCGTCCACTGGGAGGTGTGTCGACACTTGGTTTATTCGAAGGCGAGAGGTAAAAAGAAGGGAGAAAGATGTATTACACTAATCTAAACTACAAAGCTGAAATGAAATGCAAAGGAAATGAAGATAAGCAATAAAACTAAACCCCAAAGGGGGTAGAGAACTGATGTGAACATAAAGATGTGTGTGTGTGTGTTCAATTAAGCTCCTCACAACATGTAGTGCATGAAATCATAAAACTACATCCAATCTTGCCTCTACATGAATTAAGATAAGACTACATCATTAAAACATACAAGACAATGATTGGAATGAAGCTACATGAACTCAAGTATAAAGACTAGACCCTACTATGCCTCTACATGAATTAAGATGACTACATCATTAAAACATACAAGACATTAGCTAAGGAAAAGGCAACAAGAGTACATACACTACACATTGTGTTTCCAATATTAACTTCATCCATATCCTAACTTTATCATTCCCCATAAAATAGGTCCACTAATCAAAGCATAAGCTAAGCTTCATTCAAGAGCATTAGCATATCAAAGATAAGAGTGGAGACCCATTAGATGGTTATGGAAATCATATAAAGCTCAAGGGATAAAAATAACACACACTTAATACACTACATTATTATATCACATATTTCTCCACCCCCCAAATGGGGATGGAACTACTCACTACTCATTACACTAACTAATTTAGCAAAGGAAAGCATAATACTGAATTGAAATTTATACTACTTAAGCAAGAAATATTAAAGAAACATAAAGCTAAACAAACAAACAAGCATGCAAAGGAAAGGAAATTAAACTAAGAGAGAAACAACATCATTAAAAGAAAACTTATATTATTAACTCACTAAATTACAAGTAGCTCTTCCTCCACTAGAGTTTTGCTTCAAGGCTTCACTCTTAGTAGGGAAGATGGCCACCAAGAGGGAGATGGATACAATGGGAGGTGAAGAGTTCTATTTATAAGCATGGAAAAAGCTAATCCGGGACAATCCCCCGATGTGGGACTAAACCAATACCACAAATACACTAAGAATACACTAATACACGTGCTACAGAAAACTAGATGGATTCTGGGCTAAATGGACCGCCAATTAGCGGTTCCAGACCGCCAATTGGCGGTCTATAAAGTTTAGATCCGTCTGGTTTTCTTTGTGGGATTTTCTTGAAGTGTTTCTTGGTCTTAGATGCATCTGGTTGGTTTATTGGAGCTCCGACCCGAATCGAATTGACAAAATACTCCTCATGATGGTGTGGAGTTTCCTGTTTTGCTCTTAGGTCCTTCTGTCTTACGATCAGGTCCTTCCCCCTTGCATCTTGGTCCCCAGGTCTCACAATTAGGTCCTTTTTTCCTGCTTTTGGGTCCTTTCATGGCTCTTCTCTTCAAACCTACTTATTTCTGAAAACTAAACATAAAACTCGTCACATAGCATTGCTTAGGTGTAAGATAATGGATATAAGGTACAAATATAAGCATGAAATGATGTCAATCAAATACCCCCACACCTAAGTTTTTGCTAGTCTCGAGCAAAACAAAGAAAGGAAAAAGCATACGAAAAACAAGAAATCCTAACTCACTTTCGTAGGAATCACGGTTGCACTTAGCACGTGCAACAAGCCGTTAAACCTCCTTGTTGCCAAGGAGGAGGAGTGGTGTCTCCTGAGGGTTTTCAGCGGATATACCCACAAAATCCGAACAAGATGCATTAATCAATCTAGCTACACGACTCGTTGGACTTATTTTGTCGATCATGGAATGCGGTAATACTACGGGTCGACTTTATATATGTAATCAGTCCACACACCTAGCCTAATGAGTTATTCGTGAGAGTTAACTAAGGAATTAAGTGAAAGACATGGGCAACCTTAACTTCTGAATGTGAAACAAAGTGTAAAGTCCATTTTGGTTCTTATTTGACTCTTCTTTTCTTTTTCTTTTTCTTTCTCTGTTCTTTCTTCTTCTTTTTTTCTTTTTCTTTGGAGCATTTATTGGTTGGTGTTTGATTCTCCCAGGGTCAGGTTTCGTGCATCATTGCCTATGAGGACTTACACTATCACGTACACCTTCCCCCAAATCTCCACATAGGGCGATCCCTACCACCCGTGTAACGGGAGTTCGGTCGGTGCATCCCAAGTCAGATGACTCGAAAGCACCAGGCACAAAGTCCCCTCAGACCTACTTTCCCGAGTGATAGGAGCCGTGCGAGAAGAGAGAACACCACTTATTCATTCATTTATCTACATGGGAACCAAAACCCCTACACTTAAGTTTCACAAAAAGATATTAAGGGCCCTTGACTACAACAAACTTCCTAAATTAACAAACACGAATTATTTGACTCACTAGGTTCAGGGTGGACTTCTTTAAATGTTTGAGCACTGAAACCCACTGATTACTCACCCCCAAGGGAAAACTGGGGTGCATCCTAACGACTCGATAAATCCTAAAGCCACGTATTAGATATCCTAATGCATCAAGTTCAAGACAATTTTGGGAGCTTTCTTTTTACTTTGCCTCTCAACGGTTTTGCACATGCTAAACACACGCAAAACCCACAAAACATTTTCTTTCGAAAACACATGAAGATTTTGAAAGAAATGTGAAAATTTTGAAGCACTAGGCAAGCAAAAGAAGACAACTCACCCAAGGATCATGGCAAGCAGATATATCGATATTAAATGCAGCACACTATCATGACCCTAACAATGCAAACAAAAGAAAACAAAATCAAAGGAAAAAGACTCAACTATGTACACACGTAAAACACCCCCCCACACCTACTTCATGCATTGTCCTCAATGAATGTGAACAAGATACTACATGGATACATGCATGAAAAAGGAACGATCTCACCAACATGAAGTACAAAGGGACGTTCGGGGTCATGTTGATGGACACAAACCCAAATTCCCTCAAAACCTGTGAGAAGCTGAAGAAGGGAGACAAATACGTGAAAGAAATGGGGCCCAAATACTCAAGGGTTGGGGCTCACAACAATCAATGCTCACTGAAGGAGTTTTTTTTTTTTTTTTTTTTGTATTTTTTTTTTTTCATTACTATGTACAACAATGGGCTCCCATCTTCATATATCAAGGGACATCAAATGGGAACCCGCCATCTCTCGAGCCAGAAATGCACCTGTATGGGCTCGCAACATTCAAAACAGAATTGCTTGACCACCTGACACCCTTATTCGCATTGTGGTCGTTCGATGCCTCTTGAGAGTTAACAAAAGAGGAGGCATGAATGAGAGGTGAACCTCTACCAGGTTGAAGGGTATCAGGTGGTTGATTCTTAACCCACATGGGGTCCTCATCAGATATAGAATGAAGATCATGTGGCCCAGAGGCCATAAAAAGGGTATCTGGTGGCTCAAAAGCCACGTGATCGAAAGGTTGTGGCTCAAGGGCCACGTGATCAAAAGAATGTGGCACAAGGGCCACAAGATCAGAACGATGTGGCTCTGAGGCCACAAGATCAAAAGGATGTGGCTCAAGGGCCACAAGATCATAAGGATGCGGCTCTGAGGCCACAAGATCATAAGGATGCGGCTCTGAGGCCACAAGATCATAAAGATGCGGCTCTGAGTCCACATGATCAAAACATAAGGCACCTTCTTGTGCCAGCCCAGGTGAAACATCTTCACCACCTTCAGGATCTTCATCGAACAATTCTCTGAAGTACTTGAAGGTGCCCTCAACTTCACTCTCATCCATGCCCTGGATAAGGGTAACCCCAACAGGGTCATTGAAGGCATCTGGCTTCTTGCCAATGGTGAAGATGTTGAAATCAGCGCATTGACTACCATAAGTCAAGCGCATCAGACCATTGCGACAATTGATCAAGGCATTGGAAGTCGCAAGAAATGGTCGCCCCAGAATGACAGGAATTTGTCCAAGTGGGTTTGGCACAGGTTCAGTATCCAAGACAAAGAAGTCGACTGGATAAATGAACTCTCCCACTTTGATCAGCACATCTTCCACCACACCCCTCGGTTTCTTCATAGACCTATCAGCCAATTGAAGAGTGGTCTTTGTTTGTTTGAGGTCTCCAAGACCGAGGTGGACGTAGACAGAATATGGCAGAAGATTAACAGATGCACCAAGGTCCAGCAAGGCTCGGTGTATGGGCACATCACCAATCACACAAGAGATAGTAGGACAGCCAGGGTCCTTGTACTTGACTTGCATGGGTTGTGCCAACAAGGAACTCACGTTAGCCGCAAGAAAAGCTTTCTTGGGAACATGAGTTTTTCTCTTCTTAGTGCATAAGTCCTTGAGAACCTTGGCATAAGGTGGCATTTGCTGAATCACCTCCAAAAGAGGGATATTCACCTTAACCTGCCGAAACATCTCAAGCATCTTGTCATGCTGATCAGAGGTTTTCTTTTTAAGGCGCTCAGGGAATGGCGCCTTTGGGGCATAAGAATGCGAAGGCACCCCAGAATTCAGGTCCAAAGAAACATGAGTGGGGACCTCAGAATCTGGTTCCTTCGACACAAGAGGAGACAAGGGGACCTCAAGGTTCGGCCCCTTTGTCGAAGGAAATGTAGAAAGAACCTCAGGATCTGGCTCCTTCCTGGAAGTATTTGTGGAGGGAGCCTCAGGATCCGGCTCCCTCAAAGATGGTGATGACAAGGAAGGCACCCCAATGTGGTTGTCCACCTCCTTACCAGACCTCAAAGTATGAATCACATTAATATGATGGGTCGGTTCAGAGGCAGCATGAGGTAAAGGTGTCCTTCCTTGCGAATGGGTACCCCGGGGATTTACCTCGGGTTGACTCGGTAATTGACCCTTCTCGCGTTCATGGAGCTGATTAGCCAACTGGCTCACTTGCATTTCCAATGCTTTGACCGTATTGTTGTTGGCCGAAAACATGGCTTGCGTGCTCTGAATGAACGCGTAAAGGGTTTGCTCAAGAGTGGAGTCCTTAGGGTCAACCCGTTGGGGTTGTGGAGTTTGGTTAGAATAACCCGACGAAGAGGTCTGAGGAGGTTGGTAATTGTGGTTCTGAGACCTTTGATGTGGAGGTTGGTAGGTCGCCGATGGGCGTGGAGGTTGATAAGGTGGAGGTTGAGGTTGAGCGTGCGAGCTCTGACCGTTACCCCCACTAGGCCCCCAAGAGAAGTTAGGATGGTTACGCCATCCCGGGTTGTAAGAGTGACTGTACGGGTCGTTTCGGGGCCTTTGTTGATACATCGCATTTGCATGCTCAGTATCCCTTGGAGCGTAAGCGCATTCCAAGTCATCATGTCCCGACAGTCCACACCTACTACACTCGGGAGTAGCGACCTGAGCTACAGGAGCTCGGTCCATCTCCAAACACTCAATCCTACGCATGAGAGCAGCCACTTTCGCCTCAGACGCGATAGTTGACTCAACTTGATAAGATCCAGCTCGACCAGAAGACCTGGCGGCTGGTGGCTCTCTCATGGTGTCCCACTCGAAGGTACGCTCAGCCATGGACTCAAAAGTGTCCCATGCCTCCTCGATGGGTTTCATTTGGAAGTCACCCTGACACATTGACTCCAACAATGTGCGGGTGTTGTAGTTGATGCCCTCATAAACAATCTGGCACAGCTGCCATAGCTCAAGTCCATGATGAGGGCATTGCTGGAGAAGGTCCTTGAACCTCTCAAAGAAACCATGAAACGATTCGGTCTCGGTTTGATACATCTGATGTATCTGGTGCCGTATCTGTTGAGTTTTCCTTTGAGGGAAAAATCTCTTCAGAAAGACGGTCACAAAGTCATCCCATGACCGAATCGAGCTCGCCGGGAGGCTATACATCCATTTCTTCGCATTATCCTTCAATGCGAAAGAAATCATCCTCAACCGGACAGAATCCTCGTCAAGCTGTTGAAGCTTGAACATGGAGCACACTTCCTCGAATTCGCGTATAAAGATATACGGATCCTCCTTATTGGCAGTGAAGGTCGGAAGCATGCTCACATACTGAGGTTTTAGCTCATAGCTGTTCCCGCGAGCAGGGGGAACAACTATGCAAGAAGGTTGCGCGGCCCGAACAGGATGGGTCCGCTCCCACAACGTCATCGGCCTATCCTGTCGAGCTAAAGGTGGTGGTGCACCTAGAACTCGATCCTGACCGAATCTCCCTTCCTCTCGAGTCAGAGGAGGAGGAGAAGGAGGTCTACGTGGTGGTGGGAACGGACCGAGGTAGTCCATGTATGGAACCCGGTCTCCCTCGCCACCACGAGACGACTCGCCTTCTTGCTCCAAAGGAGCACGAGGCGGAGATGGTCGATCACCAAGATCTTCCATCTCAGAAATAAGCACTCTCTCGAGTCGAGCGCTCTCACCAGAACGAGCCCAACCTCGCATAAAAAGCTCGACTCGACTCTAAACCTACACACAACAGAAGGTGTACTAGAGGAGGAGACTATACGTAGAGAATAGATGAGGAGAGGACTCAGATGAGGAGGGAAGAATCCCTAGAGCTAGCGAGGGTAGTGGGATCAGGAAGAAGCCTAACTAGCAAGCACGGCTCAAACAAAGTAAGGCAATGGGTCCTTAAGCTAGACGACGCCTAACTTCGAGGTCACTAGCCTCGACACGTCTCACCTCCCTACAACGAGGACCACAATGCCCAGCAAGTGATACCAGATCCGGAGATCCAGTACCTCCTACTATCGACAAGGTAGGCAACGCCGATCAGGTCATGACGGTCTCGACTAGATTACTCTCCTAGTGCGTCCGAATTCCTTAGGGCCAATGTCTACTTGCTTTTAGTTAAGGCTTTATTAAGAGTGATTTTTGGGGCCAAGGAAAGGGTGATGAAATCCCCCACCTTATCTTTTATGGGACAGCCCCTCCTTAGTAGCGATTTGATCCTAGATCTAGCAATCAACGCTCCAATCAAACGCTCTCTCACTCTTGTCCTGATGCAATTCCTACTAACTAATGCATGGGCATACGAGATGCATGAATGAGTGTAGGAAATGCGTACCTCACGCCAGCACTCAACAACTGAAAATAAAGCTAAAAGAAAAGACAACTATATGCCTAAGTCAATACATGATGCGTGACCTAAACAAATAAGAACGTCTAGTCTTTTGCTTTAGATTTTAGGGCCAAGTTGATTAATGGGGGAGTGATTAATGATCTGGGAGAAAACCAGAAGTCAAATCATGCAAAATAGGGCTCCCAGATAACACCAATTACAAAACTAACTACCAGAAAAAAATTGAAAGTAGGAAGCCCTCACCAGGCCGCCAATTGGCGGTCTCCAACCGCTGATTGGCGGTCCTTTTAGGTCTTCTGTTCCTCAAATTTGTCCAGCAGCCTCCCCTTGATCCAGTAGTTCCCTGAAACTATGAAAAACTAAAAATAAAAAATTAAAAACCCCTCGAATCGTCCAAACCAAGGTCTGGACAGAGCACCTCCCCGGCAACGGCGCCAAAAACTTGATTGATCTCGTTTTATATTTAACCGCAAGTGCACGGCCGCGTTGAAGCGGTGGCAAATACGGGTCGTCCACTGGGAGGTGTGTCGACACTTGGTTTATTCGAAGGCGAGAGGTAAAAAGAAGGGAGAAAGATGTATTACACTAATCTAAACTACAAAGCTGAAATGAAATGCAAAGGAAATGAAGATAAGCAATAAAACTAAACCCCAAAGGGGGTAGAGAACTGATGTGAACATAAAGATGTGTGTGTGTGTGTTCAATTAAGCTCCTCACAACATGTAGTGCATGAAATCATAAAACTACATCCAATCTTGCCTCTACATGAATTAAGATAAGACTACATCATTAAAACATACAAGACAATGATTGGAATGAAGCTACATGAACTCAAGTATAAAGACTAGACCCTACTATGCCTCTACATGAATTAAGATGACTACATCATTAAAACATACAAGACATTAGCTAAGGAAAAGGCAACAAGAGTACATACACTACACATTGTGTTTCCAATATTAACTTCATCCATATCCTAACTTTATCATTCCCCATAAAATAGGTCCACTAATCAAAGCATAAGCTAAGCTTCATTCAAGAGCATTAGCATATCAAAGATAAGAGTGGAGACCCATTAGATGGTTATGGAAATCATATAAAGCTCAAGGGATAAAAATAACACACACTTAATACACTACATTATTATATCACATATTTCTCCACCCCCCAAATGGGGATGGAACTACTCACTACTCATTACACTAACTAATTTAGCAAAGGAAAGCATAATACTGAATTGAAATTTATACTACTTAAGCAAGAAATATTAAAGAAGCATAAAGCTAAACAAACAAACAAGCATGCAAAGGAAAGGAAATTAAACTAAGAGAGAAACAACATCATTAAAAGAAAACTTATATTATTAACTCACTAAATTACAAGTAGCTCTTCCTCCACTAGAGTTTTGCTTCAAGGCTTCACTCTTAGTAGGGAAGATGGCCACCAAGAGGGAGATGGATACAATGGGAGGTGAAGAGTTCTATTTATAAGCATGGAAAAAGCTAATCCGGGACAATCCCCCGATGTGGGACTAAACCAATACCACAAATACACTAAGAATACACTAATACACGTGCTACAGAAAACTAGATGGATTCTGGGCTAAATGGACCGCCAATTAGCGGTTCCAGACCGCCAATTGGCGGTCTATAAAGTTTAGATCCGTCTGGTTTTCTTTGTGGGCTTTTCTTGAAGTGTTTCTTGGTCTTAGATGCATCTGGTTGGTTTATTGGAGCTCCGACCCGAATCGAATTGACAAAATACTCCTCATGATGGTGTGGAGTTTCCTGTTTTGCTCTTAGGTCCTTCTGTCTTACGATCAGGTCCTTCCCCCTTGCATCTTGGTCCCCAGGTCTCACAATTAGGTCCTTTTTTCCTGCTTTTGGGTCCTTTCATGGCTCTTCTCTTCAAACCTACTTATTTCTGAAAACTAAACATAAAACTCGTCACATAGCATTGCTTAGGTGTAAGATAATAGATATAAGGTACAAATATAAGCATGAAATGATGTCAATCAGGTAGCTAGTTTTGCTTCAGCCGCTATGATGACATCTACAGCTAAGACACTTGGTTTGGGTTGACTTGCTATTCTAGATCCAATACTCGGGTTAAGCGGTGTTCTAGCATTGTCCCATTGCATACTGTTTTCAGCTAAATCCTCAAGGAAAGTCCAGGCATCATTTTCATTTTTTGACATAAAGTTCCCTTGGCTTACGGATTCTACCATAACCCTAGATGTGGGTGTCAATCCCTCATAAATAATTTGACATAATTGCCATCTCGGAATTCCATGATGAGGGCATTGGGTCAGAACACTTTTGAATCTTTCTAGATAGGAATAGAACGGCTCGCTCTCAGACTGAACGAATGCACCAATTTCATTCCTAATCCTCATAGTCTTATGGTTGGGGAAATATTTTTTTAGGAAAACTTGAACAAACTCAGCCCAACTTCTAATGGATCTTTCGGCTAGACTATATAGCCATTTCTTAGCGTCGTCCTTCAGTGCTAGAGGCACGAATTTCAGACGCACTGCCTCCTCAGGGATATGCTGGTATTGCATAAGAGAGCAGATTTCCTCAAATTCTCTAAGGAAGAGATATGGGTCTTCCCTAGAGGTGAACTTAGGCAACATACTCATGTATTGTGCCTTAAGTTCGAACTCGTGACCCGGTATGGTGGGCATAACGATGCACGATGGCTGAGCAGCCATCGCTGGATAGCATCGATCCCTCAGAGTTATAGGTTGTGCAACAGGCGGGTCCACTACGTTCTCACCCATTGGATCCGGGTGAAGTGGTGTCACAGGTGGATTGGGGTTAAGTTCCAGACTGGAATCTAGATGAACTCGTGAGAGTCGTTTACTCAAGTCCCGAATCCAAATCTGAGTGCACCGGATTGAATCAATTTTTGAATTCAAATTCGGAATTTAAATTCCAAATTTAAGTTCAAGAATTAATTAATTTTTTTTTTATATTTTCGTTTTTTTTAAATATATATATATATATATATATATATATATATTTTCCAAAAGGGAAACAAACAATAGAATGGGGAAAGATGAGAAATGAATCCTAATCTAGAGAATTTAGGTGAGAAGAGAAAGAAGACTCAGATGAGAAGGGAAACCTAACTCTAAAGATAGAAAGAGGGTTGGTCAGAAAATTCCTAAGAAAGCACGGTTCAAACAATCCTAGACCTAGTGTCGCTTAGATCTAGACGACTCCTAACTGGTTGAGTCGAATTGATTCGCTTGATTCACCTCCCTCACTAATCAAACCAACTTGGCCAGGCCGTGTATAGCTAGTGGGGGCGCTTCCGACAGAGTCGGTGCCAATTAGACAACCACTTCGCTTGAAAGACTTACGTCAACACAAAAACACTTTCTAGACACCAAATTAAATTCAATCGGCTTCAGGTCATAGCAAGTCAAACCAATTCTTCTCCTTAAATGAGTCCGAGTCCTTAGGGGCCAATGTCTAATTGATTTTAAATTTAAGGCTTAGGTGACACTTTAGGATTGTGATTTGTGGGCCACGGAAGGGTGATGAAATCCCCACCGTATCTTTGCCTATGGAGTTGCCCTTAAGATAGTTTAACTTAGATCTAGCAAAGATAGTCAAACAATGGTCTTTAATTGGGGGCAATTGCAAAGTTGTATGCAAACTAAATTATATGCTTAAATGCAATCGTTAAAACGCGATACGTACCTTGCCTCCAGCACTCTTCAACAATAAAAATAATTTGCAAGAATTTAGCAAGAATAATGCAAACAAAACATTATATGATGCATGCACTAAGTTCTTCTAGTTTTGCCAATTTTTAGGTCAGAGTTGAATTATTGCCAATTATGGAATTTAAGCTTAACACGTGCAATTCTAATAAGAGGAAATTTTCTGAAACTAGAAATTACGAGGAAAAATGCAACAAAGGTTACCTACGCAATGCTCAGTCGGGTTCGCCGCCCGCTCTCAAAATTTCAGTAGCTCCACGCGTCCACCCAGAGATGGTGCTAACCCCAGAAAAATTTGAAGCCCAGATGCTTCACTTGTGCGGCGATTCTGCCGCAGGTTCCTATTGATGTGCGGCGATTCTGCCGCCCTTGTTGCTCAGACTGCGCTCAGATTTCGCCGCGCGCTCTGTTGTCTCCTGAAACACAAATCCAAATAGTTAGATCGCGCACAAGATAAACAGGATAAAATCGAAATCAACAAAAAACAAAATCTGCGTCGCCTCCCCGGCAACGGCGCCAAAAACTTGATGAGAATTAAATTTATACCGCAAGTGCACGGGGTCAATGAAGACGTGGCAAATACGGGTCGAACACAAGGAGGGAGAGATTTGTTATTAGTGTGATTTCGATTGGGGGAATGAAGGAGAGAAGAGATAAATTGGGTTTTGAGATTTTTGGGTTTTAGTTATTTAAAACAAGAAACAAAAAAACAATTAAAACTAAAGCAAGAACAAAGAGGTGAATTCCGTTGGGTGGAGGTTTAGATTTAGGGTTTAGATTAGAGAATTCTGAAACTTATAATAAATCACATTAGTTATAAAGCATTACATGATAAATGATTTAACATAAACTCCAGTAATCAAAACATACTAATACGAAATTAAAATAATAACTTTATTCTCTTCTCATCACCCTAAATCCGTCACCCCCACCCTTTGGAAAGAGTTAGAAACTCATGGAGGGAGGAAGAATGGGTCATTGAGACATTACAAAAGAAAACTAAAAGTAAGAAATAAAAGACAGAATTTTATTAATGAAAGGAAGAATACAAAACTAAAATTAAGAATAAAAACTACCACTAAAGACTAAGGACCCTTCTAACATCGTTCTCGGGTCTATTTATAGTTGCTACAAGGGATCTAGGTATAATATTGGAAAGTACACGTGTCCAGACACGACTGGACGAAATTGGGAGACGCGGATCGATGGTTGGGCGGCGGAAACGCCGCACATTGTGTGTGTGGTGCGGCGGAAACGCCGCACAATCTGGCCTGATTTTGTCCGGATTTTGGTTGAATGTTTATGGTATGATTTGATCCTTCTTTGCGCGTCTGGATTGATTCTTTCCATTCTTTTGAACTCCGGATTAATTCCTTCACATATTTGGAGATATACATTGATTTTTCTATATATTTTCTCCAAGAGAATAAAAGCTACTCGTGATTTGCAATTAGGTCCTTGACTTTTTGCAGTTAAGTCCCCGGTTACTTTTGTGCTTATGTCCTTGTTCTTTTTGCAATTAGGACTTGAATGCTTTTATGCTTGGATACATTTCCATTTGTAACCCGATAAACTTGAACTTGGTCTTTATGATAGAAATGAGTCTTTTGCACGCGTTTATGCTCGGGATGTGGGTAAATTGCATTCAGGTCCCTGTATTCTGTAAATAAGACTAAACACATACCTTAGTAGCATTTATTGATATAAAAGCAATCTAAATGAAAGACATATGATGCAATGTATGCAATGCATCACTTTTATATCAAATTTAGATTTTAGGTAGTCTTTAACTAAATTTATTTGGTGATTATTATTACCGGTTCTTATAATATCATCGACATAAATGAGAATAATGGTAGTGTTTTTATGATCATGTTTTGTAAACATGGAGGCATCTGCAGAACTCTTAATAAAGCCATACTTAAGGAGAGAGAGACTGAGTTTGGCATACCAGACACGCGGCGATTGTTTTAGTCCGTATATAGCTTTGTGAAGCTTGCATACCTGGTCAGGATGGATAGCGTATCCAGGGGGTGGAGTCTTATAAACTTCTTCTTCAAGATTTCCCTGTAGAAAGGCATTTTTGACATCCATTTGGAATAGATTCCATCCATGGTTAATGGCGACAGACAGAAGAACACGAACAGTGTTCATTTTTGCTACAGGGGGCAAAGATTTCAAGATAGTCAAGACCGTAGGTTTGGGTATATCCTTTAGCAACGAGTCGAGCTTTGTACCTTTCTATTTTTCCATCGCTATGATACTTGATTTTGTAAACCCACCTGCAACCAACCGGTTTTATGCCAGGTCGGAGAGGGACTATAGTCCAGGTGTGGTTGGTTTCTAGGGCCTGTAATTCTTCATCCATGGCTTTGACCCAATATTTGTTTTGTGTGGCTTCATGATAGGAAATGGGTTCTTTGGTTTTTTCTAATTCTCCTAAGAAGGCTTGGTGTTTTTGTGAAAAAAGGTGGTAGGATAGGTGGTTTTGAATAGGGTAAGTGGTGTGAGAAAGAAAATAATCATTAAATCTAGGCGGAGGTCGACTTTGACGAGAGGATCTTCTTGGGATCTCTTGTTGATTGTCTCCTTCTTCAGTGTTGTCTTCGTCTTGGGTGTTATCCTCGTCATCTCCTCCTCCTTCGTCTCCTCTGGGTTCAGATGTAGGATTTGGAATTTGAGGAAGAGAGGTTGGTAGTGGAACGGAAGCGTCTTGAGTGAAGTGTTTAAAAAAAGGTTCAGTCTCAAAGAAAGTAACATCTCTTGAGACAAGCATTTTTTTTATTTTGGGGATCATAACATTTATATCCATTTTTCCGAAAAGAATACCCCAAAAAAACACATTTAATGGAGTTGTAGTCGAGTTTGTCATTACGTTTTTTGTGAACAAAACAGATGCACCCGAAAACTCGAAGGTGGTCAAGATTAATTTCTTTATTGTATAAAATTTCGAGGGTTTTTTTATTGTTAATCATAGGACTAGGAAGACGATTGATGATGTAAGTGGCAGTAAGAACAACATCAGACCAAAAAAGTTTTGGGACATTGTTTTGAAAAAGAAGTGATCGTGTGACATTTAAAAGATGTTGATTTTTCCTTTCTGAAAGTCCATTTTGTTGCGGAGTGTTAAAACACGAAGTTTGATGAAAATTATCTTTTTGTTTTAAAAGATTTTGAAACAAATTGCTCATATATTCAGAACCGTTGTCAGACCGAAAGATACGAATTTTAGCATCAAACATATTTTCAATAAATCGTAAAAAATCGCAAAAGACTGAGTATGTATCATACTTATTTTTTAGCAAGTAAATCCAAGTTGTTCGGGAAAAATCATCAATGAAACTGATAAAGTATCGAAAGCCATTATGAGATTCAACAGGGGCAGGTCCCCAAATGTCAGAATGGATTATCTCAAATGGAATATAAGTTTTTGTGCTAGATTTTAAAAAAGGCAATCGAGTTTGTTTAGCAAAACGACATACATCACATAATAAATCAGAAGAAAAAATAGGAAATAAAGTTTTTAACACATTTGAAGATGGATGACCCATTCTTCGGTGCCAGAGATTATGATCTATTTTGATATAATATGCTTTTTGATTTGTTTCCGGAACATAAAGGCCATTTTGAAGGATGCCTTTACCAATCATCCTCCCGGTGATACGATCCTGAAAAAATACGTTGTTAGGAGTGAATACAACGTTACAATTTAGATTTCTAGTAATTTTGGCTACTGAAATTAGGTTAGCATCAAGATTAGGAATATATAAAATATTATCACTAGTATTATTGACTAATTTTGCTTTTCCTATTCCTTCAATTTGTATTTTATTTCCATTAGCAACAGTAACAAATTTATTTAATAGTTGCAGATTGTGAGAAATGTTATCAAGCAAAGACGGGTCTCCGGTCATATGATCTGTGGCCCCGGTATCAATAATCCAAGGTTTATTTGTAAAATTACTAGACAATCCAGAAAAACAAGCAATATCAGACATTATTTTATTACCTGCATAATTACATGTTGCAGGGGGTGTAGTCTGCAAATATTCATTCAAGTGGTCCACTAACCGGCGTATCGGATCCGGGTCGGGTGCTTCACTATTTGATCCGAGAAAAGCTGACCCATTGGAGTCGGGTAATGCGGATCTTCTGGATCCGTCCTGGATTCGGATGTTTTCGTTTCGGATCGGATCGTGATATCTGGGTTTGCTGGAGCTATTTAATCCTGCATTTTTCGCAAACAAGAGAAAGTTAGGGTTAGGGTTGTCGCTTCGGCTGCTCCCGCTCCCGCTTCTGTCGGGCTGCTGGCTGGCGCTGCTGTCGGCAATGCTTTCCACCATATTTGCTTGTCTGTTTTTGTTGTTCCTTTGAGGTCGGAGATGTGGGTGAAGAAACCAGCAGTTGTTGGAGTTGTGTCTGATCTTCTTGCAGTTTTCGCAGTGTTCTTCTTTGTGTTTTACGAAAGATTTTGTGTTGTTTTGGCTTCGGTTTTGGTTTTTTCCGACGAAAAAGGCTTGGTTTTCATTCTCGTCTTTTTGCTGATGAGCCATGGTTAATCTTCGGGATTCTTCCCGGAGAACCATTGCAGTGATAGCGGCGAAAGAAGGAAGTTCTGGTGATAATAGCACCTGACTTCTGATGTTTTCAAAGGAAGGGTTCAATCCCGCTAGGAACTGATAGATGCGGTTTTGTTCTGTCCTTTGTTGAATGATGTCCGCGTTGGTTGTTGGAGGTTCATACACTCCTAACTCATCCCACGTCTGTCTGAGAGTACCGAGGTACTCAGTGATGCTCCGGGTGCTTTGTTGGTTTTGTGCGATCTGTTGCTTGATCCGGAAGATATGTGCAAAGTTCTGATTCTTTCCGAAGTGCTCTTGAATGGCTTCCCAGAGCTCCTTTGCACTGTCTTTGTAGATGAATATTTCTGCGATTTTGGCTTCCATAGACGCGATGATCCAGGACATGACCTGGTGATCGGCGGTTTGCCATTCGTCCAGGGCTTTGTTATCAGAATCTTCTGCTGGTTTTGGTGTTCTCTCAGTGATGTGGCCGATCCTCCCTCGTCCGCTGAGGGAAAGGGTTACGACACGAGCCCAGGAGAGATAGTTCGTCTCGTTCAGCGGGGTGGAAACCAGGTGGTGCATGGCTCCTCCGAGGTGACTTTTTTCCGACATGCTTTTATTTTTCTTCTCCTTGTTTTGGGTATGGATGCGGGTGTATCGACCTGCAACCCCCTAGATGAGGTGCGGCCGATGAGGACAGAAAGGGAGGTCTGAGGTTTTGCGGATTACTGCTCTGATACCATGTTGAAAAGAAGAGATGGCGTAGAAGAAGAAGAATTTTGTATTTAGTTTTTGTTGTTGTATATATTACATGATTTGTGATGTATTTATACAAAGTACAATAGATTCGTTGGGGTCTCATAAATACAGATTTATTGTTTGTGGGGAACTGAAATGGAAGAAGCTGGACCGGCGGGAGGCAACGGTAAGATGATTTCAACACTTATTAATAATCATGTGTTAATATACAATTAATTGACTACATTATGAATTCAGAAACTGATATTCAACTTGCAATCAAGCTCACTAAGATCTTCAATAACACTTAAATAAGCGGCTGTATATGTGCCATATCATACTTTTATCTATTAATGCATCTTAAATTGCAAGTGCACAATATTATTGGACTTATATTGATAATGTTTCATTACTAATAAAAAAATATGACATGAATAATTGATATCACCAAATATTCAAATTTATATAAGTGATGAATTTGTTTATCATGTTTTCCTACAATCAAATAAATATCAAATTTACTTTGTCATTATTACATAGGGGTGATATAATTGGGTCTTATATCCGCATTTTCAATATTAGCTTGCGTGCAAGTACATTCACTACAAATTACTTGGGTGCACATCCGTCATTTGTGGGGCCCACTCCATCATCATCATTGTTAATTTTTTTGCAAAAAATACTCTCTAAAAGTAAAAATGTCCTTAATGATAAATATAAAAACAAAAATACCCAAACAAAGCTTTCTTTCTTCTCTCTCCAATTCTCTCTCCTTTCTCTTTAATTCTTTCTCCTCTCTCTCGTCCTCTCTCATCTCTCTCAAGTTCTCTTTCCAATTCTCTCTCTGCACTTCTCCTCACTTGACTCATTAAGTCACCACCACCACCAACTCATCATCACCACCATTGTCCCGGACAAGCAGGGGGTTCATCGTCGCCGACAATGGTGGTAAGGGAGAATAGGCGTAGTGGTGGGGTGGCTGAGAAAACGAGGCCGACAGGGTGGTCATTGTCGGCAATGGTGATGGTGGTGGTGATGGTCTAGGAGAAAAGGGGGGAGGCGGGGGAGAGTAGCGATGTTTGGTTTTTTTTAATATTTAATATTAATGATTTTTTTTAATCTTAAATGATGTTTTTTTGCAAAATTTCTAACATCAACAGTGACGGAATGAGCCCCACAAACAGTGGAGGTACACTCGAGCAATTTGTAGTGAATTGTGGGTGCACCCAAGTCAATAGTGAAAACGCGAGTGCAAAAACTCAATTATGTCACTTTATAGGTGCACCCAAGTAAATCACCCTTATTATATATATATATATATATATATATATATATATATATATATATATATATACATATAAGTTTTAAAAATATAATTAAAATAGTCTAATGTGTAAGTGTCGTACATGTACAAATTATCACATTAGCTGTGTTTGGATGTGTTGTTGCATGTTTTGATTGTTGTGAAACAACACTGTTGAAAATCAATGCACATCCAAATGCCTTTTGGTTCTTCGTAACCCTCAAACATGATTTATACATGATTTTCATTTTTATACTGGAAAACTAGAAACATCTTAGACCAGTTTTTCGTTGTTTCTTACTACAACACATGTTGTCCAATAAGTGTAAACTGTAAATCCCTCGCAAGTCCCAATACCTTTTATATGTGTCAAAATATGGGACACATGATTGCGTCTTCTTTAAACACTCTTGTTTGGCTACACAAAAAATACGCATCGTGTCATAGACGATAATTTGCGATAGATTGACAATATGAGATGATTCACTTGCATACCTTATTAGAGTTGTCCGGAACACATGCATTCAGTATTCACGTTTGTTCTGTTACATTAATAAAAAATGCTACAGAAAAAATGAAATAAATTAATAATAAAGAAGCGGTAAAGTATAAAAACAACGTAGTCCGGCGGTCCATCATACCAACGAAACAACAATTCACGACTCGAATCCGAACCGGAAATCCCTAATTTTCCCGCTCCGACAATGGCGGTCGCCCTCCGCCGCCTGTGGCCCTTCTTCTCCTCCCCTTTCGCCACCGCCATTTCTCGAACCTCGGGTCCGATCATCTTCACATCTTCCTCTCACGCTCCGAGCATCTCCCTTCCCTTCGGCCGCCCGCCCCTTCTACAAGGTCACTGAGTCCATACTTGTATGAATCTAGTGATTATCAAAGTGTCACAAGTATGGAACTTTGCTTAATTCAGTTTCGGATTCTGTGGTGATGCTTATGGAAATTTGATATGGTTATGTGTCACTTTTTGTTTATATTTATGAAATAGTAGTAGTGGTAGTAGAGGTTACTGATGTATTTATGTTGTCAAGTGTTGACTTTTGGTAGACTCTTGGCTTTGGGTAGGGCGGTTTAATGAACTAAGCTGGCTCGAGTTTGATTCGAGTTCAGCTCGATTGTTCAAGTTTGGTTTGAATCCTAATGAACTTAACGAGCTGAACATGAAATTAGTTCAGTTTGTTTGTCAACACCTCGATTTGGCTCGATAGCCATCTAAGTAAAATCAATAATGTTTGTGAAGTACATAAATGTAATACTCCCACGCTGCACATACTAACACATACATGTATTTTCATACACATACGTATGCACAATCCATAGTAATTACTAACAACCTTACTAATCAATAACCTTACATGGCACACACTTATTAAAAAATATTGTGCATAATGTTATATAGATAATCAGATAATACATAAACACACATGACATATCCTTATTGTTGAAATTAGAAAAACATTTTGTTTTTCATTCATATACATGTTGTTGGACAAGACAAGTAGTTAAACTCGAGTTCAGCTCGATTTGAGTTCGTTCTATTTCAGCTCAGATCTAATGAACACGAGCCAAACATGAATATACCAAAAACATATCAAGCCGAACACGAACAAGCCCTTGTTCGTTCGTTCGTGTTCGTCTCAATAGACACCCCTAGCTTCGGGAGCAACTGCTGAAGTGGGGGCAATAAACATGTGAAAAGTTTGTTGTCATGTGCACCACTTATCCTTTGAGTTTAGCAACGAAATGGTGTATTTTTGGAAAGTTAATTTGATCGTATGAACATTTTTGATAGTTCACTGTCATGTGAGATATCTCCTATGTCAAAGCTCGCGAGTTAAACTCCTGGGTGGGGCTAATTGACTCGTTTTGATTAAAAAAATGTAATTATGGTCGCCCACTTCACTTACTGCTTACCGGAAATGAGGTTTATTTGTTCGTTCAAAAGTCTACTGAGTGATCATCTAAGTATATAATCACCCTTTTATGATTGAGGGTTTCAGACCCCAAAGTTACGAGCTTTGAAGGCTTCAAACCTCCTCAAGAGATGATAGCAGATAGCTTTTAATTGGTTAGTTCTTGCTGTATATATCTGTCTTTATTTGTAATTCTGATGTTTTTAATCAACTATGACAATCTTGTGAATAATGGACAAGTTTTCGAGGAAGTCAATGTACTGAGTAACTCTAATGACACAGATGAGTTAACATTAAAGTTCAGAAAAAAGATGCAATGGACGGTGGGCAGCAGCCAAGAGCAGGTTTTTTGCAATCAATTGCCAATTTGACCAAATCAGACCTTGATGTCGGGTTGAACTTTGTTGAATCTATATCCTCTGATTTTGGATAGAGTGCAATAGGTAGTTTATGAACACCTTATGTTTTATTTTTTTTATCTGACCTTGTAGATTTTGAACTTTTTGTTTGACAAGAAGTGGACTGTTGCTTTGTGGAGTGGGGAAGAGCAGTTTTGCTATAACATTACATTTTTCTATTGACTTAATAATGTTACCATTGATTGTCATTTTCCTTCTTAAATTAGCCACTCAGCTTTTTCCTATGTTTTTCCAGTAGAAAGCTGTAAACTCATCAATAGTTCTGGAGAAACAAAATTCAGTGACATAGTTGGCAACAACAGCAGTCATACTCTGGAGATGAAGCACAACAGATAGAAGTAGAACTATATTGTCGTACTTGAGATACCAAACAACAATACCGCAAGAGAAGCAACTTTACTAAGATCAGTGTAATACAACTTCTAGGTATTTCAAAATCGTAAAATACAGAACAAGTAGTCGCCTGCTGGTGTCCATAACATGCAAGATGGTTGAATAATGAACAAAAGCAGGTGCTTTGTCATCTGCACCTGCTTGTAAGTGCAAGTTTCACTGTAATAGAATCATGGTATAATTGTTGTTATTCTCGACCTTTGGTGGTTTGAAGCCAAGAACAATTTTGTTCTTGGAATTGAGTCATTTACCAAATATATATTCATTCATGGTACTCTGAATATTTGTTGCATCCTGTTGCACCATTGCTTATAATTTGTGTTTTTTTTTCTTCCAGTATCACGTTTCTATGTGCGTGACCACACACACCATGATCTCTTTGGCAGTGTGAAACCGGGGGATGAGGAATTCAGAAAAACATGGAAGAAGGAAATGGACGAGGACACCAACCTGTGGACAGGAAGTGATGAGGACGATGATGCCTGTGAATCAAATACCAGTTTAGAAAATGAAATCCGAAAAGTTAAGAGACAGGCAAAAGAACAAGCTGACCTTATCGACGCTGATGATAGTGATGAGCTAAGAAGTGTCTGGTCTGATAGTGATGAGGAGAAAACCTTGTGGACCGGCAGTGAATGTGATGATGATAATGACATTCCCACAGAGGCTCACCCAAATGGACGCAGCGATTCATATATAGACAAAATATTTGAATTTGATGAGACACCGAAATATCGAACACTTTCTGAATTACTTAAAGATGAAGACGAGCCAGAGGAGCTGTCTCCAGGAAAACAAGCTAGAAAAATTGCAGTTCAAAAGGCATTAAAGAAATTGAAGAAAGGGCCAGATGGACGATATACAAATGTGTGGGAAGTAATGAGTGATATAGACATCCTGATTGGTGCTTTTGAAAACATTGTTTCGGGACCAGAGTATGCAGAGCTGCGAGAAAGAGGTCCTAGGAAGTTAAACATGCAATTCTTTAAGGACATTCAGGCACGAATGAGAGATCCAAATTACAAATTCTCTCCAGAGTTAAAACTGAAACCAAAGAGCAAGTTTGTTTCAAGAAAAAAATGGCAGAAGGCCCAGTCTAGGAGAAGGAAAGATGCAAAGCGATAAACCAACAAAAGACAATCCATCCTCTGATTGTCATGGTGTGATTTTGAGAATGTGTTTAACATAGAATATGTATCCTCGGCAACCGTGCGTGCCTTAATACCTGATCTAAAGCTTTTGGTCTGCGATGATCAGCTTGATGTCTCTGTTGGACTTCTAATGTCCAGCAGACAGTTGATCAATTTAAGACTGGTTAAACTTTGAGCATAAAAGTGTCAAGAGTTATAGTTGACTTGAGGTCTTCTCTGCACAAGAATTGTGAAACCAATCTGATTTCTGTGAAAGATGCTCCAAGACTCGTAGTTTTCATTTGGTATCTTTTAACTGTGAGTGTTTGTTCTCTCCATTCAGAATGATCAAAGTAAACATACAGTTTGTGTCATGTTGATGCTCTGTAATACGAAAATGTGTTTGTTTTCTTTTAATCTCAGATTATCTTGGGGAATTTCTCTTCATCTATGATCCTTAACATCTTTCGGTGTGATAGTATCATTATTAATTCAATGCAGCATACATTGTAATGAGATTTTACTTTCAGAATTGCGCTTATGGAGTGGTTAATTTCTTCACTACCACCCATCATTGTAATGCAACGGATACTAGCCTTTAATTGTATGATGTCGAATCCTTTTCTGTTAGTTTTCTTTTTGCAACCTGCTTTGTCGCTTCTTAAAGATCATAAACTTACGTTGCAGCTGCAATAACCTCTTGCAGGCTTTTTTTGGTTTGTCTATCTGTTTCCTCATAACTGGATTCTCAGAGGATTACAATATTACATGGTGGCAGGCATTGAGAAAAGAAGAAAATTGCCTGAAATAGCTCAGGCGCAATTTTTCACTTTATATTTCTCTCTTCAAAGTAAATACCAGAGTTAGTGGTGCCTTCCCATGCTAGTGGTGCCTTTTCTAATCTCTACAGAAAGGTGCCCTCTCATCACCTTTTATGGTCCTAGAATGTTTTTAAATGCAATAACTCTGCCCTGACATCTTTGTCCTCCGTATCATGCCCCGCTTTGTTTGTCTTGTTTTCTTTCTCCATGTCATTGTATTCTTTATAAGTTTCATACATTAGGTTCAGTACACGTGAAACTCAACAGTGATGCTTTCATGAGCTTTCATGTTTTCCTTGAACTACTGTTCTTCCCTAATTATCTTCTTCTAAGGTTTATATATATATATATATATGTAGAATCATATGTTGTTGGGTGGCCTAGTCCAGGACTAGTAATGACGATTAAGATCAACGTTTATTAATACTGCATATGTCCTCACAGAGGTCTTTCCAGATGATAGGAGGGTATGTAGAGCTGATAGGTGCCAATTACTAACACTTCAACATAATCAAGTGAACCAAAAAGATATGTATCATTCTATGTATTACTTATATATAACAAAATTTGAAAGATACAGGTCCTATCATTGTAAATTCAAATTCAGTTTTGACAGAAACTTGATTGTATCACCTAGAGATTTAGGTCAAATTCAAATTCAAAATAATTCAATTTAAACATTAAGTTTGATCAGTAAAATTTGATTGTATCACCTAGAGATTTAGGTCAAAAGTGTTGGGAGATGTTCTAACGATGCTATTACACGACGACGGGTTAAGATGCACAGTGGAATATATTGTACGTGAAATTAATTAACTTCTGGTTCTCTCTCAAACTGTAAATGCAACAAAACACACAAGATAAATAAACAAGCAATAGACGAACATAGGGGTGCACATGGGTCGGGTTGGGTCGGGTTTGGGCCTCAACCCGACCCAACCCGAAATTTTCGGGTTGGGAAAAAACCCAACCCAACCCGAACCCGAACCGGTTTGGGTTCAACCCAACCCGAACCCGAAATTTTCGGGTTGGGTCGGGTTGGATCGGGTTGAACCCGAATTTGGAATTTTTCTCCCAAACTTGGTCGGGTTCGGTCGACCGGTGCTTAAACGGTCGACCGGTGGCTTGAAAATCCGAAATTTTCGGGTTGGAAACGGTCGACCGAGTGATGTTCGGTCGACCGAGGGATGTTCGGTCGACCGGTTTATTTGGGAAAAAAAAAATCGGGTTCGGGTTGGGTTGGGTCAACCCGACCCTCTCAACCCGAACCCGACCCGAAAATTCGGGTTTTTGATTTTTCCAATCCGACCCGACCCGAACCCCTCTCCAACCCAACCCAACCCGACCCGACCAGTCGGGTTCGGGTTGGGTTTCGGGTTGAACCCAACCCATGTGCACCCCTAGACGAACACACAACTTAAACAGACCACGACACGCATATTACAAGGTTCGGCAACATACCTACGTCATTTGGGAGTCTCCTGCGGATTTCCTTTTCTTATTCTGCTTCTCCAGCAGGAGAAACAACCGAGATTACAAGTTTATGGAAGCAATATGTCATCGAAAGCACTCTAGATATCTCTCTAGCCATAATCTCTCTCAAGGAAATAATAATGTGTTGCGTTGTACAAAAACAAGAACGGACATGCCCTTAAATAGACTCATAACCGAACATAATCGAACATAATCGAATAGAAAAAATCCCAGAAAACGTGGGCAACGGTTGACCGGAATCTCTCAAACGGTCGATCGTTCGGTTAACATGAACAATTCCTGTTAATTTTGGTTAACCGGTGTGTCTGACCGGTTAACCGCCCCACTATTTCTATATGCTTAACAAATTTTAAATAAATTTCCAACGATCTCCACATTGGTTTGAATTTGTTACCTGAGTCGTCTTCCAACTCGCTTCCTTCGTGCTTCCATTAAGCACCGTCGACGCAACCCCGAAGCGCTCATCCTTCCTAGTTTTTGAGGACATTGAGAATCTTCAAACACAACTCGAACTTCTCCCGACTGACCACCTTGGTCATCATATCTGTCGGATTCTCGTTTGTAACAATCTTCTGGAGAATAACCTGACATTCCCCGATCCATTCGCGAATCTTATGATACCTTACTTTAATATGTTTGGTCCTTGAATGGAACGTCTGATATTTGGCTAAATAAATTGTACTTTGGCTATCACAATGCAATTTAGTCACTTCTTGTTCCATCCCCAAATAGTTAACCAAATCTTTCAACAATATAACTTCCTTTCCGGCATCAACCGCTATCATATACTCCACTTCCGTCGTAAACAATGCAGTAGTAAGTTGGAGAATGGATCTCCAACTCACTCGTCATCCACCTAAAGTGAACACGTATCCTGTTGTGGACATCCGTTTGTCCAGATCACCAGCATAATCTGAATCAACGTACCCCTCCACCTGTCTTTGTGTTCCATCTCTGGTGTACTTCAAGCTAACATCGATGATTCCCTTCAGGTACCTCATCAGCCACTTTAATGCTTCCCATTATTCCTTCCCTGGGTTAGCCATATAACGACTCACCAGGCTAATTACGTGTAAAATTTCCAGCATAGTGCAGATCATAGCATACATAGGATCTGACTGCACTAGCATATGAAACTCTATCCATATCTCTCATTTCCTTTTCCGTAGAGGGTTTGTACTTCGTGGAGAGCTTGAAGTGAGCGCTTATCGGTGTGAACATGTTTGGCATTCTCGAGATTGTATCTCTAGAGGATTTTGCGAATATAACTCCTTTGAGTGAGCAGAATTTCACCTCTTTCGGTGTCCCTGGAGATCCCCATACCGAGAATTTTTTTAGTACTCTCAAGGACTTTAATTTTAAACTCCCCACGAAACTTCGCTTTGATATCATCTACATGTTTCATCTCCTTAGTCACAATCAACATATCATCATCATGCAAGACCAAGAACACGTGTGTCCCATCTTTCAGAATCCTTAAGTAAACACAACTATCATAGTCGCAACGTACAAAACCATTCATCAACATAAATGTATTGAATCTTTTGTACCACTGCCTCGACGACTGCTTAAGTCCGCAGAGGGACTTCTTTCGCTTGCATACTTGTCATTCTTTGCCTTGTGTAATGAACTCATCTGACTGCTTCATATAGATCTCCTTCTTTACGTGCCCGTGAAGAAACGTTGTCTTCACATCCATGGATAACAACATTCTAATCGAGGTATGTTTTACAATGGGTGAGGAGATCTTGTTGTAATCGACTACTTCTTTCTGAGCATATTCATTTACCACCAACCTCATATTCTATTTTAACTCCTCATTAAGAGTTGACCATTCCTTCATCCTTGAAGATCCACTTTCACCTAATTGTGCGTTTTCCCTATGAAAGCTTCATTAACTCCAAAATTTGGTTCTTATGAAGAGACTTCATCTCTTCGGTAATAACTATCATCTACTTGTTCATGTCTTCCTGCTTAATGATTTCATCGAATGTGCAAGAGTCCCCACATTTGGTAACAAGTGCAAAGCAATGCTAGCGTCATCGTGACCATACCATGCTGGTGTCCTAGTGATCCCCATTTGTCTCCCCTGAGCAATATTCTCCTACTCGGGTTCTTCCTCTACTTGTGAGTTGATTCTTTCCTGCTGAACTTCTTCATTCATTTCACCCTCTGAAGTCGTGACTCTCACTTCAGTCGTTCTCAAGTACTTAACAGATTTTCCCGTACTTTTCTCTACAGATCCAAATCAAAACCAACAACCACAAAATCCAAATCAAAACAAAAAAAGAAAAGATAGAGCTCACCAACTAGGAAGGGATGCATATACCACAGAGTGGTTGCTTGGTGGTGGAAGATCTGATAGGGCTCAGGAGGCAAGGAGGCGGAGTATTCCGAGGAGGCGAGGTCGCGACGGCGAGGAGGTGACAAGAGGCGAGGATTCGACGAGGCTCAGTAGGCGACTAGAGGCGAGGATCCGACGGGGCTCAGGAGGCGATGAGGGGACACATAGGCGGCGAGACTCTCGTGGAAGAGGTTTGGGAGTCGGAGGGTAAGGGAACTAGGGTTAGATTTGGGCTTTCTGATTATTAAATTATTAAGTCTTTAATATAATAATATAATATATATTGTTAATGGGTATACAAGTATGGGTAATTACGGGTAATGCACATACCTGTACCTGACCCGTTTATCCAGCTGGTAAATGGGTACAAAATTTTGTACTCGTACCCGTACGAGTCGGGTAGGCAGGTAATGGGTATTACCTGCCTCGTTTACAACCCTACTCGTCAGCGTTCGAATATACTCATCAAACATCTTGAATTGTATGGAACCAATTTCGACTGTAGTGCATTGCGCATCGTTGCCCATAACAACGATCCCTCGTTTTATTGGTTCATAGGATGTAAACCACTCTCTAACTGGGGACATATGGTATGATGCTCATGTATCTAAAATCCAATCCGTCGAAGATTTATCGATGCCTACAGTTCAAATTGTCAGGACGTCTACGACGTCCCATTCCTCCACCACGTTGGCGAAATCAAGCCCCACGGCTTTATCTTTCTGCTGCGCCTCCTTTAAGGCTCTACAGTCACGTTTCATGTGACCCATTTTCTTGCAGAAAAACATTCAAATGTTCTCCCTTTTGATTTTGAGCTGCCTCTTTTGCTTCCACCTTTGTTCCCCGTCATGCCCATTCCATTTGATGCCACGATCAGTCTTTCACCATTGTCAGAAGAACTACTCTCAGAATTTTTTCTTGTATCAAAGGAGATCAACGTGCCATTAACATCCTCTAGCACTAATGAATCCTTACCATATATGATCGTGTTCCCCAAATTCTCAAACAAGTTTGGCAGTGACGTCAACAACAACATTGCTTTGTCTTCATCTTCCATTTTGACACCCAGCTGCGTCAAAACTGGAATCAACTTGTTGGACATCGATAGATAATCAATGAACGATGTGTTCTCCCTCATCCAAAGCATGTACAACTGACGATTCAAATTCAATTTGTTGTCGAAGTTTTTTTTTCATAAACCTCTCATCCAGAAGTTTCCAATATTCAGCTGATGTCGCCGTCGATTCTTCGATGAGAATACCATCGGAAAGGCACAATTCAATAACCCATATCACCCGGAGATTCAACATCTCCCACTTCTCATCGGTTATCTTTGATGACTTCTTCTCTTAACCACCCAAAGTGTTTAAGAATCTATCCGTTTACGACATCAACGCACGGACCCTCCTTTGCCATGTCGAGAAGTTCATTTTTCCGGTGAATTTCCTCATACGGAAAATTCTTGCATCTTCCGTCATCGATAAACGCAATCAAAGCTCTGATACCAGCTGGTGGGAGATTTCTAACGATGCTACTACACGACAACGAGTTAAGATGCACAGCGGAATACGAAGTAATGAATACTTCTAGTTCTCTCTCAAACTTTTAATGTAACAAAATACACACAAGATAAATAAACAAGCAATAGACGAACGCACACCTGAAGCAAACCACGACACACGCGTTTTACAAGGTTCGACAACATGCTTACGCCCTTGGGGGTATCCTGAGAGTTTTATTTCCTTCTTTCATTTCTCCAACGAGCGAAGCAACATTAATTACAAGTTTATGGAGACAATATGTCCTCCAAAACACTCTAGATCTCTCTCTAGCCATAATCTATCTCTAGGAAATAAACTCACAATGTATTGTATGTGTTGTACAAAAACAAGGGCGAACAGACCCTTAAATAGACTCATAACCGATCATAATCGAACATAATTGAATATAACCGAATAGAAAAAATCCAGAAAAAACGTGGGCAACGGTTGACCGAAATCCCTCAAATGGTCGACCGTTCGATTAACAGGAATGATTCCTGTTAATTTCGGTTAACCGGTGTAACCGACCGGTTAACCGACCGAAATCCCTCAACCGGTGTAACCCACCGGTTAACCGCTCCACTATTTCTATTTACTTAACAAATTTAAACCAATTTTCAACAGAGGACATATAGGCAGTGGACAACATCATGCAGTAGTATTTCTAGCAATTTAAGACTACATGTAAGACATATACTTTAGGTGCAAGAATTTATGGACCTCTGCTGATCAAAACAGAACTGATAGAGAAATGAAAATTAGTACTCTGCAGTCTTGTGCCTATATTGCATTGGCAATTTTGGAAACAGTGTATCACAATCACATAATTTGTCCTGATCTCTCACCCTAAAGTAAAGCTGTTGTCTTTACGAGTAGAAACTATTTTTGAAGCTGGTATTTCAATTGCAATGAATAGTTTTCAGACAATTGCAATGTATAGCTTTAGAAACAGTGCACACACAAATTCATTTTTCAACGTAGTTAAGCCGAAGTTCTTATATTAGTTAGTTTCATTTTTTGACTTTTTTGTAATTTGTTTGAATAGTCTCCTTCATACTGTATTAATTAGCAAATGTTGGAATCTAAGATGAGTATTCTGAGAAATGAGTATCTAGCATTAGTAGGTTGAGAACAAGAATCCATAAACTTAATGGTTATAAAACGAGGATGTCCAAGCCTTAAGCCTTAGATTGTGACAAGTTGAGATCACATGTGAAGTTGGCTGCAGTTCTACTGGGCAAGAGCAAGTGGTACAGTGGTCAGTGGTGTGGCCAGAAAAACAGTGTGGTACATGCCTTGCACGTTTCAAACTCCCAACTGCTCTGTGCCATGATTTTCCTTGTAGGCAAAGCAAGACACAACCTGCCAGTAAAATAGAAGTTGACTCACCAAGGACATGTTGTGAAGGATACCAATCCTTATCTTCGGTTCCCTTCATGTTTGTGTCCTTAAATTGATTTCTTCTTTCATACCCACATCACTTTCATTTCATTTACTGTGTCTGACTTTTGCAGTGTCACATGCTACTCTAGTTTGCTAATGGGTGGGTTTGGATGGCCAAAAAAACTGATCAAATTTCTCAAAAAAATTGATTTCTCTCTCTCCTGCATCCAAACATTACCCAAGATTTTTCCAAAAAATTCAGCTCAAAAAACAAGTTTTTTCAAAAGTGATGCATTTTTGTCCTCGTTGGAGATAAATATTTACAATATTTTTCTACTTGAGAGAATATTTGAAGAGAGGAAAATTGATTTTTCCAGGGAAAAGTCAAAAAAACAGGTGGGATACAAAAAAAATTGGCTGGTCTTAGTTGTTTGGATAAGAAATTAGTTTTTAACTTTATGTCAAATCGTATATTTTAAGCTAAAATTTTCTCTGTCTAAGTCATTACTACGAGTAAAAGCATAAGTTAGACAATTTGGTTGATATTTACACCCTCTGCTTATGTAAAAGCATTTTTTATGAACATGTCTGGCCTAAGTGCTCCCCAAAGCTTTTTCGAAGGCTAACAGTACAAACTTCATAACCCCAACAATCTAGAAAGACTCAAAGAAGTCAGTGGCCACCAAAATTTGCCTTAAAAACATCATATTGTTATAATACATCTATAATAAAATCATAGTTAACTGCTGCTTCTACACTGTTAGCGACAACACTAGCGCCTCCAACGACAGCACACAGAATGCAAAGAAGAATGTGAGCAGAAAATAGCCGAACACCAAAATCCTAACATTGACGGTCTTACAAGAAACACTCTTTTTACATTATAGAGCAGCTATTTGCATTGTCATCACTTGAAGGATAGTAGGGATCATGTTCACCACCACCGCCATATGTCTGATAGTGGTAGACATAGGGGTTGGTGTAGGGATGATAGTATCCTGTGTACGAAGGCACCTGAGGGGCCCTGTTGTAGACCATTTGAGGCTTCATGCTGTTTTGCATGTTGTTTTGTCTGTTTATGTTCATCATGGTTGATGGGTGATGGCTCTGATACCCCTGCTGCATGTTCATCAACATCTTGGGGTTTGAGTGGAGCTGTTGCTGGTGTTGATTCTGATGCACACCAAAGCAATTGGATGGGAATCCAATGGGAATCTGCATGTTGTTTGGTTGAAAATGAGGCTGGGCTTGATTGGATCCCATTACATTAATAGCATTGATGTCACCAATCCTCTTGCCACCATCAAGACAAAAATTCCCTCCACCCATCAGCTTGTTGTTTGCTGTTCCAAAGTTTGTACCATTCTGGTCCAACATCCCATTGGAGCTCATCAAAAGTGAATTTTGGTTGGACTTCCCACCCTTACCCCCACCTTTACTCCATGGAGAAATATTGCTAGAAATATTACCAGAATTGGTGTTGTTGGTTGGTTTCAGTAAATTGATTTGGTTGATTTTGTTTCTCAGGAAAGGCAAGTCATCATCCTCATCATCATCCCCAGAGAAATCATCTTCATCAGAGGAACTATAAAATGGAGACTTGAGCTGGTTCTGAAATGGGGACTTAGGTTGGTTCTTGAATGGAGACCTGAATTGGTTCTGGAATGCTTGTTGACCCTTCATGGCTTTCTGCTTGTTTTGATTTTTGTTGGTCTCAGGAAGATTATTTTGCTTTTGCTGATTGATCCTGTTGTTTTGGTTGTTGGATCTCTGAGACCAGAGCTCTGCATGCTTGCCTGCTCTTGCCAACCTCTTGATCAGTGTCTCACAGTCCACATTTCCCGAGACTGTGGCCTTTTGGTTCTCTGTTTCCACATTGACTTTGTACACCCCTGAATCAAGGACAGACAGATTTCATGCATGGCAGATGAAACTACAAAAAAATTATAGGGAATTATTTCCATGTTCTTCCCATGTTTTCCTTTACTGTGAACAGCAAATAACTTGTAATCACTGACTGAAAACTAGATTTTATCTCATGTACTACTTATTTATTGAATAAACCAGAATAAAATATGGCAACATAGAACAAAGTGAGGAAAAAGAAATGAGAGCCTTCAATTTTCTGGAGCAGCTTAGTAACTTTCTTCTTGCACCCTTCACAGTGTATGTTCACCTTCAACACTATGGTCTGAAAAAGAAGATTCACACATTAAGTTTTGGCAAACATCTGGTCATCTAGAAGAGAAAGTAAAAGGAACAGAAAGAGTTGAAAGAACCTGTATTTTTAAGAGCTTGAAGTCCTCATCTCTGTTCATGGTTTCCAGTTCTCAAGGGAGAAGATTTATCTTACGAGACTCTCTTGTCTTCTCCCAACTGTCTCTCAACTCCAGCACATGAATGGCCTCTAAAGCCAAGAGCCACTGCCAATATATAGTAGTAAACTACTAAAAGTGTGGGATGGTAAAAAAACATGGGCATGTTTCCAAAAATTCCCTTGTCACAACGGCACTCTTGTCCCTACATTTTATTTTAACCAAAAAATCCCTTCAATTTGCACGTAAATAAGCTGTGTTTGTCCAGAACAATATCATTTGTCACTAATATAAACATTAGACTCTTTGTGTTTCAGTGATTGCATCCCGAAAGTAGTTAGAACAATAATTTGTTGATGTATTAATTTTTGATGTAACTCTACAATATGCTTCTCTTTGCACGTAGATATTTGCAAGATTTCCTTAATTAGAAATTGCCGTCATTTCAAACTCTCTCTTCTGTAAATCTGTGATACACGCATGTCATTCTATAATAAAAGATGATCCAAATCATGTAGTGATACAACTCATCCAAGGTAGAACTAGACAATATCCAGTTGGTCAATCGATAATTTTGTTTTTTTTAATATTTTACTAATATGATTGTAAATCGGGACATCCACATTCTTGTCAAGGCTTCATCGATCACTTCATTCTACGTATCTGGGTTTATATGTTTGATGTTTTAACTGTATTACAATGTTTAAAAACCAAAAGTTTATAGTTAAAAGATGCAAACATTCGTTTTCTATATAATATATATACCTATCTAATTTGTGTTACTACCGGTTTAAAAAATAACATCTTCGTACGTTCCTAAAGATAAGGATATGCATTTTCACATTTGTAAGTGATTCATATTCCTCTTCCCATTTTGAATATAAACACGATGGAAAAAAAAACTAAACACTAATTAGGTGAATAATGGTGGATTTGACTCCATTGTAGATTCTCTTAGACGTTTCATCTTACACAATGCAAGACCTAATAACAAAAATAACCCGATCCATGTTACATGCACTGCCTACGATGCAAGCCAACACAAATGACAATGTACTAGGGGTGAGCAAAACCCGGTCCGGGTTCGGTCCGGACCGGAACCAACCGGTCCAGGTTCCGGTCCGGACCGAAAAAAAAAATTGGGTCCGGTCCGGTCAAATTTTTTTTTATTTTAAATTTAAGGTAGAAAATCGGGTTTTTGGACCGGTCCGGTCTTCGGTCCGCCTATCCGAATTTTTTCCGGTCCGGTCCGATTTCCGGTCCTGACCTAATTTTTTTTTTCCGGTCCGGTCCGGACCGATGCTCAGCCCTACAATGTACTACTTCAAACTTGTATATTTATATTTGGTGTTTCCTAGAACATCCACAATCTCAACCCGAAATCCCTCTTCTAACTCAATTTTTCTATCTGTCACGTCAACAAAAAATACTATACAACCCATCACCAACCCAACTCATTTTTTACTCCTTAACCCCAACCCCACTTTCAACATTCTCTTTCATCAACATCATTTTTTTAGGGAACTACTAAACGTCGCCCCAAAACTACTTAAATCGCCCCTTGAAATTACCAAATTGTCATTAACAATATATTTAATACCCAGATCGTCCCGTGTCTTTAAACAAGGTTTTTGACTCAGTTTTACTAACGTTCCTAGTACCAACACCACGAAAATGTCTGGCGAAACACCTAGATCAGGCGAAGTAACGGAGACAGATTTTTTTTTCCAACTCGGACGTCTGGCTAAGACGCCTGCACCATCGTGGAGGCGTCTGGCTAAGACGCCTCCACCATGGTTGAGGCGTCTTATCCAGACGCCTCCACGATGATCCAGGCGTCTTAGCCAGACGCCTATACCATGGTCTAAGCGTCTCGCTAAGACGCCTCAACCATGGTGGAGGCGTCTTACCCAGACGCCTCCACGATGGTACAGACGTCTTAGCCAGACGTCCCGTTTTTTTTAATTTTTTTGTCAAATTAAAATTCTACGGTGTGTTATTCTACGGTGTGTTTTCGGTGGTAACCGGTCGGATTACAATGAGTTTTTTTGCAAGTGATGAAGATTCAAAAAAATTCCAGATCCAACATTTTTTAAGTTCCAAAATCCCCCGGTGGTAAAACATCCTGACTTACAAATACCACCTCGACAGGTCGTTCGGGGGTCTCGCTGTAAATTGGATCTGGAAATTTTTGAAGTTTCGGTGTACCGAAGGGGTATCAGTCATCCGAATATAGTAATTATTAACTTATTAATTAATTAATTTAACAATTATCTAAATTTATAATCAATTATCTTTTTTAAAAAATAATAAAAAATTACGGGCGTCTGACGGAGCCGCCCCTACGTAGGAGGGGGCGTCTGGCTAAGACGCCTCCCCAATGGGGGAGGCGTCTTACACAAACGCCTGTCCCAAGGGCAGAGCGTCTGGGTAAAACGCCTACCCGATGGGTAAGCCGTCTGGGTAAAACGCCTCCCCCATGGGGGACCCCTCCTACGTGGGGGCGGCTCCGTCGGACGCCCGTAATTTTTTTATTATTTTTTATTATTTTTTTATTAAAAAGATGTTAGATATTTTACCAGATTCGAGTACACTGGGGCGTTCGTTGGTTCAATACTGACCTCCAAAACATTATTTTTTATGATTATAAGAGGAATATGAAGACAGATGTGTGATAGGAGGGTAAAATGTCGCGTTATAGCAGTAGAAATGAGAGAAGGGCAAAATGGTAATTTCAAGAGACGATTTAAGTAATTTTGGGGCGATGTTTAGCTATTCAGTTTTTTTAACCTCATTTTCTATTCCATCACAAAAATACACAAACTACTAAATAAATTATTTCTACAGTGACTTGATCTAATTAAATTACGTTAATTGCCAAATAATATCGAAAAATTAGATTTAATTAAAATTCGACAATTACATAATACGATAATTTTAAATTAAATTATTACAATACGTATTACAAACAAAATTAACTTGCATTCCTTCCAAAGCGTTGTCATATATTTTCGATCAAATCGGTTTGCAATGCTATATGTTTCCGGGCGTCCCGAACTCGATCTCTGTTACGCAGATATTTGTTAATATCTACGATACTATCGGTGTAATACGGAAGACCTGACTAGTTTGAACTTTCGGCGGTGTTTTGAGGTCGGTCGTTGACAAATTCGTTTACATCCACCAAATGCTAGTAAGAGTCACGTTCGTTCTCCACGATCATGTTGTGCATCTTTCCTTGATGCTTCTTGAAATTGGGCAAACAATCTATCTTTTGGTGTCTGAGGAAGAATGATTGATTGCATAAATGCTGCCCATTTTGGATAAATGACATCGTGAGATAGTAACCCATATCATACGGGTTGTCATTTACTTCATATCTAACAAGTGGTGCATGTGCCTCCATAATGTCGTCGATAATTGAAGATCGTTGGAGGACATTCAGATTGTTACATGATCCTGTGATCCCAAAAAATGAATGTCAAATCCATAGGTCGTAAGATGCAACAACTTCCAGAACAAGTGTTGCATTTCCGTTTCGGCCCTGAGATTGTCATTTCCAAATAGCTGGACAATTCCATTCCCAATGCATACAATTGATGTTGCACATCATGCCTGAAAACCCTCGTAGTTCACCAACCTGGAGCAATCTTGCTACGTCCGCTGGATTAGGTGTTCGTAGATATTCAGCACCGAAATTGCTGATGACGCCTTCACATAATTTTTGGAGGGACATTCTTGCGGTTGCTTCGCTGAGACGTAAGTACTCGTCAATCGTGTTTGCTGCTACGCCATATGCTAACATCCGCAACGCTACAGTACATTTTTGGATACCTGATATGCTAAGTCGACCCACAACATTTGGTCGTTGCTGGAAGAATACCTCGGTAGCCTCGAGCGTGTTTACAATTCGAAGGAAGACATTCTTCCGCATTCGAAATCTTCTTCTGAAAATACGATCAAAATACACTGGGACTGTCAGTAAAATAATCTGTAATTAGACGATTATAACCAATCGTCCGATCTCTGTCTGGGTTAGAAGTTCGTGTTCTCGCCCTATATGGACATTGTGTATACTTGACAACTGCGTTGATTACTTGGTCTATTGCCTCATCTATGACATCAGATGATGAAGAGGAGGACTTGGAATTAGAAGTATTGTCAGCTGACATACTTGAGACTTTGCGTTTCAGGAGGAGTTGTTGTTTAAGGTTCCCATTACAATGACCTTCTATTTGTAACATTAATTTCATCTTGTAAAACGAATCTTACTTGTTCATGCAACATGCGTTGTCGGACGAATTTTTTGGGTTTAAGATTTATTAGTAACGCTCTACTGATTTTTTGAGTTACTAATATATTTTGGGGTGAACCTGAGTAAATTCGTGTGTTCTATTTTACTATGTAATTTTCTTTATCTTACTAACTTTCTTTAATTACTTACATTTATAATTATTAATTTTTTACATTTATCTTACTAATTTTTATTTATTTTAATTTTCACGGATATATTCTAATTATATAAATTACTATACATATCAATTATATATTAAATAACAAATATAATAACAAAAAACCAAAAAAAAGTCAACCCAGGCTGGTCACGTGGCCAACCTGGGTCCACCCCCAGGTCGGGTCGCTGACCCAAGTCTAGACCCGACCTGGGTCCACCCCCCATTAAGAGGGGCTGGGATCGGCCCCCCCTCAGACCCGATCCCAAAGAGCACCCGTTAAGGGTGCTCTTATAGTTTGGGACCGTATGACATATAATATCCATCCTTTTCTACGCATGCACAGTAACTTCGTAAGGGGTACGAACACTGTAACAAGTTACCTCCAAGAGCACCGACAAAGGATAGCCCAAACACGTTAACTTGTTTTCTTCCTACAATGATTTGTCATCTCATATGTAAGATAAAAATTACAGTAGATCGGATATATATATATATATATATATATATATATATATATATATATATATGTGTGTGTGTGTGTGTGTGTGACGAAATCCTGCAAAAACGTAGAGAGCGGAAATCATCAAATGTTGGCCTAGTACAGTTTTATTGTGTGGCATCCACTAGTTACCACCGAAATTGACTTCCACTGCAAGAAGTGAGTGGGCTTGCATGTTGATTACAATAGAAAACGTTCACTACTAACTAGTCCAGTGGGCCTTGCAAAGCATTGCTTAGGAAATCCAATTTCGGGCTAGTTCTGTAAGAAAATTACATCATCTACACAGAGATCTTACGAGTATTATATTATTGTTCTAACAACAATGGGACAAAGCATTTTGAATGACAAATAATTACAATCAAATATCACACGATTTGGGAATAGTGACTGTGAGGTACTGAGGTGTAGAAAACTCTCAAGTCTAATCACATATAATAGGACAAGAAGAATACGATTTCATCCTTCAATTTCAACATGTTAAAAAAAACCAAATAAATTTGAAGTAATCAATAATTAAATGCACGACATGCTACAGTATTGAACTCCATCCCATACTTTGACCAACTGGGGTTATCTCAATGGGAAGATTCTTAGTGTTGAGATAATCAATATCAGATATTGAATCACAATATGCGCATTCACATGTCTCATGTTTAAAATGAGGTGCGGTAAAAACAATGCGTACAAAACTTCATCTTTCATGTACGTGTAGTAACTAAAAGTCATACCTTCCTTTAAAAAACTAAAAATCATACCTCGTACTCTAATCATACTGCACTTATGTCGGCCCAATCTTACGTGTCACAACCGTGTGACATTGTCTTCGGACATGATCAACATAAATACAATTGCTTCACCTGTATTTTAATTTTTTTTTTTGCAAATTAAGAGATAACCAATACATGTTTAATAATGATGAAATTCTCATAATCATCATTATGCTTGTCATCATTTGCTACAAGTTAAGCTACATAAATTTCGATTTGTCACCAAAAAATAATGGAATATGACTAACACTACTTGATAGTGTCCTCCAGTGGAAAGGATATAGACTAGAGTTAGGATCCGTTTGGGTATTTGATTTAAGGAATAGATTATTATGGGGTATGAGCATTCAGTATTTGAGTAAAACAGTTCCACACACACCCACAAATTAGATTTTTGGGTGGAACCTATTTTGTATTTGTGATGTTGGATGCTAAAAAGTATCTTCAGCTATTGAGGTTCTAGGGTCGCCCGAACCTTTAATTTTGCACCAAAATCTGCTTCAGATCTTGAACTAATTTTTTTTTATTGTAGAGGGGAGGGAATATGTTAGAGCTGAGAGTTATCGATCATAAACTATTAACCCGTATATATTTCATGGAAAAACCTTAATCCTAAAGTTATGGTTAACAAACCGGACATAACCTCAATAAAATTACAAAAAGTCGAAATTGTACAGTGTTTCGTCAGATTGAATGAATGAAATGCTATCTATGGCTCGGTAATTATCTGTTTGATACATTTCACCAACATTTAAATATAGTTATGGTCGAAATCACACATATGCATGAAACACAAACATAATTATATCTTAGCGTGACTAAACATCAATAATTTTTTCAAACCTCCACCTTTTGAAAATCATAAAGAAAGAGACAGGCATCACAACAATAAACCTCAATTTACATACATCATAGCTGCCATCAATTATAATACCTCATGCATAGCATGTGCTAATATACGAGGCTTATTTAAGATCCCAACAAATATGAGAATGTCCCGCAACCATTACCAACCCCACAAATCCACAATGACTACATGTTACACGAAAACAGTATTATTATTATTACATGCACTCAGAAAAAGAAAAGAAAGACACAAAGACAAAGACATCATAGACAAAAGCAAAGGAAAAATAACAAATAATCTCCCAATAGATTCCACCAAACTCGATCCGGCCTCAAGAATCCCAACACATGAAATCCTCCTCAAACCCCCCAAACCCTTCTGTTGGGAGATCAAAACATGCACCGGACAGGTCCTGGAAGTTGCCATAGTTGTCCACGTGGAAATGGGGCATTGGGTCCCCCACTTTTCGGTCTGCCTCCCAATCAAGCCCCTCGAACGAACACGTGGCTCTTTGCCTTTTGGTGCTGTTGCTTGACCTCTTCTCCCCATGGCTGGTGTTGGAGCTGTAACTGTTCCACACATCCAACACAATGTCGTGTGGGGGGCCCTCCATCTGGGGTTGGGGTCGGAACTCGAATTGGGTGAAAGTCGTAGGGTTAGGGTTCCGCTCGGCTCGTGGGAATGGGTCAAAGACGTGGAATGGTTTTCTAGTGGCAACTTTGGAGACATGTTCTTGTTCTTTCTGGTCGAGTGTCTCGGTTAGAGGCTTGTGTGTGTTGGGGTCTATTCCTTGTTGCTTTAACTTCTTCTTGATGGCGGAGTTCCAGAAGTTCTTGATCTCGTTGTCGGTTCTTCCTGGCAGATGCCCAGCAATTTGTGACCATCTGAGGACATGCATGCATGCATGTACCCCGTTAACGAAAGATTTGAGGGTGCATTTACAAATGACTATATATAATGACATGAATGAAAAACATCAACACGTGCAATAATGGCAAACCTGTTGCCCAGGAGCTGGTGCAAGCCAATGATCAACTCCTCCTCTTGCTGTGAAAAGCTTCCTCTTTTAAGGTCAGGTCTCAAGTAATTCAACCATCTCAGCCTACAACTCTTACCACACCTCAACAAACCTGCAAAATCATTAAGGATGCGTGATTGAACATCATATTGCAGGGAATGTGTTAGTAGTGTTACAATCAACAAACCATAATTGCTTCAAATCCTCCATTATGGATTTTAGTACATTGAATAAGCTTACTTAAGAAGATGAGTGAGTAGTACTAATAGGGATCTTAGATCTACTAATACCACATTTCACTAGTTCTATCTTCCATATAATTAATTAAGTAACATCATCTCATGTTCTTCATTCATTGTCATATGTTTTGAAACCATACACGCAGATCCTATATATCGTTTTTCATCAAAAGAATTGGAACAAGAAAAGTAGACAAAAATACCAGCTTGTTGCGGTACGGAGCTCCAACACCCGACACCAAAGGTGATGATATGGTTGAAGAGCTTCTCGTCTTCCTCGGGGGACCATAAGCCTTTCCTCATCTTTTGCTTATGGCAGCAAAAGTGCTTTCCCATTGGAGTGGGTGGTTTGAAGAAGGGATCGAGGGAATGAGTGGTTGGTTTAAAAGGGAACAAGGTGTGGAGATTATGCTTATGATTGAAGTTAAGGGAGTAAGAGAGGACAGGAAAAGAAAATAAAAGAAAGGAAAAAGGGAGAGAGAGAGAGAGAGAGAGAGAGAGAGAATAGGAGGGAAGGTGAAGCATCAAGTGGACTCTAAGCAAGTGCCCTTCATGTGTGCTTGCGTTTCAAGATTGGATAGGGTTTTAAGAAAATTTGGGTTTGTCAAGAAACAAACAATTAATACTACATGTTTGAGTAGCTTGTTTGGTTGGGACTTGAGAGTTGGGAGGACACATGAGATCTCATACTATACGTGCATTACCGGTGGAACATTAACTTCTTAATTATATGATCGACACTTTTGTTATATTTCCAATGGGATATATAGGATCTTATAACAAGTTACAAGCATGTTACAAAAAAATGTTTGATGTCATGATAATATAGTTGCTAATAATAGTCATATGATGATTTTTGTTTCAATATAATTTTGCTAGCTTGCGACTACTTTCTAAACAAGATAATAGTACAATATATTATAAACTTTGGGAAACTTCTATCTTTTTTGCTATGTTTAACTAGCAAATTTAGGTCGAAGGCCCTACCTCTCTCATCCCAAATCCAAGTGAACATCACCGCACTAACAAGGATCGAAACTAATTAGAAGACATATTGGGTTCCTTAGAGTTTTTTTTCTTAAAATATTATTTGCAGTATATATTTGTTATTTTGGTCCAACTGAGTGACTAGTTGTGTTATTATTTGACCTATTTTCACATCAATTTTAATGAATTTACCAAAATTACCAAAATATTTGTAGAAAAACATTAAAAATAACCCTCACATGTTATGTTGTTTATTTTTAACATTAATTTTTTTAATATATTTTTTTCAAAAAAATTGAGACCACTTTCGGGTTAAGAACATCTTGTCATTTTTTAGTCAAAATTGACACATGAGGGGTAAAGTGTCAATGACAAGATGCCTTCAACACATTCGAAAATGACAAATAACCCCCAATTATGTTAACACTTTTAAATGTAGCAGTTTGCCCATTATCCTTTATTTGTTGGCATTTTACCTCATTTTGTTAGTTTTGATCCAAAAAATGACTAAACTGTTATCAACTTGAAAACCAAAATTAAACTAATATTTGTAGAAAAAAATTAAAAATAACCCAGAGATTATCTTGTTTATTTTTAACATTAATGTTTTTTAATGTTTCGTTTTCAAAAAACTTAAGAGTTGCACTCTTAATCTTTAAAACATTGCAATTTGCTCCCATATCTTATCATTTGATAGCAAAATTTGCTATGTTTTAAAGATTAAGAGTGCAAATTGCCAATTATTGAAAAATTAGAATGATAAACTGCAATTAATCCTAAATGAAATATTGGTAAACTTCAAACCTTATTAGTAGGAGTTTTTTTTGGCTTTATGCACTTACTTATATATATAATATTGATATCTTCATGTTAAATGAAAATATTGCTTATTATATACTTGATGGACGGTGGGGATTGGTAGTTGTAACATGGATGTCCGGACGATGGTGACATGATCGGCATTTAGATGCAAAATCGGACACCTGACTAAAGCAGGGACTCGTGCCGCACTGCAACAGGCCCCCTGGGCCCGACGCGACTAAGGGTACGTTTCGTAAAACACGAATCAACGCGACGCTGGTTTGTGCAACCAAACAACAATTGGTGGATTTGGTTCATGCGTGTCAAACTCAGACGCCCCTGTGTTAAATCCACTCGTTTGAGAATCCGACTGGAGTTAGCTTTTCACCGAGACGCAAATATTTTTACTAAGTTACCAATATTACCTCATTGTTACTCTATTGTTTTACCAATATTGAAATCATCTTTAATCTGTTTTTTAAATTTTCTTTTTTTAAAATATGTTTTCTAATTGTTTGGGTTTTTTCAAAAAAATTATTGAATAAAATAACTCAACTTTTTTCAATATGTTACCTCCTCTACATCATTTGGGGGTCGATCTTGAAAAAATTAAAAAGTCATTATTTTTTTTTTAAAATTTGGTAAAAATAAAAACAATTAGAAAACATATTTTAAAAAAATAATAATTTAAAAACATATTACAAAAAAAATTAGAAAAATAAAAATGTGAACGGTACACTTACCACAATTTTTTGTCTTGGTTTAGCCAAACAAAATTTTACGTTTGAGTTTCACTTTCACTTTCTCCAGACGTTCGCGTCAAAAATGAAGACCGAGACGCAACGTCTTACCTTCGAAACCCAAGACGCGAGTGTTGCCAAACGAACCCTAAAGCAGGGACTCGGACCGCACTGGGTCTGTTTTTTCTGTGTCCGGTTGAGTTTAGATTTTTCCGACATTTTTTTAATTTGCAGTATACAATCACAATTGAATTAACAAACACCAACACAATTTATTTTTTGCCAAAGTAGTTCATTTATTTATTAATAATTATTGACTCAAATTGAGAAACAATATAAATACATATTTGATTACATATGAAAAACACGGAGGCTAGCTAAACCTAAGGAGTAATGATAAAAAACATAACATGTATTAGGAAAAAAATACTCCTTAAATAAAATGATTTAGTTAATTTGTCTTCAATCTTCATCGTTGTTGGTGTCGTTAAGATTCATGTTTTGCGTTCTGTCCGTTGCGTTCATCCAATCCTTTAGGCATACGCACATCTCGATTGAGTTGTCAGACAAGTTTTACCTCTCGTCAGTTAAGACATGTTTATTTGCGCTAAATGCAGACTCCGACGCCTGATTTTGTAGGATCGTGTATGACTCTAATTAATCTAATCAATTTCACTTAATCTCAACTAAACATGCAGCGGAATAAACAATTTAAAGACGAGTAGAGAAAAACAAACCACAAGGAATACAATGAGTTTTTATAGAGGTTCGACCTCCCACCTACTTCTTCTCTTGCAAGCTTCGCTCGACTCCGCGAGCTCTGCCTACATTTTCACTACCCGCTCTTAGTTTTGGGCTGGGAGAGAATGTCTTTACAAACCAAGCCTTACGAACACCTTGCAAACTTGATTTTCTTTTCTCACAATCCGAGAAGGATGCTTCGGTTTTTCACTGAAACATTTACTCTTTGACAACAAAGGTGAGTGGATCAAACACTCTGTAACTTGAGCACACTTTGAGTATGATTGGAATTGGATCAAAGTGGTGGAAGTTTAAGCTTGAGTGTAGGATTTGGGGCTTTGAAGATTTGGGAGAAGTCTCTCTAGTATGTGGAGCAATTAGAATTGTGAGAGGTCTGTAAATAAGGTGGTACATCTATTTATAAGATCCTAGAGAAATATAACTGTTGGGGAAGAATTAGGTGAGTTGTGTGTAAGATACACAAATTAGAAATTAAAATTCTACAATTATGTCCATCAACGGTTGTCCGAATTGGGAAGAACAATTGACAATTTCCATAAGGAAACGTTTGAACCATATAAAGCTTTGGTCGAACCTATTTGGTTTATGACTTAAGTGATCGGTCGACCGAAATCAGGGCTTTGGCCAAGTTAAAGGAATATCGATCGACCACAAAAGGAAGGTCCGGTCGACCGAAAATAACCGGCAATTTTGGTGTCTCGAAATATTTATATTTGGTCGACCGTTTCTAGGACCACGGTTGACCAGTGACCAAACGTATTTTGGGGGTTAGAAGAAAAATACGATTACGATCATTATACAATACAACAAGAATAACGGTCGTCCGGAACATACGGGTAATCAGTCGACCGAACCAAGACTAAAGTTGCATATGACAACCGGTAGATCGGACAACTGTCGGTCGACCATCCGAGTGCAGACAGTTCTAAAAGGCTTAGTTATCGTATGGAATTATGTTATTTATTCAAGTCGGATTCATATTGAAATTTGTATGTGACTTCTATAAGTTTCCAAGAGTCTATGTGAATGAATTTTAACTCTTGTATGCCAAAGTTCACATAAATTTCAAAGACTCAAAATTGAAACAAAATTACATGTCTTCAAAAGCTTGATTACATGTTTTGACTTCAATTCCATTTTTACTTGAATCTTGATCACATGTAGATGTTAGCACAATACAATATATTTTCTATGCATAATGTGTGTTATTCTACATTTGATTGTGATTAAGATTATGTTGATTGAATCATTAAAATACGGATTAAGGCCAAAAAACAAACAATATTATTTTTTTATGATGACAACCTATATCTTAATACTTAAAATTTTAAATATGTAAACTATACGTATATGATGCCACCTATGGATGTGCATAATTTTTGTTCAATTATTTCAATTTCAAGTTACTTCTCCCCTTTGACATCAATTAAATGTAATAAAAATGTAATCATAAGATGTCTAAAATCTTCTCCCCGATCGTGAAACAAGAATATAGTCATTTCCTTCGTGTTGTCTCAACAATCAAATCAACAAGAAACCACGTGTCATTTGCTGAGCAACTCGATTGGAGATCCTCCGGTTCCAGGGATTCTGTCAGGTACTGTGTACAAGGAGGGATTCGGTATTTTAAATTTAGCTGACACACGGATACATTTGAGAATAAAATTAAATATGAACTCCAAATTTAAAATTCAAACCTTAAATCTTGATTTACAGTATATGTAAATTAAAATAATCAAAAATCATAAAATTTGAAATATATTTTATGCAATATCTAGATATATAAAAATGAGCGGACTTCACTAAAAACCTGAAACGATAAGAAAATATGAAAAGTTGTCAATTTGCCTTTTTACCTCTTGTTTTATGCATCCGACACTAAACCAGAGATTGTCATTTTGCCTTCTGACCTCTTGTTTTCTTCAGAGTTTCTTTTTCTCTGACGCTTTGTTTGGAAGGAAATTAAATAGATCTATGCATAGTTGCAGAGTGGTAGAATGTCTATTTTCTTGGTTTAGCAAAATGAATAACAGCTGTTGGTTTTAGTTTCAGCCGATTTTCGTGTAGGTGATATAGTTTGTTTATTTTTTTGATTTTCTGACCGCTTCAAATCTTATGTGAGATACGTGGCAAGTTACAATTTAGATTTATATAAATCAAAGACATTGTATTAGACCATAAATGTCATTCTATGGAGGTGTATAAACACTTGTATGAGGACTGAGGAGCTATTATTTAAGATTAAGACAATATGATCCGTTACTAGTATCCAACATCAATACTTCGTTGTTAGAATATTCGTCATACTAGGATTTCGAACCTAAAGTGAAAAGAAAAATTGAAACTTTAAACAAACTATAATTTAGAAAGAATACGGTCATGATTATGAGCAATTCTGGAAGTCCAAGTCACTAGTCAATTATCTAACTAAACTAGTTCAATCAGAAGCTCCTTGGCATCGAAATATTTAATCATTCAGAATCTTGTCTCGTTGATGGGGGTCATGAATGTTTATTGATGCACATAACAATTAACAAGTGATTGCTCATAACTTCTCTCAGTGTCATTTTTTTCTTGATCGACGTTTACTTTATTGATTATGATGATTACAATATTAATGCAAAATCTTTTTTTCATTTTAGTTACTTTGGCAACTCTCTTGTCGTTTCAAGTTCCCACCATTCATTTGTTCTTTCTCCAGTATTCACATTTTCTTTCGTATTTCAATCGGGGCTATGGGAGGTTGGTTTTTTATCATATCTTCGCTCCTAGATGTTATTTCAAAAGGTAAATTACAATTTATTTTTTCAACTACGGGAATATAGTACTTTGATTGATTCAGTTTTAAAATGACACGGTAACAAATTCTTACCTGTTAAGAGCATAAACAACAACTATCTTTATCACGTTAACTTCTCTCTACCACATAAGCTCACTCAATCTATCCAAAAAAATTCATTAATCACGCCCAAAAACACCTCAAACACCCTACATTCTCTCACATCCACGTCGTTTGGAAATCAATCACAAAAAAATCTATAAAATCAAAACAAATAAAAGCCAGTTGACTCAACTTGAGCAGCATTGCAAACCAAACCTATGTCAATTTTGGTTTTGGAAAATTCTTCTTCGCAAATTCCTGATTCAGGGGATTTAAAGTCTAATCCACTGAATCACACGGTGAAACAAAACCATGAATGGCTTCCAGATCATTAACATGAGAGTGGAAACTAGGTGGTGATGTAGATAACGGGCTAGTTATGTCCAAATCTTTTCCTGAAGCTACCTTATTTAATAAAAAAATGATAAAATAATTTAATTCAAATTTAAAACGAATTTTATCAGATTTTAAAGAAATAAAAAATTAATTCTACGATTGGGAGGAGGACACCTGCCCCCACTCAACCACACCGGAGGCTCGCCCTGTGCGCTTCACCGCGACGCCCACCGCCTGATAATTCGCTTGGGCAAGGTCGTGCGGAGGACGTGGCCGGCGAAATGCACGGGAAAGCCGACGTGGTCGGGCGCCCGACTCTCCACGCCCTCCGTTAACACTGCTCTAAACTTTGAATGTGTAATATTTTGCCTTCTTCATCATAAATTAGTGTTTTTCAATATATTCGTCATGTTTTAGTTTTTTCCATATTGTTTGTTAAACATACTTCTCATGTATCTAATGTCAAAGTTCCATTCAAATCGAATGTCAAATTTTGTTCAATTTTTGAAATTTACCACAAAAATAAATTAAGATTATATTTGGCAAACAATAATAATGAAAATCAAAAAATAACAATAAAGATAAATATAAAGATAACTAAGAGTATATTGAAAAATAACAATTTTATGGAGAAAATGAGTATGATGTTATAGTTTGTGAGTGTGACGTTTTAAAGTTTAAATTATCAGTGTTACTTATTTGTACCTGAGAGAGGCAAAATTGTAATTGACCATATTTTTAATTCATGTATTATGTTAATTCTTTTTTCTCCTAACAGATTTAAACGAATAGCCCAATGATATATCAGTACCGTTTGGATGGCAGGGGCATCTTGTCTGAGGAGTTGGAGAATTGCAGAAGCTTCCCAGACACAAAACCCCTCACACAAAAAGAATTGGGAACTACTAAACGTCGCCCCAAAACTACTTAAATCGTCCCTTGAAATTACCAAATTGCCCTTAACAATATATTTAATACCCATATCGTCCCGTGTCTATAAATTAGGCCTACGGTCTTGTATATTCATAATTTATCAGTAAAAATACCACGAAAATGTCTGGCGAAGGTGATGCATCCGGTGAGGTAAGTCTGGTGCGGGGCAAATTTTGGGTCGGGCGTCTGCATTAGACGCCTCCCCCAAGGTGAGGGTGTCTGCGTAGGACGTCCTCCCCTTGGCCGAGGCGTCTAACGCAGACGCCTACGCAATGGGAGAGGCGTCTTATGTAGACGTCCTCCCCTTGGGTAAGGCGTCTGTAGTAGACGCCCTTCCCTAGGGTCAGGCGTCCTACTCAGACGCCTCACCCTTGGGAAGGGCGTTTAACTCAGACGCCCCACCCATGGGGTAGGCGTTTAATACAGACGCCCGGAATTTTTTTGATTTTTTTAATTTCGATTTTTTTTTGTAGGTTCCGTTGGAAGATTTCGGTGGTGATGGAGTGGATTACAGTGAGTTATTTCAAACTACACAAATCTTTAAAACAATCGATGAAGCATGTAAATGGGCCAAACAAGTAGCTATCGGAGCTGGGTTTTTTTTGGTCGTGTCGTCGTACAAAACAAGATCAGATAGTCGGATGGATTGTTATTTGAGATGCGACCGGCGAAATCAAATGGAGTCTCGGGATATGGATACTGCACTTCGAAGAAACACCAAAAGAAAGGGTTGCGGTTGCCGTTTCTTAATAAAAGTGGTGGAGCGACGAGATCGTGATGGATGGGTTGTGGTTTTTAATAGTGCTCACGGACATCACAACCACAGACTGGCAGTTTATCCAGAGGGTCATCGTCAAATTAGTGGTCTAAGTTCTGGGGCGAAGAAGATTGTTCGTGATATGACTGAGGCGCAAGCAAAACCACGGAACATCTTGAAGGCAGTAAAAGAAAAATTCCCGGAGGACAATCCAAATCAAAGGCATATTTATAATTTCAGAGATTACATGAGGAGGACAAAATCTGAAGACCGGAATCTCGTCCAGCAGTTTCTCTATCAAGCAGTGCAGTGTCAGTACTTACATTGGATTATGGCGGATCCAGAAACTGATGTCGTCACTCACGCTTTTTTGGCACATCCGACGTCAGTCCAGTTGTTGCGGACATATCCTTTCGTTATCTGCATGGATTCGACTTACAAGACGAACAAGTATAAGATGCCTTTGTTCGAAATGATTGGGGTCACACCAACAAACATGAATTTCCTTATTGGATATGCGATTTTGATGGATGAAACTTACTCCAGTTATCTGTGGGTGATGGAGAAGTTGCGAGATCTGTTATTGGGGATTGTCAGCCCGACTGCAATAATAACAGACCGGGAGTTAGGCCTTATGCGACCAGTGAGAGAGGTATTTCCTGACCCTGCTCATTTACTCTGCACATGGCACATCAACAAAGACGTATTGAACTACGCATACCACGTATTCGGCAAAAATAAGCAGATGGCAGAGACTTTGAGGCGTGGAAGATGGAGGAAAATCATGCTTTCTACTTCAGAAGCCGTGTATGATAGAGCTGTGTATGCTCTGAAAGATTTGTATAGATCGTGGCCGGCTATCACGGAGTATCTGGACACCACGTGGTTGGTGCATAAAGAAAAGTTTGTGCTGAATTGGACGAACAAAGTCCTTCATTTTGGGAACACCACGAATTGTAGGGTCGAAAGTGCTCATTCGGCTCTAAAAGAGTGGATTTCTACATCGACTGCAGCTCTGGACACTCTTTTCGAGCGCGTCAACGCGGCTATTGAAATGCAGCTGACGAATATTCGAAACGCTCTTGAAGACTCGAGACGGCGAAATTTGACTAATTTCGGACATGCTCTATATCGTCACATAAATGGCCGAGTTTCGCATCACTGCTTGCAATTGCTGAGTCAGGAGGTGAAAAGAATGCAAGAGTTAGATGATGAAGTTGAATATCGTTGTGAGTGCGCTTTTCTGACTTCTCATGGGATACCTTGCGCATGTACCATCCGCGGATGTCTTGAATCAGACAACGGAATTTACTTAGAGCAGATTCATTCGTTCTGGAGGACACTTGTCATTGGGGAAGGAGCCGGGAACGCAGAGTTTGTGTCTCAGGCAGCTCAAGACGTCGAACATTTTCGCAGCCTGGTTGATGAGATTGCAGGAAGTGACCCCACCGTAATTCGATCTGCCTTTCGGGTTTTATTCGAGCAGCTACACCCCGAACATGCGCATTTGAGAGAGCCTGCAGAAAAAACAAAGCTACGAGGTCGACCAAGGGGAAAGTCGACACGACGGGACCCTAGTGTGTTTGAGTATGCAGAGCGAGGTAGTGGTCGATCTTCAGGTAGTGGGAGTAGAGGTCGTGGTCGTTCTTCCGGTAGTGGAAGCAAAGGTCGTGGTCGATCTTCTGGTTCTTCGTCTGTGAGGGGAGGATCAGGTATACCATCCCTATATTTATTGTTATTATAATTTTGTTATTTATTTCAGTAAATATGTATCTTTTGTTATTATATGTAATTGTATTTTTTGTTTATATTGTAGTGACTGGGCGGGCTGACGTAGACGACTTTCCATATGCGGATAGGATTCTTGGAATCATTATGTCATTCCTACACCAGTGGAATGATGTACGTGCTGATGGAAACTGTGGATTTCGATGTGTCGCCGATGTTTTTCACGGTGGTGAAGACAATTGGCAACTCGCCCGTCGTTCGATTTCAAATGAGCTAGCTGCGAACCCATCTTTTTATGAGCACGTATACTACGACGGTGTGGCGCAGGCTCGTCACCGGATTAATTGGGGCGGGGGACCTTGTGGCGAGAATCACTACATGGAGACGTGGACGGACTTGTTTCCCATTGCAAATTTTTACAAGTGTGCAGTTATGTTCTTCTCTCTCGGAAATGATGGTTCGTTGTACCCATGTCTTACAGTTCTACCTTGGAAGAGTTCACCTACCGTGACGAGACCGTGCAGAGAGTTGATTATTGCTCATTTAGGAAGTTACGCTCATTACATTCGTTTGGATTTGAATGAGGGATTCCCCGTACCTCCTATAGCGACTCTGTGGTTTCAAGTATGAGATGAGAGTGTTATTGGATGGGAGCTGGAGTACCAAAATATGATAGCATCTTGGCAACAATTATGTAATATGTTTTGATATGTTTGTACCAATTATGTAATATGTTTTGATATGTTTGTACACTATATATTGTTGCTTTATTATGTAATATGTTTTGATATGTTTGCTTTATTTGCATTATATATAATAGTACGATACGTTAGCAAACACAAATAAAAATAATAAGCGTAGGACAAATAAGCAAACATAAATACAAATAATAAGCGTACGATATGTTAGCAAACACAAACACAAATACAAATAATAAGCGTACGACAGATAAACAAATATAAATGCAAATACTAAGAGTACGGTACAACAGATCAGCCTACTCATCATCCGAATCATGGTCGGAGATGCCTAACTGAGTATGCCACGAGTGTATGATCTCATCCAAATCTCCGCATGCAGCTCTGGCATCGTCTGGCAGCTCATCCCTCATCTGCAAGATTGGGTCTACAGCCCGTATCATCTTACTCATCCACTGCACATAACAATAACATTAGCGTACATTAACAAATTATACGGTACAAATAAATATAGATAAAATGAAAAAATTACCAGATCGCCATACGTCCTATCTGGTGGTCGATCTGCTCTCCGGGAGGCACCACGGACGATGATAGGATGTGAGTAACTACCGAACCAATCAAGATAACGTGCATCACACTCGGAGGGGTCGCGACTACGTCTGAAGTCGCCAAGGGACAATCGGCATGATCTCGGAAATATCCGCCAAGTCGATTCCGTTGTAGAAACAGGGAACCTGACGTCGTACGTCGCTGCTGTCGCAGACCGCACCGCATGCTCTGGTGTCGGGATGTCAACCGGGATCACCTGAACATATCCTAACTGACGCAAGACCCGATCGGGCATATAAGGCTCTATGATATCCCGATAACGAATAAGACCCATCAATAAAGTCCTCGGGACATCCGCTGCTGGGTCAGGACCATAGGGTAACCACTCCACCTAAAGTTTAACACATTAATAATAATACATCTTAAAATTAAATAAATGGTGTAAAGTTTGATACCTCTGATGCAGTCATCTGATCTAGCCGTGCGCGGATGGAACGCAATCGTCCATCGCTCTTGTCCTCGCTCCGGACGGCCCACATACCCGAACGTGGATGACCCTCGTCGATAATCTTCCGCTCACGATGCGGGCGGAATGCAGGAATGTACTCGTATATCCACGCCTGCAGCAGCGTAAGACAACCTGCAATCCCAGAACAATCCGCACGGCTAGCTATCCCAAGCTGCCGGTACAGGTATGCCAACGTCGCTGACCCCCACGAGTACTCACGAACGGTGTCCGGGTCCCTAACCTCCAGTAGATCGCGTGGTCTGATCCGACAACCACTCTTGTCGACAAACAAGACGGCTCCGAGCATCAAGAATAGGTACGCCGTCAACTGTGTATCATCGGCCCGCGGAGGTCGTGCTCGTCTGCATAGGTCCTCAAGGGAGTCGATGCCGACACCACCACCACTCCATAAAGCTGTATCTCTCGCCAGACCATCAGGTGTGACACCAAGCAACTCTGCCACATAACACCTCAGCTCAGACGTCGACCCCTGAGCACTAACCAGACGACCATCCACAGGAATGCGCAGGATCTGGAAAACATCGTGAAGCATGATCGTCATCTCTCCGAAAGGCATGTGGAAAGTGTTGGTGTCAGGCTGCCACCGCTCCACAAACGCAGAAATCAAAGGCATGTCGAGATAAGGGAACATGCTGTACGGTAAGTGCCCCAAATGCGTGGTACTAATCTCCTCTCTGATATCAGCACTCAGTGTAGACCGCCAACCCTGTAGTGTTGTACAGGCTCTGTGCCGATTATGACACTTCAGAACCTTCCGATCCTCTCCGTCCCAGATCCGTCTAGCGATGTGACCCCAGAAACTAGGAATGACGCTCACATCTAAAGGACCACCAGGCGTCATACTGCTCACGATCCAAGAATCGTCCTGGACCCTCTTCTTCTTCTGAGCGCGGGGATCAACAGTGCACGAGCTCGAATCCCCGGTCGTAAACCTCCCACCCCTACCCTTCCGCATCATCCATCCCGCGGAAGTAGAACTACCCGCTCGACCACGTCCTCTGCTATACTCCCCCTGCCTCTCCACCTCCGGGCGCTCTAACTCATACGGGTCATCATCGTCGCTCCCGTTGTCGGGACTGTCCACATGCTCATCATCGAAGGAATCATCATCCTCCTCACGACGACGTAATGCCTCTCTCTCCCTCCTGACCGAAGCAGATATCCCCCGTCTACGTGGATGACGCGGTGCTGAATCATCCTCTAAAGAACGGAAGGCGTGTAATGGTATCGACTTGCCTTTCCCTCCACTGTGACCCGATGACTATTAATTGAAATTTTAATTACAAATTTGTTAAATTTGTTAAACTAAATTATCATATTTATCACAATTGTTAAACTAAATTATCACAATTGTTAAACTAAATCAAAATTTGTTAAACTAAATTAAAACAATTGTTAAACTAAATCAAAAATTGTTAAAACTAAATATCACAAATGTTAAACTTAATAAGAATTTGTTAAATTAAATTTTCAGATTTATCACAATTTATTAAAGTAATTATCAGATTTAATAATTTTAAAAAAAAAATTTTGTGGAGGCGTCTGCGAGAGACGCCTCCTTTTTGGGGGAGACGTCTGCCGAAGACGTCTCCTCCATCGGGAAGACGTCTTCCCCAGACGTCTCCCGCTAGTGGCCGACGTCCGAGGGAGACGCCCCCCGCATGGGTCGGGCGTCTCCCTCTGACGTCGGCCACTTTTTTTAATTTTTTTTATTTTTAAAAACAAATAAATAAAGTAAGGTTACCGTATACGGGTACACCGGGGAACTGCTGGCTGCTTGCCTGGCCTCCGAGACATTCCTAATCTTCTGTAGTAGGTATATGAAGAGAAAGTTTTGAAAAAAGAGTGAAATTGTGAGATATATAAGCAAAAATAGGATGAAGGGCAATTTGGTAATTTCAAGGGGCGATTTAAGTAATTTTGGGGCGATGTTTAGCAGTTCAGAAAGAATTTGCAGCAAGCGGCGGATTTAAGTGTGGCACGTGTGAATTCTATTTTTTCTTTAAATAGTATACTTGGTGTCTTGTGTCAATTGTAGAAAAAAATATACTTATATATTATTACTTTTGGTATTTATTAATTTTATTTTTTAAAACAAAAATGTTATTATAATATTATTTACTATGACACCACGCTCATTTAAAAATCATTTAAAAAAATTAAATAAACACAAAAGCAAACCCAATGACAAGACAAAACCCAAAACCAAAGTTCAATTTTCCTTTGGTCTAAGTTTACGTCTACTTCTTGTTTACCTTTACTATTTCTAAAATATTCACATTTTCATTTCCTATTCCCAACAACACAAGATGTTATACTTTAATCTTCTTTTACAATTTTTCAAATTCAACAACCAAAAATATTAAATTGGGAAAAAAACCAAACAATTGTCTCTCCCGCTCAGCAAAACTTTCACATCCACGATCCACCTTCACAACTCCAAAGGCATAACCACACAACACGTACAAATTTCTCACTTGGACTGTTGGACAATTGCCAAAATAGTAGCCTAATATAAACGTGTAGAAAAAGGATAAGACAACCACGCCACTAACCACTAGGTGATCATTTTATGGTTTTTTTAACTTTAGAGTTTAGTATATAACATAAATAAGTAAGCGATATTGCATTAGTCAATTTTAGATAAATATTTCATGAAACTTATGATTTATTTACTTGTGTTGGTTCAAGTTCAATTTACAAAGTTATAATACTGTCCAAATGTAGGTCATGGATAAGTTTCTAATAATAAAATCAAACACCAAGTCCAGATAAGTGGAATCATCTCAAAAGTTAAGTAGGGTTGAACTGAATTTAAATGAATTAGTATCATATCCTAGACAAAGAAGACGAATATCTGATTTTCATGCGAGTTTGCAAGATTAAGTTCGTAGAGAGTATTATTTAAGATGACCAAGTCGGCCTATAAATCCTAAATGTAAGTTCTCCTGAACCAAATTTGGTGGAAAATATGCCAATTTAATAATCAATGGTTTGAAGAATATAAAGATTGGTTAACAATGTCGAAAAAGTATATATTTTGTTTTGAATAAAACTATATTCCAAATATTTATATGCTTGTTTTTATGAAAAATGATTTTTTATTGTGCACACTTTCGTAGTTTCTCTCTTGGATCCGCCACTGGTGACAACGTCTGGAGATTTTTGATTTGTCTAGGCAAAAGCGGCACGGGAGAAGCTTGAGACGTCGTGGGATCGATGCCTGAATGTGATAAAGCTTCATTATTTCGTTATTTCGTTTTCATTTATCATGTCGTCTTTTGCACCTCATGTTCATGCTTAATTTCTTGATATATCATTTCTTTAGCAATTTGGTTTCCTTCTAGAAAGTGTTCTATAAAGGATGGTCTACAAGTACCACTGCACATTTATTAATAGGCATGAAAGAACTATTTCGAGTTGAGATCCATCTGCATTACTATATGGGTGACCATGATGAATAGTTAATTACTTTGCGTCCACCTGAGCTTTAATTCCCGGATCCTCCTTGCAATAGAATCATGCACACTTCAATTATTAAAAGAACACGAGGAACATTAGGAGATATGAACAATTAATTAATGTTGATTCCTTTTGTCGGCTTATTAATTAAAGTGCTGGGTTGGTTTGATCTTGCACTCTACGTGAGGTTGACATGTGCCTGCGTGGAAGTAAACATCATGGATGGTTGGTTCTCCCTTTCCCAAGTTTCATGAACACATCACGTCTAAACTATTTTCACTGCTAACTAAACGGGTATAATCGTTTCATATGTTTATATTTTTTAAGGTCTTTAGTCCTTCGGCTATGATTAGAAAGTTTTGGGATGATTCACAAAGGCGTGTGGTCTCGCATTATTCAAGCCCTTCTACTGAGACATCTTTAACGGGGTCGTCCCGACCCCCGTCCACCGGGTCGTCACTGTTCACTCATGCATGAGTAATTTTTTTTGTTTTGATTCTTTTTAAAATTAGTTTTAATGTATTTTTTGAAAATATGTTTTCTAATTTATTTGTTTTTTTTGTAAAATCGACTCCGAAATGATGTGGATGAAAGAGATAAGTTGTGGTGGGTTATAGTTAAGATGTGAATAGTATAGAAAAGAGAAGAAAATGAGTTGGGAAGAGAGAAAATTGATGTGAATGAGAGTGAAAACTGACGTGGAAGAGAGAAAAAGTTAATGACCAAATCGTCCAGGTCATGACTAAAGATTTGTCTAAGTCATCCATCAGTATATACTATATTACTATGATATTGTTGCTGAAGGAAACGGTCAATCAACATTTTTGGGTTGTATGTGCCCTGTTGGTGAATGCACATGTTGGGGGTCGATTTTGCTGACACTCTCGAGCCTTTTTTGGCTTGTCTTTTGGAGCTTGTTTACTTGATTTCTTAACCAACTTAAGGAGTCGAATAAGTCAATTTTAGAGCCGATTAGATTTGATTTGGGACTTGTATAACATGAGATTTGTAACCTTTTTTTTCATAATTAGCACAAATCTTCTTCTGTTAAGGAGATAGAAAGCACCTAGGGCTTTGCTCTGTAATTGTGATTAATTAGGCCTTGGCCGACCACCATCCACCACCCAAGAAATCTTGAAGGTGAAGAGAATTATGTAGAAGGATACCATATAAGACATATTAAAAATTTATCTAACCGTAGAACTTCATTTCCAAAACATTCTTCAGCCACGATTTTACTTTGGAAATATCCCCAACTCAAGAAGAAAATGAAGACAAAATCAAAATTCTGAGAAAACTTCAATTAAGCTTCTTAGCTAGGGAACATAGATTCCATTTGTTGTGATTTTGATAACAATATTTCTAGAAGATACACTAGACAGATATACAATAGATTCCATTTCACTTGAAAGCGATCTCCAAGTAATGGCTAAAATTTAAGCGTATGCGTGTAAATATATATGGGTTGAGCTATGTTAACAGTAACCATGACTCTGACAATATGGTCATGAGTTTTATCTATCTTCTGTTTCTCTTCCAAATTAACTTTCTATCTCTTCCACATCAACTTTCTTTCTCCCCAACTCACTTTCTTCTATTTTCTACATTATTCACCTTTTAACCACAACCCATCTCTCCTCCACATCATTTCGGAATCGATTTTGGGGAAAATCTAAAAAAATCTACACAATCAAAAAAAATTAGAAAACGTATTTTCAAAAAAAAACTAATTTTAAAAAATGAAAACAAAAAAATGCTTTAAAAACGTGCTGGGAGAAAACGACCCGGTCATTTGAACGACCAGGTTGTCCCCCTGTTAAGGGAGAGATGACCTGGTCCCCAGGTCGTGGTGGTCGTGGGGGCGCACGACCCCGTTAAGGATGGCCTGAGTCATATATATGTTGCTAGTGCGAAGACATCAATACAATTGTCACAAACGTACGGTTTAGAAATCTGGTTGCCAAATCATATAATGCTTGTGAAAAACGAAATCAAGATTAATCAAGTAAGTTATTTTCGTTAGATTTGCTGCCTATTTATATAATTACTATATTATTTGCGACCGAAACACGGAATCCCTTCCAATCACTTTGTTGCCTTGTTGGTGGACGAAGATGTGACCGAGTGTACTTTTATTTTGTTTTGTTTTTTAAATTCCCTCGTGTCACCAGGATCATCTCCAATTGCTTAGATTGGAGAGGTCCAATTCCATAAATTTCAATAATTCTTTCTAGGGTTAATTACAATTTACCCACGTGAATTATACTTTGGTATCATTTTGTCCCCCTCAAGTTTCAAAATTAACAGTTACCTCCACTGAGCTTTAATTTTGTAACACTTTGCCCATTTAAACTTTAAAAACTCATTATTTAACACATATTCGACATTTTTTTCCTAATTTGTTGTATCCATAATACACTCCTAAACCTATATTTACGTGAAAGTTTGGATCGAAACGGATGTCGGATATGGTTGGAATTTGGGTCAGATTGACACTCAATCCGACCCGAATTCCAACCATATTCGACCATCGTTTCGATCCAATTTTTTTTGTTACACCCTTAAAGTCTTCTGCCAGGGGGTGTTGATGCGTGCAGACTGTTTGGGGAACATCGGGTGGCCATATGAGCATAGATGCTATATGGGGGAGAGACTTCAACTCGAAGGTGAGCGCCTACGGGACTGCACTTATATGCAGTTGGGAGCGTAGGGCTGGTTGGGAGCTGAAGCCGCTTCCCTGACGAGCCCAAGGCAGGGCGAAACCAGTCGATGTTGTCTCGCGCGCAGAATAACTGACTGTGTGTGCATGTATATGCGCGCGCACAGTGCTGTGCGGGCGTGTGCGACTGTTACCGCACAACTCCGTAATAATTGGTATCAGAGCCAAACCTATACATCTTGAGATGTCCCGTGAAAGACTTGCAAGAGGCGAGTAGCAGGGGAGCTTGTACATCTAAGGTGTATCAGACGGTTTGGGAAACTCCCAAGCTCCAGTCCAGAAGCTGTGTAGTTGGCCATGTGCTTGTGGGCGAACGTAACTAACCAGGAAACCTCAGAGAGGAATGATGGGGCATATATTCTCACTCGCAGAATACCTGAATGGTGATAAGTAAGACGTGCACGATGACGTGCACGATTTTAAAGGGAGAAAAGTTTGTCACACCCTTAAAGTCTTCCGCGCAGGGGGTGTTGATGCGTGCAGACTGTTTGGGGAACATCAGGTGCCCATATGAGCATAGATGCTATATGGGGGAGAGGCTTCAACTCGAAGGTGAGCGCCTACGGGACTGCACTTATATGCAGTTGGGAGCGTAGGGATGGTTGGGAGTTGAAGCTGCTTCCCTGACGAGCCCAAGGCAGGGCGAAACCAGTCGATGTTGTCTCGCGCGCAGAATAGCTGACTGTGTGTGCATGTATATGCGCGCACAGTGCTGTGCGGGCGTGTGCGACTGCCACCGCACAACTCCGTAATACTAAGAGCACCACTAAGGGGATCCCCTTCCCACGCCAGGTTCGTCCAATTAATTTTTTTTATTATAGATTTTTTTAATCTTTTGTTTGATTTTTTTATTTTTTTTGAAAAATATGTTTTATAATTGTTTTGATTTTTTAAATTTTTAAATTTTTTTCCAAAATGGATCCCGAAATGATGTGGATGAGAGAAACAGATTGTTGTTGGTTGTAGTGAGTTATGGTTAAGATGTGAATATTATAAGAAAGAGAAGAAAGTGGGTTGAGAGAGAGAAAACTAACGTGGAAGAGAAAAAAAAAAAAAGAGAACGTTCGTGACCAGGTCGTCCAGGTCATAGTTAGTGATGACGTAACGATAATAAAAGTACGTAGATGATTTTTCTATGTCCTAGAATTCTCTGACACGTGGATTATGGTTCTAAAACAACTGATCTCATCAGGCCACTAAAAAACAAATATTCAACGTGTTGGGCTATCGAATGATCGAGTATCTTCTCTATTATAATAATGGAATTTTAAGTTTTGGTTTGTAAGATCATGGACATGTCTAATTATGTGTCCCCTGTGGTTTCCCAACGCATTTTCTACTACAAAGAATTTACTCAAACAAACTGGTATTGGCGTTGGCAGTGGGTCGTGAGTCGTGACGAAAATACGTATTAATTTGTGTTGACGTGAAAGTTTTAATAGTTTCTATCTCACTACTTGGCTTGAGAACTTTTACTTTTAGTGGAAATCGAATTTCAACCGTCTCATTTTAAAATCTGCGGAGTAGAGCAGTTAATTCAAAAAAAAAAATTACTTTTTTTCACTCAAGGCAGATGAAGTTAATTACCACTCCCTATGTAGGAATGTAGCTATTTAATTCGTAGAATTAGCCTAAAAGCAAGAAGGGGTGATTTAGAACGGTGAAAGCTTGACACTGTAAGTCGATTATCAAGTAATGTAACTTATTGCTTTGCACTTCAATCATATCAGCTTCGTATGATCACATCTATGTTGATTGAGGTAAAGACCCGATGCCAAAGCACAATTTATGGTCTACATTATGTTGCAATCTAAGCATCAAATCAAGGATAAATTCCTAATGAAAAGGCTCGTTGGGTGAAATTAATTTAATCACGGAAAACTTAAGTAAAAAAGACGATCAGAAGAAAAGCACAAACAAAAAGTGACATAAAAGTACAGAGAAAAACAAACTCATCTCATTCTATCACCAACAAAAGAAACATAAAAATCAACAAACTGAGCGTACGAATGTGGCTTAACCCCAAGTCACATCCAAATGTTGCAACAAAAATCACTTGATCACAGTCTCATGTATAAAAGTAGACAATAATTGAGAGTTCACTTCTGAATGGAATCTTTACTGATCTCTTGTTTGTTTCTTTTTTTAATGGTTTCATGGAGGAACATTTTCCTACTGGAAGTAGACTTTTTTTTCTTCAATTTATGATCCTCGTATTGTAAAATATATAATTACAGTTCCTCTCTCCTCCATTGACCATTACGATACCAAAATGGTGATTCAAGCTTCTAAATTTGATTTTGAAGTTGAATCTACTTTAAGTCAATGAAGGTTTTAATGGGTGGAAATATGTATTATAATACGATAATATCTATGATACTGCAAAAAGAAAATGGCGATAATTATGAGATTTTCAATTATTTGGTGGGCAATTACGAAATTAATTATCTTTTAACATTGCTATCAGGGTGTGATGTCAGGTCTAAAACCCCTTAAAAAGTTGCTCCAACTTGTTCCGTTTTTATCATAAGCTTTGGCGCTAGTGTGGGCGTCTATTTCAGAAGGGTGGCTTCTTTTTGAAGTGATGATCATGAAAATGATTAAACAATAATAACTTTCTCAAAGTTTAAAAACTATTCCCCCTAAGCCTTCTCCATCATTAATTAGGTGCTGGTTCATATCATTGTTAAACAACATGGTTATAACACAATTTCTCCATCACGTAAATAGTCGAGACTATCTATCTAGTGTAATAAATCAGCAAACGAGAAAGGCAAGGAAATGATTGTTTAATTCGGCAAAAACTGTAAACACTAAACACCTTGTGCTGGGGAAGTCGATGACGATTAAAATAATAAACGAATTCATGTCATCATCCAATAAGATTATAGTTTTATACAAGTTGGAGAAGATCTTACCCATATAGCTACTTGTTTAAGATTAACTCTTGCCTAGAGCCAACTTTAACCACAAAAAGGAAATCCTTTACTAGGCTTGCTTACCTCAGGATTACCAATTATTTCGTTCTCCATCACGTAAATAGTCGAGACTATCTATCTAGTGTAATAAAAAGATAATGATTATAATTAAAGCAGGTCGTCCGGTAATATGATTGAAAGGAGGGTATAAACAGGAAAAATCATGCTTTAATTGGAAGATAGGTTTTCTATACTGAGCCCGAAATCATGATGTTTGAATGTAATAATTGCATTATCAAATACAACAAAACAAGGATAAATATCCTGTTTTAGAATTAGTAGTAATAGTAATAAAACTTGAGTTTGTGTAGCAACAGAATTAAAGTTTTGTGGCCCAATTATTGTAGGCTCATTAGGCCCATGTTTACTATCCGATGGGCCACACTTGTGGTTCTGTTCATTTCAATCTACGTGTGACTAATTTGAGCAGTGGCTACATAAAATTGATTTGTTTAGTGATATTCTCATTTATAATATGATCATTTAAGTCTGATGATATTCTCATTTATATCCTTCATATGACTCTTTATGCTTCCTTATATATTATCGCATAAATAAGAGGATATTGTGATGATTTTAATATATAGATAGAATTCAGAAGTTTTCTCGTTCTCCTCAAAATCTTCGTATTTTCTCTGTTGTTGCAAAGTTCCATTTTCATAACATATGAGGTTTTATTTGTTCAAAGTGGCAGGGAGATGTGTTTCTAGTTTTCATCATGAGTCCGAGTAATTGTTGTAATCCAGCTATGTTCTTAAATAATACAAGCTGAGGAGATAGGATTGGTTAGATACCTTTGATTGTTAATTTTTTTGTTTTAGTGAAGTGGGAATACCGCATGTTGTGAAAGGATATAAAAGGAATAGTGAATGAATGAGAAAGTTAGTTGGCTGTCAATTCCAAAATTTGGTGTCCTCTTTAGATCATTCTCCCGCCGGTTCCACTCTCGTCGGCGTCAACATGTACATAATAATTGCTATTACTTTAAACACAAAGGATAATCAACCAGAAGTTGTTCAGTGACTTCTGCCCGAAGGAACTATCAATTATTGTGGAATTAAGTATTGTTCAGGGATAACAGTGGATATTTCCTCTTCTAATCCTAAATCCCTGTGTTCTTATCTTGTCGTCACCAAACACATGAGTAACAATAATGCTTAACATTGCTTTTAAAAAAAACAATAATTCTTAACACGTGCGTTGATGGTCTTTGTTGTCGTTGTGTTATCACGACTAGAAATAATTTAGTTGATAGATCATTGATTATGCGGTAGATACTATTGTGGTTGGATCTCCACTCTCCAATGATATTCATAGATTTTAGTGTAAATGATAAATACTACAATATTTAAAAGATCATATGATGTCATCACGAGCATTTTAGCTTATCCTTTACGGCTTCACAACTTCTCTGTTGAAGATGATAATCTTCCAAAAGTTAAATGAACCTATTTTTTGGGACACGAAGCGTATGGTAATTAACCTATTAAGTAGGAAATGAGAAACCAATAAAAAATATAAAAAAAAAGATTTCGACTATATAGATGCTCTTTCATTGAGGGATTAACTGTTTTTGTTTAGGTTATGTTTGGGATCAGATCAAAAAAAACTATGCAAGATCACACTTGATTTGACCAATGTTCATTTTGAAGTAGTGATCTTGAATATGACACACTTATATTGTCCAAGATTTAGCCATTTCTAATTGAGTTGGTTGACATTTTAGAATCATATTCTCAGGTTTTTGGATCAAATTCGTGGTCTTGGTGGGCAAGAACGAAACCACATCTCTTTCACCGATGTCTCTCATGACACTATGACCGCTTGAACTTCATTAGCACCCAGTATGCACCAAAAATACACATCAGGTATTGAATCACTTCTAATTTGGAACCAAAGTTCACCCCACAAAGTGAGAAGAGTGTTTAGAAATTTTGGATCATAAAAAAATCTACTATGTTGGTGAGTCCACACATCCTTGTGATGCTTTCATTCTTTTATAATTAACAGGACCAAAGTGATCTATAAATTTTTATGGGTCCTTTTGGGCGTTTACCTAGCTGATTTTAGAAAAAAAACATTATCTTTGGAATTAACGTGTTCTCGTTTTTTTTTAGAAATGATGTGTTGGAAAATTACTAGTTTAGCTATCTTAGTAATATTTGATAGCATTGAAAGTGAAGAAATACTACGACAATTTCAAAATGAGTGTACGAAAAGAAAGAGTTATTACTTATTAGTGTAGAAACTTTTGTGGTAGATTCGTCATTCTTTTTGGTAATTTCTTGCCTTTATACTCGAAAGGTAAAAAAACATGACAAGATGGCGAAAACCAAAAGGGGCTTTTCAACATATCATTACTCTTTGATGAATTTGCAATAACTTCAGATTTGCCAAAAGGGTGCCTTAGTTTTGAGCCGTAAGAATCAATACTAAGTCACTAACTAGTAACTGTTAGTTCAGGAATGCCGTATAATAATATATATATACCCCAAAAATTCTTCATGTTAATCTTGATCAAAGAGCTATATAAAATATTATTTCCAACCCGAGAGTAAAATGTGAGACTATTTGAACATTGATTTTCATCTTTCAGTTAGAAAATTGAAACGAATTCTTTTTTCATATCTAAAGCACAAAATCAAAGTTCATCTGAACCAAACAATGTGTTTCAATATCAAACTCCCAGTTTCAATCACAACAACAAAATGCAAGACATACTCTCCTCGTAGATAGTTAAATCAAGTTCATACAAAAACCACTCACCCCCCACATCCATTCAGTTATCATCGTGTATATGTGACGGAGATTCTAAAATCCGAACAATTGTTGCGAGCTTAATCAGTGACCTGGAAATATGTATTTCCACCCTTCGTACAAAACGTTGAGGTAAATTGGTGAGTACTCCCAAAGGAGAAAAGGTCAACTACAAACTACAAACACCGACCATGCAAATCTTAACTACAACCACACAAGATCCCCAGCAATGTACAAACAAACACCTTCACCTATCCTCACTTCCCACATTCTGGCAACTAAACAAGCTCTCAAGCTCCAGCGGGACGAAGAATTCTACGTCACTCGGGTTGCACCTTGGCAGAAGCCTTCTCTTCTTCGGAGCTGGCGGTGGGCAAGGAGGCCTCTCCATTATCCTAGCACCACTTGCTTTTGGTGTGGTGACTGTCTCCTCGTCTTCGTCGTCCAAACGCTTCGCTTTTGTCGAGAGCACCGGAGGAATTCTAAGCCAACTCTTGGCTTCCACCTCCCACCCTTCATCATGTTGGAACAACATGGTTTTGCCAATAGGTGGTTGAGTGATGGTGTCAAGGTTGGGGGTCGGATATATAGGTTTGGAGTTAAAGTGGATGATGGTAAGATAAGGAAGAGTGGTTGGGAAGGCAAGGAATAGTATATGAGAAGGAAGAGAAATAGAAGGTGGTGTGTGTTTGTCCTTTTTAAAAGATCGAGTAAGAAAATTTTGGTGGCATTTTGTTTTGTTTGCGTGTGGACTACTTAAATGGAACTAAGAGTGTACTCTAGATTCAAGTGGAATGCTGGGGGAGAGTCGAGAACTTTGTGGCAGAGAGGGTGTGGTAGTCGCAGTGGTAGGCAAAGTTGGTCATATACTAGTATATATGTAACGTTCCCGAAAACAGCGGAAAATTTAAACAATATAAAAGACCGTCAATGGTCAACAAGTGACACGTCACGGAAATAAACCAATATGTATAATATAAAAGATCCACGTGGAAGTCAAACATACAGACTGACTGTGATTACAAACAAAACTATACAACATGTAATCACCTCAAAAGAAGAGACATACAACTACAAGATCAGATCCCTGGGGCACCCTCCTTGGTCACCACCTCGACTTTAATGTTGCTCGCTACCTGAAATGCAAACAAACAAACATGCCTAAGTTCCCTACTGGAACCTCGTATGTCAATCCTCTTAAAATACAAAAAGGAATAAAAGACAATGCAATGCAATGCAATGCACATGATCATCCACCTCGGGTCCACAATAATACCCCTCACCGCCTCCGCGGTACTGAAGCTCCCAACCGACCGTTTTGATGGTCAAAGCTCCCAACCGACTTAGCATCGAATAGATCGGTCGAACTAGGTTAAGGGTGTTCGACCGTTTAATAAGTCAAAACCCCCCAACCGACCTATTCTCATTGTTTCGGTCGACCGACGAAGTGGATCCGTTCGACCGATAACATCATCTAACTTTTTTTCCCGCAGAAATCTGGCATAAGGGTCGACCGTCCTCAGACATCGTTCGACCGTTTGCGGGTGCAAAACAATATAATAATAGAATCGGTCGACTGCCCACAGGCACCGGTCGACCGATTGTCGTCTTCAACCTCTGAATAGGTTGCAATCCGACGGAAAATTCGACACCAACGTCGATCCCCAACACCCACAAGGCTTATGTGAGTTATAATGAAGACTTGGCATACCTTATTGAAGTTCGTGGAAGCCTCCCAAGCTTTGGCAAGCCCAACCCAACTTCTTCTCCTTCTCCTCCTCTTCTTCTCCTTCTCTCCTTCTTCTTCTCCTCCAAGATCGACTCTCTGACTCTCTAATCAACCCAAGCAAAGAGAAAACATTATTTTAGACCTAACACCTCTATTTATAGGAAAATCCAATTCTTATCCTCAACTCCACCTCACTCTTTACTGTAGCACGATTAATTAAGGTTAATTAGGTTTAGTTTAGGTTAATTAGGGTGTTTAGCTTAAGGTTATTACAATCTACCATCCTTTAAGAAATTTCGTCCACGAAATTCGAAACAACTAACTTACCAAAATAACTCTGGATATTTCCTCCTGACGTCCTCCTCGATCTCCCAGGTAGCCCTTCTGATATTGTGATGCTGCCATCTGACCTTCTCCATCGGAATCGCTCTCCTCCTGAGTTGATGTACCATCTGATCCACAATCTCAACTGGTCTCTCATCTAACGACAAATCATGCTGGATCTCTGGTACTGTTATTTCTATAACATGAGCTGGATCAGCCACATACTTCCTCAACATAGAAACATGGAAGACGTTGTGAAGTCCTACGAACTGTGGCGGTAAAGCAATCCTATATGCCACCTCCCCGACTCGATTTAATATCTCAAAAGGTCCGACATACCTCGGACTCAGCTTCCCTTTCTTCCTGAATCTCATCACCCCTCTGGAAGGTGAGATCTTCAGGAAGACAAGATCTCCTGCATCAAAAGTCAGCTCACGCCTCCGCGTATTAGCATAACCCTTCTGCCTGCTCTGTGCTGTAGCTAGTCGTCTCCCTATCACGTCGACCTTCTCTGAATATAACTGTATAATGTCAGGTCCAACTAGCTGTCTCTCGCCCACATCACTCCAGCATACCGGCGATCTACACGGCCTCCCGTATAATGCCTCATATGGTGACATCCCAATACTCGAGTGGTAGCTGTTGTTGTAGGCGAACTCTATCAGCGGCAAGTGCTCATCCCAATGCCCGGCCCAGTCGAGTGTGCACGCTCTCAGCATGTCCACCAATGTCTGTATCGTCCGCTCTGACTGGCCATCTGTCTGTGGGTGGAAAGTTGTGCTAAACTTCAGACGTGTCCCAGTGCTCTGTGTAGACTCTCCCAAAATCGCGAAGTGAATCCGGGATCTCTATCTGAAATGATACTGACTGGTACACCATGAAGTCTGACAATCTCCTCAATGTATAACTTAGCTAGACCATCCAGAGCAAGAGTGGTCTTAATAGCTAAGAAATGTGTCGACTTGGTCAGTCGATCAACTATAACCCAAATCGCATCGTGGAATTTCCGTGTCTTCGGTAGCCCCGTAACGAAATCCATCGTCACGTGCTCCCACTTCCACTCGGGCAACTCAATCCTCTGCATCTGCTCTGCTGGTCTCTGGTGCTCAATCTTCACCTGCTGACAGACCAAACACCTCGACACAAAGTCTGCAATATCCTTCTTCATCCCTTGCCACAAGAAGTTCCGCTGCAGATCTTTGTACATCTTGGTGCTCCTGGATGAATGGAATATCTCGATCTGTGTGCCTCCTCCATGATATCATGTCTCAAGTCCTCTGTCCTCGGCACCCAGATACGATCTCTGAATCTCAGACCTCCATCAACTCCAACTCTGAAGTCTGACCCATCTCTAGCCGCTAACTGTAACAAACTGCTCAACTCCTCATCTGTAGTCTGAGCATGAATCACTGTCGATACTGTCTGAGGCTCTACTCTCAATCCTGCAATCACTGCACCCTCAGAGCTATCTGTAAATGGTCTCCACTCTGCTAAAGACTCCAGCAGTCGCCACTCCTGAATGCATAGGCCTGCTACTGATACCTCCACCTTCCGGGTCAAAGCGTCTGCAATCGTGTTCGCCTTCCCCGGATGGTAAGAGATAGTGAAATCGTAGTCCTTAATGAACTCAAGCCATCTGCGTTGCCTCATGTTCAGCTCCTTCTGCGAGAACAGGTACTTCAGACTCTGATGATCTGTAATCACCTCAAACTGCTCGCCATAAAGGTAGTGTCTCCAGGTCTTCAGTGCGTGAACCACTGCTGCTAACTCCAAATCATGAGTCGGGTAATTCTTCTCATGGACCTTCAACTGTCTGGATGCGTACGCGATCACCCTCTCGTGTTGTATAAGTACACATCTTAAGGCAATACCTGAAGCGTCGCTATAAATCACAAATCCACCTGTGCCACTCGGCAACGACAAAACTGGTGCCGTGCTCAACAGTCTCTTCAGCTCCCGAAAGCTGTCCTCACACATCTGCGACCATACAAAAGTGACTCCCTTCTGCGTCAGAGCCGTCAGTGGTTCTGCCAGTCTCAAGAAGTCTTTGATGAAGCGACGGTAATAACCCACCAGTCCAACAAAGCTCCTAATCTCCGTCACTGATATCCCCTCTGCCGATACAATGTGTCCGAGGAACGTCACTCTGTCCAACCAAAACTCGCACTTTGAGAACTTAGCATATAACTGCTGAGCTCTCAAGATGCTGAGTACAATCCTCAGATGCTCTCTATGCTGCTCCACATCTTGTGAATCGATCAAAATGTCATCCACAAAGACAATCACAAATCTATCAATATTCTGCCTGAATGTCTGGTTCATCAGATCCATGAATGCTGCCGGAGCATTCGTCAATCCAAATGACATCACCAAGAACTCGTAGTGTCCATATCTCGTCCTGAAAGCTGTTTTCTGGATGTCCTCATCTCGGATCCTCAACTGGTGATATCCTGAACGCAGGTCAATCTTCGAGAAAACCTTCGCTAACTGCAGCTGGTCGAAGAGGTCCTCGATCCTAGGTAAAGGATACCTATTCTTCACCGTCACCTGGTTCAACATCCTATAGTCTATGCACATCCTCAAAGATCTGTCCTTCTTCTTCACAAACAAAACCGGTGCACCTAAGGAGAGACACTCGGTCTGATAAATCCAGAGTCCATCAACTCCTGCAACTGCAACTGCTTCTTCAACTCTGTCAACTCAGCATGTGCCATCCGGTATGGAGCCTTCGACTGCGGTGTAGTGTCAGCTGCCAACTGGATGCCGAACTCCAACTCTCGGTGCGGTGGTAAACCTGGAATCTCCGTTGGAAAAACATCCACGAACTCCTGCACCACCTCAATGTCCTCTAACCTCTGAGACTCTGCCTCCGCAACCACAAACGTCGCTAAAAATGCTGCCCAACCCTGCTGTAACAGCCTCTGAACCCTCACAGCATATACAATAACGTGACCCCCTATGTTTCTGACCCTTCTGATCAGAATATCAGGCAAACATTTCCTCGGGATCAAAATCTTCTTCTCACGGCACAAGACTCGAACATCATATTGGGACAGCCAATCCATCCCAAGTATGACATCAAAGTCTTCCATCGGTAGCAAGACCAGGTCGGCCGGAAACTCCTGATCTCCCGAAACAACCGTTGCGCCGGGGACAAATCTCCCCACAGTGCTCACCAGACCCAGGGGTGTGTTGACTTCCAAGGTGACAGTCAACATCGCAAGGGTACAACCCAACACTCCCGCAAATCGCTCTGAGATGAACGAGTGTGTCGTGCCACAATCAAAGAGCACCCTAGCTACCGAATCAGCAACAAGAAGCGTACCTTCCACTACAGCGCCTCCATCCCTAACCTCCTCTGTCTGGATGGTGTAAACTCTGCCAGTGTGCTGCCCCTGCTGTGGTCCAAAAGGTGGTCTACCTCCGCCCCCACCTCTGCCTGGCGCTGGTAATCCAGGTGGTCTGCTCGGCCCAGCTCCTCGGCTTGGACAACTCCTAATAAAGTGGCCCAGCTGGCCACACCCATGACAAGCTCCGGTGCGGAAACACTGCCCCGAGTGAATCTTGTCACAATCGCCACAAGGCTCAGGTCGTGGTGCTGCAGCTCCTGCTCCCTCAAACCGGGGCCTCTTGCTCGGATTTCCCCCAGTCTGACCTCATGGCCGCCCAGAGAACCTACCCGAAGGCCTCCTCTCCTCCTGATAGTTCTCCCTGTAGTCACGATCCAGAACAGTGACACTCTTCACTGCATCGGCTAACGTGCTCGGCATATGCGTCAGCACGTTCGTCCTCAACTGCTTCCGGAGCCCCCGGACGAACTTTCCAGCCCTCTGTTCCTGCGTGATGTACATCTCGGGACAGTAACGCTCAAGGGGCGTTGAACTTCCCTATGTAGCCTGCCAAGGTCATGTCTCCCTGCTGAAGGCTCAGAAACTCCTCCCTATTCGCATCCTGCACATGCTGCGGAAAATACTGCTCGTTGAACTCGCCAACGAACTCCTCCCAGGCTATATCCTCTCTATCCGCAAACACTTCAGATGTGGACCTCCACCAGTTGGACGCAGCACCGCCCAAAACATAAGTGGCCAGACTCACCTTCGCCTCTGGAGGACAACCGATAGCACTGAAGATCTTCTGTATCATGAAGATTCACTCCTCCGTTGCCTCTGCATCATACTACCCCAGAAAGGTAGGCGGATGCTGACGCATAAACCGGTCATGCATAGAAAATTAGTCGGAATTGGATTTGAAATAGAAAATTTTTGTTGACTTGGAATTTGAGAATTTGGATTTAGAAATATCGACTATTGATTTGATTATGAATTTAGAGTTATTTGGACTTGAGTAAAATGTGAATTTAGATTTGATTGAATTTATTATCCAAATTATGAGCAATAAGTTGGTGTTGGGATTTTTAGATTTGATGAATAATGAGTTGAAAACTGTGCTTATTGTGTAAAAGAAATTTTGAAATAGAAATAAAGTACACGGAATAGCAAAATTGAGTTCAAAAATCTCCAAATGAGCCATGTTTCTCACAAAGCACAAACAAATATATACACACATAATAACAACATTTAAGTTCATATGGATGGATATACACAAACAACTTGACACAATGTTTTTTTTTTTTTGCAAATTACAAAGTACGTATTAAAACATGTACACAAGCTATTAAAATAGGAAATATACACATTGTGTTTTCAGCCAAAAATTCACACAAATACCACTTTCAGAGGGCGAACACGGAACACCCATAACGTCTTCCGAGTATTACAAATATGCGTCACAGGTTTACAACACCCAACCTGGACCATCTATTGGTTTCCGTGGCCTCAGTCATACTTCGAAGGGCAAGTCTCACCATCTTCCGTTCACCAGCGGAATGGGTTCTATGATGGCACAATTTTATTATGAGATTAAAGGCACAAGTTGGTTTATCACTTTGAATCTTGAAGAAAGAAAAGAATCAATGGACTGAAGGTACATCTCTAAGATGCTTAGTATGGCGGTGTTAATGAGTGTATATGCCAAATGAAAAGCAAAAGCAACCTTGTTTATTTGCAAACTGCTAAACTGTAGCAATTAAACCACCACATAACTGCTTACAAGATCCCAACTATAGGAAAATTATTCTAGTAGGTCTAAAGAAAAGGAAAGCATGCAAGCGCTCTTTAAATTTATGTTTTATGGAGATCAGAATAGCATTTCAAGTCCAAGCAAGTGTTTGAGAAAGTGGTTCAACTCATAAGGCAAGTTCATATAATAACAAGTTTGATGATTCTTATGAAAATAGTTATTTATAAGGTTTTGAGATCTTACCAACTTGCTCTTCTTCTTCTTCTTTTTCTTCTCAATGAAAGCAAGAATCTCTTCTTGCTTTGCGAGCGTATCCTGCAAGGCCTGCAAAAAAACATTGTTCGGTAGTCATTAAAATGCTTAAGTGAAACATAGAAAGGAATCAATGATTAATCGATAAATGAGATATTTAGTCGTGGACTAATGAGCTAAATTAGATCAAATTTTGGTGTTAGAAACCTAAAAGTCAATAGTTTATACTTTTATGTTCTAGACTTGGTTTGAAATAGTAGGCTGGTGGCTACTACAGAAATCACAAGCTCACCTTCTTGGTTGTTAAAAGCTCCTCCTCTAAGGCGCTAACACGGCCCACAGCAGCATTAAGCATTTCCTCTTTCTCAGATGGGATCTCAGCAGGTTTCATGCTGAGAGTGCTGACTTTCTCCTCTAAGTCAGCAAGTTGCTTCATAGCAGCATAGTATTCGGCTGGAGAGACGACATTCGCGGTCATCTGGTGTAGTTTACCGTTAACCATTAGTTCATCACAGTAAACTGGATTAGCACCCGTAGCTCCATATGTTAGCCTTTTAGGCATATTCTTAGTTAATCGGAGCATTGTAGCGATACCCATCACAAGAGTCATGGCTCCAGACACAATGGGTACTTTGAATCCTTCATTGTTTTTGGAAACAACTGGCTTCGAATATTCCACTGCATAAACAATGTACTGTTTTAAAATGAAATCATCTTCAGATGAAGTGAATCTAAAGTGCAATTTATTACTTATATATGTATATCACCAAGCAATCTTAATGAAGAAAACATTATCCATGGGTTTGTTCTTCAGCTATATTTTAAAATGAGAAGGATTGAATTGGAAACTGGTGTTTTGGAGACTAAAAGGCACAAAATTTGCTTCTGTTGAAAAATATTTTTTGCAAAACAGAACACTTCGCAAAATTCAAATTTTGTAGAGGCAAACTTATAGACAGAAAACTTGCATAACTCATGTTTTGTAAATACATAAATGAAGCCTGAAACATTCTTTTGAACTATCTTCAGGTTTCTACAGGTACCCAATCATAAATGTCGAACCCAATATCATACGATTTTAATTACAGTCTACAAGAGAATAATTCAGACTTGAAACCCGAATTTAAAGCTTGATTGCGTCAAATGTGGATGCAGTGGCCATAAGTTTGCTCGCTACGTAATAGCAAGAAAGGCTTACGAATCTTTTTACTTGAAAAATACCAAAGGCCTCAACGTTGTACAATATGGTGTATAAGTAATTATGGTCATATTAAGCAAAAACTATAAAACATGATATAGCCATAATTTCCATAAGCTTCAATTCAAATGTCAATTAAAATGGATTAGAAAAGCCAGTACAAGTTGTTTTATGAGAGGCTAGGACATCAAAGAAGAGCTGAGGACTCAAGACCAACATGAAGTTTGAAATATTTTAATTGTATTTATTTTATTCTATGCAAAAAAAATCATTTCTAGATGATGGTCCAATATTCATTGAGAACATCATAAACATTTCATTGAGGGAGTAATGATGTCCGTGGAGCTAATAAATATATTGAAAAACATGATTGCCGAAATCGTTTCATAAACATTAGATTTTCTTAAATACAACATTCATTTTCTTGTTTTAAAGCTTACTTCAAATTTTATCCTTTACCCAGTTCCTTATCAAAAAGAAATTGTTGTATCATTCACTACCCAAACTCCAACCCCAAAACGACAAAATTTGTAATTACAAAATATTACGAAATTGTAATTACAAAATATTACCTTAGTAAATAATACTTTTTCAAGTCCAGTGATATATATTATAATCATCATTTTACTGACAATGATTCAGATAGATATAAGTATGGATAGAATATCTTTCTAGCAAAGAAATCAGAAGCTAATCTTTGAAAGTTTGATAAAACTTTTTCTAGTCTTTTTTTTCCTTTTTATTTTCTTATCATTCAGTTGCTTCTTTTGACGTAATGTTCAACTTGAAACTCTTCCATAAGGACATTTTGTATTTTAAAGAAAATTGTTACAATTTTTAAAGTCTAAAGCAATACACAACAGGAAAAAGAAACGATAAAGATGCATGGTCTATCATTTTTACAAAGGTAAGGTCCTTAGGGTTGATGATTTTTACTTGTCAACTTTGTACCACTATACTGATGACGTTCCCATATTATTATGCCATGAAGTTCCTTAAAAAGATCAAATAATGAGGTTATGAGAAAGGTTATGAATGGTAAAGAGAACCTCTCGAATATTTAAGTTTTTCGTCCAGCTTCTTTTTCTGAAAGTTCGAGTCCACTGTCTTGTCAACCATTGGGACATAATCATTATCCCCAAAAGAACCAGGGCTGCTTCTTCCACGTGAGGCCTGGAAATTGCAACAGGGATAAATCTAGTAAATCAACATAAGTTTTCATATCTTGGGCAATATAAAAAAGATAGAGCTTTCATCTCTTTAAGTAGGTCAACAAGAAAACATCTACCTTCACTTTATATGGGATAATAGCGAAACGGATAAATGTAAAATTCATCATAACTCCTAAACAAGTAACTTTCGCCTTTCCTATATCTCTAAGGTAAGAGCTTCCCTTGGGGTGTCTGATTTATGGGTTAATTTTTTTAAAGAAAACGAGGAACTCAACTTTTGAAGTCTGGTGATTGGTTGTACCGTTGCAGGAAAACTAAAAAAATCCGGGAACTAGAGCTGCATAACTTAAGATTTTATAGTTGGAGTGGATTCTCTCACTTCCACTCTAGAGCCACAGGAAATTAAGAGAAGTAGAGTTTTACACTTCCGCTGTCTTCCTGCAGACCAATCAAATCTTAAAACTAGGAAATAAGACCTATCTTCCTGTTGCAAAAAAAGCTAGGAAATGACTGGGAAGATATACATATACACTAGGAAGCACGGATACAGATACGACACAACACTGACACGGGATACGGCATATTTTGTAAATAGTAGGATAAGGATACGGAAATTAAAATATTAATTAAAATATAAATAATATATTTAAATTTTTATAACTTAGTGTAATAATTAAAATACACAAATATTACCAAATTAGCAATTGTTAATCCAAACAAAACATTCATAATTAATTGATAAAAGTAAACAACGTTTTCATTGTTCGACATCCAAGAGATCTTCAAGTGAAACATTGTCATTAGCCAAAAGAACAACTTACATATCTAGTTCATCGAGCGAAAAACCCTTAAACATTTAAAGAAAAACCCTTAAACATTTAAAAACTACACAATCAGTTGTGTCCAACACAGGATACAAGTGTATGTGAAGTATTCGGGCGTATCCACGACGTATCCGATAATGTGAATTTCCCATACTACCCCAAATACACCACGTAGCATATCGGACACGTATCCGTGCGTGTCCAACGCGTATCGGTATCCAATACGAGTATGGTACTACTACGGAAGGTGTTTTGAAGTATCTGTGCTTCCCAGAATATACTGTATATTGTATATTGTATGTAGGACCGAGGTAGAATGAGACTTACGCTCCTTTACTTTTCATGAGCCTCTTATGAAAAGCTTAATTTAAGATGTCAAACTTTAATTTAAATTGGTAATGAATATTATGATGTCATGGTTGCAATACAATATCATGTTGCAAAGTAAATGTGGCTCTCATCCCACACTTGGTTGTTTTTATCAATATTGTGTGTAGCAACGTGTCAACATGGATCACAAAATCCTATGTTTTTTCTCATTTGAAGTATAGTTACAAAGTAACACTACTCCCAACTAGTTTGGGATTAAAGGTTTTATTGTTGTTGTTGTTGTATAATTTACAAAGTAAATGTAACCCAACATTACTTGTCATACGACGACGTAGTTGCAAGGAGACTCACCAAAATAAATTGGCTAAACGCATGCTCTAATCTTGAGAACACATACAAAAACTGTAGAATCACTTGGATTTATTGTGATTTTCATAAATACCACCGTGTTTCTCATAATCCAATTTTCTATAACAAGATGTGATAATTGGATAAATGTAGTTTTTGTGTTTTACTTATACCTATAGATGAACAAATCAAAATTTTGATTCATCTGATGATGCTATATAGATAAAATTGTCAAGGTTAAACAATGCAAGTTACACTTGGTCATGTCCCACCATATGAAACAAAGTACGCTTAAAACCACACTATGTTTTTACTTTCGAACCAATTTTTTAATTAATTTCTTATGTAAAGGAATCCACATGATGGAGGCTGGACTATAGGATCAGAATACAGGCAGATCAATGAGTCAACATTAGTAATATTAGCAATCAATTAAATAGAAAAGTGAAGTGTCTGAAATAGTTGATACCAAAAAAATGGTATAGCTCAGAAATGCATCAAACTTCAATATCATGTCAGAGGCCTTACCTCTTCGCATACAGGAGTTAGTTGTGAACGTGTTTGCTTGTCATCGGTGTTGGAGGTTCTTTCTCCATGGAATGAGTTCCTAGCCTTCATTTATAACATTTAAGAGAGTACCCATCAGCATATATGGACATTTCAAATTTGGAAAAAAATGGAATGAACAGGCTGGATTGACAAAGTTAAAAGTCAAAATTATTAACAAGGGAAAGCTAATTCTAGCTAGCCGAAAAATGGATGGCACCTTTGCATAGATTTCATCCTCGGAGATTGTTTTCTCCTCCAAGATAGACTGCACTTGCCTTCCGAATTTAACATCACCTTGCTGAATCATCTGTATATTCAAAATAACTTACACAAATTGACGTAAAGAATGTAACTGTAGCTAGATATGGAGATTGTAAAATATTAAAAGAAAAACCTTTATGATATCAGGGTCATTCCAGGGGCCTTTATCTGACCGAAGGCAGCCCCCTGCATGTGCGCATGTACAAGTGCCTCCAAAGAACTCCGGTAATTCACTGAAGTACACCCACACAACAAAGCCATAAAGGTCAATTTGAGAATTAAACTGGAGTGATGCTTCTCTAAAAATCATCAAGTGAAGTATTGAACAAAGAAAAGAAACTTCTATGATGAAGTCCAATTCATTTAAAATAAGTCAAATTGAAGACTATTTCTTGCTAAAAGAAGCAAAACTTAAGTAGTTAAGTTTCAGTCATGTATACCTGGCGTCAATAACCTCAAGCAACTTGCTCTGGTATTTATTTCCAAGAACCTGCAACAAGATCATTTTGAACAAAGTTATGATTGGTCAGACCGAAACAGTATCAACAGCCAGATGTTAAAGTTACATAATGCTACATGAATTTTAGCTGTGGTTTTAGGGTCAAGGAACGATTTCACAGTGCTCCATAACATCCTGAAGCCAGGGCCAGCATTGATGATGAACATGCGACACAAAGTCTGAAATAACAAAAATAGAAATTATTCACCAACAGAACCACAAACACAACCATGAGCAAACTATCGCACTGAGGAATAGGATAACTGGATGATTACCTCGGGATAATTATCACCATCGATCTTTTGCAGACTTGTTATCAGATCTCTTGCAGCCTTATTGAAATTTTTAAGACCCTGAATCACAAGGTGGAAACAATTAAAAAAATATTATAAGCAACTGATATGAGTTTGCCGTGTGTTTGAAAATAATATCAAAATGTATGGGAGCCAATGAGCCATCTAACATCAACTTGTGATACCACAAATTTCTCCAAACAAGATGGAAACCAATGCGACATACCACTCCTTGCACATCAAGAATTGTTGTACTCTGGTCAATGTGCCTTTTAGCAGAGATGGAGCATGCTGGGAATTTGACAGCAAAGGTTCTTTCAAATTCCTTCACATGGTACTTAATATAGCGATCCATTGTAGTGACTTGCATCAGTTTGGCAGGGTCAACCTTTCCAAGTCTTTCGAAGTAAACAGGTCTGCCTTCTTTATCTACTCCATGATGACCATGGGGATAGTATTCCAAGACATCATTGATTTCTTTGAACTCAAAATCCTTGAAAATAGATAGAAAACAGTGTCAGGAGAGTAATTAAATTTAAGGGAAAAAAGATTATCAATACACCTCAATAAACCAAGGAATAAAGATCGATAGGCAAGGATGAAATGCTGCACATGCAACAATACAAGAGCATGTTTTCCGATCCTGTTTAGTTTAAAACTTACAAGTAGAGCAACTAAATTGCAGAATCTAGCTTAAAACCACTAAAGCAAAGCTACTGTAGTAGAGGACCAAAGAACAAAATAGCAAACTATCCTGAGTAAATGATTAGCCATTTATTTTAACTAGTAACCATATCTGATATACATAGAAATCAAAGGATAGCTTTAACTCCTTGAATCACAGCTTTGAAGGCAAACATCCATTACGCCTCAATTTTGAGTTTGAGAGGCTCGCACAAATTAGATTTGGCCTACTGGGTTAAGAAAAAAATGTTGGAATGTGAAAAATCAGTCAGAGGCTCAGAGCTGACACCTTGAAAGACATGCGTGGCACCAAATATTACAGGTGCACAGATTCATGAAAATAAAGTAGACTTACATTTACTTCCAAAATAAATAATTGGATGAATTTATCACCTCCACGATGGTGTCAGCACCAAACTCTTTCCTCCACTGCAGCATATCAGTCCACATTTGCTTTGTTTTCTCTAAATCAAATTTCCTGGCCTTCAAAAATCTGTATGTATCATGACAACGTTAGATTGAAAATGCTATCCCTGCTAGGTATTCAACGGGAGACATATGAGAACATTGATGATTTCTTGGTTCCAAAGGAAAAAGAGTATGTGTTCTATAATTTTAATTTGTAATGATATTTGAAGACCCCAACTAGTTTGGGATAAAGGGCTTTGTTGTTGTTGTTGTTGTAATGATATTTGAAGACTTCGAGTGCATGGGGAACTGACTTAGTTCAATGAGAACAATTATATCTTACAATGAATCCCAAATATTACAGTACAATTTTTTCACATGATTATGTTACCCAAAACATTAAAGTCGAAAATCAATTTATGAAATTATAATTTGGATACCATTATTCCATAGAGATTGATAAATTGGGAAAACAAATTCTCGAGCACATCCTTAGTCCTCTAATCAGAAAACAAAATTTATTTTTGTGAGGATTTCAGCAAACATACCTATAACATGTCCTATATAAATTAATAATTCAAAAGCACAACTGACCTCAACATCGTATGGTAGTCATCATGCCTTGTAGGCAACAACTCTTCTAAGATAAGTGTCTGGCGAAATGCATCAACAGCCTGCATTTCCTCAGCATCTCGGACATCCTCGATAGCAACAGACATGACCTTGCTGCTTCTTCTACCCCTTCTTGTCAAAGAATGTCTGAATTTTGATGAAGCATTGATAGCTCTCTTCTTTAGGGAACCCACCCTGGTTTTCCTCTCATCCTCAGAGTTGTCAACATCAGATTTTCTGTGCTTCTCTTCAAGATAAGCTGGTACATCAATACCTGCAAAAAAATACTTTGGACATCAGACAGAAACATATCACTAGTAATATCTAAACCTATTGATTTGTGTTTGTGATGTAGGAGATCTGGAGATGATATGGATTATGGATATCAAATTTGTTGTTTCAAACTTAATGTTGTTCCACTTGAATAGTTGCTAGTTATAGTATTTTAGTGTGATTAGGGAGTAATGTTGCAAATGGCCTAGTTTTGTGAGCACCCTTTATATTTGGATGAATGAATGAGAAAGAGAGAGTTTCTTTTCCCCTAAAATAGGTGTTATCCTGTTCTTCTTGGTGGACTCCAAGATCTTCTCTGCTAGATTCCGGATTTTATCTCGTTAGCCAAAACGAAATCCGGCCAACTCGCTTCTGTCCTGCATCAGTTTGTTAATAAAAACAATATAGTACAGCAAACATATGGCTTTGCAGGGGACATTAGCAGTGTACTGAAGGATTGAGCTCAGCAATCATCACAGAATGAAAAGGTGTTGTTGCATGAGATGTGTGAAGAAAGACAATTAACAGTTAACAAAGTTTCACTATTATTAGTTTGTTTCTAAAAGTTCTGGAAAGGTCCTATAACAATTACCAGGAATAAGAAACGATAATAAAAAAATCAGACACAGGAAATTATATTAAAAAATTACCTGGTATAGGAAACCTCTCTATTGGCATTGGCATGAGTTCTGTCATGATTGCAGCTCCAAACCTGCTCTTTTAAAACAACAAATCAGAATCTCATAAAGTGGATGACAACGTGAAAGCCTCTAACAAACCTGAAATTCAGGAAAATAAAAGAAACAAAATTAATCCACAAAATAATCAACCTCATAAGCCATTTTTTTTTACTAATCCTCGATCTCTATAAAAAACATAAAACCATCTGTGATAGCATCTACTAGAATCAAAAGCTAAAACACCACAGATTCCTGAAATCCACTGAAAGCAAGAAACTCAAATCACCCCCGACGCACAAGACCAAAAGAATCCCAATTCCAAAACAGCAGAAAGCACCGAAATTCATAAGACACATCATCACCAAACAAGGAGTTCAAAACTCAATGAATTAAGCATCAAACCCATCCTACAAAGCCGCATTCTCGAAATCAACGAAATAAAAGGAGGAAAAACACATAAGACTACTCCATCCACGATTACCAAAGCAAAAAAGAAGAAACTAAACTAAAATCTTTCGTTCCAATCACACATTGTTTTACGAAAAAGGCAATTTGTTCACTTATTATCATCAAATCCATCTAGAATGAAACAAAAACAACAGCAGAGAAAGAACACATTCAAGTAATCACCGATCGTCCAAAAACACGAATCAAACCATCGAGAATCAAAAACCACAACAACCTCTATCCCAAATCCCCGAAAACACCAAAATTTGAAACAAAAATCGCAATTCGTTCGCTTATTGTCATCAAATCCATCTAGAATCAAACAACAACAACCGGAAAGAAAAAAACACATCCAAATCAACACCGATCCTCCAAAAACACGACAATCTCAATTCCCAATCCCAACAACCAGAAGAAGAAAACAATCACAATCCATTAACTTATCAGCATCGAATCCCACAAAGCTACATTCTCAAAACCACTCGTTCCAGTCTTACAAATTAAAAAAAAAACAAAAACAAAAAAAGGGAAGATGAGAGAAAAGGTGAAGGAAACGGACCTGGGGAGGGGGCAAAGAAATGGGAATGGTAGGGAAGAGGGGGCTTATATAGTAGTAATCGTAACAGAAAGGAAGAATAAGAAAGAGGGAGGCACGACGATAAGTTTGATTTTGGACGCGGAATCGAGTTGAGGCCTCCCATTCTTTCATTCGTTTTTTTGCTAGTTTTAGAAAGGTGTTGGTTGAGTTGGAGAGGTCGTCTGCCACTACTCCCCACTCCCCTTTGGCTTTCGATATGTGAAGGACTGATATCTGAAATAATATCATCCGAGTGGTGAAAAAATATTATCTAGAACAATGATCGCACTTGCTTAATGAGATGATATCTGCATCTACTAATAATGAAGTTCTGGTCATTGTTAACTTACTAAATAAATCACAATGTTTCATTTTCCTTCTTTTGGAACGAAACTCCTCTTTTTTTTTAAAGTTAGCATGAGTATTTTGCATAAATAAAAGAACCATTGCCATAATCCACGACAATGATTAAAGGGTAGCACAATAGTTTGTTTGCCTCAAGTCTCTCAAAAAAGAGCGTATGAGCTCCATGAAACATGCAATTAGTTTGTTACAATTGCCTACAACATGAATCAAGATATTCAAGCATCTGGAGTACAAATGAAACTCCTTTTTCTTTCAAAGAGAAGAACAAAATAACATTTGGAGCACGATTTACTCCAAATGTTATTTTCTTCTTCTATTCGAAAGTAAAGGGAGTTTACATGTTTTATAGTTTAAATCATATTTACTTGAAGTACGATTAAGTTAAGCATTAAAATCTATTATATAAATAATCGTGCTCAATGGACTATACGGCTCGTCAAGAAGATGAATCCAATGAAGTATGATTTGAAATCATATTAACATATCAAAAGAGCTTGCCAACAAAGAAGACCAATGGGGAGAAGTGGAATTGAATTACTATTAGTCGTTGGTTACCAGCGACTAATATACTTTTACCTCTTATAAGAATATATTTTATACGATTCTTAAATTATCAGAATAGAGAAGATGACAAGTAATGTAATTTCTTGATCATATGCTGTTCTTTGAAATTGCACTTTGCTATTCAATATTAACATTTTTGCATGTGAGTTTCAACACCCAACAAGGGCCAACACCAAACAACAAAACTTCAGCATTAAACATCCCCATAATTGCAGCAATGACCTTCAACAACTCAGAACCTGAAATGAACATGGAAGGAGGATCTGAGGTTTAAATATCTGATCTCAACTCAACCATTTAAATCTTATCCATCTACCAATCATCACTTCAACAACACACAATTTACAAAAAAACTACTAGTCACTGCAAACATTTCAGAATAATGTAGTTGATTACTACTATCTGAACAAGAAAGTTCAAGATAAAAACATCAGTTAGCTTACATGGCCGGCCACATTACACATTAAGAACAAAGAAATTAACAACCATAACCTGAACTAAACTCGAATCGGAAGGAGTGGATCAAACAAAGAAAAAACAGGCAAAAACGGATCGATAGAGAACGAACGAACGAACGAACGAACCGATTCGTCCTCTTTATCTCCAATTCAAATCTTTATCCCTCTCACCCTACCATTGGTTCAGAGGAATTTCGCTTCTACTTCTGCTGCCCCCTCTTCTTCCACAAATCCCCGAACATCCTGATACCACCGCTCTTCCTCTTCCCATTCCCCAACCCCACTTCAGCATCCTCGACTCGCAGCATTTTGTAATGCCAATTGGTCGACTTCTCGTGCCCCGACCCGCCTCTACCTCGGGCGAAATTGTGCTCCATAGAGACACACCTCTCGGCCATCGTAGTAGATCCTGTATTGACATCCAAACCTTCAACCGATAGAATTGCGGCTGCAGCATCGGCCGCCTTCCTCCACTGATCGGTCTGGACTCTCAACAACTTCATCTCCGTCTCGAGTTCCATTTTCGCTCTCTCAGTTGACCGCAATTTCTCCTCCACGTTTCCCATTTTCGACCGGCTTACCTCGAGTTCGCCTTCTAAACTACTCACCTTTAGACTCAACTCCACCTCCTTGTCTTTCGCGGTCACAGCTTCCGCCTTCGCCTCCTCCAATTGCTTCTTCAGTACGGAATTCTCCTCGACGCATATCTCCAAATCCTTCTTGACGGTCTTAATTTCGACTTCCACTGCAGAATTTTCCTCTGTTTTCACTGTTATATCCGAAATTTTGTTCTTGTCGGAGTCTACTACGACCGACGGCTCCTCTTTTGCCTCTTCTTCCATGAGAATGGTGTCGAACTCGACTATCTCGATGACATCTTCGACGACGGCTTCAATCGGAAAAACAACTTCTTCGATGGAAGTTTCCTCTTCTTTTGATGGAAAATTGGATTCCTCAATTCGAATCTCTCCTTCACGCTGTTCTTGTCGATCCTTTTCCTTTTCCTGTTCCGGCTCCGTCTCGCTTGGTTTTTTCTCGATCGGAATCAACTTCCGAGCCTCCTCGAGCTCCAATTCCGCTTCCTTTTTCGCGTTCTCGGCTGCCAAAAGCTGCTCTTTGAGCTTCTTCAACTCCTCCTTAGCGAGCCCGAGTCTAGTCTCGAGTTCTCCGGCTCTACTCCCGCGTTTCTTCTGGTTGCATACCCCAGCCTGAATAACCACCCTCATCAAAAGTAAGTCAATTCGCCGAAAGATGGAATCTTTCCCACTAAAAAGGCAGATTTCTATATAAAAAATGTGATTTTGTATGTGATTCGACCTCGGGAAGTGGACTGCGGGGCGAGCGTCGGCCCTCGAGTTTGGGACTCCGGTCGCGAATTGGGCGGTTAGCGCTGTTGGACTCACTGCTGCTTGTTGACCGCTGGTGCAGCGGTACTCGCGGAGATTGCCTCTGTTTCGGCATTTCCGATCCTCTGCTTCACAATTATAATCACAAGTGAGATCAATGACAAGCAATTGAGATGTAGAAAACAAAGCCCAATTTTGAGAATTGGGTGATGGAAGCATCCATCCTTACTTGGATTTCGACATCGGCATTGGCATTGTTTGGATCTGTAATGAAGAAGTGTAGTTCCAAATAAGATGGTAGGTTTGTGTTTCTGTTTGTAGTTAGAGGTGTTGGCTGGAGTAAATAAAAAGGCTGGTTAGAGATACAAAAGTGGACACTTAAAGTTTGTTTGGTCCACTGATGTGGCTGTGTTTTTTCAATGTCTGGTGCATATTTAGGATGTGGTAGGTATTTTAAGTACTTCAATTTATGCCACAATGTGCAATTTTGAATTCAAAAGTTCTTGTAAAGAAATTCAAAAGTTGCACCTTTTGATATGGTTTTGGTTGGTTACTGGCAATGTTTGAGCTATTGAACATGTTCCACAAACATTTTGGAACACAGAGATAAGTATTTCAGCATGCATCTCATGTGGATAAAACATGGATTGGAGATTCCAAGTTGCCACAAAAATGAAATTCCAAATATTTTGGCCAATCAATGTTTTTCAAGCAAATATATGATTCCTATTTTCGTGTGGTGATAATGTTTACTTCAAAGCAAAACGAAAACAACCTTCCATCAACAAGATAACAATGGATGCCATTAAAGCATAGTAGTACTCGTGATTCCCATACTTGCATTACATATCTTAGCTGTCTTGATAACTCAAATGTAACTTTTTTTTTGGTTCCCAACTATTTTTCACGCCCAGACATCTCTCTTACATGTCTTAGCTATCTTGTTCACTCAAAACATAACATTTTAAGCAACTACTTTTTACCTTTTTGAAGCAAAGACAAGGCAGAGATAAGGTAAAAAGAGCAAATAAAACAAGCCAGTTTGAATGCTGAAATAATTTATTGCACCTGAGAGATCAAGATACGGATTGTTAAGACTCAGCAGCTAGAAGGGTGGGTCCTCTTCCAAAGGAAACACCCTCTCATTCCTGCATCAAAACATTCAAAAATATTAAAAAAATTAACGACAATTTCATCTTCAACTTCTAGAAGAAATATAACAAGCAAAATAGTGGATATCAAATGCCAACCTCTACTCTAAGCAATGAGCAAGATTGCAAGAACAAAGATTTTGGGCTTGTGGTTGTGGGTTGGTAGAAAGATCAGAGATAGATGTGGTAGTGGTTGTGGTGAGTGGTACTTAAACAGTGAAGAGAGAAGAGAATGGTCTGTAATTGTATTGTTTAGTTTGAAAAGAAGCGCGTCTTTTGGAGTGCAGTGAGTGGTTTGAAGTGGGCATTGGAATCTGTGTTCTTTAAGAGTTAAGAGAGATCCATGGAGGGAGAGTTTGGTACGTGTGATGATAATATATTGGTCTGGTAATGTTTGTTTGTTTGTTTGTTTGAATTTGAAAAGGGAAACACTGGATCTTATCTTTATGTTCCTGCTTTGGTCTGAAATCTGAAACAAACACCTAAGATAATGTAATGTGGTGGGACAATACATGTACGTGCTTGTCACTTGTAAAAAGTTGATGGACTGCTTGAAAAAAGAAAATTAGGAAAACAATTTACATGTGATACAATAGCGGGTTTTGTGGTATGAAAAGTGTGAATATTTGGATTTCAGGATTGTCTGGTGGTGGTGACTGGTGAGGCTTGAAGATTTATTGCCAATAAATCGTGTAGATAACTACTGACGCGAATAGGAATACTAAAGTAGATTCATTAAATGAAGTAACCGTTGGATTCATTATTTGGTATTAAAGTATATTCAAATGAAGTTGAAATTGCAATCCATATTGTTGGCTTATTTGAAATATGGTTAGTTTGAGGCAGCTGATGACACGAGATGAGCACTTTTGGAGATTTTTATGATGGTTGTTACTAACTTTTGGTGTCAGAGATTAAAGCTTTGAAAACTAAGGTTACGTTCGGTACTTGCTTTTGGGTCAAGCTTTTGGTGAAGAAGTTGAATTTTACAAACCAACAACATCAAACATACTTGTGAAAGCTTCACGTCAAAGCACTGTTCAGCTTTCGAATGACTTTCCACCACTCACATGTGCACAGTAAACCAAAATCACTCAAGAGATCGCTTCTGGTGGCTTCTTTATTCCTCCTTCGCACAATCCCCATCAAATTGGTTAAAATTACAACCCCACCATGGAAATACCCAACGAAATCTTCACTCCTCCCTTTCAACCCACAACCATCCTACACAGAAACCTTTCCTCATCCCAAATCATTTCCCCCAAAACCAATCCCTCCCCTCTAATTTGAAGCGGCCGCAAACGGTGGGTGAAATCCGGTCTGGTAAGAACGTTTTCGTTCGGAATTTTTTAAGATGTTCCCCTCCGTTTTCCTTTCTTTGTGGATATTAACCCCCAGTAGCCTTAGGTGGTTGGTGTGCTTGTTGATCTCCGGACTTCCTTTGCTGTCGTGAAGTAGTAGTGGTCCAGTGGAGGTTAGTTCCACCTTCGTCGATCCCGATCTGTACATTTGCATGTTGTTGTGACCTTTGTAGTAGCCATTTTAATTTGGAACGACGATCTGGGGTGTATTTTTTGTTGATCTACATCCATGTCTTCTTAATGACTTTGTGATACCTCATATTTTACCACCATGTTGAAGCTTTACAAACTCCCTCAATCTTTTAGTCGACTTCAATTTTTATTTTACGATGTAGATTTGATCCACTACCTCCAACTAGATTTGTGAGGTTTACATTTTGTTTCTTCTTTGAACACAATTTTATCCAGATCTATGTTTATTAGATTTTATTGCCATCCTTATCCTTTCTTGATTTTTAATTGATTTTCTAATTACTTATTTTAATTATGTGAATTATAAATTGTGTAATTGTAGAGGACATGGATGCTGTAATCAACTTGTTAAACAACCCATAGTACAATTTCAATCAGGACGAAATTGTTATAATTTGTGTTTTCACATTCCTTCTGTTCAGTCGTGGGGTAGGGGGATTGAACGGTCCAATTATTTCTCGCCGTACGAACCTTGTTCGCACAGCTCCATTCACGGGATGCGAAATAATTAACGACATGAGGACAATACACTATAGAATTTGTTACGATTCATGTAGAATGATGCCCAACGTGTTCAGTAGGTTGTGCACTATCATGCGTGCTAAGTCGTTGTTGGTTGATTCACGACATGTTAGTGTTGAGGAGCAAATTTACATTCTACTAAAGACACTAGCACACGGTGACAAAAATAGATCCTTACAGGAGCAAATATATATTTAAATTTAACTTTAAGTTTATGTTAAATCACTAATTGGAATTTAATTGCAGATGTGGAAAGATGGCAAGTGTTTCAGAGATGGTCCCTTACTATACGAGACAGAGTGTATTGAGTTATTTGGGGGGTCTGTAGCAATTGGGAGTTTGAATTGTTGTCCGACCAATAGTAGTGTCGCATCAGCAGCGGGTATGTCCAGCACACCTTCTTATAGCAAGGTTGGGCAATCGGAGAACGGTGCGACTGGACCAGTTCCTACTAGCCAAGGTGGGGACATGTTATATGCACCTCCTGCTAAGAGGAAAAAACGTAGAAGTTCCATTGGAGATCCATGTATCGTACAAGAAAATTGGGAGACCGCAGTTGAAGCGTTAGCAAACGCAATCACACATGGCCAGCAAAGGGGAAAAAAGAAGATAAACCCTGAAGAAGAAAAGTATACGTACGACAAGTGTGTGGAAATGCTTATGGAAACCAAATTTGACGATGAAAGTGATGAGTACGTTGTGGCTTTGGATTTATTTGCTGAGAAGAAACATAGGATGGTTTTTTATAAATTGAACAAGGTTAAAGCTCGGGAGAAATGGATTGAACGAAAAGCACGCTTGTCAATGTAGAGAGGGAGAGATTCAGTCCTAAACTATGGATGTGGATGTTTATGGAAATAGAATATTACTTGAAATGTGATTTTAATCTTCCACATATTTTTCTTTCTTTGGAGCTATTGTAGTCTGTGGCAGGTTTTAGTCTGTTGTCTGGTGCTAACTTATGTTCCATGGGTGTGCAATGCAGGACAAACCTTTTCAAGATTATGCATTTCATTGCATGAATTTAGTTATTCTATACCTCAGGCTGTCGAAGTATCTACTTGCTAAAAAACCATAATTGACAATGACGCTTTCCAAGTGGATTTTGTGGTGTCCGCCAATTTAACTTTTCATATTACAAAAGCCACACCAAACTCTATTTAAATAATCACTAGACAATTATCACAACAATAAGTACATCAATGGTAAAGTTAATAATATCATTTTAGAAAGAAAACCACAGGTATAATCATACAACAACACCAATAATAACAAAGCGTGTTGTCCAATAGTAGATTTGAAGATTGATTTCTTAACATCGCAACAATCATACATACGCATTTCCCGACATAATAGAAACACCAAAAGCCATCCTTGACTGCACTTCATAAATGAAGATTTAAAACCTTGCAACAGCAACAACATCCAAAATCATGATCACATCACCTACACGTATGTGTCATAAACCTGCCAAAATGGGGTCAACAACAACCACTTCACATTCACCACATGACATACACCTATGTGTCGTTCAGATGACTACGGCCAGGAACAAGGCCGAAGTTGTCAGAAATAGTAGGTAAAGAACAAGCAGCAACAATCAGTCTCTCTGGCGTTGTTGACGTAGGAGATTGAAATCCCCCTCTAACGACTGCACACGACTAGAGACATCTGTTAGTCAACCGGTTAACTCGCCGCGGCTCCCTGCCTGAAAACCGCCCAACACGGCATTCTCAAAGACACCTCCGATTTCATCCATCCAACGAAAATAACCACATTTTATGTTCCACTACAAATAAAAAATCACTAATTAGGAGGTAATCAATGTAAGGCAAATCATAAACAAGAAACCCAAACGTCAATAGCTACATATGACGATCCACAAGTGAAAAACCAACGCCCTGGGTTTCGCGACGTTTGGGACTGAAATTGTTTGGCAGCCAAACCACAGTGACACGTCGGCCGCCGATACATTACGCTTTCGACGGTGGTGGACGACATCGGAAGGTTGCCAAGAGGGAGGAGGAGAAGAAGTGACGATGCCGGTGAGAGTGACTTCCCCGCCATTTATAGTTGCAAGTTCGCGCGCCGCACGAGGAGGGGCAAATCGGGAGGAGATCGAAAGTTAGGCTTCGACAAGCCGGACAGACTTTCCAAAAGCCGTTTCTGGTGGATGCAGGACAAGTTGAACGTGACAGAAGCTGATGGTGAGTTGGAAAGGCTTTTGGGCCAAAAGCCACTCTTTGAAGTCCACTACCGAACGGAGCCTAAGCTACACATGTCACTTACAATGTTAATGACGGATATTACAACTTATTATTTCTCTAATACTAACTATAAATATAAAGGTTTATTTTAGAAATTACCTTGTTGGTAGAAATTAATTGGTGATTTCTTTTAAAGAAAAAACTGGAGAAAATTGAAGGCAACTTTTGGTGGATGACGGAAGAAAATTAAATGGGGTCTTACATCCTATGCTTGATTTGGTCTACTTTCCACCCAATCCATTTTTGGGGCGTTTGGATGTAGTTTCTGGTAACAGATTCTGTCTTGGAAGCAGCTATAGGGAAAAAACTGCATCCAAACATAAATTTTGGAGCTGAGAATTCAGCTTCCTGCACGGAATTCAATGCACCAAATTGTATTGTATCCAGAAGCTGTAAGGGGAAGCTTCTGGCAGCTTCTCCACCTGTTGGATTTTTGTGATCATTTTACCCCTGTTTATTTTTAACATATACATATATAATTTTTTATTTAATCAAACTTTGTATTAATTTACCTCCCATATCATTTGGAGATCAATCCGGGGTAAAACAATAATTTTAATTTAATTTTTTTTAAATATAAACAAATAAAAAACATGTTTTCAGAATAAAGTTTTTTGAAAAAAAATAATTAAAACGAATTTATAATGAATCTTAATTTAATCAAAGTCTAGGGGCAATATATGAATTTCCTTTGACAAGACATCACCCATTACCAGAAGACTTCTGCCTATCCAAACAACTCTCAATCATCAAGAAAAAGCTGCTCCACAATTCACATTCCCAGAAGCTGACTTCTGATCATAAGCTAACATTTAAGAGTTACATCCAAACGTACCCTTTAAATCTCAGACATGCGAATGCGCAGGATTCCATTTCTGGTCTTAATTATCTTAAGATTAAGATTAAGAATCTCAGACATTCAAACGAGTATATTGAAATTCAATATATGGTATTGACTATCTCAAGACAATAGATCTCTCAACTGAATTAGTTCTAATTAATATAACTAAAATTTCTCAAATACGTTGGAACTGGAACTTTATAGTGAAGGTAATGTTTAACTACGTGACTACGTTTACTTATGGATTTGTATTTCTTCCTCGATATATTTGAACCTCTACATCATGTGAGAACAAGAAATATCTCAAGCCCCCAGTTGAGTTACCTTAACATGATTCGAAATTTGACTACTTTACTTAAAAAACAGTGCAAAACTATTTCTTTCTAAATTGTTGTAAGGCATGGAAATTTAAGGACCAACCAATTAGATGGGTACTTCCCGTGAAAGCCAATTTCGAAATCAGTTACCAAAATAAATCAAATATTCTTAAACTTTATCTTCTTTTTTGTCCTCCAAACCATAACATATTAATATTGAACTAAAGAAGAGAGAGCAGAATAGAATCTCAAAGGCCAAATTTTGATCTCTTCTACCGACCAAATGATCCCTACTAATGAATTTCATAAAATTGCCAAAACATACACTCGAATATACCCAAAACAAAAGGTAGACTTGCAAGCAAGCATTATAAGAAGGATCACCTTATTGAAGCTGATTATCAACTTCCATCAACAATAATAATGCACCATTTTACGCCAACGCAAGAACTCCGATAAGACGCAAGAACTCCGGGGTGATGGAGGAGCTGGCTTCTGCACCAACCAAACGGACCCTCCGACAAGACGAACCTCGAATAGCTCTTGATGCACTGGGACTACGATTTTTTTTTTGACCGGCAATAATATGGATAGACAACGTAAAAACCACTTTGAACCAGTCAAAGTTGGATTTAGAATCACCTTAAATACACATGGTGTTCAACAGAAACCGAGTTTCCTAATAATACCATTTCTTTGGAACTACTGATAGACTGATAGGAATGAAATATGAAATAACAACAATGTAGTTTGGGAGTCCAACTTTGGTTAGAAATGCAGTTATTCAACAAACATGCTTTATTTATTAGTATGTCTGCGGAAGATTTTGGCGTTTATTTTTAGTGGAACTAAAATGTCATAAAATGGTTGAAATCAGTTTTTGAAAAAGCAAAACAAGTGTCAGTTGGTGACCAAAACCATGAATATCGCAATGTGGATACCAGTCTTCGGATGAATATGACTTCTAAGTACAGATTTCTTTCTGCCCAAAACATGTAGACGATATCACGTTAGCACCTTAAATTTGTCATGGTCAAGGAATTCGAAAACTGATTTCTCTGATTGATCTAAAATTTGTCTGAGACAAATTTTGTTATTTATATTTCGTTTAGACGGGAGCCTCTTCTGAGGTATTGAGGTAATGTTGATGTTGATGATATTTCGCATGAAACCATTTTGCAATCAAAACTTTTGGTAAAACTAGTCCTAAGTCGTAACTTGGAAAAAAGCTGCACGTTCAAACTTATCCAACTTAACTCTATTAAAATTGCAGTCATATACTCATATTCCAAATCATCACGGCGATATCATAGTCGGACAAAGGAAACTAATTAATGAACTTCATTTGTAGGAGGTAAAGTAGACCAATTGCACTTATCATCATTGTTAAGTAGATATCTTAATAGGGTGAAATATTCAAGTTTGATGACCTAATTTGATTTTAGGGTAGAAGCAACTTATTCTAAGTTTTTTTTTTAAAGTTGCGAAACTCAAAGTCTAAGATCATTTAAGTTTTCAAATAGAAGATGGTCTACCAAGCAAGAGAAATAAAAACCTTGATAACAGATCCACTTCCACAAATATTCAGATCTAAAATAAAAGCCCCTGACAATTAGAGCGCATGATGAGTGCAAGTATTCTCTTATCAACATTTTGATTCATTGGAGGCTTGGAGGTTATAAAAATAATAAAATTGATTCATTGGATTTGGATCTGTCCTGTTTCTCACGACAAAAAAAACCCATGTGGTTCAATGGGGCCTCAGCTATTGAACTACAGTCAGAAGTAGTTGTTGGAGATATGTGATCCTAATTAATTTATTTTCCTTCACTATCATCTTCTCACGCAAACTATTAACTATGTCTATGCACCACCAGGTGAGGTTTGAGTCCAGGTCTAACAAACAAAATCTTAGTTTTTGAAGACCACAGAAAATACATCATACACGTTCTATCTGTCTCATTTCAACATCATTTCATCAGACAAGTTTCTCTGAAATTTCTTTTGTTTTTTCCCCAACAAGGAAAGAGTTTTAGCTTTCAAAAATTCGGAAGAAATTACCCTACTCCAGAGATGGAACATGTAACATTAGCGACAAGAGCATCTTACCTAACTATTCAAAGATGTTGAGGTAGTTTAATATGATTTTTTTCTTCAATAACATTACTTTGAAATCAATATACTAGTCTCCTTCCATACTAGTAAAGCGAAGGAAAATAATAGCTTTTTTATTGAAAATTTTCCCTACATTGTAAACCCCAAAGAGGCAACATTTCTAAGGCCATGAATTTTCCGATTCGATAGCTACAGTAACTAATGTTTACTGTATATACGGTAACTCTATATATCAATCCGATTTGATAGACACAGTAACTGATGTTGGATATATAACTATGTAAGGCATAATTTCTTAAAGTCGAAGCCACTATTTTTCTCGTTACAGCAACACAACCAAGATTATGAGCATAAGGATTAATAATCCATGCTTATTAAGCACCATGTTTCCGAGCATTGCAGAAGGAACCATACAGAAATGTCACTTAACACTATAGTTATATAAAACAAGCATTGAACCTAACATAAGTACAAAGGCTAGAGAACACTGAAGAACTATAGTTCAAGCACTGCAGGAGCAACATGGTTACATTTGTAGGAAAGAGTATTATGTTCATAAAAATACAGAGTGCATGTCTATCTTACAGACACCGGATTGTCCCGTGTCATGCTCCACTGGCATATAGTCTTGTCCACTCTTTAGCTGCATAACCACAAAAAATCATTTGTTGGATGTTAGAAACTCGAATAATAGCAGTTCACCAAAATAGCAGCAGCTACCTGTTTCTACAGCTTCAGCCTCGTTTGCCTTCCAATGCTTTGCAATATTGTCGGATAGCGGGTCGTCTGGGTTAGGAGCACTCAAAAGCGCTTGGATACTGAGGAAAGGAAACAAGAATTATAACCCAACGTGAATAACTGCTGGGTTTATTTTATCGGTAACTGCTGATTGAAAATGTACAGAAACGATAAGCACAACCACCACTGGAAATAATTTTCATATTGTTTTGAATTTATTAGCTACAAGTATATCCTAACATGCTGATATCTTTTTAAACCAGCAACGCACGTTCAACTAAGACATGCCTAAACAATGACTGCCACATCACAGAAGTGAACATAAACAGTTTGGGAAAATTGATCTCTACCCATCTAAAAGAGGAATGTTATTTACCTTAGAAGAACTGTTCGAATTTGAAGAGCAGGACTCCATTTGTCTTTTAGAATATCCAGGCAAATTCTTCCAAGCTGCATTTAGAAAATCAGAGTTCTGCATTTTTTAAACAAAAACATACAAAATCTAGGGCAAAAGGAATACCATAGATTTGCTTACCTTATCAATGTTGGGATGGTATATTTTGGTAAGAAAGCGAACCTATAAAAACAACAGACAAAAAAATAAAAATTATTAAAATGTATAGACACAAGGATGTAACCAATTGATCTTTCAGATTGATAATTAAAATGTAATAGCACTATAGCAGTAATGATCTTAATACAACAAGGATGAGGTGGATGAGGTAAAATTGATCACTCAAAAGTTCAAAACACACAAGCATAGAAGAGTCATGGCATATATACCCTGAACAAGTAATTTCATTCAACTTGTAATCAATTCATAAAGACCATTGCAACTAATTTCCTTGTGATATGTTTGCAAAGAATAAAAATCATTGAGCTATTTATGTCTTAAATTTCTTATGACAGAAGTGGCGATAGAAAGGTGCTGTTTTAAGAATGGGGACTGTCTCAAAATACATTCCATGTCTACGCTAATCAAAGCCTCTGTCTATCTAGTTTATAATGTTCACAAGTTCGTGACCTATTTAGAGGGTGATGTGATGTTGATACCAAAACATCTGATCATCTAATATTTGCAAATATCTTTGTCTTGATAACTTATTATAGCTAATCACGTTTTGATATAATCAACAGGTTGTTGGTACACCTTTTGAGAAATGCATATGATCAAGTAGAAAAGGATATTGTATATTGATAAGGCTTCAACAAGGGAATTAACCATTGTATATTGTATATATTCTGTATCTGTGTATCTTCTTATCATGTTGTTTGCTATGCTAGCTTTAATCCAATAAACACTATGGTGCTGGCTAACTATAGTCTATAAAAAACCACGTTAACACAACAAATTTAACAATTATACATGAGCCTATTGGCTTTAAAGAGATTGATATTTTGCAATGACAAAAAGACTTCTATATTACTAAAGGAACAACATATCATGAAGAAACAACAAACTCATCAATAGATTCAATACTAGAAGTCACCTTACCTTAGGAGCAGCCATTGGGTACTCCTCTGGCAGAAAAAGCTCCAATTTAAAAACACCTCCTACAATTGAAGAAAATTATTTAGCTTCACTACGTTCATGAAATTCAAAATAACATGTTAGTATTGAATTCTGCAGTAAATTTCTAAAAGCAACTGTGCAAACCAAAATACTAACACAATCCAATAAAACCAGTGAAAACAGCATCAGACCAAACCATAATTGGTTAATCAAACATGCAAATCTTTATCTGAAACTCTGAATACTTAGCAAGGTGAACTTGAACCCCCCCCCCCCCCCCCCCCCCCCCCCCAACCTCTTACAACACCTTCAATTGGAAATCTAGAACCAAGCATGTTTTCCATATGAAATTCATAAATCTTTTTCTTTTTTAATTGGTATATCGTTTTTCTTTTGCACTACCAAAACAACTCTCTAGCAACACCACAAAGTAAAGGTGGCAAACCACCTATACAAATTTATAAGAATACTCAATGTTTAAGATTGAATCATCAACACCAGAAACGCAACTGCATCAGACAAGTCTACAGTTCCTGATGATACCCTCAGTTACCCGTCTCTATTAAATTGTCAAACTCAAAGTGTGTCGTTTTAGTAACTTATCATATCTACACCAAACTTGCAAGTACAAATTATTGGAAGTCCAACTATCCATAGAGGGTTCGCGTTAATCAATGTGGAACTATTCCCCATTTGCCCCCAACAGCCTACACTTCAAACACCTTTGTATTTTGACCCCTTTGAATTTTTTCAATGACCAATAATTAGATAGTTGTTACGAATTTTGACCCTGACCTGAATTCTTGACACCGCCCCTACAACTCAAAGTGTGTCGTTTTAGTACCTTATCATATTTACATCAAACTTGGAAGTACACTCATTAAGACCCTAATGGATGCAGAGTACAAAATTAGAGCGATCGATATTAAAATTAAGAAACCAAATGTGCAGTTGTGGTGCCAAGTAGTGAATCGGGTCGGGTAACCTCAATGGATTAGAATTTCGCCTAGTTAGTAAAGACCATGACCCCTGGATTTATAACTTTTTTGTATTTCGACCCCTCTGAATTTTTTTCAATTACCAGTAACAAGACAGATAGAAGTATTTCTTACGAATTCCAACCACCTGATCTGAATTCCTTACACCGTCCCTACCATCAACAAACTTACTCAAAATCGGAAGAAAAAACAAAATTTCACCTTCATATGGAGACTGCGTCGGGCCAAGAATCATAACATTGAAATACCGAATATTATCCTCCGACGGAGAAGCACTAATTCCAGGCGCTGTACAAAAAAAAACTAAAACCAAATGAATCTCAACCCTAATCCCAATCCAAACCCCCAATCCTCAACAAATCCCCAACTCACCAGGCTCACTCAGAAGCCGCTGCGTTTCCTGTCCAAAACAACAACAACAACAACAACAACAAAAACCCCAAAAAATCAGCAAAAAAAAACAGAATTGGAGGAGATCACAAGAAAGGTGGCACCTTTATGATCCTGCGAGGGACGTTGGAGTTCGCCATGGTCGAATTCAATCTGGTGGTCGTGATCTCGCCTTGGTTTGTTAAAATTGGGGGAAGACGGGAAAGCGGGACTGTGGGAAACCGAGTTTTATAGGGTAGGTTGAAGGGGGCGGTAACTGCACCGATTGTGTGGGGACTTGCGTTTTTTCATAACTTAGGAATTAGGATTTCCCGGACTCTCTGGTTTTGATAGATAAATGTTTCAAATTAAAGATATGGGTTGTGCAGTCGGATTCCGAGAGAATTCGACAGAAATGGAATTTGGATTCCGGTTGATTCCAGAAAGGAGGTTGTTTGTGCACGGAGACATGGATTCCGTCGGATTTCGTGGTACGTATAAAATTTTCTTTGAGTTTTCCGTCACATTGAGGTCGGAAAGCCACGGAAATCGAATTTTTCGGTCGACCGTCAAACATTCGGTCCACCGAAATGATTGTAACGGACGACCGAACATATTTCGATCCACCAAATTCGTAACTAAATGACCCGTTCGGACGACCGACCCGTCGCAGTGGACATAAGAAGTATGAGCAAACAACAGAAATACCCCTTCCCCAAATCACTTTCCTACGCATGCACAACCAACAAAATTCAGTCAAAGGGAAACTGTTTTCCACTGGATTCTGTTTTCTTTTACTTTCCGGTTGACTCCGAAAATCACTTTCCGTCACTTTCCACGCCACTAACACCCCATATATATTCAAGATGTATTTTTTTGGAGCAGTGCTCGTTGGGCTCATATTTTATGCTCAAATTTGGGATACCAATAAATGCTCGTTGCCCCTCTCCATTGAATCACACGGATACCAATAAACATGTCAAATCACACTCCTTCATCACTCCCCACTAAACCGGTCAATCACACTTGTTCCCATCTTTTCCCCATCCTTTTCATTTCTTCCGTCTTCTTGTACCAAACTCCATCTTTTACATTGTCAAAACTGGTGCCGCGATCAGGGGAACCTATTGCACTGTCTTCCGACGCTAGCGCTCACGGTGAGTTCTATTGACCACATTTCATGTTATCAGTGATGTAGGATTTGCAGCAGTGGAAGTATTTTTTCGTTTTCACATTTTAGTTAGCGATGTTGGTTGGATTATTTTTGGGTGTTTTTTTATTAAATTTTCTGGACACTTTTTTGGCCTTTAACCGTGAATTGGAGATTTATGTTGAAATAAGTTGATTTTTTGTGGAAGAATTGAATTTTGTCTTAGTTCGATGTCAGAATCATATATATGTTAGTCTGAATGAGAAACAAAATCGAGATATATATATATATAATTTTGTTCCGATATATCTCATGTTTAAACTGTTGAGTTGAGTCTTCTATTTTTTAGTTCGATGTTGATTTTTCTTCGTATTTAGAAACTTAATGAGGTTAGATATATCTGAAATCCAAAAATGGGAAAATATATCCGAACGAACAAAATGTAAAGAGATATTGGAATAAAATTATAAACCTGAGCCAGATATATTTGAGTCAGATATACGATTTATGTGACGGTTTATGTATACCATTTCAGATATATCTGGCTCAGATATATCCCAGAACTGGTACCTGCAGATATATCACATATTGTTGACAATTTGACATCAATTTCTGTTATTTAGTATCCATATTTCAGTTATTAACGTTTTGCCCTCATTGATTTACTAATATTTATCTTGCATTTTACAAAAGGTAACATTAAGGACCTAAACACCAGATGCACGTTCAGCAAGACTAAAAATTGTTCTAGAAGTCTCACTGAGCGTCATCAAATGTTATTAAGAGAGACTCCCTTCGGAAACCTTAGTTTTGTGTGGGGTCAAACACTGATCGTACGATGCTCGCAAAGTTGGTTGAGGTTTATGACCTTGAAAAAAAGTGTTATGTTTTGGAGCCTATGAGTTTGGATTGAAGGCAAAGGAGTTCGGGCTTATAATGGGTCTTCCAATCAGCAGAAGTAGAGTCGATAAGAAGGCGAAATCCAAGGTGTTGAAGCAAAAGTACTTTCACAATGGTGATATGTCAGTTTCTGCAATCAATCAGGCTATGGAGAAAATTAAGTCCTCTGAAAAGGAAGACAATGATGAAGAATATATTCAGGTTTTGATAGCCTTGATTCTGGTGCAGTATTTGTTTCCACATTCCAATTAGAAAATCATTGAGTATCTTATTGCTGCTATTGAAGATGCATAAACAATAAACAAGATAGCGTAGGGGCTCGAAAGCTTTGAGTACTTACAAGATGAACTCGATCGGTACAAGGATCGATACATCCAGAAACAGACGAACCCCAAAGTCTCACTTGGATAATTTAACGGCTGCACTGCTTTCTTATCAGTGAGTTTACATTTATAGATGATATTTTTATCAGAAGGTGGAAGGAAGTTATGATTATGATTGGGTATGATCTTCCCATATTTATAGCATCCATTGGATGTACGTGAAAATCTGACGCTAGCCAGACATCTTGTTTTCGTACTGGGGCGCAGATGATAAAGATGACATTTTGGATTCTGCAAATACGTGCCATATATGATATATCAAGGTAAAACAAAAGAGAATCCATCTAAAAACCAGATATATCCACACACGTACATCAATCTACATCATAAAAAATAATTTAATAATACATGTACAATGACAACTATGTAACATATTTGTACACCTAAAACAAGGTATATCCGGGAAATGATTCAATAACACACATTAGCACAAATATGTGAAAGTGATTGATTTCACAAGAAGTTGGACATTATTGAATTATTTTGACGAAACAGATATATTTGATGTAACTTGTTCAGTTTCTCAAGTTTCTCAACTACAAGAGATATCTATGTCTTGTGACAGATATATCAAGTGATACCTCTTGGGAACTAATTGATAGCACTTTATTACAGACACCAACATGTATCTGCATCCAGATATATCTGAGTGCGAAAATGACTAACCTTAATCAGAAAGAAGTAGCATCAGATGTCGAAAGATAAAGAAGCAATTTAACAATAAATGTCAAATCACAAATATATAACTGATATGTCAACCTATAAAAAAGATATATCCGGGACATAATTCAGTAACACAACTATAACACGGATATATCACAGTAAATGATTACACTACAAGTTGGATATTATGACATCGTGTTGATGAATCAGATATATTTGATACAACTTGATCAATTTGACAACAAACTCAAATATATCTAAGGAATTGTATATTATGTGATATATGCAAATGTTCCATACCGGTGGCGGGTTCCCAGATTTGTGATAGGCAAACTTCCCTCTCATCAAAACGTCTTCACGCCACACACAATTTCATTTCTTGATTCCAAACCCACTTGTTGTGGCATAATGCTCATAGAATTGCATCGCAAACTCTATATCACTGAATAACATATCACTCGTTGGAAGTTGGACGTCTGGGGTAAATGATATTTCTGGAAACAGATATATCTGAGTCAGATACAACCATACCAACTGGCTCAGGAACATCAAAAATTTGTGGTATATCAAGGTCAATATCATCATGACTATGGACTGATTGATCGTCATTAGAGATGGCATCTAGATCCTCCGACAATGGTAGACTAAGATGAACTGTGAAAAAACGTAAGTGTAAATATTAGAGAAAGAAAAGAATACAGTTATATAGAAGAGATAAAAGAAAAGTGGGTAGTATAGCACTTCCAAAACGTATTCAGTAGACATTAATGTAGAATAGGAGTAGATGGGTAAATAAATTGATCTTTGGATGGTAAATGCTTAAGGACAGGAGGGAAGAAGTTTTGGCACCAAAATTTAGGATGGAAAATATTCCCGCGCACGTACCAAACTGAGGTAAGGAAATACAAGAAGGAGAAGAAAAAGAGGATGAAAACACATTTTTCTAAGTAATCATTGTTATGAAATAAAATAAGATTGAAATGTTTCTGATGTGGCCAAAGATGAAATGACTATCAATAAAATAAGGTTGAAATGCTCGGTGAGTGATAGTGTGCGGGATGAATTAAGAAGAGCTCGAAAATGAACCCAAAGATAGAAGAGCACATTTAGAATTTCCCATTTTTTTGTGCTTACTAACGTTTTTATCCCGATACTTGAGGGTAAACTGTGGTGACTACACCGTTTGATTGTTGATTGGAAAAAAATATGGTTGTAAACGATTTGGTTTTAGAGACTCTTTTTGGTAACAATAGAAATGAAGTTGGTAATCAGTCGAAGATGTTTTTTTATCTTGTTTTAAATTTCCAGGAAGTTTACGGACGTACAAAACGGTACAATGGATGATTTTGGTATTAAAGTTTGCAAAATGTTCATTTTCAACACAAAGTATTCGAAACACAAGCGTTTTCCTAACGCAAAAGTTCACAAAAGAAGGATAAATTCCTTTCCTTTGTTTGAGTTTAATTTAGAACTCTTATGGAGTCGAGCATAAGCAACTTGCAAGACGATTTATTCGCAGGGATTACTTGATGCAGAAATAAAAGTACAACTTTTAAATAAAGTAGAGGGGCAGCAAAAATATTAAATTCCGTTGCCGGGACTTGAACCCGGGTCTCTCGGGTGAGAGCCGAGTATCCTAACCACCTAGACTACAACGGATTGTTGTTTGATACTGGTGTTCAATAGATTATCAAACTATACACCCTTCATCCGGAAAAAGTGAAATCCTGTAAGCAATTTTTTGGTCTTTATCTTGGTTGAGCTTCGTTGTCATACTATTTCCTCTTTAAAGTGGGGATGTCAAACAAATGGAAGCACTTTGACCCTTACAGTTACAGTTGGGACAGTATCACCTACAGCAGGCATGTAACGAAAAGTATGGTAGACAATAGAGACAAATGTAAAACAAATGTCAGACAATACATCGGCCTTTCTAGATTTCGGTTATGGATGTAGTCTTCATGAGTAAAGAACTCCAAGAAAAAGAGCACATGAAGACATACAAATCGCATATAAAACATGAAGCCATCTCTTACAAAGGCCTTTACAGTTAACATGAAAAGGTTAATACTACGATCTAACATTCATATTAATATATTATCGTCTCCTTCTGTCATTGTTAGGCATCCATCCCAACGGTTTCTTGTTGTACCCACCGTCCGCCCTGACAAGATGTTGTGACCCCATTGCAGGTGGTCGTGGACCTCTGGCGACGTAGGGTGGTGGTCCTCGATTGGGCCCTTGACTGTAACCAGGTCGCCAACCAGGGTTCACAGTCGGTCCTGGAAAGTGTCGGATAGGAGAGAACTGTGGAGGTTTCTGCACAGCATCGGAGTGGTAGCCTTGAAACTGAGAAGGTGGCTGAGGCTGAAACTGGTTAGGCTCATCAGGTCGCCATTCAGGAATGTCATCGTCTTCATTCCATGGCTCCATATTGATGCCCATGTCGTTGGTCGTTTCGTCCTGTCCATACTTCTGAATTAACTGCCTCAACCGATCGACTGGCTGAGCTGGTTGTGCACGAGGATGTGCGTATGCTGGTGCTGAAGTCTTCAAAGAGGTAAAATTAGATGGTGGTAGTTCAGACCTCCCGTGGACAAAATTAAATTCTGGAAGATCGTCTTCTGCAGACTTGGCAGCTGGAGGGCCAAATCCGGGAGGAACATCATCATCATCAACATTTTCTTCAGCTGGAGGTGCAACTAATGTACTTGAAGTGGTGGTCGTATTTGGCTTCACATGTTCTTTGAGAACAGGTTGTTCTCTCGGTGTGTGTTTGAGGCTCGAGGGCAGCGCTTGCGGTAGAGGAGCAGCCACATTGGGCTTTTTCCAAATGATAACACCAATGAGGCCATCCGTGACGGATAGGAGAGTCTCCTTATGTTCTAGTGGTAAGTTCCTGACAAGCATTTGGGATGTTTTGGCATGAGGTGGACAGAAATAGAGCTCTACTCCAGGGAGAGGCTCTGCAAATCCCACCCTCTCATCAGCAATGTATGAATCAATTGTCTGCAGCATAGCAAGAGAAAGTTGAGGTTAGAAATTAAAAAACAAGTCACATCTGTAGAATTAAAAGCGACAACTGTCAGCTGGCGGTGATTAAGAGAAGACAAACCTCGCATAGTTTCATCCTACCACTCTCAGGAGATCCTTCCTTCCAAACAAATTGTAAAACCTGAAACAGAGGGGGGGGGGGGGGGGGGTGGGATTTTAAAACATGATTTAAGTTTCAAACTACCACGTCATGAACAAGATTCATTGGACAATACATTGTCCTTCCTCGATCTATAGGTTTATTAATTTAATAGCTCAAGCAGAAAACTATTATTTCAAAACACAAAATAAGTTTAATATTTAAGAAAACATTGCTTTCCTTTCATAATAATAAGTTATGTATATTCTAGATGGTGTATGAAGACCACGGGATTTAAGAAATCCTAAGTTATGCATTTTATCTGACTTCTTATAAATTAACCTTATTGTTGTGCCTTAAATGATTATCAACTATTCCCAACTGGTCGGAAGTCAACAGTTTCTGGACTTTCAAGGTTTATAGAAATTCTAATGGAATGACCTCATGAAAAATCTCAATCAAATAATGATGACAAAGGATTCTGGCAGAGAATCCCAGTCTATTAGAAAATAATAAAATCCAAACCACTAGCCTTGTGGTTTTGAAAGGTCCCCAGAACTCAAGAAGTCAAAATCAAGAAGAGGAAATTTTCCACAGCCATGATTCCAATTGAACCTCTCTTGCATGGTCTAAATTCACTAATTGAGATCACTTAAATTTTCAATTATTATTGTTAGAAATGTTCAAGGACTACCGTCTAAATTGCAAGATCACTTAGAAATACACATGGTAAAAAACAACTATTTTTGACCTGGAGTCCTACATAACAATTTATAAGTGTTTTACAGTCCCAATGGAATGGAACTGGCTTTTGTGACGCACTGGTTTGCAGAATAAATAATGTGGAAATGTCAAATGGGGAGGTTAGAGTTGCAAAACAAATACCAATTTACTAATTTGCAAAACAAATCTTAAATTTGAAGTCCTTGAAACAAAATTTTGACTTTATAAATTTTCCCTATTTCACACCAAACCAAGGGAAGCATGAAATCCCTTGAAACATGCACACCAAAATTATTTTTTGCACTTAACTAGTAACCAATCACTAACATTTGAAGCCATTTGTCATGTTTGTTATCAACAAGTATAAGGAATGGTCATGGCCTTTGAGTAACATGAGGTTCAGAATCTCAGATGATGTATAGTGTGTTATAAGAAATGCAGAAAGATGTCATGGCCTGTGTAAAAGTGAATTGGAGAACAACAATCAATTGTAGTTATTTGCAAACCCCTTCAATGATATGTGTTCATCACAGGTTCGATGAAGGGAATAGAGACAGTACCATCATCCCACGAGTTTGGCATAGACTAAGATCTTGAAGAAATTTCTCAAAAGCATCTAGCTTGACTCTTCCCTTGATCTCAAGAAAGCCAGGCCAGTGTTGGATAGCCGTGCGCTCACCACTGCATAGACAAAAAATAAGGTCAATCAGTAATTTGGAACTCAATTTCTTTGGCACAACAACGTAACAGATTTATACTGGGACTGCTAAAGCCATCTAGGTAACTGCTACAAAAGACATTAAAATCATTGATAATATGTAGACATTCAAACAAATCCAAGACTACATCATCAAGTCAGTGTGGGTAAAATGACATAAAATAACCAACCCAAAGCAAGGCACGATAAAAGCAACACAACAAAATTGAAGGAACAAGCAGATAATGCAAACTTATAAATCTAAAAAACTCCTCACCTTCTGTAGAAACCGAGAACAGTGACCAAAGATGAAACATTAAGTTGAACAAGTCCATCCCACAAAACATCGCTCTTACGTTTCGAACCGGAAGAATAATGCGAACCAACATGAGAAACACTATGCCTCGAGTTCTTGGAAGGCCCCGCATACTTTGAATCCATCTGCCTGGACTTCAGCTCATCATTTACTTTGACATCTGTAGCTACATTTGGAACAGAAGCTGATGACTCCGTCTTTGGCGACATGCTAATCGGCACCTTATCACATGTAGACCCAACAGCATGAAGTGCATGATTTGGCTTGGCATCCACCACCACTGGTGCAGAGTCTACCATAGGGTCAGACCCAACCCCTGCAGCATCCAACTTTGCATCTGAAATATCCAAATATTTTTCTTCTGAAATGGCACATTTTTCCTCGTCATCCATTGCTAGATTCTCAAAAGGAGGGAGGGTATCCAAGTCCCTCATGAACTCATCAAGAGATGGAACCGGAGGGAGAGAGTCTGCATCTTTGAACTCGGCCACCATGAAATCCTGCATAAAGTCACCACTTTCATGCAGTAAATCATCTAAGCAGTTATCTTCCAGATCAATCTTCTCGGCTGACGATGGGACATCACAAGACAAAGTCTCACTAGATTTAATGTCCAATTGTCCTCGTTCTTTGCTGGAATTCAGACGAGGATTCGCCTTGTCTTTCTTGGATCCTATTTGGCTTTGCAGAATCGCATTCCCACCAAGTGCGACCTCCACAGAGACATCATCTCGTTCTACCTCCACTTGGAATTCTCCTTTGTGGGTCTTCTTGACTAACCGTCTGTTGTCATCTGAATCCGGTAAAACAATCATTTGTGCAAGTTCTTCAGCTTTGGCTATCCTCCATTGACTGAGCTCCTTGGACGCAAGCTCTTCCACAGTCATCGAACAAAGTCGTTCTGGTGCAATCTCTCCATGGAACACTCGTTTCCTCAATTCTGGGTTGTGCTGGTCCTTCAGATTGAACAGCAGAGATCTGCCCCTCTCTCTGTACTTCTTGTTGACACCACCAAATAGCTTAAACAATTCGGCTTCTATCTTGGTCGCTAAGCTCTCAGGAGTTTCAGCATCTGGTTCTGGTTCTGAGACAGGTCTGTGTGTGATCTTTGGTCTCTTGGAATCATGTGTTTGCTCTGTATCACAACCCTCACTGTTCAGATAAGAAGACCAACTTAGTCCATTTCCTAACAGAAGTTCATCTTCCAAAACCATGTTTTCACCAAATGGGGTATTAAACTGCAGATTCTTCCCCTCTCCGTGATCCAATTTTTGTGGGTTATTGGTTTGTTTTTCAATTGCTGATGATAATGTCAAAACCTCCCCCGGATCTTGTAGTTCGGTTTGTTCTTTACCAGTTTCCAGAGATGATTGGGTTTCTTTATCTATTATGGTAGTTGTCTTAGACTTATTGTCAATGTTTCTTTCTGTAGTGCTTTTGGCATCACCAACAGAATTTTTAGCTTCTGCTTTGTTTTCCTTTTGTTCTTTAGCAACTAAAGCAAGAGCAGCTGCTAAATTTTCCCTCATTTTAGTCCTAACAGGTTCAGAAGTATTAGAAGATGTTTTAGCTCTTACAGGTACAGGAGTCTCATCGGGTGGTCCTCTTTTGTTCTTGGATGACTTTTGTGTCCTCACATTATAAGAGATAGGAGTGTGTGTTTTCAGCTGTTCATTAGGCGGTGATGTTTCTTTAAAATTAGAAGTGATAGATTCTGGTTTAGGCTGTTTTGTATCTTCCTGACATGACAATGACTGCTGTTTTCCTAAAGTTATTACTTTCGGCCAGGGTTCATCATGGTTGTTTTGTTTTGGTCTTGATAACTCATCATAAGAACTGAAACCAAAAGATACAGGACCTTGGACATGGGGTAAATGCCTCTCCGTTTGACTATGGGTTCCGATATCACTGGAGACATCAATTAAGGGTTGTTTCTCATTTTCAGAAGGCAATTGCAGCCGATCTGTATTAGGTGTATCCGCCACATGCTCCACTGGAAGCGCTCGACCACTCACCACGGACAACTGTCCTGACTCTGCATCCCAAATGTCTCCTGGGACAGCCTGCCCATTGATCGGTAATAGTTGTTGTGCCCACGACATAGTAGTCATCCCAAATGACAATCCCCTGCTCTATTCTCTCTTTTCATAAAATTTAGCTCGGTTGAGTAAAATCTGTAATTAGATAGCAAAACATTCAGCAATTGGGAAGTAAGCACTTATGACAGTAAGACCACCTCTACCTTTATGCCTGAGCTAGAAATGAATATTTTGGCAGCTTTATATGGTCACCAGTAATACTATTATTAGATGTTTATAACCACATAGAGATTCTACTTTGATCCATACATCCATAAATGAAAGGGAAAAAGACAGACAAGGCTGGAAAATATGGACTTTGGTCAAACTCTACAACCAAAAGTTAAAAGATTCAAAAGGAAAAACAACATAACATATGCATGTCATTAAAAGTAGCCATACAAGTGGATCCGAAGCTAAAATCTTACTTTCCAAAAAAAAGATAAATTTCTAAGTACTGCAAGTCCAACAAAATGTAAGAGATTGAACCAAAAGCTATTGCTAAAAGAAACTCATCATAGAATGGGTCACTGAAATTTGCAAATATCAAACAATTCATTGACAAATTTTGCTAACTCCCAATCAATTAACATGAGCATATTTCTGATTGAATACATAATTTCCACCCTCTGTCAGAAATTTAATTTCAGGAAAAAAATCCAGCTCATAAGCGAACATTTCCCCAATATCAAATCTGGAGAAAAAAAAACACAAAAAAATCAAAAATTGACGACGACAGCAATCAATCAAGCTAATAATCAACAAAAAACTCTATTTCCAATCTTAGATAAAAGGGGGAATTTCGGGAAAGAAACCCTAAATCGCGAACAACCAAATCCACCGCCACAAGCACCAAATCCTCCCAAACAAACATATCCACCAATCCAAACTCGACCAAAACTCGAAAATCAAGACCACCAAACCAAAAAAAAACAACAACCAAATTTTCCCTTTAAAAGCTAGAAAAACTCGCAATCGAACCGCGGCTCCGGCTCCGAGGGGCCAAGAGAGCAGCCGGTTCGAGATCTAAACATGAGGTCGAGACGTTAGAAGTGGGGAGTTTAGGGATTTCGAAATCCTAGAAAAGACAGAGACGAGGACGAACCTGGAAACGACGGCAGCCGAAACGAAACGAAAGGGTGCAAGCGTCTAGAGGGGAGATTCTTTTATAGTTGGTCACGGAGCACTTGCGGTGCACGTGCTCGCTAAGTGGATGAGCTTCAACTGGTCAAAGTACATATATACATGCATAGTAAACTACTGGTACATACGACGAGACGCACTAGTCAACTAATTTATATGTTATAATTGTAAATGCTTGGAGAAATAGGTAATTTAAGATGGAAATCTATATCCAATCCGTTAATGATGTGGTAAGCTCATGATCTGATATATAAACAGCGGGTATTAAAATATGTGTTGGATTAGCATGTATGATCCCCATGGGCGACGACTGATGACTGGTATTTGCAATTGTTTTGATTGTACGTTGAAATACAAAGGTTGGTCAGATACTTAAACGATCATCACAGTCTTAGGAAACTACACATTACCTCCAACGGATGTACGGCTACATCCATCAAAGAAAACTCATCAAGCTCACATCTTGGACAACTAACATTTCTTTCATACCAATAATTGTAATAGGCAACAAATCATTCATCTCCAACGTATCTTTGTACACACATATATACACACACATTTGTAACACATGATTAAAAAAACATAATACAAACATTACAAACATAATACACTCATTCTAAGAAATGCTTATTCATATCCAAAAGAAAGTATGTCCTAGATCTCTTTAAGGAAACTGGTCAATTAGGGGCTAAACCGGCCAACAACCCCATTGTGACCAATCGGAAGATTAGACCCTTCGATGGGGAACATCTTCATGACATAGGGCAATACCAACGATTAGTAGAAAATCTTATTTATCTCACTGTTACCAGACCCGACACAACTTGTGTCGTTAGCACAATAAGTTAATTCATGCATGCTCCCCACACTCATCACCTTGAAATCATATATAGATAAGATCATTAGATATTTAAAGAAAACACAAGGACAATGGATATGGATGAAAAGAAAGCTCTAACTCAATGATTGGTTACTACGATAGAAAGACCACAACGGGGTTTTGTACCTTTGTGGGTGGAAACTTGGTCACATGGATAAGTAAAAAAACAAAACGTTATCGCAAGATCCAGTGTTGAAGCTAAATACAGGAGCATGACATCCACTACTAGTGAGCTAATCTGGCTCAAACAACTCCTCAGCGAAATGAAAGTTCCCTACAAGGAGCTTATGTTAATGTATTGTGACAATTATGCCGCTCGACACATCGCCTCCAACCCCGTTTTCCACGAGCGAACCAAACACATAGAAGTAGACTTTCACTTCATTAGAGAATAAATTCAAGCCAAAGAAATCGATGCACCTTATGTTCAGAGCAAAGACCAACTCGTAGATATCTTCACCAAATCACTCGACCAAAAATAGTTCCATAATATTCATCACAAGTTGTGTTCCTGCAATCTCTTCCGGACTCAACTTGAGGGGGAGTGTTGAAATACAAAGGTGGCTCAAACACTTTAACGATCATCACAACCTAAGAAAATCACACATTACCTCGAACAACTACATCCATCAAAGGAAATTCATCAAGCTCGCATCTTGGACAACTAACATTCCTTTCGTACTAGTTATTGTGATAGGCAACAAATCATTCATCTCCAACGTCTCTTTGTACACACACGTACATATATATACACACACAACTGTAACACATGATTAAAAAATATAATACAAACATTACCAAATTTAATATTGTATGAGAGAGAAATAAAAATGTGAGGGTCTTGTGTATCCAAACATATTGCAAATTGTATTTGCAATACGAAAATTTAAGCTCGTTTGTTAAATTATGGAAATAGAAAAATAAATTAATAGAGAAATTCATAATCGTGGTTGAATGAAATATGAGGGAACGAAGAGAAAATAAATAAATAAATAATGTAATGTTTGTTTCAAATGTTTTTATGGAAGTGACAAAATGAGTTAACCTAATTGGTTACCTTAGAGTAACATCAAGCAAAGGTTATGTATTTGAACCCTAGTAGTAATTTGGTGTTAGTTTCTTATTATACTTTTGCTATTAGGTCGTCTTAGTTACACCTAATGCTATCCGAGGAAGTCCATCTAAGTGAAAGAACCTAATTTTCAAATTATAGTCATAATACCTCTTGATATTGTTTGTTGTTTGGTTAAAATATTAACATCCTTTTATTGTTTTACTGATCTTCACGTTCTCATCTAAACGGGAAAAACTTCATTTTCTTTCACTTGAATCCAAAGTATAACAAATTATTTTCTCTTCTTTGTGTCTAACTTATGTCCTTGCTCTTCTTATTTGTTTGTTTTTTCCTTGCACATCTCTTGTGCATCTGAAAGATAAAATGTTTTCCTATATATTTTTCAATCGAGAGATGAGTTATTGGGTGCATTTAGCGGCACTGGCTAGTGGGGCCAGCTGGCTTATTGCCAAAACTTCAATTCATGGTTATATTTCCACCAAATTAACATGCCCACGTAGGGGGTTTACAACTCCGGCTTCCTTAGAAGTCGACGTTGTAGGATATCCAAAAATTATTGGGTCTACCAGGTCGGTTCTTCTTGATAACCGACATGGTAGACTCTCATTACCGCGTTGTATTTTAACCGATATAAAAGAATACTCCGTATAGTGTCTCCCACAATCCCACCTACCACGTCGGTCAACCATGATGGTCAATCCGACATTGTTATACCCCCTTAATATCCCGTTATAGTCATTTTTTCCATTAGTGTGCTTACCAACAGGAGTGGATCTAGAATTTTTCGAGAGAGGGGGCCAAAAATAGGAGTGTAAGCAGGGTGAGGTTGATTTTTGTCCCACCGCTACCCGCCTTACCTAAGTTAAGCGGGGTGGGATGAGTTTGGCGGGTTATTATTTAATCAAAGCTAAATACAAAAAAATCAATCAACTTTCTTTACCATTTTCCATTTTGATCAAAGCTAGATATACAAAAAATCAAGAAAAATAATTAATCGATGTATGTTTTAACTAAATATTAAAAAAATCAAATCTAAATACAAAAAGATCAAACCTAAATACAAGGAAAATATGGGTATGAATTATTGAGTTATGTGGGTTGCGGGTTATGTGGGACAGATTACGAGAAAATTGCTACCCGCCCGCTTGTTATACGGGTTGTGCGGGTGGCGGGTTGAGTTTTGTGTGGGTAAAACCCGTCCCATTTACAACCTTAGTCAAAAACCTTATGTATTTTTTTAATAACATTCATTGTGACTTATGTCTTGAAATTGCTTTATAATTTATTCGTCTTCAAAAGACTAAAAAACATCATTTTCTATGTATGTGATTAGACAACCATTCTGCCCATTATTGCATATTTGAGTCTGAAGCCGTTTAGTCGTGTTCGAACTTGTAAACAAAGTTCTTTTGTATTTATTCATTCTAAAAAAATATCATCAAAATCAAAAGTCACATTGTATGATATATTTAAAATAATCTTGACATGAATATCGTTGTTTATTAAACGTGCTGCATAATGTGATATTAGTGTTGGATCAATAATAAAAATAACTTCATGAGTGAGTTGAGAAAATAAAAAAATTAACAATTTGAGATATACGCCTAATAGGAAGGCCATGCGTAAATTCCTAGGATTCTAATCTAATATCATAATTCATAATTCAATCTTAATATTAATATTATCGAAAACTACAAACGATCCATTCTATAAATCCAAATTAAATCCACCAATAAATAATACAAATAGATAATTAGTAATGACTTTGTTTTTAATTTAGTGAGCCCACCCGGGCCATATGTAGGTCTGCCACTGCTTACGAAAACCCCCAGCAATCAATACACATATTGGCTTATGAGTGATAATTTGGTCTCATGCACGATCCAATATTATTTTGTGCACTCATGCATGGTGTCCTTGAATAGTATGTTAAGGAGAGTATGACAAAAAGAAAAAAAGTTAAGTTTTTCTAGCTTGAATAACAATTAAGAGAAAAATGAAAACAAATACGTCTACACACAATTATTCTCCTTATTTGGATAGAAACGAAGAGAATGTGCATAATGCGAGAGAAATTGATTATTCTGGTTGTGACTAAATTATTGTTATTGTTTCCAAAAAAAATTAGCCAATTTGCAACGATCTTTTTAATTTCTCTTACGTCAATCTAAACAAGAGAAATAAAGTTTATTTTCTTTTCTTCCTATTTCTCTTAATTTGTCTCTCATTTCTTTATCTAAGCACACCATCAAGGAGCTTTTTCTAAGCTTCTTAACTCGTCCATTCCCATTCGCCCTTGTCTATCAAAGAATTTATGGCAAGACCAGTGGTAAATCAAATCCTTTTCCATCCTCAACTCCATAGTTGCACCGACAAATCCTATTTACTCATCCAATCACCTCCTCTGAAACCCTAATTTCCCTCAATTATTCTCCTCATCGGCGGTTAATTAATTGGGATCTTCGACGATCCTGGGTTTGTTTTTTCTCTCTCTACGTTATCTACTTAAATGCAACATTTTTATTTTAGAGCGAATGTAGGGTTAACTTCCTCTTCTAAATCCAAGTGAGGAATTAGTATTTTGGTCCAAAAGCTGCATTTGTTGGATTATGGAGCTTACGAAGGAGGTATGAGTGTATAATTTGGATGAGCTGGAATCTAAAATCCAAAATAATGAGAGAATTTGAGAGACGATTCCATTAATTTTATCTACTTTATTTATGTACTCGATGAAAATCATGCTTCGCCAAGGGCTGATGATGATGAATGATTAGGGGTGTAACTAGGGGTGCAAATGATTACCAACTATCCGAGTATTCGATTCGAAAATTTCTATTTAGTTGGTAATTGGTAAGTTCAATGTTACCAATTTAATTTCGGATACGAATTTGGTTTAAAAAAAATTACCAATTAGAATTCGGATACGAATTCGGATACAAGTTATTTAACATTCGAATTATCCGAATTATTCGAATACATGGTCAAATACACAAATTAGTATTCCAAAATTTAGTATTCCAAAATTTTAATACGAAAATTTAGTATTCGGATTCGGATAGTTCTACTGAATTCGGATTCGGATAGTTCTACTGAATTCGGATTCGGATTCGGATAGTTCTACTGAATTCGGATTCGAATTCGAATTTGGTAATGGAATATGGTATTCGGATTCGAATTCGGATACAGCAGGTATCCGAGTTATATTATCCGAGTTGCAGCCCTAGGTGTAACTGGGTATTATGTGTTTACCAGTCTCATTTAATAAGTGGGTACGGGTACAATTTTTTTACCTATTTAAACATTATACTTGTTTATCCATACTCGCTTTATCCGTTTAATAAATGAGACGGGTACGGATATACATCTACTCATACCCGTTTACCCATTTATCCGTTTAATTATTTAATTAATATATAATATATAGGTAAAAATAATAAAAGTGGGTTTTTGTTGACAAAAGTTGTTGTTTCGAGGCTTGTTTGTGAGAAAATTGATGATTTCTCGTCATTTGGTTTAATTCATAATCTCAAAAATCGTAAATTTAACATTTTTTGGCTTAAATCATTCTCATCTAGTGATTAGGTTCTTTTAAGTTGAATATTGTTGACAAAAGTATCCATTTTGTTAGCAAAATTATACCCACAATACACGTTATACCCGCCCCATACCCGTTTATTAAACGGGTATGAGACGGGTACGAGTACAACAATATTTAAACGAGTATATACCCATACCCATACCTGTTTAGTTAGGTGGGTATAGGTACGGGTATGACCACACCCACCTCATACCCGACCCGTTTACACCCCTATGAATGATGATAACATTGATAGTAAACTAGAAAGCAAAAGCATAAACTGTAGGATCGTTATGAGTTGCTAATTCTAATCACTTTTAAGGTTAATGTTTACTTGCTTAACATACAAAGATGCACAGTGGAATTTAAACAAGCAAGAAAAGTAAAGATAGAAAATATGCAAACCACAAATGGACTCAGAGATTTTTTATAGAAGTTCGGTCTCTCGCCTATTTCCTCTCTTGTAAGCTTCACTCGGATCACCGAACTCCGCTCACGATTTCACTATCCACTCCCCGTTCCGGGCTGTGAGAGAACGTCTTTACAAACTTCAAGCTCGCGAACAACCCTCGTCGAGCTTGACTCCTCTCATAATCCGAGAGTGATGCTTCGGGCTTTCACCGATACTTTTACAACTTCTTGACAGAACAAACTTGAGTGATTCAAACACTCTCTAACTTGAGCACACTTGAGTATGATTGAAATTGATACTAAAGTGTGGAAGTGGAGGCTTTGAGTGTTTGGAATGATCTCTCTAATGTATGAGGCAAATAGTAGTGAGGGAGCTGTGTAAATAAGGTTGGGGAACCTCTATTTATAAGCTCTAAGAGTTTTATAGTCATTGTGGTTAAATAAGGTTGGTGAACCTCTATTTATAAGCTTTAAGAGAGTTATAGTCGTTGGGGTTAAGTGTGTTAAGAGTTGTGCAAGAAACACAAAACAAAAAAACTACAGTACACTTTTCTGGGTAAGTTCGGTCGACAGAGCAAGGAACGGTCGAACAAAAACAAGCTATAACTAAGTTCACTTAAGTTAACAATCGAACTAGAATGTGGAACAATTGACCGAAAGCTAACAAACACATTGAGATTTTATGTTCGGTCGAACAAAGAGGTTTGAGAGGTCAACCGAAAAATGATAGGAACTCTCGTGTTCAAGAAAAAGTCTTGGAACGGCCAACCGGGGTCTAAGAATCAGTCGACCAGAGGCTAAAGTATTTTAAGGTTTTGTTGAGTTTATACGAATATGACCGTTGGTATAATATGACAAGTCTAACGGTCACAAGACACGTGTAAACGGTCGAACAAAATGGTGCAACGGTCTATCGGTACAACACTTAGGCTAACAGAATAAACTGACTCAATCAGTCAAACTGAGAACTAGTTCGGTCGATCGATTTGGTTCTGACAGTTCAGGTTTGGTTAAGTGTTTTTCGGTCCTAGTTTGGGTGATCTATTGAGGTCAAAAAATTATGAGATTTATGTGTGACTTCAATAAGGAACCTAGTCTATGTGAGTAGTTTTTAACTCTTGCATGCTCAAGTACACAAAATTCTTAAAACTCAAAAGAAATACACAATTACATGTCTTCAATAACTTGATTACATGTCTTGACTTGAATTCATTTCTCCATTGAGTCTTGATTACCTGTAGAAGTTAACACAATACAATATATATATGTCATGTATAATGTGTGCTACTCTACATTGATTATAATTAAGATTATGTTGATTAAATTATCAAAACATGGATTAAGAAAAAAAAGTTAATGTAAACAACAAACAAGATAACAATAAATTAATAATATCATTCAAATATATCATCAAAATCACACATACATAATTATACATTCTTTAGTCTTCTAAACTCAACCAATTAAACTCAAAATCCAAACTAAACAAAACACAACAAAAATCACATAAAACACAAAAAAAACATGCAACTACACCAATCAAACCACACAAAGCAACAAACTAAATACAACATCCTACTTCCTCACCACAGGGACACTAACACTCCTCTCAAACCTCTTCCAACACAAGCACTCCCCTCTCACCTCCTCCACCTTCTTCCCTTCCTCCATCACAACCTCCTTAACTCTCCTCCTCAAACCACACCTCCCTTCCTCATGCCCTCCGTCCCCGCAAAACCCGCACCGGCCCTTCCCCCTCCTCCTCCCCTCCCTCACCCTCTCCGCCTCCTCCCACGCCACCGCCACCTCCACAGCCTCCTCCAAACTCCCCGGCCTTTGTAGCACCACCCATTCCATCACCTCCTCCTTCAAACCATCCACAAACACCCCTTTCACCGCCTCGTCCGATAGCCCGTTCTCCGGCCACTTCCTCAATACCCACTTCAACCTCAAGTAGTACCACCCCACGCCCTCCTTCTCCTTCTGCTTTATTCCCATCAGCTCCGCTCGCGCCTCGTCTGTGCGGCGGAATGCGGTTATAAATGCCCGTTTGGTATCGTCCCACGCGAGGTTTTCATCCGGTTCGATGACGAGCTCGTACCATAAGGACGCGTAGTCGTCGAGAGTTACGGGGAAGATGCGCGCCTGCATGGCGGTGGTGGTGGCGTTGTTGGCGCGGCAGACGTGAGCGAAGCGGGTGAGATGGGCGACCGGGCACTCGGTGGGACCTCCACGGAAGACGGGGAGTGGGGCCACGTTGATGTACGAACAAGGGATTAGGTTTGTTGTTGTGTTTGATTGTTGGGGTTCCGAACCGGATGTGTAGGAGTCGTATCCGTATCCGTATTCGTATTCGCCGAGTTCAGGATCTTGCTCGTGCTCGGCTTGTTGGGGGATGTCTTCGTTGGAGATGTCGGACGGGGAGATAGGGATTTGGGGGCGGTGTTTGTTACGGTGGGTTGGTTTGGCCATGGTTAATAATTGTGGGGTGTGTGTGAGAATGAGATCGAGTTGGATCGAGATGGGGGTTGTTGTGGAACTGATACTTGTTTAATAAACTGATCGAACGTTGGAAAACGGTTACTGACGGTTGTGAGTTGGAGCGAACCGGTGCGTTTAATTTCCTTCGAAAACAGTTTGTCTTCTTCAGTCATTTCCTTCGAAAACAGTTTGGCTTCTTCAGTCATTTCCTTCGAAAACAATGCTAGGGAAAACACTGAAATGAAACCTTTACTCGTTACTTCATGATTCGTTAAAGATCGGTAAATTTCTTGGAAACACTTGTTTCCTTTTAAAATTTAGGGTTAATTACAGTTTGACCTCCTGAACTATGAATTGGTATCACTTTGTCCCATTGAACTTTCAAAGTTAACAGTTACCTCCCCTGAACTTTAATTTTGTAACACTTTGCCCCCTCTGAACTTCAAGAACTCATTATTTAACACACATTCGACGTTTTTTCCTAATTTTTTTTGTTGTATCCCTAATACACTCCTAAACCTATATATACGTGAAAGTTTGGATCGAAACGGAGGTCGGATATGGTTGGAATTTGGGTCAGTTTGATACTCAATTCGACCCAAATTCCAACCATATCCGACATCCGTTTCGATCCAAACTTTCACGTAAATATAGGTTTAGGAGTGTATTAGGTAGGGGTGTAAACGGGTCGGGTATGCCCCTACCCGTACCCGTACCCGGCTAAATTAGCGGGTACGGGTATATACCCGGCAAAAAACATATATACCCGTACCCGACCCGTACCCGTTAAGTTAGCAGGTACGGGGCGGGTAAACGGGTATAATATATAATATATAAAAATATAATATATATTATAAAAAATATATATTATATATATATATAAAATATAATATATAACATATAAAATATTAAAAAATATTAAAAAATATTAAAAAATATAATATAATATATCTTAACGGGTATACGGGTAAACGGGTACGGGTAATGCGTATACCCGTACCCGACCCATTTATTAACCGGGTAAACGGGTACGGGTATACGCATTACCCGTACCCGTTTACCTGTATACCCGTTAAGATATATTATATTATATATATAATATTTTTTAATATTTTTAAACGGGTATGAATTTTTGTACCCATACCCGTACCCGCCCGGAACGGGTGACCGGGTATACGGGTATTACCCGCCCCATTTACACCCCTAGTATTAGGGATACAACAAAAAAAATTAGGAAAAAAAACGTCGAATGTGTGTTAAATAATGAGTTTTTGAAGTTCAGGGGACAAAGTGTTACAAAATTAAAGTTCAGGGGAGGTAATTGTTAATTTTGAAAGTTCAAGGGGTCAAAGTGATACCAATGCATAGTTCAGGGGGTCAAACCGTAATTAACCCTAAATTTTAATTTGCTTGGGTAAGTACACTTCGGTTGGCGTGGATATTCGTTCGTTAAATACCAAAAATTCAAGACAATTTGACCAGTTATGTATAGTAGGCATTGACTTTAAAATAGAAAATCTAATAAAAAACAATAAAAAACTGTCACACAAGATTCTCACTGAAATTGCTTTCAAACATGTACGAAGGATATTCCACACGCGTGAAAAAGAAACACTGGCATCAAATTCAAAAGGGTGATTTGCTTGGGTAGACCCCAAAAGGTGCACAATTGGTGAAATACCCCTGGAACTTTAGTATTCACTTCGGTACACCTCGTTTCCCCGTTTTTTGCTTGTATGCCCCTGAGCCGTTTGTGGGGCCGACGGATTACAAACGCTGTGTGCTCTCCGTCAACTCCGTTCCCACTCCGTCAACGCCGTTCACTTTCGATTGTTAGGTTAAAACCCTTCCCAAAATTTCCCCCAAAATTCCCCCACGGATTTCACCATAAATTTCCGACCTTTCCTCCGATCAAAATCCAATTTTAAATCTCTACCCTGCCACCCCCTATTCCGACGTCGAGATGGCTGGTCGTCGCAATGCTAGAGTGGTTGATCTGGTTTCCAGCTCGAACACCGGCAACAACATGTCCACGTCCGAGCATAATACCGGTAGCGGTTACTTCCCAATGCAGACGACCTCCACCTACTCAACTGGGTCTGTAAGCTCAACCCCACTCCCTGCTTTGCCACTTTGTGAGTGTGGTCTGCCATGCCGGTTGTATACGTCGGCGAAGGAGTGGTCGTACGGGCGGCGTTTTTTGCGATGCTCTAACCATTGGAAGGTGATCTTCATTTTGAGGCTTTTGAATTTAGTTAGAGTAGAAGGTTTGGTTGGTAGTTGTGTATTTAGTAGCGAGGACAATTGCTGAAATTGCAGGAAAACGAGCAAAAGAAATGTGGCTACTTCCAATGGGTTGATGGGAACAGCGGGCGTATCTCTTTGGAGACATTGCATGACATTATGTTGGAAAAGTATGGTCTTCTAGACCAGAAGGTGGAAGAGATGAAGGCACAGTTGGAGGATACAAAAGTAGTTATTTCTGAGCTGAAGGTGTTAATGGCCAAAGCTGAAGAATTCATGGCCAAGTTGAATACTATCAAGATTTTTTTCTTGTTGGTGTTGGTTGCCTTAGTTGGGAAAGCGTTGCTCTGAGGTTGTTGTTACGTAATGTTGGTAAGTGTAATTTAAGGTTGGTGTTTTGTAGCGGTGTTATGTAGTGGTGTGTGTTATGTAATGTTGGTGTTATGTAGTGGTGTGTGTTATGTAATGTTTGTTGGTGTTTAGTTGGTGTTATGTTGTGGTTTGTGTTATGTAATGTTGGTGTTATGTAGTGGTTTATCAAACAATGCTTGTTACAGTTGGAATATTATGACAAAAATTGTTTGAATCTCTGAGTTCTGTTTATATCCTGTCTACTTGAGTTACTTGAGTTAATATTATGTGAAATCTTCTGGATTTTCCGGTGATGCTTCAAGTGTGACATTCAGATACCTAGCAACTAAACAAGTGAATTAGAAGACCATCACTCCCAAGTGGACCCTGGTGCTTCATGATACAGAAGTAAAACTAGAGCAGTGTTGTTCTGATGTTGAAGCAATTGCCAGGGACGAATTGCATAGCTATTAGGACCAATTGTTCTGATGTTGAACCAAGAAACACCCACAGGCATAACAACTTAACCAGAGGTAACAAACAGTTGGTTTTGAGTACATGTTATGAAGCAGCAGTATAATCCAAATGAAATTGGAAGTAATAAACCAAAGCAATGGCAAAATGATCAGCAGTAAAAGGTCCAATTCAATAAACCATATCTCAAAGCACCTTAAGTATTCACACAAGTTCATAAAAACCTTTCAAAGTCAGCGTACTACTACAATTCAGTTGTTTTAGCAGACAATACAGAGAAAGATAGAGATACTACAAGTACAAAACCACCACATCAATTGAATGTGGGCCACTGCAGATGTTCCAAGCTAAGTTGGCCAGAGGTTGCTGTGTGGAATAGGCTGGTCATCGGGCCAAATTGTTGGGAGCTACTTTGGGTGCCCTCTTCTGTTGGGTATGAAGATTGTGTACTAGATTGTCCTTGAGGTGGAGGTGCTTCTGCTAGTGGAGGAGTACCTTCTGCTTCAGGTGTAGTGTAAGTCTCCGAATTCATTCCATTTGTCTTTCTCTTCCCGCTTCTTCCTTTACTTTTAGTTCTGTTTAGAAGACAACCATTAGTGTAAGATATTATACAAAAATATAGCAAACAACCAAACAAAAATATACCTTGATGCACCTGCTTCTTGACTACCAATTGGTTCCTTACACCTCCTTGCTTGGTGGCCTAGAAGACCACATCTTGAACATTTTTTCATCCTTCCAGTGTTATTGTGGTCCATCGAGCTTTTATATCTACTAGTCTTAGGCCTCCCAGCTTGCCTTTTCACAGGTGGAGGTAGTAGGTGGAAACCTTGCACCATTTTCCATTCGGACTTGTCAACCATTGGGTGTATACCAATACAATAAGCTCTGATGTATGCTTCCCTTTTGAACCAGTCACTAACAAAGTCTTCCCAAACAACCCCTCTAATGGTTCCAATGAATGCAGCAGCGTGTTGGCATGGTAATCCTGTGAGTTGCCATTGCCCACAACTACAACTTCTGACATTAAGATGAACCACAAACCTCCTCTGCTTGTAAGTGACCTCTGCCATAGAGTTTGGGGATCTGACTACAATGTAATCCCCCAATTCCCTTGACAATGCATTAAGCCATTTCCTTGCCTTGGGCACTACAGAGTCAGTCCACTCTTTGCTCTCTTCTTGCCGTTTGAACATTGTTTGCATCAACTTCTGTCTGAGCTTATCTATCATTGTAACAATGGGTAGATGCCTAACTTCTCTAATGTAGTTATTAAATGACTCACTAAGGTTGTTTGTGATGTAATTGCATTTTGCTTCACAATTAAACTGACTCCTACTCCAAACCCTATTGGCATTGTCTACCTTAAGTAGCCATTGATATGCTTCTTCATTTTCATTCCTTAGGGCATGCATTTTCCTGTCAAATTCAGTAGTTGTGTAAGCATTTGCTGCATCCCACATCAGGCTAAGAAGCAATGAGTTCCGGAATTTCTTCTGAAAATTCTGATACAAATGTCTTGCACAAGCTCTATGCTCACAACCACTGAACATAACTGCCACTCCCTCTTCTAAGCCTTTACACCTGTCGCTTATTAACACCAAATCTTCTCTGTGACCCACTGCTTCTTTCAGATGGCCAAGGAACCACTCCCAATTGTCTTGTGTTTCTGAATCTGCAACACCAAAGGCTAATGGGAATAGTTGATGATTCCCATCTACTGAGGTGGCTGAAAGGAGAGTGCCTTTAAACTTTCCCTTGAGATGACAACCATCCAGACCAATAACTGGCCTACAACCTCTCACAAATCCTTCCTTGCAACCCCTTAGACATACAAAACACCTTAGGAATGTTCCATCCTTAGTGTTAACCTCATGTGCTATAACACTACCTGGGTTTGTTCTTTCTATTTCACCAAGCAGTGAAGGTATCAGACCATATTGTTCTTCATGTCCACCAAATAACTTAGCCATAGCAATCTCTCTACCTCTCCAAACTCTGTGATAGGGTAAGGTCAGGTGAAATATTTTCTTCATCTGATCACTAATATTCCTAACTGTCAATCTGTCATCTAAATTTAACCATTCTAGGCATTGATATGCAACCCAATTCTTTGTAGCCATCTTCGATGCACAGTTATTCACAGAAGTACATGTATGTGGGAGCCTAAGAGTCTTAATTTGGAACACATCTCCCACATTTAACCTTGAAGCATGTATTCTCCAACCACATTTGAGGTCTCTACACCTAGCTGTAACTCTATGAGGGTCACTTTTCAAGAAAATAATCTCACACTCCTTCAAAATGCAGTATGTTAACAAAGCCATCCTAAAACTGAAGACATTGGGAAACTTCTTGTTAACAGCTATGTCTGGGTTTGACATATTAACTTCCAATGTTTCTTGACCGACATCAACATTTTGAAAAACATCATCAGAACTTCTATGCTCATCAAAATCAAGCCCTAAAAGGTCATCAGATTCTTCAGAGTCCTCTGCAGACAATTGGTAGTCTGGGTCAGACTCACTTTCACTTGACACATCATCCTCCCCACTATGTAATGATGGGTTACTTTCAGGTGGTCTTATTCCCTGATCAACCCTAGTACCACTACCTCGTGCTCCAATTGATGGGGGATCAGCTTCATGAGAAAGTGGTCGAGATCCTACACTTCCAACTACACTAGGTACTGCTCCACATTCATTTGCCACCTCAAGTTGTGGTTCTGCCTCATTCTCAATTGCTACTGCCTCAACAACTGTTTCTCTCCCAACCTGAACATCCTGCTGACTATCAACAATTGGTTCTCTCACAACCTCAACATCTGGCTGACCCTCAACCTCAACTCCTGTAGTTCGACTACCTCCACTCCTCAAAGTCGCATACACATCCAAAACATGCATTGGATTGCTGAACCTAAGGGCCTCCTTAATGTCCAAGTCAGTAGCTAGCACTCTGAAATCTTTCCTAGTAGAACTTGGAATCATGTAATGCAAGGCAATTTCATCACTATTAGTCCACTGCTTAACCGTACAAACCCAAGACCTAAGCATGTTCATATTCAAGTCCTCCACTACTAGCATGGAAGCAACCTCTACAAAACCAACTGCTCTTTCCCTTCCCTTTCTATTACACCATCTACCATCACAATGCAACCTAACATTCAAACTGTCCCCTAAATAAGCACCACTGTATTCCAAACCAAAATGTAAAACAAAATCAAAATCAAAAATCGAAAGAGGGGGAACAAATGACAACCAAATCAAGAGAGGGAAAGTACTTACTAACGTCGTTTCCCCACCAACCCACTCCTAGTGTGAACCATCGACGTTTTTGGATGCGTGGCCGCACCTTTGTTGCTTCCGCGTCTTCGGACTCAAATGATGGGATTTTCTCTGACGTGGGGGAACTGGGAATGGGGATTAGGGGTGATGGATCACGAAGCAAGCCGATGGGAATGGGGATTTGAGGTTCGTGGGGGAAATTGGGGGAAACGACGAATTGGGGGAAATTTTGGGAAGGGTTTTAACCTAACAATCGAAAGTGAACGGCGTTGACGGAGTGGGAACGGAGTTGACGGAGAGCACACAGCGTTTGTAATCCGTCGGCCCCACAAACGGCTCAGGGGCATACAAGCAAAAAACGGGGAAACGAGGTGTACCGAAGTGAATACTAAAGTTCCAGGGGTATTTCACCAATTGTGCACCTTTTGGGGTCTACCCAAGCAAATCACCCAATTCAAAACTACAACTTCTGATCTTTTTTCCATAATTTTTTTAAAAATTACACATACATCATAATCAAACAAAAAGAAAAGAAAAGAAAATCAATTGTACAACAAAACTACAAGTCCCAACAAGGACATATGTAGTATGACTACATCAGTACTTTGGTACCGTAGATTATTACATATATTTTCACATAATAGAACAAGCATGTGGATTCTCATCACTGAACATAGTTCTAGTCCCCTCGGCAAAACCAGAACCAGCACCTATCCTTTGATGGTATCCATAATAAGCATTGGAGTCATCGTACCCATGCTTGTAATAGTTATAGGAAGAAGCCGGTCCGGGGCCATAAGTGGGGTGGTGCATCTGGTAACCACCGGGCACGGCCACGCTCTGAGTTGGATTAATCACCTGGTGGTAGCTCATCTGGGTTGAGTTGGTCGGTTGAGGCCACAGAACGGCCCTTCTTCCGGTCTTTCGAACCGCCTTCAGCACCTTCTTCTGGTCCGCCCATCCGGTTACCGTTACCTTCTGGTTGATCATGTCCACGTCCACCTCGTCCACTCCCTCCGTGCGTTTGAGGGCTTTGCGGACTCGTGTTTCGCAACCAACGCAATCCATGTGTACACACATCTCCACAATCTGTAAACAACACAACTGATGTTACAATAATATAATATATAATTTTGTAATCAGATGCTACTTGGCTAGCTAATTAAAACTTCTGAATCACTAGCATAGTTTATAATTCAATCCCTCAACTAAAGTAACTCTACAAAAATCGTAAACACCTCTTTAAATCCTAAGATCGTTACATACTAATTAATTTGAATAGTTTCTTCTTCTAAGAAGTGATATGGGATAGAAACTTTCTAGTTGCAAAACTGCTTGCATGGAGAAAAAATGCTAGACACAATCTCAAAATTCAAACTTAGAACACCACACGAGATGCCAAAGCAACGAACTATTCGAAGGTATCGTATGAAGTTGTACGTGAAGAACGAAACTAACCGTCATATTTGTTGGTAGGAATCTCAACTATATATCCTTCTTAACTTGTATTCCCGTTGTTTGTTTTGCTGTTGCCTTACTCTCCAAATCTACTATACTCTCATCTCATCTATTTATAGGAAACCTTAAAGCAATAGTTGTGTTAAGTCTTGGAGTTCACTCACGCCATTATTCTATTGGGCCGACAATTTTCCGAAATTTACAAAACTCGGTTTCATATTGACTCGACATGTCTGTCTACAGAAACAACACACGTGGCGAGTTGGGATTGGCGACACGTGAGCATGGGCGGTGGTGGTGGGTCGAGGAAGGTGTGAGGGAGTATCTATATTAATAAGCGGGCGGGTCGGGCGGATCTCGTGAGGGAAACTTGGAGGGTGGTTCTTTCTACTCCACGTCGTTGCTTTCCGCGGATCCACGTCCAGATGAGGATGGACGGCTGAGATCTGTTTCCGTGGACGGGTGGGATTTGATACTGTGCACGTCATTGGTAGACTTTTCATGCGGACGTCGCAATAGTGCCTGCCGCTCGGGCAAGTGGGCGTAATCGTTTTCAAACATGATCTTAAAATTTTTAAACACGCCATTTGTTAGTTGTTAACACAAAAAAGAGTTTGGTCACACTCTTCTGTTTTATCTCCTTATATACATTTTTAATTTACAATTATTGTTAGAAAAGTTGCACCGGAAATATGAGTCCATCGTTGCATACATGGTCGTCTGAACGAAACCAGACAGAGTCAGATGAAGAGCTTCCATAATCGGTCAAGCGTGCCCCTGTCGATTAACCACAACCCATTCTGATTAGAACTTGTCAATCGTCCTCAGGATCCGACGTTCGTCAGGCCAGCGATTGTCTGAATCCCTATTAACAATAGTTACTGGATCTTGAAGATAGGTTGACCGTCCTAATTAGAACGATCGGTCGAACCTGGTCGCCAAATAATTTTCGTTAATGGTACTTAATTTGGGCATTCTAAACCCTTTATGTTCGTCCTGTCAACTCTTCTTATAAATGCTCTGATTGTATTTAAAACCCCAAGAGTCATTTTAGAGAGAAAAATAGCCGCCCATTTGGAGATGTGGGTTTAACTTAACCACCACCAAAACTTAGAGGTTTTAAGGATTTGAGGAATTATATTGTAGTTGGAGGTTTCACGATCCGACTCCCAATCTTCTAAGTTAGTCTTCTTTGGTTCCATTTCTTTTTGTACTCCAACAATTCTCTTTAGTGAAGTTTGGTAGTTTTTGCCGTCGTGATTTTTCCAAGGTTTCGATGTAAAATTCGGTGTTGTACGTACGTGCTTGCTCTTTGTGAATGATTGCTTGTGTTGCTTGTAATTATATATTATTTGGGGATTTATGGAATTGCATAGTTTGAATTTGATTGGATTTTCATCATTTCTGCTACATGGACCAAGTGACCAACGATCCTAACATATATTTCAGAACCAATTAGTTTCTATCTTTTTTTAGATGTTCTAAGTACAATTAGAAATGGTACGTTTATCATTTTTAAGTGCCATGAAATATCACCTTGCATTTCATATTATATTTCCGAATACTTATTCAACATTAATAATTTCGTAGAAGTTGAGCATATGGAAGTGATGATTTTTTTAATCTAATTAAAAATAGAGCAAACACACAACTACAAATAATATACATAAGAAATTGTGTATCAGTGTATATCGAAGCTATTTGAAAGCTACATTTACCATAAAATAATGGTCAATTCAAGTAATCGATCAAACATTTCATTCCATGCTAAAGTATATATCCACTTGTTGGACTTAAGAAAAAGAACATATATATATAAGGGAATTGCATCACCAATACTTATTACAGTTGGAGAATTTCTACTGATTCATGATAGATATGAGGTTCCATTTGACAACAATCAACTTAAAAAGTTCAAACCAAAAACTCACATTTACTCCCAACTTGTGTTGGCAAAACAAACAGAAGAAACAAGCATTGATGGGAGAGTTTCGCCATCCTTTCATATATGCATATATAATAATAAATAAATGTTTTGCTTACAAGAAGAGCAGAATCAACTGAATTATAAAAGAAGTGGTCCAGAGATTAGATCGTAGGTCCTTCGAAAAAAACCATATTGCAGTTGACTTGAATGAACAAAATAATCTTTGTAAATTACTGCTGCTGATCTGTAATTATCTAGGTGATCAACTTGATTTAAATAGGATTTTTACTACAGTACACACCGCAGGTATCCAAATTGATAATATACACATTTTTTCGGTATTGTCGCATATACACCTAGAAGTCAATCCTATTAACGCAAATGCACCTGGGCCGTTTGTGGGCCCCACACCATATCCGGCGCAGCAACAAGCATCCTCAACGTCTCCGAAACTTCAAGAAGTTTTAGAGAACTTCTAGGTATGAATTTCGGAGTTCTCTAAAACTTCTTGAAGTTTCGGAGACGTTGAGGATGCTTGTTGCTGCGCCGGATGCTCCGAGATTTCACCAAACTCTAAACAAGATTGGAGAGAGAAGAGCTAGTCTCTCAATCTCCAATAGGGTTTAGAATCTAATTACTACCCCCTCTTTAGTTTCCTTGAGAAGATGATCTCTTAAAACCTAAAACTAAACTTAAGAATTAAGGGAATTTCGTGGAGAACTATGGAGAGAGTTTTTGCATGAGAATAACAATGAATTAATTAAGGAGGTAATGAGATAAACTTGTATTTATAAGTTCTCTCCAAATTACCTATTCATGTGCAACATCTTGCCCATGATTTCATGCAAACTTCCATCTAACCATCAATTATTTAATAATAAATAAATCTCAGCCACGAATTAAATCAATTATGGACCAATTCCATCTCGATGTTCGGTCGACCGACCGATTACATTCGGTCGACCGTTCGATCAGATGAAAATTCCCTGTTATCGGTCGAGAAACATCCGGTCGACCGTGCCCGATCGGTCGACCGTTTACTGCTAACCGGTCGACCGTTTGAGCACGGTTCTGCAAACTTGTCAAATTTCGGTTTAACCCCTACAAAATTTGACATTTCGGGATTAGTATTAAATTCACAACTTATGCAACATATTATCCTATGCAATGATCAATCATTACACCCCATAATATTTACATCACATATGAATTTAATTTAGATTCAGATTATGTTATTAATCACAACATAATTTTGATTTTGCTTGTTCACCCATGTGTCATATTTTCTCCATAAAACTTGACACATCTTATGAACTCAAAATCCTCATTTCTTGTTTCCCAGTTTTGTGGTGTGACCTATGGGAGGATCTAAATTAAGTTGGCAGTGATATTAAGAGCTTAATATCACAAGCTATAAGCGGTATCTAGCTACACATTATAGCTCCTAATTAGTTAGATGTCTTAATTCCACTCGAACCCAAACCCGATCCATTTAGTGATGGAGTGCACAACTTGTGTCCGTCTCTTGCCTCATGATATTAAGAATACACACAAAGTAGTTTTGTGTCATCTTTGTATTAGTATTCATTTCTTGATCTCTTTAAGCTAGTTATAAATATGTGACTTTACTCAAATCACATTGTGCACATTATAACTTTGCTTTATCAAGGGGCCCACTAATATCATCACTCAATTAAGATGGGCAATGATAATCTTTTGAATAACTATCTTCTCCAACGAAAGTTATACTTAACCAACTAATGCACGGTCGACCGGATACGTCTCGACCGACAACATGGAATTTTCGTCTGTTCGCAACGGTCGACCGAAATTGCGATGAAATATTTTATTGTGACGAGCGGTCGACCGAATGTTGAACGGTCGACCGAAACATGGTTCGAGCGGTCGGCCGAAACCCCAAACGGTCGACCGGTCCAGACGGTTTTGTGCAGAATTAATTTAAGAATTAATTAGATCATGCATGGAATTGGTCCATGATTGATTTAGTTCGTGGCTAAGATTGTTTATTAGTAAATAATGGATGGTTAGATGGAAGTTTGCATGAAATCATGGGCAATAAGTTGCACATGAATATGTAATTTGGAGAGAACTTATAAATACAAGTTTATCTCCTTACCTTAAAAATTAATTCATTGTTATTCTCATGCAAAAACTCTCTTCATAATTCTCTACGAAATTCCCTTAATTCTTAAGTTTAGTTTTAGTTTTTAAGAGATCATCTTCTCAAGGGAACTAAAGAGGGGTTAGTAATTAGATTCTAAACCCTATTGGAGATTGAGAGACTAGCTCTTCTCTCTCTAATCTTGTTTAGAGTTTGGTGAAATCTCGGAGGCATTCAGCGCAGCAACAAGCATCCTCAACGTCTCTGAATCTTCAAGAAGTTTTAGAGAACTTCTAGGTATGAATTTCGGAGTCCCATGTTTGTTTTAACAAAAGTTTTAAAACTAGTTATTGAAACAAACTAATGCATGCATGAAATAAATCATAGAAAATTGTAATAGATCCTTATTACGCATAAAAATTCCGAATATATATATATATATATATATATATGTGTGTGTGTGTGTGTGTGTGTAATTAAACATGAAATCCTACAGTAAGCGCCACCATCCACCGAGGACCGGAGCCGGTCTTGCACCAGTGGTCATCGCAATGGCGGTCTCGACAAGCAACACATTAACACCGGGTGCTCTCTCTTTCGCCTCCTGGGTACTCTCACTTCTAGAGTCAACTCTGGAATCACTCTAAATCAATCTCCGGAATCACTCCGGATCCAGAGTGGCGGTCGGCGTTGAAGAGGCGGATGTCGAGGACTCACTCTAGGTGTGGTTAAGCACTCTTGATCGACTCTGGAATCACTCTGGATCGACTCTGGAATCACTCTGGATCCAGATCCAATAATTTCCAGATCCAACAATTTCCAGATCCAAAAATTTCAAAATCTAATTTTTTTTCAGGGAGCGCTGCCCCCTTGCCACCCCCGCCACCTCACTGGCGAGGTGGAATGTCACTCGCTCGCAGGTGAGCGAGACCCCCGAACGACCTGTCGATGTGGTATTTGTAAGTCGGGAAGTTTTACTACCGGAAAATTTGGGATCTTGAAATTGTTGGATCTGGAAAATTTTGAATATTTATCACTTGTAAAAAACTCATTGTAATCCGACCTGTTACCACCGAAAAATTTGCAACAGAACTTCAAATAATTTGAGATAACACACCGTATAATTTTTAGATTTTTTTTAATTTTTTTGGACGAGCGTCTGGGTATAATGCATGCTCCTTGGTGGTGACATCTGACTAAGACGCCCCCACCATGGGGGAGACATTTGGCTAAGATGCCTCCCCATGGGGGGCGTTTTACCCAGACGTCCGACCTGATTTTTTTTGCTGGGCTTAGTTCACCGAATACAGGCGATTCGTTAGTCATTTTCGTGGTGTTTGTACTGGGAAAATGAGGAAAACGTGGACAACAAACTTATTTTAAGAGACGGGACGAAATGAATATTAAATAAATTGTGAAGATTAAAATGGTAATTATTAGGACGATTTAATTAGTTTTTCATATTATACCGTTATTTTTGCGAAGTACTGTTGTTAAAAAGCAGGTGGTTACTTTTTCTACCAAATGCTGCTCTTCTCTGCCATCTCAAGTTAGGACTGTCATTTTGTTGGTAGTATTTGAATTTTAAATTTGTAGGAAAACATAAGCATAATTATTAAAAAATATTAAAACACATTAAAAATAAAAAAAAATCCAGTTAAAACCAGATTGGATAGGATTTGGATCGGACCGGAGTTTCAATTATCCCGATTTGGAGAATCGGGATCCGGATCGGACTTTGTTCAGTCCGATCAACCGGACGACCTGGTTCGGTCTGGTTAACGAAATCGGAGTGGGGTGAGACGTGTTGGTGGGCTTTATGGATTTGTGGGCTAAATTATTAGGCGGTGCTTCATGGGTCAGTGGGAGGAGAGAAACACATGTAAATAATAGGGATCGAATGATCGAATTCCTTTGAATAACTATCTTCTCCAACGAAAGTTATACTTAACCAACTAATGCACGGTCGACCGGATACGTCTCGACCGACAACATGGAATTTTCGTCTGTTCGCAACGGTCGACCGAAATTGCGATGAAATATTTTATTGTGACGAGCGGTCGACCGAATGTTGAACGGTCGACCGAAACATGGTTCGAGCGGTCGGCCGAAACCCCAAACGGTCGACCGGTCCAGACGGTTTTGTGCAGAATTAATTTAAGAATTAATTAGATCATGCATGGAATTGGTCCATGATTGATTTAGTTCGTGGCTAAGATTGTTTATTAGTAAATAATGGATGGTTAGATGGAAGTTTGCATGAAATCATGGGCAATAAGTTGCACATGAATATGTAATTTGGAGAGAACTTATAAATACAAGTTTATCTCCTTACCTTAAAAATTAATTCATTGTTATTCTCATGCAAAAACTCTCTTCATAATTCTCTACGAAATTCCCTTAATTCTTAAGTTTAGTTTTAGTTTTTAAGAGATCATCTTCTCAAGGGAACTAAAGAGGGGTTAGTAATTAGATTCTAAACCCTATTGGAGATTGAGAGACTAGCTCTTCTCTCTCTAATCTTGTTTAGAGTTTGGTGAAATCTCGGAGGCATTCAGCGCAGCAACAAGCATCCTCAACGTCTCTGAATCTTCAAGAAGTTTTAGAGAACTTCTAGGTATGAATTTCGGAGTCCCATGTTTGTTTTAACAAAAGTTTTAAAACTAGTTATTGAAACAAACTAATGCATGCATGAAATAAATCATAGAAAATTGTAATAGATCCTTATTACGCATAAAAATTCCGAATATATATATATATATGTATATATATATATATGTATATATATATATGTATATATATATGTATATATATATATGTATATATATATATATATGTATATATATATATATGTATATATATATATATGTATATATATATATATATATATATATGTGTGTGTGTGTGTGTGTGTGTAATTAAACATGAAATCCTACAGTAAGCGCCACCATCCACCGAGGACCGGAGCCGGTCTTGCACCAGTGGTCATCGCAATGGCGGTCTCGACAAGCAACACATTAACACCGGGTGCTCTCTCTTTCGCCTCCTGGGTACTCTCACTTCTAGAGTCAACTCTGGAATCACTCTAAATCAATCTCCGGAATCACTCCGGATCCAGAGTGGCGGTCGGCGTTGAAGAGGCGGATGTCGAGGACTCACTCTAGGTGTGGTTAAGCACTCTTGATCGACTCTGGAATCACTCTGGATCGACTCTGGAATCACTCTGGATCCAGATCCAATAATTTCCAGATCCAACAATTTCCAGATCCAAAAATTTCAAAATCTAATTTTTTTTCAGGGAGCGCTGCCCCCTTGCCACCCCCGCCACCTCACTGGCGAGGTGGAATGTCACTCGCTCGCAGGTGAGCGAGACCCCCGAACGACCTGTCGATGTGGTATTTGTAAGTCGGGAAGTTTTACTACCGGAAAATTTGGGATCTTGAAATTGTTGGATCTGGAAAATTTTGAATATTTATCACTTGTAAAAAACTCATTGTAATCCGACCTGTTACCACCGAAAAATTTGCAACAGAACTTCAAATAATTTGAGATAACACACCGTATAATTTTTAGATTTTTTTTAATTTTTTTGGACGAGCGTCTGGGTATAATGCATGCTCCTTGGTGGTGACATCTGACTAAGACGCCCCCACCATGGGGGAGACATTTGGCTAAGATGCCTCCCCATGGGGGGCGTTTTACCCAGACGTCCGACCTGATTTTTTTTGCTGGGCTTAGTTCACCGAATACAGGCGATTCGTTAGTCATTTTCGTGGTGTTTGTACTGGGAAAATGAGGAAAACGTGGACAACAAACTTATTTTAAGAGACGGGACGAAATGAATATTAAATAAATTGTGAAGATTAAAATGGTAATTATTAGGACGATTTAAT